>CP141154.1:0-10000000 GCA_035233585.1 Antiaris toxicaria
AAAACCAACCCTCTAAACCACAACCCTCACCAACCACCACTACCCACTACCCCCCCACAACACCCACCACCACCAACAAAACCACCCAACAACCCCAACCCACCCACAACCCAAAACCCCAAAACCCAACAACCCTAAACAACTACACCACACCCAAAAACCCCTACCCAACCCAAAAACCCAACTCAAACCCTACCCACCTAACCCACAACACCCCAAACCCACAAACCCTAAACCCAAAACCCCTACACCCCTAAACCCACAAACCAAAACCCACAAACCCCCCCACCCCTACCCTCACCCCACACACCCCACCAACCCCAACCCTTACACCCTAACCCCAACCACCAACCCACAACCCTAAACCCTAAACCCTACTACACCTAAACCCCTAACACCCTAAACCCAAAAACCTACAACCCTAAACCCTAAACCTAAACACCCCCAACCCAAACACCCTACCCACCCTAACCCCACCCCTTAAACCCTAAACCCACCCCTAAACCCCCTAAACCCTAAACCCTAACCCTAAACTCCTAACACCCCTAAACCCAACCCCTACCCCTAAACCCTAAACCCTACAACCTAAACCCTAAACCCTAAACCCTACAAACCACCCTAAACCCACAACCCCTAAACCCACACTAACCCTAAACCACTAAACCCGAACCCTAAACCCCTAAACCCAAAACCCCTAAACCCCTACCAACCCTAACACCCCCCCCTTAAACCCTAAACCCTAAACCACTAAACCACTAACCCTAAACCCTAAACACCTAAACCCATAACCCTAAACCCTAAACCACTAAACCCTAAAACCCAAACCCTAAACTCCTAAACACCTAACACACTAAACCCTAAACCATAAACCCTAAACCCTAAACCCTAACCAACAACACCTAAACCTAAACACCAACCCAAAACCCTAAACCCTAAACCCAAACCCTAACACCCTTAACCCAAACCCTGACACCCCAACCCTAAACCCATACACTAAACCCACTAAACCCTAACCCTAAACCCAAAACCCTACCCTAAACCAGAAAACCCATAAACCCTAAACCCTAAACCCTAAACCCAAACCCTACCACACTAAACCCATAACCCTTAACACCTAAACCCTAAACCTAACCAGAAACCTGAAACCCATAACACACCTAAAACCCTAAACCGTAACCCACCCTAAACCCCTAAACCCTACCCTAAACCCTAAACCCTAAACCCTAAACCCTAACCCCCTAAACCTTAACCCCTAAACCCTAGAACCCTAACACCTAAACCCCTAAACCCTAAACCCTAAACCCTACCTACCCCTAAACCCTACCCTAACCCTATACCAACCCAACCCCTAAACCACCCTCAAACCCTCTAAACCAAACCCTAAACACCTAACCCTAACCCTAAACCCTACCCTAAACCCTAAACCCAAACCCTAAACCCTAACCCGTAAAACCCTCAAACACCTAAACACTAACCCCTAAACCTAAACCCAAGAACCCTAAACGACCCTAAACCACTAAACCCTACACCCCTAAACCCGAAACCCTAAAACCCCTAGAACCCTAAAACACCTAAACCCTAGAACCCTAAACCCTGAAAACCCTAACCTACACCTGATACACTAAACCTAAACCCTAAACCCTAGAACCCTAAACCCTAAACCTCCTAAACCCTAAACCATCTAAACCCTAAACCCTAAACCCTAACCCATAAACCCTAAACCCTAATAAACCCTTAAACCCTAAACCGGCTATACCCTAAACCACTAAACCCTAAACCCTAAACCCTGAAAGAACCCTAAACCCTAAACCCTAAACCCTAAACCATAACCCTAAACCCTAAACCCTAAACCCTAAACCAAACCCTAACCCTAAAACCCTAAACCCTAAACCCTAAAACCCCTAACCCTAAACCCTAAACCCTAAACCTAAACCCTAAACCACTAACCCAAAACCCCTATACCCTAAACCCTAAACCCTAAACCCTAAACCCTAAACCTACCTAAAACACCTAACCTAACCCTAAACCCCGTAACCCTAAACACCCTAAAACCCTAAACCCTACCCAAAACCCTAACCCTACCTAAACCCTAAACCCTAAACCCTAAACCCTAATACCCTAAACCCTAACCCTAAACCCTAACCTAAACCCTAAACCCTAAACCCTAAACCCTCAAACCCTAAACCCTAAACCATAAACTAACCAATACCTAAACCCTAAACCTAAACCCTAAAACCTACTAAACCCTAAACTCAAAACCCTAAACCACCCTAAACCCTAAACCCTTCAACCCTAAACCCTACCTAAACCCTAAACCCTAAACCCTAAACCCCTAAACACTAAACCTAACCCTAAAACCATAAACCCTAAACCCATAAACCCTAAACCCTAGAACCCTAACCCTAACCCTAAACCCTAAACCCTATAACCCTAACCCTAAACCCTAAACCCTAAAACCCTAACCCTAACCTAAACCCTAAACCCTAAACTAAACCCTAACCTAAACCCTAAAACCCTAAACCCTAAACCTAAACCTAAACCCTAAAACCCTAAACCCTAAACTCCCTAAACCCTTAAACCCTAAACCCTAAACCCTAAACCCTAAACCTAACCCCTAAACCCTAAAACCTAAACCCTAACCCTAAACCCTAACCTAAACACTAAACCCTAGAACCCTGAACCTGAACCCTGAACCTGAAACCCTGATACCTGACCTGAACCCTAAACCCTGAACCCTGAACCCTAAAACACTAAACCCTGAACCTGAACCCTAGAACCTGAACCCTAAACCCTGACCTGACACTGAAACCCTGAACCTGACCCTGAACCCCTGAACCCCATTGAACCAGAACCCTGAACCCAGACCTAGAACCCTGAAACCCTCAAACCCTAAACCTAAACCCTAAACCTCTAAACCCTGAAACCCTAAACCCCTAACACCCTAAAAACCCTATAACCCTAAAACCCTGAACCCTGAAACCTGAACCCGAAACACTGAACCCTAAACCTAAACCCTAAACTAAACCCTTTGAAACCTGTACCCTTGAACCCTTGAACCCTGAACCCTGGAAACCCTGAACCTTGAAAACAGAACCTCTGAACCCTGAACCCTGATCCCACTGAACCCTGACCCTGAACCTGAACCCTGACCTGAACCCTGAACCCTGAACCCTGAACCCTTGACTCCTGAAACTGTACACTTGAGACCTGAACCCTGAACCGAACAATGAACCCTGAACTGAACCCTGACCCTGAACCCTAAAACTGAACCCTAAACCTAAAACCACTTAAACCCTAAACGCCTTAATTAACCCGTAAAACCCTAAACCCTAATACCCTAAACCCTAAACCCTAAAACCCTTAACCCTAAAACCCTAAACCTAATACCTAAACCCAAACTCAAACCCGAAACTCTGGAAAACTAAAAATACCCTAAACCTAAACCCTTAAACTAAACCTAAACCCTAAAACCCTAACCCTAAACCCTAAACCCTAAAAACTATAAAACCCTAAAACCCCTAAAAACTACAACCTTAACCTTAAACCCTTTAACCACTAAACCTCTAAACCTAAACCCCTAAACCCTAAACCTCTAAACCCTTAACCCCTTAACCAGAAACCCTAAACCCTTAACCCTAAACCCGAAACCCTAAACCCGAAACCCCCTAAACCCGAAACCCCAAACCCCATGCCCCAAACCCCAAACCCCAAACCCTAAACCCAAACCCTTAAACCCTAAACCCTAACCCCAAACCCCAGACCCTTAACCCCAAACCCCAAACCCTAAACCCTAAATCCTAATCTCTAAAACCCTTTGAGAATTTGTGGTATAATTTTGTTATTGTATAGATAATATTCTCATTTTGGCTATGAAATAGGTTTTGTACAATTTTTTCTTTTTGCTTTTTTTTATTTTATTGTTGTGTCAATATACTATGAGTTAGCCGAAAGTCCCAAACTTTTATGCTATTTATTGTTGCTCTAGTTGGATTTTGGTCTATCCCTTTCTAAATTATAAAAAACTAAATTTTTGAATATGTCAATTTTGGATTGAAAAATACTCATTAGTTATCCTTAATTGAATTGGATTCAAATTTACTAATTATATATTATATGAAATATTAAATAAAATTTGATTTTCTTGATTTAAATATTTAAATTATAAAAGTCAAATTAGATTTTGACTTCTATGTTTTGAATTTAAATATTGAAACTATTCTAAATTGAATTTGTTAATCAAATTAAAATTTAAAAGATTCAACTATAATTTAATTGTGGAAATAAAAATAATAATTTAAGTTTTATCTTTAGAATTTAAATACTTTCTTGCGAATGAAATTTTGAAATTTTAATTAAAATTTTCAATTCCAAAAAAGAATGAAAGTTATTAATATAGGATCAATAATCTTAATTTTTGATATTAGAATTATAGACGGAATTATAATATAAGAAATTTTGAAAATAAAACGTGTGAGAGCATTAAAGAGAGGAAGATCAAAGTCAACCAAAAGAGATGTACTACAAGAAGAGGCCAATTAGATTTGGCCTTATTTTGTAATAATTAGATTTCGCCTTATTTTGTAATAATAATTTATTTGCGAGACACCTTGATTTCATCCTCCTTATGGAGGGTGTTCATTTAATTCAATAAGAAGATTGGCTTCCGTGAGATAGGATTTCAAGATGTATTTTGGAACTAACCTACCTTATGACAACAATTTCTAAGTGAAGTCTATGGATCCATTGGACTCCAACACTAGTACAGAACCATGAGATTTAAATGGCGCTTCAAGATACTCTAATTTCATCCTCCCTACAAAGAATGTCCATTTAATTTAATATCAAAGTTGGCTTGCATTAAGATAGGATTTCAAGAAGTATTAGAACTGACCTACCTTACAGTGACGATTTCGAAGTTTAGTTTATAAACTTTGAACTGATGGTTACACTCATAAATTTATGATGTACCTAAAGTTTAACAATCAAATTTTTAGCATAATGGAGAGCTTGAATTCACCAGCTTTTATATTTCCAAATTAACTAGATCTTCTAAACAAATCCACCACTTAAGATCTTCTAAACATCAAAGCGATTGGATTTTCAAAAGAGCCCTCCAAAATTCATTTCAATACCCAATTTGATCTTTTTTAACTTAGAATAGAGGATATCGAACTCTTTACCTTATAATAGAATTAAATATGATTTTTCTTTATCTTTTAATGAAACTAAGTATGATTTTATGATAAGATTATCTCTATAACCACAATACCCACCCAATTTAATTCTCAAACTTTAAATGGTATCGTTTATATTCTACCATACCTAAATTTGTAAAGCATTTGTTTACAGTTTTACATTCATATTACATTTAAACGCAATACAATTTTCGTCTAAACTCAAAAATTTTATATTCAAATATAATACTTTTTAACAGTATCTCAAATACATTTATTATTTCAAAATATTATAAAAATATTTTTTTTATTCATTTACAATATATTTTCTATCTCACTTTTTCTATCTACTAATCACCTCAACTTTTTAACTCTAAAATACAATTTAAATACTTTTCATTTAAATACATACTACATTCAAATGTAAAATAAATACTTTACATCCAAATACAAAATACATTCAATACATTACGTTTGTAAAAACACAATGCAAACGTAATATATTTACAAACCCTCCTAAATTTCCATTTGATTTGAAATACCAAACAGCATGCATGCCCTTCTTTTTTTTATTTTGACTATTTATTCAAATACATTTTCCAACAATGAAAAGGAAACATCTCGTACCTACAAGTGTGTCGATTGATAACACAGAAGCACGTGTGAGTACCGAGCACACAACAATTAAGATATTGACCCAAACACTATTTAACAGAAATAGTATTACAACAAAAATTTTTCATTCATACCAACTAAAACCATCCCCCTAAAAATGAAAATCAAAAACCTTTGATCAGCTCAGGCAAGAGTTAAGAACACGAAACATTTTTAATAGAAAGTTACAGCCAAATCGATCCTCGCACAGAGCTAGTGGCATTTACAAAAAATAATAATAATAATAAAGCATCATAATTTGAGATAATACGGCCACCACAAAGTGTAAACAAAATTTCTTAAAGAGCACCTTTTGGCAAAAACAATAAATTGCCTATCCAAGCTCAGAAACTATCCCAGGAAAAACAAAAGCAAAATTAGATAAAAAAAATTCTGATAATCGATATTTAGTCCTCGTCCATTCCTGCTGGCTGATCTCTTTTTGGGCCACCCGCTGGTTTAGCCATGATTATCTGCGACATAATTAATACCAGTCTTTACACTTTCTTGAAAGGAAATATATACCAGCATTAGACGTATATGGTTTTACAACTAGACAAATGTTCGAGTTTTATGTGCTTTTACTAGGATATTCAACAAAGACGATATTTCAAAAATATAATGCCGAGTGATATTCAACAAGCTGATATTTTTAGAAAGACGATGCTACAGGTCCAAAGTTATCTACTGAATTATTCATACTGTGTGACAGTTGTTAATGGTTTTACTTCTTCACGTGAGCTAGTTGATCAACAAACTCACGGCCAAAATTAATTGGGAAAATGAAACATTTTATATGTAGACTTAGAGTGCATTTGGATACGTGATGTAGTCTAATATAACTTAAAAATAAAGTTAGATTGGACATTTTATAATTTGACTTAAAAGTTAGATCGAACATTTGTAATTAAACTTAACTTAAAAGTTAAGCTAAATTGTCCATTTTGTATATATTTTAGCTTGAAATTTTTTTAAAAAACTACATCAAATCGAAGAAAACTCACCCCTATTCCCTGAATCTAAATATTTATTAGTGTAAAAAAAAAGGCAAAAAAAAAAAAAGTTTGTTTCAAACTATGAGGTACTGTATATCTTTTAAAAAAAGGCTTGTTTTAAGCTATATTGGTACTATTTAACTTTTAAAAAAAGGTTAAAAGCTAAACAATGTACTATTTAAGTTAGATTGACCCAAACTAAACAATGTAATGTAGCTTTAAAGCTAGATTAAGATAAACATTTTACCAAACGGGCTCTTAGCAATTGAAATATGACCTTTTACAAATCAGTTTTCTTAGGACAAACAATTTGGTAGATTACTTTGAATCACTATCATTATTGCGTACAAAATTAACATGAGGAAGAGATTGTATATTGGTAGCATATTTCATATCTATGTTTCATCTGTCATTGATCAAAAAATCAATGTATTCCCTTGTCTTCTACCCTCTTTTTCCATCATACTGATTCCTGATTTCAGATGATAGAAATTTTTTGAAGAAAGCTTCAGGAGAGTTTGATGTCCTTATGAATGCATATGAGGCCAAGAGCATTGTGCCTTTATGAATTTGAAGATTACCTATTTGAAAGATTTCCAATTATCTGACAACACTAAACAACTTTTACCTCGTTTCAAAAAAAAAAAAAAAAAAACGTTTACCTATTTGACAACACTAAACTACCTTTGAGCAACAAAAAGTGGAAAGGGTGGGGCACCACGCCAATTTGGGATTGAGAAATGGGATTGGCACACCCTCTCCCTGGGATTGTGACTCCTAATCCTGATTTACCATTAAATTACTATCTTACCCTTAATTTACTTGCAAAATATTTTAATAAAAAAATACAAAAAAAAAATAATAACAACATTTTTATTTTATTTTCTTAATATTAAATAATTATCCAAATCATTATTAACTTTATTAGAATAAACATAACATTTATTTTTTATTATAATAAAATAATATATATTCTTATTTTTTTAACATTTATATTATGATTTTACTTATTTAGTTCACGTTGCTACACTTTTTTCATTGTTTTAAACAAAAAAATCACACAACTTTTAGTTAATATTTTATTGCTACAATGATTATTTTAATATTGATTAAAATATGATAATAAATAAATTTTTTATTTTGAAAACACAATAAAGGAGTATACAAGTAAATTTACAACTTTTCATTCCAATTCTTGGGTTTAAGCAAATGCATGAATGGGATTCCTAGTCGATCCCTAATCCTAGAGCCAAGTAAACAACTTAATCAGACTCCAAATCCACTGAATCCTACTCTCTCCGATTCATGCCCACTCCTATTACAGGTAAGTAAACACACTGTAGGTGCTTCTTATGATGTGCCTTTTCAAACCACAGATGATCACCTAGTTGTTTATGACATTACATTAAGAATGTCTTACATATAAAAAAAAAATTTATGATTGTCCAAGTATAATTTGCCTTGAAGCTTATGCCTTTCCTTATTTAAGCAAAATCCCTCAGTTGCGGAATATACTTTTTTTTGTAACACTATGGGCTACCATCACCTAAGCTCAAAACCAACCTCTTTAAAGGACCTAGGAAGACAATATTCTTAGTTCAAAAAAAAAAAAAAAGCAAAAAAATCTAGATCTGGTGCAGCAAGGAACTGAAAGATCAGACATCAAACAAAATGTGTATAAAGCAAATTGAAACTAGTTAATTACCTGGTCTATACGTAGTACAGTGCAAGCAGCATCTGCAGCATACTTGAGAGCAGAGAACCTGTAACAGAAATCCCAGAAGAATTACTGAATGAACAAAAATCCCACAAAAAAAATGACAATAATTTCACTCTTCTCATATACAGGACCATAAAGACCAAGATGGTTTTGACTCAGACGAATGCAAAGGAATGCTATAAGCCACATTCTAAAATAAAATCGAACCAGTGTTGGCATTGACTGATTCATAACTATCCTAATGCATATAAACTACCAAAATCATATTTTCCTCAGGTATTAGTATGTGAGAATAGTGCCAGACCAACTTTACATTTCACACCGAAAGCCTGTCCATAACATCTTGATAAAAACTTTTAACACAGATAAAACTTTGTCCGGTTCCAAAATAACAGAATTCTAGACAAGTTACGACTTAATATCCATTAATACAGCTGACTGCCAGTTCAGCTTGTGCTTCAACAGGAATATTAAAATTTTATGTCAAAATCAGGCCCTCAGGAGCAAATTACATCAGCTCAGACCCTAAGTCAGGTTTCTTGGAATGGAAAATCCCTCCCCTCCCCTCCCCTCCCCCCCCCCCCCCCCCCCCAAATGAAGACAACAGGACAAAGCATCCGTCAAAGAACACCAATTGTTTTGATTGACACCGCCACCTTCAAACTGAAAAGAGTAAAAGCAAGAAGAATATCTTTGCTCCGTCTAAAGGTAACATGTTCAAAGTTTAATATGTGAGTCTGTACATGGACGGGATAGCTTACTTTGTAATGTGAAGATCCCAAATATTCATGGTTGAGACATCCTTGCAAACACCTTCCTCCAAGTCAATGCCAACTTTGGTGTTTCCAGATGCATGTTCAGCATATAAAGAAGAAATGATTTCCATCGCATTGAGCCCAGCATTCTCAGCTAGGGTTTTAGGTACTACCTCAAAACCCTCAGCAAATTTTGCCACAGCGTACTGATCTAACCTGCAGAAGCAACAATAATAGTCAGGTTCACCAACATTGCTATACCATTACATATTAAGAGGAAAAAAGATTGTTGATTGCTGGTTCCAATAGTTGGTCTGAGACTCTTAAGGTAATATGGTTTCAAGAATATGGATCATGGATGCAGAGCAACAGAATTCATAGCATTCACTAATAAAAAGCCTCAACTTTAGAGTTTCCAGTGGATAAGTAAAGAAACAAAATATGAGAAGAAAACCATAAGCTTACAAAGGACCAAGGGCCATAAATACCAATTTAAGATAGTTAGGGATCAATAAGAGTGTACCATATATTCCGAGAGCAACTTCAGAATAAGTAATCATAACAGACAAGAGACCAGACTCACCAGAGAATAAGTGCCCCCACTTGACGCACATTATATTTTTAGTAGAGGGAGAGAGAGAGAGAGAGCGAGAGAAGAAACAAATTACCCAGTTTCTTTAAATGAGAACTCCTTCACTCTTTTAGCTAACTCAATTTCTGTAGCGGCAGCACCAGGAATGATACGGCTGTCCCTGCACGTAGCCTGATAACCAGAGAGGTACAGATGTCAGGTAAAAAGCTTTTAACCATAATTCCCAATGCAGCAAATACTACATAATAACCAAAGTCTAATGCACTTAATAAAAATGAAGTTATTATCAGATAACCAATGATGCATAAATTTGGCATTAAAAAAGAAAAGAGAAAAGAAAAAAAGATAGCAGATTGAATAAATTACTTTGTAAGTGTTAACTCCATCATCAACTGCTCTTTCAAGGTCGTCTAATATGCTATCAGTGCTTCCTCGCAATACTACCGTAGCCACAGAGTTTCCACCTTCTTCATTCTTGACAATAGTTACCTAAATTTACATTATGCAACTTGTTAGGAAAAGAGAGGAATAAAAAAAAATGAGAGTAAAAGTTAGCTATTTCAGGGAAAAAAAAATTATGCATTATATTTATTTAACATACCCTAACGCCACCAATTTCTTCAACCGAGATAAAATCAATATATCCTAGGTCATCTGGGTTTGGCTGGCTAAGCTTCAACTGTTTCAAAAATATTGAGTGAATTATTAGGAACAAGATTTGAAATTGTTCTAATGAATTATTAAGTGCTAGCGGTCTTACAAGAGCAACAGCACCAGTTGTACGACAGAATCGCCTTAGTTCAAATTTTGAACTAATTTTCAAGACCATAAGCCTGTAAGCAAGAATTTTTAAATTAAAATACTGAAGTCGCTTAAAGAATCTCTAAGTAGAAATCACAATCTTTGTAACTTGACACTAGACTCCATAGGAAGTTGTAAATTTTTTAGTTTTGCAACAAGTACAAAAATACACATCTACGCTAACACTCATAGAGTGCCATATTTTTGATGTGAGAAACAAATTACTTTATTGAGAAAACTGAAGCAAAACAAAGAAATAGAGAGGAATCGGCAAAGTCTGTAATTAATGAACAAAAAGAACACATAAGAAGTTGATTTACTTGTAGCGCTCACAGAAATGTAGTGCCATCTCTCCAACTGCTGCTCCGCTGACAATTACTTTGGCACCTGAATCTGCAACCGCTTTGATGAGCTCCTCAACTTTGGCTTCTTCAGTTTTTGCGTAATTTTCGAGCTATGTTATGTACAGAAAAGCTATAAGGAGCAATTCCAAGACAAAAATAAACACAAACAAATCAAACAAATTATCCTCAGTCATTGCAATATAACATTCCACTGTACACTTCTCATATTGACTAGGGACTACTACCCCTCTGGCTACTACAGGCATTTTTGTGTGAATGCAGTGGAAAAGAGAACCACTAAACGAATTAACTTGTGACTACCGCCCAGCTAAAAGCACAGTCTAAAAGGCAAGTTTAACATTTCAAGTACAAAAAAGAAAAAAGCACATCTTCAATTTCAGATTGTCACATGTTCAGCACTGTGAATTAAGACTGTTCCCTTCGTTTCAGTTGCAGAGGTATCCACGCCACCCGCAAACACAGCAACCTGGAATTGATGGAGGTTATAAGAGAAGTTACAACCTGCAATAATTCAAGGAGCACCAATGAAAAAACATTTTTATGCACTAACTTTGGCCTTTTCAACTTGCTTAATACTCCCGACGGCATCGCTCTTCAAAACCATGCCTCGCACTACTGTACTATTATGTAAACCCCCTCCCAAGAGCTTCGCAACACGTACATTATCCACATTGAAGTTTGCTGGGTTCTTGGGGCAGACTTGAATACATGCCTGTGGTGCCCAACAGAACATTTTCATTAACAAAATTGACAAAATAATAATAATAATAATAATAATAATAATAATAATCAAGGAACAGTAAGTAAAGAAAATAAAGGCAGGTACTGGTAAGATGTCATTACATCAGCAATAAGCGATGATAAAATATCCTCTTGTCCGAATTGTTTGCTAGCAACAGCAGCTTTCATTCGAGAAATCACTTGATCCTTGTCACGAACATCCATGTTTTCAGAGCCTTTCTCTATGAGCTCATCTAAGATCTCTACAGTCTAAAACATTTACATCGAATCGAAATTAGAAAATATACATTGTACCAAAATTAAAAGACCAACACCAAGCGAGCAAACAAAAATACAATATCAAATAAGAACCTTATTAATGGCCTTAGTGTATCCGCTAACAATCTCACTGGGATGCAGGCCCATCCGGATAAGCTCCTCGGCGTTTTTAAGGAGCTCGCCGGCGAAAGAAATGGTCAAATTAGCACCATCCCCGATTTCCTCCTGCTGAGCTTTCCCCGCCAAAACCAAAATCTTTGCAGCCGGATGCTGAACCTCGAGCTCGTTGACGATAGTCGCAGCGTCGTTTGTGACAAATAGTTTGTCCAGATGATTGATCACCATCTTGTTCATACCTGGGTGGGAATGTCGTACAAAATTAAAAACAAACAAAATGAAAATGGAATCCAAAAAAAAAAGAAAGCAAAATAACAGAGGAGAAGACCACTGGGGCCAAGAGAAGTGCGAGTGATGGTGGAAAGCTGTTTGCAGGCGTCGATGTTCTTGAGAACGGCTTCGTCGAGACCGGAGAGATGCTTGTGTCCTTCTTTGAGCATCGACTGCACTCCGTACGACTGCATTTTCAACCCTTTTTCTTCTTGTTCTTTCAAACCCAAACCCTAGTCCTAACCCTAGAAATTTCTCAGAACACAACACAAGACAAGAGAGAGCCCTCTAGAAAGAAGCGAGTTAAAGGAAAGAAAGCAAACAATTTCACCTCAGCTCGTTTGCCTCTAAAATACACCAACCACATCTTTTTTTACTTTCTTCTTTTCTCGGTCATTTTTTATTATTTAAATCAATAAAACATTATAATAATCTTTAAATTTTTAAAAATTCATAATTTACGTACGTAAATTTAAATAAATTTTGTTAAATTATATAAAATTTAAAAAAATATATAAAATAATATACACTGATAATTTTTTTTAAATCAAATATACTTTTCAAAAAAAAATTTTCAAAGGCGCGATCCAAATGGTCTCTCAATTTTTGTGGACCAGATCTAATCCCACGTTTGGATAATACATTTTTTTTACATTGTATTTGAATGCAATGCAATTTTCTCCCAAATATAAAAACATTTCATTCAAATACCAATCACATCACATTTTAAATCCAACACAATCACTATTTATTATTTTATTATTTTATTATTATTTTTAATTACATCATATATTCTTTCTCTTCCCTTTTTTTTCTCTCTACTTTTACCCATCACATCACATATTCATTATTAAAATACTTTTACCCAAACACACATTGCATTTAAATGTAATGTTAATGCTTTTCCTCCAAATACAAATTACATTCAATGCATTGTATTTAACCGTAATACAAATGCAATGTGTTTAACCGTAATACAAATTACATAATGAATATTTAACCGTAATACATTCTCTCTCCTTTTTTTTCTCTCTACTTTTACCCATCACATCACAGATTCATTATTAAAATACAATTTAAATACTTTTCACCCAAACACACATTGCATTCAAATGCAATGTTAATACTTTTCCTCCAAATACAAATTACATTCAATGCATTGTATTTAACCGTAATACAAATGTAATGTGTTCACCAAATGAACGCTAAAATGGTTGGACTATGGAGAGGACACTTTTTCACTTCACTTTCAGGAGTTGGGATAGTTCCTATAATTGGACTGCCTCACAATGTTGAATGACCCCAGCTAGCCACAACAAAATTGGTAAATCAACAAACGAGGAAAAAAAATTTAAAGCTCATTTGGATCATATTTAAGAGTTTTTTTTTTTTTTTTTGGAAAAAAAATAGTTTTGAAACATATATTTGAGTATAAAAACTGTTTAGAGTGTAAAAATATAAAATTTTAAAAATTTATTCTAAAAAATTATTAATATAGATATTATTTTTTTTAAATTCTATATAATTTTTAAAAAATATATCTTATTTAAATTTATATATATAAAATTATAAACTTTTAAAATTTAATATTATTATAACGTTTTTTAAAATGTAAATAATAAAAAGTAATAATGAGATAAAAAAATCAAAAAAAGTTTTTTAAGGCAATTTTTTTTATGAGCCAAACGGACTCTTAAAAAATGAAACCATCTCAGAAAGGAAAAAGTTTACCAATAGTTCGTTTATTATAAGTGCTTAAGCATATATTTTAATGTATCAAAAATTATGTATTAAATATGTATTTGTTTATTTAATTTTAACTCTAATATATTTTAGATAAAATCATATCAACTATAGAATTAATATATTGATATCATATTAGAAAGTAGAAAATATGAATAAAATATATTTACATTAAATTTACATTTTCATAAATAAAATGTTTTTAAAAGAGAAATATAAGAAAATTATAATTTATACAGGTAGTAGGCATTACAAGAAATTTTTGCTACATTAAATAAATATCTAATCATCTTTAAATTTTTACCAAGAAACGTTAACACATCTATCTATCATTATAAATTTTATAAATTTAATAATTCTCTTAAGATTGGCTTTAGGAATTTTTTTGAACTCACCACACAAATCTATCTAGGTCTTTAAAAATTCAGATAAAGTAAGAAAATAGATTTTTATCTTAAAAACCATAAACATCATGAATCCAAAATTTATACAGACATATTAAACATATATATAAAATTTTGAAAATTTTGTTGGACCACAAAACAAAGGCAAAGTGTTTATTTAACATTTTACAAAATTCAACTTTGTTAGGCTCAAACACAAAATCCCAATAACTCAACACGATTTAAAAATACATAATAATTCAAATATTTTATAAAATATTTTATAAATATTATATATTATTAAAAACATGTATGCAAGTATCTGATGTAAATTTGAGAATGAAAAGAGTTATATATATTGATTAACAAAATATGAATAAATCATGACAATAATTTATACAGATTTAAACCACATATAGTATAAAATCTATAATAAATCATATTTAGCTATTACTAATTTGAAAATTTTACATAATGATCTAAACACATAAATGAATTCATTTCAAAAAGTAGAACATGAAAATCAATTTTAACATATATATATATACATATTCAGATACAACAATGGATGTACACCATAAAAACAATAAGGTATGCATGTGATCAATCAATACATAAGTCTATATATATACTTATAATATAATAGTAAAAGAAATCAGAAATTTGTTGGAGGAAATATTAAATCAAACACCTAGTAGCAAATCCTTGAAAGGTTTAATATGAAAAATCTTATGATTTTAGGTGGGAGAGATAGAGAAGTAAAACAAATGAAAAAAAAAGTAAGGATGTGTTTGTGACCTAGCCACTAAAACCATGCTATAGAGAGGAATTTCTCTATCTCCGATAATGATGATGGAGGTGGAGGCTTGCAGTGACATTCTTTGAAAAAGATAAAAAAAGAAAAACAATTATTTCTTTTAGAATAGAAAAAGACAACATGAAAATGATTAATATTTGATAATAAACTTGTGTATTTCCATTAAAAATCTAATTAAGAAAAAATTTACGAACGGTCCAAAGTTAAAGAGAAACGAATGTTTATGTTACAAATTAAAGTTTAAAAGTATTTTGGGACAAGACTTAGGTCTTTTTTGGTATTATTTTTGGAGGTTACTTTTAAATTATTAAAGAATGTATAGTAGGTTAATGATGTTTGATAAATCTTGATTTTATCCAAAAGATTTTAAAAACTGCTGTAGCACTAACAGAATTTGAGAAGTAAATCAAGTTTTGTAGCACTAACAGAATTTGAGAAGTAAATCAAGTTTTGCTTTTAATATCACTATATAAATTTACTAAAATGTCTTTAATAATAAAAAATAATCTCAAGGTTCGTTTGGTGAATGCATTGTATTTATATTACGTTTAAATGTAATGCATTGAATGCAATTTGTATTTGGAGGAAAAATATTAACATTGCATTTGAATGCAATATAAGTTTGGGTAAAAAATATTTGAATTGTATTTTAATAATAAATATATAATGTGATAGGTAAAAGTATAGAAGAAAAAAAAAAGAAAGAGAAAGAGAATATATGATGTGATTAATAAAAGTAATAGAAAAAGTGAAATAATAAATAGTAATTATATTAAATTTAAAATATAATGTGATTTGGTATTTTAATTAAATGTTTTTACATTTGAATGAAAATTACATTATATTTAAATACAATGTAAATTGAATGCATGTACCAAGCGCAACATCAATATACGAGCTTTATTTTTTTCATAATAAATAACAAATTTACATTATACTATCATATAAAATTTATATATTCCTTACCTTTTAAAAATAATTTCAAATTATAAATTATAATTTTATAACTTATCTTATAATATTTTGAGAAAATTTTTTATTATAGTTTTATATGGTAGCAAATATTTGAAAATGCAATAATAGAAATTATTTTTAAAAGAATTATTGTTATAATAATTATTTCAATTTTATAAAAATATATTATTGTTAAAATATATTATCCATGTATCTAGATATTAAAAAAATATAATATATTATTTTTAATTATTATATATTTACACTATAATTTTATTTATAATTTATCAAAAATCTAAATTTTACTCCTAATATTCATGATAACTTAAAAAAAATATTAAACCTCTATTTATTTTTAAATACAGTAATTTTAAGGTAAAGCTATAATATAATAAGGTGTCGTTTGATAAAAAAATTATATTTTAATTTTATTAAAATGCAATATAATTTTATATCAAATATAAATTTTTAACAGTATTGTGAAAATAATTATTATTTAAAAGTTTTTTAAAACAATCACATCAACTTTTCATCTCCATTATTTATCTCTATTTTTACCAATCACATCAACATTTCAACCCTAAAATATTTTTTATCTAAACACACGATTCATTCAAATACAAAACAAATACTTTTTAATCAAATACAATATTCAAAATATAAATTTAATTCAAATACAATCAAATTACAATATGTTTTTCAAACCTTCCCTAAAAGTTTTCCTTAGCATTAGTAATGCCAAGTTGACCGAAGAAAAGTAAAATTTGCGAAAAAAAAAAAAAAAATTGGAGGAAGAAGAAGAAAACAGGAGTTAAAAATGAAAAACAAAAAAATAAATAAATAAATAAAAATAAAAACAAAGCATAGAAAAGATACGTTTTAAAGGACTGCAACGTATCGGCTCTGATGTATATACAGGAGATTAGGGGTTTGAGATTCGGATTGAAGGGGGGTCCAAGAGATGGCAATGGAGGGCACAAAGAAGAAGAAGAAGAAGGAGAAGAAAACGAAAGCAAACGACGAAGTTCACAAGACACGCGTGGTGTCTCCGTATTTCATCAGCAGCGACGTGAACGACAATGTAAAGACTGCAAACGACGCTCGGAAAGCTTGCAAACGCAGTCGTCGGGACGTCGTCGTAGAAACACGGGTCGTCTCTCCCTACTTTCTGAAAGTCAAAGACAAGGGACCGAAGATTCCAGAACCCACTCGGAAGAGGACCAAACAAACCGACGCCGTTCCTCTTCCTTTGCGCCGCGTGGTGTCCCCGTTTTTCGTTAGTAGCGGAAACGAACAAGTTGCTGAGAAGAAGAAGAAGAAAGAGGAATTGAATCTGGAGGATGTGCTTCGTGGGTATGCGTACAAGCCAACCAAAGAAGAAGCAGACGAAGAGAAACGGAAACTGAAAGCGGAAGTCATTAAAAAAGATAGAACAGAGAGAGCAAAAAGTAAGGGGAAAGACGTTCTGAATGCCACTCAGAAGCGAGATGAGGCATACAAAAGGAAGCCTAGTGGAGATGTTGATGATGATGTTAACAAATGGAAGCCTCCGCCTTCCAAGATTCGTCTTCTTCAACACGATCACTTTCATGACCCTTGGAGAGTTCTAGTCATCTGTATTCTTCTTAATCGGACTTCTGGTACTCAGGTAATAAAATGGGCCTTTTTGATTTATGTTCTAATTTTCATTTTAGTTTCTTATATATATATATATATTTATATGGGGGGAAATTGAGAATGAATTTTTGTAGTGCTCATTATTTTCTAAATACTAGTTACACGTTTGAATAAGAAGTAAGGAGAGAATCACTTTCTCAAATCAAGGAACTAAACAAAAGGGAAAAACATCACTAATCTAGCAAAGCAAAAAAATAGGAACTAATTAACTAAGAGAATCGGGTAATATAATACCCATATCCCTTTATTCTAGGAAACAAATAAATCTTAACAACTAATCCCAAGAAATCAGGGCGGATTTCCACACCCCCATTCAAGCTAGGTTGTAGCTATTGAGTAATCCTAGCTTGGAAGTAAGATCGTCAAATGTCTTCCTAGGCTATGCTTTAGTCAGAATGTCTGCTGTCTGTTGGTTGGTCAGGATATACTGAAGTGAGATGGTGATGTTCTCTATCTTTTCCTTGACGATGTGTTGATCAATCTTCACATGCTTTGTTCTATCATGCTGCATTGGATTCTTAGCTATGCTAATTGCTGAATGATCATCACAAAACACCTTCATGGACCCGAGAATAGGAATTCCAAGCTCATAAAGCACCCTTTTCAACCGAATTCCCTCACAAATGCCATGTGTGAGGGCTCTGGATTCTACTTCTGCTGAGCTACGTGATACTATTGATTGCTTTTTGCCCCGCCAAGTAACGAAATTACCCCAAACATAAGTGCAGTATCCTGAGGTTGATCGTCTATCAATTATAGATCCTGCCCATGTGCATCAGTAAATATTGCAACTTCCTTGTTTGCTATCTTCTGAAAGAACAATCCTTGTCCTAATGTCATCTTCAAGTATCTTAAAATCTTGTACACTGCTTCCATGTGCTCTTTTGTTGGATTGTTCATGAACTGACTTACTGCACTTACAACAAAACTAATATCTGGTCTAGTATGAGATAGATTAATGAGCTTCCTGACTAATCTTTGGTATGTCCTTTCGTCAACGGGTGCACTACTATCTTTGCTACCCAATTTTATAATGGAGTTTATAGGGGTATCAGTTGGCTTACATCTGAGCATTCTTGTTTCTTTCAAGCGGTCTAGCATAGACTTCTGTTAAGAAAAATATCTCTCTTGGATTGAGCGACTTCCATGCCATGGAAGTATTTGAGATTGCCTAAATCTTTGATTTCAAACTCTTTATCATGACCATAAGACGACTCCAAGACATTAGTGTCCCAAAGCTAGTATTCTTGAGTATAGTTTTGCCCCTTGAATATCAGTTTTGGGATAGAAAGGTTGATTTTCAAAGAATGAGACACCCATGGAGTTGTAGAATCTTCAAGTGATCGGAGAACAACATTTGTACCCTTTCAAGTTTGAGTAATATCCTACAAATATGCATTTGAGAGCCTTAGGATCAAGTTTACTGTGGTCTTGGGCATGTGTGTGGACAAACACAAAACAACCAAAAACCTTAAGAGGAAGAGTGGACAAGACTCAGGTTTTGGGAAAAGAGTAAAGAAAGACACGATAAGGTGTTTGAAACTTCAAGACTCGAGAAGGCATTATGTTTATCAAGTAAGTAGTTGTTAAGATTGCCTTACCCCAGAAAAATTTTAGAACATGTTTGGTGAACATAAGTGAACGGCAACTTCTAGAATGTGTTTGTTTTTTCTTTCTACCATCCCATTTTGTTGTGGTGTTTCAACACAAGAACTTTGATGATTAATGCCCTGGCTCCCAATATAATCACCTACAATAGTCTCAAAATATTCTTTTGCATTGTCAGTTTTCAAAACTTGTATCTTTGTTTGAAATTGAGTTTGAACCATAGTGTTGAACCAATTAAAGATTTGTCTGACTTCAAATTTTTCTTTCGTGAAAAACAGCCATGTAATTCTAGTGTTATCTTCAACAAATGACACAAACCACCTAGTACTTGTCATATTTTTTATTCTGGATGGCCCCCATACATCACTATGAATCATAGAAAAAGGATGAGATGCATTGTATGGTTGAATGTGATAAGAATTGTGAACATGTTTAGGAATTGACACACCTCACATTGAAACAATTTCGAACTTTTATTAATGAACAAGTATGGAAACAATTTTTGGAGATACAAAAATTTGGATGACCTAGACAATGGTGCCATGAGATGACTGCACTATCCTTATTGGAAATAGAAACTTAGCTTTTATTGGATTGACTCTTAGATTCAACACATATTGCATTGTGAGTTTGTCTTCTAGGAGGTTCATTAGCTATGAGAAGGTAAAGGCCCAAGCACATCCTAGCACTGTCAATCATCCTCCCCGAATCCAAAACTTGAAATTAACACAAATCTAAGAAGAATTTAGCAACATAGTTAAGGCCTTGAGAAAGTTTACTCATTGACAAAAGATTGTAGTCCAGATTAGGAACATGGGGTACTAATTTTAACTCTAGGTCCTTTAAGAGGATGATAAAACCTGTTCTAGCCACTTTAGAAAGAAACCCATCGATAATTTTTACCGTGATACCCTCTCGACATGGATTGTAATGGTGGAAAAGTTAGACATCTCCTGTCATTTGATTAGATACACCAGAGTCTACTATACACGTGCCTTGTTTTTGGAATTAACAATAAGAGCACTCAAGTAATTACCTTTGTGTGCCAAAGATCCCATTCCGATGTTAGTCAAAGAGGACATTTGTTGTTTGAACATCTTCAAGAGTGCTTCAAGTTGTTCCTTGTTGAAAGGATTGGATTCCATGGGGGCAGAATTTCCTTCTTTAACTTCAACATGATTACCACATCTTTCTTTGTCAGGAGCAGGTCTTGAATGCTTCCAATCAGTGGGTTTGTAGTGTATCTTCTAGCATGTCTCACGGGTGTGGCCTAGATTTCGGCAATAATCACACCATGGTCCACCCTTCTTTGGTCGATTGTCGTTGCTAGCATTTTGAGCTCCTTTAGGTGGCTAGGGCAGATAAGTTCTCTGTGGTAGGAGTAGTAGGCAACTCTCCCAGTGTCACTTTCTTCTTGCTCTCCTTTCTATGCACTTAAGAGAAGACTTCTTGGGTGTTCGGTAAGGGTTTCTTTGCTAGTATTCTTCCGTTCACTTCTTCTAAGTTCTTGTTGAGACTCATCAAGAACTTAAAAATTCTCTTCTTCTCCACGAATTCTTTGAACTTGTTGGCATCATCCGGACAGCCCCATCTATGATCCTCAAACATGTCAAAGTTGTTGCTAGTGATGAGTAAGGATATTTTAGAATTGAGTGATGGAAATATCTCCTTGTCATAGATCATGAAGTGCGGTCTCTATCTCGAAAATTGCTAAGGTATTCTCTTTGCTCGAATAAAATTCTTTTGTAATGTCCCATATTTCATGAGCCGTGCTACAAAGCAAAAAATCTTCTGTTATGAACTAGGAACGGGCCGTTTGGCTAATTTATTCAACACGAAGAAATTAAACGAATTACAGATAAAATGGCAGACAAATATAGAGGTCTGCTAGCTCTACTCTTTCTTACTCCTGACTTCTTTCCTAACTCTTCCTCTTATTACTCTTCCCTTATATACTATCTCTTCTGCCTTTACAAAATTCCCGAGTTCCGCCTATGCTAACCGCCTCAACCATTCTCATAACCAACTCCTAGAGATTCACGCCTTAATCATTCTAAATATTATTCTACCCTTACTGACGGTTACGCCTCACGTAAGTGAAGTGGACCGGAGTCCTAACATTACCCGCCGCCCACACTTTCACCTTGTCCTCAAGGGGAAACGTAGGAAACTGCTGTTGTATTGCTGCAGTCGGTTCCCAAGTTGCCTCAAATGCTGGTAATCCTTGCCATTGGATTAGGATATCCTTGGTACCTGCTGGCCCAGTCAGGCTCGGGCGGACACCTAATACCTCCGCTGGCTCCACAATTAATTCCATATCCTCTCTGAGCTGTGGAGGGAGTTCCTGAACTGCTGCTTCTGTTCCAATTGCTCGCTTTAGTTGGGACACATGGAATACTGGGTGTATGGTGGCTGATTTCGGTAGTTGCAATTTATAGGCAACTTCCCCAATACGGGCTAGAACTTCATATGGTCCATAATATCGAGAGGCTAATTTTTCATTTCTTTTGTTTGCCAGCGATTTTTGTCGATAGGGCCGCAGCTTTAGGTAAACCCGATCACCTATTGCAAACTGTAATTCTCTTCTTTTCCCATCTGCTATGCTTTTCGTCTTTTCTTGGGCCTTTGCCAGTTGACTTTTTAACTCTTCTAAGATGCCATCCCTTTCTTGTAGTAGTTGCTCCACCGAAGCCCCCTTTGTTAGCCCTGTTCCCACTCGAATTAGAGGAGGTGGATCGCGTCCGTATAAAATTCTGAACGGAGTGGATTTAGCTGTAGCATGGAATGAGGTGTTATACCAATATTCTGCCCAGGCCAACCAACTAACCCACTGCCTTGGTTTAGTAGCAGTGAAACATCGTAAATAGGCTTCAATACAGCGATTGACAACCTCCGTCTGACCATCGGTTTAAGGATGATAAGCCGTGCTTCGGTTGAGCTTGGTTCCTTGTAACCTGAAAATTTCAGTCCAAAAGAGGCTGAGGAATATCTTGTCCCGATCGGAGATGATGGAGCGAGGGAGCCCATGGAGGCGGATGACTTCCTTTAAGAACACATTGGCAACAGTTTTGGCAGTGAATGGATGCCTGAGTGCCATAAAATGCGCGTATTTACTCAGCCTATCCACAACCACCAGAATTGCATCAAACCCTTCCGACCTAGGTAGTCCTTCTATGAAATCCATGGTTATGTCCTCCCATACCCTATCTGGCAATGGAAGGGGTTGTAATAACCCTCCCGGTGATAAAGTTTGAGTTTTACTCTGTTGGCAAATTTGGCACCCATTTACGTAGTCTTGCACATCCTTCTTCATCCCTATCCAATACCAATCTGCTGCCAGACGTTTGTATGTCCGCAGCACCCCTGAGTGTCCCCTTACCAGGCTATTGTGGAATTCCTGCAACAAAACTGGGATAAAGGAGGAGGTTTTCGAAATTACCAATCGGCCCTTGTAGTACAGCCGTTCCTGTTTGAGAGTGAAACCTGGAAATGACTCTTTTCCTTGCTGGATGGCTGATATGATCTGGGAGAGCCGCTCGTCATGTGTTACTTGTTGCTACAATTCCCTGATATCTGCTGGCTGTTGAATTGACAACAGTGTAAATAATGACTCAGGGAGTACACGGGACAAAGCATCGGCTGCTCTGTTGCATGACCCTGGTTTGTACTGAATTTCGAACTCATAGCCTAGTAATTTAGAGAGCCATTTCTGATGCTCACTACTGATCAACCGCTGTTCTAGTAGATATTTTAAAATCCGTTGGTTCGTCCTTGCCACGAATTTCCTTCCCAGCAAATATGGCCTCCATTTCTGAACTGCCATAACAATTGCCATCAATTCCCTCTCATAAATTGACTTAAGACAGGCTTGGGACGATAGTATGTGACTGAAGTACGCTACGGGCCGTTGATCTTGCATTAATACAGCCCCTAACCCACCTCCTGATGCATCTGCTTCAATCACAAACGGTTTTGAAAAATCGGGGAGAGCCAATACTGGTACTGTAGTCATGGCGGTCTTGAGCTGATTGAAAGCCTGGTCTGCTGCTGCATTCCAGCCAAACTTATCTTTCTTTAACTGCTCGGTTAATGGCCATGCTATTCTTCCATATCCTTCCACGAACTTGCGGTAATAGCCCGTTAACCCCAAAAATCCTCTTAGTTCCCGTAGACTTCGGGGCGTCGGCCAACTGATCATGGCCTCCACCTTTCGTTTATCGGCTGCCACTCCATTTCCTAAAATTACATGGCCTAGGTATTCTAGCTGTTTTTGACCGAAGATGCATTTCTTCCTATTTACGTATAGTCGATGGTGCTCCAAGACTTGTAGGACGGTCTCCAAGTGTTGAAAGTGATCGTCCATTGATGAAGAATAGACGAGGATGTCATCGAAGAAAACCAGCACAAACTTTCTCAAAAATGGTTTGAACACGTCATTCATCACAGCTTGGAAAGTTGCCGGTCCATTGGTCAGCCCAAAGGGCATCACCAGAAACTCATAGTGGCCTTCATGAGTTCTGAAAGCCGTTTTAGGCACATCTTCCGTCTTAACCCGGATTTGATGGTATCCTGATTTGAGGTCCACTTTCGAGAATATGCAGGCCCCATATAACTCGTCGAGGAGCTCATCAATGACGGGGATGGGGAACTTATCCGCCACCGTTGCTCGGTTAAGTGCTCTGTAGTCCATACAGAATCTCCAACTCCCATCTTTTTTTTAAACCAGTAATACGGGACTTGAGAAAGGACTAGTACTGGGTTGAATAATACCTGTCATTAGCATCTCCTGAACCAGCTGCTCGATCTCATCCTTCTAGATTTGCGGGTATCTATACGGTCAGACGTTTACTGGAGCCGTCCCTTCTTTGAGTAGGATGGCATGATCCCTGGTCTGCACCGGTGGCAGTCCCTCCGGCATTTTGAAAACCGATTCGAATCGGTTGATTAGCTTCTGTAAGGCTTCGGGGATGTTCTAATCAACCTCCTTCTCTTCTGTGGTCACCGTGTTTATCCCTAACAGTATCCCTTCCCCCTTGTTCTGAACTACTTTCATCATTGATTTTAAAGACACTAGGGACTTGCATAATCCCGGATCACCTTGCAGTGTGATTTGAGATTCTCCCACCCTAAACCTCATGGTGAGTGCCTGCCAGTTAATATGCATACCCCCTAATGACCCCAACCATTGCATCCCTAAAATCACGTCCGAACTCCCTAATTCCAGAGGAAGGAAATCCTCGACGATCTCAATCTCCTGCAGGGATAATACCACTCCCTTACACACTCCTTCTCCTCGCACAGACAACCCCGTTCTCATAACCACTCCATATCCTTCGGTAGTTACCATTGGAATATTCAGCTTCCTCACTAAATTGGTGGCAATGAAATTGTGAGTAGCCCGGTGTCGATTAAGACCACGACCTCTTGCACTCCGATTTTCCCTTTTAGCTTCATGGTTTTGGCTGTCGTCAGACCTACCACCGAATTTAATGAGATTTTTGCAAGGTCGGTTACAGCGAGCTCTTCTCCATCTTTGTCGTCCTCTGTTTTCTTCGGCTGGTCTTCCTCACTTATGACCAAAACTTGTAGCTCCTTCTTGCAAACGTGACCCACCCAGTACTTCTCGTCACAGCGATAACACAGCCCTTTCTCTCTCTTTGCTTGTAACTTGGCGTCCGTAAGGCGGCGGAATGGGGCTCCATACTTTGGGTTGGTTGTCTTCTCAAAATTGGTCGGTGCTCGATTCCACATAGAATTAGGGTATCGATTACTCCCTCCCACGTTAGTCATTCCTTTGTAGGCTGGAGTTGGGCCTCGGCCCATAGATGAATTATTTGGACCTTTTGGATCCAACCTTGAATTGTTTCTTTCTTCGACCCGCTGTGCAAAGTCCATAATCCGAGTTAGGCCGTGAGGTTGCATCATTCTCACCTCCGCCCGGGATTCCGGCTTCAATCCAATAATAAAATTTCCTTCCAGTACTGACTCGGGTATGTTTTCCAACGATGCGGCATGCAGCTCGAATTGCCGTCGGTATTCCCTCACCGACCCCTTCTGTACCAGGGACAAGAACTGTTCACAGATCGATCCTTCTTGAGTGGAGTGGAATCGATCCATGATCATCCTTTTTAGCTCTTCCCAGCTTCGGACCGTTCGCTGCCGGTCTTCCCATTGGAACCATACCAGTGCTTCCCCTTCTAGGTTGATTACTGCTGCTTTGAGCTTCTCTTTTTCGGACATCTTGTCACGTCCCAAAACCCGGGACAGCGACAGGTGTCACTTCCCAAAAAGCCGGGATAGTGACGGATATAAGATTTTAAAAGAATAAATGACGGGAAAGCTCAAATTCCTAAGTCTGTCAGTTTTTATATCTTATCCTTTACCGAGTCTTTAAACTTGTTTATAAATTATGCTTGTATATTTTAAATTAATTAATATTTGTCTTTCTATTTTTATCGCAATATCAGGTGGTGAGGTACCCATGTCCCACAGATGCATACTTGGATAAAATAAAATAACTGAAATTGCAAAAGTAAAGTTTAGAATTTACAGTCTCGGAATGCTTTTATACATACTTTGTCCTAATGTACAGATTCCTACTTCAAGTCCTAGATCTTGTCGTCCACGGTCGGTTTCACGTCACTTGTATCCTCTAATCAGCTTTCTCTCCTGGGGGTTTACCAGTTTTAAAACAGTGAGCGAAAGGCCCAGTAGGATATTCTTTAAAAAATTTAATTCAACATTTGAATTTAACAATCATACTAAATATGTCAATGCAGTACCGAATCATAAACGTGGAATCGTGATTATGCAAATTGTATCCCTATATACATCTAGTTCGTGTACGGTCCGTATGAGCCTCCCTCACCATGCTGAAGCATAATGAGTGATCCTCGATCGAGATGTGCACTCTTCGCACGTGTGTGCTGGCTCCCGGTATACTTTAACACCAAATCCAACTTTCAACCTTTCACGTGAACATATGATTCACATAATAAAAATATACCGTATTGTTTTTCAAAAAAATTCGTAACCGGATATTTTTCCTTTAATTTCCGAAATCGTGATATTTTCTAAATCACGTAAATTTCAAAACTTTATAAACACATTTTCTTTAAATGATTTTGGCCAAATCATTAAAACAAAACTGGCTGCCAAGAAAGGGTAAGATATCCTATCTCGTTAGCAACTTGACCTACGATCAATTTCTCGCACGAATTCCAAGATAGTTTCTCTTTCCGAATTCGATCTACGAGTACCTAAAATAAGAAACACAGATAATTTAATTATCTGTCCAAGAATTCCGTAATCGAATTACGGTAAACTCAACTAATTAGTATGCCATTGAATTTTTCTAGAATTTAAAATGATACTTTATTTTAACACCGAAATTTTAAAGTAGTAATTTTAACACAAACAACCAAAAATATATATATATTTTTAAAAATTTCGGCATGATCCGCCCTAAAATAGGCTTCCCCAAAAGCTCCAAAATGCTCAACCTGCAGAAAAATTTTTCCAATTCCCAGAACAATTCAAAATACAAATTTCAAATCAATTTAAAATCTAAAATCTAAAATCTAAAAATATTTATTATTGTTATTATTATTATTTATTATTATTACTTATTATCATTATTATTATTATTATTATTACTTATATATACATAAACACACGCACACACACACAGTTACATATATATACACATATATGAAAACACACACATACGCACACAGACATATATTAACATATATATATATACATATAAACGTTTTTGTTTTCTTTTTGCTGATGGAAAACGACCGGCCGGGAAAGACTCACGGCGGCAGGGGGCGGCGGCGGCGGCTGGCGTCGGGCTCGAGAGGGAACGGCGGCGTTGGGTGGCTTGGCGGACGGAGTGGGCGCGGCTGGTTCGGTGTTGTTCGGCGGGCTTCCGGTGGAGGAGGAAGGACCGGCGTGGAGTGTTTCGGCCGAGCGACTTCGAGCTTTGGTTGGTGGCACACGGCGGTGGCGTCGCGGGCTCGGGTTGGCGGCGTTCGGTGATGGCGACTCACGGCGTCGACCGACGATCGGCGTCGGGCGGTGGCGAGGAAGGCGGCCGCGGCTTCCGATGGAGTTCGGCCGAAAGAAAGAAGAAAAGAAAGAAAAAAAAAAAAAAAAGATGGGGAGGGAGTGAGAGTATCGACGAGGGGAAGAAGAAAAGAAAAAGAAAAGAGGAAAGAAAAAAAGAAATATGGGCGTGAGGGATATAGGCAAGCGCGAGAAGAAAAAGAAGAAAAAGAAAGAAGAAGAAAAAAAATAAGGAAGAGTGAGGGAGAAAGAGAATCGGTGGAGGGAAGGAAGAAAAGAAAAAAAAGAGAGCAGAGAGAGAAATGATCGGCGAAGAGCAGAGGAAAAGAAAAAAAAAGAGGGAGAGGTTCGGTGAGATTCGGTGGAAAGAAAGAGAGAGAGAGAAGATATTAAGAAAGAGGGGAAAAATTTCCGGAAGACTCCGGAAAGAAAGAAGAAAAAAAGAAAAATAAATAAATAAAAAAAATATTTAACAAATTTTTAATTTGATAAAAATTGTTAAAACTTTAAAATTGGAAAAAAAATATTTTAAATATTCTCAAATTAATAATTAATACACCAAAAATTTAAAATTGAATTCCCATGAAAATAAGAAAAATTTTATTGGCACACTAACACATTGAGTTTATACATTCACGCGCGAAATTTAAATTCAAAAATTTCGCGGCGTGACACATCTGGTTAAGACTGAAAAATCGTTCTGCTCGGTAGATCCACCGATCCGGCTGTTCCCCATCGAAGATCGGCATCTCGATCCGTCGTCCGCGGACTTTCTTTGTTAGCGTTGATCGGAGGTTTTAACAGCAATTCCAATTTTCCCATCAGCATTTCCAGATTTCTCTCCAAGGTCGGTATCCAATTGAGATCCCCTCTCATTCTCTCGAATTCTCTCTGCATATCCTCCCTTACTGACCCCACCTGTTCTTCCACGGTTCTGAGACGTTCGTCCACCCTTTTGGCCGCCATCTCCAGGTCGGAAATGCTCTGATACCACTTTGTTATGAACTAGGAACGGGCCATTTGGCTATTTTATTCAACACGAAGAAATTAAACGAATTACAGATAAAATAGCAGACAAATATAGAGGTCTGCTAGCTCTACTCTTTCTTACTCCTGACTTCTTTCCTAACTCTTCCTTTTATTACTCTCCCCTTATATACTATCTCTTCTGCCTTTACAAAATTCCCGAGTTCCCGCCTATGCTAACCGCCTCAACCATTCTCATAACCAACTCCTAGAGATCCACGCCTTAATCATTCTAAATATTATTCTACCCTTGCTGACGGTTACGCCTCACGTAAGTGAAGTGGACCGGAGTCCTAACATCTTCACCTATCTCGTTGGTCATGGAGTTTACCAACCATGCATGACCATATTGTTCTTTGTTTTCTAGAGTCTGAATTTGGGATTTCCTGCCTTCGGAACAATAAATTCGCCTGTGAGATATTCATCCTTCCCCTTTTTGCGGGCATACATCATAACGGATTGCGACCATTGAAGATAATTGTTCCCATTCAGTTTGTGCCTTGTAATGTGAAGAGGAACACTCTTTGCAACACCATGGGTGTTGAGGATAGGGAGATCAAAACCCAAAGTAACTTTGGATGAAGACGAGTTTGTGGTTAGGTCGTATTTGGTCATCGGAAAGAATTGTTGGAGTGGTTTAGAGAGGGCTTTGATGCCATGTGGAAAATTGAGAATGAAATTTTGTAATTCTCATTATTTTTTGAATAGTAGTTACACGTTTAAATAAGAAGGAAGAATAGAATCACTTCCTCAAATCAAGGAACTAAACAAAAGGGAAAAACACCACTAATCTAGCAAAGCAAAAAAAATAGAAACTAATCAACTGAGAGAATCGGGTAGGATAATACCTGAATCCCTTTATTCTAGGAAACAAATAAATATTGACAACTAATCCCTAGGAATCAGGGCGGATTTCCACAATATATATGCATGTACATACATATGAAGTGGACATTTCTACTTGCAGACAAGAAGAATAATATCTGAGTTCTTCAATTTGTGTCCGAATGCAAAAGCTGCTACTGAGGTTGCCCCGGAGCAAATTCAAAAGATTATAAGAACTCTTGGTCTACATCATAAAAGGGCTGTGATGATACAACGCTTTTCTCGGGAGTATTTGGGACAAAGCTGGACTCATGTCACTCAGTTGCATGGAATTGGCAAGTAAGGCCCCTTATCACCCCTGCTTTTGTTTTTTATTAAAGAAAAAAAAAATATTTGTGTTGTGGAACATTTTTTAGTTCATCACATTTTATTTGTCTGGATTGTTGGTAGGTATGCGGCCGATGCATATGCAATATTTTGTACAGGAAAGTGGGATCGGATAAAACCTAACGATCATATGCTAAATTATTACTGGGAGTTTCTCCATGGCATTAGGGACACTTTGTGAGAAGACACTATTTGTTTTGAGCATGCCATGATTCATGTGGTCTTTGAAAATGAAAGGAACAGAAAGAAAAACAAAAAGTTTATGAAATGTTGCAGACAGATATAATGTTAATGTGTGTTTTGTATCTAGGTAACATAATTTTTTTTGTATTCTCCTGTTTAATTTTTATCTGTTGACAAATATGAAGTCTCGTATAATGAGATATGTCTCTATTTATTTCTTTCCCCTCTCTTTATATATATATATATATGTTCATTACTATTTAGTTCAGAGCAAGAGGCTTAAGGTTTGTCTGGTACGCAAATTTACAACAATGGGGTCTTGTTGTTTAAACGACTAAGTTCAACAATAAGTTATGTGTTTGTGAGGCTGACCTGTCTGTCTTGACATTATAACTTGTTAGCATCTACGACAATCTGTATGTTCTCTCCATCTACAAAATTCACAGAAAAGTGTTTCTTCTTATATCACATTGATACCTAATTATCAGAAACAAATTATTATAATTGTAATTGAAATTACGTTCATTGTCACTACTCAATTATAATTGAATTACGTTCATTGTCACTAATGAATTATTTGAGCCAGAACATGATTAGGGCAAAAAGTTTTAGGGTCGATGGGGTCCGAAGTTTTAGGTGGAACTGCAAGATTAATACAGTAAGGTATATCTGTTCCTCAATGCATTAATTCTTATTGTCTCAGTAATATAGCTTATTTCTTGTTTCGATATTCTGATGCGCAGTTAACATTTCGTATTTCTTGTTATCTAGGTATATTTTAGAAACCAAGAATAACGTTACAGTCGATAACATGAAGCATTATGGTGTGCAAATGATTCTGCTCTTTGCGTTCCTAAGTAACCATCTTTGACTTTTTTATTTTTTATTTTTTGTTTTTTCATTCATATCTCATTTATCAATGTAACCATTGATAGAAATTTCTGAGTTGTCAGAGCACGAGTGTCTGTAGAAATATGTCAAGACCACAAGATTTTGTTTTGTCAATAAGCAACTTTTAGAACTATTTTTGAAAGCAATTATCAAGAATCTATCCGTATTAATTTAAAATTCTTTAGAAAATTATTTTGTTTCGGACATAGTTTAAGATTCATTCCAACGTTTAAATTGATGAAATTATTTGGATAAAATATTAGTGTTGTTATTACTTGGTAGAGAAATCAAGGACAACATAACTGCTAAACCATTTTTTATGAGCTCTTCAACGTCTGTTTTAACACCTCCACATGCTTATTATTTATTTATGTTTGCATCAAAGAGAAACTAAGCAAGTTTGATCTTGATGGATTTAATATAACCCCAATCTTTGTAAACCTGATAGTTTCTGGTGTGCCTCTTAATATGAAATTGTCTAAAGCAATGCAGTTGACCTGATATTGTTGTCCTGCAAGTTTTTGTATCCATGATGATAACTACGAATGGTTTCCATTGTTATTATTAGTACTAAAAATGTTAATGAATTTAGATGGCCTTGGGATTTCTATGCCACACAAATAGGATTTGCATGTTGCCATCCATTTAGCTCTTTAAGGTGTTCCTTTTCCTCTTAAGTTTATCAATTTTGGAAGTGCAATTTTGATTGATGAACTAAGAGAGCATGCTAACTAGTCAACTAGAGAATGAATTCCTACCAAAAGCCAAAAGGGACTAAGCAATGAGTGTAAATCTTATTGTATTAGTAGTATGCTGCTAAGTGGAGACCATATTGAATTTATGAAGACATACCAACTTTATTAGTTGTGTTTAAGGTGTTTCTGTAATGAAGTCAAACTGTGGCATGTGTTTCATCAAAGGTGATTCGTTGTTTCGTTTTCTGGTCAGTCTCCTCTACATATCTCAAGGATACCTTGGCAGGCCCAATAGGATATCCACTGCAACGTGGAATCCACCCTTCCATTGATGTTATCTTGCCTGCCGTTTTCCATGGTAGGAGGCCTTAAGTCTGTCCCTCTTTATAACCAGCAGTTTGATCTTATCCGGTAACCGGTCCAAGGGACAAACTATTTTCCATGTGTCTAGGTGGTCCTTACATTGACTCCACTTAAAAAAAAAAAAAAAAAAAGGGTAGTAATGATAATAATAATGCTTTGATCATTTAGCATATCTATTTTTAAAAAATGGAAAATTTTTCATTTTTAAAAAATAGACCTTCCTAAATTTTCATACCTGAACGTAAAAAACTTTTCATTTTTGGAAAATGAAAAAAGAGTTTCTCTAGAAATGGAAATTTTATATCCATCCAAACAACTTTTTACTTTTAGGATAAAAAATCCAAACAACTTTTTATTTTCCAAAAATGGACATTCCATCCAAATGGAAACTTGATAAAATCATAACTAGAAGCGTCGATGAATTTTCACCAAGCAGTGATGGAAATTTTTATTTAAGCCATGGATTTAATATGAATCTCATTTGAAGTTTCTAGTTTCATAAAACCTCATGCATTGCTTTGTGCCAGGATGGGAAGTAAATTCTGGATCCAAGTAAAGTCATTTAACTGCTAGTTTTAGGCTTTGCGTTTCCTTGTCTTAGAGTCTTCCTTGGGGCTTTTCATAATTACACGTTAACACTATTCAAATGCTGCTGTGTATTATTAGCTTGCTTATGCTTGGTTTCTTGTCGTGCAGCTCAGTATGTTGAAGGGAAGGGGTGAGACATACACCTATTGTGTAGAAGATCTTCCTTTAATTACTTGTGCAATTAAGCATGTTGAAGAACTTGTGAGTTTGTTATTGCATTTCAAATTAGTATTAAGTAGCATATCTAAAGATAAATGCAGAATGCGCGGAACATTTTTATACTGTTTTTGGAAAAAGACTCATCAATGGATGACTGGTATGCTGCTCTAGCATTAGCTGCATCAATGGTTAAAATATCATCAACTTTCGATCAAATTTTGTAAAACAGTTTTATCAACATAGCATTAACAACTTACGTCTTAGCTTAAGGATTCAATTTGGCTGGCAATATAAATGCTAAATAATAACAACAGCTTTTGTTGTTGATGTTGATTTTGCCTGAATAAATATGAGGTGTCTCTGTCTCATTTACTTATTGATCACTAAAAATGATTGATCTAAAATGCACGTTTTCTGTTTTGGTCATTCATACAAAAAATTACTTTTTGCCAAATTCTCTATCTTGGCAGATGATATTTACAATTATAATTATTTTTATTTTTTCAATTACTAAGTCCTCCTTAACAACTGGCAGAACTGCTAAATAAATATTGGTATTTGTGGTTTTTCAGATGAAAAAGTGTTTATTCTTCTGCTCATGGAATCAGTTTTTACACGGTACATGTAGGGCTGCCACCAACTACTGCTACAACAAATAAGGAAACTAATTTACACAAAATAGGAAACTAACTGAATGAAATATTAGAAATTAATTCTATATCTCCAATTATTCCTAAAGTACATAAATTAGACCAAATCAAACAATTCCACACTCCCCCTCAAGCTAGGCATCTTGGAACTCAACTCTTCAAAGTTCCTTCTTGGTAGTGCCTTGGGGAGAACATCTGCAATTTGTTGGCTAGCAGGCGTGTGCACCACAGTGATGACTTCAGTCTCTATCTTTTCTTTGATGAAATGACGATCTATCTCAACATGTTTTGTTCGATCATGGTGTACAGGGTTGTTTACAATACTGATGGCAGATTGATTATCACAATGTACCTTTATAGAACCAGGATTCCCAATCTTCAGTTCACTCAACAAACGGTCTAACCACATTCCTTCACAGATACCAAGTGCCATAGCTCTCAACTCTGCCTCAACACTACTCCTAGAAACCACCTGTTGTTTCTTGCTTTGCCAAGTTGTAAGATTCCCCCACACATAGGTGCAATATCCAGAAGTAGATCTTCTATTAGTTACTGATGGTCCGTTTGGTGAACGCATTACATTTGCATTATGTTTGAATGCAATGCATTGAATGCAATTTGTAGTTGGAGAAAAAGTATTAGCATTGCATTTGAATGCAATATGTGTTTGGGTGAAAAGAATTTGAATTGTATTTTAATAATAAATATGTGATGTGATGGGGTAAAAGTAGAGAGGAAAAAAAGAGAGAGAGAGAATATATGATGTAATTAATAAAAGTAATAGAAAAAGTGAAATAATGAATAGTGATTGTATTGGATTTAAAATGTGATGTGATTAGTATTTGAATGAAATGCTTTTGTATTTGGGGGAAAATTACATTGCATTTAAATGCAATGCAATTTAAATGTGTACCAAACGCACCATGATCCTTCCCAATCTGCATCAGTGAAGACTTCGATATCCCTCCTGGTAGTTTCCCGAAGTATAGACCCTTTCCAAGAGTCATCTTTAAGTATCTCAAGATTCAGTTTACTGCCCCGAGATGTTCTTCTGTAGGTTCATTCATAAATTGACTAACAACACTTATAGCGAAACCTATATCTGGTCGTGTGTGTGAGAGGAAAATAAGTTTCCCCATAAGTCTCTGGTGTTGTCCCTTATCTGCCGGTGGACTTTCCTTTACTGCTTCAAGTTTGGTACTAGAATCCATAGGAGTATCGATTGGTTTGCAACCAAGCATTCCAGTTTCTTTGAGAAGATCCAGTACATATTTTCTTTCAGACACCGTAATTCCCTTTCTTGACCAAGCTACCTCCATTCCCAGAAAATATTTTAGGCTTCCTAGATCTTTAGTCTGAAATTCTCTCGCCAGCACATCCTTGAGTTTGCACAGCTCATCTTCATGATCTCTTGTCAGTATTATATCGTCCACATACACAATCAGGATAGCCAGCTTACCATCTAAGGAGTACTTGACAAAGAGTGTGTGGTTTGCCTGACATTGAATATAGCCATACTTTTGTACGGTCTTGCTAAACCTTGGTGATTCCTTTAAGCCGTATAGGGATTTTTGAAGCTTACACACTCTGTTCATGTTTGCAGAGGTCACAAAGCCTAGAGGAATATCCATGTAGACTTCTTCAATAAGCTCTCCATTTAAGAAGGCATTCTTGACATCAAGTTGGTATAGAGGCCAGTCGAGATTTTCTACTAATGACAATAGTACTCGGATGGTCTTGAGTTTGGCAACTGGTGCAAATGTCTTTTGGTAGTTAATACCATAAGACTGAGTGAAACCTTTAGCTACCAACCTAGCTTTAAATCTGTCCACACTGTCATCTGCATTGTATTTGACAGTAAAGATTTATTTACATCCCACTGATTGTTTTCCTTTTGGAAGTTCTGACAGTTCTCAAGTACCATTCTTTTTCAATGCGTTCATCCCTTCTAATACAGCTATCCTCCACTTAAGGATCTTCATGGCTTCCTGAATTATATTAGGAACTTGAGAATTATCCAAGTTTGCAACAAACGCCTGATAACTCGGAGATAATCCTTTGTAGGAGATAAAGTTGTACAATGGATGGTTAGTGCATGACCTGACTCCTTTCCTTAAGGCAATAGGGCGATTATCAATCATCGATTCATCACTAGTGCTCCCTGGACTTGTATTACTTGGTGAGACATGAGAAATCTCATTTGGATCGGATTCTTGGTTTTGCTCTGATGATGTTCGATGCCCTAGATCTTCTTGAGTTTTCTTCTTCCTTGAACATACAATGAACTCACTATTATTGGTAGGTCTTGGGATATGGACAGGGATGAGAACTTGTGGATTTGGTTCATGAACGATTTCATGAGTGGGAGTAGGTTCCTCATGATTGGGTGATTTTGACTCTAGTAAGGGTGGACCACGGAATTGGACAGAGACAGGGCCATTGTTTGTATCACTGGTGCTAGGGTTGGATATGACACGTTCAGGATTGGTGGAACTATTGATATCCCAAAAGTGATCCCAAGGCTGGAATTCTTGTTCACTCTCCCCCTAAATGCCAGATTTGGAATAAAATGGTTCGTCTTCAAAAAAGGTAACATCCATTGAGGTATAAAATCGCTTTGTGATTGATGAATAGCATTTATACCCCTTTTGATTTGGACTGTACCCCAAGAAGATACATTTGAGCGCTTTAGGGTCAAGCTTGCTACGGTTTTGTTTGTGGATGTGGACAAATGCAATGCACCCAAAAAATTTGAGAGGCATAGTTGAGATGGTTCGGTTGTGAGGATAGGTTAGGAGAAGTTTTTGTATTAGGGTTTTGAACCATAGGGTACGGGATGGCATCCTGTTTATGAGATAAGTGGCGGTAAGAACGGCTTCCCCCTAGAAGTGTTTAGGTACATTTGTAGAAAACATTAGGGATCTAGCAACCTCAAGGATATGTTTGTTTTTTCTCTCTGCTACACCATTTTGTTGAGGTGTATCTAGACATGAGCTTTGGTATATGATCCCCTGACTGTCTAAGTATTCCCTTAGGAAGTGTTTGTAATATTCCTTGGCATTGTCTGTCAGAAATACTTAGATTTTGGTTTAATATTTGGTTTGGATCACTGTATTGAATTTTTGAAAAATTTCCCCAACCTCTGATTTTTCTCTCATAAGGTATACCAAAGTAATTCTTGTGCGATCATCCACAAACAAAAGAAACCATTGAGTTCTCGTAATGTTTTTTACTCGAGATTTTCCCTAAACATCATTGTGGATCATAGAGAATGGACTTGACTCTTTATAGGACTGAGTTGAGTAGGAATTACGAGAATGTTTTGCAAACTGACATATTTCACACTGGAAAAATTTTGGATTTTTATTATTGAATAACGAAGGTACAAGCCTTTGGAGATAATTAAAATTGGGATGTCCTAATCTATAGTGCCATAACATGATTACACTTTCATTATTTAAAGAAGAAACGGAAAGTGAATTTTTGGTGGATTATTGGTTGGATGAATCTGCCATGGGAGGTTGTTGTTCAGGAAGATTTTCAACTTTAAGGATATAGAGCCCCTAGCACATCCTAGCATTGCCAATCATCTTCCCTAAACTCAATTCCTGAAATTCAACCAAGTTTGAATGAAGTAAATTGCATTCTAAATTAGGAACATGAAGTATAGAGTTCAAAGTAAGGCCGTTTGATAAGGCAATCGAGCCTTTCCCAATCACTCGAGAGAGTGAGCCATCTGCAATTCTGACTGAAATATCCTCCTGACAAGGGTTGTATGTCTGAAATACCCTTGAGTCTTCAGTCATGTGATCTGAGGCCCCTAAATCAATGATCCAAGCATTATGTACTCCTCTAGCGACCATATAGGTTTTCAAGAAATTACCTTTGTGGGCTAGGGAACCGGTTCCAATGACAGATGTATCCTGTGGTTGTGAATTGATGAGATTCTTGAGGAATTCAATCTGTTCCTTGCTAAACAGACTGTTTTCGAAAGTTTGGGCAGGTTTTTTTTTAGTGGCCGTAGCTCCTCGTACTTCTTTAGAGTTAGAAGACTGGGCAGGTTTCCAATCCGCAGGTTTGCCATGGTTTTCCTCCTTGGTATGCCCTAGTTTTCGACAATGTTCACACCAAGGCCTTCCTTTCTTCGGTTTGTTGTCACCTAGGTAGGGTTGGCCGCCTTGAACAACGAGTGCAAAGACTTCGGGACTATTTGTTGCAGTAGATGGACTGAGCATTACTCTTTTTCGACCCTCCTCCATACGAACTTCAGAAAATGCTTCTCGGATACTAGACAAAGGCTTCAATCCCATTATTTTCCCCCTTACATTATTGAGCTCCTTATTAAGACCCAACAAGAATTTGTAAAGTCTTTGCCTAAAGGCGTCTTCAGGGCACTTCCAATCATGTTCCTCGAACATGTCTAGTTGTTGCCAATTTTTTGTTAAAACATTGAATTATTGGGTCACGGTGAGGTCTCCTTGACGCAAATCATGAAGGATACTCTCTATGGCAAAGAGTTTGGATGAGTTGTCAAACTTAGAGTAGGTCTCCTTGGCTACATCCCAAATCTCCTTTGCAGTCCCATATAGGAGAAAATTCTCTCCAATCTCAATAGTCATGGAGTTGATAAGCCATGACATAACCATTTTATTTTCAATCTTCCAAACCTGATACCTTGGATCATTGATTGCTGGAGAAGCCAAGACTCCTGTGGTATACTCTTCCTTTGCTTTGCCACATATGAACATCATCATGGACTGTGACTATTGGAGATAATTTTGGCCATTGAGTTCATGTCTGGTGATGGAGAGAAGAGGGCCTTCATTGCTCCCGGTGATGGTATTGACTATGAAAGATCCTTCAGGTGTGGAGGGGACATCAGATGTGGCATTCTGTTGGCTGGTCATGCCATATTTTGTCATCCTGAATGGATCTTATGGCTTCGGGAAGGCAGATCAGGAAGAAAGGGAAGGTGAGGCTTTAGGGTTTCGGTTGGAGGGTTAGAGGAGGCTCCGATACCATGTGGTTTTTCAAAGGAAAAAGTGTTCATTCATCTGCTTATGGAATCAGTTTTTACACGGTACATATAGGGCTGCCACCAACTATTACTACAACAAATAAGGAAACTAATTTACACAAAACAGGAAACTTATAAAACAGGAAACTAACTAAATGAGATATTAGAAATTAATTCTATATCTCCAATTATTCCTAAAATACATAAATTAGACCAAATCAAATAATTCCACAGTATTTGACCTTGTATTGTCTCTAAAAAGTCTATAATTTCTTCGAGGAGAGGAGTTATACAATACACTAAGCAATAAAATTCTTGCCATGAGGCATTCCTTACTATAAACTAATACAAACTATTTTCCCTTAATGGTACCAAAGGTGATATCATGATCTTGTTGCGTCTAGTTTTATGCATTTTGGAGATGATGATTCAACAACAATGTCTAGGCAGTTCAACATATCATATAGCATTAAATTTTCCGTATAACAACAATCACTCGGCAGGGTAGGTAGTTTTCAGCATCTTCTTCGCCCCAGCAAGGGATTGGGCTACTATACTAGGTACCGTATCTGATAGTGCTGACTTAAGAAAATATAACTTTTAACCTTCTTAATTCTCATTTTTCCCAATTTTTTTTTAAATTACCTTAAACAGGTAACACATGCTCTAGTTGTACTTTGTCCGCCACTCAACCATCTTTAATTTGGTCTGCTTTGGTGATGACAGCAGATCTATCAAAGTCAATGTTACCAACATTTTCGTTGATATGCCGAGTGATGAAACAAATTACACTGATTACACTAGTTTCACAAATTATCATTTTCTTTTCGCGCTCATTATAGAGAAGATGAAACATATGATTTTAACATCTTAATGAGGCTTAACAAAATGTATTTTAAGAGGACGCCTTATCCTCATTTCCTTGTAATTGATTTCTGATCAACGAATGGTTTTTTTCATATTAAAAAAAAAAAAAGAAAAAAAAAACTCAGCTGAAGAGAATTTCTATTGTTTCTGGCAAATGATTCTTACCTCTCCTGGGAAATCAGGAAATTTTAATTCAGAAGCTAGGGAAATTGAAAATCTCAAAAAGAGGTTGCCTAACATTAATGATATTGTCTCGTTTCTGCATGTAACATAAGGTCCTGATGCTTTACTTTTACTCCCTTAGCTTTGAGTCTAGCAACATATATATGCATTTTGGAATATCCTTCACCAAATACCATTAGACAAAGTGGATTTGTTTATTGTCAAACCTCCCATGACAATCGTCAATAAAGAAGACAGAAACTGTTTGAGACAATCCACTCGACAAGTTAAACCTTTTATTTGCTACAAGGTTTCATGCAACATTTTCTTCCCCCAGTTAACAAATGGATGGTCTGGTCCTTGATTAACTCGCAGTGACGAAGAGTACAATGATAGTTTCATTGATGATGGAAACCCAAGTGTTTCCACTTTCCCCTGTCTAATGGTTGAGGTACCACTATTTTATCACTTATATAGATATTGGGTTTATTTTATTTTATTTTTATTTTCATTTTCCTTGGTAGATATTTGTTGAAATAAATTCCTAGCAAAAGGACTAAATGATGATACTTTAAAGAGCTAGTCTGGAGGTTATTTTTTGCTTTCGTAGATATTTGTTGACATCTTTTAGGGAAAGATTTGTGTTTGCAAATCTGTGATATATGCAAATAAACGCAAGTATACGTATCGCATCCAAGTAATATATGATGAGAGAGAGTGTCGAACCCACGAAGAAAGTACTTTTGTATTCAAATGTAATTGTTTTTACAAGAAAATCTACTTAACTAGACAAGTAACTAAATGAATTTCAATTATGGAGAAAGAATAAAATGGTAACAGAATTTAACAAAAATTAAAATGAAATTTCCAAGTATAAAATTCAGGGTTTATATCTGCACAAACAATTGGGAAAAATAAGTTGCAAGTCACTTTCCTTTCACAGTTCTGAAATCGTGCTACAGCTTTGCTATATCATCATTCTTTCTAGTCAGGATATAAAAAAAAATTACGTTTAACTCTCAGATTCTAAGTCTGCATATTCCTATGTAGATTCAGATTTGAGAAAATCGATTAAGAATGTTATCCTTAAAGACCGTGTGATGGATGACTATTCCTAGCTTACCCACAGATTTGATTAATTTTTACTCTGAAAACTAACCAAACACATGCTATTCAATCTCATTCAATTCATTGAACGTTTTCCAACATTCACAAATTAGTTGTTAATATTAGATTCCCTTCCAAGATCTAATACCAGATCAAATAAAATGAGCACGGATTGAACAATAAAAAGAATTATACTAAGCAAAACTGCACAGATCTCAAATTCTGTTCAAGTACTCATGACTCACAACTTAGCTGAATTAAGCTTCCATGAGTTCAGCAAAAATCATAAAACGACTTTGATTTAACATCAAAATACTGTTATGCAAAAAGAAAGACTAAAATCAATACAAAGCAGAATTAAACAGTAATGATCTCCCCTTTTCCAAGGTTCGAATCAAGCTGGTACAACATCCAGTGCCTTATGCGGTCTGTGAAGAATGAACCCAGACGAATTCCTTCTTGAGATGTTGAAATCTTCACGATCCGGCAGAGGTTGCTCTCAATTCCATTTTCTATTTCTTTTCCGATTTTCCTTTTTGCTCTGTTTTTCTCTCTTCTGATTCTGTTATTTTTCCCTCTTTCTCTTTCTGTTATCTTGCCTCCGTATATCCGCTTGTCCTCTTCCTTTCAGCTCAGCTTTTATAGTACAAAAAGGGAACATTTTAAACCCTACTTGTGACATGTGGACGATCCTCTGGCTGGCCGTGTACATTGTGGTAGTGTTGGGCAATGATGCTGACACTTGGAGGAATGATTGACATCATCAAATTTAGCCAGCATGGAATAAAATGTGTGCACATTCAGTAGACTACGTCAGCCAACGCCTGCTTCAGCTTTGCTGTGGCAATGCTATGGCAACGTCCAATTTTCAGTATTCTTCACGCTGCAAAGTCCTGCCATTCACCACAAAAAAAAAAACCAACCTCCAAAAACATATCACATGTTAAAAGACTTCAAAATGCTCTAACAATAATCGATTCCCATGTGCTGCTAAGAATGAACTTTCATCAATGGCCACTAAAGTCAAAAATTGATAATTCTCATTTATAGTGCCAAGAACCATGACTTTTGTGACTTTAACTTCCTAAAATGGGCTATCTAAGCATGAAAATGTAACTCCATAACTCGAGAAATTCGAGTTATCACACCCCCAAACTTAAAAGTGCTGCTCGTCCTCGAGTAGCGGCAGAATTATAAAACCAACACACAAGACAAAACGATTTATTAAGCAGATAGCAATGATTACATGTCAATCCAATCCTCACTGATCATCCTGAACATTGTATGAAGAATTACTACTCATATCACAGATTACTCTCAAAGCGCTTCCTTTCTAAACATGAGGAGGGGGGTTCTGAACTCATTTTAGGTACCCTTAGCTTTTAAGTCATGAACTTGGCCAGCTTAAGGACTTTTCAGGTTGATCCCACGAACTCCTATAACTCTATACAAAGGAGCCCTGCTTTCAGTAACAATAGGAAATTTTCTTGTTTATTTATTCATATATATATATTTTTTTAAAACACTAAGTTGTCTTTTTCTGCTTTTTTACGCGAATGTCAACATGGGGCTCATGAAGACACCCGGTTACTCAACAGAAAACACAAACCAAAGTGGGCTTTTACATTCATATTTTAAATTGCTGTTTTACGCGACTGCCAACATGGGGCTCATGAAGACATCCGGTTACTAGGCAAATTTAAAACAGCGGAATGCTCTCTTTTTATTTTATTTTGTTTTTTTTTTGAACAATGCCACAGCTATGCTGTAGCATTGCTGTTGCAACCGGACACTCGTGTTCTGACCACTGTTTGACGCAAATGTCAACATGGGGCTCATGAAAACACCCGGTTACTAAGTAGTCTAAACAGTGGAGTATCCTTTTTAACTTGAGAGCTTTTCTAAAATTTAATTCACCATTGTTGATGGGGATTTACAAGCTCCTAAACATAGCATTATTGAGGGATCCACAAGATCAACCTTAAATTCCTCAAACTGGCAGCAAGACTTTTCCACTTAGGTTATCCAAAAGAACTTCCAAAACAATCCTCTTTGTGACCAAACTTTTGAATCAACTTCCAAGAGTAATCAATGACATAATAAGATCACACTTCAACAATGCTAGAGACTTAATTGGAATTGACATTTAATTACCACTAATCTGCTTCTTGCCTTAATGCACACGACTTTTTTTTTTTTTTTTGTCATAACTAGGATACTCTCTAAAAAAAATAAATAAAATAAAAAAAATAAAATAAAGATAAAATCAGACAAACATTAACAAAACAAACATTTACTAGCTAAGAAAAGTGGTGAAATGAAAAGTGGGCTTACTGATGGGTCAGACGTGGTCCGACCTCAGCCTAGTTGCTGCCTCCACTTGGTCCTTCATCTTGGCTGCGGTATAGGTGCTCGGGAAATGCAGGAAATGAGCAGAATTTCTTGCTGTTCATGCGCAGATTTTTCTGCAAAGCTTGATCTCTTGCATGCATGTAGCGCCACATCTCCTTCTGATCTCTCTTCATCTCCTGCAAGCTCTCCATGATATCATATTGAACACATTCCACCTGGCTTACCCTCAATTCCAATTGGGCAAGTGAAAAGCTTGCGGTGGGACTTGGTTCAGATGAAGGAGCTTCTTCTTCTGCTTGCCCTTGCTCGACTCCTTCACTGCCTTGATCCTGCATTAGCCTGTTAATTGTTCTTAAGAGAATTGGCCCCTTGTTAGGAATCTAGTCATCAAACTCTTGAATCTGCACATTAGAACTTTTACAAAGCCGAGTTATCAAATAAGGAAAAATCAATGCACTTCTATCTCTTTGGGCGCAAGCTAAAATTTTTTCCCTAATTATACTGCCCACATCAATTTTTCTACCCATTATAATTGAATGCAAAAGAGCCATTCTCTCCCAACTTACTATCTGCCCATGGGTAGTTGGTTTGAGGGAAAACTTAATGAAATGATACCACACCTTAGCTTTAGGATTTAACCTGCAATGAAGAACTGTTAGAGATCCCTGTGGTGACCTTGTCCATTCAGTTCTAGTTGTTGTCAAGTCGGCCAACACAGTGTCCAAAGCTTCTCTATCTGCATCTGCTAAAAACTCAGAATGTTCATCCTCAGATCCTGATAATCCCAAGAACCCATTGATTGCATCCCTTGTAATATCCACCGGTTTCCCTCTAACATGGACTATGTTCAGAAATTTTCCTGTCAAGCTCGCATAGAACTCACCCACTAAAGGCATGATAGCCTCATTTGTATGTTCACAAAAGACTTTCCACTTATGGACCTTTATCACAGAACTCACAAACTCAGGCATTTCTGCTGTTTTCAAATGGAAACCTTTTTCTAGACATAACGATCTATGTGCAAAGCTCTTATTAAATCTTTTCTCTATTTCCTCATTTTCAAATCTCTTAAACTCTTTTTCTTTCTCAACAACTTTCTTCCCCTTTCTTGTCATACTCTTCACCGGTATTTTTTTTTTATAATGCAGTAATGCACAAATCAACTATTCTCCAATGCTACACTTCAATGTGCCACCCCCAAACTTAAATCTCACTAACTTCCTAATTTATGTTTTCGAGAGGACTTGTGAGACTAGGTAAGAAAGCACCTTACCTATAATAATGGATGACCCGCGGTCAAGAATTTGGCTTTCTTCTCTTGCGCGACGATCTTCCGCTATTGATGTTCGGTGGATAGCGACTTGCAGTGGCTGACGACAGTGTGAAAAGGTTTGGTGCACGCTCAAACTTGTGTGGGAGAACTTCGGCAAATGACTCCAAGTCGCTCGGTTTCCTTCGAAAGCCCCTCTTTATGTCGGCCTTGTTGGAGAAAATGCCGCCAAAAGGTTGGTTGTTGGGTAAACACAACTTGTTGGTTTTGGTGCTGGAGAATGGGGAAGATGAGAATGATTACAAATATGAGAAAGGAGGAGTGTGGAGGTGTGATTTTTAGAGAGAGAAACGGTGAATTTCTAGAGAGAGAATCGGCGGCTTTTATGCATGCATGGAAACTACCCGAAAATGGATGGAAAAGAAGCCGAAATGGAAAAAGAATTTGATGAGGAACGGCGTGGCTTACTCGGCTTCGACGGCGAGGACGGAGAAGGGTGGAAATTTCGGCGGCGTTCGGCGTGGAGTGGAGTGGCATTCGGCGTTTTGGTGGGGGCGGCAGCTAAGGAAAGAAGATGGAGAAAAGAAAACAATAAGGGGCCCTTATGTAGGGTTTTCGAGGGCCCTCTTTTTTTTTTGTGGGCGCTATAGCGCTCAGAGACAGCGCTTCGGTGCTGCAACCACGAATCTGGCATGTCTGAAGAGCTTTTATGGATTCCAGTTGTAGCAACTATGCTGCAGCATTTCTGTAGCATTTTTGTTTCAGCTTCCATCTACTGCTCCAGAGGACTTCACTTCATTTTTCCTTGCAAACACATATCAGACAACCTCTATTAATTATTAAAAAGAAGTACTAGCCTTAATCTCACCAAAGAAAAGCCACGAAAGAAAAGAAAACAAATAAAGAACATAATTAGGAACAATAAAACATTGGGTTGCCTCCCATAAGCGCTTGTTTTTAAGTCGACGGCCCGACCATCCCTTATGCTCATGGGTCTTGGAGAATGATTGAAGTCTTCTCCCTGTCCACATTCCCTCCAAAATAATGTTTGGGACGCTGCCCATTCACTTTGAATTGTCTTTCAGAATTTTCTTCCCTTACTTCTACAGCTCCATGTGGAAATACTGTAACAACCTTGAATGGCCCACTCCAGCGTGATTTGAGTTTCCCAGGAAATAGCTTGAGTCTTGAGTTAAAAAGGAGGACCTGCTGCCCTTCCTCAAACTCATGGGGAAGGATTTTACTATCATGCCACCGCTTGGTTTTCTCCTTAAACAATTTGGCGTTCTCATAAGCTTGTAATCTGAACTCGTCAAGCTCATTCAGCTGTAACATTCTCTTTTCTCCAGCCAACTTCAAGTCCAAATTATTCTTAGTAACAGCCCAGTATGCTCTGTGTTCAAGTTCTACTGGCAAGTGGCATGCCTTGCCAAAAACAAGTCTGTATGGTGAGGATCCAAGGGGCGTTTTATAGGCTGTTCTCAGTGCCCAAAGTGCATCGGTTAGGCGCTGTGACCAATCCTTACGTGATGGCCCTACCACCTTCTCCATTATCCTCTTTATTTCTCTGTTTGACACTTCCACCTGCCCGTTTGTCTGAGGATGATAGGTAGTTGCCACCTTGTGCTTGACTCCATATTTCATTACCACACTATCAAACTGTTTGCTCACAAAATGCGTGCCATTGTCGCTAATGATTGCCCGAGGTGTGCTGAATCTAGTGAAGATGTTTCTCTTGAGGAACTTCACCACTACTTTTGAGTCATTAGTAGGCAGTGCCTCAGCCTCCACCCACTTGGATACGTAATCCACTGCTACTAGAATATATGTATTCCCATAAGATGGCACGAACGGTTCCATGAAATCAATTCCCCAAACATCAAAAACCTCAACTTTAAGAATGTTGTTCAAGGGCATTTCATGCTTCCTTGTGATGTTTCCGACCTTTTGACACCTCTCACACTTCATGGCGTAAATGTTGGCATCCTTGAATAATGTGGGCCAGAACAAACCTGATTGCAGGACTTTTGCGGTTGTTCGAGTGCCTCCATAATGACCTCCATATGATGAAGAATGGCAGTGATAGAGAACATCCTCCATTTCCTCTTCAGGAATGCATCTCCTTAACACTTGATCAGCGCATTGCTTGAATAGATATGGTTCATCCCAAAAATAAGAACGAACATCATGCATAAACTTCTTCAATTGCTGCCTAGATAAATTTGGAGGTAACAGACCACTTACCAAATAATTGACAAAATCAGCGTACCATGGTACAGTCGACTGGGTAACTGTAAATAACTGCTCGTCAGGGAATGTTTCTCTAATGAGCTGGTTTTCTTGCCCTTCACATCCATTGTCCAGTCTTGAAAGGTGGTCAGCTACCTGGTTTTCAGCTCCCCTTCGATCCTTGATCTCTAAATCAAATTCTTGAAGTAGAAGAACCCACCGAATCAACCTAGGTTTTGCATCTTTCTTCTGAATGAGGTATTTAATTGCTGCATGGTCAGTGTATACAACTACCTTTGCACCCACGAGATAAGCTCTAAATTTTTCAAAAGCATATACAACAGACAACAATTCTTTCTCAGTCACCGTATAATTCAACTGAGCTCCTGTGAGTGTCCTGCTCGCATAATAGATTGAATGAAACACTTTGCTCCTGCGTTGGCCCAACACAGCTCCTACCGCCATATCGCTTGCATCACACATCACCTCGAAGGGTAATGACCAGTCAGGTGCTACTACAATTGGCGCTGAAATCAGTTTCTTTTTTAACTCTTCGAATGCATGAAGGCACTGCTCATCGAACATGAACACCGAATCTTTCTCCAGTAAGCTGCATAATGGCTTGGAGATTTTTGAAAAGTCTCTGATGAATCTTCTGTAGAACCCAGCATACCCCAAAAAACTTCGGATTCCCTTAACTGTGGTAGGAGGAGGCATCTTTTCTATTGCCTCAATCTTTGCTTTATCCACTTCAATCCCAGCTTTAGAAACCTTGTGCCCTAAGACAATTCCTTCCTTCACCATGAAATGGCACTTCTCCCAATTGAGCACCAAATTAGTTTCTTCACATCTATGGAGAACCTTGGCCAAGTTGCTCAAGCACAAACCAAAAGAATTCCCAAAGACTGAAAAATCGTCCATGAATATCTCAAGGAAATCCTCAACCATGTCAGAAAAATTTGCCATCATACACCGCTGAAAAGTGGCTGGTGCATTGCACAATCTGAAGGGCATCCTCCTAAACGCAAATGTGCCGTATGGACAGGTAAATGTGGTTTTAGCTTAATCCCCTGGAGCAATAGCAATCTGATTGTATCCTGAATACCCATCAAGAAAGCAATAGTATTTCTTGCTTGCCAATCTGTCCAACATTTGATCGATAAACGGCAAAGGAAAGTGATCCTTCCTAGTAGCTTTGTTGAGCTTTCGGTAGTCCATACATACTCTCCATCCTGTAACAGTCCGAGTGGGAATCAGTTCATCATTCTGATTGGTTACTACCGTCATTCCTCCTTTCTTTGGTACGCATTGAACTGGACTCACTCATGAACTGTCTGAAATAGGATATACGATCCCAGCATCCAACCACTTAATGACTTCCTTCTTTACCACCTCCTTCATAATTGGATTGAGTCTTCGTTGTTGCTCAATGGACCCTCTGTAGTCATCCTCCAACAAGATCTTGTGCATACATAATGAGGTACTGATTCCCTTGATGTCAGCAATGGTCCATCCAATGGCTTTCTTAAATTTTTTTAGCACCTGAAGCAGTTTGTCCTCTTGCTCCTCAGTTAGCGAAGCAGAAACGATGACTGGTAAAGTTTCTTTATCTCCCAAATATGCATATCTGAGATGATTTGGCAGAGGCTTCAACTCTAGAGTGGGCGGCTCTTTAGTGGATGGTTTGGGCAGCTTTGTTTCTCGATCTGCTAATCCCAACGTCTCATACTGTCTTCCCCTTACGTTGTTCCTTGCTTGAATTTTCACATTGTTCAACTCTTCTTGTCTGGGAAATGGCTCAAAATGATCTTCCAAATCTGTCTCAAGGTGGTTCTTCTCTAGCTCCTCGATTACAGCCGACTCAAGGACCTGGATAGTTGAACATTCTTCAAATTCTTCAGGAAACCTCATTGCCTTCAAAACATTAAAAGTGACTTGTTCATCATTCATCCTCATAGTCAATTCACCCTTTTGCACATCTATTAGAGCTCGTCCTGTGGCCAAAAATGGACGCCCAAGAATGATGGGAATCTCACGATCTGCTTCAAAATCAAGGATGATAAAATCTGCTGGAAAGATGAATTTATCGACTTTAACAAGAACATCCTCAATTTTCCCTTCAGGATGAGTCAACGATCTATCTGCTAACTGTAGTGTGACTGTAGTTGGCCTTGCTTTACCCACACCCAACTTTCTGAACACCGACATTGGCATCAAATTTATGCTTGCTCCAAGGTCGCAAAGAGCCTTGCCAAAATAGTTGTTGCCAATTGTGCATGAAATTGTGAAACTGCTTGGATCCTTCAACTTTGGCGGCAGTCTGTTCTGGAAGAAGGCACTACTTTCTTCAGTGAGAGCAACTGTCTCAAACTCCCCCAATCTTCTCTTCTTAGCTAAGATGTCCTTCATAAACTTTGCATAACTGGGCATTTGTTCTAGAGCTTCCACAAGTGGTATGTTGATGTGAAGTTGCTTCAAAACATCTAGAAACTTCTTAAATTGCTGGTCCTGCTGTTGCTTGTGGAATCGTTGAGGAAAAGGTGGTGGCAGTTTTCTCATTTCTTGCTGCACGATTCCTTGCTGTGGCATTGCTGTAGCAACGTTCTGATCGGCCTGAACCTGGGTTGGGAGTGTTTCAGCGACTTCTTCTTGTGGCTTATCCTTTTGGATTAAAGTGAGCTCCCCTTTTTTAGCTGTCCCAGTGTTGGGTTCTTCCAGTTTCTTTCCACTCCTCAAAACGATGGCTTTGCATTGTTCCTTGCCTTCTCTTTTTGGGTTTTCGGTATCACTTGGCAGTGTCCCTTGTGGTCTACTGCTAAGAGCACTTGCTAACTGTCCCATTTGATTCTCCAAGCTCCTCAATGAGGCTGTGTGACTTTGCAACAATGCTGAGTGGTCCTGAATACGGTATCTGTCTTCGCCATGTGTTCCCTCAACAAACTCTCAATTGTTGATAGAGTTGTCTGTGGTGATTCTTGAACTAGCTGCCTCATGGGTTGCTGAAATCCAGGAGGGAATTGAGGTCTGTTTGGCATAGGAACTGATGATGTGCTTACACCTTGACCATAATAATTTGAAGTCGAGCCTGCATGCTGCTTGTGTCCCTGATTGTAATTATTGGGATAAGAGTTGTTATAACGCTGATAATTCCCAACAAAACAAGCTGATTCAGGGTTAGACGGGCACTGTTCAAAAACATGTCCTTCTCCACAATATACACATGAGACAGCTGCCAGTTGTGGCGGTTTTCCTCCTTGTGCCGTGCTCATAGACTTCACCATATTTGTGAGTGTGGACAGCTGGGCTGAAAGAGCTATAATTGAGTCTACTTCATACACACCACCTCCCCTTCTTGCGGCATTGGCTCTGTCAGTAGGCCATTGGTATTGCGCCATCCTCTCTGGAATTTCATAAGCTTCATTGTATGACTTGGTAAGAATTGCTCCATTAGCTGAGGCATCTACAATGGTTCTAGTTTGCCCATCCAAACCATTATAAAATGTTTCTATCTGGATCCAGTGAGGAATCCCATGATGTGGGCATTTCCTGATAAGCTCCTTAAACCTCTCCCAAGCTTCATATAATGATTCACCCAAGAGCTGCTGAAAGCTAGTGATATCATTTCTTAGTTTCGCACTTTTTGTAGGTGGGAAATACTTCATCAAGAACTTCTCGGCTAGATCATTCCAAGTAAGGATTGAATTTGGTGCCAGTGCATTCAACCAGGCTCGAGCTCGATCCCTCAATGAGTATGGGAATAGCCTGAGTCTCAAAGCATCATCATCTACACCTGGCAGTTTAAAAGAATCACAGACTTCAATAAATAGCCTCAAATGCAGGTGTGGATCTTCTGTCGGCATGCCCGCGAACTGCCCAGCTGATTGAAGCATCTGGAACATAACAGGTTTGAGCTCAAAGTGAGGGGCCTGTATTTCTGGGCGTGCGATACCAGGATTAAGCCCTTCTAACATTGGGTCCGCATAGTCTCTGATAGCTCGATCTCTGTTTTCTGCTCGGAGTAGTGCATTTCAAGCATTGTTGCCCAGGTTCACGGCTGGATTTGCTTACTGATCAGCCATTTCAGTCCCTGCAGCTAAGTTACGTTGCTCCCTTCTTCTTGCACGGAAAGTTCTCTCTATTTCAGGGTCAAAAGCTTCTAATTCACCACTTCCTCGCCTATTCATAAACCAGTGTTCCCTTCACCTACGATCACAGTATTCAAAATCTGTTAAGTAAATTCCTTGTAGAAAATCATAAATTAACAACAAAATCACTTTCCCCGGCAACGGCGCCAAAAACTTGTTTGCAAATCTGTGATATATGCAAATAAACGCAAGTATACGTATCGCATCCAAGTAATATATGATGAGAGAGAGTGTCGAACCCACGAGGAAAGTGCTTTTGTATTCAAATGTAATTGTTTTTACAAGAAAATCTACTTAACTAGACAAGTAACTAAATGAATTTCAATTATGGAGAAAGAATAAAATGGTAACAGAATTTAACAAAAATTAAAATGAAATTTCCAAGTATAAAATTCAGGGTTTATATCTGCACAAACAATTGGGAAAAATAAGTTGTAAGTCACATTCCTTTCACAGTTCTGAAATCGTGCTACAGCTTTGCTATAGCATCATTCTTTCTAGTCAGGATATAAAAAAAAATTACGTTTAACTCTCAGATTCTAAGTCTGCATATTCCTATGTAGATTCAGATTTGAGAAAATCGATTAAGAACGTTATCCTTAAAGACCATGTGATGGATGACTATTCCTAGCTTACCCACAGATTTGATTAATTTTTACTCTGAAAACTAACCAAACACATGCTATTCAATCTCATTCAATTCATTGAACGTTTTCCAACATTCACAAATTAGTTGTTAATATTAGATTCCCTTCCAAGATCTAATACCAGATCAAATAAAATGAGCACGGATTGAACAATAAAAAGAATTATACTAAGCAAAACTGCACAGATCTCAAATTCTGTTCAAGTACTCATGACTCACAACTTAGCTGAATTAAGCTTCCATGAGTTCAGCAAAAATCATAAAATGACTTTGATTTAACATCAAAATACTGTTATGCAAAAAGAAAGACTAAAATCAATACAAAGCAGAAATAAACAGTAATGATCTCCCCTTTTCCAAGGTTCGAATCAAGCTGGTACAGCATCCAGTGCCTTATGCGGTCTGTGAAGAATGAACCCAGACGAATTCCTTCTTGAGATGTTGAAATCTTCACGATCCGGCAGAGGTTGCTCTCAATTCCATTTTCTATTTCTTTTCCGATTTTCCTTTTTGCTCTGTTTTTCTCTCTTCTGATTCTGTTATTTTTCCCTCTTTCTCTTTCTGTTATCTTGCCTCCGTATATCCTCTTGTCCTCTTCCTTTCAGCTCAGCTTTTATAGTACAAAAAGGGAACATTTTAAACCCTACTTGTGACATGTGGACGATCCTCTGGCTGGCCGTGTACATTGTGGTAGTGCTGGGCAATGATGCTGACACTTGGAGGAATGATTGACATCATCAAATTTAGCCAGCATGGAATAAAATGTGTGCACATTCAGCAGACCACGTCAGCCAACGCCTGCTTCAGCTTTGCTGTGGCAATGCTATGGCAACGTCCAATTTTCAGTATTCTTCACGCTGCAAAGTCCTGCCATTCACCACAAAAAAAAAAACCAACCTCCAAAAACATATCACATGTTAAAAGACTTCAAAATACTCTAACAATAATCGATTCCCATGTGCTGCTAAGAATGAACTTTCATCAATGGCCACTAAAGTCAAAAATTGATAATTCTCATTTATAGTGCCAAGAACCATGACTTTTGTGACTTTAACTTCCTAAAATGGGCTATCTAAGCATGAAAATGTAACTCCATAACTCGAGAAATTCGAGTTATCAATTTGGCATGTCTTTGTTTCTTGATCATCTACAGAAATATGGCATAATTTCTCCTTTTTTTCTGGTGGCAACAATAATTACCCTCCGCCAGGAAGTTACCCCACACCCCAACAACACAGCGCCCTCTCCCCCACACCCACCACCCCCCCCCCCTCTAAAGATACCTATTATGTGTACGGGTATTTTTAATCAAGTTTTTTTCTGTGTTAATTTGGTGGTTCTGAATTTTATGATTAGAGAGGAGAGTTTGGGTAATCAGAAACTTAAGAATGAAAAGGGCATCCATGGACGATGTCTTAGGAAGACGTACCAACCAAGTGATTCTGATGATGATGAATGTTCAGGACAAAAAAGTACTGCATATGGTAGTTCTGCGGTACTAAAATTAGCAAGGGATGATGAAGACAGCATGATAATATCTTCTTGTTTTAAGTTTGGAAAAACTGCCCCAAAAAAATTAAAATTAAAAATAAAAAAATAAAAAGGTATACAGGATGGAGGAGAAAATGCTTATACGGGAACTAATGAAGGTGTTCTACCAACAAGGTGAAGGTCCTACTTATCTAGCTTTTACAATAGGAGCTTGGTTTGTACTACACGCTTCATTAATTCTTATTCAAGAACCTTGTTTTTTCATAAAAACTACCGGTCTCAGGTGATCCTCTATCATCGTTGTTGATAGATTTTCAGGAACAATGGGAGTTGAGACTTTACTAAACGCACAGAAGCATCTAGTTTACTCCGCATCTTTCTAACTGCTGCATCGAAATAAGATTGTGCTAACATTGATCCCCATTTACTTTAAAATTCAACATTATGCTGGCATTTTCATTTCTCTATGTTATGGTTCCTTAGTTCATGTCCATCCGTAGTAGAACACAGAGAAGCTAACACAAGATAAAGCACACAAACCAGCAACAATGACTATTGCAAAATTGGGGTTAATACAGCCCTAGAAGGACGGATATTCAAGATTCCGTTAAATCTCCCTGCTTGGCTTCTCCAAGACTTTCCCAAGACAACTAGACTTTAAAACTAGAAAATTTCCCTTCCTCTAATCTCACTCTCTGCCTTATTTATACTTTCCTTCCTTTCACCCTCCTAACTACTCTTCGTAATATATTTTATGCGTCAGTTTTAATCGTTTGATCTCTATTTGTTGGTGCCTTATTGGTTGGGATATTTTAAACAGGAAGTCCGATTCTGATTTGTTTGTTGATAAGATGCTGCTGCCAGACTTTGGCCATAAGGATGTTGGAACACCAAAAAAGCAAAAAGAGCGGTCAGCTGAGGGTAAATCTTGTGAAAGTGAAGCATAAAAGAGGACCAAACAAAGAAAGACGAAGTAGAAATTGATGGTAAAGGCCTCGATTGATGTCAGAAGATGGTGAATGATACGTAACCTTTCTGTTTCCTGTCCTTAGAGACAGGCATATTGATAATTAATTTGTGCTGAGTGATTTTGTATGTGGAGAGTTCAAGAAGATTATTTTTTGTTGGCTTTCCACCCCACCCACCCACCCACCCCCAAAAAATCTTGTATGGTTAGAATGTTGAGGTGAAATTCTAAATATTGAAGTACGTTTTACAACCTTTGCAGTAATGTGGTCCATGAAAAAGGTGAAAGACCAAAGAAGAAAAGGAAAGAGGTGAAGAACGAGAAGAAAATGTGGATAGCGACAATTCTCACCCAAACGAATTATGTCGCAGAAAATAATGATCAGCAAAGCACAGGAGAATGGGGAGGAGACTATATCAACATGGGCACACCTCTATTGCTGGTTGAATCAAAGAAAATAACACTTTTTCCTCCATTAGATATGGAGTCTGAGAAAGCCTCATTGCCAAGACATCTTAGGTTCGGAACTTGCAAAATGGTTTAGTCATTTAAGAATAAGAAAAATGAAGTCAGATTTGGCTAAGCCCAACGGCGCCGTTGCTTCTTCTAGGAAAACGACAAAGGAATTTGTCTCCAAAGTTTATTGGAAAATTTCCATCAAAGTCCATTGGTCCAAGTCTTCGATTCAATTTCAGATCCGCATCCATTATGTTGGCACTTAGAAGACGAATGGAGAAATAGTTGACCCAAATGTTGGCGAGTGCTTCTCCCTGTTTGCTTTGAAGGTTTTCGACTCACATAGTGGAATGCTTAGCGGCAAGTGATGGGAGTTGTTGGGTGGGTAGCTGTCAGTTTCAGAATTGGTCTATTGAGTGGGATGCTGTCAATGTGGTTCAGTCCATTCAATCTGGCTTTGAGAAGCTTAGAAGCTTTTGTCGTTAGTAACATTAAAGATGCTATGTTATCGACTGATAGTGGTAATTTTTATTGCGTTTCTCGGTATGGGAAATTGGTAGCCTCTTATTTAGCCAATTATGCTTTTATCAGTTGTATTGATCTGATTTGGCCTGACTCTGTCCCAAGATTTTGGGAACCATTGAATAAGTCTGATTTGACTTCAATCAAATCATATGCAAGCTTTCCCTCAATGTGTGTGTATATAGATATATAAGAGCAGGAGTGCCTGCAAGTTGCTACGGTATATTTGTATGCGTTATTTTATTATATTTATATAAATATTATGTATTATATATATATATATTTTATTACAATACTATGTAATTTGTTTGATATATTATATAATATTTATATGATAAAAAGAGTTCAGTATTGAGTTACAGCTTCATTTGTTTTTACGTCGTAGCTCTTCATCACTAAAAAAAATATATATATATTGAGATCAAATTTATATAATAGAAAATCATTAATTATGTATTATTAAATTTGGTGGAAAGCTAAGATTTTTGTTAGTACCTGGTTATTTTTCATTTTTTGGACAATTCAGTTGCTTTGGTTTCATAGCTGCAATCACAAAGTAGGTGAAAATTTGTATTAATGCCTGTATATTGTAATTTAAAAAAAAATAAGATACATTTTTAGTTAGTTATAATTTATTATCAAGTGATAGCCTTTTTTGGATCAGGTGTTTTGGGATCTAATGCCGAATTTGTGGGCGGTTGTAATTTAGGAGTAATCGTTGTTAGTGGAGGTAGTAAGAGTGTCGACTCATTATCATCAAATATTCTTGATACAATCGTATCAATGAGTGCTCTTTTTGGTTTGAAGTAATGTTGGAAAATTTTTGTTTAGTCTCTTAATTGCTTAATTATAGGTAGTAGTACTGTTGGATCTATATATCCCTGTTCTATTGTGAATTTAGAGCATTTTTTTTTAATCAATGTTTGTGCTATTTTTCTAAACATTGTTATCATTATGTAACTGGTGTTGTCTTGTATCCTTGCATTTAATTTATACCTATTGGTAAAATTCAAGGCTGTTTAGTGGTTGATTAATAGATTGAGCAGTTACTAATATAAGGTATTAGGTTATATTTGGTACCATGGAGTTGAGAATAATGTTAGATGCCTATGTGTGTCACACCAACATCTAGTGCTTGCTTTTCTAACTTGTCTATTATGTTAGTGGCAGGAGTTATAATATCATCCTTGTTGTATCTCAAATTGAAATATTATTACCTTTATTGTAAATTTGATTCCTTGCATAGATAAAGGTTATGTTAGAATTTATTTGTAAGTATATAGCACAATTTTATTTTTGTAAACGTTATGTTGCTTATGCTTACCTGATGTTCTAGGCGATTTAATTTATTTAGTTCTTTAATTGTTCTTTTGTTTTTTAGTTTTTGCTGTTCAAGCAGTTGTGTTTGCTTAGTTGAGGCTGGAATGTAGTCGATGTGTTGTGTTGTGTGATGGAATCTATATGCGTAATTTAACGGAAATAACTATTAGTAAGGGTTAGTAAAGTTATGTAAGGCCTTTTTTTGCTTTCCATTTTTTCAGTTTCCATCACTCTGTCTTTGTTTCATTCCCTTCCCTTTTTTTCTTTTATTTGTTGTTGGTTTTCTTCTCTTCTCCCCTTCTTATTTTTTATTTTTTTTGTTTTGTTTTCTTTGTTCTTTCTATTCTCTCTCTCTCTCTCTTTATCTCTTTTTTTTTTTTCTTCTTCTTTGTCTCTTTTTCCTCCTTAACTAATTTACTTAGCATAAGAATAAGGAGTATTTGTTACCTTGTCTTTAATGTGTTTGTCTCTGGTATATCAAAGTTTATGTAATACATTGTTGCACCAGTACTTACAACGTATATGCTCCCTGTTTAAGAATTGAAATAGAATTAAATCATGTGTAATTTACGTTAGCGAAAATATTTGTATGTGTATAACTGGTGTGATAATAAATTACCTAGATATTATTTTACAGTCATTGATGTAAAGATCGTTACTATTGGATCGTCAATTGTTTTCAAGACGCTTTCATCAAACTTTTCTATTGTTTCTCCCTATAATATTACTTGTAGCTTTTCACTCCTGTTATTAAAAAACAATAATATTAAATTACTATTGAAGTAATTTATAATATGTTGTCTATGATATGGATAGCAAAGGACAATGTTTTGATCACCTTATATTTTGTATAGTCAATGTGTGTCTCAATGTTGCTTTGCCTTTGATGTTTATCTGTTCAATCTCTTGAACTTTTAGCAACATTCCTATAATATCTGCCATGGATACGGTTAAAGTAGCTATTGGTGTGTTGAGTAAATATTGTTGTAATGTATGGATATGCTTTTATGTGTCTATATGTGTGTGTGTGGTAATGCATATTCTAATTAATTAGCGCAGCCATTGAACCTATTATGTTTCGTTGATATCTATTTTTAGTGGCAGTTGGGCAAACTCCGTGAAGAAAAATTTATGCAGGGGAATATCAGGTTTTTCTTCTGTTATTGAGACAAAAGACGATGCTCTTGTAAGTTGTATCATTGCAACATGAGACGCAATCCTGTATCTCGGCTTGTTTGGTATAACGTTGAAGTTGCTTATTTGATATATTTGTCCTTCTGCTATTTTCTCAAACAAGTGTTTAGCATTTCGAGCTTTGATTGATCCATGGATCCTCTCATGCTACATTATGTAAAGGTATTATTAGTTGTTGCTTATTATATTTTTTTTAATACTTTGTAATAGGAAATGTGTGCTTACATTTTTTTTTCTTGTAATGAAACGCAGTACAGATTAGTATAAGAATTGGTGTTTACCTTGTTGTCAACCATAATACAGTTGAGACTTATTAAGTTCCCTGTTGTGTAGTTGTTGTTGTACATTAGTTTGATTACACGAACCTCTATCATTTCGTATAGCTCATTTCATTTCAGAGAGCGTATAGGTGTTGTCATTTTGGTTGACCGAGGGGAAAAAAATTTTATATAGTTGAAGTTATAAAGGCATTATTTGAATCCTTATTGTTTGTAAGTTAACGATGTGTATATGCATTGTTCTGTTATTATCATACATGAATAATGGTTAGGTAATGATATTGTTGCTATGACTTTGTAATATTATGTAAAATTTCTTTGTAAGCTATATTTTTAATGTGGTTTGGATGTTTGTTAATGGATTCGTGAATTAATATGTGTAATTCTTTAAATGTTGTCACTCTTGATAGGGCAACGTAGAATTGATTGTGCGTAAGGATTTCGTTTTTTAAATAGATACCAGTTTTATCCAATGATTATCCTTGACTTTTATTTATTGTCATTGCATAACAAATTTTTATGGGAAATTGTCTTCTTTTCAGTTAAAATGGCCATATAGGTTCGTGTACTATCATTTCAATTCTAGGTATAAAAGCTTTTTCATTTGTGCTGCTTAAGTTTATAATCTGTCCTTCCATAATTCTATTTGTTAATTGTGCAATGATGAGTCTTGTTCTATTACATAGACCTATTAATTGATTTAGGTTTCTTAATAACATAATTAGAGCTCCAATTTTAAGGTTTAGTTCATGAGATGGTACACCGTTAAAGTTTAGTGTATGCAAAAATTCTTGTGAGTATAAAATATTAAGTTTGTCAATATTGTCAGTCGATGACATTATTGTGTCATAGCTATAGTTTGATTTTGATTCACCAGGAATTAAAGATAGTATATATTTGTTAATGTCATCAGCTGTTTTATTTTTTAGAGTTAGTATTGCTCGTTGTTGCAGGTATTTAATGTTATTGTAGTTTTCTTCAAGATTGTTGTATACGATTGCCGAGATTCTTTCAATTAGCTGTTTTATTTTTTAGAGTTAGTATTGCTCGTTGTTGCAGGTATTTAATGTTGTAATAGTTTTCTTCAAGATAGTTATATATGATTGTCGAGATTCTTTCAATTAGATTTGAATTGTAATGTACTATGAAATTATCTGGTATTTTAACCCATGTAACATCTTCATTTTCAGGTTCTTTGATTCCTTTGGCAATACCATTTTCAATGCTTAAAATCCAATTTGAAAATTCTAGGATTTCATTTTTTTTCTTATTCTGTGATTTTTGGATGTTTCAATCTCATATTTTCTGTTAAGGTCAGTATCTTGAAATGTGGTCATAAGTAAAAGTTATTTATACTTGGGTCTATTATATGTTTTTTTGTTCTTGCAAGGATTACAAGTAAAATTTGTCTGAAGTCACCACCTAGTATAATAGTCATTCTCCGAATGGTTGGCTATAATTATTTATTTAAATCTTATAGTATTTTATCTAAAGTTTCAAAATGATGTTTGTTATTCGTTGGTGCTTTATTTTAGAGAATCAATGATGTTTTTTCTATTAATTTAGCTAGTTGAGTACCCTTTTTGATGTGATAGATAGAAAATTTGTCTATAGTTAATAGTATTCGAAATCTTAAATGTGCAGTTCTACTTTGAGGTAATAATAATGAGGCTATTTAGGAGGATGCAACCGCTAAAATAATTTCATTGTTCGATCTTATTTTTGTAATAATTGTATTCCATAAATAGGTTTTTCCTGTTTTGTCGTGACCATAAATAAATAATAGATTTTGCTTTCTATCATTAAGTGATTGTATAATTATTCGTAGATATATTGTTGTTCATTATTTAAATTCTTTGTTAATACAAAATTTTCTTCTTTCAATTTATTTATATCGTAATTAAGTTCTTCTTGTAATAGTCTATTACTTAAATCATGGATTAGTGTTCCAGTGGAAAAGGGCAAGTTAAAAGCTATTAAAAAAGGTGCATTTAAGCTTAATAGTTTTTCTAGTTCGCATAATACATAATTATAAAGTTCTTTTTCAGGAATGTGAAAATTTAGATTGTTGAATAGATTTTTGACCTATGTAAGATATCATCTGCCATAAGTTTCCAATGTTTTTCAAGTAGTTTTGCTGGATTATTTATGTTACAAAACAATAAAATTATTGTAAATAGTTGTAGTAATTGATTTGATGTTGACCGTAGTGAAGCTTCTTGTATTGAATAATCCTATTTTTTATCATCACCCAACAAACCTAATGCATTACATGCTGCTAGATTTGTTGGATGTGTTACATTATCAATTGTTCGAAAAGATTCGTAGCTTGCTATACCTTTTGATGGTTTAGTAATAATTTTAGATAATATAGCTCTTCTAAACATAGATGAATATAAAAAGTTCGTCCGATTGCATATCCGGCTTGTTTAGGTGTCCAAATTTTGTCTTTATTATTCCATACTGATTTTATTGGAAATTTTGTATATGATAATTGTCTAACTTCGATATTAGATTTGTTTATTTCCATCCATTTGATCAAAGTTGTTTTATGAATTCCTGATTACTTTATTATATTAGTAAAGTGTTGGTTTGAATGGAAAGTTATGTTTTGCATGCGTGGTAAATGAATAAATAATCACTGTACTACAAGATTTTTATGATATATTGGGTATTCATATAATTTTCACATAACTTGGTATGGTGTAATGCATCAACAGTTTATATAGTTTTTAATTTCGTCAATTTCTTTATAAATAGTTTGTCCTGTTTATGCTGTATATATATTGTCTTCTATCACTACTCTAATTATATTTGATCCTTTTGTTAAGTATTTAAATAAATATTTTATGAGCATAGATTGTGAGCATGCTTTAGCGTTTATATAAGCATGATATTTTAAACATAAGTCTATTGTCTAATTTGATAACTTCCTTTTGTGCATAGAAGGCTGTATTTCTACGTTTATAATTATGAATCCATTTTCTTTTATTGTTGTTGTTTCATTTAGAAATTATCTTGGGAATTTTTTAGAGTAGAATGAGTTTTTCATGCATAGGGTGTTTGGTTTAGCAGCATTACAAGGTCCATGTATCATAAATTCTAATAGTATTAAATAGTTTTGGATTTTTTTTGGATTAGGTATTTCAGTTAAGATAAAGTTGTTTAATTACGATGGTTCTGATAATTTGTTGTTAGGATGTAACAAAAAAAAAAAGTGACAATGTAGTAAACTATGTTTTTGAAATTCAACAATGTACAAATCTATAAAATAAAATAAGAGAAATAGGAAAATTGAAAATGCATTAAGTTTCTCTTTATATTATGTTAAAGACGTTATTATTAGGGTGTCTGAGTGTGTGTATATGCATGTATACGTGTTTTCCCCCTCTTTACCCCCCGGTCTTTCTCTTTTCTCTCTCCTTTTTTTTATTCGTTTTTCTTTTTCCTTTATTTTCCTCCCCTCTCTTCATTCTCGCTCTCTCTTTCTCTCTTTTGTCTCTTCTCCCCCTCTCTATTTCTTTCTTTATTTTTTGCTCGCCTCTTTCTCTTCTCTATTTTTTTCGTTTCTCTTTCCTTTCCTTTCACTCTTTCTCTTTCCATTCTCTCTATTTCCATTCCTTTATTTTTGGTGTTCATGGTAAAAGTGAAAGGTGTTTAAGTAAAAAACCTAACGTGCAATGATTTTTCTGAATATGCATCCTAATTTTATGGTTGATAAAATATGTTTTAGTTTCATTTTGAAGATTCTTGAAATAATATTTAGTCTATTTTCAGGTTTTTATCCTGGAAATTTGAATAGTGTTAGAGTAATTTCGAGACACTTAGGGTTATATATAAATGTTATAAATAAATCTGGGTTTCCATATTGTCTACATATTTCCATTGTATTTTGATAGTTTTGAATCATATATCTAGGGCTTCCTATACGTTTTGAGAGGAGAATATTTTTTTACCTATTGCTTTTGCATCTGTGTCTCCTCTTGTAATAGTATCTTGAATACCTTGATAAATCTTAGATATTAAATTATTTTGATATTTTTTGACATAGTCTAATTAATCTTCTTCAACAGAAGCATTTGTATCAACCATGTTTTGCTGAAATAATCTATAGCTTTTAAATAGGATATTGCCTTGACATTCACAGTATTGTAGTTGATAGCAATAAAATGCTCTCATGAGAATTCTTCTTGTTAAAGGTTCTTTGGTCAAACCACTTGTGTTCCAGTTTATATCAATTTTATAATCATCTTTCCCATAAGGAAACATCAAAGGATATTGTAAAGCCATATATGATGGATCCAATTTTGAGATTCTCTATAGATTATTTGATTTGTTTTGGATTATAATATTTCTCCCCTATTCATATTCTCCAATGTCTCTAACAATTAAACCCCCTATATCATTTGAAGTGGAAAGTTCATATTGGCTGCTGTCTGTGTTTCATTGCCTTATCAGTCGTAGTTTTATTGAAGGGATTTCTTATTTTTGATATCTGTCTCTAACTATATGAAAATGTTTGACTAATTTATTATTTTCATTAAGCATGTTGATTAAGCATTCAGTTATTGATCTTGTTAAGTTTTCTAATGCATCACCAAATTAAAAATGTTGCCATTCGATTTTGGACTTCCTTTTCTGTGTCGTATATATATAGTTGGCAACAGAGATCTAATGAGATGATGTATTAGTTGGTAATGTGTCGTGCAAATTTTGGATAGTTATTATTAGTTGGCAACAGAGATCCAATGAGATGATGTATCTGATCACTTATCTTAAAAATATATGGACCATCTGAGTTTCTTACATTTGGTTCTATGTTTTCCCTGAATGATGTAAATGCAAACATAGAATTAAAAGTTCTAATATTTTTTCAAAAATATATAATTACAAGTCCACCATAATAATCAAGTAAATTTTGTAGAATAGGAGGAGTTTCTTTTATAAACAGTAGTTTGACTTTTCCGTCTTTATAGCATAGGTTAAATTTGGGTAGGTTGTTTTTTTTTTTTTTTTATACACTCATCAAACCAAAAAAAAGCACTGCAATGTCTGCAAATACAGGAATAGTCTCCAAGATCACAATACATATTACTGTCACCTATAAAATGTCACCTAAGCAAGGGAAAGAAAGCTAAGAATTTGTAAGGAATTATTATTATGATAATTTATTGAGTTGTATTTTCTTTTGTTCCCCCTTCCCACCGGCCCCCCCTTTCTTTCTTTTTCCTTTTGTCAACTTTTTTCTTTTCGCTTGTTTCCTCTCTCTCTCTCTCCCTCTCTTTTTTTTGTTTTTCCTTACATCCTCTTAACTTTTTCTCATTCTTTCTTTGTCTCTCTCTTTCTTCTTATATTTTAGCCTTAATCTTTTTTCCTCCTTCCTTTTCCCTTTTTTTTCCCCCTCCATTTTTCCTTTTTCCTTCTTTGCCTTTATATTCCACTCATTTTCTTTCTCCTATCTTTCCTCAGTTCTCTTTTTCTTGTCTTTATTTTTTTTTCTTCATCTCTCTTTTTCTTCTCCTTTTCTGTCTTTCTCTGTTTTGTTCTTTTTTTTATCCTTTTCTTCTCTACTCTTTCTCTTTTTTTCTCTTCTCTTTCTCTCTTTCAATTCCCCCCTCCCTCGCCCCCTCTCCCCCTTCTTTTTTTTTTTTCCCTTTTTTTGTTTTCAATAAAAATAAAGGTAACTAAGTTATAGCTTTTTGTTATGACTTATTGGAGTTGTGATTGCTTTGGATAATATGCTTGTTCTTTAGGGTCCTTACTCATTAGCGTTGTTGTAAACTTGATTCGACGAATGGTTGCATGGGAAATGCCAAACTGTCCACATTGATTAGTTAAGGAGGTACTATTTTTGGATGTGGACGATTGGTTTGAATACATGCAAAATGCCGTTTAAATCGGCGAGCCGACCCTATATGATTCTTTGTCTATCTTTTCCATTTGATCATGAGGAGTGAAGAGCTTTTTTAAATTTGCAATGAAAATATTATTGGCTGTTATTTTCTTTTAATATTTAAGTAAATAATTGCACATTCAGGGATGTTGACACTAATTGTTAACAATATTTTAAGTCACTATAAATTTTGATTCCATAAGTATTATGAAGCTTTTTATTGATAATAGTTTTGAGCTATATTTAATTTCATAAATTCTAGTTATCAACTGCAACTCAAATAATTTAAATGAATTTTAAATGGCTTTTTCTACAAATCACTGTTGTTTAATGTTTATTAAATTTTTTTTATATATGTTTGCTTCAGTAAACACGATGTGTGTATGTCTAATAAGATTGATTCCTTCTCTTATATTTTTAATCTATTTTTGTTTGTTTTTAATCATTTATTGATGCTATAGTTTTTTTTATTGATTATTTCGTTTCTTTCTTTTTGTTTTGTTTTTGTTTTGGTTTTTTTTTTGAGTGTAAGTGCCCCTCTCTCTCTTGCTTTCTTTTTCAGTTTCTACCTCTTTTTTCTCTTCTAATCCTTTTTCTTTTTTGGTAGTTATTGGTGATGACACTGGTGTTCACCACATCCGTATGGGTGTTTCTTGTTTTCCTTTCGTTCTCCGTCTATTTTAGAAGAACTTTTTGATTGATAGTATATTTTTTTGTTGATTGTTTAGTTTGTTTTTCCACCCTTCTCTTTTAGTCCATCAATTTCATGCATGCATGTGCAACGGTTTTTTTTTTTTTTAATTTCTTTTTCTTTTTCGGAGGATATAATTTAGACTTATCTTACACTAGTGTTTATTTTTGATTGTTTATTTTCTATGCATACTATTTATATCATTTCAATAATAATATTAGTAAATTGTTTCCCTCTTGGGTCTTGTAATCATTTATTAAATGGTTTAATTGCATTCTTTGTAGAATCATTAATTTAAGTGTTGTTAAATATTTTGAGTACCTAGTTATTGGATTAAGTTATTGTAACAACATTTTGATTGATGTCATGTATGCAATATCTAAAGCAAAAAATATTAGCGATCAATGCACTAACAAAAACATAAACAAAGATTAAATTAATTAATCAATACATAATATTGAAATCAAACACAATCCTTTACCCGCTCTTATATTTTTGTTTCACCAGGCATGGAAAAACAAATCAATTTTTTTATTACACAATAATCTCATTCTAGGCAAGTATAAAATTACACATCTAATAATTACAGAGAAATTACGAAGAAACATATATTGGAATATCCATAACATTATTTTCTTAATTTAATTTGATACAGTGCAAACAATAAAATGCTCATTCTTTCTCTCTTGCTCCGTTGTGACTGCACATGTGTTTTTGTCCTTATCATTACTACTCTTACGATCTCCATCATAACTAATATTATTTTTATCATCATCGTTTCTATTACTGCTATTGTTACAACCATTATTGTTATCCTCATTATTATTTTTAGAAGAGAGGAAAATCAGAGGAATAAAAAAATAAAAATTAAATTGAAAATATAAATTAAAAAAAAGAGGGAGAAAAAAAAAACCAAATTTCAAACTGAGTAAAAGTTTATAGGGGTAATTGTTAGTAGCTCAGATCATTTACAGATTCAGCAATATGCAACAAATAATTTAATATATATTTTTGAAATTGTGTTATTGCTGCTTGGCGGCAACCAGATAATGTCATAAAATGTTGTCAATTGTATAATTTGCTACATATATTATGCCATATAAATAAAGTAAAATCGATTGATGCTGAAGATTGTTATATTCTTGTCCAAAAAACTACCAAGTGGATGTGAACATTGAGGAGGGATAAAAACTCTACGAAACAGGACATTGCAAGACTATAAGTAAGCAAGGGCAGGCAGTCGCAAACAAAACAAAAGGCTAAGCCTAACGTCATTCTTAATTACATAAACGAAGGCAGAGAGGACAAAAGAATCTAGAGAGGACAAAAGAATCTCGTAAATGTTGAAGTAATAAGGGTCTAAATTTGTTTTTTAATCTAACTAATGCACCTCTCACCCCCTTTTTGTGTCTTTTTTTTACTTACTAATGAGTTCATATTAAGTGGATTAAACTGTACAACCCCATGTCCCTTTTGGTCTAATTTTGCGGACATTGTAATTCCCATTTTCTATTTAGTCCTTTCATTCAGTTTCATCGACTCAAACATTTTTTTAATGAATCCAAGCAGAAAGAAAGAACAGACAGGAGGCGGCCATGAGGCAAGAGGGAGTAGCCACAAAATCCTAAAGAAATTGCAACCCTAATCTTCAATACCGAAAAGACAAAAATGCCCCCACCAGAGGAAGCAAAATGTGGTGGCCCACCCTACGTGGAGGCTAGGCAGCACTATCACGGTTGGGCTCTAAAGACGACTGTGATAGCCTGCCACCTCATGGGTCACTGGCAACTTACTTTTAACTTACTTTCTTTGTTTAACATACTTACTTTAACTTTAACGTACTTCAAAATCTTATCATTTTAACATTCCCATTTTAACGTGTACATAAAAATTTTTATAAACTTTTTTTTAAACTATTTTAAAACTTGAAACTGTACCATAGTAAAACATTTATTATAATAAATATCTTATATTGTCATAACTTAATTTACATTATAAAATATCATTTCAACATCCCTTTAAATACTACTCAGCGGAAGACTTGTAGCAGAACCATAACCCTCACCCAGTCCCTTGGCACATGCAGATCCTACCTATCATCTATCAACTCATCTATTAGCGTGCAAGTTGCTTATCTGCTATATAACCAAACTTGTGAGCTAATTTTTTAGTAAGTTCAAACATTCATACATAACTTATAAATACTCGTACCATGTAGTATAGAGCAATAACATAACATATAATATACATTGCTTATACATGTCAGCTTATATTAGTCTCATTATGCTTACTTATTTTTCATTCTTTCATTTCCATTGTTCTTTCTTTCTTTCGTATCCTGCTATTCTTTTTTTTTCTTTTTTACTTTCCTTTACTTTACTTTACTTTCACTTGTGGGCCCCATTGATGGTCGTACCTGAACTTTAACTTTTAACTACCGCACCTTCGGGGTAGAACCACACTGAAGTAGAGGTCAGGTCATAAACATAAAACCTCACCTTATTGAGAGGCCGGTACGCCAACATTTAAATCTTCAATCTTATTATCTTTTTTATTTTTATTTTTCTTTACTTAAACTTATTATTCTTTTGACTTCGTGAACTTGTTAAAATGTCATTTCACAATTGCACAATTTCCATAATGTGCAAGCTAGAAAATTTTCTTTAAACACATAAACATAACAGTCAAATCATGTTGCAGATAAAAAAATGCCTGAACTTATAAATACTTGGCTAGTATCTCTTTTTTCACCTTCTGGGTCCGCAGATGTTCCTTCGTCGCGTTTGGATTGGTTCCTATAACCGAAATAACCACGGTTATTTTCAATACTTATTTCATACTTAAAACATCACAAAAATGTAAAAATTCTAAGTCTGAGTCCCTAACGATGAGTTTAGGGATCTCCTTTTTAGCCTTTCCGTCAACTTTTACCAAAATTACTATTTTGTCCCTATCTTTTGACAAAATAACCATTTTGTCTCTAGTGGACTTTTCTTAATTTTCTTATATTTAAATCTTGATTTTGGCCATTAAAACCTTAATTAACCCTATTTTTCACTTTTCTGCTAACTTTTGGAAAAATGACCTTTATGTTCCGAACTTTTGACAAAATTACTATTTTTCCCTTGGTAAGATTTTTTCCTATTCAACCTTGCTTTTGGCCTTTAAAATCCTAATTAGAGCCTTTGAATCACAATTAAAGCCCTAACGGTTCATTTTGGTCATTTACTAAATTTTTGGTCCAAAATGACCAATTCATCCTTAACAGGATTTCCTTACTTTTCATTGACTTAAAACTTGATTCTGACCTTTAAAATCTTAATTAAGGCCTTAGGTTGCTATTCTAAGCCTTAACTGTGATAACCGGCAGTTTTTAGATTCTCAGAGTAATTAAAATTGTATGTATGTATTAATTTTAAGGCCAAGATTAAATGCTTTTAGGATCAATGGCCATGATCAAGCCAAAATGGCTTTGAAAAAAATTTGGAAAAAATGGAAAAATGGGGATCGGCCACATGGAAAGAAGGTAGCCCAAAAATTTTAATTTTGACCCCAAAAAGTTTGCATTTAAGCCCTTGGACAATTATATAATTGTTGAAAAAATTTGCTAAAAGGTCCCTATCCATTTGCCTATAAATAGGCATCAAAAATTCATTTGGAAAAAAATGAGAAAACCAAGCCAAACTCTTGCCATTTTTCTGTGTGATAACTGGGAATTTTAGATTCTCGGAGTAGATTAAAATTGTATGTATATAACAATTTTAATGAATAAAATATGAAAAAATTGTGTTTTAATACTGTTGTGAATAGTATAAAAATGTTCTGACAGTGTTAAAGTGTGTGAGTTCAGGGATGGAAAATCTTACCAGATATAATTGGGTGAGACGGTTCGAAATCAGCACTGAAAACCCTAGAGAGTGCATTGAAATGCATTAAAACAATAGAAATTTACGATAGAGAATTCTAATCAAACGAAAGCAAAATAAGACAAACCGATCGCACCAGAGGCGCCTAGAACTCGCCTATGCGATTTCGGTGAAGTTCCGTTCGGATCGAATTACAGTCAAAAATTGACCACGAATTAATTAGTGAATTAATATGAATAGTAGGATGACATCATCATTATTATGTCATAAACCAACATTTATTTCCCTTAATTAAGAAAGTAATTTTGAAAGGTGTATGATTTAGATTAGGTTACTTTATGATCAATGGCCAAGATTATGCCAAAAAGCCATTGAAAAATTTTTAAAAAAATTTGGCAAAGGCCATTAGGCCACTTGGAAAGGAAAAAGAAAAAAAATTTGATTTTTAACCCAAAATCCTTACTTTTTAGTCCTTGAACAATTAGAAAATTATTGGGAAAAAATTACCAAAAAGCCTTTGACTTTTGCATATAAATAGGCATCAAAATTCATTCAAAAAAATGAAAAAAATCAGCCAACCTCTTACTTTTTCTTCAGCCAAAACTGTGGCCTTCTTCCCCTTTGAAAGCCAAAATTTTGTTTTCAATTTCACACCAAACTTAGCTTGCATTGCATTTCCAACCTCAAGTCATCAACTAATTAAGGTAAGCTTCAAAATTGAAGCTTTTCCCTTTGATTTTCCTTAGAAAATCCGTGGGTATGAGAGTGTGAAAAAATAAAAAAAATTGTTATTTAGTTGATGATGTGTGATGTTTTGATTAGTTTGGTGTTGTAGAAATTAAAGTATGAATTAGGGTTTAGAAACAAGCAAAAATTTTGCATGTTTCTCTTGAAAATCCGTGGCATTAGGGGTGTGAAAAATGCATGAGTTTTGATGTTTTGGTTTAGTAATTATGTTCATTTAATTATGCATTGAATTAAGCATGAATTGGAATAAGGAAATAAGAAAATTTTGATGTAATTTTCTTGCTAAAACAGTGGTTATGAACATTAAGAAATGAAAAATTTTAATGTTGAAAAGTGTTAATAAAAACCCTAGGAAGGAAAACAAGATTTTCTTTGTGTTTATGCATGAAAATCCGTGGCTATGCTAGGGTTAGAATGCATGTTTTGTTAGGCTTTTGATGTTGTTTTATACATTAAAAAAAAAAACCTAAGAATGATATGTTGTGATGAAAAATTATTTTGACATGATTAACTAGTAAACCGAGGCTAGTTTGGAAGAAAAATATTGTAGTTTGTGTTGGTTTCTCAATATTGAATCATGTGGAAAATTTTTATACAAAGTTTGGAAACTTTGTATAAAATAGGCTTCTGGTATAGTATGTGGCAGGTACAAAGGTTCTGAGGCGTACCCAACGCTGGGAAACCTTAAAATATAAGCGGAAATGCTGCCGAAATTTCTAAAATTGGCTTAACGGCGTTTCGGGAATCGAGGGGTAAAAATATTGGACTTGGGAAGGAAACTGGGACCCCTCGGTGGATTAGGGTTAGAAATAAAAAACCAAACCAAAAGGAATAGTAAACGAACCCTAAAAAGACTAAAATGCCTAAAACAGGAAAAAAATTCATGTTAGGGGTATTTTGGGAAACGAGAAAAAAATTTAGGTTCGGATGGGAAACCCGAGCCTTTTGAGGACTGAGGGCCGAGGATGGGATAAATAATATTTAATGAGTAGTGAAAGAGCCATTTGAGGCTCCGAAATGCTCGAAAAATGAGAAAACGACCCTAGGTAATGGATGAATAGTAATCGAGGACCGGAAAAAATGAGATTGAGATTTTACAGCAATTTAAGCTGCAAAATAATACAGAAGCTTAGGGAATATTATTTTAAAATAATTGGACTTAGAAAATTTGAGAAAAATGATAGAATGGAATAGTTACGGTCCCGAGACCCGTAAGGGGCAAAATGGTCATTTTGACAAAAAATTTTTGAAAGGCTCGGAAAGGACCTGAAAGACTAGAAACACTTAAATAAAATTCTAAGATCCCAAAATAGAGATTTTAAAGTAAAAATCTAGAGTTTAAATAGTACACAGCGTGTATAGTGAAAAATGACCATGTAGACTAGGATAGAGAGAAAAACGGTTAGGACGCGGGCGCGTTGCAAACTGTGTACCACTTGAGAAATTGAAATGTTGTGTAAAATTATAAATATATTTAGAGTGATAATTAATATAAGGTATTAACAGACAATATTATGTCTGTAGGAACCCAAAATAGAGATAGAACTGCGGAAGAGTTCCCGAAGTAGACATTATCGCAGTTTTGGTAAGTTCAAGCATTTTTTTGTCTGCAACATGAAATACTGTGTTATTTATTCCGTACTAGATGTACACTAGATCTAAAGTCTGATAAACATTTGGGGATTAGTTCGAATAACATATCCCAAATAATAAGAATGAGTAAGACCTGTGGGTAATGAAGGATAGTGACCTTGAGGTGATGAGTGATATCACTTGGTTAAGACTATAAATTGAAAGATGGTAATGAAACCATTAAGGCATACCGCCCCTCCAACATAGTGGTGGAGGTTTTTCTCAGATCCTATGAGGATATCAGGGCTGTGGAGGACGATGTTCGAAGGTCGCTCCTTAGACCCTCCCAGTCAACACGCTAATAATTATCGGTACTGTCATAAACAGAGCTCTAAACTAGAAATCGAATAGAGAATGAACAACTAATAAAATGATAAAAAAAATCATAATTGAGCATAATCGAAGTACGCTAAATATAGTGATTTCGGTTAGGGTTGTGAATAGTAATCGATTAGGCTGATGTGGATAGTATCCGGTTATAGTAATATGAATAGTATCATATTAGGATAAAGTAAATAGTAACTAGGTAGGGTAATTGAGACTATTCATCGATCAAAGGTCAACATCACTATTCATGGTGAATAATACTATTCATCAATAATACTATTCATGATGAATAGTCTACTCATAATGAATAGTACTATTAGAAGGAAATTGAGATTTCAGTATTTTTGAATCTGTATGATTCTTACTATGTATGTTTGAACTTACTGAGTCTGTTAGCTCACCAGTTTGTTCATATTGCAGGTAAGAAACCTGTTCAGTAGATTTTCGGGATGGCAGCAGGATGCGAACGTGTCAAGGGGATAGGGAACTCACCGTGGACTTGGTCCTGCCATAAGTTTTCCGTTGAGCTTTTTGAGTTGAAGAAAATGTGTTTGGAAACAAAATATACATTACATATATATATTATATGTTGTATATTGTGTTATACTTATTTAAGATATATAAAAGTTAGCATATTATATGACTTTCTTATTTAGTTTTCCTAAGAGAAAGTATGTATTAAAGAAAAAAAAATTATGGGCGAAATTTTAGGCCCTAATAATTAAGTATTGTGAGAAAAAAAGTTTAAAACTGACGACTCAGATTCGACACACGAGCAGTCTTGATCGACCGTAGAGTCGATTTATGACGGTTGTGGATGGTCAGAATCAGGGGGCGTCACAGGTTGGTATCAGAGCGGTTGACAATATCCCTATTGACACGAAGCGTGATCTACTCATCAATCCAAGTAAGTTAGCTTTCTTTAAGTTAGTTAACCTTTCATTTATTCGAAATTATATATTTTTGTAGGACTTAAGATGACTAGACCACCGTATGTGAGACCTCATCCATACCGACCTAGAGGACCGATCCGGGTATGGACTAGACCCGTGATCAGACCGTCCATGATGTGACGAGCGATGCAGCGACCACCAGTGCCTGAGCCACTAGCGCCGAGGATAGTAGTGCTGGCACCAGTATAAGCACCACCTCCATGACCGATAGTGAACTCCCCCTAGCAGTAGACATTCCAGTGGTGGGAGATCGGGCTCGTATAGGAGCCAGAGTGTCAGTACGAGCTGTACATGCGTTTAGAGGTAGTCATCCACCAGTGTTCGAGGGAGGTCAGCAGGGGATTTCTACGAGAGATTGGCTACATGACATTATGGTCATCATGTGCCAGTGCGATATAGATCAGGATTGCTGGGTTCTGATGGCCATTGGCATATTCCATGAGGATGCACGGTTATATTGGGAGTATTGTGATCAGGAGATGCTACTAGCAATGGATTGGGCCGAATTTTGCTAAGTCATGTTAAAGCAATTTCCACAGAAGAGTGCAGCACTAGTGGTAGGCCCTCCTGAGAGTAGGATAGTATCACCACCACCGGCTATGCCCAGTTATGTGGATGTCAGAGACTTTGTTCTGAAGGCAAAGAGACAGCAGATGATGTTGAGCGATACTGTATTTTCGTATGCAGTCAGATTCTAAGATAGCATCGTAAGGGCGTGTCCTTTATCTAACATCACAAATGATAACTTTTGTGATATATTTTGGAAGGCACTCACCCTAGACCTACGGCAGAGAGTAACCCCTTTATACCCTACTACTTTACGCGAGTTTATTATCGATGTAGCTAAAGTAGAGGAGGAGATGATGATGGAGCGCATGGTGCGTAAGAGGCGTGAACAGTTGCTATAAGAAGCAATGTTAGATCGCTTATACGGATCTGGGCTGATGGTAAATGATCATGAGGTGGGTCCGTCGAGACAACCAATGGGAGCAGATCCAGTTGAAGGTTCAACGCCGTCTAAGACCGGAAACGGGACGGACAATGATGAAATGGATCCAATCGAGTTTTTGGCGATTCCAGAGCAACCTCAGCTTGGAGATTAGTTGTAGAAATACATATGTTGTATAAATATGTATATATAACTGCATATCTGTATGTATGACAGTGTTGAAAGGCTATTTTGAGAAAAGCCTTCGAACTAATGTACTTTTGAAATGAAAAGAAATGACAATCATATTTTGACATGTTCAATGTGTGAAATGTTGAAATTATGTGATGATCAAAACTATTTGTACTTATATTATAAAAATATGTTTGTGAAAACCTAATGATCGATTTTTCTGTGATTTTAGGAAATAGGATAAGATGGTGAATCTAAGAAATCTGCGGAACATGCGAGGACGTCCAGTGTTGTCAGAAAGAGTGGACGAGCTAGAAGCCTTAATAGAAGCCCAAATGAGAGAAAATGCCGAGTTAAGACAAAGATTCGAGCAAATGGAGCAGAGACAAGAATAGGAAGAAAACCAAGAACCACAAATGGTCGCACCAGAACCAGAAGTGCTGCCAGTGGTACAAGAAGAAGTAGTACAACCCCAACCACCACCCAGGGCTAATCAGGAGCCACTGTATGAAAGGTTTCGACGTATAAGGCCACCAGAGTTCGAGGGCTCCACAAACCATCTAGATGCCGAGGAGTGGTTGTCTTTACTCCATATGATATTAGAGTTTATGGAGTTGAATGACCAGGAGAAGATTCTGTGTGTGTCCTTTGTACTGAAGAGGGATATAAGGTTCTGGTGGGAGTCAGTTAAGCTGAGGAGAAATATGCATACGATGTCTTGGTTGGATTTTCTAGAGGAATTCAATCAAAAGTATTATAACCCGGCACTGTTGCGACCACAACAAAGAGAGTTTGTAGAGTTAAAGCAAGAGAACATGACAGTGATAGAAGTCTGCAGCAAGTTTGATCAGTTATCCAAACTATGACCATACACTGTCACCACTGAGGGGGAGAAAATCCAGAAGATGCTGGGAATGTTTCGCTTCGAGATCTCAACATTGGATAGTGGGTTGACGCCGCCTGACACTGTATCTGAATGTGTTAATCGTGCGCTAAGGGCAGAGTATTATCTGATCCGACAGAAGGAAGAGAGAGAAAGTCTAGGATGCGAGGAAGAAGGAAAAGGTATTGACCAAAGCCATACAAACTGGGTCTCAAGTTGGACAAAGTAGCAAGCTGAGTTCAAGTGTCAAGGCTGGGCAGCCAGGTATTTCTGGTCAGTAGTCCCAGGGGAAAAGAAAAGGAAACAATTTTGAAAATAGGAACCAGCAGAGGAGAATAAACAACAATGCTGGCCCTATGGTTCGAGACTGTGTAAACTGCAGGAAAAGACATTTGGGTCGATGTAGACTGGCCCCAAATGCCTGTTTTCAATGTGAGAAGGACGGTCACTTTGCTAAGAACTGTCCAGAAAATAGGCAGAACATGCAAGTTTCGTCTCAGTTACAACAACGTTCCTAGGCACATTCATTACAGGCCAAAGCTGAAGGGTCATCCCATTCTGAGAGGCAGGAAAGACATGAATGCTTGCCCCGTGCAAATGCTAGGGTCATGGTCTATACAAAGGAAGAGGCGGAAGCAAGAACGTCAAATGTAGTGACAGGTCAACTTTCTGTCGCTAATAATTTGGTGTATGTTTTATTTGACTCTGGAGCTACTCATTCTTTCTTTTCATACCAATTTGCTAATAGGATAGGATATCCTAAGGATAATATGGGTATGACATTTAGAACTGCACTACCCTCAGGGGAAGTCCTGATGTCCAATTACTGGTTATTGCATATGCCAATAATTGTGGCAAATAGGGAGCTATTTGCAGAATTGATCCTGATGGAGCTTGCCGACTACGATGTAATACTAGGAATGGATTTCCTAAGGAAGTATCAAGCCACGATCGATTGCCGGAAGCGGATGATAAGGTTTCAACCCGACCAAGAAGAGGGATTTGAGTATGTCGATACGTCATGCAGATTGAAGAAAATAATGATCAACTCAATGGAAGCAAAGAGGCTGATGTCTAGCGGTTGTGCTGGATACCTAACATGTGTATTGGATGTGACGAGGGAACAAAAGCTCCAACCCAAAGACGTTCCTATTGTGAAGGAATTCATTGATGTCTTTCCAGAGGAATTACCAGGACTGCCGCCTGAACGAGAAATTTCCTTTGAGATCGAGCTGATGCCAGGAACTGCACCAATCTTAAAGGCACCATACCAGATGGCACCGGCAGAATTAAAAGAGTTGCAGGAGCAGCTGAAGGAACTTTTTGACAAAGGATTTATACGCCCGAGCTATTCCCCATGGGGTGCTCCAGTGCTGTTTGTTAAGAAGAAAGATGGCTCATTTCAGATGTGCATCGATTATCGGGAACTGAACAAGGTTACTATTAAGAATAGGTGTCTGCTACCTAGGATTGATGACCTGTTTTATCAACTCACAGGTGCAGCAATATTCTCCAAGATTGATCTGTGATCAGGATATCATCAACTGAAGATCAAGGAGAGTGACATCTGCAAGACCGCATTTCAGACCCGTTACGATCATTACAAATTTTTGGTAATGCCGTTTGGGTTAACAAATGCGCCAGTAACCTTTATGGACCTGATGAATTGAGTCTTTAAAGAATATCTGGATAAGTTTGTTATTGTGTTCATCGATGACATTCTTATATATTCAAAGACTCGAGAGGAGCATTTGAGGATTGTCCTGCAAATGATAAGGGAGCATCAACTCTATGCCAAGTTCTTCAAATGTGAATTCTGGCTGGATAGAGTACATTTTCTCGGACATATGGTTTCCAAGGAAGGAATCACAGTGGATCCTGCGAAAATGGAGGCAATCAACGAATGACCCGTATCAAAGAGCGTTACGGAAATACGAAGTTTCTTAGGTCTGGCCGGCTATTATAGAAGATTTGTTGAAGGATTTGCGCGACTTATCGCTCCTATCACGGCACTTACACTTAAGGAAAGGAAGTACGAATGGACCGAACAGTGCGAGAAAAGCTTCCAAGAGCTGAAGAAACGACTAACGAGCACGCCAATACTTACACTTCCGACGGAAGGGGAGATGTTCGTGATATACAGCGACGCTTCGAAAATGGGATTAGGAGCTGTCCTGATACAAGGCGATGAGGTGATTGCCTATGTCTCGCGTCAATTAAAGGACCATGAGAAGAATTGTCCCACGCATGATTTTTAGCTTGCCGTAGTAGTGTTCGCGTTAAAGATCTGGCGACACTACTTATATGGAGCTCAATGTCAGATTTATATGGACCACCAGAGTCTGAAATATTTCTTCACACAGAAGGAGCTAAATATACGGCAAAGGAGATGGCTAGAGTTGGTAAAGGATTATGATTGCGAAATCCTCTATCACCCAGGAAAAGCCAATCGCACTGCAGATGCGTTAAGTAGGAAATCTACTGCTCCGTAGCAATTGTCAATTGGGAAACTTCTAAAGCCATTATAGTAAGAAATCAACATGCTGGAGATGGAGTTAATAACCGGAAAGCTAGCTGCGCCACAACTGGAGTCAACATTGTATAAAGACATTAGAGAAGCTTAGAGACGAGATCTGAAGCTAGCAAGTTCGCAAGAAGAAGTGTCTGAAGATGGATTAATCCTATATCAGGGGAGAATTCAAGTTCCAGATAATGAAGGATTAAGAACACAAATTATGGCCGAAGCTCATGAAACGCCTTACTCAGTACATCCCAGAGTCAGCAAGATATACCAAGATTTGAAGCTGCAATTCTAGTGGAAAGGGATGAAGAAGGATATAGCGGAGTTTGTAAGCAGGTGTATGACGTGCCAAAAAGTTAAGGCTGAACATCGTCATCCAGGTGGGAAGCTAGAGCCGTTAGAGATTCCTGAGTGCAAATGGGAACATATCACGATGGACTTTGTGGTGGGACTACCAAAGACCCGAGAAGGCTATGATGCCATTTGGGTTATTATAGACAGGCTGACGAAGACGACAAGGTTCATTGCAGTAAAAATGACCTTCTCTTTGGAAAAATTAGCGAGCTTGTATGTTAACCATATAGTTAGGCTACATGGAGTTCCTAAATCCATTGTGTCAGATCGTGATCCACGATTCACTTCGAACTTCTAGACATGTGTACAAGAAGATATGGGAATAGAAGTGCGATTGAGCACAGCATTTCATCCACAGATAGACGGGCAATCTGAGTGAATCATTCAAACTTTAGAAGACATGCTGCGTGCGTGTACAATAGATTTCCCAGGGAGCTGGAACGAGAAACTTCCACTGGTAGAGTTTTCGTATAACAATAGCTACTAAGCTTTGATAGGTATGGCACCTTATGAAGCTTTGTATAGAAGAAAGTGTAGATCACCGGTTCACTGGTACGACCTACAAAAGAAACGACTACATAAAACGGATTTTGTACAAGAAACAGTGGTTACAGTTACAAAAATACAGCAGCAAATGAAGATAGCCCAGAGCCGACAGAAAAGTTACGTGGGCAAGCCCTAGAGTTCAATGAAGGGGATTTTGTGTTCCTAAGAGTTTCATCGATGAAAGGAATAATGCGGTTCGGGAAGAAAGGGAAATAGAGTACAAGATATATTGGACCATACGAGATCATCGAACGCATTGGTAAAGTAGCCTATAGATTGGCATTACCTCCAGAAATGTCGGCAGTACATAATGTGTTTCACGTGTCAATGTTACGGAATTACATATCGGATCCGTCCCATATGCTGAAACATGAACCGATCCAGATTCAGGAAGACCTGACCTACGAGGAGAAACCTGTTCAAATTCTAGCACGCGAGGATAAAGTTTTGAGGAATAAAATAATCCCATTAGTCAAAGTGTTGTGGATAAATCACAACGTTGAAGAAGCTACATGGGAACGTGAGGACGAAATGAAGAATTTGTACCCCCACTTATTCTAAATTTTTGAGGACGAAAATTCTATAAGGAGGGGTGAATGTGATAACCGGGAATTTTAGATTCTCAGAGTAGATTAAAATTGTATGTATATAACAATTTTAATGAATAAAATATGAAAAAGTCGTGTTTTAATACTGTTGTGAATAGTGTAAAAATGTTATGCCAGTGTTAAAGTGTGTGAGTTCGGGGGTGGAAAATCTTACCGGACATAATTGGGTGAGACGGTTCGAAATCAGAATCGAAAACCCTAGAGAGTGCATTGAAATGCACTAAAACAATAGAAATTTACGGTAGAGAATTTTGATCAAAAGAAAGCAAAATAAGACAAACTGATCATACCGGAGGCGCCTAGAACCCGTCTATGCGATTTCGGTGAAGTTCCATTCGGATCGGATTACAGTTAAAAATTGACCACGAATTAATTAGTTAATTAATATGAATAGTAGGATGACATCACCATGATTATGTCATAAACCAAGATTTATTTTCCTTAATTAAGAAAGTAATTTTGAAAGGTGTATGGTTTAGATTAGGTTACTTTATGATCAATGGCCAAGATTATGCCAAAAAGCCATTGAAAAATTTTTAAAAAAATTTGGAAAAGGCCATTCGGCCACTAGGAAAGGAAGAAGAAAAAAATTTGATTTTTGCCCTAAAATCCTTACTTTTTAGTCCTTGAACAATTAGAAAATTGTTGGAAAAAATTACAAATAAGCCCTTGACTTTTGCCTATAAATAGGCATCAAAATTCATTCAAAAAAATGAAAAAAAGCAGCCAAACTCTTGCCTTATTCTTCAGCCAAAACTGTGGCCTTCTTCCCCTTTGAAAGCCAAAATTTTGTTTTCAATTTCACACCAAACTTAGCTTGCATTACATTTCCAACCCAAGTCATCAACTAATTAAGGTAAGCTTCAAAATTGAAGCTTTTCCCTTTGATTTTCCTTAGAAAATTCATGGGTATGAGAGTGTAAAAACAATGAAAAAAATTGTTATTTAGTTGATGATGTGATGATGTTTTGATTAGTTTGGTGTTGTAGAAATTAAAGCATGAATTTGGGTTTAGAAACAAGCAAAAATTTTGCATGTTTCTCTTGAAAATCCGTGGCATTAGGGGTGTGAAAAATGCATGAGTTTTGATGTTTTGGTTTAGTAATTATGTTCATTTAATTATGCATTGAATTAAGCATGAATTAGACTAAGGAAACAAGAAAATTTTGATGTAATTTTCTTGCTAAAACCGTGGATATGAACATTGAGAAATGAAAAATTTTAATGTTGAAAAGTGTTGATAAAATCCCTAGGAAGGAAAACAAGATTTTCTTTGTGTTTATGCATGAAAATCCGTGGCTATGCTAGGGTTAGAATGCATGTTTTGTTAGGTTTTTGATGTTGTTTTATACATTAAAAAAAAACCTAAGAATGATATGTTATGATGAAAAATTATTTTGATATGATTAACTAGTAAACCGAGGCTAGTTTGAACGAAAAATATTGTAGTTTGTGTTGGTTTCTCAATATTGAATCATGTGGAAAATTTTTATATAAAGTTTGGAAACTTTGTATAAAATAGGCCTCTGGTATAGTACATGGCAGGTACAAAGGTTCTGATACGTATCTAACGTCGGGAAACCTTAAAATATAAGCGAAAATGCTGTCGAAATTTCTAAAATCGGCTTAAGGGCATTTCGGGAATCGAGGGGTAAAAATATTGGACTCGGGAAGGAAACTAGGAACCCTTGGTGGATTAGAGTTAGAAATGAAAAACCAACCAACAGGAATAGTAAACCGACCCTAAAAAGACTAAAATGCCTAAAACAGGAAAAAAATTCATGTTATGGGTATTTTGCAAAACGAGGAAAAAATTTAGGTTGGGATGGGAAACCCGAGCCTCTCGATGACCGAGGGTCGGGGACGGTATAAATAATGTTTAATGAGTAGTGAAAGGGCCATTTGAGGCTCCGAAATGCTCGAAGAACGAGAAAACGACTCTAGGTGATGGATGAATAGTAATTAAGGGTCGGGAAAAATGAGATTATGATTTTACAGCAATTGAAGCTGTAAAATGATACAGAAGCCTAGGGAATATTATTTTAAAATAATTGGACTTAGAAAATTTGAGAAAAATGATAAAATGGAATAGTTACGGTCCCGAGACCCGTTAGGGGCAAAATGGTCATTTTGACCAAAAATTTCTGAAAGGCTCAGAAATGACCCTAAAAGACTAGATATACTTAAATAAAATTCTAGGATCCCAAAATAAAGATTTTAAAGTAAAAATCTAGAGTTTAAATGGTACACAGGCGTATACAGTGAAAAATGACCGTGTAGACTAAGACGGAGAGAAAACGTTTAGGACGCAGGCGCGTTGTAAACCGTGTACCACTTGAGAAATTGAAATGTTGTGTAAAATTATAAATATATTTAGAGTGATAATTAATATAGGGTATTAACAGACAATATTATGTCTGTAGGAACCCAAAATAGAGATAGAACTGCGGAAGAGTTCCGGAAGTAGACGTTATCGCAGTTTTGGTAAGTTCAAGCATTTTCGTGTCTGCAACATGAAATACTGTGTTATTTATTCTGTACTAGATGTACACTCGATCAAAAGTCTGACAGACACTTAGGGATTAGTTAGAATAATATATCCCAGATAATACGAATGAGTAAGACCTACGGGCAATGGAGGATAATGACCTTGAGGTGATGAGTGATGTCACTTGGTCAAGACTATAAATTGAAAGATGGTAATGAAACCATTAAGGCGTATCGTCCCTCCAACATAGTGGTGAAGGTTTTTCTCAAATCCTACGAGGATATCAGGGCTGTGGAGGACAATGTTCTAAAGTCGCTCCTTAGACCTTCCTGGTCAGCGCGCTAATAATTACTGGTACTGTCATAAATAGAGCTCTAAACTTGAAATTGAACAGAGAATGAACAACTAATAAAATGTTAAAAAAAATCATAATTGAGCATAACTGAAGTACGCTAAGTATAGTGATTTCGGTTAGGGTTGTGAATAGTAATCGGTTAGGCTGATGTGGATAGTATCCGGTTATAGTAATATGAATAGTATCCTATTAGGATAAAGTGAATAGTAATCAGTTAGGGTAATTGAGACTATTCATCGGTCAAAGGTCAACATCACTATTCATGATAAATAGTACTATTCATCATGAATACTACTATTCATAGGAAATTGAGATTTCAGTGATTTTGAATCTGTATGATTCTTACTATGTATGTTTGAACTTACTGAGCCTGTTAGCTCACCAGTTTGTTCATGTTGCAGGTAAGAAACCTGTTCAGTAGATTTTCTGGATGGTGGCAGGATGCGAACGTGTCAAGGGGATAGGGAACTCACCGTGGACTTGGTCCTGCCATAAGTTTTCTGCTGAGCTTTTTGAGTTAAAGAAAATGTGTTTGGAAACAAAATATACATTACATATATATATATTATATGTTGTATATTATGTTATACTTATTTAAGATATATAAAAGTTAGCATATTATATGGCTTTCTTATTTTTGTTTTCCTAAGAGAAAGTATGTATTAAAGAAAAAAAAATTATGGGCCAAATTTTAGGCCCTGATAATTATGTATTGTGAGAAAAAGAGTTTAAAACTGACGACTCAGATTCGACATACGAGCGGTCTTGGTCGGCCGTAGAGTTGATTTATGATGGTTGCGGGTGGTCGGAATCAGGGGGCGTCACATTCTGCCCAAAAATCCATGCACTCCTAGTCCATTCTAAGCCAAAATTTGTCAAAATTTTACATCAAAATTAGCTTCCAATTTAAGTCTAAGCATCAAGAGATCAAATTGAGAAGGTAAGCCACCATTTTAAAGAAATTTTCCTTGGTTTTTCTTTCAAAATCCGTGGCTTATAAGGCTTAGAAAATATTGAAAAAATTTGATGTTTTGTTTGGTGTTATGATTGGTTTGATGTTAGGATGAATGAAGCATGATTTAGAACAGGAAACAAGCAAAAATTTTACATACTTTCCTATGAAAACCTTGGCTTGTTAGGGGGAAAAATGTTGAGAAATTTTGGTGATTTGCTTTAATAGTTATGTTGGTTTGGTGCTATGTTTATTAAAGCATGAATTGGAATAATGAAACAAGCAAATTGATGCATGTTTCACACCAAGAATCCGTGGCCTATGTGGGATAAAAATGAGAAAGTTTTGTGCTGAAAAATGATGAGAAATATTGATAAAGACCCTAGGATTGAGAACAAAATTTTCTATGTTGGTTTAGCATGAAAATCCGTGGCTTAATGCTAGGGTTGGAATGAAAATTTTCTTAGGTTTTTAATGTTAAAATATATATTTGAAAACATAAGAGTGATATGTGATAATTGTTTATGGTGATTAAAATTCCTTGGTGATGAAAACCATGGGAAACCGAGGCTATAATTGGAAAAAAAATTTGATGAATTTTGTGTTGTGTTTGAATGATGATAATGTGGAAAATTTTTATACAAGGTTACCATAGGTCTCTGGTATAGTACGTGGCAGGTACAAAGCATCTGAGGCATACCTAACGCCGGGGAAACCTAAAAATACAAGCGAAAATACTGTCGAAATTTCTAAAACGACATAAGGGCATTTCGGGAAATGAGGGGTAAAAATATTAGGCTCGGAAAGGAAACCAAGACCCCTCGGTGGGTTAGGATTAATAATGAAAAACTAAACCTGAAATGAATAGTAAACCGAACCTTTAGTGACTAAAATGCCTAAAACGGGAAAAATTCACATTAGGGGTATTTTAGGAACGAGGGGGAAAAATTAGATCGGGATAGGAAACCCGAGCCCTTCGGGAATTGAGGCTCGGGGACGGGATGGAAAGCATTTCAGGAGCAGTGAAATACCCATTTAAGGCTCCGAAATGCTAGAAAAATGAGAAACGACCCTAAGTGTCGAAATAAATAGTAACCGAGGGTTGGAAAATAAATAATTGTGATTTTGTACCAAATAAAGCTGTAAAAAGATACAAAAGTCTCGGGAATATTATTTTATGATATTTGGGCTTAGAAAATTCGGGAAAAATGATTGAACGGAATAGTTACGGTCCCGAGATCTGTCAAGGGCAAAGTGGTCATTTTGATCAAAAATTTCCAAAAGGCTCAGAAAGGACCATAAATGATCAAGAATGTCTTAAATTAAATTCTAGAACCCAAAATAAAGATTTTAAAGTTAAAAATCTAAAATTTATATAGTACACGGTGTGTACTTTGAAACACAATTGTGTAAAGTGAACCCAAAAGGTACACAGGCAGGGACACGAGCATGTTGCAGACTGTGTACCAGCTAAAAAGTTGAAATGTATTGTAAAATTTATCACAAAATGAATATATTTAAAGTGATAATTAATTATGGGTATTAACGGACAATACTATGTCTGTAGGGACCCAAACTAGAGATAAAACTGCGGAGATATTCCGTAAGTGGACATTATCATAGTGGTGGTAAGTTCAAGCATTTTCTTGTCTGCAACATGAAATACTGTAATATTTCATTATGTACTAGTTGTACATTAGATGTTAAGTCCTACGGGCACTGGGGGATTAGTTAGTATAACACATCCCACATTATGAGAAAAAAAAAAAAAAGAGAATATGTAAGACCTACGGGCAACAGAGGTTGTTGACCTTGAGATGGCTATTAGGGTCGCTTGGTCAGGACTATAATTACAAGATGGTAATAAAACCATTTAAGGCGTACCACCCCTCTAACGTTGTGGTGGAGATTTTATAGGTCCTTCGAGGATATAATAATCGCTACGGGCGATAAAGGACTGGAGAGGAAGAAACTTTAGGGTCGCTCCCTAGGCCCTCCCAGTCATCGCACAATAAACTATCGGTACTGCCACAATGAGCTCAAAACCAAAATACAAATAGAGATAATAGTTAGTAATGTGATGAAAGCCATAACAAAGCATAATTGAGCATAACCGACACTAACACTAAGTTTAGTGGACTCGGTTAAGGTAATATAAATAGTAACCGATTAGGGTAATAGTTACTATTGATCGATCAAAGGTCAAAGTTACTATTCATGATGAATATTACTATTCATGATAAATATTACTATTCATAAATGAATAGTATTATTCATAGAAAATTGTATTTTTGATGTTTTTGAATCTATGTGATTCTTATTAAGTATGTTTGAACTTACTGAGCCTGTTAGCTCATCTGTTTATTCATGTTGAGGGTAAGAAACCTGTCCAATAGAATAACTGGATGGCGACAGGATACGCGTGTGCTGATGAGATAGGGAATCCACTATAGATTTGGTCCTACCCTAAGTTTTCAGCTGAGCATCGAGAGAAAGTGAATTGAAGAGAATGTATATTTTGAAAAACAAAGTACCTATATTGTATATTTGTAAATTATGTTGTACTCAAAGAGACAACTAAAAGTTAGTATTATATTTTATATGGTTTTCATACTTGGCTTTCATGAGAGGAAAGTATTTTGAAAAGAAAAAAAAAAAAAATAAGGGCGCACATTTTAGGCCCTGAAACATGAGAATGGTAAGAAAAAGAGTTTTAAATGGCGACCCGGATTCGATGCACGGGCTATCTCAGTCGACTACAGAGTTGGACCTCGCCAGTTTCATGTAATTGGGTTCAGGGGCACCACATTAACGACCATTTTTCTAACTTTTGACAAAATGACCATTTTGTCCCTAGTGGGATTTTTCTTCTTAAATATACTTTTCTTTGACTTAAAACTTGATTTTGGCCTTTAGAATTTTAATTAAGCTATTTAAAGGTGCTAAATTTTGGTAAGCTTTTGGTTCGGTTTTTGGCTTGCAAATGGATGGTTTTTACTGAAGGGGGGGTCGGATTTTTGGTTGATAGAGAGGGGAAGAGTTTGTGTCTTTGGAGTATGCAAAAAGAAAGCTCAAAACCTAAAGCCATGCTCACCCTTTTATAGACAAAACCTAAGCAAAATTAACCAACCTTAAGCTTAATTAATCAAGTCAACCTTATGCTAATTTGGGGACAAATTTACTGCAATTCCAGCCTCAAAAACCGAAGGGCTGTGTACATTGAAGGAGGGCCAAATAAAAAAAGTTGTTGTTGGCCATGTGCTTGAATTCTTGAATTTTTTATTTAAAAGGTGTCATGGCTTTTGTATTATTTTAATCACACTTTTGGGCTACTCTTATAGCCAATATCAGTTGCTTTTGCCGCTAGGATACATGGATTTTAATGTTTGATTTTATCTGTGTTGGCTTCTCTTTGCAGTCTAGTTTTCTACGCGGTGTTCGGTCCTTTCTCGGTAGTGTTCTAGTTTTCACCTGGAATTGGATTTTCTAAATCCGATTTTTGTACTGATCATTCCTAGTTAGGTTGTACTGCCTATGAGCCCATTCTATGTCCATTTCACTATTTATTTCCTATACTGTGGTTGTGTCTACACTGTGTTGTCCTTGCGTATGCGAAATGAGGCATTCCCTTGTGAAATTTCAAACACAGTCTCTCTTGACTAATTTGGATGTGTTGATTTCAAATTTATCAGTTTACGCCCATCTGAGGTCGTCTGGACTAGTTTTCGGGATCTGTGTAACCCCTTCTAGAAAAACATGTCAGGTGCCCGATTGACTAATTTGGGCGTTTTGTGTCTAAATATATCAGTTTGGGGCGAGAAAAGGTCGTCCTGACCCTCTTCCCAATACTGCATATCTCTCAGACAAAAATTCTCGTTTTATACTCAATTGAACATATTAAGCCTAATGACTGTTAATATATTAGTTTTAGGTCAAATTAAGGCCATCTTGGCCATTAATCTGATACTGCATTTTTTCACTATTCACTGTCTTATACTTAACTGACTAGTCTGATCGTTTTGACTCTGATTTTGTCAGTCTCTGGATGAGAAGAGGTTATTTGGACTATTATTCTCGAAACCATACCTCTACTAGGGCTTTTATTGTTGTTGCGCTCAGTGTAGGAAATAAATCGGTAAAAACGTATCAGAGTGGCGCAGCGGAACAATAAAAATTTTTTCAAGATCGTTAAATATTTCATGATGCCATATACAATAAACTAACAACAATTTAAACTTATACCTCAGAGGACGCCAATCTGCTGAAAGAGAATGATCGGAGGGCTTCAACCAACTAGCCTTCTCTACTATTCTCCAATTCCCGAATGGCTGAGTATGTGGGCACTCTGAACCTCGATCGGTATGCTAGCACTGCTAGTCTTCATCCGACCATCTAGATCTCTAAAGAACTTATTGTCACAGTGAGTTATGTAACAATAAGCCTGCTCACTTGAGAGTCTGTGGTCTAAGAGAACTGGAGTGGCAAGACCTCTATTTATAGACTTGCATGAAGTGATACTCTGAATTCAAATTGGATTAGGAGAAGATTTTCTCTATTATCCACAACACAAAATCTGAAAATCCAAGCCTTATGCCAACTAAAAAATTCAGCCACCTTCAGGATTTTGCATTCAAAATTCAACTAAGATTTTCACTTGAATTTTATCTCACCATTACCCAATCAAAAAATCCGAAAATCTCTTTTAAGATCTCCTTAAAATTTCAGCCACAAAAGTAGGGGAAGAATCAAAATTCAACTAGGATTTTCAAGCTTGAATTTTATCTCATCCTTATCCAAAATAACTGAAAATCTCCTTGGAGATTCAGTCAAAATTTTCAGCCAATACAAGGAGGAGAGAATCCTAATTTAACTGGGATTGAAACTTGAATTTTTCCTTGCATCCTTATTCACAAAAACTAAAAATATCTTGGAGGATTTTCCTCAACAAAAATTCGGCCACTTTTGTTAGATTTAGGATTCAAAATTCAAATGGGATTCAAACAAGATTTTTCTCTCCATATCCAACTCAAATTCGAATTTCTTTCCTTGTGGATTTACCACAACAAATTCGAATCCCACTAGGACTATGATTCAAAATTTGAATTTCAAATTTCAAATTCGAATTTCAAATTCAAATTTTAAACATCTCGATTTGGGTGTTGTAGTCCAACTCAGCACCGTTTTTTATAGCTTCAGCAAAGGATCCCATTAGAGTTATCATATGGTCCTTTACCGGAGTACCTGCCTTTTGCTTGGAGTTCATAATGCTAGTTATAGCAGACTGTTGAGCTAATTTTTCTTGGCCCCTGAACATGTCCTCCAGATTTTCTATGATCTCGCTATCAACTTGATAAGTCTCATGCTGCTTTTGTAAAGCACTCGTCATGCTAGCAAGTATGTAGCACCGAGCTATCTCATTGGATTCTCTCCAACGAGTATAGACTACCGGGACCTCCTCAAGCAGTGTGTCAGGTTTAGGCCTAGGTGGGCATGGTTCATCCAGCATGAACTTGTGTCTCTCACAGTTGAGAACTATCAATAGATTTCTTTTCCAGTCTTTATAATTATCGCCATTCAGCTTATTTTCAGTAAGTATTGAAATGATGGGTGTCGATGACACTTTGAACTGAAATAAAATTATACTAGACATCATTATAAAACCCAAGCAAATATGCAAATAATTTAGCATATAAAACATACAAGTATGTTCCTACATGAAACTTGAAAAACATGTAGTATTGCAACGGTAATTCTTGGCACCTATTGCCCCAAGCCACCGAGGGCTGGTCATGAGACAAATAGCCGAAACATGGACTCCGTCCAATTAATATATGTTGCCTTAAATCCTCCAAGGTTAAGACATATATTAATAACCGCTTATTTTGGCCACCAGTTTAGACCGAGGGGTGGTCATGAATAGGATCGTGCCCAAACACGTTTTCCATATAGGAGATCCAACCTAGTATACCAGCGGCGGTAAACACCTGCTAAGGGGTGTGGTTAGGGCAGAACTGATGCGAGCTGTTACTATGCTTTCACATATGGATCAATAATGGAGGCCGTGGGTTTTGTTTGAAACCCTCTCCCACTCAATATTTTGAAAAACATGCAAGTTTTGACAAATATATATGATCAATATAGTATGAGCGACATTCACCTATCCTATATGACATGTTATCAAATATGCATATAAAACATCTATCAATATATATTTATACATTCATGACATATCACAGAAAAAATAATTGACAGATAAATAACCAAGTCATGGTTCCATCCTAGAACAAAGAAAATCAAGATTACAAAATTCCATCCAAAGCATTCTTTGGGTCTTGAATTTTGTTTCGTCTTCTTGTATCCATTTTTATGTAGCCTGTCAATTTATTTCTCATCCCATGAATCATTTAAAATTTAAATCCCAAAAATTTAAATTTCAAATTTAAATTCCAAATTTGAATTTCAAATTTAAATTTCAAATTCAAATTTTAAACAATTTTATATATCATGTGTAATAATATGTAATTTCAAAAATTTTAAATTTTCAATTACCTATTTTTAAACATGATTTAAAATTAAATCTCAAATTTAAAAATAAAAAATTTTCAATTTTCGATCCATCGGTCCCTCGGCCCCGGAGGCTACAGTCGCCATGGGTAGCCCCCAGCCCCGGGGGGCTGGCAGCCCATGGCCGCAGGCTACGTGCAGCCATGCCGGGCTGCACGCCTAGGCTGGGCGCAGCAGCCCAGGGCTGCGGCCAGCCCATAGCGGGCCATGACCACCCTCGACTGCAGGCAGTGCCTGTGGTCGTCGGTGGTGCAGCCATGGGCAGGGGCTGCCGCAGCCCTATCCTGCCTGAGGGCAAGGGCTGCAGCCCCACCACGGCTGGTGGTCCATCTCGAGGGGTCGTTCCTCGATTTCCATGCCATATTCCAATTTACCCATTAGGATCTCCAAAAATTAATTTGAATCCTAATTAAATTGAAATTTTCTACACAATCAAAATTTCAACCTTTAAATTAAATTTAACTTTTGGAAAAAATAAATTACGGTCTTTAAACTTCAATCTCCTCCAAGAATAATTACATAAAATTTCCTAAACCGTTTCCAGTGTACAGAAATTCTAACCATAATAATTCTAAGAGACAAAAAATTAAAATCCATGGAAAAGTTGTAGTGTTAATAAACTACTCCCATGGTTACATAAAAAAATCCTAGATACAATTTTCTAAATTCTAAGGAACCATAACCAGCATAAAATAAGCATGCTTATAATAATTCAAAAATTAAAATAACCACATGCTACGTATATAATACATGATAGCAACATTAAGGAATCCTAGAATGCTACTCTCTAAATATCAAATCCATACATAAATAAAAAGGCTAATTAATTGTCTAATTTATGCACATGGCATAGTAATGAGATGGCTCTGATACCAATTGTAGGAAATAAATCAGTAAAAACATATCAGAGTGGTGCAGCGAAACAATAAAAAAAGTTTCAAGATCGTTAAATATCTCATGATGCCATATACAATAAACTAACAACAATTTAAACTCATACATCAGAGGATGCCAATATGCTGGAAGAGAATGATCGGAGGGCTTTAACCTACTAGCCTTCTCTACTATTCTCCAATTCCTGAATAATTGAGTGTGTGGGCACTTTGAACCTCGATCGGTATGCTAGCACTGCAAGTCTTCTTCCGACCACCCAAATCTCTAAATAACTTATTGTCACGGTGAGTTATGCAACAATAAACTTGCTCACTTGAGAGTCTATTGTCTAAGAGAATTGGTGTTGCAGGACCTCTATTTATAGACTTGCATGAGGTGATCCTCTGAATTCGAATTGGATTAGGAGAAGATTTTCTCCCTTATCCACAACACAAAATCCGAAAATCCAAGCCTTATCGCAACTAAAAAATTCGGCCACCTTCAGGATTTTGCATTCAAATTTCAAACAAGATTTTAACTTAAAATTTATCTCACCATTACCCAACCAAAAAATCCGAAAATCTCTTTTAAGATTTCCTTAAAATTTCGGCCACAAAAGTAGGGGAAGAATCAAAATTCAACTAGGATTTTCAAGCTTGAATTTTATCTCATCCTTATCCAAAATAACCAAAAATCTCATTGGAGATTCAGTCAAAATTTTCAGCCAATACAGGGAGGAGAGAATCCTAATTCAACTGGGATTGAAACTTAAATTTTTCCCTGCATCCTTATCCATAAAAACCGAAAATATCTTGGAGGGTTTTCCTCAACAAAAATTTGGCCCCTTTTGTTAGAATTAGGATTCAAAATTCAAGTAGGATTCAAACAATATTTTCCTCTCCATATCTAACTCAAATTCTAATTCTAACCTTGTGGAATTATCCACAAAGAATTCGAATTCCACTTGAACTGTGATTTAAAATTTGAATTTCAAATTTCAAAATTCAAAATTCAAATTCAAAATTCAAAATTCAAAATTCAAAATTCAAAATTCAAAATTCAAATTCAAATTTTAAATTCAAAATTTAAATTTCAAAATTCAAAATTCAAATTTCAAAATCCACAATAAGTTGTATTTCAAATTTTGTTCTCATGGATAATTTTCTATAACTCCAATCCAATCTCAAGTAAAATCATGGCAAGTTTATTTGGAGTTCGAATAATTGTGTACTCTATTATCCAAAACAAATTATGAATTCAACCGGAGAGAATCTTGTCCACTATACTAATCCGATGTCAACACCATCCATGCATAATCAACTAGCCAATAAGCATACATAAATCAATTTGCCAATCGATAAGGAATTATGTGGAGCTAGTAGAGGGACCAATTGGACATATATAATCGGGCTCCCATGAATCCATATGATCATCATTCTTTACCAAACAACTCAATCATATGATCACTAATTTCAGAGTCACACCACTATAAACCTGAAATTGAACTCCCAATTATATACCGTATTACGTAAGCCTATGACAAGCTATTGTCCAATGACCTTGTCATGTATGCAGAGCCCTTATATGATATCCATGATCAGCCTTAGGTCAAAGTCCGTTCAATCCTACTGATCAGGTTAATTTAAAGTTCCATTATACTACCGAATAAGAAAATGATTATTCACCATATGTGAATAAGAAGTCATCCGCCCAGCAAAGGACCCAAGGCCTTATCCATTTTCACATCCAGTATAATGCCTTTAAGAGGATACCCTTAACTCCTTATTAGAGCTATGATTCCGATATCTGTAAACAAACCCTTCATCGTATACAAGTCATTTACCCAACGAACCAGTCTATAAGCTTACTACCTCTGAGATGCTCTAGCCATTGGAACATCAAAGTACACAAGTCATATATATGAAGTAGTTCATTCACTCAGGATTAAGGTTACTACACAATGAATGTCAAAAAGCAGATTGATCCACTCATATCGGACTACGTAGATCAATCATGCTTTAGTCCCGGTCTAATATGTCACCACCAAGCAACATATCTATGTCTCTACTTGGGAGTCTATCTCTACTTGGGAGTCTATGCTCCAAACAGTCAAGACAAACTGTCCCCACCATGGCTTTAGACAATATAATAGTCTTAACATGAGTTAGATGCTCGGTCTAACCCCATGACTACAGACCTTAGTTTAGACCGCTTACTTTAGAATATTGTCTTCTCGCATACAAAAGTCCATTGCATGCAACGTTCTAACAGTTTTAACACAAGTAGTCATTGAGCCATATTTGCTTACATTTACTTTAACATATAAGTAGAATGAGGACAAATAGCAATGTAATAAATAACCTATATATATAAGTTTATTATCCAGATCAAAATAAATACATCAAAATGTCTCTAATGCTTAGGGCATTTCCTAATACTTAGATGTTCGGTCTGAGTGTTCTGGTGATCTGTTCACCAGTCTTGTGTCAAGAAATGGTCATCTGGACCAGTTTCCTGATACTACGCATCTTATACACTTATACACATAATAGGATGGACCGATTTCACTGTCGTTCACCCTTTTCACTGTATGAATAGTAATTAAACACCACTGTTCTTGTTTAATCTATTCAACTGAAAAATATACTATATTTTTCAACTTAATTACTCATTGCATGGTAATTAAGTTTCACATGTTACAAGAGTCTTTACAGCGGCTCTCTGCTCAATACACGACCTTCTACACTGGTTCTTATACGGGCATGTACAAGGTAACACAGGCATGTACTGGTTGAATTTTCTCAACACGACCACATCCTGGGACATAGCCTTCTACACGTTCATCAACCCGAGGGGTACATGGCCACTTTCAGGGTCGTGTACCTGACCATATTAATCAATTTTGCCCTAAAAGGCATCAAATTAACCAAATTCATTCCTCAATTTATCAGTATATAGAATTTAGGTTACACGAATAGGGCGGTCCTTACAACCTACCCCCCATACAAAATTTTCACCCTCGAAAATTAGAACAAAGCCGGGAAGTCTCTTCTCATATCCTCTTCTAGTTCCTATGTGGCTTCTTCTATATTATGGTTTCATCACAACACTTTTAGAAGTGGTATAACCTTATTCCTAAGTACTTTATCTTCTTTAGCTAAGATTCACATGGGTTTTTCTTCATATGTCAGATCGGCATGTACTTCGACTAGTTCTTAGCTCAAAACATGGGAATTGTCTGGCACGTATTTCTTCAGCATTTAGACGTGGAAGACATTATGCACTGAAGCTAATTCAGGGGGAAGCGCTAATCTGTAAGCTACCTTCCCGACTCTCTCGATGATCTTGAAGGATCCTATATATCTAGGATTGAGCTTTTCTTTCTTCCCAAGGCATATCACCCCTTTCATGGGTGCCACCTTGAGAAAAACAGAGTCTCCTTCTCGAAACTTGAGGGGTCTACGACGTTTGTCCGCATAGCTTTTCTGGCAACTATGTGCTGTATCCAGCCTCTCTCTTATAAGTTTCACGTCTGTCATTGTATCCTTAACGAAATCCATGCTGGTAAGCCGTTTCTCTCTGGTCTCGTACCAATGAACCGGAGATCGGCATTTTCTTCCATAGAGTGCCTCGTACGGTGCCATCCCGATCGAGGAATGATAGCTATTATTGTACGAGAACTCGATCAATGGTAGCTTCTAGTCCCAGTTTCCCTTGAAGTCTAGGACACAAGCTCTCAACATATCCTCCAGTGTTTGTATGGTCCTTTCGGAATGACCGTTAGTCTAAGGGTGAAAAGCTGTGCCAAACTTCAACTTGGTTCCCAATAAGGCTTGGACACTCTGCCAAAACCTAGAGGTGAAGCATCTGTCGTGATCTGAAATAATAGATTTCGGTACTCCGTGTAGTCTCACTATCTGAGCTACATATATTTCTGCCAGTCTTTCCAATGAGTAGCTCAGCTTCATAGCTAGAAATCAAGCTAATTTCATCAATCGGTCCACAATTACCCAGATTGCGTGGTTGCCTCTCGACGTCCTAGGCAATCCGACTACAAAATCCATTGTAATCTGCTCCCATTTCCACTAGGGCAGCTCGATTTTCTACAGTTTCCTGCCGACCGTTGATGTTCTACCTTAATTTTCTGACACGTGAGGCATCTTGCAATGAACTCGGCGACGTCGTTCTTCATCTTAGGCCACCAAAAACTCTCTTTTAAGTCCCTGTACATCTTGTTTGCCCTTGGATATACAGAGTATGGCATTTCATGAGCCTCCGAAAGGATCTGCTTTCTGAGTTCCTCATCCTTTGGAACACATATTCTGTCTCTGTAATAGAGTATGCCGTCCTTAGTGACTCTAAACTCTGAATTCTTACCCTCTGTAGCTTACTTTCTAAGCTTGTTCATGGATGAATCGAGGTCTTGACCGACTTTAATCTCTTCTAGAAGCATCGATTGGAGGTCATTTCAGACAACCTCCCTATCAATATCTCGATTTCACTGCAGTATAGCTCCTTTTGTAGTGTTTCTGGCAAGGCATGAGCAACCATAAGCGACGAGGAATGCTTTCTACTTAGCGAATCAGCCACCTTATTAGCTTTCCCTGGATGGTATAGGATTTCACAGTCATAATCCTTCACTAGTTCCAGCCATCTTCGTTGCCTCATATTAAGCTCCTTTTACATGAAAATATATTTGAGGCTTTGGTGGTCTGTATAGATCTGGCTTTCCCTAGATGGTATAGGATTTCATAATCGTAATCCTTCACCAGTTCTAGCCATCTCTGTTGCCTCATATTAAGCTCTTTCTTTAGGAGAAAATCTTCTCCAAATTTTCGGCCACTTTTAGGATAAGGAAGAATCAAAATTCCACTAGGATTTTTCAAGCTAAATCTCATCTCAATCTTATCCAAAAATAACCGAATTTCCTAGGATTTAGGCTCCAAAATTTCGGCCACTTTTAGGGAGGGAGAGAATCCAAATTCAACTAGGATTGAAACTTGAATTTTCCCTTGAATCTTATCTACAAAAACCGAATTTTCCATTGAGGATTATCCTCAAAAAATTCGCCCACTTTTGTTGGGATTTGGATTCAAAATTCAAGTAGGATTCTAACAAGATTATCCTCTCCAAATCCAACTCAAATTCGAATTTCAAACCTTGTGGATTTTCCACAAAAATTCGAATCCTACTTGGACTGTGATTCAAAATTTGAATTTCAAATTTCAAATTCAAATTTCAAATTCAAATTTCAAATTTCAAATTTCAAATTTCAAATTTAAATTTCAAATTCAAATTTCAAATTCGAATTTCAAATTCAAATTTCAAATTCAAATTTCAAATTCAAAATTCAAAATTCAAATTTCAAAATTCAAAATTCAAATTTCAAAATTCAAATTTCAAATTCCACAAAACGGTTGTGTTTCATATTCTTGTTCTCATGGATAATTTTCTACAACTCCAATCCAATCTCAAATAAAATCATGGTAACTTTATTTGTAGTTCGAATAATTGTGTACTCTATTATCCAAAACAAAATCTGAATCCAACCGGAGAGAATCTTGTCTACCATCCTAATCCTGTGTCATCACCATCCATGCATAATAAACTAGCCAATAGCATACAAAAATCAATTTGCCAAACGTTAAGGAATTATGTGGAGCTAGTAGAGGGACTGATTGGACATATATAATCGGGCTCCCGTGATTCCATATGATCATCATTCTGTACCGAACAACTCAATCATATGATCACTAATTTCAGAGTCACACCACTATAAACCTGAAACTGAACTCCCAATTATATACCGTATTACGTAAGCCTGTGACGAGCTACCATCCAATGACCTTGTCATATATGCAAAACCCTCATATGATATCCATGATCAGCCTTAGGTCAAAGTCCGTTTAATCCTACTGATCAGGCTATCTTAAAGTTCCATTATACTACCGAATCAAGAAAATGATTATTCACCATATGTGAATAAGAAGTCATCCGCCCAGCAGACGACCCAAGGCCTTGTCCATTTTCACATTCAGTATAATGCCTTTAAGAGGATACCTTTAACTCCTCAGAGCTATGATTCCGATATCTGCAAACAAACCCTTCATCGTATACAAGTCATGCACCCAACGAACCGGTCTATAAGCTTACTACCTCTGAGACGCTTTAGCCATTGGAACATCAAAGTACACAAGTCATATACATGAAGTAGTTTATTTACTCAGGATTAAGGTTATTGCACAATGAACGTCAAAAGCAGATTGATCCACTCATAGCGGACTACGTAGATCAATCACGCTTTAGTCCCGGTCTAATATGTCACCACCGAGCAACATATCCATGTCTCTACTTGGGAGTCCAGCTCCAGACAGTCAAGACAGACCGTCCCCTCTAAGGCTTTAGACAACATAATAGTCTTAACATGAGTTAGATGCTCGGTCTAACCCCATAGACTACAGACCATAGTTTAGACTGCTAACTTTAGAACATTGTCTTCTCGCATACAAAAAGTCCATTGCATGCAACGTTCTAACAGTTTTAACACAAGCAGTCAGTGAGCCATATTTGCTTACATTTACTTTAACATGTAAATAAGACGAGGACAGATAGCAATGTAATGAATAACCTCTATGTATAATTTTATTATCCAGTTCAAAATGAATACATCAAAATGTCTCTAATACTTAGGGCATTTCCTAACAATCTCCCACTTGCCCTAAGCCAGCCGATGTGCCATGTTATGCATCCCTATCGCCTCTACATTCCTCTCAAAGCTTCTAGCCACCAAAGTCTTAGTAGAGGGATTGGCAATGTTGTCCTCGGACACGATCTTACATACATCTACTTATCCTGTCTCCATATGCCCTCTAATGTCGACTTCCTCAAATCCTTACAAGTCTGGAAGTCTGTGTCCGTGTATCCTACGGGTGTTAGGTCCCCTCCAGAATACACCAGCATATAATCCCTCGTTCTCTTAAGATACTTGAGTATATGCTTTATTACTTGCCAGTGCTTGGTTCCAGGATTTGCTTGATATCGACTCACCATACCTACTGCAAAACATATGTCCGGGCGAGTGCAAAGCATAGCGTACATAAGGCTACCCACAGCGGATGCATAAGGGACCTTACTCATACGCTCTCTTTCTTCCGATGTCTTGGGATAGTCATCCAATGAAAGAGTTAAACCGGCAATAGAAGGTTGTGAGCCTTTCTTTGCCTCTAGCATTGCATATTTGTCAATTATTTTATCTATGTCTGAAGCTTGGGATAATGCTATCATTTTGTTCTTTCGAGCTCTGAAGAGACGAATGCCTAGAACATAATTAGCTTCTCCCAAGTCCTTCATGTCAAACTGTTGGTGTAACCAAAGCTTGACCGATGATAAGTTCCCTACATCATTCCCAATGAGTAGTATATCATCGACATAGAGTATCAGAAAGACCACTTTTCCATCCTTAATACGTTTATAAACACAAGGTTCATCAACGTTCTGCTCAAAACCAAATGTCTTAATCGCTTGATCAAACCTCTGGTTCCATGAGTGGGATGCCTGCTTTAATCCATAAATGGATCTAAGCAACTTGCAGACTTTCTTATCTTGGCCTTTTGCTACGAACCCTTCGGGCTGTATCATATAGATACACTCTTCAAGATGGCCATTCAAGAATGTCGTCTTGACATCTATTTGCCAGATCTCGTAATCGAGAGCCGCAGCAATGGACAGAAGAATACGGATAGACTTCAGCATAGCAACAGGCGAAAAGGTTTCCTCGTAATCGATTCTAGCCTTTTGCGTGTATCCCTTTGCAACCAGTCTAGCTTTAAAAGTTTCCACTCTCCCTTCCGCATCCTTCTTTCTTTTGTAGACCCATTTGCATCCAATGGGTTTTATCCCATCCGGCAAATCTACAAGTTCCCAAACAGAGTTGGATTTCATAGAATCCATCTCATTGTTCATAGCCTGTTTCCAAGATCTAGAATCAACATCCTTTATAGCTTCATCATATGTGACCGGATCTTCCTCATGCTCATGAGCCTCAGTCTGGTATACCTCAGCATCATACATAAAGAAATTAGGTTTCTTAGAAACCCTCCCACTACGACGAGGCACCCTAAATTGTTGATCGTCTGCAGGTCTTTCACTGGAACTCGGACTTGCGTCCAAGACCGAAATCTGTGGAGCAGTTCTTTCACCCGATAACTCCTCTAGCACCACTTTGCTTCGAGGCTTAAAGTCATTCATGTGACTTTCCTCCAAGAATGTCGCATGGGTTGAGACAATGACCTTTTGTTCCTTCGGGTTATAAAACAGACCTCCTTTAGTTCCCTTTGGATACCCTACAAACATGCACAATTCTGATCTTGGTTCCAACTTCTTCGCATCCCCATCCAGTACATGTGCCGGGCAGCCCCATATTCTCATATGTCCAAGGGAGGGCTTCCTGCCACGCCACAATTCATACGGAGTTTTAGGAATTGATTTGCTCGGAACCTGGTTCAGAATATAGCACGTCGTTTGTAAAGCATGTCCCCAAAATGATAATGGCAGCGTTGAGTAACTCATCATGGACCGTATCATATCCAATAAGGTCCTGTTTCTCCTTTCGGCTACACCATTCTGTTGTGGAGTACCAGGTGCAGTCAATTGGGATAAAATCCCGTTCTCTACAAGATGTCCTAGAAATTCATCAGAGAGGTATTCGCCACCTCGATCAGATCGAAGTGTCTTTATGAATTTATCCAATTGCTTTTCCACTTCCGCACGATACTCTTTGAACTTGTCAAAGGTTTCACTCTTGCGGTGCATCAGATACACATATCCATACCTCGAGTAATCATCTATGAAAGAGACATAGTACTCGAACCCTCCTCGTGCTGTGACGTTCATGGGGCCACATACGTCAGTGTGCACAATTTCTAAGAGCTCCTGTGCCCTTGTACCCTTAGCTCCAAAAGACCTCTTAGTCATTTTACCCTCTAGACAAGACTCACATTGGGGAAGTCGTACCTCCTCCAGAGATTCCAGAGGACCGTCTTTCACCAATCTTTGAATCTTATCCTGATTAATATGACCAAGTCTTAAATGCCAAAGATACGCCTTGTTAGAGTGAGAAACTTTCAACCTTTTAGAGTTATCAATTAATTCAGTGTCAAGCAGTGAGTACATCTTTGGTCTGATCAAATATAGGTTTCCATCCATCCATCCAGAACAGATAAAAGACTTATTTCTACGAATATCAACTCTTTTACTAAAAGAAACTGAATAAGAATCCTTTATTAAACAAGCTACCGATATAAGGTTCCTCCTAAAATTAGGAACATAAAAACAGTCTTTCAATAAAATAAACCTAAATTGATCAAAATAATGATGAACATCTCCCACTGCCTCAGCCACCACAAAGCTACCATCTCCAGTTCGCAACGAGAGGCTCCTATCATGTAGACTTCTCGTTTCCACGAACCCCTGCATAGAAACACAAACATGATTAGTGGCGCCCGAATCAATGACCCATGTGTCTTTCGATTCTTCCACCAAACACGCTTCTAAGTAATGAAGTTCCTTACCTTCCTTGCCCTTGGAGGCTAGGAATTCCCGGCAAGCCTTCTTGAAGTGACCTACCTTCCCACAGTGGAAGCATTTGGACTTTTTAGGGTCCTTCGGCTTCTTGTTCTTCTTCTTCTTCTTCTTCCCGTCCGAGACAAGAGGATTAGAAGAACTGGAAGCCACTTGTTTCTTATTTGGCCTCTTCCTCTTCCGTGAGGGATTGGAAGATTCCGCCAAATTGGCCTCTCCTTTAGGTCGGATCGTATCCTCATCCCTGATCATCCGCTCATAAGCCTGTAGTTGCTTCATGAGTTCGGTAAGTCCTAACTCCTTTGTCGCCAGATTGTATGCGGCCTTAAACCCCACAAAATCTTTAGACAGAGTCTTGAACACCATCTCGATCTGGGTGTTATAGTCCAACTCAGCACCATTCTCGGCAGCCTCAGCGAAGAATCCCATTAGAGTGATCATATGGTCCTTCATCGGAGCACCCGCCTTTTGCTTAGAGTTCATAATGCTGGTGATAGCGGACTGTCGAGCCAATTTTTCTTGGCCTCCGAACATGTCCTCCAGATTTTCCATGATCTCCCCAGCAACTTGATAAGTCTCATGCTGCTTTTGTAAAGCACTCGTCATGCTAGCAAGGATGTAGCATCGAGCTATCTCATTGGATTCTCTCCAACGATTATAGGCAACCGGGACCTCCTCAAGTGGTGTGTCAGGTTTGGGCCCAGGTGGGCATGGTTCGTCCAGTACGAACTTGTGTCTCTCGCAGCTGAGAACTATTAATAGATTTCTTTTCCAATCTTTATAATTGTCGCCATTCAACTTATTTTCAGTAAGTATCGAAATGAGGGGTGTCGGTGACATTTTGAACTGAAATAAAATTATACTAGACATCATTACAAAGCCCAAGCAAATATGCAGATAATTTAGCAAATAAAACATACAAGTATGTTCTTACATGAAACTTGAAAAAAATGTAGCATTGCAACGGTAATTCTCAGCACCTATTGCCCCAAGCCACCGAGGGGTGGTCATGAGAACAAATAGCCGGAACATGGACCCCGTCCAATTAATATATGTTACCTTAAATCCTCCAAGGTTAAGACATATATTAATAACCGCTTATTTGGCCACCAGTTTAGTTAACAGAGCTTCTAGGGAAGGTTAATAACTAAACGAGTCTTGAGTGTATAACCATTGTTTACGTAGCCCGATCCACGTCCTACCAAGCCACCGAGGGGTGGTCATGAATAGGATCGCACCCGAACACGTTTTCCACATAGGAGATCCAATCTAGTATACCGGCGGCGGTAAACACCTACCGAGGGGTGTGGTCAGGTCAGAACTGACGCGAGGCGTTACCATGCTTTCACATATGGATCAACAATGGAGGCCATGGGTTTTGTTTGAAACCCTCTCCCACTCAATATTTTGAAAAACATGCAAGTTTTGATAAATTATGTATGATCAATATAGTATGAGCGGCACTCACCTATCCTATATGACATGTTATCAAATATGCATACATAACATCCATCAATACATATTTATACATCCATGACATATCACAGAAAAAAATAATTGACAGACTAACCAAGCTATGGTTCCATCCTAGAACAAAGAAAATAAAGATTACAAAATTCCATCCAAAGCATTCTTTGGGTCTTGAATTTTGTTCCGTCTTCTTGTATCCATCTTTATGTAGCCTCTCCATTTATTTCTCATCCCAAGAATTATTTAAAATTTAAATTTCCAAAAATTTAAATTTCAAATTCAAACTCCAAATTCGAATTTCAAATTTAAATTTCTAATTCAAATTTTAAACAATTTTAATCATCATGTGTAATAATATGTAATTTCAAAAATTTCAAATTTTTAATTACATATTTTTAAACATGATTTAAAATTAAATCTCAAATTTAAAAATCAAAATTTTCAAATTTTGGACCGCCGCACCGCCGCCCGTGAAGGCGGCAGCCGCCGTGGGCAGCCACCAACCCCGGAGGGGCTGGCAGCCCACGGCCGCCCCTTGTGCAGCCTGCCGGGCTGCAGGCCAAGCCTGCAGCACCAGGCTGCACGCCCAGACTGGGCGCAGCAGCCGGCAGGCTGCAGGCGGCGCAGCAGCCGGCAGGCTGCAGGCAGCGCCTGCAGCCAGAGGCTGCACGCCCAGGCTGCGGCCAGCCTTGGGCAGGCCACGGCCACCCCTGGCTGCAGGCAGAGCCTGCGGCCGTGGGTGGTGTGGGCCTGTACAGGGGCTGCCGCAGCCCCATCCTGCCCGAGGGCAGGGGCTGCAGCCCCACCAAGGTTTGTCGGCCTATCCCGAGGGGTCGTGTCTCGATTTTCGTGCCATATTCCAATTTATCTTTTAGGATCTCCAAAAATTAATTTGAATCCCAATTAAATTGAAATTTTCCACACAATCAAAATTTCAACCTTTAAATTAAATTTAACTTTTGGGAAAAATAAATTAAGGTCTTCAATCTTCAATCTCCTCCAAGAATAATTACATAAAAAATTAGCAGTCTAAACTATGGTCTGTAGTCTATGGGGTTAGACCGAGCATCTAACTCATGTTAAGACTATTATGTTGTCTAAAGCCTTAGAGGGGATGGTTTGTCTTGACTGTCTGGAGCTGGACTCCCAAGTAGAGACATGGATATGTTGCTCGGTGGTGACATATTAGACCGGGACTAAAGCATGATTGATCTACGTAATCCGCTATGAGTGGATCAATCTGCTTTTGACGTTCATTGTGCAATAACCTTAATCCTGAGTAAATGAACTACTTCATGTATATGACTTGTGTACTTTGATGTTCCAATGGCTAAAGCGTCTCAGAGGTAGTAAGCTTATAGACCGGTTCGTTGGGTGCATGACTTGTATACGATGAAGGGTTTGTTTGCAGATATCGGAATCATAGCTCTGAGGAGTTAAAGGTATCCTCTTAAAGGCATTATACTGAATATGAAAATGGACAAGGCCTTGGGTCGTCTACTGGGCGGATGACTTCTTATTCGCATATGGTGAATAATCATTTTCTTAATTCGGTAGTATAATGGAACTTTAAGATAGCCTGATCAGTAGGATTAAACGGACTTTGACCTAAGGATTGTAGGAAAATAAACCGGTAAAAATGAATCAGAGTGGCGCAGCGGAACAATAAAAATTTTTAGATCGTTAAATATCTCATGATGCCATATACAATAAATCAACAACAATTAAAACTCATACCTCAAGGACGCCAATGAACAGGAGGAGAGTGACCGGAGGCTTCAACCAACTAGCCTTCTCTACTATTCTCCAATTCCCGAATGGCTGAGTGTGTGGGCACTCTGAACCTCGATCGGTATGCTAGCACTGCTAGTCTTCTTCCGACCACCCAGATCTCTAAAGAACTTTATTGTCACGATGAGCTGTGCAACAATAAGCCTGCTCACTTGAGAGTCTGTGGTCTGAGAGAACTGGAGTGGCAGGACCTCTATTTATAGACCTGCATGAGGTGATTCTTTGAATTCGAATTGGACTAGGAAAAGATTTTCTCCCTTATCCAAACCAAAAAATCCAAATTTTCCAAGGGAGAATCTCCACAATTAAATTCGGTTTTCTAGGATAAATCCAATCCAAATCTAAACAAGATTTTAACTAGAATTTTATCTCCCTTTTTGAACCAAAAAATCCGAAATCTTTAGGAGAAAATCTTCTCCAAATTTTCGGCCACTTTTAGGATAAGGAAGAATCAAAATTCTACTAGGATTTTTCAAGCTAAATCTCATCTCAACCTTATCCAAAAATAACCGAATTTCCTAGGATTTAGGCTCCAAAATTTCGGCCACTTTTAGGGAGGGAGAGAATCCAAATTCAACTAGGATTGAAACTTGAATTTTCCCTTGAATCTTATCTACAAAAACCGAATTTTCCATTGAGGATTATCCTCAAAAAATTCGCCCACTTTTGTTGGGATTTGGATTCAAAATTCAAGTAGGATTCTAACAAGATTATCCTCTCCAAATCCAACTCAAATTCGAATTTCAAACCTTGTGGATTTTCCACAAAAATTCGAATCCTACTTGGACTGTGATTCAAAATTTGAATTTCAAATTTCAAATTCAAATTTCAAATTCAAATTTCAAATTTCAAATTTCAAATTTCAAATTTAAATTTCAAATTCAAATTTCAAATTCGAATTTCAAATTCAAATTTCAAATTCAAAATTCAAATTTCAAATTTCAAAATTCAAAATTCAAATTTCAAAATTCAAATTTCAAATTCCACAAAACGGTTGTGTTTCATATTCTTGTTCTCATGGATAATTTTCTACAACTCCAATCCAATCTCAAATAAAATCATGGCAACTTTATTTGTAGTTCGAATAATTGTGTACTCTATTATCCAAAACAAAATCTGAATCCAACCGGAGAGAATCTTGTCTACCATCCTAATCCTGTGTCATCACCATCCATGCATAATAAACTAGCCAATAGCATACAAAAATCAATTTGCCAAACGTTAAGGAATTATGTGGAGCTAGTAGAGGGACTGATTGGACATATATAATCGGGCTCCCATGATTCCATATGATCATCATTCTGTACCGAACAACTCAATCATATGATCACTAATTTCAGAGTCACACCACTATAAACCTGAAACTGAACTCCCAATTATATACCGTATTACGTAAGCCTGTGACGAGCTACCATCCAATGACCTTGTCATATATGCAAAACCCTCATATGATATCCATGATCAGCCTTAGGTCAAAGTCCGTTTAATCCTACTGATCAGGCTATCTTAAAGTTCCATTATACTACCGAATCAAGAAAATGATTATTCACCATATGTGAATAAGAAGTCATCCGCCCAGCAGACGACCCAAGGCCTTGTCCATTTTCACATTCAGTATAATGCCTTTAAGAGGATACCTTTAACTCCTCAGAGCTATGATTCCGATATCTGCAAACAAACCCTTCATCGTATACAAGTCATGCACCCAACGAACCGGTCTATAAGCTTACTACCTCTGAGACGCTTTAGCCATTGGAACATCAAAGTACACAAGTCATATACATGAAGTAGTTTATTTACTCAGGATTAAGGTTATTGCACAATGAACGTCAAAAGCAGATTGATCCACTCATAGCGGACTACGTAGATCAATCACGCTTTAGTCCCGGTCTAATATGTCACCACCGAGCAACATATCCATGTCTCTACTTGGGAGTCCAGCTCCAGACAGTCAAGACAGACCGTCCCCTCTAAGGCTTTAGACAACATAATAGTCTTAACATGAGTTAGATGCTCGGTCTAACCCCATAGACTACAGACCATAGTTTAGACTGCTAACTTTAGAACATTGTCTTCTCGCATACAAAAAGTCCATTGCATGCAACGTTCTAACAGTTTTAACACAAGCAGTCAGTGAGCCATATTTGCTTACATTTACTTTAACATGTAAATAAGACGAGGACAGATAGCAATGTAATGAATAACCTCTATGTATAATTTTATTATCCAGTTCAAAATGAATACATCAAAATGTCTCTAATACTTAGGGCATTTCCTAACAAGGCTGATCATGGATATCATATGAGGGTTCTGCATATATGATAAGGTCATTGGATAGTAGCTCATCACAGGCTTACGTAATACGGTATATAATTGGGAGTTCAGTTTCAGGTTTATAGTGGTGTGACTCTGAAACTAGTGATCATATGATTGATCATATGGAATCACGGGAGCCCGATTATATATGTCCAATCAGTCCCTCTACTAGCTCCACATAATTCCTTAACTTTTGGCAAATTGATTTGTGTATGCTATTGGCTAGTTTATTATACATGGATGGTGATGACACAGGATTAGGATGGTAGACAAGATTCTCTCCGGTTGGATTCAGATTTTGTTTTGGATAATAGAGTACACAATTATTCGAACTCCAAATAAAGTTGCCATGATTTTATTTGAGATTGGATTGGAGTTGTAGAAAATTATCCATGAGAACAAGAATTTGAAACACAACCGTTTTGTGGAATTTGAAATTTGAATTTTGAAATTTGAATTTTGAATTTTGAAATTTGAAATTTGAAATTTGAATTTGAAATTTGAATTTGAAATTTGAATTTGAAATTTAAATTTGAAATTTGAAATTTGAAATTTGAAATTTGAATTTGAAATTTGAAATTCAAATTTTGAATCACAGTCCAAGTAGGATTCAAATTTGTTGTGGAAAATCCACAAGGTTTGAAATTCGAATTTGAGTTGGATTTGGAGAGGATAATCTTGTTAGAATCCTACTTGAATTTTGAATCTAAATCCCAACAAAAGTGGACGAAATTTTTGAGGATAATCCTTAATGGAATTTCGGTTTTTGTGGATAAGGTTTAAGGGAAAAATTCAAGTTTCAATCCCAGTTGAATTTGGATTCTCTCCTCCCTGAAAAGTGGCCGAAAATTTGGAGAATCTCTCCTAGGAAATTCGGTTATTTTTTGGATAAGGTTGAGATAAGATTCAAGCTTGAAAATCCTAGTGGAATTTTTGATTCTCCCTTATGCATAATGGCCGAAATTTATGAGAAGATTTTCTCCAAGAAAAATTCAGATTTTTTGGTTGAAAAAGGGAGATAAAATTCTAGTTAAAATCTTGTTTAGATTTGGATTGGATTTATCCTAAGAAAACCGAATTTTATTGTTGGATTTATCCATGGAAAAATTCGGATTTTTTGGTTAAGGATAAGGGAAAATATCTTTTCCTAATCCAATTCAAATTCAGAGAATCACCTCATGCAGGTCTATAAATAGAGGTCCTGCCACTCCAGTTCTCTTAGACCACAGACTCTCAGGTGAGCAGGCTTATTGTTGCACAGCTCATCGTGACAATAAAGTTCTTTAGAGGTCTGGGTGGTCGGAAGAAGACTAGCAGTGCTAGCATACCGATCGAGGTTCAGAGTGCCCACACACTCAGCCATGAGAATAGTAGAGAAGGCTAGTTGGTTGAAGCCTCCGGTCATTCTCCTCCTGCAAGATTAGCGTCCTTGAGGTATGAGTTTTAATTGTTGTTGGTTTATTGTATATGGCATCATGAGATATTTAACGACCTAAAAATTTTTATTGTTCTGCTGCGCCACTCTGATACGTTTTTTACCGATTTATTTTCCTACAACTATGTACCCAACAAACTGGTCCATTAGCTTACTACCTCTGAGATGCCCTGACCTTTGGAACATTAAAGTACACTAGCCACATACATAGAGCTATTCACTTACTCAGGATTAAGATTATTACATAATGAATGTCAAAAGTAGATTGATCCACTCATAGCAGACTACGTAGATCAATCATACTTTAGTCTCAGTCCAATATGTTACAACTAAGTAACATATCTATGTCTTTTCTCGGGATTCAAAGCTCTGGACAGTCAAGACAAACCATCCCCAAATTGGCTTTAGACAATATAATAGTTTTAACATGAGTTAATTGCTCACTCTAACCCCATAGATTACGAACTATAGTTTAGACCACTCACTCTAAAAAGTTGTCTTCTCACATATAAAATATCATTGCATGAAACCTTCTAGCAGTTTAACACGAGCAGTCAATTAGCCATATTTACTTATATTTACTTTGACATGTAAAAACCTTGAGGACTAAAAGCTATGTAATGAACAACCTCTAAATCATTTTATTAATCAGTTCAAAAATTCAATGAAAAATACACTGCTACTTTGGCCACACCTAACACCACCATCCCCCAATACCACTTTGAAGTGTATGAGTATGATGATGAGGCCATGGGCGATTCAATGCTTGCCTCGCCATCTCTAGAGTATCATCTTGAGGCGGGTGACAATGATGATAATGATAAGGAGATAAATGTTAGGAAATGCCCTAAGCATTAGAGACATTTTATGTATTTATTTTGAACTGGATAATAAAATTATAATATAGAGGTTATTCATTACATTGCTGTTTGTCCTTATTCTATTTACATGTTAAAGTAAATGTAAGTAAATATGGCTCACTGACTACTTATGTTAAAACTATTAGAATATTGCATGTAATGGATTTTTGTATGCAAGAAGACAATGCTCTAAAGTAAGCGGTCTAAACTAAGGTCTATAGTCTGTGGGGTTAGACCGAGCATCTAACTCATGTTAAGACTATTATGTTGTCTAAAGCCATGGTGGGGACGGTTTGTCTTGACTGTCCAGAGCATAGACTCCTAAGTAGAGACATAGATATGTTACTTGGTGGTGACATATTAGACCAGGACTAAAGCATGATTGATCTATGTAATCCGCTATGAGTGGATCAATCTGCTTTTGATGTTCATTATGCAATAACCTTAATCCTGAGTAAATAAACTACTTCATGTATATAACTTGTGTACTTTGATATTCCAATGGCTAAAGCGTCTCAGAGGTAGTAAGCTTATAGACCTGTTCATTAGGTGCATGACTTGTATACGATGAAGGGTTTGTTTACAGATATCGGAATCATAGCTCTAAGGAGTTAAAGGTATCCTCTTAAAGGCATTATACTGGATATGAAAATAGACAAGACTTTGGGTTGTCTGCTAGGCAGATGACTTCTTATTCACATATGATGAACAATCATTTTCTTATTTGGTAGTATAATGGAACTTTAAGATAGCCTAATCAGTAGGATTAAATGAACTTTGACCTAAGGCTGATCATGGATATCATATGAGGGTTTTGCATACATGACAAGGTCATTGGACATTAGCTTGTCATAAGCTTTCGTAATACGGTATATAATTGGGAGTTCAGTTTCAGGTTTATAGTGGTGTGACTTTGAAATTAGTGATCATATGATTGAGTTATTCAGTACAGAATGATGATCATATGGATTCACAGGAGCCCGATTATATATGTGTAATTGGTCCCTCTACTAGCTCCACATAATTCCTTAACGGTTGGCAAATTGATTTGTGTATGCTTATTAGCTAGTTGATTTTGCATGGATGGTGTTGACATAGGATTAGGATGGTGGACAAGATCCTCTCCAGTTGAATTCATATTTTGTTTTGGATAATAGAGTACACAATTATTCGAACTCCAAATAAAGTTGTCATAATTTTATTTGAGATTGGATTGGAGTTGTAGAAAATTATCCATGAGAACAAAAATTTGAAATACAACTTTTTTGTGGATTTTGAAATTTGAAATTTAAAATTTAAAATTTAAAATTTGAATTTGAAATTTGAAATTTGAAATTGAAATTGAAATTTCAAATTTAAATTTGAAATTTGAAGTTTGAAATTTGAATTTGAATATTTAATTTTGAATTTTGAAATTCAAATTTTGAATCACAGTCCAAGTAGAATTCGAATTCTTTGTGGATAATTCCATAGAGTTAGAATTCGAATTTAAGTTGGATTATGGATAGGAAAATCTTGTTTGAATCCTACTTGAATTTTGAATCCCAATCTTAACTAAAATGGTCGAAAATTATTGAGGGAAATCCTCTTAGATATTTTCAATTTTTGTGGATAAGGTTCAAGGAAAATTCAAGTAAGAAAATCCCAATTGAATTTGGATTCTCTCCTCCCTAAAAGTGGCCGAAAATTTTGTGGAAAATCCTAAGGGAGATTTTCGGTTTTTTTTTTTTAGTGGATAAGGGTGAGATAGAATTCAAGCTAGAAAATCCTATTTGGATTTTGATTCTCCTTGCTTTCAATGGTTGAATTTAGTCATGATTTTGGCACTAGGGAAATTCGGTTATTATGGATAATTGAGGAGATAAAATTCAAGTTAAATTCTATTTGAATTTGGATTGGATAATTCCAAAAAGTGGACTTTTTTTTGGGTTGGATAAAGCCTAAAAAAATTCAGTTTTTTTGTAAACGGATAAGGGAGAAAATCTTCTCCTAATCCAATTCGAATTCAGAGGATCACCTCATGCACGTCTATAAATAAAGGTCCTGCCACTCCAGCTCTCTCAGACCACAGACTCTTAGGTGAGCAGGCTTATTGTTGCATAACTCACCGTGATAATAAGTTCTTTAGAGATCCGGGTGGTCGAAAGAAGACTAGTAGTGCTAGCATACTAGTCGAGGAACCGAGTGCCCACACACTCTACCATCCGGGAATTGGAGAATAATAGAGAAGGCTAGTTGGTTGAAGCCCTCCAGTCATTCTCCTCCTACAGTTGGTGTCCTCTTAAGGTATGAGTTTTATTGTTATTAATTTATTGTATATGGCATCACGAGTTATTTAACGATCTTGAAAAATTTTTGTTGATCTGTTGTGCCGCTCTAATATGTTTTTACCATTTTTATTCCTACAATTGGTACAGAGACATCTCGTGACTATGCCATATACATAAATTAGATAATTAGTTAGTCTTTTTATTTATGTATGAATTTGATATTTAGAGAGTGGCATCTAGGATTCCTTTATATTGTCATTATATATTATGTATGTAGGATGTGGTACGTGGTTATTTTAATTTTTTTAAATTATTATAAGCATGCTTGTTTTATGCCAATTATGGTTCCTTAGAATTTAGAAAATTGTATCGAGGAAATTTTATGTAACCATGGGAGTGGTTTATCATCACCGTAGTTTTCCTATGGATTTTAATTTTTTTTTCTCTTAGAATTATTATGATTAGAAATTTTGTACACCGGAAATGATTTAGGAAATTTTAAGTAATTATTCTTTGAGGAGATTGAAGTTTGAAGACTGTAATTTATTTTTCCCAAAATTTAAGTTTAATTTAAAGGTTGAAATTTTGATTGTGTGGAAAATTCCAATTTAATTAGGATTCAAATTAATTTTTAGAGATTCTAACGGGAAAATTGGAATATGACACAAAAATCAAAGCACGACCCCTCGAGATAGGCCATCGGCCTTGGTGGGGCTGCAGCCCCTGCCTTCGGGCAGGATAGGGCTGCGACAGCCCCTATCCAAGCCCAGCCACCCACTGTCGCAGGCTTTGCCTACAGCCAAGGGTGACCGTGGACCACCGAAGGGCCGCCCATGCCTTGGGCATGCAGCCCATGGCTGCAGGCGTTGCCTACAGCCTGGCGGGCTGCTACACCCACTTGGATGTGTAGCCCATGGCTATAGGCACTACCTGCTACCTGGCAGTTGCTGCGCCCAGCCCAGGCGTGCAGCCTGAAAGCCTGCAGCCCGGCATGGCTGCACATGGCCTGTGGCCGCGAGTGCCAGCCCCCCTGGGGGCTAAGGGTTGCCCACGATGGCTGTGGGCCTCTGGGCCCCGTGGGCCGAAAAATGAAAAATTTTGATTTTTAAATTTGATATTTAATTTTAAATCATGTTTAATAATATGTAATTAAAAATTTTGAAATTTTTGAAATTACATATTATTACACATGAAATTTAAATTGTTTAAAATTTAAATTTAAAATTTAAATTTGAAATTCGAATTTGAAATTTAAATTTTGGGATTTAAATTTTAAATGATTCTTGGGATGAGAAATAAATGGAGAGGCTATATAAAGATTAATACAAGAAGACAGAACAAAATTCAAGGATGGAATTTTGTAATCTTTATTTTCTTTGTTCTAAGATGGAACCATGACTTGGTTATTTTTTCCGTTAATTATTTTTTCTATGATATGTCATAGATGTATGAATATGTATTGATGGATAATGTGTATGCATATTTGATAACATGTCATATAGGATAGGTGAATGCCGCTCATACTATATTGATCATACATATTTGTCAAAACTTGCATGCTTTTCAAAATATTGAGTGAGAGAGGGTTTCAAACAAAACCCACGGCCTCCATTGTTGATCCATATGTGAAAGTATGGTAACGCCTCGCATCAGTTCTGCCTTGACCACACCCCTCGGTAGGTGTTTACCGCCGCCGGTATACTAGGTTGGATCTCCTATGTGGAAAACGTGTTCAGGCATGATCCTATTCATGACCACCCCTCGGTGGCTTGGTAGGACGTGGATCGGGCTACGTAAACAATGGTTATACACTCAAGACTCGTTTAGTTATTAACCTTCCCTAGAAGCTCTGTTAACTAAACTGGTGGCCAAATAAGCGGTTATTAATATATGTCTTAACCTTGGAGGAATTAAGGCAACATATATTAATTGGACGGGGTCCATGTTCCGGCTATTTGTTCTCATGACCACCCCTCGGTGGCTTGGGGCAATAGGTGCTGAGAATTACCGTTGCAATACTACATGTTTTTTCAAGGTTCATGTAGTAACATACTTGTATGTTTTATTTACTAAATTATTTATATATTTGCTTGGGCTTTGTAATGATGTCTAGTATAATTTTATTTCAGTTCAAAATGTCACCGACACCTCTCATTTCAATACTTACTAAAAATAAGCTGAATGGCAATAATTATATAGATTGGAAGAGAAATCTGCTAATAGTTCTCAGCTGCAAGATACATAAGTTCGTGCTGGACGAACCATGCCCACCTTGGCCCAAACCTAACACACCGCTTGAGGAGGTCCCGGTTGCCTATACTCGTTGGAGAGAATCCAATGAGATAGCTCAATGTTACAATCTTGCTAGCATGACGAGTGCTTTACAAAAGCAGCATGAGACTTATCAAGTTGCTAGGGAGATCATGGAAAACCTGAAGGACATGTTCAGAGGCCAAGAAAAATTGGCACGACAGTCTGCTATTATCATCATTATGAACTCTAAGCAAAAGGTGGGTACTTTGATGAAGGACCATATGATCACTCTAATGGGATTCTTTGCTGAGGCTACCAAGAATGGTGCTGAGTTGGACTACAACACCCAGATCGAAATGGTGTTTAAAACTCTGTCTAAGGATTTTGTGGGGTTTAAGGCCGCATATAATCTGGTGACAAGGGAGTTAGGACTCACTGAGCTCATAAAGCAACTCCAAGCTTATGAGCGGATGATTAGGGATGGGGATGCGGTCCAACCAAAGGAAAGGCCAATTTGACAAAATCTTCCAAAACTTCACGGTAGAGGAAGAGGCCAAACAAAAAGCAAACGGCTTCCAGTTCTTCTAATCCTCCTGTCTCGGATGGGAAGAAGAAGAATAACAACAAGAAGCCCAAAGACCCTCAAAAGTCCAAGTACTTCCACTGTGGGAAGGTAAGTCATTTCAAGAAGGCTTACTGGGAATTCCTAGCCGCCAAGGGTAAGGAAGGTAAGGAATTTCATTATTTAGAAGCGTGTTTGGTGGAAGAATCGAAAGACACTTGGGTCATTGATTTGGGCGCCACTAATCATGTTTGTGTTTCTATGCAGGGGTTCATGGAAACGAGAAGTGTACATGATAGGAGCCTCTCGTTACGGACTACATATGGTAGCTTGGTAGTAACTGAGGCAGTGGGAGACATCTATCTTTATTTTAATGAATTTAGGTTTATATTATTGAAAGACTGTTTTTACATTCCTAATTTTAGGAGGAACCTTATATCAGTAGCTTATTTAATAAAGGATTCTTATTCAGTTTCTTTTAGTAAAAGAGTTGATATTCGTAAAAATAAGTCTTTTATCTGTTCTGGATAGATGGATGGAAACCTATATTTGATCAAATCAAAGATGTACTTACTGCTTGACACCGAATTAATAAATAACTCTAAAAGGTTGAAAGTTTCTCACCTAACAAGGCATATCTTTGGCATTTAAGACTTGGTCATATTAATCAGGATAGGATTCAAAGGTTAGTAAAAGACGGTCCTCTAGAATCTCTGGAGGAGGTATGTCTTTTTCAATATGAGTCTTGTCTTGAGGGTAAGATGACTAAGAGGTCTTTTAGAGCTAAGGATACTAGGGCTTAGGAACTCTTAGAAATTGTGCACACTAACGTATATGGCCCCATGAACGTTACAACACGAGGAGGGTTCGAGTATTTTGTCTCCTTTATAGATGATTACTCGAGGTATGGATATGTGTACCTGATGCACCGCAAGAGCGAAACCTTTAATAAGTTCAAAGAGTATCATGCGGAAGTGGAAAAGCAATTGGGTAAATCCATAAAGATACTTCAATCTGATCGAGGTGGCGAATACTCTCTAATGAATTTCTAGGATATCTTATAGAGAATGGGATATTATCCCAATTGACTGCACCTGGTACTCCACAACAGAATGGTATAGCCGAAAGGAGAAACAGAATCTTATTGGATATGGTACGGTCCATGATGAGTTATTCAATACTGCCGTTATCATTTTGAGGATATGCATTACAAACGGCGTGCTATATTCTGAATCAGGTTCCAAGCAAGTCAATTCCCAGGACTCCGTATGAATTGTGGCATGCCAGGAAGCCCTCCCTTGGACATATGAGAATATGGGACTGCCCGGCACATGTACTGGATGGGGATGCAAAGAAGTTGGAACCAAGATCAGAATTGTGTATGTTTGTAGGGTATCCGAAGGGAATTAAGGGAGGTTTGTTCTATAACCCGAAGGAACAAAAGTCATTATTTCAACCCATATGACATTCTTAGAGGAAAATCACATGAACGACTTTAAGCCTCGAAGCAAAATGGTGCTAGAGGAGTTATCGGGTGAAAGAACTGCTCCACAGGTTTCGGTCTTGGACGCAAGTCCGAGTTTCGGTGAAAGACCTGCAGACGATCAACAATTTAGGGTGCCTCGTCGTAGTAGGAGTGTTTCAAAGAAGCCTAATTTCTTCATGTATGATGCTGAGGTATACCAGGCCGAGGCTCATGAGCATGAGGATGATCTGGTCACTTATGATGAAGCTATAAATGATGTTGATTCTAAATCTTAGAAACAGACCATGAACAATGAGATGGATTCTATGAAATACAACTCTATTTGGGAACTTGTAGATCTACCGGATGGGATAAAACCCATTGGATGCAAATGGGTCTACAAAAGAAAAAGGGATTCGGAAGGGAGAGTGGAAACTTTCAAAGCTAGACTGGTTGCAAAGGGGTACACGCAAAAGGCTGGAATCAATTACGATGAAACATTTTCACTTGTTGCTATGTTGAAGTCTATCCGTATTCTTCTGTCTGTTGCTGTGACTCTTGATTATGAGATCTGGCAATTGGACGTCAAGACGGCATTCTTGAATGGCCATCTTGAGGAATGTATCTACATGATACAGCCCGAAGGGTTCATGGCAAAAGGGCAAGAAAGAAAAGTCTGCAAGTTGCTTAGATCCATTTATGGATTAAAGTAAGCATCCCACTCATGGAACCAGAGATTTGATCAAGCAATTAAGACATTCGGTTTTGAGTAGAACGTTGATAAACCCTGTGTTTATAAACGTATTAAGGATGGTAAAGTGGTCTTTTTAGTACTCTATGTCGATGATATACTGCTCATTGGGAATGATGTAGGGAATTTATCATCGGTCAAGCTCTGGCTACGCCAACAGTTTGACATGAAGAACTTAGAAGAAGATAATTATGCTCTGGGCATTCGTCTCTTCAGAGATCGAAAGAACAAAATGATTGCATTATGCTAGGCTTTATACATAGATAAAATAATTGACAAATATGCAATGCAAGAGGCAAAGAAAGGTTTATAACCTTGCATTGCCAGTCTAACTCTTTCATTAGATGACTGTCCCAAGACATCGGAAGAAAGAGAGCGTATGAGTAAGGTTCCTTATGCATCCGCTATGGGTAGCCTTATGTACGCTATGCTTTGCACTCGCCTAGACATATGTTTTGCAGTAGGTATGGTGAGTCGATATCAAGCGAATCCTAGAACCAAGCACTGGCAAGCAGTAAAGCATATACTCAGTTATCTTAAGAGAACAAGGGATTATATACTGGTGTATTCTGGAGGGGACCTAACACCCATAGGATACATGGACTCAGACTTCCAAGCAGGAAATCAATATCAGGATCAGTGTTCTCACTCGGAAGAGGCACCATTATGTGGAGGAGCATGAAGCAAGGTTGCACAGCTGACTCTACGATGGAAGTTGAGTATGTGGCTGCGGCTGAGGCATCTAAAGAAGCGGTTTGGCTCCACAAGTTCTTTAGAGACCTTGAGGTCATTCCGGGTGTTGATAAGCCTATCACACTTTACTGTGATAACACTGAGGCTATTGCCAACACAAGGGAATCTTGGCACCACAAGAGGACTAAGCACATAGATCGGAGGTATCACATTATAAGAGGGCACGTGAAGACAGGATAAGTGAATGTATGTAAGATCGCATCTGAGGACAACATTACCGATCCCTTTACAAAGACTTTGGTGGCTAGAAGTTTTGAAAGGCATGTAGAGGTGATAGGGATACGTAACATGGCACATCTATTGGCTTAGAGCAAGTAGGAGATTGTTAGGAAATACCCTAAGCATTAGAGACATTTTATGCATTTATTTTGAACTGGATAATAAAATTATAATATAGAGGTTATTCATTACATTACTGTTTGTCCTTATTCTATTTACATGCTAAAGTAAATGTAAGCAAATATGGCTCACTGACTGCTTGTGTTAAAACCATTAGAACGTTCCATGCAATGGATTTTTATATGCAAGAAGACAGTGTTCTAAAAAAGCAGTCTAAACTAAGGTCTGTAGTCTATGGGGTTAGACCGAGCTTCTAACTCATATTAAGACTATTATGTTATCTAAAGCCATGGTGGGGACGGTTTATCTTGACTGTCCAGAGCATAGACTCCTAAGTAGAAAAATAGATATGTTGCTTGGTGGCGACATATTAGACCGGGACTAAAGCGTGATTGATCTACGCAGTCCGCTATAAGTGGATCAATCTGTTTTTGATGTTCATTATGCAATAACCTTGATCCTGAGTAAATGAACTACTTCATGTATATGACTTGTGTACTTTGATGTTCCAATGGCTAAAGTGTCTCAGAGGTAATAAACTTATAGACCTGTTCGTTAGGTGCATGACTTGTATACGATGAAGGGTTTGTTTACAGATATCAGAATCATAGCTCTAAGGAGTTAAAGGTATCCACTTAAAGGCATTATACTGGATATGAAAATGGACAAGGCCTTGGGTCGTCTACTAGGCAGATGACTTCTTATTCACATATGATGAATAATCATTTTCTTAGTCGGTAGTATAATGGAACTTTAAGATAGCCTGATCAGTAGGATTAAACAGACTTTGATTTAAGGCTGATCATGGATATCATATGAGGGTTTTGTATACATGACAAGGTCATTGGACATTAGCTTGTCATAAGCTTTCGTAATACGGTATATAATTAGGAGTTCAGTTTTAGGTTAATAGTGGTGTGACTCTGAAATTAGTGATCATATAATTAAGTTGTTCGGTACAGAATGATGATCATATGGATTCACAAGAGCCCGATTATATATGTCCAATTGGTCCCTCTACTAGCTCCACATAATTCCTTAACGGTTGGCAAATTAATTTGTGTATGCTTATTGGCTAGTTGATTTTGCATGGATGGTGTTGACATAGGATTAGGATGGTGAACAAGATTCTCTTCGGTGAATTCATATTTTGTTTTGGATAATAGAGTACACAATTATTTGAACTCCAAATAAAATTGCCATGATTTTATTTGAGATTAGATTGGAGTTGTAGAAAATTATCCATGAGAACAAAAATTTGAAATACAATTTTTTTGTGGATTTTGAAATTTGAATTTTGAAATTTGAATATTAAATTTTGAATTTGAAATTTGAATTTGAAATTTGAAATTTGAATTTTGAATTTGAAATTTGAAATTCAAATTTTGAATCACAGTCCAAGTGGAATTCAAATTCTTTGTGGATAATTCCACAGTGTTAGAATTCGAATTTAAGTTGGATTATGGAGAGGAAAATCTTGTTTGAGTCCTACTTGAATTTTGAATCCCAATCCTAACTAAAATGGTCGAAAATTATTGAGGGAAATCTTCTAAGATATATTCAGTTTTTGTGGATAAGGTTCAAGGAAAATTCAAGCAAGAAAATCCCTGTTGAATTTAGATTCTCTCCTCCCTAAAAGTGGTCAAAAATTTTGTTGATAATCCTACGGGAGATTTTTGGTTTTTTTTTTTTTTTAGTGGATAAGGGTGAGATAGAATTCAAGCTAGAAAATCCTATTGGAATTTTGATTCTCTTCACTTTTAATGGCTGAATCTAGTCATGATTTTAGCACTAGGGAAATTCAATTATTATGGATAATTGAGGAGATAAAATTCAAGTTAAAATCCTATTTGAATTTAGATTGGATAATTCCAAAAAGTGGACGTTTTTTTTTGTTGGATAATGCCTTAAAAATTCAGTTTTTTTTTTTGAACGGATAAGGGAGAAAATCTTCTCCTAATCCAATTCAAATTTAGAGGATCACCTCATGCAAGTCTATAAATAGAGGTCCTGCCACTCCAGTTTTCTCAGACCACAGACTCTCAGGTGAGCAGGCTTATTGTTGCATAACTCACTGTGACAATAAGTTCTTTAGAGATTTAGGTGGTAGAAAGAAGACTAGTAGTGCTAGCATACCAGTCGAGGAACCGAGTGCCCACACACTGTGTCATCCGGGAATTGGAGAATAGTAGAGAAGGCTAGTTGGTTGAAGCCCTCCAGTCATTCTCCTCCTACAGTTGGCGTCCTCTTGAGTTATGAGTTTTTTTATTGTTAATTTATTATATATGGCATCACGAGATATTTAACGATCTTGAAAAATTTTTGTTGTTCTGCTGCGCCGCTCTGATGTGTTTTTACTGTTTTTATTCCTACAATAAATGATGATGAGCCTTTTCCTCGGGTCATAGTGGCTACTGATGATGATGTTAGTTTCGATGAAGAGGAGGAAGACCTAAAAGAGTTTCCCTTTGATGAGAATGAGGAAGAAATCATGTCGGATATAGAGTCAAGACTCTCTTCAGAGTAGCAAAGCTTCACCTCCGTTGTAGTCTTTTTGTTTGGACCATGTATATATGCATTGTGTGAAGTAGTAGTTTACTACCACCAGACTTAGCCATGTATTTTTTTGTATTCCAGGAAGTGCTTATCACTAATGACAGACCGGACTAACGTATTTTTGATTATACTGGAAGTGTTATGGAAAGTAATATGTTACTCTTAGATGGCATATGTACTTTTGATAAACCACATATGACATATGATGCAACAGAAAGTATGAGATAACTTCTAGAACTATAATAATATTTTGGCGACATGATATGATATGATTCTATTTTATGTTATTATGTGTAAGACATTATTAAATAATAATAATAATAATAAATTAATTAAATTAATTAAGCTAAGCTATATGCAACCATGATTTCCAAGTATGAAAGCAAAAATTCATAAATTTTCACATCATATAATAAGACTTCGAAAGTTAAAATGGTTTGACCTTGCACATAAGCAACCCGAGCACCATAGGATGGTGGCATAGTGGCCCAACTTGTAATTATGCGACAAACATTAGAAAATCAACAATGTGAAATGAACCAACTTCAAGAACAACTAACTTGTCAAAATCAGGCACCAACGACCATAAGGGTGCCACCTCAAGATGTTCCATCGATCCAAGGAATACCTTAAGAGCAAATAAATCCTCTAGTTTAGTAGATTCCACAAGGATAGGTGTTTCGCAAACCACCACCAACACCTCCAACTATGGCTATTCCTGTGGTAGCCAATATACCTTAGACTATTTTCCGAGAAAATGATTTGTATGAAAAGTTTCAGCACATGAAAGTATCAGAATTTTAAGGATCCAGCAAGCCTCTTGATGCTAATGACTAGTTGATAGATATTTGGGTTGTCTTAGACTTTATGAGATTTACTGATCAAGAGAAGGTTATGTGTGCTTTTTTTGTTTTGAGAAAGGACATGGATCTAGAAATGATTTGAATGATTTGAGGAACAAAATGAAACCGAGAAGAGATTTTTGTAATATGACTCTAGAATAAATACCATAACATTTGGGATACAACAAAGATTTATTTATTTGTTTTTGTGTGATCATATTATTAACTACTATAAATTTCTTAATGAATACTTTTTATAATTGAATTTGGATTTGTATATGTACTGTTCACATATATGATTCTATTCACATATATGGTATTATTTACATATATAGTACCGTTCATTGTGAATTTTATTTTACTAATCCGTTACATAAATTTAATTATAAAAATGTAGAATTTATGTATAACTTGAGAAAGAGTAATAAAGCAAAAAAAGTAGTTGACCATTAACAAATATGAATACAAAATCATAATGATATATATAAATAAAATTAAATCTGATTAATTATGTTGAAATCATAATTCCTAACATCCATGTGCTTAATAGTTTGTTACTTATTTATTTTTATTTATTTTTGTAAATTTATTTTGTTTATTTAATTTTTTGCTTGTAATATTTTTTGGTTGATTAGTTAAAATCAAAATTGATTAATTTTGATACTTAATAATGCTATTCTTATGTGAACAATACTTTTTTTATCACTTTATTACTTGTTCAATTTGTGTACTTGCTAAAATCCATAGTATCATGCTATCTTAAAGATCCATTATATATCAAATAGGAAAATGATTATTTATCGCATGTAAATAATAAATCATTTACCAAGCAAATGACCTAAGGTCTTATTTATATTCACACTTATATAATATCATTAAGAGGATAATCTTTATTCCTTGTTAGAGCTATAATTACATATTTATTAGCTAAGCTCCCATCGAACATAAGTCATGTACCTAATGAACTAGTCTAATAGTTTATTACTCCGAGACGCTTTAGCTTTTGAAGCATCAAAGTACACAAGTCATATACATAAAGTTATTTACTTACTCAATATTAAGGTTATTGTATGATGAACGTTAAGAGTGAATTAATTATTTCAAGCGGACTGCATAGATTAATTACATATTGGTCCAAGTCCAATATATCACCACCATTAAACAATAATTTTATGTCTCTACTCAGGAGTCGGCTTACTCCTAACGGTCAAGATAAACTATCTCCCTAATTAGATTTAGACAACATAGCGGTCTTAACATGAGTTAGATGCTCACTCTAACCCCATAGACTATGAACTATAAATTTAGACTACTTACTTTAGAACATTGTTTTCACGCATATAAAATACATTGTATACAACGTTCTAATAGTTTAAACACCAAGTTGTCAATGAGTCATATTTGCTTATATTTTCTTTAACATATGAATAAGGATGAGGACAGTATAGTAAATGTGGCGCCCCCGACCTAGGTCCACTGAAACTATTACAATCAAGCTCCTTAGCCAACTGAAATAGCTCGTAAACTTTGTCGGATCGCCTAAATTCTATTCTTTCCTTTAAACCCTTTGTGAAATTTGGAATATTTTGTTTTTAAATACATTTTCTTGTTTGTAAACATAACGTAATTAAACTGAACTATATTTGTCACTTTTAAAAGTACAAACATAGTTTATACACAATACATAATTCAAATCTTTTTGCAATACATGTCTCTGTTTTCAACGCTCAGCGGAAAACTTATAGCAGGACCATATCCACAGTGGATTCACTATCCCTTTGACACGCTCGCAACCTGCCGCCAGTTAGAAATCTACTTGATAGGTTTTTTACCTGTAACATGAACAAACTGATGAGCCAACAGGCTCAGTAAGTTCAAACATACATAGTAAGAATCATATTGATTCAAAAACACTAAAACTCAATTTTCTATGAATAGTACTATTTATCATGAATAGTAACTTTGACCTTTGACCTTTGACCGATGAATAGTAACAGTTACCCTAATTGGTTACTATTCACTTTACTCTATCGGGGGTACTATTCACATACCCTAACTGAATTTACATTACTCTAGTGTAAGCTTCGGTTATGCTCAATTATGATTTTTATTGATTGTTTATTCTCTATTTGATTTCTAGTTTAGAGCTCTGTTTATGGCAGTACCGATGATTATTAGCGCGCTGACTGGGAGGGTCTAAGGAGCGACTTTAAAACATCGGCCTCCACAACCCTGATATCCTCGTAGGATCTGAGAAAAACCTCCACCACTATGTTGGAGGGGCGGTACGCTTTAGTAGTTTCATTACCATCTTTCTTATAGTTCCCCACCAGCGACATTCATATGAATCGTCCCACGATGGAACCCTTATTGCCCGCAGGTCTTTACATTTATTTCTTTATGTGTGTTTTTAATTAACCACACTATAGTGCCCTAGCACTTCTCTATAGTGTATTATTTATACACTTTTTAATTTCTCATTTCATTAGGTAAGTTAGTTTAACTACACCTCTATTGCCCGTAGGACTTTACAAGTTTGTACGAAAAGTACTTAAATCAATCAAATAGTAATTCATGCTGCAGACATGTAAATATCTGAGCTTACCAAACATTTATCATAGCATCGCGCTATGAAACATTCATAAAGCACATAAACCTAGACATAACAGATCAATTCATTCATATAATGAACAACATCAGAATGTTCATGAGCAGACAAATGAATGTTGGAACTTACACATATCACACTTAGACATAATAGTCTATTCATGTTGCAGTCAATTAAATGTTCGAACTTACAGATACTTTCGCTAGCATTTCCTTTCCCGGCTCCGCAGAAGTTCCTGCACGTAAAATCCAGAGAAGTACATGGCCAGAGACACGCCTGTATAGGAGGGCGTGTTCGAAGACAAAGTAAAAAAAAAAAGAGTCTGGAAATAGGAATTTCATGTTTTGTCATGTTTCAAGTATAAGATGAATATTGGAAATAATCAGCGATTATTTCTTTTATAGGAGTTCAAGCCAGAGACCCCGATACAGCAGTCCTAGAGCAGCAGAGGCTCACGCTAGCAGATTTCCTATAAGTTCAAGCATTGTCCTGACTGCAACGTGGACAATCTTGTTATGTTTATGATGTTATGTATATTGTTTGATGTGTATGATAGACATTGATTGTCTACATCATGATACTTATGTCAGTTTCATGTCATGCATGTAGAATTTCATATTTCAAGTACACACGTTAGACAGGTAACAAGTACACAAAAACATGTAGGTGCACAAGGCACCTTAGTGTGTTTAATAAAACTTACACCCCAAGCAAAATATGTAACAGGTTCCTACTGTTGGGATAATCAGTATACTACCCAGTTGGAACTCCAGCAAGATGGTAATTAAACCAGTTATTAGCGTACCAGCCTCTCGACCCACGGGGAGGTTTTAATGTTTAGCTTCAGTTAAGACTGAGGAGGTCAGCACTAAAGTACCACTCCCAGTTATGCTAACATGTCGGTACGACCAATCAGGGGCCCAAAACCAGAACTAAAATTTAGATAATGTCCTAAGACTAATCTTTCAGCCATGAGCATGTTTTCAGAGTCAAGTTTCATGCATGAGCACAGTAGTACAGCATGTTATGATTCATGTTTTTATGTTTGAACTTACTGAGCATATAGCTCACCAGTTTGTTCACATGTTGCAGGTAAGAGACCTGTTCACCAGTAGTATACGGTGGACGACGGACAGGGTATGTAGGTGCCAGAGAGATTGGGCAAGAGATTATGGTCACCATTAGTCTTCCGCTGTACAGTTTTGAAAAGATTTAAACATGTAAATTCGAGAACACGATTTCAAGTCAAGATTATGTGATAGGGGAATCATGATTCATGTGCATGTTATTTTGTTAACATGATTTCCTTATCACATTCTCGAAACAGTTTATGATGTCAAGAAAAAAAATTTTATTCCGCAAAATTTACAAGCAGTTTTCAGTTAAGCATGATTGTCGGCGACCCTAGAGGCCTGCATACTATTGCGGTTAACTACAGAGTTGACTGTAATAGCACTGTAGAGCCTCCACAGCAGGGCGGGCCGCCACAGTGCACTTGTGAGTGATTCACCCAATAAGTTTTTGACATTATTGTCGAGGATTGTTTTATTTAATTTTGGTTAATATCAATACCAATCGGCTCTAGAATTAATTTGAACATTTTTTTTCCTTTTTCACGTTTTTAGTTGATTTCTTGTTTTGTTTCATTTTGTTTTATTTTCGAGTTTTGTGAATTTGTTGAGGTTTTGAGAATCTTACATAGACAATGTGATAACTGGGAATTTCAGACTCTCGGAATAGATTAAAATTATATGTGTGTATTAATTTTAATGAATAAAATATGTAAAAGTTGTGTTTTGATACTGTTGAGAATACTGTGAAAATGTTCCGGCAGTGTTAGAATGAGTGAGTTCGGGGATGGAAAATCTTACTGAATATTTTTGGGCGTGACGGTTTGAAATCAGAGCCTAAAACCCTAAAGAATGCATCGAAATGCACTAAAATAATAGAAATTTACGATAGAAAATTCTGACTAAACGGAAGCAAAATAAACAAACCGATCGCACCGGAAGCGCCCGGAACCCGCCTGCGCGATTTCGGTAAAGTTCCGTTCGGTTCGGTTTTCAGTCAAAACTTGACCATGAATTAATTAGTGAATTAATATGAATAGTAGGATGACATCATCATGTTGATATCATAAATCCATTTTATTTTTGTTGATTTGGAAAGTATTTTGAAAGGTGTACGGTTAGGATTATCCCATCTTTTGATCAAGGGTTAGGATCTTGCCAAAATGATGAAAAAAAAAAATTTATGGATTTTTTTAAAAGGCCATTCGGCCATGTGGAAAGGGAGAAAGAAAACAAATTCTATTTTGGCCCCAAAATCCTTACTTTTTGATCCTTGAATAATTAACAAATTGTTGAAAAAAATTGCCAAATGGTCCTTGAGTTTTGCCTATAAATAGGCATCAAAATTCATAAGAAAAAAATAGAAAAACTAGACAAACTCTTGCCCATTTCTTGCAGCCAAAAACCGTGGCCTTTCTCCTCCTATCAAGCCAAAAATTTCCAAAAATTTCACACCAAAATAAGCTTCCATCTCATTTCTAGTATCAAGCTAATAACTAGTTAAGGTGAGCTTCTAAATTGAAGCATTTTTCCTTGATTTTCTTTAGAAAATCCGTGGGTTTGAAGTGTGGAAAAACAATGAAAAAAAAAATTGATGTTTTGTTGGTTATATGATTGGTTTGGTGTTCTAGGGTTTAAAGCATGATTTAGAGTTTAGAAACAAGCAAAATTTTGCATGTTTCCCATAAGAAATCCGTGGCATTAGGGGTGTGAAAAATGATTGGGAATTGATGATTTGGTTTAGTGTTTGTATTCATTTAATTGTGTGTTGAATTAAGTATGAATTGGAATCAAGAAACAAGCAAAATTTGAGGTATTTTCATACTAAAATCCGTGGGTTATGAACACTAGGAAATGGAAATTTTTAGTGTTGAAAAATGTTGATAAAAACCCTAGTAGAGAAAACAAAATTTTCTATGTGATTTGAATGAAAAATCCATGGCTAATACTAAGGTTGGAATGAAAATTTTGTTAGGTTTTGGTGTTGTTTTACACATTAGAAACTTAAGAATGATATGTGATATTTAAAATGTTGTAATGAAAAACTTTGGTGATGATTAACATAATAAACCAAGGTTAGTTTGGAAAATAATTGTTGATTGTGTATGGATTTTGAATATTGATTTATGTGGAAAATTTTTATACAAAGTTTGGAAACTTTGTATAAAATAGGCCTTTGGTATAGTATGTAGTAGGTATAAAGGTTCTGAGGTGTATCTAACGCCGGGAAACCTTAAAATATAAGCAGAAATGCTGCCAAAATTTCTAAAACGGCATTAGGGCATTTCGGGGAACGAAGGGTAAAAATATAGAACTCAGAAAGGAAACCGAGACCCTTCGGTGGATTAGAAATGGAAAACTAACCCAAAAGAAATAGTAAACCGACCCTGAATGACTAAAATGCCTAAAACAGGAAAAAAAAATCCATGTTAGGGGTATTTTGGAAAACGAGGGAAAAATTTAGGACGGGAAAGGAAACCCGAGTCTCTCGAGGACCGAGGGCCAGGGACGGGATGAAAAGTGTTTTAAGAATAGTGAAATGGCCATTTGAGACTCCGAAACGCTCGAAAAAAATGAGAAACGACCTTAGGTGACAGATGAATAGTAATTGAGGGTTGGAAAATGAGTAATTTAGGTTTTTAGCACCAAAAAAGCTGTAAAATGATACGGAAGCCTAGGGAATGTTATTTTAAGATAATTGGGCTTAGAAAGATTGACAAAAATGATAGAATGGAATAGTTACGGTTTCGAGACCCGTTAGGGGCAAAATGGTCATTTTGACCAAAAATTTTTGAAAGGCTCGGAAATGACCCGAAAAGACCTAGAATGACTTAAATAAAATTCTAAGACTCAAAATAAAGATTTTAGAGTTAAAAATCTAAAAAATTTGAAGAACACGAGCGTGTAGAAGAATACACGGCCGTGTATAGGAAAAATTTTACAACTCGAGAGGTACACGGGCTTGAACACGGGCGTGTATCAAGCCGTGTACAGTTACACGACTAGATAGTAAACAACACGGCCATGTAGTGAGAAACCAGGAGGTACACGGTCATGAACACGGGCATGTTGAAGGCCGTGTACCATGTTACAAGTTGAATTGTGTTGAAAAATTTATCACAAAATAAATATATGTAAAGTGATAATTAATAGATAATATTAACAGATAATATTATGTCTATAGGAAATCAAACTAGAGATAGAACTGCGGAGGAGTTCTGGAAGTGGACATTAACGCAGTATTGGTAAGTTCAAGTATTTTCATGTTTGCAACATGAAATACTGTGTTATTTTATTATGTATTAGTTGTACATTAGGAATTAAGTCCTAATGACATTTGGGGATTAGTTAGTATAACATATCCCATATAATGAGAAAAGAGAACAAGTAAGGCCTACGGGCGATGGAGGATAGTGACCTTGAGGTGACGATTAATGTCACTTGGTTAAAACTATAATTGAAAGATGGTAATGAAACCATTAAGGCGTACCGCCCCTCCAACATAATGGTAGAGGTTTTTCAGATCCTACGAGGATATAAGGGCTGTGGAGGCCGAAACTCTAGGATCGCTCCCTAAGCCCTCCTAGTCAGTGTGCAATAATTTATCGGTACTGCCATAAAAGAGCTCTACACTAGAAAGTAAATAGAGAATGAACAATCAATAATATGATGCAAATCATAATTGAGCATAACCGAAGTGTACATTAAGTATAATGATTTCGGTTAGGATATGTGAATAGTAACTAGTTAGGGTAACAGTTACTATTCATCGATCAAATGTCAAAGTCACTATTCATGGTGAATAGTACTATTTATGATGAATAGTATTATTTATAGGAAATTGAATTGTTAATGTTTTTGAATCCGTGTAATTCTTACTGAGTATGTTTGAACTTACTGAGCCTGTTAGCTCATCAGTTTGTTCATGTTGCGGTAAGAAACCTGTCTAGTAGATATATGGATGACGGCAGGATGTGTGCCTGTCAAGGGATAGGGAATTCACCGTGGACTTGGTCCTGGCATAAGTTTTCCGCTGAGCTTTTTAAGTTAATGAATTGAAGAGAATGTGTTTGGAAACAAAATATACAGTATATATATATTATATGTTGTATATTATGCTGTACTTCATAAAGACATATAAAAGTTAGTATTGTATTTTACATGGCTTTCTTACTTGGTTTTCTTAAGAGAAAGTATGTATTAAAGAAAAAAAAATTATGGGTGAAATTTTATGCTCTGATAAATAAGAGTTATGAGAAAAAGAGTTTTAAATTGACAACCCAGATTCGGCACACGAGCTGTCTTGGTTGACAATTGAGTCGGTTCATGATAGTTGCGGATGATCAGAATAGGGGGCGTCACAAACAAATCCTTACAAGTTTTTCCCAACAAGTATTTAAACCTTTTCATAGTGCTTGGTAGGGATTTAAAGATTTATTAATTAGGTTTTTGTTTCATGGTTTTTTCTAAAAAGTGTCAAATTCAAATCTTTGTTAATGAATTGTGTGCTATAACTAAGCATTGGGTTGAAAATAGAAATGGTACCACCTCTTTCTACCATTGGTTCATTAATAAAGCCTATTTGATGTTGGAAGACAGAGCTAAATTTGATTTTTAGAATTTGAATGGTTCGAGGAACAACCAAGGTTGGAGGAACAATTCAAATCTTATAGAGCCATGATTTGACATCTAACCTCAAGTGCCAAATGCCACCTTTGAAGAACTCATTGTGGAAATATGGATATTATGAAGGAAGTAACAAAACGAGCAATGGAAAGAGATTTGGAGTTTTTATTTGCTAAAAGTCTTGAGAAGTTGATTGAATTGCAAGAGGAATCTTGTGAAACAATGCGAAAAATGGTGACAATGGCGCGACAATTTCAAGAGTTGCAAATATCCTTTTCTACCATGGATGTTTCAACTCCAAATATGGAAACAATTTGGCTTAAGAACAACTAGAAGATTGTTAGGACTAGTGCCTTAAAGCAAAAATTTGTTCACAGGTTATATACATTTATTTATCAATAGGGGTTATTTATTTATTTATTTCTTTTATCAATTGTCCTGAATATTTTTATTAGTATAGATTTATTAAAAGAAAATTGCATCTTGATTATCAGTATAATAGCTTTGATATTATGCATAAGAAAATATGAGAGAGAATCTAATATTGAAGTGATAATCTAAATTTAAAGTACGTAGTCATGAAGTAAAGGTGGGCACTTTGATTTCAATAAGATTGTAATGTTCATCTACTTTCACTTTTGTGTGATAGCTTATCTCAATGATTGAATTGTGTTTTCAAATGGAAACATTAATATATATGAGAAGTTTATTTTATGTATTAGATTGGACCTAAAATGATAATGATTTATATAATAATTTCATTTAAGATATATTAATTCACTTTGATGGATATTCTTGTAGACATCTTAATATTGAGTGGACAAATGATTGCATATATATGTAGTGTCTCTTTTGATTTATCTAGGCACTGGCAACTTTTACTCAATAAGTTAGAAATGCATTGTATAGAGGAAGATATTGTTATTTATAGATATAAATTCCATAGCTCTTTCATAAGAGTCAATAATATTCTCTTAAAATATCATTCGGGACTTGATTAAATATAAGGGATCTTGGTCATTCTGTAATTTATTTTTTGGATGATTTTCTATATATGATGAATTCATAAATAGGGTTTGATCAAGATGAAATTATGAAAACTTTAATAATAAAATAATTGAGAAGGTAAGATGAAATTTTAACCTTAAACTCGATTATGAATATCTTATGGGAATTATACATCATAGTATCCGTCATGGACAAAAGCACTAACATAATTTGATATAAAATCAAAGAGTTTAGCTTCATACTTTTAGTGTAGCAGTCATGGAGTTTAATAATATAAATAAATTTAGGTTAATTAATTTATCTAGTATTATTTTAGTTTTGATTTACTATGTTCATAGAGTCCTTTTGCTACCTTACAAACTCAAAGAAACGTTGTTGAATAACTTTGTGTTAGGAAATGCCCTAAGCATGAAAGACATTTTAGTGTATTTCATTTATTTTGAAATGGATAATAGAATTATTTTTAGAGGTTATTCATTACATTGCTATATGTCCTCATTCTATTTACATGTTAAAGTAAATGTAAGCAAATATGGTTTACTGAATGCTTGTGTTAAACTATTAAAATATTGTATGCAATGAACTTTTGTATGCGAGAAGACAATATTCTAAAGTAAGTAGTCTAAATTACGGACCATAGTCTATAGGCTTAGACCGAGCATCTAACTCATGTTAAGACTATTATATTGTCTAAAGCTATGGTGGGGACGGTTTGTCTTGACTGTCTAGAACATGGAATCCTAAGTAGAGACATAGATATATTGTTTGGTGGTGACATATTAGACCGGGACTAAAGCGTGATTGATTTGGGTAGTCTGCTATGAGTGGATCAATCTGCTTTTGACGCTCATTATACAATAACCTTAATCCTGAGTAGATGAGCTACTTTATGTATATCACTTGTTTACTTTGATGTTCCAATGGCTAAAGCGTCTCAGAAGTAGTAAGCTTATAGACCGATTCATTAGGTACATAACTTATATATGATGGAGAGTTTATTTATAGATATTAGAATCATAGCTCTAATAAGGAGTTAAGGGTATCCTCTTAAAGGCATTATATTGGATGTGAAAATGGACAAGGTCTTAGATCGTTTGCTAGGCAAATGACTTCTTATTCACATATGGTGAATAATCATTTTCTTATTTGTTAGTATAGTGGAACTTTAAGATAACTTGATCAGTAGGTTGGACGAACTTTGACCTAAGGCTGATCATGGATGTTATATGAGGGTTTTGCATACATGATAAGGTCATTGGATAATAGCTTGTCACAGGCTTTCGTATATGGTATATAATTGGGAGTTCAGTTTCAAGTTTTAGTGGTGTGACTCTGAAATTAGTGATCATGTGATTTAGTTTTTCGGTACAGAATAATGATCACATGGATTCACGGGAGCCCGATTATATATGTCCAAATAGTCCATCTACTAGCTTCACATAATTCCTTAATGGATGGCAAACTGATCAGGGTATACTTATTGGCTTATTATCTTGCATGGATATAGGTAGTGTCCTTAAAGGAGAAGGGTAGAAGACAAGATTCTTGCCTAATTGAATTTGAATTTTGTTTTGGATAAGAGATTACACAATTATTTGAATTCCAAGTAAAGTTGCCATGATTTTATTTGAATTTGAATTAGAGTTGTGAAAAATTATCCATGAGGGCAAAATTTGAAAGTCAAGTTTTTTTGTGGAGTTTGAAATTTGAATTTAAAATTTGAAATTTAAATTTTGAATTTGAAATTTGAATTTAAAATTTAAATTTGAAATTAGAATTTGATATTTGAATTTGAAATTTAAATTTGAAATTTGTATTTGAAGTTTGAATTTTGAAATTTGAATTTTAAATTTGAATTCAAATTTTGATTCACAAATTAAGTGGTAACCAAATTTTGTTGTGGATAAATCCACACGGCCAATTCGGTTTTTCTTGTGGATAAAGGTGGAGAGGAAAATCTTATTTGAATCATACTTGAATTTTGAATCATGATCCCCCTAATGTGGTCGAATTTCTTTACGCTTATCTCCTATGAGAGGAATCAGTTTTGGTGGATAAGGATGAAGGAAAATTCAAGTCACAATCCCATTTGAGTTTTGAGTCTCTTTCTCACATGGTGTAACCGAATTTCTTCTATGGATAATGCCTAAGGGAGAATCAGTTTTTGTGGATAAGGGTGAGATGAAATTCAAGTTAAAATCCTGTTTGAATTTTGAATGCAAAATCTTCCTGGTGTGGGCGAATTTGATCATGATCTAGGCCTAAGGAAGCGTTCAGATTTTTGTGTGGAAAAGGGAGAGAAAATCATCTCTTGGTCCAATTCAAAATTCAATGAATCACCTCATGCAAAATTATAAATAGGGGTCCTACCACTCTAATTCTCTCAGACCATAGACTCTTAGGTGAGTAGGCTTATTGTCGCACAAATCACCGTAGTAATAAGTTCTTAAAGAGATCTGAGTGGTTGGAAGGAGACTAGCCGCGCTAGTATACCAATTGAGGATCCACGCTCATTCTTAGAATTTTTATGATTAGAAATTTTTGTACACCAAAAAAGGTATAGAAAAATTTTATGTAATTATTCTTTGAGGAGATTGAAGACCATAATTTATTTTTCCCAAAAATTAAATTTAATTTGAAGATTGAAATTTTTTTGTGTAGAAACTTTCAATTTAATTAGGATTCAAATTAATTTTTGGAGATCCTAATAGGTAAATTAGAACATGACATGAAAATCAAAAACTGACCCCTCGAGATGGGCCACCAGTCTAGGTAGGGCTACAGCCCTAACCCTCGGGCAGGATGGGGCTGCAGCAACCCTTGTCCAAGGCGGGGCCACCCAAGGGCTACTAAGCCTGTAGCCTGGTGGGCTACTATGGCCCCTCGGAGGTACAGCCCATGGTTAAGGCAATTGCTGGCAGCTTGGCGGGCTGCTGCAACCCCTAGGGGGTGCAGCCAGCAAGGCTGCACCAGGCTTGGCCGTGGGCTGCCAGCCCCCCCGGGGGTTGGGGCTACCCACGGCGGCTACAGGCATTCAGGCCCGTTGGTCGACGGGCCGAGAGACTGAAAATTTCAATTTTTGAATTTGAGATTTAATTTTAAATCATGTATAAAAATATGTAATTAAAATTTTGAAATTTTTGAAATTACATATTATTATACATGAAATTTAAATTGTTTAAAATTTGAATTTGAAATCTAAATTTGAAGTTGAATTTTAAATTTGAAATTTAAATTTTTGAAATTTGAATTTTAAATAATTCTTAGGATGAGAAATAAATCATGAGGCTACATAAAAATGGACACAAGAAGATGAAGAAAAATCCAAGAGCCAAAGAATGCTTTGGATGGAATTTTGTAATCTTAATATTTTCTTTATTCTAGGATAAAACCATAGCTTGGTTATTTAATTTATTCCGTCATTTATTTTTTCTGTGATATGTCATAGATGGATGAATATGTATTGATGGATGTTTTGGATACATATTTGATAACATGTCATATAGGATAGGAAAATACTGCTCAAATTATGTTGATTATACATATTTTTTTAAAAAATTTGCATGTTATTCAAAATATTGAGTGGGAGAGGGTTTTAAACAAAGCCTACAGCCTCCATTGTTGATCCATATGTGAAAGTATGGTAATATATCACGTCAGTTTTGCCCTGACCATACCCTTCGGTGGGTGTTTACCGCCGCAAGTATACTAGGTTGGATCTCCTATATGGAAAACATTTTTGGACATGATTCTATTCATGACTACCCCTTAGTGGCTTAGCAAGACATGGATCAAACTACGTAAATAATGGTTATATACTCAAGACTCGTTTAGTTATTAACCTTTCTTAGAAGTTCTGTTAGCTAAACAAGTGGCCAAAATAAGCGGTTATTTATATATGTCTTAACTTTGGAGGATTTAAGGCAACATATATTAATTGGATGGGGTTCATGTTCTGGTTATTTGTCCCATGACCAACCCTCGGTGGCTTGGGGCAATAAGGGCTGAGAATTACCATTGCAGTGCTATATGTTTTTTCAAGTTTCATATAGGAACATACTCGTATGTTTTATTTGCTAAATTCTCTATATATTTGCTTGGACTTTGTAATGATGTTCTTGTATAATTTTATTTCAGTTCAAAATGTCACCAATACCCCTTATTTCAATACTCACTGAAAACAAATTAAATGGCGATAATTATAAAGGCTGAAAAAGAAATCTACTAATAGTTCTTAGTTGCGAGAGACACAAGTTCATATTGGACGAATCGTGTCCACCTGGGCCCAAACCAAATATATCACTTGAGGAGATCCTAGTTGCCTATACTCGTTGGAGAGAATCCGATGAGATAACTTGGTGCTATATTCTTGCTAACATGACGAGTGTTTAACAAAAGCAACTTGATACTTATCAAGTTGCCAGAGAGATCATGAAAAACTTGGAAGACATGTTCGGAGGCCAAGAAAAATTGGCTCGACAGTCTGCCATCACTAGTATCATGAACTCTAGGCAGAAGGCAGGTACTTCAGCGAAGGACCATATGATCACTTTTATAGGATTCTTTGCTGAGGCTGTCGAAAATGGTGTTGAGCTAGACTATAACACTTAGATCGAGATGGTGTTTAAAATTTTATCAAAGGATTTTGTGGGGTTTAAGGCCATATATAATCTAGCGACAAGGGAGTTAGGACTCACCGACTCATGAAGCAACTCCAAGCTTATGAGCACATGATCAAGGATGGGGATGCGGTCTAACCTAGAGGAGAGGCTAACTTGGCGGAATCTTTCAAACCCTCTGGGAAAAGGAAGAAACCAAAGAAGAAACAAGCGGCTTCCAGTTCTTTTATTCCTCCTATCTCAGATGGGAAGAAAAAGAAGAAGAACAAGAAGCCTAAGGACCCTAAAAAGTCCAAGTGCTTCCACTGTAAAAAGGTAGGTCACTTCAAGAAGGCTTGCTGGGAATTCTTAGTCGTCAAAGGCAAGGAAGGTAAGGAACTTCACTATTTAGAAGCGTGTTTGTTGGAAGAATCGAAAGACACTTAGGTCATTAATTTGGGCACCACTAATCATGTTTGTGTTTCTTTGCAGGGGTTCGTGGAAACGAGAAGTCTACATGATAGGAGCCTCTCGTTACGGACTGGAGATAGTAACTTGGTGGTGGCTGAGGTAGTGGGAGATGTTTACCTTTATTTTGATGAATTTAGATTTATTTTATTTAAAGATTGTTTTTATGTTCCTAATTTTAGGAGGAACCTTATATCGGTAGCTTGTTTAATAAGAGATTCTTATTCAGTTTCCTTTACTAAAATAGTTAATATTCGTAAAATTAAGTCTTGTATCTGTTCTGGATGGATGGATGTGGTGCCCCCGACCTCGGTCCACCGAAACTATTACAATCAAGCTCCTTAGCCGACTGAAATAGCTCGTAAACTTCGTCGGGTCGCCTAATACTTTTCTTTCCTTTAAACCCCTTTGTGAAATTTGGAATCATTTTTTTTTAAATACTTTTTCTTGTTTCTAAACATAACGTAATTAAACTGAACTATGTTTGTCACTTTTTAAAAATACAAACATACTTTATATATCAATACCTAAATTAAATCTTTTTACAATACATGTCTTTTCTTTTAACACTCAGCGAAAAACTTGTAGCAGGACCATATCCACAGTGGATTCCCTATCCCTTTGACACGCTCGCATCCTGTCGCCATTCAGAAATCTACTGGACAGGTTTCTTACCTGCAACATGAACAAACTGATAAGCTAACAGGCTCAGTAAGTTCAAACATACATAGTAAGAATCATATTGATTCAAAAACACTAAAACTCAATTTCTTATGAATAGTAATTTTGACATTTGACTGATGAATAATAATAGTTACCCTAACTGGTTACTATTCACTTTACTCTATCGGGATATTATTCACATACCCTAACCGAATTTACATTACTCTAGCGTAAGTTTCGGTTATGCTCAATTATGATTTTTATCATTTTATTGATTGTTTATTCTCTATTTGATTTATAGTTTAGAGCTCTGTTTATGGCAGTACCGATGATTATTAGCGCGCTGACTGGAAGGGTGTAAGGAGTGACCTTAGAACATCGGCCTCCACATCCCTGATATCCTTGTAGGATCTGAGAAAAACCTCCACCACTATGTTTGAGGGGCGGTACGCGTTAGTGGTTTCATTACCATCTTTCTTATAGTTCCCCACCGGCGACATTCATATGAATCATCCCATGGTGGAACCCTTATTGCCCGTAGGCCTTTACATTTTTTTTTTTATGTGTGTTTTTAATTAACCACACTATAGTGCCCTAACACTTCTCCATAGTGTATTATTTATACACTTTTTAATTTCTCATTTCATTAGGTGAGTTAGTTTAACTACACCCCTATTACCCATAGGACTTTACAAGTTTGTACGAAAAGTACTTAAATCAATCAAATAGTAATTCATGCGGCAGACATGTAAATATCTGAGCTTACCAAACATTTATGATAGCATCGCGCTATGAAACATTCATATAGCACATAAACCTAGACATAACAGATCAATTCATTCATATAATGAACAACATCAGAATGTTCATGAGCAGACAAATGAATGCTGGAACTTACACATATCACACTTAGACATAATAGTCTATTCATGTTGCAGTCAATTAAATGTTCGAACTTATAGATACTTTCGCTAGCATTTCCTTCCCCGGCTCCGCAGACGTTCCTTTGCTGTGTTTGGATCGGGTTCCTATAATCGGAATAACCACGGTTATTCTAAATCTTCATTTCATATTCAAAATTTAGTAAAACGTAAAAATTCTACGTTTTATTTCCCGTAAATAGTCTTAGGAATCTAAAATCCCATTTTCCATTTTTACACTAACTCTTGGCAAAATTACCATTTTGCCCCTGATTTGATTTCTTTTCATAAACCCACTTTTTGTTGGTTTAAGACCCAATTTAACTTTTATAATTTCATTTTAACTGTCCTTAGGCATTCACGATCCTTTCCGAGCCTTTCGAAAATTTTTGGTCAAAATGACCATTTTGCCTTTGACGGGTCTCGGGACCGTTATATGCTTATTGTGACTTTTAACAGGATTTTCTAAGCCTAAATATCATAAAATAATATTTCTTAAGGTTTTACACACTTTTACAGCATCCATTGCTGTTCCATAGATGACTATTGGTCATTCGACCCTCGGGTGGTACTATTCCGACACCTAGGGTCGTTTCTCCTTTTTTTTCACGTTTCGGAGCCTTAAATGGGTATTTCACTACTCCTGAAACGTTTGTTATGCTAATCCTGAGCCTTAGACACCGAATGGGCTCGGGTTTTCATCCTGACCTCAAATTTACCTTTCGTTTCCTAAAATACCCTTGACATCGGTTTTTCCATTCCTTTACATTTCACAACCTCGGAGGGATGGTTTACTATTCCTCAAAGGTTCATTTTCCCATTTTTCGAGCCTAACTCATCGAAGGGGCTCGGTTTTCATTATCGAACACAATTTGCCTCCCGTTTTTCACCGAAATGCCCTTAGTGCCGTTTTCAATATTTCGGCAGCATTTCCGCTAAATTTCTAGGTCTCCGGCGTTTAGAAAACGCCTCAAAATCATCTAGCCTATTTTATTCTACCACGTACTATATCAAACGCCTAATTTTTACGTAAAACTCAACTTTTTACGTAAAAATATTCACATTTCCCATACATTTTCTTTTTCTGACATTTCATTCATTTTACTCTTTTCTTTTTCTTTTCTTTTTACAATTTAAATACAAATTACATATAAATCATTCCAATACATAAATAAGGAATGAAGGGAAACAAAATCGCTACCGAAATCGTCCCGTCGGCGATCGGACGAACCGTTCGGTCTCGACCGCACAAACTTTTTGTCACTGTTCTTCACGTTCGGAATCCCTGTTATCAATTCTGATGCCGCGGATGTGTCCAGAACGTCGAAAATTGGCCAACGGGCCATTCTTCATTTTTTCACCCCCGGGTCACCGTTGACTGGCGTTGACTGTGTTGACCGGCGGCGGCGCGAACAACAGAGGTGTCCACCTTGAAGATCTCGACGAGAAGAGTCCATTGGTGGTGTCAATTTCACCATTGGAGGCTCCAGTCGTCGATAATCAGCCTCGAAAAGTCGACCCACGGCGGCGGCGTTGAATCTCTGCCGTGCCGGGGTTGTTACCCGAAATTGTTTGAGGGCTTTTGCTCTACGCATCACTCTGAGTCTTTTGGTACCAACCACGTCACTCAACTCCGCCGGAATCGACGGATTCCACGGCGGCTTCACGGCGGCGACGGTGCGGCTTCGGGCAGTGCGATCCGGCGACTGTTGAAGTGAAACGAGCCATGGGTTTTGTTCTCCTCTTCACCACGAAACTTTTGGGACCGGAATCACCTTGATCGGAGGTCGGACGGCGGAGATACGCCCGTTTGAAATTTCCGGCCACCGGCGGCTTCGGGTGGCGCGTACGGCTTTTTCCGGCGTCGGTTCCGTCGATTCAGCACACCGTTGGACTCAGCTCGTCGAGAGCTTTCCAACGAGACCGGTGGTGTCAAAAATGGACACCGTTTCCGGTGGTCAGTTACTGTTTACCGATGGTGTAGGTGTGGGAGAAAATCTAGAAAATGAAAATTATGGGGCCTTTTCTGCAATTTCGCCCTTTTATACCCATTTTGTCCAAATTTTCAACATGAACTATCCTGACTAATTTGGGCGTGCTGAACCCAAATATATCAGTTTTATTTCCATCCGAGATCATTTCGACCAGTTTTCGATACTGCGAATTCTCGGTCAAAAATTACCTTTGTGCTCAATTAACTAATTTGAGCATTTTGATAGGCTATATTGACTAATTTGGATGTCCTGAATCCAAATTTATCAATTTTATCTTCATCCGAGGTCATCTCGGTCAGTTTCTAATACTGTATATTTCCCGATCAAAATTCTCGTTTTGTGCTCAATTGACTAATTTGAGCATTCTGATTCCAAATATATCAGTTTTATATCAAGAAAATGTCATCTTGACCAATTTCTTGATATTGCATATCTCCGGATCAAATATTACTTTTCATGCTCAATTGACTAATTTGAGCATGCTAAATCTAAATATATCAATTTTAGGTCAAAAAGAAGTCATCTAGAACAACTTCTCGATACTTTGTGCAACACACACACACACTCACGTCTAAAATCGCTACTATCAGTATTTTATCTTTTTATGCACTCAGTTTACCCTGAGTACGTACTAGGGTTTACAGTTCACTGTTTTTCCCTAGCTCAATTTGGCATGTTTTTACATCACCAAATTCTTAATCTGTAATATCGTTAGAACATTTTATCACGTTCTACACAATATTAATCATTCATTTCACATTTTAAACATGAAATTCATCATGTACATGCAATTTACCCTATTCCGAGAACAGTAAAATTTCCCGGTTATTACAATGGATGGGAACCTATATATAATCAAACTAAAGATGTACTCACTGCTTGACACCAAATTAATAAATAACCCGAAAAGATTGAATGTTTCTAACTCTAACAAGGCGTATCTTTGGCATTTAAGACTTAGTCATATTAATCCGAATAGGATTCAAAGATTAGTGAAGGATGGTCCTTTGGAATCTCTGAAGGAGGTACGTCTTCCTCAACATGAGTCTTCTCTTAAAGGTAAGATGACTAAGAGGTCTTTTGGAGATAAGGGTACTAAGGCTCAGGAACTCTTAGAAATTGTGCACACCGACGTATGTGGCCCCGTGGATGTCATAGTATGAAGAGTGTGACGACCTGGACTTAACTTACTTAATACGCCATCGCGGTCGAGCTTTGAAGCCGACTGCGATAGACCCTTGTTTCATGGGTCGTCGGTAACTTACTTTTGACTTACTTTTAACTTGCACTAATACCAAACTGTGACGGCTGGTATCTTAGTTTTAACATACTTTCTTTAACATGCTTATTTTAACTTCCCATTTGAACGTGAAAAGAGGGAATTTTTTTTTAAACTTTAAACTTGAAAAATGTATCATCATAAAACATTTACTATAGTCAATCTTTTACTTTGTCATAACTTAATTTACATCATGAAATATCATTTCAATACTCTTTTTAAACAGCTCAGCAGAAGACTCATAGCAGTACCATAACCCTCGCCCAGTCCCTTGGCACATGCAGATCTCATTCATCATCCATCACTTGTCTTATTGTTGTACAGGTTGCTTACCTGCAACATGAACAAACTTGTGAGCGACAGGCTCAGTAAGTTCAAATATACATGCATGATATATGAGACTCGTACCATATAATACAAAACATTAACGTAACATAAAACATAACTTACTTAAAATTCATACTTAAACGTACTGAACATCACTCATACCATATCAGACAGAGCATATATGATACCAACTGTGGTATCAGAACATTTACTTAATATATATCATACATTGCTTAACATTCACACTTAGAGTACATAACCTTGTCAACATACTTGGACATATTTTACATCATAATCATACTTGACATATTTCACATCATGAACATACTCTCATACTTAATATACTTCAAACATACTTAATATCCTGAATATACTTTCTTACTTAACATACTTTTAACGTATTTTAACATTTTGAACATACTTTCATACTTAACATTAATATCGTAAATATAATTTCATACTTAACATACTTCAACATCGTAATCATACTTACATATACTTAAACATCATAAACATAGCATACTTAACGTATGCTAAACATTGTAAACATAACATACTTGAAGTGTAACATACTTAACGTATGTTTACACATCGTAAACATAACATACTTAATATCCTTGATATTGTGAACGTTCATCCATATTTAACATCATGAATACACTTGTCATACTTAAATACGTAAAACATCATAAATATACTTTAGCATCGTAAACATACTTACGTATGCTTAAATATTCTTAACATAAAGCATAGCACATATCATTAATATAACAAATAACGTGCATTACTTATGCATTACTATTTATTGTGAATAGTCTAAATAGTAACTCTGACCATGAACAGTACTTACATCATAAACATATCATATTTTAAACTTTGGCACCCAGAATGCACTACTGTCAGATTGGAACAATACCGTTGACCGTAACAGTACTTTAACTGCAAAGGTACTCATAGTGTTAGTATATCTTATACTCGTTTATAGGCTGCATTTTCAGTCTTGAGTCTGTATCTTTCATTACGTTCGGGTTTTGGTGCCCATGATTAGTCATATTGTTCTTTCGTGTGCATGACTGGGAGGGATACTAGGGAGCGACCCACTGGTCAATCCTCCACAGTTGAACATTTATTAATGCATATATATGTGTATATAACATCATTAAACCTCCCCGTAGGTCGGGAGGCTGGTACGTCAATAGTGATTTCGTTACCCTCTTTCATTTAGTTCCGACTAGGTGACATTTCTTATTGCCCTATGATCTAAAACCCTTTACATTTCTTTCTTTCATTAGATGTATATTATATTAATTCCCTAATGTGCATACAGCACCTTTAAATATCATTTTACATTATACCCATAACATAAAGACATAATGAGTAAGTTCATGCTACAAACAATTAAATGTCTGAACTTACTGCATATAACATATAGACATAACATGTCAAGTCAATTTACATTTGACTTAGACACAACACATGGTTCATAACATGACTTTTGTAACATTCATATCATTCACATTTTATACATAGCACGTAAACATGTCAAGTCAACTCATGTTTGACTTAGACATGACACATAGACATCAACATATGTGCATAGTTTTCATAGTAATCATATTATTGCATCTTATCATTTAATAGACATACGGTAGTCAGTTCATGTTGCAAACAGGAAAATATTTGAAACTTACATATTGCACATAGAACACATAAACATGACCAGTCAATTCATGTTGCAGTCAATTAAATGTTTAAACTTACAGATACTTTGCTCATATCTCCTTTCCTACTTTCTTGGTCAGCAAACGTCCCTTTGTCGTGTCTGTATGGGATCCCTATAACCGAAATAATCACGGTTATTTTCTATACTTATTTCATATATAAAACTTAATAAAACGTAAAAATTCTACGCTTCATTTCCCAATCATGAACTTAGGGGTCTAATATCCCATTTATAACTTTTCTGCTAACTTTTGGTAAAATTATCATTTTGCCCTAAACTTTTGGTAAAATTACCATTTTGCCTCTAACGGAATTTTTCATCATAACATTACTTTTCTTTGATTTACAACTTGGTTTTGGCCCTTAGAATCTTAATTAAGCCATTCTAAGTCCATTAGAGCCACTTTTCTATCATTCCGAAAATTTTCAGTCAAAATGATCGTTTTGCCCCTGACGGGTCTTTGGGCTGTATTATTTCTATTTTAACATTCTGTCGGGATTTTCTATGCCCATAAATCATAAAATAATTTTTCTTAAGCCTTTTCGTTCTTTTTCAGCATTAATTGCTGAAATTCTCGGTTTACTATTTACCAACCCTCGGGTAGCATATTTCGACCCTAGGTCATTTCTCCTCTTTTTCTTGGGCCTAGGTCATCAAGGGCGCTCAGGTTTCCATCCTGACCACATTTTTACCCCTCATTTCCTAAAATGCCCTTAATGCCGTTTTTAAAATTTCAACAGCATTTCCGCTTAATTTTTGGGTTCCCGGCGTTTAGGAAACGCCTCAAACCATCTAACGTAATTCTAATCTATCATGTACCATACAAGAGGCCTATATTTTTATGTAAAAATTCAAATTTTGCGTAAAAATCTTCACATTTTACATATTTTCTTTTTCGATTATTTTTCATCCATTTTTCTTACAATTTCACATGCCAAAATACATAATTAATACATGATCATTCCAAAACATAAATTAAGGATGTAGGGACTGAAATCACTACCGAAATCATCCCACCGATGATCGAATGAACCGTTTGGTCTCACATGCATAAACTCTGTTTCTCCTTCTTCAATTTTCAAGTTCTGGTTTGCAAATCTGATGCCACGGATGTGTTCGGAACGTCGAAAATAGGCCAACGGTCTATTCTTCAATTTTTGGTCACCGGCTCACCGTTGACCGACGTTGACCATCGTTGACCGCAGTGGCGAGGAAAAAGGTGGCCACCATCTCGTAGATCTTGACGTGAGGAACCCATTGGTGGTGTCAATTTCATTAATCGAGCCTCCTATCGCCAGAATCGAACCCTCGAAAGTTGGCGACGGCGGCGGCGATCCATTCTCCGCCATGCCATGGTTGTTGCCTAAAATTGGATTGGGGCTTTTGTTCCCCGTGCCACTCTGATCATTTTGGGACCAGTGGTGTGGCTCAACTCCGCCAGAATTGACGGTTTCCATGGCGGCGACACGGCGGCAACGGCAAGGGCTTTGGCGGTGCGATCAGGCGACCGTTGAGCTAAAATGAAGCCTGGGTTTTGTTTTACTCTTCACCTAGAGTTTTTTGGGACCGAAATCATGTCGATCGAACGTCGGACGGCAGAGATACAGCGGTTTGAATTTTTCAGCAGCCGGCGACTTTAGGCAGTGCATGCGGCATTCTCCGGCGTCGGTTCCGTTGACTTAGCCCACCGGCGGACTCAGCTCGTCGAGAGCTTTCCAACGAGACTGGCAGTGTCGAAAACAGACACCGTTTTCGATGGTCGGTTACTGTTCATCAATGTTGTGTGGGAGAAAAAGAAAGAATGAGAAAATTATGGGGGTCTTTTTTCAAATTTCTGATTTTCCACCTTTATATATTATTTTTGGTCCAAAATTTCAACATGAGCTATCTTGGCTAATTTGGACGTGCTGAACCAAAATATATCAGTTTTATTTTGATCCAAGGTCATCTTGACCAGTTTTCCAATACTGCATGTTTCTCGGTCAAAAATTAGTTTTTATGTTCAATTGACTAATTTGAGCATACTGAATATAAATATATCAGTTTTATATCAAGAAAAGGTTATCTTAACCCATTTCTTGATACTATGTGTGACACACACGCGTACACATATAAAATCACTATATTTTATATTTTAAACATGAAATTCATCGTGTACATTCCATATACCAATTTTCTGAGAATGATGAAATTTCCCGGTTGTTACATTCACCCCTCCTTATAAAATTTTTGTCCTAAAAAATTGAGACAAGTAGGGGTACAAAGATTTCATTTCATCTTTGTTCATTACATATACATGTCATTTCATAACATTTACATGTCATTTCAGACATATCTACATAACATGAAGGCTATATATATATCATAGCTTTGTACATCTAATTTTCCTGTATAATCACAACTCTAGGAAACATAGGCGGTGTTGTAAATGACACCCCGCTTGCCCATGAAAAAACTGGGGCTAATGCTGAACTCCTCGAAAAGAATCACTCAATTGTGGTATGGCGAAACTCGGTCTAGTTAAGTGCTTATTGTGATCACAAGAATCCCAGTACATATGAGAGCATTTCCCTGAAAGTGCTAACAGCCAAGAGGACCCAGTTATCCTAATCAATGGCACACAGCAGGAGAATCATCACGATAGCATGAATCCAGGACTACATTCCCATGGAATGCTAAAGTAAAAGTGTTGTCCATCCTTGAAACTCGCATAGGGAACTAGCGCCTGTACTGTGATCTCATCATCTCATTATCTTATCCTTACAAAATGTTTACTTTCAATAAATAAACATTTACTAATTTCAGAATAAAACTAACTTACTTGGTGTGGCGTCCCGCCCCTTGTGGAGATCATACAATACTATTACAGTTGAGCTTTATCGCTAACTGCGATAGATTGTACTCTCGTGGGTCGCCGGCTTATCTCTCTACTCTTTTTAAATCATGATGTTTTTGGGAAAATTTTTTTTTCTTTAAACATCATATAAAATCTTTTTCCACTAATTACTTTGTTGGCAAGTACAAAGTAATATAAATAACACAGTACTTTTGTAAAATATATATAATTACAAAAGAACTGTTTCCCCCTTTTTTTTTTTTCCTTTACTTTTATCGCTCAGCGGCAAGACTCTGGCAGTACCATATCCCTCGCCCAGTTATCCCATTTGACACACGCCATCCCGTACGCCATCCAGTCAAACAAGCTACTGAGCTGGTCGCTTACCTGCAACATTAGCAAAAATGGTAAGCTACAGGCTCAGTAAGTTCAAACATGCAATAAATAAAATTTCTATAAATAGTACTATTCATCGTGAATAGTATCATTGACTACTATTCATATGTGAATAGTAACTTTGACCACTATTCATACGTGAATAGTAAGTTTGACCACAACACTGTCTCACACTAGTACATCTACCGCGATGTTAGTGCTCTCACTAAACTGTCTTATGCTCAATTATGGCATAGTTTCAGTTTTAGGTCATTATCTTTGATTACGTTCTGGTTTTGAGCTCAGGTTGGCAGTACCATTTAAGTGCGCATGACTGGGAGCGGCACATTAGTGCTGACCTCCACAGCCTTAATCTCATAGCCCCGAAGGCAAAATAATACATGACTGGGAGCGGTACATCAGTGCTGACCTCCACAGCCTTATCTCATAGCCCCGAAGGCAAAAATAGTACCTCCCTATACGGAAGGCTGGTACGCCAGAAAGTGGTTTCATTACCGACTTTTTAACATTCTAACCCGGTGACTTCACATTGTCCCGTGGTTAGGAATGGTTCACATTTTAATTTTAGGTGAGTGAGTTTCATTAACCTCGCTCTAGTGCCCGAAGCACAATTAACCATGTGTCTCATTCTTATAGTGCCCGTAGCACATTTCGTCTCTCTCTCTATTCTATCATAATGCCCGTAGCACATATGTACCTAACTTATAGTTAGTACATTAAAGTTAGCACAATATTGCTATATGTTGCAGACAGGTAAATGTCTGAACTTACCTTATCAGACTGTTCTCTTTCTCTCTCTTGGATCTTGAATCGCCTTCCTTGTAGGCCGATTTTGGGATCCTACAAACAAAACTATGTCTGTTAATTTCTTTCCCATTTATAGCTTTTATTTTTCATTAAAAAGCTTAAATAAAACCTATTTATAACTTTTTAGGCTTTATTTATTATTTTCACCATTTTCCCCCAACTTTTGCAAAATTACGATTTTGTCTCAATATTTTGGTAAAATTGCAGTTTTGCCCCTGACGGAATTTTATTGATCCAGACTGCATTTTTGGCTCTCAGGAACTTTTCTGACTCTTTTCTAATCATTACCGGGTTCGTTTTTATTTTATTTCCACTTTTTGCTTTCCCGGCCCTCGGGAAGTACTATTCCGACCCTTACGTCGGTTTAGCGATTTTCTATCGTTTCGGAGTCTCAAATGGACGTTTCACTAGTATTTAAAACGTTCATTTAGACTTTTCCGACCTAGGTCTCCGAGGCTCGGGTTTTCCGTTCCCGACTCGGACCTTTATTTCATTTCCAAAAACGCCCCCCCTCAGGGTCGGATTTTCAATCTCACACGCGTTTTTTCATTTTTAAGGGGACGGGTTACTATTCACGACCCACCCCTTAAATTTTTTTCCTTATTCAATTTTTCCGTTAGGGACTCGGGTTTCCGTCCCGGCCCTAACTTTTATTTTAAATTCCTATTTTACCCCGAATGCCGTTTTTGAAATTTCGGCAACATTTCGGCGTAATTTTAAGGCTTCCGGTGTTAGGTACGCCTCGAACCGTATGTACTTGCCACGTACTATACCACAAGCCTATTTTATGTAAAAGTTTTCCAAACTTTTACATAAAAGCCCACAAATTTCAAATTTCACATTATCACCCACATTACAAAATTTTTTCTCACATTTTTACCCTTAATTTGGTTTCGGTTTTTACAACCAAACCGAACCAAATTTTGTCAAACTTTCACCACATTTTAGGCCATTCAAATGTCACATTTTTAACACATTTTCAAGCCCATTTTCTTGGCATTTTCAACCAAATTTCCTAGGGTTTTTACACATTTATACCCCACGGCCATTGAATGAAAACATGCCAAAAAATTTTGTTTCATTCTTTCCATTATAAATTCATCATTTGCATATTGAAATGCATAATTCCAATCAACCAATTACCACATAAAACATGCAAAATTTTCTTCCAAACCCATTGTAAACTCACGGCCACTTTATACAATTCATACCAAAATTTTTTTCAACTTTCCACAATGAAATACAAGCTTTATTCTTCACAAATTTAAACTTAGAAAGCATGTTAACCATTAACCAAAATTTTTTTCTCATTGGTTACTCAAGGTAACCCACGGATTTACCTTTGAAAAACCAACCAAAATTTGGTTTTTCTTTACACAATTTGCATGGTTTTCTTCCTTAATACATCCTTAACAAAACCCAACATCAAATCCATGAAAAACAACCAAAAATTTTCCATCTTCCAATCACTATTCACCCACGGATTTCATTGAAAAAACCATGAAAATTTCAAGTGCAAGGGAAGTTACCTTGGTCTAATGCTTCCTTTGTCTTCAATAAACACTTTGCCACTCTTTTTTGTGAAGAAATTTGAAGATATTGCTTGGTTCTCCTTGGTCCCTCACGTAGACACCATGGAAGAAAGACTTAGAAATTTTTCTTTGGTTTTTTACGTGAAAATGGACTTCGGCCTTTATGTCCCAAAATGTTGCCGACTTAATGCAACAAACAAGCCAATTAATTTGGCTCTAAACCAATCAAAATTTGACATCTTTCCAAGCCATTTCTTTCCCCATTTTTCAAAAATTAAAAATGGAAATTTTTGGCCAAATCTTGGCCTTTAGATCAAAAGCTAAATGAATCATGGCCATTCATTCTACCAACCACCTTAATTCTTTCCATTTATTAAATGGATTAATGATGTCATAAATACAAAAGTGAAAGTTGACTTTGACTTTCACTATTCACATTAATTCGACTACTTTTTGACCGATACCGGTTCGAGCCGAAATTTTCCTGAAATCGTCCCGGCGTGTTCCTGAGGTCTCCTGTGCAGCCGGATCAATTTAATCTGCTTTCGTTTGATCAAAATCAATCCCGGAAGTTTACCGTCTTTTATTGTTCCGGTTAGGGTTTTCAATGCCAATTTTGGCACCGTTTCACCCGTTTCAACTCAGTGAATTTTTCCAACACTGAATTCTTACTCGTCAGTATTATTAGAACATTTTCACATATTCTAAACAATATAAATACATTTATTTCACTCTTTAAATAGTACAAATTGTTATATACATACAATTGTACATTTTCGTCCGAGAATTGCCTGAATTTCTCGATTGTCACATTCACCCCTCCTTATAAAATTTTCGTCCTCGAAAATTAGAACAAATGGGGGTATAATTTCCTCATCTCGTCTTCTCGTTCCCACGTAGCTTCTTCAATATTATGATTTTTCCACAAAATCTTCACTAGTGGGATTACCTTATTCCTCAGTACTTTCTCTTCACGAGCTAGTACTTGAATAGGCTGTTCCTCATATGTCAAATCCTCGTGGATTTGAATAGGCTCATGCTTCAATACATGGGACGGATCTGGTATATATTTTCTCAGCATCGACACATGAAATACATTGTGCACTGCCGACAATTCTGGAGGTAGCGCTAATCTGTAAGCGACCTTTCCAATGCGTTCGATAATTTCATAAGGTCCAATGTATCTTGGACTCAGTTTCCCCTTCTTACCGAAACGCATAATCCCCTTTATAGGCGATACCTTGAGAAACACGAAGTCTCCTTCGTCAAACTCTAAGGATCTCCGCCTTTTGTCCGCATAACTCTTTTGTCGGCTTTGCGCAATTTTCATTTGATGCTGAATTCTAGCAATTGCATCGGAAGTCTCTTGCATGAAATCCGTTTTATGCAACTGCTTTTCTCGCAAATCGTACCAATGTAATGGTGATCTGCACTTCCGTCCATACAAAGCCTCGTAAGGTGCCATGCCTATTGAAGCTTGGCAACTATTATTGTACGAGAATTCAATCAATGGTAACTTCTCGTTCCAATTTCCCGCAAAATCCATAACACAAGCTCGAAGCATGTCCTCTAACGTTTGAATTGTCCGCTCTGACTGCCCGTCTGTTTGCGGATGAAAAGCCGTACTGAGTCTCAATTCAGTACCCATGGCCTCTTGCACACACTTCCAGAAATTCGAAGTGAACCGTGCATCTCGATCTGATACAATGGATTTCGATACTCCATGTAGTCTGACGACATGAGTTATGTACAGCTGAGCAAACTTTTCCAGCGAAAAAGTCATCTTGACAGCTATAAACCGTGCCGTCTTGGTCAGTCTGTCCACAATAACCCAAATGGCGTCATAACCTTCTCGGGTTTTCGGGAGTCCCACTACAAAATCCATCGTAATGTGTTCCCATTTCCATTCAGGAATCTCCAACGGTTCCAATCTTCCTGCTGGATGTTTATGTTCCGCTTTGATTCTCTGACAGGTCATGCATCTGCTCACGAATTTCGCTATATCATTCTTCAACCCTTTCCACCAGAACTGTAACTTCAAGTCCTGATACATCTTGCTCGCTCCGGGATGAACCGAATAGGGTGTCTCATGAGCTTCTAACATGATCCGTCTTCTAAGTTCTTCATCAGCTGGAACATTTATCTTTCCTTGATAAAGGATCATTCCATCCTTGGAAATTCCTTCTTGAGAACTTGTCATCGCTGGATTTCGCCTCTGAGCTTCTTTTATTTCCTCAAATAGTGATGATTCCACTTGGAGTGCAGCTAATCTTCCAGATATCAGCTCCAAGTTCAAAGAATTTATCTCTTGCTGCAATGGCTTCGGAAGCCTGTTTATTGGTAGCTGGTGCGATATGGTAGACTTTCTACTTAAAGCATCCGTTACACGGTTGGCCTTCCCTGGATGGTATAGGATTTCACAATCATAATCCTTCACCAATTCCAACCATCGTCTTTGCCGCATATTGAGCTCTTTTTGCGTGAAGAAATACTTCAAGCTTTGGTGATCAGTGAAAATCTGACATTGAGCTCCATAGAGATAGTGTCGCCAAATTTTAAGTGCGAACACTACTGCAGCAAGTTCAAGGTCATGCGTAGGATAATTCCTTTCATGCTCCTTTAATTGACGGGAAGCATAGGCAATCACCTTGCCGTCTTGCATCAAGACTGCTCCCAATCCTATTTTCGATGCATCACTGTAGATCACGAACTTCTCCCCTTCAGTGGGAAGCGTAAGGATTGGTGCGCTTGTCAGTCGCCTCTTTAACTCCCGGAAGCTTCTTTCGCATTCCATAGTCCACTCGTACTTCCTTTCTTTGCATGTAAGAGCAGTAAGAGATGCAGCTAATCGCGCGAATCCCTCTACAAATCGCCGATAATAACCAGTTAACCCCAAGAAACTACGTATTTCTGTCACACTCTTGGGTGCAGGCCACTGGTTAATTGCCTCTACTTTTGTCGGGTCTACTGCAATACCTTCCTGGGATACAACATGTCCAAGGAAATGTACTCTGTCCAGCCAAAATTCACGTTTTGAGAATTTGGCATACAGTTGATGCTTCCGTATCGTATTCAGCACGATCCTCAGATGCTTCTTGTGCTCCTCATGAGTCTTCGAGTATATAAGAATGTCATCAATGAATACAATGACAAACTTATCCAAATACTCTTTAAAAATTCTGTTCATCAAATCCATGAACGCTGCCGGTGCATTTGTTAATCCAAATGGCATCACAAGAAACTCGTAGTACCCATAACGAGTTCTAAACGCCGTTTTAGGAATATCACTCTCTTTGATTCTCAGCTGGTGATATCCTGATCGTAAGTCAATTTTGGAAAATACCGCTGCGCCTTTTAACTGGTCGAATAGGTCATCAATTCTAGGTAACGGATACCTATTTTTGATCGTAACCTTATTCAACTCCCGGTAATCAATGCACAGTCGGAATGTTCCATCCTTTTTCTTGACGAATAACACAGGTGCACCCCATGGAGAAAAACTCGGCCTGATGAATCCTTTATCCAAAAGCTCCTTTAATTGTACCTGCAGCTCCTTTAACTCCACTGGAGCCATACGGTATGGTGCTTTGGAAATAGGTGCTGTTCCAGGCATCAATTCAATTTCAAACGAGATTTCTCTCTCTGGCGGTATCCCTGGTAACTCTTCTGGAAATACGTCAAGAAACTCATTAACCACAGGAACATCTTCAGGTTGAAGCTTCTGTTCCTCTGTAGTATCCATCACATATGCCAGATATCCCACGCAATCACTGGCTATCAGCTTGCTTGCTCTCAGCGAACTGATCATCATCTTCCCAGGTTTTCGAGAAGTATCAACATACTCGAAACTCTCTTCTTCCTCGGGTTGGAAGACTATCTTTCGATTTCGGCAGTCGATCGTAGCTCGGTATTTCCCTAGGAAATCCATGCCTAGAATCACATCGTAATCCATGATCTCCATTACGATCAACTCAGCATATAGTTCCCTATTTGCCACATATACTGGTACATAAGGTAGCCAGTAATTGGACAACAATACTTCCCCAGAAGGTAAGGCTGTCTTAAATACCCTTCCCATATTATCCTTAGGAAGTCCTATCTTGTCAGCAAATGCATAGGAAACAAATGAATGCGTAGCACCGGAATCGAATAGTACAGAGGCTACATGACTAGCAACAGGAAGCTGACCTGTCACCACGTTTGATGTTCCTGCCTCTGCATCTTCCTTGCTGTAGGCCATCACACGAGCATCAGCACGTTGCATACGCTCCTGGCGTTGCGGCCTCACTGGTGACTCTTCCACTCTGGCTTGAAGGGAATGGGCTTGTGGGCGTGTCTGGTGCGGTTGGGAAGTGCCTTGTCCACCCTGTCTATTTGGACAGTTCCTGGCGTAATGGCCTTCCTTTCCACATTCGTAGCAAACAAGTGGCCCAAATCTGCATTGCCCAGAATGTCTCTTCCAGCATGTAGGGCAGTTTTGCACATTAGACTCTGCATTACCAGCTGTTCTCCGCTGCTGGTTTCGATTATTGCCCTGGCGATTCCCAGAAAAATTCCCTTTTCTCTTATTTTGCTGGGATCCTTGATTGTTGCCCTGGCTTGGTTTCGCATTCTGACTAGGCTTGCTCGATTGACCAACTTGCGTAGACTTCGCCAAAGCCCTCTCCTTCTTTTTAGCCTCCCAGTGTTTCTCTCTTTCCTCTTTCTGTCGAGCTACATAGAACTCAGCCCTAATGGCCCGACTCACACAATCTGCTACAGAAGTAGGTGGTACTAGTCCAGTGTCTACTAACGCAGCAATTTCTGGCCTGAACATCCCGATCATTTTCTGTATTTTTTCCCTCTCAGTAGGGACCACATAAGGACACAAACGGGATAGCTGATCGAACTTTCGACAGACTTCGCTTACCGACATGTTCCCTTGTGTCAGCTCTGAGAATTCTTTCTGTTGCTGTCTCAGAGATGCAGGGTCGTAATATTTCTGGTTAAATTCTTCCAGAAATTCCGCCCAACTCATGGTAGACACGTCTCTCCTCATTCGCACGGTGTCCCACCAAAACCGAGCATCTTTTCTCAGCACAAAAGACGCACATGCAACCTTTTCCCGGTCGGTTAGGTTTATGAACTCCATGATCACTTGTAATGACGACAACCAGTCTTCAGCCTCTAAGGGATTTGTAGACCCTTCAAATTCTGGCGGCCTCATGCGCCTGAATCTTTCATAGAGGGGTTCCAAATTCAATACTGGTTGTGGTTCAGGAGCTCTCTCATGTACTGCAGCTGGAAGAATAACTGGATCTACCTCAGCTTGTTGTTCTACTTGGGTACCCTCAGAGCCTTGTCTCTGTTCTAGCTCCTCTACCCGTCGTCTCAGATTCGCATTTTCTTGCATCTGAGCTTCTAACAAAGCTTGTATCTGATCCAGTCTCTCCATAATATCAGGACGTCGCTCTCGTCCCTCTGGTCGATTTCTCAAATCCACCATCTTGGCTATTGTCCTATTATGGCACAATAATTCACCGTTAGCTTTTCCATAACCGCATTCGTAAAATTATATCAATTTACGAAATTTAGGGTAATGTAAAGCCACATCATCGTAACACATCATCATACAACATATAATCATTTTGGTATTTCATTCATAGCAAAACATTTATATGTCATACATAGGCATCACCAGTCATATATACATCGGCCGTTTATACAAAATGGCCACAAGTCTATACAAAAGAGCTTTTCTCTCAAAGCTACTTATGTACATGTACACATTTACTGGTCACTCGTTCCCTACATCTGGGACTAGAGGATATTCTTCTGGATCCTCATCGTCATTGGTATCATCTGAGTCATCACCACCCCTAGGCAATGCTCCCTGTCCTGAGTCATCACCTCGTGGTCTAGACGGTCCGGCCTCATGATCATTCATCATTCTTCTCGGCCCGAATATGCGTGCAAACATCTCATCTTGACCCAGCGTCTCTCGTCGACTCTGCGTCAGATGCTCGATCAGAATCTCTCTCTCGATCGCCCTGATCGTTACCACGAACTCTTGGAGCGTCGGAGGAAACGGCTTGATTACCCTCTGTCTCAACTCCAAGGGTAAACCTTTCCAGAACAGCTCACAGCAGTTTGTTTCTGTGAGGTTGGGCAATGGACATCTCCTCCTGATGGTCTCCTCAAACCGTGCTGCGTAAGACATCACTGTCTCACCAGACAGCATGACCATCCTCTTGGTCTGGAGAATGTAATCCCTGACCTCATCGAATCCAGGGTACGCAGGTGCATCAGCCTCTCGTCTCTCTGGAGGTGCTGGAGTAGGTGCTGGATCCCTAGGTTGAAACTGATCAGCCAACCGCTGACAGAACTCAGCCCAACTGAATCCCAATAAAATCTCCTGGTCGCAATATTGCCAGAACACTCGAGCGTCTCCCTGAAACATACTAACAGCCAACTGGATCCACATATCTCGATCGATGTCGCATATCACCATGATCCTCTCCACGGCATGGAGCCAATCCTTGGTCTTCATCGACTGTCGTCCACCGTCGAACATAGGAGGACTGCTAGCTCGGAATGCCTGTACTGCCCGTGCCGACACTCTCACCCCAATATGTTGGCGTCCACCAACAACTGGAATGTCCACTACTACTGGTGGATGAACTATCGGTCGTGGCTGTACTATCTCTACTGGCGCTGGCACTGGTGCTGATGCCGGCACTGGTACCGGAGGTCTCTCGGGTACCGGGGGTCTGACTACCGGCCTTTGGGAAATGGGCGGCCTCACAATAGGTCTCGTCCATACCCGTAATACCCCTCTCGGTCGTGGTAGCGGTGGTCTCACATATGGAGGTCTGGTCATCGTGCTACCTATAAGATAATTATTTTCGCATAAGAAAATAATTAACTGAACTTAAGTAAACTACTTACTTGGATAGCGGTGCAGGATGCGCAAAGTTTCAAATCGGGATATGGTCACACTGCTCTGATATACCAACTATGACGGCAATTGGTATTCAAAACTTAGCCACTCGAAAGCCAGGCTCTGATACCAACTGTGGCGTCCCGCCCCTTGTGGAGATCATACAATACTATTACAGTTGAGCTTTATCGCTAACTGCGATAGATTGTACTCTCGTGGGTCGCCGGCTTATCTCTCTACTCTTTTTAAATCATGATGTTTTTGGGAAAATTTTTTTTTCTTTAAACATCATATAAAATATTTTTCCACTAATTACTTTGTTGGCAAGTACAAAGTAATATAAATAACACAGTACTTTTGTAAAATATATATATAATTACAAAAGAACTGTTTCCCCCTTTTTTTTTTTTCCTTTACTTTTATCGCTCAGCGGCAAGACTCTGACAGTACCATATCCCTCGCCCAGTTATCCCATTTGACACACGCCATCCCGTACGCCATCCAGTCAAACAAGCTATTGAGCTGGTCGCTTACCTGCAACATTAGCAAAAATGGTGAGCTACAGCTCAGTAAGTTCAAACATGCAATAAATAAAATTTCTATGAATAGTACTATTCATCATGAATAGTACCGTTGACTACTATTCATATGTGAATAGTAACTTTGACCACTATTCATACATGAATAGTAAGTTTGACCACAACACTGTCTCACACTAGTACATCTACCGCGATGTTAGTGCTCTCACTAAACTGTCTTATGCTCAATTATGGCATAGTTTCAGTTTTAGGTCATTATCTTTGATTACGTTCTGGTTTTGAGCTCAGGTTGGCAGTACCATTTAAGTGCGCATGACTGGGAGCGGTACATTAGTGCTGACCTCCACAGCCTTAATCTCATAGCCCCGAAGGCAAAATAGTACATGACTGGGAGCGGTACATCAGTGCTGACCTCCACAGCCTTATCTCATAGCCCCGAAGGCAAAAATAGTACCTCACTATACGGAAGGCTGGTACGCCAGAAAGTGGTTTCATTACCGACTTTTTAACATTCTAACCCGGTGACTTCACATTGTCCCGTGGTTAGGAATGGTTCACATTTTAATTTTAGGTGAGTGAGTTTCATTAACCTCGCTCTAGTGCCCGAAGCACAATTAACCATGTGTCCCATTCTTATAGTGCCCGTAGCACATTTCGTCTCTCTCTCTATTCTATCATAATGCCCGTAGCACATATGTACCTAACTTATAGTTAGTACATTAAAGTTAGCACAATATTGCTATATGTTGCAGACAGGTAAATGTCTGAACTTACCTTATCAGACTGTTCTCTTTCTCTCTCTTGGATCTTGAATCGCCTTCCTTGTAGGCCGATTTTGGGATCCTACAGACAAAACTATGTCTGTTAATTTCTTTCCCATTTATAGCTTTTATTTTTCATTAAAAAGCTTAAATAAAACCTATTTATAATTTTTTAGGCTTTATTTATTATTTTCACCATTTTCCCCCAACTTTTGCAAAATTACGATTTTACCCCAATATTTTGGCAAAATTGCAGTTTTGCCCCTGACGGAATTTTATTGATCCAGACTGCATTTTTGGCTCTCAGGAACTTTTCTGACTCTTTTCTAATCATTACCGGGTTGGTTTTTATTTTATTTCCACTTTTTGCTTTCCCGGCCCTCGGGAAGCACTATTCCGACCCTTACGTCGGTTTAGCGATTTTCTATCGTTTCGGAGTCTCAAATAGACGTTTCACTAGTATTTAAAACGTTCATTTAGACTTTCCCGACCTAGGTCTCCGAGGCTCGGGTTTTCCGTTCCCGACTCGGACCTTTATTTCATTTCCAAAAACGCCCCCCCTCAGGGTCGGTTTTTCAATCTCACATGCGTTTTTTCATTTTTAAGGGGACGGTTTACTATTCACGACCCACCCCTTAAATTTTTTTCCTTATTCAATTTTTCCGTTAGGGACTCGGGTTTCCGTCCCGGCCCTAACTTTTATTTTAAATTCCTATTTTACCCCGAATGCCGTTTTTGAAATTTCGGCAGCATTTCGGCGTAATTTTAAGGCTTCCGGTGTTAGGTACGCCTCGAACCGTATGTACCTGCCACGTACTATACCACAAGCCTATTTTATGTAAAAGTTTGGAAAACTTTTACATAAAAGCCCACAAATTTCAAATTTCACATTATCACCCACATTACAAAATTTTTTCACATTTTTACCCTTAATTTGGTTTCGGTTTTCACAACCAAACCGAACCAAATTTTGTCAAACTTTCACCACATTTTAGGCCATTCAAATGTCACATTTTTAACATATTTTCAAGCCCATTTTCTTGGCATTTTCAACCAAATTTCCTAGGGTTTTTACACATTTATACCCCACGGCCATTGAGTGAAAACATGCCAAAAAATTTTGTTTCATTCTTTCCATTATAAATTCATCATTTGCATATTGAAATGCATAATTCCAATCAACCAATTACCACATAAAACATGCAAAATTTTCTTCCAAACCCATTGTAAACTCACGGCCACTTTATGCAATTCATACCAAAATTTTTTTCAACTTTCCACAATGAAATACAAGCTTTATTCTTCACAAATTTAAACTTAGAAAGCATGTTAACCATTAACCAAAATTTTTTTCTCATTGGTTACTCAAGGTAACCCACGGATTTACCTTTGAAAAACCAACCAAAATTTGGTTTTTCTTTACACAATTTGCATGGTTTTCTTCCTTAATACATCTTTAACAAAACCCAACATCAAGTCCATGAAAAACAACCAAAAATTTTCCATCTTCCAATCACTATTCACCCACGGATTTCATTGAAAAAACCATGAAAATTTCAAGTGCAAGGGAAGTTACCTTGGTCTAATGCTTCCTTTGTCTTCAATAAACACTTTGCCACTCTTTTTTGTGAAGAAATTTGAAGATATTGCTTGGTTCTCCTTGGTCCCTCACGTAGACACCATGGAAGAAAGACTTAGAAATTTTTCTTTGGTTTTTTACGTGAAAATGGACTTCGGCCTTTATGTCCCAAAATGTTGCCGACTTAATGCAACAAACAAGCCAATTAATTTGGCTCTAAACCAATCAAAATTTGACATCTTTCCAAGCCATTTCTTTCCCCATTTTTCAAAAATTAAAAATGGAAATTTTTGGCCAAATCTTGGCCTTTAGATCAAAAGCTAAATGAATCATGGCCATTCATTCTACCAACCACCTTAATTCTTTCCATTTATTAAATGGATTAATGATGTCATAAATACAAAAGTGAAAGTTGACTTTGACTTTCACTATTCACATTAATTCGACTACTTTTTGACTGATACCGGTTCGAGCCGAAATTTTCCTGAAATCGTCCCGGCGTGTTCCTGAGGTCTCCTGTGCAGTCGGATCAATTTAATCTGCTTCCGTTTGATCAAAATCAATCCCGAAAGTTTACCGTCTTTTATTGTTCCGATTAGGGTTTTCAATGCCAATTTTGGCACCGTTTCACCCGTTTCAACTCAGTGAATTTTTCCAACACTGAATTCTTACTCGTCAGTATTGTTAGAACATTTTCACATATTCTAAACAATATAAATACATTTATTTCACTCTTTAAATAGTACAAATTGTTATATACATACAATTGTACATTTTCGTCCGAGAATTGCCTGAATTTCCCGGTTGTCACACTTGGATGGTGAACTGGATATGCATCGTGCCAGGAAGGATATGGTCGAACTGCTCTGATACCGACTGCAATAGACCCTTGCCTCATGGGTCATCAGTAACTTACTTTTGATTTACTTTTAACTTGCACTGATACCAAACTGTGATGGCTGGTATCTTAGTTTTAACATACTTTCTTTAACATGCTTATTTTAACTTACCATTTGAACGTGAAAAGAGGGAATTTTTTTTTTAACTTTAAACTTGAAAAATGTATCATCATAAAACATTTACTATAGTAAATCTTTTACTTTGTCATAACTTAATTTACATCATGAAATATCATTTCAATACTCTTTTTAAACAGCTCAGCGGAAGACTCATAGTAGTACCATAACCCTCGCGCAGTCCCTTGGCACATGTAGATCTCATTCGTTATCCATTACTTGTCTTATCGTTATGTATGTTGCTTACCTGCAACATAAACAAACTTGTGAGTGACAGGCTCAGTAAGTTCAAACATACATGCATGACATATGAAACTCGTACCATATAGTACGGAATATTAACTTAACATAAAACATAACTTGCTTAAAATTCATACTTAAACATACTTAACATCACTCATACCATATCAGATAGAGCATATCTGATACCAACTGTGACATCAGAACATTTACTTAATATATATATCATACATTGCTTGACATTCATACTTAGAGTACATAACCTTGTAAACATACTTATACATACTTTACTTAATAATCATACTTGACATATTTCACATCGTGAACATACTCTCATACTTAATACACTTTAAACATACTTAACATCCTGAACATGCTTTCGTACTTAACATACTTTTAACGTATTTTAATATTTTAAACATACTTTCATACTTAACACTAACATCGCAAACATAATTTCATACTGAACATACTTTAACATCGTAGTCATACTTACGTATACTTTAACATCGTAAACATAGCATATTTAACGTATGCTAAACATCATAAACATAGCATACTTGAAACGTAACATACTTAATGTATGTTTACACATCGTAAACATAACATACTTAATATCCTGAATATCGTGAACATGCATCCACATTTAACATCATGAATACACTTGTCATACTTAAATACGTAAAACATCGTAAACATACTTACATATGCTTAAACATTCTTAACATAAAACATAGCACAGATTATTAACATAACAAATAACATGCATTACTATTTATTATGAATAGTATGAATAGTAACTCTGACTATGAATAGTATTCACATCATAAACATATCACATTTTAAACTTCCGCATCCGAGACATACCACCGTCGGATTGGAAACCATAAACATAAACAATACTGTTGACTGTGAATAGTACCATTAACCGTAACAGTAACTTTGACTGCAAAGGTACTCATAGTGTTAGTATATCTTATACTCGTTTATAGGCTGCATTTTCAGTCTTGGGTCTTTATCTTTTATTATGTTCTGGTTTTGGGTCCCATGATTGGTCATACCGTTCTTTCGCATGCATGATTGGGAGGGACACTAGGGAGCGACCCACTGGCCACTCTTCCACAGTCGAAAATTTCATCAATACATATATATATGTGTGTATATAACACCATTAAACCTCCCTGTAGGTCGGGAGGCCGGTATGCCAATAGTGGTTTCGTTACCGTCTTTCATTTAGTTCCGACCAGGTGACATTTCTTATTGTCCCACGATCTGGAACCTTTACATTTCTTTCTTTCATTAGATGTATATTATATTAACACCCTAACGTGCATACAGCACCTTTAAATATCATTTTACATTATACCCATAACATAAAGACATAATGAGTAAGTTTATGCTACAAACAATTAAATGTCTGAACTTACTGCATATAACACATGGACATAACATGTCAAGTCAATTTACATTTGACTTAGACACAACACATAGTTCATAACATGACTTTCGTAACATTCATATCATTTATATTTTATACATAGTACGTAAACATGTCAAATCAACTCATGTTTGACTTAGACATGACACATAGACATCAACATATGCACATAGTTAACATAGTAATCATATTATTACATCTTATTATTTAACAGACATATGGCAGTCAGTTCATGTTGCAGACAAGAAAATATTTGAAACTTACATACTGCACCTAGAAAACATAAACATGACTAGTCAATTCATGTTGTAGTCAAATAAATGTTTAAACTTGCAGATACTTTGCTCGTATTCCCTTTTCTGCTTTCTTGGTCCGCAGACGTCCCTTCATCGCGTCTGTATCGGATCCCTATAACCGAAATAATCACGATTATTTTTCATACTTATTTCATATATAAAACTTAATAAAACGTAAAAATTCTACATTTCATTTCCCAATCATGAACTTAGGGGTCTAATATCCCATTTATAACTTTTCTGCTAACTTTTGGTAAAATTACCATTTTACCCTGAACTTTTGGCAAAATTACCATTTTGCCTCTAATGGAATTTTTCATCATAACATTATTTTTCTTTGATTTACAACTTAGTTTTGGCCCTTAGAATCTTAATTAAGCCATTCTAAATCTATTAGAGCCCTTTTTCTATCATTCCAGAAATTTTTAGTCAAAATGACCATTTTGCCCCTGACGGGTCTTTGGGTAGTATTATTTCCATTTTAAAATTCTGTGGCTTTTTTATATGCCCATAAATCATAAAATAATTTTTCTTAAGCCTTTTTGAGCTTTTTCGGCATTAATTGTTGAAATTCTCGGTTTACCATTTACCGACTCTCGGGTAGCACTATTCAGACACTAGGTCATTTCTCTCCTTTTTCTCGGGCTTAGGTCATCGAGGGGGCTCGGGTTTCCATACTAATTACATTTTTACCCCTCGTTTCATAAAATACCCTTAATGCCGTTTTTAAAATTTTGGTAGCATTTCCGCTTAATTTTTGGGTTCCAAGTGTTTAGAAAACGCCTCAAAATCATCTAACCTAATTCTAATCTATCACGTACTATACCAAAAGGCTATATTTTTACGTAAAAATCCAACTTTTATGTAAAAATCTTCACATTTTACACATTTTCTTTTTCGATTATTTTTCATCCATTTTTCTTACAATTTCACATGCCAAAATACATAATTAATACATGATCATTCCAAAACATAAATTAAGGAATGTAGGGACCAAAATCACTACCGAAATCATCCAACCAGCGATCAAACGAACCGTTTGGTCTCGCGTGCATAAAATTTTTTTCTCCGTTCTTCAATTTTCAAGTTCTAGTTTGCAAATCTGATGCCATGGATGTGTCCGAAACGTTGAAAATATGGCAACGGGCTATTCTTCAATTTTGGGTCATCGGGTCGACGTTGACAAGCATTGACTGTCGTTGACCAGTGTTGACTGCAGCGTCAAAGAAAAAGGCGGCTACCATCTCGTAGATCTCGACGTGAGGAACCTATTGGTGGTGTCAATTTCCCCAATCGAGCCTCCTATCGCCGGAATAGAACCCACGAAAGTTGGCGATAACGGCGGTGATCCGTTCTCCACCGTGCCGTGGTTGTTGCCCAAAATTGGCTTGGGGCTTTTGTTCCCATGCCACTCTGATCATTTTAGGATCGGTGGTGTGGCTCAACTCCGTTGGAATCGACGGCGACACGGTAGCGATGACGAGGGCTTGGACGGTGAGCTGAAATGAAGCTTGGTTTTGTTCTACTCTTCATCCCGAGTCTTTTGGGACCAGAATCATGTTGATTGGACGTCGGACTGCGGAGATACGGCGATTTGAATTTTTCGACAGCTAGCAACTTCAGGTGGCACGTGCAGCATTCTCCGACGTCGGTTCCGTCGACTCAGGCCACTGTTGGACTTAGCTCATCGAGAGCTTTCCAACGAAACTGGCAGTGTTGAAAACGGACACCGTTTTTGATGGTCGGTTACTATTAACCGACATTGTGTGGGAGAAAAAGAAAGAATGAGAAAATTATGGGGGTCTTTTTTTAAATTTCTGATTTTCCACCCTTATATATACTTTTTTATCCAAAATTTCAACTTGAGCTATCTTGACTAATTTGGGTGTGCTGTACCTAAATATATCAGTTTTATTTTGATCCGACATAATTTTGACTAGTTTTCCGATACTGCATGTTTTTCGGTCAAAAATTACTTTTTTTGCTTAATTGACTAATTTGAGCATACTGAATATAAATATATCAATTTTATATCAAGAAAAGGTTATCTTAACTTATTTCTTGATACTGTGTATGACACACGTGTATACATATAAAATCACTACATTTCACATTTTAAACATGAAATTCATCGTGTACATTCCATATACCAATTTTTCAAGAATGATGAAATTTCCCGGTTGTCACAGGGAGAGTTCGAGTATTATGTCTCCTTTATAGACAATTACTCGAGGTATAGATTTGTGTACCTTATGCACCGCAAGAGCGAAACCTTTGACAAGTTTAAAGAGTATCATGCAGAAATGGAGAAGCAATTAGGTAAATCCATAAAAATACTTCTATCTGATCGAGGTGGCAAATACCTCTCTGATGAATTTTTAGGACCCCTTGTAAAAAATGGGATATTATCCTAATTGACTGTATCTGGAATTCCATAATAGAATGGTGTAGCCGAAAGGAGAAACAAGACGTTATTAGATATGGTACGGTCCATAATGAGTTATTCAACACTACTGTTATTATTCAGGGGATATGCATTAAAAACGGTGTGCTATACTCTGAACCAAGTTCCAAGTAAATATATTCCTAGGACTTCGTATGAATTGTGGCATGGCAGGAAGCCTTCCCTTAGACATATAAAAATATGGGGCTGCTCGGCACATGTGTTAGATGGGGATGCAAAAAAGTTGAAACCAAGATTGGAATTGTACATATTTGTAGGGTATCCTAAGGGAACTAAGGGAGCTCTATTCTACAAACTGGAGGGACAAAAGGTCATTGTATCAACCCATGCGATATTCTTCAAAGATAGTCACATGAATGACTTTAAGTCTCGAAGCAAAGTGGTGCTTGAGGAGTTATCAGGTGATAGAACTGCTCCACTGATTTTGGTCTTAGACACAAGTCCAAGTTCTAGTGAAAGGCCTGCAGATGATCAACAGTTTAGGGTACTTCGTTGTAGTGGGAGAAACCTAATTTCTTCATGTATAATGTTGAGATATACCAGGTCGAGGCACATGAGCATGAGGATGATCTGATCACTTATGATAAAGCTATAAATGATGTTGATTCTAAATCTTGGAAACAGGTCATGAACAATGAGATGGATTCTATCAAATCAAACTCTATTTGGGAACTTATGGATCTACTGAATGGGATAAAACCCATTGAGTGTAAGTGGGTCTACAAAAGAAAGAAGGATGTAGAAGGGAGAGTTGAAACTTTCAAGGCTACACTTGTGGCAAAGGGATACATGCAAAAGGCTAGAATTAATTACGATAAAACCTTTTTGCCTGTTGCTATGCTAAAGTCTATCCGTATTCTTTTGTCTGTTGCTACGGCTCTCAGTTACGAGATCTGGCAAATGAACGTCAAGACAGCATTCTTAAATGGCTATCTTGAGGAAAGTATCTATATGGTACAACCTGAAAGGTTCGTGGTAAATGGCTAAGAAAGAAAAGTCTGCAAGTTACTTAGATCGATTTATGGATTAAAGTAAGTATCCCGCTCATAGAACCAAAGATTTGATCAAGCTATTAAAACATTTAGTTTTGAGCAAAATATTGATGAACCTTGTGTTTATAAATGTATTAAGGATGGAAAAGTAGTCTTTCTAATGCTATATGTTGATGATATACTGCTCATTGAGAATGATGTAGGGAATTTATCATCGGTCAAACTTTGGCTACACTAACAGTTTGACATGAAGGACTTGGGAGAAGCTAATTATGTTCTAGGCATTCGTCTCTTTAGAGAGCAAAAGAACAAAATGATAGCATTATCCCAAGCTTTATACATAGACAAAATAATTGAAAAGTATACAATGCAAGAGGCAAAGAAAGGCTCACAACCTTCAATTACTGGTCTAACTCTTTCATTAGATGATTATCCTAAGACATCAGAAGAAAGAGAGTGTATGAGTAAGGTCCTTTATGCATCCACTGTGGGTAGCCTTATGTACACTATGCTATGCACACGCTCGGATATTTGTTTTGTGGGAGGTATTAGTGAGTCAATATCAAGTGAATCCTGGAATCAAGCACTGGCAAGCAGTAAAGCATATACCCAATGATCTTAAGAGAAAGAGGGATTATATGTAGGTGTATTCTGGAGGGGACCTAACACTCGTAGGATACATGGATTCAGACTTTCAGACTTACAAGGATTCGAGGAAGTCGACATCAGGATCAGTGTTCTTGCTCGGAGGAGGCGCCATTGTGTGGAGGAGCGTGAAACAGGGTTGCACAGCTAACTCTACGATGGAGGCTCAGTATGTGGCTACAACTGAGGCATCTAAAGAAGCGGTTTGGCTTCGCAAGTTCTTTAGAGACCTTGAGGTCATTCCCGGTATTGACAAACCTATCACACTCTATTGTGATAATAGTGCGGCTATTGCCAATACAAGGAAATCTAGGCACCACAAGAGGACAAAGCACATAGATCGGAGGTACCACATAATAAGAGGGCACGTGATAGCAGGACTAGTGAATGTATGTAAGATCACGTCTGAGGATAACATTACCGACCCCTTTACTAAGACTTTGGTAGCTAGAAGCTTTGAGAGGCATGTTGAGGCAATGGGGATGTGAAACACGGCCATCTACTGGCTTAGAGGAAGTGGGAGATTGTTAGGAAATGCTCTAAATATGAAAGACATTTTAATGCATTTCATTTATTTTAAACTAGATGATAAAATTATTTTTAGAGGTTATTCATTACATTGCTGTATGTCCTCATTCTATTTACATGTTAAAGTAAATGTAAGCAAATATAGCTCACTGACTGTTTGTGTTGAACTGTTAAAATGTTGCATGTAATAGACTTTTGTATGTGAGAAGACAATATTCTAAAGTAAGCAGTCTAAATTATGGTCCGTAGCCTATGGGGTTAGACCGAGCATCTAACTCATGTTCAGATTATTATGTTGTCTAAAGTCATGGTGGGGATGGTTTGTCTTGACTGTTCGGAGTATAGACTCTCAAGTAGAGACGTAGATATGTTGCTTGGTGGTACATATTGGACTGGGACTAAAGCGTGATTGATCTGCGTAGTCCGCTATGAGTGGATCAATCTGGTTTTGACGTTTATTATGCAATAACCTTAATCCTGAGTAGATGAAATACTTCATATATATGACTTGTGTACTTTGATGTTCTAATGGCTAAAGCATCTCAGAGGTAGTAAGCTTATAGGTCAGTTCATTAGGTACATGACTTGTATACAATGGATGGTTTATTTGCAGATATTGGAATCATAACTCTAATAAGGAGTTAAGGGTATCTTCTTAAAAGCATTATACTGGATGTATAAATGGACAAGGCCTTGTCTGCTAGGCGGATGACTTCTTATTCACATATGGTGAATAATCATTTTCTTATTTGGTAGTATAATAGAACTTTAAGATAACTTGATCAATAGGTGGACAGACTTTGACTTAATGCTGATCATGGATATTACATGAGGGTTTTGCATACATGACAAGATTATTGGACAATAGCTTGTCACAGGTTTTCATAATATGGTATATAATCAGGAGTTTAGTTTCAGGTTTATAGTGATGTGACTCTGAAATTAGTGATCATGTGATTGAGTTGTTTAGTACAGAAAGATGACCATATAGATTCATGAAAGCCCGATTATATATGCCCAAATGGTCTCTCTACTAGCTTTACTTAATTCCTTAACGGATGAAAAATTGATCAAGGTATACTTATTGGCTTGTTATCTTGCATGGATATAGGTGGTGTCCTTAAAGGATAAGGGTGGAAGACAAGATTCTCTCCTAATTGAATTTGAATTTTGTTTTGGATAAGAGATTACATAATTATTCGAATTCCAAGTAAAGTTGCCATGATTTTATTCGAATTTGAATTGGAGTTGTGGAAAATTATCCATGAAGGCAAAATTTGAAAGTCAAGTTTTTTTGCGGAGTTTGAAATTTGAATTTGAAATTTGAAATTTGAAATTTAAATTTTGAAGTTGAAATTTGAATTTGAAATTTAATTTTGATATTTGAATTTGAATTTTAAATTTGAAATTTGTGTTTGAAGTTTGAATTTTAAAATTTGAACTTTAAAATTTGAATTCAAATTTTGAATCACAAATTAAGTGGTAACCAAATTTTGTTGTGGATAAATCCACATGGCAAATTCAGTTTTTCTTGTGGATAATGGTGGAGATGAAAATCTTGTTTAAATCCTACTTGAATTTTGAATCATGATCCTCCTTGTGCGGCCGAATTTCTTTAGGCTTCTCTCCTATGAGAGGAATCGGTTTTGGTGGATAAAGATGAAGGAAAATTCAAGTCACAATCTTATTTGAATTTAAGTCTCTCTCTCACATGGTGTAACTGAATTTCTTCTATGGATAATGCCTAAGGGAGAATCAGTTTTTGTGGATAAGGGTGAGATTAAATTTAAGTTAAAATCCTGTTTGAATTTTGAATGCAATATCTTCCTAGTGTGGCCAAATTTGATCATAATCTTGGCCTAAGGAAGAGTTCGGATTTTTGTGTGGAAAAAGTACAGAAAATCTTCTCTTGGTCCAATTCAAAATTCAAGCGATCACCTCATGCAAAATTATAAATAGGGGTCTTATCACTCCAGTTCTCTCAGACCACAGACTTTCAGGTGAGTAGGCTTATTGTTACACAAATCACCGTAATAATAAGTTCTTAAAGAGATCTGGGTGATCGGAAAGAGACTAGCTGCGCTAATATATCGATTGAGGATCCGGGTGCCCATACACTCTGCCATCCTGGAATTGGAGAATAGTAGAGAAGGCTAGTTGGTTGAAGCCCTCCGATCACTTTTCTCCTGGATTCTTGGCATCTTTTGAAGATATAAATTTATTGTTGTTAATTTATTGTATATGACATCACGAGATATTTAACAATTTTGAAAAAATTTTTATAATTCTTCTATGCTATTTTGATTAACTTTTCCTACAATTGGTATTAGAGACAACTCGTGATTATGTCATATACATAAATTAGACAATTGTTAAGTCTCTTTAATATATATAGATTTGATATTTAGAGAGTAACATTCTAGGATTCTTTTATGTTGTTATCGTGGATTATGTATAGAGTATGTAGTTATTTTATTTTTTTAATTTATTATAAGCATGCTTAATAATACCTGTTATGGTTTCTTAGAATTTAGAAAAATTGTATCTAGGATTTTTCATGTAACCATGGGAGCGATCTATTATCATTGTAATTTTCCCATGAATTTTATTTTTTATCTCTTAGAAATTTTACGATTAGAATTTTTTGTACACTGGAAACGGTATAGGAAAATTTTATGTAATTATTCTTGGAGGAGATTGAAGATTGTTGATCATAATTTATTTATCCTAAAAGTTAAATTTAATTTGAAGATTGAAATTTTTTTGTGTAAAAAATTTGAATTTAATTAGGATTTAAATTAATTTTTGGAGATCTTAATAGGTAAATTGGAATATGACACAAAAAACGAGAACCAATCCCTCAGGATGGGCCATCGGCTTTGGTGGGGCTATAATCTCGGCCCTCAGGCAGGATGGGACTACAGTAGCCCCTGTCTAAAGTTGGACCACCTATGGCTGTAGGCTGTGCCTGTAGCAAAGGGTGGCCGTGGCCCACCCCCCGCCCCACCCCCCCCCCCCCCCCCCTCGGGGCTGCTAAGGCCTCAAGGGTTATAGCTTGGCAGGTTGCTGTAACCCCCTGGGGGGTGCAACCCTGGCCTGGCTATGGGCTGCCAGCCCCCCCGGGGGTTGGGGCTACCCACGGCAACTGTGAGCATTCGAGCCCGCGGGCCAACGGGCCGAAAGATAGAAAATTTTAATTTTTGAATTTGAGATTTAATTTTAAATCATGTATAAAAATATGTAATTAAAAATTTGAAAATTTTGACATTACATATTATTATACATGAAATTTAAATTGTTTAAAATTTGAATTTGAAATTTAAATTTGAAATTTGAATTTGCAATTAAATTTTTGAAATTTGAATTTTAAATAATTATTAGGATGAGAAATAAATCAAAAGGCTACATAAAGATGGATACAAGAAGATGAAGCAAAAATTCAAGACCCAAAGAATGTTTTGGATGGAATTTTGTAATCTTAATTTTTTCTTTATTCTAGGATGAGACCAGGGCTTGGTTATTTAATTTATTCCATCATTTGTTTTTCCTGTGATATGCCATAGATGAATGAATATGTATTGATGAATGTTTTGGATGCATATTTGACAACATGTCATATAGGATAGGAGAATGCCGCTCAAACTATAATGATCATACATATTTTTTTTTTCAAAACTTGCATGTTATTCAAAATATTGAGTGGGAGAAGGTTTCAAACAAAACTCATGGCCTCCATTGTTGATTCATATGTGAAAGCATGGTAACGTATCACGTCAGTTTTACCCTGACCATATCTCTCAGTAGGTGTTTACCACCGCCGATATACTAGGTTTGATCTCCTACATGGAAAACATATTCGGGTATGATTCTATTCAGGACCACCCCTTGATTGCTTGGTAAGACATGGATCGAACTATGTAAGCAATGGTTATATACTCAAGACTCGTTTAATTATTAACCTTTCCTAGAAGTTCTATTAGTTAAACTGGTAGCCAAAATAAGCGGTTATTAATATATGTCTTAACCTTGGAGGATTTAAGGCAACATATATTAATTGAATGGGGTTCATGTTTCAGTTATTTGTCCCATAACCATCCCTCGGTGGCTTGGGGCAATAGGTGCTGAGAATTACCATTGCAATGCTACATATTTTTTCAAGTTTCATGTAGGAATATACTCGTATGCTTTATTTGCTAAATTCTCTTTATATTTACTTGGGCTTTGTAATGATATTCTTGTATAATTTTAGTTCAGTTTAAAATGTTACCAACACCCTCTCATTTCAATACTCACTAAAATAAACTAAATGGTGATAATTATAAAGACTGGAAAAGAAATCTGCTAATAGTTCTCAGTTACGAGAGACACAAGTTTGTACTGGACGAACCATGTCCACCTGGGCCCAAACCTAACACACCACTTGAGGAGGTCCCAGTTACTTACACTCATTGGAAAGAATCCAATGAGATAGCTCGATACTACATACTTGCTAGCATGACGAGTGCTTTACAAAAGCAGCATGGTACTTATCAAGTTGCCAGGGAGATCATGGAAAACTTGGAGAACATGTTTGGAGTCTAAGAAAAATTGACTCGACAGTCTGCCATCACTAGTATCATGAACTCTAGGCAGAAGCAGGTACTCCGGTGAAGGACCATATGATTTTATGAGATTCTTTGTTGAGGCTACCGAAAATGATGCTGAGCTGGACTACAATACCCCGGTCGAGATGATGTTTAAAACTCTATCAAAGGATTTTGTGAGGTTTAAGGCCGCATATAATCTAGCGACAAGGGAGTTAGGACTCACCGAGCTCATAAAGAAACTCCAAGTTTATGAGCACATGATTAAGGATGGGGATGCGGTCTAACCTAGAAGAGAGGCCAACCTGGCGAAATCTTCCAAACCCTCTGGGAAAAGGAAGAAGCCACAGAAGAAGCAAGCGGCTTCCAGGTCTTCTATTCCACCTATCTCGAATGGGAAAAAAATGAAGAAGAACAAGAAGCCCAGGGACCTTAAAAAGTCTAAGTGCTTCCACTATAGGAAAGTAGGTCACTTCAAGAAGGTTATCGGGAATTCCTAGCCGCCAAGGGCAGGGAAGGTAAGGAACTTCATTATTTAGAAGCGTGTTTGGTGGAAGAATTGAAAGACACTTAGGTCATTAATTTGGGCGCCACTAATCATGTTTGTGTTTCTTTGCAGGGGTACATAGAAACAAGAAGTCTACATGGTAGGAGCCTCTCGTTGCAGACGGGAGACAGTAGCTTGGTGGTGGCTGAGGTAGTAGGAGATGTTTACCTTTATTTTGATGAATTTAGGTTTATTTATTGAAAGACTGTTTTTATGTTCCTAATTTTAAGAGGAACCTTATATCGGTAGCTCGTTTAATAAGAGATTCTTTTTCAGTTTCTTTTACTAAAAGAGTTAATATTCGTAAAAATAAGTCTTGTATCTGTTCTAGATGGATGGATGGGAACTTATATTTAATCAAACCAAAGATGTACTCATTGCTTGACACCGAATTAATAAATAACTCTAAAAGATTAAATGTTTCTTACTCTAACAAGGTGTATTTTTGACATTTAAAACTTGGTCATATTAATCATGATAGGATTCAAAGATTGGTGAAGGACGGTCCTTTGGAATCTCTGAAGGAGGTATATCTTCCTGAATGTGAGTCTTGTTTTGAAGGTAAGATGGCTAAGAGGTCTTTTGAAGCTAAGAGTACTAAGGCTTAGGAACTCTTAGAAATTGTGCACACCGACGTATATAGCCCCATGAACATCATAGCATAAGGAGGGTTTGAGTATTATGTCTTCTTTATAGACGATTACTTGAGGTATGGATATGTGTACCTGATGCACCATAAGAGCGAAACCTTTGACAAGTTCAAAAAGTATCGTGCGGAAGTAAAGAAGCAATTGGATAACTCTATAAAGACACTTTGATCTGACCGAAGTGGCGAATACCCCTCCGATGAATTTCTAGGACATCCTGTAGAAAATGGGATATTATCCCAATTGACTACACCTAGTACTCCACAACAGAATGGTGTGGCCGAAAGGAAAAACAGGACCTTATTGGATATGGTACGGTCCATAATGAGTTATTCAACATTACCGTTATCATTCTGGGAATATGTATTACAGTGCGCTATATTCTGAACCAAGTTCGAAGTAAATCAATTTCTAGGACTCCGTATGAATTGTGGCATAGTAGGAAGCCTTCCCTTAGACATATGAAAATATGGGGCTGCCTGCCACATGTACTAGATGGGAATGTAAAGAAGTTGGAACTAAGATCAGAATTGTGTATGTTTATAGGGTATCCTAAGGGAACTAAGGGAGGTCTGTACTACAACCTGAAGAAACAAAAGATCATTGTATCAACCCATGCAACATTTTTGGAAGAAAGTCATACGAATGACTTTAACTCTCGAAGCAAAGTGGTGCTAGAGGAGTTATCGGGTGATAGAACTGCTTCACAGATTTTGGTCTTAGACACAAGTCTGAGTTCTAGTGAAAGACCTGCAGATGATCAACAATTTAGGGTACTTCGTCATAGTGGGAGGGTTTTAAGAAAACCTAATTTCTTTATGTATAATGCTTTGGTATACCAGGCTGAGACTTATGAGTATGAGGATGATCCGGTCACTTATGATGAAGCTATAAATGATGTTGATTCTAAATCTTGGAAACAGGTCATGAACAATGAGATGGATTCTATGAAATCCAACTCTATTTGGGAACTTATGGATCTACCAGATGGGAAAAAACCCATTAGGTGTAAGTGGGTCTACAAAAGAAAGAAGGATGCAGAAGGGAGAGTTGAAACTTTCAAAGCTAGACTTGTGGCAATGGGTACACATAAAAGGCTAGAATCGATAATGATGAAACCTTTTTTGCCTGTTGCTATGCTGAAGTCTATCCGTATTCTTCTGTCCGTTGCTGTGGCTCTCGATTACAAGATCTAGCAAATGAACATCAAGATGGCATTATTAAATGGCCATCTTAAGGAAAATATCTATATGGTACAGCTCGAAGGGTTCATGGTAAAAGGCCAAGAATGAAAAGTCTGCAAGTTACTTAGATTGATTTATGGATTAAAACAAGCATCCCGCTGATGGAACCAAAGATTTGATTAAGCGATCAAAACATTTAGTTTTGAGCAGAATGTTGATAAACCTGGTGTTATAAACGTATTAAGGATGGAAAAGTGGTCTTTCTGGTGCTCTATGTTGATGATATTCTACTCATTGGGAATGATGTAGGAAATTTATCATCGATCAAATTTTAGTTGCACAAACAGTTTGATATGAAGGACTTGGGAGAAGCTAATTATGTTCTAGGCATTCGCCTCTTCAGAGAACAAAAGAACAAAATGATAGCATTAACCTAGGCTTCATAAATAGACAAGATAATTGAAAAGTATGTAATACAAGAGGCAAAGAAAGGTTCACAAACTTCTATTACCGGTCTAACTCTTTCATTGGATAACTATCCTAAGACATCGGAAGAAAGAGAGCGTATGAGTGAGGTATCTTATGCATTCGTTGTGGGTAGTCTTATGTATGCTATGCTTTGTACACACTCAGATATTTGTTTTACGATAGGTATAGTGAGTCGATATCAAGCGAATCCTGAAATCAAGCACTAGCAAGCAGTAAAGTATATACTTAAGTATCTTAAGAGAAAGAGGGATTACATACTAGTGTATTCTGGAGGGGACCTAACACCCGTAGAATACACAGATTTAGACTTTTAGACTTGTAAGGATTCGAGAAAGTAGACATTAGGATCCGTGTTCTTACTTGGAGGAGTCGCCATTGTGTGGAGGAACGTGAAACAAGCTTGTATGGCTGACTCTACGATGGAGGCTGAGTATGTGATTGCGACTGAGGCATCTAAAGAAGCGGTTTGGCTCCGCAAGTTCTTTAGAGACCTTGAGGTCGTTCCTAGCGTTGACAAACCTTTCATACTCTATTGTGATAATAGCACGGCTATTGCCAGCACAAGAGAATCTAGGTACCATAAAAGGACAAAGCATATAGATTGGAGGTACCACTTAATAAGAAGGTATGTGAAGGCAGGATTAGTGGATGTATGTAAGATCGCGTTCGAGGACGACATTGCTGACTCCTTTACTAAGACTTTGGTAGCTAGAAGCTGTGAGAGGCATGTTGAGGTGATGGGGATGCGAAACATAGCACATTTACTGGCTTAGGGGAAGTGAGAGATTGTTAGGAAATGCCCTAAGCATGAAAGACATTTTAATACATTTCATTTATTTTGAACTAGATAATATAATTATTTTTAGAGGTTATTCATTACATTGTTGTATGTCCTCATTCTATTTGCATGTAAAAGTAAATGTAAGCAAATATGGCTCACTGACTGCTTGTGTTAAACTGTTAGAATGTTGCATGCAATGGACTTTTATATGCGAGAAGACAATGTTCTAAAGTAAGCAGTCTAAATTATGATCTATAGTCTATAGGGTTAGACCGAGCTTCTAACTCATATTAATACTATCATGTTGTCTAAAGCCATAGTGGGGACGGTTTGTCTTGATTTTCTGAAGCATAGACTCCCGAGTAGAGACATAGATATGTTATTTGGTGGTGACATACTGGATCAGAATTAAAGCATGATTGATCTGCGTAGTCCGCTATGAGTGGATTAATCTGCTTTTGATGTTCATTATGCAATAACCTTAGTCCTGAGTAGATGAACTACTTCATGTATATGACTTGTGTACTTTGATGTTCTAATGGCTAAAGCGTCTCAGAGATAGTAAGCTTATAGACCGGTTCGTTAGGTACATGACTTGTATACGATTTGCAGATATTGAAATCATAACTCTAATAAGGAGTTAAGGCTATCTTCTTAAAGGCATTATACTGGATGTGAAAATGGATAAGGCCTTGGGTCGTTTGTTAGGCGGATGACTTCTTATTCACATATGGTGAATAATCATTTTCTTATTTGATAGTATAATAAAACTTTAAGATAACTTGATCAGTAGGTTGGATGGACTTTGACCTAAAGCTAATCATGGATATCATATGAGGGTTTTGCATACATGACAAGGTCATTAGATAATAGCTTGTCACAGGCTTTCGTAATACGATATATAATTTGGAGTTCAGTTTCAGGTTTATAGTGATGTGACTCTGAAATTAGTGATCATGTGATTAAGTTATTCGGTACAGAATGATGACCACATGAATTCACAGGAGCCAGATTATATATGTCTAAATGATCTCTCTACTAGCTCCACATAATTTCTTAACGGATGGCAAATTGATCAAGGTATACTTATTGGCTTGTTATCTTGCATGGATATAAGTAGTGTCCTTAAAGGATAAGGGTAAAAGATAAGATTCTCTCGTAATTGAATTTGAATTTTGTTTTGGATAAAGGATTATACAATTATTCGAATTCCAAGTAAAGTTACCATGATTTTATTTAAATTTAAATTCGAGTTGTGGAAAATTATCCATGAAGGCAAAATTTGAAAGTCAAGTTTTTTTGTGGAGTTTGAAATTTGAATTTGAAATTTGAAATTTGAAAATTTAAATTTAAATTTTGAATTTGAAATTTGAATTTGAAATTTAAATTTGAAATTTGAAATTTGTATTTGAAGTTTGAATTTTGAAATTTGAAATTTAAAATTTGAATTCAAATTTTGAATCACAAATCAAGTGGTAACAGAATTTTGTTGTGGATAAATCCATATGGAAAATTCGATTTTTCTTGTGGATAAAGGTGGAGAGGAAAATCTTGTTTGAATCCTGCTTGAATTTTGAATCATGATCCTCCTAGTGTAGCTGAATTTCTTTAGGCTTATCTCCTATGAGAGGAATCGGTTTTGGTGGATAAGGATGAAGGAAAATTCAAGTTACAATCCTATTTGAATTTTGAGTTTTTCTCTCACATGGTGTAACCGAATTTCTTCGATGGATAATGTCTAAGGGAAAATAGGTTTTTATGGATAAGGGTAAGATGAAATTCAAGTTAAAATCCTGTTTGAATTTTAATGCAATATCTTCTTGGTATGGCCGAATTTGATCATGATCTTGGCCTAAGGAAGAGTTCAGATTTTTGTGTAAAAAAGGGAGAGAAAATCTTCTCTTGGTCTAATTCAAAATTCAAAGGATCACCTCATGAAAAATTATAAATAGGGGTCCTACCACTCCAGTTCTCTCAAACCACAGACTCTTAGGTGAGCAGGCTTATTGTTGCACAAATCACCGTAGTAATAAGTTTTTAAAGAGATCCGGGTGGTCGGAAGGAGACTAGCCACGCTAGTATACCAATTGAGGATCCGGGTGTCCACATACTCTGCAGTACAAGAATTTGAGAATAGTAGATAAGGCTAGTTGGTTGAAGCCCTCCGGTCATTTTCCTCTTGCATTCTTGGCGTCCTTTGAAGGTATAAATTTATTGTTGTTAATTTATTGTACATGACATCACGAGATATTTAACGATTTTGAAAATTTTTTTGTAATTCCGCTATGCTATTTTAATTAATTTTTCCTACACTTTAAGTGTTCCAGCATTATATCAAAACTTTCTTAGATAAGACAAGAGTAAATGGGTGGCGCCATACCTCTCCCCTAGATGTAGGTGTAGTTTTCAAGGCAATCCCAATTAAGGACTGTGCCCATGTGGTTGATGATGTAGTCTCTGGTTATTTAGGATAATTTCAGGAAGATTAATTTTACCAATAAAAGTATTTTAATTTTAGAAATTATTTAAAATTCAAATGATTATTGTTACCATCTTGGATAAGATGATGACAATATATTTGAAATTTAAAATTTGAAAAAATTTGAGATTATGTATAAGGATCGCAATTTAATTTAAATTTTAATATAGACAAGATATCTTAGATTAGATATTATTTGAAATTTGAATAGTATATGAATTTAAATATATGGTTATCTATGGATATAGACAATCTTTTATTTTAAGTTCTAAATTCAAATTTAATAGATAATGACTGTCAAAAAATTTTATTGAGGGCTATAAATATTTGATTGGAGTAGAAAAAATTTTGACCTAGTTTTAAAACTAAGTCAGTATTTTTTGTGGGATTAGGGAGAAAAAAATTTTTCAAGTTTTCGAGCTCAGGAATTCTCTATAAAGCAAGGTTTTTAGAATTGAAAACAGAGAGATAGTAGATCAGAAAGGAGTATTACTTTGTTGATTGGATTCTACAAAGTGTGCCCATACACACCCATGTGTGGAAGAGTTATAATAGGGAATATTAGTTGGTTGTCATTCACAATTTGAAAACTAGCTTAATCATCTAAAATAGTTTCCTAAACCATTTTGTGTGTAAATTAATTATTGTATATAGCAACATGGGCTTTGTTCGATTTGCACAGCACAAAAGTTTTTAAAATCCGCCGTGCTAGGCTTCCATTGTGTATAAGTGTTTTATCAATTTTTCCTTCACCGTAGGTGTCACGCTGCGAAATTTTTAAATTTAAAATTTCGCGCGTGAATGTATAAACTCAATTTGTTAGTGTGCCAATAAAATTTTTCTTATTTTCATGGGGATTCAATTTTAAATTTTTGGGATATTAAATACTAATTTGAGGATATTTAAAATATTTTTATCAATTTTAAAATTTTAACAATTTTTACCTAATAAAAATTTGTTAAATATTTTTTTCATTTATTTATTTATTTTTTTTCTTTCCGGATTGTTATGGAATTTTCCCCCCTCTCATCTTAATACCCTCCCTCTCATTTTTTCTTTTTCTTTCTTCTCCACCGACTTCCCACCGCCTCACTCTCTCCCCTTGTTTTATTTTTTTTCTTTTCCTTTTCTTCTTCTTCTCTCGTCCTCTTCCACTGTTTCCTTTTCTGCTTCTCTTTTCTTCTTTTTCTTTTTCTTTCTTTCGGTCGAAAGTCACCGAACCAGCCACACTTGTTTTTTTTTTTTTCTTCATTTCTTTTTCTTCTTCTTCTTCTCTTGCTCGTCCCCTCCCTCTCTTTGATTTTCTTTTTTCTTCCACGCCGAATCTCTCTTCCCCTCCCCATCTCTTTTTCTTTCTCTTCTTTTTTTTTCTTTTTCTTTCGGCCGAACTCCACCGGAAGTCACGTCGTCCCCGCCTTCCTCGCCGCCACCAGACATCGATCGTCAGTCGAAGCGGTGAGTCGCCATCGCCGGACGTTGACCGAGCCGGAGCCAGCTCTTCCCTGTCCCGCCGAACCCAAACCACCCGCGTCCGAAACCCCCCCTGCCACGTCTCGCCTTCCTCGTGCCCACCCCAAGCCGACTGGGACTAGAGCTCCACGACCGTCGCCCGACCCAACTCTTTTTCGTCTCGCCGAACCAGCCGCGCCTCACCTCCCCTCGTGACGCCGTCAAGCCCAACTCCTCCCGGTTTCGTCTGACCCAGCCGTGCCTCGCCGGTTGCTCCTCGCCACGCTGCTGACTGCCGTGCCCGACGCCAGCCACCGCCCCTGCCGCCGTGAGTTTTTCCGGCCGGTCGTTTTCCATCAGCAAAAAGGAAAAAAAATGTGTATATGTATATATATATTAATGTATATCTGTGTGTGTATGTGTGTGTTTTCATATATATAATAATAATAATAATAATAATAATAATAATAATAGTAAGTAATAATAATAAAAATAATAATGATTTTTAGATTTTAAAATTTCATTGATTTAAAATTTGTATTTTGAACTGTTCTGGGAATTGAAAAATTTTTCTGCAGGTTGAGCATTTTGGAGCTTTTGGGGAAGTCTATTTTTAGGGCAGGTCATGTCGAAATTTTTAAAAAATATATATATCTATATTTTGGTTATTTGTGTTAAAATTACTATTTTAAAATTACGGTATTAAAATAAAGTATCATTTTAAATTTTAAAAATTTAATGGCATACTAATTAGTTGAGTTTACCATAATTCGATTACGGAATTCTTGGACAGATAATTAAATTATCTGTATTTCTTATTTTAGGTACTCATTGATCGAATTCAGAAAGAAAGACTATCTTGGAATTCGTGCGAGAAATTGATCGTAGGTCAAATTGCTGACGAGGTAGGATATCTTACCCTTTCTTGACAGTCAATTTTGTTTTAATGATTTGGCCAAAAAAAATCATTTAAAGAAAATGTATTTATAAAGCTTTGAAATTTTCGTGATTTAGAAAATATCACGATTTCGGAAATTTAAGGAAAAATATCCGGTTACGGATTTTTTTTGAAAAACAATACGGTATATTTTTATTATGTGAATCATATGTTCACATGAAATGTTGAAAGTTGGATTTGGTGTTAAAGTATACCGGGAGCCAGCACACACGTGCGAAGAGTGCACATCTCGATCGAGGATCACTCATTATGCTTCAGCATGGTGAGGGAGGCTCATACGGACCGTACACGAACTAGATGTATATAGGGACACAAATTGCATAATCACGATTCCACGTTTATGATTCGGTATTGCATTGACATACTTAGTATAATGGTTAAATTAAAATGTTGAAATATTTTTTTTAAAAGAATATCCTACTGGACCTTTCGCTCACTGTTTTAAAACTGGTAAACCCCTAGGAGAGAAATCTGATTAGAAGATACAGGTGACGTGGAACCGTTCGTGGACGACAAGATCTAAGACTTGAAGTAGGGATCTGTACATTAGGACAACGTATGTATAAGAGTATTCCGAGACTGTAAATTCTAAACTTTACTTTTTTTGTAAATTCAGTTATTTTATTTTATCCAAGTATGCATCTGTAGGACATGGGTACCTCACCACCTGATATTGCGATAAAAATAGAAATACAAATATTAATTAATTTAAAATATACAAGCATAATTTATAAACAAGTTTAAAGAGTCGGTAAAGGGTAAGATGTAAAAACTGACAGACTTAGGAACCTGAGCTTTCCTTTCTCTTATTCTTTTAAAATTTTATATCCGTCACTATCCCGGATTTTTGGGAAGTGACACCTGTCGCTGTCCCGGGTTTTGGGACGTGACAGGATTTTTGGTATCAGAGCATGGTTTGGGGTTCCCATAGTAATTATATGCATACTTGGAGTAAAATAAAATGCTAATTTACAACCCGGAATTTTTATTTTATAGAATGCCGCCCAGACGTAGAAGGGGAACCATTCCGACAACAACTCCGACCCCGACCTCAGCACCGATGCCAGAGCCGGACCAAGCTAACATCACGGAAGCGATGTATCGAGTATTACAGAACATAGTCACTCGTGCGAGAGATGAACCGGTCGTTCGTGACATGAACTGGAGCCTACGCGATTTTCAACGATTTCGAGTTCCAGCCTTTACTGGCGAAGGTGATCCTTAAGAAGCAGATGATTGGTTCCAAAGTGTGGTGATGAAGATGGACACTATCCAGACCCCACCTGAATACCGGATTGAAAGTCTTTCCACCTATTTGGACGGTAAAGCTGGTATATGGTGGAGACAAATTAGGAGAACGCACAATCTCCAAGAGATGACCTGGGAGATGTTTGAACAATTATTCTATGATCAATTTTTCCCTGAGAGTTTTAGGGATCAAAAGATTATAGAATTCATGAGCCTACAACAAGGAAATATGACCGTATTCGAGTACGTGTCAAAGTTTGGAGAATTATCCAGGTTTGCCTCTACAATGGTGGCGACTGAGCTCACCAAATGTATCAAGTTTGAGCAAGGACTTAAACCATCGATAAGGAGACTGGTGGTGGGTATGCAGATCCGGGACTACCCGACGCTCGTGTCAGCTGCCTTGCGTATTAAGTAGGATAATCAAAATTTTCAGAAGGAGAAATCTGAAGCTCCAAGGACATCTGGTGGACCGACCAGAAGTCAACGTGGGAATCGTACTCATGTTAGTGGGGTCAACATTGAAGGTAGAATAACTGACAGTACTAGAAACACCTCTACCGGAAGAGTACACCCATATGAGAGGAGCTGTTATAACTGTGGCCAGACAGGACATTTAAAGAGGAGCTGTCCTTACAGGCAACAGCAGCCGGCTCAACAATTCCAGCAGTCCAGCCAATCATCAGCCGGATCTCGTCAATCTGGATCGGGACAATTTACCTAAGGACAGGGTAATCAGGGACAGTCAGGATTTGGCCAGCCACAATATAGACTACCACAAGCCCCTTATCAGTCCAGTTTTGGACCTCAGTCATTTCAGTCACAGTGGAGACCTCAAATGTCCACTAGCAGGCAAGTTTCTTCACAACCGCCACAATTCAGGCCAGTGGGACCCACTGCCTCGAGAAACAGTATGAATGACAAGGGGAAAGGGAAAATGTATGCTGTGGAAGGGGAAGAACCAACAACTCAAAATAGTCCTACGGTCATGGAGGATATGATTATGATCTCTTCTAGTTGGGCACACGTATTGTTTGATACTGGTGCCAGTCATTCTTTTATTGCATCCACGTTTGCAAAAGCATTAGAGTTAGAAATTAAACCTTTAGAGTCACCTTTGCAACTAAGTACACCACTTGGAAAAACCGAAGCTTCAATGATATGTTGGATGAATGTTGTTACGCGAGAAGGCGAACAGCTTAATGTCCAATTCATTATCCTACCAATGAGACGCTATGATGTGATTCTTGGTATGGATTGGTTAACTCAGAATAGGGCAACATTAGATTGTCATCACCGAAAGGTGATACTATTCATAGAGCCAAACCCAACAGTGATTGAACTTGAAGACCCAGATCGAGTGATGACCAGTGAGCTATTGAGATCAGCCATAAGTGGTCGACGAAAGCTATCTTGCGCCGCTATTATTTTTGCATTGGAAGGTGACAACATGGAAAGAGGTGATCACTACACTCCGGTGGTAGATGAATTTCCAGATGTATTTCCTGAAGATTTACCTGGTTTGCCACCTGACCGAGAGGTAGAATTCTGCATTGATCTTATTCCCGGCACAGCCCCGATATCAATTCCGCCTTACAAAATGGCACCTGCGGAAAAAGCTGAATTGCAAAAGCAATTGACTGAGCTAGAACTCAAGGGATTCATTCGACTCAGTAAATCACCATGGGGAGCACCAGTCCTATTTGCAAAGAAACAAGATGGAAGCCTACGACTGTGTGTTGACTATCGGCAACTGAACAGGGTGACCATCAAGAATAAATATCCTTTGCCAAGGATCGATGAGTTATTTGATCAACTTGAAGGTGCTCAGTACTTCTCAAAGATTGGTTTGAGATCTGGATATCATCAGTTGAAAATCCGAGAGGAAAATATCCCAAAAACTGCATTTAGGACTCGGTATGGATCTTACTAATTTCTGGTTATGCCTTTTGGTTTAACGAATGCTCCAGCAGCTTTTATGGACTTGATGAATCGTGTTTTCCGACCCTTTCTAGATCAGTTTGTCATCGTCTTCATTGATGATATTCTGATTTATTCTAAAATCCGAGAGAAACACGAACAACACTTAAGGTTGGTCCTACAAACTCTGCGGGAGCATCAGTTGTACGCTAAGAGAGAGAAATGCGACTTCTGGTTATCTGAAGTCAAATTTCTTGGGCATGTTATCTCTAGTCAAGGCATAGCCGTGGACCCTACAAAAGTCGAGGCAATACTAAAATGGGAACGACCTAGAAACGTAACCGAAATCAGAAGTTTTCTGGGATTAGCGGGGTATTATCGTAAATTCGTTCAGGATTTCTCGCGAATCGTAGCCCCAATGACACGACTGACAAGAAAAGATGTTCGATTTGATTGGGATAGCAAATGCGAGAACGCTTTTCAAGAATTAAAAACTCGCTTGACCAATGCTCTAGTTCTTATAATTCCCAAGCCTGAAGAACCTTATGAAGTTTACACTGACGCATCGAAAGAAGGACTCGGGTGTGTTCTAATGCAGAAAGGACATGTCATAGCATACGCATCTCGACAATTGTAGACGCATGAGAAAAACTACCCAACACATGATTTAGAGTTAGCAGCCATTATTTTTGCTTTAAAAATTTGGAGATGCTATCTCTATGGTGTCTCATTTTGGATTTTCTCTGATCATAAGAGTTTGCAGTATCTCTTTACCCAGAAAGATCTGAATTTGAGACAAAGACGTTGGGTAGAGTATATGGAAGATTATGACTTTACTCTGGAATATCATCCAGGTAAGGCTAACGTCGTTGCGGATGCTCTTAGTCGGAAAGGTGCCGGTGTTCTTGCTTCGTTAGCAGTGCTTGATTGGAAAAGAACAGCAGTGGTTGAGGATTATGATCTTCAGATTTTTGAGGATCAAAATTCAATCACTCTGTACAATTTAGTGACTCCACCCTACTTGATTTAGCAGGTTAATGAAAATCAACATAAAGATAGTCATTTGCAAAACGTCTGGTCCAAGATTCAGAATGGAGAACAACTGGAACATTGGAACATCCGTGGTTATGGAGCTTTGTATTTCAAACATCGCCTAGCTGTTCCACAAATACCAGAATTGAAGAAGGCAATCATGGATGAAGCTCATAAATCTCGATTTGCAATACATCTAGGAGTCATCAAGATGCATAAGGACTTAAAGAGGCAATACTGGTGGCGAAACATGAAAAATGACATGACAAATTATGTGAAGACTTGTCAGAATTGTCTTAAGGTCAAAGCGGAACGTCAGAAACCTGGAGGGATGCTACAGCTGCAACCTATTCTAGAGTGGAAGTGGGAAGAAATTACCATGGATTTTCTTATGGGACTACCAAAAACACGAAATGGTTTCGATGCAATTTGGGTAGTGGTAGATCGATTGACGAAATCAGCGCACTTCATTCCTATCAAGTCCACATATGGTAGGCAGAACTTAGCCAAAGCATATTTGGACGAGATATTGAAATATCATGGAATTCCATTAAGTATTATTTCTGATTGAGATCCTCGATTTACCGCTCGATATTGGAAGAGTTTCCAGGCAGCTTTTGGGACAGATTTGAAATTCAGCACCGCTTTCCATCCGCAGACCGACGGATAATCTGAAAGAGTTATTCAGATTCTTGAAGACATGTTACGTGCCTGCGCGTTAGATTATGGGAACAAATGGATTGATAATTTGTCGTTAGCAGAGTTCGCCTACAACAACAGTTATCAATCTAGCATCAAAATGGCACCATTTGAAGCTCTTTACGGAAGACCATGTAGATCACCCATATGCTGGATCGAACCTGAAGATCGAGTTCATACTGGTGCAACTATTATCGAGGATACTACCGAGAAAATTCGAATTATTCGAGAACACTTAAAAACAGCGCAGAGCCGACAAAAGAGTTACGCTGACAGACGACGAAGATCATTGGAATTTGAGGTAGGAGATTTCGTGCTTCTAAAGGTTTCCCCTCGAAAAGGAGTTTCTCGTTTCGGCAAGAAAGGGAAATTAGCTCCTCGATACGTGGGACCGTTCCTTATTATTCAACGAGCTGGAAAAGTTGCTTATCGTTTGGCACTGCCATCAGAGTTGTCCCACGTGCATGATGTATTTCATGTATCGATACTTAGGAAATGCGAACCGGGTCCTACTGCGATAGTTTCGCCCGAGGACATACCAATTTGAGAAGATGTTTCTTACGAAGAGGCACCGGTACGAATTCTTGATAGAAAGGTCAAGAGAATACGACGTCAAGAAATAGCGTTAGTTAAGGTTTTATGGCAACATCACGGAAGTGAAGACGCTACTTGGGAAGTGGAAAGCGAGATGTTAGGGAAATACCCCCATTTGTTTGAAAATCTAGATAATTCGAATTTCGAGGACGAAATTCTTTTGTAAGAGGGGAGAATTGTCACGCTGTGAAATTTTTGAATTTAAAATTTCGCGCGTGAATGTATAAACTCAATTTGTTAGTGTGCCAATAAAATTTTTCTTATTTTCATGGGGATTCAATTTTGAATTTTTGGGGTATTAAATACTAATTTGAGGATATTTAAAACATTTTTACCAATTTTAAAATTTTAACAATTTTTACCTAATCAAAATTTGTTAAATATTTTTTTCATTTATTTATTTTTCTTTTTTTTTCTTTCTTTCCGGATTCTTCCAGAATTTTCCCCCCTCTCATCTTAATACCCTCTCTCTCATTTTTTCTTTTTCTTTCTTCTCCACCGACTTCCCACCGCCTCACTCTCTCCCCTTGTTTTATTTTTTTTCTTTTCCTTTTCTTCTTCTTCTCTCGTCCTCTTCCCCTGTTTCCTTTTCTTCTTCTCTTTTCTTCTTTTTCTTTTTCTTTCTTTCGGTCGAAAGTCACCGAACCAGCCACCCTTGTTTTTTTTTTTTCTTCATTTCTTTTTCTTCTTCTTCTTCTCTTGCTCGCCCCCTCCCTCTCTTTGATTTTCTTTTTTTCTTCCACGCCGAATCTCTCTTCCCCTCCCCATCTCTTTTTCTTTCTCTTCTTTTTCTTTTCTTTTTCTTTCGGCCGAACTCCACTGGAAGTCGCCGCCGTCCCCGCCTTCCTCGCCACCAGCAGACGCCGATCGTCAATCGAAGCGGTGAGTCGCCATCGCCGGACATTGACCAAGTTAGAGCCAGCTCTTCCCTGTCCCACCGAACCCGAACCACCCGCGTCCGAAACCCCCCACGCCGGACTGCCCAGCCGCGTCTCGCCTTCCTCGTGCCCACCCCAAGCCGACCGGGACTGGAGCTCCGCGACCGTCGCCCGAGCCAACTCCTTCCGTCTCGCCGAACCAGCCGTGCCTCGTCGGTTGCTCCTCGCCGCGCTGCCGACTGCGGTGCCCGACGCCAGCCACCGCCCCTACCGCCGTGAGTTTTTCCGGCCGGTCGTTTTCCATCAGCAAAAAGAAAAAAAAACGTGTATATGTATATATATATTAATGTATATCTATGTGTGTATGTATGTGTTTTCATATATATATATAATAATAATAATAATACTAATAATAGTAAGTAATAATAATAAAAATAATAATGATTTTTAGATTTTAAAATTTCATTGATTTAAAATTTGTATTTTGAACTGTTCTGAGAATTGGAAAATTTTTCTGCAGGTTAAGCATTTTAGAGCTTTTGGGGAAGCCTATTTTTAGGGCAGGTCATGCCAAAATTTTTAAAAAATATATATATATCTATATTTTGGTTATTTGTGTTAAAATTGCTATTTTAAAATTACGGTGTTAAAATAAAGTATCATTTTAAATTTTAAAAATTCAATGGCATACTAATTAGTTGAGTTTACCATAATTCGATTATGGAATTCTTGGACAGATAATTAAATTATCTATATTTCTTATTTTAGGTACTCGTTGATCGAATTCAAAAAGAAATACTATCTTGGAATTCGTGCGAGAAATTGATCGTAGGTCAAATTGCTGACGAGGTAGGATATCTTACCCTTTCTTGGCAGCCAATTTTGTTTTAATGATTTGGCCAAAAAAAAAATCATTTAAAGAAAATGTATTTATAAAGCTTTGAAATTTTCGTGATTTAGAAAATATCACGATTTCGGAAATTTAAGGAAAAATATCCGGTTACGGATTTTTTTTAAAAAACAATACGGTATATTTTTATTATGTGAATCATATGTTCACATGAAATGTTGAAAGTTGGATTTGGTGTTAAAGTATACCGGGAGCCAGCACACACGTGCGAAGAGTGCACATCTCGATCGAGGATCACTCATTATGCTTCGGCATGGTGAGGGAGGCTCATACGGACCGTACACGAACTAGATGTATATAGGGACACAAATTGCATAATCACGATTCCACGTTTATGATTCGGTATTGCATTGACATACTTAGTATGATGGTTAAATTAAAATGTTGAAATATTTTTTTTAAAAGAATATCCTACTGGGCCTTTCGCTCACTGTTTTAAAACTGGTAAAACCCCAGGAGAGAAAGCTGATTAGAAGATACAGGTGACGTGGAACCGTTCGTGGACGACAAGATCTAAGACTTGAAGTAGGGATCTGTACATTAGGACAACGTATGTATAAGAGCATTCCGAGACTGTAAATTCTAAACTTTACTTTTTTTGTAAATTCAGTTATTTTATTTTATCCAAGTATGCATCTGTGGGACATGGGTACCTCACCACCTGATATTACGATAAAAATAGAAATACAAATATTAATTAATTTAAAATATACAAGTATAATTTATAAACAAGTTTAAAGAGTCGGTAAAAGGTAAGATGTAAAAACTGACAGACTTAGGAACCTGAGCTTTCCTTTCTCTTATTCTTTTAAAATTTTATATCCGTCACTATCCCGGATTTTTGGGAAATGACACCTGTCGCTGTCCCGGGTTTTGAGACGTGACAGTAGGTTCTTCTGACCGTATCACATAGTCTAGATCCATACTCCCAAGCATATTATTCAAGTTGACATATATAGAAGAAGCATTTATTGTATTTAGAACATATTAACAAGCTCACAACATTGAAATTTAGTCTTTGGATAGAAATAATAATTTGTTAATGGTACTCTTAAACTCATTAGCAGATATTGATAATAAATTATGCCAATAATATGCCTTTCTTTAAGCCAACTTATTGTATGCATGGAACACACCAAAATTTATGGCATATTTACTATCAAATATGTATATAATCTGGCTAAAAAATAATCTTTATTAGACTAATTATTTTATGCATATACTTAAACAAAATTATTTTCTTAAAATATATCCATATATTATAAAATGAATAAATCTACAAAAAAAGATGTCACTTTGTTGTCATTCTATTTCAATTCAATTTATTTTTAAATACTAGATATTAATACATAAAAGGAAAGGAAAAACAACTAAAATGAGGGGGAATTTTTGTTTTGTCAAAGTCAACAGTCAAAGTTAACAAATGAAGTCAAACTCAAAAGTTAATAGTCGATAGGCAAAGTTAATAGTCAAAGTCAAAGATCAAAGGTTAACTATCAACGGTTAACAATTTCTAGTTGGTCGAATAGGTTGTGTCAGGCAGGATTGGGTAGTCAAATCTAAATCAATGCCTTTATCCAACCCCTTTGGATATTTTACTTGGCATGGTAACGGGCTTAAGGCCTAACTCCTTCTTAGGCCTCACTTACTAATAAGATCGGATCAATTCAATTAACATAGTCAATTGCAATTACCAAGAGAGGAAATTGGAGAAATAGTTTTTTTAATGCACTTACTTCAGAATTTTGCCGTCCTAAATTACTTGTTTAGATTTATGCCCCTTTGACAAATTTTTAAATTTGACTAGACAATAAACAGACTAATTTACCTTAAACACTAATTTCCTCTCTGTTCTTCTTCTCTCTCATCTGAGCCTCTCTCTTCACCACTTATTTTCCTCCACCACACTCTCTTTCCTCCCTTCACTGTCCGCCACCATCTCTCTTAGTCTCCATTCTGTTCTCTTTCCTCTTAATTGGTAGCCATCACTGTAGCGGCCCGCCCCTCGTAGAGATCATACAACACTATTACAGTTGAGCTTTATCGCTAACTGCGATAGATTGTACTCTCATGGGTCGCCGGCTTATCTCTCTCTATTTTTAAATCATGACGTTTTTTGAGAAAAATTTTTTTTTTTCTCTTTAAACATCATGTAAACATTTCCCACTATTTACTTTGTTGGCAAATACAAAGTAATTTACATATTACAGTACTTTCGTAAAATATATGATATTACAAAAGACTGTTTCTTTCTTTTTTTTTTCTTTCCTTTTTTTTTATCGCTCAGCGGAAAGACTCTGACAGGACCATATCCCTCGTCCAGTTATCCGATTTGACACGCGCCATCCCGTCCGCATCCAGTCAAATAAGCTACTGAGCTGGTCGCTTACCTGCAACATTAGCAAAAATGGTGAGCTACAGGCTTAGTAAGTTCAAACATGCAAGAAATAAAATTTCTATGAATAGTACTATTCATCGTAAATAGTATCTTTGACCACTATTCATATGTGAATAGTATCTTTGACCACTATTCATACGTGAATAGTAAGGTTGACCACAACACAGTGTTACAACAGTACATCTACCGCGATGTTAGTACTCTCACTAAACTATCTTATGCTCAATTATGGTATAGTTTCAGTTTTAGGTAATTATCTTTCATTATGTTCTGGTTTTGAGCTCAGGTTGGCAGTACCATTTAAGTGCGCATGACTGGGAGCGGTACATTAGTGCTGACCTCCACAGCCTTAATCTCATAACCCCGAAGGCAAAATTGTACATGACTGGGAGCGGTACATCAGTGCTGACCTCCACAGCCTTATTCTCATAGCCCCGAAGGCAAAAGTACCTCCCTGTACGGAAGGCTGGTACGCCAGAAAGTGGTTTCATTACCTACTTTTTAAAATTCTAACCCGGTGACTTCACATTGTCCCGTGGTTAGGAATGGTTCACATTTTAATTTTAGGTGAGTGAGTTTCATTAACCTCGCTCTAGTGCCCGAAGCACAATTAACAATATGTCCATTCTCAATAGTGCCCGTAGCACATTACGTCTCTCTCTCTACTCTATAATAGTGCCCGTAGCACATATGTACCTAACTTATAGTTAGTACATCAAAGTTAGTAATAATAATGCTATATGTTGCAGACAGGTAAATGTCTGAAACTTACCTTATCAGTCTCTTCTCTTTTCCTCTCTTTGATCTTTGATCGCCCTCCTTGTAGGTCGATTTTTTTTTTTATCCTACAGACAAAACTTTGTCTGTTAATTTCATTTCCATTTGTAGCTTTTATTTTTCATTTAAAAGCTTAAATAAAACCTATTTATAACTTTTTAGGCTTTATTTATCATTTTCCCCATTTTTCTCAACTTTTGTAAAATTACGATTTTGCCCCTGTATTTTGGAAAAATTACGATTTTGCCCCTATATTTTGGCAAAATTACAATATTACCCCTGACGGAAATTTTCCCAATCCAGACTGTATTTTTGGCTCTCAGGAACTTTTCTGACTCTTTTCTAATCATTACCGGGTTCATTTCTATTTTATTTTCATTTTTCACTTTCCCGACCCTCGGGAAGCACTATTCCGACCCTTACGTCGGTTTAGTGATTTTCTATCGTTTCGAAGTCTCAAATGGACGTTTCACTAGTATTTAAAACGTTCACCTAGATATTCCCGACCTAGGTCTCCGAGGTTCGGATTTTCCGTTCCCGACTCGGACCTTTATTTCGTTTCCAAAAACGCCCCCCCTCGGGGTCGGTTTTTCAATTTCACTCGTGTTTTACATTTTCAAGGGGACGGGTTACTATTCACGAACCACCCCTTAGGTTTTCCTTATCAAATTTTCCGTTAGGGACTCGGGTTTCCGACCCGACCCCAAACTTTTTATTTTTATTTCCATTTTACCCCAAATGCTGTTTTCGAAATTTCGGTAGCATTTCGGCGTAATTTTAAGACTTCCGGCGTTAGGTACGTCTCGAACCATATGTACCTGCCACGTACTATACCACAAGCCTATTTTATGTAAAAGTTTTCCAAACTTTTACATAAAAGCTCACAAAACTCCAATTTGCATTTTAACCCACATTACACAAAATTTTTTCCATTTTCATCCTTAGTTTTTGGCCACGGTTTTGACAATCAAAACCTAACCAAAACTTCTCAAATTTTCACCAAATCTTAGGCTATTAAAATGTCATTTTCTAACACATTTTCAAGCCCATTTTCATTGCATTTTTCAACAATTTTCCTAGGGTTTTTACCATATATAACGCACGGCCTCATTAAGGGAAACTTATCCCAAATTTTCTTTTCTTGCTTTCATTCACAATTTCATCGTTTACATTATAAAATGCATGATTCCAATTAACCAAAGATCAAGTAAACCATGAAAATTTTCTTTCAAACCCTTGTTACCCCACAACCACATTAGGGTAGTTCACACCAAAATATTTTTTTCAAGCTTTTCATAATGCAAACCATGCTTTATTCTTAACAAAATTTAAATTGAAAGCATGTTAACAATTAAACCACAAAAATTTCTCATTGCTTACTCTTGGTAACCCACGGTTTTACCCTTGGAAAACCAACAAAATTTTGGTTTTTCTTTAAACCAATTACATGGTTTTCTTCCTAATTACACCCTTAACAAAACCCAAACACCAAATCAATGAAAACAACCAAAAATTTTTCCATCTTTTTTCACTATTCATCACACGGTTTTCTTGAAAAAAAACCAAGAAAAAGTTCAATCCAAGGGGAGTTACCTTGTTCACTTGCTTCCTTTGTCTTCAAGGAATGCTTTGACACCAATTTTGTGAAAGAAATTTGAAGAAATCACTTGTCTCTCTCTTGGTTCCTCACGGCTCCACCAAGGAAAATGACTTAGAATTTTTTGTTCTTTGGTTTTTGGCTTTGAAAATGGTCTCGGCCTTTTGTTCCCAAAAGTGGCCGACTTATGCATGAAACAAGCCAATTAATTTAGCTACCAACCAATCACATTTCACCACCTTTCAACACTAATTCTTTCCATCATTTTCAAAAAATCAAAATGGTGAATTTTGGCCAAATCTTAGCCTTTAGATCTAAAAGCAAATGAATCATGGCCATTAATGCTACCAACCACCATTTTCTTCCCATTTATTAAAGGGATTTATGATGTCATAAATGCTAAAGCAAAAGTTGACTTTGACTTTCACTATTCACATTAATTCGATTACTTTTTGACCGATACCGGTTCGAGCCGAAATTTTCCTGAAATCGTCCCGGCGTGTTCCTGAGGTCTCCTGTGCAGTCGGATCAATTTAAACTGCTTCCGTTTGATCAAAATCAATCCCGGAAGTTTTCCGTCTTTTATTGTCCCGGTTAGGGTTTTCAATGCCGGTTTTGGCACCATTTCACCCGTTTCAACTCAGTGAATTTTTCCAACACTGAATTTTTGCTCGTCAGTATTGTTAGAACATCTTCATATATTCTAAACAATATAAATACATTTCTTTCACTCTTTAAACAGTACAAATTATTATATACATACATTTGAATTTCCCGGTTGTCACAATCACCATCCCCTCACTGGCCCCAAGTTCACTATTGTGAGCAAAGTAGATTGCCTAGAAATCGCACGTTTCATGAGCCTAACAAATAGACTGCTACTTAAATACTTAAACTTAATCCTTATATCTTATAATTACTAATAAATAGGTAGTAAACTTTAGAATAATTCTTTTTATAACTTATTATAAAAACTTCGTTGTACGTTTTGTTTCCTTTTGTCATAGAAATATTTATCATACATAAGAGTAAACATAGAGTCTTACACGTTGGAAACTCATTATTTTACGTATAATTATATATGGAATCCTAAAATAACATAATAATATCCAAAATATCTTTTGTGGAATAGTTTGCACAGGGGTATCCCATACCACCCTTTACTCTCTTCAATCACCCACAATGCCAGCCATAATCAAACTACAGGTTTCTTACTTACAATATGAAATACATACATACATACATACATACATACATACATACATACATACATATAGATAAGCTTATGGTTAACAAGCACAAATGTGATCTCACAAAACATTGCATATATAGAATAAAATGCATGATCCATTTATGATTCATAATGGGAATGGTAACGCATGCTCCTATTATTATCAATTATAGATTTCTTATGCTTCATTATGGTTTTATTATCTTGCTAAACATATGGGCCTTAGTGTACATACGTGATCAATGGAAAGTTAGAGTTTGCAAGGTCTCTAACAATATCAAGATCAATCTAAATTTCATTCAGAACATAATATAACATGAACATAATCCTCTCATGATCCAAGTGTTGGCACGACACTCTTAACTTACTTATCTTAGTCTTGTTACTTTAGGTGAGTATGCAATGTATATTGTTACCTCAAATTCTAATTCGTAGAACTCTTATGTTATAATATTGTCAGTCATAAAAAATGTCCATCATCATATGACATAATATTATATTAGAAAAAGATCGTAATATACATTCAAAGTATGACATATGCGTAGAACATGACACAATCATGAAACTTTGCAACTTCATAAACTATGACATAATACTAAAATATGACATAGTTATTATGATGGCATTATTACAAAAATATGGCATGTTTTTATTTAAAACATGGCATTCTTAAAATATGACTATTTTGAAAACATAGTGTACTTGAAAATATGGCATACATGAAAACATGACTCACTTTAAAAGATGGAATTTTCGTAATTCATGGCACTTCATCATGGCATACATGTAACAAAACATAGCATATCATATAAACATACTTTATTTGAAAATATTTAATATTTCTATACTATAGGTAAGGTTTATACTTACCTTACGCATAGCTTTTCCATTCGCTTAACTAATCTGTGGTCTAAATCTTTCTACTTGAAAATATATGCATAATGAGTATTAATACTCATATTGGATATAACCGTATCAAAGTTCCTCTTAATAAAAAGGAAATAAAAACTTAGTCTAAACTAATTCCTTACTAAATATGGTTACAAGGTATTGTGTATTTAAATCTTTGAATAATTCCTATTAACTTAATAGAAATTGGATAATTAGATAATTTAATCTCATTAACTTTGTATCATAATATTATTTTGATACTCTTTAAAATCCACACTTTTCAAAACTATAAAGCATTCATATTAAAACTATTTAATTTAATACTCCTTGAAAGAAGTTTCATCTAAATTTCTTTTTATAAAAGGAGAATCATGATCCAATCCATATAAAGTTGTAGTGTATTTTAAAACTTAAAACATAAATTTTACTTAAGTCAATAGAAAATTGGATATAAAAATATCAATCCATTTTCTTAAACATGCAAAGTATTTCCTATAAAAAAAATCATGTTAAAAAAATCTAATAGCGTTTTGTAACTTTGTGTTAAACTATTTGTCACTCTATAATTCAAAATTCCATATATTTTAAAAATACAAAATACTTCTAGAAATCACCTAACTTAAAATTTAAAACTTCTCACCTTCTAATAATATTAAACTTATTTTAAACTTTCTGTCCTTTATATAATATATATATATATTTAAACAACATAACTTTTTTAAAATATATTTTATTTTCCTTTTTTTAAATGGCCATGCGCTACAGTCGCGGATTAATGGCACGGCAGCACTGGAACTCAGATTGGACTGGCACTGTAGCCTCAGATAATGGCATTAGAGCTCTTAACATAGGGCTACCGTTGTAATTTTTCCTCTTTTTCCTTATTTTCTAAAAAAAAATTCATATTTCAAAGGATAAAAAATTTGACAAAAATTTTTTTATGAGAAATATTTGTCTATATGTTAACTAAATTTTTCATGTTTACACAAAAGTCTAATTTTGCTCATAAAAATTATTTTTTCTCAAAAATAGATAATCTGTAAGTTTTTAACCATTTTTACCAAATAATTGATGACCTCCTCTTTCCAAAATCATGATTCTATATTCATAAAATCTTAAAACATGTATATATAGCATAACTGATTTTTCATAGACTATTCTAAATTTTCTTAATGGTTTTCTATCTAATAGAAATCCATTCTACTTTCTAAACTTTAATATTCAAATCTTAAAATTTTTATTCTTGATTATGAACATATTTATAGCATTATCAAATCACCATTTCTAAATTTATTCTAACATTCAAACATTATCAACTTGAACTTAGAAATTTTTCAAAAAATTATGAACACCCATTATTTCTACTCAAATTTCAACCCACTAAAAATTATAAATTTTAAAAAAATTAACAAGATTTTTGGCTAAAAAAATATCTCGACAACCGGTTCTGCCACCAAAAATTGGAATTAAAACTCCTTGGAGGAGGCTTGAAGAATTTCTTTAAATTTTAGAAGGCTAAAAAGTATTTGAGAGGCGAGAAAATGCAAGAAAGCCAAAGAAAATTTTTGAAAAATATGAAGAAAACTAAAAATAACTTTAGAGAAAACATAGATAGCTAGAGAGCTTTGTATGTTTGGGTGTGGAAAATGATTGAAGGGTGGAGGCTTATTTATAGCCAAAAGTTTATGACAATGGATCAATTTACTAATCATACTTAAGGTTTTCTAGGATTTTCTAATCATGTTTTAGCCATGCTTATCTCTAATTTAAACCTATGATATAAGCACATTGACATGTGCATGTGGTAGAAGAAGATAATTCAGACTTTACTTCTAATCCTGTCCATTTGATCAAATTCCTATTTCTTGAATTTAGATAAATAAAAATAATTTTAGATTTTATCTCTTAATAGATAAATTCTAATCCGTTAACTAGACATAACAATATTTCCTCCCATCTACCACTAACACAAATTCCTATACCTCATGGTGTCAAAAAGTTAAGTAGTATAAACTTTTACTACATTGAAAACTTATCCAACAAGTATCTCTACTAAAAAGGTAACTTAGTAAAGATTTTAGCGGTATCTAATACTTACCCTCAAACTTTCTATATTGCTAAAAGGTAATTTATCAATTTTTAATTTGTGAAAAAGTAGACATTCTAAATCTTGATCTGTCTAGACATTTGATGTCTAATTCTTAATACTGTATATTTGTATGTAAAAAAATTCTGTCTAGGAAACTTTAAAATTAATAATTCCAATACTCCTAAAATTGTCGAAATACTACTTTTGGTGATTTGATAACTTTTTTACACTTTTTATCAATTCATCATTTTTACTATTCACACTTTTGAATAAAGTGAAGTACCTTAATGTTATGTTACAAATTAAATTATAAAACAATAAAGTTATTTTATTTTATTTTTCATTAAGCACAGTAACTTTATGCTATGTGACATTATTTTGTCACCTTTTAGGGCTTTATTTAAATTGTACCATGACACTTATATCTTAAGGTAACATCATGAATTTTATTTCATAACTTTAGATTAAAATTATAAACCAAATTATAATTTACATGTGGAAATTTTATGACTTGCTTAATTAATTCACTTAAAATTCCTTATCAAAATTTTGGATATTACAGGTATTCTAGTAGATTACCAAATAGTATTTTGGTGAATACCCGAAACACTTGAAGTCACCAAACGATATTTTAGAGGATTACTAAATAGTATTTCGATGGATTGCCAAATGGTGTTGCTAGAAAATCTAAATTATTAAAAGGTATTCCAACGGATTAACAATCGGTATTCCGATAAATTACCAGAAGGTATTTTGGTGAGTTACCAAACAATGTCCTAATGCATTACTTTTGCTATTTGTTGCGGGTGTTTTTGAAAAGATACATTAGGGTAACCTTTGACTTACGTTAAAAGATGACAAAAATCTTGAAACTATTATAAATAAGTAAAATTACAGAGGTGAATATTTTTAGGACATTTCTTAAAAAACCCCAATACCTAATATTCTAAACTGTATGTCGTGGGACCATATTGGCCACAATCTTGCACCAGCAACGCAGCTGTAGTTTTTTTGCTGAAACCATATGCCAAACGACAACGTTTTGGCCGCCCGAAAAATTGTCGTTTTGGCTCAAACCTTATGACAAATGACAGCCTGCTTGTTCAGTCTATTGACTGCATCCAAACCCGGAAAACAAAGCAACATGGAACCCAAAAAAAGGTCATTCTTCAACTTTTGTTTCCCAAAAAAACCAAAATTGAATCCAACAAATATATAATTTAAAAAATTTTGGTGGCATTTGGTATTATTTTTAAAATGTTTTCTATTTTCAAAAAAACTAAAAATTAGAATGTTTTGAAAATTGTATTAAAACTATTTCTAAAATTGTGTTTGGTTATGTTTTCCAAATTTATATTCTAAGAAATATAAAAATGAAACTATGTTTAGTTTTATTTTTGAAAACTCATTTTATAAGTGAGTATTTTATGAAAACATATTTATATTTAATTAAAAAAAAAACAAAAAACAAAAAATAAATTATTCGTCATAACAAAAAAAAAATCCTTTGGGGATGGGTTTTGCAACGGGGGGCAGAGGTCGAAGGCATTAGTGATCTAAACTCTAGGTGGCAGTGATGGTAACATTTAGATCGCAAGTTAGTGGTCATTATCATAAGAAGGTCATCACCATCGTTACTAGTGTTTTTGAAAATGAAAAATCATTCTAAAAAATAAAACCAAATGCCCCCTTTATTTTCCCCTAAAATTGAATCCAAAATCAACAAAAAAAAAAATCAAATGAATTATTTAATCCCCTTTAATCCTTTTTCTTTTTTCTTTTTAAATTTAAAAATACTCAAACTGAATCAATCTCTCATAAGATCCCAATAAAGAAATAGACAACCATTATTGGATTCAGCCACAATGCATATAAAATATATCCAATAAAAATAACATACATATACTTTCACTAAATCCAAATATCAAGTAATAAATATATCCCAGAAAAATGTTTGACCAAAACTTTAGACATCAACTGAAAAGAAGAGAAAATAAAACATTCCTCAATGATTTAACATGAGCGGCTCTAATACCACTTATTGAAAAAAATTTTATTTGATTAAATATATCATCAAAAGTCAAGATTTTACGTTAAATCGTCAAGAAAAATAGATCAGAAGCGTACCTAACTTTATTAAGAAGAAAAAGCAAGATTATCATTCTTTTATATCTAAACCTTTCTTTTAGAGAGAAAATTCTTATCTCACTCATTGATAGGATATAAGAGAATTAGCAATACAATGGTTTAGACTAAGGATTATAACCTTATTATATCTTTATTATATTATATTTTATTTTATTTTATTTATTAGCCCACCATAAATAATAAAACTAAATATTGGATCTCCACACATTAAAGACCATACCTTATGAGATGTTTTAAAGTCCAATAACTTACAAACTTTAGTCTATCACTTTTTGAAAAATAGATAGCCAATAATATACAATTAATTGATCGGGTTTTTGATGAATACCCAAAAAAGTGCACACATTTGAAAATTTGCCCCATTATAGTAGCTTCAGGATTTTTATCCTCAACTTTTAAGACAACTCAAATGTCAATAATATGTTTTTTTAAAAATACACCCAACCAACTAAAATGTAATACACTTGAAGACCATTTGGTAATATTCTAGAGTACTATATGGGCCAAAATACCTTTTCGTAATTCACGTATTTTAGTAATTTATCGAAATTCCTTTTGGTCATCTGTTAGAATACTGAATAATCTGCTAAAATATCGTTTAATAATCTACCGAAATACCTTAATCCCCCAAAATATATGTGATAATCTGCTAAAATAGCATTTCTTAACACCCCCCAACACCCCCCCCCCCCCCCCCCCCCCCCCCCACAAAAAAAAAAAAAAAACCCATTAGGTAATCTACGGAATAACTTTTTGGCAATCTGTCAGTAATGTGGAATAACTTTTGACAATCCGCCGGAATATCATTTGGTAATCCACAAATATATCTTTTGGTATTCTTCTAAAATATTTTTTAATTATCAATTATTTAAAATTTGTTTTCATATTACAATATGAATCATCATTTATATTTTGTTTTTCTTTTTTATGTATCAAAATTTTTACATTGTTTAAAAATTTTTAAAGAATTTTTCAAATAACATTAAATCGTCAAAATATTTTAAAAATCATAATATTGTCTTAAAAAATTAAAAAAATATCAAAATATTCAAAATACTAAAAGAAAAAAGAATTAAAAATATAAAATTATTTTTGCTCTTCTTCTTCCTCTTCGACGAGATCAATCACCAAAGAGGAAGCCTTATGATTAATGGTCAGCAAAGGATCCCTGATGCCAACGTTTGTCAAACCCAAGCCTTGTAGGAAAAATTGAAAATATACGCAGTGGAATTTTAAAAATTTTAAAAAAAATCGTACTAATTCGTATTATCATATACAATAAATTAAATAATAATCTCAATACTTTGTGAGAAAAACACCAAGAAAGCCGGTAGATACCAAGAAAGCTTTAAAAAACTAGCTTTCTTTACTGTTTTCCAAATCCCAGATGTTGGAGTATGTGGACACTTGATTCCTCAATTGAAATTTGTACGGCTTATCTCCTTCTAACCATCAAGATCTTTAGCCATTTATTATTATGAGTGAGAGTTATAATAATAAATTAGCTCACTTAAGAGTCTGTAGTTTGAATAAAATAGGGTCCCACAGGTCCTCTTTATAGTGAATGCACTGGGTGGGTTTCAAATTTGAATAGGCTATTTAAAAAATATTTTTCTCTCTCATTCCCTTTAGTTGGCATTTTTTTTCCTACATGGGAGGCACAAAATTTGCCACTTCAAGGTCTAGGAGACTCAAAATTTGATTCAAATTTCAATTTATATTTATCATGTGATTGTATTTGTATAAATGATATTTCATAAATGCAATTTAAATTTAAAATAAAAGAGAAAATGTTTTTTCTTGCTTTATCCTTAAAGAATGCGCCTACCATAAGCAAATAAGGATAAGATTTTGTTTCAATTCATATTTAAATAAGATTATATAGACATTTAAATTAATTATTTAAATAATTAATTCATCTATATTTTTTAAAATTTAAATCAATTTCAAATTTATCTCAAAAAATATATACAATCAATTTAAATTTCAAATCTTATTTTCTAAATAAATTTTTATACAATTTAAATATTTATCTAGTTAATTAAATGAAACAAAATTCTTATTCTACCTTCAGCAAGAAAAATACCTACACTCATAAAGAGGTGATTTAGATTTTTCTCTTTCCTAAATGTAAAAATTAAAGCCATAAAGAATATCTTAATTAATTATCGTCCATTGAGGAATTGTATGGAATCAGTAAAGGGACCGGCTAAACGTATATAATGTGGGCTCAAATAATTTATATAATCAATTAATCTATACCAAATATATCAACTAAACAATTATTAATTTCAGAAGTATACCACTATAAATCTGAAACTACACTTCAAATTATATATTGTATCATGTAAGTTAGTGAATAGTTACAGTCCAATGACTTTGTCATATATACAACACTCTCATATGATATCCATGAATAACTTAAAGTCAAAGTCTGTTCAATTTTGATCACATTATCTTAAAAATCCATTAGACATTCAATAGGAAAATGATTATTCATTATATGTGAATAATAAATCATTTTCAAAGTAAAGGACACAAGACCTTGTCCATTTTCACATCATACATAGCGCTATTCAGAGGATAATTTTTACTCTTTATTAAAGTTATGATTCTATATTTATAAGCAAACCCTTCACTGAATATAAGTTATATACTTAATGAATCAGTTTATTAGCTTACTTCTTTAATATGCCTTAGCCTTTGGAATATTAAAATACATAAGTTATACACATAATTAAAGTTATGATTCTATATCTATAAGTAAACCCTATATTGAATATAAGTCATATATCCAATGAATTAGTTTAGTTGCTTACTACTTCAATAGGCCTTAGTCTTTGGAATATTAAAATATACAAGTTATATATATCAAGCCATTTACTTACTCAAGACTACGGTTATTGTATAATGAACATTAAAAATAAATTAATCTACTCAAGCGGATTATATAAATTAATTACATTTTAATTTAAATCCAATATGTCACTACCACTGGGTAAGGTATCTATGTCTCTACTTGGGAGTCGGCTTTCTCCAAACGGTCAAGAGAAATCATCTCCCTAATTGGCTTTAGACAATATAATAGTATTAATATGAGTTAGATGTTCAGTCTAATCTCATAGACTATGAACTATAGATTAGACCACTTACTTTAGAATATTGTCTTCTCGCATATAAAAGACCATTGCATGCAACATTCTAACAATTTAACATCAAATATTCAATAAGCCATATTTATTTATATTTACTTTAGCATGTAAATAAGATGAGGATATATAGCAATGATGTATTGAATAACTTCTAATATATTATTAATCAGTTCAAAAATAAATGAAATACATTAAAATTTCTTTCCCTCTTAGGGCATTTCTATCAATCCTCACAAGGCCGATTACATCTCTGGTGAGATCAACTAATGGAGACGAAGCCTCATGGTTGAAGGTTAGCAAAGGATCCCCGATGCTTGCGTTTGTCGAACCCAAGTCTCATAAGGTCAATTGCAAGGCTTGATGGCCGCGAAATGCACAATTTGAAGTAGGGGATTTTAGATTTGGGTTTTCTTGTTAATGTATAATAATGCCAAAAAAGTTAAATGAAAAAAATTAAAAGAAGGGCAAAAATCTGAACCAATATTTTAGTAGTGCAAAATCTAAAGTAGGCGCATTAAAGGGGCTATTTCTACAATTTTCTCTAATTGATATTTGTAGGCCATTTTTATAATTTTTCTAACATTGCATATATTTATTTGTCACGTTTTAAGGATATAACGTATAATGTGATTGATTGCATATATGATTATGGAACTCATATAGCCGTTTTGAATTTTATTTATTTTTTTGGCATCCACTACAAACATTTCATCAAATATCATGACTCTCAAAGCTACCAAACTCGAATATTATCAAAAAGTGAAATTTTTAGATACAACAGTTGTGATACTGTGCTCTCAATTTGAATGATCGTTGTTCTGATAATAATTAATACCGACTAACATATATTCAAGAGGTTCAACTGTGTTCTGAAACATACATACGCACAAAATAATAGATTTGTTAGTATTTACTGTTAAGCTATTGTTGACAACCGTGTTTATCTTGAGGAACGATGTTGTAAATGCTTTTGTGCCTTGATTGCACAAAACAAGCAGAAAAGACAATATAATATATTTACAACAGTATGTGCAGAATATGCAAATATAGTTTACCCTCACTAAATTTTACACTCCTTATATGTATGCATATATGTACTTTTTACAATTTTCTCATATGAAAGACTACTTGATGGTCCTCCCTTGAAAATAAGATTGTATCCTTAAGCGTATTCAAAATACTAAAATTAGATTTAGATTTTCTCACATTGGAAGACGGGTAATTTACGCAACAAAATTTTATAAATTTTATTTGGAGCATACGTTGTTATATATAATAAATTATTCTACAATTTACATACTTTGGAGGGAAAGATCTACAGGAATATTGAAGAAGGCCAATAAGAAAGTTTCAACTAACTAGCCTCATTTACTAAACTTTAATTCTCGGATGATAGAGTGTATGAGCACTTGGTCTTTTGATCTATATTTTGGTGCGTAGCTTTTCTTCTTTTAATTATCTGGAACTCTTAGAACTTATTATTATTAATAAGAATATGATAATAAGCTTTATTACCATAAAGTCTATAGTCTAATCAAAACAAGAGCTCTAAGCTCCTATTTATAACGAATGGACTAAGTGCTATTTAAATTTGAATAGGACATTTGCAAAAGTTTTTTCTGTCTCCTTCTTTAAATTTGCGTGTTTTCTATCCCTAAAGAACACTAAAAAAAATGCCGATCACATATAAAGGAGATCCAAATTTGACTCAAATTCCAATCTTTAACTATCTTGAAATTCAAGATTTTATTTATGTAAATAATGTTTTATAAATCCAATTTTAATTCAAAGAAAATAATAACAACTTTATTTGAATAAAATAATTATGTAATAATTATTCAAATAAAATCAAAAAGAGGAAAAACTTTTTCCTTACCATATCCACATTAAAAATGCCTACTATGTTGAGACTGCCCTAAGAGAGAAAGAAATTTAAGTTATATTTCATTTATTTTGAAATGATTAATAATATATTTGAGGTTTTTTATTATATTTTTGTATACTACATTCTTATTTTGACCTTATCATTGTAGCCCTTTTTTTTTCAAGCATGAGAAAGAAAAGATTTTTTCCTTATTTGATTTTATTTTGGATGATTATTACATAATTATTTAATTCAAATAAAACTGGAGTCATAGAATATTATTTATGCAAATAAAATCACAAGATTTATGCAGATTGAAATTTGAATCAAATTATGAATCCTTTACCTTGTGGTGGATGAATTTTTTTAGGGAAATTTCTTAGAGTAAAATTCGGCTACATGAAGTGGAAGGAGCGAGAAATATTTTTTCTGGTATCTTGTTCAAATTTTGAAAACTACTCAGTGCACTCACTATAAATACGACCTTGGGGGTTCTTATTTTTTTTAGAACACAGACTCTCAGGTGAGCGAATTTATTATTATAACTCTTACTCATAATAATAAATTCTCAGATAACTTGGTGGTTGGAAGAAGACAAGCTGCGAGAATACCGATCGAGAAACCGAGTGCTCACATAATCCACTATCCGAGAATTAGAGAATAGTAAAAAAAAAAAAGTTAGTTGGTTGAAACTTTCTCAGTCACGTCCTCTGACATTCTTGGTGTGTTCTTTTGAAGGTATATATATTGTTGTATAATTTATTATATATAACAACACGAGTTAATCCAATCTTTAGAAAATTTTTTAAAATTCTGTTGCGTGTGTTTTTCTTTTTTCCTATAAAATACAGACTAAAATTTAGATTATTTATTTTAGAATGTTTTCTTCTCATATATAAAATCCATTATATATAATATTCTAACAGTTTAAATAAAATCTACATAAATAAAACATGCGCAGTTTGGTTGTTTTTGCCGAAGCTTAGAAGGCTACATTTACTAAATGCCAGGTACAATAAATACTTCCCATATTTATGATTCTATCTATTTCTTTATGATGATATATTATATTTACGTTCTCTTGATGTGATTTTCCTATGTTCTGCTGTCAACGAATCTATATTCTTTATTTGTGCATGTTTCATTAATAAAGCAGTTGTATTGCTATTCCATTTTTTTAAGCCAATGAATTTTCAATGTGTTTGTATATATATCTATATATTCTGTGTTTCTTAGATTTTCTATTTATGTTAGATTTTGTTTTGTTTTAAACTAATGTTATCACTTTATCAATTAATTGTTAGTATTGGTTTCATAATCTCAGCACCTATAATTAGGTTCATACTACCGTTTTCATTATGCTTGGGATTGATTTTTTCTGTAGGTGGGATTTCGACTTTTTTTTTTTCTTTCATTCGTGTGTTCTTTGTGGCCTTGACCTTGCTTCTTCTTCTTTTCTTTTCTATCACCCCCCCTTCGCCCTTCTTTCTTTTTTAGTTTAGTGCTCTATCTCTTTTATATAGCTTTGCCGGTCATTCTAGATTAAAACCATAGCCCTTCCAATTTATCCTCTTTTACTTTATTCGTTGGCTGGCGATGATGGATGCATATATTTTGATGCATTGAGTTTTATGTAGTTTGTCTAAAGTTATCGTGAGTAGGTTTTTATCTACATCAGTCCTTCTTAGACGGTTTTGTTGATTTGTTTTTGTTTTCTCTCTCTTTTTTTTAATCAACCAACAGAATTTTTATAGGTGAGTTTTCTTTGTATTGTTCAATATATGTTTCCTTTTGTTGTTCAACTTACTACTATTCCATATCTTTTTGAATTGTTTATTCAACTCACATGTGTTTGTTTGACGTATTTGGTTTTCAGAACAATATATTACCTTCTATTGGCAATTTACTATCCATTTTAGAGCCGATTTTCTCAGCTTAACTAATTCTAGTTAGCAAAACCAATTTTTAATTCTCTTCGTTGTCTTTGGAAACCACTTTTGTACAGTTGTCTTACAATTCAAACCTAAATCTCATTTGTCGAATCAACTATCCGGCCTTTTTTGCTTTTACCCTTTTATCAAATGGTTTTATTTGCTTTTTCCCATCGTCTTATATTTTCTTTTGATATTCAATTGGCTACTGTTTCATATCTTTCTGGGCTGTTTATTCAGTTCACATCCATTTGGTTGTCACATTTAGTTTTCAAAATAGTATATTACTTCTGTATTGGTAGTTTATTACCCATTTTGCAATTGGTTTTCTTATCTTAATTGAATTTGATTACCGTAACCCATTTGTCATTCTTTTTGTTGTCGTTCAAAACTGCATTTATAGCACTGCTCTATTTGTGTGTTGATCTGATTAGTCAAACTAGCTTCTTGGGCCTTTCTTGCAATTCCCCTCTCACCAAATAATTTTATTTGTTTACCATTGCCATCTTCTCTCTTTCTGCGTTTTTACCTTTGAATTTGTAATCATCGAACGTAAGAATTCTAAACTTTCACTTATCTTATTCTCTCTCTCTCTCTCTCTCTCTTTTAATAGCAGGTCTGCCTTCTCTTTTTTCTTCATGTCCTCTCTATTGATTTTTGCTTTTTGTTTTATATAAATTTGCTCGTGTGTTTTTGTTTTCCTATTCATCTGTAGCTTTTGGACAACTATATATTTTACTCTGTTCATTTAATTTGTAATATTCCTATGGCATAATGTGTGTGAAAAATTTATGTTTGATTATACAACTTCCATTTATTCAGTTGCCACTAATGATTTTTTAGATGAGTATTTGTTCAGGTACCCAATAAATGATTTGAAATGTGTAGAACAATAAATTTATCATACATTATTGATATTGCTTAATATATGAGCCAACAGCCATTTTTCCAATTAATTTCCGTCATTTGTTTACTATCCATTTTAAAACTGAATTTCTCAAGCTAATTAGATTTGGTTAGTATAATCAATTTTTCATCCCTTTTGTTCTCCTTTGAAACTGGTTTCATAGAATTATTATTTAGTTTTAACTTCCATAGAATAATTGGGTACCCAATTATTATGTTTGATTATACAACTTCCATTTATTCAGTTGCCACTAATGATTTTTTAGATGAGTATTTGTTCAGGTACCCAATAAATGATTTGAAATGTGTAGAACAATAAATTTATCATACATTATTGATATTGCTTAATATATGAGCCAACAGCCATTTTTCCAATTAATTTCCGTCATTTGTTTACTATCCATTTTAAAACTGAATTTCTCAAGCTAATTAGATTTGGTTAGTATAATCAATTTTTCATCCCTTTTGTTCTCCTTTGAAACTGGTTTCATAGAATTATTATCCTATTTATGCCTAGATATTATTTGAGGAATCAATTTTCCGAATTGGTTTTTTTTTTGGCCTTTTTTTCCACTCCGCTTTCACCAAATAGTTTTATTCCTTTACCATAGCTATCTTCTGCCTTCCTGTGTTTTTGCCTTTGAGTTACTAAACCTGCCACACACATTATGTAAAGTGCATATAAGATAATGTGTGTGGCAGGTTTAGTGTTTATTAATACGATTTTCATTTATTCGTTTGCCACTGATTTTTTTTTTTTTTACAGAGGTATTTTGTCAGGCAGTCAATGAATAGTTTCATACGTGTCAAGCAATATATCTGCCACACATTGCTGATATTGCTAAATATCTAAGCCAATTCTTTTTTTATTTTTTTCCTTGTACCCTCCACCCCCACCCTCCCCTCTTCCTCCTTTTTCCCCGTAAACCATACTGACTTGCTACTCTCTTATATTAATATAATATATTACATGATTTAGTTTTTATCTATATTCTATACCTCTTTTACATAGCTGTTACACATATAGGCAAGGTTTTCTCCCTCTTTTTTTTCCTTGTTTACCATTTTTAATTTAATTGTCACATGCATCATAGATGCTAGATTTTATTGTTGGAAAGCTTTGATCTATTTATTCATGTATGAAGCGAAAAGGATGCATTAGTAATGGAGAAATTACATTTTCTTTTCATTTATTGTATTGATTTAGTTTACTCAAATATTTTCACCTAGTTTATTTATTTTTCATATAGGTCTGGCCAATATTTAGTATATTTCAGTTTAGTCGTTACTAACATGTAATTGGTTGAAATACTGTTGTATAGTTTCATTCTAATTATATTAGATTTAAAATATATGACTATATTTAAACAAATAATTATTTGATGTAATTAATTTGAGTACTGTTGTATAGTTTTATTATAAATATATTAGATTTAATATAACTAACTGTATTTAAACATATAATTGTTTAGATTATATGTCGCAGGAGTGAACGCCAAATAGAGAGAGAGAGAGAGAGAGAGAGAGAGCGTATGGGAGAAAACTGATTAAAATATAGTAGTTTTATTTCTGATAAAAGAAAAAAAAAAAAAAACATTTAGTTTGATATAAGCTGTTCATAACGACTGTAATGATGCAAAGTTATAATGACATAGCTAATTTAATTGTAGGCCACTGTTTTTGGGATAGAAGAACTAACAGCCTGCAAATGTAACGGTAACAAAACTAAACACTCGGCAAAGGGGAGGGGGAGGAGAAAAAAACGAGAGAGGGTTGGGGGGTGGGTGGGGAGTGGGTGTGGGGTGAAGGAGAGGTGTACATAAAATGCAATTTAAAACAAGACAATTGGTGTATAAAAAAACAACTCAAAACAATAATTAAAGTGTTGGCTTGAGCAATTTCAAGCTACTACTGCTTAAAAATATTAAAAACAACAGTAAAATGAAAACAACAAACATTAGCTTAATTCAAAACACCAAAATGCCTTCTACAAAGCTAAAGGAGAGGGGGAGGAAAAAAAGGGAAAAAAAAAAGGGAAAGAAAAAAACAGAGAGAGAGAGAGAGAGAGAGAGAGAAAGAGAGATAAACTAATGCTTTGAGATATATAAATTAGTTTTATTTTTTTGGATCAAAATCCTTCATATAAAAAACAAGAGCTCGAGTATAGTTTTTTAACTATTTATTGCATATTTACCAACGTAAAATTTTGAAAACACAGATTAGTTCAGATTATTATTATTAAAAACTTTCCGAATGTTTATTAAATCAAAATAAAAGTTAATGATTAAAACTAATATATTTAAACATCTAATTGTTGAATTAGACTTTAAAAGAAAATAACAAATATCAATTATTCCACTATAAATTATAAATAATTTTTAATTCTTATTAATTAGATGGACCGTGAAAGAACAACAAAAAATCTTTTACCATTGAACAATCAATGCAAATGGCACTGCCATTCTTATCCATATGAAGATTCAACGTTTAGAAACACTAAATGTTCACATGATCGATGTGAAGATGTCGGGCTTCAAACATTTAAGATTGAAAATTAACAAGATGTTAGCCTGTTCTGAATTTGAAGGGCAAATATCTTATTAAAGTCTACCATCAACATCGACAAACCACAAAGAGAAATGTAATTTTCTAACCTAAAAATATATATATTAAAATAATGTAAAAATTATTTTATTGTCATTGAACTATTTTCTAATGTAGCTTCCCCGCTTCATCTTTCTCTTTAATATTTTCCTATGAGTATTGCTAATACATATTTTGATTTTGGAGATTGCCCTTATATCTGTGAACATTATAGTGCTCTTTTCTAGTCTAATGAGAATATCAAAAAAAAAAAAAAAAAAACTGACTGAAATTTAATCTATGTTGTAAGGATAGAAAAATCATATCACCTCTAATTAGAGAAACTCCTTCTGTACTAGGTAAATTACATGATTGTTATGAAAGGCTTATAGTACACGTTTCAGGATGAATATTCAAAGTTTTAATTCTATGCTTACATTTACATTTTTGGACAAAATTAGTACCTAATGCAAGAAACTCAAATGATCTGTATATTTTTAAAACAAATGGACAAATACATCATCTTATGAGATCTTTGTTACCAACTAATAATAACCCTTTAAAATTTGCACAATTATATATATATATATATGACATAGAAAACAAAATTTAAAACCAAATTGTAGCATTTTTTTTTATGATGCATCAAAAGATTTAACAAAATCAATAATTAAAAGCATAATTAAAATGCTCAACGAAAATAACAGATTAGTAAAATTTTTTGAAATGCAAGAGATAGATGCCAAGATCTTGAAATTCCTTCTATGAAACTGAAATTAATAGGACAACGATGTATAGATAGTAATCAATATGAATCGCTTACTTCAAATGATATAGGAGATCTAATAGATGGAGATATTCACGAATATAAATAAGGAAGGAATATTATAATTCAAGAAAAGACAAATAATTTACAAAGAATTATAAAATTACATCCATCTTATATGGCTTAATGGTATCCACTATTATTTCCATACAGAGAAGATGGTTATAAAATTGATTTAAATTAGAATACAAATAATTCAAATAAAAACCTTCAACAAATAGGAATCCTATAAGAGTATTTTACTGTTATCAACTACAACAATGTCGATCTCTAGGCAGTACTTTATTCAGGAGTGGAAGACTCTTCCAATAATATATAGTTGATGTATATGTTACTGTTGAAGAAGATCGATTAGAATACATAAAAAAAAAAAAATCAAAGCAATTTAAGATTTGAAATTTATTAAGACATTCAAGATGCCGTCGATACTGTGCAAGAGCAACAGCAAAAAAAGCATTTTATTGCTATCAACTACAACAACATCGATCTCTAGACAATATTTTGTTCAGGAGTGGAAGACTCTACTAACAATATATAGTTGATGCATATGCTACTGTTGAAGAAGATAAATTAGAATACATTTAAAAATTTAAAGCAATTTAAGATCTGAAATTTATCAAGGCATTCACGACGTCATCACAAGAGAAGATATTGATGTAAGAGCAATAGGGAAAAGAATAATTCTTCTATCTAGCCACATTGGAAGTTCTAAATACATGATCCAAAATTATCAAGATGCAATGATAATATATATACACTATGTAAAACCAGATTTATTCATAATATTTACATACAATCCTAGATGGCCTGAAATTACTTATGCCCTGGCTACAATCCCAGGTCAAAAACTTGAAGATATCTAGATATTACTACAAGAATCTTTAAGATGAAATTAAACAATATTTTATCAACCATTAAATCAAAACGCATATTTTGGGCAATTATTATAGGTTAGATTCTTTAATTACATACTGTTTAATATCGTTAATATAAAATAAAAAAAAAAGACCTTTGTTTTTATATTAATGCAAAACTAATATATTTTTCTGTTCTTTTTTTTTAATTTCCCTTATTTTATTCATTAGATATATATGTGGTTGAATTCCAAAAACATAGCTTATCACACTATTATTTCTAATTTTGGCTACACTCTAATGAAAAATTATTTGAACCATTACAAATAAATAAATTTATTTATGCAGAAATATCTGATCCAGAAAAAAAATCCACAAAAATATAATGTTGTAGCAAAATTTTGTAGGATAAATAATAGAAAATGCACAATAAAATTTTAAAAAATTTTAAGATAATTGAAAACTCGTGTTGTCATATATAATAAATTATTCAACAATTACTATACCTTCAGAGGAGATCATCAGAATCACCAGAGGATGTGACCAAGAGGTTTCAACCAACTAGCATTCTTTACTATTCTTTAATTCTTGGAAACTTAATTACTCATTTCATAGTAATTAGGTTTCACGCATTACGAAAGTCTTCAAATTGGCTTTCTGTTCAGTACACGGCCTTCTACACGGGTTCTAACACGGGCGTGTATGGCTCGAGCACGGGCGTGCACTAGCCAAGCTTTCTTAACACGCCTTGTCTTGGACCATGCTCACTTTATCAGAGTGGTACACGGCCACTTACACAGTCGTGTACCTGACCATGTAAAACTACACAGCCATGTTAACTCACACGGCCTCTCTCATAAAACAATCCCATCAATACACGGTTTCTTACACGACCATGTACCTGACCGTGTTCGATGTATTTGCACTAAAAATGCATCAAATTATTCCTTAACTTCTCATTGAATAATTTGTTAAGTTACAGGGACGAGGTGGTCCTTACAAGGTTGGATCTCCTATGTGGAAAATGTGTTTGGGCACGATCCTATACGTGACCACCCCTCGGTGGCTTCGTAGGACGTGGATCAGGCTACGTAAATAATGGTTATACACTCAAGACTCGTTTAGTTATTAACCTTTCCTAGATGCTCTGTTAACTAAACTAGTGGCCAAAATAAGAGGTTATTAATATGTCTTAAACTTAGAGGATTTAAGGCAACATATATTAATTGGACGGGATCCATGTTCTGGCTATTTGTGTCATGACCACTGTGGCGGCCCGCCCTTCGTAGAGATCATACAATACTATTACAGTTAAGCTTCATAGCTAACTGCGATAGATTGTACTCTCATGGGTTGCCGGCTAATCTATCTCTCTTTAAAACATGACGTTTTTGGGGAATTTTTTTTAAACATCATGTAAAACATTATCCACTAATCACTTTGTTTACAAATACAAAGTAATTTACATAATACAGTACTTTCACAAAATATATATTATTACAAAAGAACTGTTTCTCTTTCCTTTCTCTATTATCGCTCAGCGGAAAGACTCTGGCAGGACCATATCCCTTGGCCTCATATCCCATTTGACACTCTCTATCCCGTCCGCCATCCAACCATACAAAGCTAGTGAGCTGGTTGCTTACCTGCAACATAAGTAAAATGGTGAGCTATAGGCTTAGTAAGTTCAAACATACAAGAAATAGAATTTCTATGAATAGTACTATTTATCATGAATAGTAACTTTAACCACTATTTATCATGAATAGTAACTTTGACTACAACACAGTATATCAACAGTACATCGGCCATGGTGTTAGTACTCTCACGAAACTGTCTTATGCTCAATTATGGCATAGTTTCAGTTTTAGGTAATTATCTTTAATTATGTTCTGGTTTTGAGCTCAGGTTGGCAGTACCATTTAGTACGCATGACTAGGAGCGGTATATTAGTGCTGACCTCCACAGCCTTAATTTCATTATCATAGCCCCGAAGGCAAAATTGTATATGACTGGGAGCGGTACACTAATGTTGACCTCCACAGCCTTAATCTCATCATCATAGCCCCGAAGGCAAAGTTTACCTCCCTGTACGGAAGGCTGGTACACCAAAAGTGGTTTCATTACCGACTTTTAAAGTTCTAACCCGGTGACTTCATATTGCCCCGTGGTTAGGAATGGTTCACATTTTAATTTCACGTGAGTGAGTTTCATTAATCTCGCTCTAGTGCCCGAAGCACAATTATTATATGTCCCATTTTCAATAGTGCCCGTAGCACATTTCGTCTCTATCTCTATTCTATAATAGTGCCGTAGCACATATGTACCTAACTTATAGTTAGTACATCAAAGTTAGCAATAATAATGCTACATGTTGCAGACAAGTAAATGTCTGAACTTACCTTATCCGTTTCTTCTCCTTTTCCTTTCTGGATCTTTAATCGCTCTCCTTGTAGGTCGATTTTGGGATCCTACAGACAAAACCTTGTCTTTTAATTTCATTTCCAGTTATAGCTCTTATTTTTTTTATTAAAAGCTTGAATAAAACCTATTTATAATTTTTTAGGCTTTATTTATCATTTCCCCCCATTTTTCTCAACTTTTACAAAATTACGATTTTACCCCTATATTTTGGCAAAATTACAATTATGCCCCTGACGGGATTTTCTCGATCTAGACTGCACTTTTGGCTTTTAGGAACTTTTTTGAATTTTTTCTATTCATTACCGGGTTCGTTTCTATTTTATTTCCATTTTTCACCTTCCCGACCCTCGGGAAGCACTATTCTAACCCTTTACGTTGGTTTAGTGATTTTCTATCGTTTCGGAGTCTCAAATGGACGTTTTACTAGTATTTAAAATGTTCATCTAGACTTTCCTGATTTAGGTCTCCAAGGCTCGGATTTTCCGTACCCTACTCAGACCTTTACTTCGTTTCCCAAAAACGCCCCCCCCTAGGGGTTCATTTTTCAGTTTCACTCACGTTTCATATTTTTAAGGGGACGGGTTACTATTCACAAACCACCCTTAGATTTCCCTTATTCAATTTTCCTTTAGGAACTCGGGTTTCCGACCCGACCCTAAACTTTTACTCTCGATTCCCTTTTTACCCCAAATGCCGTTTTCGAAATTTCGGTAGTATTTCGACGTAAATTTAAGGTTACCGGTGTTAGGTACACCTCGAACCATATGTACCTGCCGCGTACTATACCAAAGTTCTATTTTATGTAAAAGTTTCCCAAACTTTTACATAAAAGCTCACACATTTAACAATTCACATTTTGAATCACAATTAACAAAATTCTTTCAATTTTGCCCTTGGTTTTAGCCACGGTTTTCCTATCCAAATCCTAGCCAAAAATTTTCCATCTTTCAACCAAATTTTAGGCTATTCAAATGTCATTACCTAGCACATTTTCAAGCCAATTTCCATGCATTTTACAACATAATTCTTAGGGTTTTTCACCATTCATACCCCACGACCATTTTAGGTAAAACATGCACCAAATTTTTGTTTCATGCTTTCAACCACATAACCATCATTTTCATAATTAAATGCATGATTTAAACTATCCAACCATCAAGTTAATCGTGCAAAAATGTTCACCAAACCCTAATTACACCCCACGGCCATATTAGGGAAGTTAGATACCAAAATTTTTCCAAGCTTTCTAACCATGCAAATCATGCTTTCTATTTAACCAAAACATGATTTAAAGCATTACAACACTTAAACAACAATGAATCCATCATCAAACACATAGGTAACCCACGGTTTTACCATTGAAAAACCAACAAAAACTTTGTTTTTCTTTAAACAAAATGCATGGTTTTTCTTCTAATCAAACCATTAACAAAACCCAAGCACCAAATCAACCAAATGAATCACAAATTTTCTCATTCTTCAAGCCATCAAACCCACAGATTTTTCAATGAAAAAGCAAGAAAAATTTCAAACCAAAGATGGCTACCTTGATTTCTTGCATCCCTTGACTTCAATGAAGAGTTTGATACCACTTTTGTAAAGAAAACTTGAGTGTTTGGCTTGGTTCTCCTTGGTTGCTCACGGGTTCACCATGGAATCACTTAGAAAAATTTTTCTTCTTTGTTTTCCTTTTGAATTAGCTACGGGTGCCTTTGTATCAACTTTGTTGACTTATGTAACAAAGAAACCAATTAATTTGGCTTCCAACCAATGAGATTTCAACACCTTTCATGCCATTTCTTTTCACATTTTCACAAAAATAAATTTGGCTAATTTTGGCAAAATCTAAGCCTTTAGATCAAAAAGCCAATCAATCTTGGCCATTAATGCCACCAACCACCATTTTTAATGCATTTAATAAATGGATTTATGATGTCATAAATGTAAAGTAAAAATTTTGACTTTGACTTTACTATTCATATTAATTCGACTACTTTTTGACCGATGTCGGTTCGAGCCAAAATTTTCCTGAAATCGTCCAGGCGGGTTCCTGAGGTCTCCTGTGCAGTCGGATTAATTTATACTGCTTCCGTTTGATCAAAATCAATCCTGGAAGTTTTTCATCTTTTAGTGCACCATAATGCACCGGTTAGGGTTTTCAATGCCGTTTTTGGCACCGTTCCACACGTTTCAATTCAGTGAATTTTATCAACACTGAATTCTTACTCATCAGTATTGTTAGAACATTTTAATACATTCTAAACAATATAAATTTATTTATTTCACTCTTTAAATAGTACAAATTATTATATACATACATTTGTATATTTTCTTTTGAGAATGCCAGAATTTCCCAGTTGTCACATTCACCCCTCCTTATAAAATTTTCGTCCTCGAAAATTAGAACAAGTGGGGATATAAACTCCTCATCTCTGTTTCTCGTTCCCACGTGGCTTCTTCAATGTTGTGAATTTTTCACAAAATCTTCACTAGTGGGATTGTCTTATTCCTCAGTACTTTCTCTTCACGAGCCAGTACTCGAATAGGTTGTTCTTCATATGTCAAATCTTCGTGGATCTAAATAGGTTTATGCTTCAATACATGGGACGGATCTGGTATATACTTTCTCAGCATTGACACATGAAATACATTATGCACTGCCGACAATTCATGAGGTAACGCTAATCTGTAAGCGACCCTTCCAATGCGTTCGATAATTTCATAAGGTCCGATATATCTTGGACTCAGTTTTCCCTTCTTACTGAAACGCATAATCCCCGTCATAGGCGATACCTTAAGAAACACGAAGTCTCCTTCATTAAACTCAAAGGATCTTCACCTCTTATCCGCATAACTCTTTTGTCGACTTTGCACAATTTTCATTTGACGCTGAATTCTCACAACGGCATCAGAAGTTTCTCGTATAAAATCCATCTTATGCAGTTGTTTCTCTCGCAGGTCATACCAGTGTATCGACGATCTACATTTCTGTCCATAAAGGGCCTCATAAGGTGCCATTCCTATGGAACCTTGGTAACTATTATTGTACGAGAATTCAATTAATGGTAACTTCTCGTTCCAATTTCCCGCAAAATCCATTACACAAGCTCGAAGCATGTCCACTAATGTCTGAATGGTCTGCTCCGACTGTCTGTCTGTTTGCAGATGAAATACCGTACTGAGTCTCAATTCAGTACCCATCACTTTTTGCACACACTTCCAGAAATTCGAAGTGAATCATGCATCTCGATCTGATACAATAGATTTTGGTACTCCATGTAATCTGATGACATGAGTTATATAAAACTGAGCAAACTTTTCCAACGAAAAGGTCATCTTGACAGCTATAAATCGTGTCGTCTTGGTCAATCTGTCCACAATAACCCAGATGGCATCATAACTTCTCGGGTTTTTGGGAGTCCCATTACAAAATCCATAGTAATGTGTTCCCATTTCCATTCAAGAATCTCCAAAGGTTCTAATTGTGATGCCCCGTGCCCTAGGTGGCCTGGACTGTCACTATAAAACTACTGTTCCTTTACTTATACTTATGCTCTCTTGCAATTGAATAATGTTTACTTAAAATATCTTTAATAGGTTACCCTAATTTTAGAAGAAATTTTTTTTAATGCGTACGTATTTACTATTCGCATACACGTACTATTAAAAGCGGAATTTGAAACATAACAAATTTAATCTTACAAACATACTTATACTGTTGATTTTGTAGAATAGTATTTTTGAATAGTACCCATCAGCTTTTATTCGAAAATACTATTCGACTACTACTATTCAAAATACTGTGTAACCGTTACTATTCAAAAATACTATTTAACGGTTACTATTATTATTCAAAATACTGGTTACTCAAACTATGCGGAAGTTTACTCGTAGGGTGTCCAAAACCTCTCCTCACATCCGCCTCCGCCGCCGTCATTGACCATCGTGGCTTATGTCATAGGACGCTTACCTACAGCATGAACACACTCCGTGAGCATTATGCCCAGTAAGTACAACATGTTAACCACAAAACATGTTTAAACATAATACATACTTAAAAATGCATAAGCATGCAAGATAGTCACATATACCACTTAGCATATACCATATCAGCATATATCATGTCATAGCATACAAACTTTACATATCATATGCATACAGATTACTTCATGTAAAAGCATGTATCTTACTGTAGCTGAAAGCATAGCGAACTAATGCGGACAGTGAACTATGCATGATCTGGTTATGTTCATTTATGCTTTAGTACTTTTTTCTTTCTCTTGTCTATTTAGGGCCCATGTGTCAGTACCGTGTGCACGCAGACCAACGGTAATGCCCGAGGTCAACTAATGCCGAAGAGCCATCAATTGATGCTCAACTTTTGGCCTTAACTTTCTTTAACTGGAAAACCCTTCAAATGAAGGAGCCGGTACGACACACCTATTTATTTCCATCTTGTTTAACTGTTCTAGCCATACGCTTCTCTAAGCTGTCCCCAATCCTATGCGATAGGGATCTATGGCTTCTAACTTGTTCTTTCATCAATCTACGCGATTGTGAAACTATATGCTCTTATGTATGCTGTGCAACATCATGTGCATGTAAGGCATACTTAACATACTGTAAAACCATCATTTTAACATCATTTTATTCATGCTACAGGTGGAGTTGTACTTACTTAATTGCAAGCACTTGTATTCATGCCTTTAGAAATTTGCAGGTTACTACCTATCATCAATAATGTCTCTCATTAATATCTTCTCTAAGTCACCAATACTGTTAGTGACTAAAGTAGATAATTACTCGATACCGATTACCGTCGGCACTACTTACTCTCTATCTCAAGAGTTAACTTATTCGTATGTGGTTAATTAATTTATGGCCCCATAAATTAACTACCACGTCCTTGGACTACTTTTGCCTATACTCGTCTTTTATGTGGTACCGGGGTCCCTCGGTACCCTATTGGCCTATCTGGGAATTTGGTGTCTAATTTTTGTCACGTTTGATTAACTGTCTTCTTGATTGTTAAATCAACATTCCTCACAATGTTGCTCTGAATACGATGCTTAACTGATTTACCGATCAGTGAACTGACCGGTTACCTCATGTTTTGGCAACTAGGTAGCCTATCGGGCTACTATATGTAGGCTTGGTATAGTAACCGTTCGGGTTACTTTGCTTGTTTGAGTGTGGTAGCCTACCGGGCTACCTTGCATTATGGTGTAGTAGCCGACTAGGCTACCTCTACCGTATCTTACTAAAAACGTCCCTTGTTTTTTGTGAAATTCCTTTGAAAACTTTGTTCAAATCTAGAAATTCTTACAAAAGGATTTTTCATTTTGAAAGGGGTATGGTGTCCCCACATTTTTTGAAAGCAAAGTGTTTGAAATGGTTTGAAAGGGGTATGGTGTCCCCACATATTTGAAAACGAGTCTCACCTCACCCCATTAGAGGATGAGGGTGTTTTTGTTAAAATCATTTCTAAGTCATTTAAAGGGAACACATTGTAAATGTGCTAAAAAATGTGGTGTTGGACCACTTTTGAAAATAATTTGAAACTTGTTTGAAATGACTTTGTTTGAGAAATCGCCGTTCATGAAACTTTTCGTCCTCGACGAAATGAACAATTCTCGTTCATTTTGGAGCTAATTATAACTCTAACGGCTCCTAAATTCATCAAACATGTGGCCTTTGTGCCCAGTTTTTATAAAAGTTCCAGTTTTACGTACTTTTGAAAACAAGTCTGTTTGGGGCCCGCAAAACGGTCGAATTTTTGAAACCTACATGAGTTAGTTTCAAGGTTTTGTCGAGATCTAAAACTTTCATGTTTTGACCAAAGTCTGGTTCAGCATTTAAAAAGGTCATTTTAATAAAAATCTGAGACTGTTTATTTGGTCCAGATTTGTTACTCCTAGTTTTGGACACCGAACCAAAACCAGCCGAAAAGCCTTTCATAGGTTCATTTTTGGCCAATGACTATTTGACACAAAAACGACCATATCGAGATTTGCTTAAATCTTCATGTTTTACCAAATCGTAGATTCAGACCCTAGGTGGGTCAAATTGGCCAAAATCCGTGGCTGATCCTGGGGACAGATTTTGTGTCCAGCCACCCTCTACACACTCGTGCACACTCATATCTCAAACCACTTGTAAACTAAAGTAAACACAGCCACAACTACAAAAACTTTAAAGACTGAAAGCTAAAGGCTCAAATAACTTATTACAACCCATGTGCTTAACCAAATACATATAAATCTCCTTTGATCAAAAGCTTAAATACAACTAACCACAAAAGATGGGGGTTTTTCGGTTTATACCTTAGAGTGCTTTGATCCAAGCACAACCGGGCCAAGGGTGGCTGTCAAGCTCCATAGAAAACAAAGGGAGTTATGGGGTCACTTGTGCTAGAATGAGAACACAAGGAAAACAAAACGTTTCTCTTAATATCCAGCCAAGATGAAAAATTAAACCATAGAAAAATTTCGGTTCTAGGGTCTTACCGAAACTACCTTCGAAGAGTGCACCTCTAACAACTTGTCTGGCCAAGTTTTTGTGTGAAAGTTATGTGAAAATATGGGTGGTTTAGGGGCTAAAGAGGGGTTAGATTTTCTGAAGAGAAATGGGGGAGAAAGCTGTATTTTTTTTGAGAGTTTTTGTGACCAAATGGGAAAAGTGAAACCTAAGGGTGGTTGCACCTTTTTATAGGCAACTCTAAGCAAATTTGCTTAACTCTAAGCCCTCTTAATTAAGCCATAATTTAGCTCAATTGGGGGACAAAAATCTGTGCTGCAGCCCTTGAAATTTCGGAGCCATGATGGAGGGTGAAAGGGAGCAAGTTTGCATTAAATGGTCATGGTCCTCTTATCCTTAAAACCCCATTTTTTAATCTAAAAACTCCAACACATCCCTTGATTTAAGGGATCATTTTCAGCTGGTTTTATAGCTGGTTTTTCAGCTGTTTTCCTAACCAAAGGGGCATGGTTTGGTTGGGGTAAAAGTCCAACCGAATCGATTCTGTGCAGTCTAGTTTTCTACTGCGTTTTTCAGCCCTTTCTCGGCAGTGTTCTAATTTTCATCCAAAATTTGGATTTTCTGAATCTGATTTTTATACTGATGATTTCTAATTGTTTTATACTGTCTAAGAGCCCATTCTATGCCAAATTACTATTTATTTCCTATACTGTGGTAGTGTCTACACTGTGTTGTCCTTTCACACGCAAACCGAGGCGTTCCTAGGCGAAATTTCAGACACAGTCTCTCTTGACTAATTCGGACGTTCTGATTTCAATTTTATTAGTCATATGTCCGTCTGAGGTCGTCTGGACCAGTTTTCGGGATCTGTGTGGTCCTACCTCGAAAAACGTGTCAGGTGCCCGTTTGACTAATTTGGGTGTCCTGAGTCTAGATATATCAGTTTTAAGTCAAACTAAGGCCGTCTTGGCCAGTAACTTGATACTGCGTCTTACACTATTCACCATTTACTATTCATGGTTCACTGTTCTCTGTTCTAACTGACTAGTCCGAGTGTTCTGACTCTGATTTTATCAGTCTCTGGGTGAGAAGAGGTCATCCAGACCATTTTCTTTATACTGTATGCCTACTGGGGAGATCCTTGTTATTGTGCTCAGACGTTTGGTCCGAGTATTTCAGTGATATGCTCACTAGTCTTGTGTCAGGAAATGGTCATCCAGACCAGTTTCATGGCATTACGTATCTCATACACTTATACACATAACAGGATAGACCGGGTTCTCTGTCGGTTATCCCTTTTCACTGTATGAATAGTAATAAACAATACTGCACCTGTTTAGTCTATTCAACTGGAATTTATGCTACATTTATCAACTTAATTACTCATTTCATAGTAATTAGGTTTCACGTATTACGAGAGTCTTCAAATTGGTTCTCTACTTAGTACACGACCTTCTACAAGGGTTCTAACACGGGCGTGTATGGCTTGAGCACGGGCGTGTACTAGCCGAGCTTTCTCAACACGACCGTGTCTTGGACTATGCTCACTTTACCCGAGTGGTACACGGCTACTTACACAGCCATGTACCCGACCATATAAAACTACGTGACCATGTTAACTCGCACGGCCTCTCTCATAAAACAATCCGATCAGTACACGATTTCTTACACGACCGTGTACCTGACCGTGTTCGATGTATTTGGACTAAAAATGCATCAAATTATTCCTTAGCTTCTCATTGAATAATTTGTTGAGTTACAGGGACGGGGTGGTCCTTACACCAATCTTCCTGCTGGATGTTTATGTTTAGCTTTGATTCTCTAACAGGTCATGCATCTGCTCACAAATTTCGCTATATCATTCTTCATCCTTTTCCACCAGAACTATAACTTCAAGTCCTGATACATTTTACTAGCTCCAGGATGAACCGAATATGGTATCTCATGGGCTTCTGACATGATCCGTCTTTTAAGTTCCTCATTAGTCAGAACATTAATTCTTCCTTGATAGAGGATCATTCCATCCTTGGAAATTCCTTCTGGAGAATTTCTCATTCTTGGATCTCGTCTTTGAGCTTCCTTGATATCCTAAAATAACGATGATTCCACTTGGAGTGCAGCCAATCTTCTGGATATCAGCTCCAAGTTCAAAGAATTTATCTCTTGCTGTAATGGTTTCGGAAGCCTTTTTATCGGTAGCTGGTGCGATATGGTAGACTTTCTACTTAAAGCATCTGCTACATGGTTAGCCTTCCCTGGATGATATAGGATTTCACAATCATAATCCTTTACCAGTTCCAACCATCTTCTTTGTCGCATATTGAGCTCCTTTTGCGTGAAGAAATACTTCAAGCTTTGGTGATCAGTAAAAATCTGACACTGGGCTCCATAGAGATAGTGTCGCCAAATTTTAAGTGTAAACACTACTGCAGCAAGTTCAAGGTCATGGGTAGGGTAATTCCTTTCATGATCCTTTAATGGACGGGAAGCGTAGGCAATCACCTTGCCACCTTACATCAGGACTGCTTCCAATCCTATTTTAGATGCATCACTATAGATCACAAACTTCTCTCCTTCAGTGGGAAGCGTAAGGATTGGTGCGTTTATCAGCCGTCTCTTTAACTCCTGGAAGCTTCTTTTGAATTTCATAGTCCACTCATACTTTCTTTCTTTGTGTGTAAGAGCAGTAAGAGGTGCAGCTAAACGCACAAATCCCTCTACAAACCTTCGATAATAACCAGTTAACCCCAAGAAACTACGTATTTCCGTCACACTCTTGGGTGCAGGCCATTGGTTAATTGCATCTACCTTCGTCGGATCTACAGCAATACCTTCCTGGGATACAACATGTCCGAGGAAATGTACTTTATCCAGCCAAAACTCGCATTTTGAGAATTTGGCCTTATCGTATATAACACGATCCTCAGATGCTCCTTGTGCTCCTCATGAGTCTTTGAGTATATAAGAATGTCATCAATGAATACAATGACAAACTTATTCAAATACTCTTTAAAAATTCTGTTCATCAAGTCCATGAACGCTGCTGGCACATTTGTAAATCTGAATGGCATCACAAGAAACTCATAGTGACCATAATGAGTCCTAAACGCCGTTTTAGGAATATCACTTTCTTTAATTCTCAGCTAGTGAGATCCTGATCATAAGTCGATCTTGGAAAATACCGCTGCGCCTTTTAACTGGTCGAATAAGTCATCAATTCTAGGTAACGGGTACCCATTTTTTATCGTAACCTTATTCAACTCCCGGTAATCAATGCACAACCGGAACACTCCATCCTTTTTCTTGACGAACAACACAGGTCCACCCCATGGAGAATAACTCGGTCTGATGAATCCCTTGTCCAAAAGCTCATTTAATTGTTCCTGCAGCTCCTTTAACTCCACTGGAGCCATGCGGTATGGTGTTCTGGAAATAGGTGCCGTTCCAGACATTAACTCAATTTCGAAAGAGATTTCTCTCTCTGGAGGTATCCCTGGTAACTTTTCAGGAAATACGTCAAGAAATTCATTGACAACAGGAACATCTTCAGGTTGAAGCTTCTGTTCCTCTGTAGTATCCATCACATATGCCAGACATCCCAGACAACTACTGGCCATCAGCTTACTTGCTTTCAGTGAATTGATCATCATCTTCCCAGGTTTTCGAGAAGCATCGACGTACTCGAAACTCTCTTCTTCCTTGGGTTGGAATACTATTTTTCGATTTCGACAGTTAATCGTAGCTTGATATTTCCCTAGGAAATCCATGCCTAGAATCACATCGTAATCCACGATCTTCATTACGATCAACTCAGCATATAGCTCTTTATTTGCTACATATACTGGTACATGAGGTAGCCAGTAATTGGACAACAATACTTCCCCAGAGGGTAAAGCTGTCTTAAATATTTTTCCCATAGAGTCCTTAGGATGTCCTATCTTGTCAGCAAATTCATAGGAAACAAAAGAATGCGTAGCACCGGAATCGAATAGTACAGAGGCTACATGACTAGCGATAAGAAGTTGACCTGTCACCACATTTGATGTTCCTGCCTCTGCATCCTCCTTGGTGTAGGCCATTACACGGGCATCAGCACGTGGCACACGCTCCTGGCATTGCGGCTTTACTGGAGACTCTTCAACCCTAGCCTGAAGGGAATGAGCTTGTAGGCGTGTCTGCTGTGATTGGGAAGTGCCTTGTACACCCTGCTTGTTGCTTGGACAGTTCCTGGCGTAATGACCTTCCTTTCCACATTCATAACAAACAAGTGGCCCAAATCTGTATTGCCTAGAATGTCTCTTCCCGCATGTAGGACAATTTGGTACATTGGATTCCGCATTACTAGCTATTCTTCGCTGCTGGTTTCGATTATTTGCCTGGCAGTTTCCAGTAAAATTGCCTTTCCTTTTGTTTTGCTGGGATCCTTGATTATTGCCCTGGCCTGGTTTAGCATTCTAATTAGGCTTGCTAGATTGACCAACTTGTGTAGACTTAGTCAAAGCCCTCTCCTTCTTCTTGGCCTCCCAGTTCTTCTCTCTTTCCTTCTTCTGTCGGGCTACATGAAACTCAGCTCTCATGGCACGACTAACACAGTCTGCTACAAAAGTAGGCGGTATCAGTCCAGTATCTACCAATGCCGCAATTTCTGGCCTGAACATCCCGATCATTTTCTGTATTTTCTCCCTCTCAGTAGGGACTACATAGGGACATAAGCAGGATAATTGATCGAACTTTTGGCAAACTTCACTCAACGACATATTTCCTTGCTTCAATTTTGAGAACTCTTTCTGCTGTAGTCTCAGAGATGCAGGATCATAATATTTCTGATTAAATTCTTCCAGAAATTCTGCCCAACTCATGGTAGACACATTTCTTCTCAGTTGTATAGTGTCCCACCAAAAACGAGCATCTTTCCTCAACACAAAAGACACACAGCGACCTTCTCCTGGTCAGTTAAATTCATGAATTCCATGATCACTTGCAATGATGACAACCAGTCTTCAGCCTCTAGAGGATTTGTAGAACCTTCAAATTCTGGCGGCCTCATACGCCTGAATCTTTCATAGAGGGGTTCCAGATTTACTACCGGTGGTGGTTCAGGAACTCTCTCATGTACAGCAGCTGGAGGAATAACTAGATCTACCTCAGCTTCCTGTTCTACTTGAGTGCCTTCAGAACCTTGCCTCTATTCTAAATCCTCTACTCGTTGCCTCAGATTAGCATTTTCTTGCATTTGAGCTTCTAGTAAAGCTTGTATCTACTCTATTCTTTCCATAAGATTAGGACATCGTTCTTGTCTCTCTGGTCAATTTCGCAAATCCACCATCTTGCCTATTATCCTATTATGGCACAACAATTCACCATTAGCTTTTCCATGAGCACCTTCATAAAATCATATAAATTTACGAAATTCAGGGTAATATAAAGCCACATCATCGTAACACATCATTGTACAACATATAATCATTTTGATATTTCATTCATAGCAAAACGTTTATATATCATACATAACCATCACCAGTCATATATACATCGGCCATCATATACATCTTGGCCACAAGTCTATACAAAAAAGCTTTTCTCTATAAGCTACTTATGTACATGAATACACGTAGAGGTCATACATCTCCTGTGCCTAGGACTAGAGGATATTCTTCTGGATCCTCATCGTCATCTGGATCATCTGAGTCATCACCACCCATAGGCAATGCTCCCTGTCTTGAGTCATCACCTCCTCGTGGTCTAGACGGTCCTGCCTCATGATCGTTCATCATCTTTCTCGGCCCAAAGATGCGTGCCATCATCTCATCTTGACACAGTGTCTCTCATCGACTCTGCGACAGATGCTCAATCAAAACCTCCCTCTCGATCGTCCTGATCGTCACTACAAACTCTTGAAGCGTAGGAGGATATAGCTTAATCACCCTCTGTCTAAGCTCCATAGGTAAACCTCTCTAGAAAAGCTCGCAACAGTTCGCTTCAGTGAGGTTGGGCAACGGACATCTTCTCCTAATAGTCTCCTCAAATCGTGCTATGTAAGACATAACTGTCTCACCAGACAACATGACCATCCTCTCTGTCTGGAGAATATAGTCCCTAACCTCATCAAATCTAGAATACGTGGGTGTAACTACCTCTCGTCTCTCTGGAGGTGCTGGAACAGGTGTCGGATCCTTAGGCAGAAACTGATTAGCTAATCGCTAATAGAACTCAGCCCAACTGAATCCCAACAGAATCTCTTGATCACAATAATCCCAGAATACTCGAGCATCTCCCTGAAACATACTTATTGCCAATTGGATCCACATCTCTTGATCAATATCACACATCACCATAATCCTCTCTATGGCATGGAGCCAATTCTTTGTCTCCATTGACTGTCGTCTACCATCAAACATAGGGGGACTGCTGGCTCTAAATGCCTGTACTGCTCGAGCCGAAACTCTCACTCCAATATGTTGGCATCCACCAACAACTAGAATGTCTACTACTACAGGTGGATGAAGTACCGGTCGAGGCTATACTACATCTACAGGAGCTGGTGCTGGTGCTGTAGGTCTTTCTGGCACCGGAGGTCTAAGTACCAGATGTTGGGAAATAGACGGCCTCATGATAGGTCTCGTCCATACCTATAATACCCCTCTCGGTCGTGGTAGCGGCGGTCTCGCATAAGGAGGTCTGGTCATCTTGCTACCTATAAGATAGTTATTTTCATATAAGAAAATAATTAACTAAACTTAAATAAACTACTTACTTGGATTGCGGTGCAGGATGCGCGAAGTGTCAAATCAGGATATAGTCAATGCTGCGCTGATATACCAATTATGGCGACAGTCAGTAATCTAAACTAGACCAATCGTAATCCACTCTGACACCAACTATGGCGGCCCGCCCTTCGTAGAGATCATATAATACTATTACAGTTAAGCTTCATAGCTAACTGCGATAGATTATACTCTCATGGGTCGCCGGCTAATCTATCTCTCTTTAAAACATGACGTTTTTGGGGAAATTTTTTTTTAAACATCATGTAAAACATTATCCACTAATCACTTTGTTTACAAATACAAAGTAATTTACATAATACAATACTTTCGCAAAATATATATTATTACAAAAGAACTGTTTCTCTTTCCTTTCTCTATTATCGCTCAGCGGAAAGACTCTGACAGGACCATATCCCTTGGCCTCCTATCCCATTTGACACTCACTATCCCGTCCGCCATCCAGCCATACAAAGCTAGTGAGCTGGTTGCTTACCTACAACATAAGCAAAATGGTGAGCTATAGGCTCAGTAAGTTCAAACATACAAGAAATAGAATTTCTATGAATAGTACTATTTATCATATATAGTAACTTTGATCACTATTCATCATGAATAGTAACTTTGACTATAACACATGTGACGCCTTAAATTTTATTTAAGGGTCAATATATGATTTAAATAAAATTAGTGTGCCAAAAATTAATTAAAAATCTTTTGGAAACCTTAGGTTGGTTTCCTAGTCAAATTCCACTCAAAAAGTCAACAATTTGAACTTCAAAAACCCAAAAATATTCGGCCATTACTTGGGATTTTTAATTAAAATTTAAATCCCACAAATCCAAGGAGGATTCAAACTCAAATTTCATCCCTTAAATATAAAGAAGAAATTCGGCCATAAAGTGTAGGAAATAAAGGAGATTTTATTTGAATTAAAAGCTAGGTCAAAACTCAATCAAAATTCAAATTATTTTTTCTTAAAAACTAATGGGCAATTTTGGTCACTTAAGGAGAAATAAGGAGAGAAAAACCCTAGCCTCAAAACAGCACAAAGTTTCCCCTTTTGCCCCTCAAAATATTCGGCCAAGCAAGGAAGAGAAAGGGAAAGAAAAACCTAGTATAAAACCCCTCTTTTAACTCTCATTCACCTTTCCTTTCACTCTCAAAATTCGGCCAGCCTCCCCTTCTTTCCTCTTTGAATTTTTCTCTCCCAAAACACACCAAAACAGCAAGCAAAAACCTACCTAAAGGTAGCTCAAAGATTCAACAACTTTTGAGACAAAAACAAGGTGAGAAATCAACTTTTTCCTTCCTTCTCCTTTTGATTTTAAATCTGAAATTTTTGTGGTTTTTCTCCACTGTTTTCCCTACTATTTTGAAGACTCCAACACTCACACAAATTCAGCCAAAAATGAGACCAAGCATCAAAAATAGTGCAGCACAAACAAGGTGTGATTTCTCTCTCTAAAACCCTAAAAATTTTGCCTTATTGATCCCCTTTCAAATACCCTATTATCACATATGAAAATTTTATGATTTTTGCCAATTTGATTCTTGGGTTGTGTGAATGACATATAAATAAGGTTCTCCACGAAATTTCATGATCATTGGATGAAAATTGAATTAGTTTGAGGCTAATTGAAATTCAGACAGGAAAAAAAAACGGAAATCTGGAAAATTACCATATGAACAGTAAATTTGTGTCAGCCATAACTTGAGTTTTAAAAATGATTTTTGAGTAAATCTTGAGCCTAAAATTAAATTCAAGATGTTCCCTAAATGCCTGAAAAATTTCAGAACCAAACTCATCCGTTGGCCTAGTCAAAATATTTTTCAAAGATAGGTGGACAGAATTGCCAGTTTTTGAACTGAAACCGAAACCCTGATTTTATGCCTGAAAACAACCCCTCGGTTTTTGGCCTAGTTGAGTAACCAAACGATGTCTAAAAATTATAAAAATTATATGGAATTAAAGCTACGGATGTCTAGTTTAACATATTAAAAATTTAGAATTTTTGGGATTAAAATTGAATTAATATTGATTTTACAGTCAGCCTAGGTCAGTCTGCCCATGACCAGTAATATCCAAACTTAGAGTTTTTCACAAATTTTAAATCCCAAATGTTTATTAAACATTTTAAAATCCTTTTGTGGCACACTAAAATGATTGGATGATTATGTCTAGACCTAGACTGATCATATGTTGTGATTATAGGATTTATTTGACATTCTTGCTAGATTCGTGGATCACGTTGTTGCAACGCTTGTGCAATAATCGAGGTAGGCCTTTCTAGCCTTTTCTGGGAATAGTCAAGTGTTTTAAATTTCCCTGTTTTATCGATGGCATGCTGTTTTCAGTTTATGAAATTATTATACTGTTTTTGATGAAATAAACGCATGCAAAGTGTTATGTAATAAATGTGTATTTTAAAGTGTGTTTTGATTAATGGCATAATATAACTTGGTAAATACCATCTTTTGAATAATCCGGTGAACATAATTGAGCTCTAGTTCATGATCATTATAAATGATGCGTGCATCCCAAAGTTGACGCCATGGGGGAAGGTCCCTAAACCTGCGCAGGGCCGTTCGGCCTATTTAGACTGTAACGAGATGATCTAGGATAATTCAATTCAAGGCATGTATATTATAGCTACGACAAGTCCTCACTCAAAATATGATGGTTTATTTTAATGATTTATTATTTTTAATATTGGGGCACGTATATTGCAGCTACGCTAAGTCCTCAGCAGAATAAAACTTGTATTAAAAATGTTTTTCACGAAATTGTTGATTATTTTTTTGGAAATGATTATTATGCCATGTGTTCTTAAATTGTTAATTATCTTTGGAAACGAATATTATGTCATACTTTTAAATGTTACCTGTTTAACCCACCTTTGTTTCTGTCCTACTGAGCCAGCGCTCACGTCCCTTTTCTTTGTGATTTCGAAATGACTACTTCCAGGTGCGGGAGGTAGCAGTTCCGAAAATCGTTGAGCTATCCGTTTCTACCAAAGATGATGCTATCCGTTTTCTCCATCTTCTTCGTTCTGTTTCTCGTTCTGATGTAATGAGACTTTAAGTTTAGACTTTATTTCACGTTATTTAAATTTCATACTTGGGAATATTTTATGGTTGGTAATTTCTTTTGAAGACCGATTTTGTGTTTGGTTTCCGCATTAAAAAGTATTTATTTTCTACTTTATTTTATTATGTGGTTATGATGCTACATTATAAATAATTAGGCTTAGCTAAATTATGATGTTGACCCGCTTTTCGTAATAAATGTTTTTCCTTAAATTTCGGGTTGATATCATGATTTGGCTGCCGTGTCACGTGTCTAAATTATGGGCCGTGACAACACAGTATATCAATAGTACATCAACCACGGTGTTAGTACTCCCACGAAACTGTCTTATGCTCAATTATGGCATAGTTTCAGTTTTAGATAATTATCTTTAATTATGTTCTGGTTTTGAGCTCAGGTTGGTAGTACCATTTTAGTGCGCATGATTGGGAGCGGTACATTAGTGCTGACCTCCACAGCCTTAATCTCATTATCATAGCCTCGAAGGTAAAATTGTACATGATTGGGAGTGGTACATTAGCGCTGACCTCCACAGCCTTAATCTCATCATCATAGCCCCAAAGGCAAAGTTTACCTCCCTGTACGGAAGGCTGGTACGCCAAAAGTGGTTTCATTACCGACTTTTTAAAGTTCTAAACCGGTGACTTCATATTGCCCTGTGGTTAGGAATGGTTCACATTTTAATTTCACGTGAGTGAGTTTCATTAACCTCGCTCTAGTGCTCGAAGCACAATTATTATGTGTCCCATTTTCAATAGTGCCCGTAGCACATTTCGTCTCTCTCTCTCTTCTATAATAGTGCCATAGTACATATGTACTTAACTTATAGTTAGTACATCAAAGTTAGCAATAATAATGCTACATGTTGCAGACAAGTAAAAGTCTGAACTTCCCTTATCCGTTTCTTCTCCTTTTCCCTTCTGGATCTTTAATCGCTCTCCTTGTAGGTCGATTTTGGGATCCTACAGACAAAACCTTGTCTGTTAATTTCATTTCCAGTTATAGCTTTTATTTTTTTATTAAAAGCTTAAATAAAACTTATTTATAACTTTTTAGGCTTCATTTATCATTTTCCGCCATTTTTCTAAACTTTTACAAAATTACGATTTTACCCTTATATTTTGGTAAAATTACAATTATGCCCCTGACGGGATTTTCTCGATCTAGACTGCACTTTTGGCTCTTAGGAACTTTTCTGACTCTTTTCTATTCATTACCGGGTTCGTTTCTATTTTATTTCCATTTTTCACCTTCCCGACCATCGGGAAGCACTATTCCAACCCTTTACGTCGGTTTAGTATTTTCTATCGTTTCGGAGCCTCAAATGGACGTTTTACTAGTATTTAAAACGTTCATCTAGACTCTCCCGATTTAGGTCTCCGAGGCTCGGATTTTCCGTCCCCGACTCGGATCTTTACTTCGTTTCCTAAAAACGCCCCCCCTTGGGGTTCGTTTTTCAGTTTCACTCGCGTTTCACATTTTTAAAGGGACAGGTTACTATACACAAACCACCCCTTAGGTTTCCCTTATTCAATTTTCCTTTAGGGACTTGGGTTTCCGACCCGATCCTAAACTTTTACTTTCGATTCCTTTTTTACCCCAAATGCCGTTTTCGAAATTTCGGCAGCATTTCGGCATAAATTTAAGGCTACCGGCGTTAGGTACACCTCGAACCATATGTACCTGCCACGTACTATACCAAAGTCCTATTTTATGTAAAAGTTTCCCAAACTTTTACATAAAAGCTCACACATTTAACAATTCACATTTTGAACCACAATTAACAAAATTCTTTCAATTTTGCCCTTAGTTTTAGCCACGGTTTTCCTATCCAAAACCTAGCCAAAAATTTTCAATCTTTCAACCAAATTTTAGGCTATTCAAATGTCATTACCTAGCACATTTTCAAGCCAATTTCCATGCATTTTACAACACAATTCTTAGGGTTTTTCACCATTCATACCCCACGGCCATTTTAGGTAAAACATGCACCAAATTTTTGTTTCATGCTTTCAACCACATAACCATCATTTTCATAATTAAATGCATGATTTAAACTATCCAACCATCAAGTTAATCATGCAAAAATGTTCACCAAACCCTAATTACACCCCACGGCCATATTAGGGAAGTTAGATACCAAAATTTTTCCAAGCTTTCTAACCATGCAAATCATGCTTTCCATTTAACCAAAACATGATTTAAAGCATTACAACACTTAAACAACAATGAATCCATCATCAAACACATAGGTAACCCACGGTTTTACCATTGAAAAACCAACCAAAACTTTGTTTTTCTTTAAACAAAATGCATGGTTTTTCTTCTAATCAAACCATTAACAAAACCCAAGCACCAAATCAACCAAATGAATCACAAATTTTCTCATTCTTCAAGCCATCAAACCCACGGATTTTTCAATGAAAAAACAAGAAAAATTTCAAACCAAAGATGGCTACCTTGATTTCTTGCTTCCCTTGACTTCAATGAAGAGTTTGCTGCCACTTTTTTGAAGAAAACTTGAATGTTTGGCTTGGTTCTCCTTGGTTGCTCACGGGTTCACCATGGAATCACTTAGAAAAATTTTTCTTCTTTGTTTTCCTTTTGAATTAGCTACGGGTGCCTTTGCATCAACTTTGCCGACTTATGTAACAAAGAAACCAATTAATTTGGCTTCCAACCAATGAGATTTCAACACCTTTCATGCCATTTCTTTCCACATTTTCACAAAAATAAATTTGGCTAATTTTGGCCAAATCTAAGCCTTTAGATCAAAAAGCAAATCAATCTTGGCCATTAATGCCACCAACCATCATTTTTAATGCATTTAATAAATGGCTTTATGATGTCATAAATGTAAAGTAAAAATTTTGACTTTGACTTTACTATTCATATTAATTTGACTACTTTTTGACCGATGTCGGTTTGAGCCGAAATTTTCCTGAGGTCTCTTGTGCAGTCGGATTAATTTATACTACTTCCGTTTGATCAAAATTAATCCCGGAAGTTTTTCATCTTTTAGTGCACCATAATGCACCGGTTGGGGTTTTCAATGCCGTTTCAATTCAGTGAATTTTATTAACACTGAATTCTTACTCATCAGTATTGTTAGAACATTTTAATACATTTTAAACAATATAAATTTATTTATTTCACTCTTTAAATAGTACAAATTATTATATACAAACATTTGTACATTTTTTTCCGAGAATGCCAGAATTTCCCGGTTGTCACAACCACCCCTTGGTGGCTTGGGGCAATAGGTGCATAGAATTATGATTGCAATGCTACATGTTTTTCAAGTTTCATGTAGGAACATACTTGTATGTTTTATTTGCTAAATTATCTGTATATTTGCTTGTGCTTTGTAATGATGTCTAGTATAATTTTATTTCAGTTCAAAATGTCACCGACACCCCTCATTTCAATACTTATTGAAAATAAGCTGAATGGCGATAATTATAAAGACTGGAAAAGAAATCTACTAATAGTTTTCAGCTGCAAGAGACACAAGTTCATGCTGGACGAATCATGCCCACCTGGGGCCAAACCTGACACACCGCTTGAGGAGGTCTCGGTTACCTATACTCGTTGGAGAGAATCCAATGAGATAGCTCGATGCTACATTCTTGCTAGCATGACGAGTGCTTTACAAAAGCAGCATGAGAGTTATTAAGTTGCTAGGGAGATCATTGAAAATCTGGAGGACATGTTCGGAGGCCAAGAAAATTGGCTCAATAGTCTGCTATTATCAGCATTATGAACTCCAAGCAAAAGGTAGGTACTCCAGTAAAGGACCATATGATCACTCTAATAGGATTCTTTGCTGAGACTGCTGAGAACGGTGCTGAACTAGACTATAACACCCAGATCGAGATGGTATTCAAAACTCTGTCAAAAGATTTTGTGGGGTTTAAGGCCGCATATAATCTGGCGACAAGGGAGTTAGGACTAACCGAGCTCATGAAGCAACTCCAAGCTTATAAGCAGATGATCAGGGATGGGGATGCGGTCCAACCCAAAAGAGAGGCCAATTTGGCGGAATCTTTCAAACCCTCACAGAAGAGGAAGAGGCCAAATAAGAAGCAAGTGGCTTCCATTTCTTCTAATCCTCCTGTCTCGGATGGGAAAAAGAAGAAGAAGAACAAGAAGCTTAGGGGCCCTAAAAAGTCCAAATGCTTCCACTGAGGGAAGGTAGGTCATTTCAAGAAGGCTTGCCGGGAATTCCTAGCCGCCAAGGGCAAGGAAGGTAAGGAACTTCACTATTTAGAAGCATGTTTGGTGGAAGAATCGAAAGACACTTGAGTCATTGATTCGGGCGCCACCAATCATGTTTGTGTTTCTATGCAGGGGTTCATGGAAATGAGAAATCTACATGATAGGAGCCTCTCGTTGCAGACCTTAGACGATAGCTTAGTGGTGGCTAAGGCAGTGGGAGACGTTTATTTTTACTTTGAGGAATTTAGGTTTATATTATTGACAGACTGTTTTTATGTTCCTAATTTTAGGAGGAACCTTATATCGGTAGCTTGTTTAATAAAGGATTCTTTTTCAGTTTCTTTTAGTAAAAGAGTTGATATTCATAAAAATAAGTCTTTTATCTGTTCTGGTTGGATGGATGGAAACCTAATCAAACCAAAGATATACTCACTACTTGACGCCGAATTAATAAATAACTCTAAAAGGTTAAAAGTTTCTCACTCTAACAAGGCGTATCTTTGGCATTTAAGACTTGGTTATATTAATCAAGATAGGATTCAAAGGTTGGTGAAAGATGGTCCTCTAGAATCTCTGGAGGAGGTACGTCTTCCTCAATGTGAGTCTTGTCTTGAGGGTAAGATGACTAAGAGGTCTTTTAGAGCTAAGGATACTAGGGCTCAGGAACTCTTAGAAATTATGCACACTGACTTATGTGGCCCCATGAACGTTGTAGCATGAGGAGAGTTTGAGTATTATGTCTCCTTTATAGACGATTACTCGAGGTATGGATATGTGTACCTGATGCACCGCAAGAGCGAAACCTTTGATAAGTTCAAAGAGTATCGTGCGAAAGTGAAAAAGCAATTGGGTAAATCCATAAAGACGCTTCGATCTGATCGAGGTGGTAAATACCTCTCCGATGAATTTCTAGGACATCTTGCAGAGATTGAGATATTATCCCAATTGACTGCACCTGGTACTCCATAACAGAATGGTGTAGCCGAAATGAGAAATAGGACCTTATTGGATATGGTACGGTCCATGATGAGTTATTCAATGCTGCTGTTATCATTTTGGGGATATGCATTACAAACGGCATGCTATATTCTGAACCAGGTTCCAAGTAAGTCAATTCCCAGTACTCTGTATGAATTGTGGCATGGCAAGAAGCCCTCCCTTAGACATAAGAGAATATGGGGCAGCCCGGCACATGTGCTGGATGGGGATACGAAGAAGTTTGAACCAAGATCATAATTGTGCATGTTTGTAGGGTATCCTAAGGGAACTAAGAAAGGTCTATTCTATAACTCGAAGGAACAAAAAGTCATTGTTTCAACCCATGCGACATTCTTGGAGGAAAGTCACATGAATGACTTTAAGCTTCAAAGCAAAATGATGCTAGAGGAGTTATCAGGTGAAAGAACTGCTTCACAGGTTTCGGTCTTGGACACAAGTCCGAGTTCCAGTGAAAGACCTGTAGACGATCAACAATTTAGGGTACCTCGTTGTAGTGGGAGGGTTTCAAAGAAGCCTAATTTCTTCATGTACGATGCTGAGGTATACCAGGCCGAGGCTCATAAGCATGAGGATGATCCGGTCACCTATGATAAGCTATAAATGATGTTGATTCTAAATCTTGGAAACAGGCCATGAATAATGAGATGGATTCTATGAAATCCAACTCTGTTTAGGAACTTGTAGATCTACCAGATGGGATAAAACCCATTGGATGCAAGTGGGTCTATAAAAGAAAGAAGGATGCAGAAGGGAGAGTAGAAACTTTCAAAGCTAGACTGGTTGCAAAGGGGTACACGCAAAAGGTTGGAATCGATTATGATGAAACCTTTTTGTGACAACCGAGAAATTATTGCAATTCTCGGAAGAAAATGTACAAATGTATGTGTATAACAATATATACCATTTAAAGAGTGAAATAAATGTATTTATATTGTTTAGAATATATTAAAATGTTCTAACAATACTGACGAGTAAGAATTCAGTGTTGGAAAAATTCACTGAGTTGAAACGGGTGAAACGGTGCCAAAACCGGCATTGAAAACCCTAACCGGGACAATAAAAGACGGAAAAATTCCAGGATTGATTTTGATCAAACGAAAGCAGTTTAAATTGATCCGACTGCACAGGAGACCTCAGGAACACGCCGGGACGATTTCAGGAAAATTTCGGCTCGAACCGGTATCGGTCAAAAAGTAGTCAAATTAATATGAATAGTGAAAGTCAAAGTCAACTTTTACTTTAGCATTTATGACATCATAAATCCCTTTAATAAATGGGAAGAAAATGGTGGTTGGTAGCATTAATGGCCATGATCTAATTTCTTTTTGATCTAAAGGCCAAGATTTGGCCAAAATTCACCATTTTAATTTATTGAAAAATATGGAAAGAATTAGTGTTGAAAGGTGGTGAAATTTGATTAGTTGAAGGCCAAATTAATTGGCTTATTTGATGGTTAAGTCGGCCACTTTTGGGGAACAAAAGGCCGAGACAATTTGGAAGCCAAAAACCAAGAACAAATTTTGCTAAGTTATTTCCATGGTGAACCGTGAGCAACCCAAGGGAGATTAAGTGATTCCTTCAATTTTCTTTCACAAAATTGGTGTCAAAGCATTCCTTGAAGACAAAGGAAGCAAGTGAACAAGGTAACTCCCCTTGGATTGAACTTTTTCTTGGTTTTTTTTCAAGATAACCGTGTAATGAATAGTGAAAAAAGATGGAAAAATTTTTGGTTGTTTTCATTGATTTGGTGTTTGGGTTTTGTTAAGGGTGTGATTAGGAAGAAAACCATGTAATTGGTTTAAAGAAAAACCAAAATTTTATTGGTTTTCCAAGGATAAAACTGTGGGTTACATGGGTGATCAATGAGAAATTTTTGTGGTTTAAGTGTTAATATGCTTTCAATTCATATTTTGTTAAGAATAAAGCATGATTTGCATTATGAAAGACTTGGAAAAAATTTTTGGTGTGAGCTTACCTAAAGTGGCCGTGGGTTACTTAGGGCTTGGAAGAAAGTTTTGCATGGTTTATTTGATAATTGGATGATTTAAATCATGCATTTTATAATGTAAATAATGAAATTGTGAATGAAAGCAAGAAAAGAAAAAAATTGGGGTATGTTTTATTAGTGTGGCCGTGGGTTATATGTGATTAAAAACCCTAGGAAAATTGTTGAAAAATGCAATGAAAATGGGCTTGAAAATGTGTTAGAAAATGACATTTTAATAACCTAAAATTTGGTTAAAAATTTGAGAATTTTTGGTTAGGTTTTGATTGTCAAAACCGTGGCCAAAAACTAAGGGCAAAATTGATAAAAAATTTGTGTAATGTGGTTCGAAATGTGAAAAATGAATTTTGTGAGCTTTTATGTAAAAGTTTTTAAAACTTTTACATAAAATAAGCTTGTGGTATAGTACGTGGCAGGTACATATGGTTCGAGGCGTACCCAACGCCGGTAGCCTTAAATTTACGCTGAAATGCTGCCGAAATTTCGAAAACGGCATTCGAGGTAAAATGGGAATTAAAGATAAAAGTTTGGGGTCGGGTCGGAAACCCGAGTCCCTAACGGAAAATTGAATAAGGAAAATCTAAGGGGTGGTTCGTGAATAGTAACCCGTCCCCTAAAAATATAAAACGCGAGTGAAACTGAAAAATTGACCCCGAGGGGGGGGGGCGTTTTTGGAAACGAAATAAAGGTCTGAGTCGGGAACGGAAAATCCGAACCTCGGAGACCTAGATCGGGAATGTCTAGATGAACGTTTTAAATACTAGTGAAACGTCCATTTGAGACTCCGAAACGATAGAAAATCACTAAACCGACGAAAGGGTCGGAATAGTGCTTCCCGAGGGTCGGGAAAGTGAAAAGTAAAAATAAAATAGAAATGAACCCGGTAATGATTAGAAAAGAGTCAGAAAAGTTCCTGAGAGCCAAAAATGCAGTCTGGATCGGGAAAATTTCCGTCAGGGGTAAAATTGTAATTTTACCAAAATATAGGGGCAAAATCGTAATTTTGCCAAAATATAGGGGTAAAATCGTAATTTTGTAAAAGTTGAGGAAAATGGGGAAAATGATAAATAAAGCCTAAAAAAGTTATAAATAGGTTTTATTTAAGCTTTTAAATGAAAAATAAAAGCTATAAATGGAAATGAAATTAACAGACAAGGTTTTATCTGTAGGATCCAAAAAAAATCGACCTACAAGGAGGGCGATCAAAGATCCAAGAGAGAAAGAGGGAAGAGACTGATAAGGTAAGTTCAGACATTTACCTGTCTGCAACATATAGCATTATTATTGCTAACTTTGATGTACTAACTATAAGTTAGGTACATATGTGCTACGGGCACTATTATAGAATAGAGAGAGAGACGTAATGTGCTACGGGCACTATTGGGAATGGACACATTGTTAATTGTGCTTCGGGCACTAGAGCGAGGTTAATGAAACTCAATCCCCTAAAATTAAAATGTGAACCATTCCTAACCACGGGACAATGTGAAGTCACCGGGTTAGAATTTTAAAAAGTCGGTAATGAAACCACTTTCTGGCGTACCAGCCTTCCGTACAGGGAGGTATTATTTGCCTTCGTGGCTATGAGATTAAGGCTGTGGAGGTCAGCACTGATGTACCGCTCCCAGTCATGTACAGTTTGCCTTCGGGGCTATGAGGTTAAGGCTGTGGAGGTCAGCACTAATGTACCGCTCCCAGTCATGCGCACTTAAATGGTACTGCCAACCTGAGCTCAAAACCAGAACATAAGCAAAGATAATTACCTAAAACTGAAACTATGCCATAATTGAGCATAAGACAGTTTAGTGAGAGTACTAACATCGCGGTAGATTTACTGTTGTGACACTGTGTTGTGGTCAAAGTTACTATTCATATATGAATAGTGGTCAAAGTTACTATTCACCTATGAATAGTTGTCAACAATACTATTCATGATGAATAGTATAATTCATAGAAATTTCATTTCTTGCATGTTTGAACTTACTGAGCCTGTAGCTCACCATTGCTAATGTTGCAGGTAAGTGACCAGCTCAGTAGCTTGTTTGACTGGATGCGGACAGGATGACGCGTGTCAAATCGGATAACTGGGTGAGGGATATGGTCCTGCCAGAGTCTTTCCGCTGAGCGATAAAAGAAAGGGAAAAAGAAACAGTCTTTTGTAATAGTATATATTTTACGAAAGTACTGTATTATTTAAATTACTTTGTACTTGCCAACAAAGTAAATAGTGGGAAATGTTTTACATGATGTAAAAAAAAAAAAAAAATTTCCCCAAAAATGTCATGATTAAAAGAGAAATAGAATAGCCGGTGACCCATGAGAGTACAATCTATCGCAGTTAGCGATAAAGTTCAACTGTAATAGTATTGTATGATCTCTACGAGGGGCGGGCTGTCACACTTTTCTCCTGTTGCTATGCTGAAGTCTATCCGTATTCTTCTGTCCATTGCTACGGCTCTCGATTATGAGATCTGGCAAATGGACGTCAAGATGGCATTCTTGAATGGCCATCTTGAGGAATGTATCTACGTAATACAGCCCAAAGAGTTCATGGCAAAAGGCCAAGAAAGAAAAGTCTGCCAGTTGCTTAGATCCCTTTATGGATTAAAGCAAGCATCCCGCTCATGGAACCAGAGATTTGATCAAGTGATCAAGACATTTGGTTTTAAGCAGAACGTTGATGAATCCTGTGTTTATAAACATATTAAGGATAGTAAAGTGGTCTTTCTAGTACTCTATGTCGATGATATACTGCTCATTAGCTGCACTAATAGTTTGACATGAAGGACTTGGGAGAAGCTAATTATGTTCTAGGCATTCGTCTCTTCAGAGATCGAAAGAACAAAATGATAGCATTATCCCAGGCTTTATACATAGATAAAATAATTGACAAATATGCAATGCAAGAGGCAAAGAAAGGTTCACAACTTTTTATTGCCGGTCTAACTCTTTCATTGGATGACTGTCCCAAGACATCGGAAGAAAGAGAGCGCATGAGTAAGGTCCCTTATGCATCCGCTGTGGGTACCCTTATGGATGCTATGCTTTGCACTCGCCCGGACATATGTTTTGCAGTAGGTATGATAAGTCGATATCAAGCGAATCCTGGAACCAAGCACTGGCAAGCAGTAAAGCATATACTCAAGTATCTTAAGTGAATGAGGAATTATATGCTGGTGTATTCTGGAGGGGACCTAACACCCATAAGATACACGGACTCAGACTTGCAAGGATTCGAGGAAATCGACATCAGGATCAGTGTTCTTGCTTGGAGGAGGCGCCATTGTGTAGAGGAGCATGAAGCAGGGTCGTACAGCTGACTCTATGATGGAGGCTGAGTATGTGGCTATAGCTAAGGCATCTAAAGAAGCGGTTTAGCTCCACAAGTTCTTTAGAGACCTTGAGGTCATTCCGAGTGTTAACAAGCCTATCACACTTTACTGTGATAACACTGGGGCTATTGCCAACACAAGGAAATATCAGTACCACAAGAGGACCAAGCACATAGATCAGAGGTATCACATTATTAGAGGGCATGTGGAGACAAGACAAGTGGATGTATGTAAGATCGCATCTGAGGACAACATTGTCGATCCCTTTACTAAGACTTTGGTGGCTAGAAGCTTTGAGAGGCATGTAGAGGTGATGGGGATGCATAACATAGTATATCTACTGGCTTAGGGCAAGTGGAAGATTGTTAGGAAATGCCCTAAGCATTAGAGACATTTTGATGTATTTATTTTGAACTGGATAATAAAATTATATATAGAGGTTATTCATTACATTGCTGTTTGTCCTTATTCTATTTACATGTTAAAGTAAATGTAAGCAAATATGGCTCACTGACTGCTTGTGTTAAAACTATTAGAACGTTGCATGCAATGGACTTTTGTATGCGAGAAGACAATGTTTTAAAGTAAGCGGTCTAAACTAAGGTCTGTAGTCTATGGGGTTAGACTGAGCATCAAACTCATGTGAAGACTATTATATTATCTAAAGCCATGGTGAGGACGGTTTGTCTTGACTGTCTAGAGCATAGACTCCCAAGTAGAGACATAGATATGTTGCTTGGTGGTGACACATTAGACCAGGACTAAAGCGTGATTGATCTACGTAGTCTGCTATGAGTAGATCAATCTACTTTTGACGTTCATTATGTAATAACCTTAATCTTGAGTAAATGAACTACTTCATGTATATGACTTGTGTACTTTGATGTTCCAATGGCTAAAGCATCTCAGAGGTAGTAAGCTTATAGACCGGTTCATTGGGTGCATGACTTGTATACGATGAAGGGTTTGTTTACAGATATCGGAATCATAGCTCCAAGGAGTAAAAGGTATCCTCTTAAAGGCATTATACTGGATGTGAAAAAGGACAAGGCCTTGGGTCGTCTGCTGGGCAGATGACTTCTTATTCACATATAGTGAATAATCATTTTCTTATTCAGTAGTATAATGGAACTTTAAGATAGCCTGATCAGTAGGATTAAACACACTTTGACCTAAGGCTGATCATGGATATCATATGAGGGTTTTGTATACATGACAAGGTCATTGGACATTAGCTTGTCACAGGCATTCATAATACAGTATATAATTGGGAGTTCAGTTTCATATTTATAGTGGTGTGACTCTGAAATTAGTGATCATATGATTGAGTTGTTCGGTACAGAATGATGATCATATGGATTCATAGGAGCTCGCTTATATATGTCTAATTGGTCCTTCTACTAGCTCCACGTAATTCCTTAATGATTGACAAATTGATTTATGTATGCTTATTGGCTAGTTGATTATGCATGGATGGTGTTGACATAGGATTAGAATGGTGGACAAGATTCTCTCCTGTTGAATTCATAATTTGTTTTGGATAATAGAGTAGACAATTATTCAGACTCCAAATAAAGTTGTCATGATTTTATTTGAGATTGGATTGGAGTTGTAGAAAATTATCCATGAGAACAAAATTTGAAATACAACTTTTTGTGGATTTTAAAATTTGAAATTTGAAATTTGAAATTTGAAATTTGAAATTTGAAATTTGAAATTTGAATTTGAAATTTAAATTTGAAATTCGAATTTGAAATTTGAATTTGAAATTTAAATTTGAAATTTGAAATTTGAAATTTGAAATTTGAAATTCAAATTTTGAATCACAGTCCAAGTGGAATTCGAATTCTTAGTGGATAATTCCACAAGATTAGAATTCGAATTTAAGTTGGATTATGGAGAGGAAAATCTTATTTGAATCCTACTTGAATTTTGAATCCTAATCCTAACTAACTTGCACAAATTGAGGAATATCCTCATAGATTTTTCAGTTTTTGTATGGATAAGGTTCAGGGAAAAATTCAAGTTGCAATCTCAGTTGAATTTGGATTCTCTCCTCCCTAGAAAATGATCGAATTTTTTAGCTGGGATAAGCCTAGGATTTTTGGATTTTGTGTTGTGGATAAGGGAGAAAATCTTCTCCTAATCCAATTCGAATTCAGAGGATCACCTCATGCAAGTCTATAAATAGAGATCCTGCCACTCCAGTTCTCTTAGACCACAGACTCTTAGGTGAGCAGGCTTATTGTTGCACAACTCACCGTGACAATAAGTTCTTTAGAGATCTGGGTGGTCGGAAGAAGACTAGCAGTGCTAGCATACCGATCAAGGTTCAGAGTGTCCACATACTCAGCCATTCGGGAATTGGAGAATAATAGAGAAGGCTAGTTGGTTGAAGCCCTCCGATCATTCTCCTCCCACAGATTGGCGTCCTCTGATGTATGAGTTTAAATTATTGTTAGTTTATTGTATATGGCATCATGAGATATTTAACGATCTTGAAAAATTTTTATTATTCCGTTGCGCCGCTCTGATGCATTTTTACCGATTTATTTCCTGTAGACCTACCTTCCCATAATGAAAGCACTTAGACCTTTTAGGGTCCTTGGGCTTCTTGTTCTTCTTCTTTTTCCCATCCGAGATAGGAGGATTAGAAGAACTTGAAGCCACTTGCTTCTTATTTGGCCTCTTCCTCTTCCGTGAGGGTTTGGAAGATTTCGCCAAATTAGCCTCTCCTTTGGGTTGAACTGCATCCCCATCCCTGATCATTCGCTCATAAGCTTAGAGTTGCTTCATGAGCTCGATGAGTCCTAACTCCCTTGTCACCAGATTGTATGCGGCTTTAAACCCTACAAAATCTTTTGACAGAGTTTTAAACACCATCTCGATTTGGGTATTGTAGTCCAACTCAGTACCGCTTTTGGCAGCCTCAGTAAAGAATCTCATTAGAGTGATCATATGGTTTTTTACCGGAGTAACTGCTTTTTGCTTAGAGTTCATAATGCTGGTAATAGCAGACTGTCGAGCTAATTTTTCTTGGCCTGCGAACATGTCCTCCAGATTTTCCATGATCTCCCTAGCCACTTGATAAGTCTCATACTACTTTTGTAAAGCACTCGTCATGCTAGCAAGTATGTAGCACCGAGCTATCTCATTTGATTCTCTCCAACGAGTATAGGCAACCGGAACCTCCTCAAGCGGTGTGTCAGGCTTGGGCCCAGGTGGGCATGTTTCGTCCAGCACGAACTTGTGTCTCTCGTAGTTGAGAATTATTAGTAGATTTCTCTTCTAGTCTTTGTAATTATCGCCATTAAGTTTATTCTCAGTAAGTATTGAAATGAGGGATGTCGGTGACATTTTGAACTGAAATAAAATAAAATTATACTAGACATCATTACAAAGCCCAAGCAAATATAGAGGTTATTTAGCAAATAAAACATACAAGTATGTTTCTACATTAAACTTGAAAAAACATGTAGCATTGCAACGATAATTCTCAGCACCTATTACCCCAAGCCATCGAGGGGTGGTCATGAGACAAATAGCCGGAACATGGACCCCGTCCAATTAATATATGTTACCTTAAATCCTCCAAGGTTAAGACATATATTAATAACCACTTATTTTGGCCACCAGTTTAGTTAACAGAGCTTCTAGGGAAGGTTAATAACTAAATAAGTCTTGAGCGAATAACCATTGTTTACGTAGCCCGATCCACGCCTTACCAAGCCACTAAGGGGTGGTCATGAATAGAATCATGTTTGAACATGTTTTCTATATAGGAGATCCAACCTAGTATACCGACAGCAATAAACACCTACCAAGGGGTGTGGTCAGGGCAGAACTGACGTGAGGCGTTACCATGCTTTCACATATGGATCAACAATGGAGGCCATGGGTTTTGTTTGAAACCCTCTCCCACTCAATATTTTGAAAAACATGCAAGTTTTGACAAATATGTATGATCAATATAGTCTAAGTGGCATTCACCTATCCTACATGACATGTTATCAAATATGCATATAATTCATCCATCAATACATATTCATCCATCCATGACATATCACTAAAAAAAAAATTGATGGAGAAATAACCAAGCCATGGTCCCATCCTAGAACAAAGAAAATAAAGATTACAAAATTCCATCCAAAGCATTCTTTGGGTCTTGAATCTTGTTTTGTCTTTCTTATATCGATCTTTATATAGCCTCTTCACTTATTTCTCATCCCAAGAATCATTTAAAATTTAAATTCCAAAAAAATTTAAATTTCAAATTCAAATTTCAAATTCGAATTTCAAATTTAAATTTCAAATTCAAATTTTAAACAATTTAAATTTCATGTGTAATAATATGTAATTTCAAAAATTTTAAATTTTCAATTACATATTTTTAAATATGATTTAAAATTAAATCTTAAATTTAAAAATCAAAATTTTTCGATTTTCGTCCCGTCGGCCCACAGCCACCGTGGGCAGCCTCCAGCCCCTAGGGGGCTGGTAGCCCACGACAACAGGCCAGGTGCAGCCATGCTAGGCTGCAGGCAGCACCTGCAGCCATGGGCTGCATGCCCGGGTGGGCACTGCAGCCCGCCAGGCTTCAGGCGACGCCTGCAGCCATAGGTTGCAGCCCAGGGCCTCGGTAAGCCCCTAGAGGGGCCATGGCCACCCTCGGTTGCAGGCAGGGCCTGCGGCCGTGGGTAGTGCAGCCCTGGGCAGGGGCTGCCGTAGCCCCATCCTGCCCGAGGGCAATAGCTGCAGCCCTACCAAGACTGATAGCCTATCTCGAGAGGTCTGTCCTCGATTTCTGTGTAATATTCCAATTTACCCATTAGGACCTCCAAAAATTAATTTGAATCCTAATTAAATTGGAATTTTCCACACAATCAAAATTTCAACCTTTAAATTAAATTTAACTTTTGGAAAAAATAAATTACGGTCTTCAAACTTCAATCTCCTCTAAGAATAATTACATAAAATTTCCTAAACCGTTTCCGGTGTACAAAAATTCTAATCATAATAATTCTAAGAGACAAAAAATTAAAATCCATGGGAAAATTACGGTGATAATAAACCACTCTCATGGTTACATAAAAATTCCTAAATACAATTTTCTAAATTTTAAGGAACCACAAAATTCAAAAACAAGCATGCTTATAATAATTCAAAAAATTAAAATAACCACATACTACATGCATAATACATGATAACAACATAAAGGAATCCTAGAATGCCGCTCTCTAAATATCAAATCCATACATAAATAAAAAGACTAACTAATTGTCTAATTTATGTACATGGCATAGTCACGAGATGGCTCTGATACCAATCGTAGGATGAAAATCGGTAAAAACGCATCAAAGCAGCATAATGGAATAACAAAAATTTCAAAGATCGTTAAATATCTCGTGATGCCATATACAATAAACTAATAACAATAAAACTCATACCTCAAGAGGATGCCAAACTACAGGAGGAGAATAATTGGTGGGCTTCAACCAACTAGCCTTCTCTACTATTTTCCGATTCTCGGATGGGAGAGTGTGTGGGCACTCGGTTCCTCAACCAGTATGCTAGCACTGCTTGTCTCCTTCCAACCACCTAGATCTCTAAAGAGCTTATTGTCATAGTGAGTTGTGCAATAATAAGCTTGCTCACCTGAGAGTCTGTGGTCTGAGAGAACTGTAGTGGCAGGACCTCTATTTATAGACTTGCATGAGGTGATTCTTTGAATTCGAATTAGATTAGGAGAAGATTTTCTCCCTTATCCACAACAAAAAATTTGAATTTTCTAGGCCTTATCCAACCAAAAAATTCGACCACTTTTAGGGATTATCTAATCCAAATTCAAACAGGATTATTTACTTGAATTTTATCTCCTCATTTATCCATAAATGACCAAATTTCCCTAGGCCATAAACAAGGCTAGATTCGACCACTAAACGTGAGGAGAATCAAAATCCAAATAGGATTTTCTAGCTTGAATTTTATCTCACCCTTATCCATTTAAACTGAAAATTTCCCTTGAGATTATCCAATAAATTTTGGCCAATACAGGGAGGGAGAGAATCCAAATTCAACTGGGATTGAAACTTGAATTTTTCACTGAATCTTATCCACAAAAAATTCAAAATTCCTAGGAGGATTTTCCTCAACAAATTTTGGCCACTTTTGTTATAATTAGGATTCAAAATTTAAGTAGGTGTCAAACAAGATTTTCCTCTCCATAATCTAACTCAAATTCGAATTCTAACCCTTGGAATTATCCACAAAGAATTTGAATTCCACCTAGACTGTGATTCAAAATTTGAATTTCAAATTTCAAAGTTCAAATTTCAAAATTCAAACTTCAAATTCAAATTTCAAATGTAAATTTCGAATTCAAATTACAAATTTCAAATTTAAATTTCAAATTCAAATTTCAAATTCAAAATTTAAATTTCAAATTTCAAATTTCAAAACTCAAAATTCAAATTTCAAACTCCACAAAAAGTTGTCTTTCAAATTTTGTTCTCATGGATAATTTTCTACAACTCCAATCCAATCTTAAATAAAATCATGGCAACTTTATTTAAAGTTCAAATAATTGTGTACTCTATTATCCAAAACAAAATATGAATTCAATCGAAGAGAATCTTGTCCACCATCCTGATCCTATGTCAACATCATCGATGCATAATCAACTAGCCAATAAGCATATACAAATCAATTTGCCAACCGTTAAGGAATTATGTGGAGCTAGTAGAGGGACCAATTAGACATATATAATCGGGCTCCCCTGAATCCATATGATCATCATTCTGTACTGAACAACTCAATCATATGATCACTAATTTCAGAGTCACACCATTATAAACCTAAAACTGAACTCCCAATTATATACCGTATTACGAATGCCTATGACAAGCTAATATCCAATGACCTTGTCATGTATGCAGAACCCTCATATGATATCCATGATCAGCCTTAGGTCAAAGTCTGTTCAATTCTACTGATCAGGCTATCTTAAAGTTCCATTATACTACTAAATAAAATGATTATTCACCATATGTGAATAAGAAGTCATCTGCCCAGCAGACGACCCAAGACCTTGTCCATTTTCACATCAAGTATAATGCCTTTAAAAGGATACCTTTAACTCGTTAGAGCTATGATTCTGATATCTGTAAACAAACCCTTCATCGTATACAAGTCATGCACCCAACGAACCGGTCTATAAGCTTACTACCTCCGAGACGCTTTAGCCATTGGAACATCAAAGTACACAAGTCATATACATAAAGTAGTTTATTTACTCAAGATTAAGGTTATTGCATAATGAACATCAAAAGCAGATTGATCCACTTATAGTGAACTACGTAGATCAATCATGCTTTAGTCTCGATCTAATATGTCACCACTAAGCAACATTTCTATGTCTCTACTTAGGAGTCTATGCTCCAGACAGTCAAGACAAACTGTTCCCACCATGGCTTTAGATAACATAATAGTCTTCTCGTGAGTTAGATGCTCGGTCTAATCCCATAGACTACAGACCTTAGTTTAGACTGCCTATTTTAGAATATTGTCTTCTCGCATACAAAAGTTCATTGCATGCAACGTTCTAACAGTTTTAACGCAAGCAGTCAGTGAGCCATATTTGCTTACATTTACTTTAACATGTAAATAGAATAAGGACAAACAGCAATGTAATGAATAACCTCTATATTATAATTTTATTATCCAGTTCAAAATAAATACATAAAAATGTCTCTAATGTTTAGGGCATTTCCTAACAAACAAACCCTTCGTCGTATGCACATCATGTACCTAATGAACCGTTCTATAAACTTGCTACTTATGAGATGCTTTAACCATTAGAACCTCAATATACACAAGTCATATACATGAAGCGATTCATATACTCAGGATTAAGGTTATTGCAGAATAAACATCAAAAGTGACATGATCCACTCAAGCAGACTACGCAGATCAATTACACTTTGGTTCCGGTCTTATAAGTCACCAACAAGCAACACATTTATGTCTTTGCTCAGGAGTTAAAGCTCTAGATAGTCAAGATAAACCGTCCCCTCAATTGGCTTTAGATAACATAATAGTCATAATATGAGTTAGATGTTCAATCTAATCTCATAGACTACGGACCATAGTTTAGACTGCTTACTTTAGAATGTTGTCTTCTCGTATACAAAAGTCTATTATGTGCAACATTCTAACAGTTTAATACAAGCAGTTAGCGAGCTATATTTGCTTATATTTACTTTAACATATAAATAGATTAAGGACATATAGTAATGTAATGAATAATTTCTAAATATAATTTTATTATCTAATTCAAAATAAATGAAATACATATATAATGTATTTCCCGCTTAGGGCATTCCTAACAGGAACCCATTTCTTCAATCAGTATTCAACGTGGCTTGTCTCTTTCTGACTGCCTAAATCTATAAGAATTTATTGCCATGTGATTTATGTAACAACAAACCTGTTTACTTGAGAGTTTATGGTTTGAAGAAAATAAGAGTGTTGAAACCCTATTTATAATATTACATAAGATGACTTTTTGAATTTTGAATTGGATCAAGAAACGATTTTTTTTCTCCATTCCACAGGCCAAAAACCGATTCTCTCTTAGGCCTAAATCCTTGAAAATCCAACTACACCAAGGAGAAGAGCATTCAAAATTTAAATAGGATTTAGACAAGATTTTTCTCTCTTCACCCACTTGAAAAATCCAAATTAACCACAGGGAAAAACCTCAAATTAAATTGGGCCATTAGGATATTTGTGATTCAAAATTTGATTTAAATTTCAAACTCCAGGAATCATGAATTTGATCCACATGGATAAATTTCCAAAACTCCAATTTAAATTCAAATAAAATCATGACAATTGTATTTGAAATTCAAATAATTGTATAATCTCTTATATAAAACAAAATTCAAATTCAAATTAGGAGAAAATCTTGTTTTCTACCCTTATCCACAGAGGACACTACCTATGATTATGCAAGGATAAGATTTTGTTTAATCTAAATTTAAATAGGATAATCTTTTAAATTTTAAATATTTATTTTAAGATAAGATTTTCAAAATTCAAATTAATTTTATATTTGAATTCCAAATTCAAATACAATTAATTTAAATTTCCAATCTTATCTTTCAAAATAAATATTAATTAAATATTTACCTTATTTATTAAATAATATGAAATTACAATTTTGCCCTTCCAACACACAGAGAAAAAAGCCTACACCCTGTGGGAGGGTGATCTAGATTTTTTTTATCACTAAATGCAAAAAACCAAGCCACAAAAGAATACACTGATCAACTACTATATCTAAGGAAATTTAAGATAAGATTTTCGAAATTTAAATTAATCTCATATTTGAATTCCAAATTCAAATACAATTAATTTAAATTTCCAATCTTATCTTCTAAAATAAATATTAATTAAATATTTATCTTATTTATTAGATAATATAAAATTAGAATTTTGCCCCTCCAGCACACAGAGAAAAACACCTACACCCTGTGAAAGGATGATCCAGATTTTTCTTATCACTAAATGCAAAACAGTAAGTCACAAAAGAATACATTGATCCAATGAATTATAAGGAGCTAGTAGAGGGACTAATTAGACATATATAATCAGGCTCCTGTGAATCCATGTAATCATTGGTCTATACCAAACAACTCAATCACATGATCACTAATTTCAGGATCATTCTACTATAGACTTGAAATTAAACTCCCAATCATATTGTAAATTACGCAAGTCTTAGAAAAGACATTGTCCAATGACCTTATCATTAATGCAAAACCCTCATACGATATCCATGATCAACCTACGTTAAAGTCCGTTTGACCTTTTGATCATGTTATCTTAAAGATCCATTATTCACTTAATAAGAAAATGATTTTCCACTATATGTGAATAATAAGTCGTCTAACTTAAGGCCTTGTCCATTTTCACTAATCTAGTATAATGTCTTTAAGAGGATAATCTTACCTCTACATAAAAGTTATGATTCCTTATCTGTAAGTAATTACTCCATCATAAGTGTACTATGTACCTAACGAACCGGTCCATTAGCATACTATCTCTAAGATGCCCTGGCCTTTGAAACATCAAAGCACACTAGTGTAGGAAAATAAATTGGTAAAAATGTTTCAGAGTGGCGCAGCGGAACAATAAAAATTTTTAGATCGTTAAATATCTCATGATGCCATATACAATAAACTAACAACAATTAAAACTCATACCTCAAGGATGCCAATCTGCAGGAGGAGAATGACCGGAGGGCTTCAACCAACTAGCCTTCTCTACTATTTTCCAATTCCCGAATGGCTGAGTGTGTGGGCACTCTGAACCTCGATTGGTATGCTAGCACTGCTAGTCTTCTTCTGACCACCCCGATCTCTAAAGAACTTATTGTCACGGTGGGCTGTGCAACAATAAGCCTGCTCACCTGAGAGTCTGTGGTCTGAGAGAACTGGAGTGGCAGGACCTCTATTTATAGACCTGCATGAGGTGATTCTCTGAATTCGAATTGGATTAGGAGAAGATATTCTCCCTTATCCACAAGCACAAAATCCAAATTTTCCAAGGGGAAAATCCTAACAATAAATTCGGCCACTTTAAGATAATTCCAATCCAAATCTAAACAAGATTTTAACTATAATTTTATCTCCCTTTTTCAACCAAAAAATCCGAAAATCCAAGGGGAAAATCCCCACCAAAATTTCGGCCACTTTTGGATAAGGGAGAATCAAAATTCCACTAGGATTTTCAAGTTTGAATCTTATCTCATCCTTATCCAAAATAACTGAAAATCTCCTAGGAGATTTACTCCAAAAATTTGGCCATTATCAGGGAGGAGAGAATCCAAATTCAACTGGGATTGAAACTTGAATTTTTCCTTGAACCTTATCCACAAAAATCTGAAAATTCATTGAGGATAATCCTCAAAATTTTCGTCCATATTTGATTAGGATTTGGATTCAAAATTCAAGTAGGATTCTAACAAGATTTTCCTCTCTATATCCAACTCAATTTCAAATTTCATTCCTCGTGGATTTACCACAACAAATTCGAATCCCACTTAGACTGTGATTCAAAATTTGAATTTCAAATTTCAAATTCAAACTTCAAATTCAAATTCAAATTTCAAATTTCAAATTTCAAATTTCAAATTTCAAATTCGAATTTTAAATTCAAATTTCAAATTTGAATTTCAAATTCAAAATTCAAAATTCAAATTTCAAAATCCACAAAAAGGTTGTATTTCAAATTCTTGTTCTCATGGATAATTTTCTACAACTCCAATCCAATCTCAAACAAAATCATGGCAACTTTATTTGGAGTTCGAATAATTGTGTACTCTATTATCCAAAACAAAATCTGAATCCAACCGGAGAGAATCTTGTCGACCATCCTTATCCTATGTCAACACCATCCATGCATAATAAACTAGCCAATAGCATACACAAATCAATTTGCCAAACATTAAGGAATTATGTGGAGCTAGTAGAGGGACTAACTGGACATATATAATCGGGCTCTCGCAAATCCATATGGACATCATTCTTTACCGAATAACTCAATCATATGATCACTAATTTTAGAGTCACACCACTATAAACCTGAAACTAAACTCCCAATTATATACCGTATTACGTAAGCCTGTGACAAGCTATCGTCCAATGACCTTGTCATGTATGCAGAACCCTCATATGATATCCATGATCAGCCTTAGGCCAAAGTTCGTTTAATCCTACTGATCAGGCATTTTGAAGTTTCATTATACTACCGAATAAAGAAAATGATTATTCACTATATGTGAATAAGAAGTCACCCGCTCAGCAGACAACCCAAGGCTTTGTCCATTTTCACATTCAGTATAATGCCTTTAAGAGGATACCCTTAACTCCTCATTAGAGCTATAATTCCGATATCTGTAGACGAACCCTTCATCGTATACAAGTCATGTACTCAACGAACCGGTCTATAAGCTTACTACCTCTGAGACGCTTGAGCCATTGGAACATCAAAGTACACAAGTCATATACATAAAGCTATCCATTTACTCAGGATTAAGGTTACTGCACAATGAACGTCAAAAGCAGATCGATTCACTCAAAGCGGACTTCGTAGATCAATCACGCTTAGTCCCGGTCTAATATGTCACCACCAAGCAACATATCTATGTCTCTACTTGGGAGTCCAGCTCCAGACAGTTAAGACAAACCGTTTCCTCTAAGGCTTTAGACAACATAATACTCTTAATATGAGTTAGATGCTCAGTCTAACCCCATAGATTACAGACCATAGTTTAGACTGCTTACTTTAGAATATTGTCTTCTCGCATACAAAAGTCTATTGCATGCAACGTTCTAACAGTTTAACACAAGCAGTCAGGGAGCCATATTTGCTTACATTTACTTTAACATGTAAATAAAACGAGGACAGATAGCAATGTAACGAATAACCTCTATATATAATTTTATTATCCAGTTCAAAATAAATACATCAAAATGTCTCTATGCTTTGGGCATTTCCTAACAACTAGCCATATATACAGAGTTGTTCACTTATTCAGGATTAAGGTTGTTGCATAATAAACATCAAAAGTAGATCAATCTGCTCATACCGGATGATGCTAATTAATCATACTTTAATCCTGATCCAATACGTCACCACCAAGTAATATACCTCTATTTCTACTCGGAGTTAAAGCTCTGGATAATCAAGACAAATCGTCTCCTAGTTGGCTTTAGATAACATAATAATCTTAACATGAGTTAGATACTCACTCTAATCCTATAGACTATAGACCATAGATTTAGACCGTTTACTCTAGAACATTATCTTTTCGCATACAAAAGATCATTGCATGCAATATTCTAGCAGTTTAACATAAACAGTTAATGAACCGTATTTGCATACATTTACTTTAACATATAAATAGGTTGAGGACTTATAACAATGTAATGAATAACCTCTAAAATGTTTTACTAATCAGTTCAAAAACAAATGAAATACATTAAAAATGTATTTCCTACTTAGGGCACACCTAACAAAAAAGATTTTTCTCTCTCTTTAAAGCCCTAAAATCGATTCTCTCATAGGGTAAGCTCCTTAAAAAATTCAGCCACCATAGAGTAAAGGAGATTTAAAACTCAAACTATCGGAGAAATCGGTAAAATTTACACAGTAAAATTACAAAAAAAAAATTCAAGATTATTAAATAACTGGTGATGCCATATATAATAAATTAACAATAGTCAATCATAGTTTCAGAGGAAATGCCAAGAAAGCTAGAGGAAGTGACTAAAGGGCTTCAACCAACTAGACTTCTCTACTTTTCTCCAATTCCTGGACGGCAGAGTGTGTGGGCACCCGAATCCTCAATCGGTATACTAGCACGGGTTGTCTCCTCCCGACCACCCAGATCTCTTTAAGAACATATTATTATCTTGATTTGTATAACAATAAGCCTGCTCACCAAAGAGTCTATGATCTAAAGAGAACTGGAGTGGAAGGACCTCTATTTATAATCTTGCATGAGGTGACCTATTGAATTTTGAATTGGACCAAGAGAAGATTTTCTCTCCCAATTTTATTCACAAAATCCGAATCCACCTAGGGGAAATCTCCCTTAAGAATTCAGCCATCTTGGTGGATTTTTGATTCAAAATTCAAAAAAGATTTTAACTTGAATTTTGTCTCCTCTATAAGGCCAAAAAGGATTCCCTTTTACGCCAATTCTAGGTCTAGATTTGGCCACGCCAATTCTAGGTCTAGATTTGGCCACACCAAGAGGAAGGAGGATTCAAAATTCAAATAAGATTGAAACTTGAATTTCCTCCCTTCCTTATCCACAAAAATCGATTCTTACTTAGGGAGAATCCCTAAAAGAAATTCGACTATTTTATGTGATGGAGGGATTCAAAATTCAAACAAGATTGAAACTTGAATTTTTCTCTTCCTTATCCACGCAAAAACTAATTCTCTCCCAAGGGATAAGCCTAAAGAAAATTTAGCTACTTTTGTGCAAGAAAGGATTCAAAATTCAAGTAGGATTCAAATAAGATTTCCTCTCCCTTATCCACTAGGAAAACCGATTCACCCTTGGAATTTAAATCCTTATAGAATCCGGTTACATCTAGGTTGTGATTTAAAATTTGAATTTAAATTTTAAATTCAAATTTCAAACTCCACAAATATTTGAATTTTAAATTTTATCCTCATGGATAACTTTCCACAACTCTTATTCAAATTCAAATAAAATCATGGTAACGTTATTTGAAATTCAAATAATTATGTAATCTCTTATCCAAAACAAAATTCAAATTCAAATAAGAGAGAATCTTGTCTTTCATCCTTATCCAATGTAGACACCACCTTTGTTTGTGCAAGAGCAAAATTCTGTTCAATTCAAATTCAAATAGGATTCAAATTTTAAATATTTATTTTAACACTAGACTTTCAAAATTCAAATTAATCACATATTTGAATTTCAAATTTGAAATTCAAATACAATTAATTTAAAATTCAAAACTTATCATCCAAAAATAAATGTTAACAATTATTTATCCTATATATTGAATAATACAAAATTATAATTTTGCCCCTCTAGCACACTGAGAAAAACGCCTACACCTTGTGGGAAGGTAATTCGGATTTTTCTCTTCATTAAATGTAAGACAACAAGCCAATAAGTATACCCTGATCAATTGCCATCTGTTAAGGAATTATGTGGAGCTAGTAGAGGGACTAATTGGACAAATATAATCGGACTCCCATGAATCCATGTGATCATTTTTTTGAACTGAACAACTCAATTATATGATCACTAATTTCAGAGTCACACCACTACAAATCTGAAACTGAACTCCTAATTATATACCATATTACGAAAGCTAGTCATAAGCTACTGTTCAACAACCTTGTGATGTATGCAAAATACTCATATGATATCCACGATCAGCCTTAGGTCAAAGTCCGTTCAACATACTGGTCAAGCTATCTTAAAGTTCTATTATGCTACCAAATAAGAAAATAATCATTTACAATATGTGAATAAGAAGTCATCTTCCTAGTAGATGACTCAAGGCCTTATCCATTTTCACATCCAGTATAATGTCTTTAAAAAGATACCCATAACTCTTTATTAGAGTTATGATTCCAAAATCTGTAAACAAACCCTTCATCATAGACAAGTTATGTACCCAACAAACCGGTCTATAAGCTTACTACCTTTGAGACGTTTTAGCTATTGGGACATCAAAGTATATAGGTCATATACATGAAGTGATTCATCTACTCAGAATTAAGGTCATTGCATAATGAACGTCAAAAGTAACATGATCTACTTAAGCGGACTACGTAGATTAATTACACTTTAGTCCTAGTCTAATATGTCACCACCAACCAACATATCTATGTCTCTACTCGGGAGCCAAAGCTCCGGATAGTCAAGATAAATCATCTCTCAATTGGCTTTAGACAACATAATAGTCTTAATATGAATTAAATACTCGGTCTAACCCCATAGACTATGGACCATAGTCTAGACTGCTTACTTTAGAACGTTGTTTTCTCACATACAAAAGTCCATTGTATGCAACATTCTAACAGTTTAACATAAATAGTTAGTGAGCCATATTTGCTTATATTTACTTTAACATGTAAATAGAATGAGGACATACAGCGATGTAATGAATAACCTCTAAATATAATTTTATCATTTAGTTCAAAATAAATGAAATACATTAAAATATCATTCTCACTTAGGACATTCCTAACATAAACATGATTCAAACAAGATTTTTTCTTCTCCCTTATCTGTATAAAATCCAAAATCTTTCCTTGGGGATTACCCTAAAAAATTCTGGCCAATACGGATAAATGTGATTCAAATTTTGATCCAAATTTTAAACTCTATAAATCTTAGGATTTTCTCCATGGATAATTTTTCACAACTCCAATTCAAATTCCAATAAAATCATGACAACTTTATTTGAAATTCAAATAATTGCGTAATCCTTTATCCAAAACAAAATTCAAATTTAAATTGGGAGAAAATCTTGTCTTCCACCATTATCCATAAATGGATGCCACCTATAGTGCTCAGGATAAGATTTTGTTCAATTCAAATTCAAATAAGATAATCTTCTAAATTTCAAATATTTATTTTAGGATAAGATTTTCAAAATTCATTAATTAAATATTAATATATTTATCCTACTAATTAAATAATATAAAATTATAATTTTGCCCTTCCGACACACAGAGAAAAACGCCCACACCCTATGAGAGGGTAATTCGAATTTTCTCATTATTAAATGCTAGACAAAAAACAATTAAGAATATCCCGACCAATTACCATCCATTAAGGAATTATGCAAAGCTACTAAAGAGACCAATTGGACATATATAGTATGGGCTCTAATAATCCATGTAACTATTATTCTATACCGAATAAACCTATTACAATTATTACTTTCAGAATCATACTACTATAAACTTAAAATTGCACTCCTAATTATATATTATATTACATAAGCCAGTGATAAGCTATCGTCCAATGACCTTGTCATATATGCAAAACCCTCACATGATATCCATGATTAGCCTTAGGTCAAAATTTATTCAACCTACTAATCAAGCTATCTTCAAGATCCATTATGCTCCCGAATAAGAAAACGATTATTCACCATATGTGAATAAGAAGTCATAGCCCAGAAGAATACCCAAGGCCTTATCTATTTTCACAACTAGTATAATGTCTATAAGAGGATAACCTTTACTCCTTATTAGATTTATGATTCCAATATCTATAAACAAATCACTATCATATACAAGTAATGTACTCAATGAACCGTCTATAAGCTTACTACCTTTGAGATGCTTTAATTATTGGAACATCAAAGTACATAAGTCATATACATGAAGTAATTCATCAACTCAAAATTAAGATTATTGCATAATAGACATCAAACGTGACATGATCTACTCAAGCAGACTACGCAGATTAATTACACTTTGGTCTTAGTCCAATAAGTCACCATCAAGTAACATATCTATATCTAAACTTGGGAGTCGAAGCAACACACCTACTCAAGATTAAGGTTATTGTATAATGGACGTTAAAAGTGACATGATTCACTCAAGCAGACTACGCAAATCAATTACACTTTGGTCTCGATCTAATACGTCACTACCAAGCAACATATCTATGTCTAAGCTTAGGAGTCGAAGCTCCGACAGTCAAGACAAACCATCCCCCAATTGGATAACATAGTAGTATTAACATGAGTTAGATACTTAGTCTTACCCTGTAGACTATGAACCATAGTTTAGACTGCTTACTTTAGAACATTATCTTCTCGCATACAAAAGTCTATTGTATGCAATATTCTAACAGTTTAACATAAGCAGTCAGTGAGCCATATTTGCTTACATTTACTTTAACATATAAATAGGATGAGGACATATAGCAATATAATGAACAATTTCTAATATAATTTTATTATCCAGTTTAAAATAAATGAAATACATAAAAAATGTCATTTCTACTTAGGACATTTCTAATAATCTCCCATTTGCCCTAAGCTAGTTGATGTGTCATATTCTACATCTCCATCACCTCAGCAGACCTTTCAAAATTTCTAGCTATCAAAGTCTTAATAAAAGGATTGGCAATGTTGTCCTCGGATGCGACCTTACATACATCTACAAGTCCTACCTCCATGTGCCTTCTAATTATATAATATCTTCAATCGATTTGTTTTGTCCTCTTGTGATGCCTAGATTCCTTTGTGTTGGTAATCGTCACGCTATTATCATAGTAGAATGTGATAGGTTTGTCAAAACTCAAAGTGACTTTAAGGTCTTTAAAAAACTTGCAGAGCCAAACCACTTTTTAGATGCCTTAGCCGTAATCATATATTCAACCTCTATCGTGGAGTCAATAGTGTAATCCTGTTTAACGCTCTTTCACACAATGGTTCCTCTTCTAAGTAAAAACACTGATCCAGAAGTGGACTTCCTTGAATCCCTACAAGTTCAGAAGTTTAAGTTTGTGTATCTTACGGGTGTTAGGTCCCCTTCAGAATATACTAGCGTATAATCTCTCATTCTCTTAAGATACTTGAGTATATGCTTCATAGCTTGCTAATGCTTAATTCTAGGATTCGCTTAATATCGACTCACTATATCTAATGCAAAACAAATATTTGGGCAAGCGCAAAGCATAACGTATATAAGACTACCCACAGCGAATGCATAAGGGACCTTATCCATACGCTCTCTTTCTTCCAATGTCTTAGGACAGTTATTCAATGAAAGAGTTAGACTAGTAATGGAAGGTTGTAAACCTTTCTTCACCTCTTACATCGCATATTTCTCAATTATCTTATCAATGTGTGAAGCCTGGGATAACATTATCATTTTGTTCTTTCAATCTCTAAAGAGATCAATGCCTAGAACATAATTAGTTTCTCTCAAGTCCTTTATATTAAACTATCAGGATAACCAAAATTTGACTGATAATAAATTCTCTACATCATTCCTAATGAGCAGTATGTCATCGACATAAAGTATCACAAAGACCACTATTACATTCTTAATATGTTTATAAACACAAGATTCATCAACATTCTACTTAAAACTAAATGTTTTGATCACTTATAAAACTTTTGGTTCCGTGAGTGGGATGCTTGCTTTAATCCATAAATGAATATAAGCAACTTGTAAACTTTTCTCTCTTGACTTTTTGTCAAGAATGCTTCGGGCTATACCATATAGATACTTTTCTTAATATAGCCATTCAAGCATGCCGTCTTGACATCCATTTACCAGATCTTGTAATTGAGAGCTGCAGCAACTGATAAAAGAATGCGGATAGACTTCAGCATCGTAACAAGCAAAAAGGTTTCGTCGTAATCGACTTTAGCCTTTACATGTACCCCTTTGCCATAAGTTTAGCCTTGAAAGTTTTAACTTCCCCTTCTACATCCCTCTTTCTTTTATAGACTTACTTACACCTAATGGGTTTGATCCCATCTTATAGGTCCACAAGTTCCTAAACAGAGTTGAATTTCATAGAATCTATCTCATTATTCATGGTCTATTTCCAAGATTTAGAATCAACATCATTTATAACTTCATCGTAAGTGACTGGATCATCATTATGCTCATGAGCTTCGGTTAGGTATACTTCATTATCATACATGAAGAAATTAGGTTCCCTAGAAACCCTTCCACTACGTCGAAGCACTCTAAACTGTTGATCCTTTGTAGGTGTTTCAGTACAACTTAAACTCACATCCAAGACTGAAACATACGGAGCAATTCTATCGAGAGCATTTACCAGATCTTGTAATCGAGAGCTGCAGCAATGGATAGAAGAATGCAGATAGACTTTAGCATCGTAACAAGCAAAAAGGTTTCATCGTAATCGACTTCAGCCTTCTACGTGTACCCCTTTTCCATAAGTTTAGACTTGAAAGTTTCAACTCCCCCTTCTGTATCCCTCTTTCTTTTATAGACCCACTTACCCCTAATGGGTTTGATCTTATCCGTAGGTCCATAAGTTCTTAAATAGAGTTGGATTTCATAGAATCCATCTCATTGTTCGTGGTCTATTTCCAAGATTTAGAATCAACATCATTTATAACTTCATCGTAAGTGACTGGATCATCATTATGCTCATGAGCTTTGGTTAGGTATACCTCATTATCATATATGAAGAAATTAGGTTTCCTAAAAACCTTTCCACTACATCAAAGCACTCTAAACTGTTGATTGTCTGTAGGTCTTTCACTATAACTTATGCTTACGTCCAAGACTGAAACAATAACTTAAAGTCATTCATATAACTTTCCTTCAAGAATATCACATGGGTTGAAATAATAAATTTTTGTTTATTAGGGTTATAGAACAGACCTCCTTTAGTTCCCTTAGGATACCTTACATACATACATAATTCCGATTGCAGTTCCAACTTCTTCGCATACCATTCAATACATGTGCAGAGTAGTCCCATATTTTCATATGTCCAAAGGAGGGCTTCTTGCCTCGTCACAATTTGTATAGAGTCTCAAGAATTGATTTACTCAGAACTTGGTTCAGAATATAGCATGTCATTTGTAGTACATATCCCCAGAATGATAATGGTAGCGTTGAATAACTCATCATAGACCGTACCATATCCAACAAGGTCCTGTTTTTCCTTTTGACTACATCATTCTATTATAGAGTTTCAGGTGCAATCAATTGGGATAGAATCTCGTTCTCTACAAGATGTGCTAGAAATTCATCAGAGAGGTATTCAACACCTCGATCAGATCGAAGTGTCTTTATGGATTTACGTAATTTTTTTTCACTTCCGCATAATACTCTTTAAACTTATCAAAGTTTTTGCTTTTATGGTGCATTAGGTATACATATCCATACCTCAAATAATTATATATAAAAGATACATAATACTCAAACCCTCCTCATGCCACGACGTTCATAGGGCCACATATGTTGGTATGCATAATTTCTAAGAGTTTCTGAGCCCTAGTACCCTTAGCTCTAAAAGACCTCATAGTTGTCTTACCTTCGAGACAAGACTCGTATTGAGGAAGACATCCTTCCTTCAGAGTTTCCGAAGGACCATCTTTCACTAACCTTTGAATCCTATCCTGATTAATATGACCAAGTCTTAAATGTCAAAGGTGCGCCTTGTTAAAGTAAGAAACATTTAACCTTTTAAAGCTATCTATTAATTCAGCTTCATGTAGCGAGTACATCTTAGGTTTAACAAAGTAAAGGTTCCTATCCATCTGTGACAATCGGGAAATTCTGGCATTCTCGGAAGAAAATATACAAATGAATGTATATAACAATTTGTACTATTTAAATAGTGAAATGAATGCATTTATATTGTTTAGAATGTATTAAAATGTTCTAACAATGCTGACGAGTAAGAATTCAGTGTTGATAAAATTCACTGAATTGAAACGAGTGGAACGGTGCTAAAAACGGCATTGAAAACCTTAACCGGTGCATTATGGTGCACTAAAAGATGAAAAACTTATGGGATTGATTTTGATCAAACGGAAGCAGTATAAATTGATCCAACTACACAGGAGACCTCAGGAACCCGCGAGACGATTTCAGGAAAATTTCGGCTCGAACCGATATCGGTCAAAAAGTAGTCGAATTAATATGAATAGTAAAGTCAAACTCAAAGTTTTACTTTGCATTTATGACATCATAAAGCTATTTATTAAATGTGAAAATTTTGGTGGTTGGTGGCATTAATGGCCAAGATTGATTTGCTTTTTGATCTAAAGGCTAAGATTTAGCCAAAATTAGCCAAATTTATTTTGTGAAAAAATTGGAAAGAAATGGCATGAAAGGTGTTGAATTTTCATTGGATGGAAGCTAAATTAATTGGCTTCTTTGGCACTTAAGTCAGCAAGCTTGAAACAAAAGGCACCCGTAGCCTTTTCAAAGCCAAAACAAGAAGAAAATTTTTTTTCTAAGTGTCCTAGAGAGAAAACGTGAGCCATCTTGGAGAATCAAAGGATTTCTTCAAAATTTTGAAGCAAGAACTCAAGTTTGGCAAGCTAGCATCCAACTAATCAAGGTGAGCTTCAAAACTTGTAAAATTTCCCAATTTTTGGCCATGAAATCCGTGGGAGTAATGGGAAGAAAAAGATGAAATTTTGTTGTGGATTTGATGAAATTATGTGTTGGTTTTGTGATATGTTGAATTAGGTTACTCATGTATTGGATTTGCATGAAAAAAATGTGATTTTTGGCTTGTTTTCTCCATAAAATCTGCGGGTTCAAAGGGGAGATTTTGGTGATGATATTCTGATGAAAAATGTTGTTTAAGTGTTGTAATGCTTTACATCATATTTTGATTAAATGTAAAGCATGATTTGTATGGTTATAAAGCTTGGAAAAATTTTGGTATCAAATTTCCCTAATATGGCCGTGGGGTGTAATTAGGGTTTGGTGAATATTTTTGCATGATTAACTTGATGTTTGGATAGTTTAAATCATGCATTTAATTATGAAAATGATGGTTATGTGATTGAAAGCATGAAACAAAAATTTGGTGCATGTTTTACCTAAAATGGCCGTGGGGTATGAATGGTTAAAAACCCTAAGAATTGTGTTGTAAAATGCATGGAAATTGGCTTGAAAATGTGCTAGGTAACGACATTGGAATAGCCTAAAATTTGGTTGAAAGATTGAAAATTCTTGGCTAGGTTTTGGATAGGAAAACCGTGGCTAAAACTAAGGGCAAAATTAAAAGAATTTTGTCGAATGTTGTTCAAAATATGAATTGGAAAATGTGTGAGCTTTTATGTAAAAGTTTGGGAAACTTTTACATAAAATAGGACTTTGGTATAGTACGTGGTAGGTAAATATGGTTCGAGGCGTACCTAACGTCGGTAGCGTTAAATTTACGCCAAAATGCTGCCGAAATTTCGAAAACAGCATTTGGGGTAAAAAGGGAATCGAGAGTAAAATGTTTAGGGTCGGGTCGGAAACCGGGTCAGGTCGGAAACCCAAGTCCCTAAAGGAAAATTGAATGAGAAAAACCTAAGGGGTGGTTCATGAATACTAACCTGTCCCCTTAAAAGTGTGAAACATGAGCGAAACGGAAAAACCGACCCTGAGGGGGGGCGTTTTTTAGAAACCAAGTAAAGATCCGAGTCGGGTACAGAAAATCTGAGTCTCGGAGACCTAGATTGGGAAAGTCTAGATGAACGTTTTTAATACTAGCAAAATGTCCATTTGAGGCTCCGAAACGATAGAAAATCACTAAACTGACGTAAGGGTCGGGATAGTGCTTCCCGGGGGTCGTGAAAGTGAAAAATGGAAATAAAATAGAAACGAACCCAGTAATGAATAAAAAAGAGTCAGAAAAGTTCCTGAGAGCCAAAAGTACAGTCTAGATCGAGAAAATTCCGTCAGGAGCAAAATTGCAATTTTGCCAAAATATAGGGGTAAATTTTGCAAAAGTTGAGAAAAATGGGGAAAATGATAAATAAAGCTTAAAAAGTTATAAATAGGTTTTATTTAAGCTTTTTAATAAAAAAAAATAAAAGCTATAAATGGAAATGAAATTAACAGACAAGGTTTTGTCTGTAGGATCCCAAAATCGACCCGCAAGGAGAGCGATTAAAGATCCAGGAAAGGAAAAGGGGAAGAAACGGATAAGGTAAGTTCAGACATTTACCTGTCTACAACATATAGCATTATTATTGTTAACTTTGATGTACTAACTACAAGTTAGGTACATATGTGCTACGGGCACTATTATAGAGTAGAGAGAGAGACGAAATGTGCTACGGGCACTATTGAGAATGGGACACATAATAAATTGTGCTTCGAGCACTAAAGCGAGGTTAATGAAACTCACTCACACGAAATTAAAATGTGAACCATTCCTATCCACGGGGCAATATGAAGTCACCGGGTTAGAATTTTAAAAAGTCGGTAATGAAACCACTTTTGGCGTACCAGCCTTCCGTATAGGGAGGTAAACTTTGCCTTCGGGGCTATGATGATGAGATTAAGGCTGTGGAGGTCAGCACTGATGTACCGTTCCCAGTCATGTACAATTTTTCCTTCAGGGCTATGATGATGAGATTAAGGCTGAGGAGGTCAGCACTGATGTACCGCTCCCAGTCATGTACCATTTTGCCTTCGGGGCTATGATGATGAGATTAAGGCTGTGGAGTTCAGCACTAATGTACCGCTCCCAGTCATGCGCACTAAAATGGTACTGCTAACGTGAGCTCAAAACCAAAACATAATTAAAGATAATTACCTAAAACTGAAACTATGCCATAATTGAGCATAAGACAGTTTCGTGAGAGTAGTAACACCGTGGTTGATGTACTGTTGACATACTGAGTTATAGTCAAAGTTATTATTCATGATAAATAGTGGTCAAAGTTACTATTCATGATGAATAGTACTATTCATAGAAATTCTATTTCTTACATGTTTGAACTTACTGAGCCTGTAGCTCACCATTTTTGCTTATGTTGCAGGTAAGCGACCAGCTCAGTAGCTTTGTATGGCTGGATGGCAGACGAGATAGCGAGTGTCAAATGGGATAAGATGCCAAGAGATATGGTCCTGCCAGAGTCTTTCCACTGAGCGATAACAGAGAAAGGGAAAAAGAAACAGTTCTTTTGTAAATATATATTTTGTGAAAGTACTGTATTATGTAAATTACTTTGTACTTCCAAACAAAGTAAATAGTGGATGATGCTTCATATGATGTTTAAAAAAAAAAATTCCCCAAAAACGTCATGTTTTAAAGAGAGATAGATTAGTCGGCGACCCATGAGAGTACAATATATCGCAGTTAGCTATGAAGCTTAACTGTAATAGTATTGTATGATCTCTACGAAGGGCGGGCTGCCACAGTTGGTATCAGAACAGATTTACGATTGGTCTAGTTTAGATTACCGACTGTCGTCATAGTTGGTATATCAGAGCAGTGTTGACCATATCCTGATTTGACACTTCACGCATCCTGCACCGCAATCCAAGTAAGTATTTTATTTAAGTTTAGTTACTTATTTTCTTATATGAAAATAATTATCTTATAGGTAGCAAGATGACCAGACCTCCCTATGCGAGACCACCGCTACCACGACCGAGAGGGGTATTACGGGTATGGACAAGACCTATCGTGAGGCTGTCTATTTCCCAACGTCCGGTATTTAGACCCCCGGTGCCCGAGAGACCTACAGCACCAGCACCAGCTCCTGTAGATGTAGTACAGCCTCGACCAGTACTTCATCTACCTGTAATAGTGGACATTCCAGTTGTTGGTGGATGCCAACATATTGGGGTGAGAGTTTTGGCTCGGGCAGTACAGGCATTTAGAGCCAGCAGTCCCCCTATGTTTGATGGTGGACGACAGTCGATGGAGACAAAGAATTGGCTCCATGCCATAGAGAGGTTTATGGTGATGTGTGATATTGATCGAGAGATATGGATCCAGTTGGCAATAAGTATGTTTCAGGGAGATGCTCGAGTATTCTGGGATTATTGTGATCAGGAGATTCTGTTGGGATTCAGTTGGGCTGAGTTCTGTTAGCGATTGGCTAATCAGTTTCCACCTAAGGATCCGACACCGACTCCTATACCTCTAGAGAGACGAGAGGTAGTTACACCCACGTATCCTGGATTTAATGAGGTTAGGGACTATATTCTCCAGACAGAGAGGATGGTCATGTAGTCTGGTGAGACAGTTATGTCTTACGCAACATGATTTGAGGAGACTATTAGGAGGAGATGTCCGTCACCCAACCTCACTGAAGCGAATTGTTGTGAGCTTTTCTAGAGAGGTTTACCTATGGAGTTGAGACAGATGGTGATTAAGCTATATCCTCCTACGCTCCAAGAGTTTGTAGTGACGATCAGGATGATCGAGAGGGAGGTTTTGATTGAGCATCTGTCGCAGAGTCAATGAGAGACACTAGGTCAAGATGAGATGATGGCACGCATCTTTGGGCCAAGAAGGATGATGAACGATCATGAGGCCGGACCGTCTAGACCACGAGGAGGTGATGACTCAGGATAGGGAGCATTGCCTAGGGGTGGTGATGACTCAGATGATCCAGATGACGATAAGGATCCAGAAGAATATCCTCTAGTCCCAGACACAAGAGATGTGTGACCAGTAGATGTATTCATGTACATAAGTAGCTTATAGAAAAAAAGCTCTTTTGTATAGACTTGTAGCCAAGATGCATATGATGGCTGATGTATATATGACTGGTGATAGTTATGTATGATATATAAACGTTTTGCTATGACTGAAATATCAAAATGATTATATGTTGTATGATAATGTGTTACGATGATGTGGCTTTACATTACCCTGAATTTCGTAAATTTATATGATTTTACGAATGTGGTCATGGAAAAGCTAATGGTAAATTGTTATGCTATAATAGGATAATAGGCAAGATGGTGGATTTGCGAAATCGACCAGAGAGACGAGAACGACGTCCTAATCTCATGGAAAGATTAGAGCAGATACAAGCTTTACTAGAAGCTCAGATGCAGGAAAATGCTAATCTGAGGCAACGAGTTGAGGAGTTAGAACAGAGGCAAGGTTCTAAAGGCACCCAAGTAGAACAGGAAGCTGAGGTAGATCTGATTATCCCTCCAGCTGCTGTACATGAGAAAGTTCCTGAACCGCAACCGGTAGTAAATCTGGAACCCCTCTATGAAAGATTCAGGCATATGAGGTCACCAAAATTTGAAGGTTCTACAAATCCTCTAGAGGCTGAAGACTGGTTGTCATCCTTGCAAGTGATCATGGAATTCATGAACCTAACTGACCAGGAGAAGGTCGCATGTGCGTCTTTTGTGTTGAGAAAAGATGCTCGTTTTTGGTGGGACACTGTGCGAATGAGAAGAAATGTGTCTACCATGAGTTGGGCAGAATTTCTGGAAGAATTTAACCAGAAATATTATGATCCTACATCTCTGAGACTACAGCAAAAAGAGTTCTTAGAATTGACGCAAGGAAATATGTCGGTGAGTGAAGTTTGCCGAAAGTTCGATCAGTTATTCCGCTTATGTCCCTATGTAGTCCCTACTGAGAGGGAGAAAATACAGAAAATGATCGGGATGTTCAGGCCAAAAATTACTGCACTGGTAGATACTGGACAGGTACTGCCTACTTCTGTAGCAGATTGTGTTAGTCGGGCCATAAGAGCTGAGTTTCACGTAGCCTGACAGAAAGAGGAAAGAGAGAAGCACTGGGAGGCCAAAAAGAAGAAGAGAGCTTTGGCTAAGTCTACACAAGCTGGTCAATCTGGCAAGCCTAATCAGAATGCTAAACCAGGCCAGGGCAATAATCAAGGATCCCAGCAAAACAAGAGGAAAGGCAATTTTATTGGAAATCGCCAGGCAAATAATCGAAACCATCAGCGAAGAATAGCTGGTAATGCGGAATCCAATGTACCAAATTGTCCTACATGTAGGAAGAGACATTCTGGGCAATGCAGATTTGGGCCACTTGTTTGCTATGAATGTGGAAAGGAAGGTCATTATGCCAGGAACTATCCAAGCAATAGGCAGGGTGTACAAGGCACTTCCCAACTGCAACAGACACGCACACAAGCTTATTCCCTTCAGGCCAGAGTTGAAGAGTCTCCAATAAGGCCGTAACGCTAGGAGCGTGTGCCACGTGCTAATGCTCGTGTGATGGCCTACACCAAGGAGGATGCAGAGGTAAGAACATCAAATGTGGTGACAGGTCAACTTCCTGTCGCTAGTCATGTAGCCTCTGTACTATTCGATTCCGGTGCTACGCATTCTTTTGTTTCCTATGAATTTACTGACAAGATAGGACATCCTAAGGACTATATGGGAAAAATATTTAAGACAGCTTTACCCTCTGGGGAAGTATTGTTGTCCAATTACTGGCTACCTCATGTACTAGTATATGTGGCAAATAGGGAGCTATATGCTGAGTTGATCGTAATGAAGATCGTGGATTACGATGTGATTCTAGGCATGGACTTCCTAGGGAAATATCAAGCTACGATCGACTGCCGAAATCGAAAAATAGTATTCCAACCCGAGGAAGAAGAGAGTTTCGAATACATCGATACTTCTCGAAAACCCATGAAGATGATGATCAGTTCACTGAAAGCAAGTAAGTTGATGGCCAGTGGTTGTATGGGATATCTGGCATATGTGATGGATACTACAGAGGAACAAAAACTTCAACCTGAAGATGTTCCTGTTGTTAATGAATTTCTTGACGTATTTCCGGAAGAGTTACCAGGGATACCTCTAGAGAGAGAAATCTTGTTCGAAATTGAGTTGATGCCTGGAACGGCACCTATTTCTAAAGCACCATACGGCATGACTCCAGTGGAGTTAAATGAGCTGCAGGAACAATTAAAGGAGCTTTTAGATAAGGGATTCATCAGGCCAAGTTATTCTCTGTGGGGTGCACCTGTGTTGTTCATCAAGAAAAAGGATGGAACGTTCCATTTGTACATTGATTACCAGGAATTGAATAAGGTTACGATCAAAAATAGGTACTTGTTACCTAGAATTGATGACTTATTCGACCAGTTAAAAGGTACAGTGGTATTTTCTAAGATCGACTTACGATTAGGATATCACCAGCTGAGAATTAAAGAAAGTGATATTCTTAAGACGGCGTTTAGGACTCGTTATGGTCATTATGAGTTTCTTGTGATGCCATTCGGATTAACAAATGCGCCAGCAGCGTTCATGGATTTGATGAATAGAATTTTTAAAGAGTATTTGGATAAGTTTGTCATTGTATTCATTGATGACATTCTTATATACTCAATGACTAATGAGGAGCCCAAGGAGCATCTGAGGATCGTGTTGCATATGATAAGGAAGCATCAACTGTATGCCAAATTCTCAAAATGCGATTTTTGGCTGGATAGAGTACATTTCCTCGGACATGTTGTATCCTAAGAAGGATTGTTGTAGATCCAACAAAGGTAGATGCAATTAACCAATGGCCTACACCCAAGAGTGTGACAGAAATACATAGTTTCTTGGGATTAGCTGGTTATTATCGGAGGTTTGTAGAGGGATTCGCGCATTTAGCTGCACCTCTTACTGCTCGTACACGCAAGGAAAGAAAGTATGAGTGGACTATGAAATATGAAAGAAGCTTCCAGGAGTTAAAGAGACGATTAACAAGCGCACCAATCCTTACACTTCCCACTGAAGGGGAGAAGTTTGTGATCTACAGTGATGCATCTAAAATAGGATTAGGAGCAGTCCTAATGCAAGGCGGCAAGGTGATTGCCTACGCTTCACGTCAATTGAAGGATCATGAAAAGAATTACCCTACGCATGACCTTAAACTTGCTGCAGTAGTGTTTACACTTAAAATTTGGCGACACTATCTCTATGGAGCTCAGTGTCAGATTTTTACTGATCACCAAAGCCTGAAGCATTTTTTCACGCAAAAGAAGCTCAATATGCGTTAAAAACGATGGTTGGAACTGGTAAAGGATTATGATTGTGAAATCCTATATTATCCAGGGAAGGCCAACCGTGTAGCAGATGCTTTAAGTAGAAAGTCTACCATATCACACCAGCTACCGATAAAAAGGCTTCCGAAACCATTGCAGTAAGAGATAAATTCTTTGAACTTGGAGTTGATATATGGAAGATTGGCTGCACTCCAAGTGGAATCATCGTTGTTTGAGGATATCAAGGAAGCTCAAAGACGAGATCCAAGAATGACAAGTTCTCACGAAGGAATTTCTAAGGATGGAATGATCCTTTATCAAGGAAGAATTAATGTTCCAGCTGATGAGAAATTTAGAAGACGGATCATGTCAGAAGCCCATGAGACACCATATTCGGTTCATCTCGGAGCTAGTAAGATGTATCAAGACTTGAAGTTATAGTTCTGGTAGAAAGGGATGAAGAACGATATAGTGAAATTCGTGAGCAGATGCATGACCTGTCAGAAAATCAAAGCGGAACATAAACATCTAGTAGGAAAATTGGAACCTTTGGAGATTCCTGAATGGAAATGGGAACACATTTCGATGGATTTTGTGATGGGACTCCCAAAAACCCAAGAAGGTTATGATGCCATCTGGGTTATTGTGGACCGACTGACTAAGATGGCATGGTTTATAGCTGTCAAGATGAATTTTTCATTAGAAAAGTTTACTCAGTTGTACATAACTCATGTCGTCAGATTACATAGAGTACCAAAATCCATTGTATTAGATCGAGATGCACGATTCACTTCAAATTTCTGGAAGTGTATGCAAGAAGCCATGGGTACTGAATTGAGACTCAGTACGGCATTTCATCTGCAAACAGATGGACAATCAGAGCGGACCATTCAGACATTAGAGGACATACTTCGAGCTTGTGTAATGGATTTTGAGGGAAATTGGAACGAGAAGTTACCATTAATTGAATTCTCGTACAATAATAATTACCAAGCTTCCATAGGAATGGCACCTTATGAGGCCCTTTATGGACGGAAGGGCAAATCACCGATACACTGGTATGACCTGTGAGAGAAACAACTGCGTAAGATGGATTTTATACGAGAAACTTCCGATGCCGTTGTAAGAATTCAGCATCAAATGAAAATTGCGCAAAGTCGACAAAAGAGTTATGCAGATTAGAGGCGAAGATCCTTAGAGTTTAATGAAGGAGACTTCGTGTTTCTTAAGGTATCGCCTATGAAGGGGATTGTGCGTTTCAGTAAGAAGGGGAAACTGAGTCCAAGATATATCGGACCTTATGAAATTATCAAACGCATTGGAAGGGTCGCTTACAGATTAGCGTTACCTCCTGAATTGTCAGCAGTGCATAATGTATTTCATGTGCCGATGCTGAGAAAGTATATACCAGATCCGTCCCATGTATTGAAGCATGAACCTATTCAGATCCACGAGGATTTGACATATGAAGAACAACCTATTCGAGTACTGGCTCGTGAAGAGAAAGTGCTGAGGAATAAGACAATCCCATTAGTGAAGATTTTGTGGAAAAATCACAACATTGAAGAAGCTACGTGGGAACGAGAAGACGAGATGAGGAGTTTATACCCCCACTTGTTCTAATTTTTGAGGACAAAAATTTTATAAGGAAGGGTGAATGTGACAACCGAGAAATTCTGGCATTCTCGAAAGAAAATGTACAAATGAATGTATATAACAATTTGTACTATTTAAATAGTGAAATGAATGTATTTATATTGTTTAGAATGTATTAAAATGTTCTAACAATACTGACGAGTAAGAATTCAGTGTTGATAAAATTTACTGAATTGAAATGGGTGGAACGGTGCCAAAAACGGCATTAACAACCTTAACCGGTGCATTATGGTGCACTAAAAGATGAAAAAATTCTGGGATTAATTTTGATCAAACGGAAGCAGTATAAATTGATCCGACTGCACAGGAGACCTCAAGAACCCGCCGGGACGATTTCAGGAAAATTTCGGCTCGAACCGATACCGGTCAAAAAGTAGTCGAATTAATATAAATAGTAAAGTCAAAGTCAAAGTTTTACTTTGCATTTATGACATCATAAAGCTATTTATTAAATGTGAAAATTTTGGTGGTTGGTGGCATTAATGGCCAAGATTGATTTGCTTTTTGATCTAAAGGCTAAGATTTAGCCAAAATTAGCCAAATTTATTTTGTGAAAAATTTGGAAAGAAATGGCATAAAAGGTGTTGAATTTTCATTGGATGGAAGCTAAATTAATTGGCTTCTTTGGCACTTAAGTCGGCAAGCTTGAAACAAAAGGCACCCGTAGCCTTTTCAAAGCCAAAACAAGAAGAAAATTTTTTTTCTAAGTGTCCTAGAGAGAAAACATGAGCCATCTTGGAGAATCAAAGGATTTCTTCAAAATTTTGAAGCAAGAACTCAAGTTTGGCAAGCTAGCATCCTACTAATCAAGGTGAGCTTCAAAACTTGTAAAATTTCCCAATTTTTGGCCATGAAATCCGTGGGAGTAATGGGAAGAAAAAGATGAAATTTTGTTGTAGATTTGATGAAATTATGTGTTGGTTTTGTGATATGTTGACTTAGGTTATTCATGCATTGGCTTTGCATGAAAAAAATGTGATTTTTGGCTTGTTTTCTCCATAAAATCCGTGGGTTCAAAGGGGAGATTTTGGTGATGAAATTTTGATGAAAAATGTTGTTTAAGTGTTGTAATGCTTTAAATCATGTTTTGATTACATGTAAAGCATGATTTGTATGGTTATAAAGCTTGGAAAAATTTTGATATCAAATTTCCCTAATATGGCCGTGGGGTGTAATTAGGGTTTGGTGAATATTTTTGCATGATTAACTTGATGTTTGGATAGTTTAAATCATGCATTTAATTATGAAAATGATGGTTATGTGATTGAAAGCATGAAACAAAAATTTGGTGCATGTTTTACCTAAAATGGCCATGGGGTATGAATGGCTAAAAACCCTAAGAATTGTGTTGTAAAATGCATGGAAATTGGCTTGAAAATGTGCTAGGTAATGACATTAGAATAGCCTAAAATTTGGTTGAAAGATTGAAAATTTTTGGCTAGGTTTTGGATAGGAAAACCATGGCTAAAACTAAGGGCAAAATTAAAAGAATTTTGTTGAATGTGGTTCAAAATATGAATTGGAAAATGTTTGAGCTTTTATGTAAAAGTTTGGAAAACTTTTACATAAAATAGGACTTTGGTATAGTACGAGGCGGGTACATATGGTTTGAGACGTAGCTAACGCCGGAAGCCTTAAATTTACGCCGAAATGCTGCCGAAATTTCGAAAACAGCATTTGGCGTAAAAAGGGAATCGAGAGTAAAAAGTTTAGGGTCGGGTCAGAAACCCAAGTCCCTAGAGGAAAATTGAATAAGAGAAACCTAAGGGGTGGTTCATGAATACTAACCCGTCCCCTTAAAAGTGTGAAACGTGAGTGAAACTGAAAAACCGACCCCGAGGGGGGGGCGTTATTGAGAAACGAAGTAAAGATCCGAGTCGGGTACAGAAAATCCGAGTCTCGGAGACCTAGATCGAGAAAGTCTAGATGAACGTTTTAAATACTAGTAAAACGTCCATTTGAGGCTCCGAAATGATAGAAAATTACTAAACCGACGTAAGGGTCGGAATAGTGCTTCCCGAGGTTTAGGAAAGTGAAAAATGGAAATAAAATAGAAAAGAGCCCGGTAATGAATAGCAAAGAGTCAGAAAAGTTCCTGAGAGCCAAAAGTGCAGTCTAGATCGAGAAAATTCCGTCAGGGGTAAAATTGTAATTTTACCAAAATATAGGGATAAAATCGTAATTTTGTAAAAGTTGAGAAAAATGGGGAAAATGATAAATAAATCCTAAAAAGTTATAAATACGTTTTATTTAAGCTTTTTAATAAAAAAAAAGAAGCTATAAATGGAAATAAAATTAACAGACAAGGTTTTGTCTGTAGGATCCCAAAATCGACCCGCAAGGAGAGCGATTAAAGATCCAGGAAAGGAAAAGGGGAAGAAACGGATAAGGTAAGTTCAGACATTTACCTGTCTGCAACATGTAGCATTATTATTGTTAACTTTGATGTACTAACTACAAGTTAGGTACATATGTGCTACGGGCACTATTATAGAGTAGAGAGAGAGACGAAATGTGCTACGGGCACTATTGAGAATGGGACACATAATAAATTGTGCTTCGGGCAATAGAGCGAGGTTAATGAAACTCACTCACACGAAATTAAAATGTGAACCATTCCTAACCACGGGGCAATATGAAGTCACCGGGTTAGAATTTTAAAAAGTCGGTAATGAAACCACTTTTGGCATACTAGCATTCCGTACAGGGAGGTAAACTTTGCCTTTGGGGCTATGATGATGAGATTAAGGCTATGGAGGTCAGCACTGATGTACCGCTCCCAGTCATGTACAATTTTGCCTTCGGGGCTATGATGATGAGATTAAGACTGTGGAGGTCAGCACTAATGTACTGCTCCCAGTCATGCGCATTAAAATGGTACTGCCAACATGAGCTCAAAACCAGAACAGAATTAAAGATAATTACCTAAAACTGAAACTATGTCATAATTGAGCATAAAATAGTTTCGTGAGAGTACTAACACCGTGGTTGATGTACTATTTGTAAGAAAATAAATCGGTAAAAACGTATCAGAGTGGCGCAGCAGAACAATAAAAATTTTTAGATCGTTAAATATCTCATGATGCCATATACAATAAATCAACAACAATTAAAACACATACCTCAAGGATGCCAATCTGCAGGAGGAGAATGACTGGAGGCTTCAACCAACTAGCTTTCTCTACTATTCTCCAATTCCCGAATGGCTGAGTGTGTGGGCACTCTGAACCTCGATCGGTATGCTAGCACTACTAGTCTTCTTCTGACCACCCAGATCTCTAAAGAACTTATTGTCACGATGAGCTGTGCAACAATAAGCCTGCTCACCTGAGAGTCTGTGGTCTAAGAGAACTGGAGTGGCAGGACCTCTATTTATAGACCTGCATGAGGTAATTCTCTGAATTCGAATTGGATTAGGAGAAGATATTCTCCCTTATCCACAACCATAAAATCCGAATTTTCCATGGGAAAATCCCAACAATAAAATTCGGCCATTTAGGATAAATTCAATCCAAATCTAAACAAGATTTTAACTAGAATTTTTTCTCCCTTTTCAACCAAAAAATCCGAAAATTCCAAGGAGAAAATCTCCTCAAAATTTCGGCCACTTTTAGGATAAGGGGGAATCAAAATTCCACTAGGATTTTCAAGCTTGAATCTTATCTCATCCTTATCCAAAATAACCGAATTTTCCTAAGGAGATATGCTCCAAAATTTCGGCCACTTTCTGGGGAGGAGAGAATCCAAATTCAACTGAGATTGAAACTTGAATTTTTCCTTTGAACCTTATCCACAAAAACCGAAAATCCATTGAGGATAATCCTCAAAATTTCATCCATCATTAGTTAGGATTTAGATTCAAAATTCAAGTAGGATTCTAACAAGATTATCCTCTACATATCCAACTCAAATTCGAATTTCATTCCTTGTGGATTTTCTACAACAAATTCGAATCCCACTTGGACTGTGATTCAAAATTTGAATTTCAAATTTCAAATTCGAATTTCAAATTTCAAATTTCAAATTTCAAATTTCAAATTTAAATTTCAAATTCAAATTTCAAATTCGAATTTCAAATTCAAATTTCAATTTCAAATTCAAATTTCAAAATCCACAAAACAGTTGTGTTTCAAATTCTTGTTCTCATGGATAATTTTCTACAACTCCAATCCAATCTCAAATAAAATCATGGCAACTTTATTTGGAGTTCGAATAATTGTGTACTCTATTATCCAAAATAAAATCTAAATCCAACCGGAGAGAATCTTGTCTACCATCCTAATCCTATATCATCACCATCCATGCATAATAAACTAGCCAATAGCATACACAAATCAATTTGCCAAACGTTAAGGAATTATGTGGAGCTAGTAGAGGGATTGATTGGACATATATAATCAGGCTCCCGCAAATCCATATGATCATCATTCTTTTACCGAACAACTCAATCATATGATCACTAATTTCAGAGTCACACCACTATAAACCTGAAACTGAACTCCCAATTATATACCGTATTACGTAAGCCTATGACAAGCTATCGTCCAATGACCTTGTCATGTATGCAGAACCCTCATATGATATCCATGATCAGCCTTAGGCCAGAGTCTGTTTAATCCTACTGATCAGGCTATCTTAAAGTTCCATTATACTACCGAATAAAGAAAATGATTATTCACCATATGTGAATAAGAAGTCATCCGCCCAGTAGACGACCCAAGGCCTTGTCCATTTTCACATTCAGTATAATGCCTTTAAGAGGATACCCTTAACTCCTCATTAGAGCTATGATTCTGATATCTGTAAACGAACCCTTCATCGTATACAAGTCATGCACCTAACGAACCGGTCTATAAGCTTACTACCTCTGAGACGGTTTAGCCATTAGAACATCAAAGTACACAAGTCATGTACATAAAGCTGTCCTTTTACTCAGGATTAAGGTTACTGTATAATGAACGTCAAAAGCATATCGATCCACTCAAAGCGGACTTCTTAGATCAATCACACTTTAGTCCCGGTCTAATATGTCACCACCAAGCAACATATCTATGTCTCTACTTGGGAGTCCAGCTCCAGAGAGTCAAGACAAACCGTCCCCTCCAAGGCTTTAGACAACATAATAGTCTTAACATGAGTTAGATGCTCGGTCTAACCCCATAGACTACAGACCATAGCTTAGACCGCTAATTTTAGAATATTGTCTTCTCGCATATAAAAGTCCATTGCATGCAACGTTCTAACAGTTTAACACAAGCAGTCAAGGAGTTATATTTACTTACATTTACTTTAACATGTAAATAAAACGAGGACAGATAGCAATGTAATGAATAACCTCTATATATAATTTTATTATCCAGTTCAAAACAAATACATCAAAATGTCTCTAATGCTTAGGGCATTTCCTAAAACTGTTGACATACTGAGTTATAGTCAAAGTTACTATTCATGATAAATAGTGGTCAAAGTTATTATTTATGATAAATAGTACTATTCATGAAAATTCTATTTCTTGCATGTTTGAACTTACTGAGCCTGTAGCTCACCATTTTTGCTTATGTTGCAGGTAAGCGACTAGCTTAGGAGCTTTGTATGGCTGGATGGCGGACGGGATATCGAGTGTCAAATGGGATAGGAGGCCAAGGGATATGGTCCTGCTAGAGTCTTTCCGCTGAGCGATAACAAAGAAAGGGAAAAAGAAACAGTTCTTTTGTAAATATATATTTTGTGAAAGTACTGTATTATGTAACTTACTTTGTACTTGCAAACAAAGTAAATAGTGGATGATGTTTCATATGATGTTTAAAAAAAAAATTTCCCCAAAAACGTCATGTTTTAAAGAGAGATAGATTAGCCGGCGACCCATGAGAGTACAATCTATCGCAGTTAGCTATGAAGCTTAACTGTAATAGTATTGTATGATCTCTACGAAAGGCGGGCCGCCACACCATCTATCCAGAATAAATAAAAGACTTATTTTTACGAATATAAACTCTTTTATTAAAATAAATTAAATAAGAATCTCTTGTAAAATAAGCTACTGATATAATGTTCCTCCTAAAATTAGGAACATAAAAATAGTTTTTCAATAAAATAAATCTAAATTCATCAAAATAAAGATGCACATCTCCCACTGCCTTAGCTACCACTAAGCTACTGTCTCTAATTTGTAATGAGAAGCTTCTATCATGTAGACTTCTTATTTCCATGAACTCCTACAAAGAAACACAAACATAATTAGTGGATCTCGAATCAATGACCTAAGTGTCTTTCAATTATTGCACCAAACACGCTTCCAAACAAAGAAGAACCTTATATTCCTTGCCCTTGACGGCTAGGAATTCCTTGCAAAACTTCTTAAAATGGCCTACCTTCGCACAGTAGAAACACTTGGACTTTTTATAGTCCTTAAGCTCCTTGTTCTTCTTCTTTTTTTTCCCCATCCGTGACAAGAGGAATAGATGAACTAAAAGTCCCTTACTTCTTCTTTAGCTTCTTCTTGTTCATAGAGAGTTTAAAAGATTCTACCAAGTTAGCCTCTCCCTTAACTTGGACCGTATCCCTATCATTGATCATCCGCTCATAAACTTGGAGTAGCTTTATGAGCTCAGTAAATCCTAACTCCTTTGTTGTCAGATTATATGCGGCTTTAAACCCCAAAAAATCCTTTGATAGAGTCTTGAACAACCTCTTAATTTAGGTGTTATAATCGAATTCCACACTATTTTTAGCAGCCTTAGTAAAATATCCTATAAGCGTGAGCATATGATCTTTTACTAGAGTATCTACCTTTTGCCTAGAGTTCATTATACTTACAATAGCGACTATCGAGCCAATTTTTGCTTGGCCTCTGAATATGTCATCCAAGTTATCCATAATCTCCCTAACAACTTGATAGGTTTCATATTGCTTTTATAAAGCGCTCGTCATGCTAGCGAGGATGTAACATCGACCTATCTCATTGGATTCTCTCTAATGAGTAAACATGATAGAGACCTCTTTAAGTGGCACATCAGGTTAGTGTCCCGGTGGAAACGGTTCGTCTAGTATGAACTTGTGTCTCTCACAACTGAGAACTATTAGCAGGTTTCTTTTCCAGTCTTTATAATTATCACTGTTTAATTTGTTTTCAGTGAGTATTGAGATAAAAAGTGTCGGTGACATTTTGAATTGAAATAAAATTATACAAGAACATCATTACAAAGCCCAAGTAAATATAAGCAAAGTTTAGCAAATAAAACATATGAGTATGTTCTTATATTAAACTTAGAAAAAACATGTAGCATTACAATGGTAATTTTTAGAACTTATTGCCCTAAGCCACTGAGAGATGTTCATGAGACAAATAGCAAGAACATGGACCCTGTCTAATCAACATATGTTGCCTTGAATCCTCCAAGGTTAAGACATATATTAATAACAGCTTATTTTGGCTACCAATTTAGCTAACAGAGCTTTTAGGGAAAGTTAATAGCTAAATAAGTCTTGAGTGTATAACCATTATATATGTAGTTAGATCTATGCCCTACCAAGCCACCGAGGGGTGGTTATATATAGGATCATATTCGAAAACGTTTTCCACATAGGAGATCTAACTTAGTATACCGGTGGCGGTAAACATGTGATGCCCCATGCCCTCAGTGGCCCGGATCGTCACTAAAAACTAACTTGCTTGCTTTTCTTACACTTTCTAGCAATTTAGACTTAACTAGATATCACAAAATTAGGGATTTTTTTTTACATGTACATGTTTACTGTATACATACGTATACTGATTACTATTCAAAAATGCTATTTAACGGTTGCTATTCAAAAATACGGTTTACAATTACTATTCAAAAATACCATTTAACAATTACTATTCAAACATACTATTTAATGATTACTATTCAAAATACTGTCTGCCAATTACTATTCAAAGTACTATTTAACCATTACTATTCAAAAACTGATACTCAAATTTGCAGAAGATAAACTCGTGGTGTCTCCATAACCTTGCCCTCACATCTGCCTCCACCGCCACCATCGCCCATTGGGATTTAAGCCGTAGGACGCTTACCTACAACATGAACACACTACGTGAGCTTTACGCCTAGTAAGTACAACATGTTTACCGCAAAACATGTTTAAACATAGTACATACTTAAAAACATATAAGCAGTCATATATCACATATACCACTTTAACATATCACATATCACATATCATATCAATGATTATAAAACTTCACATAATATGTGTATCACAGAAACATCATGTACTGAATGCATCTAGAAGCATGGTGAACTATAACTAATGCATGATCCGGTTATGTTCATTTATGCTTCAAACTTCTCTCTTTTCTTTTCTTGTCTATTTAGGGCCCATGTGTCAGTACCGTGTGTGCACAGACCATCGGTAACGCCCATGGTAAAATAGCCAGAGAGCCATCAATGGATGCTCAACTTTCTACTTAACTTAAACCTCTTCATTTGAAAAGGCTGGTACGACACGCTTACTAATTTCCGTCTTGTTTATCTTTTCTAGCCATATGCTTCTCTAAGCTGTCCCGAAATCCTACATGGTAGGGACGTATGGCATCTAACTTGCTTTTTCATCAATCTACTTGATTGTGAAACTACATGCTCTTAAACATGAGGTGCAACATCATGTGCATGGCATACATATTTTAACATACTGTAAAATATCATTTAAAAGCATTTTCGTTCATGCCATAGGCAGAGTTGTACTTACCTAATTGCAAGCAACTTGAAATCACGCCTTTATCAATTCACAGGTTACCACCTGTCATCAACAACGTTTCTCATTAATACTCTTGTTGAGTCACTATTAACGTTAGTGACTACAACTTGCGTTTCTATGGGGTACCGAGACCCGTCGGTACCTTATTGTCCTACTATGGGGATTTGGTGTCTAACTCGTAACGTGTTCGATCAATCGTCTACTTGACATATCAATCATCGTTCTTCACTGTGTTGTTCGAAACGCGGTCCTTGACTGGCTTACTACTTCATCAATAGACCGATTAACTCGCATGTTGGTAACTAAGTAGTCTATCGAGTTACTATACGTGAACTTAGTGTAGTAACCAATCGGGTTACTTCGCTTGTTGGGGTGTGGTAGCCTACCGAGCTACTAAAGCTTGTTTGGTGTAATGGCCCATCGGACCACTATGGCTTATTTGGGGTAGTAGCCTACCGAGCTACTAAGGCTTGTTTGGTATGGTAACCTACCGGGCTACACACACTATTTTACTTTGAAAAATTGTTTGGGTTGGCTTGTTAAAATCTTGGAAAAAAATTCTTATTTTGAAACCGCCCCCTCATCACCCCGTTGGAAGGTGGGGGACGTTTTTATGAAAACCTTGTTCATATTTTAAAGTGTTAAAAACACATTTTTATTTTGAAGTGTATAAATTATATTTTTAAAGCTTACATTTTAAAGGTGGTTTTGAACCACTTTTGAAAACTATTTTGAAACTTGGTCTAAACGACTTTGTTTATGATTTTGTCAGACATGAAAGTTTTCATCCTCGACAAGATGAACAAATCTCGTGTTCATCTCAGAGCCTAAATCTAATTCTAACGGCTCCTAATTTCATTAAACCTGTGGGCTTGGTTCTTAGTTTTTTTGTAGAAGTCCCAGTTTTACATCTCTGTAAAAATGGCTCGGTTTGAGGCCCAAAACGGCAAAATTTTTGACTCACGTGAGTTGTTTTCAAGGTCTTAACGAGATCTACAACTTTCATGTTGAGTCCGAGAGCTAGTTCAGACTCTAAGTGGTCCATTTCTAGCAAAACCTGAGACTAAATACTGGGTTCGGATTTTATTCTCAGTTTTGGACACCAAGTGAAAAACACTCTAAAAACCTATCTTAGGTTCATTTTTGGCCGAGGGCTATTTGATACAAAAATGACCGTATCGAAATTTTCTTAAAACATTTTGTTTTATCAAATCCTAAATCTGGACCCTAAGGGGGTTGAAATGGCCAAAATCTATGACCTTTCCTTAAGGACAGATTTGTGTCCAGCCACTAAAACGTTCATGCTCTCATTCACACATAACCATTCAAAAACAAATAACGTAAACACAACCACAACTACACGAACTTAAAAATGATAATCTAAGGGCTTAACATAAACTTATTACAAACCATTTGCATAAATAAATACACATAAATGACCTTGATTAAAACGTAAAACCAACTAACACAAGATAAGGTTTTTCAGTTTACCTTCGTGCCTTGAACCAAGCACGGTTTCAACTAGGCTTAAGCAACCAAAAATGGTCGTGGGGATCCAAGAGAATGGGGTCTGTTTTTGCTAGAACAAATACCAAAAATTTCTCTTAAAAATCAAATCAAAATAGAAACTAAAAAACTACAAGGATCAGTTTTTGAAGACTTACCCTTGGTGCCTTAGAACGACTTGGATTCGAATCCTCCTCGCAAAAGCTTGTGAGGTTTGATTTTTGGTAAGTTATGGTATGATTTAAAGCTTGAAAAAGTGGAGGTTTGGAGGCTCAAGGGGTTCGGCTGTAGCTAGGAGAAAAAGGGGAAATGAAATGTGTTTTGGAAGCCAAAAAGAAAGGAAACAAATCACTTGTGTAAAGGGTGCGTTTTATAGGCAAAATTGATCAAGCTACTTAGACTTAATCCTACTTAATTGTCTACCAAATTAGCCAAATCTTGGGACAAATTTTCTACCCAATTTCAGACCAAAGTGGGCGTGGGCTGCTCATTGGAAGGAGGGAGGAACAAACAAATTTTATTAACTAGCTTTTTAAAACCCTTGAATATTTTATTCAAGTGTGTCATGGCTAGGGAAAATATTTTAACAGCCACCTTGTGGGCTATGTGTGCAGCTGATTACAGCTGCTTTTGTAGCTAAGGGGCATGAAAATTTAAGGCCAAAATTTATCTGTGTTGGCTTCTCATTGCAGTCTAATTTTATACTGTGGTGTTCGGTCCTTTCTCGGCAGTGTTCCAATTTTCATCCGAAAATTGGTTTTCTGAATCCGATTTTTGTACTATAAATTCCTGGTTATTTTATACTGTCTAAGAGACCATTATCAGTCTAGATTACAGTTCACGTCCTATACTGTGGTTGTGTCTACACTGTGTTGTCCTTTCACACGTAAACCGAGGCGTTCCCGGGTAAAATTTTAAACACAGTCTCTCTTGACTAATTTGGACATGCTGATTCCTTTTTTATCAGTCTTACATCTATCGGAGGCCATCTAGACTAGTTTTCAGGATCTGTGTGACCCCACCTTAAAAAACGTGTTAGGTGCCCGATTGACTTATTTGGGCATTCTGACCCCAAATATATCAGTTTCAGGGCGAGTAAAGGTCGTCTTGACCCTCATCCTGATACTGCATACTTCTCACTATTCATTATCCACTGTTTTCTACTTAACTGACTGGTCTGAGTACTCTGACTCTAATTTGTCAGTCTCTAGGTGAGAAGAGGTCATTCGGACCATTTTCTCGATATCGTACCCTTGCTAGGGCTATCTCTTGCTATTGTGCTTAGATGTTCGGTCCGAGAGTTTTGGTGATCTATTTACCAGTCTTGTGTCAAGAAATGGTCGTCCGGACTAGTTTCCTGACACTACATGTCTCATTCATATATACACATAATAGGGTAGACCGGGTTCACTGGCGGTCGCCCATTTCACTGCATGAATAGTACTTAAATAGTACCGTATCTATTTAGTCTATTCAATGGGAAAATATACTATATTTTTCAACTTAATTACTCATTGTATAGTAATTAGGTTTCATGCAATTTGAGGATCTGTGTAACGGCTTTCTGCTCATTACACGGCCTTCAACACGGCCTCTAACACGGGCATGTATAAGGTAACATGGGCGTGTACTAGCTGAAGTTTTTTAACACGTCCTTTTACACGTTCACAACCCGAGTGGTACACGGCCTCTTACATGGCCGTGTTCTTGACTGTGTCTAAGTACACAGCCATGTTCAATTACACAGCTTCTCACACGTTCACAACCCGAGCGGTACACGGCCTCTTACATGGCCGTGTACCTAACCGTGTTCTACTACACGGCCATGTACAGTTACACGGCTACACACATGTACACAGTCTGAGTGGTACACGACCACTTACATGGCTATGTACCTGACTGTGTACTTTAAAAATTGTACTAAAATACATCAAATTATTCTTCAATTTCTCATTAAATTGAAAATTAAAGTACATGATCGGGGTGGTCCTTACAATCTACCCCTCTTACAAAAATTTTCGTCCTCAAAAATTAGAATAAATCCAGGAAGTCTCTTTTCATATCCTCTTCCCATTCCTATGTAGCTTCTTCGAGGTTATGATTCCGCCATAATACTTTAACAAGCGGAATCACTTTATTCCTAAGAACCTTATTTTCCCTGGCTAAAATCTGCACGAGTCTTTCTTCATAAGTTAGATCTGCATGTACTTCAACTGGATCTTAGCTTAGTATGTGGGAACTATCTGGCACGTACTTCTTCAATATCGAGACGTGGAAAACATTGTGTACGGAAGCTAGTTTGGGAGGAAGCACTAATCAGTAGGCTACCTTCCTGACCCTCTCGAGGATCTCGAAAGGTCCTATGTATCTCGGACTGAGCTTTCCTTTCTTCCCAGATCGCATCACCCCTTTCATGGGTGCCACTTTGAGGAAAACTGAGTCTCCTTCTTGAAATTTGAGAGATCTTCGTCATCTATCCACATAACTCTTCTGGCGACTATGCGCTGTATCCAGTCTCTCTCGTATAATCTTCACAGCTTTTGTTGTATCCTTGACAAAGTCGGTGCTGGTGAGTTGTTTTTCTCTGGTCTCGTGCTAGTGAATTGGAGATTGGCATCTTCTTCCATAAAGTGCCTTGTACGGAGCCATCCCAATCAAGGAATGATAGCTATTATTGTACGAGAACTCTATCAATGGCAGCTTCTGATCCCAATTCCCCTTGAAGTCTAAGACACACGCTCTCAACATATCTTCTAACATTTGTATAGTCCTCTCAGACTGACCATCAGTCTGAGGATGGAAAGTGGTGCTGAACTTCAATTTGGTTCCCATTGCAGCTTGAATGCTCTGCCAAAACCTTGAAGTGAAGCGTCCATCGCGATCTGAGATGATCGATTTGGGTACTCCATGCAGTCTTACTACTTGAGCGACGTACATTTATGCTAACCTCTTTACTGAGTAGCTCAACTTCATGACTAAAAATCGAGCTGACTTTGTTAGCCGATCCATAATTACCCAGTTGGCATCGTTCCCACTTGAGGTCCTGGGCAATCCGACCATGAAATCTATGGTAATTTACTCCCATTTCCATTCTGGTAGCTTGATCTTCTACAGCTCTCCCCTCGGTCGCTGATGTTCCGCTTTAATTTCTGGCAGGTGAAGCACCTTGCTACGAACTCGGCGATGTCATTCTTCATGTTTGGCCACCAAAAACTTTCTTTCAAGCCCTGGTACATCTTATTTGCTCCTGGATGTATCAAGTATGGTATGTCATAAGCTTTTGACATGATCCGCATCTTGAGTTCTTCATCCTTTGGAACACACACTCTATCTCTGAAATAGAGTATGCCATCCTTAGAGACCTGAAATTCTAAATTCTGGCCCTCCTTTGCCTCCTTTTTGAGCTTGTGTAGAGACGAATCAAGGTCCTGGCCAGCCTTGATTTCCTCTATGAGCTTTGACTGGAGGGTCATTTTGGACAACTTTCCTGTTAACATCTCAATCTCGCTGCTTCGTAGCTCCTTTTACAGTGCTTTCGGCAGGGCCTGGATGGTCATAAGCGTCGAAGAGTGTATCCTGTTCAACGAGTCAGCCACCTTATTGGCTTTTCTTGGGTGATATAGGATTTCGCAGTCATAATCCTTCACCAGTTCCAGCCATCTTCGTTGCCTCATATTAAGCTCCTTCTGCGTGAAAATGTATTTGAGGCTCTGGTGGTCCGTGTCGATCTTGCACTTGATGCCATATAGGTAATGCCTCCATATTTTGAGCGTGAAGACCACCGCTGCAAGCTTCAAGTCATGCATCGGGTAGTTCCTTTCGTGGTTCTTGAGTTGTTGCGAGGCGTATGCGACTGCCCTACCACCTTGCGTTAACATAACTCCTAGTCCAATCTTGGACGCGTCACTGTAAATCACAAAATTCCCTTGTTCAGCATCTGGTATGGTCAGGATTGGAGCGCTCGTGAGTCAGTTTTTTAGCTCCTGAAAGCTCTTTTCGCACTTATCAGACCACTCATACTTCTTTTCCTTTTTGGTTAGCGTCGTGAGTGATGTGGCTAGCTTCGAGAATCCTTCCATAAAGCATCGATAGTATCCCGCTAAATCCAAGAAGCTGCGGATTTCTGTTACGTTCTTCAGAGTCGGCCAATTGCTAACTGCTTCTACCTTTACTGGGTCTATGGACACTCCTGCATGGGAGACCACATGACCGAGAAAATGAACCTTTTCCAGTTAAAATTCACACTTAGAGAATTTGGCATACAATTAATGCTCCTTAAGCTTGAGTAGGACGGCTCTCAAATGCTCTGCATACTCTTCCTTTGTCTTAGAATATACAAGTATGTCATCGATAAATACAATGACAAACTTGTTCAGGAACTCCTTAAATACTGGGTTCATCAGATCCATAAAAGTGACAGGTGTGTATGTCAGCCCGAACGACAAAACGAGGAACTCATAATGTCCATATCGTGTTCAGAATGCCGTCTTGGGAATGTCTGCATCTCAGATCTACAATTGGTGGTACCTAAAACGTAGGTCGATCTTGGAAAATACGGCAGCGCCTCATAGCTGATCAAATAAATCGTCGATCCATGGCAACGGATACTTGTTCTTAATCATGATCTTGTTCAGCTCTCGGTAGTTTATGCACATTCACAATGTTCCGTCTTTCTTCTTTACAAATAAGACCGGTGCTCCCCACGGTGAGCAGTTATGTTGAATGAAACCATTGTCCATCAGCTCCTTTAACTGAGTTTGAAGCTCCTTCAATTTTACCGGGGCCATTCTGTAGGGGGCCTTGGATACGGGTGCCGATCCTGGTAGTAGTTCAATTTTGAACTATATCTCCTGCTTCGGTGGAAGTCCTAGAAGATCTTAGGGGAATACTTTCATGAACTCCTTTACTACTGGCACGTTGTCAGGTCTGGTTTTCGCTTCCTAGGTCGTATCCATTATGTGTGCGAGAAAACCAGTGCATCCACTAGATAGTAGCTGGTGAGCCTTCATTACCGATATCATCGTCTTTGGTTGCTTCGACGATAAGCCCTTGTAGACAAATTTTTCGTGTCCGCTTGGGTGGAAGGTCAGCTCCCGTCTCTGACAGTCTATAACGGCATGGTATTTGGTGAGGAAATCCATTCCTATAATCACGTCATAGTTGTACATCTCGATGATGATTAGATCCACGCTCAGCTTGTGGCCGCTGATAACTATTAGTACGTGACGTATCCAATAGTTAGACAACAAAACTTCCCCAGAGGGAAAGCCAATTTGAAAAGTCTGGTTCATCTTATTTAAGTTCTTGCCTAACCTCCTAGCAAATTCTGATGATGTAAAAGAATGCGTAGCGCCAGAATCAAACAAAACTAGTGCAGTGGAGTTAGCGACAGAAAGCTGACCTGTCACCACGGTCGAGGTTCCAACCTCTGCATCCTTGCGAGTAAAGGCATAAATCCTCCCTTGCGGCTCTAGAGCTTCCAATCTGCCTTGGCTGATCAGTGGGCCTTTAATCCTTCTTTGAGCGGTGTGCAACTGTCCGCTAGTAGGGCGGGCTTGACCTTGCTGATTTTGCGGGTTCAAGCAACAGTGTTTAGCAAAGTGGCCTTCCTTGCCATATATGTAACAGCCACTAGTGCCCTAGCGGCATTCTCCCGAATGGCTCCTTCCGCATTTTGGACAAGGCGGCTGTTAGTTTTCATTTCCTCCTCAATTATTTCTCTTCTGAGGAAAGTTCCTTTGCTAGCCTTGATTACCTGGATTCCCTTTCCTCTTATTGTTATTGTTGGATGGCTGGTTATGTTGGTTGTTTCCCGTACTCTACCCTCTGTGCTAAGATTCAGAGTGCTGTCTGCCCTTGGTCAGCTTCGGTTAGTTCTTCTCTTCTCTCCTTGCCTTGAAGATCTGCACCCTCCTCTCTTTGTCTTGGGCTAGCCAATACTCAGCCTGGATGGCTCTACTGACACATTCGGCCATGGTTGTTGGCCCATGGCTGCTGCTGCAGACTTGGACGGCTATATCTGTCCGAAACATTTTCAGCATCCTCCTGACCTTTTCCTTCTCAGTCGACACTAGGTCAGGGCAAAGTCGGGCTAGCAGTTCGAATTTTCTTATGGCCTCCATGACCATTATGCCTCCTTGGTGTAAATTGTTAAATTCATCCTATTGGACTACTAAGGCTTCGTCGTTGAAGTACATTTCCCTGAACTCGGCAATGAAGTCTGCCTAGTTCATTTCATTGATGTTCCTTCTGATAGCCACGGTCTTCCACCACTGGTGTGCTCTTTTCCGTAGGACTAGGGATGCGTATATAACTTTTTCTCCTTCGGTCAGTCCCACGAGGTCTAGAATGATTTGAACATCAGTCAGCCAATTGTCGGCTTCAATAGGATTCGCAACAGCTCGTATAAGTCGCCCTCTCTATAGGCTAGTACAATAACATTGGCTACTGCAGGAGCAGCCACAGCTGGTGGTGCTGGCATTGCTTGAGCTGGTGGGGTCGCTTGCTCTTTGGAAGCATCGGGGGCTGCTAGTGCAGCTTGGACTGGTACCTCCATAAGTTGTGGTGCTTGTTGTTGTCGGTTTATTTGTTCTCTGAGCTGGTTAAGCTCTCGTTGTTGATTTACCATCATTTCATGCATCATTGCAAGACGTGCCAGTAGCTCGTCGTCTTGCATAGCTTGGTTTGTTTGGGCTCTTGTTCTTGCCATCGTTACCTATGTAACCCTATCACGTAACGGAAAAAAGAGAACATAAGCTTATCAAATTTTGTACTTGGGATTTGTATTTCCATATCATTTTCCTTCTTACTAAACAACTTTATTTTAAGCATCATAGATATAAATATACATATTATATCTTTCCTTTCTTCTCTTATTCTTATGATGTTCAATACAACTATCGTGTCGTATTGGGACATTGTCTGAGTGCCAGGAACCGTCCTGTACTCCTTACCATACTTGATCATACTCATAGAAAAATCATATTTAGGCCCTCAGGGCAAAATGATACTACTTTTCGTAAAACATCTCATAAAACATATATATATATTTTAAATTTGGTGGGAATGATACACACTTCCCAAAATACGATCCCATTAAGTACATTAAGTTGAGTCAAATAGGGAAAGCTACTGTTTCCCTCTACATAAATACATAACAAAAATTTCCATGAAAAGGGTTACTACTACTCAGAGGACAATCCTGACTCTGCGTTGGACATTTCCTCATCCTCGCTTTTACTCAGGGGAAACTCCTCGGGGTCTTCGTCCTCGTCTCCCCAAGCAAAATCAACTTCATCATCACTGGCGATGATGACCTGGGGCTCATCCATTTCTACCCCCTCATCATCACTGATGTGATCAGGGATCTTCTCCTCCTTGTCGTTAGGTTAGGCATCGGGGATAGCCTTGTCACCGTCTTCATCCATCTGGTGTCCGAGAGACAGAGGGGCTGATTCGGGGTTGAGTGCTACCCTCTCGGCGTCCACATACCCTGGTACGAGGTTCCTCACATACCCTGGTACCTCTCCCCATAACAGGTCAGCTATATCTGAAAAGTGTTTATCCTGAGGGATATGAGGCAACATGGCATTTAGAAATCTCTGACAATAATGTGCCATGGTCTCTCCCTCGTAGAGATCCCAAGTGTCGGAGAGGATCTGGTATCGTTGCTCATGTATATCCACCCAGATATCGGCCTCCTTAGCTGGACTGTCAGAGTTGCGAAGGTCTTGGCAGAACTCATCACACTGCATTGCTGGATCCCTGATCCTACGTCGATCGTTCCACCATGTCATTACCGGTCCTCGTAATCGGCTACTGGCCATTACCACCTGTAGACCGTATGGGTTGCTGTTGTCGTACGTGGGTGGTTGCATGGCGGCAAAAGCTACACTTACTTCTCGGTCCTCTTACACTTGCTGAGGGTCAACCAGTGCAGCCATTCTCCTATTATAAATTAATCGTCAACTCATATACTAAATTTTTGAAAAACAAAAGCTAACTTACTTGGACAAATGAGGCAGGTGTATGGCGATGTGAGGTAGGGTGGCAGGAAACCGCTCTGATACCAACTGTGACGCCCCGTGCCGTCAGTGGCCCGGACCGTTACTAAAAACTGACTTGCTTGCTTTTCTTATACTTTCTAACAGTTTAGACTTAACTAGATATCACAAAATTAGGGATTTTTTTTACATGTACATATTTACTGTATACGTACGTATACCGATTACTATTCAAAAATGCTATTTAACGGTTACTATTCAAAAATACGGTTTACAGTTACTATTCAAAAATATCATTTAATAGTTACTATTCAAACATACTATTTAACAATTACTATTCAAAATACTGTCTGACAATTACTATTCAAAGTACTATTTAACCATTACTATTCAAAATACTGATACTCAAATCTACGGAAGATAAACTCGCGGTGTCCCATAACCTTGCCCTCACATCCGCCTCCACCGCCACCATCGCCCATTGGGATTTAAGCCGTAGGACGCTTACCTACAGCATGAACACACTACGTGAGCTTTATGCCCAGTAAGTATAACATGTTTACCGCAAAACATGTTTAAATATAGTACATACTTAAAAGCATATAAGCAGTCATATATCACATATACCACTTTAACATATCACATATCACATATCATATCAATGATTATAAAACTTTACATAACATGTGCATCATGGAAACATCGTGTACTGAATGCATCTAGAAGTATGGTGAACTATAACTAATGCATGATCCAGTTATGTTCATTTATGCTTCAAACTTCTCTCTTTTCTTTTCTTGTCTATTTAGGGCCCACATATCAGTACCGTGTATGCACAGACCATCGGTAATGCCCGTGGTAAAATAGCTGGAGAGCCATTAACGGATGCTCAACTTTCTGCTTAGCTTGAACCTCTTCATTTGAAAAGGCCAGTACAACACGCTTACTAATTTCCATCTTATTTATCTTTTCTAGCCATATGCTTCTCTAAGCTGTCCCGAAATCCTACATGGTAGGGACGTATGGCATCTAACTTGCTTTTTCATCAATCTACTTGATTGTGAAACTACATGCTCTTAAACATGAGGTACAACATCGTGTGCATGGCATATATATTTTAACATACTGTAAAATATCATTTAAAAGCATTTTTATTTATGCCATAGGCGGAGTTATACTTACCTAATTGCAAGCAACTTGAAATCACACCTTAATCAATTCACAGGTTACCACCTGTCATCATTAATACTCTCGTTGAGTCACTATTAACGTTGGTGACTATAACTTGCGTTTCTACGGGGTACCGAGACCCGTCGATACCCTATTGGCCTATTATGGGGATTTGGTGTCTAACTCGTATCGTGTTCGATCAATTGTCTACTTGACAGATCAATCATCATTCCTCACTGTGTTGTTCAAAACGCGGTCCTTGACTGGCTTACCGCTCCGTCAACTGACCGGTTAACTTGCGTGTTGGTAACTAAGTAGTCTATCGAGTTACTATACGTGAACTTAGTGTAGTAACCGACTAGGTTACTTCGCTTGTTGGGGTGTAGTAGCTTACCAGACTACTAAGGCTTATTTGGTGTAATGGCCCATCGGGCCACTATGGCTTGTTTAGGGTAGTAGCCTACCGGGCTACTAAGGCTTATTTAGTGTGGTAGCCTACCGGCTACACACACTATTTTACTTTGAAAAATTGTTTGGGTTGGCTTGTAAAAATCTTGGAAAAAATTCCTTATTTTGAAACCGCCCCCTCATCACCCCGTAAGAAGGTGGGGGATGTTTTTATGAAAACCTTGTTCATATTTTAAAGTGTTAAAAACACATTTTTATTTCGAAGTCTATAAATTATATTTTTAAAGCTTGCATTTTAAAGGTGGTTTTGAACCACTTTTGAATACTATTTTAAAACTTGGTATAAATGACTTTGTTTACGATTTTGTCAAACATGAAAGTTTTCATACTCGACAAGATGAACAAATCTCGTGTTCATCTTGGAGCCTAAATCTAACTCTAACGACTCCTAATTTAATTAAACCAGTGGGCTTGGTGCCCAGTTTTTTTTGTAAAAGTCTCAGTTTTATGTCTCTGTAAAAACGGCTTGGTTTGAGGCCCGAAACGGCCAAATTTTTGACTTTCGCAGGTTGTTTTCAAGGTTTTAAAGAGATCTACAACTTTCATGTTGAGTCCGAGAACCGATTCGGACTTTAAGTGGTCCATTTCTAGCAAAATCCGAGACTAAATACTGGATTCAGATTTTGTTCCCAGTTTTGAACACCGAGTGAAAAACACTCTGAAAACCTATCTTACGTTCGTTTTTGGCTGAGGTCTATTTGACGCAAAAAATGACTATATCGAAATTTCCTTAAAACACCATGTTTTACCAAATCCCAAATTCGGACCCTAAGGGGGTTGAAATGGCCAAAATCCATGACCTATCCTTAAGGACAGATTTGTGTCTAGCCACTAAGACGTTCATGCTCTCATTCGCACATAACCATTCATAAAAAAAATAATGTAAACATAACCATAACCACATGAACTTAAAAATGATAATCTAAGGGCTCAACATAAACTTATTACAAATCATTTGCGTAAATAAATGCACATAAATGGCCTTGATTAAAACGTAAAACTAACTAACACAAGATAAGGTTTTTCGATTTAACTTCGTGCCTTGAACCAAGCACGGTTTCAACTAGACTTGAGGAACCAAAAATGGTCATGGGGATTCAAGAGAATAGGGTCTGTTTTTGCTAGAACAAATACCAAAAATTTCTCTTAAAAATCAAATCAAAATAGAAACTAAAATACTACAAGGATCAGTTTTTGAAGACTTACCCTTGGTGCCTTAGAACGACTTGGATTTGAATCCTCCTAGCACAAGCTTGTGAGGTTTGATTTTTGGTAAGTTATGGTATGATTTAAAGCTTGAAAAAGTGGAGGTTTGGAGGCTCAAGGGGTTCAGCTACAGCTAGGAGAAAAAGGGGAAATGAAATCTGTATTAGAAGCCAAAAAGAAAGGAAACAAATCACTTGTGTAAAGGGTGCCTTTTATAGGCAAAATTGATCAAGCTACTTAGACTTAATCCTACTTAATTGTCAACCAAATTAGCCAAAATTTGCGAAAAATTTGCTACCTAATTTCAGACCAAAGTGGGCGTGGGCTGCTCATTGGAAGGAGGGAGGGATAAACAAATATTGTTGACTAGTTTTTTAAAACCCTTGAATATTTTATTCAAGTGTGTCATGGCTAGGGAAAATATTTTAATGACCACCTTGTGGGCTATGTGTGTAGCTGATTACAGCTGCTTTTGTAGCTAAAGGGCATGGAAATTTAAGGTCAAAATCTATCTATGTTGGCTTCTCATCGCAGTCTAATTTTATACTGTGGTGTTTGGTCCTTTCTCGGTAGTGTTCCAATTTTCATCTGAAAATTGGTTTTCTAAATCCGATTTTTGTATTGTAAATTCCTGGTTGTTTTATAATATCTAAGAGCCCATTATTAGTCTAGATTACTATTCATATCCTATACTGTGGTTGTGTCTACACTGTGTTGTCTTTTCGCAGGCAAACCGAGACGTTCCCGGGTGAAATTTCAGACATAGTCTCTCTTGACTAATTTAGACGTACTGATTCCATTTTTATCAGTCTTACATCCATCGGAGGTCATCTAGATTAGTTTTCGGGATCTATGTGACCCCACCTCGAAAAACGTGTCAGGTGCTTGATTGACTAATTTGGGCATTCTGACCCCAAATATATCAGTTTCGGGGCAAGTAAAGGTCATCTTGACCCTCATCCTGATACTGCATACTTCTCACTATTCATTATCCACCGTTTTCTACTTAACTGACTGGTCTGAGTGCTCCGACTCTGATTTGTCAGTCTTTAGGTGAGAAGAGATCATCCGGACCATTTTCTTGATATCGTACCATTGCTAAGGCTATCTCTTGCTATTGTGCTCAGATGTTCGGTCCGAGCATTCTAGTGATCTATTTACCAGTCTTGTGTCAAGAAATGGTCGTCTGGACCAGTTTGCCGACGCTGCATGTCTCATTCATATATACACATAATAGGGTGGACCGGGTTCACTGTCGGTCGCTCCTTTCACTGCATAAATAGTGCTTAAATAGTACCTTATCTATTTAGTCTATTCAATGGGAAAATATACTATATTTTCTAACTTAATTACTCATTGTATAGTAATTAGGTTTCATGCAATTTGAGGGTCTGTGTAACGGCTTTCTGCTCATTACACGGCTTTCAACACAGACTCTAACACTGGCGTGTATACACCAAACATAGGCGTGTACTAGCTGAAGTTTTTCAACACGGCCCTATTTCAAAACACGACCTTTTACACGTTCACAACCCGAGCAGTACACGGCCTCTTACACGGCCGTGTTCTTGACCGTGTCTAAGTACATAACCATGTTCAGTTACACGGCTTCTCACACGTTCACAACTCGAGCGATACATGACCTATTACATGGCCGTGCACCTGATCATGTTTTGCTACATGGCCATGTACACATACACGGCTACACATACGTACACAGTCTGAGTGGTATATGGCCACTTACACGGTCGTGTGCCTGACTGTGTACTTCAAAAATTACACTAAAATGCATCAAATTATTCTTCAATTTCTCATTAAATTGAAAATTAAAGTACATGATCGGGGCGGTCCTTACAAAACACCTACCGATAGGTATGGTTAGAGTAAAACTGACACAAGGCATTACCATGTTTTCACATATGGATCAACAATAAAGGTCATGGGTTTTGTTTGAAACCCTTTCCCACTCAACATGCAAGTTTTTGAAAACATGTAAATTTTTGAATGAACATGTGTGATCAATATAATTTGAGCAGACTTCTTCTATCCTATATGATATATTATCAAATACGCATATAAATCTTCCATCAATACATATTCATCTATCCATGACATAACATAGAAAAAATAAATGACAGAAAATTTAAATAACTAAGCAATGGTCCCATTCTAGAAAAATTAAACATTACAAAATTACATCCAAAGTATTCTTTAGGTTTTGAATTTTACTCCATCTTTATGTATCCATCTTCATGTAGCCCCTTTATTTATTCCTCATCCTAAAAATTATTTAAAATTCCACTGTATACTCTTATGTTTTTTCTTATAGGCTAATCATGGATATCATATGAGGGTTTTGCATATATAATAAGGTCATTAGATGATAGCTTATCACTGGCTTACATAATACAGTATATAATTGAGAGTGTAGTTTCAAGTTTATAATGATGTGACTCTAAAACTAATAATTGAAATGAGTTTATTTGGTATAGAATAATAGTTACTTGGATTATTAGAGTCCACATTATATATGTCCAATTGGTCCATCTACTAACCCCGCATAATTCCTTAAGGGATGGTAATTTATTAGGATATTCTTTATTACTTATTGTTTTGCATTTAGTGAAGAGAAAAATCTAGATCACCCTCCACAAGGTCATTAGATGATAGCTTATCACTGGCTTACAAAATACGGTATATAATTGAGAGTATAATTTCAAGTTTATAGTTGTGTGACTCTAAAAATAATAATTATAATGAGTTTATTCGGTATAAAATAATAGTTACATGGATTATTGGAGTCTACATTATATATGTTTAATTGATCTATCTACTAACTCCACATAATTTCTTAATAGATGGTAATTGATCAGGATATTCTTTATTACTTATTGTTTTGCATTTATTGAAGAGAAAAATCTAGATCAACCTCTACAAGGGTACGGGCATTTTTTTCCAGGTGCCAGAAGACAAAATTATAATTTTATATTATTCAATAAATAGGATAAATATTTAATTAATATTTATTTTGAAAAATAAGATTTGAAATTTAAATTAATTGTATTTATCTTTTAAAAGATAAATATGAGATTAATTTAAATTTTGAAAATATTGTCTTAAATAAATATTTGAAATTTAAAAGATTATCATATTTGAATTTGAATTAAACAAAATCTTTTCCTAATACAGACATAGGTGGCATCCACTTTGGATAAGGATAGAAGATAAGATTTTCTCTTAATTTAAATTTGAATTTTGTTTTGGATAAGAGATTACACAATTATTTAAATTTCAAATAAAGTTACTATAATTTTATTTGAATTTAAAATGAAGTTATGGAAAATTATCCATGCAGAGAAAATCTCAAGATTTGTAGAGTTTGAAATTTAAATTAAATTTTGAATCACAATTATCCAGGGGAGCCAAATTCTTGTGGGAGAATCCCATGGATAGGAATAGGTTTTCACATGGAAAAAGGAGAGTAAAAAATCTTGTTTGAATCCTATTTGAATTTTAACTCCCCTTTACTCTATGGTGGCCAATATTTTAGGTTAATAACTTATGGTGGAATCGGTTAAAAATCTTTTTTTTGGTCTAGTTCAAAATTCAAAAGTCACCTAATGCAATTTTATAAATAGGGGTTTGGTACTCTTTTTTTTTTTTTTTAGACTATAGACTCTCATATGATTAAATTTATTATTGTACATCTCTCTAGCAATAATAAATTTTTAGAGATTTGGGTGATTGAAAGAAGACAAGTTGTGCTAGAATATCGATTAAGGAACTGAGTATCCACACACTCCACTGGGTGGCAACATGAGTTTATTAACGATCTTTAAAAATTTTTAAAATCCTGCTGCATATTCTATCGTTTTCTCCTATAGCTGCCAAAATAAATGCTTAAATGCTCCAGCATGAAAGATTCACTATGTTCAAAAAAAAATTCCTCAAACAATTTATAAATGGAACAACAATTTATTTATATATTTAACAAAAGGACTGATAGAATAAAGTTGTAATAAAAGATATTATACGTACAAAACAATTTGGACAAACTACCTATAAAGAATTGTCCAAATTAAAAATTATATTAATTATCGATATATAACACTATATAAAGATATGTAGAGATTATGTAAATACCCAATACATCATAAAAACCCAGCAATACAATGACTACCCATCCATTTACCATGAATGTAGAACATAACTTTCCACTCAAACTAATGACTTAAAAACATAATAAAGCAACAATGAATTCATAAAACAACTCTAACTGAATGGATGGAAATAAATAAATCCAACATTGAAGCTTGACACTTTTCTTAAATAGAATTCCCTACTAATGTGACAACCGATAAATTTTACCGTTCTTGAAAAAAATATGTACATTGTATGTATACAATGATTTCATGTTTAAAATGAAAAATGTATAATTTAATATTGTTTAGAATGTAATAAAATGTTCTAACAATGTTGAAAGTCAGGAATTTGGTATTGGAGAACTTTACCTAATTGAAACTGGATAAAGATGCCCTTTTTGGAACCAAAAACCCTAGATGGTTCCCAAAATCTACTAAAAGATGAAAGATTTACGGCATGAATTTTTGGTCAAATCGAAGTGCGATAAGGTAAACCAATCACACAGACGGCCTCAGAAACCCGCCGGCATGATTTTGGGAAAGTTTCGTTTGGTTTAACGTTTGGTCAAACTTTGACCATATATATATGGTGATGTCATTCATGATGTCATTTAGTGATGTCAAAAAAAGAGGGAAAATAAAGTAAGTGGAAAGTAATACAAGATCCAAAGGTTAGGAATTAAAGGAGCTATGATCTAAGGGCTAAGACCATGCCAAAATTACATTGAAAAGAAAAATCATGAAAATTTTGTTGAAATAGATAAGGATGAGTCAGTTAGTGGAAAGAAAAAAAATCAACCAAAATTTTTGTACCATTTTAAATTAACCCCATAAGTTTGCCAAATTTACAATAAAAACTTGCTAAAAAGCCCCCAACATTTTGCTAATTGATCCCTCTTATTTTGGTGGCCATTTAAGGTCAATTGCATGGAAGGAAAACCAGAAAAAAAAAAAATTTTGGGTTCAGCCCCCTGTGCAGTCGTGAGCTTCCACCCTTCACCAAGCTAAATTTCTTCAAATTTTTCCCACCAAAAGTGTTCAAACTTCATCTCTAGCATCAAGTGCTCATCATAGTAAGGTAAGCTTCAAGTTTGCAAGTTTTCTTCTTACTTTTCTGCTGAACACCGTGGGTTATTCATGGCCTTGAAAGGTGCAAAATTTTAGTGAAAACCTTGTTGTTTTGGTTTTGCTAGTGTGTGTGCTAGTTAAGGAGTATTATGGAAGCTTAAAACACAAAGTATTGAGTGTATTTCAACAGGAAAATCCATGGGATAAGGATGATGGATTTTGAGTAATTGTTTTGTTGTTCATGATTGAGAAATGAGTATTGATATGGGATGGAATTAAGAAAGGAAATGGAACTTGAAAACAACAAAAATTTATGCATGTTTCATCAAGAAATCCATGGGGTATAGTGATGAAATTTGAGCCTTTATGCTGATGATGTTTGTTTTCAAATGTGGTGTTGACATGTAATGGAATCAAGAAATAAAATGGAACTTGAAAATAAATCCGTGACCTATGTTAGGGATTGAAATAGAAATTGTGATGAGGAAGGTGCGAGTTGAAATGTTGATTAAAAAAAAAACGAGAGTGAGAATAGTTAAAAACAAGCCAAAACGTCGTTAGAAATGACTATAGTTTTATAGAAATTTTTATGTAAAATTTTTGTGTTTTATGTAAAAATTAGGCCTTTGGTTTAGTACTTGGTAGGTACCAAGGTTGGAGGTGTTACCTAAATGCTAGGAACCTAAAAATTTAATGGAAATGCTGCTAAAATTTTTATAACGGCCCAAAGGGTAATTTAAGAAACAAGGGACAAAATGGTCATTTTGACCAAAAGTTTCCAAAATATTAGAAAAAGACCATTAACGCCTTAAATTGACTTAATTATAATTCTAAAGGCCTTAATTAAGATTTTTAGGGTCAAATTTAAGTTTTTAAATAGTACATAGGCATGTACTTGAATAACATAGGCATGTAAAGAGAAAGGATTTTGAACATGCCCAGGGTACACGGCCATGTAGTGAGACATTCAACAACCCGAGAGGTACACAGTCATGAACAAGGTCATGTATTGGGCCGTGTACTTATGCATGAATAACCATATTACACGGTCATGTACTGAAGCATAGCAGTGGCCAGAGTAGGTACACGGTCACGAACACAACCGTGTATCATGTTGTGTGATTAAACACAGTAATGAAATATCTTATAACAATGAAGAAGAATTGGTTAGATGAAAAGTAACAAATAATAGTGAAGATTAACAGACAATATTTTGTCTATAGAAACCCAATTAAAACATGACGAGGGAACATCAACGAATCCCAAGAAGTAGACTTTAGCAGAATATCTATAAATTCAAACATAACAATGTCTGCAACATGAGTTTACTTGACATGCTTATGTCTACATGTTATATGTTGTAAGTTCATACATTTTATTGTTTGTAACATGAATTTACGTAATATGTTTATATATTATGTATGATATGTAAAGTGTATGTTAAGGTGCTATATATACACTAACGTGTAAAATAAAATACACATAAACAAAGAATGAAATGTAAAGATTTCCAGACCCAAGAGGTGGTGATAATGCCACTGGTTAAGAACCATATGAAAAATGATAATGAAACCACTTTTGGCGTACCGGCCTCCCGCACAAGTGGGGGTTCCTCATGTTAAGTTATGATATATCATGTCTATGTCAAGTAAACTGTAGAGGATTGGCCAGTGAGTTGCTCTTTAGAGTCCCTCTCAATCATGCGTGCACTACGGTACGACCAAATCATGGGATCCAAAACCAGAACATAATGCAAGATAATGACCTAAAACTTAAACTTTGCCTATAAATGAGCATAATTGAGTTTAACATGTACTAACAGTATATTTAGTAGTTCAAGTTAAGGTTTATGGTTTATGATACCTGTCTTTATGTTTGAATTTACTGAGCTAATCGCTCACAAGTTTATTCATGTTGTAGGTAAATAACCTGTAAAATAGTAGGTTTTGGATGGATAAGGGACGAGATCTACATCTGCCACAGGGACTGGGCGAGAGAATGGTCTAGCTACCCGCTTTCCACTGAGCTGGCTTAAAAGGTTTTGAAAACAATGTGTCATGATGTAAATTAAGTATGATGATGTAAAATATGTATTTTAGTAAATGTTTTATGACGTTCAAATTTCAAGTTTAGTTTAAAAAAATTTTTTGCACTATTTTCACGATAACGTGGAACTTCAAAATAAGTTTATAAAACAAAGAATGCAAGTTAAAAATAAGTTATCAGCGACCCAATGAGGTGACAGTCTATTATAGTTGGCTATATAGCTCGACTGTGATAGTACTGTTAACCTCCACGATGAGCGGGCCATCACAACTAAAAAGTTGTGAAATAATAAAAATAAGATTTGGACTCCCAAATAAGAGGGTATACAATTAGATGAACTTATTACATTCATCTAACTTCTAAATAATTATACTACCTAAAATTATTCCTAAATCATCGAAAAGGGTACAGAAAGCTACGAATCTCTCTATACAATTAACAATATAGTGTATACAATAAATCAGTCAGCATGCAATGTATTAGGATTGTTAGGAAACAACAAAGATGTTAGGAAATGCCCTAAGCATGAAAGACATTTTGATGTATTTCATTTATTTTAAACTGGATAATAAAATTAATAATAGACGTTATTCATTACATTGCTATTTGTCCTCATTCTATTTACATATTAAAGTAAATGTAAGCAAATATGACTCACTGACTGCTTGTGTTAAAACTGTTAGAATGTTGCATGTAATGGATTTTTGTACGTGAGAAGACAATGTTCTAAAGTAATCGGTCTAAATTAAGGTCCGTAGTCTATGGGGTTAGACCAAGCAGCTAACTCATGTTAAGACTATTATGTTGTCTAAAGCCATGGTAGGGACGGTTTATCTTGACTGTCCAGAGCATAGACTCCCGAGTAGAGACATAAATATGTTGCTTGGTAGTGACATATTGGATCAGAACTAAAGCGTAATTGATCTACATAGTCTGCTATGAGTGGATCAATCTGCTTTTGATGTTCATTAAGCAATAACCTTAATCCTTAGTAAATGAACTACTTCATGTATATGACTTATGTACTTTAATGTTCCAATGGCTATAGCGTCTCAGAGGTAGTAAGCTAATAGACCGGTTCATTGAGTGCATACTTGTATACGATGAATGTTTGTTCATAGATATCATAATCATAGCTCTAATAAGGAGTTAAGGGTATCCTTTTAAAGGTATTATACTGGATGTAAAAATGGACAAGACTTTGGGTTGTCTGCTAAGTGGATGACCTCTTATTCACATATGGTGAATAATCATTTTCTTATTTAGTAGTATAATGGAACTTTAAGATAGCCTGATTAGTAAGTTGAACGGACTTTAACCTAAGGCTGATCATGGATATCATATGAGGGTTTTGCATACATGACAAGGTCATTAGACAATAGCTTGTCACAGGCTTTCGTAATACGGTATATAATTGGAAGTTCAGTTTAGGTTTATATTGGTGTGACTCTGAAATTAGTAATCATATGATTGAGTTGTTCGGTATAGAATGATAATCATATGGATTCACGAGAGCCTGATTATATATGTCCAATTGGTCCCTCTACTAGCTCCACATAATTCCTTAACGAATGGCAAATTGATCTGTGTATGCTTATTGGCTAGTTGACTTTGCATAGATGGTGTTGACATAGGATAAGGATGGTGGACAAGATTCTCTCCGGTTAAATTTAGATTTTGTTTTGGATAATAGAGTACATAATTATTCGAACTCTAAATAAAGTTGCCAAGGTTTTATTTGAGATTAAATTAGAGTTTTAGAAAATTATCCATGAGAACAAAATTTGAAATACAACTTTTTGTGGAGTTTGAGATTTGAATTTTGAAATTTGAAATTTAAATTTTGAATTTGAAATTTGAATTTGAAATTTAAATTTGAAATTTGAAATTTACATTTAAATTTGAAATTTGAATTTGAAATTTGAATTCAAAATTTAAATTTGAATTTTGAATTTGAATTTTGAATTTTGAAATTTGAACTTTGAAATTCGAATTCAAATGTTAAATCACAATCCTTGTAGAATTCGAATTCTTTGTGGATAAATCCACATGGCAATTCGGTTTTGATATGGATAATGGAGAAGAAAATCTCTTCTGAATCCTAAACCTAACCAAAAGTGATCGAATTTGTTAGGGAAGATTCTCCCTAGGTGAGTTCAGTTTTTGTGGATAAGGTTCAAGGGAAATTCAAGTAAAAAAATCCTAGTTAAATTTTAATTCTCTCCCTCCCTAAAGTGGCCAAAAATTACATGGATAATTCCAAGGGAATTTCGAATTTTTGGGTGGATAAGGGTGAGATAAAATTCAAGCTAGAAAATCCTATTTGGATTTTGATTCTCCTCACATTAGGGTGGCCGAATCTAGTCTTGTTTTTGGGCTAGGGAAAATTCGGTTATTATGGATAAATGAGGAGATAAAATTCAAGTTAAAATCTTGTTTGAATTTAGATTGCAAGATCCCTAAAGTGGTCGAATGTACCCTTGATTTTGGCCTTAGGAAATTTTGGATTTTGTGAGTGGATAAGGGAGAAAATCTTCTCCTAATCCGATTCAAATTCAAGGGATCACCTCATGCTAGTCTATAAATAGGAGTCCTACCACTCCATTCTCTCAGACCACAGACTCTTAGGTGAGCAGGCTTATTGTTGCATAACTCACCGTGACAATAAGTTCTTTAGAGAAGAAGACTAACAGTGCTAGCATATCGGTCAAGGAACCGAGTGCCCACATACTCCACCATCCGAGAATTGGAGAATAGTAGAGAAGGCTAGTTGGTTGATGCCTTTTAGTCATTCTCCTCCTATAGTTGGAGTCCTTTGAGGTATGAATTTATATTATTGTTAGTTTATTGTATATGGCATCTAAGATATTTAACGATCTTGAAAAATTTTTGTAATTCCACTGCGTCACTCTGATGTGTTTTTACCGATTTTTTCCTACAAAAGAATGGGACAACTCAATATTAGAAGCTTTGTTATAGTCAACATCAACTTAATTACGATAATTATTTATTCTAATTTTATTATTTTGTAATGTATATAATCCCATAAAATTATTGGAAAAATATTAGAAACTTATGATAGATAATATTTTTCATAAAATTAAAATATTGTTCAACAATCCAAATTTTAAAATTCAAGAAAATGAGTTATACAATTATACATTATATGAGTTAGAAAAGTTATTAAATGTAAATTCATCTACTTTAACAAATTTTAATTTATTCCTCCCCACTGGATCGCTAATTAAAGGAAGAAAACATTATCGTAGCACAAAATTTAAAAAACGAACAACAATATATTTATGAACAAATTATAAAATCGCTTAACAATGGAAAACAAAATCTATTATTTATTTATGATCATGGACGAATAGGGTTAGTATTAAAATAAGATTAAATAATGAAATTATCTTAGCAGTTGCATCTTTTGTAATAGTTTCATTATTATTATCTAAAGGAAGAACTGCGCACTCTAGATTCTAAATACTATTATCAATTAACAAATTTTCCACCTGTCATATAAAAAAAAAAACTCAACAAGTAAAATTAATTGAAAAAATATCGTTAACAAAATTGGACAAAGCACCTATGAATAACAAATATTGTTTCAAAACTTTAGACAAAACACTTCAAAATCTAAAAAATGATTTTGACAATTTATTTGGTAGAATGGTAATTATATTAGGTGGTGATTTCTTGTAACAACCGAGAAATTTTATCGTTCTCAAAAAATATGTACATTGTACATATATGATGATTTTGAGTTTAAAATGTGAAATGTATAATTTAATATAGTTTGGAATGTAATAAAATGTTCTAACAATGATGAATGTAAGGAATTCAGTGATGAAAAATTTTACCAAACCGAAACGGGTAAAACGATGCCAATTCGACATCAAAAACCCTAGACGATGATCATGGTGCACTAAAAGACAAAATACTTATAGCAATAATTTTTAGCCAAACGGAAGTGATTTAAGGTAAACCGATTGCATGGACGACCTCAAAAACCCACCCACTCGATTTTGGTGAAATTTCGTTTAGTTTGACTTTTGGTCAAACTTTGACCGAAAAGTATAGATATGATATCATGAATGATATCACAAAGTGATGTAATAAATGAGAATGAAAATTTTGTGGAAAGAAATAGGACGATCCAAGGGTGTAGAATTGAAGAAGTCTTAATCCAAGGGCCAAAAAGTGGCCAAAATTGCATAAAGGAATTTTCAAAAAAATTTGGGAAAATAGGCAAGGTTAGAGTCGGTGATTGATGAGAAAAAATCAAAATTTTTTTTTTTTTTTGTGAATTGTAAAACAACTCCAAAAGTTACAAAAAGGTCCCTAAAAACTTGCTAAATGTCCCCAAGAAAATTGCCATTTAGTCTCTTTCTTTTTGGCTGATAAAGGCATGGATTCTTGGCTAGAAAAATAGTAAAAACAGCAGCAAGAAACCGGTCTCTTAATGTCCTCCATGGCTACTGTGCATCTACCCCTCCACCAAGCCAAGATTTCTTCAAGATTTTTACACCAAAATTGTTCAAAAGCCTTCCCAAGCTCAAGTTAAGTTTTGTTTGGGAGGTAAGCTTCATTTCTAAAATTTTTCTTGAGTTTTTGGCGAAGGAAAGCTGTAGGATAGTAGGTAGGATTGTGTTATGAAATTTAAGCTCGAAGTTTTTTGGTTTGTGTTCTAAAAATCTAAGTCGGCTTATGATTGAGTTAGAGAATGAATTAGAAGCAGAAAAACAGATTTTTATGCATTGTTTTAAAGAGAAACCCGTCGGAGTATGTGGAGGGAAGAATGAAATATTTTAGCTTGGTTCTTGATAGTTTATTTATTCAAAAACCAAGATTTGGTGTGTGAATGTGTGACGCCTCCTGATTCCGACCACCCACAACCGTCATGAATCGACTCTACGGCCGACCAAGACTGCTCGTGTATCAAATCTGAGTCGTCAATTTTAAACTCTTTTTCTTACAATACTTAATTATCAAGGCCTAAAATTTCGCCCATAATTTTTTTTTCTTTATTACATACTTTCTCTTAAGAAAACTAAATAAGAAAGTCATATAATATGCTAACTTTTATATGTCTTAAATAAGTATAACATAATATACAACATATAATATATATATATGTAATGTATATTTTGTTTCCAAACACATTTTCTTCAACTCAAAAAGCTCAGCAGAAAACTTATGGCAGGATCAAGTCTACGGTGAGTTCCCTATCCCCTTGACGCGTTCACATCCTACTGCCATCTAGAAAATCTACTGAACAGGTTTCTTACCTGTAATATGAACAAACTGGTAAGCTAACAGGCTCAGTAAGTTCAAACATACATAGTAACAATCATACAGATTCAAAAACACTGAAATCTCAATTTCCTATAAATAGTACTATTCATATGATACTATTCATCATGAATAGTATTATTTACCATGAATAGTGATGTTGACCTATGACCGATGAATAGTCTCAGTTACCCTAACTGGTTACTATTCACTTTATCCTAATAGGATACTATTCACATCAGCCTAATCGATTACTATTCATAACCCTAACCGAAATCACTATACTTAGTGTACTTCGGTTATGCTCAATTATGATTTTTTTTAATCATTTTATTAGTTATTCATTCTCTATTCGATTTCTAGTTTAGAGCTCTGTTTATGATAGTACCAATAATTATTAGCGCGTTGACTGGGAGGGTCTAAGGAGTGACCTTAGAACATCGACCTCCACAGCCCTGATATCCTCGTAGGATCTGAGAAAAATCTCCACCACTATGTTGGAGGGGCGGTACGCCTTAATGGTTTCATTACCATCTTTCAATTTATAGTCTTGACTAAGTGACATCAATCATCACCTCAAGGTCACTTTCTTCCATTGCCTGTAGGTCTTACTCATTCTTATTATCTGGGATATGTTATTCTAACTAATCCCCAAATGTCTATCAGCCTTTTGATCTAGTGTACATCTAGTACGGAATAAATAACACAGTATTTCATGTTGCAAACATGAAAATGCTTGAACTTACCAAAACTGCGATAACGTCCACTTCCGGAACTCTTCAGCAGTTCTATCTCTATTTTGGGTTCCTACAGAAATAATATTGTCTATTAATACCCTATATTAATTATCACTCTAAATATATTTATTATGTGATAAAATTTTACACAACATTTTAATTTCTCAAGTGGTATGCGGTTTACAACGCGCCCGCGTCCTAACCGTTTTTCTCTCTGTCCTAGTCTACACGATCATTTTTCACTGTACACGCCTGTGTACCAATTTAAACTCTAGATTTTTACTTTAAAATCTCTATTTTGGGATCCTAGAATTTTATTTAAGTGTTTCTAGTCTTTCAGGGTCCTTTCCGAGCCTTTCAAAAATTTTTGGTCAAAATGACCATTTTGCCCATAACAGGTCTCGGGATCGTAACTATTCTGTTCTATCATTTTTATCAAATTTTCTAAGTTCAATTATTTAAAATAATATTCCCTAAGCTTCTGCATCATTTTACAGCTTAAATTGCTGTAAAATCTCAATCTCATTTTTCCCGGCCCTCGATTACTATTCATCCATCATCTAGGGTCGTTTTCTCATTTTTCGAGCATTTCGGAGCCTCAAATGGCCTTTTCACTACTCATTAAACATTATTTATCCCGTCCCCGGCCCTCGGTCCTAGAGAGGCTCGGGTTTCCCATCCCGACTTAAAGTGTTTTCCTCGTTTCCCAAAATACTCCTAACATAAATTTTTTTCCTGTTTTAGGCATTTTAGTCTTTTAGGGTCGGTTTACTATTCCTTTTGGGTTGGTTTTTCATTTCTAACCCTAATCCACCGAGGGGTCTCGGTTTCCTTCTAGAGTCCAATATTTTTACCCCTCGATTCCCGAAATGCCCTTAGGCTGATTTTAGAAATTTCAACAGCATTTCCGCTTATATTTTAAGGTTTCCCGATATTAGGTACGCCTCATAACCTTTGTACCTGTCACGTACTATACCAGAGACCTATTTTATACAAAGTCTCCAAACTTTGTATAAAAATTTTCCACATGATTCAATATTCAGAAACCAACACAAACTACAATATTTTTCTTTCAAACTAGCCTCAGTTTACTAGTTAATCATATCAAAATAATTTTTCATCACAACATATCATTCTTAGGTTTTTTTTAATGTATAAAACAACATCAAAAACCTAACAAAACATGCATTCTAACCCTAGCGTAGCCAGGGATTTTCATGCATAAGCACAAAGAAAATCTTGTTTTCTTTCCTAGGGTTTTTATCAACACTTTTCAACATTAAAATTTTTCATTTCTTAATGTTCATACCCATGGTTTTAGCAACAAAATTATATCAAAATTTTCTTGTTTCCTTATTTCAATTCATGCTTAATTCAATGCATAATTAAATGAACATAATTACTAAACCAAAACATCAAAACTCATGCATTTTTCACACCCCTAATGCCAGAGATTTTCAAGAGAAACATGCAAAATTTTTGCTTGTTTCTAAACCCTAATTCATGCTTTAATTTCTACAACACCAAACTAATCAAAACATCATCACATCATCAACTAAATAACAATTTTTTTTCATTGTTTTTACACTCTCATACCCAGAGGTTTTCTAAGGAAAATCAAAGGGAAAAGCTTTAATTTTGAAGCTTACCTTAATTAGTTGATGATTTCAGGTTGAAATGCAATGCAAGCTAAGTTTGGTGTGAAATTGAGAACAAAATTTTGGCTTTCAAAGGGGGAGAAGGCCACGGTTTTGGCTGAAGGAAAAGGTAAGAGTTTGGCTGATTTTTTTTTCATTTTTTTGAATGAATTTTGATGCCTATTTATAGGCAAAAGTCAAGGGCTTTTTGGTAATTTTTTCCCAATAATTTTCTAATTGTTCAAGGACTAAAAAGTAAGGATTTTAGGGCAAAAATCAAATTTTTTTCTTCTTCCTTTCCAAGTGGCCGAATGGCCTTTTCCAAATTTTTTAAAAAAAATTTTCAATGGCTTTTTGGCATAATCTTGGCAATTGATCATAAAGTAACCTAATCTAAACCATACACCTTTCAAAATTACTTTCTTAATTAAGGAAAATAAATCTTGGTTTATGACATAATCATGGTGATGTCATCCTACTATTCATATTAATTCACTAATTAATTCGTGGTCAATTTTTGACTATAATCCGATCCGAACAGAAGTTCACCGAAATTGCGTAAGCGGGTTCTAGGCGCCTCCGGTGCGATCGGTTTGTCTTATTTTGCTTCCATTTAATCAGAATTCTCTACCGTAAATTTCTATTGTTTTAGTGCATTTCAATGCACTCTCTAGGGTTTTCGATTCTGATTTCGAACCATCTCATCCAATTATATCCGGTAAGATTTTTCCTCCCCGAACTCACACACTTTAACACTGCCAGAACATTTTTACACTATTCACAACAGTATTAAAACACAATTTTTTCATATTTTATTCATCAAAACTGTTATATACATACAATTTTAATATACTCTGAGAATCTAAAATTCCCGGTTATCACAGAATGAGTTAGTAATGAATTAGAAGCTGAAGAAAACAAATTTTGTATGAGGCATGTGAAGTGATTAGGAAAAATTTTGAAGCTTGAAAATTCAATGTTTATGCTTGAAATCAAAGTAAAGCCGTGGACTATGTTATGTAAGGAAATAAAATTGTTGTGAGGAAATATGTGTAATTGAAATGTGGATAAAAACCGAGGGTGAGATTGAAAGAAAACGAACCATAATGTCGTTAAAAACGATTAGGTTTTTATGGAAATTTTTACATAAAAAGTTTGTACTTTTACGTCAATTAGACCTCTAATTTAGTACATAGTAGGTATAATGGTTTTGAGGCGTTACCTAAACGTCAGGAAACCAAAATTTAAGCTGAAATACTGCCGAAATTTTTAGAACGGCATGAAAGGCATTTTGGGAAATGAGGGGTAAAAATGTAGTCGAGGTAAAAACCCGAGACCCCTCAATGAGTTAGGTTTGGGAAAGAAGGACGGACGTTTTAAGGATTAGTAAAATGTTCATTTGAAATCTCAAAACATAAGAAAAAGAGGATTAACGACCTAAGGTTAGAATAATACCACCCGAGGGTTGGGTGAATAGTAAATAGGGAATTTGCAGTAATTAGTGCTGTAAAAACATGCTAAGGCCAAGGAAAATTATTTTATGATTTTTGGGCTTAGAAAATCCCATCAAACCGCTAAAGTGAAAATGTTATGACCCAAAGACCCGTTAGGGGCAAAACGGTCATTTTGACTAAAAATTTCAGGAATTTTAAAATAAAGGATTGTTAGGGCCTTAGAATAGCTTAATTAAGATTCTAAAGGCTAAAATTAAGTTTTAAGTCAAGAAAAAGTAGATGTAAGAAGAAAAATCATACTAGGAATAAAATGGTCATTTTGTTAAAAGTTTGGGACGAAATGGTCATTTTGTCAAAAGTTAGAAAAAAGGTTGTTAAGGCTTAGAATAGCAATCTAAGGCCTTAATTAAGGTTTTAAACACCAAAATCAAGATTTAAGTCGAAGAAATGAAGAAAAATTCCATTAGGGAGAAAATGGTCATTTTATCAAAAGTTAGGGACGAAATGGTCATTTTTTCAAAAGTTAGAAAAAGGGCTGTTAAGGCTTAGAATAGCAACCTAAGGCCTTAATTAAGGTTTTAAAGGCCAAAATCAAGATTTAAGTCGAAGAAATGTAAGAAAATCACGTTAGGGACAAATTAGTCATTTTAGTCAAAAATTTAGGAAATAACCAAAACGAACCGTTAGGGCTTTAAATGGGATTCTAAGGCTCTAATTAGGATTTTAAAGACCAAAGTGAGGTTTAAGTGGAAAAATCCCACAAGGGGTAAAATGGTAATTTTGTCAAAAGTTCGGGAGACAAGGGTCATTTTTTCAAAAGTTAGCGGAAAAGTGAAAAATGGGGTTAATTAAGGTTTTAATGGTCAAAATCAAGTTTTAAGTATAAGAAAAGTAAGAAAAGTTCACTAGGGACAAAATAGTCATTTTGTCAAAAGTTGGAGGAAAAGCTAAAAATGGGATATTAGACCCCTAAGTTCATGATTAGGAAGTTAAATGTAGAATTTTTACGTTTTAATTAAGCTTTACATATGAAACAAGCACTAAAAATATGTGGCGGCCTGCCCATCACGGAGGCTAACAGTACTAGCACAATCCAGCTTTGGAGCTAACTATGATAGAATGTTACCTCATTGGGTCGCTAGCAACTTAATTGTAACTTGATTTTGTCATTTACCGTTCATATTTTAAACTTTGATTTTTTCATGAAAATTGGGGATTTTTTTTTTAAACTGATCTTGAAAACTGAACATGGTAAAACATATATTATTATAAACTTTTTACATCATGGTACTTAATTTACATCATAATACATTGTATCAAAACTCCTTCCTAACTTGCCTAGCAAAAATCATCAGCAGGACCATTTCTCTCGCCCAGCCCTGGTGGCAGATACAGATCCCGCTCCTCGTCCATCCATATCAACTGATGTACAGGTTTTTTACATGCAACATAAACAAACTTATGAACAACAGGCTAAGTAAGTTCAAACATAAAAACAGATAACGTAGACCACAAATCATCTCTTAAAACTTAAACATACTGTTAGTACATGTCATAATTAATTATGCTCAATTATGGCAAAGTTTAAATCTTAGATCTTTATCTTGTATTAGGTTCTAGTTTTGGGCTCCATGATTGGTCGTACTGTAGTATGCGTATGACTGAGAGGGGCTCTGAGGAGCGATTCACTGGTCAATCCTCTATAGTCTACTTGACATGACATAACATACATAACGTGGGGAACCTCCACCTGTGTGGGAAGCCGGTATGCCAAAGTGGTTTCATTACCGACTTTCAGGTGGATCCTAACCAGTGGCATGATCGTTGCCTCCTGGTTTTGAAACCCTTTACATTTCATTATTTGTTTATGTGTATTTTATTTTACACGTTAATGTGCATATAGCACCTTGATACATACTATACATATCATACATAACATATAAATATATTTCGTAAATTCATGTTACAGACAAATAAATGTCCGAACTGACAGATATTTTGCTAGTGTTTCCTTACTTAGGTCAACTAACGTCCTTTCGCCGCCTTTTAGTTGGGTCCCTATAACCGAAATAAATTACAGTTATTTTTACTATTCATTTCATATTTAAAAAATATTATTAAAATATAAAATTTCTGATTCGAAGTCCCTAACAATACGTTTAGGGGTTAAATATTTCATTTTTGTATTTATTACATGGCCTGATACACGGCCGTGTTCATGGTCGTGTACTTCTCGGGTCAGTGAATATTTTACTACATGCCCGTGTTGCCTAAGTACACGCCCGTGTACTATTTTAAAACTTAATTAAGGCCTTAGGATACCATTCCCGGCCTTAATATCCTTTTCCAAACGTTTTGACAAAATGACCATTTTGTCCCTAATTTTTGATAAAATGACCATTTTGTCCCTAGTGGGGTTTTTCCCTGTTTTTCCAACTTATAGCTCTATTTTGGCCTTTAGAAATTTAATTAAATCATTCTAAGGTTCGAACAATCTTTTTCTAGCATTTTGAAAATTTTTGGTCAAAATGACTATTTTGCCCCTAACGGGACTTTAGGCCATAAAATTTTCATTTTAGCATTTTAATGGGGTTTTCTAGTCCCAAAAATCATAAAATAATTTTTCTTAGGCTTTATCGAGCTTTTTCGACATTTCTTACAGAAAAGTTCAGGTTACTATTTACTCGACCCTCAGGTGGTATTATTCCAACGTTCAGGGTCATTTCTCGTTTGTCTAACCTTTCGGGACCTCAAATGGACATTTTACTACTTCTGAAATCGTCCATTACCCTTCCTCGAGCCTATGTCACCGAGGGGCTTGAGTTTTCAAACCCCGACCCTATTTTACCTTTCGTTTCCTAAAATACCCCTCGAGGCGCTGTAAAATTTTCGATAGCATTTTCGCTTAATTTCTAGGTTTCTGGCGTTTATGTAACGCCTCTAAACTATAGTACCTACCAATTACTAAACCAAAGGCCTAATTTTTATGTAAAATTATAAAATTTTTACGTAAAAATATATTTATAACCTTAGTTGTTTTTAACGACGTTTTGGTTCGTTTTTACCTATTTCCACCCTTGGTTTTTATCTACATTGCACATCCACATTTTCTCACAAAATTTTCCATTTTCCAGCAAAACCCTACTCTCAAATTTTGCTGGTAAATAAGCACCAAGATTTAATTTTTCTTGCTCCTACTTTCCTCCTTATTTCATTAACGTACCAATACAAATTTAGGATTCAACAAACCACCCTAAACATAGAAAATTTTTCATTTAAACTCTTTCCTTGTCTCACGGATTTTCCTTGGAAAATCATGCACAAAATTTTGTTTTTCCTATTTCATTTCTTTTCTTGATTCCCATATATGTTAACATCACATTTTCAATCAAAACCTCTTAACACAAGGGCTCACATTTCACATCATGCCCCACGGATTTTCATAAGGAAATAAGCACAAAAGTTTGTGCTTTTCAATTCTATTTCATCCCTTCCTTCTATCACATTACCACATGATTTTCAACACCAAAAATCAACCAAAATAAAAATGAAATGTCATTTCCCAATTCACCAAACTACCCATAAATTTTGTGAACATAATGTGCATTAAACTTGGTTTTTCATGCTCTAAATTATTGCTTTATTTCATCACTTGCTAACCTTGTTTTTCCAAGACAAAACCAAGAAAACAACCATCAAAATTTCACCTCAAAATCCATCCTACAGCCCTCAGTTTTTTTACCAAGAAAAAGAAGAAGAAGAGCTTGTAAGAGTGAGGGTTTACCTTGCTTGTTGATCACTTGATGCTAGGAATGGTTTCTTCACAATTTTAATGGAAACTTTTTTGAAAAAGGTGAGCTTGGCAATGGAGAGAACCCACGGCTGCAATGGAATGGCTGAGAACAAGTGTTTTTTTTTTTTTTTTTTGGTTTTCATGGCTGAAAACCGTGTCTAAAATAGCCAACAAAAGAGGGACCAAGTTGCAAAGGATTTTGGACAATTTTGCAACAATTCAAGGGCTTTTTGACAACTTTTTAAGGGCTTCTTTGCAAGGAATATAATTTTGCTGATTTTTTTCTAATTTTCCCATGAAAATCCGACACATAAGCATGCTAAATGGTTCTTGAAATTTTTCAAAGAATTCTTTGACTTTTTAATTTGACTTTGCATCGTGGCCATTGGATAAAAGGGTCATTAAATCCTAACCCTTGGATCTTGATGTAATCTTACATCCATTGTGTGTTACACACCTAAACATTGTCTCCATATGTATATATTGGTCAACTTTGACCAAAAAGTCAAACCGAACAGTATTGTACCGAAATCACGTAGACGAGTTTTTGAGGCTGTCTGTGCGATCGGTTTTTCTTATTTCATTCCGATTTGACTAAAATCCATGCCATAAGTATTTTGTCTTTTAGTGACTTATAGTATATTTCTAGGGTTTTTGATACCGAAAAGGGAATCATTGGTCCAATTTCGGTTCGGTAAAATTTTCTATTCTCGAATGCACTTTCTTTGGCATTGCTAGAACATTTAATTATGTTCTAAACAATATTAAATCATACATTTTACAATTTTAAACACAAAAATTATTGTATACATACATGGTACATACTTTCTGAGAATAGTAAAATTCCTCGGTTTCACATTCATCCCTCCTTATAAAATTATCGTCCTTGAAAATTAAAATAAGTAGGGGTACAAAGCTTTCATCTCATCTTCATGTTCCCACGTAGCTTCTTCAATACTGTAGTTTCTCCATAGTACTTTGACTAGTGGATTGTCTTATTTCTTAACGCCTTTTCTTCACGTGTTAGAATCTATACTGGTTGTTCTTCGTAAGTCAAATCTTCTTAGACTTGTATTGGTTCATACTTCAATACATGTGATGGGTCAGGTACATACTTTCTTAGCATTGACACATGAAAGACATTGTACACTATCAACAAATCTGGGGGTAATGCCAGCTTGTAGGCTACCTTCCCAATGCGTTCAATTATCTTAAATAGCCTAATATATCTTGGACTCAATTTTCCTTTTTTTAACGAAATGCATTAAGCCCTTCATTAGTTATACCTTAAGAAATACGAAGTCCCCTTTGTTGAACTCTAGGAATCTTCATCATTTATCTACATAACTTTTCTATAGGCTTTGGGCGATCTTCATCCTTCTCTGGATTTTTACAACTGCATCTGAAGTTTCTTGTATAAAATTAGTTTTCTGTAGTTATTTTCCTCGTAGATCGTACAGTGAACGGGAGATCTGCATTTTCATCTGTAAAAAGCCTCGTAGGATGCTATTCTTATGGAAGCTTGGTAACTATTATTGTATGAGAATTCTACCAGAGGTAGCTTCTCATTCCAAACTCCCAGAATATCCATACTACAGGCTCTGAGCATGTCTTCCAATGTCTAGATGGCCTGACTGTCCATTTATTTGAGAATGAAAAGCTGTGCTAAGTCATAACTCTGCCCTCATGGCTTCTTGTTTGCTCTTCCAAAATGTTGAAGTGAACCGTGTATCTCGATCAGAGATGATAAACTTTGGAACTCCATGTAGTTAAATTATATTAGTCACATAAAGATGCGTCAATTTCTCTAGTGTGAAGGTTGTTTTTATGGCTATAAATTGTGCCGTCGTCGTTAGTCTATCCATGATTATCCAGATAGCATCATAACCTTCTTGGCTCTTGGGAAGTCCTACCACGAAATCTATGGTAATGTGCTCCTATTTCCACTTCAGAATTTCCAGAGGTTCCAGTTTTCCTCCAGGATGTTTATGCTTGGCTTTGACTCTTTGACAAGTCAGACATCTATTCACAAATTTTGCAATCTTATTTTCATCCCTTTCCACCAAAACTATATCTTTAGGTCTTGATATATTTTGCTGGCTCCAAGATGAACTAAATACGGCGTTTCATGAGTTTCTGTCATGATTCGTCTTTTAAGTCCTTCATTAGCCGGGACATAGATTCTCCCTTAATATAGGAGCATTCCATAACTGGAAATGCTTACATCTGATTTCTTGCCATCAAAAACCTCTTCTCAGAGATTAGTTGCACTTGAATCCAGCTTCTAGGCTTCTTTAATATCTTCAAACAAAGAGGACTCTAGTCTTAGGGTAGATAATTTCCCAGATATTAACTCCAATTTGAGGGAGTTAATTTCCTGCTGCAATGATCTGGGTAGTTCCTCTATTGGCAACCATTGCAGAGTAGTCGATTTTCTACTTAAGGCATCTACTATTCGGTTTGCCTTTCTGGGATGGTAAAGGATTTCACAGTCGTAGTCCTTTACCAACTCTAATCATCTTCTTTGTCGCATGTTTAACTCCTTTTGCGTGAAGAAGTACTTCAAACTTTGATGATCAGTAAAGATCTAACATTGAGCTCTACATAAATAGTGTCGCTAGATTTTGAGTGCGAACACTACTATAGCAAGTTCCAGGTCATGAGTTGGATAGTTTCTCTCGTGATCTTTTAGCTGGCGTGATGCATAGGCGATCATATTGTCATTTTACATTAGTACAGCTCCTAGGCCCACTTTTGAAGCATCACTATAGATCGTAAACTTCTCTCCTTCGATGGGTAGTGTAAGGAGTGGCGTACTAGTCAGTCGTCTCTTTAATTCTTGAAAACTTCTTTCACACTCTCTTGTCCACTCGTACTTCCTCTCTTTACGCGTGAGAGCAGTGAGAGGTACAGCTAGTCGTGCGAATCCTTCCACAAATCTTCTATAGTAGCTGGCTAAGCCTAAGAAGCTTCATATCTCTGTCACACTCTTAGGGAGCAGGCCATTCATTAATTGCTTCCACCTTGGTAGGATCTACAGTGATTCCGTCCTTTATCACCACATGTCCAAGAAAGTACTCTTTGTCCAATCAAAATTCATACTTAGAGAATTTAGCATATAATTGATGCATTCTAACAGTGTGAAGGACCGTCCTCAGATGCTCTTCGTGCTCTTCGTGAGTCTTTGAATATATAAGTATGTCATCTATAAACACAATGACAAACTTATCTAGGAATTCTTTAAAGACTCTATTCATCATATCCATAAATGCAACTAAACCATTGATCAGTCCGAACGGCATTACTAAAAATTCATAGTGACCATAATGGGTTCTGAACGTCATCTTAGGAATGTCACTCTCCCGGATTCTCAGTTGATGGTATCCCGAATGTAAGTCAATCTTTGAGAATACCGCCGCTCCCTTTAATTGGTCGAATAGGTCATCAATCCTAGGTAACGAATACCTATTCTTGATGGTAACCTTTGTTAGGAAATGCCCTAAGTATTAGAGACATTTTTGATGTATTCATTTTGAACTGGATAATAAAATTATACATAGAGGTTATTCATTACATTGCTATCTGTCCTCATCTTATTTACATGTTAAAGTAAATGTAAGCAAATATGGCTCACTGACTGCTTGTGTTAAAACTGTTAGAACGTTGTATGCAATGGACTTTTGTATGCGAGAAGACAATGTTCTAAAGTTAGCAGTCTAAATTATGGTCTGTAGTCTATGGGGTTAGACCGAGCATCTAACTCATGTTAAGATTATTATGTTGTCTAAAGCCTTAGAGGGGACGATTTGTCTTGACTGTCTGGAGCTGGACTCCCAAGTAGAGACATGGATATGTTACTCGATGGTGACATATTAGACCGGGACTAAAGCATGATTGATCTACGTAGTCCGCTATGAGTGGATCAATCTGCTTTTGACGTTCATTGTGCAATAACCTTAATCCTGAGTAAATGAACTACTTCATGTATATGACTTGTGTACTTTGATGTTCCAATGGCTAAAGCGTCTCAGAGGTAGTAAGCTTATAGACCGGTTCGTTGGGTGCATGACTTGTATACGATGAAGGGTTTGTTTACAGATATCGGAATCATAGCTCTGAGGAGTTAAAGGTATCCTCTTAAAGGCATTATACTGAATGTGAAAATGGACAAGGCCTTGGGTCGTCTGCTGGGCGGATGACTTCTTATTCACATATGGTGAATAATCATTTTCTTGGTTCGGTAGTATAATGGAACTTTAAGATAGCCTGATCAGTAGGATTAAACGGACTTTGACCTAAGGCTGATCATGGATATCATATGAGGGTTTTGCATATATGACAAGGTCATTGGATGGTAGCTCGTCACAAGCTTACGTAATACGGTATATAATTGGGAGTTCAGTTTCAGGTTTATAGTGGTGTGACTCTGAAATTAGTGATCATATGATTGAGTTGTTCGGTACAGAATGATGATCATATGGAATCAAGGGAGCCCGATTATATATGTCCAATCAGTCCCTCTACTAGCTCCACATAATTCCTTAACGTTTGGCAAATTGATTTGTGTATGCTATTGGCTAGTTTATTATGCATGGATGGTGATGACACAAGATTAGGATGGTAGACAAGATTCTCTCCGGTTGGATTCAGATTTTGTTTTGGATAATAGAGTACACAATTATTCGAACTCCAAATAAAGTTGCCATGATTTTATTTGAGATTGGATTGGAGTTGTAGAAAATTATCCATGAGAACAAGAATATGAAATACAACCGTTTTGTGGAATTTGAAATTTGAATTTTGAAATTTAAAATTTGAATTTTGAAATTTGAATTTTGAATTTTGAATTTGAAATTTGAATTTGAAATTCGAATTTGAAATTTGAATTTGAAATTTAAATTTGAAATTTGAAATTTGAAATTTGAAATTTGAATTTGAAATTTGAAATTCAAATTTTAAATCACAGTCCAAGTAGGATTCGAATTTGTTGTGGAAAATCCACAAGGTTTGAAATTCGAATTTGAGTTGGATTTGGAGAGGATAATCTTGTTAGAATCCTACTTGAATTTTGAATCCAAATCCCAACAAAAGTGGGCGAATTTTTTGAGGATAATCCTCAATGGAAAATTCGGTTTTTGTAGATAAGATTCAAGGGAAAATTCAAGTTTCAATCCTAGTTGAATTTGGATTCTCTCCCTCCCTAAAAGTGGCCGAAATTTTGGAGCCTTAATCCTAGGAAATTCGGTTATTTTTGGATAAGGTTGAGATGAGATTTAGCTTGAAAAATCCTAGTAGAATTTTGATTGTTCCTTATCCTAAAAGTGGCCGAAAATTTGGAGAAGATTTTCTCCTAAAGATTTCGGATTTTTTGGTTGAAAAAGGGAGATAAAATTCTAGTTAAAATCTTGTTGAGATTTGGATTGGATCTATCCTAAGAAAACCGAATTTTTAGTGGAGATTCTCCCTTGGAAAAATTCGGATTTTATGGGTTTGGATAAGGGAAAATATCTTTTCCTAATCCAATTCAAATTCAGAGATTCACCTCATGCAGGTCTATAAATAGAGATCCTGCCACTCCAGTTCTCTCAAACCACAGACTCTCAGGTGAGCAGGCTTATTGTTGCACAGCTCATCGTGACAATAAAGTTCTTTAGAGATCTGGGTGGTCGGAAGAAGACTAGCAGTGCTAGCATACCGATCGAGGTTCAGAGTGCCCACACACTCAGCCATTCGGGAATTGGAGAATAGTAGAGAAGGCTAGTTGGTTGAAGCCTCCGGTCACTCTCCTCCTGTTCATTGGCATCCTTGAGGTATGAGTTTTAATTGTTGTTGATTTATTGTATATGGCATCATGAGATATTTAACGTTCTAAAAATTTTTATTGTTCCGCTGCGCCACTCTGATACGTTTCTACCGGTTTATTTTCCTACAATTGGTATCAGAGCCATCTCATGACTATGCCATGTACATAAATTAGACAATTACTTAGTCTTTTTAATTATGTATGGATTTGATATTTAGAGAGTGGCATTCTAGGGTTCCTTTATGTTGTTATCATGTATTATGTATAAAGTATGTGGTTATTTTAATTTTTTGAATTATTATAAGCATGCTTGTTTATACCGGTTATGGTTCCTTAGAATTTAGAAAAATTGTATCTAGGAATTTTTATGTAACCATGGGAGTAGTTTATTAACACTGTGTTTTTCCCATGGATTTTAATTTTTGTCTCTTAGAATATTTATGGTTAGAATTTTTGTACACCGGAAACGGTTTAGAATTTTTTATGTAATTATTCTTGGAGGAGATTGAAGATTGAAGACCGTAATTTATTTTTCCCAAAAGTTAAAATTAATTTAAAGATTGAAATTTTGATTGTGTGGAAAATTTCAATTTAATTGGGATTCAAATTAATTTTTGGAGATCCTAATAAGTATATTGGAATATGGCACGAAAATCGAGACATGACCCCTCGGAATAGGCCGACGGGCCTTGGTGGGGCTGCAGCCCCTGCCCTCGGGCAGGATGGGGCTGCGGCAGCCCCTGTGCAGGCCCACACCACCCACGGCCGCAGGCTCTGCCTGCAGTCGAGGGTGGCGCAGCCTGCCCAAGGCTGGTCGCAGCCTGGGCGTGCAGCCTGGCGCTGCAGGCTTGGCCTGCAGCCCTGCAGGGCTGCACAAGGGGCGGCCGTGGGCTGCCAGCCCCTCCGGGGTTGGTGGCTGCCCACGGCGGCTGCCGCCTACAGGGGCGGCGGTCCGACAGTCCAAAAATTTGAAAATTTTGATTTTTAAATTTGAGATTTAATTTTAAATCATGTTTAAAAATATGTAATTGAAAATTTGAAATTTTTGAAATTACATATTATTACACATGATGATTAAAATTGTTTAAAATTTGAATTAGAAATTTAAATTTGAAATTCGAATTTGGAGTTTGAATTTGAAATTTAAATTTTTGGAAATTTAAATTTTAAATAATTCTTAGGATGAGAAATAAATGGAGAGGCTACATAAAGATGGATACAAGAAGACGGAACAAAATTCAAGACCCAAAGAATGCTTTGGATGGAATTTTGTAATTATTTTTTTTCTTTGTTCTAGGATGGAACCATGGCTTGGTTATTCTGTCAATTATTTTTCTGTGATATGTCATGGATGTATAAATATGTATTGATGGATGTTTTGTATGCATATTTGATAACATGTCATATAAGATAGGTGAGTGCCGCTCATACTATATTGATCATACATAATTTGTCAAAACTTGCATGTTTTTTTCAAAATATTGAGTGGGAGAGGGTTTCAAACAAAACCCACGGCCTCCATTGTTGATCCATATGTGAAAGCATGGTAACGCCTCGCGTCAGTTCTGACCTGACCACACCCCTCGGTAGGTGTTTACCACCGCCGGTATACTAGATTGGATCTCCTATGTGGAAAACGTGTTCGGGTGAGATCCTATTCATGACCACCCCTCGGTGACTTGGTAGGACGTGGATCGGGCTACGTAAACAATGGTTATACACTCAAGACTCGTTTAGTTATTAACCTTCCCTAGAAGCTCTGTTAACTAAACTGGTGGCCAAATAAGCGGTTATTAATATATGTCTTAACCTTGGAGGATTTAAGGTAACATATATTAATTGGACGGGGTCCATGTTCCGGCTATTTGTTCTCATGACCACCCCTCGGTGGCTTGGGGCAATAGGTGCTGAGAATTACCGTTGCAATGCTACATGTTTTTTCAAGTTTCATGTAGGAACATACTTGTATGTTTTTATTTGCTAAATTATCTGTATATTTGCTTGGGCTTTGTAATGATGTCTAGTATAATTTTATTTCAGTTCAAAATGTCACCGACACCCCTCATTTCGATACTTACTGAAAATAAGTTGAATGGCGATAATTATAAAGACTGGAAAAGAAATCTATTAATAGTTCTCAGCTGCGAGAGACACAAGTTCGTACTGGACGAACCATGCCCACCTGGGCCCAAACCTGACACACCACTTGAGGAGGTCCCGGTTACCTATAATCGTTGGAGAGAATCCAATGAGATAGCTCGATGCTACATCCTTGCTAGCATGACGAGTGCTTTACAAAAACAGCATGAGACTTATCAAGTTGCTGGGGAGATCATGGATAATCTGGAGGACATGTTCGGAGGCCAAGAAAAATTGGCTCGACAGTCCGCTATCACCAGCATTATGAACTCCAAGCAAAAGGCGGGTACTCCGGTGAAGGACCATATGATCACTCTAATGGGATTCTTCGCTGAGGCTGCCGAGAATGGTGCTGAGTTGGACTACAACACCCAGATCGAGATGGTGTTCAAGACTCTGTCTAAAGATTTTGTGGGGTTTAAGGCCGCATACAATCTGGCGACAAAGGAGTTAGGACTAACCGAGCCCATGAAGCAACTACAGGCTTATGAGCGGATGATCAGGGATGAGGATGCGGTCCAACCTAAAGGAGAGGCCAATTTGGTGGAATCTTCCAATCCCTCATGGAAGAGGAAGAGGCCAAATAAGAAGCAAGTGGCTTCCAGTTCTTCTAATCCTCCTGTCTCGGACGGGAAGAAGAAGAACAAGAACAAGAAGCCAAAGGACCCTAAAAAGTCCAAATGCTTCCACTGTGGGAAGGTAGGTCACTTCAAGAAGGCTTGCCGGGAATTCCTAGCCTCCAAGGGCAAGGAAGGTAAGGAACTTCATTACTTAGAAGCATGTTTGGTGGAAGAATCGAAAGACACATGGGTCATTGATTCGGGTGCCACTAATCATGTTTGTGTTTCTATGCAGGGGTTCGTGGAAACGAGAAGTCTACATGATAGGAGCCTCTCGTTGCGGACTGGAGATGGTAGCTTTGTGGTGGCTGAGGCAGTGGGAGACGTTCATCTTTATTTTGATCAATTTAGGTTTATTTTATTGAAAGACTGTTTTTATGTTCCTAATTTTAGGAGGAACCTTATATCGGTAGCTTGTTTAATAAAGGATTCTTATTCAGTTTCTTTTAGTAAAAGAGTTGATATTCGTAGAAATAAGTCTTTTATCTGTTCTGGATGGATGGATGGAAACCTATATTTGATCAGACCAAAGATGTACTCACTGCTTGACACTGAATTAATTGATAACTCTAAAAGGTTGAAAGTTTCTCACTCTAACAAGGCGTATCTTTGGCATTTAAGACTTGGTCATATTAATCAGGATAGGATTCAAAGATTGGTGAAAGACGGTCCTCTGGAATCTCTGGAGGAGGTACGACTTCCCCAATGTGAGTCTTGTCTAGAGGGTAAGATGACTAAGAGGTCTTTTGGAGCTAAGGGTACAAGGGCACAGGAGCTCTTAGAAATTGCGCACACTGACGTATGTGGCCCCATGAACGTCACAGCACGAGGAGGGTTCGAGTACTATGTCTCTTTCATAGATGATTACTCAAGGTATGGATATGTGTATCTGATGCACCGCAAGAGCGAAACCTTTGATAAATTCAAAGAGTATCGTGCGGAAGTGGAAAAGCAATTGGATAAATCCATAAAGACACTTCGATCTGATCGAGGTGGCGAATACCTCTCCGATGAATTTCTAGGACATCTTGTAGAGAATGGGATATTATCCCAATTGACTGCACCTGGTACTCCACAACAGAATGATGTAGCCGAAAGGAGAAACAGGACCTTATTGGATATGGTACGGTCCATGATGAGTTACTCAACACTGCCATTATCATTTTGGGGACATGCTTTACAAACGGCGTGCTATATTCTGAACCAGGTTCCGAGCAAATCAATTCCTAGAACTCCGTATGAATTGTGGCGTGGCAGGAAGCCCTCCCTTGGACATATGAGAATATGGGGCTGCCCGGCACATGTACTGGATGGGGATGCGAAGAAGTTGGAACCAAGATCAGAATTGTGCATGTTTGTAGGGTATCCAAAGGGAACTAAAGGAGGTCTGTTCTATAACCCGAAGGAACAAAAGGTCATTGTCTCAACCCATGCGACATTCTTGGAGGAAAGTCACATGAATGACTTTAAGCCTCGAAGCAAAGTGGTACTAGAGGAGTTATCGGGTGAAAGAACTGCTCCACAGATTTCGGTCTTGGACGCAAGTCCGAGTTCCAATGAAAGACCTGCAGACGATCAACAATTTAGGGTGCCTCGTCGTAGTGGGAGGGTTTCTAAGAAACCTAATTTCTTTATGTATGATGCTGAGGTATACCAGGCCGAGGCTCATGAGCATGAGGAAGATCCGGTCACATATGATGAAGCTATAAAGGATGTTGATTCTAGATCTTGGAAACAGGCTATGAACAATGAGATGGATTCTATGAAATCCAACTCTGTCTGGGAACTTGTAGATTTTCCGGATGGGATAAAACCCATTGGATGCAAATGGGTCTACAAAAGAAAGAAGGATGCGGAAGGGAGAGTGGAAACTTTCAAAGCTAGACTGGTTGCAAAGGGATACACGCAAAAGGCTGGAATCGATTACGAGGAAACCTTTTCGCCTGTTGCTATGCTGAAGTCTATCCGTATTCTTCTGTCCATTGCTGCGGCTCTCGATTACGAGATCTGGCAAATGGATGTCAAGACGGCATTCTTGAATGGCCATCTTGAAGAGTGTATCTATATGATACAGCCCGAAGGGTTCGTAGCAAAAGGCCAAGATAGGAAAGTCTGCAAGTTGCTTAGATCCATTTATGGATTAAAGCAGGCATCCCGCTCATGGAACCAGAGGTTTGATCAAGCGATTAAGACATTTGGTTTTGAGCAGAACGTTGATGAACCTTGTGTTTATAAACGTATTAAGGATGGAAAAGTGGTCTTTCTGATACTCTATGTTGATGATATACTACTCATTGGGAATGATGTAGGGAACTTATCATCGGTCAAGCTTTGGTTACACCAACAGTTTGACATGAAGGACTTGGGAGAAGCTAATTATGTTCTAGGCATTCGTCTCATCAGAGATCGAAAGAACAAAATGATAGCGTTATCCCAAGCTTCATACATAGATAAAATAATTGACAAATATGCAATGCTAGAGGCAAAGAAAGGCTCACAACCTTCTATTGCCGGTTTAACTCTTTCATTGGATGACTGTCCCAAGACATCGGAAGAAAGAGAGCGTATGAGTAAGGTCCCTTATGCATCCGCTGTGGGTAGCCTTATGTACGCTATGCTTTGCACTCGCCCGGATATATGTTTTGCAGTAGGTATGGTGAGTCGATATCAAGCGAATCCTGGAACCAAGCACTGGCAAGCAGTAAAGCATATACTCAAGTATCTTAAGAGAACGAGGGATTATATGATAGTGTATTCTGGAGGGGACCTAACACCCATAGGATACACAGACTCAGACTTCCAGACTTGTAAGGATTCGAGGAAATCGACATCTGGATCAGTGTTTTTACTCGGAGGAGGTGCCATTGTGTGGAGGAGCGTGAAGCAGGGCTGCATAGCTGACTCTACTATGGAGGCTGAGTATGTGGCTGCGGCTGAGGCATCTAAAGAAGCGGTTTGGCTCCGCAAGTTCTTTAGAGACCTTGAGGTCATTCCGGGTGTTGACAAGCCTATCACACTTTACTGTGATAATACAGGGGTTATTGCCAACACAAGGGAATCTCGGCACCACAAGAGGACCAAGCACATAGATCGGAGGTATCACATTATTAGAGGGCATGTGGACACAGGACAAGTGGATGTATGTAAGATCGCGTCCGAGGACAACATCGCTGATTCCTTTACTAAGACTTTGGTAGCTAGAAGCTTTGAGAGGCATGTAGAGGCGATGGGGATGCGTAACATGGCACATCTACTGGCTTAGGGCAAGTGGGAGATTGTTAGGAAATGCCCTAAGTATTAGAGACATTTTTGATGTATTCATTTTGAACTGGATAATAAAATTATACATAGAGGTTATTCATTACATTGCTATCTGTCCTCATCTTATTTACATGTTAAAGTAAATGTAAGCAAATATGGCTCACTGACTGCTTGTGTTAAAACTGTTAGAACGTTGTATGCAATGGACTTTTGTATGCGAGAAGACAATGTTCTAAAGTTAGCAGTCTAAATTATGGTCTGTAGTCTATGGGGTTAGACCGAGCATCTAACTCATGTTAAGACTATTATGTTGTCTAAAGCCTTAGAGGGGACGGTTTGTCTTGACTGTCTTTAGCTGGACTCCCAAGTCGAGACATGGATATGTTACTCGGTGGTGACATATTAGACCGGGACTAAAGCATGATTGATCTACGTAGTCCGCTATGAGTGGATCAATCTGCTTTTGACGTTCATTGTGCAATAACCTTAATCCTGAGTAAATGAACTACTTCATGTATATGACTTGTGTACTTTGATGTTCCAATGGCTAAAGCGTCTCAGAGGTAGTAAGCTTATAGACCGGTTCGTTGGGTGCATGACTTGTATACGATGAAGGGTTTGTTTGCAGATATCGGAATCATAGCTCTGAGGAGTTAAAGGTATCCTCTTAAAGGCATTATACTGAATGTGAAAATGGACAAGGCCTTGGGTCGTCTGCTGGGCGGATGACTTCTTATTCACATATGGTGAATAATCATTTTCTTGGTTCGGTAGTATAATGGAACTTTAAGATAGCCTGATCAGTAGGATTAAACGGACTTTGACCTAAGGCTGATCATGGATATCATATGAGGGTTTTGCATATATGACAAGGTCATTGGATGGTAGCTCGTCACAGGCTTACGTAATACGGTATATAATTGGGAGTTCAGTTTCAGGTTTATAGTGGTGTGACTCTGAAATTAGTGATCATATGATTGAGTTGTTCGGTACAGAATGATGATCATATGGAATCACAGGAGCCCGATTATATATGTCCAATCAGTCCCTCTACTAGCTCCACATAATTCCTTAACGTTTGGCAAATTGATTTGTGTATGCTATTGGCTAGTTTATTATGCATGGATAGTGATGACACAGGATTAGGATGGTAGACAAGATTCTCTCCGGTTGGATTCAGATTTTGTTTTGGATAATAGAGTACACAATTATTCGAACTCCAAATAAAGTTGCCATGATTTTATTTGAGATTGGATTGGAGTTGTAGAAAATTATCCATGAGAACAAGAATATGAAATACAACCGTTTTGTGGAATTTGAAATTTGAATTTTGAAATTTGAAATTTGAATTTTGAAATTTGAAATTTGAATTTTGAATTTGAAATTTGAATTTGAAATTTGAATTTGAAATTCGAATTTGAAATTTGAATTTGAAATTTAAATTTGAAATTTGAAATTTGAAATTTGAAATTTGAATTTGAAATTTGAAATTCAAATTTTAAATCACAGTCCAAGTAGGATTCGAATTTGTTGTGGAAAATCCACAAGGTTTGAAATTCGAATTTGAGTTGGATTTGGAGAGGATAATCTTGTTAGAATCCTACTTGAATTTTGAATCCAAATCCCAACAAAAGTGGGCGAATTTTTTGAGGATAATCCTCAATGGAAAATTCGGTTTTTGTAGATAAGATTCAAGGGAAAATTCAAGTTTCAATCCTAGTTGAATTTGGATTCTCTCCCTCCCTAAAAGTGGCCGAAATTTTGGAGCCTTAATCCTAGGAAATTCGGTTATTTTTGGATAAGGTTGAGATGAGATTTAGCTTGAAAAATCCTAGTGGAATTTTGATTCTTCCTTATCCTAAAAGTGGCCGAAAATTTGGAGAAGATTTTCTCCTAAAGATTTCGGATTTTTTGGTTGAAAAAGGGAGATAAAATTCTAGTTAAAATCTTGTTGAGATTTGGATTGGATCTATCCTAAGAAAACCGAATTTTTAGTGGAGATTCTCCCTTGGAAAAATTCGGATTTTATGGGTTTGGATAAGGGAAAATATCTTTTCCTAATCCAATTCAAATTCAGAGATTCACCTCATGCAGGTCTATAAATAGAGGTCCTGCCACTCCAGTTCTCTCAGACCATAGACTCTCAGGTGAGCAGGCTTATTGTTGCACAGCTCATCGTGACAATAAAGTTCTTTAGAGATCTGGGTGGTCGGAAGAAGACTAGCAGTGCTAGCATACCAATCGAGGTTCAGAGTGCCCACACACTCAGCCATTCGGGAATTAGAGAATAGTAGAGAAGGCTAATTGGTTGAAGCCTCTGGTCACTCTCCTCCTGTTCATTGGAATCCTTGAGGTATGAGTTTTAATTGTTGTTGATTTATTGTATATGGAATCATGAGATATTTAACGTTCTAAAAATTTTTATTGTTCCGCTGCGCCACTCTGATACGTTTCTACCGGTTTATTTTCCTACAACCTTGTTCAACTCTCTGTAATCGATACACATCCAGAGAGTTCCATCCTTCTTCTTAACAAAGAAAATCAGAGCTCTCCATGGAGAGCAGTTCAGTCTTGATAAATCCCTTGTCAAGCAGCTCTTTTAACTGCACGTGCAGTTTTTTCAATTCTGATGGTGCCATACAATATGGTGCCTTGGAGATTGGGGCGGTCTCTAGCATAATATCGGTCTTAAATGAGATCTCTCGTTCTGGAGGTACTCCTGGCAATTCTTCCGAGAATATGTCAAGAAATTTGTTGACAACTAGATCATCTTTCGGTTGCAATTTCTCTTCCTCCATTACATCTACTACATATGCCAGGTATTCCATACAGCCACTGTCTATCAACTTCTTCACCTTTATTGAACTTATCAGCATTTTCCTTGGTTGATGGGATGAGTCGACATACTCAAAACTCTCCTTCTCGTCCAGTCAAAAGACTATCTTCCGCTTCCGACAATCGATTGTGGCTTGGTATTTTCCTAGAAAATCCATTCCTAGAATCACATCATAGTTGACGATCTTTATCACAATTAAATCGATATATAACTTCCTATTTGCCACAATTACTGGCACATAACGTAACCAGTAATTTGACAACAACACTTTTCCTGAAGGTAAAGCTGTCTTAAAAGTTCTTCCCATATTGTCCTTAACATATCCTAACTTGTTAGCAAAGTCATACGATACAAAGGAATGTGTGGCTCCTGAATCAAAATGGACACATGTTAAGTGGTTAAATACAGAAAGCTGACCGGTAACCACGTTAGATGTCCCTGCTTCGGCATCTTCTTTGGTGTAGGCCATTACCCTAGCATCAGTTTGTGGGGTATGCTCCTGGCGTTCTGGTCATGTGGGACGTACTATTAGAGACCCTTCAATTCTCCCTTATAGTGCATGGACCTGAGGCGGTTGTGGACGTGTAGGATATTGTTGACGCTACTATATCGGTCCTGAGACATTCTGGCAATTCAACAGGTAATTTTTCGTAAAATGTCCCTCTCGTCCGCACTGATAACATGTACTAGTGCCAAATCGACACTGGCCTGGGTGTCTTTTCCCACGTGTGGCACAGGTGGGAAAACTTGATCCTGTGCTTTGACTTGTCTTCCACTATTGATTCGATTATCCTGGCTTCTGTTTCCAGGAAAATTGCCCTTCCTTTTGTTTTGCTCCTATTGGGAGCCTTGATTGTTGGATTGATTGGGTCGAGTCTGACTGGACTTACTACCTTGGCCAGTCTGCATCCCTGCCTGTGCTAACTTGGCAAGGATTTTTTCCTTCTTCTTTGCCTCCCAGAGTTTCTCCATTTCTTCCCTTTGTCTAGTTAAGTGATATTCGGCCCTTAACACTCGGATGACACAATCCACCACCGAGGTTGATGGTACTGGCCCACTGTCTACTAATGCAGATATTTTGGGTCTAAACATGTTAATCATCTTCTGAATTTTCTCTCTCTCAGTCCGTACCGCATATAAACACAATCGGGACAACTGATCAAATCTTCTATATACTTCACTCACAGATTGATTCCCTTGTTTTAATTCAGCAAATTCTTTTTATTGGGGACGTAGGACAGCCAGATTATAATACTTCTGGTTAAATTCCCCAAGAAATTCGTCACAAGTCATAATGGTCACGTCCTTTCTCATGCGGACTATGTCCCACCAGAATCGAGCATCCTTTTTTAGTACAAAGGAGGCATAGAAAACTTTCTCTTGATCGGTCAAATTCATAAATTCAAGGATCGTCTGTAGAGAAGAAAGCCACTCCTCTGCTTCTAATGGATCAATTGAACCCTCAAACTCTGGTGGCTTCATCCGATGGAATCGTTCGTATAGGGGTTCTAGGTTTGCCTAGGGTTAGGGTTGCTGAACTTCCGGAACAACTAGCGGCACTGCTGGTTCTGTTTCTACCGCCTATGAGGCATGGCCTTATTCTTGGCCTTATCATTGTTCTATTGCCGATAATCATTGTCTTAGTTTGGTGTTTTCTTTCATTTGAGTCTCTAGGAGGGCTTGTAGATCCTTTACTCCATCTAATATTGTAGGACGTCATCCTCTTCGTGTACTCATTATGTTTTCTTTTTCCTAACATGGCACCATGATCAAAGGTTAGATTTTTCATAGATAAATTTAGTGACGTGGAAGAAATTTTGAACATATCTTTTACTGCATAACATAAGCATTTCACAACATCCCATATCATTTCATAACATCTCATTACATCATACATATCATGCATGAACACTTACATACACTATAATGTTTAGGCTATATTTGTCTTAGCCTCTTTTTTTATTTTGGCTAAAATATTCATATATACATATAGACATGTATTTATACATATTTCATATTTCAGTCATCTCGTCCATTCTGGCCCAAAGGAAACTCTTTTGGGTCTTCTTCATCCTCATTAGAATCAACACCAGTGGACGTTCCTTGATCACGGGTCGTTGTTGTCCTATGACATGATAGACCAGCCTCATGGTCATTAGCCATTAATTGTAGTCCATATAAGCGTGTCAGTGTCCCTTCCTCATGATCTTGTTCCCACTGGTCTCTTTCTACACGCTCTCTCAACTATAATCTTTTAGCGTGAATGACCCAGACAACAAATTCACGGCTAGTAAGGGAATAAAGTAGACTCACTCTTTATTTTAGCTTTGTCGTGAGTCCTTTCCAAAACATCTCGCAAAAATCTTTATTGGAGAAATTTGGAAGCGGGCATCTTCTTACCACATTTTCCTCAAATCATGTCGCATATGTGAGTACTGTATCACCAGACATCATCTAAAATCTTTCTGCCTTCTAAATAAATTCACTGATGTCCATTATTCGAGGTAGTATAAGTAGCATTGTACCTTCCTCACTAGTGTGAGGGATTGGAGTCGTCACTAGGCTACTTTGGGAAAATTGTTGCCTCATTGTCTGACAAAAATTGACCCAGTTGAGACGTAATAGTCCAACTTGGTCACAATATTCCCAATATATTCGAGCATCCCCTTAGAAGGTGCTCATGACAAGTATAACCCAGTAATCTTGGTCTACATCGCATGACCATAGGATCATCACTACGGTGTACAGTGTGATAACCGAGAATTTTGGATTCTTGGAGTAGGTTAAAATTGTATGAATATAACAATTTTAATGAATAACATATGAAAAGGTTATGTTTTAATACTGTTGCGAATAGTATAAAAATGTTCTGGCAGTGTTAAAGTGTGTGTGTTCGGGGATGGAAAATCTTACCGGACATAATTGGGTGAGACGGTTCGAAATCAGAGCCGAAAATCCTAGAGAGTGTATTGAAATGTACTAAAATAATAGAAATTTATGGTAGAGAATTGTTAGGAAATGCCCTAAGCATTAGAGACATTTTGATGTATTTATTTTGAACTGGATAATAAAATTATATATAGAAGTTATTCATTACATTGCTATCTGTCCTCGTTTTATTTACATGTTAAAGTAAATGTAAGCAAATATGGCTCCGTGACTGCTTGTGTTAAACTGTTAGAACGCTGCATACAATGGACTTTTGTATGCCAAAAGACAATGTTCTAAAGTTAGCGGTCTAAACTATGGTCTGTAGTCTATGGGATTAGACCGAGCATCTAACTCATGTTAAGACTATTATGTTGTCTAAAGCCTTAGAGGGGACGGTTTGTCTTGACTGTCTGGAGCTAGACTCCTAAGTAGAGACATAGATATGTTGCTTGGTGGTGACATATTAGACCGAGACTAAAGCGTGATTGATCTACGAAGTCCGCTTTGAGTGGATCGATCTGCTTTTGACGTTCATTATGTAGTAACCTTAATCCTGAGTAAAAGGACAGCTTCATGTAAATGACTTGTGTACTTTGATGTTCCAATGGCTAAAACGTCTCAGAGGTAGTAAGCTTATAGACCGGTTCGTTGGGTGCATGACTTGTATACGATGAAGGGTTCGTTTATAGATATCGGAATCATAGCTCTAATGAGGAGTTAAGGGTATCCTCTTAAAGGCATTATACTGAATGTGAAAATGGACAAGGCCTTGGGTCGTCTGCTGGGTGGATGACTTCTTATTCACATATGGTGAATAATCATTTTCTTTATTCGGTAGTATAATGGAACTTTAAGATAGCCTAATCAGTAGGATTAAACGGACTTTGGCCTAAGGCTGATCATGGATATCATATGAGGGTTCTGCATACATGACAAGGTCATTGGACGATAACTTGTCACAGGCTTACGTAATACGGTATATAATTGGGAGTTCAGTTTCAGGTTTATAGTGGTGTGACTCTAAAATTAATGATCATATGATTGAGTTGTTCGGTAAAGAATGATGATCATATGGATTTGTGGGAGCTCGATTATATATGTCCAATCAGTCCCTCTATTAGCTCCACATAATTCCTTAACGTTTGGCAAATTGATTTGTGTATGCTATTGGCTAGTTTATTATGCATGGATGGTGATGACACAGGATTAGGATGGTAGACAAGATTCTCTCCGGTTGGATTCAGATTTTGTTTTGGATAATAGAGTACACAATTATTCGAACTCCAAATAAAGTTGCCATAATTTTATTTGAGATTGGATTGGAGTTGTAGAAAATTATCCATGAGAACAAAAATTTGAAACACAACTATTTTGTGGATTTTGAAATTTGAATTTTGAATTTTGAAATTTGAAATTTGAAATTTGAATTTGAAATTTGAATTTGAAATTTGAAACTCAAATTTTGAATCACAGCCCAAGTGAGATTCGAATTTGTTGTGGAAAATCCACAAGGAATGAAATTCGAATTTGAGTTGGATATGGAGAGGATAATCTTGTTAGAATCCTACTTGAATTTTGAATCCAAATCCTAACTAAAGTTGGATGAAAATTTTGAGGATTATCCTCAATGATTTTCGGATTTTTTGTGGATAAGGTTCAAGGAAAAATTCAAGTTTCAACCCCAGTTGAATATGGATTCTCTCTTCCCAGAAAGTGGCCGAAATTTAAGAGTGAATCTCCTAGGAAAAATTCGGTTATTTTGGATAAGGATGAGATAAGATTCAAACTTGAAAATCCTAGTGGAATTTTGATTCTCCCTTATCCAAAAGTGGCCGAATTTTTGAGGAGATTTTCCCCTCAGAATTTTCAGATTTTTTGGTTGAAAAAGGGAGATAAAATTCTAGTTAAAATCTTGTTTAGATTTGGATTAGATTTATCCTAAAGTTGTCGAATTTTATTGTTGGGATTTTCCCTTGGAAAATTTGGATTTTGTGCTTGTGGACAAGGGAGAATATCTTCTCCTAATCCAATTCAAATTCAGAGAATCACCTCATGCAGGTCTATAAATAGAGGTCCTGCCACTCCAGTTCTCTTAGACCACAGACTCTCAGGTGAGTAGGCTTATTGTTGCACAGCCCACCGTGACAATAAGTTCTTTAGAGATCTGGGTGGTCGGAAGAAGACTAGCAGTGCTAGCATACCGATCGAGGTTCAGAGTGCCACACACTCAGCTATTCGGGAATTGGAGAATAGTAGAGAAGGCTAGTTGGTTGGAGTCTTTGAGGTATGAGTTTTAATTGTTGTCGGTTTATTATATATGGCATCATGAGATATTAAACGATCTAGAAATTTTTTATTGTTCCACTGCGCCACTCTGATACATTTTTACTGATTTATTTTTCCTACAAGAAAGCAAAATAAGACAAACCGATCGCACCAGAGGCGCTGAGAACCCGCCTACGCGATTTCGGTAAAGTTCCGTTTGGATCGGATTTCGATCAAAAATTGATCATGAATTAATTCGTGAATTAATATGAATAATAGGATGCCATCACCATGATTATGTCATAAGCAAAAATTATTTTCCTTAATTAGGAAAGTAATTTTGAAAGGTGTATGGTTTATATTAGGTTACTTTATGATCAATGGCCAAGATTATGCCAAAAAGTCATTGAAAAATTTTTAATAAAAATTTTAAAAGGCCATTCGACCACTTGGAAAGGAAGAAGAAAAAATTTTGATTTTTTCCTAAAATCCTTACTTTTTGGTCCTTGAACAATTAGAAAATTATTGGGAAAAAATTGTAAACAAGCCCTTGGTTTTTACCTATAAATAGGCATCAAAATTCAATCAAAAAAATCAGCCAAACTCTTGCCTTTTCTTTAGCTCAAAAACCGTGAGCTTTTCTCCCTTAAACCAAAAAAATGTGTTCCAAAATTCACATCAAATTAAGCTTGCATTGCATTTCTCACATCAACCCAACAATTAGTTAAGGTGAGCTCCTAAATTGAAGCATTTTTCCTTGATTTTCCATAGAAAATTTGTGGGTTTTGAGTGTTGAAAACAATGAAAAAATTGTTGTTTTTTTGATTCTATGATTGGCTTGATGTTATAGTACTTAAAGCATGAATTAGGGTTTAGAAACAAGCAAAAATTTTGCATGTTTCCCTTGAAAAACCGTGGCTTCAACTGTGTGAAAAATGCATGAGTTTTTATGTTTTGATTTAGTGTTTATGTTCATTCAATTATGTGTTGAATTAAGCATGAATTGGAATAAGGAAACAAGAAAATTTTGATGTAATTTTCTTGCTAAAACCGTGGGCATGAACATTAAGAAATGAAAAATTTTTAATGTTGAAGAATGTTGATGAAAACCCTAGGAAAGAAAATGAAATTTTCTATGTGTTTATGCATAAAAATCCGTGGCTATGGTAGGGTTAGAATGCATGTTTTATTAGGTTTTTAATGTTGTTTTATACATTAGAAAATCTAAGAATGATGTGATGCGATGAAAAATTATTTTGATGTGATTAACTAGTAAACCGAGGCTAATTTGAAAGAAAAATGTTCTGGTTTGTGTTGGCTTCTAAATATTGAATCATGTGGAAAATTTTTATACAAAGTTTGGAAACTTTATATAAAATAGGCCTCTGGTATAGTACATGGCAGGTACAAAGGTTCTGAGGCATACCTAACGCCGGAAAACCTTAAAATATAAGCAGAAATGCTGTCAAAATTTCTAAAATCGACTTAAGGGCATTTCAGGAAACGAGGGGTAAAAATATTGGACTCGGGAAGGAAATTGAGACCCCTCGGTGAATTAGGGTTAGAAATGGAAAACCAACCCAAAAGGAATAGTAAACCGACCCTAAAAGACTAAAATGCCTAAAACAGGAAAAAAAAATTCATGTTAGGGGTATTTTGGGAAACGAGGGAAAAATGTAGGTCGGGATAGGAAACTCGAGCCTCTCGTGGACCGAGGATCGGAGACGGGATAAATAACGTTTAATGAGTAATGAAAAGGCCATTTGAGGCTCCAAAACGCTTGAAAATGAAAAAACGACCCTAGGTGATGGATGAATAGTAATCGAGAGCCGGGAAAAATGAGGTTGAGATTTTACAGCAATTTAAGCTGTAAAATGATACATAAACCTAGGAAATATTATTTTAAATAATTAGACTTAGAAAATTTGAAAAAAAAATGATAGAACGGAACAATTACGATCCCGAGATCCATTAGGGGCAAAATGGTCATTTTGACCAAAAATTTCTAAAAAGCTCGAAAGGGACCCTAAAAGACCTAGAATAACTTAGATAAAATTCTAAGACTCAAAATGAAGGTTTTAGAGTTAAAAATCTAAAAATTTCAAAGAATGCGGGCCGTAGAAAAAATACATGATCATGTACATAAAGAATTTTTCAATCCGAGAGGTACACGAGCTTGAACACGGGCGTGTATCAAGCCATGTACAGTTACACAGCTAAGATAGAAAATAACATGGCCGTGTAGAGTAAACTCGAGAAGTACATGGACTGGGACACGGACGTGTTTCAAGCCGTGTACCACAAACAAAATTTAAAAGTATTGAATTATTAAGTGAAGTAAATGTATATTTAAAGTGATAATTAAAATAAGGTATTAACAGACAGTATTATGTTTGTAGGAACCCAAAATAGAGATAGAACTGCGGACGAGTTTCGGAAGTGGACACTAACGCAGTATTGGTAAGTTAAAGCATTTTCGTGTTTACAACATGAAATACTATGTTGATCTATTCTGTACTAGATGTACACTAGATATAAAATCCTATAAGCATTTGGGGGTTAGTTAGAATAACATATCCCAAATAACGAGAATAAGTAAGACCAACGAGCAATGGAGGATAGTGTCCTTGAGGTGACATATAAGATCACTTGGTCAAGACTATAAATTGAAAGATGGTAATGAAACCATTCAGGTGTACCGCCCCTCCAACACAGTGGTAGAGGTTTGTTTAAATCCTACGGGGATATCAGGGCTATGGAGGTCGATGTTCTAAGGTCGCTCCTTAGACCCTCCCGGTCAGCGCGCTAATAATCATCGGTACTGCTATAAACAGAGCTCTAAACTAGAAATCAAATAGAGAATAAACAATCAATAAAACGATAAAAATCATAATTGAGCATAACCGAAGTTTACGTTAGAGTAATGTAAACTCGATTAGGATATGTGAATAGTACCCAGTAGGGTAAAGTGAATAGTAACCAGTTAGGGTAACTGTTATAATTCATCAGTCAAAGGTCAAAGTTACTATTCATGATAAATAGTACTATTCATAGGAGATTGAGTTTTTAGTGTTTTTGAATCGATATGATTCTTACTATGTATGTTTGAACTTACTAAGCCTGTTAGCTCATCAGTTTGTTCATGTTGCCGGTAAAAAACCTGTCCAGTAGATTCCTGGATGGCGGCAGGATGCGAGCGTGTTAAGGGGATAGGGAACTCACCGTGGACTTGGTCCTGCCATAAGTTTTTCACTGAGCTTTTGAGTTGAAGAAAATGAATTTGGAAACAAAATATACAATACTTATGTATGTACTATATGTTGTATATTATGTTGTACTTCATTAAGACATATAAAAGTTAGTATATGGCATGGCTTTCTCACTTAGTTTTCTTAAGAGGAAGTATGTGTTAAAGAAAAAAAAATTATTATGGGCAAAATTTTAGGCCCTGATATTTAAAAATTGTGAGCAAAAGATTTTAAAACTGACGACCTAGATTCGGCACACGAGCGGTCTTAGCCGACCGTAGAGTCAATTCATGATGGTTACAGGTGGTCGGAATTAGGGGGCGTCACAGGTTGTTATCAGAGTGGTTGATAATATCCCTATTGACATGAAGCGCGATCTTCTCGTCAGTCCAAGTAAGTTAGCTTTTTTTTTAGATTAGTTAATTTTACATTTATTCAAAATTATATATATTTTTGTAGGACTTAAGATGACTAGACCACTGTATGTGAGACCTCATCCATACTGACCTAGAGGACCGATCCAGGTATGGACTAGACCCGTGATCAGACCGTCCATATGCGACGAGTGATGCAGCGACCACTTGTGCTTGAGCCACTAGCGCCGAGGATAGTAGCGCCGGCACCAGTACAAGCACCACCTCCACGAACGATAGTGAACCCCCCGTAGCAGTAGACATTCCAGTGGTGGGAGATCGGACTCGTATAGGAGCCAGAGCGTCAGTATGTGCTGTACATGCGTTTAGAAGTAGCCATCCACCGGCATTCGAGGGAAGTCAGCAGGGGATCTCTACGAGAGATTGGTTACATGACATTGAGGTCATCATGCGCCAGTGCGATATAGATCAGGATTGCTGGGTTCTGATGGCCATTGGCACCTTCCGTGAGGATGCACGGTTATATTGGGAGTATTGTGATCAGGAGATGCTGCTAGCAATGGATTGGGCCGAATTTCACCAAGTCATGCTAGAGCAGTTTCCACAGAAGAGTGCTGCACCAGTGGTAGGCCCTCCTAAGAGTAGGACAATATCACCACCATCGGCTATGCCCAGTTATGCAGATGTCAGAGATTTTGTTCTGAAGGCAGAGAGGCAGCAGATGATGTTGAGCGATACTGTATTTTCATATGCGGTCAGATTCTAGGATAGCATCGTAAGGGCGTGTCCTCTAACCAACATCACAAATGATAACTTTTGTGATATATTTTGGAAGGGACTCACCCTAGACCTACGACAGAGAGTAACCCCTTTATACCCTGTTACTTTACACGTGTTTATTATCGATGTAGCCAAGGTAGAGGAGGAGATGATGATGAAGCGCAAGGTGCGCAAGAGGCGTGAACAGTTACTACAAGAAGCAATGTTAGATCGCCTATACGGATCTGGGCCGATGGTAAACGATCATGAGGCAGGTCCGTCAAGACAACCAGAGGGAGCAGATCTAGCTGAAAGCTCAATGCCGTCTGAGGCTGGAAACGGAACGGACAATGAGGAAATGGATCTAATCGAGTTTTTGGCGATTCCAGAGCAACCTCAGCTAGGAAATTAGTGTCGAAATACATGTGTTGTATAGATATGTATATATAACTGTATATGTGTATATATGACAGTGTTGAAAGGCTATTTTGAGGAAAGCCTTCGAACTAATGTACTTTTGAAATGAAAAGAAATGACAACCATATTTTGACATATTCAATGTGTGAAATGTTGAAATTATGAGATGATCAAAACTATTTGTACTTATATTGTAAAAATATGTTTGTGAAAACCTAATGATCGATTTTTATGCGATTTTAGGAAATAGGATAAGATGGTGAATCCAAGGAATCTACGGAATATGCGAGGACGTCCAGTGTTGTCAGGAAGAGTGGACGAGCTAGAAGCCTTAATAGAAGCTCAAATAGAGAAAATACTGAGTTAAGATAAAGACTCTAGCAAATGAAGCAGAGACAGGAAAAGGAAGAAGACCAAGCACCACAAATGGCCGCACTAGAACCTGAAGTGCCGCCAGTGGTATAAGAAGAAGTGGTACAACCCCAACCACAACCTAGGGCCAATATCAAGCCATTATATGAAAGATTCTAACGTATGAGGCCACCAGAGTTTGAAGGCTCCATAAACCCTCTAGATGCCGAGGAGTGGTTGTCTTCACTCCATACGATATTAGAGTTTATGGAGTTGAATGACCAGGAAAGGATTCTGTGTGCATCCTTTGTTCTAAAAAGGGATGCAAGGTTCTAGTGGGAGTCAGTTAAGTTGAGGAGAAACACGTACACCATGTCTTGGTTGGATTTTCTGGAGGAATTCAATCAAAAGTATTATAATCCGGCACTGTTGCGACCACAACAAAGAGAGTTCGCAAAGCTAAATCAAGGGGACATGACAGTGATAGAAGTCTGCAACAAGTTTAATCAGTTGTCTAGACTATGCCCATACACTGTCACCATTGAGAGGGAGAAAATCCAGAAGATGCTAGGGATGTTTCACCCCGAGATCTCAGTGTTGGTGGACAGTGGGTTGACGCCGCCTGACACTGTATCTAATTATGTTAATCGTGCACTAAGAGCAGAGTATTATCTGATCCGACAAAAGGAAGAGAGAGAGAAAGTCTAGGATGAGAAGAAGAAGGAAAAGATCTTGACCAAAGCTATATAAGCTGGACCTCAAACTGGACAAAGCAGCAAGCAGAGTTCAATGGTCAAGACTGGTCAGCCAAGCACTTCTGGTCAGCAGTCCCAAGGGAAGAGAAAAGGAAACAATTCCGAGAACAGGAACCAGCAGAGGAGAACAAACAATAATGATGGCCTATGGTTCGAGACTATGTGAACTGTGGGAAAAGACATTCCGGTCGATGTAGACTGTCACTTTGCCAAAAACTGTCCAGAAAATAGGCAGAACATGCAAGGCTCATCTCAGTCACAACAACGCCCCCAGGCACACGCATTACAGGTCAAAGCTAAAGGGTCATCCCATTCTGAGAGGCAGGAAAGACAATAACGCTTGTCTCGAGCAGATGCAAGAGTTATGGTCTACACAAAGGAAGAGGCAGAAGCGGGAATGTCAAATGTAATGACAAGTCAACTTTCTGTCACTAATAATTTGGCGTCTGTTTTATTTGACTCTGGAGCTACGTATTCTTTTATTTCATACCAATTTGCTAATAGGATAGGATATCCTAAGGACAACATGGGTATGACATTTAGAACTGCATTACCCTCGGGGGAAGTCCTGATGTCCAATTACTGGTTACCGCATGTGCTAATAATTGTTGCAAATAGGGAGTTATTTGCAGAATTGATCGTGATAGAGCTTGCTGACTACGATGTAATACTAGGAATGGATTTTCTAGGGAAGTATCAAACCACGATCGATTGCCGGAAGTGGATGATAAGGTTTCAACCTGACCAAGAAGAAGGATTTGAGTATGTCGATACATCATGCAGATCGAAAAAGATAATAATCAACTCAATGGAAGCAAAGAGGCTGATGTCTAGCAGTTGTGCTGGGTACCTAGCATGCATATTGGACGTGACGAAGGAACCAAAACTCCAACCCGAAGACGTTCCTATTGTAAAAGAGTTCATTGATGTCTTTCTAGAGGAATTACTAGGACTACCGCCCGAACGAGAAATTTCCTTCGAGATCAAGTTGATGCCAGGAACTGCACCAATCTCAAAGGCACTATACCGGATGGCACCGGCAGAGTTAAAAGAATTACAGGAGCAGCTGAAGGAACTTCTTGACAAAAGATTCATACGCTCGAGCTATTCCCCATGGGTTACTCCAGTGCTGTTTGTTAAGAAGAAAGATGGCTCATTTTGGATGTGCATCGATTATCGGGAACTGAACAAGGTTACTATCAAGAATAGGTATCTGCTGCCTAGGATTGATGACCTATTCGATCAACTCATAGGTGCAGCAGTATTCTCTAAGATTGATCTGCGATCAGGATATCATCAACTAAAGATCAAGGAGAGTGACATTCATAAGACCGCATTTCAGACCCATTACGATCATTACGAATTTCTGGTAATGCCGTTTGGGTTAACAAATGCGCCAGCAGCCTTTATGGACTTGATGAATCGAGTCTTTAAAGAATATCTGGATAAGTTTGTTATTGTGTTCATCGATGACATTCTTATATATTCAAAGACTATAGAGGAGCATGAGAAGCATTTGAGGATTATCCTGTAAACAATAAGGAAGCATCAACTCTATGCCAAGTTCTCTAAATGTGAATTCTGGCTGAATAGAGTACATTTTCTCGGACATGTGGTTTCCAAGGAAGGAATCGCTGTGGACCCTGTGAAATTTGAGGCAATCAACGAATGGCCCGTACCTAAGAGCGTGATGAAAATACGAAGTTTCTCAGGTCTGGCCGGCTATTATAGAAGATTCGTTGAAGGATTTACGCGACTTGCCGCTCCTATCACGGCGCTTACACGCAAGGAAAAGAAGTATGAATGGACTAAACAGTGCGAGAAAAGCTTCCAAGAGCTGAAGAAACGACTAACGAGCACACCAATACTTACACTTCCGATGGAAGGGGAGATGTTCGTGATATACAGCAACGCTTCAAAAATGGGATTATGAGCTGTCCTGATGTAAGGCGATAAGGTGATTGCTTATGCCTCGTGTCAATTAAAGGACCATGAGAAGAATTATCCCACGCATGATTTAGAGCTTGCCGCAGTAGTGTTCACGTTAAAGATCTGGCGACACTATTTATATGGAGTTCAGTGTCAGATTTATACGGACCACCAGAGTCTAAAATATTTCTTCACACAGAAAGAGCTAAATATGCGGCAAAGGAAATAGCTAGAGCTGGTACAGGATTATGATTGTGAAATCCTCTATCACCCAGGAAAAGCCAATCGCGTTGCAGATGCGTTAAGTAAGAAATCTACCGTTCCACAGCAATTGTCGATTGGGAAGCTTCCAAAGCCATTACAATAAGAAATCAACATGCTGGAGATGGAGTTAACAATCGGAAAGCTAACTGCACTGCAACTGGAGTCGACACTATATAAAGATATCAGAGAAGCCCAGAGACAAGATTTGAAGCTAGCAGGTTCGCAAAAAGATGCATCTGAAGATGGATTAATCCTACATCGGGGAAGAATTCAAGTTCCAGATGATGAAGGATTAAGAAGGTGAATTATGGCCGAAGCTCATGAAACGCCTTACTCAATACATCCCGGAGTTAGCAAAATGTACCAGGATTTGAAACTGCAATTCTGGTGGAAAGGGATAAAGAAGGTTATAGCAGAGTTTGTAAGTAGGTGTATAACGTGCCAAAAAGTTAAGGCCGAACATCGTCATCCAGGTGGGAAGCTAGAGCCGTTAGAGATTCCTAAGTGGAAATGGGAGCATATCACAATGGACTTTATGATGGGACTACCAAAGACCCGAGAAGGCTATGATGCCATCTGGGTTATTATAGATAGGCTGACAAAGATGGCAAGGTTCATTGCAGTAAAGATGACCTTCCGTTGGAAAGGTTAGCAAGCTTGTATGTTAATTATATAGTCAGGCTACATGGAGTTCCTAAATCCATTGTGTCAGATCGTGATCCACGATTCACTTCGAACTTCTGGACATGTGTGCAAGAAGCTATGGGAACAGAAGTACAACTGAGCACAGCATTTCATCCGCAGATAGACGGGTAATCTGAGCAAACCATTCAAACTCTAGAAGACATGCCGCGTGCGTGTACAATAGATTTCTCGAGGAGCTGGAATGAGAAACTTCCGTTGGTAGAATTTTCATATAACAACAGCTACCAAGCTTCGATAGCTGTGGCAACTTATGAAGCTTTGTATGAAAAGAAGTGTAGATCACCGGTTCACTGGTACGGCTTACAAGAGAAACGACTGTATAAGACTGATTTCGTCCAAGAAACAGTGGATGCAGTTACAAAAATACAGTAGCGGATGAAGATAGCCCAAAGCCGACAGTAGAGCTACATGGATAAAAGAAGAACATCCCTAGAGTTCACTGAGGGGATTTCGTATTCCTAAGAGTTTCACCGATGAAAGGAATAAGGCGGTTTGGGAAAAGGGGAAACTGAGTCCAAGATATATTGGGCCATACGAAATCATCGAACACATTGGTAAAGTCGCCTATAGATTGGCATTACCTCCAGAAATGTCGGCAGTACATAATGTGTTTCATGTGTCGATGCTACGGAAGTACATATCGGATCCATCCCATGTGCTGAAACATGAATCGATCCAGATTCAGGAAGACCTAACCTACGAGGAGAGACCTGCTCAAATACTGGCATGCGAGGATAAAGCTTTGAGGAATAAAACAATCCCATTAGTCAAAGCGCTGTGGAGAAATCACAACATTGAAGAGGCTATGTAGGAGCGTGAGGACGAAATGAAAAATTTGTACCCCCATTTATTTTAAATTTTCGGGGATGAAAATTCTATAAAGAGGGGTGAATGTGATAACTGGGAATTTTGGATTCTCGGAGTAAGTTAAAATTATATGTATATAACAATTTTAATGAATAAAATATGAAAAGGTTATGTTTTAATACTATTATGAATAGTGTAAAAATGTTTTGGCAGTGTTAAAGTGTGAGTTCCGGGATGGAAAATCTTACCGGACATAATTGGGTGAAACGGTTCAAAATCAAAGCTGAAAACCCTAGAGAGTGCATTGAAATGTACTTAAATAATAGAAATTTATGGTAGAGAATTATGATCAAACGAAAGTAAAATAAGACAAACCGATCACACCGGAGGCGCTGAGAACCCGCCTACGTGATTTTGGTAAAGTTCCGTTCGAATCGGATTTCGGCCAAAAATTGATCATGAATTAATTAGTGCATTAATATGAATAATAGGATGACATCACCATGATTATGTCATAAGCAAAAATTATTTTCCTTAATTAGGAAAGTAATTTTGAAAGGTGTATAGTTTAGATTAGGTTACTTTATGATCAATGGCCTAGATTATGCCAAAAAGCCATTGAAAAATTTTTTATAAAAATTTTAAAAGGCGATTCGGCCACTTGGAAAGGAAAAAGAAAAAAATTTGATTTTTGCCCAAAATCCTTACTTTTTCGTCCTTGAACAATTAGGAAATTGTTGGGAAAAATTACAAACAAGCCCTTGGTTTTTGCCTATAAATAGGCATCAAAATTCAATCAAAAAAATCAACCAAACTCTTGCCTTTTCTTCAGCCCAAAAACCGAGAGTTTTTTTCCTTAAACCAAAAAAATTTGTTCCAAAATTCACATCAAATTAAGCTTGCATTGCATTTCTCACATCAACCCAACAATTAGTTAAGGTGAGCTCCTAAATTGAAGCATTTTTCCTTGATTTTCCATAGAAAATCCGTGGGTATGGAGTGTTGAAAAACAATGAAAAAAAATTGCTATTTTGTTTATTCTATGATTGCTTTGACATTGTAGTATTTAAAGCATGAATTAGGGTTTAGAAACAAGCAAAAATTTTGCATGTTTCCCTTGAAAAATCGTGGCTTCAATGATGTGAAAAATGCATGAGTTTTGATGTTTTGATTTAGTGTTTATGTTCATTCAATTATGTGTTGAATTAAACATGAATTGGAATAAGGAAACAAGAAAATTTTGATGTAATTTTCTTGCTAATACCGTGGGCATGAACATTAAGAAATGAAAATTTTTTAATATTAAAGAATGGTGATGCCTAGGAAAGAAAATGAAATTTTCTGTGTTTATGCATAAAAATCCGTGGCTATACTAGGGTTAGAATGCATGTTTTGTTAGGTTTTTGAAGTTGTTTTATAAATTAGAAAACATAAGAATGATGTGATGCGATGAAAAATTATTTTGATGTGATTAACTAGTAAACCAAGGCTAGTTTGAAAGAAAAATGTTGTGGTTTGTGTTAGTTTCTAAATATTGAATCATGTGAAAAATTTTTATACAAAAATTGGAAACTTTGTATAAAATAGGCCGCTAGTATAGTACGTGGCAGGTACAAAGGTTTTGAGGCATACCTAACGCCAGGAAACCTTAAAATATAAGCGGAAATGCTGCCAAAATTTCTAAAATCGGCTTAAGGGCATTTCAGGAAACAAGGGGTAAAAATATTGGATTTGGGAAGGAAACTGAGAACCCTCGGTGAATTAGGGTTAGAAATGGGAAACCAACCTAAAAGGAATAGTAAACCGACCCTAAAAGACTAAAATGCCTAAAACAGGAAAAAAAAAATTCATGTTAGGGGTATTTTGGGAAACGAGGGAAAAATATAGGTCGGGATAGGAAACCCGAGCCTCTCGTGGACCGAGGGTCGGGGACAGGATAAATAACGTTTAATGAGTAATGAAAGGGCCATTTGAGGCTCCGAAACGCTCGAAAAATAAAAAAAAGACCCTAGGTGACGGATGAATAGTAATCGAGAGCCGGGAAAAATGAGGTTGAGATTTTATAGCAATTTAAGCTGTAAAATGATATAGAAATCTAGAAAATATTATTTTAAATAATTAGACTTAGAAAATTTGAAAAAAAAATGATAGAACGGAACAGTTACGATCCCGAGATCCGTTAGGGGCAAAATAGTCATTTTGACCAAAAATTTCTGAAAGGCTCGGAAGGGACCCTAAAAGACCTAGAATAACTTAGATAAAATTCTAAGACTCAAAATGAAGGTTTTAGAGTTAAAAATCTAAAAATTTCGAAGAACACGGGCACGTAAAAAAATACACATTCGTGTACATAAAGAATTTTTCAACCCGAGAGGTACACGAGATTGAACACGGGCGTGTATCAAGCCATGTACAGTTACACAGCTAAGATAGAAAATAACATGGCCGTGTAGAGTAAACTTGAGAAGTACACAGACTGGGACACAGACGTGTTTCAGGCCGTGTACCACAAACAAAATTTAAAAGTATTGAATTATTAAGCGAAGTAAATGTATATTTAAAGTGATAATTAAAATAGGGTATTAACAGACAGTATTATGTCTTTAGGAACCCAAAATAGAGATAGAACTGCGGAGGAGTTTCGGAAGTGGACACTAACACAGTATTGGTAAGTTCAAGCATTTTCGTGTTTGCAACATGAAATACTGTGTTGATCTATTCTGTACTAGATATACACTAGATATAAAATCCTATAAGCATTTGGGGGTTAGTTAGAATAACATATCCCAAATAACGAGAATAAGTAAGACCTACGGGCAATGGAGGATAGTGACCTTGAGGTGACATATAAGATCACTTGGTCAAGACTATAAATTGAAAGATGGTAATAAAACCATTATGGCGTACCGCCCCTCCAACATAGTGCTAGAGGTTTGTTTAAATCCTACAGGGCTATCAAGGCTGTGGAGGTCGATGTTCTAAGGTCGCTCCTTAGACCCTCCCAGTCAACGCACTAATAATCATCGGTACTGCCATAAACAGAGCTCTAAACTAGAAATCAAATAGAGAATAAACAATCAATAAAATGATAAAAATCATAATTGAGCATAACCGAAGTTTACGTTAGAATAATGTAAATTCAGTTAGGATGTGTGAATAATACCTAGTTAGGGTAAAGTGAATAGTAATCAGTTAGGGTAACTGTTACTATTCATCAATCAAATGTTAAAGTTACTATTCATGGTGACTAGTCTATTCATGGTAAATAATACTATTCATAGGAGATTGAGTTTTTAGTGTTTTTGAATCGATATGATTCTTACTATGTATGTTTGAACTTACTGAGCCTGTTAGCTCATCAGTTTGTTCATGTTGCAGGTAAAAAACCTGTCCAGTAGATTCCTAGATGGCGGTAGGATGCGAGCATGTTAAGGGGATAGGGAACTCTCCGTGGACTTGGTCCTGCCATAAGTTCCACTGAGCTTTTGAGTTAAAGAAAATGAATTTGGAAACAAAATATACAATACTTATATATGTACTATATGTTGTATATTATGTTGTACTTCATTAAGACATATAAAAGTTAGTATATGTCATGGCCTTCTCACTTAGTTTTCTTAAGAGGAAGTATGTATTAAAGAAAAAAAATATTATGAGCGAAATTTTAGGCCCTGATATTTAAAAATTGTGAGCAAAAGATTTTAAAATTGACGATCCGGATTTGACACACGAGCAGTCTTCGTCGGCCGTAAAGTCAATTCATGGTGGTTGTGGGTGGTCGGAATCAGGCGACGTCACAGGTTAGTATCAGGTTACGGGTGGTCGGAATTAGGCGGCGTCACAGGTTGGTATCAGAGTGGTTGACAATATCCCGGTTGACAATATCCCTGTTGACATGAAGCGCGATCTGCTCGTCAATCCAAGTAAGTTAGCCTTTTTTTTAGATTAGTTAATTTTACATTTATTCGAAAATATATATATTTTTGTAGGACTTAAGATGACTAGACCACCGTATGTGAGACCTCATCCATACCGACCTAGAGGACCGATCCGGGTATGGACTAGGCCCGTGATCAGACCGTCCATGATGCGACTAGCGATGCAGTGACCACTTGTGCCTGAGACACTAACGGCGAGGACAGTAGCGCTGGCACCAGTACAAGCACCACCTCCACGACCGATAGTGAACCCCCCCATAACAGTAGATATTCCAGTGGTGGGAGATCGGGCTCGTATAGGAGCCAGAGTGTCAGTACGAGCTGTACACACGTTTAGAGGTAGCCATCCATCGGCATTCGAGGGAGGTCAGTAGGGGATCTCTACGAGAGATTAGTTACATGACATTGAGGTCATCATGTGCCAGTGTGATATAGATCAGGATTGCTGGGTTCTGATGGCCATTAGCACCTTCCGTGAGGATGCACGGTTATATTGGGAGTATTGTGATCAGGAGATGCTGCTAGCAATGGATTGGGTCGAATTTTGCCAAGTCATGCTAGAGCAATTTCCACAGAAGAGTGCTGCACCAGTGGTAGGCCCTCCTGAGAGTAGGACAGTATCACCACTACCGGCTATGCCCAGTTATGCGGATGTCAGAGATTTTGTTCGAAAGGCAGAGAGGCAGCAGATGATGTTGAGCGATGCTGTATTTTCATACGAAGTTGGATTCCAGGATAGCATCGTAAGGGTGTGTCCTCTAACCAACATCACAAATGATAACTTTTGTGATATATTTTGGAAGGGACTCACCCTAGACCTACGACAGAGAGTAACCCCTTTATACCCTGCTACTTTACGCGAGTTTATTATCGATGTAGCCATGGTAGAGGAAGAGATGATGATGGAGCGTATGGTGCGCAAGAGGCGTGAACAGTTGCTACAAGAAGCAATGTTAGACTGCCTATACCGATCTGGGCTGATGGCAAACGATCATGAGGCAGGTCCGTCAAGACAACTAGAGGGAGCAGATCCAACTGAAGGCTCAATGTCGTCTGAGGCTAGAAACGGAACGGACAATGAGGAAATGGATCCAATCGAGTTTTTGGCAATTCCAGAGCAACCTCAACTGGGAGATTAGTGTAGAAATACATGTGTTGTATAGATATGTATATATAACTGTATATGTGTATATATGACAGTGTTGAAAGGCTATTTTGAGGAAAGCCTTTGAACTAATGTACTTTTGAAATGAAAAGAAATGACAACCATATTTTGACATATTCAATGTGTGAAATGTTGAAATTATGAGATGATCAAAACTATTTATACTTATATTGTAAAAATATGTTTGTGAAAACCTAATGATCGATTTTTATGCGATTTTAGGAAATAGGATACGTTGGTGAATCCAAGAAATCTACAGAATATGCGAGAACGTCCAGTGTTGTCAGAAAGAGTGGACGAGCTAGAAGCCTTAATAGAAGCTCAAATGAGAGAAAATACTGAGTTAAGACAAAGACTCGAGCAAATGGAGCAGAGACAGGAACAGGAAGAAGACCAAGCACCATAAATGGCCGCACCAGAACCAGAAGTGCCGCCAGTGGTACAAGAAGAAGTGGTACAACCCCAACCATAACCTAGGGCCAATATCGAGCCGTTATATGAAAGGTTTCGATGTATGAGGCCACCAGAGTTTGAGAGCTCCACAAACCCTCTAGATGCTGAGGAGTGGTTGTCTTCACTCCATACGATATTAGAGTTTATGGAGTTGAATGACTAGGAAAGGATTCTATGTGTGTCCTTTGTTCTAAAAAGGGATGCAAGGTTTTGGTGGGGGTCAGTTAAGTTGAGGAGAAACATGTACACCATGTAAGTGAAGTAAATGTATATTTAAAATTTAAAAGTATTGAATTATTTCAGACCGTGTACCACAAACAAAATTTAAAGGTATTGAATTATTAAGTGAAGTAAATGTATATTTAAAATGATAATTAAAATAAGGTATTAATAGACAGTATTATGTCTGTAGGAACCCAAAATAGAGATAGAACTGCGGAGGAGTTTTGAAAGTGGACACTAGCGCAGTATTGATAAGTTCAAGCATTTTCGTGTCTGCAACATGAAATACTGTGTTGATCTATTCTGTACTAGATGTACACTAGATATAAAATCCTATAAGCATTTGGGGATTAGTTAGAATAACATAACCCAAATAACGAGAATAAGTAAGACCTACGGGTAATGGAGGATAGTGACCTTGAGGTGACATATAAGATCACTTGGTCAAGACTATAAATTGAAAGATGGTAATGAAACCATTAAGGTGTATCGCCCCTCCAACATAGTGGTGGAGGTTTGTTTAAATCCTACGGGTTTATCAGGGCTGTGGAGGTCGATGTTCTAAGGTCGCTCCTTAGACCCTCCCAGTCAGCGCGCTAATAATCATCAGTACTACCATAAACAGAGCTCCAAACTAGAAATTAAATAGAGGATAAACAATCAATAAAATGATAAAAATCATAATTGAGCATAATCAAAGTTTACGTTAGAGTAATGTAAATTCGGTTAGGATATGTGAATAGTACCCAGTTAGGGTAACTGTTATTATTCATCAGTCAAAGGTCAAAGTTACTATTCATGATGAATAGTCTATTCATGGTGAATAGTACTATTTATAGGATATTGAGTTTTTAGTATTTTTGAATCGATATGATTCTTACTACTGAGCCTGTTAGCTCATCAGTTTGTTCATGTTATAGGTAAGAAACCTGTCAAGTAGATTCCTGGATGGCGGTAGGATGCGAGCGTGTCAAGGGGATAGGGAACTCACCGTGGACTTGGTCCTGCCATAAGTTTTCTGCTGAGCTTTTGAGTTGAAGAAAATGAATTTGGAAACAAAATATACAATACTTATATATGTACTATATGTTGTATATTATGTTGTACTTCATTAAGACATATAAAAGTTAGTATATGGCCTGGCTTTCTCACTTAGTTTTCTTAAGAGGAAGTATGTATTAAAGAAAAAAAATTATTATGGGCGAAATTATAGGCCTTGATATTTAAAAATTGTGAGCAAAAGATTTTAAAACTGATGACCCGGATTCGGCGCATAAGCGATCTTGGTCGGCTGTAGAGTCGATTCATGATGGTTACGGATGGTCGGAATCAGGGGGCATCACATACAGCCAGTCCTGTACCGGTATAGATTGCTACCTTCCATCAAAAGTGGGTGGCTGACAAGCCTTGAATGCCTGGGTAGCTCGAGCGGAAACTCTCGTGCCTATATGCTCTCGTCCGCCTACTACTGGGATGTCAACCACTACTAGTGGATGGGGTAATGGTGGAGGGGTTGGTACCCTGACCATCATTGGTGCCTCAGCCTATGGAGTAACAAGGTTTACTGGCGTTGAGGAATGTACCGTCAGTCATATGGATGGGGATGGCCTAACTATTGGCCTCGTCTATACTTTAGGAGGACCTCTCCCTCTGTATGGATGGGGTCTAGTATAGGGTGGCCTCGTCATCTTAATTCTTACATAAGGCTTACTTTACGTGAATAAACATTTACTAATCATGAAAATAAATTTAACTTACTTGGATCGACGAATGGGATGCACATCATGCCTCGAGGGATATGATCAACTACTCTAATACCAACTGTGGCGGCCCGCCCATCATGGAGGCTAGCAGTACTAGCACAGTCGAGTTTTGGAGCCAACTATGATAGACTGTCACCTCATTATGTCACCGACAACTTATATGTAACTTGCTTTTGTTATTTACCGTTCATATTTTAAACTTTGATTTTATCGTGAAAATCGGGGATTTTTTTTTTAAACTGATCTTGAAAACTGAACATGGTAAAACATATACTATTATAAACTTTTTACATCATGGTACTTAATTTACATCATAATACATTGTTTCAAAACTGCTTCCTGAGTTGCCCGCAGAAATCGTTAGTAGGACCATTTCCCTCGCCAAGCCCTAGTGGCAGATGCCGCTCCTCGTCCATCCATATCTACTGATGTATAGATTTCTTACCTACAACATGAATAAACTTATGAGCAACAGGTTCAGTAAGTTCAAACATAAAAACAAATAACGTAAACCATAAATCATCTCTTAAAACTTAAACATATTGTTAGTACATGTCAAACTTAATTATGCTCAATTATAGCAAAGTTTAAGTCGTAGATCTTTATCTTGCATTAGTTTCTGGTTTTGGACCCTATGATTGGTCGTATCGTAGTGTGCACATGACTGAAAGGGACTCTGGGGAGCGACCCACTGGCCAATCCTTTACAGTCTACTTGACATGACATAACATACATAACATGAGGAACCTCTACCTGTGTGGGAGGCCGATACACCAAAATGGTTTCATTACCGACTTTCAGGTGGTTCCTAACCGGTGGCATGATCGTTACCTCCTGGGTCTGGAACCCTTTACATTTCATTATTTGTTTATGTGTATTTTATTTTACACGTTAATATGCATATAGCATCTTGACACATACTGTACATATCATACATAACATATAAACATATTTCGTAAATTCATGTTGCAGACAAATAAATATCCAAACTTACAGATATCTTGTTAGCATTTCTTTGCTTGGGTTAACTGACGTTCTTTCATTGCCTTTTAGTTAGGTCCCTGTAACCGAAATAAATTATGGTTATTTTTACTATTATTTCATATTTAAAAAATATTGTAAGAATATAAAATTTCTGATTCTAATTCCCTAACAATACGTTTAGGAGTTAAATATTTCATTTTTGTATTTATTACACATCCTGATACACGGTCGTGTTCATGGCCGTGTACCTCTCGGATTGGTGAATATTTCATTACACGCCCGTGTTGTCCAAGTACACGCCCGTGTACTATTTAAAAACTTGAATTTGATCCTTAAAACCTTAATTAAGGCCTTAGAATATCATTTCAGGCCTTAATATCTTTTTTCCTAACTTTTTGACAAAATGATCATTTTGCTCTTAACTTTTGATAAAATGACCATTTTGTCCCTATTGGGGTTTTTCCCCGTTTTTCTGACTTACAGCTCTATTTTGGCATTTAGAAATTTAATTAAATCATTCTAAAGTCCTAACAATCTTTTTCTAGCATTTTAGAAATTTTTGATCAAAATGACCATTTTACCCCTAACGGGACTTTAGGTCGTAAAATTTTCATTTTAGCGTTTTAACGGGGTTTTCTAATCCCAAGAATTATAAAATAATTTTTCTTAGGCCTTGTCGAGCTTTTTCGACATTTCTTGCCGAAATGTTCGGGTTACTATTCACCCAACCCTCAGGGTCGTTTCTCATTTTTATAACCTTTTGGGATCTCAAATGGACATTTTACTACTTCTGAAATCGTCCATTGCCCTTCCTCGAGCCTAGGTCATCGAGGAGCTTAGGTTTTTAAATCCCGACCCTATTTTACCCCTCGTTTCCTAAAATACCCCTCGGGGCGCTGTAAAATTTTCAATAGCGTTTCCGTTTAATTTTTAGGTTCCCAGCGTTTAGGTAACGCCTCTAAACCATAGCACTTGCCAATTAGTAAATCAAAGGCCTAATTTTTACATAAAATTATAAACTTTTTACGTAAAAATACATTTATAACCTTAGTCATTTTTAACAATGTTTTGGTTCGTTTTTACCTATTTCTACCCTCGGTTTTTATCTACATTGCACATCCACATTTTCTCACAAAATTTTCCATTTTCCAGCAAAACCCTAGCCTCGGATTTTGTTGGTAAATAAGCACCAAGATTTAATTTTTCTTGCTCCTAATTTCCTCCTTATTTCATTAACATACCAATACAAATTTAGGATTCAACAAACCACCCTAAACATAGAAAATTTTTCATTTAAACCCTTTCCTTATCTCACGGATTTTCCTTGGAAAATCATGCATAAAATATTGTTTTTCCCATTTCATTTCTTTTCTTGATTCCCATACATGTTAACATCACATTTTCAATCAAAAACTCTTAACACAAGGGCTCACATTTCACATCATGCCCCATGGATTTTCATAAGGAAATAAACACAAAAGTTTGTGCTTTTCAATTCTATTTCATCCCTTGCTTCTATCACATTACCACATGATTTTCAACACCAAAAATCAACAAAAATAAAACTAAAATGTCATCTCCCAATTCACCAAACTGCCCACAGATTTTGTGAACATAATGTGCATTAAACTTGGTTTTTCATGCTCTAAATCATTGCTTTATTTCATCACTTGCTAACCTTCTTTTTCCAAGACAAAACCAACAAAACAACCATCAAAATTTTACCTCAAAATCCATCCTACAGCCCTCGGTTTTTCAGCAAGAAAAAGAAGAAGAAGAGCTTGTAAGAGTGAGGGTTTACCTTGCTTGTTGATCACTTGATGCTAGGAACGGTTTCTTCGCAATTTTAGTGGAAAAATTTTTGAAGAAGGTGAGCTTGGCAATGGAGAAAACCCATGGCTGCAATGGAATGGCTGAGAATAAGTGTTTTTTTCTAGTTTTCATGGCTGAAAATCGTGTATAAAACAGCCAACAAAAGAGGGACCAAGTTGCATAGGATTTTGGACAATTTTACAACAATTCAAGGGTTTTTTAGCAACTTTTTAAGAACTTCTTTGCAAGGAATATAATTTTGCTAATTTTTTTTTTTCTGATTTTCCCATGAAAATCCGACACATAAGCATGCTAGATGGTTCTTGAAATTTTTCAAAGATTTGTTGACTTTTTAATTTGACTTTGCATCATAGCCATTGGATCAAAGGGTCATTAAATCCTAACCCTTGGATCTTGCTGTAATCTTACATCCATTGTGTGTTACACACCTAAACATTGTCTCCATATATATATATTGGTCAACTTTGACCAAAAAGTCAAACCGAACAATATTATATCGAAATCGTGTAGACGAGTTTCTGAGGCTGTCCGTGTGATCGGTTTTCCTTATTTCATTCTGGTTTGACTAAAAATCCATGCCGTAAGTATTTCGTCTTTTAGTAACTTACAGTATATTTCTAGGGTTTTTGATACCAAAAAAGGCATCATTGGTCCAATTTTGGTTCGGTAAAATTTTCTATTCTCAAATACACTTTCTTTGGCATTGTCAGAACGTTTCATTATGTTCCTAATAATATTAAATCATACATTTTACAATTTTAAACACAAAAATTATTATATACATACATGGTACATACTTTCTGAGAATAGTAAAATTCCTCAGTTGTCACAAAATAACCGTGATTATTTCGGTTATAGGAATCTGATAGAGACGTGACGAAGGAACATTCATGGATCCAAAAGGTGAAAAAGGAGATGCTAGCAAAGTATCTATAAGTTTGACATTGCATTGTCTGTAACATGAATTTACTTGACATGTTTATGTCTATATGTATTATATGTTGTAAGCTCAAATATTTTCCTGTCTGCGATATAAATTGACTACCATGTCTATATGTTATATGTTGTAAGTTCAAGCATTTCTTTGTTTGCAACATGAACTAACTGATATATCTATGTTTTATATTATGTCTATATGTGTTATATGTTGTAAGTTCAGACATTTTTCTGTCTACAACATAAATTGACTGCCATGTCTATATGTTATATGTTGTAAGTTCAAACATATCCTTGGCTACAACATGAATTGACTGCTATGTCTATGTCTATGTGTTATGTCTAAGTCAGACATGAGTTGACTTGACATGTCTATGTGCTAGGTATAAAATGTAAATTATACATGTAGGTGCTATATGCACAACGAAGTGTTTAACAAAATACACACAATGAAAGAAAGATATGTAAAGGGTTCCAAACCATAGGGCAATGAGAATATCATCTAGTCAGAACCATAACTTAAAGTAAAGAAAGATATTAAGATTGAAGATTTAAATGTTGACTTACAGGCCTCCCTATAAGGTGAGGTTTTATGTTTAAGGCCTCCACCTTAGTGTGGTGCTATCCTGAAGGTGTGGTAGTTAAATGTGCTTATAGCCTGACCTCTACCCTACTGTGGTGCTACCCCGAAGATGCAGTAGTTAAAGGGTTAAAGGTACTACCCCAAAGGTAGGGTGGTAAAAAGTTAAAGTTCAGGTACAACCATCAATGGGATCCACAAGTGAAAGTAAAGTAAAGAAAAGAAAAGAATAGAATGATATAAAAAGAAAGAAAGCAATTAAAATGAAAGAACGAAAGATAAACAAGCATAATATGACTAACATTGTGGAATTTTCAGATTCTCAGATTGAATTAAAATTGTATGTATATAACAATTTTAATGTATAAAATATGAAAAATTCATATTTTAATACTATTGAGAATACTGTAAAAATGTTTTAACAGTGTTAAAGAGTGTGAGTTCAGAGATGGAAATCTTTCCGAACAGAATCGTGTGAAACAGCTGGAAAACGAAGCCAAAAACCCTGAAGAATGCACAGAAGTGCACTAAAAGATGAAATTTTACAGTAATAAATTTTGGTCAAACAGAAGCAAAATAAGGCAGACCGATTACACCGGAGGCGCTCGGAACCCGCCTATGCGATTTTGGTAAAGTTTCGTTCGATTTGACTTTTGGTCAAACTTTGACCACGAATTAATCCATGGATTAATTAGATAATGTCACCTATGACATCATTGATATGATGTAATAAATAAGAAATTAGAAACTTATAAAGTAAGTATGGTGATTTGTATGGCTAGGATTAATGCTAAGCTTGATCATGGGCCATGATTTAGCCAAAAAGGCTTGAAAAAAATTTAAGAAAAAATGAAAAAGGGGTTTGGCCAAAATAGAGAAAAAATCAGCAAAAAGTTTCAATTTTGGCCCAAAAAAGTTAGCAAAAAAGTCCCTAGACAATTAGCTAATTGTTGGGAAAATTTTGCTTGTTAGTCCCCAACTTTTTGCCTATAAATAGGCATGAAAATTCATTAGGAAAAATCACAAAATGCAGCCTACTTCTTGCTTTCCAAAGTCATGAGCTTTCTTACCATTTTTAGCCAAAAATTTGACAAGTTTCTCACACCAAATTAGCTTCCAATTCAAGCCTAAGTTGCAAGGAAACACAGTGATAAGGTGAGCTTCTAAATTGAAGCATTTTTCTTTGATTTTTCTTCTAAGACCCGTGGCTTCAATGGTGTGAAAAATTGTTGAAATTTTGATGTTTGGTTTTAGTGTTAGGTTGGTTTGGTGTTCTAGTGATGAAAGCATGTGTTAAAATTAAGAAACAAGCAAATTTTGTGCAAGTTTCTTTGAGAAACCCGTGGCCAATATGCATGAGAAATGGGAAGTTTTGGTGATGAAAAATGTTGAGTAAATGTTGATAAATGCCTATAAGAATTAGGAAAAATTTTCCTATGAAATTGGACATGAAAACCGTGGCATGCGGCTAGGTTTAAATGAAAATTTTCTTAGGTTTTTGATGATTAATGTACATTAGAAACCTTAAGAAATGGAATGGGATAAATGAATTATGATGAAAATTTTCTTGGTGATGTTTTCCAAGTGAAACCTTGGCTAACATGGAAGAAAATAAATGGATTTGTGTTGTGATTTGAATGATGTTAATGTGGAGAATTTTTATACAAAATTTGGTAACTTTATATAAAATAGGTCTCTGGTATAGTACGTGGCAGGTACAAAGGTTCTGAGGCGTGCATAACGCCGAGGAAACCTAAAAATACAAGCAAAAATACTGCCGAAATTTCTAAAACAGTATAAGGGTATTTCGAGAAACGAGGGAAAAAAATATCAGGCTCAGAAAGAAAACCGAGGCTCTTCGGTAGGTTAGGGTTGATAATGAAATCCAAACCCAAAAAGGATAGTAAAATGACCATTTAGTGTCTAAAATACCGGGAACGGGAAAAATTCACGTTAAGGGTATTTTAGAAAACGAGATGGAAAAGTTGTGAACGGGATAAAAAACTCGAGCCCCTTAGGAACCCAGATTCGGGGACGGAATGAAAAACGTTTCAAGAATAGTAAAATACCCATTTGAGACTCCGAAACATTAGAAAAATGAGAAACGACCCTAGGTGTTGGATGAATAGTAATCAGGGGTTGGGTGAGACATAGTTGTTGATTTGGTAGCAAATTAAGCTGTAAAAAGATACAGAAGCCTAGGTAATAATATTTTATGATATTTGGGCTTAGAAAATCCTGAAAAAATGATAGAATGAAATTGTTACAATCTTAAGACCCGTCAGAGGCAAAATAGTCATTTTGACCAAAAATTTTCGAAAGGCTCGGAAAGGACCATAAAGGATTTAGAAGGCTTAAAATAAGATTCTAGAGGCCAAAATAAAAATTTAAAGTTAAAAATCTTAAAATTATAAGGTACACGGGCGGGTACTCTAGAACATAACCGTGTAATGTGAACCCGAGAGGTACATGGGCTTGAACACGGGCATGTTGTAGGCCGTATACCACATAAAAAATTAAAATGTGTTGAATTGTTAAGTGAAATGAATATATCCAAAGTAATAAATGATGTTAGGCATTAATAGACAATATTTTGCTTATACGGACCCAAATTAGAGAAAAAACTGCGGAGGACATCCGGGATTAAACGTTATCGTAGTGGTGGTAAGTTTAAGTATTTTCATGTTTGCAACATGAAGTACTATAATATTTCATTATGTACTAGTGACACATTAGATGTAAGTCCTACGGGCAATAGGGTGTAGCAAGACTAACACACCTAATGAGCTAATAAATTAAGAAGTGTACTATGGGTACACTATAAGAAGAGTGTGACTAAAATTAAGGCACACTCTTAAAGAGAAAATGAGTAAGACCTACGGGCAACAGAGGTTCTTAACCTTGAGGTGACGATTAATGTCACTTGGTTAGAACTGTAATTGAAAGATGGTAAAGAAACCACTTTTGGCGTACCGCCCCTCCAATAAGTGTGGTAGAGGTTACAAGTCCTTCGGGGATAAAATGACCGCTACGGGCGATGATAAGACTGGAGAGAAAGGAGCCTTAGGGTAGCTCCCAAGGCCCTCCTAGTCAATGCGCATATGATATCGGTACAAGCCAAAAGAACCCAAAATCAGAATATAAGCAAAGGTAATAGATAAAATGTTATGAAAGCCATAGCTGAGCATAATTGAGCACAACCAACACTAGCACTAAGTGCAGTGGACTCGGTCAGGGTGACGTGAATAGTAACTAATCACATGTCAAAGTTACTATTCATCGATCAAAGGATAAAAAACTATTCATGGTGAATAGTATTATTTATGGATGAATAGTACTATTCATAGAAAATTAGATTTTTGATGTTTTTAAATCTGTGTGATTCATAGTACGTATGTTTGAACTTACTGAGCCTATTAGCTAACCAGTTTGTTCATGTGGCAGGTAAGAAACCTGTTCAGTAAACTCTTGGATGGCGACAGGATACACATGTGTCAATGGGATAGGGAATCCACTGTAGATCATGGTCTTGCTGCTAGTCTTCCGCTGAGCTACAAAATATAGTGAATTGAAGAGAAGTATTTTGAAACAAAGTTTACAAATAGTATATGACGTTCAGCCCTATGTAGGGTTAAACAGTACTATTACAGTCAGCTACTGTTGCCAACTGCGATAGACTGTAACCACTTGGGTTGTCGGTAACTTACTTTTAACTTGCTTTTAACTTATAGTAATACCATCTGTGAAGTCTGATATCTTACTTTTAACCTATTTCCTTTAACATGATTATTTTAACTTCCCATTTGAACGTGAAAATTGAGAATAAATTTTTTTTCTTTAAACTTGTAAATTGTATTATCGTAAAACGTTTACTATAGTAAACATTTTACTTTATCATAACTTGATCTAAATCATGAAACATCATTTTAATACTCTTTTAAATAGCTCAACGCAAGACTCATAGCAAAACCATAACCCTCGCCCAGTCCCTTGGCACATGCAAATCGCATTCGTCATCCATCGCTTGTCTTATTTTCATGCAGGATGAACTTGACCTTAAAATCTTAATTAAACTCATTTGTCACTTTTCCGTTAACTTTTGAAAAAATAACCTTTGTATCCCGAACTTTTAATGAAATTACCATTTTACCCCTAGTAGGATTTTTTCTCACTTAAACTTTACTTTTGGTCTTTAAAATCCTCATTAGAGTCTTTGAATCATGTTTGAAGCTCTAACATTTCATTTTAACTATTTCTCAAATCTTTGGTAAAAATTACCGTTTTACTCTTAACGGGGTTTTGTTACTTTTCTTCGATTTAAAACTTGATTTTGGCTTTAAGAGTTCTATTCAAGCTATTTTAAAGCTCTAATGGTCCTTTCTGAGCATTTTCAGAAATGTTGGTCAAGATGATCGTGAATAGTAACTTTGACCGTAAATAGTACTATACACCATAAATAGTACTATTTACGTGAATAGTACCTTTACCTTGATCATGAACCTTGTCATTTTAATACTTAAACTGAATTTTCTAAGCCCAAAAATCATAAAACGATGGACTTAAAGGCTTAACAACCCTTTTTGGACTTTTCTGAAATTTTTGGTCAAAATGACCATTTTGCCCCTGACGGGCCTTTGGGCCGTAAAGTCTTTACTTTAACGTTTTAATGAGATTTTCTAAACCCAAAACTCATAAATTCATCTTTCTTAGGCCTTAATAAATTTTTACAGCATTAATCACTGTAATTTCTATAATTATTTCACACCCGACTCTCGGGTTATACTATTCTGACTCTTGGTCGTTAATTCTCTTTTTCGGACCTAGGCCACCGAAGGGGCTCGGGTTTCTATCCTGACCATATTTTTACCCCACGTTTCTTAAAATACCCCTTTGTGCCGTTTTTGAAATTCCGACAGCATTTCCGCTTAATTTTTGGGTTTCCGGCGTTTAGAAAACGCCTTGAAACCATCTGACCTATTTCTATTCTACCACGTACTATACCAGAGGCAAATATTTTTACGCAAAACTCAACTTTTACGTAAAAATCTTTACATTTTACACATTTTCTTATTTGACTATTTTTCATACACATAGTCCATTTTTCTTACAATTTCACATGCCAAAAATACATAATTAATATATAATCATTTCAAAACATAAATTTCAGGAATGAAGGGACCGAAGCCACTACCAAAATCGTCCCACTGGCGATCGAGCAAATCGTTCGATCTAGCACGGACAAACTTGATTTCACCATTCTTCACTTTTGAAATTCCGTCTTGCAATTCCGACGCTGCAGATGTGTCTGGAACATCGAAAATAGGCCAATGGGCCATTCTTCAATTTTTGGGGTCCCGATCACCGTTGACCGACGTTGACCGGCGATCGCGTGGAGAAAGGCGGCCACCATCTCGTAGATCTCGATGTGAGGAACCCATTGGTGGTGTCAATTTCACCAATCGAGCCTCTTATCGCTGGAATTGGGCCTCGAAAAATGGATGGTGGCGGGGAGCTTCGATTCTCCGTTTTCCTGACGTTTTTGCCTAAAATTAATTTGGGGCTTTCGATTCTCGTGAAATTCTGAGCATTTTGGTACTGTTGGTGGAGCTCAACTCCGCCATAATTGACGGATTCCATGGCAGCTCCACGGTGGCGACGGCTAGGTGTTGGGGGATGCAATCCGGCGGCCGTTGAGGTGAAACAAGACCTGGGTTTTGTTCTCCTCTTCACCACGAAACTTTTGGGACCAGAATCAACTCGATTGAACGTCGGACGGTAGAGCAACGGCCGATCAAAATTTTCGACTTCAAGTGACTTCGGACGGCAGGTGCGGGCTCCTCCGGCGTCAGTTCCGTCGACTCGGCACACCGTTGGACTTAGCTCAGTGAGAGCTTTCCAACTGGACCAGCAGTGTCAAAAACGGACACCGTTTTCGGTGGTCGATTATGTTAGGAAATACCCTAAGCATTAGAGACATTTTGCTGTATTTATTTTGAACTGGATAATAAAATTATATATAGAGGTTATTCATTACATTGCTATCTGTCCTCATTTTATTTACATGTTAAAGTAAATGTAAGCAAATATGGCTCCCTGACTGCTTGTGTTAAACTGTTAGAACGTTACATGCAATGGACTTTTGTATGCCAGAAGATAATGTTCTAAAGTTAGCAGTCTAAACTATGGTCTGCAGTCTATGGGGTTAGACCGAGCATCTAACTCATGTTAAGACTATTATGTTGTCTAAAGCCTTGGAGGGGACAGTTTGTCTTGACTGTCTGGAGCTGGACTCCTAAGTAAAGACATAGATATGTTGCTTGGTGGTGACATATTAGACCGGGACTAAAGCGTGATTGATCTACGAAGTCCGCTTTGAGTGGATCGATCTGCTTTTGACGTTCATTGTGCAGTAACCTTAATCTTCAGTAAAAGGACAGCTTCATGTATATGACTTGTGTACTTTGATGTTCCAATGGCTAAAGCGTCTCAGAGGTAGTAAGCTTATAGACCGGTTTGTTAGGTGCATGACTTGTATACAACGAAGGGTTCGTTTACAGATATCGGAATCATAGCTCTAATGAGGAGTTAAGGGTATCCTCTTAAAGGCATTATACTGAATGTGAAAATGGACAAGGCCTTTGGTCGTCTGCTGGGCGGATGACTTCTTATTCACATATGGTGAATAATCATTTTCTTTATTCGGTAGTATAATGGAACTTTAAGATAGCCTGATCAGTAGGATTAAACGGACTTTGGCCTAAGGCTGATCATGGATATCATATGAGGGTTCTGCATACATGACAAAGTCATTGAACGATAGCTTGTCACAGGCTTACGTAATACGGTATATAATTGGGATTCAGTTTCAGGTTTATAATGGTGTGACTCTGAAATTAGTGATCATATGATTGAGTTGTTCGGTAAAGAATGATGATCATATGGATTGAGTTGTTCGGTAAAGAATGATGATCATATGGATTTGCGAGAGCCCGATTATATATGTCCAATCAGTCCCTCTACTAGCTCCACATAATTTGTTAACGTTTGGCAAATTGATTTGTGTTTGCTATTGGCTAGTTTATTATGCATGGATGGTGATGACATAGGATTAGGATGGTAGATAAGATTCTCTTCGGTTGGATTCATATTTTGTTTTGGATAATAGAGTACACAATTATTCGAACTCCAAATAAAGTTGCCATGATTTTATTTGAGATTGGATTGGAGTTGTAGAAAATTATACATGAGAACAAGAGTTTGAAATACAACTGTTTTGTAGATTTTGAAATTTGAATTTGAAATTTGAATTTTGAATTTGAAATTTGAATTTGAAATTTGAATTTGAAATTCGAATTTGAAATTTAAATTTGAAATTTGAAATTTGAAATTCAAATTTTGAATCACAGTCCAAGTGAGATTCGAATTTGTTATGGTAAATCTACAAGGAATGAAATTCGAATTTGAGTTGGATATGGAGAGGATAATCTTGTTAGAATCCTACTTGAATTTTGAATCCAAATCCTAACTAAAGTTGGACGAAAATTTTAAGGATTATCCTCAATGATTTTCAGATTTTTTGTAGATAAGGTTCAAGGAAAAATTCAAGTTTCAATCCCAGTTGAATTTGGATTCTCTCTTCCCAGATAATGGCCGAAATTTTGGAGTGAATCTCCTAGGAGATTTTCGGTTATTTTGGATAAGGATGAGATAAGATTCAAACTTGAAAATCCTAGTGGAATTTGTAGGAAAATAAATCGGTAAAAACGTATCAGAGTTGCGCAGCGGAACAATAAAATTTTTTTATATCGTTAAATATCTCATGATGCCATATACAATAAACCAACAACAATTAAAACTCATACCTAAAGGATGCCAATCTTGCAAGAGGAGAATGACCGGAGGCTTCAACCAACTAGCCTTCTCTACTATTCTCCAATTCCCGAATGGCTGAGTGTGTGGGCACTCTGAACCTCGATCGGTATGCTAGCACTGCTAGTCTTCTTCTGACCACCCAGATCTCTAAAGAACTTTATTGTCACGATGAGCTGTGCAACAATAAGCCTGCTCACCTGAGAGTCTGTGGTCTGAGAGAACTGGAGTGGCAGGACCTCTATTTATAGACCTGCATGAGGTGATTCTCTGAATTTGAATTGGATTAGGAAAAGATATTTTCCCTTATCCTTAACCAAAAAATCCGAACTTTTCCATGGATAAATCCAACAATAAAATTCGGTTTTCTTAGGATAAATCCAATCCAAATCTAAACAAGATTTTAACTAGAATTTTATCTCCCTTTTTCAACCAAAAAATCCGAATTTTTCTTGGAGAAAATCTCCTCATAAATTTCGACCATTATGGATAAGGGAGAATCAAAAATTCCACTAGGATTTTCAAGCTTGAATCTTATCTCAACCTTATCCAAAATAACCGAATTTCCTAGGAGAGATTCTCCAAATTTTCGGCCACTTTTCAGGGAAGGAGAGAATCCAAATTCAACTAGGATTGAAACTTGAATTTTCCCTTGAATCTTATCCACAAAATCCGAATTTTTCATTGAGGATTATCCTCAAAATTTTCGGCCACTTTTGTTGGGATTTAGATTCAAAATTCAAGTAGGATTCTAACAAGATTATCCTCTCCAAATCCAACTCAAATTCGAATTTCAAACCTTGTGGATTTTCCACAACAAATTCGAATCCTACTTGGACTGTGATTCAAAATTTGAATTTCAAATTTCAAATTTCAAATTTCAAATTTCAAATTTCAAATTTCAAATTCGAATTTCAAATTCAAATTTCAAATTCGAATTTCAAATTCAAATTTCAAATTCGAATTTCAAATTCAAATTTCAAATTCGAATTTCAAATTCAAAATTCAAATTTCAAATTTCAAAATTCAAATTTCAAATTTCAAATTTCAAATTTCAAATTCCACAAAACGGTTGTGTTTCATATTCTTGTTCTCATAGATAATTTTCTACAACTCCAATCCAATCTCAAATAAAATTATGGCAACTTTATTTGGAGTTCGAATAATTGTGTACTCTGTTATCCAAACCAAAATCTGAATCCAACCAGAGAAAATCTTGTCTACCATCCTAATCCTGTGTCATCACCATCCATGCATAATAAACTAGCCAATAGCATACACAAATCAATTTGCCAAATGTTAAGGAATTATGTGGAGCTAGTAGAGGGACTGATTGGACATATATAATCAGGCTCTCGTGATTCCATATGATCATCATTCTGTACCGAACAACTCAATCATATGATCACTAATTTCAGAGTCACACCACTATAAACCTGAAACTGAACTCCCAATTATATACCGTATTACGTAAGCCTGTGACGAACTACTATCCAATGACCTTGTCATATATGCAAAACCCTCATATGATATCCATGATCAGCCTTAGGTCAAAGTCCGTTTAATCCTACTGATCAGGCTATCTTAAAGTTCCATTATACTACCGAATCAAGAAAATGATTATTCACCATATGTGAATAAGAAGTCATCCGCCCAGCAGACGACCCAAGGCCTTGTCCATTTTCATATTCAGTATAATGCCTTTAAGAGGATACCTTTAACTCCTCAGAGCTATGATTCCGATATCTGCAAACAAACCCTTCATAGTATACAAGTCATGCACTCAACGAACCGGTCTATAAGCTTACTACCTCTGAGACGCTTTAGCCATTGGAACATCAAAGTACACAAGTCATATACATGAAGTAGTTCATTTACTCAGGATTAAGGTTATTGCACAATGAACGTCAAAAGCAGATTGATCCACTCATAGCGGACTACGTAGATCAATCACGCTTTAGTCCCGGTCTAATATGTCACCACCAAGCAACATATCCATGTCTCTACTTGGGAGTCCAGCTCCAGACAGTCAAGACAAACCGTCCCCTCTAAGGCTTTAGACAACATAATAGTCTTAACATGAGTTAGATGCTCGGTCTAACCCCATAGACTACAGACCATAGTTTAGACTGCTAACTTTAGAACATTGTCTTCTCGCATACAAAAGTCCATTGCATGCAACGTTCTAACAGTTTTAACACAAGCAGTCGGTGAGCCATATTTGCTTACATTTACTTTAACGTGTAAATAAGACGAGGACATATAGCAATGTAATGAATAACCTCTATGTATAATTTTATTATCCAGTCCAAAATGAATACATCAAAATGTCTCTAATACTTAGGGCATTTCCTAACAATCTCCCACTTGCCCTAAGCCAGCAGATGTGCCATGTTACGCATCCCCATCGCCTCTACATGCCTCTCAAAGCTTCTATCCACCAAAGTCTTAGTAAAGGGATCAGCGATGTTGTCCTCATACGCGATCTTACATACATCCACTTGTCCTGTCTCCACATGCCCTCTAATAATATGATATCTCCGATCGATGTGCTTGGTCCTCTTGTGGTGCCGAGATTCCCTTGTGTTGGCAATAGCCCCTGTATTATCACAGTAAAGTGTGATAGGCTTGTCAACACCCGGAATGACCTCAAGGTCTCTAAAGAACTTGCGGAGCCAAACCGCTTCTTTAGATGCCTCAGCCGCAACCACATACTCAGCCTCTATAGTAGAGTCAGCTGTGCAGCCCTACTTCACGCTCCTCCACACAATGGCGCATCCTCCGAGTAAAAACACTGATCCAGATGTCGATTTCCTCGAATCCTTATAAGTCTGGAAGTCTGAGTCCGTGTATCCTACGGGTGTTAGGTCCCCTCCAGAATACACTAGCATATAATCCCTCGTTCTCTTAAGATACTTAAGTATATGCTTTACTGCTTGCCAGTGCTTGGTTCCAGGATTCGCTTGATATCGACTCACCATACCTACTGTAAAACATATGTCCGGACGAGTGCAAAGCATAGCGTATATAAGACTTCCCACAGCGGATGCATAAGGGACCTTACTCATACGCTCTCTTTCTTCCGATGTCTTGGGACAGTCATCCAATGAAAGAGTTAGACTGGCAATAGAAGGTTGTGAGCCTTTCTTTGCCTCTAGCATTGCATATTTGTCAATTATTTTATCTATGTATGAAGCTTGGGATAATGCTATCATTTTGTTCTTTCGATCTCTGAAGAGACGAATGCCTAGAACATAATTAGCTTCTCCCAAGTCCTTCATGTCAAACTGTTGGTGTAACCAAAGCTTGACCGATGATAAGTTCCCTACATCATTCCCAATGAGTAGTATATCATCGACATAGAGTATCAGAAAGACCACTTTTCCATCCTTAATACGTTTATAAACATAAGGTTCATCAACTTTTTGCTCAAAACTAAATGTCTTAATCGCTTGATCAAACCTCTGGTTCCATGAGCGGGATGCTTGCTTTAATCCATAAATGGATCTAAGCAACTTGCAGACTTTCCTTTCTTGGCCTTTCGCTACGAACCCTTCGGGCTGTATCATATAGATACACTCTTCAAGATGGCCATTCAAGAATGCCGTCTTGACATCCATTTGCCAGATCTCGTAATCGAGAGCCGCAGCAATGGACAGAAGAATACGGATAGACTTCAGCATAGCAACAGGCGAAAAGGTTTCCTCGTAATCGATTCCAGCCTTTTGCGTGTATCCCTTTGCAACCAGTTTAGCTTTGAAAGTTTCTACTCTCCCTTCCGCATCCTTCTTTCTTTTGTAGACCCATTTGCATCCAATGGGTTTTATCCCATCCGGCAAATCTACAAGTTCCCAAACAGAGTTGGATTTCATAGAATCCATCTCATTGTTCATACCCTGTTTCCAAGATTTAGAATCAACATCATTTATAGCTTCATCATATGTGACCGGATCTTCCTCATGATCATGAGCCTCGGCCTGGTATACCTCGGCATCATACATGAAGAAATTAGGTTTCTTCGAAACCCTCCCACTACGACGAGGCACCCTAAATTGTTGATCGTCTGCAGGTCTTTCATTGGAACTCGGACTTGCGTCCAAGACCGAAATCTTTTGAGCAGTTCTTTCACCCGATAACTCCTCTAGCACCACTTTGCTTCGAGACTTAAAGTCATTCATGTGACTTTCCTCTAAGAATGTCGCATGGGTTGAGACAATGACTTTTTGTTCCTTCGGGTTATTGAACAGACCTCCTTTTGTTCCTTTTGGATACCCTACAAACATGCACAATTCTGATCTTGGTTCCAACTTTTTCGCATCCCCATCCAGTACATGTGCTGGGCAGCCCCATATTCTCATATGTCCAAGGGAGGGCTTCCTGCCATGCCACAATTCATACGGAGTTCTGGGAATTGATTTGCTTGGAACCTGGTTCAGAATATAGCACGTCGTTTGTAAAGCATATCCCCAAAATGATAATGGCAGCGTTGAATAACTCATCATGGACCGTACCATATCCAATAAGGTCATGTTTCTCCTTTCGGCTACACCATTCTGTTGTGGAGTACCAGGTGCAGTCAATTGGGATAAAATCCCATTCTCTACAAGATGTCCTAGAAATTCATCAGAGAGATATTCACCACCTCGATTAGGTCGAAGTGTCTTAATGGATTTATCCAATTACTTTTCCACTTCCGCACGATACTCTTTAAACTTGTCAAAGGTTTCGCTCTTGCGGTGCATCAGATACATATATCCATACCTCTAGTAATCATCTATAAAAGAGACATAATACTCGAACCCTCCTCGTGCTGTGACGTTCATAGGGCCATATACGTCAGTATGCACAATTTCTAAGAGCTCCTGAGCCCTTGTACCCTTAGGTCCAAAAGACCTCTTAGTCATTTTACGCTCTAGACAAGACTCACATTGGGGAAGTCGTACCTCCTCCAGAGATTCCAGAGGACTGTCTTTCACCAATCTTTGAATCCTATCCTGATTAATATGACCAAGTCTTAAATGTCAAAGATACGCCTTGTTAAAGTGAGAAACTTTCAACCTTTTAGAGTTATCAGTTAATTCAGTGTCAAGCAGTGAGTACATCTTTGGTTTGATCAAATATAGGTTTCCATCCATCCATCCAGAACAAATAAAAGACTTATTTCTATGAATATCAACTCTTTTACTAAAAGAAACTGAATAAGAATCCTTTATTAAACAAGCTACCGATATAAGGTTCCTCCTAAAATTAGGAACATAAAAACAGTCTTTCAATAAAATAAACCTAAATTGATCAAAATAAAGATAAACATCTCCCACTGCTTCAGCCACCACAAAGCTACCATCTCCAGTCCGCAACGAGAGGCTCCTATCATGTAGACTTCTTGTTTCCACGAACCCCTGCAGAGAAACACAAACATGATTAGTGGCGCCCGAATCAATGACCCAAGTGTCTTTCGATTCTTCCACCAAACACGCTTCTAAGTAATGAAGTTCCTTACCTTCCTTGCCCTTGGCGGCTAGGAATTCCCGGCAAGCCTTCTTAAAGTGACCTACCTTCCCACAATGGAAGCATTTGGACTTTTTAGGGTCTTTTGACTTCTTGTTCTTCTTCTTCTTCTTCCCGTCCGAGACAGGAGGATTAGAAGAACTAGAAGCCACTTGCTTCTTATTTGGCCTCTTCCTCTTTCGTGAGGGATTGGAAGATTCCGCCAAATTGGCCTCACCTTTAGGTCGGACCACATCCTCATCCCTGATCATCCGTTCATAAGCCTGTAGTTGCTTCATGAGCTCGATTAGTCCTAACTCTTTTGTCGCCAGATTGTATGCGGCCTTAAACCCCACAAAATCTTTAGACAGAGTCTTGAATACCATCTCGATCTGGGTGTTGTAGTCTAACTCAGCACCATTCTCGGCAGCCTCAGCGAAGAATCCCATTAGAGTGATCATATGGTCCTTCAGCGGAGTACCCGCCTTTTGCTTAGAGTTCATAATGCTGGTGATAGTGGACTGTCGAGCCAATTTTTCTTGGCCTCCGAACATGTCCTCCAGATTTTCCATGATCTCCCCAGCAACTTGATAAGTCTCATGCTGCTTTTGTAAAGCACTCGTCATGCTAGCAAGGATGCAGCATCGAGCTATCTCATTGGATTCTCTCCAACGATTATAGGCAACCGGGACCTCCTCAAGTGGTGTGTCAGGTTTGGACCCAGGTGGGCATGGTTCGTCCAGCACGAACTTGTGTCTCTCGCAGCTGAGAACTATTAATAGATTTCTTTTCCAATCTTTATAATTGTCGCCATTCAACTTATTTTCAGTAAGTATTGAAATGAGGGGTGTCGGTGACATTTTGAATTGAAATAAAATTATACTAGACATCATTACAAAGCCCAAGCAAATATACAGATAATTTAGCAAATAAAACATACAAGTATGTTCCTACATGAAACTTGAAAAACATGTAGCATTGCAACGGTAATTCTCAGCACCCATTGCCCCAAGCCACCGAGGGGTGGTCATGAGAACAAATAGCCGGAACATGGACCCCGTCCAATTAATATATGTTGCCTTAAATCCTCCAAGGTTAAGACATATATTAATAACCGCTTATTTGGCCACCAGTTTAGTTAACAGAGCTTCTAGGGAAGGTTAATAACTAAACGAGTCTTGAGTGTATAACCATTGTTTACGTAGCCCGATCCACGTCCTACCAAGCCACCGAGGGGTGGTCATGAATAGGATCGTACCCGAACACGTTTTCCACATAGGAGATCCAATCTAGTATACCGGCGGCGGTAAACACCTACCGAGGGGTGTGGTCAGGGTAGAACTGACGCGAGGCGTTACCATGCTTTCACATATGGATCAACAATGGAGGCCGTGGGTTTTGTTTGAAACCCTCTCCCACTCAATATTTTGAAAAATATGCAAGTTTTGACAAATTATGTATGATCAATATAGTATGAGCGGCACTCACCTATCCTATATGACATGTTATCAAATATGCATACAAAACATCCATCAATACATATTTATACATCCACGACATATCACAGAAAAAATAATTGACAGAATAACCAAGCTATGGTTCCATCCTAGAACAAAGAAAATAAAGATTACAAAATTCCATCCAAAGCATTCTTTGGGTCTTGAATTCTGTTCCGTCTTCTTGTATCCAACTTTGTGTAGCCTCTCTATTTATTTCTCATCCCAAGAATTATTTAAAATTTAAATCTCCAAAAATTTAAATTTCAAATTCAAATTCCAAATTCGAATTTCAAATTTAAATTTCAAATTTAAATTTTAAACAATTTTAAACATCATGTGTAATAATATGTAATTTCAAAAATTTTAAATTTTCAATTACATATTTTTAAACATGATTTAAAATTAAATCTCAAATTTAAAAATCAAAATTTTCTGATTTTTGGACCGTCGGACCGCCGCCCCCGTAGGCTGCAGCCGCCGTGGGCAGCCACCAACCCCGGAGGGGCTGGCAGCCCACGGCCACCCCATGTGCAGCCCTGCCGGGCTGCAGGCCAAGCCTGCAGTGCCAGGCTGCACGCCCAGGCTGGGCGCAGCAGGCTGCAGGCAGCGCCTGCAGCCAGAGGCTGTACGCCCAGGCTGTGGCCAGCCTTGGGCAGGCCACGGCCACCCCTGGCTGCAGGCCAAGCCTACGGCCGTGGGTGGTGTGGGCCTGCACAGGGGCTGCCGCAGCCCCATCCTGCCCGAGGGCAGGGGCTGCAGCCCCACCAAGGCCCGTTGGCCTATCCCGAGGGGTCATGTCTCGATTTTCGTGTCATATTCCAATTTACCTATTAGGATCTCCAAAAATTAATTTGAATCCCAATTAAATTGAAATTTTCCACACAATCAAAATTTCAATCTTTAAATCAAATTTAACTTTTGGGAAAAATAAATTACGGTCTTCAATCTTCAATCTCCTCCAAGAATAATTACATAAAAATTCCTAAACCGTTTCCGGTGTACAAAAATTCTAACCATAAAAATTCTAAGAGACAAAAATTAAAATCCATGGGAAAATTACAGTGTTAATAAACTGCTCCCATGGTTACATAAAAATTTCTAGATACAATTTTTCTAAATTCTAAGGAACCATAACCGGTATAAACAAGCATGCTTATAATAATTTAGAAAATTAAAATAACCACATACTTTCTACATAATCCATGATAACAACATAAAGGAACCCTAGAATGCCACTCTCTAAATATCAAATCCATACATAAATAAAAAGACTAAGTAACTGTCTAATTTATGTACATGGCATAGTCATGAGATGGCTCTAATACCAATTGTAGGAAAATAAATCGGTAAAAACATATCAGAGTTGCACAGCGGAACAATAAAAATTTTTTAGATCGTTAAATATCTCATGATGCCATATACAATAAACCAACAACAATTAAAACTCATACCTCAAGGACGCCAATCTTGCAGGAGGAGAATGACCAGAGGCTTCAACCAACTAGCCTTCTCTACTATTCTCCAATTCCCGAATGGCTGAGTGTGTGGGCACTCTGAACCTCGATCGGTATGCTAGCACTGCTAGTCTTCTTCTGACCACCCAGATTTCTAAAGAACTTTATTGTCACGATGATCTGTGCAACAATAAGCCTGCTCACCTGAGAGTCTGTGGTCTGAGAGAACTGGAGTGGCAGGACCTCTATTTATAGACCTGCATGAGGTGATTCTCTGAATTTGAATTGGATTAGGAAAAGATATTTTCCCTTATCCTTAACCAAAAAATCTGAATTTTTCCATGGATAAATCCAACAATAAAATTCGGTTTTCTTAGGATAAATCCAATCCAAATCTAAACAAGATTTTAACTAGAATTTTATCTCCCTTTTTCAACCAAAAAATCCGAATTTTTCTTGGAGAAAATCTCCTCATAAATTTCGGCCATTATGGATAAGGGAGAATAAAAAATTTCACTAGGATTTTCAAGCTTGAATCTTATCTCAACCTTATCCAAAATAACCGAATTTCCTAGGAGAGATTCTCCAAATTTTCGGCCACTTTTCAGGGAATGAGAGAATCCAAATTCAACTAGGATTGAAGCTTGAATTTTCCCTTGAATCTTATCCACAAAATCCGAATTTTTCATTGAGGATTATCCTCAAAATTTTTGGCCACTTTTGTTGGGATTTAGATTCAAAATTCAAGTAGGATTCTAACTAGATTATCCTCTCCAAATCCAACTCAAATTCAAATTTCAAACCTTGTGGATTTTCCACAACAAATTCGAATCCTACTTGGACTGTGATTCAAAATTTGAATTTCAAATTTCAAATTCAAATTTCAAATTTCAAATTTCAAATTTCAAATTTCAAATTTCAAATTTCAAATTTAAATTTTAAATTCAAATTTCAAATTCGAATTTCAAATTCAAATTTCAAATTCAAATTTCAAATTCAAATTTCAAATTTCAAATTTCAAAATTCAAATTTCAAATTTCAAAATTCAAATTTCAAATTCCACAAAACGGTTGTGTTTCATATTCTTGTTCTCATGGATAATTTTCTACAACTCCAATCCAATCTCAAATAAAATCATGGCAACTTTATTTGGAGTTTGAATAATTGTGTACTCTATTATCCAAAACAAAATCTGAATCCAACCGAAGAGAATCTTGTCTACCATCCTAATCCTGTGTCATCACCATCCATGCATAATAAACTAGCCAATAGCATACACATATCAATTTGCCAAACGTTAAGGAATTATGTGGAGCTAGTAGAGGGACTGATTGGACACATATAATCGGGCTCTCGTGATTCCATATGATCATCATTCTGTACCGAACAACTCAATCATATGATCACTAATTTCAGAGTCACACCACTATAAACCTGAAACTGAACTCCCAATTATATACCGTATTACGTAAGCCTGTGACGAGCTACTATCCAATGACCTTGTTATATATGCAAAACCCTCATATGATATCCATGATCAGCCTTAGGTCAAAGTCCGTTTAATCCTACTGATCAGGCTATCTTAAAGTTCCATTATACTACCGAATCAAGAAAATGATTATTCACCATATGTGAATAAGAAGTCATCCGCCCAGCAAACGACCCAAGGCCTTGTCCATTTTCATATTCAGTATAATGCCTTTAAGAGGATACCTTTAACTCCTCAGAGCTATGATTCCGATATCTGCAAACAAACCCTTTATCGTATACAAGTCATGCACCCAACGAACCGGTCTATAAGCTTACTACCTCTGAGACGCTTTAGCCATTGGAACATCAAAGTACATAAGTCATATACATGAAGTAGTTCATTTACTCAGGATTAAGGTTATTGCACAATGAACGTCAAAAGCAGATTGATCCACTCATAGCGAACTACGTAGATCAATCACGCTTTAGTCCCGGTCTAATATGTCACCACCAAGCAACATATCTATGTCTCTACTTGGGAGTTCAGCTCCAGACAGTCAAGACAAACTGTCTCCTCTAAGGCTTTAGACAACATAATAGTCTTAACATGAGTTAGATGCTCGGTCTAACCCCATAGACTACAGACCATAGTTTAGACTGCTAACTTTAGAACATTGTCTTCTCGCATACAAAAGTCCATTGCATGCAACGTTCTAACAGTTTTAACACAAGCAGTCAGTGAGCCATATTTGCTTACATTTACTTTAACATGTAAATAAGACGAGGACATATAGCAATATAATGAATAACCTCTATGTATAATTTTATTATCTAGTCCAAAATGAATACATCAAAATGTCTCTAATACTTAGGGCATTTCCTAACAGAATTTTGATTCTCCCTTATCTAAAAGTGGCTGAATTTTTGAGGAGATTTTCTCCTTTGAATTTTCGGATTTTTTGGTTGAAAAAGGGAGATAAAATTCTAGTTAAAATCTTGTTTAGATTTGGATTGGATTTATCTTAAAGTGGCCAAATTTTATTGTTGGGATTTTCCCTTGGAAAATTCAGATTTTGTGCTTGTGGATAAGGGAGAATATCTTCTCTTAATCTAATTCGAATTCAGAGAATCACCTCATGCAGGTCTATAAATAGAGGTCCTGCCACTCCAGTTCTCTTAGACCACAGACTCTCAAGTGAGCAGGCTTATTGTTGTATAACTCACCTTGACAATTAGTTCTTTAGAGATCTGGGTGGTCGGAAGAAGACTAGCAGTGCTAGCATATTGATCGAGGTTTAGAGTGCCCACACACTCAGTCATTCAGGAATTGGAGAATAGTAAAGAAGGCTAGTTGGTTGAAGGCCTCCGGTTATTCTCCTCCTGCAGATTGGCGTCCTTGAGGTATGAGTTTTAATTTTTGTTGGTTTATTGTATATGGTATTATGAGATATTTAACGATCTAAAAATTTTTATTATTCCACTGCGCCACTCTAATACGTTTTTACCGATTTATTTTCCTACAATGTGGTCGATTACTGTTCACCAACGATGTGTGGGAGGAAAGAGAAGAAGAGGAAAAAATGTAGGTTGATTTTGAAATTTCTGACTTTTTCGCTCTTATATATACTTTTTTTGTCCAAAATTTCAACATAAGCTATCCTGACTAATTTGGGCGTGCTAAACCCAAATATATCAGTTTTATTTTCATCCGAGGTCATCTTGACTAGTTTCCGGTGCTGCAAATTTCCCATCAAAAATTACATTTATGCTCAATTAACTAATTTGAGAATGCTGATAGGCTATACTGACTAATTTGGGCGTGCTGAACCCAAATTTATCTGTTTCAACTTCATTCAAGGTCATCTCGACCAATTTTTTGGTACTGCACGTTTCCCGGTCAAAATTTATATTTTGTGCTTATTTGACTAAATTGAGCATACTGATTCCAAATATATCAGTTTTATATCAAGAAAAGGTCATCTTGACCACTTTCTTGATACTGCGTATGACACACACACATACACACATATGATCACTACATTTTCACATTTTAAATATGATATTCATCGTGTACATTCCATGTACTATTTTTTCAAGAATGATGAAATTTCTCGGTTGTCACATTCACCGCTCCTTATAAAATTTTCGTCCTCGAAAATTGAGACAAGTAGGGGTACAAAGATTTCATTTCATCTTTGTTCATCACATATACATGTCATTTCATAACATTTACATATCAATCCAAACATTTCAACATAACATGAAGGTTATAAATATCATAGCCTTGTACATCAAATTTTTCTATATAACCATAACTCTAGGAAACATAAGCGGTGTTGGAAATAATTTTGAGTCAGGTAGTGTCATTTCCCTGCTTGCCCATTAGAAAACTGGGGCTAATGCTGGACTCCACCAAGAGAATCACTCAATCATAGTATGGCGAAACTCGATCTAGTTAAGCGCTAATTCGGGTCACAAGAATCCCAATACACACGAGAGCATTTCCCTGAAAGTGCTAATAGCCAAAAGGACCCAGTTATCCTAATCAATGGCACACAGCCAGAGGATCATCTCGATGGCATGAAACTAGTATTGTATTCCCATGGAGTGCTAAAGTAAAAGTGCTGTCTATCCTTGAAACTTATACAGGGAACTAGCGCCTGTACTGTGATCTCATCATGTCATCATCTTATCCTTACAAAATGTTTATTTTCAATAAATAACATTTACTAATTTAGAACAAAACTAACTTACTTGGATGACGAACTGGATGTGCATCGTGCTAGGAGGGATATGGTCAAACTGCTCTAATACCACCTGTGACATCCCGCCCCACATAGGGTTAAACAGTACTATTACAGTCAGCTACTGTTGCCAACTGCGATAGACTGTAACCACTTGGGTCGTCGGTAACTTACTTTTAATTTGCTTTCAACTTATACTAATACCATCTGTGACGCCTCGTATCTTACTTTTAACCTATTTCCTTTAGCATGATTATTTTAACTTCCCATTTAAACGTGAAAATTGAGAATAAATTTTTTTTTCTTTAAACTTGCAAATTGTATCATCGTAAAACATTTACTATAGTAAAAATTTTACTTTATCATAACTTGATCTACATCATGAAACATCATTTCAATACTCTTTTAAATAGCTCAGCGTAAGACTCATAGAGTACCATAACCCTCGCCCAGTCCCTTGGCACATGCGGATCACATTCGTAATCCATCACTTGTCTTATTTTCATGCAGGATGCTTACCTGCAACGTAAACAAACTTGTGAGGGACAGGCTCGGTAAGTTCAAATATACATTCATAACATATAATAATTCACACCATATATGACAGGGTGATTCTGATACCTATTGTAGTCTCGGAGCATTACATAATATATATCATACATTGCTTAGTATTCATACTTATCGTACATAACCTAGTCAACATACTTGTATATATCTGAACATACTTTACATCATAATCCTACTTTCTTACTTAGCATCGTAAACATACTTAATGTACTTTATACATACTTAACATCATGAACATTTTTTTGTACTTATCATGCTTTAATCTCTTAAACATGCTTTCATACTTGAACCTCGTGAACATACTTTAACATCGTGGACATATTTAACATACTTAGCATCATGAACATGCTTTCATACTTAACATACTTGAAACATCGTAGTTATACTTATGTATATTTGAACATCGTAAACATAATATACTTAAAACATAACATACTTGAACGTATGTTTACACATCATAAACATAACATATTTATCATACTTATTATCGTGAAATTACTTTCACATTTAACATAATAAAGATACTTATTATACCTAAATACATAAAACTTCGTATATATACTTAAGCATCGTAAACATACTTACGTATACTTAAATGTCCTTAACGTCATAAACATACTTTCATACATACAACAAATTGCATACACATATCGCTCATTACTTAAACATTCATATGTAAACATAACGTACTTATTTAATATCATATAGGGCATACTTAACATAGTATGATTGACTTATGTATATCAACTTATGTGTAATAGTTATAACATATCATATGCATAACATGAACGTTAGTCACGTTATACTTGCTTATTACCATAAATAGTACTATTCACTATGAATAGTAAATTTATAACTTGTGCTTGCTTAACATTCATTCTTAAACGTATTTAATATCATTCATACCATATCGGACAGAACATATTTGATACCAATTATGGCATCAGAACAGTAACACAACATATATCATACATTACTTTAAATTTCATAATTAACGTACATAACATTAAAACATACTTGTACATACTTTATATCATAACCATACTTGACATGTTTCACATCGTGAACATACTTGTACTCTTGACATGCTTTAAACATACTTAATATCCTAAACATACTTTCGTGCTTAACATACTTTAACATCTTGAATAGAATTTCATACTTATCATCGTAAACATATCATAATTTAAACTTAACATACTTAAAGTACGTAACATCGTAAACATACTTAATATATTTAACATCATGAACATATCATATTTTAAACATAGCATATTTAACGTATGCTTAAACATCGTAAACATAACATACTTGACACACTTGTTATTGTGAAAATACTTTCACATTTAACATCATGAATCTACTTATCATACTTAAATACATAAAACTTTGTAAATATACTTAAGCATCGTAAATACACTTACGTATGCTTAAACATCCTTAACATCAAACATAATATGGATTATTAACATAATAAATAACATGCATTGCTTTTGCATTACTATTCATATAGTAACTCTGATCATGAACGGTATTTACATCGTGAACATATCACATTTTAAAATTTTGCACCCGGGACGTACCACCGTCGGATTGGAGGCCATAAACATGAACAATACTGTTGACTATGAACAGTACCATTAACCGTAAAAGTAACTTTAACCGCGACAGTACTCGTAATGTCAGTATATCTTAGGCTCGTTATAGGCTACATTTTTAGTCTTAAGTCTTTATCTTTCATTACGTTCTAGTTTTGGGCCCCATGATTGATCATATCATAATGCGCACATAACTGAAAGGGACTCGGGGGAGCGACCCACTGGCCAATCCTTTACAGTCTACTTGAACATTAGACTTCCAAACCCGAGACGTACCACCATTGGTTTAGGAGCCATATCATAACTGATCATGAGAAACTTCCACACCTGGGACGTACCACCATCGGTGTGGAAGCTGTATCATAACTAAACATGGAAAACCTCCACCTGTGTGGGAGGCCGGTACGCCAAAGTGGTTTCATTACCATTTTTCATGCGGTTCCTAACCGGTGGCATTATCATTGCCTCCTTGGTCTGAAACACTTATTACATTTCTTTATTTACTTGTGTGTATTGTATTTCACACGTTAGTGTGCATATAGCACCTTGGTACATACTTTACAAGTCATACATATCGTATAAACATATTATGTAATTTTATGTTACAGACATTTAAAATGTCTAAACTTACAAAATATAATACATAAACATAAACATATCAAGTCAATTTATATTTGACTTAGACATAATACATAGTTCGTAACACGACTTTGGTAACATTCATATCATAGTATCTTGACACTAAAACTGCACGTCGAACACATAAACATGACCAGTTCATTTATGTTGCAGACATGGAAATATTTAAACTTACATGCTGCATATAGGACATATAACACATAAACATGTCAAGTAAGTTCAGATTGTAGACAATTAAATGTCCGAACTTACTGTATATAACACTTAAACATAGAAGTCAATTCATGCTTGATTTAGACCTAACACATAAACATCCAACATTTAAAGTTTCAGTCTTATTATCTTGCTGATTCTTGTCTTTCCTTACTGTCTTTCATATGGTTCTGACTAGGTGGCATTATCATTGCCTCCATGGTCTGGAACACTTCTCATGTCTTTCTTTCATTGTATGTATTTTATTAAATACACGTTTGTACATGTAACACCTTACATATATACTTTACATTTCATACATAACATATAAACATATTACGTAAATTCATGTAGCAAACAATAAAATGTCTGAACTTAGTACATATAAAACGTAGACATAAACATGTCAAGTCAATTTACATTTGACTTAGACATAACACATAGTCCTAAGCATAGCAATCATTTCATGTTGCAGACAAATCACATGTTTGAACTTACCACATATGACACTTAGACATAATAGTCTATTCATGTTGCAGTCAATTAAATGTTCGAACTTACAGATACTTCTGCTCGTATCTCCCTTCTTGCTTCCTTGGTCCGCAGACATTCCTTCATCGTGTCTGTATCGGATTCCTATAATCGAAATAATAACGATTATTTTCGTTACTTAAATCATACATAAAACTTAATAAAACGTAAAAATTCTACATTTCATTTCCCAATCATGATTTAGGAGTCTAATATCCTATTTATAATTCTTTCGTCAACTTCTGTCAAAAATTACAATGAATAGTAACTTTGACTAATGGTCATGCTTTCATTTAAGTACTTTCCTTCTTTTAAAATCTTGAACTTGACTTTAAAATCTTAATTAAACTCATTTGTCACTTTCCTGCTAACTTTTGAAAAAATGACCTTTGTATCCCGAACTTTTGACGAAATTACCATTTTACCCCTAGTAGGATTTTTTCTCACTTAGACTTTCCTTTTGGTCTTTAAAATCCCCATTAGAGTCTTTGAATCATGTTTGAGACTCTAACAGTTTATTTTAACTATTTCCCAAATCTTTAGTTAAAATTACCGTTTTGCCCTTAACGGGGTTTTCTCACTTTTCTTCAATTTAAAACTTGATTTTGGCTTTAAGAGTTCTATTTAAGCTATTTTAAAGCTCTAACGATCCTTTTTGAGCATTTTCGGAAATGTTGGTCAACATGATTGTAAATAGTAACTTTGATCGTAAATAGTACTATTCACCATAAATAGTACTATTTACATGAATAGTACCTTTACCTTGATCGTGAACCTATTTTTATTCTACTACGTACTATACCAGAGGTCTATATTTTTACGTAAAACTCAATTTTTACGTAAAAATCTTTACATTTTACAAATTTTCTTATTTGACTATTTTTCATACACATAATCTATTTTTCTTATAATTTCACATGCCAAAAATATATAATTAATATATAATCATTCCAAAACATAAATTTCAGGAATGAAGGGACCGAAGTCACTACCGAAATCGTCCCATTGGCGATCGAACAAACCGTTCAGTCTCGCACGGACAAACTTGATTTCACCATTCTTCACTTTTGAAATTCCGTCTTGCAATTCCGACATCGCGGATGTGTCCAGAATGTCCAAAATAGGCCAACGGGCCATTCTTCAACTTTTGGGGTCCCAATTGCCGTTGATCGGCATTGACCAGTGGCGGCGTGGAGAAAGGCGGCCACCATCTCGTAAATCTTGATGTGAGAAACCCATTGGTGGTGTCAATTTCACCAATCGAGCCTCCTACCACCGAAATCGGGCCTTGAAAAATGGATGGTGGCGGCGAGCTTCGATTCCCCATTTTCCTGATGTTTTTGCTCAAAATTGATTCAGGGCTTTTGATCATCATGAAATTCTGAACATTTTGGTACTGATGATGGAGCTCAACTCCGCCGAAATCGATGGATTCCATGGCGGCTCCACGGTAGCGACGGCTGTTGAGGTAAAACAAGACTTGGGTTTTGTTCTTCTATTCACCATGAAACTTTTGGGACCGGAATCAGCTCAATTGGACGTCGGACGACGGAGAAATGACTGATCGAAATTCTTGACTTCTAGCGACTTCGGGTGGCACGTGTAGGCTCCTCCGGTGTTAGTTCCGTCGACTTGACACCCGTTGGACTCAGCTCGGCGAGAGCTTTCCAACGGGACTGGCGGTGTCGAAAATGGACACCGTTTTCGGTGGTCAGTTACTGTTCACCAACGGTGTGTGGGAGGAAAAATATGGGTTGATTTTGAAATTTCTGACTTTTTCACTCTTATATATACTTTTTTTGTTCAAAATTTCTACATGGGCTATCCTGACTTATTTGGGAGTGTTGAACCCAAATATATCAATTTTATTTTCATTTGAGGTCATCTTGACTAGTTTCCGGTGCTGCAAATTCCCCATCAAAAATTACCTTTGTGCTCAATTAACTAATTTGAGAATGCTGATAGGCTATACTGACTAATTTGGGCGTGCTGAATCCAAATTTATCAGTTTCAACTTCATTCAAGGTCATCTCGACCAATTTTCTGGTACTGCATGTTTTCCGGTCAAAATTTACATTTTGTGCTCAATTGACTAAATTGAGCATACTGATTCCAAATATATCAGTTTTATATCAAGAAAAGGTCATCTTGACCAATTTCTTGATACTGCATATGACACACACACATACACACATATGATCACTACATTTTCACATTTTAAATATGATATTCATCGTGTATATTCCATGTACCATTTTTCGAGAATAATGAAATTTCCCGGTTGTCACATAGTATCTTTGTAAATTACGTTGTATTGTACAAAAAACAACTAAGTTGTATTTTATATGATTTTCATATATAATGCTTTATGCAAGAAAAGTATTTTGAAAGGAAAAAAAAATATGGGCCAACATTTTGGGCCTGAAAATGAGAGGTTTAAAGTAAGAAAGTGTTTTAAAATGGCAACCCGACGAGGTGCACGGGCTATCTCGATCGACGACGGAGTCGGATTCGGGACGGTTGCGCATGGCCGAGGTTAGGGGTGTCATAAACATAAATTGACATGCATAAGTATTGTATGTTATATGTTATGTTAATGTTCTGTACTATATGGTACGAGTATTTATAAGTCATATATGAATGTTTAAACTTACTAAACAATTTGCTCATAAGTTTGTTCATATTGTAGGTAAGCAACCTGCACGCCAATAGACGAGTTGATGGATGATGGGTGGGATCTGCATGTGCCAAGGGACTGGGTGAGGGTTATGGTTTTGCTACAAGTCTTCCGCTGAGTAGTATTTAAAGGGATGTTGAAATGATGTTTTATGATGTAAATCAAGTTACGACGATGTAAAATGTTTACTTTAGTAAATGTTTTACGATATTCAATTTCCAAGTTCAATTTAAAAAAAAAATATTTCCCTATTTTTATGTACACGTTAAAATGGGAAAGTTAAAATGATAAGATTTTAAAGTACGTTAAAGTTAAAATAAGTATGTTAAATAAAAGAAAGTAAGTTAAAAATAAGTTACCGACAACTAATGAGGTGACAAACTATCGTAGTTGGTTTCAGAGCTTAACAATGATAGTGTTGTTCAGCCTCCACGTAGTTAGGAGCGCCACATTTCTAATAAATATTACTTGTTATATACCTATAGGAACCAAAAAAAAAACACATAATAAATGCAAGTATAAGTAATTCTTATTTATGGTCCCATTTTCGAATATTGACATTGATACAAAGTGTCCAGAAGGAATAAAGTGTTCAAAAAACGAAGATACTATATAAATTTAAGTATCAGAAAAATACGTAATATATTACGAATCAAATCCAATTAAAAAAATTTCAAAAATAATATACAAGACCAATGGATAAAAAATGATAGTATTGAATATCTACAACAACAAGCGATAGTAATACCCAAAAATAAAACAACTGATGATATCAATAAATATATATTATTTTCGATATTTGGTGAATTATTATGATACAATAGTTTTTTCATCTAAAAATATTGACAAACTTAAATTTTTATATCTTGAGGAATTTTTATATATACTAAATTTCAACAGCTTACCACCACATGAATTAAACCTTAAGGTTGGAGTTTTTATAATATTATTTAGAAACTTAATTCAATCAATGAGTTTGTGTAATGGAACAAGACTTATTATTACACAATTAACAATCAGAATTATAGAATGATAAATTATAAACAAAGAAAATTCGAATGAAAGAGTTTATATTCCTAGAATAGATATGATTATATATGGATCTAGATTGCCGTTTGCATTGAAAAGGCGACAATTCTCTGTAAAAATTTGTTATGCTATGGCAATAAATAAAAGTCATGGTCAATCACTAAACAAAATTGATATCTATTTATAAAATGATATTTTTATAAATAGTCAACTATATATAGCTTTATCAAGGCTAACAACACTTAAAAGGTTATATATATTAATTTATAAATCAATTAATAGACATTTAGGTCATATTAAATTTACATAATATTATTTACAAATAAATTTACATAATATTATGTAATTACAATAATCAAATTATTAACTAAAGATTATCGATATATTGTACCAACAATATATATACATCTTTCCAAATTACATAGAAAGTTTACATATATTATTCATGCGATTTCATTTTTGTGAATTTTTTTTCAAAGTTGATAAAAAATGACAACACTGATACATACTCTCAAACTAAATAAGTTATATAGAACAATAGAGGCTTGCATTAGTATGTTAGGAAATGCCCTAAGTATTAGAGACATTTTGATGTATTCATTTTGAACTGGATAATAAAATTATACTTAGAGGTTATTCATTACATTGCTATCTGTCCTCGTCTTATTTACATGTTAAAGTAAATGTAAGCAAATATGGCTCACTGACTGCTTGTGTTAAAACTGTTAGAACGTTGCATGCAATGGACTTTTGTATGCGAGAAGACAATGTTCTAAAGTTAGCAGTCTAAACTATGGTCTGTAGTCTATGGGGTTAGACCGAGCATCTAACTCATGTTAAGACTATTATGTTGTCTAAAGCCTTAGAGGGGACGGTCTGTCTTGACTGTCTGGAGCTGGACTCCCAAGTAGAGACATGGATATATTGCTTGGTGGTGACATATTAGACCGGGACTAAAGCGTGATTGATCTACGTAGTCCGCTATGAGTGGATCAATCTGCTTTTGACGTTCATTATGCAATAACCTTAATCCTGAGTAAATGAACTACTTCATGTATATGACTTGTGTACTTTGATGTTCCAATGGCTAAAGCGTCTCAGAGGTAGTAAGCTTATAGACCGGTTCGTTGGGTGCATGACTTGTATACGATGAAGGGTTTGTTTGCAGATATCGGAATCATAGCTCTGAGGAGTTAAAGGTATCCTCTTAAAGGCATTATACTGAATGTGAGAATGGACAAGGCCTTGGGTCGTCTGCTGGGCGGATGACTTCTTATTCACATATGGTGAATAATCATTTTCTAGATTCGGTAGTATAATGGAACTTTAAGATAGCCTGATCAGTAGGATTAAACGGACTTTGACCTAAGGCTGATCATGGATATCATATGAGGGTTTTGCATATATGACAAGGTCATTGGATGGTAGCTCGTCACAGGCTTACGTAATACGGTATATAATTGGGAGTTCAGTTTCAGGTTTATAGTGGTGTGACTCTGAAATTAGTGATCATATGATTGAGTTGTTCGGTACAGAATGATGATCATATGGAATCACGGGAGCCCGATTATATATGTCCAATCAGTCCCTCTACTAGCTCCACATAATTCCTTAACGTTTGGCAAATTGATTTGTGTATGCTATTGGCTAGTTTATTATGCATGGATGGTGATGACACAGGATTAGGATGGTAGACAAGATTCTCTCCGGTTGGATTCAGATTTTGTTTTGGATAATAGAGTACATAATTATTCGAACTCCAAATAAAGTTGCCATGATTTTATTTGAGATTGGATTGGAGTTGTAGAAAATTATCCATGAGAACAAGAACATGAAATACAACCGTTTTGTGGAATTTGAAATTTGAATTTTGAAATTTGAAATTTGAATTTTGAAATTTGAAATTTGAATTTTGAATTTGAAATTTGAATTTGAAATTTGAATTTGAAATTCGAATTTGAAATTTGAATTTGAAATTTAAATTTGAAATTTGAAATTTGAAATTTGAAATTTGAATTTGAAATTTGAATTTGAAATTTGAAATTCAAATTTTGAATCACAGTCCAAGTAGGATTCGAATTTGTTGTGGAAAATCCACAAGGTTTGAAATTCGAATTTGAGTTGGATTTGGAGAGGATAATCTTGTTAGAATCCTACTTGAATTTTGAATCCAAATCCCAACAAATAAGGGACGAAATTTTTGAGGATAATGCTCATGAAAATTTCAGATTTTGTGGATGAGATTCAAGGGTAAATTCAAGCTTGAATCCTAGTTGAATTTGGATTCTCTCTACTCCCTAAAAGTGGCCGAAATTTTGGAGCCTAAATCCTAGGAAATTCGGTTATTTTTGGATAAGGTTGAGATGAGATTTAGCTTAAAAAATCCTAGTGGAATTTTGATTCTTCCTTATCCTAAAAGTGGCCGAAAATTTGGAGGATTTTCTCCTTGTGAATTTCGGATTTTTTGGTTGGAAAAGGGAGATGAAATTCTAGTTAAAATCTTGTTTAGATTTGGATTGGATTTGTCTTAGAAAAACCGAATTTAATTGTTAGGATTATCCTATGAAAAATTCGGATTTTTTGGTTAAAGATAAGGGAGAAAATCTTTTCCTAGTCCAATTCGAATTCAGAGAATCACCTCATGCAGGTCTATAAATAGAGTTCCTGCCACTCCAGTTCTCTCAGACCACAGACTCTCAGGTGAGCAGGCTTATTGTTGCACAGCTCATCGTGACAATAAAGTTCTTTAGAGATCTGGGTGGTCGGAAGAAGACTAGCAGTGCTAGCATACCGATCGAGGTTCAGAGTGCCCACACACTCAGCCATTCGGGAATTGGAGAATAGTAGAGAAGGCTAGTTGGTTGAAGCCTCCGGTCATTCTCCTCCTGCATATTGGCGTCCTTGAGGTATGAGTTTTAATTGTTGTTGATTTATTGTATATGGCATCATGAGATATTTAACGATCTAAAAATTTTTATTGTTCCGCTGCGCCACTCTGATACGTTTTTACCGGTTTATTTTCCTACATAGTAGACTATGACATAACGACGATTAGACAACAAATAGTTTAATTAGCTTAGACTGAGTCTTAGTTGATAATGAGATAAGAATTTTCTTTTAAATTATTATATATTATATTCAATTATAATTTAAAGTAAATATCATATATATCTTATTATATAGTTTTAAAATAAATAATTATACATTTGTGAAATGCAGCATAAGGCGATAGATGGATTAGTTAGAGCTCAAAATGCCGATTATTTATCTGAAAGAATAGTGGAAGGATAAATATATCAAATCAATAATTTTAATGTCGCACCAAACAAACCAAGATACAGAATCATACCTCGTTATACAATGTTATAGTTTGCGAGAGTAGCATCTTTTGTCCAAGTAACAAAAGAGAAACCAAATACTCTATTGCATAAGTTTAAGTTCACAAAATTTGACTAATTATCATCAAGAACAGATATTAATGAAATATTGACAGGTGTTTTGTTTTCCTTATTAATTTATATATATAAACTTTACATAGAATTTTTTTTTCATGTATTAATAACTATTTTAGTTTTATTTATATCAAAATATCATAAGCATATTAACAAAAGTTTAAGAAATCGAGCAGACTAGTGTCAGGGACAAGATGACATCAACACACACTAACATTGCAAAATATTAGGTAATTAAATCAATATAACTCATGTTAAAACTAGCACTTTATTAGTTATTTCAATTATATTTTTACATTAATTTTTCCTCAATCATAAGAGCAAGAAACTACAAGTAACATAATAAGGGAAAACAACCCAATATTTCGATATAAATATTTTAAAGACCATGGATGATCCAATAATAATAATTTTTACCTCAATAACTGTGAAGTAATATATGAGTAATTAACTATTATTATTATAGTATACATATATATATATATGCATATTGTTATATTAACTAAATATTACTTACTATAATTTTTTCTTGCCAAATAGGAAAAATATATGTTACTAGTATAAGCATAATGACATATTATATAAATTTAGATACACTAGAAATTAAAACATTAAAAACAAAATAACAAATATTTCTTATCTTTACTTTAAATATAGAATAAAAATAATTGTATCACATTTCACGGATCTATACTGAATACTTTTCTTAATTTATTACATGCACAGGTTTTGTCATACAACACAACATATTAATTTTGCACTAGCCTCTATCAAGCAAGTTCAACCACCTAAACAGTAGAAATTACTGAATAAAAAAAATTGAAGAACTGAATAAATTAAATGATCTAGAACATCAAGTAAGTATGAATAAAACAATATTCATGAAAATAAGATTATAAACTATAATTAAAACCAACATCTAACTTTTATTTATCAAGAGAGTTAAATTTACAGTAACAGTAACAATATTCAATTCAAAATACAGTAAGGTTGATATTACAACTCTTGTTATTAGTGCTATAAACAAGTAAGAGAAGTAGATAGTAGATGGTGGTACGACATTTATGGACATTTAACCTCAATCTCAACTTCATGGTACCAAACATAATTAAATGTCTTATATTAATATCTTTTTTTTTTGGGCTAATTTACTTACAAACAATTATATACTATATCCTAAATAACTAATTAAGTTCTTTTTTATTTTTTCCCCTAACAAGTACAAATTAAATATAAGAATCAAAGATAAAATTGGTTACACAATGATAATAATATATGGAAGAGCAGTTTAAGCATTGATAAAAAAAAAAAATCACGCTTGATGTTGATAATAGAGGAAGGTTATACAGATCCAATAATATTACTACTAATAATTAAACAACTAAGAGGTCAAATAAATATATTTCAAGTTTACTTCAGGTCTAGAGAAACGTTGATTAACACAGTTATATCAAGAATATTTGATGACAATGAACATACACTACTACTCCTTTCCCCATCAACGACAGCTCCTAAACAACATTCAACACTAACAGCTTTGTTGGATTCGAAAGCATCTTATTCAAAAAAATTATTATAAAACAACAAATTATTATTAAAATACATTTTATTTAACAAAAAAATAAAAAAATAATACTAATTTAAATAATAATATATTTTATTATTTTAGTACTAAAGTAACAGTAATCGAACTCTCATAAATATTAATAACGTTAGAGCATCTTCGTTCATATTAATATTCAACACTAACGTTGGAGCATCTTCGTTCATATTAATATTAATAACGATGAAGATATTGGCAAGAAGTCCATTAAAATATTTCCAAGTAGTTTCATAAAAATGGACCAACTTGCATAACGGACCCAAAATTTTTAAATGTTTAAAATGCGCAACTTTGTACGAAAACTAGTTGCTCTTCTTTGTGTAGATTTTGAATAATTGAGTTGGGTGGAGTTACAGTTGTCAATACCCAGAAGTCTATCTCTAAAAATAATAATAATGACAAGGGACCAAAGCCCTCTGAACTTTTTGCTTATTTGCAAATGTACCATTAAAAGATAATTTTAGTAATTAATCCCTCAAATTTAATAATTAACACAAATACACCCCAATTTACAACAATGTTACGTGTGATTTGCCATTGTCATCCCATTCACTAGAATTAGGATGCTTTTGACATGTCTTTTGATATGTTTGATTTTGAAAGTAGATTTGAAAAGAAAATTTTGAAAAAATTTTGAATCAAATTAAGAATTTATTTTTTGGTGTTTGGGAGGGGAAAAAAAAAGTGTTTTCAATTTTAAACAAGTAAAAGTTCTTTTAGTTTGAATTGTAATCTATTTGAATTAGAATTTTCAAATATATGCGTCAAAACAATAGAAGTAACATAAAACTTAAGGGGTGTTTGGATGCCTTTTTAGAGACTTTTTTTTTAGTCGGAAAAAATTTGTTTTTGAAAATATATTTGGGAAAAAAATTGTTTAAAATGAAAAAATATAAAATTTTAACTTTATTTAGAAAAAAATCAATATAATATTGTTTTGTTCCTTTCAAAATTCTATGTAATTTAAAAAAATTGTCTCATTTGAACTTGTATCATAAAGTTATGAATTTTTAAAATTTGGAGTTTATTGTAATATATTAGAAATATAAATAATAAAAAGTGATATTAAGGTGAGAAAAAATTATTTTGGAGGCATTATTTTTGGCCTACCAAATAACTCCTTATAATTTTAACTATGGATGTGTTTAACAATGAAGAAAAATTAGTCTATGAATAATTATATCAAATCATCAATTAAAGAATTATAGATATTAATGGTCATTTTTATAAATTTAAGCCAAATTTATTTTTAAAAAATTAATTTTAAAACTTTTCTCTACCAATAAAAAGTAATTAAAATTTCTAATTTTAAAACTTTTGAGTTAAATAAGATAAAAAAAGAAAAAAATCAACAATTCATATCGTTAGAAAACCATCCGTGTACAAATCACATATCATAAAAAGTCCAATAGCATTATTATTAAGTAGGGGCTTTTGTCATACACATTATTATATATAACTAAGGCAGGGCCGCAAATCACTGTAGCCACTACAGTTACTCTCGATTTTGGTTTTTTTTTTTAACCCATGGGCTTTTTGGTTATTTCTCATGCGCCAGCCCTAAACCCCACTTTCTCTCTTTCATTTTGCTTTGCCCCTTGCTCGCCGCTGTCTCTCTTTCTCTGTCGCTTTTGGTCTCTGTCTCGCCTCTTCGTTTGAAGCATGGGTTTTGTGGTTTATTTTTCCCCTGCCGCCCTTGCGTCTCCTCCCTCTTTCTTTCATTTAGCTCTGCCGCTCATTTGCTTCTAGCCTTCTCTCTTTGTGAGTCTCTTTTGTTCGTTTTTTTTGGTTTTGTTCTTCATTTTGATTTTCGGAGGTTTCGCCAGAAATCTTCTTTTCCTTCCTTTCTTTTTTTTTTTCCCCCCTTTTCTTTGCCCTTCAATTGCTATTTGGTTTATCTCTTTCTGCTTTTCTCGCTTTCTCTGTTGGTTTTGGTTCTCATTCCCGTTTTTAAGGGTTTGAGCATAGAAAGACCTAGCTTGATTTGTTTTCTCTTTGGTTTGCCCTTCGTTTGATGTGTTGGTTCTTTGTTTCCTTTTCTTTTTTTTTTTCCTCCGCCAGAAATCATCTTCTCCTTCCTTTCTTTTTTTTTTTTCCCCTTTTCTTTGCCCTTCATTTGCTATTTGGTTTATCTCTTTCTGCTTTTCTCGCTTTCTCTGTTGGTTTTGGTTCTCATTCCCGTTTTTAAGGGTTTGAGCATAGAAAGACCTAGCTTGATTTGTTTTCTCTTTGGTTTGCTCTTCGTTTGATGTGTTGGTTCTTTGTTTCCTTTTCTTTTTTATTTTCCTCCGCCAGAAATCATCTTCTCCTTCCTTTCTTTCTTTTTTTTTTCCCCTTTTCTTTGCCCTTCATTTGCTATTTGGTTTATCTCTTTCTGCTTTTCTCGCTTTCTCTGTTGGTTTTGGTTCTCATTCCCGTTTTTAACGGTTTGGGCATATAAAAACGTAGCTTCATTTGTTTTCTCTTTGCTTTGCCCTTCGTTTGACGTGTTGGTTCTTTGTTTTCTTTTTTTTTTTTTCCTTCTGTTGTTCTTTCTTTTGGCCTACACTGTTTTTTGGTTCTTTGTTTTCTTTTCTTTCTTTCTTCAGGTATTTTGGCTACAAAAAACTCAGCCCTCCTTTTTCCTTTTTTGCCTCTCACCTGGCCCTGTCGATTAGCCTGTGGTTTGACTGTTTTTATTTGTTTCTCATTGGTGTTCGATGCTTTTTTTTTGTGGTTATTTTGTATTTGTTGTTGGTATGATGTTTTGCGGTGTTTGTTGGTTGGTTGTTGTACGTATTTGTGTGTGTGTGTAGGTTTTAGAGGCTTCATTGCGATGGTGGTTGTTTTTGATGCTGTTGACTGTATGGGTGAGGATTTTTTAGGTGGAATTCGTTAGTGAATTGTGTGAAATGTTCCATGTATGGAGCTTGGTGTATGTTATATATTATGTAATTTAAGTATTCAGATTTTGTCAATCCTATTGTATTCGCAACTGTTTTTATTTTTTATTTTTTTTGCCCTGCTGATTACATGAAATCAGTTTATTTTGGCATTTTGCTCAGTTAGTTTATGCTACGTTTATTTAGAGCTATGAATGAATGTTCAGTTTTCACCTTCTGTGTTTTTTTTTTTGTTGGCTTAGTCGATATTTGTAACTGCATTTATGTATTTGTGCTTGGAATCCTGTAGAGGTGTGGTTAGTGTAGGATTATGTATTTGTTGTAGGTAATGATTTCGCTGAAATTATATACGCTTTCTATGCCTTGCATTATGGTATCGGTGATGAGGTGTCGTGCTACAGTGTTATCAAGTTATTTTCTATTAGTCTTCCAACGGAAGCTGTCGCAGATGTAATTAATGGTATGTTTTTTTTTTTTTTCATGACATGTGCTTGGAAAAATGAATCAGCACTGCTTCTTGCTCTTCTGTTTTCTAGACCTATCCGTATACGTGTCTCCATGTGATTATTAATATTCTCTTCGGTTTCGCTGCATACTTTTGTGATTATATATATAAATGATTCCTACTGTATTGCCCTGGCTATCAATGTAATCTCGCTTCCTTTATTCAGCTTTGCTTATTCTTATTTCTTTTTCCGTGAGTTCATTAAGTGCTCTGAGAATTGCCTCTGTCTTTTTGGCATCTGTATTTGCTGAAGCTTGCACGGTTGGCATTGATATAAACCAGGTATTCTTTATTGTTTCCTACATATTAAAATCTGTCGATGCTTATTTATGACAAACTATTAAGTTTGTGTCTTTCCTAAGCATGTGTATGTTTGTATGTCTATGTGTGCACGTGTGTGTTATGCTTATATTTTATATTCATGTAATAATCAATCTTACCTTCTTTTATTTAGATTGCTTTGTCAGATCATTTTTAACAACTTTGTTGTCGTCTGTTTATGTTTGATAAATATTCATGTGTCTTTATTACTACTTTTGCTTTCTCATTTTTCCCTGTTTTTGAGTTATGGATTATGTTTTTGGTTTCAATTTCCTTTTTCCTTTTTTTTTGGTGATATTCTAGATTAAATTATTTGTTTTCTGTGTATCTTTATTTATTTTTTCCCCTGTCATTCGTCTATTATTTTTATAGTGTTACTTAGTTGGCGATGATGAGTGCATATTCTCCAGTACGTTGAATTTGATGTAAGTTATCCAAAGGTTGCTGTGAATCTCTAATTATATATATATGTGAGTGTTTTGTGGCCAACTGTGATAAGAAAGTTTTATTATGTTATTATCGTGGCCTTTTACTTTTTTCAATCTTTTGTTTTCTTCCTTATCAAATAACTCAGGTGTTTTTTAGCCAACATTTTTACTGTATCTTTCACTCATTTTAGACCAAGTCAAGAGAGTTGCCTTCTAAGCTAATTCTCTGTTTTGAAACTGATTTTATATACGTAATTACTCTATGTTAGTTGACTACACTATTATCAAGTTATTTTATTATCTAATTCCACTAATGCTACTTTTGTCAATTGTCTGTTTTCTTCCTAATTAAATAACTCAGGTTTACCTAACTCATGCTTTTTTTGTATCATTCATTTCTTTTAGACTAATACAATAAAGCTTCCTTTCACGCCTATTCTCTATTTCAAATCTGAATTTGTATACTTAATCACTCTATATTGATTCATAACATTATTATGGAGTTGTTTTACTGCTTGATTGCACTATTTTGAATATGATAATATCCCTTACTGTATTACATTTTCTGCCTTTTTGAAATATATCTCATGAGTCGTTTGGCTATAAAAACATTACCTATTTTGTTATCTTTTCCTTTCACTTGCCGTTGCCCTCTCCTTTTTGATATAAATATTCTCTATTTTGAATCTGATTTTCTGTACTTCATTACTCTGTATAGATTATGACATTATTATGAAATTGTTTTATTACTTAATTATACTATTTTGAATATGATATTATCCTTTGACGTATTTCATTTTCAGCTTTTTTTTAAACAGGTTTCATAGGTCATTTAGCTATGAAAACCTTAGCAAGTTTACTATTAGCAAGTTTACTATGTTTTCTTTACATCTATTGTTGCCTACTCTTTTTTCATGTAGATTATTTTCTGCCTTTGTCTACTTATTCCCTGGTATTGTTTAAGTTCTTTGTTTTAGATCTATTATTATTCTTCTTCTTTTTATTTGTTCATCTGGTAGCTTTTGGACGACTAAGCAGATAATTCCGTACATTTAGTATATAATATGCACATGGTATAATTTGTATGACAAGCTTCTTGATTATATAATATGACATCCATTTTGTAGTTACCGCTAATACATACTTCTTGCAAAGTATTTTAGCTGGCAGCCAATAAATGGTTTGTCATATATAATAAAATAAGTTTGTCATGCAATGTTGACGTTGGCAGCTTCCTGAGCCAACTTTTTTGACTTACTTTACATATACCCACGTCTACAAGTATTTGAAAAGTTATATATATATATATATGTTTGCTGCTTTTTTTGAATAGTGGAAGAAAAGGAAAAGAAACGTGATATGTAGAGAAGGACAAGGGCGTTTTCTTTTGTATAAATTTTTTTTAAATGTATTAAAATCAGGTTTAAGCCATTGTATTTCTATATATAATTGTTGTTAGATAAATATAAATTAATAGCTGTTATGTTGTAATTCTTAAACATGTTATAGTAAGATTTTCTATTATTATATCTATGCATTAGTTATTACAATGGTATTTGTCAATAGTAAGTGGCAGAGAAATTGAGATAGAAAAAGAGAGAAAGATGAGGATAACATTTAAAAATAAGCAATTGTAGCATGATCTAAGAATTTAGTACTGTAGATTTTACATTATTGGTTTTAAAAAATAACAAATGTTTCAGTTGATTATTAAATACTTTTAATTAACTTTCATAAAATTAAAGCAAACAAACCATTGAAAAGCAAAATTAAATAACAATAAAACTTATAAAAAATTTAAGAAGCAGAATCGAGAATAAATTTGAATTGTTTAAAAACGTTTACAACTAATATACTTAAATATACAAGTATCAAATTAAAACAAAAATAATATAATGGACATTAATAAGATTGTTGCAGGATTGAAAATGTTTTTTTCTTTATATTAAACAGATGGATGATAAAAGAATAGGAAAGAGCCTTCTATCAACAAGTGGTCGTCGAAAACGGCCTTATCGTTCTAATCAATGTGGAAATCAAGTATTTAGAAGCACAGAATATTTAGAAAATGAAAACGAAGTTGTTAGAAGTTCCTCCCCAAATATTTCCAGGCTAAGAATAAACAAGAGACAAGCTTTATTAGAACCGACGAATCAAGCTTCTCTTGCTGATCAGCCGTCGACATCAACAACATATAATGAACAATGTAATTTTCTAACCTAAAAATATTTATATACATATATACACATGTATATATCAAAATAATATAGCTATTATTTGATTATTATTAAATTAATTTCAACTACAATTTTTCTCATCCTTTTTTTTTTTTTCCATCCTGTTTTTTATTTAATCTTTTTTACAGATGTGACAGATACATATATCGATCTTGGAAATTGTTGTTGCCTTTGTAAATATTGTAGTGTATTGTTTTGGATTGAAGAGAGTGTTTATAAAAATATCAAACTAAAATTTACTTTGTGTTGTCAAGATGGAAATATTGTATTACCTCTGATGAGAGAAATTCTAACTACATTAAATAAATTACTTGATTATTATGGAGGACCTGTAAGTACATATTTTCGAAAAAATATAAGAACTTTTAATTTAATATTTGCATTTACATCATTTGGAGCAAATATAGAAACAAGTGCACGTAATCCATATGGACCATATATTTTCAAAATAAGCGGACAAATATATCATTTAATGGGATCATTATTACCGATTGATAATAATCCTTTAAAATTTGTTCAATTATATATATATATGATACTGAAAATGAAACTCAAAATCGAATTGCAACATTTTCTTTTGAAGATGCAGAAATAGATTTAACAAAATCAATAGTTGATAGCTTGATTAAAATGCTTGATGAAAATAACAAATTAGTAAAACTCTTTCGGACTGTCAGAGATGTATATAAAAAACAAGAAATTCTATCAATGAAATTAAGATTAATAGGGCGGTGAAGTACAGATAATAACCAATACGAATTATCTACATCAAATGATATTGGAGGTTTTATAATAGGAGACAAGGTGAATATGAATAAGGAAGAGATATTATAATCCAAGAAAAGACACATAACTTAGAAAGAATTACAAAATTACATCCTTCTTATATGGCTTTGCAGTATCCACTACTGTTTCTATATGGAGAGGATGGTTATAGATTAGATTTAAATTAGAGTATAAATAATACAAATAAAAAACCATCAACAAAAAGAATACCCATGAGAGCATTTTATTGCTATTAATTATAACAACGTCAATCTCAGAGCAATACTTTATTTAAAAGTGGAAGACTTTTTCAGTAATATGTTGTAGATGTATATGCAATTATTGAAGAAGATCGATTAGAGTACATCAGAAAAAACCAAAGCAATTTAAGATCTGAAATGTATCAAGGAATTCAAGATGCTATAACTAAAGGAGATACAGATGCAAGAGCAATAGGAAAAAGAATAATTCTTCCATCCAGTTATACCGGTAGCTCAAGATATATGATTCAAAATTATCAAGATGCAATGGCAATATGTAGACACTATGGAAATGCTGATTTATTCATAACATTTACATGTAATCCTAAATGACCTGAAATTGCACGAGCTTTAGCTACAATCCCTGGTCGAAAACCAGAAGATAGACTTGATATTATTACAAGAGTCTTTAAAATGAAGTTAAAAAACATATTATCAATTATCAAATCAGAACGCATATTTGGAACAATAATTGTAGGTAAGATATATTAATTATATCTTATTTTATTTTATATATTTAAAATATTCCTTACAAAATACACTAAAACAAACAAAAAGAAACCAAAAATGCTTTAAAAAAAATTTAATGAAGGGAAAGGAAAAAAACAAGCATGGAAAAAAAAATGGATAAGAAAATTAAAAAAAAAGGGAAAGAATAAAATAAATTTTAACAATAATATAAAATTAATACTTTTTTTCTTCTTTTTTTCCTCTTTTTCATCTTTTCCAACTTCATCTTTTATAAAATATTTGTTTCTTTCTACAGATTTATATGTTGTGGAGTTTCAGAAACGTGGTTTGCCACATTATTATTTTTTATTTTGGTTACATCATGATGAAAAATTATCTGAACCATCTAAAATAGACGAACTTATCTCAGCTGAAATACTTGATCCAGAAAAAAAATCCTCATGAATATAGTGTTATAGCTGAATTTATGATGCACGGTCCATGTGGCACTGCAAAAACGAATGCACCATGTATGAAAAATGCATCATGTTCAAAAAAATTCCCGAAACAATTTAAAAATGAAACAACAGTTGAAGAAAATGGATTTGTAAATTATAAACGTAGAAACACAAATTTTTACATTCAAAAAGAAGGTATTAAATTAGATAACAGATTTGTTGTCCCTCATAACAAAGATTTGTGTTTAAAATTTCGTGCATATATAAATGTTGAAATATGTTCTTAATTTATACTGATAAAATACTTATTTAAATATTTAACAAAAGGACCAGATCGAATACGAGCTGTAATAGAAGATAGCATATGTGTTGAACAATCTGGACAAACTACATGTAAAGATATAGACAAAATAAAAAATTATATTAATTGTCGATATATAACACCGTATGAAGCTCTATGGAGAATATATGAATATCCAATACACCATAGAAATCCAGCTGTACAACGACTGCCAATTCATTTGCCAAAAAATGCAAAGTATAACATTTCAATCAAATCAACAACTTACAAATATAATAAGATAACCAGGCATCCATAAAACAGCATTGACCGAGTGGATGGAAACAAATAAATCAAATATTGAAGCAAGGCAACTATCATATATACAATTTCCTACTAAATGGGTATGGAATAATAAAGATAAAATTTGGTTGCCAAGGCAAACAGGTCATACAATTGGAAGAACTTATTACACTCATCCAAGTTCAGGAGAACTATATTATCTGAAATTATTATTAAATCATCAAAAAGGTGCTGAAAGCTACGAATCTCTTCGTACAATAAACAATCTAATATATCCTACATATCAAGCAGCATGTGATGCATTAGGTTTATTAGGAAATGATGAAGAATGGGATGAATCACTATTAGAAGCTTCATTCTGGTCAACATCAATGCAAATAAGATAATTATTTACAGTAATTCTATTGTTTTGTAATATTAATAATCCAACAAGTTTCTTTGAAAAACATTGGAAACTTATGATAGAAGATATTTTGCACAGAATCAAAACATTATTCAATAACTCAAATTTTATGATTCCTGAAAATGAATTATATAATTATGTATTATATGAATTAGAAAAATTATTAAATACAAATTCATCTACATTAACAAATTTTAACTTACTGCTTCCTACAAGATCGCTAATTGATGATCTAAATAATAAACTACTACGTGAAGAACTTAATTACAATGTAAATGAATTAAAAGAAGAAAACATTATCTTAGTAAAAAATTTGAATAACGAGCAACGATATATTTATGAACATATTATTGAATCACTTCAAAACAAAAAACAAGACTTATTATTTATTTATGGCCATGGAGGAACAGGTAAAACATATTTATGGAATGCAATTACTACTAAAATAAGATCAAATAATGAAATCGTACTAGTAGTTGCATTTTCAGGAATCGCTTCACTATTATTATCAAAAGGAAGAACAGCACATTCTAGATTTCGAATACCATTATCACCGGATAAATTTTCAACCTACCATATAAAAAAAGGTTCTCAACTAGCAAAATTAATTGAAAAAACATCAATAGTTATTTGGGATGAAGCACCCATGAATAACAAATATTGTTTTGAAGCTCTAGACAAAACGTTTCAAGATCTCAAAGATAATTTTGATCAACCATTTGGAGGAATGACAATTATTTTAGGCTGTGACTTTCGACAGATCTTACCAGTTTTACCTGCAGGAACAAAAGAACATATAATAAATGCATGTATAAACAATTCATATTTATGGCCATATTTCAAAATACATACATTAACACAAAATATGAGATTAAAACACCCAAACATCACAACACAAGAAAAGATAGAAATAAATGAATTTTCAGACTAGGTATTAAACATTGGAAATGGCACAATAGAAGGAATAAAATGTCTAGAAGATGAAGATGTTACGTGGATTAAAATTCCAGAAAAATATATAATATATTACGATTCAAATCCAGTTGGAAAAATTTCTAAAATAATTTATGAAAACATAGAAAATAACTATAATAACATTGAATACTTACAAGAACGAGCTATAGTAACCTCAAAAAATAAAACAGCAGATGATATTAACAAATATATACTATCATTAATACCAGGTGAATCAAAGTCATATTATAGTTATGATACAATAATTTCTTCAATTGAAAATATTGATGAACTTAATCTATTATATCCAGAAGAATACTTACATACACTAAATTTTAATGGTGTATCACCACATAAACTAAGTCTTAAAATTGGAATTCTAATAATGTTATTACAAAACCTTAATTAATCTATAGGCTTATGCAATGGAACAAGACTTATTATTACACAATTAACACCCAGAATTATAGAAGGACAAATTATAAGTGAAAAAAGCCTAAATGAAAAAGTTTATATTCCTAGAATTGAAATAATTATCAATGAGCCTAAATGGCCTTTTAAGTTAAAAAGACGACAATTCCCTATAAAAATTTGTTATGTTATGACGATAAACAAAAGTCAAGGTCAATCACTGAATAAAATAGGTATTTACTTAGAAAATGATATTTTCACACATGGTCAATTATATGTAGCACTATCCAGAGTAACAACGCCTAAAGGATTGTGTATATTAATTCATAAATTGATAGAAAAATACCCAAGCCATGTTAAAAATATTGTTTACAAAGAAGTATTACACAACATTTTATAAAGATAAAAAAATAGACTCATCAACTCAATGATGTAAAAATATTATGCCATTCATAGCACTTATCATTTCAAAATAAAAAAAACATAATCAGTTCATTAAAAATCATTGTCACAAAAATTTTGCAGTGATTTAGGCAGCATGACAACACCAATACGATCACTGAGGCCGAACGAATTATATGGATCAATTGAAGCCCGTATTAGCAGATTGTGGCGTAATACTGATTATACAACAAGCCGCCTCATTAGCTTAGATTGTGTCTTGCTCGACAGTGAGGTAAGAAAATCTTCCAATATTGCTTTAGGTTATACTCTTTTCCTTTTATAATATAACATCTTATATTAAATCATGACTTATAAAAATTTAAACATCTGTCACATTACATTATTTTATAATACATCATTAAGTAAGTGATAATACATTTATAAAATATAGCATGAAGCAATACATGGATCAGTTAGAGCTCAACATGCGGACTACTTATTGGAGAAGATAAATGAAGGACAAATATATCAAATCAGCAACTTCAATGTCGCTCCAAACAAACCAAGATACAAGATCATACCCCATTGTGCAATGCTACAATTTGCAAGAGCAACATCATTTATTCCTGTAACTGAAGAAATCACAAATATTCCATTACACAAGTTTTATTTCACAGAATTTGACCAGCTGCCGCCCAAAACTGATATCAATGATGTGTTATCAGGTAATATCTATATACTTTATATATATATATGTGCACATATGTACACGCATCTACACACACACACACATATACATAATTAACAAAAATTCCTATCTGTGTTTTCTCTTTTTTTTTTTTTTACAAACTAATATCAGTTTTATTTTTATATTCATTAGATGTCATCGGTATGCTAATTAAAGTTCAAGAAATTGAGCAAACAAATATTAAAGGTAAAATGACATCGAGGCTGTGACGTCCCGTCCTACGTAGGGTTAAACAGTACTATTACAGTCAGCTACTGTCGCCAACTGTGATAGACTGTAACCACTTGGGTCGTCGGTAACTTACTTTTAACTTGCTTTTAACTTATTCTGATACCACTTATGACGACTGGTATCTTACTTTTAACCTACTTCGTTTAACATGTTTATTTTAACTTCCTATTTGAACATAAAAATTGGGGATAGTAATTTTTTTTTCTTTTTTAAAACTTTAAACTTGCAAATCGTATCGTGGTAAAATATTTACTAAAGTAAATACATTATCATAACTTGATATACATCATAAAACATCATTTTAACATTTTTTTCATTACTCTTTTAAACAGCTCAGCAGAAGACTCATAGCAATACCATAACTCTCGCCCAGTCTCTTGGCACATGCAGATCTCGTTCGTTATCCATCACTTATCTTATCATCATGCAGGATGCTTACCTGCAACATAAACAAACTTATGAGCGATAGGCTCAGTAAGTTCAAACATACATTCATGACATATAGCAATTCATACCATATAGTACAAGATAATTCTGATACCTACTGTAGCCACGAAACATTGCATATCATATACCGTATATTACTTAACATTCATACTTATCACACATAACCTTATAAACATACTTGTACATATCTGAACACACTTAACATCATAATCCTACTTTCACACTTAGTATCGTAAACATACTTAATGTACTTTATACGTACTTAATATCATAAACATACTTTTATATTTATCATGCTTTAATCTCATATACATACTTTCATACTTGAACCTCGTGAACTGACTGTAACGTCGTGAACATACTTAATATACTTGACATCATGAACATGCTTTTATACTTAACATACTTGAAACATCGTAAACATAACTTATATATCATACTTATTATCGTGAAAATACTTTCACATTTAACATAATAAATATACTTGTCATGCTTAAATACATAAAACATCGTAAATGTACTTAAGCATCATAAATTATATTTACGTATACTTAAATATCCTTAACGTCATACACATACTTTCATGCATACAAACATTGCATACACGTATCGTTTATTATTTAGACATTCATATTTAAATATTACATGCGTATGTATCATCATATAGAGCATACTTAACATAATATGATTAACTTACGTTTATTAATTTTTGTGTAATAGTTATAACATATCATATTTTTAACAGGAACGTTAGTCATGTTATACTTACTTATTACCATGAGTAGTACTATTCACTATAAATAGTAACTTTATAACGTTATGTTTGCTTAATATTAATACTTAAACGTATTTAACATCATTCATACCATCTCTGACAGAACATATATGATACCAATTATGACATCAAAATATTAACACAACATATATCATACATTACTTTAGATTTTATATTTAACGTATATAATATTTAAAACATACTTATACATACTTTTTATCATAACCATACTTGATATAATGCACACCGTGAGTACACTTTCATACTTAACATGCTTTAAACCTACTTAATATCGTGAACGTACTTGCATTCTTGACATGCTCTAAACATACTTAATATCTTTAACATACTTTTGTGCTATCCTCTACGATTTACTTAACATTAAACTTCTAAATCCGGGACGTACTACCAATTGGGACCCTATAATAACTGAACAGAATTTCATACTTATCATTGTAATAATTTAAACATAGCATATTTATTGATCATAAGCTTAATATAATAAATATAACATACTTGACACACTTGTTATTGTGAAAATACTTTCACATTTAACATCATGAATATACTTATTATACTTAAATATGTAAAACTTTGTAAATATACTTAAACATCGTAAATACACTTACGTATGCTTAAATATCTTTAACATCAAACATGACATGGATCATTAACATAATAAATAATATGCATTGCTTTTGTATTACTATTCTCTGTAAATAGTAACTCTGACCATGAATAATACTGTCGATCGTGAACAGTAACTTTGACTGCATCGGTATTCGTAGTGTTTGTATGTCTTATGCTCAATTATGACAATTCTGAAATCTTATGTCTTTATCTAATACTGAATTCTGCTATTGGGTCCCTGAATTGGTCGTACCGTAGTGCGCGCATAACTGAGAGGGACTCTAGGGAGCGACCCACTGGCCAATCCTCCACAGTCTGAATACATCAAACTTCCAAACCCGGGACGTACCACCATCGGTTTATAGTCCTGTCATAACTGAATCTGAAAAACCTCCACCTATGTAGGAGGCCGGTACGCCAATACTGATTTAATTACTGAGTTTCAGGTGGTTCCTGATCGGTGGCAATTATGCTGCCTCTTGGGTCTGGAACTCTTCAAATTATTCTGTAGTTTATACTGTAGTTTTCTTAAGATTTTATCTCTTATGTTAGTGTGCATGCGGCATCTGACTACTAAATTCCTGTCATCTCTATCACCTAAACATACTGAGTAAATTCATACTGTAAACAGAGAAATGTCTGAATTTATAAAATATAACACACAAACATAAACATGTTAAGTCAATTTACATTCGACTTAGACGTAATGTATGGTTCATAACATGACTTTTATAACATTCAAATCATAGTATCTTGGCACTAAAACTGCACATAAAACACATAAACATGACCAGTTCATTTATGTTGCAGACAAAGAAATATTTAAACTTACATGCCGCATATAAAACACATAATACATAAACATGTCAAGTAAGTTCATGTTGTAGACAATTAAATACCCGAACTTACTGTATATAACACTTAAACATAAAAGTCAATTCATGTTTGACTTAGACCTAACACATAAACATCCAACATTTAAACCTTCAGCCTTATTATTTTGCTGATTCTTGTCTTTACTTACTGTCTTTCATATGGTTCCGACCAGGGGGCATTGTCATTGTCTCCATGGTCTGGAACACTACTCATATCTTTCTTTCATTGTGTGTATTTTATTAAATGCACCTTTGTGCATATAACACCTTACATATATACTTTACATTTCATACATAACATATAAATATATTACATAATTTCATGTAACAGACAATAAAATGTCTAAACTTACTACATATAACACGTAGACATATACATATCAAGTCAATTTACATTGGACTTAGACATGACACATAGTTCATAACATAACAGTTGTTAGCCACACTTTGGTGCATATAGCACTCACACATATAGCTTTCATATAACATGTAAACATAGACATAACATGTCAGTTTATGTTGTAATCAACTAAATGCTTAAACTTGCAAAATATAACACATAAAAGTCTATACATGTCGCAGACATAGAAATATTTGAAGCTTACCACATATGACACTCAGATTGTTAGGAAATGCCCTAAGCATTAGAGACATTTTGATGTATTTATTTTGAACTGGATAATAAAATTATATATAGAGATTATTCATTACACTGCTATCTGTCCTCATTTTATTTACATGTTAAAGTAAATGTAAGCAAATATGGCTCCCTGACTACTTGTGTTAAACTATTAGAACGTTGCATGCAATGGACTTTTGTATGCCAGAAGACAATGTTCTAAAGTTAGCAGTCTAAACTATGGTCTGTAGTCTATGAGATTAGACCGAGCATCTAACTCATGTTAAGACTATTATGTTGTCTAAAGCCTTGGAGGGGATGGTTTGTCTTGACTGTCTGGAGCTGGACTCCCAAGTAGAGACATAGATATGTTGTTTGGTGGTGACATATTAGACCGGGACTAAAGCATGATTGATCTACGAAGTCCGCTTTGAGTAGATCGATCTGCTTTTGACGTTCATTGTGTAGTAACCTTAATCCTGAGTAAAAGGACAGCTTCATGTATATGACTTGTGTACTTTGATGTTCCAATGGCTAAAGCATCTCAGAGGTAGTAAGCTTATAGACCGGTTCATTGGGTGTATGACTTGTACACGATGAAGGGTTCATTTACAGATATCGGAATCATAGCTCTAATGAGGAGTTAAGGGTATCCTCTTAAAAGCATTATACTGAATGTGAAAATGGATAAGGCCTTGGGTCGTCTGCTGGGCGGATGACTTCTTATTCACATATGGTGAATAATCATTTTCTTTATTCGGTAGTATAATGGAACTTTAAGATAGCCTGATCAGTAGGATTAAACGGACTTTGGCCTAAAGCTGATCATGGATATCATATGAGGGTTCTGCATACATGACAAGGTCATTGGACGATAGCTTGTCACAGGCTTACGTAATACGGTATATAATTGGGAGTTTAGTTTCGGGTTTATAGTGGTGTGACTCTGAAATTAGTGATCATATGATTGAGTTGTTCGGTAAAGAATGATGATTATATGGATTTACGGGAGCCCGATTATATATGTCCAATCAGTCCCTCTACTAGCTCCACATAATTCCTTAACGTTTGGCAAATTGATTTGTGTATGCTATTGGCTAGTTTATTATGCATGGATGGTGATGACATACGATTAGGATGGTAGACAAGATTCTCTTCGGTTGGATTCAGATTTTGTTTTGGATAATAGAGTACACAATTATTCGAACTCCAAATAAAGTTACCATGATTTTATTTGAGATTGGATTGGAGTTGTAGAAAATTATCCATGAGAACAAGAATTTGAAATACGACTGTTTTTTGGATTTTGAAATTTGAATTTTGAAATTTGAAATTTGAAATTTGAAATTTGAATTTGAAATTCGAATTTGAAATTTGAATATGAAATTCGAATTTGAAATTCGAATTTGAAATTCGAATTTGAAATTCGAATTTGAAATTTAAATTTGAAATTTGAAATTTGAAATTTGAAATTTGAAATTTGAAATTTGAATTTGAAATTCGAATTTGAAATTTGAAATTCAAATTTTGAATCACAATTCAAGAAGGATTCGAATTTGTTGTGGTAAATCCACAAGGAATAAAATTCGAATTTGAGTTGAATATAGAGAGGATAATCTTGTTAGAATCCTACTTGAATTTTGAATCCAAATCCTAACTAAAGTTGGACGAAAATTTTGAGGATTATCCTCAATGATTTTCGGATTTTTTGTGGATAAGGTTCAAGGAAAAATTCAAGTTTCAATCCCAGTTGAATTTGGATTCTCTCCTCCCAGATAATGGCTGAAATTTTAGAGTGAATCTCCTTGGAGATTTTCGGTTATTTTGGATAAAGATGAGATAAGATTCAAGCTTGAAAATCCTAGTGGAATTTTGATTCTCCCTTATCTAAAAGTGGTCGAATTTTTGAGGAGATTTTCTCCTTAAAATTTTTGGATTTTTTGGTTGAAAAAGGGAGATAAAATTCTAGTTAAAATTTTGTTTAGATTTAGATTGGATTTATCCTAAAGTGGCCGAATTTTATTGTTGGGATTTTCCCTTGGAAAATTCAGATTTTGTGCTTGTGGATAAGGGAGAATATCTTCTCCTAATCCAATTTGAATTCAGAGAATCACCTTATGCAGGTCTATAAATAGAGGTCCTGCCACTCCAGTTCTCTCAGACCACAGACTCTCAGGTGAGCAGGCTTATTGTTGCATAACTCACCGTGACAATAAGTTCTTTAGAGATATGGGTGGTCGGAAGAAGACTAGCAGTGCTAGCATACCGATCGAGGTTCAGAGTGCCCACACACTCAGCCATTCGGGAACTGGAGAATAGTAGAGAATGCTAGTTGGTTGAAGCCCTCCGGTCATTCTCCTCCTGCAAGATTGGCATCCTTGAGATATGAGTTTTAATTGTTGTTGGTTTATTGTATATGGCATCATGAGATATTTAACGATCTAAAAATTTTTATTGTTCCGCTTCGTCACTCTGATACGTTTTTACCGATTTTTTTTAATCCTATAATTGGTATCAGAGCCATCTCACGACTATGCCATGTACATAAATTAGACAATTACTTAGTCTTTTTATTTATGTGTGGATTTGATATTTAGAGAGTGGCATTCTGGGATTCCTTTATGTTGTTATCATGTATTATGTATAAAGTATATGGTTATTTTAATTTTTTGAATTATTATAAGCATGCTTGTTTATGCCGGTTATGGTTCCTTAGAATTTAGAAAAATTGTATCTAGGAATTTTTATGTAACCACGAGAGCAGTTTATTAACACTCTAATTTTCCCATGGATTTTAATTTTTTGTCTCTTAGAATTATTATGGTTAGAATTTTGTACACCGGAAACGGTTTAGGAAATTTTATGTAATTATTCTTGGAAGAGATTGAAGATTGAAGACCGTAATTTATTTTTCCCAAAAAGTTAAATTTAATTTAAAAGTTGAAATTTTTGATTGTGTGGAAAATTTCAATTTAATTGGGATTCAAATTAATTTTTGGAGATCCTAATAGGTAAATTGGAATATGACACGAAAATCGAGACACGACCCCTCGGGATAGGCCGTCGGGCCTTGGTGGGGCTGCAGCCCCTGCCCTCGGGCAGGATGGGGCTGCGGTAGCCCCTATGTAGGCTATAACCGCCCACGGCCGCAGGCTTGGCCTGCAGCTGAGGGTGGCCGTGGCCTACCCAAGGCTGGCCGCAGCCTGGGCATGTAGCCTATGGCCTGCAGCCTGCGGGCTGCTGCGCCCAGCCTGGGCATGCAACTTGGCGCTGCAGGCTTGGGCTGCAGCCCGGCAAAGCAGTACATGGGCGGCTGTGGGCTGCCAGTCCCCGCCCCTCCCCCCCCCCCCCGGGGGCTGGTGGCTGCCGCCTTCGGGGCTGGTGGTGCGATCATTCAAAAATCAAAAAATTTTGATTTTTAAATTTGAGATTTAATTTTAAATCATGTTTAAAAATATCTAATTAAAAATTTGAAATTTTTTTGAAATTACATATTATTACATATGATGTTTAAAATTGTTTAAAATTTGAATTTGAAATTTAAATTTGAAATTCGAATTCGGAATTTGAATTTGAAATTTAAATTTTTGGAGATTTAAATTTTAAATGATTCTTGGGATGAGAAATAAATGGAGAGGCTACATAAAGATGGATACAAGAAGACGGAACAAAATTCAAGACCCAAAGAATGCTTTGGATGAAATTTTGTAATCTTTATTTTCTTTGTTCTAGGATGGAACCATGGCTTGGTTATTTTGTCAATTATTTTTTTTGTGATATGTCATGGATGTATAAATATGTATTGATGGATGTTTTATATACATATTTGATAACATGTCATATAGGATAGCTAAGTGCCGCTTATACTATATTGATCATACATAATTTGTCAAAACTTGCATGTTTTTCAAAATATTGAGTGGGAGAGGGTTTCAAACAAAACCCACGGCCTCTATTGTTGATCCATATGTGAAAGCATGGTAACGCCTCGCGTCAGTTCTGCCCTAACCACACCCCTCGGTAGGTGTTTACCGCCGCCGGTATACTAGATTGGATCTCCTATGTGGAAAAGGTGTTCGGGTACGATCCTATTCATGACCACCCCTCGGTGGCTTGGTAGGACGTGGATCGGGCTACGTAAACAATGGTTATACACTCAAAACTCGTTTAGTTATTAACCTTCCCTAGAAGCTCTGTTAACTAAACTGGTGGCCAAATAAGCGTTTATTAATATATGTCTTAACCTTGGAGGATTTAAGGCAACATATATTAATTGGACGGGGTCCATGTTCTGGGTATTTGTTTTCATGACCACCTCTCGGTGGCTTGGGGCAATAGGTGCAGAGAATTACCATTGCAATGTTACATGTTTTTCAAGTTTCATGTAGGAACATACTTGTATGTTTTATTTGCTAAATTATCTGTATATTTGCTTGGGCTTTGTAATGATGTCTAGTATAATTTTATTTCAGTTCAAAATGTCACCGACACCCCTCATTTCAATACTTACTGAGAATAAATTGAATGGCGATAATTATAAGGATTGGAAAAGAAATCTGTTGATAGTTCTCAGCTGCGAGAGACACAAGTTCGTATTGGACGAACCATGCCCACCAGGGCCAAAACTTGACACACCGCTTGAGGAGGTCTCAGTTGCCTATACTCGTTGGAGAGAATCCAATGATATAGCTCGATGCTACATGCTTGCTAGCATGACGAGTGCTTTACAAAAGCAGCATGAAACTTATCAAGTTGCTAGAGAGATCATGGACAATCTGGAGGACATGTTCGGAGGCCAAGAAAAATTGGCTCGACAGTCCGCTATAACCAGTATTATGAACTCTAAGTAAAAGACGGGTACTCCGGTGAAGGACCATATGATCACTCTAATGGGATTCTTCGCTGAGGCTGCCAAGAACGATGCTGAGTTGGACTACAACACCCAGATCGAGATGGTGTTCAAAACTCTGTCTAAAGATTTTGTGGGGTTTCAGGCCGCATACAATCTGGCGACAAGGGAGTTAGGACTAACTGAGCTCATGAAGCAACTCCAAGCTTATGAGCGGATGATCAGGGATGGGGATGCGGTCCAACCTAAAGGAAAGGCCAATTTGATGGAATCTTCCTAACCCTCACAGAAGAGGAAGAGGCCAAATCAGAAGCAAGTGGCTTCCAGTTCTTCTAATTCTCCTGTCTCGGATGGGAAGAAGAAGAAGAAGAAGAACAAGAAGCCCAGGGACCCTAAAAAGTCCAAGTGCTTTCGTTGTGGGAATGTAGGTCACTTTAAGAAGGCTTGCCGGGAAATCCTAGCCGCCAAGGGCAAGGAAGGTAAGGAACTTCACTACTGAGAAGCATGTTTTGTGGAAGAATCGAAAGACACTTGGGTCATTGATTCGGGTGCCACTAATCATGTTTGTGTTTCTATGCAGGGGTTCATGGAAACGAGAAGGCTACATGATAGGAGCCTCTCGTTGCGAACTGGAGATGGTAGCTTGGTGGTGGCTGAGGCAGTGGGAGATATTTACCTTTATTTTGATCAATTTAGGTTTATTTTATTAAAAGACTGTTTTTATGTTCCTAATTTTAGGAGGAACCTTATATCGGTAGCCTGTTTAATAAAGGATTCTTATTCAGTTTCCTTAAGTAAAAGAGTTGATATTCGTAGAAATAAGTCTTTTATCTGTTCTGGATGGATGGATGGATGGAAACCTATATTTGATCAAACCAAAGATGTACTTACTGCTTGACACTGAATTAATAGATAACTCTAAAAGGTTGAAAGTTTCTTACTCTAACAAGGCGTATCTTTGGCATTTAAGACTTGGTCATATTAATCAGGATAGGATTCAAAAATTGGTGAAAGATGGTCCTCTGGAATCTCTGGAGGAGGTACGTCTTCCCCAATGTGAGTCTTGTCTAGAGGGTAAGATGACCAAGAGGTCTTTTGGAGTTAAGGGTACAAGAGCTCAGGAGCTCTTAGAAATTGTGCACACTGACATATGTGGCCCCATGAACGTCACAGCATGAGGAGGGTTCGAGTATTATGTCTCTTTTATAGATGATTACTCGAGGTATGGATATGTGTATCTGATGCACCGTAAGAGTGAAACCTTTGACAAGTTCAAAGAGTATCGTGCGGAAGTGGAAAAGCAATTGGATAAATCCATAAAAACACTTCGATCTGATTGAGGTGGCGAATACCTCTCCGACGAATTTCTAGGACATCTTGTAGAGAATGAGATATTATCCTAATTGACTGCACCTGGTACTCCATAACAGAATAGTGTAGCCGAAAGGAGAAACAAGACCTTGTTGGATATGGTACGGTCCATGATGAGTTATTCAACGCTGCCATTATCATTTTGGGGATATGCTTTATAAACGGCATGCTATATTCTGAACTAGGTTCCAAGTAAATCAATTCCCAGAACTCCGTATGAATTGTGGCGTGGCAGGAAGCCCTCCCTTGGACATATGAGAATATGGGGCTGCCCGGCGCATGTACTGGATGGGGATGCGAAGAAGTTGGAACCAAGATCAGAATTGTGCACGTTTGTAGGGTATCCAAAGGGAACTAAAGGAGGTCTGTTCTATAACCCGAAGGAACAAAAAGTCATTGTCTCAACCTATGCGACATTCTTGGAGGAAAGTCACATGAATAACTTTAAGCCTCGAAGCAAAGTGGTGCTAGAGGAGTTATCGGGTGAAAGAACTGCTCTACAGATTTCGGTCTTGGACGCAAGTCCGAGTTCCGATGAAAGACCTACAGACGATCAACAATTTAGGGTGCCTCATCGTAGTGGGAGGATTTCGAAGAAACCTAATTTCTTCATGTATGATGCTGAGGTATACCAGGCCGAGGCTCATGAGCATGAGGATGATTCGGTCATCTATGATGAAGCTATAAATGATGTTGATTCTAAATCTTGGAAACAGGCTATGAACAATGAGATGGATTCTATGAAATCCAACTCTGTTTGGGAACTTATAGATTTGCCAGATGGGATAAAACCCATTGGATGCAAATGGGTCTACAAAAGAAAGAAGGATGTGGAAGGGAGAGTGGAAACTCTCAAAGCTAGACTGGTTGTAAAGGGGTACACGCAAAAGGTTGGAATCGATTATGATGAAACATTTTCACCTGTTGCTATGCTGAAGTCTATCTGTATTCTTCTGCCCATTGCTGCGGCTCTCGATTATGAGATCTGGCAAATGGATGTCAAGACAGCATTCTTGAATGGCTATCTTGAAGAGTGTATCTATATGATACAGCCAGAAGGGTTCGTAGCGAAAGACCAAGAAAGGAAAGTCTGCAAGTTGCTTAGATCTATTTATGGATTAAAGCAAGCATCCCGCTCATAGAACCAGAGGTTTGATCAAGTGATTAAGACATTTAGTTTTGAGCAGAACGTTGATGAACCCTGTGTTTATAAACGTATTAAGGATGGAAAAGTGGTCTTTCTGATTCTCTATGTCGATGATATACTACTCATTGGGAATGATGTAGGGAACTTATCATCGATCAGGCTTTGGTTACACCAACAGTTTGACATGAAGGACTTGGGAGAAGCTAATTATGTTCTAGGCAAAGAAAGGTTCACAACCTTCTATTGCCGGTCTAACTCTTTCATTGGATGACTGTCCCAAGACATCGGAAGAAAGAAAGCGTATGAGTAGGGTCCCTTATGCATCCGCTGTGGGTAGCCTTATGTATGCTATGTTTTGCACTCGCCCAGATATATGTTTTGCAGTAGGTATGGTGAGTCGATATCAAGCAAATCCTGGAACCAAGCACTGGCAAGCAGTAAAGCATATACTCAAGTATCTTAAGAGAACGATGAATTATATGCTGGTGTATTTTGGAGGGGACCTAACACACGGACTCAGACTTCCAGACTTGTAAGGATTCAAGGAAATCGACATCTGGATCAGTGTTTTTGCTCGGAGGAGGCGCCATTGTGTGGAGGAGCGTGAAGTAGGGCTACACAACTGACTCTACTATGGAGGCTGAATATGTGGCTGCGGCTGAGGCATCTAAAGAAGCGGTTTAGCTCCGCAAGTTCTTTAGAGACCTTGAGGTCATTCCGGGTGTTGACAAGCCTATCACACTTTATTGTGATAACACTGGGGCTATTGCCAACACAAGGGAATCTCGGCACCACAAGAGGACCAAGCACATAGATCGGAGATACCATATTATTAGAGGGCACGTGGAGACAGGACAAGTAGATGTATGTAAGATCGCATCCGAGGACAACATTGCCGATCCCTTTACTAAGGCTTTGGTGGCTAGAAGCTTTGAGAGACACGTAGAGGCAATGGAGATGTGTAACATGGCACATCTGCTGGCTTAGGGCAAGTGAGAGATTGTTAGGAAATGCCCTAAGCATTAGATACATTTTGATGTATTTATTTTGAACTGGATAATAAAATTATATATAGAGGTTATTCATTACATTGCTATCTATCCTCATTTTATTTACATGTTATAGTAAATGTAAGCAAATATGGCTCCCTGACTGCTTGTGTTAAACTATTAGAACGTTGCATGCAATGGACTTTTGTATGCCAGAAGACAATGTTCTAAAGTTAGCGGTCTAAACTATGGTTTGTAGTCTATGGGGTTAGACCAAGCATCTAACTCATGTTAGGACTATTATGTTGTCTAAAGCCTTGGAGGGGACGGTTTGTCTTGACTGTCTGGAGCTGGACTCCTAAGTAGAGACATAGATATGTTGCTTGGTGGTGACATATTAGACCGAGACTAAAGCGTGATTAATCTACGAAGTCCGCTTTGAGTGGATCGATCTGCTTTTGACGTTCATTGTGCAGCAACCTTAATCCTGCGTAAAAGGACAGCTTCATGTATATGACTTGTGTACTTTGATGTTCCAATGGCTAAAGCGTCTCAGAGGTAGTAAGCTTATAGACCGGTTCGTTGGGTGCATGACTTGTATACGATGAAGGGTTCGTTTACAGATATCAGAATCATAACTCTAATGAGGAGTTAAAGGTATCCTCTTAAAGGCATTATACTGAATGTGAAAATGGATAAGGCCTTGGGTCGTCTGCTGGGCGAATGACTTCTTATTCACATATGGTGAATAATCATTTTCTTTATTCGGTAGTATAATGGAACTTTAAGATAGCCTGATCAGTAGGATTAAACAGACTTTGGCCTAAGGCTGATCATGGATATCATATGAGGGTTCTGCATACATGACAAGGTCATTGGACGATAGCTTGTCACAGGCTTACGTAATACGGTATATAATTAGGAGTTCAGTTTCAGGTTTATAGTGGTGTGACTTTGAAATTAGTAATCATATGATTGAGTTGTTCGATAAAGAATGATGATCATATGGATTTGCAGGAGCCCGATTATATATGTCCAATTAGTCCCTCTACAAGCTCCACATAATTCCTTAACGTTTGGCAAATTGATTTGTGTATGCTATTGGCTAGTTTATTATGCATGGATGGTGATGACATACGATTAGGATGGTAGACAAGATTCTCTTCGGTTGATTCAGATTTTGTTTTGGATAATAGAGTACACAATTATTCGAACTCCAAATAAAGTTGCCATGATTTTATTTAAGATTGGATTGGATTGGAGTTGTAGAAAATTATCCATGAGAACAAGAATTTGAAATACGACTGTTTTGTGGAATTTGAAATTTGAATTTTGAAATTTGAAATTTGAAATTTGAATTTTGAATTTTGAATTTTGAATTTGAAATTTGAATTTGAAATTCGAATTTGAAATTTGAATTTGAAATTTAAATTTGAAATTTGAAATTCGAATTTGAAATTTGAAATTCAAAGTTTGAATCACAGTCCAAGTAGGATTCGAATTTGTTGTGGTAAATCCACAAGGAATGAAATTCGAATTTGAGTTGGATATGGAGAGGATAATCTTGTTAGAATCCTACTTGAATTTTGAATCCAAATCCTAACTAAAGTTGGACGAAAATTTTGAGGATTATCCTCAATGATTTTTGGATTTTTTGTGGATAAGGTTCAAAGAAAAATTCAAGTTTCAATCCCAATTGAATTTGGGTTCTCTCCTCCCAGATAAGTGAATCTCCTAGGAGATTTTCGGTTATTTTGGATCAGGATGAGATAAGATTCAAGCTTAAAAATCCTAGTGGAATTTTGAATCTTCCTTATTTAAAAGTGGCCGAATTTTTGAGGAGATTTTCTCCTTAGAATTTTCGGATTTTTTGGTTGAAAAAGGGAAATAAAATTCTAGTTAAAATCTTGTTTAGATTTGGATTGGATTTATCCTAAAGTGGCCGAATTTTATTGTTGGGATTTTCCCTTGGAAAATTCGGATTTTGTGCTTGTGGATAAGGGAGAATATCTTCTCCTAATCCAATTTGAATTCAGAGAATCACCTCATGCAGGTCTATAAATAGAGGTTCAGTCACTCCAATTCTCTCAGACCACAGACTCTCAGGTGAGCAGGCTTATTGTTGCATAACTCACCGTGATAATAAGTTCTTTAGAGATCTGGGTGGTCGGAAGAAGACTCGCAGTGCTAGCATACCGATCGAGGTTCAGAGTGCCCACACACTCAGCCATTCGGGAATTGGAGAATAGTAGAGAAGGCTAGTTGGTTGAAACCCTCCGGTCATTCTCCTCCTGCAAGATTGGCGTCCTTGAGGTATGAGTTTTAATTGTTGTTGGTTTATTGTATATGGCATCATGAGATATTTAACGATCTAAAAATTTTTATTGTTCCGCTGCGCCACTCTGATATGTTTTTACCGATTTTTTTTTATCCTACACAAACATAATAGTCTATTCATGTTGCAGTCAATTAAATGTTTGAACTTACTGCTACTTCTGCTCGTATCTCCTTTCTTGCTTCCTTGGTCCGTAGACATCCTTTTATTGCGTCTGTATCGGATTCCTATAACTGAAATAATTACAGTTATTTTTGTTACTTAAATCATACATAAAGCTTAATAAAACGTAAAAATTCTACGTTTCATTTCCCAATCATGAATTAGGGGTCTAATATCCTATTTATAATTTTTCCATAAACTCCTGTCAAAAATTACGATGAATAGTAATTTTGACATGAATAGTAACTTTGATCGTGAATAGTACTATTTATCGTGAATAGTATCTTTACCCTAATCATGAATTTTGTCATTTTAATACTTAAACTAGATTTTCTAAGTCTATAAATCATAAAACAATAAACTTAAAGGCTTGATGACCCTTTTTGAATCTTTCTAAACTTTTTGGTCAAATGACCATTTTGCCCCCGACGGGCCTTTGGGTCGTAAAATCTTTACTTTAACGTTTTAATGGGATTTTCTAAATCCAAAAGTCATAAATTCATTTTTCTTAGGCCTTTTCGAGCTTTTTCAGCCTTAATTGCCGAAATACTCAGGTCACTATTCACTGACCATCGAGTGGCACTATTCTAACCTTCGGTCGTTAATTCTTTATTTTTTGGGCCTAAGTCACCGAGAGGGCTCGGGTTTCCATCCCGACCATATTTTTACCCTTTGGTTCCTAAAATACCCCTTTGTGCCGTTTTTGAAATTTCGGCAGCATTTCCGCTTAATTTTTAGGTTCCCGACGTTTAGGAAACGCCTCGAAACCATCTAACCTAATTTTATTCTACCACGTACTATACCAGAGGCCTATATTTTTACGTAAAATTCAACTTTTATGTAAAAATCTTTACATTTTTCACATTTTCTTATTTGACTATTTTTCATACACATAGTCCATTTTTCTTACAATTTCACATGTAAAAGTACATAATTAATACATAATTATTCCGAATCATAAATTTAGAAATGAGGGACCGAAATCACTATCGAAATCATCCCATCAGCGATCGAACGAACCATTCGGTTTCGCGTGCACAAAATTTTTTTCTTCGTTTTTCGCTTTTGAAATTTCGTCTTGCAATTCCGACACCACGGACGTGTCCGGAACATCGAAAATTGGCCAACGGGCCATTTTTCAATTTTTGGGATCCGGGTCACCGTTGACCGACGTTGACCATCGTTGACCGGTGGCGGTTTGGACCAAGTTTGGTACCAAAACGTAGATCTCAACGTGAGGAACTCATTGGTGATGTCAATTTCACCAATTGAAGCTCCTATGGCCGGAAATTGACCCTCGAAAGTACAACGACGGCGGCAAGCTTCAATCTCTGTTTTGCCGATATTTTTGCCCAAAATTGGCTTGGGGCTTTTGATCTACGTGAAATTCTGAGCATTTTGATACCCACCTCATCACTCAACTCCGCCGGAATAGTGAGATTCAACGACGGCGACGACGAAGTTTCGGGCGGCATGATCCGGTGGTTGTTGAGGTGAAATGAACTATGGGTTTTGTTCTCCTCTTCACCACGAAACTTTTGAGACCGGAATCACCTTGATCGGAGGTCGGACGGCAAAGAAATCGGCGTTCGAATTTATCAGCCACCGGCGACTTTGGGCGGCGCGTGCGGCTTGCTCCGGCGGCTGCTCTGTCGCGTCAGCACACCGTTAGACTCGGCTCGGCGAGAGCTTTCCAACGGGACCGACGGTGTCGATAACGGACACTATTTCCGGTGGTTAGTTGCTGTTCACCGACGGTGTGGGGGAAAGGAGAGAAAGGAAAAATATGGGGGCCTGTTTGGCAATTTCTAATTCCCCCCTTTTTATACTTTTTTTTTTGGTCCAAAATTTCAACATGAGCTATCCTGACTAATTTGGGCGTGCTGAACCCAAATATATCAGTTTTATTTTCATCTGAAGTCATCTTGACCAGTTTCTGGTACTGCGAATTCCCGGTCAAAAATTACTTTTGTGCTCAAGTAACTAATTTGAGCATATAAATAGGCTATACTGACTAATTTGGATGTGTTGAATCCAAATTTATCAGTTTCAACTTCATTCGAGGTCATCTCGACCAGTTTTCGGGATCTGTGTGATCCCATCTCGAAAAACGTGGCAGGTGCCCGATTAACTAATTTGGGCGTCTTGAGTTTAAATATATCAGTTTTATATCAAGAAAATGTCATCTTGCCCAATTTCTTGATACTGCATGTTTCCTAGTCAAAATTTACATTTTATGCTCAATTGACTAAATTGAGCATACTGAATCTAAATATATCAGTTTTATATCAAGAAAAGATCATTTTGACCAGTTTCTTGATACTGTATATCACATACATACATACACATATAAAATCACTACATTTAACATTTTAAACACGAATTTCATCGTGTACATTCCATATACTAATTTTTCCGAGAATGATGAAATTTCCTGGTTGTCACAGAGATGCACATTAACGCTGCAAAATATAAGATAATTATATTTACACTATTTATAATAAATATCATAAATAGATATTCACTAATTATTACTATTATATTCTTACGTTAATTTTCTTCCAATTGCAGGAGTGAAAAATTACAAGTAATATTGTGGGGAAAAACTGCGGAAAAATTTGATGAAAATGTTTTGAAGACCTTGGATACTCTAATAATAACAATTTTCACTTCAATGGCCGTAAAACAATACATAGGTAATTGACTACAATTGCTACGTCATATTTTTATATATACATTATCATATTAATGAAATAAAACTAACCATGGCTTTTTTTTTTTGTTCAACAGGAAACACATATGTCGCAAGTACAAGTGCGACAATATATTATATTGATCTAGACACACCAGAGACAAAAACATTAAAAACAAGGTAATAAACATTTTATTATCCTTATGTCATATATTATACAAAAATAATTAAATTTTATTACACCAACTTATAACAAATACATTGATTCACTTTACAAATCTACAGGTTTCATTACACAACACAACAAATAGACTTTGTCCCTGCTTCCATCAAACAAATCCAACCGCCTAAACAACAGAAACAAGACAATAGAAAAACAGTTGATGAGCTGAATAAAGTAGATCCTCTGGAACATCAAGTAAGTATGAATAAACCAATATTTATAATTACCAAAGTAAAAAATACAATAAATACTAATATAAAACTTCGATGTACAAAGGGAACAAGATTCACAGTGAGGGTAACAATATTCCAGTTTGAAATACAACAAGACTGGTACTACAACTCCTGCCATCAATGCTACAAACAAGTAAGAGAAGCAGGGAGTGGATGGTGGTGTAATACCCATGGCCATTTAACAACAACACCAACACTATGGTAAACAAACTTAATTTAATGCATTGCCAAAACATCATTAATAATTAATTAACCTTTATTCTCTTTTTTTCCCAATAATATTTTTATTGCTTTTTTTTTTCCTATCTACGTATATACTTATCTCTTTATTTCTTATAAATTTATTTATAAAACGTTGCTTATCTCATCATAATATACTAAATAATTTTTGTTGCATTTTATGACAAGTACAAACTGAATACAAGAATTTAAGACGAAACTGGTTACAAAGTAATAACAATATTTGAAAGAGCAGCACAAGCATTGATAAAAAAACCATGCTCTACATTAACAATAGAAGAAGGTTATACAGATCCATTTGTGTTGCCACCTGTAATCGAACAACTAAGAGGCCAGACAAAAATATTTCAAGTATATTTCAAACCCAGGCAAGCGCTTATCGATACTATTGTATCAAAAGTTTTTGACAATGATGACTATACACCACAACTCCCAGCCCCTCCATCAGTAGTTGCACCAGATCCGAAAACACCTGATCCAAAAAAAAATTATCACAAGGTAAAAAATCATTATAAAGTAGATTTAATAACATAATTAAAAAAAACGGTATTAATGATAATAGTTTTCATTCTTCCAGTGGAGAAACAAAAGCAGTGAGCTCATCAACGAAACGAAAACTAACCAGATAATAAATTTATCTATTATTAAAACAAATATTTTTATATTATTAATTAAGATTATTAAACTTTCTTCAATAATACTTCTACTCTTCTTTAAACTAACAAAATATATTTTGTCAGTACTTTTTTTTTCCCCTTGCAGCAGTGAGGAGCAGCAACAAAAGGGAAAAAAAAAAAAATTGTAATAGTTATACATTATTACTATAACTATATAAATACTATGTATAATCTCATATATATGATATTGTATAATAATAGAAACAATGTCATGTAAATTCTATGGCTTATACATTATTACTGTAACTATATGAATACTATGTATAATCTTATATACAGAGTATTGTATAATAACAAAAATAATATCATGTAAATTATATAATTTATACATTATTACTATAATTATATAAATACGATGTATAATCTCATATACATAATGTTGTATGATAACAAAAATAATGTCCTACAAATTATATAAACTATACATTATATATGATTAACTAAATACCGCGGCAGCAATTTTACTCGTTTCAACTCAGAGCACCAATTACAATAAAAACCATTTCAGAGGGCCCATTATTAAAAAGTTGAGAGGGCAACCAGACAAATAAATCATATTAAACATCTTTCCCTTTGACGACTGATGAGCTCTTTTTCTGGTATCGCAACTTGCTAGCGCAAGAAGCATATAAAAGGTTTTTCACTCAAAAAACAGAAGAAAATATATATACATATAAATATATGTAGATGGGTCCACAATTTTGCAATGGGATTTGGTGGAGTAGTTTTAATCTGTTCTGCGTCTTCATCTTGTTGGTTTTGTCAACTCAGAATTGCATAGCTCAAAACGCTATTACAGACCCTTCAGAAGGTACTTGATCTTCTCTCTCTCCCTCTCTCTCTCTCTCACTAAAATCTGTGTTTGCAGTGGTTTAAGCACTATTTCAATGCTGGAAATTTCTAAAACATTGAAGATTAATGTTTGGTTGGTCAAGATGGTCTTAATATTCATTTTAAAAGTAGATTTCTTTCTTTTCGCTAGAATTCTGAGATTGGGTTTTTCCGAGCAATAAAGGAAAGGGGAAAAAAAAAAAAAAAGAAGTTGGGTTTTCGAATATTATCAAGTTGATTTGAGGTTTTAAAAAAAATAAAAAAATAAACGAATAAGCTCGTTGAGCATCTTTTGTGCATAAGAGAAATGATGAATTAATTAATTTAATTTATGGTTCATTTGAACGTATTGTATGTATTGAATATAATTTGTATTTGGAGAAAAAATATTAGTATTATATTTGAATGTAACGTATGTTTGAGTAAAAAAATTTAAATTATATTTTAATAATAATTATGTGATGTGATGGGTAAAAATAGAGAGGAAAAAAGAGAGAGGAAGAGAATATATGATGTAATTAATAAAAGTAATACAAAAAGTAAAATAATAAATAATAATTGTATTAAATTTAAAATGTGATGTAATTGATATTTAAATAAAATATTTTTGTATTTAGAAAAAAATATAATCCTATTGAAATATCAAATACACCATTAATTATTATAAAAGGCTCGTTGGAATGTTTAAAATATCCATATTCGACCGTCAGCTGCACAGGATCCAGCCGCCCCAGGGGCGTTTATGTCTTTTCATTTTTGAGGGTGCAGCAGATGGTCTCATCATCAACTGCTACGTGCGCGCTGCCCGCAGAAAAAAAAAAAAAAGAAAAGGATTGAGGACTGTATATTGGGAGGAAAAAAATAAAAAAAGATCAAGTATTGTATAATTAGAGGACTGAAATTTTGTTTAAAAAATTTATAAAGATTAAAATAGTAAAGTTAATAATAAAAATTTAAAAGGAGGTTTGTTTGCACGGAAGGATTTACCTGTATAAATCCTAAATTGTGTTCATGGCCCCTTAACGGTGGTTGGTAGAGTCTGTTTCTTTTGAGTTATTTTTAATTTTTGCGCTTTCAATTTTTGGATATATTTATTTTACTCTTTAAATTTTAAAAGCTCAAATTTTGTCTTCTAAACTTTGAGTTAAACCCTATTCAACCGTTTTTATTAGAACTTTACTTAAACACAGATGAAAAAAAGAATAAGTTAAATGTAGTCATTTAATCATTTTTCCTTTATTTTCGATTGAAATTGCCCATAATGGGTTTAGTATGACTAATATTCTTATTTTTTTTCATATTTTTTAATCAAATTTCTAGTAAAAATAGATAAGTGAGGTAAATTCAAAGTTTATAAGATAAAGTGAGATTGTTAAAGATAAAGCGAGATTGTTAAAATTTGAGGGCAAAGTGAAAAATAAACTCTATTTAAAGTGGAAGGGTATAAATAAAAATAATCGTTTTATTTATTTATTTATTTTTAAATAAAAGGCTATTTATATGTATGTCCTTGAACTTTTAAAATTTTGTAATTTAGTCCTTATTTGGTAAAAGTTTTGCATTTTAATTATATTCAAACGCAATGTAATTTTACACAAAACGTAAGATTTTGCATTCAAATACAATCTTTTTCAATAATGCTGTGAAAACAATTACTATTCATTTATTTTTTAAGACAATCACATCAACTTTTCAACTCTAACTTTTTATCTCTATTTTTATCAATCATATCAACTTTTCAACTCTAAAATGCAATTCAAGTACTTTTCATCCAAACACATATTTCATTCAATTGCAAAACAAATACTTTTCAAACAAATACAATACTCAAAAAACAAATTGCATTCAAATGTAATTAAAACGCAATACATTTACTAAACGATCCATTAGTATTTAAATTTTTTTTAGTGACAATCAATTCATGAATTTAAAATTTTTGATACTGCTAGTTTTTCCACACACATCCGTTAAATTTTAAATGGTTTTTACAATTGAATTGCACACGGTAAGCCAAGAAGGGTATTGGACACAAATTAGCTAGGTTGGTGTTGATATATATGGCAATATATGTATACAGTGAGAGCATTGAACACAATATTCAGAAAATGGAATGTAAAAGCAAACCCCATGTGGAATATCAATGGAGAGGCATGCACTGGATCTGCAATAAACTACACAATAGATGTTGAGCACAAAGATAACAACCCCAGCATCAAATGCAACTGCACTTACAACAATAACAGCACTTGCCACATCACTCACCTGTAAGCCCTCTCTCTTTTCTTCTTCGGTCCTTTAATTAAAGGCCCATTTGAGGACTTTTGAAAACGGAGTTTTGGAGGTTGGGTTGGAAATGTATGTTTGGGTAGGGAACTTTTATAAAAGTTTTATGGTAGAAAATAGTGTAAAATTTGTAATGTATTTGGAAATAAATATATAAGATGGATCTTTGTCTTGTTCATCTCATTATTATAAGCATTTTGACATAAAAACGATCTCATTTCAATTTGAAATGATAAAATTATGGATTTTTAAAGTTTGAGTTTTTTGAAAATAGAAGAGAGAAAAAGTAAGATATATAATTGAGAGTTTTTAATCAAATGGCAAAATGTAGTATAGAAAAGTTACCCTAAATAGGTCCTAAGGGTCCAATTAACAAAACTTTAGCTATTTTTGATTTCGAGTCTAAAAGTTGCTTCTAAAAGTGTTATGATTCGTTAGAAGAGTTTTAACCATTTAGAAGAGCTTCCAATCAAAGCTGACTTCTTGAAAAAGCTCTTTTGAATTGATTTTTAAACTTGTATAAGAGTTTTTTTGATACATTTATAAACTTCATTATCACATTTATTATGCTTATAAAAAAATTTAAAAACCATTTTGACCCATTAAGCTTTTTTGAAAAATGTGATTCCAAACACTTACTTAGGGGAAGGGGGAGGGACGGAAACTTATTTTGTCTTTTTTTTTAAGTTATAACTATTTTTTACTATTCACATCTCTAAATATCCACAATATACTCAAATTTTGAACGTTCAAAACTTCGTTATTTCAAGTCAAATAAGATGATTTTTTAATTACATAGAATTTTAAAAATAAGATTTTGAACGTTCAAAACTTCGTTATTTTAAGTCAAATAAGATGATTTTTTCGTTACATAGAATTTTAAAAATAACGAAATAAGATGTCAAGATCTATATTTATAAGTTTTTCCTGAATATATTTTACGATTTCACTCTTTTTTACTTAAAATAGATTTTTTTTTTCAAACACACGTTTCTAAAACTAAAACATTTCTAACCTCCAAACACCGCTTTTCAAATGGGCCCTTAAAGTCACAATTTAATTTTTTCTTTTTTTACTGACTAAAGCAAAAGCAAGAGCAAAAGCAGGACCTAATCCAATTCACTTTCTTGTTGTATTTAAAAAAATGTAATTGTTTATTTATACAGGAGAGTGCAGTCATTGGACGCCCATGGTTTGATCCCTGAAGAGATCACGTCTCTGAAATATCTAACGTATCTGTATGGATTCAAACACCTATTTCTCTTTTGTTCTTCACCACTACACACTTATTTATTGCAATTCGCACGATTTCATGTATAACTTATTGTAAAATAATAATAATAATAATAATAATAAAGCTGAGTTATTAGTACTTGAAATGTTTTGTAGGAAGATTGACTTGAAATACTTCACGGGGACTTTGCCCTCATTTATTGGGAATTTGTCTGCCGTACAAATACTGTAAGTACACATTGAAATGGAAGAGGGGTCCAAAATTTTTCTTATAAATTTTTTTTAGTATCAACCTAGTGAGTGAGAGAATTAAATTCTAAATTTTGTAAAATATAATTTCTTATAAATAGATTTATCAATTGGAAAACAGTAATTTACTTGCCACTTGACTTGGTACGAGGATGTTGATCATAACTTATAATTCTGGTACAAAGATCTTGTGATTATCTCCTCGCCAGTGATTTTGTTTCCCTTAATAACATGGCATTGGAAATCCTGTGACTATAGATTAGCTAGGTTGTAATTCTACATTCCACTGTCCGAATAATCTTTAAGTTCCAATACCTCAATTCAAGCTCGAGAAAAAAAAAAAAAAAAATAATGATCATTGACTTTATCTTTTTGGTGATTACTTGTAGGCCTGTCTCCCACAATGATTTCCATGGGACAATTCCAAAGGAGATTGGAAATCTTAAGGATCTCTTTATGATGTAAGATATCAAATGTGTAGTCTACATTTAACATAAAAAAGCTATGTTGGAATGTATCAGATAAATGCTGATTGAGTTTGAGATTTTAGCACAGTTCATTATTGTCTAATTTCCTCTCGATGTCACAGTGCCTTGGGATCAAATAACTTCACCGGAACGCTCCCCCTCGAGCTTGGTAACTTGCATAATCTTGCGTTAATGTAAGTTTTTTTCGTTTAGGACTTCTAACATATTGAAGCTGTCAAGTAGGATTTCCATTAGAATAACTTTTATAGAGACATTTACTTTACTAGTTGAATATATCCAATATTTAACTAGCAATCAGATATTTTCCTTTGATCTATATATGGTGGGGTATCCACATCGATAAGAGATCTACATCAAATGAAAAAGCGCGCATAACTGATTGTATCCTACACAGATCTAATAGTTCAAACCAAAGACCACCCATACCATAGAATTCTATTTTTTTTTCTTGTAAGAGCTTCATAAAGAAGTAGTTTAAACCAGAGTACAAGTAAGCATCTTTCACACTTTTTGATCAGCTTAGGCATGTAAGTTGGTGATTGTTGAAATATAATATGATTGTTGGCTCACCTCCTAACAGCATAAGTTTTTGGAATAGATTGGTAAACTAACATGGTTTCAGAGTAAGAGGTTTTGAGTTCGAATTCTTGCAATTGCACTCTTTAATCTATTTATTATCATTGCGTATTGGGCATTTAATATGTTTCAGGTCTTTTCTTAAACATTTGTGTTGGACTTTCGAAAATTATTTGTCCGCACATTGGCCCATTGTCTGGCTTACACGTGAGGAGAAGTGTTGAAATATAAAGCTGTTGGAAACTGAGATGTTTTTTAGTTAGATTTGCAGGCATATTGTTTGGGACATGACAACTATCAATGTGTAAAATTAGTAAAATATACAGAATAGGAAAGTGTATTATGTGGTTGGTTAGTTTCCTTTTTTGTGCTTTGTATTTTACTGTGACTTTTTGAGAAAGAGAAAGAGAAAAATTCTTCTTATTGCTTGAACAAAGAATGATACAGTACATATATAGTAGTAGGTTACAACATGCCAACCGGATTACTAGGGAAAGAATAAAACTGACAAAGAAAAAATCTTTCCTAAAACAGGAAAGAGAATATTTAGGAATTTGGTAATTTAATACCAGATTTTCAGCTACCAAAAAACCCTAGAACTAATCTCTAGAAATTCGAACTAACTTTGGAAAGAATTCAATACTCCTCAATCTGAGTTGTAGATGTTGTACAAACATAGCTCGTGAGTCAGTTCTTCAAAGTAAGTTCTTGGAAGAGCTTTAGTAAGGATATCAGTCGTTTGGAACTTTGTAAGAGTGTAGATTAGCTGCACAATTGCCTTTTCAATCTTCTCTGAGATTAAATGCATGTCAATCTCAATGTGCTTTGTCCTTTTATGATGCACGGGGTTCTTGGCAATGCTTATGGCAACTTAGTTGTCACAAGACATATTGATTGGTTCTAGAAGGAATTTGACGGTTCTTTTCTGCTCCACAATCTTTTGGTATAAGGCTGTGTCTTCCGGGCACTTCCATGTGTGGACTTCGAACGTGTCGAGATGTTTTCAATAGCGAGTGAGAGTATTGTGTGATAGTGAGATCTCCTTGGCATAGATTATGTAGCTTGGCTTCAATTTCAAAGAGTTTTGATGTATTTTCAGAACTTGAGTAGGTCTCCCTAACAGCATCCTAGATCTCCTTGGCGTTCCATACAAGAGAAAATTTTCTCCTATGTCGTTGGTCATTGAATTGATCAACCACGACATCACCATGTGGTTTTCTGTCTTCCAATCCAATCCTTGGACCTTGGATTTTTTTTTTTGGAATGGCAACTTCACCCATGAGGTATTAGTCAAAAATACAGAACAAGAGAGTGTATTATGTAGTTAGTTAGTTTCCTTTTTTGTGCTTTGTATTTTACCTACTTATATAGGTACCGTGTACTTAGTTTTGTGTGTGAATAAAGGACTATTCCATTCTCAATTTACTTTTCCTTATCGTTAAAAGCTATTGTTGGGGCCTAACTCCTAACAACTTAAGCTTTTAGGATGAATTGATAAACAAGCAATGACATACATTTGTGTATATGTTTATATCTTACCTTATGCAAGTTAATGATTTTGAGCATATAGAAATATGTAAAATAACGAAAGATCAATATCCTTTCTGCAGTCACATAGACAGTTGTGGACTCGGTGGTGAAATTCCTTACACATTTGCTAACCTTCGAAAAATGAGAGCATTGTAAGAATCAGATTCTTTTATTATACATTGTTGGTCTGTTCTAACAATTTACTTTTAGGTGGGCTTAATTACTTATCACAGTTCAGGTACACAACAGACAGTCCTTTCTCAGGGAAGATCCCAGACTTCATCGGTAACTGGACAAATCTAACCGAACTGTAATGAACTTATTATCTAATTTTTTCTTGAAAGTGCAAAGGTCAGTGTAATTGTGACGGGAGTATCTTGTTAACAAGCCTCTCAAATGATTTTGTAGGAGATTGCAAGGAAACTCTTTTGAAGGTCCTATACCCTCCAGTTTTTCTCAATTGACCTCATTGGAGTCTCTGTGAGTAGAAATATGTCATATATGTTTTAAACTCTCTTTTTATTTCCCTTTACAGAAATGAGACTAGCTTTGATTATGTTTGTATATACTCTATAAGCGAATCAGTGATATATACCATGGCAGCTCTTCTCTTGATTTTGTCAGAAATTTGAAGAACTTAAAAGAATTGTAAGATAGCAAACTCCTAAATTCGTTTTTATATTTTGATCTATACTTATTCCTGTTTTTAATGTGAATTTATGCATCAATTTACATATGCAATTTAGTTATACTTAAATAATTTTTTTTCCTCTTTTCCGCTTCAACAGAATTCTGAGAAATGCCATGGTAACGGGTGGGATTCCATCATTTATTGGAGGATTCAAAAATCAAGAAATATTGTATGTTTCCACAGACTGAGGAATTCCTTTTTTTTTTTTTTGTGTGCGAAAGCAAACTGATTGACAAAATTTGCCTTCACCGTCATTGATTCACAATTTTTTGTTGATATCATTGCAGAGATTTGAGTTTCAACAACTTAACAGGCGAGATTCCCAGCTCGTTGTTCACTATGAGTAATCTCACACATTTGTAAAGAAATAAGCAGAAATTCATATTATGAATACCATTATTTATTTATTTTTGGTTTTCTTCAACGTATGAAGTTTTCAAATCTAATGCCTTCCCTGAGTCAACCCGAAATTTTCCTTACTTTTCTTTTCTGTTGTTTTCTTATGTGGTCCACCGAAATAAGCAGATTTCTAGGAAACAACAGTCTGTCCGGAAACATTCCAAGCAATATGAGTGATAATATTTAGAATATGTAAGTTATTGGATAAGTATTATGATATCAAATCCCAAATCTGAATCTAATTGCAAGTGTACCTGATATGAACTGAAAATACTTTGGTAATGTTTATTCAATTCAGCCAACGGTTACAGATAGAATTTTGCAGACAATTTGAGAGGTCTGTTGGCTCTCCCAACTCACCAGTCCCTACTTTTTTTCTGCCCCTCTCCTCTCTGCTTTTCCCCTCTGATAACGAACTATTTTTCCCTCCTATTGCCCCACTGTTTTCCCGCGTATTTCTCTCAGCAACCAACTCTATTAACAAACTTTTTAACAGACTCCTTGAGATCCACAATAATACACACTCAAAGACTATTTTACCCCTGCTTACGGTTACGCCTAACATACATGAAATGCACGGGGGTCGTAACATTACCTATCGCCCAAACTTTCACCTTGTCCTTAAGGGGAAATGTAGGAAACTATTGTTGAATAGCAGTAGCCTGTCCCAAGTTGCTTCAAATGCAGGTAGACCCTGCCACTAGATGAAAACTTCCTTGGCACCCGGGGCTTTACAAGGCTAGGATGGATGCCAAGAACTTCAGTCAGTTCGACGATTAATTCCATATCTTCATGAAGCTGTGGAGGAAGGTCTTGAGCTGAATTGGTAGCTCTAATAGCCTGCTTAAGCTGAGATACGTGGAACACCGGGTGTATATTCACCGACTCTGGTAGCCAAAGTTTATAGGCAACTACTCCAATGCGAGCTAGAACTTCGTAAGGGCCGTAGCATCGAGGAGCCAGCCTTTTTTTCCTTTTTGCTGCTAAAGACTTCTGTCGATAAGGTCGCAACTTGAGATAAACCATTGCTTCCACAGAATTGCACTTCCTTCCTCTTCCCATTCGCTATTTTCTTCATCTTCTATTGACCACATGTCAAATGGAATTTCAGCTCATCCAAAATGCCATCTTTTTCCCGTAATTGCTGATCGATCGATTCCACATTCGTCAAGCCCCATTCATAGTCGAATCAGTGGAGGTGGGTCATGGCCATAAAAGATATAGGAAGGGGTTGACTTAGTCGAGGTGTGGAATGAAGTGTTGTACCGGTATTTTGCTCATGATAACGAACTCACACACTGCCTTGGTTTGCCTGCTGTAAAATAATACAAATAAGCCTCAATGTAATGGTTCACAACCTCTGTTTGGCCGTCCGTTTGTGGGTGGTAGGCCGTACTTCGCTTGAGCATTGATCCTTACAATCCGAAAAGTTCAGTCCAAAATGGACTCAATAACACTTTGTATCGATTGGAGATAATCGAACGAGGAATCCCATGTAGGCGAATGACTTCCTTCGTGAAAACAGTGGCTACCATCTTAGTTGTAAATGGATGTCGGATAGCCATGAAATGAGCATATTTACTCAATCAATCCGCAACAATTAAGATAAAATTAAAACCATTAGATTTTGGTAGCCCTTTAATAAAATCCATAGTTACGTCCTCCTATACCTTATGGCAAAGGCAGGGGCTGTAATAAACTTCCTGGTGACAAAGCTTGAGTTTTGCTCTACTGGCAAACTTGGCATTCAGCTATATTATCCTATACATCTTTTTTCATCCCTATCCAATATCAATCTGCTACCAAACGTTTATAGGTCTGCAACACCCCCAATTGACCCCCAACTGGACTATTATGGAATTCCCGAAGCAAGACTGGGATGAAGGATGAAGATTTAGAAATTAGTAACCGACCTTTGTAGTATAGCCGCCCTTGCTCAAAGGTAAAACCTGGAAATGAATCTTTGCCCTGTTGGATTGCCAAGATAACTTGAGTCAAACACCCATCTTGTGACACTTGCCGATGTAACCCATGAAGTCCAAGGGCTGCTGGATCAAGATAAGAGCTAGCAACAACTCGGTAATTATCGAGACAAATTATTTTCTGCCTTATTGCCTGACCATGGTTTATATTGAATTTCAAACTCATAGCCTAACAACTTATAGAGCCTGTTAGAAAATAGGTGTCAGTAAGTTAGTTGTTCTGTTTTATTCTTATCCGAACTTAAAGATTGGATTGATGAGGTGTCATTAGAGTTGTTAGGAGGTTAATTAGTTCTTGATTTTTTGGTTTGTTAGGTGCTAGTTTCTGATGTACATTTCTGATGTACGTGGTTATATAAACCATCTTTGCTCATTAATAAAAAATTATCGAAGTCATTCAATAAAACTTTCATGGTATCAGAGCTTAGGTTCCAAAGATAGAATGACAAAATCTTCGGCAACTAGGAATCCAACGTGGTCGGAGATCACTTCAGGGATGAGTTCCATCACCACCACAGGCGGCGTTGACCAGTTAGCAGTGGCCTTTCCTTTGCAGATTTCCGTTCATAAACTGAATGGAAAAAAATTATTTGGAGTGGTCCCAATCTGTCAAGCTCGCGGTACATGGTTGGGGAAAATTGGGACACTTAACTGGCGAGGTGAAAATCCCAGAGAAAACTGATCCACAATTCACCACATGGAGATTCAAATACTCTTTGGTGACTGCCTGGCTTCTTAATTCAATGGAAGCCGCAATTGCCAAGCCTCACATGTTTCTACCGACGGCGAAGGAATTGTGGGACTCAGTTTGGGAAACCTATTCAAACCCAGAGAATTCATCTCAAATATTTGAGATTAAGACAAAGTTGTGGCAAGCAAAACAAAGGAGATAGAGAGGTCACCATTTTTTACAACGAGATGGTGGCTTTATGGTAGGAGCTAGATCAATGTTATGACGATCGATGGAAGAATAGCAACGATTGTGCGAGGTTCAAGAAGCGGGAAGAGAATGATCGTGTTTATATGTTTCTTGTAGGTGTCAACAAAAGTCTTGATGAAGTCAAGGGAAGAATTCTGGGACAGAAGCCATTACCATCCATTCGAGAAGTATTCTCTGAGGTATGGCAGGAGGAAAGTAGAAGAAAAATCATGATGGGCTTAGCATCAAGTGAAAGAAATGACCATGAAGGATCTGCGTTAGTATATCGCACGTTTGAAGGAGAGCAAGAAGAAGAAAAAACCTTACTGTGACCACTGCAAGAAGTTCTGGCACATCCGTGAGACGTGTTGGAAAATTCACGGAAAGCCACTAGGTACGTAAGGAGGAAAGAAGAAAGTTGAAAAGGGTGCTGGTGCTCTTCAGGCTATGGTTGAAACTCCTCAAGAGTCACAAGTCAATTCAGGATCGTCATCTTTCACGAAGGAACAATTGAGCACTTGTATAAACTCTTTCAATCTTCACAAACCTCCATAAATGCATCCTATTCTTTTGCCTAAAATGGTAACAATCAGTCCTTTTGTTTGTCATGTGTTAAATTGTTGATTCTGGCACAACCGATCACATGATAGGTTGCTCGAATATGTTTTCTTCCTACAAATCTTGTGTAGGAAATAAACGTGTGAAAATTGCAGATGGTTCTTTTTCGGTAATTGCCGGAATTGGAACGGTAAAAATTTCTCCATTTCTTACTTTGACCGATGTTCTTCATATACCAAATTTATCCTGCAATCTTATTTCCATCAGTAAGCTAACTCTTGATTTAAAATTTTTGCTCCTCTCACTGCGAATTTCAGGAAGTTGTCTTGGGGAAAATGATTGGCAATGCTAGGGAATGTGGCGGTCTCTACCTATTTGAAGATGAATCCTACTCGAATAAGTCTGTTCAAAAAACTTGTTTTAAGTCTATTTCTGTTTCTAGTGACAATGAAGTATTTTTGAGGCATTATTGTTTAGGTCACCCTAGTTTCTTCTATTTGCAACATTTGTTTCCGAAATTGTTTAAAGATAAGAGTCCTCCTATGTTTCAATGTGAAGTGTGTGCTCTTGCAAAGCACCAACATGCTGCATATCCCCCATGAGGTTATAAACCTACTGCACCTTTTTCATTAATCCATAGTGACATATGGGGACCCTCTCGGGTTCAAACTTGTTTTGGAAAAAAATGGTTTGTAACATTTATTGATGATCATACACGAGTAAGTTGGGTTTACTTAATGAAAGAAAAAATTGAAGTTGAAATCGTGTTTAAAAATTTTTACCATATGATTCAATCACAATATCAAAAAAACATTCAAGTTTTTTGAAGTGATAATGGTCGGGAATATTTCAAGAATGTTTTAGGTCATTTTTTTTTTTTTTTTGTAGAAAAAGGAATTGTGCAACAAAGCTCTTACAATAACACGCCTCAACAAAATGGGTTGGCTGAGAGGAAAAATTGACATATTTTAGAAGTTGCAAGGGTATTGCTATTTTCAACTAACGTTCCAAAATCTTTGGGGTGAAGCTGTTTTAACTGCAACCAATCTTATCAATAGGATGCCATCAAAAATTTTAAATTTCAAAACACCCGTAAGTCTGCTTCAAAATTTGTTCCTAGCTTCACGCATTTTTTCAACCTTGCCCTTGTGTATATTTGGCTGTACAGTATTTATTCATAATCAAGATAAAAATTGTGGAAAGCTTGATCCTAAAGCTTAAAAATGTGTGTTTGTGGGCTTTGTATCAAACCAGAGGGATTATAAATGTTATGAACCAACTTCACGAAAGATGTTTATGACTATGGATGTTTTGTTTTTTTCATAACATTTTTGAAAACAAAAACAAGCTGTTTTTGAAAACAAGCCGTTTTTTGTTGCTCATCTTCAAGGGGAGAATAACAATGCAGATTCGGATTCCTCATGTTTTGACCAGCAGAATTTAACAGTTTTTTCAAATTTGAATTTTGAACCAAATTGGAATTTTGAAGCAAATTCTGATTTTGATTTTCAAAAAACAGATTTTCTTGGAGTTGAACAAAATTCGGAGTTAAACTCAAGTTCTGATTCAAATTTAAACTCTGATTCTGGTTTACAAATTCAAAATCTGGATTTGTCTCTAGTAAATAATTCAGAGTATGAGGTAGACAAAGGAAAAACTGTTGGATCCAAAAATCTGGAAACTATTGGAAAACAAAAAGAGCAAATTTTTGAAATTCAAAATACAAAAGAGACTTACGATTTGGAAACAGATGTGGCACCAACAAGAAAAATATTTCAAAAGTCAACTATTGAGGGAAATAAAAGTCAAACAGGTAGATACGGACAGATTTATGAGAGGAGGACTCATCGAAAACAGGGGGAGACTTGTACATCTCAGCAAAGTCAAGAGTTTACCCTGAGACAACTAAATCTCGATTTTAATTCTTATTCCCAGGTTGAGTTCACTAGTGAACTAGACCTTCCAATAGCTGTACGTTAGGGTAAAAGGTCATGCACTCAATATCCACAATATCCTCTCTCTAAATTTGTGTCCTATGAACATCTATCACCTAATTTTTCTGCATTCACCTCTAAACTTTCTTCTATGAAGATCCTTGATAATATACAGGAGGCTCTAAAAGTTCCAGAATGGAAGGAGGCAGTCCTCGAAGAGATGCGTGCCCTTGATAAGAATCAAACCTGGAGTATGAAGAGCCACCAAAAGGGAAGGACACGGAACGCTACAAGTGGGTGTTTACCACTAAATTCTGGGCAGATGGGTCACTAGAAAGATACAAAACAAGGCTGGTGGTGAAGGGATTTACGCAAACTTATGGTATGGATTACTTGGAGACGTTTGCCCTGTTGCTAAACTTAATATCGTTCGTGTTTTATTGTCTATTGCAGCAAACTTAGAATGGCAGTTACATCAACTTGACATGAAGAATGCATTCTTAAATGGTGAATTGGAAGAAGAAGTCTTCATGGATCCTCCGCCAGGTTTTGAAAAAGACTTCAGGTCAAAGGTTTGCAGGTTGAAAAAGTCTCTTTATGGACTCAAACAGTCCCTAAGAGCATGGTTTGAAAAGTTCACCAGATTTGTCAAAGGACAAGACTATTGCCAAGCTCAATCGAATCACACAATGTTCATTAGGCACGTGCCAAATGGACAGATGGCAGTTCTTATAGTTTACGTGGACGACATCATTCTTACTGGAGATGATTTGGGAGAAATACGGTGGTTGAAAGGGAGACTCTCAACTGAGTTCGAAATCAAGGATCTAGGTGAGTTAAAATACTTTCTTGGAATGGAAATTGCAAGGTCCAAGAAAGATATTGTTATCTCACAGAGGAAGTATGTGCTAGATCTTCTTAAAGAAACGGGTATAAGCAATTGTAGGCCAGTGGATACACCAATTGGCCCAAATCAGAAATTGGGACAAGTCAAACAAGGTACACCGGTAAACACCTTTTAGTATCAAAGATTAGTGGGCAAGCTGATTTACCTATCATACACACGACCTGACATTGCATTTGCAGTAAGTTTAATTAGCCAATTTATGCACTCTCCTTATGAGGAACACCTTGCAGTGGCTTATAGAATACTCAGGTACTTGAAGAGCTCACGGGGAAAGGGACTACTATTCAAGAAGAGTGAAAAAAGGAAGATTGAAGTATTTACTGATGCAGATTGGGCTGGATCCATAATAGACCGAAAATCAACATCAGGGTACTGTACATATGTACGGGGCAATCTTGTTACTTGGAGATGCAAAAAACAAAGTGTGGTGGCTCAGAGTAGTGCTGAAGCAGAATTTTGATCAATGGCAAATGGGATTTGTGAGGCATTATGGCTACAACAAGTGTTGAAGGAATTAAAGAAGCTGGTTATACTTCCTATGCAGTTATATTGTGACAACAAGGCTGCCATCAGCATAGCACATAACCCAGTACAACATGACAGGACTAAACATGTGGAAGTTGGTAGACACTTTATCAAGGAAAAGCTGGAGGCAGAAATTGTGTGCATTCCGTTCATTCCTACAACATAGCGAATAGCCGATGTATTGACTAAGGGGTTGTTTAGACCCGGGTTTGAATTACTTGTAAACAAGTTGGGCATGATTAATATATATACATCAACTTGAGGGGAAGTGTTAGAAAATAGGTGTCAGTAAGTTAGTTGTTCTATTTTATTCTTATCCGAACTTAAAGATTGGATTGATGAGGTGTCATTAGAGTTGTTAGGAGGTTAATTAGTTCCTGATTTTTTGGTTTGTTAGGTGCTAGTTTCTTATGTATGTTTCTGATGTACGTGGTTATATAAACCATCTTTGCTCATTAATAAAAAATTACCAAAGTCATTCAATAAAAATTTCAGAGCCACTTCTTGTGCTCATTGCTAATTAGCCTCTGCTCCAACAAGTACTTTAGACTTTACTGATTGGTTCACACAACGAACTTCCATCCCAACAAATATGGTCGCCATTTTTGAACTGCAAGCACAATTGCCTTCAACCTTCTTTCATAAATGGATTTGAGGCGAGCTTGAGGAGAAAGAATGTGGCTGAAATAAGCTATGGGTCGTTGATTCTGCATTAACACCACCCCTAACCCAACCCTTGATGCATCCGTTTTAAGGACAAATGGCTTGGAAAAATCTAGAAGAGCTAGCATGGGCATAGTAGTGATGGCCGTCTTAAGCTGATTAAAGGCCTTATCGGTCGCTTCATTCCATCCAAAATTATCCTTCTTCAATTGCTCTGTAAGTGGCCATGAAATTTTTCCATATCCTTTCATGAATTTACGGTAATAACCAGTCAACCTAAGAAAGCCCCTTAACTCTCACAAATTTCGGGGGGTCAGCCAATTCACCATGGCTTTAATTTTTCGTTTATTTGTGGCCACTCCTTCCTTCAAGATCTCGTGACCCAAATACTCTAACTGCCGCTGTCCAAAGTTACATTTCTTCTTATAAGCGTACAAGTAGTATTGCTTTAGAGCACATAGCATGGTCACCAAATGCTATAAGTGTTAGGAAATGCCCTAAGTATTAGAGACATTTTGATATATTCATTATGAACTGGATAATAAAATTATACATAGAGGTTATTCATTACATTGCTATATGTCCTCGTCTTATTTACATGTTAAAGTAAATGTAAGCAAATATGGCTCACTGACTGCTTGTGTTAAAACTGTTAGAACGTTGCATGCAATGGACTTTTGTATGCGAGAAGACAATGTTCTAAAGTTAGCGGTCTAAACTATGGTCTGTAGTCTATGGGGTTAGACCGAGCATCTAACTCATGTTAAGACTATTATGTTGTCTAAAGCCTTGGAGGGGATGGTTTGTCTTAACTGTCTGGAGCTGGACTCCCAAGTAGAGACATATATATGTTACTTGGTGGTGACATATTAGACCGGGACTAAAGCATGATTGATCTACGTAGTCCGCTATGAGTGGATCAATCTGCTTTTGACGTTCATTATGCAATAACCTTAATCCTGAGTAAATGAACTACTTCATGTATATGACTTGTGTACTTTGATGTTCCAATGGCTAAAGCGTCTTAGAGGTAGTAAGCTTATAGACCGGTTCGTTGGGTGCATGACTTGTATACGATGAAGGGTTTGTTTGCAGATATCGGAATCATAGCTCTAAGGAGTTAAAGGTATCCTCTTAAAGGCATTATACTGAATGTGAAAATGGACAAGGCCTTGGGTCGTCTGCTGGGCGGATGACTTCTTATTCACATATGGTGAATAATCATTTTCTTAATTCGGTAGCATAATGGAACTTCAAGATAGTCTGATCAGTAGGATTAAACGGACTTTGACCTAAGGCTGATCATGGATATCATATGAGGGTTTTGCATATATGACAAGATCATTGGATAGTAGCTCGTCATAGGCTTACGTAATACGGTATATAATTGGGAGTTCAGTTTCAGGTTTATAGTGGTGTGACTCTGAAACTAGTGATCATATGATTGAGTTGTTCGGTAAAGAATGATGATCATATGGATTTGCGGGAGCCCAATTATATATGTCCAATCAGTCCCTCTACTAGCTCCACATTATTCCTTAACGTTTGGCAAATTGATTTGTGTATGCTATTGGTTAGTTTATTATGCATGGATGGTGATGATACAGGATTAGGATGGTAGACAAGATTCTCTCCGGTTGGATTCAAATTTTGTTTTGGATAATAGAGTACACAATTATTCGAACTCCAAATAAAGTTACCATGATTTTATTTGAGATTGGATTGGAGTTGTAGAAAATTATCCATGAGAACAAGAATTTGAAACACAACCGTTTTGTGGATTTTGAAATTTGAATTTTGAAATTTGAATTTGAAATTCGAATTTGAAATTTGAATTTGAAATTTAAATTTGAAATTTGAAATTTGAAATTTGAAATTTGAAATTTGAAATTTGAATTTGAGTTGGATTTGGAGAGGATAATCTTGTTAGAATCCTACTTGAATTTTGAATCTAAATCCTAACAAGTGGACGAAATTTTTGAGGATAATCCCCAATGGAATTTCGGTTTTTGTGGATAAGGTTCAAGGAAAAAATTCAAGTTTCAATCCCAGTTGAATTTGGATTCTCTCCTCCCTGAAAAGTGGCCGAAATTTTGGAGATAATCTCCTAGGAAAATTCGGTTATTTTGGATAAGGTTAAGATAAGATTCAAGCTTGAAAATCCTAGTGGAATTTTGATTCTTCCTTATCCTAAAAGTGGCCGAATATTTGGAGAAGATTTTCTCCTAGGATTTCAGATTTTTTGGTTGAAAAAGGGAGATAAAATTCTAGTTAAAATCTTGTTTAGATTTGGATTGGATTTATCCTAAGAAAAACCGAATTTTATTGTTGGATTTTCCCATGGAAAAATTTGAATTTTTTGGTTATGGATAAGGGAGAAAATCTTTTCCTAGTCCAATTCGAATTCAGAGAATCACCTCATATAGGTCTATAAATAGAGGTCCTGCCACTCCAGTTCTCTCAGACCACAGACTCTCAGGTGAGCAGGCTTATTGTTGCACAACTCATCGTGACAATAAAGTTCTTTAGAGATCTGGGTGGTCGGAAGAAGACTAGCAGTGCTAGCGTACCGATCGAGGTTCAGGGTGCCCACACACTCAGCCATTCGGGAATTAGAGAATAGTAGAGAAGGCTAGTTGGTTGAAGCCTGCGGTCATTCTCCTCCTGCAAGATTGGCATCCTTGAGGTATGAGTTTTAATTGTTGTTGGTTTATTGTATATGGCATCATGAGATATTTAACGATCTAAAAATTTTTATTGTTCCACTGCGCCACTCTGATACGTTTTTACCGATTTATTTTCCTACAATAAGTGTTGGAAATCTCGGACTGAGATTAAGGAAGGATTGTGTGGCTAATTTTAGGGGATTAGGAGTTGCTGTATTTAAGGAATAGTTGACAAAATTGTTAACTGTAAATAGCCGTGTATCATATGCAGTTTTCTAGGAGACTTTATTCTTTGATTTGTTTCCTTTTATAACTTATTGTAAAGGCTGTAAGTTGGCCTATATATTCTGTAATTTTTCAGTAATGAAATAAGAATTATCATTGAGCTTCCATCACCTTTATGGTATCAGAGCCACCATAAACAGGGGTTCTGTAAAAAAAGAGAGGATTTTCTGTGTGAGAGAGAGTGATCAGGTTCGGCCATGGAAGGGAGGAAAGAGAAAGATGTTTCCACAGCAGTCTCAGCCCCTTCTCTGATTTCTTCTTCTATTTTACCGACAATCACTCAATCATAAGGTGACAATGCTACTCTTCAAATAACCCAACATAAACTGAATGGAAAAAATTTCCTTCAGTGGTTTCAATCCGTCCAGATGGTGATTTGGGGGAGAGGCAAGATGGGATACATTAATGGAGAAATCAAGAAACCAAGCCATGACAGTCCGGAGTATGCAGCCTGGGAATCCAGCAACTCGATAGTTATGGCATGGCTAATCAACTCTATGGAAACGAGTATTAGTCATACCTACTTATTCTTCAAAACAGCAAAAGGTATTTGAGATGCTGTTAAAGAAAATTATTCAGATTTTGAGAATACATCTCAAATATTCGAAATTAAGATGCGGCTGAAAGAAAGCAGGCAAGGAAAACAAGATGTGACTGGCTGCTACAACATGCTGAAGGTTCTTTGGCAAGAGCTTGACCTGTTCTATAAGGCAGATTGGGGAGAACTCGAAGACCATGTGAAGTTCAAGACTCATCTTAACAAGGAGAGGCTTTATGAATTTCTGGTAGGTCTGAACCGTGATCTAGATGAGGTCAGAGGAAGGATTTTAGGTAGAAAACCTCTTCCCTCTATCGGATAGGCTTTTGCAGAAGTAAGAAGAGAAGAAAATAGGCGGCGTGTGATGCTTGGCAACCAGAATTCCGGGAATAACCAGGTTGTAGCAGCCAGGGATCGACCTGTGGAGACTACTGCTTTGGCAGTAAATAAAACATGAGGTTTTTCTAGCAACAGGAACCCGAATAAACAAGTAGAGAAACCAATGTGCACTCATTACAACGAGCAAGGTCATACCCGTGAGAATTGCTTTCATATCCATGGGTTTCCACCTAATTGGAAGTCTCGGGGGCCAAAAGATAAAAGAGCACTCAACATGGTTTCTAAAGATCATACCGCTATTGAGGACTCAAGCAAGGGCCAAGATTTAAAGGTTGTGCTGACTAAAACCCAACTAGAGACGTTGCACTGGATAATCAATCAGGCATAGACATCAAATCCACCCACAAAAGGATTTACTGCTGCCCATAAAGGTACTGCTCTCCATACTAAGTCACAACCAAATTGGATTCTTGATACAGGTGCAACAGACCATATGACAGGTAATGCTTCCCCGTTTTTTACTTACACCCCGTGTAATGATAAGTCACGAGTTCAGATAGCAGATGGATCATATTCAGTAGCAGCAGGGAAGGGGTCAATTCGTCCTAATAACGAATCAATTCTTCACTCAGTTCTCCATGTTCCAAAGTTATCCTATAACCTGATCTCTGTTCGCAAATTAACTCGGGATGAGAATTTTCTGGCTAAATTTTCTTCTACTTGTTGTGAAATACAGGAGCAAACCTCGAGGAAGACGATTGGGAGTGCTAGAGAGGAGGATGGACTCTACCATTTTGTCATGCTGTGAAATTTTTGAGTTTAAATTTCGCACGTGAATGTATAAAACTCAATTTGTTAGTGTGCCAACAAAAATTTTTTTTTTTTTATGAGAATTCAATTTTAAATTTTTGGGGTATTAAATATTAGTTTAAGGATATTTAAAACATTTTTACAAATTTTAAAATTTGTACAATTTTTACCCAATAAAATTTTAACAAATATTATTTTTTTATTTTTCTTTTTTTTTTTCTCTTTCCTATTTCCGGAATTATCCGGATGTTTTTTTTTTCTTTTTCTTCCCCTTTCTCTTCTTAATATCCTCTCTCTCTTTGTTTTTTTTTCTTCACCGACTCACGCCCTCACTCACTCTCTCTCGCCTCACTCCTCCTCGCCAACTTCCCTATTTCAAATCTTCCAAAATTTTTTTTCAAACCCTCCATTTCCCTCTCACGCCCTCTCACTTTGTTTTTTTAACTCCCCCCTCACCGATTCTTTCTCCCTCCCTCACCATCTTTCCTTCCTTTTCTTTTTCTTTCCCTTTTATTTTTGTTTTGGCCGAACGCCACCGGAGCCGCCCACCGAACCCGATCGCCGTGCCCAGCCAACCGTCGAAGCTCGCGAGCCACCGATGCCAACTGGCCGTGCCACCATTTCGCGACTGTCACCCGAACCAGCTGCGCCCGAAACCCCCCCACGCTGGACCGCCCAGCCGCGTCTCACCTTCCTCGCCACCACCAGACGCCGAATCTAAGCCCAGCCGAACGTTGACCGAGCCTGAGCCACCACTAACCGCCTGACTCCGACCGGGACTGAAGCTCCGCGACCATCGCCCGAACGCTGCCTCGCTCGGCCGAAGCCTGTCTCGTCTGACCCAGCCATGCCAGCCGTGCCTCGCCCTCCTCCTCGTTGTCTGTCCGCCCTCGTCTAGCCGGTTGCTCCTCGCTGTGCCATCGATCATCGTGCCCAAGCGCCACCGCCCTCTTGCCGCCGTGAGCTCCACCGGCTGAACTCCCCCCCTTAACAAAAATATATATATACATATATGTGTGTATTTGTATACAGGTTATATAATAAATAATAATAATAAAATAAATAATAATATAATTTAAATAAGTGTTTTAAATTTATTTGGGATTGAGATTTGAATTTGTATTTGAACTCTTCTGGGAATTGGAAAATTTTTCTGCAGGTTGAGCATTTTGGAGCTTTTAGGGAAGCCTATATTTAAGGCAGGTCATGCCGAAATTTTTTTAAAAAATATATATATTTTGGAATTGTGTTAAAATTGTTGTTTTAAAATTTCGGTGTTAAAATAAAGTATCATTTTAAATTTTAAAATTCAATGACATACTAATTAGTTGAGTTTACGATAATTCGATTACCGAATTCTTGGACAGATAATTAAATTATCTGTGTTTCTTGTTTTAGGTACTTGTTGATTGAATTCAAGGAAAAAGACTATCTTGGAATTCGTGCGAAAAGTTGATCGTAGATTAAATTGCCAACGAGATAGGATATCTTACCCTTTCTTTGTAGCCAATTTTGTTTTAATGATTTGGCCAAAAATCATTTAAAGAAAATGAGTTCATAAAGTTTCGAAAATTATGTGATTTAGAAAATATCACGATTTCAGAAATTAAAGGAAAAAATATCCGGTCACGGATTTTTTTGAAAAACAATACGGCATATTTTTATTATGTGAATCATATGTTCATATGAAATGTTGAAAGTTGGATTTGGTTTTAAAGTATACCGGGAGCCAGCACACACGTGCGAAGAGTGCACATCTCGATCGAGGATCACTCATTATGCTTCGGCATGGTGAGGGAGGCTCATACGGACCGTACACGAACTAGATATACATAGGGACACAATTTGCATAATCACGATTCCACGTTTATAATTCGGTACTGCATTGACATACTTAGTATGATGGTTAAATTAAAATGTTGAAATATTTATTTTTTAAAAATATCCTACTGGACCTTTCGCTCACTGTTTTAAAACTGGTAAACCCCCAAGAGATAAAGGTGATTAGAAAATGCAGGTGACGTGGAGCCGTCCGTGGACAACAAGGACTAAAGACTTGAAGTAGTGTTCTGTATTTTAGGACAAAGTATGTATATGAACAATCCGGGACTGTAAATTCTAAACTTTACTTTTATGATCTTACTTATTTTATTTTATCCAAGTATGCATCTGTGGGATATGGGTACCTCACCACCTGATGTTGTGATAAAAATTGAATATAAATATTACTTAATTTAAAATATACAAGCATAATTTATAAACAAGTTTAAAGAGTCGATAAAGGGTAAGGTATAAAAACTGACAGACTTAGGAATCTGAGCTTTCCTTTCCTTTATTCTTTTAAAATCTTATATCTGTCACTATCCCGGATTTTTGAGATGTGACACCTGTTGTTGTTCTGGATTTTGGGACGTGACAGGATTTTTGGTATCAGAGCATGGTTTGGGGTTCCCATAGGAATTATATGCATACTTGGAGTAAAATAAAATTCTAATTTACAACCCGAAATTTTTATTTTATAGAATGCCGTCCAGACGTAGAAGGGGAACCGTCCCGACAACTACCCCAACCCCAACCTCAGCACTGACGCCAGAGCCAGACTAGGCTAACGTCACGGAAGCCATGTATCGAGTATTACAAAACATGGTTGCTCGTGCGAGAGATGAACCGATCGTTCGTGACATGAATCGGAGCCTACGAGATTTTCAACGATTTCTAATTCCAGCCTTTACTGGTGAAGGTGATCCTCAAGAAGCGGATGATTGGTTGCAAAGTGTGATAATGAAGATGGATACTATCCAGACCCCACCTGAATACCAGATTGAAATTATTTCCACCTATTTGGATGGTAAAGCTGGCATATGGTGGAGACAAATTAGGAGAACGCACAATCTCCAAGAAATGACCTGGGAGATGTTTGAACAGTTATTCTATGATCAATTTTTCCCTGAGAGTTTTAGGGGTCAAAAGATTATAGAGTTCATGAGCCTACAACAAGGAAATATGACCGTGTTCGAGTACATGTCAAAAATTTGGAGAATTATCCAGATTTGCTTCTACGATGGTGGCGACTGAGCGCACCAAATGTATAAAGTTTGAGCAGGGACTTAAACCATCGATAAGAAGACTAGTGGTGGGTATGCAGATTTGAGACTACCCGACGCTCGTGTCAGCTGCCCTGCGTATTGAACAGGATAATCAAAATTTTCAGAAGCAGAAATCTAAAGCTCCAAGGACGTCCGGTGGACCGACTAGAAGTCAATGTGGGAATCGTACTCATGTTAGTGGGGTCAACATTAAAGGTAGAAGAACTGACAGTACTAGTAATACTTCTACCGGAAGATTACACCCATATGAGAGGAGCTGTTATAACTGTGGCCAAACAGGACATTTAAAGAGGAACTGTCCTTATAGGCAACAGCAGCCGGTTCAACAATTCCAGCAGTCCAGTCAACCATCAGCAAGATCTCGTCAATCTGGATCTGGACAATTTACCCAGGGACAGGTTAAACAGGGACATTTTAACCAGGGATAGTCAGGATTTGGCCAGTCACAATATAGGCCGCCACAAGCCCTTTATCAACCAAATTTTGGACCTCAATCATTTCAATCACAATGGAGACCTCAGATGTCCACTAGTAGGCAGGCTTCTTCGCAACCACCACAATTCAGGCCAGCGGGACCCACTACCTCGAGGAACAGTATGAATGACAAGGGAAAAGGGAAAATGTATGCTGTGGAAGGGGAAGAACCAACAACTCAGAATAGTCTTACGGTTATGGAGGGTATGATTCTGATCTCTTCTAGTTGGGCACATGTATTGTTTGATACTGGTACCAGTCATTCTTTTATTGCATCCACGTTTGCAAAAGCATTAGAATTAGAAATCAAACCTTTAGAGTCACCTTTGCACCTAAGTATGCCAGTTGGAAAAATCGAAACTTCATTGATATGTTGGACTAATGTTGTTACGCGAGAAGGTGAACAACTTAATGTCCAATTCATTATCCTACCAATGAGACGCTATGATGTGATTCTTGGTATGGATTGGTTAACTCAGAATAGGGCAACGTTAGATTGTCATCACCGAAAGGTGATATTATTCATAGAGCCAAACCCAACGGTGATCGAACTTGAAGATCCAGATCGAGTGATGACCAGTGAGATGTTGAGATCAGCCATAGGTGGTCGACAAAAGTTATCTTGCGCCGCTATTATTTTTGCATTGGAAGGTGACAACAATGTGAAAAGAGGTGATCACAACACTCCAGTGGTAGATGAATTTCCGGATGTATTTCCTGAAGATTTACCTGGTTTGCCACCTGACCGAGAGGTAGAATTCTGCATTGATCTTATTCCCGGTACAGCCCCGATATCAATTCCGCCTTACAAAATGGCACCTGCGGAGAAAGTTGAATTGCGAAAACAATTGACTGAGCTAGAACTTAAAGGATTCATTCGGCTTAGCAAATCACCATGGGGAGCACCAGTCTTATTTGCAAAGAAACAAGATGGAAGCTTACGACTGTGTGTTGACTATAGGCAACTGAATAGGGTGACTATCAAGAATAAATATCCTTTGCCAAGGATCGATGAGTTATTTGATCAACTTGAAGGTGCTCAGTACTTCTCAAAGATTGATCTAAGATCTGGATATCATCAATTGAAAATCCGAGAGGAAGATATCCCAAAAACTGCATTTAGGACTCGGTATGGATCTTACGAATTCTTGGTTATGCCTTTTGGTTTAACGAATGCTCCAGCAGCTTTCATGGACTTGATGAATTGTGTTTTTCGACCATTTCTAGATCAGTTTGTCATCGTCTTCATTGATGATATTCTGATATATTCTAAAACCTGGGAGGAACACAAACAACACTTAAGGTTGGTCCTATAAACTCTGCGGGTGCATCAGTTGTACGCTAAGAGGGAGAAATGCGACTTCTGGTTATCTGAAGTCAAATTTCTTGGGCATGTTATCTCTAGTCAAGGCATAGCCGTGGACCCTACAAAAGTCGAAGCAATAATAAAATGGGAACGACCTAGAAACGTAACTGAAATCAGAAGTTTTCTGGGATTAGCGGGATATTATCGTAAATTTGTTCAGGAGTTCTCGCGAATTGCAGCCCCAATGACACGATTGACAAGAAAAGATGTTCGATTTGACTGGGACAGGAAATATGAGAACACTTTTCAAGAATTAAAAACTCGCTTGACCAGCGCTCCAGTTCTTATAATTCCCAAGCCTGAAGAACCTTATAAAGTTTATACTGATGCATCGAAAGAAGGACTCGGGTGTGTTCTAATGCAGAGAGGACATGTTGTAGCATACGCATCTTGACAATTGAAGACGCATGAGAAAAACTACCCAACACATGATTTAGAGTTGGCAGCCATTATTTTTGCTTTAAAAATTTGGAGATGCTATCTTTATGGTGTCTCATTTCGGATTTTCTCTGATCATAAGAGTTTGCAGTATCTCTTTACTCAGAAAGATATGAATTTGAGGCAAAACGTTGGGTAGAGTATATGGAAGATTATGACTTTACTCTAGAATATCATCCAAGTAAGGCTAATGTCGTTGCGGATGCTCTTAGTCGAAAAGGTGCCGGTGTTCTTGCTTCGTTAGCAGTGCTTGATGGGAAAAGAACAGCAGTGGTTGAGGATTATGATATTCAGATTTCTGAGGATCAAGATTCAATCACTCTGTACAATTTAGTAACTCCACCCTACTTGATTCAGCAGGTTAAGGAGAATCAACATAAAGATAGCCATTTGCAAAATATCTGGTCAAAGCTTCAGAATGGAGAACAACTGGAACATTGGAACATCCGTAGTGATGGAACTTTGTATTTCAAACATCGTCTAGCTGTTCCACAAATATCAGAATTGAAGAAGGCAATCATGAATGAAGCTCATAAATCTCGATTTGCAATACATCCAGGAGTTATCAAGATTCATAAGGATTTAAAGAGGCAATACTGGTGGCGAAACATGAAAAATAATGTGACAAATTATGTGAAGACTTGTCAAAATTGTCTTAAGGTCAAAGTGGAACGTCAGAAACCTGGAGGGATGCTACAGCAGCTACCTGTTCCAGAGTGGAAGTGGGAAGAAATTACCATGGATTTTCTTATGGGGCTACCAAAAACACGGAATGGTTTCGATGCAATTTGGGTAGTGGTAGATCGATTGACGAAATCAGCGCACTTCATTCCTATCAAGTCCACATATGGTAGGCAGAACTTAGCCAAGGTATATTTAGACGATATAGTGAAATATCATGAAATACCATTAAGTATTATTTCTGATCGAGATCCTCGATTTACCGCTCGATATTGGAAGAGTTTCCAGGCAGCTTTTGGGACAGATTTGAAATTCAGCACCGCTTTGTAGGAAAATTAAACGGTAAAAACGTATCAGAGTGGCGCAGCGGAACAATAAAAATTTTTAGATCGTTAAATATCTCATGATGCCATATACAATAAATCAACAACAATTAAAACTCATACCTCAAGGACGCCAATGAACAGGAGGAGAGTGACCGGAGGCTTCAACCAACTAGCCTTCTCTACTATTCTCCAATTCCCGAATGGCTGAGTGTGTGGGCACTCTGAACCTCGATTGGTATGCTAGCACTGCTAGTCTTCTTCCGACCACCCAGATCTCTAAAGAACTTTATTGTCACGATGAGCTGTGCAACAATAAGCCTGCTCACCTGAGAGTCTGTGGTCTGAGAGAACTGGAGTGGTAGGACCTCTATTTATAGACCTGCATGAGGTGATTCTCTGAATTCGAATTGGACTAGGAAAAGATTTTCTCCCTTATCCAAACCAAAAAATCCGAATTTTCCAAGGGAGAATCTCCACAATTAAATTCAGTTTTCCTAGGATAAATCCAATCCAAATCTAAACAAGATTTTAACTAGAATTTTATCTCCCTTTTTCAACCAAAAAATCCGAAATCTTTAGGAGAAAATCTTCTCCAAATTTTCGGCCACTTTTAGGATAAGGAAGAATCAAAATTCCACTAGGATTTTTCAAGCTAAATCTCATCTCAACCTTATCCAAAAATAACTGAATTTCCTAGGATTTAGGCTCCAAAATTTCGGCCACTTTTAGGGAGTAAAGAGAATCCAAATTCAACTAGGATTGAAGCTTGAATTTACCCTTGAATCTTATCCACAAAAACCGAATTTTCCATTGAGGATTATCCTCAAAAAATTCGCCCACTTTTGTTGGGATTTGGATTCAAAATTCAAGTAGGATTCTAACAAGATTATCCTCTCCAAATCCAACTCAAATTCGAATTTCAAACCTTGTGGATTTTCCACAACAAATTCGAATCCTACTTGGACTGTGATTTAAAATTTGAATTTTAAATTTCAAATTCAAATTTCAAATTTCAAATTTCAAATTTCAAATTTAAATTTCAAATTCAAATTTCAAATTCGAATTTCAAATTCAAATTTCAAATTCAAATTTCAAATTCAAAATTCAAATTTCAAATTTCAAAATTCAAATTTCAAATTTCAAAATTCAAATTTCAAATTCCACAAAACGGTTGTATTTCATATTCTTGTTCTCATGGATAATTTTCTACAACTCCAATCCAATCTCAAATAAAATCATGGCAACTTTATTTGGAGTTCGAATAATTGTGTACTCTATTATCCAAAACAAAATCTGAATCCAACCGGAGAGAATCTTGTCTACCATCCTAATCCTGTGTCATCACCATCCATGCATAATAAACTAGCCAATAGCATACACAAATCAATTTGCCAAACGTTAAGGAATTATGTGGAGCTAGTAGAGGGACTGATTGGACATATATAATCGGGCTCCCGTGATTCCATATGATCATCATTCTGTACCGAACAACTCAATCATATGATCACTAATTTCAGAGTCACACCACTATAAACCTGAAACTGAACTCCCAATTATATACCGTATTACGTAAGCCTGTGACGAGCTACCATCCAATGACCTTGTCATATATGCAAAACCCTCATATGATATCCATGATCAGCCTTAGGTCAAAGTCCGTTTAATCCTACTGATCAGACTATCTTAAAGTTCCATTATACTACCGAATCAAGAAAATGATTATTCACCATATGTGAATAAGAAGTCATCCGCCCAGCAGACGACCCAAGGCCTTGTCCATTTTCACATTCAGTATAATGCCTTTAAGAGGATACCTTTAACTCCTCAGAGCTATGATTCCGATATCTGCAAACAAACCCTTCATCGTATACAAGTCATGCACCCAACGAACCGGTCTATAAGCTTACTACCTCTGAGACGCTTTAGCCATTGGAACATCAAAGTACACAAGTCATATACATGAAGTAGTTCATTTACTCAGGATTAAGGTTATTGCACAATGAACGTCAAAAGCAGATTGATCCACTCATAGCGGACTACGTAGATCAATCACGCTTTAGTCCCGGTCTAATATGTCACCTCCAAGCAACATATCCATGTCTCTACTTGGGAGTCCAGCTCCAGACAGTTAAGACAGACCGTCCCCTCCAAGGCTTTAGACAACATAATAGTCTTAACATGAGTTAGATGCTCGGTCTAACCCCATAGACTACAGACCATAGTTTAGACTGCTAACTTTAGAACATTGTCTTCTTGCATACAAAAATCCATTGCATGCAACGTTCTAACAGTTTTAACACAAGCAGTCAGTGAGCCATATTTGCTTACATTTACTTTAACATGTAAATAAGACGAGGACAGATAGCAATGTAATGAATAACCTCTAAGTATAATTTTATTATCCAGTTCAAAATGAATACATCAAAATGTCTCTAATACTTAGGGCATTTCCTAACAATCTCCCACTTGCCCTAAGCCAGTAGATGTGCCATGTTACGCATCCCCATCGCCTCTACATGCCTCTCAAAGCTTCTAGCTACCAAAGTCTTAGTAAAGGGATCAGCGATGTTGTCCTCGGACGCGATCTTACAAACATCCACTTGTCCTGTCTCCACATGCCCTCTAATAATGTGATACCTCCGATCGATGTGCTTGGTCCTCTTGTGGTGCCGAGATTCCCTTGTGTTGGCAATAGCCCCTGTATTATCACAGTAAAGTGTGATAGGCTTGTTAACACCCGGAATGACCTCAAGGTCTCTAAAGAACTTGCGGAGCCAAACCGCTTCTTTAGATGCCTCAGCCGCAGCCACATACTCAGCCTCCATAGTAGAGTCAGCTGTGCAGCCCTGCTTCACGCTCCTCCACACAATGGCGCCTCCTCCGAGCAAAAACACTGATCCAGATGTCGATTTCCTCGAATCCTTACAAGTCTGGAAGTCTGAGTCCGTGTATCCTACGGGTGTTAGGTCCCCTCCAGAATACACTAGCATATAATCCCTCGTTCTCTTAAGATACTTGAGTATATACTTTACTGCTTGCCAGTGCTTGGTTCCAGGATTCGCTTGATATCGACTCACCATACCTACTGCAAAACATATGTCCGGGCGAGTGCAAAGCATAGCGTACATAAGGCTACCCACAGCGGATGCATAAGGGACCTTACTCATACGCTCTCTTTCTTCCGATGTCTTGGGACAGTCATCCAATGAAAGAGTTAAACCGGCAATAGAAGGTTGTGAGCCTTTCTTTGCCTCTAGCATTGCATATTTGTCAATTATTTTATCTATGTATGAAGCTTGGGATAACGCTATCATTTTGTTCTTTCGATCTCTGAAGAGACGAATGCCTAGAACATAATTAGCTTCTCCCAAGTCCTTCATGTCAAACTGTTGGTGTAACCAAAGCTTGACCGATGATAAGTTCCCTACATCATTCCCAATGAGTAGTATATCATCGACATAGAGTATCAGAAAGACCACTTTTCCATCCTTAATACGTTTATAAACACAAGGTTCATCAACGTTCTGCTCAAAACCAAATGTCTTAATCGCTTGATCAAACCTCTGGTTCCATGAGCGGGATACCTGCTTTAATCCATAAATGGATCTAAGCAACTTGCAGACTTTCTTATCTTGACCTTTTGCTACGAACCCTTCGGGCTGTATCATATAGATACACTCTTCAAGATGGCCATTCAAGAATGCCGTCTTGACATCCATTTGCCAGATCTCGTAATCGAGAGCCGCAGCAATGGACAGAAGAATACGGATAGACTTCAGCATAGCAACAGGCGAAAAGGTTTCCTCGTAATCGATTCCAGCCTTTTGCGTGTATCCCTTTGCAACCAGTCTAGCTTTGAAAGTTTCCACTCTCCCTTCCGCATCCTTCTTTCTTTTGTAGACCCATTTGCATCCAATGAGTTTTATCCCATCCGGCAAATCTACAAGTTCCCAAACAGAGTTGGATTTCATAGAATCCATCTCATTGTTCATAGCCTGTTTCCAAGATCTAGAATCAACATCCTTTATAGCTTCATCATATGTGACCGGATCTTCCTCATGCTCATGAGCCTCGGCCTGGTATACCTCAGCATCATACATAAAGAAATTAGGTTTCTTAGAAACCCTCCCACTACGACGAAGCACCCTAAATTGTTGATCGTCTGCAGGTCTTTCACTGGAACTTGGACTTGCGTCCAAGACCGAAATCTGTGGAGCAGTTCTTTCACCCGATAACTCCTCTAGCACCACTTTGCTTCGAGGCTTAAAGTCATTCATGTGACTTTCCTCCAAGAATGTCGCATGGGTTGAGACAATGACCTTTTGTTCCTTCGGGTTATAGAACAGACCTCCTTTAGTTCCCTTTGGATACCCTACAAACATGCACAATTCTGACCTTGGTTCCAACTTCTTCGCATCCCCATCCAGTACATGTGCCGGGCAGCCCCATATTCTCATATGTCCAAGGGAGGGCTTCCTGCCACGCCACAATTCATACGGAGTTCTAGGAATTGATTTGCTCGGAACCTGGTTCAGAATATAGCACGCCGTTTGTAAAGCATGTCCCCAAAATGATAATGGCAGCGTTGAGTAACTCATCATGGACCGTACCATATCCAATAAGGTCCTATTTCTCCTTTCGGCTACACCATTCTGTTGTGGAGTACCAGGTGCAGTCAATTGGGATAAAATCCCGTTCTCTACAAGATGTCCTAGAAATTCATCAGAGAGGTATTCGCCACCTCGATCAGATCGAAGTGTCTTTATGGATTTATCTAATTGCTTTTCCACTTCCGCACGATACTCTTTGAACTTGTCAAAGGTTTCGCTCTTGCGGTGCATCAGATACACATATCCATACCTTGAGTAATCATCTATGAAAGAGACATAGTACTCGAACCCTCCTCGTGCTGTGACGTTCATGGGGCCACATACGTCAGTGTGCACAATTTCTAAGAGCTCCTGTGCCCTTGTACCCTTAGCTCCAAAAGACCTCTTAGTCATCTTACCCTCTAGACAAGACTCACATTGGGGAAGTCGTACCTCCTCCAGAGATTCCAGAGGACCGTCTTTCACCAATCTTTGAATCCTATCCTGATTAATATGACCAAGTCTTAAATGCCAAAGATACGCCTTGTTAGAGTGAGAAACTTTCAACCTTTTAGAGTTATCAATTAATTCAGTGTCAAGCAGTGAGTACATCTTTGGTCTAATCAAATATAGGTTTCCATTCATCCATCCAGAACAGATAAAAGACTTATTTCTACGAATATCAACTCTTTTACTAAAAGAAACTGAATAAGAATCATTTATTAAACAAGCTACCGATATAAAGTTCCTCCTAAAATTAGGAACATAAAAACAGTCTTTCAATAAAATAAACCTAAATTGATCAAAATAAAGATGAACGTCTCCCACTGCCTCAGCCACCACAAAGCTACTATCTCCAGTCCGCAACGAGAGGCTCCTATCATGTAGACTTCTCGTTTCCACGAACCCCTGCATAGAAACACAAACATGATTAGTGGCGCCCGAATCAATGACCCATGTGTCTTTCGATTCTTCCACCAAACACGCTTCTAAGTAATGAAGTTCCTTACCTTCCTTGCCCTTGGAGGCTAGGAATTCCCGGCAAGCCTTCTTGAAGTGACCTACCTTCCCACAGTGGAAGCATTTGGACTTTTTAGGGTCCTTCGGCTTCTTGTTCTTCTTCTTCTTCTTCCCGTCCGAGACAGGAGGATTAGAAGAACTGGAAGCCACTTGCTTCTTATTTGGCCTCTTCCTCTTCCGTGAGGGATTGGAAGATTCCGCCAAATTGGCCTCTCCTTTAGGTCGGACCGTATCCTCATCCCTGATCATCCGCTCATAAGCCTGTAGTTGCTTCATGAGCTCGGTTAGTCCTAACTCCTTTGTCGCCAGATTGTATGCGGCCTTAAACCCCACAAAATCTTTAGACAGAGTCTTGAACACCATCTCGATCTGGGTGTTATAGTCCAACTCAGCACCATTCTCGGCAGCCTCAGCGAAGAATCCCATTAGAGTGATCATATGGTCCTTCACCGGAGCACCCGCCTTTTGCTTAGAGTTCATAATGCTGGTGATAGCGGACTGTCGAGCCAATTTTTCTTGGCCTCCGAACATGTCCTCCAGATTTTCCATGATCTCCCCAGCAACTTGATAAGTCTCATGCTGCTTTTGTAAAGCACTCGTCATGCTAGCAAGGATGTAGCATCGAGCTATCTCATTGGATTCTCTCCAACGATTATAGGCAACCGGGATCTCCTCAAGTGGTGTGTCAGGTTTGGGCCCAGGTGGGCATGGTTCGTCCAGTACGAACTTGTGTCTCTCGCAGCTGAGAACTATTAATAGATTTCTTTCCAATCTTTATAATTGTCGCCATTCAACTTATTTTCAGTAAGTATCGAAATGAGGGGTGTAGGTGACATTTTGAACTGAAATAAAATTATACTAGACATCATTACAAAGCCCAAGCAAATATGCAGATAATTTAGCAAATAAAACATACAAGTATGTTCCTACATGAAACTTGAAAAAAATGTAGCATTGCAACGGTAATTCTCAGCACCTATTGCCCCAAGCCACTGAGGGGTGGTCATGAGAACAAATAGCCGGAACATGGACCCCGTCCAATTAATATATGTTACCTTAAATCCTCCAAGGTTAAGACATATATTAATAACCGCTTATTTGGCCACCAGTTTAGTTAACAGAGCTTCTAGGGAAGGTTAATAACTAAACGAGTCTTGAGTGTATAACCATTGTTTACGTAGCCCGATCCACGTCCTACCAAGCCACCGAGGGGTGGTCATGAATAGGATCGCACCCGAACACGTTTTCCACATAGGAGATCCAATCTAGTATACCGGCGGCGGTAAACACCTACCGAGGGGTGTGGTCAGGTCAGAACTGACGCGAGGCGTTACCATGCTTTCACATATGGATCAACAATGGAGGCCGTGGGTTTTGTTTGAAACCCTCTCCCACTCAATATTTTGAAAAACATGCAAGTTTTGACAAATTATGTATGATCAATATAGTATGAGCGGCACTCACCTATCCTATATGACATGTTATTAAATATGCATACAAAACATCCATCAATACATATTTATACATCCATGACATATCACAGAAAAAAATAATTGACAGACTAACCAAGCTATGGTTCCATCCTAGAACAAAGAAAATAAAGATTACAAAATTCCATCCAAAGCATTCTTTGGGTCTTGAATTTTGTTCCGTCTTCTTGTATCCATCTTTATGTAGCCTCTCCATTTATTTCTCATCCCAAGAATTATTTAAAATTTAAATTTCCAAAAATTTAAATTTCAAATTCAAACTCGAAATTCGAATTTCAAATTTAAATTTCTAATTCAAATTTTAAACAATTTTAATCATCATGTGTAATAATATGTAATTTCAAAAATTTCAAATTTTTAATTACATATTTTTAAACATGATTTAAAATTAAATCTCAAATTTAAAAATCAAAATTTTCAAATTTTGGACCGCCGCACCGCCGCCCGTGAAGGCGGCAGCCGCCGTGGGCAGCCACCAACCCCGGAGGGGCTGGCAGCCCACGGCCGCCCCTTGTGCAGCCTGCCGGGCTGCAGGCCAAGCCTGCAGCACCAGGCTGTACGCCCAGACTGGACGCAGCAGTCGGCAGGCTGCAGGCAGCGCCTGCAGCCAGAGGCTGCACGCCCAGGCTGCGGCCAGCCTTGGGCAGGCCACGGCCACCCCTGGCTGCAGGCAGAGCCTGCGGCCGTGGGTGGTGTGGGCCTGTACATGGGCTGCCGCAGCCCCATCCTGCCCGAGGGCAGGGGCTGCAGCCCCACCAAGGTTTGTCGGCCTATCCCGAGGGGTCGTGTCTCGATTTTCGTGCCATATTCCAATTTATCTTTTAGGATCTCCAAAAATTAATTTGAATCCCAATTAAATTGAAATTTTCCACACAATCAAAATTTCAACCTTTAAATTAAATTTAACTTTTGGAAAAATAAATTACGGTCTTCAATCTTCAATCTCCTCCAAGAATAATTACATAAAAAATTCCTATACCGTTTCCGGTGTACAAAATTCTATCCATAAAAATTCTAAGAGACAAAAATTAATATCCATGGGAAAATTACAGTGTTAATAAACTGCTCCCATAGTTACATAAAAAATTCCTAGATACAATTTTTTTAAATTCTAAGGAACCATAACCGGTATAAACAAGCATGCTTATAATAATTCAAAAAATTAAAATAACCACATACTTTATACATAATACACGATAACAACATAAAGGAACCCTAGAATGCCACTCTCTAAATATCAAATCCATACATAAATAAAAAGACTAAGTAATTGTCTAATTTATGTACATGGCATAGTCATGAGATGGCTCTGATACCAATTGTAGGAAAATTAAACGGTAAAAACGTATCAGAGTGGCGCAGCGGAACAATAAAAATTTTTAGATCGTTAAATATCTCATGATGCCATATACAATAAATCAACAACAATTAAAACTCATACCTCAAGGACGCCAATGAACAGGAGGAGAGTGACCGGAGGCTTCAACCAACTAGCCTTCTCTACTATTCTCCAATTCCCGAATGGCTGAGTGTGTGGGCACTCTGAACCTCGATTGGTATGCTAGCACTGCTAGTCTTCTTCCGACCACCCAGATCTCTAAAGAACTTTATTGTCACGATGAGCTGTGCAACAATAAGCCTGCTCACCTGAGAGTCTGTGGTCTGAGAGAACTGGAGTGGTAGGACCTCTATTTATAGACCTGCATGAGGTGATTCTCTGAATTCGAATTGGACTAGGAAAAGATTTTCTCCCTTATCCAAACCAAAAAATCCGAATTTTCCAAGGGAGAATCTCCACAATTAAATTCGGTTTTCCTAGGATAAATCCAATCCAAATCTAAACAAGATTTTAACTAGAATTTTATCTCCCTTTTTCAACCAAAAAATCCGAAATCTTTAGGAGAAAATCTTCTCCAAATTTTCGGCCACTTTTAGGATAAGGAAGAATCAAAATTCCACTAGGATTTTTCAAGCTAAATCTCATCTCAACCTTATCCAAAAATAACTGAATTTCCTAGGATTTAGGCTCCAAAATTTCGGCCACTTTTAGGGAGTAAAGAGAATCCAAATTCAACTAGGATTGAAGCTTGAATTTACCCTTGAATCTTATCCACAAAAACCGAATTTTCCATTGAGGATTATCCTCAAAAAATTCGCCCACTTTTGTTGGGATTTGAATTCAAAATTCAAGTAGGATTCTAACAAGATTATCCTCTCCAAATCCAACTCAAATTCGAATTTCAAACCTTGTGGATTTTCCACAACAAATTCGAATCCTACTTGGACTGTGATTTAAAATTTGAATTTTAAATTTCAAATTCAAATTTCAAATTTCAAATTTCAAATTTCAAATTTAAATTTCAAATTCAAATTTCAAATTCGAATTTCAAATTCAAATTTCAAATTCAAATTTCAAATTCAAAATTCAAATTTCAAATTTCAAAATTCAAATTTCAAATTTCAAATTTCAAATTCCACAAAACGGTTGTATTTCATATTCTTGTTCTCATGGATAATTTTCTACAACTCCAATCCAATCTCAAATAAAATCATGGCAACTTTATTTGGAGTTCGAATAATTGTGTACTCTATTATCCAAAACAAAATCTGAATCCAACCGGAGAGAATCTTGTCTACCATCCTAATTCTGTGTCATCACCATCCATGCATAATAAACTAGCCAATAGCATACACAAATCAATTTGCCAAACGTTAAGGAATTATGTGGAGCTAGTAGAGGGACTGATTGGACATATATAATCGGGCTCCCGTGATTCCATATGATCATCATTCTGTACCGAACAACTCAATCATATGATCACTAATTTCAGAGTCACACCACTATAAACCTGAAACTGAACTCCCAATTATATACCGTATTACGTAAGCCTGTGACGAGCTACCATCCAATGACCTTGTCATATATGCAAAACCCTCATATGATATCCATGATCAGCCTTAGGTCAAAGTCCGTTTAATCCTACTGATCAGACTATCTTAAAGTTCCATTATACTACCGAATCAAGAAAATGATTATTCACCATATGTGAATAAGAAGTCATCCGCCCAGCAGACGACCCAAGGCCTTGTCCATTTTCACATTCAGTATAATGCCTTTAAGAGGATACCTTTAACTCCTCAGAGTTATGATTCCGATATCTGCAAACAAACCCTTCATCGTATACAAGTCATGCACCCAACGAACCGGTCTAAAAGCTTACTACCTCTGAGACGCTTTAGCCATTGGAACATCAAAGTACACAAGTCATATACATGAAGTAGTTCATTTACTCAGGATTAAGGTTATTGCACAATGAACGTCAAAAGCAGATTGATCCACTCATAGCGGACTACGTAGATCAATCACGCTTTAGTCCCGGTCTAATATGTCACCTCCAAGCAACATATCCATGTCTCTACTTGGGAGTCCAGCTCCAGACAGTTAAGACAGACCGTCCCCTCCAAAGCTTTAGACAACATAATAGTCTTAACATGAGTTAGATGCTCGGTCTAACCCCATAGACTACAGACCATAGTTTAGACTGCTAACTTTAGAACATTGTCTTCTTGCATACAAAAATCCATTGCATGCAACGTTCTAACAGTTTTAACACAAGCAGTCAGTGAGCCATATTTGCTTACATTTACTTTAACATGTAAATAAGACGAGGACAGATAGCAATGTAATGAATAACCTCTAAGTATAATTTTATTATCCAGTTCAAAATGAATACATCAAAATGTCTCTAATACTTAGGGCATTTCCTAACACGCTTTCCATCCGCAGACCGACGGACAATCTGAAAGAGTTATTCAGATTCTTGAAGACATGTTACGTGCATGCGCGTTAGATTATGGGAACAAATGGATTGATAATTTGTCGTTAGCAGAGTTCGCCTACAACAACAGTTATCAATCTAGCATCAAAATGGCACCATTCGAAGCTCTTTACGGAAGACCATGTAGATCACCTATATGTTGGATCAAACCTGAAGGTCGAGTTCATACTGGAGCAACTATTGTCGAGGAGACTACCGAGAAAATTCGAATTATTCAAGAACACTTAAAAACAGCTCAGAGCTGACAAAAGAGTTACGCTGACAGACGACGGAGACCATTAGAATTTGAGGTAGGAGACTTCGCACTTCTAAAGGTTTCCCCTCAAAAAGGAGTTTCTCGTTTCGGCAAGAAAGGGAAATTAGCTCCACGATACGTGGGACCGTTCCTTATTATTCAACGAGTTGGTAAAGTTGCTCATTATTTAGCGTTGCCATCAAAGTTGTCCCATGTGCATGATGTATTTCATGTATCGATGCTTAGGAAATGCGAACCGGGTCCTACTGCAATAGTTTCGCCCGAGGAAATACCAATTTGAGAAGATGTTTCCTACGAAGAGGCACCGGTACGAATTCTTGATAGAAAGGTCAAGAAAATACGACATCAAGAGATAGCGTTAGTTAAGGTTTTATGGCAACATCACGGAAGTGAAGACGCCACTTGGGAAGTAGAAGGCGAAATGTTAGAGAAATATCCCCATTTGTTTGAAAATCTAGATTATTTGAATTTCGAGGACGAAATTCTTTTGTAGGCGGGGAGAATTGTCAGGCTGCGAAATTTTTGAGTTTAAATTTCGCACGTGAATGTATAAAACTCAATTTGTTAGTGTACCAATGAAATTTTTTTTATTTTTATGAGAATTCTATTTTAAATTTTTGGGGTATTTAATATTAGTTTAAGGATATTTAAAATATTTTTACAAATTTTAAAATTTGTACAATTTTTACCCAATAAAATTTTAACAAATATTATTTTTTTTATTTTTCTTTTTTTTTTCTCTTTCCTCTTTCCGGAATTATCCGGATTTTTTTTCTTTTTCTTCCCCTTTCTCTTCTTAATATCTTCTCTCTCTTTGTTTTTTTTTTCTTCACTGACTCACGCCCTCACTTACTCTCTCTCGCCTCACTCCTCCTCGCCGCCTTCCCTCTTTCAAATCTTCCAAAATTTTTTTTCAAATCCTCCACTCTCACTCCCTCTTACGCCCTCTCACTCTGTTTTTTTAACTCCCCCCTCACCGATTCTTTCTCCCTCCCTCACCATCTCTCCTTCCTTTTCTTTTTCTTTCCCTCTTATTTTTGTTTCGGCCGAATGCTACCGGAGCAGCCCACCGAACCCGATCGCCGTGCCCAGCCAACCGTCGAATTTCGTGAGCCACCGTCGCCAACTGGCCGTGCCACCATTTCGTGACTGTTGCCCGAACCAGCAGCGCCCAAAACCCCCCCACACCGGACCGCCTAGCCGCGTCTTGCCTTCCTCGCCACCACCAAACGCTGAATCTGAGCCCAGCCGAACGTTGACCGAGCTCGAGCCACCGCTAACCGCCTGACTCCGACCGGGACCAAAGCTCCGTGACCATTGCCCGAACGCTACCTCGCTCGGCCGAAGCCCGTCCCGTTTGACCCAGCCATGCCAGCCGTGCCTCGTCCTCCTCCTCGTTGTCCATCCGCCCCCATCTAGCCAGTTGCTCCTCGCTGCGCCGCCGATCATCGTGCCCAAGCGTCGCCGCCCTCTTGCCGCCGTGAGCTCCACCGGTTGAACTCCCCCCTTAACAAAAATATATATATATACATATATGTGTGTATTTGTATATAGGTTATACAATAAATAATAACAATAAAATAAATAATAATATAATTTAAATAAGTGTTTTAAATTTATTTGGGATTGAGATTTGAATTTGTATTTGAACTCTTCTGGGAATTGGAAAATTTTTCTGCAGGTTGAGCATTTTGGAGCTTTTGGGGAAGCCTATATTTAAGGCAGGTCATGCCGAAATTTTTAAAATATATATATATTTTGGATTTGTGTTAAAATTGTTGTTTTAAAATTTCGGTGTTAAAATAAAGCATCATTTTAAATTTTAAAATTCAATAGCATACTAATTAGTTGATTTTACGGTAATTCGATTACCGAATTCTTGGACAGATAATTAAATTATCTGTGTTTCTTGTTTTAGGTACTTGTTGATCGAATTCAAGGAAAAAGACTATCTTGGAATTCGTGCGGAAAGTTAATCGTAGGTTAAATTGACAACGAGGTAGGATATCTTACCCTTTCTTTGTAGCCAATTTTGTTTTAATGATTTGGCCAAAAATCATTTAAAGAAAATGAGTTCAAAAAGTTTCGAAAATTATGTGATTTAGAATATATCACGATTTCAGAAATTAAAGGAAAAAAATCCGGTCACGGATTTTTTTAAAAAACAATACGGCATATTTTTATTATGTGAATCATATGTTCATATGAAATGTTGAAAGTTGAATTTGGTGTTAAAGTATACCGGGAGCCAGCACACACGTGCGAAGAGTGTACATCTTGATCGAGGATCACTCATCATGTTTCGGCATGGTGAGGGAGGTTTATACGGACCGTACACGAACTAGATGTATATAGGGACACAATTTGCATAATCACGATTCCACGTTTATAATTCGGTACTGCATTGACATACTTAGTATGATGGTTAAATTAAAATGTTGAAATATTTATTTTTTAAAAATATCCTACTGGGCCTTTCGCTCACTGTTTTAAAACTGGTAAACCCCCAGGAGATAAAGGTGATTAGAAGATATAGGTGACGTGGAACCGTCCGTGGACGACAAGGACTAAAGACTTGAAGTAGTGTTCTGTACTTTAGGACAAAGTATGTATATGAGCATTCCGGGACTGTAAATTCTAAACTTTACTTTTGTGATCTTACTTATTTTATTTTATCCAAGTATATATCTATGGGATATAGGTACCTCACCACCTGATGTTGTGATAAAAATTGAATATAAATATTAATTAATTTAAAATATACAAGCGTAATTTATAAACAAGTTTAAAGAATCGGTAAAGGGTAAGATATAAAAACTGACAGACTTAGGAATCTGAGCTTTCCTTTCCTTTATTCTTTTAAAATCTTATATCTGTCACTATCCCGGATTTTTGGGATGTGACACCTGTTGCTGTTCCGGATTTTGGGACGTGACACATTTTGTGAACAAGGAATTTAAGTGTGGACCAGTCACCACAGACAATTGTATGGCTGTTACTGTTTCCAATAATGATGTGATAATGTGGCATCATAGGTTAGGCCACCCAAACTTTCACTATCTTAAACGTTTGTTACCCGAACTATTTTTGAATAAAGATCCAAGTTTGTTTTTGTGTGAAATATGTCAATTTGCAAAACACACACGTGTTCCATATCCTATTAAACCCTATGTTGAATCTCGTCCTTTTCGTTAGTACATAGTGATATTTGGGGTGCATCTCGTGTTAAAAACATCATTTCTGGAACTCGATGGTTTATTACCTTTATAGATGATCACACAAGGGTCTATTGGGTATATCTCCTAAAAGAAAAATCAGAGGCAATAAAAATTTTTCAGTCTTTTCATTCTATGATTAAAAACCAATTTCAAACCTCAATACAAGTTCTAAGAACGGATAATGGTCGTGAATATTTTAACACTATTCTCGGTCAATATCTAGGCCAACAAGGGATTATACACCAGAGTTCTTGTCCAGATATACCCCAATAAAATGGAGTTTCAAAACGTAAGAATCGTCATCTTTTGGAAGTAGCTAGAGCCCTTATGTTCACAATGCATGTGCCCAAATATCTCTGGGGGGAAGCGATTTTAACTGCATCTTAACTTATTAATCGGATGCCTTCCAAGGTCCTAAAGTTTAGAACCCCTCTTTCTGTCCTTCAAACCATATACCCTCAATTTTATTCATCCTCTTCACTTCCTCTGAAGGTCTTTGGATGTTCAGCCTTTGTCCATAACATAAAGCCAAATCTCTCCAAACTTGACCCTCGCTCTATCAAGTGTATTTTCATAGATTCTGCAACACAAAAGGGTTACAAATGTTACTCTCCAAGTCAAAAACGTGTGTTTGTCTCAAGAGATGTCACCTTTTTCGAAACTGAATCTTTTTGTACCCCGACTCTTCTTCAGGGGGAGAATTTGAATGAAGAAGAATCGTGGGATTCTGTAGAGCCTGACCAAATCCAACATGAACCATAACCCTTGCCCTCTTCTGTTATTGCAACAGGATTTGGAAACGGGAATAGTCAAGAAACGGGAATAGTCAAGAATCATTCGTTGCAGGTGTACACGAGGAGATCACGTTCACAAAAGGTAGATACATCTGAGACTCTGCTTGCTCAAGAGTCTGAACCAAGGGATAGCTCTAGACCAGAGAACACTATCCAGCGAAAAGTTTTGGACTCAACAAGTACAACTCAGTCTGGGTCACACGATGAGCCAAACAATCTGCCAATAGCATTGAGAAAAGGGGTGAGATCTTGTACTCTTCATCCAATCTCTCATTATGTCTCATATGATCGCTTGTCTCCAGGCTTTCGGAGTTTTGTCTCTAAAATGTCCAATATTGAGATTCCTAAAACCATAAAAGAGGCTCTTCAGATCCCAGAATGAAAGAAAGCGATTGAGGAAGAGATGGAGGCACTAATTAAGAATGGAACTTGGGAGATTGTTGATCTGCCCAGAGGAAAGAAAACAGTGGGCTGCAAGTGGGTTTTCACCGTCAAATACAAAGCTGATGGGAGTGTTGAAAGGTATAAGGCAAGGCTTGTGGCAAAAGGGTTCACATAGACGTATGGGATTGACTACCAAGAGACCTTTACTCCAGTTGCCAAACTCAATACAATTAGAGTCTTACTCTCACTTGCAGCGAACTTAGATTAGCCTCTGCAACAAATTGACGTGAAGAATGCATTTCTGAATGGTGAACTACACGAAGAAGTTTACATGGATTTCCTCCAAGAGTAGAATCTCACAATGGAAAGGTGTGTCACTTGAAGAAATCACTTTATGGGTTGAAACAATCACCAAGAGCTTGGTTTGATAGATTTACAAAGGCTATGAAGAAGCGAGGCTATCATCAGGCTCAAACTGATCACACACTGTTTACTAAATGCACAAACGGTAAACTGACAATCTTGATAGTCTATGTTGATGACATCATAGTGACTGGAAGCGATGATAAGGAAATTGAGACCTTAAAGAAGTACTTGAATAAGGAGTTTGAATTGAAGGATTTGGGAGTCCTAAGGTATTTCTTGGGAATGGAAGTAGCGAGGAATAAAACTGGGATCTCAATATCTCAAAGGAAGTATATCCTTGATCTCTTACAAGAAACTAGGATGTTAGGTTGCAAACCAGTCAACACCCCAATGGAGCCAAATCACAAGCTGGGACGAGGAGAAGAAGATGAAAGCGTTGACCAGGGAAGGTATCAAAGACTGGTTGGGAGACTGATCTATCTCTCACATACACGACCAGACATTGCATTTCCAGTTAGTGTAGTCAGCCAGTTCATGCATTCACCGAAAAATTGTCACTTGGAAGCAGTATATAGGATTCTTCGATACCTAAAGGGGACACCAGGAAAAGGTTTATTTTTTGGTAAAAACGAGAAGAGGGGAGTTGAGATCTATACAGACGCTGATTGGGCAGGATCGGCTGTTGACAGAAGGTCTACTACAGGCTATTGTACTCAAGTATGGGGAAATCTTGTGACATGGAGAAGTAAAAAGCAATCTATAGTTGCTCATAGTAGTGTAGAAGCAGAGTTTCGAGCTGTTGCTCAAGGAATATGTGAAGGGATATGGTTAACTAGACTACTAAAAGAGCTAGGAGTGACTTATGAGGAGCTAACTAAGCTTTACTGTGATAATAAGGCAGCTATCAACATCGCTCATAATCCAGTTCATCATGATGGAACAAAGCATGTTGAGATTGATAGACATTTCATTAAGGAAAAAATAAAGAATGGAAGTGTCTGTATGGTCTACATACCAACCAAACAGCAGGTTGCAGATCTGCTAACAAAGAGTCTATCAAAACATGGATTCATAGAATTATCAAACAAGTTGGGCTTGATTAATATCTACGCTCAACTTGAGGGGGAGTGTTGGAAATCTCGGACTGAGATTAAGGAAGGATTGTGTGGTTGATTTTAAGGGATTAGGAGTTGCTGTATTTAAGGAATAGTTGACAAAATTGTTAGCTGTAAATAGCCGTGTATCATAGGCAGTATTCTAGGAGACTTTATTCTTTGATTTGTTTCCTTTTATAACTTATTGCAAAGGTTGTAAGTTGGCCTATATATTCTCTAATTTTTCAGTAATGAAATAAGAATTATCATTGAGCTCCTATCACCTTTAATAAGTGCTCTTCTATAGATGTGGAGTACACCAAAATGTCATCAAAAATCACTAGGACAAACTTTCTAAGGAATGGTTAGAAGATGTCATTCATTACAGATTAAAATGTTGCCGGAATGTTAGTAAGGCCGAAAGGCATTACTAGAAACTCATAGTGATCTTCGTGGGTCCGAAAGGCCGTTTTCAGCACATCTTCAGTGTGAATCTTGATTTGATGATAGCTTGACTTGAGGTCAAGTTTTGAGGACACACATGCTCCATGTAACTCATCGAGGAGTTCATCAATGACTGGCATGGGGAACTTATCGGCAACAATCGCTTGATTTAATGCCCTGTAGTCCACACACAATCTGCAACTCCCATCCTTTTTCTTGACCAACAAAACTGGACTTGAAAAAGGACTAGTGTTAGGCTATATTATACCTGCCTTGAGCATTTTGCAAACCAAATGTTTGATCTCATCCTTTTGGTTCTGTGGGTATCAATACAGCCGGATATTAATTGGCATAATCCCTTCCTTGAGCATGATTGCATAGTCGCGAACCTGAGTTAGTGGCAACTCGTCTGGTATCTTAAATATTGATTCAAACCAGTCCAATAACCTCTGTAGAACCTCATGTACATCCTGCACATCATTGGTTTCTTCCGCTACTACCTACCCATCTCTAACATCACCCCTTCACCCCCACTCTGAACCACCTTCATTATCGATTTCAAGGAGACTAACGATTTGCAACATCTCAGATCACCTTGCAAGGTGGCCTAAGTGTCACCAACTTTAAATCTCATGGTCAAAGCTTGCCAATTGACATGTATACCCCTTAAGGAACCCAGCCACTGCATCCCGAGAATAACATCAAAACTTCCTAGCTCTAAAGGAAGAAAATCCTCAATGACCTCAATTTCTTGTAGTGACAACACTACACCCTTACATACGCCCTAACCTCTTATGGACAACCCAGTCCCCATGACCACCCCATACCCCTTAGTTAGGAATCTTGAGCTTCTTGACTAATTTCATGGCAATGAAATTGTGTGTAGCCCTAGAATCTACCAAAACATCAACCTCCTATGCCCCAATCCTCCCCTTTAGTTTCATGGTCTTTTGTGTCATTAAGCCCACCATCGAATTTAGTGAAATTTATACCAAAACAGTAACACCCACTTCTTCTTCCTCGTCTGCATCTGTCATCTTCGATTGATCTCCATCATTTATTACCAAAACTTGTAACTCCATCTTGCAGACATGACCCACCGAATACTTCTCATCGTAGCAATAACACAATCCCTTTTCCCTTCTCGTTTGTAATTCGGTGTCGGTATGGTGACGGAACGGTGCTTCGCACCTAGGATTCACTGGTTTTTCCAAAGTAGTCGATACTCGATTCCTAGTTGTAAGTGGATGATAGGCAAAAATTTTGGGCCTCTTTGACCCAACCTAAAATTGTTTCTATCTTCCACTCGGGCAAAATCCATAATCCTCCCTAGACCATTAGGTTGCATCATTCGGATTTCTGATCGTATTTTGGGCTTCAACCCGATGATGAAGTTCCCCTCCTACACCGACTTCGGAATGTTCTCTATAGAGGCCACGTGAAGCTTGAATAGTCGCTGGTACTTCCTCACCGTGTCAGTTTGTACCAGAGATAAAAACTGCTTACAAATTGTTCCTTCCTGGATTGGATGGAATTGATCCACAATCATCCTCTTCAACTCTTCCCAGCTCCGACTTGTCTGTCGTCTGTCCTCCCACTGAAACCATACCAGCGCTTCACCGTCCAAGTTGATGTCCACTGCCTCGAGTCTCTCTCTTTCTAACATCTAATTCAAGTTGAAGAATCGCTCTGCCCAAGAGATCCGCCTATTCGGGTGTTCTCTATCAAAAATCGGCATCTCTACCTGCCAAGTTTGATTATCCAGCCTCCAATCCCCTTCGTGAGACACTTTCTTAGAATGACCTTCCATAGTTGTCTTCGACCCCGGAGTGGAGGCCATTGGGTCCTGGTTCGCCTCGTTAGTATTCACCGTGGGCTTCAGCAGAAAGTCGAGTTTTCCCAACACTATCTCTAAATTCCTTCCACTATGGTATCCGCAGGAGATCCACCCTTATTCTCTCAAATTCCCTCTACATCTCATTTTGAACTGAACCTACTTGTTCTTCCACCGTACCTAAATCACTCATCCACCCTCTTTACTGCCATTCCTAGATTGAGAATGCTCTGATACCACTCTGATATGAATTGAAAATATTTTGGTAATGTTTATTCAATTCAGCCAATGGTTATAGATAGAATTTTGCAGACAATTCGAGAGGTCTGTTAACTCTCCTAACTCACCAGTCCCTACTTTCTTTCTGTCCCTTTCCTCTCGGCTCTTCCCCTCTTATAACTAACTATTTTTCCCTCTTATTGCCCCACTGTTTTCCCGCCTATTTCTCTCAGTAACCAACTCTATTAACAAACTTCTTAACAGACTCCTTGAGATCTACAATAATACACACTCAAAGACTATTTTACCCCTACTTACGGTTATGCCTAACATATGTGAAATGCACTGGATTGTAACAAGACCCTGTTAAATATATCACAGTCGACTAGACTGAAAGAAATCCCCTTGATGGTTACATATTTTAACACGTTTAGAAAACAGTCGTCATTGTCTCCATCTTTTGTTTTTTAAACTGACTGAACATAATTTGTATCCTTTATGCTTCATATGTCTACTTACTTTTTCTTAACTCTATTCTTCTTTGCAGAGATTTATCCTATAATTACCTATCAGGTCAGTTACCCCCTTGGGTGGCCTCATTGTCGCAACTGTACATCTCTTTCTTTTTGTAAGTTTTATTGAATGACCTCAATATTTTATTGAATAAGCAAACATGGTTTATATAGCCACGTACATAACAAACATAACAAACTAGAGCCTAACAACCTCCACGAAATCAGGAACAAAAAATCAGCAATTAATTATTCTCCTAACAACTGTAACGCCACCTAGTCAATAAAATCTTTAACTTACGAACAGAACAACTAACTTACTAACACCTATTTTCTAACACTCCCCCTCAAGTTGATGTATATATATCAATCATGCCCAACTTGTTTACAAGTAATTCAAACCTAGGTCTAAACAACCCCTTAGTCAATACATCGGCTATTTGCTCTGTTGTAGGAATGAATGGAATGCAAACAATTCCTGCCTCTAGGCTTTCCTTGATAAAGTGCCTATCAACTTCCACATGTTTAGTCCTGTCATGTTGTACTGGGTTATGTGCTATGCTGATGGTAGCCTTGTTATCACAATATAACTACATAGGAAGTATAACTGGGTTTTTTAATTCCTTTAATACTTGTTGTAGCCATATCACCTCACAAATTCCATTTGCTATTGATCGAAATTCTGCTTCAGCACTACTCCTAGCTACCACACTTTGCTTTTTACTTCTTCAAGTAACAAGGTTGCCCCATACATATGTACAGTATCCTGATGTTGATTTTCGGTCCGTTATGGATCTAGCCCAATCTGCATTAGTAAATACTTCAATCTTCCTTTTTTCATTCTTCTTGAATAGCAATCCCTTTCCCGGTGAGTTCTTCAAGTTCCTGAGTATTCTATAAGCTGCTGCAAGGTGTTCCTCATAAGGAGAGTGCATAAATTGACTGACTAAACTCACTGCAAAAGCAATGTCAGGTCGTGTGTGTGATAGATAAATCAGCTTGCCCACTAATCTTTGATACTGAGAGGTGTTTACAGGTGTTCCTTGTTTGACTTCTCCCAATTTCTGATTCGGGTCAATTGGTGTATCCGCTGGCCTACAGTTGCTCATACCCGTTTCTTTAAGAAGATCTAGCACGTACTTCTTTTGTGAGATAAAAAATACCCTTCTTGGACCTTGCAATTTCCATTCAAAGAAAGTATTTTAACTCACCTAGATCCTTAATCTCGAACTCAGTTGAGAGCCTCTCTTTCAGCCATTGAATTTTTCCCAAATCATTTCCAGTAAGAATGATATCATCCACATAGACTATAAGGGCTGCCATCTGTCCATTTGCCGAGTGTCTAATGAACATTGTGTGATCTGATTGAGCCTGGCAGTAATCTTGTCCTTTGACAAATCTGGTGAACCTTTCAAACCATGCTCTTGGGGACTGTTTGAGTCCATAAAGAGACTTTTTCAATTTGCAAACCTTTGACCTGAAGTCTTTCTCAAAACCTGGCAAAGGATCCATGAAGACTTCTTCTTCCAAATCACCATTTAAGAATGCATTCTTCACGTCGAGTTGATGTAACTGCCATTCTAAGTTTGCTGCAATAGACAACAAAACATGCACAGTATTAAGTCTAGCAACAGGGGCAAATGTCTCCAAGTAATCCACACCATAAGTTTGCGTAAACCCCTTCACCACCAGCCTCGCTTTGTATCTTTCCAGTGACCCATCTGCCTGGAATTTAGTGGTAAACACCCATTTGCAGCCTACCGTGTCCTTCCCTTTTGGTAGCTCTTCAATACTCCAAGTTTGATTCTTCTCAAGGGCGTGCATCTCTTCAAGGATTGCCTCCTTCCATTCCGGAACTTTTAGAGCCTCCTATATATTATCAGGAATCTTTACAGAAGAAAGTTTAGAGGTGAATGCAGAAAAATTGGGTGACAGACGTTCATTGGACACAAATTTAGAGAGAGGACATTGAGGATACTTAGTACATGACCATTTACCCTTACATACAGCTATTGGAAGGTCTAGTTCACTAGTGAACTCAACCTGGGAATCAGAATTGGAATCGAGATTTAGTTGTCCCAGGGTCAACTCTTGACTTTACTAGGATGTACCAGTCTCCCCTTGTTTTTGATGAGTTCTTCTCTCATAAATCCATCCATATCTACCTGTTTGACTTCTATTTTCTGTTGGTGCCACATCTGTTTCCAAATCATGAGTCTGTTTTGGATTTTGAATTTCAAAAAAAATGCTCTTTTTGTTTTCCAGCAGTTTCCAGATTTTGAATTTGTAAATCAGAATCAAAGTTTAAATTTGAATCAGAACTTGAGTTTAACTCCAAATTTTGTTCAACTCCAGGAAAATCTGTTTTTTCAAAAACAAAATCAGAATTTGCTTCAAAATTCAAATTTGAAAAACCTGTTAGATCTAGATTCTACTGGTCAAAGCATAAAAAATCTGAATCTGCATTGTTATTCTCCCCCTAAAGATGAGCTGCAAAAAATGGCTTGTTTTCAAAAAACAGAACATCCATAGTCACAAACATCTTTTGTGAAGCTGGTTCATAACATTTATACCCCCTCTGGTTTGATGCAATGTGATAACCAGGAATTTTAGATTCTCAAAGTATGTTAAAATTGTATGTATATAACAATTTTAATGAATAAAATGTGGAAAAAAGTTATGTTTCAATACTAGTGTGAATAGTATAAAAATATTTTGGCAGTGTTAAAGTGTGTGAGTTCGGGGATGGAAAATCTTACCGGACATAATTGGGTGAGATGATTCGAAATCAAAGCCGAAAACCCGAGAGAGTGCATTGAAATGTACTAAAACAATAGAAATTTACGGAAGAGAATTCTGATCAAACGGAAGCAAAATAAGACAAACCGATCGCACTGGAGGCGCTGAGAACCCGCCTACGCGATTTCGGTGAAGTTCCGTTGTGATCGGATTAAAGTCAAAAATTGACCACGAATTAATTAATGAATTAATATGAATAGTTGGATGACATCACCTTGATTATGTCATAATAGAAATTATTTTCCTTAAATTAGAAAGTAATTTTGAAAGGTGTATGGTGTAGATTAGCCTACTTTATGATCATTGGCTAAGATCATGCCAAAAAGCCATTGAAAAAAATTTTGTAAAAATTTTAAAAGGCCATTCGGCCACTTGGAAAGGGAGAAGAAAAAAAATTGATTTTTGCCCCAAAATTTTTACTTTTTAGTCCTTGAACAATTAGGAAATTGTTTAAAAAAAATTACAAACAAGCCATTGGTTTTTGCCTATAAATAGGCATCAAAATTTAATCAAAAAAATGAAAAAAACAACCAAACTCTTGCCTTTTCTTCAGCCTAAAAACCGTGAGCTTCTCCTCCCTTAAACCAAAAATTTTGTTTTCAATTTCACATCAAACCTAGCTTGGATTGCATTTCCAATCTCAAAACATTAACTAATCAAGGTAAACTTCAAAATTGAAGCTTTTTCCTTTGATTTTCCTTAGAAAATCCGTGGGTTTTGGAGTGTTGAAAAACAATGAAAAAAATTGTTATTTAGTTGATGATGTGATCATGTTTTGAGTTGTTTGATGTTGTAGTATTTAAAGCATGAATTAGGGTTTAGAAATAAGCAAAAATTTTGTATGTTTCCCTTGAAAAACCGTGGCTTCAATGGTGTGAAAAATGCATGAGTTTTAATGTTTTGATTTAGTGTTTATGTTCATTCAATTATGTGTTGAATTAAGCATGAATTGGAATAAGGAAACAAGAAAATTTTGATGTAATTTTCTTGCTAAAACCGTGGGCATTAACATTAAGAAATGAAAAATTTTTAATGTTGAAGAATGTTGATAAAAACCCTAGGAAAGAAAATGAAATTTTCTATGTGTTTATACATAAAAATCCGTGGCTATACTAGGGTTAGAATGCATGTTTTGTTAGGTTTTGATGTTGTTTTATACATTGGAAAACCTAAGAATGATGTGATGTGATGAAAAATTATTTAGATGTGATTAATTAGTAAATCGAGGCTAAGTTGAAAGAAAAATATTATGGTTTGTGTTGGTTTCTGAATGTTGAATCATGTGGAAAATTTTTATATAAAGTTTAAAAACTTTGTATAAAATAGGCCTCTGGTATAATATGTGGCAGGTACAAACGTTCTGAGGCGTACCTAACGTCGGGAAACCTTAAAATATAAGCGGAAATGCTGTCGAAATTTCTAAAATCGGCTTAAGGGCATTTCAGGAAACGAGGGATAAAAATATTGGACTCAGGAAGGAAACCGAGACCCCTCGGTAAGTTAGGATTAGAAATGGAAAACCAACCCAAAAGGAATAGTAAACCGACCCTAAAACACTAAAATGCCTAAAACAGGAAAAAAAATTCATGTTAGGGGTATTTTGGGAAATTAGGAAAAAAAATGTAGGTCGGGATAGGAAACCCGAGCCTCTCGAGGACCGAGGGCCGGGGACGGGATAAATAACGTTTAATAAGTAGTGAAAGGACCATTTGAGGCTCCGAAATGCTCGAAAAATGAAAAAACGACCCTAGGTGATGGATGAATAGTAACCGAGGCCGGAAAAAATAAGATTGAGATTTTGCAGCAATTTAGGTTGTAAAATGATACAGAAACCTAGGAAATATTATTTTAAAATAATTAGACTTAGAAAATTTGAAAAAAATGATAGAACGAAATAATTACGATCCCGAGACCCGCTAGGAGCAAAATGGTCATTTTGACCAAAAATTTCCGAAAAGACTCGGAAAGAACCCTAAAAGACCTAGAATAACTTAGATAAAATTCTAAAACTCAAAATAAAGATTTTAGAGTTAAAATTCTAAAAATTTTGAGGAACACGGGCGTGTAGAGAGATACACGGCCGTGTATAGGAAAAATTTTATAACCCGAGAGGTACACGGGGTTGAACACGGGCGTGTATCGAGCCGTGTAACTATACACGGCTAAAATAGAAAACAACATGGCCGTGTAAAATAGACCCAAGAGGTACACGGGCTGGAATACGGGCGTGTTGCAGACCGTGTACCACAAACAAAATTTAAATGTATTGAATTGTTAAGTGAAATAAATGTACATTTAAAGTGATAATTAAAATAGGGTATTAACAGACGATATTATGTCTGTAGGAACCCAAAATGGAGATAGAACTGCGGAGGAGTTTCGAAAGTGGACACTAGCACAGTATTGGTAAGTTCAAGCATTTTCGTGTCTGCAACATGAAATACTGTGTTGATCTATTCTGTACTAGGTGTGCACTAGATATAAAATCCTATAAGAATTTGAGGATCAGTTAGAATAACATATCCCAAATAACGAAAATAAGTAAGACCTACGGGCAATCGAGGATAGTGACCTTGAGGTGACATATAAGATTACTTGGTCAAAACTATAAATTGAAAGATGGTAATGAAACCATTAAGGCGTACCGCCCCTCCAACATAGTGGTGGAGGTTTGTTTAAATCCTACGGGGTTATCAGGGCTGTGGAGGTCGATGTTCTTAGGTCGCTCCTTAGACCCTCCCAGTCAGCGTGCTAATAATCATCGGTACTACCATAAACAGAGCTCTAAACTAGAGATCAAATAGAGAATAAACAATCAACAAAATGATAAAAATCATAATTGAGCATAACTGAAGTTTACGTTAGAGTAATGTAAATTCGGTTAAGATATGTGAATAGTACCCAGTTAGGGTAACTGGTACTATTCATCGGTCAAAGGTCAAAGTTACTATTCATGATAAATAGTACTATTCATGGTAAATAGTACTATACATAAGAGATTGAGTTTTTAGTGTTTTTGAATCAATATGATTCTTACTATGTATGTTTGAACTTATTGAGCCTGTTAGCTCATCAGTTTGTTCATATTGCAGGTAAGAAACCTGTCCAGTAGATTTCTGGATGGCGGCAGGATGCGAGCGTGTCAAGGGGATAGGGAACTCACCGTGGACTTGGTCCTGCCATAAGTTTTTAGCTGAGCTTTTTGAGTTAAAGAAAATATATTGGAAACAAAATATACAGTACAGATATATATTATATATGTTGTATAATATGTTGTACTTATTTAAGATATAGAAAAGCCAGTATTGTATTTTACATCACTTTCTTACTTGGTTTTTGTAAGAAAAAGTATGTATTAAAGAAAAAAAATTTTATAGGCGAAATTTTAGGCCCTGATATTTAAGAATTATGAGCAAAAGAGTTTAAAACTGACGACCAGGATTCGGCACACGAATGGTCTTGGTCAGCCGTAGAGTCAATTCATGACGGTTGCGGGTGATTGGAATCAGGGGACATCACAGGTTGGTATCAGAGCGATTGATAATATCCCTATTGACACGAAGCGCGATCTGCTCATCAATCCAAGTAAGTTAGCTTTCTTTAAGTTAGTTAACTTTATATTTATTCGGAATTATATATACTTTTGTAGGACTTAAGATGACTAGACCACCGTATGTAAGACCTCATCCATACCGACTTAGAGGACCGATCCGGGTATGGACTAGACCCGTGATTAGACCGTCCATGATGCGACGAGCGATGCAGCGACCACCTATGCCTGAGCCACTAGCGCCAAGGATAGTAGCACCGGCACCAGTACAAGCACCACCTCCACGACCGATAGTGAACCCTCCCGTGGTAGTAGACATTCCAGTGGTGGGAGATCGAGCTCGTATAGGAGCCAGAGTGTCAGTAAGAGCTTTACATGCATTTAGAGGCAGTTATCCACTGGCGTTCAAGGGAGGTCAACAGGGGATCTCTACGAGAGATTGGCTACATGACATTGAGGTCATCATGCGCCAGTGCAACATAGATCAAGATTGCTGGGTTTTGATGGCCATTGGTACATTCCGTGAGGATGCACGGTTGTATTGGGAGTATTGTGATTAGGAGATGCTGCTAGCAATGGATTGGGCTGAGTTTTGCCAAGTCATGCTAGAGCAGTTCCCACAAAAGAGCACTGTACCAGTGGTAGGCCTTCCTGAGAGTAAGACAGTATCACCACCACCGACAATGCCCAGTTATGCGGATGTCAAAGATTTTGTTCTGAAGGCAGAGAGGCAGCAGATGATGTTGAGTGACACTATATTTTCATATATGGTCAGATTCCAAGATAGCATCGTAAGGGCGTGTCCTCTAACCAACATCACAAATGATAACGTTTGTGATATATTTTGGAAGGGACTCACCCTAGATCTACGACAGAGAGTAACCTCTTTATACCCTGCTACCTTGCGCGAGTTTATTATCGATGTAGTCAAGGTAGAAGAGGAGATGATGATGGAGCGCATGGTGCGCAAGAGGCGTGAACAGTTGCTACAAGAAGCAATGTTAGACCGCCTATACGGATCTGGGCCGATGGTAAATGATCATGAGGTAGGTCCGTCGAGACAACCAGAGGGAGCAGATCTAGCTGAAGGCTCAACATCGTCTGAGGCTGGAAACGGAACGGACAATGAGGAAATGGATCCAATCGAATTTTTGGCGATTCCAGAGCAACCTCAACTAGGAGATTAGTGTAGAAATACATGTATGGAATAGATATGTGTATATATGACAGTGTTGAAAGGCTATTTTGAGGAAAGCCTTCGAACTAATGTACTTTTGAAATGAAAGGAAATGACAACCATATTTTGACATATTTAATGTGTGAAATGTTGAAATTAGGTGATGATCAGAATTATTTGTACTTATGTTGTAAAAATATGATTGTGAAAAACCTAATGATCGATTCTTATGTGATTTTAGGAAATAGGATAAGATGGTGAATCCAAGAAATCTACAAAATATGCGAGGACGTCCAGTGTTATCAGAAAGAGTAGACGAGCTAGAAGCCTTAATAGAAGCTCAAATGAGAGAAAATGTTGAGTTAAGACAAAGACTCGAGCAAATGGAGCAAAGATAGGAACAGAAAGAAGACCAAGCACCACAAATGGCCGCTCCAGAACCAGAAGTACCGCTAGTAGCACAAGAAGAAGTGGTACAACCCCAACCACAACCCAGGACCAATATCGAGCCATTATATGAAAGATTCTGACACATGAGGCCACCAGAGTTTGAGGGCTCCACAAACCCTCTGGATGCAGAGGAATGGTTGTCTTCACTCCATACAATATTGGAGTTTATGGAGTTGAATGACCAAGAGAGGATTCTGTGTGCGTCCTTTGTTCTAAAAAGGGATGTAAGGTTCTGGTGGGAGTCAGTTAAGTTGAGGAAAACAATGTATACCATGTCTTGGTTGGATTTTCTGGAGGAATTCAATCAGAAGTATTATAATCCGGCACTGTTGTGACCACAACAAAGAGAGTTCACACAGCTAAAGCAGGGGGACATGACAGTGATAGAAGTCTGCAACAAGTTTAATCAGTTATCTAGACTATGCCCATACACTGTCACCACTGAGAGGGAGAAAATCCAAAAGATGCTAGGGATGTTTCACCCCGAGATCTCAGCATTGGTGGACAGTGGGTTGATGCCGCCTGACATTGTATCTGATTGTGTTAGTCGTGCGCTAAGGGCAGAGTATTATCTGATCCGACAAAAGGAAGAGAGAGAGAAAGTCTGGGATGCGAAGAAGAAGGAAAAGATCTTGACCAAAGCTATACAAGCTGGACCTCAAACTAGACAAAGCAGCAAGCAGAGTTCGATTGTCAAGGCTGGACAGCCAAGCACTTCTGGCCAGCAGTCCCAGGGAAAGAAAAAAAGAAAATAATTCTGGGAACAGGAACCAACAGAGGAGAACAAACAATAATGCTAGCCCTATGGTTCGAGACTGCGTGAACTGTGGAAAAAGACATTTGGGTAGATGTAGACTGGCCCCAAATGCCTATTTTCAATGTGGGAATGGCGGTCACTTTGCCAAAAACTGTCCAGAAAATAGGCAGAACGTGCAAGGTTCATCTCAGTCACAACAACGTCCCCAGGCACGTGCATTACAGGTCAAAGCTGAAGGGTCATCCCATTCTGAGAGGCAGGAAAGACAAGAACGCTTGCCTCCAGCAGATGCAAGAGTTATGGTCTACACAAAGGAAGAGGCAGAAGCGGAAACGTCAAATGTAGTGATAGGTCAGCTTTCTGTCGCTAATTATTTGGCGTCTGTTTTATTTGACTCTGGAGCTACGCATTCTTTCATTTCACACCAATTTGCTAATAGGATAGGATATCCTAAGGACAACATGGGTATGACATTTAGAACTACATTACCCTCGGGAGAAGTCCTAATGTCCAATTATTGGTTACCGCATGTGCCAATAATTGTGGTAAATAGGGAGTTATTTGCAGAATTGATCGTGATGAAGCTTGCCGACTACGATGTAATACTAGGAATGGATTTCCTAGGGAAGTATCGAGCTACGATCGATTGCTGGAAATGGATATAAGGTCTCAACCTGACAAAGAAGAAAGATTTGAGTATGTTGATATGTCACGAAGATCAAAGAAGATAATGATCAACTCAATGGAAGCAAAAAGGATGATGTCTAGCGGTTGTGCTGCATACCTAGCATGTGTTTTAGACGTGACGAAGGAACCAAAGCTCCAACCTGAAGACGTTCCTATTGTGAAGGAGTTCATTGATTTCTTTTCAGAGGAATTACCAGGACTGCCACCTGAACGAGAAATTTCCTTTGAGATCGAGTTGATGCCAGGAACTGCACCAATCTCAAAGGCACTATACCGAATAGCACCGGCAAAGTTAAAAGAATTATAGGAGCAGCTAAAGGAACTTCTTGACAAAGGATTCATATGCCCGAGCTATTCCCCATGGGGTACTCCAGTGCTGTTTGTTAAGAAGAAAGATGGCTCATTTCGGATGTGCATCGATTATCGAGAACTGAACAAGGTTACTATCAAGAATAGGTATCCGCTACCTAGGATTGATGACCTGTTCGATCAACTCACAGGTGCAGCAGTACTCTACCAGATTGATCTGCGATCAGGATATCATCAACTAAAGATCAAGGAGAGTGACATCCACAAGACCATATTTCGGACCCGTTACGGTCATTACGAATTTCTGGTAATGCCGTTTGGGTTAACAAATGTGCCAGTAGCCTTTATGGACCTGATGAATCGAGTTTTTAAGGAATATCTAGATAAGTTTGTTATTGTGTTCATCGATGACATTTTTATATATTCAAAGACTCGAGAGGAGCATGAAGAGCATTTGAGAATTATTCTGCAAATGATAAGGGAGCATCAACTCTATGCCAAGTTCTCTAAATGTGAATTCTGGCTGAATAGAGTACATTTTTTTAGACATGTGGTTTCCAGCGAAGGAATCGCTGTAGACCCTGCGAAAGTGGAGGCGATTAACGAATGGCCCGTACCTAAGAGTGTGACGGAAATACGAAGTTTCTTAGGTCTGGCCGGCTATTATAGAAGATTCATTGAAGGATTTACGCGACTTACCGCTCCTATCACAGCTCTTACACGCAAGGAAAAGAAGTATGAATGGACTGAACAATGCGAGAAAAGCTTCCAAGAGCTGAAAAAACGACTAACGAGCACGCCAATACTTACACTTCTGACAGAATGGGAGATGTTCGTGATATACAGCGATGCTTCAAAAATGGGATTAGGAGCCGTCCTGATGCAAGGCGATAAGGTGATTACCTATGCCTCGCGTCAATTAAAGGACCATGAGAAGAATTATCCCACACACGATCTGGAGCTTGCCGCAATAGTGTTTACGTTAAAGATCTGACGTCACTATTTATATGGAGCTCAGTGTCAAATTTATACGGACCACCAGAGTCTGAAATATTTCTTCACACAGAAGGAGCTAAATATGCGGCAAAGGCGATGGTTGGAGCTGGTAAAGGATTATGATTGTGAAATCCTCTATCACCCAGGAAAGGCCAATCGCATTGCAGATGCGTTAAGTAGGAAATCTACTGTTCCGCAGCAACTGCCGATTAGAAAATTTTCAAAGCCATTACAGTAGGAAATCAACATGTTGGAGATGGAGCTAATAACCAGAGAGCTAGCTACAATTGGAGTCAACATTGTATAAAGACATCAAAGAAGCTCAGAAGCGAGATTCGACGCTAACAAGCCCGCAGGAGGAAGCGTCTGAAGATGGATTAATCCTACATCAGGGGAGAATTCATGTTCCAGATGATGAAGGATTAAGAAGGCAAATTATGGCCAAAGCTCATAAAACACCTTACTCAATACATCTCAGAGTCAGCAAGATGTACCAAGATTTGAAGTTACAATTCTGGTGGAAAGGGATGAAGAAGATATAGCAGAGTTTGTAAGTAAGTGTATGATGTGCCAAAAAGTTAAGGCTGAACATCGTTATCCAGGTGGGAAGCTAGAGCCGTTAGAGATTCCTGAGTGGAAGTGAGAGCATATCATGATGGACTTTGTGATGGGACTACCAAAGACCCGAGAAGGCTATGATGCCATCTGGGTTATTGTAGATAGACTAACAAAGACGGCAAGGTTCATCGCAGTAAAGATGACATTCTCGTTGGAAAGGTTGGCATGATTGTATGTTAATCACATAGTCAGGCTACATGGAGTTCCTAAATCTATTGTGTCAGATCGTGATCCATGATTCACTTCGAACTTTTGGACATGTGTGCAAGAAACTATGGGAACAAAAGTACGACTAAGCACAGCATTTCATCTATAGACAGACGGGCAATCTGAACGAACCATTCAGACTCTAGAAGACATGCTACGTGCGTGTATAATAGATTTTCCAAGGAGCTGGAATGAGAAACTTCCATTGGTAGAATTTTCATACAACAACAGCTACCAAACTTCGATAGGTATGGCACCTTATGAAGCTTTGTATGGAAGGAAGTGCAGATCACCAATTCACTGGTATGACCTACAAGAGAAGCGACTGCGTAAGACTGATTTCGTCCAAGAAACAGTGGATGCAATTACAAAAATACAGCAGTGGATGAAGATAGCCCAGAGCCGACAGAAAAGCTACGCAGACAAGATGTAGGAAAATAAATCGGTAAAAACGTATCAGAGTGGCACAGCGGAACAATAAAAATTTTTAGATCGTTAAATATCTCATGATGCCATATACAATAAACCAACAACAATTAAAACTCATACCTCAAGGATGCCAATCTTGCAGGAGGAGAATGACCGGAGGGCTTCAACCAACTAGCATTCTGTACTATTCTCCAATTCCCGAATGGCTGAGTGTGTGGGCACTCTGATCCTCGATCGGTATGCTAGCACTGCTAGTCTTCTTCCGACCACCCAGATCACTAAAGAACTTATTGTCACGGTGGGCTGTGCAACAATAAGCCTACTCACCTGAGAGTCTGTGGTCTAAGAGAATTGGAGTAGCAGGACCTCTATTTATAGACCTGCATGAGGTGATTCTCTGAATTCGAATTGGATTAAGAGAAGATATTCTCCCTTATCCACAACCATAAAATCCGAAATTATCCAAGGGAAAATCCCAACAAATTTCGGCCATTATGGGATAAATCCAATCCAAATCTAAATAAGATTTTAACTAGAATTTTATCTCCCTTTTTCAACCAAAAAATCTGAAAATTCAAAGGAGAAAATCTCCACAAAAATTCGGCCACTTTAGGATAAGGGAGAATCAAAATTCCACTAGGTTTTTCAAGCTTGAATCTTATCTCATCCTTATCCAAAATAGCCGAAAATCTCCTAGGAGATTCACTCCAAAAATTCGGCCATTATCTGTAACGCCCCGTGCCCTCAGCGGCTCGGACCGTCACTGTAAACTCTATTACTTGCTTCTTTAGCTTTTACTTATACTTCCTCTTTAAAACCGATACTTAAACTTACTGAATTTAATACCATAAATTTAGAGGGATTTTTTTTAATATACGCGTACGTATTTACTATTCACATACGTATACTATTAAAATGCGGAATTTGAAAAACATAAGGATTTCAATTATACATACACACTTATATACTTTTTTATCTAATTAATATTCACCAGACACTATTTAAATATACTATTCATATATATACTGTTTACTATTCCAAAATACCAATTAATATTTACTATTCAAAATACTATTTAACTGTCACCGTTCAAAATACTATTTACTCATACTGTGTGGAAGAATACTCGCGGTGTATCCATAACCTCATCCTCACATCCACCTCCGCCGCCATCATCGCCCCTTGGTGTTTGCACTATAGGAAGCTTACCTACAGCATGAACACACTCCGTGAGCTTTACGCTTAGTAAGTACAACATGTTAACCGCAAAACATGTTTAAAACATAACACATACTTAAAATCCTAAGCATGATATATATATCACTTAATAAATCACATACCATATAAGCATATCACATATCAGCTCACATATCATGTCATCACATAACATGTCATAACACTGAATATAAAACTTCACATACTTTATGCATGACAGAAGCATCGTGTACTGTATGCACTTTATTAAAAAAGAAAGCATAGCAAACTATAACTAATGCATGGTCTAGTTATGTTCATTTATGCTTCAAACTTCTCTTTTCTTTTCTTGTCTATTTAGGGCCCATGTGTCAGTACCGTGTGCGCGCAGACCAACAGTAACGCCCGAGGTCAACTAATGCCGAAGAGCCATCACCTGATGCTCAACTTTTGGCCTTAACTTTCTTTAACTGGAAACCCCTTTGACTGAAGGAGCCGGTACGACGCATCTATTTATTTCCATCTTGTTTAACTGTTCTAGCCATACGATTCTCTAAGCTGTCCCCAATCCTACGCGGTAGGGATCTATGGCTTCTAACTTGTTCTTTCATCAATCTACTCGATTGTGAAACTATATGCTCTTATGTATACTGTGCAGCATCATGTGCAAGATACATACTTAAAGTACTGGAAAAGCATTATTTTAAATTCATTTTATTCATGCTGTAGGCGGAGTTGTACTTACCTGTCAGCAAACAGTTTATACTCTCGCCTTCGTCACAATACAGGTACCTCCCTGTAATCATAATGCATTACATTAACATTCAATCTTAGGTCACCGTGGTCATTAGTGACTAATAAAAATTCTCGTTATGTGGTACCGATCCTTATCGGTACTAATTGCCCTCTTCTTAAGAATTTGATTTTCTAATTGTGGTTAATTAATTTATTTGCTCGATAAATTAATTCACGTCGCTCTTAGGTCACTCTATCGTTAGGAACTAATAAATTTATCGTTATGTGGTACCGATGCCTATCAGTACCCAACTGCTCTGCTTTGGGAAATTTGATATCTAATTTTTAATCGTGCTTGATTAATATGTCTACTTGACAAATTAATCACTGTCTCTCACTATCCCATTCAAACTTGGTCCTTGACTGGCTAATCGACCAGTCAACTGACTGAATACCACCCGTATGACCATTTAGCCTGTCGGGTTACCGTTACCGATGTAATCACCCCAAATTTTATACTTAGATCACACCCGTCCCTCGGGTGGCACTATTCTGATCTAGGGGTCGTTTTCTTACATTTTGAGATTTCTAATTGGGCGGTTCACTAATCGTGTAAACGTCCGCCCTTCTTTCCTGGACCTAGGTCATCGAGGGGGCTCGGGTTTCCATCCCGATCACATATTCACCACTCGTTTCTTAAAATACCTCTTTGTGCCGTTTTAGAAATTTCGGCAGCATTTCCGCTTAATTTTTGGGTTTCCGGCGTTTAGGAAACGCCTCAAAACCATCTAACCTATTCTAACCTGCCACGTACTAAACCAGAGGCCTAATTTTTACGTAAAAGCTCCGCTTTTTACGTAAAAATATTCACATTTTCTCACATTCTCTTTTTAGACATTTCATCCCTTTTTCTTACAATTCCTCAAGTCAGTAAACCATAATTCATACATAATTATTTCCAATAATAAATTGAGGAATCAAGTGATCAAAACCACTACCAAAATCGTTCCCGTCGGCGGTTGGGTGAACCGTTCGATCACGATCGCACAATCTTTGAATCATCGTTCTCCACTTTTGAAACTCCGGTTTGCAAATCTGATGCCGCGGATGTGTCCGGAACGTCGAAAATAGGCCAACGGCCCATTCTTCAATTTTCGGTCTTCGGGTCGCCGTTGACCGGCGTTGACCACGGCGGCGATGGGAGTGGCGACCATCATCTTGAAAAGCTCGATGAGAGGAACTCATTGGTGGTGTCAATTTCACCAATCGAGACTCCCATCACTGGAAATCAACCCTCGAAAAGTCGGCGATGACGGCGGTGTTGGATCTTCATTTTCCGGCGTTGTTGCCCAAAATTGATTTGGGGCTTTTGATCTACGTGTTGTTCTGAGCATTTTGATACCCACCTTGCAAATCAACTCCGCCGGAATAGTGAGATCCGACGGCGGCGACGGCGACGGCGACGGCGACGGCGAACCTTGGGCGGCGCGATCCGGCGGCTGTTGACGTGAAATGAAGCCTGGGTTTTGTTCTACTCTTCACCACAAATCCATTGGGACCGTAATCGTGGCATTTGGACGTCGGACGACGAAGAAATCACGGTTTGAAAAGTTCGGCCACCGGCGGCTTTAGGCGGCGCGTGCGGCGTTTTCCGGCATCGGTTCCGTCAACTCGGCACACCGTTGGACTCAGCTCGTCGAGAGCTTTCCAATGGTGCCGGCGGTGTCGAAAACGGAGGCCGGATTCGATGGTCGGTCACTATTCATCCTCGTGTGGTGTTGGGAGAGGAAATGGGATTTGGAAAAATTATGGGGGCTATTTTTCAATAGTCTCAAAAATTTCGTCCTTTTATACTAATTTTTTGAAAAATTTTAAGATAGGCTATACTGACTAATTTGGGCGTGCTGAACCCAAATATATCAGTTTTATCTTCATCCGAGGTCGTCTCGACCAGTTTCCCGATACTGCATGGTTCCCGGTCAAAAATTACCTTTTGTGCTCAAATGACTAATTTGAGCATTCTGATTCCAAATATATCAGTTTTATATCAAGAAAAAGTCATCTTTCTTGACCAATTTCTTGATACTGTGGTTAGGCCTACACTATGTTGACACTGTGCACGCATAACGACGCGTTTTCGCGTGAAATTTCAAACACAGTCTCTCTTGACTAATTTGGACATGCTGATTTCAAATTTATCAGTTTTACGTCCATCTGAGGTCTTCTAGACCAGTTTTCGGGATCTGTATGTCCCCGTCTCGAAAAACGTGTCAAGTGTCCGATTGACTAATTTGGGCGTCCTGAGTCTAAATATATTAGTTTCGGGGCGAGAAAAGGTCGTCTTGACCGTCATCCCGATACTGCGTATCTTTTAAACAAAATCTACATTTTATGCTCAATTGACTAGATTGAGCCTGCTGACTATTAATATGTCAGTTTTATGCCAGATTAAGGCCGTCTTGGCCACTAACCTGACACTGCGTTTCTCACTATTCACTAATCACTGTTCACTATTCACTATCTGACTGACTAATCTGAGCGTTCTGACTCTGATTTTGTCAGTCTCTGGACGAGAAGAGGTCATCTAGACCACTTTTCTCGATACTGTACATATATTAGGGCAATTATCACTGCTGCGCTCAGATGACCAGTCTGAGCGTACTGATGACTAGCTCATCAGTTCTGTATCATGAAATGGTCGTCTAGACCGGTTTCTTGATATTGCGTGTCTCAACGCATACTCACATAATAGGGTGGACCGATTTCACTGTCGGTTGCCCCTTTCACTGCATGAATAGTAATTAAACGTTACTATTCCCGTTTAATTCATTCAACTGAAAAGCACACTGTGTTTATTAACTTAATTACATCATTACATAGTAATTAAGTTTCATAATTCATGAGAGTCATTACAGTGGCTCTCGGCTCATTACACAGCGTTCTACACGGACTCTTACGCGTGCGTATGCAACGCAACACGGGCGTGTACATTTCAGACACAGACATGTACTAGTTAAGACTACTCAACACGACCATGTCTTTGAAATACATTCATCTATCTGAGCGGTACACAGCCTCTTACACGATCGTGTACTCGACCGTGTTACACTACACGACTATGTACACTCACACGGCTATTAATAGATACACAGTCCGAATGGCACACGGTCACTCACACGGCTGTGTACCTGACCGTGTTACTTAAATTGTACTAAAAGACATTAAATTATGTCCATTTTATTCCTTAATGACTTATTACGTGGTAAGTAGGTGTCATGAAAATGGCGGTCATTACAACCTACCCCCCTTACAAAATTTTCGTCCTTGAAAATTAGAATAATTCCAGGAAGTCTCTTCTCATGTCTTCTTCCCATTCTCATGTGGCTTCCTCAACACTATGATTCTGTCACAACACTTTTACTAACGGTATACTTCATTCCTAAGTACTCTCTCCTTTCTAACTAGGATCCGCACGGGTCTCTCCTCGTACGTCGGATCAGCGTATACTACAATGGATTCTTGGCTAAGAACATGGGAGCTGTTTGACACGTACTTCTTCAGCATCAAGACGTGAAAGATGTTGTGCACTATAGCTAACTCGGGAGGAAGCGTTAGTCTATAAGCCACCTTCCCGACTTTCTCTATTATCTCGAGGGTCCTATATACCTAGGACGGAGCTTTCCTTTCTTTTCAAAGTGCATCACCCTTTCATGGGTGCCGCCTTGAAAAAAAAAACCGAGTCTCCTACTTGAAACTCGAGGGGTCTATAGCGCTTATCGTCAAAATTTTTCTGTCGACTATGCGCTGTATCTAACGTTTCTCGTATCAGCTTCACGTCTACCATGGTATTCTTGATGATGTTTGAGCTAACTGGTCGTTTCTCTCCAAACTCGTACTAATGAGCCAGAGATCCGCATTTCCTTCCACAATGTGTCTCGTACGGTGCCATTCCTATCTAGGAATGGTAGTTGCTGTTGTATGAGAACTCGCTCAATGGTAGCTTCTGATTCCAATTTCCTTTGAAGTCTAGGACGTAGGTCTCAACATGTCCTCCAACATCTGTATGGTCCTCTCAGACTAACTGTCGGTCTGAGGATGAAATGTTGTGCTGAACTCTCATTTGGACCGTAATGCGGCTTAAATGCTTTGCCAAAATCTGGAGGTAAAGCATCCACTACGATCTGAGACGATTGACTCTGGTACTCCGTGCCGTTTCACGAACTGTGTCGCATGGATTCTGCTAGTCATTCCACCAAGTAGCTAACTTTCATTGCTAAAAAAAAAAAATTAACTGATTTCATCAGTCTGTCTACAATCACCCAGATTGCGTCATTATCGTTTGACATCTTCGGCAGTCCGACTATGAAATTCATCGTAATCTGGTCCTATTTCCACTCAAGGAGCTTAATTTTCTACGATTATCCTGCTGGGCGCTGTTGTTCTGCCTTAACCTTTTGACACGTAAGGTATCTGGTAATGAACTCGACAATGTCATTCTTCATTTCAGGCCACCAAAAGCTTTCCTTCAGGTACTTGTACATCTTATTCGCTATTGGATATACGGAATATGACGTCTCGTAAGGTTCCAAAAGGATTCGCTTCTTGAGTTCTTCATCTTTCAGAACACAGACTCTATCTCTGTAGTAGAGTACGTCATCTTTAAGGATCTTAAACTCTGAACCCTTGTCCTCTATAGCTTCCTTTCTAGACTTGAGCAGGGACAAATCGAAACCTTGACCGATCTTGATCTCTTCTTGGAGCGTCGATTGGAGGGTCATGTCAGACAATCTCCCTATTAAAATCTTGATCTCGCTGTCGCATAGCTCCTTTGTAGCGCTCTTGACAAGGCACTAATATTCATAGGCATAGTAATATGCTTTTGACTCTACGCATTAACCACTTATTGGCTTTCCCCAGATGGTATAGGATCTCACGGTCGTAATCCTTACCAACTCTAGCCATCTACGCTGCCTCATGTTGAGCTCTTTCTGCGTGAAGATACATTTGAGGCTCTAGTGGTCGATGTAAATCTCGCATGTGACTCCGTACAGGTAGTGCCTCCATGCTTTTATCGTAAAAACTATCGCTACTAGCTCCAGATCACGCGTTGGGTAGCTCTTCTTAAGGTTTTTGAGTTGTCGTGAAGCATACGCGACTACTCTACCACTCTGCATCAACACAGTTTCCAACTTGGTTTTAGATGCGGCGCTTAAATCACAAAGCTTCCCTGACCAACATTTGAAATGGTCAGCATTGGAGTGCTTATGAGTCTTCATTTCAGCTCTTGAAAGCTTTCCTCACACTTGTCGATTCACTTATACCTCTTTCCCTTCTTGGTGAGCACTGTGAGCGAAGCAGTTAACTTTGAGTAGCCTTCAACTAAGTGTAGGTAACATCCTGTTAGTTTAAAGAAACTGTGAATTCCCGTTACGTTCCTCTGAGCTAGCCACGCGCTAACTGCATCAATTTTCATCGGGTCCACAGATACTCCTTCCTTGGGGACTACATGGCCTAGGAAATGGACCTTCTCCAGCCAAAACTCATACTTGGAGAATTTGGTGTATAACTGATGGTCCTGTTGCATGCGCAAAATGATCCTTAAGTGCTCTTCCTTCGTCTTAGAGTGTATAAGTATGTCATCGATGAATACAATGACAAACTTATCCAAATAGCCCTTGAACATGCGGTTCATCCGATTCATGAAAGCTGCTGGCGCGTCCGTCAATCTGAGCAACATAAACAGAAACTCATAATGTCCGTACCACATTTGAAAGGCTGTTTTGGGTACATCTTCATTCCTGATTCGTAGTTAATAGTACTTAGAACGTAGATCGATCTTAGAGAACACAACAGCGTCTCGGAGCTGATCAAATAAATTGTTAACCAACAGTAACGGGTTCTTGTTCTTAATCGTAACCCCGTTCAAATTTCTGTATCTGATGCACCTTCTCAATGTTCCGTCCTTCTTCTTCACGGATGGTGCAGGTGCTCTCTAGGGTGAACAGCTCTGTCGAATGAATCTCTTATCTATTTAGTCTGTCAGCTGGGCTCGGAGCTCCTTTAGCTTTGCAGAGCCCATTCTGTAAAGGGCCTTGGAGATGGGGGCTGATTCTGGTAAACATTCAGTCTCGAATGAGATCTCGCGCTCTGACGAGAGTTCTAGAAGACCTTCTGGAAATATCTCCATGAATTCCCTGACTATCGACACGTTCTCGGGTCCTATCTCTATTCCTTGAGTCTTATCTGCTATGTATTCTAGGACCGTGCATCCACTGGATAGCATATCGCGAGCCTTCACCGCTGATATCATCGTCTTGGGTTGCTCTGGCGACAAACCCTTATAGATGAACTTTTCGCATCCGATTGGTTCGAAAACGATTTTCCGCCTTCAACAGTTTATGACAACGTTGTGTCCTACGAGGAAAACCATTCCCAAGATTCCGCCATAATCGATCATGTCACTGATGATTAGGTTAGCGCTCAATTCTCACCCGCAGATAATTATTGGCACCTGACGTGTCCAGTAATTATACAATAAAACTTCCCCTGAAGGAAATGATATTCTAAACGCCTATTTCGTGCACGTCGGGTATTGGCTATCATTTCCTTCCTGGTCGTTTCTCTTCTGGGGGAAATTCTCCTGTGAATCTTGGTTGCCTAATTCCCCTTTTCTCTTGTTGTTGTTGTTGGAATGCTTGCTATTCTGGCCGGTTCCCACGTTCTATCCTCTGTATTGTAACTCGGGGTTCTGCTTCCCCTGAGCCTGCTCAGCTTGCGTTTTCTCCTCCTTTCGTGCCTTAAAATTCTGTGCCTTTCGCTCCTTATCATGAGCCGACTAGTACTCGGCTCAGATAACCTTGTTGACACATTCTACTAGGGTCGCTGGTCCGTGGCTTCAGCTACAGACCCAAACTGCGATTTCCGTTCTGAACATCTTCAGCATTCGTCTAACTCTCTCCTTTTAGTCGGTACCAAATCTGGACAAAGTTGAGCCAACTGCTCAAACTTCTTGACTGCCTCCATAATAGTCATACTACCTTGGTGCAGGTTGTCGAACTCGTCTTACTGCGCTACTAGTGCTTCCTCGTTAAAGTACATCTCCTTGAATTCCTCAATGAAATCGCTCCAGCTCATCTCTCTAATGTTCCTCCTAATGGTTACCATCTTCCACCACTAACGTGCCTCATTATGCAGGGTGAAGGATGTGCACATCACTTTCTTTCTCTATCTGTTAACCCTATAAAATCCAAGATTACTTGGATATCCGTTGGCCAATCATCGGCCTCTATAGGGATGGTGATTCCTAAGAATTCTAACGCTTTCATGCGTCGGAATCTCTCATACAAGTAGCCTTCCCTAGGGATTGGCAGTAAACAATTGCTGCTACGAAAGCAGCCATTACTATGGGTGCTAGTGCTTTCTGAGCTGGAGGAGCTACTTGCTCCCTCAGAGTTTTTGGGGCTACTAGAGCTTCCTGTGCTGGCATCTCTACTGACTGTGGTGCCTGGGGTTGCTGGTCCAGCTGTTCCCTAAGCTGGTTTAGCTCCCGTTGCTGGTTCTCTATCATCTCTCGCATGGCTGCGATCTGTGCTATCAACTCATCCTCTCGGGATGCTGGATTTAACTAAGCTCTCGTTCTTACCATGTTTTCCTATGTAACCCTATCGTACAGCGGGAAAGAAAATATAAGTCTCTTAAATTCTGTACTTGGGACTCGTATCACATATCATTTTCTTTCCTACTTAACAATCTTACTTAAACATTATGGATATAAATATACACACTATATCCATCTTTCTTTCTCTCATACTGTGATGTTCAATACAATTGCCGCATTGTATTGGGACATCGTCTGAGTGCTAGCATTCGTCCTGCACTTTCTGTCATATCATACTCACACTGTGGAAAAAAATTATATCTGGCCCCTAGGGCAAAGCTTTACTGCTTATCTCATAATATATTTCACATAATATATATACATATATTCAAGATTCTAGTTCAGTGGGAGTGACACACACTTCCCTTATACGATCCCAACAAGTACATTATGCTACAACTGACGGGGGAGAGCTATTGCTTCCCTCTATATTTTTTTCATAACTAACATTCCTGCAGAAGGGTTACTACAATTGGAAGGACAATCCTGATTCAGTATCAGGCATCTCCTCATCGTCACTATCACTGAGTGAGTACTCCTCTGGGTTCTCCTCTTCTTCTCAGTCGAAACTGACCTCGTCATCGTTGGCTATGATGACTTAGGGTTCGTACATCCCCATCTATTCGTCATTACTAAAGCGGTCGGGGATCTCCTCTCCCTCATCGTTGGGATAGGCATCGGAAAGAGTCTTGTCATCTTCACTTCCATGGGGTGTTTGGGAGACATACGAGCTGGTTCGGGGTTCTCCATTGGCTCCCTATTGCCCTCGTGTACTTCTGGCTAGGGCTCGGCCATGAACTCTTTATCGGTAAGTTGGGGTGCTGGTTCTACCTGGTCACCCTCCATAATGGCGACTGCTATAATGCCTTGGGCTTATGCAGGGTTCCTGGAGTTGAGCAATTTTCTCTCAGCATTCACTATCTCCTTGCTAAGGCTTGCTAGTCCTGCTTGATCGCTCTTCTAATTTTGTTTGGCAAGGTCTCTTTCTCTCTTTAGATCTTCTCCTGTCTTGATCCACTTTTGTCTTGGCATGTATTGTAGAAGTCCATTTCGGTTCCTTGTAGCGAACAGCATACGTTAGAACTGTATCACCGGACATCAGCTGCAGTCTTTCAGTCCGATGAACAAATTCTCGTATATCCATAACTCTAGAGAACTTAGGCGGTTTCACTCCCTGCTTGCCCATAGAGAAAAACTGGGACTGATACTGGACTGCTCTCAGAGATTGGCTCGATCATGGTATGGCGAAACTCGACACAGTTAAGAGCTCATCCTGGTCATAAGGATCCCGATACACACGAGAGTATCTCCCTGAGAGATATCAACAGCCAACAGGACTCAGTTATCCTGGTCAATAACGTACAATCGGGGAATCACTTTGATAATGTGAAACCAGTTCTGACATTCTCATAGAGTGCAGGAGTACTGTTTGCCACTCGAAACTTAGTGGACAACTAGCTCTGAAGATCGGTATAACTCGAGCAGCAATCCATGTTCTTTCTCTGAGAAGTTCTTTAGCACTGCACGGTCGTGATTTTTCGTATAATGATCTCAGCATCTTTTCATCTTATCCTCGCCATCATAGATTTCGTCGTTTCATTATTATAAAATGTTATCTTCAATAGATAAACATTTACTGACTAAAAAATAAAACTAACTTACTTGGACAGATGAGGTAGGCATGCGGTGATGTGAGGTAGGATGGCAGGAAACCTCTCTGATACCAACTGTTACGCCCCGTACCCTCAGTGGTCCGGACCGTCACTGTAAACTCTATTACTTGCTTCTTTAGCTTTTACTTATACTTCCTCTTTAAAACCGATACTTAAACTTGCTGAATTTAATACCATAAATTTAAAGGGATTTTTTTTTAATATACGCGTACGTATTTACTATTCACGTACGTATTTAGCTTTTACTTATACTTCCTCTTTTAAACCGATACTTAAACTTGCTGAATTTAATACCATAAATTTAGAGGGATTTTTTTTTAATATACGCGTACGTATTTACTATTCACATACGTATACTATTAAAATGCGGAATTTGAAAAACATAAGGATTTCAATTATACATACACACTTATATACTTGTTTATCTAATTAATATTCACCAGACACTATTTAAATATACTATTCATACATATACTGTTTACTGTTCCAAAATACCAATTAATATTTACTATTCAAAATACTATTTAACTGTCACCGTTCAAAATACTATTTACTCATACTGTGCGGAAGAATACTCGCGGTGTATCCATAACCTCATCCTCACATCTACCTCCGCCGCCATCATCGCCCCTTGGTGTTTGCGCTATAGGAAGCTTACCTACAACATGAACACACTCCATGAGCTTTACGCCCAGTAAGTACAACAATAAATTGAGGAATCAAGTGATCAAAACCACTACCAAAATCGTTCCCGTCGGCGGTTGGGTGAACCGTTCGATCTCGATCGCACAATCTTTGAATCATCGTTCTCTACTTTTGAAACTCCGGTTTGCAAATCCGATGTCGCAGATGTGTCCGGAACGTCGAAAATAGGCCAATGGCCCATTCTTCAATTTTCGGTCTCCGGGTCGCCGTTGACCGGCGTTGACCACGGCGGCGATGGGAGTGGCGACCACCATCTTGAAAAGCTCGACGAGAGGAACTCATTGGTGGTGTAAATTTCACCAATCGAGACTCCTATCACCGGAAATCGACCCTCGAAAAGTCGGCGATGATGGCGGTGTTGGATCTTCATTTTCCGGCGTTGTTGCCCAAAATTGATTTGGGGTTTTTGATCTACGTGTTGTTCTGAGCATTTTGATACCCACCTTGGAACTCAACTCCGCCGGAATAGTGAGATCCGACGGCGGTGACGGTGACGGCGACGGCGAACCTTGGGCGGCGCGATCCGGCGGCTGTTGACGTGAAATGAAGTCTGGGTTTTGTTCTACTCTTCACCACGAATCCATTGGGACTGGAATCGTGGCATTTGGACGTCGGACGACGGAGAAATCACGGTTTGAAAAGTTCGGCCACCGGCGGCTTTAGGCGGCGCGTGCGGCGTTTTCCGGCGTCGGTTCCGTTGACTCGGCACACCGTTGGACTCAGCTCGTCGAGAGCTTTCCAATGGTGCCGGCGGTGTCGAAAACGGAGGCTGGATTCGATGGTCGGTCACTGTTCATCCTCGTGTGGTGTTGGAGGAGGAAATGGGATTTGGAAAAATTATGGGGGCTATTTTTCAATAGTCCCAAAAATTTCGTCCTTTTATACTAATTTTTTGAAAAATTTTAAGATAGGCTATACTGACTAATTTGGGCGTGCTGAACCCAAATATATCAATTTTATCTTCATCCGAGGTCGTCTCGACCAGTTTCCCGATACTGCATGGTTCCCGGTCAAAAATTACCTTTTGTGCTCAAATGACTAATTTGAGCATTCTGATTCCAAATATATCAGTTTTATATCAGGAAAAGGTCATCTTTCTTGACCAATTTCTTGATACTGTGGTTAGTCCTACACTGTGTTGACACTGTGCACGCATAACGACGCGTTTTCGCGTGAAATTTCAAACACAGTCTCTCTTGACTAATTTGGACGTGTTGATTTCAAATTTATCAGTTTTACGTCCATCTGAGGTCTTCTAGACCAGTTTTCGGGATCTGTATGTCCCCGTCTCGAAAAACGTGTCAGGTGTCCGATTGACTAATTTGGGCATCCTGAGTCTAAATATATTAGTTTCGGGGCGAGAAAATGTCGTCTTGACCGTCATCCCGATACTGCGTATCTTTTAAACAAAATCTACATTTTATGCTCAATTGACTAGATTGAACCTGCTGACTATTAATATGTCAGTTTTATGCCAGATTAAGGCCGTCTTGGCCACTAAACTGACACTGTGTTTCTCACTATTCACTAATCACTAATCACTGTTCACTATTCACTATTCACTATCTGACTGACTAATCTGAGCGTTCTGACTCTGATTTTGTCAGTCTCTGGGCGAGAAGAGGTCATCTAGACCACTTTTCTTGATACTGTACATATATTAGGGCAATTATCACTGCTGCGCTCAGATGACCAGTCTGAGAGTACTGATGACTTGCTCATCAGTTCTGTATCATGAAATGGTCGTCTAGACCGGTTTCTTGATATTGCGTGTCTCAATGCATACTCACATAATAGGGTGGACCGATTTCACTGTCGGTTACCCCTTTCACTGCATGAATAGTAATTAAACATTACTATTCCTGTTTAATTCATTCAACTGAAAAGCACACTGTGTTTATTAACTTAATTACATCATTACATAGTAATTAAGTTTCATAATTCATGAGAGTCATTACAGTGGCTCTCGACTCATTACACAGCGTTCTACACGGACTCTTACGCGTGCGTGTGCAACGCAACACGGGCGTGTACATTTCAGACACAGACATGTACTAGTTGAGACTACTCAACACGACCATGTCTTTGAAATACATTCATCTATCTGAGCGGTACAGCCTCTTACACGATCGTGTACTTGACCGTGTTACACTACACGACTATGTACACTCACACGGCTATTAATAGATACACAATCCGAATGGCACACGGTCACTCACACGGCTGTGTACCTGACCGTGTTACTTAAATTGCACTAAAAGACATTAAATTATGTCCATTTTATTCCTTAATGACTTATTACATGGTAAGTAGGTGTCATGAAAATGGCAGTCATTACATTATCTGGGAGGAGAGAATCCAAATTCAACTGGGATTGAAACTTGAATTTTTCCTTGAACCTTATCCACAAAAATCCGAAAATCCTTGAGGATAATCCTCAAAATTTTCGTCCAACTTTATTTAGGATTTGGATTCAAAATTCAAGTAGGATTCTAACAAGATTATCCTCTCCATATCCAACTCAAATTCGAATTTCATTCCTTGTGGATTTATAACAACAAATTCGAATCCTACTTAGACTGTGATTCAAAATTTGAATTTCAAATTTCAAATTCGAATTTCAAATTCAAATTTCAAATTTCAAATTTCAAATTTAAATTTCAAATTCAAATTTCAAATTCAAAATTCAAATTCAAATTTCAAATTTCAAATTTCAAATTTCAAATTTCAAAATTCAAATTTCAAATTTCAAAATTCAAATTTCAAAATCCACGAAACAGTTGTGTTTCAAATTCTTGTTCTCGTGGATAATTTTCTACAACTCCAATCCAATCTCAAATAAAATCATGGCAACTTTATTTGGAGTTCGAATAATTGTGTACTCTATTATCCAAAACAAAATCTGAATTCAACCGAAGAGAATCTTGTCTACCATCCTAATCCTATGTCATCACCATCCATGCATAATAAACTAGCCAATAGCATACACAAATCAATTTGCCAAACATTAAGGAATTATGTGGAGCTAGTAGAGGGACTGATTGGACATATATAATCGGGCTCCTGCAAATCCATACGATCATCATTCTTTACCGAACAACTCAATCATATGATCACTAATTTCAGAGTCACACCGCTATAAACCTGAAACTGAACTCCCAATTATATACCGTATTACGTAAGCCTGTGACAAGCTATCGTCCAATGACCTTGTCATGTATGCAAAACCCTCATATGATATCCATGATCAGCCTTAGGCCAAAGTCCGTTTAATCCTACTGATCAGGCTATCTTAAAGTTCCATTATACTACCGAATAAAGAAAATGATTATTCACCATATGTGAATAAGAAGTCATCTGCCCAGTAGACGACCCAAGGCCTTGTCCATTTTCACATTCAGTATAATGCCTTTAAGAGGATACCCTTAACTCCTCATTAGAGTTATGATTCCGATATCTGTAAAAGAACCCTTCATCGTATACAAGTCATGCACCCAACGAACCGGTTTATAAGCTTACTACCTCTGAGACGCTTTAGCCATTGGAACATCAAAGTACACAAGTCATATATATAAAGCTGTCCTTTTACTCAGGATTAAGGTTACTGCATAATGAACGTCAAAAGCAGATCGATCCACTCAAAGCGGACTTTGTAGATCAATCATGCTTTAGTCCCGATCTAATATGTCACCACCAAGCAACATATCTATGTCTCTACATGGGAGTCCAGCTCCAGACAGTCAAGACAAACCGTCCCCTCCAAGGCTTTAGATAACATAATAGTCTTAACATGAGTTAGATGCTCAGTCTAACCCCATAGACTACAAACCATAGTTTAGACCGCTAACTTTAGAACATTGTCTTCTCACATACAAAAGTCCATTGCATGCAACATTCTAATAGTTTAACACAAGCAGTTAGGGAGCCATATTTGCTTACATTTACTTTAACATGTAAATAAAATGAGGACAGATAGCAATGTAATGAATAACCTCTATATATAATTTTATTATCCAGTTCAAAATAAATACATTAAAATGTCTCTAATGCTTAGGGCATTTCCTAACACAAGAGACGAAGATCCCTGGAGTTCAATGAAGGGGAATTCGTATTCCTAAGAGTTTCACCAATGAAAGGAATAATGCAGTTCGGAAAGAAGGGGAAGTTAAATCCAAGAGATATTAGACTATACGAGATCATCAAACGCATTGGTAAAGTCGCCTATAGATTGGCATTACCTCCAGAAATGTCGGCGATACATAATGTGTTTCACGTGTCGATGCTACGGAAGTACATATCGGATCCATCCCATGTACTAAAACATAAACCGATCCAGATTCAAGAAGACCTGACCTACGAGGAGAGACCTGTTCAAACACTGGCACGTGAGAATAAAGTGTTACGGAATAAAATGATCCTAATAGTTAAAGTGCTGTGGAGGAATCACAACATCGAAGAAGCTACATGAGAGCATGAAGACGAAATGAAGAATGTGTACCCCTACTTGTTCTAAATTTTCAAGGATGAAAATTATATAAGGAGGGGTGAATATGATAACCGGGAATTTTATATTCTCGAAATATGTTAAAATTGTATGTATATAACAATTTTAATGAATAAAATGTGGAAAAAAGTTATGTTTCAATACTGTTGTGAATAGTGTAAAAATGTTCTGGCAGTGTTAAAGTGTGTGAGTTCGGGGATGGAAAATCTTACCGGACATAATTGGGTGAGACGGCTCGAAATCAGAGCGAAAACCCTAGAGAGTGCATTGAAATGTACTAAAACAATAGAAATTTACGGTAGAGAATTCTGATCGAACGGAAGTAAAATAAGACAAACCAATCGCACTGGAGGCGCTGAGAACCCGCCCACGCGATTTCAGTGAAGTTCCGTTCTGATCGGATTACAGTCAAAAATTGACCATGAATTAATTAATGAATTAATATGAATAGTTGGATAACATTACCTTGATTATGTCATAATACAAATTATTTTCCTTAAATTAGAAAGTAATTTTGAAAGGTGTATGGTGTATATTAGCCTACTTTATGATCAATGGCTAAGATCATGCCAAAAAGCCATTGAAAAAAATTTTGTCAAAATTTTAAAAGGCCATTCGGCCACTTGGAAAGGGAGAAGGAAAAAAATTTGATTTTTGCCCCAAAATCTTTACTTTTTAGTCCTTAAACAATTAGGAAATTGTTGGAAAAATATTGCAAACAAGCCCTTGGTTTTTGCCTATAAATAGGCATCAAAATTTAATTAAAAAAAATGAAAAAAACCAACCAAACTCTTGCCTTTTCTTCAGCCCAAAAACCAACCAAACTTTTGTTTTCACTTTCACATCAAACCTAGCTTGGATTGCATTTCCAATCTCAAGGCATCAACTAATCAAGGTAAGCTTCAAAATTGAAGCTTTTTCCTTTGATTTTCCTTAGAAAATCCGTGGGTTTGGAGTGTTGAAAAACAATGAAAAAAATTGTTATTTAGTTGATGATGTGATGATGTTTTGAGTTGTTTGATGTTATAGTATTTAAAGCATGAATTAGGGTTTAGAAACAAGCAAAAATTTTGCATGTTTCCCTTGAAAAACCGTGGCTTCAATGGTGTGAAAAATGCATGAGTTTTGATGGTTTGATTTAGTGTTTATGTTCATTCAATTATATGTTGAATTAAGCATGAATTGGAATAAGGAAACAAGAAAATTTTGATGTAATTTTCTTGCTAAAACTATGGGTATTAACATTAAGAAATGAAAAATTTTTAATGTTGAAGAATATTGATAAAAACCCTAGGAAAGAAAATGAAATTTTCTATATGTTTATGCATAAAAATCCGTGGCTATACTAGGGTTAGAATGTATGTTTTGTTAGGTTTTGATGTTGTTTTATACATTGGAAAACCTAAGAATGATGTGATGTGATGAAAAATTATTTAGATGTGATTAATTAGTAAATCAAGGCTAAGTTGAAAGAAAAATGTTATGGTTTGTGTTGGTTTCTGAATGTTGAATCATGTGGAAAATTTTTATACAAAGTTTAAAAACTTTGTATAAAATAGGCCTCTGGTATAGTACGTGGCAGGTACAAAGGTTATGAGGCGTACCTAACGCCGGGAAACCTTAAAATATAAGCAGAAATGCTACCGAAATTTCTAAAATCGGCTTAAGGGCATTTCGGGAAACGAGGGGTAAAAATATTGGACTCGAGAAGGAAACCGAGACCCCTCGGTAAGTTAGGATTAGAAATGGAAAATCAACCCAAAAGGAATAGTAAACCGACCCTAAAATACTAAAATGCCTAAAACAGGAAAAAAAAATTCATGTTAGGGGTATTTTGGGAAATTATGAAAAAAAATGTAGGTCGGGATAGAAAACCCGAGCCTCTCGAGGACTGAGGGCCGGACGGGATAAATAATGTTTAATGAATAGTGAAAGGACCATTTGAGACTCCGAAACACTCGAAAAATGAAAAAACAACCCTAGGTAATGGATGAATAGTAACCGAGGGCCGGGAAAAATAAGATTGAGATTTTGCAGCAATTTAAACTGTAAAATGATACAGAAACCTAGGAAATATTATTTTAAAATAATTAGACTTAGAAAATTTGAAAAAAAATGATAGAACGAAATAATTACGATCCCGAGACCCGTTAGGGGTAAAATGGTCATTTTGACCAAAAATTTCCGAAAAGACTGGGAAAGAACCCTAGAAGACCTAGAATAACTTAGGTAAAATTCTAAAACTCAAAATAAAGATTTTACAGTTAAAATTCTAAAAATTTTGAGGAACACGGGCGTGTAAAGGGATACACGGCCGTGTATAGGAAAAATTTTATAACCCGAGAGGTACACGGGGTTGAACACGGGCGTGTATCGAGCCGTGTAACTGTACACGGCTAAAATAGAAAACAACATGGCCGTGTAGAATAGACTCGAGAGGTACACGGGCTGGAACACAGGCGTGTTGCAGACCGTGTACCACAAACAAAATTTAAATGTGTTGAATTATTAAGTGAAATAAATGTACATTTAAAATGATAATTAAAATAGAGTATTAACAGACGATATTATGTCTGTAGGAACCCAAAATAGAGATAGAACTGCGGAGGAGTTTCGAAAGTGGACACTAGCACAGCATTGGTAAGTTCAAGCATTTTCGTGTCTGCAACATGAAATACTGTGTTGATCTATTCTGTACTAGGTGTGCACTAGATATAAAATCCTATAACAATTTGGGATTAGTTAGAATAACATATCCCAAATAACGAAAATAAGTAAGACCTACGGGCAATGGAGGATAGTGACCTTAAGGTAACATATAAGATCACTTGGTCAAAACTATAAATTGAAAGATGGTAATGAAACCATTAAGGCGTACCGCCCCTCCAACATAGTGGTGGAGGTTTGTTTAAATCCTACGGGGTTATCAAGGCTGTGGAGGTCGATGTTCTAAAGTCGCTTCTTAGACCCTTCCAGTCAGCGCTCTAATAACCATCGGTGCTGTCATAAACAGAGCTCTAAACTAGAAATCAAATAGAGAATAAACAATCAACAAAATGATAAAAATCATAATTGAGCATAACCGAAGTTTACGTTAGAGTAATGTAAATTCGATTAGGATATGTGAATAGTACCCAGTTATGGTAAAGTGAATAGTAACCAGTTAGGGTAACTAGTACTATTCATCGGTCAAAGGTCAAAGTTACTATTCATGATAAATAGTACTATTTATGGTGAATAGTACTATTCATAGGAGATTGAGTTTTTAGTGTTTTTGAATCAATATGATTCTTACTATGTATATTTGAACTTACTAAGCCTGTTAGCTCATCAGTTTATTCATATTATAGGTAAGAAACCTGTCCAGTAGATTCCTGGATGGCGGCAGGATGCGAGTGTGTTAAGAGAATAGAGAACTCGCCGTGGACTTGGTCCTGCCATAAGTTTTCCGCTGAGCTTTTTGAGTTAAAAAAAATATATTGGAAACAAAATATACAATACAAATATATATTATATATGTTGTATAATATGTTGTACTTATTTAAGACATAGAAAAGCCAGTATTGTATTTTACATCGCTTTCTTACTTGGTTTTTGTAAGAAAAAGTATGTATTAAAGAACAAAAATTTTATGGGTGAAATTTTAGGCCCTGATATTTAAGAATTATGAGCAAAAGAGTTTAAAACTGACGACCCGGATTCGGCACATGAACGGTCTTGGTCGGCCGTAGAATCGATTCATGATGGTTGCGGGTGATTGGAATCAGGGGACGTCACATGCAAAGCCCACAAACACACATTTTTTCGCTTTAGGATCAAGCTTTCCACTATTTTTATCTGGATTATGAATAAATATTGTACAGCCAAATATACGTAAGGGCAAGGTTGAGAAAATGCGTGAAGTTGGGAACAGATTTTGAAGCAGACTTAGGGTTGTTTTGAAATTTAAAATTTTTGATGGCATTCTATTGATAAGATAGGTTGTCGTTAAAACAGCTTCACCCCAAAGATATTTTGGAACGTTAGTTGAAAATAGCAATGCCCTTGCAACTTCTAAAATATGTCGATTTTTCCTCTCAGCCAACCCATTCTGTTGAGGCGTATTATTGCAAGAGCTTTGCTGCACAATTCCTTTTTCTACAAAAAAATGACCTAAAACATTCTTGAAATATTCCCGACCATTATCACTTCAAACAATTTGAATTTTTTTTTGAAATTGTGTTTGAATCATATGGTAAAAATTTTTAAACACAACTTCAACTTCAGCTTTTTCTTTCATTAAGTAAATCCAACTTACTCTAGTATGATCATCAATAAATGTTACAAACCATCTTTTTCCAAAACAAGTTTGAACCAGAGAGGGTCCCCATATGTCACTATGGATTAATGAAAAAGGTGCAGTGGGTTTATAACCTCGTGGGGATATGCAGCACGTTGGTGTTTTGCAAGAGCACACACTTCACATTTAAACATAGAAGGACTCTTATTTTTAAATAATTTTGGAGACAAATGTTGCAAATAGAAGAAACTAGGGTGGCCTAAACGATAATGCCACAGAAATACTTCATTGTCACTAGGAACAGAAATAGACGTAAAACAGGTTTTTTGAACAGACTTATTCGATTAGGATTCATCTTCAAAAAGATAGAGACCGCCGCATTCCCTAGCATTGCCAATCATCTTCCTGAGACCACTTCCTGAAATTCGCAGTAAGAGGAGAAGAAATTAATGTGACATTTTGAATCAAGGGTTAGTTTACTAATGGAAATAAGATTGCAGACTAATTTTGGTACATGAAGGACATCGGTCAAAGTAAGGAACGGAGAAATTTTTACAGTTCCAATTCCGGCGATTACCGAAAAAGAACCGTCTGCAATTTTCACCCGTTTATTTCCTGCACACGGTTTGTAGGAAGAGAAAAAACTAGAGCAACCTGTCATGTGATCAGTTGTCCTAGAATCAACAATCCAAGAACAATTGGATTTAACACATGACAAACAACAGGACTGATTGTTACCGTTTTGGGCAAAAGAACAGGATGTTTTTTCAGAAGTTTGGGAAGATTTAAGGAGTTTATACAAGTGCTCTAATTGTTCCTTCGTGAAAGGTGACGATCCTGAATTGACTTATGACTCCTGAGGAGTTTCAACCACAGCCTGAAAAGCACCGGCACCCTTTTCACCTTTCTTCTTTCCTCCTTGCACACCTGGTGGCTTTCCATGAATTTTCCAGCACGTTTCACGAGTATGCCAAAACTTCTTGCAATGATCACAGTAAGGTTTTTTCTTCCTGTCTTGCTCTTCTTCAAATGCACGGGATGCTAATGCTGATCCTTCATGGTCATTTCTTTCACATGATGCCGAGCCCATCATGATTTTTCTCCTACTTTCCTCCTGCCGTACCTCAGAGAATACTTCTCGGATGGGTGGTAATGGCTTCCGTTCGAGAATTCGTCCCTTGACTTCATCAAGACTTTTGTTGACACCTGCAAGAAATAGATAAACACGGTCATTCTCCTCTCGTTCTTGAACCTTGCACAGTTGTTGCTATTCTCCCATCGATCGTCATAACATTGATCTAGCTCCTGCCATAAAGCCACCATCTCATTGAAAAAAACGGTGATCTCTCTATCTCCTTGTTTTGCTTGCCATAACTTCGTCTTAATCTCAAATATTTGAGACGAATTCTCCAGGTCAGAGTAAGTTTCCCGAACTGAGTCCCACACTTCCTTTGCCGTCGGTAGAAACATGTGAGGCTTAGCAATTGCTGGCTCCATTGAATTGAGAAGCTAGGTAATCACCAACGAGTTTTCGGATCTCCATGTGGTGAATTGTGAATCAGTTTTCTCTGGGATTTTCACATCTCTAGTTAAGTGACCTAATTTTCCCCGACCATCTACCACGAGCTTGACAGATTGGGACCACTCCAAGTAATTTTTTCCGTTCAGTTTATGAACAGAAATCTGCAAAGGAGAGGCCACTGCTGATTGGTCAACGCTGCCTATGGTGGTGATGGAACTCATCCTGAAGTGATCTCCGACCATGTTGGATTCCTGGTTGTTGGAGATTTTGTCATTCTATCTTATGGAACCCTAGTCTCTGATACCATGTAAGCTTTATTGAATGACCTCAATATTTTATTGAATGAGCAAACGTGGTTTATATAGCCACGTGCATAACAAACATAACAAAGTAGAGCCCAACAACCTCCATGAAATCAGGAACAAAAAATCAGGAATTAATTATTCTCCTAACAACTCTAACGCCACCTAGTCAATAAAATCTTTAACTTAGGAACAGAACAACTAACTTACCAACACCTATTTTCTAACAATTTTCCTTGTTCATCTTTACATTTAACAAAGTGCTTCTCAAATTGCTTCATTATCTGCAAGTGAGCAGTAATATGATCAAAGTAAATTTGTGTAGGAACATGGTAGCCAACAGCTTTGTATTTGACACCTCAAACAAATCGTGAGTGCCATAGTAAACATTTCTCCAGTTAAATGAAATTCTCTCTTTAAAAAAATTTTTTTGATCTGCATTGAATTTTTTTTTTCTTGCAGAATTATTCATGGACTGGATTGTCTTCAAAGAAACTTTCCATGCAATAGAGATGCCCCACTATGTAAAATGATTCTCATCTTAACTTATTGTTTGTTACCATCGAATTTCTTTTCCTTGGAGTTTTCTCTTCCTTTATATTAATCAAGTTCTTGTTTGTATCCTCGAGTGCATATGTCTAAGAGGAAGTTAATAAAATTCCTTGCGATTATATCTCAACATCAAGATATTAAAGATAGCAACATAGATTATTTATGGTTGAAAAAAAGAGTAAAATACTAGAAACATTTGTGTTGTAATTAGGCATAATTAATCATGACAATCTTATTCTACGGAATCTCACAGTGTCAGAATTTTAGGAAATAAATCAGAATTTTCTATATTTTGCAAATGAAAGAGTTTCCGTTTCCTGTTTTCTAGCATAGGGATTTGCTAATTTTGTGGCCTTCCTCTGCTATTTATCTTGTCAACGTCTCTTATGACATTCAAGAAGAATGATAATTTTTTCTTCTCACAAAACCTTTACACAGATGCAAACTTTTCAATCAAATGTGGGGGACCACAAGTGAGGGGAAGAAATGGCATAGTGTATGAAGAAGAAAACGTATATCTTGGGCCAGCCAAGTTTTATGTAGTAAATGAGAGGTGGGCGGTTAGCAAGGTGGGTTTGTTTGCTGACAAAACAGGTAAACTAGATGTCGAAGGTACCCGGGCAGGAGTCACCGGCAGCGGTGAGAACCTGGAGCTTTTCCATACTGCAAGGATGTGCCCAGGATCCCTAAGATACTATGGTCTTGGGCTTGTGAATGAGAATTACAGCATAACCTTACACTTTGCAGAAATTGGTTTCCCAAATCGGAATTCACAGAAGTGGGCAGGCCTTGCAAGGCGCATATTTGATATTTATATTCGGGTAATAGTCCTGTACAAAGGGAAAAGCTAGTAGCGTGTATTCCAAGTTAAGATCAATTACGGAGGAAAGATTTCCATACTGTTATTGACTCCATCATCAATTCCTTTTCAGGGAAGTCTCAAACAAAAGGACTTTGAGATAGCAAAGGAAGCTGGTGGGGTAGAGAGAGCAATAGTGAAGAAATTTAATGTTTCTGTGTCAGAAAACTATCTTGAAATCCATTTGTTCTGGGCTGGTAAGGGGACCTGCTGCATACCGAAAGAAGGTTACTATGGTCCATTGGTAGCAGCTATTCACGTTGTTTCAGGTATTCAATATTATATGATCTTATACATGTTTTACTACTTCTATTTGCTATTGACATGTTACAAAAATTATCAATCAGATTTTGCACCTACGTTTTCTGGGATCCGAAAAACTACTCAAGGAGACAAGAATAAGACAGGTTTGATCCTTGGTATTATAGTCCCTCTTGTGTCCGTTGGCCTTCTGTTGCTTGCTGCGGTATTTTATATGAGGAGAAAATCAAACGATGAGGATGATGAAGGTAAAATCACATTTCAGTAGGAATAACACCCTACGGTCATTGTCTTTCGGTAGCCATAACAGTTAATTAAATATTCTGTTCTTGCTTTGATCTGCAGTGATTGTTGGTTTAGGCCCTCAACATCATACTTTTAGTTATGCTGAACTAAGAGAGGCCACGGAAGACTTCAATCCTTTGAATATGATAGGCGAAGGAGGATTTGGTCATGTTTACAAGGTAAATCTGATCTCGCTTTATTGGTTTCTGTCTTAAAATAATTAGTTTCTTATTTACTAGGAGCAAAGTGTCACGGCATTTTTTTTTTACTAATTATATACATATTAATGTTTGTTGGCTTTATGGCACTAAACTGTCCTACGTTTTAGGGAACACTTTCGGATGGGAGGGCCGTGGCTCTTAAACAACTTTCGGTATCATCTCACCACGGAAGGAGTCAGTTTTTATCAGAAATTGCTACGATATCAGTTGTGCAACATCGCAATCTAGTGAAATTGTATGGATGTTGTTTTGAAGGAAATAGACGCATTCTGGTTTATGAATATCTTCAAAACAGAAGTTTTGATCAAGCCCTCTTTGGTATGAAGCTATTGGATATATCTTACAGTTAACAATATGATTTCTTAAAAACAGAATGCACTGCAGTCTGCCCTAACTAGAAGTCTTGAACCATCTCGTCTTATGACTAATTTGTAATTCATTTTTTGTTGTCTTTATTGTAAAGTTCGTCGTTTCTAGGAGATTTGTCTTTGCAATAGTTTCATTTGACTAAATATACCACTGGCTCGTTTCAGGAAAGAATGACTTGCACATGGATTGGCCTACCCGCCTCAATATGTGCTTGGGAACAGCAAGAGGACTTGCTTATCTTCACGAAGAATCCAGACCACGGATTGTACATCGAGACGTCAAAGCTAATAATATTTTGCTTGATGCAACACTTTGTCCTAAAATATCAGATTTTGGATTGGCAAAGCTCTATGATGACAATAAAACCCACGTCAGCACACAGGGTTGCAGGGACGATGTAAGCTCTCTTTTACCTCAAAATTGTCATCAAATGTTGGTTAATTTTTGGGATAGTATTGTATTTTTTTTTTAAGGGCTAATGCCTCAATTGGTAACTAAACTATGTTAAAGGGTCTCTTTCTGTTCCAAACTTTAAAATAAAAAACAGTAGTCCTTAAAAGAAGAAAATAAAGAACAAGTAGTCTAAACATATGGGTCCCCCCAAACAAAATTTCGTTTTCCAAAACTTTGAAAAAATTTCTTGTTTTAGTCACCTGTCCTTGTGTGAAAAGACCAATGACAACTTTTTTTTCAAGTTTGTGGACTAGTACACTACAGTCTTTTATTACAAAGTTAAAAGGAAAATGAAACTTCTACCATTTTAGGGGATCACACTTAAAATTTATCCTAGGATTAGTCTCTTGTTACATTAAATGACAGTAGTAATTGTTAGAAAATAGGGGCAATCCGTGTGATTCTCTACAAAGATTGCAGATAATTTTTATTAGTTGTTAGGATGTTGGTTAGTTCCTATTTTTTCTAGGTCGTTATTATTCTCTAGGTTAGATTGTTATTATTTTTTGCTATATTTCAGCTTGTATCCGGTTATTTAAAGCCAAGCCAATTATCAATAAAGTATGAAAAGTTTATTTCAATAAAACTTTCAGTAATGAACCCTATATCATGACCTTGCAGTGGATATTTGGCACCAGGATATGTGTTGCGTGGGCACCTGACTGAAAAGGCTGACGTGTTTGGTTTCGGTGTTTTTGCTTTGGAGATTGTCAGCGGGCGCCCAAACTTCTGCAGCAGCCTTGATAGTGAAAAGATTTATCTCCTTGAATGGGTAAAGAAAAACAAAATTTGCCTATTTCTGCTTATACCCTTTCCAAACTAGCATCAATGTGGTATATCCATGACTAATAATCCATGTGAGAAATTCATGAAATTATTGTTGTTTGCTGGCATGGGCCTTATATGAAAAAGACCGGATATTGGAGCTTGTGGATCCAACATTAGATGAATTTGATGAAAGTGAAATTGTTAGAATGGTAAGAGTGGCACTTCTGTGCACTCAAGCATCACCATGGTTGCGGCCGCCTATGTCACGTGTCGTTGGCATGCTTTCTGGAGATATCGAGATAGATGCAGCTAGATCAAAGCCAAGTTATCTTACAGATTTAGATTTTAAAGATACAACTACTAGTGTCTTTTCAAGCGAGACGGCAGATGCTTTACAGAGTTCATCCAAAGCGAGTAGCAATCTTTTCCCTTACTCTGTGTGAGGTACAACGCAGAGTTTGCTCATTGTATCCATACAAGGAAAAAAAAACTTGGATTTTGCTCCTTTAAGGATCATGACTGGCTTTACACTGACTAATCTTGGGGTTTATGTTCTCAGATGTCTCCTAGTATGTAGAGATGCTTGGTACTTTTTGTTTTGTCTTTTGAGGTGTATATCATTTTTAATAACTTCACATGCCTAAATTCCCATTAATTCATTGTCCCTTTTTCCTGTCTCTCTCTGTCTCCCAATTAAAATTAGACACATCATTAGAAAAGGCCAGCTAACATTTCACGGCTTCCTTTTCCTTCATATGCATTGTAGAAGCATCAGTTTAATTTCCACAGCATTAGTTGTTGGTTATGAGTAGAAAATTTTCGTCGGTTAGTTCGTCCAAATTCTGGGGATGCATGGAGCATGGAGCATTATTATTCAAATTCGGTCATGATGATTGAGTAAGCAAATCGAGAAAACCGTTATATGTATTATAATAGGACAAGGAATTTAATCACTTTATGAGCTATAGTGTTTGGAGCTCGTAAGCATATTCGAAAGTTATAAATTCATTTTCGTTTAACGTTGGAGGATATAATTTGGTTATAATGGGAGTGGATTGTGTGAAAACTGTTAAAAATATTTTTCCCACATTGAAAAATATTAGGTCATGAAATAGTAGTATTATATAAATAGATTGACGAACGGTTCACGGTATATATATATATATATACACACACATTTACATATATATTTTTTGATTGCTGAGAGACGAACGGTTCCTGTTACTATCCTTAGAAGTAAGAATATAATTTGTAAATCATACAATCTTCACTCATACCAGTATCGTATGGTTGTCTTTGTATAAAAAATATGAGAGAATACGAATTAGTTGCGTATTAAAATTTCTTAGTGGGGATTTAAATAGCTCATTAGTTATGCAATTATAACTACTGGTCATTATCTATTTAACAGCTATATGATTTGATCTTACTAATATTTGGATTCATCGTTAATTTTTATTTGGATTCACAAGTGATGCATTTAAATACAGATATTTTTAAATTTTAATATAATACAATCACTATTTACTATTCTACTTTTTTTATTTATTTTTATTAATCATATCACATATTATCTCTCACATCATGTTTTCTATCTTCTTTTATCAATCACATTACATATTCTATATTTGAATGCAATGTAAATACAAAATATCCAAATATATATTGTCAATGTAAATACAAAATATCTAAACATATATTAGGTTAAGTGCATTACATTCAAATACAATTCCAATTGAATTTGCAATCCATAATGCTAAAGTTGTTTACTCTTCATTCGTGGATTAGTCTTTTATTTACGTATAAAGGAAAAATACTATAAAGTAACTATAATATGCAGGCTAATTCTACGATAGGTAAGCCCTCTTACCATCTCCATCGAAGCAACCTATTGCATGGGGCAACTAGGCACCATGTGAGTCGCAAACAATGGCACGGAGTTGATGCCTAAGTTGTGACCCCATAGCTTGGGGGGGGGGGGGGGGGGGGGGGGGGGGGGGGGTGTGTGTGTGGGGCTGCATGGATCATGTTGGAGCCGATCCTCTGATTCTCCATCAGGACTCATAGTAGTCGTTGAGTTATGATCTCCACCACCGCCACGTTTCATGCTACAGCGGGGGGGGGGGGGTGTGTGTGTGGGGCTGCATGGATCATGTTGGAGCCGATCCTCTGATTCTCCATCAGGACTCATAGTAGTCGTTGAGTTATGATCTCCACCACCGCCACGTTTCATGCTACAGCTTTTGTGTGTGGAACATATTAGCGAAGACCTTTTTTCTTTTAATGCTTTTTGAAGGAAAATCAAAAAACGTGTGCAATGTAATTTTACAAAATTTTTTGAAGATTATACTAACTCGCGTTGTTATATATAATAAATCACACAATAATTTATATACCTTTTGAGGAAAACACCAAGAATGCCAGAAGATATAACTAAGAAAGCTTTAACTAACTAGCTTTCTTTATTTTTCTCCAATTCTCAGACAGTAGAGTGTGTGGACACTCGATTCCTCAATTGGTATTCGTGTGGCTTATCTCCTTTCAACTACCTAGATCTCTACGAATTTATTATTATTAATGAGAGATATAATAATAAATTCACTCACTTGAGAATCTGTGATATAAGAAAAATAAGAACCCCAAGAGTCCTATTTATAGTGAATGTACTGGGTGGTTTTCAAAACTTGAACGGGATACTTCAAAAAAATTTCTCTCTTTACCTTTCTTCCTATTTAGCGTTTTTCTCTTTTTAGGGAAGCACAAAAACGTCCACCATCGGCAAGGGAATCCAAAATTTCAAATTTCAAACTCTATAAATCCTGTGATTTTATCTACATGGATAATGTTCTATAATTCCAGTTTAAATTAAAATAAAATCATGATAACTTTATCTGTGATATAAGAAAATAAGAACCTCAAGAGTCTTATTTATAATAAATGTACTGGGTGGTTTTCAAAACTTAAACAGGATGCTTAAAAAAAAAAAATTTCTTTACTTTTCTTCCTATTTAGCGTTTTTTCTCTTTCTAGGGGAAGCACGAAAATGTCCACCGTAGGCAAGGGAATCCAAAATTTTAAATTTCAAATTCCATAAATCTTGTGATTTTATCTACATAGATAATATTCTATAACTCCAGTTTAAATTCAGAATAAAATTATGATAACTTTATCTGTGATATAAAAAAAATAAGAGCCCCAAGAGTCTTATTTATAGTGAATGTACTGGGTGGTTTTCAAAACTTGAACAGGATACTTGAAAAAAAATTTCTCTTTACTTTTCTTCCTATTTAGCGTTTTTTCTCTTTCTAAGGAAGCACAAAAACGTCCACCATAGGCAAGGGAATCCAAAATTTCAAATTTCAAACTCCATAAATCCTATGATTTTATCTACATGAATAATGTTCCATAACTCAAGTTTAAATTCAAAATAAAATTATGACAATTTTATTTGAATTAAATAATTATGTAATAATCATCTAAAATAAAATTAAATAAAGAGAATCTTTTCTTCCCTTATCCTTGAAAAATAAGCCAACTTTGATGCATAAAAGGACAAGATTTTGTTCAATTCAAATTCAAATAGAATAATTTTCATATTTAATTTAACATATTTATTTAAATAAGATTCTCTAGATATTTAAATTAATTATTCAAATAATTAATTTATCCATATCTATTCAAAATTCAAATCATTCTCATATTTTTCTCAAAAGACAAATACAATCAATTTAAATTTCAAATCTTATCTTCCAAATAAATATTTTTACAAATTAAAAATTTATCCCGTTAATTAAATAAAAACAAAAATTCCTATTCTACCCTTGGCCTAGGAAAAATGCCTACACCTTGGGAAGATGACCCCGTATTTTTTTCTCTTCATGAAGTCCAAGAATACAAGTTATAAAGAATATCTCGATCAGTTACTATCCGTTAAAGAATTATGCAGAACGAGTAAAGGGAACGATTGGATATATATATATAATATGAGCTTTAATAATCTATGTAATTATTATTTTATACCAAATAAATACTTAAATAATTATTAGTTTCAGAGTCACACCACTATAAACCTGAAATTGCACTCTCAATTTTATATTGTATTTCTTAAGCCAATGAATAGCCATCGTCCAATGACCTTGTCACATATGTAACACCCACGTATGATAAACATTATCGACCTAAGATCAAAGTTCATTCAACCTTTTAATCAAGCTATCTTAAAAATATATTGTGCAACTGATTAAGAAAATCTTTACTCACTATGTGTGAATAATAAATCATTTGTCAAGCAAATGACCCAAGACCAGGTCCATTTTCTCATTCAGCATAATGTGGTTAAGAGGATAACATTTACTTCTTATTAGAGTTATGATTCTATATCTATAAGCAAACCCTTCATCATAGATAATTCATGTATCCAATGAACCGGTCTATTAGCTTACTACTTTGAGAATACCATATCCTTTGGAATATCAAAGTACACAAGTCATACACATGAAGCCATTCACTTACTCAAGATTAAGATTATTGTATAATGAACATCAAAAGTGAATTAACTACTCAAATAGACTACATAAATTAATTATACTTTGGTCCCAATCCAATATATCATGACCAAGTAATATATCTATGTCTCTATTCAGGAGTCAAGTTACCCTAAACAGTCAAGACAAATCGTCTCCCCAATTAGTTTTAGATAATATAATAGTCTTAATATGAGTTAGATGCTCATCTAATCCTATAGACTATGGATTATAGATTTAAACTACTTACTTTAAAATATTGTTTTCTCGCATATAAAAAGTCATCGTATGCAACATTCTAACAGTTTAATATCAAGTAATCAATTAGCTATATTTGCTTACATTTACTTTAACATATAAATAAGAAAAGGACATATAGCAATATAATGAATAATTTCTAATATATTATTAATCAGTTCAAAAATAAATGATATACATAAAATATCTCCTAACAAAATGCTTTTAAAATCAAATGCATATACGTCTCATAATGCTTTTGGTGTACCTTTTAAATCTTAACCATTTAGGGTTTGTTTAATTTATTGGATGAGTATAGAATAAAATAAAATTTTTAGATTCAAATTAGTTAACTTAGTTATAAATTTTGTTGATTTTTTAGAAAAAGACAAAACTAATTCTAAAAATTTGGGTTCAGACTCGTGAATCATACGAGATTTTATAATGAATATATCTATTTTTTATTTTACCAATAGGGTTAAATAATCTTATTGCATTATAAAATTTCTCTAAAATGTATAATAACAGGTGATCTAGATGTAGGAAATAAATCAGAAAAAACGTATCAGAGTGGCGCACCAGAATAATAAAAATTTTTCAAGATCGTTAAATATCTCATGATGCCATATGCAATAAACCAACAACAATTTAAACTCATACCTCAAGGACACCAATGTGCAGGAAGAGAATGACCGGAGGGCTTCAACTAACTAGCCTTCTCTACTATTCTCCAATTCCCGAATGGCTGAGTGTGTGGACACTCTAAACCTCGATCGGTATGCTAGCACTGCTAGTATTCTTCCGACCACCTAGATCTCTAAAGAACTTATTGTTACGGTGAGTTGTGCAACAATAAGCCTTCTCACCTGAGAGTTTGTGGTCTGAGAGAACTGGAATGGCAGGACCTCTATTTATAGACTTGCATGAGGTGATCCTCTGAATTCGAATTGGATTAGGAGAAGATATTCTCCCTTATCCACAACCAAAAAATCTGAATTTATCAAGCCCAAATCCCAACCAGAAAATTCGGCCACTTTAGGATTTTTCCATTCAAAATTCAAACAAGATTTTAACTAGAATTTTATCTCCTCTTATCCAACCAAAAAATCCGAAAATCCCTTTAGAAAATCCTCCAAGATTTTTCGGCCACAAAAGATAAGGGAAGAATCAAAATTCTACTAGGATTTTTAAGCTTGAATCTTATCTCATCCTTATCCAAAATAACCGAAAATTGTCTATGAGATCTTCCTCAAAATTTCGGCCATAATCAAGGAGGAGAGAATTCAAATTTAACTGGGATTGAAACTTGAATTTTTCCCAGAACCTTATCCACAAAAAATATGAAAATTCCATAAGGATAATCCTCAAAATTTTCGTCCATACTTGTTAGGATTTGGATTCAAAATTCAAATAGGATTCAAACAAGATTTTCCTTTTCATATCCAACTCAAAATTGAATTTCATTCCTTGTGGATTTACCACAAGAAATTCGAATCCTACTTGGACTGTGATTCAAATTTTAAATTTCAAATTTCAAATTCGAATTTCAAATTCAAATTTCAAATTCAAATTTCAAATTTCAAATTTCAAAAATTCAAAATTCAAAATTCAAATTTCAAAAATTCAAATTTCAAATTTCAAAATTCAAAATCCACAAAGCAGTTGAATTTCAATTCTTGTTCTCATGGATAATTTTCTACAACTCCAATCCAATCTCAAATAAAATCATGGCAAATTTATTTGGATTTTGAATAATTGTGCACTATATTATCCAAAACCAAATCTAAATTCAACCGGAGAAAATCTTGTAGGAAAATAAATCGGTAAAAACGTATCAGAGTGGCGTAGTGGAACAATAAAAAAATTTTTAGATCATTAAATATCTCATGATGCCATATACAATAAACCAACAACAATTAAAACTCATACCTCAAGAACGCCAATCTGCAGGAGGAGAACGACCGAAGGCTTCAACCAACTAGCCTTCTCTACTATTCTCCAATTCCTGAATGGCTAAGTGTGTGGGCACTCTGAACCTCGATCGATATGCTAGCACTGCTAGTCTTCTTCCGACCACCCAGATCTCTAAAGAACTTTATTGTCACGATGAGCTGTGCAACAATAAGCCTGCTCACCTGAGAGTCTGTGGTCTGAGAGAACTGGAGTGGTAGGACCTCTATTTATAGACATGCATGAGGTGATTCTCTGAATTCGAATTGGACTAGGAAAAGATATTCTCCCTTATCCATAACCAAAAAATCTGAATTTTTCCATGGGAAAATCCAACAATAAAATTGGGTTTTCTTAGGATAAATCCAATCCAAATCTAAACAAGATTTTAACTAGAATTTTATCTCCCTTTTTCAACCAAAAAATCTGAAATTCGTAGGAGAAAATCTTCTCCAAATATTCGGCCACTTTTAGGATAAGGAAGAATCAAAATCCCACTAGGATTTTCAAGCTTGAATCTTATCTCAACCTTATCCAAAATAACCGAATTTTCCTAGGAGATTATCTCCAAAATTTCGGCCACAATTCAGGGAGGAGAGAATCCAAATTTAACTGGGATTGAAACTTGAATTTTTCCCTTAAATATTATCCAAAAAAACCGAAATTCCATTGAGGATTATCCTCAAAATTTCGCCCATAGTTTGTTGGGATTTGGATTCAAAATTCAAGTAGGATTCTAACAAGATTATCCTTTCCAAATCCAACTCAAATTCGAATTTCAAACCTTGTGGATTTTCCACAACAAATTCGAATCCCACTTGGACTGTGATTCAAAATTTGAATTTCAAATTTCAAATTCGAATTTCAAATTCAAATTTCAAATTTCAAATTCCAAATTTCAAATTTCAAATTTAAATTTCAAATTCAAATTTCAAATTCAAATTTCAAAATCTACAAAATGGTTGTGTTTCAAATTCTTGTTCTCATGGATAATTTTCTACAACTCCAATCCAATCTCAAATAAAATCATGGCAACTTTATTTGGAGTTCGAATAATTATGTACTCTATTATCCAAAACAAAATCTGAATCCAACCGGAGAGAATCTTGTCTACCATCCTAATCCTGTGTCATCACCATCCATGCATAATAAACTAGCCAATAGCATACACAAATCAATTTGCCAAACGTTAAGGAATTATGTGGAGCTAGTAGAGGGACTGATTGGACGTATATAATCGGGCTCCCACAAATCCATATGATCATCATTCTTTACCGAACAACTCAATCATATGATCACTAGTTTCAGAGTCACGCCACTATAAACCTGAAACTGAACTCCCAATTATATACCGTATCACGTAAGCCTGTGACGAGCTACTATCCAATGACCTTGTCATATATGCAAAACCCTCATATGATATCCATGATCAGCCTTAGGTCAAAGTCCGTTTAATCCTACTGATCAGACTATCTTAAAGTTCCATTATACTATCGAATTAAGAAAATGATTATTCACCATATGTGAATAAGAAGTCATCCGCCCAGCAGACGACCCAAGACCTTGTCCATTTTCACATTCAGTATAATGCCTTTAAGAGGATACCTTTAACTCCTTAGAGCTATGATTCCGATATCTGCAAACAAACCCTTCATCGTATACAAGTCATGCACCCAACGAACCGGTCTATAAGCTTACTACCTCTGAGACGCTTTAGCCATTGGAACATCAAAGTACACAAGCCATATACATGAAATAGTTCATTTACTCAGGATTAAGGTTATTGCACAATGAACGTCAAAAGCAGATTGATCCACTCATAGCGGACTACGTAGATCAATCACGCTTTAGTCCCGGTCTAATATGTCACCACCAAGCAACATATCCATGTCTCTACTTGGGAGTCCAGCTCCAGACAGTCAAGACAAACCGTCCCCTCCAAGGCTTTAGACAACATAATAGTCTTAACATGAGTTAAATGCTCGGTCTAACCCCATAGACTACAGACCATAGTTTAGACCACTAACTTTAGAACATTGTCTTCTCGCATACAAAAGTCCATTGCATGCAACGTTCTAACAGTTTTAACACAAGCAGTCAGTGAGCCGTATTTGCTTACATTTACTTTAACATGTAAATAAGACGAGGACAGATAGCAATGTAATGAATAACCTCTATATATAATTTTATTATCCAGTTCAAAATGAATACATCAAAATATCTCTAATGCTTAGGGCATTTCCTAACAATCTCCCACTTGCCCTAAGCCAGTAAATGCGACATGTTACACATCCCCATCGCCTCTACATGCCTCTCAAAGCTTTAGCCACCAAAGTCTTAGTAAAGGGATCGGCGATGTTGTCCTCGGACACGATCTTACATACATCCACTTGTCCTGTCTCCACATGCCCTCTAATAATATGATATCTCCGATCGATGTGCTTGGTCCTCTTGTGGTGCCGAGATTCTCTTGTGTTGGCAATAGCCCCTGTATTATCACAGTAAAGTATGATAGGCTTGTCAACACCCGGAATGACCTCAAGGTCTCTAAAGAACTTGCGGAGCCAAACCGCTTCTTTAGATGCCTCAGCCGCAGCCACATACTCAGCCTCCATAGTAGAGTCAGCTGTGCAGCCCTGCTTCATGCTCCTCCATACAATGGCGCCTCCTCCGAGTAAAAACACTGATCCAGATGTCGATTTCCTCGAATCCTTACAAGTCTGGAAGTCTGAGTCCATGTATCCTACGGGTGTTAGGTCTCCTCCAGAATACACCAGCATATAATCCCTCGTTCTCTTAAGATACTTGAGTATATGTTTTACAGCTTGCCAGTGCTTGGTTCCAGGATTTGCTTGATATCGACTCACCATACCTACTGCAAAACATATATCCGGGCGAGTGCAAAGCATAGCGTACATAAGGCTACCCACAGCGGATGCATAAGAGACCTTACTCATACGCTCTCTTTCTTCCGATGTCTTGGGACAGTCATCCAATGAAAGAGTTAGACCGGCAATGAAAGGTTGTGAGCCTTTCTTTGCCTCTTGCATTGCATATTTGTCAATTATTTTATCTATGTATGAAGCTTGGGATAACGCTATCATTTTGTTCTTTCGATCTCTGAAGAGACGAATGCCTAGAACATAATTAGCTTCTCTAAAGTCCTTCATGTCAAACTATTGGTGTAACCAAAGCTTGACCGATGATAAGTTCCCTACATCATTCCCAATGAGTAGTATATCATCGACATAGAGTATCAGAAAGACCACTTTTCCATCCTTAATACGTTTATAAACACAAGGTTCATCAACGTTCTGCTCAAAACCAAATGTCTTAATCGCTTGATCAAACCTCTGGTTTCATGAGCGGGATGCTTGCTTTAATCCATAAATGGATCTAAGCAACTTGCAGACTTTTCTTTCTTGGCCTTTCGCTGCGAACCCTTCGGGCTATATCATATAGATACACTCTTCAAGATGGCCATTCAAGAATGCCGTCTTGACATCCATTTGTCAGATCTCGTAATCGAGAGCCGCAGCAATAGACAGAAGAATACGGATAGACTTTAGCATAGCAACAGGCGAAAAGGTTTCATCGTAATCGATTCCAGCCTTTTGCGTGTATCCCTTTGCAACCAGTCTAGCTTTGAAAGTTTCCACTCTCCCTTCTGCATCCTTCTTTCTTTTGTAGACCTATTTGCATCTAATGGGTTTTATCCCATCCGGCAAATCTACAAGTTCCCAAACAGAGTTGGATTTCCTAGAATCCATCTCATTGTTCATAGCCTGTTTCCAAGATTAAGAATCAACATCATTTATAGCTTCATCATATGTGACCGGATCTTCCTCATGCTCATGAGCCTCGGCCTGGTATACCTCAGCATCATACATAAAGAAATTAGGTTTCTTCGAAACCCTCCCACTACGACGAGGCACCCTAAATTGTTGATCGTCTGCAGGTGTTTCACTGGAACTCGGACTTGCGTCCAAGACTGAAATCTGTGGAGCAGTTCTTTCACCTGATAACTCCTCTAGCACCACTTTGCTTCGAGGCTTAAAGTTATTCATGTGACTTTCCTCTAAGAATGTCGCATGGGTTGAGACAATGACTTTTTGTTCCTTCGGGTTATAGAACAGGCCTCCTTTAGTTCCTTTTGGATACCCTACAAACATGCACAATTCTGATCTTGGTTCCAACTTTTTCGCATCCCCATCTAGTACATGTGCCGGGCAGCCCCATATTCTCATATGTCCAAGAGAGGGCTTCCTGCCACGCCACAATTCATACGGAGTTCTTGGAATTGATTTGCTCGGAACCTGGTTCAGAATATAGCACGCCGTTTGTAAAGCATATCCCCAAAATGATAATGGCAGCGTTGAATAACTCATCATGGACCGTACCATATCCAATAAGGTCCTGTTTCTCCTTTCGGCTACACCATTCTGTTGTGGAGTACCAGGTGCAGTCAATTGGGATAAAATCCCGTTCTCTACAAGATGTCCTAGAAATTCATCGGAGAGGTATTCGCCACCTCGATCAGATCGAAGTGTCTTTATAAATTTATCCAATTGCTTTTCCACTTCCGCACGATACTCTTTGAACTTGTCAAAGGTTTCGCTCTTGCGGTGCATCAGATACACATATCCATACCTCGAGTAATCATCTATAAAAGAGACATAATACTCGAACCCTCCTCGTGCTGTGACGTTCATGGGGCCACATACGTAAGTATGCACAATTTCTAAGAGCTCCTGAGCCCTTGTACCCTTAGCTCCAAAAGACCTCTTAGTCATTTTACCCTCTAGACAAGACTCACATTGGGGAAGTCGTACCTCCTCCAGAGATTCCAGAGGACCGTCTTTCACCAATCTCTGAATCCTATCCTGATTAATATGACCAAGTCTTAAATGCCAAAGATACGCCTTGTTAGAGTGAGAAACTTTCAACCTTTTAAAGTTATCAATTAATTCAGTGTCAAGCAGTGAGTACATCTTTGGTTTGATCAAATATAGGTTTCCATCCATCCATCCAGAACAGATAAAAGACTTATTTCTACGAATATCAACTCTTTTACTAAAAGAAACTGAATAAGAATCCTTTATTAAACAAGCTACCGATATAAGGTTCCTCCTAAAATTAGGAACATAAAAACAGTCTTTTAATAAAATAAACCTAAATTGATCAAAATAAAGGTAAACATCTCCCACTGCCTCAGCCACCACAAAGCTACCATCTCCAGTCCGCAACAAGAGGCTCCTATCATGTAGACTTCTCATTTCCACGAACCCCTGCATAGAAACACAAACATGATTAGTGGCGCCCGAATCAATGACCCAAGTGTCTTTCGATTCTTCCACCAAACACGCTTCCAAGTAATGAAGTTCCTTACCTTCCTTGCCCTTGGCGGCTAGGAATTCCTGGTAAGCCTTCTTGAGGTGACCTACCTTCCCACAATGGAAGCATTTGGACTTTTTAGGGTCCTTCGACTTCTTGTTCTTCTTCTTCTTCTTCCCGTCCGAGACAGGAGGATTAGAAGAATTAGAAGCCACTTGCTTCTTATTTGGCCTCTTCCTCTTCCGTGAGGGATTGGAAGATTCTGCCAAATTGGCCTCTCCATTAGGTCGGACAACATCCTCATCCCTGATCATCCGCTCATAAGCCTGTAGTTGCTTCATGAGCTCGGTTAGTCCTAACTCCTTTGTCGCCAGATTGTATGCGGCCTTAAACCCCACAAAATCTTTAGACAGAGTCTTGAACACCATCTCGATCTGGGTGTTGTAGTCCAACTCAGCACCATTTTTGGCAGCCTCAGCGAAGAATCCCATTAGAGTGATCATATGGTCCTTCACCGGAGTACCCGCCTTTTGCTTAGAGTTCATAATGCAGGTAATAGCGGACTGTCGAGCCAATTTTTCTTGGCCTCCGAACATGTCCTCGAGATTTTCCATGATCTCCCCAGCAACTTGATAAGTCTCATGCTGCTTTTGTAAAGCACTCGTCATGCTAGCAAGGATGTAGCATCAAGCTATCTCATTGGATTCTCTCCAACGATTATAGGCAACCGGGACCTCCTTAAGTGGTGTGTCAGGTTTGGCCTAGGTGGGCATGGTTCGTCCAGTACGAACTTGTGTCTCTCGCAGCTCAGAACTATTAATAGATTTCTTTTCCAGTCTTTATAATTATCGTCATTCAGCTTATTTTCAGTAAGTATTGAAATGAGGGGTGTCGGTGACATTTTGAACTGAAATAAAATTATACTAGACATCATTACAAAACCCAAGCAAATATATAGATAATTTAGCAAATAAAACATACAAGTATGTTCCTACATGAAACTTGAAAAACATGTAGCATTACAACGGTAATTCTTAGCACCTATTGCCCCAAGCCACTGAGGGGTGGTCATGAAAACAAATAGCCGGAACGTGGACCCCGTCCAATTAATATATGTTGCCTTAAATCCTCCAAGGTTAAGACATATATTAATAACCGCTTATTTGGCCACCAGTCTAGTTAACAGAGCTTCCAGGGAAGGTTAATAACTAAACGAGTCTTAAGTGTATAACAATTGTTTACGTAGCCCGATCCACGTCCTACCAAGCCACCGAGGGGTGGTCATGAATAGGATCATACCCGAACACGTTTTCCACATAGGAGATCCAATCTAGTATACCGGCGGTGGTAAACACCTACCGAGGGGTGTGGTCAAGGCAGAACTGACACGAGGCGTTACCATGCTTTCACATATGGATCAACAATGGAGGCCGTGGGTTTTGTTTGAAACCCTCTCCCACTCAATATTTTGAAAAACATGCAAGTTTTGACAAATTATGTATGATCAATATAGTATGAGCGGCATTCACCTATCCTATATGACATGTTATCAAATATGCATACAAAACATCTATCAATACATATTTATACATCCATGACATATCACAGAAAAAATAATTGACAGAACAACCAAGCTATGGTTCCATTCTAGAACAAAAAAAATAAAGATTACAAAATTCCATCCAAAGCATTCTTTGGGTCTTGAATTTTGTTCCGTCTTCTTGTATCCATCTTTATGTAGCCTCTCCATTTATTTCTCATCCCAAGAATTACTTAAAATTTAAATCTCCAAAAATTTAAATTTCAAATTCAAATTCCAAATTCCAAATTCGAATTTCAAATTTAAATTTCTAATTCAAATTTTAAACAATTTTAAACATCATGTGTAATAATATGTAATTTCAAAAATTTCAAATTTTCAATTACATATTTTTAAACATGATGTAAAATTAAATTTCTAATTTAAAAATCAAAATTTTTTGATTTTTATACCGTCGTACCGCCGCCTCCGAAGGCGGCAGCCGCCGTGGGCAGCCACCAGCCCTAAAGGGCCTGGCAGCCCATGGCTGCCCCCTATGTGCAGCCTTGCCGGGCTGCAGGCCAAGCCTGCAGCGCCAGGCTCCACGCCCAGGTTGGGTGCAGCAGCCGGCGCCAGGCTACACGCCCAGGTTGGGTGCAGCAGCCGGCAGGCTGCAGGCAGCGCCTGCAGCCAGAGGCTGCACGCCCAGGCTGGGCGCAGTAGCCTGCAGCCAGAGGCTGCATGCCCAGGTTGCGGCCAGCCTTGGGCAGGCCTCAGCCACCCTAGGCTGCAGGCCAAGCCTGCGGCCGTGGGTGGTGTTGGCCTGCACAGGGGCTGCCGCAGCCCCATCCTGCCCGAGGGCAGGGGCTGCAACCCCACCAAGGCCCGTCGACCTATCCCGAGGGGTCGTGTCTCGATTTTCGTGCCATATTCCAATTTACCTATTAGGATCTCCAAAAATTAATTTGAATCCCAATTAAATTGAAATTTTCTGCACAATCAAAATTTCAATCTTTAAATCAAATTTAACTTTTGGGAAAAAATAAATTAAGGTCTTCAATCTTCAATCTCCTCCAAGAATAATTACATAAAATTTCCTAAACCGTTTCCGGTGTACAAAAATTCTAACCATAAAAATTCTAAGAAACAAAAATTAAAATTCATGGGAAAATTACAGTGTTAATAAACTGCTCCCATGGTTACATAAAAAAATTCCTAGATACAATTTTTCTAAATTCTAAGGAACCATAACCGGTATAAACAAGCATGCTTATAATAATTCAGAAAATTAAAATAACCACATACTTTATACATAATCCATGATAACAACATAAAGGAACCCTAGAATGCCACTCTCTAAATATCAAATCCATACATAAATAAAAAGACTAAATAATTGTCTAATTTATATACATGGTATAGTCATGAGATGGCTCTGATACCAATTGTAGGAAAATAAATCGGTAAAAACGTATCAGAGTGGTGCAGCGGAACAATAAAAATTTTTTTAGATCGTTAAATATCTCATGATGCCATATATAATAAACCAACAACAATTAAAACTCATACCTCAAGGACGCCAATCTGCAGGAGGAGAATGACCGGAGGCTTCAACCAATTAGCCTTCTCTACTATTCTCCAATTCCCGAGTGGCTGAGTGTGTGGGCACTCTGAACCTCGATCGGTATGCTAGCACTGCTAGTCTTCTTCCGATCACCCAGATCTCTAAAGAACTTTATTGTCACGATGAGCTGTGCAACAATAAGCCTGCTCACCTGAGAGTCTATGGTCTGAGAGAACTGGAGTGGCAGGACCTCTATTTATAGACATGCATGAGGTGATTCTCTGAATTCGAATTAGACTAGGAAAAGATATTCTCCCTTATCCATAACCAAAAAATCTGAATTTTTCCATGGGAAAATCCAACAATAAAATTGGGTTTTCTTAGGATAAATCCAATCCAAATCTAAACGAGATTTTAACTAGAATTTTATCTCCCTTTTTCAACCAAAAAATCTGAAATTCCTAGGAGAAAATCATCTCTAAATATTCGGCCACTTTTAGGATAAGGAAGAATCAAAATTCCACTAGGATTTTCAAGCTTGAATCTTATCTCAACCTTATCCAAAATAACCGAATTTTCCTAGGAGATTATCTCCAAAATTTCAGCCACTTTTCAGGGAGGAGAGAATCCAAATTCAACTGGGATTGAAACTTGAATTTTTCCCTTGAATCTTATCCACAAAAACCGAAATTCCATTGAGGATTATCCTCAAAATTTCGCCCATAGTTTGTTGGGATTTGGATTCAAAATTCAAGTAGGATTCTAACAAGATTATCCTCTCCAAATCCAACTCAAATTCGAATTTCAAACCTTGTGGATTTTCCACAACAAATTCGAATCCCACTTGGACTGTGATTCAAAATTTGAATTTCAAATTTCAAATTCGAATTTCAAATTCAAATTTCAAATTCAAATTTCAAATTTCAAATTTCAAATTTAAATTTCAAATTCAAATTTCAAATTCAAATTTCAAATTCAAATTTCAAATTCAAATTTCAAATTTCAAATTTCAAAATTCAAATTTCAAATTTCAAAATTCAAATTTCAAAATCCACAAAATGGTTGTGTTTCAAATTCTTGTTCTCATGGATAATTTTCTACAACTCCAATCCAATCTCAAATAAAATCATGGCAACTTTATTTGGAGTTCGAATAATTGTGTACTCTATTATCCAAAACAAAATCTAAATCCAACCGGAGAGAATCTTGTCTACCATCCTAATCCTGTGTCATCACCATCCATGCATAATAAACTAGCCAATAGCATACACAAATCAATTTGCCAAACGTTAAGGAATTATGTGGAGCTAGTAGAGGGACTGATTGGACGTATATAATCGGGCTCCCACAAATCCATATGATCATCATTCTTTACCGAACAACTCAATCATATGATCCCTAGTTTCAGAGTCACACCACTATAAACCTGAAACTGAACTCCCAATTATATACCGTATTACGTAAGCCTGTGACGAGCTACTATCCAATGACCTTGTCATATATGCAAAACCCTCATATGATATCTATGATCAGCCTTAGGTCAAAGTCCGTTTAATCCTACTGATCAGGCTATCTTAAAGTTTCATTATACTACCGAACAAAGAAAATGATTATTCACCATATGTGAATAAGAAGTCATCCGCCCAGCAGACGACCCAAGGTCTTGTCCATTTTCACATTCAGTATAATACCTTTAGGAGGATACCCTTAACTTCTCATTAGAGCTATGATTCCGATATCTGTAAACGAACCCTTCATCGTATACAAGTCATGCACCCAACGAACCAGTCTATAAGCTTACTACCTCTGAGACGCTTTAGCCATTAGAATATCAAAGTACACAAGTCATATACATGAAGCTGTCCATCTACTCAGGGTTAAGGTTACTGCACAACGAATGTCAAAAGTAGATCGATCCACTCAAAGCGAACTTTGTAGATCAATCACGCTTTAGTCCCTGTCTAATATGTCACCACCAAGCAACATATCTATGTCTCTACTTCGTAGTCTATGCTCTAGACAGTCAAGACAAACTATCCCTTCCAAGGCTTTAGACAACATAATAGTCTTAACATGAGTTAGATGCTCAGTCTAACCCCATAGACTACAGACCATAGTTTAGACCGCTAACTTTAGAACATTGTCTTCTCGCATACAAAAGTCCATTGCATGCAACATTCTAACAGTTTTAACACAAGCAGTCAGTGAGCTGTATTTGCTTACATTTACTTTAACATGTAAATAAGACGAGGACAGATAGCAATGTAATGAATAACCTCTATATATAATTTTATTATCCAGTTCAAAATGAATACATCAAAATGTCTCTAATGCTTAGGGCATTTCCTAACAAATCTTGTCCACCATCCTAATCCTATGTCAACACCATCCATGCATAATCAACTAGCCAATAGCATACACAAATCAATTTGCCAAATGTTAAGGAATTATGTGGAGCTAATGGAGGGAACAATTGGACATATATAATCGCGCTCCCGCAAATCCATATGATCATCATTCTTTACTGAACAATTCAATCATATGATCACTAATTTCAGAGTCACACCACTATAAACCTGAAACTGAACTCCCAATTATATACCGTATTACGTAAGCCTGTGACAAGCTATCGTCCAATGACCTTGTCATGTATGCAGAACCCTCATATGATATCCATGATCAGTCTTAGGTCAAAGTCCGTTTAATCCTACTGATCAGGCTATCTTAAAGTTCAATTATACTACTGAATAAAGAAAATGATTATTCACCATATGTGAATAAGAAGTCATCGGCCCAGCAAATGACCCAAGGCCTTATCCATTTTCACATCTAGTATAATGCCTTTAAGAGGATACCCTTAACTCCTTATTAGAGCTATGATTCCAATATCTATAAACAAACCCTTCATCGTATACAAGTCATGCACCCAACGAACCGGTCTATAAGCTTACTACCTCTGAGACGCTTTAGCCATTAGAACATCAAAGTACACAAGTCATATACATGAAGCTGTTCATCTACTCAGGATTACGGTTACTACACAATGAACGTCAAAAGCAGATTAATTCACTCAAAGCGGACTTCGTAGATCAATCACGCTTTAGTCCCGGTCTAATATGTCACCACCAAGCAACATATCTATATCTCTACTTGGGAGTCTAGCTCCAGACAGTCAAGATAAACTGCTGGTGTAACCAAAGCTTGACCGATGATAAGTTCCCTACATCACTCCCAATGAGTAGTATATCATCGACATAGAGTATCAGAAAGACCATTTTTCCATCCTTAATACGTTTATAAACACAGGGTTCATCAACGTTCTGCTCAAAACCGAAAGCCTTGATCGCTTGATCAAATCTTTAGTTCCATGAGCGAGATGCTTGCTTTAATCCATAAATGGATCTAAGCAACTTGCAGACTTTCCTTTCTTGGCCTTTTGCTACGAACCCTTTGGGTTGTATCATGTAGATACACTCCTCAAGATGGCCATTCAAGAATGTTGTCTTGACGTCTATTTGCCAGATCTCGTAATCGAGAGCCATAGCAACGGACAGAAGAATACAGATAGACTTCAGCATAGTAACAGGCGAAAAGGTTTCATCGTAATCGATTCCAGCCTTTTGCATGTACCCCTTTGCAACCAGTCTAGCTTTGAAAGTTTCCACTCTCCCTTCTGCATCCTTCTTTCTTTTGTAGACCCAATTGCATCCAATGGGTTTTATCCCATCCGATAAATCTACAAGTTCCCAAACAGAGTTGGATTTCATATAATCCATTTCATTCTTCATAGCCTGTTTCCAAGATTTAGAATCAACATTATTTATAACTTCATCATAGGTGACCGAATCATCCTCATGCCCATGAGCCTTGGTCTGGTATACCTCAGCATCATACATGAAGAAATTAGGTTTCTTTGAAACCTTCCCACCATGACGAGGCACCCTAAATAGTTGATCGTCTGCAGGTCTTTCACCGGAACTCAGACTTGCATCCAAGACCGAAACCTGTGGAGCAGTTCTTTCACCCGATAACTCCTCTAGCACCACTTTGCTTCGAGGCTTAAAGTCATTAATGTGACTCTCCTCCAAGAATGTTGCATGGGTTGAAACAATGACTTTTTGTTCCTTCGCATTATAGAACTGACCTCCCTTAGTTCCCTTTGGATACCCTACAAACATGCACAATTCCGATCTTTGTTCCAACTTCTTTGCATCCCCATCCAGTACATGCGCTGGGTAGCCCCATATTCTCATATGTCCAAGGGAGGGCTTCTTGCCATGCCACAATTTATACGGAGTTCAGGGAATTGATTTGCTTAGAACCTGGTTCAGAATATAGCATGCCGTTTGTAAAGCATACCCCCAAAACAATAACGGCAGCGTTGAATAACTCATCATGGACCGTACCATATCCGACAAGGCCATGTTTCTCCTTTCGGCTACACCATTCTGTTGTGGAGTACCAGGTGCAGTCAATTGGGATAATATCCCATTCTCTACAAGATGTCCTAAAAATTCGTCGGAGAGGTATTCACCACCTCGATCAGATCGAAGTGTCTTTATGCATTTATCCAATTGCTTTTCTACTTCCGCACGATACTCTTTGAACTTATCAAAGGTTTCGCTCTTGCAGTGCATCAGATATACATATCCATATCTCGAGTAATCATGTATAAATGAGACATAATACTCGAACCCTCCTCGTGCTGTGATGTTAATGGGGCCATATACGTCGGTGTGCACAATTTCTAAGAGCTCCTGAGCCCTAGTACCCTTACCTCCAAAAGACCTCTTAGTCATCTTTCCCCCTATACAAGACTCACATTGAGGAAGACGTACCTCCTCCAGAGATTCTAGAGGAACGTCTTTCACCAACCTTTGAATCCTATCCTGATTAATATGACCAAGTGTTAAATGCCAAAGATACGCCTTGTTAGAGTGAGAAACTTTCAACCTTTTAGAGTTAGCTATTAATTCGGTGTCAAGCAGTGAGTACATCTTTGGTTTGATCAAATATAAGTTTCCATCCATCCATCCAGAATAGATAAAAGACTTATTTCTACGAATATCAACTCTTTTACTAAAAGAAACTAAATAAGAATTATTTATTAAACAAGCTACCGATACAAGGTTCCTCCTAAAATTAGGAACGTAAAAACAGTCTTTCAATAAAATAAACCTAAATTCATCAAAGTAAAGGTAAATATCTCCCACTGCCTCTGCCACCACCAAGCTACCGTCTCTAGTCCGCAACGAGAGGCTCCTATCATGTAGACTTATCCTTTCCACGAACCCCTACATAGAAACACAAACATGATTAGTGGCGCCTGAATCAATGACCCAATTGTCTTTCGATTCTTCTACCAAACACGCTTCCAAGTAGTGAAGTTCCTTACCCTCCTTGCCCTTGGCGGCTAGGATTTCCTGGCAAGCCTTCTTGAAGTGACCTACCTTTCCACAGCGGAAGCACTTGGACTTTTTAGGGTACCTGGATGTCTTGTTCTTGTTCTTCTTCTTCCCATCCGAGACAGGAGGATTAGAAGAATTGGAAGCCGCTTGCTTCTGATTTTGCCTCTTCCTCTTCCGTGAGGGTTTGGAAGATTCTGCCAAATTGGCCTCTCCTTTGGTTTAGACCGCATCCCCATCCCTGATCATCCGCTCATAAGCTTGGAGTTGCTTCATGAGCTCGGTTAGTCCTAACTCCCTTGTCGACAGATTGTATGTAGTCTTAAACCCCACAAAATCTTTAGACAAAGTTTTGAACACTACCTCGATCTGGGTGTTGTAGTCCAACTTAGTACCGTTCTCGGCAGCCTCAGCAAAGAATCCCATTAGAGTAATCATATGGTCTTTCACCAGAGTATCTGCTTTTTGCTTAGAGTTCATAATATTGGTTATAGCGGACTGTCGAGCCAACTTTTCTTGGCTTCCGAACATGTCCTCGAGATTTTCCATGATCTCCCCAGCAACTTGATAAGTTTCATGCTGCTTTTGTAAAGCACTCGTCATGCTAGCAAGTATGTAGTACCGAGCTATCTCATTGGATTCTCTCCAACAAGTATAGGTAATCGGGACCTCCTCAAGCGGTGTGTCAGGTTTGGGCCCTGGTAGGCATGGTTCGTCCAGTACAAACTTATGTCTCTCACAATTGAGAACTATCAACAGATTTCTTTTCCAATCTTTATAATTATCACCATTCAGTTTATTCTTAGTAAGTATTGAAATGAGGGGTATCGGTGACATTTTGAACTGAAATAAAATTATACTAGACATCATTATAAAGCCCAAACAAATATACAGATAATTTAGCAAATAAAACATACAAGTATGTTCTTACATGAAACTTGAAAAACATGTAGCATTGCAACGGTAATTCTCAGCACCAATTGCCCTAAGCCACCGAGGGGTGGTCATGAAACAAATAGCTGGAATATAGACTACGTCCAATTAATATATATTGCCTTAAATCCTCCAAGGTTAAGACATATATTAATAACTGCTTATTTGCCCACCAGTTTAGTTAACAGAGCTTCTAGGGAAGGTTAATAACTAAACGAGTCTTGAGTGTATAACCATTGTTTACGTAGCCTGATCCAAGTCCTACCAAGCCACCGAAGGTTAGTCATGAATAGGATCGTACTCGAACACGTTTTCCACATAGGAGATCCAACCTAGTATACCGATCGCGATAAACACCTACCGAGGGGTGTGGTCAGGGCGGAACTGACGAAAGGCATTACCATGCTTTCACATATGGATCAACAATTGAGGCCGTGAGTTTTGTTTGAAACCCTCTCCCACTCAATATTTTGAAAAATATGCAAGTTTTAACAAATATGTATGATCAATATAGTATGAGCGGTACTCATCTATCCTATATGACATGTTATCAAATATGCACATAAAACATCCATCAATACATATTTATGCATCCATGACATATCACAAAAAAAATAATTGACAGAATAACCAAGCTATGGTTCCATCCTAGAACAAAGAAAATAAAGATTACAGAATTCCATCCAAAGCATTCTTTGGGTCTTGAATTTTGTTCCATCTTCTTGTATCCATCTTTATGTAGCCTCACCATTTATTTCTCATCCCAAGAATCATTTAAAATTTAAATCCCAAAAAAGTTTAAATTTCAAATTCAAATTTTAAATAATTTTAAATATCATGTGCAATAATATGTAATTTCAAAATTTTCAAATTTTCAATTACATATTTTTTTAAACATGATTTAAAATTAAATCTCAAATTTAAAAATCAAAATTTTTCGATATTCGAACAGCAGCCCCACGGCCCAGGAGGCTAGTAGCCGCAGTGGGCAGCCCCCATCCCCCAGGGGGGGGAGGGCTGGCAACCCACGGCCACAGCCGGGTGCAATCCAGCCTGCTGCACGCCCAAGTGGGCACAGCAGCCCACCAGTTTGCAAGCAACGTCTGCAGCCATGGGCTGCACACCTAAGGCTGGTCGGCCCTTGGGTGGGCCACGGCCACCCCTGGCTGCAAGCAAAGCCTGCGGCCCTGGGGTGTAGCCGTGGGCAGGGGCTGCTGCAGCCCCATCCTGCCCGAGGGCAGGGGCTGCTGCAGCCCCATCCTGCCCGAGGGCAGGGGCTGCAGCCCCACCACGGCTGGCGGTCCGTCCCGAGGGGGCGGTCCTCGATTTTCGTGCCATATTTCAATTTACCCATTAGGATCTCCAAAATTAATTTGAATCCTAATTAAATTGAAATTTTCCACACAATCAAAATTTCAACCTTTAAATTAAATTTAAATTTTGGGAAAAAATAAATTATGATCTTCAAACTTCAATCTCCTCCAAGAATACTTACATAAAATATCCTAAACCATTTCTGGTATACAAAAATTCTAACCATAATAATTATAAGAGACAAAAATTAAAATCCATGAGAAAATTAAAGTATTAATAAACTACTCCCATGGTTACATAAAAATTCCTAGATGCATTTTTCTAAATTCTAAGGAACCATAACCGGCGTAAACAAGCATGCTTATAATAATTTTAAAAAAATAACCACATACTACATACATAATCCGTGATAATAACATAAAGGAATCCTAGAATGCCACTCTCTAAATATCAAATACATACATAAATAAAAAGACAAATTAATTGTCTAATTTATGTACATGGCATAGTCATGAGATGGCTCTGATACGAATTGTAGGAAATAAATCAGAAAAAATATATCAGAGTGGCGCAGAGGAATAATAAAAATTTTTCGAGATCGTTAAATATCTCATGATACCATATACAATAAACCAACAACAATTTAAACTCATACCTCAAGGACGCCAATTTGCAGGAAGAGAATGACCGGAGGGCTTCAACCAACTAGCCTTCTCTACTATTCTCCAATTCCTGAATGGTTGAGTGTGTGGGCACTCTGAACCTCGATCGGTATGCTAGCACTGCTAGTCTTCTTCCGACTACCCAGATCTCTAAAGAACTTATTGTTACGGTGAGTTGTACAATAATAAGCCTGCTCACCTGAGAGTCTGTGGTCTGAGAAAACTGGAGTGGCAGAACCTCTATTTATAGACTTGCATGAGGTGATCCTTTGAATTTGAATTGGATTAGGAGAAGATATTCTCCCTTATCCACAACCAAAAAATCTAAATTTATCAAGGCCAAATCCCAACCAGGAAATTCGGCCACTTTAGGATTTTTCCATTTAAAATTCAAACAGGATTTTAACTAAAATTTTATCTCCTCTTATCCAACCAAAAAATCCGAAAATCCCTCTAGAAAATCCTCCAACATTTTTTGGCCACAAAAGATAAGGGAAGAATCAAAATTCCGCTAGGATTTTCAAGCTCGAATCTTATCTCATCCTTATCCAAAATAACGGAAAATCCTCCATGAGATCTTCCTCAAAATTTCAGCCACAATCAGGGAGGATAGAATCCAAATTCAACTGTGATTGAAACTTGAATTTTTCCCTGAACCTTATCCACAAAAAATCAGAAAATTTCATGAGGATAATCCTCAAAATTTTCGTCCACATTTTTTAGGATTTGGATACAAAATTCAAGTAGGATTCAAACAAGATTTTTTTCTTCATATCCAACTCAAAATCGAATTTCATTCCTTATGGATTTACCATGAGAAATTGGAATCCTACTTGGACTGCGATTCAAAATTTGAATTTCAAATTTCAAATTCAAATTTCAAATTCAAATTTCAAATTTCAAAATTTAAAAATTCAAAATTCAAATTTCAAATTTCAAATTTCAAAACCCACAAAACAGTTGCATTTCAAATTCTTGTTCTCATGGATAATTTTCTACAACTCCAATCCAATCTCAAATAAAATCATGACAACTTTATTTGAAGTTCGAATAATTGTGTACTCTATTATCCAAAACAAAATCTGAATTCAACCGGAGAGAATCTTGTCCACCATCCTAATCCTATGTCAACACCATCCATGCATAATCAACTAGCCAATAGCATACACAAATTAATTTGCCAAACGTTAAGGAATTATGTGGAGCTAGTAGAGGGACCAATTGGACATATATAATCGGGCTCTCGCGAATCCATATGATCATCATTCTTTACCGAACAACTCAATCATATGATCACTAATTTCAGAGTCACACCACTATAAACCTGAAACTGAACTCCCAATTATATACTGTATTACGTAAGCCTGTGACAAGCTATCGTCCAATGACCTTGTCATGTATGCAGAACCTTCATATGATATCCATGATCAGTCTTAGGTCAAAGTCCGTTTAATCCTATTGATCAGGCTATCTTAAAGTTCCATTATACTACCGAATAAAGAAAATGATTATTCACCATATGTGAATAAGAAGTCATCCGCCCAGCAGACGACCCAAGGCCTTATTTATTTTCACATCCAGTATAATGCCTTTAAGAGGATACCCTTAACTCCTTATTCGAGCTATGATTCCGATATCTGTAAACAAACCCTTCATCGTATACAAGTCATGCACCCAACGAACCGGTCTATAAGCTTACTACCTTTGAGACGCTTTAGCCATTGGAACATCAAAGTACACAAGTCATATACATGAAGCTGTTCATCTACTCAGGATTAAGGTTACTGCACAATGGACGTCAAAAGCAAATTGATTCACTCAAAGCGGACTTCGTAGATCAATCACGCTTTAGTCCCGGTCTAATATGTCACCATTAAGCAACATATCTATGTCTCTACTTGGGAGTCCAGCTCTAGACAGTCAAGACAAACCGTCCCCACCATGGCTTTCGACAACATAATAGTCTTAACATGAGTTAGATGCTCGGTCTAACCCCACAGACCACTGACCTTAGTTTAGACCGCTTACTTTAGAACATTGTTTTCTCGCATACAAAAGTCCATTGTATGCAACATTCTAACAGTTTTAACAAAAGCAGTCAGGGAGCCATATTTGCTTACATTTACTTTAACACGTAAATAGAATGAGCACACGCAGCAATGTAATAAATAACGTCTATATATAATTTTATTATCCAGTTCAAAATAAATACATCAAAATGTCTGTAATACTTAGGGATTTCCTAACAATCTTCCACTTGCCCTAAGCCAGCAGATGTTCCATGTTACGCATCCCCATCGCTTCTACATGCCTCTCAAAGCTTCTAGTTACCAAAGTCTTAGTAAAGGGATCGACACTATTGTCCTCGGATGCGATCTTACATACATCTACTTGTCCTGTCTCCACATGCCCTTTAGTAATATGATATCTCCGATCTATGTGCTTGGTCCTCTTGTGATGCCGAGATTCCCTTGTGTTGGCAATAGCCCCAGAGTTGTTACAGTAAAGTGTGATAGGCTTGTCAATACCCGGAATGACCTCAAGGTCTCTAAAGAATTTGTGAAGCTAAACCGCTTCTTTAAATGCCTTAACTGCAGCCACATACTCAGCCTTCATAGTGGAGTCAGCTGTGCAGCCCTGCTTCACGCTCCTCCATACAATGGCACCTCCTCCAAGCAAGAACACAGATCCTGATGTCGATTTCCTCGAATCCTTGCAAGTCTGGAAGTCTGAGTCCGTGTATCCAATGGGTGTTAGGTCCCCTCCAGAATCCACGAGCATATAATCCCTCATTCTCTTAAGATACTTGAGTATATGCTTTAATACTTGCCAGTGCTTGGTTCCAGGATTCGCTTGATATCGACTCACCATACCTACTGCAAAACATATGTCCGGGCTAGTGCAAAGCATAGCATAAATAAGGCTACCCACAGCGGACGCATAAGAGACCTTACTCATACGCTCTCTTTCTTCCGATATCTTTGGATAGTCATCCAATGAAAGAGTTAGACTGGCAATAGAAGGTTGTGTACCTTTCTTTGCCTCTTGCATTGCATATTTGTCAATTATTTTATCTATATATGAAGCTTGGGATAATGCTATCATTTGGTTCTTTCGACTCTAAAGAGACAAACGCCTAGAACATAATTAGCTTCTCCTAAGTCCTTTATGTCAAACTATTGGTGTAGCCAAAGCTTAACCAATGGTAAGTTCCCTACATCATTCTCAATGAATAGTTATCATCGACATAGAGTATCAGAAAGACTACTTTTTCATCCTTAATACGTTTATAAACATAGGGTTCATCAACGTTTTGCTCAAAACTGAAAGTCTTGATTGCTTGATCAAATCTTTGGTTCCATGAGCGGGATGCTTGCTTTAATCTATAAATGGATCTAAGCAACTTGCAGACTTTCCTTTCTTGGCCTTTTGCTACGAACCCTTCGGAGTGTATCATATAGATACACTCCTCAAGATGGCCATTCAAGAATGTCGTCTTGACATCCATTTGCCAGATCTCGTAATCGAGAGCCGCAGCAATGGACAGAAGAATACGGATAGACTTCAACATAGCAATAGGCGAAAAGGTTTCATCGTAATCGATTCCAGTCTTTTGCGTGCACCCCTTTGCAACCAGTCTAGCTTTGAAAGTTTCCACTCTCCCTTCCGTATCCTTCTTTCTTTTGTAGACCCATTTGCATCCAATGGGTTTTATCCCATCTGGCAAATCTACAAGTTCCCAAACAGAGTTGGATTTCATAGAATCCATCTCATTGTTCATAGCCTGTTTCCAAGATTTAGAATCAACATCATTTATAGCTTCATCATAGGTGACCAAATCATCTTCATGCTCATGAGCCTCGACATGGTATACCTCAGTATCAAACATGAAGAAATTAGGTTTCTTCGAAACCCTCCCACTGCGACAAGGAACCCTAAATAGTTGATCGTTTGCAGGTCTTTCACCAGAACTCAGACTTGTGTCAAAGACCGAAACTTGTAGAGCAGTTCTTTCACCTGATAACTCCTCTAGCACTACTTTGCTTCGAGGCTTAAAGTCATTCATGTGACTTTACTCTAAGAATGTCACACGAGTTGAAATAATGACTTTTTGTTCCTTCGGGTTATAGAACAGACCTCCCTTAGTTCCCTTTGGATACCCTACAAACATGCACAATTCTGATCTTAGTTCTAACTTCTTCGCATCCCCATCCAGTACATGTGCCGGGCAGCCCCATATTCTCATATGTCCAAGGGAGGGCTTCCTACCACGCCACAATTCATACGGAGTTCTGGGAATTGATTTGCTTGGAACCTGGTTCAGAATATCGCATGCCGTTTGTAAAGCATATCCCCAAAATGATAACGGCAGGGTTGAATAACTCATCATAGACCGTACCACATCCAACAAGGTCCTGTTTCTCCTTTCGGCTACACCATTCTGTTGTGGAGTACCAAGTGCAGTGAATTGAGATAATATCCCATTCTCTACAAGATGTCCTAGAAATTTGTCGGAGAGGTATTCACCATCTCGATCAGATCGAAGTGTCTTTATGGATTTATCCAATTGCTTTTCTACTTCTGCACAATACTCTTTGAACTTGTCAAAGGTTTCGCTCTTGCGGTGCATCAGATACACATATCCATATCTCGAGTAATCGTCTATAAAGGAGACATAATACTCGAACCCTCCTCGTGCTGTGACGTTAATGGGGCCACATACGTCGGTGTACACAATTTCTAAGAGCTCCTGAGCCCTAGTACCCTTTGTGGCGGCCCGCCCCTTTTTGAGATCATACAATACTATTACAGTTGAGCTTTATTGCTAACTGCGATAGATTGTACTCTCATGGGTCGCCGGCTTATCTCTCTACTCTTTTTAAATCATGACGTTTTTGGGAAAATTTTTTTTTTTTATTTCATTTTTTTTTTTTACATCATGTAAAACCTTTCCCACTATTTACTTTGTTGATAAGTACAAAGTAATATAAATAATACAGTACTTTCGTAAAATATATATAATTACAAAAGACTGTTTCCCCCTTTTTCCCTTCACTTTAACGCTCAGCGGCAAGACTCTGGCAGTACCATATCCCTCGCCCAGTTATCCCATTTGACACGCGCCATCCCGTCCGCCATCCAGCCAAACAAGCTACTGAGCTGGTCGCTTACCTGCAACATTAGCAAAAATGGTGAGCTACAGGCTCAGTAAGTTCAAACATGCAAGAAATAAAATTTCAATGAATAGTACTATTCATCATGAATAGTACCGTTGACTACTATTCATCCGTGAATAGTAACTTTGACCACTATTCATACGTGAATAGTAATGTTGACCACAACACTGTATCACACTAGTACATCTACCGCGATGTTAGTGCTCTCACTAAACTGTCTTATGCTCAATTATGGCATAGTTTCAGTTTTAGGTTATTATCTTTATTTACGTTCTGGTTTTGAGCTCAGATTGGCAGTACCATTTAAGTGCGCATGACTGGGAGCGGTACATTAGTGCTGACCTCCACAGCCTTATCTCATAGCCCCGAAGGCAAAATTTTACATTGACTGGGAGCGGTACATCAGTGCTGACCTCCACAGCCTTATCTCATAGCCCCGAAGGCAAAAGTACCTCCCTATACGGAAGGCTGGTACGCCAGAAAGTGGTTTCATTACCGACTTTTTAAATTCTAACCCGGTGACTTCACATTGTCCCGTGGTTAGGAATGGTTCACATTTTAATTTTAGGTGAGTGAGTTTTATTAACCTCGCTCTAGTGCCCGAAGCACAATTAACCATGTGTCCCATTCTTATAGTGCCCGTAGCACATTTCGTCTCTCTCTTTATTCTATCATAGTGCCCGTAGCACATATGTACCTAACTTATAGTTAGTACATTAAAGTTAGCACAATATTACTATATGTTGCAGACAGGTAAATGTCTGAACTTACCTTATCAGACTGTTCCCTTTCTCTTTCTTGGATCTTGAATCGCCTTCTTTGTAGGCCGATTTTGGGATCCTACAGACAAAACTATGTCTGTTAATTTTTTTTCCCATTTATAGCTTTTATTTTTCATTAAAAAGCTTAAATAAAACCTATTTATAACTTTTTAGGTTTTATTTATTATTTTCACCATTTTCCCCCAACTTTTGCAAAATTACGATTTTGCCCCAATATTTAGGCAAAATTGCAGTTTTGCCCCTGACGGAATTTTATTGATCCAGACTGCATTTTTGGCTCTCAGGAACTTTTCTGACTCTTTTCTAATCATTACCGGGTTCGTTTTTACTTTATTTCCATTTTTCACTTTCCCGGCCCTCGGGAAGCACTATTCCGACCCTTACGTCGGTTTAGCGATTTTCTATCGTTTCGGAACCTCAAATGGACGTTTCACTAGTATTTAAAACGTTCATCTAGACTTTCCCGACCTAGGTCTCCGAGGCTCGGGTTTTCCGTTCCCGACTCGGACCTTTATTTTATTTCCAAAAACGCCCCCCCTCGGGGTCGGTTTTTTTTTTTTTTTTTTTCAATTTCACTTACGTTTTTCATTTTCAAGGGGACGGGTTACTATTCACTACCCACCCCTTAAATAAATTTTTTTTTTTTCCTTATCCAATTTTTTCCGTTAGGGACTCGGGTTTCCGTTCCGGCCCTAACTTTTATTTTAAATTCCTATTTTACCCCGAATGCCGTTTTCGAAATTTCGGCAGCATTTCGGCGTAAATTTAAGGCTTCCGGCGTTAGGTACGCCTCGAACCGTATGTACCTGCCACGTACTATACCACAAGCCTATTTTATGTAAAAGTTTTCCAAACTTTTACATAAAAGCCCACAAATTTCAAATTTCACATTATCACCCACATTACAACATTTTTTTTTCACAAATTTACCCTTAATTTGGTTTCGGTTTTCACAACAAAACCAAACCAAATTTTGTCAAATTTTCACCACACTTTAGGCCATTCAATGTCATGTTTCCAACACTTTTTCAAGCCCATTTTCAATGCATTTTCAACCACATTTTTAGGGTTTTTATGCATTTAGAACCCACGGCCTTATTAATGAAAATCATGCTCAACATATTTGTTTCATTCTTTCAATCACATTGCCACCATTTACACATTAATTTGCATGATTTCAATCAACCAAACATCACCTAAAATCAAGCAAAATTTCTTCCAAACCATTAACAAAACCCACGGCCACTTTATATAATTCATGCCATAAATTTTTTTCAAGCTTTTCATAATGAAATACAAGCTTTATTCTTCACCAAATTAAGCTTAGAAAGCATATTAACAATTAACCACACACTTTTCTCATTGGTTACCTAAGGTAACCCACGGATTTACCTTTGAAAAACCAACCAAAATTTGGTTTTTCTTTAATGAATTTGCATGGTTTTCTTCCTTAATACATCCTTAACAAAACCCAACATCAAATCCATGAAAAACAACCAAAAATTTTCCATCTTCCAATCACTATTCACCCACGGATTTTTAAGAAGAAAAACCATGAAAATCAAGTGAAAAAAAGGAGTTACCTTAATCAATTGCTTCCTTTGTCTTCAATAAACACTTTGCCACTCTTTTTTGTGAAGAAATTTGAAGAAAAAGCTTGGTTCTCCTTGGTCCCTCACGTAACCACCATGGAAGAAAGACTTAGAAAATTTTTGTCTTAGTTTTGCTTTGAAAAAGTGTCTCGGCCATTTCATTCCCAATTTGCCGACTTAAGCCAACCAAAAGCCAATTAATTTGGCTCTAAACCAATCAAATTTCAACACCTTTCCAAGCCATTACTTTCCATAATTTTCAAAAATTAAAAAAGGTTAATTTTGGCCAAATCTTGGCCTTTAGATCAAAAGGTGATTAAATCCTAGCCATTAATGCCACCAACCACCTTATTTATTCCATTTAATAAACTTGATTTATGATGTCATAAATGCAAAAGTGAAAGTTGACTTTGACTTTCACTATTCACATTAATTCGACTACTTTTTGACCGATGCCGGTTCGAGCCGAAATTTTCCTGAAATCGTCCCGGCGTGTTCCTGAGGTCTCCTGTGCAGTCGGATCAATTTAATCTGCTTCCGTTTGATCAAAATCAATCCCGGAAGTTACCGTCTTTTATTGGCTCGATTAGGGTTTTCAATGCCGGTTTTGGCACCGTTTCACCCGTTTCAACTCAGTGAATTTTTCCAACACTGAATTCTTACTCGTCAGTATTGTTAGAACATTTTCATATATTCTGAACAATATAAATACATTTATTTCACTCTTTAAATAGTACAAATTGTTATATACATAAAATTGTACATTTCTTGTCCGAGAATTGCCTGAATTTCCCGGTTGTCACATTCGCCCCTCCTTATAAAATTTTCGTCCTCGAAAATTAGAACAAATGGGGGTATAAACTCCTCATCTCATCTTCTCGTTCCCACGTAGCTTCTTCAATATTGTGATTTTTCCACAAAATCTTCACTAGTGGGATTACCTTATTCCTCAGTACTTTCTCTTCACGAGCTAGTACTTGAATAGGCTGTTCCTCATATGTCAAATCCTCGTGGATTTGAATAGGCTCATGCTTTAACACATGGGACGGATCTGGTTTATACTTTCTCAGCATTGACACATGAAATACGTTATGCACTGCCGACAATTCTGGAGGTAGCGCTAATCTGTAAGCGACCTTTCCAATGCGTTCGATAATTTCATAAGGTCCAACGTATCTTGGACTCAGTTTCCCTTTCTTACCGAAACGCATAATCCCTCTCATAGGCGATACCTTGAGAAACACGAAGTCTCCTTCGTCAAACTCCAAGGATCTCCGCCTCTTGTCCGCGTAACTCTTTTGTCGGCTTTGCGCAATTTTCATTTGACGCTGAATTCTAGCAACTGCATCGGAAGTCTCTTGCATGAAATCCGTCTTATGCAACTACTTTTCTCACAAATCGTACCAATGTAATGGTGATCTGCACTTCCGTCCATACAAAGCCTCGTAAGGTGCCATGCCTATCGAAGCTTGGTAACTATTATTGTACGAGAATTCAATCAATGGTAGCTTCTCGTTCCAATTTCCCGCAAAATCCATAACGCAAGCTCGAAGCATGTCCTCTAACGTTTGAATTGTCCGCTCTGACTGCCCGTCTGTTTGCGGATGAAAAGCCGTACTGAGTCTCAATTCAGTACCCATGGCCTCTTGCACACACTTCCAGAAATTCGAAGTGAACCGTGCATCTCGATCTGATACAATGGATTTCGGTACTCCATGTAGTCTGACGACATGAGTTATGTATAGCTGAGCAAACTTTTCCAGCGAAAAAGTCATCTTGACAGCTATGAACCGTGCCGTCTTGGTCAGTCTGTCCACAATAACCCAAATGGCGTCATAACCTTCTCGGGTTTTTGGGAGTCCCACTACAAAATCCATCGTAATGTGTTCCCATTTCCATTCAGGAATCTCTAGTGGTTCCAATCTTCCTGCTGGATGTTTATGCTCCGCTTTGATTCTCTGACAGGTCATGCATCTGCTCACGAATTTCGCTATATCGTTCTTCATCCCTTTCCACCAGAACTGTAGCTTCAAGTCCTGATACATCTTGCTCGCTCCGGGATGAACCGAATAGGGTGTCTCGTGGGCTTCTGACATGATCCGTCTTCTAAGTTCCTCATCAGCTGGAACATTTATCCTTCCTTGATAAAGGATTATTCCATCCTTGGAAATTCCTTCTTGAGAACTTGTCATCATTGGATCTCGCCTCTGAGCTTCCTTTATATCCTCAAATAGCGATGATTCCACTTGGAGTGCAGCTAATCTTCCAGATATCAGCTCCAAGTTCAACGAATTTATCTCTTGCTGCAATGGCTTCGGAAGCCTTTTTATTGGTAGCTGGTGCGATATGGTAGACTTTCTACTTAGAGCATCCGCTACACGGTTGGCCTTTCCTGGATGGTAGAGGATTTCACAATCATAATCCTTCACCAATTCCAACCATCGTCTCTGTCGCATATTGAGCTCTTTTTGCGTGAAGAAATACTTCAGGCTTTGGTGATCAGTGAAAATCTGACATTGAGCTCCATAGAGATAGTGTCGCCAAATTTTAAGTGCGAACACTACTGCAGCAAGTTCAAGATCATGCGTAGGATAATTCCTTTCATGCTCCTTTAACTGACGGGAAGCATAGGCAATCACCTTGCCGTCTTGCATCAGGACTGCTCCCAATCCTATTTGCGATGCATCACTGTAGATTACGAACTTCTCCCCTTCAGTGGGAAGCGTAACGATTGGTGCGCTTGTCAGTCGCCTCTTTAACTCCTGGAAGCTTCTTTTGCATTCCATAGTCCACTCGTACTTTCTTTCTTTGCGTGTAAGAGCGGTAAGAGGTGCAGCTAGTCGCGCGAATCCCTCTACAAATCACCGATAATAACCAGCCAATCCCAAGAAACTGCGTATTTCAGTTACACTCTTGGGTGCAGGCCACTGGTTAATTGCCTCCACCTTTGTCGGATCTACTGCAATACCTTCCTGGGATACAACATGTCCGAGGAAATGTACTCTGTCCAGCCAAAATTCACATTTTGAGAATTTGGCATACAGTTGATGCTTTCGTATCGTAGTCAGCACTATCCTCAGATGCTCCTTGTGCTCCTCATTAGTCTTCGAGTATATAAGAATGTCATCAATGAATACAATGACAAACTTATCCAAATACTCTTTAAAAATTCTGTTCATCAAATCCATGAACGCTGCCGGCGCATTTGTTAATCCGAATGGCATCACAAGGAACTCATAGTGTCCATAACGAGTCCTAAACGCCGTCTTAGGAATATCACTCTCTTTGATTCTCAACTAGTGATATCCTGATCGTAAGTCGATCTTGAAAAATACCGCTGCGCCTTTTAACTGGTCGAATAGGTCATCAATTCTAGGTAACGGATACCTATTTTTGATCGTAACCTTATTCAACTCCCGGTAATCAATGCACATTCGGAATGTTCCATCTTTTTTCTTGACGAATAACACAGGTGCACCCCATGGAGAAAAACTCGGCCTGATGAATCCTTTATCCAAAAGCTCCTTTAATTGTACCTGCAGCTCCTTCAACTCCACTGGAGCCATACGGTATGGTGCTTTGGAAATAGGTGCTGTTCCAGGCATCAACTCAATTTCAAACGAGATTTCTCTCTCTGGTGGTATCCCTGGTAACTCTTCTGGAAATACGTCCAGAAACTCATTAACCACAGGAATATCTTCAGGTTGAAGCTTCTGTTCCTCTGCAGTATCCACCACATATGCCAGATATCCCATGCAACCACTGGCTATCAGCTTGCTGGCTCTCAGCGAACTGATGATCATCTTCCCGGGTCTTCGAGAAGTATCAACATACTCGAAACTCTCTTCTTCCTCGGGTTGGAAGACTATCTTTCGATTTCGGCAGTCGATCGTAGCTTGGTATTTCCCTAGGAAATCCATGCCTAAAATCACATCGTAATCCATGATCTCCATTACGATCAACTCAGCATATAGTTCCCTATTTGCCACATATACTGGTACATAAGGTAACCAGTAACTGGACAACAATACTTCCCCAGAAGGTAAAGCTATCTTAAATACCCTTCCCATATTATCCTTAGGAAGTCCTATCTTGTCAGCAAATGCATAGGAAACAAATGAATGCGTAGCACCGGAATCGAATAGTACAGAGGCTACATGACTAGCGACAGGAAGCTGACCTGTCACCACGTTTGATGTTCCTGCCTCTGCGTCTTCCTTACTGTAGGCCATCACACGAGCATCAGCACGTTGCATTCGCTCCTGGCGTTGCGGCCTCACTGGTGACTCTTCCACTCTGGCTTGAAGGGAATGAGCTTGTGGGCGTGTCTGGTGCGGTTGGGAAGTGCCTTGTCCACCCTGCCTATTGGGACAGTTCCTGGCGTAATGGCCTTCCTTTCCACATTCGTAGCAAACAAGTGGCCCAAATCTGCATTGCCCAGAATGTCTCTTCCCGCAAGTAGGGCAGTTTTGCACATTGGACTCTGCATTACCAGCTGTTCTCCGCTGCTGGTTTCGATTATTACCCTGGCGATTCCCAGAAAAATTCCCTTTTCTCTTATTTTGCTGGGATCCTTGACTGTTGCCCTGGCTTGGTTTCGCATTCTGACTAAGCTTGCTCGATTGACCAACTTGCGTAGACTTCGCCAAAGCCCTCTCCTTCTTTTTAGCCTCCCAGTGTTTCTCTCTTTCCTCTTTCTGTCGAGCTACATGAAACTCAGCCCTGATGGCCCGACTCACACAATCGGCTACAGAAGTAGGTGGCACTAGTCCAGTATCTACCAATGCAGCAATTTCCGGCCTGAACATCCCGATCATTTTCTGTATCTTTTCCCTCTCAGTAGGGACCACATAAGGACACAAACGGGATAGCTGATCGAACTTTCTGCAGACTTCGCTCACCGACATGTTCCCTTGTGTTAACTCTGAGAATTCTTTCTGTTGCTGTCTCAGAGATGCAGGGTCGTAATATTTCTGGTTAAATTCTTCCAGAAATTCCGCCCAACTCATAGTAGACACGTCTCTCCTCATTCGCACAGTGTCCCACCAAAACCGAGCATCTTTTCTCAGCACAAAAGACGCACATGCAACCTTCTCCCGGTCGGTTAGGTTCATGAACTCCATGATCACTTGTAATGATGACAACCAGTCTTCAGCCTCTAAGGGATTTGTAGACCCTTCAAATTCTGGCGGCCTCATACGCCTGAATCTTTCATAGAGGGGTTCTAGATTTAATACTGGTTGTGGTTCAGGAGCTCTCTCATGTACTGCAGCTGGAGGAATAACTGGATCTACCTCAGCTTGTTGTTCTACTTGGGTACCCTCAGAGCCTTGTCTCTGTTCTAGCTCCTCTACCCGTCGCCTCAGATTCGCATTTTCTTGCATCTGAGCCTCTAACAAAGCTTGTATCTGATCCAGTCTCTCCATAATACCAGGACGTCGCTCTCGTCCTTCTGGTCGATTTCTCAAATCTACCATCTTGGCTATTGTCCTGTTATGGCACAATAATTCACCGTTAGCTTTTCCATAACTACATTCGTAAAATTATACCAATTTACGAAATTTAGGGTAATGTAAAGCCACATCATCGTAACACATCATCGTACAACATATAATCATTTTGAGATTTCATTCACAGCAAAACATTTATATGTTATACATGGGCATCACCAGTCATACATACATCGGCCCTTTATACAAATTGGCCACAAGTCTATACAAAAGAGCTTTTCTCTCTAAGCTACTTATGTACATGTACACATCTACTAGTCACTCATTCCCCGTATCTGGGACTAGAGGATATTCTTCTGGATCCTCATCGTCACCGGTATCATCTGAGTCGTCACCACCCCTAGGTAATGTTCCCTGTCCCGAGTCATCACCTCCTCGTGGTCTAGACGGTCCGGCCTCATGATCATTCATCATTCTTCTCGGCCCGAATATGCGTGCAAACATCTCATCTTGACCCAGCGTCTCTCGTCGAATCTGCGTCAAATGCTCGATCAGAATTTCTTTCTCAATCGTCCTGATTGTCACCACGAACTCTTGGAGCGTCGGAGGAAACGGCTTGATCACCCTCGGTCTCAGCTCCAAGGATAAACCTTTCCAAAACAGCTCACAGCAGTTTGCTTCCGTGAGGTTAGGCAACGGACATCTCCTCCGAATGGTCTCCTCAAACCGCGCTGCGTTAGACATCACTGTCTCACCAGACAGCATGACCATCCTCTCGGTCTGGAGAATGTAGTCCCTGACCTCATCGAATCCAGGGTACGCAGGTGTATCAGCCTCTCGTCTCTCTGGAGATGCTGGAGCAGGTGCTGGATCCCTAGGTTGAAACTGATCAGCCAACCGCTGACAGAATTCGGCCCAACTGAATCCCAATAAAATCTCCTGGTCGCAATACTGCCAGAACACTCGAGCGTCTCCCTGAAACATACTGACAGCCAACTGGATCCACATATCTCGATCAATGTCGCATATTACCATGATCCTCTCTATAGCATGGAGCCAGTCCTTGGTCTCCATCGACTGTCGTCCACCGTCGAACATAGGAGGACTGCTGGCCCTAAATGCCTGTACTGCCCGTGCCGACACTCTCACCCCAATATGTTGGCGTCCACCAACAACTGGAATGTCCACTACTACCAGTGGATGTACTATCGGTCGTGGCTGTACAACCTCTACTGGCGCTGGCACCGGTGCTGGTACTGGTACGGGAGGTCTCTCGGGTACCGGGGATCGAACTACCGGCCTTTGGGAAATGGGCGGCCTCACAATGGGTCTTGTCCATACCCTTAATACCCCTCTTGGTCGTGGTAGCAGTGGTCTCACATATGGAGGTCTGGTCATCGTGCTACCTATAAGATAATTATTTTCACATAAGAAAATAATTAACTGAACTTAAGTAAACTACTTACTTGGATAGCAGTGCAGGATGCGCAAAGTGTCAAATCGGGATATGGTCATACTGCTCTGATATACCAACTGTGACAGCAATTGGTATTCAAAACTCAGCCACTCGAAAACGATGCTCTGATACCAACTGTGGCGGCCCGCCCCTTTTTGAGATCATACAATACTATTACAGTTGAGCTTTATTGCTAACTGCGATAGATTGTACTCTCATGGGTCGCCGGCTTATCTCTCTACTCTTTTTAAATCATGACGTTTTTGGGAAAATTTTTTTTTTTTATTTCATTTTTTTTTTACATCATGTAAAACCTTTCCCACTATTTACTTTGTTGATAAGTACAAAGTAATATAAATAATACAGTACTTTCGTAAAATATATATAATTACAAAAGACTGTTTCCCCCTTTTTCCCTTCACTTTAACGCTCAGCGGCAAGACTCTGGCAGTACCATATCCCTCGCCCAGTTATCCCATTTGACACGCGCCATCCCGTCCGCCATCCAGCCAAACAAGCTACTGAGCTGGTCGCTTACCTGCAACATTAGCAAAAATGGTGAGCTACAGGCTCAGTAAGTTCAAACATGCAAGAAATAAAATTTCAATGAATAGTACTATTCATCGTAAATAGTACCGTTGACTACTATTCATCCGTGAATAGTAACTTTGACCACTATTCATACGTGAATAGTAATGTTGACCACAACACTGTATCACACTAGTACATCTACCGCGATGTTAGTGCTCTCACTAAACTGTCTTATGCTCAATTATGGCATAGTTTCAGTTTTAGGTTATTATCTTTATTTACGTTCTGGTTTTGAGCTCAGATTGGCAGTACCATTTAAGTGCGCATGACTGGGAGCGGTACATTAGTGCTGACCTCCACAGCCTTATCTCATAGCCCCGAAGGCAAAATTTTACATTGACTGGGAGCGGTACATCAGTGCTGACCTCCACAGCCTTATCTCATAGCCCCGAAGGCAAAAGTACCTCCCTATACGGAAGGCTGGTACGCCAGAAAGTGGTTTCATTACCGACTTTTTAAATTCTAACCCGGTGACTTCACATTGTCCCGTGGTTAGGAATGGTTCACATTTTAATTTTAGGTGAGTGAGTTTTATTAACCTCGCTCTAGTGCCCGAAGCACAATTAACCATGTGTCCCATTCTTATAGTGCCCGTAGCACATTTCGTCTCTCTCTTTATTCTATCATAGTGCCCGTAGCACATATGTACCTAACTTATAGTTAGTACATTAAAGTTAGCACAATATTACTATATGTTGCAGACAGGTAAATGTCTGAACTTACCTTATCAGACTGTTCCCTTTCTCTTTCTTGGATCTTGAATCGCCTTCTTTGTAGGCCGATTTTGGGATCCTACAGACAAAACTATGTCTGTTAATTTTTTTTCCCATTTATAGCTTTTATTTTTCATTAAAAAGCTTAAATAAAACCTATTTATAACTTTTTAGGTTTTATTTATTATTTTCACCATTTTCCCCCAACTTTTGCAAAATTACGATTTTGCCCCAATATTTAGGCAAAATTGCAGTTTTGCCCCTGACGGAATTTTATTGATCCAGACTGCATTTTTGGCTCTCAGGAACTTTTCTGACTCTTTTCTAATCATTACCGGGTTCGTTTTTACTTTATTTCCATTTTTCACTTTCCCGGCCCTCGGGAAGCACTATTCCGACCCTTACGTCGGTTTAGCGATTTTCTATCGTTTCGGAACCTCAAATGGACGTTTCACTAGTATTTAAAACGTTCATCTAGACTTTCCCGACCTAGGTCTCCGAGGCTCGGGTTTTCCGTTCCCGACTCGGACCTTTATTTTATTTCCAAAAACGCCCCCCTCGGGGTCGGTTTTTTTTTTTTTTTTTTTCAATTTCACTTACGTTTTTCATTTTCAAGGGGACGGGTTACTATTCACTACCCACCCCTTAAATAAATTTTTTTTTTTTCCTTATCCAATTTTTTCCGTTAGGGACTCGGGTTTCCGTTCCGGCCCTAACTTTTATTTTAAATTCCTATTTTACCCCGAATGCCGTTTTCGAAATTTCGGCAGCATTTCGGCGTAAATTTAAGGCTTCCGGCGTTAGGTACGCCTCGAACCGTATGTACCTGCCACGTACTATACCACAAACCTATTTTATGTAAAAGTTTTCCAAACTTTTACATAAAAGCCCACAAATTTCAAATTTCACATTATCACCCACATTACAACATTTTTTTTTCACAAATTTACCCTTAATTTGGTTTCGGTTGTCACAACAAAACCAAACCAAATTTTGTCAAATTTTCACCACACTTTAGGCCATTCAATGTCATGTTTCCAACACTTTTTCAAGCCCATTTTCAATGCATTTTCAACCACATTTTTAGGGTTTTTATGCATTTAGAACCCACGGCCTTATTAATGAAAATCATGCTCAACATATTTGTTTCATTCTTTCAATCACATTGCCACCATTTACACATTAATTTGCATGATTTCAATCAACCAAACATCACCTAAAATCAAGCAAAATTTCTTCCAAACCATTAACAAAACCCACGGCCACTTTATATAATTCATGCCATAAATTTTTTTCAAGCTTTTCATAATGAAATACAAGCTTTATTCTTCACCAAATTAAGCTTAGAAAGCATATTAACAATTAACCACACACTTTTCTCATTGGTTACCTAAGGTAACCCACGGATTTACCTTTGAAAAACCAACCAAAATTTGGTTTTTCTTTAATGAATTTGCATGGTTTTCTTCCTTAATACATCCTTAACAAAACCCAACATCAAATCCATGAAAAACAACCAAAAATTTTCCATCTTCCAATCACTATTCACCCACGGATTTTTAAGAAGAAAAACCATGAAAATCAAGTGAAAAAAAAGGAGTTACCTTAATCAATTGCTTCCTTTGTCTTCAATAAACACTTTGCCACTCTTTTTTGTGAAGAAATTTGAAGAAAAAGCTTGGTTCTCCTTGGTCCCTCACGTAACCACCATGGAAGAAAGACTTAGAAAATTTTTGTCTTAGTTTTGCTTTGAAAAAGTGTCTCGGCCATTTCATTCCCAATTTGCCGACTTAAGCCAACCAAAAGCCAATTAATTTGGCTCTAAACCAATCAAATTTCAACACCTTTCCAAGCCATTACTTTCCATAATTTTCAAAAATTAAAAAAGGTTAATTTTGGCCAAATCTTGGCCTTTAGATCAAAAGGTGATTAAATCCTAGCCATTAATGCCACCAACCACCTTATTTATTCCATTTAATAAACTTGATTTATGATGTCATAAATGCAAAAGTGAAAGTTGACTTTGACTTTCACTATTCACATTAATTCGACTACTTTTTGACCGATGCCGGTTCGAGCCGAAATTTTCCTGAAATCGTCCCGGCGTGTTCCTGAGGTCTCCTGTGCAGTCGGATCAATTTAATCTGCTTCCGTTTGATCAAAATCAATCCCGGAAGTTACCGTCTTTTATTGGCTCGATTAGGGTTTTCAATGCCGGTTTTGGCACCGTTTCACCCGTTTCAACTCAGTGAATTTTTCCAACACTGAATTCTTACTCGTCAGTATTGTTAGAACATTTTCATATATTCTGAACAATATAAATACATTTATTTCACTTTTTAAATAGTACAAATTGTTATATACATAAAATTGTACATTTCTTGTCCGAGAATTGCCTGAATTTCCCGGTTGTCACACCCTTACCTCCAAAAGACCTCTTAGTCATCTTTCCCTCTAGAGAAGACTCACATTGAGGAAGATGTACCTCTTATAGAGATTCTAGAGGACCGTCTTTCACCAACTTTTGAATCCTATCCTGATTAATATGACCAAGTATTAAATGCCAAAGATACGCCTTGTTAGAGTGAGAAACTTTCAACCTTTTAGAGTTATCTATTAATTCAGTGTCAAGTAGTGAGTACATCTTTGGTTTAATCAAATATAGGTTTCCATCCATCCATCCAGAACAGATAAAAGACTTATTTCTACGAATATCAACTCTTTTACTAAAAGAAATTGAATAAGAATCATTTATTAAACAAGTTACCGATATAAGGTTCCTCCTAAAATTAGGAACATAAAACAGTCTTTCAATAAAATAAACCTAAATTCATCAAAGTAAAGGTAAATATCTCCCACTGCCTCAGCCACCACCAAGCTACCGTCTCCAGTCCGCAACGAGAGGCTCCTATTATGTAGACTTATCGTTTTCATGAACCTCTACATAGAAACACAAACATGATTAGTGGCACCCAAATCAATGACCCAAGTGTCTTTCGATTCATCCACCAAACACGTTTCCAAGTAGTGAAGTTTCTTACCTTCATTGCCCTTGGTGGGCCAGATTTCCCGGCAAGCCTTCTTGAAGTGACCTACCTTCTCACAGCGGAAGCACTTGGACTTTTTAGGGTCCCTGGATTTCTTGTTCTTGTTCTTCTTCTTCCCATCCAAGACAGGAGGATTAGAAGAACTAGAAGTTGCTTGCTTCTGATTTGGCCTCTTCTTCTTCCGTGAGGGTTTGGAAGATTCCGTCAAATTGGCCTCTCCTTCGGGTTGGACCGCATCCCCATCCCTGATCATCCGCTCATAAGCTTGGAGTTGCTTCATGAGCTCGGTTAGTCCTAACTCCCTTGTCGGCAGATTGTATGTGGCCTTAAACCCCACAAAATCTTTAGACAGAGTTTTAAATACCATCTCGATCTGGGTGTTGTAGTCCAATTCAGCACCGTTCTTAGCAGCCTCAGCAAAGAATCCCATTAGAGTGATCATATGATCCTTCACCAGAGAACCTGCCTTTTGCTTAGAGTTCATAATACTGGCTATAGCGGACTGTCGAGCCAACTTTTCTTAGTCTCTGAACATGTCCTCGAGATTTTCCATGATCTCCTCAGCAACTTGATAAGTCTCATACTGCTTTTGTGAAGCACTCGTCATGCTAGCAAGTATATAACACCGAGCTATCTCATTAGATTCTCTCTAACGAGTATAGGCAATCGGGACCTCCTCAAGCGGTGTGTCAGGTTTGGGCCCTGGTGGGCATGGTTCGTCCAGCACAAACTTATGTCTCTCGCAGCTGAGAACTATCAACAGATTTCTTTTCAAATCTTTAGAATTATCGCCATTCAGTTTATTCTCAATAAGTATTGAAATGAGGGGTATTGGTGACATTTGGAACTGAAATAAAATTGTACTAGACATCATTACAAAGCCCAAGTAAATATACAGATAATTCAGCAAATAAAACATACAAGTATGTTCCTACATGAAACTTGAAAAACATGCAGCATTGCAACGGTAATTCTCAGCACCAATTGCCCTAAGCCACCGAGGGGTGGTCATGAAACAAATAGCTGGAACATAAACTCCGTCCAATTAATATATGTAGCCTTAAATCCTCCAAGGTTAAGACATATATTAATAACCGCTTATTTGGCCACCAGTTTAGTTAACAGAGCTTCTAGGGAAGGTTAATAACTAAATGAGTCTTGAGTGTATAACCATTGTTTACATAGCCCGATCCACGTCCTACCAAGCCACCGAGGGGTGGTAATGAATAGGATCGTACCCGAACACGTTTTCCACATAGGAGATCCAACCTAGTATATCGACGGCGGTAAACACCTACCGAGGGGTGTGGTCAGGGCAGAACTGACGCGAAGAGTTACCATGCTTTCACATATGGATCAATAATGGAGGCCGTGGATTTTATTTGAAACCCTTTCCCACTCAATATTTTGAAAAATATGTAAGTTTTGTCAAATATGTATGATCAATATAGTATGAGCGGCACTCACCGATCCTATATGACATGTTATCAAATATGCACATAAAATATCCATCAATACATATTTATACATCCATGACATATCACAGAAAAAATAATTGACAGAATAACTAAGCCATGGTTCCATCCTAGAATAAAGAAAATAAAGATTACAGAATTCCATCCAAAGCATTTTTTTGGTCTTGAATTTTGTTTCGTCTTCTTGTATCCATCTTTATGTAGCCTTTCCATTTATTTCTCATCCCAAGAATCATTTAAAATTTAAATTTCAAATTCGAATTTCAAATTTCAAATTTAAATTTCAAATTCAAATTTTAAAAAATTTTAAATATCATGTGCAATAATATGTAATTTCAAAAATTTCAAATTTTCAATTACATATTTTTAAACATGATTTACAATTAAATCTCAAATTTAAAAAACAAAATTTCTCGATTTTCGAACCAGTGGCCCCACGACCCAAGAGGCCGGCCGCCGCCGTGGGCAGCCCCCATCCCCCGGTTGGGGGGGAGGGCTAGTAGTACACGGCCACAGCCGGGTGCAGCCCCCATCCCCCGGTGGGGGGGAGGGCTGGCAGCCCACGGCCACAGCCAGGTACAGTCCAGCCGGCTGCACGCCTGGGTGGGCACAGTAGCCCGACAGGCTACAAGTAATGCCTGCAGCCATGGGCTGCACACCTAAGGCTGGCCGGCCCTTGGGTGGGCCACGGCCACCCTCGGCTGCAAGCAAAGCCTGCAGCCTTGGGGTGCAGCCACGGGCAAGGGCTGTCGCAGCCCCATCCTACCCGAGGGCAGGGGCAGCAGCCCCACCACGGTTGGTGGTCCGTCCCAAGAGGGCGTTCCTCGATTTTCATGCCATATTTCAATTTACCCATTAGGATCTCTAAAATTAATTTGAATCCTAATTAAATTGAAATTTTCCACACAATCAAAATTTCAACCTTTAAATTAAATATAACTTTTGGGAAAAAATAAATTACGGTATTCAAACTTCAATCTCCACCAAGAATAATTACATGAAATATCCTAAACCGTTTCCGGTGTACAAAAATTCTAACCATAATAATTCTAAGAGACAAAAATTAAAAACCATGGGAAAATTACTGTTTTAATAAATGCTCCCATGGTTACATAAAAATTCCTAAATACAATTTTCTAAATTCTAAGGAACCATAATCGGCGTAAACGAGCATGCTTATAATAATTTTAAAAAAATAACCACATACTACATACATAATCCATGATAACAACATAAAGAAATCCTAAAATGCCACTCTCTAAATATCAAATCCATACATAAATAAAAAGACTAATTAATTGTCTAATTTATATACATGGCATAGTCATGAGATGGCTCTGATACCAATTGCAGAAAATAAATCAGAAAAACGTATCAGAGTGGCGCAGCGGAATAATAAAAATTTTATCTCATGATGCCATATACAATAAACCAACAACAATTTAAACTCATACCTCAAGGACACCAATTTGCAGGAGGAGAATGACCGGAGGGCGTCAACAAACTAGCCTTCTCTACTATTCTCTAATTCCCGAATGGCTGAGTGTGTGGGCACTCTGAACCTCAATCGGTATACTAGCACTGCTAGTCTTCTTCCGACCACCCAGATCTCTAAAGAACTTATTGTCACAGTGAGTTGTGCAACAATAAGCCTGCTTACCTGAGAGTTTGTGGTTTGAGAGAACTGGAGTGGCAGGACCTCTATTTATAGACTTGCATGAGGTAATCCTTTGAATTCGAATTAGATTAGGAGAATATATTCTCCCTTATCTACAACCAAAAAAATATGAATTTATCAAAACCAAATCCCAACTAGAAAATTCAGCCACTTTAGGATTTTTCCATTCAAAATTCAAACAGGATTTTAACTAGAATTTTATCTCCTCTTATCCGACCAAAAAAATCCAAAAATACCTTTAGAAAATCCTCCAAGATTTTTCGGCCACAAAAGATAAGGGAAGAATCAAAATTCCACTAGGATTTTCAAGCTTGAATCTTATCTCATCCTTATCCAAAATAACCGAAAATCCTCTATGAGATCCTCCCCAAAATTTCGGCCATAATCAGGGAGGAGAGAATCCAAATTTAACTGGGATTGAAACTTGAATTTTTCCCTGAACCTTATCCACAAAAAATCTGAAAATTTCATGAAGATAATCCTTAAAATTTTCGTCCATATTTGTTAGGATTTGGATTCAAAATTCAAGTAGGATTCAAATAAGATTTTCCTCTCTATATCCAACTCAAAATCGAATTTCATTCCTTGTGGATTTGCCACAAGAAATTCGAATCCTACTTGGACTGTGATTCAAAATTTGAATTTCAAATTTCAAATTTCAAATTTAAATTTCAAATTCGAATTTCAAATTCAAATTTTAAATTCAAAATTCAAATTTCAAATTTCAAAAATTCAAATTCAAAATTCAAATTTCAAAATCCACAAAATAGTTGTATTTTAAATTCTTGTTCTCATGGATAATTTTCTACAACTCCAATCCAATCTCAAATAAAAGCATGGCAACTTTATTTGGAGTTCGAATAATTGTGTACTCTATTATCCAAAACAAAATCTGAATCCAACCGGAGAGAATCTTGTCGACCATCCTTATCCTATGTCAACACCATCCATGCATAATAAACTAGCCAATAGTATACATAAATCAATTTGCCAAACGTTAAGGAATTATGTGGAGCTAGTAGAGGGACTAATTGGACATATATAATCGGGCTCCCATAAATCCATACGATCATCATTCTTTACCGAATAACTCAATCATATGATCACTAATTTCAGAGTCACACCACTATAAACCTGAAACTGAACTCCCAATTATATATCGTATTACGTAAGCCTGTGACAAGCTATCGTCCAGTGATCATATCATGTATGCAGAACCCTCATATGATACCCATGATTAGGTTTAGGTCAAATTCCATTTAATCCTACTGATCAGGCTATCTTAAAGTTCCATTATACTACCGAATAAAGAAAATGATTATTCACCATATGTGAATAAGAAGTCATCCGCCCAGCAGACGACCCATGACCTTGTCCATTTTCACATCCAGTATAATGCCTTTAAGAGGATACCCTTAACTCCTTATTAAAGCTATGATTCTGATATCTGTAAACAAACCCTTCATCGCATATAAGTCATGCACCCAATGAACCGGTCTATAAGCTTACTACCTCTGAGACGCTTTAGCCATTAGAATATCAAAGTACATAAGTCATATACATGAAGCTGTTCATCTACTCAGGATTAAGGTTACTACATAATGAACATCAAAAGCAGATTGATCCACCAAAGTGGACTTCATAGATAAATCACGCTTTAGTCTTGGTCTAATATGTCACCACCAAGCAACATATCTATGTCTCTACTTGGGAGTCCAGCTCCAGACAGTCAAGACAAACCGTCCCCACCATGGCTTTAGACAACATGATAGTCTTAACATGAGTTAGATACTCGGTCTAACCCCGTAGACTACAGACCTTAGTTTAGATCGCTTACTTTAGAACATTGTCTTCTCGCATACAAAAGTCCATTGCATGCAACATTTTAACAGTTTTAACACAAGCAGTCAGGGAGCCATATTTGCTTACATTTACTTTAACATGTAAATAGTATGAGGACACACAGTAATGTAATGAATAACCTCTAATATAATTTTATAATCTAGTTCAAAATATATGAAATACATATAAAATATCTTTCCTGTTTAGGACATTCCTAACAAAATAAAAATTAAACAAAAGTACACTAAATTAACATAAAATAAATAAAAATGTGTAGGAAAAATAGAAAACATATGCAACAAAATTTTAAAAATTTTCTAAGAAGTCGTATTAACTCATGTTGCCATATGTAATAAATTATTCAACAATCTATATACCTTGTAAGGAAAACACCAAGTATGCTAAAGGATGTGACAGAGAAATTTCAACCAACTTGCTTTTTTTTACTATTCTTTAACTTTCGAATGATAGAGTATGTAGGCACTCATTTCCTCATTTGGTATTCATGTGGCTTGTCTCCTTCCAACTAACTAATGCTCCATCAATTTATTATTATAAGTGAAAATTATAATAATAAATACGTTCACTTGAGAGTCTGTAGTCTGAGTAAAATAAGAACCTAAGGATTCTATTTATAGTGAATGCACTTGGTGAATTTTAAATTTGAATAAGACATTTAAAAAAGATTTTTCTCTCTCTTTCTACCATGGTTGGTGTTTTTTTCCTACCTTAGAAGGCTAAAAAAATCACCCACCTTAGGTATAGGAGACTCAAATTTGATTTAAATTTCAATCTCTATTTATCTTGTGATTTTATTTGCATAGATAATATTCAATAAATCCAATTTAAATTCAAAATAAAATCATGATAACTTTATTTGAATTAAATAATTATGTACTAATTATCCAAATAAAATTAATAAGGAGAAAATCTTTTGTTTTTTGTCTTATCCTCAAAAAATGAACACATAAGGACAATATTTTGTTCAATTCAAATTCAAATAGGATAGTTACTATATTTAATTTAAAACATTTTTTTAAATAAGATTATTTAGATATTTAAATAAATTATTCAAATAATTAATTTATCCATATCTTTTAAATTTAAATCAATCTCATATTTGTCTCAAAATTTAAATACAATCAATATAAATTTCAAATCCTATCTTTTATATAGTTATTTATATAAATTAAATATTTATTTAATTACTTAAATGAAACAAAATTCTTATTCTACAGTTAGTAACAAAAACGCCTATACCTATGGAAAGGTACTCTAGATTTTTTTCTTTACTAAATCTAAAAGTTAAATCTATAATGAATATCCGATTAATCACCATCTGTTAAGGAATTATATGAAACTAGTAAAGTAATTGATTTGACATATATAATGTAGGCTCTAATAATCCATATAATTAATTATTCTATACCAAATAAATCAATTACACAATTATTAGTTTTAGAGTCACACCACTATAAATCCGAAACTATACTTCCAATCATATGCCGTATTATGTAAGCTATCGAGTAGCCGCAATCTAATGACCTTATCATATATGCAATTGTAGGAAAATAAATCGGTAAAAACATATCAGAGTGGCGCAGCGGAACAATAAAAATTTTTAGATCGTTAAATATCTCATGATGACATATACAATAAACCAACAATAATTAAAACTCATACCTCAAGGACGCCAATCGATAGGAGGAGAATGACCGGAGGGCTTCAACCAACTAGCCTTCTCTACTTTTCTCTGATTCCCGAATGGCTGAGTGTGTGGGCACTCTGAACCTCGATCGGTATGCTAGCACTGTTAGTCTTCTTCCGACCACCCAGATCTCTAAAGAACTTATTGTCACGATGAGTTGTGCAACAATAAGCCTACTCACCTGAGAGTCTGTGGTCTAAGAGAACTGGAGTGGCAGAACCTCTATTTATAGACCTGCATGAGGTGATTTTCTGAATTCAAATTGGATTAGGAGAAGATATTCTCCCTTATCCACGAGCATAAAATCCGAATTTTCCAAGGGGAAAATCCCAACAATATATTCGGCCACTTTAGGATAATTCCAATCCAAATCTAAACAAGATTTTAACTAGAATTTTATTTCCCTTTTTTCAACCAAAAAATCCGAAAATCCAAGGGGAAAATCTCCACCAAAATTTCGGCCACTTTTGGATAAGGGAGAATCAAAATTCCACTAGGATTTTCAAGCTTAAATCTTATCTCATCCTTATCCAAAATAACCGAAAATCTACTAGGAGATTTACTCCAAAAATTCGGCCATTATCAGGGAGGAGAGAATTCAAATTCAACTAGGATTGAAACTTGAATTTTTTCTTGAACCTTATCTACAAAAATCTGAAAAATCATTGAAGATAATCCTCAAAATTTTCATCCATATTTGGTTAGAATTTGGATTCAAAATTCGAGTAGGATTCTCACAAGATTTTCCTCTCCATATCCAACTCAAATTCGAATTTCATTCCTCATAGATTTACCACAACAAATTCAAATCCCACTTGGACTGTGATTCAAAATTCGAATTTCAAATTTCAAATTCAAATTTCAAATTCAAATTTTAAATTTTAAATTTCAAATTTAAATTTCAAATTTTAAAATTCAAATTTCAAAATCCACAAAACAGTTGTATTTCAAATTCTTGTTCTTATGGATAATTTCTACAACTCCAATCCAATCTCAAATAAAATCATGACAACTTTATTTGGAGTTCGAATAATTGTGTACTCTATTATCCCAAACAAAATCTAAATCCAACCGGAGAGAATCTTGTCGACCATCCTTATCCTATATCAACACCATCCATGCATAATAAACTAGCCAATAGCATACACAAATCAATTTGCCAAACGTTAAGGAATTATGTGGAGCTAGTAGAGGGACTAATCGGACATATATAATCAGGCTCCCACAAATCCATATGATCATCATTCTTTACCGAATAACTCAATCATATGATAACTAATTTCAGAGTCACACCACTATAAACCTGAAACTGAACTCCCAATTATATATCGTATTACGTAAGCCTGTGACAAGCTATCGTCCAGTGACCATATCATGTATGCAAAACCCTCATATGATACCCATGATCAGCCTTAGGCCAAAGTCCGTTTAATCCTACTGATCAGGCAATCTTAAAGTTCCATTATACTACCGAATAAAGAAAATGATTATTCACCATATGTGAATAAGAAGTCATCTGCCCAGCAGATGACCCAAGGCTTTGTCCATTTTCACATTCAGTATAATGCCTTTAAGAGGATACCCTTAACTCCTCATTAGAGCTATGAGTCTGATATCTATAAACGAACCATTCATCGTATACAAGTCATGCACCCAACGAACCGGTCTATAAGCTTACTACCTCTGAGACGCTTTAGCCATTAGAACATCAAAGTACACAAGTTATATACATGAAGCTGTCCATCTACTCAGGATTAATGTTACTACACAATGAACGTCAAAAGTATATCTATCCACTCAAAGCAGACTTCGTAGATCAATAACGCTTTAGTCCCGATCTAATATGTCACCACCAAGCAACATATCTATGTCTCTACTTGGGAGTCTATGCTCCAGACAGTCAAGACAAACCGTTCCCTACAAGGCTTTAGACAACATAATAGCCTTAACATGAGTTGGATGCTCAGTCTAACCCCATAGACTCCAGACCATAGTTTAGACCGCTTACTTTAGAATATTGTCTTCTCGCATACAAAAGTCCATTACATGCATTGTTCTAATAGTTTAACACAAGCAGTCAGGGAGCCATATTTGCTTACATTTACTTTAACATGTTAAAAAACCGAGGACAGATAGCAATGTAATGAATAACCTCCATATATAATTTTATTATCCAGTTCAAAATAAATTGTGATAACCGAGAAATCCATACTCTCGGAAAGATTTTGTACAATTATGTAAATAAATGTACATTTACAGTGACACAGTTTACAGAACAAATAGTAGAGGAAAATTTTGATTAATCAAGTTTTAATCAAAATTTGAAAATGAATTAATGAATACAGTTTAAAAGCTAAATATTAATTCATTTATGATGTTTTAAAATTAATAGAAAAGTATGTGAAAATACATACTAAGAAATCAATGGCACACAAGTGAGCCACATGGATCAATGGCCAAAAGAACTTGCCAAACAAGCCCTTACACAAAAAAAATAAATAAATAAAAGAAAGTAAGGGAGAGTGTGAGTGGCACGTGAGCTTAGAAGGGATTAATTCCCTTAGCTGCTGATGCAGCCGGCAGGAAGAGAAAAGAAAGAAAGAAAGAAGAAAAGAAAGAAGAAAGAGAAAGAGAAAGGGGAAGAGAGAAAAGGGAAACCGAGAGAAAGAAAAGAGGAAATCCAACTCAGTCCGGATTTTAGTGCAAGTAAGAGATAGATCAAGATTCAGTCAAAGACTAGCAGCAAGAAAAGCTCACGATCAAAGCAAGGTAAACCCTAGTTTTCACGTTTTCTTTGGGGGAAGAAAATCTGGGGTTTTGAGAGAAAACAGAGAATGTGAGTGAATCACATTTAGGTTTTCGGTTAAAATCGAAATGTGATTCGAGTCTAGATGTTTTCAAACACGAATCCATGAACAGATGGTTTAGAAAACCGAGTTTAGTGAATATTCTTCACTAAAATACAGATTTTTCAAAAGTTGAGTCAAGAGTTGTAAATGAGCAAAATGTGGGATTTTTGCTTATGAAATCATGGATTTGTGATAGTAGGAGTGTAGTAGATACCTTGAAATGATCTTATGAAGATCGATTTCAAGTGTAAGAAGCAGAACAAAGGCCATAAAAACCTTAGAAAATCAGAGTAGAGCAGTTCGGACCCAGAATCTTGATTCTGGTATGAACACGGGTGTGTACACGGGCGTGTACAAGGGCGTGTTCAGAACACGACCCCGAACATGCCCATACGCACGACCGTGTTGCAAGAAAAATCAGACCCGAGAGGTACACGGTCAAGAACACGGCCGTGTATCAGACCGTGTCAAGAGGCACACGGTCAAAGAGAGGTGTGTAAGTAGCCGTGTAAGAGCACAGAGGAGTACACGGCCAGTAACACGGCCGTGTACCCACCCGTGTAAGCATACACAGGCATGTTCCAAAAAGTACACGGCCAGGCTTAAAATCCAGAGGGGTACACGGGCACGAACACGGCCGTGTAGGAGGGCGTGTTCGAGTCCAGAGAGTAAAAAAAAAAAAAAAAAGTCTGGAAAGGACAAATTTCATGTTTTGCCATATTTCTAGTATAAGCTAAATATGGTAAATAATCAGTGATTTTTCCATTTATAGGAGTCCAAGCCAGAGACCCCAAATCAGCAGTCCCAAAGCAGCAGCAGCTTACGCTAGAGGACTTTCTGTAAGTTCAAGCATTGTCCTGACTGCAACGTGGACAAGCTTGCTTTATTACAATGTTATGTATGTTGTATGACGTGTTGTTAGACATTGATAATCTGCATCACGATGTTATGTCAGTTATGTCAGTCACAGCAGAAGTCAGTTCATATCAGTTCATGTCATGCATATAGAGTTGCATGCCCCAGTATACAGACCAGACAGTACCAGAACAAGAAAACAGTTAGGTGCACAAGGCACCCAAGTGTGTTAATTAATTCACACCCCAGTAATTTGATTAACAGGTTCCGACTGTGGGGGCAAGCAGTATGCTACCCAGTTGGAACACCAGAAAGATGGTAATTAACCAGTTATTGGCGTATCGGCCTCTCGACCCACGGGGAGGTTTGCATGTTTAGCATCAGTTTAGACTGAGCAGGTCAGCACTAAAGTACCGCTCCCGGTTGCGCTAGCATGTCGGTACGTCCAATCAGGGGCCCAAAACCAGAACTAAAATAAAAGATTAATGTCCTAAGACTGAACCTTTAGTTAGTACAGCATGATTACAGAGTCCAGTCAGCATGAGTACAGCAGTCAGCATGAGTAAAGCAGTACAGCAGTACAGTATGAGCACAGTAGTACAGCATGAGCACAGCAGTACAGCATGAGTACAACAATATAGCATGTTAGTTACATGTTTTTATGTTTGAACTTACTGAGCCCATAGCTCATTAGTTTGTTCACATGTTACAGGTAAGAGACCTGTTCACCAGTAGTATTGGTGGACGACGAACAGGGTAGACGCATGCCGGGCAGGATTGGGCGAGGGATATTGGTCACAATTAAAGCTTCCACTGTACAGTTTTAGAAATGTACTTTTAAAAGAAACAAGTTTCAAGTTAAGAGTATGTGATAGGGGAAATCAAGAGTCAGTTTGTTAACATGATTTCCTTATCACATTCTCAACAGTTTATGTATTTAAAGAAAAAAAAAATTTATTCCGCAAAACTAGCAGTAGTTACAGTTCAGCATGATTGCCGGCGACCCTAGAGGCCTGCAGACTATTGCGGTTGACTACAGAGTTGGTCGTAGTAGCACTGTAGAGCCTCTACAGCAGGGCGGGCCGCCACAGGTGGTATCAGAGCCGAGTTTACAACGAGTCTAGTTTAGGATACCAACCGTAGTCACAGGTGGTATCAGAGCCCACGTTTTAAAATAGGTCTAGTTTAGAATACTTACTGTAGCACAGTGGGTATTACCAGAAAAGTTGGTTGACCATATCTCGCCTGACTCCGTGCATGTCCTGTTCGCCGATCCAAGTAAGTTAAAGTTATGTTAATATAAGCAGCTAGTTATGCATGAAAGTAAAGGTCTGTAGAGACCTATACTTTGTAATAAGTACATGGTAATATGTAAATGCAAGAAACCATGTGGATCCTCTTTATACAGGATCTAACACAAGTTCATCGTGTGATTATAGCAGATACAGTAGCACGATTGATAATCAGGGCCAAGGCCAAGGTCAGAGAAGGAGAAGGGGACGCCCATCTCTGACTCAAAGATTAGAAGAGATGCAAGCTCTTCTAGAAAACCAGATGAAAGAAAACGCAGAGTTGAGACAGAGATTAGAACAACTAGAGCAGGGGCAGGGATCAGTAGGGACTCCTGCACAGCCAGCAGCAGAGGCAGAACAGGTAGTGCCACCAGCAGCACCAGAAGTGGTTCAGCAACCACCGGCCAGGGTAAACCCAGAGCCACTATATGAGAGATTCCGGAAGATGAGGCCTCCGGAATTTGAGGGTTCAATAAATCCTCTAGAAGCAGAAGATTGGCAATCCTTAATACAGATGATAATGGAGTTCATGAGACTCACAGATGAGGAGAAAGTCATGTGTGCATCCTTTATTCTAAGGAAGGATGCAAGATTTTGGTGGGACACAGTCCGCATGAGGAGGGATGCGACCACAATGACATGGGCAGAGTTTCTGGAGGAATTCAACCAGAAATACTATGATCCTGCATCACTCCAACCCCAGCAGAAAGAATTTGCAGAGCTACAGCAGGGGGATATGTCAGTCAGTGAGGTTTGCAGGAAATTTGATCAGCTCTCCCGCTTATGTCCGTATATGGTACCTACGGAGAGGGAGAAGATACAGAAGATGATGGGTATGTTCAGGCCTGAGATCTCTACGTTGATTGATGTTGGCCCATTCCCACCAGTTTCAGTAGCCGACTGTGTTAGTCGCGCTTTGAGGGTAGAGTTCCATCTAGCCCGACAAAAAGAAGCAAGAGAAAAGGTCTGGGAAGCCAGGAAGCAAGAAAAGATCCTGGCTAAGGCCTCTCAACCTGGACAGCACAGTAAGGGCAGTCAGAGCACAAGACCAGAGCAGTCCAGTCATCCAGGTCCTCAGCCCCAACAGAAAAGAAAAGGGAATTTTCAGGGAACTCAGAGTCAGGGTAACAGAAGTCAGTCAAGGAGGACTCACACCACTACGGTTCCACCCACTTGTCCAAATTGTGGGAGGAAACATGTGGGTCAGTGCAGAGCTGGTACGACTGCTTGTTTTCAGTGTGGAAGAGAGGGCCACTTCATCAAGAACTGCCCTATGAACCGCCAGTCAGTATCAACATCAGGGGCAAACTCTTCACGCCCACAGCAGTCCCAAGTACATGCACTCAGACTGAGCTATGAGAGCCCAACAGAAGTACCTCCAGCAGTGCAAGACAGAGCTCCACAGGCAGATGCTAGGGTGATGGCCTACACCAGAGAAGAGGCAGAGGCAGGGACGTCCAACGTGGTGACAGGTCAGATTTCTGTCGCTACCCACTTGGCATCTGTACTATTTGACTCTGGGGCCACACATTCTTTCATATCATGTGCATTTGCTGATAAGTTAGAATACCCTAGAAACCACATGGGAAGAGCTTTTAGAACTGCTCTCCCATCAGGAGAAGTCATGTTGTCAGAGTACTGGTTACCCCATGTACCAGTAATCGTGGCAGATAGAGAACTGTATGCAGAGTTGATCATGATGAGGATCGTAGACTATAATGTGATCTTGGGAATGGATTTCCTAGGAAAATATCAAGCTACGATAGATTGCAGAAACAGAAGAATAGTATTCAAGCCAGAAGGTGAAGAAAGTTTCGAGTATGTCGATTCTTCGAGAAGAACAAGCAAGATGATGATCAGTTCAATGAGAGCCAAAAAGCTAATAGCCAGTGGTTGTACTGGATATTTAGCTTATGTGACAGATACAGCAGAAGAGAAGAAGTTACAGCCAGAAGAGGTTCCAGTTGTCAGAGAATTTCTCGAGGTCTTTCCCGAGGAACTACCAGGATTACCTCCAGAACGGGAGATCTCGTTTGAGATAGAGCTCGTACCTGGAACAGCACCGATCTCCAAGGCGCCGTACCGCATGGCACCAGTGGAGTTGAAAGAGTTACAGGTACAGCTAAAGGGTCTGCTTGATAAGGGATTCATCAGACCAAGCTATGCCCCATGGGGAGCTCCCGTACTGTTTGTTAAGAAGAAGGACGGGACGTTCCGCATGTGCATAGATTACAGAGAATTGAACAAGGTCACCGTCAAGAATAGGTACCCATTACCTAGGATTGATGACCTGTTCGATCAACTCAAGGGTGCAGCAGTGTTCTCAAAGATTGATTTGAGATCAGGATATCATCAGCTGAGAATCAAGGAAGATGACGTTCCGAAGACAGCTTTCAGAACTCGTTATGGGCATTATGAGTTCCTAGTAATGCCGTTTGGGTTAACGAACGCGCCAGCCGCTTTCATGGACCTGATGAACAGAGTTTTCAAGGAGTATCTAGACAAGTTTGTCATTGTGTTCATCGATGACATCCTTGTATATTCAAAGACTCACGCAGAGCACGAAGCCCAGTTGAGAGTTGTCTTTCAGAAGCTGAGAGAGCATCAACTCTATGCCAAATTCTCAAAATGTGAGTTCTGGCTAGACAGAGTGCATTTCCTCGGTCATGTAGTGTCCAAGGAGGGAATTGCAGTAGATCCAGTCAAGGTAGAAGCAATCAACCAATGGCCTGCACCTAATAGCGTAACAGAGATACGCAGTTTCTTAGGGTTAGCTGGCTATTACAGGAGGTTTGTGGAGGGATTTGCTAGATTAGCAGCACCTCTCACCACCCTCACACGCAAGGAGAAGAAGTACATATGGACAGATGAGTGTGAAAGAAGCTTCCAAGAGCTGAAGAGACGGCTGACAAGCGCGTCGATCCTCACACTCCCTACTGAGGGGGAGAAGTATGAGATCTACAGTGACGCTTTCAGAGTGGGTTTGGGAGCAGTATTGATGCAAGAAGGCAGAGTGATTGCCTATGCTTCGCGTCAACTGAAAGAGCATGAGAAGAACTATCCCACCCATGACCTAGAACTTGCTGCAGTAGTGTTCGCACTCAAAATTTGGTGACACTATTTGTATGGAGCACAGTGCCAGATCTACACAGATCATCAGAGTTTAAAATACTTCTTCACACAGAAGGAGTTAAACATGAGGCAAAGAAGATGGTTGGAATTGGTGAAGGATTATGACTGTGAGATCCTTTATCACCCAGGAAAAGCCAACCGAGTAGCAGATGCCTTAAGTAGAAAGGCTACAGTTCCGCAGCAGTTGCCTATTGACAGGTTGTCAAGACCATTGCAGCAAGAGATCCATTCACTCGAGCTAGAGTTGATATCAGGAAAATTATCAGCACTGTAGTTGAAGTCATCATTGTTTGATGATATCAAGGAAGCTCAGAAGCAAGATTCAAGTTTGACAGACTCCCAGGAAGAGATGTCCACAGATGGATTAATCAGATATAAGGGGATAATTCATGTGCCAGCAGATGAAGAGCTACGAAGGCGAATCATGTCAGAAGCTCATGAGACGCCATACTCAGTCCATCCTGGAGCCACCAAGATGTACCAAGATTTGAAGCTACAGTTTTGGTGGAAAGGGATGAAAGGAGACATTGCAAAATTTATCAGTAAGTGCCTTACTTGTCAGAGAGTCAAGGCTGAGCATCAGCATCCTGGAGGAAAGTTAGAACCTCTAGAGATTCTAGAGTGGAAATGGGAGAACGTTACCATGGATTTTGTGGTAGGGTTACCCAAAACAAGAGGAGGACACGATGCCATCTGGATGATCGTGGACAGATTGACAAAGACAGCCAGATTCTTACCAATCAGGATCACTTACTCATTGGAGAAGCTGGCACAGCTGTACGTAGATCATGTTGTCAGGTTACATGGAGTGCCAAAGTCCATAGTATCTGACAGAGATGCACGGTTCACTTCAAACTTTTGGGAGTATGTGCAAAGAGCCATGGGCACAGAATTGAGATTCAGTACAGCCTTCCATCCTCAGACAGATGGACAATCCGAACGGACTATCCAGACTTTGGAGGATATGCTTCGAGCATGTGTCATGGATTTTCCAGGAGCTTGGAATGAGAAGCTGCCACTAGTGGAATTCTCATACAATAACAGTAACCAAGCTTCCATCAAGATGGCACCTTATGAGGCCCTGTATGGAAGAAAGTGTAGATCACCCATTCACTGGTATGATCTGAAGGAAAAACAACTGCATAAGACAGATTTCATGTAGGAAACTTGCGATGCAGTTGCCAAGATTCAGCAGAGAATGAAGAGTGCTCAGAGCAGACAGAAGAGCTATGCAGACAGAAGGCGGAGATCCCTAGAATTTAAGGAAGGGGACTTCGTTTTTCTGAAAGTGTCACCCATGAAGGGAATCATGCGTTTTGGTAAGAAGGGAAAGCTGAGTCCAAGGTACATTGGACCTTATAGGATTATCAAACGCATTGGGAAGGTTGCCTACAAGTTGGCATTACCTCCTGAGCTGTCAGCAGTACACAACGTATTCCATGTCTCCATGCTCAGAAAGTACATGTCAGATCCATCTCATGTGCTACAGCATGAACCAGTCCAAGTCCAAGAGGATCTGACCTATGAAGAACAGCCAGTTCAGATACTAGTTAGAGAAGAAAAGGAGCTGAGAAACAAGACCATCCCACTAGTCAAAGTATTGTGGAGAAATCACAACATTGAAGAGGCTACGTGAGAGAGAGAAGATGAGATGAGACGTTCATACCCTCACTTGTTCTAAATTTTCGAGGACGAAAATCTTATAAGGAGGGGTGAATGTGATAACCGAGAAATCCATACTCTCGGAAAGATTTTGTACAATTATGTAAATAAATGTACATTTACAGTGACACAGTTTACAGAACAAATAGTAGAGGAAAATTTTGATTAATCAAGTTTTAATCAAAATTTGAAAATGAATTAATGAATACAGTTTAAAAGCTAAACATTAATTCATTTATGATGTTTTAAAATTAATAGAAAAGTATGTGAAAATACATACTAAGAAATCAATGGCACACAAGTGAGCCACATGGATCAATGGCCAAAAGAACTTGCCAAACAAACCCTTACACAAAAAAAAAATAAATAAATAAAAGAAAGTAAGGGAGAGTGTGAGCGGCACGTGAGCTTAGAAGGGATTAATTCCCTTAGCTGCTGATGCAGCCGGCAGGAAGAGAAAAGAAAGAAAGAAAGAAGAAAAGAAAGAAGAAAGAGAAAGAGAAAGGGGAAGAGAGAAAAGGGAAACCGAGAGAAAGAAAAGAGGAAATCCAACTCAGTCCGGATTTTAGTGCAAGCAAGAGATAGATCAAGATTCAGTCAAAGACTAGCAGCAAGAAAAGCTCACGATCAAAGCAAGGTAAACCCTAGTTTTCACGTTTTCTTTGGGGGAAGAAAATCTGGGGTTTTGAGAGAAAACAGAGAATGTGAGTGAATCACATTTAGGTTTTCGGTTAAAATCGAAATGTGATTCGAGTCTAGATGTTTTCAAACACGAATCCATGAACAGATGGTTTAAAAAACCGAGTTTAGTGAATATTCTTCACTAAAATACAGATTTTTCAAAAGTTGAGTCAAGAGTTGTAAATGAGCAAAATGTGGGATTTTTGCTTATGAAATCATGGATTTGTGATAGTAGGAGTGTAGTAGATACCTTGAAATGATCTTATGAAGATCGATTTCAAGTGTAAGAAGCAGAACAAAGGCCATAAAAGCCTTAGAAAATCAGAGTAGAGCAGTTCGGACCCAGAATCTTGATTCTGGTATGAACACGGGCGTGTACAAGGGCGTGTTCAGAACACGGCCCCGAACATGCCCATACGCACGACCGTGTTGCAAGAAAAATCAGACCCGAGAGGTACACGGTCAAGAACACGGCCGTGTATCAGACCGTGTCAAGAGGCACACGGTCAAAGAGAGGGGTATAAGTAGCCGTGTAAGAGCACAGAGGAGTACACGGCCAGTAACACGGCCGTGTACCCACCCGTGTAAGCATACACGGGCATGTTCCAAAAAGTACACGGCCAGGCTTAAAATCCAGAGGGGTACACGGGCACGAACACGGCCGTGTAGGAGGGCGTGTTCGAGTCCAGAGAGTAAAAAAAAAAAAAAAAGTATGGAAAGGAAAAATTTCATGTTTTGCCATATTTCCAGTATAAGCTAAATATGGTAAATAATCAGTGATTTTTCCATTTATAGGAGTCCAAGCCAGAGACCTCAAATCAGCAGTCTCAGAGCAGCAGCAGCTTACGCTAGAGGACTTTCTGTAAGTTCAAGTATTGTCCTGACTGCAACGTGGACAAGCTTGCTTTATTACAATGTTATGTATGTTGTATGACGTGTTGTTAGACATTGATAATCTGCATCACGATGTTATGTCAGTTATGTCAGTCACAGCAGAAGTCAGTTCATATCAGTTCATGTCATGCATATAGAGTTGCATGCCCCAGTATACAGACCAGACAGTACCAGAACAAGAAAACAGTTAGGTGCACAAGGCACCCAAGTGTGTTAATTAATTCACACCCCAGTAATTTGATTAACAGGTTCCGACTGTGGGGGCAAGCAGTATGCTACCCAGTTGGAACACTAGAAAGATGGTAATTAACCAGTTATTGGCGTATCGGCCTCTCGACCCACGGGGAGGTTTGCATGTTTAGCATCAGTTTAGACTGAGGAGGTCAGCACTAAAGTACCGCTCCCGGTTGCGCTAGCATGTCGGTACGTCCAATCAGGGGCCCAAAACCAGAACTAAAATAACAGATTAATGTCCTAAGACTGAACCTTTAGTCAGTACAGCATGATTATAGAGTCCAGTCAGCATGAGTACAGCAGTCAGCATGAGTACAGCAGTACAGTAGTACAGTATGAGCACAGTAGTACAGCATGAGCACAGCAGTATAGCATGTTAGTTACATGTTTTTATGTTTGAATTTACTGAGCCCATAGCTCATTAGTTTGTTCACATGTTGCAGGTAAGAGACCTGTTCACCAGTAGTATTGGTGGACGACGAACAGGGTAGACGCATGCCGGGTATGATTGGGCGAGGGATATTGGTCACAGTTAAAGCTTCCGCTGTACAGTTTTGGAAATGTACTTTTAAAAGAAATAAGTTTCAAGTTAAGAGTATGTGATAAGAGAAATCAGGAGTCAGTTTGTTAACATGATTTCCTTATCACATTCTCAACAGTTTATGTATTTAAAGAAAAAAAAAATTTATTCCGCAAAACTAGCAGTAGTTACAGTTCAGCATGATTGCCGGTGACCCTAGAGGCCTGCAGACTATTGCGGTTGACTACAGAGTTGGCCGTAGTAGCACTGTAGAGCCTCTACAGCAGGGCGGGCCGCCACATAAATACATCAAAATGTCTCTAATGCTTAGGGCATTTCCTAACAATCTCCCACTTACCCTAAGTCAGCAGATGTGCCATGTTACGCATCCCCATCGCCTCTACGTGCCTCTCAAAGCTTCTAGCCATCAAAGTCTTAGTAAAGGGATCGACAATGTTGTCCTCGGACGCGATCTTACATACATCTACTTGTCCTGTCTCCACGTGCCCTCTAATAATATGATATCTCCGATCTATGTGCTTGGTCCTCTTGTGGTGTCGAGATTCCCTTGTGTTGGCAATAGCCCCAGTGTTATCACAGTAAAGTGTGATAGGCTTGTCAACACCCGGAATGACCTCAAGATCTCTAAAGAACTTACGGAGCCAAACCGCTTTTTTAGATGCCTCAGCCGCAGCCACATACTCAGCCTCCATAGTAGAGTCAGCTATGCAGCCCTGCTTCACGCTCCTCCATACAATGGCGCCTCCTCCGAGCAAAAACACTGATCCAGATGTCGATTTCCTTGAATCCTTACAAGTCTGGAAGTCTGAGTCCGTGTATCCTACGTGTATTAGGTCCCCTCCAGAATACGCCAGCATATAATCCCTCGTTCTCTTAAGATACTTGAGTATATGTTTTACTGCTTGCCAGTGCTTGGTTCCAGGATTCGCTTGATATCGACTCACCATACCTACTACAAAACATATGTCCGGGCGAGTGCAAAGCATAGCATACATAAGGCTACCCACAGTGGATGCATAAGGGACCTTACTCATATGCTTTCTTTCTTCCGATGTCTTGGAACAGTCATCCAATGAAAGAGTTAGACCGGCAATAGAAGGTTGTGTACCTTTCTTTGCCTCTTACATTGCATATTTGTCAACTATTTTATCTATGTATGAAGCTTGGGATAACGCTATCATTTTGTTCTTTCGATCTCTAAAGAGACGAATGCCTAGAATATAATTAGCTTCTTCCAAGTCCTCAATGTCAAACTGTTGGTGTAACCAAAGCTTGACCGATAATAAGTTCCCTACATCATTCCCAATGAGTTGTATATCATCGACATAGAGTATCAGAAAGACCACCTTTCCATCCTTAATACGTTTATAAACACAGGGCTTATCAGCATTCTGCTCAAAACCAAATGTTTTAATCGCTTGATCAAACCTCCGGTTCCATGAGCGGGATGTTTGCTTTAATCCATAAATGGATCTAAGCAACTTGCAGACTTTTCTTTCTTGGCCTTTCGCTCCGAACTCTTTGGGCTGTATCATATAGATACACTCTTCAAGATGGCCATTCAAGAATGCTGTCTTGACATCCATTTGTCAGATCTCGTAATCGAGAGCCGCAGCAACCGACAGAAGAATACGGATAGACTTCAGCATAGCAACAGACGAAAAGGTTTCATCGTAATCGATTCCAGCCTTTTGCATGTATCCCTTTGCAACTAGTCTAGCTTTGAAAGTTTCCACTCTCCCTTCTGCATCCTTCTTTCTTTTGTAGACCCATTTGCATCCAATGGGTTTTATCCCATTCGGCAAATCTACAACTTCCCAAACAGAGTTGGATTTCATGGAATCCATCTCATTGTTTATAGCCTGTTTCCAAGATTTAGAATCAACATCATTTATAGCTTTATCATAGGTGACCGGATCATCCTCATGCTCATGAGCCTCGGGCTGGTATACCTCAGCATCATACATGAAGAAATTAGGTTTTTTCGAAACCCTCCAACTACGACGAGGCACCCTAAATTGTTGATCGTCTACAGGTCTTTCACTGGAACTTGGACTTACGTCTAAGATTGAAATCTGTGGAGCAGTTCTTTCACCTGATAACTCCTTTAGCACTACTTTGCTTCGAGACTTAAAGTCATTTATGTGACTTTCCTCCAAGAATGTCGTATGGGTTGAGACAATGACTTTTTGTTCCTTCGGGTTATAGAACAGACCGCCTTTAGTTCCCTTTGGATACCTTACAAACATGCACAATTATGATCTTGGTCCCAATTTCTTCGCATCCCCATCCAATACATTTGCCAAGCAGCCCCATATTCTCATATGTCCAAGGGAGGGCTTCCTGCCACGCCACAATTCATATGGAGTTTTGAGAATTGATTTGCTTAGAACCTGGTTCAGAGTATAGCATGCCGTTTGTAAAGCATATCCCCAAAATGATAATAGCAGCGTTGAATAACTCATCATGGACCGTACCATATCCAACAAGGTCCTGTTTCTCCTTTCGGCTACACCATTCTGTCGTGAAGTACCAGGTATAGTCAATTGGGATAATATCCTGTTCTCTATAAGATGTCCTAGAAATTCATCGAAGAGGTATTCGCTACCTCGATCAGATCGAAGTGTCTTTATGGATTTATCCAATTGCTTTTCCACTTCTGCACGGTACTCTTTGAACTTATCAAAGGTTTCGCTCTTGCGGTACATCAGATACACATATCCATACCTCGAGTAATCATCTATAAAGGAGACATAATACTCGAATCCTCCTCGTGCTGTGACGTTCATGGGGTCACATACGTCAGTGTGTACAATTTCTAAGAGCCCCTGAGCCCTTGTACCCTTAGCTCCAAAAGACCTCTTAGTCATCTTACCCTCTAGACAAGATTCACATTGAGGAAGACGTACCTCCTCTAGAGATTCCAGAGGACCATCTTTCACCAATCTTTGAATCCTATCCTGATTAATATGACCAAGTCTTAAATGCCAAAGATATACCTTGTTAGAGTGAGAAACTTTCAACCTTTTAGAGTTATCTATTAATTCAGTGTCAAGCATTGAGTACATCTTTAGTTTGATCAAATATAGGTTTCCATCCATCCATCCAGAACCGATAAAAGATTTATTTCTATGAATATCAACTCTTTTACTAAAAGAAACTGAATAACAATCATTTATTAAACAAGCTACCGATATAAAGTTCCTCCTAAAATTAGGAACATAAAAACAGTCTTTCAATAAAATAAACCTAAATTCATCAAAGTAAAGGTAAATATCTCCCACTGCCTCAGCCACCACCAAGCTACTGTCTCCAATCCGCAACGAGAGGCTCCTATCATGTAGACTTCTCGTTTTCACGAACCCCTGCATAGAAACACAAACATGATTAGTGGCACCCGAATCAATGACCCAAGTGTCTTTCGATTCTTCCACCAAACATGCTTCTAAGTAGTGAAGTTCCTTACCTTTCTTGCCCTTGGTGGCTAGGAATTCCCAGCAAGCCTTCTTAAAGTGACCTACCTTCCCACAGCGGAAGTACTTGGACTTTTTAGGGTCCTTGGACTTCTTGTTCTTCTTCTTCTTCTTCCCATCCGAGGGGAGGATTAGAAGAACTAGAAGCCGCTTACTTCTGGTTTGGCCTCTTCCTTTTCCGAGGGGGTTTGGAAGATTCTGCCAAATTGGCTTCTCCTTTGGGTTGAACCGCATTCCCATCCCTGATCATCCGCTCATAAGCTTGGAGTTGCTTCATGAGCTCGGTTAGTCCTAACTCCCTTGTCGCCAGATTGTATGCGGCCTTAAACCCCACAAAATCTTTAGATAGAGTTTTGAATACCATCTCGATCTGGGTGTTGTAGTCCAACTCAGCACCGTTCTCGATAGCCTCAGCGAAGAATCCCATTAGAGTGATCATATGGTCCTTCACCGGAGTACCTGCCTTTTGCTTAGAGTTCATAATGCTGTTGATAGCGGACTGTCGAGCCAATTTTTCTTGGCCTCTAAACATGTCCTCCAGATTGTCCATGATCTCCCTAGCAACCTGATAAGTCTCATGCTACTTTTGTAAAGCACTCATCATGCTAGCAAGCATGTAACATTGAGCTATGTCATTGGATTCTCTCCAACGAGTATAGGCAACCAGGACCTCTTCAAGCGGTGTGTCAAGTTTTGGCCCTGGTGGGCATGGTTCATCCAGTACGAACTTGTGTCTCTCACAACTGAGAACTATCAACAGATTTCTTTTTCAATCGTTATAATTATCGCCGTTCAGTTTATTCTCAATAAGTATTGAAATGAGGGGTGTCGGTGACATTTTGAACTGAAATAAAATTATACTAGACATCATTACAAAGCCCAAGCAAATATACAGATAATTTAGCAAATAAAACATACAAGTATAATCCTACATGAAACTTGAAAAACATGTATCATTGCAACGGTAATTCTCAGCACCTATTGCCACAAGCCACTGAGGGGTGGTCATGAAGCAAATAGACGGAACATGGACCCCGTCCAATTAATATATGTTGCCTTAAATCCTCCAAGGTTAAGACATATATTAATAACTGCTTATTTGGCCACCAGTTTAGTTAATAGAGCTTCTAGGGAAGGTTAATAACTAAACGAGTCTTGAGTGTATAACCATTGTTTACGTAGCCCGATCCACGTCATACCAAGCCACCGAGGGGTGGTCATGAATAGGATCATACCCGAACACGTTTTCCACATAGGAGATCCAATCTAGTATACCGGCGACGGTAAACACCTACCGAGGGGTGTGGTCAGGGCAGAACTGACGCGAGGCGTTACCATACTTTCACATATGGATCAACAATGGAGGCCGTGGGTTTTGTTTGAAACTCTCTCCCACTCAATATTTTGAAAAACATGCAAGTTTTGACAAATATGTATGATCAATATAGTATGAGCGGCACTCACCTATCCTATATGACATGTTATCAAATATGCATACAAACCATCCATCAATACATATTTATACATCCATGACATATCACAGAAAAAATAATTGATAGAATAACCAAGTCATAGTTCCATCCTAGAACAAAGAAAATAAAAATTACAAAATTCCATCCAAAGCATTCTTTAGGTCTTGAATTTTGTTCCATCTTCTTGTATCCATCTTTATGTAACCTCTCCATTTATTTCTCATCCCATGAATCATTTAAAATTTAAACTCCAAAAATTTAAATTTCAAATTCAAATTCCAAATTCGAATTTCAAATTTAAATTTCAAATTCAAATTTTTAAACAATTTTAAACATCATGTATAATAATATGTAATTTCAAAAATTTCAAATTTTCAATTACATATTTTTAAACATGATTTAAAATTAAATCTCAAATTTAAAAATCAAAATTTTTTGATTTTTGAAAACCGTCGCACCATCGCCCCCGGAGGAGGCAGTCGCCATGGGCAGCCCCCAGCCCCCGGGGGGCTGGCAGCCCACAGCCGCCCCAATGTGCCACCTTGCCGAGCTGCAGGCCAAGCCTGTAGCGCCAGGCTGCACGCCTAGGCTGGGCGCAGCAGCCGACAGGCTAAAGGCAGCGCCTGCAGCCACAGGCTGCATGCCCAAGCTGGGGCTAGCCTTAGGGAGGCCATGGCCACCCTCGACTGCAGGCCAAGCCTGCGGCCATGGGTGGTTATGGCCGGCACAAGGGCTACCGCAGCCCATCCTACCCGAGGGCAAAGGTTGCAGCCCACCAAGGTCCGACGGCCTATCCCGAGGGGTCATGTCTCGATTTTCATGTCATATTTCAATTTACCTATTAGGATATCTAAAAAATTAATTTGAATCCCAATTAAATTGAAATTTTCCACACATTCAAAATTTCTACCTTTAAATCAAATTTAACTTTTGGGAAAAATAAATTACAGTCTTCAATCTTCAATCTCCTCCAAGAATAATTACATAAAATTTCCTAAACTGTTTTCGGTGTACAAAAATTCTAACTATAATAATTCTAAGAGACAAAAATTAAAATCCATGGAAAATTACAGTGCTAATAAACTGCTCCCATGGTTACATAAAAAATTCCTAGATACAATTTTTCTAAATTCTAAGGAACCATAACCGGCAAAAACAAGCATGCTTATAATAATTTAAAAAATTAAAATAACCACATACTTCACACGTAATTCATGATAACAACATAAAGGAACCTAGAATGCCACTCTCTAAATATCAAATCCATACATAAATAAAAAGACTAAGTAGTTGTCTAATTTATGTATATGGAATAGTCATGAGATGGCTCTGATACAAATTGTAGGAAAATAAATCGGTAAAAACGTATCAGAGTGGCGCAGTGGAACAATAAAAATTTTTAGATCATTAAATATCTCATGATGCCATATACAATAAACCAACAACAATTAAACCTCAAACCTCAAGGACGCCAATCTGCAGGAAGAGAATGACCGGAGGGCTTCAACCAACTAGCCTTCTCTACTATTCTCCAATTCTCGAATGGCAGAATGTGTGGGCACTCTGAACCTCGATCGGTATGCTAGCACTGCTAGTCTTCTTCTGACCACCCAGGTCTCTAAAGAACTTATTGTCACGGGGAGTTGTGCAACAATAAGCCTGCTCACCTGAGAATCTGTGGTCTAAGAGAATTGGAGTGGCAGGACCTCTATTTATAGACCTGCATAAGATGATTCTCTGAATTTAAATTGGATTAGGAGAAGATATTCTCCCTTATCCACAAGCACAAAATCTGAATTTTCCAAGGGGAAAATCCCAATAATAAATTCGGCCACTTTAGGATAATTCCAATCCAAATCTAAACAAGATTTTAATTAGAATTTTATCTCCATTTTTTCAACCAAAAAATCCAAAAATCCAAGGGGAAAATCTCCACCAAAATTTCGGCCACTTTTAGATAAGGGAGAATCAAAATTCCACTAGGATTTTCAAGCTTGAATCTTATCTCATCCTTATCCAAAATAACCGAAAATCTCCTAGGAGATTTACTCCAAAAATTCGGCCATTATCAGAGAGGAGAGAATCCAAATTCAACTAGGATTGAAACTTGAATTTTTTCTTGAACCTTATCCACAAACATATGAAAAATCATTGAGGATAATCCTCAAAATTTTCGTCCATATTTGATTAGGATTTGGATTTAAGATTCAAGTAGGATTCTAACAAGATTTTCCTCTTCATATCCAACTCAAATTCGAATTTTATTCCTCGTGGATTTACCACAACAAATTCGAATCCCACTTGGACTGTGATTCAAAATTTGAATTTCAAATTTCAAATTTCAAATTTCAAATTTCAAATTTAAATTTCAAAATTCAAAATTCAAATTTCAAATTTCAAATTTCAAAATCCACAAAACAGTTGTATCTCAAATTCTTGTTCTCATAGATAATTTTCTATAACTCCAATCCAATCTCAAATAAAATTCATGGTAACTTTATTTGGAGTTCGAATAATTGTGTACTCTATTATTCAAAATAAAATCTGAATCCAACCGGAGACAATCTTGTCGACCATCCTTATCCTATGTCAACACCATCCATGCATAATAAACTAGCTAATAGCATACACAAATCAATTTGTCAAACATTAAGGAATTATGTGGAGCTAGTAGAGAGACTAATTAGACATATATAATCGAGCTCCCGCAAATCCATATGATCATCATTCTTGACAGAACAACTCAATCATATGATCACTAATTTCAGAGTCACACCACTATAAACCTGAAACTGAACTCCCAATTATATACTGTATTATATAAGCCTGTGACAAGCTATCGTCCAATGACCTTGTCATGTATGCAGAACCCTCATATGATATCCATGATCAGCCTTAGGCCAAAGTCCGTTTAATCTTACTGATCAGGCTATCTTAAAGTTTCATTATACTACCGAACAAAGAAAATGATTATTCACCATATGTGAATAAGAAGTCATCCGCCCAGCAGACGACCCAAGGTCTTGTCCATTTTCACATTCAGTATAATACCTTTAAGAGGATACCCTTAACTTCTCATTAGAGCTATGATTCCGATATCTGTAAACGAACCCTTCATCGTATACAAGTCATGCACCCAACGAACCAGTCTATAAGCTTACTACCTCTGAGACGCTTTAGCCATTAGAATATCAAAGTACACAAGTCATATACATGAAGCTGTCCATCTACTCAGGGTTAAGGTTACTGCACAACAAATGTCAAAAGTAGATCGATCCACTCAAAGCGAACTTTGTAGATCAATCACGCTTTAGTCCCGGTCTAATATGTCACCACCAAGCAACATATCTATGTCTCTACTTCGTAGTCTATGCTCTAGACAGTCAAGACAAACTATCCCTTCCAAGGCTTTAGACAACATAATAGTCTTAACATGAGTTAGATGCTCAGTCTAACCCCATAGACTACAGACCATAGTTTAGACCGCTTACTTTAGAACATTGTCTTCTCGCATACAAAAGTCCATTACATGCAACGTTCTAACAGTTTAACATAAGTAGTCACGGAGCCATATTTGCTTACATTTACTTTAACATGTAAATAAACCGAGGACAGATAGCGATATAATGAATAAGCTCTATATATAATTTTATTATCCAGTTCAAAATAAATACATCAAAATGTGTCTAATGCTTAGGGCATTTCTTAACAGCAATACTCTCATATGATATCTATGATCAACATAAAGTCAAAATTTGTTCAACTTTTTGATCATGTTATCTTAAACAACCATTATACATCTAATAGGAAAATTATTATTCACCATATGTGAATAATAAATCATTTACCAAATAAACAACTTAAGACTTTGTCTATTTTCACATCTTGCATGATGTTGTTAAAAGGATAACATTTACTCCTTATTAGAGCTATGATTCCATATCTATAAGCAAACATTTTATTGAATATAAATCATATATCCAACGAAGCGGTCTAGTAGCATATTACTCCAAGATGACTTAGCTTTTGGAATATCAAAGTACATAAGTTATACACATGACGTTATTTACTTACTTAAAATTAAGGTTATTATATAATGAATGCCGAAAGTAAATTAATTTACTCAAGCAAACTAGATAGATTAATTACACTTTAATCCAAGTCTAATATGTCACCACCACTAGGCAATATATTTATATCTTTGCATGGGAGTCAGTTCGCTCTAAACAGTCAAGACAAATTATTTCTCTAATTGACTTTAGATAAAATAATAGTTTTATGATAACTCTATAAAATAAAGTTATTTTACCACTTTTTCATGCATAAAAATTGTCTCATCCTTGAGAATTTTATTTGTTTTTGATTTATTCTTGTTCTGTTTACTTCAATTCAGATTTTTTTATAAATTTTATGAGATTTTTATTTAATTTTGCTTTATTTTACTAATAGTATATCAAATAAGCTTAAAATTAAATTTTTACAATGAGTTTAGTTATAGCATTTTATTTTAAAAAATTTCTAATTTTAACACTTTGTTTGTCTATAGTGTCAAATAATGATAAAAAAATTCATGTACTAGTAGGGAGTCCATGGGCATTACCATTCTTAACAGCAATTTATTCTCTTGACTGGTCTTATTTTGGTCATCTCACTTATACAAGTATCTAAAAAAAATCACTCAAATCGAAACTCGTTTGAAAAAATTACGACAGATTCTAATTTTAGATCAATAAGAGACAGTTAAGACTCATGCATAGTTACCTTTTTATTTTATTTTATTTTATTTTTCTTTTTTCTTTCTTTCTTTTTTTGTCCTTATTTTCACTTTTCTTCTGTCGAATTCGATGGCCCTGCACGCGAAGTGGAATTTTGGTGGCCTTGATTCTATTCCCATGTGGGTTAGTAGAACAGTGACAGTTTATGACCTATAAAAGGTAGAGAAGGGAAGGCAATGAAGCAGAGAAGAAAGCAGGAAGCAAAACCAGATTCGGGGCTTAGTCCTTTGGTGTAGAGCTCCATTTAGAGCATAGGTTACTTATAAATTTTTCTTTTTAGTTTAAATTGTAATTTTCATAACAACAAAAGAAGGAATTTTTGGAGGTTCCATCAGCACAAATATTAGTAACTATTCTAAACTCTTTTTTTTTTGTCATTATGTTTAATTTGTCTTATTGTGTTATTTTATTTTTCTTTATAAATTAAATAAATTTTTGCTAAGAACTATGACGTTATCTGATTACGATGGTTTAATTAAATTAAGTATATTATTATGATTGTCGTATTTGTTGGCATATTTATTCTCAAACTTAAAATTTTCAAATTTCTGGCCAACTTTTGAATAATTTAAGGAATAAAATGAAACCGAGAAGAGATTTTTGTGACATAACTCTAGAATAAATACTATAAATCTGAGATAGAATAGAGATATGTGTATCTGTTTTTATATAGTCATATTATTAACAATCACATATCTATCAACAAACATTTTTTATAATTGAATTTGGATTTGTATTTTACTGTTCACATGTATGGAACTGTTCTATCCACATATAAGGTATTATTCATCATAAACTTTAATTTACTAATCTTTTATATAAATTTAATTACAGAAATGTAGAATTTATATATAACTTGAGAAAGAATACATAAAGCAAAAATGGTAGTTGACCATCAATGAATAGGAACATAAAAATCATAATAATATACTTAAATAAAATTAAATATGATTAATTATGGTGAAATTATAATTCCTAGCATTTGTGTATTTGCCTGTGTATTTTTAATTTACGTTCATTTATTTTTGTAGTTTCATTTTATTATTTACTTTTTCAATTATAAAATTTTTCAATTACTCAAGTAAAATTAAAATTAACTAATATCAGTACTTAATAACACTATTCTTATGGGAACGATACTTTATCCGTCACTTTATTACTTATTTGATTCATGCACTTGTGATAATCCACAACAAGTTATTAGCGTCATTGTTGGGGATAGTTAGTTATCAATATCGACATCAATTGATTTTAATTTTAATTTAAGTTTTTTTTTTGTTTTCTTTTTGAGTGTTTTTGATAAAAACAAGATTTAAAAATTTTACAAATATATATTAAAAAAAAGACTTTTTGATAAGATTTTTGTAAAAATGTCTCATCAACTAATCATCACAGATTTTATATAACAAGATTTAGAACCATTTCATAGTATATGGTGGAGATTTAAGGATTTGCTAATTAGGTTTCCATATCATGGTTTTTCTAAAGAATGTCAATTAGAAATTTTCCTTAGTGGGCTGTGTTACATAACTAGGCAATGGTTTGAGAAGGGAGATGGTACCACCTTTTTCCACTAATAATGCTTAGATGAAGCCTATTACATGTTAGAAGATATGACAGAATTCGATCATTGGAATTATTTAATGAACAATCAAATCTGGGAGAATAATTTTAATATTGAGGAGTCATGGATTCACACCCAAATTCAAGAGATGAAGGTATCCTCTAAAATGCTAAGCCAAGTTACTTAATACATAGAGAGGATAAATCAATTTATTGATAGAGTGGATGACATTCTAGAGGAACGATTCGATATTGTAAGACGTACAAAAACAGTGGTGGAAGATTTCCAAACATCGGGAGCATCCATTTCCATAACGGATGCCCCAAGAGAAATCATGCATCATTTCCATCATGAGAAGCCTACACCAGAAGAGGAGCCTACAATAAAAGAGTTGCACTTTGAGCTATTTTATAATGATGATTCTCTAAGTGAGAAAAGGATCGAACACTTGATCATTATAGAAAATTCACAAGAAAAATTCTTAGAAACCCAACCTATGCTAACATCAATCTTTCAAGATCCTATATGGCCAACTCTTCCGAAGCTATCAATAGAATTAATCCTTGGGGTCTGCCAAGCGAATTATTCAAAACCAAATTTTGTTGAACACACATACTGAATTATTCCGTCCAGCCAAGCTTGAAGGCATCATTAATGAAGACTTGTATGTGGTGTCACATGATACTTAATACGGGCAAAATCTGTTTTTTGATAAAACGCATCTTTGAAGTCAATCTAATGACTATAAATCAAGTGCTTCTTGGGAGGTAACCCGAGTTGCCTTTTCTTCTTTCTTTAATTTCTTTGTGTATTTATTTTGTTTTATTTTCACATATTTTTTTCCCTCATTTTCTCAACTATAGATATGGAAGACGCTCTAACAAACCTTGAGATATGAAGTTTATTCGTAAATGAATGAGAACGCTACAATCTTGACAATCTGATGTTAAAAGACCATGTTTTTCAATTTATTAAAAACGGGATAAAAAGCTCATCCTTAACTCATAGAGGTTGTTTAAGCCGTTATTAGACGTAAAACCAAAGGAAAATGTGAGCTGCAGTCACAACTACTGTATAAAATATTGCTTTCCTCTTTTTGTAGATTTCCTTTTTATTTTTTCCATGTTTCACTGTTATCATTTTTTACTTTTTTTTTTTGCATTGAGTATGCATTTTTTACTTTTCCTTTTTACATCAAGTATATGTTTTTGACTTTTTGTATTATTTTTTAAATTTTTCTAACAACAGCCAATCTACCCGAAGATAAACTTAACTTAACATCCTCCTTTTTTATCTTATAAATACACATGCATTTTCACATTATTATCACACGCATCTTCATTTGTAGGGTTAAAAAGAAATGAGTTGAAATGAAAGGTCCTTCAGTTTGTAAATTCAAAACTATTTGTATTTTCGGTGGGACTAGTTTAGGAAAAGATAAAGAGTTTTTGAAACCAACAAACAATCTTGGTAGGGTGTTAGCTGCTAGATAAATTAATCTAGTGTATGTAAGGACCGCCCCATTCTTGTAAACTAATTTCTATGTAATGAGAAATTAAAGAATATTTTGATGCCTTTTGTCGCATTTGAAGAACACAGTCAGGTGCATGGCAATGTAAGTAGCCGTACACGATTTGGACTGTATACATAAGAGAGGTCATGTAGAAGGCCATGAATGAGCAAAGAGCCATTATACAGGCTTTAAAATTTGCATGAAACCTAATTACTAGAAATGAGTAATTAAGTTGAAAAAATACAATATGATTTCCAGTTGATTAGACTAAATGGTATAGTACTATTTATTACTATTCATGCAATGAAAGAGGGTAACCAATAATGGAGCCGTTAGAGTTAGATTTGAGCTCCGAGGTGAACACGAGAATTGTTCATCTCGTTGAGGATGAAATATTTCATGTTTGACAAATTTGCAAATAAAGTCGTTTCGATCAAGTTTCAAATTAGTTTTCAAAAATGATTCAAAAACCATCCTTAAAATATAACACCAAAATGCATTTCATATTATTTAAAATAAAAACGTGGTTTTAATAAAACATCCCCCACCTTCCAATGGGGTGGTAAGGGGACGATTTCAAAACAAAGAATTTTCCCAAGAATTTTATAAGTCAACCAAAATAATTTTTCAAAGTAAAACAGTGTAGGTAGCCGATAGGCTACCACACCAAACAAGCAATAGTGGCCCGGTAGGCCACCGTACCAAACAAGCTATAGTAGCTCGGTAGGCTACCACACCTAAACAGACAAAGTAACCCGATCGGTTACTACACCAAGTTTACTAGTAACCTAGTAGGCTACCTAATTAACGACGCACAAGGTAACCGATCAGTTATTGGTCAGTCAACCCGTCAAGGACCGAGTTTGATCAATATTATGAGGAACGAGGATTAAATTGTCAAGAAGATAATTAATCAATCACGATAGAAAATAGACGTCAAATCCCCAAAGTAAGCCAATAGAATATCGATGGGCCTTGGTACTATACGGAAACACAAGTTAAAATCATTAACGGCAAAAGTGACCAAAGAATGCTGTAATTAATTTATGGGATAATAAATTAATTAAACACGTCTGGAGTATCAAACTCTATATAGAGGGGGAGAGAGAGAGAGAGAGGGAGAGAGGGAGAGAGAGAGAGAGCAAGCTAGTACCGACAGGTAATCAGTACCATACATTAGTCACTAACAGTACTACTGACTCAGCGACATATATTAATGAGATATATTCTTGATGACAGTTAGTAACTAATAAGTTGACTGAGGCGAGAGTACGAGTTTGACTTGCAAACTAGGTAAGTACAACTTCGCCTACGGCATAAATAAAATGAATATAAATGATGTTTTTAAAATATGTTAAGTATGCATATCATGCACACGATGTTGCATAACATACATAGGTGCATATAGTTTCACAATCACGTAGATTGATGAAAGAACAAATTAGAGACCAAGCATCCCCATCACGTAAGATTAGGGAATAGTTTAGTAAAGTATGTGGCATGATCAAATAAAGAATCGGGAAAGATGAGAATAAAGGTGTCAGTATAACGGGCCTAAGGCCCACAAAATCTAACGGCCATGAGGCTCACATTATGTATAAAAGGGGTACGAGGCCCATATTATGTATATAATAGGCACGAGGCCCACATTATGTATATAAATATAACGAACACGAGGCCCATGTTACATATATAATGGGCACGAGGCCCACATTATGTATAGAATATAACGGGCATGAGGCCCATCTTATGTATAAAAATATAACGGGCCCTAAGTAGACATAAGAAGGAAAGGAGATTATTGAAGCATAAATGAGCATAACCGGACCATGCATTGTTCACGGTATGCATTAGTTATAGTTCACTATGCTTATAGTTCTAGTAAGATGCATTCAGTACATGATGTATTCTGCTATGCATATAGTATGTGAAGTTTTGTATTCAGTATTATGATATGTGATGAACCGGTATGTGATATATGATACTTGGCATGCTTATATGATTTTAAGTATGTACTATATTTTAAACATGTTTTGCGGTTAACATGTTATACTTACTGGGCGTAAAGCTCACGGAGTGTATTCATGTTGTAGGTAAGCGTCATATGGCTTAAAACACAAAGTTTCAAGTATGTACTATGTTTTAAATATACTTTGCGGTTAACATGCTATACTTACTGCGCGTAAAACTCACAAAGTGTGTTCATGCTATACGTAAGCATCCTATGACTTAAAACATAATAGGCGATGATGGCAGCAGAGGCAGATGTGAGGGCACGGTTAAGGATACCACCACAAGTTAATCTTCCGCATAGTTTTGAGTACAGTATATTTTGAAACAGTAAATAGTATATATATGAATAGTATATTTTGAATAGTAATCATTTAAGGAATTTTATGAGTATATATGTATAGTTAAACTCCTTATGGTTTAGACTTGGTATTTTTGAAAGTATACGTACGTAAATAGTAAATACATACGCATAAAAAAATCCCTAAAATTATAGTATCTAATTAAGTAACTTTAAGTATCAATTATAAGAAAGTATAAGTATCAGTATAAGTAGTAGTTTTTAAGTGACGGTCCGGGCCACTTAGGGCACGGGACGTCACAATGTATAGGGGAGGAAGTCTTGGATTAATAGGTTATGTGTTATCCAATGCATATGTGGGGGGTAGTAAAATCTTAGGTATCATTCCTGGTACTTTAGTTGACAAAAACATCGCCGATTACACTCCAGATAATGAGTTAAAGGTCTTGTCCACGTATGAGAGAATGGCTAACATAATGTATAATGCAAATGCCTTTATCTCTTTACCTAGTGGTTTGGAAACAAGGGAAGTGTAGCACCCCCAAATCCAACCACGCGATACTGTCATGATCCGACTCCATTGTCGTCCAAGACAGCCTGTGCGCCGAATCCGGATAGCCATTTTAAAACTCTTTTTCTCAAACTTTCATTTCTCAGAGCTCGAAAATTTCGTCCATAATTTTTTTTTTCTTTTTAATACATATTTTCTCAGAAAGAAAGCTAAGTATAAAAGCCATGTAAAATATAATACTAACTTTTAGTTGTCTTTTTGAGTACAACATAATGTATAATATACAAAATATTTATACTGCATTTTTTTTAATAACACATTCTCTTCAATTCATTAACTTTCAAAGCTCAGTGGAAGACTTATGGCAGGACCAAGTCCACGGTGAATTCCCTATCCCTTGACACGCGCACATCCTGTCGCCATCCATATAGTCTACTAGATAAGTTTTTTACCTGTAACATGAACAAACTGATAAGCTAACAGGCTTAGTAAATTCAAACATACTTAGTAAGAATCACATGGATTCAAAAACATTAAAAATTCAATTTTCTATGAATAGTACTATTTATCATGAATAGTGACTTTGGCCTTTGATCGATGAATAGTAACTGTTACCTTAACATGTTACTATTTATATTAGCCTAACTGGTTACTATTCACATCAACCTAACCGGTTACTATTTATATTTTTCTAACCGAGTTCGCTATACTTAATATAAGTTTCGGTTCTGCTCAATTATGGCTTTTATCAAATTATTGATTATTCATTCTCTATTTGTACTCTGGTATTGAGCTCATTTATGACAGTACCGATAATTTATCTTGCGCGCTGACTAGGAGGGCCTAAGGAGTGACCCTAGAGTTTCTGCCTCCACAGCCCTTATTATATCCCCGTAGGACCTGAAAAACCTCCATCACAACGTTAGAGGGGTGGTACGCCTTAAATGGCTTTATTATCATCTTTCAATTATAGTTTTGACCAAGTGACATTAATCATCACCTCAAGGTCACTAACTTCCATTGCCCGTAGGCCTAAGATATTTTTTTCCTTTTATTATGTGGGACCTGTTATACTAACTAATCCCCAAATGTCCATAGGATTTGATACCTAGTGTACAACTAGTACATAACAGAGTAATATAGTATTTCATGTCGCAGACATGAAAATGCTTAAACTTATCAATACTGTGATAATGTTCACTTTCGGAACTCCTCCACAGTTTTATCTCTAGTTTGAGTTCCTATAGACATAATATTGTCTGTTAATACCCTATATTAATTATCACTTTAATATACATCCATTTCACTTAACAATTCAACATATCTTAACTTTATTTGGGGTACACAGCCTGTAACATGCCCGTGTACCTCTCGGGTTCACTCTACACCGTCGTGTTTCATTATACACGCCCGTGTATTATTTAAACTCTAGATATTCAACTCTAAAATCTTTATTTTGGGTTCTAGAATTTTATTTAAGTCATTTTACGTCCTTTAGGGTCCTTTCCGAGCCTTTCGAAAAAAATTTTGTCAAAATTTTCCAGGCCCTCGATTACTATTCATCCATCACCTAGGGTCGTTTCTCGTTTTTCGAGCATTTCGGAGCCTCAAATGGCAATTTTACTACTCTTGAAATGTTTTTCATCCCGTCCTCGACTCTCGGTCCCTGAAAGGCTCGGGTTTCCTATCCCGACCAAATTTTTCCTTCGTTTCCCAAAATACCCCTAACATGAATTTTTTTCCCTGTTTTAGGCATTATAGTCATTAAGGGTCGGTTTCCTACTCCTCTTGGGTTGGTTTTCCATTCCACCAAGGGGTCCTGGTTTCCTTCCCAAGTCTAATATTTTACCCCTCGTTTCCCGAAATGCCCTTATGCTGTTTAAAAAATTTCGACAGCATTTCCACTTATATTTTAAGGTTTCCCCGGCGTTAGGTACGCCTCAGAACCTTTGTACTTGCCACGTACTATACTAGATGCCTGTTTTATATAAAGTTTCCAAATTTTGTATAAAAATTTTCCACATTAACCAATATTCAAAAATCAATACTCAACATCAAATTTTTTCCAAACCTAGCCCTGGTTTATCATATTAATCATCACCAAATGTTTTTCATCACAACATTCCAATATCACACATCACTCTTAGGTTTTCTAATGTGCAAATCAACATTAAACCTAACCAAATTTTCATTTCAACCCTAGCATTAGCCACGGATTTTTAATGCAAAATCACATAGAAAATCTTGTTTTCCTTCCTAGGGTTTTTGTCAACATTATACATTCCTATTCAACACTAAAAATTTCTCATTTTCTAGTGTTTATCACCCACGGATTTTAGCATGAAAATGCATCAAATTTTCTTGTTTCTTGATTCCAATTCATGCTTGATTCAACATGTAACCAAATGATCATAAACACTAAACCAAATCACCAATTTCAAATTCATTTTTCTCACCAATAATACCATGGATTTTTTCATGGAAACATGCAAAATTTTTGCTTATTTCTTAACCCTAATCATGCTTCAAATTCTAAAGCACCCACTAATCATAATACCAACAAAACATCAATTTTTTTATCAATGTTTCTACACCTTCATACCCACGAATTTTCACTAAGAAAATCAAGTAAAATTGCTTCAATTTAGAAGCTTACCTTATCAATTTGATTGCTTGATGCTAGAAATGCAATTAAAGTTAATTTTGGCGTGAAATTTTGGACAAAATTTGGCTTAAATGGGGGGAAAAACCCACGGTTTTTGGCTACTCAAGAATGGCAAGAGTTCGGCCAATTTTTTTCATTTTTTTGAATGGATTTTGAAGCCTATTTATAGGCAAAAACCAAGGATCATTTAGCAAATTTTTTTCCAATAATTTGCTAATTGTTCAACGATTAAAGTGTAATAATTTTAGGCCAAAAATAGAATTTTTTTCCTCCCTTTCCAAGTGGCCGAATGGCCTTTTAAAATTTTTTGTAAATTTTTTTTTATATCATTTTGGCATGATCTTATCCCTTGATCAAAAAGGGAAGTGATCCTAGCCCTGCACCTTTTTATAATACTTTCTAGGCCTTTTTGAAAAAAAAAACATTTATGACATCACACATATGATGTCATCCTATTATATATGGATTAATTCATTAATTAATTTGTGGTCAAATTTTGACTGAAAGTCAAACCAAACGGAACTTTACCGAAATCGCGTAAGCAGGTTCCAGGTGCCACCGATGCAATCGGTTTGTTTTATTTTGCGTCCGTTTGGCCAAAATTTTTTACCATAAATTTCTATCTTTTTAATGTATTTTAGTGCACTTCCTAGGGGTTTTCGGCTCTGTTTACGAAATCCCCTTTGTTGAACTCCAGGGCTCTTCGTCTTTTATCCGCATAGCTCTTCTGTAGGCTCTAGGCTATTTTCATCCGTTGCTGTATTTTTGTAACGGCATCCACTGTCTCTTGTACAAAATTTGTTTTATATAGTCGTTTTTCTTGCAAATCATACCAATAAATCGGTGATCTACATTTCCTTCCATATAGAGCTTTATAGGGTACCAAACCTATCGAAGCTTGGTAACTGTTATTGTAGGAAAATTCTACCAATAGAAGTTTCTCGTTCCAGCTCCCTGAGAAATCGATTGTACATGCACGCATCATGTCTTCTAGTGTTTGAATTGTCCGTTTATATTACTCGTTTGTCTGCAGATGAAATGCTGTGCTCAGACGCACTTCTGTTCCCTTAGCTTCTTGCACACATGTCCAAAAGTTTGAAGTGAATTATGGATCACGATCTGACACAATGGATTTAGGAACTCCGTGTAACCTAACTATTTGGTTAACATACAAGCTCGCTAACTTTTCCAATGAAAAGGTCATTTTTACAGTAATGAACCTTGCCGTCATTGTTAATCTGTCCACAATCACCCAAATGACGTCATATTCTTCTCGGGTCTTCGGTAATCCTACAACAAAGTCCATTGTGATATGTTCCCATTTCCATTCATGAATCTCCAACGGCTCTAATTTTCTACCTGGATGATGATGTTCAGCCTTAACCTTTTGGCACGTCATATATTTACTTACAAACTCAGCAATGTCCTTCTTCACCCTTTTCCATTAGAATTGCAGCTTTAAATCTTGGTACATCTTACTGGCTCCGAGATGTACTGAATATGGCGTTTCATGGGCTTCTGCCATAATTTGCCTTCATAATCCTTCATCTTCTGGAACTTAAATTCTTCCTTGATGTAGAATTAATCCATCTTTAGACACTTCCTCTTGTGAACTGGTTAGCTTCAGGTCTCATTTCTAAGCCTCACTGATGTTCTCATATAGTGTTGACTCCAATTGCAGAGCAGCCAATTTTCCAATTATTAGCTTCACTTTCAGCATGTTGATTTCTTTCTGCAATGACTTTGGAAGTTTTCCAATCAGCAGTTGTTGCGAATCAGTAGATTTTGTACTTAACGCATCTGCAACTCGATTTGCTTTTCTAAGATGACAGAGAATTTCACAATCATAATCTTTGACCTGCTCCAGCCATTTTCTTTGCCACATATTTAGCTCTTTTTGTGTGATGAAATACTTTAGACTTTGGTGGTCAGTATAAATCTGACACTGAACTCCATACAGATAGTGTTGCCAGATCTTTAGTGCAAACACAACTACGGCAAGTTCCAAGTCATGTGTGGAATAATTCTTCTCATGGTCCTTTAGTTGATGCGAGGCATAGGCAATCACCTTGTCGCCTTACATTAGGACAGCTCCTAATCCCATCTTCGAGGTGTTGCTGTATATCACGAACATCTCTCCTTCAATAGGAAGTGTAAGTATTGGCGCGCTCATTAGACGTTTCTTCAGCTCTTGGAAGCTTCTTTCGCACACCTCCGTCCACTCGTACTTCCTCTCCTTGCGTGTCAAAGTTGTAAGAGGTGCTGTGAGTCATGCGAATCCCTCTATAAATCTCCTATAATAGCCGGCTAGACCTAAGAAACTCCGTAATTCCATCACGCTCTTAGGTACGGGCCACTCATTGATTGCCTCCACTTTTACAGGATCCACAACGATTCCTTCTTTGGAAATCACATATCCAAGAAAATATACTCTATCCAGCCAGAATTCGCATTTGGAGAATTTAGCATAGAGTTTATGCTTCCGTATCATCTGCAGGACAATCTTCAGATGCTCTTCATACTCCTCGCGAGTCTTTGAATATATGAGTATGTCATCGATAAACACAATGACAAACTTATCCAAGTATTCGTTAAAGACTCAATTCATCAAGTCCATAAAAGCTGCTGGCGCATTTGTTAACCCAAATGGCATCACAAGAAATTCGTAATGACCGTAACGGGTCCGAAATGCAGTCTTGTGGATGTCACTCTCCTTGATCCTCAGTTGATGGTATCCTGATCGCAAATCAATCTTAGAGAATACTGCTGCGCCATTTAGTTGATCGAATAAGTCATCAATTCTAGGAAATGGATACCTATTCTTAATAGTAACCCTGTTCAACTCTCGGCAATCGATGCACATGCGAAACGATCCATCCTTTTTATTAACAAACAACACTGGAGCACCCCATAGGGAATAGCTCGGGCGTATAAATCATTTGTCAAGAAGCTCCTTCAGCTGCTCCTGTAACTCTTTTAATTCGATCAGTGCCTTTGAGATAGGTGCAGTTCCTGGCATCAGCTCGATCTCAAAGGAGATTTCTCGTTCAGGCGGCAATCCTGGTAATTCCTCTGGGAAGACATCAATGAATTCCTTTACAATAGGAATATCTTCAGGTTAAAGCTTTCGTTCCTTCATCACGTCTATATACATGCTAAGTATCCAGTATAACCACTCGACATTAGCCTCCTTACTTTCATCGAGTTGATCATTATTCTCTTCGATTTGCATGACGTATCAACTTACTCAAATCCATCTTCTTGGTCGGGTTGAAAGCTTATCTTTCGCTTCTGGCAATCGATCGTGGCTTGATACTTCCCTAGGAAATCCATTCCTAGTATTACATCATAGTCAGTAAGCTCCATCACGATCAACTCTGCAATCAACTCCCTATTTGCCATAATTATTGGTATATGAGGTAACCAATAATTGGACATCAAGACTTCCCCTGAAGGTAGTGTAGTTCTAAATGTCATACCCATATTGTCTTTAGGATATCCTATCCTATTCGCAAATTGGTATGAAATGAAAGAATACGCAGCTCCAGAATCAAATAAAATAGACGCCAAATTATTAGCGACAGAAAGCTGACCTGTCACTACATTTGATGTACCGGCTTCCGCATCTTTCTTTGTATAGACCATGACTCTAGCATCCACACGGGGCAAGCGTTCTGGTCTTCCCTGCCTCTTTGAATGGGATGAACCTTCAGCCTTAGCCTACCATGAATGTGCCTGGGAACGTTGCTGTTGTGACTGAGACGAGCCTTGCACATTTTGCCTATTTTCCAGATAATTTCTGGCAAAGTGACTGTCCTTCTCACATTGGAAACAGGCATTTGGGGCAAGTCTGCATCGGCCTGCATGTCTCTTCCTGCAGACTAAACAGTCTTGAACAATAGGGCCAGCATTATTGTTCGTTCTCCTCTGCTGATTCCTATTTCCAGAAGTATTTCCTTTTCTGTTCCCTTGGGACTGCTGACCAGAAGTACTTACTTGTCCAGCCTTAGTGTTTTGATTCGGTTTACTGCTTTGTCTGACCTGGTATCTAACTTGTACAGCTTTGGCTAAGACCTTTTCCTTCTTCCTAGCATCCTAATTCTTTTCCCTTTTCCTCCTTCTGTCGAACCAAATAATATTCAGCTCTCAACGCCCTGCTTACACAATTGGATACAGTAGTGGGTGGCGTCAATCCGCTATCTACCAATGCTGAGATTTCAGGACAGAAAATTCCCAACATCTTCTGGATTTTCTCCCTCTCAGTGGTGATAATGTAGGGGCACAGTCAGGACAACTGGTTAAACTTGCTACAAACTTCAATTACTGACATGTCCCCTGCTTTAATTCTGCAAACTCTCTTTATTATGGTCGCAGTAATGCGGGATTGTAGTACTTCTGATTAAACTCCTCCAGAAAGTCCAACCAAGACATCGTATACATGTTTCTTCTCAACTTGACTGATTCCCACTAAAATCTTGCATCCTTTTACAGAACAAAGGACGCACACATAATCTTTTCCTGGTCGTTCAGCTCCATAAATTCCAATATCATATGGAGTGAAGACAACCACTCCTCTGCTTCTAACGGGTTTATGGAACCCTCGAACTCCGGTGGTTTCATTCGTCGAAATCTTTCATATAGTGGCTCATGGTTGATTCGGGGTTGGGGTTGGGGTTCTATTACTTCTTCTGGTACTACTGGCGGCACTTCTAGTTTAGGTGTGGCCATTTGTAGGTTTTGGCCCTCTTCTTGTCCTTGTCTCTGCTCCATTTGCTCGAGTCTTTCTCTTAACTCGACATTTTCTCTCATTTGGGCTTCTATTAGAGCTTCCAACTCGTCCACTCTTTCTAACGGGACTGGGCACCCTCTCATATTCCTTAAGTTTCACAAATTCACCATCTTTTCTACTTCCTAAAATTGCATGAGTCGATCGTTAGATTTTCATAAACATACTTTTACAATATAAGTAAAAATAGTTTTAACTATCACATAATTTCAACATTTCATCCATTGAACATGTCAAAATGTGATTGTCATTTTTTTCATTTCCAAATTTTTCAAAAGTACATCAGTTCGACGGCTCTTCTCAAAATAGCCTTTCAATACAGTCATATATACACATATACAGACATATATACATTTATACATCACATGTACTTCTATATCTAATCTTCCGGCTGAGGTTGCTTTGGAATTGTCAAAAATTCAATTGGATCCATTTCTTCCTCATCCGTTCCGTTTCCGGCCTCAGACGGCGTTAATCCTTCAGCTGGATCCGTAATCTCTGGTTGTCTCGATGGACCAGCCTCATGGTCATTCGCCATATATCCAGATCCATACAGGCGATCTAACATTGCTTTCCGTAGCAACTGTTCATGCCTCTTGCGTACCATGCGCTCTATCATCATCTCCTCCTCTACTTTAGCCACCGTAACTATAAACTCACGCAAAGTAGTAGGGTATAAAGGAGTTACCCTCTGTCGTAGGTCAATAGTGAGTCCCTTCCAAAATATATCATAAAAATCCTCCTCCGTGAGGTTGGACAGGGGAAATGTTCTTACGACGCTATCCTGAACTCGGACTGCATATGTGAACATCGTGTCGCTCAGCATCATCTGCTGTCTCTTTGCCCGAAGAACAAAATCTCTGACATCTGCATACTTGGGCATAGTTGGTGGTGGCGGTACTACCCTGCTCTCAAGAGGGTCTGACACCAGTGCTAAACTCCTCTGCGGAAACTGCTCCATCATGATTTGGCAAAACTCAGCCCAATCCAATGCTAACAGCATCTCCTAATCACAGTACTCCCAATATAACCGTGCATCCTCACGGAATGTGCCAATGGCCATCAATACCCAGCAATCCTCATCTATATCGCATTGGCGCATGATCATCTCTACATAATGTAGCCAGTCCCGAGTAGAGATCCCCTATTGACCTCCCTCGAACGTAGGTGGATGACTACCTCTAAAAGCATGTACTGCCCGCACTGACACCCTAGCTCCTATACGAGCTCAATCTCCCACCATTGGAATATCTACTGCTATCAGTGGGTTTACAATCGGTCGAGGGGGTGGTGCTTGTACCGGTGCCGGTGCTACAATCCTTGGCGAGAGCAGCTCAGGTACTGGTGGTCGTTGTATTGCTCGCTGGATCATAGATGGTCTAATCACGGCTCTAGTCTATCCTCGGATCGGTCCTCTAAGTCTGTATGGGTGAGGTCTCACATACGGTGGTCTAGTCATCGTATGGCCTACAAGATTATATAACCTCGAATAAACAGAAAGTTAACTAACTTAAAGAAAACTAACTTACTTGAATTGACGAGCAGATCGCACTTCGTGCCAATAGGGATATGGTCAACCGCTCTGATACCAACCTGTAGCGGCCCTGAATCCAACCACGCGATACTGTCAGGATCTGACTCCATTGTCGTCCAAGACAGCTCGTGCGCCGAATCCGGATCGCTATTTTAAAACTCTTTTTCTCAAACTTTCATTTCTCAGGACTCGAAAATTTCGCCCATAATTTTTTTTTCTTTTTAATACATACTTTCTCAGAAAGAAAGCTAAGTATAAAACTATGCAAAATACAATACTAAATTTTAGTTGTCGTTTTGAATACAACATAATGTATAATACACAAAATATTTATACTGCATTTTTTTCAATAACACATTCTCTTCAATTCATTAACTTTTAAAGCTTAGCGGAAGACTTATGATAGGACCAAGTCTACGGTGAATTCCTTATCCCTTGACATGCGCACATCCTGCCACCATCCATATAGTCTATTGGACAGGTTTCTTACTTACAACATGAATAAACTGATGAGCTAAAAGGCTCAGTAAGTTCAAACATACTTAGTAAGAATCATATGGATTCAAAAACATTAAAAACTCAATTTCCTATGAATAGTACTATTTATTATAAATAGTACTATTTACCATGAATGGTGACTTTAACCTTTAATCGATGAATAGTAACTGTTACCCTAACAGGTTACTATTCAGATTAGCCTAACTGATTACTATTCACATCAGCCTAACTAGTTACTATTCACATTAGCCTAATCGATTACTATTCACATTTTTCTAATCGAGTTCGCTATACTTGATGTAAGCTTCGGTTATGCTCAATTATGGCTTTTATCAAATTATTGATTATTCCTTCTCTACTTGTACTCTGGTATTGAGCTCTTTTATGGCAGTATCGATAATTTATCTTGCACGCTGACTAGGAGGGCCTAGAGAGAGACCCTAGAGCTTTTGCCTCCACAGCCCGTATTATATCCCTGTAGGACCTGAAAAACCTCCATCACAACGTTGGAGGGGCGATACGCCTTAAATGGTTTTATTACCATCTTTCAATTATAGTTTTGACCAAGTGATATTAATCGTCATCTCAATAGTTTTATCACTTTAATATTCATTCATTTCACTTAATAATTCAACATATCTTAATTTTATTTATGGTACACGGCCTGCAACACGCCCGTATCCCAGCCTGTGTATCTCTCGGGTTTACTCTACACGGTTGTGTTTCACTGTACACACCCGTATATTATTTAAACTCTAGATTTTCAACTCTAAAATCTTTATTTTGGGTTCTATAATTTTATTTAAGTCATTTTAGGTCCTTTAGGGTCCTTTCCGAGCATTTCAAAAATTTTTGATCAAAATGACCATTTTACCCCTAACGGGTCTCTGGCCCATAACTATTTCGTTCTATCATTTTTCTCAAATTTTCTAAGCCCAAATATCTTAAAATAATATTTACTAGGCTTTTGTGTCATTTTACAGCTTAATTTGCTACAAAATCTCAACTATCATTTTCCAGGCCCTCGATTACTATTCATCATTCACCTATGGTCGTTTCTCGTTTTTCGAGCATTTCGAAGCCTCAAATGGCCATTTCACTACTCCAGAAATGTTTTTCATCCCGTCCCCGGCTCTTGGTCCTTGAGAGGTTCAGGTTTCCTATCCCGACCTAATTTTTCTCTTGTTTCCCAAAATACCCCTAACATGAATTTTTTTTCCCTTTTTTAGGCATTTTAGTCATTAAGGATCGGTTTACTATTCCTCTTGGGTTGGTTTTCCATTTCAATCCTAATCCACCGAGGGGTCCCGGTTTCCTTCCTGAGTCCAATATTTTACCCCTCGTTTCCTGAAATGCCTTCATGCTATTTTAAAAATTTCGACAGCATTTCCGCTTGTATTTTCAGGTTTCCTCGGTGTTAGGTACGCCTCAGAATCTTTGTACCTGCCACGTACTATACTAGAGGCCTATTTTATACAAAGTTTCCAAACTTTATATAAAAATTTTCCACATTAATAAATATTCAAAAATCAACACTTAACATCAAATTTTTTCCAAACCTAGCCTTGGTTTATCATGTTAATCATCACCAAATGTTTTTCATCACAACATTCCAATATCACACATCACTCTTAGGTCTCCTAATATGCAAATCAACATTAAAACCTAACCAAATTTTCATTTCAACCCTAGCATTAGCCATGGATTTTTCATGCAAAATCACATAGAAAATCTTGTTTTCCTTTCTAGGGTTTTTATCAACATTACACATTCCTATTCAACACTAAAAATTTCCCATTTTCTAGTGTTTATCACCCACGGATTTTAGCATGAAAATGCATCAAATTTTCTTGTTTCTTGATTCCAATTCGTGCTTGATTCAACATGTAACTAAATGAACATAAACACTAAACCAAATCACCAATTTCAAATTCATTTTTCTCATCAATAATGCCACGGATTTTTTCATGGAAACATGCAAAATTTTTGCTTATTTCTTAACCGTAAATTATGCTTCAAATTCTAAAACACCCACTAATCATAACACCAACAAAATATCAATTTTTTTATCAATGTTTCTACACCTTCGTACCCATAGATTTTCACTAAGAAAATCAAGTAAAATTGCTTTAATTTGGAAGCTTACCTTATCTATTTGATTGTTTGATGCTAGAAATGCAATGGAAGCTAATTTTGGTGTGAAATTTTGGACAAAATTTGGCTTAAATGGGGGGAAAAGCCCACGGTTTTTGGATGCTCAAGAATGGCAAGAGTTTGGCCAATTTTTTTCATTTTTTTGAATGGATTTTAAAGCTTATTTATAGGCAAAAACCAAGGACCATTTAGCAAATTTTTTTTCAACAATTTGCTAATTGTTCAAGGACTACAGTGTAATAATTTTAGGCAAAAAATAGAATTTTTTTCTCCCTTTCCAAGTGGCCGAGTGGCCTTTTAAAATTTTTTCTAAAATTTTTTTTATATCATTTTGGCATGATCTTATCCCTTGATCAAAAAGGGAAATGATCCTAGCCCTACACCTTTTTATAATACTTTCCAAGCCTTTTTTAAAAAAAACATTTATGACATCACACATATGATGTCATCCTATTATATATTGATTAATTCACTAATTAATTTGTGGTCAAATTTTGACCAAAAGTCAAACCGAACAGAACTTTATCGAAATCGCGTAGGCGGGTTCTAGGCACCTCCGGTGCGATCGGTTTGTTTTATTTTGCTTCTGTTTAGCCAAAATTTTTTACCATAAATTTCTATCTTTTTAGTGCATTTTAGTGCACTTCCTAGGGTTTTCGGCTCCGTTTTCGAACCGTCTCACCCGATTCTGTTTAGTAAGATTTTCCATCCCTGAACTCACTTACTTTAATATTGCTGAAACATTTTTACAGTATTCACAACAGTATTAAAACACAACTTTTTCATAATTTATTCATTAAGATTTATACATACATATAATTTTAATCTACTCCGAGAATCTAAAATCCTCGGTTATCACAGGAAGAAATTTTCAACACTGCCTCTTGAGCCCAACTCAATTTTCATGAAATGCTATTAGAATTATTAAATGTTAATGGTTTTTATGATAATTTGTTATCTTTTCTAGATGTTGATGTGGAACAGGAATTCATTACACCTTCAGTCCGAAAAATCATAATCTCAGCTCCGACTACTAATCAGCTGATTGACCAACTACCAATTTTTATACATAAACCTGACCCATTAATGTCTCAGGCAATATGGTTAACTATGGACAGCAAAAGCAACAAGAAATGATAGTTCGATTTGACACTCTAGTTATAACATTCCTTATCTTTCTAGCTTTACTCATACCATAAGGTTTTTTGTGTTATTTCCAATTCGTGAATTTTTGCTTTCAATAACATCAGATCAGGTAAGATTGTTCACTCTTTATTTATCTATTTATCTATATTTAGCTTGATTTTTTTTTAGAATTTTTTTGAATGTTCATTTAGTTTCTTATGTTTGTTAATTTTTTTTTTCCTTTTTATGTTAGTAAATCCACCAATTTCATTGTTTATAAGATGGTAGTGTAAAAAGTTAGCTTTAGTACTCTTGATGTGTGTCTTATAGTAATGACTGTTTTCTTATGTCATTGTCTTTGGTTTAAAATATTTTTTTTAAAAAGTAAAAATAAAAATAAAAAAGAAGGTGATTTCCCACATATTTGATGATAAAAATTTTGGTGGCTTTATTTCATATAGTCTTCCAGAAAAATAAGAATTTTGACAAATTTGCATTTAAATTTTTGAGTTCATCTAACTTAGTTTAGATATTCAATATTTGATTACTAATTCTTGATCTATAAGTTGTGTATTGGTTTAGAGAAAATTTTGTGAATATGAAATATTTCTGATCTCATAAGTCATAGAATTTGTTTGATTTTTCTCTCGATGTAAAATCCCAAACAATACAAATACTAAAAAAAATAATTTAGACAATTTCTTTTTTGAACATTTGAGCTTTTCAAGCCAATTCTGAAATATCTTTATCCGTAGTTTACCTTTTTCAAGCCTTGTATTATATAAATTTTTCTTTATCACTCATATTTTTAGCCTAGCCTTTTCAATAAAACATCTAACATTTAACCCTTAAGCATGTTGATTATTTTTTTGAGCTATGCTGAAATCTGGAATAAAGGTTAAAGTTACAAAATTAAAAAAAGAAAAGAAATAGAAAAAGAGTACTATATACTTTGTTTATCATAATAAATTTGGGGATGTAGTAATCCTTAAAAACCAAAACCAAACAATATAAAAACAAAAACAACAAAACAAAACAAAAAAAGAGTTTTATTTTTTGATAAAGGAAAGTTGTAAATAAGTTTAAGGGTATTACTTAGGTGTAAATAAAAGTTGTACAACAAATTCTAAAATGATTAATATATTAAAGGGTGATTTAAGCCACAAATTATCCTATATCTTACATTCACCTTAGCCACACATCATAAGCCTAATAAAGTCATAATGACTATTGGTTTTGTGTTTATTGACATTAGCGAAGAGGGAAATGAAAAATGAACCTATGAGATTTGATCGACATTGATTATTTCGTGTCCTCATAAACTTATCTAGATTGCACGCAATTAAATGAAAAAATAATTTTACACATACGCAGAGAATATCTAAATGTAAATAGACATAATCTTAAATTAAATTAAAATTTTTAGTCAAAATTTATGTTTTTCTACAGACTATATCTTTTACAGTAACCTTTGAGAAAATTTCTGGAAATCACCATTATTAATACAATATTTTCTGATACCAATTGTAGGAAAATAAATCGGTAAAAACGTATCAGAGTGGCGCAGCGGAACAATAAAAATTTTTAGATCGTTAAATATCTCATGATGCCATATACAATAAATCAACAACAATTAAAACTCATACCTCAAGGACGCCAATCTGCAGGAGGAGAATGACCAGAGGCTTCAACCAACTAGCCTTCTCTACTATTCTCCAATTCCCGAATGGCTGAGTGTGTGGGCACTCTGAACCTCTATCGGTATGCTAGCACTGCTAGTCTTCTTCCGACCACCCAGATCTCTAAAGAACTTTATTGTCACGATGAGCTGTGCAACAATAAGCTTGATCACCTGAGAGTCTGTGGTCTTAGAGAACTGGAGTGGCAGGACCTCTATTTATAGACCTATATGAGGTGAATCTCTGAATTTGAATTGGATTAGGAAAAGATATTTTCCCTTATCCAAACCCATAAAATCCGAATTTTACCAAGGGAAAATCCCAACAATAAATTCGGTTTTACTAGGATAAATCCAATCAAATCTAAACAAGATTTTAACTAGAATTTTTATCTCCCTTTTTTCAACAAAAAATAAGAAATCTAAAGGAGAAAATCCTCCAAAAAATTTCGGCCATTATGGATGAGGGAGAATTAAAAATTCCACTAGGATTTTCAAGCTAAATCTCATCTCAACCTTATCCAAAAATAACCGAATTTCCTAGGATAAAGGCTCCAAAATTTCGGCCACTTTTAGGGAGGAGAGAATCCAAATTCAACTAGGATTGAAGCTTGAATTTACCCTTGAATCTTATCCACAAAATCCGAAATCTTTCATGAGGATTATCCTCAAAAATTTCGTCCCTTATTTGTTGGGATTTGGATTCAAAATTCAAGTAGGATTCTAACAAGATTATCCTCTCCAAATCCAACTCAAATTCGAATTTCAAACCTTGTGGATTTTCCACAACAAATTCGAATCCTATTTGGATTGTGATTCAAAATTTGAATTTCAAATTTCAAATTCAAATTTCAAATTCAAATTTCAAATTTCAAATTTCAAATTTAAATTTCAAATTCAAATTTCAAATTCGAATTTCAATTTCAAATTTCAAATTCAAATTTCAAATTCGAATTTCAATTTCAAATTTCAAATTCAAATTTCAAATTCAAAATTCAAATTTCAAATTTCAAAATTCAAATTTCAAATTCCACAAAACGGTTGTGTTTCATATTCTTGTTCTCATGGATAATTTTCTACAACTCCAATCCAATCTCAAATAAAATCATGGCAACTTTATTTGGAGTTCGAATAATTGTGTACTCTATTATCCAAAATAAAATCTGAATCCAACCGGAGAGAATCTTGTCTACCATCCTAATCCTGTGTCATCACCATCCATGCATAATAAACTAGCCAATAGCATACACAAATCAATTTGCCAAACGTTAAGAAAATTATGTGGAGCTAGTAGAGGGACTGATTGGACATATATAATCGGGCTCCCGTGATTCCATATGATCATCATTCTGTACCGAACAACTCAATCATATGATCACTAATTTCAGAGTCACACCACTATAAACCTGAAACTGAACTCCCAATTATATACCGTATTGCGTAAGCCTGTGACGAGCTACCATCCAATGACCTTGTCATATATGCAAAACCCTCATATGATATCCATGATCAGCCTTAGGTCAAAGTCCGTTTAATCCTACTGATCAGGCTATCTTAAAGTTCCATTATACTACCGAATCAAGAAAATGATTATTCACCATATGTGAATAAGAAGTCATCCGCCCAGCAGACGACCCAAGGCCTTGTCCATTTTCACAGTCAGTATAATGCCTTTAAGAGGATACCTTTAACTCCTCAGAGCTATGATTCCAATATCTGCAAACAAACCCTTCATCGTATACAAGTCATGCACCCAACGAACCGGTCTATAAGCTTACTACCTCTGAGACGCTTTAGCCATTGGAACATCAAAGTACACAAGTCATATACATGAAGTAGTTCATTTACTCAGGATTAAGGTTATTGCACAATGAACGTCAAAAGCAGATTGATCCACTCATAGCGGACTACGTAGATCAATCACGCTTTAGTCCCGGTCTAATATGTCACCACCGAGCAACATATCCATGTCTCTACTTGGGAGTCCAGCTCCAGACAGTCAAGACAGACCGTCCCCTCCAAGGCTTTAGACAACATAATAGTCTTAACATGAGTTAGATGGTCGGTCTAACCCCATAGACTACAGACCATAGTTTAGACTGCTAACTTTAGAACATTGTCTTCTCGCATACAAAAGTCCATTGCATGCAACGTTCCAACAGTTTTAACACAAGCAGTCAGTGAGCCATATTTGCTTACATTTACTTTAACATGTAAATAAGACGAGGACAAATAGCAATGTAATGAATAACCTTTGTGTATAATTTTATTATCCAGTTCAAAATGAATACATCAAAATGTCTCTAATACTTAGGGCATTTCCTAACATTAATCTCAAATTCGGGTTTGGGTTTTGAGAAGGCGAGATCGGGTTTTAGAAAGGTTAGGTTTTGGATGATGGTCTAGTCAAGTTTCGAGACAGATGTTGGGTTTCGGGATGGGTGGTCGAGTTTTGAGTTGGGGGTTGGGTCAGGTTTCTATGGTTAGGGTTGGATCATGTTTCTGGACATGGGTTGAGGTTAGGTTTTGGGAAGAGATTATGTTAGATTTTGATTCCAGGGAAGGATTTGGGTTGAAAATGTTCTAATTTCAATAGCTAGAGTTGCAATGTAGCTTAATTAAGGAATTTTGAACCATTTTGGTTTTTTATGATTGTGGTTAATTTCGATACATATTTGCTTTTCATTAAATAAAAAAAATTCCCATCAATTTTTTTTAAACGTACATATATGCTTTTCACTGATACTACTAACGAGATTATAAAATTTTCACTTCTTTTATTTTTGGGGAAAAAGTTGTACATTTTAAGTGAGGGAAAGACTGTAATAGGTACCATTCTAAAGCACCTACTGGTAGAGTTTATTTTTAAACCAATTTGATGATTTTTAATGGCTAAGATATCGCTTGTACATGATATTATAATGCACACTAGCTTATAGTATTATAAATTAAGAAAAAAAATTACCAAAAAAGAAAGGGAAAATACATTTAATAGCATATTTTAATACACTCATTGAAAATTATAGCATATTTAACAAGTTAGGGAATAAAATGGCACATTTCCTTTATCTTTCCCCCCAATCTCTAGAAATACCCCTGTCTCCCCCATATTTTCTTTCCTTATTTCCTTTCTGTCTCTCTCTTTTTCTCTTTCTTCTTTCTTTCTCCTTTACCTTTTCTCTTTTACTCTCTCTCTTACACGCTCTCTCACTAAAGAAAATGATGAGCTCTTGTGGATATCTTATGCTAACGAAGACAGAGGTTCACCATCTCGGAGGTTGTGATCCAAATCTTGAGTTTATCAGTGGTGATGATGGTGTTCAAGATCAAGCATGCTCACGACAATGATTCGAATGATGATTTGGATCGCGATCTGACGGATGACAACAATTGCAACCTTCCTGGAGCTCCTTGAGTGACAACCAATGATTCTTGCCATGAAATTACTTAGCATGAGGGAGTTAAGCTTCAGATCCACAGTTTGTTCCTTTTCTAAATCATGATACCATGGTGTGATCTATCACAACGTATTTAGATTGTGACTGCACAATGATCATCGCCGTTGCTTGTGCTCTAACAGAGGAGACAGAAGGAAGAGAGACAAAAGTGGGATTTGATTTGACAAATCAAAATTGGTGATTTTTTCTTGAATTTTTAAGACTGATGTTTCCTTATGATTCCTTTTTTTTTTTTTTTACCATGAATGGAACTACAGGAAATATTGGAAACATTAGAAATATTGTGAATGAATATACTAGAAATCTAAGAAATATAATAGAAATTTAGGAAATATACATGTTATCTTATATATATATGGAAATCCAATATTTCCATTAGAATCTAATCTCTTCCCCACTGTCGATATCACTGTGGCTATCGCTAAAACAATCTAGTCTCATTGCTGCTATTGTGATGTCCTCCAAAGCAGTACCATTAAGAATGGGAGGGACGGAGGGAGTTAGAGAGAGACAGAGACCAAAGAGAGAGAAAATGAGAGGTAGAGGAAAGAGAGGGATGAGAGAAAAAAGTGGTAAATTTGGTATTTTAATATATAAGTAATTTAAATTATACTATTTGGTTATATTAATTTTAATTTTGCTATTATTTTAAAACATCATAATCAAATATGTTATCTAGTTAATTCACCCAAAAAGAAATTAAAAAAATTCAACCAAAAATACTTTCATTGGCAATGTACCCCTCTTCCCTCACAGCCTTCCAACAACAATCCCCTGACATGGGAAATCCTTCCACTGGTGAGCCCTCAACATATGAAACCCCTCATGATTCTCCAACTTTGATCCCCACTCCCTTGCCACCACGAGCTGTGAAATCACTCACACTTGCCCCCTTTCCCTTCACGACTTATGAAATCGCCCTTCTCCGGCCTTGCGGACTAGCGAAACTCGATTTTTTTTTGGGTCACTAATGGGAGGTTTCAAGCACCAATCCAGGGGAGCTGGTGGTGGTCAAAGGTCGCGAAGGGGTTGGTTAAGGGCAAAGGTCGAGTTTTGTAAGGGGGAGATTGCCACCTGCTACTCCATTGAAAACGGCCTTTGGGTTTTCAACGTGGTTGTTCTGTTGAATCTCGCTATTGATTTGGTCTTCAGGTTTAGCCCTTACTTGCATGCTGTGAAGCTTTCGACTCCTTGGTAATTCTGAATTCGTTTTTCATCTATAAAATTTCATTATTTGTTTGAATTTTTGATTTTTTTTGGGAGGATTCTGTATTTTTTAGGCAAAAATGTTTTTTTTTTTTATGGATCTTGCCAATGGGGTGGTAATTTTTTAGATTTTTTTATTAGATGGGATGTATCGTAATTATCATAGACAAATTGTATTTTAACCATTCATTTGTATTTCGAACGATTTAAATATGAGTATATACTAAAGACACTTCCTTTAATTGAATGAAATAACTTATGTACTATTTGAATGATGCAATTACAAATTTTAAACGATAGAGTTATAAAAATAATGATAAAGTTGTAATTCATAACTAGTAAATGTTAGAAAGGCCGAGTCACTACAACGTTCATATTTATCCAAAACTTGTTCCTGATGTTTTTGTCCACCGGGTGCGGCCGGGATGCATTTAGGGTAGTTACATTGTTTACCTTTACAATTCTAGGGAAATAAAAAATAAAAAAACAAAGTACACCTATTCAATATTCGTTGGCGCTAGTAGATTCTATTTAAAAAAAGGAAGGTGACCCTTGATGAAAGCGTAAAAATAGCGATAAATTTACACAACAAATTGCAGAGTTGAATTCACTTTCTAAATTAAAAAAAAAGTATATATGTGTATGTGTGTATATATATATATATACACATACTATGACGGGAAACGTCAAATTTCTTTATCCCTATCTAGGGGTAGTGTTTTGGTTGAAATGGCCTTCACATATTCACGAAAAAACAAAACAAAAAATAAGGCCGTCTGAATGTTATGAGTAATAGTGACTTTGTTAAGTCTAGCACGACTCTTTATGTCTTTTTATGTAATCGACTACTTGATTTTTGAGATGAGACTGTTCAAATTGAAAAAAGAATTGCCGACATCTATAGAGAAATGAAAACGTGCCAAATTATGGGCTTTACCTTTCGGACTTGGACAGTTGTTTGCATCATAACAAGTTTGTAAAAAAAAAAAAAATTATAGAAAAAAATTTTAACCGTGATATTAGACTGTAAATCCAAGTGGGACATAGTTTTTATGTAGTTTATTAAATTTTGTAGGAAAAGATGATTGTAACTCTTTTTCGCGTTCGTAATCATAGATATAGACAAAGATACTCTAGTATATTCGAATTCACTATAGTATAGTAACTCTATTATAATATGAATTTAAATTTTCCATCCCTAAATTAATAATTAAAAATCAAACTCTTTAGTGTTGGACGTTTTTAAGCTCCTAAATTTTAAGTAAATTTTATAAGATTTATTTATTTTAATTCACAGTGAATTTACTATAGTAGAGTGAATATTACAATATGAATTGAATTTTCCATCCTTAAATTAATAATTAAAAAAAAAACTCTTTAGCAGTGGGCGATTTTGAGCTCTTAATTTTTCTTTTGAGGGATTGAGCTCCTAAATTTTAAGTAAATTTTGTAAGATTCATATATTTTAATTCACCGTGATAATGGCATTAAACACCATTTCAGAGACTCACAAAGAAATATGGACTTTTGATTCAAAAAAAAAAAAGACAAAAAAAAAACATATGTTTCATAGTCTAATTCAATGGCAAAATTTTGGTCAAATTTTATCAGAATTTAATTACAATAAAAATAAAATTGTTCTAGCATATAAAAATATACAATATCTAAATTTATAATTCCTCAGAAATCACGTGCACGAGAAGAATTTTAATAGGAAAAGTACAAGAAATTCACTTAAAATTTGATTAGTACCATCAAAACTTCAAAAGGAAAAAGAAATTATTTCGTTTTAGGTTAGGTATTCCAGCTGCATTTTCTCATGGTCAATAAAACATGCCATTTTGATAGATTTTAAATTCACGAGCATTTACTACAACTATTTTTTTTTTAATTTTTTACTGTAGTGCCTCTCAACTTAAGTTTAGCGAGGGACATGGCGAAATTAAGGATTAGGTTCTCAAAATCTAAAGATTAACCCTTAATATTATAAAATATTTGAGGTAATAGTTTGTAAGATTGTAGGTGCTTGCCAACAATATATATATACTTACATATAATTTGTAATTAAAATTTTTTTTTTGATAAATTACACACTGTAATGTATCTTTATTTATAATATTATTAATTTTTTTAAAAAAAATTATTATGTGATTTTTTTAAACAATTATTATGTGATTTGTGCATGAATAATTAAATGGAAAATAATATCATATAGCATATTATATAAGCATTCATTAAATATATAGTATATTTTTAAAAATTGGTAAAATTATAGCATATTTTATAAGCATTCATCAAATATATAGCACATTTTTAAAAATTATAAAATTATAGCATATTTTATTTATTGTTTTAAAAAGAATTTATTTGTTTGCAAATCAACCCCTTTTCTCTCTCCTCATTCTCTCCCTTTTTCCCTTCCATTTCTCTCTCTTTCTTTCTCCTATCATTGATCAAACGATGGCGACGACATAAATCCCATGCGGCAATGATGACAACAGAACCTAGACAGTGGTGCGAAGATCTTGTCCACCTTAAGATTTGGTCCGTTATGACCCATTTGTTGGGATCTCTAGCTATGTCCACCATCGTGTAAAACGTGATCCACCAGCAAACAGCTAGATCTACATAAAAACCATGAGGTTGCTTACAAGATTTTGAACTCCGGGGTGTTATTTTCATGGGTGACGAGGTTGACAAGCAAGGATTTTGGGAAAGCCCGAATGAATCTCCAATCACGATGGAGGAACAAAGGCCACGATCATCTTCGTCGCAGCCTTAGGGAGAAAACCGCTTGTCATGAGCTCCAATCATGATCTGCCACGATGGTCTTCAATTCTCGCCTATAATGGTAATAACTCGAATTTCTCGAGTTATGGAGTTACATTTTCATGCTTAGATAGCCCATTTTAGGAAGTTAAAATCACAAAAGTCATGGTTCTTGGCACTATAAATGAGAATTATCAATTTTTGACTTTAGTGGCCATTGATGAAAGTTCATTCTTAGCAGCACATGGGAATCAATCTTTGTTAGAGCATTTTGAAGTCTTTTAACATGTGATATGTTTTTGGAGGTTGGTTTTTGTTTTTGGTGAATGGCAGGACTTGCAGCGTGAAGAAATGCTGAAAATTAGACGTTGCCGCAGCAATGCCATAGCAAAGCTGAAGCAGGCGTTGGCTGACGTGGTCTGCTAAATGTGCACATATTTTAATCCACGCTGGCTAAATTTTATGATGTCAATCATTCTTCCAAGTGTCAGCATCATTGCCCAGCATTACCACAACGTCCACGGCCAGCCAGAGGATCATCCACATGTCACAAGTAGGGTTTAAATGTTCCCTTTTTGTACTATAAAAGCTGAGCTGAAAGAAGAGGACAAGGGGGGGATATACGGGAAAAAGATAACAGAAAAAGAAAGAGGGAGATATAACAGAATCGGAAGAGAGAAAAACAGAGCAAAAAGGAAAATCGGAAAAGAAATATAAAGTGGAGTTAAGAGCAACTTCAGCCGGATTGTGAGGAATTCAACATCTCAAGAAGGAATTCGTCTGGGTTCATTCTTCACAGATCGCTTAAGGCATTGGAGCTGTACCAGCTTGATTCGAATCTTGGAGAAGGGGAGATCATTACTGCTTAATTCTGTTTTGTATTGATTTCAGTCTTTCTTTTTGCATAACAGTATTTTGATGTTTAATCAAGGTCGTTTTGCGATTTTGGCTGAAATCATGGAAGCTTAATTTAGCTAAGTTGTGAGTCATGAGTACTTGAACAGAATTTGATATCTGTGCAGTTTTGCTTAGTATAATTCTTTTTATTGTTCAATCTGCGCTTATTCTATTTGATCTGGTATTAGATCTTGGAAGGGAATCTGATATTAGCAACTGATTCGTGAATGTTGGAAAACGTTTAATGAATTGACTGAGATTGAATAACATGTGTTTGGTTAGTTTCAGAGTAAAAATTAATCAAATCTGTGGGTAAGCTAGGAATAGTCATCCATCACATGGTCTTTAAGGATAACGTTCTTAATTGATTGTCTCGAATCTGAATCTACATAGGAATATGCAGACTTAGGATCTGAGAGCTAAACGTAATTTTTTCTATATCCTGACTAGAAAGAATGATGCTATAGCAAAGCTGTAGCACGATTTCAGAACTGTGAAAGGAAAGTGACTTGCAACTTATTTCTTCCAATTGATTGTGCAAATATAAATCCTGAATTTTATACCTGGAAATTCCATTTTAATTCTTGTTAAATTCTGTTTACCATTTTATTCTTTCTCCATAATTGAAATTCATTTAGTTACTTGTCTAGTTAAGTAGATTTTCTTGTAAAAACAATTACATTTGAATACAAAAGCACTTTCCTCGTGGGTACGACACTCTTTCTCATCATATATTACTTGGATGCGATACGTATACTTGCGTTTAATTGCATATATCACAGATCTGCAAACAAATGGATAGGAGTTGGAGATTTAATACTATTGTTTTTATTTGTTGGATATTGTAATTATTTCTTGGGATTTTTTGGTATTTGTTGATAGTTTTTGTTTTTGTTAAGATCTGACTTTCAGGTTTGATTCTTTAAATTTAATTTGGGGATTTTTTGAATTTTGGAGCTAATAACCTTTGTGATTCTTTTTTTTTTTTTTTTTTTGACTATGGATGGAAATATAAGAAATATTGTGAATGAATATATTAGAAATATAGGAAATATATTATAAATATATTGAAAATATATTAAATATAGGTATTTTCTCATATTTTCATAGAAATCCAATATTTCTATTATGATCTGATATGTTCATTGCCTTCACTAACATGATTTGATTTCGTTGCCACCATCATGATGTCCTTTAGCACAATATTATTGGAAATAGGAGGGAAGGAGGGGGTAGAGAGAGAAAGAGACAGAGGAGAGAGAAATAGGAGGCAGAGGACCGAAAGGGAAGAGATGTAGGGAAAAATTGGCAAAAAAATGCATCAGAGTTACGTAGTGGAATTACAAAAATTTTTCAAGATCTTTAAATATCTCATGATTCCATATACAATAAACTATCAACAATAAAATTCTTACCTCTAGAGGACACCAAACTGTAAGAGAAGAATGACTGGAGGGCTTCAACCAATTAGTCATTTCTACTATTCTCTAATTCTCGGATGGGTGAGTGTGTAGGCACTCGGATCCCCGACCAGTATGCTAGTACTGCTAGTCTTCTTCCAACCACCCAGATCTCTAAAGAACTTATTGTCACGGTGAGTTATGTAACAATAAGCCTACCCACTTGAGAGTCTGTGGTCTAAGAGAACTAAAGTGACAGGACCCCTATTTATAGACTTGCATGAGGTGATACCTTAAATTTGAATTGGACCAGGAAAAGATTTTCTCCCTTCCATCCACAGAAAATCCGAATTTCCTATAGGCCATAATCAAAGGAAGATTCGGCCACCCTAGGGGATTTTGCATTCCAAATTCAAACAGGATTTTAATTTGAATTTTATCTCATCATTAACCACTAAAATTGAATTTTCTCTTAGGCCAAAATATCTAGATTCAGCCATCCAAGTGTGAGGAGAATCAAAATTCAAATAGAATTTTCTAACTTGAATTTTATTTCACCCTTATCCACAAAAAATTGATTCTCTTTAGCCTTATCCACTAAGATTTTATGTCACTTTTATGAGGGAGAGAATCAAAATTCAAATAGGATTGAAACTTGAATTTTTCACTCATCCTTATCCGTATAAAATCCAAATTCTCCTAAGCATAAATCTCCCTTAACAAATTCTGTCATTATTCAATTGATTTAGGATTCAAAATTCAAGTAGGATTCAAACAAGATCTTCCTCTCCCTTATCCATATTAAAACCGATTCTAACCATGTGGGATTGTCTACAACAAATTGGGTTATTAGAAGATATTGTGATTCAAAATTTGAATTTCAAATTTCAAAGTTTAAATTTCAAAATTCAAACTTCAAATTCAAATTTCAAATTCAAATTTCGAATTAAAATTTCAAATTCAAATGTCAAATTTCAAATTTCAAAATCAACAAAAAAGTTGTATTTTAAATTTTCGTCCTCATGAATAATTTTCCACAACTCCAATCCAAACTCAAATAAACTTATGGTAACTTTATTTGGAATTCAAATAATTGTATAATCTCTTATCCAAAAAAAAATTCGAAATCAACTGGAGAGAATCTTGCCTTTCCATTCTTATCCTATATAGACACAATCCATAACCATGCAAAGACAATTAGCCAATAAGCATACCTTGATTAATTTGCCATCCGTTAAGGAATTATGTGGAGCTAGTAAAGGGACCAATTGGACATATATAATCAGTCTCCCGTGAATCCATATGATCATCATTTTGTATCGAGCAACTCAATCATACGATCACTAATTTTAGAGTCACACCACTATAAACTTGAAACTGAACTCCCAATTATATACCGTATTACCAAAGCCTATGACAAGCTATTGTCTAATGACCTTGTCATGTATGCAAAACCCTCATATGATATCCATGATCAGCCTTAGGTCAAAGTCTGATCAACCTACTAATCAAGTTATCTTAAAGTTCTATTATACTACCGAATAAGAAAATGATTATTCACCATATGTGAATAAGAAGTCATCCACCTAGCAGACGACCCAAGACCTTGTTCATTTTCACATCCAGTATAATGCCTTTAAGAGGATACTCTTAACTCCTTATTAGAGCTGTAATTCCGATATCTGCAAACAAACCCTTCATCGTATACAAGTCATGCACCCAATGAACCGGTCTATAAGCTTACTACCTCTGAGATGCTTTAGCCATTGGAACATCAAAGTACATAAGTCATATACATGAAGTACTTCATCTACTCAGAATTCAGGTTATTGCATAATAAAAATCAAAAGCATATCGATCCACTCATAGCAGACTACGTAGATCAATCACACTTTAGTCCCGGTCCAAAATGTCACCACCAAGTAACATATCTATGTCTCTACTCAAGAGTCTATGCTCCGGACAGTTAAGACAAACCGTCCTCATCATGACTTTAGACAACATAATAGTCTTAACATGAGTTAGATGCTCGGTTTAACCCCATAGATTATGGACCATAATCTAGACTGCTTACTTTATAACATTGTCTTCTCGCATACAAAAGTCCATTGCATGTAATATTTTAACAGTTTAACAAAGCAGTCAGTGAGTCATATTTACTTACATTTACTTTAATATGTAAATAGAATAAGGACAAATAATAATGTAATGAATAACCTCTATATATATAATTTTATTATCCAATTCAAAATAAATAAAATATATCAAAATGTTTTTTATACTTAGGGCATTTCCTAACAATCTCCCACTTGCCTTAAGCTAGTAGATGTGCCATGTTATGCATCCTCATCGCCTCAACATGCCTTTCAAAGCTTCTAACCACCAAAGTCTTAGTAAAGGGATCGACAATGTTGCCCTCGGACGTGACCTTACAAACATCTACTTGTCCTATCTCCACGTGCTCTCTAATAATGTAGTATTTCTGATCTATGTGCTTAGTCCTCTTGTGGTGCCTAGATTCCTTTGTATTGGTAATAGCCCCGCTATTATCACAATAAAGTGTAATAGGTTTGTCAACTCCCGAAATGACCTTAAGGTCTCTAAAGAACTTGTCGAGCCAAACTACTTCTTTAGATGTCTTGGCCGCAGCCACATACTTAGTCTCCATCATAGAGTCAGTCGTGCAACCCTGCTTCACGCTCCTTTACATGATGGTGCCTCTTCCGAGTAAGAACACTGATCTTGATGTCAATTTCCTCCAATCCTTGCAAATCTAGAAGTCCAAGTCCGTATATCCTATAGGTGATGGGTCCCCTCCAGAATACATCAGCATATAATCCATTGTTCTCTTAAGATACTTGAGTATATACTTTACTGTTTGCCAGTGTTTGATTCCAGGATTTGCTTGATATCCACTCACCATGCCTACTATAAAACATATATCTGGGCGAGTGTAAAGCATAGCATACATAAGACTACCTACAACAGATGCATGAGGGACCTTACTCATATACTCTCTTTCTTTCGATGTCTTGGGACAGTCATCCAATGAAAGAGTTAGTCCAGCAATGGAAGGTTGTGAACCTTTCTTTGCCTCTTGCATTACATATTTGTCAATTTTTTTATTTATGTATGAAGTCTGGGATAATGCTATCATTTTGTTCTTTTGATCTTTCAAAAGGCGAATGCCCAGAACATAATTAGCTTCTCCCAAGTCCTTCATGTCAAACTGTTAGTGCAACCAAAGCTTAACCGATAATAAATTCCCTACATCATTCCCAATGAGTAGTATATCATCGACATAGAGTATTAGAAAGACCTCTTTACCATCCTTAATATGTTTATAAACAGTATATCATTGACATAGGGACCAATCAGCATTCTGCTCAAAACCGAATGTTTTGATCGCTTGATCAAACCTTTGATTCCATGAGTGGGATGCTTGCTTTAATCCATAAATGGATCTAAGTAACTTACAGACTTTTCTTTCTTGGCCCTTTACCACGAACCCTTTGGGCTGTATCATGTAGATATTTCCTCAAGATAGTCATTCAAGAATGTCATCTTGCCATCCATTTGCCAGATCTCATAATCAAGAGTCACAGTAACGGACAGAAGAATACGGATAGACTTTAGCAAAACAACAGGTGAAAAGGTTTCAGCGTAATCGATTCCAACCTTTTGCGTGTACCTTTTTACCACAAGTCTAGCCTTGAAAGTTTCAACTCTCCTTTCCGTATCTTTCTTTCTTTTGTAGGCTTACTTGTAACCAATGGGTTTTATCCCATCCGATAGATCCATAAGTTCCCAAACAGAGTTGGATTTCATAGAATCCATCTCATTGTTCATGGCCTGTTTCCAAGATTTCGAATGAACATCATTTATAACTTCATCATAAGTGACTGGATCATCCTCATGCTCATGAACCTCAACTTGGTATACCTCAGCATCATACATGAAGAAATTAGGTTTCCTACAAATCTTCCCACTACGACAAAACACCCTAAGCTGCTGATCGTCGGTAGGTCCTTCACTACAACGCAGACTTGTGTCCAAAACTAAAATCTGTGGAGCAGTTCTATCACCCGATAACTCATCTAGCACCACTTTGCTTCGAGGCTTAAAGTCATTCATGTGACTATCCTCCAAAAATGTCGCATAAGTTGATACAATATCCTTTTATTCCTTCAGGTTATAGAATAGACCTCCCTTAGTTCGCTTAGGATACCCTACAAACATGCAGAATTCCGATCTTGATTCCAACTTCTTCGCATCCCCATCCAGTACATGTGTTGGGCAGCTCCACATTCTCATATGTCCAAGGGAGGGCTTCCTGCCATACCACAATTCATACGGAGTCTTGGGAATTGACTTACTTAGAACCTGGTTTAGAATATAGCACGTTGTTTGTAATGCATATCCCCAGTATGATAACGGCAGCATTGAATAACTCATCATGGACCGTGTCGTATCCAATAAGGTCATATTTCTCCTTTCGGCTACACCATTCTGTTGTGGAGTATCAGGTGCAGTCAATTGAGATAATATCCCATTCTCTACAAGATGTCCTAGAAATTCATCGAAGAGGTATTCGCCACCTCGATCAAATCGAAGTGTCTTTATGAATTTACCCAATTGATTTTCTACTTCCGCACGATACTCTTTGAACTTATCAAAGGTTTCGCTCTTGCTGTGCATTAGGTACACATATCCATACCTTGAGTAATCATCTATAAAGGAGACATAATACTTGAACCCTACTCATGCTACGACATTTATGGGGCCACATACGTCGGTGTGCACAATTTCTAAGAGTTCTTGAGCCCTAGTACTCTTTACTCCAAAAGACCTCTTAGTCATCTTACCTTCAAGATAAGACTCACATTGAGGAAGACGCACCTTCTCCAGAGATTCTAAAGGACCGTCTTTCGTCAATCATTGAATCTTATCCTAATTAATATGACTAAGTCTTAAATGCCAAAGATATGCCTTATTAGAGTGAGAAACATTCAACCTTTTAGAGTTATTAGATAATTCAGTGTCAGGCAGTGACTACATCTTTGGTTTGATCAAATATAGGTTTCCATCCATCCATCCAGAACAGATAAAAGACTTATTTTTACGAATATAAACTCTTTTAGTAAAAGAAACTGAATAAGAATCTTTTATTAAATAAGCTACCGATATAATATTCCTCTTAAAATTAGGAATATAGAAATAGTATTTCAATAATATAAACCTAAATTCATCAAAATAAAGATAAACATTTCCCACTGCTTCAGCCACCACCAAGCTACTACCTCCAGTCCGCCAACAAGAGGCTCCTATCATACAGACTTCTTGTTTCCACGAGCCCCTGCATAGAAACATAAACATGATTAGTGGTTCTAGAATCAATTACCCAAGTGTCTTTCGATTCTTCTACCAAACACACTTCTAGATAAAGAAGTTCCACCTTCCTTGCCCTTGGCGACTAGGAGTTCCCGGCAAGCCTTCTTGAAGTGACCTACCTTCCCACAGTGGAAGCACTTGGACTTTTTAGGGTCCTTAGGCTTCTTGTACTTCTTTTTCTTCTTCCCATCCGAGACAGGAGGAATGAAAGAACTGGAAGCCAGTTGCTTCTTATTTGGCCTCTTCCTCTTCTTTGAGGGTTTGAAAGATTCCACCAAATTGGCCTCTTCTTTTGGTTGGACCGCATCCCCATCCCTGATCATCCTCTCATAAGCTTGGAGTTGTTTCATGAGCTCGGTGAGTCCTAACTCCCTTGTCGTCAGATTTAATGTGGCCTTAAACTCCACAAAATCCTTTGAAAGAGTTTTAAACACCATTTTGATCTAGATGTTGTAGTCCAACTTAGCACCGTTTTTGACAACCTCAGCAAAGAATCCCATAAGTATGACCATATGGTCCTTTACCGGAGTACCTGCCTACTGCTTAGTGTTCATGATACTAGTAATGACAGACTGTCGAGCCAATTTTTCTTGGCCTCCGAACATGTCCTCCAAGTTCTCCATGATCTCCCTAGCAACATGATAAGTCTCATGTTACTTTTATAAAGCACTCATCATGCTAGCAAGAATGTAGCACTGAGCTATCTTATTGGATTCTCTCCAAGGAGTATAGGCAACTGGGATCTCCTCAAGCGGTGTGTCAGGTTTGGGCTCAGGTGGGCATAATTCGTCCAGTACGTGTTAGGAAATACCCTAAGCATTGGAGACATTTTGATGTATTTATTTTGAACTGGATAATAAAATTATATATAGAGGTTATTCATTACATTACTATCTGTCCTTATTTTATTTACATGTTAAAGTAAATGTAAGTAAATATGCCTCCCTGACTGCTTGTGTTAAACTGTTAGAACGTTGCATGCAATGGACTTTTGTATGCGAGAAGACAATGTTCTAAAGTTAGCGGTCTAAACTATGGTCTGTAGTCTATGGGATTAGACCAAGCATCTAACTCATGTTAAGACTATTATGTTGTCTAAAGTCTTGGAGAGGACGGTTTGTCTTGACTGTCTGGAGCTGGACTCCCAAGTAGAGACATAGATATGTTGCTTGGTGGTGACATATTAGACCGGGACTAAAGCGTGATTGATCTACGAAGTCCGCTTTGAGTGGATCAATCTGCTTTTGACGTTCATTGTGCAGTAACCTTAATCCTGAGTAAAAGGACAGCTTCATGTATATGACTTGTGTACTTTGATGTTCCAATGGCTAAAGCATCTCAGAGGTAGTAAGCTTATAGACCGGTTCGTTGGGTGCATGACTTGTATACGATGAAGGGTTCGTTTACAGATATCGGAATCATAGCTCTAATGAGGAGTTAAGGGTATCCTCTTAAAGGCATTATACTGAATGTGAAAATGGACAAGGCCTTGGGTCGTCTGCTGGGCGGATGACTTCTTATTCACGTATGGTGAATAATCATTTTCTTAATTTGATAGTATAATAGAACTTTAAGATAGCCTGATCAGAAGGATTAAACGGACTTTGGCCTAAGGCTGATCATGGATATCATATGAGGGTTCTGCATACATGACAAGGTCATTGGACGATAGCGTGTCACAAGCTTACGTAATACGGTATATAATTGGGAGTTCAGTTTCAGGTTTATAGTGGTGTGACTCTTAAATTAGTGATCATATGATTGAGTTGTTCGGTAAAGAATGATGATCATATGGATTTGCAGGAGCCCGATTATATATGTCCAATCAGTCCCTCTACTAGCTCCATATAATTCCTTAACGTTTGGCAAATTGATTTGTGTATGCTATTGGCTAGTTTATTATGCATGGATGGTGATGATATTGGATTAGGATGGTAAACAAGATTCTCTCTGGTTGGATTCAGATTTTGTTTTGGATAATAGAGTACACAATTATTCGAACTCTAAATAAAGTTGCCATGATTTCATTTGAGATTGGATTGGAGTTGTAGAAAATTATCCATGAGAACAAGAATTTGAAATACAACTGTTTTGTGGATTTTGAAATTTGAAATTTGAAATTTAAAATTTGAATTTGAAATTCGAATTTGATATTTGAAATTTTGAATCACAGTCCAAGTGGGATTCGAATTTGTTGTGGTAAATCCACAAAGAATGAAATTTGAATTTGAGTTGGATATGGAGAGGAAAATCTTGTTAGAATCCTACTTGAATTTTGAATCCAAATCCTAACTAAAGTTGGACGAAAATTTTGAGGATTATCCTCAATGGATTTTTGGATTTTTTGTGGATAAGGTTCAAGGAAAAATTCAAGTTTCAATCCCAATTGAATTTGGATTCTCTCCTCCCAGATAATGGCCGAATTTTGGAGTGAATCTCCTAGGAGATTTTCGGTTATTATGGATAAGGATGAGATAAGATTCAAACTTGAAAATCCTAGTGGAATTTTGATTCTCCTTTATCCAAAAGTGACCGAATTTTTTGTGGAGATTTTTTCCTTAGAATTTTCAGATTTTTTGGTTGAAAAAGGGAGATAAAATTCTAGTTAAAATCTTGTTTAGATTTGGATTGGATTTATCCCATAATGGCCGAAATTTGTTAGGATTTTCCCTTGGATAATTTCGGATTTTATGGTTGTGTATAAGGGAGAATATCTTCTCCTAATCCAATTCGAATTCAGAGAATCACCTCATGCAGGTCTATAAATAGAGGTCCTGCCACTCCAGTTCTCTCAGACCACAGACTCTCAGGTGAGCAGGCTTATTGTTGCATAACTCACCGTGACAATAAGTTCTTTAGAGATCTGGGTGGTCAGAAGAAGACTTGCAGTGCTAGCATACCGATTGAGGTTCAGAGTGCCCACACATTCAGCCATTCGGGAATTGGAGAATAGTAGAAAAGGCTAGTTGGTTGAAGCCCTCCGGTCATTCTCCTCCTGCAAGATTGGCGTCCTTGAGGTATGAGTTTTAATTGTTGTTGGTTTATTGTGTATGACATCATGAAATATTTAACGATCTAAAAATTTTATTGTTCTACTGTGCCACTCTGATACGTTTTTACCGATTTATTTTTCTACAGTACGAACTTGTGTCTCTCGCAGCTGAGAACTATTAGCAAATTTCTTTTCCAGTCTTTATAATTATTGTCATTAAGTTTACTTTCAGTAAGTATTGAATGAGGGGTGTCGGTGACATTTTGAACTGAAATAAAATTATACTAGACATAATTATAAAGCCCAAGCAAATATAGAGAGAATTTAACAAATAAAACATACAAGTATGTTCCTATATGAAACTTGAAAAAACATGTAACATTATAACGGTAATTCTCAGCATCTATTGCCCCAAGCCACCGAGGGGTGGTCGTGGGACAAATAGAAGGAACATGGACTCCGTCAAATTAATATATGTTGTCTTAAATCCTCCAAGGTTAAGACATATATTAATAACCGCTTATTTTGGCTACTAGTTTAGTTAACAAAGCTTCTAGGGAAGGTTAATAACTAAACGAGTCTTGAGTATATAACCATTATTTACGTAATCCGATCCATGTTCTACCAAGCGACCAAGGGGTGGTCATGAATAGAATCATGCTCGAACACATTTTTTACATAGGAGATCCAACCTAGTATACCGGCGGCGGTAAACACCTACCGAGGGGTATGGTCAGGGCAAAACTGACGCGAGATGTTACCATGCTTTCACATATGGATCAACAATAGAGGCCGTGAGTTTTGTTTGAAACTCTCTCCCATTCAATATTTTGAAAAACATGCAAGTTTTGTAAATATGTATGATCAATACAGTCTGAGCGTCATTCACCTATCCTATATGATATGTTATTAAATATACATTCAAATCGTCCATCAATACATATTCATTCATCTATGACATATCATAAAAAAAAAATTGACGGAAAAATAACTAAGCCATAGTCCCATCCTAGAACAAAGAAAATAAAGATTACAAAATTCCATCCAAAGCATTCTTTGGGTCTTGAATTTTGTTCCGTCTTCTTGTATCTATCTTCATGTAGCCTCGCCATTTATTTCTCATACCAAGTATCATTTAAAATTCAAATTTCAAAAATTTAAATTTCAAATTCAAATTTCAAATTTGAATTTCAAATTTAAATTTCAAATTTCAAAATTTTAAACAATTTAAATTTCATGTGTAATAATATGTAATTTCAAAATTTTCAAAATTTCAATTAAATATTTTTAAACATGATTTAAAAATTAAATCTCAAATTCAAAAATTAAAAATTTTTGGTTTTTCAACCCGTCAGCCACGAGGGCCCAGAGGCCCGCAGTCATTGTGGGCAGCCCCAACCCCCGGGGGGCTGGCAGCCCATGGCAGGTGTAGCCCTGTTGGGCTGCAGGCAGAGCCTGCAGGCTCAGGCTACACCCCCAAGGGGGTGGCAGGGGCCCGCCACAAGGGAGGACCACTTCCACCCTTGGCTGCAGGCAGAGCCTACGACCGTGGGTGGTCTAGTCTTGGACAAGGGCTACCACAGCCCCATCCTGCTCAAGGCTAGGGGCTGCAGCCCCACCAAGGTCAGTGGCTCGTCCCGAGATGGTGGTTTTCAATTTTCGTGCCATATTCTAATTTATCCATTAGGATCTCTAAAAATTAATTTGAATCGTAATTAAATTGAAATTTTTCATACAAACAAAATTCCAATTTTCAAATTAAATTTAATTTTTTGAGAAAAATAAATTATGGTCTTCTAACTTTAATATCCTCCAAGAATAATTACATAAAATCTCCTAAACCGTTTTCGGTGTACAAAATTCTAATCATAAAAATTCTAAGAGACTAAAAATCAAAATCCATGGGAAAATTACGGTGATAATAGATCATTCCCATGGTTATATAAAAATTCCTAGATACAATTTTTCTAAATTCTAAGGAACCATAACCGATAAGACAAGTATGCTTATAATAATTCATAAAATTAAAATAACCATATACTACATATATAATTCATAATAACAACATAAAGGAATCCTAGAATACCACTTTCTAACTATCAAATCCATACATAAATAAAAAGACTAACTAATTGTCTAATTTATATACATGGCATGATCACGAGATGGCTTTCATACCAATTGTAGGGAAAAATTGGCAAACAAAATGCATCAGAGTTGTGCAGCGGAATTACAAAAATTTTTCAAGATCATTAAATATCTCGTGATGCCATATACAATAAACCATCAATAATAAAATTCATACCTCTAGAGGACGCCAAACTGTAGGAGAAAAAATGGCCGGAGGGTTTGAACCAATTAGCCTTCTTTACTATTCTCCAATTCTCAGATGGCTGAGTGTGTGGGCACTCGGATCCTCGATCGGTATGCTAGCACTACTAGTCTTCTTCCGACCACCCAGATCTCTAAAGAACTCATTGTCACAGTGAGTTATGCAACAATAAGCCTGCTCACCTGAGAGTTTGTGGTCTAAAAGAACTGGAGTGACAAGACCCCTATTTATAGACTTGCATGAGATGATCCCTTGTATTTGAATTGGACCAGGAAAAGATTTTCTCCCTTACATCCACACAAAATCCAAATTTCCTATAGGCCATAATCAAGGGAAGATTCAGCCACCCTAGGGGATTTTGCATTCCAAATTCAAACAGGATTTTAACTTGAATTTTATCTCATCATTATCCACTAAAACCGAATTTTCCCCTAAGCCAAAAGCATGTCTAGATTCGGCTATCTAAGTGTGAGGAGAATCAAAATTCAAATAGAATTTTCTAACTTGAATTTTATTTCACCCTTATCCACAAAAAACTGATTCTCTTTAGCCTTATCCACTAAGATTTTCGGCCACTTTTATGAGGGAGAGAATCAAAATTCAAATAGGATTGAAACTTGAATTTTTCACTCATCCTTATCCGTATAAAATCCGAATTCTCCTAAGCATAAATCTCCCTTAACAAATTCTGTCATTATTCAATAGATTTAGGATTCAAAATTTAAGTAGGATTCAAACAAGATCTTCCTCTCCCTTATCCATATTAAAACCGATTCTAACCATGTGGGATTATCTACAACAAATTGGGTTATTAGAAGATATTGTAATTCAAAATTTGAATTTCAAATTTCAAAGTTCAAATTTCAAAATTCAAACTTCAAATTCAAATTTAAATTTCAATTTCAAATTTCAAATTTCAAATTTCAAATTTCAAATTCAAATTTCAAATTCAAATGTCAAATTTCAAATTTCAAATGTCAAATTTAAATTTCAAACTTAAATTTCAAATTTCAAAATCTATAAAAAAGTTGTATTTCAAATTTTTGTCCTCATGGATAATTTTCCACAACTCCAATCCAAATTCAAATAAACTTATGGCAACTTTACTTGGAATTCGAATAATTATATAATCTCTTATCTAAAACAAAATTCGAAATCAATTGGAGAGAATCTTGCCTTTCCATTCTTATCCTATGTAGACACAATCTATATCCACACAAAGACAACTAGCCAATAAGCATACCCTGATCAATTTGCCATCCGTTAAGGAATTATGTTGAGCTAGTAAAGGGACCAATTGGACATATATAATCGGGTTTCCGTGAATCCATATGATCATCATTCTGTATTGAACAACTCAATCATACGATCACTAATTTCAGAGTCACACCAATATAAACCTGAAACTGAACTCCCAATTATATACCGTATTACGAAAGCCTGTGACAAGCTATTGTCTAATGGCCTTGTCATGTATACAAAACCCTTATATGATATACATGATCAGCCTTAGGTCAAAGTCCGATCAACCTACTGATCAAGCTATCTTAAAGTTCCATTATACTACTGAATAAGAAAATGATTATTCACCATATATGAATAAGAAGTCATCCATCTAGCAGACGGTCTAAGGTCTTGTCCATTTTCACATCCAGTATAATGCCTTTAAGTGGATACCCTTAACTCCTTATTAGAACTGTGATTCAGATATCTGTAAACAAACTCTTCATTGTATACAAGTCATGCACTCAACGAACTGGTTTATAAGCTTATTACCTCTGAGATGTTTTAGTCATTAGAACATCAAAGTACACAAGTCATATACATGAAGTTGTTCATCTTGTCATGTTACTAAATTTTAAATTTCAAAATTTGCACATGAGTGTATAATATATATATATTGGTGTACTAATTAGCATTTAATTATGAGAATTTAAATTTAAATTTTTACTATATTAACTATTAATTTGAGAATATTTTTTTAAATTATCTGATATTTTTTTATAATAATAATAATTAAAAAAAAACTGACACTCAATCACCCTATCCTATCATTCAACTACTTATTCATTTCTGCCTCCCACCTTCCATTCTCAATATTTTTTTTAAATTATTATTCTCTCTCTCAGTTGTCTTTTTTTTCCTCACCCTTTCTCACTTTACTGCCGCACTTCTCACATCATCTCTTTCTCAATCTCTTTCTTATATTATTTCCACCCTCATGCACCATTTTTTTTAAAAACTCTCTCATTCTCTCTAGCTCTCATTCTTTCTCACCGAATTCCCCTCTGCCTCACATTTTCTCTCTTCTTCTCATTCCCTTTCACTCCCGAATCTCTCACTCTTCTCTCCCTCTGTTTTTTTTTTTCTTTCTTTTCTTCTTCTTTTCTTTTCCCTCGCTGATCCCCCTCTCCTTCAAATTTTCTTTTTCTCACTCCTCCTCACCGATTCTCTCTCACTCCCTCACCATTCACTTTCTTTCTCTCTCTTCTGTTTCGACGGAATGCACCGGAGCCAGTCGCCGAACCCGATTGCCGTGCCCAGCCAACCGCCAAAGCCATGAGCCACCGTCGCCATCCCCCGTCATGCCAACTGATGTCGATCAAGCCCACGGAAGCCCAGCCGTCTCACCCCTCACCGATCCAAGCACCGTCCAGCAGTGTCTCGCCCTGACTTCCTCACGACCACCCGAGCTCAGACCCAGCCGAGACGAACCCATGCCTGATTGTTGTGCCCAAGCCATGAGCCAACCGTCCCCACCTTGCCCAGTCACTCGCGATCCCATCCCACCCAGTCGAGTCGCCTAGCCTGAGCCGACAATCGCGCCCGAGCGCCGCCATCGTGAGTCTTTTCCAGGGTCGGCCGAACCTCCCAAAACAAAAGAAAAATATATATATGTATATGTATGTTTGTATATCTATATATTATATAACAAATAATAATAATAATAATAATAATGATGATAAAAATAATAATAATAATGATTTTTAAAATGTATATTTAAATTGATTTAAAATTTGAAATTTAAACTGTTTGGGGAATTAAAATTTTTTCAGAGAATTGGAATTTTTCTGCAGGTTAAGTGTTTTAGAGTTTTTGGGGAGTCTATATTTTAAGACAGGTCATGTCAAAATTTTTTAAAAAATACTTTGGGTATTTGTATTAAAATTTGTCATTTTAAAATTTTGATGTTAAAATAAAATACGTTTTAAATATTAAAATTAATGGCACACTAATTAATTAAATTTACCATAAATTTGATTACGAAATTTTTGGATAGATAATTAAATTATCTGTGATTTTTGTTTTAGGTACTTGTTGATCAAATTTGGAGAAAGGACTATCTTGGAATACGTACGAGAAGTTATTAGTAGAATTAATTTGCCAACAGGTCGGATATCTTATCCTTTCCTTTTAGCCTATTTTGCTTTTAGTGATTTAGTCAAAATGATTTAAAGAAAATGAATTTATAAAATTTTATAAATTCTGTGATTTTAGAAATATCACGATTTTGGAAATTAAAGAGAAATATCACGATTTTGGAAGTTAAAGAAAAAAATCAGGTCATGGATTTTTAGAAAATAATACGGCATATTTTATTACATGAATCTTATTTTCAGAGGAAATTTGGAAAATGGAATTTGATGTTAAAGTATACCTAGAGCAACACACATGTGCGAAGAGTGTACATATCGATCGATGACCACCCATCATGGAATGTTGTGATGGGGGACATATCGATTGATTACAACCCATCATAGAATGTTGTGGTGGGGGAAGCTCAGACGGACAGTACACGAACTAGATGTATTTAAGAACACAATTTGCATATTCACGATTACACGTTTAAGATTCTGTACTGTATTTATATAATATTATTATCCTGTTTCAAAATAAAATGTTGAAAAATTGATTTAAAAATATTCTACTAGGCCTTTCGCTCATTGTTTAGAACTAGTAAACCCTTAGGGAAGGAAGCTAATTAGTAAATACGAGTTGGTTGAATTCAGAGCTTGAAGAATAAGGACGAGAAGTCTGTTTATTTATATTTATAATCATGTACGTAAACTTTAATATTTATTTTATTATTTGTAATTTATTTTATTTTATCCAAGTATGTATTTGTGGGAAATGAGGAACCTATCGTGACATTTCAATAAAAATTGTTTAGTAAATTCTCTCAAGCATAATCAGAAGAAAAAAAAAATAGACAATAAATGGTTTTAAGATAAAACTGGTAGATCTAAAGAATCCGGATTTACCATTCGTTGATCCGAATTCGTTAATTTCATTCCCTAAACGTCACGCCTTGAGTTTTGGGACGTGACAATTGTTTTGGTATCAGAGCATGATTTGGGATTCTTATAGGAAATTATATGCATACTTGGAATAAAATAAAATACAAACTTACAGTTCGGGATTTTATTTCATTTTTTTTAGAATGCCACCAAGATGTAGACCTGGAAATATCCCAACCCCGACGCCAGGGCCAGAGCAGACAAATAACATTGAGGAAGTCATATATCGGGTGTTTTAAAATATAGCAAATCGTGTGAGAAATGAGCCAATGGTACATGATGTGGATCGAAGCTTATGAGATTTTCAACGGCTCAGAGTTTCATCTTTTATTGGTGATAGCGATCCCCAAGAAGCAGACGATTGGTTCCAAGGAGTAATAATGAAAATGGACACCATACGGACCCTACCCAAGCACAGGATCGAAGTCGTTTCCACCTGTTTCGATGGTAGAGCTGGCATCTGGTGGAGACAAATAAGAAGAACTCACAATCCACAAAAGATGGCTTGGGAAATGTTTGAACAGCTGTTTTACGATCAATTTTTCCCAGAGAGTTTTAGAGATCAAAAGGTTATAGAGTTCATGAGCCTACAACAGGGGAACATGACCGTGTTCGAGTATGCATCCAAATTCGGGGAGCTATCAAGATTTGCTTCTTTGATGGTGGCCACTGAGCGAACAAAATGCATAAAGTTTGAGCAAGGACTCAAACCATCTGTAAGAAGATTCTTGGTAGCTATGCAAATTCGAGACTACTCGACGCTAGTTTCAGTCGCCTTGCACATAGAACAGGATAATCAAAATTTTCAAAAGGAGAGAACAGAAGCTCCAAGGACATCTAGTGGACCAATAAAAAGCCAACAAAGAACTCGCACCCAAGTTAGTAACATCAGAGATGGAAAGGCTAACAACACTAGTAACACATCCTTTGGAAGGTCTCATCCATATACGATATACTGCTATAATTATGGCCAAACGGGACACCTAAGGAGGAACTGCCCTTACAGACAGCAACAACAGGTTCAGCAGCCTCAACAATCCATTCAGTCATTGACAGGATTCCGTCAGCCTGGATCTGGACAGTTCAGTCAGGGATAATCAAGATTTGGCTAGCATCAGTACATGCCACCACAACCTTCCTTTCAGATGAATTACCGACCTCAGTCATCTCAACCCCATATGAGACCTAAGATGTCAACCAGCATGCAAGTTTCCTTGCAACCGCCATAATTTAGACTAGTCGGACCTACTTCGTCAAGGAACAATACAAATGATCAGCGAAAATGGAAGATGTATGCTGTGGAAGAAGGTGACCCAACTATTCAGGACAGTCCTACAGTCAGGGATGGTATGATCTTGATCTCTTCTAGTTTGGCACATATGTTGTTTGATACTGGTGCCAGTCATTCCTTTATTGCATCGACATTCACAAAAACACTAGAACTAGAAATAAAACCTCTAGAGTTACCTTCGCACTTATATACACTACTTGGGAAAACTGAAGCTTCTTTGATGTGTTGGACAAATATTGTTACGCGAGAAGGCGAACAACTTAATGTCTAATTAATTATTCTACCAATGACATGCTATGATGTGATTCTTGATATGGATTGGTTAACACAGAATAGGGAAACTTTAAACTGTCATCATTGGAAGGTGATATTATTAACGGGATCGAACCTGACGGTAATTGAACTTGGAGCTCTAATCAGGTGATGACCAGCAAGCTATTGACACCTGTAATAGGTGGCCAACAGAAGATGTCATGTATTACTACTATTTTCATATTGGATGACGACAACAACGTGAGCAATGCTAATCGCTCTACTTCAGTAGTAGATGAATTTTCAAATATATTTCCTAAAGATTTACCTGGATTACCACCTGATCAGGAGGTAGAATTCTGTATTGATCTCATTCTCGGTACAGCTCCGATATCTATTCCTCCCTGCAAAATGACACTTGTGGAAAAAGCTGAATTGTGAAAGCAGTTGATGGAACTAGAACTCAAAGGATTCATTCGACTCAATAATTCACCATGGGGAGCACCGGTCTTATTTGCAAATAAACAAGATAGAAGCTTATGGTTGTATATCGACTACAGGCAGTTGAATAAGGTGACGATCAAGAATAAGTATCCCTTGCCAAGGATCGATGAATTATTTGATCAATTAAAAGGTGCTCAATACTTTTCCAAAATCGACTTGAGATCTGGGTACCACCAACTAAAAATCCGAGAAGTGGATATTCCAAAGACCGCATTCAGGGCTCAATATGGATCTTATGAATTCTTGGTTATGCCTTTTGGTTTAACGAATGCCCCAATAGCTTTTATGGACTTGATGAATCGTGTCTTCTAATTGTTTTTAGATCAGTTTATCATTGTTTTCATTAATGATATTCTGATATACTCCAAGACTCAGAAAGAACATAAACAGCATTTGAGACTGGTTCTACAAACCTTACAAGAGCATCAATTATATGCCAAGAGGGAGAAATGCGACTTTTGATTATCAGAAGTCAAATTTCTTGGACACATTATATTCGGTCAAGGTATAGCTGTAGATCCTGTTAAGATCGAGGCGATATTGAAATGGGAACGATCCAGGAATATAACTGAAATAAGAAGTTTTCTGGGATTGGTAGGTTATTATAGCAAATTTGTTCAGGATTTCTCTCAAATCGCAGCTCTAATGACACGAATAACGAGAAAGAATGTTCGATTTGATTGGAGTAGTAAATATGAGAATGCTTTTCTAGAATTGAAAACTCGTCTGACTAGTGCCCCAGTTCTTATAATTCCTAAGCCTAAAGAACCCTATGAAGTCTATATAGATGCATCGAAAGAAGGACTTAGGTGTGTTCTAATGCAAGGAGGACACGTTGCAGCTTATGCATCACGACAGTTGAAGACACACAAGAAGAGCTACCCAACACATGATTTGGAGTTAGCAGCCATTATATTCGCTTTAAAAATTTGGAGATGCTATCTCTATGATGTCTCATTTCGGATTTTCTCTGATCATAAGAGTTTACAATAGCTCTTTACTCAGAAAGATCTGAACTTGAGACAGCGACGTTGGGTAGAATATATGGATATTCTGTACGTAAACTTTATATTTATAATCATGTACGTAAACTTGAATATTCTGGGACTGTAAACTTTAATTTTTATTTTATTACTTGTAATTTATTTTATTTTATCCAAGTATGTATTTGTGGAAAATAGGGAACCTGTCGTGACATTTCAATAAAAATTGTTTAGTAAATTCTCTCGAGCATAATCGGAAGAAAAAAGAAAGACAGTAAATAGTTTTAAGATAAAACCGGTGGATTTAGGGAATCAGGATTTACCATTCGTTGATCCGAATTTGTTAATTTCATCCCCTAAACGTCACGTCCCGGGTTTTGGGATGTGACACATCTACTCAGGATTAAGGTTCTTGCATAATGAACGTCAAAAGTAGATCGATCCATTCATAACAAACTACGTAGATCAATCACGCTTTAGTCCCGGTCCAATATGTCACCATCAAGTAACATATTTATGTCTCTACTCGTGAGTCTATGCTCCGGACAGTCAAGACAAACCGTCCATATCATGGTTTTAGATAACATAATAGTCTTAACATGAGTTAGATGCTTGGTCTAACCACATAGACTACGGACCATAATTTAGACTGCTTACTTTAGAATATTGTATTCTCGCATATAAAAGTCAATTGCATGCAACTTTCTAATAGTTTAACACAAGCAGTCAGTGAGTCATATTTGCTTATATTTACTTTAACATATAAATAAAATAAGGACAAACAGTAATGTAATGAATAATCTCTATATATATAATTTTATTATCTAGTTTAAAATAAATAAAATACATCAAAAGTTTTTCATATTTAGGACATTTCCTAACAAAAGAGAGAAAAAAATAAAAGTAAATTTGATATTTTAATATATAATTAATTTAAATTATGTTATTTAGTTATATTAGTTTTAATCCTATTATTATTTTAAAATATCATAATCATATATGCTATTTGATTGATTCTCCCTTATTTAATTTCAAGAATAATCTATTTTATCTATTTTAAAATTTGTTGATATTAAGGTTTTTAATTAAGTTTTATCAGAATTAAAATTTTTTAATTAATTTTATATTAAATATAAATATGATACCTTTTCAAAAAATATATAAATTTGGTTCTTAATTAATAACTTATGTGTAAGTTTAGTATCAATTTCCATTAAAAAAAAAATACCATTGTTATCAATAGAAAAAATCAAGGTGTCCAATTTTCTTGTTGATATGAGCTCTTGGGGAAGAACCTAGAGTAACTTTTATCCATTAACTGATGACCCATGTAAATTTCAATAAATTTAAGGCACATACGTACAATTTAACTTCTATTTATAATTAGGTCTTGTTTATAATAATTATTTTTCTGATAACATAAATAGATGTCAAATTTTATCGCTAATATGAGCTCTAAGGAAAGATTTCTTCTGAGTGATGGCCCTTTGACTTGGCACCTTCGGATCAGAAAATGTAAATTTCAATAAGTTTAAGATGCATAGATACAATTTAACTTCTTTTTATAATTAGTTTTTTTTTTAATATGGATAAATATTCGAATTCTGCATACATTTTTTCCTTTTTTAATACGAACTATTATTATTTTTCCGACGACATTAATTGGCGTCAACAATTCCTCCGCCATTTTTTTTTTTCACATTTGTTTAATTGCAAGTTTGACCAAAAAAGAAAATGTATGAAAGACAACCGCAAAAAGTCAAGCATTGCCACGCCACCTTCGTTGTTAATAAATACTCACAAGCACGTATATATACGTACATATATACACGCGGAAATTATATATGTCCGAGTGCCATTAACAGTTGAAAGCTTTTTTATTTGCCCATGTTTATTTCCCCCACATTTCTCATGTATTTTACAGCAAGTTAAAAGCAAAGAGGAAGAAGAGGATGATAATCAAGAAGCCGACTATTTCTTCACTGTTTTTTCGCTTTTTCCACTTCTTCTTCATCATCTTATTATCATCTCAGAAATCGGAAGCTCAAAACGCCACCACCGACCCTTCTGAAGGTACTTGCTAGTTAACCTTCCCCTTCTCCCCCCTCAACCACACCCCACCCAACAAAACCCCCCCCCCCCCCCCCCTCTAAACCTGTATCTGCTCACTTTTTCTTGCTAAATGGGTCAGTTTTAATGTTAAGCTAAGATTTATATGCTTCATGACCCATATGAGATTTCTTGCTTTCTGTTTCTGTTTCTTCTTGCTTTGTTCTTGCAGTTGTTATTTGGGGTTTTGGTGATCTGGGTTTTTCATGTTATTGATATTCCTCAAAAAACTAAGTAAAAAATTTTGCTAAACATTTCATCTCAACAATGTTCAATTTTAAGTGGGTTATAGAAAAAAAAAAAAATGTCTGCAAATTTTCACAAATTGAGATTATTCTTTTTGTTTTTTTATGCATTATATTTGTCTCTTTCTGAAGTAGTAATTGTGAGCGGTTTTATACTGTTTTGTTAACTAGAATAATATCATATTATGTATATTGATTAATTTAAGTAGTACAAAGACATCTGGGAATTGAAATAATGCACCTGCTACTCTTGTTCCATAGCTTTTGTCTTTGCTTCAGCTGTTAGGCTGTTAAGATCAAGCTGTAATGCTGTTATTATAATATATATATATATATGTATATATAGGGTTAGTCTTATATCTGCCCACTTAAAAAAATGATTAATATACGACAGGCCTGTATCCACCGTCCGATTAGAAACTTGTAGGGTGAGATTTAAAGGCTCAGCTCTGAAGGCAATCAAAAAATTGCTCTTACACTCACAAAAGGCTATCTACATTTAACAGTGAGTCTCAACATTATTTTTACTGTATATATAAATGAAAACAGAGGAGGGAAATTGCTTTCTCAACATTATTTTTACTGTATATATATAAATATATATAAACACAGGAAGGAAATTGCTTAAAATAAGGAAGATGAAAACAAAGTTTCAAAAAAAATAAAAAAAGAAAGCAAAGTTTGATCAGTGCATAATTATTGCTACTAATCATTTTTATTGCTTTAACTTTAAAATGCATTTTAACCACCCCCAAATACTAATGTACTTTCCATCTCTCACCTCTGGATTAAACTCTATTTCACATTCTCTTTCACATGAACTTACAATTTTATGATCTTCACTCTACATCCATACCTTCCACTTACTTTGCATCCCCCCAACACCAATTTAATTCACTCACATTTTGATTGAACGACAATTCACATTCTCTTTCAAATTGGCTTATGATTCTACCATCTTCAAGCCACAAGCCACATTCTTGTCTGAATGTATTTAAAATTACATTCATCGAATTTTTCATCAACGTTAAATTTACATTCCCTTTCAGCTAAGGTTACAACTTTACCATCTTGTCTCAACATACACACTATTACACACATTACTTTGCTTTTTGACTATTTCAATCCACATTTATGTTCAAAAATCATCCAAATTACATGCGTAAAGTTTTTTTTTATTACGATTAAATTTACATTTCCTTTCACCTATGGTTACAATTCCACCATCTTCGTTCCACATCTACACCTACACACGGGGTATGTTGCATTTTGCCCCACCCATAAACAATGTAAACTATTTCATTCACTCAAATTTTGTTGAACTATCATTCATATTCCTTTTCACATTTGGTCACAGTTCAATCATCTTCACGCCTCATTCATGTCCAAGTACATTTACAATTTTGCCCTCATTTCCAGTAAACAATGTATTAAAGTACTGAGTACACAGTGTTCAGATGGTACCTACATAGTCCCTTTCCTCTGGAAAGTTTCAAAATTTGTAGGTAGACAAACTCCTATTTTTACATTTGTCAACATCTCATCCCATTTAGACCTCCACGTTTGTGCTGCACTGCAAACGCCACCGAAAGTAAGACCTAGCATATATATATATATATACACACATATGTCCAAATGTAGTTGGTGAAAAGATGGAATCAGCCTTTTTAATAACTTAGCTCTGAATTTTGATTTAATTACTAGTGCAAATGAGGTAAATGAAATCTACGAAATATCTCATTTTCTGGTTTTTGTTATGACTTATGATTTGCTTCCTTTTGAGATTTGCTTGCGTTTTTTGTGTGTGTGTGTGTGTTTTTTTTTTTTTAATTTATTTTTGGTTTCCTCTTTCCTTTTGGTTGATCTGTTTGTTTGATTTTTGTTGTTAGTGTCCTTTTCTTGTTGGTCCATTATGGACGTTTGCAGCACTTCGTCAAATAGCTTTTGTCAACCACTCTACATAGAACTCTCTATATATGCATTTACCTAGACAACTTTGAACAAATCAAAATTTTTGTACTTACCTCAGTAACCCTCTCAACCAAATTCTTGAATAACTAGCCATGCATAATTAGTATGGAATTTGGTATGCACCATTACTTACTCATCGTCATGTCAATTTTTTGTGATTAGTCCTCATCTTTGCAATGTTTGTTCGAGTGAGTTTAATACGTGGTTTTCTGATCTGATTCAATGTGACAGTGAGAGCACTGAACACAATATTCCAACAATGGGACGTACAAGCAACACCCTTGTGGAACATAAGTGGAGAGCCATGTAGTGGATCTGCTATAGATGGGACAGAGTTTGAGGGCACTGATAATAATCCAGAGATTAAATGTGACTGTTCCTATGACAATAGCCGCACTTGCCACATTACCAAATTGTATGTTTTTTCTTTCTGCCAATTTTTAAGACTTAAAGAGTAACATGAGAGTCCTTCCTCATTTATTTACTAATCCACATAAAGAGAAGGTTGTAGTATTGTTCTGTTGTGTAGCAACTAAAAAAATGAACTATTAATCTTAATTAGTAGTTTATGTCAAGAATGATGGAGTAGTGATACCATATTGGTTAAAAAATCAAGTCCTCTGTGTAATGTTTGCATGCTCAAGCATAAAAAATGCATCATTTTCAACGGTATATTCCACTTGGTAAGGGGGGGAAAAAAAGGATTGGTGGTTTGGAACTAAGAAGTAAAACTACAAATCTATGTAAAGAACATAATGGTGAACATTGCAACAGAAATTTTTTCCACAAAGATTGTTTTTTGAATGAGAAGAGCAATGAGATTATGAATGCACACAGGGAAAAAAACAGAAAGGAAAAAACACTGCCGTAAATAACTTATTCCCTTGATGCATATTAAACGATTACAATCAGCCATTAAATAGGCTAGAAAAACACTCAAAATAGGAAACAAAAAACCAAATATGGAAAGAATAAATAGGGAATAATACTGAGCATATTCCTTAAAATAAAATAACACTCAGCATATTCCTTTGACTTAAGGAATTATCATAAAACTTAAATATCTAAAATAGATCCTAATTATATTAGACAAACTTTGTCCACACTCCCCCTCAAGTTGGGTGGTATAAGTTGTACATGCCCAACTTGTCTACTAACTTTTCAAATAAGGGTCTAGGTAATCCTTTGGTCAACACATCGCAGCTTGCTCAGAAGTAAGATTATACGTCGTGTAGACAATTCCTTCCTCGATTTTCTGTTTAATGAAGTATCGATCTACCTCCACATGCTTGGTTCTGTCATGATGTACAGGATTATGCGAAATGTTTATCGTTGCCTTGTTATCACAGTAGACACGCAATGGAAGTGTGATTTCAACTTTGAGCTCATCTAATAGCGTTCTCAACTACAGAATTTCACAAATTCCATGAGCCACTGATCTTAGTTTCGCTTTAGCACTGTTCCTTACAATAACAGATTGCTTATTGCTTCTCCAAGTTACCAAAGTGCCCCGTACAAGCGTGCAATCCCTTGAAGTGGATCTCCTATCGTTAATTGTTCCTGCCCAATCAGCATCTATGTATACCTCTATGCCTCTTTCTTTACCCTTTTTAAAGAACAAACCTCATCCAGGTGTTCCTTTCAAATATCTCAGAATTCGAAACACTGCCTCCATATGTTCTTCGGTAGGTGCATGCATGTATTGGCTAACACGACTAACAGTAAAAGCTATGTAAGGTCTAGTATGAGACAAGTAGATGAGCTTACCAACTAATCGTTGAAAACGACCCTTGTCTATCGGATCATTGTCTTTTACTCCTTTCTTGCAACTTGGCTCTAAAGGAGTTTCTGTAGGTTTGCAACCCATCATCCCTGTTTTTCTTAGAAGATCCAACGTATACTTCCTTTGTGAGACTGAGATCCCAATCTTATTTCTGGCAATCTCTATACCAAGAACGTACCTAAGACTTCCCAAATCTTTGATCTCAAATTCTTTTGCCAGTTTCTTCTTCAGTCTTTCTCTTTCTTCAAGATCATTCCTAATCAAGATAATATCATTAACATATACACTGAGAATGGTGATCTTATCATCCTTGTGCTGATAGAACAAAGTGTGGTCTCCTCTGGTTTGCTTGTATCCTAGTCCCTTAACCACCTTAGTGAAACGATCGAACCAAGCTCGCGGTTATTGTTGGAGTCCATAAAGAGACTTTTTTAACTTGCAGACTTGATCACTCTTGCCATCAAAACCTGACGGCATTTCCATATAAACTTCTTTTTCCAAGTTGCCATTAAGAAAAGCATTTTTCACGTCAAGTTGGTGCAACGACCAATCTAAATTGACAGCAAGTGATAACAGTACACGAACTATATTAATCTTGGCAATCGGAGCAAAAGTTTCTTTATAATCTATTCCATAAGTCTGAGTGTAACCTTTAGCCACCAAACGAGCTTTGTATCTCTCGATAGATCCATCTGCCTTTTGACTCCAAACACCAACTTACATCTAACTGGAACTTTTCCTTTTGGTCTTTGTACCACATCCCACGTGTTATTCCTTTTAAGAGCCCCCATTTCTTCTAAAACAACATCCCTCCATTCAGATTTCTTCATAGCTTCTTGGATATCTCTAGGAGTTTCCACACTAGCCAAGTTAGCCACAAAAGCTTTCATAGAGTCTGTTAGGTGATCATATCCAATATAATGGGCTATTGGTTGTCCAGTGCAGGATCTCACCGCCTTTCTTAATGCAATTAGGATCTCTAAATCACTAGCCTTCGTTTCAAGACCGTCATTAGTTTAAAATCTTGGTGGTGAGACACTTCCTGGCTTTCTACAGCTTTTTGGTTCTTCTTGCGTACATAAGTTTGATCAAAAAATTGCAAGCCATTCTCTTTGGTTTTATTATGTTCTTGCATTCTAGGTATACGATTTTTTGGATCTTGATTGGGTTTCGGTTGAGCAGAAGTATCAAGAGGTTGGTCTGTGATTTGATTCGGTGGGTTGATTTGAGTGAAAATAGGTTGACTGTCAACAGGATTTTCGGCAACAGAATTTTCGGTGGGAATATTTGGAGTCATTTCGGGAAAGATTTCAGGAATATGGTTGGGTTTTTCTCATGATTCCTCACGGTGTATTGGGGGTTTGGAGGGATCTGATCAAGATTTGGGGTTCTTGGGGTTCCTAAAGAAGGGGCAAAATACCAAAAATATTCCCATGCATTAGAACTGTTTGAAATGTTAGTCAATTTTGATCTTTCCCAAAAATTGTCTTCCCACATTCTCTCCCCCTGAAGGAAATTTTTGGTAAAAAAAGGTTGATTTTCAAAAAATGTCACATCCTTAGACATAAAATATTTCTTTTTTTCTATTGAATAGCACTTGTGCCCATTTTGAGTTGCAGAATACCCCAAAAATATACACTTATGAGCCCTAGGGTCAAATTTACCCTGTTGTGGATCAAGATTGTGGACAAAGGTGACACAACCAAACACTTTCAACTCTAATGAAGATGGGAAACGTGACTGTGGATACGATTTATATAGGTAATCCTATTGGGGTTTGAAACTTTAAGACTTGAGAAAGTACCCTATTAATCACATATGTTGCTGTCAAAATTGTATCACCCCAAAAACAGTTTGGTAAGTTAGCTGTGAACAACAAGGAATGGGCCACTTCTAAAATGTGACGATTTTTTCTCTCAGATACCCCTTTCTGTTGAGGTGTGCTGACACAGAAACTTTGATGAAATATCCCACAAAAAGTGACAAACTCCCCCAAAGTGTCCTTAAAGAATTCGGTCCCATTGTCTGTCCTTAAAAACTTGATGTTCTCGCCAAATTGTGTTTTAATTATGGAATGACATTGTTTGAAAATATTCCTAACTTCAGATTTTTCTTTTAATAGGTAAACCTAACAAATACGTATATGATCGTCGGTAAAGGTAATAAATCATTTTTTGTTGGTAATACTCAAAATGTGGGATGGTCCCAAATGTCGCTATGAATGAGAACAAAAGGTTTAGATGCACGATATGATAATGGGGGAAAGGAAACACGAGTATGCTTTGCTAATTGGCAAATCTCATATTGCAATTTATCATTATTTTCAAACAAGGATGGGAACAAAAACTTCATATAGAAGAAACTGGGATGTCCTAACCTATAATATAATAACATAATTTTTGAATTCTTGAAAGGGAAGTGCTTGTAACCATTTGAGCTACTTGAATTCTGGAATATTTTTCTTGTATTGAATCAATGGAATACAGCCACTATTTACGTACAATTGCAGACATCTAAAAAAGGAAAAAATCACCTAATCAATCTCCTACAAATCAGTTAGAAATTACATTACAATTAAGATCTTTATAAAACAGGAAACTTCCTAACTAATTTTTACAAAATCAAATCAAATTAAAACTTTCCATAATTTGACACTCTCTCTTAAGTTGGTGAATGAATCTCCTTCATTCCAAGCTTGCTAACATTATCTTGAAACGCAGTACTTGGTAGTCCCTTTGTGAGAATGTTTACTAATTGATCCTTAGTCGACACGTACAAATCTGTCCGCTATCAAGCTTTTCCTTTATAAAATATCTGTCCACCTCAATATGTTTCGTTCGATCATGCTGCACCGAGTTATGAGCAATGTTGATGGCAGTATAATCTCATTGGACCTTCCCACTTTATTTTCAAGTCGTCAAGGATTATCTTCAACCATAATAGCTTGCAGATTCCCATTGTCATTGATCTAAACTGGGATTCAGCACTTGACCTCGCCACTACATTCTGCTTCTTACTCCTCCATGTCATCAGATTTCCTCCTTGAAATGTATAGTAACCTGAAGTAGACCTCCTGTCGTCTAGTGATCTTGTATAATCTGCATCAGTGTAGACTTCCAATGCCATTTCCTTTCCTTTTCTGAACAAAATACCTTTTCCAAGATTACCCTTTAGATATTGCAAGATCCTATGAACCGCCTTGAGATGTGCTTCCTTGGGATTGTGATAATGTTGCAAATCCTAGACCTATTTTAGGAAATAGTTACGAATATTTTTTTCCTATTCTTAAGGCTGATTTGTTTCCTAGAATAAAGATTGTGTATACCTGTAAGATAGGAAATTAGTTTATTTGCTTCCTGATTTTGTGTAGAGCAGCTTGTATATATAGTCGTTACACTATCAATGAAAATTAAGTCTTTCAATTCAAATTCTAAGCCTGTCGATTTTACATAAACTTGCTAACAACACTAATTGCGAATGCTATATTTGGCCTTGTATGCGTCAAATGGATCAACCTTCTAACAAGTCGTTGGTATGGCCCTCTGTCTACCACTCGATCTTCTAACGCATCACACAACCCATGATTGAACTCAATGGGAGTGTGAATTGGCTTACACCTTAACTTCCCTGTCTCCTTTAACAAATCAAGCACGTACTTATGTTGTGAAATGAAGATTCCTTGTCTTGAATGAGCTACTTCAATGTCTAGAAAGTACTTCAATCTTCCAAGTTCCTTGATGTCAAATTCTTCCAAGAGACGTCTTTTTAGATTGAGTATTTCCTCTGTATCATTTCCTGTTACTATAATATCATTCACGTAAACTAGCAATGCTGTCACTCCCTCTGAATCTGAGTGTCTCTTGAAAAGAGAATGGTTTCCTTGACTTTGTTTATATCCCAAGGATTTCATAACTTTGGTAAATCTTCCAAACCAAGCTCTTGGCGACTGTTTTATGCCATAAAGAGCCTTTTTTAGCCTGCAAACCATTCCTTCTTTAGACTCAAAACCTGGAGGGACTTCCATGTAAATTTCTTCTTCCAGGTCACCGTGGAGAAAAGCATTCTTAATGTCGAACTGCAACAGATTCCATCTAAAATTGGCAGCTATACGCGAATAGCGTTCATCTTTGCAACAGGAGTGAACGTCTCTAAGTAATCTATGCCGTAAGTCTGTGTGTACCCTTTGACTACCAGTCTTGCCTTATATCTCTCAATCGATCCATCAGACTTATACTTCACTATAAAACCCATCTACATCCTATTGGTTTCTTCCCTCTTGGTAGCTTCACCATCTCCCATGTCTTGTTCTTTTCAAGAGCTTCCATTTCCACCTTCATAGCATCCTCCCATTTCTTGTTCCCTAACGCCTCAGATAGATTTCTCGGAATAGGAATTGTGTGAAGGTTGCTTAAGAAGGCTCTATGGGTTTGGGAAAGATTTTGATAAGTCATGAACATATATAAGGGGTGTTTGATACAAGTTTTGATTACTTTCCTAAGAGCAATTGGAAGGTCGACGTCACTTGTTTCTTCAAAGTCATTAGGCTCAGTTGGTGATGGGTTACTTTCAGGGTTTTGAACAATAGCACGAATAGGAGATTGTACCTAGATTGGAACTTTCTTCTTGGAATAAGTTAGAAGTGGTCGACCATCACCTTGTTTTCCTTTATCTTTCATCACATTAGGCGACACAAATGAATCAATAAGCTTAATAGGTTGAAGAAACTGACTGGAAGGATATGGATTTGACTCAGATGTGGGTTCGGATGGACTTGACTCAGATGTAGGTTTAGATGGATCTGACTCAGATGTGCGTTCGGATGGACTTGACTCAGATGTGCGTTTGGATGAACTTGACTCAGATGTAGGTTCGGATGGACCAGACTCAGGACTAGGAAATTCAAGAAGAAACATGTCCTTTGCTTTATCTTCAATCAAGTTCTCCCCCTGAAGATAGGAATGTTGGAAAAAGGACTCACTTTCATCGAATGAAATGTCAGCAAAGACAGAGAATTTTCGAGTAGAAAGATGATAGCACTTGTACCCCTTTTGTGTAGAGGAGTACGCAATGAAAATGCGCCTAAGTGCTCTTGGATCAAGTTTTCCCCTGTTTTGAGAATGCACATGAAAAAAAGCAACACTTTCAAAAATTCTGGGAATGATATTGTTAGAAGCGTTGAAATTTGGAAAAAATGATGTAAGATACTCAATTGGATTTTTGAAATCAAGAACACGTGTGGGAAGTCTATTGATAAGATGGGTGGCGGTTAAAATAGCTTCTCCCCAATACTGTTTAGGGACGTGTTTGTGCAAAAGTAGGGCTCTCGTGATATCTAGGAGATCGCCATTCTTACGTTCAGCTACACCATTTTGTTGTGGGGTGTTGACACAAGAAGATTCATGGATGATCCCTTCTTTTTGAAAGAATGGTGAGAGAACTTGGTTGAAATAATCCCTAGCATTATCGGAGCTCAACCGCTTAATTCTCACATCAAATTGTGTTTTGATCATGTTGTAAAAATTCAGGAAAATAATTTTGACATCTGATTTATTTTTCATGAGATAGATCCAAGTTACGCGAGTACAATCATCAATGAATGAGAGAAATCACTTAGCACCAGAAATATATAGGACTATGGATGTTCCCCAAATATCATTATGAATGAGAGGAAAAAGGTTGACAGTTCTTGTTTTACTTATTGAAAAAGAGGTACGCTTATGTTTGGTAAGTTCACAGTCATTACAATGAAAAAACTGAACAGACAAATTCTTAAACAATGAAGGGAACATTTTCTTGAGAACATTAAAAGACGATGATCTAAACGACAATCATAAAGCCAAACTTTTTGTTTATTTGACATGATAGACTCTGAAAAAAGTGATTTAGATAAAGGATTCTCAACTTTGGTTTTCCCACATTGATCTTCTAGATAGTAAAGACCATCTCTCTCATTAGCACGTCTAATTGTCTTCCTCATGCTTTGTTCCTGAAAAACACAGTATGAAGGAAAAAACGTTGCACTGCACTTGGAGTCATCTGTGAGTTTCTTGATGGAAACAAGGTTGGCAAACAGTTTTGGGACATGAAGGACATTTTTTAGTGTGAGGTGATCATTACTCATTATATCCTCTTGCCATGCTACTGTTGTGATTAACCCATTTACTGTTGTAATTTTTCTATTGCTTGAACAAGGAGTATAGGTAGAAAAAAATTTGGAAGAACAAGTCATATGGTCGGTGGTTCCTGAGTCTATTACCCACAAATTTTGAGAAATCTTATTTAAGACATTAGTAGCACAAGAAAAAGAAGAAATACCTGAGAACGCCAGAGAACAAGTACCTGTTGTAGGAGACTGTTCCAAGGTTTCAAGGAAGAGTTTAAACCTCTCAATTTCCTCCTTGTTAAATTAGTGTAGGCTGCCTTTGTCTCTACCAGATTCAGTGCTTGCTACATGTACTTGACTTCTCACGTTTGCACTTTGGTTTGGTTTGCCATGGAGTTTCCAGCATTGATCCTTGGTGTGTCAATGTTTTTTACAGTATGTGTAAAAAAGAGAATCACGGTTAGAGGTCTTAGACAGGCTAGTTTGGACATCGGATTGGCTGGAATCTTTTACACTCACTGCCTTGGTTAAAAGTGCGGAGCTGCTTCTTTCGTGCGACTCCAGCATGACACTTCGTCGTCCTTCTTTAGACCGGATGATTGAGATTGTCTCATTCAAAGAGGGCAGCTCGTCTTTCCCAAAATCTGCACTCTAACAGCATCAAAATCAATATTAAGACTTGCAAGAAATTCAAAAATACGCTCTTTTTTAATAAATCTCTTCAAAATCATAGAATCTTCACTGTTGTGTATCTCAATGCATTGATAGTGGTCCAATTGCTGCCACAAACTCTGCAGTAAACTCGAGTATTCAGTAACAGTTCGAGTCCCCTGTTTGGTTGCTGAAATCCTTGTCTTCATTTCGTAAATCTAGGCTGCATCGTGGACCTTTGAATATGTTTGTTGAATAGCATCCCAACTCTCCTTGGCAGTTTCAAGAAACATACACGTATCGCTGATCTCCGGTTGCATTGAATTCCATAGCCATGACATCATCATCGAATCCTGTTCATTCCACGCTATAAATTTGGGATCTTCTTTTGAAGGACTTGTGCCCATCAAATGGTTGATTTTCCCTTTGCCCTTCAAGAATGTGTGAACGAGCTGTGACCACTTCAAATAATTCTTCCCATTCAAACGGTATGCTGGCTGTATGTGCTGTAGATCTCCAGTTGAATTGGCAGCAGTGTTCTCCATTGGAGCTGCATCAACCGTAGGGCTGGTCTCGGTGATCTGGGACATTCTTGATAGAAAGGAGAGATAAAGGGATAAAGAAGAAAAGCAAGGAAAAGAAAAGGATTATTGGAGATGAGAGAAGAAGGAATTCGGCCATAAAAATCAGAGTTCCAAGACAAAGTTGAATGCTCTGATACCAACTTGAATTATGGAATATTTTTCTTGTATTGAATCAATGGAATACAGCCACTATTTATGTACAATTGTAGACATCTAAAAAAGGAAAAAATCACCTAATCAATCTCCTATAAATTAGCTAGAAATTACATTACAATTAGGATCTCTACAAAACAGGAAACTTTCTAACTAATTTTCACAAAATCAAATCAAATAAAAACTTTCCATAATTCGACAGAGCTTGCCCATGGACACTCGAATCATCCGCAAAGTAGTATAGGCCATTCAGTTCCTTAGCATTGACAATCTTCTTCCCCAATGATCGGTCTTGAAAAATACAAGCAGATGGAGAAAAGGTTACTTTATAATCCATATCTTTTGTTAACTTACTTATTGACAAAAGATTGAAATTTAATTTGGGCACGTGAAGAACTCCTTTTAAAACAACATTAGTTCCAATTTTGATGGCCCTACTACCAGCCACAACTGAAGAAGTTCCATCTGCGATCTGCACCTTGTGATTTCCAGGGCTAGGAACATATGAGGTGTATAATTTTGCACAACCAGTCATATGATCCATTACTTCAGAGTTAATAATCCATGGTTCTTCTTTCTTGGCAAGTTCACAGAAAGTAATCAAGGCTTTACCTTTCTGAGCCATGAGAGATGTCGAAGAGGATTGTGTTATCATTTGTCTCAATTGTTCCGTTTGCTCCTTGGTAAAGACCATGGTTCCAAGGGCTGGTTCAGTCTTCGCTTGCTTTTCTGTTGATGCCTTGAGTCCTTTCCCTTCACGTCCACGAGCCCAGTTAGGAGTTCAGTTGGCCGGTTTGCCGTGCAACTTCTAGCAATTCTCCCTGGTGTGATAGGGTTTCTTACAATGATCGCAACATTTTTTATTTGTTTTCCCTTCTCCCTGACTCTCTTGTCCACAGACAACAAGGGCAGAATTTTCCATGCTTCGTGTGTTGGTTCCTAGCATGACCTTTCTCCTTGACTCTTCTCTACGGACTTCAGCAAAAATTTTCTCAATTTAAGGAAGGGGTCTCATCCCTAGAAGTCGACCACGAACCTCATTTAAATCCTTATTCAGTCCAGCCAAGAAGTTGTATACCCGATTACGTTCCACCAACTTCCTGTACAAGACTGCATCTTCAGGATCTTTCCATGAAGGAGAAGTGAACAAATCCAATTCTTGCCAGAGTTTTGTGGACTCGTGGTAATACTCCGTGACATCACTCTCCCGTTGTCTTAGATTACGAATCATGTTCCTCAACTCAAATATTTGTGAGGTATTTTCTAAATCAGAGTAAGCCATTGTAACAGCATTCCAAATCCTTTTTGCCATGGGAAAAAGGATATATCTGTCAGCAATATTATCTTCCATAGAATGTGCCATCACCATGGAATTTTGCGCCTCCCAATTACCATAAGATGGATCCTCTGGTTTTGGTGTTGGAATAGAGCCATCTCAGTATCCCAGCTTTTCCTTTCCACGAATCATCATCGGAACTGATCGGGACCAGTTGAGAAAGTTTTTTCCAATTTAACTTTTGGGTTGTAATTTGTAGGGAGGAAAGACTGATGCCCTCGGGATTAGCAGTGGGAGCACTTGTGGAGGTTGTTCTAGGGTTGCTTGTGGCAACCTCAGAAACATTGCCTCCGCTTGCTCTAGCCAAAGCCTTTCTATACATTGTCTTCTTTAACTCGGTGGCTCTAATACCATGAACGCACACGAGGAAACAAACAGAAAGGAAAAAACACTGCTGAAAATAACTTATTCCCTTGATGCATATTAAATGATTACAACCAGCCATTAAATAGGCTAGAAAAGCACTCAAAACAGGAAACAAAAAACCAAATATGGAAAAAATAAAAAGGGAATAAGACCCAGCATATTCCTTAAAATAGAATAACACTTAACATATTCCTTTGACTTAAAGAATTACCATAAAATTTAAATAACTAAAATAGACCCTAATTACATTAGACAAACTTTGTCCACAGATTATATGTCCTTTTTGTTAAGGAAAGTGATGGGAATAAGATTAATTCTGTATATCTATAACTCCTTTCCAGGAAAGGAGAATGTTCCATATATTATAGATTTATCTCATAGTGAATATTGTTCGTGAAAGTTAAACAATGACAACGGCCCTATGGTATTTAGTGTCTATTCTTTGATAGTTTGTTCAGTTTGGTAGAATGTAAGTGGAAAATAAATTCTTACCATATTCTAATTGGTTGTTTGTTATTCCAGGAGGGTGCAAGCTTTGAACAAAAGAGGAGTGATTTCAGAAGAAATTATGACTTTGAAATATTTGGAAGTTTTGTATGGATTCTTTTTGAATTAATTTCTCTTTTCCTTTTGGTTTGTCAGATTGAATATTCAGCTTTTCCGTTCTACTCATTTAATTTGCCAACTTTCTTTCAATTGGATGATTGAGCCCATGGTGGTGTTTTATTTTATTTTCAAATGTTTGCAGCACGATCGATGAGAACTACTTCACAGGTCCTTTGCCTGCCTTTATTGGAAATTTGTCTTCATTGGCGATATTGTGAGTAGTTGAAAATAAAAGTCTTCCATAAGTTAAGAAACACTCTGCGAACTTCTTACCAATTTGCAAATGGTTTTTTTGCACTCATGCCCATTTTTATATCAGTCTCCTAGATTTAAACTTTATTCCATGCACATTAAAAAGAAAAAAAAAAAGAAAAAGTTAGTTACTGGCTGTTGAGGAACTATGGCATCTTTACTTTCTAACTGGTCCTCAGAAAATTAATTGCAGTTACCCTAATGGTTCTGTTACACTTTACGTCTTCAAACTGATAACAACTAACAATCTACACTCTGAAGGCTCTAATATTCAAGTTTCAAGGGAACATAAGCCATATTAGTAACGATTACCTAGCTATTCTCAATTCTAAGTAAGCCTTTTATGTAAGGATGACCCTTTTACTTAAAGTTATCTGGAATTTATTGTTTCAGTATTTATGTCTCACTTGTATACAATGAGGTAAAAACTATGCCAGGACTTGTCATTAATCATACTTTGTATTCTTTTTGTCCAAGTGTAAATATTAGAATAGGAAATTAGATGTAATCCCTTAAATTAAGGGATTTAGTTAGTCAACTTTTCTGATTTAGCTCCCTAATTTCTCTTGATTTAGTTTCCTTTTTTGTTCTTGTAATCTCCTATATATATAGTGTACAATCAAGATGTATCATATGCAAGAAATACAGAATCTTTTCTCATCCCTTATTCTTGTCATGGTATCAGAGCCCTAGGGTTTTCTTCTCTGGGATTTCTGCTCAGTTTTTGTGCAGCCTTCATTGCTGCCATCCTTGCTCTATATATATATTTTTCTTTCTTTCTTTGTGCAGCCTTCATTGCTGCCAGCCATTTCAGCCTTCATTGCAGCCATCCTTGCTCTATTTTTTTCTGTGCAGCCTTCATTGCCGCTAGCCATTTTTTGGGGGGTTCCTCCTTCCTTGTTGTGCAGCCTTCATTGTTGCCATTCCTTCCATTCTTCCCGTCTCAATTCCTGATAATATAGCCTCAATTGCTGCAAATTCCCTTCCTTCACCATGTCAACCTCCCAAACCTGCAGCCTTCATTGTTGCCATTCCTTCCATTCTTCCCATCTCTAATTCCTGATAATATAGCCTCAATTGTTGCAAAATCCCTTCCTTCACCATGTCAACCTCCTAAACCATCGACACCACTGAAGCCACCAACTTTAGCAATTCTACTCCGTCCGATGAGTTCAATTCTACTCAGAAAATTGGTGACTTGCAGAACATTTGGGTGTCTTATAGGCTCAATGGGAAAAACTACCTTAAGTGGTCTCAATTTGTCCAAACGTACCTCCAGGCAAAGGGAGGCTTAGCCATCTTCTTGGTACAGGATCGGCTACAAATGATTCAGGATTTGGAACATGGGATGAGGAAGATTCCATGATAATGTCGTGGTTATGGGATTCTATGGATCCTATGATTAGTGACACGTGCATGTTTTTCTCTACTGTAAAGGAGATTTGGGAGTTCATCTGCCGCACATATTCGAAGGCTCATGATGCCGCTCAAGTACATGAGATCAAGGTCAAAACGGCAGCCACCAAACAAGGAGACAAATCTGTCACAGAGTATGCAAACTTATTGCAAAATCTGTGGCAAGAACTCGATCATTACCGAGCTTTTGAGATGAAATGCCTTGAAGACGCTACCATCTTGAAGAGTTTCATTGAAAGGGGCAGGGTCTATGAATTTTTGGCTGGATTAAATCCTGAATTTGATCAGGTCAGGGTTCAAATCCTTGGCAAGGAGGACACACCGTCTTTAGAAGAAACAATTTCTTTGATTCGAGCAGAAGAAAGTCGAAGGAGTGTTATGCATGAACCACAAGTCATGGATGGATTAGCCTTAGCAGCAAAAACCGATCATCAGGACAAGGGAAAAACTGATCTACCTAAGTAATCAGGTGGAGAAAATCAGGTCAAGGAAAACAAAGACAATCTCTGGTGCACTTACTGCAAAAAACCAAGGCACAAAAGGGAGAAATGTTGGAAGTTAAATGGGAAACCACCAAGCTGAGAATGGGGAAACCGTGGGGGGCAGCAAAGACCTCAAGCACGCCCGGCAGAGCAGTCCAAACCTGAGGAAAATACAGCAACAGGAGGATTCAACAGTGGGGAAATTGAGAAGCTGAAAAATCTCTTGGGATCTCTTGAAAAACCTTCGGGAGCTTGCTCTTTGGCTCTTTCAGGTAAACCATCCTTTCCTTTTTGTATGAATACCTCAGAAAAATTGTTTACCAACTCATGGATAATAGACTCCGATGCCACAGATCATATGGCATTTACATCCCATTTTTTCCACACATATACCCTAAGCCCAAGTAATCAAAAAATTAAAGTGGCCAATGGCTCTTTAACTACTGTTGTAGGGTTTGGAGATATACATTTCACACCTGTCCTTGTCCTTAAAAATGTCCTCCATGTACCAAAACTATCGGCCAACCTTGTGTCAATTCGAAAGCTTAACTATGATCTTAAATGTTATGCTACTTTTTTCCCTTCTTATTGTGTTTTTAAGGAAGGATTGGACTTGCTTAGGAAAGAAGTGGCCTTTACCACCTTGAATCATCTCAAAAATAATTACCTTTGTCATTTCTTAGTTCATTGAATAAAGATACCATTTGGTTGTATCATTTGTGTCTAGGTCATCCATCTTTTAGGGTTTTAAAGGTCGTGTTTTCCCATTTGTTCCAAGTATTAGATATTTCTGAGTTTCGTTGTGAAATTTGTGAATTGACCAAATATACTCGTGTATCTTTCCCTATTAGCAATTAAAGAAGCTCTTTTTTCCTTTTCATTTAATTCATAGTGACATATGTAGACCTTCTACCTGTACCTAATGTTTCTGGGGCTCATTGGTTTGTATCCTTAATTGATGATTGCACTCGGGTTACATGGCTCTTTCTTCTTACACAAAAATCTGATGTTACTATTGTTGTACCTAATTTCCACTCAATGGTTCAAAACTAATTTGGGGTAAAAATAAAAAGCTTTAGGATAGACAATGCTAGGGACTACTTCGACTAGGTGTTATCACCCTACTTCCAATCACAGGGCATTATTCATGATTCATCATGTGTTGACACACCTCCACAAAATGGGGTGGCTGAAAAGAAAAATGGGCACTTACTCAACACCTTCCGAGCTTTACTATTTCAAGGGAATGTCCCTAGGTCCTATTGGAGAGAAGCTGTCCTTATTGCCACACACCTGATAAATAGACTTCCCTCACATGTGCTGGACAACAAAAGTCCCATAGAAATTCTTAACAGCTTCTACCATCACTTTAGAACATTAAATGGCCTCACACCTAAGGTTTTTGGGTGCACTGCTTTTGTTCATGTCCACAGTGAACATAGAGGCAAACTAGACTCTCGAGCCATCAAATATGTCTTCCTTGGTTATTCATCCACTCAAAAAGCGTATAAGTGCTACAACCCCTCATCCAGAAAATTTTACATTTCCGCAGATGTCACTTTCACAAAAAATACACATTTTTTCTCCAAGTCCTTTCTTCAGGGGGAGAATTCAATGATAGAAGAAAGTCCTTGGGAGACCTTTGAGCCACTCAAAATCCTTGACCTCCTTTGTGTCCCAAACCGTATTGTTGAACCCGAGTTGAAGCCCTTGGAACAAGTCATATCAGAGTCACCCAATTCTCTCATTGAACCTGAGTCATCTCTTGTCCCACTTAGTGTCTCTAACAATTTTCCAAGGTATCCTCAAGTGTATTCAAGACAAGCCGTTCCAGAACTGAAACAAGTCCAAGAATCCAACTCAGACTCTGGGAATGAGATCACGGTAAGATCTGATCCACCTTTACAACCCATTGAAGACCTAATAGATGACCTTCCCATTACTATTAGAAAAGGTACAAGAGAATGCACTAAACGACCACTCTATCCATTATCTTACTATGTATGGAAATCTTCTTGGAAATATTCTCCTAGGATTATTCTTGGTATTTAGGATCCTAGGAAGTATCTACCTAGGGATATTTTTGTTATTTTAGGATCCTAAAGCTTAGGAAGTTACTCTTATTTGAATATTTCCTTTTTTAGATTTTGTAGACTTGTCTATATAAGGCGCCCCTTGTAACCAGATTATTCATCAGAAAATAAAAAGTTTTTGCAGTGTTTTATTCTTCTTTGTTTTTCTCCTTGGTTTGTTTGTGTTTATGGTATTAGAGCTTGGACTAAACGCTGGGTTGTAGAAAACAATGTATCGGAAGGTTTTGATTGGAGCAAGCAGAGGTGATGCTTCTAAGGATGCCTCGAGTGTCTCTTAGACAGCCTTTAAAATTGCTTCCATTGCTATTTCTGAAAATTTAATTCATTCCTCTCTACAAATCACCACTTAGAAATTAAATGGAAAAAATTTCCTCAAGTGGTCTCGATCTGTGTTGATGGTGATCAAGGGAAAAGGGAAATTAGGATATCCAGACGGTTCAATTGCCATGCCAAAAATAGATGACCCAGGCTATGCAAATTGGGAGGCTCAAACTCTATGGTGATGGCGTGGCTAATCCATTCAATGAAAGACAACATTGCAGACACATACATCCTATTTCCTACAGCCAAAAAGATATGGGATGTAGTCAATATGGCTTATTCAGATTTGGAGAATACATCTCAGATGTTTGAATTAAGGAACAAGACTAGGGATCTGAGGCAGGGGGAGAACAACGTTACTTAGTAAAAACGTGTAGTGGCTGAATGAATTTCCATTGATCTGTATTGTTACAATTTAAAGCTGTACAAGAGACTAAAAAAGGCAAGTATCCTAAAAAGAAAAAAACTTAATTGACAGTCTAATTGACAGCTGCTTAGGTATCTATTTTTGGGCCTAATTTACAATAAAAGAATATACTAATTTACACCCTAATAAGAAACGAAATCTTGCGACACTTAGTATTATCATGAGTTAACAAAGTTATGGCAAGAACCGGACTTATTCAAGTCACCTGCTTGGAAGGATCCGGAAGATGCAATAGTTTACAAACAGATGGTGGACCAAGACCATGTATACGATTTTCTTGCAGGATTAAACAAAGATCTGGATGAAGTCAAAGGACGTTTATTAGGAATGAGACTGCTTCCTTAAATGGAAGAGATTTTTGCCGAAGTTCGTAGAGAGGAATCATGGAGACATGTGATACTTGGGGGTGACCAAACAATTATGAAGAACTCTGCCCTTGTTATTCACGGATAGGAGAATCAAGGAGAACCTAAGGCAAATAAAAAATGGTGTGATCACTGTAAAAAACCCTATCACACCAAAGAAACAGGAAGTTACATGGAAAGCTTGCAAATTGGACACCAAGTCAAAACCGTGGCAAAGGATTTCAGGCTGCCATAGAAAAGCAAATTGAGACAGAATCCAATGTTGTAGCATTTATTAAGGAACAGATGGAGTAGTTGAGACAGATGATGTCACAGTCTCATCTTTCCTCTTTAATGGCCCAAACAGGTATGGCCCTAACTGTTTTCGGAGGCTTAAAAGAAAAAGGTGAGCCATGGATTATAGACTCTGGGACTACAGATCATATGACTGGAAGTGCAAAACTTTACACCACATATGTTCCTAGTCCAGGAAACCGAAAGGTGCAAATTGTAGATGGTATTGCTTTAGTGGTAGCTAGTGCTGGTAATGTTAAAATTGGGTCGAATGTTATTCTTAGAGGGGTTTTGCATGTTCCAAATTTAAACTTTAATCTCCTGTCCATTAGCAAGATTATAAAAGATTTGGATTGTGTAGTAAATTTCTCCTCTTCTATTTGTGTTTTTCAAGACTAGTTATCAGGAAAGAGGATTGGCAGTGCTAGGGAACTGGATGGCCTATACTACTTCGAGGATGATTCTGTTATTAGTGTTCAAGCTTAATTGGTTACAAGCACTTCACTTTCTAGAATTCAATAAATTATGTTATTACATTACAGACTAGGACACCCAAGTTTTCAGTATTTGAAATTTTTGTTTCCCTCTTTGTTCAAGAATAATGAGAAATTTTAATGTGAAATCTACCAATTAGCCAAACACTCTTGTTCCTTTTCCTCCTGTACCTTACCATGCATCTAAACCCTTTGTTTTGATTCATAGTGACAATTGGGGGCCTTCCAAAATTTCAAGTTTAACCAATAAAAGGTGGTTTATAACCTTCACTGATGACCATGCTCGGGTTTGCTGGGTTTATCTTTTTAAGGAAAAAACTGAAATTAAGAATATTTTTGAGCAATTCCATTGAATGGTCAAAACACAATTTGGTCAAAACATCAAAGTGCTGCGTATTGATAATGGAACCGAATTTTTTAATGCCATTGTGGGTGATTTTGTGGTCGAGTGTGGGATTATCCATCAAAGTTCATGCGTTAGCACACCCCAACAGAATGGAGTGGCTAAGAGAAAAAATCGACACCTTTTAGAAGTTGCTAGATCCTTGCTGTTTACAGCCAACCTACCTAAAAAGTTTTGGGGAGATGCCATTTTAACAGCAACTTACCCTATAAATAGGGTTCCTTCACGCACCTGAAAGTTCAAAACTCTTATGGAGTGCCTTTATGAGTCATATCTTCAATCTCGTATCTCGTCCTCTTTGGATTTGCGGGTTTTTGGGTGTGTAGCTTTTGTCCATAATTTAGATCCAAATCGGGGAAAGTTTGACTTTAGAGCTCATAAATGTGTGTTTTTGGAATATTCTGACACTCAAAAAGGGTATAGATGTTATTCTATTGAAAAGAAAAAATATTTTGTCTTAAGGGATGTCACTTTTTTCGCAAATAAGCCTTATTTTTCCAAAAATTCCTTTCGGGAGGAGAAAAAAAAGGGAAACTAATTTTTGGGAACAACCAAAATTTCCAAGTTCTGAGTATCCTAAATTTTCAATGCCAAAAAATTCAAATTTTTGAGAATCATGGGAATATTTTTGGGATTTCTCTCCATCTTTAGAAACTTCAAATCTTGGCCCTAGGAATTGTGTTCCAACCAAATCTTCCTCTAGGTACAAATTCGAATTCAAATGTGGTTGACTTTCTATCTTTGAATACAGAAAACCAATTGTCAAATATATCCGAACCAAACTTGCCTAATCCGAATCCTATACCTAGCTCATCTAGCCAACCCAAGCCTGAATCACAAGACCCAACTAAAGACCCATAAATCCATGAAGATCCAACGTCTATAATGCAAAAACAAATAAAGGAAAGTGGTCTAGAATCATTTGATATAACCTACTCACGCAGAAAGGTCTGAAAAATAGTAGAACAACGGAAAGTTCCTCACTGTCAAGAATCTGACTCAATAACCGTTTCTGAGAAAGATTTGGATGACCTGGATATGCCAATTGCATTGAGAAAGGGGGTGAGGTTGTGTACAATGCATCCTATTGCTAATTATGTTGGGTATGATCACTTATCTCATGCAGTCAAGGCCTTGGTGTCCAACATGGCGAACATTGAAGTTCCTAAAATTGTCGGGGAGACTATGAAGAATGATGAATGGAAGCAAGCCGTGGAAGAAGAGGTGGGAGCTCTTGAAAGAAATGATACGTGGGAAATTGTCAAGAAACCCAGAGACAAGGTGCCAGTAGGATGTCAATGGGTCTTTATTGTTAAATATAAAGCAGACGGTTCGATTGAGATGTTTAAGGCTCGGTTGGTGGCTAAAGGTTATACACAAACCTATGGGATAGATTATCAGGAGATATTTGCGCCAGTTGCTAAAATTAATTTTGTTCATGTACTATTGTCCTTGGCTACGAACCTTGATTGGCCGCTCCAACAATTGGATGTGAAAAACGCCTTTTTAAATGGTGACTTGGATGAAGAGGTCTACATGGAGTTGCCACTTGGTTATGATAAAGGCGGTAATAGTGAGTATGTTTGCAGACTAAAGAAGTTTTTATATGGCCTTAAACAATCTCCACGAGCTTGGTTTGATCGATTCACCAAGGTAATAAAAGGGCAAGGATACAAGCAATCTGAGGGCGACCATATGTTGTTCTATCATCATAAGAATGGTAAGATTACCATACTTATTGTCTGTGTTGATGATATTATCTTGACATGAGATGATGTGGAAGAAGGAAACCGGCTGAAAAGCCAATTGGCTGATGAGTTTGAAATACAGGATCTTGGGAGACTTAGATACTTTCTGGGAATGGAAATTGCAAAAAACCGAAGTGGAATTTCTGTCTCACAAAGAAAATATGTTTTAGATCTTTTGAGAGAAACAGGCATGATAGGATGTAATCCTGTTGATACTCCAGTGGAGCCAAATATGAGGATGGACAAGAAACAGAGTAGTATTCTAGCAGAGAAGAGTTGATTTCAATGTCTAGTTGGTAGACTGATTCAATTGTCTCATACTAGACCGGATATCACTTTTGCAGTCAGCTGATTAAGCCAATATATGCATGCCCCTACAGAGACTCGTATGGAAGCAGTCTTTAGGATTTTGAGATATTTGAAAGGAACACTAGGAAGAGGCTTATTCTTTAAGAAAGACACAGATAGAGGTGTGGAAGTGTATACGGATGCAGATTGGGCTGGAGCTACTGATGACAGTAGGTCTATATCAGGTTATTGAACCTTTGTTTGGGGCAATTTGGTAACTTGGAGAAGCAAGAAGCAACCGGTGGTTGCCAGAAGCAGTGTTGAGGCAGAATTGAGATCAGTGACTCGCGGTATTTGTGAGATATTGTGGTTGAAAATTCTGCTGGAAGAATTAAAGGTGGGAGTGACACTACCACTACGAGTCTATTGTGATAATAAGGTTGCAATAAATATCTCTCACAATCCGGTTCATCATGACAGAATCAAACATGTGGAGGTTGACAGGCATTTTATTAAAGAAAAAATCGAAGGAGTCATCTGCATGACTTACGTGCCAACCATAAAGCAAGCTGTTGATGTCTTGACTAAAGTGATACCTAAGGCTTTATTTGAAAGGTTGAGAGACAAGCTAGGCATGTACAATTTGTACAGCCTAGCTTGAGGGGGAGTGTAGAAATATTCTTGGAAATATTCTCGTAGGAATATTTTTGGTATTTAGGATCCTAGAAAGTATCTACCTAGGAATATTCTTGTTATTTTAGGATTCAAAAGTTTAGGAAGTCACTCTTATTTGAATGTTTCCTTTTTTAGATTTTGTAGACTTGCCTATATAAGGCAGCCCTTATAACCAGATTATTCATCAGAAAATAAAAAAGTTTTTACAGTGTTTTATTTTTCCTTGTTTTTCTCCTTGGTTTGTTTGTGTTCACTATGTCTCCTTTAAGCGTCTATCACCAACTCACAAAAAGTTTATTGTGAGTTTAAACATCATTGTTCTCCCTGGTACTGATTTTGAGGCATTATCAAAAAAGGAATGGAGGGATGCTATGAGAGAGGAGATGAGTGCATTGGAGAAGAATAAAATTTGGGAGATTGTTGATAAGCCGAAAGGGAAAAACATTGTTGATTGTAAGTGGATTTTCACAACAAAATACAAGGCCGGTGGATCCCTTGAGAGATATAAAGTGAGATTGGTGGCCAAAGGATATACTCAGACATAGGGGGTTGACTATCAGGAAACTTTTGCTCCAGTTGCAAAAATTAATACTGTGAGAATCCTTTTATCATTGGCTACTCATCTAAACTGGCAACTCCTACAGTATGATGTTAAGAATGCGTTACTTCATGGTGACCTAGATGAAGACATCTTCAAGAACATCCCACTGGGATTTGGAGGAGACACAGGTAACATGGTGTGCAGGTTGAGAAAGGGCCTTTATGGATTGAAGCAATCTCCTAGAGCATGGTTTGGGAGATTTGTGAAGGTTATGAAGGAGTCTGGGTATAAGCAAAGTCAAGGTGATCACACTCTCTTCATCAAGCATTCGGCTGCAGGGGGAGTAACTGCACTTCTAGCCTATGTGGATGATATTATAGTGACTGGTAATGATGAAAGAGAGAAGTATGAATTAAAGCAGAGGCTGATAAAAGAGTTCGAGATAAAGGAACTGGGAAAACTGAAGTACTTTCTTGGCATAGAGGTGGCATATTCTATACAAGGAATCTTCATATCTCAACAGAAGTACGTGATTGATTTATTGGTAGAAACAAGGAAGATTAGATATAAGCCAGTCTCTATTCCAATGGATCCAAATCATAAGTTGGGAGAAGCTAAAGAAGAACTGGCTGTTGACAAATGAATGTATTAGAGGTTGGTTGGTAGACTCATATACCTTGCTCACACTCGGCCAGACATAGCATATTCAATGAGCGTGATCAGTCAATTCATGCATGATCCAGGAGAACCTCACTTGCAAGTTGCTTATAAGTTGTTACATTACTTAAAAGGCAATCCTGGAAAAGGAATTTTGTTTAGGAAAAATAACACTCTTGCTCTAGAAGCTACATCAACGCTGACTATGTCGGTTCCTTGGTGGATAAAAGATCAACTGCAGGGTATTGTACTTTTCTTAGAGGTAACCTGGTAATGTGGAGGAGCAAGAAGCAGTACGTGGTTGCAAGTTCATTTGCAGAATCAGAATTTAGGGCTATTGCTCAAGGATTGTGTGAACTGCTATGGCTGAAGATTATTTTGGATGATTTGCGAGTCAAAGGAGAAGGTCCTATGAAGCTCTATTTTGATAACAAGTCTGCCATTAATATTGCTTATAATTCTATTAAGCACGATAGGACAAAACATATTGAAATTGATAGGCATTTCATCAAAGAAAAATTGGAGGAAGGATTAGTGTGCATGTGCTATGTTCCGTCAGAACGACAATTAGCTGATGTTCTAACAAAGGGCCTGGTTAGTTCAAGTTTCCATGATCTTGTATTCAAGCTGGGAATGGAAGACATCTATTCCTCAGCTTAAGGGGAGTGTCAAAGTGTAAATATTAGAATAGATAATTAGATGTAATCCCTTAAATTAAGGGATCTAGTTAGTCAACTTTTCTGATTTAGCTACCTAATTTCTCTTGATTTAGTTTCCTTTTTTGCTCTGTAATCTCCTATTTAAATAGTGTATAATCAAGATGTATCATATGCAAGAAATACAGAATATTTTCTCATCCCTTATTGTTGTCACTTTTCTTTCCACTATTCGTGTGTTTCTAAGTTAATGTGAATGTCTGATTCTAACCCTCAAAAATGTCAGATTTTCCTTGAATAATAATACTTTTAGAAAAGCTCTGAGATTTCTGATGAGATTTATTTGTTGGTGGTTCTTCTCAGGTCTGTCTCCCACAATGCATTCTATGGGTCACTTCCTAAGGAGCTTGGAAACCTTAAGGGTCTCTTTATGCTGTAAGATATCCAACCACTTCAGTTAACATTTACACTTGAGTTTTTGTGGTAAAGTGTCAGTTGAATGATGTATGGCGTGCTCTTGAAAATTCTCCTTTTCAGTGACATGACTACATCTGATTGGGGGTAACAAATTGTCATTTGTGTGTGAAAACGTTTATGGGCTGAATGAATACTCATTGATCTGTATTGTTACAATATAAAGCTATACAAAGGACCAAATATGGTAAGAATCCTAAAAATAAAAACTGATTGACAGCCCTAATTGACAGCTAATTAGGTGTCTATTTTAGGCCTATTCTACAAGGAAAGAATATACAAATTTTCACCATAATAAAGAATGAAATCTCGCAATACTCCCCCTCAAGCTGGCTTGAAGATGTCTTCCAAAGCTAACTTGCTAACTAAGAGCTCGAATTGACCCTTGTGAAGTCCTTTGGTAAGAACGTCTGCTAACTGATTCGTGGTCCGAACATAGGAAAGACAGATTAACCCAGTTTCAATCTTTTCTTTAATAAAATGCTTGTCTACCTCAATGTGCTTTGTTCTGTCGTGTAACACTGGGTTATGAGCAATTGAGATTGCTGCCTTGTTATCACAGTAAACTTTTATAGGAAATGATACTGGAATCTTCAAATCTTCAAACATTCTCTTCAACCATATTGCCTCACTTATTTGTGTGCAAGGGACCTGAATTCAGCCTCAGCACTACTTCGATCCACAACATTCTGCTTCTTGCTTCTCCATATAACAAGATTACCTCCAACAAAAGTGTAATAGTCAGAAGTAGACCGTCTGTCAGTAGTATAACCCGCCCAGTCTGCATCTGTGTAGACTTCTATCTGTAGATTGTTGTTCTTTCGAAACATAAGTCCCTTTCCAGGAGTTCCTTTAAGATGCCTCAATATCCTGTAAGCTGCATCGAAATGCTCTGGCCCTGGTAAGTGCATATACTGGCTTATCATGCTCACTGCAAAGGCAATATCAGGACGAGTGTGTGACAGATAGATAAGCTTCCACACAAGTCTTTGGAATCTCTCCTTGTCAATCACCTCTTCAGCTTTGGTAGGATCAAGTTTCTGATTAGCATCAAGAGGAGTATCAGCAGCTTTACAACCCAACAGTCCTGTTTTACTAAGAAGATCAAGAATGTACTTCCTCTGATTCACAAATATACCCTTCTTTGATCTGGCAAATTCCATACCCAAAAAATACTTTAACAATCCCAGATCTTTGATTTCAAAGTCCTGTGCCAACTTCTTCTTCAAGTCTACTATTTCTTCAAGATCATCACCTGTCAGGATTATATCATCTACATAGACGATTAAGATTGAGATCTTACCTCTCTTTGTTTGCTTAAGAAACATTGTGTGATCTACTTGGCTTTGATGATAACCATGACTTTTCACCACCTTATCGAAGCGTTCAAACCAAGCACTCGGAGATTGCTTAAGATCATATAGCGATTTCTTGAGTTTACAGACCTTATCTTTTCCCAATCTCTCCTCAAATCTTGGGGGAAGAATCATGAACACTTCTTCCTCTATATCCCCATTCAGAAACGCATTTTTGACATTTAACTGGTGTAAAGGCCAGTCATAATTAGTAGCTAATGACAATAGTACCCGGATGGAGTTGACTTTTGCAACAGGAGCAAAAGTTTCCTGATAATCAATTCCGTATGTTTGGGTGAAGCCTTTAGCCACTAATCTCGTCTTGTATCTTTCAACACTCCCATTTGCCTTACATTTTACTGTGAATACCCATTTACAGCCAACTGTCTTTTGTCTCCTAGGCAGATCAACAACTTCCCAAGTCCCACTTCTCCTCAGAGCATTCATCTCCTCTATTACTGCTGACTTCCAGTTGGGGTCACCTAGTGCTTCTTGTATGTTTCTCGGAACAAACAAGTTAGATAATTTAGATATAAAGGCATTATGTGTTTTTGATAGATTTTCATAGGTCAGATAACGAGATATAGGATGTGAAGTGCATGAACATTTTAGTTTTCTGATAGCTATAGGAATACCCAAGTCATTGAGTTCATTATTAGGTACAGAATGAGGAATGGAATCAATATTGGAATTATTAATACCTGGGATAGTTTCAGGTTCCGTCATCGAAGTAGGCGATTTAGCTAGCTCTAAGGGAACCATGGCCGTCTTATTTTTCTGATGATCTTTCCTCCTTGAATAAGTAAGAAGCTCTCTACGTTCAATGTGAACTTTCGGTAGTATCTCTCCCCCTGCAAATGACTCAGGTACACTTGGCAAGGTAGACTCTGACTCAAGAATTTCCTTATCATTGATACTTCCTAATTTATTTAAGAATCTATCATCACTTGTGGAATCAGTAACAGTTCCATTAGTTATAAAGTCACTAGTTTCAACAGTTTTGGGTAAAGTAAGAATATCCCAAAAATTTCCTTCATTTTTTACATTCTCTCCCTGAAGTGAAATTTTTTGAAAGAAAGGTTGGTTCTCAAGAAATGTAACGTCCATGGAAACTAGGACCTTTTTAGTTTGTGGATTAAAACACTTATATCCTTTTTTATTTGGGGCATATCCAATAAAAACACATTTTTCTGCTCTAGGATTAAGTTTTGATCTCCCTTTATTATTAATGTGGACATATGCGGTACAGCCAAATATTTTAAATGGTAGATTAGATGCAATACGTGTTTCAGGAAAAAATTTTTTTAAGCAATTAAGAGGCGTTATATAGTTTAAGACACGTGTAGGCATTCTATTAATAAGATATGTTGTAGTTAAGACTGCATCACCCCATAAGTACTTAGGAATATTCATAGAAAACATGATTGCACAAGCAACTTCAAGTAAATGCTTATTTTTCCGTTCAGCAATACCATTTTGTTGTGGTGTATCAACACAGGTAGTTTGTTGGTGAATCCCTTTTTCAGTAAAAAAATTGCCAAGAACACCTTTGAAATATTTAGTTCCATTATCAGAGTGGAGAATTCCAATTTTGGTTCCAAAAAGGTTTTCAACCATAGAATAAAACATTTTAAATAATTTCTCAATCTCAGCCTTTTCTGACATTAGATAAACCCAGCATAAACGAGTATGATCATCAATAAAAGTTATAAACTATTTTTTATTTGAAAGTGTATTAATCCTTGAGGGACCCCACACATTACTATGAATTAAATAAAATGGTTTCGATGATTGATAACCTTTAGGAGGATAAATAGTTCTATGACTTTTAGATAAAATGCAGTTCTCACAATAAAACTTAGAGCAATCTAAACCCTTAAATAAAGTAGGAAATAGTATTTTAAGGTAAGGAAAACTAGGATGTCCTAGTCTATAATGCTAAAGCATAATCTTATCTTTAACAGAGGAAGAACTCATACAACTTAAACCATGAGCTTCTTTATTCTTAGATTCTTGATCTTCAAAAAAATAGAGGCCATCGATTAACTTAGCACTGCCAATCGTCTTCCCCAAATTCAGTTCCTGAAAAACACTATAAGAATCAAAGAAAGTGACATGACAATTAGAGTCTCTACATAGTTTGCTAACTGATAGCAGATTACAAGTTAATTTAGGAACGTGTAAGACATTTTGTAAAGAAATATTTTGTGAAAGATTAATCACACCTTTGCTAACTATAGGTGAAAAAGAACCATCTGCTATACGAACTTTTTCATGGCCAGAACAAGGATAATATGAGTGAAACAAATTAGATAAGCTAGTCATATGATCGAAAGCTCCTGAATCTATGATCTAAGGAGTAGATTGATTAAATGAATAACAGGATAAAGCCTTAAAATCACTACCTGCTTGTGCCATAGAAACATTAGGAGTACTAGATGAACCCGAAGTGGTCTTTAACAGTTTCAGGATTTGATCAATCTGTTCCTTGTTGAAGGGGGCCGAACTAGCCTCATGCGCAGCAGGGGATTTGTTAAATCTTCCTCTATGAGATCCCTTCCAATTTGCTGGTTTTCCATGTATTTTCCAACATGTATCCCGTGTGTGGCGAGGCTTGTTACAATGGTCACACCAGACCCGTTCTTTGTCGCCCTGTTTCTTCTCCATTCCACAGCCAGCACCCATATCAACAGCAGCAAGTACTGAACCCTCCACTGTACTGCTTGAGTTTTTCTTGCCGAGCATAACAAGACAGCGACTCTCTTCACACCGAACCTCAGAGAATACTTCTCCAATAGATGGGAGTGGCTGTCTACCAATAATCCTGCCTCTAACCTCATCAAACTCCACATTCAGTCCAATAAGAAACTTAAAAATACGATTATCCTCCACCATTTTCTTATAATGATTACAGTCATCAGTACACTTCCACTCATAATCATTAAAGAGATCCAAATCTTGTCAAAGCCGTTTCAAGGAATTAAAATATTTAGTGACAGAATCCTCACCTTGGTGGATTTCTTCTAGTTTTAATGTCAACTAAAATACCTGAGATTGATTTCCCAAGTCTGAGTACATTTGATTGATGTTGTCCCAAAGCTCCTTGGCTGTATGATAGCACATGTAATTGGAGCTTATGTCCTCCTCCATTGAGTTCACCAACCAAGTCATCACCATAGAGTTCTCCGCGTCCCAAGTAGCATGGCTAGAGTCACTGAGTGCAGGCTTCTTTTTTTCCTCCAGTCAAGTAACCCATCTTGCCCCTACCACGAATGTACATGCGCACGGATTGAGACCAGCTCAAGAAATTCTCCCCATTCAATTTAATGGTGGTAATTTGAATGGAGTGGGATTCCGAGGTGGGGTTTGTGAGTGGCAGACGAGGATGTGGGCAGACCTGCAGTAGGCGTGTTCGTCCTTGTAGCAGTGCTGGTCATTTTTGAAACCTCTGACATGGTGGTGAAAAAAGAAGAGTAGTTTGGCTAGTAGAAGATTAGAGAGGAGATGGACAGATATGGGTGAAGACTAGGTATTAGGTTTTGCAGGATAAGAGGCAGCTAGGTTTTTTTCCAGGAATTAGAATTCCTGCTCTGATACCATGAAAACGTTTATGGGCTGAATGAATACTCATTGATCTATATTGTTACAATATAAAGCTGTACAAAGGACCAAATATGGTAAGAATCCTAAAAATAAAAACTGATTGACAGCCCTAATTGACAGCTAATTAGGTGTCTATTTTAGGCCTATTCTACAAGGAAAGAATATACAAATTTACACCATAATAAAGAATGAAATCTCGCAACAGTGTGGAATTGGAATTTTTTTTTTTGTTTCTCTCTCTCTTCCTTATTTATGGCTACAGAAGTGTACTAAAGATCAGATTTGTATTTTGTTAATTTTTTTTCTTGGAGGATATTTCATACATTTAGTTTATTTCTGATCCATTTGATTGATAGCATATAGAGCTTTATTGTCTTATAAAACACACACACACACACACACACACACCATGCACACGCACACATCAACTAGTGTTTAGTTCTAGCGTTTATAACTGCTCAACTCAATGTGGAATCTTTCTAGAAATATTGAGAATTAGATGTTTTGGAAGTTGTAATTCTGATAATCAATCATGGTGCAATTTGTGGTTTAACAGCTAGTTTGTGAACGGCAGATTTCTATCTTGCTTCTAAAAAATATGGGTCTTCAATGTGACTTTGCAGGTCAGTTGGATCAAATAATTTTTCTGGATCACTTCCCCCAGAAATTGGTAATTTGGTCAAACTTGAACAAATGTAAGTTCCTTCATTAATTAAAGGTTTGACCAACTTACGGAGTTGAAATTCTTGGGTTGGATAGTCCAGGAATGAATAATAACAAGAGTCGTTAAGCATTACTCTTTTTTTTTTTTTTTTTTCCTTTTAAAGTTTAATTCATTATTTTGTGTAATTTGTTATCCTTAATAACAATGAGGGCATTATAACGATAATATGTGAGTCTCCACATTTAATATTTTATAGACGAGATATTCAATAAGTATTTTTAACCCTTAAATCAATCTAGCTTGAGTATATGAGGAACATCTTGAGAAATGCATGTACCTCTGATGAAATTGATTGAAAGTCGGTTCATGTTTTCTGCAGTTACTTAGACAGCTCTGGAATTGGTGGTGAAATTCCTTTGACGTTTTCTAATCTTCAGAATGTAGAAGTCATGTAAGGCGCCTTCTACATTTCTTGTCTCCAAATTCTCTGTTTTCTTGTACCAAAAGACTAATGTTGAACTTAGCTTACTATAAGGTGGATCATTGAATATCAGGTGGGCGTCAGACAGTCCTTTCTCAGGCAAAATACCTTACTTCATTGGAAATTGGACAAGGCTAACTTCTTTGTAAGCATTAAAAGTTCTTGTTTTTATGGTGTTATTACTAAAATAGACACACCAACATTTCCATGATGGATATTGAGTTTGACAAGCCTCTGAAATGATTTTATAGGAGATTTCTAGGGAACTCTCTTGAAGGCCCTATACCATCCAGTTTTTCTCAATTGATCTCATTGCAGTCTTTGTAAGTTTAAAATATCTGTGTTAAAATGTACTGTAAAGTCGTTTCTTCACTGTGGGAATGAGTAGTTTAAAATGTGTCTGTTTATAATCATGTAGGCGAATTGGTGATATCTATAAAGGGAGCTCCTCTCTTGATTTCATCAAAAACATGAAGAACTTGACTGAGTTGTATGTCAGCAAACTTCTCAATTCCCAATCTGCCATAATTTAATATTCATGTGTATGTTCCGACTCCATACACATGGCTCTAACGTTAATTTACTTTTTCTTTTTTTCTTTTTTTTTTCAGAGTTCTAAGAAATGCATTGATTACTGGTACAATTCCATCTTATATTGGAGAAATCCAGCGTCTACAAACGTTGTATGTTCCCACACATGAACTTAATGCCAAAATTAAAGTTAAAATAAACATGGGTTTCATGCAATTTATTTATTTTAACATTGTTAATCTTTGCAGGGACTTGAGTTTCAATAACCTAACAGGCGAGATCCCAAGTTCGCTGTTCACTATGAGTCTCACATACTTGTAAATAGTCAAGCAGTGTTTTCATCGTTATAGCATAACACTTGCTACGACCTTTACCTGACTTTTTCTCTCGTCTTCATTTCTTTTTGGTGCCTTCTCTTTCGTTATCATTGACATTGGCAGATTTCTTGGGAACAACAGTTTGTCTGGAAACCTTCCTGTCCAATGGAATGCTGCACTTGAGAACATGTAAGTCCTTGTGTTCTAGTGGTAAAAGAGTTTTGAGTCAATGGGTTTAATTTATAACACTTGCATATGTGATTATAGTGCTGCAGTTAATAAGAGACTAGTTGGCTTGCGGAAGTTTTTTTAAATTAATTTTTTCTAAATCTTTTTCAATGAAATAGAATAGACAAATGGAAGGTATAGAGAAATCTGTATATTGCCGTATATTACAAGGTTTACAAAGCTTTAGTTTAATAGACAATACAAACAGACTAAAAAAGGAAACTATAGGCTGTACATTAGGAAAGAATTTCCTGTCGTTGACTATCTATATTTATACCCTATTAAATCCCCTAAAATCTGGTTCTATTACAAAACAAATATCTTTTTCAACACTCCCCCTCAAGCTGGCTTGTAGATGTCTTCCATAGCTAGCTTGCTTCTTAGAGGTTTGAATTGTCCCTTGTGTAAACCTTTTGTGAGAATATTAGCAGCTTGTTCAGTAGTAGAGATATAAGGAATGCAAATTATACCACAATCAAGCTTCTCCTTAATAAAGTGTTTATCAACTTCCACATGTTTGGTTCTGTCATGGAGGACTGAATAATGGGCGATTGAAACAATAATCTTCAAATCTTCAAGGAGTCTTTTTACCCATATAGCCTCACAAATCCCATGGGCAAGTGCCCTAAACTTAGCTTCTACACTACTTCTTGCCACTACATTTTGTTTCTTGCTTCGCCAAGTAACTAAGTTTCCCCCAACGAAGGTACAATATCCTGAGGTGGATCATCTATCAACTGTACTTCCTGCCCAATTAACATCTGTGTATACTTCCACTTGTAAATGATTTCGTTTCTTGAACATAAGACCTCTACCTGGTGAGCCTTAAGTATCTTAGAATCCTGTACACTGCATCAAGGTGTTCTTGTCTAGGAGAGTGCATGAACTGACTCACCATACTTACTGCAAATGCTATGTTTGGGTGTGTGTGAGACAAGTAAATTAGTCTTCCCACTAATCTTTGATATCTCTCTCGATCAACTACATTCTCAGGTTTGGCAGCGTCTAACTTCAGGTTGACTTCAATCGGAATGTCTGCAGCTTCACACCCGAGTTGTCCTGTCTCTTTAAGTTAATCAAGCACATATTTTCGTTGATTCACAAAAATTCCTTCTCTTGACCTAGCAAATTCCATTCCTAGGAAGTATTTCAACACCCCCAAGTCTTTAACTTCAAAATCTTCAGCAAGCCTCTTCTTCAATCTTGTTAACTCTTCAAGATCATCACTTGTCAAAATTATATCGTCCACATATACAATTAAAACAGCAATTTTCCCTGTCCTGCCATGCTTGTAGAACTAGTATGGTCTGCCTGACTTTGACAATATCCATGACCCTTCACAGCCTTCCCAAAGCATTCAAACCACGCTCTTGAAGATTGTTTTAAGCCATACAGGGATTTTTTCAGTCTACAGACTTTGTTTTGACAGTTCTTCCCTTTGAACCCAGGTGGCAAGCTCATAAACACCTCTTCTTCCAAGTCTCCGTTTAAAAATGCATTTTTTATATCTAACTGGTGTAATGGCCACTTAGAATTGACAGCCAACGACAATAAGACTCGGATAGAATTTATTTTTGCTACAGGGGCAAACGTCTCTTGATAATCAATGCCATATGTTTGCATAAAGCCTTTTGCTACAAGTCTCGCCTTGTACCTTTCCACACTTCGATCAGCTTTACACTTAATAGTGAACACCCATTTACACCCAACAGTTTTCTTCCCCTTTGGTAAGTCAACTATCTCCCATGTTATACTCCTTTTAAGTGCATTCATCTCTTCTAAAACTGCCAATTTCCAATTCGGATCATCTAGTGCTTCCTGAATGTTTCTTGGAACAAACAAGTGAGAGATATTTGAAGTAAAGGCTCTATGTTTATGGCTAAGTTTATCATAAGACAAGTATTTGGCAATGGGATGTTGGGTACAGGTTCGGGTTCCTTTCCTAATGGCTATAGGAATATCAAGGTCTATAGGAAGTTGACTGGATACATTAATGTGATCAGAAGTAATAGAAACAGCAGCAGGTAAAGTAGAATTTTGAGTACCTTGAATGTTCAATGAATCATTACTCGGAACCTTTGATTGTCCTTGCTTAGGTATAATAGTAGGTTCTCTACCTTTTTGATGAGTCTTTTTCCTGCTATAAACCAGAAGCTTAGGATTTGGGTTATTTTGAACTGTTGGTAGAATTTCTCCCCCTGTTGGAGATACAAGAATGTTTGGCAAACTTGGACTAGGGTTACTCAGTGTGTGTTTGGTTTTGTTTCCAAAACAGATTTCACGATTTCCTAGGAAATCGATTTCAAAATCGATATGAAATTGTATTTGGTTTGTATTGTTTTTAAAAACAGATTTCAAAACGAATCTAAAATCTCCTTTGCTCTCAACGTAAAATTGAAAACGACTTTTAGTCGTTTTCTCTGATTTCATTTTTCCCATTTCTTTCATTTCTCTGATTTAATTATTATGATTAATTAAGATTTAATTGATATAGTAATTACTTAAATATTATGGTTATTAATTTTTAATTCATTTTTCAATTAAAAATTTTTATTAATTTTTAATTTTTGGTATTCATAATAATTTTTTTAAAAATCAAACATAAATATGTTTTTATAAAATACTTATAAAATGATTGATTTTCAAAAATATAACCAAACACAGTTTCACTTTTTTGTTTCTCAAAACATACACTCAGAAAATAAAACCAAACACAATTTCAGAAACGTTCTCAGAATTATTTTCAAAACGATATCAAATTCAGAGAATTTGAAAACATAACAGATTTCAAAAACAATACCAAACGCTACCTCAGTTTTCCTGATTCTAGAACATCATTTCCCTGTCTAAAGATATCACTGTTGGTAGTAATGGGGTGAGTGACAATAGTTTTAGGTAAGGGAATGTTAGTAGAAATTTCCCAAAAATTTTCTTCACTCTCTTCCTCCCCCTGAAGAAAAGATTTCTGAAAATAAGGTTGATTTTCAAGGAAAAATACATCCATATTGATAAAGGTTTTTTTTTTTTGTTTTTCGATTAAAGCATTTGTATCCTTTTTTATTTGGTGCATAACCAATAAAAATACATTTTTCAGCCCTTGGATCTAGTTTAGACCGAAATCTACTAGTAAGTGGACAAAAACAGTGCAGCCGAAAACTCTCAATGGTAGATTGGAATAAATCCGAGTTTCAGGAAAAATTTTTTTGAGACTTTCGAGGGGTGTAACATAGTTAAGAACACGAGTAGGCATCCTATTAATCAAATATGATACTGTTAAAACAGCATCACCCCGCAAATACTTAGGAACATTCATTGAAAACATGATAGCACGAGAAACTTCAAGCAAATGTTTATTTATTTTTTCAGCAATTCCATTTTGTTGAGGTGTGTCAACACAAGTAAATTGGTGAAAAATTCCTTTTTCTGTTAAAAAATTTCCTGAAACTTCTTTAAAGTATTCGGTGCCATTATCAGTATGGAGAATGCCAATTTTTATTTGAAATTGATTTTCAATCAACATATAAAAATCCTTGAATAATTTTTCAACCTCTGATTTTTAACTTATTAAGTACACCCAACACAGATGAGTATGATCATTAATAAAAGTCACAAACCGTCTTTTTCCAGGAAGAGTTGTAACCCTAGAAGGGCCCCAAACATCACTATGGATTAAATAAAACGGTTTGGATGCTTGATAAGGTCTGGGAGGATAACTAGTACGATGACTCTTTGATAAAAAACAATTTTCATAGTAAAAAGATGAACAATCCAATCCTTTAAACAAAGCAGGGAATAGTTTTTTGAGATAAGGAAAACTAGGATGTCCTAATCTAAAATGCCATAACATAATTTGTTTTCTAGTAGGGATAGAACTAATACTACTCAGTTCTTGAGCCTTTTTATTATTGGAATTATCATCTTCAAAATAGTAGAGACCATCTATCATCTAAGCATTGCCAATCGTCTTCTCCGAGCTCCGATCCTGAAATTCACAATGGGATTCAAAAAAGATAACACGACAATTAGAATCTTTGGACAATTTACTCACTGACAAAAGGTTATATGCAAGTTTAGGAACATGAAGGACAGATTTAAGATCAATAATTTTTGAAAGCTTGACCAAACCTTTGCTTGCAATAGGTGAATAAGAACTATCCGCTATTCTGATTTTTTCAGAACCAGAGCACGGTGAATAGGTTTGAAATAAATGAGAGAAACTTGTCATATGGTCAGAAGCCCCTGAATCAATGATCCATGGGGTAACAAGGGAATTTAAACGACAAGATAAGGCTTTTGGGTTATTACCTGTTTGAGCCAAAGAAGCATTAGGAGTACCAGATGAGGAATTAGATTTTAGCAATTTTAGGATACTGTCCACTTGTTCTTTGCTGAAGGGAAAAGCCTCGGCTTCTTGGGCTGTTGATGCTCGGTTAGACCTGCCTTGCTGTTTACTCTTCCAATTTGCTGGTTTGCCATGAATTTTCCAGCATGTTTCACGGGTATGGCGAGGCTTATTGCAGTAGTCACACCAAACACGAGGCTTCTCATCATGTTTTCTGCCAACATTAGCTTCGGATACAACCAGGGCAGAGGTCTCAACAGCTCCATTTGATGACCTTTTTCCAAGCATAACAAGTTTGTGACTTTCCTCTCTTCGAACCTCAAAAAAAACTTCTCCAATTGAAGGCAGGGGCTGTCTTCCAATTATTCTGCCTCTCACTTCATCAAACTCAACATTGAGTCCAATGAGGAATTTAAAGATTCGGTTGTCTTCCACTGTCTTCTTGTAGTGGTTGCAATCTTCAGGCAATTTCCACTCATAATCACTGAATAAATCCAGGTCCTGCCACAAACGTTTTAAAGAATTAAAGTATTTTGTAACACTATCCTCACCTTGACGGATCTCTCCAAGTTTTAGCGTGAGTTCATAGACTTGTGACTGATTTCCCAGGTCTGAATACATCTGGTTAACATTGTCCCAGAGTTCTTTTGCTGTGTGGTAACACATATAATTAGAACTGATGTCTTCCTCCATTGAATTAACTAGCCAGGTCATCACCATCGAGTTCTCTGCATCCCAGGTTGAGTAAGATGGATCTTCAGGCTTCGGTTCCTTCTTTTCTCCTGTCAGATAGCCAATTTTTCCTCTGCCTCTGATGTACATCCTTACGGACTGGGACCATCGGGTAAAATTCTCCCCATTCAGCCGAATAGTGGTAATCTGGACTGAGTGTGACTCAGAATTTTGGGCTTGGGACTCAGGGTTTCTGGTTTGGCTAATAGAGGAAGGATTGGATTCAGAAACAACCTTAGACATAGTGGCTGGGACTGGAAAAATGGCTAGGGTAAAAAACAAAGGCTCTGATACCAAATAGTGGAAGGTATAGAGAAATCTGTATATTGCTGTATATTACAAGGTTTACAAAGCTTTAGTTAAATAGACAATACAAACAAACTAAAAAAGGATACTATAGGCTATACATTAGGAAAGAATTTCCTGTCATTGACTATCTACATTTATACCCTATTAAACCCTATTTAATCCCCTAAAATCTGGTTCTATTAAAAAACAAATATCTTTTTCAACAAATAGTAATTTAAATCAAAACTAGTTTTGCAAATGAAAGGAGAAGATGACCTGGAAGGAAAATGAGGAAGAAGGAATAAAATAAAATAACCGTTGCTAAAGGAAATCCGTAGACTATTTATGAAAAGTACATTAAGTTGTTCTTATTACGTCATGATCTAAGGGATTAAATAGCGGCAGGGTATGTTAGAAATTATCCTCATCATAACTACTCTAGGTGGCAACTAAATGTCAATTTTCTTTCTAGTGAAACTTTTGAGAAACCATCAAAGTTGTTATGTTCCACAGTGGATAAGATAAAGCGTCAATCAGTGATTTTTGACAAAATGAGTACTACTTTAACTGCTGCCAGATTTATTCCTTTGCCGATTCAAAGTCTCTCCGAACATTTTTGTGTATTGTAGGTCTACTTGACTTTTTGGTTATATGTTTTTGTGTGTACAGAGATTTGTCTTACAATTACCTATCAGGACGTTTGCCCCCTTGGGTAACCTCAATCTCACAATTGTATCTCTCTCTCTCTCTCTCTCTCTCATTTCATCATCTTTACAATTTACACAATATTTTTCACTACATTACCTCACATGTGGATTGGGAAAGGACGCTAATTATGTTTTCAGGCCTCTGGTAAAAGCATATAAAATATTATGAAAATCTGCAGATCGTTGCAATCTGTTTAGTATATATTATGTCAGTTAAAAAAAAAAAGTTAAAGTATGTATTATGGAATTTAACCAAGAGTAAATTTGTGCAGGAACCTAGTGGCCAACAACTTCATATTTGACAGCTCAAACAAAACGTTAGTGTTACAAGCAATGCATTTCTGAATTTTAATTACATTTTATAATTTTTCTCTTTAATCAATGTCTGTACCTGGATAAGCACCTACTGTTTAATTTTTCTTGCAGAGTCATTTCTGGACTGGATTGTCTTCAGAGAAACTTTCCATGCAATAGAGATACCCCACTCTGTAAAGCACTGTCACTTGATAATTGTTTTTCAATTTGGTGCAGTGTCAACTTATAAGTACTGCTGTTCCAATTTGTTTAATTTTTTGTCTATTGGAACTTAAATAAGGTAAAAAGAAATTAAAAAAAAAATCAGATTTTACTGGTTTCAAGTGAACATTTAGTGAGTCTCGTGAGCATTGAATAAGAGTGCAATCTTGTTCCTTCTGTTGTGCTGTATGTATGCTTGTGTCCACGTATAAGAGAAGAAAATCTTTATTATGACTTTTTAATCCGTATTAATTGGTGAAACATGAAAAAAAAACGAATTATTAACGGTTTGAAATAATGCATATTACATTGTCAGTGTAATTTATTTACGCTTTGATCTTAAAGCATGGTGCATTGAGTAACCATAAAAGTTGTAGTCTTAATTTTACTTCTAGTTTTTTTCATTCATCAATCGTGACAGCTTTGGTTTGTGAAATTTGCAGTTGCTAACTTCGCAATCAAGTGTGGTGGATCACAGGTGATAGGAAGGGGTGGCATAGTCTACGAGGCTGAAAACCTACTTCTTGGCCCCGCCAAGTCTTATGTAATTAATGAGAAATGGGCAGTTAGCAAGGTGGGTTTATTTGCAGATAAAACAGGGAAGTTAGATCTTGAAGGTACTGTGGCACAAATCAGTGGCACTAATGAGAACCCGGAGCTTTTCCATACTGCAAGGATGTCCCCAGGATCGCTACGATACTATGGCCTTGGTCTTGAGAATGGACCTTACACTGTAACCTTGCAATTTGCAGAAATTGGCTTTCCAAATCGAAACTCACAGACGTGGGCTGGTCTGGCAAGGCGTGTGTTTGATATTTATATTCAGGTAATTGTACCATATAAAAGGGAAAAAAAAAAATTAGTTAAGGTATATCTCCGACAAATAATTTTGCAAAGATTTATTTCATGAACGCAAAAGCTAAGATTATTGTCTCCCTGCATCATTTTCTTTCTAGGGAAAACTTGAACTTAAGGACTTTGACATAGCAAAAGAGGCAGGTGGGGTTGAGAGAGCACTAGTGAAGAAATTTAATGCGACAGTGTCCGAAAACTATCTTGAAATCCATTTGTTCTGGGCTGGTAAGGGTACCTGCTGCATACCTAAACCAGGTTACTATGGTCCATTAATAGCAGCTGTCCATGCTGCTTCAGGTAACTTAAATTTCTGTCTGCAAGTATCTGAAGCCAAATGCTGAAATGTTCTTCCCTGTTTCTGTAAGCTACAGAAAAATTAATGTTTTAATGTAAATTATTGGCTCAGATTTTAAACCTTCTGTTGGTGGGATTGGACGAAGTACTCGAGGAGAGAATAGGATGGGTTTAATTGTTGGTATTGTGGTTTCTTCTGTGGTTGTTGGCCTTCTCTTGCTGTTTGGTATATTTTACATGAGGAGAAAGTCACTTGAGGATGATGAAGGTAACAGACTATAATTGGAAGTAAAGTAGACAAGTCCTGTTAATGATCATCAACACATTCTGCATCATTCTATTGGATTAAATGTATGACCTTCAAAGTTATTTACTGTTGGAAGATTACGTTTTATAGTTGTAAATATATATATGTAAACTTTCTGTTTTTTTCTTCCCATAGTTAGCCGATTATAGTTTAGGTGAATAAGGAAACTGTATCATAGTTTTTATGTGGCTGTAATTAGGAGGTTTCTTTCCTTATTTAGTGTTCCGTTGAGCTATATATAAACCAGTCTATTGTAATGGAAAATCATCCTTGAATTCATACAGACATATTCTATTTTCATGGTATCAGACATTTTGGCCCTAATAACCTTAATCCAGAAATAGTCTCGTCCTTCAAAAATGTTTGGAGAACAGCAGATTTCTTCATCCTCTTCAACCGTGGTGGGTCAAACAGCTCTAGCAACAATGGCAGGTTCATCAACAACTGTTGACAGCCACTCCTTACAGATTACTCAGCATAACTTAATGGACAGAATTTTCGTGAATGGTCTCAATCAGTTATGCTAGTAATCTGTGGAAGGGGAAAGGCTGGATACTTAACAGGATCTGTCAGAGTTCCACAGAACACATCACCAAATTTCAACACTTGGGAGGCAGAAAATTCTATCGTCATGGCTTGGCTTATCAACTCCATGGAGCCAAGCATTGGAAGAACCTATCTGTTTTACAAGACGGCAAAGGAGGTTTGGGATGCTGTTCAAGAAATCTATTCGGATCTAGAAAATACATCTCAATGCTTTGAGATAAGATCCAAGATTCGAAACACTCGACAGGGAAATCTCTCTGTCACGGATTATTATAATTCCTTGTTGGAATTATGGCAAGAGATGGATCTTTTTTATGAAACAGGTTGGGAGTGCACCAATGATGCAGCAAATTTCGCTAAGATGCTAGAGAAAGAGCGTACTTTTGATTTTTTACAAGGATTAAATCCAAGCCTTGATGAGGTACGGGGACGACTGCTTGGGATGAAGCCTTTTCCAATAGTTCGTGAATCATTTGCTGAAGTGAGAAGAGAAGAAAGCAAGAAGCGTGTAATGATGAATCCTAATGGTGGAGAGGCTGCATCGGCTATGGAGACTCAAAGCTCAGCACTTGTGGTCAGCAAACAAAAAGGAGGCCGAGAGGAGCAAAGAGATGGCCGTGGCTCTCAATCCAAGGAGTTCGTGCGTTGTGACTACTGCAACAAGCCATACCATACTCGTGAACAATGCTGGGATCTACATGGGAAACCTGCCAACTTCAAACCGAAGTCACAACGAGGAGGACAGCGGTGGTGAAAATAAGGCAGCCCATTTAGCAGAATCCAATGCAGGCAACACCTCGAATGTGAGCTTCTCGGCTGAACAAATAGACTTGTTACGCCAACTCCTAAATCAGGCCAAACCTGCCAATACCCCACCAGGAGGAGCTGAGACACAAAATCCCATAGCAGTCACGGCACAAACAGGTACAAAGCATCTAGAAAATTGTTCGATTGTTGACACAGGAGCTTCCGATCATATGACAGGATCTTTGCAAGTTTTTGATGAGTATGACAAAAACAATAAGATGATTAATGTCTGGGTTGCTGATGGAAAAATGTCACCAGTCATAGGAAGAGGAACGGTTCGCTTACCAAATATGATTCTAGAATCGGTGTTGCATGTGCCTAAGTTAACTTACAATTTTCTTTCAGTTAGTAAGTTAACTAATGATATGGATTGTGTAGTAACGTTTTTTCCTACCCATTGTGAATTTCAGGACCGTACTTCGGGGAGGATGATTGGCACTGCTAAAAAGAGAGATGGTCTGTACTACCTCATCAAAGAAAGAGTCCGTCATAAAAAATAAAAGGTCTTTCTCTGTTATTTCCGAGTCTGAGATTATGTTATGGCATCAACGTTTAGAACATCCAAGTTTCTCTTATATGAAAACTTTGTACCCAAATCTGTTCATTAATAAAGAGAAATTTTTGTTTCATTGTGAGCATTGTGTACTTGCCAAACAATCCAGAGCTTATTATCAACCACGTCCATATACACCCTCAAAACCCTTTCATTTAATCCATAGTAACATCTGGGATCCCTCTAGGACAATGAACCTAATTAGGACTCAGTGGTTTATTACCTTTATTGATGATCATTCAAGGGCTTGTTGGGTATACTTGATGAAAGAAAAATCTGAAGCTTTGTTCTGGTTTAAACAGTTTCACAAGTTTGTTCAAACCGTATTTGAGTCCAATATTAAAGTTCTTAGGACTGATAATGGATGGGAGTATTTTTCAAATGTGTTCGGTGAGTACTTGAGAGAAAAGGGTATTTATCATCAAAGTTCCTGTGTAGATACACCAAAACAAAATTGGGTTGCGGAGAGGAAAAATCTTCATTTGTTGGAAGTTACTAGATCAATCATGTTTTCAGGTTATCTTCCTAATCATTACTGGGGAGAAGCAATTCTTACAGCAACACATCTGATAAACCGCTTACTTTCAAAAACCTTGAAATTTAGAACCCCTCTTAGTGTCATTCAAGACAGTTTTCCAAACACCAACCTGTTTAACTCCCTGTCTCCAAAGGTATTCGGGTATACTGTGTTTGTCCACAACAACCTACCTGGTCGAAGTAAACTCGATCCCAAAGCCTTTAAGTGTGTTTTTGTAAGATACTCCCCAACAAAGAAGGGATACAAATGTTATTCACCTACCCTTAAGAAATTTTTTGTATCGTGTGATGTAACCTTCTTTGAGGATCAATGTTATTACTCAACAGATAGGTCTCAAAGAGAGTTTTGGGGGGGAAAGCCATTGGGATCCAATGTGGAGTTTAACTATGTCATTACCAATAACTCAAGCCATATCTGAGTCATCCCTACCATCCATATCCGCAACCTCCAATACAGAAAATTTTGAGCCAGCATATGCAAGTCAGTTTCTTCCTGTACCCGTTGTTGAAGAAGTCTCCAATTAACCGTTTGGGGATGAACCTAGACCTATCCCTACTCTTACGTCCCAAAGAGAAGTGTTACCAATCCAGAAACCGTTGCATGTCTATTCCCGTAGACCATTGATCTCTAAGCTGAGCCAGTCATCCAACCAAGAACCGGTTCCAGGAATACCGATGGAAAGGTTGTCTCCTACGGTAGATGATCTGGATCAACCTATTGCGGTTCGGAAAGGGGTAAGGTCGTGCACTAAACATCCAATCTCTAATGTTGTGACCTGTAAACAGTTATCTTCTGAGTTCAGGGCCTTTACAGCAAAGATTAATGAAATAGAGACTCCAAAGGACATCTATGAAGCCTTAGAGAATCCAAGATGGAAGGATGCTATACAGGAGGAGATGAGAGCCTTACAGGCAAATGGGACATGGGAGATAATCAATTTGCCTGAAGGAAAGAAGGTTGTTGGTAGTAAATGGGTGTTCACTGTGGAGTACAAGGCCACCGGAGAAGTAGAGAGGTACAAAGCTCGCCTAGTTGCTCAAGGGTATACGCAGACACATGGGATAGACTATGATGAGACATTTGCCCCTGTAGCCAAGTTAAATTCCATACGTGTTCTCTTATCCATTGCAGCCAATCTGGATCGGAAGTTGCATCAGCTTGACATTAAGAATGCATTTTTGAACGGCAATCTTGATGAGGAAGTGTATATGAAGGTGCCTCCAGGATTCGAGAAACCAGAAGAAAGAGGAAAAGTCTACAGGCTGAAAAAGTCGTTATATGGCCTAAAGCAATCTCCAAGGGCGTGGTTCACAAAATTCAACTCGACTCTCACTCGGTTAGGATACCAGCAAGGAAAAGCCGATCATACTTTATTTATTAAGGTGGGGAAGTCGAACAGGAGAGCTATTCTTATCGTGTATGTTGATGACATAATTCTCACAGGTGATGATGAGGATGAGATTCTGAGGCTTAAGAGCAAGTTGAAGGAAGAGTTTGAGGTTAAAGATTTGGGGCCATTGAGGTTCTTTCTTGGGATGGAAGTTGCCAGGAGCAAAGAGGGTATTTTCATTTCTCAAAGGAAATACATACTTGATTTGTTGAAAGAAACAGGAATATTGCAGTGCAAACTGGTTGGGACCCCACTCGAGAAGGCATGGAAAAGTAAGGTTGTAGGTGTAGAAGCACTGGTTGATGTAGGGAGATACCAGCGATTGGTGGGAAGGTTGATCTACTTGTTTCTTACTCGACCAGATATTGCCTATGCTGTGAGTGTAGTAAGTCAATACATGCACTCTCCTACTCAAAGACACTTAGAAGCTGTGAATCACGTTTTGAGATATCTCAAGGGAACGGTTGGTAAGGGGTTGATGTTCCTAAAAGCTGAAGATAGGAGTATTAAAGGTTATGTTGATGCAGATTGGGCTGGAAGTGAAGATTGCAAGTCAACATCCGGGAACTGTACCAAGTTGTGGGGAAACTTGGTTACTTGGAGGAGTAAGAAGCAAACAGTGGTAGCTAGAAGTAGTGCTGAGGCAGAGTTTAGAGCAATAGCACAAGGGTTGTGTGAACTAATTTGGCTAGAAAGGTTACTACAAGATTTGAAACTACCCAGATCCTTTCCTGAGCTATACAGTGATAGCAAGTCAGCCATCAGCATAATAAATAATCTAGTCCAACATGATCGCATGAAGCATGTCAGAATAGATCGGAGCTTTGTCAAGAATGAGATCGATGAAGGAAGAATCAACCTTTGCTATATCCCCACTCAGGAGCAAGAAGCGGACATTCTTACTAAGAGCTTGTTGAGATCAAGTCACGAAAATCTTCTTCGCAAGCTTGGAATGCGAAATATCTATTCCTAAGCTTGAGGAGGAGTGTTGGAAGATTACGTTTTATTAGCTGTAAATATATATATGTAAACTTTCTGTTTTTTTCTTCCCATTGTTAGCCGATTATAGTTTAGGTAAATAAGGAAACTGTATCATAGTTTTTATGTGGCTGTAATTAGGAGGTTTCTTTCCTTATTTAGTGTTCCCTTGAGCTGTATATAAACCAGTCTATTGTAATGGAAAATCATCCTTGAATTCATACAGACATATTCTACTTTCATTTACTATAATTGTTGCTTGTTATGGAAATAGGAACTTAAAAATAGTTCTCATTAACCTAACTACGAGTCCTTATACCTTCCGTTGGGACTTGAATCTGCAGAACTTGTGGGAATTGGGCACCGTCCAGATATGTTTAGTTTTGCTGAGATAAGAGCTGCCACAGGAAATTTTAGTCCTGGAAATAAGCTAGGAGAGGGAGGATTTGGTCTTGTTTACAAGGTAAAGTTGAGTTCCATTCTACTTCATAATAAGTAATAACAACTATACATCTTAAGGAGACAATCTTTATTTATTTTTATTTTATTTTTAGATTCTTTAAAATAAGATATAATTTTGTTTTAGTTTTCCTTTTATGGCATTAAGATGTCTTACTTTGCAGGGTAAACTTCCTGATGGGAGAGTAGTAGCTGTGAAGCAAATTTCAGTAGCATCTAACTACGTAAATCGTCAGTTTATGGCTGAAATTGCTACCATTTCTGTCGTTCAACATCGCAATTTAGTGAAACTGTATGGATGCTGCATTGAAGGAAATAGACGCATTCTAGTTTATGAATATCTAGAAAACAGGAGCCTTGATCAAGCCCTCTTTGGTATGAATTGTTCGCCTAAATTAAGTCGGTCACTCTCCTAATATTATAATACACCGCAGTCTGTTATGAGAATCAAATCATGTTGCCCACATAAATTTAACTCATTCTTCATCAATTTATTTTGCTTCAAAGAAAAAAAAATTGAAGACATTGTGTTGAAAAAAGTCAACTGATTTACAGAATTAATTTTCCTTTTATAGTTTATTGTGTAGCTATACAAATCTTGCATAATTAGCTGTGTAATGTAATAGGAAAACAGCTGTAAACCAATTAGTTAGTTTCCTTATTTCGGAGGTAATATTCCTATAAGAAGTGGTACTGTGTAAAGTATTATATAGAAGAAAATATTTTTTCCCTTTGTTTCTGTTTTATGGTATCAGAGCAGGAATAAAATTCCTGGGAAACCTCTCTTTTTTCTTCTCAAAACAGAGACACATACGTGCCTTTTCTTTCTTCTATCATGTCTGAAAATACAAATGATTCCGCCACCTCTACTCAGCCTTCTACCCTGCCATCTGTTTCTGCACCACTCTCCTCTAGAACCACCGAAAATCATCCAGTCCAGATCACCACAATCCGTCTCAATGGTGACAATTTTCTACGCTGGTCACAATCGGTGAGGATGTACATTAGAGGAAGAGGGAAGATAGGCTACCTAACAAGGGATGTACGTGAGCCAGCCACCACAGATCCATCCCACGCAACCTGGGATGCAGAGAATTCCATGATAATGACATGGTTGGTGAACTCTATGGAGGAGGAGATAGGCGCAAACTACATGTGTTACCCTACTGCCAAAGAACTCTGGGAGAATGTGACACAAATGTATTCGGATATGGGTAACCAATCTCAGGTTTATGAGCTTTCCTTGAAACTTGGTGATATTCGTCAAGGTAATGACTCTGTCACAAAATATTTCAATTCTTTGAAGAGAATATGGCAAGACTTAGACCTGTTTAATGATAAAGAGTGGAAGTGTCCTGATGATGCTAGTCAGTATAAGGCTATTGTTGATGCAAATAGAGTTTTTAAATTTCTTGCTGGTCTTAATGAGGAATTTGATGAGGTTAGGGGTAGAATTATTGGGAGAAGTCCCCTGCCTTCAATCAATGAGGCCTTCTCGGAAGTCCGCCGTGAAGAAACTCGAAGAGGAGTGATGCTCTGCAAGAAATCCACTCCTACCAGCACACCTGAGAGTTCGGCATTCAATGCTGAGGCTCATATCAGCAAGCAGAATGTTCCACATTCACAGAAGAATGAGGAGAAACCCTGGGTGTGGTGTGATCATTGCAACAGGCCTCGGCACACTAGAGAAACCTGTTGGTATCTCCACGGCAAGCCTGCAGATTGGAAGCCGAGAAACAAGCGCCAGCCACCTACAGCAAATGCTGCTGCTGAACAGACCAGCCCATTTAGCAAGGAGCAAATCAATCAACTCCTGAATTTGCTAAACCCCAACCCGGCTACTGGTACTCCCAATTGTTCTATGGTACATGCAGGTAGAAAATTAAACCCTTGGATTATTGATTCTGGAGCTTCTGATCATATGACAAATTTACACCATTTATTTTGTTCATATAACCCATGTTCTGGCCATGAAAAGGTTCGTATTGCTGACGGTAGTTTCTCTTCTATTGCTGGAAGAGGAAACATTAACCTGTCCAAGAGTATAGGTCTTAAATCTGTACTCCATGTTCCAAAACTTAAATGTAATCTTCTATCTGTTAGCAAACTCTCAAAAGATTCTAACTGCCGTGTCATTTTTTGTGAATCCTCTTGTGTTTTTCAGGACCAGAAGTCGGGGATGATGATTGGGAGAGCTAAAGAGATAGGAGGACTTTACTACTTTGAGGACACTATTCCTGGTAATAAAAAGGTTCAAGCTTATAGCAGTATGCGTTCGAACCCTGCATTAGAAAAAATAATGGAATGGCATCTTAGACTAGGCCATCCAAGTTTTTCTTATTTGAGACATTTATTTCCTGATTTGTTTAAAAGTGTTAATTGTGCTTTACTTTGATGTGAAATGTGTTATTTGGCAAAAAGTCATCGAATAAATTTTGCTCCAAAACCATACTATCCTTCAAAACCTTTTTTTATGATCCATAGTGATGTTTGGGGACCTTCAAAAATCAAAACATTATCTGGAAAAAGGGGTTTTGTGACTTTTATTGACGATCACACCAGAATATGTTGGGTTTATCTTATAAGCAAGAAATCAGAAGTTGAAAAACTCTTTAAAGATTTTTACAACATGATTGAAACTCAATTTGAAACAAAAATATGCATCCTTAGATCAGACAATGGAACTGAATACTTTAATGAATGTTTAGGGGATTTTTTAACAAACAAAGGCATAATTCATCAATCTACATGTCGTGACACTCCACAACAAAATGGAATTGCTGAAAGAAAAAATAGACATTTACTTGAAGTTGCTCGGGCTATCATGTTTTCAATGAACGTTCCTAAATATTTGTGGGGGGACGCAGTTTTAACAGCATCATATTTAATAAATCGAATGCCTACTCGAGTCTTACAATATACAACTCCTCTAAACAAGCTAAAAGAAAGTTTTTTAATTCTACGAATGCCTTCAGATATTCCTTTAAAAATCTTTGGATGCACATGCTTCGTTCATATTCCAAACAATTTTCGATCAAAATTGGATCCAAAATCTGAAAAATGCATTTTCCTTGGATATGCTTCAAACAAAAAAGGTTACAAATGTTTTAATCCTGTTACCAAAAAAACATACATTAGTATGGATGTGATCTTCATGGAAAAAATTCCTTTCTTTCACAAAAATCAACTTCAGGGGGAGTATGGTACAAATGGAGAAGATGATTTTTGGCAAGTTTCTGAACCATTACCAAAATTTGTTCTAACACCAAGTACACCAGGAGTTCTTGATAAAAAAGAATCAGAAATAGTTGTTGAAAATAATAAAAATGAGGAGAATCCTAGTCAAAAGACACCAGAAATTATTTTGTCTAATACAGGGGGAGAAATATTGCAGAATACGACAGCAGAACCTCTAGTTTATTCCAGGAAGAGGTTCCATAAAAGGAAAAATGTTCAAATTGAATCTTTAGTTCCCTCCCAATCTGAAGAACCGAATGATGGTCCTCAAGAAACACAGGTAATTACCAATCCTGACCTTATTTTTTCATCAACAGAAGCTCAAGATTCAGAGGTTGTGGATCTGGATCTTCCTATAGCCATTAGAAAAGGAACTCGTTCTTGTACTACCAAACATCCCATTGCAAAATATCTATCCTACAAAAAAATCTCACGCAAACATCAAGTTTTTTTGTCAAAAATTTCTAATCTGTCTGAACCTAGAACAATATAGGAAGCACTAAGTAATCCGAATTGGAGAATAGCAGTAAAGGAAGAGATGGATGCTCTTTTGAAGAATGGAACCTGGGAAGTTGTTAATTTGCCAAGAGACAAGACTACTGTTGGATGTAAATGGGTCTTTACCGTTAAATTCAAAGCTGATGGGAGTGTCGAAAGATATAAAGCGCGACTTGTAGCGAAAGGATTCACTCAGACTCACGGAATTGACTATCAGGAGACATTTGCTCCGGTAGCCAAGATCAATTCTATTCGTGTTCTACTGTCCATAGCAGCAAACTGTGACTGGTCCTTACATCAACTCGACGTTAAAAACGCCTTTCTAAACGGTGAATTAGAGGAAGAGGTATTCATGGATGTTCCACCAGGATTTGAGAAGAAATTTGGAGAAGACAAGGTGTGCAGATTGAAGAAATCCTTGTATGGGCTCAAGCAATCTCCTCGCGCCTGGTTTGAGAGGTTCGGAAAGGTGATTAAAAGATATGGATATACTCAGAGTCAAGCTGATCATACTATGTTCTACAAACATTCAGAGACTGGTAAACTTGCTATACTTATTGTCTATGTCGATGATATTATCATTACAGGAGATGATATTAGGGAAATTGAGACATTAAAAGGAAGATTGGCCACAGAATTTGAGATTAAAAATCTGGGGGCTGTAAAGTACTTCCTCGGTATTGAGTTTGCCAGATCAAAGGAGGGGATTTTTATTAATCAGCGGAAGTATGTACTCGACTTGCTCAGTGAAACCGGAATGCTTGGGTGCAAAGCAGCTGAAACCCCGATTGAGCCGAACAAAAAGTTACAAGTGACAAATGAAACAAATGGTGTTAATAAAGAACAATACCAGAGACTGGTGGGAAGGCTAATCTACCTTTCACACACTCGTCCTGATATCGCTTTTGCTGTCAGTGTGGTAAGTCAGTTTATGCACTCTCCAAATTCTCATCACTTGGAGGCTGTGTATCGAATCCTTAGGTATCTGAAGGGAACGCCTGGAAAAGGACTACTGTTCAAGAAAAATGAGCACTTACAGATAGAAGCATTTACAGATGCAGATTGGGCTGGGAGTGTTACAGATAGAAGGTCAACCTCAGGGTACTGTACTTTTGTAGGAGGAAATTTGGTAACCTGGAGGAGTAAAAAGCAAAGTGTTGTGGCAAGAAGCAGTGCTGAAGCTGAATTCAGGTCTGTGGCTCATGGGATATGTGAAATTCTATGGATTAGAAGAATTCTTGAGGAGTTAAAAATTCATAGTCCACCACCAATGAAGGTGTACTGTGATAATAAGTCTGCAATCGCCATCGCCCACAATCCTGTACTTCATGATCGAACAAAGCACGTAGAGATAGACAAGCACTTCATCAAAGAGAAGATTGACAGAGGAGATATCTGCATGGTGTACGTTCCTTCCAACAACCAAGCGGCAGATATTCTGACGAAAGGTCTTCATAAAAGACAGTTCGATAGTTTAGTTTGCAAGCTGGCTCTAAAAGATATTTTCATGCCAACTTGAGGGGGAGTGTTGAAAAAAGTCAACTGATTTACAGAATTAATTTTCCTTTTATAGTTTATTGTGTAGCTATACAAATCTTGCATAATTAGCTGTGTAATGTAATAGGAAAACAGCTGTAAACCAATTAGTTAGTTTCCTTATTTAGGAGGTAATATTCCTATAAGAAGTGGTACTGTGTAAAGTATTATATAGAAGAAAATATTTTTTCCCTTTGTTTCTGTTTTACATTGTATGAATTATTTGATGTTGATGGTAAGATTCTTTGCCTGCTTTGCTTTTCTTGACTGCATATGCAAGTTATTGCGGAATCCACTGCAGTCTCGTACTATATATCTCAAATGATATTCAATATTATAATTTAACTAATTTGTCATATATTTTCTGCTGCTGCAAAGAAAAGAAAGAAAATAATTTTTAAGTAGGGTGGTGGTGTTAGATTGTAGTGATGGCATTTTTACCCATTAGGGGCGGCTATGGTGGCTAATATATGGGGATGTGGGCTAAGATTGACCCCAATTCGGGTGCGGGGGGCATGGGTGGGGGAAGCTCCCCCACCTATAAACGTTTTAGTTTTCTTTATGAATTTCGTTTATAGACTCCTATAGAGTTTGGATTTGTTTTTAATATTTCAGTTTCATTTTGTTACATAAGTGATTTTTTTTTTAATAAGAAAAGAAACGTTATTAAATGAAATAACAGTACAAAAATAGAGGACAAGTTGTCCTCAAAATATGAATACGATATTTTAGTTACATATGCGATTAAATTGCTAAAGAAACTTTATTTGTTACATATGAAATAGCTAAAGAAATTTTAGTTACATATGTGATTAAATTGCTAAATTTTATAAAAACTATGAAATTTATTTTGAGCATTTTTTTTTATTCTTAATGGGTAAATGGATAAGGTATGGGTATAGCATCCTTAGAGATTACTCAGCATCCGCACCTACATTAAATTGGGCGGGTATGAAGGCAAGTATGGGGGTGGGCAAGATTATTTGCTTGCATTGATCTTCTTGCAAACAATTGAAAGTTACTTCCTAAAAAGTGCTTAAGGAAACATTGGATATATAAGATAGACATTCCATTTTACTCTTTGTCGAAGAGTACTTTTATGCATTGATATTTCCTGTTATCTTGTTATGAGTTTTTTGCATGACAGTATAATGTCTTTTTGATTGGATGAGGCCATGAATCATTTAGGGAAAAATGACTTGCACTTGGACTGGCCTACCCGCTTCAATATATGCTTGGGAGCAGCCAAAGGGCTTGCTTATCTTCATGAAGAATCCAGGCCAAGGATTATCCATCGAGATGTGAAAGCAAGTAATATTTTGCTTGATGATGAACTTTGTCCTAAAATATCAGATTTTGGTTTGGCAAAGCTCTATGACGAGAACAAAACCCACATTAGCACACGAGTTGCGGGGACAATGTAAGTTATTTTACTCAACTTGCAAGAGCTATTCTTGCCTAAATTGCTCATGTTACCAATCCATCCTAAAATCTTAAGATGTGAGTCAATAATAGTTTTATATTTCAACAGTCCACCGCACAAGTAGGCTAGAAAATGGGCAAATGTGCGGACAAATATTAATTTTTTAAAGTCCAGAAAGCCTGACATTTCTTTTTTAGTAGCCAAAAAAAAAAGAAAAGTAGAAGCCCAAAGCATATTAAAGGCCCAACATGCAATCATAATAAAGAGGTTAAAGAGTGCAATTGCATGGATTTGAACACAGGACCTTCAACTCTGATACCATGTTAGTTTATGAAGAAAGTAAGAATTTTCTGTATTTACTTTTTCGAATCTAGTTATAACTATTACAATCCTCTTTAAAAGGACTCAAAAAACACAAATAAGGAAAGTACAACTACTCACCTAATTTATACGGTTGATTTATAATTTGCAGCTCACTAATTAGAGATTATGTCCTGATTTGGCTCTAATTCTTTTTTCAGTAAGTTAGAACTGAATTTTCCACAGTATTCCTATCCAACCCAAAAACTTAAGCTGATAGAGTGTAAGCCAACAATAGTTTTATACTTCAATAGCAATCATAGTATTGCACCACAAAATTTTTTAATCGTGCTCATTCTACATTAGAGCCATTGAAGACGATAATAATTGGTGCTAGATTGAAATTTTATGATGGATTTCGAGCTACTTATTTTTGGTACAAGTGGAAGCAAGAATTCTGCATTAGCAGGGCTTGATACTGATGGTCATGGCACTAAATCCACATTTATACAATAGTTATCAAATGTAAACTACTGTCACAGGGGCGCCATCGTGCTTGCTAACATAAGAATTTTGTTAGATAGAATTATTGAGTCATTTAATTATCTTGTAGAGGCTATCTAGCTCCGGAATATGCATTGCGTGGACGCTTGACAGAAAAGGCTGATGTTTTTAGTTTTGGCGTTGTTGCTTTGGAGGTTGTCAGCGGGAAGCCAAATATCTATAATAGTCTGGATGGTGAAATGATCTATCTTCTTGAGTTGGTAAGAAAAATGAAACAGTACTCTTATAATTCTTTCCAAATTAGGTTCAGAATGATTCAATGTATATTGTTTTATCGTGTTTAGGCTTGGAATTTACATGAAAATGAGCGTAGTTTGGGGCTGGTGGATCCAAGATTAACAGAGTTCAACGAACTTGAAGTTATCCGATTGATTAGAGTAGCGCTTTTGTGCACTCAGGCGTCAGCAACATTGCGGCCAACAATGTCTCGTGTGGTGGCCATGCTTGCTGGAGGTATTGCGGTAGATGCTGACATATCGAAGCCAAGTTATTTAACAGAACTGGGTTATAGAGATATGGCAAATTTGAACGAGGGCAATGTCCAAGATGGTAATGCTGTGGCTATGCACCCTGTGAATGACCCATTATTTCCCTCTCCGTACAGCGTTTCTGAACTATCAGTCAGCGACATTATCACTGAAGGAAGGTGAGAGAGAATATTATTCTTGATGCAATGCCATGTTAACTATCAGGTAGGGAAGAGTTTTGCCTGGACATGAGGCTTTTACCATCTCTTGACATTTGGTGGCTGCTCTTTTTTCTTCAAATTCATGTTGATATGCATAGCAAGTGGGATATTGCCAATACGATACATTTTTTTTTAAAGGAGGATACTTGACATTGTTCTAAAAATATGAATCTTAAAACATGACATGTAGAATTTTTTGATAAAAAAAAAATTGTTCCGAAGAGGATAAAGTTTGTTAACAGAAACTTGGGATGTAAAATTTGTTAAAGTTGATGGCTTAAGACGCAAGTTCATGAAATATAAGATTCTGCAGTGGTTTTTCTCCTTTTTGTCACTCAGCAATTACCTACTTTTGGTTGTTCTTTTGCCACACCAAGACAAGGGGATAGTAGCAAGAACATAGATAGCAGATTTTAGCATTGTCAAGGTGTCAATGCAATAATAGGTATAAATACGGCGACTTTTTAGCAATTTCTGGCCTAGTTTTTCATGTCATCAACCTGCCAAGTCATATAGAGTGCAAAAAATATTAGTTCAAATACCGCCCTATGTCATGTGTAACAAGAACAATGTTATAGAGCATCAGGAGTGTCTGCACTCTATATTAATAATATTAGAGAGTAGGTACGCTTCTTTTAGTTATGAAGTATTTTTCGTGTGATAACTAGTAAGGTTTAAGAAGGGGTCCAGGATATAAACCCAAAACCAAGAATAGAACACCGGAAATTGTACACAAACTAAATTCTGCTTGATTCCACTTGGACAACCATCTTTCCTTTTGTAATCCTCTCTCCCTTTACAACAAATCAGTTATACTTTGTAACTACTGACAACTAATCAGTTATACTTTTTACTAGCTAACTAACTAGCATGTTGAAAATCTTACCGGTTTATCTTTTATTAGTTTTGATGTTCTACATTATTGATGTCCCCAAGTATTTTATGGGAAATAAGGACCTGAGCCTCTGCTATAGGAAGCAGTTTGGTTATTGAGATCTTGAGAGGCCACTTGTCTACTGAAGTAGTCATGGCCCTCGATCTACCTGTAATGACCCAGGGGATTGTAGGTTGGCTTGGAAAGCTTCTCTTTTAGAAATGCCTGGCGTTTGACAATTACCAAAGGAGTTTCTTGTAGCTCTTACAGGTCAGCAAGAGGCTGCAAATCTAGTCTTTGAGTAGGTCAAAATGTGAGTATAATGATAGGATTGCTAAATGGCCTCGTGCTACAGGCCGTTCTGTTGAATTTTATCATGAGGAGGTAGTTCCTTTTATGACCACTATATCTAATTAGTTTGTTTTCAATAAAGAAGTTTATTCAGTATTAAAAAAAAAAAAAACTTGATGCAAACTTATAATAATATTAACGATTTACTCATATATGTATGACAAAATTTTGACCATCATAACTGCTGCCCAATCACGCTATTTTGTTAAGCAAAATACATACATATACATTGTTGGGGGCAGACCCAAAAATGATGAGTTCCCAACCGGAATTCCACGGGATGCAAGCCGACTTCCCGGTTGCTCGGGACCCTGTCGATAACTCGAAAGGAGATCGCACGCTGCTTCTAGAAGGCTTCTCTGCTCCTCGGCTGATTGGCCCCAGGTTTGCCACCCTACCAAACGTCGGACACCGGCTGGTCGGCTGCCCGGCTTCCCGGTAACCTCCATCCTACCTACTCGGGACACGTGGCAGGTCCGCGAGGAGACACCTCGGCTATAGGCACCCGCTCCGATGGGGCGGCCCGACTAGAACCGGATCCAGTCGAGCCTGCTATAAATACTCTCCCTACACCGGCCTAAGGGAAGAGGAAAATCTCTCTTTCCCGATCAGACTCAATCTGCCACTCGGCTACACGGCATCCCTGCTGACTTGAGTGTCGGAGTGCTTTTGGCCGGCACCACACCGGTGCCCCTCCCCCCCTTTTCGCTCCCTAGCTCGACTCCTTCTGCTGTGCAGGTCCTTCCCAGCTGGAAGAGTGTCTTCGCTCAAACGGTCCCAGTCGGCTGGTCAGCAACCCGGTTCGGTCGATCCCTTTGAGAACCTATTCGGGAGTATCCAGTCGACTTCCCGATAATCCAGCCAGACCGACCCAGTACGGCTGGTCGGCGGTCCCGCACCGTCGGCTCATCCGCACCCAATTGCCCATCCCGGTTTGGCCGACTGGCCAGACGGCTGCCCGGCTGGTCGGCTAGTCGAGGGCTCCGCTCGCCGGCCATCCCTTTCTGACCCATCCGTTTAGTTCACGTCTAACCACCCGCGCGGAGATTCATTACAGGCTACAGTACCCGGCGTCGGGACTCATTCGTTGAGCAAGGCACCGTGCGCTGCCGCACGTGGTGTTGAAGTCGGATTTCGACGTCAACATTTTGGTGCTAGAAGGAGGGCGACGCCTTTCCAGCAAAGTTCCTACCACTGTGGTAGTCTGTTTTACCTAACAAGTCGATGGAAAACGGCGAGAATCGAGAGCGCCCACATGGTTCGAGGGGCTCCGCACAACCTGACTCGGCGATCAGCCGCCGGCCCGGACGAGGGGGTAGAGGCGCGAGGCGCCAGCAAAGGAGACCCACCCAGACCGAGAGTCTAAATGGTGCTGTCCAGAATCTCACTTGGATGGTTCAAATGCTGGCCGAAACCATCCAGGACGTTCAGGGACAACTCCCTCCCCCGTGGATCGGGGTTGAAATCGCTGGCCCTAGGGAGCAGGGTGGGGAGCCCCTCTCCGATAACCGACGGGAACGCTCCGAGGGCCTCGCAGATCACGCGGGTCAAGATCACCGACAGCGGTTGAGAGTCCTTTCTGGGCAGTCTGGGAGTCGAACAACCAGGTGTCACACTGACGATGGACCAGAACAATCGGCGGACACCCCTGCACAAAGAAATCCTCGTTAGGAGGCCTACCAAGCGCGCCGCAACGCGCCTGCCCTCACGCGGACCTCTGTCTTCGATAGGTTGAACTTATCACCCACTCGAATTCCCGACTACCAGGAGTACTCGGCGAGTTGGGTCCCCACCGAACATACGAGGTAGCCAAGGGTCCACGGAGACAATGACCAGATGGTCCAACTACAACAACAGGTGGACCTGTTGATGAACCAAAGACACGGTCTGGAAACTGCAAGAAGGATTGATCCTCCCTTTACCCCAAATATCATGGCTGCCTCGTACTCGGAAAGATTTAAGATGCCGACCATAGCGGCATACGACAGCTCGACAGACACCGATGAGCACCTGGAGATGTCACGGCCCAAAATTTAGACACGTGACACGGCAGCCAAATCATAATATCAACCCGAGATTTAAGGAAAACATTTATTACAAAAACAACGGGTCAACATTATAATTTAGCTAAGCCTAATTATAAAGTAGCATCATAACCACAAAATAAAATAAAGGAGAAAATAAATGCTTTTTAATGCAGAAGTCAAACACATAATCGGTTTTCAAAAGAAATTACCAACCATAAAATATTCCCAAGCATAAAATTTAAATAACGTGAAATAAGGTACAAACTTAAAGTCTCATTACATCAGAACGAGAAACATAAAGAAGAAGATGGAGAAAACGGATAGCATCATCTTCGATAGTAACGGATATCTCAATGAATTTCGGAACTGCTACCTCCCGTACCTGGAAGTAGTCATTTCGAAATCACAAAGAAAAAAGGACGTGAGCGCTGGCTCAGTAGGACAGAAACAAAGGTGGGTTAACAGATAACATTTAAAAATATAGCATAATATCCGTTTCCAAAAATAATCAACAATTTAAAAAAAATACATGGCATAATAATCAAAAAAAAAATAATCAACAATTTCGTGAAAAACATTTTTAATGCAAGTTTTATTTTACTGAGGACTTAGCGTAGCTGCAATATACGTGCCCCAATATTAAAATAATAAATCATTAAAACAAACCATCATATTATGAGTGAGGACTTGTCGTAGCTATAATATACGTGCCTCGAATTTGAATTATCCTAGATCATCTCGTTACGGTCTAAATAGGCCGAACGGCCCTGCGCAGGTTTAGGGACCTTCCCCCATGGCGTCAACTTCGGGACGCACGCATCATTTACAATGATCGTGAACTAGAGCTCAATTATGTTCACCGGATTATTCAGAAGATGGTATTTACCAAGTTATATTATGCCATTAATCAAAACACTCTTTAAAATACACATTTATTACAAAATACGTTGCATGCGTTTATTTCATCAAAAATAGTATAATAATTTCATAAATCGAAAACAGCATGCCATCAATAAAACAGGGGAATTTAAAACACTTGACTACTCCCAGAAAAGGCTTGAACGTCCTACCTTAATTTTTGCACAAGCGTTGCGATAACGTGATCCACCAATCAAGCAAGAACGTCAAATAAATCCTATAATCAAAACATATGATCAGTCTAGGTCTAGACATAATCATCCAATCATTTTAGTGTGCCACAAAAGATTTTAAAACGTTTAATAAACATTTGGGATTTAAAATTTATGAAAAACTCTAAGTTAGGATATTTCTGGTCATGGGCAGACTGACCTAGGCTGATTGTAAAATCAATATCAATTCATTTTTAATCCCAAAAATTCTAAATTTTTAATATGTTAAACTAGACATCCGTAGCTTTAATTCCATATAATTTTTATAATTTTTAGACATCATTTGGTCATTCAATTAGGCCAAAAACCGAGGGTTGTTTTCAGGCATAAAAATCTGGGTTTCAGTTTCGATTCAAAACCTGGCAGTTCCATCCGCCTATCTTAGAAAAATATTTTGACTAGGCAAATGGAGGATTTTGGTTCTGAAATTTTGCAGGCATTTAGGGGACATCTTGAATTTAATTTTAGGCTCAAGAATCACCCAAAAATCGTTTTTAAAACTCAAGTTATAGCTGACACAAATTTACTGTTTATATGGTAATTTTCCAGATTTCTGTTTTTCTGTGTCCGAATTTCGATTAGCCTCAAACCAATTCAATTTTCATCCAATGATCACGAAATTTTGTGGAAAACCTTATTTATATATCATTAACATAACCCAAGAATCAAATTGACAAAATCATAAAATCTTACACATATGATAATAGGGTTTTTGAAAAGGGGATCAATGAGGTAAAATTTTAGGGTTTGAGAGAAAAATCACACCTTGTTTGTGCTGTCCTATTTTTGATGTTTGGTCTCCCTTTTGGCTGAATTTGTGTGAGTATTGGAGTCTTCAAAACAGTATGGAAATAGTGGAGAAAACCATATAAATTTTGGATTTAAAATCAAAAGGAGAAGGAAGGAAAAAGTTTGATTTCTCACCTTGTTTTTGTCTCAAAAGTTGTTGAATCTTTGAGCTGCCTTTTGGTAGGTTTTGTTTGCTGTTTTGGGTGTGTTTTGGGAGAGAAAATTCAGAGAGGGGAGAGGGGAAAGCTGGCCGAAATTTTGAGGGGGAAAGGAGGGGTGAATGAGAGTTAAAAGGGGGCTTTTATACTAGGTTTTTCTTTCCCTTTCTCTTCCTTGTTTGGCTGAAAATTTTAAGGGGCAAAAGGGAAAGTTTTTGTGCTGTTTTGAGGCTAGGGTTTTCTCTCTTATTTCCCCTTAAGTGGCCGAAAATTATCCCTTAGTTTTTAAGGAAAAATAATTTGAATTTTAATTGAGTTTTAACCTAGCTTTTAATTCAAATAAAATCTCCTTTATTTCCTACACTTTATGGCCGAATTTCTTCTTTATATCTAAGGAATGAAATTTGAATTTGAATCCTCCTTGGATTTGTGGAATTTAAATTTTAATTAAAATCCCAAGTGATGGCCGAATATTTTAGGGTTTCTTTTTGAAGTTCAAATTGTTGACTTTTTGAGCGGAATTTGACTAGGAAACCAACCTTGGGTTTCCAAAAGATTTTTAAATTAATTTTTGGCACACTAATTTTATTTAAATTATATATTGACCCTTAAATAAAATTTAAGGCGTCACAGGAGAATTACCAGGCGCTGATGCTCATGCAAAATGGCAACGAGGCTGCTTTGTGCAAGGCCTTTTGTTTGACACTGTCAGGCACTGCTAGGCAATGGTACAGACGACTTGCCCCGGGGTCTATCAGCTCCTTCCGCCAACTCTCTGAAGCCTTCTTGGTGGCCTTTTGGAATGCGAAGGTCAGGAAAAAGGAGACCTCCTGCTTGTACCACATCAAACAAGGCAAAGAAGAGTCCCTGAAGGACCACCTTAGCAGGTTCGATAAGGCTATCATGCAGGTCAAGACTTGTGCTGACGCGACTTTGATCGATGCTTTCAGAGAAGGAGTAAGGGACGAGAAATTGCTGTGGACCATCACGTATGATGCGCCCCCATCCTTTGTCCATGTGAGGGGCATCGCTCAAAAGCACTCTAATGCAGAAGAGTATATCCGGGGACGGCGTAACCTCGGGGAGACCAGTAAAGTTGGGGAGAGGAACAAGAGGAAAGAGGGCACCGGGCAGGACCCGGCGCCAGGTGAGCGAAAAAAACCAAAGCAAGAATGGAACTCTGATGTAAAGACCCCCGTCGGAAAATTTCAGCACTACACTCCTTTGGTTGCCTCTATCAATCACGTCCTGAACCAGATCAGCGGTCGCGGGCTCTTAAGCGAACCCCCTCCGCTCAGGTCCGACCGGGCCAAGAGGAACCAAGACAAGTACTGTAACTTCCACAGGGACGTGGGGTATGACACTAGGGAGTGCATACAACTTCGGGACCAAATTGAAACATTAGTACGTGAAGGGCATTTAAGGGAGTTTGTGGAGCGTGTTTTGGCACCAGCCAGGAGGAGGACAGAGCTGGACGATCGAGGAGATCGACCTCCTAGGCCGCCCCCTCCTCCAGGAATGGACCGCGATAAAGCCAACCCAGTGGGACAAGCAGAACATGTGGTCACGACTATATTTGGCGGATCAGCCACCGGAGACACTTCAAGCAGCCGGTGCACTTACGCCAGGGAAGCTCGGCAAGTGGTACGAGGCGATTATATCAACACGGCTGAACATATAGCCAAGGTGTCCCGTCAAGAAAGCATTCCCATCACATTCACAGAAGAAGAGGTCAACAAGATTCTGCACCCCCATAACGACGCCTTGGTTGGAAGGATCCAGGTCGCTAATAACACCTTCTTACGGGTCTTAATAGATAATGGGAGCTCGGCAGACATCTTGTTCATGAGCGCTCTTAACAGAATGATGATCACAAGATCGACCTTGAGGCCGGTACAGACCCCGCTCTATGGCTTTGCTGGAGACTGCGTCAGAGTAGTTGGCCTGATTGATTTACCAGTGACCATAGGAGATGGGACGGAGAAGGTCACCTGCATGGTGGAATTCATCGTGGTAGATAAGCCGTCAGTGTACAACATCATACTAGGACGACCGACCCTCAATGCCCTTAAAGCTGTCGTCTCAACTTACCACCTTATGATGAAATTCCCTACACCCACGGGCATAGAAATTTTCAGGGGAGACCAAGACAGCGCTAGGGATTGTTACGTCCAGGCAGCAAACAAAGTCTGCCGAGCTGCCCCTGTGATGGCCATTTTCAAGGTTGACGACATCCAGTTCCCTACGGGAGAAGTGAGAAAGTTGGATGACCTGGATCCCAGACTGTCAAATGAGGAATCTCGTACTCTACCCGTAGATGATCTCGTGCCCTTCTCCTTGGACGACGAGCATCCTGAACGGACGGTCCAGTTGGGATCCCAACTCCGGCCGAAGATCCGGAAAGATCTGGAGACATTCCTACGAGAACACAAGGATGTATTTGCTTGGTTACACGAAGACATGCCGGGTATCGACCCCTCTATCATATGCCACCGGCTCCATGTAGACCCTAGGGTCAAGCCCGTGGTGTAGAAAAGAAGGGCTTTTAATCCAGAGCGCTACGCGGTCATCAACTAAGAAGTAAAGAGACTCTTAGATGCCAACTTTATTCGGGAAGTGACCTACCCTGAATAGTGTGCCAATGTCGTGCTCGTCAAGAAAGCTAACGGGAAATGGCGAGTCTGCATCGACTACACGGATCTGAACAAAGCTTGTCCTAAGGACTGTTTTCCCCTGCCCTGCATCGACCAACTTGTTGATGCCACACCAGGGCACGAGCTACTAAGCTTCATGGATGCCTATTTGGGGTATAACCAGATCCTGATGAGTGAGGCAGACCGAGCGAAGACTGCCTTCACTACCGACCAAGGGCTCTATTGTTATCAAGTAATGCTGTTCGAGCTCAAAAATGCCGGAGCCACATATCAGAGGCTCGTGAACAAGATATTCACGAAACAGTTAGGGAAGACCATAGAAGTGTAATGACCGCCATTTTCATGACACCTACTTACCATGTAATAAGTCATTAAGGAATAAAATGGACATAATTTAATGTCTTTTAGCAAATTTAAGAAACATGGTCAAGTACACGACCGTGTAAGAGGCTGTGTACCGCTCAGATAGATGGATGTGTTTCAAAGACATGGCCGTGTTGAGTAGTCTCAACTAGTACACGCCCGTGTTGCGTTGCACACGCACATGTAAGAGTCTGTGTATAAGGCTGTATAATGAGCCGAGAGCCACTGTAATGGCTCTCATGAATTATGAAACTTAATTACTATGTAATGACGTAATTAAGTTAATAAGTACAGTGTGCTTTTTAGTTAAATGAATTAAACAGGAATAGTAACGTTTAATTACTATTCATGCAGTGATAGGGGTAATCGACAGTGAAATCGGTCCACCCTATTATGTGCGTATGCGTTGAGACGCACAATATCAAGAAACCGGTCTAGACGACTATTTCATGATACAGAACTGATGAGCTAGTCATCAGTACGCTCAGACTGGTCATCTGAGCGCAGCAGTGAAAATTGCCCTAATAGATGTACAGTATGGAGAAAAGTGGTCTAGATGACCTCTTCTCGCCCAGAGACTGACAAAATCGGAGTCAGAACGCTCGGATTAGTCAGTCAGATAGTGAATAGTGATTAGTGAACAGTGTGATATGCAGTGTCAGGTTAGTGGCCAAGACGGCCTTAATCTGACATAAAACTGATATATTTGGAATCAGAATGCTCAAATTAGTCATTTGAGCACAAAAAGTAATTTTTGACCGGGAACCATGCGGTATCGGGAAACTGGTCGAGACGACCTCGGATGAAGATAAAACTGATATATTTGGGTTCAGCACGCCCAAATTAGTCAGTATAGCCTATCTTAAAATTTTTCAAAAAATTAGTATAAAGGACGAAATTTTGGGGATTCTAGAAAAATAGCCCCCATATTTTTCCAAATCACATTTTCTCCCTCCCATACCACACGAAGATGAACAGTGACCAACCATCGAATCCGGCCTCCGTTTTCGACACCGCCGGCACCATTGGAAAGCTCTCGACGAGCTGAGTCCAACGGTGTGCCGAGTCGATGGAACCGATGTCGGAGAACGCCGCACGCGCCGCCCAAAGCAGCCGGTGGTCGAATTTTTCAAACCGCCGTATCTCCGCCGTCCGACGTCCAAATGCCATGATTCCGGTCCCAATGGATTCGTGGTGAAGAGTAGAACAAAACCCAGGCTTCATTTCACGTCAACAGCCGCCGGATCGCGCCGCCCAAGGTTCGCCGTCGCCATCGTCGCCGTCGAATCTCGCTATTCCGGCGGAGTTGAGTTGCAAGGTCGGTATCAAAATGCTCAGAACAACACGTAGATCAAAAGCCCCAAATCAATTTTGGGCAACAACGCCGGAAAATGAAGATCCAACACCGCCGCCGTCGCCGACTTTTCGAGGGCCGATTTCCGGTGATAGGAGCCTCGATTGGTGAAATTGACACCACCAGTTGGTTCCTCTCGTCGAGCTCTTCAAGATGGTGGTCGCCACTCCCATCGCCGCCGTGGTCAACACCGTTCAACGACCGGTCAACGCCGGTCAACGGCGACCCGGAGACCGAAAATTGAAGAATGGCCCGTTGGCCTATTTTCGACGTTCCGGACACATCCGCGGCATCAGATTTGCAAATCGGAGTTTCAAAAGTGGAGAACGTCAATTCAAAGATTGTGCGGTCGAGACCGAACGGTTCGTCCGACCGCCGACGGGAACGATTTTGGTAGTGGTTTTGATCCCTTGATTCCTCAATTTATTATTGGAAATAATTATGTATGAATTATGGGTTACTGACTTGAGGAATTTTAAGAAAAAGGGATGAAATGTCGAAAAAGAGAATGTGAGGAAATGTGAATATTTTTACGTAAAAAGCGGAGCTTTTACATAAAAATTAGGCCTCTGGTTTAGTACGTGGCAGGTTAGAATAGGTTAGATGGTTTTGAGGCGTTTCTTAAATGCCGGAAACCCAAAAATTAAGCGGAAATGCTGCCGAAATTTCTAAAACGGCACAAAGGGGTATTTGAGGAAACGAGGGGTGAAAATGTGATTGGAATGGAAATCCGAGCCCCCTCGATAACCTAGGTCCGGGAAAGAAGGACGGACGTTGTGAGGATTAGTGCACCGCCCCATTAGAAATTTTGTAATGTAAGAAAACGACCCCTATGTCAGAATAGTACCACCCGAGGGACGGGTGCGACCGAAGTATAAAATTTGGGGCGATTACATTGGTAACGGTAACCCGACAGTCTAAATGGTCATACGGGAGGTATTCAGTCAGTTGACTGGTCGGTTAGCCAGTCAAGGACCAAGTCTGAATGGGATAGTGAGAGACAGTGATTAATTTGTCAAGTAGACAAATTAATCAAGCACGATTAAAAATTAGATATCAAATTTCCCATAGTAGAGCAGTTGGGTACCGATAGGCATCGGTACCACACAACGATAAGTTTATTAGTTCCTAACGATAGAGTGACCTAAGAGCGATGTTAATTAATTTATTGGGTAAATAAATTAATTAACAATGATTAGAAAATCAAATTCTTAAGAAGAGGGCAATTAGTACCGATAAGGATCGATACCACATAACGAGAATTTTTATTAGTCACTAATGACCACGGTGGCCTAAGAGTAAATGTTAACGAAATGTATTATGATTACAGGGAGATACCTGTATTGTGACGAAGGCGAGAGTATAAACTGTCTGATGACAGGTAAGTACAACTCCGCCTACAGCATGGATAAAATGAATTTAAAATGATGCTTTTCTAGTACTTTAAGTATGTATCTTGCACACGATGCTGCACAGCATACATAAGAGCATATAGTTTCACAATCGAGTAGATTGATGAAAGAACAAGTTAGAAGCCATAGATCCCTACCGCGTAGGATTGGGGACAGCTTAGAGAAGCGTATGGCTAGAACAGTTAAACAAGATGGAAATAAATAGGTGTGTCGTACCGGCTCCTTCAATCGAAGGGGTTTCCAGTTAAAGAAAGTTAAGGCCACAAGTTGAGCATCAGTTGATGGCTCATCGGCATTAGTTGACCTCGGGCGTTACCGTTGGTCTGCGGGCACACGGTATGACACATGGGCCCTAAGTAGAAAAGAAAAGAAAAGAGAAGTTTGAAGCATAAATGAACATAACCGGATCATGCATTAGTTATAGTTCGCTATGCTTTCTTTTTCAGTAGAGTGCATACAGTACATGATGCTTCTGTCATGCATAAAGTATGTGAAGTTTTATATTCACTGTTATGACATGTTATGTGATGAGCTGATATGTGATATACTTATATGGTATGTGATTTATTAAGTGATATATGTCATGCCTATGATTTTACGTATGTGCTATGTTTTAAACATGTTTTGCGGTTAACATATTGTACTTACTGGGCGTAAAGCTCACGGAGTGTGTTCATGCTGTAGGTAAGCTTCCTATAGCGCAAACACTAAGGGGCGATGATGGCAGCGGAGGTGGATGTGAGGATGAGGTTATGGATACACCGCGAGTATTCTTCCGCACAGTATGAGTAAATAGTATTTTGAACGGTGACAGTTAAATAGTATTTTGAATAGTAAAGATTAATTGGTATTTTGGAACAGTAAACAGTATATGTATGAATAGTATATTTAAATAGTGTCTGGTGAATATTAATCAGATAAACAAGTATATAAGTGTGTATGTATATTTGAAATCCTTATGTTTTTCAAATTCCGCATTTTAATAGTATACGTAGGTGAATAGTATATACGTACGCGTAAAAAAAAAAAATCCCTCTAAATTTATGGTATTAAATTCAGCAAGTTAAGTAATAGAGTTTTCAGTGACGGTCCGGGCCGCTGAGGGCACGGGGCGTCACAAGAAGTATATGTGGATGACATGTTGGTAAAGAGCAGGAGTGCCGTCCAGCACGTGGAAGACCTGAGAGAATGCTTCAAAGTGCTCCGCGAGTATCGGATGAAGTTGAATCCCGCCAAGTGCGCCTTCGAGGTAGGATCCGGGAAATTTCTTGGATTCATGGTGAATCATCGCGGGATAGAGATCAATCCGGCCAAAACCCAAGCAGTTATTGATTTACGCTCTCCATAGTCCATCAAAGAAGTGTAGAAGCTGGCCGGGATAATCGCGGCCCTATCCAGGTTCGTGGCCCGAGTCACGAATAAATGCCACCCCTTTTTCCAGGCCTTAAAAGAAGTTACGAAGGGCAAGAACAAGTTCCATTGGCGAGACAAGTGTGAGGAAGCATTTCAGGGACTGAAGGATTACCTGGCTAGTCCGCCTTTGTTATCCAAGTCGAAAGCGGGAGAAGTCTTGTACTTTTACTTGGCAGTTTCCGACAAGGCCGTGAGTGCGGCCTTGGTCCTCCTAGACGGGAGAATCCAACACCCTGTATGCTACAACAGCAAAGCGTTCCAAGGTGCCGAAGAAAGGTACACTCCGCTGGAGAAGTTGGCATTAGCCTTGGTGATCGCTGCCAGGAAGCTTAGGCCTTACTTCCAAGAACATCCCATCAAGGTGCCTACTAGCTACCCATTATGACAGGTCCTGCAAAACCCTGAGATATCAGGGAGACTAGCTAAATGGTCGGTTGAGCTAAGTGAGTTCGAAATAGAATACGTATCCCGAACAGCCATCAAGGCCTAGGTTCTAGCCGACTTCCTTGCAGAATTCACGGACCCGCCGAGATCGACCCGTGAATCCGTGAGGGAGGGGGAACGACCTGTACCAGGGCACTCCACCCCCAATTGCCGCCCGACACCAAAATCCCTTGTATTGGGACAACCTCTCCCCAGCGCGGGCCCAAAAAAAAGGAGTGCGTGGAGACTATATGTTGATGGATCATCGTGCCGGGGAGGTAGCGGGGCAGGGATAATCCTGGTCAGACCAGATGGGTACAAGACAAGTTATGCACTGCAATTTGGGTTTAAGGCCTCTAACAATGAATCCGAATATGAAGCTATGATCGCTGGACTCAGATTAGCAAGAGAAATGGGAGTGGAAGATATAGAGGTCTTCAGTGACTCAATGCTGGCCGTGGGACAAATCACTGGTGAATTCCAAGCGAGGGAAGAAAGGATGGCAGATTACCAGAAAATGATCCTTAGGTTGTTGAGACAATTTTGAAGCTACCAGGTAGAACGCATTCCTAGGGACCAAAACAGCGAAGCGGACTACTAGCCCGCTTGGCCTCTGGGTTAGGAGACGAAAGCTTGATATCCATAACCGTGGAAAGACTAGAGCTACTTAACATTGGCGCAACGCAGCTGGTCAATTGTGTGGTGGACAAGCAGGGAACTTGGATGGACCCCATAGCGCAATACCTTATCTCTGCTGTGCTCCCGGAAGATCGGGAAGAGGCTCGAAGGGTAAAAAGCTCCTCGGCAAGATACACTATGCTAAACGAAAAGCTCTACCGGAGAGGTTATTCAGCCCCCCTCCAACGCTATCTAGGGCCAGAAGAAGCTAGATACGTGATGGAGGATATCCATGGCGGGATATGTGGCAACCAATTAGGAGGACGGACTCTCTCCCTCAAATGCCTCCGACAAGGATACTATTGGCCCACTATGGGCACCGACACTAGATGTGACGTCCCCGGATTCCAACCACTCGAAACCGTCATGAATCGACTCTTTGGCCGACCAAGACCGCTCGTGTGCTGAATCCAAGTCGTCAGTTTTTAAAAACTCTTTTGCTCATAATTAGTAAACACCAGGGCCTAAAATTTCGCTCATAAATTTTTTTTTTCTTTAACACATACTTTTTCCTACGAACACCAAGTAAGAAAACGATATAAAATATAATACTGGCTCTTCTCTGTCATAAATAAGTACAACATATTATACAACATATATGATGTATATATGTACTGTATATTTTGTCTTCAAACATATTTTCTTTAACTCAAAAAGCTCAGCTGAAAACTTATGGCAGGACCAAGTCCGCGGTGAGTTCCCTATCCCCTCGACACGCTCGCATCCTACCGCCATCCAGGAATCTACTGGACAGATTTCTTACCTGCAACATGAACAAACTGATGAGCTAACAGGCTCAGTAAGTTCAAACATCCATAGTAAGAATCATATTGATTCAAAAACAATAAAAACTCAATTTCCTATGAATAGTCCTATTCACCATGAATAGTACTATTTACCATGAATATAAAGTTGACCTTTGACCGATGAATAGTATCAGTTACCCTAACTGTGTACTATTCACATATCCTAACCGAACTTACATTACTCTAACGTAAATTTCAGTTATGTTCAATTATGATTTTTACCATTTTGCTTATTGCTTATTTTCTATTAGATTTCTAGTGTAGAGCTCTATTTATGGCAGTACCGATGATTATTAGCGCAGTGACTGGGAGGGTCTAAGGAGCGACCTTAGAACATCGTCCTCCACAGTCCTGATAACCCCGTAGGATTTAAACAAACCTCCACCACTATATTGGAGGGGCGGTACGCCTTAATGATTTCATTACCATCTTTCAATTTATAGTTTTGACCAAGTGATCATATATATTACCCCAAGGTCACTATCCTCCATTGCCCGTAGGTCTTACTTATTCTTTTTATTTGGGATATGTTGTACTAACTAATCCCCAAATGCACATAGGAACTTATATCTAGTGAGTAGCTAGTATAGAATAGATTCACACAGCATTTCATGTTACAGACACGAAAATACTTGAACTTACCAATACTGCGCTAGTGTGCACTTCCAGAACTCCTCCGCAGTTCTATCTTTATTTTGGGTTCTTACAGGCATAATAGTGCTTGTTAATACCCCGTTTTATTATCATTTTAAACATATATTTATTTTACTTAACAAGTCTACACATTTAAATTTTATTTGTGGTACATGGTCTGCAACACGCCCGTGTACCTCTCGGGTCTATTCTACAGGGCCATGTTGTTTTCTTCCTTAGCCGTGTAACTGTACACGGCTCGATACACGCCCGTGTTCAAGCCCGTGTACCTCTCGGGTCTATTCTACACGGCCATTTTGTTTTCTTCCTTAGCCGTGTAACTGTACACGGCTCGATACACGCCCGTGTTCCTAAAATTTTTAGAATTTTAACTCTAAAATCTTCATTTTGAGTTTTAGAATTTTATCTAAGTTATTCTAGGTCTTCTAGGACTCTTTCCGAGCCTTTTCGGAAATTTTTTATCAAAATGACCATTTTGCCCCTAACGGGTCTCGGGATCGTAATTTGTTTCATTCTATCATTTTCTCGAAATTTTCTAAGTCTAATTACTTTAAAATAATATTTCCTAAGTTTTTGTATCATTTTTAGGAACAATGACCTTAAATTGCTGTAAAATCTCAACTTCATTTTTCCCGGCCCTCGATTACTATTCATCCGTCACCTAGGGTCGTTTTTTTTCATTTTTCGAGCGTTTCGGAGCCTCAAATGGCCCTATCACTGCCTACTAAACGTTATTTATCCCGTCCCCGACCCTCGGTCCTTGAGAGACTCGGGTTTCCTATCCCGACCTAAATTTTCCCCTCGTTTCCCAAAATACCCTTAACATGAATTTTTTTTTCCTGTTTTAGGCATTTTAGTGATTTAGGGTCGGTTTACTATTCCTTTTGGATTGGTTTTCCATTTCTAATCATAATTCACCGAGGGGTCTCGGTTTCCTTTCCGAGTTCAATATTTTTACCCCTCGTTTCCCGAATTGCCCTTAAGCCGATTTTAGAAATTTCGGCAACATTTCCGCTTATATTTTAAGGTTTCTCGGCGTTAGGTACGCCTCAGAACCTTCGTACCTGCCACGTACTATACTAGAGGCCTATTTTATATAAAGTTTCCAAACTTTATAAAAATTTTCCACATGATTCAACATTTAGAAATCAATACAAACCACAACATTTTTCTTTCAAACTAGCCTTGGTTTACTAGTTAATCACATCTAATTAATTTTCATCACATCACATCATTCTTAGGTTTTCCAATGTATAAAAGAACATTCAAAAACCTAACAAAATATGCATTCTAACCCTAATTATAGCCACGGATTTTATGCATAAACACATAGAAAATTTCATTCCCTTTCCTAAGGTTTTTATCAACCTTCTTTCCACATTAAAATTTTTCCGTTTCCTAATGTTCATACCCACGGTTTTAGCAAGAAAATTTCATCAAAATTTTCTTGTTTCTTTATTACATTTCATGCTTAATTCAACACATAATTGAATGAACAATAATACTAAATAAAAATAACAAAACTCATGAACTTTTCTCACCATTAAAGCCACGGATTTTCAAGGGAAACATGCAAAATTTTTCCTTATTTTTCAATCCTAATTCATGCTTTAAATACTACAACATCAAACTTAATAATAGAATCAACAAATCAACAATTTTTTTCATTGTTTTTCAATCCTCCAAACCCACGGTTTTTCTATGAAAAATCAAGGAAAAATGCTTCAAACTTGAAGCTTACCTTGATTAGTTGATGCCTTGAGATTGGAGATGCAATTCAAGTTAGGTTTGATGTGAAATTGAAAACAAAATTTTTGGTTTAAGGGGGGTTAAACTCACGGTTTTGGGCTGAAGAAAAAGAGCAAGAGTTTAGTTGGTTTTTCCAATTTTTTTGATTGAATTTTGATGCCTATTTATAGGCAAAAACCAAGGGCTTTTTTGTAATTTTTTTCCAACAATTTCCTAATTGTTCATGGACCAAAAAGTAAAGATTTTGGGGTCAAAAATACAATTCTTTTTCTCCCTTTCCACATGGTCGTATGGCCTTTCAACAAAATTTCCCAAATTTTTTTTAATTTTTTTCAAGGTGAATTTTGGCATGATCTTGGCCTTTGATCAAAAAGCAAAGCAATCCTAACCATACACCTTTCAATATACTTTCCAATTTAATGAAAATCAATTGGCTTTATGATATCATCATAGTGATGTCATCAACTATTCATATTAATTCTCTAATTAATTCTTGGTCAATTTTTGACTGTTATCCGATCCGAACGGAACTTTATCGAAATTGCATAGGCGAGTTCTCAGCGCCTCCAGTGCGATCGGTTTGTCTTATTTTGCTTCCGTTTGATCAGAATTCTCTACCGTAAGTTTCTATTGTTTTAGCACATTTCAATGCACTCTCTAGGGTTTTCGGCTCTGATTTCGAACCGTCTCACCCAATTATGTCCGGTAAGATTTTCCATCCCCGAAATCACACACTTTAACACTACCAGAACATTTTTACACTATTCAGAATAGTATTAGAATACAACTTTTTCACATTTTGTTCATTAAAATTGTTATACACATACAATTTTAACATAATTCGAGAATCTAAAATTCCCGGTTATCAGATTCACCCCTCCTTATAGAATTTTCGTCCTCGAAAATTTAGAACAAGTAGGGGTACAAGTTCTTTATTTTGTCCTCACGCTCCCATGTAGCCTTTTCAATATTGTGATTTCTCCATAGCACTTTGACTAATGGGATCGTTTTATTCCTCAAGACTTTATCTTCGCGTGCCAGTATTTGAACAGGTCTCTCCTCATAGGTCAGATCTTTCTGAATTTGGATCGATTCATGTTTCAGCACGTGGGATGGATCCGATATGTACCTCCGTAACATCGACACGTGAAACACATTATGTACTGCCGACATTTCTGGAGGTAATGCTAATCTATAGGCGACTTTGCCAATGCGTTCGATGATCTCGTATGGTCCAATATATCTTGGACTTAACTTTCCCTTCTTTTCGAACCGCATTATCCCTTTCATCGGGAAAACTCTTAGGAATACGAAATCCCCTTCATTGAATTCCAGGAACCTTCGTCTTTTGTTCGTGCAGCTTTTCTATCGGTTTTGGGCTGTCTTCATCCGCTGCTGTATTTTTGTAACTGTATCTACTATTTCTTAAACGAAATCAGTCTTATGTAGTCGTTTCTCTTGTAGGTCGTACCAATGAACCGGTGATCTACACTTTCTTCCGTACAAGACTTCATAAGGTGCCATACTTATCAAAGCTTGGTAGCTGTCGTTGTACGAAAATTCTACCAATGGAAGTTTCTCATTCCAGCTCCTTAGAAAATCTATTGTACATGCGCGCAGCATGTCTTCGAGAGTCTGAATGGTTCGCTCAGATTGCCCGTCTGTCTGCGGATGAAATGCTGTGCTCAGTCGTACTTCTGTTCCCATAGCCTCTTATACACATGTCCAGAAGTTCGAAGTGAATCTAGGATCATGATCTGACACAATGGATTTAGGAACTCCATGTAGCCTGACTATGTGGTTAACATACAAGTCTGCCAATCTTTCCAACGAGAAGGTCATCTTTACTGCGATGAACCTCGCCATTTTTTTCAGTCTATCTACAATAACCCAGATGGCATCATAGCCTTCTCGGGTCTTTGGTAGTCCCATCACAAAGTCCATCGTGATATGTTCCCACTTCCACTCAGGAATCTCTAACGGCTCTAGCTTCCCACCTGGATAACGATGTTCAGCCTTAACTTTCTGGCACGTCATACACTTGCTTACAAACTCCGCTATATCCTTCTTCATCCCTTTCCACCAGAATTGCAACTTCAGATCCTGGTACATCTTGCTGACTCCGAGATGTATTGAGTAAGGCGTTTTATGAGCTTCAGCCATGATTTGCTTTCTTAATCCTTCATCATCTAGAACTTGAATTCTCCCTTGATGTAGGATTAATCCGTCTTCAGAAGCTTCTTCTTGCGGGCTTGCTATTGTCGGATCTCGCTTCTGAGCTTCTTTGATGTCTTTATACAATGTTGACTCCAGTTGTATCGCAGCTAGCCTTCCGGTTATCAGCTCCATCTTCAACATGTTGATTTCCTGCTGTAATGGCTTTGGAAATTTTTCAATCGGCAGTTGCTGTGGAACAGTAGATTTTCTACTTAGCGCATCTGCAACTCGATTGGCTTTTCCTGGGTGATAGAGGATTTCACAATCATAATCCTTTACCAGTTCCAGCCATCGTCTTTGCCGCATATTTAGCTCCTTTTGTGTGGAGAAATATTTCAGACTCTAGTGGTCTGTATAAATCTGACACTGAGCTCCATATAAATAGTGATGCCAGATCTTTAACGCGAACACTACTGCGACAAGCTCCAGATCGTGCGTGGGATAATTCTTCTCATCGTCCTTTAATTGATGCGAGACATAGGCAATCACCTTATCGCCTTGCATCAGGACAGCTCGTAATCCCATTTTTGAAGCGTCGCTGTATATCACGAACATCTCCCCTTCCGTCGGAAGTGTAAGTATTGGCGCACTCGTTAGTCGTTTTTTTAGCTCTTGAAAACTTTTCTCGCACTGGTCAGTCCATTCATATTTCCTTTCTTTGCGTGTAAGAGCTGTGATAGGAGCGGTAAGTCGTGCAAATCCTTCAACGAATCTTCTATAATAGCCGGCCAGACCTAAGAAACTTCGTATTTCTGGCACGCTCTTAGGTACGGGCCACTCGTTGGTCGCCTCCACTTTAGCAGGATCCACAGCGATTCCTTCCTTGGAAACCACATGTCTGAGGAAATGTACTCTATTTAGCCAGAATTCACATTTAGAGAACTTGGCATAGAGTTGATGTTCCCTTATCGTTTGCAGAACAATTCTTAAATGCTCTTGGTGCTCCTCTTGAGTCTTTGAATATATAAGAATGTCATCGATGAACACAATAACAAACTTATCTAAGTATTCCTTAAAGACTCGATTCATCAGATCCATAAAAGCTGCTGGCGCATTTGTTAACCCAAACGGCATTACCAGAAATTCGTAATGACCATAACTGGTTCGAAATGCGGTCTTGTGGATGTCACTTTCCTTGATCTTCAGTTGATGATATCCTGATCGCAGATCAATCTTGGAGAATATGGCTGCACCTGTAAGTTGATCAAACAGGTTATCAATCCTAGGTAGCAGATACCTATTCTTGATAGTAACCTTGTTCAGTTCCCGATAATCAATACACATCCGGAATGAGCCATCTTTCTTTTTAACAAACAACACTAGAGCAGCCCATGGGGAATAGCTCGGGCATATGAATCCTTTGTCAAGAAGTTCCTTCAGCTGCTCCTGTAATTCTTTTAACTCTGTCGGTGCCATCCGGTATGGTGCCTTTGAGATTGGTGCACAGTTCCTAGCATCAACTCGATCTTGAAGGAAATTTCTCGTTTTGGTGGCAGTCCTGGTAATTCTTCTGGAAAGACATCAATGAATTCCTTTACAATAGGAACGTCTTCGGGTTGGAGCTTTGGTTCCTTCGTCACGTCTAGAACACATGCTAGGTATGCAGCACAACCGCTAGACATCATCCTTTTTGCTTCCATTGAGTTGATCATTATCTTCTGTAATCTTCGTGACGTATCGACATATTCAAATCCCTCTTCTTCATCAGGTTGAAACCTTATCATCCATTTCCGACAATCGATCGTAGCTCGATACTTTCCTAGGAAATCCATTCCTAGTATTACATCGTAGTCGGCAAGCTCCATCACGATCAATTTTGCAAATAACTCCCTATTTGCCATAATTATTGGCACATGCGGTAACCAGTAATTGGACATCAGGACTTCCCCCGAGGGTAATGCAGTTTTAAATGCCATGCCCATGTTGTCCTTAGGATATCCTATCCTATTAGCAAATTGGTGTGAAATGAAAGAATGCATAGCTCCAGAGTCAAATAAAATAGACACTAAATTATTAGCGACAGAAAGCTGACCTGTCACTACATTTGACGTTCCCGCTTCTGCCTCTTCCTTTGTGTAGACCATAATTCTTGCATTTGCTCGAGGCAAGTGTTCTGGTCTTTCCTGCCTCTCAGAATGGGATGACCCTTCAGCTTTGACCTGTAATGCATGTGCCTGGGGACGTTGTTGTGTCTGAGATGAACTTTGCACATTCTGCCTATTTTCTGGGTAGTTTTTGGCGAAGTGACCGTCCTTCCCACGCTGAAAACAGGCATTTGGGGCCAGTCTGTATCGACCTGAATGTCTTTTCCCACAGTTCACACAGTCTCGAACTATAGGACTAGCATTATTGTTTGTTCTCCTCTGTTGGTTCCGGTTCCCGGGATTATTTGCTTTTCTCTTTCCCTGGGACTGCTGGCCAGAAGTGCTTGGCTGTCCAGCCTTGGCAATCGAACTTTGCTTGCTGCTTTGTCCAATTTGAGGTCCAGCTTGTATGGCTTTGGTCAAGATCTTTTCCTTCTTCCCGCATCCCAGACCTTCTCTCTTTCTTCCTTTTGTCGGATCAGATAATACTCTACCCTTAACGCATGGCTAACATAATCAGATACGGTGTCAGGCGGCGTCAACCCACTGTCCACCAATGCTGAAATCTCGGGACGAAACATCCCTAGCATCTTCTGGATTTTCTCCCTTTCAGTGGTGATAGTGTATGGGCATAGTCTAGATAACTGCTCAAACTTATTGCAGACTTCTATCACCGTCATGTCCCCTTGTTTTAGCTCTGCGAACTCTCTTTGTTGTGGTCGCAACAGTGCCGGATTATAATACTTCTGATTGAATTCCTCCAGAAAATCCAACCAGGACATGGTATACATGTTTCTCCTCAACTTAACCGACTCCCACCAGAACCTTGCATCCCTTTTTAGAACAAAGGACGCACACAGGATTTTCTCCTGGTCATTTATCTCCATAAACTCCAATATTGTGTGGAGTGAAGACAACCATTCCTCAGCATCCAGAGGGTTTGTGGAGCCCTCAAACTCTGGTGGCCTCATGCGTCAGAATCTTTCATATAATGGCTCGATATTGTTCTTGGGTTGTGGTTGGGGTTGTACCACTTCTTCCTGTGCCGCTGGAGGTACTTCTGGTTCTGGTACGGCCATTTGAGGGGCTTGGTTTTCTTCCTGTTCCTGTCTCTGCTCCATTTGCTCTAGTCTTTGTCTTAACTCAGCATTTTCTCTCATTTGAGCTTCTATTAAGGCTTCTAGCTCATCCACTCTTTCTGATAGCACTGGACGTCCTCGCATATTCCGTAGATTTCTTGGGTTTACCATGTTATCCTATTTCCTAAAATCGCATAAGAGTCAATCATTAGGGTTTTTTTTTTCACATTCATATTTTTTTTACAATATAAATACAAATAATTTTAATCATCACATAATTTCAACATTTCACGCATTGCATATGTCAAAATATGGTTATCATTTCTTTTCATTTCAAAAGTACATTAGTTTGAAGGCTTTCCTCAAAATAGCCTTTCAACACTATCATATATACACATATACAGTTATATATATACATATTTATACAACACATGTATTTCTACCACTAATCTCCTAGCTGGGGTTCCTCTGGAATTGCCAAAAACTCGATTGGATCCATTTCTTCATTGTCTGTTCCGTTTTCGGCCTCAGACGTCGTTGAACCTTCAGCTGGATCTGCTCCCTCTGGTTGTCTCGACGGACCTGCCTCATGATCGTTTGCTATCGGCCCAGATCCGTATAGGCGGTCTAACATTGCTTCTTGTAGCGACTGTTCACGCCTCTTGCGCACCATGCGCTCCATCATCGTTTCCTCCTCTACTTTAGCTACATCAATAATAAACTCGCGTAAGGTAGCAGGGTATAGAAGGGTTACTCTCTGTCATAGGTCTAGGGTGAGTCCCTTCCAAAATATATCACAAAAGTTATCATTTGTGATGTTAGTTAAAGGACACGCCCTTACGATGCTATCTTGGAATCTGACTGCATATGAAAATACAGTGTCACTCAACACCATCTGCTGCCTTTCTGCCTTCAGAACAAAATCTTTGATATCCGCATAACTAGGCATGGCCGGTGGTGGTGGTACTGTCCTACTCTCAATAGGGCCTACCACTGGTGCAGAGCTCTTTTGTGGGAACTGCTCCAACATGACTTGGCGAAACTCGACCCAATCCATTGCTAGCAGCATCTCCTAATCACAATACTCCCAATACAACCGTGCATCCTCACAGAATGTGCCAATGGCCGTCAGAACCCAGCAATCCTGATCGATATCGCACTGGCGCATGATGACCTCAATATCGTGTAGCCAGTTTCTCGTAGAGATCCCCTGTTGACCTCCTTCGAACGCCGGTGGATGACTACCTCTAAATGCATGTACAGCTCGTACTGATACTCTGGCTCCTATACTGGCTCGGTCTCCCACCACTGGTGTGTCTACTGCCACGAAAGGGTTTACTATCGGCCGCGGAGGTGGTGCTTGTACTGGTGCTGGCGCTACTATCCTTGGCGCTAGTGGCTCAAGCACAGGCGGTCACTGCATCTCTCGTCTCATCATGGACGGTCTGATCACGGGCCTAGTCCATATCCGGATCGGTCCTCTAGGTCGGTATGGGTGAGGTCTCACATATGGTGGTCTAGTCATCTTAAGTCCTACAAAAATATATAATTTTGAATAAATGAAAGTTAACTAATCTTAAAGAAGCTAACTTACTTGGATTGACGAGCAGATCGCGCTTCGTGTCAATAGGGATATTGTCAACCGCTCTGATACCAACCTGTGACGTCCCCTGATTCCAACCACTCGAAACCACCATGAATCGACTCTTTGGCTGACCAAGATCGCTCGTGTGCTGAATCCAAGTCGTCAGTTTTTAAAAACTCTTTTGCTCATAATTGGTAAACATCAGGGCCTAAAATTTCGCCCATAAATTTTTTTTTCTTTAACACATACTTTTTCCTACGAACACCAAGTAAGAAAATGATATAAAATATAATATTGGCTCTTCTCTGTCATAAATAAGTACAACATATTATACAACATATATGATGTATATATGTACTGTATATTTTGTCTTCAAACATATTTTCTTTAACTCAAAAAGCTTAGCGGAAAACTTATGGCAGGACCAAGTCCGCGGTGAGTTCCCTATCCCCTCGACACGCTCGCATCCTGCTGCCATCCAGAAATCTACTGGACAGGTTTCTTACCTGCAACATGAACAAACTGATGAGTTAACAGGCTCAGTAAGTTCAAACATCCATAGTAAGAATCATATTGATTCAAAAACAATAAAAACTCAATTTCCTATGAATAGTCCTATTCACTTCACCATGAATAGTAAAGATGACCTTTGATCGATGAATAGTACCAGTTACACTAATTGTGTACTATTTACATATCCTAACCGAACTTACATTACTCTAACGTAAATTTCGGTTATGCTCAATTATGATTTTTACCATTTTGTTTATTGCTTATTTTCTATTAGATTTCTAGTGTAGAGATCTATTTATGGCAGTACCGATGATTATTAACGCGCTGACTGGGAGGGTCTAAGGAGCGACCTTAGAACATCGTCCTCCACAGTCCTGATAATCCTGTAGGATTTAAACAAACCTCCACTACTATGTTGGAGGGGCGGTACGCCTTAATGGTTTCATTACCATCTTTCAATTTATAGTTTTGACCAAGTGATCATATATATCACCCCAAGGTCACTATCCTCCATTGCCCGTAGGTCTTATTTATTTTCGTTATTTGGGATATATTATACTAACTAATCCCCAAATACGCATAGGAACTTATATCTAGTGAGTAGCTAGTATAGAATAGATTCACACAGTATTTCATGTTACAGACACGAAAATGCTTGAACTTATCGATACTGCGCTAGTGTCCACCTCCGAAACTCCTCCGCAGTTCTATCTTTATTTTGGGTTCCTACAGACATAATAGTGTCTGTTAATACCCCGTTTTATTATCATTTTAAACATATATTTATTTTACTTAACAAGTCTACACATTTAAATTTTATTTGTGGTACACGGTCGCAACACGCCCGTGTACCTCTCGGGTCTATTCTACACGGCCATTTTGTTTTCTTCCTTAGCCGTGTAACTACACACGGCTCGATACACGCCCGTGTACCTGTCGGGTCTATTCTACATGGCCATGTTGTTTTCTTTCTTAGCCGTGTAACTGTACACGGCTCGATACACGCCCGTGTTCCTAAAATTTTTAGAATTTTAACTCTAAAATCTTCATTTTGAGTTTTAGAATTTTATCTAAGTTATTCTAGGTCTTTTAGGACTCTTTCCGAGCCTTTTCAGAAATTTTTGGTCAAAATGACCATTTTACCCCTAACGGGTCTCGGGATCGTAATTTGTTTCATTCTATCATTTTTTCTAAATTTTCTAAGTCTAATTATTTTAAAATAATATTTCCTAAGCTTTTGTATCATTTTACAGCTTAAATTGCTGCAAAATCTCAACTTCATTTTTCCCGACCCTCGATTACTATTCATCCGTCACCTAGGGTCGTTTTTTTCCATTTTTCGAGCGTTTCGGAGCCTCAAATGACTATCACTGCTTACTAAACGTTATTTATCCCGTCCCCGACCCTCGGTCCTCGAGAACTCGGGTTTCCTATCCCGACCTAAAATTTCCCCTCGTTTTCCAAAATACCCCTAACATGAATTTTTTTTTCCTGTTTTAGGCATTTTAGTGATTTAGGGTCGGTTTACTATTCTTTTTGGGTTGGTTTTCCATTTCTAATCATAATTCACCGAGGGGTCTCGGTTTCCTTCCCGAGTTCAATATTTTTACCCCTCGTTTCCCGAATTGCCCTTAAGCCGATTTTAGAAATTTCGGCAACATTTCTGCTTATATTTTAAGGTTTCCCGGCGTTAGGTACGCCTCAGAACTTTTGTACCTGTCACGTACTATACCAGAGGCATATTTTATGCAAAGTTTCCAAATTTTGTATAAAAATTTTCCACATGATTCAACATTTAGAAATCAATACAAATCACAACATTTTTCTTTCAAACTAGCCTTGGTTTACTAGTTAATCACATCTAATTAATTTTCATCACATCACATCATTCTTAGGTTTTCCAATGTGTAAAACAACATTCAAAAACTTAACAAAATATGCATTCTAACCCTAATTATAGCCACGGATTTTATGCATAAACACATAGAAAATTTCATTCCCTTTCTTAGGGTTTTTATCAACCTTCTTTCAACATTAAAATTTTTCCATTTCCTAATGTTCATACCCACGGTTTTAGCAAGAAAATTTCATCAAAATTTTCTTGTTTCTTTATTGCATTTCATGCTTAATTCAACACATAATTGAATGAACAATAATACTAAATCAAAACAACAAAACTCATGAACTTTTCTCACCATTGAAGCCACGGATTTTCAAGGGAAACATGCAAAATTTTTCCTTGTTTTTCAATCCTAATTCATGCTTTAAATACTACAACATCAAACCTAATCATAGAATCAACAAATCAACAATTTTTTTTATTGTTTTTCAACCATCCAAACCCACGGTTTTTCTTTGAAAAATCAAGGAAAAATGCTTCAAACTTGAAGCTTACTTTGATTAGTTGATGCCTTGAGATTTGAAATGCAATTCAAGTTAGGTTTGATGTGAAATTAAAAACAAAATTTTTGGTTTAAGAGGGGTTAAACTCACGGTTTTAGGCTGAAGAAAAAGAGCAAGAGTTTAGTTGGTTTTTCAAATTTTTTTGCTTGAATTTTGATGCCTATTTATAGGTAAAAACTAAGGGCTTTTTTGCAATTTTTTTCCAACAATTTCCTAATTGTTCAAGGACCAAAAAGTAAAGATTTTGGGGTCAAAAATACAATTTTTTTTCTCCCTTTCCACATGGCCGTATGGCCTTTCAACAAAATTTCCCAAATTTTTTTTAATTTTTTTCAAGGTGAATTTTGGTATGATCTTGGCCTTTGATCAAAAAGCAAAGCAATCCTAGTCATACACCTTTCAAAATACTTTTCAATTTTATGAAAATCAATTGGCTTTATGACATCATCATAGTGATGTCATCAATTATTCATATTAATTTTCTAATTAATTCGTGGTCAATTTTTGACTGTTATCCGATCCGAACGGAACTTTGTCGAAATCGCGTAGGCGAGTTCTCAACACCTTCAGTGCGATCGGTTTGTCTTATTTTGCTTCCGTTTGATCAGAATTCTCTACCGTAAATTTCTATTGTTTTAGCACATTTCAATGCACTCTCTAGGGTTTTCGGCTCTGATTTCGAACCGTCTCATTTAATTATGTCCGGTAAGATTTTCCATCCCCGAACTCACACACTTTAACACTATCAGAACATTTTTATACTATTCACAACAGTATTGGAATACAACTTTTTTCACATTTTATTCATTAAAATTGTTATACACATACAGTTTTAACATAATTCGAGAATCTAAAATTCCTGGTTATCACACTAGAGAGTTCGTGCAGAAGTGCGCCAAGTGCCAGTACTTTGCTAAAAAGACGGGCTATCACTCTGAACCACTAAGTTCTGTGGTTTATGCCTGGGCGTTCTCTAAATGGGCCATAGACTTGATCGGCCCTCTGCCGACTCCCCGGTCGCAATTCAAGTACTGCATTGATCGACGAACCCCAAGTTTCGAAGACTGTGCGAGCAATTAAGGGTAAAAAAGGTTTTCTCTTCACCCCACTACCCACAAAGCAATGGCCAGGTGGAAGCGGCGAACAAGACGATCAAAGACAACCTAAAAAAGAAGCTCGAGCAATTCAAAGGGGCATGGATCGACGAATTACCGAAGGTACTCTGGGCGTACTGGACTACCTGCAGAACAGCCACCGGGGAGACCCCGTTTTCACTAGCCTACGGGGTGGAGTCGATCATACCCGTGGAAGTCGGCCTGCCCAGATATCGAATAGAAGAGTTTGCAGAGGAAAGCAGCGCTCGACAAAGGATAGTGGAACTCGACCTGCTTGAGGAGAGAAGGCAACAGGCCTACATCCGGACAGTGGCTCGTAACCAGGTGGTGGCGCGATATTATAACAAGAGGGTGAAGCCAAGGTCTTTGAAAGTCAGGAATCTGATTCTCAAGAGGATTCTCACTCAACCTCCCGGGCAAAGCTCGCTAAGGCCAAAATGGGAGGGTCCCTATCGGGTGGTTGGCATCCTACGCCCCGGTTCTTACAGGCTAGCGGATCTAGAAGGCCAGCTACTTAGGCACTCATGGAACGCCGAACACCTTAAACGATTCTATCAGTAAAATACATTTGTAAATTCACAAAGAGAACTCTTGTACTTATAATACATTTGTAAATTCACAAAGTAAACTCTTGTACTCACAATATATTTGTAAATTCACAAAGAGGACTCTTGTAATTATAATATGTCTATAAATCCACAAAATGAACTCTTGTATTTGGAAAGAAGGGGTTCTTTTACACTTTGCTGATCATTGTCGACACGACTGTAAGGTACAAGTGCCAGGCGGGAAGTCAGATCGAGCCCTGAAAATGCTCACAAGGCTCAGGGAGCCTAGCCAAGGAGCTCGCCTGCCAGGCACAAGTGCCAGGCGGCAAGTCAAGTCGAGCCCTGAAAATGCTCACAAGGCTCGGGGGGAGCTCGCTTGCCAGGCACAAACGCCAGGTGGAAAGTCAAGTCGAGCCCTGAAAATACTCACAAGGCTCGGGGAGTCCAGCCAAAGAGCTCGCTTGCCAGGCACAAATGCCAGGCGGGAAGTCAGATCGAGCCCTGAAAACGCTCACAAGGCTCGGAGAGCCCAACCAAGGAGCTCGCCTGCCAGGCACAAGTGCCAGGTGGAAAGTCAAGTTGAGCCCTGAAAATGCTCACAAGGCTCGGGGAGTCCAGCTAGGGAGCTCGCCTGCCAGGCACAAGTGCCAGGTGGAAAGTCAAGTTAAGCCCTGAAAATGCTCACAAGGCTCCCACAAGGCTCGAGAAGCCCAGCCAGGAGCTCGTCTGCCAGGCACAAGTGCCAGGCGGGAAGTCAAGTCGAGCCCTGAAAATGCTCACAAGGCTCGGGGAGCCCAGCCAGGGAGCTCGTCTGCCAGGCACAAGTGCCAGGCGGGAAGTCAAGTCGAGCCCTGAAAATGCTCACAAGGCTCGGGGAGCCCAGCCAAGGAGCTCGACTGCCAGGTACAAGTGCTAAGCAGAAAACCAACCCAATGCGAGTACAAAGAAAAAAGGACAAGGGTGTATATATATACATATCACCATCCAATAATACATCAGGTGGAAGGTACAAAAAGAGGACACCCTCGAGCCCCAAAAAGAATCAAAAAAAGATGCAAAATAAATCAACACCACCAGCACAAAGGGCCCCTATGGATCGGCAGGAGGAGCTGAGGAGTGCTCCGGCGGGCGGTTAGCAGATGGCCCCACAACGGGCTGGTCGGTGCCTGGGGGGTTGGGGGGGGGGGGGTGGCGACCTCCTCAGAAATGTCAACCACGTTGACCGAGGGATCCTCTCCGTCGGCTTCGCCCTCCTCATCATCAGAGTGGCCGGTCGTGGGAGGGACCCAAGACCAGTCGAACTCGGCCGCGGCCGGATAGAGGTGGAGGACCTTTTTCATGGTATCCCGCATACCATGTACGTACTCCCTGAGGAACTCCGCCGTCTCCTTGAAGTCCTCAACTGCCTTAGATCGAGCATCGCCCAGCAGAGTAGGTAGTACGTCTCGGAGGTGGACCTCGTTCTCCTCCGTAGCCCTCTTGGTAGCCTCCCTGGCCTTCTCCACCTCCTCCTGAGCCTTCTCAGCGGCTAGCTGGGCGGCCTCCTTAGCCTCGGCAGCCTCCAATTCGGCCTTGGCCTTAGCCTCCTCAGTGGCTTGCACATCGGCCTCCAATCTTTCGCGGAGATCACGAGCGTCGTTGACAAAAGATCGCGCCTGTGTGTTGGACATGACTAAGTCCACGACCCCCTGCCAAACAAGAGAATAGTCAAGCAAGCCCACAATTTATGCGTATACAGAGGACAACTTTGACCAAAGAAAATGTACCTGGACGATCCTCCGTACACTGCTCTCTTGGTTCTCCACGAAAGATCTCCTCTTGGTGGCTTCGAGGACCTCATCAGCGATAAGGGAATCGACCCACCCCGTAATGATCTCCCAGACGGACAAGAGGCTCGAGGACCTCGGCGTGTCAGGTTGGTGGGGCGGGTGACCCTCTTTTTCCCTGCTGGAATCCTTGTCCTGACGACTGGGGGGGCCGCTTGGCCGTTGTGGAGGAGGGGCTCTAGTAGCCCTGACAGGGAGGTCCTTCGTCTTCAAAGGCCCTCCAGTGTTAGACGTGGCCTTCATGAACTTGCTCGATCGGCTATCCAGTCTTGACAGACCCTTTCTCTTCTTTCCCGGGTCCTCAGCAACCCCTTTCCCCTTGTGGGTCGCCGAAGCACCGGTTAGGATCCTTGGTCTCTCAGGTGCCATACCTGTAAGAAGAAAACAAACTATGAGTCAAAACGACGGCGACACGTGAAGTAATCTGAAGTGTAAAGAAAAAAAGAAATAAGACAACAACCTCTGATCCGGAGAGGACGAGCGGGGTATAAAGCCCTGATCACGTCATCCAAGCTGTCATATGGGACGGCCATTCCCCCCTCGGGGTAGTCGTCACCAGCGAGCCGCTCGGTAGGAGACCTGACCTTCAGATCGGCCCATAGGAGAAGGATACGCGCCCCCTAGGGCCATCCCGGCTCGAGAGCGAGTTGGCTGCTCTGCGACTGTCACTAGAGCTTCTTGAGGAGCCGCCCTCTAATACAATACTCATCCGGTAGGAGGAGATAATCTGTAAATCCTCCCATGTCGCCTCAACATGTCCCCACTAAGCAGCTTCCTAACATGACGATCGCCCATGGGTAATTTCCTGAGCTTCTTGATCATCCTCCGGGCAGATACGGGGATCCAGGGTTTCTTGGACCAAGTGTAGGGAAGTTGGAAGGTACGCGGTACCCGATCGTCCTCAGCGATAGAGGTACCCTCAGGGGCCTCCCAGTTGCCCCTCACGTAAAACCAGACGAACTTCTACACCTTATCCGAATCGAGCAAGCCCTCAATAAAATTGCTCCCGAAACCATGGAAATGGTAGCTCCCGACTGCTCCCGGGCGACTCTTCACCCTATACAAATTCTGGAACACCCTGAATCATCTCGGACGAAAAATGTGAACGCCATAAAATGTGGCAACAAAGCAGCACCCGGTATGCGTTACCGCTCAACTGCGCCGGGCAGAGGTTAAACGAATTTAGGGAATGACGCACGGCAGGGCTGAAGGGCAGTTGGACGCCCGCTTGGAAGAAGTTAGCATAGAGAGTGATGCATCCTGCCGGCGGGCGGCTCAGAAGGTCGTCAGGATCGGGCAATAGCAAGTCAATGTCGCTGGGGATCTCAAACACAACCCTCAATACGGAAAGCAACCGGGCGTCTACCGTCGACGGGAACGCGTTGGCAGTATACTCATAATCCCCGCTCCGATGTCTTCCCATGACACCCCTCACCAACTTAGGGTTATACTCAACCACAGGCGAACGCTGACCTCCCACAGACTCGGAACTCTCTGCAGGAGGCGACCGATGACCACGCGGGGCACTCGGCGTGGTAGTCTCGCTCGAAGATGACGTCGACGTCTCGTCACTGGAGCTCTCGACGGCCCTACTGGGTTGGGCCCCGGCCTACTCTGCAAAGGATGGCTATTCGGGAGAGTCACGCTGCTCAGCAGAAGCGTCCCATCTTGGGGACTCCTCGGTGGGAGGGGGAGGCCCACCTCTTATAAGGCTCAGGAATTCTTCGTCCGGGAGGGTGTCCGGGTTTAGCTCTAGATTCTGGCTCAATCATGCGCTACCCTCGCGCGCCACCGGCTCCCGACTACGAGGACCTTCCCGGACGCGAGGGGCAACGGGTCCCCGGGTCTGACAAACGTCAGTTGACGACCCTGAGCTCAAACTCGTGCTTGACCCGCTGCTGCTGGAGTCGGCACTACCATACTCGGCCATAGATGGGTTGTCCGAATCCCACAGATCACTCATTGCAACGAGACTACAAACAAAACATAGAAAAAACTTTCGGTTTACCATGCTTGGACGATTCGGTTGCTCGGCTACACGAACTGACCAGCACTGCCCTTCTTCTCGGCTGTTCGGCGGATCGGCAATTAAACACGTCCTCTTTGGCTAGACGGAAGTTCGACTGATGGGAGAACGGTCCTATTCGGCAGCACGACCACACGTTCTTCTCGGCCACTGAAGAATGGTCCTGTTCGGCAGCTCGACCACACGTTTTGCTCAGCGGGTCGGCAGTTAACACGTCCTTCTCGGCGGGTCGGGACTCGTATATTCGATGCTCGGTCGGTCGGCTTATCGGCTAGTCAGCACGGAGCGTTTTCGTAAGCAAATGGTGAAATGAAGACCCACCGGCTGGTATTTATAGCCGCAGGCTATGAACGAGTGGCCTCCCATCCAATGGCAGGCCGCCACGTCGCGTCTACCCCGACTGAGGCGGCCGAGCCACAAGACCGAGAAGCGGGCCAGACGGATGCTTCGAAGAACGAGCACTCCCTACCAGAGCCGAGAAGCCGAGCAGCCGAGCATCCGAGGACGAGAAGCCAGACAAAAGAATGAGCGCTCCCTACCAGCGGTCGAGAAGCCGAGCAGCCTTAGGTCGAGAAGCCGGGCATCCGAGGGCGAGAAGCCGAGCATCCTAGGCCGAGAAGCCAGACAAATTAATGAGCGCTCCCCACCAGAGGCTGAGAAGCCAAGCAGCCTTAGGTCGAGAAGCCGGCATCCGAGGGCGAGAAGCTGGACAGACTAATGAGCGCTCCCTACCAGAGGCCGAGAAGCTGAGAAACCCTAGGCCGAGAAGCCGACCACCCTAAGACCAGGCCATGAGCCCGAGAGGCCGATAAGCTGGACAAGCGAATGAGCACTCTATCAAAAGCTGAAAGGCCGATTTGCCGAAAACTGCACCCAGCTAATTTACAAGTGCACCCAGTGGATGTCCCATTGGGCACACTTGGGGGTGCTTGTGTTGGGGGCGGACCCAAAAATGACAAGTTCCCAACCAGAATTCCACGGGATGCAAGTCGACTTCCCGGCTGCTCGGGACCCTGTCGACAACTCGGAAGGAGACCGCACGCTGCTTCTAGATGGCTTCTCTGCTGATTGGCTGATTAGCCCCAGGTCTGCCACCCTGCCAAACGCCGGACACCCGCTGGTCGGCTGCCCGGCTTCCCGGCAATCTCCATCCTACCGACCCGGGACACGTGGCAGGTCCGCGAGGAGACACCTCGGCTATAGGCACCTGCTCCGATGGGGCGGCCCGGCTAGAACCCGATCCAGTCGAGCCTGCTACAAATACTCTCCCTACACCGGCCTAAGGGAAGAGGAAAATCTCTCTTTCCCAACCAGACTCAATCTGCCACTCGGCTACACGGCATCCTTGCTGACTTGAGCGTCGGAGTGCTTTTGGCCGGCACCACACCGGTGCCCCCCCCCCCCCCCTTTTCGCTTCCTAGCTCAACACCTTTTGCTGTGTAGGTCCTTCCCAGCTAGAAGAGCGTCTTCACTCAAACGGTCCCGGTCGGCTGGTCAGTAACCCGGTTCGGTCGATCCCTTTGAGAACCTGTTCGGGAGCATCCAGTCGGCTTCTCGGTAATCCAGCCAGACCGACCCAGTGCGGCTGGTCGGCAAGTCGACAGTCTCGCATCGTCGGCTCATCTGCACCCAATTGCCTATCCCGGCTTGGCCGACTGGCCAGACGGCTGCCCGGCTGGTCGGCTAGTCGAGGGCTCCGCCCGCCGGCCATCCCTATCTGACCCATCTGTTTAGTTCACGTCTAACCACCCGCGCGGAGATTCATTATAGTCTACAGTACCCGACGTCGGGATTCATTCGTTGAGCAAGGCACCGTGCGCCGCCGCACGTGGTGTTGAAGTCAGATTTCGACGTCAACATACATAATATTTTAACGTCGAAATTTAAAACCGGGAGCAAATTCATATATTGACATTTCAAAGTGGTCTTTGGCCAATCACATTCCCACGTGGGTCATGGTTACAAGTGATAATAGTGTCCCCATTATAACAAGTGACTTTGGCACAACCAACCTGCACAGTACTCCTCCAAATCATGTGTATAGCGCAGACAATCCTGGTTTTGATAACAAGAGCTTGTGTAGTAATCATAATACCTTCTCTCATCAGCCCATGTTGCCACTGCATCACCCGGCTTCCAATCCTGTCCGCTGCCCCAGAACAAGTTCTCGCCATAATTGCTCCTCGAGTGGACCAATGAGCAATTGCCGCGTCCTTTTTTGGCCCACCAAGGGCCATAATTAGCAAGCCTTCTTCGCCATCTGAGAGGAGGAAGTCCAAGCTCAGAACTTATGATGTTGTGAGGAACCAAGAATTGGTCAGTTCTGGTGTATGGAGTGGTGGTTAGCTGACGCCTAGAGAGTCGAATTCCATTGGTTGAGAGTGAGAAAGCTAGGGAAAAGAGTGAGGAAAGAACAAGGAAGTTTCTTAAAAACCAAAGTACCGAAGATGAAGCCTTGATCTTCATAATCACAAGGAAGAGAGAAAAATGTGGCTTTTGGAGCAAGTAATATCTTGAGAAAAACAAATGAAATTATGTATTGGTAAATATAGAACAGATCTGCTTGGAATATGCTTTATATATTTGTATAGTATATTGATTTATGTTTTTGCACTTATAGATGATGATGAGTGATAAGGAATCGTTTCACATGTGGAGGGCCAGAGTTCAAAGAAGTTGAGGTGTAAAACATGTTATGGAATGTGAAGGGTCGGTCCGAAAACGGGAAGAAGCTATAAAAAGGGGTGTATAAATACTCTTTTATCAACTTCCACAACTGCTTGCAATCAATAATGTAGCCTCAAGTATTAACTAACTTTTAAATTATTGTCTATGATTAGGAACCATATATGTATGTAATATAAGCTATGTAGCTATGTGCGAGTGCCATGGACGCAGATTTGTTCACTAATTTATGGTCGCTGAAATTTAATTTGTCAACTTGCAATTTATTAAATACAAAATACGCATAAAAATTAAAATGACTCTTACAAATTACAATTTAATATAACAAATAGTTAATCCCATTTGATTACCCCTAATTTTAGCTTAAATCCCATTTTCGTCCCTTGACTTTTAAGATGTCTTGGAGCAAGCCCTTTGTTTATGAAATTGTCTTACATCAGTCCTCCCATCCGTCTGATTTTTAATAGCATGAGGGGCAAGGGTACCTGAGGACCATTTGTGGTTTAATAGGGATTAATTTTGAAATTTTACATGTTAGAATACGAATATTAAAAATAAAGTCATGTTATAATTTGAGGACAAAAAATGATATTAGTCAGGGACAATGTTGGTAAGATGTGCCTGACAAAAAATATAGGTAGATTATACAAATGATCACTATTAACAACATGAAGCAAGAATTGGAATACAATCTTAAATGGCTAACAAAATTTAGTGATCACTTATAAATAATAGTAATACTGTTCTAACGACTTATAGTGAAGTTATTGAAAGCGTTAATTTCGTATCCAACTGCCAAGCACAAAAAACAGAAATTTTTTTTTTTAAATTTTATTTGGTAAAGAATCTAGGCTTGAGACAGTTTATATACAATGCTGAATTTAAAAAAAAAAAATTATGAGTAGATATAGTTATTTTAAATATTGGATTAACTTTTCAACATCTTCATCTTGATTAAAAGTAATTTTGTACATTACGCTGTAATATTTATTATGAAAACTTACATATTAAACTAATCGTTAAAAAGTTAATCCACCAACTTAAATAACAATAATTACATATAAGATAAAAACACTCTTCTTACCACAAATTTTGCTGCAGTTTTTTTTTTTTTTTCCCTTCCTTTCTTTTAGCTTTAAAAGAAATATTGTTGCATTATTTCAACTACTTTAGCTGCCAAATCACTGAGAAAGTACCTTATTTCTTGTTTTCTAAACAAGAACTTCACCAAAACGAGAGGAACCTCGGAGTCATTCAAAAATAGAGAAGTTTTTCCCCAAGAGAAGAACAAATGCTTTTAAAGAAAATCCTCTTTCACTAAATCTTACTAAATCAAGCTTACAACAAATAAATAAATAAATATATATATATACGTGTATACGTAGAGTCCAATATACACACAAACCCCACAAAAGAGCCCAATTAGGCTGTTTTAGTCTTTACTGAAAATTCTCACAACCCTTCAGGTTCACATAAACAAATACCAGTTCTATAAACTAAATAAATGTTGTTTTGGGGGGGGGGGGGTGGTTGTGGTGGGTGGGGATGGGCGGCGCAAAAAAAAAGACTTCAATGGTCTAGACATTGGAAGAAATGTCGGGTTTGGGGTGGGATGGCGGCGGAGAAGGAAAAGAATTGGCGGTGGCACCTGGCGGCGGAGTGGGGACGCCGTAGATCTGCGGGTTGCTGCGTATGTCCTGTCGTCCTCTGGCTCGCCCAAAGAAGTAGCATCCAAAACCAAGCAGGATGCAGAACAAAATAAACGGCAGAGAAATCACAACTACCATGCCCATTTTGAATTCCCCTCTATTGCTAATTGAGCTTTATTTCTTTCAAAACACCGAGTCGAAGCTTTAGATAGAGAGAGAGGGAGAGAGATGTGGGACGAAGAAAGGGATGAGAGAAGCTTAGGTATATAAGGAGGAGTTTTAGGAGTGTTTTGATTCTTTCCAGAAGAGCAAGAGCTGTGTGGTACTAGGCTTAACGTTCAAGCTTGTAACGGTCGCTTTTCTTTTGGCCAATAGGAAATGAAGAAACTTTCTAAAAAAAAAAAGAATCTTTTTTTTTTTTTCCTCCCTCTCTCTCTTTCCACGTGGCCATAGAACCCAATTATCTGGCTAATATGCTTATTTTCCACAATGATTAATAACGTTTAACACTTTGAACCATTCTTGGTTTTTAATGTATTAGCTTATATTAAAGTATCATTCACAATAACACACTCAATAGAAAGAGTTAAGCCATAAAAATAAATAAATAAATAAAAGGAGGAATTTCCTCTGATTGAATAATGTCGTTATTCCCACTAAAAATAAAAACTTATCATTATCGACGGGGAGAGAGAATCAACCTAAACCGTAAGCAACTGCATCATTAGCCACTTGAAAATATGATTAACAGAAACTTCAGGAGTACAGAAGAACAACCTTGATACATCCACCAAACGTTTCCAAACTTTTGAGAAAAAAAAAGTCGCTCTCAAATTTAGATTAGCCAAATCTGAAAATTGAGGTTTGAAATTACCCACGAATCTTCGAGACAAAAAATGTTAGAACCGTCTCCAACATTCCCGTTAGCTTCATTGATATTACTAAAACGAGAGATAAAAAAAGCAGTCTTGCATAATTTAGAGGGCAAATGCTGCTATCAATTTTTTTTCCCTAAAGGGATAAAAATATTATTAATGAAAAGCCACAGAGGGCTAGTAGTACAAAGGGGCAAACCCACAAAACAATCGGAAGACAAACTGATCAACTGAAAAACCCATAAAACCCACAACACAGCCAGAGACAATAGCCATAAACCAAAATAGAAAACTATTGAGTGACTAGAAAACCAAGTGGATCTAGAGTCCACAACAAGCCAATGGATATCACATAGGAACTATGCCTACTAGAAGGATGCTGGAGCATCCCCCGTCTCAACAATGGAGTAAAACTGTGATAATCGGGGATTTTAGATTCTCGGAGTAGATTAAAATTGTATGTATGTACTAATTTTAATAAATAAAATATGAAAAAATTGTGTTTTAATACTGTTGAGAATACTATAAAAATGTTCTGGCAGTGATAAAGTGTGTGAGTTTGGGGATAGAAAATCTTACTGAACAGAATCGGGTGAGACGGTTTGAAAACGGAGCCAAAAACCCTAGGGAGTACACTGAAATGCACTAAAAAGATAGAAATTTACGGTAGAGAATTTTGACCAAACGGAAGCAAAATAAAATAAACCGATCGCACTGAAGGCGCCCAAACCCGCCTACGCAATTTCAATAAAGTTCCGTTCGGTTTGACTTTCGGTCAAAATTTGACCACCGGTCAAAATTTGACAACAAATTAATTAGGGAATTAATCCCTTAATATAATAGGAGGACATCACCATGTTGATGTCATAAATGTTTTTTTTTTTTTAGGATGGAAGCTAATATGGAAAGGTGTAAGGCTAGAATCAATTTCCTTATTGATCAATAGCAATGATCTTGCCAAAATCATATTGAAAAAAATTTTTAGAAAAATTTTTAAAAGGCCATTCGGCCACTTGAAAAGGAAAAAGAAAAATTCTGCTTTTGGCCCAAAAATATTACATTTTAGTCCTTGAATAATTAGCAAATTGTTGGAAAAAAATTTGCTAAGTGATCCTTGGTTTTTGCCTATAAATAGGCTTCAAAATTCATTAGAAAAAAATGGAAAAATTGGCCAAACTCTTGCCATTTTTGCAGCCAAAAATCTGTGCCCCTTTAGTGCATTCCAAGCCAAATTTTATCTAAAATATCACACCAAAATTAGCTTCCATTGCATTTCTAGCATCAAGCAATCAAATAGATAAGGTAAGCTTTCAAATTAAAGCAATTTTACTTGATTTTCTTAGTGAAAATCCGTGGGTATGAAGGTGTAGAAACATTGATAAAAATTGATGTTGTGTTGATGTTATGATTAGTTTGGTGTTTTAGAGATTAAAGCATGATTTAGGGTTAAGAAACAAGCAAAAATTTTGCATGTTTCCATGAAAAATCAGTGGCATTATGGGTGTGAAAAATGAATTGGAAATTGGTGATTTGGTTTAGTATTTATGTTCATTTGGTAACATATTAAATTAAGCATGAATTAGAATCAAGAAATAAGAAAATTTGATATATTTTTCATGCTAAAATCCGTGGGTGATAAACACTAGAAAATGAGAAATTTTTAGTATTGAATAAGAATGTGTAATGTTGATAAAAACCTTAGGAAAGAAAACAAGATTTTCTATGTGAATTTGCATGAAAAATCCGTGGCTAATGCCAGGGTTGAAATGAAAATTTTGTTAGGTTTTGATGTTGTTTTACACATAAGAAAACCTAAGAGTGATACGTGATATTGGAATGTTGTGACGAAAATCATTTGGTGATGATTAACATGAAAAACCAAGGCTAGGTTTGGAAAAATTTGATGTTGAGTATTGATTTTTGAATATTGGTTAATGTGGAAAATTTTTATACAAAGTTTGGAAACTTTGTATAAAATAGGCCTCTGGTATAGTACGTGATAGGTACAAAGGTTCTGAGACGTACCTAACGCTGAGAAAATCTTAAAATACAAGCAGAAATACTGCCGAAATTTCCAAAACGGCATAATGGCATTTCGGGAAATGAGGGGTAATATATTGGGCTCGGGATGGAAAATAGGACCCCTCAGCGGATTAGGATTGAAAATGAAAAACCAACCGAAGAGGAATAGTAAACCGACCCTTAATGGCTAAAATGCCTAAAATAGGAAAAAAAATTCATGTTGGGGGTATTTTAGGAAACGAGAGAAAAAAATTAGGTCGGGATAGGAAACCCGAGCCTCTCAGGGACTGAGGGCCGGGGACGGTATGAAAAATATTTCAAGAGTAGTGAAATAGCCATTTGAGGCTCCGAAATACTCGAAAAACGAGAAATGACCATATGTGATGGATGAATAGTAACTGAGGGTTGGGAAATGGATAATTGCGATTTTGCAGCAAATTAAGCTGTAAAAGGATATAGAAGCCTAGGAAATATTATTTTAAAATATTTGGGCTTAGAAAATTTGAGAAAAATGATAGAACGGAATAGTTACGGTCCCGAGACCCGTTAGGGGTAAAATGGTCATTTTGACCAAAAATTTCCGAAAGGCTCGAAAAGGAACCTAAAGGACCTAGAATAACTTAAATAAAATTCTAAAACCCAAAATAGAGATTTTAGAGTTAAAAATCTAGAGTTTAATTAGTACACGGGCGTGTATAGTGGAACATGGCTGTATAAAATAAAATTGAGAGGTACACGGTCAGGGACACGGGCGTGTTGCAAACCATGTACCATATAAAGAATTGAAATGTTTTGTAAAATTTATCACAGAATAAATATATTTAAAGTGATAATTAAAAAAGGATATTAACAGACAATATTATGTCTGTAAGAACCCAAATTAGAGATAAAACTGCAGAAGAATTCCGGAAGTAGACATTATCGCAGTGTTGGTAAGTTCAAGCATTTTCATGTCTGCAACATGAAATACTGTATTACTCTGTTATGTACTAGTTGTACACTAGGTATTAAGTCCTTTGGACATTTGGGGATTAGTTAGTATAACAGGTCCCACATAATAAAAGGAACAAAATATCTAAGGCCTATGGGCGATGGAGGTTAGTGATCTTGAGGTGACGATTAATGTCACTTGGTCAAAACTATAATTGAAAGATAGTAATAAAATCATTTAAGGCATACCGCTCCTCAAATGTTGCGATGGAGGTTTTTCAAGTTTTATGGGGATATAATAAGGGCTGTGGAGGCAGAAGCTCTAGGGTCGCTCCCTAGGCCCTCCCAGTCAGTGCGCAAGATAAATTATCGGTATTGCCATAAAAGAGCTCAATACCAGAATACAAATGGAGAAAGAGTAATCAATAATATGATGAAAGCCATAATTGAGCATAATCGAAGCTTACTCTAACTATAGCAAACTCGGTTAAAGAAATGTGAACAGTAATTGGTTAGGCTAATGTGAATATTAATCAGTTAGGCAAATGTGAATAGTATCCAGTTAAAGTAATGTGAATAGTAACATGTTAGGGTAACAATTACTATTCATCGATCAAAGGTCAAAGTCACTATTCATGATATGAATAGTATTATTCATAGGAAATTGAGTTTTTAATGTTTTTGAATCCATGTAATTCTTACTAAGTATGTTTGAACTTACTGAGCCTGTTAGCTTACCAGTTTGTTCATGTTGCAGGTAAGAAACATGTCCAGTAGACTATATGGATGGTGGCAGGATGTGCGCGTGTCAAGGGATAGGGAATTCACCGTGGACTTGGTCCTGCCATAAGTCTTCCGCTGAGCTTTGAGAGTTAGTGAATTGAAGAGAATGTGTTATTGAAAAAAAAAATGCAGTATAAATATTTTGGTATATTATACATTATGTTGTACTCAAAAAGACAACCAAAAGTTAGTATTGTATTTCACATGACTTTAATACTTAGCTTTCTTTTTGAGAAAGTATGTATTAAAAAGAAGAAAAAAAAATTATGGGCGAAATTCTCGGGCCCTAAGAAATGAGAGTTTAAGAAAAAGAGTTTTAAAATGGCGATCCGGATTCAGCGCACGGGCTGTCTTGGACGACAATGGAATTGGGTCCTGACAGTTTCGCGTGGTTGGATTCGGGGGCGCCACAAAAACTCCTACGAAGGATGGAGCAAAAACAGGTTTTTCCTGCTGAACAAAGCCCATCTAAACAACAACTATTGAACTAGAAGCTGGGTCGAGTTGGGAAACCACTTCCCTTATCACAAGCATTGAAGATACAACACAAAAATAAGGGGAAAACTAGAAGATCCAGCCAGTAATAACAAGCCCCATGACACTGTAAGCATGATAAGAGCTGTCAGAAAGGTGCGAGAGAGAAACTCTTTGTTGGGGCAAGATTGTGAGATCTACTGACGTGGAGAATAGTGCTCCCATGGTTTGCTCTAATTGGGCTAGAGACTCTTGTTGTTTTCAAGGAATTTATACAATGTTGTTCTCTGGTGTTGGTGTAGAGCCCCAAGTTTAGAGATCTAACTAGGCCTAAATGAATCCAAAAAGATGATGTTTTAAGGCAAATGTTGCTAAAATTGTTATCTCAAGGGGCAAGAGCTTTAATATATATATGGGAATCATAATGACTATGAAAAGGTGGGAAAAGAGGACAAACGGTTTTTTAGAGAAAAACTTAAGTGTCTTTTTATCAGAGAATGCTCTCTAGAGAAATCCTCTGGCAGTAAACGTGATAACTGAGAAATCTATCATTCTCAAAAAAATTTTGTACATGATATGTAAATAAATGTGCATTCATGATGAGACATGTTATAGAATACAGAGCAGAAGAAAATTTTGATTTACTGAGTTGTAATCAAAATTTTACAATGAATTAATGAATATAGTGTAAAAGCTAAACATTAATTCAAATTATGATGTTTTAAATTTAATAGAAAATTATGTGGAAAATGCATATTAAGAGATCAATGGCTCACATGCAAGCCACATTGATCAATGGCCAAGATAGCCAAGAAAATAGCCCATTTTCTTTAAAGAAAAAAATTAAAGGAAATGAAGAGAGAGGAGGAGAGGCACGTGAGGGAAAGGCCTCCAACAGCCCAAAGTGAATTAATTCACTTATGTTGGCTGCAAATAAGTGGTCGAGAGAGAGAAAGAAAGAGAGAAGAAAGAAAGAGAAAGAAAGGGAAAGAGAAAGAGAAAGAGAAAGAGAAAGAGAAAGAGAAAGAGAGAGAGACCGAGAAAGAGAAAGAGAAGAAGCGAAAATCCTCTCAAGTTCAGATTTTTCTCTTCCAACAAGGAAATCACTCAAGTTTCAGCCAAGGATCCACAACAAGAAGTTTTCAAGCTTCAAGCAAGGTAAACCCTCATTTTTCTCACATTTTCGGGTGGAAAAATCTGAGGTTTTGAGTGGAAAAAGAGAATGTGAGTTAATCATGTTGAGATTCTCGGTTAAATCGAAATATGGTTCGAGTCAAGTTGTTTTCAAACATGAATCCATGAGTTGATAGTTTAGAAAACCAAGTTCAGTGAGTTTTCTTCAAGAAAGTTCAGATTTTTCAAAATGTTGAGTTAAGAAATATGTAAAAGCAAAATGTGAGATTTTGCTTAAGAAACCATGGATTTGTGATAATAGAAATGTAGTTGGTACCTTGAAACGATCTTATTGAGATCGATTTTGAGTGTAAAAAGTAGAATGAAGGCCATAAAAGCCTTAGAAAAACAGAGCAGATATTTTCGGACCCAGAATCCTGATTCTGGTATGAACACGGGCGTGTACAAGGCCGTGTTCAGAACACAGCCACGAACATACCCACATGCACGACCGTGTTGCAAGAAAATTTAGAGCCGAGAGGTACACGGCAAAGAACACGACTGTGTATCGGGCCGTGAGACAGGGTACACGGTCATGAGAAGGGCGTGTAGCAGACCATGTTCGACAGCAGGAAGACACGGTTAGAAACACGGCTGTATAGCCGCTCGTGTAAGCCTGCACGAATTACAAGGCCATGTTCCATGAATTACACAGCCATGCACATAAATCCAGAGGAGTACATGGCCAGAAACACGGCCGTGTATCCACCCGTGTAAGTATGCACGAATTACACAGGTCATATTCCACGAAGCACACGGCCATGCACGTTAGGTCCAGAGGAGTACACGGCCAGGAACACGCCCGTGTAGGAGGGCATGTTTGAAGTTAAAAACAAAAAAGAGTCTGGAAATAAGATTTACATATTTTGCCATGTTTCTAGTATATGATGAATATTGGAAATAATCAGCAATTATTTCTTTTATAGGAATTCAAGCCAGACATCCTGAAACAGCAGTTCCAGACCAGCAGAGACTCACACTAGCAGATTTTCTGTAAGTTCAAGCATTGTCCTGACTGTAATGTGGACAATCTTGTTACGTTTATGATGTCATGTCTTATTGTATGGCGTGTATGTTAGACATAGATTGTCTGCATCACGATACTCATGTCAGTTTCATCTCATGCATATAGAATTTCATATTTCAAGTACACATGTCAGACAGGTATCAAGTACATGAAAACATGAAGGTGTACAAGACACCTTAGTGTGTTTAATAAAACTCACACTCCAAGTAAAACATGTAACAGGTTCCTACTGTGGGGGCAATCAGTATGCTACCCAGTGGAACTTTAGACAAGATGGTAATTAAACCAGTCATTGGCGTCCAGACCTCTCGACCCACGGGGAGATTTTTATGTTCAACTTCAGTTAAGGCTGAGGAGGTCAGCACTAAAGTACTGCTCCTAGTTATGCTAACATGTCGGTAAGACCAATCAGGGGCCCAAAACCAGAACTTAAATTCAGATAATGTCCTAAGACTAAACTTTCAACCATGAGCACGTTTTCAGAGTCAAGTTTCAGGCATGAGCACAGCATTACCTGTTATGAATCATGTTTTTATGTTTGAACTTACTGAGCCCATAACTCACCAGTTTGTTCACATGTTGCAGGTAAGAGACCTGTTCACCAATAGTATACGGTGGACGACGGACAGGGTATGTACATGCCAAGGAGATTGGGCGAGGGATTGTGGTCACCATTAGTCTTCCGCTGTACAGTTTTGAAAAGTTTAAACATGTAATTTCAAGAACATGATTTCAAATCAAGATTATGTGATAGGGGAATCATGAATTCATGTACAGGTTATTTTGTTAACATGATTTCCTTATCACATTCTCGAACAAGTAGTTATGTTAAAGAAAAAAAAATTTATTCCGTAAAATTTCAAGCAGTTTTCAAGTTAAGCATGATTGCCAGCGACCCTAGAGGCCTATATACTATTGCGGTTAACTACGAAGTTGACTGTAATAGCACTGTAGAGCCTCCACAGCAGGGCGGGCTGTCACAGCTGGTATTAGAGCCCAGGTTTAAAATGGATTCAGTTTAGAGTGCCCACTGTTGTCACAGCTGGTATCAGAGCAATTACGATGGGTTCAGTTTAGAATACCGAACGTAGTCATAGTTGGTATTATCAGAAAAGTTGGTAGACCATATCCCGCCTGACTCCGTGCATGTCTTGCTCGCCGATCCAAGTAAGTTAAGTTATGTTAAGATAAGCAGCTAATTATGCATGAAAGTAAAGGTCTATAGAGACCTGTACTTTGTGGTAAGTATATGATGATGTAATTGTTACGAAATGCCCTAATCATTAGAGATATTTTGATGTATTTATTTTGAACTGGATAATAAAATTATATATATATAGAGGTTATTCATTACATTGCTATCTGTTCTCGTTTTATTTATATGTTAAAGTAAATGTAAGCAAATATGGCTCCCTGACTGCTTGTGTTAAACTGTTAGAATGTTACATGTAATGAACTTTTGTATGCGAGAAGACAATGTTCTAAAGTAAGCGGTCTAAACTATGGTCTGTAGTCAATGGGGTTAGACCGAGCATCTAACTCATGTTAAGACTATTATGTTGTCTAAAGCCTTGGAGGGGATGGTTTGTCTTGACTATCTAGGGCATAGACTCCCAAGTAGAGACATAGATATGTTGCTTGGTGGTGACATATTAGACCGGGACTAAAGCATGACTAATCTACGAAGTCCACTTTGAGTGGATCGATCTGCTTTTGACGTTCATTGTGCAGTAACCTTAATCCTGAGTAGATGGACAGCTTTATGTATATGACTTGTGTACTTTGATGTTCCAATGGCTGAAGTGTCTCAGAGGTAGTAAGCTTATAGACCGGTTTGTTGGGTGCATGACTTGTATACGATGAAGGGTTCATTTACAGATATCAGAATCATAGCTCTAATGAAGAGTTAAGGGTATCCTCTTAAAGGCATTATACTGAATGTGAAAATGGACAAGGCCTTGTGTCGTCTACTGGGCGGATGACTTCTTATTCACATATGGTGAATAATCATTTTCTTTATTCGGTAATATAATGGAACTTTAAGATAGCCTGATCAATAGGATTGAACGGACTTTGACCTAAGGCTGATCATAGATATTATATGAGGGTTCTGCATACATGACAAGGTCATTGGATGATAGCTTATCACAGGCTTACGTAATACGGTATATAATTGGGAGTTCAGTTTCAGGTTTATAGTGGTGTGACTCTGAAATTAGTGATCATATGATTGAGTTGTTCGGTAAAGAATGATGATCATATGGATTTGCGGGAGCCCGATTATATATGTCCAATTGGTCTCTCTACTAGCTCCACATAATTCCTTAACGTTTGGCAAAATTGATTTGTGTATGCTATTGACTAGTTTATTATGCATGGATGGTGTTGACATAGGATTAGGATGGTGGACAAGATTCTCTTCGGTTGGATTCAGATTTTGTTTTGGATAATAGAGTACACAATTATTCGAACTCCAAATAAAGTTGCCATGATTTTATTTGAAATTGGGTTGGAGTTGTAGAAAATTATCCATGAGAATAAGAATTTGAAATACAACTGTTTTGTGGATTTTGAAATTTGAATTTTGAAATTTGAAATTTGAATTTTGAAATTTGAAATTTAAATTTGAAATTTGAATTTGAAATTCGAATTTGAAATTTGAATTTGAAATTTAAATTTGAAATTTGAAATTTGAAATTTGAAATTCAAATTTTGAATCACAGTCCAATTGGGATTCGAATTTCTTGTGGTAAATCCACAAGGAATGAAATTCAAATTTGAGTTGGATATGGAGAGGAAAATCTTGTTCGAATTCTACTTGAATTTTGAATCTAAATCCTAACAATAATGGACGAAAATTTTGAGGATTATCCTCATGGAATTTTCAGATTTTTTATGGATAAGGTTCAAGGAAAAATTCAAGTTTCAATCCTAGTTGAATTTAGATTTTCTCCTCCCTGATTATGGCCGAAAAATTTGAGGAAGATCTCCTAGGAGATTTTCAGTTATTTTGGATAAGGATGAGATAAGATTCAAGCTTGAAAATTCTAGTGGAATTTTGATTCTTCTCTTATCCTAAAGTGGCCGAAAATATTTGGTGAAGATCCTCTAGGATTTTCAGATTTTTTAGTTGAAAAAAGGAGATAAAATTCTAGCTAAAATGTTGTTTAGATTTGAATTGGATAATCCTAAGTTGGCCGAAAATTTGTTGAGATTTTCGTCTTGGAAAATTTGGTTTTTTTGGTTGTGGATAAGGGAGAATATCTTCTCCTAATCTAATTCAAATTTAGAGAATCACCTCATGCAAGTCTATAAATAGAGGTTCTGCCACTCTAGTTCTCTCAGACCACAGACTCTTAGGTAAGCAGGCTTATTGTTGCACAACTCACCGTGACAATAAGTTCTTTAGAGATCTGGATGGTCAAAAGAAGACTAGCAGTGCTAGCATACTGATCGAGGTTCAGAGTGCCCATACACTCAGCCATTCAAGAATTGGAGAATAGTAGAAAAGGCTAGTTGGTTGAAGCCCTCCGGTCATTCTCCTCCTGCAAGATTGGCATCCTTGAGGTATGAGTTTAAATTGTTGTTGGTTTATTGTATATGGCATCATGAGATATTTAACGATCTTAAAAAATTTTTATTGTTCCGTTGTACCCCTCTGATACATTTTTACCGATTTATTTTCCTACAGTAATAATGTAAGAAATGATGTGGATCCTCTTATATAGGATCTAATATAAGTTCATCGTATGATTATAGGATATAAGATAACACGATAAAGAACCAGGGCCAAGACTAGAGACGGAGAAGGGGATGCCCATCTCTGACTCAGAGATTAGAAGAGATGCAAGCTCTTCTAGAAAATTAAATGAAAGAGAATGCAGAATTGGGACAGAGATTAGAACAGCTAGAACAAGGGCAGGGATCAGTAAGGACTCCTGCACAATCAGCAGCTGAGGCAGAACAAGTAGTACCACTAACAACACTAGAAGTGGTTTAGGAACCACCGGTTAGGGTGAACCTAGAGCCACTATACGAGAGATTTCGGAAGATGAGGCCTCCGGAATTTGAGGGTTCAACCAATCCTCTGGAAGCAGAAGACTGGCTTTCTTCGGTCTAGATGATTATGGACTTCATGAGATTAACAGAGGAAGAGAAACTCTTGTGTGCATCCTTTGTTCTAAGGAAGGACACAAGATTTTGGTGGGACATAGTCCGTATGAGGAGGGACGTGACCACAATGTCATGGGCTGAGTTCTTGGAGGAGTTCAACCAGAAATACTATGATCCTGCACCACTCTGACTCCAGCAGAAAGAGTTTTCAGAGTTACAGCAGGGTGACATGTCTGTCAGTGAGGTATGCAAGAGAGTTGACCAGCTCTCCCACCAGTGTCCATATGTAGTGCCAACAGAAAGGAAGAAGATATAGAAGATGATAGGCATGTTCAGGCCCGAGATTTCCGTTATAGTTGACAATGGCCCATTTCCCGCCAGTCTCAGTAACCGACTGCGTTAGTCGTGCTTTGAGGGCAAAGTACCATCTAGCCCGACAGAAAGAAGGAAGGGAAAAGATCTGGGAAGCCAGGAAGAAAGAAAAGATCTTGGCTAAGGCCTCTCAACCTGGACAACATGGTAAGGGCAGTCAGAGTACAAGGCCAGAACAGTACAATCATCTAGGCCCTCAGTTCCAACAGAAGAGAAAGGAGAATTTTCAGGGAACCCAAAGTCAAGATAATAGAAGCCAGTCACGAAGGACTAACACCACTACAGTTCCAAGTAACCCAAGCGGTCCAAATTGTGGGAAGAAACATGTTGGTCAGTGCAAAACCGGCACAACTGCCTGTTTTCAGTGTGAAAAAGAAGGCCATTCAATCAAGAATTGCCCTATGTACTACCAGTCTGTATCAAGAGTCAACTCTTCACGTCCACAGCAGTCACAAGTTCATGCACTCAGATTGAGTTATGAAAGCCCATCAGAAGTGCCTCCAGCTGTGATGACCATAGAATTCTAACAGTGTAACCTAGTTTAATCTAGGGTTTTTAATGAGTTTTGTAAGCAAGAATGTAAAGAAATACTATATTTGTAATTAGACAAATTATAGTGTTAATAGTAATAATAGATGTTTTGGAGGAATTAAAATCTCTAAAAATGAGCAGAGAATAAAGTATATGAGTAAGAAAGTGATTTCGGGCCAAAACACTCAAAAAGGGAGTGGTTTCGGTATCTAAACAGTGTAAAGATAAGAATATGGCAAGTCAAAGTAAGAGCACAGCAAGAAAAGTAATCTAGGGTTTTTAAGAGTTTTAAGATAGTATTAGAATAATTTGACAGTACGGATGGCTAGATAAGTCCTCCGGTATGTCACCCTAGAAATTTTGTTATTTTTAGTAAAATGATGAAGTTGTTAAAGCCAAAGAAACCAAGAGATTACCCTAAGTAAAACCTAAGGTTACTAAAGGATGAAAAACTTCGTCATTGATTTTTGGCCCAACGACAGTAGAATAAGGTAAACCGATCGCACAGGAGGCATCAGAAACCCGCCTACATGATTTCAGTAAAGTTTGGTTCGGTTTAACTTTTGGTCAAACTTTGACCTATGAATTAATTAGATGACATCATGGATGGTGTCATGATTAGGAATAAGAAATTAGAAGAAAAAGGGTGGTAGGTAGGATAAATGACTAAGATTAAAGGAGGGTAAGATCAAGGGCTAAGATTAAGACAAAAATGCAAAGTTGATTTTTTTAAAAAATCTTGTGGATAAGGGCTGAAGTAGGTCGGTTTGCAGCTGGAAAAAACAGCAAAAATAATTCTATTTTGACCCCTAAAAGTTTGCAAATAAACCCTTAAAAAGTTGTAAAAATTCCATAAAGAAATTTGCTAAAAAGCCCTCCTTTTTCGTCTCCCTTTTTAAAACGTTTTTGGCTTCATGAAATCAGAAAATTTTTCTAAAATTACAGCCCCTTTGCCGCCCTTTGAAGCCATGAATCTCCCCCTCCATTGAGCTTGAGTTTCTTTAAAGTTTGGTGTCAAAATCTTAAGCAAAGTTCTTCCTAAGCAAGTGTTAAGTAACATAGCAAGGTAAGCTTGAAATTTTAAGCTTTTCTTTGGTATTTTGAAGCAAAAATCAGTGGCTATGTTGAGTAGAAAAGAATGAGAAATTTTTAGTTCAAACATTGTTGTTTAAGGCTAATTAGTTGGCATAATAGTTAAAGAGTAATTTAGAAGCTTGAAACAAGAATTTTTCATGTTAGTTTCACAAGGAACCCGTGGCTAAGTGTATGGGTTCAAGAAATTTCAAGTTTGGTTTAGTTATATTGTTATTTTAAAGTGTGTTTTGATATGTAAAACAACTAGAAAGAAAGTTTGAAAGCTTAAAACCAAAGTGGGATTCGGTTTGTTTCAAGAAAAATCGTGTATGTTACTAGGGTTTGGAAAGAATTTTGAGTTGGTTTTGGTTGATTTAAACATGTGTTTTGATGTGTAAAATGTTTAGAAAGACAAGTTAAAAAGTTTGAAACAAAATTTTGTAAAAGTTTTCCAAAGAGGAACAATGTATACCTAGTGTGAAGAACATGTAAAAATCATGTGATTTTAGTGTTGTGGTAAGTTAGAATGATGTAGAAGATAAGCTTGGGTAAGTGGTTGAATTGAAAACCAAAGTTTGGTTAGGGTTTAGCATAAAAACCCGTGGCTTTATAAAGAGATTTCAATAAGAATTTTAGTTGGTTTTGGTATTGAATATGCCTTAAAAACCATGAAGAAAAGTAAGAGAAAGAATGTTTGAAAGAAAGAAAGTTTTGGTGTTGGAAACCTAGACAAAACCGTGGTTAATGTGAGTGAAAAACAAAGATTTTGTGTGTGAATTGTACAATGAAAGTGTGGAAAGTTTTTACGTAAAAGTTTAGAAACTTTTGCATAAAATAGTCCTCTGGTATAATATGTGGCAGGTTTAGATTAGGATAGATGGTTTTTAGGCATTTCCTAAACACTGAAAACCTAAAATTTAAGCGAAAATACTGCTGAAATTTTTAAAGCGGCATTAAGGGCATTTCAGGAAATGAGTGATAAAAATATGCTCGAAAATGAAAAAAACCGAGACCCCTCGGTGCCTTATAGTCTGAAGTAAGAAAACAAGTCTAGCAGAATAGTAAACCGACCCCTAAAATCTAAAATGCCGAGAGGACGGAAAAAAAAAAAACATCAAGGGCGTTTTGGGTAATAAGGGTAAAGTTTAGGGTCAGGATGGAAAAACCCGAGCCCCTCGGAGACCTAAGTCGGGAATAGAACAAGGAACGTTTTTAAGATTAGTGAAAAGCTCGTTTGAAGCTCCGAAACGCTAGAAAAACGAGCCACGACCCCAAGGGTCGGAATAGTACCACCCGGGGACAGGTGATAAGTAAATAGTGTAATCGCAACAATTAAGTTGTAAAAATTTACCGAGAGCCCCAGAAACGTCCCCGACCTAATTACTATTCATGTGTATAGTACTATTCACATGAATAGTACTATTTATCGTCGGAAGTTACTATTTACCAAGTTTACCAAAATTTTTGAAATGCTCGGAAATAGTTGCTATAGCCCTAGAAATGTCTGAACAGAGTCGTCAGAACTTTAAATGTCGTCATAAGACTTTAATTAAGATTTTAAAAGCTAAAGTTCAGATTTTAGTATAATAAAATCAGTTAATGAAAATATATTAACTAATTACATTGTGTCTTTAGGAAACTCATCTAGAGATGGGCAAAGGAGCTCGACGGACCCACAGAAGTTTACACTAGCACAAGTACTGTAAGTACAGACATTTAATTATCTACTCACGAATTGACTTGCCATAGAGTTGTATTATATATATATACACATTTAAGTTATTCAGTTTGTGACATGATACTAACATGTTCATGAGAATAGTTAAGCAAGATCAGATAAAGAAAAGAAGAATAAGATAAGTCAGATAATAAGACTTAAAAGTTAAGGTTGGTGTACCCGCCTCTCCAGTTTTGAGGTTCAAATATAGCCTCCACCTCAGTTGTGTGGCGCTGCCTCATTAATAATGAGGTAGTTGATGACTTGACTGGCTACCTATAGGTTGTAGTCCAGAGATGACCTTAGGGTTGATTGATGGGTTGCTCCCCTGATCTTCTATTGGTCTGCACGCATTAGGTACGTCCAAGCACAGGCCCACAATTGAAAGATTAAGCAAGATAAAGTAAAGCAAAGAAAAGAAAGAGATAGAATAGAAAGAATAAGTAAAGCATAGGAATAAGCAAACAATTGGTCATAAGTTGACTAGCCCTAAGTGTGGTGTATTCAGCTTATTTACTTGTATGTTTGTACTTACTGAGCTTTAGCTCATTAGTCTATTCGTGATGTAGGTAATAAAGGTAAGCAACCAGCAATATGAAACAAAAGTAGCGGACTGGTAGGCAGATCCCAGCGATGTCATGGACGGGTTATGGTTTCGTTTCGCAGAGTTCCGCTGTAATTAAAGTGTAAAAGAAAGAAAGTGTAATAGTGATATATATGTATAAAGATAAGACAAGAGTGTAGTATGTAAAGTAGTGAAACAAGCTTAAAACTATGTTTTTTTTTTTTACGTACTTTAAAGTAGCAAGACCGCAAACTATATTTTGGGGAAAAACTATTAAGTAGTACGTATATATTTATGTATACACGATTTCAAAGAACTAATAGTTTTATTCAATCAAGTTTAAAAAAAAAATATTCTTGATTTTTCAAGTATAAATCTTTTAAACCCCTAAAGAAAAAGAAAGTTATAAAGACAAGCAAGCTAAGTAAGAATAAGCAAAGAATAAAGAAAGCAAGCAAGATAAGGTGGACGACCCAAGCTAGAGGGGTCGCGCCCACAAGAGTTGGTATCAAAGCAAGCGGTTCTACTATCGGCCTTCCATGACATTTCAGTATCTGGACCTACTCAGTCCAAGTAAGTTAATTTTAAATAATCAATATCTAATTTAGCACTAAACCATGTCCCTACTGTTATAGGTCAGACACAGCAACATGGTTCGTACACGAGCTGCGCAAGCTCAAGAAGCAGATCTAGCTGCCATCCTAGCCAACGTACAAGTTCGGTTAGAGGCACAAGAAAGACAGAACCAGAGACTGCAAGAGCTACTAGAACAGAGGAATGGGGCCCAAGTGAATTTCCCTCCACCTCAAGTACCAGTACCGGAGCCACAGCCAGCTCCTGAACCAGTGGCACCACCAGTTCGAATGGTACCTGAAGTAGCAATAGGTGCCCGAGTTGGAGCCAACCAAGGACCGTTGTATGAGAGGTTCCGAAAGATGAAGCCAAAAGAGTTTGAGGGATCTACAGACCCTTTAGAGGCTGAAGAATGGTTAGCTTCACTGCAGACCATTTTTGAGTTCATGGACCTGACAGACCAGGAGAAGGTCCTTTACGCCTCCTGCATATTAACGAAGGATTCTATTTATTGGTGGGAGACAGTAAAGATCCGAAGGGATGTTAGAAGGATGACATGGAACGACTTCCTGGGAGAATTTAACAAGAAGTATTTCAATCTTGACACCCTATGAGCTCAATAAAGAGAGTTCGATGATTTGAAGCAAGGTGAGATGACAGTGACTGAAGCCTGTCGTACATTCGACAGATTAGCTCGACTGTGTTCACATTTGGTACCCACAGAAGAAGAGCGGGTACGGAGGATGATCAACATGTTCCGACCAGTTATAGCCACAATCGTGGAGAGCGGCGAGACTCCGCCAACCACTGTAGCAGACTGTGCGAGCAGAGCCATGAGGGTTGAGCACCGTCTGAACAGAGCTAAGGAAGAGAGAACAAAAGTCTGGGAGGAGAAGAAGAAAGAGAGAGATCTAGCAAAGCAGATCCAGAAGAACAACCAAGCTGGCCAAAGTAGTAAATCTGGTCAAGGAATTAAGCCTGGTCAGAAAAATAACCAGAACCAGTAGAATGCCAATAAGCAAAAGGGAAACCCAAATGAAAATTAGGGCCAAAATACTCACAACACCCAGCAGAGACAAGGCTTAGAAGGAGAACAGAACAGATAGCCATGCCCACAATGCGGAAGACTGCATAAGGGCGAGTGCAAGCTGGGGAGTACCGCATGCTATATTTGCGGCAAAGAAGACCATTATGCCAGGGCCTGCACATCCAATCGACAGAACCAGCCGGGATCTTTTTAGCCCCGACAAACAAGCCAGGTCCACGCCATACGAGGACCTCCTATTCAGCCAGGGCGCCAGGAGATTGTACTAAAGACCGAGGCGCATCTGTTAGCTTACACCAGGGAAGATGTGGAGGCAGGCACCTCCAATGTGGTGACAGGTCAGCTTCTTGTCACTCAAAGCTCTACACTTGTTTTATTTGACTCCAGTGCATCGCATTCATTCACCTCCCATATCTTTGTAGAAAGAGTTAGTCACACCAAGGATAAAATTGGCCAAGTGTTTAAAACCACCTTGCCATCTGGTGAGGTATTATTGTCCGATTACTAGTTACATCACGTGCCAGTAATTGTTGTAGATAGGGAGTTGTACGTTGATTTAGTCGCCTTAAAGTTAGTCAATTACGACGTTATCCTTGGAATGGATTTCCTTGGAAAGTATCGAGCAACCATTGATTATCGACGACGAAAAGTAGTGTTCCAGTCTGGAGAAAAAGACCAGTTTGAGTATAAAGGGCATTCTCAAAAGCAGTTGAAAATGCTGATCAGTCCCCTGCGGGCAAGAGAGTTGATATCTAATGGCTGTACCGGATATCTAGCTTATGTCAAGGATACCACCAAGAAGGTAGAGCTACAACCGAATGAGGTACCAGTGACCAACGAGTTCGTGGAGGTATTCCCGGAAGAATTACCAGGACTTCCTCTCGATTGAGAGATTACCTTCGAGATCGAGCTACTGCCAGGAACATCTCTGATTTCTAAGGCCCCTTACAGGGTGGCACTCACCGAGCTTAAAAAATTACAAGCCCAGCTGAAGGAGTTATTAGAGAAAGGTTTCATATGGCCTAGTTATTCGCCATGGGGAGCTCTAGTTCTCTTCATAAAGAAAAAGGACGGAACCCTCAGAATGTGCATAGACTACCGCGAGCTTAACAAAGTCACAATCAAGAACAAATATCCTCTACCAAGGATTGATGATTTATTCGATCAACTAAAAGGAGCCACTGTCTTTTCGAAGATTGAATTTCGATCCGGCTATCACCAGTTAAAAATCAAAGAAGGAGACATTCCAAAGACCGTGTTCTGAACATGGTACGGGCACTACGAATTTCTTGTTATGCCTTTTGGATTAATGAATGCACCAGCCACTTTTATAGACCTGATGAATTGAGTATTTAAGGAATTTTTAGACCAGTTTGTCATTGTGTTTATCGATGATATCCTTATATACTCGAAAGATTGGAAGGAGCATGAGGAGCATCTTCGGATTGTGTTACACACTCTAAAGGAGCATTAGCTATATGCAAAGTTCTCCAAATGTGAATTTTGACTAGATAAGGTCCACTTCTTAGGACATGTCGTCTCTAAAGATGGAATTTCAGTAGACCCAGAAAAGATCGAAGCAGTAAGCAAGTGGCCTCCTCCAAAGAATGTGACCGAGATTCGGAGTTTCCTCAGATTAGCAGGCTATTACCAGAGATTTGTAGAGGGATTTGCCAGGTTAGCTGCCCCTCTCACTACTCTCACAGGCAAGGAAAAGAAGTTCGAGTGGACAAAGAAGTGTGAAGAAAGCTTTTAAGAGTTGAAGAATCGGTTGACCAGTGCTCCAGTTCTCATAATTCTAAAGGATGAAGGAGACTTCGACATTTATAGCGATGCCTCCAGGACAGGTTTAGGAGCTGTTTTGATGCAAGATAGAAAAGTAATAGCTTATGCATCAAGACAACTCAAAGAGCATGAAAAGAACTATCCGACTCATGATTTAGAGCTAGCTGTTGTCGTATTTGCTTTGAAGATATGGCGACATTACCTATATGGAGTCCGGTGCAGAATCTTCACCGACCACCAAAGTTTAAAGTATTTTTTCACTCAGAAAGAGCTTAATATGAGACAAAAAAGATGGTTGGAGTTAGTAAAAGATTATGATTATGAGATCTTATATCACCCCAGCAAGGCAAATAGAGTAGCAGACGCATTGAGTCGTAAATCAATGATGCCAGAGCAGATAGCCATCGATAAGCTGCCTAAGCTGCTTCAACATGAGATCTCCTTGTTGGGAGTAAAGATAATTTTAGGAAAATTAGCAGCAACGCAACTCAAGCCAACAATTCTTAAGGAGATTAAAGAGGCATAAGAGCTTGATGCTACTCTCAAAAGGCTTAAAGAAGAAGCCTCTAAGAATGACAAGTCAAAATTCTACTTCTCCAAAGATGGAATTTTACTCTTCCAAGGAAGAATCTGTGTACCAGATAACGAATACTTGAAGAAAAGAATTCTGACAGAGGCCCATGACACTCCATATTCAGTACATCCGGGCAGTACAAAAATGTATCAAGATTTAAAGCAGCACTTTTAGTGGAAAAAGATGAAGAATGACATTGTTAAACACATCAGCAGCTATTTAACATGTCAAAGAGTCAAAGCAGAGCATCAGCGGCCAGCCGGAGAGCTGTAGCCATTAGATATTCCAGAGTGGAAGTGGGAGCACGTAACCATGGATTTCGTGGTAGGGCTGCCCAAGACAAGCGAAGGATATGATGCTATATGGGTAGTGGTAGACTGACTAACCAAGTCTACCCACTTTATACCCGTGAGGACAACATATACACTGGAGAAGTTAGCAGAGTTATATATCTCCAATGTTGTGAGACTGCATGAGATACCGACCATGATAGTATCAGATCATGATAATCGGTTCACATCTAACTTCTGGAGAAGCGTACAAGAAGCAATGGGCTCAGAATTAAGATTCAGTACTGCGTTTCACCCTCAGACTGACGGACAGTCTGAGTGTACCATCCAAACGCTAGAAGATATGCTTCATTTCTGTATTTTAGATTTCAAGGGAGTCTGGAATAAGAAGCTACCGTTGATAGAATTCTCCTACAACAACAGCTATCAAGCATCCATCGGGATGGCTCCCTACGAGGCATTATATGAATGAAAGTGCAGATCTCCCATTCACTGGTATGATCTCAGGGAGAAAGAACTTCATAAAACCGAGTGTATCCAAGAAATGATAGACGCGGTCCAAAAGATTTAGTAGAGAATGAAAACTACACAAAGTCATCAGAAAAGCTACACAGATAAAAGACGAAGATTCCTAGAGTTCAACGAGGGAGACTTCGTATTCTTAAAAGTAGCACCAATGAAAGGTGTCATGCATTTTGGAAAGAAAGGAAAGTTGAGTCCAAGATACATAGGACCTTTCCCAGTTATTAACCGAGTTGGGAAAGTGGCCTATAAGATAGTTTTGCCACCAGAATTGTCTTCAATGCATAATGTATTCCATGTATCTATGCTAAAAAAGTACATCTCGGACCCTTCGCATGTCCTAGATTACGAGCCAATCCAAGTTCAAGATGATCTCTTTTATGAAGAGCAACCGGTGCAAATACTTGCGTAAAAAGAGAAGATATTAAGAAATAGAAGCATCCCGCTGGTCAAAGTTCAATGGAAAAATCATAACGTAGAAGAGGCCACGTGGGAAAAAGAAGATGAGATGAGAGCCAAGCACCCCCACCTGTTCTGATTTTCGAGGATGGAAATTTTTAAGGAGGGTTGAATGTGACGATCATAGAATTCTAACAGTGTAACCTAGTTTAATCTAGGGTTTTCTATGAGTTTTGTGAGCAAGAATGTAAAGAAACACTATGTTTGTAATTAGACAAATTATAATATTAATAGTAATAAATAGATGTTTTGGAGGAATCAAAATCTCCAAAAATGAGCAGAGAATAAAGTATATGAGTAAGAAAGTGATTTCGGGCCAAAACACTCAAAAAGGGAGTGGTTTTGGTATCCAAACAGTGTAAAGATAAGAATATGGCAAGTCAAAGAAAGAGCACAGTAAGAAAAGTAATCTAGGGTTTTTAAGAGTTTTAAGACAGTATTAGAATAATTTGACAGTACGGATGGCTAGATAAGTCCTTTGGTATGTCACCCTAGAAATTTTGTAATTTTCGGTAAAATGATGAAGTTGTTAAGGCCAAAGAAACCAAGAGATTACCCTAAGTAAAACCTAAGGTTACTAAAAGATGAAAAACTTCGTCATTGATTTTCGGCCCAACGACAGTAGAATAAGGTAAACCAATCGCACAGGAGGCGTTAGAAACCCACCTACGCGATTTCGGTAAAGTTTGGTTCGGTTTGACTTTTGGTCAAACTTTGACCTATGGATTAATTAGATGACATCATGGATGATGTCATGATTAGGAATAAGAAATTAGAAGAAAAAGGGTGGTAGGTAGGATGAATGGCTAAGATTAAAGGTGGGTAAGATCAAGGGCTAAGATTAAGCCAAAAATGCAAAGTTGATTTTTTTTAAAAATCTTTTGGATAACGGCTGAAGTAGGTCGGTTTGCAGCTGGAAAAAACAGCAAAAATAATTCTATTTGACCCCTAAAAGTTTGCAAATAAACCCTTAAAAAGTTGCTAAAAAGTCCTTAAAGAAATTTGCTAAAAAGCCCTCCTTTTTGGCCTTCCTTTTTAAAACGTTTTTGGCTTCATGAATTCAGAAAATTTTTCTGAAATTATAGCCCCTTTGCTGCCCATTGAAGCCGTGACTCTCCCCCTCCATCGAGCTTGAGTTTCTTCAAACTTTGGTGTCAAAATCTTAAGCAAAGCTCTTCTTAAGTAAGTGTTGAGTAACATAGCAAGGTAAGCTTGAAATTTCAAGCTTTTCTTTGGCATTTTGAAGCAAAAATCCGTGGCTATGTTGAGTAGAAAAGAATGAGAAATGTTTAGTTCAAACTTTGTTGTTTAAGGTTAATTAGTTGGCATGATAGTTAAAGAGTAATTTAGAAGCTTGAAGCAATAATTTTTCATGTTAGTTTCATAAGGAATCCGTGGCTAAGTGTATGGGTTCAAGAAATTTCAAGTTTGGTTTAGTTATATTGTTATTTTAAAGTGTGTTTTGATATGTAAAACAACTAGAAAGAAAGTTTGAAAGCTTAAAACCAAAGTGGGATTCGGTTTGTTTCAAGAAAAATCGTGTATGTTACTAGGGTTTGGAAAGAATTTTGAGTTGGTTTTGGTTGATTTAAACATGTGTTTTGATGTGTAAAATGTTTAGAAAGAAAAGTTAAAAAGTTTGAAACAAAATTTTGTAAAAGTTTTCCAAAGAGGAACAATGTATACCTAGTGTGAAGAACATGTAAAAATCATGTGATTTTAGTGTTGTGGTAAGTTAGAATGATGTAGAAGATAAGCTTGGGTAAGTGGTTGAATTGAAAACCAAAGTTTGGTTAGGGTTTAGCATAAAAACCCGTGGCTTTATAAAGAGATTTCAATAAGAATTTTAGTTGGTTTTGGTATTGAATATGCCTTAAAAACCATGAAGAAAAGTAAGAGAAAGAATGTTTGAAAGAAAGAAAGTTTTGGTGTTGGAAACCTAGACAAAACCGTGGTTAATGTGAGTGAAAAACAAAGATTTTGTGTGTGAATTGTACAATGGAAGTGTGGAAAGTTTTTACGTAAAAGTTTAGAAACTTTTGCGTAAAATAGTCCTCCGGTATAGTACATAGCAGGTTTAGATTAGAATAGATGGTTTTGAGGCGTTTCCTAAACGCCGAAAACCTAAAATTTAAGCGGATATGCTGCTGAAATTTTTAAAGCGGCATTAAGGGCATTTCAGGAAACGAGCGATAAAAATATGCTCGAAAATGAAAAAAACCGAGACCCCTCGGTGCGTTAGAGTCTGAAGTAAGAAAGCAAGTCTAGCGAAATAGTAAACCGACCCCTAAAATCTAAAATGCCGAGAGAACGGAAAAAACAATAACATCAAGGGCGTTTTAGGTAACAAGGGTAAAGTTTAGGGTTGGGATGGAAAAACCCGTGCCCTTCGGAGACCTAAGTCGGGAAGAGAATAAAGAACGTTTTTAAGATTAGTGAAAAGCTCATTTGAAGCTCCGAAATGCTAGAAAAACCAGCCACGACCCAGAGGGTCGGAATAGTATCACTCGAGAGATGGGTGATAAGTAAATAGTGTCATTGCAACAATTAAGTTGTAAAAATTTACCGACACCTAGAAAAGATTGTTTTAAGATTTTAGGGACTCAGAAAATCCCGTTTAAGCACCAAAATGAGAATGTTACGACCCCAAGACCCGTTAGGGGCAAAATGGTCATTTTGACCAAAAAGTCTAGAAAAGTCAAGAAAAGGGGCGTTAAACCCTCCAGTTAGCTATTTTATGGTTCTTGGATTTAGGGAACCTAGTCCAAGCAGAAAAATAGAAACGTCCCCGATCCAGTTACTATTCACGTGCATAATACTATTCACATGAATAGTACTATTTACCGTCGGAAGTTATTATTTACCAAGTTTACCAAATTTTCTGAAATGCTTGAAGATGGTTGCTAGAGCCCTAGAAATGTCTAAACAGAGTCGTTAGAACTTTAAATGTTGTCATAAGACTTTAATTAAGATTTTAAAAGCTACAGTTTAGATTTTAGTATAATAAAGTCAGTTAATGAAAATATATTAACTAATGACATTGTGTCTTTAGGAAACTCAACTAGAGACGGGCAAAGGAGCTTGACGGACCCACAGGGGTTTACACTAGCATAAGTACTGTAAGTACAGACATTTAATTGTCTACTCATGAATTGACTTGCCATAGAGTTGTATTATATATACACACATTTAAGTTATTCAGTTTGTGACATGATACTAACATGTTCATGAGAATAGTTAAGCAAGATTAGATAAAGAAAAGAAGAATAAGATAAGTCAGATAATAAGACTTAAAAGTTAAGGTTGGCGTACCGGCGTCTCCAGTTTTGAGGTTCAAATATAGCCTCTACCCCAGTTGTGTGGCGCTGCCTTGTTAATAATGAGGTAGTTGATGGCTTGACTGGCTACCTATAGGTAGTAGTCTAGAGATGACCTTAGGGTTGATTGGTGGGTCGCTCCCCTGATCCTCTATTGGTCTGTGCACATTAGGTACGTTCAACCATGGGCCCACAAGTGAAAGATTAAGCAAGACAAAGTAAAGCAAAGAAAAGAAAGAGATAGAATAGAAAGAATAAGTAAAGCATAGGAATAAGCAAATAATTGGTCATAAGTTGACTAACCCTAAGTGTGGTGTATTCAGCTTATTTACTTGTATGTTTGTACTTACTGAGCTTTAGCTCATTAGTCTATTTGTGATGTAGGTAATAAAGGTAAGCAACCAGTAATATGAAACAAGAGTAGCGGACTGGTAGGCAGATCCCAGCGATGTCATGGACGGGTTATGGTTCCGTTTCGCAGAGTTCCGCTGTAATTAAAGTGTAAAAGAAAGAAAGTGTAATAGTGATGTATATGTATAAAGATAAGACAAGAGTGTAGTATGTAAAGTAGTGAAACAAGCTTAAAACTATGTTTTTATTTTTACGTACTTTAAAGTCACAAGACCGCAAAATATATTTTGGGGAAAAAATATTAAGTAGTATGTATATATTTATGCATACACGATTTCAAAGAACTAATAGTTTCATTCAGTCAAGTTTAAAAAAATATATATATATTCCTGGTTTTTCAAGTATAAATCTTTTAAACCCCTAAAGAAAAAGAAAGTTATAAAGACAAGCAAGCTAAGTAAGAATAAGCAAAAAATAAAGAAAACAAGCATGATAAGGTGGACGACCCAAGCTAGAGAGGTCGCGCCCACACCAGCAGTGTAAGAAAGACAAGAAAGAGCTTCTCAGGCAGATGCTAGGGTGATGACCTACACCAGAGAGGAAGCAGAGGTAGGGACGTCCAACGTGGTGACAGGTCCGATTTTTGTCGCTAACCACTTGGCATCTATTCTTTTTGACTTTGAGGCCGCCCATTCTTTCATATCATATGCATTTGCTGATAAGTTAGAATACCCTAGAGATCACTTGGGAAAAACTTTTAGAACTGCCCTCCCATCAGGAGAAATCATGTTGTCCAAGTACTGGTTACCTCATGTACCAGTAATCGTGGAAAATAGAGAGTTGTATGCAGAATTGATCATGATGAAGATCGTAGACTATGATGTAATCTTGGGAATGGATTTCCTAGGAAAATACCAAGCCACGATTGACTGCAGAGATAGAAGAATAGTGTTCAAGCCAGAAGATGAAGAATGTTTTGAATATGTCGATTCTTCAAGAAGGTCAAGCAAAATGATGATCAGTAAAATGAAAGCCAAGAAGCTAATAGCCAGTGGTTGTACTAGATATTTAGCTTGTGTGACAGATACAACAGAAGAGAAGAAGTTACAACCGGAAGATGTTCCTGTTGTCAGAGAATTTCTTGAAGTCTTTCCCGAGGAACTACCAGAAATACCTCCAGAACGAGAAATCTCATTTGAGATAGAGCTCCTACCTAGAACAACACTGATCTCTAAGGCACTGTACCGCATGGCACTAATGGAGTTAAAAGAGTTACAAGTGCAGTTGAAAGATTTGCTCGACAAGGGATTCATCAGACCAAGCTATGCCCCATGGGGTGTTCCCGTACTGTTTGTTAAGAAGAAAGACGGGACGTTCTGCATGTGCATAGAATATTGAGAATTGAATAAGGTCACAGTCAAGAATAGGTATCATTACCTAGAATTGATAACATGTTTGATCAACTCAAGGGTGCAGCAGTGTTCTCAAAGATTGATTTGAGATCAGGATACCATTAGTTAAGAATCAAGGAAGATGATGTTTCCAAGACAGCTTTTAGAACCCGTTATGGGCATTATGAATTCCTAGTAATGCCGTTTGGGTTAACGAATGCTCCAGTCGCTTTCATGGACCTAATCAACAGAGTCTTCAGGGAGTATCTTGACAAGTTTGTCATTGTGCTCATCGATGACATTCTTGTATATTCAAAGACTCACGCAGAGCATGAAGCACAGTTAAGAATTGTTTTTCAGAAGCTGAGAGAGCATCAACTCTATGCCAAATTCTCAAAATGTGAGTTTTGACTAGACAGTGTACATTTTCTCGGACATGTAGTATCCAAGGAGGGAATTGTAGTGGATCCAGTAAAGGTGGAAGCGATAAACAAATGGCCTGCACTTAAGAACGTGATAGAGATACACAGTTTCTTAGGGTTAGCTGGCTATTATAGGAGATTTATGGAAGGATTTGCACGATTGGCAGCACCTCTCATGACCCTCACACGCAAGGAAAAGAAGTATGTATGAACAGATGAGTGTGAAAGAAGCTTCCAAGACTGAAAAGACGGCTGACAAGCACGTCGATCCTCACACTCCTTACCGAAGGGGAGAAGTATGAAATCTACAGTGATGCTTTAAGAGTGGGTTTGGGAGCAATATTGATGCAAGATGGCAGAGTGATTGCCTATGCTTCACGTCAACTGAAAGAGCAGGAGAAGAATTATCCCGTCCATGACCTAGAACTTACTACAGTAGTGTTTGCACTCAAAATTTGGCGACACTATCTGTATAGAGCACAGTGCTAGATTTACACGGATCATCAGAGTTTAAAATACTTCGTTACACAGAAGAAGTTAAATATGAGCAAAGAAGGTGGTTGGAGTTGGTGAAGGATTATGACTGTCCACAAAGAATTCGAATTCCACTTGGACTGTAATTCAAATTTTGAATTTCAAATTTAAAAATTCAAATTTCAAATTCAAATTTCAAATTTCAAATTTCAAATTTAAATTTCAAATTCGAATTTCAAATTCAAATTTCAAATTCGAATTTCAAATGCAAATTTTAAATTCGAATTTCAAATTTAAATTTCAAATTCAAATTTCAAATTCAAAATTCAAATTTCAAAATCCACAAAAATAGTTGTATTTCAAATTCTTGTTCTCATGGATAATTTTCAACAACTCCAATCCAATCTCAAATAAAATTATGGAAACTTTATTTGGAGTTCGAATAATTGTGTACTCTATTATCCAAAACAAAATCTGAATTCAACCGGAGAGAATCTTGTCTGCCATCCTAATCCTATGTCAACACCATCCATGCATAATCAACTAGCCAATAGCATACACAAATCAATTTACCAAACGTTAAGAAATTATGTGGAGCTAGTAGAGGGACTAATTAGACATATATAATCGGGCTCCCGCGAATCCATATGATCATCATTCTTTACCGAACAACTCAATCATATAATCATTAATTTCAGAGTCACACCACTATAAACCCGAAACTAAACTCCCAATTATATACCGTATTATGCAAGCCTGTGATGAGCTATTGTCCAATGACCTTGTCATGTATGCAGAACCCTCATATGATATCCATGATCAGCCTTAGGTCAAAGTCCGTTCAATCCTACTGATCAAGCTATCTTAAAGTTCTATTATACTACCGAATAGGAAAATGATTATTCACCATATGTGAATAAGAAGTCATGCACCCAGCAGACGATCCAAGGCCTTGTCCATTTTCACATCCAATATAATGCCTTTAAGAGGATACCCGTAACTCCTTATTAGAGCTATGATTCTGATATCTGTAAACAAACCGTTCATCGTATACAAGTCATTCACCCAACGAACCGGTCTATAAGCTTACTACCTCTGAGATGCTTTAGGCATTGAAACATCAAAGTACACAAGTCATATACATGAAGCAGTTCATTCACTCAGGATTAAGGTTACTGCACAATGAACGTCAAAAGCAGATTGATCCACTCATAGCAGACTACGTAGATCAATCACGCTTTAGTCCCGATCTAATATGTCACCACCAAGCAACATATCTATATCTCTACTTGGGAGTCTATGCTTCAGACAGTCAAGATAAACCGTCCCCACCATGGATTTTGACAACATAATAGTCGTAACATGAGTTAAAGGCTCGGTCTAAACCCATAGACTATAGACCTTAGTTTAGACTGCTTACTTTAGAACATTGTCTTCTCGCATACAAAAGTCCATTGCGTGCAACGTTCTAACAGTTTTAACACAAGCAGTCAGGGAATTTACATTTAGTTTAACATGTAAATAGAATGAGGACAAACAGCAGTGTAATGAATAACCTCTATATATAATTCTCTCCGATTGAATTCAGATTTTATTTTGGATAATAGAGTACACAATTATTCGAACTCCAAATAAAGTTTCCATGATTTTATTTAAGATTGGATTGGAGTTGTAGAAAATTATCCATGAGAACAAGAATTTGAAATACAACTGTTTTTGTGGATTTTGAAATTTGAAATTTGAAATTTGAATTTGAAATTTGAAATTTGAATTTGAAATTCGAATTTGAAATTTCAAATTGAAATTTGAAATTTGAAATTTGAAATTTGAATTTGAAATTTGAAATTCAAATTTTGAATCACAGTCCAAGTAGGATTCAAATTTTTTATGGTAAATCCACAGGGAAAGAAATTCGAATTTGAGTTGGATATGGAGAGGAAAATCTTGTTAGAATCCTACTTGAATTTTGAATCTAAATCTTAATAAATATGGACAAAAATTTTGAGGATTATCCTCATGGAATTTTCAGATTTTTTGTGGATAAAGTTCAGGGAAAAATTCAAGTTTCAATCCCAGTTGAATTTGGATTCTCTCCTCCCTGATTATGGCCAAAATTTTGAGGAAGATCTCAAAGAGGATTTTTGGTTATTTTGGATAAGGATGAGATAAGATTCAAGCTTGAAAATCGTAGTAGAATTTTGATTCTTCCCTTATCTTTTGTGGCTGAAAAATCTTGGAGGATTTTCTAAAGGGATTTTCGTATTTTTTGGTTGGATAAGAGGAGATAAAATTCTAGTTAAAATCCTGTTTGAATTTTGAATGGAAAAATCCTAAAGTGGCTGAATTTTCTAGTTGGGATTTGGCCTTGAAAAATTCAGATTTTTTGGTTGTGGATAAGGGAGAATATCTTCTCCTAATCCAATTCGAATTCAGAGGATCACCTCATGCAAGTCTATAAATAGAGGTCCTGCCACTGCAGTTCGCTCAGACCACAGACTCTCAGGTAAGCAGGCTTATTGTTGTACAACTCACCATGACAATAAGTTCTTTAGAGATCTGGGTGGTTGGAAGAAGACTAGTAGTGCTAGCATATCGATCAAGGTTCAGAGTGCCTACACACTCAGCCATTCGGGAATTGGAGAATAGTAGAGAAGGCTAATTGGTTGAAGCCCTCCGATCATTCTCCTCCTGTAGATTGGCATCCTAGAGATATGAGTTTAAATTATTGTTGGTTTATTATATATGACATTATGAGATATTTAACGATCTTTAAAAATTTTTATTGTTCCGCTACGCTACTCTGATATGTTTTTCTTAATTTTATTCCTACAATTGGTATCAGAGCCATCTCATGACTATGCCATGTCCATAAATTAGACAATTAATTATACTTTTTATTTATGTATGGATTTGATATTTAGATAATGGCATTCTAGGATTCCTTTATGTTGTTATCATGGATTATGTATATAGTATGTGGTTATTTTAATTTTTCAAATTATTATAAGCATGTTTGTTTTTACCGGTTATGATTCCTTAGAATTTAAAAAATTGTATCTAGGAATTTTTATGTAACCATGGGAGCAGTTTATTAACACTGTAATTTTCCCATGGATTTTAATTTTGTCTCTTAGAATTATTATGATTAGAATTTTTGTACACCGGAAACGGTTTAAGTTTTTTTGTGTAATTATTCTTGAAGGATATTGAAGTTTAAAGACCGTAATTTATTTTTTTCAAAAGTTAAATTTGATTTAAAGGTTGAAATTTTGATTGTGTGAAAAAATTCAATTTAATTGGGATTCAAATTAATTTTTGGAGATCCTAATGGGTAAATTGGAATATAGTATGAAAATCAAGACACGACCCCTCAAGATAGGCCATCGGGCTTTGGTGGGGCTGCAGCCCCTGCCCTCGGGCAGGATGGGGTTACGGCAGCCCCTGTACAGGCCATGACCACCCACGGCCGCAGGCTTGGCCTATAGCCGAGGGTGGCCGTGGGCTGCCAGCCCCTCGGGAGCTGGGGCCAGCCCCTCGGGAGCTGGGGGCAGCCCACGGCGGCTGCTTGCTTCTGGGGTGGTGGGGCGAAGTTTCAAAATTCGAAAATGTTGATTTTTAAATTTGAGATTTAATTTTTAAATCATGTTTAAAAATATGTAATTGAAAATTTGAAATTTTTGAAATTACATATTATTACACATGATGTTTAAAATTGTTTAAAAAAATTTGAATTTGAAATTTAAATTTGAAATTCGAATTTGGAATTTGAATTTGAAATTTAAATTTTTGGATTTTAAATTTTAAATAATTCATGGGATGATAAATAAATGGGGAGGCTACATAAAGATGGATACAAGAAGATAGAACAAAATTCGAGACCCAAAGAATGCTTTGGATGGAATTTTGTAACTTTTATTTTCTTTGTTCTACGATGGAACCATCGCTTGGTTATTTATCTATCAATTATTTTTTCTGTGATATGTCATGGATGTATAAATATGTATTGATGGATGTTTTATATGCATATTTGATAACATGTGATATAGGATAGGTGAGTGCTGCTTATACTATATTGATCATACATGTTTGTCAAAACTTGCATGTTTTTAAAAATTTTGAGTGGGAGAGGGTTTCAAACAAAACCCACAACCTCCATTGTTGATCCATATGTGAAAGCATGGTAACGCCTCGCGTCAGTTCTGCCCTGACCACACCCCTCGATAGGTGTTTACCGTCACCGGTATACTAGGTTAGATCTGTTATGTGGAAAATGTGTTCAGGCACGATCCTATTCATGACCACCCCTTGGTGGCTTGGTAGGACGTGGATCGGGCTACGTAAACAATGGTTATACACTCAAGACTCGTTTAGTTATTAACCTTCCCTAGAAGCTCTGTTAACTAAACTGGTAGCCAAAATAAGCAGTTATTAATATATGTCTTAACCTTGGAGGATTTAAGGTAACATATATTAATTGGACGGGGTCCATGTTTCGGCTATTTGTTTCATGACCACCCCTCGGTGGCTTAGGGCAATAGGTGCTGAGAATTACCATTTCAATGTTACATGTTTTTTCAAGTTTCATGTAGGAACATACTTGTATGTTTTATTTGCTAAATTATCTGTATATTTGCTTGGGCTTTGTAATGATGTCTAGTATAATTTTATTTCAGTTCAAAATGTCACTGACTCCCCTCATTTCAATACTTACTGAAATAAGCTGAATGGCTATAATTATAAAGACTGGAAAAGAAATCTACTTATAGTTCTCAGCTGCGAAAGACACAAGTTCGTGCTGGACAAACCATGCCCACCTGGGCCCAATCCTGACACACCGCTTGAGGAGGTCCCGGTTGCCTATACTCGTTGGAGAGAATCCAATGAGATAGCTCGATGCTACATACTTGCTAGCATGATGAGTGCTTTACAAAAGCAACATGAGACTATCAAGTTGCTAGAGAGATCATGGAAAATCTGGAGGACATGTTCGAAGGCCAAGAAAAATTGGCTCAACAATCTGCTATCACCAGTATTATGAACTCTAAGCAAAAGGCAGGTACTCCGATGAAGGACCATATGATTACTCTAATGGGATTCTTTGCTGAGGCTGCCGAGAACGGTGTTGAGTTGGACTACAACACCCAGATCGAGATGGTGTTTAAAACTCTGTCTAAAGATTTTGTGTGGTTTAAGGCTGCATACAATCTGGCGACAAGGGAGATAGGACTAACCAAGCTCATGAAGCAGCTCCATGCTTATGAGCGGATGATCAGGGATAGGGATGTGGTCCAACCCAAAGGAGAGGCCAATTTGGTGAAATCTTCCAAACCCTCATGGAAGAGGAAGAGGCCAACTCAGAAGCAAGCGGCTTACAGTTCTTCTAATCCTCCTGTCTCGGATGGGAAGAAAAAGAAGAAGAACAAGAAGCCCAGGGACCCTAAAAAGTCCAAGTGCTTCTGCTGTGGGAAGGTAGGTCACTTCAAAAGGCTTGCCAGGAAATCGTAGCCGCCAAGGGCAAGGAAGGTAAGGAACTTCACTACTTGGAAGCGTGTTTGGTGGAAGAATCAAAAGACACTTGGGTCATTGATTCAGGCGCCACTAATAATGTTTGTGTTTTGATGCAGGGATTCGTGGAAACGAGAAGTCTACATGATAGTAGTCTCTCGTTGTGGACTGGAGACAGTAGCTTAGTGGTGGCTGAGGCAGTGGGAGATATTTACCTTCACTTTGATGAATTTAGGTTTATTTTATTGAAAGACTGTTTTTATGTTCCTAATTTTAGGAGGAACCTTATATCAGTAGCTTGTTTAATAAAGGATTCTTATTCAGTTTCTTTTACTAAAAGAGTTGATATTCGTAGAAATAAGTCTTTTATCTATTCTGGATGGATAGATGGAAACCTGTATTTAATCAAACCAAAGATGTACTCACTGCTTGACACCAAATTAACTAATAACTCTAAAAGGTTGAATGTTTCTTACTCTAACAAAGCGTATCTTTGGCATTTAAGACTTGGTCATATTAATCAGGATAGGGTTCAAAGATTGGTAAAGGATGGTCCTTTGGAATCTCTGAAGGAGGTACATCTTTCTCAATGTGAGTCTTGTCTAGAGGGAAAGATGACTAAGAGGTCATTTAGAGCTAAGGGTACTAGGGCTCAGGAGCTCTTAGAAATTGTGCACACTGACGTATGTGGCCCCATGAACATCACAGCACGTGGAGGGTTTGAGTATTATGTCTCCTTTATAGGCGATTACTCGAGGTATGGATATGTATATCTGATGCACCGCAAGAGTGAAACCTTTGACAAGTTTAAAGAGTATCGTACGGAAGTGGAAAAGCAATTGGATAAATTCATAAAGACACTTCGATCTGATCGAGGTGGTAAATACCTCTCCGACAAATTTCTAGGACATCTTGTAGAGAATGGGATATTATCCCAATTGACTGCACCTGGTACTCCACAACAGAATGGTGTAGCCAAAAAGAGAAACAGGACCTTGTTGGATACAGTACAGTTCATGATGAGTTATTCAACGCTACCGCTATCATTTTGGGGATATGCTTTACAAATGACGTGGTATATTCTGAACCAGGTTCCAAGCAAGTCAATTCCCAGGACTTTGTATGAATTGTAGCGTGGCAGGAAGCCCTCCCTTGGACATATGAGAATATGGGGCTTCCCGGCACATGTACTGGATGGGGATACGAAGAAGTTGGAACCAAGATCAGAATTGTGCATGTTTGTAGGGTATCCAAAGGGAAATAAAGGAGGTCTGTTCTATAACCCGAAGGAACAAAAAGTTATTATTTCAACTCATGTGACATTCTTGGAGGAAAGTCACATGAATGACTTTAAGCCTCGAAGCAAAGTGGTGCTAGAGGAGTTATCGGGTTAAAGAACTGCTCCACAGGTTTCGGTCTTGGACACAAGTCTGAGTTCCGGTAAAAGGCCTATAGACGATCAACAATTTAGGGTTCTTCGTCGTAGTGGGAGGGTTTCGAAGAAACCTAATTTCTTCATGTATGATGCTGAGGTATACCAGGCCAAGACTCATGAGTATGAGGATGATCCGGTCACCTACGATGAAGCTATAAATAATGTTGATTCTAAATCTTGGAAACAGGCTGTGAACAATGAGACGGATTCTATGAAATCCAACTCTATTTGCGAACTTGTAGATTTGCTGGATGGGATAGAACCCATTGGATGCAAATGGGTCTACAAAAGAAAGAAGGATGCAGAAGGGAAAGTGGAAACTTTCAAAGCTAGATCGGTTGTAAAGGGGTACACGCAAAAGGCTGGAATCGATTACGATGAAACCTTTTCGCCTGTTGCTATGCTGAAGTCTATCCGTATTCTTCTGTCCATTATTGCGGTTCTTGATTATGAGATCTGGCAAATGGATGTCAAGACGGCTTTCTTGAATGGCCATCTTGAGGAGTGTATCTACATGATACTGCCTGAAGGGTTCATAGCAAAAGGCAAAGAAAGAAAAGTCTGTAAGTTGCTTAGATCCATTTATGGATTAAAGTAAGCATCCCGCTCATAGAACTAGAGATTTGATCAAGCGATCAAGACTTTCGGTTTTGAGCAGAACATTGATGAACCCTGTGTTTATAATATTAAGGATGGAAAAGTGGTCTTTCTAATATTCTATGTCGATGATATACTACTCATTGGGAATGATGTAGTGAACTTATCATCCGTCAAGCTTTGGTTACACCAATAGTTTGACATGAAGGACTTGGGAGAAGCTAATTATGTTCTAGGCATTCGTCTCTTCAGAGATCGAAAGAACAAAATGATAGCATTATCCCAAGCTTCATACATAGATAAAATAATTGATAAATATGCAATGCAAGAGGTAAAGAAAGGTACACAACCTTTTATTACCGGTCTAACTCTTTCATTGGCTGATTATCCAAAGACATCAAAAGAAAGAGAGCGTATGAGTAAGGTTCCTTATGCATCCACTATGGGTAGCCTTATGTACGCTGTGAGTAAGGTTCCTTATGCATCCACTATGGGTAGCCTTATGTACGCTATGCTTTGCACTCGCCCAGACATATGTTTTACAATAGGTATGGTGAGTCGATATCAAGCGAGTCCTGGAACTAAGCACTGGCAAGTAGTGAAGCATACACTCAAGTATCTTAAGAGAACGAGGGATTATATGCTGGTGCATTCTGGAGGGGACCTAACACCCGTAGGATACACAGACTCAAACTTCTAGACTTGCAAGGATTCAAGGAAGTCGACATCAGGATCAATGTTCTTACTCGGAGGAGGCACCATTGTGTGGAGGAGCGTGAAGCAGGGTTGCACAGCTGACTCTACTATGGAGGCTGAGTATGTGGCTACGGCTAAGGCATCTAAAGAAGCGGTTTGGCTCCGCAAGTTCTTTAAAGACCTTGAGGTCATTCCGGGTGTTGACAAGCCTATCACACTTTACTGTGATAACACTGGGACTATTGGCAACACAAGGGAATCTCAGCACCACAAGAGAACCAACCACATAGATCCGAGATATCATATTATTAGAGGGCACGTGGAGACAGGACAAGTAGATATATGTAAGATCGCATCCGAGGACAACATTACCGATCCCTTTACTAAGACTTTGGTGGCTAGAAGCTTTGAGAGGCATGTAAAGGCGATGGGGATGCGTAACATGGCACATCTATTGGCTTAGGTCAAGTGGGAGATTGTTAGGAAATGCCCTAAGCATTAGAGACATTTTGATGTATTTATTTTGAACTAGATAATAAAATTAAACAGACTTTGACCTAAGGCTGATCATGGATATCATATGAGGGTTCTGCATACATGACAAGGTCATTGGATGATAGCTTGTGACAGGCTTACGTAATACGGTATATAATTAGGAGTTCAGTTTCAGGTTTATAGTGGTGTGACTCTGAAATTAGTGATCATATGATTAAGTTGTTCGGTACAGAATGATGATCATATAGATTCACATGAGCTCGATTATATATGTCCAATTGGTCCCTCTACTTACTCCATGTAATTCCTTAATGATTGACAAATTGATTTATGTATGCTTATTGGCTAGTTGATTTTGCATGGATGGTGTTGACATAGGATTAGAATGGTGGACAAGATTTTTTCTGGTTGAATTCAGATTTTGTTTTGGATAATAGAGTACACAATTATTTGAGATTTAATTAGAGTTGTAGAAAATTATCCATGAGAACAAGAATTTGAAATACAACTGTTTTTGTGGATTTTGAAATTTGAAATTTGAATTTTGAATTTTGAATTTGAAATTCGAATTTGAAATTTGAAATTGAAATTGAAATTTGAAATTTGAAATTTGAAATTTGAAATTTGAATTTGAAATTTGAAATTCAAATTTTGAATCACAGTCCAAGTAGAATTCGAATTTTTTGTGGTAAATCCACAAGGAAAGAAATTTGAATTTGAGTTGGATATGGAGAGGAAAATCTTGTTAGAATCCTACTTGAATTTTGAATCCAAATCTTAACAAATATGGATGAAAATTTTGAGGATTATCCTCATGGAATTTTCAGATTTTTTGTGGATAAGGTTCAGTGAAAAATTCAAGTTTCAATTTCAGTTGAATTTGGATTCTCTCCTCCCTGATTATGGCCAAAATTTTGAGGAAGATCTCATAGAGGATTTTTGGTTATTTTGGATAAGGACGAGATAAGATTCAAGCTTGAAAATCCTAGTGGAATTTTGATTCTTCCCTTATCTTTTGTGGCTGAAAAATCTTGGAGGATTTTCTAAAGGGATTTTCGGATTTTTGGTTGGATAAGAGGAGATAAAATTCTAGTTAAAATCTTGTTTGAATTTTGAATGGAAAAATCCTAAAGTGGCCGAATTTTCTAGTTAGGATTTGGCCTTGATAAATTCGGATTTTTTGGTTGTGGATAAGGGAGAATATCTTCTTCTAATCCAATTCGAATTCAGAGGATCACCTCATGCAAGTCTATAAATAGAGGTTCTGCCACTCTAGTTCTCTCAGACCACAGACTCTCAGGTGAGCAGGCTTATTGTTGCATAACTCACCGTGACAATAAGTTCTTTAGAGATCTGGGTGGTCAGAAGAAGACTAGCAGTGCTAGCATACCGATCGAGGTTCATAGTGCCCACACACTCAGCCATTCAAGAATTGGAAAATAGTAGAGAAGGCTAGTTAGTTGAAGCCCTCCAGTCATTCTCCTCCTGCAAATTGGCATCCTTGAGATATGAGTTTAATTGTTGTTGGTTTATTATATATGGCATCATGAGATATTTAACGATCTTTAAAAATTTTTATTGTTTCGCTGCGCCACTCTAATATGTTTTTCTCGATTTTATTCCTATAGGCCCAAACTTGCCTATACTCATTGGAGAGAATCTAATGAGATAGTTCGGTGCTACATTCTTACTAGCATGACGAGTGCTTTACAAAAGCAGCATGAGACTTATTAAGTTGCTAGGGAGATCATGGAAAACTTAGAGGACATGTTCGGAGGCCAAGAAAAATTGGCTCAACAGTCTGCCATTGCTAGTATCATGAACTCTAGGCAGAAGGTAGATACTCCGGTGAAGGACCCTATGATCACTCTTATGGGATTCTTTACTGAGGCTACCGAAAACAGTGCTAAGCTGGACTACAACACCTAGATCGAGATAGTGTTTAAAACTCTGTCAAAGGATTTTATGGGGCTTAAGGCCACATACAATCTGGCAATAAGGGAGTTAGGACTAACCGAGCTTATGAAGCAACTCCACGCTTATGAGTGGATGATTAAGGACGGGGATGCGATCCAACCTAGGGGAGAGGCAAACTTGACAGAATCTTCTAAACCCTCTAGGAAAAGGAAGAAGCCAAAGAAGAAGCAAATGGCTTCTAGTTCTTTTATTCCCTCTGTCTCGGATAGGAAGAAAAAGAAAAAGAACAAGAAGCCCAATGACCCAAAAAAGTCCAAGTGCTTCCACTATGAGAAGGTAGGTCACTTCAAGAAAGCTTACCAGTAATTCTTGGCCGCCAAGGGCATGAAAGGTAAGGAACTTCATTATTTAGAAGCGTGTTTGGTGGAAGAATCAAAAAACACTTGGGTCATTGATTCGAGCACAACTAATCATGTTTGTGTTTCTTTGTAGGGGTTCCTTGAAACGAGAAGTCTACATGATAGGAGCCTTTTGTTGTGGATTGGAGACAGTAGCTTGGTGATGGTTGAAGCAATGGGAGACATTTATCTTTATTTTGATAAATTTAGGTTTATTTTATTGAAAAACTGTTTTTATGTTCCTAATTTTAGGAGGAACCTTATATCGGTAGCTTGTTTAATAAGATATTCTTATTCATTTTTTTTACTAAAAGAGTTGATATTCGTAAAAATAAGTCTTTTATCTGTTCTGGATGGATCGATGGAAACCAGTATTTAATCAAACTAAAGATGTACTCACTGCTTGACACCAAATTAACTAGTAACTCAAAAAGGTTGAATGTTTCTTACTCTAACAAAGCATATCTTTGGCGTTTAAGACTTGGTCATATTAATTAGGATAGGGTTCAAAGACTGGTGAAGGATGGTCCTTTGGAATCTCTGAAGGAGGTACATCTTCCTCAATATGAGTCTTGTCTTGAGGATAAGATGACTAAGAGGTCTTTTGGAGCTAAGGGTACTAGGGCTTAAGAACTCTTAGAAATTATGCATACCGACGTATGTGGCCCCATGAACATCATAGCACGAGGAGAGTTCGAGTATTATGTCTCCTTTATAGATGATTGCTTGAGGTATGGATATGTGTACCTGATGCACCGTAAGAGCAAAACTTTTGACAAGTTCAAAAAGTATTGTGTGCAAGTGGAAAAGCAATTGGGTAAATCTATAAAGACACTTCGATCTAATCGAGGTGGTGAATACCTCTTCGATAAATTTTTAGGATATCTTGTAGAGAATGGGATATTATCCTAATTGACTATACTTGGTATTCCACAACAGAATGGTATACCCAAAAGGAGAAATATGACTTTATTGGATATGATACGGTCTATGATGAGTTATTCAATGCTGCTGTTATTGTTTTGGGGATATGCATTACAAATGGTGTGCTATATTTTGAACAAAATTCCAAGTAAGTCAATTCTTAGGACTCCGTATGAATTGTGACATGGCAAAAAACCCTCCCTTGGACATATGAGAATATGAGGCTAGTCAACACATGTACTGGATGGGGATGTGAAGAAGTTCGAGTCAAGATCAGAATTATGTATAGTTGTAAGGTATCCTAAGGGAATTAAGGGAGGTCTGTTCTGCAACTCAAAGGAACAAAAGGTCATTGTATCAACCCATGCTATATTTTTGGAGGAAACTCACATGAATGACTTTAAGCCTCAAAGCAAAGTGGTACTAGAGGAGATATCGAGTGATAGAACTGCTTCATAGATTTCAATCTTGGATGCAAGTCTGAGTTCTAGTGAAAGACCTGCAAATGATCAATAGTTTAGGGTGCTTCGTCGTAGTGGGAGGGTTTCAAGGAAACCTAATTTCTTTATGTATGATGCTAAGGTATACCAAGCTGAGGCTCATGAGCATGAAGATAATCCAGTCACTTATGATGAACCTATGAATGATGTTGATTCTAAATCATAGTAACAGGATATGAACAATAAGATGGATTCTATGAAATCCAAATCTGTTTGGGAACTTATGGATCTACCAGATGGGATAAAACCCACTGGATGTAAGTAGGTCTTCAAAAAAAAAAAGAAGGATGCAGAAGGGAGAGTTGAAAGTTTCAAGACTAGACTTATGGCAAAGGGATACACGCAAAAGGCTGGAATCGATTACAATGAAACCTTTTTGCCTGCTGCTATGCTGAAGTCTATCCGTATTCTTCTGTCCGTTGTTGTGGCTCTAGATTACGAGATATGGCAAATGGACGTCAAGACGGCATTCTTGAATAGACATCTTGAGGAAAGTATCTATATGATATAGCCCGAAGGGTTCGTGGTAAAAGGTCAAGAAAGAAAAGTCTGCAAGTTACTTAGATCCATTTATGGATTGAAGTAAGAATCCCGCTCATGGAACCAAAGGTTTAATTGAGCAATCAAAACATTCAGTTTTGAGCCTGAATGGTTTGTGGCAAAAGGCTAAGAAAGAAAAGTCTGCAAGTTGCTTAGATCCATTTATGGATTAAAGCAAGCATCCCACTCATGGAACTAAAGGTTTGATCAAGCGATCAAAACATTCAATTTTAAGCAAAATGTTGATAAACCTTGTGTTTATAAATGAATTAAGGATGGAAAAGTGGTTTTTCTAGTGCTCTATGTCGATGATATACTACTCATTGAGAATAATGTAAGGAATTTATTATCGATCAAACTTTAGCTATACCAATAGTTTGACATGAAGGACTTGGGAGAAGCTAATTATGCTCTAGGCATTTGTCTCTTTAGAGGTCGAAAGAACAAAATGATAGCATTATCCCAAGTTTCACACATAGACAAGATAATTGATAAATATGTAATGCAAGAGGCAAAGAAAGGTTCACAATCTTCCATTACCGGTCTAACTCTTTCATTTGATAACTGTCTCAAGACATTGGAAGAAAGAGAGTGTATGAGTAAGGTCCCTTATGCATCCGTTGTGGGTAGCCTTATGTACACTATGCTTTGTACTTGCCCGGATATATGCTTTGCACTGGATATGGTAAGTCGACATCAAGTGAATCTTTGAATCAAGCACTAGCAAGCAGTAAAGCATATACTCAAGTATCTTAAGAGAGCGAGGGATTATATATTGGTGTACTCTGGAGGGGACCTAATACCCGTAGGATATATGGACTTAGACTTCCAGGCTTTTAAGGATTTAAGGAAGTTGACATCAGGATTAATGTTCTTGCACGGAGGAGGCACCATTGGGTGGAGGAGTGTGAAACAGGGTTACACAGCTGACTCTACGATGGATGCTGAGAATATGGCTGTGGCTGAGGCATCTATAGAAGCGTTTTGGCTCCGCAAGTTCTTTAGAGACCTTGGGGTCATTCCGGGTGTTGACAAGCCTATCACACTCTGTTATGATAATAGCACGGCTATTGCTAATACAAAAGAATCTAGGCACCACAAGAGGTCAAAGCATATAGATCGGATGTACCATATAATTAGAGGACACGTGGAGATAAAATTAGTGGATGTGTGTAAGGTTGCATCATAGGACAACATTGCCAACATCTTTACTAAGACTTTGGTGGCTAGAAGCTTTGAGTGGTATGTTGAGGTAATGGGGATGCGAAACATGGCACATCTACTGGCTTAGGGCAAATGGGAGATTGTTAGGAAATGCCCTAAACATGAAAGACATTTTGATGTACTTCATTTATTTTGAACTAGATAATAAAATTATATTTAGAGGTTATTCATTACATTGCTGTTTGTCCTTATTCTATTTACATATTAAAATAAATGTAAGCAAATATAGCTCACTGACTGCTTGTGTTAAACTGTTAGAATATTGCATGCAATGGAATTTGTTTGCGAGAAGACAATGTTCTAAAGTAAGCAGTCTAAATTATGGTTTGTAGTCTATGGGGTTAGACTGAGCATCTAACTCATGTTAAAACTATTATGTTGTCTAAAACCATGGTGGGGATGATTTGTCTTGATTGTCTGGAGCATTTACTCCCGAGTAGAGACATAGATATATTGCTTGGTAGTGACATATTAGATCGGAACTAGGGCGTGATTGATCTTCGTAGTCTGCTTTAAGTGGATCAATCTGCTTTTGACGTTCATTATGCAATAACCTTAATCCTAAGTAGATGAACTACTTTATGTATATGACTTGTATACTTTGATGTTCCAATGGCTAAAGTATCTCATAGATAGTAAGCTTATAGACCAGTTCATTGGGTGCATGACTTGTATACAATAGAAGATTTTTTTATAGATATTGGAATCATAGCTCTAATAAGGAGTTAAGGGTATCCTTTTAAAGGCATTATACTGGATGTAAAAATGGACAGGGCCTTAGGTCGTTTGTAAAAATGGACAGGGCCTTAGTAAGCTTATAGACCAGTTCGTTGGGTGCATGACTTGTATACAATAGAAGGTTTTTTTATAGATATTGGAATCATAGCTCTAATAAGGAGTTAAGGGTATCCTTTTAAAGGCATTATACTGGATGTAAAAATGGACAGGGCCTTAGGTTGTTTATTGGGCGGATGACTTCTTATTCACATTTGGTGAATAATCATTTTCTTATTCAGTAGTATAATGAAACTTTAAGATAGATTAATCAGTAGGTTAAACAGACTTTGACCTAAGGTTGATCATGGATATCATATAAGGGTTTTGCATACATGATAAAGTCATTAGACAATAGCTTGTCACAAGCTTTTGTAATACGGTATGTAATTGAGAGTTCAGTTTCAGGTTTATAGTGATATGACTCTGAAATTAGTGATCATATGATTGAGTTGGCCAGTACAGAGCAATGATCATATGGATTCACGGGAGGCCGATTATATATGTCCAAGTGGTCTCTCTACCAGCTCTGCATAATTCTTTAACGGATGACAAATTGATCAGGGTACACTTATTGGCTAGTTGTCTTGCATGTGCAGGAAAAAATCGATAAAAATGCATCAGAGCAGCGCAGCGGAACAACAAAAATTTTTCAAGATCGTTAAATATCTCATGATGCCATATACAATAAACTAACAACAATTTAAACTCATACCTCAAAGGACGCTAATCTATAGGAGGAGAATGATCGGAGGGCTTCAACCAGCTAGCCTTCTCTACTATTCTTAAATTCCCGAATGGCCGAGTGTGTAGGCACTCCGAACCTCAATCGGTATGCTAGCACTGCTTATCTTCTTCCGACCACCCAGATCTCTAAAGAACTTATTGTCATGGTGAGTTATGCAACAATAAGCCTGCTAACCTGAGAGTCTGTGGTCTAAGAGAACTGGAGTGGTAGGACCTCTATTTATAGACTGGCATGAGGTGATCCCTTGAATTCGAATTGGATTAGGAGAAGATTTTCTCCCTAATCCACACACAAAAAATCTGAAATTTTCAAGGCCAATAATCACCAAAAAATTTCAACCAATTTGGGATTGTGCAATTCAAATTCAAACAGGATTTTAACTTGAATTTTTTCTTCTCACTTATCCAATAAAATTGAATTTCCCTAAGGCCGTAAACCTGTCTAGATTCAGCCACTTTAGTGTGAGGAGAATCAAAATTCAAATAAGATTTTCTAGCTTGAATTTTATCTCACCCTTGTCCATTAAAAAACCGAAAATCCCCTTTGATTTATCCATAAAATTTTCAGCCAATTTAAGGAGGAAAGAATCCAAATTCAACTGGGATTGAAACTTAAATTTTTTCCTGCAACCTTATCCATAAAATCTGAAATTCCCTTGGGAGATTCTTCCCTAACAAATTCAGTTTTCCTTGGTAGATTTGGGATTCAAAATTCAAGTAGGATTCAAACAAGATTTTCATCTCCTTTATCCTCATCAAATTCAAATTTCTCCATGTGGATTATCCACAAAAAATTTGAATCCTCTATGGATTGTGATTCAAAATTTGAATTTAAATTTCAAATTCAAATTTTAAATTTAAACTTCAAATTCAAATTTTAAATTTAAATTTCAAATTTAAATTTTAAATTTCAAATTCGAATTTCAAATTTAAATTTCAAATTCAAATTTCAAATTCAAAATTTAAATTTAAAATTCAAAATTCAAATTCAAAATTTCAAATTCAAATTCAAATTTCAAATTTCGAAATCCACAAATAGTTGTATTTCAAAATTTTCTTGTTATGGACAGTTTTCTACAACTCCAATCCAATCTCAAATAAAATCATGACAACTTTATTTGGAGTTCGAATAATTGTGTACTCTATTATTTAAAACAAAAACTAAATTCAACAAGAGAGAATCTTGTCCACCATCCTTATCCTATGTTAACATCATCCATGCAAAGTTAATTAGCCATTAAGTATACACAGATCAATTTGCCATTTTTATGGAATTATGTGGAGCTAGTAGAGGGACCAATTGGACATATATAATTGAGCTCCCGTGATTCCATATGATCATTATTCTGTACCGAACAACTCAATCATATGATCACTAATTTCAGAGTCACACCACTATAAACCTGAAACTGAACTCTCAATTATATACCGTATTACGAAAGCCTGTGACAAGCTAATATCCAATGACCTTGTCATGTATCCAAAACCCTCACATGATATCTATGATCAGCCTTAGGTCAAAGTCCGTTCAATCCTACTGACCAAGCTATCTTAAAGTTCCATTATACTACTAAATAAGAAAATGATTATTCACTACATGTGAATAAGAAGTCATCCACCCAGTAGACGACTCAAGGCCTTATTCATTTTCACATCCAGTATAATACCTTTAAGAGGATACTCTTAACTCTTTAGAGCTATGATTCCAATATCTGTAAATAAACCCTCCATCGTATATAAGTCATGCACCCAACGAACCGGTCTATAAGCTTACTACCTCTGAGACGCTTTAACCATTGGAACATTAAAATACACAAGTCATATACATAAAGTAGTTCATTTACTCAGGATTAAGGTTATAGCATAATGAACGTCAAAAGCAAATTGATCCACTTATAGCGGACAACGTAGATCAGTCATGCTTTAGTCCCGGTCTAATATGTCACCACCAAGCAACATATCTATATCTCTACTTAGGATTCTATGCTCCAGACAGTCAAGACAAACCGTCCCCACCATGGCTTTCGACAACATAATAGTCTTAACATGAGTTAGATGCTCGGTCTAACCCCATAAACAACAGACCTTAGTTTAGACCGCTTAATTTAGAACATTGTCTTCTCGCATACAAAAGCCCATTGCATGCAACGTTCCAATAGTTTTAACACAAGCAGTCAGTGAGCCATATTTCCTTACACTTGCTTTAACATGTAAATTGAATAAGAACAAACAGCAATGTAATGAATAACCTCTATATATATAATTTTATTATCCAGTTTAAAATAAATACATCAAAAAGTCTCTTATACTTAGGGCATTTCCTAACAATCTCCCACTTGCCCTAAGCCAGTAGATGTGCCATGTTACACATCGCTATCACCTCTACATGCCTCTCAAAGCATCTAGCCACCAAAGTCTTAGTAAAGGGATCGGCAATGTTGTCCTCGGACGCAATCTTACATGTATCTACTTGTCCTGTCTCCACGTGCCCTCTAATAATGTGATATCTCTGATCTATGTGCTTGGTCCTCTTGTGGTGCCGAGATTCCCTTGTGTTGGCAATAGCCCCAGTGTTATTACAGTAAAGTGTGATAGGCTTGTCAACACCGGGAATGACCTCAAGGTCTCTAAAGAACTTGCAGAGCTAAATCGCTTCTTTAGATGCCTCAACCGCAACCACATACTCAGCCTCTATCGTAGAGTCAGCTGTGCAACCCTGCTTCATGCTTCTTTACACAATGGCACCTCCTCTGAGAAGAACACTGATCCTGATGTCGATTTCCTCGAATCCTTGCAAATCTGAAAGTCTGAATCCATGTACCCTATGGGTATTAGGTCCCCTCTAGAGTACACCAGCATATAATCCCTCATTCTCTTAGGATACTTGAGTATATGCTTTACTGCTTGCCAGTGCTTGGTTCCAGGATTTGCTTGATATCAACTCACCATACCTACTGCAAAACATATGTCCGGGCGAGTGCAAAGCATAGCGTACATAAGACTACTCACAGCGGATGCATAAGGGACCTTACTCATATGCTCTCTTTCTTCTGATGTCTTGGGACAGTCACCCAATGAAAGAGTTAGACCGCCAATGGAAGGTTGGGAGCCTTTCTTTGCCTCTTACATTACATATTTGTCAATTATTTTATCTATGTATGAAGCTTGGGATAATGTTATCATTTTGTTCTTTCGATCTCTAAAGAGACGAATGCCTAGAATATAATTAGCTTCTCCCAAGTCCTTCATGTCAAACTGTTGGTGCAGTCAAAGCTTGACCTATGATAAATTCCCTACATCATTCCCAATGACCAGTATATCATCGACATAGAGTATCAGAAAGACCACTTTTTCATCCTTAATACATTTATAAACACAGGATTCATCAATGTTCTACTCAAAATCGAATGTTTTGATCGCTTGATCAAATCTCTGGTTCCATGAGCGGGATGCTTGCTTTAATCTATAAATGCATCTAAGCAACTTGCAGACTTTTCTTTCTTGGCCCTTTATCACGAATCCTTCGGGATATATCATGTAGATACTTTCCTCAAGATAGCCATTTAAGAATACTATCTTGACGTCCATTTGCCAGATCTCATAATCGAGAACCGCAGCAACAGACAGAAGAATACAGATAGACTTCAGCATAACAATAGGTGAAAAAGTTTCATCATAATTGATTCCAACCTTTTGTGTGTACCCCTTTGCCAGAAGTCTAGCTTTGAAAGTTTCCACTCTCCCTTCCGTATCTTTCTTTCTTTTGTAGACCCACTTGCATCTAATGGGTTTTATCCCATCCAGCAGATCTACAAGTTCCCAAACTGAGTTGGACTTCATAGAATCTATCTCATTGTTCATGGTCTGTTTCCAAGATTTAGAATCAACATCATTTATAACTTCATTATAAGTGACCAGATCATCCTCATTCTCATGGGCTTTGGCATGGTATACATCAGCATCATACATGAAGAAATTAGGCTTCCTTGAAACCCTCCCACTACGATGAGGCACCCTAAATTGTTGATCATCTGTAAGTCTTACACCGAAACTTAGATTTACATCCAAAACCAACACCTGTGGAGTAGTTCTTTCAATTGATAACTCCTCTACCACCAATTTGCTTCAAGGCTTAAAGTCATTCATGTAACTTTCCTCCAAGAATGTCGCATGGGTTGAAACAATGACTTTTTTTCCTTCGGATTATAGAACAGACCTCCCTTAGTTCCCTTAGGATACCCTACAAACGTGCACAATTCTGATCTTGGTTCCAATTTCTTTGCATTCCTATCCAGTACATGCGTCAAGCAGCCCCATATTCTCATATGTACAAGGGAGGGGTTTCTGCAATGCCACAATTCATACGGAGTCCTGGGAATTGAGTTACTTGGAACCTAGTTCAGAATATATCACGCCGTTTGTAATGCATATCCCCAAATGATAATGGCAGTATTGAATAACTTATCATGGACTGTACCATATCGAATAAGGTCCTGTTTCTCCTTTCGGCTACACCATTCTGTTGTAGAGTACCAAGTGCAATCAATTAGGATAATATCCCATTCTCTACAAGATGTCCTATAAATTCATTGGAGAGGTATTCGCCACCTTGATCAGATTGAAGTGTCTTTATGGATTTACCCAATTGCTTTTCCACTTCCGCACAATACTCTTTGAACTTGTCAAAGGTTTTGCTCTTACGACGCATCAGGTACACGTATCCATACCTCGAGTAATCGTCTATAAAGGATACATAATACTCAAACCCTCATCATACTGTGACATTCATGGGGCCACATACGTCAGTGTGCACAATTTCTTAGAGTTCCTGAGCCCTTGTACCCTTAGCTCTAAAAGACCTCTTTGTCATCTTACCCTCAAGACAAGACTCACATTGAGGAAGACGTATCTCCTCTAGAGATTCTAGAGGACTATCCTTCACCAATCTTTGAATCCTATCCTAATTAATATTACCAAGTCTTAAATGCCAAAGATACGCCTTGTGAGAAACTTTCAACCTTTTAGAGTTATCTATTAATTCGATGGCAAACAATTAGTACATCTTGGTTTGATTAAATATAGGTTTCCATCCATCCATCCAGAACAGATAAAATACTTATTTTTACGAATATCAACTCTTTTACTAAAAGAAACTGAATAAGAATTTTTTATTAAACAAGCTACCGATATAAGGTTCCTCCTAAAATTAGGAACATAAAAACAGTCTTTCAATAATATAAACCTAAATTCATTAGAGTAAAGATAAACGTCTCCCACTGCCTCAGCGACCACCAAGCTATCGTCTCCTATCCGCAACGAGAGGCTCCTATCATGTAGACTTCTCATTTCCACGAACCCCTGCATAGAAACACAAACATGATTTGTGGCTGCCGAATCAATGACCCATGTGTCTTTCGATTCTTCCACCAAACACGCTTTTAAATAATAAAGTTCCTTACCTTCCTTACCTTTGGCGGCTAGGAATTCCCAGTAAGCCTTCTTGAAGTGACCTACCTACCCACAGTAGAAGCACTTGGACTTTTTAGGGTTCTTGGGCTTTTTGTTGTTGTTGTTCTTCTTCCCATCTGAAACAGGAGGATTAGAAGAACTGGAGGCCGCTTGCTTCTTATTTTGCCTCTTTTTCTTCTGTAAGGGTTTGGAAGATTTTGCCAAATTGGCTTCTACTTTGGGTTGGGCCACATCCCCATCCCTAATCATTCGCTCATAAGCTTAGAGTTGCTTCATGAGTTCGGTGAGTCCTAACTCCCTTATCGCCAGATTGTATGCAGCCTTAAACCCCACAAAATCTTTTGATAGAGTTTTAAACACTATCTCGATCTGGGTGTTGTAGTCCAACTCAGTATCGTTTTTGATAGCCTTAGCAAAGAATCCCATTAGAGTGATCATATGGTCCTTGACCGGAGTACCTACTTTCTGCTTAGAGTTCATAATACTGGTAATAGCAGACTGTCGAGCCAATTTTTTTTGGCCTCCGAACATATCCTCTAGATTTTCCATGATCTCCCAAGCAACTTGATAAGTCTCATGCTGCTTTTGTAAAGCACTCGTCATGCTAGCAAGAATGTAGCATCGAGCTATCTCATTGGATTTTTTCCAACGAGTATAGGCAACCGGGACTTCCTTAAGTGGTATGTCAGGTTTAGGCCCAGGTTAGCATGGTTCATCTAGCACGAACTTGTGTCTCTCGCAGCTGAGAACTTGTGATGCCCCGTGCCCTCAATGGCCCGGACCATCACTAAAAACTTGCTTACTTACTTTCTTTTCTTATACTTTTTTACACTTGATACTTAACTAGATATCATAAATTTAGGGATTTTTTTTAACATGTATGTATTTACTGTGTGCGTACGTATGCAGATTACTATTCAAAATACTATTTAATGGTTACTATTTAAAAATACTATTTAACAGTTACTATTTAAAAATACGGTTTATGGTTACTATTCAAAAATACTATGTAACGGTTACTATTTAAAAGTACGGTTTATAGTTATTATTCAAAAATACTATTTAAAGGTTACCATCAAAATTACTGTTTAGCGATTACTATTCACAAGTACTGTTTGATAGTTACTATTCAAAATACTATTTAATCATTATTATACAAAATGCTGATACTCAAATTTGCAAAAGATAAACTCGTGGTGTCTCCATACCCTTACCCTCACATCCGCCTCCGTCACCACCATCGCCCATTAGGGTTTAAGCTGTAGGACGCTTACCTACAGCATGAACACACTACGTGAGCTTTATGCCCAGTAAGTACAACATGTTTACTACAAAACATGTTTAAATATAAATCATATTTAAAATCATATAACATATCAGGTACCAACATATACCGTATTAACATATCACATAACAAATCATCATATAACATATCAGCGAATACAAACCTTTACATAACATGTACATCACAGAAACATCGTGTACTGAGTGCATCTTACTGTCTCTAAAAGCATGATGAACTATAACTAATGCATAATCCAGTTATGTTCATTTATGCTTCAATATTTTCCTTTCTATTTCTTGTCTATTTAGGGCTCGTGTGTCAGTACCGTATATGCACAAACCATCAGTAACGCCCATGGTTAAAAGTCGGAGAGCTATCAATGGATGCTCAACTTTCTGTTTTAACTTACTTTAATACCCTTTCAACTGAAAGAGCCGGTATGACACGCCCATACATTTCCATCTTGTTTATCTTTTTTAGCCACATGCTTTTCTAAGCTGTCCCTAATCCTACGTGGTAGGGACGTATGGCATCTAACTTGCTCTTTCATCAATCTACTTGATTGTGAAACAATATGCTCTTAAATATACGGTGCGACATCGTGTGCATGGCATACGTATTTTTAACATACTGAAAAACATCATTTAACACCATTTTATTCATGCCGTAGGTGGAGTTGTACTTACCTAAATTTGCCAGCAAAATGCATACTCGCGCTTTTAACGATTTACAGGTGACCACCTGTCATCAATAACATTCCTTATCAGCATGTCCGCAGAGTCACTACTACTGTGAGTGACTATTACTCGTGTTTCTATGTGGTACCGAGGCCCATTGGTACTCTGTTGTCCTACTATAGGGATTTGGTGTTTAACTCGTATCGTGTCTGATCAATCGTCTACTTAATAGATTAATCATCATCCTCACAGTATTGTTCAAAATGGGTCCTTGACTAGTTTACCTATCAGTCAACTGACTGGTTACCTCACGTGTTGGTAACTAAATAGTCTACTGGGTTACTATACGTAAACAGGTGTAGTAACCGACCGGGTTACTTTGCTTGTCGGGGTGCGGTAGCCTACCGAGCTACTATTTCTTGTTTGGTATAATGGCCCATCGGGTCACTATGGCTTGATTGGGGTAGTAGCCTACGGGGCTACTATAGCTTGTTTGGTGTGGTAGCCTCCGGGCTACACATACTGTTTCTCTTTGAAAAAGTGTAGGCTGACTTAAAAGTTCTTGGGAAAAATTCTTTATTTTTGGAACCGTCCTCTTATCACCCTATTGGATGGTGGGGGACGTTTTTATAAAAACCATGTTTGTATTTTTAAAGTGTTAAAACACATTTTATTTTGAAGAGTATAAATTACATTTTTAAAGATACATTTTAAAGGTGGTTTTTAAACCATTTTTGAAAACCATTTTGAGACTTGATTGAAATGACTTTGTTTGCGATTTTGGCAAACATGAAAGTTTTCGTGTCGACAAGATGAACAAATCTTGTGTTCGCCTTAGAGCCTAAATCCAACTCTAACGGCTCCTAATTCCATTAAACTCGTGGGCTTGTGCCTAGTTTTTTGAAAAATTCCCAGTTTTACGTCTCTGTAAATGCAGCTTTGTTTGAGATCCGAAACGGCCAAATTTTTAAAATATGTGTATGTCATCTCAAAGATTTCGATGAGATCTACAGCTTTCATGTTGAGCCTGAAGTCCAGTTCGGATTCTAAAGGGTCCGTTTTCACTAAAACCCGTACCTATTTCTAGGCTCAGATTTTATTCCTAGTTTATTCCTAGTTTTGGACACTGAGTGAAAAACACTCTAAAAACCTATCTTAGGTTCGTTTTTAGCCGAGGCCTATTTGATGTAAAAATGACTGTATCAAAATTTCTTAAAACACCATGTTTTATTAAATCCCAAATTTAGAACTTAAGTGTGTGGCGGCCCGCCCCTCGTAGAGATCATACAATACTATTACAGTTGAGCTTATCGCTAACTGCGATAGATTGTACTCTTGTGGGTCGCCGGCTTATCTCACTTTCTTTTAAAATCGTGTCATTTTTGGGGAAATTTTTTTTTTCTTTAAACATCATATGAAATCGTCTTCCACTATTTACTTTGTTGATAAGTACAAAGTAATATAAATAATACAGTACTTTTGTAAAATATATATAATTACAAAAGAACTGTTTCTCTTTTTTTTTTCCCTTCACTTTAACGCTCAGCGGCAAGACTCTGGCAGTACCATATCCCTCGCCCAGTTATCCCATTTGACACGCGCCATCCCGTCCGCATCCAGTCAAATAAGCTACTGAGCTGGTCTCTTACCTGCAACATTAGCAAAAATGGTGAGCTACAGGCTCAGTAAGTTCAAACATGCAAGAAATAAAATTTCTATGAATAGTACTATTCATCGTGGATAGTCCCGTTGACTACTATTCATATATAAATAGTAACTTTGACCACTATTCATACGTGAATAGTAAGTTTGACCACAACACTGTCTCACACTAGTACATCTACCGCGATGTTAGTGCTCTCACTAAACTGTCTTATGCTCAATTATGGCACAGTTTCAGTTTTAGGTCATTATCTTTCATTACGTTCTGGTTTTGAGCTCAAGTTGGCAGTACCATTTAAGTGTGCATGACTGGGAGCGGTACATTAGTGCTGACCTCCACAGCCTTAATCTCATAGCCCCGAAGGCAAAATTTTATATGACTGGGAGCGGTACATCAGTGCTGACCTCCACAGCCTTAGTCTCATAGCCCCGAAGGTAAAAGTACCTCCCTGTACGGAAGGCTGGTACGCCAGAAAGTGGTTTCATTACCGACTTTTTAACATTCTAACCCGGTGACTTCACATTGTCCCGTGGTTAGGAATGGTTCACATTTTAATTTTAGGTGAGTGAGTTTCATTAACCTCGCTCCAGTGCCCGAAGCACAATTAACCATGTGTCCCATTCTTATAGTGCCCGTAGCACATTTCGTCTCTCTCTCTATTCTATCATAGTGCCCGTAGCACATATGTACCTAACTTATAGTTAGTACATTTAAGTTAGCACAATATTGCTATATGTTGCAGACAGGTAAATGTCTGAACTTACCTTATCAGACTGTTCTCTTTCTCTTTCTTGGATCTTGAATCGCCTTCCTTGTAAGCCGATTTTGGGATCCTACAAACAAAACTATGTCTGTTAATTTCTTTCTCATTTATAGCTTTTATTTTTCATTAAAAAGCTTAAATAAAACCTATTTATAATTTTTTTGGTTTTATTTATTATTTTCACCGTTTTCCCCAACTTTTACAAAATTACGATTTTACCTCAATATTTTGGCAAAATTACAGTTTTGCCCCTGACGGAATTTTATTGATCCAGACTGCATTTTTGGCTCTCAGGAACTTTTCTGACTCTTTTCTAATCATTACCGGGTTCGTTTCTATTTTATTTCCACTTTTTGCTTTCCCGGCCCTCGGGAAGCACTATTCCGACCCTTACGTCGGTTTAGCGATTTTCTATCGTTTCGGAGCCTCAAATGAACGTTTCACTAGTATTTAAAACGTTCATCTAGACTTTCCCGACCTAGGTCTCCGAGGCTCGGGTTTTCCGTTCCCGACTCGGACCTTTATTTCATTTCCAAAAACGCCCCCCCCTCGGGGTCGGTTTTTCAATCTCACACGCGTTTTTCATTTTCAAGGGGACGGGTTACTATTCACGACCCACCCCTTAAATTTTCCTTATTCACTTTTCCATTAGGGACTCGGGTTTCTGTCCCGGCCCTAACTTTTATTTTAAATTCCTATTTTACCCCGAATGCCATTTTTGAAATTTCGGCAGCATTTCGGCGTAATTTTAAGGCTTCCAGCGTTAGGTACGCCTCGAACCGTATGTACCTGCCACGTACTATACCACAAGCCTATTTTATGTAAAAGTTTTCCAAACTTTTACATAAAAGCCCACAAAATTCCGATTTCACATTATCACCCACATAACAAAATTTTTTCACAATTTTACCCTTAATTTGGTTTCGGTTTTCACAACCAAACCGAACCAAATTTTGTCAAACTTTCACCACATTTTAGGCCATTCAAATGTCACGTTTTTAACACATTTTCAAGCCCATTTTCTTTGCATTTTCAACCAAACTCCCTAGGGTTTTTACCCTTGTATAACCCACGGCCAAAGAATGAAAACATGCCAAAAAATTTTGTTTCATTCTTTCCATTATAATTTCATCATTTGCATATTAAAATGCATAATTCCAATCAACCAAATACCACATAAAACCAAGCAAAATTTTCTTCCAAACCATTAACAACCCCACGGCCATTTAATGGAATTCACACAAGAAATTTTTTTTCAAACTTTCCACAATGAAATACAAGCTTTATTCTTCACAAAATTAAACTTAGAAAGCATATTAGCAATTAACCACAAAGTTTTCTCATTGGTTACCTAAGGTAACCCACGGATTTCCCCTTGAAAAACCAACAAAATTTTGGCTTTTCTTTAATGAATTTGCATGGTTTTCTTACTTATTTCATCCTTAACAAAACCCAACATCAATTCAATGGAAAACAACCAAAATTTTTTTCCATCTTTCTATCACTATTCACCCACGGATTTCATTAAAAAAAACCATGAAAAATTCAAGTGCAAGGGAAGTTACCTTGGTCTAATGCTTCCTTTGTCTTCAATAAACACTTTGACACTCTTTTTGTGAAGAAAAATTGAAGAGAAAGCTTGGTTCTCCTTGGTCCCTCACGTAGACACCATGGGAAAAACTTAGAAATATTTTGTCTTTGGTTTTGCTTTGAAAAATGGTTTCGGCCTTTCACTCCAAAAGTGGCCGACTTATGCCACTAAAAGACCAATTAATTTGGTCATTAGCCAATGGGATTTAGGCACCTTTCACACCATTTCTTTCTCCATTTTTCAAAAATTAAAAATGGTAATTTTTGGCCAAATCTTGGCCTTTAGATCAAAGGGTGATTAAATCCTAGCCATTAATGCCACCAACCACCTTATTTATTTCATTTATTAATCTTGATTTACGATGTTATAAATGCTAAAGTGAAAGTTGACTTTGACTTTCACTATTCATATTAATTCGACTACTTTTTGACCGATACCGGTTCGAGCCGAAATTTTCCTGAAATCGTCCCGGCGTGTTCCTGAGGTCTCCTGTGCAGTCGGATCAATTTAATCTGCTTCCGTTTGATCAAAATCAATCCCGGAAGTTTACCGTCTTTTATTGCTCCGGTTAGGGTTTTTAATGCCGATTTTGGCACCGTTTCACCCGTTTCAACTCAGTGAATTTTTCCAACACTGAATTCTTACTCGTCAGTATTGTTAGAACATTTTCATATATTCTAAACAATACAAATACATTTATTTCACTCTTTAAATAGTACAAATTGTTATATACATACAATTGTACATTTTTCATCCGAGAATTGCCTGAATTTCCCGGTTGTCACATTCACCCCTCCTTATAAAATTTTCGTCCTCGAAAATTAGAACAAATGGGGGTATAAACTCCTCATCTCGTCTTCTCGTTCCCACGTAGCTTCTTCGATATTGTGATTTTTCCACAAAATCTTCACTAGTGAGATTACCTTATTCCTCAGTACTTTCTCTTCATGAGCTAGTACTCGAACAGGTTGTTCCTCATATGTCAAATCCTCGTGGATTTGAATGGGCTCATGCTTCAACACATAGGAGGGATCTGGTATATACTTTCTCAGCATCGACACATGAAATACATTATGCACTGCCGACAATTCTGGGGGTAGCGCTAATCTGTAAGCGACCTTTCCAATGCGTTCGATAATTTCATAGGGCCTAATATATCTTGGACTCAGTTTCCCATTCTTACCGAAGCGCATAATCCCCTTCATAGGTGATACCTTGAGAAACACGAAGTCTCCTTCGTCAAACTCTAAGGATCTTCGCCTTTTATCCGCATAACTCTTTTGTCGGCTTTGCGCAATTTTCATTTGACGCTGAATTCTAGCAACTACATCGGAAGTCTCTTTTATGAAGTCCGTCTTATGCAACTGCTTTTCTCGCAAATCGTACCAATGTAATGGTGATCTGCACTTCCGTCCATACAAAGCCTCGTAAGGTGCCATGCCTATTGAAGCTTGGTAACTATTATTGTACGAGAATTCAATCAATGGTAACTTCTCGTTCCAATTTCTCGCAAAATCCATAACGCAAGCTCGAAGCATGTCCTCTAACGTTTGAATTGTCCGCTCTGACTGCCCATCTGTTTGCGGATGAAAAGCCATACTGAGTCTCAATTCAGTACCCATGGCCTCTTGCACACACTTCCAGAAATTCGAAGTGAATCGTGCATCTCGATCTGATACAATGGATTTCGGTACTCCATGTAGTCTGACGACATGAGTTATGTACAGCTGAGCAAACTTTTCTAGCGAAAAAGTCATCTTGACAGCTATGAACCGTGCCGTCTTGGTCAGTCTGTCCACAATAACCCAAATGGCGTCATAACCTTCTCGGGTTTTCGGGAGTCCCACTACAAAATCCATCGTAATGTGTTCCCATTTCCATTCAGGAATCTCCAATGGTTCCAATCTTCCTGCTGGATGTTTATATTCCGCTTTGATTCTCTGACAGGTCATGCATCTGCTCACGAATTTAACTATATCATTCTTCATCCCTTTCCACCAGAACTGTAGCTTCAAGTCCTGATACATCTTGCTAGCTCCGGGATGAACCGAATAGGGTGTCTCATGGGCTTCTGACATGATCCGTCTTCTAAGTTCTTCATCAGCTGGAACATTTATCCTTCCTTGATAAAGGATCATTTCATCCTTGGAAATTCCTTCTTGAGAACTTGTCATTGCTGGATCTCGCCTCTGAGCTTCCTTTATATCCTCAAATAGCGATGATTCCACTTGGAGTGCAGCTAATCTTCCAGATATCAGCTCCAAGTTTAATGAATTTATCTCTTGCTGTAATGGCTTCGGAAGCCTGTTTATCGGTAGCTGGTGCGATATGGTAGACTTTCTACTTAAAGCATCCGCTACACGATTGGCCTTTCCTGGATGGTAGAGGATTTCACAATCATAATCCTTCACCAGTTCCAACCATCGTCTTTGTCGCATATTGAGCTCTTTTTGCGTGAAGAAATACTTCAGGCTTTGGTGATCAGTGAAAATTTGACATTGAGCTCCATAGAGATAGTGTCGCCAAATTTTAAGTGCGAACACTACTGCAGTAAGTTCAAGGTCATGCATAGGGTAATTCCTTTCATGCTCCTTTAATTGACGGGAAGCATAGGCAATCACCTTGCCATTTTGCATTAGGACTGCTCCCAATCCTATTTTCGATGTATCACTGTAGATCACAAACTTCTCCCCTTCAGTGGGAAGCGTAAGGATTGGTGCGCTTGTCAGTCGCCTCTTTAACTCCTGGAAGCTTCTTTCGCATTCCATAGTCCACTCGTACTTCCTTTCCTTGCGTGTAAGAGTAGTAAGAGGTACAGCTAGTCGTGCAAATCCCTCTACAAATCGCCGATAATAACCAGCTAATCCCAAGAAACTGCGTATTTCAGTCACACTCTTGGGTGCAGGCCACTGGTTAATTGCCTCTATTTTTGTCGGATCTACTGCAATACCTTCCTGGGATACAACATGTCCGAGGAAATGTACTCTGTCCAGCCAAAATTCGCATTTTGAGAATTTGGCATACAGTTGATGCTTCCGTATCGTGTTCAGCACGATCCTCAGATGTTCTTTGTGCTCCTTATGAGTTTTCGAGTATATAAGAATGTCATCAATGAATACAATGACAAACTTATCCAGATACTCTTTAAAAATTCTGTTCATCAAATCCATGAACGCTGCTGGTGCATTCGTCAATCCAAATGGCATCACAAGAAACTCGTAGTGACCATAACGAGTCCTAAACGCCGTCTTAGGAATATCACTCTCTTTGATTCTCAGCTGGTGATATCCTGACTGTAAGTCGATTTTGGAAAATACCGCTGCGCCTTTTAACTGGTCGAATAGGTCATCAATTCTAGGTAACGGATACCTATTTTTGATCGTAACCTTATTCAACTCCCGATAATCAATGCACAGTCGGAATGTTCCATCTTTTTTCTTGACGAATAACACAGGTGCACCCCATGGAGAAAAACTCGGTCTGATGAATCCTTTATCCAAAAGCTCCTTTAATTGTGCCTGCAGCTCCTTTAACTCCACTGGAGCCATGCGGTATGGTGCTTTGGAAATAGGTGCTGTTCCAGGCATCAACTCAATTTCAAACGAGATTTCTCTCTCTGGCGGTATCCCTGGTAACTCTTCCGGAAATACGTCAAGAAACTCATTAACCACAGGAACATCTTCAGGTTGAAGCTTCTGTTCCTCTGCAGTATCCACCACATATGCCAGATATCCCATGCAACTACTGGCTATCAGCTTGCTTGCTCTCAGCGAACTGATCATCATCTTCCCGGGTCTTCGAGAAGTATCAACATATTCGAAACTCTCTTCTTCCTCGGGTTGGAAGACTATCTTTCGATTTCGACAGTCGATCGTAGCTTGGTATTTCCCTAGGAAATCCATGCCTAGAATAACATCGTAATCCATGATCTCCATTACGATCAACTCAGCATATAGTTCCCTATTTGCCACATATACTGGTACATAAGGTAGCCAGTAATTGGACAACAATACTTCCCCAGAAGGTAAGGCTGTCTTAAATACCCTTCCCATATTATCCTTAGGAAGTCCTATCTTGTTAGCAAATGCATAGGAAACAAATGAATGCGTAGCACCGGAATCGAATAGTACAGAGGCTACATGACTAGCGACAGGAAGCTGACCTGTCACCACGTTTGATGTTCCTGCCTCTGCATCTTCCTTGCTGTAGGCCATCACACGAGCATCAGCACGTTGCATACGCTCCTGGCGTTGCGGCCTCACTGGTGACTCTTCCACTCTGGCTTGAAGGGCTGGTGCGGTTGGGAAGTGCCTTGTCCACCCTGCCTATTTGGACAGTTCCTGGTGTAATGGCCTTCCTTTCCACATTCGTAGCAAACAAGTGGCCCAAATCTGCATTGCCCAGAATGTCTCTTACCGCATGTAGGGCAGTTTTGCACATTAGACTCTGCATTACCAGCTGTTCTCCGCTGCTGGTTTCGATTATTACCCTGGCGATTCCCAGAAAAATTCCCTTTTCTCTTATTTTGCTGGGATCCTTGGTTGTTGCCCTAGCTTGGTTTCGCATTCTGACTAGGCTTGCTCGATTGACCAACTTGCGTAGACTTCGCCAAAGCCCTCTCCTTCTTTTTAGCCTCCCAGTGTTTCTCTCTTTCCTCTTTCCGTCGGGCTACATGGAACTCAGCTCTAATGGCCCGACTCACACAGTCTGCTACAGAAGTAGGTGGTACTAGTCCAGTGTCTACTAGCGCAGCAATTTCTGGCCTGAACATCCCGATCATTTTTTGTATCTTTTCCCTCTCAGTAGGGACCACATAAGGGCACAAACGGGATAGCTGATCGAACTTTCGGCAGACTTCGCTTACCGACATGTTCCCTTGTGTCAACTCTGAGAATTCTTTCTATTGCTGTCTCAGAGATGCAGGGTCGTAATATTTCTGGTTAAATTCTTCCAGAAATTCTGCCCAACTCATGGTAGACACGTCTCTCCTCATTCGCACAGTGTCCCACCAAAACCGAGCATCTTTTCTCAGCACAAAAGACGCACATGCAACCTTCTCCCGGTCGGTTAGGTTCATGAACTCCATGATCACTTGTAATGATGACAACCAGTCTTCAGCCTCTAAGGGATTTGTAGACCCTTCAAATTCTGGCGGCCTCATGCGCCTGAATCTTTCATAGAGGGGTTCCAAATTCAATACTGGTTGTGGTTCAGGAGCTCTCTCATGTACTGCAGCTGGAGGAATAACTGGATCTACCTCAGCTTGTTGTTCTACTTGGGTACCCTCAGAGCCTTGTCTCTGTTCTAGCTCCTCTACCCGTCGCCTCAGATTCGCATTTTCTTGCATTTGAGCTTCTAACAAAGCTTGTATCTAATCCAGTCTCTCCATAATATCAGGACGTCGCTCCCGTCCCTCTGGTCGATTTCTCAAATCCACCATCTTGGCTATTGTCCTATTATGGCACAATAATTCACCGTTAGCTTTTCCATAACCGCATTCGTAAAATTATATCAATTTACGAAATTTAGGGTACTGTAAAGCCACATCATCGTAACACATCATCGTACAACATATAATCATTTTAGTATTTCATTCATAGCAAAACATTTATATGTCATACATAGGCATCACCAGTCATATGTACATCGGCCGTTTATACAAAATGGCCACAAGTCTATACAAAAGAGCTTTTCTCTAAGCTACTTATGTACATATATACATATCTACTGATCACTCATTCCCCACATCTGGGACTAGAGGATATTCTTCTGGATCCTCATCGTTATCTGACTCATCTGAGTCGTCACCACCCCTAGGTAATGTTCCCTATCCTGAGTCATCACCTCGTGGTCTAGACGGTCCGGCCTCATGATCATTCATCATTCTTCTCGGCCCGAATATGCGTGCAAACATCTCATCTTGACCCAGCGTCTCTCGTCGACTCTGCGTCAGATGCTCGATCAGAATCTCTCTCTCGATCGCCCTGATCGTTACCACGAACTCTTGGAGCGTCGGAGGAAACGGCTTGATCACCCTCGGTCTCAGCTCCAAGGGTAAACCTTTCCAGAACAGCACACAGCAGTTTGTTTCAGTGAGGTTGGGCAACGGACATCTTCTCCTGATGGTCTCCTCAAATCGTGCCGCATAAGACATCACTGTCTCACCAGACAGCATGACCATCTTCTTGGTCTGGAGAATGTAGTCCCTGACCTCATCAAATCTGGGATACGCAGATGTATCAGCCTCTCGTCTCTCTGGAGGTGCTGGAGGAGGTGCTGGATCCCTAGGTTGAAACTGATCAGCCAACCGCTGACAGAACTCAGCCCAACTGAATCCCAATAAAATCTCCTGGTCGCAATATTGCCAGAACACTCGAGCGTCTCCCTGAAACATACTAATAGCCAACTGGATCCACATATCTCGATCGATATCGCATATCACCATGATCCTCTCAATGGCATGGAGCTAGTCCTTAGTCTCCATCGACTGTCGTCCACCGTCAAACATCGGGGGACTGCTAGCTCGGAATGCCTGTACTGCCCGTGCCGACACTCTCACCCCAATATGTTGGCGTCCACCAACAACTGGAATGTCCACTACCACCGGTGGATGAACTATCGGTCGTGGCTGTACTATCTCTACCGGCGCTGGCACTGGTGCTGGTACTGGTACGGGAGGTCTCTCGGGTACCGGGGGTCTGCTTACCGGTCATTGGGACATAGACGGCCTCACAATAGGTCTCGTCCATACCCGTAATACTCCCCTCGGTCGAGGTAGCGGTGGTCTCACATATGGAGGTCTGGTCATCTTGCTACCTATAAGATAATTATTTTCATATAAGAAAATAATTAACTGAACTTAAGTAAACTACTTACTTGGATAGCGGTGCAGGATGCGCAAAGTGTCAAATCGGGATATGGTCATACTGCTCTGATATACCAACTGTGACAGCCGTTGGTATTCAAAACCAAATCAGTCGCAAATCTTGCTCTGATATGCCAACTGTGGCAGTAGTTGGTATTATAAACTAAACCAATCTCAGACCTTGCTCTGATACCAACTGTGGCAGCCCGCCCCTCGTAGAGATCATACAATACTATTACAGTTGAGCTTATCGCTAACTGCGATAAATTGTACTCTCGTGGGTCGCCGGCTTATCTCACTCTCTTTTAAAATCGTGTCATTTTTAGGAAAATTTTTTTTTTTTCTTTAAACATCATATGAAATCTTTTTCCACTATTTACTTTGTTGATAAGTACAAAGTAATATAAATAATACAGTACTTTTGTAAAATATATATAATTACAAAAGAACTGTTTCTCTTTTTTTTTTCCCTTCACTTTAACGCTCAGCGGCAAGACTCTGGCAGTACCATATCCCTCGCCCAGTTATCCCATTTGACACGCGCCATCCCGTCCGCATCCAGTCAAATAAGCTACTGAGCTGGTCGCTTACCTGCAACATTAGCAAATGGTGAGCTACAGGCTCAGTAAGTTCAAACATGCAAGAAATAAAATTTCTATGAATAGTACTATTCATCATGAATAGTACCTCGGACGCGATCTTACATACATCCACTAATCCTGTCTCCACATGCCCTCTAATGTCGACTTCCTCAAATCCTCGCAAGTCTGGAAGACTCAGTCCGTGTATTCCACGGGTGTTAGGTCCCCTCCAAAATACACCAGCATATAATCCCTCGTTCTCTTAAGATACTTGAGTATATGCTTTACTGCTTACCAGTGCTTGGTTCTAGGATTCGCTTGATATCAACTCACCATACCTACTGCAAAACATATGTCTGGGCGAGTGCAAAGCATAGCATACATAAGGCTACCCACAGCGGATGCATAAGGGACCTTACTCATACGCTCTCTTTCTTCCGATGTCTTAGGACAATCATCCAATGAAAGAGTTAGACCGACAATAGAAGGTTGTGTACCTTTCTTTGCCTTCTGCATTGCATATTTGTCAATTATTTTATCTATGTATGAAGATTGGGATAACATTATCATTTTGTTCTTTTGATCTCTGAAGAGATGAATGCCTAGAGGATAATTAGCTTCTCCTAAGTCCTTCATGTCAAACTGCTAGTGTAAACAAAACTTGACCGATGATAAGTTCCCTACATCATTACCAATGAGTAGTATATCATCGACATAGAGTATCAGAAAGACTACTTTTCCATCCTTAATACGTTTATAAACACAGGGTTCATCAACGTTCTGCTCAAAACCAAATGTCTTAATCGCTTGATCAAACCTCTGATTCCATGAGCGGGATGCTTGCTTTAATCCATAAATAGATCTAAGCAACTTGCTGACTTTTCTATCTTGGCCTTTTGCTACGAACCCTTCGGGCTGTATCATATAGATACACTCTTCAAGATGGCCATTCAAGAATGTTGTCTTGACATACATTTGTCAGATCTCATAATCAAGAGCCACAGCAACGGACAGAAGAATACGGATAGACTTCAGCATAGCAACACGTGAAAAGGTTTCATCGTAATCGATTCTAGCCTTTTGCGTGTACCCCTTTGCAATCAGTCTAGCTTTGAAAGTTTCCACTCTCCCTTCTGCATCCTTCTTTCTTTTGTAGACCCATTTGCATCCAATGAGTTTTATCCCATCCGGTAAATCTACAAGTTTCCAAACAGAGTTGGATTTCATAGAATCCATCTCATTGTTCATGGTCTGTTTCCAAGATTTAGAATCAACATCATTTATAGCTTCATCATAGGTAACCGGATCATTTTTATGCTCATGGGCCTCAGTCTGGTATACCTAAACATCATACACGAAGAAATTAGTTTTTTTTCGAAACCCTTCCACTACGACAAGGCACCCTAAATTGTTGATCATCTGCAGGACTTTCACCAGAACTTGGACTTGCGTCCAAGATCAAAATCTGTGGAGCAGTACTTTCACCCGATAACTCCTCTAACACCACTTTGCTTCGAGGCTTAAAGTCATTCATGTGACTTTCCTCCAAGAATGTCGCATGGGTTGAGACAATCACTTTTTGTTCCTTCGGGTTATAGAACAGACCTCCTTTAGTTCCCTTTGGATACCCTATAAACATGCACAATTCTGATCTTGGTCCCAACTTCTTCATATCCCCATCCAGTACATGCACGGGCAGCCCCATATTCTCATATGTCTAAGGAAGGGCTTCTTACCACGCCACAATTCATACGGAGTTCTGAGAATTGATTTACTTAGAACCTGGTTCAGAATATAGCACGTCGTTTATAAAGCATATCCCTAAAATGATAATGGCAGCATTGAATAACTCATCATGGATCGTACCATATACAACAAGGTCCTGTTTCTCCTTTCGGCTACACCATTCTGTTGTGGAGTGCCAGGTGCAGTCAATTGGGATAATATCCCATTCTCTATAAGATGTCCTAGAAATTCATCAGAGAGGTATTTGCCACTTCGATCACATCGAAGTGTCTTTATAGATTTATCCAATTGCTTTTCCACTTCCACACGATACTCTTTGAACTTGTCAAAGGTTTCACTCTTGCGGTGCATCAGATAAACATATCCATACCTCGAGTAATTATCTATAAAAGAGACATAATACTCGAACCCTCCTCATGGTGTGACGTTCATAGGGCCACATACGTCAATGTGCACAATTTCTAAGAGCTCTTGAGCCCTTGTACCCTTAGCTCTAAAAGACCTCTTAGTCATCTTACCCTCTAGCCAAGACTCACATTGAGGAAGACGTATCTCCTCCAGAGATTTCAGAGGACCGTCTTTCACCAATCTTTGAATCCTATCCTGATTAATATGACTAACTCTTAAATGCCAAAGATACGCCTTGTTAGAGTGAGAAACTTTCAACCTTTTAGAGTTATCTATTAATTCGGTGTCAAGCAGTGAGTACATGTTTGGTTTGATCAAATATAGGTTTCCATCCATCCATCCAGAATAGATAAAAGACTTATTTCTACGAATATCAACTCTTTTACTGAAAGAAGCTAAATAAGAATCCCTTATTAAACAAGCTACCGATATAAGGTTCCTCCTAAAATTAGGAACATAAAAACAGTCTTTCAATAAAATAAACCTAAATTCATCAAAGTAAAGATAAATATCTCCTAATAGCCCTTGGCGGCTAGGATTTCCTGGCAAGCCTTCTTAAAGTGACCTACCTTCCCACAACGAAAGCATTTGGACTTTTTAGGGTCCTTGGGCTTCTTATTCTTCTTCTTCTTCTTCCCATCCGAGACAGGAGGATTAAAAGAACTGGAAGCTACTTACTTCTGGTTTGGCCTCTTCTTCTTCCGAGAGGGTTTGGAAGATTACGCCAAATTGGCCCCTCCTTTAGGTTGGACCGCATGCCCATCCTTGACCATCCGCTCATAAGCTTGGAGTTGCTTCATGAGCTCGGTTAGTCCTAACTCCCTTGTCGCCAGATCGTATGCGGCCTTGAACCCTACAAAATCTTTAGATAGAGTTTTAAACACCATCTCGATCTGGGTGTTGTCGTCCAACTCAACACCGTTCTCGGTAGCCTCAGCGAAGAATCCCATTGGAGTGATCATATGGTCCTTCACCGGAGTACCTGCCTTTTGCTTAGAGTTCATAATACTGGTTCTAGCAGACTGTCGAGTCAACTTTTCTTAGCCTCCGAACATGTTCTCCAGATTTTCTATGATCTCCCCAGCAACTTGATAAGTCTCATGCTGCTTTTGTAAAGCACTCGTCATGGTAGCAAGCATGTAGCATCGAGCTATATCATTGGATTCTCTCCAGCGAGTATAGGCAATCAGGACTTCCTCAAGCGGTGTATCAGGTTTTGGCCCTGGTGGGCATGGTTCATCCAGTATGAACTTGTGTCTCTCGCAGTTGAGAACTATTAACCGATTTCTTTTCCAATCCTTATAATTATCGCCATTGAGTTTATTCTCAGCAAGTATTGAAATGAGGGGTGTCGGTGACATTTTGAACTAAAATAAAATTATACTAGACATCATTACAAAGCCCAAGCAAATATACAGATAATTTAGCAAATAAAACATACAAATATGTTCCTACATGAAACTTGAAAAACATGTAGTATTGCAACGGTAATTCTCAGCACCTATTGCGCCAAGCCACTGAGGGTGGTCATGAAAACAAATAGCCGGAACATGGACCCCGTCCAATTAATATATGTTACCTTAAATCCTCCAAGGTTAAGACATATATTAATAACCGCTTATTTGGCCACCAGTTTAGTTAACAGAGCTTCTAGGGAAGGTTAATAACTAAACAATTCCTAAGTGTATAACCATTGTTTACGTAGCCCGATCCACGTCCTGCCAAGCCATCGAGGGGTGGTCATGAATAGGATCGTACCCAAACACGTTTTCCACATAGGAGATCCAATCTAGTATACTGGTGGCAGTAAACACCTATCGAGGGGTATGGTCAGAGCAGAACTGACGCGAGGCGTTACCATGCTTTCACATATGGATCAACAATGGAGGCCGTGGGTTTTGTTCCAAACCCTCTCCTACTCAATATTTTGAAAAACATGCAAGTTTTGATAAATTATGTATGATCAACATAGTATGAGCGGCACTCACCTATCCTATATCACATGTTATCAAATATGCATACAAAACATCCATCAATTCATATTTATACATCCATGACATATCACAGAAAAAATAATTGACAAAATAACCAAGCCATGTTTCCATCGTAGAACAAAGAAAATAACGATTACAAAATTCCATCCAAAGCATTCTTTGGGTCTTGAATTTTGTTCCGTCTTCTTGTATCCATCTTTATGTAGCCTCCCCATTTATTTCTCATCCCATGAATCATTTGAAATTTAAATTTCAAAAATTTAAATTTTAAATTCAAATTTTTAGACAATTTTAAACATCGTGTATAATAATATGTAATTTCAAAAATTTCAAATTTTCAATTACATATTTTCAAGCATGATTTAAAAGTAAATCTCAAATTTACAAATCAAAATTTTTCGATTTTTTTGAACCGTCGCACCACCGGCCCCGGAGGCGACAGCCGCCGTGGGTAGCCCCCAGCACCCGGGGGGCTGGTAGCCCATGGCCGCCCTAATGTGCAGCCTTGCCGGGCTGCAGGCCAAGCCTGCAGCGCCAGGCTGCACGCCTAGGCTGGGCATAGCAGCCGGCAGGCTGCACGCCCAGGCTGTGGCCATCCTTGGGGAGGCCACGGCCACCCTCAGCTGCAGGCCAAGCCTGCGGCCGTGGGTGGTTATGGCCGGCACAGGGGCTGCCACAGCCCCATCCTGCCCGAGGGTAGGGGCTGCAGTCCCACCAGGGCCCGACGGCCTATCTCGAGGGGTCGTGTCTCGATTTTCATGCCATAGTCCAATTTACCCATTAGGATCTCCAAAAAAATTAATTTGAATCCCAATTAAATTGAAATTTTCCACACAATCAAAATTTCAACCTTTAAATTAAATTTAACTTTTGGAAAAATAAATTACGGTCTTCAATCTTCAATCTCCTCCAAGAATAATTACATAAAAAACCTAAATCGTTTCCGGTGTACCAAAATTATAATCATAATAATTCTAATAGACAAAATTAAAATCCATGGAAAAATTATTGTGTTAATAAACCGCTCCTATGGTACAATTTTTCTAAATTCTAAGGAACCATAACCGGCATAAACAAGCATGCTTATAATAATTTAAAAAATTAAAATAACCACATACTACATACATAATCCATGATAACAACATAAAGGAATCCTAGAATGCCACTCTCTAAATATTAAATCCATACATAAATAAAAATACTAAGTAATTGTCTAATTTATATACATGGCATAGTCATTAGATGGCTCTGATACTAATTGTAGGAAAATAAATCGGTAGAAACGTATCAGAATGGCACAGCGAAACAATAAAAAATTTTTAGATCGTTAAATATCTCATGATGCCATATACAATAAACCAACAACAATTAAAACTCATACCTCAAGGACACTAATCTGTCAGAGGAGAATGATCGAAGGGCTTCAACTAACTGGCCTTCTCTACTATTCTCTAATTCCCAAATGGCTGAGTGTGTGGGCACTTTGAATCTCGATCGGTATGCTAGCACTGCTAGTCTTCTTCTGGCCACCCAGATCTCTAAAGAACTTATTGTCACGGTGAGTTGTGCAATAATAAGCCTGCTCACCTAAGAGTCTGTGGTCTAAGAGAACTGGAGTAGCAGGACCTCTATTTATAGACCTGCATGAGGTGATTCTTTGAATTCAAATTGGATTAGGAGAAGATATTCTCCCTTATCCACAACCATAAAATCCAAAATTATCCAAGGGAAAATCCCAACAAATTTCGGCCATTATAGGATAATTCTAATCCAAATCGAAACAAGATTTTAACTAGAATTTTATCTCCCTTTTTCAAGTAAAAAATCCAAAAATTCAAAGGAGAAATCTCCACCAAGATTTCGACCACTTTTGGATAAGGAAGAATGAGAATTCCACTAGGATTTTCAAGCTTGAATCTTATCTCATCCTTATCGAAAATAACCAAAAATCTCCTAGGAGATTTACTCAAAAAATTCGGCCATTATCAGGGAGGAGAGAATCCAAATTCAACTGGAATTGAAACTTGAATTTTTTCTTGAACCTTATCCACAAAAATCTAAAAATTCATTGAGGATAATCCTCAAAATTTTCATCCATATTTGGTTAGGATTTGGATTCAAAATTCAAGTAGGATTCTTACAAGATTTTCGTCTCTATATCCAACTCAAATTCGAATTTCGTTCCTTATGCATTTACCACAACAAATTCGAATCTCACTTGGACTGTGATTCAAAGTTTGAATTTGAAATTTCAAATTCGAATTTCAAATTTCAAATTTCAAATTTCAATTTCAAATTCAAATTTCAAATTCGAATTTCAAATTCAAATTTCAAATTCGAATTTCAAATTCAAATTTCAAATTCAAATTTCAAATTCAAAATTTAAAATTCAAATTTCAAATTTCAAATTTCAAAATCTACAAAACAGTTGTATTTCAAACTCTTGTTCGCATGGATAATTTTCTACAACTCCAATCCAATCTCAAATAAAATCACGGCAACTTTATTTGGAGTTCGAATAATTGTATACTCTATTATTCAAAACAAAATCTGAATCCAACTGGAGAAAATCTTATCTACTATCCTAATCCTATGTCAACACCATCCATGCATAATAAACTAGCCAATAGCATACACAAATCAATTTGCCAAACGTTAAGGAATTAGGTGGAGCTAGTAGAGAGACTAATTGGACATATATAATTGGGCTCCCGCAAATCCATATGATCATCATTCTTTACCGAACAACTCAATCATATGATCACTAATTTCCGAGTGACACCACTATAAATCTGAAACTGAACTCCTAATTATATACCATATTACGTAAGCCTGTGATAAGCTATCGTCCAATGACCTTGTCATGTATGCAGAACCCTCATGTGATATCCATGATCAGCCTTAGGCCAAATTCCGTTTAATCCTACTGATCAAGCTATCTTAAAGTTCCATTATACTACCGAATTAAGAAAATGATTATTCACCATATGTGAATAAGAAGACATCCACCCTGTAGATGACCCAAGACCTTATCCATTTTCACATTCAGTACAATGCCTTTAAGAGGATATCCTTAACTCCTCATTAGAGCTATGATTCCGATATTTGTAAATGAACCCTTCATCATATACAAGTCATGCAGCCAACGAACCGGTCTATAAGCTTACTACCTCTGAGATGCTTTAGCCATTGGAACATCAAAGTACACAAGTTATATACATGAAGCTATCCTTTTACTCAGGATTAAGGTTACTGCACAATGAACATCAAAAGCAGATCAATCCACTCAAAACGGACTTCGTAGATCAATCACGCTTTTGTCCCGGTCTAATATGCCACCACCAAGCAACATATCTATGTCTCTACTTGGGAGTATATGCTCCAGACAGTCAAGACAAACCGTCCCCTCCAAGGCTTTAGATAATATAATAGTCTTAACATAAGTTAGAAGCTCGGTCTAACCCCATAGACTATAGACCATAGTTTAGACTGCTAACTTTAGAATATTGTCTTCTCGCATACAAAAGTCCATTACATGCAGCATTCTAACAGTTTAACACAAGCAGTCAAGGAGCTATATTTGCTTATATTTACTTTAACATGTAAATAAAATGAGGACAGATAGCAATGTAATGAATAACCTCTATCTATAATTTTATTATCCAGTTCAAAATAAATACATTAAAATGTCTCTAATACTTAGGGCATTTCCTAACAAGACGTACATCCTCCAGAGATTCTAGAGGACCGTCTTTCACCAATCTTTGAATCCTATCCTGATTAATATGACCAACTCTTAAATGCCAAAGATACACCTTATTAGAGTGAGAAACTTTCAACCTTTTAGAGTTATCTATTAATTCAGTGTCAAGCAGTGAGTACATCTTTGGTTTGATCAAATATAGGTTTCCATCCATCCATCCAGAATAGTTAAAAGACTTATTTTTATGAATATCAACTCTTTTACTAAAAGAAACTGAATAATAATCCTTTATTAAACAAACTACCGATATAAGGTTCCTCCTAAAATTAGGAACATAAAAACAGTTTTTTAATAAAATAAACCTAAATTCATCAAAGTAAAGGTAAACATCTCCCACTGCCTCAGCCACCACCAAGCTACCATCTCCAGTCTCTATCGAGAGGTTCCTGTCATGTAGACTTCTTGTTTCCACGAACCCCTGCATTGAAATACAAACATGATTAGTGGGCCCCAATTACCTAAGTGTCTTTCGATTCTTCCACCAAACACGCTTCTATATAGTAAAGTTCCTTACCTTCCTTGCCCTTGGCAGCTAGGAATTCCCAGCAAGCCTTCTTAAAGTGACCTACCTTCCTACAGTGGAAGCATTTGGACTTTTTAGGGTCCCTAAGCTTTTTGTTCTTCTTCTTCTTCATCCTATCCGAGACAGGAAGGTTAGAAGAACTAGAAGCCACTTGCTTCTTATTTGGCCTCTTCCTCTTCCATAAGAGTTTGGAAGATTCAGTCAAATTAGCCTCTCTGTAGGAAAATAAATCTGTAAAAACGTATCAGAGTGGCGCAGCGGAACAATAAAAATTTTTAGATCGTTAAATATCTCATGATGCCATATACAATAAACCAACAACAATTAAAACTCATATCTCAAGGACGCCAATCTTGCAGGAGGAGAATGACCGGAGGCTTCAACCAACTAGCCTTCTCTACTATTCTCCAATTCCCGAATGACTGAGTGTATGGGCACTCTGAACCTCGATCGGTATGCTAGAACTGCTAGTCTTCTTCCGACCACCCAGATCTCTAAAGAACTTTATTGTCACGATGAGCTGTGCAACAATAAGCCTGCTCACCTGAGAGTCTGTGGTCTGAGAGAACTGGAGTGGCAGGATCTCTACTTATAGACCTGCATGAGGTGATTCTCTGAATTCGAATTGGACTAGGAAAAGATATTCTCCCTTATCCATAACCAAAAAATCCGAATTTTTCCATGGGAAAATCCAATAATAAAATTCGGTTTTCTTAGGATAAATCCAATCCAAATCCAAACAAGATTTTAACTAGAATTTTATCTCCCTTTTTCAACCAAAAAATCAGAAATTCCTAGGAGAAAATCTTCTCCAAATATTCGACCACTTTTAGGATAAGGAAGAATCAAAATTCTACTAGGATTATCAAGCTTGAATCTTATCTCAACCTTATCCAAAATAATCAAATTTTCCTAGGTGATTTTCTCCCCAATTTCGGTCACTTTTCAAGGAAGGAGAGAATCTAAATTCAATTGGGATTGAAACTTGAATTTTCCCTTGAATCTTATCCACAAAAACCGAAATTCCATTGAGGAATATCCTTAAAAATTTCATCCACTTTGGGATTTGGATTCAAAATTCAAGTAGGATTCTAACAAGATTATCCTCTTCAAATCCAACTCAAATTCGAATTTCAAACCTTGTGGATTTTCCACAACAAATTCGAATCCCACTTGGACTGTGATTCAAAATTTGAATTTCAAATTTCAAATTCGAATTTCAAATTCAAATTTCAAATTTCAAATTTCAAATTTCAAATTTCAAATTTAAATTTCAAATTCAAATTTCAAATTCGAATTTCAAATTCAAATTTCAAATTCAAATTTCAAATTTCAAATTTCAAAATTCAAATTTCAAAGTCCACAAAACGGTTGTTTCAAATTCTTGTTCTCATGGATAATTTTCTATAACTCCAATCCAATCTCAAATAAAATCATGGCAACTTTATTTGGAATTCGAATAATTGTGTACTCTATTATCCAAAACAAAATCTGAATCCAACCGGAGAGAATCTTGTCTACCATCCTAATCCTGTGCCATCACCATCCATGCATAATAAACCAGCTAATAGCATACACAAATCAATTTGCCAAACGTTAAGGAATTATGTGGAGCTAGTAGAGGGACTGATTGGACATATATAATCGGGCTCCCGCAAATCCATATGATCATCATTCCTTTACCGAACAACTCAATCATATGATCACTAGTTCCAGAGTTACACCACTATAAACCTGAAACTGAACTCCCAATTATATACCGTATTACGTAAGCCTGTGACAAGCTATCGTCCAATGACCTTGTCATGTATGCAGAACCCTCATATGATATCCATGATCAGCCTTAGGCCAAAGTCCGTTTAATCCTACTGATCAGGCTATCTTAAAGTTCCATTATACTACCGAATTAAGAAAATGATTATTCACCATGTGTGAATAAGAAGTCATCCGCCCAGCAGACGACCCAAGGTCTTGTCCATTTTCACATTCAGTATAATACCTTTAGGAGGATACCTTTAACTCCTTAGAGCTATGATTCCGATATCTGCAAACAAACCCTTCATCATATACAAGTCATGCACCTAACGAACCGGTCTATAAGCTTACTACCTCTGAGACGCTTTAGCCATTGGAACATCAAAGTACACAAGTCATATACATGACTCAGGATTAAGGTTATTGCACAATGAATGTCAAAAGCAGATTGATCCACTCATAGTGGACTACGTAGATCAATCACGCTTTAGTCCCGGTCTAATATGTCACCACCAAGTAACATATCTATGTCTCTACTTGGAAGTCCAGCTCCAGACAGTCAAGACAAACCGTCCCCTCCAAGGCTTTAGACAACATAATAGTCTTAACATGAGTTAGATGCTCGGTCTAACCCCATAGACTATAGACCATAGTTTAGACCACTAACTTTAGAACATTGTCTTCTCGCATACAAAAGTCCATTGCATGCAACGTTCTAACAGTTTTAACACAAGCAGTCAGTGAGCCATATTTGCTTACATTTACTTTAACATGTAAATAAGACGAGGACAGATAGCAATGTAATGAATAACCTCTATATATAATTTTATTATCCAGTTCAAAATGAATACATCAAAATGTCTCTAATACTTAGGGCATTTTCTAACAATCTCCCACTTGCTCAAAGCCAGTAGATGTGCCATGTTACGCATCCCCATCGCCTCTACATGCCTCTCAAAGATTTTAGCCACTAAAGTCTTAGTAAAGGGATCAGAGATGTTGTCCTCGGACGCGATCTTACATACATCCACTTGTCCTGTCTCCACATGCCCTCTAATAATGTGATATCTCCGATCGATGCGCTTAGTCCTCTTGTGGTGCCGAGATTCCCTTGTGTTGGCAATAGCCCCTGTATTATCACAGTAAAGTATGATAGGCTTGTCAACACCCGGAATGACCTCAAGATCTCTAAAGAACTTGCGGAGCCAAACCGCTTCTTTAGATGCCTCAGCCGTAGCCACATACTCAGCCTCCATAGTAGAGTCAGCTGTGCAGCCCTGCTTCACGCTCCTCCACACAATGGCGCCTCCTCCGAGTAAAAACACTGATCCAGATGTCTATTTCCTCGAATCCTTACAAGTCTGGAAGTCTGAGTCCGTGTATCCTATGGGTGTTAGGTCCCCTCCAGAATACACCAGCATATAATCCTTCGTTCTCTTAAGATACTTGAGTATATGCTTTACAGCTTGCCAGTGCTTGGTTCCAGGATTTCCTTGATATCGACTCACCAAACCTACTGCTAAACATATGTCTAGGCGAGTGCAAAGCATAGCGTACATAAGGCTACCCACAGCGGATGCATAAGAGACCTTACTCATACGCTCTTTTTCTTCCGATGTCTTGGGACAGTCATCCAATGAAAGAGTTAGACTGGCAATAGAAGGTTGTGAGCCTTTCTTTGCCTCTTGCATTGCATATTTGTCAATTATTTTATCTATGTATGAAGCTTGGGATAACGCTATCATTTTGTTCTTTCGATCTTTGAAGAGACGAATGCCTAGAATATAATTAGCTTCTCCCAAGTCCTTCATGTCAAACTGTTGGTGTAACCAAAGCTTGACCGATGATAAGTTCCCTACATTATTCCCAATGAGTAGTATATCATCGACATAGAGTATCAGAAAAACCACTTTTCCATCCTTAATATGTTTATAAACACAACGTTCATCAACGTTCTGCTCAAAACCAAATGTCTTAATCGCTTGATCAAACCTCTGGTTCCATGAGCGGGATGCTTGCTTTAATCCATAAATGGATCTAAGCAACTTGTAGACTTTCCTTTCTTGGCCTTTCGCTATGAACCCTTTGGGCTGTATCATATAGATACACTCTTCAAGATGGCCATTCAAGAATGCCGTCTTGACATCCATTTGCCAGATCTCGTAATCGAGAGCTGTAGCAGTGGACAGAAGAATACGGATAGACTTTAGCATAGCAACAGGCGAAAAGTTTCATCGTAATCGATTCCAGCCTTTTGCGTGTATCCCTTTGCAACCAGTCCAGCTTTGAAAGTTTCTGCTCTCCCTTCTGCATCCTTCTTTCTTTTGTAGACCCATTTGCATCCAATGGGTTTTATCCCATCCGGCAAATCTACAAGTTCCCAAACAGAGTTGGATTTCATAGAATCCATCTCATTGTTCATAGCCTGTTTCCAAGATTTAGAATCAACATCATTTACAGCTTCATCATAAGTGACCGGATCATCCTCATGCTCATGAGCCTCGGCCTGGTATACCTCAGCATCATACAAGAAGAAATTAGGTTTCTTAGAAACCCTCCCACTACGACGAGGCACCCTAAATTGTTGATCGTCTGCAGGTCTTTCACTGGAACTCAGACTTGCGTCCAAGATCGAAATCTGTGGAGCAGTTCTTTCACCCGATAACTCCTCGAGCACCACTTTGCTTCGAGGCTTAAAGTCATTCATGTGACTTTCCTCCAAGAATGTCGCATGGGTTGAGACAATCACTTTTTGTTCCTTCGGGTTATAGAACAGACCTCCTTTAGTTCCTTTTGGATACCCTACAAACATGCACAATTCTGATCTTGGTTCCAACTTTTTCGCATCCTCATCTAGTACATGTGCCGGGCAGCCCTATATTCTCATATGTCCAAGGGAGGGCTTCCTGGCACGCCACAATTCATACGGAGTTCTGAGAATTGATTTGCTAAGAACCTGGTTCAGAATATAGCATGCCGTTTGTAAAGCATATCCCCAAAATGATAATGGCAGCGTTGAATAACTCATCATGGACCGTACCATATCCAATAAGGTCCTGTTTCTCCTTTCAGCTACACCATTCTGTTGTGGAGTACCAGGTGTAGTCAATTGGGATAAAATCCCGTTCTCTACAAGATGTCCTAGAAATTAATCGGAGAGGTATTCGCCACCTCGATCAGATCGAATTGTCTTTATGGATTTATCCAATTGCTTTTCCACTTCCGCACGATACTCTTTGAACTTGTCAAAGGTTTCGCTCTTACGGTGCATCAGATACACATATCCATACCTCTAGTAATCATCTATAAAAGAGACATAATACTCGAACCCTCTTCGTGCTGTGACGTTCATGGGGCCACATACGTTAGTGTGCACAATTTCTAAGAGCTCCTGAGCCCTTGTACCCTTAGCTCCAAAAGACCTATTAGTCATTTTACCTTCTAGACAAGACTCACATTGGGGAAGTCGTACCTCTTCCAGAGATTCCAGAGGACCATCTTTCACTAATCTTTGAATCCTATCCTGATTAATATGACCAAGTCTTAAATGCCAAAGATACGTCTTGTTAGAGTGAGAAACTTTCAACCTTTTAGAGTTATCAATTAATTCAGTGTCAAGCAGTGAGTACATCTTTGGTTTGATCAAATATAGGTTTCCATCCATCCATCCAGAACAGATAAAAGACTTATGGTCCATTTGGATGGGGTGTTTATTTTTAGAAAATGAAAAATTTTTAGATATGAAAAATAAAAAGTTGTTTGGAATTTTTTTTAAAAGTAAAAAGTTGTTTGGGTGGGTGAAAACTTTTTGTTTCTAGAGAGCTCTTTTTTCATTTTTCAAAAATGAAAAATGTTGGATGTTCAGATACAGAAATTTAGGAATGTTCATTTTTCTTGAAATGAAAAATTTTTCATTTTCCAAATTTAAACGTGTCAAACAGACAGAGGGTTATTTCTACGAATATAAACTCTTTTACTAAAAGAAACTGAATAAGAATCCTTTATTAAACAAGCTACCAATATAAGGTTCCTCCTAAAATTAGGAACATAAAAACGGTCTTTTAATAAAATAAACCTAAATTGATCAAAATAAAGGTAAACATCTCCCACTGCCTCAGCCACCACAAAGCTACCATCTCCAGTCCGCAACGAGAGGCTCCTATCATGTAGACTTCTCGTTTCCACGAACCCCTGCATAGAAACACAAACATGATTAGTGGCGCCCAAATCAATGACCCAAGTGTCTTTCGATTCTTCCACCAAACACGCTTCCAAGTAATGAAGTTCCTTACCTTCCTTCCCCTTGGCAGCTAGGAATTCCCGGCAAGCCTTCTTGAAGTGACCTACCTTCCCACAATGGAAGCATTTGGACTTTTTAGGGTCCTTTGGCTTCTTGTTCTTCTTCTTCTTCTTCCCGTCCAAGACAGGAGGATTAGAAGAACTAGAAGCCACTTGCTTCTTATTTGGCCTCTTCCTCTTCCATGAGGGATTGGAAGATTCCGCCAAATTGGCCTCACCTTTAGGTCGGACCACATCCTCATCCCTGATCATCTGCTCATAAGCCTGTAGTTGCTTCATGAGCTCGGTTAGTCCTAACTCCTTTGTCGCCAGATTGTATGCGGCCTTAAACCCCACAAAATCTTTAGACAGAGTCTTGAACACCATCTCGATCTGGGTGTTATAGTCTAACTCAGCACCATTCTCGGCAGCCTCAGTGAAGAATCCCATTAGAGTGATCATATGGTCCTTCACTGGAGTACCCATCTTTTGCTTAGAGTTCATAATGCTGGTGATAGCGGACTGTCGAGCCAATTTTTCTTGGCCTCCAAACATGTCCTCCAGATTTTCCATGATCTCCCCAGCAACTTGATAAGTCTCATGCTACTTTTGTAAAGCACTCGTCATGCTAGCAAGGATGTAGCATCGAGCTATCTCATTGGATTCTCTCCAACGATTATAGGCAACCGGGACCTCCTCAAGTGGTGTGTCAGGTTTGCGCCCAGGTGGGCATGGTTCGTCCAGTATGAACTTGTGTCTCTCGCAGCTAAGAACTATTAATAGATTTCTTTTCCAGTCTTTATAATTATCCCCATTCAGCTTATTTTCAGTAAGTATTGAAATGAGGGGTGTCGGTGACATTTTGAACTGAAATAAAATTATACTAGACATCATTATAAAGCCCAAGCAAATATACAGATAATTTAGCAAATAAAACATACAAGTATGTTCCGACATGAAACTTGAAAAACATGTAGCATTGCAACGGTAATTCTTAGCACCTATTGCCCCAAGCCAATGAGGGGTGATCATGAAACAAATAGCCGGAATATTGACCCCGTCCAATTAATATATGTTGCCTTAAATCCTCCAAGGTTAAGACATATATTAATAACCGCTTATTTGGCCACCAGTTTAGTTAACAGAGCTTCTAGTGAAGGTTAATAACTAAACGAGTCTTGAGTGTATAACCATTGTTTACGTAGCCCGATCCACGTCCTACCAAGCCACCGAGGGGTGGTCATGAATAGGATCGTACCTGAACACGTTTTCCACATAGGAGATCCAATCTAGTATACTGACGGTGGTAAACACCTACCGAGGGGTGTGGTCAGGGCAGAACTGACGCGAGGTGTTACCATGCTTTCACATATGGATCAACAATGGAGGCCATGGGTTTTGTTTGAAACCCTCTCCCACTTAATATTTTGAAAAACATATAAGTTTTGACAAATTATGTACGATCAATATAGTATGAGCGGCACTCACCTATCCTATATGACATGTTATCAAATATGCATGCAAAACATCCATCAATACATATTTATACATCCATGACATATCACATAAAAAATAATTGACAGAATAACCAAGCTATGGTTCCATCCTAGAATAAAGAAAATAAAGATTACAAAATTCCATCCAAAGCATTCTTTGGGTCTTGAATTCTGTTCCGTCTTCTTGTATCCATCTTTATGTAGCCTCTACATTTATTTCTCATCCCAAGAATTATTTAAAATTTAAATCTCCCAAAATTTAAATTTCAAATGCAAATTCCAAATTTGAATTTCAAATTTAAATTTCCAATTCAAATTTTAAACAATTTTAAACATCATGTGTAATAATATGTAATTTCAAAAATTTCAAATTTTTAATTACATATTTTTAAACATGATTTAAAATTAAATTTCTTATTTAAAAATCAAAATTTTTTGATTTTTAGACCGTCGTACCGCCACCTCAGAAGGCGGCAGCCGCCGTGGGCAGCCACCAGCCCCAAAAGGGCTGGCAGCCCACAGCTGCCCCCTATGTACAGCCTTGCCGGGCTGCAGGCCAAGCCTGCAGCTGTAGGCTGCAAGCCCAGGCTGGGCGCAGCAGCCGACAGGCTGCAGGCATGCCCAGGCTGCGGCCAGCCTTGGACAGGCCACGACTACCCTTGGCTGCAGGGCAGGCCTGCGGCCGTGGGTGGTGTTGGCCTGCACAGGGGCTGCCGCAGCCCCATCCTGCCCTAGGACAGGGGCTGCAGCCCCACCAAGGCCCGTCGGCCTATCTCGAGGGGTCGTGTCTAGATTTTCATGCCATATTCCAATTTACCTATTAGGATCTCCAAAAATTAATTTGAATCCTAATTAAATTGAAATTTTCCACACAATCAAAATTTCAACCTTTAAATCAAATTTAACTTTTGGGAAAAAATAAATTACGGTCTTCAATCTTCAATCTCCTCCAAGAATAATTACATAAAATTTCCTAAACCGTTTCCGGTGTACAAAAATTCTAACCATAAATATTCTAAGAGACAAAAAATTAAAATCCATAGGAAAATTACAGTGTTAATAAACTGCTCCCATGGTTACATAAAAATTCCTAGATACAATTTTTCTAAATTCTAAGGAACCATAACCGGTATAAAAAAGCATGCTTATAATAATTCAAAAAAATAAAATAACCACATACTTTATACATAATCCATGATAACAACATAAAGGAACCCTAGAATGCCACTCTCTAAATATCAAATCCATACATAAATAAAAAGACTAAGTAATTGTCTAATTTATGTACATGGCATAGTCATGAGATGGCTCTGATACCAATTGTAGGAAAATAAATTGGTAAAAACGTATCAGAGTGGCGCAGCGGAACAATAAAAATTTTTAGATCGTTAAATATCTCATGATGCCATACACAATAAACCAACAACAATTAAAACTCATACCTCAAGGATGCCAATCTTGCAGGAGGAGAATGACCGGAGGCTTCAACCAACTAACCTTCTCTACTATTCTCCAATTCCCGAATGGTTGAGTGTGTGGGCACTCTGAACCTCGATCGGTATGCTAGCACTGCTCGTCTTCTTCCGACCACCCAGATCTCTAAAGAACTTTATTGTCACGATGAGCTGTGCAACAATAAGCCTGCTCACCTGAGAGTCTGTGGTCTGAGAGAACTGGAGTGGCAGGACCTCTATTTATAGACCTGCATGAGGTGATTCTCTGAATTCGAATTGGACTAGGAAAAGATATTCTCCCTTATCCATAACCAAAAAATCCAAATTTTTCCATGGGAAAATCCAACAATAAAATTCGATTTTCTTAGGATAAATCCAATCCAAATCCAAACAAGATTTTAACTAGAATTTTATCTCCCTTTTTCAACCAAAAAATCCAAAATTCCTAGGAGAAAATCTTCTCCAAATATTCGGCCACTTTTAGGATAAGGAAGAATCAAAATTCCACTAGGATTTTCAAGCTTGAATCTTATCTCAACCTTATCCAAAATAATCGAATTTTCCTAGGTGATTTTCTCCCTAATTTCAGCCACTTTTCAGGGAAGGAGAGAATCCAAATTCAACTGGGATTGAAACTTGAATTTTCCCTTGAATCTTATCCACAAAAACTGAAATTCCATTGAGGATTATCCTCAAAACTTTCGTCTACTTTTGTTGGGATTTGGATTCAAAATTCAAGTAGGATTCTAACAAGATTATCCTCTCCAAATCCAATTCAAATTCGAATTTCAAACCTTGTGGATTTTCCACAACAAATTCGAATCCCACTTGGACTGTGATTCAAAATTTGAATTTCAAATTTCAAATTCGAATTTCAAATTCAAATTTCAAATTTTAAATTTAAATTTCAAATTCAAATTTCAAATTCGAATGTCAAATTCAAATTTCAAATTCGAATGTCAAATTCAAATTTCAAATTCAAATTTCAAATTCAAATTTCAAATTTCAAATTTCAAAATCCACAAAACGGTTGTGTTTCAAATTCTTGTTCTCATGGATAATTTTCTACAACTCCAATCCAATCTCAAATAAAATCATGGCAACTTTATTGGGAGTTCGAATAATTGTGTACTCTATTATCCAAAACAAAATCTGAATCCAACCGGAGAGAATCTTGTCTACCATCCTAATCCTGTGCCATCACCATCCATGCATAGTAAACCAGCCAATAGCATACACAAATCAATTTGCCAAACGTTAAGGAATTATGTGGAGCTAGTAGAAGGACTGATTGGACATATATAATCGGGCTCCCATATGATCATCATTCTTTTACCGAACAACTCAATCATATGATCACTAGTTCCAAAGTCACACCACTATAAACCTGAAATTGAACTCCCATTTATATACCGTATTACGTAAGCCTGTGACAAGCTATCGTCTAATGAACTTGTCAGGTATGCAGAACCCTCATATGATATCCATGATCAGCCTTAGGCCAAAGTCCGTTTAATCTTACTGATCAGGCTATCTTAAAGTTCCATTATACTACCGAATTAAGAAAATGATTATTCACCATGTGTGAATAAGAAGTCATCCGCCCAGCAGACGACCCAAGGCCTTGTCCATTTTCACATTCAGTATAATGCCTTTAAGAGGATACCTTTAATTCCTTAAAGCTATGATTCCGATATCTGCAAACAAACCCTTCATCGTATACAAGTCATGCACCCAACGAGCCGGTCTATAAGCTTACTACCTCTGAGACGCTTTAGCCATTGGAACATCAAAGTACACAAGTCATATACATGAAGTAGTTCATTTACTCAGGATTAAGGTTATTGCACAATGAACGTCAAAAGCAGATTGATCCACTCATAGCGGACTACGTAGATCAATCACGCTTTATTCCCGGTCTAATATGTCACCACCAAGTAACATATCTATGTCTCTACTTCGGAGTCTAGCTCCAGACAGTCAAGACAAACCGTCCCCTCCAAGGCTTTAGACAACATAATAGTCTTAACATGAGTTAGATGCTCGGTCTAACCCCATAGACTATAGACCATAGTTTAGACCGCTAACTTTAGAACATTGTCTTCTCGCATATAAAAGTCCATTGCATGCAACGTTCTAAAAGTTTTAACACAAGCAGTCAGTGAGCCATATATGCTTACATTTACTTTAACATGTAAATAAGACGAGGACAGATAGCAATGTAATGAATAACCTCTATATATAATTTTATTATCCAGTTCAAAATGAATACATCAAAATGTCTCTAATACTTAGGGCATTTTCTAACACTCTCCTTTTGGTTGGACCTCATCTCCATCTCTGATCATCCGCTCATAAGCTTGGATTAGCTTCATGACCTCGGTTAGTCCTAACTCCCTTGTCGCCAGATTATACGTGGCCTTAAACCCCACAAAATCTTTTGATAGAGTTTTGAACACCATTTTGATCTGGGTGTTGTAGTCCAGCTCAGCACCGTTCTCGGCAGCCTCAGCAAAGAATCCCATTAGAGTGATCATATGGTCCTTCACCAGAGTACCTACGTTCTGCTTACAGTTCATAATGCTAGTAATAGCAGACTGTCGAGCCAATTTTTCTTGGCCTCCGAACATGTCCTCCAGATTTTCCATGATCTCTTTAACAACTTGATAAGTCTCATGTTGCTTTTGTAAAGCACTCGTCATGCTAGCAAGTATGTAGTACCGAGCTATCTCATTGGATTCTCTTCAACGAGTATAGGCAACCAGGACCTCCTCAAGTGATGTGTCAGGTTTAGGCCCAGGTGGGCATAGTTCATCTAACACGAACTTGTGTCTCTTGCAGCTGAGAACTATCAATAGATTTCTTTTTCAGTCTTTATAATTATCACCATTCAGCTTATTTTCAGTAAGTATTGAAATGAAGGGTGTCAGTGACATTTTGAACTGAAATAAAATTATACTAGACATCATTACAAAGCCCTAGCAAATATACAGATAATTTAGCAAATAAAACATACAAGTATGTTCCTACACGAAACTTAAAAAACATGTAGCATTCCAACGGTAATTCTCAGCACCTATTGCCCCAAGCCACCAAGGGGTGGTCATTAGTCAAATAGCCGGAACATGGACCCCGTCCAATTAATATATGTTGCCTTAAATCCTCCAAAGTTAAGACATATATTAATAACCACTTATTTTGGCCACTAGTTTAGCTAATAGAGCTTCTAGGGAAGGTTAATAACTAAACGAGTCTTAAGTATATAACCATTGTTTATGTAGCCTGATCTATGTCCTACCAAACCATCGAGAGGTGGTCATGAATAGGATCGTGCCCGAACACGTTTCCACATAGTAGATCTAACCTAGTATACCAGCGGCGGTAAACACCTACCAAGGGGTATGGTCAGGGCAGAATTGACGTGAGGCGTTACCATACTTTCACATATGGATCAATAATGGAGGCCGTGGGTTTTGTTTGAAACCCTATCCCACTCAATGTTTTGAAAAACATGCAAGTTTTTATAAATATGTATGATTAATAGAGTATGAGTGGCATTCACCTATCCTATTGACATGTTATCAAATATGCACATAAAACATCCATCAATATATATTTATACATCCATGACATATCACAGAAAAAAATTTTTGTTAGATAAATAACCAAGCCATGGTTCCATCCTAGAGCAAAGAAAAAAAAGATTATAAAATTCCATCCAAAGCATTCTTTGGGTCTTGAATTTTGTTCCGTCTTCTTGTATCCATCTTTATGTAGCCTCTCCATTTGTTTCTTATCCCATGAATCATTTAAAATTTAAATCCCAAAAATTTAAATTTCAAATTCAAATTCCAAATTTGAATTTCAAATTTAAATTTCAAATTCAAATTTTAAACAATTTTAAATATCATGTGTAATAATATGTAATTTCAAAAATTTTAAATTTTTCAATTACATATTTTTAAACATGATTTAAAATTAAATCTCAAATTTAAAAATCAAAATTTTTCATTTTTCGAGCCATCGACCCCGTGGCCCTGGAGGCCGGCAGCTGCCGTTGGCAGCCCCCAACCCCCGAGGAGCTGGCAGCCCACGGCCGCAGGCCACAGGCTGCACGCCTGGGCTGGGTGTAGCAGCCGCCAAGCTACACGCCCGTGTGGGCGCAGTAGCCCACCCGGCTACAGGCGTCACCTGCAGCTATGGACAGCAGCCAGCCCATAGGGGGCCACGGCCTCCCGCAACCGCAGGCAGAGCCTGCGGCCGTGGGTGGTGCAGCCGTGGGCAAGAGCTGCCGCAGCCCCATCCTGCCCGAGGGTAGGGGCTGCAGCCCCATCACGGCTGGTGGTCCATCCCGAAGGGGCGGTCATCGATTTCTATGTCATATTTTAATTTACCCATTAGGATCTCCAAAATTAATTTGAATCCTAATTAAATTGAAATTTTCCACACTTTCAAAATTTCAACCTTTAAGTTAAATTTAAGTTTTGGGAAAAAATAAATTACGGTCTTCAAACTTTAATCTCCTCTAAGAATAATTACATAAAATTTCCTAAACCGTTTTCAGTGTAACAAAATTCTAATAATTCTAAGAGACAAAAAATTGAAATCCATGGGAAAATTATAGTAATAATAAACTGCTCCCATGGTTACATAAAAATTCCTAGATACAATTTTCTAAATTCTAAGAAACCATAACCAGCATAAAACAAGCATGCTTATAATAATTCAAAAATTAAAATAACCACATACTACATACATAATCCATGACAACAACATAAAGGAATTCTAGAATGCCACTATCTAAATATCAAATCCATATATAAATAAAAAGACTAATTAATTGTCTAATTTATGTACATGGCATAGTCATGAGATGGCTCTAATACCAATTGTAGGAATTAAATCGGTAAAAACGTATTAGAGTGGCGTAGCGGAACAATAAAAAAATTTTCAAGATCGTTAAATATCTCATGATGCCATATACAATAAACCAATAACAATTTAAACTCATATCTCAAGGATGCCAATCTGTAGGAGGAGAATGATCGGAGAGCTTCAATCAACTAGCCTTCTCTATTATTCTCCAATTCCTAAATGGCTAAGTATGTGGGCACTCTGAACCTCGATCTGTATGCTAGCACTACTAGTCTTCTTCTGACCATATAGATCTCTAAAGAACTTATTGTCACGGTGAGTTGTGCAACAATAAACCAGCTCACCTGAGAGTCTGTGGTCTGAGAGAATTAGAGTGGCAGGACCTCTATTTATAAACTTCCATGAGGTGATCCTCTGAATTCAAATTGGATTAGGAGAAGATTTTCTCCCTTATCCACACACAAAATCCAAATTTTTCCAAGCCAAATCCCAACTAAAAAATTCAGCCACATTCAGGATTTTGGATTCAGAATTCAAACAGGATTTTAACTTGAATTTTATCTCACCATTAACCAACCAAAAAATCTGAAAATCTATTAGGATTTTCAACAAATATTTTTGGCCACAAAAGTAGGGAGAGAATCAAAATTCAACTAGGATTTTCAAGCTTGAATTTAATCTCATCCTTATCTAATTAAAACCGAAAATCTCCCTTGAGATTTCCTCAATATTTTCGGCCACTTTTAGGGTGGAGAGAATCCAAATTCAACTAAGATTGAAACTTGAATTTTTCCCAGCATCCTTATCCACAAAAACCGAAAATATCCTGGAGGATTTTCCTCCACATAATTTGGCCACTTTTGTTAGAGTTAGGATTCAAAATTCAAGTAGGATTTAAACAAGATTTTCCTCTTCATAATCCAATTCAAATTCAAATTCTAGCCTTGTGGAATTATCCACCAGGAATTTGAATTCCGCTTGGACTGTGATTCAAAATTTGAATTTCAAATTTCAAAATTCAAAATTCAAATTCAAATTTCAGATTTTAAATTTAAATTTCAAATTTAAATTTCAAATTCAAAATTCAAAATTCAAGTTTCAAAATTCAAATTTCAAAATCCACAAACAGTTGTGTTTCAAATTTTTGTTCTCATGGATAATTTTCTACAACTCCAATCTAATCTCAAATAAAATCATGGCAACTTTATTTAGAGTTCGAATAATTGTGTACTCTATTATCCAAAACAAAATCTGAATTTAACCGGAGAGAATCTTGTCCACCATCCTAATCCTATGTCAATATCATCCATGCATAATCAACTAGCCAATAGCATACACAAATCAATTTGCCAATCGTTAAGGAATTATGTGGAGCTAGTAGAGGGACCAATTGGACATATATAATCGGGCTCCCATGAATCCATATGATCATCATTCTTTACCAAACAACTCAATCATATGATCATTAATTTCAGAGTCACACCACTATAAACCTGAAACTGAACTCCCAATTATATACCGTATTACGTAAGCTTGTGACAAGCTATTGTCCAATGACCTTGTCATGTATGCAGAACCCGCATATGATATCCATGATCAGCTTTAGGTCAAAGTCTGTTCAATCTTACTGATCAGGCTATCTTAAAGTTCCATTATACTACCGAATAAGAAAATGATTATTCACCATATGTGAATAAGAAGTCATCTACCCAGTAGACGACCCAAGGTCTTGTCTATTTTCACATCTAGTATAATGCCTTTAAGAGGATACCTTTAACTCCTTATTAGAGATATGATTCCGATATCTGTAAACAAACCCTTCATCGTATACACCCAACCAATAGGTCTATAAGCTTACTTCCTCTTAGATGCTTTAGCCATTGGAACATCAAAGTACACAAGTCATATACATGAAGTAGTTCATTTACTCAGGATTAAGGTTACTGCACGATGAACGTCAAAAGCAGATTGATCCACTCATAGCGGACTACGTAGATCAACCATGCTTTAGTTCCGGTCTAATATATCACCACCAAACAACACATCTATGTCTCTACTTGGGAGTCCATACTCCAGACAGTCAAGATAAACCACCCCCACCATGGCTTTAGACAATATAATAGTCTTAACATGAGTTAGATGCTCGGTCTAACCCCATAGACTATAGACCTTAGTTTAGACTGCTTACTTTATAACACTGTCTTCTCACATACAAAAAGTCTATTGTATGCAACGTTCTAACAGTTTTAATACAAGCAGTCAGGGAGCCATATTTGCTTATATTTACTTTAACATGTAAATAGAATAAGGACAAACAGCAATGTCATGAATAACCTCTATATATAATTTTATTATCCAGTTCAAAATAAATACATCAAAATGTCTCTAATGCATAGGGTATTTCCTAACTCGTACACAGTCTGATTGTGTGGGAGACCCCTCTAGCTTAGGTCGTCCATCTTATCTTGCTTGCTTTCTTTATTCTTTGCTAGTCTTACTTAGCTTGCTTGTCTCTATAACTTTCTTCTCCTTGGGGTTTAAAAGATTTGTTCTTGAAAAACTAGGAATATTTTTTTTTTCTATCTTTTTAAACTGGACTGGATGAAACTACTGATTCTTGAAAATTGTGTATACATAAATATATACGTACTACTTAATACTTTTTGTTTTTCCAAAATATATTTTTGGAGTCTTGTCACTTTAAAGTACATAAAAATAGAAACACACTTTTAAGCTTGTTTCACTACTTTACATATTACACTCTTGCCTTGTCTTTATACATATACCTCACTATTACACTTTCTTTCTTTTACACTTTGAGTACAGCGGAATTCTGCGAAACGGAACCATAACCCGTCTATGACATCGCTGGGATCTGCCTGTCAGTCCGCTACTCTTGCTTCATACTGCTGGTTGTTTTCCTTTATTACCTACAGCACGAATAGACTAATGAGCTAAAGCTCAGTAAGTACAAACATACATACAAGTAAATAAGCTGAATACACCACTCTAGGGTTAGTCAACTTAGGACCAATTATTTTCTTTAGTCCTATACTGCTTGTTCTTTCTATTCTATTTCTTTCTTTTCTTTGCTTTACTTTATCTGCTTAATCTTTCACTTGTGGGCCCGTGGTTGGACGTACCTGGTGCGCGCAGACCAATAGAGGATCAGGGGAGCGACCCACCGATCAACCCTAAGGTCATCTCTGGACTACTGACCTTATAGGTAGTAAGTCATGCCATAAACTATCTCATTATTAACGAGGCAGCGCCACACTTCTAGGGTGGAGGCAGGAAGTTAAGCCATAAACTACCTCATTATTAACGAGGCAGCGCCACACTTCTGGGGTGGAGGCTATCTGGGAACCTCACAACTGGGGAGGCCGGTACGCCAACCTTAACTTTTAAGTCTTATTATCTGACTTATCTTATTCCTCTTTTCTGTTTCTGATCTTGCTTACTATTCTCGTGAACATGTTAGTATCATGTCACAAACTGAATAGCTTAAATGTATATATATATATAACACAACTCTATGGTAAGTCCATTCGTGAGTAGACAATTAAATATCTGTACTTACCTTATCAATCTCTTCTCCTTTTCTCTCTAGGATCGTTGATCGCCCTCCTTGTAGGTCGATTTTTGGATCCTACAGACAAACTTTGTCTGTTAATTTCATTTCCATTTATAGCTTTTATTTTTCATTAAAAAAGCTTAAATAGAACCTATTTACAACTTTTTGGGCTTTATTTATCATTTTCCCAATTTTTCCTAACTTTTACAAAATTACGATTTTGCCCCTATATTTTGGTAAAATTGCAGTTTTGCCCCTGACGGAATTTTATTGATCCAGACTGCATTTTTGGCCCTCAGGAACTTTTCTGACTCTTTTCTAATCATTACCGGGTTCGCTTCTATTTTATTTCCATTTTTCACTTTTCCGACCATCGGGAAGCACTATTCCGACCCTTACGTCGGTTTAGTGATTTTCTATCGTTTCGGAGCCTCAAATGGACGTTTCACTAGTATTTAATTTCATCTAGACATTCCCGACCTAGGTCTCCGAGGCTCGGATTTTCCGTTCCCGACTTGGACCTTTATTTCATTTCCAAAAACGCCCCCCCCCTCGGGGTCGGTTTTCCGTTTCACTCGCATTTTACATTTTTAGGGGACGGATTACTATTCACGAACCACCCCTTAGGTTTTCCTTATTCAATTTTCTGTTAGGAACTCGGGTTCCCGACCCGACCCTAAACTTTTATTTTTAATTCCTATTTTACCCCGAAAGCTGTTTTCGAAATTTCGGCAGCATTTCGGCGTAATTTTAAGGCTACCGGCGTTAGGTACGCCTCGAACCATATGTACCTGCCACGTACTATACCACAAGCCTATTTTATGTAAAAGTTTTCCAAACTTTTACATAAAAGCTCACAAATTTCCAATTTCCCATTTTTAACCACATTACAAAATTTTTTCACAATTTTGCCCTTAGTTTTGGTTTCGGTTTTCACCACCAAACCGAACCAAAATTTCTCAAACTTTTCAACCACTTTTTAGGCTATTCAATGCCATTTTTCTCTGGTCGTCACTTTTTAGGTCACACCGCTAAAATTCTCTGGTCGTCACATTCACCCCTCCTTAAAAATTTTCGTCCTCGAAAATCAGAACAGGTGGGGGTACTTGGCTCTTATCTCATCTTCTCTTTCCCACGTGGCCTCTTCTACATTATGATTTTTCCATAGAACTTTGACCAGCGGGATGCTTTTATTTCTTAAGATCTTCTCTTCTCGTGCAAGTATTTGCACCGGTTGTTCTTCGTAAGAGAGATCCTCTCGAATTTGGATTGGCTCATAATCTAGGACATGTGAAGGGTCTGAGATATACTTTCTTAGCATAGATACATGGAAGAAATTATGCACTGAAGATAATTCCGGTGGCAAAGCTATCTTATAGGCTACTTTCCCAACCCGGCTAATAATTGGGAAAGGTCCTATGTATCTTGGGCTCAACTTTCCTTTCTTTCCAAAACGCATGACACCTTTCATTGGTGCTACTTTTAAGAATACGAAGTCACCCTCGTTAAACTCTAGGAATCTTCGTCTTTTATCTGCGTAGCTTTTCTGACGACTTTGTGCAGTTTTCATTCTCTGCTGAATCTTTTGGACCGCGTCTATCGTTTCTTGGATAAACTCAGTTTTATAAAGTTCTTTCTCCCTGAGTTCATACCAGTGAATGGGAGATCTACACTTTCGTCCATATAATGCCTCATAAGGAGCCATCCCGATGGACGCTTGATAGCTGTTGTTGTAGGAGAATTCTATAAATGGCAGCTTCTTGTTCCAGGCTCCCTTGAAATCTAAAATACAAGCACGAAGCATATCTTCTAGCGTTTGGATCGTACGCTCAGACTGTCCGTCAGTCTGAGGATGAAATGCAGTGCTGAATCTTAGTTTAGAGCCTATTGCCTCTTGTACACTTTTCCAGAAATTGGATGTGAACCGACTGTCACGATCTGACACTATTGTTATCGGTATTCCATGTAATCTCACAATGTTGGCAATGTACAATTCTGCGAATTTCTCTAATGTGTATGTCATCTTTATGGGTATAAAGTGAGCAGATTTGGTCAATCGATCCACCACTACCCATATCATGTCAAATCCTTCACTTATCTTGGGTAGTCCGACCATGAAATCCATGGTTACGTGTTCCCACTTCCACTCTGGAATCTCTAATGGCTGCAGCTCTCCGGCTGGCCGCTGATGCTCTGCTTTGACTCTTTGACATGTTAAGCAGCTGCTGATGTGTTTAACAATGTCATTCTTCATCTTTTTCCACCAAAAGTGCTGCTTTAGATCCTGATACATTTTCGTACTGCCCGGATGCACTGAATATGGAGTGTCATGGGCCTCTGTCAGGATTCTTTTCTTCAAAACTTCTTCATCTGGTACACAAATTCTTCCTTGGAAGAGTAAAGTTCCATCTTTGGAAAGGTGGAATTCTGACTTGTCATTCCTAGAGGCTTCTTCTTTAAGCCTTTTAAAAGCAGCATCTAGCTCTTGAGCCTCTTTAATCTCCTCAAGAATTGTTGGTTTGAGTTGCATTGCCGCTAATTTTCCTGAAATTATCTCCACTCCCAACAAGGAGATCTCATGTTGAAGTGGCTTGGGCAGCTTATCGATGGCTATTTGCTCTAGCATCGTTGATTTACGACTCAACGCGTCTGCCACTCTGTTCGCCTTACCAGGGTGATATAAAATCTCACAATCGTAATCTTTTACCAACTCCAGCCATCTTCTTTGTCTCATGTTAAGCTCTTTCTGAGTAAAGAAATACTTTAAGCTCTGGTGGTCGGTGAAAATTCTGCACCGAACTCTATATAGGTAATGTCGCCATATCTTCAAAGCAAATACGACGGCTGCTAACTCCAAATCATGAGTCGGATAGTTCTTTTCATGCTCTTTGAGTTGTCTTGATGCATAAGCTATTACTTTTCCATCCTGCATCAGCACAGCTCCTAGACCTGTCCTGGAGGCATCGCTATAAATGTCGAAGTCTCCTTCATCCTTTGGAATTGTGAGAATTGGAGCACTGGTCAACCGATTCTTCAACTCTTGAAAGCTTTCTTCACACTTCTTTGTCCACTCGAACTTCTTCTCTTTGCGTGTGAGATCAGTGAGAGGGGCAGCTAATCTGGCAAATCCCTCTACAAATCTCCGATAATAGCCCGCTAATCCGAGAAAACTCCGGATCTCGGTCACATTCTTTGGAGGAGACCACTTGCTTACCGCTTCGATCTTTGCTGGGTCTACTGAAATTCCGTCTTTGGAAATGACATGTCCTAGGAAGTGGACCTTACCTAGCCAAAATTCACATTTGGAGAACTTTGCATATAGCTGATGCTCCGTCAGAATGCGTAACACAATTTGAAGATGCTTCTCATGCTCCTTCCAATCTTTCGAGTATATAAGGATGTCATCGATAAACACAATGACAAACTGATCTAAAAATTCCTTGAATACTCGATTCATCAGATCCATAAAAGCGGCTGGTGCATTCGTTAATCCAAAAGGCATAACGAGAAATTCGTAGTGCCCATATCGTGTTCGGAATGCAGTCTTTGGAATGTCTCTTTCTTTAATTTTTAACTGATGATAGCCGGATCGAAGATCAATCTTCGAGAAGACGGTGGCTCCTTTTAGCTGATCGAATAAATCATCGATCCTTGGTAGAGGATATTTATTCTTGATCGTGACTTTGTTGAGCTCACGATAATCTATGCACATTCGGAGGGTTCCATCTTTTTTCTTCACGAAGAGAACTGGAGCTCCCCACAGCGAATAACTAGGCCGTATAAAACCTTTCTCTAATAACTCCTTCAGCTGAGCTTGTAATTCTTTAAGCTCAGCAGGTGCCATCTTATAAGGGGCCTTTGAAATCGGAGACGTTCCTGGCAGCAACTCGATTTCGAAGGTAATCTCTCGATCAGGAGGAAGTCCCAGTAATTCTTCTGGAAATACCTCCACAAACTCGTTGATCACTGGTACCTCGTTCGGTTGTAGTTCTACCTTCTTGGTGGTGTCCTTGACATAAGCTAGATATCTGGTACAGCCACTAGATATCAGCTTTCTTGCCCGCAGGGGACTGATCAGCATTTTCAACTGCTTCTGAGAATGCCCCTGATACTCAAACTGGTCTTTTTCTCCAAACTGGAACACTACTTTTCGTCGTCGATAGTCAATGGTCGCTTGATATTTTGCAAGGAAATCCATTCCAAGGATAACGTCATAATCGACTAACTCTAAGACGACTAAGTCAACGTACAACTCCCTATCAGCAACAATTATTGGTACGTGACGTAACCAGCAATCAGATAATAATACCTCACCAGACGGTAAGGTGGTTTTAAACACTTGGCCAATTTTATCCTTGGCATGACTAACTCTTTCTACAAAGCTATGTGAGGTAAATGAATGCGATGCACCGGAGTCAAATAAAACAAGTGCAGGGCTTTGGGCGACAAGAAGCTGACCTGTCACCACATTCGAGGTGCCTGCCTTTACATCTTCCCTGGTGTAGGCTAATAGATATGCCTCGGTCTTTGGTATACTTTCTTGGCGTCCAGGTTGAGTATGCGATCCTTGTATAGCATGGACTTGGCTCGTCTGTCGGGACTGAAAGGATCCCGGCTGGTTCTGTTGGTTGGATGGGCAGACTCTAGCATAATGGCCTTCTCTACCACAAACATAGCATGTGGTATTCCCCAGCTTGCACTCGCCCTTATGCAGTCTTCCACATTTTGGGCATGGCTGTCGGTTCTGTACTCCTTCTAAGCCTTGCCTTTGCTGAGTGTTGCGAGTATTTTGGCCCCAATTTTCATTTGGGTTTCCCTTTCGCTTATTGGTATTCTGCTGGTTCTGGTTATTTTTCTGACCAGGCTTCATTCCTTGACCAGATTTATTACTTTGGCCAGCTTGGTTGTTCTTCTGAGTCTACTTCGCGAGATCTCTTTCTTTCTTCTTCTCCTCCCAGACTTTTGTTCTTTCTTCCTTAACTCTGTTCAGACGATTCTCGGCCCTCATAGCTCTGCTTACACAGTCTGCTACAGTGGTTGGCGGGGTCTCGCCACTTTCCACATTTAGGGCTATATCCTGTCGGAACATATTGATCATCCTCCGTACCCGCTCTTCTTCTGTGGGTACCAAATGTGGACACAGTCGAGCTAATCTGTCGAATTTACGGCAGGCTTCAGTCACTGTCATCTCACCTTGCCTCAGCTCATCGAACTCTCTTTGTTGAGCTCGTAGGGTGTCAAGGTTGAAATACTTCCTGTTAAATTCTCCCAGGAAGTCATTCCAGGTCATCCTTCTAACGTCCCTTCGCATCTTTACTGTCTCCCACCAATAACAAGCATCCTTCGTTAATATGCAGGAGGCGCAACGGACCTTCTCTTGGTCTGTTAGGTCCATAAACTCAAACATAGTCTGCAATGACGCTAACCATTCTTCAGCCTCTAAGGGTTCTATAGATCCCTCAAACTCTTTTGGCTTCATCTTTCGGAACCGTTCATACAATGATCCTTGGTTGGCTCCAGCTCGGGCACCTATTGCTACTTCAGGTACCATTCGGACTGGTGGTGCTACTGGTTCAGGAGCTGGTTGTGGCTCCGGTACTGGTGCTTGAGGTGGAGGGAAATTCGCTTGGGCCCCATTCCTCTGTTCCAGTAACTCTTGCAGTCTCTGGTTCTGTGTTTCTTGTGCCTCTAGCCGAGCTTGTATGTTGGCTAGGACAACGGCTAAGTCTGCTTCTTGAGCTTGCTCAGCTCGTGTGCGAACCATGTTGCTGTGTCTGACCTATAACAATAGCGACATGGTTTAGTGCTAAATTAGATATTGATTATCTAAAATTAACTTACTTGGACTGAGCAGGTGCAGATGCTGAGATGTCATGAAAGGTCGATAGTAGAACCGCTCGCTCTGATACCAACTCTTGTGGGCGACCCCTCTAGCTTAGGTCGTCCACCTTATCTTGCTTGCTTTCTTTATTCTTTGCTTAGTCTTACTTAGCTTGCTTGTCTCTATAACTTTCTTCTCCTTGGGGTTTAAAAGATTTGTTCTTGAAAAACTAGGAATATTTTTTTTTTCTATCTTTTTAAACTGGACTGGATGAAACTACTGATTCTTGAAAATTGTGTATACATAAATATATACGTACTACTTAATACTTTTTGTTTTTCCAAAATATATTTTTGGAGTCTTGTTACTTTAAAGTACGTAAAAATAGAAACACACTTTTAAGCTTGTTTCACTACTTTACATATTACACTCTTGCCTTGTCTTTATACATATACCTCACTATTACACTTTCTTTCTTTTACACTTTGAGTACAGCGGAATTCTGCGAAACGGAACCATAACCCGTCTATGACATCGCTGGGATCTGCCTGTCAGTCCGCTACTCTTGCTTCATACTGCTGGTTGTTTTCCTTTATTACCTACAGCACGAATAGACTAATGAGCTAAAGCTCAGTAAGTACAAACATACATACAAGTAAATAAGCTGAATACACCACTCTAGGGTTAGTCAACTTAGGACCAATTATTTTCTTTAGTCCTATACTGCTTGTTCTTTCTATTCTATTTCTTTCTTTTCTTTGCTTTACTTTATCTGCTTAATCTTTCACTTGTGGGCCCGTGGTTGGACGTACCTGGTGCGCGCAGACCAATAGAGGATCAGGGGAGCGACCCACCGATCAACCCTAAGGTCATCTCTGGACTACTGACCTTATAGGTAGTAAGTCATGCCATAAACTATCTCATTATTAACGAGGCAGCGCCACACTTCTAGGGTGGAGGCAGGAAGTTAAGCCATAAACTACCTCATTATTAACGAGGCAGCGCCACACTTCTGGGGTGGAGGCTATCTGGGAACCTCACAACTGGGGAGGCCGGTACGCCAACCTTAACTTTTAAGTCTTATTATCTGACTTATCTTATTCCTCTTTTCTGTTTCTGATCTTGCTTACTATTCTCGTGAACATGTTAGTATCATGTCACAAACTGAATAGCCTAAATGTATATATATATAACACAACTCTATGGTAAGTCCATTCGTGAGTAGACAATTAAATATCTGTACTTACCTTATCAATCTCTTCTCCTTTTCTCTCTAGGATCGTTGATCGCCCTCCTTGTAGGTCGATTTTTGGATCCTACAGACAAACTTTGTCTGTTAATTTCATTTCCATTTATAGCTTTTATTTTTCATTAAAAAAGCTTAAATAGAACCTATTTACAACTTTTTGGGCTTTATTTATCATTTTCCCAATTTTTCCTAACTTTTGTAAAATTACGATTTTGCCCCTATATTTTGGTAAAATTGCAGTTTTGCCCTTGACGGAATTTTATTGATCCAGACTGCATTTTTGGCCCTCGGGAACTTTTCTGACTCTTTTCTAATCATTACCGGGTTCGCTTCTATTTTATTTCCATTTTTCACTTTCCCGACCCTCGGGAAGCACTATTCCGACCCTTACGTCGGTTTAGTGATTTTCTATCGTTTCGGAGCCTCAAATGGACGTTTCACTAGTATTTAAAACGTTCATCTAGACATTCCCGACCTAGGTCTCCGAGGCTCGGATTTTCCGTTCCCAACTTGGACCTTTATTTCATTTCCAAAAACGCCCCCCCCCTCGGGGTCGGTTTTCCGTTTCACTCGCATTTTACATTTTTAGGGGACGGGTTACTATTCACGAACCACCCCTTAGGTTTTCCTTATTCAATTTTCCGTTAGGGACTCGGGTTCCCGACCCGACCCTAAACTTTTATTTTTAATTGCTATTTTACCCCGAAAGCCGTTTTCGAAATTTCGGCAGCATTTCGGCGTAATTTTAAGGCTACAGGCGTTAGGTACGCCTCGAACCATATGTACCTGCCACGTACTATACCACAAGCCTATTTTATGTAAAATTTTTCCAAACTTTTACATAAAAGCTCACAAATTTTCAATTTCACATTTTTAACCACATTACAAAATTTTTTCACAATTTTGCCCTTAGTTTTGGTTTCAGTTTTCACCACCAAACCGAACCAAAATTTCTCAAACTTTTCAACCACTTTTTAGGCTATTCAATGCCATTTTTCTAACACTTTTTCAAGCCCATTTCCTTGTACTTTTCAACCAAATTCTTAGGGTTTTTAAGCCTCCCATAACTCACGGCCACATTAAGAAAACACATGCCATCATTTTTTTTTCATGCTTTCAATCAAAATTTCATCATTCACATCATAAAATGCATGATTTCAATTAACCAAACATCATATGAAACATGCAAAATTTTCACCAAAACCCTAAGTATTTCCCACGGCCACTTTAGGTAATGTACGACAAAATTTTTTTTTCAAACTTTTCCATAATGAAATTCATGCTTTATTCTTCACCAATTTCAACTTAGAAAGCATGTTAGCAATTAACCACAACTTTTTCTCATTGGTTACCTAAGGTAACCCACGGATTTTCCTTTGAAAAACCAACCAAAATTTGGTTTTTCTTTAAACAATTTACATGGTTTTCTTACTTATTACAACCTTAACAAAACCCTTCATCAACTTAATGAAAAACAACCAAAAATTTTCCATCTTAATTCACTATTCACCCCACGGTTTTCATGAAGAAAAACGAAGAAAATTTTCAATCCAAGGGAAGTTACCTTGTTCACTTTCTTCCTTTGTCTTCAAGTGATGTTTTGCCACACTTTTTGTATAGAAAACTTGAAGAAATAGCTTAGTTCTCCTTTGGTCACTCACGGCTCACCATGGAGAATAACTTAGAAAATTTTCTTTGGTTGTTTGCTTGAAAATTGGCTTCGGCCACTTTATTCCCAAACTAGCCGACTTATGCATGGAAGAAAGCCAATTAATTTGGCCTTTAACCAATCAAATTTCAACACCTTTCCACCTAATTCTTTCCACCTTTTTCAAAAATTAAAAATGGTTAATTTTGGCCAAATCTTGGCCTTTAGATCAAAAGCAAATTAAATCATGGCCATTCATCCTACCTAACACTATATTTCTTTCCATTTGGTAAATGGATTTATGATGTCATAAATGCAAAAGTGAAAGTTGAATTTGACTTTCACTATTCACATTAATTCGACTACTTTTTGACCGATGCCGGTTCGAGCCGAAATTTTCCTGAAATCGTCCCGGCGTGTTCCTGAGGTCTCCTGTGCAGTCGGATCAATTTAAATTGCTTCCGTTTGATCAAAATCAATCCCGGAAGTTTACTGTCTTTTTGAGCTCCGGTTAGGGTTTCAATGCCGGTTTTGGTACCGTTTCACCCGTTTCAACTCAGTAAATTTTTCCAACACTGAATTCTTACTCGTCAGTATTGTTAGAACATTTTAATATATTCTAAACAATACAAATACATCTATTTCACTCTTTAAATAGTACAAATTATTATATACATATATTTGTACTTTTCTTACTGTGCTCTTACTTTGACTTGCCATATTCTTATCTTTATACTGTTCAGATACCGAAACTACTCCTTTTTGAGCGTTTTGGGCCTGAATTCACTTTCTTACTCATATACTTTATTCTCTACTTATTTTTGGAGATTTTAATTCCTCCAAAACATTTATTTATTTCTATCAACACTATAATTTGTCTAATTACAACCATAGTGTTTCTTTACACTCTTACTTAGAGAACTCATAGAAAACCCTAGATTAAATTAGGTCACACCGCTCAAATTCTCTGGTCATCACAGATTGGTACACGGCCACTTACCCGGCCATGTATAGGACCGCATACTTTAAAAATTGCCCTAAAATGCATCAAATCATCCCTCAATCTCTCATTAAATAAAAATCAAGTTACAGGAATGGGGCGGTCCTTACAATCTACCCCCTTACAAAATTTTCATCCTCAAAAATTAGAATAAGTCCGGCAAGTCTCTTTTTATATCCTCTTCCCGTTCCCACGTGGCTTCTTTTATATTGTGATTCCACTACAATACTTTTACCAGTGGAATAACCTTATTCTTGAGGACCTTATTTTCCCTAGCTAAAATCTGCACGGGTTTCTCCTCGTACGTCAGGTCGGCATGGAATTCAACGGGTTCTTGACTCAGAATGTGGGAACTGTCCGGCATGTACTTCTTCAGCATCGAGACGTAGAAAACATTATGTATGGAAGCTAGTTCGGGAGGAAGTGCTAGTCGGTAGGCCACCTTCTCGACTTTCTCGATAATCTCAAAGGGTCCTATATACCTAGGACTCAGCTTCCCTTTCTTCCCAAAGCGCGCCACCCCTTTCATGGGTGCCACCTTGAAATTCAAGAGGCCTTCGTCGTTTATTCACATAACTCTTCTGGCGGCTATGTGCTATATCCAGCCTCTCTCTTATAAGCTTCACGTCTGCCGTGGTATGCTTGATGAAGTCAGTGCTGGTGAGCTATTATGCCAGTGAGCCGAATATCAGCATCTTCTTCCACGGAGTGCCTCATATAGAGCCATCACAATCGAGGAATGATAGCAATTATTGTACGAGAACTCTATCAAAGGTAGCTTCTGATCCCAATTCCCTTTGAAGTCTAAAATACACACTTTTAACACATCTTCTAGAGTCTAAATAGTTCTCTTAGACTGGCCGTCAGTCTGAGGATGGAAGGCAGTGCTGAACTTCAGTTTAGTTTCCATTACAGCTTGAACACTCTGCCAAAACCTTGAAGTGAAGCAGCCATCGCGATCTGAGATGATTGATTTGGGTACTCCGTGCAGTCTTACTATTTGAGCAACATACATTTCTGCTAACCTCTCTACCAAGTAGCTCCACTTTATGGCTAAAAATCGAGCTGATTTCGTTAGTCGGTCCATAATTACCCAGATGGTATCATTCCTGCTTGAAGTCCTGGGCAATCCGACCATGAAGTCCATGGTAATTTGCTCCCATTTCCACTCTGGTAGCTCGATCCTTTGTAGTTCTCCTCCCAGTTACTGATGTTCTACTTTAATTTTCTGGCAGGTAAGGCACTTTGCTACGAATTCGGCAATGTCATTCTTCATGTTTGGCTACCAAAAACTTCTTTTTAAGCCCTGGTACATCTTATTCGCTCCTGGATGTACCGAGTATGGTGTGGATGTACCGAGTACATCTTATTCGCTTCTTGAGTTCCTCATCCTTTGGAACACATACTCTATCTCTGTAGTAGAGTGTGCCATCCTTAGAGACTCTAAACTCTGAATTCTGGTCCTTCACTACCTCCTTTTTGAGCTTGTCCAGGGATGAATAGAGGTCTTAGCCGGCTTTAATTTCTTTTAGGAGCGTCAATTGAAGGGTCATTTTAGACAACCTCCCTGTTAACATCTCAATCTCGCTGTTCTGTAGCTCATTTTGTAGTGCTTCAGGTAAGGCATGGATAGCCATAAGCGACGAGGTATGCTTTCTACTCAGCACATCGACCACCTTATTGGCTTTCCCTGGATGGTGAAGGATTTCATAGTCATAATCCTTAACCAGTTCCAACCATCTTCGTTACCTCATATTAAGCTCCTTCTGTGTGAAAATGTATTTAAGGCTCTGGTGGTCCGTGTAGATCTCACATTAACTCCATAAAGGTAATGCCTCTATATTTTGAGTGCAAAGATGACTGCTGCAAGCTCCAGGTCATAGTTGGGTAGTTCCTCTCGTGGTTCTTGAGTTGCCGCGAAGCATACGTGACTACTCTACTACCTTGCATTAATACAGCTCCTCATACTCCTCCTTTGTCTTAGAATATACGAGTATGTCATCGATAAACACAATGAAAAACTTATCTAAGAACTCCTTGAATACTCAATTTATCAGGTCTATGAAAGCTGCAGGTGCGTTCGTCAACCCGAACGACATAATAAGGAACTCGTAATGCCCATACCTTGATCGGAATGCTGTCTTGGGTATGTCTGCATCCCTGATTAACAATTGGTGGTACCCGGAATGTAAGTCAATTTTTGAGAATACTGCGGCACCTCAGAGCTGGTCGAACAAATTGTCGATCTGCGATAACAGATACTTGTTCTTGATCGTGATCTTGTTCAGCTCCCTGTAGTCAATACACACCCTTAACGTTACATCCTTTTTCTTCATGAATAATATAGGTGCTCCCCAGGGTAAGTAGCTCTGTCGGATGAAGTCTTTGTCCATTAGATCCTTTAGCTGAATTTGTAGCTCCTTTAATTCTGCTGGGGCCATTTTGTAAGGGGCCTTGGATATGGGTGCCGATCTTGGTAATAGTTTGATTTCAAACGATATATCCCGCTCCGGTGAAAGTCCTGAAAGATCTAGGGGGAATAATTCTGTGAACTCCTTTATTACTAGTACATTATCCGGTTTGGTTTCCACTTCCTGGGTTGTATCCATGATGTGTGCGAGAAAACCAGAGCGTCCGCTGGATAGTAGCTAGTGAGCTTTCATTGCCGATATCATTGTCTTTGGCTGCTTCAACGATAAGCCCTTGTAGACAAATTTTTCGTGTCTGCTCGGGTCGAACGTCACCTCCTGTCTCTGACAGTCTATAACAGCGTGGTACTTGGCGAAGAAATCTATTTCTATAATCATGTCGTAGTCACACATCTCGATGATGATTAGGTCCACGCTCAGCTCGTGCCCACCGATAACTATTAGCATATGGCGTACCCAATAGCTTGACAACAAAACTTCTCGGAGGGAAGGGTAGTTCGAAAAGTCTAATTCATCTTTTCTAGGTTCCTGCCTAACCTCCTAGCAAATTCTGATGATGCAAAAGAGTGTGTAGCTCCAGAATCAAATAAAACCAGTGTAGTGGAGTTGGTGATAGAAAGCTGACCTGTCACCACAGCTGAGGTTCCGGCCTCTGTATCCTCACAAGTGAAGGCGTAAATCCTCCCCTGCGACTCTGGAGCTTTTAATCTACCTTGATTGATTGACAGGCCTTCAATTCTTCCTTGGGCGGCATGCAGTTGACCGTTAGTGGGGCGGGCTTGGCCCTACTGATTTTATGGGTTGGAACGGCAGTGCTTGGCAAAGTGGCCTTCCTTGCCACATGTGTAACAGCCGTTGGTGCCCTAACGACATTCTCCCGGATGGTTCTTTCCGCATTTAGGGCAAGGTGGGTGTTGATTGCCATTTCCCCCATGGTTGTGCTTTTGTTGGGGAAAATTCCTCTGCTACCCCTGGTTACTCTGGTTCCCTCTTCTTTTGTTGTTGTTGTGGTTGGACTGTCGGTGGTGTTGGCTGACCCTGTGTTCTGCCCTTTGTGTTATGAGTCATGGTTCGGCCTTTCCCTGATCTGCCTTCAGCTGGTTCTTCTCTTCTCTCTTTGCCTTAAAGATTCATGCCCTCATCTCTTTGTCTTGGGCTAGCTAGTATTCTACCTGGATGGCTATGCTGACACACTCAGTTACAGTCGTTGGCCCATGACTCCCACTACATACCTGGACGACAATATCCATCTGGAATATTTTTAGCATTCTCCTGACCCTTTCCTTCTCTGTTGGCACTAAGTCGGGACAAAGTTGTGCCAGTTGTTCGAACTTCCTTACGGCCTCCATGACCGTCAAGTTGCCCTGGCACAGACTGTTGAATTCGTCTTGCTGGACTGCTAAGGCTTCATCATTGAAATATATTTCTCTAAACTCGGTGATAAATTCTACCTAGTTCATTATATTAACATCCCTCCTAATAGCCATGATCTTCTACCACTGACATGCTCCTTTACGTAGGGCGAGGGTTACACATAGTACTTTCTCTCTTTCAGTTAATTCCATAAGGTCAAGTATGACTTGGACGTTGGTCAACCAATCATCTGCTTCAAGGGGGTTCGTAGTCCCTTCGAATTTAGGCACCTTTATGCTCCTAAACCGCTCGTACAAGTCACCCTCTCTATGGGCTGGCACAAGGATATGGGTTACTACAGAAGTAGTCACAGCCAGTGGTGCTGGCATTGCTTGGACTAGTGGGACCACTTGTTCCCTAGGGCTATCAGGGGCTGTTGGTGTCACTGGGACTGGCACCTCTTCTGGTTGTGGTGCCTGGGATTATCGGTTCAGTTGCTCCTAGAGTTGGTTTAACATAATTTCCTGCGTGGCTATGAGCCGTGCCATTAGCTCGTCATCTCGGGTGGCTTGAGTGGACTGTGATCTTGTTCTTGCCATTGTTACCTATGTAATCCTATCATATAATGGGAAAAGAGAACATAAGTTTCTCAAATTCTGTACTTAGGACTCGTATTACATATCATTTTCCTTCTTACTAAACAATCCTCGATAAAAACATATATACTCATTTTATATCTTTCTTTCTCCTCTTGTGATGCTCATTACAATTACCGCATCACATTGAGACATCACATGAGTGCCAGGAACCGTCCTACACTCCATATTATACTTCGATCATACTTGTGGAAAAAAATCATATTTAGTCCCTCAGGGTAAAATGATACTAGTTTTTCATAAAACATCTCACAAAATATATAGATATATATTTGAAAATATATATACATGCTTTTAGTTGGCGAGAGTGATACACACTTCTCAAAATACAATCCCAAACGTACAATTACTAAGTTAGATAGGGAAGCTACTGTTCCCCTCTACATATACAAAACAAAGTTCCCGTGAGAAGGGTTGCTACTACTCAGAAGATATTGTAGACTCAGTGTCCGACATCGCCTCGTCCTCATTGTCGCTAAGAGGGAATTCCTCGAGATCTTCATCTTTGTCTCCCTAAGCAAAATCAACTTCATCATCACTGGAGATGATGACTTGGAGCTATACATTTCTACCCCCTCATCATCACTGATGTGGTTAGGGATCTCCTCCTCCTCGTCGTTAGGTTGAGTATCGAGGACAGTCTCATCATCGTTTTCCTCCTCATGGTGCTCATAAGACTGAGGGGCTAGCTCGGGAACCTCCATTGTTTTCAGGTATTATTGGTTGTGGTTTGGCCGTGAATCCTTCATCAGCCGGTTGAGGTACTGCAGTTTCCAGGTCAGGGTTAAGTGCCACTCGCTCAGCATCTACTATGTCTCAGACTAGGCGCCTTAGGTTCTCATATGGCAGAGGGTAGTGGACGAGGTCCCTCAAGTACCATGGAATTCCTTTCCAAAGCAAGTCAGTTACCTCTACAAATGGCTTGTCTAAGGGAATGCTCAGTAACATGGCATCAAAAAATCGCTGACAGTAGTGTACCATAGTCTCTCCCTCGTAAAGGTCCCAAATGTCAGAGAGGACCTGATATCTCCTCTCATACATATCATCCTAGATGTCTGCATCCTTAGCTGGGCCATCGGAGTTACGAAGATCTTGGTAGAACTCAGCCCATTGCATCACTGGACCCCTAATCCTACATCGATCGTTCCACCATGTCATTACTGGTCCTTGCAATCGGCTACTGGACATTACCACCTGTAGACGGGGTAGAATATGGCACGCTTCGAAGATTGTCTCCATATGATGAATCCAATAAGGGAGTTCATATGGATTGCTGCTATCGTATGTGTGTGGTCGCATGGCAGTGAAGGCTATTCTCGCTTCTCGATCCTCTTGCACTTGCCGAGGATCTCGTGGTGTAGTCATAATCTCCTATTATAATTTAATCGTCAACTTATGTACTAAATTTTGAAAAACAAAAGCTAACTTACTTGGACAGATGAGCCAGGTGTTCGGCGATATGAGGTAGGGTGGCAGGAAACCGCTCTGATATCAACTGTGACGCCCCTTGCCCTCAGTGGCCCGGACCATCACTAAAAACTTGCTTACTTGCTTTCTTTTCTTATACTTTTTTGCACTTGATACTTAACTAGATATCATAAATTTAAGGATTTTTTTTAACATGTACGTATTTACTGTGTACGTATGTATACCGATTACCGTTCAAAATACTATTTAATGGTTACTATTTAAAAATACTATTTAACGATTACTATTTAAAAATACTATTTACAGTTACTATTCAAAAATACTATGTAACAGTTACTATTTAAAAGTACGGTTTACGATTACTATTCAAAAATACTATTTAACGGTTACCATTCAAAATTATTGTTTAGTGATTACTATTCACAAGTTCTGTTTGACAATTACTATTCAAAATATTATTTAACCATTACTATTCAAAACGCTGATACTCAAATTTGCGGAAGATAAACTCACGGTATCTCCATACCCTTGCCCTCACATCCGCCTCCGCCACCACCATCGTCGATTGGGGTTTAAGTTGTAGGACGCTTACCTAAAGCATGAACACACTACATGCGCTTTACGCCTATTGAGTACAACATGTTTATTGCAAAATATGCTTAAACATAAATCATACTTAAAATCATATAACATACCAGGTACCAACATATACCGTATTAACATATCACATAACAAATCATCATATAACATATCAGTGAATACGAACCTTTACATAACATGTGCATCACAGAAACATCGTGTACTGAGTGCATCTTATTGTCTCTAAAAGCATGATGAACTATAACTAATGCATGATCCGGTTATGTTCATTTATGCTTCAATATTGTCCTTTCTTTTTCTTGTCTATTTAGGGCCCGTGTGTCAGTACTGTATGTGCACAAACCATCGGTAATGCCCGTGGTTAAAAGTTGGAGATCCATCAACGGATGCTCAACTTTCTGCTTTAACTTACTTCAATACCCTTTCAACTAAAAGAGCCGGTATGACACGCCTATACATTTCCATCTTGTTTATCTTTTCTAGCCACATGCTTTTCTAAGCTGTCCCTAATCCTACGTGGTAGGGACGTATGCATATAACTTGCTCTTTCATCAATCTACTTGATTGTGAAACGATATGCTCTTAAATATGCGGTGCGACATTGTGTGCATGGCATATGTATTTTTAACATACTGAAAAACATCATTTAATACCATTTTATTCATACCGTAGGCGGAGTTATACTTACATAAATTTGCCAACAAAATGCGTACTCGTACCTTTAACGATTTATAGGTGACCACCTGTCATCAATAACTTTCCTTATTAGCATCTCCGTAGAGTCACTACTACTGTGAGTGACTATTACTTGTGTTTTTATATGGTACCGAAGCCCATCGGTACCCTATTAGCCTACTATGGGATTTGGTGTCTAACTCGTATCGTGTCTGATCAATCATCTACTTGATAGATTAATCATCATTCCTCATAGTGTTGTTCGAAACGCGGTCCTTAACTGGTTTACTGATCGGTCAACTGACCGGTTACCTCGCGTGCTGGTAACTAAGTAGTCTACCGAGCTACTATGCGTAAACAGGTGTAGTAACCGACCGGGTTACTTTGCTTGTTAGGGTGTGGTAGCCTACCGGGCTACTATTCCTTGTTTGGTGTAATGGCCCACCGGGCCACTATGGCTCGCTTGGTGTAGTAGCCTACCGGGCTACTATGGCTTGTTTGGTGTGGTAGCCTACCGGGCTACACACACCATTTCTCTTTGAAAAAGTGTAGGCTGACTTAAAAGTTCTTGGGAAAATTTCTTTATTTTTGGAACCGTTTACTTATCACCCCATTGGAAGGTAGGGGATATTTTTATAAAAACCATGTTTGTATTTTTAAAGTGTTAAAACACCTTTTATTTTGAAGAGTATAAATTACATTCTTAAAGTTACATTTTAAAGGTGGTTTTTGAACCATTTTGAAACTTGATCGAAATGACTTTGTTTATGATTTTGACAAACATAAAAGTTTTCGTCCTCGACAAGATGAACAAATCTTGTGTTCACCTTGAAGCCTAAATCCAACTCTAACGGCTCTTAATTCCATTAAACCCGTGGGCTTATGCCTAGTTTTTTGAAAAATTCCCAGTTTTATGTCTCTATAAATGGAGCTCTATTTGAGGCCCGAAACAGCCAAATTTTTAAAATACACATAGGTCATCTCAAAGGTTTCGATGAGATCTACAACTTTCATGTTGAGCCTGAAGTCCAGTTCAGAATCTAAGGGGTCAGTTTTCACTAAAACCCGTACCTATTTCTGGGCTCGGATTTTGTTCCTAGTTTATTCCTAGTTTTGGACACCGAGTGAAAAACACTCTAAAAACCTATATTAGATTCGTTTTTGCCGAGGCCTATTTGACACAAAAATGACCGTATCGAAATTTCCTTAAAACACCATGTTTTACCAAATCCAAAATTTAGAGCCTAACTACGTCAAAATGGCCAAAATCCGTAGCCTTTCCTAGGGACAGATTTATGTCCAGCCACATTCCTACTCGTTCGTAACATCATACATACCATAGCCATTCATAAAAATTTGTAAACACAACCACAACCATATAAACTTAAAAATAGAAACTTAAGGGCTCAAAATAAATTATTACAAACTATTTACATAAAAAAAATACACATAAATGGCCTTGATCAAAACTTAAAACTAACTAACACAAAGTAGGGTTTTAAGTTTACCTTTGTGCCTTGAACCAAGCATGGTTTCAACTAGGGCTTGAAGAGCCAAAAATGGTCATGGGAATCCAAGAGAGTGGGGTTTGTTTTTGCTAGAAACAATAACAAAAATTTCTCTTAAAAATCAAATCAAAACAAAAACTAAAAACTATAAGGATCGATTTTGAAGACTTACCCTTGGTGCCTTAGAATGACTTGGACTTGACTTCTCCTAACACAAGCTTATGAGGTTTAATTTTTGGTGGGCTTTTGCGTGTGATTTGAGCTTGAAAATATGAGGGTTTTGGGGCTTAGAAAGGTTCATCTCCAGCTAAAAGAAAAGGGAGAATGAAATGTGTTTTGGGAGCCAAAAGAAAGGAAAGCAATTCACTTGTGTGAAAGGTGCCTTTATAGGAAAAATTGATCAAGTTTACTTAGACTTAATCCTAATTAATTGTCTATCAAATTAGCCAAATCATGGGATAAATTACTGCCCATTTTCAGAACAAAGTAGGCGTGGGCTGCTCATGGAAGGAAGAAAAGAATAAACAAAGATTGTTGACTAAGCTTTTAAAACCCTTTGAATTTTTTATTCAAAAGTTGTCATGGCTAGGGTATTTTTTTAATCTCACTTTTGGGCTATGAGAGTAGCCATTTTCAGTTGCCTTTTGTAGCTAGGGGCACGGTTTCTAAGGGCCAATTTTATCTATGTTGGCTTCTTATCACAGTCTAATTTTATACTACGGTGTTCGGTTCTTTCTCGGAAGTGTTCCAATTTTCACCCGAAAATTAGATTTTTGAATCTGATTTTTGTACTGTTTATTCTTGGTTGTTTTATACTATCTAAAAGCCCATTATCAGTCTAATTTACTGTTTACATCCTATACTGTGGTTGTGTTTACACTGTGTTGTCCTTTGGCACGCGAACCGAGGTGTTCCCAGGGGAAATTTCAGACACAGTTTCTCTTGACTAATTTGGATGTGTTGATTCTATTTTTATCAGTTTTACGTCCATCAGAGGCCGTCTGGACCAATTTTTAGGGATTTGTGTGACCCCACCTCGAAAAACGTGTCAGGTGTCCGATTGACTAATTTGGACGTTCTGAGTCTAAATATATCAGTTTCAGAGCAAGTAAAGGTCGTTTTGACTGTCATCCTGATACTGCGTATCTCTCAAACTAAAATTTCTGTTTTATGCTCAATCAACCAGATTGAGCCTACTAACCGTTCATATATCAGTTTTACGTCAATTTAAGGCCGTCTTAGCCAATAACTTGACCCTGCGATACTTACTATTCATTATTCACTATCTATCACTTAACTGACTAGTTTGAGCACTCTGACATCAATTTTCTTAGTCTCTAGGTGAGAAGAGGTCATTCAGATCATTTTCTTGATATCGTACCCTTACTAGGGTTTTCTCTCGCTATCGTGCTCAGATGTTCGGTTTGAGCGTTCTGGTGATCTGTTCACCTGTCTTGTGTCAAGAAATGTTCATCTAGACCAGTTTCCTGACACTGCATGTCTCACACATACATACACATAATAGGGTAGACCGGGTTCACTGTCGATCACCCCTTTCATTACATAAATAGTATTTAAACGATATTGTATCTGTTTAATCCATTCAACTAGAAGATATACTGTATTTTTCCAACTTAATTACTCATTACATAGTAATTAGGTTTCATGCATTTTGAGGGTCTGTGAAACAGCTTTCTGCCCATTACATGGCCTTCAACACGGCCTCTAACACGGGCATAGATACACCGGATACGGGCATGCACCAGTTGAAATTCTTCAACACGGCCTTGTTTCGAAACATGGCCCTTTACACATTCATTTGCCCAGGTGGTACATGGCCTCTTACACGGTCGTGTTCTTAACCGTGTCTCTGTACACGACCATGTTTAGTTACCCGGCTTTTCACGTGTTCACAACCTGAGCGGTACATAGCCTCTTATATGGCCGTGTACCTGACAGTGTTCTACTACATGGCCATGTATACTTACACGGCTACATACACATACACAGTCCGATTGGTACACAGCCACTAACACGGCCGTGTATAGGACCTTGTACTTTAAAAATTACACTAAAATGCATCAAATCATCACTCAATCTCTTATAAAATGAAAATCCAGTTACAGGAATGGGGCAGTCCTTACAGAACTGTCAATAGATTTCTTTTCTAGTCATTATAATTATCGTCATTCAGCTTATTTTTAGTAAGTATTGAAATGAGGGGTGTCGGTGACATTTTGAACTGAAATAAAATTATACTAGACATCATTACAAAGCCCAAGCAAATATATAGATAATTTAGCAAATAAAACATACAAGTATGTTCTTACATGAAACTTGAAAAAAAAAATGTAGCATTGCAACGGTAATTCTCAGCACTTATTGCCCCAAGCCATCAAGGGGTGGTCATGAGACAAATAGCCGGAACATGGACCTTGTCTAATTAATATATATTGCCTTAAATCCTCCAAGGTTAAGACATATATTAATAAAAACTTATTTTGGCTACCAGTTTAGTTAACAGAGCTTCTAAGGAAGGTTAATAATTAAACGAGCCTTGAGTGTATAACCATTGTTTACGTAGCCCGATCCATGTCCTACCAAGCTATCGAGGGGTAGTCATGAATAGAATCGTGCTCAAACATATTTTCCACATAGGAGATCCAACCTAGTATACTGATGGCGGTAAACACCTACCGAGGGGTGTGGTAAAAGTAGAACTGATGTGAAGCGTTACTATGCTTTCGCATATGGATCAACAATGGAGGCTATAGATTTTGTTTGAAATCCTTTCCCACTCAATATTTTGAAAGACATGCAATTTTTGACAAATATGTATGATCAATATAGTATCAGCGGCATTCACCTATCCTATATGACATGTTATCAAATATGCATATAATAAATCCATCAATACATATTCATCCATCCATGACATATCACAGAAAAAAATAATTGATGGAAAAATAACCAAGCCATGGTTCCATCCTTAAACAAAGAAAATTAAGATTACAAAATTCCATCCAAAGCATTCTTTGGGACTTGAATCTTGTTCCGTATTTCTTGTATCCATCTTTATGTAGCCTCTCCATTTATTTCTTATCCTAAGAATCATTTAAAATTTAAATTCCAAAAATTTAAATTTCAAATTCAAATTTTAAACAATTTAAATTTCATGTGTAATAATATGTAATTTCAAAAAATTTTAAATTTTAAATTACATATTTTTATACATGAGTTAAAATTAAATCTCAAATTTAAAAATCAAAATTTTCGTTTTTCGACCCGTCGGCCCCTAGGCCCCAGAGGCTCGCAGCCGTTGTGGGCAGCCTTAGCCCCCGGGGGGGCTGGCAGCCTACAGCCACAGGCCGGGCATAGCCATGCCTCTGCCTATAACCCCAGGCTACACGCCTGGGTGCTGCACGCAACGCTTGCAGTAGCCTCAGGCTGCACGCAGCGCCTGCAGCCATGGGCTGCACACCCGGGTGGGCGCTGTAGCCTACTAAGCTGCAGCCCAGGGGGTTGGCCAGCCCCTAGGGTGGCCACAGCCACCCTCGACTGCAGGTAGAGCCTATGGCCATGGGTGGTGCAGCCTTGGGCAGGGGCTGCCACAGCCCCATCTTGCCCGAGGGTAGGGACTGCAGCCCTACCAAGGCTGGTGGCCCTTCTCGAGGGGGTTAGTCCTCGATTTTCATATCATATTTCAATTTACCCATTAGGATCTCCAAAAATTAATTTGAATCCTAATTAAATTGGAATTTTCTACACAAACAAAATTTCAATCTTTAAATTAAATTTAACTGTTGGGAAAAATAAATTACGATCTTCAAACTTTAATCTCTTCCACGAATAATTGCATAAAATTTCCTAAACCATTTCTGGTGTACAAAAATTCTAATCATAATAATTCTAAGAGTCAAAAAATTAAAATCCATGGGAAAATTATGGTGATAATAAACCGCTCCCATGGTTACATAAAAATTCCTTGATACAATATTTCTAAATTCTAAGGAACCATAACCGGCATAAAACAAGCATGCTTATAATAATTCAAAAAATTAAAATAACCACATACTACATACATACATAATACATGATAACAACATAAAGGAATCCTAGAATGCCACTCTCTAAATATCAAATCTATACATAAATAAAAAGACTAATTAATTGTCTAGTTTATGTACATGGCATAGTCATGAGATGGCTCTGATACCAATTGTATGAAAAAAATCATTAAAAACGCATCAAAGCATCACAGCGGGACAATAAAAATTTTTCAAGATCGTTAAATATCTCATGATGTCATATACAATAAACTAACAACAATTTAAACACATACCTCAGAGGACGCCAATCTGTTGGAGGAGAATGATCGGAGGGCTTCAACCAACTAGCCTTCTCTACTATTCTCCAATTCCCGAATGGCTGAGTGTGTGCGCACTTTGAACCTTGATAGGTATGCTAGCATTGCTAGTCTTCTTCCAACCACCTAGATCTCTAAAGAACTTATTGTCATGGTAAGTTGTGCAACAATAAGCCTGTTCACCTGAGAGTCTATGGTCTGAGAGAACTGAAGTGACAGGACCTCTATTTATAGACTAGCGTGAGGTGATCCCTTGAATTCGAATTAGATTAGGAGGAGATTTTCTTCCTTATCCACACAAAAAAAATCTAAAATTTTCAAGGCCAATAACCACCAAAAAAGTTTGGCCATTTTGGGATTGTGCAATTCAAATTCAAACAAGATTTTAACTTAAATTTTATCTCCTCACTTATCCAATAAAACCAAATTTCCCTAAGGCAATAAATCTGTCCAGATTTAGCCACTTTAGTGTGAGGAGAATCAAACTTCAAATAGGATTTTCTAGCTTGAATTTTATCTTACCCTTATCCATTAAAAAACTGAAAATCCCCTTTGATTTATCCTCAAAATTTTCGGCCAATTTAGGGAGGAGAGAATCCAAATTCAACTGGGATTGAAACTTAAATTTTTCCCTGCAATTTTATCCATAAAATCTGAAATTCCCTTGGGAGATTCTTCCCGAACAAATTCGGTTTTCCTTGGTAGATTTGGGATTCAAAATTCAAGTAGGATTCAAACAAGATTTTCTTTTCCTTTGTCCTCATCAAATTCAAATTTCTCCATGTGGATTATCCACAAAAAATTCAAATCCTATAGGGATTGTGATTCAAAATTTGAATTTAAATTTCAAAGTTCAAATTTCAAAATTCAAACTTGAAATTCAAATTTCAAATTCAAATTTCAAAATTCAAATTTAAATTTCAAATTCAAATTTGAAATTTGAAATTTAAATTTCAAATTCAAATTTAAATTCGAATTTCAAATTCAAATTCAAATTTAAATTCGAATTTCAAATTCAAATTTAAATTCGAATTTCAAATTTAAATTTCAAATTTTAAATTTCAAATTTCAAAATCCATAAAAAAGTTGTATTTCAAATTTTGTCCTCATGAATAATTTTCTACAACGCCAATTCAATCTCAAATAAAATCATGGCAACTTTATTTGGAGTTCGAATAATTGTGTACTTTATTATCCAAAAAAAAATTGAATTCAACCGGAGAGAATCTTGTTCACCATCCTTATCCTATGTTAACACCATCTATGCAAAGTCAACTAGCCATTAAGCGTACACAGATCAATTTGCCATTCGTTAAGGAATTATGTGGAGCTAGTAGAGGGACCAATTGAACATATATAATCGGGCTCTCATGATTCTATATGATCATCATTCTGTACCAAACAACTCAATCATATGATCACTAATTTCAGAGTTACACCACTATAAACTTGAAACTGAACTCTCAATTATATACCATATTACGAAAGCCTGTGACAAGCTAATGTCCGATGACCTTGTCATGTATGCAAAACCTTCATATGATATCCATGATCAGCTTTAGGTCAAAGTCTATTTAATCCTACTGATCAGGCTATCTTAAAGTTCCATTATACTACCGAATAAGAAAACGATTATTCACTACATGTGAATAAGAAGTCATCCATCTAGCAGACGATCCAAGACCTTATCCATTTTCACATCCAGTATAATGCCTTTAAGAGAATACCTTTAACTCTTTAGAGCTATGATTCCAATATCTATAAATAAACCCTCCATCGTATACAAGTCATGCACCTAATGAACCGGTCTTTAAGCTTACTACCTCTGAGACGCTCTAGCCATTAGAACATTAAAGTACACAAGTCATATACATGGAGTAGTTCATTTACTCAAGATTAAGGTTATTGCATAATGAATATCAAAAGCAGATTGATCCACTCATAGCGAACTACATAGATTAATCATATTTTAGTCCCGGTCTAATATGTCACCACCAAGCAACATATCTATGTCTCTACTTGGGAGTTTATGCTCCGGACAGTCAAGACAAACCATCCCCACTATAGCTTTAGATAACATAATAGTCTTAACATGAGTTAAATGCTCGCTCTAACCCTATAGACTACAGACCTTAGTTTAGACCGCTTACTTTAGAACATTGTCTTCTCGCATACAAAAGCCCATTGCATGCAACGTTCTAACAGTTTTAACACAAGCAGTCAGTGAGCCATATTTGCTTATATTTACTTTAACATGTAAATAGAATAAGGATAAACAGCAATGTAATGAATAACCTCTATACATATAATTTTATTATCCAGTTCAAAATAAATACATCAAAATGTTTCTTATACTTAGGGCATTTCCTAACAGCATGGATATAGGTGGTGTCCATATAGGATAAGGATGGTAGACAAGATTCTCTCCTGTTGAATTCAAATTTTGTTTTGGATAAGAGATTACACAATTATTTGAATTCCAAATAAAGTTACCATGATTTTATTTGAGTTTGAATTGGAGTTGTGGAAAATTATCCGTGAGGACAAAATTTGAAACACAAGTTTTTTGTGGAGTTTGAAATTTGAAATTTGAAATTTGAAATTTAAATTTTGAATTTGAAATTTGAATTTGAAATTTGAATTTGATATTTGAATTTGAAATTTGAAATTTGAATTCGAAATTTAAATTTGAAATTTGTATTTGAAGTTTGAATTTTGAAATTTTGAATCCTAATCTATTTAAAAGTGGCTGAATTTGTTAAGGAATCCCACCCTAGGAGGATTCAGTTTTTTATGGATAATAATGAAGGGAAATTCAAGTTAGAAAATCCTATTTGAATTTTAAATCTCACCTTCACAATATGTGGCCAAAATCTCTATGGATAAGCCTAAGGGAGTTCATATTTTTTATAGATAAGGGTGAGATGAAATTCAAGTTAGAAATTCCAATTTGAATTTTGATTCTCCTCACATTTGGATGACTGAATCTAGCCATGTTTCTTGGCCTAGGAAAAATTCAGTTTTAGTGGATAAATGAGGAGATAAAATTTAAGTTAAAATCCTGTTTGAATTTTAAAAACAAAATCTAGCTAGGATGGTCGAATCTTCCCATGTTTTTGGCCTATAGTGAATTCGGATTTTTTGTGAAAGAAGGGGAGAAAATCTTCTCTTGGTCCAATTCAAATTCAGGGGATTACCTCATGCAAGTCTATAAATAGAGGTCCTACCACTCTAGTTCTCATAGACCGTAGACTCTCCGGTGAGTAGGTTTATTGTTGCACAACTTACCGTGACAATAAGTTCTTTAGAGATCTAGGTGGTCGGAAGGAGACTAGCAGTACTAATATACCGATCGAGGATCCGAGTGCCCACACACTTTGCCATCCGGGAATTGGAGAATAATAGAGATGGCTAGTTGGTTGAATCCCTCTGATCATTCTTCTCTTGCATCCTTGGTGTTCTTTGAAGGTGTAAAGTTATTGTTGTTGATTTATTGTATATGACATCATGAGATATTTAATGATCTTGAAAAATTTTTGTAATTCTACTGTGCGATTTTATCGATTTTTTCCTACAGGAGCACCATTAGGCATGGGTCACATAATTCTTGGACAAATTTCTCCCACAGCTCTACTCACCTTTCTTCTTTGTATAATTAAGCTGATTAGAGTTTTTGATGAAAAAATTAAGATTAGAAGTTTTAAAATGCTAGCTATCAATTAAGAGAATAAAAAAAGCGTTAGACAATCAAATAAAAGTAAAGTAAAATAAAATAAAATGAAAAATGTATACTGAAGAATTTTTTTTAATACAAATCAGTGTTTACAGAAAGCAAAAAAATCTAAACAAAGCGTGAAGGATGATGATAAGATAAAAATAATAAAATTTATCTTCTTCCTCTTCAATAAAAGCAGAAAAAGGAGCTTCTTCTTCACTACAATTTTTTTAACCTTTGCTTTTGTTTGTACACTATTTTGAAATTAGAAAAATTCACTTTAAATTGGGAAATTGAAATAAATTAGTGTTTATAATATAAACAATAGAAATAATACTTATAGATATAATTTAATAATAATATTATATTTGACTTTATTATAATATATTGAATTCGAAACATTTACTCTCAAATTAAAAGAAATAAAAAAAATAAAAAAGTGAATTTGGTTTCATCTTAAATGATATGCTAAACACTTTATTAGTTGAATTTGAAAAAAAAAATTTTAACCAAAAAAAAAAGTTCAAGATGGAAATTTCGTAATATATACTAAAATACTTGTACCAATACACATGGGAAGCCAAGCATAAAGCAACAATGTTAAAAAAAAAAAAAGAGAGAAAATGGAAAAGGCTTTGCAAGAGTGGCATTTGTAACACGTGGGGAGGCCAAAAAATGTGGCTGTGCAAAAAATGGAAGAAATGACAGAGTGGAAGGAAAAAAAAAAGAAAAAGAAATAAAAAAAGATGTTAGGAAACGCCCTAAGTATTAGAGACATTTTTATGTATTTATTTTGAACTGGATAATAAAATTAAATATAGAAGTTATTCATTACATTGCTGTTTGTCCTTATTCTATTTACATGTTAAAGTAAATGTAAGCAAATATGACTCACTGATTGCTTGTGTTAAAACTGTTAGAACGTTGCATGCAATGAACATTTGCATGCGAGAAGACAATGTTCTAAAGTAAGCAGTCTAAACTAAGGTCTGTAGTCAATGGGGTTAGACCGAGCGTCTAACTCACGTTAAGAATATTATGTTGTTTAAACCTATGGTAGGGACGATTTGTCTTAACTGTCTAGAGCATTGAGTCTTGAGTAGAGACATAGATATGTTGCTTGGTAAGAACATATTGGACTGGGACTAAAGTGTGATTGATCTACGTAGTCCGCTATAAGGGGATCGATCTGCTTTTGACGTTCATTATGCAATAACCTTAATCATGAGTAGACGAACTATTTCATGTATATGACTTGTGTACTTTGATGTTCCAATGGCTAAAGCGTCTCAGAGGTAGTAAGCTTATAGATCGGTTTGCTGGGTGCATGACTTGTATACGATGAAGGGTTTGTTTACAGATATCGGAATCATAGCTCTAAGGAGTTAAAGGTATCCTCTTAAAGGCATTATACTAGATGTGAAAATGGACAAGGCCTTGGGTTGTCTACTGGGCAGATGATTTCTTATTTACATATGGTGAATAATCATTTTCTTATTTAATAGTATAATGTAACTTTAAGATAGCCTGATCAATAAGATTGAATGGACTTTGACCTGAGGATGATCATGGATTGGGACGGCCCGCCCCTCGTAGAGATCATACAATACTATTACAGTTAAGCTTTATCGCTAACTGCGATAGATTGTACTCTCATGGGTCGCCGGCTAATCTCTCTCAGAGTAAATCATGACGTTTTTGGGGAAAATTTTTTTTTTCTTTAAACATCATGTAAAACATTTCCCACTATTTACTTTGTTGGCACGTACAAAGTAATTTACATAATACAGTATTTTCGTAAAATATATACTATTACAAAAGAACTGTTTTCTTTTTCCCTTCTCTTTTATCGCTCAGCGGAAAGACTCTGGCAGGACCATATCCCTCGCCCATTTATCCCATTTGACACGCGCTATCCCGTCCGCCATCCAGTCAAACAAGCTACTGAGCTGGTCGCTTACCTGCAACATAAGCAAAAATGGTGAGCTACAGGCTCAGTAAGTTCAAACATGCAAGAAATAAAATTTCTATGAATAGTACTATTTATCGTGAATAGTACTGTTGGCTATTATTCATACGTGAATAGTAACTTTGACTACTATTCACTGTTGGCTATTATTCATACGTGAATAGTAATTTTGACCACTATTTATTATGAATAGTAAGTTTGACCACAACACAGGGTCACAACAGTACATCTACCGCGATGTTAGTACCCTCATGAAACTGTCTTTTGCTCAATTATGGCATAGTTTCAGTTTTAGGTAATTATCTTTCATTATGTTCTGGTTTTGAGCTCAGGTTAGCAGTACCATTTAAGTACGCATGACTGGGAGCGGTACATTAGTGCTGACCTCCACAGCCTTAGTTTCATAGCCCCGAAGGCAAAATTGTACATGACTGGGAGCGGTACATCAGTGCTGACCTCCACAGCCTTAATCTCATAGCCCCAAAGGCAAAAGTACCTCCCTGTACGGAAGGCTGGTACGCCAGAAAGTGGTTTCATTACCGACTTTTTAAAATTCTAACCCGGTGACTTCACATTGTCCCGTGATTAGGAATGGTTCACATTTTAATTTTAGGTGAGTGAGTTTCATTAACCTCGCTCTAGTGCCTGAAGCACAATTACCAATGTGTCCATTCTCAATAGTGCCCGTAGCACATTACGTCTCTCTATCTACTCTATAATAGTGCCCGTAGCACATATGTACCTAACTTATAGTTAGTACATTAAAATTAGCAACAATAATGCTATATGTTGCAGACAGGTAAATGTCTGAACTTACCTTATCAGTCTCTTCCCCTTTTCCCTCTTGGAACTTTGATCGCCTTCCTTGTAGGTCGATTTTTGGATGTTACAGACAAAACCTTGTTTGTTAATTTTATTTCCATTTATAGCTTTTATTTTTCATTAAAAAGCTTAAATAAAACCTATTTATAACTTTTTAGGCTTTATTTATCATTTTTCCCATTTTTCTCAACTTTTGTAAAATTACGATTTTGCCCCTATATTTGGACAAAATTGTAATTTTGCCCCTGACGGAATTTTCTCGATCCAGACTGCATTTTTGGCTCTCAGGAACTTTTCTGACTCTTTTCTAATCATTATCGGGTTCATTTCTGTTTTATTTTCACTTTTCACTTTCCCGACCCTTGGAAAGCACTATTCCAACCCTTACGTCGGTTTAGTGATTTTCTATCTTTTCGGAGCCTCAAATGGACGTTTCACTAGTATTTAAAACGTTCATCTAGACATTCCCGATCTAGGTCTCCGAGGCTCGGATTTTTCGTTCCCGACTCGGACCTTTATTTCGTTTCCAAAAACGCCCCCCCTCGGGGTCGTTTTTTTTCAGTTTCACTCACGTTTTACATTTTCAAGGGGACGAGTTACTATTCACGAACCACACCTTAGGTTCCCTTATTCAATTTTCCGTTAAGGACTAGGGTTTCCGACCCGACCCCAAACTTTTATTTTTAATTTCCATTTTACCCCAAATGCCGTTTTTGAAATTTCGGCAGTATTTCGGCGTAATTTTAAGGCTACCGGCGCTAGGTACTCCTCGAACCATATGTTAGGAAATGCCCTAAGTATTAGAGACATTTTGATGTATTCATTTTGAACTGGATAATAAAATTATACATAGAGGTTATTCATTACATTGCTATCTGTCCTCGTCTTATTTACATGTTAAAGTAAATGTAAGCAAATATGGCTCACTGACTGCTTGTGTTAAAATTGTTAGAACGTTGCATGCAATGGACTTTTGTATGCGAGAAGACAATGTTCTAAAGTTAGCAGTCTAAATTATGGTCTGTAGTCTATGGGGTTAGACCAAGCATCTAACTCATGTTAAGACTATTAAGTTGTCTAAAGCCTTAGAGGGGACGGTTTGTCTTGACTGTCTGGAGCTGGACTCCCAAGTAGAGACATGGATATGTTACTCGATGGTGACATATTAGGCCGGGACTAAAGCGTGATTGATCTACGTAGTCCGCTATGAGTGGATCAATCTGCTTTTGACGTTCATTGTGCAATAACCTTAATCCTGAGTAAATGAACTACTTCATGTATATGACTTGTGTACTTTGATATTCCAATGGCTAAAGTGTCTCAGAGGTAGTAAGCTTATAGACCGGTTCGTTGGGTGCATGACTTGTATACGATGAAGGGTTTGTTTGCAGATATCAGAATCATAGCTCTGAGGAGTTAAAGGTATCCTCTTAAAGGCATTATACTGAATGTGAAAATGGACAAGGCCTTGGGTCGTCTGCTGGGCGGATGACTTCTTATTCACATATGGTGAATAATCATTTTCTTGATTCGGTAGTATAATGGAACTTTAAGATAGCCTGATCAGTAGGATTAAACGGACTTTGACCTAAGGCTGATCATGGATATCATATGAGGGTTTTGCATATATGACAAGGTCATTGGATGGTAGCTCGTCACAGGCTTACGTAATACGGTATATAATTGGGAGTTCAGTTTCAGGTTTATAGTGGTGTGACTCTGAAATTAGTGATCATATGATTGAGTTGTTCGGTACAGAATGATGATCATATGGAATCACGGGAGCCCAATTATATATGTCCAATCAGTCCCTCTACTAGCTCCACATAATTCCTTAACGTTTGGCAAATTGATTTATGTATGCTATTGGCTAGTTTATTATGCATGGATGGTGATGACACAGGATTAGGATGGTAGACAAGATTCTCTCCGGTTGGATTCAGATTTTGTTTTGGATAATAGAGTACACAATTATTCGAACTCCAAATAAAGTTGCCATGATTTTATTTGAGATTGGATTGGAGTTGTAGAAAATTATCCATGAGAACATGAATATGAAACACAACCGTTTTGTGGAATTTGAAATTTGAATTTTGAAATTTGAAATTTGAATTTTGAATTTGAAATTTGAATTTGAAATTTGAATTTGAAATTCGAATTTGAAATTCAAATTTTGAATCACAGTCCAAGTAGGATTCGAATTTGTTGTGGAAAATCCACAAGGTTTGAAATTCGAATTTGAGTTGGATTTGGAGAGGATAATCTTGTTAGAATCCTACTTGAATTTTGAATCCAAATCCCAACAAAAGTGGGTGAATTTTTTGAGGATAATCCTCAATGGAAAATTCGGTTTTTTGTGGATAAGATTCAAGGGAAAATTCAAGTTTCAATCCTAGTTGAATTTGGATTCTCTCCTTCCCTAAAAGTGGCCGAAATTTTGGAGCCTTAATCCTAGGAAATTCGGTTATTTTTGGATAAGGTTGAGATGAGATTTAGCTTGAAAATCCTAGTGGAATTTTGATTCTTCCTTATCCTAAAAGTGGCCGAAAATTTGGAGAAGATTTTCTCCTAAAGATTTCGGATTTTTTGGTTGAAAAAGGGAGATAAAATTCTAGTTAAAATCTTGTTTAGATTTGGATTGGATTTATCCTAGAAAAACTGAATTTAATTGTTAGGATTATCCTATAAAAAATTCGGATTTTTGGTTAAAGATAAGGGAGAAAATCTTTTCCTAGTCCAATTCGAATTCAGAGAATCACCTCATGCAGGTCTATAAATAGAGGTCCTGCCACTCCAGTTCTCTAAAACCACAGACTCTCAGGTGAGCAGGCTTATTGTTGCACAGCTCATCGTGACAATAAAGTTCTTTAGAGATCTGGGTGGTCGGAAGAAGACTAGCAGTGCTAGCATACCGATCGAGGTTCAGAGTGCCCACACACTCAATCATTCGGGAATTGGAGAATAGTAGAGAAGGCTAGTTAGTTGAAGCCTCCGGTCACTCTCCTCCTGTTCATTGGCGTCCTTGAGGTATGAGTTTTAATTGTTGTTGATTTATTGTATATGGCATCATGAGATATTTAACGATCTAAAAATTTTTATTGTTCCGCTGCGCCACTCTGATACGTTTTTACCGGTTTAATTTCCTACAATTGGTATCAGAGCCATCTCATGACTATGCCATGTACATAAATTAGACAATTACTTAGTCTTTTTATTTATGTATGGATTTGATATTTAGAGAGTGGCATTCTAGGGTTCCTTTATGTTGTTATCATGTATTATGTATAAAGTATGTGGTTATTTTAATTTTTTGAGTTATTATAAGCATGCTTGTTTATGCCAGTTATGGTTCCTTAGAATTTAGAAAAATTGTATCTAGGAATTTGTATGTAACCATGGGAGCAGTTTATTAACACTGTAATTTTCCCATGGAATTTAATTTCTGTCTCTTAGAATTTTTATGGTTAGAATTTTTTGTACACCGGAAACGGTTTAGGAAATTTTATGTAATTATTCTTGGAGGAGATTGAATATTGAAGACCGTAATTTATTTTTCCCAAAAGTTAAATTTGATTTAAAGGTTGAAATTTTGATTGTGTGGAAAATTTCAATTTAATTGGGATTCAAATTAATTTTTTGAGATCCTAATAGGTAAATTGGAATATGACACGAAAAACGAGACACGACCCCTCGGGATAGGCTGACGGGCCTTGGTGGGGCTGCAGCCCCTGCCCTCGGGCAGGATGGAGCTGCGGCAGCCCCTGTGCAGGCCCACACCACCCACGGCCGCAGGCTCTGCCTGCAGCCAAGGGTGGCGCAACCTGGGCGTGCAGCCACTGGCTGCAGGCGCTGCCTGCAGCCTGCCGGCTGCTGCGCCCAGCCTGGGCGTGCAGCCTGGCGCTGCAGGCTTGGCCTGCAGCCCGGCAGGCTGCACAAGGGGCAACCGTGGGTTGCCAGCCCCTTTGGGGTTGGTGGCTGCCCACGGCGGCTGTCGCCTTCATGGGCGGCGGTGCGGCGGTCCAAAAAATTTGAAAATTTTGATTTTTAAATTTGAGATTTAATTTTAAATCATGTTTAAAAATATGTAATTGAAAATTTGAAATTTTTGAAATTACATATTATTACACATGATGATTAAAATTGTTTAAAATTTGAATTAGAAATTTAAATTTGAAATTCGAATTTGGAGTTTGAATTTGAAATTTAAATTTTTGGGAGATTTAAATTTTAAATAATTCTTGGGATGAGAAATAAATGGAGAGGCTACATAAAGATGGATACAAGAAGACGGAACAAAATTCAAGACCCAAAGAATGCTTTGGATGGAATTTTGTAATCTTTATTTTCTTTGTTCTAGGATGGAACCATGGCTTGATTATTCTGTCAATTATTTTTCTGTGATAATGTATAAATATGTATTGATGGATGTTTTGTATGCATATTTGATAACATGTCATATAGGATAGGTGAGTGCCGCTCATACTATATTGATCATACATAATTTGTCAAAACTTGCATGTTTTTCAAAATATTGAGTGGGAGAGGGTTTCAAACAAAACCCACGGTCTCCATTGTTGATCCATATGTGAAAGCATGGTAACGCCTCGCGTCAGTTCTGACCTGACCACACCCCTCGGTAGATGTTTACCGCCGCCGGTATACTAGATTGGATCTCCTATGTGGAAAACGTGTTCGGGCGCGATCCTATTCATGACCACCCCTCGGTGGCTTGGTAGGACGTGGATCTTGCTACGTAAACAATGGTTATACACTCAAGACTCGTTTAGTTATTAACCTTCCCTAGAAGCTCTGTTAACTAAACTGGTGGCCAAATAAGCGGTTATTAATATATGTCTTAACCTTGGAGGATTTAAGGTAACATATATTAATTGGATGGGGTCCATGTTCCGGCTATTTGTTCTCATGACCACCCCTCGGTGGCTTGGGGCAATAGGTGCTGAGAATTACCGTTGCAATGCTACATGTTTTTTCAAGTTTCATGTAGGAACATACTTGTATGTTTTTATTTGCTAAATTATCTGTATATTTGCTTGGGCTTTGTAATGATGTCTAGTATAATTTTATTTCAGTTCAAAATGTCACCGACGCCCCTCATTTCGATACTTACTGAAAATAAGTTGAATGGCGATAATTATAAAGACTGGAAAAGAAATCTATTAATAGTTCTCAGCTGCGAGAGACACAAGTTCGTACTAGACGAACCATGCCCACCTGGGCCCAAACCTGACACACCACTTGAGGAGGTCCCGGTTGCCTATAATCGTTGGAGAGAATCCAATGAGATAGCTCGATGCTACATCCTTACTAGCATGACGAGTGTTTTACAAAAGCAGCATGAGACTTATCAAGTTGCTGGGGAGATCATGGAAAATCTGGAGGACATGTTCGGAGGCCAAGAAAAATTGGCTCGACAGTCCGCTATCACCAGCATTATGAACTCTAAGCAAAAGGCGGGTGCTCCGGTGAAGGACCATATGATCACTCTAATGGGATTCTTCGCTGAGGCTGCCGAGAATGGTGCTGAGTTGGACTATAACACCCAGATCGAAATGGTGTTCAAGACTCTATCTAAAGATTTTGTGGGGTTTAAGGCCGCATACAATCTGGCGACAAATGAGTTAGGACTTACCGAGCTCATGAAGCAACTACAGGCTTATGAGCGGATGATCAGGGATGAGGATACGGTCTGACCTAAAGGAGAGGCCAATTTGGCGGAATCTTCCAATCCCTCACGGAAGAGGAAGAGGCCAAATAAGAAGCAAGTGGCTTCCAGTTCTTCTAAACCTCCTGTCTCGGACGGGAAGAAGAAGAACAAGAACAAGAAGCCAAAGGACCCTAAAAAGTCCAAATGCTTCCACTGTGGGAAGGTAGGTTACTTCAAGAAGGCTTGCCGGGAATTCCTAGCCTCCAAGGGCAAGGAAGGTAAGGAACTTCATTACTTAGAAGCGTGTTTGGTGGAAGAATCGAAAGACACATGGGTCATTGATTCGGGTGCCACTAATCATGTTTGTGTTTCTATGCAGGGGTTCGTGGAAACGAGAAGTCTACATGATAGGAGCCTCTCGTTGCAGACTGGAGATGGTAGCTTTGTGGTGGCTGAGGCAGTGGGAGACGTTCATCTTTATTTTGATCAATTTAGGTTTATTTTATTGAAAGACTGTTTTTATGTTCCTAATTTTAGGAGGAACCTTATATCGGTAGCTTGTTTAATAAAGGATTCTTATTCAGTTTCTTTTAGTAAAAGAGTTGATATTCGTAGAAATAAGCCTTTTATCTGTTCTGGATGGATGGATGGAAACCTATATTTGATCAGACCAAAGATGTACTCACTGCTTGACACTGAATTAATTGATAACTCTAAAAGGTTGAAAGTTTCTCACTCTAACAAGGCGTATCTTTAGCATTTAAGACTTGGTCATATTAATCAGGATAGGATTCAAAGATTGGTGAAAGACGGTCCTCTGGAATCTCTGGAGGAGGTACGACTTCCCCAATGTGAGTCTTGTCTAGAGGGTAAGATGACTAAGAGGTCTTTTGGAGCTAAGGGTACAAGGGCACAGGAGCTCTTAGAAATTGTGCACACTGACGTATGTGGCCCCATGAACGTCACAGCACGAGGAGGGTTCGAGTACTATGTCTCTTTCATAGATGATTACTCGAGGTATGGATATGTGCATCTGATGCACCGCAAGAGCGAAACCTTTGATAAATTCAAAGAGTATCGTGCGGAAGTGGAAAAGCAATTGGATAAATCCATAAAGACACTTCGATCTGATCGAGGTGGCGAATACCTCTCCGATGAATTTCTAGGACATCTTGTAGAGAATGGGATATTATCCCAATTGACTGCACCTGGTACTCCACAACAGAATGGTGTAGCCGAAAGGAGAAACAGGACCTTATTGGATATGGTACGGTCCATGATGAGTTACTCAACGCTGCCATTATCATTTTGGGGACATGCTTTACAAACGGCGTGCTATATTCTGAACCAGGTTCCGAGCAAATCAATTCCTAGAACTCCGTATGAATTGTGGCGTGGCAGGAAGCCCTCCCTTGGACATATGAGAATATGGGGCTGCCCGGCACATGTACTGGATGGGGATGCGAAGAAGTTGGAACCAAGATCAGAATTATGCATGTTTGTAGGGTATCCAAAGGGAACTAAAGGAGGTCTGTTCTATAACCCGAAGGAATAAAAGGTCATTGTCTCAACCCATGTGACATTCTTGGAGGAAAGTCACATGAATGACTTTAAACCTCGAAGCAAAGTGGTGCTAGAGGAGTTATCGGGTGAAAGAACTGCTCCACAGATTTTGGTCTTGGACACAAGTCCGAGTTCCAGTGAAAGACCTGCAGACGATCAACAATTTAGGGTGCCTCGTCGTAGTGGGAGGGTTTCTAAGAAACCTAATTTCTTTATGTATGATGCTGAGGTATACCAGGCCGAGGCTCATGAGCATGAGGAAGATCCGGTCACATATGATGAAGCCATAAAGGATGTTGATTCTAGATCTTGGAAACAGGCTATGAACAATGAGATGGATTCTATGAAATCCAACTCTGTTTGGGAACTTGTAGATTTACCGGATGGGATAAAACCCATTGGATGCAAATGGGTCTACAAAAGAAAGAAGGATGCGGAAAGGAGAGTGAAAACTTTCAAAGCTAGACTGGTTGCAAAGGGATACACGCAAAAGGCTGGAATCGATTACGAGGAAACCTTTTCGCCTGTTGCTATGCTGAAGTCTATCCGTATTCTTCTATCCATTGCTGCGGCTCTCGATTACGAGATCTGGCAAATGGATGTCAAGACGGCATTCTTGAATGGCCATCTTGAAGAGTGTATCTATATGATACAGCCCGAAGGGTTCGTAGCAAAAGGCCAAGATAAGAAAGTCTGCAAGTTGCTTAGATCCATTTATGGATTAAAGCAGGCATCCCGCTCATGGAACCAGAGGTTTGATCAAGCGATTAAGACATTTGGTTTTGAGCAGAACGTTGATGAACCTTATGTTTATAAACGTATTAAGGATGGAAAAGTGGTCTTTCTGATACTCTATGTCGATGATATACTACTCATTGGGAATGATGTAGGGAACTTATCATCGGTCAAGCTTTGGTTACACCAACAGTTTGACATGAAGGACTTGGGAGAAGCTAATTATGTTCTAGGCATTCGTCTCTTCAGAGATCGAAAGAACAAAATAATAGCATTATCCCAAGCTTCATACATAGATAAAATAATTGACAAATATGCAATGCTAGAGGCAAAGAAAGGCTCACAACCTTCTATTGCCGGTTTAACTCTTTCATTGGATGACTGTCCCAAGACATCGGAAGAAAGAGAGCGTATGAGTAAGGTCCCTTATGCATCCGCTATGGGTAGCCTTATGTACGCTATGCTTTGCACTCGCCCGGACATATGTTTTGCAGTAGGTATGATGAGTCGATATCAAGCGAATCCTGGAACCAAGCACTGGCAAGCAGTAAAGCATATACTCAAGTATCTTAAGAGAACGAGGGATTATATGCTAGTGTATTCTGGAGGGGACCTAACACCCGTAGGATACACGGACTCAGACTTCCAGACTTGTAAGGATTCGAGGAAATCGACATCTGGATCAGTGATTTTACTCGGAGGAGGCGCCATTGTGTGGAGGAGCGTGAAGCAGGGCTGCACAGCTGACTCTACTATGGAGGCTGAGTATGTGGCTGCGGCTGAGGCATCTAAAGAAGCGGTTTGGCTCCGCAAGTTCTTTAGAGACCTTGAGGTCATTCCGGGTGTTGACAAGCCTATCACACTTTACTGTGATAATACAGGGGCTATTGCCAACACAAGGGAATCTCGGCACCACAAGAGGACCAAGCACATAAATCGGAGGTATCACATTATTAGAGGGCATGTGGAGACAGGACAAGTGGATGTATGTAAGATCGCGTCCAAGGACAACATCGCTGATCCCTTTACTAAGACTTTGGTAGCTAGAAGCTTTGAGAGGCATGTAGAGGCGATGGGGATGCGTAACATGGCACATCTGCTGGCTTAGGGCAAGTGGGAGATTGTTAGGAAATGCCCTAAGTATTAGAGACATTTTGATGTATTCATTTTGAACTGGATAATAAAATTATACATAGAGGTTATTCATTATATTGCTATCTGTCCTCGTCTTATTTACATTTTAAAGTAAATGTAAGCAAATATGGCTCACTGACTGCTTGTGTTAAAATTGTTAGAACGTTGCATGCAATGGACTTTTGTATGCGAGAAGACAATGTTCTAAAGTTAGCAGTCTAAATTATGGTCTGTAGTCTATGGGGTTAGACCGAGCATCTAACTCATGTTAAGACTATTATGTTGTCTAAAGCCTTAGAGGGGACGGTTTGTCTTGACTGTCTGGAGCTGGACTCCCAAGTAGAGACATGGATATGTTACTCGATGGTGATATATTAGGCCGGGACTAAAGCGTGATTGATCTACGTAGTCCGCTATGAGTGGATCAATCTGCTTTTGACGTTCATTGTGCAATAACCTTAATCCTGAGTAAATGAACTACTTCATGTATATGACTTGTGTACTTTGATATTCCAATGGCTAAAGTGTCTCAGAGGTAGTAAGCTTATAGACCGGTTCATTGGGTGCATGACTTGTATACGATGAAGGGTTTGTTTGCAGATATCAGAATCATAGCTCTGAGGAGTTAAAGGTATCCTCTTAAAGGCATTATACTGAATGTGAAAATGGACAAGGCCTTGGGTCGTCTGCTGGGCGGATGACTTCTTATTCACATATGGTGAATAATCATTTTCTTGATTCGGTAGTATAATGGAACTTTAAGATAGCCTGATCAGTAGGATTAAACGGACTTTGACCTAAGGCTGATCATGGATATCATATGAGGGTTTTGCATATATGACAAGGTCATTGGATGGTAGCTCGTCACAGGCTTACGTAATACGGTATATAATTGGGAGTTCAGTTTCAGGTTTATAGTGGTGTGACTCTGAAATTAGTGATCATATGATTGAGTTGTTCGGTACAGAATGATGATCATATGGAATCACGGGAGCCCAATTATATATGTCCAATCAGTCCCTCTACTAGCTCCACATAATTCCTTAACGTTTGGCAAATTGATTTGTGTATGCTATTGGCTAGTTTATTATGCATGGATGGTGATGACACAGGATTAGGATGGTAGACAAGATTCTCTCCGGTTGGATTCAGATTTTGTTTTGGATAATAGAGTACACAATTATTCGAACTCCAAATAAAGTTGCCATGATTTTATTTGAGATTGGATTGGAGTTGTAGAAAATTATCCATGAGAACAAGAATATGAAACACAACCGTTTTGTGGAATTTGAATTTTGAATTTTGAAATTTGAATTTTGAATTTTGAAATTTGAAATTTGAATTTTGAATTTGAAATTTGAATTTGAAATTTGAATTTGAAATTCGAATTTGAAATTTGAATTTGAAATTTAAATTTGAAATTTGAAATTTGAAATTTGAAATTTGAAATTTGAATTTGAAATTTGAATTTGAAATTTGAAATTCAAATTTTGAATCACAGTCCAAGTAGGATTCGAATTTGTTATGGAAAATCCACAAGGTTTGAAATTCGAATTTGAGTTGGATTTGGAGAGGATAATCTTGTTAGAATCCTACTTGAATTTTGAATCCAAATCCCAACAAAAGTGGGTGAATTTTTTGAGGATAATCCTCAATGGAAAATTCGGTTTTTTGTGGATAAGATTCAAGGGAAAATTCAAGTTTCAATCCTAGTTGAATTTGGATTCTCTCCTTCCCTAAAAGTGGCTGAAATTTTGGAGCCTTAATCCTAGGAAATTCGGTTATTTTTGGATAAGGTTGAGATGAGATTTAGCTTGAAAATCCTAGTGGAATTTTGATTCTTCCTTATCCTAAAAGTGGCCGAAAATTTGGAGAAGATTTTCTCCTAAATATTTCTGATTTTTTGGTTGAAAAAGGGAGATAAAATTCTAGTTAAAATCTTGTTTAGATTTGGATTGGATTTATCCTAGAAAAACCGAATTTAATTGTTAGGATTATCCTATAAAAAATTCGGATTTTTGGTTAAAGATAAGGGAGAAAATCTTTTCCTAGTCCAATTCGAATTCAGAGAATCACCTCATGCAGGTCTATAAATAGAGGTCCTGCCACTCCAGTTCTCTAAGACCACAGACTCTCAGGGGAGCAGGCTTATTGTTGCACAGCTCATCGTGACAATAAAGTTCTTTAGAGATCTGGGTGGTCGGAAGAAGACTAGCAGTGCTAGCATACCGATCGAGGTTCAGAGTGCCCACACACTCAGCCATTCGGGAATTGGAGAATAGTAGATAAGTCTAGTTGGTTGAAGCCTCCGGTCACTCTCCTCCTGTTCATTGGCATCCTTGAGGTATGAGTTTTAATTGTTGTTGATTTATTGTATATGGCATCATGAGATATTTAACGATCTAAAAATTTTTATTGTTCCGCTACGCCACTCTGATACGTTTTTACCGGTTTAATTTCCTACACCATATGTACCTGCCACGTACTATACCACAAGCCTATTTTATGTAAAAGTTTTCCAAACTTTTACATAAAAGCTCACAATTTCCAAATTCACATTTTGAACCACATTACACAAAATTTTTTTTCAATTTTGCTCTTAGTTTTGGTCTAGGTTTTTGCAATCAAAACCTAAACAAAATTTCTCAATTTTCCCACCAAATTTTGGCTATTCCAATGTCATTTTTTTAGCACATTTTCAAGCCAATTTCATTGCATTTTTCAACACAATTCCTAGGGTTTTTAACCCTTACAACCCACGGCCACATTAAGAGAAACATACCCCAAATTTTTTTTTTTTTTTTGCTTTCAATAACAATTCCATCCTTTACATAATAAAAGGCATGATTTAAATCATCCAAACATCAAGTAAACCATGCAAAATTTTTCACCAAACCCTAATTAACCCACGGCCATATTAGGGCAGTTCACACCAAATTTTTTTTTCCAAGCTTTCCATAATGCAAATCATGCTTTATATTAGACCAATTTATGATTTAAAGCATGTTAACACTTAAACCACAAAAATTTCTCATTGATTACTCTTGGTAACCCACAGTTTTACCCTTGGAAAACCAACCAAAATTTGGTTTTTCTTTGAACCAAATGCATGGTTATTCTCCTAATTACACCCTTAACAAAACCCAAGCACCAAATCAATCAAAACAACCCAAAAATTTTCCATCCTCTACACTATTCATTACACGGATTTCTTGAAGAAAAACTTCAAACCAAGGAGAGTTACCTTGTTCACTTGCTTCCTTAGGCTTCAATGAAAGGTTTGACACCAATTTTGTGAAGAAAAATTGAAGAAATCACTTGGTTCCTCTTGGGTTGCTCACGGTTCCCACCATAGAAAACACTTAGGAAATTTTTTTGTTATGTTTTGCCTTGAAATTTTGTTTCGGCCACTTTATGCCAAGTTTTGCCGACTTAACCAACCAAAAAGCCAATTAATTTGGCTTTCAACCAATCAAAAATCAACACATTTCAAGCTTAATTCTTTCCATATTTTTCAAAAATTAAAATGGTGGATTTTTGGCTAAATCTTGACCTTTAGATCAAAAAGCAACTAAATCATGGCCATTAATGCTACCAACCACCATTTTCCTTCCATTTATTAAATGGATTTATGATGTCATAAATGCAAAAGCATATGTTGACTTTGACTTTTACTATTCACATTAATTCGACTACTTTTTGACCGATACCGGTTCGAGCCGAAATTTTCCTGAAATCATCCCGGCGGGTTCCTGAGGTCTCCTGTGCAGTCGGATCAATTTAAACTGCTTCCGTTTGTTCAAAATCAATCCCGGATATTTTCTGTCTTTTAGTGCTCCGGTTAGGGTTTTCAATGTTGGTTTTGGCACAGTTTCACCCGTTTTAACTCAGTGAATTTTTCCAACACTGAATTCTTACTCGTCAGTATGGTTAGAACATTTTCATATATTCTAAATAATATAAATACATTTATTTCACTCTTTAAATAGTACAAATTTTTATATACATACATTTGTATATTTTCTTCCGAGAATGCCTGATTTTCCTGATTGTCACATTCACCCCTCCTTATAAAATTTTCGTCCTCGAAAATTAGAACAAGTGGGGGTATAAACTCCTCATCTCGTCTTCTCGTTCCCACGTAGCTTCTTCAAGGTTGTGATTTTTCCACAAAATCTTCACTAGTGGGATTGTCTTATTCCTCAGTACTTTTTCTTCACGAGCCAGTACTCAAATAGGTTGTTCCTCATATGTTAAATCCTCGTGGATTTTAATAGGCTCATGCTTCAACACATGGGACGGGTCTGGTATATACTTTCTCATCATCGACACATGAAATACATTATGCACTGTCGACAATTCAGGAGGTAACGCTAATCTGTACGCGACCCTTCCAATGCATTCGATAATTTCATAAGGTCCAATATATCTTCGACTTAGTTTCCCTTTCTTCCCGAAACGCATAATCCCCTTCATAGACGATACCTTAAGAAACACGAAGTCTCCTTCATCAAACTCGAAGGATCTCCGCCTCTTGTCCGCATAACTCTTTTGTCGGCTTTGCGCAATTTTCATTTGACGCTGAATTCTAGCAACTGCATCGGAAGTCTCTTGTATGAAATCCGTCTTATGCAACTGCTTCTCTCGTAAATCATACCAGTGTAATGGTGATCTGCACTTCCGTCCATACAAAGCCTCATAAGGTGCCATGCCTATAGAAGCTTGGTAACTATTATTGTACGAGAATTCAATTAATGATAACTTCTCGTTCCAATTTCCCGTAAAATCCATTACATAAGCTCGAAGCATGTCCTCTAACGTCTGGATTGTCTGCTCCGACTGTCCGTCTATTTGTGGATGAAATGCCATACTGAGTCTTAATTCAGTACCCATGGCCTCTTGCACACACTTCCAGAAATTCGAAGTGAACCGTGCATCTCGATCTGATACAATGGATTTTGGTACTCCATGTAATCTGACGACATGAGTTATGTACAGCTGAGCAAACTTTTCCAACGAAAAAGTCATCTTGACAGCTATAAACAGTGCCGTCTTGGTCAGTCTATCCACAATAACCCAGATGGCATCATAACCTTCTCGGGTTTTTGGGAGTCCCATTACAAAATCCATCGTAATGTGTTCCCATTTCCATTCAGGAATCTCCAGAGGTTCCAATCTTCCTGCTGGATGTTTATGCTCCGCTTTGATTCTTTGACAGGTCATGCATCTGCTCATGAATTTTGCTATATCATTCTTCATCCCTTTCCACCAGAACTGTAACTTCAAGTCCTGATACATCTTGCTTGCTCCGGGATGAATCGAATACAGTGTCTCATGGGCTTCTGACATGATCCGTCTTCTGAGTTCCTCGTCAGCTGGAACATATATCCTTCCTTGATAAAGGATCATTCCATCCTTGGAAATTCCTTCTTGAGAACTTGTCATTGTTGGGTCTCGTCTTTGAACTTCCTTTATATCCTCAAACAATGATGATTCCACTTGGAGTGCAGCTAATCTTCCAGATATCAGCTCCAAGTTCAAGGAATTTATCTCTTGCTGCAATGGCTTCGGAAGCCTTTTTATCTGTAGCTGGTGCGATATGGTAGACTTTCTACTTAAAGCATCCGCTACACGGTTGGCCTTTCCTGGATGGTATAGGATTTCACAATCATAATCCTGCACCAGTTCCAACCATCTTCTTTGTCGCATATTGAGCTCCTTTTGCGTGAAGAAATACTTCAGGCTTTGATGATCAGTGAAAATCTGACACTGAGCTCCATAGAGATAGCGTCGTCAAATTTTAAGTGCGAATACTACTGCAGCAAGTTCAAGGTCATGCGTAGGGTAATTCCTTTCATGCTCCTTTAAATGATGGGAAGCATAGGCAATCACCTTGCCGCCTTGCATTAGGACTGCTCCCAATCCTACTTTAGATGCATCACTGTAGATTACAAACTTCTCCCCTTCAGTGGGAAGCGTAAGGATTGGTGCGCTTGTCAGCCGTCTCTTTAACTCCTGGAAGCTTCTTTCGCATTCCATAGTCCACTCGTACTTCCTTTCCTTACGTGTAAGAGCAGTAAGAGGTGCAGCTAAACGGGTAAATCCCTCTACAAATCATCGATAATAACCAGCTAACCCCAAGAAACTGCGTATTTCCGTCACATTCTTGGGTGCAGGCCACTGGTTAATTGCATTTACTTTCGTCGGATCTACAGCAATATCTTCCTGGGACACAACATGTCTGAGGAAATGTACTCTGTCCAGCTAAAACTCACATTTTGAGAATTTGGCATACAGTTGATGCTTCCTTATCGTATTCAGCACGATCCTCAGATGCTCCTGGTGCTCCTTATGAGTCTTTGAGTATATAAGAATGTCATCAATGAATACAATGACAAACTTATCCAAATACTCTTTAAAAATTCTGTTCATTAAATCCATGAACACTGCCGGTGCATTTGTTAATCCAAATGGCATCACAAGAAACTCGTAGTGACCATAACGAGTCCTAAATGCCGTCTTAGGAATATCACTTTCTTTAATTCTCAACTGGTGATATCCTGATCGTAAGTCGATCTTGGAAAATACCGCTACGCCTTTTAACTGGTCGAATAGGTCATCAATTCTAGGTAATGGATATCTATTTTTGATCGTGACCTTATTCAACTCTCGGTAATTAATGCACAAACGGAATGTTCCATCCTTTTTCTTGATGAATAACACAGGTGCACCCCACGGAGAATAACTCGGTCTGATGAATCCTTTATCCAAAAGCTCCTTTAATTGTTCCTGTAGCTCTTTTAACTCCACTGGAGCCATGCGGTATGGTGCTTTGGAAATAGGTGCCGTTCCAGGCATCAACTCAATTTCGAACGAGATTTCTCTCTCTGGAGGTATCCCTGGTAACTCTTCCGGAAATACGTCAAGAAATTCATTAACAACGGGAACATCTTCAGGTTGAAGCTTCTGTTCCTCTGTAGTATCCACCACATATGCCAGATATCCCATGCAACCACTGGCTATCAGCTTGCTTGCTCTCAGCGAACTGATCATCATCTTCCCGGGTTTTCGAGAAGTATCGACGTACTCGAAACTCTCTTCTTCCTCGGGTTGGAATACTATCTTTCGATTTCGACAGTCGATCATAGCTTGATATTTCCCTAGGAAATCCATGCCTAGAATCACATCGTAATCCACGATCTTCATTACGATTAACTCCGCATATAGCTCCCTATTTGCCACATATACTAGTACATAAGGTAACCAGTAATTGGACAACAGTACTTCCCCAGAGGGTAAAGCTGTCTTAAATACTCTTCCAATATAGTCCTTAGGAAGTCCTATCTTGTCAGCAAATGCATAGGAAACAAAAGAATGCGTAGCACTGGAATCAAACAATACAGAGGCTACATGACTAGCGACAGTGAGCTGACCTGTCACTACGTTCGATGTTCCTGCCTCTGCATCCTCCTTGCTGTAGGCCATCACACGAGCATCAGCACGTGGCACACGCTCCTGGCGTTGCGGCCTTACTGGGGACTCTTCAACTCTGGCCTGAAGCGAATGAGCTTGTGGGCGTGTCTGGTGCTGTTGGGAAGCGCCTTGTCCACTCTGCCTATTGTTTGGACAGTTCCTGGTGTAATGGCCTTCCTTTCCACATTCATAGCAAATAAGTGGCCCAAATCTGCATTGCCCAGAATGTCTCTTCCCGCATGTAGGGCAATTTTGTACATTGGATTCCGCATTTCCAGTTGTCCTTCGCTGCTGGTTTCGATTATTTCCCTGGCGATTTCCAGAAAAATTGCCTTTCCTCTTGTTTTGCTGGGATCCTTGATTATTGCCCTGGCTTGGTTTAGCATTCTGATTAGGCTTGCTTGATTGACCAACTTGTGTAGACTTCGCCAAAGCCCTCTCCTTCTTCTTGGCCTCCCAGTGTTTCTCTCTTTCCTCTTTCTGTCGGGCTACATGAAACTCAGCTCTGATGGCCCGACTAACACAATCTGCTACAGAAGTAGGCGGTACTTGTCCAGTGTCTACTAATGCAGTAATTTCTGGTCTGAACATCCCTATCATTTTTTGTATTTTCTCCCTCTCAATAGCGACTACATAGGGACATAAACGGGATAACTGGTTGAACTTTCGGCAAACTTCGCTTACCGACATATTTCCTTGCGTCAATTCTGAGAACTCTTTCTGTTGTTGTCTCAGAGATGCAGGGTCATAATATTTCTGGTTAAATTCTTCCAGAAATTCCACCCAACTCATGGTAGACACATTTCTTCTCATTCGCACGATGTCCCACCAAAAACGAGCATCTTTCCTCAACACAAAAGACGCACATGCGACCTTTTCCCGGTCAGTTAGGTTCATGAATTCCATGATTACTTGCAATGACGACAACCAGTCTTCAGCCTCTAGAGGATTTGTAGAACCTTCAAATTCTGGCGGTCTCATACGCCTGAATATTTCATAGAGAGGTTCCAGATTTAATACCGGTTGCGATTCAAGAACTCTCTCATTTACAGCAGCTGGAGGGATAACTGGATCTACCTCAGCTTCTTGTTTTACTTGGGTACCCTCAGAGCCTTGTCTTTGTTCTAACTCCTCTACCCGTCGTCTCAGATTAGCATTTTCTTGCATCTGAGCTTCTAATAGGGCTTGTATCTGATCTAATCTTTCCATGACATTAGGACGTCGTTCTCGTCCCTCTGGTCGATTTCGCAAATCCACCATCTTGCCTATTATCCTATTATGGCACAATAATTCACCGTTAGCCTTTCCATAACCACATTCGTAAGATCATATAATTTACAAAATTCAGGGTAATGTAAAGCCACATCATCGTAACACATCATCGTACAACATATAATCATTTTGATATTTCATTCATAGTAAAACGTTTATATATCGTACATAACCATCACCAGTGATATATACATCGGCCATTTTATACATCCTGGCCATAAATCTATACAAAAGAGCTTTCCTCTCTATAAGCTACTTATGTACATGTATACATCTACTGGTCACACATCTCCTGTGTCTAAGACTAGAGGATATTCTTTTGGATCCTCGTCATCATCTGGATCATCTGAATCGTCACCACCCCTAGGCAATGCTCCCTGTCCTGAGTCATCACCTCCTCGTGGTCTAGACGGTCCAGCCTCATGATCATTCATCATTCTTCTCAGCCCAAAGATGCGTGCGAACATCTCATCTTAACCCAGTGTCTCTCGTCGACTCTGCGTCAGATGCTCAATCAAAATCTCTCTCTCGATCATCCTGATCGTCACCACAAACTCTTGGAGCGTAGGAGGAAATAGCTTAATCACCCTCTATCTCAACTCCATGGGTAAACCTCTCCAAAACAGCTCACAACAGTTCGCTTCAGTGAGGTTGGGCAACGGACATCTCCTCCTAATGGTCTCCTCAAATCGTGCTGCGTAAGACATAACTGTCTCACCAGACAACATGACCATCCTTTCAGTCTGGAGAATGTAGTCCCTAACCTCATCGAATCCAGGGTATGCAGGTGTATCAGCCTCTCGTCTCTCTGGAGGTGCTGGAGCAGGTGTCGGATCCCTAGGCGGAAACTGATCAGCCAATCGCTGACAGAACTCAGCCCAACTGAATCTTAATAAAATCTCCTGGTCACAATACTCCCAGAATACTCGAGCGTCTCCCTGAAACATACTGATGGCCAATCGGATCCACATATCTCGATCAATGTCGCAAATCACCATAATCCTCTCTATGGCATGGAGCCAGTCCTTCGCCTCCATCGACTGTCGTCCACCATCAAACATCGGGGGACTACTAGCTCGAAATGCCTGTACTGCCTGAGCCGAAACTCTCACTCCAATGTGTTGGCGTCCACCAACAACTGGAATGTCCACTACTACTGGTGGATGAAGTATCGGTCGTGGCTGTACTACATCTACTGGCGCTGGTGCTGGTGTTGGTACTGGTGCTAGAGGTCTTTCAGGCACCGGGGGTCTGATTACCGGTCGTTGGGCAATAGACGGCCTCACAACAGGTCTCGTCCATACCCGTAATACCCCTCTTGGTCGTGGTAGCGGTGGTCTCACATAAGGAGGTCTGGTCATCTTGCTACCTATAAGATAATTATTTTCACATAAGAAAATAATTAACTAAACTTAAGTAAACTACTTACTTGGATAGCGGTGCAGGATGCGCGAAGTGTCAAATCAGGATATGGTCAATACTGCTCTGACATACCAACTGTGACAGCAGTTGGTAATCCAAATTAAACCAACCGTAATTCCGCTCTGATACCAACTGTGGCAGCAGTTGGTATTATAAACTAAACCAATCGCAAACCTTGCTCTGATACCAACTGTGGCAGCAGTTGGTATTCTAGAATACACCAACCGTAAACCCGCTCTGATACCAACTGTGACGGCCCGCCCCTCTTGGAGATCATACAATACTATTACAGTTAAGCTTTATTGCTAACTGCGATAGATTGTACTCTCATGGGTCGCCGGCTAATCTCTCTCAGAGTAAATCATGATGTTTTTGGGGAAATTTTTTTTTTCTTTAAACATCATGTAAAACATTTCCCACTATTTACTTTGTTGGCACATACAAAGTAATTTACATAATACAGTACTTTCGTAAAATATGTACTATTACAAAAGAACTGTTTTCTTTTTCCCTTCTCATTTATCGCTCAGCGGAAAGACTCTGGCAGGACCATATCCCTCGCCCATTTATCCCATTTGACACGCGCTATCCCGTCCGCCATCCAGTCAAACAAGCTACTGAGCAGGTCGCTTACCTACAACATAAGCAAGAATGGTGAGCTACAGGCTCAGTAAGTTCAAACATGCAAGAAATAAAATTTCTATGAATAGTACTATTCATCGTGAATAGTATCATTGACCACTATTCATATGTGAATAGTAACTTTGACCACTATTCATTATGAATAGTAAGTTTGACCACAACACAGTATCACAACAGTACATCTACCGCGATGTTAGTACCCTCACGAAACTGTCTTATGCTCAATTATGGCATAGTTTCAGTTTTAGGTAATTATCTTTCATTATGTTCTGGTTTTGAGCTCATGTTTGCAGTACCATTTAAGTGCGTATGACTGGGAACGGTACATTAGTGCTGACCTCCACAGCCTTAGTCTCATAGCCCCGAAGGCAAAATTGTACATGACTAGGAGCGGTACATCAGTGCTGACCTCTACAGCCTTAATCTCATAGCCCCGAATGCAAAAGTACCTCCCTGTACGGAAGGCTGGTACGCCAAAAAGTGGTTTCATTACCGACTTTTTAAAATTCTAACTCGGTGACTTCACATTGTCCCGTTGTTAGGAATGGTTCACATTTTAATTTTAGGTGAGTGAGTTTCATTAACCTCGCTCTAGTGCCCGAAGCACAATTACCAATGTGTCCATTCTCAATAGTGCCCGTAGCACATTACGTCTCTCTCTCTACTCTATAATAGTGCCCGTAGCACATATGTACCTAACTTATAGTTAGTACATTAAAGTTAGCAACAATAATGCTATATGTTGCAGACAGGTAAATGTCTGAACTTACCTTATCAGTCTCTTCTCCTTTTCCCTCTTGGATCTTTGATCGCCCTCCTTATAGGTCGATTTTTGGATCCTACAGACAAAACCTTGTCTGTTAATTTTATTTCCATTTATAGCTTTTATTTTTCATTAAAAAGCTTAAATAAAACCTATTTATAACTTTTTAGGCTTTATTTATCATTTTCCCCATTTTTCTCAACTTTTGTAAAATTACGATTTTACCCCTATATTTTGACAAAATTGCAATTTTACCCCCGACGGAATTTTCTTGATCCAGACTGCATTTCAATTTTCCATTAGGGACTCGGGTTTCCGACCCGACCCCAAATTTTTATTTTTAATTTCCATTTTACCCCAAATGCCGTTTTCGAAATTTCGGCAGCATTTCGGCGTAATTTTAAGGCTACCGGCGTTAGGTACGCCTCGAACCATATGTGCCTACCACGTACTATACCACAAGCCTATTTTATGTAAAAGTTTTCCAAACTTTTACATAAAAGTTCACAATTTCCAAATTCACATTTTGAACAACATTACACAAAAAGTTTTTTTCAATTTTGCTCTTAGTTTTGGTCTCGGTTTTTACAATCAAAACCTAACCAAAATTTCTCAATTTTCCCACCAAATTTTGGCTATTCCAATGTCATTTTTTTAGCACATTTTAAAGCCAATTTCATTGCATTTTTCAACACAATTCCTAGGGTTTTTAACCCTTACAACCCACACATTAAGAGAGACATACCCCAAATTTTTTTTTTTTTTGCTTTCAATAACAATTCCATCCTTTACATAATAAAAGGCATGATTTAAATCATCCAAACATCAAGTAAAGCATGCAAAATTTCACCAAACCCTAATTAACCCACGGCCATATTAGGGTAGTTCACACCAAATTGTTTTTTCCAAGCTTTCCATAATGCAAATCATGCTTTATATTAGACCAATTTATGATTTAAAGCATGTTAACACTTAAACCACAAAAATTTCTCATTGATTACTCTTGGTAACCCACGGTTTTATCCTTGGAAAACCAACCAAAATTTGGTTTTTCTTTGAACCAAATGCATGGTTTTTCTCCTAATTACACCCTTAACAAAACCCAAGCACCAAATCAATCAAAACAACCCAAAAATTTTCCATCCTCTACACTATTCATTACATGGATTTCTTGAAGAAAAATTTCAAACCAAGGAGAGTTACCTTGTTCACTTGCTTCGTTAGGCTTCAATGAAAGGTTTGACACCAATTTTGTGAAGAAAAATTAAAGAAATTACTTGGTTCCTCTTGGGTTGCTCACGGTTCCCACCATAGAAAACACTTAGGAAATTTTTTTTGTTATGTTTTGCCTTTAAATTTTGTTTTGGCCACTTTATGCCAAGTTTTGCCGACTTAACCAACCAAAAAGCCAATTAATTTGGCTTTCAACCAATCAAAAATCAACACATTTCAAGCTTAATTCTTTCCATATTTTTCAAAAATTAAAATGGTGGATTTTTGGCCAAATCTTGGCCTTTAGATCAAAAAGCAACTAAATCATGGCCATTAATGCTACCAACCACCATTTTCCTTCCATTTATTAAATGGATTTATGATGTCATAAATGCAAAAGCATATGTTGGCTTTGACTTTTAATATTCACATTAATTCGATTACTTTTTGACCGATACCGGTTCGAGCCGAAATTTTCCTGAAATCATCCCGGCGGGTTCCTGAGGTCTCCTGTGCAGTCGGATCAATTTAAACTGCTTCCGTTTGATCAAAATCAATCCCGGATGTTTTCCGTCTTTCAGTGCTCCGGTTAGGGTTTTCAATGCCGGTTTTGGCACCGTTTCACCCGTTTCAACTCAGTGAATTTTTCCAACACTAAATTCTTACTCATCAGTATGGTTAGAATATTTTCATATATTCTAAACAATATAAATACATTTATTTCACTCTTTAAATAGTACAAATTGTTATATACATACATTTGTACATTTTCTTCCGAGAATGCCTGATTTTCCCGGTTGTCACATGGATATCATATAAGGGTTCTGCATACATGACAAGGTCATTGGACATTAGCTTGTCACATGCTTTCATAATACGGTATATAATTGGGAGTTCAGTTTCAGGTTTATAGTGGCGTGACTCTGAAATTAGTGATTATATGATTGAGTTATTTGGTGCAGAATGATGATCAAATGGATTCATGGGAGCTCGATTATATATGTCCAATTAGTTCCTCTACTAGCTCCACATAATTCCTTAACAGTTGGCAAATTGATTTGTATATGCTTATTGGCTAGTTGATTATTTATGGATGATGTTGACATAGGATCAGGATGGTGGACAAGATTCTCTCCGATTGAATTCATATTTTGTTTTGGATAATAGAGTACATAATCATTCGAACTTCAAATAAAGTTGTCATGCTTTTATTTGAGATCAGATTGGAGTTGTAGAAAATTATCCATGAGAACAAAATTTGAAATGCAACTTTTTGTGGAGTTTGAAATTTGAAATTCAAAATTTGAAATTTGAAATTTGAAATTTAAATTTTGAATTTGAAATTTGAATTTGAAATTTAAATTTGTAATTTAAAATTTGAAATTTGAATTCGAAATTTAAATTTGAAATTTGAATTTGAAGTTTGAATTTTGAAATTTAAACTTTGAAATTTGAATTCAAATTTTGAATCATAATCCATGAAGGATTCGAATTTTTTGTGGATTATCTACAAGAGAGAATTCGAATTTGAGTTGGATTATGAAGAGGAAAATCTTGTTTGAATCCTACTTAAATTTTGAATCCAAATTCTAATAAAAGTGGCCGAAATTTTGTTGAGGAAAATCCTCCAAGATATTTTCGGTTTTTGTGGATAAGGTTCAAGGGAAATTCAAGCAAGAAAATCTTAGTTGAATTTTGAATCTCTCCCTCCCTAAAGTGGACGAAAATTTATGGATAAATCCAAGGAGAATTTTCGATTTTTAAAGGATACGGATGAGATAAAATTCAAGCTAGAAAATCCTATTTGGATTTTGATTCTCCTCACTTTTAATGACCGAATCTAGTCATGTTTTTGGCACTAGGGAAATTCAATTATTATGGATAATTGAGGAGATAAAATTTAAGTTAAAATCTTGTTTAAATTTGGATTGCAAAATCCCAAAAGATGGCTGAATGAACCCTTGATTTTGGCCTTGTTAATTTCAGATTTTTGCGAATGCATAAGGGAGAAAAATATTCTCTTAATCCAATTTGAATTCAAGGGATTATCTCATGCAAGTCTATAAATAGAGGTCCTGTCACTCCAGTTCTCTTAGATCACAGACTCTCAGGTGAGTAGGCTTATTGTTGCATAACTCATCGTGACAATAAGTTCTTTAGTGATCTAGGTGGTCGGAAGGAGACTAGCAGTGCTAGCATACCGATCGAGGAACTAAGTGCCCACACACTCTGCCATCTAGGAATTGGAGAATAGTATAGAAGGCTAGTTGGTTGAAGCCCTCCAGTCATTCTCCTTCTAAAGTTGGCGTCCTTTTGTTATTCTGCTGCGCCGCTCTGATATGTTTTTACCAATTTTATTACTACAATTGGTATCAAAGCCATCTCGTGACTATGCCGTGTACATAAATTAGACAATTAGTTGGTCTTTTTATTTATGTATGGATTTGATATTTAGAGAGTGGCATTTTAGGATTCTTTTAGGTTGTTATCATGTATTATGTATGTAGTATGTGGTTATTTTAATTTTTTAAATTATTATAAGCATGCTTGTTTCATGCCGGTTATGATTCCTTATAATTTACAAATATTGTATCTAGGATTTTTTATGTAACCATGGGAGTGGTTTATCATCACCGTAGTTTTCCCATGGATTTTAATTTTTATCTCTTAGAATTATTATGATTAGAATTTTTGTACACCGAAAACGGTTTTGGAAATTTTATGTAATTATTCTTGGAGGAGATTGAAGTTTGAAGACCATAATTTATTTTTCCTAAAAGTTAAATTTAATTTAAAGGTTGAAATTTTCATTGTGTGGAAAATTCTAATTTAATTAGGATTCAAATTAATTTTTGGAGGTCATAATGGGTAAATTGGAATATGACACAGAAATCGAGGATGGACCCCTCGGTATAGGCCATCAGCCTTGGTGGGGCTACACCCCCTACCCTCGGGCAGGATGGGGCTGCGGCAGCCCCTGCCCAAGGCTACACCACCACGGCTGCTCTACCTGTAACCGAGGGTGGCCGTGGCCTCCTAGGGGCCTGAAGCGCCCACCCGGGCGTGCAGCCCATGGCTGCAGGTGCTATCTGTAGCCTGGGGCTGCAGTAGCACTCAGGCATGCAGCCCGGCATGGCTGTGCCCAGCATATGGCCGTGGGCTGCCAACACCCCTAGGGCTGGTGGCTGTCCATGGTGGCTGTGGGTCGGCGGGTCGAAAAAATGAAAATTTTGATTTTAAATTTGAGATTTAATTTTAAATCATGTTTAAAAATATGTAATTAAAAATTTGAATTTTTTTTGAAATTACATATTATTATACATGAAATTTAAAATTGTTTAAAATTTGAATTTGAAATTTAAATTTGAAATTCGAATTTGAAATTTAAATTTTTGGAATTTAAATTTTAAATGATTCTTAGGATGAGAAATAAATGGAGAGGCTACATAAAGATGGATATAAGAAGACGGAACAAAATTCAAGACCCAAAGAATGCTTTGGATGGAATTTTGTAATCTTTATTTTCTTTGTTCTAGGATGGAACTATGGCTTGGTTATTTTTCCATCAATTATTTTTTCTATGATATGTCATGGATGGATGAATATGTATTGATGGATTTATTGTATGTATATTTGATAACATGTCATATAAGATAGGTGAATGCCTCTCAAACTATATTGATCATACATATTTGTCAAAACTTGCATGTTTTTCAAAATATTGAGTGGGAGAGGGTTTCAAACAAAACCCACGACCTCCATTGTTGATCCATATGTGAAAGCATGGTAACGCCTCGCGTCAGTTCTACCCTGACCATACCCCTCGGTAGGTGTTTACTGTCGCCGATGTACTAGATTGGATCTCCTATGGGGAAAACTGTTTGGACATGATTCTATTCATGACCACCCCTCGGTGGTTTAGTAGGACGTGGATCGGGCTACGTAAACAATGGTTATACACTCAAGACTCGTTTAGTTATTAACCTTCTCTAAAAGCTCTGTTAACTAAATTGGTGGCTAAAATAAGTGGTTATTAATATATTTCTTAACCTTGGAGGATTTAAGGCAACATATATTAATTGGACGAGGTCCATGTTCCAGCTATTTGTCTCATGACCACCCCTCGGTGACTGGGGGCAATAGGTGTTGAGAATCACCATTTCAATGCTACATGTTTTTTCAAGTTCCATGTAGGAACATACTTGTATGTTTTATTTGCTAAATTATCTATATATTTGCTTGGGCTTTCTAATAATGCCTAGTATAACTTTATTTCAGTTTAATACGTCACCGACACCTCTCATTTCAATACTTAGTGAAAATAAGCTGAATGGTGATAATTACAAAGACTAGAAAAGAAATTGACTAATAGTTCTCAACTGCGAGAGACATAAGTTTGTGTTGGACGAACCATGCCCACCTGGGCCCAAACCTGACACACCGCTTGAAGAGGTCCCGGTTGCCTGTACTCGTTGGAGAGAATCCAATTGTTAGGAAATGCCCTAAGTATTAGAGACATTTTGATGTATTTATTTTGAACTGGATAATAAAATTATATATAGAGGTTATTCATTACATTGCTGTGTGTCTTCATTTTATTTACATGTTAAAGTAAATGTAAGCAAATATAGCTCCTTGACTGCTTGTGTTAAAACTGTTAGAATGTTGCATGCAATGGACTTTTGTATGCGAGAAAACAATGTTCTAAAATAAGCGGTCTAAACTAAGGTCTGTAATCTATGGGGTTAGACCGAGCATCTAACTCATGTTAAGACCATTATGTTGTCTAAAGTCTTGGGGGAGACGATTTGTCTTGACTGTCTGGAGCATAGACTCCCAAGCAGAGACATAGATATGCTGCTTGGTGGTGACATATTAAACCGGGACTAAAACGTGATTGATCTACGAAATCCGCTTTGAGTGGATCGATCTGCTTTTGACGTTCATTGTGCAGTAACCTTAATCCTGAGTAGATGAACAGCTTCATGTATATGACTTGTGTACTTTGATATTCCAATGGCTAAAGCGTCTTAGAGGTAGTAAGCTTATAGACCGGTTCATTGGGTGCATGACTTGTATACGATGAAGGGTTTGTTTACAGATATCGGAATCATAGTATTAATAAGGAGTTAAAGGTATCCTCTTAAAGGCATTATACTGGATATGGAAATGGATAAGGCCTTGGGTCGTCTGCTGGGTAGATGACTTCTTATTCACATATGGTGCATAATCATTTTCTTTATTCGGTAGTATAATGGAACGTTAAGATGGCCTGATCAGTAGGATTAAATGGACTTTGACCTAAGGCTGATCATGGATATCATATGAGGGTTCTACATACATGACAAGGTTATTGGATGATAGCTTGTCACAGGCTTACGTAATACGATATATAATTGGGAGTTCAGTTTCAGGTTTATAGTGGTGTGACTCTGAAATTAGTGATCATATGATTGAGTTGTTCGATAAAGAATGATGATCATATGGATTTACGGGAGTCTGATTATATATGTCCAATTGGTCCCTCTACTAGCTCTACATAATTCCTTAACATTTGGTAAATTGAATTGTGTATGCTATTGGCTAGTTGATTATGCATGGATGGTGTTGACATAGGATTAGGATGGTGGACAAGATTCTCTCTGGTTGAATTCAGATTTTGTTTTGGATAATAGGAAAGGAAAATCTTGTTTGAATCCTACTTGAATTTTGAATCCAAATCCTAACAAATATGGATGAAAATTTTAAGGATTATCCTCACGGAATTTTCAGATTTTTTGTTGATAAGGTTCAGGGAAAATTTCAAGTTTCAATCTCAGTTGAATTTGGATTCTCTCCTCCATGATTATGGCTGAAATTTTGAGGAAGTTCTCATAAAGGATTTTGGTTATTTTGGAAAAATTCAGATTTTGTGTGTGGATTGGGGAGAAAATCTTCTCCTAATCCAATTCAAATTCAGAAGATCACCTCATGCAAGTCTATAAATAGAGGTCCTGCCACTCTAGTTCTCTCAGACCATAGACTCCCAGGTAAGCAGGCTTATTATTGCACAACTCACCGTGACAATAAGTTCTTTAGAGATCTAGATGGTTAGAAGAAGACTAGCAGTGCTAGCATACCGATCGAGGTTCAGAGTGCCCACACACTCAGCCATTCGGGAATTGAAGAATAGTAAAGAAGGCTAGTTGGTTGAAGCCCTCCGGTCATTCTCCTCCTGCAGATTGGCGTCCTTAAGGTATGAGTTTAAATTGTTGTTGGTTTATTATATATGGCATCACAAGATATTTAACGATCTTTAAAATTTTTTATTGTTCTGTTGCTCCACTCTGATACGTTGTTCCTAATTTATTTCCTATAATTGGTATCAGAGCCATCTCATGACTATGCCATGTACGTTAAGGAATACTAGGTTGGATCTCCTTTGTGGAAAACGTGTTCGGGTACGATCCTATTCATGACCACCCCTCGGTGGCTTGGTAGGACGTGGACCAGGATACGTAAACAATGGTTATACACTCAAGACTTGTTTAGTCATTAACCTTCCCTAGAAGCTTTGTTAACTAAACTGGTGGCCAAATAAGTGGTTATTAATATATGTCTTAACCTTGGAGGATTTAAGACAACATATATTAACTGGACAGGGTCCATGTTTGGGCTATTTGTCTCATGACCACCCCTCGGTGGCTTGGGCAATAGGTGCTGAGAATTACTGTTGTAATGCTACATGTTTTTCAAGTTTCATATAGGAACATTCTTGTATGTTTTATTTGCTAAAATATCTATATATTTGCTTGGGCTTTATAATGATGTCTAGTATAATTTTATTTCAGTTCAAAATGTCACCGACACCCCTCATTTCAATACTTACTGAGAATAAACTAAATGGTGATAATTATAAAGATTAGAAAAGAAATCTGTTGATAGCTCTCAGCTGCAAGAGACACAAGTTTGTACTGGACAAACCATGCCCACCAGGGCCCAAACCTAACACACCGCTTGAGGAGGTCTCGGTTGCCTATACTCATTGGAGAGAATCCAATGATATAGCTCGATGCCACATTCTGGCTAGCATGACGAGTGTTTTACAAAAGCAGCATGAGACTTATCAAGTTGCTGGGGAGATCATGGAAAATCTGGAGGACATGTTCGGAGGCCAAGAAAAATTGGCTCGACAGTCAGCTATAACCAGCATTATGAACTCTAAGCAAAAGGTGGGTACTCCGGTGAAGGACCATATGATCACTCTAATGGGATTCTTCGCTGAGGCTGCCGAGAACAGTGCCGAGTTAGACTACAGCATCCAGATTGAGATGGTGTTTAAAACTCTGTCTAAAGATTTTGTGGGGTTTAAGGCCGCATACAATCTGGCGATAAGGGAGTTAGGACTAACCAAGCTCATGAAGTAACTCCAAGCTTATGAGCGGATGATCAGGGATGGGGATGTGGTCCAACCCAAAGGAGAGGCTAATTTAGTGGAATCTTCTAAACCCTCACTGAAAAGGAAGAGGCCAAATCAGAAGTAAGCGGCTTCTAGTTCTTCTAATCCTCCTGTCTCAGATGGGAATAAGAAGAACAACAACAAGATGCCCAGGGACCCTAAAAAGTCCAAGTGCTTCCGCTGTGGGAAGGTAGGTCACTTCAAGAAGGCTTGCCGGGAAATCCTAGCCGCCAAGGGCAAGGAAGGTGAGGAACTTCACTACTTGGAAGCATGTTTGGTAGAAGAATTGAAAGGTACTTGGGTCGTTGATTCGGGCGCCACTAATCATGTTTGTGTTTCTATGCAAGGGTTCGTGGAAATAAGAAGTCTACATGATAGGAGCCTCTCGTTGCGGATTGGAAATGGCAGCTTGGTGGTGGCTGAGGCAGTGGGAGATATTTATCTTTACTTTGATGAATTTAGGTTTATTTTCTTAAAATACTGTTTTTATGTTCCTAATTTTAAGAGGAACCTTATATCGGTAGCTTGTTTAATAAAGGATTCTTATCAGTTTCTTTTAGTAAAAGAGTTGATATTCGTAGAAATAAGTCTTTTATCTGTTTTGGATGGATGGATGGAAACCTATATTTGATCAAACCAAAGATATACTCACTGGTTGACACCGAATTAATAGATAATTCTAAAAGGTTGAAAGTTTCTCACTCTAACAAGGCATATCTTTGGCATTTAAGACTTGGTCATATTAATCAGGATAGGATTCAAAGATTGGTGAAAGATGGTCCTCTAGAATCTATGGAAGAAGTACATCTTCCTCAATGTGAATCTTGTCTAGAAGGAAAGATGACTAAGAGGTCTTTTGGAGTTAAGGTACTAGGGCTCAGGAGCTCTTAGAAATTATGCACACTGACGTATGTGACCCCATGAACATCACAGCACGAGGAGGGTTCGAGTATTATGTCTCCTTTATAGACGATTACTCGAGGTATGGATATGTGTATCTGATGCACCGCAAGAGCGAAACCTTTGACAAGTTCAAAGAGTATCGTGTGGAAGTGGAAAAGCAATTGGATAAATCCATAAAAACACTTTGATCTAATCGAGGTGGTGAATACCTCTCAGACGAATTTCTAGGACATCTTGTAGAGAACAGGATATTATCCCAATTGACTGCACCTGATACTTCACAATAGAATGGTGTAGCTGAAAGGAGAAACAGGACCTTGTTAGATATGGTACAGTCCATGATGAGTTATTCAACGCTGCCATTATCATTTTGGGGATATGGTTTACAAATGGCATGCTATATTCTGAACCAGGTTCCAAGTAAGTCAATTCCCAGAACTCCGTATGAATTGTGGCGTGGCAGGAAGCCCTCCTTTGGACATATGAGAATATGGGGCTGTCTGGCACATGTACTGGATAGGGATGCGAAGAAGTTGGAATTAAGATCAGAATTATGCATGTTTGTAGGGTATCCAAAGGGAACTAAAGGTGGTCTGTTCTATAACCCAAAGGAACAAAAAGTCATTGTATCAACCCATGTGACATTCTTAGAGGAAAGTCACATGAATGATTTTAAGCCACGAAGCAAAGTGGTGCTAGAGAAGTTATCAGGTGAAAGAACTGCTCCACTGGTTTCGATCTTGGACACAAGTCCGAGTTAAAGTGAAAGACCTGCAGACGATCAACAATTTAGGGTGCCTCGTCGTAGTGGGAGGGTTTCGAAAAAACCTAATTTCTTCATGTATGATACTGAGGTATACCAAGCCGAGACTCATGAGTATGAGGATGATCTGGTCACCTATGATGAAGCTATAAATGATGTTGATTCTAAATCTTGGAAACAGGCTATGAGCAATGAGATAGATTCTATGAAATCCAACTTTGTTTGGGAACTTATAGATTTGCCAGATGGGATAAAACCCATTGGATGCAAATGGGTCTACAAAAGAAAGAAGGATGCGGAAGGGAGGGTGAAAACTTTCAAAGCTAGACTGGTTGCAAAGGAGTACACACAAAAGGCTGGAATCGATTATGATGAAACCTTTTTGCCTGTTGCTATGCTGAAGTCTATCTGTATTCTTCTGTCCGTTGCTGCGGCTCTCGATTACGAGATCTGGCAAATGGATGTCAAGATGGCATTCTTGAATGGCCATCTTGAAGAGTGTATCTATACAATACAACCCAAAGGGTTCGTAGCGAAAGGCCAAGAAAGGAAAGTCTGCAAGTTGATTAGATCCATTTATGGATTAAAGCAAGCATCCCGCTCATGGAACCAGAGATTTGATCAAGTGATCAAGACTTTCGGTTTTGAGTAGAACGTTGATGAACCCTGCGTTTATAAACGTACTAAGGATGGAAAAGTGGTCTTTCTGATATTCTATGTCGATGATATACTACTCATTTGGAATGATGTTGGGAACTTATCATCGGTCAAGTTTTGGTTACACCAATAGTTTGACATGAAGGACTTGGGAGAAGCTAATTATAGTCTAGGCATTCATCTCTTCAGAGATCGAAAGAACAAAATGATAGCGTTATCCCAAGCTTCATACATAGATAAAATAATTGACAAATATGCAATGCAAGAGGCAAAGAAAGGTACACAACCTTCTATTGCTGGTCTAACTCTTTTATTGGATGACTGTCCAAAGACATCGGAAGAAAGAGAGTGTCTGAGTAAGGTCCCTTATGCATCCGCTGTGGGTAGCCTTATGTACGCTATGCTTTGCACTCGCCCGGACATATGTTTTGCAGTAGGTATGGCGAGTTGATATCAAGCGAATCCTGGAACCAAGCACTGGCAAGCAGTAAAACATATACTCAAGTATCTTAAGAGAACGAGGGATTATATGCTAGTGTATTCTGGAGGGGAGCTAACACTCGTAGGATACATGGACTCAGACTTCCAGACTTGCAAGGATTCGAGGAAATTGACATCTGGATCAGTGTTTTTGCTCGGAGGAGGCGCCATTATATGGAGGAACGTGAAGTAGGGCTACATAGCTGAGTCTACTATGGAGGCTGAGTTTGTGGCTGTGGCTGAGGCATCTAAAGAAGCGGTTTGGCTCCGCAAGTTCTTTAGAGACCTTGAGGTCATTCCGGGTGTTGACAAGCCTATCACACTTTACTGTGATAACACTGGGGCTATTACCAACACAAGGGAATCTCGGCACCACAAGAGGACCAAGCACATAGATCAGAGATATCATATTATTAGAGGGCACGTGGAGACAGGACAAGTAGATGTATGTAAGATCACATCCAAGGACAACATTACCGATCCCTTTACTAAGACTTTGGTGGTAACAAGCTTTGAAAGGCAAGTAGAGGCGATGGGGATGCATAACATGGCATATATGCTGGCTTAGGGCAAATGGGAGATTGTTAGGAAATGCCCCAAGCATTAGAGACATTTTATTTCGAACTAGATAATAAAATTATATATAGAGACTATTCATTACATTGCTATCTATCCTCATTTTATTTACATGTTAAAGTAAATGTAAGCAAATATGGCTCCATGACTGCTTGTGTTAAAACTGTTAGAACGTTGCATGCAATGGACTTTTGTGTACGAGAAGACAATGTTCTAAAGTAAGTGGTCCAAACTATGGTCTGTAGTCTATAGGGTTAGACTGAGCATCTAACTCATGTTAAGACTATTATGTTGTTTAAAGCCTTGGAAGGGACGGTTTGTCTTGACTGTCTGGAGCATAGACTCCCAAGTAGAGACATAGATATGCTGCTTGGTGGTGACATATTAGACCGGGACTAAAACGTGATTGATCTACGAAATCCGCTTTGAGTGGATCGATCTGCTTTTGACGTTCATTGTGCAGTAACCTTAATCCTGAGTAGATGAACAGCTTCATGTATATGACTTGTGTACTTTGATATTCCAATGGCTAAAGCGTCTCAGAGGTAGTAAGCTTATAGACCGGTTCATTGGGTGCATGACTTGTATACGATGAAGGGTTTGTTTACAGATATCGGAATCATAGTACTAATAAGGAGTTAAAGGTATCCTCTTAAAGGCATTATACTGGATATGGAAATGGATAAGGCCTTGGGTCGTCTGCTGGGTAGATGACTTCTTATTCATATATGGTGCATAATCATTTTCTTTATTCGGTAGTATAATGCAACTTTAAGATAGCCTGATCAGTAGGATTAAACGGACTTTGACCTAAGGCCGATCATGGATATCATATGAGGGTTCTGCATACATGACAAGGTCATTGGACGATAACTTATCACAGGCTTATGTAATACGATATATAATTGGGAGTTCAGTTTCAGGTTTATAGTGGTGTAACTCTGAAATTAGTGATCATATGATTGAGTTGCTCGGTAAAGAATAATGATCATATGGATTTGCGGGAGCCCTATTATATATGTCCAATTGGTCCCTCTACTAGCTCTACATAATTCCGTAACGTTTGGCAAATTGATTTGTGTATGCTATTGGCTAGTTGATTATGCATGAATGGTGTTGACATAGGATTAGGATGGTGGACAAGATTCTCTCCAGTTGGATTCAGATTTTGTTTTGGACAATAAAGTACACAATTATTCAAACTCCAAATAAAGTTGCCATGATTTTATTGGAGATTGAATAGGAGTTGTAGAAAATTATCCATGAGAACCAAAATTTGAAATACAACTGTTTTGTGGATTTTGAAATTTGAAATTTTAAATTTGAAATTTGAATTTTAAATTCGAATTTGAAATTTGAATTTGAAATTCGAATTTGAAATTTGAAATTTAAAATTTGAAATTTGAAATTCAAATCTTGAATCACAGTCCAAGTAAGATTCGAATTTCTTGTGGTAAATCCACAAGGAATGAAATTCGAATTTAAGTTGGATAAGGAGAGGAAAATCTTGTTTGAATCCTACTTGAATTTTGAATCCAAATCCTAACAATAATGGATAAAAATTTTGAGGATTATCCTTATACAATTTTCAGATTTTTTGTGGATAAGGTTCAGGGAAAAATTCAAGTTTCAATCCTAATTGAATTTGGATTCTCTCCTCCCTGATTATGGCTGAAATTTTGAGGAAGATATCCTAGGAGATTTTCGGTTATTTTGGATAAGGATGAGATAAGATTCAAGCTTGAAAATCCTAGTGGAATTTTGATTCTTCCCTTATCTTTTGTGGCCAAAAAAATCTTGGAGGATTTTCTAAAGGGATTTTCAGAATTTTTGGTTAGATAAGAGGAGATAAAATTCTAGTTAAAATCTTGTTTGAATTTTGAATGGAAAAATCCTAAAGTGGCCGAATTTTCTAGTTGGGATTTGGCCTTGATAAATTCAGATTTTTTGGTTGTGGATAAGGGAGAATATCTTCTCCTAATCTAATTCGAATTCAGAGGATCACCTTATGCAAGTCTATAAATAGAGGTCCTACCACTCTAGTTCTCTCAGACCACAGACTTTCAGCTGAGCAGGCTTATTGTTGCATAACTCACCGTGGCAATAAGTTCTTTAGAGATCTGGTGGTCAGAAGAAGACTAGCAGTGCTAGCATACTGATCGAGGTTCAGACTGCCCACACACTCAGCCATTCAAGAATTGGAGAATAATAGAGAAGGCTAGTTGGTTGAAGCCCTCCGATCATTCTCCTCCTGCAGATTGGCATCCTTGAGGTATGAGTTTAAATTATTGTTGGTTTATTGTATATGGCATCATGAGATATTTAACGATCTTTAAAAATTTTTATTACTCCGCTGCGCCACTCTGATACATTTTTTCTGATTTATTTCCTACACCAATGAGATAGCTCGGTGCTACATACTTTCTAGCATGATGAGTGCTTTACAAAAGCAGCATGAGACTTATCAAGTTGCTAGGGAGATCATGGAAAATTTGGAGGACATGTTCAGAGGCCAAGAAAAATTAGCTCGACAGTCTGCTATTACCAGTATTATGAACTCTAAGCAAAAGGCAGGTACTTTGATGAAGGACCATATGATCGCTCTTATGAGATTCTTTACTGAGGCTACCGAAAATGATGCTGAGCTGGACTACAACACCCAGATCGAGATGTTGTTCAAAACTCTGTCAAAAGATTTTATGGGGTTTAAGGCTGCATACAATCTGGCGACAAGGGAGTTAGGACTCACCGAGCTCATGAAGCAACTCCAAGCTTATGAGTAGATGATCAGGGATGGGGATGTGGTCAAACCTAAAGGAAAGGCTAATTTGGCAGAATCTTCCAAACCCTCATAGAAGACGAAGAGGCCAAATAAGAAGCAAGAGGCTTCCAGTTCTTTAAATCCTCCTATCTTGGATGGGAAGAAGAAGATGATGATGATGAAGAAGCCCAAGGACCCTAAAAAGTCCAAGTGCTTCCGCTGTGGGAAGGTAGGTCACTTCAAGAAGGCTTACCAGGAATTCCTAGCCGCCAAGGGCAAGGAAGGTAAGGAACTTCACTATTTAGAAGCGTGTTTAGTGGAAGAATCAAAAGGTACTTAGGTCATTAATTCGGACTCCACTAATCATGTTTGTGTTTCTATGCAGGGGTTCGTGGAAACAAAAAGTCTACATGATAGGAGCCTTACGTTGTAGACTGGAGACGGTAGCTTGGTGGTGGCTGAGGTAGTGGCTGATGTTTACCTTTACTTTGATGAATTTACGTTTATTTTATTAAAAGACTATTTTTATGTTCCAAATTTTAGGGGGAACCTTATATCGATAGCTTGTTTAACAAAGGATTCTTATTCAGCTTCTTTTAGTAAAAGAGTTGATATTTGTAGAAATAAGTCTTTTATCTGTTCTGGATGGATGGATGGAAACCTATATTTGATCAAACCAAAGATGTACTCACTGCTTGACACCGAATTAATAGATAACTCTAAAAGGTTGAAAGTTTCTCACTCTAACAAGGCGTATCTTTGGCATTTAAGACTTGATCATATTAATCAAGGTAGAATTCAAAGGTTGGTGAAAGACGGTCCTTTAGAATGTCTGGTGGAGGTACGTCTTCCTCAATGTGAGTCTTGTCTTGAGGGTAAGATGAATAAGAGGTCTTTTGGAGCAAAGGGTACTAGGGCTCAGGAACTCTTCAAAATTGTGCACACTGACATATGTGGCCCCATGAACGTCACAGCATGAGGAGAGCTCAAGTATTATGTCCCCTTTATAGACGATTACTCAAGGCATAGATATGCGTACCTGATGCACCACAAGAGCGAAACCTTTGATAAGTTAAAAGAGTATCGTGCGGAAGTGGAAACGCAATTGGGTATATCCATAAAGACACTTCGATGTGATTGAGGTGGCGAATACCTCTCTGATGAATTTCTAGGACATCTTGCAGAGAATGAGATATTATCCCAATTGACTATACCCGGTACTCCGCAGCAGAATGGTGTAGCTGAAAGGAGAAACAGGACCTTATTGGATATGGTACGGTCCATGATGAGTTATTCAATGCTGTCGTTATCATTTTGAATTGTGGCATGGTAGGAAGTCAATTCCCAAAACTCCGTATGAATTGTGGCATGGTAGGAAGCCCTCCCTTAGACATATGAGAATATGGGGCTACTCAGCACATGTACTGGATGGGCATGCGAAGAAGTTGGAACCAAGAACAGAATTGTGCATGTTTGTAGGGTATCCTAAGGGAACTGAGGGAGGTCTACTCTATAACCTGAAGGAACAAAAGGTCTTTATTTCAACCCATGCGACATTCTTGGAGGAAAGTTACATGAATGACTTTAAGCCACGAAGCAAAGTGGTGCTAGAGGAGTTATCAGGTGAAAGAAATACTCCATAAGTTTCGGTCTTGGATGCAAGTCCGAGTTTCGATGAAAGACCTGTAGACGATCAACAATTTAGGGTGCCTCGTTATAGTGGGAGGGTTTCGAAGAAACCTAATTTCTTCATGAATGATACTGAGATATACCAAGCCGAGGCTCATGAGCATGAGGATGATCCGGTCACCTATGATGAAGCTATAAATGATGTTGATTCTAAATCTTGGAAACAGGCTATGAGCAATGAGATAGATTCTATGAAATCCAACTTTGTTTGGGAACTTGTAGATTTGCCAGATGGGATAAAACTCATTGGATGCAAATGGTCTACAAAAGAAAGAAGGATGCGGAAGGGAGGGTGGAAACTTTCAAAGCTAGACTGGTTGCAAAGGAGTATATGCAAAAGGCTAGAATCGATTACGATGAAACCTTTTCGCCTGTTGCTATGTTGAAGTCTATCCGTATTCTTCTGTCCGTTGCTGCGGCTCTCGATTACGAGATCTGGCAAATGGATGTCAAGACGGCATTCTTGAATAGCCATCTTGAGGAATGTATCTACATGATGCAACCCGAAGGGTTCGTGGCAAAAGGCCAAGAGAGAAAAGTCTGCAAGTTGCTTAGATCCATTTATGGATTAAAGCAAGCATCTCGCTCATGGAACTAAAGGTTTGATCAATCGATCAAAACATTCAGTTTTGAGCAGAACGTTTGGGTGAGACGGTTCGAAATTAGAGCCAAAAACCCTAGAGAATACATCGAAATACACTAAAACGATAAAAATTTACGGTAGCGAATTCTGACCAAGCAGAAGCAAAATAAAACAAACCGATCGCACCGGAGGTGCCCAGAACCTACCTATGTGATTTCGGTAAAGTTCCGTTCAGTTCGATTTTCAGTCAAAATTTGACCATGAATTAATTAGTGAATTAATATAAATAGAAGGATGACATCATTATGTTGATGTCAAAAATCCATTTTTATTTCTTTGTTTTGGAAAGTAAGATAAAAGGTGTATGGTTAGGATTTGATCACTTTTTGATCAATGGCTAAGATCTTGCCAAAATGATAAAAAAAAAATTATTAGAATTATCTAAAAGGCCATTCGGCCATGTGGAAAAGGGAGAAAGAAAAAAATTAGGTTTTTGGCCCAAAATATTTGCATTTTGATCCTTGAACAATTAGCAAATTATTGGAAAAATTTGCTAAAAAACCCTTGACTTTTGCCTATAAACAGGCATCCAAAATCATTCAAAAAAAATAGAAAAACTAAGCCAAACTCTTGCTTTTTTTTTCAGCCAAAAATCTGTGGCCTCCCCCCCCCCCCCCCCCCCTCGCCCATTAAGCCAAAATATTGTTTTAAATTTCACACCAAACTTAGCTTTCATTGTATTTCTAGCATCAAGCCATCAACTAGTTAAGGTAAGTTTCGAAATTGAAGCATTTCTCTTTGTTTTGTTTAGTAAAAATCCGTGGGTTTTTAGAATGGAAAAACAATGAAAAAATTATTGTTTTGTTGATGATATGATTTGTTTGACGTTGTAGAATTTAAAGCATGATTTAGGGTTTAGAAACAAGCAAAAATTTTGCATGTTTCCATAAGAAGTCCGTGGCATTAGTGGTGTGAAAAATGATTGGGAATTGATGATTTGGTTTAGTATTTATGTTCATTTAATTATATGTTGAATCAAGCATGAATTAGAATCAAGAAATAAGAAAATTTTGATGAATTTTCATGCTAAAATCTGTGGGTTATGAACACTAGAAAATGGGAAATTTTTAGTGTTGAATGAGAATATGGAATGTTGATAAAAACCCTAGGAAAGAAAGCAAAATTTTCTATGTGATTTGCATGAAAAATCCGTGGCTAATGCTAGGATTGGAATGAAAATTTTGTTAGGTTTTGAGTGTTGTTTTACACATTAGAAAACCTAAGAGTGATATGTGATATTTGAAATGTTGTGATGAAAAACATTGGTGATGATTAACATGATAAACCAAGGCTAGTTTGGAAAATTTTGGTTGTTGTGTATGGATTTTTGAATATTGATTTCTGTGGAAAATTTTTATACAAAGTTTGGAAACTTTGTATAAAATAGGCCTCTAGTATAGTACGTGGTAGGTACAAAGGTTCTGAGGCGTACCTAACGCTGGGGAAACCTTAAAATATAAGCGGAAATGTTGCCAAAATTTTTAAAATGACATAAGGGCATTTCGGGGAATGAAGGGTAAAAATATTGGACTCGGGAAGGAAACCGGGACCCCTCGGTGGATTAGGATTGAAAATGGAAAACCAATCCAAAAGGAATAGTAAACCGACCCTTAATGTCTAAAATGCCTAAAACAGGAAAAAAATTTCATGTTAGGGGTATTTTAGGAAACGAAGAAAAATATTAGGTCGGAATAGGAAACCCGAGCCTCTTGAGGACCGAGGGTCGAGGAGGGGATAAAAAGTGTTTAAAGAGTAGTGAAATGGCCATTTGAGGCTCTGAAACGCTCGAAAAATGAGAAACGACCCTAGGTGACGGATGAATATTAATCAAGGGTCGAAAATGAACAATTAGGGTTTTTAGTACTAAAAAGTTGTAAAATGATACCGAAACCTAGGAAATGTTATTTTAAGATAATTGGGCTTAGAAAGATTGAGAAAAACGATAAAACGGAGAAGTTACGGTCCCGATACATGATAGGGGCAAAATGGTCATTTCGACCAAAAATTTCCAAAAGGCTCGGAAAGGACCGTAAAGGATCTAGAATAACTTAAATAAAACTTTAGAATCCAAAATGGAGATTTTAAGGTTAAAAATCTAGAGTTTAAAAAGTACACGGGCGTGTATAGTGAAACACGGCCGTGTAAAATAAAACCAAGAGGTACATGGTTAGGGACATGGGCGTGTTGCAGACCGTGTACCATATAATGAATTGAAATGCTTTGTAAAAATTTATCACAAAGCAAATATATTTAAAGTAATAATTAATAGAGAATATTGACAGACAATGTTATGCCTGTAGGAAGTCAAATTAGAGATAGAACTGCGGAGGAATTTCGAAAGTGGACATTAGCGTAGTATTGGTAAGTTCAAGCATTTTCATGTCTGCAACATGAAATACTGTGTTATTTTATTATGTACTAGATGTACACTAGATATAAAGTCCTAGAGACATTTGGGGATTAGTTAGTATAACATACCCCATATAATGAGAAAAGAGAATAAGTAAGGCCTACGGGCGATGGAGGATAGTGACCTTGAGGTGACGATTAATGTCACTTGGTCAAAACTATAATTGAAAGATGGTAATAAAAACCATTAAGGCGTACCGTCCCTCCAACATATTGATGGAGGTCTCTCAGGTCCTACGGGGATATAAGGGCTGTAGAGGCCGAAGCTCTGGGGTCGTTCCCTAGGCCCTCCCAATCAGCACGCAAGATTAATATCGGTATTGCCATAAAAAGAGATATATATTAGAAAGTAAATAGAGAATAAACCATCAATAATATAATGAAAACCATAATTGAGCATAACCGAAGAGTATACTAAGTATAGTGATTTCGATTAGGATTTGCGAATAGTATCCGGTTGACGTAATGTGAATAGTAACCAGTTATGGTAACAGTTACTATTCATCAATCAAAGGTCAAAATCACTATTTATGATGAATAATACTATTAATAGGAGATTGAGTTTTCAATGTTTTTGAATCTGTATGATTCTTACTAAGTATGTTTGAACTTACTAAGTTTGTTAGCTCACTAGTTTGTTCATGTTGCAGGTAAGAAACCTGTCCAGTAGATATATAGATGGCGGCAGGATGTGTACGTGTCAGGGGATAGGGAATTCACTGTGGACTTGGTCCTGTCATAAGTTTTCCGCTGAGCTTTCAAAGTTAGTGAATTGAAGAGATTGTGAAAAAAAAAAATATGCAGTATAAATATTTTGTATATTATACATTATGTTGTACTTAAAAAGGACAACAAGAAATTAGTGTTGTATTTTACCTGGTTTTTATATCTAGCTTTCTTTTGGAAAAAGTATGTATTAAAAAGAAAAAAATTTTATGGGCAAAAATTTTTGGGTCCTAAGAAATGAAAGTATTAGAAAAAGAGTTTTAAATTGACAACCTAGATTCGGTACATGAGCTGTCTTGTTCGGCAATAGAGCCGGTTCATGACGGTTACAGGTGATTGGAATCGGGAGCGTCACAACATTGATGAACCCTATGTTTATAAACGTATTAAGGATGGAAAAGTGGCCTTTCTGGTACTCTATGTCGATGATATACTGCTCATTGGGAATGATGTAGGGAACTTATCATCGGTCAAGCTTTGGCTGTACCAACAGTTTGACATGAAGGACTTAGGAGAAGCTAATTATGTTCCAGACATTCGTCTCTTTAGAGATCGAAAGAACAAAATGATAGTATTATCCTAGGCTTCATGCATAGATAAAATAATTGACAAATACGCAATGTAAGAGACAAAGAAAGGTTCACAACCTTCCATTACCGATCTAACTCTTTCATTGGATGACTGTCCCAAGACATCAGAAGAAAGAGAGCGTATGAGTAAGGTCCCTTAAACATTCGCAGTGGGTAGTCTTATGTATGCCATGCTTTGTACTCGCCCCGACATATGTTTTGTAGTAGGTATGGTGAGTCAATATCAAGCGAATCCTAGAACCAAGCACTAGTAAGTAGTAAAACATATACTCAAGTATCTTAAGAGAATAAGGGATTACAGGCTAGTGTATTCTGGAGGGGACCTAACACTCATAGGATACACAGACTCAGACTTCTAGACTTGCAAGGATTTAAGGAAATCGACATCAGGATTAGTGTTCTTACTCAGAGGAGGTGCTATTGTGTGGAGGAGCGTGAAGCAGCATTGCACAGCTGACTCTACGATGGAGGCTGACTATGTGGCTACGGTTGAGGCATCTAAAGAAGCGATTTGACTCCCCAAGTTCTTTAGAGACCTTGAGGTCATTCTGGGTGTTGACAAGCCTATCACACTTTACTGTGATAACACTGGGGCTATTGCCAACACAAGGGAATCTTGACACCACAAGAAGACGAAGCACATAGATCGGATGTATCACATTATAAGAGGGCACGTGGAGACAGGACAAGTGGATGTATGTAAGATCACGTCCGAGGATAACATTGTCGATCCCTTTACTAAGACTTTGGTGATTATAAGCTTTGAAACGCATGTAGAGGTGATGGGGATGCTTAACATGGCACATCTATTGGCTTAGGGCAAGTAGGAGATTGTTGAGAAATGCCTGAAGCATTAGAGACATTTTTATGTATTTATTTTGAACTGGATAATAAAATTATATATAGAGGTTATTTATTACATTGCTGTTTATTCTTATTCTATTTACATATTAAAGTAAATGTAAGCAAATATGGCTCACTGACCGCTTGTGTTAAAAATGTTAGAATGTTGCATGCAATGGGCTTTTGTATGTGAGAAGGCAATGTTCTAAAGTAAGCAGTCTAAACTAAGGTCTGTAGTCTATGGGGTTAGACCGAGCATCTAACTCATGTTAAGACTATTATGTTGTCTAAAGCTATGGTGGGGATGGTGTGTCTTGACTGTCCAGAGCATAGACTCCCAAGTAGAGACATAGATATGTTGCGTGGTGGTGACATATTAGACCGGGATTAAAGCATGATTAATCTATGTAGTTTGCTATGAGTGGAATAATCTACTTTTGACGTTCATCATGCAATAACCTTAATCCTGAGTAGATAGATAGCTTCATGTATATGACTTGTGTACTTTGATGTTCCAATGGCTAAAGCATCTCAGAGGTAGTAAGCTTATAGACCGGTTCGTTGGGTGCATGACTTATATGCGATGAAGGGTTTGTTTACAGATATCGGAATCCTAACTCTAAAGAGTTAAAGGTATCCTCTTAAAGGCATTATACTGGATGTGAAAATAGACAAGGTCTTGGGTCGTCTACTAGGCCGATGATTTCTTATTCACATATGGTGAATAATCATTTTCTTATTTGGCACTATAATGGAACTTTAAGATAGCCTGATCAGTAGGATTGAATGGATTTTGATCTAAGGCTAATCATGGATATCATATGAGGGTTCTGCATACATGACAAGGTCATTGGACATTAGCTTGTCATAGGCTTTCGTAATACGGTATATAATTGGGAGTTCAATTTCAGGTTTATAGTGGTGTGATTCTGAAATTAGTGATCATATGATGGAGTTGTTTAGTACAGAATGATGATCATATGGATTCACGGGAGCCCGATTATATATGTGTTAGGAAATTCCCGAAGCATTAGTGACATTTTGATGTATTTATTTTAAACTGGATAATAAAATTATATATATAGAGGTTATTCATTACATTGTTGTTTGTCCTCATTCTATTTACATGTTAAAGTAAATGTAAGCAAATATGGCTCAATGACTACTTGTGTTAAAACTATTAGAACGTAGCATGCAATGGACTTTTGTATGCGAGAAGACAATGTTCTAAAGTAAGTGGTCTAAACTAAGGTCTGTAGTGTATGAGGTTAGACCGAGCATCTAACTCATGTTAAGACTATTATGTTGTCTAAAGCCATGGTGGGGACGGTTTGTCTTGACTGTCTAGAGCATAGACTCTCAAGTAGAGATATAGATATGTTGCTTGGTGGTGACATATTAGACCGAGACTAAAGCGTGATTGATCTACGTACTCTGCTATAAGTGGATCAATCTGCTTTTGACGTTCATTGTGCAATAACCTTAATCCTGAGTGAATAAACTACTTAATGTATATGACTTATGTACTTTAATGTTCCGATGGCTAAAGCGTCTCAGAGGTAGTAAGCTTATAGACCGGTTCGTTAGGTGTATGACTTGTATATGATGAAGGGTTTGTTTGCAGATATCGGAATCATAGCTCTAATAAGGAGTTAAGGATATCCTCTTAAAGGCATTATACTGGATGTGAAAATGGAGAAGGCCTTGGGTCGTCTGCTAGGCAGATGACTTCTTATTCACATATGGTAAATAATCATTTTCTTATTCGGTAGTGTAATGGAACTTTAAGATAGCCTAATCAGTAGGATTGAACGGAATTTGACCTAAGGCTGATCATAGATATCATATGAGGGTTCTGTATACATGACAAGGTCATTGGACAACAGCTTGTCGCAGGCTTATGTAATACGGTATATAATTGGGAGTTCAGTTTCAGGTTTATAGTGGTGTGACTCTGAAATTAGTAATCATATGATTGAGTTGTTCGGTAAAGAATGATGATCATATGGATTCATGGGAGCTCTATTATATATGTCTAATTGGTCCCTCTACTAGCTCCATATAATTCCTTAACTATTGGCAAATTGATTTGAGTATGCTATTGGCTAGTTGATTATGCATGGATGGTGTTGACATAGGATTATGATGGTGGACAAGATTCTCTTTGGTAGAATTCAGATTTTGTTTTGGATAATAAAGTACACAAATATTTGAACTCCAAATAAAGTTACCATGATTTTGTTTGAGATTGGATTGGAGTTGTAGAAAATTATCCATGTGAACAAAAATTTGAAATACAACTGTCTATGGATTTTGAAATTTGAATTTTGAATTTTGAATTTAAAATTTGAAATTTAAATTTAAATTTGAAATTCAAATTTTAAATTTAAATTTAAATTTGAAATTCAAATTTGAAATTTGAATTTGAAATTTAAATTTGAAATTTGAAATTTGAAATTTGAATTTGAATTTTGAATTTTGAATTTTGAAATTCAAATTTTGAATCACAGTCCAAGTGGAATTTGAATCCTTTGTGGATAATTCCACGAGGCTAGAATTCGAATTTAAGTTGGATTATGAAGAAGAAAATCTTATTTGAATCCTACTTGAATTTTGAATCCCAATCCTAACTAACTTGAACGAACATATTGAGGAATATCCTCATAGATTTTTCAATTTTTTGTATGGATAAGATTCAGGGAAAAATTTAAATTTCAATCCCAATTGAATTAGGATTCTCTCCTCCCTATATTGGCTAAAAATTTTGACTAAATCTCCAAGGAGATTTTCGGTTATTTTAGATAAGGATGAGATAAAATTCAAGCTTGAAAATCCTAGTTGAATTTTTTATTCTCTCCCTACTTTTGTGGTCAAAATTTTTAAGGAAATCTTAAAAGAGATTTTCAGATTTTTTGGTTGGATAATGGTGAGATAAAATTCAAGTTAAAATCTTGTTTGAATTTTGAATGCAAAATTCTGAAGGTGGCCAAATTTTTTAGTTGGGATTTGGCTTGGAAAAATTAGATTTTGTGTGTGGATAAAGGAGAAAATCTTCTCCTAATCCAATTCGAATTCGAAGGATCACCTCATGCAAGTTTATAAATTGAGGTCTTGCTACTTCAGTTCTTTTAGACCACAGACTCTCAGGTGAGCAGGCTTATTACTGCACAACTCACCGTGACAATAAGTTCTTTAGAGATCTAGGTGGTTGGAAGAAGACTAGCAGTGCCAACATACCGATCGAGGTTCAGAGTGCCCACACACTCGACCATTCAGGAATTGGAGAATAGTAGAGAAGGCTAGTTGGTTGAAGCCCTCCAATCATTCTCCTCTTGCAGATTGGTGTCCTTGAGGTACGAGTTTAAATTGTTGTTGGTTTATTGTATATGGCATCATAAGATATTTAATGATCTTGAAAAATTTTTATTATTCCGCTGCACCACTCTGATATGTTTTTATTGATTTATTTCCTACAATTGGTATTAGAGCCATCTTATGATTATGCCATGCACATAAATTAGAAAATTAATTAGTCTTTTTATTTATGTATGGATTTGATATTTAGAGAGTGGCATTCTAGGATTCTTTTATGTTGTTATCATGGATTATGTATGTAGTATGTGGTTATTTTAATTTTTAAAATTATTATAAGCGTGCTTGTTTTTGCCGGTTATGGTTCCTTAGAATTTAGAAAATTGTATCTACGAATTTTTTATATAACCATGGGAGCAGTTTATTAACACTGTAATTTTCCCTACCCACGATTGCACCACCCATGACCACAGGCACTGCCTGCAACCGAGACTGGCCATGGCCCCCCTAAAGTAGGTCGTAGCACCCAGCCCAGGCGTGTGGCCTGCAGCCCGGCATGGCTGCACGTAGCCCACGGCCGTGGGCTGCCCACGGTAGCTGCCAGCCTCCGGGGCCATGGGCTGATGGTTTGAAAATCAAAAATTTTGATTTTTTAAATTTGGGATTTAATTTTAAATCATGTTTAAAAATATGTAATTGAAAATTTGAAATTTTTGAAATTACATATTATTACACATGATATTTAAAATTGCTTAAAATTTTGAATTTGAAATTTAAATTTGAAATCTAAATTTTAAATGATTCTTGGGATGAGAAATAAATGGAGAGACTACATAAAGATGGATACAAAAAGACGGAATAAAATTCAAGACCCAAAGAATGCTTTGGATGGAATTTTGTAAACTTTATTTTCTTTGTTCTAGGATGGAATCATGGCTTGGTTATTATTCTATCAATTATTTTTTTTGTGATATGTCATGGATGTATAAATATGTATTGATGGATATTTTATATGCATATTTGATAACATGTCATATAGGATAGGTGAGTGCTGCTCATACTATATTGATCATACATATTTGTCAAAACTTGCATATTTTTCAAAATATTGAGTGGGAGAGGGTTTCAAACAAAACCCACGGCCTCCATTGTTGATCTATATGTGAAAGTATGGTAACACCTCGCGTCAGTTCTGCTCTGACCACACTATAAGAAAATAAATCGGTAAAAACGTATCAGAGTGGCGCAGCGGAACAATAAAAATTTTCAGATCGTTAAATATCTCATGATACCATATACAATAAACCAATAACAATTAAAACTCATACCTCAAGGATGCCAATCTGTAGGAGGAGAATGATCGGAGGCTTCAACCAACTAGCCTTCTCTACTATTCTCCAATTCCCGAATGGCTGAGTATGTGGGCACTCTGAACCTTGATCGGTATGCTAGCACTGCTAGTCTTCTTCCAACCACCCGGATCTCTAAAGAACTTATTGTCACGATGAGCTGTACAACAACAAACCTGCTCACCTGAGAGTCTGTAGTCTAAGGGAACTGGAGTGGCAGGACCTCTATTTATAGACCTGCATGAGGTGATTCTTTGAATTCAAATTGGATTAGGAAAAGATATTCTCCCTTATCCACAACCATAAAATCTGAAATTATCCAAGGGAAAATCCCAACAAATTTCGGCCATTATGGGATAAATCCAATCTAAATATAAACAAGATTTTAACTAGAATTTTATCTCCTTTTTTCAACCAAAAAATCCGAAAATTCCAAGGAGAAAATCTCCTCAAAATTTCGGCCACTTTTAAGATAAGGGAAAATCAAAATTCCACTAGGATTCTCAAGCTTGAATCTTATCTCATCCTTATCCAAAATAACCGAATTTTCCCTAGGAGATATACTCCAAATTTCGGCCACTTTTCTGGGTGGAGAGAATCCAAATTCAACTGGGATTGAAACTTGAATTTTTTCCTTGAACCTTATCCACAAAAACCCAAAATCCATTGAGGATAATCCTCAAAATTTCGTCCATCATTAGTTAGGATTTGGATTCAAAATTCAAGTAGGATTCTAACAAGATTATCCTTTCCATATCCAACTCAAATTCGAATTTCATTCCTTGAGGATTTTCCACAACAAATTCGAATCCCACTTGGACTGTGATTCAAAATTTGAATTTCAAATTTCAAATTCGAATTTCAAATTCAAATTTCAAATTTCAAATTCAAATTTCAAATTCGAATTTCAAATTCAAATTTCAAATTCAAATTCAAATTCAAATTTCAAAATCTACAAAACAGTTGTGTTTCAAATTCTTGTTCTCATGGATAATTTTCTACAACTCCAATCCAATCTCAAATAAAATCATGGAAACTTTATTTGGAGTTCGAATAATTATGTACTCTATTATCCAAAACAAAATCTGAATCCAACCGGAAAGAATCTTGTCTACCATCCTAATCCTATGTCATCACCATTCATGCATAATAAACTAGCCAATAGCATACACAAATCAATTTGCCAAATGTTAAGGAATTATGTGGAGCTAGTAGAGGGACTGATTGGACATATATAATCGGGCTCCCGCAAATCCATATGATCATCATTCTTTTACAAAACAACTCAATCATATGATCACTAATTTCAAAGTCACACCACTATAAACCTAAAACTGTGTTAGGAAATGCCCTAAGTATTAGAGACATTTTGATGTATTCATTTTGAACTGGATAATAAAATTATACTTAGAGGTTATTCATTACATTGCTATCTGTCCTCGTCTTATTTACATGTTAAAGTAAATGTAAGCAAATATGGCTCACTGACTGCTTGTGTTAAAACTGTTAGAACGTTGCATGCAATGGACTTTTGTATGCGAGAAGACAATGTTCTAAAGTTAGCAGTCTAAACTATGGTCTGTAGTCTATGGGGTTAGACCGAGCATCTAACTCATGTTAAGACTATTATGTTGTCTAAAGCCTTAGAGGGGACGGTCTGTCTTGACTGTCTGGAGCTGGACTCCCAAGTAGAGACATGGATATGTTGCTTGGTGGTGACATATTAGACCGGGACCAAAGTGTGATTAATCTACGTAGTCCGCTATGAGTGGATCAATCTGCTTTTGACGTTCATTATGCAACAACCTTAATCCTGAGTAAATGAACTTCTTCATGTATATGACTTGTGTACTTTGATGTTCCAATGGCTAAAGCGTCTCAGAGGGTAGTAAGCTTATAGACCGGTTCGTTGGGTGCATGACTTGTATACGATGAAGGGTTTGTTTGCAGATATCGGAATCATAGCTCTGAGGAGTTAAAGGTATCCTCTTAAAGGCATTATACTGAATGTGAAAATAGACAAGGCCTTGGGTCGTCTGCTGGGCGGATGACTTCTTATTCACATATGGTGAATAATCATTTTCTTGATTCGGTAGTATGATGGAACTTTAAGATAGCCTGATCAGTAGGATTAAACGGACTTTGACCTAAGGCTGATCATGGATATCATATGAGGGTTTTGCATATATGACAAGGTCATTGGATGGTAGCTCGTCACAGGCTTACGTAATACGGTATATAATTGGGAGTTCAGTTTCAGGTTTATAGTGGTGTGACTCTGAAATTAGTGATCATATGATTGAGTTGTTCGGTACAGAATGATGATCATATGGAATCACGGGAGCCCGATTATATATGTCCAATCAATCCCTCTACTAGCTCCACATAATTCCTTAACGTTTGGCAAATTGATTTGTGTATGCTATTGGCTAGTTTATTATGCATGGATGGTGATGACACAGGATTAGGATGGTAGACAAGATTCTCTCCGGTTGGATTCAGATTTTGTTTTGGATAATAGAGTACACAATTATTCGAACTCCAAATAAAGTTGCCATGATTTTATTTGAGATTGGATTGGAGTTGTAGAAAATTATCCATGAGAACAAGAATATGAAATACAACCGTTTTGTGGAATTTGAAATTTGAATTTTGAAATTTGAAATTTGAATTTTGAAATTTGAAATTTGAATTTTGAATTTGAAATTTGAATTTGAAATTTGAATTTGAAATTCGAATTTGAAATTTGAATTTGAAATTTAAATTTGAAATTTGAAATTTGAAATTTGAAATTTGAATTTGAAATTTGAATTTGAAATTTGAAATTCAAATTTTGAATCACAGTCCAAGTAGGATTCGAATTTGTTGTGGAAAATCCACAAGGTTTGAAATTCGAATTTGAGTTGGATTTGGAGAGGATAATCTTGTTAGAATCCTACTTGAATTTTGAATCCAAATCCCAACAAATAAGGGACGAAATTTTGAGGATAATCCTCATGAAAGATTTCGGATTTTGTGGATAAGATTCAAGGGAATATTCAAGCTTCAATCCTAGTTGAATTTGGTTTCTCTCTCCTCCCAAAAGTGGCCGAAATTTTGGATCCCTAATCCTAGGAAATTCGGTTATTTTTGGATAAGGTTAAGATGAGATTTTGCTTGAGAAATCCTAGTGGAATTTTGATTCTCCCTTATCCTAAAAGTGGCCGAAAATTTGGAGGATTTTCTCCTTGTGAATTTCGGATTTTTTGGTTGGAAAAGGGAGATAAAATTCTAGCTAAAATCTTGTTAAGATTTGGATTGGATTTATCTAGAAAAACCGAATTTAATTGTGGAGATTCTCCCTTGGAAAATTCGGATTTTTTGGGTTTGGATAAGGGAAAATATCTTTTCCTAGTCCAATTCAAATTCAGAGATTCACCTCATGCAGGTCTATAAATAGAGGTCCTGCCACTCCAGTTCTCTTAGACCACAGACTCTCAGGTGAGCAGGCTTATTGTTGCACAGCTCATCGTGACAATAAAGTTCTTTAGAGATCTGGGTGGTCGGAAGAAGACTAGCAGTGCTAGCATACCGATCGAGGTTCAGACTGCCCACACACTCAGCCATTCGGGAATTGGAGAATAGTAGAGAAGGCTAGTTGGTTGAAGCCTCCAGTCACTCTCCTCCTGTTCATTGGCGTCCTTGAGGTATGAGTTTTAATTGTTGTTGATTTATTGTATATGGCATCATGAGATATTTAACGATCTAAAAATTTTTATTGTTCCGCTGCGCCACTCTGATACGTTTTTACCGGTTTATTTTCCTACAAACTGAACTCCTAATTATAGAGCGTATTACGTAAGCCTGTGACAAGCTATCGTCCAATGACCTTGTCATGTATGCAGAACCCTCATATGATATCCATGATCAGCCTTAGGCCAAAGTCCATTTAATCCTACTGATCAGGCTATCTTAAAGTTCCATTATACTACCGAATAAAGAAAATGATTATTCACCATATGTGAATAAAAAATCATCCACCCAGCAGACGACCCAAGGCCTTGTCCATTTTCACATTCAGTATAATGCCTTTAAGAGGATACCCTTAACTCCTCATTAGAGCCATGATTCTGATATCTGTAAACGAACCCTTCATCGTATACAAGTCATGCACCCAACGAACCGGTCTATAAGCTTACTACCTCTAAGATGCTTTAGCCATTGGAACATCAAAGTACACAAGTCATATACATGAAGCTATCCTTTTACTCAGGATTAAGGTTATTGCATAATGAACGTCAAAAGCAGATCGATCCACTCAAAGCGGACTTCGTAGATTAATCATGCTTTAGTCCAGGTCTAATATGGCACCACCAAGCAACATATCTATGTCTCTACTTGGGAGTCCAGCTCCAGGCAATCAAGACAAACCGTCCCCTCCAAGGCTTTAGACAACATAATAGTCTTAACATGAGTTAGATGCTCGGTCTAACAATATAGACTATAGACCATAGTTTAGACCGCTAACTTTAGAACATTGCCTTCTCGCATACAAAAGTCCATTGCATGCAACGTTCTAACAGTTTAACACAAGCAGTCAAGGAGCCATATTTGCTTATATTTACTTTAACATGTAAATAAAACGAGGACAGATAGCAATGTAATGAATAACCTCTATATATAATTTTATTATCCAGTTCAAAATAAATACATCAAAATGTCTCTAATGCTTAGGGCATTTCCTAACAATCTCCCACTTGCCCTAAGCCAGCAGATGTGCCATGTTACACATCCCCATCGCCTCTACGTGCCTCTCAAAGCTTCTAGCCACCAAAGTCTTAGTAGAGGGATCGGCAATGTTGTCCTCGGATGCGATCTTACATAAATCCACTAATCCTGTCTCCCCGTGCCCTCTAATGTCGACTTCCTCGAATCCTTGCGAGTCTGGAAGATTGAGTCCATGTATCCTACGGGTGTTAGGTCCCCTCCAGAATACACCAGCATAAAATCCCTCGTTCTCTTAAGATACTTGAGTATATGCTTTACAGCTTGCCAGTGCTTGGTTCCAGGATTTGCTTAATATCGACTCACCATACCTACTGCAAAACATATATCCGGGCGAGTGCAAAGCATAGCGTACATAAGGCTACCCACAACGGATGCATAAGGGACCTTACTCATACACTCTCTTTCTTCCAATGTCTTGGGACAGTCATCCAATAAAAGAGTTAGACCGGCAATAGAAGGTTGTGATCCTTTCTTTGCCTCTTACATTGCATATTTGTCAATTATTTTATCTATGTATGAAGCTTGGGATAACGCTATCATTTTGTTTTTTTGATCTCTGAAGAGACGAATGCCTAGAACATAATTAGCTTCTCCCAAGTCCTTCATGTCAAACTGTTAGTGCAACCAAAGCTTGACCGATGATAAGTTCCCTACATCATTCCCAATGAGTAGAATATCATCGACATAGAGTATCAGAAAGACCACTTTTCCGTCCTTAATACGTTTATAAACACAGGATTCATCAACGTTCTACTCAAAACCAAATGTCTTAATCGCTTGATCAAACCTCTGGTTCCATGAGCGGGATGCTTGCTTTAATCCATAAATGGATCTAAGCAACTTGTAGACTTTCCTTTCTTGGCCTTTCACTATGAACCCTTCAGGCTGTATCATATAGACACACTCTTCAAGATGGCCATTCAAGAATGTCGTCTTGACATCCATTTGCTAGATCTTGTAATCGAGAGCCACAACAATGGACAGAAGAATACGGATATACTTCAGCATAGCAACAGGTGAAAAGGTTTCATCGTAATCGATTCCAGCCTTTTGCGTGTATCCCCTTGCAACCAGTCTAGCTTTGAAAGTTTCCACTCTCCCTTCCGCATCCTTCTTTCTTTTGTAGACCCATTTGCATCCAATGGGTTTTATCCCATCCAGCAAATCTACAAGTTCCCAAACAGAGTTGGATTTCATAGAATCCATCTCATTGTTCATAGCCTGTTTCCAAGATTTAGAATCAACATCATTTATAGTTTCATCATAGGTGACCGGATCATCCTCATGTTCATGAGCCTCGGCCTGGTATACCTCAGCATCATACATGAAGAAATTAGGTTTATTTGAAACCCTCCCACTACGACGAGGCACCCTAAATTGTTGATCGTCTGCAGGTCCTTCACTGGAACTCGAACTTGCATCCAAGATCGAAATCTGTGGAGCAGTTCTTTTACCCGATAACTCCTCTAGCACCACTTTGCTTCGAGGCTTAAAGTCATTCATGTGACTTTCCTCCAAGAATGTCGCAAGGGTTGAGACAATGACTTTCTGTTCCTTCGGGTTATTGAACAGACCTCCTTTAGTTCCTTTTGGATACCCTACAAACATGCATAATTCTGATCTTGGTTCCAACTTCTTCGCATCCCCATCCAGCACATGCGCCGGGCAGCTCCATATTCTCATATGTCTAAGGGAGGGCTTCCTGCCACGCCACAATTCATACGGAGTTCTGGGAATTGATTTGCTTGGAATCTGATTCAGAATATAGCATGCCGTTTGTAAAGCATATTCCCAAAATGATAATGGCAGCGTTGAATAACTCATCATGGACCGTACCATATCCAACAAGGTCCTGTTTCTCCTTTCAGCTACACCATTCTGTTATGGAGTACCAGGTGCTGTCAATTGGGATAATATCCCGTTCTCTACAAGATGTCCTAGAAATTCGTCGGAGAGGTATTTGCCACCTCGATCAGATTGAAGTGTCTTTATGGATTTATCCAATTACTTTTCCACTTCCGCACGATACTCTTTGAACTTGTCAAAGGTTTCGCTCTTGTGGTGCATCAGATACACATATCCATACCTCGAGTAATCATCTATAAAAGAGACATAATACTAAAACCCTCCTCGTGCTGTGACGTTCATAGGGCCACATACGTCAGTATGCACAATTTCTAAGAGCTCCTTAGCCCTTGTACCCTTAGCTCCAAAAGACCTCTTGGTCATCTTACCCTCTAGACAAGACTCACATTGGGGAAGACGTACCTCCTCCAGAGATTCCAGAGGACCGTCTTTCACCAATCTTTGAATTCTATCCTGATTAATATGACCAAGTCTTAAATGCCAAAGATATGCCTTGTTAGAGTGAGAAACTTTCAACCTTTTAGAGTGTAGGAAAATAAATCGGTAAAAACGTATCAAAGTGACGCAGCGGAACAATAAAAAATTTAAAGATCGTTAAATATCTTATGATGCCATATACAATAAACCAACAACAATTAAAACTCATACCTCAAGGATGCCAATCTTGCAAGAGGAGAATGACCGGAGGCTTCAACCAACTAGCCTTCTCTACTATTCTCCAATTCCTGAATGGCTGAGTGTGTGGGCACTCTGAACCTTGATCGGTATGCTAGCACTGCTAGTCTTCTTCCGACCACCCAGATCTCTAAAGAACTTGTTGTCACGTTGAGCTATGCAACAATAAGCCTGCTCACCTGAGAGTCTGTGGTCTGAGAGAACTGGAGTGGCAGGATCTCTATTTATAGACCTGCATGAGGTGATTCTCGGAATTTGAATTGGATTAGGAAAAGATATTCTCCCTTATCCATAACCATAAAATCTGAATTTTTCCATGGGAAAATCCCAACAATAAAATTCAGTTTATTTAGGATAAATCCAATCCAAATCTAAACAAGATTTTAACTAGAATTTTATCTCCCTTTTTCAACCAAAAAATCTGAAATTCCTAGGAGAAAATCTCCTCAAAAAATTCGGTCACTTCTAGGATAGGGGAGAATCAAAATTCCACTAGGATTTTCAAGCTTGAATCTTATCTCAACCTTATCCAAAATAACCGAATTTTCCTAGGAGATTTCCTCCATAATTTCGGCTACTTTTCAGGGAAGGAGAGAATCCAAATTTAACTGGGATTGAAACTTGAATTTTTCCCCTGAACCTTATCCACAAAAACCGAAATTCCATTGAGGATTATCCTCAAAATTTCGTCCATAATTTGTTAGGATTTGGATTCAAAATTCAAGTAGGATTCTAACAAGATTATCCTCTCCAAATCTAACTCAAATTCGAATTTCAAACCTTGTAGATTTTTCACAACAAATTCGAATCCCACTTGGACTGTGATTCAAAATTTGAATTTCAAATTTCAAATTCGAATTTCAAATTCGAATTTCAAATTTAAATTTCAAATTTCAAATTTCAAATTTAAATTTCAAATTTGAATTTCAAATTCGAATTTCAAATTCAAATTTCAAATTCAAATTTCAAATTCAAATTTCAAATTCAAATTTCAAATTTCAAAATTCAAATTTCAAATTTCAAAATTCAAAATTCAAATTTCAAAATCCACAAAACGGTTATGTTCCAAATTCTTGTTCTCATGGATAATTTTCTACAACTCCAATCCAATCTCAAATAAAATCATGGCAACTTTATTTGGAGTCCGAATAATTGTGTACTCTATTATCCAAAACAAAATCTGAATCCAATCGGAGAGAATCTTGTCTACCATCCTAATCCTGTGTCATCACCATCCATGCATAATAAACCAGCAAGTAGCATACACAAATCAATTTGCCAAACGTTAAGGAATTATGTGGAGCTAGTAGAGGGACTGATTGGACGTATATAATCGGGCTCTCGCAAATCCATATGATCATCATTTTTTTGCAGAACAACTCAATCATATGATCACTAATTTCAGAGTCACACCACTATAAACCTGAAACTGAACTCCCAATTATATACCGTATTACGTAAGCCTGTGACAAGCTATCGTCCAGTGACCTTGTCGTGTATGCAAAACCCTCATACGATATCTATGATCAGCCTTAGGAAAGTCCGTTTAATCCTACTGATCAGGCTATCTTAAAGTTATATTATACTACCGAATAAAGAAAATGATTATTCACCATATGTGAATAAGAAGTCATCCGCCCAGCAGACGACCCAAGGCCTTGTCCATTTTCACATTCAGTATAATGCCTTTAAGAGGATACCCTTAACTCCTCATTAGAGCTATGATTCCAATATCTGTAAACGAACCCTTAATCGTATACAAGTCATGCACCTAACGAACCGGTCTATAAGCTTACTACCTCTGAGATGCTTTAGCCATTGGAACATCAAAGTACACAAGTCATATACATGAAGCTGTCCTTTTACTCAGGATTAAAGTTACTGCATAATGAACGTTAAAAGCAGATTGATCCACTCAAAGCGGACTTCGTAGATCAATCACGCTTTAGTCCCGGTCTAATATGTCACCACCAAGCAACATGTCTATGTTTCTACTTGGGAGTCCAGCTCCAGACAGTCAAGACAAACCATCCCCTCCAAGGCTTTAGACAACATAATAGTCTTAACATGAGTTAGATGCTCGGTCTAACCCCATAGACTACAGACCATAGTTTAGACTGCTAACTTTAGAACATTATCTTCTTACATACAAAAGTCCATTGCATGCAACGTTCTAACAGTTTAACAAAAGCAGTCAGGGAGCCATATTTGCTTACATTTACTTTAACATGTAAATAAGAGGAGGACAGATAGCAATGTAATGAATAACCTCTATATATAATTTTATTATCCAGTTCAAAATAAATACATCAAAATGTCTCTAATGCTTAGGGCATTTCCTAATATAGAGTTATCTGTTAATTCAGTGTCAAGCAGTGAGTACATCTTTGGTTTGATCAAATAGGTTTCCATCCATCCATCCAGAATAGATAAAAGACTTATTTCTATGAATATCAACTCTTTTACTAAAAGAAACTGAATAAGAATCCTTTATTAAACAAGCTACCGATATAAGGTTCCTTTTAAAATTAGGAACATTAAAACAGTCTTTTAATAAAATAAACCTAAATTGATCAAAATAAAAGTAAACATCTCCCACTGCTTCAGCCACCACAAAGCTACCATCTCCAGTCCGCAACGAGAGGCTCCTATCATGTAGACTTCTCATTTCCATGAACCCCTGCATAGAAACACAAACATGATTAGTGGCGCCCGAATCAATGACCTAAGTGTCTTTTGATTCTTCCACCAAACACGCTTCCAAGTAATGAAGTTCCTTACCTTCCTTGCCCTTGGTGGCTAGGAATTCCCGGCAAGCCTTCTTAAAGTGATCTACCTTCCCACAAAGGAAGCATTTGGACTTTTTAGGGTCCTTTGGCTTCTTGTTCTTCTTCTTCTTCTTCCCGTCCGAGACAGGAGGATTAAAAGAACTAGAAGCCACTCGCTTCTTATTTGGCCTCTTCCTCTTCCGTGAGGGATTGGAAGATTCTGCCAAATTGGTCTCTCTTTTAGGTCGGACCACATCCTCATCCCTGATCATCCGGTCATAAGCCTGTAGTTGCTTCATGAGCTCAGTTAGTCCTAACTTCTTTGTCGTCAGATTGTATGCGGCCTTAAACCCCACAAAATCTTTAGACAGAGTCTTGAACACCATCTCGATCTAGGTGTTGTAGTCCAACTCAGCACCATTCTCAGCGGCCTCAGCGAAGAATCCCATTAGAGTGATCATATGGTCCTTCACCAGAGTACCCGCCTTTTGCTTAGAGTTCATAATGCTGGTGATAGCGGACTGTCCAGCCAATTTTTCTTGGCCTCTGAACATGTCCTCCAGATTGTCCATGATCTCCCTAGCAACTTGATAAGTCTCATGCTGCTTTTGTAAAGCACTCGTCATGCTAGCAAGAATGTAGCATCGAGCTATCTCATTGGATTCTCTTCAACGATTATATGCAACCAAGACCTCCTCAAGTGGTGTGTCAGGTTTGAGCCCAGGTGGGCATGGTTCGTCCAGTACGAACTTGTGTCTCTTGCAGCTGAGAACGATTAATAGATTTCTTTTCCAATCTTTATAATTATCGCCATTCAGCTTATTTTCAGTAAGTATCGAAATGAAGGGTGTCGGTGACATTTTGAACTGAAATAAAATTATACTAGACATCATTACAAAGCCCAAGCAAATATGCAGATAATTTAGCAAATAAAACATACAAGTATGTTCCTACATGAGACTTGAAAAACATATAGCATTGCAATGGTAATTCTCAGCACCTATTGCCCCAAGCCACCGAGGGGTGGTCATGAAAACAAATAGCCAGAACATGGACCCCGTCCAATTAATATATGTTGCCTTAAATCCTCCAAGGTTAAGACATATATTAATAACCGCTTATTTGGCTACCAGTTTAGTTAACAGAGCTTCTAGGGAAGGTTAATAACTAAACGAGTCTTGAGTGTATAACCATTGTTTACGTAGCCCGATCCACGTCCTACCAAGCCACCGAGGGGTGGTCATGAATAGGATAGTACCCGAACATGTTTCCACATAGGAGATCCAATCTAGTATACCGGCGGCGGTAAACACCTACCGAGGGGTGTGGTTAGGGCAGAACTGATGCGAGGCGTTACCATGCTTTCACTTATGGATCAACAATGGAGGCCGTAGGTTTTGTTTGAAACCCTCTCCCATTCAATATTTTGAAAAACGTGCAAGTTTTGACAAATTACCTATGATAAATATAGTATGAGCGGCATTCACCTATCCTATATGACATGTTATCAAATATGCATCTAAAACATCCATCAATACATATTTATACATCCATGACATATCACAGAAAAAATAATTGACAGAATAGCCAAGCCATTGTTCCATCCTAGAACAAAGAAAATAAAGATTACAAAATTCCATCCAAAGCATTCTTTGGGTCTTGAATTTTGTTCCGTCTTCTTGTATCCATCTTTATGTAGCCTCTCCATTTATTTCTCATCCCAAGAATCATTTAAAATTTAAATCTCCAAAAATTTAAATTTTAAACAATTTTAAACATCATGTGTAATAATATGTAATTTCAAAAACTTCAAATTTTCAACTACATATTTTTTAAACATGATTTAAAATTAAATCTCAAATTTAAAAATCAAAATTTTTCAATTTTTTTGAACCATCGCACCACCACCCCCGGAGGCGGCAGCCACCGTGGGCAGCCACCAGCCCCGGAGGGGCTGGCAGCCCACGGCCGCCCCCATGTGCAGCCTTGCCGGGCTACAGGCCAAGCCTGCAGTGCCAGGCTGCATGCCCAGGCTGGGCGCAGAAGCCGGCAGCCTGCAGCCACAGGCTGCATGCCCAGGCTGTGGCTAGCCTTAGGTAGGCCACGGCCACCCTCGGCTGCAGGCCAAGCCTGCGGCCGTGGGTGGTTATGGCCTGCACAGGGGCTGCCGCAGCCCTATCCTGCCCGAGGGTAGGGGCTGCAGTCCCACCAAGGCCCGTCGGCCTATCCCGAGGGGTCGTGTCTCGATTTTCATGCCATATTCCAATTTACCTATTAGGATCTCCAAAAATTAATTTGAATCCTAATTAAATTGAAATTTTCAACGCAATCAAAATTTTAATCTTTAAATCAAATTTAATTTTAGGGAAAAATAAATTACGGTCTTCAATATTCAATCTCCTCCAAGAATAATTACATAAAATTTCCTAAACTATTTCCGGTGTACAAAAATTCTAACCATAAAAATTCTAAGAGACAAAAAATTAAAATGCATGGGAAAATTACAGTGTTAATAAACTGCTCCCATGGTTACATAAAAAATCCTAGATACAATTTTTCTAAATTCTAAGGAACCATAACCGGCATATAACAGCATGCTTATAATAATTCATAAAATTAAAATAACCACATACTTTATACATAATCCATGATAACAACATAAAGGAACCCTAGAATGCCACTCTCTAAATATCAAATCCATACATAAATAAAAAGACTAAGTAATTATCTAATTTATGTACATGGCATAGTCATACTATATTGATCGTACATATTTGTCAAAACTTGCATATTTTTCAAAATATTGAGTGGGAGAGGGTTTCAAACAAAACCCACGGCCTCCATTGTTGATCTATATGTGAAAGCATGATAACGCCTCGCGTCAGTTCTGCTCTGACCACACTGTAAGAAAATAAAATGGTAAAAAAGTATCAGAGTGGCGCAGCGGAACAATAAAAAGTTTTAGATCGTTAAATATCTCATGATGCCATATACAATAAACCAACAACAATTAAAACTCATACCTCAAGGACGCCAATCTTGCAGGAGGACAATGACCGGAGGCTTCAACTAACTAGCCTTCTCTACTATTCTCTAATTCTCGAATGGCTGAGTGTGTGGGCACTCTGAACCTCGATCGGTATGCTAGCACTGCTAGTCTTCTTCCGACCACCCAGATATCTAAAGAACTTATTGTCACGATGAGCTGTGCAATAATAAGCCTGCTCACCTGAGAGTCTGTGGTCTAAGAGAACTGGAGTGGCAGGACCTCTATTTATAGACCTGCATGAGGTGATTCTCTGAATTCGAATTGGATTAGGAGAAGATATTTTCCCTTATCCACAACCATAAAACCCGAAATTATCCAAGGGAAAATCCCAACAAATTTCGGCCATTATGGGATAAATCCAATCCAAATCTAAATAAGATTTTAACTAGAATTTTATCTCCCTTTTTCAACCAAAAAATTCGAAAATTCCAAGGAGAAAATCTCCTCAAAATTTCGGCCACTTTTAAGATAAGGGAGAATCAAAATTCTACTAGGATTTTCAAGCTTGAATCTTATCTCATCCTTATCCAAAATAACCGAATTTTCCCTAAGAGATATACTCCAAATTTCAGCCACCTTTCTGGGAGGAGAGAATCCAAATTCAACTGGGATTGAAACTTGAATTTCTCCCTTGAACCTTATCCACAAAAACCGAAATTCTATTGAGGATTATCCTCAAAATTTCGTCCATCATTAGTTAGGATTTGGATTCAAAATTCAAGTAGGATTCTAACAAGATTATCCTCTCCATATCCAACTCAAATTCGAATTTCATTCCTTGTGGATTTTCCACAACAAATTCGAATCCCACTTGGACTGTGATTCAAAATTTGAATTTCAAATTTCAAATTCGAATTTCAAATTTCAAATTTCAAATTTCAAATTCGAATTTCAAATTCAAATTTCAAATTCGAATTTCAAATTCAAATTTCAAATTCAAATTTCAAATTCAAATTTCAAATTCAAATTTCAAAATTCAAATTTCAAAATGCACAAAACAGTTGTGTTTCAAATTCTTGTTCTCACGGATAATTTTCTACAACTCCAATCCAATCTCAAATAAATTCATGGCAACTTTATTTGAAGTTTGAATAATTGTGTACTCTATTATCCAAAACAAAATCTGAATCCAACCAGAGAGAATCTTGTCTACCATCCTAATCGTGTGTCATCACCATCCATGCATAATAAACCAGCTAATAGCATACACAAACCAGCTGTGTCATCAAAATTTGCCAAATGTTAAGGAATTATGTGGAGCTAGTAGAGGGACTGATTGGACATATATAATCGGGCTCTAGCAAATCCATATGATCATCATTCTTTTACCGAACAACTCAATCATATGATCACTAATTTCAGAGTCACACCACTACAAACCTGAAATTGAACTCCCAATTATATACCGTATTACGTAAGCCTGTGACGAGCTACTATCCAATGACCTTGTCATATATGCAAAACCCTCATATGATATCCATGATCAGCCTTAGGTCAAAGTCCGTTTAATCCTACTGATCAGGCTATCTTAAAGTTCCATTATGCTACCGAATTAAGAAAATGATTATTCACTATATGCGAATAAGAAGTCATCCGCCCAGTAGACGATCCAAGGCCTTATCCATTTTCACATTCAGTATAATGCCTTTAAGAGGATACCTTTAACTCCTTAGAGTTATGATTCTGATATCTACAAACAAACCCTTCATCGTATACAAGTCATGCACCCAACGAACCGGTCTATAAGCTTACTATCTCTGAGACGCTTTAGCCATTGGAACATCAAAGTATACAAGTCATATACATGAAATAGTTCATTTACTCAAGATTAAGGTTATTGCACAATGAACGTCAAAAGCAGATTGATCCACTCATAGTGGACTACATAGATTAATCACGCTTTAGTTCCGGTCTAATATGTCACCACCAAGCAATATATCTATGTCTCTACTTGGGAGTCCAGCTCCAGACAGTCAAGACAAACCGTCCCCTCCAAGGCTTTAGACAATATAATAGTCTTAACATGAGTTAGATGCTCGGTCTAACCCCATAGACTACAGACCATAGTTTAGACCGCTAACTTTAGAACATTGTCTTCTCGCATACAAAAGTCCATTGCATGCAACGTTCTAATAGTTTAACACAAGCAGTCAGGGAGCCATATTTGCTTATATTTACTTTAACATGTAAATAAGATAAGGACAGATAGCAATGTAATGAATAACCTCTATATATATAATTTTATTATCCAGTTCAAAATAAATACATCGAAATGTCTCTTATGCTTAGGGCATTTCCTAACAATCTCCCACTTGTCCTAAGCCAGCAGATGTGCCATGTTATGCATCCCCATCACCTCTGCGTGCCTCTCAAAGCTTCTAGCCACCAAAGTCTTAGTAAAGGGATCGGCGATGTTGTCCTCGGACGCGATCTTACATACATCCATTTGTCCTGTCTCCACATGCCCTCTAATAATATGATATCTCCGATCGATGTGCTTGGTCCTCTTGTGGTGTCGAGATTCCCTTGTGTTGGCAATAGCCCCTGTGTTATCACAGCAAAGTGTGATAGGCTTGTCAACACCCGGAATGACCTCAAGGTCTCTAAAGAACTTACGGAGCCAAACCGCTTCTTTAGATGCCTCAGCCACAGCCACATATTCAGCCTCCATAGTAGAGTCAGCTGTGCAGCCCTACTTCACACTCCTCTACACAATGGCGCCTCCTCTGAGTAAAAACGCTGATCCAGATGTCGATTTCCTCAAATCTTTACAAGTCTGGAAGTCTGAGTCCTTGTATCCTACGGGTGTTAGGTCCCCTCCAGAATACACCAGCATATAATCCCTCGTTCTCTTAAGATACTTGAGTATATGCTTTACAGCTTGCCAGTGCTTGGTTCCAGGATTTGCTTGATATCGACTCACCATATCTACTGCAAAACATATATCCGGGTGAGTGCAAAGCATAGCGTACATAAGGCTACCCACAGCGGATGTATAAGGGACCTTACTCATACGCTCTCTTTATTCCGATGTCTTGGGACAGTCATCCAATGAAAGAGTTAGACCGGCAATAGAAGGCTATGAACCTTACTTTGCCTCTTGCATTGCATATTTGTCAATTATTTTATCTATGTATGAAGCTTGGGATAACGCTATCATTTTGTTCTTTCGATCTCTGAAGAGACGAATGCCTAGAGCATAATTAGCTTCTCCCAAGTCCTTCATGTCAAACTGTTGGTGTAACCAAAGCTTGACCGATGATAAGTTCCCTACATCATTCCCAATGAGTAGTATATCATCGACATAGAGTATCAGAAAGACCACTTTTCCATCCTTAATATGTTTATAAACACAGGGTTCATCAATGTTCTGCTCAAAACCAAATGTCTTAATCGCTTGATCAAACCTCTGGTTCCATGAGCGGGATGCTTGCTTTAGTCCATAAATGGATCTAAGCAACTTGCAGACTTTCCTTTCTTGGCCTTTCGCTACAAACCCTTCGGGCTGTATCATATATATACACTCTTCAAGATGGCCATTCAAGAATGCCGTCTTGACATCCATTTGCCAGATCTCGTAATCAAGAGCCGCAGCAATGGACAGAAGAATACGGATAGACTTCAGCATAGCAACAGGCAAAAAGGTTTCATCGTAATCGATTCCAGCTTTTTGCATGTATCCCTTTACAACCAGTCTAGCTTTGAAAGTTTCCACTCTCCCTTCTGCATCCTTTTTTCTTTTGTAGACTCATTTGCATCCAATGGGTTTTATCCCATCTGGCAAATCTACAAGTTCCCAAACAGAGTTGGATTTCATAGAATTCATCTCATTGTTCATAGCCTATTTCCAAGATTTAGAATCAACATCATTTATAGTTTCACCATAGGTGACTGGATCATCCTCATGCTTATGAGCCTCGGCCTGGTATACCTCAGCATCATACATGAAGAAATTAGATTTCTTCGAAACCCTCCCACTAGACGAGGCACCCTAAATTGTTGATCGTCTGCGGGTCTTTCACTAGAACTCGGACTTGCGTCCAAGATCGAAATCTGTGGAGTAGTTCTTTCACTCGATAACTCCTCTAGCACCACTTTGCTTCGAGGTTTAAAGTCATTCATTTGACTTTCCTCCAAGAATGTCGCATGGGTTGAGACAATGAATTTTTGTTCCTTCGGGTTATAGAACAGACCTCCTTTAGTTCCCTTTGGAAACCCTACAAACATGCACAATTCTGATCTTGGTTCCAACTTTTTCGCATCCCCATCCAGTACATGCACCGAGCAACCCCATATTCTCATATGTTCAAGGGAGGGCTTCTTGCCATGCCACAACTCATACGGAGTTCTAGGAATTGTTTTGCTTGGAACCTGGTTCAGAATATAGCACGCCGTTTGTAAAGCATATCCCCAAAATGATAATGGCAGCGTTGAATAACTCATCATGGACCGTACCATATCCAATAAGGTCCTGTTTCTACTTTCGGCTACACCATTCTGTTGTGGAGTACCAGGTGCAATCAATTGGGATAATATCCCGTTCTCTACAAGATGTCCTAGAAATTCATCGGAGAGGTATTCGCCACCTCGAGCAGATCGAAGAGTCTTTATGGATTTATCCAATTGCTTTTCCACTTCCGCACGATACTCTTTGAACTTGTCAAAGGTTTCGCTCCTGCGGTGCATCAGATACACATATCCATACCTCGAGTAATCATCTATAAAAAAGACATAATACGCGAACCCTCCTCGTGCTGTGACGTTCATGGGGCCACATACGTCAGTCTGCACAATTTCTAAGAGCTCTTGAGCCCTTGTAGCCTTAGCTCCAAAAGACCTCTTAGTCATTTTACCCTCTAGACAAGACTCACAATGGGGACGTCGTACCTCCTCCAGAGATTCCAGAGGACTGTCTTTCACCAATCTTTGAATCCTATCCTGATTAATATGACCAAGTCTTAAATGCCAAAGATACGTCTTGTTAGAGTGAGAAACTTTCAACCTTTTAGAGTTATCAATTAATTCAGTGTCAAGCAGTGAGTACATCTTTGGTTTTATCAAATATAGGTTTCCATCCATCCATCCAGAACAGATAAAAGACTTATTTCTACGAATATCAACTCTTTTACTAAAAGAAACTGAATAAGAATCCTTTATTAAACAAGCTACCGATATAAGGTTCCTCCTAAAATTAGGAACATAAAAACAGTCTTTTAATAAAATAAACCTAAATTGATCAAAATAAAGGTAAACATCTCCCACTGCTTCAGCCACCACAAAGCTACCATCTCCAGTCCGCAATGAGAGGCTCCTATTATGTAGACTTCTCATTTCCATGAACCCCTGCATAGAAACATAAACATGATTAGTGGTGCCCGAATCAATGACCTAAGCGTCTTTTGATTCTTCCACCAGACACGCTTCCAAGTAATGAAGTTCCTTACCTTCCTTGCCCTTGGCGGCTAGGAATTCCCGGCAAGCCTTCTTAAAGTGACCTACCTTCCCACAAAGGAAGCATTTGGACTTTTTAGGGTCCTTTGGTTTCTTCTTCTTCTTCCCGTCTGAGACAGGAGGATTAAAAGAACTAGAAGCCACTTGCTTCTTATTTGGCCTTTTCCTCTTCCGTGAGGGATTGGAAGATTCCGCCAAATTGGCCTCTCTTTTAGGTCGGACCACATCCTCATCCCTGATCATCCGCTCATAAGCCTGTAGTTGCTTCATGAGCTCAGTTAGTCCTAACTTCTTTGTCGCCAGATTGTATGCGGCCTTAAACCCCACAAAATCTTTAGACAGAGTCTTGAACACCATCTCGATTTGGGTGTTGTAGTCCAACTCAGCACCATTCTCGACGGCCTCAGTGAAGAATCCCATTAGAGTGATCATATGGTCCTTCACCAGAGTACCCGCCTTTTGCTTAGAGTTCATAATGCTGGTGATAGCGGACTGTCCAGCCAATTTTTCTTGGCCTCTGAACATGTCCTCCAGATTATCCATGATCTCCCTAGCAACTTGATAAGTCTCATGCTGCTATTGTAAAGCACTCGTCATGCTAGCAAGGATGTAGCATCGAGCTATCTCATTGCATTCTCTCCAACGATTATAGGCAACCAAGACCTCCTCAAGTGGTGTGTCAGGTTTGAGCCCAGGTGGGCATGGTTCGTCTAGTACGAACTTGTGTCTCTCGCAGCTGAGAACGATTAATAGATTTCTTTTCCAATCTTTATAATTATCGCCATTCAGCTTATTTTTAGTAAGCATCGAAATGAAGGGTGTCGGTGACATTTTGAACTGAAATAAAATTATACTAGACATCATTACAAAGCCCAAGCAAATATGCAGATAATTTAGCAAATAAAACATACAAGTATGTTCCTACATGAAACTTGAAAAACATGTAGCATTGCAACGGTAATTCTCAGCACCTATTGCCCCAAGCCACCGAGGGGTGGTCATGAAAACAAATAGCCAAAACATGGACCCCGTCCAATTAATATATGTTGCCTTAAATCCTCCAAGGTTAAGACATATATTAATAACCGCTTATTTGGCCACCAGTTTAGTTAATAGAGCTTCTAGGGAAGGTTAATAACTAAATGAGTCTTGAGTGTATAACCATTGTTTACGTAGCCCGATCCACGTCCTACCAAGCCACCGAGGGGTGGTCATGAATAGGATCGTACCCGAACACGTTTTCTACATAGGAGATCCAATCTAGTATACCGGCGGCGGTAAACACCTACTGAGGGGTGTGGTTAGGGCAGAACTGATGCGAGGCGTTACCATGTTTTCACTTATGGATCAATAATGGAGGCCATGGGTTTTGTTTGAAACCCTCTCCCACTCAATATTTTAAAAAACGTGCAAGTTTTGACAAATTACCTATGATCAATATAGTATGAGCGGCACTCACCTATCCTATATGACATGTTATCAAATATGCATCTAAAACATCCATCAATATATATTTATACATCCATGAAATATTACAGAAAAAATAATTGACAGAATAACCAAGCCATTGTTCTATCCTAGAACAAAGAAAATAAAGATTACAAAATTCCATCCAAAGCATTCTTTGGGTCTTGAATTTTGTTCCGTCTTCTTGTATCCATCTTTATGTAGCCTCTCCATTTATTTCTCATCCCAAGAATCATTTAAAATTTAAATCTCCAAAAATTTAAATTTCAAATTCAAATTCCAAATTCGAATTTCAAATTTAAATTTCAAATTCAAATTTTAAACAATTTTAAACATCATGTGTAATAATATGTAATTTCAAAATTTTCAAATTTTCAATTACATATTTTTAAACATGATTTAAAATTAAATCACAAATTTAAAAATCAAATTTTTTTCGATTTTTTTGAATCATCAGACCACCGCCCCAAGAGGCGGCAGCCGCCGTGGGCAGCCACCAGCCCCGGGGGGGCTGGCAGCCCATGGCCGCCTGAGGCTGCACGCCCAGGCTGCGGCCAGCCTTGGGTAGGCCATGGCCACCCTCGGCTGCAGGCCAAGCCTGCGGCCGTGGGTGGTTATGGCCTGCACAGGGGCTGCCGCAGCCCCATCCTGCTCGAGGGCAGGGGCTGCAGCCCCACCAAGGCCCGTCGGCCTATCCCGAGGGGTCGTGTCTCGATTTTCATGCCATATTCCAATTTACCTATTAGGATCTCCAAAATTTAATATGAATTCTAATTAAATTGAAATTTTCCACACAATCAAAATTTCAACCTTTAGATCGAATTTAACTTTTGGGAAAAATAAATTACGGTCTTCAATCTTCAATCTCCTCCAAGAATAATTACATAAAATTTACTAAACCGTTTCCGATGTACAAAAATTCTAACCATAAAAATTCTAAGAGACAAAAATTTAAAATCCATGGGAAAATTACAGTGTTAATAAACTGCTCCCATGGTTACATAAAAAATCCTAGATACAATTTTTCTAAATTCTAAGGAACCATAACTGGCATAAACAAGCATGCTTATAATAATTCAGAAAATTAAAATAACCACATACTTTATACATAATCCATGATAACAACATAAAGGAACCCTAGAATGCCACTCTCTAAATATCAAATCCATACATAAATAAAAAGACTAAGTAATTGTCTAATTTATGTATAGGGCATAGTCATGAGATGTCTCTGATACCAATTGTAGGATAATAAATCGAAAAAAAAACGTATCAGAGTGGCGCAGCGGAACAATAAAAACTTTTAGGATCGTTAAATATCTCATGATGCCATATACAATAAACCAACAACAATTAAAGCTCATACCTCAAGGACGTCAATCTGCAGGAGGAGAATTACCGGAGGCTTCAACCAACTAGCCTTCTCTACTATTCTCCAATTCCTGAATTGCTGAGTGTGTGGGCATTCTGAACCTCGATCGGTATGCTAGTACTGCTAGTCTTCTTCCGACCACTCAGATCTCTAAAGAACTTATTGTCACGATGAGCTGTGCAACAATAAGCCTGCTCACCTGAGAGTCTGTGGTCTGAGAGAACTGGAGTGGCAGGACCTCTATTTATAGACCTACATGAGGTGATTCTCTGAATTCGAATTGGATTAGGAAAAGATATTCTCCCTTATCCATAACCATAAAATCTGAATTTTCCAAGGGAGAATCCCAACAATAAAATTCGGCCATTATGGGATAAATCCAATCCAAATCTAAACAAGATTTTAACTAGAATTTTATCTCCCTTTTTTTTGACCAAAAAATCTGAAATTTCCTCGGAGAAAATCTCCTAAAATTTTCCGCCACTTTTAGGATAAGGGAGAATCAAAATTCCACTAGGATTTTCAAGCTTGAATCTTATCTCATCCTTAACCAAAATAACCGAATTTTCCTAGGAGATTTCCTCCATAATTTTGGCCACTTTTCTGGGAGGAGAGAATCCAAATTCAACTGGGATTGAAACTTGAATTTTTCCCTTGAACCTTATCCACAAAATCCGAAATTCCATTGAGGATATTCTTCAAAATTTCGTCCACAATTTGTTAGGATTTGGATTCAAAATTCAAGTAGGATTCTAACAAGATTATCCTCTCCCAATCCAACTTAAATTCGAATTTCAAACCTTGTGGATTTTCCATAACAAATTTGAATCCCACTTGGACTGTGATTCAAAATTTGAATTTCAAATTTCAAATTCGAATTTCAAATTCAAATTTTAAATTTCAAATTTCAAATTTCAAATTTAAATTTCAAATTCAAATTTCAAATTCAAAATTCACATTTCAAATTTCAAAATTCAAATTTCAAAATCCACAAAACAGTTGTGTTTCAAATTCTTGTTCTCATGGATAATTTTCTACAAATCCAATCCAATCTCAAATAAAATCATGGCAACTTTATTTAGAGTTCGACTAATTGTGTACTCTATTATCCAAAACAAAATCTGAATCCAACTGGGGAGAATCTTGTCTACCATCCTAATCCTGTGTCATCACCATCCATACATAATAAACCAGCCAATAGCATATACAAATCAATTTGCCAAACGTTAAGGAATTATATGGAGCTAGTAGAGGGACTGATTGGACATATATAATCGGGCTCCCGCAAATCCATATGATCATCATTCTTTTACCGAACAACTCAATCATATGATCACTAATTTCAGAGTCACACCACTATAAACCTGAAACTGAACTCCCAATCATATATCGTATTACGTAAGTCTGTGACGAGCTACTATCCAATGACCTTGTCATATATGCAAAACCCTCATTTGATATCCATGATCAGCCTTAGGTCAAAGTCTGTTTAATCCTACTGATCAGGCTATCTTAAAGTTCTATTATACTACTGAATTAAGAAAATGATTATTCACCATATGTGAATAAGAAGTCATCCGCCCAGTAGACGACTCAAGGCCTTGTCCATTTTCACATTCAGTATAATGCCTTTAAGAGGATACCTTTAACTCCTTAGAGCTATGATTCTGATATCTGCAAACAAACCCTTCATCGTATACAAGTCATGCACCCAACGAACCGGTCTATAAGCTTACTACCTCTGAGATGCTTTAGCCATTGGAACATCAAAGTACACAAGTCATATACATGAAGTAGTTCATTTACTCAGGATTAAGGTTATTGCACAACGAACGTCAAAAGCAGATTGATCCACTCATAGCAGACTACGTAGATCAATCACGCTTTAGTCCCGGTCTAATATGTCACCACCAAGCAACATATCTATGTCTCTACTTGGGAGTCCAGCTCCAGACAGTCAAGACAAACTCTCCCCTCCAAAGCTTTAGACAACATAATGGTCTTAACATGAGTTAGATGCTCGGTCTAACCCCATAGACTACAGACCATAGTTTAGACCGTTAACTTTAGAACATTGTCTTCTCGCATACAAAATTCCATTGCATGCAACGTTCTAACAGTTTAACACAAGTAGTCAGGGAGTCATATTTGCTTACATTTACTTTAACATGTAAATAAGATAAGGACAGATAGCAATGTAATGAATAACCTCTATATATATAATTTTATTATCCAGTTCAAAATAAATACATCGAAATGTCTCTAATGCTTAGGGCATTTCCTAACAGTCCCCTCCAGGGCTTTAGACAATATAATAGTCTTAACATGAGTTAGATGCTCGGTCTAACCCCATAGACTATAGACCATAGTTTTGACCGTTAACTTTAGAACATTGTCTTCTCGCATACAAAAGTCCATTATATGCAACGTTCTAACAGTTTAACACAAGCAGTCAAGGAGCCATATTTGCTTACATTTACTTTAACATGTAAGTAAAACGAGGACAGATAGCAATGTAATGAATAACCTCTATATATAATTTTATTATCCTGTTCAAAATAAATACATCAAAATGTCTCTAATGCTTAGGGTATTTCCTAACAGTCCCCTCCAAGGCTTTAGACAACATAATAGTCTTAACATGAGTTAGATGCTCGGTTTAACCCCATAGACTACAGACCATTATTTAGACCGCTAACTTTAGAACATTGTCTTCTCGCATACAAAAGTCCATTGCATGCAACGTTCTAACAGTTTAACACAAGCAGTCAAGGAGCCATATTTGCTTACATTTACTTTAACATGTAAATAAAATGAGGACAGATAGCAATGTAATGAATAACCTCTATATATAATTTGATTATCCTGTTCAAAATAAATACATCAAAATGTCTCTAATGCTTAGGGCATTTCCTAACACACACCCCTCGGTAGGTGTTTGCCACTGCCGGTATATTAGGCTAGATCTCCTATGTGGAAAACGTGTTCGGGCACGATCCTATTCATGACCACCCCTCAGTGGCTTGGTAGGACGTGGATCGGGCTACGTAAACAATGGTTATACACTTAAGACTCGTTTACTTATTAATCTTCCCTAGAAGCTCTGTTAACTAAACTGGTAGCCAAAATAAGCGGTTATTAATATATGTCTTAACCTTGGAGGATTTAAGGCAACATATATTAATTGGACGGGGTCCATGTTCCGGCTATTTGTCTCATGACCACCCCTCGGTGGCTTAGGGCAATAGGTGCTGAGAATTACCATTGCAATGCTACATGTTTTTCAAGTTTCATGTAGGAACATACTTGTATGTTTTATTTGCTAAATTATCTATATATTTGCTTGGGCTTTGTAATGATGTCTAGTATAATTTTATTTCAGTTCAAAATGTCACCAACACCCCTCATTTAAATACTTACTGAGAATAAGCTGAATGGTGATAATTATAAAGACAGGAAAAGAAATCTATTAATAGTTCTCAGCTGTGAGAGACACAAGTTCATACTAGACCAACCATGCCTACCTGGGCCTAAACCTGACACACCACTTGAGGAGGTCCCAGTTGCCTATACTCGTTGGAGAGAATCCAATGAGATAGCTCGGTGCTACATACTTGCTAGCATAAAGAGTGCTTTACAAAAGCAGCATGAGACTTATCAAGTTGCTAAAGAGATCATGGAAAATCTAGAGGACATGTTCGGAGGCCAAGAAAAATTAGCTCGATAGTCTGCTATCACTAGCATTGTGAACTCTAAGTAGAAAGTAGGTACTCCAGTAAAGGACCATATGATCACTCTAACGGGATTCTTTGCCTAGCCTGCTGAAAACAGTGCTGAACTGGACTACAATACCCAGAACGAGATGGTGTTCAAAACTCTGTCAAAAGATTTTATGGGGTTTAAGGCCGCATACAATCTGGCAACAAGGGAGTTAGGACTCACTGAGCTCATAAAGCAACTCCAAGCTTATTAGTAGATGATCAGGGATGGGGATGCGGTCCAACCTAAAGGAGAGGCTAATTTGGCAGAATCTTCTAAACCCTCATGGAAGACGAAGAGGCCAAATAAGAAGCAAGCGGCTTCCAGTTCTTCTAATCCTCCTATCTCAGATGGGAAAAAGAAGAAGAAGAGCAAGAAGCCTAAGGACCCTAAAAAGTCCAAGTGCTTCCACTTTGGAAAGGTAGGTCACTTCAAGAAGGCTTACTAGGAATTCCTAGCCCCTAAGGGCAAGGAAGGTAAGGAACTTCACTATTTAGAAGCGTGTTTAGTGGAAGAATCGAAATACACTTGGGTCATTGATTCAGGCGCCACTAATCATGTTTGTGTTTCTATGCAGGGGTTCGTGGAAACGAGAAGTCTACATGATAGGAGCCTCACGTTGCGGACTAGAGACGGTAGCTTGGTGGTGACTGAGGTAGTGGGAGATGTTTACCTTTACTTTGATGAATTTAGGTTTATTTTATTAAAAGACTATCTTTATGTTTCTAATTTTAGGAGGAACCTTATATCAGTAGCTTGTTTAACAAAGGATTCTTATTCAGTTTCTTTTAGTAAAAGAGTTGATATTCATAGAAATAAGTCTTTTATCTGTTCCGGATAGATGGATGGAAACCTATATTTGATCAAACCAAAGATGTACTCACTGCTTGACACCAAATTAATAGATAACTCTAAGAGGTTGAAAGTTTCTCACTCTAACAAGGCGTATCTTTGGCATTTAGGACTTGGTCATATTAATCAGGATAAGATTTAAAAGTTGGTGAAAGACGGTCCTCTAGAATCTCTGGAGGAGGTACGTCTTCCTCAATGTGAGTCTTGTCTTTAGGGTAAGATGACTAAGAGGTCTTTTGGAGCGAAGGGTACTGGGGCCCAGGAACTCTTAGAAATTGTGCACACGACGTATATGGCCCCATGAACGTCACAGCACGAAGAGGGTTTGAGTATTGTGTCTCCTTTATAGACGATTACTAGAGGTATGGATATGTGTATCTGATGCACCGCAAGAGTGAAACCTTTGACAAGTTCAAAGAGTATCATGTGGAAGTGGAAAAGCAATTGGATAAATCCATAAAGAAACTTTGATTTGATCGAGGTGGTAAATACCTCTCTGATGAATTTCTTGGACATCTTGTAGAGAATGGGATATTATCCCAATCGACTGCACCTGGTACTCCATAACAGAATGGTGTAGCCGAAAGGAGAAACAGGACCTTATTGGATATGGTACGGTCCATGATGAGTTATTCAATGATGTCCTTATCATTCTAGGGATATGCATTACAAACGGTGTGCTATATTATGAACCAGGTTCCAAGCAAGTCAATTCCTAGGACTCCGTATGAATTGTGGCATGGCAGGAAACCTTCCCTTGGACATATGAGAATATGGGGCTGCCCAGCACATGTACTGGATGGGGATACGAAGAAGTTGGAACCAAGAATAGAATTGTGTATATTTGTAGGGTATCCTAAGGGAGCTAAGGTAGGTCTGTTCTATAACCCGAAGGAACAAAAAGTCATTGTTTCAACCCATGCAACATTCTTGGAGGAAAGTCACATGAATGACTTTAAGCCTCAGAGCAAAGTGGTGCTAGAGGAGTTATCGGGTTAAAGAACTACTCCATAGGTTTCGGTCTTGGACGCTAGTCTGAGTTTTGGTGAAAAACCTACAGACGATCAACAATTTAGGGTGCCTCATCATAGGGGAGGGTTTCGAAGAAGCCTAATTTCTTTATGTATGATGCTGAGGAATACCAGGCTGAAGTTTATGAGCATGAGGATGATCCGGTCACTTATGATGAAAGTATAAATGATGTTGATTCTAAATCTTGGAAACAGGCCATGAACAATGAGCATGAGGATGTTGCTATACTGAAGTCTATCCGTATTCTTCTATTAGTTGCTGTGGCTCTCGATTATGAGATCTGGCAAATAGATGTCAAGACGGCATTCTTGAATGGCCATCTTGATGAATGTATGTACAAGATACAGCCTGAAGGGTTCATGGTAAAAGGCTAAGAAAGAAAAGTCTGCAAGTTGCTTAGATCCATTTATGGATTAAAGCAAGCATCCTGCTCATGGAACCAGAGATTTGATCAAGCGATCAAGACATTTGATTTTGAGCTGAACGTTGATGGACCTTGTGTTTATAAACGTATTAAGGATGGAAAAGTGGTCTTTTTGGTACTCTATGTCGATGATATACTACTCATTGGGAATGATGTAGGGAGCTTATCATCGATCAAGCTTTGGCTGCACCAACAGTTTGACAAGAAGGACTTGGAAGAAGCTAATTATGTTCTAGGTATTCGTCTCTTCAGAGATCAAAAGAACAAAATGATAGCATTATCCCAGGCTTCATACATAGATAAAATAATTGACAAATATGCAATGCAAGGGGCAAAGAATGGCTCACAACCTTCCATTGCCGGTCTAACTCTTTCTTTGGATGATTGTCCCAAGACATCGGAAGAAAGAGAGCGTATGAGTACAATCCCTTATGCATCTGCTGTGGGTAGCCTTATGTACACTATGTTTTGCACTCGCCCAGACATATGTTTTGTAGTAGATATGGTGAGTCGATATCAAGCGAATCCTGGAACCAAGCACTGGCAAGCAGTAAAGCATATACTCAAGTATCTTAAGAGAACGAGGGATTATGTACTGGTGTATTCTGGAGGGGCTGGAGGGGACCTAACACCTGTAGAATATGTGGCAGCCCGCCCCTCGTAGAGATCATACAATACTATTACAGTTGAGCTTATCGCTAACTGCGATAGATTGTACTCTCGTGGGTCGCCGGCTTATCTCACTCTCTTTTAAAATCATGTCATTTTTGGGGAAATTTTTTTTTTTTTTTAACATCATGTAAAACCTTTCCCACTATTTACTTTGTTGGCAAGTACAAAGTAATATAAATAATACAGTACTTTTGTAAAATATATATATAATTACAAAAGAACTGTTTCCCTTCACTTTAACGCTCAGCGGGAAGACTCTGGCAGTACCATATCCCTCGTCCAATTATCCCATTTGACACGCGTCATCCCGTCTGCATCCAGTCAAACAAGCTACTGAGCTGGTCGCTTACCTGCAACATTAGCAAAAATGGTGAGCTACAGGCTCAGTAAGCTCAAACATGCAAGAAATAAAATTTCTATGAATAGTACTATTCATAGAAATTTTATCATTGACCACTATTCATACGTGAATAGTAACTTTGACAACTATTCATGGTGAATAGTAAGTTTGACCACGACACCGTGTCACACTAGTACATCTACCGCGATGTTAGTGCTCTCACTAAACTGTCTTATGCTCAATTATGGCACAGTTTTAGTTTTAGGTCATTATCTTTGATTACGCTCTGGTTTTGAGCTCAGGTTGGCAATACCATTTAAGTGCGCATGACTGGGAACGGTACATTAGTGCTGACCTCCACAGCCTTAATCTCATAGCCCCGAAGGCAAAATTGTACATGACTGGGAGCGGTACATCAGTGCTGACCTCCACAGCCTTATCTCATAGCCCCGAAGGTAAAAGTACCTCCCTATACGGAAGGCTGGTACGCCAGAAAGTGGTTTCATTACCGACTTTTTAACATTCTAACCCGGTGACTTCATATTGCCCCGTGGTTAGGAATGGTTCACATTTTAATTTTAGGTGAGTGAGTTTCATTAACCTCGCTCTAGTACCCGAAGCACAATTAACAATGTGTCCATCCTCAATAGTGCCCGTAGCACATTACGTCTCTCTCTCTATTCTATAATAGTGCCCGTAGCACATATGTACCTAACTTATAGTTAGTACATCAAAGTTAGCAACAATAATGCTATATGTTGCAGACAGGTAAATGTCTGAACTTACCTTATCAGACTGTTCCCTTTCTCTCTCTTGGATCTTGAATCACCTTCCTTGTAGGCCGATTTTGGGATCCTACAGACAAAACTATGTCTGTTAATTTCTTTCCCATTTATAGCTTTTATTTTTCATTAAAAAGCTTAAATAAAACCTATTTATAACTTTTTAGGTTTTATTTATTATTTTCACCATTTTCCCCCAACTTTTACAAAATTACGATTTTGCCCCAATATTTTGGTAAAATTGCAGTTTTGCCCCTGACGGAATTTTATTGATCCAGACTGTATTTTTGGCTCTCAGGAACTTTTCTGACTCTTTTCTAATCATTACCGGGTTCGTTTCTATTTTATTTCCACTTTTTGCTTTCCCGGCCCTCGGGAAGCACTATTCCGACCCTTACGTCGGTTTAGCGATTTTCTATCGTTTCGGAGCCTCAAATGGACGTTTCATTAGTATTTAAAACGTTCATCTAGACTTTCCCGACCTAGGTCTCCGAGGCTCGGGTTTTTCGTTCTCGACTCGGACCTTTATTTCATTTCCAAAAACGCCCCCCCCTTCGGGGTCGGTTTTTCAATTTCACTCACGTTTTTCATTTTCAAGGGGACGGGTTACTATTCACGACCCACCCCTTAAATTTTTTCCTTATTCAATTTTTCCGTTAGGGACTCGGGTTTCCGTCCCGGCCCTAACTTTTATTTTAAATTCCTATTTTACCCCGAATGCCGTTTTTGAAATTTCGGCAGCATTTCGGAGTAATTTTAAGGCTTCCGACGTTAGGTACGCCTCGAACCGTATGTACCTGCCACGTACTATACCACAAGCCTATTTTATGTAAAAGTTTTCCAAACTTTTACATAAAAACCCACAAAATTCCAATTCCACATTATCACCCACATAACAAAATTTTTTCACAATTTTACCCTTAATTTGGTTTCGGTTTTCACAACCAAACCAAACCAAATTTTGTCAAACTTTCACCACACCTTAGGCCATTCAAATGCCACGTTTTTAACACATTTTCAAGCCCATTTTCTTTGCATTTTCAACCAATTTTCCTAGGGTTTTTACCCTTGTATAACCCACGGCCAAAGAATGAAAACATGCCAAACAATTTTGTTTCATTCTTTCCATTATAAATTCATCATTTGCATATTGAAATGCATAATTCCAATCAACCAAATACCACATAAAACCATTATTAAACCCCACGGCCATTTAATGTAATTCACACCAAGAATTTTTTTAAGCTTTTCACCATGACATACAAGCTTTATTCTTCACCAATTTCAACTTTGAAAGCATGTTAGCAATTAACCACAAAGTTTTCTCATTGGTTACCTAAGGTAACCCACGGATTTTCCTTTGAAAAACCAACCAAAATTTGGTTTTTCTTTAAACAATTTACATGGTTTTCTTACTTATTACAACCTTAACAAAACCCAACATCAATTTCCATGAAAAACAACCAAAATTTTTTTCCATCTTCCTATCACTATTCATCCACGGATTTTATGAAGAAAAACCATGAAAAATTAAGTGAAAAAGGGAGTTACCTTGGTCTAATGCTTCTTTTGTCTTCTAGGAACACTTTGACACTCTTTTTGTGAAGAAATTTTGAAGAAAACTCTTGGTTCTCCTTGGGTGGCTCACGTAGACTCCATGGAAGACTTAGAAAATTTTTTTTTTCTTTTGGTTTGGCATGAAACAAAGTCTCGGCCACTTTGTTACAAATTTGCCGACTTAAGCATGAAGAAAAGCCAATTAATTTGGCACTAAACCAATGAAATTTTGACACCTTTCATGCCTAATTCTTTCTCCATTTTTCAAAAATTAAAAAGGGTAAATTTTGGCCAAATCTTGGCCTTTAGATCAAAAGGTGATTAAATCCTAGCCATTAATGCCACCAACTACCTTATTTCTTTCATTTATTAATCTTGATTTATGATGTCATAAATGCAAAAGGGAAAGTTGACTTTGACTTTTACTATTCACATTAATTCGACTACTTTTTGACCGATACCGGTTCGAGCCGAAATTTTCCTGAAATTGTCCCGGCATGTTCCTGAGGCCTCCTGTACAGTCGAATCAATTTAATCTGTTTCCGTTTGATCAAAATCAATCCCGGAAGTTTACCGTCTTTTATTGGCTCGGTTAGGGTTTTCAATGCCGGTTTTGACACCGTTTCACCCGTTTCAACTCAGTGAATTTTTCCAACACTGAATTCTTACTCGTCAGTATTGTTAGAACATTTTCACATATTCTAAACAATATACATACATTTATTTCACTCTTTAAATAGTACAAATTATTATATATATACAATTGTACATTTTTCATCCGAGAACTGCCTGAATTTCCCGGTTGTCACATTTACCCCTCCTTATAAAATTTTCGTCCTCGAAAATTAGAACAAATGGGGGTATAAACTCCTCATCTCGTCTTCTCGTTCCCACGTAGCTTCTTCAATATTGTGATTTTTCCACAAAATCTTCACTAGTGGGATTACCTTATTCCTCAGTACTTTCTCTTCACGAGCTAGTACTTGAATAGGCTGTTCCTCATATGTCAAATCCTCGTGGATTTGAATAGGCTCATGCTTCAACACATGGGACGGATCTGGTATATACTTTCTCAGCATCGACACATGAAATACGTTATGCACTGCCGACAATTCTGGGGGTAGCGCTAATCTGTAAGCGACCTTTCCAATGCATTCGATAATTTCATAGGGCCCAATATATCTTGGACTCAGTTTCCCCTTCTTACCGAAGCGCATAATCCCCTTCATGGGCGATACCTTGAGAAACACAAAGTCTCCTTCATCAAACTCCAAGGATCTTCGCCTCTTGTCCGCATAACTCTTTTGCCGGCTTTGCGAAATTTTCATTTGACGCTGAATTCTAGCAACTGCATCGGAAGTCTCTTTTATGAAGTCCGTCTTATGCAACTGCTTTTCTCGCAAATCGTACCAATGTAATGGTGATCTGCACTTCCGTCCATACAAAGCCTCGTAAGGTGCCATGCCTATCGAAGCTTGGTAACTATTATTGTACGAGAATTCAATCAATGGTAACTTCTCGTTCCAATTTCCCGCAAAATCCATAACGCAAGCTCGAAGCATGTCTTCTAACGTCTGAATTGTCCGCTCTGACTGCCCGTCTGTTTGCGGATGAAAAGCCGTACTGAGTCCCTATTGCACACACTTCCAGAAATTCGAAGTGAATCGTGCATCTCGATCTGATACAATGGATTTTGGTACTCCATGTAGTCTGACGACATGAGTTATATACAGCTGAGCAAACTTTTTCAGCGAAAAAGTCATCTTGACAGCTATAAACCGTGCCGTCTTAGTCAGTCTATCCACAATAACCCAAATGGCATCATAACCTTCGCGGGTTTTCGGGAGTCCCACTACAAAATCCATCGTAATGTGTTCCCATTTCCATTCAAGAATATCCAACGGTTCCAATCTTCTTGCTAGATGTTTATGTTCCGCTTTGATTCTCTGACAGGTCATGCATCTGCTCACAAATTTCGCTATATCGTTCTTCATCCCTTTCCACCAGAACTGTAACTTCAAGTCCTGATACATCTTGCTCGCTCCGGGGTGAACCGAATATGGTGTCTCATGGGCTTCTGACATGATCCGTCTTCTAAGTTCTTCATCAGCTGGAAGATTTATCTTTCCTTGATAAAGGATCATTCCATCTTTGGAAATTCCTTCTTGAGCACTTGCCATCATTGGATCTCGCCTCTGAGCTTCTTTTATTTCGTCAAATAGCGATGATTCCACTTGGAGTGCAGCTAATCTTCCAGATATCAGTTCCAAGCTCAAAGAATTTATTTCTTGCTGCAATGGCTTCGGAAGCCTTTTTATTGGTAGCTGGTGCGATATAGTAGACTTCCTGCTTAGAGCATCCGCTACACGATTGGCCTTTCCTGGATGGTAGAGGATTTCACAATCATAATCCTTCACCAGTTCCAACCATTGTCTCTGTCGCATATTGAGCTCTTTTTGCGTGAAGAAATACTTCAAGCTTTGGTGATCAGTGAAAATCTGACATTGAGCTCCATAGAGATAGTGTCGCCAAATTTTAAGTGCGAACACTACTGCAGCAAGTTCAAGGTCATGCGTAGGATAATTCCTTTCATGCTCCTTTAATTGACGGGAAGCATAGGCAATCACCTTGCCATTTTGCATTAGGACTGCTCCCAATCCTATTTTCGATGCATCACTGTAGATCACAAACTTCTCCCCTTCAGTGGGAAGCGTAAGGATTGGTGCGCTTGTCAGCCGTCTCTTTAACTCCTGGAAGCTTTTTTCACATTCCATAGTCCACTCGTACTTCCTTTCCTTACGTGTAAGAGCAGTAAGAGGTGCAGCTAGTCGTGCGAATCCCTCTACAAATCACCGATAATAACTAGCTAACCCCAAGAAACTGCGTATTTCAGTCACACTCTTGGGTACAGGCCACTGGTTAATTGCCTCTACCTTTGTCGGATCTACAGCAATACCTTCCTGGGATACAACATGTCCAAGGAAATGTACTATGTCCAGCCAAAACTCACATTTTGAGAAATTGGCATACAGTTGATGCTTCCTTATCGTATTCAGCACGATCCTCAGATGTTCCTTGTGCTCCTCATGACTCTTCGAGTATATAAGAATGTCATCAATGAATACAATGACAAACTTATCCAAATACTCTTTAAAAATCCTGTTCATCAAATCCATGAACGCTGCTGGCGCATTTATCAATCCAAATGGCATCACAAGAAACTCGTAATGACCATAACGAGTTCTAAACGCCGTCTTAGGAATATCACTTTCTTTGATTCTCAGCTGGTGATATCCTGATCGTAAGTCGATCTTGGAAAATACCACTGCGCCTTTTAACTGGTCGAATAGGTCATCAATTCTAGGTAACGGATACCTATTTTTGATCGTAACCTTATTCAACTCCCGGTAATCAATGCACAGCCGGAATGTTCCATCCTTTTTCTTGACGAATAACACAGGTGCACCCCATGGAGAAAAACTCGGCCTGAAAATCCCTTATCCAAAAGCTCCTTTAATTGTACCTGTAGCTCCTTCAACTCCACTGGAGCCATACGGTATGGTGCTTTGGAAATGGATGCTGTTCCAAGCATCAACTCAATTTCAAACGAGATTTCTCTCTCTGGAGGTATCCCTAGTAACTCTTCCGGAAATACGTCAAGAAACTCATTAACCACAGGAACATCTTCAGCTTGAAGCTTCTGTTCCTCTGTAGTATCCACCACATATGCCAGATATCCCACGCAACCACTGGCTATCAGTTTACTGGCTCTCAGCGAACTGATGATCATCTTCCTGAGTCTTCAAGAAGTATCAACATACTCGAAGCTCTCTTCTTCCTCGGGTTGGAAGACTATCTTTCGATTTCGGCAGTCGATCGTAGCTCGGTATTTCCCTAGGAAATCCATGCCTAGAATCACATCGTAATCCATGATCTCCATTACAATCAACTCAGCATATAGTTCCCTATTTGCCACATATATTGGTACATAGGGTAACCAATAACTGGACAACAATACTTCCCCAGAAGGTAAGGCTGTCTTAAATACCCTTCCCATATTATCCTTAGGAAGTCCTATCTTGTCAGCAAATGCATAGGAAACAAATGAATGCGTAGCACCGGAATTGAATAGTACAGAGGCTACATGGCTAGCGACAGGAAGCTGACCTGTCACCACGTTTGATGTTCCTGCCTCTGCGTCTTCCTTGCTGTAGGCCATCACACGAGCATCAGCACGTGACATTCACTCCTGACGTTGCGGCCTCACTGGTGACTCTTCCACTCTGGCTTGAAGGGAATGAGCTTGTGGGCGTGTCTGGTGCGGTTGGGAAGTGGCTTGTCCACCCTGCCTATTTGGACAGTTCCTGGCGTAATGGCCTTCCTTTCCACATTCGTAGCAAACAAGTGGCCCAAATCTGCATTGCCCAGAATGTCTCTTCCCTCATGTAGGGCAGTTTTGCACATTAGACTCTGCATTACCAGCTGTTCTCCGCTGCTGGTTTCGATTATTGCCCTGGTGATTCCCAGAAAAATTCCCTTTTCTCTTATTTTGCTGGGATCCTTGACTATTGCCCTGGCTTGGTTTCGCATTCTGACTAGGCTTGCTCGATTGACCAACTTGCGTAGACTTCGCCAAAGCCCTCTTCTTCTTCTTTGCCTCCCAGTGTTTCTCTCTTTCCTCTTTCTGTCGGGCTACATGAAACTCAGCCCTGATGGCCCGACTCACACAGTCTGCTACAGAAGTAGGTGGTACTTGTCCAGTGTCTACTAACGCAGCAATTTCTGTGTGACAACCGGGAAATTCAGGCAGTTCTCGGATGAAAAATGTACAATTGTATGTATATAACAATTTGTACTATTTAAAGAGTGAAATAAATGTATTTATATTGATTAGAATATGTGAAAATGTTCTAACAATACTGACGAGTAAGAATTCAGTGTTGGAAAAATTCACTGAGTTGAAACGGGTGAAACGGTGCCAAAATCGGCATTGAAAACCCTAACCGAGCCAATAAAAGACGGTAAACTTCCGTGATTGATTTTGATCAAACGGAAGCAGATTAAATTGATCCGACTGCACAGGAGACCTCAGGAACACGCCGGGACGATTTCAGGAAAATTTCGGCTCGAACCGGCATCGGTCAAAAAGTAGTCGAATTAATGTGAATAGTGAAAGTCAAAGTCAACTTTCACTTTTGCATTTATGACATCATAAATCTAGATTAATAAATGAAAGAAAATGGTGGTTGGTGGAATGAAAGGCCATGATTCATTTAGCTTTTGATCTAAAGGCCAAGATTTGGCCAAAAATTTCCATTTTTAATTTTTGAAAAATGGGGAAAGAAATGGCTTGGAAAGATGTCAAATTTTGATTGGTTTAGAGCCAAATTAATTGGCTTGTTTGTTGCATTAAATCGGCAACATTTTGGGACATAAAGGCCGAAGTCCATTTTCACGTAAAAAACCAAAGAAAAATTTCTAAGTCTTTCTTCCATGGTGTCTACGTGAGGGACCAAGGAGAACCAAGCAATATCTTCAAATTTCTTCACAAAAAAGAGTGGCAAAGTGTTTATTGAAGACAAAGGAAGCATTAGACCAAGGTAACTTCCCTTGCACTTGAAATTTTCATGGTTTTTTTCAATGAAATCCGTGGGTGAATAGTGATTGGAAGATGGAAATTTTTTCGTTGTTTTTCATGGATTTGATGTTGGGTTTTGTTAAGGATGTATTAAGGAAGAAAACCATGCAAATTGTGTAAAGAAAAACCAAATTTTGGTTGGTTTTTCAAAGGTAAATCCGTGGGTTACCTTGAGTAACCAATGAGAAAAAAATTTTGGTTAATGGTTAACATGCTTTCTAAGTTTAAATTTGTGAAGAATAAAGCTTGTATTTCATTGTGGAAAGTTGAAAAAAATTTTGGTATGAATTGTATAAAGTGGCCGTGAGTTTACAATGGGTTTGGAAGAAAATTTTGCGTGTTTTATGTGGTAATTGGTTGATTGGAATTATGCATTTTAATATGCAAATGATGGAATTGTGATTGAAAGAATGAAAACAAAAATGTGTGCATGTTTTCAATTCAATGGCCGTGGGTTTTAAGTGTTTAAAAAACCCTAAGAAATTGGTTGAAAATGCAAAGAAAATGGGCTTGAAAATGTGTTAAAAATGTGACATTTGAATGGCCTAAAATGTGGTGAAAGTTTGACAAAATTTGGTTCGGTTTGGTTGTGAAAACCGAAACCAAATTAAGGGTAAAAATGTGAAAAAATTTTGTAATGTGGGTGATAATGTGAAATTTGAAATTTGTGGGCTTTTATGTAAAAGTTTGGAAAACTTTTACATAAAATAGGCTTGTGGTATAGTACGTGGCAGGTACATACGGTTCGAGGCGTACCTAACGCCGGAAGCCTTAAATTTACGCCGAAATGCTGCCGAAATTTCGAAAACGGCATTCGGGGTAAAATAGGAATTTAAAATAAAAGTTAGGGCCGGGACGGAAACCCGAGTCCCTAACGGAAAAGTGAATAAGGAAAATTTAAGGGGTGGGTCATGAATAGTAACCCGTCCCCTTAAAAATGAAAAACGCGTGTGAGATTGAAAAACCGACCCCGAGGGGGGGCGTTTTTGGAAATAAAATAAAGGCCCGAGTCGGGAACGGAAAACCCGAGCCTCGGAGACCTAGGTCGAGAAAGTCTAGATGAACGTTTTAAATACTAGTGAAACGTCCATTTGAGGCTCCGAAACGATAGAAAATCGCTAAACCGACGTGAGGGTCGGAATAGTGCTTCTCGAGGGCCGGGAAAACAAAAAGTGGAAATAAAATAAAAACGAACCCGGTAATGATTAGAAAAAAATCAGAAAAGTTCATGAGAGCCAAAAATGCAGTCTGGATCAATAAAATTCCGTCAGGGGCAAAACTGTAATTTTGCCAAAATATTGGGGCAAAATCGTAATTTTGCAAAAGTTGGGGGAAAATGGTGAAAATAATAAATAAAACCTAAAAAGTTATAACTAGGTTTTATTTAAGCTTTTTAATGAAAAATAAAAGCTATAAATGGGAAAGAAATTAACAGACATAGTTTTGTCTGTAGGATCTCAAAATCGGCCTACAAGGAAGGCGATTCAAGATCCAAGAGAGAGAAAGGGAACAGTCTGATAAGGTAAGTTCAGACATTTACCTGTCTGCAACATATAGCAATATTGTGCTAACTTAAATGTACTAACTATAAGTTAGGTACATATGTGCTACGGGTACTATGATAGAATAGAGAGAGACGAAATGTGCTACGGGCACTATAAGAATGGGACACATGGTTAATTGTGCTTCGGGCACTAGAGCGAGGTTAATGAAACTCACTCACCTAAAATTAAAATGTGAACCATTCCTAACCACGGGACAATGTGAAGTCACCGGGTTAGAATGTTAAAAAGTCGGTAATTAAACCACTTTCTGGCGTACCAGCCTTCCGTACAGGGAGGTACTATTTTTGCCTTCGGGGCTATGAGAGAAGGCTGTGGAGGTCAGCACTGATGTACCGCTCCCAGTCATGTAAAATTTTGCCTTCGGGGCTATGAGATTAAGGCTGTGGAGGTCAGCACTAATGTACCGCTCCCAGTCATGCGTACTTAAATGGTACTGCCAACCTGAGCTCAAAACCAGAACGTAAATAAAGATAATGACCTAAAACTGAAACTATGCCATAATTGAGCATAAGACAGTTTAGTGAGAGCACTAACATCGCGGTAGATGTACTAGTGTGAGACAGTGTTGTGGTCAAACTTACTATTCATGTATGAATAGTAGTCAACGGACTATTCATGATAAATAGTACTATTCATAGAAATTTTATTTCTTACATGTTTGAACTTACTGAGCCTGTAGCTCACCATTTTTGCTAATGTTGCAGGTAAGCGACCAGCTCAGTAGCTTGTTTGACTGGATGCGGACGGGATGGCGCGTGTCAAATGGGATAACTGGGCGAGGGATATGGTACTGCCAGAGTCTTGCCGCTGAGCGTTAAAGTGAAGGGAAAAAAAGGGGAAACAGTTCTTTTGTAATTATATATATATTTTACAAAAGTACTGTCTTATTTATATTACTTTGTACTTGTCAACAAAGTAATTAGTGGAAAAAGATTTTATATGATGTTTAAGGAAAAAAAAAAATTTCCCAAAAACGTCATGATTTAAAAAGAGTAGAGAGATAAGCCGGCGACCCATGAGAGTACAATCTATCGCAGTTAGCGATAAAGCTCAACTGTAATAGTATTGTATGATCTCTACGAGGGGCGGGTCGTCACAGTTGGTATCAGAGCGGGTATACGGTTGGTGTGGTTTATAATACCAACTGCTGCCACAGTTGGTATATCAGAGCAGTGTGACCATATCCCGATTTGACACTTTGCGCATCCTGCACCGCTATCCAAGTAAGTAGTTTACTTAAGTTCAGTTAATTATTTTCTTATGCGAAAATAATTATCTTATAGGTAGCACGATGACCAGACCTCCATATGTGAGACCACCGCTACCACGACCGAGAGGGGTATTACGGGTATGGACGAGACCTATTGTGAGGCCGCCCATTTCCCAAAGGCCGGTAGTCAGACCCCCGGTACCCGAGAGACCTCCGGTACCAGTGCCGGCATCAGTACCAGTGCCAGTAGACGTAGTACAGCCGCGACCGATAGTTCATCCACCTGTGGTAGTGGACATTCCAGTTGTTGGTGGACGCCAACATATTGGGGTGAGAGTGTCGGCACGGGCAGTACAGGCATTTAGGGCCAGCAGTCCTCCTATGTTCGACGGTGGACGACAGTCGATGGAGACTAAGGACTGGCTCCATGCCATTGAGAGGATCCTGGTGATATGTGACATCGATCGAGATATGTGGATCCAGTTGGCTGTCAGTATGTTTCAGGGAGACGCTCGAGTGTTCTGGCAGTATTGCGACCAGGAGATTTTATTGGGATTCAGTTGGGCTGAGTTCTGTCAGCGATTGGCTGATCAGTTTCAACCTAGGGATCCAGCACCTGCTCCAGCACCTCCAGAGAGACGAGAGGCTGATACACCTGCGTACCCTGGATTCGATGAGGTCAGGGATTACATTCTCCAGACCGAGAGGATGGTCATACTGTCTGGTGAGACAGTGATGTCTTATGCGGCACGATTTGAGGAGACCATCAGGAGAAGATGTCCGTTGCCTAACCTCACGGAAGCATACTGCTGCGAGCTGTTCTGGAAAGGTTTATCCTTAGAACTGAGACCGAGGGTGATCAAGCCGTTTCCTCCGACGTTCCAAGAGTTCGTGGTAACGATCAGGGCGATCGAGAGAGAGATTCTGATCGAGCATCTGACGCAGAGTCGACGAGAGACGCTGGGTCAAGATGAGATGTTTGCACGCATCTTCGGGCCGAGAAGAATGATGAATGATCATGAGGCCGGACCGTCTAGACCACGAGGTGATGACTCAGGACAGGGAGCATTGCCTAGAGACGGTGACAACTCAGATGATACCAATGACGATGAGGATCCAGACGAATATCCTCTAGTCCCAGATGCGGGGAATGAGTGAACAGTAGATATGTATATATGTACATAAGTAGCTTAGAGAGAAAAGCTCTTTTGTATAGACTTGTGGCCATTTTGTATAAACGGCCGATGTATATATGACTGGTGATGCCTATGTATGACATATAAATGTTTTGTTATGAATGAAATATCAAAATGATTATATGTTGTGCGAATGAGAAGAGACGTGTCTACCATGAGTTGGGCGGAATTTCTGGAAGAATTTAACCAGAAATATTACGACCCTGCATCTCTGAGACAGCAACAGAAGGAATTCTCAGAGTTGACGCAAAGGAACATGTCGGTAAGCGAAGTCTGCCGAAAGTTCGATCAGCTATCCCGTTTGTGTCCTTATGTGGTCCCTACTGAGAGGGAAAAGATACAAAAAATGATCGGGATGTTCAGGCCAGAAATTGCTGCGTTAGTAGACACTGGACTAGTACCACCTACTTCTGTAGCAGACTGTGTGAGTCGGGCCATTAGAGCTGAGTTCCATGTAGCCCGACAGAAAGAGGAAAGAGAGAAACACCGGGAGGCAAAGAAGAAGAAGAGGGCTTTGGCGAAGTCTACGCAAGTTGGCCAATCGAGCAAGCCTAGTCAGAATGCGAAACCAAGCCAGGGCAATAGTCAGGGATCCTAGCAAAACAAGAGGAAAGGGAATTTTTCTGGGAATCGCCAAGGCAATAATCAAAACCAGCAGCGGAGAACAGCTGGTAATGCAGAGTCCAATGTGTAAAACTGCCCTACATGCGGGAAGAGACATTCTGGGCAATGCAGATTTGGGCCACTTGTTTGCTACGAATGTGGAAAGGAAGGCCATTACGCCAGGAACTGTCCAAATAGGCAGGGTGGACAAGGCACTTCCCAACCGCACCAGACACGCCCACAAGCTCATTCCCTTCAAGCCAGGGTGGAAGAGTCACCAGTGAGGCCGCAACGCCAGGAGCGTATGCAACGTGCTGATGCTCGTGTGATGGCCTACAGCAAAGAAGATGCAGAGGCAGGAACATCAAACGTGGTGACAGGTCAGCTTCCTGTTGCTAGTCATGTAGCCTCTGTACTATTCGATTCCGGTGCTACGCATTCATTTATTTCCTATGCATTTGCTGACAAGATAGGACTTCCTAAGGACAATATGGGAATGGTATTTAAGACAGCTTTACCTTCTGGGGAAGTATTGTTGTCCAGTTACTGGCTACCCTATGTACCAGTATATGTGGCAAATAGGGAACTATATGCTGAGTTGATCGTAATGGAGATCATGGATTACGATGTGATTTTAGGCATGGATTTCCTAGGGAAATACCGAGCTACGATCGACTGCCGAAATCGAAAGATAGTTTTCCAACCCGAGGAAGAAGAGAGTTTCGAATATGTTGATACTTCTCGAAGACCTGGGAAGATGATCATCAGTTCGCTGAGAGCCAGCAAGCTGATAGCCAGTGGTTGCATGGGATATCTGGCGTATGTGGTGGATACTGCAGAGGAACAGAAGCTTCAACATGAAGATGTTCCTGTGGTTAATGAGTTTCTTGACGTATTTCCAGAAGAGTTACCAGGGATACCTCCAGAGAGAGAAATCTCGTTTGAAATTGAGTTGATGCCTGGAACAGCACCTATTTCCAAAGCACCATACCGCATGGCTCCAGTGGAGTTAAAGGAGCTGCAGGCACAATTAAAGGAGCTTTTGGATAAGGGATTCATCAGGCCGAGTTTTTCTCCATGGGGTGCACCTGTGTTATTCGTCAAGAAAAAGGATGGAACTTTCTGATTGTGCATTGATTACCGGGAGTTGAATAAGGTTACGATCAAAATAGGTATCCGTTACCTAGAATTGATGACCTATTCGACCAGTTAAAAGGCGCAGCGGTATTTTTCAAAATCGACTTACGGTCAGGATATCACCAGCTGAGAATCAAAGAGAGTGATATTCCTAAGACGGCGTTTAGAACTCGTTATGGGCACTACGAGTTCCTTGTGATGCCATTTGGATTAACAAATGCGCCGGCAGCGTTCATGGACTTGATGAACAGAATTTTTAAAGAGTATTTGGATAAGTTTGTCATTGTATTCATTGATGACATTCTTATATACTCGAAGACTCATGAGGAGCACAAGAAGCATCTGAGGATAGTGCTGAATACGATACGGAAGCATCAACTGTATGCCAAATTTTCAAAATGCGAATTTTGGCTGGACAGAGTACATTTCCTCGGACATGTTGTATCCCAGGAAGGTATTGCAGTAGATCCGACAAAGGTAGAGGCAATTAACCAGTGGCCTGCACCCAAGAGTGTGACAGAAATACGCAGTTTCTTGGGATTGGCTGGTTATTATCGGCGATTTGTAGAGGGATTTGCGCGATTAGCTGCACCTCTTACTGCTCTTACACGCAAGAAAAGGAAGTACGAGTGGACTATGGAATGCGAAAGAAGCTTCCAGGAGTTAAAGAGGCGACTGACAAGCGCACCAATCCTTACGCTTCCCACTGAAGGGGAGAAGTTCGTGATCTACAGTGATGCATCGAAAATAGGATTAGGAGCAGTCCTAATACAAAATGGCAAGGTGATTGCCTATGCTTCCCGTCAGTTAAAGGATCATGAAAGGAATTACCCTACGCATGACCTTGAACTTGCTGCAGTAGTGTTCGCACTTAAAATTTGGCGACACTATCTCTATGGAGCTCAATGTCAGATTTTCACTGATCACCAAAGCCTGAAGTATTTCTTCATGCAAAAAGAGCTCAATATGCGGCAAAGGCGATGGTTGGAACTGGTGAAGGATTATGATTGTGAAATCCTATACCATCCAGGGAAAGCCAACCGTGTAGCGGATGCTTTAAGTAGAAAGTCTACCATATCGCACCAGCGACCGATAAACAGGCTTCCGAAGCCATTGCAGCAAGAGATAAATTCTTTAAACTTGGAGCTGATATCTGGAAGATTAGCTACACTCCAAGTGGAATCATCGCTATTTGAGGATATAAAGAAAGCTCAGAGGCGAGATCCAATGATGGCAAGTGCTCAAGAAGGAATTTCCAAGGATGGAATAATCCTTTATCAAGGAAGGATAAATGTTCCAGCTGATGAAGAACTTAGAAGACGGATCATGTCAGAAGCCCACGAGACACCATATTCGGTTCATCCCGGAGCTAGCAAGATGTATCAGGACTTGAAGTTACAGTTCTGGTGGAAAGGGATGAAGAACGATATAGCGAAATTCGTGAGCAGATGCATGACCTGTCAGAGAATCAAAGCGGAACATAAACATGCAGCAGGAAGATTGGAACCGTTGGAGATTCCTGAATGGAAATGGGAACACATTACGATGGATTTTGTAGTGGGACTCCCAAAAACCCGAGAAAGTTATGACGCCATTTGGGTTATTGTGGATAGACTGACTAAGACGGCACGGTTTATAGCTGTCAAGATTACTTTTTCGCTGGAAAAGTTTGCTCAGCTGTACATAGCTCATGTCGTCAGATTACATGGAGTACCAAAATCCATTGTATCAGATCGAGATGCACGGTTCACTTCGAATTTCTGGAAGTGTGTGCAAGAGGCCATGGGTACTGAATTGAGACTCAGTACGGCTTTTTATCCGCAAACAGACGGGCAGTCAGAGCGGACAATTCAAACGTTAGAGGACATGCTTCGAGCTTGTGTTATGGATTTTGCGGGAAATTGGAACGAGAAGTTACCATTGATTGAATTCTCGTACAATAATAGTTACCAAGCTTCGATAGGCATGGCACCTTACGAGGCTTTGTATGGATGGAAGTGCAGATCACCATTACATTGGTACGATTTACGAGAAAAGCAGTTGCATAAAACGGATTTCATGCAAGAGACTTCCGATGCAGTTGCTAGAATTCAGCATCAAATGAAAATTGCGCAAAGCCGACAAAAGAGTTATGCGGACAAAAGGCGGAGATCCTTAGAGTTTGACGAAGGAGACTTCGTGTTTCTCAAGGTATCGCCTATGAAGGGGATTATGCGTTTCGGTAAGAAGGGGAAACTGAGTCCAAGATACATTGGACCTTATGAAATTATCGAACGCATTAGAAAGGTCGCTTACAGATTAGCGCTACCTCCAGAATTGTCGGCAGTGCACAATGTATTTCATGTGTCGATGCTGAGAAAATATATACCAGATCCGTCCCATGTATTGAAGCATGAGCCTATTCAAATCCACGAGGATTTGACATATGAGGAACAGCCTATTCAAGTACTAGCTCGTGAAGAGAAAGTACTGAGGAATAAGGTAATCCCACTAGTGAAGATTTTGTGGAAAAATCACAATATTGAAGAAGCTACGTGGGAACGAGAAGACGAGATGAAGAAATTATATCCCCATTTGTTCTAATTTTCGAGGACGAAAATTTTATAAGGAGGGGTGAATGTGACAACCGGGAAATTCAGGCAGTTCTCGGATGAAAAATGTACAATTGTATGTATATAACAATTTGTACTATTTAAAGAGTGAAATAAATGTATTTATATTGATTAGAATATGTGAAAATGTTCTAACAATACTGACGAGTAAGAATTCAGTGTTGGAAAAATTCACTGAGTTGAAACGGGTGAAACGGTGCCAAAATCGGCATTGAAAGCCTAACCGAGCCAATAAAAGACGGTAAACTTCCGTGATTGATTTTGATCAAACGGAAGCAGAATAAATTGATCCGACTGCACAGGAGACCTTAGGAACACGCCGGGACGATTTCAGGAAAATTTCGGCTCGAACCGGCATCGGTCAAAAAGTAGTCGAATTAATGTGAATAGTGAAAGTCAAAGTCAACTTTCACTTTTGCATTTATGACATCATAAATCTAGATTAATAAATGAAAGAAAATGGTGGTTGGTGGAATGAAAGGCCATCATTCATTTAGCTTTTGATCTAAAGGTCAAGATTTGGCCAAAAATTTCCATTTTTAATTTTTGAAAAATGGGGAAAGAAATGGCTTGGAAAGATGTCAAATTTTGATTGGTTTAGAGCCAAATTAATTGGCTTGTTTGTTGCATTAAGTCGGCAACATTTTGGGACATAAAGGCCGAAGTCCATTTTCACGTAAAAAACCAAAGAAAAATTTCTAAGTCTTTCTTCCATGGTGTCTACGTGAGGGACCAAGGAGAACCAAGCAATATCTTCAAATTTCTTCACAAAAAAGAGTGGCAAAGTGTTTATTGAAGACAAAGGAAGCATTAGACCAAGGTAACTTCCCTTGCACTTGAAATTTTCATGGTTTTTTTCAATGAAATCCGTGGGTGAATAGTGATTGGAAGATGGAAATTTTTTCGTTGTTTTTCATGGATTTGATGTTGGGTTTTGTTAAGGATGTATTAAGGAAGAAAACCATGCAAATTGTGTAAAGAAAAACCAAATTTTGGTTGGTTTTTCAAAGGTAAATCCGTGGGTTACCTTGAGTAACCAATGAGAAAAAAATTTTGGTTAATGGTTAACATGCTTTCTAAGTTTAAATTTGTGAAGAATAAAGCTTGTATTTCATTGTGGAAAGTTGAAAAAAATTTTGGTATGAATTGTATAAAGTGGCCGTGAGTTTACAATGGGTTTGGAAGAAAATTTTGCGTGTTTTATGTGGTAATTGGTTGATTGGAATTATGCATTTTAATATGCAAATGATGGAATTGTGATTGAAAGAATGAAAACAAAAATGTGTGCATGTTTTCAATTCAATGGCCGTGGGTTTTAAGTGTTTAAAAAACCCTAAGAAATTGGTTGAAAATGCAAAGAAAATGGGCTTGAAAATGTGTTAAAAATGTGACATTTGAATGGCCTAAAATGTGGTGAAAGTTTGACAAAATTTGGTTCGGTTTGGTTGTGAAAACCGAAACCAAATTAAGGGTAAAAATGTGAAAAAATTTTGTAATGTGGGTGATAATGTGAAATTTGAAATTTGTGGGCTTTTATGTAAAAGTTTGGAAAACTTTTACATAAAATAGGCTTGTGGTATAGTACGTGGCAGGTACATACGGTTCGAGGCGTACCTAACGCCGGAAGCCTTAAATTTACGCCGAAATGCTGCCGAAATTTCGAAAACGGCATTCGGGGTAAAATAGGAATTTAAAATAAAAGTTAGGGCCGGGACGGAAACCCGAGTCCCTAACGGAAAAGTGAATAAGGAAAATTTAAGGGGTGGGTCATGAATAGTAACCCGTCCCCTTAAAAATGAAAAACGCGTGTGAGATTGAAAAACCGACCCCGAGGGGGGGCGTTTTTGGAAATAAAATAAAGGCCCGAGTCGGGAACGGAAAACCCGAGCCTCGGAGACCTAGGTCGAGAAAGTCTAGATGAACGTTTTAAATACTAGTGAAACGTCCATTTGAGGCTCCGAAACGATAGAAAATCGCTAAACCGACGTGAGGGTCGGAATAGTGCTTCTCGAGGGCCGGGAAAACAAAAAGTGGAAATAAAATAAAAACGAACCCGGTAATGATTAGAAAAAAATCAGAAAAGTTCATGAGAGCCAAAAATGCAGTCTGGATCAATAAAATTCCGTCAGGGGCAAAACTGTAATTTTGCCAAAATATTGGGGCAAAATCGTAATTTTGCAAAAGTTGGGGGAAAATGGTGAAAATAATAAATAAAACCTAAAAAGTTATAACTAGGTTTTATTTAAGCTTTTTAATGAAAAATAAAAGCTATAAATGGGAAAGAAATTAACAGACATAGTTTTGTCTGTAGGATCTCAAAATCGGCCTACAAGGAAGGCGATTCAAGATCCAAGAGAGAGAAAGGGAACAGTCTGATAAGGTAAGTTCAGACATTTACCTGTCTGCAACATATAGCAATATTGTGCTAACTTAAATGTACTAACTATAAGTTAGGTACATATGTGCTACGGGTACTATGATAGAATAGAGAGAGACGAAATGTGCTACGGGCACTATAAGAATGGGACACATGGTTAATTGTGCTTCGGGCACTAGAGCGAGGTTAATGAAACTCACTCACCTAAAATTAAAATGTGAACCATTCCTAACCACGGGACAATGTGAAGTCACCGGGTTAGAATGTTAAAAAGTCGGTAATTAAACCACTTTCTGGCGTACCAGCCTTCCGTACAGGGAGGTACTATTTTTGCCTTCGGGGCTATGAGAGAAGGCTGTGGAGGTCAGCACTGATGTACCGCTCCCAGTCATGTAAAATTTTGCCTTCGGGGCTATGAGATTAAGGCTGTGGAGGTCAGCACTAATGTACCGCTCCCAGTCATGCGTACTTAAATGGTACTGCCAACCTGAGCTCAAAACCAGAACGTAAATAAAGATAATGACCTAAAACTGAAACTATGCCATAATTGAGCATAAGACAGTTTAGTGAGAGCACTAACATCGCGGTAGATGTACTAGTGTGAGACAGTGTTGTGGTCAAACTTACTATTCATGTATGAATAGTAGTCAACGGACTATTCATGATAAATAGTACTATTCATAGAAATTTTATTTCTTACATGTTTGAACTTACTGAGCCTGTAGCTCACCATTTTTGCTAATGTTGCAGGTAAGCGACCAGCTCAGTAGCTTGTTTGACTGGATGCGGACGGGATGGCGCGTGTCAAATGGGATAACTGGGCGAGGGATATGGTACTGCCAGAGTCTTGCCGCTGAGCGTTAAAGTGAAGGGAAAAAAAGGGGAAACAGTTCTTTTGTAATTATATATATATTTTACAAAAGTACTGTCTTATTTATATTACTTTGTACTTGTCAACAAAGTAATTAGTGGAAAAAGATTTTATATGATGTTTAAGGAAAAAAAAAAATTTCCCAAAAACGTCATGATTTAAAAAGAGTAGAGAGATAAGCCGGCGACCCATGAGAGTACAATCTATCGCAGTTAGCGATAAAGCTCAACTGTAATAGTATTGTATGATCTCTACGAGGGGCGGGTCGTCACAGTTGGTATCAGAGCGGGTATACGGTTGGTGTGGTTTATAATACCAACTGCTGCCACAGTTGGTATATCAGAGCAGTGTGACCATATCCCGATTTGACACTTTGCGCATCCTGCACCGCTATCCAAGTAAGTAGTTTACTTAAGTTCAGTTAATTATTTTCTTATGCGAAAATAATTATCTTATAGGTAGCACGATGACCAGACCTCCATATGTGAGACCACCGCTACCACGACCGAGAGGGGTATTACGGGTATGGACGAGACCTATTGTGAGGCCGCCCATTTCCCAAAGGCCGGTAGTCAGACCCCCGGTACCCGAGAGACCTCCGGTACCAGTGCCGGCATCAGTACCAGTGCCAGTAGACGTAGTACAGCCGCGACCGATAGTTCATCCACCTGTGGTAGTGGACATTCCAGTTGTTGGTGGACGCCAACATATTGGGGTGAGAGTGTCGGCACGGGCAGTACAGGCATTTAGGGCCAGCAGTCCTCCTATGTTCGACGGTGGACGACAGTCGATGGAGACTAAGGACTGGCTCCATGCCATTGAGAGGATCCTGGTGATATGTGACATCGATCGAGATATGTGGATCCAGTTGGCTGTCAGTATGTTTCAGGGAGACGCTCGAGTGTTCTGGCAGTATTGCGACCAGGAGATTTTATTGGGATTCAGTTGGGCTGAGTTCTGTCAGCGATTGGCTGATCAGTTTCAACCTAGGGATCCAGCACCTGCTCCAGCACCTCCAGAGAGACGAGAGGCTGATACACCTGCGTACCCTGGATTCGATGAGGTCAGGGATTACATTCTCCAGACCGAGAGGATGGTCATACTGTCTGGTGAGACAGTGATGTCTTATGCGGCACGATTTGAGGAGACCATCAGGAGAAGATGTCCGTTGCCTAACCTCACGGAAGCATACTGCTGCGAGCTGTTCTGGAAAGGTTTATCCTTAGAACTGAGACCGAGGGTGATCAAGCCGTTTCCTCCGACGTTCCAAGAGTTCGTGGTAACGATCAGGGCGATCGAGAGAGAGATTCTGATCGAGCATCTGACGCAGAGTCGACGAGAGACGCTGGGTCAAGATGAGATGTTTGCACGCATCTTCGGGCCGAGAAGAATGATGAATGATCATGAGGCCGGACCGTCTAGACCACGAGGTGATGACTCAGGACAGGGAGCATTGCCTAGAGACGGTGACAACTCAGATGATACCAATGACGATGAGGATCCAGACGAATATCCTCTAGTCCCAGATGCGGGGAATGAGTGAACAGTAGATATGTATATATGTACATAAGTAGCTTAGAGAGAAAAGCTCTTTTGTATAGACTTGTGGCCATTTTGTATAAACGGCCGATGTATATATGACTGGTGATGCCTATGTATGACATATAAATGTTTTGTTATGAATGAAATATCAAAATGATTATATGTTGTGCGAATGAGAAGAGACGTGTCTACCATGAGTTGGGCGGAATTTCTGGAAGAATTTAACCAGAAATATTACGACCCTGCATCTCTGAGACAGCAACAGAAGGAATTCTCAGAGTTGACGCAAAGGAACATGTCGGTAAGCGAAGTCTGCCGAAAGTTCGATCAGCTATCCCGTTTGTGTCCTTATGTGGTCCCTACTGAGAGGGAAAAGATACAAAAAATGATCGGGATGTTCAGGCCAGAAATTGCTGCGTTAGTAGACACTGGACTAGTACCACCTACTTCTGTAGCAGACTGTGTGAGTCGGGCCATTAGAGCTGAGTTCCATGTAGCCCGACAGAAAGAGGAAAGAGAGAAACACCGGGAGGCAAAGAAGAAGAAGAGGGCTTTGGCGAAGTCTACGCAAGTTGGCCAATCGAGCAAGCCTAGTCAGAATGCGAAACCAAGCCAGGGCAATAGTCAGGGATCCTAGCAAAACAAGAGGAAAGGGAATTTTTCTGGGAATCGCCAAGGCAATAATCAAAACCAGCAGCGGAGAACAGCTGGTAATGCAGAGTCCAATGTGTAAAACTGCCCTACATGCGGGAAGAGACATTCTGGGCAATGCAGATTTGGGCCACTTGTTTGCTACGAATGTGGAAAGGAAGGCCATTACGCCAGGAACTGTCCAAATAGGCAGGGTGGACAAGGCACTTCCCAACCGCACCAGACACGCCCACAAGCTCATTCCCTTCAAGCCAGGGTGGAAGAGTCACCAGTGAGGCCGCAACGCCAGGAGCGTATGCAACGTGCTGATGCTCGTGTGATGGCCTACAGCAAAGAAGATGCAGAGGCAGGAACATCAAACGTGGTGACAGGTCAGCTTCCTGTTGCTAGTCATGTAGCCTCTGTACTATTCGATTCCGGTGCTACGCATTCATTTATTTCCTATGCATTTGCTGACAAGATAGGACTTCCTAAGGACAATATGGGAATGGTATTTAAGACAGCTTTACCTTCTGGGGAAGTATTGTTGTCCAGTTACTGGCTACCCTATGTACCAGTATATGTGGCAAATAGGGAACTATATGCTGAGTTGATCGTAATGGAGATCATGGATTACGATGTGATTTTAGGCATGGATTTCCTAGGGAAATACCGAGCTACGATCGACTGCCGAAATCGAAAGATAGTTTTCCAACCCGAGGAAGAAGAGAGTTTCGAATATGTTGATACTTCTCGAAGACCTGGGAAGATGATCATCAGTTCGCTGAGAGCCAGCAAGCTGATAGCCAGTGGTTGCATGGGATATCTGGCGTATGTGGTGGATACTGCAGAGGAACAGAAGCTTCAACATGAAGATGTTCCTGTGGTTAATGAGTTTCTTGACGTATTTCCAGAAGAGTTACCAGGGATACCTCCAGAGAGAGAAATCTCGTTTGAAATTGAGTTGATGCCTGGAACAGCACCTATTTCCAAAGCACCATACCGCATGGCTCCAGTGGAGTTAAAGGAGCTGCAGGCACAATTAAAGGAGCTTTTGGATAAGGGATTCATCAGGCCGAGTTTTTCTCCATGGGGTGCACCTGTGTTATTCGTCAAGAAAAAGGATGGAACTTTCTGATTGTGCATTGATTACCGGGAGTTGAATAAGGTTACGATCAAAATAGGTATCCGTTACCTAGAATTGATGACCTATTCGACCAGTTAAAAGGCGCAGCGGTATTTTTCAAAATCGACTTACGGTCAGGATATCACCAGCTGAGAATCAAAGAGAGTGATATTCCTAAGACGGCGTTTAGAACTCGTTATGGGCACTACGAGTTCCTTGTGATGCCATTTGGATTAACAAATGCGCCGGCAGCGTTCATGGACTTGATGAACAGAATTTTTAAAGAGTATTTGGATAAGTTTGTCATTGTATTCATTGATGACATTCTTATATACTCGAAGACTCATGAGGAGCACAAGAAGCATCTGAGGATAGTGCTGAATACGATACGGAAGCATCAACTGTATGCCAAATTTTCAAAATGCGAATTTTGGCTGGACAGAGTACATTTCCTCGGACATGTTGTATCCCAGGAAGGTATTGCAGTAGATCCGACAAAGGTAGAGGCAATTAACCAGTGGCCTGCACCCAAGAGTGTGACAGAAATACGCAGTTTCTTGGGATTGGCTGGTTATTATCGGCGATTTGTAGAGGGATTTGCGCGATTAGCTGCACCTCTTACTGCTCTTACACGCAAGAAAAGGAAGTACGAGTGGACTATGGAATGCGAAAGAAGCTTCCAGGAGTTAAAGAGGCGACTGACAAGCGCACCAATCCTTACGCTTCCCACTGAAGGGGAGAAGTTCGTGATCTACAGTGATGCATCGAAAATAGGATTAGGAGCAGTCCTAATACAAAATGGCAAGGTGATTGCCTATGCTTCCCGTCAGTTAAAGGATCATGAAAGGAATTACCCTACGCATGACCTTGAACTTGCTGCAGTAGTGTTCGCACTTAAAATTTGGCGACACTATCTCTATGGAGCTCAATGTCAGATTTTCACTGATCACCAAAGCCTGAAGTATTTCTTCATGCAAAAAGAGCTCAATATGCGGCAAAGGCGATGGTTGGAACTGGTGAAGGATTATGATTGTGAAATCCTATACCATCCAGGGAAAGCCAACCGTGTAGCGGATGCTTTAAGTAGAAAGTCTACCATATCGCACCAGCGACCGATAAACAGGCTTCCGAAGCCATTGCAGCAAGAGATAAATTCTTTAAACTTGGAGCTGATATCTGGAAGATTAGCTACACTCCAAGTGGAATCATCGCTATTTGAGGATATAAAGAAAGCTCAGAGGCGAGATCCAATGATGGCAAGTGCTCAAGAAGGAATTTCCAAGGATGGAATAATCCTTTATCAAGGAAGGATAAATGTTCCAGCTGATGAAGAACTTAGAAGACGGATCATGTCAGAAGCCCACGAGACACCATATTCGGTTCATCCCGGAGCTAGCAAGATGTATCAGGACTTGAAGTTACAGTTCTGGTGGAAAGGGATGAAGAACGATATAGCGAAATTCGTGAGCAGATGCATGACCTGTCAGAGAATCAAAGCGGAACATAAACATGCAGCAGGAAGATTGGAACCGTTGGAGATTCCTGAATGGAAATGGGAACACATTACGATGGATTTTGTAGTGGGACTCCCAAAAACCCGAGAAAGTTATGACGCCATTTGGGTTATTGTGGATAGACTGACTAAGACGGCACGGTTTATAGCTGTCAAGATTACTTTTTCGCTGGAAAAGTTTGCTCAGCTGTACATAGCTCATGTCGTCAGATTACATGGAGTACCAAAATCCATTGTATCAGATCGAGATGCACGGTTCACTTCGAATTTCTGGAAGTGTGTGCAAGAGGCCATGGGTACTGAATTGAGACTCAGTACGGCTTTTTATCCGCAAACAGACGGGCAGTCAGAGCGGACAATTCAAACGTTAGAGGACATGCTTCGAGCTTGTGTTATGGATTTTGCGGGAAATTGGAACGAGAAGTTACCATTGATTGAATTCTCGTACAATAATAGTTACCAAGCTTCGATAGGCATGGCACCTTACGAGGCTTTGTATGGATGGAAGTGCAGATCACCATTACATTGGTACGATTTACGAGAAAAGCAGTTGCATAAAACGGATTTCATGCAAGAGACTTCCGATGCAGTTGCTAGAATTCAGCATCAAATGAAAATTGCGCAAAGCCGACAAAAGAGTTATGCGGACAAAAGGCGGAGATCCTTAGAGTTTGACGAAGGAGACTTCGTGTTTCTCAAGGTATCGCCTATGAAGGGGATTATGCGTTTCGGTAAGAAGGGGAAACTGAGTCCAAGATACATTGGACCTTATGAAATTATCGAACGCATTAGAAAGGTCGCTTACAGATTAGCGCTACCTCCAGAATTGTCGGCAGTGCACAATGTATTTCATGTGTCGATGCTGAGAAAATATATACCAGATCCGTCCCATGTATTGAAGCATGAGCCTATTCAAATCCACGAGGATTTGACATATGAGGAACAGCCTATTCAAGTACTAGCTCGTGAAGAGAAAGTACTGAGGAATAAGGTAATCCCACTAGTGAAGATTTTGTGGAAAAATCACAATATTGAAGAAGCTACGTGGGAACGAGAAGACGAGATGAAGAAATTATATCCCCATTTGTTCTAATTTTCGAGGACGAAAATTTTATAAGGAGGGGTGAATGTGACAACCGGGAAATTCAGGCAGTTCTCGGATGAAAAATGTACAATTGTATGTATATAACAATTTGTACTATTTAAAGAGTGAAATAAATGTATTTATATTGATTAGAATATGTGAAAATGTTCTAACAATACTGACGAGTAAGAATTCAGTGTTGGAAAAATTCACTGAGTTGAAACGGGTGAAACGGTGCCAAAATCGGCATTGAAAGCCTAACCGAGCCAATAAAAGACGGTAAACTTCCGTGATTGATTTTGATCAAACGGAAGCAGAATAAATTGATCCGACTGCACAGGAGACCTTAGGAACACGCCGGGACGATTTCAGGAAAATTTCGGCTCGAACCGGCATCGGTCAAAAAGTAGTCGAATTAATGTGAATAGTGAAAGTCAAAGTCAACTTTCACTTTTGCATTTATGACATCATAAATCTAGATTAATAAATGAAAGAAAATGGTGGTTGGTGGAATGAAAGGCCATCATTCATTTAGCTTTTGATCTAAAGGTCAAGATTTGGCCAAAAATTTCCATTTTTAATTTTTGAAAAATGGGGAAAGAAATGGCTTGGAAAGATGTCAAATTTTGATTGGTTTAGAGCCAAATTAATTGGCTTGTTTGTTGCATTAAGTCGGCAACATTTTGGGACATAAAGGCCGAAGTCCATTTTCACGTAAAAAACCAAAGAAAAATTTCTAAGTCTTTCTTCCATGGTGTCTACGTGAGGGACCAAGGAGAACCAAGCAATATCTTCAAATTTCTTCACAAAAAAGAGTGGCAAAGTGTTTATTGAAGACAAAGGAAGCATTAGACCAAGGTAACTTCCCTTGCACTTGAAATTTTCATGGTTTTTTTCAATGAAATCCGTGGGTGAATAGTGATTGGAAGATGGAAATTTTTTCGTTGTTTTTCATGGATTTGATGTTGGGTTTTGTTAAGGATGTATTAAGGAAGAAAACCATGCAAATTGTGTAAAGAAAAACCAAATTTTGGTTGGTTTTTCAAAGGTAAATCCGTGGGTTACCTTGAGTAACCAATGAGAAAAAAATTTTGGTTAATGGTTAACATGCTTTCTAAGTTTAAATTTGTGAAGAATAAAGCTTGTATTTCATTGTGGAAAGTTGAAAAAAATTTTGGTATGAATTGTATAAAGTGGCCGTGAGTTTACAATGGGTTTGGAAGAAAATTTTGCGTGTTTTATGTGGTAATTGGTTGATTGGAATTATGCATTTTAATATGCAAATGATGGAATTGTGATTGAAAGAATGAAAACAAAAATGTGTGCATGTTTTCAATTCAATGGCCGTGGGTTTTAAGTGTTTAAAAAACCCTAAGAAATTGGTTGAAAATGCAAAGAAAATGGGCTTGAAAATGTGTTAAAAATGTGACATTTGAATGGCCTAAAATGTGGTGAAAGTTTGACAAAATTTGGTTCGGTTTGGTTGTGAAAACCGAAACCAAATTAAGGGTAAAAATGTGAAAAAATTTTGTAATGTGGGTGATAATGTGAAATTTGAAATTTGTGGGCTTTTATGTAAAAGTTTGGAAAACTTTTACATAAAATAGGCTTGTGGTATAGTACGTGGCAGGTACATACGGTTCGAGGCGTACCTAACGCCGGAAGCCTTAAATTTACGCCGAAATGCTGCCGAAATTTCGAAAACGGCATTCGGGGTAAAATAGGAATTTAAAATAAAAGTTAGGGCCGGGACGGAAACCCGAGTCCCTAACGGAAAAGTGAATAAGGAAAATTTAAGGGGTGGGTCATGAATAGTAACCCGTCCCCTTAAAAATGAAAAACGCGTGTGAGATTGAAAAACCGACCCCGAGGGGGGGGGGCGTTTTTGGAAATAAAATAAAAGCCCGAGTCGGGAACGGAAAACCCGAGCCTCGGAGACCTAGGTCGAGAAAGTCTAGATGAACGTTTTAAATACTAGTGAAACGTCCATTTGAGGCTCCGAAACGATAGAAAATCGCTAAACCGACGTGAGGGTCGGAATAGTGCTTCCCGAGGGCCGGGAAAACAAAAAGTGGAAATAAAATAAAAACGAACCCGGTAATGATTAGAAAAAAATCAGAAAAGTTCATGAGAGCCAAAAATGCAGTCTGGATCAATAAAATTCCGTCAGGGGCAAAACTGTAATTTTGCCAAAATATTGGGGCAAAATCGTAATTTTGCAAAAGTTGGGGGAAAATGGTGAAAATAATAAATAAAACCTAAAAAGTTATAACTAGGTTTTATTTAAGCTTTTTAATGAAAAATAAAAGCTATAAATGGGAAAGAAATTAACAGACATAGTTTTGTCTGTAGGATCCCAAAATCGGCCTACAAGGAAGGCGATTCAAGATCCAAGAGAGAGAAAAGGAACAGTCTGATAAGGTAAGTTCAGACATTTACCTGTCTGCAACATATAGCAATATTGTGCTAACTTAAATGTACTAACTATAAGTTAGGTACATATGTGCTACGGGCACTATGATAGAATAGAGAGAGACGAAATGTGCTACGGGCACTATAAGAATGGGACACATGGTTAATTGTGCTTCGGGCACTAGAGCGAGGTTAATGAAACTCACTCACCTAAAATTAAAATGTGAACCATTCCTAACCACGGGACAATGTGAAGTCACCGGGTTAGAATGTTAAAAAGTCGGTAATGAAACCACTTTCTGGCGTACCAGCCTTCCGTACAGGGAGGTACTATTTTTGCCTTCTGGGCTATGAGATAAGGCTGTGGAGGTCAGCACTGATGTACCGCTCTCAGTCATGTAAAATTTTGCCTTCGGGGCTATGAGATTAAGGCTGTGGAGGTCAGCACTAATGTACCGCTCCCAGTCATGCGTACTTAAATGGTACTGCCAACCTGAGCTCAAAACCAGAACGTAAATAAAGATAATGACCTAAAACTGAAGCTATGCCATAATTGAGCATAAGACAGTTTAGTGAGAGCACTAACATCGCGGTAGATGTACTAGTGTGAGACAGTGTTGTGGTCAAACTTACTATTCATGTATGAATAGTAGTCAACGGTACTATTCATGATGAATAGTACTATTCATAGAAATTTTATTTCTTGCATGTTTGAACTTACTGAGCCTGTAGCTCACCATTTTTGCTAATGTTGCAGGTAAGCGACCAGCTCAGTAGCTTGTTTGACTGGATGCGGACGGGATGGCGCGTGTCAAATGGGATAACTGGGCGAGGGATATGGTACTGCCAGAGTCTTGCCGCTGAGCGTTAAAGTGAAGGTAAAAAAAGGGGAAACAGTTCTTTTGTAATTATATATATATTTTACAAAAGTACTGTCTTATTTATATTACTTTGTACTTGTCAACAAAGTAATTAGTGGAAAAAGATTTTATATGATGTTTAAGGAAAAAAAAAATTTCCCAAAAACGTCATGATTTAAAAAGAGTAGAGAGATAAGCCGGCGACCCATGAGAGTACAATCTATCGCAGTTAGCGATAAAGCTCAACTGTAATAGTATTGTATGATCTCTACGAGGGGCGGGTCGTCACATTCTGGCCTGAACATCCCGATCATTTTCTGTATCTTTTCCCTCTCAGTAGGGACCACATAAGGGCACAAACGGGATAGCTGGTCGAACTTTCGGTAGACTTCGCTTACCGACATGTTCCCTTGTGTCAACTCTGAGAATTCTTTCTGTTGCTGTCTCAGAGATGCAGGGTCGTAATATTTCTGGTTAAATTCTTCCAGAAATTCCACCCAACTCATGGTAGACACGTCTCTTCTCATTCGTACGGTGTCCCACCAAAACCGAGCATCTTTTCTCAGCACAAAAGACGCACATGCAACCTTCTCCCGGTCGGTTAGGTTCATGAACTCCATGATCACTTGTAATGACGATAACCAGTCTTCAGCCTCTAGCAGATTTGTAGACCCTTCAAATTCTGGCGGTCTCATGCACCTGAATCTTTCATAGAGGGGTTCCAAATTCAATACTGGTTGTGGTTCAGGAGCTCTCTCATGTACTGCAGCTGGAGGAATAACCGGATCTACCTCAGCTTGTTGTTCTACTTGGGTACCCTCAGAGCCTTGTCTCTGTTCTAGCTCCTCTACCCGTCGCCTCAGATTCGCATTTTCTTGCATCTGAGCTTCTAACAAAGCTTGTATCTGATCCAGTCTCTCCATAACATTAGGACGTCGCTCTCGTCCCTCTGGTCGATTTCGCAAATCCACCAGCTTGCCTATTGTCCTATTATGGCACAATAATTCACCGTTAGCTTTTCCATAACCACATTCGTAAAATCATATCAATTCACAAAATTTAGGGTAATGTAAAGCCACATCATCGTAACACATCATCGTACAACATATAATCATTTTGATATTTCATTCATAGCAAAACATTTATATGTCATACATAATCACCACCAGTCATATATATACATCAGCCTGAGGTACAAAATGGCCACAAGTCTATACAAAAGAGCTTTTCTCTAAGCTACTTATGTACATATATACATAACTACTGGTCACTCATTCCCCGCATCTGAGACTAGAGGATATTCTTCTGGATCCTCATCGTCATCTGGCTCATCTGAGTCATCACCACTCCTAGGTAATACTCCCTGTCCAGAGTCATCACCTCTTCATGGTCTAGACGGTCCGGCCTCATGATCATTCATCATTCTTCTCGGCCCGAAGATGCGTGCAAACATTTCATCTTGACCCAGCGTCTCTCGTCGACTCTGCGTCAGATGCTCGATCAGAATCTCTCTCTCAATCGTCCTGATCGTCACCACGAACTCTTGGAGCGTCGGAGGTTACGGCTTGATTACCCTCTGTCTCAACTCCAAGGGTAAACCTTTCCAGAACAGCTCGCAGCAGTTTGCTTCAGTGAGGTTGGGCAACGAACATCTTCTCCTGATGGTCTCCTCAAATCGTGCTGCATAAGACATCATCGTCTCACCAGACAGCATGACCATCTTCTCTGTCTGGAGAATGTAGTCCCTGACCTCATCAAATCCGGGATACGCAGGTATCTGCCTCTCGTCTCTCTGGAGGTGCTGGAGTAGGTGTTGGATCTCTTGGTGGAAACTGATCAGCCAATCGCTGACAGAACTCAGCCCAACTGAATCCTAATAAAATCTCCTGATCGCAATACTGCCAGAATATTCGAGCATCTCCCTGAAACATACTGACTGCCAATTGTATCCACATATCTCGATCGATGTCACATATCACCATAATCCTCTAGATAGCATGGAGCCAGTCCTTGGTCTCCATCGACTGTCGTCCACTGTCAAACATCGGGGGACTGCTAGCTCGGAATGCCTGTACTGCCCGTGCCGACACTCTCGCCCCAATATGTTGGCGTCCACCAACAACTGGAATGTCCACTACCACAGGTGGATGAATTATCGGTCGTGGCTGTACTATATCTACTGGCGCTGGCACTGATGCTGGTACTGGTACCGGAGGTCTCTCGAGCACCGGGGGTCTACTTACCGGTCGTTGGGACATAGACGGCCTCACAATAGACCTCGTCCATACCCGTAATACTCCTCTCGGTCGTGGTAGCGGTGGTCTCACATATGGAGGTCTGGTCATCTTGCTACCTATAAGATAATTATTTTCATATAAGAAAATAATTAACTGAACTTAAGTAAACTACTTACTTTGATAGCGGTGCAGGATGCGCGAAGTGTCAAATCAGGATATGGTCATACTGCTCTGATATACCAACTGTGACAGCCGTTGGTATTCAAAACCAAATCAGTCGCAAACCTTGCTTTGATACCAACTGTGGCGGCCCGCCCCTCGTAGAGATCATACAATACTATTACAGTTGAGCTTATCGCTAACTGCGATAGATTGTACTCTCGTGGGTCGCCGGCTTATCTAGCTCTCTTTTAAAATCATGTCGTTTTTGGGGAAAATTTTTTTTTTTTTTAACATCATGTAAAACCTTTCCCACTATTTACTTTGTTGGCAAGTACAAAGTAATATAAATAATACAGTACTTTTGTAAAATATATATATAATTACAAAAGAACTGTTTCCCTTCACTTTAACGCTCAGCGGGAAGACTCTGGCAGTACCATATCTCTCGTCCAGTTATCCCATTTGACACGCGCCATCCCGTCCGCATCCAGTCAAACAAGCTACTGAGCTGGTCGCTTACCTGCAACATTAGCAAAAATGGTGAGCTACAGGCTCAGTAAGCCCAAACATGCAAGAAATAAAATTTCTATGAATAGTACTATTCATTGTAAATAGTACCGTTGACCACTATTCATACGTGAATAGTAACTTTGACCACTATTCATGATAAATAGTAAGTTTGACCACGACACCGTGTCACACTAGTACATCTACCGCGATGTTAGTGCTCTCACTAAACTGTCTTATGCTCAATTATGGCACAGTTTTAGTTTTAGGTCATTATCTTTGATTACGTTCTGGTTTTGAGCTCAGGTTGGCAGTACCATTTAAGTGCGCATGACTGGGAGCGGTACATTAGTGCTGACCTCCACAGCCTTAATCTCATAGCCCCGAAGGCAAAATTGTACATGACTGGGAGCGGTACATCAGTGCTGACCTCCACAGCCTTATCTCATAGCCCCGAAGGTAAAAGTACCTCCCTATACGGAAGGCTGGTACGCCAGAAAGTGGTTTCATTACCGACTTTTTAACATTCTAACCCGGTGACTTCATATTGCCCCGTGGTTAGGAATGGTTCACATTTTAATTTTAGGTGAGTGAGTTTCATTAACCTCGCTCTAGTGCCCGAAGCATAATTAACAATGTGTCCATCCTCAATAGTGCCCGTAGCACATTACGTCTCTCTCTCTATTCTATAATAGTGCCCGTAGCAAATATGTACCTAACTTATAGTTAGTACATCAAAGTTAGCAACAATAATGCTATATGTTGCAGACAGGTAAATGTCTGAACTTACCTTATCAGACTGTTCCCTTTCTCTCTCTTGGATCTTGAATCGCCTTCCTTGTAGGCCGATTTTGGGATCCTACAGACAAAACTATGTCTGTTAATTTCTTTCCCATTTATAGCTTTTATTTTTCATTAAAAAGCTTAAATAAAACCTATTTATAACTTTTTAGGTTTTATTTATTATTTTCACCATTTTCCCCCAACTTTTGTAAAATTACGATTTTGCCCCAATATTTTGGCAAAATTACAGTTTTACCCCTGACGGAATTTTATTGATCCAGACTGCATTTTTGGCTCTCAGGAACTTTTCTGACTCTTTTCTAATCATTATCGGGTTCGTTTCTATTTTATTTCCACTTTTTGCTTTTCCAGCCCTCAGGAAGCACTATTCCGACCCTTACGTCGGTTTAGCGATTTTCTATCGTTTCGGAGCCTCAAATGGACGTTTCACTAGTATTTAAAATGTTCATCTAGACTTTCCCAACCTAGGTCTCCGAGGCTCGGGTTTTCCGTTCCCGACTCGGACCTTTATTTCATTTCCAAAACCCCCCCCCTCGGGGTCGGTTTTTCAATTTCACTCACGTTTTTCATTTTCAAGGGGACGGGTTACTATTCACGACCCACCCCTTAAATTTTTTCCTTATTCAATTTTTCCGTTAGGGACTCGGGTTTCCGTCCCGGCCCTAACTTTTATTTTAAATTCCTATTTTACCCCGAATGCCGTTTTTTAAATTTCGGCAGCATTTCGGCGTAATTTTAAGGCTTCCGGCGTTAGGTACGCCTCGAACCGTATGTACCTGCCACGTACTATACCACAAGCCTATTTTATGTAAAAGTTTTCCAAACTTTTACATAAAAACCCACAAAATTCTAATTCCACATTATCACCCACATAACAAAATTTTTTCACAATTTTACCCTTAATTTGGTTTCGGTTTTCACAACCAAACCAAACCAAATTTTGTCAAACTTTCACCACACCTTAGGCCATTCAAATGTCACGTTTTTAACACATTTTCAAGCCCATTTTCTTTGCATTTTCAACCAATTTTCCTAGGGTTTTTACCCTTGTATAACCCACGGCCAAAGAATGAAAACATGCCAAACAATTTTGTTTCATTCTTTCCATTATAAATTCATCATTTGCATATTGAAATGCACAATTCCAATCAACCAAATACCACATAAAACCATGAAAATTTTTCTTCCAAACCATTATTAAACCCCACGGCCATTTAATGTAATCCACACCAAGAATTTTTTTAAGCTTTTCACCATGACATACAAGCTTTATTCTTCATCAATTTCAACTTTGAAAGCATGTTAGCAATTAACCACAAAGTTTTCTCATTGGTTGCCTAAGGTAACCCACGAATTTTCCTTTGAAAAACCAACCAAAATTTGGTTTTTCTTTAAACAATTTACATGGTTTTCTTACTTATTACAACCTTAACAAAACCCAACATCAATTTCCATGAAAAACAACCAAAATTTTTTTCCATCTTCCTATCACTATTCACCCACGGATTTTATGAAGAAAAACCATGAAAAATTAAGTGAAAAAGGGAGTTACCTTGGTCTAATGCTTCCTTTGTCTTCTAGGAACACTTTGACACTCTTTTTGTGAAGAAATTTTGAAGAAAACTCTTGGTTCTCCTTGGGTGGCTCACGTAGACTCCATGGAAGACTTAGAAAAAATTTTTTTTCTTTTGGTTTGGCATGAAACAAAGTCTCGGCCACTTTGTTACAAATTTGCCGACTTAAGCATGAAGGAAAGCCAATTAATTTGGCTCTAAACCAATGAAATTTTGACACCTTTCATGCCTAATTCTATCTCCATTTTTCAAAAATTAAAAAGGGTAAATTTTGGCCAAATCTTGGCTTTTAGATCAAAAGGTGATTAAATCCTAGCCATTAATGCCACCAACCACCTTATTTCTTTCATTTATTAATCTTGATTTATGATGTCATAAATGCAAAAGTGAAAGTTGACTTTGACTTTCACTATTCACATTAATTCGACTACTTTTTGACCGATACCGGTTCGAGCCGAAATTTTCCTGAAATCGTCCCGGCGTGTTCCTGAGGTCTCCTGTGCAGTCGGATCAATTTAATCTGTTTCCGTTTGATCAAAATCAATCCCAGAAGTTTACCGTCTTTTATTGGCTCGGTTAGGGTTTTCAATGCCGGTTTTGGCACCGTTTCACCCATTTCAACTCAGTGAATTTTTCCAACACTGAATTCTTACTCGTCAGTATTGTTAGAACATTTTCACATATTCTAAACAATATACATACATTTATTTCACTCTTTAAATAGTACAAATTGTTATATACATACAATTGTACATTTTTCATCCGAGAACTGCCTGAATTTCCCGGTTGTCACAGAATACACGAACTCAAACTATTAGAACATTACAATGATTTGAGGAATTCGATATTAGAGGGCACATGAAGACAAGATAAGTAGATGTATGTAAGATCACATATGAGGATAACATTGCCGATCCCTTTACTAAGACTTTAGCGGCTAGAAGCTTTGAGAGGCATGTAGAGGCGATAGGGATGCGTAACATGGCACATCTACCAGCTTAGGGCAAGTAGGAGATTGTTAGGAAATGCCCTAAGCATTAGAGACATTTCGATGTATTTATTTTGAATTGGATAAGAAAATTATATATATAGAGGTTATTCATTACATTGCTATTTGTCCTCATTCTATTTACATGTTAAAGTAAATGTAAGCAAATATGGCTCACTGACTGTTTGTGTTAAAACTATTAGAACATTGCATGCAATGGACTTTTGTATACGAGAAGACAATGTTCTAAAGTAAGTGGTCTAAACTAAGGTCTGCAATGTATGGGGTTAGACCAAGCATCTAACTCATGTTAAAACTATTATGTTGTCTAAAGCCATGGTGGGGACGGTTTGTCTTGACTGTCTAGAGCATAGACTCTCAAGTAGAGATATACATTTGTTGCTTGGTTATGATATATTAGATCGGGATTAAAGTGTGATTGGTCTACGTAGTTCACTATGAGTAGATCAATCTGCTTTTGACGTTCACTGTGCAGTAACCTTAATCCTGAGTGAATGAACTACTTAATGTATATGACTTATGTACTTTGATGTTCCAATGGCTAAAGCGTCTCAGAGGTAGTAAGCTTATAGACTGGTTCGTTGGGTGCATGACTTGTATACGATGAAGGGTTTGTTTGCAGATATCAGAATCATAGCTATAATAAGGAGTTAAGGGTATCCTCTTAAAGGCATTATACTGGATGTGAAAATGGACAAGGCCTTGGGTCGTCTGCTGGGCAGATGACTTCTTATTCACATATGGTGAATAATCATTTTCTTATTCGGTAGTGTAATGGAACTTTAAGATAGCTTGATCAATAGGATTGAACGGACTTTGACCTAAGCTGATCATGGATATCATATGAGGGTTCTGCACACATAACAAGGTCATTGGACAATAGCCTGTCACAGGCTTACGTAATACGGTGTATAATTAGGAGTTCAGTTTCAGGTTTATAATGGTGTGACTCTGAAATTAGTGATCATATGATTGAGTTGTTCAGTAAAGAATGATGATCATATGGATTCACGGGAGCTCTATTATATATGTCCAATTGGTCCCTCTATTAGCTCCACATAATTCCTTAACTATTGGCAAATTGATTTGAATATGCTATTGGCTAGTTGATTATGCATGGATGGTGTTGACATAGGATTAGCATGGTGGACAAGATTCTCTATGGTAGAATTCAAATTTTGTTTTGAATAATAAAGTACACAAATATTCGAACTCTAAATAAAGTTGCCACGATTTTATTTGAGATTGGATTGGAGTTATAGAAAATTATCCATGAGAACAAAAATTTAAAATACAACTATTTGTGGATTTTGAAATTTGAATTTTGAATTTGAAATTTGAAATTTAAATTTAAATTTGAAATTCGAATTTGAGATTTGAATTTGAAATTTGAAATTTGAAATTTGAATTTTGAATTTTGAATTTTGAAATTTGAAATTCAAATTTTGAATCACAGTCCAAGTGGAATTCGAATTCTTTGTGGATAATTCCACAAGGCTAGAATTTGAATTTGAGTTGGATTATGAAGAGGAAAATTTTATTTGAATCCTGCTTGAATTTGGAATCCCAATCCTAACTAACTTGCAGAAAAATATTAAGGAATATCCTCATAGATTTTTTGGTTTTTTGTATGGATAAGATTCAGGGAAAAATTCAAGTTTTAATCCCAGTTGAATTAAGATTCTCTCCTCCCTATATTGGCTGAAAATTTTGACTAAATCTCCACGGATATTTTCGGTAATTTTAGATAAGGATGAGATCAAATTCAAGCTTGAAAATCCAAGTTGAATTTTTGATTCTCTCCCTACTTTTGTGGTCAAAATTTTTAAGGAAATCTTAAAAGAGATTTTCAGATTTTTTGGTTGGATAATGGTGAGATAAAATTCAAGTTAAAATCCTGTTTGAATTTTGAATGCAAAATTCTGAAGGTGGCCAAATTTTTTAGTTGGGATTTGGCTTGGAAAAATTTGGATTTTGTGTGTGGATAAGGGAGAAAATCTTCTCCTAATCCAATTCGAATTCGGAGGATCACCTCATGCAAGTCTATAAATTAAGGTCCTGCCACTTCAGTTCTCTTAGACCACAGACTCTCAGGTGAGCATGCTTATTATTGCACAACTCACCGTGACAATAAGTTCTTTAGAGATCTGGGTGGTTGGAAGAAGACTAGCAGTGCTAACATACCGATCGAGGTTCAGAGTGCCCATACACTCGACCATTCAGGAATTGGAGAATAGTAGAAAAGACTAGTTGGTTGAAGCCCTTCGATCATTCTCCTCCTGCAGATTGGTGTCCTTGAGGTATGAGTTTAAATTGTTGTTGGTTTATTGTATATGGCATCATAAGATATTTAATGATCTTGAAAAATTTTTATTGTTCCGCTGCGCCACTCTGATACGTTTTTATTTATTTATTTCCTACAATATGTCCAATTAGTCCCTCTACTAGCTCCACTTAATTCCTTAACGGTTGGCAAATTGATTTGTGTATGCTTATTGGTTGGTTGATTATGCATGGATGGTGTTGACATAGGATCCAGATGGTGGACAAGATTCTCTCCGGTTGAATTCATATTTTTTTTTTAGACAATAGAGTATATAATTATTCGAACTCCAAATAAAGTTGCTATGATTTTATTTGAGATCGAATTGGAGTTTTAGAAAATTACCCATTCGAATAAATTTTGAAATACAACTTTTTGTGGAGTACGAATTTTGAAATTTGAAATTTGAATTTGAAATTTAAATTTGAAATTTGAATTCGAAATTTAAATTTGAAATTTGAAATTTGAATTCGAAATTTAAATTTGAAATTTGAATTTGAAGTTTGAATTTTGAAATTTAAACTTTGAAATTTGAATTCAAATTTTGAATCACAATCCATGAAGAATTCAAATTTTTTGTGGATTATCCACAAGAGAGAATTTGAATTTGAGTTGTTTTATAGAGAGGAAAATCTTGTTTGAATCCTACTTGAGTTTTGAATCCTAATTCTAACAAAAGTGGCCGAAATTTTGTTGCGGAAAACCCTCCAAGATATTTTCGATTTTTATGGATAACGTTCAAGGAAAATTCAGGTAAGAAATCCTAGTTGAATTTTGATTCTCTCCCTCCCTAGAGTGGAGGAAAAATTATAGATAAATCCTAGGAGAATTTTTGGTTTTTAAAAGATAAGGATGAGATAAAATTCAAGCTAGAAAATCCTATTTGGATTTTGATTCTCCTTACTTTTAATGGCCGAATCTAGTCATGTTTTTGACACTAGGGAAATTCGGTTATTATGGATAATTAAGGAGATAAAATTCAAGTTAAAATCTTATTTGAATTCAGATTACAAAATCCCAAAAGATGGTCGAATGTACCCTTGATTTTGGCCTTCTTAATTTTGGATTTTTGTGGGTGGATAAGGGAAAAAATATTCTTCTAATCCAATTCGAATTCAAGGGATCACCTCATGCAAGTCTATAAATAGAGGTCCTACCACTCCAGTTCTCTTAGATCACACTCTCAGGTGAGCAGGCTTATTGTTGCATAACTCACTGTGACAATAAGTTCTTTAGAGATCTGACTAGTCGAAAAGAGATTAGTAGTGCTAGCATACCGGTCGAGGAACCGAGTGCCCACTCACTCTGCCATTTGGGAATTGGAGAATAGTAGAGAAGGCTAGTTGATTGAAGCCCACCAGTCATTCTCCTCCTAAACTTGGCGTCCTCTTGAGTATGAGTTTTATTGTTGTTAATTTATTGTATATGGCATCACGAGATATTTAACAATCTTGAAAAATTTTTGTTGTTTCGCTGTGTCGCTCTGATGTGTTTTTACCGATTTTATTCCTACAATTGGTATCAGAGCCATGTCGTGACTATGCTATGTAGATAAATTAGACAATTAGTTAGTCTTTTTATTTATATATAGATTTGATATTTAGAGAGTGGCATTCTAAGATTCCTTTATGTTGTCATCATGTATTATGTATGTAGTATGTGGTTATTTTAATTTTTTAAATTATTATAAGCATGCTTGTTTCATGCTGGTTATGGTTCCTTAGAATTTAGAAATATTGTATCTAGGATTTTTTTTATGTAACCATGAGAGTTGTTTATCATCATCGTAATTTTCCCATAGATTTTAATTTTTGTCTCTTAGAATTATGATGATTAGAATTTTTGTACATCGAAAATGGTTTAGGAAATTTTATGTAATTATTCTTGGAGGAGATTGAAGTTTGAAGAACGTAATTTATTTTTCCCAAAAGTTAAATTTAATTTAAAGGTTGAAATTTTGATTGTGTAGAAAATTTCAATTTAATTAGGATTCAAATTAATTTTTGGAGGTCCTAATAGGTAAATTGGAATATGCCATAGAAATCGAGGATGGACCCCTTGGGATAGGCCATCAGCCTTGGTGGGGCTGCAGCAGCCCCACCCATGGCTGTAGGCTCTGCCTACACTCGAGGGTGGCTGTGGCCCTCTAGGGGGCTGAAGCGCCCACCCGGGCGTGCAGCCCAAGCTGCAGGCGCTACCTGCAGCCCAGGCTGCATGGGGCTGCAGCAGCACCAGGGCGTGCAGCTCGGCATGGCTGCGCCCAGCCTGTGGCTGAAGGCTAGCGGCTGTCCATGGTGGCTGCAGGCCTCCGGGCCTTGTGGGCTGACGGCCAAAAACACAAAAATTTTGATTTTTAAATTTGAGATTTAATTCTAAATCATGTTTGAAAATATGTAATTAAAAATTTGAAATTTTTTTGAAATTACATATTATTACACATGAAATTTAAAATTGTTTAAAATTTGAATTTAAAATTTAAATTTAAATTTCGAATTTGAAATTTAAATTTGAAATTTAAATTTTCAGAATTTAAATTTTAAATGATTCTTGGGATGAGAAATAAATGGAGAGGCTACATAAAGATGGATACAAGAAGACGCAATAAAATTCAAGACACAAGGAATTCTTTGGATGGAATTTTGTAATCTTTATTTTCTTTGTACTAGGATGGAACTATGGCTTGGTTATGTTTTCATCAATTATTTTTTCTATGATATGTCATGAATGGATGAATATGTATTGATGGATGTATTGTATGCATATTTGATAACATGTCATATAGGATAGGTGAATGCTGCTCAAACTATATTGATCATACATATTTGTCAAAACTTGCATGTTTTTCAAAATATTGAATGGGAGAGGGTTTCAAACAAAACCCACGGCCTCCATTATTGATCCATATGTGAAAGCATAGTAACGCCTCACGTCTGTTCTGCCCTGATCACACCCCTCGGTAGGTGTTTAACACTGCTCGTATACTAGGTTGGATCTCCTATGTGAAAAACTTGATCGGGCACGATTCTATTCATGACCACCCTTCGGTGGCTTAGTAGGACGTGGATCAGGCTACGTAAACAGTGGTTATACACTCAAGACTCGTTTAATTATTAACCTTTCCTAGAAGCTCTGTTAACTAAACTGGTAGCCAAGATAAGTAGTTATTAATATATGTCTTAACCTTGGAGAATTTAAGGCAACATATATTAATTGGACGAGGTCCATGTTCCAGCTATTTGTCTCATGACCACACCTCAGTGGCTTGGGGCAATAGGTGCTGAGAATTACCGTTACAATGCTACATGTTTTTTCAAGTTTCATGTAGGAACATACTTGTATGTTTTATTTGCTAAATTTTCTATATATTTGCTTGGGCTTTGTAATAATGTCTAGTACAACTTTATTTCAGTTTAATATGTCAGCGACACCCCTCATTTCAATACTTACTGAAAATAAGCTGAATGGCGATAATTACAAAGACTGAAAAAGAAATCTACTAATAGTTCTCAGCTGCGAGAGACATAAGTTCATGCTGAATAAACCATGCCTACTTGGGTCCAAACCTGACACACTGCTTGAGGAGGTCCTGATTACCTATACTCGTTGGAGAGAATCCAATAAGATAGCTCAATGCTATGTACTTGCTTGCATGACAAGTGCTTTACTAAAACAGCATGAGACTTATCAAGTTGCTAGGGAGATCATAGAAAATCTAGAGGACATGTTCGGAGGCCAAGAAAAATTGGCTTGACAGTCTACTATTACCAGTATTATGAACTATAAGCAAAAGGCAGGTACTCCGATGAACGACCATATGATCACTCTTATGGGATTCTTTACTGAGGCTACCGAAAATGATGCTGAGCCGGACTACAACACGCAGATCGAGATGGTGTTCAAAACTTTGTCAAAAGATTTTGTAGGGTTTACGGCCACATACAATCTGGCTACAAGGGAGTTAGGACTCACCGAGCTCATGAAGCAACTCCAAGCTTATGAGCGGATGATCAGGGATGGGGATGTGGTCCAACCTAAAGAAGAGGTCAATTTGGTAGAATCTTCCAAACCTTCATAGAAGAGGAAGAGGCCAAGTAAGAAGCAAGCGGCTTCCAGTTCTTCCAATCCTTCTGTCTCGGATGGGAAGAAGAAGATGAGGAAGAACAAGAAACCCAAGGACCCTAAAAATTCCAATTGCTTCCACTATGGAAAGGTAGGTCACTTTAAGAAGGCTTGTAGGGAATTCTTAGCCACCAAGGGCAAGGAAGATAAGGAACTTCATTATTTAGAAGCATGTTTGGTGGAAGAATCGAAAGACACATAGGTCATTGATTTGGGAGCCACTAATTATGTTTGTGTTTCTATGCAGGGGTTCGTGAAAACGAGAAGTCTACATGATAGAAGCCTCTCGTTGCGGACCAGAGACGATAGCTTGGTGGTGGTTGAGGCAGTGGGAGACGTTTGTCTTTATTTTGATGAATTTAGGTTTATGCTATTGAAAGACTGTTTTTATGTTCCTAAGTTTAGGAGGAACTTTATATCGGTAGCTTATTTAATAAAAGATTCTTATTCAGTTTCTTTTAATAAAAGAGTTGATATTCATAAAAATAAGAATTTTATCTGTTCTGGATGGATGGATGGAAACCTATATTTGATCAAACTAAAGATGTATTCACTGCTTTACACCGAATTAATAGATAACTCTAAAAGGTTGAAAGTTTCTCACTCTAACAAGGCATATCTTTGGCATTTAAGACTTGGTCATATTAATCAGGATAAGATTCAAAGGTTGGTGAAAGATGGTCCTCTAGAATCTCTGAAGGAGGTATGTCTTCCTCAATGTGAGTCTTGTCTTTAGGGTAAGATGACTAAGAGGTCTTTTGGAGCTAAAGGTACTAGGGCTCAGGAACTCTTAGAAATTATGCACACTGACGTACGTGGCCCTATGAATGTCACAGCACGAGGAGGGTTCAAGTATTATGTCCCCTTTATAGATGATTACTCGAGGTATAGATATGCATACCTGATGCACCATAAGAGCGAAACCTTTGATAAGTTCAAAGAGCATCGTGCGGAAGTGGAAAAGCAATTGGATAAATCCATAAAGACACTTCGATCTGATCGAGATGGCGAATACCTCTCTGATGAATTTCTAGGACATCTTATAGAGAATGGGATATTATACCAATTGACTATACCTAGTACTCCACAACAGAATAGTGTAGCTGAAAGGAGAAACAGGACCTTATTGGATATGGCACGGTCCATGATGAGTTATTCAACGCTGCTGTTATCATTTTGAGGATATACATTACAAACGGCATGCTATATTCTGAACCAAGTTCCAAGCAAGTCAATTCCCATAACTCCATATGAATTGTGACGTGGCAAGAAGCCCTCTCTTAGACATATGAGAATATGGGGCTGCTCGGCACATGTACTGGATGGGGATGTGAAGAAGTTGGAATCAAGATCAGGATTGTGCATGTTTGTAGAGTATCCTAAGCGAACTGAGGGAGGTCTGTTCTATAACCCGAAGGAACAAAAGGTCATTGTTTCAACCCATACGACATTCTTGGAGGAAATTCATATGAATGACTTTAAGCCTTGAAGCAAAATGGTGCTAGAGGCGTGTTCAGGTGAAAGAACTGCTCCATAGGTTTCGGTCTTGGACATAAGTCCAAGTTCTGGTGAAAGACCTACAGACGATCAACAATTTAGGGTGCCTTGTCATAGTAGGAGGGTTTCAAGGAAGCCTAATTTCTTCATTTATGATGCTGAGGTATACTAGGCCAAAGCTCATGAGCATTGGGATGATCTGATCACTTATGATGAAGCTATGAATGATGTTATTCTAAATCTTGGAAACAGGCCATGAACAATGAGATGGATTCTATGAAATATAACTCTATTTGGGAAATTGTAGATCTACTAGATGGGATAAAACCCATTGGATGCAAGTGGGTCTACAAAAGAAAGAAGGATGCAGAAGGGAGAGTGGAAACTTTCAAAGCTAGACTAGTTGCAAAGGGGTACACACAAAAGGCTAGAATCGATTACGATGAAACCTTTTCGCCTATTGCTATGGTAAAGTCTATTTGTATTCTTCTGTCTGTTGCTGCGGCTCTCAATTACGAGATCTGGCAAATGGACGTCAAGATGGCATTCTTGAATGGCCATCTTGAGGAATATATCTACATGCTACAGCCCGAAGGGTTCGTGGCAAACAGCCAAGAAAGAAAAGTCGACAAGATTCTTAGATCCATTTATGGATTAAAGCAAGAATCTCGCTCATGGAACCAAAGGTTTGATCAAGTGATCAAAACATTCGGTTTTGAGCTGAACGTTGATGAACCCTATATTTATAAATGTATTAAGGATGAAAAAGTGGTCTTTCTGGTACTCTATGTCATTGATATACTGCTCCTTGGGAATGATGTAGGGAACTTATCATCGGTCAAGCTTTGGCTGCACCAACTGTTTGACATGAAGGACTTGGGAGAAGCTAATTATGTTCTAGGCATTCGTCTCTTTAGAGATCGAAAGAACAAAATGATAGTATTATCCCAGGCTTCATGCATAGATAAAATAATTGAAAAATATGTAATGCATGAGACAAATAAAGGTTCACAACCTTCCATTGCCGATCTAACTCTTTCATTAGATGACTGTCCCAAGACATCGGAAGAAAGAGAGCATATGAGTAAGGTCCCTTATGCATTCGTTGTGGGTAGCCTTATGTATGCTATGTCTTATACTCACTCGGACATATGTTTTCCAGTAGGTATGGTGAGTAGATATCAAGCGAATCTTAGAACCAAGCACTGGCAAACAGTAAAACATATACTCAAGTATCTTAAGAGAATAAGGGATTACATGCTAGTGTATTTTGGAGGGGACCTAACACCCGTAAGATACACGGACTCAGACTTCCAGACTTGTAAGGATTCAAGGAAATCGATATCAAGATCAGTGTTCTTACTCGGACGAGGCGCCATTGTGTGGAGGAGCGTGAAGCAGAGTTGCACAGTTCACTCTACGATTGAGGCTAAGTATGTAGCTGTGGCTGAGGCATCTAAAGAAGCGGTTTGGCTCCGCAAGTTCTTTAGAGACCGTGAGGTCATTCTGGGTGTTGACAAGCCTATCACACTTTACTGTGATAACACTGGGGCTATTGCCAACACAAGGGAATCTCGGCACCACAAGAGGACCAAGCACATAGATCGAATGTATTACATTATAAGAGAGCACGTGAAGATAGGACACGTGGATGTATGTAAGATTACGTCTGAGGGTAGCATTGCTGATCCCTTTACTAAAGCTTTGATGGCCAGAAGCTTTGAAAGGCATGTAAAGGCGATGGGGATGCGTAACATGGCACATCTGCTGGCTTAGGGCAAGTGGAAGATTGTTAGGAAATACCCTAAGCATTAGAGAGATTTTTATGTATTTATTTTGAACTGGATAATAAAATTATATATAGAGGTTATTCATTACATTGCTGTTTGTCCTTATTCTATTTACATGTTAAAGTAAATGTAAGTAAATATGGCTCACTGACTGCTTATGTTAAAACTATTTGAACGTTGCATGCAATAGACTTTTGTATGCAAGAAAACAATATTCTAAAGTAAGCATTCTAAACTAAGGACTGTAGTCTATAGGGTTAGACTGAGCATCTAACTCATGTTAAAACTATTATGTTGTCTAAAGCCATGGTGAGGATGGTTTGTCTTAATTGTCTGGAGCATAGACTCCCAAGTAGAGACATAGATACGTTGTTTGCTGGTGACATATTAGACCGGGACTAAAGCATGATTGATCTATGTAGTTCGCTATGAGTAGATCAATCTACTTTTGACGTTCATTATACAATAACCTTAATCCTAAGAAAATGAACTACTTCATGTATATGACTTATGTACTTTGATGTTCCAATGGCTAAAGCGTCTCAGAGGTAGTAAGCTTATAGACTGGTTCATTGGGTGCATGACTTATATACGATGAAGGGTTTGTTTACAAATATCAGAATCATAACTCTAAGGAGTTAAAGGTATTTTCTTAAAGGCATTATACTGGATGTGAAAATAGACAGGGCCTTGGATCGTCTGCTAGGCAGATGACTTCTTATTCACATATGGTGAATAATCATTTTCTTATTCGGTAGTATAATGGAACTTTAAGATAGCCTGATCAGTAGGATTGAATAGACTTTGACCTAAGGCTGATCATGGATATCATATGAGGGTTCTGCATACATGCCAAGGTCATTGGACATTAGCTTGTCACAGGCTTTCGTAATACGGTATATAATTGGGAGTTCAGTTTCAGGTTTGTAGTAGTGTGACTCTGAATTTAGTGATCATATGATGGAGTTATTTAGTACAGAATGATGATCATATGGATTCACAAGAGCCCGATTATATATGTCCAATTGGTCCCTCTACTAGCTCCACCTAAGTATTTAACGGTTGGCAAATTGATTTATGTATGCTTATTGGCTAGTTGATTATGCATGGATGGTGTTGACATAAGATCAGGATGGTGGTCAAGATTCTCTCCAGTTGAATTCATATTTTGTTTTGGATAATAGAGTACATAATTAGTCGAACTCCAAATAAAGTTGCCATGATTTTATTTGAGATCGGATTGGAGTTGTAGAAAATTATCTATTAGAACAAAATTTGAAATACAACTTTTTGTGGAGTTTGAATTTTGAATTTTGAATTTTGAAATTTAAATTTTGAATTTGTAATTTGAATTTGAAATTAATATTTGAAATTTGAATTTGAAATTTAAATTTGAAATTTGAATTCGAAATTTAAATTTGAAATTTGAATTTAAAGTTTTAATTTTGAAATTTAAACTTTGAAATTTGAATTTAAATTTTGAATCACAATCCATGAAGGATTCGAATTTTTTATGGATTATCCACAAGAGAGAATTTGAATTTGAGTTGGATTGTAGAGAGGAAAATCTTGTTTGAATCCTACTTGAATTTTGAATCCTAATTCTAACAAAAGTAGCTAAAATTTTGTTGAGGAAAATCCTCCAAGATATTTTCAGTTTTTGTGGATAAGGTTCAAGGAAAATTCAAGCAAGAAAATCCTAGTTAAATTTTGATTCTCTCCCTCCCTAAAGTGGACGAAAATTTATGGATAAATCCTAGGAAAATTTTCGGTTTTTTAAGGATAAGGATGAGATAAAATTCAAGATAGAAAATCCTATTTAGATTTTGATTTTCCTCACTTTTAATGGCCAAATCTAGTCATGTTTCTAGCACTAGGGAAATTCGGTTATTATGGATAATTGAGGAGATAAAATTCAAGTTAAAATCCTGTTCGAATATGGATTGCAAAATCCCAAAAGATGGCCGAATGTACCCTTGATTTTGGACTTATTAATTTCATATTTTTACGAGTGGATAAGGGAGAAAATATTCTCCTAATCCAATTCGAATTCAAGGGATCACCTCATGCAAGTCTATAAATAGAGGTCCTGCCACTTCAATTCTCTTAGACCATAGATTCTCAGGTGAGCAAATTTATTGTTGCATAACTCACCGTGACAATAAGTTCTTTAGAGATCTAGGTGGTCAGAATGAGACTAGCAGTGCTAGCATACCGGTCGAGGAACCAAGTGCCCACACACTCTGTCATCCGGGAATTGGAGAATAGTAGAGAATGTTAGTTGGTTGAAGCCCTCCAGTCATTCTTCTCCTAAAGTTGGCATCTTCTTGAGGTATGAGTTTTATTATTGTTAATCTATTGTATATAGCATCACGAGATATTTAACGATCTTGATACAAAAAAATGTGGTTGTGCAAAAATTGGAAGAAACGACAGAGTGGAAGGAAAAAAAAAAAGAAAAAGAAAAAGATACCAAAACGTTGTGTTTTTGACAACGAAAATCCAACCGTGGATGTGGATATGGATATACTCTTTTAGTACAATTAGAAGTTATGATCGTATTACAGTAAAATAAAAAAAATTTTGAGTTTCCATAATAGGTCTGTTCTTTATCCACAAAAAGCTTTTGGCATATGGATAAAGAGAAAATCCAAGTATCCCACAACCAAACAAGCCCCAACCAATGAAAACCATCCAACTAAGCATCTTTCCACCCTCCACCTTATCCACCATCTCCTCTCTTCCCTCCACCACCACCAATCTTTCCCGTCACCAGAATCTAAAAATTCTCTCTCCACACTCCACTCCTCCAATATCTCTCCTAATTCCTCTGTCTCTCTCTCCCACCAAAAAAAAAAAAAAAAGTGCTATAGAAAAATAAGAAAGGAGATTTAGATCGATCCAAACAAACATCAAAAATGTCCCTCACCATTCCCTCAAACCTCTTATTGCTGAAGCCCAAGTTGGCCTCTTCATCCGCAGTAGTGACTCCAAGATCCTCGCAACGTTCCACTATCGTCTGCTCCTCATTGCAGCCTGAAAACACTAATACCAGCACCAACCACCTGCAGGAGTTCTCCGCCGCGCTCGCTCTCTCGTCGATTCTCCTCTCGGCGCCTCTCCCCGCAGCCGCTGACATCGCGGGGCTGACGCCATGTAAGGAATCCAAGCAGTTCGCCAAGCGTGAGAAGCAGCAGATAAAGAAGCTGGAGTCCTCCCTCAAGCTCTACGCTCCCGACAGCGCCCCGGCGCTGGCCATCAAAGCGACGATCGAGAAGACCAAGCGCAGGTTCGATTTCTACGGGAAGTCTGGCCTTCTGTGCGGCGCTGACGGGCTGCCTCACCTGATCGTGAGCGGCGACCAGAGGCACTGGGGCGAGTTCATCACCCCCGGCTTGCTCTTCTTGTATATCGCCGGGTGGATCGGGTGGGTCGGAAGGAGCTATCTCATCGCCATTAGAGGAGAGAAGAAGCCAACTCAGAAGGAGATCATTATTGATGTTCCTTTGGCCACCAGCCTCGTCTTTAGAGGCTTCAGCTGGCCCGTTGCTGCATATCGAGAGTTAATAAATGGTGACCTCATTGCCAAGGACGTCTAATAAGCTTTTCATCTCTGTCAGTAGGTTTGCTTGTTCTCCATTTTTCTAATTTATTATTATTTTTATTTTTTTCATGGACTAAAGATTAATTTATTTAGTTTGCCTTAATTAAACAGGATATTTTAATACGCTTACTATTAATTATTTTATCATTATTTATACATAAAAAAAACAACTGAAATTATATATCATGTTAAAACTATTTGCATATATATTGCCTTCTATGTATGTTTAGTCTTTAATAATTAGTCGTATTTTTTTTTCTTTTTTAAGTATAATTAGTCTGCAAGAACATCATTTATTTATTTTTTATTAGGTAGAATATTTTGATGTTTACATGTTATTGTTTTATGTCTCTAGAATATGTACGGAAAAGAAACTCTTTTTATTGGATAAAATTTAAATTAATTTACTCTTATTGGTTAGTTATTTCATTATTTTTCTTGTGTTAATTTTTTGTTTTTAACTTTGGTCACTTGCAGCTGTGGCATCAAATGCAAAAGAGAGGAGGTTCGTCAAACAAAAAAGTTAGAATGTATGTTGAGGAGCGGAGGGAATGGGAGGGTTATATTTCTTGTATCTAATTTGTACAATTTTAGTTGTTTTGTATGTATGCAACAGTCGCATTGGATACTCAAAACTTGTTTATCATTTTTCCCCATCTGATTTTTTACCTTTTTGCCCTCTCATTTTAAAACATTTACTCTTTACCCTCTCGCTTATTCTCAATTTAAAATTTCTAATCATAAAGGACTTTTTCTTCTTCTCAATTGTTTTAGTTTTGCAACAGCTAATTAACAAATGACCTAAGTTAATCATTTCCAAAAGATGTAACTAAATTATTTTACTTCTCCACATTTGCACTACGGCTGAATAAATATGCAAGATGCGTGTAAATTACTTTGCTCCAATTAGACCTAACCGAATCAAATAATGCGTATTCCAAACTGCAGGCAGGGTTTAGGTTTTATAAGCTTCAACGTGTATTAATGAAAGGGAAATTACATAGCTATATGCCTAAGTATGTAAGTTTTATTCCAAAAGAAAACTATCCAATTTGGATTTAGGGCTGTAAATTTTGAAGTTGTGTCAAAAGTATATACCTCATCTCCTAATAGGAAACAGAGCGGTATAAATGAATGACAACCAACCGAGGATTGAATGAAGCCAACAAATCCGGCAGCAAATACCGGATTGGTCTGTGGGTGGTTTATTAGTTTAGGACTGATCACCGACCGAGTTCTTCTTTGCTACGAACTTTCTTTTTCCTCTTCGTTTCATCTTCATCTCCTTCAGTAATAAAAGAAAGATATAATATACTGTTATAAATAAGGTCTTTGGCGGCGAAAATATTACGGACGACATTTGTTGTTACTAATAAGGGATAATTTACAATGAAAAATCATTGTGAACACAAGTCATTTTTTTTTCCTCTGACATGCTGTCGCTTTTATTATATGTGACGACTTATCATCACACATATTAGATCATAGAGATGACATATTATTATAAATATATAAGAACTTATCTATCAATATTTGCAATGACATGCCATTGCAATTACCATGTTGCTACTAAACATAATCCAGTGTGGACCAATTTGGCACCAATTCACCGTTAATTACAATGATATTGTTATTGCAAATGCGAATTGGAGTATAGCTAGCATTGATGCATCAAAGATATTTATTGCAAGGTTATTTGCAATGGCTTGTCATCACAAATGGTTGCAGCATTTATTTTTTCATGAAAAATTTTGCAGAAGTTTTGGGCAGTTCCCAAAAACATATTTCCAATGACATGAAGAAATGTCATTGAAAAAGATGGTTCCAATTTATTCCGTGAATATTCTCAGAATAATATTAATGAGGTGGAATTGAACGACATCATTTTATTCTTATTTGTGATGATTTTTAGAGTATTTGTGACGTCAAGCCGTTGTCACAAAAAGTTCAGGGTATAACCCCAAGAATAGAGCCTTTTTCTTCATTTTTCCAATTTTTCCTCTGCCATACTCTCAGCCTTTCTCCATTTCTCTGCCCACAGTTGCTCTAAAACCCTCCAAAATCCAGTCAAAAACATTCTCATTCCCTTCAAATTTGTTTGTGGTATGTGGTTTCAATCTTCCCTTTAAAAAAATTAAAACTATATATAACCCCAAACCCATTCCATTGCCATTCGCCACCTAGACCCACTGTTGTAATTGCACTCATCATTCTCCCTCCAGTACGCCATTGGAATCCCGCTGTCAATATTTAGATTTCTAGCCCCCATTTTAGTGGGTTTTGAGTTGTGTAAGTTTTTTTATATTTTTGTTTATTTTTTGCTTAAAAAAATTTTGGATTTTGGTTGATTGTTTGAAATGAAATAAAAGTATGATTTTGGTTCTTGGATTTGGTTAATTATTTGGAATGAAATACAATTTTGGATTTTTGAGTTTAGATTTGGTATTTGGTATGTGATATTTGGTTAGTGAATTTTAGATTTGATTTTTGGATATTGGTTTTTGCTTATTAGTTTTTGGTTTTTGGATTTTGGATTTGGGACAATAATTTTGTGTGGAATGAAATTGACATTTTGGTGATTGTGGTTTTGGCAGATTGTGGGAGCATTTGTTTTTATTTTTTAGAATGATTTTCTATTTTCAAAAATACATAAAATGAAAACGGTTGTAAAATAGTGTTTGTTTATCCAATATTTTTTGAAAATACCATTTTCAAAACCATTTTGAAAATACCATTTTCAACTATATTATTTTTTTGAGTCTTTTGAAAACAAAAAAAAGTTGTTTTCACTTTTTTTTTTCATTTTCTCCTCTCTCTCTCTCTCTCTCTCTGTGTCTATGCAGCATTGGTGATGATGAATATGTCCAATGATGGCCTCCATCTTCGGCAAAAGGCAATGATCATGGAATGACGACGGCCACCGAATTGCGATGATAACTATCAACTCGTAGCCCAAATCTCGCCATCATCGCCACTTAGAACTCAGAGTACTAATGTCTTCCACCTCTATCTTTCATTTTAAAACCCACCACCAAAGGATTTTTTTTTTAGTTATGTGTCACGGCCTAAAATTTAAACACGTGACACAGCAGCCAAATCATAATATCAACCCGAGATTTAAGGAAAACATTTATTACGAACAACGGGTCAACATTATAATTTAGCTAAGCCTAATTATTCATAAAGTAGCATCATAACCACAAAACAAAATAAAGTAGAAAGTAAATACCTTTTAATGCGGAAATCAAACACAAAATCGGTTTTCAAAAGAAATTACCAACCATAAATATTCCCAAGCATAAAATTTAAATAACGTGAAATAAAGTCCAAACTTAATGTCTCATTACATCAGAACGAGAAACAGAAAGAAGAAGATGGAGAAAACGGATAGCATCATCCTCGGTAGAAACGGATAGCTCAACGATTTTCGAAACTGCTACCTCCCGCACCTGGAAGTAGTCATTTCGAAATCACAAAGAAAAAGGGACGTGAGCACTGGCTTAGTAGGACAGAAACAAAAGTGGGTTAACAGATAACATTTAAAAGTATGGCATAATATTCGTTTCCAAAAATAATCAACAATTTAAAAAAATACATGACATAATAATCATAAAAAAATAATCAACAATTTCGTGAAAAACATTTTTAAAACAAGTTTTATTCTGCTGAGAACTTAGCGTAGCTGCAATATACGTGCCCCAATATGAAAATAATAAATCATTAAAACAACCATCATATTACGAGTGAGGACTTGTCGTAACTATAATATACGTGCCTCGAATTTGAATTATCCTAGATCATCTCGTTACGGTCTAAATAGGCCGAACGGCCCTGCGCAGGTTTAGGGACCTTCTCCCATGGCGTCAACTTTGGGATGCACGCATCATTTATAATGATCGTGAACTAGAGCTCAATTATGTTCACCGGATTATTCAAAAGATGGTATTTACCAAGTTGTATTATGCCATTAATCAAAACACGCTTTGAAATACACATTTAATACAAAATACTTTGCATGCGTTTATTCCATCCAAAAACAGTATAAAAATTTCATAAACTGAAAATAGCATGCCATTGATAAAACAAGGAAATTTAAAACACTTGACTACTCCCAGAAAAGGTTAGAACATCCTACCTCGATTATCGCACAAGCGTTACGATAACGTGATCCACAAATCCAGCAAGAACGTCAAATAAATCCTATAATCACAACATATGATCAGTCTAGGTCTAGATATAATCATCCAATCATTTTAGTGTGCCACAAAAGATTTTAAAATGTTTAATAAACATTTGGGATTTAAAATTTGTGAAAAACTCTGAGTTAGGATATTACTGGACATGGGCAGACTGACCTAGGCTGATTATAAAATCAGTATCAATTCATTTTTAATCCCAAAAATTCTAAATTTTTAATATGTTAAACTAGACATCCGTAGCTTTAATTTCATATAATTTTTTATAATTTTTAGACATTTTTTGGTCATTCAATGAGGCCAAAAACCGAGGGGTTGTTTTCAGGCATAAAATCTGGGTTTCAGTTTCAGTTCAGAAACTGGCAGTTCTGTCCGCCTATATTAGAAAAATATTTTGACTGAGCAAACAGATGAGTTTGGTTCTGAAATTTTGTAGGCATTTAGGGGACATCTTGAATTTAATTTTAGGCTCAAGAATCACTCAAAAATCGTTTTCAAAACTCAAGTTATGGCTGACACAAATTTACTGTTCATATGGTAATTTTCCAAATTTCCGTTTTTCTGTCTCCGAATTTCGATTAGCCTCAAACCAATTCAATTTTCATCCAATGATCACGAAATTTTGTGGAAAACCGTATTTATATGTCATTAACACAACCCAAGAATCAAATTGACAAAATCATAAAATCTTACACATATGATAATAGGGTTTTTGAAAAGGGGATCAATGAGGCAAAATTTTAGGGTTTGAGAGAGAAATCACACCTTGTTTGTGCTACACTATTTTTGATGTTTGGTCTCCCTTTTGGCTGAATTTGTGTGAGTGTTGGAGTCTTCAAAACATTAGGGAAACAGTGGAGAAAACCATATAAAAATTCGGATTTAAAACCAAAAGGAGAAGGAAGGAAAAAGTTTGATTTCTCACCTTGTTTTTGTCTCAAAAATTGTTGAATCTTTGAGCTGCCTTTTGATAGGTTTTGTTTGCTGTTTTGGGTGTGTTTTGGGAGAGAAAATTCAGAGAGGAGAGAAGGGAAAGCTGGCCGAATTTTGGAATGTGAAAGGAAGGGTGAATGAGAGTTAAAATAGGGTTTTTATACTAGGTTTTCTTTCTTTCCCTTTCTCTTCCTTGTTTGGCCGAAATTTCTAAGGGTAAAAGGGAAAGTTTTTGTGCTGTTTTGAGACTAGGGTTTTCTCTCTTATTTCCCTTTAGGTGGCCAAAAATTATCCCTTAGTTTTTAAGGAAAAATAATTTGAATTTTGGTTGAGTTTTGACCTAGCTTTTGATTCAAATAAAAATCTCCTTTATTTCCTATACTTTATGGCCGAAAATTCTTCTTTATATCTAAGAGATGAAATTTGAATTTAAATCCTCCTTGGATTTGTGGAATTTAAATTTTAAATTAAATCCCAAGTGATGGCCGAATATTTTAGGGTTTCTTTTTGAAGTTCAAATTGTTGACTTTTTGAGCGGAATTTGACTAGAAAACCAACCTAGGGTTTCCAAAAGGATTTTTAATTAATTTTTGGCACACTAATTTTATTTAAATTATTTATTGACCCTTAAATAAAATTTAAGGCGTCACATTATGATTAATAAATTATTTTTTGTTATTTTTTTTAAATTAAACATAAATATGTTTTTATAAAATACTCACTTATAAAATGGGTTTTTAAAAATATAACCAAAAAAATTTTTATTTTTATGTCTCTCAAAATATACACATAGAAAATATAACCAAACACAGTTTCAGAAATAGTTTGAACACAGTTTTCAAAGCATTCTCATTTTCAGTTTTTTTGAAAACAGAAAACATTTCGAAAACAATACCAAACGCCACCTGTATTTTTTGATGATTGTGTGTGGATGGTTTTAAGTGTGTGATTATGTATGGATTGATGATATTTTTAATTTTGATGAATTGTTATTGATAGAAAAATAAATAGTTGGTTAGATTTTTAAAAAGAACGATTTATCTAATTTAAAAATGTTGAAATTATAAAAATATGTATAAACAATAGAATTAGTGAAAATTAAAAATTAAAAAGGAAAGATTAAAAATTAAAAAAACATTTGAATATTTTATTAAGTTAAGCAAAGTTGTAATTAATAATATTATAATATCAAATGAATACTTTAAAAACTAAAAATATGAAGAATTAGAATTACATAAAAAATTTGTAACAAATTAAAAAAATAGTATATGATTATATTAAATAAAAATTTTAAAAAATAAAAAATACAAAAAAGTAGAATTGTATAATGATGACCAGTTTTATACCAGTGATTTGAATACTTTCGACTTGAGATTTTGCTAATTTAAGAGTCTTTTAATGTTTTTCTAGATGTTTTTGATGTGTTTTCGTATGTTAGGTAATCAATAGTTGTTTGGACAATAAGTTGGAAATTTGGGAGAAATTTGTTCATGAAAGTATTAGGAATGCCCTAAGTAGGAAATATATTTTATATGTATTTTATTTATTTTGAACTGGATAATAAAATTATAGTTAGAGGTTATTCAATACATTATTATACATCTTCATCCTATTTACATATTAAAGTAAATATAAACAAATATGACTCTCTGACTGCTTACGTTAAACTATTAGAATATTATATATAATAGACTTTTATATACGAGAAGTAAATGTATACAATTGACTCTCTGACTTTTATTGTATTTCATTGTATACAATGGACTTTTATTGTATACAATGGACTTTTATACATATTAAAGTAAATGTAAGCAAATATGACTCTTTGACTACTTGTGTTAAACTATTAGAATATTGTATACAATGGACTTTTATATGCGAGAAGACAACATTCTAAAATAAATAGTATAAACTATAATCCATAGTCTATGAGGTTAGACCCAAGCATCTAATTTATGTTAAGACTATTATGTTGTCTAAGCCAATTTGAGGGATGGTTTTTCTTGATTATCTAGAGCTTTGACTCCGAGTAGAGACATAGATATATTGCTTGATGATGATATATTATATTGGGACCAAAGTGTAATGATCTTCGTAGTCCATTTGAGTAGATCATGTCACTTTCGACGTTCATTATGCAATAACCTTAACCCTGAGTAGATGAATCGCTTCATGTATATAACTTGTGTACTTTAATGTTCCAATGGCTAAAGTGTCTCATAGGTAGTAGGCTTATAAACCGGTTCATTGGGTACATAACTTGTATATGATAGAGAGTTTGTTTATAGATATTAGAATTATAACTCTAATAAGGAGTAAAAGTTATCGTCTTAAAGGCATTATGCTGAATGTGAAAATGGATGAGGCCTTGGGTTGTCTATTGGGCAGATGACTTCTAATTCATGTATTGTGAGTAATCATTTTCTTATTCGGGAGTATAATAGATCTTTAAGATTACTTGATCAATAGGTCAAACAGACTTTGACCTAAGGTAGATCATGAATATCATCATATAGGGGTTTTGTATATATAATAAGGTCATTAGACAATAGCTTATCATTAGCTTACGTAATACGGTATATAATTGGGAGTACAATTTCAGGTTTATAATGATGTAACTCTGAAACTAATAATTGTAACGAGTTTATTCAGTATAGAATAATAGTTACATGGATTTTCAGAGCCCAAATTATATATGTCTAATTGGTTCCTCTACTAGCTTTGTATAATTCCTTAACAGATAGTAGTTGGTCGGGATATTCTTTGTTGATTGTTGTCTTGCATTTAGTGATAAAAAAAAATCTGGATCACCCTTCCACAGGGTGTAGGCATTTTTCTCTAGGTACCGGAGGTGCAAATTTGTAATTTTGTATTATTCAACAAATGGGATAAATATTTAATTAATATTTATTTTGAAAGATAAGATTTGAAATTTAAATTAATTATATTTAATTTTGAAAATCAAATATATGATTAATTTGAATTTTGAAAATCTTGTCTTAAAATAAATATTTGAAATTTAAAAAATTATCCTATTTAAATTTGAACTAAACAAAATCTTGTCCTAGAGACTAGTAGGTGACGTCCACTTTAGATAAGGGTAGAAGACAAGATTTTCTTTTAATTTAAATTTAAATTTTGTTTTGGATAAGAGATTACATAATTATTTGAAATTCAAAAAAAGTTATCATGATTTTATTTGAGTTTGAATTGAAATTGTGAAAAATTATCATAGAAACAAAATCTCAAGATTTGTGGAGTTTGAAATTTGAATCGAACTTTGAATCAAAATTATCAAGAGAAGCCAAATTTTATCGTGGATAAGTCCACATGGAGAGTTCAATTTTCCAAGTGGAAAAGGGAGAGGAAAATCCTATTTGAATTTTGAATCCCCTTTAACCTAGGAAGGCCAAATTTCTATAGGGATTTTTCCTTTGGGGAGATCAGTTTTTGGAGGGGTTTTAAAGAGAGAAAAATCTTTTTTGGTCTAATTCAAAATTCAAAAGTTATTTAATGCAATTTTATAAATATGGGTTTTTTTTCACTCCTATGTTCTTTAGACTATAGATTCTTAGGTGAGCGAATTTATTGTTGCTCATCTTACTAGCAATAATAAATTCTTAGAAATCTAGGTGGTTGGAAGGAGATAAGCCATACTAGAATACCGATCAAGAATGTGAGTGCCCACACACTCCACCATTCGAGAATTAGAGAATAGTAGAGAAGGCTAATTGGTTAAAGCCCTTCAATCACTTCCTCTAACACTCTTGGTGATTTCTTTCGAAGGTATATGATCGTTGATAATTTATTATATATGGCAACATAAGTCATTTAACGATCTTAGAAAAATTTTTAAAATTCCGTTGCATACTCTAACATTTTTTCCTACAGAAAGAAGGCAAGGAGTGTTGTAGTAGTGACCAGCTAGCATTGCGACGCTCAAAAAATTAGATATGAAGAATTATCTAGGCAAGAGCATTGTAGTGACCAACAAATAGCACTGTAGTGCTGGTTTATAAAGGTTCTAAGCACTGTGGTGCCAAAAAAAGAAGGCTACAATGCTGATGCTAGTCCAGTGGAAAAAAATCGATGAAAGAGAGCACTATAGTGCTGGGTAGGGTTCATTGTAGCATTGATAGATGATTTTGTGAGTGTTGAAGCACTAGAAAGTGAGAGTTGCAATGCCAGTTCAACAATTTCAAATTTTGGGAAACTTTTGCTTTGCAAAATTTCTCTTTTTGGAGTAGGTCTATAAATAGAAGAGATTATAGTTATTTTAGAAGACTTTTCCATGATCTTTTCAATCATCAAAACATTAGAAAAATACTTGAAGAAGAGAGATTTTCATTGAGATTTTGAATTGAAGACAAGGGATTAAAGAATGGGTATCAACTTCACTAGTTTTTCTTCAAATATTTTTCCTAGTTTAATTTACTTTGTAATTTCAATGATGTTAATACTCTTTTGGGTTTTGTTCTTTAAGTTCATGATGAACTAATTTCTTTTTCTAGAATTGTAATCAGAACTCAACACGTAGCTTAAATTAATTTGTTCTCTTAGTTGATTTTTATTAATCGATATTGGATTGTTTGTTTTATCTTGTGCTTAATGCTTCTAATTAATTGGTCACTAATTAGATTGAAATGGTAACCCTAATGATCTTGGAAAAGGTAATTTTGTGTCTAGTCTTAGATAGAATGTCATATGATCTATATGCAGAAGCCTTAAGTTTGTGTAGGATAAGAATACACATGCATAACTTGTATAATCATTGAGAGAGCCACTGCTTAATGAATCTTTTTTAATCTAATTCGCATAGGAATATAGTGAGTTAGTGAAGGGGAATAGTTTTATTTGACCATCGAAGGAGCTTTTTGGATAATTTAGGACTCTCAATTAACAATTTGATGCGGTTAATTTATCAAATAAAGGGTAGAAAGATTCAAGTGAAGTATTGAGAGAAGATTAAAATCCTAGGTTTTGGTCCATTGACTTTCATCTCGTGCTATTTTGTTTAATTTTTGTTATTTTCATTTCATTTTAATCAATTTTTCATCTTTGCAAAATCATTTTTTAAATAAAATTAAGGTGATAAAATTTTAGTAATTAGCAATTATAGTAGTAATTTTCCAAGAGATTGGTCTTTATTTATCATTAGTAAAACTTATAACATTAATTTATACTTGTTTGTTATACGTATACTTGTATTAGTAAAACTTGTAGCATTTAACAAATTAATAATAAATTAAAAAAAAATATTATGTGCATATAATTAAAAGAATATATTAAAACTTAGAAATATGAAAAATGAGAATTACATAAAAATTAATAATAAATTAAAAACCAATATATGATGATAATTATTAAATACTTAAAATTATAATTTAATATGTAATAGTTTATGTAGAATCATTATAATTTTGTTAGAATTTTATAAAACTTCATAAATTTATTTAAAATGCAGGAATATAGACAAAGCGAGGATCAACTTGCAAAACATGTAGGTATGTAAATAGTTGCATTTTATAAGGAAGGTGATCGTTTGTTGAAATCACATGCAACATACACATTGACCCCTGATAATAGTAAAAAGTTTTATGAGATTTTAAAATTAGTATGGTTTCCAGATGGGGTTGCTTCAAATGTGAGTAAAAACGTGATTGAGGGAATAAATAAAATTATTGGGCTAAAATGACACAAGTGTCATGTCATAACACAACGGTTATTATCAATTGAGATTTAACTATTCATGAAGAAAAGTATGACAAACATGATTGTATAGTATTTAGATAATAAGTAAATATGATATTAAATTAATTTTATTTTGTTAAGTGGCATTCATGTCTAGTTCAATCAGTACGGGAGAGTGCAACCTCTACTTGATCCTTATAGACTGTAGGAAAAATATATTAGAATAGTACAGTAGAATTACAAAAATTTTCAAGATCGTTAATGTAACAACCGGAAAATTTCATCATTCTCAGAAAAATTAGTATATGGAATGTACACGATGAAATTCGTGTTTAAAATGTGAAATGTAGTGATTTTATGTGTGTATGTGTGTATGTGATACACAGTATCAAGAAACTAGTCAAAATGATCTTTTCTTGATATAAAACTGATATATTTAGATTCAGTATGCTTGATTTAGTCAATTGAACATAAAATGTAAATTTTGACTAGGAAACATACAGTATTAAGAAATTGGCCAAGATGACATTTTCTTGATATAAAACTGATATATTTAGAATCAGCATGCTCAAATTAGTCATTTGAGCACAAAATGTAGATTTTTGTTAAGAGGTACGCAGTATCGGGATGAGGGTCAAGATGACTTTTTCTCGCCCCGAAACTGATATATTTAGACTCAAGATGCCCAAATTAGTCAATCGAGCACCTGATACGTTTTTCAAGATAGGATCACACAGATCCCGAAAACTGGTCAAGATGATCTCGAATGAAGTTGAAACTGATAAATTTGGATTCGGCATGTCCAAATTAGTCAGCATAGCCTATTTGTATGCTCAAATTAGCTACTTGAGCATAAAGGTAATTTTTGACTGGGAATTCGTGGTGCCGGAAACTGGTCAAGATGACCTCAGATGAAAATAAAACTAATATATTTGGGTTCAGCATGCCCAAATTATTCAGGATAGCTCATGTTGAAATTTTGGACCAAAAAAAAAAGTTTAAAAAGGGGGGAATTAGAAATTGCCAAACAGTTCCCCATATTTTTCCTTTCTCTCCTTTCCCCCACACCATCGGTGAACAGTAACCAACCACCAGAAACGATGTCTGTTTTCGACACCGCTGGCCCCGTTGGAAAGCTCTCACCGAGTCGAGTCCAACGGTGTGCCGATGCGATGGAGCAGCAGCCGAAGCAAGCCGCACGCGCCGCCCGAACCCGCCGGTGGTCGAAAAATTCAAACGCCGATTTCTCCGCCGTCCGACCTCCGATCAAGGTGATTCCAGTCTCAAAAGTTTCGTGGTGAAGAGGAGAACAAAACCCATTGCTCATTTCATCTCAACAACCACTGAATCACGCCGCCTGAAGCTTCGTTGTCACCGCCATCGAATCTCACTATTCCAGCGGAGTTGAGTGATGAGGTTGGTATCAAAATGCTCAGAATTTCACGTAGATCAAAAGCCCCAAGCCAATTTTGGGCAAAAACATCGAGAAAACGGAGATTGAAGCTTGTCGCCGTCGTCGTACTTTCGAGGGTCAATTTCCGGCCATAGGAGCTTCAATTGGTGAAATTGACACCACCAATGAGTTCTTCACATCAAGATCTATGTTTTGGTACAAAGCTTGGCCCAAACCGCCGTTGATCAATGGCGATTAATGCTGGTCAACGGTGGTCAACACTGGCCAACGGCGACCTGGATCCCAAAAATTGAAGAATGGCCCGTTGGCCTATTTTAGACGTTCCAGACACGTCCGTGGCATCGGAATTGCAAGACAAAATTTCCAAAGCGAAGAACGGAGAAAAAAAGTTTGTACACGTGAAACTGAACGGTTCGTTCGATCGCCGATGGGATGATTTCGATAGTGATTTCGGTCCCTCATTCCTAAATTTATGATTTGGAATGATTATGTATTAATTATGTACTTTTACATGTGAAATTTTAAGAAAAATGGACTATGTGTATGAAAAATAGTTAAATAAGAAAATGTGAAAAATGTGAAGATTTTTACGTAAAAGTTGAATTTTATGTAAAAATATAGGCCCCTAGTATAGTACGTGATAGAATAGAATTAGGTTAGATGGTTTCGAGGCATTTCCTAAATGCCGGGAAACCAAAAATTAAGCGGAAATGCTGCCGAAATTTCAAAAATGACACAAAGGGGTATTTTAGGAACCGAAGGGTAAAAATATGGTCGGGATGGAAACCCGAGTCCTCTCGATGACTTAGGCCTGAAAAATAAAGGATTAACGACCAAGGGTTAGAATAGTGCCACCCGAGGGTTGGTGAATAGTGACCCAAGCATTTCGGCAATTAAGGCTGAAAAAGCTCGAAAAGGCTTAAGAAAAATGAATTTATGACTTTTGGATTTAGAAAATCCCATTAAAATGTTAAAGTAAAGATTTTACGGCCCAAAGACTTGTCAGGAGCAAAATGGTCATTTTGACCAAAGATTTCAGAAAGGTCCAAAAAGGGTCATTAAGCCTTTAAGTTTATTGTTTTATGATTTATGGACTTAGAAAATCCAGTTTAAGTATTAAAATGACAAGATTCATGATCAGGGTAAAGATACTATTCATGATAAATAGTACTATTCACGGTCAAAGTTACTATTCATCGTAATTCTTGACAAGAGTTGATGGAAAAATTATAAATGGGATATTAGACCCCTAATTCATGATTGGGAAATGAAACATAGAATTTTTACGTTTTATTAAGCTTTATGTATGATTTAAGTAACGAAAATAACCGTAATTATTTCGGTTATAGGAATCCGATACAGACGCAATAAAGGGACGTCTACAGACCAAGGAAGCAAGAAAGGAGATACGAGCAGAAGTAACAGTAAGTTCAAACATTTAATTGACTGCAACATGAATAGACTTTTATGTCTAAGTGTCATATGTGGTAAGTTTTAAATATTTCTATGTCTACGACATGTATAAACTTTTATGTATTATATGTTGTAAGTTCAAACCTTTAGTTGACTACAACATAAATTAACATGTTTATATCTATGTTTTATATATAGTAAATTCAGACATTTTATTGTCTGTTACATACAATTATGTAATATGTTTATATGTTATGTATGAAATGTAAAGTATATATGTAAGGTGTTATATGCATAAAGATGTATTTAATAAAATACACACAATGAAAGAAAGATATGAGTAATGTTCCAGACCATAGAGACAATGATAATGCCCCCTGGTCGGAACTATATGAAAGACAGTAAGGAAAGACAAGAATCAGCAAAATAATAAGGCTGAAGGTTTAAACGTTGGATGTTTATGTGTTAGGTCTAAGTCAAACATGAATTGACTTTTATGTTTTAATTGTTATATACAGTAAGTTCGGGTCTTTAATTATCTGTAACATGAACTTACTTGATATGTTTATGTGTTATGTGTTTTATATGCGGCATGTAAGTTTAAATATCTCCTTGTCTGCAACATAAATGGACTGGTCATGTTTATGTGTTTTATGTGCAGTTTTAGTGCCAAGATACTATGATTTGAATGTTATAAAAGTCATGTTATGAACCATGCGTTACGTTTAAGTCGAATGTAAATTGACTTAACATGTTTATATTTGTGTGTTATATTTTATAAGTTCAGACATTTCTCTGTTTACAGCATGAATTTATTCAGTATGCTTAGGTGATAGAGATGACAAGAATTTAGTAGTCAGGTGCCGTATGCACACTAACATAAGAGATAAAATTTTAAGAAAACTACAATGTAAACTACAGAATAATTTAAAGAGTTCCAGACCCAGGAGGCAGCATAAATGTCACCTGTCAAGAATCACTAGAAACTCAGTAATTAAATCAGTATTGGCGTACCAGCCTCCCACACAGGTGGTGGTTTCTCAGATTTCAGTTACAAGTTATAATAGGACTCCAAATCGATGGTGGTACATCTCAGGTTTGGAAGTCTGATGTTATGTAGACTGTCGAGGATTGGCCAGTAGGTTGCTCCCCAGAGTCCCTCTCAGTTATGCGCACATTATGATATGACCAATTATGGGACCAAAAAACCAGAACGTAATGAAATATAAAGACTCAAGAAAATAAAAATAAAAATAAAAATAAAAATATACAGTCCATAAACGAGCATAAGATATACTAACATTAATAAATTCTATTAATGTTTAACCTTGAATGCTATTAATAAATTCTACAGCAATAGTCCCTCGGACTCGGAAAGTAATAACAAAAATGGCTAACCCAATAGCTGATTCCACAGCTGCCACCATTAGAACCAATAAAGCAAATAATTGACCCATCATATCATCAAAAGAAACGGAAAATACCAAAAAGTTCAAATTCACAGCTAATAACATTAATTCAATTGACATTAACATAATAAGAATTTTTCATCTATTAAGGAGGATTCCCCAAATACCTAAAATAAAGATGATCATAGAAAATGTGAAATATTTGATAGGATCCATTTCAGGAACATAGAATGTAAGAGAAATTCAATTGTTATAACTCCAGTACGTCAGGAAATAGCGAATACAGTCGTAAAATCAAAAGAAAAAGAATAAAATTTTTATTCTATGGACCTCTGACCAATGAGGTGATGACACATGCATGCGTGCACATGAACTTCTAAATCAAAGTCACTGTTCATGGTCAACGGTATTGTTCACAGTCGACAGTACTGTTCATGGTCAGAGTTACTATTTATAGTGAATAGTAATACAAAAGCAATGCATATTATTTATTATGTTAATGATCCATGTTATGTTTAATGTTAAGGATATTTAAGCATACGTAAGTGTATTTACGATGTTTAAGTATAATTACAAAGTTTTACGTATTTAAGTATGATAAGTGTATTCATAATGTTAAATGTGAGAGTATTTTCATAATAACAAGTGTGTCAAGTATGTTATATTTATGATGTTAAGCTTATGTTTAATATGCTAAGTTTAAATTATTACAATGATAAGTATGAAATTCTATTTAGTTATTATAGGGCTCCCAATTGGTAGTACATCTCGGATTTGGAAGTTTAATGTTAAGTAAATCGTAGAGGATAGCACAAAAGTATATTCAAGATATTAAGTATGTTTAGAGCATGTCAAGAATGCAAGTACATTCAGGATATTAAGTAGGTTTAAAGCATGTTAAGTATGAAAGTGTACTCACGGTGTGCATTATATCAAGTATGGTTATGATAAAAAGTATGTATAACTATGTTTTAAATATTATATACGTTAAGTATAAAATCTAAAGTAATGTATGATATATGTTGTGTTAATATTTTGATGTCATAATTGGTATTATATATGTTCGGTCAGAGATGGTATGAATGATGTTAAATACGTTTAAGTATTAATGTTAAGCAAACATAACGTTATAAAGTTACTATTTATAGTAAATAGTACTACTCATGGTAATAAGCAAGTATAACATGACTAACGTTCCTATTAAAAATATGATATGTTATAACTATTACACATAAGTTAATAAACATAAGTTAATCATATTAGGTTGAGTATGCTCTATATGATGATACATATGCATGTTATATTTAAATATGAATGTCTAAGTAATAAATGATACGTGTGTGCAATGTTTATATGTATGAAAGTATGTTTATGACGTTAAGGATATTTAAGTATACGTAAGTATAATTTACGATACTTAAGTACATTTACGATGTTTTATGTATTTCAGCATGACAAGTATATTTATTATGTTAAATGTGAAAGTATTTTCACGATAATAAGTATGATATATATGTTATGTAGCATACGTTAAATAAGCTATGTTTACGATGTTCAAGTATGTTAAGTATAAAAGCATGTTCATGATGCCAAGTATGTTAAGTATGTTCACGACGTTACAGTCAGTTCACGAGGTTCAAGTATGAAAGCATGTATATGAGATTAAAGCATGATAAATACAAAAGTATGTTTATGATGTTAAGTATGTATAAAGTACATTAAGTATGTTTACAATACTAAGTGTGAAAGTAGGATTATGATGTAAAGTGTGTTCAGATATGTACAAGTATGTTTATAAGGTTATGTGTGATAAGTATGAATGTTAAGCAATATACGGTATATGATATGCAATGTTTCGTGGCTACAATAGGTATCAGAATTACCTTGTATTATATGGTATGAATTGCTATATGTCATGAATGTATGTTTGAACTTACTGAGTCTGTCGCTCACAAGTTTGTTTATGTTGTAAGTAAGCATTCTGCATGACGATAAGACAAGTGATGAATGATGAATGAGATCTACATGTGCCAAGGGACTGGACGAGGGTTATCATACTGCTATGAGTCTTTCGCTGAGCTGTTTAAAAGAGTAATGAAAAGAATGTTAATATGATGTTTTATGATGTATATCAAGTTACGATAATGTATTTACTTTAGTAAATATTTTACCACGATACGATTTGCAAGTTTAAAGTTTAATAAAATAAAAAAAATTTATCCCCAATTTTCACGTTCAAATAGGAAGTTAAAATAGGCATGTTAAACAAAGTAGGTTAAAAGTAAGATACCAGTCGTCATATATGGTATCAGAATAAGTTAAAAGCAAGTTAAAAGTAAGTTGCCGACGACCCAAGTGGTTACAGTCTATCGCTGTTGGCAACAATAGCTGACTGTAATAGTACTGTTTAACCGTACGTATGGCGGGACGTCACAGTTAAATATCTCGTGATGTTATATACAATAAATTAACAACAATAAATTTATACCTCTAGAGGACACCAAGAATGCAGGAGGAAGGTGACCGGAGGGCTTTAATCAACTAGCCTTCTTTACTATTCTCTAATTCTCAGATGGTAGAGTGTATGGGCACCCAGATCCTCAATCGGTATACCAGCATGGCTAGTCTCCTTCCGACTACCTAGATCTCTTTAAGAGCTTATTGCTACGGTGATTTGTGCAATAATAAGCCTGCTCACCTAAGAGTTTGTGGTCTAAGAGAACTAAAGTGGTAGGACCCCTATGTATAATTTTGTATGAGGTGATCCCTTGATTTTTGAATAAGACCAAGAGAAGATTTTCTCTCCCTTTTCCACAAAAATCGAAACTCTTCCTTAGGCCAAGATTATGATCAAATTCGGCCACACTAAAAAGATATTGCATTCAAAATTCAAATAGGATTTTAACTTGAATTTTATCTCTTCTTTATCCACTAAAACTGATTTCTCTAACGCCAAAAAACATGCTTAGATTCGGCTATTCAAGTGTGAGGAGAATTAAAATTCAAATAGGATTTTTAACTTGAATTTCATCTCACCTTGATCCACAAAAACTGATTCTCCCTTAGGCATTATCCATAGAAGAAATTTGGTTACACCAAGTGAGAGAGAGACTCAAAATTCAAATAGGATTGTGACTTGAATTTTCCTTCATCCTTATCTATCAAAACCGATTCCTCTCATAGGAGATAAGCCTAAAGAAATTCGGCCACACTAGGAGGATCATGATTCAAAATTCAAGTAGGATTCAAACAAGATTTTCCTCTCCACCTTTATTCACAAGAAAACCGAATTTGCTATGTGGATTTATCCACAACAAAAATCGATTACCACTTGATTTGTGATTCAAAATTTGAATTCAAATTTTAAAGCTCAAATTTCAAAATTCAAACTTCAAATATAGATTTCAAATTTAAATTTCAAATTCAAATATCAAATTCAAATTTCAAATTCAAATTTTAAATTCAAAATTTAAATTTCAAATTTCAAATTTTAAATTCAAATTTCAAACTTCACAAAAAACTTGACTTTCAAATTTTTGCCCTCATGGATAATTTTCCATAACTCCAATTCAAATTCAAATAAAATCATAGCAACTTTATTTGGAATTCGAATAATTGTGTAATCTCTTATCCAAAACAAAATTCAAATTCAAACAGTAGAGAATCTTGTCTTCCACTCTTATCCTTTATGGACACCACCTATATCCATACAAGATAACAAGCCAATAAGTATAACCTGATCAATTTGCCATCTGTTAAGGAATTATGTGGAGCTAGCAGAGGGACCATTTGGATCATCGTTCTGTACCGAACGACTCAATCACATGATCATTAATTTTAGAGTCGCACCACTATAAAACTGAAACTGAACTCCCAATTATATACTGTATTATGAAAGCCTGTGACAAGCTATTGTCCAATGACCTTATCATGTATGCAAAACCCTCATATGATATCCATGATCAATGCTAGGTTAATGTCCATCCAACCTACTGATCAAGCTATCTTAAAGTTCTATTATATTACTGAATAAGAAAATGATTATTCACCATATGTGAAGAAGAAGTCATCCGCCTAGCAGACGACCTAAGGCCTTGTTTATTTTCACGTCCAGTATAATACCTTTAAGAGGATACCCTTAACTCCTTATTAGAGTTATGATTCCAATATCTACAAACAAACCCTATATTGTATATGAGTAATGTACCCAATGAACCGGTCTATAAGCTTATTACCTCTGAGATGATTTAGCCATTGGAACATCAAAGTATACAAGTCATATACATGAAGTAGTTCATCGACTCAGAATTAAGGTTATTACATAATAAACGTCAAAAGCAGATTGATTCACTCATAGCGGACTATACAGATCAATAACGCTTTAGTCTCGATCCAATATGTCACCACCAATCAACATATCTATGTTTCTACTCGAGAGTCTATTGTGGCGTCCCCGACCTCAGCCCACTGAAACTATTACAATCAAGCTCCTTAGCCGACTGAAATTGCTTGTGAACTTCGTCGGATCGCCTAAATTCTTTTCTTTCCTTTAAACCCTTTGTGAAATTTTGAATCATTTTTTTTCTTCTTAAATACTTTTTCTTGTTTGTAAATATAACGTAATTAAACTGAATTATGTTTGTCACTTTTAAAAGTACAAACATACTTTATACACAATACATAATTCAAATCTTTTTACAATAAATGTCTCTTCTTTCAACGCTCAGTGGAAAACTTGTAGCAGGACCATATCCACAGTGGATTCCCTATCCTCATTGGCACACACAACTCCCGCCATCATCCATAGTCAATATTCTGACTTACAGGTTCCATACCTGCAACATGAACAAACTGGTGAGCTAACAAGCTCAGTAAGTTCAAACATACTTAGTAAGAATCATACGGATTCAAAAACATTGAAAACTCAATTTCCTATGAATAGACTATTCATGATGAATAGTACTATTTATCATGAATAGCAACTTTGACCTTTGATCAATGAATAGTAACAGTTACCCCTAACTGGTTACTATTCACTTTACCCTAACGGATAACTATTCACATTACTATAATCGGATACTATTTACATCAGCCTAACCGATTACTATTTACAAACCCTAACCGAAATCACTAAACTTAGCATACTTCGGTTATGCTCAGTTATAATTTTTATCATTTTATTGATTGTTCGTTCTCTATTTGATTTCTTGTTTAGAACTCTGTTTATGGCAGTACCGATGATTATTAGCGCATTGACTGGGAAGGTCTAAGGAGCGACCTTAGAACATCGGCCTCCACAGCTCTGATATGCTCGTAAGATCTGAGAAAAACCTCCACCACTATGTTAGAGGGGTGGTACGCCTTAGTGGTTTCATTACCATCTTTCTTATAGTTCCCCACCGGTGACATTCATATAAATCATCCCACGGTGGAACCTTTATTGTATGTAGGTCTTTACATTTATTTCTTTATGTGTGTTTTTAATTAACCACACTATAGTGCCCTAGCACTTCTCCATAGTGTATTATTTATACACTTTTTAATTTCTCATTTCATTAGGTGAGTTAGTTTAACTGCACCCCTATTGCCCGTTAGACTTTACAAGTTTGTACGAAAAGTACTTAAATCAATCAAATAGTAATTCATGCTGCAGACATGTAAATATCTGAGCTTACCAAACATTTATCATAGCATCGCGCTATGAAACATTCATATAGCACATAAACCTAGACATAACAGATCAATTCATTCATATAATAAACAACATCAGAATGTTCATGAGCAGACAAATGAATGCTGGAATTTACACATATCACACTTAGACATAATAGTCTATTCATGTTGTAGTCAATTAAATGTTCGAACTTATAGATACTTTCGCTAGCATTTCCTTCCCCGGCTCCGCAGACGTTCCTTTACCGCGTCTGGATCGGGTTCCTATAACCGGAATAACCACGGTTATTCTAAATCTTCATTTCATATTCAAAATTTAGTAAAACGTAAAAATTCTACGTTGTATTTCCCGTAAATGGTCTTAGGAATCTAAAATCCCATTTTTCATTTTTACACTAATTCTTGGCAAAATTACCATTTTGCCCCTGATTTGATTTCTCATCATAAACCTACTTTTTGTTGGTTTAAGACCCAAATTTAACTTTTATAATTTCATTTTAACTATCCTTAGGCATTCACAGTCCTTTTCGAGTTTTTCAGAAATTTTTGGTCAAAATGACCATTTTGCCCCTGACGGGTCTCGGGACCGTCATATGCTCACTATGACTTTTAACAAGATTTTCTAAGTCCAAATATCATAAAATAATATTTCTTAAGCTTTTACACACTTTTACAGCATCCATTGCTGTTCCATAGACGACTATTGGTCATCCGACCCTCGGGTGGTACTATTCTGACACCTAGGGTCGTTTCTCGTTTTTCTCACGTTTCAGAGTCTTAAATGGGTATTTCACTACTCCTGAAACGTTTGTTATGCTAATCCCGAGCCTTAGACATCAAGTGGGCTCGGGTTTTCATCCTGACTTCAAATTTACCTTTCATTTCCTAAAATACCCTTGACATTGGTTTTCCCGTTCTCTTACATTTTCACAACCTCGGAGGGATGGTTTACTATTCCTCAAAGGTTCATTTTCCCATTTTCCAAGCCTAACTCATCGAAGGATCTCAGTTTCCATTACCGAACACAATTTACCTCTCGTTTTTCACCAAAATGCCCTTAGTGCCGTTTTCAAAATTTCGGCAGCATTTCCGCTAAATTTCTAGGTCTCCGGCGTTTAGGAAACGCCTCAAAACCATCTAACTTAGTCTAATCTACCACGTACTATACCAGAGGCCTAATTTTTACATAAAACTCAACTTTTTATGTAAAAATATTCATATTTCCCATACATTTTCTTTGTCTGACATTTCATTCATTTTACACTTTTTTTCTTTTCTTTTTACAATTTGAATACAAATTACATATAAATCATTCCAATACATAAATAAGGAATGAAGGGAAACGAAATCGCCACCGAAATCGTCCCGTCGGTGATCGGACGAATCGTTCGGTCTCGATTGCGTAAACTTTTTGTCTCCGTTCTTCACGTTCGGAATCCCGGTTGGAAATTCTGATGTCGTGGATGTGTCCAGAACGTCGAAAATAGGCCAATGGGCCACTCTTCATTTTTCTGCCCCCGGGTCGCCGTTGACCGGTGTTGACAGCGTTGACCGACGTTGACTCCGGCGTTGACATGCGGCGAATGGCAACGGCGCGAACAACGGAGGTGTCCACCTTGAAGATCTCGACGAGAGGAGTCCATTGGTGGTGTCAATTTCACCATTCGAGGCTCCGATCGTCAACAATCGGCCTCGAAAACTCGACCCATGGCGACGGTGTTGAATCTCCACCGTGCCGGGGTTGTTGCCTGAAATTGTTTGAGGGCTTTTGCTCTACGCATCACTCTGAGTCTTTTGGTACCAACCACGTCACTCAAATCCGCCGGAATCGATGGATTCCACGGCGGCTTCACGGCGGCGACAGTGCGATGTTGGGCGGCATAATCCGGTGACTGTTGAGCTGAAATGAAACTTGGGTTTTGTTCTACTCTTCACCACGAGTCTTTTGGGACTGAAATCGTGTCAATCGGAGGTCAGACGGCGGAGATACGGCCGTTTGAAATTTCCGACCACCGGCAGCTTCGGGCTGCGCGTGCGGTGTTCTCCGGCGTCGGTTCCGTCGATTCAGCACATCGTTGGACTCAGCTCGTCGAGAGCTTTCCAACGAGACCGGCGGTGTCGAAAACGGACACCGTTTCCGGTGGTCAGTTACTGTTCACTTTTGGGATTGTGTGGGGAAAAATATAGAAAAGGAAAATTATGGGGCCTTTTCTGCAATTTTGACCTTTTATACACTTTTTGTTCAAAATTTCAACATGAGCTATCCTGACTAATTTGGGCATGCTGAACCCAAATATATCAATTTCGTTTTCATTCGAGATCATTTCGATCAGTTTTCGGTACTGCGAATTCCCCGTCAAAAATTACCTTTGTGCTCAATTAACTAATTTGAGCATTCTGATAGGCTATACTGACTAATTTGGGCATGCTGAATCCAAATTTATCAGTTTTATTTTCATTCGAGGCCATCTTGACTAGTTTTTTTGGTACTGTATATTTCCTGGTCAAAATTTCCGTTTTGCACTCAATTGACTAATTAGAGCATTCTGATTCCAAATATATCATTTTATATTAAGAAAATGTCATCTTGACCAATTTCTTGATACTGCATATCTCCGGGTCAAATATTACTTTTCATGCTCAATTGACTAATTTGAGCATGCTGAATCTAAATATATTAATTTTAGGTCAAGAAGAGGTCATCTAGAACAACTTCTCGATACTATTTGTGACACACACACGCACTCACGTCTAAAATCACTACTATCAGTATTTTATCTTTTTGTGCACTTAGCTTGCCCTGAGTCACCTACTAGGGTTTACAGTTCACTGTTTTTCCCTAGCTCAATTCGGCTTGCTTTTACATCACCGAATTCTTAATTTGTAATGTCGTTAGAACATTTTATCTCGTTCTACACAATATTAATAATACATTTCACATTTTAAACATGAAATTCATCATGTACATGCAATTTACTATATTCCGAGAACAGTAAAATTTCCCGGTTATTACATCTATGCTCCGGACAGTTAAGACAAACAGGCCCCACCATGGCTTTAGACAACATAATAGTCTTAACATGAGTTAGATGCTCGGTCTAACCCCATAAACTATGGACCATAATTTAGACTGTTTACTTTATAACATTGTCTTCTAGCATACAAAAGTCTATTATATGCAACATTCTAACCGTTTAACATAAGCAATCAGTGAGCCATATTTGTTTACATTTACTTTAACATGTAAATAGAATGAGAACATACAGCAATGTAATGAATAACCTCTAAATATAATTAGTATCTAGTTTAAAATAAATGAAATACATTAAAATGTCTTTCATGCTTGCGGCATTTCCTAACATAGACTCCCAAAACACTATCAATTAGGTATGCTATAACCCAATAACAAATTTGTTAAATTTGTTCAGTCAATATTGTAAAATAAGTATATATGATAGTCAACTAATTTTAGTCTAAAATGTTGACTGATGTTTATAGCACCAAATGTTACACCTTGGCCATGTAAGGTTAAGGGAAGGTAAAGAGTCATGATATCGTGACAAAGGTGGCGAAGGACAAAAAGATCACCCTCAGATTTGATAAGGAAGCAAGTACCTGGAAGGCACTTGGCTAGAAAGAAGGACGAAAAGATGACCCTCAGATTTGATAAGGAAGGACGTACCTAGAAGGCAGGTTGGTTCAGTCTTTGGTTTGATATTATAGTCAGCATCAACATCAGGGATATATGTCAGTAGTTTCATGATGCTTGATAAGATATATACCCCTATCATGAGAGACAAATTTAGGAGTGAATGCTGGTATTCATTAAACTTCTTTTTTTTTTTTAATTTTTGCCAAAATTAAGCATAATAAGACTGCTTAACATGTTGAATGTGTTGCAGGATTAATTTCACATTGATTAGAACTACAAGGATGGTATCATCCATATTGTAATTGATAGGGAGGTAACCAAATATGACAAGGACTGAAAGAGTAACCTACACGGCCATTTTAGAGATTTGTTCAGGTAACAAACGAGGTGGTTGTTAGAGCCAACCTCCAAGGAACCTTAGGAATCATGATAATTGGGCCCTTTGTTTTCAGAGGTTTATGTCAGCCAAGTTTTAGGTAATTGTAGATCTGCTAGTTAGTGATTCATTACATATACTGATTTCGATTTTACAAGTGTTAAATATAATTATAAATAAAAAAGTTAGAGATAAATAACAATGATCATAACATCTAGAAGTGGTCAAGTTTATATGGTTGGAAATCGTACTCCCAGCATCACGAGAAGAAGGTTAGTAAGTTTTTTTTTTTTTTCAATTTCTATTCGAAGTAAAAATTAACTTTGATAATTGAATTGTCAGCGACCTGACTCACTCAGGTCATCAACTACTTAACTTCTTACATATCGTAGTCTTACTTTCTAATTCAAGGTTTTGTGTTTGAAAAACCATAGGAATTTTTTTTTGATAGCTTAATAAAAACATAAGTTTTTGAAAACACATGTATATTTTTTTGAAAAGGCGTTTGTTATGTGGGAAAATATTTTCTAAATTAGATAATCTCTATTGTAAAAACCCCCAATTTAATTACTAACTCGTTTCTTTCAAAACATTTCATAATCTATAACATACATACGTTCTTATTCCTTTAAAAATACTTTATAGACATAAACATGCATTCATACTTGTCTCATTTTTCTTTACATAACATATACATTTCTTTGCAATGGGGAAAACATAGCAGAACCCTCTCCTATCCATGACATCTTGGGAATCTATTTGCTAATCCATCAGTTACACCTTTCAGCATGTGAACTGCTTACCAATGTTACCTGCACCATGAACGGACGTGTGTGCGAAAGCTCAATAAGGATAAACATACACATAGAACATTGTATATCTATGTCAACTTATGTTAGACTCATTGTGCTTACTTATCTTTTGTTCTTTCGTTTTCATTGTTTTTTCTTTCTTTCATATTATTTTGTTCTTTTGTTTTCTTTACTTTAGTTTCACTTGTGGGCCTCGACGATGGTCATACTGTATGTGTGCAAATCAATGAAGGGAGGGGGAGTGACCTACAAATTTTAACCTCATGGCCAAACTTTAACCTATAACTATCTCACCTTGTACAGAGGTAGCGCCCCACCGGAGTGGAAGCTATAAACATGAAACCTTACTTTATGTGCAGGCTAGTATGCCAACATTTAAGTCTTCAGTCTTAATATCTTGCTTATTTTTATCTTTCTTTACTTTAATTTGTCATTTTTTTGACTCCGTAAACATGCTAAAATCTCATGTTACGAATGCACAACTTTTATAAAATGCATTGTTAGAAACTTCTTTATCATTTCATAAAGCATTTCTTTTATAAACATTTCTTTCATAACATTTCTTGCATGAACATCTCATTTAGAAACATATCATAACATCATATCATAGCATCGTATCATGAAGCATTCAAATGGCAAGTCAGTTTGTGAGTAGACAGGTAAATATCTGTACTTACAACATTTGAGCTAGTATGAGCTTCCTCAGTCCTCTAAATATCGTTTATCCTCACTTGTCGAGTTTCCTATAATCGAGATAATCAACGATCACTTTCAATGTTTATTTCATACTTAAACTTAATAAAAACATAAAAATTCTAAGTCCAATTCCTAATGATGAACTTAGGGGATTAACGTCCCATTCTCAACTTTTCTGTTAATTTGTAGCAAAATGACCATTTTACCCTTAGTGGGTTTTTTCATTCATAAACATTTCATTCTTACATTTTATTCCAACTATCGGTCTTCAAACATTTTAAACATAACCATCTATCATCCTAAATGTTTTATTACAGTATCATTTATGGTAATTTATTACTATTCATCAATCTAATGCCAAGTTGTACTTTATGACACCTAGGTCATTTCTCTTATTTTTCTAACATTTCGAGATCCCAAACGAACATTTTACTGATTCTTAAAATGTCTTTTTTTCTTTTCTTATTTTAAAATCACCGAGAGTCTCGGATTTACCTACTTGAAATTATATTTTATCTCGTTTTCAAAAATATCCTTAGGTGTAAAACTACACTCAGGTAGCATTTTTGCTTCCTTTTTCACATATTCGGCATACTCTTGATGCCATTAATCTATAAACCTGCCAATTACTATACTAAATGCCTAATTTTACATAAAAGTTCAAGACATTTTACGTAAAATTTTCATGCAAACGTAAACTTTTTCCTCAATGTTTTAATCCGTTGTTTTCCACTCAACAACTTATTCCATACAAGGCTTAACCTACAGTTTTAATACCCATGAGCAAGCTTAAAATTTTTCTTCACTAAACTTGTTTTTCACAAGCCTAACCCTTGTAATTTTCTATGTCTTCCATGGATAAAATTCAAATTTCAAGCTACCAAACATTCAATCTTTCATTCAAATCAAACACCAATCAATTCACGTATTTACCTAATGTTTTAACCACTAAGCTAACAAAATTCAAACTTACAATTCACTAACAAATTCAACCTCATAACACATAAATATTTTCATCAAAAAATAATCAAAACTTTAGATAACAATCCTTACCTTACGGCAGTATTGAATACGTAATCGATGGAGGTTTTTATCACGATTTGGTGAACAAAGTTTGAAGAAATTTTGGCTTGGTTGGAAGGGATAGCACACGGAAGTTTTTGGGCAGCATGAGGGCTAAGTTTTCTTCATTTCAAAACAGCCCCCTTTTATAGACAAAATGAGGGGCCATTTAGCAATTTTACTAGGGACCAATTTGTAAACTTTTTAGGGTCTTTTTAGCAAATTCTTGGGGTTAAATTGTAAATAACAAAAGTGTAGCTGATTTGTCCATTTTTCCCACTAAAAAAAGGCCAATATAGACTATTCAAGATCAATCTTGGCTTTTCTTGCTTACTTTTTGACTTTTTTGAGCTAACTTTTAATCCTAACCATTGGATTAAAGCCTTTTTAAACCATATCCATTGGATCATTCTATACCATAAGATTTGTATAAATGTTTTACATTCTAGTCTTCCTTTTGTGACATATTCTTGGTCAAACTTTTGACCAAAAGTCAAACCAATCAAATTTCTCGATAAGTGTGCGGAGGGCTTACTTAGCCATCTGTGCTGTTGATCTAATTCAATTCTGGTAGTCCTAAAAGCCCTAAAAACTTCTATCTTTGAATTATCTTAGCTTTAACTTGCCATTTCTTGCTTTTATATTTTTCACGTACCGAAATCACTTAATTTTGAGCGTTTCGGCCTGAAATCATTCTTTCATGACTATCATTTTTGGAGATTTTGAATCTTCCAAAATTTGTTTATCATTATTAACACTGTTATTTGTCTTTTAACAAACCCAGTGTTCATTTTCATTATACAGAAAAATTTTAAAAGAAACACTAACTTGTATCTAAATCACGTTGCAAAAATTTCTGATCTTTCACATAGCGAACAACAGTTGTTGTTTGCCATATACAACTAGACTGACATGCATTGTCATGTAGATACTTGAGTTAGCCCCCAAGCAGAGCAGAATTTTATAAGTAATTTTATTTTTTTATATTATCTTTCCTTATTCAAGTTAGAGAGTGTATTTATAACATGTGTTTACTTTTATTTGTGTAAAATATGATGGAGGTAGAGAGAGAAACCTAGAGGTCATGCTCTGCTTCTGGTTTGTCTAGACCTGCGGTTAACGTGAAGGGAATTTTGGAGCAAAATCCTGGGTACATGTAAAGGACATAAGACTAGAGTCAGCCTCAAACTTCTATAAAGGATTCACTTTGGTGTTGCTTCTGTTGGATAAAATCGATAAAAATGCATCAGAGTGGCACAGCAAAATTATGAAAATTTTTTAAGATCGTTAAATATCTCGTGATGTCATATATAATAAACTAACAACAATAAAACTCATACCTTTAGAGGATGCCAACTATAGGAGGAGAATGACCGGAGAGCTTTAACCAACTAGCCTGCTCTACTATTTTCTAATTCCCGGATGGCAGAGTGTGTGGGCACTCAGCTCCTCGACCAGTATGTTAGCACTGTTAGTCTTCTTCCGACCATCCAGATCTCTAAAGAACTTATTGTCACGGTGAGTTATGCAATAATAAGCCTGCTCACCTTAGAGTCTGTGATCCAAGAGAACTGGAGTGGTAGGATCCCTATTTATAGATTGGCATGAGATGATCCTTTGAATTTGAATTGGACTAGAAGAAGATTTTCTCCCTTCCTTTCCTCACAAAATCCGAATTCCCTATAGGCCATAATCAAGGGAAGATTCGGCCACCCTAGGGGATTTTGCATTCCAAATTCAAATAGGATTTTAACTTGAATTTTATCTCATCATTATCCACTAAAATCGAATTTTCCTTTAGCCTAAGAATAAGGCTAGATTCGACCATCCAAGTATGAGGAGAATCAAAATTCAAATAGGATTTTCTAGTTTGAATTTTATCTCACCCTTATCCACAGAAAACTGAATTCCCTTAGCCTTATCCACTAAGATTTTCGACCATCTTTGAGAGGGAGAAAATCAAAATTCAAATAGGATTTTCTAGCTTGAATTTCCTTTAATCCTTATCCAAAAAAACTGTAACGACCTCTATATTCATGGAACCGACTTATCATGTAATAAGTCATTATGAAATCAAATTGGAGTAATTTGATGCCTTTTAGTGCACATTTGAAGAACACAACTAGGTATATGATTGTGTAAGTGGCCGCGTACCGTTCAGACTATGTACGTGTGATAGACCGTGTAAGTGTAGGTAGCCGTGTAAGTGTAACACGGTCAGATACACAGTCGTGTAAGTAGCCGTGTACCGCTCAGATGGTTGAACGTGTTGTTAGGAATTACCCTAAGCATTAGAGACATTTTGATGTATTTATTTTGAACTGGATAATAAAATTATATATAGAGGCTATTCATTACATTGCTGTTTGTCCTTATTCTATTTACATGTTAAAGTAAATATAAGCAAATATGGCTCACTGACTGCTTGTGTTAAAACTGTTAGAATGTTGCATGTAATGAACTTTTGTATATATTGCTGTTCATTACATAAATTGCATGTAATGAACTTTTGGATAATAAAATTATATATAGAGGCTATTCATTACATTGCTATTTGTCCTCATTCTATTTACATGTTAAAGTAAATGTAAGCAAATATGGCTCACTGACTGCTTGTGTTAAAACTGTTAGAATGTTGCATGTAATGAACTTTTGTATGCGAGAAGAAAATGTTCTAAAGTAAGCAGTCTAAACTAAGGTCTGTAGTCTATGGGGTTAGACTGAGCATCTAACTCATGTTAAGACTATTATGTTGTCTAAAGCCATGGTGGGGACGGTTTGTCTTGACTGTCTGGAGCATAGACTCCCAAGTAGAGACATAGATATATTGCTTGGTTGTGACATATTAGACCGGGACTAAAGCATGATTGATCTGCGTAGTCCGCTATGAGTGGATCAATCTGCTTTTGACATTCATTATGCAATAACCTTAATCTTGAGTAAATGAACTACTTCATGTATATGACTTGTGTACTTTGATGTTCCAATGGCTAAAGAGTCTCAGAGGTAGTAAGCTTATGGACTGGTTTGTTGGGTGCATGACTTGTATACGATGAAAGATTTGTTTACAGATATCGGAATCATAGTTTTAAGAAGTTAAAGGTATCCTCTTAAAGGCATTATACTGGATATGAAAATGGACAAGGCCTTGGGTCGTCTGCTGGGCAGATGACTTCTTATTCACATATGGTGAATAATCATTTTCTTATTCGGTAGTATAATGGAACTTTAAGATAGCCTGATTAGTAGGATTAAACTGACTTTGACCTAAGGCTGATCATGGATATCAAATGAGGGTTTTACATATATGAGAAGGTCATTAGACAATAGCTCATCACAGGCTTACGTAATACAGTATATAATTGGGAGTTCAGTTTCAGGTTTATAGTGGTGTGACTCTGAAATTAGTGATCATATGATTGAGTTGTTCAATAAAGAATGATGATCATATGGATTCACAGGAGCCCAATTATATATGTCTAATTGGTCATTCTACTAGCTCCATATAATTCCTTAATGATTGGCAAATTGATTTGTGTATGCTTATCGACTAGTTGATTATGCATGGATAGTGTTGACATAAGATTAGGATGGTGGACAAGATTCTCTCCAGTTGAATTCATAATTTATTTTGGATAATAGAGTACACAATTATTTGAACTCCAAATAAAGTTGCCATGATTTTATTTGAGATTAGATTGGAGTTGTAGAAAATTATCTATGAGGGCAAAATTTAAAATAAAACTTTTTTTGTGGATTTTGAAATTTGAATTTTGAAATTTGAAATTTAAATTTTGAATTTGAAATTTGAATTTGAAATTTAAATTTGAAATTTGAAATTTTGAATTCAAATTTTGAATCACAGTCCAAGCGGAATTCGAATTCTTTGTGGATAATTCCACAAAGTTAGAATTCGAATTTGAGTTGGATTATGGTGATGAAAATCTTGTTTGAATCCTACTTGAATTTTGAATCCCAATCCTAATTAACTTGCACGAAAATATTGAGGAATATCCTCATAGATTTTTCAGTTTTTGAATGGACAAAATTCAGGGAAAAATTCAATTTTCAATCCCAGTTGAATTTGGATTCTCTCCTCCCTGGAAGTGGCCGAAAATTTTGAGTGAATTTCAAGGGAGATTTTCAGTTATTTATGGATAAGAATGAGATAAAATTCAAGTTAGAAAATCATAAATGGACGAATCTGGACAGGTTTATGGCCTTAGGAAATTTGGATTTTGTTAATGAGTGAGGAGATAAAATTCAAGTAAAAATCCTGTTTGAATTTGGAAAGCAAAAATCCCAAAAGTGGCCGAAATCTTTTGGTAGTTATTGGCCCTAGATTTTTCAGATTTTTATGTGTGGATAAGGGAGAAAATCTTCTCCTAATCTAATATAAATTCAGAGGATCACCTCATGCAAGTCTATAAATAGAGGTCCTGCCACTCCAGTTCTCTTAGACCACAGACTCTCAGGTGAGCAGGCTTATTGTTGCACAACTCACCGTGACAATAAGTTCTTAAGAGATCTGGGTGGTTGGAAGAAGACTAGCAGTGCAAGCATACAGATCAAGGTTTAGAGTGCCCACACACTCAGCCATTCGGGAATTGAAGAATAGTAGAGAAGGCTAGTTGGTTGAAGCCCTTCGATCATTCTCCTCCTATAGATTGGCATCCTTTGAGGTATGAGTTTAAATTGTTGTTGGTTTATTGTATATGGCATCATGAGATATTTAACGATCTTGAAAAATTTTTATTGTTTCGCTGCGCCACTCTGATACGTTTTTACCGATTTATTTCCTATACGTGTGAGAGGCCATGTTCCAGGGACTAGGCATGTTGAGCAATCTCAACTTGTACACGCCCGCGTTTGGAGTGCACACGCTCGTGTTGCATGATACACGCCCGTGTATGAGCCCGTGTATTGAGCAGAGAGCCACTGTAATGACTCTCATGATTCATGAAACCTAATTACTACGTAATGAGTAATTAAGTTAATAAATACAGTATATTTTCTGGTTGAATGAATTAAACGGGTACAGTAACGTTTAATTACTATTCATGCAGTGAAGGAGGTAACTGATAATGAAATCGGTCCACCCTATTATGTGTATGTGCATATGGGACACGCGGTATTAAGAAACCGGTCCAGACGACCGTTTCTTGACATAGAATTGGTGAGCAAGTCATCAGTATGCTCAGAGTGGTTATCTGAGCACAGCAGCGATAATTACCCTAACAGAGGTGCAGTATCGAGAAAAATGGTCCAGATGACCTATTCTCACCCAGAAACTGACAAAATCGGAGTCAGAATGCTCAGACTAGTCAGTTAATTAGAAAGCAATGAATAGTGAATAGCAGATACGCAGTATCAGGTTAATGGCCACGACGGCCTTAATTTGACTTAAAACTGATATATTTATAGTCAGCAGGCTCAATATGGTCAATTAAGCACAAAATGTGAATTTTAGTTTAAGAGATACGCAGTATCGGGAAAGGAGTCAAGACAACCTTTTCTCAGTCTCAAAATTGATATATTTAGACTCAGAATGCTCAAATTAGTCAATTGAGCGCAAAACACATTTTCGAGGCGGGGTCACATAGATCCTGAAAATTGGTCTAGACAACCTCAGATAGATGTAAAATTGATAAATTTGAAATCAACACGTCCAAATTAGATAGGAGAGACTATGTTTGAAATTTAATACCAAAACACCTCGTTATACGTGCGCAAGGATAACACAGTGTAGACACAACCACAGTATAGGAAATAAATAGTAAATAGACATAAAATGGGCTCATAGGCATTACAACCTAACTAGGAATTATCAGTAAAAATATCGGATTCAGAAAATCCAATTTCGGTCGAAATGTAGAACATCGTCGAAGAAGGACCGAACATCGCTGTGGGAAATTAGACTGTTAAGAAGAATTTTTACAGATGAATTTCCCCCTTGGAAAACCATGTATCCCAGCTGAAAAGTAGCAGAAAACATGCTGCAAAGTCGCCCAAAATTTGGCATTAAAATATAATAAGCTATGACACATTGAATAAAAAATGCAATATTTTTGTCACATGGCCAACCATGCATTTAAGGCACTTGACCCATTTGTGTATGCCAGCCACCTTCGGTTTTGGTGTGGGTAGATGACAGGGGAATTGTTCCCCAATTTGGCTAAATTTTGGCTTAATTAATTGAGCTTCGGTTGATTAATTTTGGGTTAGATTTGCCTATAAATGTAAGAATAAAATTGGTAAAAACGCATCAGAGCGGCGCAGTAAAACAACAAAAATTTTTCAAGATCGTTAAATATCTCGTGATGCCGTATATAATAAATTAACAACAACAAAACTCATACCTCAAGAGGACACCAACTGTAGGAGGATAATGACTGGAGGGCTTCAACCAACTAGCCTTCTATACTATTCTCTAATTCCTAGATGGCAAAGTGTGTGGGAACTTAGTTCCTCGACCGGTATGCTAGCACTACTAGTCTTCTTCTGACTACCCAGATCTCTAAAGAACTTATTGTCACGGTAAGTTATGCAATAATAGGCTTACTCACCTGAGAGTCTGTGGTCTAAGAGAACTGGAGTGGCAGGACCTCTATTTATAGACTTGCATGAGGTGATCCTCTGAATTCAAATTGGATTAGGAGAAGATTTTCTCCCTTATCCATTCACAAAAAAATCGAATTTTTTTTAGGCATTATCCAACCCAAAAAAAAAAGTCCATATTTTAGAATTATCCAATCCAAATTCAAACAAGATTTTAACTTGAATTTTATCTCCTCAATTATCCATATTAACTGAATTTCCCTAGTGCCAAAATCATGACTAGATTCAGCCATTAAAAGTGAGGAGAATCAAAATCTAAATAAGATTTTCTAACTTGAATTCTATCTCACCTTATCCACTAAAAAACCGAAAATCTCCCTTAGGATTATCCACAAAATTTTCGGCCACTTTTAGGGAGGAGAGAATCAAAATTCAACTATGATTTTCTTGCTTGAATTTTCCTTGAACCTTATCCACAAAAACTGAAAATATCTAGGAGGATTTCCCTCAACAATTTTTGACCATTTTAGTTAGGATTGGGATTCAAAATTCAAGTAGAATTCAAACAAGATTTTCCTCTCCATAATCCAACTCAAATTCGAATTCTAACCCTGTAGAATTACCCACAAAGAATTCGAATTCCACTTGGACTGTGATTCAAAATTCAAAATTTGAATTTCAAAATTCAAAATTCAAAATTCAAATTCAAATTTCAAATTTAAATTTCAAATTTCAAATTTCAAAAACCACAAAAAAGTTGTATTTCAAATTTTTGTTCTCATGGATAATTTTTTACAACTCCAATTCAATCTCAAATAAAATCATAGCAAGTTTATTTGGAGCTTGAATAATTGTGTACTCTATTATCCAAAACAAAATATGAATTCAACCGGAGAGAATCTTGTCCACCATCCTAATCCTATGTCAACACCATCCATGCATAATCAACTAGCCAATAAGCATACACAAATCAATTTGCCAACCGTTGAGGAATTACGTGAAGCTAGCAGAGGGACCAATTGGACATATATAATTGTGCTCCTGTGAATCCATATAATCATCATTCTATACCAAACAACTCAATCATATGATCACTAATTTCAGATTCACACCACAATAAACTTGAAACTGAACTCCTAATTATATACCGTATTACGAAAGCCTATGAAAAGCTAATGTCTAATGACCTTGTCATGTATGCAGAACCCTCATATGATATCCATGATCAGCCTTAGGTCAAAGTCCATTTAATCTTGCTGATCAGGCTATCTTAAAGTTCCATTATACTACCAAATAAGAAAATGATTATTCACCATATGTAAATAAGAAGTCATTTGCCCAGTAGACGACTTAAGGCCTTGTCCATTTTCACATCCAGTATAAAGCCTTTAAGAGGATACCTTTAACTCCTTAGAGCTATGATTCCAATATCTGTAAACAAACCCTTCATCGTATATAAGTCATGCACCCAATGAACCACTCTATAAGCTTACTACCTCTGAGATGCTTTAGCCATTGGAACATCAAAGTACACAGGTCATATACATGAAGTAGTTCATTTACTCAGGATTAATGTTATTGCATAATGAACGTCAAACGCAGATTGATCCACTCATAACAGACTACGTAGATCAATCACGCTTTAGTTCCAGTCTAATATGTCACCACCAAACAATATATCTATGTCTCTACTTGGGAGTCTATGCTCCGGACAGTCAAGACAAACCGTCCCTACCATGGCTTTAGATAACATGATAGTCTTAACATGAATTAGATGCTTGGTCTAACCCCATAGACTACAGACCTTAGTTTAGACCGCTTACTTTAGAACATTGTCTTCTTGCATACAAAAATCCATTACATGCAACATTCTAACAGTTTTAACACAAGCAATCAGTGAGCCATATTTGCTTACATTTACTTTAACATGAAAATAGAATAAGGACAGATAGCAATGTAATGAATAACCTCTATATTATGATTTTATTATCCAGTTCAAAATAAATACATAAAATGTCTCTAATGCTTAGGGCATTTTCTAATAATAAAAGGACATGCTTGACCTAAGGTGTCATTTTCTTTCTTTTGCTCACCCAAGAGAACACAACTCTCTCTCCTTTCTCTTCAGAAAATTTGAACCCCTTTTAGCACTAAAAAGCTGACCATTCCTAGCCAAGAAACCCAACCAAAACTCAGCCAAAAACTTACCAAAAACCAGTCACCACCTAGCTTGTGTTGGAGCCACTTCTTCAAGCTATTTCAAGGTCATTTCGAGGTAAGTTGCTAGGACTTGTTTTTGTGGTTTTGTTGGTTTTCTTTAGCATGATGATAAGAAAGAAAATTTTATATTCTTTTTTAGCATAAGCCGATCCCATTTCCCCTTAGTCCACATGGCAATTTTTGGTCACCCAAGCCTTGATTTAGATTGTGCTTGGTTCATAGCACATAAGGTAAAAACCTAAACCCTTTTTGTGGTTTTGCTATTTTTAAGCTTTGATCAAAGAAATTTATGTGTATTTATTTGTGCAATGGGTTGTAATAAGTTTATTTGGAGCCCTTAGCATTTTATTTTTAAGTTTATGTGGTTGTGTGATTGTGGTGTAAGATTTTGTGATGGATGTATGAATGGACATTTTTAGGGTTGGCCAGAAACCAATTTGTCCACAGTTTTTCAGCCATAGGTTTGGCCATTTTTGACCATATTATGATCCGATTTTAGGATTTGGTAAAACATAAAGTTTTAAGGAAATTTCGTTACAGTCATTTTTATGTCAAATAGCTTTTGGCCAAAAATGAATCTAAGATAGGTTTTCCAAGCAGTTTTTAACTGGAGCTCAAAACTAGGACTAAAATCTTGAGCCACAGAAACAGTCTTAGGTTTTTGTAAAAATGACCAATTTAGAGTCTGTCAGATCTTGGACTTAACACAAAAGTTTTAGATCTCGTCGATGACCTGTGCGAGTTTTAAAAATTTGGCCGTTTCTAACCGCAAACAGAGCCGTTTTTAAACAAGCATAAAATTGGGAATTTTTCTAAAACTGGACACAAGTTTAGCCATGGGTTTGAGGAGTTTAGGACCCATTAAAGTTTGATTTAAGCTGCGAGATGAACATGAGAGTTGTTCATCTCGTCGAGGACTAAAAGTTTTATCGTCATCAAATTCGCAAATTAAATCGTTTCACATAAGTTTTAAAATAGTTTCGGTAAATGGTTCAAGAACCACTTTTAAAAAAAAAATGAACACCAAAATGTGTTCTTCCCTTTTTAAAATAAAAATATGGTTTTGATAAAACGCCCCCACCTTCCAACGAGGTGATATGGGGACAGTTTCAAAGAACATAAATTTTCCCAAAAATTTTATAAGACTTCCAAAACAATTTTCAAAATAAATAAAACAGTAGAGGTAGCCCGGTAGGCTACCTAGTTAACGATGCGTGAGATAACCGGTCAATTGACTGGTCAGTCAACTAATCAAGGATTGAGTTTTGAATGAAATAGTGAGGGATGGTGATTAAATTGTCAAGTAGACAAATTAATCAAGCACGATTAGAAATTAGACACCAAATTCCTAAAGTAGAGCAGTTGGGTGCCGATGGGCACCGGTGCCATACAATAATAAAGTTTATAGTCACTAATGATAGTAGTGACCTAAGAGCGACATTAATTAATTTATTGGGTAAATAAATTAATTAACCACGATTAGAGAACCAAAGCTCTTTGAAAAGAGAGCAAGTTAGTACCGACGGCATTCAGTAACATACGTTAATAGCTGCTTTAGTCACTAACGGTCTTAGTGACTCAGCGATGAGTATTGATGGAATACGTTATGATGACAAGAAGACACCTGTAATTTGACAAAGGCGCGAGTACAAGTTTTGCCTACAGATTAGGTAAGTACAACTCCACCTACAGCATGAGCAAAAATGAATTTAAAGTGATTTTTTTGAGCTATGTTTATGCAAACCATGCATAGTAGTTGCATAGCATGTTATAAGAGTATATAGCTTCATAATCGCGTAGATTCATGAAAGCATGAGTTAGATGCCATTAAATCCCTATCGTGTACGATTAGGGAAGAGCTGGGAAGAGCCTATGGCATGAAGATATCAGATCAGATAAAAAATTGGGTAATAATTAAGCATGTCTTACTGACCTCTCCCGCTTAAAGAGGTTTTCCAAGTTTAAGTATGATGAGCCTCCGTTGACGGCTCTTAAGTTTGTGATCACGGACGTTTCTGATGATCCACGTGCATTCGGTACTGACACACGAGCCCTCAACTAGACATAGGAAAGATAATGAATATTAAAGCATAAATGAGCATAATCGATTCATGCATTGTTCACGATATGCCTTAGTTATAGTTACAGCATGTTTCCAGTTATAGTAGATATGTATTTAGTTACCGAATGTTTTCTGTTATGCATTCAACATGTGATATTTTAGTTGTGTATTCAGTTCTGGATGATGCTTTGGTCTTGCATCTAATATGTGGTATGATTCAGTGTATGACATGCTTATATGTTTAAAGTATTATGTTTTAAACATGTTTTGTGGACGACATATTGTACTTACTAGGCATAATGTTCACAGTGTGTTTTCATGCTGTAGGTAAGCGACCTATGGCTTAGACCATGTTGGATGGTGATGGCGGCAGAGGCAGATGTGAGGGTGAGATTGTGGATACCACCATAAGTTTTGACTTCCTTACAATGTTAAGTAAACATTTTATTTTGAGTAGTAACCAGTTAAATAGTTTCACAAGTATGTATATAAGATTAACTTCAGTTGTTTTTAAACCTTTATATTTGTAAAGTATATGTATGTGGATAGTATAAACATACGCATTCAAAAAAAAAATCCGTAAAATTATAGTATTAAGTAAGTAAGTTTAAGTACCAGTAGTAGTTTTAAGTGATGGTCTGGGCCACTCAGGGCAAGGGCTGTCACAGTTGTTATCAGAGCGGTATCCTGCCAGCCTACCTCACATTGCCGCATGCCTGCCTCATCTGTCCAAGTAAGTTAGTTTTTATTTTTCAGTGTTAGTATTTAAATTAATGCTTTAAGTTATAATATGTAGTATGGCTGCACCGATCGACCCCTGTCAAGTACATAAAGATCGTCAGGCGAGCATGACTTTTGCTGCCATGCAACCAGACTGATACGATGGTCGACACTCGCATGAGCTCCCAGTTTGGATCCGCCGTATGGAGGCTTACTGGGCTGAATTTTGTCGAGACCTCCGCGATAGCGTCAGGCCAGCTAGAGACAGGGACATCTGGAGCGACATGCACGAGAGGCAATACGGTGCCCTTTCTGATATCTAGGATGCCTATGAGGGAGAGGCCATGGCACATTACTGTCAAAGGTTTATGGATGCCATGTTACCTCACATCCCTTTAGACAGACCATTTGTAGAGATAGCTGACCTATTATGGAAAGGGGTTCCGTGGTATGTGAGGGATCTTCTTCGCTACCCTCCGCATCATGAAGACTTGAGGCACCTTGTCTAGGAGATAGTGGCCGAGAGAGAAGTGCTTAACCCCGGGAACCCTGCATAAGCTGAAGACGATGTAGCCACTGTCAATATAGAGGATAACCCCATAGATCCCACACCTCAACCAGCCAACGAAGAGTTCATGCCCGAGCACCAGCCGAAAGTACCTAGAAATAATGGGGAACTGATGGAAAACCCCAAACCAGCCCTTTTATCTCCAGAACACCCCTTGGAAGAGGACGATGACGAGGCTCTTCTTGATGACTATCTTGACGATGAGGGAGAGGAGATCCTCGACCGCTTCAGTGATGACGAATGGATGGGGATATATGAGCCCCAAGTCATCATAGCCTGCGATGATGAAGCCAGTATCATCAAGGAGATGAAAAGGAGGACCTAGAGGAGTTCCTTCTCTGCGATAGTGATGATGAGGAGATTTCTGATGCTGAATCAGGATTGTCCTTCCAGTAACAGTGACCCTTTCCGTGGGAATCTTGACTATGTAAATATGTAAAGGGAAGCAATAGCTTTCCCAACTAGACTTAGCTTAATGTATGTAGGAAAAATAATCGATAAAAACATATCAGAGTGGCACAGCGGAACAATAAAAATTTTTCAAGATCGTTAAATATCTCATAATGCCATATACAATAAACCAACAACAATTAAAACTCATACCTCAAGGATGCCAATCTATAGGAGGAGAATGACCGGAGGGCTTCAACCAACTAGCCTTCTCTACTATTCTCCAATTCCTGAATGGCTGAGTGTGTGGGCACTCTGAACCTCGATCGGTATGCTAGCACTACTAGTCTTCTTCCGACCACCCAGATCTCTAAAGAACTTATTATCATGGTGAGTTATGCAACAATAAGCTTACTCACCTGAGAGTCTGTGGTCTAAGAAAACTGGAGTGGCAAGACCTCTATTTATAGACTTGCATGAGGTGATTCTATGAATTCAAATTAGATTAGGAGAAGATATTCTCCCTTATCCACAAGCATAAAATCTGAATTTTCCAAAGGGAAAATCCCAACAATAAATTCGGCCACTTTAGGATAATTCCAATCCAAATTCAAACAAGATTTTAACTAGAATTTTATCTCCCTTTTTCCAACCAAAAAATCTGAAAATCCTTAAGGATATTCACCAAATAATTTCGGCCACTTTTGGATAAGGAAGAATCAAAATTCCACTAGGATTTTCAAGCTTGAATCTTATCTCAACCTTATCCAAAATAACCGAAAATCTCCTAGGAGATCTTGCACAATGAACGTCAAAAGCAAATCGATCCACTTAAAGCGGACTTCGTAGATCAATCACGCTTTAGTCCCGGTCTAATATGTCACCACCAAGCAACATATCTATGTCTCTACTTGGGAGTCAATGCTCCAGACAGTCAAGACAAACTGTCCCCTCCAAGGCTTTAGACAACATAATAGTCTTAGCATGAGTTAGATGCTCGGTCTAATCCCATAGACTACAGACCATAGTTTAGACCGCTTACTTTAGAACATTGTCTTCTCGCATACAAAAGTCCATTGCATACAACGTTCTAACAGTTTAACACAAGCAATCAGGGAGCCATATTTGCTTATATTTACTTTAACATGTAAATAAAATGAGGACAGATAGCAATGTCATAAAAAAACCTCTATATATAATTTTATTATCCAGTTCAAAATAAATACATCAAAATGTCTCTAATGCTTAGGGCATTTCCTAACAATCTCCCATTTTCCCTAAGCCAGCAGATGTGCCATGTTACGCATCCCTATCGCCTCTATGTGCCTCTCAAAGCTTCTAGCCACCAAAGTCTTAGTAAAGGGATAGGTAATGTTGTCCTCAGACGCAATCTTACATACATCTACTTGGCCGGTCTCCACGTGCCCTCTAATAATATGATATCTCCGATCTATGTGTATGGTCCTCTTGTGGTGCCAAGATTCCCTTGTGTTGGCAATAGCCCCAGTGTTATCATAGTAAAGTGTGATAGGCTAGTCAACACCCGGAATGACCTCAAGGTCTCTAAAGAACTTGCGAAGTGAAACCACTTCTTTAGATGCTTCAGCCAAAGCCACATACTTAGCCTCCATAGTGGAGTCAGCTGTGCAGCCCTGCTTCACGCTCCTCCATGCAATGGCGCCTCTTTCGAGCAAAAACACTGATCCAAATGTCGATTTCCTCGAATCCTTGCAAGTCTGGAAGTCAGAGTTCGTGTATCCTATGGGTGTTAGGTCCCCTCCAGAATACACCAGCATGTAATCCCTCGTTCTCTTAAGATACTTGAGTATATGCTTTACTGCTTGTCAGTGCTTGGTTCCAGGATTCGCTTGATATCGACTCACCATACCTACTGCAAAACATATGTCTGGTTGAGTGCAAAGTATAGCATACATAAGGCTACCCATAGCGGATGCATAAGGGACCTTACTCATACGCTCTCTTTCTTCTGATGTCTTTGGATAGTCATCCAATGAAAGAGTTAGACCGATAATAGAAGGTTATGTACCTTTCTTTGCCTCTTGCATTGCATATTTGTCAATTATTTTATCTATGTATGAAGCTTGGGATAACACTATCATTTTGTTCTTTCGATCTCTGAAGAGATGAATGCCTAGAATATAATTAACTTCTCCTAAGTCCTTCATGTTAAACTGTTGGTGTAGCCAAAGCTTGACCGATGATAAGTTCCCTACATCATTTCCAATGAGTAGTATATCATCGACATAGAGTATCAGAAAGACCACTTTTTCATCCTTAATATGTTTATAAACATAGGGTTCATCAGCGTTCTGCTCAAAATCGAAAGTCTTGATCACTTGATCAAATCTCTGCTTCCATGAGTGGGATGCTTGCTTTAATCCATAAATGGATCTAAGCAACTTGTAGACTTTCCTTTCTTGGCCTTTCGCTACGAACCCTTTGGGCTGTATCATATAGATACACTCTTCAAGATGGCCATTCAAGAATATCGTCTTGAAATCCATTTGCCAGATCTCATAATCGAGAGCCGTAGCAATAGACAGAAGAATGTGGATAGACTTCAGCATAGAAACAGGTGAAAAGGTTTCATTGTAATCGATTCTAGCCTTTTGTGTGTACCCCTTTACAACCAGTCTAGCTTTGAAAGTTTCCACTCTCCCTTCCACATCCTTCTTTCTTTTGTAGACCCATTTGCATCCAATGGGTTTTGTCCCATCTGGCAAAACTACAAGTTCCCAAACAGAGTTGGATTTCATAAAATCCATCTCATTATTCATAGCCTGTTTCCAAGATTTAGAATCAACATCATTTATAGCTTCATCATAAGTGACCGGATCATCCTCATGCTCATGAGCCTCAGCCTGGTATACCTCAACATCATACATGAAGAAATTAGGTTTCTTCGAAACCCTCCCACTACGACGAGGCACCCTAAATTGTTGATCTTCTGCAGGTCCTTCACCGGAACTTGGACTTGCGTCCAAGACCGAAATCTGTGGAGCAGTTCTTTCACCCGATAACTCCTCTAGCACCACTTTGCTTCGAGAATTAAAGTCATTCATGTGACTTTCCTCCAAGAATGTCGCATGGGTTGAAACAATGACTTTTGTTCCTTCGGGTTATAGAACAGACCTCCTTTAGTTCCCTTTGGATACCCTACAAACATGCACAGTTCTGATCTTGGTTCCAACTTCTTGCATCCCCATCCAGTACATGCACTGGGCAGCCCCATATTCTCATATGTCCAAGGAAGGGCTTCCTGCCATGCCACAATTCATACGGAGTTCTAGGAATTGATTTGCTTAGAACCTAGTTCAGAATATAGCACACCGTTTATAAAGCATATCCCCAAAATAATAATGGCAGTATTGAATAACTCATCATGGCCCGTACCATATCCAACAAGGTCCTGTTTCTCCTTTCGGCTACACCATTCTGTTGTGGAGTACCAGGTGCAGTTAATTGGGATAATATCCCATTCTCTACAAGATGTCTTAGAAATTCATCGAAGAGGTATTCACCACGTCGATCAAATTGAAGTGTCTTTATGGATTTATCCAATTGCTTTTCCACTTCTGCATGATACTCTTTGAATTGTCAAAGGTTTCGCTCTTGCGGTGCATCAGATACACATATCTATACCTCGAGTAATCATCTATAAAGGAGACATAATACTCAAACCCTCCTCGTGCTGTGATGTTCATGGGGCCACATACGTCAGTGTGCATAATTTCTAAGAGCTCCTGAGCCCTAGTACCCTTAGCTCCAAAAGACCTCTTAGTCATCTTTCCCTCTAGACAAGATTCATATTGAGGAAGACGTACCTCCTCCAGAGATTCTAGAGGACCGTCTTTCACCAATCTTTGAATCCTATCCTGATTAATATGATCAAGTCTTAAATGCCGAAGATACGCCTTGTTAGAATGAGAAACTTTCAACCTTTTAGAGTTATCTATTATTCGGTGTCAAGCAGTGAGTACATCTTTGGTTTGATCAAATATAGGTTTCCATCCATCCAGAACAGAACAGATAAAAGACTTATTTATATGAATATCAACTCTTTTACTAAAAGAAACTGATTAAGAATCCTTTATTAAATAAGCTACCGATGTAAGGTTCCTCTTAAAATTAGGAATATAAAAACAGTCTTTCAATAAAATAAACCTAAATTCATCAAAGTAAAGGTAAATATCTCCCACTGCCTCAGCCACCACTAAGCTGCCGTCTCCAGTCCGCAACGAGAGGCTCCTATCATGTAGACTTCTCGTTTCCATGAACCCCTACATAGAAACACAAACATGATTAGTGGCGCCCAAATCAATGACCTAAGTGTCTTTCGATTCTTCCACTAAACACGCTTCCAAGTAGTGAAGTTCCTTACCTTCCTTGCCCTTGGCGGCTAGGATTTCCCGGCAAGACTTCTTGAAGTGACCTACCTTCCCACAGCCGAAGCATTTGAACTTTTTAGGGTCCCTAGGCTTCTTGTTCTTCTTCTTCTTCTTCCCATCTGAGAGAAGAGGATTAGAAGAACTGGAAGTCGCTTACTTCTGATTTGGCCTCTTCTTCTTCCGTGAGGGTTTGGAAGATTCCGTCAAATTGGCCTCTCCTTTGGGTTGGACCACATCCCCATCCCTGATCATCTACTCACAAGCTTGGAGTTACTTTATGAGCTTGGTTAGTCCTAACTCCCTTGTCGTCAGATTGTAACCCTACAAAATCTTTAGATAGAGTTTTGAACACCATCTCGATTTGGGTGTTGTAGTCCAAATCAGCACCGTTCTTGGCAGTCTCAGCGAAGAATCCTATTAGAGTGATCATATGATCCTTCACTGGAGTACCCGCCTTTTACTTAGAGTTCATAATACTAGTTATAGCAGACTGTCGAGCCAACTTTTCTTGGCCTCCAAACATGCCCTCCAGATTTTCCATGATCTCCCCAACAACTTGATAAGTCTCATGCTGCTTTTGTAAAGCACTCATCATTCTAGCCAGAATGTAGCATCGAGCTATCTCATTGGATTCTTTCCAACGAGAATAGGCAACCGGGACCTCCTCAAGTGGTGTGTCAGGTTTGGGCTCTGGTGGGCATGGTTAGTCCAGTACGAACTTGTGTCTCTCGCAGCTGAGAACTATCAACTGATTTCTTTTCCAATCTTTATAATTATCGCCATTCAGCTTATTTTCAGTAAGTATTGAAATGAGGGGTGTTGGTGACGTTTTGAACTGAAATAAAATTATACTTGACATCATTATAAAGCCCAAGCAAATATACAAATAATTTAGCAAATAAAACATACAAGTATGTTCCTACAAGAAACTTGAAAAACATGTAGCATTACAATGGTAATTCTCAGCACCTATTGCCCCAAGCCACCGAGGGGTGGTCATGAAAACAAATAGTCAGAACATGGACCCCGTCCAATTAATATATGTTACCTTAAATCCTCCAAGGTTAAGACATATATTAATAACCGCTTGTTTGGCCACCAGTTTAGTTAACAGAGCTTCTAGGGAAGGTTAATAATTAAACAAGTCTTGAGTGTATAACCATTGTTTACGTAGCCCGATCCACGTCCTACCAAGCCACCGAGGGGTGGTCATGAATAGGATCGTACCCAAACATGTTTTCCGCATAGGAGATCCAATCTAGTATACCGCCGAAGGTAAACACCTACCGAAGGGTGTGGTCAGGGCAGAACTGACGCGAGGTGTTACCATGCTTTCACATATGGATCAACAATAGAGGCCGTGGGTTTTGTTTGAAACCCTCTCCCACTCAATATTTTGAAAAACATGCAAGTTTTGACAAATATGTATTATCAATATAGTATGAACGGCATTCACCTATCCTATATGACATGTTATCAAATATGCATATAAAACATCCATAAATACATATTTATACATCCATGACATATCACAAAAAAAAAAAAAAATTGACAGAATAACCAAGCTATGGTTCCATCCTAGAACAAAGAAAATACAGATTACAAAATTCCATCCAAAGCATTCTTTGGGTCTTGAATTTTGTTCCGTCTTCTTGTATCCATCTTTATGTAGCCTCTCCATTTATTTTTCATCCTAAGAATCATTTAAAATTTAAATCTTCAAAAATTTAAATTTCAAATTCAAATTCCAAATTCAAATTTCAAATTTAAATTTCAAATTCAAATTTTTAAACAATTTTAAATATCATGTGTAATAATATGTAATTTCAAAAATTTCAAATTTTCAATTACATATTTTTAAATATGATTTAAAATTAAATCTCAAATTTAAAAATCAAAATTTTCGATTTTTGAACCGTTGCCCCACCGTCACGGAAGCTGGCATCCACCGTGGGTAGCCCCCCAGCCCCGGGGGGCTGGCAACCCACGGCTACCCCATGTGTAACCTTGCCAGGTTGCAGGCCAAGCCTGCAACCCCAGGCTGCACGCCTAGGCTGGGCGTAGCAGTTGGCAAGCTGCACACAGCGCCTGCAGCCACAGGCTACACGCCCAGGTTGCAGCCAACCTTGGGGAGGCCACGACCACCCTCGACTGCAGGCCAAGCCTGCGGCTGTGGGTGGTTACGGCCTGCACAGGGGCTGTCGCAGCCCATCCTGCCTGAGGGCAGAGGCTGTAGCCCCACCAAGGCCCGACAGCCTATCCCGAAGGGTCATGTCTCGATTTTCTTGCCATATTCCAATTTACCCATTAGGATCTCTAAAAATTAATTTGAATCCCAATTAAATTGAAATTTTTCACACAATTAAAATTTCAATCTTTAAATTAAATTTAACTTTTGGGAAAAATAAATTACGGTCTTCAATCTTCAATCTCCTTCAAGAATAATTACATAAAAATTCCTAAACCGTTTTCTGTGTACAAAAATTCTAATCATAATAATTCTAAGAGACAAAATTAAAATCTATAGGAAAATTACAGTGTTAATAAACTGCTTCCATGGTTACGTAAAAAATTCCTAGATACAATTTTTCTAAATTCTAAGGAATCATAACTAACAAAAATAAGCATGCTTATAATAATTCAGAAAATTAAAATAACCACATACTACATACATAATCCATGATAACAACATAAAGGAATCCTAGAATGCCACTCTCTAAATATCAAATCCATACATAAATAAAAAAGACTAAGTAAGTGTCTAATTTATGTACATGGCATAATCATGAGATGGCTCTGATACCAATTGTAGGAAAAATAATCGATAAAAACGTATCAGAGTGGCGCAGCAGAATAATAAAAATTTTTCAAGATCGTTAAATATCTCATGATGCCATATACAATAAACCAACAACAATTAAAACTCATACCTCAAGAACACCAATCTGCAGGAGGAGAATGAGCGGAGGGCTTCACCAACTAGCCTTCTCTACTATTCTCCAATTCCTGAATAGCTGAGTGTGTGGGCACTCTGAACCTTAATCGGTATGCTAGCACTGCTAGTCTTCTTCCGACCACACAGAACTTATTGTCACCGTGAGTTACGCAACAATAAGCCTGCTCACCTGAGAGTCTGTGGTCTAAGAGAACTGGAGTGGCAAGACCTCCATTTATAGACTTGCATGAGGTGATTCTCTGAATTCGAATTGGATTAGGAGAACATATTCTCCCTTATCCACAAGCATAAAATTTGAATTTTCCAAGGGGAAAATCCCAACAATAAATTCGGCCACTTTAGGATAATTCTAATCCAAATTCAAACAAGATTTTAACTAGAATTTTATCTCCCTTTTTCCAACCAAAAAATCCAAAAATCCTTAAGGATATTCACCAAATAATTTCGGCCACTTTTGGATAAGGAAGAATCAAAATTCCACTAGGATTTTCAAGCTTGAATCTTATCTCATCCTTATCCAAAATAACTGAAAATCTCCTAAGAGATCTTCCTCAAATTTCTGGCCATAATTAGGGAGGAGAGAATCCAAATTCAACTGGGATTGAAACTTGAATTTTTTCATGAACCTTATCCACAAAAAATCTGAAAATTCCATGAGGATAATCCTCAAAATTTTCATTCATTATTGTTAGGATTTGGATTCAAAATTCAAGCAGGATTCTCACAAGATTTTCCTCTCCATATCTAACTCAAATTCAAATTTCAAATTTGAATTTCAAATTTCAAATTTCAAATTTGAATTTCAAATTCAAATTTCAAATTTCAAAATCCACAAAACAGTTGTATTTCAAATTCTTGTTCTCATGGATAATTTTCTACAACTCCAATCCAATCTCAAATAAAATCATGGCAACTTTATTTGGAGTTCGAATAATTGTGTACTCTATTATCCAAAACAAAATCTGAATCCAACCGGAGAGAATCTTGTCGACCATCCTAATCCTATGTCAACACCATCCATGCATAATAAACTAGCCAATAGCATACACAAATCAATTTTGCCAAACATTAAGGAATTATGTGGAGCTAGTAGAGGGACCAATTGGACATATATAATCGGGCTCCCGTAAATCCATATGATCATCATTCTTTACCGAACAACTCAATCATATGATCACTAATTTCAGAGTCACACCACTATAAACCTAAAACTGAACTCCCAATTATATACCATATTACGTAAGCCTGTGACAAGCTATCATCCAATGACCTTGTCATGTATGCAGAACCCTCATATGATATTCATGATTAGCCTTAAGCCAAAGTCTGTTTAATCCTACTGATCAGGCTATCTTAAAGTTCCATTATACTACTGAATAAAGAAAATGATTATTCACCATATGTGAATAAGAAGTCATCCGCCCAGCAGACAACCCAAGGCCTTATCCATTTTCACATTCAGTATAATGACTTTTAGAGGATACCTTTAACTCTTCATTAGAGTTATGATTTCAATATCTGTAAACAAACCCTTCATTGTATACAAGTCATGCACCCAACAACCCGATCTATAAGCTTACTACCTCTGAGACGCTATATCCATTGGAACATCAAAGTACACAAGTCATATACATAAAGCTGTCCATCTACTCAGGATTAAGGTTACTGCACAATTAACGTCAAAAGCAGATCGATCCACTCAAAGCGGACTTCGTAGATCAATCACGCTTTAGTCCTGGTGTAATATGTCACCACCAAGCAACATATCTATATCTCTACTTGGGAGTTAATGCTCCAGACAGTCAAGACAAACTGTCCCCTCCAAGGCTTTAGACAACATAATAGTCTTAACATGAGTTAGATGCTCGGTCTAACCCTATAGACTACAGACCATAGTTTAGACCGCTTACTTTAGAACATTGTCTTCTCGCATACAAAAGTCCATTGCATGCAACATTCTAACAGTTTAACACAAGCAATCAGGGAGCCATATTTGCTTATATTTACTTTAACATGTAAATAAAACGAGGACAGATAGCAATGTAATGAATAACCTCTATATATAATTTTATTATCCCGTTCAAAATAAATACATCAAAATGTCGCTAATGCTTAGGGCATTTCCTAACAATGTACCCTTTCTGGGATGGTATACTGGGAAGTATGTGTCACTCCCACCAGACTAGAAGCTTGTATATATTTTTGTGAATATACTATGAGAAGCAGTACAATTTTGCCCAGGGGCCTAGATATGAGTTTACCACACATGACCATAGTATGACAGAAAGTGTAGGGCAAGTCCTGACACTCAGATGATATTCTAATACAATGTGACATATTGTATTAAACATCATGTTATAAGAGAAAGAAAGATATAACATGTATACTTATATCTATGATTGTTGAGTAAGAAAATGGTATGTGACATGATTTCTAGGTATGGAAATAAAAGACTCATATTTTCTTTCCATTGTATGATAGGATTACATAGGAAAGTATGGCAAGAACAAAAGCTTAGTCAAGCCAAGCCTCCCGAGAAGATGAATTAATGGCGCAGCTCGCAACTATGTGAGAAATGATGGAGAACCAATAACAGGAACTTAACCAGTTTAGGGAACGACTAGACCAACAGCCGTAGGCACCACAAACAGCAGAGGTGCTAGTCCAGGAGTCCCCAGTAGCCCCAGAAACTCCGAGGGAGCAAGCAGCTCCTCCAGCCCGGATGGCACCAGCACCCTCAATCGCAGCTGCCTCTGTAGTAGCCAATGTTCTTCCGCCAGCCCCTAGGGAAGGTGACCTGTATAAGGATTTAGGCATATGAAGGCATTAGAGTTTGAAGGGACCACTAATCCCATAGAGGCCGACGATTGGCTGATAGACATCCAGATGATCTTGGACTTTATGAGATTAACTGATAAGGAAAAAGTGATGTATGCGTCCTTTGCCCTGCGCAAGGGGGCACGACAATGGTGGAAGAAAGTCACAATTAGGAGGGACGTCAGTGTAATGAGCTAGTCAGAATTTATTGATGAGTTCAAAGAAATGCACTTCAATGAAGAAGTACAAGTGACACAGCAAGATGAATTTAATAACCTGCGCCAGGGCAGTATAACCATGATAGAGGTAGTCAAGAAGTTTGAATAGTTAGCTCGACTCTGTCCTGACCTAGTGCCCATAGAGAAGGAGAAAGTCAGAAGAATGCTAAAGATATTTTGGATGGACATCACTGTCCTGGTCTGCAGCGGTAGCCACGGACAAACAACAGTGGCTGAATACGTTAGCAGAGCTATCCGAGCCAAATACTAGTTAGCTCAGGATAAGGAACGAAGAGCTCAAATCTTCAAGGCCCGAAGAGAAGAAAAGTCCCAAGCTAAGCAGAACCCCGAGTCACAGCACAAGGGGCAAACTGTGGGGACCAGCCAACACAGTAGGCAGTCCCACAACAACAACAACAAGCGAAAAGGGAACCCAAGCAACCAAGGCTCGCAAAGGAACTTTCCCCAAAAAAGAACAATTGAGGAGGAAATGGCAATCAACACCCGTCTTGCCCAAAGTGTGGAAGAAAGCACCTAGGAGAGTACCGCCAGGGAATGAGTAGCTGTTTCATTTGTGGCAAGGAAGGCCACTATGTTAGAAACTGCCATTCCAACTCGCAAAACCCACAGAGCCAAGCCCGAACAACAGGTGGCCAACTTTATGCCACCTATGCTAGGATCGAAGGCCCATCAATCACCCAAGGTAGGTTGGAGGCTCTAGACACTCAGGGAAGAATCTATACATTCACGAGGGACGATGCAGAAGCTGGAACCTCAACAGTGGTGACAGGTTAGCTTTCTATCGCCAACTCAGCTGCATTAGTTTTGTTTGATTTTGGAGCCACCAATTCATTCGCATCATCAGAATTTGCTAGAAAGATAGATAGGAGCTTAGATAGAATGGAAAAAACTTTTAAAACTGCTCTTCCCTCAGGGGAAGTTTTGTTGTCTAATTACTGGATATGCCACACGCCAGTAGTCATCAGTGGTTGAGAATTGAGTGTTAACCTAATCATCATTGACATGTATAATTATGACGTAATTGTGGGAATGGACTTCCTTACAAAGTACAATGTCATCATAGATTGTCGAAGGCGGGAGGTTACTTTTGACCCAATTGGATGCAAAATGTTCGTCTACAAGGGTCTATCACTAATGCAACCAAAGACGATGATATCGGCAATGAAGTCTCACAAGCTTTTATCCAGCGGATGCATCGGTTTCTTAGCGCACATAGTGGACAAGACTCAAGGAGCAGAAATAGGGCCAGACAGTGTGTTAGTGGTTAGAGAGTTCGTGGAAGTATTCCCAGAAGATCTCTCAGGACTTCCGTCAGAGCGTGAAATATCGTTCAAGATTGAACTTCTACCAGGATTAGCCCCCATTTCCAAGGCCCCATATCGAATGGCCCCTGCAGAGTTGAAGGAACTCTAAGTCCAGCTAAAGGACTTGATGGACAAGGGATTCATCCGATAAAGCTGTTCACCTTGGGAAGCACTTGTACTGTTTGTAAAGAAAAAGGACGAAACGTTAAGAATGTGCATCAACTACAGGGAGCTGAACACAATCACGATCAAAAACAAGTATCCGTTGCTACGGATCGATAATCTATTTGATTAGCTCTGAGACACTATAGTATTCTTGAAGATCGACCTGCGTCTCAGGGTACTATCAACTATGAATCAGGGATGAGGATGTACCCAAAATAGCTTTTCAAATGCGATACGGACATTATGAGTTTCTGGTCATGTCATTCGGACTAACGAATGCCCCCACAGCCTTCATAGACTTGATGAAATGTGTGTTCAAAGACTTTCTAGACAAGTTTATCATTGTATTCATTGATGACATACTTGTATACTTTAGGACAAAAGAGAAGCATGAAGAGCATTTGAGGGCTGTCTTACGCAAGCTACGGGACCATCAACTGTATGTCAAATTCTCAAAGTGTGAGTTTTGGCTGGAAAAAGTCCATTTCCTAGGCCATATAGTCTCCAAGGAGGGAGTATCTGTAGATCCAGCAAAGGTTGAGGCAGTTAGTGTGTGGCTAACTCTGAGAAACATGACGGAGATCTGTAATTTCCTAGGCCTAGCAGTATATTACCGGTGCTTCATTGAAGGTTTTTTAAAGCTAGCCGCACCACTCATAATGCTCACCAAGAAGGAAATGAAGTATGAGTGGATGGATAAGTATGAAAGGAGCTTCCAAGAGCTGAAACGAAGACTCACAAGTGCTCTAATACTGACTATTCCAGATGCTGGTCAGGGAAACTTCGTGATCTACAGTGACACATCCAAGACCAGATTAGGAGTTGTGTTGATGTAGAATGGTAGGGTAGTCACATATGTTTCGCGACAGCTCAAGGACCATGAGAAAAACTACCCTACGCATGATCTGGAGTTAGCAATAGTAGTTTTTGTGCTCAAGATATGGAGGCACTACCTGTATGGTGTCAAGTGTAAAATTTACACGGACCACTAAAGCCTCAAGTACATATTCACATAGAAAGAGCTTAACATGAGGCAGCAAAGATAGTTAGAATTGGTAAAGGATTACGATTGCGAGATCCTATACCATCCAGGAAAAGCCAACAAGGTGGCGATGCACTGAGCTAAAAACATTCGTCGTCACTCATGACTATCAGCACCTTATCAGAAGCACTACAAAAGGAGCTATGCAGTAGTGAGATCGAGATTTTGACGGGGAGGTTATCTGAAATGACCCTCCAATCGACGCTCCTAGAAGAGATCAACATTGGTCAAGACCTTGATTCGTCCTTGAACAAGCTCAAAAAGGAAGCTACAGAGGATAAGAGTTCAGAGTTTAGAGTCTCTAAGGATGGCATACTCTGTTACAGAGATAGAGTGTGTGTTCCGAAGGATAAAGAACTCAAGAAATGAATCCTTTCAGAAGCTCATGAGACGCTATATTCTGTACATCCAGGGGTGAACAAGATGTACAAGGACCTAAAGGAGAGTTTTTGGTGGCCGGGAATGAAGAATGACGTCACTGAGTTCATTGCCATATGCCTTATGTGTCAGAAGGTTAAAGTGGAATATCAACAGCCAGTAGGAGAATTACAGAAAATCGAGTTGACCGAATAGAAATGGGATCAGATTACAATGGATTTCGTAGTTGGATTGCCGAGAACGTCAAGCGATAATGATGCAATCTAGGTGATTGTGGACAGATTGATGAAATCAGCTCGATTTTTAACCATGAAAGTTAGCTACTCGGTGGAACGACTAGCAGAAATGTATGTAGTTCAGATAGTAAGACTGCACAGAGTGCCAAAATCCATTATCTCAAATCGTGATAGACGCTTCACCTCCAGGTTTTAGCAAAGTGTCCAGGCAGCATTAAGGACCAGATTGAAGTTCAGCAAAGCATTCTATCCTTAGACCAACGGTCAGTCCGAGAGGACCATATAGATGTTAGACGATATGTTGAGAGCTTGTGTCCTAGACTTCAAAGGAAACTAGGACCAGAAGCTACATTTGATCAAGTTCTTGTACAATAACAACTACCATTCCTCAATCAGGATGGCACCACACGAGGTGCTATATGGGAGAAAATGCAAATCTCCGGTTCATTAGTACGAGACCGGAGATAAATAGCTTACCAGCACAGACTTCATTAGAGACATAACAGCAGACGTGAAGTTGATACGAGAGAGGCTAGATACAGCACACAGTCATCAAAAGAGTTAAGTAGATAAGCATTGTAGACCCCTCGAGTTTCAAGAAGGAGACTCAGTCTTTCTCAAAGTGGCACCCATGAAAGGGGTGATGCACTTTGGAAAGAAGGAAAAGCTCAGTCTTAGGTATATAGGATCGTTTGAGATAATCGAGAGAGTCAAAAAGGTGGCTTACCGATTAGCGCTTCCTTCGAGTTAGCTTCAGTGCACAATGTCTTCCACGTCTCAATGCTGAAAAAGTACGTGCCAGACAGCTCCCACATTTTGAGCCAAGAACCCATAGAAGTCCATGCCGATCTGATATATGAGGTAAAACCTGTGCAGATCTTAGCAAGGGAGGAGAAGGTGCTTAGAAATAAAGTTATACCCCTGGTAAAAGTGTTATGGCAGAACCATAGTATGGAGAAAGCCACCTGGGAATGGGAAGAAAATATGAAAAGAGACTTCCCAGAATTATTCTAATTTTCGAGGACGAAAATTTTGTAAGGGGGGTAGGTTGTAATGACCCCCATATTCATGGAATCTACTTACTATGTAATAAGTCATTATAGAATGAAATTAGAGTAATTTGATGCCTTTTAGTACACATTTAAAGAACACGGTCAGGTACACAGCCATGTAAGTGGGTGTGTACTGCTTAGACTATGTACGTGTGAGAAACTGTGTAAGTGTAAGTGGCCGTGTAAGTGTAACACGGTCAGATACACGGTCGTATAAGTAGTCGTGTACCACTCGGATGGTTAAACATGTGAGAGGCCGTGTTCCAGGGACTGGCCGTGTTAAGCAATCTCAACTAGTACATGCCGTGTTTGGAGTGCACACACCCGTGTTGCATGATACACGCCCGTGTGTAAGCCCTTGTTGAAGGTCGTGTATTGAGCAAAAAGCCGCTGTAATGACTCTTATGATTCATGAAACCTAATTATTATGTACTGAGTAATTAAGTTAATAAATACAGTATATTTTCCAGTTGAATGAATTAAACGGGTACAGTAATATTTAATTACTATTCATGCAGTGAAGGGGGTAACCGACAGTGAAATCGATCCACCTTATTATGTGTATGTGCGTATGAGACAGGCAGTATCAACAAATTGGTCCAGATAACCATTTCTTGATACAAAACTGGTGAGCAAGTCATCAGTATGCTCAGACTGGTTATCTGAGCACAGCAGCGATAATTATCCTAATAGAGGTATAGTATCAAGAAAAATGGTCCAGATGACCTCTTCTCACCCAGAAACTGATAAAATCAGAGTCACAACACTCATACTAGTTAGTGAAGTAGAAAATAATGAATAATGAATAGTAGATACGCAGTGTCAAGTTAATGGCCACGACGGCCTTAATTTGACTTAAAACAGATATATTTACAGTCAGCAGGCTCAATCTAGTTAATTGAGTACAAAATATGAATTTTAGTTTGAGAGATATGCAGTATCGGAAAAGGGGTCAAGACAACCTTTTCTCAGCCCGAAACTGATATATTTAGACTTAGAACGCTTAAATTAGTCAATTGAGTGCAAAACACATTTTTCGAGACGGGGTCACATAGATCTTCAAAACTAGTCCAAACGACCTCAGATAGACGTAAAACTGATAAATTTGAAATCAGCATGTCCAAATTAGACAGGAGAGACTGTGTTTGAAATTTTACGTGAAAACACCTCGTTATGCATGCGCAAGGACAACACAGTATAGACACAACCACAATATATAAAATGAACAGTAAAATAGACATAGAATGGGCTCATAGGCATTATAACCCAACTAGGAATTATTAGTACAAATATTGGATTTAGAAAATCCAATTTCGGTCGAAATTTAGAACACCGTCAAGAAAGGACCGAACACCACTGTGGGAATTAGGCTATTAAGAGGAGTTTTTGCAGATGAATTTTCCCCTTAGAAAACCGTGTATCCCAACTAAAAAAGCAACAAAAAAATGCTACAAAGTTGCCCAAAAGTTGGCATTAAAATATTGAAATAGGCTACGACACATTGAATAAAAAATATAATAGTTTTTGTCACATGGCCAACCATGCATTTAAGGCACTTGACCCCTTTGTGTGCGCCAGCCCCCTTCGGTTTTGGTGTGGTCAGATGGCAGGGGATTTGTTTCCCAATTTGGCTAAATTTTGGCTTGATTAAGTGAGCTTAGGTTGATTAATTTTGGATTAGATTTGTTTATAAAAGGACATGCTTGACCTAAAGTGTCATTTTCTTTCTTTTGCTCACACAAGAGAACACAACTCTCTCTCCTTTCTCTTCAAAAAATCCGAACCCCTTCCAGGCCCAAAAAGCCAACCATTCCTAGCCAAGAAACCTAACCAAAACTCAACCAAAAACTTACCAAAAACCAGCCACCACCTAGCTTGTGTTGGAGCCACTTCTTCAAGCTATTTTGAGGTCATTTTGGGGTCAGTTGCTAGGACTTGTTTTTGTGGTTTTGTTGGTTTTCTTTAGCATGATGATAAGAAAGAAATTTTTGTGTTCTTTTCTAGCATAAGCCGACGCTATTTCCCCTTGGTCCACATGGCAATTTTTGGTCAACCAGGCCTTCATTCGGATTGTGCTTGGTTCATAGCACATAAGGTAAAAACCGAAACCTTTTTTGTGGTTTAGCTATTTTTAAGTTTTGATCAAGGAAATTTATATGTATTTATTTGTCCAATGGGTTGTAATAAGTTTATTTTGAGCCCTTAGCATTTTATTTTTAAATTTATATGGTTATGTGATTGTGGTTTAAGATTTTGGGATGGATGTGTGAATGGATGTTTTTAGGGTTGGCTGTAAACTAACCTGTCCTCAGTTTTTAAGCCACGGGTTTGGTCATTTTTTACCATCTTATGGTCTGATTTTGGGATTTGGTAAAACACAAAGTTTTAAGGAAATTTCGTTACAGTCGTTTTTGTCTTAAATAGTTTTTGGTCAAAAATGAATCTAAGATAGGTTTTCTAAGCAGTTTTTAACTGGAGCTCAAAATTGGGACTAAAATCTTAAGCCACAGAAACAGTCTCGGGTTTTGTAAAAATGACCAATTTAGAGTCCGAACCGGATCTCAGACTCAACACAAAAGTTTTAGATCTCATTGAAACCTTTAAGATATTTTAAAATTTAGCTGTTTCAGACCCCAAACAGAGCTGTTTTTAAACAAGTGTAAAATTGGGAATTTTTCTAAAACTAGACACAAGTTTAGTCATGGGTTTGAGGACTTTAGGACTCATTAGATTTTGATTTGAGCTCCGAGATAAACACGAGAGTTGTTCACCTCATCGAGGAGTAAAAGTTTTATGTTCACCAAATTCACAAATTAAATTGTTTCACATAAGTTTTAAAATAGTTTTGGTAAATGGTTCGAGAACCACTTAAAAAAAAAAAAAAACAAACACCAAAATGTGTTCTTCTCTTTTTAAAATGAAAATATGATTTTGATAAAACACCCCTACCTTGCAACGGGGTGATATGGAGACGTTTTCAAAGAACATAAATTTTCCCAAAAATTTTATAAGACTTCTAAAACAATTTTCAAAATAAATAAAACAGTAGAGGTAGCCCGGTAGGCTACCACACCCAATAAGTTAAGTAAACTGGTAGGCTACTTAGTCAATGATGCGCAAGGTAACCGGTCAGTTGACTAGTTAGTCAACCAGTCAAGGACTGAGTTTTGAATGAAATAGTGAGGGATGGTGATTAAATTGTCAAGTAGACAAATTAATCAAGCACGATTAGAAATTAGACACTAAACTCCCAAAGTAGAGCAGTTGGATACCGATGGGCATCAGTGCTATACAACAATAAAGTTTATAGTCACTAATGATAGTAGTGACCTAAGAGCGACGTTAATTAATTTATTGGGTAAATAAATTAATTAACTACGATTAGAGAACCAAAGCTCTCTGAAAAGAGAGTAAGTTAGTACCGACGACAATCAGTAACGTATGTTAATAGCTGCTTTAATCACTAACGGTCTTAGTGACTCAACGATGAGTATTGATGAAACCTATAATTTGACAAAGGCACGAGTACAAGTTTTGCCTGTAGATCAGGTAGGGACAACTCCACCTATAGCATGAGCAAAAATGAATTTAAAGTGATTTTTTTAAAGCTATGTTAAGTATGCAAACCATGCATAGTAGTTGCATAGCATGTTATAAGAGCATATAGCTTCATAATCACGTAGATTCATGAAAGAATGAGGTAGATGCCATTAAATCCCTATCACATACGATTAGGGAAGAGCTTAGTAGAGCCTATGGCATGAAGATATCAAATCAGATAAATAATTAGGTAATAATTAAGCATGTCATACCAGCCTCTCCCACTTGAAGAGGTTTTTCAAGTTTAAGTATGATGAGCCTCCGTTGACGGCTCTTAAGTTTGTGATCACGGACATTTCCGATGATCCGCACACATTCGGTACTGACACACGGGCCTTCAATTAGACATAGGAAAGATAATGAATATTGAAGCATAAATGAGCATAACTGATTCATGCATTGTTCATGATATGCCTTAGTTATAGTTACAGCATGCGTCCAGCTATAGTAGATATGCATTCAGTTACAGGATGTTTTCTGTTATGCATTCAGCCTGTGATATTTCAGTTGTGTAGTCAGTTCTGGATGATGCTTTGGTCTTGTATCTAATATGTGGTATGATTCGGTGCATGACATGCTTATATGCTTTCAGTAAGTATTATGTTTTAAACATGTTTTGCGGATGACATGTTGTACTTACTAGGCATAAAGCTCACAGTATGTGTTCATGCTATAGGTAAGTGACCTATGGCTTAGACTATGCTGGACAGTGACCGCGGCAAAGGTAGATGTGAGGGTGAGGTTTTGGATACCACCGCAAGTTTTGACTTCCATACAGTGTTAAGTAAACATTTTATTTTAAGTAGTAACCAGTTAAACAGTTTCACAAGAATGTATGTAAGATTAACTTCAGTTGTTTTTAAACCTTTGTATTTGTAAAGTATATGTACGTGGATAGTATAAATGTATGCATTCAAAAAAAAATCCCTAAAATTATAGTATTAAGTAAGTAAATTTAAGTATCAGTAGCAGTTTTAAGTGACGGTCTGGACCACTCAGGGCAAGGGCTGTCACAAAAACCAATTGTATCTAGGGTGGGATTCCCTTAACTAATTTGGCCATGTTTGTGTAGATTTATAATTCAAAATTCAAGTAGGATTCAAACAAAATCTTCCTCTCTATTATCCATATAAAAATCGAAATTTACCTATTGGATTTTTCCACAACAAATTCGGTTACACTATGGATTTGTGATTCAAAATTTGAATTCAAATTTCAAAGTTTAAATTTCAAAATATAAACTTCAAATTATTTAAATTTCGAATTCAAATTTCAAATTTTAAATTTAAATTTTAAATTCAAATGTCAAATTCAAATTTCAAATTTAAATTTCAAATTCAAAATTCAAATTTCAAATTTAAATTTCAAATTTCAAAATTCAAATTTTAAACTCCACAAAAAGTTGTATTTCAAATTTTGTCCTCATAATTTTCTACAGCTCCAATTCAAACTCAAATAAAATCATGGTAACTTTATTTGGAATTTGAATAATTGTGTACTCTATTATCCAAAACAAAATCCGAATTCAGCCAGAAAGAATCTTGTCCTCCATCCTTATCCTTTGTCTACACCATCCATGCATAGTGAACTAGCCAATAAGTATACACAGACCAATTTGCCATTCGTTAAGGAATTATGTGGAGCTAGGAGAGGGACAAATTGGATATTTATAATCGGGCTCCCGTGATTCCATATGATCATCATTTTGTACCGAACAACTCAATCATATGATCACTAATTTCATAGTCACACCACTATAAACCTGAAACTGAACTCCCAATCATATACCGTATTATGAAAGCCTGTGACAAGCTATTGTTCAATGACCTAGTCATGTATGCAAAACCCTCATATGATATCTATAATCAGCCTTAGGTCAAAGTCCGTTTAACCTACTGATCAAGCTATCTTAAAGTTCCATTATACTACCAAATAAGAAAATGATTATTCACCATATGTGAATAAGAAGTCATCCACCTAGTAGACGACCCAAGGCCTTGTTCATTTTCACATCCAGTATAATGCTTTTAAGCGGATATCCTTAACTCCTTAGTAGAGCTATGATTTCGATATCTGCAAACAAACCATTCATCATATACAAGTCATGCGCCCAACGAACTGGTCTATAAGCTTACTACCTTGAAGATACTTTAGCCATTGGAACATCAAAGTACACAAGTCATATACATGAAGTAGTTCATCTACTCAGGATTAAGGTTATTGCATAATGAATGTCAAAAGCAAATCGATCCACTCATAGCGGACTATGTAGATCAATCACACTTTAGTCCAAGTCCAATATGTCACTACCAAGCAACATATCTATGTCTCTACTCAAGAGTCTATGCTCTAAATAGTCAAGACAAACCTTCCCCACCATGGCTTTAGATAACATAATAGTCCTAACATGAGTTAGGTGCTCGGTCTAACCCCATAGACTACGGACCATAATTTAGACTGCTTACTTTAGAACATTGTCTTCTCGCATACAATATTCTAACAGTTTAATACAAACATTCAGTGAGCCATATTTGCTTACATTTACTTTAACATGTAAATAGAATAAGGACAAACAGCAATGTAATTAATAACCTCTATATATAATTTTATTATCCAGTTTAAAATAAATGAAATACATCAAATGTCTTTCATGCTTAGGGCATTTCCTAACAATCTCCAACTTGCCCTAAGCCAGTAGATGTGCCATGTTATGCATTCCCATCGCCTTAACATGCCTTTCAAAGCTTCTAGCCACAAAAGTCTTAGTAAAGAAGTCGGTAATGTTGTCCTCAGACGCGACCTTACATACGTCTACTTGTCCTGTCTCCACGTGCCCTCTAATAATATGGTACCTCTGATCTATGTGTTTAGTCCTCTTGTGGTGTCAAGATTCCTTTGTGTTGGCAATAGCCCCATTGTTATCACAATAGAGTGTGATAGGCTTGTCAACACCCGGAATGACCTCAAGATCTCTAAAGAACTTGCGGAGTCAAACCACTTCTTTAGATGCCTCTGCCGCAGCCACATACTCAGCCTTCATCATAGAATCAGCCGTGTAACCCTGTTTCATACTCCTCCACACAATGGGGCCTCCTTCGAGCAAGAACATTGATCCTGATGTCGATTTTCTCAAATCCTTGCAAGTCTGGAAGTCTAAGTCCATGTTAGGTCCCCTCCAGGATACACCAGCATATAATCCCTTGTTCTCTTAAGATACTTAAGTATATGCTTTACTACTTACCAGTGCTTGATTCTAGGATTCACCTGATATCAACTCACCATACCTACTACAAAACATATGTCTGAGTGAGGGCAAAGCATAGCGTACATAAGATGTTAGGAAATGCCCTAAGCATTAGAGACATTTTGATGTATTTATTTTGAATTGGATAGTAAAATTATATATAGAGGTTATTCATTACATTACTGTTTGTCCTCATTCTATTTACATGTTAAAGTAAATGTAAGCAAATATGGCTCAATGACTACTTGTGTTAAAATTGTTAGAACATTGCATGCAATGGACTTTTGTATGCGAGAAGACAATGTTCTAAAGTAAGCGGTCTAAACTAAGATCTATAGTCTATGGGGTTAGACCGAGCATCTAACTCATGTTAAGACTATTATGTTGTCTAAAGCCATGGTGGGGACAGTTTGTCTTGACTGTCTGGAGCATAGACTCCCAATCAGAGATATAGATATGTTGCTTGGTGCTGACATATTAGACCAGGACTAAAGTGTGATTGATCTACATAGTCCGTCATGAGTGAATCAATCTGCTTTTGACGTTCATTGTGCAGTAACCTTAATCCTACGTAAATGAACTACTTCATGTATATGACTTGTGTACTTTATGTTCCAATGGCTAAAACATCTCAGAGGTAGTAAGCTTATAGACCGGTTCGTTGGGTGTATAACTCGTATATGATGAAGGGTTTGTTTATAGATATCGGAATCATACCTCTAAGGAGTTAAAGGTATCTTCTTAAAGCCATTATACTGGATGTGAAAATGGACAAGGCCTTGGGTCGTCTACTGGGCGGATGACTTCTTATTCACATATGGTGAATAATCATTTTCTTATTCGGTAGTATAATGGAACTTTAAGATAGCTTGATCAATAGGATTGAATGGACTTTGACCTAAGGCTGATCATGGATATCGTATGAGGGTTCTGCATATATGACAATGTCATTAGATAGTAGCTTATCACAGGCTTACGTAATACGATATATAATTGGTAGTTCAGTTTCAAGTTTATAGTGGTGTAACTCCGAAATTAGTGATCATATGATTGAGTTGTTCGATACAGAATGATGATCATATGGAATCACGGGAGCCCGATTATATATGTCCAATTGGTCCCTCTACTAGCTCCACATAATTCCTTAACGATTGGCAAATTGATTTGTGTATCGTATTGGCTAGTTGATTATGCATGGATGGTGTTGACATAGGATTAGGATAGTGGACAAGATTCTCTCCAGTTGAATTCAGATTTTGTTTTGGATAATAGAGTACACAATTATTCAAACTCTAAATAAAGTTTCCATGATTTTATTTGAGATTGGATTGGAGTTGTAGAAAATTATCCATGAGAATAAAGTTTGAAAAACAACCTTTTTGTGGAGTTTGAAATTTGAAATTTGAAATTTAAATTTTGAATTTGAAATTTGAAATTTAAATTTGAAATTCGAATTTGAAATTTGAAATTTGAAATTTGAATTCGAAATTTAAATTTGAAATTTGAATTTGAAGTTTGAATTTTGAAATTTAAACTTTGAAATTTGAAATTCAAATTTTGAATCACAGTCCATATAGGATTCAAATTTTTGTGCATAATCCACATGGAGAAATTCAAATTTGATTTGGATTCTGGAGAGGAAGATCTTATTTGAATCCTACTTGAATTTTGAATCCCAATCCTAACTAACTTGGTCAAAAATTTTGAGGAATGTCCTCATGGAATTTTTGAAATTTTTGTAGCTAAGATTCAAGAAAAAATTCAAGTTTCAATCCCAGTTGAATTTGGATTCTCTCCTCCCTATATTGGCCAAAATTTATTAAGTGAATCTCAAGGGAGATTTTCGGTTATTTATGGATAAGGATGAGATAAAATTCAAGCTTGAAAATCCTATTTGAATTTTGATTCTTTTGATTACAACATGGCCAAAAATTTTATGGAATAACCCTTATAGATTTTCTGATTTTTTGGTTGGTTAATGGTGAGATAAAATTCAAGTTAAAATCCTGTTTGAATTTTGAATCCAAAATCCTAAAGTTGGCCGAATTTTTTAGGTGGGATAAGGCCTAGAAAATTCAGATTTTGTGGATGGATAAGGGAGAAAATCTTCTCTTAATCCAATTTGAATTCAGAAGATCACCTCATGTAAGTCTATAAATAGAGGTCCTGCCACTACAGTTCTCTAAGACCACAGACTCTCAGGTGAGCAGGCTTATTGTTGCACAACTCACTATGACAATAAGTTTTTTAGAGATCTGGGGTCAGAAGAAGACTAGCAGTGCTAGCATACTGATGAAGGTTAAGAGTGCCCACACACTCAGCCATTCGGGAATTGGAGAATAGTAGGGAAGGCTAGTTGGTTGAAGCCCTCCAATCATTCTCCTCTTGCAGATTGGCATCCTTTGAGGTATGAGTTTAAATTCTTGTTAGTTTATTGTATATGGCATCATGAGATATTTAACGATTTTAAAAAAATTTTGTTATTCCGCTACGCCACTCTGATACATTTTTACCGATTTATTTCCTACAATTTGTATCAGAGCCATCTCATGACTATGCCATGTACATAAATTAGACAATTAATTAGTCTTTTTATTTATATATGGATTTGATATTTAGAGAGTGGCATTCTGGGATTCCTTTATGTTGTTATCATGGATTATGTATGTAGTATGTGGTTATTTTAATTTTTGAATTATTATAAGCATGCTTGTTTTATGCCAGTTATGGTTCCTTAGAATTTAGAAAATTGTATCTAGGAATTTTTTATGTAACCATGGGAGCAGTTAATTAATACTGTAATTTTCTCATGGATTTTAATTTTTTGTCTCTTAGAATTATTGTGATTAGAATTTTGTACACCGGAAACAGTTTAGGAAATTTTATGTAATTATTCTTGGAGAAGATTGAAGTTTGAAGACCGTAATTTATTTTTTCCAAAAGTTAAATTTAATTTAAAGGTTGAAATTTTGATTGTATGGAAATTTTCAATTTAATTAGGATTCAAATTAATTTTTAGAGATCCTAATGGGTAAATTGGAATATGACACGAAAATTAAGGACCGACCTCTCGGGTCGGGCCACCAGCCATGGTGGGGCTACAGCCCCTGCCCACGACTGCACCACCCACAGCTGCAGGCACTGCCTGCAGTCAAGGGTGGCCGTGGCCCCCCATGGGCTGGCCACAGCCCTAGGCGTGCAACCTGTGGCTACAGGCCCTGCCTGCACCCTGGCAGGCTGCTGCATCCACACGGGCGTGCAGCCTGGTGGCTACTACACCCAGCCCAGGCATGCAGCCCGGCATGGATGCACGTAGCCTGCGGTCGTGGGCCGCCAACCCCCCGGGGGCTGCCCACAGTGGTTGCCGGCCTCCGAAGAGCCGATGGACCGAAAATCGAAAAATTTTGATTTTTAAATTTGAGATTTAATTTTAAATCATGTTTAAAAATATGTAATTGAAAATTTAAATTTTTTTAAATTACATATTATTACACATGATATTTAAAATTGTTTAAGATTTGAATTTGAAATTTAAATTTGAAATTCGAATTTGGAATTTGAATTTGAAATTTAAAATTTAAATGATTCATGGGATGAGAAATAAATGGAGAGGCTACATAAAGATGGATACAAGAAGATGGAACAAAATTCAAGACCCAAAGAATGCTTTGGATAGAATTTTGTAATATTTATTTTCTTTGTTATAAGATGGAATCATGACTTGGTTATTTATCTGTCAATTATTTTTTTCTGTGATATATCATGGATATATAAATATGTATTGATGGATGTTTTATATGCATATTTGATAGCATGTCATATAGCATAGGTGAATGCCGCTTATTCTATATTGATCATATATATTTGTCAAAACTTACATGTTTTTCAAAATATTGAGTGGGAGAGGGTTTCAAACAAAACCCACGGCCTCCATTGTTAATCCATATGTGAAAGCATGGTAACGCCTCGCATCAGTTCTACCTTGACCACACCCCTCGGTAGGTGTTTACCACCGTCGGTATACTAGGTTGGATCTCCTATGTGGAAAACGTGTTCGGGTATGATTCTATTCATGACCACCCCTCGGTGGCTTGGTAGGACGTGGATTAGGCTACGTAAATAGTGGTTATACACTCAAGACTCGTTTAGTTATTAACCTTCCCTAGAATCTTTGTTAACTAAACTAGTGGACAAATAAGCGGTTATTAATATATGTCTTAACCTTGGAGAATTTAAGGCAACATATATTAATTGGACGGGGTCCATATTCTGGTTATTTGTCTCATGACCACCCCTCGGTGGCTTAGGGCAATAGGTGCTGAGAATTACCGTTGCAATACTACATGTTTTTCCAAGTTTCATGTAGGAACATACTTGTATGTTTTATTTGCTAAATTATCTGTATATTTGCTTGGGCTTTGTAATGATGTCTGGTATAATTTTATTTCAGTTCAAAATGTCATCGACACCCCTCATTTCAATACTTACTGAAAATAAGCTGAATAGCGATAATTATAAAGACTGGAAAAGAAATCTATTGATAGTTCTCAGCTGTGAGAGACAAAAGTTCGTGCTGGACGAACCATGCCCACCTAGACCTAAACCTGACATACCACTTGAGGAGGTCTCGGTTGCTGATACTCGTTGGAGAGAATCCAATGAAATAGCTCGGTGCTACATACTTGCTAGCATGATGAGTGCTTTACAAAAGCAGCATGAGACTTATCAAGTTGCTAGGGAAATCATGGAAAATCTTGAGGACATGTTCAGAGGCCAAGAAAAATTGGCTCGACAGTCTGCTATAACCAGCATTATGAACTCCAAGCAGAAAGCAGGTACTCCGGTAAAGGATCATATGATCACTCTAATGGGATTCTTTGCTGAAGCTGTCAAAAACGGTGCTGAGTTGGACTACAACACCCAGATCGAGATGGTGTTCAAAATGCTGTCAAAAGATTTTGTGGGGATTAAGGCCGCATACAATCTAGCGACAAGGGAGTTAGGACTCACTGAGCTCATGAAGCAACTCCAAGCTTATGAGCGGATGATCAGGGACGGGGATGCAGTCCAACCTAAAGGAGAAGCCAATTTGGCAGAATCTTCCAAACCCTCATAGAAGAGGAAGAGGCCAAATAAGAAGTAAGTGGCTTCCAATTCTTCTAATCCTCCTATCTCGGATGGGAAGAAAAAGAAGAAGAAGAACAAGAAGTCTAAGGACCCTAAAAAGTCCAAATGCTTCCACAGTGGGAAGGTATGTCACTTCAAGAAGGCTTGCCAGGAATTCCTAGCCGCCAAGGGCAAGGAAGGTAAGGAACTTCACTATTTAGAAGCGTGTTTGGTGGAAGAATCAAAAGACACTTAGGTCATTGATTCGGGCGCTACTAATCATGTTTGTATTTCTATGCAGGGGTTCATGGAAACGAGAAGTCTACATGATAAGAGCCTCACGTTGTGGACTGGAGACGATAGCTTAGTGATGGTCGAGGTAGTGGGAGATGTTTACCTTTACTTTGATGAATTTAGGTTTATTTTATTAAAAGACTATTTTTATGTTCCTAATTTTAGGAAGAACCTTTTATCGGTAGCTTGTTTAATAAAGGATTCTTATTTAGTTTCTTTTAGTAAAAGAGTTGATATTCGTAGAAATAAGTCTTTTATCTATTCTGGATAGATGGATGGAAACCTATATTTGATCAAACCAAAGATGTACTCACTGTTTGACACCGAATTAATAGATAACTCTAAAAGGTTGAAAGTTTCTCACTCTAACAAGGCATATCTTTGGCATTTAAGACTTGGTCATATTAATCAGGATAGGATTCAAAGGTTGGTAAAAGACGGTCCTCTAGAATCTCTAGAGGAGGTACGTCTTCCTCAATGTGAGTCTTGTCTTGAGGGTAAGATAACTAAGAGGTCTTTTAGAGCTAAGGATACTAGGGCTCAGGAACTCTTAGAAATTGTGCATACTGACGTATGTGGCCCCATGAACGTCACAGCATGAGGAGGATTCGAGTATTATGTCTCCTTTATAGACGATTGCTCAAGGTATGGATATGTGTACCTAATGCACTGTAAGAGCGAAACCTTTGATAAGTTCAAAGAGTATCGTGCGGAAGTGGACAAGCAATTGGCTAAATCCATAAAGACACTTCGATCAGATCGAGTTGACGAATACCTCTCCGACGAACTTCTAGGACATCTTGTATAGAATGGGATATTATCCCAATTGACTACACCTAGTACTCCACAATAGAATGATGTAGCCAAAAGGAGGAACAGGACCTTATTAGATATGGTACGATCCCTGATGAGTTATTCAACGCTGCCGTTATCATTCTGGGGATATGCATTACAAATGGTGTGCTATATTCTGAATCAGGTTCTAAGCAAATCAATTCCTAGGACTCCGTATGAATTGTGGCGTGGCAGGAAGCCCTCCCTTAGACATATGAGAATATGGGGCTACCCGGCACATATACTGGATGGGGATGCGAAGAAGTTGGAACCAAGATCAGAATTGTGCATGTTTGTAGGGTATCCTAAGGGAACTAAGGGAGGCCTGTTCTATAATCTGAAGGAACAAAAAGTCATTGTTTCAACCCATGTGACATTCTTGGAGGAAAGTCACATGAATGACTTTAAGTCTCAAAGCAAAATGGTTCGAGAGGAGCTATCGAAAAGAACTGCTCTACAAGTTTTGGTCTTGGACACAAGTCTGAGTTCTGGTGAAAGACCTGCAGACGATCAAAAATTTAGGGTGCCTCGTAATTGTAGGAGGGTTTCAAGGAAATCTAATTTCTTCATGTATGATGCTAAGGTATACCAGGTCGAGGCTCATGAGCATGAGGATGATTCGGTCACTTATGATGAAGCTATAAATGATGTTGATTCTAAATCTTGGAAACAGGCTATGAACATGGATTCTATAAAATCTAACTCTGTTTGGGAACTTGTAGATCTGTCGGATGGGATAAAACCCATTAGATATAAGTGGGTCTACAAAAGAAAGAAGGATACGAAAGGGAGAGTGGAAACTTCAAACCTAGACTGGTTGCAAAGGGGTACACATAAAAGGCTAGAATCGATTACGATGAAACCTTTTCGCCTGTTGATATGCTGAAGTCTATCCGTATTCTTCTGTCGATTACAAGATCTGGCAAATAGATGTCAAGACGGCATTCTTGAATGGCCATCTTGAGGAGTGTATCTACATGATATAGCCCGAAGGGTTCATCGTAAAAGGCCAAGAAAGAAAAGTCTGCAAATTGCTTAGATCCATTTATAGATTATAGTAAGCATCCCGCTCATGGAACTAGAGATTTGATCAAGCGATCAAGATATTTGGTTTCGAAGAACGTTGATGAACCCTGTGTTTATAAACGTATTAAGGATGGAAAAGTTGTCTTTCTAGTACTCTATGTCGATGATATACTACTCATTAGGAATGATGTAGGGAACTTATCATCGATCAAGCTTTGACTGCACCAATAGTTTGACATGAAGGACTTGGGAAAAGCTAATTATGTTCTAGGCATTCGTCTCTTTAGAGATTGAAAGAACAAAATGATAGCATTATCCCAAGCTTCATACATAGATAAAATAATTGACAAATACGCAATGCAAGAGGCAAAGAAAGGCACATAACCTTCCATTGCCGGTCTAACTCTTTCATTGGATGACTGTCCCAAGACATCGGAAGAAAGAGAGCGTATGACTAAGGTCCTTTATGCATCCGTTGTGGGTAGCCTTATGTACGCTATACTTTACACTCGCCTGGACATATGTTTTGCAGTAGGTATGGTGAGTCGATATCAAGCAAATCCTGGAACCAAGCATTGGCATGTTAGGAAATGCCCTAAGCATTAGAGACATTTTGATGTATTTATTTTGAACTGGATAATAAAATTATATATAGAGGTTATTCATTACATTGCTTTCTGTCCTCATTTTATTTACATGTTAAAGTAAATGTAAGCAAATATGGCTCACTGACTGCTTGTGTTAAAACTGTTAGAACGTTGCATACAATGGACTTTTGTATGCGAGAAGACAATGTTCTAAAGTTAGCGGTCTAAACTATGATCTGTAGTCTATGGGGTTAGACCGAGCATCTAACTCATGTTAAGACTATTATGTTGTCTAAAGCCTTAGAGGGGATGGTTTGTCTTGACTGTCTGGAGCTGGACTCCCAAGTAGAGACATAGATATGTTGCTTAGTGGTGACATATTAGACCGGGACTAAAGCGTGATTGATCTACGCAGTCTGCTATGAGTGGATCAATCTGCTTTTGACGTTCATTGTGCAATAACCTTAATCCTGAGTAAATGAACTATTTCATGTATATGACTTGTGTACTTTGATATTCCAATGGCTAAAGCGTCTCAGAGGTAGTAAGCTTATAGGCTAGTTCGTTGGGTGCATGACTTGTATACGATGATGGGTGTGTTTACAAATATCGAAATCATAGCTCTAAGGAGTTAAAGGTATCCTCTTAAAGGCATTATACTAAATATGAAAATGGACAAGGCCTTGGGTCGTCTGCTGGGCGGATGACTTCTTATTCACATATGGTGAATAATCATTTTCTTAATTCGGTAGTATAATGGAACTTTAAGATAGCCTGATCAGTAGGATTGAACGGACTTTGACCTAAGGCTGATCATGGATATCATATGAGGGTTTTGCATACATGACAAGGTCGCTGGATAGTAGCTCGTCACAGGCTTATGTAATACGGTATATAATTAGGAGTTCAGTTTCAGGTTTATGGTGGTGTGACTCTAAAACTAGTGATCATATGATTGAGTTGTTCGGTAAAGAATGATGATCATATGGATTTACGGGAGCCCGATTATATATGTCTAACCAGTCCCTCTACTAGCTCCACATAATTCCTTAACGTTTGGCAAATTGATTTGTGTATGCTATTGGCTGGTTTATTATGCATGGATGGTGATGACACAGGATTAGGATGGTAGATAAGATTCTCTCCGGTTGGATTCAGATTTTGTTTTGGATAATAGAGTACACAATTATTCGAACTCCAAATAAAGTTGCCATGATTTTATTTGAGATTGAATTAGAGTTGTAGAAAATTATACATGAGAACAAGAATTTGAAACATAACTGTTTTGTGGATTTTGAAATTTGAATTTTGAAATTTAAAATTTGAATTTGAAATTCGAATTTGAAATTTGAATTTGAAATTTAAATTTGAAATTTGAAATTTGAAATTTGAAATTTGAAATTTGAATTTGAAATTCGAATTTGAAATTTGAAATTCAAATTTTGAATCACAGTCTAAGTGGGATTCGAATTTGTTGTGGAAAATCTACAAGGTTTGAAATTCACATTTGAGTTGGATTTGGAGAGGATAATCTTGTTAGAATCCTACTTGAATTTTGAATCCAAATCCTAACAAATAGTGGACGAAATTTTGAGGATTATCCTCAATGGAATTTCGGTTTTTGTGGATAAGGTTCAAGGGAAAAATTCAAGTTTCAATCCCAGTTGAATTTGGATTCTCTCCTCCCTAAAAAGTGGCCGAAATTATGAGAAAATCTCCTAGGAAAATTCGATTATTTTGAATAAGGATGAGATAAGATTCAAGCTTGAAAATTCTAGTGGAATTTTGATTCTCCCTTATCCTAAATGTGGTCGAATTTATGGAGGAAAAATCTCCTAGGAAATTTCAGATTTTTTGGTTAAAAAAAGGGAGATAAAATTCTAGTTAAAATCTTGTTTAGATTTGGATTGGATTTATCTCATAATGGCCGAATTTTATTGTTGGGATTTTCCCTTGGAAAATTCAGATTTTATGGTTATGGATAAGGGAGAATATCTTTTCCTAATCCAATTCGAATTCAGAGAATTACCTCATGCAGGTCTATAAATAGAGGTCCTACCACTCCAGTTCTCTTAGACCACAGACTCTCAGGTGAGCAGGCTTATTGTTGCACAGCCCACCGTGACAATAAAGTTCTTTAGAGATCTGGGTGGTCAAAAGAAGACTAGCAGTGTTAGCATACCGATCGAGGTTTAGAGTGCCCACACACTCAACCATTCAGGACTTAGAGAATAGTAGAGAAGGCTAGTTGGTTGAAGCCTCTGGTCATTCTCCTCCTGCAAGATTGGCGTCCTTGAGGTATGAGTTTTAATTGTTGTTGGTTTATTGTATATGGCATCATGAGATATTTAATGATCTAAAAATTTTTATTATTCCGCTGCGCTACTCTGATACGTTTTTACCGATTTATTTTCCTACATGGCAAGCAGTAAAGTATATACTCAAGTATCTTAAGAGAACGAGGGATTGTATGCTAGTGTATTCTGGAAGGGACCTAACACCCGTAGGATACACGGATTCAGACTTCCAGACTTGCAAGGATTTGAGGAAATCGACATCAGGATCAGTGCTCTTGCTCGGAGGAGGTGGAGGAGCATGAAGCAGGGTCGCACAGCTGACTCTACTATGGAGGCTGAGTATGTGGCTGCGGTTGAGGCATCTAAAGAAGCGGTTTGGCTCCGCAAGTTCTTTAGAGACCTTGAAGTCATTCCTGGTGTTGACAAGCCTATCACACTTTACTATGATAACACTATGGCTATTGCCAACACAAGGGAATCTCGGCACCACAAGAGGATCAAGCACATAGATCGGAGGTATCACATTATTAGAGGGCACGTGGAGACAAGACAAGTAGATGTATGTAAGATCGCGTTCAAGGACAACATTGTCGATCTCTTTACTAAGACTTTGGTGGCTAGAAGCTTTGAGAGGCATGTAGAGGTGATGAGGATGCGTAACATGGCACATCAATTGGCTTAGGCCAAATGGGAGATTATTAGGAAATGCCCTAAGCATTAGAGATATTTTGATGTTTTTATTTTGAACTAGATAATAAAATTATATATAGGGGTTATTCATTACATTGTTATTTGTCCTCATTCTATTTACATGTTAAAGTAAATATTAGTAAATATGGCTCAATGACAGCTTGTGTTAAAACTGTTAGAACGTTGCATGCAATGGACTTTTATATGCAAGAAGACAATGTTCTAAAGTAAGCGATCTAAACTAAGGTCTGTAGTCTATGGGGTTAGACTGAGCATCTAACTCATGTTAAGACTATTATGTTATCTAAAGCCATGGTGGGGACGGTTTGTCTCGACTGTCTGGAGCATAAACTCTCAAGTAGAGACATAGATATGTTGCTTGGTGGTGACATATTAGACCGGGACTAAAGGGTGATTGATCTACATAGTCCGCTATGAGTGGATCAATCTACTTTTGACATTCATTGTACAGTAACCATAATCCTGAGTAAATGAACTACTTCATGTATATGACTTGTGTACTTTGATGTTCCAATGGCTAAAGCGTCTCAGAGGTAGTAAGCTTATAGGCTAGTTCGTTGGGTGCATGACTTGTATACGATGATGGGTGTGTTTACAAATATCGAAATCATAGCTCTAAGGAGTTAAAGGTATCCTCTTAAAGGCATTATACTGAATGTGAATATAGACAAGGCCTTGGGTCGTCTACTGGGCGGATGACTTCTTATTCACATATGGTGAATAATCATTTTCTTATTCGGTAGTATAATGGAACTTTAAGATAGCCTGATCAGTAGGATTGAATGGACTTTGACCTAAGGTTGATCATGGGTATCATATGAGGGTTCTGCATACATGACAAGGTCATTGAACATTAGCTTGTCACAAGCTTTCATAATACGGTATATAATTGGGAGTTCAGTTTCAGGTTTATAGTAGTGTGTCTCTGAAATTAGTGATCATATGATTGAGTTGTTCGGTACAGAATGATGATCATATGGATTCATGGGAGCCCAATTATATATGTCCAATTGATTTCTTTACTAGCTCCACATAATTCCTTAACGATTGGCAAATTGATTTATGTATGCTATTGGCTAGTTGATTATGCACGGATGGTGTTGACATAGGATTAGGATGGTAGAGAAGATTCTCTCTAATTGAATTTAGATTTTGTTTTGGATAATAGAGTACACAATTATTCGAACTCCAAATAAAGTTTCCATGATTTTATTTGAGATTGGATTGGAGTTGTAGAAAATTATCCATGAGAATAAAGTTTGAAAAACAACCTTTTTGTGGAGTTCGAAATTTGAAATTTGAAATTTGAAATTTTGAATTTGAAATTTGAATTTGAAATTTAAATTTGAAATTCGAATTTGAAATTTGAAATTTGAAATTTGAATTTGAAGTTTGAAATTTGAAATTTAAACTTTGAAATTTGAAATTCAAATTTTGAATCACAGTCCATGTAAGATTCAAATTTTTTGTGGATAATCCACATGGAGAAATTCGAATTTGATTTAGATTCTGGATAGGAAGATCTTGTTTGAATCTTACTTGAATTTTGAATCTCAATCCTAACTAACTTGTTCGAAAATTTTGAGGAATATCCTCATGAAATTTTCGAAATTTTTGTGGATAAGATTCAAGAAAAAATTCAAGTTTCAATCCCAGTTAAATTTGGATTCTTTCTTCCCTGTATTGGCTGAAATTTATTAAGTGAATCTCGACGAAGATTTTCGGTTATTTATGGAAAAAAATGAGATAAAATTCAAGTTTAAAAATCCTATTTGAATTTTGATTCCTTTCATTACAACATGGCTGAAAATTTTATGGAATAATCCTAATAGATTTTCGGATTTTTTGGTTGGTTAATGGTCAGATAAAATTCAAGTTAAAATCCTGTTTAAATTTTGAATCCAAAATCCTAAAGTTGGCCGAATGTTTTAGTTGGGATAAGGCCTAGAAAATTCTGATTTTGTGGATGGATAAGGGAGAAAATCTTCTCCTAATCCATCAGAGGATCACCTCATGCAAGTCTATAAATGGAGGTCCTGCCACTCCAGTTCTCTAAGACCACAGACTTTCAAGTGAGCAGGCTTATTGTTGCACAACTCACTATGACAATAAGTTCTTTAGAGATCTGGGTGGTCAGAAGAAGACTAGCAGTGCTAGCATACCGATCAAGGTTCAGAGTACCCACACACTCAGCCATTCAAGAATTGGAGAATAGTAGAGAAGGCTAGTTGGTTGAAGCCCTCCAATCATTCTCCTCCTACAGATTAGCGTCCTTTGAGGTATGAGTTTAAATTGTTGTTGGTTTATTGTATATTACATCATGAGATATTTAACGATCTTAAAAAATTTTATTGTTTCGCTGCCTTACTCTGATACGTTTTTACCGATTTATTTCTTACATAAGACTACCCATAACAAATGCATCAGGGACTTTACTCTTATGCTCTCTTTCTTTCGATGTCTTGGGACAATCATCCAATAAAAGAGTCAGTCTAGCAATGGAAGGTTATGAACGTTTCTTTGCCTCTTGCATTGCATATTTGTCAATTATTTTCTCTATGTATGAAGCCTGAGATAATGCTATCATTTTGTTCTTTCAATCTCTAAAGAGACAAATGCCTAGAGCATAATTAGCTTCTCCTAAGTCCTTCATGTCAAATTGTTGATGCAGCCAAAACTTGATTGATGACAAATTCCCTACATCATTAACAATGAGCAATATATCATCGATATATAGTATCAGAAAGATCACTTTTCCATCCTTAATACGTTCATAAACACAGGGTTCATCAACGTTCTACTCAAAATCGAATGTTTTGATCGCTTGATCAAACCTTTGGTTCCATGAGCAAGATGCTTGCTTTAATCCATAAATGGATCTAAGTAACTTATAGACTTTTTTCTTTTGGCCTTTTACCATGAACCCTTCAGGCTGTATCATGTAGATACTTTCCTCAAGATGGCCATTCAAGAATGCTATCTTGACATCCATTTACCAGATCTCGTAATCGAGAGTCACAGCAATGGATAGAAGAATACAAATAGACTTCAACATAGCAATAGGCGAAAAGGTTTCATCGTAATTGATTCTAGCCTTTTGTGTGTACCCCTTTGCAACCAGTCTAGCTTTGAAAGTTTCTACTTCCCCTTCCATATTCTTCTTTCTTTTGTAGACCTACTTGCATCCAATGAGTTCTATCCCATCTAGTAGATTCACTAGTTCCCAAACAGAGTTAGATTTCATAGAATCCATCTAATTGTTCATGGCCTGTTTCCAAAATTTAGAATCAACATCATTTATAGCTTCATCAGAAGTGATCAGATCCTCTTCATGCTCATGAGCCTTGGCCCGGTATACCTCAGCATCATATATGAAGAAATTAGGCTTCCTTGAAACCCTCCCACTATGATGAAGTACCCTAAATTGTTGATCGTCTACAGGTCTTTCACTGGAACTCAGATTTACGTCTAAGACCGAAACCCATGAAACAGTTCTATCACCCAATAACTCCTTTAGCACCACTTTGTTTTGAGGCTTAAAGTCATTCATGTGACTTTCCTCTAAGAATGTCGCATGGGTTGATACAATGACTTTTTGTTCCTTCGGGTTATAAAACAGACCTCCCTTAGTTCTCCTAGGATATCCTGCAAACATGCACAATTCTGATCTTGGTTCTAACTTTTTCGCATCCCCATCCAGTACATGTGTTGGGCAGTCCCAGATTCTCAAATGTACAAAGGAGGGCTTCCTACCATGCCACAATTCATACGGAGTCCTGCGAATTGACTTTCTTGGAACCTGATTCAGAATATAGCATGCCGTTTGTAATGTATATCCCTAGAATGATGATGGCAGCTTTAAATAACTTATCATGGACTGTACCATATACAATAAGATCCTGTTTCTCCTTTCAGGCACACCATTCTATCGTAGAGTACCAGGTGTAGTCAATTAGGATAATATCCCATTCTCTACAAGATGTCCTAGAAATTCATCGAAGAGGTATTCGCCACCTCAATCAGATCAAAATGTCTTTATAGATTTACCCAATTGCTTTTCCACTTCCGTACGATACTCTTTAAACTTATCAAAGGTTTCTCTCATGCGGTGCATTAGGTACACATATCCATACCTCGAGTAATCATCTATAAAAGAGACATAATACTCATACCCTCCTCGTACTTCGATGTTCATGGGGCCACATACGTCGGTATGCACAATTTCTAAGAATTCCTGAGCCCTAGTATCCTTAACTCCAAAAGACCTCTTACTTATTTTACCCTCAAGAGAAGACTCACATTAAGGAAGACGTACCTCTTCTAAAGATTCTAAAGGACTGTCTCTCAGTAACCTTTGGGTCCTATCCTGATTAATATGACCAAGTCTTAAATGCCAAAAATATGATTTGTTAGAGTGAGAAACTTTCAACCTTTTAGAGTTATTAGTTAATTCGGTGTCAAGCAGTGAGCACATCTTTGGCTTGATTAAATATAGGTTTCCATCCATCCATCCAAAACAGATAAAAGACTTATTTTTACGAATATCAACTCTTTTAGTAAAAGAAACTGAATAAGAATCTTTTATTAAACAAGTTACTGATGTAAGGTTCCTCTTAAAATCAGGAACATAAAAACAGTCTTTTAATAATATAAACCTAAATTCATCAAAATATAGATAAACATCTCCCACTGCCTCAGCCACCACCAAGCTTCCATCTCCAGTTCATAACGAGAGGCTCCTATCATGTAGACTTCTCATTTCCACGAACCCTTGCATAGAAACACAAACATGATTAGTGACTCCCAAATCTATGACCCAAGTGTCTTTTGATTATTCCACCAGACACGCTTCTAGATAAAGAAGTTCCTTACCTTCCTTGCCCTTAGCAGCTAGGAATTCCTGGCAAGTCTTCTTGAAGTAACCTACCTTCTCACAGTGGAAGCACTTGGACTTTTCAGGGTCCTTAGGCTTCTTGTTCTTGTTCTTCTTCTTCTCCTCATCTGAGACAGGAGGAACAGAAGAATTGGAAGCTAGTTGCTTCTTATTTGGCCTCTTCCTCTTCCTTGAGGATTTGAAAGATTCCACCAAATTGGCCTCTCCTTTTGGTTGGATCGCATGCCCATCCCTAATCATCCGTTCATAAGCTTGGAGTTGCTTCATGAGCTCGGTGAGTCCTAACTCTCTTGTCGCCAGATTATATGCGACTTTAAACCCCATAAAATCCTTTGATAAAGTTTTAAATACCATTTCGATCTAGGTGTTGTAGTCCAACTCAACACCGTTTTCGGCAGCCTCAGCAAAGAATCCCATAAGTGTGATCATATGGTCCTTTACAGGAGTACCTGCCTTCTACTTAGTGTTCATGATACTGGTAATAGCAGATTATCGAGCTAATTTTTCTTGGCCTCTAAACATGTCTTCCAAGTTTTTCATGATCTCCCTAACAACTTGATAAGTCTCATGCTGCTTTTGTAAAGCACTCGTCATGTTAGCAAGAATGTAGCACCAAGCTATCTCATTGGATTCTCTTCAACGAGTATAGGCAACAGGGACCTCCTTAAGCTGTGTGTCAGGTTTGGGCCCAGGTGGCCATGATTCGTCTAGTATAAACTTGTGTCTCTAGCAGTTGAGAACTATGAGCAGATTACTTTTCCAGTTTTTATAATTATCTCCATTAAGTTTATTCTCAGTAAGTATTGAAATGAGGGGTGTCGGTGACATTTTGAACTGAAATAAAATTATACTAGACATCATTACAAAGCCCAAGCAAATATAGAGATAATTGAGCAAATTAAGACATACAAGTATGTTCCTATGTGAAACTTGAAAAAACATGTAGCATTGCAATGGTAATTCTCAATACCTATTGCCCCAAGCCACTGAGGGGTGGTCATGAGACAAATAGCCAGAACATGGACCCTGTCCAATTAATATATGTTGCCTTAAATCCTCCTGTGACAACCGAGAAATTTCACCATTCTCGAAAAATTGGTACATTGAATGTACATGATGATTTTTAAGTTTAAAGTGTGAAATAGATGATTTAATATTGTTTAGAATGTGATAAAATGTTCTGACAATGTTAAAAGTGAGAAATTCAGTTGTGGAAAAATTTCACAGAACCGAAACAAGAATAAACGGTGCCATTTAGGTATCGAGAGCTCTAGAAGGTGACTTATGGTAAGGCAAGTCTACCAAAAGATGAAAAAGCTACGCAAGTGATGTTATATGTACGTGCGTGTGTGTTACACGCAGTATCAAGAAATTGGTCAAGATGACATTTTCTTGATGAAAAACTGATATATTTAGAATCAGTATGCTCAAAATAGCCAATTGAGCATAAAATGTAATTTTTGACTGAGGAACATGCAGTATTAAGAAATTGGTCAAGATGACCTTTTCTTGATATAAAACTGATATATTTGAAATCAGAATGCTCAAATTAGTCATTTGAGCACAAAAAGTAAATTTTGACCGGGAAACATGCAGTACCGAAAAACTGGTCAAGATGACCTCGGATGAAAATAAAACTAATATATTTGGGTTCAGCATGCCCAAATTAGTCAGTATAGCCTATCAGCATGCTCAAATTAGTTAATTGAGCACAAAAGGTAATATTTGACCGGGAATTCGTAGTATCGAAAACTGGTCGAGATGATCTCGGATGAAAGCAAAACTGATATATTTGGGTTCAGCATACCCAAATTAGTCAGGATAGCTCATGTTGAAATTTTGGACAAAAAAGTATATATAAGGGCGAAAAATTTGATATTTGTAAAAAGGGCCCATAACTTTCCCTTATCCTTTTTTCTTGCCCCATCACCCCAAAAGTGAACAGTAACCGACCACCGAAAATAGTGTTCGTTTTCGACACCGCCGGCACTGTTGGAAAGCTCTCGCCAAGCTGAGTCCAACGGTGGGTCGAGTCGACGGAACGGCCACCGGAGGAAGCCCCATGCGCTTGAAGCTGCCAGAGGCCGGAATTTTCAAATGGTCGTATCTCTGCTGTCCGATGTCCAAATGCCACGATTCTAGTCCCAATGGATTCATGGTGAAGAGTAGAATAATACGAAAGCCTTATTTTAGCTCAACAACCGCCGGATCGCACTGTCTAAGTCCACCCGTCACCATCACTGTCACCGCCATGGAATCCAATGATTCTGGTGGAATTGAGTGATGTGGTGGGTACCAAAATGATCAGAGAGACACGAGGTACAAAAGGCCCAAATCAATTTTGGGCAACAAAGTCGGCACGGTGGAAATCGAACATCGCCACAGCCGTCCGATTTTTGAGGCCCGATTTTCGGCGATAGTAGGTTCGATTGGTGAAATTGACACCACCAATGGGTTCCTCTCGTTGAGATCTTCAAGGTGGTGGCTGCCTTTTTTTATCACTGCCGTAGTCAACACTAGTCAACGAACGGTCAATGGTGACCCGGTGACCAAAAATTGAAGAAGCCACGTTGGCCTATTTTCAATGTTCCGAACATATCTACAACGTCAGAATTGCAAGACAAAATTTCAAAAGTGAAGAACGGAGAAACAAAGTTTGTACGTTCGAGATCAAATGATTCGTTCGATCGCTGGTGGGACGATTTCGGTAGTGATTTCAGTCCCTTTATTCCTTAATTTATATTCTGGAATGATTATGTATTAATTATGTATTTTGTCATGTGAAATTGTAAGAGAAAAATGGATGAAAATGATGAAAAAAAATGTGTGAGAATGTAAAGATTTTTACATAAAAGTTGATTTTTACGTAAAAATACAGGCCTCTGGTATAGTATGTGGTATAATAAAATTTGATTAGATAGTTTCGAGGCTTTTCCTAAACGCCAGGAACCCAAAAATTAAGCAAAAATGTTGCCGAAATTTCTAAAACGGCACAAAGAGCATTTTAGGAAACGAGAGGTAAAAATGTGGTCGAGATGGAAACCCGAGCCCCCTCAGTGACCTAGAGTTGGAATAGTACCACCCAATGGTCGGTAAATAGTAAATCGAGAATTTCAGCAATTAATGTTGTAAAAGCTCGACAAAGCCTAAGAAAAATTATGTTATGATTTTTGGGCATAGAAAATACCGACAAAATATTAAAATGAAAATAATACGGCCCAAAGACCTATTAGGGGCAAAATTGGTCATTTTGACCAAAAATTTCTGAAATACTCGGAAAGGACCGTGAGTGCCTTAGAATAGTTAAAATAATATTCTAAGGGCTAAATTTAGGTTTTAAACCAACGTAAAGTGGGTTTACAGTGAGAAAAGTGAACTAGGGTAAAATGGTCATTTTACCAAAAGTTAGGGGCAAAATGGTAAATCTATCAAAAGTTAGGAAAAGGGCCGTTAAGGCTAGAAATGGTGTCCTAAGGCTAAAATTGAGAGTTCTAAGGCCCGGTTCGAGAATTAAGAAGGGAAAAAGCGAGAAAATTTTGCTAGGGGTAAAATGATAATTTTGCCAAAAATTAACGGAAAAGTGGAAAATGGGGTTTTGGACTCCTAAGTTCATGATTAAGAAATAAAACATAGAATTTTTATGTTTTATTTAGTTTTATGTATGAAATAAGATTGACAATAACTGTTGATTTTCCGGTTATAGGAACCCAATCTAGACTCAATGAAGGAACGTCTGTGGACCCGGGGAAGGAGATACATGCAAGAGTATTTGTAAGTTCAAGCATTTAATTGACTGCAACATAAACTGACTATTGTATGTCTGTTTTCATGTTAAGATGCGATGATATAAATGTTATGAAAGCCATGTTATGAACTATGTGTTATGTCTAAGTCATATATAAATTGACTTGACATATTTATGTCCATGTGCTATATGCAGTAAGTTCAGACATTTAAATTTGTCTATAACATGAAATACTGTGATACTGAATATGTACTAGTTGTACATTAGATGTTAAGTCCTACGGGCACTAAGGTGTAGATTGACTAACATCCCAACGAGATGAGAAGATGAGAAATGTACTGTGGGTACACTATGGAAAGAGTGTGACTACAATTAAGACACACTTTTAAAGTGGGAACACGTAAGACCTACGGGCAACAAAGGTTATTAACCTTGAGGTGACGAAAAATGTCACTTGGCTAGAACTGTAATTGAAAGATGGTAAAGAAACCACTTTTGGTGTACCGCCCCTCCAACAAGAGTGGTGGAGGTTTACAGGCCCTTTAGGGATATAATGACCACTTCGGCCGATGATAGACTAGAGGATTGACCGACAGGTCCCTCTCAGTAGTGCGCATAAATTATCGATACGGCCACTATGAGCTCAAAACCAAAATATAAATAAAGATAATATATAAAAATGTTATGGAAGCCATGAATAAGCATAATTGAGCATAACTGACACTAACACTAAATATAGTGTACTCGGTTAGGGTGACGTGAATAGTAACTAGTTAGAGTAAAAGTTACTATTCATCGATCAATATTATTCATGGAGGAATAGTACTGTTACTAGTATTATTTATGGTTATTGATGCCATAATTTGGTATCAGAGGTTAATACTCGGTACTATATGGTACAAGTATTTTATATGTATGAATGTTATTGCTTCTAGTATATGATACTAGTATGCAATATGTTGTGAAATAAGCTTATGAAATGTAAGTAATTTGAGGTATGATATGATATCAAATATGTTTATGATGGGCAAGTAAGTATTGAGTATGCTTACTATGTTATGTATGAATGTTTTAAAGCAATGAATGGAGTATATCATATGATAGGTTAATGCTTTAATGCTCTAGTTAATGACAGAGCTATATTATATGTTATGATTACTCTAACGCCACAACTGGTATCAGTTATGCTCGTTACTATATGGTAAGAGCTTTTATATGTCATGTATTTATGTTTGAACTTACTGAGCTTTAGCTCACAAGTTTGTTCATATTGCAGGTAAGAAACCTGTATCTCTACAGTAGAGTGCAATGGATGACGGCAGGATTTGCATGTGCTAATAGGGATAGGGAATCCACTGTAGATATGGTCCTGCTACCAGTCTTCCGCTGAGTGAATTGAAAGAGAAGATTTGAAGAAAAGAGAATTGATGTATTTTATGTGAAAAGTTGAAATAAAATATTTCTGTAAATTATGCTTTATAGAAATATTTTGTGAAAGATAAATTATGTACTTTGAGAAATTATGTATTTCTGCAAAGTGAAGAAAAATATTTTAAGAAAGAAGTTAAAAAAAATTGCCCTAAAATATCAAAAGTTTAAAAATAAGAAAAGGTTAAATGACGACCCAACGAGGTGCATGGGCTGTCTCGATCAACAACAGAGTCGGATCACGACGGTTACGTGTGGCCGAGGTCAGGGGACACGACACCTCTAAGGTTAAGACATATATTAATAACTGCTTACTTGGGCCACTAGTTTAGTTTACAGAGCTTCTAAGGATGGTTAATAACTAAACGAGTCTTGAGTGTATAACCATTATTTACATAGTCCGATCCATGTCCTACCAAGCCACCGAGGGGTGGTCATGAATAGAATCATGTCCGAACCCGTTTTCCACATAGGAGATCCAACCTAGTATACCAGTGGTTGTAAACACCTACCGAAGGGTGTGGTCAGGGCAGAACTAACGTGAAACATTGTCATGCTTTCACACATAGATCAACAGTGGGTTTTGTTTGAAACCCTCTCCCACTCAGTATTTTGAAAAACATGCAAGTTTTGACAAATATGTGTGATCAATATAGTCTGAGCAGAATTCACCTATCCTATATGATATGTTATCAAATATACATCCAAAACATCTATCAATACATATTTATTCACCCATGACATATCACAAAAAAAATAATTGACGGAAAAATAACCAAGTTATGGTCCCATCCTAGAATAAAGAAAATAAAGATTATAAAATTCCATCCAAAGCATTCTTTGGGGTCTTGGCTTTTGTTCCGTCTTCTTGTATCCATCTTCATGCAGCCTCTCCATTTATTTCTCAGCCCAAGAATCATTTAAAATTCAAATTTCAAAAAATTTAAATTTCAATTTTTGAAATTTTAAACAATTTAAATTTCATGTGTAATAATATGTAATTTCAAAAATTTAAATTTTCAATTACATATTTTTAAACATGATTTAAAATTAAATCTCAAATTCAAAAATTAAAATTTTTGGTTTTTCGGCTCATCAGCCCCAGAGGCCCGTAACCACCATGGGTAACCCCACCTACCAGGGGGCTGGCAGCCTACGCCTGGGCCAAGTACAGCCCTACCGGGCCATAAGTAGAGCCTGCAGCCTCAGGTTACACCCCCTGGGGGTTTGCAACAGCCCACCAGGCTACACACCCGGGTGGCCACAACAGCCCCGGGGAGGCCACGACCACCCTTGGCTGCAGGCAGAGCCTACGATCGTGGGTGGAAGCTGCCGCAACCCCATCCTGCTCGAGGGCAGGGGCTGCAGCCCCACCAAGGCCGGTGGCCTGGTCCTGAGTGGGTGATCTTGGATTTTCATGCCATATTTCAATTTATCTATTAGGATCTCTAAAAATTAATTTGAATCCTAATTAAATTAAAATTTTCCACATAAATAAAATTTCAAATTTCAAATTAAATTTAATTTTTTAAGAAAAATAAATTATGGTCATCAAACTTTAATATCCTCCAAGAAAAATTACATAAAATCTCCTAAACCGTTTCTGGTGTACAAAATTCTAATCATAAAAATTCTAGGAGACTAAAAAATTAAAATCCATAAGAAAATTACGATGATTATAAACCGCTTCCATGATTACATAAAAATTCCTAGATATAATTTTTCTAAATTCTAAAGAACCAAAACTGACATAAAATAAGCATGATTATAAAAATTCAAAAATTAAAATAACAATATACTACATACATAATACATGATAAAAACATAAAGGAATCCTAGAATGCCACTTTCTAAATATCAAATCCATACAAATAAAAAAATAACTAATTGTCTAATTTATGTACATAGCATAATCACGAGATGGCTCTGATACCAATTGTAAAATAAAATCGGTAAAAATGCATCAGAGTGGCGCAGTGGAATTACAAAAATTTTTTAAGATCGTTAAATATCTCATGATGCTATATACAATAAACTAACAACAATAAATGTCATACATCAAGAGGATGCCAACTACAGGAGAAGAATGACCAGAGGGCTTCAACCAACTAGCCTTCTCTACTATTCTCTAATTCCTGGATGACAGAGTGCGTGGGCACTCAGTTCCTCGACTAATATGCTAGCACTGCTAGTCTTCTTCTGACCACCCAGATCTCTAAAGAACTTATTGTCACAGTGAGTTATGTAACAATAAGCCTGCTCACATGAGAGTCTGTGGTTTAAGAGAACTGGAGTGGTAAGACTCCTATTTATAGACCAGTACGAGGTGATCCCTTAAATTTGAATTGGGCTAGGAGAAGATTCTCTCTCTTCCTTTGCTCACAAAATCCAAATTCCCTATAGGCCATAATCAAGGGAAGATTTGGTCACCCTAGGGGATTTTGCATTCTAAATTCAAATAAGATTTTAACTTGAATTTTATCTCATCATTATCCCCTAAAACTGAACTTTCCTTTAGCCCAAGAACAAGGCTAGATTCGGCCATCTAAGTGTAAGGAGAATCAAAATTCAAATAGGATTTTCTAGCTTGAATTTTATCTCACCCTTATCCACATAAAACCGAATTCCCTTAGCCTTATCCACTAAGATTTTTAGCCATCTTTGTGAGGGAGAGAATCAAAATTCAAATAGGATTTTCTAGCTTGAATTTCCTTTAATCCTTATCCATAAAAATCGATTGTATCTAGGGTGGGATTCTCTTAACTAATTCGGCCATGTTTGTGTAGATTTAGGATTCAAAATTCAAGTAGGATTCAAACAAGATCTTCCCCTTCATTATCCATATAAAAACCAAAATTTACCTAGTGGATTTATCCACAACAAATTTGGTTACACCATGGATTTGTGATTTAAAATTTGAATTCAAATTTCAAAGTTTAAATTTCAAAATTCAAACTTCAAATTCAAATTTCAAATTTAAATTTTGAATTCAAATTTCAAATTTCAAATTTCAAATTTAAATTTCAATTCAAATGTCAAATTTGAATTTAAAATTTAAATTTCAAATTTCAAAATCCAAATTTCAAACTCCACAAAAAGTTGTATTTCAAATTTTGTCGTCATGGATAATTTTCTACAACTCCAATTCAAACTCAAATAAAATCATAGCAACTTTATTTAGAATTTAAATAATTGTGTACTCTATTATCCAAAATAGATTCTGAATTTAACCAGAGAGAATCTTGTCTTCCATCCTTATCCTATGTCTACACCATCCATGCATAGTCAACTAGCCAATAAGCATACACAGATCAATTTGCCACTCGTTAAAGAATTATGCGAAGTTAGTATAGGGACCAATTAGACATATATAATCGGGCTCCCATGATTCAATATGATCATCATTCTATATCGAACAACTCAATCATATGATCACCAATTTCATAGTCATACCACTATAAACCTGAAACTGAACTGTCAATTATATACTGTATTACGAAAGCCTATGACAAGCTATTGTCCAATGACCTAGTCATGTATGTAAAACCCTCATATGATATCTATGATTAGCCTTAGGTCAAAGTCCGTTTAACCTACTGATTAGACTATCTTAAAGTTCCATTATACTACAGAATAAGAAAATGATTATTCACCATATGTGAATAAGAAGTCATCCGCCTAGTAGATGACCCAAGGCCTTGTCCATTTTCACATCCAGTATAATGCCTTTAAGAGGATACCCTTAACCCCTTATTAGATCTATGATTATGATATCTACAAATAAATCCTTCATCGTATACAAGTCATGCACCTAACGAACCGGTCTATAAGCTTACTACCTCTGAGATGCTTTAGCCATTGGAACATCAAAGTACACAAGTCATATACATGAAGTAGTTCATCTACTCAGGATTAACGTTATTGCATAATGAACGTCAAAAGCGGATCGATCCACTTATAGCAGACTACATAGATCAATCACACTTTAGTCTCAGTCTAATATGTCACCACCAAGCAACATATCTATGTCTCTACTCGAGACTGAATGCTCCAGATAGTTAAGACAAACCGTCCCCACCATGGGTTTAGACAACATAATAGTCTTAACATGAGTTAGATGCTCGATCTAACCCCATAGACTACAGACCATAATTTAAACTGCTTACTTTAGAACATTGTCTTCTCGCATACAAAAATCCGTTGCATGCAACATTCTAACAGTTTAACACAAATAGTCAGTGAGCCATATTTACTTTAACATGTAAATAGAATAGAGACAAATAGTAATATAATAAATAACCTCTATATATGATTTTATTATCCAGTTCCAAATAAATGATATACATCAAAATGTCTTTCATGCTTAGGGTATTTCCTAATAGCTTCATCCTTTGGTTCCCAATCAGATGGAACATCTTTAATATGTGTTGACTTGCGCATGAAAGAGTATTTATAAAGATTGTATGAGCAAAACCTACAAATAAAGATCGATATTCACGCAGCTTGTCTCATTCCAATCACCTAGATATCTAAAAATTTATTATTATAAGTCAGAGTTATAATAATAAATTTATTCACCTAAAAGTCTATGGTCTAAGTAAAATAGGAGCCCTCAGGTGCCTATTTGTAGTGAATCCATTGGATGGTTTTCGAAATTTAAACAAGACACCAAAAAAGATTTTTCTCTCTCCTCCTCCTTATTGTGGCTGAATTTTACCTAGAGAGATTCCCCAAAAATTTCATCCACCATAAGTCTAGGGAGTTCCAAAATTTAAATCAAATTTTAATCTCCACAAATCTTGTGAATTTATCTCCATAGATAATGTTCCATAAGTCTAGTTTAAATCATGACAACTTTATTTGAATTAAACAATTATGTGATACTCTATATGGATTGTAGTGTGGCAAGAAGCCTTCCCTTGGACATATGAAAATATGAGGTTGCATGGGTTATGTATTAGATGGGGATGTGAAGAAGTTGGAATACTTTCGGAATTGTGCATATTTTTAGGGTATCCTAAGGGAACTAAATTAGGTCTGTTTTATAACCCAAAGAAATAAAAGATCATTGTCTTAACCCATACAACATTCTTAGAGGAAAGCTACATAAATGACTTTAAGTCTCGAAGTAAAGATATGCTAGAAGAGTTATAAGATGATAGAATTGCTTCATACGTTTCGGTCGTAGACACAAGTTTGAGTTCTAGTTAATGACCTACAAACGTTCAATAGTTTAGGGTACTGTGACGTAGTGGAGGGTTTCTAGGAAACCTAACTTCTTAGAAATATAATGATGACCAGGCTGAAGGTCATGAGTATGATGGTGACCTGGTTACTTACGATGAAGTTATAAATGATGTTGATTCTAAGTCTTTGAAACAAGCTATGAATAATGAGATGAATTTTATGGAATCCAACTCCGTTTGGGAATTTGTAGACCTATCGGATGGGATCTAACCCGTTGACTGCAAGTAGGTCTATAAAAGAAAGAAGGATGTTGAAGGGAACGTTAAACTTTTAAGGCTAAACTTATAGCAAAGGTACATGCAAAAGGATGGAATCGATTATGATGAAACCTTTTCACTTGTTATGATGCTAAAGTCTATTCGCATTCTTCTATCCATTGTTGTGGTTCTTAATTATGAAATCTAGCAAATGGATGTCAAGATAGCATTCTTGAATAGCTATCTTGATGAGAATATCTATATGATACAGCTTGAAAGATCATGACAAAAGGCCAAGAGAGGAAAGTTTTTGAGTTCCTTAAATCCATTTATGGATTAAAGCAAGCATCCCACTCTTGAAACCAAAGATTTGATGAAGTGGTCAAAACATTTGGTTTTGAGCAGAATGTTGATGAACCTTATATTTATAAACGTATAAAGATTGGTAAAGTGGTTATTCTGGTATTTTATGTCAATAATATACTACTCATTGGGAATGATGTAAGGAACTTATTATCAGTTAAACTTTGGTTATCTTAATAGTTTGATATAAAGGACTTGGGAGAAGTTAATTATGTTCTAGACACTTTTCTCTTTAGAGATAAAAAGAACAAATTGATAGCATTATCCCAAACTTCATACATAGATAAGATAATTGAAAAATATGCAATGCAATAGACAAAGAAAGGTTCACGAACTTCTATTGCTGGTCTAACTCTTTTATTGGATGACTATCCTAAGACATCAGAAGAAAGAGAGCATATAAGTAAGGTTTCTTATTCTTCTGCTGTGGGTAAACTTATGTATATTATGCTTTGCACTAACCTGGATATTTGTTTTGTGGTAGGTATGGTGAGTCGATATCAAGCATATCCTGGAATCGAGCATTAGCAAGCCGTGTAGCTTATACTCAAGTATCTTAAGAGAATGAGGGATTATATGCTGGTTTATTCTGGAGGGGACCTAACATCCATAGGATACATGGACTTAGACTTCTAAACTTGTAAAGATTCAAGGAAGTTGACTTTAGGATCAGTATTCATACTTGAAGGAGGTGCTATTATATGGAGGAGCGTGAAACTAGGTTACACAGTTGACTCTATGATAGAGGCTGAATATATGGTTGCGGCTAAGGCATCTAAAGAAGAGGTTTGACTCCACAAGTTTTTTAGAAATCTTGTGGTCATTTCAGTTTTTGACAAGCCTATCACACTCTACAATGATAATAGCATGCCTATTGTCAACACAAAGGAATCTAGGTACTACAAGAGGACCAAGCACATTGATCAAAGATACCATATAATTAAAGGGCATGTAGAGGTAGGTTTAGTAGATATATGTAAGGTCACATCCAATGACAACATTACCGATCCCTTTACTAAGACTTTGGTGGCTAGAAGCTTTGAAAGGCACGTAGAGGTGATGGAGATGTGTAACATAGCACATTTACTAGCTAAGGGCAAGTGGGAGATTATTATGAATGCACTAAGTGGGAAAGACATTTTGATGTATTTCATTTATTTTTGAACTGATTAATAATATATTAGAGGTTATTCATTACATTACTATATGTCCTCATCCTATTTACATGTTAAGTAAATGTAAGCAAATATGGCCCATTGACTGCTTGTTGTTAAACTGTTAAAATGTTGCATGCAATGGACTTTTGTATACGAGAAGGTAGCATTCTAAAGCAAACAATCTAAATTTATAGTTCCTGATCTATGAGGTTAGAGTGAGCATCCAACTCTTGTTAAGACTATTATATAGTCTAAAGCCAATCAAGGAAATGATTTATTTTAATTGTCTAGATATTTGACTGTCAAGTAAAGACATAGATGTTACTTGATGGTGACGTATCAGACTGGGATCAAAATGCAATTAATCTACGTAGTTCACTTGAGTGGATTGATTCACTTTCAACGTTCATTATGCAATAACTTTAATCCTAAGTAGGTGAATCACTTCATGTGTACAACTTGTATACTTTGATGTTTCAAAGGCTAAAGCATTTCAGAGGTAGTAAGCTTATAGATCGGTTCGTTGGGTACATAACTTATATACAATGGAGGGTTTGTTTATAGATATTGGAATCATAGTTCCAGTGAGGAGTAAAGGTTACCCTCTTAAAGGCATTATACTGGATGTGAAAATGGACAAAGCCTTAGGTCATTTGCTTGACAGATGACTTCTTATTTATATATGGTGAATAATCATTTTCTTTATTGGATGTATAACGGATCTTTAAGATAGCTTGATCAATAGGTCGAATGAACTTTGACCTAAGGTTGATCATAAATTGGATATTATATGAGGGTGTTGCATACATGACAAGGTCATTGGACAATAGCTTATCACTAGCTTGTGTAATATGGTATATAATTGGGAGTGCAGTTTTAGGTTTATGGTGTTGTGACTTAGAAACTAATAATAATGTAATGGGTTTATTCGATAAAGAATAATAGTTATGTGCATTATTAACGACCACATTATATATGTCCAATCGGTTTCTTTACTAGCTTCACATAATTCCTTAATAGATGGTAATTGATCGAGATATTCTTTGTTACTTGTACTCTTGTATTTAGTAAAGAGAAAAATCCGGATCACCCATTACAGGGTGTGGGCATTTTTTCTCTAGAAGCCAAGGGCAAAATTATAATTTTATATTATTTAATAAATCGGATAAATATTTAATTTAGGTTAGTATTTATTTTGGAATATAAGATTTGAAATTTGAATTAATTGTATTTGTCTTTCAAAAGACAAATATGAGATTGATTTACATTTTGAAAATCTTATTTGAATAAATATTTGAAATTTAAGTGGTCATTCTATTTGAATCTGAATTGAACAAAATCTTATCCTAGCGCTAAAGCAGGGGGTGGATATTTTATAGGATTGGAAGACAAGAGTTTTTCCTAATTTGATTTTGTTTTGGATAAGAGATTACAGAATTATTTGAATTTGAAATAAAGTTACCATAATTTTATTTGAATTTGAATTGGAGTTATGGAAAATTATCCATGAAAACAAAATCACGAGATTTGTGGAATTTTAAATTTTAATCAAATTTTGAATCCTAAATCAAAAGGAAACTGAAATTTTTAGGGCCTATCCCCTATAGAAAATTTCAGATTTTTAGTGACTGAGGAGAGATGAAAATCTAGTTTGGAATCCTCTTTGAATTTTTAATATCCTATACTTGTGGTGGCTGAAATTTTTAGTGGATTTTCCTCAAGGAAAATTTAGCCATAGTGTATGGAGGTGAGAGAAAAATCTTTCCTTGAGTTCTATTTAAATTCTAAAAGTCACATAATGTAATTTTATAAATAGGACATGTGACGACCAAAGAATTCTAACAGTGTAACTTAGTTTAATCTAGGGTTCTCTATGAGTTCTGTAAGTAAGAATGTAAAAAAACACTATATTTGTAATTAGACAAATTATAGTGTTGATAGTAATAAATACATGTTTTGGAGAAATTAAAATCTCCAAAAATAAGTAGAGAATAAAGTATATGAGTAAGAAAGTGATTTCAAGCCAAAATGCTCAAAAAGGAGTAGTTTCGGTATCCGAACAGTGTAAAGATAATAATTTGATAGTACAGATGGCTAGACAAGTCCTCCGGTATGTCACCCCAGAAATTTCGTCATCTTCGGTAAAATGACGAAGCATTTTGGGGCCAAAGAAACCAAGAGATTACCCTAGGTAAACCCTAAGGTTACTAAAGGATGAAAAACTTTGTCATTGATTTTTAGTCCAACGACAGTAGAATAAGGTAAACTGATCATACAGGAGGCATCAGAAACCCGCCTACGCGATTTCGGTAAAGTTTGGTTCGGTTTGACTTTTGGTCAAACTTTGACCTATGGATTAATTAGATGACATCATGGATGATGTCATAATTAGGAATAAGAAACTAGAAGAAAAAGGGTGGTAGGTAGGATGAATGGCTAAGATTAAAGGTAGGTAAGATCAAGGGCTAAGATTAAGCCAAAAATGCAAAGTGGATTTTTTAAAAAATTTTGTGGATAAGGGCTGAATAGGTCGGTTTTACAGCTGGAAAGACAGCCAAAATAATTATGTTTTGACCCCAAAAAGTTTGCAAATAAACCCTTGAAAAGTTGCTAAAAAGTCCCTAAAGAAAATTGCTAAAAAGCCCTCCTTTTTTGCCTCCCTTTATAAAAACGTTTTTGGCTTCATGAAATCAGATTTTTTTTTCTGAAATTACAGCCCCTTTACTGCCCTTTGATGCCGTGACTCTTCCCCTCCATTGAGCTTGAGTTTCTTCAAATTTTGGTGTCAAAATCTTAAGCAAAGTTCTTCTTAAGCAAGTGTTGAGTAACATAGCAAGGTAAGCTTGAAATTTCAAGCTTTTCTTTGGTATTTTGAAGCAAAAATCCGTGGCTATGTTGAGTAGAAAAGAATGAGAAAAGTTTAGTTCAAACCTTGTTGTTTAAGGATACTTAGTTTGCATGATAGTTAAAGAGTAATTTAGAAGCTTGAAACAAGAATTTTTCATGTTAGTTTTATGAGGAACCCGTGACTAAGTGTATGGGTTCAAGAAATTTTAAGTTTGGTTTAATTAAATTGTTGTTTTAAAGTGTGTTTTGATATTAAAACACTAGAAAGAAAATTTGAAAGCTTAAAACCAAAGTGGGATTCGGTTTGTTTCAAGAAAAACTGTGTATGTTACTAGGGTTTGGAAAGAATTTTGAGTTGGTTTTAGTTGATTTAAACATGTGTTTTGATGTGTAAAATGTTTAGAAAGAAAAGTTAAAAAGTTTGAAACAAAATTTTGTAAAAGTTTTCTAAAAAGGAACCATGTATACCTAGTGTGAAGAACATGTAAAAAATCATGTGATTTAGCGTTGTGGTAAGTTAGAATGATGTAGAATATAAGCTTGTGTAAGTGGTTGTATTAAAAACAAAAGTTTGGTTAGGGTATAGCATAAAACCCGTGGCATCCAAGTGAGATTTCAATAAGAATTTTATTTGGTTTTGGTATTGAATATGCCTTAAAAAAAAAACCAAGAAGAAAAGTAAGAGAAAGAATGTTTGAAAAAAAGGAAGTTTTGGTGTTGGAAACCTAAACTAAAACCGTGGCCTAAGTAATTGAAAAATAAAGACTTTGTGTGTGATTTGTACATTGAGAATGTGGAAAGATTTTATGTAAAAGTTTAGAAACTTTTGCGTAAAATAGGCTTCTGGTATAGTACGTGGCAGGTTTAGATTAGGATAGATGGTTTTGAGGCGTTTCCTCAACGCCGGAAACCTAAAATTTAAGCGAAAATGCTGCTGAAATTTTTTAAGCGGTATTAAGGGTATTTCAGGAAACAAGCGATAAAAATATGCTAGGAAATGAAAACCGAGATCCCTCGGTACCTTAGAGTTTGAAGTAAGAAAGCAGGTCTAGCAGAGTAGTAAACCGACCCCGAAAATCTAAAATGCCGAGAGGACGGAAAAAAAAATAACGTCAAGGGTGTTTTAGGTAACAATGGTAAAGTTTAGGGTCAGGATGGAAAAACCCGAGCCCCTCAGAGACCTGGGTCGGGAAGAGAATAAGAAACATTTTTAAGATTAGTGAAAAGCTCGTTTGAAGCTTCGAAACGCTAGAAAAACGAGCTACGACCCCAAGGATCAGAATAGTACCACCCGAGGGACGGGTGATAAGTAAATAGTGTAATCACAACAATTAAGTTGTAAAAATTTACCTAGACCTAGAAAAGATTGTTTTAAGATTTTAGGGACTCAGAAAATCTCGTTTAAGCACCAAAATGAGAATGTTACGACCCCAAGTCCCGTTAGGGGTAAAATGGTCATTTTGACCAAAAAGTCTAGAAAAGTCAAAAAAAGGGGCGTTAAACCCTCCAGTTAGCTATTTTATGGTTCTTGAATTAGGAAACCCGGTCTAAGCAGAAAAATAGAAACGTCCCGTGGCCCAGTTACTATTCACGAGCATGGCACTATTCATGTGAATAGTAGTATTCACCGTCAAAAGTTACTATTCATCAAGTTTACCAAAATTTCCGAAATGCTCGGAAATAGTTGCTAGAGCCCTAGAAAAGTCTAAACAGAGTCGTTAGGACTTTTAAATGTCGTCATAATACTTTAATTAAGATTTTAAAAGCTAAAGTTCATATTTTAGTACAATAAAGTCAGTTAATGAAAATATATTAACTGATGACATTATGTCTTCAGAAAACTCAACTAGAGACGGGCAAAGGAGCTCGACGAACCACAGAAGTTTACACTAGCACAAGTGCTGTAAGTATAGACATGTAATTGTCTACTCACAAATTGACTTGCCATAGAGTTGTATTATATATGTATATACACATTTAAGTTATTCAGTTTGTGACATGATACTAACATGTTCATGAGAATAATTAAGCAAGATCAGATAAAGAAAACAGGAATAAGATAAGTCAAATAATAAGACTTAAAAGTTAAGGTTGGCATATCGGCCTCTCCAGTTTTGAGGTTCAGAGATAGCCAGATAGCCTCCACCCCAATTGTGTGGCGCTACCTTGTTAATAATGAGGTAGTTGATGGCTTGACTTGCTACCTATAGGTAGTAATCCAGAGATGACCTTAGGGTTAATTGGTGGGTCGCTCCCCTGATCCTCTATTGGTCGCGCGCATTAGGTACGTCCAACCACGGGCCCACAAGTGAAAGATTAAGCAAGATAAAGTAAAGCAAAGAAAGGAAAGAGATAGAATAGAAAGAATAAGTAAAGCATAGGAGTAAGAAATTAATTGGTCATAAGTTGACTAACCCTAAGTATGGTGTATTCAGCTTATTTACTTGTATGTTTGTGCTTACTAAGCTTTAGCTCATTAGTCTATTCGTGATGTAGGTAATAAAGGTAAGCAACCAGCAATATGAAACAAGAGTCACGGACTGGCAGGCAGATCCCAGCAATGTCAGGGACGGGTTATGGTTCCGTTTTGCAGAGTTCCACTGTAATCAAAGTGTAAAAGAAAGAAAGTGTAATAGTGATGTATATGTATAAAGATAAGACAAGATTGTAGTATGTAAAGTAGTGAAACAAGCTTAAAAGTATGTTTTTATTTTTACGTACTTTAAAGTAACAAGACTGCAAAATATATTTTGGGAAAAAAAATATTAAGTAGTACGTATATATTTATATATACACAATTTCAAAGAATTAATAGTTTCATTCAGTCAAGTTTTTTAAAAAAATAAATAAATATTCCTAGTTTTTCAAGTACAAATCTTTTAAACCCTGAAAGAAAAAGAAGAGTTATGAAGACAAGCAAGTAAGATAAGGTGGACGACCCAAGCTAGAGGGGTCGCACCCACAAGAGTTGGTATCAGAGCGAGTGGTTCTACTATCGACCTTCCATGACATTTCAGTATCTGCACCTGCTCAGTCCAAGTAAGTTAATTTTAAATAATCAATATCTAATTTAACACTAAACCATGTCGCTACTGTTATAGGTCAGACACAGCAACATGGTTCGCACACGAGCTGTGCAAGCTCAAGATGCAGATTTAGCCGCCGTCCTAGCCAACATACAAGCTCGACAAGAGGCACAAGAAAGACAGAGCCAGAGACTACAAGAGCTACTAGAACAGAGGAATGGGGCCTAAGCGAATTTCCCTCCACCTCAAGCACCAGCACCGGAGCCACAGCCAGCTCCTAAACCAGTAGCACCACCAGTCCGAATGGTACCTGAAGTAGCAATAGGTGCCCGAGTTGGAGCCAATTAGGGATCATTGTATGAACGGTTCCGAAAGATGAAGCCGAAAGAGTTTGAGGGATCTACAGAAACCTTAGAGGCTGAAGAATGGTTAGCTTCACTGCAGACCATTTTTGAGTTCATGGATCTGACAGACCAGGAGAAGGTCCTTTGCACCTTCTGCATATCAACGAAGGATGCTCGTTATTGGTAGGAGACAGTAAAGATTCGAAGGGATATTAGAAGGATGACCTAGAACAACTTTCTGGGAGAATTTAACAGGAAGTATTTCAATCTTGACACCCTACGAGCTCAACAAAGAGAGTTCGATGAGCTGAGGCAAGGCGAATGACAGTGATTGAAGCCTGCTATAAATTCGATAGATTAGCTCGATTGTGTCCGCATTTGGTACCCACAGAAGAAGAGCGGGTACGGAGGATGATCAATATGTTCCGACAAGATATAGCCCTAAACGTGGAGAGTGGCGAGACCCCACCAACCACTGTAGCAGACTGTGTGAGCAGAGCCATGAGGGCTGAGCATCGTCTGAACAGAGCTAAGGAAGAAAGAACAAAAGTCTAGGAGGAGAAAAAGAAAGAAAGAGATCTAGCGAAGCAGACTCAGAAGAACAACCAAGCTGGCCAAAGTAGCAAATCTGGTCAAGGAATGAAGCCTGCTCAGAAAAATAACCAGAACCAACAGAATGCCAATAAGCGAAAAGGAAACCCAAATAAAAATTAGGGCCAAAATACTCGCAACACCCAGCAGAGACAAGGCTTAGAAGGAGTACAAAACCGACAGCCATGCTTAAAATGTGGAAGACTGCATAAGGGCGAGTGCAAGCTGGGGAGTACCGCATGCTATGTTTGCGGCAGAGAAGGCCATTATGCCAGAGCCTGCACATCCAACCGACAGAACCAGCCGGGATCCTTTCAGTCCCGACAGACGAGCTAGGTCCATGTCATACAAGGACCACCTATTCAGCTAGGGTGCCAGGAGATTATACCAAAGATCGAGGTGCATCTGTTAGCCTACACGTAGAGGCAGGCACCTCTAATGTGGTGATAGGTCAGCTTCTTATAGCCCAAAGCTCTGCATTTGTTTTATTTGACTCCAGTGCATCACATTCATTTGCCTCCCATAGCTTTGTAGAAAGAGTTAGTCACGCCAAGGATAAAATTGGCCAAGTGTTTAAAACCACCTTGTCGTCTGGTGAGGTATTATTGTCCGATTACTGGTTACATCACGTGCCAGTAATTGTTGCCGATAAGGATTTGTACGTCGATTTAGTCATCTTAAAGTTAATCGATTATGACGTTATCCTTGGAATGGATTTCCTTGGAAAATATCGAGCGACCATTGACTATCGACGACGAAAAGTAGTGTTCCAGTTTGGAGAAAAAGACCAGTTTGAGTATAAAGGGCATTCTCAGAAGCAATTGAAAATGCTAATCAGTCCCCTGCGGGCAAGAAAGTTGATGTCTAGTGGCTGTACCGGATATCTAGCTTATGTCAAGGACACCACCAAGAAGGTAGAACTACAACCGAATGAGGTACCAGTGATTAACGAGTTCATGGAGGTATTCCCAAAAGAATTATCGGGACTTCCTCCTGATCGAGAGATTACCTTCAAGATCGAGCTACTACCAGGAACGTCTTCGATTTCTAAGGCCCCTTACAGGATGGCACCCACCAAGCTTAAAGAATTACAAGCTCAGCTGAAGGAGTTATTAGAGAAAGGTTTTATACGGCCTAGTTATTCGCCATGGGGAGCTCCAGTTCTCTTTGTGAAGAAAAAGGATGGAACCCTCCGAATGTGCATAGATTATCATGAGCTCAACAAAGTCACGATTAAGAACAAATATCCTTTACCAAGGATCGATGATTTATTCGATCAGCTAAAAGGAGCCACCGTCTTCTCGAAGATTGACCTTCGATCTGGCTATCACCAGTTAAAAATCAAAGAAAGAGACATTCCAAAGACCGCGTTCCAAACACGGTACGGGCACTACGAATTTCTCGTCATGCCTTTTGGATTAACGAATGCACCAGCTACTTTTATGGACCTGATGAATCGAGTATTTAAGGAATTCTTAGACCAGTTTGTCATTGTGTTTATCGATGACATCCTAATATACTCGAAAGATTGGAAGGAGCACGAGGAGCTTCTTCGGATTGTGTTACGCACTCTGAAGGAGCATCAGCTATATGCAAAGTTCTCCAAATGTGAATTTTGGCTAGATAAGGTCCACTTCTTAGGACATGTCGTTTCCAAAGACAGAATTTCAGTAGACTTAACAAAGATCGAAGCGGTAAGCAAGTGGTCTACTCCAAAGAATGTGACCGAGATCCAGAGTTTCCTCGGATTAGCGGGCTATTACAGGAGATTTGTAGAGGGATTTGCTAGATTAGCTACCCCTCTCACTGCTCTCACATGCAAGGAGAAGAAGTTCGAGTGGACAAAGAGGTGCGAAGAAAGCTTTCAAGAGCTAAAGAACCGGTTGACCAGTGCTCTAGTTCTCACAATTCCAAAGGATGAAGGAGACTTCGACATTTATAGCGATGCCTCCAGGACAGGTCTAGGAGCTGTGCTGATGCAGGATGGAAAAGTAATAGCCTATGTATCAAGACAACTCAAAGAGCACGAAAAGAACTATCTGACTCATGATTTGGAGTTAGCAGCCATCGTATTTACTTTGAAGATATGGCGACATTACCTATATGGAGTCTGGTGCAGAATCTTCACCGACCACCAGAGCTTAAGGTATTTCTTTACTCAGAAAGAGCTTAACATGAGACAAAGAAGATGGCTGGAGTTAGTGAAAGATTATGATTGTGAGATCTTATATCACCCCGATAAGGTAAACAGAGTAGCAGACACGTTGAGTCATAAATCAACGATGCCGGAGCAGATAGCCATCGATAAGCTGCCCAAGCCACTTCAACATGAGATCTACTTGTTGGGAGTAGAGATAATTTCAGGAAAATTAGCAGTAATGCAACTCAAACCAATAATTCTTGAAGAGATTAAAGAGGCTCAAGAGCTAGATGCTGCTCTCAAAAGGCTTAAAGAAGAAGCCTCTAAGAATGACAAGTCAGAGTTCCACCTCTCCAAAGATGGAACTTTACTCTTCCAAGGAAGAATCTGTGTACAAGATGAAGAAAATTTGAAGAAAAGAATTCTGCAAAGACCCATGACACTCCATATTTAGTGCATCCAGGTAGTACGAAAATGTATCAAGATTTAAAGCAGCACTTTTGGTGGAAAAAGATGAAGAATGATATTGTTAAACACATTAGCAACTGTTTAACATGTCAAAGAGTCAAAGCAGAGCATCAGCGGCCAGCCGGAGAACTGCAACCATTAGAGATTTCAGAATGAAAGTAGGAGCACGTAACCATGGATTTCATGGTAGGGCTACCCAAGACAAGTGAAGGATTTGACATGATATGGGTAGTGGTGGATCGATTGACCAAGTCCGCTCACTTTATACCCGTAAAGATGACATACACATTGGAGAAATTCACAGAATTGTACATTGCCAACATTGTGAGATTACATGGAATACCGACAACAATAGTGTCAGATCGTGATAGTCTGTTCACATCCAATTTCTAGAAAAGTGTACAAGAGGCAATGGGCTCAGAATTAAGATTCAGCACTGTATTTCACCCTCAGACTGACGGATAGTCTAAGCGTACGATTCAAACGCTAGAAGATATGCTTCGTGCTTGTATTTTAGATTTCAAGGAGTCTGGAACAAGAAGCTACCATTAATAGAATTCTCCTACAACAACAGCTATCAAGCGTCCATCGGGATGGCTCCTTACGAGGCATTATATGGACGAAAGTGCAGATCTCCCATTCACTGGTATGAACTCAGGGAGAAAGAACTTCATAAAATCGAGTTTATCCAAGAAACGATAGACGCAGTCCAAAAGATTCAACAGAGAATGATAACTGCACAAAGTCGTCAGAAAAGCTACGCAGATAAAAGATGAAGATTCCTAGAGTTCAATGAGAGAGACTTCATATTTTTAAAAGTAGCACCAATGAAAGGTGTCATGCTTTTTGGAAAGAAAGGAAAGTTGAGTCCAAGATACATAGGACCTTTCCCAATTATTAGTCGAGTTGGGAAAGTGGCCTATAAGATAGCTTTGCCACCAGAATTATCTTCAGTGCATAATGTCTTCCACGTATCTATGCTAAGAAAGTACATCTCGGACCCTTCGCATGTCCTAGATTATGAGCCAATCCAAGTTTGAGAGGATCTCTCTTACGAAGAGCAACCGATGCAAATACTTACGTGAAAAGAGAAGATATTAAGAAATAAAAGCATCCCACTGGTCAAAGTTCTATGGAAAAATCATAACGTAGAAAAGGCCACATGGAAAAGAGAAGATGAGATGAAAGCCAAGCACCCCCACCTGTTCTGATTTTCGAGGATGAAAATTTTTAAGGAGGGGTGAATGTGACGACCAGAGAATTCTAATAGTGTAACTTAGTTTAATCTAGGGTTCTCTATGAGTTCTAGAAGCAAGAATGTAAAGAAACACTATGTTTGTAATTAGACAAATTATAGTGTTGATAGTAATAAATAGATGTTTTGAAGGAATTAAAATCTCCAAAAATAAGTAAAGAATAAAGTATATGAGTAAGAAAGTGATTTCAGGCCAAAATGCTCAAAAAGGAGTAGTTTCGGTATCCAAACAATGTAAAGATAAGAATATGGCAAGTCAAAGTAAGAACAGTAAGAAAACTAATTTAGGGTTTTTAAGAGTTTTAAGACAGTATTAGAATAATTTGACAGTACGGATGGCTAGACAAGTCCTCCGGTATGTCACCCCAGAAATTTTGTCATCTTCGGTAAAATGATGAAGCATTTTGGGGCCAAAGAAACCAAGAGATTACCCTAGGTAAAACCTAAGGTTACTAAAGGATGAAAAACTCCGTCATTGATTTTTAGTCCAACGACAGTAGAATAAGGTAAACCGATCGCACAGGAGGCGTCAGAAACCCGCCTACGTGATTTCGGTAAAGTTTGGTTCGGTTTGACTTTTGGTCAAACTTTGACCTATGGATTAATTAGATGACATCATGGATGATGTCATAATTAGGAATAAGAAATTAGAAGAAAAAGGGTGGTAGGTAGGATGAATGGCTAAGATTAAAGGTAGGTAAGATCAAGGGCTAAGATTAAGCCAAAAATGCAAAGTTAATTTTATAAAAAATTTTGTGGATAAGGGCTAAATAGGTCGGTTTTACAACTGGAAAGATAGCCAAAATAATTATGTTTTGACCCAAAAATTTTGCAAATAAACCCTTAAAAAGTTGCTAAAAAGCCCTCCTTTTTGGCCTCCCTTTATAAAAACGTTTTTGGCTTCATGAAATCAGAGTTTTTTTTTTCTGAAATTAAAGCCCCTTTGCTGCCCTTTGAAGCTGTGACTCTTCCTCTCCATTGAGCTTGAGTTTCTTCAAATTTTGGTGTCAAAATCTTAAGCAAAGTTCTTCCTAAGCAAGTATTGAGTAACATAGCAAGGTAAGCTTGAAATTTCAAGCTTTTCTTTGGTATTTTGAAGCAAAAATCCGTGGCTATGTTGAGTAGAAAAGAATGAGAAAAGTTTAGTTCAAACCTTGTTGTTTAAGGTTAATTTTTGCATGATAGTTAAAGAGTAATTTAGAAGCTTGAAACAAGAATTTTTCATGTTAGTTTTATGAGGAACCTGTGATTAAGTGTATGGGTTCAAGAAATTTTAAGTTTGGTTTAATTAAATTGTTGTTTTAAAGTGTGTTTTGATATGTAAAACACTAGAAAGAAAATTTGAAAGCTTAAAACTAAAGTGGGATTCGGTTTGTTTCAAGAAAAACTGTGTATGTTACTAGGGTTTGGAAAGAATTTTGAGTTGGTTTTGGTTGATTTAAACATGTGTTTTGATGTGTAAAATGTTTAGAAAGAAAAGTTAAAAAGTTTGAAACAAAATTTTGTAAAAGTTTTCTAAAAATGAACCATGTATACCTAGTGTGAAGAACATGTAAAAAATCATGTGATTTAGTGTTGTGGTAAGTTAGAATGATGTAGAATATAAGCTTGTGTAAGTGGTTGTATTAAAAACAAAAGTTTGGTTAAGGTATAGCATAAAACCCGTGGCATCCAAGTGAGATTTCAATAGGAATTTTGTTTGGTTTTGGTATTGAATGTCTTAAAAAAAACCAAGAAGAAAAGTAAGAGAAAGAATGTTTGAAAAAAAGGAAGTTTTAGTGTTGGAAACCTAACCTAAAATCGTGGCCTAAGTAATTGAAAAATAAAGACTTTGTGTGTGATTTGTACATTGAGAATGTGGAAAGATTTTACGTAAAAGTTTAGAAACTTATGCGTAAAATAGGCCTCTGGTATAGTACGTGGCAGGTTTAGATTAGGATAGATGGTTTTGAGGCGTTTCCTGAACGCCGGAAACCTAAAATTTAAGCGGAAATGCTGCCGAAATTTTTAAAGCGGCATTAAGGGCATTTCAGGAAACGAGCAATAAAAATATGCTCAGAAATGAAAACTGAGATCCCTCGGCACCTTAGAGTTTGAAGTAAGAAAGCAGGTCTAGCAGAGTAGTAAACTGACCCCAAAAATCTAAAATGCCGAGAGGACGGAAAAAAAAATAACGTCCAGGGCATTTTGGGTAACAAGGGTAAAATTTAGGGTCAGGATGGAAAAACCCGAGCCTGTGACAACCGGGAAAATCAGGCATTCTCAGAAGAAAATGTACAAATGTATGTATATAACAATTTATACTATTTAAATAGTGAAATAAATGTATTTATATTGTTTAGAATATATGAAAATGTTCTAACAATACTGACGAGTAAGAATTCAGTGTTGGAAAAATTCACTGAGTTGAAATAGGCGAAATAGTGCGAAAACCGGCATTGAAAACCCTAACAGGGGTAATAAAAGACGGAAAACTTCTGGGATTGATTTTGATCAAACGGAAACAGTTTAAATTGATCCAACTGCACAGGAGACCTCAGGAACAAGCCGGGACGATTTCAGGAAAATTTCGGCTCGAACCGGTATCGGTCAAAAAGTAGTCGAATTAATGTGAATAGTGAAAGTCAAAGTCAACATATGCTTTAGCATTTATGACATCATAAATCCATTTAATAAATGGAAGGAAAATGATGGTTGGTAGCATTAATGGCCATGATTTAGTTGCTTTTTGATCTAAAGGCCAAGATTTGGCCAAAAATTAACCATTTTAATTTTTGAAAAATGTGGAAAGAAATAGGTTGAAAGGTGGTGATTTTTGATTGGTGGAAAGCCAAATTAATTGGCTTTTTGGTTGGTTAAGTCGGCAACTTTAGGGAACAAAGTGGCCGAAACACATTTGCAAGCCAAACCAAGAACAAAATTTTTTCTAAGTTGTCCATGGTGGAACCGTGAGCAACCCAAGAGGAACCAATTGATTTCTTCAATCTTTCTTTACAAAATTGGTGTCAAACCTTTCATTGAAGCCTAAGGAAGCAAGTGAACAAGGTAACTCTCTTTGGATTGAATTTTTTCTTGATTTTTCTTCAAGAAATCCGTGTGATGAATAGTAGAAAAGATGGAAAAATTTTTGGTCGTTTTCATTGATTTGGTGCTTGGGTTTTGTTAAGGGTGTAATTAGGAAGAAAACCATGTATTTGGTTTAAAGAAAAACCAAATTTTGGTTGGTTTTCCAAGGGTAAAACCGTGGGTTACCAAGAGTAATCAATGGAGAATTTGTTGTGTTTAATTGTTAACATGCTTTAAATTACATTTGGTTAATCATGATTTGCATTATGGAAAGCTTGAAAAAAAAAATATTGTGTGAACCTACCCTAAAGGCCGTGAGTTAATTAGGGTTTGGTGGGAAAATTTTGCATGGTTTACTTGATGTTTGGATGATTTAAATCATGCATTTTATAATGTAAATGATGGAATTTTGATTGAAAGCAAGAAAAGAAAATTTGGGGTATGTTTTCTTAGTGTGGCCGTGGGTTATATGAGGTTAAAAACCCTAGGAATTGTGTTGAAAAATACAATGAAATTGGCTTGAAAATGTGCTAAAAAAATGACATTGGAATAGCCAAAAATTTGGTGGAAAAATTGAGGAATTTGGTTAGGTTTTGAGTGTAAAAACCGAGACCAAAACTAAGGGCAAAATTGAAAAAAATTTTGTGTAATGTGGTTCAAAATGAGAATTTAATTTTGTGAGCTTTTATGTAAAAGTTTGGAAAACTTTTACATAAAATAGGCTTGTGGTATAGTACGTGACAGGTACATATGGTTCGGGGCGTACCTAACGCCGGTAGCCTTAAAATTACGCTGAAATGCTGCCGAAATTTCGAAAACGGCATTCGGGGTAAAATGGAAATTAAAAATAAAAGTTTAGGGTCAGGTCGGAAACCCGAGTCCCTAACGGAAAATTTAATAAGGGAACCTAAGGGGTGGTTCGTGAATAGTAACCCGTCCCCTAAAAATGTAAAACGTGAGTGAAACTGAAAAACCAACCCCGAGGGGGGGCGTTTTTGGAAATGAAATAAAAGTCCGAGTCGGGAACAGAAAATCAGAGCCTCAGAGACTCAGATCGGGAATGTCTAGATGAACGTTTTAAGTACTAGTGAAACGTCCATTTAAGGCTCCGAAACGATAGAAAATCACTAAACCAACGTACGGGTCGGAATAGTGCTTCCCGAGGGTCGGGAAAGTGAAAAGTGAAAATAAAATAGAAATGAACCCGGTAATGATTAAAAAAGAGTCAGAAAAGTTCCTGAGAGCCAAAAATGCAGTCTGGATCGAGAAAATTCCGTCAGGGGAAAAACTGTAATTTTGCCAAAATATAGGGGCAAAATCGTAATTTTGTAAAAGTTGAGAAAAATGGGGAAAATGATAAATAAAGCCTAAAAAGTTATAAATAGGTTTTATTTAAGCTTTTAATGAAAAATAAAAGTTATAAATGGAAATGAAATTAACAGACAAGGTTTTGTCTGTAGGATTCAAAAATCGACCTACAAGGAAGGCGATCAAAGATCCAAGAGAGAAAAAGGGAAGAAACCGATAAGGTAAGTTCAGACATTTACTTGTCTGCAACATATAGCATTATTGTTGCTAACCTTGATGTACTAACTATAAGTTAGGTACATATGTGCTACGGGCACTATTGTAGAGTAGAGAGAGAGACATAATGTGTTACGGGCACTATTGAGAATGGACACATTGTTAATTGTACTTCGGGCACTAGAGCGAGGTTAATGAAACTCACTCACCTAAAATTAAAATGTGAACCATTCCTAACCACGGGGCAATATGAAGTCACCGGGTTAGAATTTTAAAAAGTCGGTAATAAAACCACTTTCTGGCGTACCAGCCTTCCGTTCAAGGAGGTACTTTTGCCTTCGGGGCTATGAGATTAAGGCTGTGGAGGTCAGCACTGATGTACCGCTCCCAGTCATGTACAATTTTGCCTTCGGGGCTATGAGATTAAGGCTGTGGAGGTCAGCACTAATGTACCGCTCCCAGTCATGAGCACTAATGTACCGCTCCCAGTCATGCGCACTTAAATGGTACTGCCAACCTGAGCTTAAAACCAGAACATAATGAAAGATAATTACCTAAAACTGAAACTATGCCATAATTGAGTATAAGACAGTTTCGTGAGGGTACTAACATCGCGGTAGATGTACTGTTGATGTACTGTGTTGTGGTCAAAGTTACTATTCACGTATGAATAGTAGTCAAAGTTACTATTTACATAATACTATTCATGATGAATAGTACTATTCATAGAAATTTTATTTCTTGCATGTTTAAACTTACTGACCCTGTAGCTCACCATTTTTGCTTATGTTGCAGGTAAGCGACCAGCTCAGTAGCTTGTTTGACTGGATGGCGTACGGGATAGCGTGTGTCAAATGGGATAAATGGACGAGGGATATGGTCCTGCCAGAGTCTTTCCGCTGAGCGATAAAAGAAAAGGGAAAAAGAAAATAGTTCTTTTGTAATAGTATATATTTTACGAAAGTACTGTATTATGTAAATTACTTTGTACTTGCCAACAAAATAAATAGTGGGAAATGTTTTACATGATGTTTAAAGAAAAAAAAAATTTTCCCCAAAAAAACGTCATGATTTACTGAGAGAGAGATTAGCCGACGACCCATGAGAGTACAATCTATCGTAGTTAGCGATAAAGCTTAACTGTAATAGTATTGTATGATCTCTACGAGGGGCGGGCTGCCACAGAGCCCCTCAGAGACCTGGGTCGGGAAGAGAATAAGAAACGTTTTTAAGATTAGTGAAAAGCTCGTTTGAAACTCCAAAACGCTAGAAAAACGAGCCACGACCCCAAGGGTCGGAATAGTACCACCCGAGGGAAGGGTGATAAGTAAATAGTGTAATCACAACAATTAAGTTGTAAAAATTTACCGAGACCTAGAAAAGATTGTTTGAAGATTTTAGGGACTCAGAAAATCTCGTTTAAGCACCAAAATGAGAATGTTACGACCCCAAGACCCGTTAGGGGCAAAATGGTCATTTTGACCAAAAAGTCTAGAAAAGTAAAAAAAAAATGGGCGTTAAACCCTCCAGTTACCTATTTTATGGTTCTCGAACTTAGGGAACCCGGTCTAAGCAGAAAAATAGAAACGTCCCGTGGCCCAATTACTATTCACGAGCATGACACTATTCACGTAAATAGTAGTATTCACCGTCGAAAGTTACTATTCATCAAGTTTACCAAAATTTCTGAAATGCTCGGAAATAGTTGCTAGAGCCTGAGAAAAGTCTAAACAGAGTCGTTAGGACTTTAAATTTCGTCATAATACTTTAATTAAGATTTTAAAAGTTAAAGTTCATATTTTAGTACAATAAAATTAGTTAATGAAAATGTATTAACTGATGACATTATGTCTTTAGGAAACTCAACTAGAGACGGGCAAAGGAGCTTGACGGACCACAGAAGTTTACACTAGCACAAGTACTGTAAGTACAGGCATTTCATTGTCTACTCACGAATTGACTTGCCATAGAGTTGTATTATATATAACACATTTAAGTTATTCAGTTTGTGACATGATACTAACATGTTCACGAGAATAGTTAAGCAAGATCAGATAAAGAAAAGAGCAATAGGATAAGTCAAATAATAAGACTTAAAAGTTAAGGTTGGTGTACCGACCTCTCCAGTTTTGAGGTTCAAAGATAGCCTCCACCCCAGTTGTGTGGCGCTGCCTCGTTAATAATGAGGTAGTTGATGGCTTGACTTGCTACCTATAGGTAGTAATCCAGAGATGACCTTAGGGTTGATTGGTGGGTCCCTCCCCTGATCCTCTATTGGTCTGCATGCATTAGGTACGCCTAACCATGGGCCCACAAATGAAAGATTAAGCAAGATAAAGTAAAGCAAAGAAAGGAAAGAGATAGAATAGAAAGAATAAGTAAAGCATAGGAGTAAGAAATTAATTGGTCATAAGTTGAATAACCCTAAGTGTAGTGTTTCAGCTTATTTACTTGTATGTTTGTACTTACTAAGCTTTAGCTCATTAGTCTATTCGTGATGTAGGTAATAAAGGTAAGCAACCAGCAATATGAAACAAGAGTAGCGGACTGGCAGGCAGATCCCAGCGATGTCATGGACTGGTTATGGTTCCATTTCGCAGAGTTCCGCTGTAATCAAAGTGTAAAAGAAAGAAAGTGTAATAGTGATATATATGTATAAAGATAAGACAAGAGTGTAGTATGTAATGTAGTGAAACAAGCTTAAAAGTATGTTTTTATTTTTACGTACTTTAAAGTAACAAGACCACAAAATATATTTTGGGAAAAAAAATATTAAGTAGTACGTATATATTTATGTATACACGATTTCAAAGAACTAATAGTTTCATTTAGTCAAGTTTTTAAAAAAATAAATAAATATTCCTAGTTTTTCAAATACAAATCTTTTAAACCCCGAAAGAAAAAGAAGAGTTATAAAGACAAGTAAGCAAGATAAGGTGGACGACCCAAGCTAGAGGGGTCGCGCCCACAGGACCCTCTGCACTCCTTTTTTTTTTTTTTTTAGACCACAAACTCTCAGGTGAGCAAATTTATTATTATACATTTCACTAATAATAATAAATTCTCCGAGATCTGGGTTATTGGAAGGAGACAAGCTACACTAAAATACCGATCAAGGAATCAAGCGTCCACACACTCCACTGTCCAGGAATTGGAGAACAGTAAATAAGGCTAGTTGGTTGATGCCTATTAGTCACATCTTCCAGTGTTCCTGTGATCTTCTCCGAAGGTATAATGATTGTTGAATAATTTATTATATATAACAACATGAGTTTTTAATGATCTTGAAAATTTTTTTAAAATTTTGCTGTACATATCTTCTATTTATCCTACATATATAATATTGATCTGTTCAAAATGAATGAAATTCATCAAAAATGTCTTTCTTTATTAAGGCAATCCTAACAGACTGATCAGTAACAAGATATTATCTAAGCATCTAACGTGGTAACAAAGGTATAAACATCAATTGCCAGTATCTAACCAGATAGTGACATTTAAATCGCTTGGACGGTATAAGTTAAATCTCAAATCATCTCACTTAAGTCCCTTAAAATAATTTATCCACATATATATCATTTAACCAAAAAGTAGTTGTGTGTGTATATATATATATCTATATAACAATACTTTCCATTTAACACACTTTATAAAACCATTTTATTTTCAAATATGATTTTCAAAACAAATGCCCATGAGAACAACAACCATTTAGCAAAATAGGGAATTATGTATTCCTACCTCTTTCGACAAATAAATCTACTAATAACTTCTTGTACTAATTTTTGAGATGATCTTCTTCACCAGCTTGAATCAAAAAATATTTAAAATATAATTATAGATAATTTAATTACCTATCCAAAAACTTCGTAATCTAGATTATGGTAAATTTAATTAATTAGTGTGCCTTTTATTTTAAATTTCAAAACAATATTTGATCTTAAAATTCGTAAAATTTTATGAAAATTTTGGCATGACCTACCTAATATATTAACAATCTAAATTTTTACAAATGCATCCAAGACTTATAGAAAAACATTTCCAATTCTCAGAATAGTTTAAATATAGTCTTAAAACAAATCTTTTCTCTAAATTCTAAGATATACGTAACAATATCTAATTTTTTTTGTTATATTTATTATTATTATTAATCTTGCAGCTCCCATTTTTTGTTTATGCATATATACACACATACAAGTCAAGTTGTCTACGTATCTTTTTGATCTCCTTTCCTTCTCTTTATCAGATTTTTGGCTTTGACTAAAAAAAGGTGAAAAATGGGGTTAACGGTGTTGGCTAAAAAAGAGGAAGAGAGTAAAGTATCGCTACAGCTCTATCATGTTGTAAACACCCTAAGACACCAAACTCAACGAAATAGTTGCCATCAATGGTATTCACATGTGCGGTGGTAAGAGCGTGCATGAACTGACAAACTTGATTAACGGCATAGCAAATGTCAGGTTTGGAGAATGGAAGGAACTGAAGGGTGCTGATCCAGCCTTTTCTTCGCTTCGGTAGTGAATCACCAGCTAAAAAAATAAGGTAGGCCTGCATTTAGTCCCTCCAGTCGCGTGGGCGCTGGCCGGTTTTTTGACCAGATCCCCTCACGACCTCGGAAGCTATATATATATATATATTTTTGGTAGTGGCGCACGACCGAAAGGGAGCTCGGCACTACCGGTGGCTTGGCGAAGGTCCGGCTGGAGTGCGGAGATGCAGCAGAAGAGGCGAACTGGGTTACACAAAGGCTCGAGGAGACGCGGCGGTGAGGGCGGTGGCTTTTGTGAGCTTTGGCTGCTGGGTGCGGCGCGGCGTTGCTGGTCGAGCTCGGGGAGGCAGCCGACGAGATCGGTAGCACCTAGAATGCGGCCTAGCGAGGTTGGGGCTGGTCGTTGTGGCTGGGTTGCTCGAAGGTGGCTGGCGTCACGGAAGGGAGAGAGAGAGAGAGAGAGAGAGAGAGAGAGAGAGAGGGAGAGAAAGGAGAAGGATATCGAGGGAGCTGAGAGAATAGGCGAAAGAGAGATCAAGGGAGGAGGAAGAGAACTGAGATGGGTGAGGGAGAGGGTGAGAGAGTGATCAAGAGAAATTGAAAGGGGAAAGGGAAATTATAGAGTTTCTATAATAAGGAGTAGAACCTTTTAATAAAGGTTCATATAAAGAAAACATGGAAATTACTTCCCGGTTATGTAGTGGGCGACTACAGAAATTTTTAAAAGTTCGGTGTTTAGTTTTTAGTTCTTTTTAAGAAAATGAGCTGCAGAAGGGCGGCTTAATGGCAGTGGTCCGATTCAGGCAAAAATGGATATTTTGAAAATTGTCAGGAGTAAAAATGTATTTTTATGAAATATTTTCAGATTTTGTGTCATGAAAATTTTGAACATAGATTAATTATTTATAAACACATTTTGATACGCTAGTTGATCAATTTAGCCTATTTAAACATAATTAATTTTAATGGGTGTTACAAACCTTTGTTCTCTTAGCGGTTGACTACGTCTCTAAGTGGGCAGCAGCCGTGGTGTGACACCCGCCTAACATAACTTTACCACTAATGTATACTTAAGTTAGTTAGGTGGCATCAGATTCACATAATATTTCTTAATGTACTATACAAAATACTGGGTAAATTTAAACTTTTTCAAAAGCTTCATATGTTACAAATAACGATGAAGTTTTAGTGGCAAAGCATGGCTTAACATGATATTTACAATAATATGCATCTCAAAAAGAAACGTTGCCCAAGTTGTATATATAACAGGCTCCATGGTTCAGACAAGTACCAAAATGGGTAAGACAGAACAAAAATGTGCCCATTTTAGATCAGTAGTGTGCATATAGAACTAAGTCACAAGCATAAAAAGCGTGCTAGTTAACCTCCTAGTAATGACAACTACTAGGATGTATCCTTACCTGTATCACAAAAACTACATAAGCTAATGCACAGTAAGTAGAAATTATGCAAATCAAATAATTTGGCATGATAAATGAGCTTCTATCATACTTACCAATTCACAAAAATTTGTAAATGCACATAATTGTTACACCTGAGCCGCCCGTCGAGGCCTAAAATTAGCATGTATGCATACTATCGAACATTAACTAGCAACATAAAATACTCTAATCTAACCCATGAGACACGGTAGTTTCCATCTATTGAAAATGATCTCAATCTATCCCATGAGAGCAAAACTAAGTTCTCATCCAACCCAAGAAACTAAATAAGGCCGCTTATAAGCAAATTACATAGCACGCACAAAAAAATCTCTTTCTCAGTAATGTATGATGACTACTTTATAAAACATGCCAATGCCATGATATTGTGCATGCTAATGCTCTAATGAATCATGTCACATTACTTATCTTGTCACGCATTAATGGAAATGAATTTCTACTTATCTTGCCTCCAAATAAATATAAGTGAAAGGCATCAATATCCTCGTTGAGCCAAAAATGCTAGTATTCCTAATGTTATCAATTTTCGATTCATACCTATAATATTTACTATCTCATTAATATGAAACAGTAGAAATTTACGTATAATATTTACTCTCTCATTAATACGAAACAGTAGAAATAACTAATGCCACTAAAAATAAAATGCATAATATAAGATCAAAACATCCACAGAAGTTAACACTTCTAGTAGAAGTTTTCGTACACTAGTATATACCATGAATGTACATAATTAAGGGGACGTTTGGTAAACACATTACATTTGGATTGTATTTGAATGAAATTTTTTTTTTAAAATGTTGTATTTGGTTGAAAAGTATTTGTTTTGTATTTGAATGAAATGTGTGTTTGGATGAAAAGTATTTTAGAGTTGAAAAGTTAATGTGATTGTTTTAAAAACTTTTGAAAAGTAATTGTTTTCGTAGGACCGTTGAAAAGAATTATATTTGAATGTAAAATTTACGTTTGGTGTAAAATTGTATTGCGTTTGAATAGAATTAAAATATAATTTTTTTACCAAACGGCCTCTAAAATATTATATGATACTTGACTTAACTTCAGAATGTATAATTAGCAAGTATCTCAATCTCTTTAGCTATTGTTAGTATATTGAAACTAAAATCTACAATTTAAATCTACATAATCACTTATATGCATACGGTGGAGTTAGTAACTCTAATTAAAAACATTCTATAAGACATATTATCAACAAAACCGCACAACTCTTGGAACGATAAAAGCACCAAAGAATTGTAAAGATTGAAAAGATCAAAAGTTATATATATATATACCTATGTCGCAATTTAAGCAAATCTTTTGAAAAGAGTTAAAATGGAAATAATATCATATCAATACAAAACCTTTAATGAAACTAATAAATAAAATTAGAAAACACACAAGGAGAGAATAAAACTCTGTGCTTGTGTTATTTACACACGTATATGCAATGTTGGAGACTTGAAACATGTAATTAATGAATTATTTGTCCCTTTTTATGGAGATTGCTTTGAATTTTAGTTACAAATCACTCTTAGAATATAAGAAGCTTCATGTAAATTTTTACCAAGTAAAAACTAGAAATTCATTGAAAGAAAATAAGAATGCTATTTGAATATTTGGGAGAGAACGAGAGAAAAACTAAAAATGAAAAGATAATTAATTTTTTTTATTTTCCTTAATATAAACTTAATAAAACCCATTTATCATCATATGCAACTATTGTTATTAATAGTTATTTTTAACTGCTATTATTTTTGAAAAATCATATCTTTTTATAAATTCAAAATTTGAATAATTATAAATATATTTTTTGTATAAAAAATAACAACAATAAATAAAATAATTATTAATTGCAGCATTTAATTTTCATAGGACACGTTCAAGTGCCAAGTACGCCTCTACAGCCTCAATGTCTACGCCATGAGCACACGCACGTGAGCTGTATAGACATATCCCTTTACTTATCATATTAATGACTCATTAGAAAGACATTTTCTTTTAAAAACTTATAACTCATTATCTTCTTTTTACATAGGATTTGATATTCACCTTTACACTTATGATTAAACAATTCCAATAGGAAGGTCATCAAAATACACACAAGACTCAACAGGTGCTATCATAATTGTCAAAGAATATCTCAATATCAAAAGATAGAGACAATTCATTTCATATAATAAAAAAGAAGTTTTATCTTCAAAAGCTATTAAACCGATGGAAACGAGAATATGAGAGTGGAAGATTTATGTTGATTTCTTCTTGTGGAAAAAATATATATATATATGTATATTCGAACTTCTATATATCATGCATGCAGCGAAGGAAAACGAATGGAATTGAGGACTGAAATCATTTGAGAAAAGAAAACAAATAAGAGTTCATGTTTCTGAATGGTGAAGGTCAGTAGAATTATGTATAGACATCTAGTTGTTTCTAGGCTTGCCGACTTACTCTGTTTGGTAATATCCAAATCTAATTTAATAGTTTAGATATTATAAAAAGAATTCCATAAACCAATAAAAAAATCATTTATAATACATAATTGATATCCACTGTATCTCAAGTAGACAAACGACTTCGCAAGCTTCCACTTGCTTGTCGTTTCTTTTCTTTTTTTTATAGCACATGGAACTTCTTCTATGAGTAAATCGAGCCTTCACAATGCACTAAATAAGTCAAAAACAAATTAATCAATTCAAAATAAATAAATATTAGAATAGAACTAATAATGCAAATTGTATGTGAAAATTACGAACGCTACACGTGCTCACTCCAACTAATGATGTCTGGGTAGTATTGAAATTCTTGTACAAGAACGTCTTCACTAGGTTCGGTACTCCTTGAGCCATAATTAGTGATGAGGGGACTCATTTTTATAATACGGTCTTCAACTCCCTTCTCACCAAGTATGGAGTTTGGCACAAGGTGACGTTTACTTTTCATCCACAAACAAATAACCAAGCGAAGATGTCTAACCGAGAAGTCAAACAAATGTTGAAGAAGACGGTTAATACCAACCACATGCATTGGTCTTTGAAGTTAGATGAGGCTTTATGGGCCTATAGGACGACATTCAAGACACCACTTGGCATGTCTCCATATCGCTTAATAATTGGGAAGGCTTGTCATTTGCCGATGGAGTTAGAGCATCCGGCATTTTGGGTCATTAATAAGTTGATTTTTGACTTGAGTGCTGCTGATGAACAATGCTTGCTCCAACTTAATGAATTGGAAGAATTTCGGAATGAGGCTTGTAAAAGTGAAAGAGTCTACAGTGAGCGCACAAATAGGTGGAACGACAAGCAAATCTTGAGGCAAGAGTTTCTTTATGGCCAACAAGTGTTGCTCTTCAACTCCCACTTGAAGCTATTCACAGGCAAATTAAGGTCAAGACGGTCGGGTGCCTTCAAAATCAAGCAAGTAATTCTTTTTCATGCCATTGAGCTCTTGGGAGAAGATGGGTGTGCATTTCGTATCAATGGTCAAAGAATAAAGCACTAATAAGGAGAAGAGGAGTACAATATGGAGAACATCCTGCTTATAGATCCCAAATGAGGGAATCATAGCCGAGTCTAGATAGGGAGGTTAAATCAAACGTTTTTAGAGAGATACTCAAGTTCTCACCTTAATTTGTTTTAATTTTTATCATTTAATTGTTTTTGTGTCCCTGTGGATGGTTATTTTATTAATAAATTTAATTTTTGTTTAAATTATTATGATTTTTAGGTGTTCAAGGGAAATTGGAAACAAGGCATGTTAAAGGCACTTGGATGTTATTTGGGAAGATTGGAATTTTTGTGGTCTTTTGAGAAGTTTTGAAGGCAATTAGGCCCCGTAGCACCTCACAGCTCTACTATGTAGAGGCCCAAAATAGGGCCAGAGGCCCACTTGGATTTAGGGCCAACAGGGTCCTAATTCGCTACAATGGTCATGGCTGGGCAGAGGCCAACTTGTGATATGTTGCTTCCGCGTATCCATTTTTAGAAAATGAATAAATTTTTACTTTAAGAAAATAAATCTTTTTAAGTTTTTGTATTTAAATATCCAAAATTTTTTATTTTTAAAAAATAAAAAAAGAGTTATCTCTACATAAAAAATTTTTTTAATCCATCCAAATAACTTTTCACTTTTAAAAAACATTCAAATAACTTTTTATTTTTCAAATCTAAAAATTTTCTATTTTTCAAAAATAAACCCCTCATCTAAACATATCTTTGGTTTTAAACTGCAGTAGGTTCTTAGTCTGCGCGTATTAAAATATATATATATTTTCATGTTGTAGTGCGCCTCATCAGCACTGTAGCGCGTATGCACAAACTAGAGGCCCATATTGTTTTAGGCTATTGCGGACAAAACTCCTGCTATAGCATGCCTCACCAAAAAAAAAAAAAGGGTTTCACACTTCAACAAGCCTGGAGGTCGCCGCAATGCTGTAGTGCAAAAGAAAACACTTAGGGGGAGTTTAAGGGAGGAGGTTGGAGACATTATTTTTGGGTTGGAAATAAGTTATTTTAAAAAATGTGTTTGAGAGAAAAAACTATTTGAAGTGAAAAAATAAAAAATTTTAAAAATTTTTTTAGAAAAAAAATATCAATATGGATATTGTTTTGTTCCTCTCGAAATTCTATGCAATTTAAAAAAGATTATCTCATTTGGACTTGTATACACAAAGTTATGAATTTTTAAAGTTTGGAGTTTACGGTAACGTTTTGGAGATATAAATAGTGAAAAGTGGTGAAGTTTTGGAAAAAAGTTGATTTTTGGATGCTGGAGAACAGCCCCCAAACGTGCCCTTAAAACATGAGAAAAGTGCATTTTTCATAGCTTTTTCTTCACAAAATCATTCTTCTCTCTCATCCTTCCACAAATCGCCCAATCTTGACCTTGACTCCAAAAATTTCCCTCCTTCACCCATGAATTTCTATCCTCACATCCATTTCCATCATCATTCAAACTGTTCCTCATCAATACCATTCACTGAAACTCTTCCTTAGCATTAAAAACCCATGGAACACAAGTTTAGGGGCTCCACTTCTCGTTCCCTTAATCAACTCCATCAAGTAAGTCTCTATTCAAGGTTGATTGAATTTGGAGAATATCATTTATGTAGGAAAATAAATCGGTAAAAACGTATCAGAGTGGCGCAACGGAACAATAAAATTTTAGATCGTTAAATATCTCATGATGCCATATACAATAAACCAATAACAATTAAAACTCATACCTCAAGGATGCCAATCTGCAGGAGGAGAATGACCGGAGGCTTCAACCAACTAGCCTTCTCTACTATTCTCCAATTCCTGAATGGCTGAGTGTGTGGACACTCTGAACCTCGAATGGTATGCTAGCACTGCTAGTCTTCTTCCGACTACCCAGATCTCTAAAGAACTTTATTGTCACGATGAGCTGTGCAACAATAAGCCTGCTCACCTGAGAGTCTGTGGTCTGAGAGAACTGGAGTGGCAGGACCTCTATTTATAGACCTGCATGAGGTGATTCTCTGAATTTGAATTGGATTAGGAAAAGATATTTTTCCTTATCCATAACCAAAAAATCCAAATTTTTCCAAGGGAGAATCTCAACAAAAAATTCGGTTTTTCTTAGGATAAATCCAATCCAAATCTAAACAAGATTTTAACTAGAATTTTATCTCCCTTTTTCAACCCAAAAAATCCGAAAATTACAAGGAGAATATCTCCTAAAAATTTCGGCCATTATGGATAAGGGAGAATCAAAAATTCCACTAGGATTTTCAAGCTTGAATCTTATCTCAACCTTATCCAAAATAACCGAATTTTCCTAGGAGATTTTCTCCTAAATTTCGGCCACTTTTCAGGGAAGGAGAGAATCCAAATTCAATTAGGATTGAAACTTGAATTTTCCCTTGAATCTTATCCACAGAAAAACTGAAATTTCCTTGAGGATTATCCTCAAAATTTCGTGCAACATTTGTTAGGATTTGGATTCAAAATTCAAGTAGGATTCTAACAAGATTATCCTCTCCAAATCCAACTCAAATTCGAATTTCAAATCTTGTGGATTTTCCACAACAAATTCGAATCCTACTTGGACTGTGATTCAAAATTTGAATTTCAAATTTCAAATTCAAATTTCAAATTCAAATTTCAAATTTCAAATTTCAAATTTCAAATTCAAATTTCAAATTCAAATTTTAAATTCAAATTTCAAATTTCAAAATTCAAAATTCAAAATTCAAAATTCAAATTCCACAAAATGGTTGTGTTTCATATTTTTGTTCTCATGGATAATTTTCTACAACTCCAATCCAATCTCAAATAAAATCATGGCAACTTTATTTGGAGTTCGAATAATTGTGTACTCTATTATCCAAAACAAAATCTAAATCCAACCGGAGAGAATCTTGTCTACCATCCTAATCCTGTGTCATCACCATCCATGCATAATAAACCAGCCAATAGCATACACAAATTAATTTGCCAAACGTTAAGGAATTATGTGGAGCTAGTAGAGGGACTGATTGGACATATATAATCGGGCTCCCGTAAATCCATATGATTATCATTCTTTTACCGAACAACTCAATCATATGATCACTAGTTTCAGAGTCACACCACTATAAACCTGAAACTGAACTCCCAATTATATACCGTATTACGTAAGCCTGTGACAAGATATCGTCCAATGACCTTGTCATATATGCAGAACCCTCATATGATATCCATGATCAGCCTTAGGCCAAAGTCTGTTTAATCCTACTGATCAGGCTATCTTAAAGTTCCATTATACTACCGAATAAAGAAAATGATTATTCACCATATGTGAATAAGAAGTCATCCGCCCAGCAGACGACCCAAGGCCTTGTCTATTTTCACATTCAGTATAATGCCTTTAAGAGGATACCCTTAACTCCTCATTAGAGCTATGATTCCAATATCTGTAAACGAACCCTTCATCGTATACAAGTCATACACCCAACGAACCGGTCTATAAGCTTACTACCTCTGAGACGCTTTAGCCATTGGAACATCAAAGTACACAAGTCATATGCATGAAGCTGTCCTTTTACTCAGGATTAAGGTTACTGCATAATGAACGTCAAAAGCAGATCGATCCACTCAAAGCGGACTTCGTAGATCAATCACGTTTTAGTCCCGGTCTAATATGTCACCACCAAGCAACATATCCATGTCTCTACTTGGGAGTCCAGCTCCAGACAGTCAAGACAAACCGTCCCCTCTAAGGCTTTAGACAACATAATAGTCTTAACATGAGTTAGATGCTCGGTCTAACCCCATAAACTACAGACCATAATTTAGACCGCTAACTTTAGAACATTGTCTTCTCGCATACAAAAATCCATTGCATGCAACGTTCTAACAGTTTAACACAAGCAGTCAGGGAGCCATATTTGCTTACATTTACTTTAACATGTAAATAAGACGAGGACAGATAGCAATGTAATGAATAACCTCTATATATAATCTTATTATCCAGTTCAAAATAAATACATCAAAAATGTCTCTAATGCTTAAGGCATTTCCTAACAATCTCCCACTTGCCCTAAGCCAGCAGATGTGTCATGTTACGCATCCCCATCGCCTCTACGTACCTCTCAAAGCTTCTAGCCACCAAAGTCTTAGTAAAGGGATCGACGATGTTGTCCTCGGATGCGGTCTTACATACATCCACTTGCCCTGTCTCCACATGCCCTCTAATAATATGATATCTCCGATCGATGTGCTTGGTCCTCTTGTGGTGCCGAGATTCCCTTGTATTGGCAATAGCCCCTGTATTATCACAGTAAAGTGTGATAGGCTTGTCAACACCCGGAATGACCTCAAGGTCTCTAAAGAACTTGCGGAGCCAAACCGCTTCTTTAGATGCCTCAGCCGCAGCCACATACTCAGCCTCCATAGTAGAGTCAGCTGTGCAGCCCTGCTTTACGCTCCTCCACACAATGGCGCCTCTTCCGAGTAAAAACACTGATCCAGATGTCGATTTCCTTGAATCCTTACAAGTCTGGAAGTCTGAGTCCGTGTATCCTATGGGTGTTAGGTCCCCTCCAGAATACACCAGCATATAATCCCTCGTTCTCTTAAGATACTTGAGTATATGCTTTACTGCTTGCCAGTGCTTGGTTCCAGGATTCGCTTGATATCGACTCACCATACCTACTGCAAAACATATGTCCGGGCGAGTGCAAAGCATAGCGTACATAAGGCTACCCACAGCGGATACATAAGGGACCTTACTCATACACTCTCTTTCTTCCGATGTCTTGGGACAGTCATCCAATGAAAGAGTTAGACCGGCAATAGAAGGTTGCGAACCTTTCTTTGCCTCTTGCATTGCATATTTGTCAATTATTTTATCTATGTATGAAGCTTGGGATAACACTATCATTTTGTTCTTTCGATCTCTGAAGAGACGAATGCCTAGAACATAATTAGCTTCTCCCAAGTCCTTCATGTCAAACTGCTGGTGTAACCAAAGCTTGACCGATGATAAGTTCCCTACATCATTCCCAATGAGTAGTATATCATCGACATAGAGTATCAGAAAGACCACTTTTCCATCCTTAATACGTTTATAAACACAAGGTTCATCAACGTTCTGCTCAAAACCAAATGTCTTAATCGCTTGATCAAACTTCTGGTTCCATGAGCGAGATGCTTGCTTTAATCCATAAATGGATCTAAGCAACTTGCAGACTTTCCTTTCTTGGCCTTTTGCTACAAACCCTTCGGGCTGTATCATATAGATACATTCTTCAAGATGACCATTCAAGAATGCCGTCTTGACATCCATTTGCCAGATCTCGTAATCGAGAGTCGCAGCAATGGACAGAAGAATATAGATAGACTTCAGCATAGCAACAGGCGAAAAGGTTTCATCGTAATCGATTCCAGCCTTTTGCGTGTATCCCTTTGCAACCAGTCTAGCTTTGAAAGTTTCCACTCTCCCTTCCGCATCCTTCTTTCTTTTGTAGACCCATTTGCATCCAATGGGTTTTATCCCATCCGGCAAATCTACAAGTTCCCAAACAGAGTTGGATTTCATAGAATCCATCTCATTGTTCATAGCCTGTTTCCAAGATTTAGAATCAACATTTTTTATAGCTTCATCATATGTGACTGGATCTTCCTCATGCTCATGAGCCTCGGCCTGGTATACCTCAGCATCATACATGAAGAAATTAGGTTTCTTAGAAACCTTCCCACTACGACGAGGCACCCTAAATTGTTGATCGTCTGCAGGTCTTTCACTAGAACTCGAACTTGCGTCCAAGACCGAAATCTGTGGAGCAGTTCTTTCACCCGATAACTCCTCTAGCACTACTTTGCTTCGAGGCTTAAAGTCATTTATGTGACTTTCCTCCAAGAATGTCGCATGGGTTGAGACAATGACTTTTTGTTCCTTCGGGTTATAGAACAGACCTCCTTTAGTTCCTTTTGGATACCTTACAAACATGCACAATTCTGATCTTGGTTCCAACTTCTTCGCATCCCCATCCAGTACATGTGCCGGGCAGCCCCATATTCTCATATGTCCAAGGGAGGGCTTCCTGCCACGCCACAATTCATACGGAGTTCTGGGAATTGATTTGCTCGGAACTTGGTTCAGAACATAGCACGCCGTTTGTAAAGCATATCCCCAAAATGATAATGGCAGCGTTGAGTAACTCATCATGGACCGTACCATATCCAATAAGGTCCTGTTTCTCCTTTCGGCTACACCATTCTGTTGTGGAGTACCAGGTGCAGTCAATTGGGATAATATCCCGTTCTCTACAAGATGTCCTAGAAATTCATCGGAGAGGTATTCGCCACCTCGATCAGATCGAAGTGTCTTTATGGATTTATCCAATTACTTTTCCACTTCCGCATGATACTCCTTGAACTTGTCAAAGGTTTCACTCTTGCGGTGCATCAGATACACATATCCATACCTCGAGTAATCGTCTATAAAAGAGACATAATACTCGAACCTTCCTCATGCTGTGACGTTCATGGGGCCACATACGTCAGTGTGCACAATTTCTAAGAGCTCCTGAGCCCTTGTACTCTTAGCTCCAAAAGACCTCTTAGTCATTTTACCCTCTAGACAAGACTCACATTGGGGAAGTCGTACCTCCTCCAGAGATTCCAGAGGACCGTCTTTCACCAATCTTTGAATTCTATCCTGATTAATATGACCAAGTCTTAAAAACCAAAGATACGCCTTGTTAGAGTGAGAAACTTTCAACCTTTTAGAGTTATCAGTTAATTCAGTGTCAAGCAGTGAGTACATCTTTGGTTTGATCAAATATAGGTTTCCATCCATCCATCCAGAACAGATAAAAGATTTATTTCTATGAATATCAACTCTTTTACTAAAAGAGATTGAATAAGAATCCTTTATTAAACAAGCTACCGATATAAGGTTCCTCCTGAAATTAAGAACATAAAAACAGTCTTTTAATAAAATAAACCTAAATTGTTCAAAATAAAGGTAAACATCTCCCACTGCCTCAGCCACCACCAAGCTGCCGTCCCCAGTTCGCAACGAGAGGTTCCTATCATGTAGACTTCTCGTTTCCACGAACCCCTGCATAGAAACACAAACATGATTAGTGGCGTCCGAATCAATGACCCAAGTGTCTTTCGATTCTTCCACCAAACATGCTTCTAAGTAAAGAAGTTCCTTACCTTCCTTGCCCTTGGCGGCTAGGATTTCCCGGCAAGCCTTCTTAAAATGACCTACCTTCCCACAACGGAAGCACTTGGACTTTTTAGGGTCCCTGGGCTTCTTGTTCTTCTTCTTCTTCTTCCCATCCGAGATAGGAGGATTAGAAGAACTGGAAGCCGCTTGCTTCTGATTTGGCCTCTTCCTCTTCCGTGAGGGTTTGAAAGATTCCGCCAAATTGGCCTCACTTTTGGGTTGGACAGCATCCCCATCCCTGATCATCCGCTCATAAGCTTGCAGTTGCTTCATGAGCTCGGTTAGTCGTAACTCCCTTGTCGCCAGATTGTATGCGGCCTTAAACCCCACAAAATCTTTAGACAGAGTTTTGAACACCATCTCGATCTGGGTGTTGTAGTCCAACTCAGCACCGTTTTCGGTAGCCTCAGCGAAGAATCCCATTAGAGTGATCATATGGTCCTTCACCGGAGTACCCGCCTTCTACTTAGAGTTCATAATACTGGTGATAGCGGACTGTCGAGCCAATTTTTCTTGGCCTCCAAACATGTCCTCCAGATTTTCCATGATCTCCCCAGTAATTTGATAAGTCTCATGCTGCTTTTGTAAAGCACTCGTCATGCTAGCAAGTATGTAGCATCGAGCTATATCATTGGATTCTCTCCAACGAGTATAGGCAACCGGGACCTCCTCAATCGGTGTGTCAGGTTTTGGCCCTGGTGGGCATGGTTCGTCCAGTACGAACTTGTGTCTCTCGCAGCTGAGAACTATTAACAGATTCCTTTTCCAATCCTTATAATTGTCGCCATTCAGTTTATTCTCAGTAAGTATTGAAATGAGGGGTGTCGGTGACATTTTGAACTGAAATAAAATTATACTAGACATCATTACAAAGCCCAAGCAAATATACAGATAATTTAGCAAATAAAACATACAAGTATGTTCTTACATGAAACTTGAAAAACATGTAGCATTGCAACGGTAATTCTCAGCACCTATTGCCCCAAGCCACCGAGGGGTGGTCATGAAAACAAATAGCCGGAACATAGACCCCGTCCAATTAATATATGTTACCTTAAATCCTCCAAGGTTAAGACATATATTAATAACCGCTTATTTGGCCACCAGTTTAGTTAACAGAGCTTCTAGGGAAGGTTAATAACTAAACGAGTCTTGAGTGTATAACCATTGTTTACGTAGCCCGATCCACATCCTACCAAGCCACCGAGGGGTGGTCATGAATAGGATCGCACCCGGACACATTTTCCACATAGGAGATCCAATCTAGTATACCGGCGGCGGTAAACACCTACCGAGGGGTGTGGTCAGGGCAGAACTGACGCGAGGTGTTACTATGCTTTCACATATGGATCAACAATGAAGGCCGTGGGTTTTGTTTGAAACCCTCTCCCACTCAATATTTTGAAAAACATGCAAGTTTTGACAAATTATGTATGATCAATATAGTATGAGCGGCACTCACCTATCCTATATGACATGTTATCAAATATGCATACAAAACATCCATCAATACATATTTATACATCCATGACATATCACAGAAAAAATAATTGACAGAATAACCAAGCCATGGTTCCATCCTAGACCAAAGAAAATAAAGATTACAAAATTCCATCCAAAGCATTCTTTGGGTCTTGAATTTTGTTCCGTCTTCTTGTATCCATCTTTATGTAGCCTCTCCTTTTATTTCTCATCCCAAGTATCATTTAAAATTTAAAACTCCAAAAATTTAAATTTGAAATTCAAATTCCAAATTCGAATTTTAAATTTAAATTTCCAATTCAAATTTTAAACAATTTTAAATATCATGTGTAATAATATGTAATTTCAAATTTTCAAATACATATTTTTAAACATGATTTAAAATTAAATCTCAAATTTAAAAATCAAATTTTTTTGAATTTTAGACCATCACGCTGCCGCCCCCGAAGGCGGCAGCCGCCGTGGGCAGCCACCAACCCCGGAGGGGCTGGCAGCCCACGACCGCCCCCATGTGCAGCCCTGCTGGGCTGCAGGCCAAGCCTGCAGTGCTAGGCTGCAGGCTGCAGGCAGCGCCTGCAGCCAAAGGCTGCACGCCCAGGCTACGGCCAGCCTTGGGCAGGCCACGGTCACCCTCGGCTGCAGGCCAAGCCTACGGCCGTGGGTAGTGTTGGCCTGTACAAGGGCTGCCGCAGCCCCATCCTGCCCGAGGGTAGGGGCTGCAGCCCCACCAAGGCCTGTCGACCTATCCCGAGGAGTCGTGTCTCGATTTTCATGCCATATTCCAATTTACCTATTAGGATCTCCAAAAATTAATTTGAATCCCAATTAAATTGAAATTTTCCACACAATCAAAATTTCAATCTTTAAATCAAATTTAACTTTTGGAAAAAATAAATTACGGTCTTCAATCTTCAATCTCCTCCAAGAATAATTACATAAAATTTCCTAAACCGTTTCCGGTGTACAAAAAAATTCTAACCATAAAAATTCTAAGAGACAAAAATTAAAATCCATGGGAAAATTACAGTGTTAATAAACTGCTCCCATGGTTACATAAAAATTCTTAGATACAATTTTTCTAAATTCTAAGGAACCATAACCAGCATAAACAAGCATGCTTATAATAATTCAGAAAATTAAAATAACCACATACTCTATACGTAATCCATGATAACAACATAAAGGAACCCTAGAATGCCACTCTCTAAATATCAAATCCATACATAAATAAAAAGACTAAGTAATTGTCTAATTTATGTACATGGCATAGTCATGAGATCGCTCTGATACCAATTGTAGGAAAATAAATCGGTAAAAACGTATCAGAGTGGCGCAGCGGAACAATAAAAATTTTAAATCGTTAAATATCTCATGATGCCATATACAATAAACCAACAACAATTAAAACTCATACCTCAAGGACGCCAATCTGTAGGAGGAGAATGACCGGAGGCTTCAACCAACTAGCCTTCTCTACTATTCTCCAATTCCCGAATGGCTGAGTGTGTGGGCACTCTGAACCTCGATCGGTATGCTAGCACTGCTAGTCTTCTTCCGACCACCCAGATCTCTAAAGAACTTTATTGTCACGATGAGTTATGCAACAATAAGCCTGCTCACCTGAGAGTCTGTGGTCTGAGAGAATTGGAGTGGCAGGACCTCTATTTATAGACCTGCATGAGGTGATTCTCTGAATTTGAATTGGATTAGGAAAAGATATTTTTCCTTATCCATAACCAAAAAATCCGAATTTTTCCAAGGGAGAATCTCAACAAAAAATTCAGTTTTTCTTAGGATAAATCCAATCCAAATCTAAACAAGATTTTAACTAGAATTTTATCTCCCTTTTTCAACCCAAAAAATCTGAAAATTACAAGGAGAATATCTCCTAAAAATTTCGGCCATTATGGATAAGGGAGAATCAAAAATTCCACTAGGATTTTCAAGCTTGAATCTTATCTCAACCTTATCCAAAATAACCGAATTTTCCTAGGAGATTTTCTCCCTAATTTCAGCCACTTTTTAGGGAAGGAGAGAATCCAAATTCAATTGGGATTGAAACTTGAATTTTCCCTTGAATCTTATCCACAAAAAAACTGAAATTTCCTTGAGGATTATCCTTAAAAATTCGTGCAACATTTGTTAGGATTTGGATTCAAAATTCAAGTAGGATTCTAACAAGATTATCCTCTCCAAATCCAACTCAAATTCGAATTTCAAACCTTGTGGATTTTCCACAACAAATTCGAATCCTACTTGGACTGTGATTCAAAATTTGAATTTCAAATTTCAAATTCAAATTTCAAATTCAAATTTCAAATTTCAAATTTCAAAATTCAAATTTCAAATTCGAATTTCAAATTCAAATTTCAAATTCAAATTTCAAATTCAAAATTCAAAATTCAAATTCCACAAAACGGTTGTGTTTCATATTTTTGTTCTCATGGATAATTTTCTACAACTCCAATCCAATCTCAAATAAAATCATGGCAACTTTATTTGGAGTTCGAATAATTGTGTACTCTATTATCCAAAACAAAATCTGAATCCAACTGGAGAAAATCTTGTCTACCATCCTAATCCTGTGTCATCACCATCCATGCATAATAAACCAGCCAATAGCATACACAAATCAATTTGCCAAACGTTAAGGAATTATGTGGAGCTAGTAGAGGGACTGATTGGACATATATAATCGGGCTCCCGTAAATCCATATGATCATCATTCTTTTACCGAACAACTCAATCATATGATCACTAGTTTCAGAGTCATTCCACTATAAACCTGAAACTGAACTCCCAATTATATACCGTATTACGTAAACCTGTGACAAGCTATCGTCCAATGACCTTGTCATATATGCAGAACCCTCATATGATATCCATGATCAGCCTTAGGCCAAAGTCCGTTTAATCATACTGATCAGGCTATCTTAAAGTTCCATTATACTACCGAATAAAGAAAATGATTATTCACCATATATGAATAAGAAGACATCCGCCCAGCAGATGACCCAAGGCCTTGTCCATTTTCACATTCAGTATATTGCCTTTAAGAGGATACCCTTAACTGCTCATTAGAGCTATGATTCCAATATCTGTAAACGAACCCTTCATCGTATACAAGTCATGCACCCAACGAACCGGTCTATAAGCTTACTACCTCTGAGACGCTTTGGCCATTGGAACATCAAAGTACACAAGTCATATACATGAAGCTGTCCTTTTACTCAGGATTAAGATTACTGCATAATGAATGCCAAAAGCAGATCGATCCACTCAAAGCGGACTTCGTAGATCAATCACGCTTTAGTCCCAGTCTAATATGTCACCACCAAGCAATATATCTATGTCTCTACTTGGGAGTCCAGCTCCAGACAGTCAAGACAAACCGTCCCCTCTAAGGCTTTAGACAACATAATAGTCTTAACATGAGTTAGATGCTCGGTCTAACCCCATAGACTACAGACCATAATTTAGACCGCTAACTTTAGAACATTGTCTTCTCGCATACAAAAATCCATTGCATGCAACGTTCTAACAGTTTAACACAAGCAGTCAGGGAGCCATATTTGCTTACATTTACTTTAACATGTAAATAAGACGAGGACAGATAGCAATGTAATGAATAACCTCTATATATAATCTTATTATCCAGTTCAAAATAAATACATCAAAAATGTCTCTAATACTTAGGGCATTTCCTAACAATTTAATATTTGTAGGTAAAATTTAGTTTATGGTGGAAGATTTGGGGTATTTGATTTCTTTATTTGTTCTTTTAGGTTGGAAGTGAAAAGGGAGATGATGTTGTTCTTTTACGTGATGTATTATTGGGTTTTGATTGATTTTGTGGAGATTGTGTGCATTTGTGATTTGATCGGTCGGTTGGCTTGAGTTTTGGTATTGTGGTTTGGTTAGGCTCGGTGAAATTTTGTTGTGCTTGGTTGGCTTTAGTTTGATATTTTGGGTCTTTGGTGATGATTGCGTACTTGATAGTTAGTATTCTTGATTTGGAGTTGTGTGCATCCGTTAGTTGGTGATTTTGATCAAAATGTCTCTTAAGTCCGGTAGTAAGAGGCAAAAAGGAGAGAATTCTAGTTTTAGTTATAATTAACATGTGTTTGTTTACAGAGCAATAGAAGAGCGATATAAGAAATAACTCAAGAAGAGACCAGGCATTAGGAAGAGAGGTTTTGTAATTTCAGAGAAGGATTTCCCCGATTTCGTGAACACTACTCGAGAGCATGGATGGAAAACTTATTGTAGTTCACCCAAACTAGGTTCCATGACAATTGTTTGTGAATGCCAAGGAACACTGGCACAAAAAAAGTGATGGTTAGCAGAAAAATAGTCAAGTTTGATGTTGCATTAATAAATGAAAACCTTCAAATTATGACGCATAAGGCGGACCTACGTGCCATGTGGTCCAAAAATCCAAACACACAGGAGGTAATGCAAGCTATTTATTTTAGAGAATATGAATCGACAATGGCTAATGGCATTAAATCGGCTTTTGACTCCACGCACCTCAAAAAGGATACGAAGAGATGGTTCCATTTATTTACGCAAGAATGTTCCTAACGACTCACATGTTGGAGGTGTCTAAAGAGATATCTTTAGCCCTTTATGCCGTTGCTAAGGGTCTCACAATGGACGTTGGAGTGAGGATCAATTCATCAATCCAATATGTCATTCGCAACAATAATGTGGGTTTTGTAGGAAAAATTGAAATCATACGCAATGAAATTTTAAAAATTTTATAAAGATCATAATAACTTGTGTTGTCATATATAATAAATCACACAATAATCTTTATACCTTAAGAGAAAAACACCAGAAATGTCGGAAGATGTAACCGAGAAAGTTTCAATTAACTAACCTTCTTTACTATTCTTCAATTCCCAAACAGTGGAGTGTATGAATACTCAATTCTTCGATTAATATTCTACGCGACTTGTCTTCTTTCAACCAATCAGATCTCTGAGGATTTATTATTATGAGTGAGAGTTATAATAATAAATTTACTCACTCAAGAGTTTATGGTCTAAAGAATAAAAGGAGTTCTAAGGGTACTATATATAGAAAGTGCACTATGTGGCTTTCAAAATTTAAAAAAGACTCTAGAAAAGATTTTTCTCTCACCTCCCCTTGTCGGTGGCTAAATTTCTCCTCAGGAATTTGTCCAAAAAAATCCATCACCTGCGGGTCTAGAGAGATTCAAAATTTGATTCAAATTTCAATTTCTACAAATCTTATGATTTTATCTCCATGGATAATATTCCATAATTCTACTTTAAATTTAAACTAAAATCTTGATAATTTTATTTAAATTAAATAATTATGTAATAACCATCCAAAACAAAATCAAATTAGAAAAAAAATTTTTGTCTCACTTATCCATCAAGTAAATGCAAACCTTAGTGCACGTTAGGATAAGATTTTGTTTAATTCAAATTTAAATAGGATAATTTTTCAATTTAAATTATTTATTTAAATAAGATACTGTAGATATTTGAATTAATTATTCAAATAATTAATTTATTCATATCTATTCAAAATTTAAATCAATTTCATATTTATCTTTTAAAAGACAAATATAATTAATTTAAATTTCAAATCTTATATTCTAAAATAAATATTTATACAAATTAAATATTTATCTCATTTATTAAATAAAACAAAATTACTATTTTACCATTGCCAGAAAAAATGCCTATACCATGGGAAGGTAACCAGGATTTTTTTCTTTACTAAGTGTAAGAATACAAGCTATAAAGAATATCCCGATCAACTATCATCCGTTAAGAAATTTGTGAAGCTAGTAAAGGGACTGATGAGACATATATATGTAGACTCTAATAATCTATATAACTATTATTTGATATCGAATGAACCCATTACACAATTATTAGTTTCAGAGTCATACCATTATAAACCGAATTATGCAAGTTAGTGAATAGCCATCATCCAATAGCCTAGTCATATATGCAACACTCTCATATGATATCTATAATCAATCTTAGGTCAAAGTTTGTTCAATCTTTTGATCAAACTATCTTAAAGATCCATTATACACTCGATTAAAAATTGATTATTCACCATGTGCGAATAAGAAATCATTTGTTAAGAAAATAACCCAAGCTCTTGTCCATTTTCACAATAGTATAATGCCATTAAGCGGATGACCTTTACTCTTTATTAGAGTTATGATTTCATATTTATAAGCAAAAACTCCATCGTATACAAGTTATGTACTCAATGAACCGGTCTATAAACTTATTACTTTAAGGACGCTTTAGCTTTTGGAATATCAAAGTATACAAGTCATACACATGAAACTATTCACTTACTCAGGATTAATGTTATTGCATGATGAACATTGAAAGTGAATTAATCCATTCAAGTGGACTACATTGATTAATTATACTTTAATCCTAGTCAAATATGTCACTACCAAACAACATATCTATGTCTCTACTCAAAAGTCAAATTGCTCCAAACATTCAAGAGAAACCATCTCCTCAATTAGCTTTAGACAACATAATGGTCTTAACATGAATTAGATGCTCACTCTTATCCCATAGACTACGGATTATATGTAAGATAAATAGTAAGACATGCACAGTGGAATTTAACAAATTTTTTAAGATTGTTAAAAACTTGTGCTGCCATATACAATAAATTATTCAACAATTATTATACCTTCAGAGGAGATCACCGAGAACACCAGAAGATGTGATTAAAGGGTTTCAACCAATTAGCCTTCTCTACTACTCTCCGATTCCCAGAAAGTGGAATGTATGGCCACTTAGTTCTTCGATCAGTATTCTAACGCAGCTTGTCTCCTTCCAACTACCCAGATATCTAAAAATTCCTCATTATTAGTGAGATGTATAATAATAAATTCGTTCACTTGAGAGTCTGTGATCTAAATAAAATAGGAGTCATAATGGTCCTATTTATAGATTTGTATTAGGTAGCTTTTTGAATTTGAATAGGACTCAAGAGAAGATTTTTTTCTCTCTTCCAACACACCAAGGCCAATTCTCCCAAGGGGAAAAACCCCTAAGAAATTCAACCACATAAAATGAGGAAGGATTCATATTCCAGACAATATTTTCTCTATCCTCTCTACACAAAATCCAAAATTTACCTTGTGCTTTTCCACATAAAAAATTTAGCCCTTGCTTGAATTTGTGATTTCAAATTTGAATCAAATTTCAAACTTCACAAATCATACGATTTTGTTTACATGGATAATTTTTCACGACTCCAATTTAAATTTAAATAAAATTATAGTAACTTTATTTAAAATTCAAATATTGTGTAATCTCTTATCCAAAAAACAAAATTTAAATTAGGAGAAAATTTTGTTTTCCAAACCTTGCAAAAATCTGCCCCCTATATTTGTGTTAGGACAAGATTTTGTTCAATTTAAATTCAAATAAGATAATCTTTTAAATTTCAAATATTTAGTTAAATAAGATTTTCAAAATTCAAATTAATCTCATATTTATTTTTTAAAAGATAAATATAATTAGTTTAAATTTCAAATCTTATCTTCCAAAATAAATGTTCCCCAAAATTAAATATTTATCATCCAATGACCTGATCATATATACAAAACCTTCATATGATATTCATGATCAGCCTTAAAATCTAAGTCTATTCGATCTGTTGATTATATTATCTTAAAGATTCATTATACACCTTATTAAGAAAATGATTATTTACCATATGTGAAAAAGAAGTCATCTGCCAACCAAATAACCTAAGATCTTGTTCATTTTTATATTCAGTATAATGTCTTTAAGAGGATAACCTTTACTCCTCATTAGAACTATAATTTTAATTGTTGGAAAAACATGAAAAATATGCACAGTGGAATTTTAAAAATTTTTGAAAATCGTTAAAACTCATATTGTCATATACAATAAATGACCAAAAATCTTTTATACTTTCAGAGAAAACACCGAGATGCTGGAAAGAATGTCAGAAACACTAGAGGACAACACCAGGACAGGCTTCAACTAACTAGCTTTCTCCACTATTCTCAAAATCCTAGATGATTGAGTATGGGGGCACCCGTTTCCTTGATCAGTATTCAATATGGCTTGTCTCCTTCTGACCACTCAAATTTCTAAGAATTTATTGTTATGGTGATTTGTGCAACAATAAACCTACTCACCCGAGAGTTTGTGGTCTAAATAAAGTAGGAATGGAATGACCCTTATTTATAATATTGCATAAGGTGACCCTTTCAAATTTAGAATTGGACCAAGAAAAGATTTTTCTCTCTCCAATTAACCCCAAAAAAATTAATTCCACTAAGGGATAAACTGCAATGACCGCCATTTTCATGGCACCTACTTACCATGTAAAGAGTCATTAAGGAATAAAATGGACATAATTTAATGCCTTTTAGTGCAAATTTAAGTAACACGGTTAGGTACACGGCCGTATGAGTGATCGTATGCCATTCGAACTGTGTATCTGTTAGTAGCCGTGTGAGTGTACATGGTCGTGTAGTGTAACACGGTCAAGTACACAATCGTGTAAGAGGCCGTGTACCGCTCAGATAGATAAATGTGTTTCAAAGACATGGCCGTGTTGAGTAGTCTCAATTAGTACACGCCCGTGTCCAAAATGTACACGCCTGTGTTGCCTTGTACACGCCCGTGTAAGAGTCCGTGTAAAAGGTTGTGTAATGAGTCGAGAGCCGCTGTAATGACTCTCATGAATTATGAATCTTAATTACTATGCAATGATGTAATTAAGTTAATAAACACAGTATACTTGCCAGTTGAATGAATTAAACGGGTATAGTAACGTTTAATTACTATTCATGCAGTGAAAGGGGCAACCGACAGTGAAATTGGTCCACCCTATTATGTGAGTATGCGTTAAGACACGCAATATCAAGAAACCGGTCCAGGCGACCATTTCATGATACAGAACTGATGAGCTAGTCATCAGTACACTCAGACTGGTCACCTGAGCGCAGCAGTGATAATTGCCGTAATAGATGTACAATATCGAGAAAAGTGGTCTAGGTGACCTCTTCTCGCCCATAGACTGACAAAATCAAAGTCAGAACGCTCAGATTAGTCAGCCAGATAGTGAATAGTAAATAGTAAATAGTGATTAGTGAATAGTGAGAAATGCAGTGTCAAGTTAGTGGCCAAGACGGCCTTAATTTGGCATAAAAATGACATATTAATAGTCAGCAGGCTCAATCTGGTCAATTGAGCATAAAATATAGATTTTATTTAAGAGATACGCAGTATCGGGATGAGGGTCAAGACGACATTTTCTCGCCCCGAAACTGATATATTTAGACTCAAGACACCCAACTTAGTCAATTAGACACCTGACATGTTTTTCGAGACGGGGTCATGCAGATCCCGAAAACTGGTCATGAAGACCTCAGATGGATGTAAAACTGATAAATTTGAAATCAGCACGTCCAAATTAGTCAAGGGAGACTGTGTTTGAAATTTCACGCAAAAACGCCTCGTTATGCGTGCGTAGTGTCAACACAGTGTAGGCTTAACCACAGTACCAAGAAATTGGTCAAGATGACCTTTTCTTAATATAAAACTGATATATTTGGATTCAGAATGCTCAAATTAGTCATTTGAGCACAAAAAGTAATTTTTGATCGGGAACCATGCAGTATCGGAAAACTGGTCGAGACGACCTTGGATGAAGATAAAACTGATATATTTGGGTTCAGCACGCCCAAATTAGTCAACATAGCCTATCTTAAAATTTTTCAAAAAATTAGTATAAAGGGGTCGAAATTTTTAGATTTTTGAAAAAATGGCTCCCATTATTTTTTTTTCCTATTTTTTTCTCCCCACACCACTCGTAGATGAACAGTAACCACCGGTCGAATTCGACCTCCGTTTTCGACACCGCAGGCACCATTGGAAAGCTCTCTACGAGCTGATTCCAACGGTGGGTTGAGTCGACCGAACCGACGCCAGAGCACGCCGCACGCGCCGCCTAACGCCGCTAGTGGCCGAATTTTTCAAACCGCCGTATCTCCGCCGTCCGACGTCTAAATGCCACGATTCCAGTCCCAATGGATTCGTGGTGAAGAGTAGAACAAAATCCAGGCCTCCTTTCACGTCAACAGCCACTGTATCGTGTCGCCCAAGGTTCACCATCACCGTCACCATCGCCGCTGTCGGATCTTACTATTCCGGCAGAGTTGAGTTGCAAGGTGGGTATCAAAATGCTCAGAACAACACGTAGGTCAAAAGCCCCAAATCAATTTTGGGCAACAACACCAGAAAATGAAGATCCAATACCATCGCCGTCACCGACTTTTCGAGGGTCGATTTCCGGCGATAGGAGCCTCGATTGGTGAAATTGACACCACCAATGGGTTCCTCTCATCAAGCTCTTTAAGATGGTAGTCGCCACTCCCATCGACGCCGTGGTCAATGCCAGTCAATGACCGGTTAACGCGGACCTGGAGACCGAAAATTGAAAAATGGCCCATTGGTCTATTTTCGACGTTTCGGACACATCCGAGGCATCGGATTTGCAAACCGGAGTTTCAAAAGTGAAGAACGATGATTCAAAGATTGTGCGGTCGAGATCGAACGGTTCGCCCGACCGCCGACGGGAACGATTTTGGTAGTGGTTTTGATCCCTTGATTCCTCAATTTATTATTGGAAATAATTATGTATTAATTATGGTTTACTGACTTGAGAAATTGTAAGAAAAAGGGATGAAATGTAGAAAAAGAGAATGTGAGGAAATGTGAATATTTTTACGTAAAAAGCTGAGCTTTTACGTAAAAATTAGGCCTCTGGTTTAATACGTGGCAGGCTAGAATAGATTAGATAGTTTTGAGGTGTTTCCTAAATGCCGGAAACCCAAAAATTAAGCGGAAATGCTGTCGAAATTTCTAAAATGGCACAAAGGGGTATTTTAGGAAACGAGGGTGAAAATGTGATCGGGATGGAAACCTGAGCCCCCCCTCGATGACCTAGGTCCGGGAAAGAAGGACGGACGTTTATAGGATTAGTGAACCGCCCAATTGGAAATCTCGAAATGTAAGAAAACGACCCCTAGGTCGGAATAGTGCCACCCGAGAGACGGGTGTGATCTAAGTATAAAATTTAGGGTGGATAAATCGGTAAAGGTAACCCGACAGGCTAAATAGTCAATACACGAGGTATGTGGTCAGTTGACTAGTCGGTTAGCCAGTCAAGGACTGAGTCTGAACAGGACAGTGGTTAATTTGTCAAGTAGACAAATCAATCAAGCGCGACTAGAAATTAGATATCAAAATTCCCAAAGTAGAACAGTTAGGTACCGATAGGCATCGGTATCACACAACGATAGTATTATTAGTTCCTATCGATAGAGTGACCTAAGAGTGACGTTAATTAATTTATTGAGCAAATAAATTAATTAACCATGATTAGAAATTAGAAAATCAAATTCTTAAGAAGAGGGCAATTAGTACCGATAAGGATCGGTATCACTAACGATAGAGTTCTTATTAGTCACTAATGACCATAGTGACCGAAGAGTGAATGTTAATGAAATGCATTATGATTACAGGGAGGTACCTGTATTGTGACGAAGGTGAGAGTATAAACTGTCTGATGACAGGTAAGTACAATTCTGCCTACAGCATGAATAAAATGAATTTAAAATGATGCTTTTCCAGTATTTTAAGTATGTATCTTGCACACAATGCTGCATAGTATACATAAGAGCATATGGTTTCACAATCGAATAGATTGATGAAAGAACAAGATAGAAGCCATAGATCCCTACTGCTTAGGATTGGGGACAGCTTAGAGAAGCGTATGGCTAGAACAGTTAAACAAGATGGAAATAAGTAGGTGTGTCGTACCGGCTCCTTCAGTCGAAGGGGTTTCCAGTTAAAGAAAGTTAAGGCCAAAATTTGAGCATCAGTTGATGGCTCTTCGGCATTAGTTGACCTCGGGCGTTACCGTTGGTCTGTGTACACACGATACTAACACATGGGCCCTAAATAGACAAGAAAAGAAAAGAGAAGTTTGAAGCATAAATGAACATAACCGGATCATGCATTAGTTATAGTTCGTTATGCTTTCTTTTTCAGTAGAGTGCATACAGTACATGATGCTTCTGTCATGCATAAAGTATGTGAAGTTTTATATTCAGTGTTATGACATGTTATGTGATGACATGATATGTGAGCTGATATGTGATATTCTTATATGGTATGTGATTTATTAAGTGATATATGTCATGCTTATGATTTTAAGTATGTGCTATGTTTTAAACATGTTTTATGGTTAACATGTTGTACTTACTAGGCGTAAAGCTCACGGAGTGTGTTCATGCTGTAGGTAAGCATCCTATAGCGTAAACATCAAGGGACGATGATGGCGGCGGAGGCAGATGTGAGGATGAGGTTATGGATATACCGCAAGTATTCTTCCGCACAGTATGAGTAAATAATATTTTGAATGGTGACAGTTAAATAGTATTTTGAATAGTAATCAGATAAACAAGTATATAACTGTGTATGTATAATTGAAATCCTTATGTTTTTTATATTCTGCATTTTAATAGTATGCGTACGTGAATAATAAATACGTATGCTTATAAAAAAAAATTTCTCTCTAAATTTATGGTATTAAATTCAGCAAGTTTAAGTATCGGTTTTAAAGAAGAAGTATAAGTAAAAGTTAAAGAAGTAAGTAATAGTTTTCAGTGACGGTCCGGGCCGTTGAGGGCACGGGGCGTCACATAAACCTCCCTTAAGAATTCGGCAGCCAAGGGTTAAGATGATTCAAAATTTAAATAGGATTCAAACAAGATTTTTCTCTCCCTTATCCACCTACCAAAAACCGATTTTATCTAGGAGAATCAAAAATAAAAAAGGATTCAAATAAGATTTTTCTATTCTCTCTTATCCGTAAGAAAACTAAATTCTCCCTTGGAATTATCCATAAGAAATTCGACCGTAAGTGGGATTTGTGATTCAAAAGTTGATTCAACTTTCAAACTCTACAAATCTTTGAATTTTATCCACATGGATAATTATCCACAACTCTAATTCAAATTCAAATAAAATCATGGTATGTCATGGCCCAAAATTTAGACACGTGACACGGCAGCCAAATCATAATATCAACCTGAGATTTAAGGAAAAACATTTATTACGAAAAGCGGGTCAACATTAGAATTTAGCTAAGCCTAATTATTTATAAAGTAGCATCATAACCACATAATAAAATAAATGAGAAAATAAATGCTTTTTAATGAGGAAATCAAATACAAAATCGGTTTTCAAAAGAAATTTACCAACCATAAAATATTCCCAAGCATAAAATTTAAATAACGTGAAATAAAGTACAAACTTAAAGTCTCATTACATCAGAACGAGAAACATAAAGAAGAAGATGGAGAAAACGGATAGCATCATCTTCGGTAGTAACGGATATCTCAACGATTTTCGGAACTGCTACCTCCCGCACCTGGAAGTAGTCATTTCGAAATCACAAAGAAAAGGGACGTGAGCGCTGGCTCAGTAGGACAGAAACAAAGGTGGATTAAACAGGTAACATTTAAATGTATAGCATAATATTCGTTTCTAAAAATAAAATCAACAATTTAAGAATACATGGCATAATAATCATTTAAAACAAATAATCAATAATTTCGTGAAAACATTTTTAATATAAGTTTTATTCTGCTGAGGACTTAGCGTAGCTGCAATATACGTGCCCCAATATTAAAATAATAAATCATTAAAATAAACCATCATATTTTGAGTGAGGACTTGTCGTAGCTATAATATACGTGCCTCGAATTGAATTATCCTAGATCATCTCGTTACGGTCTAAATAGGCCGAACGGCCCTGCGCAGGTTTAGGGACCTTCCCCCATGGCGTCAACTTTGGGACGCACGCATCATTTACAATAATCGTGAACTAGAGCTCAATTATGTTCACTGGATTATTCAAAAGATGGTATTTACCAAGTTATATTATGTCATTAATCAAAACACGCTTTAAAATACACATTTATTACAAAACACGTTGCATGCGTTTATTTCATAAAAAAAAATAGTATAATAATTTCATAAACTAAAAAACAGCATGCCATCGATAAAACAGGGAAATTTAAAACACTTGACTACTCCCAGAAAATGCTAGAATGTCCTACCTCGATTATCGCACAAGCGTTACGATAATGTGATCCACAAATCCAGCCAGAACGTCAAATAAATCCTATAATCACAACATATGATCAGTCTAGGTCTAGACATAATCATCCAATCATTTTAGTGTGCCACAAAAGATTTCAAAACGTTTAATAAACATTTGGGATTTAAAATTTGTGAAAAACTCTAAGTTAGGATATTACTGGACATGGACAGACTGACCTAGGCTGATTGTAAAATTAATATTAATTCATTTTTAATCCCAAAAATTCTAAATTTTTAATATGTTAAACTAGACATCCATAGCTTTAATTCCATATAATTTGTATAATTTTTGGACATCGTTTGGTTATTCAATTAGGCCAAAAACCGAGGGGTTGTTTTCAGGCATAAAATCTGGGTTTCAGTTTCAGTTCAAAAACTGGTAGTTCTGTCCGCCTATCTTAGAAAAATATTTTGACTAGGCAAACCGATGATTTTGGTTCGAAAATTTTGCAGGCATTTAGGGGACATCTTGAATTTAATTTTAGGCTCAAGAATCACTCGAAAATCTTTTTTAAAACTCAAGTTATGGCTGACACAAATTTACTGTTCATATGGTAATTTTCCAGATTTCGGTTTTTCTATGACCGAATTTCAATTAGTCTCAAATCAACACAATTTTCATCCAATGATCACGAAATTTTGTGGAGGACCTTATTTATATGTGGTTAACACAACCCAAGAATCAAATTGACAAAAACATAAAATTTTACACATGTGATAATAGGGTTTTTGAAAGGGAAACAAAGAGGCAAAATTTTTAGGGTTTGAGAGAGAGATTCACACCTTGTTTGTGCTGCACTATTTTTAATGCTTGGTCTCCTTTTTGGCTGAATTTGTGTAAGTGTTGGGGTCTTCAAAACAGTAGGGAAAACAGTGGAAAAAACCATGTAAATTTCGGATTTAAAATCAAAAGGAGAAGGAAGGAAAAAGTTGATTTCTCACCTTGTTTTTGTCTCAAAATTTGTTAAATCCTTGAGCTACCTTTAGGTAGGTTTTTGTTTGCTATTTTGGGGTTGTTTTGGGAGAGAAAATTCAGAGAGGAAACAAGGGGAGGCTGGCCGAATTTTTGAGAGTGAAAGGAAGGGTGAATGAGAGTTAAAAGAGGGTTTTTATACTAGGTTTTTCTTTCCCTTTCTCTTCCTTGTTTGGCCGAAAATTTTAAGGAGCAAAAGGGAAGTTTTTGTGCTGTTTTGAGGCTAGGGTTTTCTCTCTTATTTCCCCTTAAGTGGCCGAAAATTATCCATTAGTTTTTAGGAAAAAAAAATAATTTGAATTTTGAATGAGTTTTGACCTAGCTTTTAATTCAAATAAAATCTCCTTTATTTCCTACACTTTATGGCCGAAATTCTTCTTTATATTTAAGGGATGAAATTTAAATTTGAATCCTCCTTGGATTTGTGGGATTTAAATTTTAATTAAAAATCCCAAGTGATGGCCGAATATTTTAGGGTTTTTTTTTTGAAGTTAAAATTGTTGACTTTTTGAGCGGAATTTGACTAGGAAACCAACCTAGGGTTTCCAAAAGATTTTTAATTACTTTTTGGCACACTAATTTTATTTAAATTATATATTGACCCTTAAATAAAATTTAAGGCGTCACATGGTAATTTTATTTAAAATTCAAATAATTGTGTAATCTCTTATTCAAAACAAAATTCAAATTCAAATTAGGAGAAAATCTTATCTTCCATCCTTATCCATTATGGACGCCACCTTAAATTGTGCAAGGACAAGATTTTGTTCAATTCAAATTCAAATAGGATAATCTTTTAAATTTCAAATATTAATTTTAAGACAAGATTTCAAAATTCAAATTAATCATATATTTGAATTTGAAATTCAAATACAATTAATTTAAATTTCAAATCTTATCTTTCAAAAATAAATACTAATTAAATATTTATCCCATTTATTAAATAAAACAAAATTACAATTTTGCCCCTCCAGCACATAAAGAAAAACGCCTATACCCTTGTAGAAGGTGATCCAGATTTTTCTCATCACTAAATGCAAAATAACAAGCCACATAAGAATACCTTGATTAAATACCATCTTTCAGGAACTACAAGAGCTAGTGGAGGGACTAATTAGATATATATAATCGGGCTCTCGTGAATCCATATAATCATTATTCTATACCAAACAACTCAATTACATAATCACTAATTTCAGGATCATTTCATTACAAACCTGAAACTAAACTCCCAAATATATTGCAAATTACGTAAGCCTCAGAAAAGATACCGTCCAATAACCTTGTCATTAATGTAAAACCCTCATATGATATCCATAATCAACCTAGGTCAAAGTCCATTCAACCTTTTGATCACGCTATCTTAAAAATCTATTATGCACTTGATAAGAAAATGATTATCTACCATATGTGAATGATAAGTTGTTTGTCAAACAAATGACCTAAGGCCTTGTCTATTCCCACCTATCTAGGATAATGCCTTTAAGAGGATAACCTGAACTCTACATAAGAGCTATGATTCATTATCTATAAGCAATCCCTTCATCATATATGTACTGTGTATTCAACGAACTAGTCCATTTGCTTACTACCTCAAGACGCCCTGGCCTTTGGAACATAAAAGCACATTAGCCACATACATGGAGCTGTTCACTTATTTAGGATTAAGATTGTTGCATAATGAACATCAAAAGCATATCGATCCACTCATAGCAGACTATGCAGATCAATTATGTTTTATTCTTGGTCCAATATGTCACCACTAAGCAACATATTTATGTCTTTACTTGTGAGTCAAAGCTTCAGATAGTTAACATAATAGTCTTAACATAAGTTAGTTGCTCACTCTAACTTCATAGACTACGGACCATATATTTAGACCACTTACTCTAGAATATTGGCTTCTTGCATACAAAAGATTTGTGACGCCCTATACCCTTAGTGGCCCGAACAATCACTTAAAGACTTGCTTACTTAAATGATACTTATACTTTCTTACAATACATTAATACTTGCTTAGAATCTACATTCCTAATTTTAAGGGATTTTTTTTCCGTACGTATTTACTGTTTACGTATGTATACCTTCAGAATTCAAAAAGGCCATTTAACGAGTATTATTCAAAAATACTGTTTAACGATTACTATTCAAAATACTGTTTAACAGTTACTATTTCAAAAATACTATTTAATGGTTGCTATTTAAAAATACTGTTTAACGGTTACTATTCAAAAATATTGTTTAACGGTTACTATTTAAAAATACTGTTTGACGATTACTATTCAAAAATACTGTTTGACGGTTACTATTCAAAAATACTATTTACTCAAATTGTGCGGAAGATTAACTTGCGGTGTCTCCATAACCTCGCCTCACATCTGCCTCTGCCGCGTCATCGCCCATTGTGGTTGAAGTCATAGGTCGCTTATCTACAGCATGAACACACTCCGTGAGCTTTACGCCCAGTAAGTACAACATGTTAACCGTAAAACATGTTTAAAGTATAGTGCATACTTTAAATCATATCTCACGTTCACACAGAACATGGAAACAAATCTTGTAGCATCTCAGAATGCATATCGTGTGGGCATGTCCCATCATATGACTAGGAAGCTTACTCTAAATGTATCTAGGGCATAACATGTACACTACATGAACCGTTTATGCTCAGTTTATGCTTCATTATTCATTACCTTTCATTATGAACCTTGACTTGGGCTCGTTATAAAATCTGAACCTAGATTATTCTATCTTTGCGAGCCTCGACTTGGACTCGTTATGTGTTATTAGTCTCGACTTGGACTCGTTATGTATGTTGTGAGCCTCGGCTTGGACTCGTTATATGTTGTGAGCCTCGGGTTGGACTCATTGCAGATTATGGGCCTCGACTTGGACCCGTCATACTGACACTTTAACTTTATTACCCAATTCTGTATTTGATTATGCCATATGCTCTACTAGGCTTATCCTCAATCTTATGTGATAGGGATCTATGGCATCTCAGTTATGCTTTCATAAATCTACGCAATTATGAAATTATATGCTCTTCTAACATGCTATGCAACTACATGTGCATGCTATACATACTTAACATACTGTAAAAATCACTTTAAACTCATTTTATTTATGTCGTAGGTGGGGTTGTACTTACCTAATTGCAAGCAAATTGCATACTCACTCTTTTAACAAATTACAAGTGACCACCTGTCATCAATAACGTTCCTTATTAATACTCTCGTTGATTCACCATTAACGTTAGTGACCATATCTTGCGTTTCTATAGGGTACTGAGGCCCATCGGTACCCTATTGGCCTACTATGGGGATTTAGTGTCTAATTTATACCGTGTTTGATTAATTGTCTAGTTGACAGATTAATCTTCGTTCCTCACAGTGTTGTTCGAAACATGGTCCTTGACTGGGTGCCGACCAGTCAACTGACCGGTTACCTCACGCGTTGGTAACTAAATAGCCTACGGGTTACTACGCGTAAACTTAGTATAGTAACCGACCGGGTTACTTCACTTGTTGGGGTGTGATAGGCTACCGGGCTACTATTCCTTAATTGGTGTAATGGCCCACTGGGCCACTATGGCTTGTTTGGGGTAGTAGCCTACCGAGCTACTAAGGCTTGCTTGGTGTGGTAGCCTACCAGGCTACGCACACTATTTTATTTTGAAAAATTGTTTGGGTTGGCTTGTATAAATTCTTAGGAAAATTCCTTATTTTGAAACCATACCCTTATCACCCCATTGGAAGGTGGGGGATGTTTTTATGAAAACCTTGTTCATATTTTAAAGTGTTAAAAACACATTTTTATTTTGAAGAGTATAAATTACATTTTTTTGATGCTTGCATTTTAAAGGTAGTTTTGAACCACTTTTAAAACTTGATCGAAACAACTTTTTTTGTGATTTTGGCAAACATGAAATTTTTTGTCTCGACAAGATGAACAAATATCGTGTTAATCTCGGAGCCTAAATCCAACTCTAATGACTTCTAATTCCATTAAACCCATGGGCTTGTGCCCAGTTTTTCAAAAAATTCCCAGTTTTACATCTCTGTAAAAACAGCTCTGTTTGAGGCCCAAAACGGCCAAATTTTTAAAACACACGCAAGTCATCTCTAAGGTTTCGACGAGATCTACAACTTTCACTACATGAATAGTACTTAAATAGTATCGTATCTGTTTAGTCTATTCAACTGGAAAATATACTATATTTTCCAACTTAATTACTCATTATATAGTAATTAGGTTTCACACATTTTTGAGAGTCTTTTCAACGACTCTTAGCTCAGTACATGGTCTTCTACACGGCCTCTTACACGGGTGTGTACAGGGCCATGTGGGCGTGTACATTCTGGACACAGGCGTGTACTAGTTAGAATTCCTCAACACGGCCCTGTTCTGAAACATGGCCTCTTTCACGCGTACACAGTTTGAACGGTACACGACCATTTACATGGCCGTGTACCTGACTGTGTTCTTCAAATGTGCATCCGAAAGCTCTCAAAATACTCTAATTTTATTCCTTAACGTCTCATTACATGGTAAGTAGGTGCCATGAAAATCGCGGTCCTTACAACCTACCCCCTTACAAAATTTTCGTCCTCGAAAATTAGAATAGTTCTGGGAAGTTTCTTTTCATATACTCTTTCCTTCCCATATGGCATTTTCGATGTTGTGGTTTCGCCACAACACTTTTACAAGTGGAATAAACTTATTCCTAAATTCTTTGTCTTCTTTGGTTAGGATTCGCGTGGTTTCTCCTCATATGTCAGATCGACATGCACTCCGTGCAGTCTCCCTAGCTGGGCTTCATAATTTCTACTAGTCTTCCTACTGAGTAGCTCCCTTTCATAGCTAGAAATCGAGCTGATTTCATCAATTTGTCCACAATTTCCCAAATTGTGTCATTGCCACTCGGCGTGTTTGGCAATCCATCTACAAAATTCATCGTAATCTGGTCCTATTTCCACTTGGGTAGCCTAATTCTCTATAATTCTCCTGCTAGGTATTGGTGTTCTACCTTAACCTTCTGGCGTGTAAGGTATTCAGCTACGAACTCGGCAATGTTATTCTTCATTCCAAGTCACTAAAATCTTTCATTAAAGTCCTTATACACCTTATTTGCTCCTAGACGTCCAGAGTATGGTGCTTCATGGGCTTTCGAAAGGATTCGCTTCCTGAGTATGGTCCTTCGTTCGGTCTTCTTCTGGCTTGATCCTCCTTTGACTCAACCTTGGTCACGTTGTAAGCCTTCTTACACATGTGTTGTAGAAGTCCATATCGATTTCTCATAGCGCACAACATACATTAAAGCTTCATATATCTGCAACTCTAGGGAACTTAGGTGGTTTCGCTCCCCCTGCTTTCCCATAAAGAAAAACTAAGACTGAAGCCGGACTCCTCTCGGGGATTTGCTCGATCATGGTATGGCAAAAATCGACCTAGTTAAGAGCTCATCCGGGTCATAAGTATCCCAATGCACACGAGAGTATCTTCCTGAAAGATATCAACGGCCAACAGGACTCAATTATCCTGATCAATGGCGTACAACTGGGGAATTTTCTTAATAGCGTGAAACCAGTCCTGACATTCACATGGAGTGCAGGAGTGCTACTTGCTACTTGAAACTCAATGGACAACTAGCCCTAAAGATCGGTACAACTCATAGTAACCCAAGTTCTTACTCTGAGCAGTTCTTCAATGCTGCACGATCATGATTTTACGTAGGGTGTTCTTAACATCTCTTCTGACTTTTTCTTTTTTATCAACCGATAACAACACTGGATATGGTCAAGCTAGCTGTTCCATCTTCCTGACTGCCTCCATGATAGCAATGCTACCTTAGTGCAGGTTGTTGTATTCATCTTGTTGTGCTACTAATGCCTTGCCGTTTAAGTACATCTCCTTAAATTCAGTCTAACTTATCTTGCTGACATTTCTTCTAATCACTACTGTCTTCTACTACTGACGTGCTTTTTCCTCAAAGAAAGGGATGCGTATATCATCTTCTCTCTATCGCCCAATCTCCTAGAATCCAAGACTACTTAGATATCTACTAACCGATCATCGGCTCCTATACGGTTAGTGGTTCCTTCGAACTCTATCACATAGCGAAAAAGGATTTATAGGTCCTTCGTTCCATACTAGGAATCACGTCACCTATCATTTCCCTTCTTACTCAAATGTGAAAATGTTAATTCTAAGCCCTTGGGCAAAATGATACTGCATTTCATAATATTTCTCAAAATGTGTACAAGCTTCTGGTTCGGTGGGAATTGCACATACTTCCCAACATACAGCCTTAAAGAGGACATACTAGGATAGGTCTAGTAGAAGTAAGCCACTGCTTCCCATCATGCTTATATGCTTAGTCAAAAGTTTTGCTAATATAGGTTACTGCTACTCAGAGGTTAGTACTGATTCTGTGTTGGAGATATCCTCGTCGTCGCTCCAGTTGATGAAAAAATCCTCTGGGTCTTCCTTGTTTTCTGGACCAGAGCTGGCCTCATCATCGCTGCCTATGATAATCTGAGGTTCTAGTTCGTACTCCATCCCTTCATCATCGTTCTCCACATCGGGGTGATATACTGCTAATGGTATAGCCGAAATGGGGTCCTTATCGATCGATCCATAGTGGTTGAGGAGGTCTCGGTGGAAATCCTCCCAATGTGTGATTGGGTCTTTATTCCTACGATATTGACTCCAGCAAGCCATAGTTGGTTCCTCTAGCCTGCTGCCCATTAAAACTGACTATAGGTGTGGTGGGATGTGGTAGGTTTGGAAGATAACCTCCATATTGTGAATCCATAGTGGGAGCTCATCTGGACGATACCCGTCATATCTGTCTGGGTGCATGGGGACGAAAGCTATACTTGCCCGGTGATCTTCTTGTATCTGCTGAGGGCCTATGAGAGCAGGTACTACTGGTGCATGTTCTGCTGGTGTAGGTTCCACTGGCATCGCCATGGTCGCCTATTGTAACTTAGTCGTTAACTTACAAACTAATACGGTAGAATAAAAAACTAACTTACTTGGACAAATTAGGCGGGCACGCGGTGATGTGAGGTAGGGTTGTAGGAAATCGCTCTGATACCAACTGTGACGCCCCGTGCCCTCAGTGGCCCAAACCGTCACTTAAAGACTTACTTACTTAAATGATACTTATACTTTCTTACAATACATTAATACTTAATTAGAATCTATGTGCTTAGTTGCCCTAATTTTAAGGGATTTTTTTTTCCGTACGTATTTAATGTTTATGTACGTATACCGTCAGAATTCAAAAAGGCCATTTAACGAGTACTTTTCAAAAATACTGTTTAATGATTACTATTTAAAATACTGTTTGACGATTACTATTTTAAAAATACTATTCAATAGTTACTATTAAAAAATATTGTTTAACGATTACTATTCAAAAACACTGTTTAACTGTTACTATTCAAAAATACTGTTTGATGGTTACTATTCAAAAACACTATTTAACAATTACTATTCAAAAAATACTATTTACTCAAACTGTGCGGTGTCTCCATAACCTCGCCATACATCTGCCTCCACCACGTCATCGCCCATTGTGGTTTAAGTTATAGGTCACTTACCTACAGCATGAACACACTTCGTGAGTTTTATGCCCAGTAAGTGCGACGCCGCCTAATTCCGACCATCCGCAATCATCATGAATTGACTCTACGACCGACCAAGATGACTCGTGTGCCGAATCTGGGTCGTCAGTTTTAAACTCTTTTTCTCACAACTCTTAATTATCACAGCCTAAAATTTCGCCCATAATTTTTTTTCTTTAATACATACTTTTTCTTAAGAAAACCATGTAAAATACAATATTAACTTTGATTTCTCTTTATGAAGTACAACATAATATACAATATATAATATATATATGTACTGTATATTTTGTTTTCAGACACATTCTCTTCAATTCATTAACTTTAAAAGCTCAGCGGAAAACTTATGGCAGGACCAAGTCCACGATGAGTTCCCTATCCCTTGACACGCTCGCATCCTACCGCCATCCAGCAATCTATTGGACGAGTTTCTTACCTGCAATATGAACAAACTGGTGAGCTAATAGGCTCAGTAAGTTCAAACATACTTAGTAAGAATCATACAGATTCAAAAACACTGAAAACTCAATTTCCTATTAATAATACTATTCATGATGAATAATACTATTCACCATAAATAGTGACTTTGACATTTGATCGATGAATAGTAACAGTTACCCCTAACTGGTTACTATTCACTTTACCCTAACGGGGTACTATTCACATATCTTAACCGAAATCACTACAGTTCATGTACACTTCGGTTATGCTCAATTATGGTTTTTATCATTTTATTGATTGTTCATTCTCTATTTACTTTCTAGTATAGAGCTCTATTTATGGCAGTACCGATAATTATCTTTGAGTGCAAACTGGGAAGGCCTAGGGAGCGGCCCTAGAGCATCAGCCTCCACAGCCCTTATATCCCCGTAGGACCTGAGAAACCTCCACCACTATGTTGGAGGGGCGGTACGTCTTAATGGCTTCATTACCATCTTTCAATTATAGTTTTGACTAAGTGATATTAATCATCACCTTAGGGTCACTATCCTCCATTGCTCGTAGGTTTTACATATCCTTCTTATCTGGGATATGTTATACTAACTAATCCCCAATTATCCTTAAGACTTTATATCTAGAGTACATTCAATACATATAAAATAACACCGTATTTCATGTTGCAGGCACGAATATGCTTGAACTTACCAATACTGCGCTAGTGTCCACTTTCGGAACTCCTCCGCAGTTCTATCTCTATTTTGGGTTCCTACAGACATAATATTGTATGTTAATGCCCTGTATTAATTATCACTTTTAAATATACATTCATTTTACTTAACAATTCAACACATTTAAATTTTGTTTGTGGTACACGGCCTGCAACACACCCGTGTCCCAGCCCGTGTACCTCTAGGGTTTACTCTACATGGCCATGTTGTTTACTATCTAGCAGTGTAACTGTACACGGCTTGGTACACGCCCGTGTTCAAGCTTGTGTACCTCTCGACTTGTAAAATTTTTCCTATACATGACCGTGTTTTCCTCTACACGCCCGTGTTCCTCAAAATTTTTAGATTTTTAACTCTAAAACCTTTATTTTGAGTCTTAGAATTTTATATAAGTTATTTTAGGTCTTTTAGAGTCCTTTCCGAGCCTTTCAGAAATTTTGGTCAAAATGATCATTTTGTCCCTGACGGGTCTCGGGACCGTAACTATTCCATTTTATCAGTTTTCTCCAATTTTCTTAGCCCAATTATTTTAAAATAATATTCCCTAGGCTTTTGCATCATTTTACAGCTTAAATTGCTGCAAAATCTCAATTTCATTTTTCCCGACCCTCGGTTACTATTCATCCATCACCTACGGTCGTTTCTCATTTTTCGAGCGTTTCGGAGCCTCAAATGGCCATTTCACTACTCTTAAAACGGTTTCCATCCCGTCTCCGGCCCTCGGTCCTCGAGAGGCTTGGGTGTTCTATCCTGACCTAAATTTTTCTCTCGTTTCCCAAAATACCCTTAACATGAATTTTTTTCCTGTTTTAGGCATTTTCATTATTAAGGGTGGTTTACTATTCTTTTTGGGTTGGTTTTCCATCTCTAAACCTAATCCACCGAGGGGTCCCAGTTTCCTTCCCAAGTCCAATATTTTTACCCCTCATTTCTCGAAATGCCCTTATGTCGTTTTTAAAAATTTCGACAGCATTTTCGCTTATATTTTAAGGTTTCCCAGCGTTAGGTATGCCTCAGAACCTTTGTACCTGTCATGTACTATATCAGAGGCCTATTTTATACAAAGTTTCCAAATTTTGTATAAAAATTTTTCACATAATTCAATATTCAAGAATCAACACAAAATAACAATATTTTTCCAAACTAGCCTCGGTTTACATGTTACTCATCACCAAATAATTTTTCATCACAACATATCACTCTTAGGTTTTCTAATGTATAATTCAATATCAAAACCTAACAAAACATTCATTCTAACCCTAGCATAGCCACGGATTTTCATACACAAACACATAGAAAATCTTGTTTTCTTTTCTAGGGTTTGTATCAACATTTTCCAACACTAAAAATTTCCATTTCCTAGTGTTCATAACCCATGGATTTTATCATGAAAATTCATCAAAATTTTCTTATTTCTTGATTCTAATTCATGCTTGATTCAACACATAATGAAATGGACATAAACACTAAACCAAGTCATTAATTCTCATACATTTTTCACACCATTAAAGCCACAGTTTTTCAAGGGAAACATGCAAAATTTTTGCTTGTTTCTAAACTCTAAATCATGCTTTAAACCTTTGAACATCAAACCAATCATATAACCAATAAAACAACAATTTTTTTCATTGTTTTTCAACACTCCAAACCCTTGATTTTCTATAGAAAATCAAGGAAAAATGCTTCAATTTAGAAGCTCACCTTAACTAATTGATGACTTGATGTTGGAAGTGCAATGCAAGCTAAGTTTGGTCTGAAATTTTTAACCAAATTTTGGCTTACAAGAGGGGGGGGGGGGGTGTTTGCTCACTGATTTTGGGCTAAAGAAAAGGCAAGAGTTTGGCCTGAATTTTCCATTTTTTTAATTGAATTTTGATGCCTATTTATAGGCAAAAAAACCAAGGGTTCTTTAGCAATTTTTCCCAACAATTTGCTAATTGTTCAAGGACCAAAAAGTAAGGATTTTGGGGTAAAAATCAAATTTTCTTCTTTCTTCCTTTCCACATGGCGGAATGGCCTTTTTCCAAAATTTAAAAAAAAAAATTCAAATGGCTTTTTGGCAAGATCATAACCCTTGATCAAAAAATGGGATAATCCTAGCCATACACCTTTCATTTTTACTTTCCAAACCATGTAAAATAAAATGGATTTATGACATTATCTTGATGATGTCATCTTACTATTCATATTAATTCACTATTAATTCATGGTCAAATTTTGACCGAAAACTAAACCGAACAGAACTGTACCGAAATCGCGTAGGTGGGTTCCCGACGCCTCCGGTGCGATCGGTTTGTTTTATTTTGCTTCCGTTTGGTCAGAATTCTCTACCATAAATTTTTATTGTTTTAGTGTGTTTCGATGCATTCCATGGGGTTTTCAGCTTTGATTTCGAACCATCTCACCCAATTATGTCCGGTAAGATTTTCCATCCTCGAACACACTCACTTTAACACTGTCAGAACATTTTTACACTATTCACAACAGTATTAAAACATAACTATTTCATATTTTATTCATTAAAATTGCTATATGCATACAATTTTAACCTACTCCGAGAATCTAAAATTCCCGGTTATCACATTTACCCCTCCTTATAGAATTTTCGTCCTCGAAAATTTAGAACAAGTGAGGGTATAATTTCTTAATTTCATCTTCACGTTCCCATGTTGCCTTTTCAATGTTGTGATTTCTCTATAGCACTTTGACTAATGGGATTGTTTTATTCCTCAAAACTTTATCTTTGCGTGCCAAGATCTGAATAGGTCTCTCCTCGTAGGTCAAGTCTTCCTGAATCTAAATCGGTTCATGTTTCAGCACATGGGACGGATCCGATATGTACTTCCATAGCATTGACACGTGAAACACATTATGTACTACCAACATTTCTAGAGGTAACACCAATCTATAGGCAACTTTACCAATGCGTTTGATGATCTCATATGACCCAATATATCTTGGACTCAATTTCCCCTTCTTCCCAAACCGCATTATTCCTTTCATCGGTGAAACTTTTAGAAATATGAAATCCCCTTCATTGAACTCCAGGGATCTTCGTCTCTTGTCCGCATAACTTTTCTGTAGGCTCTAGGCTATCTTCATCCGCTGCTGTATTTTTGTAACTGCATCCACTGTCTCTTATACAGAATTCATCTTATGCAGTCGTTTCTCTTGTAGGTCGTACCAGTGAACCAGTGATCTATACTTCCTTCCATACAAAGCTTCATAAGGTGCCATACCTATCGAAGCTTGGGAGCTGTTATTATATGAAAGTTCTACCAATGGAAGTTTCTCGTTCTAGCTCCCCAGGAAATCTATTGTACACGCACGCAACATGTCTTCTAGCGTTTGAATGGTTCACTCAAATTACCCGTCTGTCTGCGGATGAAATACTGTGCTCAGATGCACTTCTGTTCCCGTAGCTTCTTAAACGTATGTCCAAAAGTTCGAAGTGAATGGTGGATCATGATCTGACACAATGGATTTAAGAACTCCATGTAGCCTGACTATGTGGTTAACATATAAGCTTGCTAACTTTTCCAATGAGAAGGTCATTTTTACTGCAATAAACCTTGCCATCTTTGTTAGTCTGTCTACAATAACCCAAATGGCATCATAGCCCTCTCGGGTCTTTGGTAGTCCTACCATAAAGTCCATTGTGAAATGTTCCCATTTCCACTCAGGAATCTCCAACGGCTCTAACTTTCCGCCTGGATGATGATGTTCGGCTTTAACTTTTTGGCACGTCATACATCTGCTTACAAACTCAACTATATCCTTCTTCATCCCTTTCCACTAGAATTACAGCTTCAAATCCTGGTACATATTGCTGGCTCCGGGATGTACTGAGTAGGGCGTTTCATGAGCTTCATACATAATTCACCTTCTTAATCCTTCATCATCTGGAATTTGAATTCTCCCCTGATGTAGGATTAATCCTTCTTTAGACGCTTCCTCCTGTGAACTTGCTAGCTTTAGATCTCGTCTCTGAGCTTCTCTGATGTCTTTATACAATGTTGACTCCAGTTGTAATGCAGCTAGCATTCCGGTTATTAGCTCCATCTTCAGCATATTGATTTCCTACTTAATGGCTTTGGAAATTTTCCAATCAGCAGTTGCTGCGGAGCAGTAGATTTCCTACTTAACGCATCTGCAATGCGATTGGCTTTTCCTGGATGATAGAGGATTTCACAATCATAATCCTTTACTAACTCCAGCCATCTCCTTTGCGCATATTTAGCTCTTTCTATGTGAAGAAGTACTTTAGACTCTGGTGATCAGTATAAATCTGACACTGAGCCCATATAAATAGTATCGCCAGATTTTTAATGCGAACACTACTGCGGCAAGCTCCAAATCATGCGTGGGATAATTTTTCTCATAGTCCTTTAATTGACGCGAGACATAGGCAATCACCTTGTCGCCTTGCATCAGGATGGCTCCTAATCCCAACTTCGAGGCGTCGCTATATATCACAAACATCTCCCCTTTAGTCGAAAGTGTAAGTATTGGTACGCTCATTAGTCATTTCTTCAGCTCATGGAAGCTTTTCTCGCACTGTTCAGTCCATTCATACTTCTTTTCCTTATGTGTAAGTGTCGTGATAGGAGCGGCAAGTCACACAAATCCTTCAACAAATCTTCTATAATAACTGGCTAGACCTAAGAAACTTCGTATTTCCATCATGCTCTTAGGTGCGGGCCATTCGTTGATCGCCTCCACTTTCACAGGATCCATAGCAATTCCTTCTTTGGAAACCACGTGTCCAAGAAAATGTACTCTATCCAGCTAGAATTCACATTTGGAGAATTTGGCATAGAGTTGATGCTCCCTTATTGTCTACAACACGACTTTCAAATGCTCCTCATGCTCTTCGCAAGTCTTTGAATATATGAGAATGTCATCGATAAACACAATGACAAACTTATCCAGATATTCCTTAAAGACTCGATTCATCAAGTCCATAAAAGCTGCGGGCACATTTGTTAACCCAAACGACATCACAAGGAATTCATAATGACCGTAGCTGGTCTAAAATGCGGTTTTATGGATGTCACTCTCCTTGATCTTCAGTTGATGATATCCTGATCATAGATCAATCTTGGAGAATACTGCTACACCTTTTAGTTGATCCAACAGGTCATCAATTCTAGGTAATGGATACCTATTCTTGACAGTGACCTTGTTCAACTCCCGATAATCAATGCACATCCAAAATGATCCATCTTTCTTCTTAACAAATAGCACTGGAGCACCCCATGGGGAATAGCTTGGGCATGTAAATCCTTTGTCAAGAAGTTCCTTCAGCTGCTCCTGCAACTCTTTTAACTCTGCCGGTGCCATCCGGTATGGTGCCTTTGAGATAGGTGCAGTTCCTAGCATCAGCTCGATCTCAAAAGGAATTTCTCATTCAGGTGGCAATCCTGGTAATTCTTCTAGAAAGACATCAATGAATTCCTTCATAATAGGAACGTCTTCGGGTTGGAGCTTTCGTTCCTTCATCACGTCCAATACACATGCTAGGTATCCAGCATAACTGCCAGACATCAACCTCTTTGCTTCCATTGAGTTGATCATTATCTTCTTTGATCTGCGTGACGTATCGACGTACTCAAATTCCTCTTCTTGGTCTGGTTGAAACCTTATCTTCTACTTTCAGCAATCGATCATGGCTTGATACTTCCCTAGGAAATCCATTCCTAGTATTACATCGTAGTCAGCAAGTTCCATCACGATCAATTCTGCAAACAACTCCCTATTTGCGATAATTATTGGCACATGCGGTAACCAGTAATTGGACATCAGGACTTCCCCGAGGGTAGTACAGTTCTAAATGTCATACCCATATTGTCCTTAGGATATCTTATCCTATTTACAAACTGATATGAAATGAAAGAATACGTAGCTCTAGAGTCAAATAAAACAGACGCCAAATTATTAGCGACAGAAAGCTGACCTGTCACTACATTTGACACTCCCACTTCCACCTCTCCCTTCATATAGACCATGACCCTAGCATATGTACGGGGCAAGCGTTCTTGTCTTTCCTATCTCTCAGAATGGGATGACCTTTCAGCTTTGGCCTGTAATGAATGTGCCTGTGGACGTTGTTGTGACTGAGATGAACCTTGCATATTCTGCCTATTTTCTGGATAGTTTTTGGCAAAATGACCGTCATTCTCACATTGGAAGCAGGCATTTGGGTCCAATCTACATCGACCCACATGTTTTTTCCTGTAGTTCACATGGTCTCGCACCATAGGGCCAGCATTATTGTTTGTTCTCCTCTGTTGGTTCCTATTTCTGGAATTATTTCCTTTTCTCTTCCCCTGGGACTGCTGACCAGAAGTACTGGGTTGCCCAGCTTTGACATTTGAACTCAGCTTGTTGCTTTGTCCAACCTGAGATCCAGCTTGTATGGCTTTGGTCAAGACCTTTTCCTTCTTCTTCGCATCCCAGACCTTCTCTCTCTCTTCCTTCTGATGGATCAGATAATACTCTGCCCTCAGCACACGACTAACATAATCAGATACAGTGTCAGGCGGCGTCAATCCACTGTCCACCAACACTAAGATTTCAGGACGAAACATTCCCAGCATTTTCTGGATTTTCTCCCTATCAGTGGTGATAGTGTATGGGCACAGTCTGGACAGTTTATCAAACTTGCTGCAGATTTCTATCACTGTCATGCCCCCTTATTTCAACTCTGTGAACTCTCTTTGTTGTGGTCGCAACAGTGCCAGATTATAATATTTCTGATTGAATTCTTCTAGAAAATCCAACCAAGACATCGTATACATGTTTCTCCTTAGCTTGACTGACTCCCACTAGAACCTTGCATCCTTCTTCAGAACAAAGGACGCGCACAAAATCTTTTCCTGGTCATTAAGCTCCATAAACTCCAATATCATATGGAGTGAAGACAACCATTCCTCGGCTTCTAGAGGGTTTGTGGAGCCCTCAAACTCTGGCGGCCTCATTCATCGAGATCTTTCATATAGTGGCTCGATATTGGCCCTGGGTTGTGGTTGGGGTTGTACTACTTCCTTTGGTACCACTGGCGGCACTTCTGGTTTTGGTGTGGCCATTTATGGTTCTTGGTTCTCCTTTTGTTCTTGTCTCTGCTCCATTTGCTCGAGTCTTTGTCTTAACTCGGCATTTTCCCTCATTTGGGCTTCTATTAGGGCTTCTAGCTTATCCACTCTTTCTAATAACACTGGATATCTTTGCATGTTCCACAGATTCCTTGGATTCACCATCTTATCCTATTTCCTAAAATCGCATAAGAATCGATTGTTAGGTTTTCACAAACTTATTTTTACAACATAAGTACAAATAGTTTTGATCATCACACAATTTCAACATTTCACACATTGAATATGTCAAAATATGATTGTCATTTCTTTTCATTTCAAAAGTACATCAGTTCGAAGGCTTTTCTCAAAATAGCTTTTCGATACTGTCATATATACACATATACAGTTATATATATACATTTATACAACACATGTATTTCTACAACTAATCTCCTAACTGAGGTTGCTCCGGGATCATCAAAAACTCAATTGGATCTATTTCATCATCGTCTGTTCCGTTTCTGGCCTCAGACGACGTTGAGCCTTCAGCTGGATCTGCACCCTCCGGTTGTCTCGAAGGACCTACCTCATGGTCGTTCGCCATCGGTCCAGATCCATATAGGCGATCTAACAGTGCTTCTTATAGCAACTGTTCACGCATCTTGCGCACCATGCACTCCATCATCATCTCCTCCTCTACTTTAGCTACCACGACAATAAACTCACATAAAGTAGCAGGGTATAAAGGGGTTACCCTCTATCATAGGTCTAGGGTGAGTCCCTTCCAAAATATGTCACAAAAGTTATCATTTGTGATGTTGGGCAAAGGACACATCCTTACAATGCTATCCTGGAATCTGACTGCATATGAGAATACCGTATCGCTTAGCATCATTTGTTGTCTCTCTGCCTTCAGGACAAAGTCTCTAACATCTACATAACTGGGCATGGTTGGTGGTGGCGATACTGTCCTGCTCTCAGGAGGGTCTACAACTGGTGCTGCACTCTTTTATGGAAACTGCTTTAGTATGACTTGGCGAAATTCGACCCAATCCATTCCTAGTAGCATCTCCTGATCACAATACTCCCAATATAACCATGCATCCTCACGGAATATGTTAATGGCTATCAAAACCCAGCAGTCCTGATCTATATCACACTGGCGCATGATAACCTCAATGTCATGTAGCCAGTCTCGTGTAGAAATCCCCTACTGACCTCCCTCGAATGCAGGTGGATGATTGCCTCTAAAAGCATGTACAGCTCGCACTGACACTCTGGCTCCTATACGAGCTCGATCTCCCACCACTGGAATGTCTACTGCTACTGGTGGGTTTACGATCGGTCGTGGGGGTGGTGCTTGTACTGGTGCCGGCGCTACTATCCTAGGTGCTAATGGCTCAGGTACTGGCAGTCATTGAGCAGCCCACCGCATCATGGATGGCCTGATCACGGGTCTAGTCCATACCCGGATCGGTCCTCTCGGTCGATATGGGTGAGGTCTCATGTAAGGTGGTCTAGTCATCTTTAAGTCCTTCAAAAATACATGATTTTGAATAAATGTAAAGTTAACTAGCTTAAAGAAAGCTAACTTACTTGGATTGATGAGCAGATCGCGCTTCGTGTCAATAGAGATATTGTCAACCGCTCTGATACCAACCTGTGACGCCCCTGGATTCCGACCACCCGCAATCGTCATGAATCGACTCTACGGCCAACAAAGATGACTCGTGTGCCGAATCTAGTTCGTCAGTTTTAAATTCTTTTACTCACAACTCTTAATTATCAGGGCCTAAAATTTCGCCCATAATTTTTTTTTTCTTTAATACATACTTTTTCTTAAGAAAACCATGTAAAATACAATACTAACTTTGATATGTCTTTATGAAGTACAACATAATATACAACATATAATATATATATGTACTGTATATTTTGTTTTCAGACACATTCTCTTCAATTCATTAACTTTAAAAGCTCAGGAAAAAACTTATGGCAGGACTAAGTCCATGGTGAGTTCCCTATCCCTTGACACACTCGCATCCTGCTGCCATCTAACAATCTACTGGACAGGTTTCTTACCTACAACATGAACAAACTGGTGAGCCAACAGGCTCAGTAAGTTCAAACATACTTAGTAAGAATCATACAGATTCAGAAACACTGAAAACTCAATTTCCTATGAATAATACTATTCATGATGAATAGTTCTATTCATCATGAATAGTGACTTTGACATTTGATCGATGAATAGTAACAGTTACCCCTAACTGGTCATTATTCACTTTATCCTAATGGGGTACTATTCGCATATCTTAACCGAAATCACTACAGTTCATGTACACTTCACTTATACTCAATTATGGTTTTTATCATTTTATTGATTGTTCATTCTCTATTTACTTTCTAGTATAGAGCGCTGTTTATGGCAGTACCGATAATTATCTTTGCGCGCAAACTGGGAGGGCCTAGGGAGTGACCCTAGAGCATCAGCCTCCACAGCCCTAATATCCCCGTAGGACCTGAGAAACCTCCACCACTATGTTGGAGGGGCGGTACGCCTTAATGGTTTCATTACCATCTTTTAATTATAGTTTTGACCAAGTGATATTAATCATCACCTTAGGGTCACTATCCTCCATTGCCTGTAGGTCTTACATATTCTCTTTATCTGGGATATGTTATATTAACTAATCCCCAATTATCCTTAAGACTTTATATGTAGAGTACATTCAATACATATAAAATAACACCATATTTCATGTTACAGACACGAAAATGCTTGAACTTACCAATACTGCGCTAGTGTCCACTTTCAGACTCCTCCGCAGTTCTATCTTTATTTTGGGTTCTTACAGACATAATATTGTATGTTAATGCCCTATATTAATTATCACTTTTAAATATACATTCATTTTACTTAATAATTCAACACATTTAAATTTTGTTTATGGTACACGGCCTGCAACACGCCCGTGTCCCAGCCCGTGTACCTCTAGGGTTTACTCTACATGGCCATGTTGTTTACTACCTAGCCATGTAACTATACACAGCTTGATACACGCCCGTGTTCAAGCCTTTGTACCTCTCGGGTTCTAAAATTTTTTCTATACACGGCCGTGTATTCCTCTACATGCCCGTGTTCCTCAAAATTTTTAGTTTTTTAACTCTAAAACCTTTATTTTGAGTCTTAGAATTTTATATAAGTTATTCTAGGTCTTTTAGGGTCCTTTCCGAGCCTTTCAGAAATTTTTGGTCAAAATGACCATTTTGTCGCTGACGGATCTCGGGACTGTAACTATTCCATTCTATCATTTTTCTCCGATTTTCTAAGCCCAATTATTTTAAAATAATATTCCCTAGGCTTCTGTATCATTTTACAGCTTAAATTGCTGTAAAATCTCAATTTCATTTTTCCCGGCCCTCGATTACTATTCATCCATCACCTAGGGGCGTTTCTCATTTTTCGAGTGTTTTGGAGCCTCAAATGGCCATTTCACTACTCTTAAACCGGTTTTCATCCCGTCCCCGGCCCTCGGTCCTCGAGAGGCTCGAGTGTTCTATCTCGACCTAAATTTTTCCCTCGTTTCCCAAAATACCCTTAACATGAATTTTTTTCCTGTTTTAGGCATTTTCGTTATTCAGGGTCGGTTTACTATTTCTTTTGGGTTGGTTTTCCATTTCTAACCCTAATCCACCGAGGGGTCCCGGTTTCCTTCCCGAGTCCAATATTTTTACCCCTCGTTTCCCAAAATGCCCTTATGCTGTTTTCAAAAATTTCGATAGCATTTCCGCTTATATTTTAAGGTTTCCCGGCATTAGGTATGCCTCAGAACCTTTGTACCTGCCACGTACTATACCAGAGGCCTATTTTATACAAAGTTTCCAAACTTTGTATAAAAATTTTTCACATAATTCAATATTCAAGAATCAACACAAAATAACAATATTTTTCCAAACTAGCCTCGGTTTACATGTTACTCATCACCAAAAAAAATTTCATCACAACATTCACTCTTAGGTTTTCTAATGTATAATTCAACATCAAAACCTAATAAAACATTCATTCTAACCCTAGCATAGCCACAGATTTTCATGCACAAACACATAGAAAATCTTGTTTTCTTTTCTAGTTTTTATCAACATTTTCCAACACTAAAAATTTCCATTTCCAAGTGTTCATAACCCACGGATTTTATTATGAAAATTCATCAAAATTTTCTTGATTCTTGGTTCTAATTCATGCTTGATTCAACACATAATGAAATGGACATAAACACTAAACCAAATCATTAATTCTCATACATTTTTCAAACCGTTAAAGCCACGGTTTTTCAAGGGAAACATACAAAATTTTTGCTTGTTTCTAAACCCTAAATCATGCTTTAAACCTTTGAACGTCAAACCAATGATATAACCAACAAAGCAAAAAAAAATTTCATTGTTTTTCAACACTCCAAACCCATGGATTTTCTATAGAAAATCAAGGAAAAAAGCTTCAATTTAGAAGCTCACCTTAACTAATTGATGACTCGATGTTGAAAGTGCAATGCAAGCTAAGTTTGGTGTGAAATTTTTAACAAAATTTTGGCTTACAAGAGGGGGGCGGGGGGGGGGGGGGGGGGGGGGGTTGCTCACGGATTTTGAGCTGAAGAAAAGGCAAGAGTTTGGCTTGAATTTTCCTTTTTTTTATTGAATTTTGATGCCTATTTATAGGCAAAAAAAAAACCCAGGGTTCTTTAGCAGAGTTTTCCAACAATTTGCTAATTGTTCAAGGACCAGAAAGTAAGGATTTTGGGACAAAAATCAAATTTTCTTCTTTCTTCCTTTCCACATGGCCGAATGGCCTTTTTCCAAAATTTAAAAAAAAATTTCAAATGGCTTTTTGGCAAGATCATAACCCTTGATCAAAAAATGGGATAATCCTAGCCATACACCTTTCATTTTTACTTACCAAACCATGTAAAATAATATGGATTTATGGCATCATCTTGATTATGTCATCCGACTATTCATATTAATTCACTAATTAATTCATGGTCAAATTTTGACCGAAAACCGAACCGAACGGAACTGCACAGAAATCACGTAGGCGGGTTCCTGGCGCCTCCAGTGCGATCGGTTTGTTTTATTTTGCTTCCGTTTGGTCAGAATTCTCTACCGTAAATTTTTCTTGTTTTAGTACGTTTCGATGCATTCCCTGGGGTTTTCGGCTCTGATTTCGAGCCATCTCACCCAATTATGTCGGGTAAGATTTTCCATCCCCGAACATACTCACTTTAACACTGCCAGAACATTTTTACACTATTCATAATAGTATTAAAACATAATTTTTTTCATATTTTATTCATTAATATTGCTATATACATATAATTTTAACCTACTCCGAGAATCTAAAATTCCCGGTTATCACAGTAAGTACAACATGTTAACCGCAAAACATGTTTAAAGCATAGTACATACTTTAAATCTTATACAAGACTGGAAATCATATCTCACGTTCACACAGAACATGGAAACAAATCTTGTAGCATCTCAGAATGCATATCATGTGGGCATGTCCCATCACGCAACTAGGAAGTCTACTCTAACTGTATCTGGGGCATAACGTGTACACTACATGAACCGTTTATGCTCAGCTTATGCCTCGTTATTCATTACCTTTCGTTATGAACCTTGACTTGGGCTCGTTATAAAATCTGAACCTGGATTATTCTTTCTTTATGAGCCTCGACTTGGACTTGTTATGTGTTATTAGTCTTGACTTGGACTCGTTATGTATGTTGTGAGCCTCGGCTTGGACTCATTATATGTTGTGAGCCTCGAGTTGGACTCATTGCAGATTATGGGCCTCGACTTGGACCCGTCGTACCGACACTTTAACTTTATTACCCAATTCTGTATTTGATTATGCCATATGCTCTACTAGGCGTATCCTCAATCTTACATAATAGGGATCTATGGCATCCCACTTATGTTTTCATAAATCTACGCGGTTATGAAACTATATGCTCTTCAACATGCTATGCATACTTAACATACTGTAAAAATCACTTTAAACTCATTTTATTCATGCCGTAGGTGGAGTTGTACTTACCTAATTGCAAGCAAATTGCATACTCGTGCCTTTAACAAATTACAAGTGACCACCTGTCACCAACAACATTCCTCATAAATACTCTCGTTGAGTCACCATCAATGTTAGTGACTATATCTTGCGTTTTTATGGGGTATCGAGGCCCGTCGGTACCCTATTGACCTACTATGGGGATTTGGTGTCTAACTTGTACTGTGTTTGATTAATTATCTAGTTGACAGATTAATCTTTGTTCCTCATAGTGTTGTTCAAAACATGGTCCTTGACTGGGTGTCGGCCAGTCAACTGACCGGTTATCTCACGCATTGGTAACTAAATAGCCTACTGGGTTACTACGTGTAAACTTAGTGTAGTAACCGACCAGGTTACTTCGCTTATTGGGGTGTGTTAGCCTATCGGGCTACTATTCCTTGTTTGGTGTAATGGCCCACTGGGCCATTATGGCTTGTTTGGGGTAGTAGCATACCGGGCTACTAAAGCTTGCTTGGTATGGTAGCCTACCTGGCTACTCACACTATTTTATTTTGAAAAATTGTTTAGGTTGGCTTGTAAAAATTCTTGGAAAAATTCCTTGTTTTGAAACCATCCCCTTATCACCTCGTTGGAAGGTGGGGGATGTTTTTATGAAAAGCTTGTTCATATTTTAAAGTGTTAAAAACACATTTTTATTTTGAAGAGTATAAATTACATTTTTTTGATGCTTGCATTTTAAAGGTTGTTTTGAACTACTTTTGAAACTTGATCGAAACGACTTTGTTTGTGATTTTGCCGAACATGAAAGTTTTCGTCCTTGACAAGATGAACAAATCTCAAGTTCATCTCGGAGCCTAAATCCAATTCTAACGGCTCCTAATTCCATTAAACCCATGGGCTTGTGCCTAGTTTTTTTAAAAAATTCACTGTTTTACGTCTTTGCAAAAACGACTCTGTTTGAGGCAAGAAATGGCCAAATTTTTAAAACACTCACAAGTCATCTCAAAGATTTCGACGAGATCTATAACTTTCACTACATGAATAGTACTTAAATAATATCATATCTCTTTAGTTATTCAACTGGAAAATATACTATATTTTCCAACGTAATTACTGATTATATAGTAATTAGGTTTCACATATTTTTGAGAGTCTTTTCAATGACTCTCAGCAAAATACACGGTCTTCTATGCGGCCTCTTACACGGGTGTGTATAGGGCAATACGGGCATGTACATTCCAGACATGGGCATGTACTAGTTGGAATTCCTCAACACGGCCCTATTCTGAAACATGGCCTCTTTCACGCGTACATAGTTTGAACAGTACGCGACCACTTACATGGCCATGTACCTGACCCTATTCTTCAAATGTGCATCCAAAAGCTCTCAAAATACTCTAATTTTATTCCTTAATGTCTCATTACATGGTAAGTAGGTGCCATGAAAATGGCGATCCTTACAACCTACCTCCCTTACAAAATTTTCGTCCTCGAAAATTAGAATAGTTCCGGGAAGTTTTTTTCATATACTCTTCCATTCCCATATGGCCTTTTCTATGTTGTGGTTCCGCCACAATACTTTTACAAGTGGAATAAGCTTATTCCTAAATTCTTTGTCTTCTTTGGTTAGGATTCGCGCGGTTTCTCCTCGTATGTTAGATCGACATGCAGTTTCCCTAGCTGGGCTTCATAATTTCTACTAGTCTTCCTATTGAGTAACTCCGTTTCATAGCTAGAAATTGAGCTAATTTCATCAATTTGTCTACAATTTCCCAAATTATGTTATTGCCGCTTGACGTTTTTGGCAATCCATCTACGAAATTCAATGTAATCTGGTCCTATTTCCACTTGGGTAGCCTAATTCTCTATAAGTCTCCTGCTAGGTGTTGGTGTTCTACCTTAACCTTTTGGCATGTAAGGTATCCGGCGACGAACTTAGCAACGTTATTCTTCATTCCACGTCACTAAAAACTTTAATTTAAGTCCTTATACACCTTATTTGCTCTTGGACGACCAGAGTATGGCATTTCATGGGCTTCTGAAAGGATTCACTTCCTGTGTTCCTCATCCTTCATTCGGTCTTCTCCTGGCTTGATCCTCCTTTGACTTGACCTTGATCTCATTGTAAGCCTTCTTACACATGTGTAGTAGGAGTCCATATTGATTTCTCATAGCGCACAGCATACGTTAAAGCTTCGTATATCCGTAACTCTAGGGAACTTAGGTGGTTTCACTCCCCCCGCTTGCTTATAAAGAAAAACTAAGGCTGATGCTGGACTCCTCTTGGGGATTTGTTCAACATGGTATGGCAAAAATTGACCCGGTTAAGAGCTCATCCTGGTCATAAGAATCCCAACGCACACGAGAGTATCTTCCTGAAAGATATCAACAGCCAACAGGACTCAGTTGTCCTGATTAATGGCGTACAACCGGGGAATTTTCTTGATAGCATGAAACCAGTCCTGACATTCACATGGAGTGCAGGAGTGCTGCTTGCCACTTGAAACTCAATGGACAACTAGCCCTAAAGATCGGTACAACTCGTCAGCAACCCAAGTTCCTGCTCTGAGTAGTTCTTCAATGCTGCATGGTTGTGATTTTACATAGGGTGATCTTAACATCTTTTTTGACTCTTTCTTTTTTTCAGCTGGTAATAAAATTGGATATGGTCTAGCCAGCAGCTCCATCTTCCTGACTGCCTCCATGACAGCCATGCTACCTTGGTGCAGGTTGTTGTATTCATCTTGTTGTGCTGCTAACGCCTTGCCGTTGAAGTACATCCCCTTGAATTCAGTCTAACTAATCTTGCTAACATTTCTTCTAATCACTACTACCTTTTACTATTGATGTGTCTTTTGCTCAAAGTAAGGGATACGTATATCATCTTCTCTCTGTCGGCCAATCTCTTAGAATCCAAGACTACTTAGATATCCGCTAACCGGTCATCGGCTCCTATGGGGTTGGTGGTTCCTTTAAACTCTATCACATAGCAGAAAAGGATTTATAGGTCCTTCGTTCCATACTAGGAATCACGTCATCTATCATTTCCCTTCTTACTCACATGTGAAAATGTTAATTTTAAGCTCTTGGGCAAAATGATACTGCATTTCATAATATTTCTCAAAATGTGTACAAGCTTCTGGTTCGGTGGGAATGGCGCACACTTACCAACATACAACCTTGAAGAGGACATACTAGGATAGGTCTAGTGGAAGTAAGCTACTGCTTCCCATCATGCCTATATACTTAGTCAAAAGTTTTGCTAATATGGGTTACTGCTACTCGGAGGTTAGTACTGATTCCACATCGGAGATATCCTCATCGTCGCTCCAGTTGATGAAAAAATCCTCTGGGTCTTCCTCGTTTTCTGGACTAGAGCTAGCCTCATCATCGCTGCCTATGATAACCTGAGGTTCTAGTTCGTACTCCATCCCTTCATCATCGTTATTCGCATCGGGGTGATATGGCATAGCGGAATGGGGTCCTCACCAGCCAGTCCATAGTGGTTGAGGAGGTCTCGACAGAAATCCTCTTAATGTATGATTGGGTCTTTATTCCTACGACATTGACTCTAATAGGCCATAGCTAGCTCCTCTAGCCTACTGCCCGCTAAAACTGCCTGTAGGTGTAGTGTGATGTGGCAGGCTTGGAAGATAACCTCCATATTGTGAATCCATAGTGGGAGCTCATCTGAATGGTACCCGTCATATCTGTCTGGGTGCATGGCGACGAAAGCTGTACTTGCCCAGTGATTTCCTTGTATCTACTGAGGGCTTATGAGAGCAGGTACTGCTGGTGCATGTTCTACCGGTGCAGGTTCCACTGGCATTGCCATGGTCATCTATTGTAACTTAGTCGTTAACTTACAAACTAATATTGTAGAATAAAAAAACTAACTTACTTAGACAGATGAGGTGGGCATGCGGCGATGTGAGGTAGGGTGGCAGGAAACCGCTCTGATGCCAACTGTGACGCCCCATGCCCTCAGTGGCCCAAACCGTCACTTAAAGACTTGCTTACTTAAATGATACTTATACTTTCTTACAATACATTAATACTTAGAATCTATATACTTAGTTACCATAATTTTAAGGGATTTTTTTTCGTATGTATTTACTGTTTGCATACGTATACCGTCAGAATTCAAAAAGGCCATTTAACGAGTACTATTCAAAAATACTGTTTAATAGTTACTATTCAAAATACTATTTGATGGTTACAATTTCAAAAATACTATTCAATGGTACTATTCAAAAATACTGTTTAACGGTTACTATTCAAAAATATTATTTAACGTTTACTATTTAAAAATACAATTTACTCAAACTGTGTGGAAGAGTAACTTGCGGTGTCTCCATAACCTCACCTCACATCCGCCTCCGCTGCGTCATCACCCATTGTGGTTTAAGCCATAGGTCGCTTACCTACAGCATGAATACACTCTGTGAGCTTTACGCCTAGTAAGTACAACATGTTAACCGCAAAACATGTTTAAAGCATAGTATGTACTTTAAATCATATACAAAACTGGAAATCATATCTCACGTTTACACAGAACATGGAAACAAATCTTATAGCATCTCAGAATGCATATCATGTGGGCATGTCCCATCATGCAATTAGGAAGCTTCCTCTAACTGTATCTGGGGCATAACGTGTACACTACATGAACCATTTATGCTCAGCTTATGCTTCATTATTCATTACCTTCGTTATGAACCTTGACTTGGGCTCATTATGAAATCTGAACCTAGATTATTCTTTCTTTATGAGCCTCGACTTGGACTCGTTATATGTTATTAGTCTCGACTTGGACTCGTTATGTATGTTATGAGCCTGGGCTTGGACTCGTTATATTTTGTGAGCCTCGACTTGGACTCATTACAGATTATAGGCCACGACTTGGACCTGTCATATCGACACTTTAACTTTATTACCCAATTCTGTATTTGATTATGCCATATGCTCTACTAGGCTTATCCTCAATCTTACATGATAGGGATCTATGGCATCCCACTTATGTTTTCATATATCTACACGATTATGAAACTATATGCTCTTCTAACATGCTATGCAACAACATATGCATGCTATGCATACTTAACATACTGTAAAAATCACTTTAAACTCATTTTATTCATGCCATAAGTGGAGTTGTACTTACCTAATTGCAAGCAAATTGCATACTCACGCCTTTAACAAATTACAGATGACCACCTATCATCAAGAACGTTCCTCATTAATACTCTCGTTGAGTCACCATTAACATTAGTGATTATATCTTGCGTTTCTATGGGGTACTGAGGCCCGTCGGTACCCTATTGGCCTACTATGGGGATTTGGTGTCTAACTTGTACCGTGTTTGATTAATTGTCTAGTTGACAGATTAATCTTCGTTCCTCATAGTGTTGTTCGAAACATGGTCCTTGACTGGGTGCCGGCCAGTCAACTGACCGGTTACCTCGCGCGTTGGTAACTAAATAGCCTACTGGGTTACTACGCGTATACTTAGTGTAGTAACCGACCGTGTTACTTCGCTTGTTGGGGTGTGGTAGCCTACCAGGCTACTATTCCTTATTTGGTGTAATGATCCACTAGGCCACTATGGCTTGTTTGGGGTAGTAGCCTACCGGGCTACTAAGGCTTTCTTGGTGTGGTAGCCTACCGGGCTACTCACACTATTTTATTTTGAAAAATTGTTTGGGTTGACTTGTAAAAATTCTTGGGAAAATTCCTTGTTTTTAAAACATCCCCTTATCACCCTGTTGGAAGATGGGGGACGTTTTTATGAAAAGCTTGTTCATATTTTAAAGTGTTAAAAACACATTTTTTTTTTTGAAGAGTATAAATTACATTTTTTTGATGCTTGCATTTTAAAGGTGGTTTTGAACCACTTTTGAAACTTAATCGAAACGACTTTGTTTGCGATTTCGGCAAATATGAAAGTTTTCGTCCTCAACAAGATGAACAAATCTTATGTTCACCTCGGACCCTAAATCCAACTCTAATGGCTCCTAATTCTATTAAACCTGTGGGCTTGTGCCTAGTTTTTCCAAAAATTCTCAGTTTTATGTCTCCGTTAAAACGGTCTGTTTGGGGCCCGAAACGGCTAAATATTTAAAACTCACATAAGTCATCTCAAAAATTTCGACGAGATCTACAACTTTCATGTTGAGCCTGAAGTCTAGTTCAGACTCTAATGGGTCCATTTTTAATAAAATCTGAGACTACTGTTTGAGTTCGGATCCTGTTCCTAGTTTTGTTCTCAGTTTAGGCACCAAGTGCAAAACACTCTAAAAATCTATCTTAGGTTCATTTTTGGCTAAGGGCTATTTGACGTAAAAATGACCGTATCGAAATTTCCTTAAGGCACCAAGCTCTACCAAATCCCAAATTCAGACCCTAAGTGGGTCAAAATGGCCAAAATCCATGGCCTTTCTTGGGGACAGATTTGTGCCCAGCCACATCTCTATACGTACATCACATCACACAAACTAATAACCATTTGTAAAAATTATAAACACAACCAAAACCATAACCACATAAATTTAAAAACGAAAAGCTAAGGGCTCAAAATAAAATTATTACAAACCATTTGCATAAATAAATACACATAAATGGCCTTGATCAAAACTTAAAACCAACTAACACAAGATAGGGTTTTTGGTTTACATTTGTGCCTTGAACCAAGCACGGTTTCAACTAGGGCTTAAGGAACCAAAATGGTCGTGGGAATCTAAGAAAGTGAGGTCAGTTTTTGCTAGAAACAATACCAAAAATTTCTCTTAAAAACCAAACCAAAATAGAAACTAAAACTACAAAGATCAGTTTTGAAGACTTACCCTTGGTGCCTTAGAATGACTTGGATTCGACTCCTCCTAACACAAACTTGTGAGGTTTGATTTTTGGTAAGTTTTTGGTATGATTTAAGGCTGAAAATGTGAGGGTTTGGGGGCTTAAAGAGGGGGTCGGCTGTAGCTAGAAAAGGAGAAAAAAATGTTGTGTTTTGGAGGCCAAAAGAAAGAAATGAACTCTTGTTGTCATGTGTGCCTTTTATAGGCAAAATTAATCAAACTTTCTTAGACTTAATCCTAATTAATTATCCACCATTTTAGCCTAATCAAGGGACAAAAATTTGTTGTTTTTCTGCCCAAAAATTCGTGGGGTGGCTGCAGCCAAAAAGGGTCAAATGGCCTTAAATGCAATGTTAGACCATGTGATGAATGTTGAGTATTTTATTCAACAAATGGTCCAACACATCCTTAGCTTTAGGGAAAACTTTTCCCACTTATTAGGGGCGTGTTTGGGGTGTTAGGAAATGCCCTAAGCATTAGAGACATTTTTATGTGTTTACTTTGAACTGGATAATAAAATTATAATATAGAGGTTATTCATTACATTGCTGTTTGTCCTTATTCTATTTACATGTTAAAGTAAATGTAAGCAAATATGGCTCACTGACTGCTTGTGTTAAAACTGTTAGAACATTGCATGCAATGGACTTTTGTATGCGAAAAGACAAAGCTCTAAAGTAAGCAGTCTAAACTAAGGTCTGTAGTCTATGGGGTTAGACTAAACATCTAACTCATGTTAAGACTATTATGTTATCTAAAGCCATTGTGGGGATGGTTTGTCTTGACTGTCCGGAGCATAGACTCTTAAGTAAAGACATAGATATGTTGCTTGGAGGTGACATATTAGATCGGGACTAAAGCGTGATTGATCTACATAGTCTGCTATGAATGGATCAATCTGCTTTTTGACGCTCATTATGTAATAACCTCAATCCTGAGTAAATGAACTACTTCATGTATATGACTTGTGTACTTTGATGTTCTAATTGTTAGGAAATGCCTTAAGCATTAGAGACATTTTTATGTATTTACTTTGAACTGGATAATAAAATTATAATATAGAGGTTATTCATTACATTGCTGTTTGTCCTCATTCTATTTACATGTTAAAGTAAATGTAAGCAAATATGGCTCACTAATTACTTGTGTTAAAACTGTTAGAATGTTGCATGCAATGGACTTTTGTATGTGAGAAGACAATGTTCTAAAGTAAGCATTCTAAACTAAGGTCTATAGTCTATAGGGTTAGACCGAGCATCGAACTCATATTAAGACTATTATGTTGTCTAAAGCCATGGTGGGGATGGTTTGTCTTGACTGTCTGGAGCATAGACTCCTAAGTAGAGACATAGATATATTGCTTGGCGGTGACATATTAGACTAGGACTAAAGCGTGATTGATCTAAGTTGTTCGCTATGAGTGGATCAATCTGCTTTTGACATTCATTGTGCAGTAACCTCAATCCTGAGTAAATGAACTACTTCATGTATATGACTTATGTACTTTGATATTCCAATGGCTAAAGCATCTCAGAGGTAGTAAGCTTATAGACCAGTTCGTTGGGTGCATGACTTGTATACGATGAAGGGTTTGTTTAGAGATATCAGAATCATAGCTCCAAGGAGTTAAGGGTATCCTCTTAAAGACATTATACTGGATGTACAAATGGACAAGGTCTTGGGTCGTCTGCTAGGCGGATGACTTCTTATTCACATATGGTGAATAATCATTTTCTTAGTCGTTAGTGTAATGGAACTTTAAGATAGCCTAATCAGTAGGATTAAACGGACTTTGACCTAAGGCTGATCATGGATATCATATGAGGGTTTTGCATACATGACAAGATTATTGGATAATAGCTTGTCACAGGCTTACATAATATAGTATATAATTAGAAGTTTAGTTTAAGATTTATAATAGTATGACTCTGAAATTAGTGATCATATGATTGAGTTGTTCGGTAAAGAATGATGATCATATGGATTCACGGGAGTCCGATTATATATGTCCAATTGGTCCCTCTACTAGCTCCACATAATTCTTTAATGATTGGCAAATTGATTTGTGTATGCTTATTGGCTAGTTGATTATGCATGGATGGTGTTGACATAGGATTAGGATGGTGGAAAAGATTCTCTCCAGTTGAATTTATAATTTGTTTTGGATAATAGAGTACACAATTATTTGAACTCCAAATAAAGTTGCCATGATTTTATTTGAGATTGGATTGGAGTTATAGAAAATTATCCACGAGAACAAATTTGAAATACAATTTTTTGTGGATTTTGAAATTTAAAATTTAAATTTTGAATTTGATATTTGAATTTGAAATTTAAACTTGAAATTCGAATTTAAAATTTGAATTTGAAATTTAAATTTGAAATTTGAATTTTGAATTTTGAATTTTGAATTTGAAATTTGAATTTGAAATTTGAAATTCAAATTTTGAATCACAGTCCAAGTGAAATTCGAATTCTTTGTGGATAATTCCACAAGGTTAGAATTCGAATTTGAGTTGGATATGGAGAGAAAAATCTTGTTTGAATCCTACTTGAATTTTGAATCCCAATCTTAACTAACTTGCACGAAAATATTGAGGAATATCCTCATAGATTTTTCAGTTTTTGTATGGATAAGATTCAAGAAAAAATTCAAGTTTCAATCCCAGTTGAATTTGGATTCTCTCCTCCCTAAAAGTGGCCGAAATTTTGAGGAAGATCTCTTGTAGATTTTCAGTTTTTTATGGATAAGGATGAGATAAAATTCAATCTAGAAAATCCTATGTGGAATTTGATTCTCCTCACTTTTGGTCGAATCTGGACAAGTTTATGGCCTTAGGGAAATTCAGTTTTATTATGGATAATTGAGGAGATAAAATTCAAGTTAAAATCCTATTTGAATTTGGATTGCAAGATCCCTTAAGTGGCCGAATCTACCCTTGATTATGGCCTAGGGAATTTCGGATTTTGTGAGTGGATAAGGGAGAAAATCTTCTCCTAATCCAATTGGAATTTAGAGGATCACCTCATGCAAGTTTATAAATAGAGATCCTGCCACTCTAGTTCTCTTAGACCACAGACTCTCAGGTGAGTAGGCTTATTGTTGCATAACTCACCGTGACAATAAGTTCTTTGGAGATCTGGGTGGTCGAAAGAAGACTAGCAGTGCTAGCATACCGATCGAGGTTCAGAGTGCCCACACACTCAGCCATTCGGGAATTGGAGAATAGTAGAGAAGGCTAGTTGGTTGAAGCCCTCCAATCATTCTCCTCCTACAGATTGGCGTCCTTTGAGGTATGAGTTTAAATTGTTGTTGGTTTATTGTATATGGCGTCATGAGATATTTAACGATCTTAAAAATTTTTATTGTTCCGCTGCACCACTTTGATATGTTTTTACCGATTTTTTTCCTACACTAATGGCTAAAGCGTCTCAGAGGTAGTAAGCTTATAGATTGGTTCGTTAGGTGCATGACTTGTATACGATGAAGGGTTTGTTTACAGATATTAGAATCATAGCTCTAAGGAGTTAAAGGTATCCTCTTAAAAGGCATTATACTGGATGTGAAAATGGAAAAGACCTTGGGTCGTCTACTGGGCGGATGACTTCTTATTCATATATGGTGAATAATCATTTTCTTATTCGATAGTATAATGAAACTTTAACATAGCCTGATCAGTAAGATTGAATAGACTTTAACCTAAGGCTGATCATGGATATCATATGAGGGTTTTGCATACATGACAAAGTCATTGGACATTAGCTTGTCACAAGCTATCATAATACGGTATATAATTGGGAGTTTAGTTTCAGGTTTATAGTGGTGTGACTCTGAAATTAGTGATTACATGATTGAGTTATTCGATACAGAATGATGATCATATAGATTCATGGGAGCCCGATTATATATGTCTAATTGGTCCCTCTAGCTCCACATAATTCCTTAACGGTTGGCAAATTGATTTGTGTATGCTTGTTGGCTAGTTGATAATGCATGGATGGTGTTGACATAGGATTAGGATGGTGGACAAGATTCTCTCCAATTGAATTCATATTTTGTTTTGGATGATAGAGTACATAATTATTTGAACTCTAAATAAAGTTGTCATGATTTTATTTGAGATTGGATTGGAGTTATAGAAAATCATCCATGCAAACAAAATTTGAAATGCAACTTTTTGTGGATTTTTGAATTTTGAATTTTGAATTTTGAAATTTAAAATTTGAAATTTAAATTTTGGGCGACCGGTGACCAAAAATTGAAGAATGGTCCGTTGGCCTATTTTCGACATTCTGGACACATCCGCAGCGTCAGAATTTCAAGACAAAATTTCAAAAGTGAAGAAAGGTGAAATCAAGTTTGTCCACGCGAGACCGAACGGTTTGTTAGATCACCAGTGGGATGATTTCGATAGTGACTTCGGTCCCTCCATTCCTAAAATTTTTGTTTTGGAATGATTATGTATTAATTATGTACTTTTACATGTGAAATTGTAAGAAAAATGGACTATTTGTATGAAAAACAGTCAAATAAGAAAATGTGAAAAATGTAAAGATTTTTACGTAAAAGTTGAATTTTATGTAAAAATATAGGCCTCTGGTATAGTATGTGGTAGAATAAAATTAGGTTAGATGGTTTCGAGGAATTCCCTAAACGTCGGGAACCCAAAAATTAAGCGAAAATGCTGCCGAAATTTCAAAAACGACACAAAGGGATATTTTAGGAACCAAAGGGTAAAAATATGGTCGGGATAGAAACACGAGCCCCTTGGCGATTTAGGCCTAAGAAAAAGGATTAACAACCTAGGGTTGGAATAGTATCACTCGAGGGTCGGTGAATAGTGATTCGAGCATTTCGGCATTTAATGCTGAAAAAAACTCGAAAAGGCTTAAGAAAAATGATTTTATGATTTTTGGGTTTAGAAAATCCAGTCTAAGCAATAAAATGAAAATGATATAGCCCAAAGACCTGTCAGGGGCAAAACGATCATTTTGACTGAAAATTTCAGTGATGATAAAAAAAGGGTCCTAATAGACTTAGAATGGTTTAATTAAGATTCTAAGGGCCAAAATTAAGTCGTAAATCAAAGAAAAGTAAGGTTATGATAAAAAAAAAATCCCGTTAGGGGCAAAATGATAATTTTGCCAAAAGTTTGGAACAAAATGGTAATTTTTCCAAGAGTAGACAGAAAAGTTATAAATGGGATAATAAACCCCTAAATTCATGATTATGAAATGAAACGTAGAATTTTTACGTTTTATTAAGTTTTATGTATGATTTAAGTAACGAAAATAACTGTAAATATTTCGGTTATAGGAATCCGATACAGACGCGATAAAGGGAAGTCTGCAGACCAAGGAAGTACGAAAGGAGATACAAGCAGAAGTATCAGTAAGTTCGAACATTTAATTGACTGCAACATGAACAGGCTATTATGTCTAAGTGTCGTATGTGGTAAGCTTTAAATATTTCTATGTCTGCAACATGTATGGACTTTTATGTCTTATATGTTGCAAGTTCAAGCATTTAGTTGACTGCAACATAAATTGACATGTTTATATCTACGTGTTATATGCAGTAAGTTCAGTCATTTTATTGTCTGTTACATGAAATTACGTAATATGTTTATATGTTATGTATGAAATGTAAAGTATATATATAAGGTGTTATATGTACAAAGGTGTATTTAATAAAATACACATAATAAAAGAAAGACATAAGAAGTGTTCCAGACCATAGAGACAATGATAATGCCCCCTGATCAAAACCATATGAAAGACAGTAAGGAAAGACAAGAATCAGCAAAATAATAAGACTGAAGCTTTAAACGTTGGATGTTTATGTGTTAGGTCTAAGTCAAACATGAATTGACTTTTATGTTTGAGTGTTATATACAATAAGTTCGGGCATTTAATTGTCTGCAACATGAACTTACTTGACATGTTTATGTGTTATGTGTTCTATATGTGGCATGTAAGTTTAAATATTTTCATGTCTGCAACATAAATGGACTGGTCATGTTTATGTGTTTTATGTGCAGTTTTAGTGCCAAGATACTATGATTTGAATGTTATGAAAATCATGTTATGAACCATGTGTTATGTCTAAGTCAAATGTAAATCGACTTGACATGTTTATGTTTATATGTTATATTTTGTAAGTTCAGACATTTATCTGTCTGCATCATGAATTTACTCAGTAAGCTTATGTGATATAGATGATATAAATTTAGTAGTCAGGTGCCGTATGCACACTAACATAAGAGATAAAATTTTAAGAAAACTACAGAATAATTTAAAGAATTCTAGACCCAGGAGGCAGCATAAATGCCACCGGTCAGGAACCACAAAAAAATCAGTAACTAAATCAGTATTGGCGTACCGGCCTCCTACATAGGTGGAGGTTTTTTAGATTTAGTATTGTTAGGACTCCAAACCGCTGGTGATACGTCTCGAGTTTGGAAGTTTGATGTAGTTAGACTGTATAGGATTCACCAATGGGTCGCTCTCCAGAGTCCTTCTCAGTCATGCATGCATTACGGTACGAGCAATCATAGGGCCCAAAAAACCAGAACGTAATAAAAGATAAAGACTAAAAAAAAACATGCAGTCCATAAATGAGCATAAGATATACTAACACTACGAATACCAATGCAGTTAAAGTCACTATTCACGGTCAACGATACTGTTCACAGTCGATAGTACTGTTCATGGTCAGAGTTACTATTCATAATGAATAGTAATATAAAAGCAATGCATGTTATTTATTACGTTAATGATCCATGTTATGTTTGATGTTAAGGATATTTAAGCATACATAAGTATATTTACGATGCTTAAGTATATTTACAAAATTTTACGTATTTAAGTATGATAAGTATATTCATGATATTAAATGTGAAAGTATTTTCACAATAACAAGTGTCAAGTATGTTATATTTATGATGCTAAGCTTATATTCAATATGCTATGTTTAGATCATGATATGTTTACAATGATAAGCATGAAATTCTGTTCAGTTATTATAGGGTTCCCAAACCGATGGTGGTACATCCCAGGTTTAGAAGTCTAATGTTATGTAAATTGTAGAGGATAGCACGAAAGTATGTTCAAGATATTAAGTACATTTAAAGCATGTCAAGAATGCAAGTATGTTCAAGATATTAAGTATGTTTAAAGCATATCAAGAATGCAAGTACGTTCAGGATATTAAGTATGTTTAAAACATGTTAAGTATGAAAGTGCACTCACGGTATGCAATATGTCAAGCATGGGTATGATGAAAAGTATGTATAAATATGTTTTAAATGTGGCAGCCCACCCTTCATAGAGATCATACAATGCTATTACAGTTAAGCTTCATGGCTAACTTCGATAGATTGTACTCTCATGGGTCGCTAGCTAATCTATCTCTCTTTAAAACATAGTATTTTTGGGGGAAATTTTTTTTTTACATAGCATAAACATCATCTACTATTCACTTAGTTCGCAAGTACAAAGTAATTTACATAATACAGTATTTCCACAAAATACATAGTATTAAAAAAAAAACTATTTGCTTTCCCTCTCTTTGTTAATGCTCAATGGAAAACTCTGGCAGGACTATATCCCTTGGCTTCCCATCCCATTTGACACTTGCTATCCTGTTCACTATCCAGCCATACAAAGCTAATGACCTGGTTGTTTACCTGCAACATGAGCAAAATGGTGAGCTACAGGCTCAGTAAGTTCAAACATGTAAGAAATAAAATTTCTATGAATAGTATTATTCATCATAAATAGTAACTTTGATCACTATTTACCATAAATAGTGACTTTGACCACAACACAGTATATTAGCAGTACATCAACCTCAATGTTAATACTCTCACGAAACTGTCTTATGCTCAATTATGGCATAATTTTAGTTTTAGGTAATTATCTTTATTTATATTCTGGTTTTAAGCTCATGTTGGCCGTACCATTTTAATGCACATGACTGGGAGCGGTACATTAGTGCTGACCTCCACAGCCTTAATCTCATCATTATAGCCCCGAAGGCAAGTATACCTCCCCCGTACGGAAGGTTGGTACGCCAAAAATGGTTTCATTACCGACTTTTTAAAGTTCTAACCCGATGATTTCATATTGCCTCGTGATTAGGAATGGTTCACATTTTAATTTCATGTGAGTGAGTTTCATTAACCTCACTGTGGTGCCTGAAGTACAATTTATTATGTGTCCCATTTGCCAATAGTGCCCGTAGCACATTTCGCTCTCTCTCTATTTTATCATAGTGCTCATAGCACATATGTACCTAACTTATAGTTAGTACATGAAAGTTAGCAATAATAATGCTACATGTTGCAAACAAGTAAATATCTGAACTTACTGTACGTCTGCGAGTGTCTGCTTCTTAAGATCCTTTAACGTCCCTTTTCTTGACTGGTTTTGAGACCTTACAGACAAAAACCTTGTCTGTTAATTTTATTTTTATTTGTAGCTTTTATTTTAAATAAAAGGCTCAAATTTAGTCTTAAAACCTTTAATTAAGCTTTATGACAGCTTTCTAAGCTTTATTAACCATTTTCACATTTTTCCCCAAACTTTTGTAAAATTACGATTTTACCCCTAAATTTTGAAAAAATTACAATTATATCCTTGACGGGATTTTCTCGACTTAAAAATTCACTTTTGACGCTCAGGAACCTTATTCTACCATTCCTGGGTCTTTAGAGCTCTTTTTTCACTTTTTAGAAAATTTTGGTCAAAATGACCATTTTGCCCCTATCGGGTCATTTTACCGCAAATTCTCATTCTAGATTTTTAGACTAAATTTTCTAGGCCCAAAAATCCTCAAATCATCTTTTAAAATTTTACCGGACCTTTTTCGGATAACTTTCTTTCATTATCCAAAATTTGCACTTCCCAACCCTCGAAAAGTACTATTCTAACCCTTACGTCGGTTTCCTGTTTTTCTATCGTTTCGGAGCCTCAAATGAGCGTTTTACTAATACTTAAAACGTTCATCTAGACTTTCCCGACCTAGATCTCTGAGGCACGGATTTTCCGTACCCGACTCGGACCTTTGCTTCATTTTTCAAAAACACCCCCCCCCCCTCGGGGTCGGTTTTCAGTTTCACTCGCATTCTACACTTTCAAGGGGACGGTTACTATTCATGAACTACTCCCTTAGGTTTCTTCATTCAATTTTCCTTAAGGGACTCGGGTTTCCGACCCGATTCTAAACTTTTAGTCTCGATTCCCTTTTTGCCCTTAATGCCGTTTTTCGAAATTTCGGTAGCATTTCGGCGTAAATTTAAGGCTACCAGCGTTAGGTACGCCTCGAACCATATATACCTGCCACGTACTATACCAGAGTCCTATTTTATGTAAAATTTTCCCAAACTTTTACATAAAAAATTGCACAATCACCAAATTATACATCAACCACAATGTACAAAATTTCTTTCACTTTCTCCCCTTAATTAAGCCACGGTTTTGAACTACTAACCCTAGCAAAAAATTTTCTTCATTTTCACCACATTATGCTTAGTTTTTTACACTTAAACCATAACATAATTTTTATTCCATTTTTCAACCAAGTCTTTCTCTTAATTTGGCCTTTCCTAGGCTGTATCTTAACATGTTTTCAATCAAAATTCACTTGGTTTACACATGGTAATCCTAGGGTTCACCACATGTAACATACGACCTTACCATTGCAAACAATACCAAAAATTTTTTTCGCAGTTTTTCCATCACACCAAGGCTTGATTTCAAGCATAAATCAATATCCAAAACACAACATTTTCTATCATTTCCTCTTAGGTTTCCCACGGCCACACTATGCCAAATTTTGCACCAAATTTTTTTTAACCAAATTTCAATATAAAGTTTATGTTTCCAACTTTCCAAAACATATTACCACACAACATAACAACATATTTAATCAAAATTTCATCACCAAAACAACCCTTTGAACCCACAGATTTCATGGAGAAAACAAGCCAAAAATCACATTTTTTTCATGCAAATCCAATACATGGTGGCCTTAACTAATATATCACAAAATCAACACATAATTTCATCAAATCCACAACAAAATTTCATCATTTTCTTCCCACTATTCCCATGGATTTCATGACTAAAAATGGGGAAAATTTTCAAATTTTAAAGCTCACCTTAGTTATTTGGATGCTAACTAATCAAACTTGAGTTCTTGCTTTATAAAATTTGAAGAAACCCTTTAATTCTCCAAGATAGCTCACGTTTTCTCCCTTGGACAACACTTCGAAAGTTTTTTTCTTGGTTTTCTTTTGGCTTTGTGTGCTACGGGTTTTTGCTTCAAAATGGCCGAAGCTTTATGGTTAAGGAAGCCATATTAATTTGGCAATTTGGCATGAATCACCCTTAATCAACCAATGAGAAATTGACACCTTTCATGCATTTCTTTCCACCATTTTTTTAAAAATCAGAAAATGGCATTTTGGCCTAATCTTGGCCATTAGATTAAAAGTGAATTAAATCCTAGCCATCCACCTCACCTACCACTTTAATTATCTATTTATTATTCATTTTAATGACATCATCAATGATGAGTCATTAACTTACTTTTTTGACTTTACTATTCACGTCACTTTTGACCAAATTTTGACCCGAGCCAAATTTTCCCGAAATTGCCCTAGCGGGTTCCTGAGGTCTCCGGTACAGTTAGATCAATTTATTCTGCTTTCATTTGATCAAAATCAATTCTAAAATTTTTTCGTCTTTTAATGCACCATAGGCACCGGTTAGGGTTTTTAATGTCGTTTTGACACCGTTTCACCCATTTTGATTTGACGAAATTTCTCAACATCAAATTATTATCCGTCAGCATTGTTAGAGTATTTTATTACGTTCTAAACAATATAAATTCATTTATTTTACTCTTTAAACAATATAAGTTGTCATACATATACAATTGTACATTTTCTTCTGAGAATGCCAGAAATCCCCAGTTATCACATTAAATATTATATATGTTAAGTATGAAATCTAAAGTAATGCATGATATATGTTGTGTTAATGTTCTAATGTCATAATTAGTATCAGATATTTTCTGTCCAGTATGATATGAATGATGATAAATACGCTAAAGTATGAGTGTTAAGCAAGCATAATGTTATAAAGTTACTATTTATAGTGAATAGTATTATTTATGGTAATAAGCAAGCATAACATGACTAACGTTTGTGTTATGCATAAGATATGTCGTAACTATTAGCATATCAATTATTACGCATAAGTTGATATGCCTAAGTCAATCATACTATGTTAAGTATGCTCTATATGATATTAAATATGTATGTTATGTTTAAATATGAATGTCTAAGTAATGAACGACATGTGTATGCAATGTTTTGTATGTATGAATGTATGCTTATGACGTTAAAGATATTTAAGTATACGTAAGTATGTTTACGATACTTGAGTATATGTACGAAATTTTACGTATTTAAGTATAATAAATATATTCTTTATGTTAAAGGTGAAAGTAATTTCATGATAATAGGTATGATAAATATGTTATGTTTATGATGTGTAAACATATGTCAAGTATGTTATGTTTCAAGTATGTTATGTTTACGACGGTTAGCATACGTTAAGTATGCTATGTTTACGATGTTCAAGTATACATAAGTATGACTATGATGTTTCAAGTATATTAAGTATAAAAGCATGTTCATGATGCCAAGTATGTTAAGTATGTTCACGACGTTACAGTAAGTTTACGAGGTTCAAGTATGAAAGCATGTTCATGAGATTAAAGCATGATAAGTACAAAAGTATGTTTATGATGTTAAGTACGTATAAAGTACATTAAGTATGTTAACGATGCTAAGTGTGAAAGTAGGATTATGATATAAAGTGTGTTCAGATATGTACAAGTATGTTTATAAGGTTATGTGCGATAAGTATGAATGTTAAGCAATATACGGTGTGATAACCGGGAATTTTAGATTCTCAGAGTAGGTTAAAATTGTATGTATATAACAATTTTAATGAATAAAATATGAAAAAGTTGTGTTTTAATACTGTTGAGAATACTGTGAAAATGTTCTGGCAGTGTTAAAGTGAGTGAGTTCAGGGATCGAAAATCTTATTGAACATTTTTGGGTATGATGGTTCGAAATCAGAGCTAAAAACCCTAGAAAATGCATCGAAACGCACTAAAACGATAGAAATTTACGATAGAGAATTCTGACCAAACAGAAGCAAAATAAAACAAACCGATCGCACCGGAGGCGCCCGAAACTTGCCTACACGATTTCGGTAAAGTTCTGTTCGGATCGGCTTTCGGTCAAAATTTGATCATGAATTAATTAGTGAATTAATATGAATAGTAGGATGATATCATCATGTTGATGTCATAAATACAATTCATTTTCTTTGGTTTGGAAAGTAAGATGAAATGTGTATGGCTAGGATCACTTTACTTTTTGATCAAGGGTTAGGATCTTACCAAAATGATTAAAAAAATTAATTAATTAATTAGATTTACCTAAAAGGCCATTCGGCCATGTGGAAAGGGAGAAAGAAAAAAAAATAGGTTTTTAGCCCAAAATTATTGCATTTTGACCCATGAACAATTAGTAAATTATTGGAAAATTTTGCTAAAAAACCGTTGGCTTTTGCCTATAAATAGGCATCCAAATTCATTTAAAAAAATAGAAAAATCTAGCCAAACTCTTGCTCTTTTTTCAGCCCAAAATCTGTGAGCCTTTCCCCTTTTCTAAGCCAAATTTTGCTTAAAATTTCACACCAAAATAAGCTTCCATTTCATTTCTACCATCAAGCCATCAACTAGTTAAGGTAAGCTTCTAAATTGAAGCAATTTCCTTTGATTTTCTTAGTGAAAATCCATGGGTTGGAAGAGTAGAAAAACATTGAAAAAGTTGGTGTTGTGATGATGATATGATTTGTTTGAAGTTGTAGATTTTGAAGCATGATTTAGGGTTTAGAAACAAGCAAAATTTTTGCATGTTTCCATTGAAAAACCGTGGCATAGTTGGTGTGAAAAGTAAAGTGGAAATTGATAATTTGGATTAATGTTTATGATTCAATTAATTATATGATGAATTAAGCATGAATTAGAATCAAGAAATAAGAAAATTTTGATGAAATTTCATGCAAAAATCTGTGGCTAATGCTAGGGTTGGAATGAAAAGTTTGATAGGTTTTGATGTTGTTTTACACATTAGAAAATCTAAGAGTGACATGTGATATTTGAAATGTTGTGATGAAAAACTTTGGTGATAATTAATATGATAAACCAAGGTTAAGTTTGGAAAATATTATTGATTGTGAATTGATTTTTTGATATTGGTTATGTGGAAAATTTTTATACAAAGTTTGGAAACTTTGTATAAAATAGGCCTCTAGTATAGTACGTGGTAGGTACAAAGGTTCTGAGGTGTACCTAACGCCGAGAAACCTAAAAATACAAGCAGAAATGCTGTCGAAAATTCTAAAACGGCATAAGGGCATTTCCAGGAACGAGGGGTAAAAATATTGGACTCGAGAAGGAAATCGGGACCCCTCGGCGGATTAGGATTGAAAATGGAAAACCAACCCAAAAAGGAATAGTAAATTGACCCTTAATGTCTAAAATGCCTAAAACAGGAAAAAAATTTCATGTTAGGGGTATTTTGGGAAACAAGGAAAAATATTAGGTTGGGATAGGAAACCCGAGCCTCTCGAGGATTGAGGACCGGGGACGGGATAAAAAGTGTTTTAAGAGTAGTGAAATGGCCATTTAAGGCTCCGAAACGCTCGAAAAACAAGAAACGACCCTAGGTGATAGATAAATAGTAATCGTGTGACGCCTTAAATTTTATTTAAGGGTATATAATTTAAATAAAATTAGTGTGCCAAAAAGTAATTAAAAATCTTTTGGAAACCCTAGGTTGGTTTCCTAGTCAAATTCCGCTCAAAAAATCAACAATTTTAACTTCAAAAAAAAACCCTAAAATATTCGGCCATCACTTGGGATTTTTAATTAAAATTTAAATCTCACAAATCCAAGGAGGATTCAAATTTAAATTTCATCCCTTAAATATAAAGAAGAATTTCGGCCATAAAGTGTAGGAAACAAAGGAGATTTTATTTGAATTAAAAGCTAGGTCAAAACTCATTCAAAATTCAAATTATTTTTTTTCCTAAAAACTAATGGATAATTTTCGGCCACTTAAGGGGAAATAAGAGAGAAAACCCTAGCCTCAAAACAGCACAAAACTTTCCCTTTTGCACCTTACAATTTTCGGCCAAACAAGGAAGAGAAAGGGAAAGAAAAAAAAAACCTAGTATAAAAACCCTCTTTTAACTCTCATTCACCCTTCCTTTCACTCTCAAAAATTCGGCCAGCCTCCCCTTGTTTCCTCTCTGAGTTTTCTCTCCCAAAACACCTCCAAAACAGCAAACAAAACCTACCTAAAGGCAGTTCAAGGATTTAACAAATTTTGAGACAAAAACAAGGTGAGAAATCAACTTTTTCCTTCTTTCTCCTTTTGACTTTAAATCCGAAATTTATATGGTTTTCTCCACTGTTTTCCCTACTGTTTTGAAAACTCCAACACTCACACAAATTCAGCCAAAAAGGAGATCAAGCATCAAAAATAGTGCAGTACAAACAAGGTGTGAATCTCTCTCTCAAACCCTAAAAATTTTGCCTCTTTGTTTCCCTTTCAAAAACCCTATTATCACATGCGTAAAATTTTATGTTTTTGTCAATTTGATTCTTGGGTTGTGTTAACCACATATAAATAAGGTCCTCCACAAAATTTTGTGATCATTGGATGAAAATTGAGTTGATTTGAGACTAATTGAAATTCGGACACAGAAAAACAGAAATATGGAAAATTACCATATAAACAGAAAATTTGTGTCAGCCATAACTTGAGTTTTAAAAACGATTTTCGAGTGATTCTTGAGCCTAAAATTAAATTCAAGATGTCCCCCAAATTCCTGAAAAATTTCAGAATCAAACTCATCCGTTTGCCCAGTCAAAATATTTTTCTAAGATAGGCGGACAGAACTGCTAGTTTTTGAACTGAAACTGAAACCCAGATTTTATGCCTGAAAAAAACCTCTCGGTTTTTGGCCTAATTGAAAAACCAAACGATGTCCAAAAATTATAAAAATTATATGGAATTAAAGCTACGGATGTCTAGTTTAACATATTAAAAATTTATAATTTTTGGGATTAAAAATAAATTAATATTGATTTTACAATCAGCCTAGGTCAGGCTGTCCGTGACCAGTAATATCCTAACCTAGAGTTTTTCACAAATTTTAAATCCCAAATGTTTATTAAACGTTTTGAAATCTTTTGTGGCACACTAAAATGATTGGATGATTATGTCTAGACCTAGACTGATCATATGTTGTGATTATAGGATTTATTTGACGTTCTTGCTGGATTTGTGGATCACGTTATCGTAACGCTTGTGCGATAATCGAGGTAGGACATTCTAGCCTTTTCTAGGAGTAGTCAAGTGTTTTAAATTTCCCTGTTTTATCAATAGTATGCTGTTTTCAGTTTATGAAATTATTATATTGTTTTTGATGAAATAAACGCATGCAACGTATTTGGTAATTAAATGTGTATTTTAAAACGTGTTTTGATTTATGGCATAATATAACTTGGTAAATACCATCTTTTGAATAATCCGGTGAACATAATTGAGCTCTAGTTCACGATCATTGTAAATGATGCGTGCCTCCCAAAGTTGACGCCATGGGGGAAGGTCCCTAAACCTGCGCAGGGCCGTTCGGCCTATTTAGACCGTAACGAGATGATCTAGAATAATTCAATTCGAGGCACGTATATTATAGCGACGACAAGTCCTCACTCAAAATATGATGGTTTATTTTAATGATTTATTATTTTAATATTGGGGCACGTATATTGCAGCTACGCTGAGTCCTCAGCAGAATAAAACTTATATTAAAAATGTTTTCACGAAATTGTTGATTATTTGTTTTAAATGATTATTATGCCATGTATTCTTAAGTTGTTGATTTTATTTTTGAAACGAATATTATGCCATACATTTAAATGCTACATGTTTAATCCACCTTTGTTTCTGTCCTACTGAGCCAGCGCTCACGTCCCCTTTCTTTGTGATTTCAAAATGACTACTTCCAGGTGCGGGAGGTAGCAGTTCCGAAAATCGTTGAGATATCCGTTACTACCGAAGATGATGTTATCTATTTTCTCCATCTTCTTCTTTATGTTTCTCGTTCTGATGTAATGAGACTTTAAGTTTGTATTTTATTTCACGTTATTTAAATTTTATGCTTGGGAATATTTTATGGTTGGTAATTTCATTTGAAAACTGATTTTGTGTTTGATTTCCGCATTAAAAAGCATTTATTTTCTCCTTTATTTTATTATGTGGTTATGATGCTACTTTATAAATAATTAGGCTTAGCTAAATTATAATGTTGACCCGCTCTTCGTAATAAATGTTTTTCCTTAAATCTCGAGTTGATATTATGATTTGGCTGCCGTGTCACGTGTCTAAATTTTGGGTCGTGACAATCTCAAATCAACTCAATTTTCATCCAATGATCACGAAATTTTGTGGAGGACCTTATTTATATGTGGTTAACACAACCCAAGAATCAAATTGACAAAAACATCAAATTTTACACATGTGATAATAGGGATTTTGAAAGGGAAACAAAGAGGCAAAATTTTTAGGGTTTGAGAGAGAGATTCACACCTTGTATGTGTTGCACTATTTTTGATGCTTGGTCTCCTTTTTGGCTGAATTTGTGTGAGTGTTGGAGTCTTCAAAATAGTAGGGAAAACAGTGGAGAAAACCATATAAATTTCAAATTTAAAGTCAAAATATTTTTCTAAGATAGGCGGACAGAACTGCCAGTTTTTGAACTGAAACTGAAACCCAGATTTTATGCCTGAAAACAACCCTTCGGTTTTGGCCTAATTGAATAACCAAACGATGTCCAAAAATTATAAAAATCATATGGAATTAGAGCTACGGATGTCTAGTTTAACATATTAAAAATTTATAATTTTTGGGATTAAAAATAAATTAATATTGATTTTACAATCAGCCTAGGTCAGTCTGTCCATGTCCGGTAATATCCTAACTTAGAGTTTTTCACAAATTTTAAATCCTAAATGTTTATTAAACGTTTTGAAATCTTTTGTGGCACACTAAAATGATTGGATGATTATGTCTAGACCTAGACTGATCATATGTTGTGATTATAGGATTTATTTGACGTTCTTGCTGGATTTGTGGATCACGTTATCGTAACGCTTGTGCGATAATCGAGGTAGGACATTCTAGCCTTTTCTGGGAGTAGTCAAGTGTTTTAAATTTCCCTGTTTTATCAATAGCATGCTATTTTCAGTTTATGAAATTATTATATTGTTTTTGATGAAATAAATGCATGCAACGTATTTGGTAATTAAATGTGTATTTTAAAACGTGTTTTGATTTATGGCATAATATAACTTGGTAAATACCATCTTTTGAATAATCCGGTGAACATAATTGAGCTCTAGTTCACGATCATTGTAAATGATGCGTGCCTCCCAAAGTTGACGCCATGGGGGAAGGTCCCTAAACCTGCGCAGGGCCGTTCGGCCTATTTAGACCGTAACGAGATGATCTAGAATAATTCAATTCGAGGCACGTATATTATAGCTACGACAAGTCCTCACTCAAAATATGATGGTTTATTTTAATGATTTATTATTTTAATATTGGGGCACGTATATTGCAGCTACGCTGAGTCCTCAGCAGAATAAAACTTATGTTAAAAATGTTTTCACGAAATTGTTGATTATTTGTTTTAAATGATTATTATGCCATGTATTCTTAAGTTGTTGATTTTATTTTTGAAAACGAATATTATGCCATACATTTAAATGCTACATGTTTAATCCACCTTTGTTTCTGTCCTACTGAGCCAGCGCTCACGTCCCCTTTCTTTGTGATTTCAAAATGACTACTTCCAGGTGCGGGAGGTAGCAGTTCTGAAAATCGTTAAGATATCCGTTACTATCGAAGATGATGTTATCTATTTTCTCCATCTTCTTCTTTATGTTTCTCGTTCTGATGTAATGAGACTTTAAGTTTGTATTTTATTTCACGTTATTTAAATTTTATGCTTGGGAATATTTTATGGTTGGTAATTTCATTTGAAAACTGATTTTGTGTTTGATTTCCGCATTAAAAAGCATTTATTTTCTCCTTTATTTTATTATGTGGTTATGATGCTACTTTATAAATAATTAGGCTTAGCTAAATTATAATGTTGACCTGCTCTTCGTAATAAATGTTTTTCCTTAAATCTCGAGTTGATATTATGATTTGGCTGCCGTGTCACGTGTCTAAATTTTGGGTCGTGACAATCTCAAATCAACTTAATTTTCATCCAATGATCACGAAATTTTGTGGAGGACCTTATTTATATGTGGTTAACACATCCCAAGAATCAAATTAACAAAAACATAAAATTTTACACATGTGATAATAGGGTTTTTGAAAGGGAAACAAAGAGGCAAAATTTTTAGGGTTTGAGAGAGAGATTCACACCTTGTTTGTGCTGCACTATTTTTGATGCTTGGTCTCCTTTTTGGTTGAATTTGTGTGAGTGTTGGAGTCTTCAAAATAGTAGGGAAAACAGTAGAGAAAACCATATAAATTTCAAATTTAAAGTCAAAATATTTTTCTAAGATAGGCGGACAGAACTGCCAGTTTTTGAACTGAAACTGAAACCCAGATTTTATGCTTGAAAACAACCCTTCGGTTTTGGCCTAATTGAATAACCAAACGATGTCCAAAAATTATAAAAATTATATGGAATTAAAGCTACGGATGTCTAGTTTAACATATTAAAAATTTATAATTTTTGGGATTAAAAATAAATTAATATTGATTTTAAAATCAGCCTAGGTCAGTCTGTCCATGTCCGGTAATATCCTAACTTAGAGTTTTTCACAAATTTTAAATCCCAAATGTTTATTAAACGTTTTGAAATCTTTTGTGGCACACTAAAATGATTGGATGATTATGTCTAGACCTAGACTGATCATATGTTGTGATTATAGGATTTATTTGACGTTCTTGCTGGATTTGTGGATCACGTTATCGTAACGCTTGTGCGATAATCGAGGTAGGACATTCTAGCCTTTTCTGGGAGTAGTCAAGTGTTTTAAATTTCCCTGTTTTATCAATAGCATGCTGTTTTCAGTTTATGAAATTATTATATTGTTTTTGATGAAATAAACGCATGCAACGTATTTGGTAATTAAATGTGTATTTTAAAACGTGTTTTGATTTATGGCATAATATAACTTGGTAAATACCATCTTTTGAATAATTCGGTGAACATAATTGAGCTCTAGTTCACGATCATTGTAAATGATGCGTGAGTCCCAAAGTTGACGCCATGGGGGAAGGTCCCTAAACCTGCGCAGGGCCGTTCGGCCTATTTAGACCGTAACGAGATGATCTAGAATAATTCAATTCGAGGCACGTATATTATAGCTACGACAAGTCCTCATTCAAAATATGATGGTTTATTTTAATGATTTATTATTTTAATATTGGGGCACGTATATTGCAGCTACGCTGAGTCCTCAGCAGAATAAAACTTATGTTAAAAATGTTTTCACGAAATTGTTGATTATTTGTTTTAAATGATTATTATGCCATGTATTCTTAAATTGTTGATTTTATTTTTGAAAACGAATATTATGCCATACATTTAAATGCTACATGTTTAATCCACCTTTGTTTCTGTCCTACTGAGCCAGCGCTCACGTCCCTTTTCTTTGTAATTTCGAAATGACTACTTCCAGGTCCGGGAGGCAGCAGTTCTGAAAATCGTTGAGATATCCGTTACTACCGAAGATGATGTTATCCGTTTTCTCCATCTTCTCCTTTATGTTTCTCGTTCTGATGTAATGAGACTTTAAGTTTGTACTTTATTTCACGTTATTTAAATTTTATGCTTGGGAATATTTTATGGTTGGTAATTTCATTTGAAAACCGATTTTGTGTTTGATTTCCGCATTAAAAAGCATTTATTTTCTCCTTTATGTTATTATGTGGTTATGATGCTACTTTATAAATAATTAGGCTTAGCTAAATTATAATGTTGACCCGCTCTTCGTAATAAATGTTTTTCCTTAAATCTCGGGTTGATATTTTGATTTGGCTGCCGTGTCACATGTCTAAATTTTGGGCCGTGACAATCTCAAATCAACTCAATTTTCATCCAATGATCACGAAATTTTGTAGAGGACCTTATTTATATGTGGTTAACACAACCCAAGAATCAAATTGACAAAAACATAAAATTTTACACATGTGATAATAGGGTTTTTGAAAGGGAAACAAAAAGGCAAAATTTTTAGGGTTTGAGAGAGAGATTCACACCTTGTTTGTGCTACACTATTTTTGATGCTTGGTCTCTTTTTAGGTTGAATTTGTGTGAGTGTTGGAGTCTTCAAAACAGTAGGGAAAACAGTGGAGAAAACCATATAAATTTCAGATTTAAAGTCAAAATATTTTCTAAGATAGGCGGACAGAACTGCCAGTTTTTGAACTGAAACTGAAACCCAGATTTTATGCCTGAAAACAACCCCTCGGTTTTTTTGCCTAATTGAATAACCAAACGATGTCCAAAAATTATAAAAATTATATGGAATTAAAGCTACGGATGTCTAGTTTAACATATTAAAAATTTATAATTTTTGGGATTAAAAATAAATTAATATTGATTTTACAATCAGCCTAGGTCAGTCTGTCCACGTTCGGTAATATCCTAACTTCGAGTTTTTCACAAATTTTAAATCCCAAATGTTTATTAAACGTTTTGAAATCTTTTGTGGCACACTAAAATGATTGGATGATTATGTCTAGACCTAGACTGATCATATGTTGTGATTATAGGATTTATTTGACGTTCTTGCTGGATTTGTGGATAACGTTATCGTAACGCTTGTGCGATAATCGAGGTAGGACATTCTAGCCTTTTCTGGGAGTAGTCAAGTGTTTTAAATTTCCCTGTTTTATCAATAGCATGCTGTTTTCAGTTTATGAAATTATTATATTGTTTTTGATGAAATAAACGCATGCAAGTATTTGGTAATTAAATGTGTATTTTAAAACGTGTTTTGATTTATGGCATAATATAACTTGGTAAATACCATCTTTTGAATAATCCGGTGAACATAATTGAGCTCTAGTTCACGATCATTGTAAATGATGAGTACGTCCCAAAGTTGACGCCATGGGGGAAGGTCCCTAAACCTGCGCAGGGCCGTTCGGCCTATTTAGACCATAAAGAGATGATCTAGAATAATTCAATTCGAGGCACGTATATTATAGCTACGACAAGTCCTCATTCAAAATATGATGGTTTATTTTAATGATTTATTATTTTAATATTGGGGCACGTATATTGCAGCTACGCTGAGTCCTCAGCAGAATAAAACTTATATTAAAAATGTTTTCACGAAATTGTTGATTATTTGTTTTAAATGATTATTATGCCATGTATTCTTAAATTGTTGATTTTATTTTTGAAAACGAATATTATGCCATACATTTAAATGCTACATGTTTAATCCACCTTTGTTTCTGCCCTACTGAGCCAGCGTTCACGTCCCTTTTCTTTGTAATTTCGAAATGACTACTTCCAGGTACGGGAGGCAGCAGTTCCAAAAATCGTTGAGATATCCGTTACTACCGAAGATGATGTTATCCGTTTTCTCCATCTTCTTCTTTATGTTTCTCGTTCTGATGTAATGAGACTTTAAGTTTGTACTTTATTTCACGTTATTTAAATTTTATGCTTGGGAATATTTTATGGTTGGTAATTTCATTTGAAAACCGATTTTGTGTTTGATTTCCGCATTAAAAAGCATTTATTTTCTCCTTTATTTTATTATGTGGTTATGATGCTACTTTATAAATAATTAGGCTTAGCTAAATTATAATGTTGACCCGCTCTTCGTAATAAATGTTTTTCCTTAAATCTCGGGTTGATATTTTGATTTGGCTGCCGTGTCACATGTCTAAATTTTGGGCCGTGACAATCTCAAATCAACTCAATTTTCATCCAATGATCACGAAATTTTGTGGAGGAGCTTATTTATATGTGGTTAACACAACCCAAGAATCAAATTGACAAAAACATAAAATTTTACACATGTGATAATAGGGTTTTTGAAAGGGAAACAAAAAGGCAAAATTTTTAGGGTTTGAGAGAGAGATTCACACCTTGTTTGTGCTACACTATTTTTGATGCTTGGCCTCTTTTTTGGTTGAATTTGTGTGAGTGTTGGAGTCTTCAAAACAGTAGGGAAAACAGTGGAGAAAACCATATAAATTTCGGATTTAAAGTCAAAATATTTTTCTAAGATAGGCGGACAGAACTGCCAGTTTTTGAACTGAAACTGAAACCCAGATTTTATGCCTGAAAACAACCCCTCGATTTTTTGCCTAATTGAATAACCAAACGATGTCCAAAAATTATAAAAATTATATGGAATTAAAGCTACGGATATCTAGTTTAGCATATTAAAAATTTATAATTTTAGGGATTAAAAATAAATTAATATTGATTTTACAATCAGCCTAGGTCAGTCTGTCCATGTTCGGTAATATCCTAACTTAGAGTTTTTCACAAATTTTAAATCCCAAATGTTTATTAAACGTTTTGAAATCTTTTGTGGCACTCTAAAATTATTGGATGATTATGTCTAGACCTAGACTGATCATATGTTGTGATTATAGGATTTATTTGACGTTCTTGCTGGATTTGTGGATCACGTTATCGTAACGCTTGTGCGATAATCGAGGTAGGACATTCTAGCCTTTTCTGGGAGTAGTCAAGTGTTTTAAATTTCCCTGTTTTATCAATAGCATGCTGTTTTCAGTTTATGAAATTATTATATTGTTTTTGATGAAATAAACGCATGCAACGTATTTGGTAATTAAATGTGTATTTTAAAACGTGTTTTGATTTATGGCATAATATAACTTGGTAAATACCATCTTTTGAATAATCCGGTGAACATAATTGAGCTCTAGTTCACGATCATTGTAAATGATGCGTGCCTCCCAAAGTTGACGCCATGGGAGAAGGTCCCTAAACCTGCGCAGGGCCGTTCGGCCTATTTAGACCGTAACGAGATGATCTAGAATAATTCAATTCGAGGCACGTATATTATAGCTACGACAAGTCCTCACTCAAAATATGATGGTTTATTTTAATTATTTATTATTTTAATATTGGGGCACGTATATTGCAGCTACGCTGAGTCCTCAGCAGAATAAAACTTATATTAAAAATGTTTTCACGAAATTGTTGATTATTTGTTTTAAATGATTATTATGCCATGTATTCTTAAGTTGTTGATTTTATTTTTGAAAACGAATATTATGCCATACATTTAAATGCTACATGTTTAATCCACCTTTGTTTCTGTCCTACTGAGCCAGCGCTCACGTCCCTTTTCTTTGTGATTTCGAAATGACTACTTTCAGGTGCGGGAGGCAGCAGTTCCGAAAATCGTTGAGATATCCGTTACTACCGAAGATGATGTTATCCGTTTTCTCCATCTTCTTCTTTATGTTTCTCGTTCTGATGTAATGAGACTTTAAGTTTGTTCTTTATTTCACGTTATTTAAATTTTATACTTGGGAATATTTTATGGTTGGTAATTTCATTTGAAAACCGATTTTGTGTTTGATTTCCGCATTAAAAAGCATTTATTTTCTCCTTTATTTTATTATGTGGTTACGATGCTACTTTATAAATAATTAGGCTTAGCTAAATTATAATGTTGACCCGCTCTTCGTAATAAATGTTTTTCCTTAAATCTCGGGTTGATATTTTGATTTGGCTGCCGTGTCACATGTCTAAATTTTGGGCCGTGACAATCTCAAATCAACTCAATTTTCATCCAATGATCACGAAATTTTGTGGAGGACCTTATTTATATGTGGTTAACACAACCCAAGAATCAAATTGACAAAAACATAAAATTTTACACATGTGATAATAGGGTTTTTGAAAGGGAAACAAAGAGGCAAAATTTTTAGGGTTTGAGAGAGAGATTAACACCTTGTTTGTGCTGCACTATTTTTGATGCTTGGTCTCCTTTTTGGCTGAATTTGTGTGAGTTTTGGAGTCTTCAAAATAGTAGGGAAACAGTGGAGAAAACCATATAAATTTCGGATTTAAAGTCAAAATATTTTTCTAAGATAGGCGGACAGAACTGCCAGTTTTTGAACTGAAACTGAAACCCAGATTTTATGCCTGAAAACAACCCCTCGGTTTTTTGCCTAATTGAATAACCAAACGATGTCCAAAAATTATAAAAATTATATGGAATTAAAGCTACGGATGTCTAGTTTAACATATTAAAAATTTATAATTTTTGGGATTAAAAATAAATTAATATTGATTTTACAATCAGCCTAGGTCAGTCTGTCCATGTCCAGTAACATCCTAACTTTGAGTTTTTCACAAATTTTAAATCCTAAATGTTTATTAAACGTTTTGAAATCTTTTGTAGCACACTAAAATGATTGGATGATTATGTCTAGACCTAGACTGATCAAATGTTGTGATTATAGGATTTATTTGATGTTCTTGCTGGATTTGTGAATCACGTTATCGTAACGTTTGTGCGATAATCGAGGTAGGACGTTCTATCATTTTCTAGGAGTAGTCAAGTGTTTTAAATTTCCCTGTTTTATCAATAGCATGCTGTTTTCAGTTTATGAAATTATTATATTGTTTTTGATGAAATAAACGCATGCAACGTATTTGGTAATTAAATGTGTATTTTAAAACGTGATTTGGCTGCCGTGTCACATGTCTAAATTTTGGGCCGTGACAAATCGAGGGTCGGAAAATGGACAATTAGGGTTTTTAGCACCAAAAAGCTATAAAATGATACCGAAAGGACCTATAATGACTTAAATAAAATTCTAGGACTCAAAATAAAGATTTTAGAGTGAAAAATCTAAAAATTTTGAAGAATACAGGCATGTAGAAGAATACACGGCCGTGTATAGAAAAAAATTTTACAACCCGAGAGGTACACGAGCTTGAACACGGGCGTGTATCAAGTAGTGTATAATTACACGGCTAGATAGGAAACAACACGGCCGCGTATAGGAAAAATTTTACAACCCGAGAGGTACACGGACTGGAACACGGGCGTGTATCAAGTTGTGTACAGTTACACGGTTCGATAGTAAATAACACGGCCATGTAATAAGAAACTAGGATAAGCATGGTCATGCACACAGGCATGTTAAAGGCCGTGTACTATGTTACAAGTTGAATTGTGTTGAAAAAATTATCACAAAATAAATATATTTAAAGCGATAATTAATATAATGTATTAACAGACAATATTATGTCTGTAGGAACCTAAACTAGAGATAGAACTGCGGAGGAGTTCCAGAAGTGGACATTATCGCAATGTTGGTAAGTTCAAGCATTTTCATGTCTGCAACATGAAATACTGTGTTATTTTATTATGTACTAGATGTACACTAGATATAAAGTCCTATGGACACTTGGGGATTAGTTAGTATAACATATCCCATATAATGAGAAAAGAGAATAAGTAAGGCCTACGAGCGATGGAGGATAGTGATCTTGAGGTGACGATTAATGTCACTTGGTCAAAACTATAATTGAAAGATGGTAATGAAACCATTAAGGCGTACCACCCCTCCAACATAGTGGTAGAGGTTTTACAAATCTTACGAGGATATAAGGGCTGTGAAGGCCGAAACTCTAGGGTCGCTCGTTAGGCCCTCTCAGTCAGCGCACAATAATATATCGGTACTGTCATAAAAAGAGCTCTATACTAGAAAGTAAATAGAGAATGAACAATCAATAATACGATGAAAATTATAATTGAGCATAACCGAAGTGTACATAAAGTATAGTGATTTCGGTTAGGATATATGAATAGTAACCAGTTAGGGTAATAGTTACTATTTATTGGTCAAAGGTCAAAGTCACTATTCATGTTAAATAGTCTATTCATGATAAATAGTACTATTCATAGGAAACTGAATTGCTAATGTTTTTGAATCCATATGATTCTTACTAAGTATGTTTGAACTTACTGAGCCTGTTAGCTCACTAGTTTATTCATGTTGCAGGTAAGAAACCTGTCCAGTAGATATATGGATGGCGGCAGGATGTGCGCGTGTCAAGGGATAGGGAATTCACCGTGGACTTAGTCCTGTCATAAGTTTTCCACTGAGCTTTCAAAGTTAGTGAATTGAAGAGATTGTGAGAAAAAAATATATGCAGTATAAATAGTTTGTATATTATACATTATGTTATACTCCAAAAGGCAACTAGAAGTTAGTGTTGTATTTTACCTGGTTTTTATATTTAGCTTTCTTTCGGAGAAAGTATATATTAAAAAGAAAAAAATTTTAAGGGCAAAATTTTCGGGCCCTAAGAGATGAAAGTATTAGAAAAAGAGTTTTAAATTGACAATCCAGATTCGGCACACGAGCTGTCTTGTTCGGCTATAGAGTCAGTTCATGACAGTTGCGGGTGGTCGGTATCGGGGGCGTCACAGGTTGGTATCAGAGTGGTTGACAATATCCCTATTGGCAGGAAGCGCGATCTGCTCATCAATCCAAGTAAGTTAGCTTTCTGTAAGTTAGTTAAGTAAGTTAGCTTTCTGTAAGTTAGTTAACTTTCCATTTATTTGAGATTGTATATTTTGTAGGATTTAAGATGACTAGACCACCTTACATGAGACCTCACCCATACCGACCGAGAGAACTGATCCGGGTGTGGACTAGGCCTGTGATCAGACCATCCATGATGCGGCGAGCTGTTTAGCAACCACCAATACCTAAGCAGCTAGCGCCAAGGATTATAGCACCGGCACCAATACAAGCACCACCTCCGTGACCGATTGTAAACCCACCGGTAGCAGTAGATATTCCAGTGGTGGGAGATCGAGCTCATATAGGAGCTAGAGTATCAGTGTGAGCCGTACATGCTTTTAGAGGCAGTCATCCACCTGCGTTCGAGGGAGGTCAGCAGGGGATCTCTACGCAGGACTGGCTACATGATGTAGAGGTCATCATGCATCAGTGCGATATAGATGAGGATTGCTGGGTTTTGATGGCCATTGGCACATTCCGTGAGGACGCACGGTTATATTGGGAGTATTGTGATCAGGAGATGCTATTAGCAATGGATTGGATCGAATTTCGCCAAGTCATGCTAGAGCAGTTTCCACAAAAGAGTTCAGCACCAGTCTTAGACCCTCCTGAGAGTAGGACAGTATCGCCACCACCGACTATGCCCAAGTATGCAGATGTCAGAGACTTTGTCCTAAAGGCAGAGAGATAGCAAATGATGTTGAGTGATACTGTATTCTCGTATGCAGTCAGATTTTAGGATAGCGTTGTAAGGACATGCCATCTATCAAATATCACAAATGATGACTTTTGTGACATATTTTGGAAGGGACTCACCATTGACTTACGATAGAGGGTAAACCCTTTATACCCTATTACTTTGTGTGAGTTTATAGTTACAGTAGCGAAAGTAGAGGAAGAAATGATGATGGAGCGCATGGTGCGCAAGAGGCGTGAACAGTTGCTACAGGAAGCAATGTTAGATCGCCTGTATGGATCGGAACCGATGGCAAATGACCATGAGGCTGGTCCGCCGAGACAACCAGAGGGTACGGGTCTAGTTAAAGAATCAACACAGTCTGAGGCCGGAAACGGAACGGATGAGGAAGAAATGGATCCAGTTGAGTTTTTGACGATCCCAGAACAGCCTCAGTTAGGAGATCAGGCGTAGCAACATATGTGTTGTACTAATGTATATATATATGTTTGTATATGTGTATATATGATTGTATCAAAAGGCTATTTTAAGAAAAGCCTTCGAACTGATGTACTTTTGAAAAATTTTTAAATGAAAAGAAATGACAATCATATTTTGACATGTTCAATGGATGAAATGTTGAAATTTTGTCATGATAAGACTATATTAATTTTATATTGTAAAAATATGTTTGTGAAAATCTAACGATCGACTCTCATGCGATTTTAGGAAATAGGATAAGATGATGAATCCAAGGAATCTATGGAACATGAGAGGGTGACCAGTCCTTTCTGAGAGAGTGGACGAATTGGAAGCTCTAATAGAAGCCCAAATGAGAGAAAATGCCAAGTTAAGACAAAGGCTCGAGCAAATGGAACAGAGACAAGAACAAGGTGAGGGTCAAGATCCACAAATGGCTACACCAGAACCAGAACTGTCACCAGTGGTACCAGAAGAAGTAGTAGAACCCCAACCACAACCCAGGGCCAATCCTGAGCCACTATATGAAAGATTTCGATGAATTAGGCCGCTAGAGTTTGAGGGCTCCACAAACCCTCTAGAAGCAGAGGAGCGGTTGTCTTCACTCCACATGATATTGGAATTTATAGAGCTGAGCGAGTAGGAGAAGATTATGCGTGCGTCCTTTGTTCTGAAAAAGGATGCAAGGTTTTAGTGGGAATCTGTCAAGTTGAGAATAAATATGTATACGATGTCTTGGTTAGACTTTTTGGAGGAGTTTAACCAGAAATATTATAATCCTGCACTGTTGCACCACAACAACGAGAATTCACAGAGTTGAAGTAGGGGGATATGACAGTGATAGAAGTCTATAGCAAGTTTGATCAGCTGTCCTGACTATGCCCATACACTTTCACCACTGAGAGGGAGAAAATCCAGAAGATGCTGGGAATGTTCCGTCCCGAAATCTCAGCATTAGTGGACGGTGGGTTGACGCCGCCTGACACTGTATCTGATTGTGTTAGTCATGCACTGAGGGCAGAGTATTATCTAGTCCGACAAAAGGAAGAGAGAGAAAAGATTTAGGACGCTAAGAAGAAGGAGAAGGTCTTGACCAAAGCTATACAAGCTGGATCTCAAGTTGGACAAAGCAGCAAGCCTAGTCCAAATGTCAAGGCTGGGCAGCCAAGTACTTCAGGTCAACAATCCCAGGGGAAGAGAAAAGGGAATAATTATGGGAATAGGAACCAGTAGAGGAGAACAAACAATAATGCTGACCCTATTGTTCGGGACTGTGTAAACTATGGGAAAAGACATGCAAGCAAATGCAAATTTACCCAAAATGCCTGTTTCCAACGTGGGAAGGACGGTCATTTTGCCAGAAATTGTCCAGAAAATCGACAAAATATGCAAGGTTCATCGCAGTCACAACAACAACATTCCCAGGCACATTCACTACAGGCTAAAGCTGAAGGTTCATCCCATTCTGAGAGGCAGGAAAGACAAGAACGCTTACCCCGAGCAGATGCGAGAGTCATGGTATACACAAAGGAAGAGGCGGAAGCTGGGACTGTTAGGAAATGCCCTAAGTATTAGAGACATTTTGATGTATTCATTTTGAACTGGATAATAAAATTATACATAGAGGTTATTCATTACATTGCAATTTGTCCTCGTCTTATTTACATGTTAAAGTAAATGTAAGCAAATATGGCTCGCTGACTGCTTGTGTTAAAACTGTTGGAACGTTGCATGCAATGGACTTTTGTATGCGAGAAGACAATGTTCTAAAGTTAGCAGTCTAAACTATGGTCTGTAGTCTATGGGGTTAGACCGAGCATCTAACTCATGTTAAGACTATTATGTTGTCTAAAGCCTTGGAGGGGACGGTCTGTCTTGACTGTCTGGAGCTGGACTCCCAAGTAGAGACATGGATATGTTGCTCGGTGGTGACATATTAGACCGGGACTAAAGCGTGATTGATCTACGTAGTCCGCTATGAGTGGATCAATCTGCTTTTGACGTTCATTGTGCAATAACCTTAATCCTGAGTAAATGAACTACTTCATGTATATGACTTGTGTACTTTGATGTTCCAATGGCTAAAGCGTCTCAGAGGTAGTAAGCTTATAGACCGGTTCGTTGGGTGCATGACTTGTATACGATGAAGGGTTTGTTTGCAGATATCGGAATCATAGCTCTGAGGAGTTAAAGGTATCCTCTTAAAGGCATTATACTGAATGTGAAAATGGACAAGGCCTTGGGTCGTCTGCTGGGCGGATGACTTCTTATTCACATATGGTGAATAATCATTTTCTTGATTCAGTAGTATAATGGAACTTTAAGATAGCCTGATCAGTAGGATTAAACGGACTTTGACCTAAGGCTGATCATGGATATCATATGAGGGTTTTGCATATATGACAAGGTCATTGGATGGTAGCTCGTCACAGGCTTACGTAATACGGTATATAATTGGGAGTTCAGTTTCCGGTTTATAGTGGTGTGACTCTGAAATTAGTGATCATATGATTGAGTTGTTCGGTACAGAATGATGATCATATGGAATCACGGGAGCCCGATTATATATGTCCAATCAGTCCCTCTACTAGCTCCACATAATTCCTTAACGTTTGGCAAATTGATTTGTGTATGCTATTGGCTAGTTTATTATGCATGGATGGTGATGACACAGGATTAGGATGGTAGACAAGATTCTCTCCGGTTGGATTTAGATTTTGTTTTGGATAATAGAGTACACAATTATTCGAACTCCAAATAAAGTTGCCATGATTTTATTTGAGATTGGATTGGAGTTGTAGAAAATTATCCATGAGAACAAGAATATGAAACACAACCGTTTTGTGGAATTTGAAATTTGAATTTTGAAATTTGAAATTTGAATTTTGAATTTGAAATTTGAATTTGAAATTTGAATTTGAAATTAGAATTTGAAATTTGAATTTGAAATTTAAATTTGAAATTTGAAATTTGAATTTGAAATTTGAATTTGAAATTTGAAATTCAAATTTTGAATCACAGTCCAAGTAGGATTCGAATTTGTTGTGGAAAATCCACAAGGTTTGAAATTCGAATTTGAGTTGGATTTGGAGAGGATAATCTTGTTAGAATCCTACTTGAATTTTGAATCCAAATCCCAACAAAAGTGGGCGAATTTTTTGAGGATAATCCTCAATGGAAAATTCGGTTTTTGTGGATAAGATTCAAGGGAAAATTCAAGTTTCAATCCTAGTTGAATTTGGATTCTCTCCTTCCCTAAAAGTGGCCGAAATTTTGGAGCCTTTATCCAAGGAAAATTCGGTTATTTTTGGATAAGGTTGAGATAAGATTCAAGCTTGAAAATCCTAGTGGAATTTTTGATTCTCCCTTATCCATAATGGCCAAAATCTTTTGGAGGATTTTCTCCTTGTGAATTTCGGATTTTTTGGTTGAAAAAGGGAGATAAAATTCTAGTTAAAATCTTGTTAAGATTTGGATTGGATTTATCTTAGGAAAAACCGAATTTATTGTTAGGATTATCCTATGGAAAAATTCAGATTTTTTGGTTAAAGATAAGGGAGAAAATCTTTTCCTAGTCCAATTCGAATTCAGAGAATCACCTCATGCAGGTCTATAAATAGAGGTCCTGCCACTCCAGTTCTCTCAGACCACAGACTCTCAGGTGAGCAGGCTTATTGTTGCATAGCTCATCGTGACAATAAAGTTCTTTAGAGATCTGGGTGGTCGGAAGAAGACTAGCAGTGCTAGCATACCAAACGAGGTTCAGAGTGCCCACACACTCAGCCATTCGGGAATTGGAGAATAGTAGAGAAGGCTAGTTGGTTGAAGCCTCCGGTCATTCTCCTCCTGCAGATTGGCGTCCTTGAGGTATGAGTTTTAATTGTTGTTGATTTATTGTATATGGCATCATGAGATATTTAACGATCTAAAAATTTTTATTGTTCCGCTGCACCACTCTGATACGTTTTTACCGATTTATTTTCCTACAATTGGTATCAGAGCCATCTCATGACTATGCCATGTACATAAATTAGACAATTACTTAGTCTTTTTATTTATGTATGGATTTAATACTTAGAGAGTGGCATTCTAGGGTTCCTTTATGTTGTTATCATGGATTATGTATAAAGTATGTGGTTATTTTAATTTTTTGAATTATTATAAGCATGCTTGTTTATACCGGTTATGGTTCCTTAGAATTTAGAAAAATTGTATCTAGGAATTTTTATGTAACCATGGGAGCAGTTTATTAACACTGTAATTTTCCCATGGATTTTAATTTTTTGTCTCTTAGAATTTTACGGTTAGAATTTTGTACACCGGAAACGGTATAGGAATTTTTATATAATTATTCTTGGAGGAGATTGAAGATTGAAGACCATAATTTATTTTTCCCAAAAATTAAATTTGATTTAAAGGTTGAAATTTTGATTGTGTGGAAAATTTCAATTTAATTGGGATTCAAATTAATTTTTGGAGATCCTAATAGGTAAATTGGAATATGACACGAAAATCGAGACACGACCCCTCAGGATAGGCCGACGGGCCTTGGTGGGGCTGCAGCCCCTGCCCTCGGGCAGGATGGGGCTGTGGCAGCCCCTGTACAGGCCCACACCACCCACGGCCGCAGGCTTGGCCTGCAGCCAAGGGTGGCCGCGGCCTGCCCAAGGCTGGCCGCAGCCTGGGCGTGCAGCCTGGCGCTGCAGGCTTGGCCTGCAGCCTGGCAGGGCTGCACAAGCGGCAGCCGTGGGCTGCCAGCACCTCCGGGGTTGGTGGCTGCCCACGGCGGCTGCCGCCTTCACGGGCTGCGGTGCGGCGATCCAAAAATTTGAAAATTTTGATTTTTAAATTTGAGATTTAATTTTAAATCATGTTTAAAAATATGTAATTGAAAATTTGAAATTTTGAAATTACATATTATTACACATGATGATTAAAATTGTTTAAAATTTGAATTAGAAATTTAAATTTGAAATTCGAATTTGGAGTTTGAATTTGAAATTTAAATTTTTTGAAATTTAAATTTTAAATAATTCTTAGGAGAGAAATAAATGGAGAGGCTACATAAAGATGGATACAAGAAGACGGAACAAAATTCAAGACCCAAAGAATGCTTTGGATGGAATTTTGTAATCTTTATTTTCTTTGTTCTAGGATGGAACCATGGCTTGGTTATTCTGTCAATTATTTTTCTGTGATATGTCATGGATGTATAAATATGTATTGATGGATGTTTTGTATGCATATTTGATAACATGTCATATAGGATAGGTGAGTGCCGCTCATACTATATTGATCATACATAATTTGACAAAACTTGCATGTTTTTCAAAATATTGAGTGGGAGAGGGTTTCAAACAAAACCCACGGCCTCCATTGTTGATCCATATGTGAAAGCATGGTAACGCCTCGCGTCAGTTCTGACCTGACCACACCCCTCGGTAGGTGTTTACCGCCGCCGGTATACTAGATTGGATCTCCTATGTGGAAAACGTGTTCGGGTGCGATCCTATTCATGACCACCCCTCGGTGGCTTGGTAGGATGTGGATCGGGCTACGTAAACAATGGTTATACACTCAAGACTCGTTTAGTTATTAACCTTCCCTAGAAGCTCTGTTAACTAAACTGGTGGCCAAATAAGCGGTTATTAATATATGTCTTAACCTTGGAGGATTTAAGGTAACATATATTAATTGGACGGGGTCCATGTTCTGGCTATTTGTTCTCATGACCACCCCTCGGTGGCTTAGGGCAATAGGTGCTGAGAATTACCGTTGCAATGCTACATGTTTTTTCAAGTTTCATGTAGGAACATACTTGTATGTTTTTATTTGCTAAATTATCTGTATATTTGCTTGGGCTTTGTAATGATGTCTAGTATAATTTTATTTCAGTTCAAAATGTCACCGACACCCCTCATTTCAATACTTACTGAAAATAAGTTGAATGGCGACAATTATAAAGATTCGAAAAGAAATCTATTAATAGTTCTCAGCTGCGAGAGACACAAGTTCGTACTGGACGAACCATGCCCACCTGGGCCCAAACCTGACACACCACTTGAGGAGGTCTCGGTTGCCTATAATCGTTGGAGAGAATCCAATGAGATAGCTCGATGCTACATCCTTGCTAGCATGACGAGTGCTTTACAAAAGCAACATGAGACTTATCAAGTTGCTGGGGAGATCATGGACAATCTGGAAGACATGTTCGGAGGCCAAGAAAAATTGGCTCGACAGTCTGCTATCACCAGCATTATGAACTCCAAGCAAAAGGCGGGTACTCCGGTGAAGGACCATATGATCACTCTAATGGGATTCTTCGCTAAGGCTGCCGAGAATGGTGCTGAGTTAGACTATAACACCCAGATCGATATGGTGTTCAAGACTCTGTCTAAAGATTTTGTGGGGTTTAAGGCCGCATACAATCTGGTGACAAAGGAGTTAGGACTAACCGAGCTCATGAAGCAACTACAGGCTTATGAGCGGATGATCAGGGATGAGGATGTGGTCCGACCTAAAGGAGAGGCCAATTTGGCGGAATCTTCCAATCCCTCATGGAAGAGGAAGAGGCCAAATAAGAAGCAAGTGGCTTCCAGTTCTTCTAATCCTCCTGTCCCAGACGGGAAGAAGAAGAAGAACAACAAGAAGCCAAAGGACCCTAAAAAGTCCAAATGCTTCCATTGTGGGAAGGTAGGTCACTTCAAGAAGGCTTGCCGGGAATTCCTAGCCGCCAAGGGCAAGGAAGGTAAGGAACTTCATTACTTAGAAGCGTGTTTGGTGGAAGAATCGAAAGACACTTGGGTCATTGATTCGGGCGCCACTAATCATGTTTGTGTTTCTATGCAGGGGTTCGTGGAAACGAGAAATCTACATGATAGGAGCCTCTCATTGCGGACTGGAGATGGTAGCTTTGTGGTGACTGAAGCAGTGGGAGATGTTTATCTTTATTTTGATCAATTTAGGTTTATTTTATTGAAAGACTGTTTTTATGTTCCTAATTTTAGGAGGAACCTTATATCGGTAGCTTGTTTAATAAAGGATTCTTATTCAGTTTCTTTTAGTAAAAGAGTTGATATTCGTAGAAATAAGTCTTTTATCTGTTCTGGATGGATGGATGGAAACCTATATTTGATCAAACCAAAGATGTACTCACTGCTTGACACTGAATTAATTGATAACTCTAAAAGGTTGAAAGTTTCTCACTCTAACAAGGCGTATCTTTGGCATTTAAGACTTGGTGATATTAATCAGGATAGGATTCAAAGATTGGTGAAAGACGGTCCTCTGGAATCTCTGGAGGAGGTACGACTTCCCCAATGTGAGTCTTGTCTAGAGGGTAAGATGACTAAGAGGTCTTTTGGAGCTAAGGGTACAAGGGCTCAGGAGCTCTTAGAAATTGTGCACGCTGACGTATGTGGCCCCATGAACGTCACAGCACAAGGAGGGTTCGAGTATTATGTCTCTTTTATAGATGATTACTCGAGGTATGGATATGTGTATCTGATGCACCGCAAGAGCGAAACCTTTGACAAGTTCAAAGAGTATCGTGCGGAAGTGGAAAAGCAATTGGATAAATCCATAAAGACACTTCGATCTGATCGAGGTGGCGAATATCTCTCCAGTGAATTTCTAGGACATCTTGTAGAGAACGGGATATTATCCCAATTGACTACACCTGGTACTCCACAACAGAATGGTGTAGCTGAAAGGAGAAACAGGACCTTATTGGATATGATACGGTCCATGATGAGTTATTCAACGCTGCCATTATCATTTTGGGGATATGCTTTACAAACGGCATGCTATATTCTGAACCAAGTTCCGAGCAAATCAATTCCTAGGACTCCGTATGAATTGTGGTGTGGCAGGAAGCCCTCCCTTGGACATATGATAATATGGGGCTGCCCGGCACATGTACTGGATGGGGATGCGAAGAAGTTGTAATCAAGATCAGAATTATGCATGTTTGTAGGGTATCCACAAGGAACTAAAGGAGGTCTGTTCTATAACCCGAAGGAACAAAAAGTCATTGTCTCAACCCATGCGACATTCTTGGAGGAAAGTCACATGAATGACTTTAAACCTCGAAGCAAAGTAGTGCTAGAGGAGTTATCGGGTGAAAGAACTGCTCCACAGATTTTTGTCTTGGACGCAAGTCTGAGTTCCAGTGAAAGACCTGCAGACGATCAACAAATTAGGGTGCCTCGTCGTAGTGGGAGGGTTTCTAAGAAACCTAATTTCTTCATGTATGATGCTGAGGTATACCAGGCCGAGGCTCATGAGCATGAGGAAGATCCGGTCACATATGATGAAGCTATAAAAGATGTTGATTCTAAATCTTGGAAACAGGCTATGAACAATGAGATGGATTCTATGAAATCCAACTCTGTTTGGGAACTTGTAGATTTGCCGGGTGGGATAAAACCCATTGGATGCAAATGGGTCTACAAAAGAAAGAAGGATGCGGAAGGGAGAGTGGAAACTTTCAAAGCTAGACTGATTGCAAAGGGATACACGCAAAAGGCTAGAATCGATTACGAGGAAACCTTTTCGCCTGTTGCTATGCTGAAGTCTATCCGTATTCTTCTATCCATTGCTGCGGCTCTCGATTATGAGATCTGGCAAATGGATGTCAAGACGGCATTCTTGAATGGCCATCTTGAAGAGTGTATCTATATGATACAGCCCGAAGGGTTCGTAGCAAAAGGCCAAGAAAGGAAAGTCTGCAAGTTACTTAGATCCATTTATGGATTAAAGCAGGCATCCCGCTCATGGAACCAGAGGTTTGATCAAGCGATTAAGACATTTGGTTTTAAGCAGAACGTTGATGAACCTTGTGTTTATAAACGTATTAAGGATGGAAAAGTGGTCTTTCTGATACTCTATGTCGATGATATACTACTCATTGGGAATGATGTAGGGAACTTATCATCGGTCAAGCTTTGGTTACACCAACAGTTTGACATGAAGGACTTGGGAGAAGCTAATTATGTTCTAGGAATTCGTCTCTTCAGAGATCGAAAGAACAAAATGATAGCGTTATCCCAAGCTTCATACATAGATAAAATAATTGACAAATATGCAATGCTAGAGGCAAAGAAAGGCTCACAACCTTCTATTGCTGGTCTAACTCTTTCATTGGATGACTGTCCCAAGACATCGGAAGAAAGAGAGCGTATGAGTAAGGTCCCTTATGCATCCGCTGTGGGTAGCCTTATGTACGCTATGCTTTACACTCGCCCGGACATATGTTTTGCAGTAGGTATGGTGAGTCGATATCAAGCGAATCCTGGAACCAAGCACTGGCAAGCAGTAAAGTATATACTCAAGTATCTTAAGAGAACGAGGGATTATATGCTAGTGTATTCTGGAGGGGACCTAACACCCATAGGATACACGGACTCAGACTTCCAGACTTGTAAGGATTCGAGGAAATTGACATCTGGATCAGTGTTTTTACTCAGAGGAGGCGCCATTGTGTGGAGGAGCGTGAAGCAGTGCTGCACAGCTGACTCTACTATGGAGGCTGAGTATGTGGCTGCGGCTGAGGCATCTAAAGAAGCGGTTTGGCTCCGCAAGTTCTTTAGAGACCTTGAGGTCATTCCGGGTGTTGACAAGCCTATCACACTTTACTGTGATAATACCGGGGCTATTGCCAATACAAGGGAATCTCGGCACCACAAGAGGACCAAGCACATAGATCGGAGGTATCACATTATTAGAGGGCATGTGGAGACAGGATAAGTGGATGTATGTAAGATCGCGTCCGAGGACAACATTGCCAATCCCTTTACTAAGACTTTGGTAGCTAGAAGCTTTGAAAGGCATGTAGAGGCGATGGGGATGCGTAACATGGCACATCTACTGGCTTAGGGCAAGTGGGAGATTGTTAGGAAATACCCTAAGTATTAGAGACATTTTGATGTATTCATTTTGAACTGGATAATAAAATTATACATAGAGGTTATTCATTACATTGCAATTTGTCCTCGTCTTATTTACATGTTAAAGTAAATGTAAGCAAATATGGCTCACTGACTGCTTGTGTTAAAACTGTTGGAACGTTGCATGCAATGGACTTTTGTATGCGAGAAGACAATGTTCTAAAGTTAGCAGTCTAAACTATGGTCTGTAGTCTATGGGGTTAGACCGAGCATCTAACTCATGTTAAGACTATTATGTTGTCTAAAACCTTGGAGGGGACGGTCTGTCATGACTGTCTGGAGCTGGACTCCTAAGTAGAGACATGAATATGTTGCTCGGTGGTGACATATTAGACCGGGACTAAAGCGTGATTGATCTACGTAGTCCGCTATGAGTGGATCAATCTGCTTTTGACGTTCATTGTGCAATAACCTTAATCCTGAGTAAATGAACTACTTCATGTATATGACTTGTGTACTTTGATGTTCCAATGGCTAAAGCGTCTCAGAGGTAGTAAGCTTATAGACCGGTTCGTTGGGTGCATGACTTGTATACGATGAAGGGTTTGTTTGCAGATATCAGAATCATAGCTCTGAGGAGTTAAAGGTATCCTCTTAAAGGCATTATACTGAATGTGAAAATGGACAAGGCCTTGGGTCGTCTGCTGGACGGATGACTTCTTATTCACATACGGTGAATAATCATTTTCTTGATTCGGTAGTATAATGGAACTTTAAGATAGCCTGATCAGTAGGATTAAACGGACTTTGACCTAAGGCTGATCATGGATATCATATGAGGGTTTTGCATATATGACAAGGTCATTGGATGGTAGCTCGTCACAGGCTTACGTAATACGGTATATAATTGGGAGTTCAATTTCCGGTTTATAGTGGTGTGACTCTGAAATTAGTGATCATATGATTGAGTTGTTCGGTACAGAATGATGATCATATGGAATCATGGGAGCTCGATTATATATGTCCAATCAGTCCCTCTACTAGCTCCACATAATTCCTTAACGTTTGGCAAATTGATTTGTGTATGCTATTGGCTAGTTTATTATGCATGGATGGTGATGACACAGGATTAGGATGGTAGACAAGATTCTCTCCGGTTGGATTCAGATTTTGTTTTGGATAATAGAGTACACAATTATTCGAACTCCAAATAAAGTTGCCATGATTTTATTTGAGATTGGATTGGAGTTGTAGAAAATTATCCATGAGAACAAGAATATGAAACACAACCGTTTTGTGGAATTTGAAATTTGAATTTTGAAATTTGAAATTTGAATTTTGAAATTTGAAATTTGAATTTTGAATTTGATATTTGAATTTGAAATTTGAATTTGAAATTCGAATTTGAAATTTGAATTTGAAATTCGAATTTGAAATTTGAATTTGAAATTTAAATTTGAAATTTGAAATTTGAATTTGAAATTTGAAATTCAAATTTTGAATCACAGTCCAAGTAGGATTCGAATTTGTTGTGGAAAATCCACAAGGTTTGAAATTCGAATTTGAGTTGGATTTGGAGAGGATAATCTTGTTAGAATCCTACTTGAATTTTGAATCCAAATCCCAACAAAAGTGGGTGAATTTTTTGAGGATAATCCTCAATGGAAAATTCGGTTTTTGTGGATAAGATTCAAGGGAAAATTCAAGTTTCAATCCTAGTTGAATTTGGATTCTCTCCTTCCCTAAAAGTGGCCGAAATTTTGGAGCCTTTATCCAAGGAAAATTCGGTTATTTTTGGATAAGGTTGAGATAAGATTCAAGCTTGAAAATCCTAGTGGAATTTTTGATTCTCCCTTATCCATAATGGCCGAAATCTTTTGGAGGATTTTCTCCTTGTGAATTTCGGATTTTTTGGTTGAAAAAGGGAGATAAAATTCTAGTTAAAATCTTGTTAAGATTTGGATTGGATTTATCTTAGGAAAAATCGAATTTATTGTTAGGATTATCCTATGGAAAAATTCGGATTTTTTGGTTAAAGATAAGGGAGAAAATCTTTTCCTAGTCCAATTCAAATTCAGAGAATCACCTCATGCAGGTCTATAAATAGAGGTCCTGCCACTCCAGTTCTCTCAGACCACAGACTCTCAGGTGAGCAGGCTTATTGTTGCAAAGCTCATCGTGACAATAAAGTTCTTTAGAGATCTGGGTGGTCGGAAGAAGACTAGCAGTGCTAGCATACCGATCGAGGTTCAGAGTGCCCACACACTCAGCCATTCGGGAATTGGAGAATAGTAGAGAAGGCTAGTTGGTTGAAGCCTCCAGTCATTCTCCTCCTGCAGATTGGCGTCCTTGAGGTATGAGTTTTAATTGTTGTTGATTTATTGTATATGGCATCATGAGATATTTAACGATCTAAAAATTTTTATTGTTCCGCTGCGCCACTCTGATACGTTTTTACCGATTTATTTTCCTACAGGGACGTCAGATGTAGTAACAGGTCAGCTTTCTGTCGCTAATAATTTGGTGTCTGTTTTATTTGATTTTGGAGCTACGCATTCGTTCATTTCATACCAGTTTGCAAATAGGATAGGATATCCTAAAGACAATATGGGTATGATGCTTAGAATTACACTACCCTTGGGGGAAGTACTGATGTCCAATTATTAGTTACCGCATGTGCCAATAATTGTGGTAAAAAGGGAATTGTTTGTAGAATTGATCGTGATGGAGCTTGCCTACTATGACATAATACTAGGAATGGATTTCCTAGGGAAGTAATAAGCCATGATCGATTGCCGAAAGCAGAAGATAAGATTCCAACCCGACCAAGAAGAGGGATTTGAGTACGTCGATATGTCACGAAGGTCAAAGAAGATAATGATCAACTCAAGGGAAGCAAGGAGGCTAATATCTAGCGATTGTGCTGGATACCTATCATGTATATTGGACATGACAAAGGAACGAAAGCTCTAAACCGAAGATGTCCCGATTGTAAAGGAATTCATTGATGTCTTCCTAGAGGAATTACCAGGATTACTACCTGAATGAGAAATTTCCTTTGAGATCGAGTTGATGCCAAGAACAGCACCTATCTCAAAGGCATCGTACCAGATGGCACCGGTAGAGTTAAAAGAGTTACAAGAGTAGTTGAAGGAGCTTCTTGACAAAGGATTTATACGCTCGAGCTATTCCCCATGGGGTGCTCCAATGCTGTTTGTTAAGAAGAAAGATGGATCATTTCGGATGTGCATCAACTACCAGGAGTTGAACAAGGTTACTGTCAAGAATAGGTATCCATTACCTAGAATTGACGACCTGTTTAATCAACTAACAGGTGCAGCAGTATTCTCCAAGATTGATCTGTGATTAGGATATCATCAATTGAAGATCAAGGAGAGTGACATCCACAAGACCGTATTTAGGACCCGCTATAGTCACTACGAATTCCTTGTGATGCCGTTTGGATTAACAAATGTGCCAGCAGCTTTTATGGACCTGATGAATTGAGTCTTTAAGGAATATCTGGATAAGTTTGTTATTGTGTTTATCGATAACATTCTCATATATTCAAAGACTCGCGAGGAGCATCTGAAAGTTGTCTTACAGACAATAAGGGAGCATCAACTCTATGCCAAATTTTCCAAATGTGAATTTTGGCTAGATAAAGTACATTTTCTTAGACATGTGGTTTCTAAGGAAGGAATCACTGTGGATCCTGCAAAAGTAGAGGTGATCAATGAATGGCCCGCACCTAAGAACGTGATAGAAATACGAAGTTTCTTAGGTCTAGCCGGCTATTATAGAAGATTTGTTAAAGGATTCATGCGACTCACCGCTCCTATCACGACGCTTATACACAAGGAAAAGAAGTATGAATGGACTCAACACTGTGAGAAAAGCTTCCAAGAGCTGAAGAAACGATTAACGAGCGCGTCGATACTTACACTTCCGACTGAAGGGGAGATGTTCGCGATATATAGCGACGCTTCAAAGATGGGATTAGGAGCCGTCCTGATGCAAGGTGACAAGGTGATTGCATATGCCTTGCGTTAATTAAAGGACCATGAAAAAATTATCCCACGCACAATTTGGAGCTTGCCACAGTAGTGTTCGTATTAAAGATCTAGCGACACTATCTATATGGAGCTTAGTGTCAGATTTATACTAATCAGCAGAGTCTAAAGTACTTCTTCATGCAAAAGGAGCTAAATATGTGACAAAGGAGATGGCTGGAGTTGGTAAAGGATTATGATTGTGAAATCCTCTATCATCCGAGAAAAGCTAATCGCATTGCAGATGCATTAAGTAGGAAATCTACTACTCCGCAACAACTGCCGATTGGAAAATTTCCAAAGCCATTGTAACAAGAAATCAACATGCTGGAGATGGAGCTAATAATTGGAAAGCTAGCTACATTACAATTGGAGTCAATGTTGTATGAAGATATTAGAGAAGCTCAGAAACGAGAGCCGAAGCTAGCAAGTTCGCAGGAGGAAGTGTCTAAAGATGGACTAATCCTACATCAGGGGAGAATTAAAGTTCCAGATGATGAAGGATTGAGAAGGCAAATTATGGCAGAAGCCCCATGAAACACCTTATTCAGTACATCCCAGAGCCAGTAAGATGTACTAGGACTTGAAGCTACAATTCATGTGGAAAGGGATGAAGAAGGATATAGCTGAGTTTGTAAACAGATGTATGACGTGCCAAAAAGTTAAGGCTGAACATCGTCATCCAGGTGGAAAGTTAGAGCCGCTGGAGATTCCTAAGTGGAAATAGGAACATATCACAATGGACTTTGTGGTAAGACTACCGAAGACCCGAGAAGGCTATGATGCCATTTGGGTTATTGTAGACAGATTGACAAAGACGGTAAGGTTCATTGCAGTAAAAATGACCTTCTTATTGGAAAAGTTAGGGAGCTTGTATGTTAACCACATAGTCAGGCTACATGGAGTTCCTAAATCTATTGTGTCAGATCATGATCCACGATTTACTTCAAACTTCTGGACATGTGTGTAAGAAGCTATAGGAATAGAAGTGCGTCTAAGCATGGCATTTCATCCGCAGACAGACGGGCAATCTGAGTGAACCATCCAGACGCTAGAAGACGTGCTGCGTGCGTGTACAATAGATTTCCCGGGGAGGTGGAATGAGAAACTTCCATTCGTAGAGTTTTTGTATAAGAACAGCTACCAAGCTTCGATAAGTATGGCACCCTATGAAGCTTTGTATGGAAGGAAGCGTAGATCACCGGTTCATTAGTACGACCTACAAGAGAAATGACTGCATAAGACAGATTTTATATAAGAGACAGTGGATGTAGTTACAAAAATACAACAGCGGATGAAGATAGCCTAGAGTCGACAGAAGAGCTATGCGGGCAAAAGATGAAGATCCCTGGAGTTCAATGAATGGGATTTCGTATTCTTAAGAGTCTCATCGATGAAAAGAATAATGTGGTTCGGGAAGAAGGGAAAATTGAGTCCAAGATATATTGGACCATACGAGATCATCGAACGCATTGGTAAAGTTGCCTATAGATTGGCGTTACCTCCAGAAATGTCGGCAGTACATAATGTGTTTCACGTGTCGATGCTACGGAAGTACATATCGGATCCGTCCCATGTACTGAAACATGAACTGATCCAAATTCAGGAAGACCTAACCTATGAAGAAAGACCTGTTCAAATTCTAGCACGCAAAGATAAAGTTTTGAGGAATAAAACAATCCCATTAGTCAAAGTGCTATGGAAAAATCACAACGTTGAAGAGGCAACATGGGAATGCGAAGACGAAATTAGAAATTTGTACCCCCACTTGTTCTAAATTTTTGAGGATAAAAATTTTATAAGGAGGGGTGAATGTGATAATTGGGAATTTTAGATTCTCGGAGTAGGTTAAAATTACATGTATATAGCAATTTTAATGAATAAAATATGAAAAAGTTATGTTTTAATACTGTTGAGAATACTGTGAAAATGTTCTGGCAGTGTTAAAGTGAGTGAGTTCGGGGATGGAATATCTTATCAAACATTTTTGGGTATGACGGTTCGAAATCAGAGCCAAAAACCCTAGACAATGCATCGAAATGCACTAAAACGATAAAAATTTACGATAGAGAATTCTGACTAAACGGAAGCAAAATAAAACAAACCGATCACACCGAAGGCGCTTGGAACCCGCCTACGCGATTTCGGTAAAGTTTCGTTCGAATCGACTTTCGGTCAAAATTTGACCATGAATTAATTAGTGAATTAATATGAATAGTAGGATGACATCATCATATTGATGTCATAAATACATTTTATTTTCTTTGGTTTGGAAAGTAAGATGAAAGGTGTATGGCTAGGATCACTTTACTTTTTGATCAAGGGTTAGGATCTTGCCAAAATGATAAAAATTAATTAATTAATTAATTAGATTTATCTAAAAGGCCATTCGGCCATGTGGAAAGGGAGAAAGGAAAAAATTAGGTTTTTGGCCCAAAATTATTGCATTTTGACCCATGAACAATTTGCAAATTGTTGGAAAATTTTGCTAAAAAACCGTTGGCTTTTGCCTATAAATAGGCATCCAATTTCATTCAAAAAAATAGAAAAATCCAACCAAACTCTTACTCTTTTTTCAGCCCAAAATCCGTGAGCCTTTCCTCCTTTCTAAGCCAAATTTTGCTTAAAATTTCATACCAAAATAAGCTTCCATTTCATTTCTAGCATCAAGCCATCAACTAGTTAAGGTAAGCTTTTAAATTGAAGCAATTTCCTTTGATTTTCTTAGTGAAAATCCGTGGGTTGGAAGAGTAGAAAAACATTGAAAAAGTTGGTGTTGTGATGATGATATGATTTGTTTGAAGTTGTAGATTTTGAAGCATGATTTAGGGTTTAGGAACAAGCAAAAATGTTGCATGTTTCCATTGAAAAACCGTAGCATAGTTGGTGTGAAAAGTAAAATGGAAATTGATAATTTGGATTAGTGTTTATGATTCAATTAATTATATGGTGAATTAAGCATGAATTAGAATCAAGAAATAAGAAAATTTTGATGAAATTTCATTCTAAAATCCGTGGCTAATGCTAGGGTTGGAATGAAAAGTTTGATAGGTTTTGATGTTGTTTTACATATTAGAAAACCTAAGAGTGACATGTGATATTTGAAATGTTGTGATGAAAAACTTTGGTGATGATTAATATGATAAACCAAGGTTAAGTTTGGAAAATATTATTGATTGTAAATTGATTTTCCTAAAAATACAAGCGAAAATGTTGTCGAAAATTCTAAAACGGCAAAAGGGCATTTCTGGGAACGAGGGATAAAAATATTGGACTTGAGAAGGAAATCGGGACCTCTCGGTGGATTAGGATTGAAAATGGAAAACCAACCCAAAAAGGAATAGTAAACCGACCCTTAATGTCTAAAATGCCTAAAACAGGAAAAAAAATTTTCATGTTAGGGGTATTTTGGGAAACGAGGAAAAATATTAGGTCGGGATAGGAAACCCGAGCCTCTCGAGGACCGAGGGTCTGGGACGGGATAAAAAGTGTTTCAAGAGTAGTGAAATGGTCATTTAAGGCTCCAAAACGCTCGAAAAATGAGAAACGACCCTAGGTGATGTATGAATAGTAACTGAGGGTCGAAAAATGGACAATTAGGGTTTTTAGCACCAAAAAGCTGTAAAATAATACCGAAAGGACCTAGAATGACTTAAACAAAATTCTAGGACTCAAAATAAAGATTTTAGAGTTAAAAATCTAAAAATTTTGAAGAACACGGGTGTGTAGAAGAAAACACGGCCGTGTATAGAAAAAAATTTTACAACTCGAGAGGTACATGAGCTTGAACATGAGCGTGTATCAAGCCGTGTACAGTTACATGACTAGATAGGAAACAACACGGCTGTGTATAGGAAAAATTTTACAACCTGAGAGGTACATGGGCTTGAACACGGGTGTGTATCAAGCCGTGTACAGTTACACGGTTAGATAGTAAACAACACGACCATGTAGTAAGAAACTAGGAGAAGCACGGTCATGCACATGGGCGTGTTAAAGGCTGTGTACTATGTTACAAGTTGAATTGTGTTAAAAAATTTATCACAAAATAAATATATTTAAAGTGATAATTAATATTGGGTATTAAAAAACAATATTATGTCTGTAGGAACCCCAACTAGAGATAAAACTACGGAGGAGTTCTGGAAGTGGACATTATCACAGTATTGGTAAGTTCAAGCATTTTTATGTCTGCAACATGAAATACTGTGTTATTTTATTATGTACTAGATGTACGCTAGATATAAAGTCCTAAGGATACTTGGGGATTAGTTAGTATAACATATCCCATATAATGAGAAAAGAGAATAAGTAAGGCCTACGGGCGATGGAGGATAATGACCTTGAGGTGACGATTAATGTCACTTGGTCAAGACTATAATTGAAAGATGGTAATGAAACCATTAAGGCGTACCGTCCCTCCAACATAGTGGTGGAGGTTTTTCAGATCCTATGAGGATATAAGGGCTATGGAGGCCGAAGCTCTAGGGTCGCTCCCTAGGCCCTCCCAGTCAGCGTGCAATAATATATCGGTACTGACATAAAAAGAGCTCTATACTAGAAAGTAAATAGATAATGAATAATCAATAATATGATGAAAATCATAATTGAGCATAACCGAAGTGTACATAAAGTATAGTGATTTCGGTTAGGATATATGAATAGTAACCAGTTAGGGTAATAGTTACTATTCATCAGTCAAAGGTCAAAGTCACTATTCATAATAAATAGTACTATTCAAAGGAAATTGAATTGCTAATATTTTTGAATCCGTGTGATTCTTACTAAGTATGTTTGAACTTACTGAGCTTGTTAGCTCACCAGTTTGTTCATGTTGCAGGTAAGAAACCTGTCCAGTAAATATATGGACGGCGGCAGGATGTGCGCATGTTAAGGGATAGGGAATTCACCGTGGACTTGGTTCTGCCATAAGTTTTCCACTGAGCTTTCAAAGTTAGTGAATTGAAGAGATTGTGAGAAAAAAATATATGCAATATAAATATTTTGTATATTATACATTATGTTATACTCCAAAAGACAACTAGAAGTTAGAGTTGTATTTTACCTGGTTTTTATATTTAGCTTTCTTTCGGAGAAAGTATGTATTAAAAAGAAAAAAATTTTTATGGGCAAAATTTTCGGGCCCTAAGAGATGAAAGTATTAGAAAAAGAGTTTTAAATTGACAATCCAAATTCAGCACACGAGCTGTCTTGTTCAGTGATAGAGTCGGTTCATGACAGTTATGGGTGGTCGAAATCAGGGGCGTCACGTACGATATATGATATGCAATGTTTCGAGGCTACAGTAGGTATCAGAATTACTCTGTCCTATATGATGTGAATTATTATATGTCATGAATGTATGTTTGAACTTACTAAGGCTGTCGCTCACAAGTTGTTTATGTTGTAGGTTAGGTAAGCATCCTGCATGACGATAAGACAAGTGATGGATGACGAACGAGATCTGCATGTGCCAAGGGACTGGCCAAGGGTTATGGTACTGTTATGAGTCTTCCGCTGAGCTGTTTAAAAGAGTAATGAAAAAGAATGTTGAAATGATGTTTTTTTTTATGGTGTATATCAAGTTATGACGATGTAAAAGATTTACTTTAGTAAATGTTTTACGATGATATAGTTTTCAAGTTTAAGTTAAAGAAAAAAAAATTATCCCCAATTTTCACATTCAAATAGGAAGTTAAAATAAGCATGTTAAATGAAGTAGGTTAAAAGTAAGATACCAGTCATCAATAATAGGGTGAGAAAAGGTCGTCTTAACCCCTTTCTCAATAATGCGTATCTCTCAAACAAAATTTCACATTTTCTGCTCAATTGACCAAATTGAGCCTACTAACTGTAAATATATCAGTTTTACGTCAAATTAAGGCTGTCTTAGCGATTAACCTGACACTGCGTATCTACTATTCACTATTCATTGTTTTCTGTTTAACTGACTAGTCTGAGTGTTCTGACTCCGATTTTGTTAGTTTTTGGGTGAGAAGATGTCATATGGACCATTTTTCTCGATACTGTGCCTTTGTTAGCGTAATTATCACAGTTGTGCTCAAATAACCAGTCTGAGTGTACTGATGACTTGCTCACCAGTTCTGTGTCAAGAAATGGTCGTCTGGACCAGTTTCTTGACACTGCGTATGTTATATACTCATACACATAATAGGGTGGATCGATTTCACTGTCAGTTACCCCCTTTCACTACATGAATAGTAATTAAATGTCACTGTACCCGTTTAATTCATTCAACTGGAAAATATACTGTATTTATCAACTTAATTACTCATTATGTAGTAATTAGGTTTTATGAATCATGAGAGTCTTTACGGTGGCTCTCTGCTTAATACACGGCCTTCTACACAGGCGTGTATAAAGCAACATGGGCGTATATATTCCGGACATGGGTGTGTTCCAGTCGGGATTACTTAACACACCAATGTCTTTGAAACACGTTCATTTACCCGAGTGGTACATGGCACTTACACGGTCGTGTACCTGACTGTGTTACACTACACAACCATGTTCACTCACACGGCCTCTCACACGTACACTGTCTGAACTGTACACGGCCACTTACATGGCCGTATACCTGATCATGCTACTCAATTGTGTACCAAAAGCTTCAAAATACTCCATATTTATTCCTCAAATTCTTATTACATAGTAAATAGGTTACATGAACGGGGTGGTCTTTAAGTTAAGTATCAGAGATAAGTAAGTTCAAGTTTAAGTTTAAGTAACTTGTTTAAAACTACTTATCTCTAATATTTTACGGTATCAGAGATAAGTAGTTTTAAACAAGTTAAGTAAGTTCAAATTTAAGTTAAGTAAGTTTTAAGTGACGGTTTGGGGCCACCAGAGCTCCAGGCTATCACAAAGTCGATGATTGTCACCACAAAGGCATGGTTATCCTTTAGCTTTGAGATGAAGGACATAGATGAAGCAAGTTATATGCTCAGAGTTAAGATCCTTAGCGATCACTTAAGAAAATTTTTTGGTTTGTCTCAAGAGACATACATTAAGAAAGTGCTTGAAATAATTCAGATGTAACAATGTAAACCCACTGACACTCCCATCAGAAAAAGAGGTGCCTTAAGCCTAAAGATGTGTCCTAAGATTTAGGAAGGAAAAAAAAAAAAAGATGGCCTAAGTCCTTTATGCTAGTGCTGTGGGTAGCTTGATGTATGCTATAACGTGTACTCGGCTAGACATTTGCTATGCCATTGGATTAGTTAGCATGTTCTAACCGGATCTTGGCCTTGCTCATTGGCAAGCAGTAAAGCGATTACTTCGATACCTCAGTGGTACTGCTGATTACATGCTTTGTTATTAGGTATTGGATTTGCACTTAGTAGGCTATAGTGATGCTGATTGGGGTAGCGAACTAAACAAGTGCAAATCGACTTCTGGTTACACTTTCTTGCTTAGTGACGGCACCATATTCTAGAGTAGTAAGAAATAATCCTGTTTAGCATTGTTGACTATGGAGTTGAAGTACATTGCTTGTTCTGTCGCAGCCCAAGAAGGTGTTTGGTTGAGGAGATTTCTTAGAAGCTTGAGATTATCACACATGCTTCGAGCTAGTTACCACACATTGCAATAGCATGGCTACTCTTGCTATGCAAAGGATCCTAATTATCATGGAAAAACCAAACACATTGATATTCAGTATCACTTTATTCAAGACATGGTTAAGCAAAAGGAAATGGTCTTGAGGCACATTTCTACGAGTCGCATGGTTGTTGATCCTCTAGCTAAGCTTTTAGCTTGGGATGCTTATCAGGCTCATATTAAGAGTTTAGGACTACGTAGATTGTGATTTATTCGTGACCATGACATTAAATTTTTTGTTTTTGTCATTTGGGATATTATTTATGAAATTTTGTCATTTGTTCATGAATTATGGCGTAAGAGTAACAAGTTGAGCCAAACCTATGAAAATGTCTCCTTGGAAGGTGCCAAGAGGAGGTCATTCATTTGTGACCGACTATGGATATAAAACTAGATCCCATAATCTATATGTAGCCTATAGAATAGCTAGATGCGGAACCTTAATAATGTTGCTAGGAATAATAAGTATATAGAGGATTCGATTTAGGTGTCAAGTGGCAACTAAACTAAGATATGGACGGTGTTTTGATATGCACATTTGATATGAGACATATGCTCTTTACAAAAGAGAAATCCACTATAGCAAGTATTTCATACTACATGTACTTAGTGACCAAAATAAGGAAGTAGAAGAATAAATTCTTACTTCCTCACTGTGTGAGTCCTTATGGATTGTTTTTGACTATATTGATCCCTACATATTATTATCGTGCCCTATGTGACCTTTGATTGTATCATAAGGTAGCAGTGTGATGTATGCTACTCTATCATGTTACCTAAGGTCATGAATGATGTGACCTAAAGGGGTAATGCTAAGAAAGCAATTAGACCAAAACTAAGTGATGTAAGGGCATTGAGAAGACTATTTAGATCACATCTGTAGTGTATGCTCATTGTTAAAAGTTGTTTTGCTTTTGGATGCTGCAATATAACTCTGGGCATAAGTCTTAACGATGGGTTACAAGTATGTCTTTGAGAAATTACTCAGAGGAAATGAGAATGTTAGAACTAATGTGACTAAATGGGTCTGGGGCATATGAGACACTAAGATATGTTCTATCTTGGTCTTGCTAAGATCAAGTATAGTGCTCCCGAATCTTTTTTCTTTGTAGGTGGCTCGACAGCCACATGACACATTAGCATAGTATGAATGAAATGGTAAGTAAGATGATGAGAGAGATGTGCAAGTAGGAAATGTTGGTAGTGGATGGCATGGTGCCAATTAGTGAGCTTAGTGATTTATTTTATTTTATTGATTAATTAAATGAATAAATCCACTACTCATTAGATATCTCTGGTCAGTGGGGCCACTGATTGAGAGAGTTACTAATTATGGTAAAGTGGATATCTAATAGAGGCCTATACATACCCCCTATGTCAACACATACTGACACCAACCCCATCATTCAAAAAAAAAAAAAAAACCATATTATTCCTTCTCTTTCTCCTCTTTCTTTGCTTTTCACGTTTTTTTTTAGGGGCTTTTGTGTTGTGGAACTCCGTGGGTGTTCTAGTAACACACATATACTATGAGCAAGAACATCATGATCGTGATCGGGATATCATAAGATTACCATATAGAGATTATTCAAGCATAATTGAGATTCTCACTGTAGTATATGCTTCAGTTAGTTTAAAATTAATTAAAATAAATATTAGTCAATGAATACATAATAGCCCGTGTCTATTAAATAAATGAATTTTAGGTTCTTCTTTGGAAAGCGAGGGGTTTTTCTCCCCCAATAAATAGGAGTTTTCTCTTAAAAGAAGCTGGGGTGACATTCAAAGCAAATGTTCTCCTTCTTACTTTTGCTAACGAAAAAAATAGAAAAACAATTGCTATCCTTTAAATAATTTTTTTGTGCTTAAAAAAAAAAAAATCCAAGGGCCAATCACCAATATGCCGGTAGTGTAAATATCCAATATAAAAATAATTAAACCAGTTGGATTAAATGAAAATCCATCGCCAACTTACAAGACCCATATTTTAGCTAGATTATAATTGTCCACTCCTTCAAGAAGTTAAATCATTTGTACATTAATCGTAGTTAATGAAATTAATTAAGAGCAAAGCGGGCGCACGGCCTCCACCATCGCTTCTACACCTCAGCTGTGCGCTGCCATAATCGCCATACTTTCCCTACTAATCGGTATAGTTTAAAGGATTAAAAATAAACTAAACCTAAGGGGGACAAGAATTTAAGCACTTGATATATATAGTTAATTAGTAGTATCCGGGAATTAAGCCAGCGTGGCCACATGTCTCTCCATAGGTAGATTGGTCCACAGCCATATCCATGTCGAAAATGGGCTTGGCCTGCGATCCCACGATCTTCGACGAGGGTGAGCCACTGTTACTTGGGCTTGCAGGGCTAAGCCCATGATTCGACATAGTCACAGTCTGCCGGACCCGTAAGTGAACCACCTCAGCTTGGGCCAGAGCCAATTGGGCTTGGAGAACGTCAATCTGTTGTTGCAGAGATGAAATGGCCCCAACACAGCCGTACACTGGGTCACGGACCCGGGCATTTGCTTCATAGACCATGCTCTTCACCGCATCCCCTCTTTGGTGGACAGGCAACTCCTGCAAAATTTTGAGACCACAATAACTATTGTTTAGCATTGTGGGCCCAACCACGAGGCCCAGTAAGCCATGTGGGCACTACGTAATGATATCATGAGATGATGGAGCAAGCATGACTTGCGTCATTACACCCCACAAGGTCATTATAATGAGCCTACAACATTTGACTCTCATATTTCTAAAATTCTCTCTCTCTCTTATTTTTTATTTTATTTTATTTTTTTGCTAAAGCTAAAATTTTCTCACTCTTGCCACTCTCTTTTACACTAAGTTCGGTAAGAACGAAATAAAAAAGGAGAGAGAAAATACAAGGGATCATAGAAAGAAAAAAAGGCAAACTTTTGTTGATTGTTCTTGCAAGTGAAAATGTGAGAAGAAATAACTTGTATTATTCGTAGAATTGATATTTAATCCAGACTTTATCCTTTTTTTTAAAATTGATTTATTACTGTATGAGAATATTTTAATAATTTTTTAGTTATATATTTATATATTTTTAACCAAAGTTCTCTCCATTTTCATTGAGATTGAAAAGTGTGGGTACAACTAATTATTTCTCTCATTTTTCTTTTCCTTCAAAAAAAAAAAAAAAAAAACCTTCATATCAAACACTAATTTTCAATATTCACATAAAATTCTTCACCTTTCTCCTTCCCTCCACTTTTCATCCCTACCAAATATAGCATTTAAGGCTTAAGCATGCATTATAAGCATAATTTAATAATAATTCCTTATATGATTGCATTATAAGATATAGATTTGAATCCTCCACCTCTAAATTTAAAAATAAAATAAATTCATGAAATTATCTTCATAAATTAAAAAGAAAGAGAAAATAAGGGGAAAAAAAGAAAAAGAGAGCACTGCAAATTAATATATTATATAAATTGCTTCCCTGGTAAAAACCAAAACAAAATGCTATAAAAATTTTGAAACACAACTTAGTAAGACTATTGAAATGAATGAGAGATTGGTAGACCTTTGAACGATAACATGATAACTTTATTTCATGATCGCTTATTACCAATTGATCATTATTTGTTTATTAGCGTACAAAAGTGTTAATTCAAAAAGAAATAAAAGAAATAAATCCCAAATCTAGATAATTTTCTTTTTGTAACTTCCGTTTGGATTTTCTAGGTACCTATCTCTATCGAAGAAGACCTTTTCTTCATAAACAAACAAGATTTCTTTAGGGTTTGATTTTCATAACTATTTTAGAAACCAAAGGAGGCCCCATGAGATGAGAAAAGGAGTTTCAACTCAACATTTTAATTATTTGTTTTTCATTTAGAAAAAGAAAGTTACATACAAGAAATATCAGGAAACAGCTTCACGTGATCAGGTGAAAAGCCCTTTGGAAAAAGAAGGGGAAAAAAAAAGTTAGAGAAGACTGTAGAGAACCATATTTCTTTGTTGCTGTTTATTTTTTTATTTTTTGGAAAATCATTTCTTTGTTTCTCTTGAAATGGACTCGTTTACCAAGCCCCTTTTCCCTCAAAGTCACTCTAGTATCATAACATGCCCAACAACTCCCACAATATTTGTCCTATCAAATTAATCGAAATTGGCATGCTCTCGAATTCAAATTTACTAGAAGCAAAGATAAGATTTTAATCCCTAAAATAAAAAAAATTCATACTATTTTCTAAATCAAATAACTAGAATTACCAACCATTGACAAAGACTAAAGCTTCATCATAAGATCTCAAAGGTCAATTAGAAAATCGAAGGGTTGTTTGGAAACCCTTTTTTCCGGTTAGATAAGCTAAGCTTGAGTCTTAGCTAGATGAAAAAGTTAATTGGTGAGATATTAAATGCATGTGGGAACAACTTACACACTGACTAGCTTAATGCAATTCAAAATAAGGATCATGGTTTTCAAGTTTTTTAAATTTGTTTACTAACCAGTTAAAAAAAAAAATTGTCTTGTTTTAAAACGCGTTTACGGGAAAATATTTGTTAACTTTAAATCATCTTGATTTGAGTGATAGTAAATTAAATAGTAAATTCATCCTTTGTAGTAAATTTGAATCTGCATGAACTTGCATCCCACTACGTCTCTTGCGCCCTTTTTTCTTTTTTTCCTTTTTCCCGACTTGAATTGGAATCTTGGGACTGCCTAGGTTTGAACTTGGACAGAAGAAAGAAAAGAACCAGGGGAAAAGGACAAGAAATATAATGAAAAGGCATATTATAGACTAACAATAACTAGGCATTATTGTTTATTTACCTGTAGCATCTTGTTGACATTACTAGCACCAAAAACCTTGTGAACGTTGGCAAATTTTTGAGGCTCATCAGCAGGAAAGTAAGGAGCAAAAACACAATCCTGGGCGCACCTTCGCCGTAAAAGCTTGCACGCGGCGCAGGGCGAAGGAGCACCCTGCTTTCTGCCTCCTCCAGCGCAATTGTCCTTCATGGTCACGCCCAAAACACGTAGCCCGTCCTGTTATTAAGAGTATTTACCACTTGTACTACTACTTGTTTGTGCTAGAAAGACAAGATGGAACTCTATGTTTGTAGGGTAGCTTGCACTTTAATTTAGAGACAATGCCCTATCCAAGAGTAGAGAAGAAACTGATTGTTATAGAGAGAGGGAGAGAGAGATAGAGAACTTGGTGATTTAGACAAAAAACAAAAAACAAAGAAAAAAGCGGCGAAAAAGGAGAAAGTGATAAAGAATTGGGAGGGAGAGCAATGTGGGAGGGGGTGTGAAGAGGAGAGGTTGGCATTTATATTAAAATCCATCGGCTAAATGAAAAAGGATTGAGAAGGCAAAGACAACATCTGGGTGTGGGTCCTACCATCGTAGATTTGGTCGACAAAAGACATCCCCATTGACATGACTGCTTTGGCGCCATTTTTTTTAGGACTCTTTACACCTTTTTACTATTCCAATAACATATATTTACAGATATTCAACGGATAAGGTCCTTGCTATTTTGGGTCCATTTGGATGAGAGATCCGTTTTTAGAAAATGAAAAATTTTTAGATATAAAAAATAAAAAGTTGTTTGGAATTTTTTTTAAAAGTGAAAAGTTATTTAGGTGGGTGAAAATTTTTTGTTTCTAGAGAGTTCTTTTTCCATTTTTTAAAAATGAAAAATTTTAGATGTTTAGATATGGAAATTTAGGAAGGTTCATATTTTTTAGAATGAAAAATTTTTCATTTTCCAAATTTGGAGGTGTCAAACAGACGAATGGTTTATATATTGTTAAGAAATACCCTAAGTATGAAAGATATTTTGATATATTTCATTTATTTTAAACTGGATAATAAAATTATATATATAAGTTATTTATTATATTGCTGTTTGTCCTTATTATACTTACATGTTAAAGTAAATGTAAGCAATATGACTCACTGACTGCTTATGTTAAACAGTTAGAACGTTTCATGCAATGGACTTTTGTATGTTAGAAGACAAAGTTCTAAAGTAAGTAGTTTAAATTAAGGTCTGTGGTTTATGGGATTAGACCGAGCATCTAATTCATGTTAAGACTATTATGTTGTCTAAAGCTATGGTGGGGACGGTTTGTCTTAACTGTCTGGAGTATAGACTCCCGAGTAGAGACATAGATATGTTACTTGGTGGTGACATATTTGTAGGAAAAAATTGGTAAAAACGCATCAGAGCAGTGCAGCAGAATTACAAAAATTTTCCAAGATCGTTAAATATCTCGTGATGCCATATACAATAAACTAACAATAATATAAACTCATACCTCAGAGGATGCCAAACTGCAGGAGGAGAATGACCGAAGGGTTTCAACCAACTAGCTTTCTCTACTATTCTCCAATTTCTGGATGACAGAGTGTATGGGCACTTGGTTTCTCGACCGGTATGCTAGCATTGCTAGTCTTCTTTCAACCACCTAGATCTCTAAAGAACTTATTATCACGGTGAGTTATGCAACAATAAGCCTGCTCACCTGAGAGTCTGCAGTTTGAGAGAACTAGAGTAGCAGGACCCCTATTTATAGACTGACATGAGGTGATCCCTTGAATTCGAATTAGACTAGGAGAAGATTTTCTCCCTTCCTTTCCTCACAAAATCCGAATTCCTTATAAGCCACAATCATGGGAAGATCTGGCCACCTTATGTAGATTTTGTATTCCAAATTCAAATAGGATTTTAACTAGAATTTTATCTCATCATTATCCACTAAAACCGAATTTTCCCTAGCCCAAAAACAAGGCTAAATTCGGTCATCCTAGTGTGAGGAGAATTAAAATTCAAATAGGATTTTCTAGCTTGAATTTTATCTCACTCTTATCCACATAAAAACCAAAAATCTCCCTTGGAATTATCCACAAATTTTCGGCCACTTTGTGAGGGAGAGAATCAAAATTCAACTAGAATTGAAACTTGAATTTTTTCTGCATCCTTATCCGCTAAAAAATCTGAATCCTCCTAGGTCAAAATTATCCTAACAAATTCAGCCATTTAGTTAGATTTAGGATTCAAAATTCAAGCAGGATTCAAACAAGATTTTCCACTCCATTATCGATATCAAATCCGAAATTCACCATATGGATTTATCCACAACTAATTTGAAATTTACATGGATTGTAAATCAAAATTTGAATTCGAATTTCAAAGTTCAAATTTCAAAATTCAAACTTCAAATTCAAATTTCAAATTTAAATTTCGAATTTAAATTTCGAATTAAAATTTCAAATTTCAAATTTAAATTTCAAATTCAAATGTCAAATTTGAATTTCAAATTTAAATTTCAAATTCAAATTTCAAATTTCAAATTTTAAATTTCAAATTTCAAACTCCACAAAAAGTTGTATTTCAAATTTTATCCTTATGGATAATTTTCTACAACTTCAATTCAATCTCAAATGAAATCATGGTAACTTTATTTGGAGTTTGAATAATTGTGTACTCTATTATCCAAAACAAAATCTGAATTCAATCGGAGAGAACCCTATCTTCCATCCTTATCCTATGTCTACACCATCTATGCACGATCAACTAGCCAATAAGCATACACAGATCAATTTACCATTCATTAAGGAATTATGTAGAGCTAGTAGAGAGACTAATTGGACATATATAATTGGGCTCCTATGATTCTCTATGATCTTTATTCTATACCAAACAACTCAATCAAAATGAAATACATCAAAATGTCTTTAATGCTTAGGGTATTTCCTAACAATCTAATACTTGCCCTAAGCCAGTAGATGTACCATGTTACATATCCCCATCGCCTCAATATACCTTCCAAAGCTTCTAGGTACCAAAGTCTTAGTAAAGGGATCGGCATTGTTGTCCTCGGACGCAATTTTACATACATCCACTTATCCTGTCTCCACGTGCCCTCTAATAATGTGGTACCTCCGATCTATGTGCTTGGTTCTCTTGTGGTGCTGAGATTCCTTTGTGTTGGCAATAACCCCGCTGTTATCACGGTAGAGTATGCTAGACTTGTCAACATCCGGAATGACCTCAAGGTCTCTAAAGAACTTACGGAGCCAAACTGCTTCTTTAGATACCTTAATCACAGCCACATACTCAGCCCCCATTGTAGAGTCAGCCATGCAACCCTGTTTCACACTCCTCCACATAATGGCACCTTCTCCGAGCAAGAACACTGATCCTGATGTCGATTTCCTCGAATCATTACAAGTCTGGAAGTCTGAGTCTGTGTATCATACGGGTGTTAGGTCCCCTCTAGAATACACTAGCACATAATGCCTCGTTCTCTTAAGATACTTGAGTATATGCTTTACTGCTTGCCAGTGCTTGATTCTAGGATTCGCTTGATATCGACTCACCATACCTACTGCAAAACATATATCCAGGTGAGTGTAAAGCATAGCATACATAAGGCTACCCACAGTGGATGCATAAGGGACCTTACTCATATGCTCTCTTTCTTCCGATGTCTTAGGACAGCCATCCAATAAAAGAGTTAAACTGGCAATGGAAGGTTGTGCGCCTTTCTTTGCCTCTTGTATTGCATATTTATTAATTATTTTATCTATGTATGAAGCCTGGGATAATGCTATCATTTTGTTCTTTCGATCTCTAAAGAGACGAATGCCTAGAATATAATTAGCTTCTCCCAAGTCCTTCATGTCAAACTGTTGGTGTAGCCAAAGCTTGACCGATAATAAATTTCCTACATTATTCCCAATGAGCAGTATATCATCGACTTAGAGTACTAGAAAGACCACTTTACCATCCCTAGTACATTTATAAACGCAGGGTTGATCAACGTTCTGCTCAAAACTGAATGTTTTGATCACTTGATCAAACCTTTGGTTCCATAAGCGGGATTCTTGCTTTAATCCATAAATGGATCAGACTTTTTTGTTTTGGCCTTTTACCATGAACCCTTCATGCTATATCATATAGATACTTTCCTCAAGATGGCCATTTAAGAATGTCGTCTTGATGTCCATTTGCCAGATCTCGTAATCGAGAGCCGCACCAATGGATAGAAGAATACGGATAGACTTCAGCATAGCAACAGGTGAAAAGGTTTCATCGTAATCGATTCTAGCCTTTTGCGTGTACCCCTTTGCAACCAGTCTAGCTTTGAAAGTTTCCATTCTCCCTTTCACATCCTTCTTTCTTTAGTAGACCCACTTACATCCAATGGGTTTTATCCCATCCAGTAGATCCACAAGTTCCTAAACAGAGTTGGATTTCATATAATCCATCTCATTGTTTATGGCCTGTTTCCAAGATTCAACAACATATATAGCTTCATCATAAGTGACCGGATCATTCTCATGCTCATGAGTCTCGCCCTGCTATACCGCAGCATCATACATGAAGAAATTAGGCTTCATTGAAACCCTCCCACTACGACGAAGCATCCTAAATTGTTGATCGTCTACAGGTCTTTCATTGGAACTCGAACTTGTGTCCAAGACCAAAACCTGTGGAGCAGTTCTATCACTTGATAACCCCTCTAGCACCACTTTGCTTTGAGACTTAAAGTCATTCATATGACTTTCCTCCAAGAATATCGCATGGGTTGATACAATGACTTTTTGTTCCTTCGGTTATAGAATAGACCTCTCTTAATCCCCTTAGGATACCCAACAAACATGCACAATTCTGATCTTGGTTTGAACTTCTTTGCATCCCCATCTAGTACATGTGCCATGCAGCCCCATATTCTCATCTGTCCAAGAAAGGGCTTATTGTCATGCCATAATTCATACGAAGTCTTGAGAATTGACTTACTTGGAACCTGGTTCAGAATATAGCATGCAGTTTGTAATGCATATCCCAAAAATGATAACGGCAGCATTGAATAACTCATTATGGACTATACCATATCCATTAAGGTCTTGTTTCTCCTTTCAGCTACACCATTTTATTGTGGAGTACCAGGTGCAGTGGATTCAGATAATATCCCATTCTTTATAAGATGTCCTAGACATTCATCGGAGAGGTATTCACCACCTCGATCAGATTGAAGTGTCTTTATGGATTTACCCAATTGTTTTTCCAGTTCTGCACGATACTCTTTTGAACTTATCAAAGGTTTCGCTCTTACGGTGCATCAGGTACATGTACCCATACCTCGAGTAATCGTTTATAAAGGAGACATAATACTCATACTCTCCTCGTGCTGTGATGTTCATGGGGCCACATATGTCAGTGTGCACAATTTCTAAGAGTTCCTGAGCCCTAGTACCATTAGCTCTAAAAGACCTCTTAGTCATCTTACCCTCAAGACATGACTCACATTGAGGAAGACGTACCTCCTCTAGAGATTCTAGAGGACTGTCCTTTACCAACCTTTGAATCCTATCTTGATTAATATGACCAAGTCTTAAATGCCAAAGATACACCTTGTTAGAGTGAGAAACTTTCAACGTTTTAGAGTTATCAGTTAATTCGATGTCAAGTAGTGAGTACATCTTTGGTTTGATTAAATACAGCTTTCCATCCATCCATCCATCCATCTAGAACAGATAAAAGACTTATTTTTACAAATATCAACTCTTTTAGTAAAAGAAACTGAATAAGATCTTTTATTAAATAAGCTATTGATATAAGATTCCTCCTAAAATTAGGAACATTAAAACAGTCTTTTAATAATATAAACCTAAATTTATCAAAATAAAGATAAACGTCTCCCACTACTTCAGCCACCACCAAGCTACCGTCTTCGGTTCGTAACGAGAGGCTCCTATTATATAGACTTCTCATTTCCATGAACCCTTGCATAGAAACACAAACATGATTAGTGGCTCCCGAATCTATGACCCAAGTGTCTTTTGATTCTTCCACCAAACACACTTTTAGATATAGAAGTTCCTTACCTTCCTTGCACTTGGCGGCTAGGAATTCTCAAAAAGCCTTCTTGAAGTGACCTACCTTCCCACAGTAGAAGCACTTGGACTTTTTAAGGTCCTTGGGCTTCTTGTTCTTTTTCTTCTTCTTCCCATCCGAGATAAGAGGATTAGAAGAACTGGAAGCTGCTTGCTTCTTATTTGGCCTCTTCCTCTTCCGTAAGGGTTTGGAAGATTCCGTCAAATTAGCCTCTCCTTTAGGTTGGACCGTATCCTTATCCTTGATCATTCGCTCATAAGCTTGTAGTTGCTTCATGAGCTTGGTGAGTCCTAACTCCCTTGTTGCCAGATTATATACGCCCTTAAACCCTACAAAATCCTTAGACAGAGTTTTAAACACTATTTCAATCTGGGTGTTGTAGTCCAGCTCAGCACCGTTCTCAGCAGCCTCAGCAAAGAACTACATAAGAGTGATCATATGGTCTTTCACTGGAGTACCCGCCTTCTACTTAAAGTTCATGATACTTGTTATGGCAGACTATCGAGCCAATTTTTCTTAGCCTCCGAACATGCCCTCCAAGTTTTCTATGATCTCCCTAGCAACATGATAAGTCTCATGCTGCTTTTGTAAAGCACTCGTCATGCTAGCAAGAATGTAACACCGAGCTATCTCATTGGATTCTCTCCAACGAGTATAGGCAATCGGGATCTTCTCAAGTGGTGTGTCAGGTTGGGCCCAGGTGGGCATGGTTCATCCAGTACGAACTTATGTCTCTTGTAGCTGAGAACTATTAGCATATTTCTTTTCCAGTCTTTATAATTATCGCCATTTAGTTTATTCTCAGTAAGTATTTAAATGAGGGGTGTCGGTGACATTTTGAACTGAAATAAAATTATACTACATTTTGAACTGAAATAAAATTATACTAGACATCATTACAGAGCCCAAGCAAATATAGAAAGAATTTAGCAAATAAAACATACAAGTATGTTCCTACATGAAACTTGAAAAACATATAGCATTGCAATGGTAGTTCTCAACACCTATTACCCCAAGCCACTGAGGGGCGGTCATGAGACAAATAGTCAAAACATGGACCCTGTCCAATTAATATATGTTGCCTTAAATCCTCCAAGGTTAAGACATATATTAATAACCTCTTATTTTGGCCACCAGTTTAGTTAATAGAGCTTCTAGGGAAGGTTCATAACTAAACAAGTCTTGAGTGTATAACCATTGTTTACGTAGTCCGATCCATGTCCTACCAAGCTACCAAGGGGTGGTCATGAATAGAATCATACCCAAACACATTTTCTACATAGGAGATCCAACCTAGTATACTGGCGGCGGTAAACACCTACCGAGAGGTGTGGTCAGGACAGAACTGATGTGAGACATTACTATGCTTTCACATATGGATCAACAATGGAGGTCGTGAGTTTTGTTTGAAACCCTCTCCCACTCAATATTTTGAAAAACATGCAAGTTTTGAAAAATATGTACGATCAGTATAGTCTGAGTGGCATTCACCTATCCCATATGACATGTTATCAAATATGCATACAAGTCATCCATCAATACATATTCATCCATCTATAATATATTACAGAAAAAAATAATTGACAGAAAAATAACTAAGCCATGGTTCCATCCTAGAACAAAGAAAATGAAGATTACAAAATTCTATCTAAAGCATTCTTTGGGTCTTGAATTTTGTTCCATCTTCTTGTATCCATCTTTATGTGGCCTTTCCATTTATTTCTCATTCCAAGAATCATTTAAAATTTTAAATTTCAAAAGTTTAAATTTCAAATTCAAAATTTTAAACAATTAAAATTTCATGTGTAATAATATGTAATTTCAAAAATTTCAAATTTTCAATCATATATTTTTAAACATGATTTAAAATTAAATATCAAATTTGAAAATCGAAATTTTTTGTTTTTCAACCTGTCGGCCCATGGGCCCCGGAGGCCCACAATTGCCGTGGGCAGCGCCCAGAACTTGGGGGTGCTGGCAGCCCGCACCAGGTAAGGTGTAGCCCTGCCGGGCTATAGGCAGGGCCTGCAGCCTCATGCTGCATGCCCGGGTGGGTGCAGCAGCCCGCCAGGTTGCAGGTAGCGCCTATAGCCATGGGTTGCAGCCTAGGGCCTCAACCAGCCCTTGGGGAAGCCATGGCCACCCTTGGCTATAGGCAGAGCCTTTAGCCATGGGTGGCTTAGCCTAGGATAGGGGCTGTTGTAGCCCTACCCTTGTCACGGCCCAAAATTTAGACACGTGACATGGCAGCCAAATCATAATATCAACCTGAGATTTAAGGAAAAACATTTATTACGAAGAGCGGGTCAACATTATAATTTAGCTAAGTCTAATTATTTATAAAGTAGCATCATATCCACATAATAAAATAAAGGAGAAAATAAATGCTTTTTAATGCGGAAATCAAACACAAAATCGGTTTTCAAATGAAATTACCAACCATAAAATATTCCCAAGCATAAAATTTAAATAACGTGAAATAAAGTACAAACTTAAAGTCTCATTACATCAGAACGAGAAACATAAAGAAGAAGATGGAGAAAACGGATAGCATCATCTTCGGTAGTAACGGATATCTCAACGATTTTCGGAACTGCTACCTCCCGCACCTGGAAGTAGTCATTTCGAAATCACAAAGAAAAGGGACGTGAGCGCTGGCTCAGTAGGACAGAAACAAAGGTGGATTAAACAGATAACATTTAAATTTATGGCATAATATTCGTTTCTAAAATAATCAACAATTTAAGAATACATGGCATAATAATCATTTAAAACAAAAAATCAACAATTTCGTGAAAACATTTTTAATATAAGTTTTATTCTGCTGAGGACTTAGCGTAGCTGCAATATACGTGCCCCAATATTAAAATAATAAATCATTAAAATAAACTATCATATTTCGAGTGAGGACTTGTCGTAGCTATAACATACGTGCCTCGAATTGAGTTATCCTAGATCATCTCGTTACGGTCTAAATAGGCCGAACGGCCCTGCGCAGGTTTAGGGACCTTCTCCCATGGCGTCAACTTTGGGACGCACGCATCATTTACAATGATCGTAAACTAGAGCAATTATGTTCACCGAATTATTCAAAAGATGGTATTTACCAAGTTATATTATGCCATCAATCAAAACACGCTTTAAAATACACATTTAATTACCAAATACGTTGCATGCGTTTATTTCATCAAAAACAATATAATAATTTCATAAACTGAAAACAGCATGCCATCGATAAAACAGGAAAATTTAAAACACTTGACTACTCTCAGAAAAGGCTAGAACGTCCTACCTCGATTATCACACAAGCGTTGCGATAACGTGATCCACCAATCAAGCAAGAACGTCAAATAAATCCTATAATCACAACATATGATCAGTCTAGGTCTAGACAAAATCATCCAATCATTTTAGTGTGCCACAAAAAGATTTTAAAATGTTTAATAACATTTGGGATTTAAAATTTGTGAAAACCCCTAAGTTACGATATTACTGGACATGGGCAGACTGACCTAGGCTGACTGTAAAATCAATATTAATTCAATTTTAATCCCAAAAATTCTATATTTTTAATATGTTAAACTAGACATCCGTAGTTTTAATTCCATATAATTTTTATAATTTTTAGACATCGTTTGTTTACTCAACTAGGCCAAAAAACCGAGGGTTGTTTTCAGGCATTAAATCAGGGTTTCAGTTTCAGTTCAAAAACTGGCAGTTCTGTCCACCTATCTTAGAAAAATAGTTTGACTAGGCCAACGGATGAGTTTGGTTCTGAAATTTTGCAGGGATTTAGTGGACATCTTGAGTTTAATTTTACGCTCAAGATTCACTCAAAAATCATTTTTAAAACTCAAGTTATGGCTGACACAAGTGTACTGTTCATATGGTAATTTTCCAGATTTCCGTTTTTCCTGTCCGAATTTCAATTAGCCTCAAATCAACTCAATTTTCATCCAATGATCACGAAATTTTGTGGAGGACCTTATTTATATGTGGTTAACACAACCCAAGAATAAAATTGGTAAAAACATAAAATTTTACACATGTGATAATAGGGTTTTTGAAAGGGAAACAAAGAGGCAAAATTTTTAGGGTTTGAGAGAGAGATTCACACCTTGTTTGTGCTGCACTATTTTTAATGCTTGGTCTCCTTTTTGGCTGAATTTGTGTGAGTGTTGGGGTCTTCAAAATAGTAGGGAAAACAGTGGAGAAAACCATATAAATTTTAGATTTAAAATCATAAGGAGAAGGAAGGAAAAAGTTGATTTCTCACCTTATTTTTGTCTCAAAATTTGTTAAATCCTTGAGCTGCCTTTAGGTAGGTTTTTGTTTGTTGTTTTGGGGTTGTTTTGGGAGAAAAAATTCAGAGAGGAAACAAGGGGAGGCTGGCCGAATTTTTGAGAGTGAAAGGAAGGGTGAATGAGAGTTAAAAGAGGATTTTTATACTAGGTTTTTCTTTTCCTTTCTCTTCCTTGTTTGGCCGAAAATTTTAAGGGGCAAAAGGGAAAGTTTTTGTGCTGTTTTGAGGCTAGGGTTTTCTCTCTTATTTCCCCTTAAGTGGCCAAAAATTATCCATTAGTTTTTAGGAAAAAAAATAATTTGAATTTTGAATGAGTTTTAACCTAGCTTTTAATTCAAATAAAATCTCCTTTATTTCCTACACTTTATGGCCGAAATTCTTATTTATATTTAAAGGATGAAATTTAAATTTGAATCCTCCTTGGATTTGTGGGATTTAAATTTTAATTAAAAATCCCAAGTGATGGCCGAATATTTTAGGGTTTTTTTTTAAGTTAAAATTGTTGACTTTTTTAGCGGAATTTGACTAGGAAACCAACCTAGGGTTTCCAAAAGATTTTTAATTACTTTTTGGCATGCTAATTTTATTTAAATTATATATTGACCCTTAAATAAAATTTAAGGCGTCACAAATATCTACCACTAAAAATAGTTTTGTCCTCGAAACTTTAAGAATTACTCCACACTAAAGAAGAGAATAAGAATATGAATAACTTCTCATTTCATTAAGCGATCTAAATGCACCTTTCAAAACATATAGTGGTATATCTACCACTATGAACAAAGTAGGGTTACAAAACAAACTTAGGTCGACTACATTATATGTACTCTACTGCTTAGCGAACCATTCGGCATGGTTCTCGCGCATATCTTTCTCGGTTTCCCATGTGGCTTCCTCTTCACCATGGTTACTCCAAAGAACCTTCACCATGGGTATTGTTTTTGTTCTCAGTTGCTTGACCTTACGATCCAAAATCTTCACTGGAACCTCGACGTAAGAGACATCTGGTTGGATTTCTACATCATCCGTTGAAATAACTTCGGACTTTGTTCGTGCACTCTTCCTCAGCATCGATACATGGAAAACGTTGTGCACTCCCGAGGTGTCGGGTAACTTCAGCTCATATGCAACCTTACCAACTCTGCGTACGATCTCGAAAGGTCCAATGTAATGCGGTGCTAGCTTCCCTTTAACTCTGAAACGAGAGATACCTTTCTTCAGTGACACCTTTAGCAATACAAACTCTTCGACCTCGAACTCTAACGACTTTCTGCGTTGATCTGCATAGCTCTTCTATCGACTCTGTGCTGTTAAAAGTCATTGTTTGATGATGGCAATCTTCTCGTACTGGTCTAGGATTATATTGGGTCCACCCACTGGTGCTTCCTGGTTGTCAACCCAATAGATGGGTGATCGACAAGGCTTTCCGTACAATGCTTCAAAGGGTGCCATTCCGATACTCGCTTGATAACTGTTATTGTATGTGAACTCTGCCATGTAGAGGTGTTTGCTCCATCCATCTCCAAGATCAAGAACGCAGGCACGTAGCATATCCTCGAGAATCTGTATGAGACGCTCCAACTGACCATCTGTCTGCGGATGAAAAGCGGTGCTGAAGTTCAGTTCTGTGCCTAGAGCTTCCTGTAGACTTTGCCAAAAGCGAGTGTTGAAGCACGTATCACGATCATAAATTATCACTGAAGGGACTCCATGCAATCTGACTATGTTCCTCATGTAAAGCTCGGCTAGCTGGTTCCTGCTGCAAGTCGTCTTGAACAGGATGAAATGCGCGATCTTCGTGAGACGATCTACAGCTACCCAGACTCCATCAGATCCATCCTGTGCTCTCGGTAAGCTGGAAGTCCATTCCTATACTATCCCACTTCCACCGAGGTATTGGAAGTGGTTGGAGCAGACCTGCGGGTCTCTCCCGTACTGCCTTTACTTTCTGACACGTCAAACAGTTGGCCACGAAGTTCTTTACATCCAACTTCATACCTCTCCACCAAAGCTGCCGTCTTAAGTTTTGATACATCTTGTTTCCACCTAGGTGCATGGTGAACCTCGACTGATGAAACTCTGACAAGATCTCCTGTATAAGCTCTGGGATGTGTGGCACTGCTAAGCGACCCTCGTTGTAAAGAATTCCACTGGCGTCCATCGACCACTCTACAACATGCTTGTCCTTTAACAATTTATCTTGGATGTCAACGAGATATGTATCTGCCAACTGATTCTCCTTGATCCTCTGCACGTAGTCTAGTTCCATCACTAAGTTGTACAACACTGGGTGACCCTGAACTTTGCCAAAACGAACCTGATAAGCTGTAAGAACTCTGTCCTTTTCCCACTCATCTATCTGCATAGCCATTATAGAAGCATCATGATCAGGATTGGGAACTACCTCTCTTTTCCTACTTAGTGCATCTGCAACCACGTTTGCTTTACCCGAATGGTACTCGACTTGGAAGTCGTAGTCTTGCATGTATTCTACCCATCTTCTTTGACGCAGGTTGAGATCTTTCTATGTAGCTAGGTATTTCAAACTCTTGTGATCTAAAAACAGTCTAAAACTGGCACCATACAGATAACAACGCCAAATCTTAAGCGCGAACACTATTGCAGCTAACTCTAGATCGTGTGTAGGGTAGTTTCGTTCATGTTGTTTCAGCTGTCGTGAGGTATAAGCGACAACTCGATTCTGTTGCATCAAAATTGCTCCAAGACCTTGATGAGAAGTATCGGTGTAGACGTCATATACTTGATCCTGATCCGGAATGATAAGGATAGGTGCAGACGTCAAACGACTCTTTAACTCCTGGAAAACTGACTCACAGCTATTGTCCCAAATGAAAGGTACATCCTTCTTTGTTAGATTGGTGAGGGGAGCGGCGAGCTTGCTGAAGTCCTGTACAAAACGTCGATAATATCCCGCTAAGCCCAAGAAGCTTCGGATCTCTGGAACATTCTTCGGTCGTTCCCACTTTAGAATCGCTTCAACCTTGGATGGATCAACTGATATACTGTCTCCTCAGATGATATGCCCGAGAAACTTAACCTCTGTCATCCAAAACTCACATTTTTCTTTCTTGGCGTACAACTGATGTTCACAAAGAGTTTGTAAAACTATACTGAGATGCTGTGCATGATCTTCATGAGTTCAGGAGTAGATGAGGATATCGTCGATGAATACGATGACGAACTTATCAAGAAAAGGTCAGAAGACTCTATTCATCATATCCATGAAAGCTGCTGGTGCGTTTGTCAAACCGAAAGGCATTACTAAGAACTCATAACTGCCATACCTTGTTCGGAACGTTGTCTTCGGAATATCCTCCTCTCTAACACGAAGCTGATGATAACCGGATCTCAAATCAACCTTGGAGAAGAAACAAGCTCCACCCAATTGATTGAACAGGTCATCTATACATGGTAACGGATACTTATTTTTGATGGTCATACTATTGAGCTTTCTGTAGTCCACACAGAGACGTAGCGAACCGTCGGCTTTCTTCACAAAAAGGACTGATGAACCCCAAGGTGAGTTACTGTCTCAAATAAAGCCCAGCGATTTCAACTCATCCAGCTGCTTGCTCAACTCTTTCATCTCTAGAGGTGCCATACGATATGGAGCAGAAGCAAAAGGAGCTATTCTGGGAACTAAGTCGATACGAAACTCTATTTCTCGATAAGGAGGTAAACCTGGAAGAGCTTTTGGAAAAACATCTGGAAAACTATCGACAACAGGTATAGGTTGGGTACTCTTTTCAGAACTGGATCCTTCCACTGCACACAAGGATAAGAAGCAAAGAATACCTTGTCTACTTTTCGACACTAACCTAGGAGCAGATCTATCAACATCTGAAACTAAGCTTAACTAATAGGACACCACATGTCCGAAATCAGTTGTAAAGATAACGCGACGATTATGACAATCAAGCATAATCTCATATCGGGAAAGCCAGTCATATCCCAGAATAACATCGTAGGCAAACATAGGCATTACCACCAGTGATGCCTCCAAACAAACATCCCTAACATAAACATAGGCTTGACACCCATCACTAACAGCAGTCGTGCCCAACGGGGATTTCACACATAAGGGAGAGTCAAGATTTTACAGTTTTAAACCAAGTGAACGAGCATAATGTTGGGCTATAAAAGAGTGTGTAGCCCCGGTGTCAAACAAAACATGTGCATATGTACCAAAGATAGGAATTATACCATCTAATGTAGTCGGTGTATGATCTATCTCTATGCTGTCAGCTCCAAGAGCGTGTACCTGTGGTGCCTTACCATGATTTTGAGCTGTATTCCCTCGTTGATAGCCCGCACTCTGACCCTGTGGTGACGGTCTCTGATAACTCGGCATTGGGAACTGCTGTAGCGGTGTAGCATGTGGAGCATAAGGCGTAGTATACTGGCTCATGCGCTGAGGCTGATAGGGAGCTGGAAGCTGAGGGCGCTATGACTGCGAAGACTGGGAAGTAATCTGTTGCCTCTGTGGAAGACCATTCTAATTCCGCTGATGATGATGTCTATGAGCATTGTCTCTTGACTGTCTCTTCGGGCAGACATTTCTTTTGTGGCCTTCATCACCACACTCGAAGCAGGTAATCACATTCACCCGACCCTGTCGTTGTCCAGATAACTGATGAGAACCCGATCCCTGAGACTGCTGGTTCTTCTGGTAAGGAGTCTGCAGCTTGTGCTGAGGCTTGTTGCGGATTGGTCCAGACTTGTTTCTGTTACGAGCTTCAAGGAACTCCTTCTCGCCCTCTTCCACTGTCAATGCCTTAGCAACTATTTGCTAGTAGCTATCCCTGATCTGGAACGGTTGTACACCCCTCTTCACATAGAGGCTAAGCCCTTCCTCAAAGCGGAGACACTTAGTAGCTTCATCCAAAACCTGATTCTTCACATACCGGGCCAACTCAGTGAACTTGGCTTCATATTCCCGCACTGATATAGACTTTTGCTTCAAACGGACGAACTCCCTAGCTTTTCTGTCGCGGAACTGAGCTGAAAAGAAACGCTCGTGAAAACACTCCTCGAAAACTATCCAAGAAGTCCTTTGCTTGTCTGTCAAACCATCCTCGATACTAGCCCACCAGGTAGAGGCTAGACCCACCAGCTTGTTGGAAGCAAACTCAACCCAGAACTCTACGGGTGTGGCGGTCAACTTTAGCTGCTTGCGAATGGCATTAAACCAGTAGTCGGCATCCATCTCTATGCCCGTGCCGTCGAAAGTGGGTACGTGAGGCTTAAAGAAAAGAGTTAGGGCTGCCTGTTTAGGATGTATCATAAGCTGGGTAGGTACTGCTCCAGAGGTAGGGTTTTCGGTGGTAGGCGTTTGCTGAGGAGTCTGAGAAGAACTCCCCACTCTCTGGGTCTCATTAGGAACAACATTGGCTACAGGAGCTGGGTTAGGTGTTCCAAAAGGTAAGACGGTGAGGAGAGCCTGTATTGCCACCGTGAGATTCTGCATCGTCGTTAGCTGATCATTCGGTGTAGGAACCGCTGCATTCTGACTCCCTTGAGGCTGCGTGTTCCCGGGGTTCTCTTCTTCGTTGTCTCTCTGCTGCCTCTGACTACGCGTGCCGGGACGAGCCATTTTGCTGAATAAGATTGAAGGAAGAGGAAATCCAATAAGCTTCTAAGAGTAAGGAAAACCATGCTTGGGTGTTTTGAAAACGTTTTTGATGAAAACCCTTTTGAAAACCTGGTCTCTGATACCATTATTTGTCAGGGCCCAAAATTTAGACACGTGACACGGCAGCCAAATCATAATATCAACCTGAGATTTAAGAAAAAAAAAATTTATTACGAAGAGCGGGTCAACATTATAATTTAGCTAAGCCTAATTATTTATAAAGTAGCATCATATCCACATAATAAAATAAAGGAGAAAATAAATGCTTTTTAATGCGGAAATCAAACACAAAATCGGTTTTCAAATGAAATTACCAACCATAAAATATTCCTAAGCATAAAATTTAAATAACGTGAAATAAAGTACAAACTTAAAGTCTCATTATATCAGAACGAGAAACATAAAGAAGAAGATGGAGAAAACGGATAGCATCATCTTCGATAGTAACGGATATCTCAACGATTTTCGGAACTGCTACCTCCCGCACCTGGAAGTAGTCATTTTGAAATCACAAAGAAAAGGGACGTGAGCGCTGGCTCAGTAGGACAGAAACAAAGGTGGATTAAACAGGGTAATATTTAAATGTATGGCATAATATTCGTTTCTAAAATAATCAACAATTTAAGAATACATGGCATAATAATCATTTAAAACAAAAAAATCAATAATTTCGTGAAAACATTTTTAATATAAGTTTTATTCTGCTGAGGACTTAGCGTAGCTGCAATATACGTGCCCCAATATTAAAATAATAAATCATTAAAATAAACTATCATATTTCGAGTGAGGACTTGTCGTAGCTATAATATACGTGCCTCGAATTGAATTATCCTAGATCATCTCGTTATGGTCTAAATAGGCCGAACGGCCCTGCGCAGGTTTAGGGACCTTCCCCCATGGCGTCAACTTTGGGACGCACGCATCATTTACAATGATCGTGAACTAGAGCTCAATTATGTTCACCGGATTATTCAAAAGATGGTATTTACCAAGTTATATTATGCCATTAATCAAAACACGCTTTAAAATACACATTTAATTACCAAACACGTTGCATGCGTTTATTTCATCAAAAACAATATAATAATTTCATAAACTGAAAACAGCATGCCATCGATAAAACAGGGAAATTTAAAACACTTGACTACTCTCAGAAAAGGCTAGAACGTCCTACCTCGATTATCACACAAGCGTTGCGATAACGTGATCCACCAATCAAGCAAGAACGTCAAATAAATCCTATAATCACAACATATGATCAGTCTAGGTCTAGACAAAATCATCCAATCATTTTAGTGTGCCACAAAAAGATTTTAAAATGTTTAATTACATTTGGGATTTAAAATTTGTGAAAACCCCTAAGTTAGGATATTACTGGACATGGGTAGACTGACCTAGACTGACTGTAAAATCAATATTAATTCATTTTTAATTCCAAAAATTCTAAATTTTTAATATGTTAAACTAGACATCCGTAGCTTTAATTCCATATAATTTTTATAATTTTTAGACATCGTTTGTTTACTCAACTAGGCCAAAAAACCAAGGGGTTGTTTTCAGGTATAAAATTAGGGTTTCAGTTTCAGTTCAAAAACTGGCAGTTCTGTCCACCTATCTTAGAAAAATATTTTGACTAGGCCAAAGGATGAGTTTGGTTCTGAAATTTTGCAGGGATTTAGGGGACATCTCGAATTTAATTTTAGGCTCAAGATTCACTCAAAAATCATTTTTAAAACTCAAGGTATGATTGACACAAGTTTACTGTTTATATGGTAATTTTCCAGATTTCCGTTTTTCCTGTCCGAATTTCAATTAGCCTCAAATCAACTCAATTTTCATCCAATGATCACGAAATTTTGTGGAGGACCTTATTTATATGTGGTTAACACAACCCAAGAATAAAATTGGCAAAAACATAAAATTTTACACATGTGATAATAGGGTTTTTGAAAGGGAAACAAAAAGGCAAAATTTTTAGGGTTTGAGAGAGAGATTCACACCTTGTTTGTGCTGCACTATTTTTGATGCTTGGTCTCCTTTTTGGCTGAATTTGTGTGAGTGTTGGGGTCTTCAAAATAGTAGGGAAAACAGTGGAGAAAACCATATAAATTTCAGATTTAAAATCAAAAGGAGAAGGAAGGAAAAAGTTGATTTCTCACCTTGTTTTTGTCTCAAAATTTGTTAAATCCTTGAGCTGCCTTTAGGTAGGTTTTTGTTTGTTGTTTTGGGGTTGTTTTGGGAGAGAAAATTCAGAGAGGAAACAAGGGGAGGCTGGCCGAATTTTTGAGAGTGAAAGGAAGGGTGAATGAGAGTTAAAAGAGGGTTTTTATACTAGGTTTTTCTTTTCCTTTCTCTTCCTTGTTTGGCCGAAAATTTTAAGGGGCAAAAGGGAAAGTTTTTGTGCTGTTTTGAGGCTAGGGTTTTCTCTCTTATTTCCCCTTAAGTGGCCGAAAATTACCCATTAGTTTTTAGGAAAAAAAATAATTTGAATTTTGAATGAGTTTTGACCTAGCTTTTAATTCAAATAAAATCTCCTTTATTTCCTACACTTTATGGCCGAAATTCTTATTTATATTTAAGGAATGAAATTTAAATTTGAATCCTCCTTGGATTTGTGAGATTTAAATTTTAATTAAAAATCCCAAGTGATGGCCGAATATTTTAGGGTTTTTTTTTTGAAGTTAAAATTGTTGACTTTTTGAGCGGAATTTTACTAGGAAACCAACCTAGGGTTTCCAAAAGATTTTTAATTACTTTTTGGCATGCTAATTTTATTTAAATTATATATTGACCCTTAAATAAAATTTAAGACGTCACAACCCTACCCGATGGCAGGGGCTGCAGCCCCACCAAGGCTGGTGGCTCGTCCCGAGGAGTCAGTCATTGATTTCTGTGGCTTATTCCAATTTATCCATTAGGATTTCTAAAAATTAATTTGAATCCTAATTAAATTGGAATTTACCACACAAACAAAAGTTCAATCTTTAAATTAAATTTAACTTTTCAGAAAAATAAATTACGGTCTTTAAACTTTAATTTTCTCTAAGAATAATTACATAAAATTTCCTAAACCGTTTTCAGTGTACAAAATTCTAACCATAATAATTCTAAGAGACAAAAAATTAAAATCCATGGGAAAATTACGGTGATTATAAACCGTTCCCATGGTTATATAAAAATTTCTAAATACAATTTTTCTAAATTTTAAGGAATCATAACCGGCATAAACAAGCATGCTTATAATAATTTAAAAAATTAAAATAACCATATACTATATACATAATTCATGATAACAACATAAAGGAATCCTAGAATGTCACTTTCTAAATACCAAGTCCATACATAAATAAAAAGACTAACTAATTGTCTAATTTATGTATATTGCATAATCACAAGATGGCACTGATACCAATTGTAGGAAAAAATTGGTAAAAACGCATCAGAACGGCGCAGCGGAATTGCAAAATTTTTTCAAAATCGTTAAATATCTCGTGATGTCATATATAATAAACCAACAACAATATAAACTTATATCTCAGAGGACACTAAACTGCAGGAGGAGAATGACCGGAGGGCTGTAACCAACTAGCCTTCTCTACTATTCTCCAATTCTTAGATGGCAGAGTGTATAAGCACTCGATTCCTTGATCGGTATGCTAGTACTGCTAGTCTTCTTCTGACCACCCAGGTCTCTAAAGAACTTATTGTCATAGTGAGTTATGCAAAAATAAGCCTGCTGACCTGAGAGTCTCTAGTCTGAGAGGACTGGAGTGGCAGGACCCCTATTTATAGACTGGCATGAGGTGATCCCTTGAATTCTAATTAGACTAGGAGAAGATTTTCCTCCCTTCCTTTCCTCACAAAATCTGAATTCCCTATAGGCCACAATCATGGGAAGATTCGGCCACCTTAGGATAGATTTTGTATTCCAAATTCAAACAGGATTTTAACTAGAATTTTTATCTCATCATTATCCACTATAACCGAATTTTCCCTAGCCCAAGAACAAGGCTAGATTCGGCCACCCTAGTGTGAGGAGAATCAAAATTCAAATAGGATTTTCTAGCTCGAATTTTATCTCACCCTTATCCACATAAAAACAAAAAATCTCCCTTGGAATTATCCACAAATTTTCAGCCACTTTGTGAGGGAGAGAATCGAAATTCAACTAAGATTGAAACTTGAATTGTTTCTGCATCCTTATCCACTAAAAAATCTAAATCCTCCTAGGGCAAAATAATCCTAACAAATTTGGCCATTTAGTTAGATTTAGGATTCAAAATTCAAGTAGGATTCAAACAGTATTTTCCTCTCCATTATCCATATCAAATCTGAAATTCGCCATGTGGATTTATCCACAACTAATTCGAATTTTACATGGATTATGATTCAAAATTTGAATTCGAATTTCAAAGTTCAAAATTTAAACTTCAAATTCAATATCAAATTTAAATTTCGATTTCAAATTTCAAATTTCAAATTTCAAATTTCAAATTTAAATTTTAAATTCAAATGTCAAATTTGAATTTCAAATTTAAAACTCTACAAAAGGTTATATTTCAAATTTTGTCCTCATGGATAATTTTCTACAACTCCAATTCAATCTTAAATAAAATCTTGGCAACTTTATTTGGAGTTCGAATAATTGTATACTCTATTATCCAAAATAAAATCCGAATTCAACCAGAGGGAACCCTGTCTTCCATCCTTATCCTATGTCTACATCATCTATGCATGGTTAACTAGCTAATAAGCATACACAGATCAATTTTTCATTCATTAAGGAATTATGTGGAGCTAGTAGAGAGACCAATTGGACATATACAATCGGGCTCCTGTGATTCCATATGATCATTATTCTATATCGAGCAACTTAATCATATGATCACTAATTTCAGAGTCACACCACTATAAACCTGAAATTGAACTCCCAATTATATACCGTATTATGAAAGCCTATGACAAGCTAATGTCCAATGACCTTGTCATGTATGCAAAACCCTCATATGATATCCATGATCAACCTTAGGTCAAAGTCCATTCAACCTACTGATTAGGCTATCTTAAAATTTCATTATACTATCGAATAAGAAAATGATTATTCATCATATGTGAATAAGAAGTCATCCGCCTAGTAGACGACCCAAGGCCTTGTCCATTTTCACATTTAGTATAATGCTTTTAAGAGGATACCCTTAACCCCTTATTAGAGCTATGATTCTTATATCTGTAAACAAACCCTTCATTGTATATAAGTGATGCACCTAATGAATCGGTCTATAAGCTTACTACCCCTGAGACGCTTTAGCCATTGGAACATTAAAGTACACAAGTCATATACATGAAGTAGTTCATTTACTCAGGATTAAGGTTATCGCATAATGAATGTCAAAAGTAGATTGATCTACTCATAGCGGACTATATAGATCAATCACGCTTTTATCCTGGTGTGACACATTTAATCTCGACCACGCGAAACCATCACAATCTGGCTCTGTAGCCGATCACGATAGTGCACCTTATTGGGTCATTATAAAAACACTTTTACTTTTAAACTCTCATCTTACAGCGCCCAAATTTTTGCCCTTTTTTTTTTCAAATACTTTTCTTGCATGAAAGCCTTGTATGAAAGCCATATAAAATTTAAACTATAATTTAGTTGTCTTTTTACAATAGAATATAATATTTACAAAAATACATGATATCAACTTTGTTTCTCAAAATATATTTTCTTCAAAATTTGGTTGTAGTGGATAATGATGAGATAAAATTCAAGTTAAAATCCTGTTTGAATTTGGAATACAAAATCCCTTAAGGTGGCCAAATCTTCCCATGATTGTGGCCTATAGGGAATTCGGATTTTGTGAGGAAAGGAAGGGAGAAAATCTTTTCCTAGTCCAATTTGAATTCAAGGGATCACCTCATGCCAATTTATAAATAAGGGTTCTGCCACTACAGTTCTAATAGACCACAGACTCTCAGGTGAGCAGGCTTATTATTGCATAACTCACCGTGGCAATAAGTTCTTTAGAGATCTGGGTAGTCGGAAGAAAACTAGCAGTGCTAATATACTGGTCAAGGAACCGAGTGCCCACATACTCTGCCATCTGGGAATTAGAGAATAGTAGAGAAGACTAGCTGGTTGAAGCCCTCCGGTTATTCTCCTCCTGCAGTTTGGCGTCCTCTAAGAGGTATGAGTTTTATTATTGTTAGTTTATTGTATATGGTATCATGAGATGTTTAACGATCTTGAAAAAGTTTTGTAATTCCATTATGCTACTCTGATGAATTTTTAACAATTTTTTTCCTACATATTCAATTAAATTAAATATCAATTTTTAAAATCTTATATAACCTAATTTGTTAGAAATATAGTATCCAATTCAATCCAATCCATTCAAAGTTGGTTTGGATTGGATCAAATTAATCGGCTTGAAATTTATCACATTTTTTTATTTAAATACTTAATTTTAAAATAAAATAAACAAGAATTATAGAACATATGAAAATGAATCATAACATATTCAAAAATTAGAAAATAAGATAAAATGATTTTGCTTATATTAACATTATAACATGTCGGTATTAAAGTTTTATTTGATATGTGAAGATGTATTAAAAAAAAATAGAGAATAATTTTTAGACTAATTTTTTAAAGAATAAGTATTATTTATATATTTTTCATATAAAACATATATATAAAAGTTGGATTGGATTAGATTAGTTGTTTTAAAGATAAAAAGTGCTTTCGATCCAACTTAGCTTAGTTTTTAAGAATTGACATCCAATCCGATCCAATTAAAGTCAATTATCTGCAAAAAATGGATTGGATTGAATTGAATTAGATCAATCGGTTTGATTAGTTGATTAGATCTTGTTACACCCCATAGAGATGTAGGATAAATCGATAAAAATAGTACAGTGGAATTACAAAAAATTTTAAAGATTGTTAAATATCTCGTGATGTCATAAACAATAACAAATAACAATAAATTTATACCTTTAGAGAACACTAAAGATGTAGGAGGAAAACAATTAGAGGGCTTTTAACCAACTAGCTTTCTCTACTATTCTCCAATTTCTAGATGGCCAAGTGTGTGGGCACTAGGATCCTCAATCGGTATACTAGCACTGCTAGTCTTCTTCCGACTACCCAGATCTTTTAAGAACTTATTGTCATGGTAAGTTGTGCAACAATAAGCCTATTCACCTAAGAGTCTGTTGTCTAAGAGAACTGGAGTGGTAGGATCCCTATTTATAATTTTGCATGAGGTGATCCCTTGAATTTGAATTGGACCAAGAGAAGATTTTCTCCCTCTTTTCCACATAAAATCCAAAATCTCTACAGGCCAAAAACATGGGAATATTTGGCCATCCATTAGAGATTTTGTATTCAAAATTCAAACAGGATTTTAACTTGAATTTCATCTCACTCTTATCCACAAAAATCGATTCTCCCTTAGGCTTTATCCATAGAGAAATTCAGCCACACCATGTGAGGGAGAGATTCAAAACTCAAATAAGATTGTGACTTGAATTCTCCTTCATCCTTATCCATAAAAACCGAATCCTCTTAGGGTGGGATTCCTTACAAGGAATTCAATCACATCTAGAGGGATTAGGATTCAAAATTCAAGTAGGATTCAAATAAGATCTTCCTCTCCCTTATCCATAGGAAAACCGAATTTATCATATGGATTTATCCACAACAAATTTTTTTACCTCTTGGATTGTGATTCAAAATTTGAGTTCAAATTTCAAAGTTCAAATTTTAAAAATTCAAACTTCAAATACAAATTTCAAATTCAAAAATCAAATTCCAATTTCTAAATTTCAAATTCAAATTTTAAATTCAAAATTTAAATTTCAAAATTCAAATTTCAAACTCCACAAAAAACTTGTATTTCAAATTTTGCCCTCGTGGATAATTTTCCATAACTCCAATTCAAATTCAAATAAAATCATGGAAACTTTTTTTGGAATTCAAATAATTGTGTAATCTCTTATCCAAAACAAAATGCAAATTCAATTAGGAGAGAATCTTGTCATCCACTCTATATCCATGCAAGACTACAAGCCAACAAGTATACCCCGATCAATTTGCCATCCGTTAAGGAATTATATAGAGTTAGTAGAGGAACCACTTGGTCATATATAATCCGACTCCCATGAATCCATATGATCATCATTTTGTACCAAACAACTCAATCATATGATCATTAATTTCAGAGTCACACCACTATAAACCTGAAACTGAACTCCCAATTATATATCATATTACGAAAGCCTGTGATAAGCTATTTTCCAATGACCTCGTCATGTATGCAAAACCCTCATATGATATCCATGATGAGCCTTAGGTCAAAGTTTGTTCAACCTATTGATCAAGCTATCTTAATGTTCCATTATACTACCGAATAAGAAAATGATTATTCACCATATGTGAATAGGAAGTCATCCACCTAGTAGACGACCCACAGCTTTATTCATTTTCACATCCAATACAATGCCTTTAAGAGGATACCCTTAACTCCTTATTAGAGCTATGATTCCAACATCTGTAAACAAACCCCCATCGTATACAAGTCATGCACCTTACAAACCGGTCTATAAGCTTAATACCTCTGAGATGCTTTAGCCATTAGAGCATCAAAGTACACAAGTCATATACATGAAGTAGTTCATTTACTCAAGATTAAGGTTATTGCATAATGAACGTCAAAAAGTAGATTGATCCACTCATAGCAAACTACGCAGATCAATCATGCTTTAGTCCCAATCCAATATGTCATCACCAAGCAATATATCTATGTCTCTACTTGGGAGTCTATGCTCCAGATAGTCAAGACAAACCATCCCCACCATAGCTTTAGACAACATAATAGTCTTAACATGAGTTAGATGCTCGGTCTAACCCCATAGACTACAGACCATAATTTAGACTGCTTACTTTAGAACATTGTTTTCTCACATGCAAAAGTCCATTGTATGTAACATTCTAACAGTTTAACATAAGCAGTTAGTGATCTATATTTGCTTACATTTACTTTAACATATAAATTGAATGAGGACAAATAGCAATGTAATGAATAACCTCTAAATATAATTTTATTATCCAGTTCAAAATAAATAAAATACATTAAAATGTTTTTCATGCTTAGGGCATTTTCTAATAAGAGAAATGATGAAACTCTATGGTAAACATAATCATTAACTCGGTGTCGACCATATATGTTAGTCAAAGTGGAGATTTAGACCTTTAATCCAAGAGGTTTACTCGGCATCAATATTTAGGTAAGGCTTGTTGTCAATAGTGAGAAATTGACATTTTCTATATATACGTCGATTTTTGCTGGTCATATTAATTTGCACTAGGACAAGTAGAGCCTCATCACTTGTTAACTGCTGCATTACCTTTGAGATATAAGGGAATAACCACCTACTACCACTAAAATAGGGCCATTTGGACATGTAGCATAGGCACATGTCAAAAGGAAAGTAGGTTGGTTAGGGACATTATTTGTAACTGCTTGGAAATTGGAAAGAAGGGGAATAAATTTTGTAATTGGCCACATTACAGACTATGAGAACTTTTGTACTTTCTACAAAATACTGAAAAACCATCCCCAAAGCCAAGAGAAGATGTAGCCTATGTTAAGGCAAACCTCTATAAAATCTCTTTATGTTTGATCTTTTTCCACTTTTTAATATGTCAATAGACAGAAGAGTTAAGTCTGAATGCTTCGTGGTGAAGATTCGATATGTTGACGAATTTCACCTACCCTCCTAGTGTGGAAGACCAACGACTTGAGTTGATCAAAGAATTGATCAACTCACCCAGATTGTTGGCAATTTGGTTTACAATTTCCAAAAGTGGGCAGCCAACAATAGGGGAAATCAGCCTCAGCATAGTAGTCCAGTAGACTATAGTGAGGGTAATAGTGTAAATAGGTACCAAGAAACCTACACGAAGCAAACTGAAGAGATAGGCACTAACCAACCTATGGCCTCATGCTCAATAGGGGAGATTAGCCTGAATACAGTAACCCAATAGACCATAGTGGTGTAGGATCAATACGGGAGATCAATAGTAAGACATGTAAAGTGAAATTTTGAATTTATTTTTTAAGATTGTTAAAAACCTTATGTCGCCATATACAATAAATTATTCAGCAATCATTATACCCTTTGAAGAGATCATCAGGAATGTTGAAGGATGTGATCGATGGGCTTTAACCAACTAGCTTTCTGCACTATTCTCTAATTCCTGGATAGTTGAGCGTGTGGGTACTCGTTCCTCAATCAGTACTCTAGTGCAGCTTGTCTCCTTTCAACTACCCAGATCTTTGAATTTATTATTATTAGTGAAATGTATAATAATAAATTCGCACACCTGAGAGTTTGCGGTCTTAAGAAAATAGGAGTCCTAATGGTCCTATTTATAAATTTGCATTAGGTGTGTGATAACCGAGAATTTTAGATTCTCGGAGTACATTAAAATTGTATGTATGTACCAATTTTAATAAATAAAATATGAAAAAGTTGTGGTTTAATACTGTTGTGAATACTGTAAAAATATTTCGGTAGTGTTAAAGTGAGTGAATTCAGAGATCGAAAATCTTACTAAATAGAAACGGGTAAGATGGCTCGAAAACAAAGCCAAAAACCCTGAAAAGTGCACCGAAGTGCACTAAAAGACGAAAATTTACGGTAGTGTATTCTGGCCAAACGGAAGCAAAATAAAACAAACCGATTACACCGGAGGCACCCGGAACCCACCTACGCGATTTTATTAAAGTTCCGTTTGGTTAGAATTTCGGTCAAAATTTAACCACGAATTAATTCATATACTAATTAGGTGATGTCATGGTGACATCATAAATTTGGATTTAGTTAATTAGGGAAATTAAGGTTAATTAATGAGTTAGGTAGCATTAAAGGTTAGGATTTAATGCTTTTTGAATCAAGGGCCATGATCAAGCCAAAATGGCATTGAAAAAAATTTGGAAATTTTGAAAAAAGGGGACTCGGCCACTTGGTGAGAAGGCAGCCCAAAAATTCTATTTTTGACCCCAAAAAGTTTGTATTTAAGTCCCTAAACCATTAGGAAATTGTTGGGAAAAATTGTAAAAAGGCCCCCATCCATTTACCTATAAATAGGCATGAGAAATTCATTTGAAAAATTGGAAAAATTGGCCAAACTCTTGCCTTTTTTTTTTTTTGCCAAAAATCCGGGCCCCTTACCCCATTTCAAACTAAATTTTAGCAAAAATTTTACACCAAAATTAGCTTCCAATTCAAGCTTAGGCATTAAGAGGGCAAAGTGATAAGGTAAGCCACTATTTTGAAGAATTTTTTCTTGATTTTCTTGCAAAAATCTGTGGCATATGAGGGTTGGAAATTGGTTAAAAATGTGGTGTTTTGTTTGTTGTTATGATTGGTTTGATATTAGAATGAATGAAGCATGATTTAGAACTAGGAAACAAGCAAAAATTTTGCATGCTTTCCTATGAAATCCGTGGCCTTGTAGGGTGGAAATGATGTGAAAAATTTGATGATTTAATGAATGGTTTACGTTCATTGGTAACATGTTGATCAAAGCATGAATTAGAATTTAGAAACAAGAAAATTTTGATGCTTGTTTCCATAGAATTAGTGGCCTATGTGGGATAAAAATGAGAAAATTTTAATGATGAAAAGTGAGGAGAAATGTTGATAAAACCCTAGTAATGAGAACAAAATTTTCCTATGGTGTTTGTGTATGAAAACCGTGGCATTGAAGGCAAGGATTGAATGGAAATTTTGTTAGGTTTTTAATGTTTATATGTAAATTTGAAAACCTAAGAGTGATATGTGATAATTGTTTAATGTGATGAAAAATATTTGGTGTTGTTTATCATGAGAAACCGAGGCTATAATTGGAAAAAAAATTGATGATTGGTGTTGAACTTTGAATGTTGGTTAATGTAGAAAATTTTTATATAAAGTTTGGTAACTTTGTATAAAATAGGCCTCTGGTATAGTACGTAGCAGGTACAAAGGTTATGAGGTGTTTTTAACGTTGAGGAACCCTAAAATACCAGCGGAAATGTTGTCAAAATTTCTAAAATGGCATAAGGGCATTTCGGGAAACGAGCGGTAAAAATATTAGACTCGGGAAGGAAACTGAGACCCCTCGGTGGCTTAGGATTGAAAATAGAAAACCAACCCAAGAGGAATAGTAAACCGACCCCTTTAATGACTAAAATGCCTAAAATGGGGAAAAATTCACATTACGGGTATTTTAGGAAACGAGGGAGAAAAATAGATCGGGATAAGAAACCTGAGCCCCTCAGGAACCGGGGCTTGGGAACGGGATGAAAAACGTTTTAAGAGTAGTGAAATACCCATTTGAGGCTCCAAAACGCTAGAAAACGAGAAACGACCGTAGGTGATGGATGAATAGTAATCGAGGGTCGGAAAATAAATAATTGAGATTTTGTAGCAAATAAAGCTGTAAAATAATACTGAAGCCTAGGGAATATTATTTTATGATATTTAGGCTTGGAAAATTCAGAAAAAAATGATAGAACGGAATAATACGGTCCCGAGACCCGTTAGGGGTAAAATGGTCATTTTGACCAAAAATTTTCGAAAGGCTCGGAAAGGACTATAAAGGATCTAGAATACCTTAAATAAAATTATAGAACCCAAAATAAAGATTTTAAAGTCAAAAATCTAGAGTTTAAATAGTACACGGGCATGTACTGTGAAACAAGGCCGTGTAGAGTGAACCCAAGAGGTACACGGGCTGGGACACTAGCGTGTTGCAGGCCGTGTACCACAAATATGTAGGAAAATAAATCGGTAAAAACGTATCAGAGTGGCGCAGCGGAACAATAAAAATTTTTAGATCGTTAAATATCTCATGATGCCATATACAATAAACCAACAACAATTAAAACTCATACCTCAAGGATGCCAATCTTGCAGGAGGAGAATGACCAGAGGCTTCAACCAACTAGCCTTCTCTACTATTATCCAATTCCCGAATGGTTGAGTGTGTGGGCACTCTGAACCTCGATCGGTATGCTAGCACTGCTAGTCTTCTTCCGACCACCCAGATCTCTAAAGAACTTTATTATCACGATGAGCTGTGCAACAATAAGCCTGCTCACCTGAGAGTCTGTGGTCTGAGAGAACTGGAGTGGCAGAACCTCTATTTATAGACCTGCATGAGGTGATTCTCTGAATTCGAATTGGACTAGGAAAAGATATTCTCCCTTATCCATAACCAAAAAAATCTGAATTTTTTCATGGGAAAATCCAACAATAAAATTCGGTTTTCTTAGGATAAATCCAATCCAAATCTAAACAAGATTTTAAGTAGAATTTTATCTCTCTTTTCAACCAAAAAATCTGAAATTTCCTAGGAGAAAATCTTCTCCACAAATTCGGCCATTATGGATAAGGGAGAATCAAAAATTCCACTAGGATTTTCAAGCTTGAATCTTATCTCAACCTTATCCAAAATAACCGAATTTTCCTAGGAGATTATCTCCAAAATTTCGGTCATTTTTCAGGGAGGAGAGAATCCAAATACAACTGGGATTGAAACTTGAATTTTTCCCTTGAATCTTATCCACAAAAACCGAAATTCCATTGAGGATTATCCTCAAAATTTCGTCCATAGTTTGTTGGGATTTGGATTCAAAATTCAAGTAGGATTCTAACAAGATTATCCTCTCCAAATCCAACTCAAACTCGAATTTCAAACCTTGTGGATTTTCCACAACAAATTCGAATCTTACTTGGACTGTGATTCAAAATTTGAATTTCAAATTTCAAATTCGAATTTCAAATTCAAATTTCAAATTTCAAATTTCAAATTTCAAATTTAAATTTCAAATTCAAATTTCAAATTCGAATTTCAAATTCAAATTTCAAATTCAAATTTCAAATTTCAAATTTCAAAATTCAAAATTCAAAATTCAAAATTCAAATTTCAAATTCCACAAAATGGTTGTGTTTCAAATTCTTGTTCTCATGGATAATTTTCTACAACTCCAATCCAATCTCAAATAAAATCATGGCAACTTTATTTGGAGTTTGAATAATTGTGTACTCTATTATCCAAAACAAAATCTGAATCCAACCGGAGAGAATCTTGTCTACCATCCTAATCTTGTGTCATCACCATCCATGCATAATAAACCAACGAATAGCATATACAAATCAATTTGCCAAACGTTAAGGAATTATGTGGAGCTAGTAGAGGGACTGATTGGACATATAGAATCGGGCTCCCGTGATTCCATATGATCATCATTCTGTACCGAACAACTCAATCATATGATCACTAATTTCAAAGTCATACCACTATAAACCTGAAACTGAACTCCCAATTATATACCGTATTACGTAAGCCTGTGACGAGCTACTATCCAATGACCTTGTCGTATATGCAAAACCCTCATATGATATCCATGATCAGCCTTAGGTCAAAGTCTGTTTAATCCTACTGATCAGGCTATCTTAAAGTTCTATTATACTACCGAATTAAGAAAATGATTATTCACCATATGTGAATAAGAAGTCATCCGCCCAGCAGACGACCCAAGGCCTTGTCCATTTTCACATTCAGTATAATGCCTTTAAGAGGATACCTTTAACTCCTTAAAGCTATGATTCCAATATCTGCAAACAAACCCTTCATCGTATACAAGTCATGCACCCAACGAACCGGTCTATAAGCTTACTACCTCTGAGACTTTTTAGCCATTGGAACATCAAAGTACACAAGTCATATACATGAAGTAGTTCATTTACTCAGGATTAAGGTTATTGCACAATGAACGTCAAAAGCAGATTGATCCACTCATAGCAGACTATGTAGATCAATCACGCTTTAGTCCAGGTCTAATATGTCACCTCCAAGCGACATATCTATGTCTCTACTTGGGAGTCCAGCTCCAGACAGTCAAGACAAACCATCCCCTCCAAGGCTTTAGACAACATGATAGTCTTAACATGAGTTAGATGCTCGGTCTAACCCCATAGACTACAGACCATAGTTTAGACCGCTGACTTTAGAACATTGTCTTCTCGTATACAAAAGTCCATTGTATGCAACGTGCTAACAGTTTTAACACAAGCAGTCAGTGAGCCATATTTGCTTACATTTACTTTAACATGTAACTAAGACGAGGACAGATAGCAATGTAATGAATAACCTCTATGTATAATTTTATTATCCAGTTCAAAATGAATACATCAAAATGTCTCTAATACTTAGGGCATTTCCTAACAATCTCCCACTTGCCCTAAACCAGTAGATGTGCCATGTTACGCATCCCCATCGCCTCTACATGCCTCTCAAAGCTTCTAGCCACCAAAGTCTTAGTAAAGGGATCAACGATGTTGTCCTCGGACGCGATCTTACATACATCCACTTGTCCTGTCTCCACATGCCCTCTAATAATGTGATATCTCCGATCGATGTGCTTGGTCCTCTTGTGGTGCCGAGATTCCCTTGTGTTGGCAATAGCCCCTGTATTATCACAGTAAAGTGTGATAGGCTTGTCAACACCCGGAATGACCTCAAGGTTTCTAAAAAATTTACGGAGCCAAACCGCTTCTTTAGATGCCTCAGCCGCAGCCACATACTTAGCCTCCATAGTAGAGTCAGCTGTGCAACCCTGCTTCACGCTCCTCCACACAATGGCGCCTCTTTCGAGTAAAAACACTAATCCAGATGTCGATTTCCTCGAATCCTTTCAAGTCTGGAAGTCTGAGTCCGTGTATCCTACGGGTGTTAGGTCCCCTCCAGAATACACCAGCATATAATCCCTCGTTCTCTTAAGATACTTGAGTATATGCTTTACAGCTTGCCAGTGCTTGGTTCCAAGATTTGCTTGATATCGACTCACCATACCTACTGCAAAACATATGTCTGGGCGAGTGCAAAGCATAGCGTACATAAGGCTACCCACAGCGGATGCATAAGGGACCTTACTCATACGTTCTCTTTCTTCTGATGTCTTGGGACAGTCATCTAATGAAAGAGTTAGACCGGTAATAGAAGGTTGTGAGCCTTTCTTTGCCTCTTGCATTGCATATTTGTCAATTATTTTATCTATGTATGAAGCTTGGGATAACGCTATCATTTTGTTCTTTCGATCTCTGAAGAGACGAATGCCTAGAACATAATTAGCTTCTCCCAAGTCCTTCATGTCAAACTGTTGGTGTAACCAAAGCTTGACCGATGATAAGTTCCCTACATCATTCCCAATGAGTAGTATATCATTGACATAGAGCATCAGAAAGACCACCTTTCCATCCTTAATACGTTTATAAACACAAGGTTCATCAACGTTCTGCTCAAAACCAAATGTCTTAATCGCTTGATCAAACCTCTGGTTCCATGAGCGGGATGCTTGCTTTAATCCATAAATGGATCTAAGCAACTTGCAGACTTTCCTTTCTTGGCCTTTCGCTACGAACCCTTCGGGTTGTATCATATAGATACACTCTTCAAGATGGCCATTCAAGAATGCCGTCTTGACATCTATTTGCCAGATCTCGTAATCGAGAGCCGCAGCAATGGACAGAAGAATACGGATAGACTTCAGCATAGCAACAGGTGAAAAGGTTTCATCATAATCGATTCTAGCCTTTTGCGCGTATCCCTTTGTAACCAGTCTAGCTTTGAAAGTTTCCACTCTCCCTTCCGCATCCTTCTTTCTTTTGTAGACCCATTTGCATCCAATGGGTTTTATCCCATCCGGTAAATCTACAAGTTCCCAAACAGAGTTGGATTTCATAGAATCCATCTCATTGTTCATAGCCTGTTTCCAAGATTTAGAATCAACATCATTTACAGTTTCATCATAAGTGACCGGATCATCCTCATGCTCATGAGCCTCGGCCTGGTATACCTCAGCATCATACATGAAGAAATTAGGTTTCTTAGAAACCCTCCCACTACGATGAGGCACCCTAAATTGTTGATCGTCTACAGGTCTTTCACTGGAACTCGGACTTGCGTCCAAGACCAAAATCTGTGGAGCAGTTCTTTCACCCGATAACTCCTCTAGCACTACTTTGCTTCGAGGCTTAAAGTCATTCATGTGACTTTCCTCTAAGAATGTCGCATGGGTTGAAACAATGACCATTTGTTCCTTCGAGTTATAGAACATACCTCCTTTAGTTCCTTTTGGATACCCTACAAACATGCACAATTCTGATCTTGGTTCCAACTTTTTCGCATCCCCATCCAGTACATGCGCTGGGCAGCCCCATATTCTCATATGTCCAAGGGAGGGCTTCTTGCCGCGCTACAATTCATATGGAGTTCTGGGAATTGATTTGCTTGGAACCTGGTTCAGAATATAGCACGCCGTTTGTAAAGCATATCCCCAAAATGATAATGGCAGCATTGAATAACTCATCATGGACCGTACCATATCCAATAAGGTCCTGTTTCTCCTTTCGGCTACACCATTCTGTTGTGGAGTACCAGGTGTAGTCAATTGGGATAAAATCCCGTTCTCTACAAGATGTTTTAGAAATTCATCGGAGAGATATTCGCCACCTTGATCAGATCGAAGTGTCTTTATGGATTTATCCAATTGCTTTTCCACTTCCGCACGATACTCTTTGAACTTATCAAAGTTTTCGCTGTTGCGGTGCATCAGATACACATATCCATACCTCGAGTAATCATCTATAAAAGAGACATAATACTCAAACCCTCCTCGTGCTGTGACGTTCATGGGGCCACATACGTCAGTGTGCACAATTTCTAAGAGCTCCTGAGCCCTTGTATCCTTAGCTCCAAAAGACCTCTTAGTCATTTTACCTTCTAGACAAGACTCACATTGGGGAAGTCGTACCTCCTCCAGAGATTCTAGAGGACCGTCTTTCACCAATCTTTGAATCCTATTCTGATTAATATGACCAAGTCTTAAATGCCAAAGATACGCCTTGTTAGAGTGAGAAACTTTCAACCTTTTAGAGTTATCAATTAATTCAGTGTCAAGCAGTGAGTACATCTTTGGTTTGATCAAATATAGGTTTCCATCCATCCATCCAGAACAGATAAAAGACTTATTTCTACGAATATCAACTCTTTTACTAAAAGAAACTGAATAAGAATCCTTTATTAAACAAGCTACCGATATAAAGTTCCTCCTAAAATTAGGAACATAAAAACAGTCTTTCAATAAAATAAACCTAAATTGATCAAAATAAAGATAAACATCTCCCACTGCTTCAGCCACCACAAAGCTACCGTCTCCAGTCCGTAACGAGAGGCTTCTATCATGTAGACTTTTTGTTTCCACAAACCTCTACATAGAAACACAAACATGGTTAGTGACGCCCGAATCAATGACCCAAGTGTCTTTCGATTCTTCCACCAAACACGCTTCTAAGTAATGAAGTTCCTTACCTTCCTTGCCCTTGGTGGCTAGGAATTCCCGGCAAGCCTTCTTGAAGTGACCTACCTTCCCACAATGGAAGCATTTGGACTTTTTAGGGTCCTTTGGCTTCTTGTTCTCGTTCTTCTTCTTCCCGTCCGAGACAGGAGGATTAGAAGAACTAGAAGCCACTTGCTTCTTATTTGGCCTCTTCCTCTTCCGTGAGGGATTGGAAGATTCCGCTAAATTGGCCTCACCTTTAGGTCGGACCACATCCTCATCCCTGATCATCCGCTCATAAGCCTGTAGTTGCTTCATGAACTCAGTTAGTCCTAACTCCTTTGTCGCCAGATTGTATGCGGCTTTAAACCCCACAAAATCTTTAGACAGAGTCTTGAACACCATCTCGATCTGGGTGTTGTAGTCCAACTCAGCACCATTCTCGGCAGCCTCAGCGAAGAATCCCATTAGAGTGATCATATGGTCCTTCACCGGAGTACCCACCTTTTACTTAGAGTTCATAATGCTGGTGATAGCGGACTGTCGAGCCAATTTTTCTTGGCCTCCGAACATGTCCTCCAGATTTTCCATGATCTCCCCAGCAACTTGATAAGTCTCATGCTGCTTTTGTAAAGCACTCGTCATGCTAGCAAGGATGTAGCATCGAGCTATCTCATTGGATTCTCTCCAACGATTATAGGCAACCAGGACCTCCTCAAGTGGTATGTCAGGTTTGGGCCCAGGTGGGCATGGTTCGTCCAGTACGAACTTGTGTCTCTCGCAGCTGAGAACTATTAATAGATTTCTTTTCCAATCTTTATAATTGTCGCCATTCAGTTTATTCTCAGTAAGTATTGAAATGAGGGGTGTCGGTGACATTTTGAACTGAAATAAAATTATACTAGACATCATTACAAAGCCCAAGCAAATATTCAGATAATTTAGCAAATAAAACATACAAGTATGTTCCTACATGAAACTTGAAAAAACATGAAGCATTGCAGCGGTAATTCTCAGCACCTATTACCCCAAGCCACCGAGGGGTGGTCATGGAAACAAATAGCCGGAACATGGACCCCGTCCAATTAATATATGTTGCCTTAAATCCTCCAAGGTTAAGACATATATTAATAACCGCTTATTTGGCCACCAATTTAGTTAACAGAGCTTCTAGGGAAGGTTAATAACTAAACGAGTCTTGAGTGTATAACCATTACTTACATAGCCCGATCCACGTCCTACCAAGCCACCGAGGGGTGGTCATGAATAGGATCGTACCCAAACATGTTTTCCACATAGGAGATCCAATCTAGTATACCGGCGGCGGTAAACACCTACCGAGGGGTGTGGTCAGGGCAGAACTGACGCGAGGCGTTACCATGCTTTCACATATGGATCAACAATGGAGGCCGTGGGTTTTGTTTGAAACCCTCTCCCACTTAATATTTTGAAAAACATGCAAGTTTTGACAAATTATGTATGATCAATATAGTATGAGCGGCACTCACCTATCCTATATGACATGTTATCAAATATGCATACAAAACATCCATCAATACATATTTATACATCCATGACATATCATAGAAAAAATAATTGACAGAATAACCAAGCTATGGTTCCATCCTAGAACAAAGAAAATAAAGATTACAAAATTCCATCCAAAGCATTCTTTGGGTCTTGAATTCTGTTCCGTCTTCTTGTATCCATCTTTATGTAGCCTCTCCATTTATTTCTCATCCCAAGAATTATTTAAAATTTAAATCTCCAAAAATTTAAATTTCAAATTCAAATTCCAAATTCGAATTTCAAATTTAAATTTCCAATTCAAATTTTAAACAATTTTAAACATCATGTGTAATAATATGTAATTTCAAAAAAATTTCAAATTTTCAATTACATATTTTTAAACATGATTTAAAATTAAATTTCTAATTTAAAAATCAAAATTTTTTGATTTTTAGACCGCCGTACCGCCGCCTCCGAAGGCGGCAGCCGCCGTGGGCAGCCAGCAGCCCTACGGCTGCCCCCTATGTGCAGCCTTACCGGGCTGCAGGCCAAGCCTGCAGCGCCAGGTTGCACGCCCAGGCTGGGCGCAGCAGCCGGCAGGCTGCAGGCAGCGTCTGCAGCCAGAGGCTGCACGCCCAGGCTGTGGCCAGCCTTGGGCAGGCCACGGCCACCCTTGGCTACAGGCCAAGCCTGCGGCCGTGGGTGGTGTTGGCCTGCACAGTGGCTGCCATAGCCCCATCCTGCCCGAGGGCCGGGGCTGCAGCCCCACCAAGGTCGGTTGGCCTATCCCGAGGGGTCGTGTCTTGATTTTCAGGCCATATTCCGATTTACCTATTAGGATCTCCAAAAATTAATTTGAATCCCAATTAAATTGAAATTTTCCACACAATCAAAATTTCAACCTTTAAATCAAATTTAACCTTTGGGAAAAAATAAATTACGGTCTTCAATCTTCAATCTCCTCCAAGAATAATTACACAAAAATTCCTAAACCGTTTCCGGTGTTCAAAAATTCTAACCATAAAAATTCTAAAAGACAAAAATTAAAATCCATGGGAAAATTACAGTGTCAATAAACTGCTCCCATGGTTACATAAAAATTCTTAGATACAATTTTTCTAAATTCTAAGGAACCATAACCGGTATAAACAAGCATGCTTATAATAATTCAAAAAATTAAAATAACCACATACTTTATACATAATCCATGATAACAACATAAAGGAACCCTAGAATGCCACTCTCTAAATATCAAATCCATACATAAATAAAAAGACTAAGTAATTGTCTAATTTATATACATGGCATAGTCATGAGATGTCTCTGATACCAATTGTAGGAAAATAAATCGGTAAAAACGTATCAGAGTGGCGCAGCGGAACAATAAAAAATTTTAGATCGTTAAATATCTCATGATGCCATATACAATAAACCAACAACAATTAAAACTCATACCTCAAGGATGCCAATCTTGTAGGAGGAGAATGACCGGAGGCTTCAACCAACTAGCTTTCTCTACTATTATCCAATTCCCGAATGGCTGAGTGTGTGGGCACTCTGAACCTCGATCGGTATGCTAGCACTGCTAGTCTTCTTCCGACCACCCAGATCTCTAAAGAACTTTATTGTCACGATGAGCTGTGCAACAATAAGCCTGCTCACCTGAGAGTCTGTGGTCTGAGAGAACTGGAGTGGCAGGACCTCTATTTATAGACCTGCATGAGGTGATTCTCTGAATTCGAATTGGACTAGGAAAAGATATTCTCCCTTATCCATAACCAAAAAAATCTGAATTTTTTCATGGGAAAATCCAACAATAAAATTCGGTTTTCTTAGGATAAATCTAATTCAAATCTAAACAAGATTTTAACTAGAATTTTATCTCCCTTTTCAACCAAAAAATCCGAAATTTCCTAGGAGAAAATCTTCTCCACAAATTCGGCCATTATGGATAAGGGAGAATCAAAAATTCCACTAGGATTTTCAAGCTTGAATCTTATCTCAACCTTATCCAAAATAACCAAATTTTCCTAGGAGATTATCTCCAAAATTTCGGCCATTTTTCAGGGAGGAGAGAATCCAAATTCAACTGGGATTGAAACTTCAATTTTTCCCTTGAATCTTATCCACAAAACTGAAATTCCATTGAGGATTATCCTCAAAATTTCATCCATAGTTTGTTGGGATTTGGATTCAAAATTCAAGTAGGATTCTAACAAGATTATCCTCTCTAAATCCAACTCAAATTCGAATTTCTAACCTTGTGGATTTTCCACAACAAATTCGAATCCTACTTGGACTGTGATTCAAAATTTGAATTTCAAATTTCAAATTCGAATTTCAAATTCAAATTTCAAATTTCAAATTTCAAATTCGAATTTCAAATTCAAATTTCAAATTCGAATTTCAAATTCAAATTTCAAATTAAAATTTCAAATTCAAATTTCAAATTCAAATTTCAAATTCAAATTTCAAATTTCAAATTTCAAATTTCAAAATTCAAAATTCAAATTTCAAATTCCACAAAACAGTTGTGTTTCAAATTCTTGTTCTCATGGATAATTTTCTACAACTCCAATCCAATCTCAAATAAAATCATGGCAACTTTATTTAGAGTTCGAATAATTGTGTACTCTATTATCCAAAACAAAATCTGAATCCAACCGGAGAGAATCTTGTCTACCATCCTAATCCTGTGTCATCACTATCCATGCATAATAAACCAGCCAATAGCATACACAAATCAATTTGCCAAACGTTAAGGAATTATATGGAGCAAGTAGAGGGACTGATTGGACATATAGAATCGGGCTCCCGTGATTCCATATGATCATCATTCTGTACTGAACAACTCAATCATATGATCACTAATTTCAGAGTCACACCACTATAAACCTGAAACTGAACTCCCAATTATATACTGTATTACATAAGCCTATGACGAGCTACTATCCAATGACCTTGTTGTATATGCAAAACCCTCATATGATATCCACGATCAGCCTTAGGTCAAAGTCCGTTTAATCCTACTGATCAGGCTATCTCAAAGTTCCATTATACTACCGAATTAAGAAAATGATTATTCACCATATGTGAATAAGAAGTCATCCGCCCAGCAGACGACCCAAGGCCTTGTCCATTTTCACATTCAGTATAACGCCTTGAAGAGGATACCTTTAACTCCTTAGAGCTATGATTCCGATATCTGCAAACAAACCCTTCATCGTATACAAGTCATGCACCCAACGAACCGGTCTATAAGCTTACTACCTCTGAGACGCTTTAGCCATTGGAACATCAAAGTACACAAGTCATATAAATGAAGTAGTTCATTTACTCAGGATTAAGGTTATTGCATAATGAACGTCAAAAGCAGATTGATCCACTCATAGCGGACTACGTAGATCAATCACGCTTTAGTCCAGGTCTAATATGTCACCTCCAAGTGACATATCTATGTCTCTACTTGGGAGTCCAGCTCCAGACAGTCAAGACAAACCGTCCCCTCCAAGGCTTTAGACAACATAATAGTCTTAACATGAGTTAGATGCTCGGTCTAACCCCATAGACTACAGACCATAGTTTAGACCGCTAACTTTAGAACATTGTCTTCTCGCATACAAAAGTCCATTGCATGCAACGTTCTAACAGTTTTAACACAAGCAGTCAGTGAGCCATATTTGCTTACATTTACTTTAACATGTAAATAAGACGAGGACAGATAGCAATGTAATGAATAACCTCTATGTATAATTTTATTATCCAGTTCAAAATGAATACATCAAAATATCTCTAATACTTAGGGCATTTCCTAACAAAATAAAGTTGAAATATGTTAAATTGTTAAGTGAAATAAATATATATTCAAAGTGATAATTAATGATGGGTATTAATAGACAATACTATGCCTGTAGGGACCCAAACTAGAGATAAAACAGCGGAGGAGTTCCGGAAGTGGACATTATTGCAGTGGTGGTAAGTTCTGTTAGGAAATGCCCTAAGCATTAGAGACATTTTAATGTATTTATTTTGAATTGGATAATAAAATTATATATAGAGGTTATTCATTACATTGCTGTCTGTCCTGATTTTATTTATATGTTAAAGTAAATGTAAGTAAACATGGCTCCCTGACTGCTTGTGTTAAAACTGTTAGAACGTTGCATGCAATGGACTTTTGTATGCGAAAAGACAATGTTCTAAAGTAAATGGTCTAAACTAAGGTCTGTAGTCTATGATGTTAGACCGAGCATCTAACTCATGTTAAGACTATTATGTTGTCTAAAGCCACGGTGGGGATGGTTTGTTTTGACTGTCTGGAGCTGGACTCCCAAGCAGAGACATAGATATGTTGCTTGGTGGTGACATATTAGACCGGGACTAAAGCATGATTGATCTACGAAGTCCGCTTTGAGTGGATCAATCTACTTTTGACGTTCATTGTGCAGTAACCTTAATCTTGAGTAGATGAATAGCTTCATGTATATGACTTGTGTATTTTGATGTTCCAATGGCTAAAGTGTCTCAGAGGTAGTAAGCTTATAGACCGGTTCGTTGGGTGCATGACTTGTATACGATGAAGGGTTCATTTACAGATATCGGAATCATAGCTTTAATAAGGAGTTAAGGGTATCCTCTTAAAGGCACTATACTGGATGTGAAAATGGACAAGGCCCTGGGTTGTCTGCTCGGCGGATGACTTCGTATTCACATATGGTGAATAATCATTTTCTTTATTTGGTAGTATAATGGAACTTTAAGATAGCCTGATCAGTAGGATTAAACAGACTTTGACCTAAGGCTAATCATGGATATCATATGAGGGTTCTGCATACATGATAAGGTCATTGGACGATAGCTTGTCACAGGCTTACGTAATACGGTATATAATTGGGAGTCTAGTTTCAGGTTTATAGTGGTGTGACTCTGAAATTAGTGATCATGTGATTGAGTTGTTTGGTAAAGAATGATGATCATATGGATTTACAGGAGCCCGATTATATATGTCCAATCAGTCCCTCTACTAGCTCCATAAAATTCCTTAACATTTGGCAAATTGATTTGTGTATGCTAGTGGCTAGTTGATTATGCATGGATGGTGTTGACATAGGACTAGGATGGTGGACAAGATTCTCTCCGGTTCAATTCAGATTTTGTTTTGGATAATAGAGTACACAATTATTCGAACTCCAAATAAAGTTACCATGATTTTATTTGAGATTGAATTGGAGTTGTAGAAAATTATCCATAAGAACAAGAATTTGAAATACAACTGTTTTGTGGATTTTGAAATTTGAATTTTGAAATTTGAAATTTGAATTTGAAATTTAAAATTTGAAATTTGAAATTTGAATTTAAAATTTGAAATTCAAATTTTGAATCACAGTCTAGGTAGAATTCGAATGTTTTATGGTAAATCCACAGAGATGAAATTCGAATTTGAATTGGATATGGAGAGGAAAATCTTGTTTGAATCCTATTTGAATTTTGAATCCAAATCCTAACAAACACGGTCGAAAATTTTGAGGATTATCCTCATGGAATTTTCAGATTTTTATGGATAAGGTTCAGGAAAAAATTCAAGTTTCAATCCCAATTGAATTTGGATTCTCTCGTCCTTGATTATGGCCGAATTTTTTGAGGATAAATCCTAGGAGATTTTCGGTTATTTTGGATAAGGATGAGATAAGATTCAAGCTTGAAAATCCAAGTGGAATTTTGATTCCTCCCTTACTTTTTATGGCCGAAAATATTTGAGAAAGATCCTAAAGTGATTTTCGGATTTTTGGTTGGTTAAGACTGTTAGGAAATGCCCTAAGCATTAGAGACATTTTGATGTATTTATTTTGAACTGGATAATAAAATTATATATAGAGGTTATTCATTACATTGCTATCTGTCCTCATCTTATTTACATGTTAAAGTAAATGTAAGCAAATATGGCTCCCTGACTGCTTGTGTTAAACTGTTAGAATGTTGCATGCAATCGACTTTTGTATGCGAGAAGACAATGTTCTAAAGTTAGCAGTCTAAACTATGGTCTGTAGTCTATGGGGTTAGACCGAGCATCTAACTCATGTTAAGACTATTATGTTGTCTAAAGCCTTGGAGGGGATAGTTTGTCTTGACTGTCTGGAGCTGGACTCCCAAGTAGAGACATAGATATATTGCTTGGTGGTGACATATCAGACCGGGACTAAAGCGTGATTGATCTACGTAGTCCGCTATGAGTGGATCAATCTGCTTTTGACGTTCATTGTGCAATAACCTTAATCCTGAGTAAATGAACTACTTCATGTATATGACTTGTGTACTTTGATGTTCCAATGGCTAAAGCGTCTCAGAGGTAGTAAGCTTATAGACCGGTTCGTTAGGTGCATGACTTGTATACGATGAAGGGTTTGTTTGCAGATATCGGAATCATAGCTCTGAGGAGTTAAAGGTATCCTCTTAAATGCATTATACTGAATGTGAAAATGGACAAGGCCTTGGGTCGTCTGCTGGGCGGATGACTTCTTATTCACATATGGTGAATAATCATTTTCTTAATTCGATGGTATAATGGAACTTTAAGATAGCCTGATCAGTAGGATTAAACGGACTTTGACCTAAGGCTGATCATGGATATCATATGAGGGTTTTGCATATATGACAAGGTCATTGGATAGTAGCTCGTCACAGGCTTACGTAATACGGTATATAATTGGGAGTTCAGTTTCAGGTTTATAGTGGTGTGACTCTAAAACTAGTGATCATATGATTGAGTTGTTCGGTAAAGAATAATGATCATATGGAATCATGGGAGCCTGATCATATATGTCCAATCAGTCCCTCTACTAGCTCCACATAATTCCTTAACGTTTGGAAAATTGATTTGTGTATGCTATTGGCTAGTTTATTATGCATGGATGGTGATGACATAAGATTAGGATGGTAGACAAGATTCTCTTCGGTTGGATTCAGATTTTGTTTTGGATAATAGAGTACACAATTATTCGAACTCCAAATAAAGTTGCCATGATTTTATTTGAGATTGGATTGGAGTTGTAGAAAATTGTCCATGAGAACAAGAATATGAAACACAACCGTTTTGTGGAATTTGAAATTTGAATTTTGAATTTTGAATTTTGAAATTTGAAATTTGAATTTTGAATTTGAAATTTGAATTTGAAATTTGAATTTGAAATTCGAATTTGAAATTTGAATTTGAAATTTAAATTTGAAATTTGAAATTTGAAATTTGAAATTTGAAATTCAAATTTTGAATCACAGTCCAAGTAGGATTCGAATTTGTTGTGGAAAATCCACAAGGTTTGAAATTCGAATTTGAGTTGGATTTGGAGAGTATACTCTTGTTAGAATCCTACTTGAATTTTGAATATAAATCTCAACAAAAGTGGACGAAAATTTTGAGGATAATCCTAAATGAAAAATTCGGATTTTTGTGGATAGATTCAAGGGAAAATTCAAGCTTCAATCCTAGTTGAATTTGGATTCTCTCCTTCCCTGAAAAGTGGCCGAAAATTTGGAGAATCTCTCCTAGGAAATTCGGTTATTTTTGGATAAGGTTGAGATAAGATTCAAGCTTGAAAATCCTAATGGAATTTTGATTCTTCCTTATCCTAAAAGTGGCCGAAAATTTGGAGAAGATTTTCTCCTAGAAATTTCGGATTTTTTGGTTGAAAAAGGGGGATAAAATTCTAGTTAAAATCTTGTTTAGATTTGGATTGGATTTATCCTAAGAAAACCAAATTTAATTGTGGAGATTCTCCCTTAGAAAATTCGGATTTTTTGGTTATGGATAAGGGAGAAAATCTTTTCCTAGTCCAATTCGAATTCAGAGAATCACCTCATGCAGGTCTATAAATAGAGGTCCTGCCACTCCAGTTCTCTAAGACCACAGACTCTCAGGTGAGCAGGCTTATTGTTGCACAGCTCATCGTGACAATAAAGTTCTTTAGATATCTGGGTGGTCGGAAGAAGACTAGCAGTGCTAGCATACCGATCGAGGTTCAGAGTACCCACACACTCAGCCATTCGGGAATTGGAGAATAGTAGAGAAGGCTAGTTGGTTGAAGCCTCCGGTCATTCTCCTCCTGCAAGATTGGCGTCCTTGAGGTATGAGTTTTAATTGTTGTTGATTTATTGTATGTGGCATCATAAGATATTTGACGATCAAAAAATTTTTATTGTTCCGCTGCGCCACTCTGATATGTTTTTACCGATTTATTATCCTACGAAAGGCACCGTAACGGATGGCACCGGTAGAGTTAAAAGAGTTACAAGAGTAGCTGAAAGAACTTCTTGACAAGGGATTTATACATCCGAGTTACTCCCCATGGGGTGCTCCCGTACTATTTGTCAAGAAGAAGGATGGACCTTTTCACATGTGTATCGACTACCAGTAGTTGAACAAGTTTACTATCAAGAATAGGTATCCGTTATCTAGAATTGACGACTTGTTTGACCAACTTAAAGGCGTAAAAGTATTCTCCAAGATTGATCTATGATCAGGATACCATCAGCTGCGGATCAAGGAGAGCAACATTCACAAGACCACATTAGGACCTGTTACGGTCATTACGAATTCCTTATGATGCCGTTTGGGTTAACAAATGCACCAACTGCATTTATGGACTAGATGAATCGAGTCTTCAAAGAATATCTAGATAAGTTTGTCATTGTGTTTATCGATGACATACTTATATATTCAAAGACTCAAAAGGAGCATGAAGAGCACATGTGGATCATTTTGCAGATGATAAGGAAGCACCAACTCTATGCCAAATTTTCTAAGTGTGAATTTTGGCTAGATAGAGTGCATTTCCTTAGACATGTGGTTTCCAAGGAAGGAATTGCCGTGGACCAAGCAAAAGTAGAGGCGATCAATGAATGGCCCGCACCTAAGAATTTGATTGAAATACGGAGTTTCTTAGGTTTAATCGGCTATTATCGAAGATTTGTAGAGGGATTCGCATGGCCTGCTACACCTCTCACGGCTTTGACATGCAAGGAGAGGACGTATAAGTAGACGGAGGAGTGCGAAAGAAGCTTTCAAGAGCTGAAAAGGTGATTAACTAGTGCACCAATTCTTACACTTCCCATTGAAAGGAAGATGTTTGTGATTTGTAGTGATACGTCAAAGATGGGATTAGTAGCTATCTTGATACAAGGTGACAAGGTTATTGCCTATGCCTCACGTCAATTAAAGGACCATGAGAGAAATTATCCCACGCACGATTTGGAACTTACCGCAGTAGTGTTTGCATTGAAGATCTGGCAACACTATCTGTATGGAGCTCAGCGTCAGATTTATACTGACCATCAGAGTTTAAAATATTTCTTCACATAGAAGGACCAGAATATGCAAGAAAGTGGATGGTTGGAGCTGGTGAAGGATTATGATTGCGAAATCCTCTACCATCCCGGAAAAGCCAATCGTGTTGCTGATGTGTTAAGTAGGAAATCTACTGTTCCATAGTAACTGCTGATTGGAAAATTTCCAAGGCCATTGCAATAAGAGATTAACACGTTGAAGATGGAGCTCATAACAGGAAGATTGGCTGCACTAGAATTGGAATCATCGTTATATAAGGACATTAGAGAAGTTTAAAAGCGAGATACCAATCTACTAAGCCCTCAAGAAGAAGTGTCCAAAGATGGATTAATCATACATCAGGGAAGAATTTATGTTCCCGATGATGAAGGATTAAGAAGGCGAATTATGGCAGAAGCCCATGAAACGCCATATTCAGTGCATCCCGGTGTGACAACTAGGAATTTCTGGCATTCTCGAATGAAAATGTACAATTGTATATGTGTGACAACTTGTACTATTTAAAGAGTAAAATAAACAAATTTATACTGTTTAGAATGTACTAAAATGTTATGACAATGCTGATGGATAGAAATTCAGTGCTGAGAAATTTTACCAAAGCAAAACGGGTGAAACGGTGTCAAAATGATGTTAAAAACCCTAACCGGTACCTATGGTGCACTAAAAGATGAAAAACTTTCGGGATTGATTTTGATCAAACGGAAGTAGTATAAATTGATCTGACTGCACCGGAGACCTCAGGAATCCGCCGGGGTGATTTCGGGAAAATTTCGCTCTGGTTAAAATTTGGTCAAAAGCGACGTGAATAGTAAAGTCAAAAAAGTAAGTTAATGACTCATCGTTGATGATGTCATTAAAATGAATAATAAATAGATAATTAAAGTGGTAGGTGAGGTGGATGGCTAGGATTTAATTTACTTTTAATCTAAAGGCCAAGATTTGGCCAAAATTCCACCCATTTTATTTTTGAAAAATGGTGGAAAGAATTAGCAAGAAAGGTGTCAATTTCTCATTGGTTGATTAAGGGTGATTCATGCCAAATTAGCCAAATTAATATGGCTTCCTTAACCAAAAAGTTTCGCCCATTTGTGAACCAAACCGTAGCAAAAGAAACAAAGCCAAAGAAAACCAAGAAAAATGTTCTAAGTGATTCCAAGGGAGGATACGTGAGCCACCTTGGCGAAGCTAAGGAATTCTTCAATTTTTGGAAGTAAAAAATTCAAGTTTGACAAGCTAGCATCCAAGTAACCAAGGTAAGCTTTAAAACTTGTAATTTTTCCCCATTTTTGGCCATGAAATCCGTGGGAATAGGGAGAAGAAAATGATGAAATTTTATTGTGGATTTGATGAAATTATGTGTTGGTTTTGTGATATGTTGAATTAGGTTATTCATGTATTGGATTTGCATGAAAAAAATGTGATTTTTGGCTTGTTTTCTCTATAAAATCCGTGGGTTCAAAGGGGAGATTTTGGTGATGAAATTTTGATGAAAAATATTGTTATGTGGTGTGGAAATATGTTTTGGATGTTTAGAAACAATAAACTTCATATTGAATTTTCAAAAAAAGAAATTTGACAAAAGTTAGTTTGAAAACCCTAAGTGAAAACCAATTGTGGTTTAGGGTTTTAATGAAAAAAAATTTTGTTGATTAAGGGTTGTTTTGGAATAAAAATTATGTTATGGTTTAAGTATAAAACCGAGCATAATGTGGAGAAAATGAAGAAAAAAAATTTTGCTAGGGTTTGACAAGTCAAAACAGTGGCTTAATTAAGGGGGGAAAGTAAAAGAAATTTTGAACATTGTGATTGTTTTGTAAATTAGTGATCGTGTAAATTTTATGTAAAAGTTTGGGAAACTTTTACATAAAATAGGACTTTGGTATAGTACGTGGCAGGTACACATGGTTAGAGGCGTACCTAACATCGGTAGCCTTAGACTTACGCTGAAATGCCGCCGAGATTTCGAAAAACAGCATTTAGGGCAAAAAGGGAATCGAGAGTAAAAGTTAGGGTCGCTTCAGAAACCTGAGTCCCTTAAGGAAAATTGAATAAGGGAAACCTAAGGGGTAGTTCGTGAATAGTAACCCATCCCCTTAAAAATGTAAAACGTGAGTGAAACTGTAAAACCGATCTCGAGGGGGGGCATTTTTGGAAAATGAATTAAAGGTCCAAGTCGAGTATGAAAAATCCAATGGTTAAAGCGTCTCAGAGGTAGTAAGCTTATAGACCGGTTCGTTGGGTGCATGACTTGTATATGACGAAGGGTTCGTTTACAGATATCGGAATCATAGCTCTAATAAGGAGTTAAGGGTATCTTCTTAAAGGCACTATACCGGATGTGAAAATGGACAAGGTCGTGGGTCATCTGTTCGGCAGATGACTTCTTATTCACATATGGTGAATAATCATTTTCTTTATTCGGTAGTATAATGGAACTTTAAGATAGCCTGATCAGTAGGATTAAACGGACTTTGACCTAAGGCTAATCATGGATATCATACGAGGGTTCTGCATACATGACAAGGTCATTGGATGATAGCTTGTCACATGCTTACGTAATACGGTATATAATTAGGAGTCCAGTTTCAGGTTTATAGTGGTGTGACTCTGAAATTAGTGATCATATGATTGAGTTGTTCGATAAAGAATGATGATCATATGGATTTACGGGAGCCCGATTATATATGTCCAATTAGTCCCTCTACTAGCTCCATATAATTCCTTAACGTTTGATAAATTGATTTGTGTATGCTATTGGCTTGTTGATTATGCATAGATGGTGTTGACATAGGATTAGGATGGTGAACAAGATTCTCTCCGGTTGAATTCAGATTTTGTTTTGGATAATAGAGTACACAATTATTCGAACTCCAAATAAAGTTGCCATGATTTTATTTGAAATTGAATTGGAGTTGTAGAAAATTATCCATGAGAATAAGAATTTGAAATACAACTGTTTTGTGGATTTTGAAATTTGAATTTTGAAATTTGCAATTTGAATTTGAAATTCGAATTTGAAATTTGAATTTGAAATTTAAAATTTGAAATTTGAAATTCAAATTTTGAATCACAGTCCAAGTAGAATTCGAATGTTTTGTGGTAAATTTATAGGGATGAAATTCGAATTTGAATTGGATATAGAGAGGAAAATCTTGTTTGAATCCTACTTGAATTTTAAATCCAAATCCTAACAAACATGGTCGAAAATTTTGAGGATTATCCTCATGGAATTTTCAAATTTTTTAGGATAAGTTTCAGGAAAAAATTCAAGTTTCAATCCTAGTTGAATTTGGATTCTGTCCTCCGTGATTATGGCCGAATTTTTTGAGGATAAATCCTAGGAGATTTTCAGTTATTTTGGATAAGGACGAGATAAGGTTCAAGCTTGAAAATCCTAGTGGAATTTTGATTCCTCCCTTACTTTTTGTGGCTGAAAATATTTGAGAAAGATCCTAAAGTGATTTTCAGATTTTTGGTTGGTTAAGACGAGATAAAATTCTAGTAAAAATCCTGTTTGAATTTTGAATGAAAAAATCCTAAAGTGGCCGAATTTTCTAGTTGGGATTTGGCCTTAATAAATTCAGATTTTTTGTTTGTGGATAAGGGAGTTCTCCTAATCCAATTCGAATTCAGAGGATCGCCTCATGCAAGTCTATAAATAGAGGTCCTGTCACTCCAGCACTCTCAGACCACGGACTCTCAGGTGAGCAGGCTTATTGTTGCATAACTCACCGTGACTATAAGTTCTTTAGAGATCTTGGTGGTCGGAAGAAGACTAGCAGTGCTAGCATACCGATCGAGGTTCAGAGTGCCCACACACTCAGCCATTTGGGAATTGGAGAATAGTAGAGAAGACTAGTTGGTTGAAGCCCTTCGGTCATTTTCCTCCTGCATGATTGACGTCCTTGAGGTATGAGTTTCAATTGTTGTTGATTTATTATATATGGCATCATGAGATATTTAACGATCTTGAAAATTTTTTATTGTTCCGCTGCGCCACTCTGATACGTTTTTATCGATTTATTTCCTACAGTTGGTATCAGAGCCATCTCATGACTATGCCATGTACATAAATTAGACAATTAATTAGTCTTTTTATTTATGTATGGATTTGATATTTAGAGAGTGGCATTCTAGGATTCCTTTATGTTCTTATCATGTATTATGTATGAAGTACGTGGTTATTTTAATTTTTTTAATTATTTTAAGCATGCTTGTTTTTGTCGGTTATGGTTCCTTAGAATTTAGAAAATTGTATCTGGGAATTTTTATGTAACCATGGGAGCAGTTTATTAACACTGTAATTTTCCCTTAGATTTTAATTTTGTCTCTTAGAATTATTATGATTAGAATTTTTTGTACACCGGAAACTGTTTAGGATTTTTTATGCAATTATTCTTGAAGGAGATTGAAGTTCGAAGACCGTAATTTATTTTTACCAAAAGTAAAATTTGATATAAAGGTTGAAATTTTGATTGTGTGGAAAATTTCAATTTAATTGGGATTCAAATTAATTTTTAGAGATCCTAGTGGGTAAATTGAAATATGACATGAAAATCGAGACATGATCCCTTGGGATAGGCCATCGAGCCTTGGTGGGGCTGCAGCCCCTACCCTTAGGCAGGATGGGTCTGCGACAGCCCTTGTACTGGCCATGACCACCCATGGCCACAGGCTTGGCCTACAGCCGAGGGTGGCCGTGGCCCTCCCAAGGCTAACCGCAGCCTGGGCGTGCAGCCTGTGGCTGCAGGCTGCTGCGCCCAGCCTAGGCGTGCAGCCTGGGGCTGCAGGCTTGGCTTGCAGCCTGGCAGGGTTGCACATTGGGCGGCTATGGGTTGCCAGCCCCTCGGGGGTTGGGGGCTGCCCACGGTGGCTGCCAGCTTCCGAGGCGGTGGGCGACGATTCAAAAAATCGAAAATCTTGATTTTTAAATTTGAGATTTAATTTTTAAATTATGTTTAAAAATATGTAATTGAAAATTTGAAATTTTTGAAATTACATATTATTACACATGATGTTTAAAATTGTTTAAAAATTTGAATTTGAAATTTAAATTTTTGGAATTTAAATTTTAAATGATTAATGGGATGAGAAATAAATGGAGAGGTTACATAAAAATGGATACAAGAAGACGAAACAAAATTCAAGACCCAAAGAATGCTTTGGATGGAATTTTGCAATCTTTATTTTCTTTGTTCTAGGATGGAACCATGGCTTGGTTATTCTGTCAATTATTTTTTCTGTGATATGTCATAGATGTATAAATATGTATTGATGGATGTTTTATATGCATATTTGATAACATGTCATATAGGATAGGTGATTGCCGCTCATACTATATTGATCATACATAGTTGTCAAAACTTGCCTATTTTTCAAAATATTGAGTGGGAGTGGGTTTCAAACAAAACCCATTGCCTCCATTGTTGATCCATATGTGAAAGCATAGTAACGCCTCGTGTTAGTTTTTCCCTGACCACATCCATCGGTAGGTGTTTACCACCGCCGGTATATTAGATTGGATCTCCTATGTGGAAAACGTGTTTGGATATAATCCTATTCATGACCACCCCTCAGTGGCTTGGTAGGACGTGGATCAGGCTACGTAAACAATTGTTATACACTCAAGACTCGTTTAGTTATTAACCTTCCCTAGAAGCTTTGTTAACTAAACTGGTGGCCAAATAAGTGGTTATTAATATATGTCTTAACCTTGGAGGATTTAAGGCATCATATATTAATTGGATGGGGTCCATGTTCCTGCTATTTGTTTCATGACCACCCCTCGATGGCTTGGGGCAATAGGTGCTGGGAATTACTGTTGCAATGCTACATGTTTTTCAAGTTTCATGTAGGAACATACTTGTATATTTTATTTGCTAAATTATCTATATATTTGCTTGGGATTTGTAATGATGTCTAGTATAATTTTATTTTAGTTCAAAATGTCACCGACACTCCTCATTTCAATACTTACTGAGAATAAACTGAATGGTGATAATTATAAAGATTGGAAAAGAAATCTGTTGATAGTTCTCAGTTGCCAGAGACACAAGTTCGTACTAGATGAACCATTCCCACCAGGGCCCAAACCTGACACACCGCTTGAGGAGGTCCCAGTTACCTATACTCTTTAGAGAGAATCCAATGAGATAGCTCGGTGCTACATACTTGCTAGCATGATGAGTGTTTTACAAAAGCAGCATGAGACTGATCAAGTTGCTGAGGAGATAATGGAAAATCTGGAGGACATGTTCGGAGGCCAAGAAAAGTTGTCTCGACAGTCCGCTATAACCAGTATTATGAACTCTAAGCAAAAGGTAGGTACTCCGGTGAAGGACCATATGTGTGACGTCCCCAGATTTCCAACCACTCACAACCGTCATGAATCGACTCTATGGCCGACCAAGACCATGAGTGTTGAATCCGAGTCGTCAGTTTTAAACTCTTTTTACTAAAACTTCTTAAACACAAGGGCCTAAAATTTCACCCCAAAATTTTTTCTTTAATACATACTTTTTCTTATGAATATTAAGTAAGAAAGCGATGTGAAATATAATATTGATTTTTCCATGTCTAAAATAAGTACAACATATGTGATACAGATATAATATTTATATATATTGCAGGCTTTGTCTGCAAACATATTTTTTTTACTCAAAAAGCTCAGCGGAAAACTTATGGCAGGACCATGTCTACGGTAAGTTCCCTATCCCTTTAACATGCTCGCATCCTACCGCCATCCATGTATCTACAAGATAGGCTTCTTACCTGCAACATGAACAAACTGATGAGCTAACAGGCGCAGTAAGTTCAAACATTCATAATAAGAATCACACTGATTCAAAGACAAGAAAAACTCAATCTCCTATGAATAGTACTATTCACCATGAATAGTACTATTCACCATGAATAGTATAGTTGACCTTTGACCGGTGAATAGTACCAATTACCCTAACTGGTTACTATTCACTTTACTCTATCGGGATACTATTCACATACCCTAACCGAATTTACATTACTCTAGTGTAAGCTTCGGTTATGCTCAATTATGATTTTCATCATTTTATTGATTGTTTATTCTCTATTTGATTTCTAGTTTAGAGCTCTGTTTATGGCAGTACCGATGATTATTAGTGCGCTGACTGGGAGGGTTTAAGGAGCGACCATAGAACATCGTCCTCCACAGCCCTGATAACCCCGTAGGATTTAAACAAACCTCCACCACTATGTTGGAGGGGCGGTACGCCTTAATAGTTTCATTTACCATCTTTAAATTTATAGTTTTGACCGAGTGGTTGCATAAATCACCTCAAGATCACAATCCTCTATTGCCCGTAGGTCTTATTTATTTCCTTTATTTGGGATATGTTATACTAACTAATTCCCAAATGTTTATAGGATTTTATATCTAATGTGCAGCTAGTATAGAATAGATTAACACAGTATTTCATGTTGCAGACATGAAAATGCTTGAACTTACCAATACTGCGCTAGTGTCCACTTACGAAACTCCTCCGCAGTTCTATCTTTATTTTGGGTTCCTACAGACAGAATAGTGTCTGTTAATACCCTGTTTATTTATCATCTAAAATATATATTTATTTTACTTAACAATTCTACATATTTAAATTTTATTTGTGGTACACGGTCTGCAGCACACCCATGTTCCCGGCCGTGTACCTCTCGGGTTATTCAATTTTTCCTATACACAGTCGTGTATCTCCTTACACACCAGTGTTCCTTAAAATTTCTAGACTTTTGACTCTAAAATCTTCAATTTGAGTTTTAGAATTTTATCTAAGTTATTCTAGGTCTTTTAGGGTTCTTTCCGAGCCTTTTCAGAAATTTTTGGTCAAAATGACCATTTTGCCCTTAACGAATTTCGGAACCATAATTGGCTTCATTTTATTGTTTTTTCCAAATTTTCTAAGTCTAATAATTTTAAAATAATATTTCCTAAGCTTTCGTATCATTTTACAGCTTAAATTGCTGCAAAATCTCAACTTCATTTTTCCCGACCCTCGATTACTATTCATCCATCACCTAGGGGTGTTTTTTCATTTTTTGAGTGTTTCGGAGCCTCAAATGGCCCTTTCACTACTTACTAAACGTTATTCATTCTGTCCCCGACCCTCGGTCCTCGAGAGGCTCGGGTTTCCTGTCCCGACTTAAAATTTTCCTCGTTTCCCAAAATACCCTTAACATTGATTTTTTTCCTGTTTTAGGTATTTTAGTGATTTAGGGTCGGTTTACTATTCTGCTTGGGTTGGTTTTCTATTTCTGATTATAATTCACTAAGGGGTCTCGGTTTCCTTTCCGAGTTCAATATTTTTACCCCTCGTTTCCCGAAATGCCCTTTAGCCGATTTTAGAAATTTCGGCAGTATTTCCGCTTATATTTTAAGGTTTCTCGGTGTTAGGTACGCCTCAGAACCTTTGTACCTGCCACGTACTATACTAGAGGCCTATTTTATACAAAGTTTCCAAACTTTGTATAAAAACTTTCCATATGATTCAACATTTATAAGTCACATCACATAATTATTTTTTTTTCCAAACTAACCCTAGTTTACTAGGTTTTTTTTCATCTAATTCATTTTTCATCACACCACATTATCATTATGCTTCTCAATGCATAAGTTAACATTCAAAAACTTAACAAAACATGCATTCAAACCCTAGATATAGCCACGGATTTTATGCCAAAAATAGAAAGAAAATTTTACTTTCTTTCCTAGGGTTTTTCTCAACTTTTTATCAACATTAAAAATCTTCCCATTTCATCACATACATGCCCACGGTTTTAGCAAGAATTCTACCTCAAACTTTTCTTATTTCTTAAGTCCATTTCATGCTTAACTTATCATATGATTGAATGAACATTAACACTAAATTAAAACAATAAAATTCATGAAGTTTTCACAACCTAGGAGCCACGAATTTTTCAAGAAAAACATGCAAAATTTTGATTGTTTTTCTATCCTAATCCATGCTTTGAATATCACAACTTCAACTAATCATAGAATCAACAATTAAACAATTTTTTTCCATTGTTTTTCAACTTCTCATACCCACGGTTTTTAATGAAAAAATCAAAGAAAAATGCTTCAAATTTGAGGTTTACCTTGCTTGGTTGTTGTCTTGGTGTTGGAGATGAAATTCAAGCTAGATTGGATATGAAATTCAAAACAAAATTTTTGGTTCAAGGGGGTTTTCTTCCACGGTTTTTGGCTAAAAAAATTTGGCAAGAGGTTAGTTGTGTTTTTCAAATTTTTCTTGAATTTTTGATGCCTATTTATAGGCAAAAACCAAGGGCCTTTTTGCAATTTTTTCCAACAATTTCTTAATTGTTCAAGGACCAAAAAGTAAAGATTTTGGGGTCAAAAATCAAATTTTCCTTTCTCCCTTTCCACATGGCCGAATGGCCTTTCAACAAAATGCCATAAATTTTTTTTTTATTTTTTCTAAGTGAATTTTGGCATGATCTTTGCCTTTGATCAAAAAGCAAACCAATCCTAGCCATACACCTTTCAAAAGTTTTCTAATTTGATGAAAAATTAATTTGCTTTATGACATCATCATAGTGATGTCATCAACTATTCATATTAATCTCTAATTAATTCGTAGTCAATTTTTGACTGTTATCCGATTCGAACGGAACTTTACCGAAATCGCGTAGGCAAGTTCTCAGGGCCTCTCGTGCGGTCGGTTTGTCTTATTTTGCTTCCGTTTGATCAGAATTCTTTACCGTAAATTTCTATTGTTTTAGTACATTTCAATGCACTCTCGGTTCTGATTTCGAACCGTCTTACCCAATTATGTCCAGTAGGATTTTCCATCCCCGAACTCACACATTTTAACACTGCCAGAATATTTTACATTATTTACAACAATATTGAAATACAACTTTTTCACATTTTATTCATTAATATTGTTATACACATACAATTTTAACATAATTCGAGAATCTAAAATTCCCGGTTATCACATTCACCCCTCCTTATAAAATTTTCGTCCTCGAAAATTTAGAACAAGTAGGGGTACAAGTTCTTCATTTCGTCCTCACGTTCCCATGTAGCCTCTTCAATGTTGTGATTTTTCCATAGCACTTTGACTAATGGGATCGTTTTATTCGTCAAGACTTTATTTTCGTGTGTTAGTATTTGAACAGGTCTCTCTTCATAAGTCAGATCTTCCTGAATCTGGATCGGCTCATGTTTCAACACGTGGGATGGATCCAATATGTACTTTTGTAACATCAACACCTGAAACACATTATGTATTGTCGACATTTCTGGAGGCAATGCCAATCTGTAGGCGACCTTACTAATGCATTCAATGATCTTGTATGGTCAAATATATCTTAGACTTAACTTTCCCTTTTTCCCGAATCGCATTATTCCCTTCATCGGGGAAACTCTTGTAGAGTTTAAGGCCGCATACAATCTGGCGACAAGGGAGTTAGGACTAACCGAGCTCATGAAGCAACTCCAAGCTTATGAGCAGATGATTAGGGATGGGGATGCGGTCCAAACCAAAGGAGAGGCTAATTTGGCAGAATCTTCCAAACCCTCACAGAAGAGGAAGAGGCCAAATCAAAAGCAAGCGGATTCCAATTCATCTAATCCTCCTGTCTCGATTGGGAAAAAGAAGAAGAAGAACAAAAAGCCTAGAGACCCTAAAAAGTCCAAGTGCTTCCACTGTGGGAAGGTAGGTTACTTCAAGAAGGCTTGCCGGGAATTCCTAGCCGCCAAGGGCAAGGAAGGTAAGGAACTTCACTACTTAGAAGTGTGTTTGGTGGAAGAATCGAAAGACACTTAGGTCATTGATTCGGGCGTCACTAATCATGTTTGTGTTTCTATGCAGGGGTTCATGGAAACGAGAAGTCTACATGATAGGAGCCTCTCGTTGCGGACTGGAGACGGCAGTTTGGTGGTGGCTGAGGCAGTGGGAGATATTTATCTTTACTTTGATGAATTTAGGTTTATTTTATTGAAAGACTATTTTTATGTTCCTAATTTTAGGAGGAACCATATATCGGTAGCTTGTTTAATAAAGGATTCTTATTCAGTTTCTTTTAGTAAAAGAGTTGATATTTGTAGAAATAGGTCTTTTATCTGTTCTAGATGGATGGATGGAAACCTATATTTGATCAAACCAAAGATGTACTCATTGCTTGACACCGAATTAATAGATAACTCTAAAAAGTTGAAAGTTTCTCACTCTAACAAGGCGTATCTTTGGCATTTAAGACTTGGTCATATTAATCAGGATAGGATTCAAAGATTGGTGATAGACGGTCCTCTAGAATCTCTGGAAGAGGTACGTCTTCCTCAATGTGAGTCTTGTCTCGAAGGAAAGATGATAAAAGGTCTTTTAGAGCTAACAGTATTAGGGCTTAGAAGCTCTTAGAAATTATGCACACTGACATATGTGGCCCCATGAACGTCACAACGCGAGGAGGGTTCGAGTATTATGTCTTATTTACAGGCGATTACTCGAGGTATGGATATGTGTATCTGATGCATCGCAAGAGCAAAACCTTTGACAAGTTTAAAGAGCATCACGCAGAAGTGGAAAAGCAATTGGATAAATGCATAAAGACACTTCATTCTGATCGAAATAGTGAATACCTCTCCGATGAATTTCTAGGACATCTTGTAGAGAATGGGATATTATCGTAATTGACTGCACCTGGTACTCCACAATAGAATGGTGTAGCTGAAAGGAGAAACAAGACTTTGTTGGATATGGTACGGTCCATAATGAGTTATTCAACGCTGTCGTTATGATTTTGGGGATATGCTTTACAAACGGTATGCTATATTCTGAACCTGGTTCCAAGCCCCCAGAACTTCGTATGAATTGTGGTGTGGCAGGAAGCCCTCCCTTGGACATATGAGAATATGGGGCTGCCCGGCACATGTACTGGATGGGGATGCGAAGAAGTTAGAACCAAGATTAGAATTGTGCATGTTTGTAGGGTATCCAAAGGAAACTGAAGGAGGTCTGTTCTATAACCCGAAGGAACAAAAAGTCATTGTTTCAACCCATGCGATATTCTTGGAGGAAAGTCACATGAATGACTTTGAGATTTGATGCAAAGTGGTGCTAGAGGAGTTATTAGGTGAAAGAACTGATCCACAGGTTTCGGTCTTGGGCGCAAGTCCGAGTTCCAATGAAAGACCTGCAGACGATCAACAATTTAGGGTGCCTCATCATAGTGGGAGGGTTTCGAAGAAACCTAATTTCTTCATGTATGATGCTGAGGTATACCAGGCCGAGGCTCATGAGCATGAAGATGATCCGGTCACCTATGATGAAGCTATAAATGGTGTTGATTCTAAATCTTGGAAACAAGCTATGAACAATGAGATGGATTCTATGAAATCCAACTCTGTTTGGGAACTTGTAGATTTGCCGGATGGGATAAAACCCGTTAGATGGAAATGGGTCTACAAAAGAAAAAAGGATGCAAAAGGGAGAGTGAAAACTTTCAAAGCCAGACTGGTTGCAAAGGGGTACCCGCAAAAGGTAGGAATCGATTACAATGAAACCTTTTCGCCTGTTGCTATGCTGAAGTCCATCCGTATTCTTCTGTTTGTTGCTGCGGCTCTCGATTATGAGATCTAGCAAATGGATGTCAAGACGGCATTCTTGAATGGCGATCTTGAGGAGTGTATCTACATGATACAGCCCGAATGGGTTCATAGCAAAAGGCCAAGAAAGGAAAGTCTGGTACAGAAAATCCGATTATATAAGTCCAATCCGATTAATACTAGGAATGGACTTCCTAAGAAAGTATCAAGCCATAGCGATTGTTGAAAATGAAAGATAATGTTCTAACCCGACCAGGAATTCGAATATATCAGATCGTCATGCAAACCAAGGACGACAATGATCAATTCGATGAAGGCTAGAAGGCTAATGTCGAGCAGCTGTGCTAGATATTTAGCATATATAGTGGATGTAAAAGAGGAACGGAAGCTTCAACCTAAAGATGTTCCTATTGTGAAAAAGTTTATCGATGTCTTCCCAGAGGAATAACAAGGATTACCGCCAGAATGGGAAATTTCCTTTGAGATTGAATTGATGCTAGGAACCACACCTATCTCAAAGGCACCATAACGGATGGCACCGGTAAAGTTGAAAGAGTTACAAGAGCAACTAAAAGAACTTCTTGATAAGGGATTTATACATCCGAGTTACTCCCCATGGGGTGCTCCCGTACTGTTTGTCAAGAAGAAGGATGGACCTTTTCACATGTGTATTGACTACCGGGAGTTGAACAAGGTTACTGTCAAGAATAGGTATCCGTTATCTAAAATTGACGACTTGTTTGACAAACTTAAAGGTGCAATAGTATTCTCCAAGATTGATCTATGATCAGGATACCATCAGTTGCGGATCAAGGAGAGCAACATTCACAAGACCACATTTAGGACACGTTACGGTCATTATGAATTCCTTGTGATGCTGTTTGAATTAACAAATGCACCAACTGCATTTATGGACTAGATGAATCGAGTCTTCAAAGAATATCTAGATAAGTTTGTCATTATGTTTATCGATGACATACTTATACATTCAAAGGCTTAAAAGGAGCATGAAGAGCACCTGTGGATCATTTTGCAGACAATAAGGAAGCATCAACTCTATGCCAAATTTTCTAAGTGTGAATTTTGGCTAGATAGAGTGCATTTCCTTGGACATGTGGTTTCCAAGGAAGGAATTGCCGTGGACTTGGCAAAAGTAGAGGCGATCAATGAATGGCCCGCACCTAAGAATGTGATTGAAATACAGAGTTTCTTAGGTTTAGTCGGCTATTATCGAAGATTTGTAGAGGGATTCGCATGACCCGCTGCACCTCTCACGGCTTTAACATGCAAGGAGAGGACGTATAAGCGGACAGACGTGTGCGAAAGAAGCTTTCAAGAGCTGAAAAGGCGATTAACTAATGCACCAATTCTTACACTTTCCACTGAAGGGAAGACGTTCGTGATTTAGAGTGATGCATCAAAGATGGGATTAGGAGCTGTCCTGATACAAGGCGATAAGGTAATTGCCTATGCCTCGCGTCAATTAAAGGACCATGAGAGAAATTATCCCACGCATGATTTGGAACTTACCGCAGTAGTGTTTACATTGAAGATCTGACAACACTATCTATATTGAGCTCAGTGTCAGATTTATACTGACCATCAGAGTTTAAAATATTTCTTCACATAGAAGAAGCTGAATATGCAGCAAAGTAGATGGTTGGAGCTGGAAAAGGATTATGATTGCAAAATCCTCTACCATCCCGGAAAAGCCAATCGCGTTGCTGATGTGTTAAGTAGGAAATCTATTGTTCCGTAGCAACTGCCGATTGGAAAATTTCCAAGGCCATTGCAACAAGGCTAACACATTGAAGATGGAGCTGATAACAAGAAGATTGGCTGCACTAGAATTGGAATCATCATTATATAAGGACATTAGAGAAGTTCAAAAGCGAGATCCCAATCTACTAAGTCCTCAAGAAGGAGTGTCCAAAGATGGATTAATCCTACATCAGGGAAGAATTTATGTTCCTGATGATGAAGGATTAAAAAGGTGAATTATGGCAGAAGCCCATGAAATGCCATATTCAGTGCATCCCGGTGTGACAACCGGGAATTTCTGGCATTCTCGGATGAAAATGTACAGTTGTATATGTCTGACAACTTGTACTATTTAAAGAGTAGAATAAACAAATTTATATTGTTTAGAATGTACTAAAATGTTCTGACAATGCTGATGGATAAAAATTCGGAGTTGAGAAATTTAACTGAAGCAAAACGGGTGAAACGGTGTCAAAACGAAGTTAAAAACCATAACCGGTACCTATGGTGCACTAAAAGATGAAAAACTTCTGGGATTGATTCTGATCAAACGGAAGCAGTATAAATTGATCCGACTGCACCGGAGACCTCAGGAACCCGCTGGGGTGATTTCGGGAAAATTTCGCTCGTGTTAAAATTTTGTCAACAACGACGTGAATAGTAAAATAAAAAAAGTAAGGTAATGACTCATCATTGACGATGTCATTAAAATGAATAATAAATAGATAATTAAAGTGGTAGGTGAGGTGGATGGTTAGGATTTAATTTACTTTTAATCTAAAGGCCAAGATTTGACCAAAATTCCACCCATTTTATTTTTGAAAAATGGTGGAAAGAATTAGCAAGAAAGGTGTCAATTTCTCATTGGTTGATTAAGGGTGATTCATGCCAAATTAGCCAAATTAATAATGCTTCCTTAACCAAAAAGCTTCAGCCATTTGTTAACCAAACCGTAGCAAAAGAAACAAAGCCAAAGAAAACCAAGAAAAATGTTCTAAGTGATTCCAAGGGAGAATACATGAGCCACCTTGGCAAAGTTAAGGAATTCTTCAATTTTTGGAAGCAAAAAATTCAAGTTTGACAAGCTAACATCCAAGTAACCAAGGTAAGCTTTAAAACTTGTAATTTTTCCCCATTTTTGGCCATGAAATCCGTGGGGATAGCGAGAAGCAAATGATGAAATTTTGTTATGGATTTGATGAAATTATGTGTTGGTTTTGTGATATGTTGAATTAGGTTATTCATGTATTGGATTTGCATGAAAAAAGTGTGATTTTTGGCTTGTTTTCTCCATGAAATCCGTGGTTTCAAAGGGGAGATTTTGGTGATGAAATTTTGATTAAAAATATTGTTATGTGGTGTGGAAATATGTTTTGGATGTTTAGAAACAATAAACTTCATATTGAATTTGCAAAAAAAGAAATTTGACAAAAGTTAGTGTGAAAACCCTAAGTAAAAATCGATTGTGGTTTAGGGTTTTAATGAAAAAAAATTTGTTGATTAAGGGTTGTTTTGAAATAAAAATTATATTATAGTTTAAGTATAAAACCAAGCATAATATGGACAAAATGAAGAAAAATTTTTTTGCTAGGGTTTGATAAGTCAAACTGTGGCTTAATTAAGGGGGGAAAGTAAAAGAAATTTTGAACATTGTGGTTGTTTTGTGAATTGGTGATCGTGCAATTTTTTATGTAAAAGTTTGGGAAACATTTACATAAAATAAGACTTTGGTATAGTACGTGATAGGTACACATGGTTCGAGGTGTACCTAACATCGGTAGCCTTAAACTTATGCCAAAATACTATCCAGATTTTGAAAAACGGCATTTAGGGCAAAAAGGGAATCGAGAGTAAAAGTTAGGGTCAGGTCGGAAACCTGAGTTCTTTGAGGAAAATTGAATAAGGGAAACCTAAGGGGTGGTTCATAAATAGTAACCCGTCCCCTTAAAAATGTAAAATGTGAGTGAAACTGAAAAATCGAACCCGAGGGGGGGGGGGCGTTTTTGGGAAATGAAGTAAAGGTCCGAGTCGGGTACGAAAAATCCAATGGCTAAAGCATCTCAAAGGTAGTAAGCTTATAGACCAGTTCGTTGGGTGCATGACTTGTATACGATGAAGGGTTCGTTTACAGATATCGGAATCATAGCTCTAATAAGGAGTTAAAGGTATCCTCTTAAAGGTACTATACTGGATGTGAAAATGGATAAGGCCTTGGCTTTTCTGTTCGGCAGATGACTTCTTATTCACATATGGTGAATAATCATTTTCTTTATTTGGTAGTATAATGGAATTTTAAGATAGCCTGATCAGTAAGATTAAACAGACTTTGACCTAAGGCTAATCATGGTTATCATACGAGGGTTCTGCATATATGACAAGGTCATTGGACAATAGCTTGTCACAGGCTTACGTAATACGGTATATAATTGGGAGTTCAGTTTTAGGTTTATAGTGGTGTGACTCTGAAATTAGTGATCATATGATTGAGTTGTTCGGTAAAGAATGATGATCATATGGATTTATGGGAGCCCGATTATATATGTCCAATTAGTTCCTCTACTAGCTCCACATAATTTCTTAACATTTGGCAAATTGATTTGTGTACGCTATTGGCTAGTTGATTACGCATGGATGAAGTTGACATAGGATTACGATGGTGGGCAAGATTCTCTTCGATTGAATTCAGATTTTGTTTTGGATAATAGAGTACCCAATTATTCGAACTCCAAATAAAGTTGCCATGATTTTATTTGAGATTGAATTGGAGTTGTAGAAAATTATCCATGAGAACAAGAATTTGAAATAAAACTGTTTTGTGGATATTGAAATTTAAAATTTGAATTTTGAATTTCAAAATTTGAAATTTGAATTTGAAATTCGAATTTGAAATTTGAATTTGAAATTTAAAATTTGAAATTTGAAATTCAAATTTTGAATCACAGTCCAAGTAGAATTCGAATGTTTTGTGGTAAATTTACAGGGACGAAATTCGAATTTGAATTGGATATGGAGAGGAAAATCTTGTTTGAATCCTACTTAAATTTTGAATCCAAATACTAACAAACATGGTCGAAAATTTTGAGGATTATCCTCATGGAATTTTCAGATTTTTTGTGGATAAGGTTCAGGAAAAAATTCAAGTTTCAATCCCAGTTGAATTTGGATTCTCACCTCCCTGATTATGGTCGAATTTTTTGAGGATAAATCCTAGGAGATTTTCAGTTATTTTGGATAAGGACGAGATAAGATTCAAGCTTGAAAATCCTAGTGGAATTTTGATTCCTCCCTTACTTTTTGTGGCTGAAAATATTTGAGAATGATCCTAAAGTGATTTTCAGATTTTTGGTTGGTTAAGACGAGATAAAATTCTAGTTAAAATCCTGTTTGAATTTTGAATGAAAAAAATCTTAAAGTAGCCGAATTTTCTAGTTAGGATTTGGCCTTGATAAATTTAGATTTTTTTTTTTTTTTTGTGGATAAGGGAGAATATCTTCTCCTAATCCAATTCGAATTCAGAGGATCACCTCATGTAAGTCTATAAATAGAGTTCCTGCCATTCCAGTTCTCTTAGACTACAAACTCTCAGGTGAGCAGGCTTATTGTTGCATAACTCACCGTGACTATAAGTTCTTTAGAGATCTTGGTGGTCGGAAGAAGACTAGTAGTGCTAGCATACCGATCGAGGTTCAGAGTGCCCATACACTCAACCATTTGAGAATTGGAGAATAGTAGAGAAGACTAGTTGGTTGAAGCCCTCCAATCATTCTCCTCCTGCAAGATTGGCGTCCTTGAGGTATGAGTTTCAATTGTTGTTGATTTATTATATATGGCATCATGAGATATTTAACGATCTCGAAAATTTTTTGTTGTTCCGCTGCGTCACTCTGATACGTTTTTACCGATTTATTTCCTACAATTGGTATCAGAGCCATCTCATGACTATGCCATGTACATAAATTAGACAATTAATTAGTCTTTTTATTTATGTATGGATTTGATATTTAGAGAGTGGCATTCTAGGATTCCTTTATGTTGTTATCATGTATTATGTATGAAGTATGTGGTTATTTTAATTTTTTTAATTATTTTAAGCATGCTTGTTTTTGTCAGTTATGGTTCCTTAGAATTTAGAAAACTGTATCTAGGAATTTTTATATAACCATGGGAGCAGTTTATTAACACTATAATTTTCCCATGGATTTTAATTTTGTCTCTTAGAATTATTATGATTAGAAATTTTTTGTACAACGAAAATGGTTTAGGATTTTTTATGTAATTATTCTTGAAGGAGATTAAAGTTTGAAGATCTTAATTTATTTTTACCAAAAGTAAAATTTGACATTAAGGTTGAAATTTTGATTGTGTGGAAAATTTCAATTTAATTGGGATTCAAATTAATTTTTAGAGATCCTAATGGGTAAATTGGAATATGACATGGAAATCAAGACACGACCCCTTGGGATAGGCCATTGGGCCTTGGTGGGGCTGTTGCCCCTGCCGTCGGGCAGGATGGGGCTGCGGCATCCCTTGTACAGGCCATGACCACCAACAACCGCAGGCTTGGCCTGCAGCCGAGGGTGGCCGTGGCCCTCCCAAGGCTGGCCGCAGCCTGGGCGTGCAGCCTGGCGGGCTGCACATTGGGTGACCATGGGCTGCCAGCCCCTCGGGGGCCGGGGGCTGCCCACGGCGGCTACCAACTTCCGGGATGGTGGGGTGATGGTTCAAAAAATCGAAAATCTTGATTTTTAAATTTGAGATTTAATTTTTAAATCATGTTTAAAAATATGTAATTGAAAATTTGAAATTTTTTAAATTACATATTATTACACATGATGTTTAAAATTGTTTAAAAATTTGAATTTGAAATTTAAATTTTTGGAATTTAAATTTTAAATGATTAATGGGATGAGAAATAAATGGAGAGGCTACATAAAGATGGATGCAAGAAGACGGAACAAAATTCAAAACCCAAAGAATGCTTTGAATGGAATTTTGTAATGTTTATTTTCTTTGTTCTAGGATGGAACCATAACTTGGTTATTTTGTCAATTATTTTTTCTGTGATATGTCATGGATGTATAAATATGTATTGATAGATGTTTTATATGCATATTTGATAACATGTCATATAGGATAGGTGAGTGCCGCTCATACTATATTAATCATACATATTTGTCAAAACTTGCCTGTTTTTCAAAATATTGAGTGGGAGAGGGTTTCAAACAAAACCCGCTGCCTCCATTATTAATCCATATGTGAAAGCATAGTAATGTCTTGTATCAATTTTTCCCTGACCACACCCCTCAATAGGTGTTTACCACCGCCGGTATACTAGATTGGATCTCCTATGTGGAAAATGTGTTTGGGTACTATCCTATTCATGACCACCCCTCGGTGGCTTGATAGGACGTGGATCGGGCTACGTAAACAATGGTTATACACTCAAGACTCGTCTAGTTATTAACCTTCCCTAGAAGCTTTGTTAACTAAACTGGTGGCCAAATAAGCGGTTATTAATATATGTCTTAACCTTGGAGGATTTAATGCAACATATATTAATTGGATGGGGTCCATGTTCCTGCTATTTGTTTCATGACCACCCCTCGGTGGCTTGGGGCAATTGGTGCTGGGAATTACCATTACAATGCTACATGTTTTTCAAGTTTCATGTAGGAACATACTTGTATATTTTATTTGCTAAATTATCTATATATTTGATTGGGATTTGTAATGATGTTGAGGAGGTCCCGGTTACCTATACTCGTTAGAGAGAATCTAATGAGATAGCTAGTGCTACATACTTGCTAGCATGACGAGTGCTTTACAAAAGCAGCATGAGACTGATCAGGTTGCTGGGGAGATCATGGAAAATCTAGAGGATATGTTCGGAGGCCAAGAAAAGTTGGCTCGACAGTCCGCTATAACCAGTATTATGAACTCTAAGCAAAAGGTAGGTACTCTGGTGAAGGACCATATGATCACTCTAATGGGATTCTTTACTGAGGCTACCGAGAATGGTGCTGAGTTGGACTACAACACCCAGATCGAGATGGTGTTCAAAACTCTGTCTAAAGATTTTGTGGGGTTGAAGGCCACATACAATCTGGCGATAAGGGAGTTAGGACTAACCGAGCTCATGAAGCAACTCCAAGCTTATGAGCAGATGATCAGGGATAGGGATGCGGTCCAACCCAAAGGAGAGGCCAATTTGGCAGAATCTTCCAAACCCTCATGGAAGAGGAAGAGGCCAAATCAGAAGCAAGCAGCTTCCAATTCACTTAATCCTCCTGTCTTGGATGGGAAGACGAAGAAGAAGAGCAAAAAGCCTAGGGACCCTAAAAAGTCCAAGTACTTCTGCTGTGGGAAGGTAGGTTACTTCAAGAAGGCTTGCCGGGAATTCCTAGCCACCAAGGGCAAGGAAGGTAAGGAACTTCACTACTTAGAAGTGTGTTTGGTAGAAGAATCGAAAGACACTTAGGTCATTGATTGGGGCGCCACTAATCATGTTTGTGTTTCTATGCAGGGGTTCATGGAAACGAGAAGTCTACATGATAGGAGCCTCTCGTTGCGGACTGGAGACGGCAGTTTGGTGGTGGCTGAGGCAGTGGGAAATATTTATCTTTACTTTGATGAATTTAGGTTTATTTTATTGAAAGACTGTTTTTATGTTCCTAATTTTAGGAGGAACCTTATATCGGTAGCTTGTTTAATAAAGGATTCTTATTCAGTTTCTTTTAGTAAAAGAGTTGATATTCGTAGAAATAGGTCTTTTATCTATTCTAGATGGATGGATGGAAACCTATATTTGATCAAACCAAAGATGTACTCACTGCTTGACACCGAATTAATAGATAACTCTAAAAGGTTGAAAGTTTCTCACTCTAACAAGGCGTATCTTTGGCATTTAAGACTTGGTCATATTAATCAGGATATGATTCAAAGATTGGTGATAGACGGTCCTCTAGAATCTCTGGAGAAGGTACGTCTTCCTTAATGTGAGTCTTGTCTAGAGAGAAAGATGACTAAGAGGTCTTTTAGAGTTAAGGGTACTAGGGTTTAGGAGCTCTTAGAAATTATGCACACTGACATATGTGGCCCCATGAATGTCACAGCATAAGGAGGGTTCGAGTATTATATCTCATTTATAGACGATTACTCGAGGTATGGATTTGTGTATCTGATGCACCGCAAGAGCAAAACCTTTGACAAGTTCAAAGAGTATCATGCGGAAGTGGAAAAGCAATTGGATAAATCCATAAAGACACTTCGATCTGATCGAGGTGGTGAATACCTCTCCGACGAATTTCTAGGACATCTTGTAGAGAATGGGATATTATCATAATTGACTGCACCTGGTACTCCACAACAGAATGGTGTTGCCGAAAGGAGAAACAAGACCTTGTTGGATATGGTACGGTCCATGATGAGTTATTCAACGCTATCGTTATCATTTTGGGGATATGCTTTACAAGTGGTATGCTATATTCTGAACTAGGTTCCAAGCAAATCAATTCCCATAACTCCATATGAATTGTGGAATGGCAGGAAGCCCTCCCTTGGACATATGAGAATATGGGGCTGCCCGACACATGTACTGGATGGGGGATGCGAAGAAGTTGGAACCAAGATCAGAATTGTGCATGTTTGTAGGGTATCCAAAGGAAACTAAAGGAGGTCTGTTCTATAACCCGAAGGAACAAAAAGTCATTGTTTCAACCCATGCGACATTCTTAGAGGAAAGTCACATGAATGACTTTAAGCCTTGAAGCAAATTGGCGCTAGAGGAGTTATTGGGTGAAAGAATTGCTCCACAGGTTTCGGTCTTGGATGCAAGTCTGAGTTCCGGTGAAAGACCTATAGATGATCAACAATTTAGGGTGCTTCATCGTAGTGGGAGGGTTTCAAAGAAACCTAATTTCTTCATGTATGATGTTGAGGTACACCTGGCTGAGGCTCACGAGCATGAGATGATCCGGTCACCTATGATGAAGCTATAAATGGTGTTGATTCTAAATCTTGGAAACAAGCTATGAAAATGAGATGGATTCTATGAAATCCAACTCTATTTTGGGAACTTGTAGATTTGCCAGATGGGATAAAACCCATTGGATGCAAATGGGTCTACAAAAGAAAGAATGATGCAGAAGGGAGAGTGGAAACTTTCAAAGCTAGACTGGTTGCAAAGGGGTACACGCAAAAGGCTGGAATCGATTACAATGAAACCTTTTTGCCTGTTGCTATGTTGAAGTCTATCCGTATTCTTTTGTCCGTTGCTGCGGCTCTCGATTATGAGATCTAGCAAATGGATGTCGAGACGGCATTCTTGAATGGCCATCTTGAGGAGTGTGTCTACATGATACAGCCCGAAGGGTTCATAGCGAAAGGCCAAGAAAGGAAAGCCTGCAAGTTGCTTAGATCCATTTGTGGATTAAAGTAAGCATCCCGCTCGTGGAACCAGAGATTTGATCAAGCGATCAAGACTTTTGATTTTGAGCAGAACGTTGATGAACCCTGTGTTTATAAACGTATTAAGGATGGAAAAGTGGTCTTTCTGATACTCTATGACGATGATATACTACTCATTGGGAATGATGTAGGGAACTTATCATCGGTCAAGCTTTGGTTACACTAATAGTTTGACATGAAGGACTTAGGAGAAGCTAATTATGTTCCAGGCATTCGTCTCTTCAGAGATCGAAAGAAGAAAATGATAGCGTTATCCCAAGCTTCATGTTAGGAAATGCCCTAAGTATTAGAGACATTTTGATGTATTCATTTTGAACTGGATAATAAAATTATACTTAGAGGTTATTCATTACATTGCTATCTGTCCTCGTCTTATTTACATGTTAAAGTAAATGTAAGCAAATATGGCTCACTGACTGCTTGTGTTAAAACTGTTAGAACGTTGCATGCAATGGATTTTTGTATGCGAGAAGACAATGTTCTAAAGTTAGCAGTCTAAACTATGGTCTGTAGTCTATGGGGTTAGACCGAGCATCTAACTCATGTTAAGACTATTATGTTGTCTAAAGCCTTGGAGGGGACGGTCTGTCTTGACTGTCTGGAGCTGGACTCCCAAGTAGAGACGTGGATATGTTGCTTGGTGGTGACATATTAGACCGGGACTAAAGCATGATTGATCTACGTAGTCCGCTATGAGTGGATCAATCTGCTTTTGACGTTCATTGTGCAATAACCTTAATCCTGAGTAAATGAACTACTTCATGTATATGACTTGTGTACTTTGATGTTCCAATGGCTAAAGCGTCTCAGAGGTAGTAAGCTTATAGACCGGTTCGTTGGGTGCATGACTTGTATACGATGAAGGGTTTGTTTGTAGATATCGGAATCATAGCTCTGAGGAGTTAAAGGTATCCTCTTAAAGGCATTATACTGAATGTGAAAATGGACAAGGCCTTGGGTCGTCTGCTGGGCGGATGACTTCTTATTCACATATGGTGAATAATCATTTTCTTGATTCGGTAGTATAATGGAACTTTAAGATAGCCTGATCAGTAGGATTAAACGGACTTTGACCTAAGGCTGATCATGGATATCATATGAGGGTTTTGCATATATGACAAGGTCATTGGATGGTAGCTCGTCACAGGCTTACGTAATACGGTATATAATTGGGAGTTCAGTTTCAGGTTTATAGTGGTGTGACTCTGAAATTAGTGATCATATGATTGAGTTGTTCGGTACAGAACGATGATCATATGGAATCATGGAGCCCGATTATATATGTCCAATCAGTCCCTCTACTAGCTCCACATAATTCCTTAACGTTTGGCAAATTGATTTGTGTATGCTATTGGCTAGTTTATTATGCATGGATGGTGATGACACAGGATTAGGATGGTAGACAAGATTCTCTCCGGTTGGATTCAGACTTTGTTTTGGATAATAGAGTACACAATTATTCGAACTCCAAATAAAGTTGCCATGATTTTATTTGAGATTGGATTGGAGTTGTAGAAAATTATCCATGAGAACAAGAATATGAAACACAACCGTTTTGTGGAATTTGAAATTTGAATTTTGAAATTTGAAATTTGAAATTTGAAATTTGAAATTTGAATTTTGAATTTGAAATTTGAATTTGAAATTTGAATTTGAAAATTCGAATTTGAAATTTGAATTTGAAATTTGAAATTTGAAATTTGAAATTTGAAATTTGAATTTGAAATTTGAATTTGAAATTTGAAATTCAAATTTTGAATCACAGTCCAAGTAGGATTCGAATTTGTTGTGGAAAATCCACAAGGTTTGAAATTCGAATTTGAGTTGGATTTGGAGAGGATAATCTTGTTAGAATCCTACTTGAATTATGAATCCAAATCCCAACAAAAGTGGGCGAATTTTTTGAGGATAATCCTCAATGGAAATTTTTTTGAGGATAAGATTCAAGGGTAAATTCAAGCTTCAATCCTAGTTGAATTTGGATTCTCTCTACTCCCTAAAAGTGGCCGAAATTTTGGAGCCTAAATCCTAGGAAATTCGGTTATTTTTGGATAAGGTTGAGATGAGATTTAGCTTGAAAAATCCTAGTGGAATTTTGATTCTTCCTTATCCTAAAAGTGGCTGAAAATTTGGAGAAGATTTTCTCCTAAAGATTTCGGATTTTTTGGTTGAAAAAGGGAGATAAAATTCTAGTTAAAATCTTGTTTAGATTTGGATTGGATTTGTCCTAGGAAAACCGAATTTAATTGTGGAGATTCTCCCTTAGAAAATTCGGATTTTTTGGTTTGGATAAGGGAGAAAATCTTTTCCTAGTCCAATTCGAATTCAGAGAATCACCTCATGCAGGTCTATAAATAGAGGTCCTGCCACTCCAGTTCTCTCAGACCACAGACTCTCAGGTGAGCAGGCTTATTGTTGCACAGCTCATCGTGACAATAAAGTTCTTTAGAGATCTGGGTGGTCGGAAGAAGACTAGCAGTGCTAGCATACCGATCGAGGTTCAGAGTGCCCACACACTCAGCCATTCGGGAATTGGAGAATAATAGAGAAGGCTAGTTGGTTGAAGCCTCCGGTCATTCTCCTCCTACATATTGGCGTCCTTGAGGTATGAGTTTTAATTGTTGTTGATTTATTGTATATGGCATCATGAGATATTTAACGATCTAAGATTTTTATTGTTCCGCTGCGCCACTCTGATACGTTTTTACCGATTTATTTTCCTACACTTCATACATAGATAAAATAATTGACAAATATGTAATGCAAGAGGCAAAGAAAGGTACACAACCTTCTATTAGCGGTCTAACTCTTTCATTGGATGACTGTCCAAAGACATTGGAAAAAAAAGAGCGTATGAGTAAGGTCCCTTATGCATCCGCTGTGGATAGTCTTATGTATGCTATGCTTTGTACTTGCTCGGACATATGTTTTGTAGTAGGTATGGTGAGTCGATACCAAGCGAATCCTAGAACCAAGCACTGGCAAGCAGTAAAGCATATACTCAAGTATCTTAAAAGAACGAGGGATTATATGCTGGTGTATTCTGGAGGGGACCTAACACCCGTAGGATATACAGATTCAGACTTCCAGACTTACAAGGATTCGAGAAAATCGACATCTAGATCAGTGTTCTTGCTCGGAGGAGGCACCATTTTGTGGAGGAGCATGAAGTAGGGCTGCACAGCTGACTTTACTATGAAGGCTGAGTATGTGGCTGCGGTTGAGGCATCTAAAGAAGCGGTTTGGCTCCGCAAGTTCTTTAGAGACCTTGAGGTCATTTCGGGTGTTGACAAGCCTATCATACTTTACTGTGATAACATTAGGGCTATTGCCAACACAAGGGAATCTCGGCACCACAAGAGGACCAAGCACATAGATTAGAGATATCACATTATTAGAGGGCACGTGGAGACAGGACAAGTAGACGTATGTAAGATCACGTCTGAGGATAAGATTACCGATCCCTTTACTAAGACTTTGGTGACTAAAAGCTTTGAGAGGTGATGGGAAAGCGTAACATGGCACATCTGCTGGCTTAGGGCAAGTGGGAGATTGTTAGGAAATACCCTAAGCATTAGAGACATTTTGATGTATTTATTTTGAACTGGATAATAAAATTATATATAGAGGTTATTCATTACATTGCTGTCTGTCCTCATTTTATTTACATGTTAAAGTAAATGTAAGCAAATTTGGCTCCCTAATTGCTTGTGTTAAAACTGTTAGAATGTTGCATGCAATGGACTTTTGTATGCGAGAAGACAATGTTCTAAAGTAAGTGGTCTAAACTAAGGTCTGTAGTCTATGTTAGACTGAGCATCTAACTCATGTTAAGACTATTATGTTGTCTAAAGCCATGGTGGGGATGGTTTGTCTTGACTGTCTGGAGCTGGACTCCCAAGTAGAGATATAGATATGTTACTTGGTGGTGACATATTAGACTGGGACTAAAGCATGATTGATCTACGAAGTCCACTTTGAGTGGATCAATCTACTTTTGACATTCATTATGTAATAACCTTAATCCTGAGTAGATAAACAACTTCATGTATATGACTTGTGTACTTTGATGTTCCAATGGCTAAAGCGTCTCAGAGGTAGTAAGCTTATAGACCAATTCGTTAGGTGCATGACTTGTATACGATGAAGGGTTCATTTACAGATATTGGAATCATAGTTCTAATAAGTAGTTAATGGTATCCTCTTAAAGGCACTATACTGGATGTGAAAATGGACAAGGCCTTGGGTCGTCTGCTAGGCGGATGACTTCTTATTCACATATGGTGAATAATCATTTTCTTTATTCGGTAGTATAATGGAACTTTAAGATAGCTTGATCAGTAGGATTAAACGGACTTTGACCTAAGGCTGATCATGGATATCATACGAGGGTTCTGCATACATGACAAGGTCATCGTACGATAGCTTGTCACAGGCTAACATAATATTGTATATAATTGGAAGTTTAGTTTCAGTTTTATAGTGGTGTGACTCTGAAATTAGTGATCATATGATTGAGTTGTTCGGTAAAGAATGATGATCATATGGATTTACGGCAGCCCGATTATATATGTCCAATTAGTCCCTCTACTAGCTCCACATAATTTCTTAACATTTGGCAAATTGATTTGTGTATGCTATTAGCTAGTTGATTATGCATGGATGGTGTTGACATAGGATTAGGATGGTGAACAAGATTCTCTCCGGTTGAATTCAGATATTGTTTTAGATAATAGAGTACACAATTATTCGAACTCCAAATAAAGTTGCCATGATTTTATTTGAGATTGAATTGGAGTTGTAGAAAATTATCCATGAGAACAAGAATTTGAAATGCAATTGTTTTGTGGATTTTGAAATTTGAATTTTGAATTTTGAAATTTGAATTTTGAATTTTGAAATTTGAAATTTGAAATTTGAAATTTGAAATTTGAATTTGAAATTTGAATTTGAAATTTGAATTTGAAATTTGAAATTTGAAATTTGAAATTTAAAATTTGAATTTGAAATTTGAATTTGAAATTTTGAATCACAGTCCAAGTAGGATTCGAATTTTTTGTGGTAAATCTACAGGGATGAAATTCGAATTTGAATTGGATATGTAGAGAAAAATCTTGTTTGAATCCTACTTGAATTTTGAATCCAAATCCTAACAAATATGGTCGAAAATTTTGAGGATTATCCTCATGGAATTTTTGAATTTTTTGTGGATAAGGTTTAGGGAAAAATTCAAGTTTCAATCTTAGTTAAATTTGGATTCTATCCTCCCTGATTATGGCCGAATTTTTTGAGGATAAATCCTAGGAGATTTTCAGTTATTTTGGATAAGGATGAGATAAGATTCAAGCTTGAAAATCCTAGCAGAATTTGATTCCTCCCTTACTTTTTGTGGCTAAAAATATTTGAGAAAGATCCTAAAGTGATTTTCAGTTTTTTGGTTGGTTAAGAGGAGATGAAATTCTAGTTAAAATCCTATTTGAATTTTGAATAAAATATCCTAAAGTGGCCAAATTTTCTAGTTGGGATTTGGCCTTGATAAATTCGGATTTTTTGGTTGTGGATAAGGGAGAATATCTTTTCTTAATCCAATTCGAATTCAGAAGATCACCTCATGTAAGTCTACAAATAGAGGTCCTGCCACTCCAGTTCTCTCAAACCATAAACTCTCAGGTGAGCAGGCTTATTGTTGCATAACTCACCGTGACAATAAGTTCTTTAGAGATTTGGGTGGTCAGAAGAAGACTAGCAGTGCTAGCATACCGATCGAGGTTCAGAGTGCCCACACACTCATCCATTCGGGAATTGGAGAATAGTAGAGAAGGCTAGTTGGTTGAAGCCCTCCAGTCATTCTCCTCCTGCAAGATTAGCGTCCTTGAGGTATGAGTTTAAATTATTGTTGATTTATTGTATATGGCATCATGAGATATTTAATCATCTTGAAAACTTTTCATTGTTCCGCTGCGCCACTCTGATACATTTTTATCGAATTATTTCCTACAAGTTCAAGTATTTTCATGTCTGCAACATAAAATACTGTATTATTTCGTTATGTACTAGTTGTACACTAGGTATTAATTCCTATGGACATTGGGGATTAGTTAGTATAACACATCCCACATAATAAGAGAAAGAGAATTTGTAAGGCCTATGGGCAATGGAGGTTAATGACCTTGAGGTGATGTTAAATGTCACTTGGTCAGAATTATAATTGAAAGATGGTAATAAAACCATTTAATGCGTACCGCCCCTCCAACTTTGTGGTAGAGGTTTACAGGTCCTTCGGGGATATAATAATTGCTACGAGCGATGAGTGCTGGAGAGGAAGAAGTTTTAGGGTCACTCCCTAAGCCCTACCAGTCAGCGCGCTATAAATTATCGGTACAGTCATTAAGAACTCGAAACTAGAATTTAAATAGAGATATTAGACAATAATGTGACAAAAGCCATAACAGAGCATAATTGAGTATAACCGACACTAGCACTAAGTGTAGTGGAGTCGGTTAGGTTGACATAAATAGTAACCGATTAGGGTAACAATTACTATTCATTAGTCAAAGTCAAAGTACTATTCATGGTAAATAGTACTATTCATGGATGAATAATACTATTCATAGGAAATTAGATTTTTTATGTTTTTGAATCTATGTGATTCTTACTAAGTATGTTTGAACTTACTGAGCCTGTTAGATCATCAGTTTCTTCATGTTGCAGGTAAGAAACCTGTCCAGTAGACTACATGGATGGTGGCAGGATGCGCACGTGTCAATGAGATAGGGAATCCACTGTGAATTTTGGTCCTGCTACCAGTCTTCCGCCGAGCGATAAAATAGTGAATTGAAGAGAATATATTTTGAAATATGATATATATATGTATTGTATGTCTGTACATTGTGTTGTACTAAAATATACAACTAAAAGTTAGTTTTATATTCATATGGCTTTCATACTTAGCTTTTGTTTGAGGAAAGTATGTATTAAAAAGAAAAAAATATTATGGGTGAAATTTTGGCCCCTAAAAAATAAGAGTTGTAAGAAAAAGAGTTTTAAATGGTGATCCGAATTCGACGCACGGGCTGTCTTGGTCGACAACGGAGTCAGATCATGATGGTTTCACGTGGTTGGATTCGGGGGCACCACAGGTTGGTATCAGAGCAGTTGACCATATTCCTATTGGCCCGAAATGCGATCTGCTCGTCAATCCAAGTAAGTTAGCTTTCTTTAAGATTAGTTAACTTTTCGTTTATATGAGGTTATATATTTTGTAGGACATACGATGACTAGACCACCTTATATGAGACCCTACCCATACCGACCGAGAGGACCGATCCGGGTATGGACTAGGACTGTGATTAAACCATCCATGATCCATTGAACAGTGCCTTGACCGCTGATACCTGAGCCGCCAGTGCCAAGGATAGTAGCACCGGCATCAGTATAAGCACCACCTCCTTGACCGGTTGTAAATCCACTAGTAGCTGTAGATATTCTAGTGGTAGGAGGACGAGCACATGTAGGATCCCGAGCAGTACATGCCTTCAGAGGTAGTCATCAACCCACTTTTAAGGGAGGTCAAAAGGGGATCTTTACATGAGATTGGCTGCATGATGTGGAGACGATCATGCACCAGTGCGATATAGATGAGGATAGTTGGGTGTTGTTAGCAATCGGCACATTCCGTGAGGATGCACGGGTGTCCTGGGAGTACTGTGATCAGGAGATGTCATTGGGACTAGACAGGGTTGAGTTCCAACATATTATGATACTGCAGTTTCCACCAAAGAGTCCAGCGTCATCGGTTCTAGACCCACTGGGGAGTAGGGTAGTGACTCCACCACTAGCTCTACCTAGATATATAGATGTAAGGGAGTTCATTTTCCGAGCTGAGAGACTTCAGATGTTGCTGAATGATACGGTTTTCACTTATGCAGTACGGTTTGAGGAGAACGTAGTGAGGAGATGCCCTATGTCTAACCTCACTGAGGAGGATTTTTATGATATTTTTTGGAACAAGCTCACTATAAATCTACGATAGAGGGTAACCCCTTTATACCCTACCACTTTATGTGAATTTATAGTTACCGTAGCCAAGGTGGAGGAAGAAGTGATGATGGAACGCATGGTGCACAAGAGACATGAGCAGTTGTTACAGGATGCCATGCTAGATCGTCTGTATGGGGCACGACTTATGGCAAATGATCATGAGGCTGGCACATTGAGACGACAAGAGGGTACGAGTCCTACTAGGGGATCGATACCATCCGAGGCCAGAAATGGCTTAGATGAGGATGAAGAAGATCCAGAGGATTTTCTGATAGTTCTGGATCTACCTCAAACAAGCGATTAGATATAAACCATATAAGATGTATAAATGAATATATATCTGTGTATGTGTATATATGACTGTATCAAAAGGTTGTTTTGAGAAAAGTCTTCAAACTGACGTGTATATGGAAAATTTTGAGAAGAAGTGAAATGATATTTTGACATGTTCAAATGATGAAATGTTGAAATTATATGATGATTGAAACTATTTTTACTTATATTGTAAAAATATGTTTATGGAAAATCTAACGCTTAATTTTCATACGATTACAGGAAATAGGAAAAGATGGTGAATCCACGAAACCTGAGAAACATGAGAGGGCATCCAGTCCTTTCAGAGAGACTAGATAAACTAGAAGCCATGTTAGAGGCTCAGATGAAGGCAAATGCAGAGCTGAGATAAAGAATGGAATAGATGGAGCAAAGGCAAGGCCAGGAAGAAGGCTAAAACCCACAGATGGCCGTACTGAACAAGAAATGCTACCAATTGAACCTGAGATTGAAATAGTAGAACCACAATCCCAACCTAGAGCCAATCAAGAACCACTTTATGAACGATTCTAACGAATGAAGCCGTCGAAGTTCGAGGGTTCCACAAACCCTTTGGAAGCAAAGGAGTGGTTGTCTTCACTCCATACAATATTAGAATTTATGGAGCTAAATAATCAGGAAAATATTATGTGTGCATCCTTTGTTCTGAAGAAGGATGCAAGATTTTGGTGGGATTCAGTCAAGCTGAGAAGGAACGTGTTCATAATATCATGGATAGACTTCTTAGAAGAATTCAATTAGAAGTACTATAATCTTACATTACTTTGACCCCAACAAAGAGAGTTTGTAGAGTTGATACTGGGGGACATGTCAATGATAAAAGTCTAGCAAGTTTGATCAATTATCCTGATTGTGTCCATACATTGTCTCCACTGAGAGGGAGAAAATCTAAAAGATGTGGGGAATGTTCGGTCTTGAAATCTTAGCATTGGTGGGCAGTAGGTTGACACCACCCACTATTGTATCTGATTGCATAAGTAGAGCTTTGAGGGTAGAGTATTACCTAGTTAGAAAGAAGGAAGAGAAAGAAAAGGTATGGGATGCCAAAAGAAGGAGAAGGTTCTGGCAAAAGCAATACAAGTCAGATCTTAGGCTGGACAAAGCAGCAAGCCAAGTTTGAATACCAAGACTGGGCAAGCAAATACTTCTGGCCAGCAGTCACAAGGAAAGAGGAAGGGGAATAATTCAGGAAATAGGAACCAACAGTGAAGGTTGAACAATAATGCTGGACCTATTGTTTGTGACTGTGTAGTCTGTGGAAAAAGACATGCAGGCAAATGCAGACTTGCCCCAAACGTCTGTTTCCAATATGGAAAGGATGGTCATTTTGCTAGAAATTGTCCTGAAAATAGGCAAAATATGTAGGGTTCATTCCAGACACAGCAACAACATCCTTAAGCACATGCAATTCAGGCAAAGAGTGAAGGTCCTTCATCGACAAAGAGGTAGGAAAAACCATAATGCTTACCTCATACGGATGCTAGTGTAATGGTATATACCAAGGAAGATGCGGAAGCAAGAATGTCCAATGTAGTGACAGGTCAGTTTTCTGTCGCTAATCATTTGTCATCTGTTTTATTTGATTCTGGTGCTACACATTTGTTTATTTCATACCAATTCGCAAACAAGATAGGATATCCAAAGGATAACATGGGTACGACTTTTAGAACAGCTCTACCCTCAAGAGAAGTATTGATGTCCAATTATTGGCTATCTCATGTGCCAATAATTGTGGTAAATAGGGAGTTGTATGCAGAATTGATCGTGATGGAGCTTGCTGATTATGATATAATACTAGGAATGGACTTCCTAAGAAAGTATCAAGCCACAATCGATTGAAGATAATGTTCCAACCCGACCAGGAAGATGGATTCGAATATATAGGATCGTCATGCAAATCAAGGATGACAATGATCAATTTGATGAAGGCTAGAAGGCTAATGTCGAGCAGCTGTGCTAGATATTTAGCATATATAGTGGATGTAAAAGAGGAACGGAAGCTTCAACCTGAAGATGTTCCTATTGTGAAAGAGTTTATCGATGTCTTCCTAAAGGAATAACCAGGATTACCGCCAGAATGGGAAATTTCCTTTGAGATTGAATTGATGCCAGGAACCACACCTATCTCAAAAGCACCATAACGGATGGCACCGGTAGAGTTGAAAGAGTTACAAGAGCAGCTGAAAGAACTTCTTGAGAAGGGTTTTATACATCCAAGTTACTCCCCATGGGGTGCTCCCGTACTATTTGTCAAGAAGAAGGATGGACCTTTTCACATGTGTATCGACTACTGGGAGTTGAACAAGGTTACTATCAAGAATAGGTATCCATTATCTAGAATTGACGACTTGTTTGACCAACTTAAAGGCGCAACAGTATTTTCCAAGATTGATCTACAATCAGGATATCATCAGCTGTGGATCAAGGGGAGCAACATTCACAAGACCACATTTAGGACCTGTTACGGTCATTACAAATTCCTTGTGATGTCGTTTGGGTTAACAAATGCACCAACTGCATTTATAGACTAGATGAATCGAGTCTTCAAAGAATATCTAGATAAGTTTGTCATTGTGTTTATCGATGACATACTTATATATTCAAAGACTCAAAAGGAGCATGAAAAGCACTTGTGGATCATTTTGCAGATGATAAGGAAGCATCAACTCTATGCTAAATTTTCTAAGTGTGAATTTTGGCTGGATAGAGTGCATTTCCTTGGACATGTGGTTTTTAAGAAAGGAATTGATGTGGACCCAGCAAAATTAGAGGCGATCAATGAATGGCCCGCACCTAAGAATGTGATTGAAATATGGGGTTTCTTAGGTTTAGTCGGCTATTATCAAAGATTTGTAGAGGGATTCGCACGACCCGCTGCACCTCTCACGGCTTTGACATGCAAGGAAAGGATGTATGAGTGGATGGAGGTGTGCGAAAGAAGCTTTCAAGAGCTGAAAAGGCGATTAACTAGTGCACTAATTCTTACACTTCCCACTGAAGGGAAGATGTTTGTGATTTATAGTGATGCGTCAAAGATGGGATTAGGAGCTGTCCTGATACAAGGCAACAAGGTAATTGCCTATGCCTCGCATCAATTAAAGGACCATGAGAGAAATTATCCCACGCATGATTTGGAACTTACCACAGTAGTATTTGCATTGAAGATCTGGCAACACTATCTGTATGGAGCTCAGTGTCAAATTTATACTAACCATCAGAGTTTAAAATATTTCTTCATATAGAAGGAGCTGAATATGCAGCAAAGTAGATGGTTGGAGCTGGTAAATGATTATAATTGTGAAATCCTCTACCATCCCGGAAAAGCCAATCGCGTTGCTGATGCGTTAAGTAGGAAATCTACTGTTCCGTAGCAACTGCCGATTGGAAAATTTCCAAGGCCATTACAACAGGAGATTAACACATCGAAGATGGAGCTGATAACAGGAAGATTGGCAGCACTAGAATTGGAATCATCATTATATAAGGACATTAGAGAAGTTCAAAAGCGAGATCCCAATCTACTAAGTCCTTAAGGAGTGTCCAAAGATGGATTAATCCTACATCAGGGAAGAATTTATGTTCCCGATGATGAAGGATTAAGAAGGCGAATTATGGCAGAAGCCCATGAAACGCCATATTCAGTGCATCCCAATGTGACAACCGAGAATTTCTGGCATTCTCGGAAGAAAATGTACAATTGTATATGTGTGACAACTTGTACCATTTAAAGAGTAAAATAAACAAATTTATATTCTTTAGAATGTACTAAAATGTTCTGACAATGCTGATGGACAAAAATTCGGAGTTGAGAAATTTTACTGAAGCAAAACAGGTGAAACGGTGTCAAAACGACGTTAAAAACCATAACCGGTACCTATGATGCACTAAAAGATGAAAAACTTCTGGGATTGATTCTGATCAAACGGAAGCAGTATAAATTGATCCGACTGCACCGGAGACCTCAGGAACCCACCGGGGTGATTTCGGGAAAATTTCGCTCGTGTTAAAATTTTGTCAAAAACGACGTGAATAGTAAAATCAAAAAAGTAAGGCAATGACTCATCATTGATGATGTCATTAAAATGAATAATAAATAGATAATTAAAGTGGTAGGTGAGGTGGATGGCTAGGATTTAATTTACTTTTAATCTAAAGGCCAAGATTTGGCGAAATTCGACCCATTTTATTTTTGAAAAATGGTGGAAAGAATTAGCAAGAAAGGTGTCAATTTCTCGTTGGTTGATTAAGGGTGATTCATGACAAATTAGCCAAATTAATAAGGCTTCCTTAACCAAAAAGTTTCAGCCATTTGTTAACCAAACTGTAGCAAAAGAAACAAAGCCAAAGAAAACCAAGAAAAATGTTCTAAGTGATTCCAAGGGAGAATACATGAGCCACCTTGGCGAAGCTAAGGAATTCTTCAATTTTTGGAAGCAAAAAATTCAAGTTTGACAAGCTAACATCCAAGTAACCAAGGTAAGCTTTAAAACTTGTAATTTTTCCCCATTTTTGGCCATGAAATCCGTGGGAATAGTGAGAAGAAAATGATGAAATTTTGTTGTGGATTTGATGAAATTATGTGTTGGTTTTGTGATACGTTGAATTAGGTTATTCATGTATTGGATTTGCATGAAAAAAATGTGATTTTTGGCTTGTTTTGTCCATGAAATCCGTGGGTACAAAGGGGAGATTTTGGTGATGAAATTTTGATGAAAAATATTGTTATGTGGTATGGAAATATGTTTTGGATGTTTAGAAACAATAAACTTCATATTGAATTTGCAAAAAAAGAAATTTGACAAAAGTTAGCGTGAAAACCCTAAGTGAAAACCGATTGTGGTTTAGGGTTCTAATGAAAAAAATTTTGTTGATTAAGGGTTGTTTTGGAATAAAATTATGTTATGGTTTAAGTATAAAACAGAGCATAATGTGGAGAAAATGAAGAAAAAAAATTTTGCTAGGATAAGTCAAAATTGTGGCTTAATTAAGGGGGGAAAGTAAAAGAAATTTTGAACATTGCGGTTGTTTTGTAAATTGGTGATTGTGCAAATTTTTATGTAAAAGTTTGGGAAACTTTTTCATAAAACAGGACTTTGGTATAGTATATGGCAGGTACACATAGTTCGAGGCGTACCTAACATCGGTAGCCTTAAACTTACGCCGAAATACTGCCGAGATTTTGAAAAACGGCATTTAGGGCAAAAAGGGAATCGAGAGTAAAAGTTAGGGTCAGGTTGGAAACCCGAGTACCTTAAGGAAAATTGAATAAGGGAAACCTAAGGGGTGGTTTATGAATAGTAACCCGTCCCCTTAAAAATGTAAAACGCGAGTGAAACTGAAAAACTAACCCCGAGGGGGGGGGGTGTTTTTGGGAAATGAAGTAAAGGTCCGAATCGGTCACGGAAAATCCGAGTCTCGGAGACCTAAATCGGGAAAGTCTGGATGAATGTTTTAAATATTAGTAAAATGCTCATTTGATGCTCTGAAACGATAGAAAAACACGAAACCGACGTAAGGGTCGGAATAGTACTTTCCAAGGGCCGGAAAGGGAAAATTTAGGATAATGAAAGAAAATTTTCCAGAAAAGGACCAGTAAAATTTTAAAAGATGATTTGAGGATTTTTGGGCTTAGAAAATTAGGTCTAAAAGTCTGAAATGAGAATTTAGGGTAAAATGACCCGATAGGGGCAAAATGGTCATTTTGATCAGAATTTTTCAAAAAGTGGGAAAAGAGCCCTAAAGACCCCGGAATGGTAGAATAAAGTTCTTGAGCGTCAAAAGTAAATTTTTATATCGAGAAAATCCTGTCAGGGGTATAATTGTAATTTTTTCAAAATTTAAGGGTAAAATTGTAATTTTACAAAAATTGGGGGAAAAATGTGAAAATGATTAATAAAGCTTAGAAAGCTGTCATAAAGCTTAATTAAAGGTTTTAAGATCAAATTTGAGATTTTTATTTTAAATAAAAGCTACAAATGAAAATAAAATTAACAGACAAGGTTTTGTCTCTAGGGTCTCAAAATCAACTAGGAAAAGGGACGTTGAAGGATTCCAAGAAGCAGACACTAGCAGATGTACTGTAAGTTCAGACATTTACTTATCCGTAACATATAGCATTATTATTGCTAACTTTGATGTACTAACTATAAGTTAGGTACATATGTGCTACGGGCACTATTATAGAATAGAGAGAGAAAGAGACAAAATGTGCTACGAGCACTATTGAAAATGGGACACATAATAAATTGTGGTTCAGGCAATAGTGCGAGGTTAATGAAACTCACTCACACAAAATTAAAATGGGAACCATTTCTAACCACAGGGCAATATGAAGTCACCCAGTTAGAACTTTAAAAAGTCGGTAATGAAACCACTTTTGGCGTACCAGCCTTCCATACGAGGAAGGTATACTTTGCCTTTAGGGCTATGATGATGAGATTAAGGCTGTGGAGATCAACACTAATGTACCGCTCCCAGTCATGCACAATAAAATGATACGGCCAACATGAGCTCAAAACCAGAACGTAAATAAAGATAATTACCTAAAACTAAAACTATGCCATAATTGAGCATAAGACAGTTTCGTGAGAGTACTAACACTGTGGTTGATGTATTGCTGATATACTGTGTTGTGGTCAAAGTTACTATTCATAGTGGTCAAAGTTACTATTTATGATAAATAGTACTATTCATAGAAATTCTACTTCTTTCATGTTTGAACTTACTGAGCCTGTAGCTCACCATTTTTGCTCATGTTGCAGGTAAGCAACCAGCTCACTAGCTTTGTATGGCTGGATGGCAGATGGGATAGCAAGTGTCAAATGGGATGGGAAGCCAAGGGATATGGTTCTGCCAGATTTTCTGCTGAGCGTTAACAAAGAGAGGAAAAAGAAACAGTTCTTTTGTAATAATATGTATTTTGTGAAAGTACTGTATTATGTAAATTACTTTGTACTTGTGAACAAAGTGATTAGTGGATAATGTTTTGCATTATGTTTTAAAAAAAATCCCCAAAAAATACCATGTTTTAAAGAGAGATAGATTAGCCGGTGACCCATGAGAGTACAATTTATCGCAGTTAGCTATGAAGTTTAACTGTAATAGTATTGTATGATCTCTACGAACGGCGGGCCGCCACAGTTGGTATCAGAACAATGTTGACCATATCCTGATTTGACACTTCGCGCATCTTGCACCATAATCCAAGTAAGTAGTTTACTTAAGCTTAGTTAATTATTTTCTCATATGAAAATAATTATCTTATAGGTAGCAAGATGACTAGACCTCTTTATACGAGACCGCCGCTACCACGACTAAGAGGATTGTTGCGGGTATGGACGAGACCTATTGTGAGGCCGTCTATTTTCCAACGTCCGGCACTTAGACCCCTGGTGCCAGAGAGGCCTGCAGTACCAACAGCAGCACCAGCCCCTGTAGATGTAGTACATCCTCGATCGGTACTTCATCCACCTATAGTAGTAGACATTCCAGTTGTTGGTGGATGCCAACACATTGGTGTGAGAGTTTCAGCTCGAGCGGTATAGACATTTAGGGCTAGTAGTCCCTCTATGTTTGATGGTGGACGACAGTCAATGGAGACAAAGAATTGGCTCCATGCAATAGAGAGGATTATGGTGATGTGTGATATTGATCAAGAGATATAGATCCAGTTGGCAGTAAGTATGTTTCAGGGAGATGCTCGATTATTCTGGGATTATTGTGATTAAGAGATTCTGTTGGGATTCAGTTGGGCTGAGTTTCAATAGCGAATGGTTGAGCAGTTTCCACCTAAGGATCCGACACCTGTTCCAGCACCTTCTGAAAGTTGAGAGGTAATTCCACCTACGTATCCTAGATTTGATGAGGTCAGGGATTATATTCTTCAAACTGAGAGGATTTTGATGTTACCCGGTGAGACGGTGATAACCTATGCCACACGTTTTGAGGAGTATATCAGGAGGAGATGCCCGTTGCGTAACCTTACAGAGGAGGATTGTTATGGTCTCTTCTGAAAGAGACTGCCTACGGAGCTGAGGCAGAGGGTGAGTCAGTTATATCCTCTCACGCTTCGTGAATTTATAGTCACAGTGAAGAAGATGGAGAAGGAATTGATAGTGGAACACCTATCACAAAGCCGACGTGAGACAGAGTTTCAGGATGTGATGTTGGCACATATCTTTGGACCGAGGTGAATGATGAATGACCATGAGACTGGTCCTTTTAGACCACGAAATGAGGATAACGCTGGTCAAGGAGCATCGCCTAGAAATGGTGGTGGTTCTGAAGACGACGAAGAGGATCCTGAAGAGTTTGCTCTAGTCTCAGATCAGGGAGATGTGTGATAGGAAAATTGTACACTTGTATATATGTAGCTTTTTGATGTAAGCTGTCTTGTATAGACTTGTGACCAAGATGTATATAATGGCTGATGTATATATGACTGGTGATAGTTATTTATGATATATAAACGTTTTGCTATGAATGAAATATCAAAATGATTATATGTTATACGATGATGTGTTACGATGATGTGGCTTTACATTACCCTGAATTTCGTAAATTTATACGATTTTACGAATGTGGTCATGGAAAAGCTAACGGTGAATTGTTGTGCCATAATAGGATATTAGGCAAGATGGTGGATTTGCAAAATCAACCAGAGAGACGAGAATGACGTCCTAATCTCATGGAATGAGTAGAGCAGTTACAAGCTTTACTAGAAGCTCAGATACAAGAAAATGCTGATCTAAGACAACGAGTAGAGGATTTAGAACAGAGGCAAGGATCTGAAGGCACCCAAGTAGAACAGGAAGCTGAGGTAGATCTGGTTATTCCTCCAGCTATTGTACATGAGAAAGTTCCTGAACCACCACCGATAGTAAATCTGGAACCCCTCTATGAAAGATTCAGGCATATAAGGCCGCCAAAATTTGAAGGTTCTACTAATCATCTAGAGGCTGAAGGCTGGTTGTCATCATTACAAGTGATCCTGGAATTTATGAATTTAACTGACCAGGAGAAAGTTGCATGTGCGTCTTTTGTGTTGAGGGAAGATGCTGGTTTTTGGTGGGACATAGTGCGACTGAGAAGAAATGTGTCTACCATGAGTTGGGCAGAATTTCTAGAAGAATTTAATCAGAAATACTATGATCCTGCATCTATGAGACTACAGCAGAAAGACTTCTCAGAATTGAAGCAAGGAAATATGTCGGTGAGTGAAGTTTACTGAAAGTTTGATCAGTTATCCCGCTTATGTCCCTATGTAGTCCCTACTGAGAGGGAGAAAATATAGAAGATGATCAGGATGTTCAGGCTAGAAATTGCGGCATTTGTAGATAGTGGACAGATACCACCTACTTCTGTGGCAGATTGTGTTAGTCGTGCCATGAGAGCTGAGTTTCATGTAACCCGACAGAAGGAGGAAAGAAAGAAGAACTGGGAGGCCAAGAAGAAGGAGAGGGCTTTGGCTAAGTCTACACAAGCTGGTCAATCTAGCAAGCCTAATCAGAATGCTAAATCAGGCCAGGGAAATAATCAAGGATCCCGGCAAAACAAGAGGAAAGGTAATTTTACTAGAAATCACCAGGCAAATAATCAAAACCAACAGCGAAAAACAGCTAGTAATGTGGAATTTAATGTACCAAATTTTCCTACATGCGGGAAGAGACATTCTGGGTAATGCAAATTTGGGCCACTTGTTTGTTATGAATGTGGAAAGGAAGGTCATTATGCCAGGAACTGTCCAGGCAACAGGCAGGGTGTACAAGGCACTTCCCAACCGCACCAGACACACCCATAAGCTCATTCCCTCCAGGCCAGGATTGAAGAGTCTCCAGCAAGGCCACAATGCCAGGATCGTGTGTCACGTGCTGATGCTCATGTAATGGCCTACACCAAGGAAGATGCAAAGGCAAGAACATCAAATGTGGTGATAGGTCAACTTCCTATTGCTAGTCATTCCCTCTGTACTATTCGATTTCAGTGCTACGCATTCTTTTGTTTCCTATGAATTTGCTGACAAGATAGGACATCCTAAGGATTATATGGGAAAAATATTTAAGACAGCTTTACCCTCTGGGGAAGTATTGTTGTCCAATTACTGGCTACCTCATGTACCAGTATATGTGGCACATAGGGAGCTATATGTAGAGTTGATCATAATGAAAATCGTGGATTATGATGTGATTCTAGGCATGGATTTCCTAGGGAAATATCAAGCTACGATCGACTGCTGAAATCAAAAAATAGTATTCCAACCCGAGGAAGAAGAAAGTTTCAAATACGTAGATGCTTCTCGAAAACCTGGGAAGATGATGATCAGTTCGCTGAAAGCAAGTAAGCCGATGGGTACTGGTTGTATGGGATATCTGGCATATGTGATGGATACTACAGAGGAACAGAAGCTTCAACTTGAAGATGTTCCTGTTGTTAATGAATTTCGTGACGTATTTCCGGAAGAGTTACCAAGGATACCTCCATTGAGGGAAATCTCATTTGAAATTGAGTTGATGCCTGGAACGGCACCAATTTCCAAAGCACCATACTGCATGGCTCCAGTAGAGTTAAAGGAGCTGCAGGAAAAATTGAAGGAGCTTTTGGACAAGGGATTCATCAGACCGAGTTATTCTCCGTGGGGTGCACCTGTGTTGTTCATCAAGAAAAAGGATGGAATGTTTCGTTTGTGCATTGATTACCGGGAGTTGAATAAGGTTACAATCAAAAATAGGTATCCGTTACCTAGAATTGATGACTTATTCGACCAGTTAAAAGGCGCAACGGTATTTTCCAAGATCGACTTACGATCAGTGACGTTTAGGACTCGTTATGGTCATTATGAGTACCTTGTGATGCCATTCAGATTAACAAATGCGCCAGCAGCATTCATGGACTTGATGAACCGAATCTTTAAAGAGTATTTGGATAAGTTTATCATTGTATTCATTGATGACATTCTTATATACTCAAAGAATCATGAGGAGCACAAGGAGGACAATCAAAATAGGTATCCGTTACCTAGAATTGAGGAGCACAATCAAAAATAGGTATCCGTTACCTAGAATTGATGACTTATTCGACCAGTTAAAAGGCGCAACGGTATTTTCCAAGATCGACTTACGATCAGTGACATTTAGGACTCGTTATGGTCATTATGAGTACCTTGTGATGCCATTCAGATTAACAAATGCGCCAGCAGCATTCATGAACTTGATGAACCGAATCTTTAAAGAGTATTTGGATAAGTTTATCATTGTATTCATTGATGACATTCTTATATACTCAAAGACTCATGAAGAGCACAAGGAGCATCTAAGGATCGTGTTGCATACGATAAAGAAGCATCAACTGTATGTCGAATTCTCAAAATGTGAGTTTTAGTTAGATAGAGTACATTTCCTCGGACATGTTGTATCCAAGGAAGGTATTGCTGTAGATCTGACAAAGGTAGATGCAATTAACCAATGGCCTGCACCCAAGAGTGCGACGAAAATACGCAGTTTCTTGGGGTTAGCTCGTTATTATCGGAGGTTTATAGAGGGATTCATGCATTTAGCTGCACCTCTTACCGCTCTTACACGCAAGGAAAGAAAGTACGAGTGGACTATGGAATGCGAAAGAAGCTTCCAGGAGTTAAAGAGACATCTGACAAGCACACCGATCCTTAAGCTTCCCACTGAAGGGGAGAAGTTTGTAATTAAAAGTGATGCATCTAAAATAAGATTGGGAGCAGTTCTAATGCAAGGCGGCAAGGTGATTGCCTACGCTTCGCGTCAAATTAAAGGATCATGAAAAGAATTATCCTACACATGACCTTGAACTTGCTGCAGTAGTGTTTGCGCTTAAAATTTGACGACACTATCTCTATGGAGCCCAGTGTCAGATTTTTACTGATCACCAAAGCTTGAAGTATTTCTTCACACAAAAGGAGCTCAATATGTGACAAAGAAGATGATTGGAACTGGTAAAGGATTATGATTGTGAAATCCTATATCATCCAGGGAAGGCCAACCGTGTAGCAGATGCTTTAAGTAGAAAGTCTACCATATCGCGCCAGCTACCAATAAAAAGGCTTCCGAAACCATTGCAGCAAGAAATAAATTCTTTGAACTTAGAGTTGATATCCGGAAGATTGGCTGCACTCCAAGTGGAATCATCATTGTTTGAGGATATCAAGGAAGCTCAAAAACGAGATCCAAGAATGACAAGTTCTCAAGAAGGAATTTCCAAGGATGGAATGATCCTTTATCAAGGAAGAATTAATGTTCCGGCTGATGAGGAACTTAGAAGACGGATCATGTCAGAAGCTCATAAGACACCATATTCGATTCATCATGGAGCTAGTAAGATGTATCAGGACTTGAAATTACAGTTCTGGTAGAAAGGGATGAAGAATGATATAGCGAAATTCGTGAGTAGATGCATGACCTATCAGAAAATCAAAGCCGAACATAAACATCCAGAAGGAAGATTAGAACCTTTGGAGATTCCCAAATGGAAATGGGAACACATTACGATGGATTTTGTAGTGGGACTACCAAAAACCTGAGAAGGTTATGATGCCATCTAGGTTATTATGGACAGACTGACCAAGACAGCACGGTTTATAGCTGTCAAGATGACTTTTTCATTGGAGAAGTTTGCTCAGTTATATATAGTTCATGTCGTCGGATTACATGGAGTACCAAAATCCATTGTATCAGATCGAGATGCATGATTCACTTCGAATTTTTGGAAGTGTGTGCAAGAAGCCATGGGTACTGAATTGAGACTCAGTACGACATTTCATCCACAAACAGACGGACAGTCAGAACGGACCATTCAGACATTAGAGGACATGCTTCGAGCTTGTGTAATGGATTTTACGGGAATTTGGAACGAGAAGTTACCATTAATTGAATTATCGTATAATAATAGTTACCAAGCTTCTATAGGAATGGCACCTTGTGAGGCTCTTTATGGATGGAAATGCAGATCACTGATACACTGGTATGACCTACGAGAGAAACAGCTACATAAGATGGATTTTGTACGAGAAACTTCTGATGTCGTTGTAAGAATTTAGCATCAAATGAAAATTACGTAAAGTCGACAAAAGAGTTATGCGGATAAGAGGTGAAGATCCTTGGAGTTTAATGAAGGAGAGTTCGTGTTTCTTAAGGTATCGCCTATGAAGGGGATTATGTGTTTCGGTTAGAAGGGAAAACTGAGTCCAAGATATAACAAACCTTATGAAATTATCGAACGCATTGGAAAGGTCGCTTACAGATTAACGTTACCTCCCGAATTGTCGGCAGTGCATAATGTATTTCATGTATCCATGCTGAGAAAGTATGTACCAGATCCATCCCATGTGTTGAAGCATGAACCTATTCATATCCACGAGGATTTGACGTATGAAGAACAACCTATTCGAGTACTGGCTTGTGAAGAGAAAGTACTGAGGAATAAGACAATCCCACTAGTGAAGATTTTGTGGAAAAATCACAACATTGAAGAAGCTACATGGGAACGAGAAATAGAGATGAGGAGTTTATACCCCCACTTGTTCTAATTTTCGAGGACAAAAATTTTATAAAGAGGGGTGAATGTGACAATCGGGAATTTTTGGCATTCTCAGAAGAAAATGTACAATTGTATATATGTGACAACTTGTACTATTTAAAGAGTAAAATAAACAAATTTATATTGTTTAGAATGTACTAAAATGTTCTGACAATGCTGATGGATAAAAATTCGGTGTTGAGAAATTTTACCAAAGCAAAACGGGTGAAACGTTGTCAAAACGACATTAAAAACCCTAACCGGTGCCTATGGTGCACTAAAAGACGAAAAACTTCCAGGATTGATTTTGATCAAACGGAAGCAGTATAAATTGATCCGACTACACCGGAGGCCTCAGGAACCCGTCGGGGCGATTTCGGGAAAATTTCGCTTGGGTCAAAATTCGATCAAAAGCGACATGAATAGTAAAGTCCAAAAAGTAAGATAATGACTCATCATTGATGATGTCATTAAAATGAATAATAAATAGATAATTAAAGTGGTAGGTTAGGTGGATGGCCAGGATTTAATTCACTTTTAATCTAAAGGCCAAGATTTGGCCAAAATTCCACCCATTTTATTTTTCAAAAATGGTGGAAAGAATTAGCAAGAAAGGTGTCAATTTCTCATTGGTTGATTAAGGGTGATTCATGCCAAATTAGCCAAATTAATATGGCTTCCTTAACCAAAAAGTTTCAGCCATTTGTGAACCAAACCGTAGCAAAAGAAACAAAGCCAAAGAAAACCAAGAAAAATGTTCTAAGTGATTCCAAGGGAGAATATGTGAGCCACCTTGGAGAAGCTAAGGAATTCTTCAATTTTTGGAAGCAAAATATTCAAGTTTGACAAGCTAGCATCCAAGTAACCAAGGTAAGCTTTAAAACTTGTAATTTTCCCCCATTTTTGGCCATGAAATCTGTGGGAATAGTGGGAAGAAAATGATGAAATTTTGTTGTGGATTTGATGAAATTATGTGTTGGTTTTGTGATATGTTGAATTAGGTTATTCATGTATTGGATTTGAATGAAAAAAAAATGTGATTTTTGGCTTGTTTTCTCCATGAAATCCGTAGGTTCAAAGGGGAGATTTTGGTGATGAAATTTTGATGAAAAATGTTGTTATGTTGTGTGGAAATATGTTTTGGATGTTTAGAAGCAATAAACTTCATATTGAATTTGCAAAAAAAGAAATTTGACAAAAGTTAGTGTGAAAACCCTAAGTGAAAACCGATTGTGGTTTAGGGTTTTAATGAAAAAAATTTTGTTGATTAAGGGTTGTTTTGGAATAAAAATTATGTTATGGTTTAAGTATAAAACCGAGCATAATGTGGAGAAAATGAAGAAAAAAAATTTTGCTAGGGTTTGATAAGTCAAAACCGTGGCTTAATTAAGGGGGGAAAGTGAAAGAAATTTTGAACATTGTGGTTGTTTTGTAAATTGGTGATTGTGTAAATTTTTATGTAAAAGTTTGGGAAACTTTTACATAAAATAGGACTTTGGTATAGTACATGGCAGGTACACATGGTTCGAGGCGTACCTAACGCCGGTAGCCTTAAACTTACGTCGAAATGCTACCGAAATTTCGAAAAACGGCATTTAGTGCAAAAAGGGAATCGAGAGTAAAAGTTAGGGTCGGGTCGGAAACCAGAGTTCTTTGGGGAAAATTGAATAAGGGAAACCTAAGGGGTGGTTCATGAATAGTAACTCGTCCCCTTAAAAATGTAAAACGCGAGTGGAACTGAAAAACCGACCCCGATGGGGGGGCGTTTTTGGGAAACGAAGTAAAGGTCTGAGTCAGGTATGGAAAATCTGAGCCTCGGAGACCTAAATCGAGAAAGTCTATATAAACGTTTTAAATATTAGTAAAACGCTCATTTGAGGCTCCGAAATGATAGAAAAACACGAAACCGATGTAAGGGTCAGAATAGTACTTTCCGAGGGTCGGAAAGTGAAAATTTGGGATAATGAAAGAAAATTTTCTGGAAAGGGACCAGTAAAATTTTAAAAGATGATTTGAGGATTTTTGGGCTTAGAAAATTAGGTCTAAAAAGCTGAAATGAGAATTTAGGATAAAATGACCCGATAGGAGCAAAATGGTCATTTTGACCAGAATTTTTCAAAAAGTGGGAAAAGAGCCGTAAAGACCCCTTAATGGTAGAATAAAGTTCTTGAGCGTCAAAAGTAAATTTTTAAGTAAAGAAAATCCCATCAGGGGTATAATTGTAATTTTTCTAAAATTTAGGGGTAAAATTGTAATTTTACAAAAATTGGGGGAAAATGTGAAAATGATTAATAAAGCTTAGAAAGCTGTCATAAAGCTTAATTAAAGGTTTTAAGACCAAATTTGAGCTTTTTATTTTAAATAAAAGCTATAAATGAAAATGAAATTAACAGACAAGGTTTTGTCTGTAGGGTCTCAAAATCAGCCAGGAAAAGGGACGTTGAAGGATCCCAAGAAGCAGACACTAGCAGACATACTGTAAGTTTAGACATTTACTTGTCTACAACATGTAGCATTATTATTACTAACTTTGATGTACTAACTATAAGTTAGGCACATATGTACCACGGGCACTATTATAGAATAGAGAGAGAGACGAAATGTGCTACGGACACTATTGAAAATGGGACACATAATAAATTGTGCTTCGGGCACTAGAGCAAGGTTAATGAAATTCACTTACATGAAATTAAAATGCGAACCGTTTCTAACCACGGGGCAATATGAAGTCACCAGGTTAGAACTTTAAAAAGTTGGTAATGAAACCACTTTTGGCGTACCAGCCTTCCATACGGGGAAGGTATACTTTGCCTTCGGGGCTATGATGATGAGATTAAGGCTGTGGAGGTCAGCACTAATGTGCCGCTCCCAGTCGTGCGCACTAAAATGGTACGGCCAACATGAGCTCAAAACCAGAACATAAATAAAGATAATTACCTAAAATTGAAACTATGCCATAATTGAGCATAAGACAGTTTCGTGAGAGTACTAATACTATGGTTGATGTACTGCTGATATACTATGTTTGTGGTAAAGTTACTATTCATGATGAATAGTGGTCAAAGTTACTATTTATGATGAATAGTAGTATTCATAGAAATTCTATTTCTTTCATGTTTGAACTTACTGAGCCTGTAGCTCACCGTTTTTGCTCATGTTGCAGGTAAGCAACTAGCTCACTAGCTTTATATAGCTGGATGGTGGACGGGATAGCGAGTGTTAAATGGGATGGGAAGCCAAGGGATATGGTTTTGCCAGAGTTTTCCACTGAGCGTTAACAAAGAGAGGAAAAAGAACAGTTCTTTTGTAATAATATCTATTTTACGAAAGTACTGTATTATGTAAATTACTTTGTACTTGTAAACAAAGTGATTAGTGGATAATGTTTTGCATTATGTTTAAAAAAAATCCCCTAAAAATACCATGTTTTAAAGAGAGATAGATTAGCCGGTAACCCATGAGAGTACAATCTATCGTAGTTAGCTATGAAGCTTAACTGTAATAGTATTGTATGATCTCTACGAAGGGCGGGCCGCCAGTAAGATGTACCAGAATCTGAAACTGCAGTTTTAGTGGAAAGAGATGAAGAAGGACATTGCTGAATTTGTGAGTAAATGCATGACGTGTCAAAAATTTAAGGCTAAACATCGTCATCCAGGCGGAAAACTAGAGCCTTTGAAGATTCCCGAATGGAAATGGGAACATATTACGATGGACTTTGTGGTAGGATTGCTGAAAACCCGAAAAGGCTACGATGCTATCTGGGTTATTGTCCATAGATTGACAAAGACAGCAAGGTACATAGTGGTGAAAATGAATTTTTCACTAGAAAGGTTAGCGACCTTATATGTTAACCACATTGTCAGGTTACATGGAGTTCTTAAGTCCATTGTATCGGATCGTGATGCACGATTCACTTCAAATTTCTAGAAGTGAGTGCAAGAAGCTATGGGAACAAAAGTGCGTCTGAGTACAGCATTTCATCTACAGATGGACAGGTAATCGGAAAGGATAATTCAAATGTTAGAGGACATGCTTCGCGCGTGTACAATAGATTTCCCGGGGAGTTGGAACGAGAAACTTCCATTAGTAGAATTTTTGTACAATAATAGCTACCAAGCTTCGATAGGTATGGCACCCAATGAAGCTCTATATGGAAGGAAGTGTAGATCACCTATCCATTGGTATGATTTACAAGAAAAATAATTGCACAAGATAGACTTTGTACAAGAAACAACAGATGCAGTTGCGAAAATATAGCAACAGATGAAAATAGCGCAGAGCCAACAGAAGAGCTATGTGGACAAAAAACGAAGACCCCTAGAATTTAATAAAGGGGATTTCATATTCTTAAGAGTCTCACCGATGAAAGGAATAATGCAATTCAGAAAGAAAGGAAAATTGAGTCCAAGATATATTGGGCCATATGAGATCATCGAACACATTGGGAAAGTTGCCTATAGATTGGCATTACCTTCAGAAATGTTGGCATTACACAATGTGTTTCACATGTCGATGTTATGGAAGTACATATCGGATCCATCCCATGTGCTAAAACATGAACCGATCCAAATTCAGGAAGATCTAACGTACAAAGAGAAGCCTATTTGAATCTCGGCATGAGAAGAGAAAGTCTTGAGGAATAAAACGATCCCATTAGTCAAAGTGCTGTGGAAAAATCACAACGTCAAAGAGGCTACATGGGAACTAAAGGAAGAAATTAGAAATTTGTACCCCTACTTTATCTAAATTTTCGAGAACAAAAATTTTATAAGGAGGAGTGAATGTGATAACCGGGAATTTTAGATTCTCAGAGTATATTAAAATTATATGTATGTACCAATTTTAATAAATAAAATATGAAAAAGTTATGTTTTAACACTGTTGTGAATACTATAAAAATGTTCTGGCAGTGTTAAAGTGAGTGAGTTCAGAGATGAAAAATCTTACCAAATAGAAACGGGTGAGACGACTCGAAAACAAAGCAAAAACCCTGAAGAGTGCATCGAAGTGCACTAAAAGACAAAAATTTACGGTAGTGTATTCTAGCCAACCGGAAGTAAAATTAAACAAACCGATAGCATCGAAGGCACCCAGAACCCACCTATGCAAATTAATTCATATATTAATTAGATGATGCCATGGTGACATCATAAATTTGGATTTAGTTAATTAGGGAAATTAAGGTTAATTAATGAGTTAGGTAGCATTAAATGTTAGGATTTAATGCCTTTTGAATCAAGGGCCATGATCAAGCCAAAATGGCATTGAAAAAAATTTGGAAATTTTGGAAAAAGGGGATTTGGCCACTTGGTGAGAAGGCAGCCCAAAAATTCTATTTTTGACCCCAAAAAGTTTGCATTTAAGTCCCTAAACAATTAGGCAATTGTTGGGAAAATTTGTAAAAAGGCCCTCATCCATTTGCCTATAAATAGGCATGAGAAATTCATTTGAAAAATTGGAAAAATTGGCCAAACTCTTGCCATTTTTTTCTACCAAAAATCCGTGCACCTTACCCCATTTCAAACTAAATTTTAGCAAAAATTTTACACCAAAATTAGCTTCCAATTCAAGCTTAGGCATCAAGAGGGCAAAGTGATAAGGTAAGCCACTATTTTGAAGAATTTTTCCATGATTTTCTTGCAAAAATCCATGGCTTATGAGGGTTGGAAATTGGTTGAAAATATGGTGTTTGGTTTGGTGTTATAATTGGTTTAATATTAGAATGAATGAAGCATGATTTAAAACTAGGAAACAAGCAAAAATTTTGCATGCTTTCCTATAAGATTCGTGGCCTTGTAGGGTGAAAATGATGTGAAAATTTTGATGATTTGACGAATGTTTTATGTTCATTGGTAACATGTTGATCAAAGCATGAATTAGAATCTAGAAAGAACAAAATTTTGATGCTTGTTTCTCATAGAATCCGTGGCCTATGTGGGATAAAAATGAGAAAATTCTAATGATGAAAAGTGATGAGAAATGTTGATAAAACCCTAGTAATGAGAACAAAATTTTCCTATGGTGTTTGTGTGTGAAAACCGTGGCATTGTAGGCTAGGGTTGAATGAAAATTTTGTTAGGTTTTTAATGTTTATATGTACGTTTGAAAACCTAAGAATGATATGTGATAATTGTTTAATGTGATGAAAAATATTTGGTGTTGTTTATCATGAGAAACCGGGGCTATAATTGGAAAAACAATTGATGATTGGTGTTGAATTTTGAATGTTGGTTAATGTGGAAAATTTTAATACAAAGTTTGGTAACTTTGTATAAAATAGGCCTCTGGTATAGTACGTAGCAGGTACAAAGGTTCTGAGGCGTACTTAACACTGAGGAATCCTAAAAATACAAGCAGAAATGCTGTCAAAATTTCTAAAACGGCATAAGGGCATTTCGGGAAACGAACGGTAAAAATATTAGACTCGGAAAGGAAACTGAGACGGTTTAGGATTAAAAATGAAAAACCAACCCAAGAGGAATAGTAAACCGACCCTTTAATGACTAAAATGCCTAAAACGGGGAAAAATTCACGTTAGGGGTATTTTAGGAAACGAAGGAGAAAAATTAGATCGGGATAGCAAACCTGAGCCCCTCAGGAATCGGGGCTCAGGAACGGGATGAAAAAAGTTTCAGGAGTAGTGAAATACCCATTTGAGGCTCCGAAACGTTAGAAAAACGAAAAACGACCTTAGGTATTGGTGAATAGTAACCGACGGTCGGAAAATGAATAATTGAGATTTTGTAGCAAATAAAGCTGTAAAATAATATGTAAGCCTAGGGAATATTATTTTATGATATTTGTGCTTAGAAAATTCAAAAAAAAATGATAGAATGGAATAATACGGTCCCAAGACCTGTTAGGGGAAAAATGATCATTTGACCAAAAATTTTCGAAAGGCTCGGAAAAGACCATAAAGGATCTAAAATGCCTTAAATAAAATTCTAGAACCCAAAATAAAGATTTTAGAGTCAAAAATCTAGAGTTTAAATAGTACACAGGCGTGTATTGTGAAACATGGCCATGTTGAGTGAACCCGAGAGGTACACGGGCTGGGACACTAGTGTGTTGTAGGCCGTGTACCACAAATAAAGTTGAAATATGTTGAATTTTTAAGTGAAATGAATATATATTCAAAGTGATAATTAATGATGGGTATTAACTGACAATACTATGTCTGTAGGAACCCAAACTAGAGATAAAACTACAGAGGAGTTTCGGAAGTGGACATTATCGCAGTGGTGGTAAGTTCAAGCATTTTTATGTCTACAACATGAAATACTGTATTATTTCGTTATGTACTAGTTTTACATTAGGTATTAAGTCCTATGGACATTGGGGATTAGTTAGTATAACACATCCCATATAATATAAGAAAGAGAATATGCAAGGCCTATGGGCAATGGAGGTTAATGACCTTGAGGTGATGTTAAATGTCACTTGGTCAGAATTATAATTGAAAGATGGTAATAAAACCATTTAAGGCATACTGCCCCTCCAACTTTGTGGTGGAGGTTTACAGGTCCTTCAGGGATATAATAATCACTACGAGCGATGAGGGTTGGAAGGAAGAAGCTTTAGGGTCACTCCCTAAGCTCTCCCAATCAGCACACTATAAATTATTGGTACAGTCGTTAAGAGCTCGAAACTAGAATTTAAATAGAGATATTAGATAATAATGTGATGAAAGCCATAATAGAGCATAATTGAGTATAACCGACACTAGCACTAAGTGTAGTGGACTCGGTTAGGTTGACATGAATAGTAATTGGTTAGGGTAACAGTTACTATTCATCGATCAAAGTCAAAGTTACTATTCATAGTCAATAGTATTATTCATCAGTTTGATGTTTCATGGTAAATAGTACTATTTAAAGTTACTATTCATGATGAATAGTCTCATAGGAAATTAGATTTTTGATATTTTTGAATCTATGTGATTCTTATTAAGTATATTTAAACTTACTGAGCCTGTTAGATCATTAGTTTGTTCATGTTGTAGGTAAGAAACCTGTCTAGTAGACTACATGGATGGCGATAGGATGCACGTGTCAATGGGATAGGGAATCCACTATGAATTTTGGTCCTGCTACCAGTCTTCCATTGAGCGATAAAATAGTGAATTGAAGAGAATGTATTTTGAAATATGATATATATATGTATTGTATGTTTGCACATTATGTTGTACTGAAGAAGACAACTAAATGTTAGTTTTATATTCATATGGCTTTCATACTTAGCTTTCGTTTGAGGAAAGCATGTATTAAAAAGAAAAAAAAAAATTATGGGTGAAATTTTGGGCCCTGAAAAACAAGAGTTGTAAGAAATAGAGGTTTTAATGGCGATCTAAATTCGACGCACGGGCTATCTTCGTCGACAACGGAATCAGATCATGGTGGTTTCACGTGGTTGGATTTGGGGGCACCACAGGTTGGTATCAGAGTAGTTGACCATATTCCTATTGGCATGAAACGTGATCTGCTCGTCAATCTAAGTAAGTTAGTTTTCTTTAAGATTAGTAAACTTTTTGTTTATATGAGGTTATATATTTTGTAGGACATACAATGACTAGACCACCTAATATGAGACCCCACCCATACCGACTGAGAGGACCAATCCGGGTATGGACTAGGCCTGTGATCAGACCGTCCATGATCCATCGAGCAGTGTCTCGACCGCTGATACCTAAGCCACCAGCACCAAGGATAGTAGCACCAGCATCGGTACAAGCACCATCTCCTTGACCGATTGTAAATCCACCAGTAGCTGTAGATATTCCAGTGGTGGGAGGACGAGCACATGTAGGATCCCGAGTATCGGTACAAGCAGTACATGCCTTCAGAGATAGTCATCCACCTACTTTTGAAGGAGGTCAAAAGGGGATCTTTACACGAGATTGGCTGCATGATGTGTAGACGATCATGCGCCAGTGCAATATGGATGAGGATAGCTGGGTGTTCTTAGCAGTCGGCACATTCCGTGAGGGTGCACGGATGTACTGGGAGTACCGTGATCAGGAGATGTCGTTGGGACTAGACTGGGCTGAGTTTCCACATATTATGATACTGCAGTTTCCACCGAAGGGTCCAACGTCACCGGTTCCAGACCCTCAGAAGAGTAGGGTAGTGACTCCGCCACCAGCTATACCTAGATATATAGATGTAAAGGAGTTCATTTTCTGAGCTAAAAGACTTCAGATGCTGCTTGTTACACCCCTGACTTTGGTCCACCGAAACTATTACAATCAAGTGTAGGATAATAAATCGATAAAAAAGTATCAGAGTGGCGAAACGAAACAATAAAAATTTTTAGATCGTTAAATATCTCATGATGCCATATACAATAAACCAACAACAATTAAAACTCATACCTCAAGGACGCCAATCTGCAGAAGAAGAATGACCAGAGGGCTTCAACCAACTAGCCTTCTATACTATTCTCTAATTCCCGAATGGCTGAGTGTATGGGCACTCTGAACCTCGATCGGTATGATAGCACTGTTAGTCTTCTTCCGACCACCCAGATCTCTAAAGAACTTATTGTCATGGTGAGTTATGCAACAATAAGCCTGCTCACCTAAGAGTCTGTGGTCTGAGAGAACTGGAGTGGTAGGACCTCTATTTATAGACCTACATGAGGTGATTCTCTGAATTCGAATTGGATTAGGAGAAGATATTCTCCCTTATCCACAACCATAAAATACGAAATTATCCAAGGGAAAATCCCAACAAATTTCGGCTAACATTAGGATTATCCGATTCAAATCTAAACAAGATTTTAACATGAATCTTATCTCCCTTTTTCAACCAAAAAATCCGAAAATCCAAGGGGAAAATCCTAACAAAAATTTCAGCCACCTTTGGATAAGGAAGAATAAAAAATTCACTAGGATTTTCAAGCTTGAATCTTATCTCACCCTTATCCAAAATAATCGAAAATTTCATAGGAGATCTTCCTTAAATTTTTGGCCATAATCAGGGAGGAGAGAATCCAAATTCAACTGGGATTGAAACTTGAGTTTTTCCTTCAACCTTATGCACAAAAATCCGAAAATTCATTGAGGATAATCCTCAATATTTTCGTCCATATTTGGTTAGGATTTGGATTCAAAATTCAAGTAGGATTCAAACAAGATTTCCTCTCCATATCCAACTCAAATTCGAGTTTCATTCCTTGTGGATTTACCACAACAAATTCAAATCCCACTTGGACTGTGATTCAAAATTTGAATTTCAAATTTCAAATTCAAAATTCAAATTTCAAATTTCAAATTCAAATTTCAAATTCGAATTTCTAATTCAAATTTCAAATTCAAATTTCAAATTCAAATTCAAAATTCAAATTTCAAAATTCAAATATCAAAATCCACAAAATAGTTGTATTTTAAATTCTTGTTATCATGGATAATTTTCTACAACTCCAATCCAATCTCGAATAAAATCATGGCAACTTTATTTAGAGTTCGAATAATTGTGTACTCTATTATCCAAAATAAAATCTGAATCCAACCGGAGAGAATCTTGTCCACCATCCTAATCCTATGTCAACACCATCCATGCATAATAAACTAGCCAATAGCATACACAAATCAATTTGCCAAACGTTAAGGAATTATATGGAGCTAATAGAGGGACTAATTGGACATATATAATCGGGTTCTCACAAATCCATATGATCATCATTCTTTACCGAACAACTCAATCATATGATCACTAATTTCAGAGTCACACCACTACAAACCTGAAACTGAACTCCCAATTATATACCGTATTACGTAAGCCTGTGACAAGCTATCGTCCAATGACCTTGTCATGTATGCAGAATCCTCATATGATATCCATGATCAGTCTTAGGCCAAAGTCTGTTTAATCTTACTGATCAGGCTATCTTAAAGTTCCATTATACTACCGAATAAAGAAAATGATTATTTACCATATGTAAATAAGAAGTCATCCGCCCAGTAGATGACCCAAGGCCTTGTCCATTTCACATTCAGTATAATGCCTTTAAGAGGATACCCTTAACTCCTCATTAGAGCTATGATTCTGATATCTGTAAACGAACCCTTCATCGTATGCAAGTCATGCACCTAACAAACCGGTCTATAAGCTTACTACCTCTGAGACGCTTTAGCCATTGGAACATCAAAGTACACAAGTCATATACATGAAGATGTCTATTTACTCACGATTAAGGTTACTGCACAATGAACGTCAAAAGCAGATCGATCCACTCAAAGCGGACTTCGTAGATCAATCACGCTTTAGTCCCGGTCTAATATGTCACCACCAAGCGACATATCTATGTCTCTACTTAGGAGTCTATGCTCCAGATAGTCAAGACAAACCGTCCCCTCCAAGGCTTTAGACAACATAATAGTCTTAACATGAGTTAGATGCTTGGTCTAACCCCATAGACTAAAGACCATAGTTTAGACCGCTAACTTTAGAACATTGTCTTCTCACATACAAAAGTCCATTGCATGCAACGTTCTAACAGTTTAACACAAGCAGTCAGGGAGCCATATTTGCTTACATTTACTTTAACATGTAAATAAAATTAGGACAGATAGCAATGTAATGAATAACCTCTATATATAATTTTATTATCCAGTTCAAAATAAATATATCAAAATGTCTCTAATACTTAGGGCATTTCCTAACAATCTACCACTTGCCCTAAGCCAGCAGATGTGCCATGTTACACATCCCCATCACCTCTACGTGCCTCTCAAAGCTTCTAGCCACCAAAGTCTTAGTAAAGGGATCAACAATGTTGTCCTCGGACGCGATCTTACATACATCTACTTATCCTGTCTCCACGTGCCTTCTAATAATATGATATCTCCAATCTATGTGCTTGGTCCTCTTGTGGTGCCAAGATTCCCTTGTGTTGGCAATAGCCCCAATGTTATCACAGTAAAGTGTGATAGGCTTGTCAACATCCGGATTGACCTCAAGGTCTTTAAAGAACTTGCGGAGCCAAACCGCTTCTTTAGATGCCTTAGCTGCAGCCACATACTCAGCCTCCATAGTAGAGTCAGCTGTGCAGCTCTGCTTTACGCTCCTCCACACAATGGTGCCTCCTCCAAGTAAAAACACTGATCCAATGTCGATTTCTTCGAATCCTTACAAGTCTAGAAGTATGAGTCCGTGTATCCTACGGGTGTTAGGTCCCCTCCAGAATACACTAGCATATAATCCCCTGTTCTCTTAAGATACTTGAGTATATGCTTTACTACTTGCCAGTGCTTGGTTCCAAGATTCGCTTGATATTGACTCACCATACCTACTGCAAAACATATGTCCGGACGAGTGCAATGTTAGGAAATGCCCTAAGTATTAGAAACATTTTGATGTATTCATTTTGAACTGGATAATAAAATTATACTTAGAGGTTATTCATTACATTGCTATCTGTCCTCGTCTTATTTACATGTTAAAGTAAATGTAAGCAAATATGGCTCACTGACTGCTTGTGTTAAAACTGTTAGAACGTTGCATGCAATGGTCTTTTGTATGCGAGAAGACAATGTTCTAAAGTTAGCAGTCTAAACTATGGTCTGTAGTCTATGGGGTTAGACCGAGCATCTAACTCATGATAAGACTATTATGTTGTCTAAAGCCTTGGAGGGGACGGTCTGTCTTGACTGTCTGGAGCTGGACTCCCAAGTAGAGACATGGATATGTTGCTTGGTGGTGACATATTAGACCGGGACTAAAGTGTGATTGATCTACGTAGTCCGCTATGAGTGGATCAATCTGCTTTTGACGTTCATTGTGCAATAACCTTAATCCTGAGTAAATGAACTACTTCATGTATATGACTTGTGTACTTTGATGTTCCAATGGCTAAAGCGTCTCAGAGGTAGTAAGCTTATAGACCGGTTCGTTGAGTGCATGACTTGTATACGATGAAGGGTTTGTTTGCAGATATCGGAATCATAGCTCTGAGGAGTTAAAGGTATCCTCTTAAAGGCATTATACTGAATGTGAAAATGGACAAGGCCTTGGGTCGTCTGCTGGGCGGATGACTTCTTATTCACATATGGTGAATAATCATTTTCTTGATTCGGTAGTATAATGGAACTTTAAGATAGCCTGATCAGTAGGATTAAACGGACTTTGACCTAAGGCTGATCATGGATATCATATGAGGGTTTTGCATATATGACAAGGTCATTGGATGCTAGCTCGTCACAGGCTTACGTAATACGGTATATAATTGGGAGTTCAGTTTCAGGTTTATAGTGGTGTGACTCTGAAATTAGTGATCATATGATTGAGTTGTTCGGTACAGAATGATGATCATATGGAATCACGGGAGCCCGATTATATATGTCCAATCAGTCCCTCTACTAGCTCCACATAATTCCTTAATGTTTGGCAAATTGATTTGTGTATGCTATTGGCTAGTTTATTATGCATGGATGGTGATGACACAGGATTAGGATGGTAGACAAGATTCTCTCCGGTTGGATTCAGATTTTGTTTTGGATAATAGAGTACACAATTATTCGAACTCCAAATAAAGTTGACATGATTTTATTTGAGATTGGATTGGAGTTGTAGAAAATTATCCATGAGAACAAGAATATGAAATACAACCGTTTTGTGGAATTTGAAATTTGAATTTTGAAATTTGAAATTTGAATTTTGAAATTTGAAATTTGAATTTTGAATTTGAAATTTGAATTTCAAATTTGAATTTCAAATTTGAATTTGAAATTTGAATTTGAAATTTAAATTTGAAATTTGAAATTTGAAATTTGAAATTTGAATTTGAAATTTGAATTTGAAATTTGAAATTCAAATTTTGAATCACAGTCCAAGTAAGATTCGAATTTGTTGTGGAAAATCCACAAGGTTTGAAATTCGAATTTGAGTTGGATTTGGAGAGGATAATCTTGTTAGAATCCTACTTGAATTTTGAATCCAAATCCCAACAAAAGTGGGCGAATTTTTTGAGGATAATCCTCAATGGAAAATTCGGTTTTTGTGGATAAGATTCAAGGGAAAATTCAAGTTTCAATCCTAGTTGAATTTGGATTCTCTCCTTCCCTAAAAGTGGCCGAAATTTTGGAGCCTTAATCCTAGGAAATTCAGTTATTTTTGGATAAGGTTGAGATGAGATTTAGCTTGAAAAATCCTAGTGGAATTTTGATTCTTCCTTATCCTAAAAGTGGCCGAAAATTTGGAGAAGATTTTCTCCTAAAGATTTCGGATTTTTTGGTTGAAAAAGGGAGATAAAATTCTAGTTAAAATCTTGTTTAGATTTGGATTGGATTTATCCTAGGAAAACCGAATTTAATTGTGGAGATTCTCCCTTGGAAAATTCGGATTTTATGGGTTTGGATAAGGGAAAATATCTTTTCCTAATCCAATTCAAATTCAGAGATTCACCTCATGCAGGTCTATAAATAGAGGTCCTGCCACTCCAGTTCTCTCAGACCACAGACTCTCAGGTGAGCAGGCTTATTGTTGCACAGCTCATCGTGATAATAAAGTTCTTTAGAGATCTGGGTGGTCGGAAGAAGACTAGCAGTGCTAGCATACCGATCGAGGTTCAGAGTGCCCACACACTCAGCCATTCGGGAATTGGAGAATAGTAGAGAAGGCTAGTTGGTTGAAGCCTCCGGTCACTCTCCTCCTGTTCATTGGCATCCTTGAGGTATGAGTTTTAATTGTTGTTGATTTATTGTATATGGCATCATGAGATATTTAACGTTCTAAAAATTTTTATTGTTCCGCTGCGCCACTCTGATACGTTTCTACCGGTTTATTTTCCTACAATTGGTATCAGAGCCATCTCATGACTATGCCATGTACATAAATTAGACAATTACTTAGTCTTTTTATTTATGTATGGATTTGATATTTAGAGAGTGGCATTCTAGGGTTCCTTTATGTTGTTATCATGTATTATGTATAAAGTATGTGGTTATTTTAATTTTTCGAATTATTATAAGCATGCTTGTTTATACCGGTTATGGTTCCTTAGAATTTAGAAAAATTGTATCTAGGAATTTTTATGTAACCATGGGAGCAGTTTATTAACACTGTGTTTTTCCCATGGATTTTAATTTTTGTCTCTTAGAATATTTATGGTTAGAATTTTTGTACACCGGAAACGGTTTAGAATTTTTTATGTAATTATTCTTGGAGGAGATTGAAGATTGAAGACCGTAATTTATTTTTCCCAAAAGTTAAATTTAATTTAAAGATTGAAATTTTTGATTGTGTGGAAAATTTCAATTTAATTGGGATTCAAATTAATTTTTGGAGATCCTAATAGGTATATTGGAATATGACACGAAAATCGAGACACGATCCCTCGGAATAGGCCGACGAGCCTTGGTGGGGCTGCAGCCCCTGCCCTCGGGTAGGATGGGGCTGCGGCAGCCCCTCTGCAGGCAAACATCACCCACGGCCGCAGGCTTGGCCTGCAGCCGAGGGTGGCGCAGCTTGCCCAAGGCTGGCCGCAGCCTGGGCGTGCAGCCACTGGCTGCAGGCGCTGCCTGCAACCTGCCGGCTGCTGCGCCCAGTCTGGGCGTGCAGCCTGGCGCTGCAGGCTTGGCCTGCAGCCCGGCAGGGCTGCACAAGGGGCGGCCGTGGGCTGCCAGCCCCTCCGGGGTTGGTGGCTGCCCACGGCGGCTGCCGCCTATGGGGGCGGCGGTCCGACGGTCCAAAAATCAGAAAATTTTGATTTTTAAATTTGAGATTTAATTTTAAATCATGTTTAAAAATATGTAATTAAAAATTTGAAATTTTTGAAATTACATATTATTACACATGATGTTTTAAAATTGTTTAAAAATTTAAATTTGAAATTTAAATTTGAAATTCGAATTTGGAATTTTAATTTAAAATTTAAATTTTTGGGAGATTTAAATTTTAAATAATTCTTGGGATGAGAAATAAATGGAGAGGCTACATAAAGAAGGATACAAGAAGACGGAACAGAATTCAAGACCCAAAGAATGCTTTGGATGGAATTTTGTAATCTTTATTTTCTTTGTTCTAGGATGGAACCATGGCTTGATTATTCTGTCAATTATTTTTCTGTGATATGTCATGGATGTATAAATATGTATTGATGGATGTTTTGTATGCATATTTGATAACATGTCATATAGGATAGGTGAGTGCCGCTCATACTATATTGATCATACATAATTTGTCAAAACTTGCATGTTTTTCAAAATATTGAGTGGGAGAGGGTTTCAAACAAAACCCACAGCCTCCATTGTTGATCCATATGTGAAAGCATGGTAACGCCTCGCGTCAGTTCTGACCTGACCACACCCCTCGGTAGGTGTTTACCACCGCCGGTATACTAGATTGGATCTCCTATGTGGAAAACGTGTTCGGGTGCGATCCTATTCATGACCACCCCTCGGTGGCTTGGTAGGACGTGGATCGGGCTACGTAAACAATGGTTATACACTCAAGACTCGTTTAGTTATTAACCTTCCCTAGAAGCTCTGTTAACTAAACTGGTGGCCAAATAAGCGGTTATTAATATATGTCTTAACCTTGGAGGATTTAAGGTAACATATATTAATTGGACGGGGTCCATGTTCCGGCTATTTGTTCTCATGACCACCCCTCGGTGGCTTGGGGCAATAGATGCTGAGAATTACCGTTGCAATGCTACATGTTTTTTCAAGTTTCATGTAGGAACATACTTGTATGTTTTTATTTGCTAAATTATCTGTATATTTGCTTGGGCTTTGTAATGATGTCTAGTATAATTTTATTTTAGTTCAAAATGTCACCGACACCCCTCATTTCGATACTTACTGAAAATAAGTTGAATGGCGATAATTATAAAGACTGGAAAAGAAATCTATTAATAGTTCTCAGCTGCGAGAGACACAAGTTCGTACTAGACGAACCATGCCCACCTGGGCCCAAACCTGACACACCACTTGAGGAGGTCCCGGTTGCCTATAATCGTTGGAGAGAATCCAATGAGATAGCTCGATGCTACATCCTTGCTAGCATGACGAGTGCTTTACAAAAGCAGCATGAGACTTATCAAGTTGCTGGGGAGATCATGGAAAATCTGGAGGACATGTTCGGAGGCCAAGAAAAATTGGCTCGACAGTCTGCAATCACCAGCATTATGAACTCCAAGCAAAAGGCGGGTGCTCCGGTGAAGGACCATATGATCACTCTAATGGGATTCTTCGCTGAGGCTGCCGAGAATGGTGCTGAGTTGGACTATAACACCCAGATCGAGATGGTGTTCAAGACTCTGTCTAAAGATTTTGTGGGGTTTAAGGCCGCATACAATCTGGCGACAAAGGAGTTAGGACTTACCGAGCTCATGAAGCAACTACAGGCTTATGAGCGGATGATCAGGGATGAGGATACGGTCCGACCTAAAGGAGAGGCCAATTTGGCGGAATCTTCCAATCCCTCACGGAAGAGGAAGAGGCCAAATAAGAAGTAAGTGGCTTCCAGTTCTTCTAATCCTCCTGTCTCGGACGGGAAGAAGAAGAAGAAGAACAAGAAGCCAAAGGACCTTAAAAAGTCCAAATGCTTCCACTGTGGGAAGGTAGGTCACTTCAAGAAGGCTTGCCGGGAATTCCTAGCCTCCAAGGGCAAGGAAGGTAAGGAACTTCATTACTTAGAAGCGTGTTTGGTGGAAGAATCGAAAAACACATGGGTCATTGATTCGGGCGCCACTAATCATGTTTGTGTTTCTATGCAGGGGTTCGTGGAAACGAGAAGTCTACATGATAGGAGCCTCTCGTTGCGGACTGGAGATGGTAGCTTTGTGGTGGCTGAGGCAGTGGGAGACGTTCATCTTTATTTTGATCAATTTAGGTTTATTTTATTGAAAGACTGTTTTTATGTTCCTAATTTTAGGAGGAACCTTATATCGGTAGCTTGTTTAATAAAGGATTCTTATTCAGTTTCTTTTAGTAAAAGAGTTGATATTTGTAGAAATAAGTCTTTTATCTGTTCTGGATGGATGGATGGAAACCTATATTTGATCAGACCAAAGATGTACTCACTGCTTGACACTGAATTAATTGATAACTCTAAAAGGTTGAAAGTTTCTCACTCTAACAAGGCGTATCTTTGGCATTTAAGACTTGGTCATATTAATCAGGATAGGATTCAAAGATTGGTGAAAGATGGTCCTCTGGAATCTCTGGAGGAGGTACGACTTCCCCAATGTGAGTCTTGTCTAGAGGGTAAGATGACTAAGAGGTCTTTTGGAGCTAAGGGTACAAGGGCGCAGGAGCTCTTAGAAATTGTGCACACTGACGTATGTGGCCCCATGAACGTCACAGCACGAGGAGGGTTCGAGTACTATGCCTCTTTCATAGATGATTACTCGAGGTATGGATATGTGTATCTGATGCACCGCAAGAGCGAAACCTTTGACAAGTTCAAAGAGTATCGTGCGGAAGTGGAAAAGCAATTGGATAAATCCATAAAGACACTTCGATCTGATCGAGGTGGCGAATATCTCTCTGATGAATTTCTAGGACATCTTGTAGAGAATGGGATTTTATCCCAATTGACTGCACCTGGTACTCCACAACAGAATGGTGTAGCCGAAAGGAGAAACAGGACCTTATTGGATATGGTACGGTCCATGATGAGTTACTCAACGCTGCCATTATCATTTTGGGGACATGCTTTACAAACGGCGTGCTATATTCTGAACCAGGTTCCGAGCAAATCAATTCCTAGAACTCCGTATGAATTGTGGCGTGGCAGGAAGCCCTCCCTTGGACATATGAGAATATGGGGCTGCCCGGCACATGTACTGGATGGGGATGCGAAGAAGTTGGAACCAAGATCAGAATTGTGCATGTTTGTAGGGTATCCAAAGGGAACTAAAGGAGGTCTGTTCTATAACCCGAAGGAACAAAAGGTCATTGTCTCAACCCATGCGACATTCTTGGAGGAAAGTCACATGAATGACTTTAAGCCTCGAAGCAAAGTGGTGCTAGAGGAGTTATCGGGTGAAATAACTGCTCCACAGATTTCGGTCTTGGACGCAAGTCCGAGTTCCAGTGAAAGACATGCAGACAATCAACAATTTAGGGTGCCTCGTCGTAGTGGGAGGGTTTCTAAGAAACCTAATTTCTTCATGTATGATGCTGAGGTATACCAGGCCGAGGCTCATGAGCATGAGGAAGATCCGGTCACATATGATGAAGCTATAAAGGATGTTGATTCTAGATCTTGGAAACAGGCTATGAACAATGAGATGGATTCTATGAAATCCAACTCTGTTTGGGAACTTGTAGATTTGCCGGATGGGATAAAACCCATTGGATGCAAATGGGTCTACAAAAGAAAGAAGGATGCGGAAGGGAGAGTGGAAACTTTCAAAGCTAGACTGGTTGCAAAGGGATACACGCAAAAAGCTGGAATCGATTACGAGGAAACCTTTTCGCCTGTTGCTATGCTGAAGTCTATCCGTATTCTTCTGTCCATTGCTGCGGCTCTCGATTACGAGATCTGGCAAATGGATGTCAAGACGGCATTCTTGAATGGCCATCTTGAAGAGTGTATCTATATGATACAGCCCGAAGGGTTCGTAGCAAAAGGCCAAGATAAGAAAGTCTGCAAGTTGCTTAGATCCATTTATGGATTAAAGCAGGCATCCCGCTCATGGAACCAGAGGTTTGATCAAGCGATTAAGACATTTGGTTTTGAGCAGAACGTTGATGAACCTTGTGTTTATAAACGTATTAAGGATGGAAAAGTGGTCTTTCTGATACTCTATGTCGATGATATACTACTCATTGGTAATGATGTAGGGAACTTATCATCGGTCAAGCTTTGGTTACACCAACAGTTTGACATGAAGGACTTGGGAGAAGCTAATTATGTTCTAGGCATTCGTCTCTTCAGAGATCGAAAGAACAAAATGATAGCATTATCCCAAGCTTCATACATAGATAAAATAATTGACAAATATGCAATGCTAGAGGTAAAGAAAGGCTCACAACCTTCTATTGTCGGTCTAACTCTTTCATTGGATGACTGTCCCAAGACATCAGAAGAAAGAGAGCGTATGAGTAAGGTCCCTTATGCATCCGCTGTGGGTAGCCTTATGTACGCTATGCTTTGCACTCGCCCGGACATATGTTTTGCAGTAGGTATGGTGAGTCGATATCAAGCGAATCCTGGAACCAAGCACTGGCAAGCAGTAAAGCATATACTCAAGTATCTTAAGAGAACGAGGGATTATATGCTAATGTATTCTGGAGGGGACCTAACACCCGTAGGATACACGGACTCAAACTTCCAGACTTGTAAGGATTCGAGGAAATCGACATCTGGATCAGTGTTTTTACTCGGAGGAGGCGCCATTGTGTGGAGGAGCGTGAAGCAGGGCTGCACAGCTGACTCTACTATGGAGGCTGAGTATGTGGCTGCGGCTGAGGCATCTAAAGAAGCGGTTTGGCTCCGCAAGTTCTTTAGAGACCTTGAGGTCATTCCGGGGGTTGACAAGCCTATCACACTTTACTGTGATAATACAGGGGCTATTGCCAACACAAGGGAATCTCGACACCACAAGAGGACCAAGCACATCGATCGGAGATATCATATTATTAGAGGGCATGTGGAGACAGGACAAGTGGATGTATGTAAGATCGCGTCCGAGGACAACATCGCTGATCCCTTTACTAAGACTTTGGTAGCTAGAAGCTTTGAAAGGCATGTAGAGGCGATGGGGATGCGTAACATGGCACATCTACTGGCTTAGGGCAAGCGGGAGATTGTTAGGAAATGCCCTAAGTATTAGAAACATTTTGATGTATTCATTTTGAACTGGATAATAAAATTATACTTAGAGGTTATTCATTACATTGCTATCTGTCCTCGTCTTATTTACATGTTAAAGTAAATGTAAGCAAATATGGCTCACTGACTGCTTGTGTTAAAACTGTTAGAACGTTGCATGCAATGGTCTTTTGTATGCGAGAAGACAATGTTCTAAAGTTAGCAGTCTAAACTATGGTCTGTAGTCTATGGGGTTAGACCGAGTATCTAACTCATGATAAGACTATTATGTTGTCTAAAGCCTTGGAGGGGACGGTCTGTCTTGACTGTCTGGAGCTGGACTCCCAAGTAGAGACATGGATATGTTGCTTAGTGGTGACATATTAGACCGGGACTAAAGTGTGATTGATCTACGTAGTCCGCTATGAGTGGATCAATCTGCTTTTGACGTTCATTGTGCAATAACCTTAATCCTGAGTAAATGAACTACTTCATGTATATGACTTGTGTACTTTGATGTTCCAATGGCTAAAGCGTCTCAGAGGTAGTAAGCTTATAGACTGGTTCGTTGGGTGCATGACTTGTATACGATGAAGGGTTTGTTTGCAGATATCGGAATCATAGCTCTGAGGAGTTAAAGGTATCCTCTTAAAGGCATTATACTGAATGTGAAAATGGACAAGGCCTTGGGTCGTCTGCTGGGCGGATGACTTCTTATTCACATATGGTGAATAATCATTTTCTTGATTCGGTAGTATAATGGAACTTTAAGATAGCCTGATCAGTAGGATTAAACGGACTTTGACCTAAGGCTGATCATGGATATCATATGAGGGTTTTGCATATATGACAAGGTCATTGGATGCTAGCTCGTCATAGGCTTACGTAATACGGTATATAATTGGGAGTTCAGTTTCAGGTTTATAGTGGTGTGACTCTGAAATTAGTGATCATATGATTGAGTTGTTCGGTACAGAACGATGATCATATGGAATCACGGGAGCCCGATTATATATGTCCAATCAGTCCCTCTACTAGCTCCACATACTTCCTTAACGTTTGGCAAATTGATTTGTGTATGCTATTGGCTAGTTTATTATGCATGGATGGTGATGACACAGGATTAGGATGGTAGACAAGATTCTCTCCGGTTGGATTCAGATTTTGTTTTGGATAATAGGGTACACAATTATTCGAACTCCAAATAAAGTTGCCATGATTTTATTTGAGATTGGATTGGAGTTGTAGAAAATTATCCATGAGAACAAGAATATGAAATACAACCGTTTTGTGGAATTTGAAATTTGAATTTTGAAATTTGAAATTTGAATTTTGAATTTGAAATTTGAAATTGAAATTTGAATTTGAAATTCGAATTTGAAATTTGAATTTGAAATTTAAATTTGAAATTTGAAATTTGAAATTTGAAATTTGAATTTGAAATTTGAATTTGAAATTTGAAATTCAAATTTTGAATCACAGTCCAAGTAGGATTCGAATTTGTTGTGGAAAATCCACAAGGTTTGAAATTCGAATTTGAGTTGGATTTGGAGAGGATAATCTTGTTAGAATCCTACTTGAATTTTGAATCCAAATCCCAACAAAAGTGGGCGAAATTTTTGAGGATAATCCTCAATGGAAAATTCGGTTTTTGTGGATAAGATTCAAGGGAAAATTCAAGTTTCAATCCTAGTTGAATTTGGATTCTCTCCTTCCCTAAAAGTGGCCGAAATTTTGGAGCCTTAATCCTAGGAAATTCGGTTATTTTTGGATAAGGTTGAGATGAGATTTAGCTTGAAAAATCCTAGTGGAATTTTGATTCTTCCTTATCCTAAAAGTGGCCGAAAATTTGGAGAAGATTTTCTCCTAAAGATTTCGGATTTTTTGGTTGAAAAAGGGAGATAAAATTCTAGTTAAAATCTTGTTTAGATTTGGATTGGATTTATCCTAGGAAAACCGAATTTAATTGTGGAGATTCTCCCTTGGAAAATTCGGATTTTATGGGTTTGGATAATGGAAAATATCTTTTCCTAATCCAATTCAAATTCAGAGATTCACCTCATGCAGGTCTATAAATAGAGGTCCTGCCACTCCAGTTCTCTCAGACCACAGACTCTCAGGTGAGCAGGCTTATTGTTGCACAGCTCATCGTGACAATAAATTTCTTTAGAGATCTGGGTGGTCGGAAGAAGACTAGCAGTGCTAGCATACCGATCGAGGTTCAGAGTGCCCACACACTCAGCCATTCGGGAATTGGAGAATAGTAGAGAAGGCTAGTTGGTTGAAGCCTCCGGTCACTCTCCTCCTGTTCATTGGCATCCTTGAGGTATGAGTTTTAATTGTTGTTGATTTATTGTATATGGCATCATGAGATATTTAACGTTCTAAAAATTTTTATTGTTTCGCTGCGCCACTCTGATACGTTTCTACCGGTTTATTTTCCTACATGCAAAGCATAGCGTACATAAGGCTACCCACAGCGGATGCATAAGGGACCTTACTCATACGCTCTCTTTCTTCCGATGTCTTTGGACAGTCATCCAATGAAAGATTTAGACCGGCAATAGAAGGTTGTGTACCTTTTTTTACCTCTTGCATTGCATATTTGTCAATTATTTTATCTATGTATGAAGCTTAGGATAACGCTATCATTTTGTTCTTTCGATCTCTGAAGAGACAAATGCCTAGAACATAATTAGCTTCTCCCAAGTCCTTGACCGATGATAAGTTCCCTACATCATTCCCAATGAGTAGTATATTATCGACATAGAGTATCAGAAAGACCACTTTTCCATCCTTAATATGTTTATAAACACAGGGTTCATCAACGTTCTGCTCAAAACCGAAAGTCTTGATCGCTTGATCAAATCTCTGGTTCCATGAGCGGGATGCTTGCTTTAATCCATAAATGGATCTAAGCAACTTGCAGATTTTCCTTTCTTGGCCTTTCGCTACGAACATTTCGGGCTATATCATATAGATACACTCTTCAAGATGGCCATTCAAGAATGTCGTCTTGACATCCATTTGCCAGATCTGGTAATCGAGAGCCGCAGCAATGGATAGAAGAATATGGATAGATTTCAGCATAGCAACAGGCGAAAAGGTTTCATCGTAATCGATTCCAGTCTTTTGCGTGTACCCCTTTGCAACCAGTCTAGCTTTGAAAGTTTCCACTCTCCCTTCCACATCTTTCTTTCTTTTGTAGACCCATTTGCATCCAATGGGTTTTATCCCATCCAGTAAATCTACATGTTCCCAAGCAGAGTTGGATTTTATAGAATCCATCTCATTGTTCATAGCCTATTTCCAAGATTTAGAATCAACATCATTTATAGCTTCATCATAGGTGACCGGATCATCCTAATGTGCATGAGCCTTAGCCTGGTATACCTCAGCATCATACATGAAAAAATTAGGTTTCTTCGAAACCCTCCCACTACGACAAGGCATCCTAAATTGTTGATCGCCTGTAGGTCCTTCATCGGAACTCGGACTTGCGTCCAAGACCGAAATCTGTGGAGCAGTTCTTTCACCCGATAACTCCTCTAGCACCACTTTGCTTCGAGGCTTAAAGTCATTCATGTGACTTTCCTCCAAGAATGTCGCATGGGTTGAAACAATGACTTTTGTTCCTTCAGGTTATAGAACAGACCTCCTTTAGTTTCCTTTGGATACCCTACAAACATGCACAATTCTGATCTTGGTTCCAACTTCTTTACATCCCCATCCAGTACATGCACCGGGCAGCCCCATATTCTCATATGTCCAAGGGAGGGCTTTCTGCCACGCCACAATTCATATGGAGTTCTGGGAATTGATTTGCTTAGAACCTGATTTAGAATATAGCACGCTGTTTGTAAAGCATATCCCTAAAATGATAATGGCAACGTTGAATAACTCATCATGGACCGTACCATATCCAAAAGGTCCTGTTTCTCCTTTCGGCTACACCATTCTGTTGTGGAGTACCAGGTGCAGTCAATTGGGATAATATCCCATTCTCTACAAGATGTCCTAGAAATTCATCAGAGAGGTATTCACCACCTCGATCAGATCGAAGTGTCTTTATGGATTTATCTAATTGCTTTTCCACTTCTGCATGATACTCTTTGAACTTTCAAAGGTTTCACTCTTACGGTGCATCAGATACACATATCCATACCTCGAGTAATTGTCTATAAAGGAGACATAATACTCGAATCCTCCTCGTGCTGTGACATTCATGGGGCCACATACGTTAGTGTGCATAATTTCTAAGAGCTCCTGAGCCCTTAGCTCCAAAAGATCTCTTAGTCATTTTACCCTCTAGACAAGACTCACATTGAGGAAGACGTACCTCTTCCAGAGATTCTACAGGACTGTCTTTCACCAATCTTTGAATCCTATCCTGATTAATATGGCCAAGTCTTAAATGCCAAAGATATGCCTTGTTAGAGTGAGAAACTTTCAACCTTTTAGAGTTATCTATTAATTTGGTTTCAAGCAGTGAGCACATCTTTGGTTTGATCAAATATAGGTTTCCATCCATCCATCCAGAATAGATAAAAGACTTATTTCTACGAATATCAACTCTTTTACTAAAAGAAACTGAATAAGAATCCTTTATTAAACAAGCTACCAATATAAGGTTCCTCCTAAAATTAGGAACATAAAAACAGTCTTTCAATAAAATAAACCTAAATTGATCAAAGTAAAGGTAAATATCTCCCACTGCCTCAGCCACCACTAAGCTACCATCTCCAGTCCGCAATGAGAGGCTCCTATCATGTAGACTTCTCGTTTCCACGAACCCCTGCATAGAAACACAAACATGATTAGTGGCGCCCGAATCAATAACCCAAGTGTCTTTCGATTCTTTCACCAAACACGCTTCCAAGTAGTAAAATTCCTTACCTTCCTTGCCCTTGGCGGCTAGGATTTCCCGGTAAGACTTCTTGAAGTGACCTATCATCCCACAACGAAAGCATTTGGACTTTTTAGGGTCCCTGGGCTTCTTGTTCTTGTTCTTGTTCTTCTTCTTCCCATCCAAGACAGGAGGATTAGAAGAACTGGAAGCCGCTTGCTTTTGATTTGGCTTCTTCCTTTTCTGTGAGGGTTTGGAAGATTTTGCTAAATTGGCCTCTCCTTTGGGTTGGACCGCATTTCCATCCCTGATCATCCGCTTATAAGCTTGGAGTTGCTTCATGAGCTCGGTTAGTCCTAACTCCCTTGTCACCAGATTGTATGTGGCCTTAAACCCCACAAAATATTTAAACCCCCACAAAATCTTTAAACATAGTTTTGAACACCATCTCGATTTGGGTGTTGTAGTCCAACTTAACACCGTTCTCGACAGTCTCAGTGAAGAATCCCATTAGAGTGATCATATGATCCTTCACCGGAGTACCCACCTTTTACTTAGAATTCATAATGCTGGTTATAACAGACTGCCGAGCCAACTTTTCTTGGCCTCCGAACTTGTCCTCCAGATTTTCCATGATCTCCCCAGTAACTTGATAAGTCTCATGCTGCTTTTGTAAAGCACTCGTTATGCTAGCAAGCATGTAGCATCGAGCTATACCATTGGATTCTCTCCAACGAGTACAGGCAACCGGACCTCCTCAAGCGGTGTGTTAGGTTTGGGCCCTGGTGGGCATGGTTCGTCCAGTACGAACTTGTGTCTCTTGTAGCTGAGAACTATCAACAGATTTCTTTTCCAATCCTTATAATTATCGTCATTCAGTTTATTCTCAATAAGTATTGAAATGAGGGGTGTCGCTGACATTTTGAACTGAAATAAAATTATACTAGACATCATTACAAAGCCCAAGCAAATATATAGATAATTTAGCAAATAAAACATACAAGTATGTTTCTACATGAAACTTGAAAAACATGTAGCATTGCAACGGTAATTCTTAGCACCTATTGCCCAAGCCACCGAGGGGTGGTCATGAAAACAAATAGTCGGAACATGGACCCCGTCCAATTAATATATGTTGCCTTAAATCCTCCAAGGTTAAGACATATATTAATAACTGCTTATTTGGCCACCAATTTAGTTAATAGAGTTTCTAGGGAAGGTTAATAACTAAACGAGTCTTGAGTGTATAACCATTATTTACGTAGCCCGATCCACGTCCTACCAAGCCACCGACGGGTGGTCATGACTAAGATCATACCCGAACACATTTTCCACATAGGAGATCCAATCTAGTATACCGGCGGCGGTAAACACCTACCGAAGGGTGTGGTCAGGGCAGAACTGACACGAAGCGTTACCATACTTTCACATATGGATCAACAATGGAGGTCGTGGGTTTTGTTTGAAACCCTCTCCCACTCAATATTTTGAAAAACATGCAAGTTTTGACAAATATGTATGATCAATATAGTATGAGCGGCACTCACCTATCCTATATGACATGTTATCAAGTATGCATACAAAACATCCATCAATACATATTTATACGTCCATGACATATCACAGAAAAAATAATTGACAGATAAATAACCAAGCCATGGTTCCATCCTAGAACAAAGAAAATAAGGATTACAAAATTCCACCCAAAGCATTCTTTGGGTCTTGAATTTTGTTCCATCTTCTTGTATCCATCTTTATGTAGCCTCTCCATTTATTTCTCATCCCATGAATTATTTAAAATTTAAATTCCAAAAATTTAAATTTCAAATTCAAATTCCATATTCGAATTTCAAATTTAAATTTCAAATTCAAATTTTAAACAATTTTAAAAATCATGTGTAATAATATGTAATTTCAAAAATTTCAAATTTTCAATTACATATTTTTAAACATGATTTAAAATTAAATCTCAAATTTAAAAATCGAAATTTTTTTCAATTTTTGAACTATCGCACCACCGCCCCCGGAGGCGGCAGCCGCTGTGGGCAGCCCCCGGGGGGCTGGCAGCCTATGGCCGCCCCTTGTGCAGCCTTGCCGGGCTATAGGTCAAGCATGCAGTGATAGGCTGCACACCCAGGCTAGGCGCAGCAGCCGGCAGGCTACATGCCTAGGCTGCGGCCAGCCTTGGGGAGGCCACGGCCACCCTCGGCTGCAGGCCAAGCCTGCGGCCGTGGGTGGTTATGGCCTGCATAGGGGCTGCCGCAGCCCATCTTGCCCGAGGGTAGAGGTTGCAGCCCCACCAAGTCCTGACGGCCTATCCCGAGGGGTCGCGTCTCGATTTTTATGCCATATTCTAATTTACCCATTAGGATCTCCAAAAATTAATTTGAATCCCTATTAAAATTGAAATTTTCCACACAATCAAAATTTCAACCTTTAAATTAAATTTAACTTTTGGGAAAAATAAATTACGGCCTTCAATCTTCAACCTCCAAGAATAATTACATAAAATTTCCTAAACCGTTTCCAGTGTACAAAAATTCTAATCATAATAATTCTAAGAGACAAAATTAAAATCCATGGGAAAATTACAGTGTTAATAAACTGCTCCCATGGTTAAATAAAAAATTCTTAGATACAATTTTTCTAAATTCTAAGGAACCATAATCGGCAAAAACAAGCATGCTTATAATAATTTAGAAAATTAAAATAACCACATACTTTAAACATAATACATGATAACAACATAAAGGAATCCTAGAATGCCACTCTCTAAATATCAAATCCATACATAAATAAAAAGACTAAGCAATTGTCTAATTTATGTACATGGCATAGTCATGAGATGTCTCTGATAGCAATTGTAGGATAATAAATCGGTAAAAAAGTATCAGAGTGGCGCAGCGGAACAATAAAAATTTTTAGATCGTTAAATATCTCATGATGCCATATACAATAAACCGACAACAATTAAAACTCATATCTCAAGGACGCCAATCTACATGAGGAGAATGACCGGAGGGCTTCAACTAACTAGCCTTCTCTACTATTCTCCAATTCCCGAATGGCTGAGTGTGTGGGTACTCTGAACCTCGATCGGTATGCTAGCACTGCTAGTCTTCTTCCAACCACCCAGATCTCTAAAGAACTTATTGTTACGGTGAGTTATGCAACAATAAGCCTGCTCACCTGAGAGTCTGTGGTTTGAGAGAACTGGAGTGGCAGGACCTCTATTTATAGACCTACATGAGGTGATTCTCTGAATTCGAATTGGATTAGGAGAAGATATTCTCCCTTATCAACAACCATAAAATCTAAAATTATCCAAGGGAAAATCCCAACAAATTTCGACTATTATTGAAGATTATCCAATCCAAATTCAAACAAGATTTTAACATAAATCTTATCTCCCTTTTTCAACCAAAAAATCCGAAAATCCAAGGGAAAAATCCCCACAAAAATTTCGGCCACTTTTGGATAAGGAAGAATAAAAAATTCACTAGGATTTTCAAGCTTGAATCTTATCTCACCCATATCCAAAATAACCAAAAATCTCCTAGGAGATCTTCCTCAAATTTTCGGCCATAATCAGGGAGGAGAGAATCCAAATTCAACTGGGATTGAAACTTGAATTTTTCCTTCAACCTTATGCACAAAAATCCAAAAATTCATTAAGGATAATCCTCAAAATTTTTGTCCATATTTGGTTAGGATTTGGATTCAAAATTCAAGTAGGATTCAAACAAGATTTCCTTTCCATATCCAACTCAAATTCGAATTTCATTCCTTGTGGATTTACCACAACAAATTCAAATCCCTCTTGGACTGTGATTCAAAATTTGAATTTCAAATTTCAAATTCAAATTTCAAATTCAAATTTCAAATTTCAAATTTCAAATTTTAAATTTCAAATTTCAAATTTCAAAATCCACAAAACAGTTGTATTTCAAATTCTTGTTCTCATGGATAATTTTCTACAACTCTAATCCAATCTCAAATAAAATCATGGTAAATTTACTTGGAGTTCGAATAGTTATGTACTCTATTATCAAAAACAAAATCTGAATCCAACCGAAGAGAATCTTGTCCACCATCCTAATCCTATGTCAACACCATCCATGCATAATCAACTAGCCAATAGCATACACAAATCAATTTGTCAAATGTTAAGGAATTATGTGGAGCTAGTAGAGGGACTAATTGGACATATATAATCGGGTTCCTGTAAATCCATATGATCATCATTCTTTATCGAACAACTCAATCATATGATCACTAATTTCAGAGTCACACCACTATAAACCTGAAACTGAACTCCCAATTATATACCATATTACGTAAGCCTGTGACAAGCTATCGTTCAATGACCTTGTCATATATGCAGAACCCTCATATGATATCCATGATCAGCCTTAGGCCAAACTTCATTTAATCCTATTGATCAGGCTATCTTAAAGTTCCATTATACTACTGAATAAAGAAAATGATTATTCACCATATATGAATAAGAAGTCATCTACCCAGCAGATGACCCAAGGCCTTGTCTATTTTCACATTCAGTATAATGCCTTTGAGAGGATACCCTTAACTCCTCATTAGAGCTATGATTCCGATATCTATAAATGAACCCTTCATCGTATACAAGTCATGCACCCAACGAACCGGTTTATAAGCTTACTACCTCTGAGACGCTTTAGCCATTGAAACATCAAAGTACACAAGTCATATACATGAAGCTGTCCATTTACTCAGGATTAAGGTTACTACACAATCAACATCAAAAGCAGATCGATCCACTCAAAGAGGACTTCGTAGATCAATCACGCTTTAGTCTCGGTCTAATATGTCACCACCAAGTAACATATCTATGTCTCTACTTGGGAGTCTATGCTCCAAACAGTCAAGACAAACCGTCCCCTCCAAGGCTTTAGATAACATAATAGTCTTAACATGAGTTAGATGCTCAGTCTAACCCCATAGACTACAGACCATAGTTTAGATCGCTAACTTTAGAACATTATCTTTTCCTATACAAAAGTCCATTGCATGCAACGTTTGAACAGTTTAACACAAGTAGTCAGGGAGCCATATTTGCTTACATTTACTTTAACATGTAAATAAAATGAGGACAGATAGCAATGTAATGAATAACCTCTATATATAATTTTATTATCTAGTTCAAAATAAATACATCAAAATGTCTCTAATACTTAGGGCATTTCCTAACATCAAGCTCCTTAGTCGACTAAAATAGCTCGTGAACTTTGTCGAGTCACCTAAATTCTTTTCTTTCCTTTAAACCCTTTGCGAAATTTGGAATCATTTTTTTTTCTTAAATACTTTTTCTTGATTATAACATAACGTGATTAAACTGAATTATGTTTGTCAATTTTTAAAAGTACAAACATACTTTATACATAAATACCTAAGTCAAATCTTTTTACAATACATGTCTCTTCGTTCAACGCTCAGCGAAAAACTTGTAGCAGGACCATATCCATAGTGGATTCCCTATCCCCATTGACACACGTAAATCCCATGTCATCCATAGCCAATATTCTGACTTACAGGTTCCATACCTGCAACATGAATAAACTGGTGAGCTAACAGGCTCAGTAAGTTCAAACATACTTAGTAAGAATCATATGGATTGAAAAACATTAAAAACTCAATTTCCTATGAATAGACTATTCATCATGAATAGACTATTCATTATAAATAGTAACTTTGACCTTTGACCTTTGACCGATGAATAATAACAGTTACCCTAAGTGGTTACTATTTACTTTACCCTAACAGGTAACTATTCACATTACTATAACGGATACTATTTGTTAGGAAATGCCCTAAGCATTAGAGACATTTTGATGTATTTATTTTGAACTGGATAATAAAATTATATATAGAGGTTATTCATTACATTGCTATATGTCCTCATCTTATTTACATGTTAAAGTAAATGTAAGCAAATATGGCTCACTGACTGCTTGTGTTAAAACTGTTAGAACGTTGCATGCAATGGACTTTTGTATGCGAGAAGACAATGTTCTAAAGTTAGCTGTCTAAACTATGGTCTGTAGTCTATGGGATTAGACCGAGCATCTAACTCATGTTAAGACTATTATGTTGTATAAAGCCTTGGAGGGGACGGTTTGTCTTGACTGTCTGGAGCTGGACTCCCAAGTAGAGACATAGATATGTTACTTTGTGGTGACATATTAGACCGGGACTAAAGCATGATTGATCTACGTAGTCCGCTATGAGTGGATCAATCTGCTTTTGACGTTCATTATGCAATAACCTTAATCATGAGTAAATGAACTACTTCATGTATATGACTTGTGTACTTTGATGTTCCAATGGCTATAGCATCTCAGAGGTAGTAAGCTTATAGACCGGTTCGTTGGGTGCATGACTTGTATACGATGAAGGGTTTATTTGCAGATATCAGAATCATAGCTCTAAGGAGTTAAAGGTATCCTCTTAAAGGCATTATACTGAATGTGAAAATGGACAAGGCTTTGGGTCGTCTGCTGGGCTGATGACTTCTTATTCACATATGGTGAATAATCATTTTCTTAATTCGGTAGTATAATGGAACTTTAAGATAGCCTGATCAGTAGGATTAAACGGACTTTGACCTAAGGCTGATCATGGATATCATATGAGGGTTTTGCATACATGACAAGATCATTGGATAGTAGCTCGTCACAGGCTTACGTAATACGGTATATAATTGGGAGTTCAGTTTCAGGTTTATAGTGGTGTAACTCTGAAATTAGTGATCATATGATTGAGTTGTTCGGTAAAGAATGATGATCATATGGATTTGTGGGAGCCCGATTATATATGTCCAATCAGTCCCTCTACTAGCTCCACATAATTCCTTAACGTTTGGCAAATTGATTTGTGCATGCTATTAGCTGGTTTATTATGCATGGATGGTGATGACACTAGATTAGGATGGTAGACAAGATTCTCTCCGATTGGATTCAGATTTTGTTTTGGATAATAGAGTACACAATTATTCAAACTCCAAATAAAGTTGCCATGATTTTATTTGAGATTGGATTGGAGTTGCAGAAAATTATCCATGAGAACAAGAATTTGAAACACAACTGTTTTGTGGATTTTGAAATTTGAATTTTTAAATTTGAAATTTGAAATTTGATATTTGAATTTTGAATTTTGAATCTAAAATTTGAATTTGAAATTCGAATTTGAAATTTAAATTTGAAATTTAAAATTTGAAATTTGAATTTGAAATTCGAATTTGAAATTTGAAATTCAAATTTTGAATCACAGTCCAAGTGGGATTCGAATTTGTTATGGAAAATCCACAAGGTTTGAAATTCGAATTTGAGTTGGATTTGGAGAGGATAATTTTGTTAGAATCCTACTTGAATTTTGAATCCAAATCCTAACAAATAGTGGACGAAATTTTGAGGATTATCCTCAATGGAATTTCGGTTTTTGTGGATAAGGTTCAAGGGAAAAATTCAAATTTCAATCCTAGTTGAATTTAGATTCTCTCCTCCCTGAAAAGTGGCCGAAATTATGGAGGATTCTCCTAGGAAAATTCGGTTATTTTGGATAAGGATGAGATAAGATTCAAGCTTGAAAATTCTAGTGGAATTTTGATTCTCCCTTATCCTAAAAGTGGCTGAAAATTTTAGGAGATTTTCTCCTAGGAAATTTCAGCTTTTTTGGTTGAAAAAGGGAGATAAAATTCTAGTTAAAATCTTGTTTAGATTTGGCTTGGATTTATCCCATAATGGCCGAATTTTATTGTTGGGATTCTCCCATGGAAAATTTGGATTCTATGGTTATGGATAAGGGAGAATATCTTTTCCTAATCCAATTTGAATTCAGAGAATCACCTCATGCAGGTCTATAAATAGAGGTCCTGCCACTCCAGTTCTCTCAGACCACAGACTCTCAGGTGAGCAGGCTTATTGTTGCACAGCCCACCGTGACAATAAAGTTCTTTAGAGATCTGGTTGGTCGGAAGAAGACTAGCAGTGCTAGCATACCGATCGAGGTTCAGAGTGCCCACACACTTCGCCATTCGGGAATAAAAGAATAGTAGAGAAGGCTAGTTGGTTGAAGCCTCCGGTCATTCTCCTCCTGCAAGATTGGCATCCTTAAGGTATGAGTTTTAATTGTTGTTGGTTTATTGTATATGGCATCATGAGATATTTAACAATCTAAAAATTTTTATAGTTCCGCTGCACCACTCTGATACATTTTTACCGATTTATTATCCTACAATTGGTATCAGAGCCATCTCATGACTATGCCATGTACATAAATTAGACAATTACTTGGTGTTTTTATTTATGTCAGGAATTGATATTTAGAGAGTGGCATTCTAAGGCTCCTTTATGTTGTTATCATGGATTATGTATAAAGTATGTGGTTATTTTAATTTTCTGAATTATTATAAGCATGCTTGTTTATTCCAGTTATGGTTCCTTAGAATTTAAAAAAATTGTATCTAGGATTTTTTATGTAACCATGGGAGCAGTTTATTAACACTGTAATTTTCCCATGGATTTTAATTTTTGTCTCTTAGAATTTTTGTACACCGGAAACGGTTTAGGAAATTTTATGTAATTATTCTTGGAGGAGATTGAATATTGAAGACCGTAATTTATTTTTCTCAAAAGTTAAATTTGATTTAAAGATTGAAATTTTGATTGTGTGGAAAATTTCAATTTAATTGGGATTCAAATTAATTTTTGGAGATCCTAATAGGTAAATTGAAATATGACACGAAAATCGAGACACGACCCCTCGGGATAGGCCGAAGGGCCTTGGTGGGGCTGTAGCCCCTGCCCTAGGGCAGGATGGGGCTGTGGCAGCCCCTGTGTAGGCCATAACCACCCACGGCCGCCAGCTTGGCCTGCAGCCGAGTGTGGCCGTGGCCTACCCAAGGCTGGCCGCAGCCTGGGCGTGCAGCCTGCCGGCTGCTGTGCCCAACCTCGGCGTGCAGCCGGACGCTGCAGGCTTGGCCTGCAGCCCGACAACGCTGCACATAAGGGGCGGCCGTGGGCTACCAGCCCCTCCGGGGCTGGTGGCTGCCCACGGTGGCTGCCGCCTTCGGGGGCAGCGGTGCGATGGTCTAAAAATCGAAAAATTTTGATTTTTAAATTTGAGATTTAATTTTAAATCATGTTTAAAAATATGTAATTGAAAATTTGAAATTTTTGAAATTACATATTATTACACATGATGTTTAAAATTGTTGAAAATTTAAATTTGAAATTCGAAATTGGAGTTTGAATTTGAAATTTAAATTTTTGGAGATTTAAATTTTAAATAATTATTGGGATGAGAAATAAATGGAGAGGGTACATAAAGATGGATACAAGAAGACGGAACAAAATTCAAGACTCAAAGAATGCTTTGGATGGAATTTTGTATTCTTTATTTTCTTTGTTCTAGGATGGAACCATAGCTTGGTTATTCTATCAATTATTTTTTCTATGCTATGTCATGGATGTATAAATATGTATTGATGGATGTTTTATATGCATATTTGATAACATGTCATATAGGATAGGTGAGTGCCACTCATACTAAATTGATCATACATAATTTGTCAAAACTTGCATGTTTTTCAAAATATTGAGCGGGAGAGGGTTTCAAACAAAACCCACGGCCTCCATTGTTGATCCATATGTGAAAGCATGGTAACGCCTCGCGTCAATTCTGCCCTGACCACACCCCTCGGTAGGTGTTTACCACCGTCAGTATACTAGATTGGATCTCCTACGTGGAAAATGTGTTCGAGTACGATCCTATTCATGACCACCCCTCGGTGGCTTGGTAGGACGTGGATCGGGCTACGTAAACAATGGTTATACACTCAAGACTTGTTTAGTTATTAACCTTCCCTAGAAGCTCTGTTAACTAAACTGGTGGCCAAATAAGTGGTTATTAATACATGTCTTAACCTTGGAGGATTTAAGGCAACATATATTAATTGGACGGGGTCCATGTTCCGACTATTTGTTTCCATGACCACCCCTCCGTGGCTTGGGGCAATAGGTGCTGAGAATTACCGTTGCAATGCTACATGTTTTTTCAAGTTTCATGTAGGAACATACTTGTATGTTTTATTTGCTAAATTTTCTCTATATTTGCTTGGGCTTTGTAATGATGTCTAGTATAATTTTATTTCAGTTCAAAATGTCAGCGACACCCCTCATTTCAATACTTACTGAAAATAAGTTGAATGGCGATAATTATAAAGATTGGAAAAGAAATCTATTAATAGTTCTCAGCTGTGAGAGACACAAGTTTGTACTGGATGAACCATGCCCACCTGGGCCCAAACCTGACACACCACTTGAGGAGGTCCCGATTGCCTATAAACGTTGGAGAGACTCTAATGAGATAGCTCGATGCTACATCCTTGCTAGCATGACGAGTACTTTACAAAAGCAGCATGAGACTTATCAAGTTGCTAGGGAGATCATGGACAATCTGGAGGACATGTTCGGAGGTCAAGAAAAATTGGCTCGACAGTCCGCTATCACCAGCATTATGAACTCTAAGCAAAAGGCGGGTACTCCGGTGAAGGACCATATGATCACTCTAATGGGATTCTTCACTGAGGCTGCCGAGAATGGTGCTGAGTTAGACTATAACACCCAGATCGAGATGGTGTTCAAGACTCTGTCTAAAGATTTTGTAGGGTTTAAGGTCGCATACAATCTGACGACAAAGGAGTTAGGACTAACCGAGCTCATGAAGCAACTACAGGCTTATGAGCGGATGATCAGGGATGAGGATGCGGTCCGACATAAAGGAGAGGCCAATTTGGCAGAATCTTCCAATCCTTCACAGAAGAGGAAGAGGCCAAATAAGAAGCAAGTGGCTTCTAGTTCTTCTAATCCTCCTGTCTCGGACGGGAAGAAGAAGAAGAAGAACAAGAAGCCAAAGGACCCTAAAAAGTCCAATTGCTTCCATTGTGGGAAGGTAGGTCACTTTAAGAAGGCTTGTCGGGAATTCCTAGCCGCCAAGGGCAAGGAAGGTAAGGAACTTCATTACTTGGAAGCGTGTTTGGTGGAAGAATCGAAAGACACTTGGGTCATTGATTCGGGCGCCACTAATCATGTTTGTGTTTCTATGCAGGGGTTCGTGGAAACAAGAAGTCTACATGATAGGAGCCTCTCGTTGCAGACTGGAGATGGTAGCTTTGTGGTGGCTGGAGCAGTGGGAGATGTTTACCTTTATTTTGATCAATTTAGGTTTATTTTATTAAAAAACTGTTTTTATGTTCCTAATTTTAGGAGAAACCTTATATCGGTAGCTTGTTTAATAAAGGATTCTTATTCAGTTTCTTTTAGTAAAAGAGTTGATATTCATAGAAATAAGTCTTATATCTGTTTTGGATCGTGAATTCCATGGTCTATATGTATAAGAAACATTTCAATATAAGCTTGTTCTTCGCTGCTGGTTTCGATTATTTCCCTGGCGATTCCCAGAAAAATTGCCTTTTCTCTTGTTTTGCTGGGATCCTTGATTATTGCCCTGGCTTGGTTTAGCATTCTGATTAGGCTTGCTTGATTGACCAACTTGTGTAGACTTCGCCAAAGCCCTCTCCTTCTTCTTGGCCTCCCAGTGCTTTTCTCTTTCCTCTTTCTGTCGGGCTACGTGAAACTCAGCTCTAATGGCCCGACTAACACAGTCTGCTACACAAGTAGGCGGTACTAGTCCAGTGTCTACTAATGCAGCAATTTCTAGCCTGAACATCCCGATCATTTTCTATATTTTCTCCCTCTTAGTAGGAACTATATAGGGACATAAACGGGATAACTGGTCAAACTTTCGGCAAACTTCGCTCACCGACATATTTCCTTGCGTCAATTCTGAGAACTCTTTTTGTTGTTGTCTCAGAGATGCAGGGTCGTAATATTTCTGGTTAAATTCTTCCAGAAATTCCGCCCAACTCATGGTAGACACGTCTCTTCTCATTCGTACAGTGTCCCACCAAAAATGAGCATCTTTTCTCAGCACAAAAGACGCACATGCAACCTTCTCCCGGTCGGTTAGGTTCATGAATTCCATGATGACTTGCAATGACGACAACCAGTCTTCAGCCTCTAGAGGATTTGTAGACCCTTCAAATTCTGGCGGCCTCATACGCCTGAATCTTTCATAGAGGGGTTCCAGGTTTAAAACTGGTTGCTGTTCAGGAACTCTCTCATTTACAGCAGCTGGAGGGATAACCGGATCTACCTCAGCTTCCTGTTCTACCTGGGTACCCTCAGAGCCTTGTCTCTGTTCTAACTCCTCTACTCGTCGCCTTAGATTAGCATTTTCTTGCATCTGAGCTTCTAATAGGGCTTGTATCTGATCCAATCTTTCCATAACATTAAGACGTCATTCTCGTCCCTCTGGTCGATTTCGCAAATCCACCATCTTACCTATCGTCCTATTATAGCACAATAATTCACCGTTAGCTTTTCCATAACCACATTCGTAAAATCATATCAATTCACAAAATTTAGGGTAATGTAAAGCCACATCATTGTAACACATCATCGTGCAACATGTAATCATTTGATATTTCATTCATAGCAAAACGTTTATATATCGTACATAATCATCACCAGTCATATATACACCGGCCTTTTTATACATCTTGGCCATAAGTCTATACAAAAGAGCTTTTCTCTATAAGCTACTTATGTACATGTATACATATCCACTGGTCACGCATCTCCTGTATCTGGGACTAGAGGATATTCTTCTGGATCCTCGTCATCATCGGGATCATTTGAGTCGTCACCGCCCCTAGGCAATGCTCCCTGTCCTGAGTCATCACCTCTTCGTGGTCTAGACGGTCCAGCCTCATGATCATTCATCATTCTTCTCGGCCCAAAGATGCGTGCGAACATCTCATCTTGACCCAGTGTCTCTCGCCGACTCTGCGTCAGATGCTCAATCAGAATCTCTCTCTCGATCGTCCTGATCGTCACCACAAACTCTTGGAGCGTAGGAGGAAATAGCTTGATCACCCTCTGTCTCAACTCCATGGGTAAACCTCTCCAGAACAGCTCACAACAGTTTGCTTCCGTGAGGTTGGGCAACGGACATCTCTTCCTAATGGTCTCCTCAAATCGTGCTGCGTAAGACATCACCGTCTCACCAGACAACATGACCATCCTCTCAGTCTGGAGAATGTAGTCCCTAACCTCATCAAATCAGGGATATGCAGGTGTATCAGCCTCTCGTCTCTCTGGAGGTGCTGGAGCAGGTGCCGGATCCCTAGGCGGAAACTGATCAGCCAATCGCTGACAGAACTCAGCCCAACTGAATCCCAATAGAATCTCCTGGTCACAATACTCCCAAAATACTCGAGCGTCTCCCTGAAACATACTGATGGCCAACTGAATCCACATATCTCGATCAATGTCGCATATCACCATAATCCTCTCTATGGCATGAAGCCAGTCCTTCGCCTCCATCGACTGTCGTCCACCATCAAACATCGGGGGACTACTAGCTCGAAATGCCTGTACTACCCGAGCCGAAACTTTCACCCCAATATGTTGGTGTCCACCAACAACTGGAATGTCCACTACTACCGGTGGATGAACTATCGGTCATGGCTGTACTACATCTACTGGCACTGGTGCTGGTGCTGGTACCGGAGGTCTCTCAGGCACCGGGGATCTGATTACCGGTCGTTGGGAAATAGACGGCCTCACAATAGGTCGCGTCCATACCCGTAATACCCCTCTCGGTCGTGGTAGCGGTGGTCTCACATAAGGAGGTCTGGTCATCTTGCTACCTATAAGATAATTATTTTCAAATAAGAAAATAATTAACTAAACTTAAGTAAACTACTTACTTGGATAGCGGTGCAGGATGCGCGAAGTGTTAAATCAGGATATGGTCAATTCTGCTCTGATTTACCAACTGTGACAGCAGTTGGTAATCCAAACTAAACCAACCGTAATTCCGCTCTGATACCAACTGTGGCAGCAGTTGGTATTCCAAACTAAACCAATTGCAAACCTTGCTCTGATACCAACTGTGACAGCAGTTGGTATTCTAAACTTTACCAACCGTAAACCCGCCCTGATACCAACTGTGGCAGCAGTTGGTATTCTAAACTTCACCAACCGTAAACCAGCTCTGATACCAATTGTGGCGGCCCGCCCCTCGTAGAGATCATACAATACTATTACAGTTAAGCTTTATCGCTAACTGTGATAGATTGTACTCTCATGGGTCACCGACTAATCTATCTCTCTTTTAATCATGACGTTTTTGGGGAAATTTTTTTTTTCTTAAAACATCATGTAAAACATTTCCCACTATTTACTTTGTTGGCAAGTACAAAGTAATTTACATATTACAGTACTTTCGTAAAATATATAATATTACAAAAGACTGTTTCTTTTTTTTTTTCCTTCCCTTTTTATCGCTCAGCGGAAAGACTCTGGTAGGACCATATCCCTCGCCCATTTATCCCATTTGACACGCGCCATCCCGTCTGCATCCAGTCAAACAAGCTACTGAGCCGGTCGCTTACCTGCAACATTAGCAAAAATGGTGAGCTACAGGCTCCGTAAGTTCAAACATGCAAGAAATAAAATTTCTATGAATAGTACTATTTACTACTATTCATCGTAAATAGTACTATTCATCGTGAATAGTGTCATTGACCACTATTCATATGTGAATAGTAACTTTGACCACAACACAGTGTCACAACAGTACATCTACCGCGATGTTAGTACTCTCACTAAACTGTCTTATGCTCAATTATGGCATAGTTTCAGTTTTAGGTAATTATCTTTGCTTATGTTCTGGTTTTGAGCTCAGGTTGGCAATACCATTTAAGTGCGCATGACTGGGAGCGGTACATTAGTGTTGACCTCCACAGCCTTAATCTCATAGCCCCGAAGGCAAAATTGTACATGACTGGGAGCGGTACATTAGTGCTGACCTCCACAGCCTTAATCTCATAGCCCCGAAGGCAAAAGTACCTCCCTGTACGGAAGGCTGGTACGCCAGAAAGTGGTTTCATTACCGACTTTTTTTTTAAAGTTCTAACCCGGTGACTTCACATTGTCCCGTGGTTAGGAATGGTTCACATTTTAATTTTAGGGGAGTGAGTTTTATTAACCTCGCTCTAGTGCCCGAAGCACAATTAACAATATGTCCATTCTCAATAGTGCCCGTAGCACATTACGTCTCTCTCTCTACTCTATAATAGTGCCCGTAGCACATATGTACCTAACATATAGTTAGTACATCAAAGTTAGCAACAATAATGCTATATGTTGCAGACAGGTAAATGTTTGAACTTACCTTATCAGTCTCTTCCCTCTTTCTCTCTTGGATCTTTGATCGCCCTCCTTGTAGGTCGATTTTTGGATCCTACAAACAAAACCTTGTCTGTTAATTTTATTTCCATTTATAGCTTTTATTTTTCATTAAAAAGCTTAAATAAAACCTATTTATGACTTTTTTAGGCTTTATTTATCATTTTCCCCATTTTTCTCAACTTTTACAAAATTACGATTTTGCCCCTATATTTTAGCAAAATTACGATTTTGCCCCTATATTTTGGTAAAATTAATATTTTACCCCTGATAGAAATTTTCCCGATCCAGACTGCATTTTTGGCTCTCAGGAACTTTTCTGACTCTTTTCTAATCATTACCGGGTTCATTTCTATTTTATTTTCATTTTTCACTTTCCCGACTCTCGGGAAGCACTATTCCGACCCTTACATCGGTTTAGTGATTTTCTATCGTTTCGGAGCATCAAATGGACGTTTCACTAGTATTTAAAACGTTCATCTAGACATTCCCGATCTAGGTCTCCGAGGCTCGGATTTTCCGTTCCCGACTCGGACCTTTATTTCATTTCCAAAAACGCCCCCCCCCCTCGGGGTCCGTTTTTTTCAGTTTCACTCACGTTTTATATTTTTAGGGGACGGGTTACTATTCACGAACCACCCCTTAGGTTCCCTTATTCAATTTTCCGTTAGGGACTCGGGTTTCCGACCCGACCCCAAACTTTTATTTTTAATTTCCATTTTATCCCGAATGCTGTTTTCCAAATTTCGGCAGCATTTCGGCGTAATCTTAAGACTACCGGCGTTAGGTACGCCTCGAACCATATGTACCTGCCACGTACTATACCACAAGCCTATTTTATATAAAAGTTTTCCAAACTTTTACATGAAAGCTCACAAAATTCCAAATTCACATTTTGAACCACATTACACAAATTTTTTTTCAATTTTGCCCTTAGTTTTTGGCCATGGTTTTGACAATCAATACCTAACCAAAACTTCTCAAATTTTCCACCAATTTTTAGGCTATTCAAATGTCATTTTCTAACACATTTTCAAGCCAATTTCATTGCATTTTTCAACAAAATTCCTAGGGTTTTTATCCTCACATAACCCACGGCCACACTAAGGGAAACATACCTTAAATTTTCTTTTCTTGCTTTCAATCACAATTCCATCATTTACATTATAAAATGCATGATTTAAATCATCCAAATGTCAAGTAAACCATGCAAATTTTTTTTCACCAACCCTAATTAACCCACGGCCATATTAGGTAAGTCCACACCAAAATTTTTTTTCAAGCTTTCCATAATGCAAATCATGCTTTATACTGAACAAAAATGTAATTTAAAGCATGTTAACACTTAAACCATAAAATTTCCTCATTGATTACTCTTGGTAACCCACGGTTTTACCCTTGGAAAACCAACCAAAATTTGGTTTTTCTTTAAACCAAATACATGGTTTTCTTCCTAATTACACCCTTAAGAAAACCCAAGCACTAAATAAATGAAAACAACCAAAAATTTTTCCATCTTTTCTACTATTCATCACACGGATTTCTTGAAGAAAAATCTAGAAAAAATTCAATCCAAAGAGAGTTACCTTGTTCACTTGCTTCCTTAGGCTTCAATGAAAGGTTTGACACCAATTTTGTGAAGAAAGATGGAAGAAATAGCTTGGTTCCTCTTGGGTTAGTCACGGCTCCACCATGAAAATGACTTAGAAAATTTTTTTGTTATGGTTTTTGGCTTGAAATGTGTTTCGGCCACTTTATTCACTAAAGTTGCCGACTTAACCAACTAAAAGGCCAATTAATTTGGCTTTCCACCAATCAAAACTCACCACATTTCACCCTAATTCTTTCCATATTTTTCCAAAAATTAAAATGGTGAATTTTGGACAAATCTTGGCCTTTAGATCAAAAAGACAACTTAATCATGGCCATTAATGCTACCAACCACCATTTTCCTTCCATTTATTAAATGGATTTATGATGTCATAAATGTTAAAGCATATGATGACTTTGACTTTCACTATTCACATTAATTCGACTACTTTTTGACCGATACCGGTTCGAGCCGAAATTTTCCTGAAATCGTCCCGGCGTGTTCCTGAGGTCTCCTGTGCAGTCGGATCAATTTAAACTGCTTCCGTTTGATCAAAATTAATCCCGGAAGTTTTCCGTCTTTTATTGTCCTGATTAGGGTTTTCAATGTTGGTTTTGGCACCGTTTCACCCGTTTCAACTCAGTGAATTTTTCCAACACTGAATTCTTACTCGTCAGTATTGTTAGAACATTTTAATATATTCTAAACAATATAAATACATTTATTTCATTTTTTTAAATAGTACAAATTGTTGTATACATACATTTGTACATTTTCTTCCGAGAATTGCCTGAATTTCCCGGTTGTCACATTTACACTAACTCTTGGCAAAATTATCATTTTGCCCCTGATTTGATTTCTCATCATAAACCTACTTTTTATTGGTTTAAGACCCAAATTTAACTTTTATAATTTCATTTTAACTATCCTTTGGCATTCACGGTCCTTTCCGAGCCTTTCAGAAATTTTTGGTCAAAATGACCATTTTACCCCTGACGGGTCTCGAGACCGTCATATGCTCACTGTGACTTTTAATCATAAAATAATATTTCTTAAGCTTTTACACACTTTTTACAGTATCCATTGCTGTTTCATAAACGACTATTGGTCATCGGACCCTCAGGATACTATTCCGATACCTAGGGTCGTTTCTCATTTTTCTCACGTTTCGGAGCCTTAAATGGGTATTTCACTACTCCTGAAACATTTCTTATGCTAATCCCGGGCCTTAGACACCGAGTGGGCTTGGGTTTTCATCCCGACCTCAAATTTACCTTTCGTTTCCTAAAATACCCTTGACATTGGTTTTCCCGTTCTCTTACATTTTCACAACCTCGGAGGGATGGTTTACTATTCCTCAAAGGTTCATTTTCTCATTTTTCAAGCTTAACTCATCAAGGGGTCTCGGTTTCCATTACCGAACACAATTTGCCTCTCATTTTTCACCGAAATGCCCTTAGTGCCGTTTTCAAAATTTCGGTAGCATTTCCGCTAAATTTCTAGGTCTCCGGCGTTTAAGAAACGCCTCAAAACCATCTAACCTATTTTATTCTAACACGTACTATACCAGAGGCTTAATTTTTACGTAAAACTCAACTTTTTACGTAAAAATTTTCATATTTCCCATACATTTTCTTTTTCTGATGTTTCATTCATTTTACTCTTTCTTTGTCTTTTCTTTTTACAATTTGAATACAAATTACATATAAATCATTCCAATACATAAATAAGGAATGAAGGGAAACGAAATTGCTACCGAAATCATCCCGTCGACGATCGGACGAACCGTTCGGTCTTGACCGTGCAAACTTTTTATCTCTGTTCTTAACGTTTGAAATCTCGGTTGGCAATTCTGATGCCGCGGATATGTCGAGAATGTAAAAAATAGGCCAACAGGCCATTCTTCATTTTTTCGCCCCCCGGTCACCGTTAACCGACGTTAACCGCATTGACCGCATTGATCGGCATTGACTCTGGCGTTGATCGACGGTGAATGGCGGTGGCACGAACAACGGAGGTGTCCACCTTGAAGATCTTGACGAGAGTAGTCCATTGGTGGTGTCAATTTCACCATTGGAGGCTCTGATCGTCGACAATCGGCCTCGAAATCTCGACCCATGGCAGCGGCATTGAATCTCTGCCGTGCCGGGGTTGTTGTCCACAATTACCTTAGGGCTTTTGCTCTACGCATCACTCTGAGTCTTTTGGTACCAACCACATCACTCAACTCCGCCGGAATCGACGGATTCCACGACGGCTTCACGGCGGCGACGGTGTGATGTTGGGTGGCACAATCCAGCAATTATTGAGCTGAGATGAAGCTTGGGTTTTATTCTACTCTTCACCATGACTCTTTTAGGACCAGAATCACCTTGATCGGAGGTTGGACGGCGGAGATACGGTCATTTGAAATTTTTGGCTACCGGCGGCTTCGAGCGACGCGTGCGGCGTTCTCCGGTGTCGGTTCCGTCGATTCAGCACACCGTTGGACTCAGCTCGTCGAGAGCTTTCCAACGAGACTGGTGGTCGGTTACTGTTCACCAACGGTGCATGTGTGGGGAGAAAAATCTAGATAATGAAAATATAAGGCCTTTTCTGTAATTTCGACCTTTTATACACTTTTTGTCCAAAATTTCAACATGAGCTATCATGACTAATTTGGACGTGCTGAACCTAAATATATCAGTTTCGTTTTCATCTAAGATCATTTCGACCAGTTTCTGGTACTGTGAATTTCCGGTTAAAAATTACCTTTGTACTCAATTAACTAATTTGAGCATATTAATAGGCTATACTGACTAATTTGGGCGTGTTGAACCCAAATTTATCAGTTTCATCTTCATCCGAGGTCATGTTGACCAGTTTTTCGGTACTGTATATTTCCTACTCAAAATTTACTTTTCATGCTCAATTGACTAATTTGAGCATGCTGAATCTAAATATATCAATTTTAGGTCAAGAAGAGGTCATCTAGACCAACTTCTCAATACTATGTGCAACACACACACACGTACTCACGTCTAAAATCACTACTATCAGTATTTTATCTTTTTGTGCACTCAGCTTACCCTGAGTCACCTACTAGGGTTTACAGTTCACTGTTTTTCCCCAGCTCAATTCGACATGCTTTTACATCACCGAATTCTTAATTTGTAATATCATTAGAACATTTTATCTCGTTCTACACAATATTAATCATACATTTCACATTTTAAACATGAAATTCATCATGTACATGTAATTTACCATATTCCGAGAATAGTAAAATTTCCTGGTTATTACACTACTAAGTGATATGATTTTCACTCATGCAGTACGGTTTGAGGAGAACGTAGTGAGGAGATGGCCTATGTTTAACCTCACTGAGGAGGATTTTTGTGATATTTTTTGGAAGGGGCTCACTATAGATCTACGACAAATGGTAACCCCTTTATACCCTACCATTTTATGTGAGTTTATAGTTACCGTAGCCCAGGTGGAGGAAGAAGTGATGATGAAGGGCATGGTGTGCAAGAGACATAAGCAGTTATTATAGGATGCCACGCTAGATCGTCTGTATGGGGCACGGCCTATGGCAAATGATCATGAGGCTGGCACATCAAGACGACGAGAGGGTATGAGTCCTACTAGGGGATCGACACCATCCGAGGCCGGAAATGGCTCAAATGAGGACCAAGAAGATCCAGATGATTTTTTGATAGTTCCGGATCTACCTCAAACAGGGGATTAGATATAAACCATATAAGATGTATAAATGAATATATATCTGTATATGTGTATATATGACTATATCGAAAGGCCGTTTTGAGAAAAGCCTTCAAACTGACGTGTATATGGAAAATTTTGATAAGAAATGAAATGATATTTTGACATGTTTAAATGATGAAATGTTGAAATTATATGATGATTGAAACTATTTTTACTTATATTGTAAAAATATGTTTGTGGAAAATCTAACGATCGATTTTCATGCGATTATAGGAAATAGGAAAAGATGGTGAATTCGCGAAACCTGAGAAACATGAGAGGGCGTCCAGTCCTTTCAGAGAGACTAGATGAACTAGAAGCCATGTTGGAGGCTCAGATGAAGGTAAATGCTGAGCTGAGATAAAGAATAGAACAGATGGAGCAAAGGCAAGGCCAGGAAGAAGGCCAAAACCCACAGATAGCCACACCTGAACAAGAAATGCTGCCAATTGAACCTGAGATTGAAATAGTAGAACCACAATCCCAACCTAGAGTTAATTAGGAACCACTTTATCAATGATTCCGACGAATGAAGCCGCCAAAGTTTGAGGGTTCCACAAACCCTTTGGAAGCAGAGAAGTGGTTGTCTTCACTTCATATGATATTCGAATTTATGGAGCTAAACGATCAGGAAAAGATTATGTGTATGTCCTTTGTTCTGAAGAAGGATGCAAGATTTTGGTGGGATTCAGTCAAGTTGATAAGGAACGTGTTCACAATGTCATGGATAGACTTCTTAGAAGAATTCAATCAGAAGTACTACAATCTTGTATTGCTTCAACCCCAACAGAGAGAGTTTGTAGAGTTGAAATAGGGGGACATGTCAATGATAGAAGTCTATAGCAAGTTCGACCAATTGTCCCGATTGTGTCCATACATTGTCTCCAATGAGAGGGAGAAAATCTAGAAGATGCGGGGAATGTTCTGTCTTGAAATCTCAGCATTAGTGGATAGTAGGTTGACGCCGCCCACTATTGTATTTGATTGCGCAAGTAGAGCTTTGAGGGCAGAGTATTACCTGGTTAGACAGAAGGAAGAGAAAGAAAAGGTATGGGATACCAAAAAGAAGGAGAAGTTTCTGGCCAAAGCAATACAAACTGGATCCCATGCTAGACAAAGCAGCAAGCCTAGTTTGAATACTAAGACCGGGCAAGCAAATACTTCTGGCCAGTAGTCACAAGGAAAGAGGAAGGGGAATAATTTGGGAAATGGGAAGCAGCAACGGAGGTTGAACAATAATGCTAGACCTATTGTTTGTGACTGTGTAGTCTATCAAAAAAGACATGCAGGCAGATGTAGACTTGCCCCAAACGCCTATTTCCAATGTTGAAAGGATGGTCATTTTGCCAGAAATTGTCCTGAACATAGGCAAAATGTGCAGGGTTCCTTCCAGACACAGCAGCAACGTCCCCAACCACATGTAATTCAGGCAAAGAGTCAGAGTCATTCATCCACAGAGAGGTAGGAAAGACCACAATGCTTACCTCATGTGGATGCTAGTGTAATGGTATATACCAAGGAAGATGTGGAAGCAAGAACGTCCAATGTAGTGACAGGTTAGTTTTCTGTCGCTAATCATTTGGCATCTGTTTTATTTGATTCTGGTGCTACGTATTCATTTATGTCATATCAATTCATGAACAAGATAGGATATCCAAAGGATAACATGGGTACGACCTTTAGAACGGCTCTACCCTCAGGAGAAGTATTGATGTCCAATTATTGGCTATCTCAGGTGCCAATAATTGTGACAAATAGGGAGTTGTATGCAGAATTGATCGTGATGGAGCTTGCTGATTATGATATAATACTAGGACTGGACTTCTTAGGATAGTATCAAGCCACAATCGACTGCCGGAAGTGAAAGATAATGTTCCAACCCGACCAAGAAGATGGATTCGAATATGTCAGATCGTTATGCAAATCATGGACGATAATGATCAATTCGATGAAGGCTAGAAGGCTAATATCGAGTGGATGTGTTGGATATTTAGCATATATAGTGGATGTAAAAGAGGAACGAAAGCTTCAACCTGAAGATGTTCTTATTGTGAAAGAGTTTATCGATGTCTTCCTAGAGGAAATACCAGAATTACTGCCAGAACGGGAAATTTCCTTTGAGATCGAATTGATACCAGGAACCACACCTATCTCAAAAGCATCGTACCGGATGGCACCAGCAGAGTTGAAAGAGTTATAAGAGCAGCTGAAAGATCTTCTTGACAAAGGATTAGACATTCGAGTTACTCCCCATGGGGTGCTCCCGTACTATTTGTCAAGAAGAAGGATGGACCTTTTCGCATGTGTATCGACTACCAGGAGTTGAACAAGGTTATTGTCAAGAATAGGTATCAGTTATCTAGAATTGATGACTAGTTTGACCAACTTAAAGCCGTAGCAGTATTCTCTAAGATTGATCTATGATTAGGATACCATCAGCTGCGGATCAAGGAGAGTAACATTCACAAGACCGCATTTAGGACCCGTTACGATCATTACGAATTCCTTGTGATGCCGTTTAGGTTAACAAATGCACCAGCTGCATTTATGAACTAGATGAATTGAGTCTTCAAAGAATATCTAAATAAGTTTATCATTGTGTTTATCGATGACATACTTCTATATTCAAAGACTCAAAAGGAGCATGAAGAGCACCTGCAGATCATTTTACAGACGATAAGGAAGCATCAACTCTATGCCAAATTTTCCAAGTGTGAATTTTGGCTAGATAGAGTGGATTTCCTTGGACATGTGATTTCCAAGGAATGAATTGTCGTGGACCCAGCAAAAGTAGAGGCGATCAATGAATGGCCCGCACCTAAGAATGTGACTGAAATATGAAGTTTCTTAGGTTTAGCCAGCTATTATCGAATATTTGTAGAGGGATTCGCATGACTCGCTGCACCTCTCATAGCTTTGACATGCAAGGAGAGGAAGTATGAGTAGACGGAGGTGTGTAAAAGAAGCTTTCAAGAGCTATAAAGGTGATTAACTAGTGCACCAATTCTTACACTTCCCACTGAAGGGAAGATATTCGTGATTTATAGTGATGCATCAAAGATGAGATTAGGAGCTGTCCTGATGCAAGGCGACAAAGTAATTGCCTATGCCTCGCGTCAATTAAAGGACCGTGAGAGAAATTATCCCACGCATGATTTGGAACTTGCCGCAGTAGTGTTCGCATTGAAGATCTGGCAACACTATCTGTATAGAGCTCAGTGTCAGATTTATACAGACCATCAGAGTATAAAATATTTCTTCACATAGAAGGAGCTGAATATGCAGCAAAGTAGATGGCTGGAGCTGGTAAAGGATTATGATTGCAAAATCCTCTACCATCTCAAAAAAGCTAATCACGTTACTGATGCGTTAAGTAGGAAATCTACTATTCCATAGCAACTGCTGATTGGAAAATTTCCAAGGCCATTGCAACAGGAGATTAACATGTTGAAGATGGAGTTGATAACAGGAAGATTGGCTGCACTAGAATTGGAATCATCGTTATATAAGGACATTAGAGAAGTTCAAAAGTGAGATCCTAATCTACTAAGTCCTCAAGATGGAGTGTCCAAAGATGGATTAATCCTACATCAGGGAAGAATTTATGTTCCCGATGATGAAGGATTAAGAAGGCGAATTATGGCAGAAGCCCATGAACCGCCATATTCAGTGCATCTCGGAGCCAGTAAGATGTACCAGAATCGGAAACTACAATTCTGGTGGAAAGGGATGAAGAAGGACATTGCTAAATTTGTGAGTAAATGCATGATGTATCAAAAATTTAAGGTTGAACATCGTCATCCAGGCGGAAAACTAGAGCCTTTGGAGATTCCTGAATGGAAATGAGAACATATTACGATAGACTTTGTGGTAGGATTACTGAAAACCTGAGAAGGCTATGATGCTATCTGGGTTATTGTCGACAGATTGACAAAGACAGCAAGGTTCATAATGGTGAAAATGACTTTTTCACTGGAAAGGTTAGCAACCTTATATGTTAACCACATCTTCAGGTTACATGGAGTTCCTAAGTCCATTGTATCAGATCATGATAGATGATTCACTTCGAATTTCTGGAAGTACGTGGAAGAAGCTATGGGAACGAAAGTGTACCTGAGTACAGCATTTCATCTGTAGACAGACAGGCAATCTGAAAGGACAATTCAAACGCTAGAGGACATGCTTCGCGCATGTACAATTGTTTTCCCTGGGAGTTTGAACAAGAAACTTCCACTGGTAGAATTTTTGTACAATAATATCTACCAAGCTTCGATAGGTATGGCACCCTATGAAGCTCTATATGGAAGGAAGTGTAGATCACCTATCCATTGGTGCAATTTACAAGAAAAATGATTGTACAAGACAAACTTTGTACAAGAAACAGTAGATGTAGTTGCAAAAATATAGTAGTGGATAAAAATAGCGCAGAGCCGACAAAAGAGCTATATGGACAAAAGACGAAGACCCGTAGAATTTAATAAAGGGGATTTCGTATTCTTAAGAGTCTCGTCGATGAAAGGAATAATGCGATTCAGAAAGAAATATATTGGGCCATATGAGATCATCGAACGTATTAGGAAAGTTGCCTATAGATTGGCATTGTCTTCAGAAATGTAGGCAATACATAATGCGTTTCACGTGTCGATGTTACGGAAGTACATATCGGATCCACCCCATGTGCTGAAACATGAACTGATCCAAATTTAGGAAGATCTAATGTACGAAGAAAAGCTTATTTGAATCTTAGCACGAGAAGAGAAAGTCTTGAGGAATAAAACAATCCTATTAGTCAAAGTGCTGTGGAAAAATCACAACGTCAAAAAGGTTATATGGGAACTAGAGGAAAAATTAGAAATTTGTACCCCCACTTTTTCTAAATTTTTGAGGACAAAAATTTTATAAGGAGGGGTGAATGTGATAACCGAGAATTTTAGATTCTCGAAGTACATTAAAATTGTAAGTATGTACCAATTTTAATAAATAAAATATGAAAAAGTTGTGTTTTAATACTATTGTGAATACTGTAAAAATGTTCCGGCAGTGTTAAAGTGATTGAGTTCGGAGATGGAAAATCTTACCGAATAGAAACGGGTGAGACGGCTCAAAAATGAAGCCAAAAACCCTGAAGAGTGCATCGAAGTACACTAAAAGATGAAAATTTACGCTAGTGTTATTTGGCCAAACGGTAGCAAAATAAAACAAACCGATCACATCGGAGGCGCCCGGAACCCGCCTATGCAATTTCAGTAAAGTTTCATTCGGTCTGACTTCGGTCAAAATTTGACCACGAATTAATTCATCTATTAATTAGATGATGTCATGGTGACATCACAAATTTGGATTTCGTTAATTAAGGAAATTAAGGTTAATTAATGAGTTAGGTAGCATTAAATGTTAGGATTTAATGCTTTTTGAATCAAGGGCCATGATTAAGCCAAAATGGCATTTAAAAAAATTTGGAAATTTTGGAAAAAGGGGATTCGGCCACTTAATGAGAAGGCAGCCCAAAAATTATATTTTTGACCCCAAAAATTATATTTTTGACCCCAAAAATTATATTTTTGACCCCAAAAATTTTGCATTTAAGTCCCCAAACAATTAGGAAATTGTTGGGAAAAATTACAAAAAGGCCCCCATCCATTTGCCTATAAATAGGCATGAGAAATTCATTTGAAAAATTGGAAACATTGGCCAAACTCTTGCCATTTTTTTTCTGCCAAAAATCCATGCACCTTACCCCATTTCAAACTAAATTTTAGCAAAAATTTTACACCAAAATTAGCTTCAAATTCAAGCTTAGGCATCAAGAGGGCAAAGTGATAAGGTAAGCCACTATTTTGAAGAAAATTTCCATGATTTTCTTGAAAAAATCCGTGGCTTATGAGGGTTGGAAATTGGTTGAAAATATGGTGTTTGGTTTGGTGTTATGATTGGTTTGATATTAGAATGAATGAGGCATGATTTTAAACTAGGAAACAAGCAAAAATTTTGCACGCTTTCCTATGAAATCTGTGGCCTTTTAGGGTGGAAATGATGTGAAAAATTTGATGATTTGATGAATGTTTTATGTTCATTGGTAACATGTTGATCAAAGCTTGAATTAGAATCTAGAAAGAAGAAAATTTTGATGCTTGTTTCCCATAGAATCTATGGCTGTGGGATAAAAATGAGAAAATTTTAATGATGAAAAGTGATGAGAAATGTTGATAAAACCCTAATAATGAGAACAAAATTTTCCTATGGTGTTTGTGAATGAAGACCATGGCATTGAAGGCTAGGGTTGAATGAAAATTTTGTTAGTTTTTAATGTTTATATGTACATTTGAAAACCTAAGAGTGATATGTGGTAATTGTTTAATGTGATGAAAAATATTTAGTGTTGTTTATCATGAGAAACTGGGGCTATAATTGGAAAAAAAAAATTGATGATTGGTGTTGAACTTTGTGTTAGGAAATGCCCTAAGCATTAGAGACATTTTGATATATTTATTTTGAATTGGATAATAAAATTATATATAGAGGTTATTCATTACATTGCTGTTTGTCCTCATTCTATTTATATGTTAAAGTAAATGTAAGCAAATATGGCTCCCTGACTGCTTGTGTTAAAACTGTTAAAACGTTGCATGCAATGGACTTTTTGTATGCGAGAAGACAATGTTCTAAAGTAAGTAGTCTAAACTAAGGTCTGTAGTCTATGGGGTTAGACCGAGCATCTAATTCATGTTAAGGCTATTATGTTGTCTAAAGCCATGGTGGGGACGGTTTGTCTTGACTGTCTGGAGCATAGACTCCTAAGTAGAGACATAGATATGTTGCTTGGTGGTGACATATTAGACCGGGACTAAAGCGTGATTGATCTATGTAGTTTGCTATGAGTGGATCGATTTGCTTTTGACATTCATTGTACAGTAACCTTAATCCTGAGTGAATGAACAGCTTTATGTATATGACTTGTGTACTTTGATGTTCCAATGGCTAAAACGTCTCAGAGGTAGTAAGCTTATAAACCGGTTCGTTGACTTGTATACGATGAAGGGTTTGTTTGTAGATATCGGAATCATGGCTCTAATAAGGAGTTAAGGGTATCCTCTTAAAGGCATTATACTGGATGTGAAAATGGATAAGGCCTTGGGACATCTACCGGGCGGATGACTTCTTATTCACATGTGGTAAATAATCATTTTCTTTATTCGGTAGTATAATGGAACTTTAAGATAGCCTGATCAGTAGGATTAAACAGACTTTGGCCTAAGGCTGATCATGGATATCAAATGAGGGTTCTGTATACATGACAAGGTCATTGGACAATAGCTTGTCACACGCTTACGTAATACGGTGTTTCAGGTTTATAGTGGTGTGACTCTAAAATTAGTGATCATATGATTGAGTTGTTGAGTAAAGAATGATGATCATATGGATTTGCGGGAGCCCGATTATATATGTCCAATTGGTCCCTCTACTAGCTCCACATAATTCCTTAATGTTTGGCAAAATTGATTTGTGTATGCTATTGGCTAGTTTATTATGCATGGATGGTGTTGACATAGGATTAAGATGGTGGACAAGATTCTCTCCAGTTGGATTCAGATTTTGTTTTGGATAATAGAGTACATAATTATTCGAACTCCAAATAAAGTTTCCATGATTTTATTTTAGATTAGATTGAAGTTGTAGAAAATTATCCACGAGAACAAGAATTTGAAATACAACTGTTCTGTGGATTTTGAAATTTGAATTTGAATTTTGAAATTTGAAATTTGAATTTGAATTTTGAAATTTGAAATTTGAATTTGAAATTTGAATTTGAAATTTAAATTTGAAATTCGAAATTTGAAATTTAAATTTTGAAATTTGAAATTCAAATTTTGAATCACAGTCCAAGTAGGATTCGAATTTCTTGTGGTAAACGTTAGGAAATGCCCTAAGCATTAGAGACATTTTGATGTACTTATTTTGAACTGGATAATAAAATTATATATAGAGGTTATTCATTACATTGCTACCTGCCCTCGTTTTATTTACGTGTTAAAGTAAATGGAAGCAAATATGGCTCCCTGACTGCTTGTGTTAAACTGTTAGAACGTTGCATGCAATAGACTTTTGTATGCGAGAAGAAAATGTTCTAAAGTAAGCGGTCTAAACTATGGTCTGTAGTCTATGGGGTTAGACCGAGCATCTAACTCATGTTAAGACTATTATGTTGTCTAAAGACTATCATGTTAAGACCGAGCATCATGGGGACGGTTTGTCTTGACTATCTGGAGCAGGACTCCCAAGTAGAGACATAGATATGTTGCTTGGTGGTGACATATTAGACCAGGACTAAAGCGTGATTGATCTACAAAGTTTGCTTTGAGTGGATCGATCTGCTTCTGACGTTCATTGTGCAGTAACCTTAATCCTGAGTAAATGGACAGCTTCATGTTTATGACTTGTGTACTTTGATGTTCCAATGGCTAAAGCGTCTCAGAGGTAGTAAGCTTATAGATCGATTCGTTGGGTACATGACTTGTATACGATGAAGAGTTCGTTTACAGATATCGAAATCATAGCTCTAATGAGGAGTTAAGGGTATCCTCTTAAAAGCATTATACTAAATTTGAAAATGGACAAGGCCTTGGGTCGTCCGCTGGGCGGATGACTTCTTATTCACATATGGTGAATAATCATTTTCTTTATTCGGTAGTATAATGGAACTTTGAGATAGCCTGATCTGTAGGATTAAATGGACTTTGGCCTAAGGCTGATCATGGATATCATATGACGGTTCTGCATACATGACAAGGTCATTGGACAATAGCTTGTCACAGGCTTACGTAATACAGTACATAATTGGGAGTTCAGTTTTAGGTTTATAGTGGTGTGACTTTGAAATTAGTGATCATATGATTGAGTTGTTCGGTAAAGAATGATGATCATATGGATTTGCGGGAGCCCGATTATATATGTCCAATTGGTCCCTCTACTAGCTCCATATAATTCCTTAATGTTTGGCAAAATTGATTTGTGTATGCTATTGGCTAGTTTATTATGCATGGATGGTGTTGACATAGGATTAGGATGGTGGACAAGATTCTCTCCCGTTGGATTCAGATTTTGTTTTGGATAATAGAGTACACAATTATTCAAACTCCAAATAAAGTTGCCATGATTTTATTTGAGATTGGATTGGAGTTGTAGAAAATTATCCATGAGAACAAGAATTTGAAATACAACTGTTTTGTGGATTTTGAAATTTGAATTTTGAAATTTGAAATTTGAAATTTGAAATTTGAATATGAAATTTGAATTTGAAATTTGAATTTGAAATTCGAATTTGAAATTTAAATTTGAAATTTGAAATTTGAATTTGAAATTTGAAATTCAAATTTTGAATCACAGTCCAACTGAGATTCAAATTTCTTATGGTAAATCCACAAGGAATGAAATTCGAATTTGAGTTGGATATGAAGAGGAAAATCTTGTTAGAATCCTACTTGAATTTTGAATCCAAATCCTAACAATAATGGACGAAAATTTTGAGGATTATCCTCATGGAATTTTCAGAATTTTTGTGGATAAGGTTCAAGGAAAAATTCAAGTTTCAATTCCAATTGAATTTGGATTCTCTCCTCCCTGATTATGGCTAAAAATTTGGGGAAGATCTCCTAGGAGATTTTCGATTATTTTGGATAAGGATGAGATAAGATTCAAGCTTGAAAATCCTAGTGGAATTTTGATTCTTCCTTATCCAAAAGTGGCCAAAATTTTTATGGGGATTTTCCCCTTGGATTTTCGGATTTTTTGGTTGAAAAAGGGAGATAAGATTCATATTAAATCTTGTCTAGATTTGAATTGGATAATCCTGATGTTGGCCGAAATTTTTTGGGATTTTCCCTTGGATAATTTTGGATTTTATGTTGTGGATAAGGGAGAAAATCTTCTCCTAATCCAATTCGAATTCAGAGAATCACCTCATGCAAGTCTATAAATAGAGGTCTGCCACTCCAGTTCTCTCAAACCACAAACTCTCAGGTGAGCAGGCTTATTGTTGCATAACTCACCGTGACAATAAGTTCTTTAGAGATCTAGGTGGTCGGAAGAAGACTAGCAGTGCTAGCATACCGATCTAGGTTCAGAGTGCCCACACGCTCAACCATTCAGGAATTGGAGAATAGTAGAGAAGGCTAGTTAGTTGAAGCCCTCGGATCATTATCCTCTTACAGATTGGCATCCTTAAGGTATGAGTTTTAATTGTTGTTGGTTTATTGTATATGGCATCATGAAATATTTAACGATCTTGAAAAATTTTTATTGTTCCGCTGCACCACTCTGATATGGTTTTTACCGATTTATTTCCTACAATTGGTATCAGTGCCATCTCATGACTATGCCATGTACATAAATTAGACAATTAATTAGTCTTTTTATTTATGTATGGATTTGATATTTAGATAGTGGCATTCTAGGATTCTTTTATATTGTTATCATGGATTATGTATGAAGTATGTGGTTATTTTAATTTTCTGAATTATTATAAGCATGCTTGTTTTTTCTGGTTATGGTTCCTTAGAATTTAGAAAAATTGTATCTAGGATTTTTTATGTAACCATCGGAGCAGTTTATTAACACTGTAATTTTCTCATGGATTTTAATTTTTTGTCTCTTAGAATTATTATGATTAGAATTTTTGTACACCGGAAACGGTTTATGAAATTTTATGTAATTATTCGTGGAGGAGATTGAAGATTGAAGATTGAAGATTGAAGATCGTAATTTATTTTTTCCAAAAGTTAAATTTAATTTAAAGGTTGAAATTTTGATTGTGTGGAAAATTTCAATTTAATTAGGATTCATATTAATTTTTGGAGATCCTAATGGGTAAATTAGAATATGGCATGAAAATTGATACACGATCCCCTCGATACGGACCACCAGCCGTGATGGGGCTGCAGCCCCTGCCCTCAAGCAGGATGGGGCTGCGGCAGCCCCTGTCCATGACTGCACCCCCACAGTCGCAGGCTTTGCCTGTAGCCAGGGGTGGCCGTGGCCCACCCAAGGCTGGCTGCAGTCTGGGCGTGCAGCCTATGACTGCAGGCACTGCCTGCAGCCTGCCGGCTGCTGTGCCCAGCCTAGGCGTGTGGCCTGGGCCTGCACATAAGGCGGCCGTGGGCTGCAAACCCCCCGGGGGCTGGGGGCTGCCCACAGCGGCTGCCGGCCTCCGGGGCCGGTGGTGCGACGATTCGAAAATCGAAAATTTTTTATTTTTAAATTTGAGATTTAATTTTTAAATCATGTTAAAAAATATGTAATTGAAAATTTAAAATTTTTTGAAATTACATATTATTACAAATGATGTTTAAAAATTGTTTAAAATTTGAATTTGAAATTTAAATTTGAAATTCGAATTTGGAATTTGAATTTGAAATTTAAATTTTTGGAGATTTAAATTTTAAATGATTCTTGGGATGAGAAATAAATGAAGAGGCTACATAAAGATGGATACAAGAAGACAGAACAAAATTCAAGACCCAAAGAATGCTTTGGATGGAATTTTGTAATCTTTATTTTCTTTGTTCTAGGATGGAACCATGGCTTGGTTATTCTGTCCATTATTTTTTCTATGATATGTCATGGATGTATAAATATGTATTGATGGATGTTTTATATGCATATTTGATAACATGTCATATAGGATAGGTGAGTGCCGCTCATACTATATTGATCATACATATTTGTCAAAACTTACATGTTTTTCAAAATATTAAGTGGGAGAGGGTTTCAAACAAAATCCACAGCTTCCATTGTTGATCCATATGTGAAAGCATGGTAACGCCTCGCGTCAGTTCTGCCCTGACCACACCCCTTGGTAGGTGTTTACTGCCGCCAGCATACTAGATTGGATCTCCTATGTGGAAAACGTGTTCGGGTATGATCCTATTCATGACCACCCCTCGGTGGCTTGGTAGGACGTGGATCGGGCTATGTAAACAATGGTTATACACTCAAGACTCGTTTAGTTATTAACCTTCCCTAGAAGCTCTGTTAACTAAACTGGTGGCCAAATAAGCGGTTATTAATATATGTCTTAACCTTGGAGGATTTAAGGCAACATATATTAATTGGACGGGGTCCATGTTCCGGCTATTTGTTTTAATGACCACCCCTCGGTGGCTTGGGGCAATAGGTGCTGAGAATTATCGTTGCAATGCTACATGTTTTTCAAGTTTTATGTAGGAACATACTTGTATGTTTTATTTGCTAAATTATCTGTATATTTGCTTGGGCTTTGTAATGATGTCTAGTATAATTTTATTTCAATTCAAAATGTCACTGACACCCCTCATTTCAATACTTACTGAGAATAAACTGAATGGCGATAATTATAAGGATTGGAAAAGAAATCTGTTGATAGTTCTCAGTTGCGAGAGATACAAGTTCGTACTGGACGAACCATGCCCGGCACGGCCCAAACCTGACGCACCGCTTGAGGAGGTCCCGGTTGCCTATACTCGTTGGAGAGAGTCCAATGAGATAGCTCGGTGCTACATTCTGGCTAGCATGACGAGTGCTTTACAAAAGTAGCATGAGACTTATCAAGTTGCTGGGGAGATCATGGAAAATCTGGAGGACATGTTCAGAGGCCCAAAAAAGTTAGCTCGACAGTCAACTATAACCAGTGTTATGAACTCTAAGCAAAAGGTGGGTACTCCGTTGAAGGACCATATGATCACTCTAATAGGATTCTTCGCTGAGGCTGTCGAGAACGGTGCTGAGTTGGACTACAACACCCAGATCCAGATGGTGTTCAAAACTCTGTCTAAAGATTTTGGAGGGTTTAAGGCCGCATACAATCTGGTGACAACGGAGTGAGGACTAATCTAGCTCATGAAACAACTCCAAGCATATGAGCAGATGATCAGGGATGGGGATGCGGTCTAACCCAAAGGAGAGGCCAATTTGGCGGAATCTTCCAAACCCTCACGGAAGAGGAAGAGGTCAAATCAGAAGCAAGCGGCTTCCAGTTCTTCTAATCCTCCTGTCTCAGATGGGAAGAAGAAGAAGAAGAACAAGAAGCCCAGGGACCCTAAAAAGTCCAAGTGCTTCCGCGGTGGGAAGGTAGGTCAATTTAAGAAGGCTTGCCGGGAAATCCTAGCCGCCAAAGGCAAGGAAGTTAAGAAACTTCACTGTTTGGAAGCGTGTTTGGTGGAAGAATCGAAAGACACTTGGGTCATTAATTCGGGCACCACTAATCATGTTTGTGTTTCTATGCAGGGGTTTGTGGAAATGAGAAGTCTACATGATAGGAGCCTCTTGTTGCGGACTGGAGATGGCAGCTTGGTGGTGGCTGAGGCAGTGGGAGATATTTACCTTTACTTTGATGAATTTAGGTTTATTTTATTGAAAGACTGTTTTTATGTTCCTAATTTTAGGAGGAACCTTATATCGATATCTTGTTTAATAGATGATTCTTATTCAGTTTCTTTTAGTAAAAGAGTTGATATTCATAGAAATAAGTCTTTTATCTATTCTGGATGGATGGATGGAAACCTATACTTGATCAAACAAAGATATACTCGCTTCTTGACACCAAATTAATAGATAACTCTAAAAGGTTGAAAGCTTCTCACTCTAACAAGGCATATCTTTGGCATTTAAAACTTGGTCATATTAATCAGGATAGGATTCAAAGATTGGTGAAAGACGGTTCTCTAGAATCTCTAGAGGAGGTACGTCTTCCTCAATGTGAGTCTTGTCTTGAGGGTAAAATGACTAAGTGGTGTTTTGGAGCTAAGGGTACAAGGGCTCAGGAACGCTTAGAAATTGTGCACACTGACTTATGTGGCCCTATGAACGTCACAGCACGAGGAGGGTTCGAGTATTATGTCTCCTTTATAGACAATTACTCGAGGTATGGATATATGTATCTGATGCACCGCAAGAGCGAAACCTTTGACAAGTTCAAAGAGTATCATGCGGAAGTTGAAAAGCAATTGGATAAATCCTTAAAGACACTTCGATCTGATCGAGATGGTGATTACCTCTCCGACGAATTTCTAGGACATCTTGTAGAGAATGGGATATTATCCCAATTGATTACACCTGGTACTCCACAACAGAATGGTGTAGCTAAAAGGAGAAACAGGACCTTGTTGGATATGGTACGGTCCATGATGAGTTATTTAATACTGTCATTATCATTTTGCGGATATGCTTTACAAACGGCATGCTATATTCTAAACCAGCTTCCAAGCAAGTCAATTTCCAGAACTCCGTATGAATTGTGGCATGGCAGGAAGCCCTCCCTTGGACATATGAAAATATGGGGCTGCCCGGTGCATGTACTGGATGGGGATGTGAAGAAGTTGGAACCAATATCAGAACTGTGCATGTTTGTAGGGTATCCAAAGGGAACTAAGGAAGGTCTATTCTATAACCCGAAGGAACAAAAAGTCATTGTTTCAACACATGCAACATTCTTAGAGGAAAGTCACATGAATGACTTTAAGCCTCGAAGCAAAGTGGTGCTAGAGGAGTTATCAGGTGAAAGAACTGCTCCACAGGTTTCAGTATTGGATGCAAGTCCGAGTTCCCGTGAAAGACCTGCAGATGATCAACAATTTACGGTACCCCGTCGTAGTGGGAGGGTTTCGAAAAAACCAAATTTCTTTATGTATGATGCTAAGGTATACCAGGTCGAGGCTCATGAGCATGAGGATGATCCGGTCACCTATGATGAAGTTATAAATGATGTTGATGCTAAATCTTGGAAACAGGCTATGAACAATAAGTTAGATTCTATGAAATCCAACTCTGTTTAGGAACTTATAGATTTGCCGAATGGGATAAAACCCATTTGATGCAAATGGGTCTACAAAAGAAAGAAGGATGCGGAAGGAAGAGTAGAAACTTTCAAAGCTAGACTGGTTGCAAAGGGGTACACGCAAAAGGATGAAATCGATTACGATGAAAGCTTTTCACCTGTTGCTGTGCTGAAGTCTATCAGTATTCTTCTGTCCGTTGCTGCGGCTCTCGATTATGAGATCTGGCAAATGGACGTCAAGACAACATTCTTGAATGGCCATCTTGAGGAGTGTATCTACATGATACAGCTCGAAGGGGTTCGTAGCGAAAGGCCAAGATAGGAAAGTCTGCATGTTGCTTAGATCCGTTTGTGGATTAAAGCAAGCATCCCGCTCATGGAACCAGAGATTTGATCAAACAATCAAGACTTTCAGTTTTGAGCAGAACGTTGATGAACCTTGTGTTTATTAACATATTAAGGATGAAAAAATGGTCTTTCTGAAACTCTATGTCGATGATACACTACTCATTAGGAATGATGTAGGGAACTTATCATCGGTCAAGCTTTGGTTATACCAACAGTTTGACATGAAGGACTTGGGAGAAGCAAATTATGTTCTAGGCATTCGTCTCTTCAGAGATCGAAAGAACAAAATGATAGCATTATCCCGGGCTTCATATATAGATAAAATAATTGACAAAGAGAGGTACACAACTTTCTATTGCCAGTCTAACTCTTTCATTGGATGACTGTGCAAAGACATCAGAAGAAAGAGAGCGTATGAGTAAGTTCCCTTATGCATCCGCTATGGGTAGCCTTATGTACGCTATGCTTTGCACTCACCCAGACATATGTTGTGCAGTAGGTATTGTTAGGAAATGCCCTAAGTATTAGAGACATTTTGATGTATTCATTTTGAACTGGATAATAAAATTATACTTAGAGGTTATTCATTACATTGCTATCTGTCCTCGTCTTATTTACACGTTAAAGTAAATGTAAGCAAATATGGCTCACTGACTGCTTGTGTTAAAACTGTTAGAACGTTGCATGCAATGGACTTTTGTATGCGAGAAGACAATGTTCTAAAGTTAGCAGTCTAAACTATGGTCTGTAGTCTATGGGGTTAGACCGAGCATCTAACTCATGTTAAGACTATTATGTTGTCTAAAGCCTTAGAGGGGACGGTCTGTCTTGACTGTCTGGAGCTGGACTCCCAAGTAGAGACATGGATATGTTGCTTGGTGGTGACATATTAGACCGGGAATAAAGCGTGATTGATCTACGTAGTCCGCTATGAGTGGATCAATCTGCTTTTGACGTTCATTATGCAATAACCTTAATCCTGAGTAAATGAACTACTTCATGTATATGACTTGTGTACTTTGATGTTCCAATGGCTAAAGCGTCTTAGAGGTAGTAAGCTTATAGACCGGTTCGTTGGGTGCATGACTTGTATACGATGAAGGGTTTGTTTGCAGATATCGGAATCATAGCTCTGAGGAGTTAAAGGTATCCTCTTAAAGGCATTATACTGAATGTGAAAATGGACAAGGCCTTGGGTCGTCTGCTGGGCGGATGATTTCTTATTCACATATGGTGAATAATCATTTTCTTGATTCGGTAGTATAATGGAACTTTAAGATAGCCTGATCAGTAGGATTAAACGGACTTTGACCTAAGGCTGATCATGGATATCATATGAGGGTTTTGCATATATGACAAGGTCATTGGATGGTAGCTCGTCACAGGCTTACGTAATACGGTATATAATTGGGAGTTTAGTTTCAGGTTTATAGTGGTGTGACTCTGAAATTAGTGATCATATGATTGAGTTGTTCGGTACAGAATGATGATCATATGGAATCACGGGAGCCCGATTATATATATCCAATCAGTCCCTCTACTAGCTCCACATAATTCCTTAACGTTTGGCAAATTGATTTGTGTATGCTATTGGCTAGTTTATTATGCATGGATGGTGATGACACAGGATTAGGATGGTAGACAAGATTCTCTCCGGTTGGATTCAGATTTTGTTTTGGATAATAGAGTACACAATTATTCGAACTCCAAATAAAGTTGCCATGATTTTATTTGAGATTGGATTGGAGTTGTAGAAAATTATCCATGAGAACAAGAATATGAAATACAACCGTTTTGTGGAATTTGAAATTTGAATTTTGAAATTTGAAATTTGAATTTTGAATTTGAAATTTGAATTTGAAATTTGAATTTGAAATTCGAATTTGAAATTTGAATTTGAAATTTAAATTTGAAAGTTGAAATTTGAAATTTGAAATTTGAATTTGAAATTTGAATTTGAAATTTGAAATTCAAATTTTGAATCACAGTCCAAGTAGGATTCGAATTTGTTGTGGAAAATCCACAAGGTTTGAAATTCGAATTTGAGTTGGTTTTGGAGAGGATAATCTTGTTAGAATCCTACTTGAATTTTGAATCCAAATCCCAACAAATAAGGGACGAAATTTTGAGGATAATCCTCATGAAAGATTTCGGATTTTGTAGATAAGATTCAAGGGAATATTCAAGCTTCAATCCTAGTTGAAATTGGTTTCTCTCTCCTCCCAAAAGTGGCCGAAATTTTGGATCCCTAATCCTAGGAAATTCGGTTATTTTTGGATAAGGTTAAGATGAGATTTTGCTTGAGAAATCCTAGTGGAATTTTGATTCTCCCTTATCCTAAAAGTGGCCGAAAATTTGGAGAAGATTTTCTCCTAAAGATTTCGGATTTTTTGGTTGGAAAAGGGAGATAAAATTCTAGTTAAAATCTTGTTTAGATTTGGATTGGATTTGTCCTAGAAAAACCGAATTTAATTGTGGAGATTCTCCCTTGGAAAATTCGGATTTTTTGGTTTGGATAAGGGAGAAAATCTTTTCCTAGTCCAATTCGAATTCAGAGAATCACCTCATGCAGGTCTATAAATAGAGGTCCTGCCACTCCAGTTCTCTCAGACCACAGACTCTCAGGTGAGCAGGCTTATTGTTGCACAGCTCATCGTGACAATAAAGTTCTTTAGAGATCTGGGTGGTCGGAAGAAGACTAGCAGTGCTAGCATACCGATCGAGGTTCAGAGTGCCCACACACTCAGCCATTCGGGAATTGGAGAATAGTAGAGAAGGCTAGTTGGTTGAAGCCTCCAGTCACTCTCCTCCTGTTCATTGGCGTCCTTGAGGTATGAGTTTTAATTGTTGTTGATTTATTGTATATGGCATCATGAGATATTTAACGATCTAAAAATTTTTATTGTCCCGCTGCGCCACTCTGATACGTTTTTACCGGTTTATTTTCCTACAGGTATGGGGAGTCGATATCAAGCGAATCTTGGAACCAAGCACTGGAAAGCAGTAAAGCATATACTCAAGTATCTTAAGAGAATGATGGATTATATGCTGGTGTATTCTGGAGGGGACCTAACACCCGTAGGATACATGGATTTAGACTACCAGACTTGCAAGGATTCCAGTAAATCGACATCTGGATCAGTGTTTTTGCTCGGAGGAGGTGCCATTATGTGGAGGAGCGTGAAGCAAGGCTGTACAGCTGACTCTACTATGGAGGCTGAGTATGTGGCTGCGGCTAAGGCATCTAAAGAAGCGGTTTGGCTCCGTAAGTTCTTTAGAGACCTTGAGGTCATTTCGGGTGTTGACCAGCCTATCACACTTTACTGTAATAACACTAGGGCTATTACCAACACAAGGGAATCTCGGCACCACAAGAGGACTAAGCACATAGATCGAAGATATCATATTATTAGAGGGCACATGGAGACAGAACAAGTAGATATATGTAAGATCACGTCCAAGGACAACATTACCGATCCATTTACTAAGACTTTAGTGGCTAGAAGCTTTCAGAGGCATGTAGAGGCGATGGGGATGCATAACATAGCACATCTGTTGGCTTAGGGCAAGTGGGAGATTGTTAGGAAATGCCCTAAGCATTAGAGACATTTTGATGCATTTATTTTGAACTGGATAATAAAATTATATATAGAGGTTATTCATTATATTGCTATCTGTCCTCATTTTATTTACATGTTAAAGTAAATGTAAGCAAATATGGCTCCCTAATTATTTGTGTTAAAACTATTAGAACGTTGCATGCAATAGACTTTTGTATGCAAGAAGACAATGTTCTAAAGTAAGCGGTCTAAACTAAGGTCTGTAGTCTATGGGGTTAGACCGAGCATCTAACTCATATTAAGACTATTATGTTGTTTAAAGCCTTGAAGGGGATGGTTTGTCTTGACTATCTAGAGCATAGACTCCCAATTAGAGACATAGATATGTTGCTTGGTGGTGACACATTAGACCGGGACTAAAGCGTGATTGATCTACAAAGTTCGCTTTGAGTGGATCGATCTGCTTCTGACGTTCATTGTGCAGTAACCTTAATCCTGAGTAAATGGACAGCTTCATGTATATGACTTGTGTACTTTGATGTTCCAATGGCTAAAGCGTCTCAGAGGTAGTAAGCTTATAGATCGGTTCGTTGGGTACATGACTTGTATACGATGAAGAGTTCGTTTACAGATACCGAAATCATAGCTCTAATGAGGAGTTAAGGGTATCCTCTTAAAAGCATTATACTAAATGTGAAAATGGACAAGGCCTTGGGTCGTTTGCTGGGCGAATGACTTCTTATTCACATATGGTGAATAATCATTTTCTTTATTCAGTAGTATAATGGAACTTTAAGATAGCCTGATCAGTAGGATTAAACGGACTTTGGCCTAAGGCTGATCATGGATATCATATGAGGGTTCTGCATACATGACAAGGTCATTAGACAATAGCTTGTCACAGGCTTACGTAATACGGTACATAATTGGGAGTTCAGTTTCAGGTTTATAGTGGTGTGACTTTGAAATTAGTGATCATATGATTGAGTTGTTCGGTAAAGAATGATGATCATATGGATTTGCGGGAGCCCGATTATATATGTCCAATTGGTCCCTCTACTAGCTCCATATAATTCCTTAATGTTTGGCAAAATTGATTTATGTATGCTATTGGCTAGTTTATTATGCATGGATGGTGTTGACATAGGATTAGGATGGTGGACAAGATTATCTCCGGTTGGATTCAGATTTTGTTTTGGATAATAGAGTACACAATTAGTCGAACTCCAAATAAAGTTGCCATGATTTTATTTGAGATTGGATTGGAGTTGTAGAAAATTATCCACGAGAACAAGAATTTGAAATACAACTGTTTTGTGGATTTTGAAATTTGAATTTTGAAATTTGAAATTTGAATTTTGAAATTTGAAATTTGAATTTGAAATTTGAATTTGAAATTTGAATTTGAAATTCGAATTTGAAATTTAGAAATTTGAAATTTGAAATTTGAATTTGAAATTTAAATTTGAAATTTGAAATTCAAATTTTGAATCACAGTCCAAGTGGGATTCGAATTTCTTGTGGTAAATCCACAAGGAATGAAATTCGAATTTGAGTTGGATATGAAGAGGAAAATCTTGTTAGAATCTTACTTGAATTTTGAATCCAAATCCTAACAATAATGGATGAAAATTTTGAGGATTATCCTCATGGAATTTTCAGAATTTTTGTGGATAAGGTTCAAGGAAAAATTTAAGTTCCAATCCCAGTTAAATTTGGATTCTCTCCTCCCTAATTATGGCCAAAAATTTGAGGAAGATCTCCTAGGAGATTTTAGGTTATTTTGGATAAGGATGAGATAAGATTTCAAGCTTGAAAATCCTAGTGGAATTTTGATTCTTCCTTATCCAAAAGTGACCGAAATTTTTGTTAGGATTTTCCCCTTGGGTTTTCGGATTTTTTGGTTGAAAAAGGGAGATAAGATTCATGTTAAAATCTTGTTTAGATTTGAATCAGATAATCCTAATGTTGGCCGAAATTTGTTGGGATTTTCCCTCGGATAATTTCAGATTTTAGGTTGTGGATAAGGGAGAAAATCTTCTCCTAATCCAATTCGAATTCAGAGAATCACCTCATGCAAGTCTATAAGTAGAGGTCCTGTCACTCCAGTTCTCTCAGACCACAGACTCTCAGTTGAGTAGGCTTATTGTTGCAAAACTCACCGTGACAATAAGTTCTTTAGAGATCTGGGTGGTCAGAAGAAGACTAGCAGTGCTAGCATACCGATCGAGGTTCAGAGCGCCCACACACTCAGCCATTCGGGAATTGGAGAATAGTAGAGAAGGCTAGCTGGTTGAAGCCCTCCAATCATTCTCCTCTTTCAGATTGGCATCCTTAAAGTATGAGTTTTAATTGTTGTTAGTTTGTTGTATATGGTATCATGAGATATTTAACGATCTTGAAAAATTTTTATTATTCTGCTGCACCACTCTGATATGGTTTTTACCAATTTATTTCCTACAGGGGATACGGTCCAACCCAAAGGAAAGGCCAATTTGGCAAAATCTTCCAAACCCTCACGGAAGAGGTAGAGGCTAAATTAGAAGCAAGCAACTTCCAGTTCTTCTAATCCTCCTGTCTCGGATGGGAAGAAGAAGAAGAAGAAGAACAAGAAGCCTAGGGACCCTAAAAAGTCCAAGTGCTTCCACTGTGGGAAGGTAGGTCACTTCAAGATGGCTTGCTGGGAATTCTTAGCTGCCAAGGGCAAGGAAGGTAAGGAACTTCACTACTTATAAGCGTGTTTGGTGGAAGAATCGAAAGACACTTGGGTCATTGATTCGGGCGCCACTAATCATGTTTGTGTTTCTATGCAGGGGTTCGTGGAAACGAGAAGTCTACATGATAGGAGCCTCTCGTTACGGACTGGAGATGCTAGTTTGGTGGTGGCTTAGGCAGTGGGAGATATTTACCTTTAATTTGATGAATTTAGGTTTATTTTATTGAAAGACTGTTTTTATGGTCCTAATTTTAGGAGGAACCTTATATCGATAGCTTGTTTAATAGATGATTCTTATTCAGTTTCTTTTAGTAAAAGAGTTGATATTCATAGAAATAATTCTTTTATCTATTCTGGATGGATGGATGGAAACCTATACTTGATCAAACAAAGATATACTCACTGCTTGACACCGAATTAATAGATAACTCTAAAAGGTTGAAAGTTTCTCACTCTAACAAGGCATATCTTTGGCATTTAAAACTTGGTCATATTAATCAGGATAGGATTCAAAGATTGGTGAAAGACGGTTCTCTAGAATCTCTAGAGGAGGTATGTCTTCCTCAATGTGAGTCTTGTCTTGAGGGTAAATTGATTAAGTGGTGTTTTGGAGCTAAGGGTACAAGGGCTCAGGAACGCTTAGAAATTGTGCACGCTGATGTATGTGGCCCCATGAACGTCACAACATAAGGAGGGTTCGAGTATTATGTCTCCTTCATAGACGATTACTCGAGGTATGGATATATGTATCTGATGCACCGCAAGAGCGAAACCTTTGACAAGTTCAAAGAGTATCGTACGGAAGTGGAAAAGCAATTGGATAAATCCATAAAGACACTTCAATTTGATCGAGGTGGCGAATACCTCTCCGACGAATTTCTAGGACATCTTGTAGAGAATGGGATATTATCCCAATTGATTGCAACTGGTACTCCACAACAGAATGGTGTAGCCAAAAAGAGAAACAGGACTTTGTTGGATATGGTACAATCCATGATGAGTTATTCAATGCTGTCATTATCATTCTGGGGATATGCTTTACAAACGGAGTGCTATATTCTGAACCAAGTTCCAAGCAAATCAATTCCTAGAACTCCGTATGAATTATGGCATGGCAGGAAGCCCTCCCTTGGACATATGAGAATATGGGACTACCCGGTACATGTACTGGATGAGGATGCGAAGAAGTTGGAACCAAGATTAGAATTATGCATGTTTGTAGGGTATCCAAAGGGAACTAAAGGAGGTCTGTTCTATAACCCGAAGGAACAAAAAGTCATTGTTTCAACCCATGCGACATTCTTGGAGGAAACTCACATGAATGACTTTAAGCCTCAAACCAAAGTGGTACTAGAGGAGTTATCGGGTGAAAGCACCGCTCCACAGGTTTCGGTCTTAGACGCAAGTCTGAGTTCCGGTGAAAGACCTGTAGACGATCAACAATTTAGGGTGCCTCATCGTAGTGGGAGGGTTTCAAAGAAGCCTAATTTCTTCATGTATGATGCTGAGGTATACCAGGTCGAGGCTCATGAGCATGAGGATGATTTGGTCGCCTATGATGAAGCTATAAATGATGTTGATTCTAAATCTTGGAAACAGGCTATGAACAATGAGATGGATTCTATGAAATCCAACACTGTTTGGGAACTTATTGATTTACCGGATGGGATAAAACCCATTGGATGCAAATGGGTCTACAAAAGAAAGAAGGATGCGCAAGGGAGAGTGGAAACTTTCAAAGCTAGACTGGTTACAAAGGGGTACGCGCAAAAGGCTGGAATCGATTATGATGAAACCTTTTCGCCTGTTGCTATGCTGAAGTCTATCCATATTCTTCTGTCCATAGCTGCGGCTCTCGATTACGATATCTAACAAATGGATGTCAAGACAGCATTCTTGAATGGCCATCTTGAGGAGTGTATCTACATGATACAGCCCGAAGGGTTCATAGCACAAGGCCGAGAAAGAAAAGTCTACAAGTTACTTAGATCCATTTGTGGATTAAAGTAAGCATCCCGCTCATGGAACTAGAGATTTGATCAAGAGATCAAGACTTTTGGTTTTGAACAGAACGTTGATGAACCCTGTGTTTATAAACATATTAAGGATGGAAAAGTGGTCTTTCTGATACTTTAGGTCGATGATGTACTGCTCATTAGGAATGATGTAGGGAACTTATCATCGGTCAAGCTTTGACTACACCAACGTTTGACATGAAGGACTTGGGAGAAGCTAATTATGTTCTAGGCATTCGTCTCTTCAGAGATCGAAAGAACAAAATGATAGCGTTATCCCAAGCTTCATACATAGATAAAATAATTGACAAATATGCAATGTAAGAGGCAAAGAAAGGTACACAACCTTCTATTGTCAATCTAACTCTTTCATTGGATGACTGTCCAAAGACATCAGAAGAAATAGAGCGTATGAGTAAGGTCCCTTATGCATCCGCTGTGGGCAGCCTTATGTACGCTATGCTTTACACTCGTCCGACATATGTTTTGCAGTAGGTATGGTGAGTCAATATCAAGCGAATCCTGAAACCAAGCACTGGCAAGTAGTAAAGCATGTACTCAAGTATATTAAGAGAATGAGGGATTATATGCTGGTGTATTCTGGAGGGGACCTAACACCTGTAGGATACACGGACTCAGACTTCCAGACTTGCAAGGATTCTAGGAAATCGACATCAAGATCAGTGTTCTTGCTCGGAGGAGGCGCCATTGTGTGGAGGAGCATGAAGCAGGGCTACACAGCTGACTCTACTATGGAGGCTGAGTATATGGCTATGGCTGAGGCATCTAAAGAAGCGGTTTAACTCCGCAAGTTCTTTAGAGACCTTGAGGTCATTCTGGATGTTGACAAGCCTATCACACTTTACTGTGACAACACTGGGGCTATTGCCAACACAAGGGAATCCCGAAACCATAAGAGGACCAAGCACATAGATCGGAGATATCACATTATAAGAGGGCATGTAGAGACAGGACAAGTAGATGTATGTAAGATCACATCCGAGGACAGTATTACGGATCCCTTTACTATGACTTTGGTGGCTAGTAGCTTTGAGAGGCATGTAGAGACGATGGGGATGCGTAACATGGCACATCTGCTGGCTTAGGGCAAGTGGGAGATTGTTAGGAAATACCCTAAGCATTAGAGACATTTTGATGTACTTATTTTGAACTGGATAATAAAATTATATATAGATGTTATTCGTTACATTGCTGTTAGTCCTCATTCTATTTACATGTTAAAGTAAATGTAAGCAAATATGACTCCCTGACTGTTTGTGTTAAAACTGTTAGAACATTACATACAATGGACTTTTTGTATGCGAGAAGACGATGTTCTAAAGTAAGTGGTCTAAACTAAGGACTGTAGTCTATGGGGTTAGACCGTGCATTTAATTCATGTTAAGACTATTATGTTGTCTAAAGTCATGGTGGGGACGGTTTGTCTTGACTGTCTAGATCATAGACTCCCAAGTAGAGACATAGATTTGTTGCTTGGTGGGGACACATTAGACCGGGACTAAAGCGTGATTGATCTACGTAGTCTGCTATGAGTGGATCGATCTGCTTTTGATGTTCATTGTGCAGTAACCTTAATCCTGAGTGAATGAACAGCTTCATGTATATGATTTGTGTACTTTGATGTTCCAATGGCTAAAGCATCTCAGAGGTAGTAAGCTTATAGACTGGTTTGCTGGGTGCATGACTTGTATACGATGAAGGGTTTATTTACAGATATCGGAATCATAGCTTTAATAAGGAATTAAGGGTATCCTCTTAAAGGCATTATACTTGATGTGAAAATGGACAAGGCCTTGAGTCGTCTACTGGGTGGATGACTTCTTATTCACATTTGGTGAATAATCATTTTCTTTATTCGGTAGTATAATGGAACAATAAGATAGCCTGATCAGTAAGATTAAACGGACTTTAACCTAAGGCTGATCATGGATATCATATGAGGGTTTTGCATACATGACAAGGTCATTGGACGATAACTTGTCACAGGCTTACGTAATACGGTATATAATTAGGAGTTCAGTTTCAGGTTTATAATGGTGTGAGTCTGAAATTAGTGATCATATGATTGAGTTGTTCGGTAAAGAATGATGATCATATGGATTCGTAGGAGCCTGATTATATATGTCTAATTGGTCTTTCTATTAGCTCCACATAATTCTTTAATGTTTGGCAAAATTGATTTGAGTATGCTATTGGCTAGTTGAGTATGCATGGATGGTGTTGACATAGAATTAGAATGGTGGACAAGATTCTCTCTGGTTGAATTCAGATTTTATTTTGGATAACAGAGTACACAGTTATTCGAACTCCAAATAAAGTTGCCATGATTTTATTTGAGATTGGATTGGAGTTGTAGAAAATTATCCATGAGAACAAGAATTCGAAATACAACTATTTTGTGGATTTTGAAATTTGAAATTTGAATTTGAAATTTAAATTTGAAATTTGAAATTTGAAATTTGAATTTGAAATTTGAATTAGAAATTTGAAATCCAAAATTTGAATCACAGTCCAAGTAGGATTGGAATTTCTTGTGGTAAATCCACAGGGATGAAATTCGAATTTGAGTTGGATATGGAGAGGAAAATCTTGTTTGAATCCTACTTGAATTTTGAATCCAAATCCTAACAAACTTGGTCAAAAATTTTGAGGAAAATGCTCATGGAATTTTCAGATTTTTATAAATAAGGTTCAGGGAAAAATTCAAGTTCTAATCCCAGTTGAATTTGAATTCTCTCCTCCGTAGAGAATAGCCGAAATTTTGAGAGAGATCTCATGAGGATTTTCGGTTATTTTGGATAAGGATGAGATAAAATTCAAGCTTGAAAATCCTAGTTGAATTTTGATTCTTCCCTTACTTTTTGTGGCCGAAAATATTTCAGAAAATCCTAACGAGATTTTCAGATTTTTGGTTGGTTAAGAAGAGATAAAATTCTAGTTAAAATCCTGTTTGAATTTTGAATGGTAAAATCCTAAAGTGGCCGAAATATTTAGTTGGGATTTGGCCTTGATAATTTCGGATTTTATATGTGGATAAGGGAGAAAATCTTCTCCTAATCCAATTCAAATTCAGAAGATCACCTTATGCAAGTCCATAAATAGAGGTCCTGCCACTCCAGTTCTCTCATACCATAAACTCTCAAGTGAGCAGGCTTATTGTTGCATAACTCACCGTGACAATAAGTTCTTTAGAGATCTGGGTGGTCGGAAGAAGACTAGCAGTGCTAGCATACCGATCGAGGTTTAGAGTGCCCACACACTCAGCCATTCGGGAATTGGAGAATAGTAGAGAAGGCTAGTTGGTTAAAGCCCTCCGGTCATTCTCCTCTTGCAGATTGGCATCCTTGAGGTATGAGTTTAAATTGTTGTTGGTTTATTATATATGGTATCATGAGATATTTAACGATCTTGAAAAATTTTTATTATTTCACTGCGCCACTCTGATACGTTTTTACCGATTTATTTCCTACACTTTGAATGTTGGTTAATATGGAAAATTTTTATACAAAGTTTGGTAACTTTGTATGAAATAGGCCTTTGGTATAGTACGTGGTAGGTACAAAGATTCTGAGGCGTACTTAACCCTGAGGAATCCTAAAAATACAAGCAAAAATACTGTCGAAATTTCTAAAATGGCATAAGGGCATTTCGGGAAATGAGCGGTAAAAATATTAGACTCGGAAAGGAAACCGAGACCCCTCGGTGGGTTAGGATTGAAAATGGAAAATGTAAGAAAATAAATCGGTAAAAACGTATCAGAGTGGCACAGCGAAACAATAAAAATTTTTCAGATCGTTAAATATCTCATGATGCCATATACAATAAACCAACAACAATTAAAACTCATACCTCAAGGATGCCAATCTGCAGGAGGAGAATGACCGGAGGGCTTCAACCAACTAACCTTCTCTACTATTCTCCAATTCCCGAATGGCTAAGTGTGTGGGCACTCTGAACCTCGATCAGTATGCTAGCACTGCTAGTCTTCTTCCGACCACCCAGATCTCTAAAGAACTTATTGTCACGGTGAGTTATGCAACAATAAGCCTGCTCACCTGAGAGTCTGTGGTCTAAGAAAACTGGAGTAGCAGGACCTTTATTTATAGATCTACATGAGGTGATTCTCTGAATTCGAATTGGATTAGGAGAAGATATTCTCCCTTATCCACAAGCACAAAATCTGAATTTTCAAAGGGGAAAATCGCAACACTAAATTCGGCCACTTTAGGATAAATCCAATCCAAATCTAAACAAGATTTTAATTAGAATCTTATCTCCTTTTTTTAACCAAAAAATCTGAAAATTCAAAGGAGAAAATCCCCACAAAAATTCGGCCACTTTTGGATAAGGGAGAATCAAAATTCTACTAGGATTTTCAAGCTTGAATCTTATCTCATCCTTATCCAAAATAATCGAAAATCTCCTAGGAGATTCACTCCAAAAATTCGGCCATTATCTGGGAGGAGAGAATCTAAATTTAACTGAGATTGAAACTCGAATTTTTCCTTGAATCTTATCCACAAAAATTCGAAAATCAATTGAGGATAATCCTCAAAATTTTCGTCCATCTTTAGTTAGGATTTGGATTCAAAATTCAAGTAGGATTCTAACAAGATTATCCTCTCCATATCCAACTCAAATTTGAATTTCATTCCTTGTAGATTTACCACAACAAATTCGAATCCCACTTGGACTGTGATTCAAAATTTGAATTCCAAATTTTAAATTCAAATTTCAAATTCAAATTTCAAATTCGAATTTCATATTCAAATTTCGTATTCAAATTTCAAATTCAAAATTCAAATTTCAAAATTCAAAATTCAAATTTCAAAATTTAAATTTCAAAATCCACAAAACAGTTGTATTTCAAATTCTTGTTCTCATGGATAATTTTCTACAACTCCAATCCAATCTCAAATAAAATCATGGCAACTTTATTTGGAGTTCAACTAATTGTGTACTCTATTATCCAAAACAAAATCTGAATCCAACTGGAGAGAATCTTGTCTACCATCCTAATCCTATGTCATCACCATCCATGCATAATAAACTAGCCAAGAGCATACACAAATCAATTTGTCAAACGTTAAGGAATTATGTGGAGCTAGTAGAGGGACTGATTGGACATATATAATCGGGCTCCCACAAATCCATACGATTATCATTCTTTACCGAACAACTCAATCATATGATCACTAATTTCAGAGTCACACCACTATAAACCTGAAACTGAACTCCCAATTATATACCGTATTACGTAAGCCTGGGACAAGCTATCATCCAATGACCTTGTCATGTATGCAGAACCCTCATATGATATCCATGATCAGCCTTAGGCCAAAGTCCATTTAATCCTACTGATCAGACTATCTTAAAGTTCCATTATACTACTGAATTAAGAAAATGATTATTCACCATATGTGAATAAGAAGTCATCTGCCCAGTAGGCGACCCAAGGCCTTGTCCATTTTCACATTCAGTATAATGCCTTTAAAAGGATACCCTTAACTCCTCATTAGAGTTATGATTCCGATATCTGTAAACGAACCCTTCATCGTATACAAGTCATACACCCAACGAACTGGTCTATAAGCTTACTACCTCTGAGACGCTTTAGCCATTGGAACATCAAAGTACACATGTCATATACATGAAACTGTCCTTTTACTTAGGATTAAGGTTACTGCACAATGAACGATAAAAGCAGATCGATCCACTCAAAGCAAACTTCGTAGATCAATCACGCTTTAGTCCTGGTCTAATATGTCACCACGAAGCAACATATCTATGTCTCTACTTAGGAGTCCAGCTCCAGAGAGTCAAGACAAACCGTCCCCTCCAAGGCTTTAGACAACATAATAGTCTTAACATTAGTTAGATGCTCGGTCTAACCCCATAGACTACAGACCATAGTTTAGACCGCTAACTTTAGAACATTGTCTTCTCGCATACAAAAAGTCCATTGCATGCAACGTTCTAATAGTTTAACAAAAGCAGTCAGGGAGCCATATTTGCTTACATTTACTTTAACATGTAAATAAAACGAGGATAGATAGCAATATAATGAATAACCTCTATATATAATTTTATTATCCAGTTCAAAATAAATACATCAAAATGTCTCTAATGCTTAGGGCATTTCCTAATAGAAAACCAACCTAAGAGGAATAGTAAACTGACCCCTTTAATGACTAAAATGCCTAAAACGAAGAAAAATTCACATTAGGGTTATTTTAGGAAACGAGGGAGAAAAATTAGATCGGGATAAGAAACCTAAGGCCCCTAGGAACCGAGGCTTAGAGATGGGATAAAAAACATTTCAGGTGAAATACCCATTTGAGGCTCCGAAATGCTAGAAAAACGAGAAACGACCCTAAGTAACAGATGAATAGTAACTGAGGGTCGAAAAATGAATAATTAAGATTTTGTAGCAAATAAAGCTGTAAAATGATACGGAAGCATAGGGAATACTATTTTATGATATTTGGGCTTAGAAAATTCGGAAAAAAAAATGATAGAATAGAATAGTACGGTCCCGAGACCCATTAGGGGTAAAATTGTCATTTTGATCAAAAATTTTTGAAAGGCTCGGAAAGGACCGTAAAGGATCTAGAATGCCTTAAATAAAATTCTAGAACCCAAAATAAAGATTTTAGAGTCAAAAATCTAGAGTTTAAATAGTACACGGGCGTGTACTGTGAAACACGACCGTGTAGAGTGAACTCGAGAGGTACACGGGCTAGAACACGGGTGTGTTGCAGGCCGTGTACCACAAATAAAGTTGAAATATGTTGAATTGTTAAGTAAAATGAACATATATTTAAAGTGATAATTAATGATGGGTATTAACAGATAATACTATTTTTGTAGGGACCCAAACTAGAGATAAAACTGCGGAGGAGTTCCGGAAGTGGACATTATCGCAGTGGTGGTAAGTTCAAGAATTTTCTTGTTTGCAACATAAAATACTGTATTATTTCGTTTTGTACTAGTTGTACATTAGGTAGTATGTCCTATAGACATTGGCGGATTAGTTAGTATAACACATCCCACATAATAAAAGAAAGTGAATATGTAAGGCCTACGGGCAATGGAGGTTAATGATCTTGAGGTGACGTTAAATGTCACTTGGTCAGAATTATAATTGAAAGATGGTAATAAAGCCATTTAAGGCGTACCGCCCCTCCAACGTTGTGGTGGAGGTTTTATAGGTCCTTCGGGGATATAATAATCGCTACGAGCGATGAGGGCTGGAGAGGAAGAAGCTTTAGGGTCGCTCCCTAAGCTCTCCCAGTCAACACGCTATAAATTATCGGTACAGCCATTAAGAGCTCGAAACCAGAATTTAAATAGAGATATTAGACAATAATGTGATGAAAGCCATAACAGAGCATAATTGAGTATAATCGACACTAGCACTAAGTATAGTGGACTTGGTTAGGTTGACGTGAATAATAACCGGTTACGGTAATAGTTACTATTCAACGGTCAAAGGTCATAATTACTATTCATGATAAATAGTACTATTCATAGAAAATTAGATTTTTGATGTTTTTGAATCTATGTGATTCTTACTAAGTATGTTTGAATTTACTGAGCCTGTTAGCTCATCAGTTTGTTCATGTTACAGGTAAGAAACCTGTCTAGTTGACTACATGGATGGCGGCAGGATGTGAACGTGTCAATGAGATAGGGAGTCCACTGTGGATTTTGGTCCTGCTACCAGTCTTCCGCTGAGCGATAAAATAGTGAATTGAAGAGAATGTATTTTGAAAAATGATATATGTATGTATGGTATGTTTGTACATTATGGTGTACTAAAAAAGACAACTAAAAGTTAGTTTTATATTCATATGGCTTTCATACTTAGCTTTCGTTTGAGGAAAGTATGTATTAAAAATAAAAAAAAATTATGGGCGAAATTTTGGGCCCTGAAAAATAAGAGTTGTAAGAAAAAGAGTTTTAAATGACGATCCAAATTCAGCGCACGGGCTGTCTTGGTCAACAACAAAGTCGGATCATGACGGTTTCGTGTGATTGGATTCGGGGACACCACAAGGTGGCTTTCAGAATTTGAATAGGACTTAAGAAAAGATTTTTCTCTCTTTTCATACACATGAAGGCCGATTCTTACAAGGGGAAAAACCCCTAAAAAATTCAGCCACGCAGGGTAGGAAGAATTCAAACAAGATTAGAGACAAGATTTTTCTCTCTTCTCTCGTACAAAAATCCAAATTTTCCAATCCCTAAATTTGGCTTAAAAAATTTAATTCCTATGTGGATTTGTGATTCAAAATTTGATTCAAATTTCAAACTCCACAAATCTAGTGATTTTGTCAGCATGGATAATTTTCCATAACTTCAATTTAAATTCAAATAAAATCATAACAATTTTATTTGAGATTCAAACAATTATGTAATTTTTTATCCAAAACAATAGTTAAATTAGGAGAAAATTTTGTCTTCTAAACCCTTAGAGAAATCTGCCCCCTTTATTTATGCTAGGACAATATTTTGTTTAATTCAAATTTAGATAAGATAAACTTTTAAATTTCAAATATTTATTTAAACAAGATTTTGAAAATTTAAATCAATCTCATATTTGCTTTTTTAAAAACAAATACAATTAATTTAAATTTCAAATCTTATCTTTCAAAATAAATATTTACCTAAATTAAATATTTATTCTATTTATTGAATAATACAAAATTAAAATTTTGCCCTTGTCACCTAGAGAAAAATGCCCACACCCGGAAACAGGTAATCTAGATTTTTCTCTTCATGAAATGCAAGTATACAAGCAATAAAGAATATCTCAATCAATGACCATCTGTTAAAGAATTATATGGAGCTAATAAAAAGACCGATTGGACATATATAATGTGGCTTTCAATAATCCATATAACTATTATTCCGTACCGAGTAAACTTATTACAATTATTAGTTTCAGAGTCACACCACTATAAACCTGAAACTGTACTCCTAATTATATACCATATTATACAGGCTAATGATAAGCTATCGTCCAATGACCTTGTCATGTATGCAACACTCTCATATGATATCTATGATCAGCCTTAGGTCAAAGTTCGTTCGATTTATTGATCACACTATCTTAAAGATCTATTATACACCCAATTAAGAAAATAAGTATTCATCATATGTGAATAAAAAGTTATCTACTAAGCAAACAACTCAAGGCCTTATCTATTTTTACATCTAGTATAATACCTTTAAAGGATAATGCCTTCAAGTGATTTACCTGTGATGCCCCATGCCCTCAGTGGCCCCGACCGTCATTTAAAGACTTACTTACTTAAATGATACTTATACTTTCTTACAATTGATACTCAAAGTTACTTAACTAGGTATCATAAATTTAGGGATTTTTTTTTGCATACATATTTACTATACACGTACATATACCGATTACTATCCAAAAAATACTATTTATCGGTTACTATTCAAAAATAATGTTCAACGGTTACTATTTAAAAATACTGTTCAATTGTTACTATTCAAAAATATTGTTCAACGGTTACTATTTAAAAACACTGTTACTCAACATACTATGTGGAAGAATACTCGCGGTGTATCCATAACCTTGCCTCACATCCGCCTCTGCCGTCATCATCGCCCATTAGTGATGTGGCCATAGGAAGCTTACTTACAGCATGAACACACTCTGTGAGTTTTATGCCCAGTAAGTACAATATGTTTACCACAAAACATGTTTAAAACATAGTACATACTTCAAACAATATACAAACTGAAAATCATATCACATGTTCACACAGAACATGGAAACATATCATGTAGCGTCTCATAATGCATATCATGTGGGCATGTCCCATTATGCAACTAGGAAGCTTACTCTAACTGTATTTGGGGCATAACGTGTACATTACATGAACCGTTTATGCTCAGCTTATGCTTCATTATTCATTACCTTTCATTATGAACCTCGACTTGGGCTCATTAAATCTTAGATCATTCCTTCTTTATGAGCCTCGACTTGGACTCGTTATGTGTTGTGAGCTTAGATTATTCTTTCCTTATGAGCTTAGACTTGGACTCGTTATGTTTTGTGAGCCTCAGCTTGGACTCGTTATAGATTATTATTCTTTCTTTATGTGCCTCGACTTGGACTCGTTATGTATATATTATGAGCCTCGACATGGGCTCATTATATATATTATGAGCTTACATTATTATTTCTTTATGAGCCTTGACTTGGACTCGTTATGTTTTCATAAGTCTACGTAATTATGAAACTATATGCTATGCATCAACTGTGCAAGGTTTGTATACTTAACATAGTATAAAAACAATACTTTAAATTCATTTCATTCATGTCGTAGGTGGAGTTGTACTTACCTAGTTTGCACGCAAACTTGTACTCTCACCTCTATCAACATACAGGTTACTACCTGTCATCAATAACGTATCTCATTAATTCTCTTACTAAGTCACTAATACTGTTAGTGACTAAAGCAGATAAATCGCTTGGTACTGATTACTGTCAGTACTAACTCGCTCTCTATCTATCATAATCACAAAATTTTACTATTTCTAGAAATTTTATATAGCTTGTGTACTCAAAACCATGTGAAAGACTATAAAATATATGTTTTGTTATTATTTAGAAGGCGCAGAAATGTTCGAACAGTGCAGACAAGAGTGTGCTCAGAAACGGAAAATTTTACCGAACCGAAATCAGACGAATTATGCCTTTTCGGTTTTGAAAATTTTGATAATATACTGTAAACCACTAAAAGATGAAATACTTATCGTATTGATTTTCAGGCAAACCAGAGCGAAATAAGGAAAACCGATCACGCAGACAGCCTCAGGAACTCCCCTACGCAATTTCGGTGCAAAAATCTTTGGTTTGACTTTTGGTCAAAAGTTTGACTCCAATTATATATAAGAAGTCAAAGATTGGGTGTTTGCCTTTGAATGTATGTAAGGATACATTCCAATCTAAGGGCTAGGGTTTAAAGTCAAGAAAAATCAATGGTTAAGATGCAAAGTCAACTAGAAAAAGTCAAAGGAAGCTTAAGCAAAATTCTTGAAGCTTCTAGGGCACATATGTGGCAGATTTCGGGGCCAAAATCAAATGAAAATCTGATCCTTTTAGTTTAATTGCAAAACAGCCCCTAAAGAGTAGAAAAATTACATAAAAAGTTTGCTAAAATACCCTTAAATCCTTTGTAATTTGGTCCCTCCTTTTTGGCTGTTTATATGCATAGTTTTGGGGACTTAGAAACCAGAAAAAGTTCTGGTTTTCAGCCATTAGAGCAGCCCTGCATCACTCTTAGAGAAAGCTCAAAATTTTCTTCAAGATTTGTGCAAGAAAGAGTGAAGAATTCATCACAAGATTCAAGTTATCAAGCAAGCAAGGTAATCCTTCATTTTGGCACCATTTCTTCTTGTTTTTCACGAAGAAAAACCATGTATTATGGACTGATTTGAAGTGATAAAAATCAGTTTTTGTTTCATTGATTTATGCTTGAAAGTGTGTAAATGGTGAATGATTAAAACAAGTGTAAAATCATGAGTAAGAAAAGCAAGTTTGTATGTGTTTTTCTTTCATCAAAACTGTGGGTTATTAGGGCTTGGAATGATGAAATTTTCATGTTGTTTTGGTTGATTTTTGATGTTGAAATCATGTGGAAATGGAAAGAAAGAAGTAGATGAAATGTGATTGAAAAACATTCAATATTGGTGTTGTTTCTCAATTCAAAACTGTGGGAAAGAAAGGAAGAAAAAATGAGATTTTTGTGTTGTTTGTGTATGATAGATGTGATGTTGATTTTGTGTAGAAAACAAGAAAGGAAAAAATGGAAATGAAACCAAAATTTTAAGGTTGATTTTCCAAGAAAAATCCATGGGATAATGTGTGGAATTTTGAAGAGTTATGTTAGGGTTTTGTAGTGAAAAATGAATGTGTTGATATGGAAAACAAATAAGGAAAATTTGAGTTATAAAACAAAAAATTTTTGTTTTGGGTTTTAGAAGAAAAACCGAGTATGAGTTTAGTGGAAAATGAGAAAGTTTTGTTAAGTTATGGTAATGTGTGATTTGAGTATAAAACCGGACGTAAAAGGGATAAAGAACGAGCTGAAATTGTTAAAAATAAGCAAGTTTTGTAATGAAATTTTATGTAAAAAGTTTGTAACTTTTACATAAAATTAGGTTTGTGGTATAGTACTTGGCAGGGTAGAATAGGATAGATGGGTTCGAGGCATTTCCTAAACGTCGAGAACCTGGAATTTCAGTGAAAATGCTGCTGAAATTTTCAGAACGCCCGAATGGCAATTTGGTAAATGAGAGGTAAAAGTAGGGTCGAGAACCGGAAACCCGAGCCCCCTCGGAAACCTAAGCTCGAGAAGAGAATAAGGGACGATAATATAACTAGTGAAATAGACATTAGAGGTCCCGAAAGGCTAGAAAAACAAGAAATGGCCCCGAGGGTCGAAATAGTACCCCTCGAGGGTCGGTGAATAGTAACCCAAGCGTTTTTGCAGAAAATATTGTAAAAGCTTGGGAAAACTTAAGAAACGTTATTTTAGGATTTTTGGGATCAGAAAATCCAGATAAAATGATAAAACGAGGATTTCTCAATTTATAATCCCGTCAGGGGTAAAATGGTCATTTTGACCAAAATTTTCTAAATTGTCAGAAAAAGGTCGTAAAAGCCTCAGAATAATTTTATTAAAATTCTAAAGGCTAAAATATAGTGGTAAGTCAGAAAAATGAGGGAAAAACCCGTTAAGGATGAAATGGTCATTTTGCCAAAAGTTAGGGGCAAAACGGTCATTTTGTCAAAAAGTTCAGAAAAGTGATATGAAGGCCCGGAATAGTAGCTTATGAACTGAATAATTCCAGAATTAAAAATACGAATCTTAAAATGGATAATTAAGAATTTCAATTAGAAATTTTATATTTTCACTATATTTTAGATATGAAGTGAATAGTAAAAATAACTGCAATTTATTTCAGTTATAGGAAGGCAACCAAAAGGTGAGTTAAGGAAGCCGGTTGACTCAGGGAAGGAATTGCTAGTAAAATATCGGTAAGTTCAGACATTTATTTGTCTACAGAATGAATTTACTCAGTATGCTTATGTGATATAGAAGACAAGAATTTAGTAGTCAGGTGCTGTAGGCACACTAACATAAGATATAAAATATGAAGAAAACTACAAAATAAATTACACAATAAATTATAGAGAGTTCCAAACCCAGGAGGCAGCATAATTGCCACCGTTAGGAACCACCAAAAACTCAGTAATTAAATCAGTATTGGCGTACTGTCCTCCCATACAGGTGGAGGTTTCTCAGATTTCAGTTACAATTACAGTAGGACTCCAAACTACTGGTGACAAGTCCTGGGTTTGGATGTCTGATATATTTAGACTGTAGAGGATTGGCCAGTGGGTCGCTCCCCAGAGTCCCTCTCAGTTATGTGCACACTACGGTACCAGAGGAGTTTATCGATGTCTTCCCAGAGGAATTACCAAGATTGCTGCTAGAATGGGAAATTTCTTTTGAGATCGAATTGATGCCAGGAACTGCACCCATCTCAATGGCGCCGTACCAGATGACACTAGCAGAGTTGAAAGAGTTACAAGAGTAGTTGAAAGGGCTTTTTAACAAGGGATTTATATGTCCAAGTTACTTCCCATGGGGTGCTCCCGTACTGTTTGTCAAGAAGAAAGATGGATCTTTTTAAATGTGCATCGACTATCAGGAGTTAAACAAGGTCACTGTCAAGAATAGGTATCCGTTATCTAGAATTGATGACTTGTTTGACCAACTCAAAGGTGCAACAATATTCTTCCTTAATCTACAATCAGGATACCATCAGCTACTGATCAAGGAGAGTAACATTCATAAGACCACATTTAGGACCCATTACAATCATTACAAATTCCTTGTGATGCTGTTTGGGTTAACAAATGTGCCAGCTGCATTTATGGACTTGATGAATCAAGTATTTAAAGAATATCTAGATAAGTTTGTTATTGTGTTTATCGATGACATACTTATATATTCAAAGACGCGAGAGGAGCATAAGAACACCTGCAGATCATTTTACAGATGATAAGGAAGCATCAACTCTATGCCAAATTCTCCAAGTGTGAATTTTGACTAGATAGAGTGCATTTCCTTGGACATGTGGTTTCCAAGAAAGGAATTGCTGTGGACCCAAAAAATATAAGGCAATCAATGAGTGGCCTGCACCTAAGAATGTGACTGAAATATGGAGTTTCTTAGGTTTAGCTGGCTATTATAGAAGATTTGTAGAGGGATTCGCACGACTCGCTGCACCTCTTACGACTTTGACACGCAAGGAGAGGAAGTACGAGTAGACAGAAGTGTGCAAAAAGAGTTTCCAAGAGCTGAAAAGGTGATTAACTAGTGCGCCAATCCTTATACTTCCTACTGAAGGCGACATGTTCGTGATTTACAGTGATGTGTCAAAGATGGGATTAGAAGCTATCCTGATGTAAGGCGATAAGGTGATTGCCTATGCCTCGCGTCAATTAAAGGAGTATGAGAGAAATTATCCCACGCATGATTTAGAACTTGCTGCAATAGTGTTCGCATTGAAGATCTGGCGACACTATCTGTATGGAGCTCAGTGTCAGATTTATACTGACCACCAGAGTCTAAAATATTTCTTCACACAAAAGTAGCTGAATATGTGGCAAAGGAGATGGCTGGAGCTAGTAAAGGATTATGATTGCAAAATCCTCTACCATATCAAAAAAGCCAGTCGTGTTGTTAATACGTTAAGTAGGAAATCTACTATTCCACAGTAATTGCCGATTGAAAAATTCCAAGGCCATTGCAATAGGAGATTAACACGTTGAAGATGGAGCTGATAACAAGAAGATTGGCTACACTACAATTGGAATCATCGTTATATAAGGACATTAGAGAAGCTCAAAAGCAAGATCCAAATCTATTAAGTCCTCAAGAAGGAGTGTCCGAAGATGGATTAATCATACATCAGGGAAGAATTTATGTTCCCGATGATGAAGGATTAAGAACACGAATTATGGCAGAAGCCCATGAAATGCCATATTCAGTACATCCTAGAGCCAGTAAGATGTACCATGATTTGAAACTGCAATTCTGGTGGAAAGGGATAAAGAGGGGCATTGCTGAATTTGTGAGTAAATGCATGACGTGTCAAAAAGTTAAGGCATCGTCATCCAGGCAGAAAACTAGAGCCTTTGGAGATTCTGAATGGAAATGGGAACATATTACGATGGACTTTGTGGTAGGATTGCTGAAAACTCGAGAAGGCTACGATGCTATATGGGTTATTATCGACAAATTTACAAAGACGACAAGGTTCATTGTTGTGAAAATGACCTTTTCATTGGAAAATTTAGCAAATCTATATGTTAACCACATCGTCAGGTTACATAAAGTTCCTAAGTCCATTGTATCAGATCGTGATGCACGATTCACTTCAAATTTTTAGAAGTGCATGCAGCTACGGGAACGGAGGTGTACCTGAGTACAGTATTTCATCCGCAGATGGACGGGCAATCTGAAAGGACAATTCAAACACTAGATGACATGCTTCACGCGTGTACAATAGATTTCCCGGGGAGCTGGAACGAGAAACTTCAATTGGTAGAATTTTTGTACAATAATAGCTACCAAGCTTTGACAGGTATGGCACCCTATGAAGCTCTATATGGAAGGAAATGTAGATCACCTGTCCATTGGAATGATTTACAAGAAAAACGTCTGCACAAGACAGATTTTGTACAAGAAACAGTGGATGCAGTTACAAAAATACAGCAACGGATGAAAATAGCATATATGTTACAAATTTTGGTGCATGTTTTATGCTACAACCCGTGGCCAATAAACACTAGAAAATTGAAAATTTTTAGTATTCAACAATGATGAGAAGTGTTGATAAAACTCTAGTAATAAGAACAAAAAGTTCCTATATGTTTTAGCATGAAAAATCCGTGGCAAATGCTAGGGTTGGAATGAAAATTTGTTAGGTTTTTAATGTTGATATGTACATTTGAAAACCTAAGAGTGATATGTAATATTTGAATGTTGTGATGAAAAATATTTGGTACTGTTTATCATGAGAAACCGAGGATATAAGTGGAAAAAATTGATGAATTGTGTTGAACTTTGAATGCTGGTTAATGTGGAAAATTTTTATATAAAGTTTGGTAACTTTATATAAAATAGGCCTCTGGTATAGTACGTGGTAGGTACAAAGGTTCTGAGGCGTACCTAAAACCGGGAAAACCTAAAAATACAAGCGGAAATGCTATCGAAATTTCTAAAACGGCATAAGCCATTTCGGGAAACGAGGGGTAAGAATATTAGACTTAGAAAGGAAATTGAGACCTCTCAGTGGGTTAGGATTGAAAATGGAAAACCAACCCAAGAGGAACAGTAAACCGACCCTTAATGACTAAAATGTCTAAAACGGGGAAAAACTCACATTAGGGTTATTTTAGGAAATGAGGGAAAAAAATTAGATCAGGATAGGAAACTCAAGCCCCTCGGGAACCGAAGCTCGGGAACGAGATAAAAAACATTTTACGAGTAATGAAATACCCATTTGAGGCTCCAAAACGCTAGAAAAACGAGAAACAGCCCTAGGTGTCAGATGAATAGTAATCGAGCGCCGGAAAATGAATAATTGAGATTTTGTAGCAAATTAAGCTGTAAAATGATACGGAAGCCTAGAAAATATTATTTTATGATATTTGGGCTTAGAAAATTCAGAAAAAATGAAAGAACGGAATAGTTACGGTCTCCAGTCCCGTTAGGGGTAAAATAGTCATTTTAACCAAAAATTTCCAAAAGGCTCGGAAAGGACTGTAAAGGATCTAGAATGCCTTAAATAAAATTCTAGAACCCAAAATAAAGATTTTAGAGTAAAAAATCTAGAGTTTAAATAGTACACGGGCATGAATTGTGAAACACGGCCTTGTAGGGTAAACCCGAGAGGTACACGGGCGTGTTGCAGGCCGTGTACCACAAATAAAGTTGAAATATGTTGAATTATTAAGTGAAATGAATATATATCCAAAGTGACAATTAATGATGGGTATTAACAGACAATACTATGTATGTATAGACCCAAACTAAAGATACAACTGCGGAGGAGTTCCGAAAGTGGACATTATCGCAGTGGTGGTAAGTTCAAGCATTTTCATATCTGCAACATGAAATACTGTATTATTTCATTATGTACTAGTTGTACATTAGGCATTAAGTCCTATGGACATTGGGGGATTAGTTAGTATAACACATCCCATATAATAAGAGAAAGAGAATATCTAAGGTCTATGGGCGATGGAGGTTAATGACCTTGAGGTGACGATTAATGTCACTTGGTCAGAATTATAATTGAAAGATGGTAATAAAACCATTTAAGATGTACCGCCCCTCCAACGTTATGGTGGAGGTTTTATATGTCCTTTAGGGATATAATTATCGCTACAGGCGATGAAAACTGGAGAGGAAGAAGCTTTAGGGTCACTCCCTATGCCCTCCCAGTCAGCGTGCTATAAATTATCGATACAGCCATTAAGAGTTCGATGCCAGAATTTAAATAGAGATATAAGACAATAATGTGACGAAATCCATAACAGAGTATAATTCAATATAACCGACACTAGCACTAAGTGTCGTGGTCTCAGTTAGGTTAACGTAAATAGTAACTAATTAGGTCAAAGTTACTATTCATCAGTCAAATGTTAAAGTGACTATTCATGGTGAATAGTCCATGAATAGTACTATTCATATGAAATTAGATTTTTGATGCTTTTGAATCTATGTGATTCTTACTAAGTATGTTTGAACTTACTGAGCTTGTTAGCTCATCAGTTTGTTCGTATTGTAGGTAAGAAACCTGTCCAATAAACTACCTGGATGGCGGTAGGATGCGCACGTGTCAATAGGATATGGAATCCACTGTGGATTTAGTCCTACTACCGATCTTCCGCTGAGCGATAAAATAGTGAATTGAAGAGAATGTATTTTCAAAAACGATATATATATGTATTGTATGTTTGTACATTATGTTGTACTCAAAAAGATAACTAAAAGATTAGTTTTATATTTCATATGGCTTTCATACTTAGCTTTCTTTTGAGGAAAATATGTATTAAAAAGAAAAAAAAATTATGGGTGAAATTTGGGCCCTGAAAAATAAGAGTTGAAAGAAAAAGAGTTTTAAATGGCGATCCAGATTCGGCGCACGGGCTGTCTTGGTCAACAGCGAAGTCAGATCATGACGGTTTCGCGTGGTTGGATTCGGGGACGCCACATCAACGTATTAATTCCTATATTAGTCTATGGTCAAAGTTTGACCAAAAGTCAAACCGAACAGAAATTGACCAAAATCGCGTAGATGGGTTTTTGACGCCTCTTGTGCAATCGGTTTGCCTTATTTTGCTTCCGTTTGACTAAAAATCACTACCGTAAATTTTTTATCTTTTAGTGCATTTGGTGCATCCTCTAGGGCTTTTGGCTCCGATTTGTGGCCGTTTCACCTGTTTCGATTTGGGAAAATTTTCCATTTTCGAAATCACACCATTTTTCACTGTTAGAACATTTTATCGCGTTCTATATATAATATTAAAACATCACTTTTTCATATTTCATACATTAAAATTGTCATATACATACAATTTTACATTTCTTCTGAGAACTTAAAAAGTCCTCGATTATCACAGTAATGATGTCTAATATAATTTTATTTCAGTTCAAAATGTCATCGACACCCCTCATTTCAATACTTACTGAGAATAAACTAAACAGCGATAATTATAAAGACTGGAAAAGAAATCTGCTAATAGTTCTCAGTTGTGAGAGACATAAGTTCGTATTGGATGAATCATGCCCACCTTGGCCCAAACTCGACACACCGCTTGAGGAGGTCCCAGTTGCCTATACTCGGTGGAGAGAATCCAATGAGATAGCTTGGCGCTACATTCTTGCTAGCATGACGAGTGCTTTACAAAAGTAGCATGAGATTTATCAAGTTACTAGGGAGATCATGGAAAACTCGGAAGACATGTTTGGAGGCCAAGAAAAATTGGCTCGACAGTCTGTTATCACCAGTATCATGAGCTCTAAGCAGAAGGCAGGTACTTCAGTAAAGGATCATATGATCACACTTTTGGGATTCTTTGCTGAGGCTGCCAAAAATAGTGTTAAGTTGGACTATAATACCCACATCGAAATGGTGTTTAAAACTCTGTCAAAGGATTTTGTGGGGTTTAAATTGGATCAGGAGAAGATTTTCTCCCTTATCTACTCACAAAATCTGAAATTTACATAGGCAAAAATCAAGGGTAGATTCAGTCACTTTAGGGATCTTGCAATCCAAATTCAAACAGGATTTTAACTTGAATTATATCTCCTCATTTATCCATAATAACCAAATTTTTTTCTAGCCCAAATACAAGTCCAGATTCGGCCATTAAAGTGTGAGGAGAATTAAAATCCAAATAGGATTTTCTAGCTTGAATTTTATCTCGCCCTTATCCACAAAAAACCGAAAAATCTCCTTGGATTTATCCATAAATTTTCATCTACTTTTGTGAGGGAGAAAATCAAAATTCAACTAGGTTTTTCTTGCTTGAATTTCCCTTGAATCTTATCCACAAAAACCAAAAATATCTAGAAGGATTTTCCTAAATTTTGACCACTTTTGTTAGAATTAGGATTCAAAATTCAAGTAGGATTCAAACAAGATTTTCCTCTCTATTATCCAAATCAAATTTGAATTCTAACCCTGTGGAATTATCCACAAAAATTCAAATCCTTCATGGATTGTGATTCAAAATTTGAATTCAAATTTCAAAGTTCAAATTTCAAAATTCAAACTTCAAATTCAAAATTCAAATTTAAATTTCGAATTCAAATTTCAAATTTAAATTTCAAATTCAAATGTCAAATTCAAATTTCAAATTCAAATTTCAAATTCAAATTTTAAATTTCAAATTTCAAATTCAAATTTCAAATTCAAATTTTAAATTTCAAATTTCAAATTTCAAATTTCAAATTTCAAATTTCAAATTTCAAAATCCATAAAAAGTTGTATTTCAAATTTTGTTCTCATGGATAATTTTCTACAACTCCAATTCAATCGCAAATAAAATCATGGCAACTTTATTTGGAGTTCAAATAATTGTGTACTCTATTGTCCAAAACAAAATCTGAATTCAACCAAAGAGAATCATGTCCACCATCCTAATCCTATGTCAACACCATCCATGTAAAGTAACTAGTCGATAAGCATACGAAGATCAATTTGCCAACCATTAAGGAATTATGTGGAGCTAGTAGAGGGACCAATTGGACATATATAATCGGGCTCTCGTAAATCCATATGATCATCATTCTGTGCCGAACAACTCAATCATATGATCACTAATTTCAGAGTCAAACCACTATAAACCTGAAACTGAACTCCCAATTACATACCGTATTATGAAAGCCAGTGACAAGCTAATGTCCAATGACCTTGTCATGTATACAAAATCCTCATATGATATCCATGACCAGCCTTAGGTCAAAGTCTATTTAATCCTACTGATCAGGCTATCTTAAAGTTCCATTATACTACCGAATAAGAAAATGATTATTCACTATGTGTGAATAAGAAGTCATCTACCCAGTAGACGACCCAAGGCCTTGTCCATTTTCACATACAATATAATACCTTTAAGAGGACACTTTTAACTCCTTAGAGCTATGATTCCGATATCTGTAAACAAACCATTCATCGTGTACAAGTCATGCACCTAATGAACCAGTCTATAAGCTTACTACCTCTGAGACGCTTTAGCCATTAGAACATCAAAGTACACAAGTCATATACATGAAGTAGTTCATTTACTCAGGATTAAGGTTATTACATAATGAACGTTAAAAGTAGATTGATCCACTTACAGCAGACTACATAGATCAATCACGCTTTAGTCCTAGTCCAATATGTTACCACTAAGCAACACATCTATGCCTCTACTCGAGAGTCTATGCTCCGGACAGTCAAGACAAACCATCCCCACCATGGCTTTAGACAACATAGTAGTCTTAACATGAGTTAGATGCTCGGTCTAACCCCATAGACTACGGACCTTAGTTTAGACCACTTACTTTAGAACATTGTCTTCTCGCATACAAAATCCATTGCATACAACGTTCTAACAGTTTTAACACAAGCAGCCAGCGAGCCATATTTACTTACATTTACTTTAACATGTAAATAGAATGAGGATAAATAGCAATGTAATAAATAACCTTTATTATTAATTTTATTATCCAGTTCAAAATAAATGAAATACATCAAAATGTCTTTCACGCTTAGGGCATTTTCTAATAATCTCCCACTTGCCCTAAGCCAGTAGATGTGCCATGTTATGCATTCTGTTATGGCCCAAAATTTAGACACGTGACACGGCAGCCAAATCATAATATCAACCCGAGATTTAAGGAAAACATTTATTACAAAAACAACGGGTCAACATTATAATTTAGCTAAGCCTAATTATAAAGTAGCATCATAACCACAAAATAAAATAAAGGAGAAAATAAATGCTTTTTAATGCGGAAGTCAAACACATAATCGGTTTTCAAAAGAAATTACCAACCATAAAATATTCCCAAGCATAAAATTTAAATAACGTGAAATAAGGTACAAACTTAAAGTCTCATTACATCAGAATGAGAAACATAAAGAAGAAGATGGAGAAAACGGATAGCATCATCTTCGGTAGTAACGGATATCTCAACGAATTTCGGAACTGCTACCCCCGTACCTGGAAGTAGTCATTTCGAAATCACAAAGAAAAAGGGACGTGAGCGCTGGCTCAGTAGGACAGAAACAAAGGTGGGTTAACAGATAACATTTAAAAATATGGCATAATATCCGTTTCCAAAAATAATCAACAATTTACAAAAAATACATGACATAATAATCATAAAAAAAATCAACAATTTCGTGAAAAACATTTTTAATATAAGTTTTATTCTGGTGAGGACTTAGCGTAGCTGCAATATACGTGCCCCAATATTAAAATAATAAATCATTAAAACAAACCATCATATTATGAGTGAGGACTTGTCGTAACTATAATATACGTGCCTCAAATTTGAATTATCCTAGATCATCTCGTTACGGTCTAAACAGGCCGAACGGCCCTGCGCAGGTTTAGGGACCTTCCCCCATGGCGTCAACTTCGGGACGCACGCATCATTTACAATGATTGTGAACTAGAGCTCAATTATGTTCACCGGATTATTCAAAAGATGGTATTTACCAAGTTATATTATGTCATTAATCAAAACACTCTTTAAAATACACATTTATTACAAAATACGTTGCATGCGTTTATTTCATCAAAAATAGTATAATAATTTCATAAATTGAAAACAGCATGCCATCAACAAAACAGGGGAATTTAAAACACTTGACTACTCCCAGAAAAGGATTGAACGTCCTACCTCGATTTTCACACAAGCGTTGCGATAATGTGATCCACCAATCAAGCAAGAACGTCAAATAATTCCTATAATCAAACATATGATCAGTCTAGGTCTAGACATAATCATCCAATCATTTTAGTGTGCCTCAAAAGATTTTAAAATGTTTAATAAACATTTGGGATTTAAAATTTTTGAAAAAAACTCTAAGTTAAGATATTTCTGGTCATGGGCAGACTGACCTAGGCTGATTTTAAAATCAATATCAATTCATTTTTAATACCAAAAATTCTAAATTTTTAATATGTTAAACTAGACATCCGTAGCTTTAATTCCATATAATTTTTATAATTTTTGGACATCGTTTGGTCATTCAACTGGACCAAAAACCGAGGGTTGTTTTCAGGCATAAAAATCTGAGTTTCTGTTTCGGTTCAAAACCTGGCAGTTCCGTCCGCCTATCTTAAAAAAATATTTTGACTGGGAAAATGGAGGATTTTGATTCTGAAATTTTTCAGGAATTTAGGGACATCTTGATTTTAATTTTAGGCTCAAGAATCACTCAAAAATCGTTTTTAAAACTCAAGTTATGGCTGACACAAATTTACTGTTCATATGGCAATTTTTTAGATTTCTGTTTTTCTGTGTCTGAATTTCGCTTAGCCTCAAACCAATTCAATTTTCATCCAATGATCACGAAATTTTGTGGAAAACCTTATTTATATGTCATTAACACAACCCAAGAATCAAATTGACAAAATCATAAAATCTTACACATATGATAATAGGGTTTTTGAAAAGGGGATCAATGAGGCAAAATTTTAGGGTTTGAGAGAAAAATCACACCTTGTTTGTGCTGCCCTATTTTTGATGCTTGGTCTCCCTTTTGGCTGAATTTATGTGAGTATTGGAGTCTTCAAAACAGTATGGAAATAGTGGAGAAAACCATATAAATTTCAGATTTAAAATCAAAAGGAGAAGGAAGGAAAAATTTTGATTTCTCACCTTGTTTTTGTCTCAAAAGTTGTTGAATCTTTGAGCTGCCTTTTGGTAGGTTTTGTTTGCTGTTTTGGGTGTGTTTTGGGAGAGAAAATTCAGAGAGGGGAGAGGGGAAAGCTGGCCGAAATTTTGAGGGGGAAAGGAGGGGTGAATGAGAGTTAAAAGAGGGTTTTTATACTAGGTTTTTTCTTTCCCTTTCTCTTCCTTGTTTGGCTGAAAATTTTAAGGGGCAAAAGGGAAAGTTTTTGTGCTGTTTTGAGGCTAGGGTTTTCTCTCTTATTTCCCCTTAAGTGGCCGAAAATTATCCCTTAGTTTTTAAGGAAAAATAATTTGAATTTTAATTGAGTTTTAACCTAGCTTTTAATTCAAATAAAATCTCCTTTATTTCCTACACCTTATAGCCGAATTTCTTCTTTATATCTAAGGAATGAAATTTGAATTTGAATCCTCCTTGGATTCGTGGAATTTAAATTTTAATTAAGATCCCAAGTGATGGCCGAATATTTTAGGGTTTCTTTTTGAAGTTCAAATTGTTGACTTTTTGAGCGAAAATTTGACTAGGAAACCAACCTAGGGTTTCCAAAAGATTTTTAAATTAATTTTTGGCACACTAATTTTATTTAAATTATACATTGACCCTTAAATAAAATTTAAGGCGTCACAAATATCTACCACTAAAAATAGTTTCGTCCTCGAAACTTTAAGAAATACTCCACACTAAAGAAGAGAATAAGAATATGAATAACTTCTCATTTCATTAGGCAGTCTAAATGCACCTTTCAAAACATATAGTGGTATATCTACCACTATGAACAGAGTAGGGTTACAAAACAAACTTAGGTCGACTACATTACATGTACTCTACTGCTTAGCGAACCATTCAGCATGGTTCTCGCGCATATCTGTCTCGGTTTCCCATGTGGCTTCCTCTTCACCATGGTTACTCCAAAGAACCTTCACCATGGGTATTGTTTTCGTTCTCAGCTGTTTGACCTTACGATCCAAAATCTTCACCGAAACCTCGACATAAGAGACATCTAGTTGGATTTCTACATCATCTGTTGAAATGACTTCGGACTCTGTTCGTGCACTCTTCCTCAGCATCGATACATGGAAAACGTTGTGCACTCCCAAGGTGTCAGGTAACTTCAGCTCATATGCAACCTTACCAACTCTGCATATGATCTCGAAAGGTCCAATGTAACGTGGTGCTAGCTTCCCTTTAACTCCGAAACGAGAGATACCTTTCTTCGGTGAAACCTTTAGCAACACAAACTCTCCGACCTCGAACTCTAATGGCTTTCTGTGTTGATCTGCATAGCTCTTCTGTCGACTCTGTGCTGTTAGAAGTCGTTGTTTGATGATGGCAATCTTCTCGTACTGGTCTAGGATCATCTCGGGTCCACCCACTGGTGCTTCCTGGTTGTCAACCCAATAGATGGGTGATCGACAAGGCTTTCCGTACAACACTTCAAAGGGTGCCATTCCGATACTCGCTTGATAACTGTTGTTGTATGCGAACTCTGCCATGTAGAGGTGTTTGCTCCATCCATCTCCAAGATCAAGAACGCAAGCACGTAGCATATCCTCGAGGATCTGTATAAGACGCTCCGACTGACCATCTGTCTGCGGATGAAAAGCGGTGCTGAAGTTCAGTTCTGTGCCTAGAGCTTCCTGTAGACTTTGCCAAAAGCGAGCGTTGAAGCGCGTATCATGATCAGAAACGATCACCGAAGGGACTCCATGCAATCTGACTACGTTCCTCATGTAAAGCTCAGCTAGCTGGTTCCTGGTGCAAGTCGTCTTGAACGGGATGAAGTGTGCAGTCTTCGTGAGACGATCTACAACTACACAGACTCCATCAGATCCATCCTGTGCTCTCGGTAAGCCGGTTAAGAAGTCTATTCCTATACTATCCCACTTCCACCGAGGTATTGGAAGTGGTTGGAGCAGACCTGCGGGTCTCTCCCGTACTACCTTTACTTTCTGACACATCAAACAGTTGGCCATGAAGTTCTTCACATCTAACTTCATACCTCTCCACCAAAGTTGCCGTCTTAAGTTTTGATACATCTTGTTTCCACCTGGGTGCATGGCGAACCTCGACTGATGAAACTCTGACAAGATCTCCTGTATAAGCTCTGGGATGTGTGGCACTGCTAAGCGACCTTCGTTGTAAAGAATTCCACTGGCGTCCATCGACCACTCTGCAACACGCTTTCCCTTTAATAATCTATCTCGGATGTCAACGAAACGTGTATCTGCCAACTGATTCTCCTTGATCCTCTGCACGTAGTCTGGTTCCATCACTAAGTTGTATAACACTGGGTGACCCTGAACTTCGCCAAAACGAACTTGATAAGCTGTGAGAACTCTGTCCTTTTCCCACTCATCTATCTGCAACGCCATTATAGAAGCATCATAATTAGGATTGGGAACTGCCTCTCTTTTCCTACTTAGTGCATCTGCAACCACGTTTGCTTTACCCGGATGGTACTCGACTTGGAAGTCGTAGTCTTGCATGTATTCTACCCACCTTCTCTGACGCAGGTTGAGATCTTTCTGTGTAGCTAGGTATTTCAAACTCTTGTGATATGAAAACAGTCTAAAACTGGCACCGTAAAGATAACAACGCCAAATCTTAAGCACAAACACTACTGCAGCTAACTCTAGATCGTGTGTAGGGTAGTTTCGTTCGTGTTGTTTCAGCTGTCGTGAGGCGTAAGTGACAACTCGGTTCTGTTGCATCAATACTGCTCCAAGACCTTGATGAGAAGCATCGGTGTAGACATCATATACTTGATCCTGATCTGGAATGATAAGGATAGGTGCAGACATCAAACGACTCTTTAACTCTTGGAAGACTGACTCACAGCTGTTGTCCCAAACGAAAGGTATATCCTTCTTTGTCAGATTGGTGAGGGGAGCGGCGAGCTTGCTGAAGTCCTGTACAAAACGTCGACAATATCCCGCCAAGCCCAAGAAGCTTCGGATCTCTAGAACATTCTTCGATCGTTCCCACTTAAGAATCGCTTCAACCTTGGATGGATCAACTGATATACCATCTCCTGAGATGATATGTCCGAGAAACTTAACCTCTGTCATCCAAAACTCACATTTTTCTTTCTTGGCGTACAACTGATGTTCACGAAGAGTCTGTAAAACTATACTGAGATGCTGTGCATGATCTTCATGAGTTCGGGAATAGATGAGGATGTCGTCGATGAATACGATGATGAACTTATCAAGAAAAAGTTGGAAGACTCTATTCATCATATCCATGAAGGCTGCTGGCGCGTTTGTCAAACCGAAAGGCATTACTAAGAACTCGTAACTGCCATACCTCGTTCGGAATGCCGTCTTCGGAATATCCTCCTCTCTAACCCGAAGCTGATGATAACTGGATCTCAAATCAATCTTGGAGAAGAAACAAGCTCCACCCAACTGGTCGAACAAGTCATCTATACGTGGTAACGGATACTTATTTTTGATAGTCACACTATTGAGCTTTCTGTAGTCCACACAGAGACGTAGCAAACCGTCGGCTTTCTTCACAAAAAGGACTGATGAACCCCAAGGTGAGTTGCTGTCTCGGATAAAGCCTAGCAATTTCAACTCATCCAGCTGCTTGCGTAACTCTTTCACCTCTAGAGGTGCCATACGATACGGAGTAGAAGCAAAAGGAGCTGTTCCAGGAACTAAGTCGATACGAAATTCTATTTCTCGATGAGGTGGTAAACCTGGAAGAGCTTTTGGAAAAACATCTGGAAAACTATCGATAACAGATATAGGTTGGGTACTCTTTTCAGAACTGGATCCTTCTACCGCACACAAGGATAAGAAGCAAAGAATACCCTGTCTACTCTTCGACACTAACCTCAGAGCAGATCTATCAACATCTGAAGCTAAGCTTAACTGATAGGACACTACATGTCCGAAATCAGTTCTAAAGATAACGCGACGATTACGACAATCAAGCATAATCCCATATCGGGAAAGCCAGTCATATCCCAGAATAACATCATAAGCAAACATAGGCATTACTACAAGTGATGCCTCCAAACAAACATCCCCAACATAAACATAGGCTTGACACCCATCACTAACGGTAGTCGTGCCCAACGGGGATTTCACACATAAGGGAGAGTCAAGATTTTGTAGTTTTAAACCAAGTGAACGAGCATAATGTTGGGCTATAAAAGAGTGTGTAGCTCCGGTGTCAAACAAAACATGTGCATATGTACCAAAGATAGGAATTATACCATCTAATGTAGTCGGTGTATGATCTATCTCCATGCTGTCAGCTCTAAGAGCGTGTACCCGTGGTGCTTTACCACGATTTTGAGCTGTATTCCCTCGCTGATAGCCCGTACTCTGACCCTGTGGTGGCGGTCTCTGATAACTCGGCACTGGGAACTGCTGTAGCGGTGTAGCAAGTGGAGCATAAGGCACAGTGTACTGGCTCGTGTGCTGAGGCTTATAAGGAACCGGAAGCTGAGGGCGCTGTGACTACGAAAACTGGGGAGTAAACTGTTGTCTTTGTGGAAGACCATTCTGATTCCGCTGATGATGATGTCTATGAGCATTGTCTCTCAACTGTCTCTTCGGGCAAACATTTCTTTTGTGGCCTTCATCACCACACTCGAAGCAGGTAATCACATTCACCTGACCCTGTCGCTGTCCAGAAGACTGATAAGAACCCGGTCCCTGAGACTGCTGGTTCTTCTGGTAAGGAGTCTGCGGCTTGTGTTGAGGCTTGTTGCGGATTGGTCCAGACTTGTTTTTGTTACGAGCTTCAAGGAACTCCTTGTCGCCCTCTTCCACTATCAACGCCTTAGCAATTATCTGCTGGTAGCTATCCCTGATCTGGAACGGTTGTACACCCTTCTTCACATAGAGGCTAAGCCCTTCCTTAAAGCGGAGACACTTAGTAGCTTCATCCAAAACCTAATTCTTCGCATACCGGGCCAACTCAGTGAACTTGGCTTCATATTCTCGCACTGACATAGACCCTTGCTTCAAACGGACGAACTCCCTAGCTTTTCTGTCGCGGAACTGAGCTGAAAAGAAACGCTCATGAAAATGCTCCTTGAAAACTGTCCAAGAAGTCCTCTGCTCCTCTGTCAAACCATCCTCGATACTAGCCCACCAGGTAGAGGCTAGACCCACCAGCTTGTTGGAAGCAAACTCAACCCATAACTCTGTGGGTGTGGCGGTCAACTTTAGCTGCTTACGAATGGCATCAAACCAGTAGTCGGCATCCATCTCTGTGCCCGTGCCGTCGAAAGTGGGTACGTGAGGCTTAAAGAAAAGAGTTAGGGCTGCCTGTTTAGGATGTATCATAGGCTGGGTAGGTACTGCTCCAGAGGTAGGTTTTTTGGTGGTAGGCGTTTGCTGAGGAGTCTGAGAAGAACTCCCCGCTCTCTGGGTCTCATTAGGAATAACATTGGCTACAGGAGCTGGGTTAGGTGTTCCAAAAGGTAAGACGGTGAGGAGAGCCTGTATCACCGCCGTGAGGTTCTGCATCGTCGTTAGCTGATCATTCGGTGTAGGAACCGTTGCATTCTGTCTCCCTTAAGGCTGTGTGTTCCCGGGGTTCTCTTCGTCGTTGCCTCTCTACTGCCTCTGACTACGCATGCCGGGACTAGCCATTTTGCTGCATACGATTGAAGGAAGAGGAAATCCTATAAGCTTCTAAGAGTAAAGAAAACTATGCTTGGGTATTTTGAAAACGTTTTGATAAAAACCCTTTTGAAAACGTTTTGATGAAAAACCCTTTTGAAAACGTTTTGATGGAAAACCCTTTTGAAAACCTGGGCTCTGATACCATTATTTGTCACGGCCCAAAATTTAGACACGTGACACGGCAGCCAAATCATAATATCAACCCGAAATTTAAGGAAAACATTTATTACAAAAACAACGGGTCAACATTATAATTTAGCTAAGCCTAATTATAAAGTAGCATCATAACCACAAAATAAAATAAAGGAGAAAATAAATGCTTTTTAATGCGGAAGTCAAACACATAATCAGTTTTCAAAAGAAATTACCAACCATAAAATATTCCCAAGCATAAAATTTAAATAACGTGAAATAAGGTACAAACTTAAAGTCTCATTACATCAGAATGAGAAACATAAAGAAGAAGTTGGAGAAAACGAATAGCATCATCTTTGGTAGTAACGGATATCTCAACGAATTTCGGAACTGCTACCTCCCGTACCTGGAAGTAGTCATTTCGAAATCACAAAGAAAAAGGGACGTGAGCGCTGGCTCAGTAGGACAGAAACAAAGGTGGGTTAACAGATAACATTTAAAAATATGGCATAATATCCGTTTCCAAAAATAATCAACAATTTACAAAAAATACATGACATAATAATCATAAAAAAAAATCAACAATTTCGTGAAAAACATTTTTAATATAAGTTTTATTCTGGTGAGGACTTAGCGTAGCTGCAATATACGTGCTCCAATATTAAAATAATAAATCATTAAAACAAACCATCATATTATGAGTGAGGACTTGTCGTAGCTATAATATACGTGCCTCGAATTTGAATTATCCTAGATCATCTCGTTACGGTCTAAACAGGCCGAACGGCCCTACGCAGGTTTAGGGACCTTCCCCCATGGCGTCAACTTCGGGACGCACGCATCATTTACAATGATCGTGAACTAGAGCTCAATTATATTCACCAGATTATTCAAAAGATGGTATTTACTAAGTTATATTATGCCATTAACCAAAACACTCTTTAAAATACACATTTATTACAAAATACGTTGCATGCGTTTATTTCATCAAAAATAGTATAATAATTTCATAAATCGAAAACAGCATGCCATCAATAAAACAGGGGAATTTAAAACACTTGACTACTCCCAGAAAAGGCTTGAGCGTCCTACCTCGATTTTCACACAAGCGTTGCGATAATGTGATCCACCAATCAAAGAACGTCAAATAATTCCTATAATCAAACATATGATCAGTCTAGGTCTAGACATAATCATCCAATCATTTTAGTGTGCCTCAAAAGATTTTAAAACGTTTAATAAACATTTGGGATTTAAAATGGGCAGACTGACCTAGGCTGATTGTAAAATCAATATCAATTCATTTTTAATACCAAAAATTCTAAATTTTTGATATGTTAAACTAGACATCCGTAGCTTTAATTCCATATAATTTTTATAATTTTTGGACATCGTTTGGTCATTCAACTAGGCCAAAAACTGAGGGTTGTTTTCAGGCATAAAAATCTGAGTTTCAGTTTCGGTTCAAAACCTGGCAGTTCCGTCCGCCTATCTTAGAAAAATATTTTGACTGGGCAAATGGAGGATTTTGATTCTGAAATTTTTCAGGAATTTGGGGGACATCTTGAGTTTAATTTTAGGCTCAAGAATCACTCAAAAATCATTTTTAAAACTCAAGTTATGTCTGACACAAATTTACTGTTCATATGGCAATTTTTCAGATTTCCGTTTTTCTGTGTCCGAATTTCGATTAGCCTCAAACCAATTCAATTTTCATCCAATGATCACGAAATTTTGTGGAAAACCTTATTTATATGTCATTAACACAACCCAAGAATCAAATTGACAAAATCATAAAATCTTACACATATGATAATAGGGTTTTTGAAAAGGGGATCAATGAGGCAAAATTTTAGGGTTTGAGAGAAAAATCACACCTTGTTTGTGCTGCCCTATTTTTTATGCTTGGTCTCCCTTTTGGCTGAATTTGTGTGAGTATTGGAGTCTTCAAAACAGTATGGAAATAGTGGAGAAAACCGTATTAATTTCGGATTTAAAATCAAAAGGAGAAGGAAGGAAAAAGTTTGATTTCTCACCTTGTTTTTGTCTCAAAAGTTGTTGAATCTTTGAGCTGCCTTTTGGTAGGTTTTGTTTGCTGTCTTGGGTGTGTTTTGGGAGAGAAAATTCAGAGAGGGGAGAGGGGAAAGCTGGCCTAAATTTTGATGGGGAAAGGAGGGGTGAATGAGAGTTAAAAGGGGGTTTTTATACTAGGTTTTTTCTTTCCCTTTCTCTTCCTTGTTTGGCTGAAAATTTTAAGGGGCAAAAGGGAAAGTTTTTGTGCTGTTTTGAGGCTAGGGTTTTCTCTCTTATTTCCCCTTAAGTGGCCGAAAATTATCCCTTGGTTTTTAAGGAAAAATAATTTGAATTTTAATTGAGTTTTAACCTAGCTTTTAATTCAAATAAAATCTCCTTTATTTCCTACACCTTATGGCCGAATTTCTTCTTTATATCTATGGAATGAAATTTGAATTTGAATCCTCCTTAGATTCGTGGAATTTAAATTTTAATTAAGATCCCAAGTGATGGCCGAATATTTTAGGGTTTCTTTGTGAAGTTCAAATTGTTGACTTTTTGAGCGGAAATTTGACTAGGAAACCAACCTAGGGTTTCCAAAAGATTTTTAAATTAATTTTTGGCACACTAATTTTATTTAAATTATATATTGACCCTTAAATAAAATTTAAGGCGTCACATATTCCTATCACCTCAATATGCCTTTCAAAGCTTCTAGCCACCAAAGTCTTAGTAAAGGTATTGATAATGTTGTCCTCAGACGCGACCTTACATATATCCACTAATCCTATCTCCACATCCCCTCTCCGATCAAGAACATTGATCCTGATGTCAATTTTCTCAAATCTTTGCAAGTTTGGAAGTCTAAGTCCATGTATCCTACGGGTGTTAGGTCCCCTCTAGAATACATCAGCATATAATCCCTCATTCTCTTAAGATACTTGAGTATATGCTTTACTGCTTACCAGTACTTGGTTCTAGGATTTGCTTGATATCGACTCACCATACCTATTCCAAAACATATGTCCGGGTGAGTGCAAAGCATAGCATACATAAGGCTACCCATAGCGGATGCATAAGGGACCTTACGCATACACTTTCTTTCTTTCGATGTCTTAGGACAGTCATCCAATGAAAGAGTTAGATCGGCAATGGAAGGTTGTGAACTTTTCTTTGCCTCTTGCATTGCATACTTGTCAATTATTTTATCTATGTATAAAGCTTGGGATAATGATATCATTTTGTTCTTTCGATCTCCAAAGAGACGAATGCCTAGAACATAATTGGCTTCTCCCAAGTCCATCATGTCAAACTGTTGGTGCAACCAAAGCTTGACCGATGATAAGTTCCCTATATCATTTCCAATGAGCAGTATATTATCAACATAGAGTACCAAAAAGACCACTTTTTCATCCTTAATACATTTATAAACACAGGGTTCATCAACGTTCTGCTCAAAACTGAATGTTTTGATCGCTTAATCAAACCTTTGGTTCCCTAAGTGGGATGCTTACTTTAATCCATAAATAGATCTAAGCAACTTGCAGACTTTTCTTTCTTGGCCTTTTGCCATGAACCCTTCGGGCCGTATCATGTAGATAGTTTCCTCAAGATGGTCATTCAAGAATGCCGTCTTGATGTCTATTGGTCAGATCTCGTAATCAATAGCCGCAGCAACAGACAGAAGAAAAGGGATAGACTTCAGCACAGCAACAAGCGAAAAGGTTTCATCATAATCGATTCCAGCCTTTTACGTGTACCCCTTTGCAACCAATCAAGCTTTGAAAGTTTCTACTCTCCCTTCCACATCCTTCTTTCTTTTGTAGACCCATTTGCATCCAATGGATTTATCCCATCTGGTAGTTCTACAAGTTCCCAAACAGAGTTGGATTTCATAGAATCCATCTCATTGTTCATGGCCTGTTTCCAAGATTTAGAATTAATATCATTTATAGCTTCATCATAAGTGACCGGATCATCTTCATCGAAGTGTCTTTATTGATATACCTAATTGCTTTTCCACTTCTACACGATACTGTTTGAACTTATCAAAGGTTTCACTCTTGCTGTGTATCTGGTACACATATCCATACCTCGAGTAATCGTCTATAAAGGAGACATAATACTCAAACCTTCCTCATGCTGTGACGTTCATGGGGTCACATACGTCAATGTGCACAATTTCTAAGAGTTCCTAAGCCCTAGTACCCTTAGCTCCAAACGACCTCCTAGTCATCTTACCCTTAAGACAAGACTCACATTGAGGAAGACGTACCCCTCCAGAGATTCTAGAGGACCGTCCTTCACCAATCTTTGAATCCTATCCTGATTAATATGACCAAGTCTTAAATATCAAAGATACACCTTGTTAGAGTAAGAAACTTTTAACCTTTTAGAGTTATCTATTAATTCGATGTCAAGTAGCGAGTACATCTTTGGTTTGATTAAATGTAGGTTTCCATCCATCCATCCAGAATAGATAAAAGACTTATTTTTACAAATATCAACTCTTTTACTAAAAGAAACTGAATAAGAATCCTTTATTAAATAAGCTATCGATATAAGGTTCATCTTAAAAGTAGGAACATAAAAACAGTTTTTCAATATTATAAACTTAAATTCATCAAAATAAAGATAAACGTCTCCTACTGCCTCAACCACCACTAAGCTACCTTCTCCGGTCTGCAATGAGAGGCTCCTATCATGTAGACTTCTCGATTTCATGAACCCATGCATAGAAACACAAACATGATTAGTGGCTTCTGAATCAATGACCCATGTGTCTTTTGATTCTTCCACCAAACACGCTTCTAAATAATGAAGTTCCTAACCTTCCTTGTCCTTGAAGGCTAGGAATTCCTGCCAAGCCTTCCTGAAGTGATCTACCTTCCAATAGTGGAAGCACTTGGACTTTTGAGGGTCATTAGGCTTCTTGTTCTTGTTCTTGTTCTTCTTCTATCTGAGACAGGAGGATTAGAAAAATAGGAAGCCACTTGCTTCTTATTTGGCCTCTTCCTCTTCCGTGAGGGTCTGGAAGATTCCGCCAATGTGATAGACTAGAAAATATCAATAGTGTTACCTATGTTAAACTAGATTTTTCTAAGATTTTTGTGAATAAAAATGTATGAGAACACTGTATTTGTAAATAAACAAACGATAGTGTTAATAGAAATAAATAAATGTTTTGGAGGATTTAAAATCTCCAAAAATGATCAAAGAATACAGTTTATGATTGAGAAGGTAAATTCGGACCTAAACGCTCAAAATGGAGTGGTTTCGGTATCCGAAAAGCATAGATAAAAAGAAAAGGCTAGTTAAAGAAAAAGTAAGATAATATAAGTGATTTACGATTTTTAAAAGTTTTTAGATTGAGTTGATGAAACTGATAGCACGAAAGGGTAGAAAAGTCCTCCGGTACACTCTCCCCGAAATTTTGCCATTTTCAGAAAAATGAGGATGCCATTTAGAAATCGAAAACCCCGATAGATTACCTTAGGTAAACCAAGAATGGGGAAAAAGATGAAAATTTACGGTTTTGATTTTTAGTTAAACCACAGTGAAATAAGGCACACCGATCGCACGGACAGCCTTAGAAACTCGTCTACGCGATTTCGGTGAAATTTCATTCGGTTTGACTTTTGGTCAAAATTTGACTTTGGGATTAATTGGATGAGGTCATCCATGATGTCATGCCTTAGGTCATGCATGATGGAATAAATTAACAAAAGAAATTGCATGGACAAGTGGCAAATGATCTAAGGGCTAGAATTAAAGTAAGTTTTGATCAAGGGCTAGAATTAAGCCAAAAATGCATGAAGAAAAAAAATGAAAATTGGTGAATTTAGGGGCTGTTTTGAGTTGGTGGAGACAGCAGATTTGCAGCAGAAATAATTGGAAAAATAACCCAGAAAAAGTTGCCAAAAACCCCCTAGAATTTTGCTAAAAAGTCCCCAAGAAAATTTCCAACAAGGCCCCCCTTTTTGGCCACAATATATGCACGTTTTTGGGCTGTAGAATCAGCATATTTGCAGCAAACCAATTCAGTTTTTTCAGCCTTGTAGCCGTGTGAATCCTCCCCCCTTCAAGCTTAAAATTTTTCAAGTTTTGGTGACAAATTATTGGGCAAAGTTCATCCTAGGCACCAAGAGAACAACATAGTAAGGTAAGCTTGAAAAACTCAAGCTTTTCAATGGTATTTTAGTGTAAAAATCCATGGGTTTCATGAGGAAAATAAGTTGGAATTGTCAATTTTAAACTTGGTTGGTTTTGATTCAAAAGCAAGAATTAGTGTGTGATTAAGTTAGAAATAGATTAGAAGCAAGAAAACACAATTTTGGAGCTTGTTTTTCAAGAAAAAAGTCCGTGGGTTACCATGTGTAGAAATGGAAAATTGTTGCATCAAGTTTGTTGTGTTTGCATGTTAATATGTTTTTGAGACAAAAAAAAAAAAGCATGGAAATAAAGTTTGGTTAGCATTGGAATCAAGAATAAAAAGTTTGATCATAAGGTGATATGAAACCATGTATGTGTAGGTGTGTGTTGGTGAATAAAAAATTTATGTCAAGCTTTGATTTCTAGTAGTTTGACAATGAAGTTTCATGTGGAAAATTGATGAGAAAAGGAAGAGAACATGAAAATGAAATTTTGTGTTTGATACCTAAGTGGGAGCCGTGGCATTCCAAGAAGAACATGCACGAAATTTTGATGAATTAAGTTAGTTTTTGTGTTGTGATAAACATGTATTGAGGTGGAAAATTTAATGATTGACAAATAAAGTTTTGAAAACAAAATTTTATTTATGTTTTCTTAAGAAAGCTGTGTATAGGTTAGGGAGCAAAAAGTTTGTAATTGTGTGATATGTTATGGAATGAAATAGCATGTAATTTGTGAGATAAACCGAGATTAAAAATGAGAAAGAACGGGTTGAAATCCCGTTAGAAATGATTATGTGTTGATGGAAAATTTTACGTAAAAAGTTTGTAACTTTTGTATAAAATTAGGTTTGTGGTATAGTACGTGGCAGGTTAGGATAGGATAGATGGTTTTGAGGCGTTACCTAAATGCCGCGAACCTAAAATTTTAGCAGAAATACTGCCGAAATTTTTATAACAGCACGAAGGACATTTTAGGAAACGAGGGGTAACGTTAGGATCAGAATTGGAAACCCGAGCCCCTCAGGAGCCTAGGCTCGAGAAAAGAATAACGAACGATTTCATAACTAGTAAATTGTCCATTTGAGGTCCCGAAAGGTTAGAAAAACGAGAAACGACCCTGAGGGTCGGAATAGTATCACTCGAGGGTCGGGTGAATAGTAACCCAAGCATTTAGGCATAAAATATCTTAAAAGCTCGGTAAGACCTACAAAATATTATTTTATGATTTTTGGGATTAGAAAACCCAGTTAAAATGTGAATTTTACAGTCTAAGATCCTGTCAAGGGCAAAATAGTCATTTTGACCAAAAATTTTAAGAAGGTCAAAAGAGGAACGTTGAATCTCCTAGAAGGTTATTTTATGACTTTTGAGACTAGAAAAGTCAGTTTAAGCAGTAAAATGAAATGTTCACAGTCAAGGTTAAAGTTACTATTCATGATAAATAGTACTTTATATGGTCAAAGTTACTTATTATCATTTTGACTAAAATTTTTGAACAACTCGGAAAAGATCGTTAGAGCCCCAGAAGAGTCTCAACAGGATTTTAAAGGTCAGAATCAAAAATTTAAGCTTGATAAGTGGAGAAAAACCTACTAGGGGAAAAACGATAATTTTACTAAAAGTTTGGGGTAAGATGGTAATTTTGCAATGAGGTTCCAGAAAGGTCTAAATAGGATTGTTTAGACTTTAAATACTGTCCTAAGGCTTTAATTAAGTTTTTAAAAGCCTAAGTTCAGATTTTAGTAAAACGAAAGCTCTTTAGAAAAATGTAATTAACCAATGACTTTATCGATTATAGGAAACCCAACCGGAGACGGGCATAAGGTTTCAAAGGATTCAAGAAAGCTTATGTTAACACAAACGCTGTAAGTGCAGACATTTAAATGTCTACACACGAACTAACTTATCATAGAGTTATGTTTATATATAATATTATATATATATTTTGTTGTGACATGATAGACTAACATGTTCACGAAGTTAGAAAAGTATAATAAACCAAACAATAAAAAAATAAATATAAGCAAGATAATAAGACTGAAGATGTAAGGTTGGCGTATCGGCCTCCCCAGATATGAGGTTTAAGATTTAAGAATAGCCTCTATCCTAGATGTGTGGTGCTACCGCAAGCTTAAGGTAGTTAATGGCTAATGCACTAACCTATGTTTGTGGTGCGAGATCGACCTTGGGGTTGATTGGTAGGTCGCTCCCCCTTTCCTCCATTGGTCTGCACACATTAGGTACATCCAACCACGGGCCCACAAGTAGAAGATAAAGAAAGATAAAGATAGATAAGAAAGAAAATAAAATAAAAAGAAAAGAAAAAGAAAAGAAAAGAAAAGAAAAGAAAAAGATAGAATAGAAAGAACGAAGAAACCATAAGAACAGAAAATAGACACACCTAGTAGACTAACCATAAGTGTTAGGCATAATTCATGTTTTACTTGTATGTTTGTACTTACTGAGCTCTAGCTCACTAGTCTATTTGTGATGTAGGTAACAAAGGTAAACAACCTGCATTATGAAGAGAGACAGAGAAAAAGGGACTGCCAGATAGATTCCCATGGTGTCATGGACGGGTTGTGGATCCGATATGCAAACTATCCGTTATAAAAGGAGGGTAGTACAAGAATGTATGTATAAATGTGTAAAGATAAGACAAGTATGTTATGTATAAAGTATAGTATGTTTAAAGATATACTTATGTAATGACGTGTGTTTATATTACTAAGTATTTTAAATATTATTAAGTAATTTCAAGTAAACAAGATAGCAAGTATATATATATATATATAAAAAAATTTCATGATTTTTCAAATACCAATCTTTTAAAGAAAAGCAAGTTAAGTCAAAGAAACTAAAGAGCAAAGAAAGAAAGAAAGAAAGAAAGAGAGTGGACAACTCGAGCTAGTCAGGTGGCCCACAAGAGTTGGTATTAGAGCAAGCGGATCTTGCACCGACCTTTCATGACATTCCTGTATCTGTATCTGCTCAGTCTAAGTAAGTTAGTCTTAGATAATTATTACGTTGTTATGAGCACTAAACCATGTCGCTATTGTTTGTAATAGGTTACACAGCAACATGGTTCGTACACGAGCTAGGCAAACTCAAGAAGCCAATTTCACCGCAATACTAGCCAATAAACAAGCTCGGCTAGATGCGCAAGAGAGACAGAATCGGAGATTACAAGAATTGCTTGAACGAAAAAATGTAGAATAAGTAAATTTCCCTCCACCTCAAGGACCAGTGCCAGAACCATAGCCAGCCATAGAGCCGATTATACCCCTGGTACCAGCTATACCAAAACTAGCTGTGGGTGTCCAACCAGTGAATAATCAGGGACCTTTATATGAGAGGTTCAGGAAAATGAAACCATCAGAGTTCTAGGGGTCTATAGATCCATTAGAGGCAGAAGAATGGTTAGCTTCATTGCAGACCATTTTCGAATTCATGGAGCCTACAGACCAGGAAAAAGTCCTATGTGCTTCTTCCATGTTAAAGAGGGATGAACGATACTGGTGGGAGACAGTCAGAATATGGAGAGATACCAGGGGAATGACATAGAGTGACTTCCTAGAGGAGTTTAACAGAAAATTTTTCAACCTGGACACTCTTAGAGCTCAGCAGAGGGAGTTTGATGATCTAAGGCAGGGAGATATGACATTGACCAAGGCCTGTCGTAAATTTGACCGACTGGCCCGATTGTGTCCACACTTAGTACCCACCGAGGGAGAATGGATACGAAGGATGATTAATATGTTTCGACCAGACATAGCCACATTAGTGGAAAGTGGTGAGACCCCACCTAACACAATAGCAGACTGTGTGAGCAGAGCCATGAGGGCAGAACATCGTCTGGGCCGAGCAAAAAAGGAAAGAACAAAAGCATGGAAGGAGAAAAAGAAGGAAAGAGATCTTGCGAGGCAGACTCAGAAGAATAACAAAGCAGGCCAGAGTAGCAGGTCTAACCAAGGAATGAAGCCTGGTCAGAAGAATAATCAAAATCAGATGAACCCGAACAAGCGGAAGGCCAACCCAAATGAAAATGTAGGTCAAAACGCTAGAAATACGTAATAGAGACAAGGCCACGAAGCAATGTAAAATCAACAAGCTTGCCCAAAGTGCTGATGGATGCATAGGGGTGAGTGTAAATTTAGGACTACTGCATGCTACATATGTGGCAAGGAAGGCCATTTTGCTAGGTTCTACACGTCTAACCGACAAAATCAACCAAGAACCTTCCAGCCTAGACAGACTGGTCAAGTCCATGCTGTATAAGGATCCTCCATTTCAATAGGGCGTCAATAGATGGCACCAAAGACAGAAGCACACCTTTTCGCCTACACCAAAGAAGATGTAGAAGCAGGGACTTCTAACATAGTGACAGGTTAGCTTCTTGTCACTTAAAGCCCTGCACATGTTTTATTTTACTCAGGAGCATCACATTCATTTGCCTCACATAACTTCATAGAAAGAATTAATCATGCTAAGGATAAAATTGGGCAAGTATTTAAGACAACCTTGCCATCTGGTGAGGTATTACTGTCCAATTACTGGTTACATCATGTACCAGTAATTATTGCTAATAGAGAATTATACATCGATCTAGTCATACTTGAATTAGTTGACTATGATGTTATCCTTGGAATGGACTTCCTCGGAAAGTATGGTGCAACCATTGACTATCAATGCTAAAAAGTGGTGTTCCAGTCTGGAGGAAAAGACCAATTCGAGTATAAAGGACATTCTCAGAAATTGTCAAATATGTTGATCAGTTCTATGAGGGCAAGAAAGCTAATATCTAATGGCTATATTGGGTATTTAACTTATGTCACAGACATAACCAAGGAGGTGAAGCTTCAACGTAAGGATGTGCCTATGATCAACGAATTTGTAGAAGTGTTTCCAGAAGAATTGCCAGGGCTTCCCCCGGATAGAGAAATTACCTTTGAGATTGATTTGTTGCCTAGAACGTCTCCAATTTCTAAGGCCCCATATAGAATGGCTCCAGTAGAGCTTAAAGAATTACAAACTCAACTGAAGGAATTGCTAGAGAAGGGTTTTATTCGACCTAGTTTTTTGCAATGGGGAGCTCCAGTCCTCTTCGTGAAGAAAAAGGATGGCACCCTAAGGATGTGCATAGATTACTGTGAGCTCAATAAAGTTACAATAAAGAACAAGTATCCACTAACAAGAATCGACGATCTATTCGATCAGCTCAAGGGAGCCACGATCTTCTCAAAGATTGACCTTCGATCTGGTTATCACCAATTAAAGATCAAGGAAGAGGATATACCAAAGACCGCATTTCAAATACTGTACGAGCATTACGAATTCCTCGTTATGCCTTTTGGATTAACGAATGCCCCAGCCACTTTTATGGATTTGATGAATCGAGTATTTAAGGAATATTTGGACAAATTTGTCATTGTATTTATTGATGACATCCTTATTTACTTGAAGAATCAAAAGGAACATGAAAAGCATCTCCGGACTGCATTACACACTCTGAAGGAGTACCAATTATACGCCAAGTTTTTGAAGTGTGAATTCTGGCTAGATAAAGTCCATTTCTTGGGACATTTCATCTCCAAAGATGGGATCTCAGTAGACCCAGCAAAGATAGAATCAGTCAGCAAATGGTCTCCTCCAAAAAATGTGACTAAGATTCGGAGTTTCCTAGGATTGGCAGGATACTACTGCAGGTTTGTAGAGGGATTTGCAAGATTAGCTGCCCCTCTCATGAGTCTCACCCGAAAGGAGAAGAAATGTGAATGGAAAAAGAAGTGTGAAGAAAGTTTTCAAGAACTGAAGAATCGACTGACTAGTGCTCTAATTCTTACGATCCCTAAAGATGAGGAAGAGTTTGATATTTACGGTGATGCATCTAGAACGGGATTAGGAGCTGTCCTGATGCAAGAGGGAAAGGTGATAGCTTATGCATCTCGCCAACTCAAAGAGCATGAGAAGAATTATCCAACTCACGATCTAGAGTTAGCAGCCGTTGTGTTTGTGCTTAAGATATAGCGGCATTATTTATATAGAGGTCGATGTATGATCTTTACAGACCATCAGAGCTTAAAGTATTTCTTCACCTAGAAGTAGCTCAATATAAGACAAAGGAGATGGCTATAATTGGTAAAAGACTACGACTGTGAAATTTTGTATCGGCAAGGTGAATAGAGTAGTAGATGTGTTGAGTCGTAAGTCAATAATGCCAGAATGAGTAGCCATCGACAAGCTACCCAAGCCACTACAGTGTGAAATTTCCTCACTCGGAGTGGAGTGAATTTCAGGAAAGTTGGCGGTAATGCAATTAAAGCCAACAATCCTAGAGGAAATTAAAGAAGTCCAAAAGCTGGGTGATGTTCTTAGAAGACTTAGAGAGGAAGCTTCCAAGAAGGAAAAGTCAGAATTCCATCTCTCTGATGATGGAATACTACTCTTTTAAGGACGAATTTGCGTGCCAGACAAGGAGGATTTAAAGAAAAGAATTTTAACAGAAGCTCATGATACTCCTTATTCAGTACATCCGGGTAGTACAAAAATGTACCAAGACCTGAAGTAGCACTTTTGGTGGAGAAAGATAAAGAATGACATTGTTAAACATGCCAGTAGTTGTTTAACATGTCAGAGAATCAAAGCTGAGCACCAATGGCCAACAGGCGAGTTACAGCCGTTGGTGATCCTAGAATGGAAATAGGAGCACGTGACTATGGATTTCGTGGTAGGATTGCCTAAGACAAGTGAAGGATTTGACATGATATGGGTAGTGGTGGATTGATTGACCAAGTCCGCCCACTTTATACCGGTAAAGATGACATACACATTGGAGAAATTGACAGAATTGTATATTGCCAACATTGTGAGATTGCATGGAATACCGACAATGATAGTGTCAGATCATGACAGTCGGTTCACCTCCAATTTCTGGAAAAGTGTACAAGAAGCGATGGGCTCAGAATTAAGATTCAGCACTGTATTTCACCCTCAGACGGATGGACGGTCTTAGCGTACAATTCAAACGTTGGAAGATATGCTTCGAGCATGTGTACTAGATTTTAAACGAGCATGGAACAAGAAACTACCATTGATTGAATTCTCCTACAATAATAGTTATCAAAGCTCCATTGGAATGGCTCTTTACGAAGCGTTATATGGCATGAAATGCAAATCTCCTATCCATTGGTACGATATGAGGGAAAAAGAACTGCATAAGACCGAGTTCATCCAGGAGACGATTGATGCAGTCAAGAAGATCCAACAGAGGATGAAAACTTCGCAAAGTCGTCAGAAAAGTTATGCAGACAAAAGATGAAGATTCCTGGAATTCAATGAAGGGGACTTCATATTTCTAAAGATAGCACCAATTAAGGGTGTCATGTGATTTGGAAAGAAAGGGAAGTTGAGTCTAAGATATATAGGGTCTTTTCCAATTATTAGCCGTGTTGGAAAGGTAGCCTATAAAATAGCACTGCCACCAGAATTATCCTCAGTACACAATGTCTTTCATGTATCAATGCTGAGGAAGTACATAGCAGACCCTTCACATGTTCTTGACTATGAGCCGATTCAAGTTCGAGAAGACTTATCTTATGAGGAGCAACCTGTACAAATACTTGCTCGAGAAGAGAAAATGTTGAGAAACAAAAGCATTCCACTGGTTAAAGTCCTATGGAAAAATCATAGTGTAGAAGAGGCCACGTGGGAAAGAGAAGAAGAAATGAGAGAAAAGTACCCCTACTTATTCTAATTTTCGAAGACAAAAATTTTTAAGGAGGGGTGTATGTGACGGACCAGAGAATTTCAATAGTGTTACCTATGTTAAACTAGGTTTTTCTAAGATTTTTGTGAATAAAAATGTATGAGAACACTGTATGTGTAAATAAACAAATGATAATGTTAATATAAATAAATAAATGTTTTGGAGGATTTAAAATCTCCAAAAATAATAAAAGAATATAGTTTATGATTGAGAAGGTAAATTCAAACCTAAACGCTCAAAATGGAGTGGTTTCGGTATTCGAAAAGCATAGATAAAAAGAAAAGGCTAGTTAAAGAAAAAGTAAGACAATATAAGTGATTTAGGGTTTTTAAGAGTTTTTAGATTGAGTTAGATGAAAATGATAGCACGGAAGGGTAGAAAAGTCCTCCGGTACACCCTCCCCAAAATTTTGCCATTTTCAGAAAAATGAGGATGCCATTTAGAAACCGAAAACCACGAGAGATTACCTTAGGTAAACCAAGAATGGGGGAAAAAGATGAAAATTTACGTTTTTGATTTTTAGTCAAACCACAGTGAAATAAGGTAAACCGATCGCACGGACAGCCTTAGAAACTCGTCTACGCGATTTTGGTGAAATTTTGTTCGGTTTGACTTTTGGTCAAAATTTGACTTTTGGATTAATTGGATGAGGTCATCCATGATGTCATGCCTTAGGTCACGCACGATGTAATAAATTAACAAAAGAAATTGTGTGGACAAGTGGCAAATGATCCAAGGGCTAGAATTAAAGTAAGCTTTGATCAAGGGCTAGAATTAAGCCAAAAATGCATGAAGAAAACAAATTGAGAATTGGTGAATTTAGGGGCTGTTTTGAGTCGGTGGAGGCAGCAGATTTGCAGCAGAAATAATTGGAAAAATAACCCCGAAAAAGTTGCCAAAAACCCCCTAGAATTTTGCTAAAAAGTCCCCAAGAAAATTGCCAACAAGTCCCCCCCTTTTGGCCACAATATATGCACGTTTTTGGGCTGTAGAATCAGCATATTTGCAGCCAAACAATTTAATTTTTTCAACCTTGTAGCCGTGTGAATCCTTCCCCCTTCAAGCTTAAAATTTTTCAAGTTTTGGTGACAAATTATTGGGCAAAGTTCATCCTAGGCACCAAGAGAACAACATAGTAAGGTAAGCTTGAAAAACTCAAGCTTTTCTATGGTATTTTAGTGTAAAAATCCGTGGGTTTCATGAGGAAAATAAGTTGGAATTTTCAATTTTAAACTTGGTTGGTTTTGATTCAAAAGCAAGAATTAGTGTGTGATTAAGTTAGAAATAGATTAGAAGCAAGAAAACACAATTTTGGAGCTTGTTTTTCAAAAAAAAAATCCGTGGGTTACCATGTGTAGAAATGGAAAATTGTTGCATCAAGTTTATTGTGTTTGCATGTTAATATCTTTTTGAGACAAAAAAAAAAAAGCATGGAAATAAAGTTTGGTTAGCATTGGAATCAAGAATAAAAAGTTTGGTAATAAGGTGATATGAAACCATGTATGTGTAGGTGTGTGTTAATGAATAAAAAATTTGTGTCAAGCTTTGATTTCTAGTAGTTTGACAATGAAGTTTAATGTGGGAAATTGATGAGAAAAAGAAGAGAACATGAAAATGAAATTTTGTGTTTGATACCTAAGTGTGAGCGGTGGCGTTCCAAGAAGAACATGCATGAAATTTTGATGAATAAACTTAGTTTTTGTGTTGTGATAAACATGTATTGAGGTGGAAAATTTAATGATTGACAAATAAAGTTTTGGAAACAAAATTTTGTTTATGTTTTCTTAAGAAAGCCGTGTATAGGTTAGGGAGCAAAAAGTTTGTAATTGTGTGATATGTTATGGAATGAAACAGCATGTAAGTTGTGAGATAAACCGAGATTAAAAATGAGAAAGAACGGGTTGAAATCCTGTTAGAAATGATTATGTGTTGATGGAAAATTTTACGTAAAAAGTTTGTAACTTTTACATAAAATTAGGTTTGTGGTATAGTACGTGACAGGTCAGGATAGGATAGATGGTTTTGAGGCGTTACCTAAACGCCGAGAACCTAGAATTTTAGCAGAAATACTGCTGAAATTTTTATAACGGCACGAAGGGCATTTTAGGAAACGAAGGGTAAAGTTAGGATTGGAATTGGAAACCAAGCCCCTCAAGAACCTAGGCTTGAGAAAAGAATGACGGACGATTTTGTAACTAGTGAATTGTCCATTTGAGATCCCGAAAGGTTAGAAAAACGAGAAACGATCTCGAGGGTCGGAATAGTATCACCCGAGAGTTGGGTGAATAGTAACCCGAGCATTTCGGTACGAAATATCGTAAAAGCTCGGTAAGACCTAAGAAATATTATTTTATGATTTTTGGGATTAGAAAACCCAGTTAAAATGTGAATTTTACGGTTTAAGGTCCTGTCAAGGGCAAAATGGTCATTTCGACCAAAAATTTTAAGAAGGTCAAAAGAGGAACGTTGAACCTCCTAGAAGGTTATTTTATGACTTTTGGGATTACAAAAGTCAGTTTAATCCGTAAAATGAAATGTTCATAGTCTAGGTTAAAGTTACTATTCATGATAAACAGTACTTTATGTGATCAAAGTTACTATTCATCATTTTGACCAAAATTTTTGAACAGCTTAAAAAAGATCGTTCGAGCCCCAGAAGAGTCTCAACAGGATTTTAAAGGTCAGAATCAAAAATTTAAGCTTGATAAGCGGAGAAAAACCCTACTAGGGGCAAAACGGTAATTTTACCAAAAGTTTGGGGTAAGATGGTAATTTTACAAAGAGGTTCCAGAAAGGTCTAAATAGGATTGTTTAGACTTTAAATACTGTCCTAAGACTTTAATTAAGTTTTTAAAAGCCTAAGTTCAGATTTTAGTAAAACGAAAGCTCTTTAGAAAAATGTAATTAACTAACGACTTTATTGATTATAGGAAACCCGACCGGAGACGGGCACAAGATTTCAAAGGAATCGAGAAAGTTTACGTTAGCACAAATGCTGTAAGTACAGACATTTAAATGTCTATACACGAACTGACTTATCATAGAGTTATGTTTATATATAAGATTGTATATATATTTTGTTGTGACATGATAGACTAACATGTTCACGAAGTTAGAAAAGTATAAATGAACCAAAGAATAAAAAGATAAATATAAGCAAGATAATAAGACTGAAAACGTAAGGTTGGCGTACCAGCCTCCTCAGCTGTCAGGTTTAAGATTTAAGAATAGCCTCCACCTCAGATGTGTGGTGCTACCACAAGCTTAAGGTAGTTAATGGCTAACACACTACCCCAAGTTTGTAGTGCGAGATCGACCTTGGGGTTGATTGGTGGGTCGCTCCCCCTTTCCTCCATTGGTCTGCATGGATTAGGTACGTCCAACCACGGGCCCACAAGTGGAAGATAAAGAAAGATAAAGAAAGATAAAGAAAGAAAAGAAAAGAAAAGAAAAGAAAAAGATAGAATAGAAAGAACGAAGAAACCATAAGAACAGAAAATAGATACACCTTGTAGACTAACCTTATGTGTTAGGCATAATTCATGTTTTACTTGTATATTTGTACTTGTTGAGCTCTAGCTCACTAGTCTGTTCGTGATGTAGGTAACAAAGGTAAACAACCTGCATTATGAAGAGAGAGAGAGAAAAAGGGACTGGCAGACAGATTCCCATCGTGTCATGGACGGGTTGTGGATCCGCTACGCAAACTATCTGCTGTAAAAAGAGTGTAGTACAAGAATGTATGTATAAATGTGTAAAGACAGGACAAGTGTGTTATGTATAAAGTAAAGTAAGTTTAAAGATATACTTATATAATGACGTGTGTTTATATTACTAAGTATTTTAAATATTATTAAGTATTTTCAAGTAAACAAGGTAGCAAATATATATATAAATTTCACGATTTTTCAACTACCAATCTTTTAAAGAAAAGCAAGTTAAGTCAAAGAAACTAAAGGGCAAAGAAAGAAAGAAAGAAAGAGAGTGGACGACTCGAGCTAGTCAGGTGGCCGACAGCCAAATTATCCTCTCCTTTGGGTTGGACCACATCCCCATCCCTGATCATCCGCTCATAAGCTTGGAGTTGCTTCATGAGCTCGGTGAGTCCTAACTCCCTTGTCGCCAGATTTTATGTAGCCTGAAACCCCACAAAATCTTTTGACAGAGTTTTAAACACCATCTCGATCTGTGTTATAGTCCAACTCAACACCATTTTTGGCAGCCACAGCAAAGAATCCCATTAGAGTGATCATATGGTCCTTTATTGAAGTACCTGCCTTTTGCTTAGAGTTTATAATGCTGGTAATTACAGACTGTCGAGCCAATTTTTCTTGGCCTCCGAACATGTCTTCCAGATTCTCCATGATCTCCCTAGCAACTTGATAAGTCTCATGCTACTTTTGTAAAGCACTCATCATGCTAGCAAAAATGTAGCACCGAGCTATATCATTGGATTCTCTCCAATGAGTATAGCCAACCAGGACCTCCTCAAGTGGTGTGTCAAGTTTGGGCCCAGGTGGGCATGGTTCGTCCAGTACAAACTTATGTCTCTCGTAGCTGAGAACTATTAGCAGATTTCTTTTCCAGACTTTGTAATTATCGCCACTTATTTTTAGTAAGTATTGAAATGAGTGGTGTCGGTGACATTTTGAACTGAAATAAAATTATACTAGACATCATTACAAAACCCTAGCAAATATAGAGATAATTTAGCAAATAAAACATACAAGTATGTTCCTACATAAAACTTGAAAAAAACATGTAGCATTGCAACAGTAATTCTCAGCACCTATTGCCCCAAGCCACCGAGGGGTGGTCATGAGAAAAATAGCCAGAACATGGACCCCGTCTAATTAATATGTGTTGCCTTAAATCCTTCAAGGTTAAGACATATATTAATAACCACTTATTTTACCACCAGTTTAGTTAACAGAGCTTCTAGGGAAGGTTAATAACTAAATGAGTCTTGAGTGTATAACCATTGTTTACGGAGCCCGATCCACGTCCTACTAAGCCACCGAGGGGTGGTCATGAATAGAATCGTGCCCAAACACATTTTCTACATAGGAGATTCAACCTAGTATACTGACGGCGGTAAACACCTACCAATGCGAGGGGTCAGGGTAGAACTGATGCGAGGCATTACCATACTTGCACATATGGGTCAACAATGGAGGCCATGGGTTTTGTTTAAAACCCTCTCCCACTCAATATTTTGAAAAACATGTAAGTTCTGATAAATATGTATGATTAATATAGTCTGAGCGGCATTCACCTATCCTATATGACATGTTGTCAAACATGCATACAATTCATCCATCAATACATATTCATCCATCCATGACATATCATAGAAAAAATAATTGACAAAAAATAACCAAGCCATGATTCCATCCAAGAACAAAGAAATTAAAGATTACAAAATTCCATCCAAAGTATTCTTTGGGTCTTGAATTTTGTTCTGTCTTCTCATATCCATCTTCATGTAGCCTCTTGATTTATTTCTTATCGCAAGAATCATTTAAAATTTAAATTTCAAATACAAATTTCAAATTAGAATTTCAAATTTAAATTTCAAATTCAAATTTTAAACAATTTAAATTTCATGTGTAATAATATGTAATTTAAAATTTTCAATTACGTATTTTTAAACATGATTTAAAATTAAAACTCAAATTTAAAAATTAAAATTTTTTTTTTCGGCCCATGGGACCACGGAGCTCGGCAGTCACCGTGGGCAGCCCACGGCTAAGCCAAGAGCAGCCCAGCAGGGCTGCACACCCCGGGTAGGCGGGGCATGTGGCGACCCGTGCCCTTAGCAGCCCGGACCGTCACTAAAAACTTTCTTCATTAACTGATACTTATACTTTCATGTAGTTTAAACTTAATTGATACCATAAATTTTAGGGATTTTTTTTTTGTTGCATACATCATTACTATTTACATACAATACAACTACTAGTAACTATTTCAAAAATACCACTTAACGGTTACTGTTCGAAAATACTGTTTAACCATCACTATTCAAAATATGCTATTTAGCATTACTATTTACAAATACTGTTTACTCAAAACTCATGCAGAAGAATACTCGCAGTGTGTCCACAACCTCCCCTCACATCCACCTCTGCTGCCGTCATCATCCATAGATGATTTAAGCCGTAGGACGCTTACCTACAGCATGAACACACTTTATGAGCTTTACGCCCAGTAAGTACAACATGTTTACCACAAAACAGGTTAAACATAATACATATTTAAAATCATATGATCATACAATCATCACAGATACCATATACCATATCATGTATCATAGCACCAAGTATTACATCATGGAAAACAAACATCACATACTTCATGCATAACATATCATATCTTATGCTGAATGCATCTTAAGCATAGAGAACTAATGTATACAGTGATCAATGCATGATTCGGTTATGTTTGTTTATGCTTTAAATATTCCTTTCTTTCTCTTGTCTACTCTGGGCCCCTGTGTCAGTACCGTGTGCACGCAGACCAACAGTAACGTCCGAGGTCACTAAAAAGCCAGAGAGCCATCAACAGATGCTCACCTTTTTGCTTTATCTTACTTTAACTTTGAAAACCCTTTCGACTGAAAGAGCCGATACGACACGCCTATTAAATTAAAACTTATATGTTTTTCTATTCTAGCCATGTACCTCTCTAAGCTGTCCCCAATCCTACGCGGTAGGGATGTATGGCTTCTAACTTGTTCTTTCATCAATCTACTTGATTGTAAAACTATATGTTTTTAAATATGCTGCGCATCATCGTGTGCATGGCATGAAATACTTAACATATAGTAAACATCATTTCAACATCATTTTTATTCATGCCGTAGGCGGAGTTATACTTACCTAATTGCAAGCAATATCATACTCGTTCTCACGCCTCTATCAGCTTACAAGTTTCCACCTGTCATTAATAGTGTATTTCATTAGAGCTTTTGCTGAGTCACTAATGTTGTTAGTGACTATCACTTGCATCTCTACGGGGCACTGATGTCCATCGGTACCCTAATGGCCTACCCTAGGGATTTGATGTTCAACTCCTATTGTTGTCTGGTGAACTATCTTCTTAACAAATTACTCATCGTTCCTCACAGTGTTGCTCAGAACACGGTCCTTGACTGGTTACTGACCAATTAATTGGCCAGTCATCTCATGCGCTGGTAGCTATGTAATCTACTAGGTTACTATGCGTAACTTGATGTAGTAACCGGTCGGGTTACTTTGCCTATTTGGGTGTGGTAGCCTTCGGGGCTACTATTTTTTTGGTGTAGTGGCCTACCAGGCCACTATGGCTCGTTTGACGTAGTAGCCTACAGGACTACTAAGACTCATTTGGTGTAGTAGTTTACCGAGCTACCCACACTATCTTGTTTGTTTTAAGAAAAAAATTGTTTTGGTTTACTTATAAAAATTCCCAAAAAAATTAAGTATTTGGAACTCGTCCCCTTATCACCCCATTGGAAGTTGGGAGACATTTCTATGAAAATTGTTTTTATATATTTAAAATGTTAAAAATACATAAGTATTTGAGGTATGTAAAATACATTCCCAATGCTTGCATTTTAAAGGTGGTTTTGAACCAATTTTGAAAACTGTTTTGGAACTAAGTCAAAATGACTTCGTTTGTAAATTTAGCAAACATGAAAGTTTTCGTTCTCGATGAGATAAACAAATCTTGTGTTCACCTCAAAGCCTATATCAAAATCTAATAGCTCCTAAACTCATTAAACTCGTGGGCTGTGTGCCCAGTTTTATAAAAACTTCCAGTTTTACACCACTTCGAAAACAACTCAGTTTAAGGCCCGCAACGGCCAAATTTTTAAAACACGCATAGGTCGTTCTCAAGGTCTCGACGAGATCTTCAACTTTTGTGTTGAGCTCGAAGTCTGCTTCAGAATCTAAAGGGACCATTTTTAATAAAATCCGAGACTGCTATCTAGGGTCGGGTCCTATTCCCAGTTTTGTTCCCAGTTTGGGCACCGAGTGAAAAACACTCGAAAAACATATCTTAATGTCATTTTTAACCACGTAAAAATGACCGTAATGAAATTTCCTTAAAACATCGTGTTTTACCAAATCCCAAATTTGGACCCTAAGTGGGTTAAAATGGCCAAAAATCCGTCGCCTATTCTGAGGACAGTTTTGTGTCCAGCCACATCATTGAACATTCATATGTCTCTCATGCACTTAACCTCATGTAAAATTTTGTAAACATAACCATAACCACATAAACTTAAAATGAAAACTTAAGGGCTAAAAATAAAATTATTACAACCCATGTGCATAAATAAATACATATAAATGGCTTTGATCAAAACTTAAAATGACTAACCATAAAAAGCAAGGGTTTTCGGTTATTACTTCTTTGTGCTTTGAACTTAGGCCTGGGTGACAAAGTGACCATTGGAAACCAAGAAGAATGAAGGTCGATTTTGTGCTAACAAACACTAAAATATTTCTCTTAACATTAACTTAAAACAAGAGAACTAAAACCACAAAATTTGATCTAGAATCTTACCCTTGAAAGACTTGAGATGATTTGGAAATGGTTCCTCCTAGCACAAGCTTGATGAGGTTTGTTCTTGGTAAATTTTTGGCAAGGTTTTGAACTTAAAAAATGGTGATTTTTGAGGCTAGAGGGTGGGCAGCTACAGCTTGGGAGAAGAGAGAGAGTGAGCTGAAAATTTTGGAGTGTGAAAATGAAGAAACTAAACCCAAAGGTATGGACATCCCTTTTATAGACAAATCCCAATCTCACTTAGCTATCTTAAGCTTGATTAATCAAGCCAACTTTAGGCTAATTTTTGAACAAAAACCTACCCATTTCAGTCCCCAAAATCAGAAGGCATGCGTCCATTTAAGGGAAAGGGTGAGGAAGGAATGGTGATGTGAGGCGATTTGTTTATACAATGTGTCACCAACTAACCCATTTTGTTATTGGTTACGTTTTAGGGTTTCTAGCTGCTACAACTCAGTTGGTTTTCTAGCTAGAGTACACAGTTTTGGGGTCTAGATATTTCATCTGTGTTGCTCTCTTTGCAGTCCAATCTTATATTGCGGTTTTCGATCCTTTCTCGGTAGTGTTCTAATTTTCGTCCGGAAATCAGATTTTCTGAATGTGATTTTTATACAGGTGATTTCTAGTTGGTTTATATCATCTAAGAGCCCATTCTACTCTAAGTTACTATTTATATCCTATACTATGGTTGTATCTACAATGTGTTGTACTTGTGCATGCATGCTAAAGCATTTTTGCGTGACGTTTCCAACACAGTTTTTTTTGACTAATTTGGATGTGCTGAGTCCATTTTTATAAATCTCTCGATGAAAGGAGGTCGACCAAACCATTTCCTTAATATCGTATCCTTGCTAGGGTTTCTATCATTTGCTTTACTCAGACATTCAGTTTGAGCTCTTCGGGTGATCTGTTCACCAGTCTTGTGTCAGAAATGGTCATCCGGACTAGTTCTCTGATACTACATATTTCACACATTTATACGCATAATAGAGTGGACCAGATTCACTGTCAAATACCTCCCTTTCACTTTATGGATAGAAGTAAATAGTATCGTACCTGTTTAATCTATTCCATTGAACATTACGCTACATTTTTCGAATAAATCCCTTATTACGCCGAGATTAAGCTTCAAAGTTCATGAAGGTCATTTTAGTGGTTTTCTACTCCTTACACGGCCTCTCACATGGCCATCTACATGGGCGTGTACAAGGCTACACGGGCATGTCTTTTCTGAATATGGCCGTGTCGTGGAAAGATTTCATTTTCTCGATTAGTACACGGCATCTTACATAGTCTCATACACAAGTGTGTCGTTGATCAACATGGTCGTGTCTTGGAAAAACTCTATTTTTCTCGATTGGTACACAACATTGAACACGGCCATGCACCTAGACGTGTCACACTACACGGCCATGTTCATTAACACGTCTATTGACATTTCAACAACCCGATTAGTACACGATCACTTACACGGTCGTGTTCTTGATCGTGTTCACCTATACGGCCATGTTTACTCACACGGCCTTATGCGCATGTATAGTAAAAACAGTACACGACTACCTACACGGTCGTGTACCTGACCGTGTTTACCTATACGGTCATGTATAGTTGCTCGGCCATTTTCACGTGCACAATCTAGGTAGTACATGGCCACACACACAGCCGTATATGTGCCCGTGTTCTTCAATTTTTGCAGTAAATGCATCAAATCATCCCGAAATTTCTTATTAGATGAAATTTATGTTACAGGGAAAGGCGGACCTTACAACCTACCCCTATTAAAAAAATTTTCGTTCTTGAAAAGTTAGAATAATTTCGGGAAGTCTCTCCTCATATCCTCTTCCTGTTCCCATGTAGCTTCTTTTAAATTATGGTTCCGCCACAATACTTTTACAAGTGGAATAACTTTGTTCCTGAGGACTTTATTCTCTCTGGCTAAAATCTGCATAGGCTTCTCCTCATATGTTAGATCAGTGTGTACTTTTACTAGTTCCTGGCTTAGGATGTGGGAGCTATCTGGCACGTACTTATTCAACATTGAAACGTGAAAGATGTTATGTACTGATGCCAATTTGGGAGGAAGGGCTAACCTGTAAGCCACCTTCCTAACTCTCTCGAGGATCTTGTAAGGTCCTATGTATCTAGGACTGAGTTTTCCTTTCTTTCCAAAGTGCATCACCCCCTTCATGAGTGCCACCTTGAGAAAAACTGAATCTCCTTCTTGAAATTCGAGGGGCCTCCGTCGTTTATCTGCGTAACTCTTCTGGCGGCTATGAGCTGTATCCAGTCTATCTCGTATGAGTTTCACCTCTTCTGTTGTACTCTTGATGAAGTCTGTGCTGGTGAGCTGTTTCTCTTTAGTTTCATGCCAATGCAATGAAAATCTGCATTTCCTTCCATAAATTGCCTCATACGGTGCCATTTCAATCTAGGAATGGTAGCTGTTATTGTATGAGAATTCTATCAACGGTAGCTTCTGGTCCCAATTCCCCTTAAAGTATAGGACACAAGCTCTCAGCATATCTTCTAGTGTCTAAATGGTTCTCTCAGACTGACCATCCGTCTGAGGATGGAAAGGTGTGCTGAATTTCAACTTGGTTCCCATTGAAACTTGAATGCTCTGTCAAAACCTTGAAGTAAAGTGTCCGTCGCGATCTGAAATGATCGATTTCAGCACACCATGCAGTCTTACTATCTGAGCTACGTACATTTTGGCTAATCTTTCCACCGAATAGCTTAGCTGTATTACTAAAAATCGTGCTGATTTCGTTAATCGGTCCACAATTACCCAGATGGCGTCATTTTCGCTTGAAGTTCTGGGCAATCCAACCATGAAATCTATTGTAATTTGCTTCCATTTCCACTCCGGTAGTTCAATCTTTTACAGTTCTCCTTCTGGTCGCTGATGCTCTGTTTTGATCCTCTGGCAGGTGAGACATTTTGCCACAAATTGAACAACATCGTTTTTCATTCCCGCCCACCAAAAGCTTGCTCTTAAGTCCTGGTACATCTTATTCGCCCCTGGATATACCAAGTAAGTTGTGTCATGAGCTTTGGATAGGATCCTTTTCCTGAGTTCCTCATTCTTTGGAACACATACCCTATCCTTGAAATAGAGTATGCCATCCCTAGAGATTTGAAATTTTGTCCCCCTATTGCCTCCTTTTTAAGCTTGTGTAGGGTTGAATCGAGGTCTTGACTGGCTTTAATTTCCTCTAATAGCATTGATTGGAGGGTCATTTTCGACAATCTCCCTGTTAAAATCTCAATTTCGCTACTACGTATCTCCTTTTGTAACGTTTCTGGCAAAACGTGGATTGCCATAAGTGATGTGGTATGCTTTCTGCTTAGTGCATCGACCACCTTATTTGCCTTCCTTGGATGATAAAGGATTTTGCAGTCATAATCCTTTACCAGTTCCAGCCACATCTTTTACCTCATGTTGATTTCCTTCTGCGTGAAGATATACTTGAGGCTCTGGTGATCCGTATATATCTCACATTTGACACCATATAGATAATGCCTCTATATTGTGAGTGCAAAGACGGCTGCTGCAAGCTCTAGGTTGTACGTCGGGTAATTCCTGTCATGGTTCTTGAGTTGTCACGAAGCATACATGACTACCCTACCATTCTGCATGAGTATAACTCCTAGTCTAGTCTTGGACGTGTCATTGTAGATCACAAAATTCCCTTATTCAGCATCTGGTATGATCAAGATTGGAGCGCTCGTGAGCCTACTTTTTAACTCCTAGAAGCTTTTTTTGCACTTGTCAGTCCATTCATATTTCTTCTCTTTCTTGGTTAGTGCTGTGAGTAGTGCCGCTAGCTTTGAGAATCCTTCTACAAAGCATTGGTAGTAACCTGCTAAGCCGAGGAAACTATAGATTTCTGTTAAATTCTTTGGATTTAGCCAGTTACTAACTACTTCAACTTTCACTGGGTCTACAGATACTCCTTCCCTAGAGACTACATGGCCAAGGAAATGAACCTTCTCCAGCCAAAATTCACACTTGGAGAATTTGGCGTATAGCTAGTGATCTCGTAGCTTGCGCAAGACAGCCCTTAGGTGCTCCTCATGCTCTTCTTTTATCTTGGAGTATACAAGTATATTGTCGATGAATATAATGACAAACTTATCTAAGAATTCCTTGAAGACACGGTTCATCAGGCCCATGAAAGCTGCAGGTGCATGTGTCAGCCCAAATGACATGACAAGGAACTCGTAGTGTCCATACCAAGTTCAGAAAGCCATCTTGGGTATGTCTTCATCACGAGTTCATTGCTAATGATACTCAAAACATAGGTCAATCTTGGAAAATATGGCAGCGCCTCGGAGTTGGTCGAACAGATCATCGATTCATGGCAACGAATACTTATTCTTGATCATGATCTTGTTCAGCTCCCTGTAGTCGATACACATTCTCAGCGTTCCTTCCTTCTTCTTAATGAATAAGACAGGTGCTTCCCATGGTGAATAACTCTTTGGATGAATCCTTTGTCCATCAGATCCTTTAGCTGAGTCTGGAGCTCCTTTAGCTCTGCCGAGGCCATTCTGTATGGGGCCTTAGATATAAGGGCTGATCCTGGCAATAACTCGATCTCAAACGAAATCTCTTGCTCTGGTGGAAGTCCTGGAAGATCTTTAGGAAACACTTCTACAAACTCTCGAACTATTGGTACGTTGTTTGGTCCTGTTTCTATCTCCAGAGACTTGTTTATGATGTGTGCGAGGAATCTGGTACATCCACTGGATAGAAGTTTATGGGCCTTCATGGCAGAAATCATCATCTTGGGTTGTTTCAATGATAAACCCTCGTAGATAAACTTCTTGTGTCCGACTGGCTCAAAGGGAACCTCTCATCTTCGACAGTTTATGACAGCGTGGTACTTTGTAAGGAAGTCTATCCCTATGATCACGTCATAGTCGTGCATGTTGAGGATGATCAGATCGATACTCAATTCCTGTTTGTAGATAATTACTGATACGTGGCGTAGCCAGTAATTAGACAACAAAACCTCCCTAGAGGGAAGAGCAGTTTGAAATGTCTGTTTCATTCTATCTACGCTCTGGCCTATCCTCCTAACAAACTTTGACGATGCGAATGAGTGTGTAGCTCCAGAATTGAATAAAACCAATGCAGTGGAGTTGGTGATAGAAAGCTAACCTGTCACCATGGTTGAGGTTCCGGCTTCCGCTTCCTCTCTGGTAAATGCGTAGATCCTCCCCTGCATTTCTGGAGCTTCCAATCTACCCTGATTGATGGAGGGGCCTTTAATTCTAACTTGGGCGGCATGTAATTGTCCTCCTGTGACACGTGCTTAACCCTGTTGGTTTTCCGGATTTGAGCTGCAGTACTTTGCGAAGTGACCTTCCTTGCCACATATGTAGCAGCCACTAGTGTGTAGGCGGCATTCTCCCGAATGGTTTTTTCCACACTTTGGGCATGGTAATTGCTGACTACCATTTCCCCTGCGGTTGTTCTTCTTCTGGGGAAAATGTCTCTGTTGCCCTTGGTTATTCGGATTCCCTTTCCTCTTGTTATCATGATTGGATTGTCTATAGTGTCGGCTAGCCCCTGTATTCTGACCCTTGTGTTGGGAGTTAAGATTCAGCCTTCCCTTGAACTGTTTTGGCTGATTCTTCTCTTCTCTTTTTGCCTTAAAAATCAGGGCTCTTCTCTCCTTGTCCTGGGCCAACCAGTATTCAGCTCTGATGGCCCTGTTGACACATTCAGCTACTATTACAGGACTATAGCTGCCACTGTAGACTTGGATGGCAATGTAGGAAAATAAACCGGTAAAACGTATCAGAGTGGCGCAGCGGAACAATAAAAATTTTAGATCGTTAAATATCTCATGATGCCATATACAATAAATCAACAACAATTAAAACTCATACCTCAAGGACGCCAATGAACAGGAGGAGAGTGACTGGAGGCTTCAACCAACTAGCCTTCTCTACTATTCTCCAATTCCCGAATGGCTGAGTGTGTGGGCACTCTGAACCTCGATCGGTATGCTAGCACTGCTAGTCTTCTTCCGACCACCCAGATCTCTAAAGAACTTTATTGTCACGATGAGCTGTGCAACAATAAGCCTGCTCACCTGAGAGTCTGTGGTCTGAGAGAACTGGAGTGGCAGGACCTCTATTTATAGACTTGCATGAGGTGATTCTCTGAATTCGAATTGGACTAGGAAAAGATTTTCTCCCTTATCCAAACCAAAAAATCCGAATTTTCCAAGGGAGAATCTCCACAATTAAATTCGGTTTTCCTAGGATAAATCCAATCTAAATCTAAACAAGATTTTAACTAGAATTTTATCTCCCTTTTTCAACCAAAAAATCTGAAATCTTTAGGAGAAAATCTTCTCCAAATTTTCGGCCACTTTTAGGATAAGGAAGAATCAAAATTCCACTAGGATTTTTCAAGCTAAATCTCATCTCAACCTTATCCAAAAATAACCGAATTTCCTAGGATTTAGGCTCCAAAATTTCGGCCACTTTTAGGGAGTAAAGAGAATCCAAATTCAACTAGGATTGAAGCTTGAATTTACCCTTGAATCTTATCCACAAAAACCGAATTTTCCATTGAGGATTATCCTCAAAAAATTCGCCCACTTTTGTTGGGATTTGGATTCAAAATTCAAGTAGGATTCTAACAAGATTATCCTCTCCAAATCCAACTCAAATTCGAATTTCAAACCTTGTGGATTTTCCACAAAAATTCGAATCCTACTTGGACTGTGATTCAAAATTTGAATTTCAAATTTCAAATTCAAATTTCAAATTCAAATTTCAAATTTCAAATTTCAAATTTCAAATTTCAAATTTAAATTTCAAATTCAAATTTCAAATTCGAATTTCAAATTCAAATTTCAAATTTCAAATTTCAAAATTCAAATTTCAAATTTCAAAATTCAAATTTCAAATTCCACAAAACGGTTGTGTTTCATATTCTTGTTCTCATGGATAATTTTCTACAACTCCAATCCAATCTCAAATAAAATCATGGCAACTTTATTTGGAGTTCGAATAATTGTGTACTCTATTATCCAAAACAAAATCTGAATCCAACCGGAGAGAATCTTGTCTACCATCCTAATCCTGTGTCATCACCATCCATGCATAATAAACTAGCCAATAGCATACACAAATCAATTTGCCAAACGTTAAGGAATTATATGGAGCTAGTAGAGGGACTGATTGGACATATATAATCGGGCTCCCGTGATTCCATATGATCATCATTCTGTATCGAACAACTCAATCATATGATCACTAATTTCAGAGTCACACCACTATAAACCTGAAACTGAACTCCTAATTATATACCGTATTACGTAAGCCTGTGACGAGCTACCATCCAATGACCTTGTCATATATGCAAAACCCTCATATGATATCCATGATCAGCCTTAGGTCAAAGTCCGTTTAATCCTACTGATCAGGCTATCTTAAAGTTCCATTATACCACCGAATCAAGAAAATGTTTATTCACCATATGTGAATAAGAAGTCATCCGCCCAGCAGACGACCCAAGGCCTTGTCCATTTTCACATTCAGTATAATGCCTTTAAGAGGATACCTTTAACTCCTCAGAGCTATGATTCCGATATCTGCAAACAAACCCTTCATCGTATACAAGTCATGCACCCAACGAACCGGTCTATAAGCTTACTACCTCTGAGACGCTTTAGCCATTGGAACATCAAAGTACACAAGTCATATACATGAAGTAGTTCATTTACTCAGGATTAAGGTTATTGCACAATGAACGTCAAAAGCAGATTGATCCACTCATAGCGGACTACGTAGATCAATCACGCTTTAGTCCCGGTCTAATATGTCACCACCAAGCAACATATCCATGTCTCTACTTGGGAGTCTAGCTCCAGACAGTCAAGACAGACCGTCCCCTCCAAGGCTTTAGACAACATAATAGTCTTAACATGAGTTAGATGCTCGGTCTAACCCCATAGACTACAGACCATAGTTTAGACTACTAACTTTAGAACATTGTCTTCTTGCATACAAAATTCCATTGCATGCAACGTTCTAACAGTTTTAACGCAAGCAGTCAGTGAGCCATATTTGCTTACATTTACTTTAACGTGTAAATAAGACGAGGACAAATAGCAATGTAATGAATAACCTCTATGTATATAATTTCATTATCCAGTTCAAAATGAATACATCAAAATGTCTCTAATACTTAGGGCATTTCCTAACAATCTCCCACTTGCCCTAAGCCAGTAGATGTGCCATGTTACGCATCCCCATCGCCTCTACATGCCTCTCAAAGCTTCTAGCTACCAAAGTCTTAGTAAAGGGATCAGCGATGTTGTCCTCGGACGCGATCTTACATACATCCACTTGTCCTGTCTCCACATGCCCTCTAATAATGTGATACCTCCGATCTATGTGCTTGGTCCTCTTGTGGTGCCGAGATTCCCTTGTGTTGGCAATAGCCCCTGTATTATCACAGTAAAGTGTGATAGGCTTGTCAACACCCGGAATGACCTCAAGGTCTCTAAAGAACTTGCGGAGCCAAACCGCTTCTTTAGATGCCTCAGCCGTAGCCACATACTCAGCCTCCATAGTAGAGTCAGCTGTGCAGCCCTGCTTCACGCTCCTCCACACAATGGCGCCTCCTCCGAGTAAAAACACTGATCCAGATGTCGATTTCCTCGAATCCTTACAAGTCTGGAAGTCTGAGTCCGTGTATCCTACGGGTGTTAGGTCCCCTCCAGAATACACTAGCATATAATCCCTCGTTCTCTTAAGATACTTGAGTATATGCTTTACTGCTTGCCAGTGCTTGGTTCCAGGATTCGCCTGATATCGACTCACCATACCTACTGCAAAACATATGTCCGGGCGAGTGCAAAGCATAGCGTACATAAGGCTACCCACAGCGGATGCATAAGGGACCTTACTCATACGCTCTCTTTCTTCCGATGTCTTGGGACAGTCATCCAATGAAAGAGTTAAACCGGCAATAGAAGGTTGTGAGCCTTTCTTTGCCTCTAGCATTGCATATTTGTCAATTATTTTATCTATGTATGAAGCTTGGGATAATGCTATCATTTTATTCTTTCGATCTCTGAAGAGACGAATGCCTAGAACATAATTAGCTTCTCCCAAGTCCTTCATGTCAAACTGTTGGTGTAACCAAAGCTTGACCGATGATAAATTCCCTACATCATTCCCAATGAGTAGTATATCATCGACATAGAGTATCAGAAAGACCACTTTTCCATCCTTAATACGTTTATAAACACAAGGTTCATCAACGTTCTGCTCAAAACCAAATGTCTTAATCGCTTGATCAAACCTCTGGTTCCATGAGCGGGATGCCTGCTTTAATCCATAAATGGATCTAAGCAACTTGCAGACTTTCTTATCTTGGCCTTTTGCTAAGAACCCTTCGGGCTGTATCATATAGATACACTCTTCAAGATGGCCATTCAAGAATGCCGTCTTGACATCCATTTGCCAGATCTCGTAATCGAGAGCCGCAGCAATGGACAGAAGAATACGGATAGACTTCAGCATAGCAACAGGCGAAAAGGTTTCCTCGTAATCGATTCCAGCCTTTTGCGTGTATCCCTTTGCGACCAGTCTAGCTTTGAAAGTTTCCACTCTCCCTTCTGCATCCTTCTTTCTTTTGTAGACCCATTTGCATCCAATGGGTTTTATCCCATCCGGCAAATCTACAAGTTCCCAAACAGAGTTGGATTTCATAGAATCCATCTCACTGTTCATAGCCTGTTTCCAAGATCTAGAATCAACATCCTTTATAGCTTCATCATATGTGACCGGATCTTCCTCATGCTCATGAGCCTCGGCCTGGTATACCTCAGCATCATACATAAAGAAATTAGGTTTCTTAGAAACCCTCCCACTACGACGAGGCACCCTAAATTGTTGATCGTCTGCAGGTCTTTCACTGGAACTCGGACTTGCGTCCAAGACCGAAATCTGTGGAGCAGTTCTTTCACCCGATAACTCCTCTAGCACCACTTTACTTCGAGGCTTAAAGTCATTCATGTGACTTTCCTCCAAGAATGTCGCATGGGTTGAGACAATGACCTTTTGTTCCTTCGGGTTATAGAACAGACCTCCTTTAGTTCCCTTTGGATACCCTACAAACATGTACAATTCTGATCTTGGTTCCAACTTCTTCGCATCCCCATCCAGTACATGTGCCGGGCAGCCCCATATTCTCATATGTCCAAGGGAGGGCTTCCTGCCACGCCACAATTCATACGGAGTTCTAGGAATTGATTTGCTCGGAATCTGGTTCAGAATATAGCACGCCGTTTGTAAAGCATGTCCCAAAAATGATAATGGCAGCGTTGAGTAACTCATCATGGACCGTACCATATCCAATAAGGTCCTATTTCTCCTTTCGGCTACACCATTCTGTTGTGGAGTACCAGGTGCAGTCAATTGGGATAATATCCCATTCTCTACAAGATGTCCTAGAAATTCATCGGAGAGGTATTCGCCACCTCGATCAGATCGAAGTGTCTTTATGGATTTATCCAATTGCTTTTCCACTTCCGCACGATACTCTTTGAATTTATCAAAGGTTTCGCTCTTGCGGTGCATCAGATACACATATCCATACCTCGAGTAATCATCTATGAAAGAGACATAGTACTCGAACCCTCCTCGTGCTGTGACGTTCATGGGGCCACATACGTCAGTGTGCACAATTTCTAAGAGCTCCTGTGCCCTTGTACCCTTAGCTCCAAAAGACCTCTTAGTCATCTTACCCTCTAGACAAGACTCACATTGGGGAAGTCGTACCTCCTCCAGAGATTCCAGAGGACCGTCTTTCACCAATCTTTGAATCCTATCCAGATTAATATGACCAAGTCTTAAATGCCAAAGATACGCCTTGTTAGAGTGAGAAACTTTCAACCTTTTAGAGTTATCAATTAATTCAGTGTCAAGCAGTGAGTACATCTTTGGTCTGATCAAATATGGGTTTCCATCCATCCATCCAGAACAGATAAAAGACTTATTTCTACGAATATCAACTCTTTTACTAAAAGAAACTGAATAAGAATCCTTTATTAAACAAGCTACCGATATAAGGTTCCTCCTAAAATTAGGAACATAAAAACAGTCTTTCAATAAAATAAACCTAAATTGATCAAAATAAAGATGAACGTCTCCCACTGCCTCAGCCACCACAAAGCTACCATCTCCAGTCCGCAACGAGAGGCTCCTATCATGTAGACTTCTCGTTTCCACGAACCCCTGCATAGAAACACAAACATGATTAGTGGCGCCCGAATCAATGACCCATGTGTCTTTCGATTCTTCCACCAAACACGCTTCTAAGTAATGAAGTTCCTTACCTTCCTTGCCCTTGGAGGCTAGGAATTCCCGGCAAGCCTTCTTGAAGTGACCTACCTTCCCACAGTGGAAGCATTTGGACTTTTTAGGGTCCTTCGGCTTCTTGTTCTTCTTCTTCTTCTTCCCGTCCGAGACAGGAGGATTAGAAGAACTGGAAGCCACTTGCTTCTTATTTGGCCTCTTCCTCTTCCGTGAGGGATTGGAAGATTCCGCCAAATTGGCCTCTCCTTTAGGTCAGACCGTATCCTCATCCCTGATCATCCGCTCATAAGCCTGTAGTTGCTTCATGAGCTCGGTAAGTCCTAACTCCTTTGTCGCCAGATTGTATGCGGCCTTAAACCCCACAAAATCTTTAGACAGAGTCTTGAACACCATCTCGATCTGGGTGTTATAGTCCAACTCAGCACCATTCTCGGCAGCCTCAGCGAAGAATCCCATTAGAGTGATCATATGGTCCTTCACCGGAGCACCCGCCTTTTGCTTAGAGTTCATAATGCTGGTGATAGTGGACTGTCGAGCCAATTTTTCTTGGCCTCCGAACATGTCCTCCAGATTTTCCATGATCTCCCCAGCAACTTGATAAGTCTCATGCTGCTTTTGTAAAGCACTCGTCATGCTAGCAAGGATGTAGCATCGAGCTATCTCATTGGATTCTCTCCAACGATTATAGGCAACCGGGACCTCCTCAAGTGGTGTGTCAGGTTTGGGCCCAGGTGGGCATGGTTCGTCCAGTACGATCTTGTGTCTCTCGCAGCTGAGAACTATTAATAGATTTCTTTTCCAGTCTTTATAATTATCGCCATTCAACTTATTTTCAGTAAGTATCGAAATGAGGGGTGTCGGTGACATTTTGAACTGAAATAAAATTATACTAGACATCATTACAAAGCCCAAGCAAATATGCAGATAATTTAGCAAATAAAACATACAAGTATGTTCCTACATGAAACTTGAAAAAAATGTAGCATTGCAACGGTAATTCTCAGCACCTATTGCCCCAAGCCACCGAGGGGTGGTCATGAGAACAAATAGCCGGAACATGGACCCCGTCCAATTAATATATGTTACCTTAAATCCTCCAAGGTTAAGACATATATTAATAACCGCTTATTTGGCCACCAGTTTAGTTAACAGAGCTTCTAGGGAAGGTTAATAACTAAACGAGTCTTGAGTGTATAACCATTGTTTACGTAACCCGATCCACGTCCTACCAAGCCACCGAGGGGTGGTCATGAATAGGATCGCACCCGAACACGTTTTCCACATAGGAGATCCAATCTAGTATATCGGCGGCGGTAAACACCTGCCGAGGGGTGTGGTCAGGTCAGAACTGACGCGAGGCGTTACCATGCTTTCACATATGGATCAACAATGGAGGCCGTGGGTTTTGTTTGAAACCCTCTCCCACTCAATATTTTGAAAAACATGCAAGTTTTGACAAATTATGTATGATCAATATAGTATGAGCGGCACTCACCTATCCTATATGACATGTTATCAAATATGCATACAAAACATCCATCAATACATATTTATACATCCATGACATATCACAGAAAATAATTGACAGACTAACCAAGCCATGGTTCCATCCTAGAACAAAGAAAATAAAGATTACAAAACTCCATCCAAAGCATTCTTTGGGTCTTGAATTTTGTTCCGTCTTCTTGTATCCATCTTTATGTAGCCTCTCCATTTATTTCTCATCCCAAGAATTATTTAAAATTTAAATCTCCAAAAATTTAAATTTCAAATTCAAATTCCAAATTCGAATTTCAAATTTAAACTTCAAATTTAAATTTTTAAACAATTTTAAACATCATGTGTAATAATATGTAATATCAAAATTTTTTTTTTAATTACATATTTTTAAACATGATTTAAAATTAAATCTCAAATTTAAAAATCAAAATTTTTCTGATTTTTGGACCGTCGGACCGCCGCCCCCGTAGGCGGCAGCCGCCGTGGGCAGCCACCAACTCCGGAGGGGCTGGCAGCCCACGGCTGCCCCATGTGCAGCCTGCCGGGCTGCAGGCCAAGCCTGCAGCACCAGGCTGCACGCCCAGGCTGCGGCCAGCCTTGGGCAGGCTGCGCCACCCTCGGCTGCAGGCCAAGCCTGCGGCCGTGGGTGATGCTTGCCTGCATAGGGGCTGTCGCAGCCCCATCCTGCCCGAGGGCAGGGGCTGCAGCCCCACCAAGGCCCGTCGGCCTATCCCGAGGGGTCGTGTCTCGATTTTCGTGCCATATTCCAATTTATCTTTTAGGATCTCCAAAAATTAATTTGAATCCCAATTAAATTGAAATTTTCCACACAATCAAAATTTCAACCTTTAAATTAAATTTAACTTTTGGGAAAAATAAATTACGGTCTTCAATCTTCAATCTCCTCCAAGAATAATTACATAAAAAATTCCTATACCGTTTCCGGTGTACAAAATTCTATCCATAAAAATTCTAAGAGACAAAAATTAAAATCCATGGGAAAAACACAGTGTTAATAAACTGCTCCCATGGTTACATAAAAAATTCCTAGATACAATTTTTCTAAATTCTAAGGAACCATAACCGGTATAAACAAACATGCTTATAATAATTCAAAAAATTAAAATAACCACATACTTTATACATAATACATGATAACAACATAAAGGAACCCTAGAATGCCACTCTCTAAATATCAAATCCATACATAAATAAAAAGACTAAGTAATTGTCTAATTTATGTACATGGCATAGTCATGAGATGGCTCTGATACCAATTGTAGGAAAATAAACCGGTAAAACGTATCAGAGTGGCGCAGCGGAACAATAAAAATTTTAGATCGTTAAATATCTCATGATGCCATATACAATAAATCAACAACAATTAAAACTCATACCTCAAGGACGCCAATGAACAGGAGGAGAGTGACTGGAGGCTTCAACCAACTAGCCTTCTCTACTATTCTCCAATTCCCGAATGGCTGAGTGTGTGGGCACTCTGAACCTCGATCGGTATGCTAGCACTGCTAGTCTTCTTCCGACCACCCAGATCTCTAAAGAACTTTATTGTCACGATGAGCTGTGCAACAATAAGCCTGCTCACCTGAGAGTCTGTGGTCTGAGAGAACTGGAGTGGCAGGACCTCTATTTATAGACTTGCATGAGGTGATTCTCTGAATTCGAATTGGACTAGGAAAAGATTTTCTCCCTTATCCAAACCAAAAAATCCGAATTTTCCAAGGGAGAATCTCCACAATTAAATTCGGTTTTCCTAGGATAAATCCAATCCAAATCTAAACAAGATTTTAACTAGAATTTTATCTCCCTTTTTCAACCAAAAAATCCGAAATCTTTAGGAGAAAATCTTCTCCAAATTTTCGGCCACTTTTAGGATAAGGAAGAATCAAAATTCCACTAGGATTTTTCAAGCTAAATCTCATCTCAACCTTATCCAAAAATAACCGAATTTCCTAGGATTTAGGCTCCAAAATTTCGGCCACTTTTAGGGAGTAAAGAGAATCCAAATTCAACTAGGATTGAAGCTTGAATTTACCCTTGAATCTTATCCACAAAAACCGAATTTTCCATTGAGGATTATCCTCAAAAAATTCGCCCACTTTTGTTGGGATTTGGATTCAAAATTCAAGTAGGATTCTAACAAGATTATCCTCTCCAAATCCAACTCAAATTCGAATTTCAAACCTTGTGGATTTTCCACAAAAATTCGAATCCTACTTGGACTGTGATTTGAAATTTGAACAAAATTTGAATTTCAAATTTCAAATTCAAATTTCAAATTCAAATTTCAAATTTCAAATTTCAAATTTCAAATTTCAAATTTAAATTTCAAATTCAAATTTCAAATTCGAATTTCAAATTCAAATTTCAAATTCGAATTTCAAATTCAAATTTCAAATTTCAAATTTCAAAATTCAAATTTCAAAATTCAAAATTCAAATTTCAAATTCCACAAAACGGTTGTGTTTCATATTCTTGTTCTCATGGATAATTTTCTACAACTCCAATCCAATCTCAAATAAAATCATGGCAACTTTATTTGGAGTTCAAATAATTGTGTACTCTATTATCCAAAACAAAATCTGAATCCAACCGGAGAGAATCTTGTCTACCATCCTAATCCTGTGTCATCACCATCCATGCATAATAAACTAGCCAATAGCATACACAAATCAATTTGCCAAACGTTAAGGAATTATGTGGAGCTAGTAGAGGGACTGATTGGACATATATAATCGGGCTCCCGTGATTCCATATGATCATCATTCTGTATCGAACAACTCAATCATATGATCACTAATTTCAGAGTCACACCACTATAAACCTGAAACTGAACTCCTAATTATATACCGTATTACGTAAGCCTGTGACGAGCTACCATCCAATGACCTTGTCATATATGCAAAACCCTCATATGATATCCATGATCAGCCTTAGGTCAAAGTCCGTTTAATCCTACTGATCAGGCTATCTTAAAGTTCCATTATACCACCGAATCAAGAAAATGTTTATTCACCATATGTGAATAAGAAGTCATCCGCCCAGCAGACGACCCAAGGCCTTGTCCATTTTCACATTCAGTATAATGCCTTTAAGAGGATACCTTTAACTCCTCAGAGCTATGATTCCGATATCTGCAAACAAACCCTTCATCGTATACAAGTCATGCACCCAACGAACCGGTCTATAAGCTTACTACCTCTGAGACGCTTTAGCCATTGGAACATCAAAGTACACAAGTCATATACATGAAGTAGTTCATTTACTCAGGATTAAGGTTATTGCACAATGAACGTCAAAAACAGATTGATCCACTCATAGCGGACTACGTAGATCAATCACGCTTTAGTCCCGGTCTAATATGTCACCACCAAGCAACATATCCATGTCTCTACTTGGGAGTCTAGCTCCAGACAGTCAAGACAGACCGTCCCCTCCAAGGCTTTAGACAACATAATAGTCTTAACATGAGTTAGATGCTCGGTCTAACCCCATAGACTACAGACCATAGTTTAGACTGCTAACTTTAGAACATTGTCTTCTTGCATACAAAAGTCCATTGCATGCAACGTTCTAACAGTTTTAACGCAAGCAGTCAGTGAGCCATATTTGCTTACATTTACTTTAACGTGTAAATAAGACGAGGACAAATAGCAATGTAATGAATAACCTCTATGTATATAATTTCATTATCCAGTTCAAAATGAATACATCAAAATGTCTCTAATACTTAGGGCATTTCCTAACAATCTCCCACTTGCCCTAAGCCAGTAGATGTGCCATGTTACGCATCCCCATCGCCTCTACATGCCTCTCAAAGCTTCTAGCTACCAAAGTCTTAGTAAAGGGATCAGCGATGTTGTCCTCGGACGCGATCTTACATACATCCACTTGTCCTGTCTCCACATGCCCTCTAATAATGTGATACCTCCGATCTATGTGCTTGGTCCTCTTGTGGTGCCGAGATTCCCTTGTGTTGGCAATAGCCCCTGTATTATCACAGTAAAGTGTGATAGGCTTGTCAACACCCGGAATGACCTCAAGGTCTCTAAAGAACTTGCGGAGCCAAACCGCTTCTTTAGATGCCTCAGCCGTAGCCACATACTCAGCCTCCATAGTAGAGTCAGCTGTGCAGCCCTGCTTCACGCTCCTCCACACAATGGCGCCTCCTCCGAGTAAAAACACTGATCCAGATGTCGATTTCCTCGAATCCTTACAAGTCTGGAAGTCTGAGTCCGTGTATCCTACGGGTGTTAGGTCCCCTCCAGAATACACTAGCATATAATCCCTCGTTCTCTTAAGATACTTGAGTATATGCTTTACTGCTTGCCAGTGCTTGGTTCCAGGATTCGCCTGATATCGACTCACCATACCTACTGCAAAACATATGTCCGGGCGAGTGCAAAGCATAGCGTACATAAGGCTACCCACAGCGGATGCATAAGGGACCTTACTCATACGCTCTCTTTCTTCCGATGTCTTGGGACAGTCATCCAATGAAAGAGTTAAACCGGCAATAGAAGGTTGTGAGCCTTTCTTTGCCTCTAGCATTGCATATTTGTCAATTATTTTATCTATGTATGAAGCTTGGGATAATGCTATCATTTTATTCTTTCGATCTCTGAAGAGACGAATGCCTAGAACATAATTAGCTTCTCCCAAGTCCTTCATGTCAAACTGTTGGTGTAACCAAAGCTTGACCGATGATAAATTCCCTACATCATTCCCAATGAGTAGTATATCATCGACATAGAGTATCAGAAAGACCACTTTTCCATCCTTAATACGTTTATAAACACAAGGTTCATCAACGTTCTGCTCAAAACCAAATGTCTTAATCGCTTGATCAAACCTCTGGTTCCATGAGCGGGATGCCTGCTTTAATCCATAAATGGATCTAAGCAACTTGCAGACTTTCTTATCTTGGCCTTTTGCTAAGAACCCTTCGGGCTGTATCATATAGATACACTCTTCAAGATGGCCATTCAAGAATGCCGTCTTGACATCCATTTGCCAGATCTCGTAATCGAGAGCCGCAGCAATGGACAGAAGAATACGGATAGACTTCAGCATAGCAACAGGCGAAAAGGTTTCCTCGTAATCGATTCCAGCCTTTTGCGTGTATCCCTTTGCGACCAGTCTAGCTTTGAAAGTTTCCACTCTCCCTTCTGCATCCTTCTTTCTTTTGTAGACCCATTTGCATCCAATGGGTTTTATCCCATCCGGCAAATCTACAAGTTCCCAAACAGAGTTGGATTTCATAGAATCCATCTCACTGTTCATAGCCTGTTTCCAAGATCTAGAATCAACATCCTTTATAGCTTCATCATATGTGACCGGATCTTCCTCATGCTCATGAGCCTCGGCCTGGTATACCTCAGCATCATACATAAAGAAATTAGGTTTCTTAGAAACCCTCCCACTACGACGAGGCACCCTAAATTGTTGATCGTCTGCAGGTCTTTCACTGGAACTCGGACTTGCGTCCAAGACCGAAATCTGTGGAGCAGTTCTTTCACCCGATAACTCCTCTAGCACCACTTTACTTCGAGGCTTAAAGTCATTCATGTGACTTTCCTCCAAGAATGTCGCATGGGTTGAGACAATGACCTTTTGTTCCTTCGGGTTATAGAACAGACCTCCTTTAGTTCCCTTTGGATACCCTACAAACATGCACAATTCTGATCTTGGTTCCAACTTCTTCGCATCCCCATCCAGTACATGTGCCGGGCAGCCCCATATTCTCATATGTCCAAGGGAGGGCTTCCTGCCACGCCACAATTCATACGGAGTTCTAGGAATTGATTTGCTCGGAATCTGGTTCAGAATATAGCACGCCGTTTGTAAAGCATGTCCCAAAAATGATAATGGCAGCGTTGAGTAACTCATCATGGACCGTACCATATCCAATAAGGTCCTATTTCTCCTTTCGGCTACACCATTCTGTTGTGGAGTACCAGGTGCAGTCAATTGGGATAATATCCCATTCTCTACAAGATGTCCTAGAAATTCATCGGAGAGGTATTCGCCACCTCGATCAGATCGAAGTGTCTTTATGGATTTATCCAATTGCTTTTCCACTTCCGCACGATACTCTTTGAATTTATCAAAGGTTTCGCTCTTGCGGTGCATCAGATACACATATCCATACCTCGAGTAATCATCTATGAAAGAGACATAGTACTCGAACCCTCCTCGTGCTGTGACGTTCATGGGGCCACATACGTCAGTGTGCATAATTTCTAAGAGCTCCTGTGCCCTTGTACCCTTAGCTCCAAAAGACCTCTTAGTCATCTTACCCTCTAGACAAGACTCACATTGGGGAAGTCGTACCTCCTCCAGAGATTCCAGAGGACCGTCTTTCACCAATCTTTGAATCCTATCCTGATTAATATGACCAAGTCTTAAATGCCAAAGATACGCCTTGTTAGAGTGAGAAACTTTCAACCTTTTAGAGTTATCAATTAATTCAGTGTCAAGCAGTGAGTACATCTTTGGTCTGATCAAATATGGGTTTCCATCCATCCATCCAGAACAGATAAAAGACTTATTTCTACGAATATCAACTCTTTTACTAAAAGAAACTGAATAAGAATCCTTTATTAAACAAGCTACCGATATAAGGTTCCTCCTAAAATTAGGAACATAAAAACAGTCTTTCAATAAAATAAACCTAAATTGATCAAAATAAAGATGAACGTCTCCCACTGCCTCAGCCACCACAAAGCTACCATCTCCAGTCCGCAACGAGAGGCTCCTATCATGTAGACTTCTCGTTTCCACGAACCCCTGCATAGAAACACAAACATGATTAGTGGCGCCCGAATCAATGACCCATGTGTCTTTCGATTCTTCCACCAAACACGCTTCTAAGTAATGAAGTTCCTTACCTTCCTTGCCCTTGGAGGCTAGGAATTCCCGGCAAGCCTTCTTGAAGTGACCTACCTTCCCACAGTGGAAGCATTTGGACTTTTTAGGGTCCTTCGGCTTCTTGTTCTTCTTCTTCTTCTTCCCGTCCGAGACAGGAGGATTAGAAGAACTGGAAGCCACTTGCTTCTTATTTGGCCTCTTCCTCTTCCGTGAGGGATTGGAAGATTCCGCCAAATTGGCCTCTCCTTTAGGTCGGACCGTATCCTCATCCCTGATCATCCGCTCATAAGCCTGTAGTTGCTTCATGAGTTCGGTAAGTCCTAACTCCTTTGTCGCCAGATTGTATGCGGCCTTAAACCCCACAAAATCTTTAGACAGAGTCTTGAACACCATCTCGATCTGGGTGTTATAGTCCAACTCAGCACCATTCTCGGCAGCCTCAGCGAAGAATCCCATTAGAGTGATCATATGGTCCTTCACCGGAGCACCCGCCTTTTGCTTAGAGTTCATAATGCTGGTGATAGTGGACTGTCGAGCCAATTTTTCTTGGCCTCCGAACATGTCCTCCAGATTTTCCATGATCTCCCCAGCAACTTGATAAGTCTCATGCTGCTTTTGTAAAGCACTCGTCATGCTAGCAAGGATGTAGCATCGAGCTATCTCATTGGATTCTCTCCAACGATTATAGGCAACCGGGACCTCCTCAAGTGGTGTGTCAGGTTTGGGCCCAGGTGGGCATGGTTCGTCCAGTACGATCTTGTGTCTCTCGCAGCTGAGAACTATTAATAGATTTCTTTTCCAGTCTTTATAATTATCGCCATTCAACTTATTTTCAGTAAGTATCGAAATGAGGGGTGTCGGTGACATTTTGAACTGAAATAAAATTATACTAGACATCATTACAAAGCCCAAGCAAATATGCAGATAATTTAGCAAATAAAACATACAAGTATGTTCCTACATGAAACTTGAAAAAAATGTAGCATTGCAACGGTAATTCTCAGCACCTATTGCCCCAAGCCACCGAGGGGTGGTCATGAGAACAAATAGCCGGAACATGGACCCCGTCCAATTAATATATGTTACCTTAAATCCTCCAAGGTTAAGACATATATTAATAACCGCTTATTTGGCCACCAGTTTAGTTAACAGAGCTTCTAGGGAAGGTTAATAACTAAACGAGTCTTGAGTGTATAACCATTGTTTACGTAACCCGATCCACGTCCTACCAAGCCACCGAGGGGTGGTCATGAATAGGATCGCACCCGAACACGTTTTCCACATAGGAGATCCAATCTAGTATATCGGCGGCGGTAAACACCTGCCGAGGGGTGTGGTCAGGTCAGAACTGACGCGAGGCGTTACCATGCTTTCACATATGGATCAACAATGGAGGCCGTGGGTTTTGTTTGAAACCCTCTCCCACTCAATATTTTGAAAAACATGCAAGTTTTGACAAATTATGTATGATCAATATAGTATGAGCGGCACTCACCTATCCTATATGACATGTTATCAAATATGCATACAAAACATCAATCAATACATATTTATACATCCATGACATATCACAGAAAATAATTGACAGACTAACCAAGCCATGGTTCCATCCTAGAACAAAGAAAATAAAGATTACAAAACTCCATCCAAAGCATTCTTTGGGTCTTGAATTTTGTTCCGTCTTCTTGTATCCATCTTTATGTAGCCTCTCCATTTATTTCTCATCCCAAGAATTATTTAAAATTTAAATCTCCAAAAATTTAAATTTCAAATTCAAATTCCAAATTCGAATTTCAAATTTAAACTTCAAATTTAAATTTTTAAACAATTTTAAACATCATGTGTAATAATATGTAATATCAAAATTTTTTTTTTAATTACATATTTTTAAACATGATTTAAAATTAAATCTCAAATTTAAAAATCAAAATTTTTCTGATTTTTGGACCGTCGGACCGCCGCCCCCGTAGGCGGCAGCCGCCGTGGGCAGCCACCAACTCCGGAGGGGCTGGCAGCCCACGGCTGCCCCATGTGCAGCCTGCCGGGCTAAAGGCCAAGCCTGCAGCACCAGGCTGCACGCCCAGGCTGGGCGCAGCAGCCGGCAGGCTGCAGGCAGCGCCTGCAGCCAGTGGCTGCACGCCCAGGCTGCGGCCAGCCTTGGGCAGGCTGCGCCACCCTCGGCTGCAGGCCAAGCCTGCGGCCGTGGGTGATGCTTGCCTGCATAGGGGCTGCCGCAGCCCCATCCTGCCCGAGGGCAGGGGCTGCAGCCCCACCAAGGCCCGTCGGCCTATCCCGAGGGGTCGTGTCTCGATTTTCGTGCCATATTCCAATTTATCTTTTAGGATCTCCAAAAATTAATTTGAATCTCAATTAAATTGAAATTTTCCACACAATCAAAATTTCAACCTTTAAATTAAATTTAACTTTTGGGAAAAATAAATTACGGTCTTCAATCTTCAATCTCCTCCAAGAATAATTACATAAAAAATTCCTATACCGTTTCCGGTGTACAAAATTCTATCCATAAAAATTCTAAGAGACAAAAATTAAAATCCATGGGAAAAACACAGTGTTAATAAACTGCTCCCATGGTTACATAAAAAATTCCTAGATACAATTTTTCTAAATTCTAAGGAACCATAACCGGTATAAACAAGCATGCTTATAATAATTCAAAAAATTAAAATAACCACATACTTTATACATAATACATGATAACAACATAAAGGAACCCTAGAATGCCACTCTCTAAATATCAAATCCATACATAAATAAAAAGACTAAGTAATTGTCTAATTTATGTACATGGCATAGTCATGAGATGGCTCTGATACCAATTGTAGGAAAATAAACCGGTAAAACGTATCAGAGTGGCGCAGCGGAACAATAAAAATTTTAGATCGTTAAATATCTCATGATGCCATATACAATAAATCAACAACAATTAAAACTCATACCTCAAGGACGCCAATGAACAGGAGGAGAGTGACTGGAGGCTTCAACCAACTAGCCTTCTCTACTATTCTCCAATTCCCGAATGGCTGAGTGTGTGGGCACTCTGAACCTCGATCGGTATGCTAGCACTGCTAGTCTTCTTCCGACCACCCAGATCTCTAAAGAACTTTATTGTCACGATGAGCTGTGCAACAATAAGCCTGCTCACCTGAGAGTCTGTGGTCTGAGAGAACTGGAGTGGCAGGACCTCTATTTATAGACTTGCATGAGGTGATTCTCTGAATTCGAATTGGACTAGGAAAAGATTTTCTCCCTTATCCAAACCAAAAAATCCGAATTTTCCAAGGGAGAATCTCCACAATTAAATTCGGTTTTCCTAGGATAAATCCAATCCAAATCTAAACAAGATTTTAACTAGAATTTTATCTCCCTTTTTCAACCAAAAAATCCGAAATCTTTAGGAGAAAATCTTCTCCAAATTTTCGGCCACTTTTAGGATAAGGAAGAATCAAAATTCCACTAGGATTTTTCAAGCTAAATCTCATCTCAACCTTATCCAAAAATAACCGAATTTCCTAGGATTTAGGCTCCAAAATTTCGGCCACTTTTAGGGAGTAAAGAGAATCCAAATTCAACTAGGATTGAAGCTTGAATTTACCCTTGAATCTTATCCACAAAAACCGAATTTTCCATTGAGGATTATCCTCAAAAAATTCGCCCACTTTTGTTGGGATTTGGATTCAAAATTCAAGTAGGATTCTAACAAGATTATCCTCTCCAAATCCAACTCAAATTCGAATTTCAAACCTTGTGGATTTTCCACAAAAATTCGAATCCTACTTGGACTGTGATTTGAAATTTGAACAAAATTTGAATTTCAAATTTCAAATTCAAATTTCAAATTCAAATTTCAAATTTCAAATTTCAAATTTCAAATTTAAATTTCAAATTCAAATTTCAAATTCGAATTTCAAATTCAAATTTCAAATTCAAATTTCAAATTCAAATTTCAAATTTCAAATTTCAAATTTCAAAATTCAAATTTCAAATTTCAAAATTCAAATTTCAAATTCCACAAAACGGTTGTGTTTCATATTCTTGTTCTCATGGATAATTTTCTACAACTCCAATCCAATCTCAAATAAAATCATGGCAACTTTATTTGGAATTCGAATAATTGTGTACTCTATTATCCAAAACAAAATCTGAATCCAACCGGAGAGAATCTTGTCTACCATCCTAATCCTGTGTCATCACCATCCATGCATAATAAACTAGCCAATAGCATACACAAATCAATTTGCCAAACGTTAAGGAATTATGTGGAGCTAGTAGAGGGACTGATTGGACATATATAATCGGGCTCCCGTGATTCCATATGATCATCATTCTGTATCGAACAACTCAATCATATGATCACTAATTTCAGAGTCACACCACTATAAACCTGAAACTGAACTCCTAATTATATACCGTATTACGTAAGCCTGTGACGAGCTACCATCCAATGACCTTGTCATATATGCAAAACCCTCATATGATATCCATGATCAGCCTTAGGTCAAAGTCCGTTTAATCCTACTGATCAGGCTATCTTAAAGTTCCATTATACCACCGAATCAAGAAAATGTTTATTCACCATATGTGAATAAGAAGTCATCCGCCCAGCAGACGACCCAAGGCCTTGTCCATTTTCACATTCAGTATAATGCCTTTAAGAGGATACCTTTAACTCCTCAGAGCTATGATTCCGATATCTGCAAACAAACCCTTCATCGTATACAAGTCATGCACCCAACGAACCGGTCTATAAGCTTACTACCTCTGAGACGCTTTAGCCATTGGAACATCAAAGTACACAAGTCATATACATGAAGTAGTTCATTTACTCAGGATTAAGGTTATTGCACAATGAACGTCAAAAGCAGATTGATCCACTCATAGCGGACTACGTAGATCAATCACGCTTTAGTCCCGGTCTAATATGTCACCACCAAGCAACATATCCATGTCTCTACTTAGGAGTCTAGCTCCAGACAGTCAAGACAGACCGTCCCCTCCAAGGCTTTAGACAACATAATAGTCTTAACATGAGTTAGATGCTCGGTCTAACCCCATAGACTACAGACCATAGTTTAGACTGCTAACTTTAGAACATTGTCTTCTTGCATACAAAAGTCCATTGCATGCAACGTTCTAACAGTTTTAACGCAAGCAGTCAGTGAGCCATATTTGCTTACATTTACTTTAACGTGTAAATAAGACGAGGACAAATAGCAATGTAATGAATAACCTCTATGTATATAATTTCATTATCCAGTTCAAAATGAATACATCAAAATGTCTCTAATACTTAGGGCATTTCCTAACAGGCAATGTCTGTGTAGAACATTTTTAGCATCCTTTGGACCTTTTCCTTTTCAGTCGGTACCAGGTCTGGGCAAAGTTGAGCCAATAGCTCAAACTTCCTTATGGCCTTCATGACCGTCATACTACCCTGGCATAAATTGTTGAATTTGTCTTGCTGAACGGCTAGGGCTTCATCATTAAAGTACATTTCTCTAAATTCAATAATGAAGTCGATCAAGTTCATTGCATTGATGTCCCTCCCGATTGCCATAGTTTTCCACCACTGGCGTGCTCCTTTGTGTAAGGTGAGGGACGCACATAACACTTTTTCCCTTTCAGTCAGCCCTATGAAGTCAGAATAACCTGAACGTTGTTAGCCAATCATCCGCTTCAATAGGGTTCATTGTCCCCTCAAATTCTGGCACCTTCATGCGCCTAAATCATTCATATAAGTTACCATTTCTCGAAACTAGCATAAGAACATTGGCCGCTACAGGAGTAGCCACAGCTGATGGTGCTGGTGGGGTCTGGACTGGTGCGACTACTTGCTCTCTCGGTGTGTTGGGGACTATTGAAGCTGTTTGGGCTAGCACCTCCACCGGTTGTGGTGCCTGTCGTTGTTTGTTCATTTGCTCTCTGAGGTGGTTAAGCTCTCGTTGTTGATTTACCATCATTTCTTGCATCGTTACGAAACGTGCCAGCAGTTCGTCATCTCGTGTAGCTTGGTTGTTTTGAGCTCTTGCTCTTGCCATTGTCACCTACGTAACCCTATCACATAACGAGAAATGAGATCATAAGTCTTTTAACCTTGTACTTGGAACTCGTAATACATATCATACTCTTAACTCAAACGTTATAGGTAAATTATAGGTACTATCTCCTCTTTTTCCTTTCTTACTCTCGTGATGTTTAATACGATTGCCACATCGCATTTAGAACATCGTTTGAGTGCTAGGAATCATCCTGCACTCCTCATTATACTCCAATCTTACTTATGAGAAAAACTGTGTTTAGGCCCTTGAGGCAAAATGATACTCCTTTTATATAAAATATTCCACAATAAATATATATACATCAGGAGTTCATGCAACTTCTAGCTTGGTGGGAGTGGTATACACTTCCTCAAATACGATCCCAAAAGTACAATTACTAAGTTTGATGGGGAAGCTACTTTTCCTGCATACACTCTTAAAACAAAATTCCCGTATAAAGCATTACTTCTACTCAGAAGATATCGCAGACTAGGCGTCTGACATCATCTCGCCTTCATCGTCGCTGAGTGGGAATTCTTTGGGATCTTCATCTATGTCTCCCCAAACAAAATCAACCTCATCATCACTAACAATGATGACTTGGGGTTCGTGCATCTCTATCCACTCCTTGTCGCTGAGATGATTGGAAATTTCTTCCCCCTCTTCATCAGGTTGGGCTTCGGGAATGGCCTCGTCGTTATCTTCCCCCTCGTGATGCTTGGGAAGTTGAGGGACTGGCTCGGGATCCTCATTGTTTTCAAGTACTACTGGTTGTGGTTCATCCGCGAGCTCTTCATTGGCTGGTTGGGGTACTGCCTCGGCCAGGTCAGGGTTAAGTGCCACACGCTCAATGTCCACTATGTCTCAGACCAGGTGCCTCAGGTTCTCATGTGGTAGAGGGTACTGAACGAGGTCTCTTACATACCACGGGATCCCTTTCCAAAGCAGGTCGATTATCTCTGTAAGTGGCTTATCTATGGGAATGCTCAGTAACATAGTGTCCAAAAACCGCTGATAGTAGTGTACCATGGTCTTTCCCTCATAAATGTCCCAAATGTCAGAGAGTACTTGATACCTTATCTCATATCATCCCATATGTCTACATCCTTGGCTGGACTGTCAGAGTTGCGGAGGTCTTAACAAAACTCTGCCTACGGCATCGTTGGATCCTTGATCCTACGTCGATCGTTCCACCATATCATTACAGGTCCTTGTAGTTGGCTACTAGCCAATACCACCTGTAGATGGGGTGGAATATGGCACGTTTCGAAGATTGTCTCCATATGATGAATCCAATAAGGGAGTCTGTATGGGTTGCTACCGTCGTATATGTGTGGTCGCATGGCAGTAAAAGCTATGCTCGCACCTCGGTTTTCTTATATCTGTTGAGGGTCCACTTGTGTAGCTATCCTCCTACTATAACTTAAACGTCAACTGACATACTAATATTTAAAAAATAAAACCTAACTTACTTGGACAGATGAGGCAGGCGTACGGCGATGTGAGGTAGGGTGGCAGGAAATCGCTTTGATACCAACTGTGGCGACCTATGCCCTTAGCGGCCCAGACCATCACTAAAAACTTTCTTCTTTAACTGATACTTATACTTTCATGTAGTTTAAACTTAATTGCTACCATAAATTTTAGGGATTTTTTTTGTTGCATACATCATTACTATTTACGTACAGTACAACTATTAGTTACTATTTCAAAAATACCACTTAAAGGTTACTGTTTGAAAATACTGTTTAACTATCACTATTCAAAATATGATATTTAACATTACTATTTACAAATACTTTTTACTCAAAACTCATGCGGAAGAATACTCGTAGTGTGTCCACAACCTCCCCTCATATCTACCTCTGTCGCCGTCATCGCCCATAGATGATTTAAGCCGTAGGATGCTTACCTACGGCATTAACACACTTTGTGAGCTTTACGTCCAGTAAGTACAATATGTTTACCACAAAACATGTTAAACATAATACATATTTAAAATCATATGATCATACAATCATCGCAGATACCATATACCACATCATGTATCATAGCAGCACCAAGTATCACATCATAGAAAACAAACATCACATACTTCATGCATGACATAGCATATCTTATACTGAATGCATCTTCAGCATAGAGAACTAATGTATACAGTGATCAATGCATGATCCGGTTATGCTCGTTTATGCTTCAAATATTCTTTTCTTTCTCTTGTCTACTCTGGGCCCCTGTGTCAGTACCGTGTGCGCGTAGACCAACGGTAACGCCCGAGGTCACTAAAAAGCTGGAGAGCCATCAACGGATGCTCAACTTTCTACCTCATCTTACTTTAACTTTGAAAACCCTTTCGACTAAAAGAGCCGATACGACAAGCCTATTAAATTCCATCTTGTTTATCTGTTCTAGCCATGTACTTCTCTAAGCTGTCCCCAGTCCTACGCAGTAGGGACGTATGGCTTCTAACTTTTTCTTTCATTAATCTACTTGATTATGAAACCATATACTCTTAAATATGCTATGCATCATCATGTGCATGGCATGAAATACTTAACATATAGTAAACATCATTTTAATTCATGCCGTAGGTGGAGTTGTACTTACCTAATTGCAAGCAATTTCGTACTCGTTCTCACGCCTCTATTAGCTTACAGGTTACCACCTATCATCAATAGCGTATTTCATTAGCGCTTTTACTGAGTCACTAATACTTTTAGCGACTATCACTTGCGTCTCTACGTGGTACCGAGGTCCATCGATACCCTAATGGCCTACCCTGGGGATTTGGTGTTCAACTCCCATTATTGTCTAGTTAACTATCTTCTTGAAAGATTACTCATCATTCCTTACAGTGTTGCTCAGAATACGGTCCTCGACTGGTTGTGGACCAATCAACTGGCCGGTCATCTCACGCGTTGGTAGCTAGGTAATCTACTGGGTTACTATGCATAACTTGGTGTAGTAACCGGCCGGGTTACGTTGCTTGTTTGGTTGTGGTAGCCTTCAAGGCTACTATTTTTTTTGTACAGTGGCCTACCGGGCCACTATGGTTCATTTGACGTAGTAGCCTATAGGGCTACTAAGACTCGTTCGGTGTAGTAGCCTACCGAGCTGCCCACATTATCTTGTTTGTTTTAAGAAAAAAATTGTTTTGGCTTACTTATAAAAATTCTCGAAAAAATTATGTGTTTGGAACTAGTCCCCTTATCACCCCATTGGAAGGTGGGGCATGTTTTTATGAAAATTGTGTTCATATATTTAAAATGTTAAAATTACATAATTATTTGAGGTATGTGAAATACATTCCCAATGCTTGCATTTCAAAAGTGGTTTTGAACCAATTTTGAAAACTGCTTTGGAACTAAGTCGAAATGACTTCGTTTGCAAATTTAGCAAACATGAAAGTTTTCATTCTTGATGAGATGAACAAATCTCGTGTTCACCTCGAAGCCTATATCAAACTCTAACAGCTCCTAAACTCATTAAACTCATGGGCTGTGTGCCCAGTTTTATAAGAACTTCCAGTTTTACAACACTTTGAAAATAGCTCAGTACAAGGCCCGAAACTGCCAAATTTTTAAAACACACATAGGTTCTTCTCAAGATCTCATGAGATCTACAACTTTCATGTTGAGCTCGAAGTCCGGTTCTAAATCTAAGGGATCCGTTTTTAATAAAATATGAGACTGCTGTCTAGGGTCGGGTCCTATTCCCAGTTTTGTTCTCAGTTTGGGCACCGACTGAAAAACACTCAAAAAACATATCTTAATTTCGTTTTTGGCCAAAGGCTATTCGATGCAAAAACGAAGGACAGTTTTGTGTCCAACCACATCATTGAACATTCATGCATCTCTCATGCACTTAACCTTACATAAAATTTTGTAAACATAACCATAACTACATAAACTTAAAAGTGAAAACTTAAAGGCTCAAAATAAAATTATTACAAACCATGTGCATAAAAAAATACACATAAATGACTTTGATGAAAACTTAAAATCACTAACCACAAAAACCAATGGTTTTCGGTTATTACCTCTTTGTGCTTTGAACTTAGGCTTGGGTGACAAAGTGACCATTGGAAACTAAGAAGAACGAAGGTCAATTTTGTGTTAACAAACACCAAAATATTTCTTTTAACATCAACTTAAAACAAAAGAACTAAAACCACAAAATTTGATCTAGAATCTCACCCTTGAAAGACTTGAGAGGATTTGAAAATGGTTCCTCCTAGCATAAGCTTGATGAGGTTTGTTTTTGGTAAATTTTTGGCAAGGTTTTGAACTTGAAAAATGGTGGTTTTTGGGGCTAGAGGTGGTCGGCTACACCTTGGGAGAAGCGAGAGAGTGAGCTGAAAATTTTGGAGTGTGGAAATGAAGAAACTAAACCCAAAGGTATGGCCATCCCTTTTGTAGACAAATCCTAATCTCTCTCAACTATCTTAAGCTTGATTAATCAAGCCAACTTTAAGCTAATTTTGGGGATAAAATCCTACCCATTTCAGTCCCCAAAATTAGAAGGCAGGAGTCCATTTAAGGGAGAGGGTGAGGAAGGAATGGTGATGTGAGGTTTATGATTTGTTTATACAATGTGTCATCAACCAACCCATTTTTTTATTGGTCACATTTTGGGGTTTCTAGCTACTATAAATCAACTAGTTTTCTAGCTAGAGTACACAGTTTTGGGGTCTAGAAATTTCATCTGTGTTGCTCTCTTCGCAGTCCAGTCTTATACTGTGGTTTTCGATCCTTTCTCGGTAGTGTTCTAATTTTCGCACAGAAATCGGATTTTCTGAATCCGATTTTTATACGGGTGATTTCTAGTTAGTTTATATTGTCTAAGAGCCCATTCTACTCTAAGTTACTATTCATATCCTATACTGTTGTTGTATCTATACTGTGTTGTACTTGTGCATGCATACCAAAGCAGTTTTGCACGACGTTTCTAACACATTTTCTTTTGACTAATTTGGAAGTGCTGAGTCCTTTTTTATAAATCTCTTGGTGAAAGGAGGTTGACCTGACCATTTCCTCAATACCGTATCCTTGCTAGGATTTCTATCGTTTGCTTTGCTCAGACGTTCAGTTTGAGCTCTTCGGGTGATCTGTTCACCAATCTTGTATCAGGAATGGTCGCCCGGACCAGTTCTCTGATACTATATATCTCACACATTTATACACATAATAGGGTGGACTAGATTCATTGTCAGATACCCCCCTTTCACTTTGTGGATAGAAGTAAACAGTATCGTAATCGTTTAATCTATTCCATTGAACATTACACTACTTTTTTCGATTAAATCCCTTATTACGTCGGGATTAAGCTTCATAGTTCGTGAGGGTCATTTTAGTGGTTTTCTACACCTTACACAGCCTCTCACATGGCCATCTACATGGGCGTGTACAAGGCTACATGGGTGTGTCTTTTCTCAACACGGCTGTGTCGTGGAAAGATTTCATTTTCCCGATTGATACACGGCATCTTACATGGTCCCATACACGGGTGTGTACACTTACACGGGCGTGTCGTTGATCAACACAGCCTCATCTTGGAAAAAATTTATTTTCCTCGATTGGTGCACGGCGTCAACCACGGCCGTGCACCTAGGCGTGTCGCACTACACGGCCATGTTCATCAACATGTCCGCTGACATTTCAACAACTCGATCAGTACACGGTCACTTACATGGCCGTGTTCTTGACCATGTTCACCTACATGGCCATGTTTACTCACACGGTCTTATGTGCATGCACAGTAAAAACAGTACACGGCTACCTACACGGCCATGCACCTGACCGTGTTCACCTATACGGTCATGTACAGTTGCTGGGCCATTTTCACGTGCACAGTCTGGGCAGTACACGGTCACACACACGGCTGTGTATGTGCCCGTGTTATTCAATTTTTGCACTAAATGCATCAAATCATCCTGAAAGTTCTTATTAGATGAAATTTATGTTACAGGGAAGGGCAGTCCTTGCACAGCAGCCCGCTGGGCTACACACTCGGGTGTGCGCAGCAGCCCCTGGGGGCCACGGCAGCCCTTGTGGCCACCCCTGGCCGTGGGTGGTCTACCCTTGGCTAGGGGCTGTCGCAACCCCATCCTGCCCGAGGACAGGGGCTGCAGCCCCACCATGGGCGGTGGCCCATCCCGAGGGGTCGGTCCTCGATTTTCTTGTAACATTCCAATTTAACCATTAGGATCTCCAAAAATTAATTTGAATCCTAATTAAATTGGAATTTTCCACACAAACAAAATTTCAATCTTTAAATTAAATTTAACTTTTGGAAAAAATAAATTACGGTCTTCAATCTCCTCCAAGAATAATTACATAAAATTCCTAAACTGTTTCTGGTGTACAAAATTCTATCCATAATAATTCTAAGAGGTAAAAAATTAAAATCCATGGGAAAATTACGGTGATGATAAACCGTTCCCATGGTTACATAAAAATTCTTAGATACAAATTTTCTAAATTCTAAGGAACCATAACCGGCATAAACAAGCATGCTTATAATAATTCACAAAATTAAAATAACCACATACTACATACATAATACATGATAACAACATAAAGGAATCCTAGAATGCCACTCTCTAAATATCAAATCCATACATAAATAAAAAGACTAACTAATTATCTAATTTATGTACATGGCATAGTGACGAGATGGCTCTGATACCAATTGTAGGAAAAAATCAATAAAAATGCATTAGAGCGGCGCAGCTGAATAACAAAAATTTTTCAAGATCATTAAATATCTTGTGATGCCATATATAATAAACTAACAATAATAAAACTTATACCTCAAGAGGATGCCAAACTGCAGGAGGAGAATGACTGGAGGGCTTCAACCAACTAGCCTTCTCTACTATTCTCTAATTCCCAGATGGCAGAGTGTGTGAGCACTTGGTTCCTCGATCGATATACTAGCAACTCCTTCCGACCACCCAGATCTTTAAAGAACTTATTGTCACAGTGAGTTATGCAACAATAAGCCTGCTCACCTAAGAGTCTATGGTCTGAGAGAACTACAGTGGCAGGATCCTTATTTATAAACTAGCATGAGGTGATACCTTGAATTCAAATTGGATTAGGAGAAGATTTTCTCCCTTATCCACTCACAAAATCTGAAATTTACATAGGCCAAAATCAAGGGTAGATTTGACCACTTTAGGGATCTTGCAATCCAACTTCAAAGAGGATTTTAACTTGAATTTTATCTCCTCATTTATCCATAATAACCAAAATTTTTCCTAGCCCAAAAACAAGTCCAGATTCAACCATTAAAGTGTGAGGAGAATCAAAATCTAAATAGGATTTTCTAGTTTGAATTTTATCTCACCCTTATCCACAAAAAAACCAAAAAATCTCCTTGGATTTATCCATAAATTTTCGTCCACTTTTGTGAGGGAGAGAATCAAAATTCAACTAGGATTTTCTTACTTGAATTTCCCTTGAATCTTATCCACAAAAATAAAAAATATCTAAAAGGATTTTCCTCAACAAATTTCGACCACTTTTGTTAGAATTTGGATTCAAAATTCAAGTAGGATTCAAACAAGATTTTCCTCTCTATTATCCAAATCAAATTCGAATTCTAACCTTCTAGAATTGTCCACAAAAAATTCGAATCCTTCATGGATTATGATTCAAAATTTTAATTCAAATTTCAAAGTTCAAATTTCAAAATTCAAACTTCAAATTCAAAATTCAAATTTAAATTTCGAATTCAAATTTCAAATTTAAATTTCAAATTCAAATGTCAAATTCGAATTTCAAATTTAAATTTCAAATTCAAAATTTAAATTTCAAATTTCAAATTTCAAATTTCAAATTTCAAATTTTAAAATTCAAATTTAAAAATCCATAAAAAGTTGTATTTCAAATTTTGTTCTCTTGGATAATTTTCTATAACTCCAATTCAATCTCAAATAAACTCATGGCAACTTTATTTGGAGTTCGAATAATTGTGTACTCTATTATCCAAAACAAAATCCGAATTCAACTGGAGAAAATCTTGTCCACGATCCTAATCCTATGTCAACACCATCCATGCAAAGTAACTAGCCAATAAGAATACAAAGATCAATTTGCCAACTATTAAGGAATTATGTAGAGCTAGTAGAGGGATTAGTTGGACATATATAATCAGGCTCCCATCAATCCATATGATCATCATTCTGTACCGAACAAGTCAATCATATAATCACTAATTTCAGAGTCACACCACTATAAACCTGAAATTGAACTCCCAATTATATACCGTATTATGAAAGCCTGTGACAAGCTAATGTCCAATGACCTTGTCATGTATGCAAAACCCTCATATTATATCCATGATTAGCCTTAGGCCAAAGTGTGTTCAATCCTACTGATCAGGCTATCTTAAAGTTCCATTATACTACCAAATAAGAAAATGATTATTCACCATGTGTGAATAAAAAGTCATCCACCCAGCAGACAACCCATGGCCTTGTCCATTTTCACATCCAGTATAATGCCTTTAAGAGGATACCTTTAACTCCTTAGATCTATGATTCCGATATCTGTGAACAAACCCTTCATCGTATACAAGTCATGCACCCAACGAACCGGTCTATAAGCTTACTACCTCTAAGACGCTTTAGCCATTGGAACATCAAAATACACAAGTCATATACATGAAGTAGTTCATTTACTCAGGATTAAGGTTATTGCATAATGAACGTCAAAAGCAGATTGATCCACTTATAGCGGACTATGTAGATCAATCACGCTGTAGTCTTGGTCCAATATGTGACCACCAAGTAACATATTTATGTCTCTACTCGAGAGTTTGTGCTCCGAACAGTCAAGACAAACTATCTCCACATGGCTTTAGACAACATAGTAGTCTTAACATGAGTTAGATGCTCGGTCTAACCCCACAGACTATGGACCTTAGTTTAGACTACTTTAGAACATTGTCTTCTCGCATACAAAATCCATTGCATGCAACGTTCTAACAGTTTTAACACAAGCTGTCAGTGAGCCATATTTGCTTACATTTACTTTAACATGTAAATAGAATGAGGACAAACAGCAATGTAATGAATAACCTCTATTATTAATTTTATTATCCAGTTCAAAATAAATGAAATACATCAAAATGTCTTTCATGCTTAGGGCATTTCCTAACAGATAAAACCTATTGGATGCAAGTGGGACTACAAAAGAAAGAAGGATGTGGAAGGGAGAGTGAAAACTTTCAAAGATAGACTGGTCGCAAAGGGGTACACACAAAAGGCTAGAATAAATTATGATGAAACCTTTTCACCTATTGCTATGCTGAAGTCTATTTGTATTCTTCTGTCCATTACTGCGGCTCTCGATTATGAGATCTAGCAAATGGACGTCAAGATGACATTCTTGAATGGCCATCTTGAGGAAAGTATCTACATGAAACAGCCTGAAGGGTTCATGGTAAAAGGTTAAGAGAAAAAAGTCCGCATGTTGCTTAGATCCATTTATGAATTAAAGCAAGCATCCCGCTCATTGAACCAAAGGTTTGATCAAGCGATCAAAACATTCAGTTTTAAGCAAAACATTGATGAACCCTATGTTTATAAACCTATTAAGGATGGAAAAGTGATCTTGTAGGAAAATTAATCGGTAAAAACGTATCAGAGTGGCGCAGCGGAACAATAAAAATTTTTAGATCGTTAAATATCTCATGATGCCATATACAATAAATCAACAACAATTAAAACTCATACCTCAAGGACGCCAATATGCAGGAGGAGAATGACTGGAGACTTCAACCAACTAGCCTTCTCTACTATTCTCCAATTCCCGAATGGCTGAGTGTGTGGGCACTCTGAACCTCGATCGGTATGCTAGCACTGTTAGTCTTCTTCCGACCACCCAGATCTCTAAAGAACTTTATTGTCATGATGAGTTGTGTAACAATAAGTCTGCTCACCTGAGAGTCTGTGGTCTGAGAGAACTGGAGTGGCAGGACCTCTATTTATAGACCTGCATGAGGTGATTCTCTGAATTCGAATTGGACTAGGAAAAGATTTTCTCCCTTATCCAAACCAAAAAAAATCCGAATTTTCCAAGGGAGAATCTCCACAATTAAATTCAGTTTTCCTAGGACAAATCCAATCCAAATCTAAACAAGATTTTAACTAGAATTTTATCTCCCTTTTTCAACCAAAAAATCCGAAATCTTTAGGAGAAAATCTTCTCCAAATTTTCGGCCACTTTTAGGATAAGGAAGAATCAAAATTCCACTAGGATTTTTCAAGCTAAATCTCATCTCAACCTTATCAAAAAATAACCGAATTTCCTAGGATAAAGCCTCCAAAATTTCGGCCACTTTTAGGGAGGGAGAGAATCCAAATTCAACTAGGATTGAAACTTGAATTTTCCCTTAAATCTTATCTACAAAAACCGAATTTTCCATTGAGGATTATCCTCAAAAAATTCGCCCACTTTTGTTGGGATTTGGATTCAAAATTCAAGTAGGATTCTAACAAGATTATCCTCTCCAAATCCAACTCAAATTCGAATTTCAAACCTTGTGGATTTTCCACAACAAATTCGAATCCTACTTGGACTGTGATTCAAAATTTGAATTTCAAATTTCAAATTCAAATTTCAAATTCAAATTTCAAATTTCAAATTTCAAATTTCAAATTTAAATTTCAAATTCAAATTTCAAATTCGAATTTTCAAATTCAAATTTCAAATTCAAATTTCAAATTCAAAATTCAAATTTCAAATTTCAAAATTCAAATTTCAAATTTCAAAATTCAAATTTCAAATTCCACAAAACGGTTGTATTTCATATTCTTGTTCTCATGGATAATTTTCTACAACTCCAATCCAATCTCAAATAAAATCATGGCAACTTTATTTGGAGTTCGAATAATTGTGTACTCTATTATCCAAAACAAAATCTGAATCCAACCGGAGAGAATCTTGTCTACCATCCTAATCCTGTGTCATCACCATCAATGCATAATAAACTAGCCAATAGCATACACAAATCAATTTGCCAAACGTTAAGGAATTATGTGGAGCTAGTAGAGGGACTGATTGGACATATATAATCGGGCTCCCGTAATTCCATATGATCATCATTCGGTACCAAACAACTCAATCATATGATCACTAATTTCAGAGTCACACCACTATAAACCTGAAACTGAACTCCCAATTATATACCGTATTACGTAAGCCTGTGACGAGCTACCATCCAATGACCTTGTCATATATGCAAAACCCTCATATGATATCCATGATCAGCCTTAGGTCAAAGTCCGTTTAATCCTACTGATCAGGCTATCTTAAAGTTCCATTATACTACCGAATCAAGAAAATGATTATTCACCATATGTGAATAAGAAGTCATCCGCCCAGCAGACGACCCAAGGCCTTGTCCATTTTCACATTCAGTATAATGCCTTTAAGAGGATACCTTTAACTCCTCAGAGCTATGATTCCGATATCTGCAAACAAACCCTTCATCGTATACAAGTCATGCACCCAACGAACCGGTCTATAAGCTTACTACCTCTGAGACGCTTTAGCCATTGGAACATCAAAGTACACAAGTCATATACATGAAGTAGTTCATTTACTCAGGATTAAGGTTATTGCACAATGAACGTAAAAAGCAGATTGATCCACTCATAGCGGACTACGTAGATCAATCACGCTTTAGTCCCGGTCTAATATGTCACCACCGAGCAACATATCCATGTCTCTACTTGGGAGTCCAGCTCCAGACAGTCAAGACAGACCATCCCCTCTAAGGCCTTAGACAACATAATAGTCTTAACATGAGTTAGATGCTCGGTCTAACCCCATAGACTACAGACCATAGTTTAGACTGCTAACTTTAGAACATTGTCTTCTCGCATACAAAAGTCCATTGCATGCAACGTTCTAACAGTTTTAACATAAGCAGTCAGTGAGCCATATTTGCTTACATTTACTTTAACATGTAAATAAGACAAGGACAGATAGCAATGTAATGAATAACCTCTATGTATAATTTTATTATCCAGTTCAAAATGAATACATCAAAATGTCTCTAATACTTAGGGCATTTCCTAACAGGTCTTTCTAATACTCTATGTCAATGATATACTGCTCATTGGAAATGATGTAGGGAATTTATCATCGGTCAAACTTTGGCTGCACCAACAGTTTGACATGAAGGACTTAGGAGAAGCTAATTATATTCTAGGAATTCGTCTCTTTAGAGATCGAAAGAACAAAATGATAACATTATCCTAGGCTTCATACATAGATAAAATAATTGATAAATATGCAATGCAAGAGGCAAAGAAAGGTTCGCAACCTTCCACTGCCAGACTGATTCTTTCATTGCATGACTGTCCTAAGACATCGGAAGAAAGAAAGCATATATGTAAGGTCCCTTATGCATCTACTGTGGGTAGCCTTATGTACGCTATGCTTTGCACTCGCCCGGACATATGTTTTGCAGTAGGTATAGTGAGTCGATATCAGGCGAGTCCTGGAATCAAGCACTGGCAAGCAGTAAAGCATATACTTAAGTATCTTAAGAGAATGAGGGATTATATGCTGGTGTATTCTGAAGGGGACCTAACACCCGTAGGATACAAGGACTCAAACTTCCAGACTTGTAAGGATTCAAGGAAATCGACATCTGGATCAGTGTTCTTGCTTGGAGAAGGCACCATTGTGCAGAAGAGTATGAAATAGGGTTGCCAAGCTAACTCGATGATGGAGGCTGAGTATATGGCTGTGGCTGAGGCATCTAAAGAAGTGGTTTAGCTCCTAAGGTTCTTTAGAGGCCTTGAGGTCATTCTAGGTGTTGACAAGCCTATCACACTTTATTATGATAATAGTAGGGCTATTGCCAACATAAAGGAATCACGGCACCACAAGAGGAATAAACACATAGATCGGAGGTACCATATTATTAGAGGGCACGTGAAGACAGGACAAGTAGATGTATGTGAGGTTGCATTCGAGGACAACATTGCCGAACCCTTTACTAAGACTTTGGTGGCTAGAAGTTTTGAAAGGCATGTTGAGGCGATGAGGATGCATAACATGTCACATCTACTGGCTTAGGGCAAGTGGGAGATTGTTAGGAAATGCCCTAAGCATGAAAGAAATTTTGATGTATTTCATTTATTTTGAGCTGGATAATAAAATTATATATGGAGGTTATTCATTATATTGTTATTTGTCCTTATTCTATTTACATGTTAACGTAAATGTAAGCAAATATTGCTCACTGACTATTTGTATTAAACTGTTAGAACATTGCATGCAATGGACTTTTGTATGCAAGAAGACAATGTTCTAAAGTAAGTAGTCTAAATTGTGGTCCATAGTCTATGGGGTTAGACTTAGCATCTAACTCATGTTAAGACTATTATATTGTCTAAAACCATGATGGGGACTGTTTGTATTGACTGTCCAAAGCATAAACTCTTGAGTAGAAACGTAGATATATTGCTTGGTGGTGACATATTGGACTGAGACTAAAGTGTGATTGATCTATGTAGTCCACTATGAGTGGATCGATCTACTTTTGATGTTTATTATGCAATAACCTTAATCCTGAGTAGATGAACTACTTCATGCATATGACTTGTGTACTTTGATGTTCCAATGGCTAAAGCGTCTCAGAGGTAGTAAGCTTATAGACCGATTCATTGGGTGCATGACTTGTATACGATGAAGGGTTTATTTGCAGATATCAGAATCATAGCTCTAATAAGGAGTTAAGGGTATCCTCTTAAAGGCATTATACTGGATGTGAAAATGGATAAAGTCTTGGGCCGTCTGCTAGGTGGATGACTTCTTATTCACATATAGTGAACAATCATTTTCTTATTCGGTAGTATAATGGAACTTTAAGATAGCCTGATCAGTAGGTTGAACAGACTTTGACCTAAGACTAATCATGGATATCATATGAGGGTTTTGCATACATGACTAGGTCATTGGATAATAGCTTATCACAAGCTTTTGTAATATGGTATATAATTAGGAGTTCAGTTTTAGGTTTATAATAGTGTGACTCTGAAATTAGTGATCATATGATTGAGTTGTTCGGTGCAGAATGATGATCATATGGAATCATGAGAGCCTGATTATATATGTCTAATGGTCCCTCCACTAGCTCCACATAATTCCTTAACTAATGGCAAATTGATCTGTGTATGCTTATTGGCTGGTTGACTATGCGTGGATAGTGTAGACATAGGATAAGAATCGAAGATAAGATTCTCTCCGGTTGAATTCGGATTTTGTTTTGGATAATAGGGTATACAATTATTCGAATTCTAAATAAAGTCGCCATGATTTTATTTGAGTTTGAATTAAAGTTGTAGAAAATTATCCATGAGGACCAAATTTGAAATACAACTTTTTGTAGAGTTTGAAATTTGAAATTTAAATTTTGAATTTGAAATTTGAATTTGAAATTCAAATTTGACATTTGAATTTGAAATTTAAATTGGAAATTTGAAATTTGAAATTTGAATTCGAAATTTGTTGTGGATAATTCCACAAGGTAAATTTTGGATTTTATATGGATAATGGAGAAGAAGTTTTTGTTTGAATCCTACTTGAATTTTGAATCCTAACTCTATCAAGAATGGTCGAATTAGTTAAGGCAAATCTACCCTAGGAGATTTTGGTTTTTGTGGATAAGGATGAAGGGGAATTCAAGCAAGAAAATCCTACTTGGATCTTGATTCCTCTCTCTCACAATGGTGGATGAAATTCTATGGATAAGCCTAAAGGAAATTTTGGTTTTTGGTGGATAAGTATGAAGGGAAATTCAAGCAAGAAAATCCTATTTGAATTTTGATTCTCCTCACACTTGGATGGCCGAATCTAGCCTTGTTCTTGGCCTAGGGAAAATTTGGTTTTAGTGGATAATGATGAGATAAAATTCTAGTTAAAATCCTATTTGAATTTAGAATGCAAAATCCCCTAAGGTAGTTAAATCTTCCCATGATTGTGGCCTATAGGGAATTCAGATTTTGTGAGGAAAAATAGGGAGAAAATCTTCTCCTAGTCCAATTTGAATTCAAGGGATTACCTCATGCCAGTCTATAAATAGGGGTCTTACCACTCTAGTTCTCTTAGAACACAGACTCTCAGGTGAGCAGGCTTATTATTGCATAGCTCACCATGATTATAAATTCTTTAGAGATCTGGGTGGTCAAAAGAAGACTAGCAGTGCTAACATACCGGTCGAGGTACCGAGTGCCCACACACTCTGCCATCTGGGAATTGGAGAATAGTAAAGAAGACTAGTTGGTTGAAGCCCTCTGATCATTCTCCTCCTGCAGTTGGCGTCCTTTAGACGTATGAGTTTTATTATTATTAGTTTATTGTATATGGCATCACAAGATATTTAACGATCTTAACAAATTTTTGTAATTCCACTGCGCCACTCTGATGCATTTTTTTTACCAATTTTTTCCTACAACTTAAGATGTATTCACTGCTTAAATCTGTATTGGTTAATAATTCTAAAAGGTTAAATGTTTCTCACTCTAACAAGATGTACATTTGGCATTTAAGACTTGGTCATATTAATCAAAATAAGATTTAAAGGTTGGTCAAAGATGGTTCTTTGGATACTCTGAAGGAGGTACGTCTTTCTAAATGTGAATCTTGCCTTGAGTGTAAGATAATCAAGAGGTTTTTTGGAGCTATTGGTACTGGGGCTCATAAACTCTTAGAAATTGTTCACACCGACGTATATGGCCTAATAAATATCAAGGTGGGAGGAAGATACGAGTATTATGTCACTTTATAGATGATTACTTGAGGTATAGAAATGTATACCTAATGAACCGCAAGAGTTAAATTTTTGACAAGTTTAAAAAGTATATTGCGGAAGTGAAAAAGCAATTAGGTAAATCCATAAAGACACTTCAATTCTTTCTTGAATGAGCTTTTAACAATTCGGCCACCCTAGAGGTAAGGTGATTCAAAATTAATATAGGATTCAAATAAGATTTTTTTCTCTCCTCTAACCTAGCAAAAACTGATTTTTCTAGTGTAGTGGTCTTTCTGGTATTCTACGATAATATACTATTCATTGGGAATAATGTAGGAACTTATCATTAGTTAAAGTTTGGTTATCCTAACAATATGATATGAAGGGCTTGGGAGAAGCTAATTATATTCTAGACATTCATCTCTTCAGAGATCGAAATAACAAAATGATAGCGCTATCTTAGGCTTCAACGTAGACAAGATAATCAATAAGAATGCAATGCAAAAGGTAAAGAAAGGTTCACAACCTTCCATTGCTGGTCTAGCTCTTTCATTGGATGACTATCCCAAGATATTAGAAGAAAGAGAGGATACGGGTAAGGTTCCTTGTGCATCCACTGTGGATAGCCTTATGTATGCCATAATTTGTACTCACCCAAATATTTGTTTTGTGGTAGGTATGGTTAGTTGATATCAAGCAAATCCTGGAATCAAGCATTGGTAAGCCATGAAGCACATACTAAAGTATCTTAAGAGAATGAAAGATTATATGCTAATATATTCTAGAGGGGATCTAACACCTATAAGATACACTGACTCAAACTTCTAAACTTGCAGGTATTCGAGAAAGTCGACATCAAGATCAGTGTTTTTACTTGGAGAAGGTACCATCGTATAGAGGAGCATGAAACACGGTTGCCTTACTGACTCTACGATGGAAGCTGAATATATGGCTACGATTGAGGCATCTAAAGAAGTGGTTTGGTTCCATAAGTTCTTTAGAGACCTTAAGGTCATTCCGAGTGTTGACAAGCCTATCACACTCTACTATGATAATAGCACAGTGATTTCCAACACAACGTATATTAATTGTTGATAATTTATTATATATGGCAACATAAGTTTATTAACGATCTTTGAAAAATTTTTAAATTCCGGTACATACTCATACATTTTTCCTACACTTTACTTCCCTTAAGGTACCCTACAAATATGCACAATTTTGAATGTGGTTCCAACTTCTTCGTATCCCCATCCAATACATGCACCGGATAGCCCTATATTTTCATATATTTAAGGGAAGGCTTCTTGCCATAACACAATTCATATGGAATCTTGGGAATTGGTTTACTCAGAACTTGGTTCAAAATATAGCAGACCATTTGTAGTGTATGTCCCCAGAATGATAATGGTAAAGTTCATTAAATCATCATGGACCATACCACATCCAACATAGTCTTGTTTCTCCTTTCAGTTACGCGATTCTATTATGGAGTACCAGGTATAGTCAATTGGAATAAAATCTCATTCTCTACAAGATGCCTTAGAAAATCATTGGAGAGATATTTGTCATCTCAATCAAATTGAAGTGTCTTTATGGATTAACCTAATTGCTTTTCTATTTTCGGATGATACTTTTTGAACTTTTCAAAAGTTTCGCTCTTGCGGTGCATCAGGTACACATCCATACCTTCAGTAATTGTCTATAAAAGTGGCACAATACTCATATCCTCATCATGCCTTAATGTTCATGGGACCATATGCGTCAACGTGCATAATTTTTAAGAGTTCATTAGCCCTAATACCCTTAGCTCCAAATGATCTCTTAGTCATTTTACCTTCAAGACAAGACTCACATTGAGGAAAATGTACTCCTTCAGAATATCCAAAGGATCATCTTTCACCAATCTTTGAATCCTATCTTGATTCATATGACCAAGTCTTAAATGCCAAAAATACGCTTTGTTAGAGTGAGGAACTTTGAACCTTTTAGAGTTACCAACTAATTTAATGTTCAGCAGTGAGTACATCTTTGGTTTGACCAAATAAAGATTTTCATCCGTCCACCTAAAACATATAAAAGACTTATTTTTGTGAATATCAATCTTTTATTAAAAGATACTAAATAAGAATTCCTTATTAAATAAGCTACTGATATAAGATTTCTCTTAAAGTTAGGAACATAAAATAGTCTTTCAATAAAATAAACCTAAATCCATCAAAATAAAGATGCATTTCCCCATTGCTTCAGCTACCATCTCCAGCCCATAACGAGAGGCCTCTATCATGTAGACTTCTCGTTTCTATGAACTCCTACAAAGAAACACAAACATGATTAGTGTCACCCAAATCAATGACACGAGTGTCTTTCAATTCTTCCATTAAACAAGTTTCCAAATAAAGAAGATCCTTACTATCCTTGCCCTTGGCAACTAGGAGTTCCTTGTAAGACTTCTTAAAATGACCAAACTTCCCATAATGAAAGCACTTTGACTTTTTAGGGTCTTAAGGCTTCTTGTTCTTCTTCTTTTTCTTCCTATCCATGACAAGAAGAATAAATGAACTAGAAGCCCCTTGCTTTTTCTTTGGCTTTTTCTTATTCCTAGAGGGTTTAAAAGATTCCACTAAGTTGGCCTTTTCCCTTGTTTGGACTAGAACCTTATCATTGATCATCAGCTCATAAGCCTATAGTTATTTTATGAGCTCGGTAAGTCCTATCTCCCTTATCGCCAGATTATATGTGACTTTGAACCCAACAAAATCCTTAAATATAGTTTTGAACACCATATCAATTTGGGTGTTGTAGTCCATCTCAATAGTGTTGATAGCAGCCTCAGTAAAGAATGCCATAAGAATAAGCATATGATCTTTTATTGTAGTACCTACCTTCTACTTAGAGTTCATTATACTTGTGACAACAAATTGTCGAGCCAACTTTGTTGGCCTTTGAACATATCGTCCAAGTTTTCCATGATCTCCTAGGCAACTTGATAGGTTTCATGTTGCTTTTGTAATGCACTCATCATGCTAGTAAGGATGTAGCGTCGAGCTATCATGTTGGATTCTTTCTAACGAGTATACATGACAGAGACCGCTTCAAGTGGTGCATCAGGTAGTGGCCTTAGTAGGCATGGTTCGTCTAGTTCGAACTTATGTCTCTCGCACCTGAGAACTATTAGCAGGTTTCTTTTCGATCTTTATAATTATCACTGTTTAATTTGTTTTCATTTACTATTGAGATTAGAGGTATCAGTGGCATTTTGAGCTGAAAAAAAAATATAAAGGAATATCATCACAAAGCCAAAGCAAATATACAAGATGCTTAGCAAATAAAACATACAAGCATGTTTCTACATGAAACTTGAAAAAAAAAAAAACATATAGCATTACAATAGTAACTCTCAGCATCTATTGTCTCAAGCCAATAAAGGGTTATTATGAGACAAATAGCCAAAACATAGACCTCGTTCAATTAATATATGTTGCGTTAAATCCTTCAAGCTTAAGACATATATTAATAATTGCTTATTTTGGTCACCAGTTTAGCTAACAGAATTTCTAGGGAAGGTTAATAGCTAAACAAGTCTTAAGTGTATAACCATTATTTAAGTAGTTTGATCCATGCCCTATCCAAGCTGTCAAGGGATGGTCATATATAGAATCATGCCCAAACACGTTTTCCACTAAAAAGATCCAACCTTGTATACCGATGGTGGTAAACACCTACCAAAAGGTATGGTGAGGGGGGAATTAACGCAAGGTGTTACCATGCTTTCACATATGGATCAACAATGGAGGCTGTGGGTTTTATGTGAAAATGCAAGTTTTTAAAGAACATATATGTTTAAGCAGTATTCTTCTATCCTATATGACATGTTATTAAATATGCATACATAACATCCATCAATACATATTCATCCATCCATAACAAAACATAGAAAACTAAATGATGGAAAATTAAATAAGCTAGCCATGGTCCCATCTGAGAAAAAAGAAAAAAAATTAAAGATTACAAAATTATATCCAAAGTATTCTTTGGGTCTTAAATTTTGGTCCATCTTTGCATATCCATCTTCATGTAGCTCCTCAATTTATTTCTCATCTCAAAAATTATTTAAAATTAAAATTTCCAAAATTCAAATTTTAAACAATTTCAAATTTCATATATAACAATATGTAATTTCAAAATTTAAATCAACAATTACATAATAATTTAGAATTAAATATCAAATTTAAAAAATAGAAAAATTTTGAACCTTGGCCCATTAGGCCATAGGCCTGAAGGTCTACAACCCCTATGGGTAGCCACAACCTACGGTAGAGTTGGCAATCCTTTGTGGGGCTACTTACAGTCCTATCAGGTTGCAGGCTATGCCTGTAGCCAAGGACTGCATTCCTTAGGCTGTTGTAGCCTCTCCTACCTGCAGGTAGGGGCTACAACCCCCGCTAAGGCCCATGCCCTATTTACTGGCAAGCACCTCAAAGTGCGTGTTGATCGGCGTACCATCTCTGGGTTGTTTCTCGTATTTTGTGTCATATTCTCAATTTACCCATTATGATCTTTAAACAAAATTTGAATCCTAATTAAATTGGGATTTTCTACACAAAAAAATTTCAATCATTAAATTAAATTAAGTATTGGGAAAAATAAATTACGATCTTCAATCTTCATCTCCTCCATGAATAGTTACATAAAATTCCTATATCATTTCTAGTGTACAAAAATTCTAAAAATTCAAAGAAATAAAAAATTAAAAAATCCATGGTAAAATTAAACTGTTCTTATAGTTATAGGAAAAATCCTAGATACAATTTTTTTAAGTTCTAAGAAACCATGAGCGGCAAAATTGAGCATGCTTATAATAATTTTTAAATTTAAAACAACCACATACACCATACAGAATACATGATAACAATATAAAAGAAACCTAAAATGCCACTCTCTAAATATCAAATCCATACATCAAGGAAAAAAATGATCATTTAATCTATGTATATGACATAATCATAAGTTGGCTCAAATACCAATTGTAGGAGAAATAGTAAGACATGCACAGTGGAAGATTATAATTTTCTTTTATTTTTAAGATTGTTAAAAACCTCATGTTGCTATATATAATAAATTATTTAATAATTATTATACTTTCAGAAGAGATCACAAGGAATGCCGGAGGATGTGACTGAGAGACTTTAACCAACTAGTCTTCTGTATTATTCTCTAATTCCTAGACGACAGAGTGTGTAGGCACTCAGTTTCTTGATCAATATTCTAACGTAGCTTGTCTCTAACCCAGATCTCTGAGCATTTATTATTATCAGTGAGATGTATAATAATAAATTTACTCACCTAAGAGACTATGGTCTTAAGAATATAAGAGTCTCAATGGTCATATTTATAAATTTTTATTAGGTGGCTTTCAGAATATGAATAGGATTCACGAGAAGATTTTTCTCTCTCTTCCAATACACCAAGGCTGATTCTTGCAAGGGAAAAATCCCTAAAAAAAAAATTAGGTCACACAGAGTAAGGAAAGATTCAAAATTCAAACGGGATTCCAGACCAGATTTTTCTCTTTTCTCCCCTACAAAAATCTAAATTTTCTGATCGCTAAGTTTGGTTTAAAAAATTCGGTTCCTATGTGGATTTGTGATTCAAATTTTAAACTCTACAAATCGAGTGATTTTGTCTACACTGATAATTTTCCACAACTCCAATTTAAATTCAAATAAAATCATAGTAACTTTATTTGAAATTCAAATAATTGTCTAATCTCTTATCCAAAATAATATTCAAATTAAGAGAAAATATTGTCTTCCAAACCCTTAGAGAAATCCGCCCCCTATATTTGTGCTAGGAGAAGATTTTATTCTATTCAAATTCAAATAGGATAACATATTAAATTTCAAATATTTATTTAAACAAGATTTTTAAAATTTAAATTAATCTCATATTTTCTTTTTTAAAAATACAATTAATTTAAATTTCAAATCTTATCTTCCAAAAAATATACTCACTTAAATTAAATATTTATCCTATTTATTGAATAATACAAAATTATAATTTTGCCCTTAGCACCTAAAGAATATTGCCCACACCTGGAAACAGGAGATCTGGATTTTTCTCTTAACTAAATGCAAGAATGTAAGCAATAAAAAAAATCCTGATCAATCACCATCCATTAGAGAATTATGCGGAGCCAGTAAAAGGATCAATTGGACACACATAATGTGGGATCTAATAATCAATGTAACTATTATTCTATACTAATTAAACCCATTAGAATTATCAGTTTTAGAGTCACATAACTATAAACCTGAAACCACACTCCTAATTATATATTGTATTACACAAACCAGTGATAAGCTATCATCTAATGACCTTGTCATATATACAACACTCTCATATGATATCCATGATTAGCCTTAGGTCATAGTCTATTTGACCTGCTGATCATGGTATCTGAAAGATCTATTATACAACCAATTAAGAAAATGATTATTCATCATATGTGAATAAGAAGTCATCTGCCAAGCAAATGACACAAAGCCTTGTCCATTTTCAGATCCAGTATAATGCCTTCAAGAAGATAACCTTTACTTCTTATTAGTACTATGATTCTAATATCTGTAAACAAACCCTCTATTATATATAAGTTATGTACCTAATGAACTGATCTATAAGCTTATTATCTCTGAGATGTTTTGGCTATTAGAATATCAAAGTACACAAGTCATACACATGAAGTGATTCATCTACTCAAGATCAAGGTTTTTGCATATTGAACGTCAAAAGTGAATTGATCCACTCAAGCAGACTACACTGATCAATTACATTTTAGTCCCTGTCCAATACATCACCACTAAGCAATACATCTATGTTTCTACTCAGGAATCGAAGCTCCAGATAGTCAAGATAAATCGTCCTCCCATTTGGTTTTAGATAACATAATAGTTTTAACATGAGTTAGACACTCGATCTAACCCCATGAACTATGGACCATGGTTTAGACTACTTTAGAACATTATCTTATCACATACAAAAGTCTATTATATGCAACTTTCTAACAGTTTAACCTATGAGTTAGTGAGCCATATTTACTTATGTGATAGTCGGGTCTTTTACGGTTCTCGAACTAATGTAAAGTATTAATAAAAAATATCTTTATAAAAAAAATGTGTAATTATATTCTTAATATTTAAATAGAATTTATGAATGCTTTACAATAGTTTTGAAGTGAGAATACGGTTTTGATAATGAATTTTGGATAAAAAAGCTTTATACAGTGCATTTTCAATACTGAGGAAAAAAAATTACCAAAACTAGAGATGTACTGACTGTAAACCCTGGATAGAAAAATATGAATTATCTAAGGTTTATAGAGTGATTTAAATAATTTCAATGACTCGGAAGGCCTCAACAGCACTCTGGGAACCAATTACGAAATTTGACTGGCTTGACTTTTCGGTTAAATTTTCAACAGATAAAGCTCGGGCTGCCTTTAGTCCAAGTCAAGTTGTAATAATATATAATATATGATATGTGTTCATCCAAAATCAAGGGATGAGATGAAAGATGCTTTAAATCAATGGTTGTGATATTTTAGATTTTAAAATAATTTTGACCAAAAGTCAAATTAGAAAGAAACTGAGTAATAAATTTGATTCCTTAGGAGGCCATGCACGTGGATTAATGTTTCAAAACTAACTGGAGATCAGCTGAATTTATCCCAAAAATTTTTCCAAAAGATCCCTCAAAAATTGCCTTTTGACATTTTAACTTTAAAAAAATTATACTTTTACCTCAAAGGATATTTATCACCTTTTTGGATCTGAATTCACACATTCATAGGATTGGAAAAACTGTAGAAAATTGTTCTAAACCTCCATTAATGTTCTCAACCTTCCAAGTTTTAAAAAAATCACCCAAAATTATGTGAAAAGGTGGTAAAACTTCAAAATCGAGAGATTTTCACACAAGCAACTAAGTAAGCTCCTTAAACTATGTCTTTATTTTGATTTTCATGTGTTTTCATGGATATGGTTATTGTGGAACAAAAATAGATTTGGGATTATTTTGGTTATTCAGGCTAAATTCAAGTTGAAAATCAATTTCTAGCTTGATTTTAGAGTTGTTTTTGATACTAGAGTTCAAACATAAGTTATGTTATGTCGTACTTCATTTTTATGTAGGGTTAAGATTACCAAACCCTAAGAGAAAATTTTGATAGGTTGATTTTGACTTGTTTTGAGTGTTTATGTTAAAAAAGAAATGATTTTAGGTTATTTTTATAAAGTGTAAGGTTATTTTTTTAGTGGTTTGAATTCAAATTTTGTTGTTATGTGAAAATGAATAAAACTGAGATTTGCGTATTTGTAGTGGGATTTTGGATATGTATATAATAGAAACTGTGCCAAATGATTGATTTTGTGTAATTCTAGTAGAATGGGAAAGTGAATTTTTAAGCCATTTAATGCTGAAATATTTGAGTTATAATTGGCTTAAACATTTTAAAATTGATTTTGAGGTTTTAAAATGTGTTGAACAATGTGTATTTAGAGTTAAGGGATGTTAAATGAGAAGGAAAAGGGTACGGTTAGAAAAAAAAATGTTATTATGTTCTAGAACTAATCTAAGAATATTTAGATTAACATTGAATTGTTTTATTATAGGACGATATTTGAGAAAAGAAGACAAGGATCGAGGCGATTCTAAGTAATTAACCTTAGCCCAATTTCTGTAAGTTCAGACATTTACACTGTCTATACATGAGAAAATTTATATTGTTTTTTTTAGATTGTTTTAGAATGTATATTTTGATGTGTTATTTTTTTTGAAAAAAAAAAACATATTATTCATGAAACTTCAATGGAATTTCGATGGATGGATATTTAAGTATACTTTTAAGATTATGACGTTTCTAATGTCACAATGTTCAAAAATAAGCAAGATGGTAATATAAATACATAATTTTGGCGTAATAACCTCCTGAAGGTGTGAGGTTATTTTATGATAAACCAACGAGGATAAGTTAGTGGATCGCTCCCTAGCTCCTCTCAATAGTGCACAAGGTACAACCAAAAAAGGTCCATAAGGATAAAAGACAGATATGACTAGAAATGAATAGAAAGAACAAATAATTGAGCATAATAAATGTGTGACATGATAGTATTTTCATAAAGTATTATTTTTAAGACTTGAGTATTATGTTTGAACTTACTAGGCATTAGCTCACCAACTAGTTCATGTTTAGGTAATCAAGGTAAACAACCTATAACTTGAGCACTGATAAAGATGCTGGATTGGTGGAAGAGGATGCTAGTGTCGTGAAAACGGTTATGGTCTTATCACGACTTGTCTGTCACACAAAAAGAAAGGAACAAATTTTTTTTTGGTAACTGAATTTTATGTTTGAATGTAAATATAAGTAAGATAGTATTTTATGATGAGATGTAAGTAAGTATGAAATGATTTTAATAGTACAATATAATGGTTTTAAAGTTTTACTAGTATTAAATGGTTTTAGTTTTTTTTTTTTAATTTCAGCAAAATATGGCTAGTTTTATTACTATTAAAGGCATAAGAAAAAGATATTAAAAGGATGAACTAACGAATTAGTTACCCGTGCTAGGCGGGGCGCCATAATTGGTATTAGAGCAGGCAGTTCACCATAACCAATCATGACGTTGTATGCATTCGCTTCCGCATAGTCTAAGTAAGTTAGTATTTTCACTATTCAAATTTTAATTTAAATAACACATTGATATTAGGATTATAGTATGGATCATCAACTAAGAAGATGTATTTATCATCCATATGCATGCACAATTTGGATGAGACCAATTATTCATACACGGATGGCCCGACCTCAGGTACCGCCACCATTGGTACCAGTAGTACCTGCATCGTTGTCACCAGCTATTCCTAGTTTTAGGTTAAAACCTATTAGGCATGCTTAACCCCATACCTTAACCGAACCAGCAATCAAACTAGAAGCTTTATTAGCTAATCAAATAAGAGAAAACTAAGAATTGAGAAACCACTTGAACCAAAAGAATCAAGAACCTACTGAGGAGGAAGCTCCACCCCTACATTAAGTACCAGAACTACCAATTGCATTAGAACCTGAACCGATTCAAGCTCCAATTAAGATACTGAATCCTCCACTAGCACCTATCAACCAGCAAAGAATTCAAGAACCACAAGCTATTATTCAACAAGAAACACTTTATGAAAGTTTTTAATGAATAAGACCACCAGAGTTTGATGGTTCAACTGACCTGTTGGAAGCCAAGGAATGGTTATCTTTTTTCCAATGTATCATCAACTTCATAAATTTGATTGATCAATAAGAGGTTCTTCGTGCATCTTACGTGCTGAACAAAGATGCCCAATACTGGTGGGAGATCGTTTGCATCAGAAAAGATAAGTTTCAGACGACTTGGAATGACTTTTAAAAGGAGGTTAATCAGAAATATTATGATCCTACTGCATTAGGACTGTGACAAAAAGAATTTGAAACTTGAAATAGGGAAATATGACAGTGGCTGAAGTATGTCACAAGTTCGACCGATTGTCTAAAGTATGCCCACATCTGGTTCCTATTGAAGGGGATAGAATTAGGAAGATGATCAGGATGTTTCGACCTGAGATTTTAGCTTTGGTTGATAGTGGATATCCCTGCCAATCCCAATGGCTGACTGTGTCACTAGAGCAATAAAAGCTGAGTTTCATTTAGTGAGAGCAAAAGAAGAACGAGCTCAAATGTAGGAAGCTAAGAAAAAGGAAAGACAGTAGTCCAGGCAAGCTTAAATAGGGAATCAGACCCCACAAGGAAGTCAATTTACCCAGCCCATGAAACCTGGATAAGGAGGCCGATGGCGATAACACAACCCTAACAAAGAAAGGGTAATTTCATGGGGAACCGAAATTAGGGCCACAAAAATTACAACCAAAGCAGTCTGCCAATGTTGGTTTAAGTACACCTGGTGCTATAAGCACTCCAAATTGTCTGACCTATGGGAAACGACATTTGGGTGAATGTAGACTTGGCACCAATGTCTGCTACCTCTGCGGAAAAGAAGGATACTATGCACAAAATTGCTCGAATAGTGGACATAGTCAAACCAACACAGTTTAATAGCATTCACAGAATCCTCAAGTCCATGCGATCCAAGTGAAGATTGAAGTGCTACTAGTACAACAAAAGCATTTTGATAGTATGGCCCAAACAAATGAATGAGTGATGGTTTATACTAAAGTGGATGTTGAAGCAGGCACATCGACTGTTGTTACAGGTCAACTCTCTATCGCCTAATATTCAACATATGCATTATTTGATTCTAGTGCATCACACTCATTTGCATCACAAGAATTTACTATAAAGTTAAAACATGTTAAGAATAGAATTGGAATAATATTTAAGACTGTGTAGCCTTTGGGTGAAGTACTATTGTCCAATTACTGGTTATGACATGTACCAGTAAATATGGTAGATAGAGAGTCATTCGTTGATCTAATAGTGCTAAAGATAGTCGATTACGACGTGATCCTAGGAATGGATTTCCTAGGAAAATATCTCGCAATAATTGATTGTCGACACTGGAAGGTAGTCTTTTGGCTTGATGGAGTAGAGAGTTTTAAATATATCACTTTGTCTCGAAAGCTATTAAAAACGATGATTAGTTCAATGAAGGCTTGTAAGCTAATGTCCAGCGGGTGCGTTAGATATTTAGCTTTTGTGACTGATGTGACGAAAGAGGAAAAGCTACTACCAGATGACATTTCCATAGCTAACGAGTTCACTGATGTGTTTCTGGATGAACTACTAGGATTTCCGTTGGAGTGAGAGATTTCTTTTGAGATTGAGTTGATACTGGGAACTGCACCAATATCCAGGGCACCTTACTATATGGCTCAAACAACACTGAAGGAGTTACAGATTCAACTGAGAGATTTCCTTGACAAAGGATTTATTCCACTGAGTTATTTGTCTTGGGGAGCTCCAGTTTATTAGTGAAGAAGAAAGATGGAATGTTGCGGATGTGCATCAACTACAGAGAGTTAAATAAGGTCACTATCAGGAACAAATATCCACCACCCAGGATTAACAATCTTTTTTAGCATCTAAAGGGAGCTTCAATATTCTCGAAAATAGATTTACGCTCTGGGTATCATCAACTGAAGATCAAGGATAATGACATGACAAAGATAGCATTCAAAACCCGATACAGACATTATAAGTTTCTAGTAATGCCGTTCGGATTAATGAATACCCCAACTATGTTATGGACCTAATGAATTGAGTCTTAAAGGAGTTTTTGGTCAAGTTTGTCATTATATTTATTGATGACATTCTTATTTATTCTAAGACCCAAAAGGAGCATGAAGAGTATCTACGGATCATTCTGCATACACGAAGGGATCACTAATTATATGCAAAAATCTAAAAATGCGATTTTTGGCTTGATCAAGTTCATTTTCGAGGACATGTGGTTTTTAGAAAATCTCATAGATCCTGCCAAGATTGAAGCTGTCAGTAAATAGTCTGTATCAAAGAACATAACTGAGATATGAAGTTTTTTAGGTTTAGTTGGATACTATAGATGATTGTTGAGGGATTTACTAGACTCGCTGCACCCCTTACTAGATTAACAAGGAAGGAGAAGAAGTACGAGTAGACAAGCACATATGAAGAAAGCTTCCAAGAACTGAAGAGTAGATTAACAAGCGCACCTATTTTCACTATCCCTACTGAAAGTGAAAAGATTGACATCTATAGTAATGCGTCGAATGTGGGACTAGGAGTGGAATTAATGCAGAATGGCAAGGTTATAGTTTATGCATCACAGCAATTAAAGAATCATGAGAAAAATTACCCAACTCATGATTTGGAATTGGCTGCGGTCGTGTTTGCATTCAAGATCTAGAGACACTACCTATTTGGAGCTCAATGTCAAATTTTCACTGATCATGAGAGTCTAAAATACTTCTTCACTCAGAATGAGCTAACATGTGACAGAGATGATGGTTGGAATTAGTAAAGGATTATGATTATGAAATTCTTGACCATCAAAGAAAAGCGAATCGAGTTGCTAATGCTTTAAGTCACAAGTAAACATCATCACAACAATTGCCCATTGATAGAGTGCCAAAACTATTGCAATGGGAAATTAATTCACTGGAGCTGGGATTGATTTTTGGGAAGTTAGCTATGTTGCAATTGAAGCCAACACTTTATGATGAGATCAAAGAAGCTCAAAGACGAGACCTACACCTAGAAAAGCTCAAAAAAAGAGTTGCTAAAAGAAACTGAGTTTAGTATCACCGATGATGGAATATTGTTGTGTCAAGAAAGAATCTATGTTCCAGCTGATGAGGAACTTAGGAAGCGGATTATGTTAGAAGCTCACAAGACTCCGTAATCTGTACACTCAAGAACCACCAAAATGTAGGAAAATAAATCAGTGGCGCAGCGGAATAATAAAAATTTTTAGATCGTTAAATATCTCATGATGCCATATACAATAAACCAACAACAATTAAAACTCATACCTCAAGGACGCCAATCTGCAGGAGGAGAATGACCGGAGGCTTTAACCAACTAGCCTTTTCTACTATTCTCCAATTCCCGAATGGCTGAGTGTGTGGGCACTCTGAACCTCGATCGGTATGCTAGTACTGCTAGTCTTCTTCCGACCACCTAGATCTCTAAAGAACTTTATTGTCACGGTGGGCTGTGCAACAATAAGCCTGCTCACCTGAGAGTCTGTGGTCTGAGAGAACTGGAGTGGCAGGACCTCTATTTATAGACCTGCATGAAGTGATTCTCTGAATTCGAATTAGATTAGGAGATGATATTCTCCCTTATCCACAACCATAAAATCCGAATTTTCCAAGGGAAAATCCCAACAATAAAATTCGGCCATTTAGGATAAATCCAATCCAAATCTAAACAAGATTTTAACAAGAATTTTATCTCCCTTTTTCAACCAAAAAATCCGAAAATTCCAAGGAGAAAATCTCCTAAAAATTTTGACCACTTTTAGGATAAGGGAGAATCAAAATTCCACTAGGATTTTCAAGCTTGAATCTTATCTCATCCTTATCCAAAATAACCGAATTTTTCCCTAGGAGATATGCTCCAAAATTTCGACCACTTTCTGAGGAGGAGAGAATCCAAATTCAACTGGGATTGAAACTTGAATTTTTTTTCCCTTGAACCTTATCCATAAAATTCGAATTCTACTTGGACTGTGATTCAAAATTCAAATTCGAATTTCAAATTTCAAATTCGAATTTCAAATTCAAATTTCAAATTCAAATTTCAAATTTCAAATTTAAATTTCAAATTCAAATTTCAAATTCAAATTTCAAATTCAAATTTCAAATTCAAATTTCAAAGTTGAAATAAATTTCAAATTTCAAATTCCAAAATTCAAATTTCAAATTTCGAAATTCAAATTTCAAAGTCCACAAAACAGTTGTGTTTCAAATTCTTGTTCTCATGGATAATTTTCTACAACTCTAATCCAATCTCAGATAAAATCATGGCAACTTTATTTGGAGTTCGAATAACTGTGTACTCTATTATCCAAAACAAAATCTCAATCCAACCAGAGAAAATCTTGTCTACCATCCTAATCCTATGTCATCACCATCCATGCATAATAAACCAGCCAAGAGCATACACAAATCAATTTGCCAAATGTTAAGGAATTATGTGGAGCTAGTAGAGGGACTGATTGGACATATATAATCGGGCTCCCGCAAATCCATATGATCATCATTCTTTTACTGAACAACTCAATCATATGATAACTAGTTTCAGAGTCACACCACTATAAACCTGAAACTGAACTCCCAATTATATACCGTATTATGTAAGCCTGTGACAAGCTATCGTCCAATGACCTTGTCATGTATGCATAACCCTCATTTGATATCCATGATCAGCCTTAGGCCAAAGTCCGTTTAATCCTACTGATCAGGCTATCTTAAAGTTCCATTATACTACCGAATTAAGAAAATGATTATTCACCATATGTGAATAAGAAGTCATCCGCCCAGCAGACGACCCAAGGCCTTATCCATTTTCACATTCAGTATAATGCCTTTAAGAGGATACCCTTAACTCCTCATTAGAGCTATGATTCCGATATCTATAAACGAACCCTTCATCGTATACAAGTCATATACCCAACGAACCGGTCTATAAGCTTACTACCTCTAAGACGCTTTAACCATTGGAACATCAAAGTACACAAATCATATACATGAAGTTGTCCTTTTACTCAGGATTAAGGTTACTGCATAATGAATGTCAAAAGCAGATCGATCCACTTAAAGCGGACTTCGTAGATCAATCACGCTTTAGTCCCGGTCTAATATGTCACCACCAAGCAACATATCGATGTCTCTACGTGGGAGTCCAGCTCCAGACAGTCAAGACAAACCGTCCCCTCCAAGGCTTTAGACAACATAATAGTCTTAACATGAGTTAGATGCTCGGTCTAACCCCATAGACTACAGACCATAGTTTAGACCGCTAACTTTAGAACATTGTCTTCTCGCTTACAAAAGTCCATTGCATGCAATGTTCTAACAGTTTAACACAAGCAGTCAGGGAGCCATATTTGCTTATATTTACTTTAACATGTAAATAAGACGAGGACAGATAGCAATGTAATGAATAACCTCTATATATAATTTTATTATCCAGTTCAAAATAAATACATCAAAATGTCTCTAATGCTTAGGGCATTTCCTAACACAAAATGCATCAATATTTAAAGTTGCAATTTTGGTAGAGAAGAATGAAGAATGACATCACCGAATTTGTTTGTCAATGTTTAACGTGCCAGAAAGTCAAGGTTGAGCACAAGCATCCAGGAGGAAAACTGGAACAATTAGAGATTCTAGAGTGGAAATAGGAGCACATCACCATAGATTTCGTGGTAGGGATACCCAAGACACATAAGGGACATGATGCCATATGGGTTATAGTGGATAGACTGATGAAGACAACTTGGTTTATAGCAATGAAAACAACATTCACATTGGAGCAACTAGCAAATTTATTTGTCACTAATGTAATTAGACTACATGGTGTTCAAAGTCCATTGTATCTGATCAAGATAGCCATTTTACCTCCAAATTTTAGAAGTGTGTGCAAGAGGAAATGGGCACGAAATTAAAGTTTAGCACCGCGTTCCATCCCTAGACTGATGGTCAATCAAAATGAACTATCCAAACATTGGAGGATATGTTACGAGCTTGTGTCATGGATTTTAAAGGAGTACGGAATAAGAAGCTATCATTGATAGAATTCTCCTAAAACAATAGTTACCAAGCCTTAATTGGAATAGCACCTTATGAAGCACTTTGCAGAAGGAAGTACAGATCCCTAATCCAATGGTATGATTTATAGGAGAAGCAACCGCACAAAACTAATTACATTTAAGAAACATCAGAAGCAGTTGAAAAGTTCAGAGATGAATGAAAATCACACAAAGTCAATAGAAAAGCTACGTAGATAAACAACGAAGATTCCTTGAATTCAAGGTAGGCAGCTTTGTATTGTTAGGAAATGCCCTAAGTATTAGAGACATTTTGATGTATTCATTTTGAACTGGATAATAAAATTATACTTAGAGGTTATTCATTAAATTGCTATCTGTCCTCGTCTTATTTACATGTTAAAGTAAATGTAAGCAAATATGGCTCACTGACTGCTTGTGTTAAAACTGTTAGAACGTTGCATGCAATGGACTTTTGTATGCGAGAAGACAATGTTCTAAAGTTAGCAGTCTAAACTATGGTCTGTAGTCTATGGGGTTAGACCGAGCATCTAACTCATGTTAAGACTATTATGTTGTCTAAAGCCTTAGAGGGGACGGTCTGTCTTGACTGTCTGGAGCTGGACTCCCAAGTAGAGACATGGATATGTTGCTTGGTGGTGACATATTAGACCGGGACTAAAGCGTGATTGATCTACGTAGTCCGCTATGAGTGGATCAATCTGCTTTTGACGTTCATTATGCAATAACCTTAATCCTGAGTAAATGAACTACTTCATGTATATGACTTGTGTACTTTGATGTTCCAATGGCTAAAGCGTCTCAGAGGTAGTAAGCTTATAGACCGGTTCGTTGGGTGCATGACTTGTATACGATGAAGGGTTTGTTTGCAGATATCGGAATCATAGCTCTGAGGAGTTAAAGGTATCCTCTTAAAGGCATTATACTGAATGTGAAAATGGACAAGGCCTTGGGTCGTCTGCTGGGCGGATGACTTCTTATTCACATATGGTGAATAATCATTTTCTAGATTCGGTAGTATAATGGAACTTTAAGATAGCCTGATCAGTAGGATTAAACGGACTTTGACCTAAGACTGATCATGGATATCATATGAGGGTTTTGCATATATGACAAGGTCATTGGATGGTAGCTCGTCACAGGCTTACGTAATACGGTATATAATTGGGAGTTCAGTTTCACGTTTATAGTGGTGTGACTCTGAAATTAGTGATCATATGATTGAGTTGTTCGGTACAGAATGATGATCATATGGAATCACGGGAGCCCGATTATATATGTCCAATCAGTCCCTCTACTAGCTCCACATAATTCCTTAATGTTTGGCAAATTGATTTGTGTATGCTATTGGCTAGTTTATTATGCATGGATGGTGATGACACAGGATTAGGATGGTAGACAAGATTCTCTCCGGTTGGATTCAGATTTTGTTTTGGATAATAGAGTACACAATTATTCGAACTCCAAATAAAGTTGCCATGATTTTATTTGAGATTGGATTGGAGTTGTAGAAAATTATCCATGAGAACAAGAATATGAAATACAACCGTTTTGTGGAATTTGAAATTTGAATTTTGAAATTTGAAATTTGAATTTTGAAATTTGAAATTTGAATTTTGAATTTGAAATTTGAATTTGAAATTTGAATTTGAAATTCGAATTTGAAATTTGAATTTGAAATTTAAATTTGAAATTTGAAATTTGAAATTTGAAATTTGAATTTGAAATTTGAATTTGAAATTTGAAATTCAAATTTTGAATCACAGTCCAAGTAGGATTCGAATTTGTTGTGGAAAATCCACAAGGTTTGAAATTCGAATTTGAGTTGGATTTGGAGAGGATAATCTTGTTAGAATCCTACTTGAATTTTGAATCCAAATCCCAACAAATAAGGGACGAAATTTTGAGGATAATCCTCATGAAAGATTTCGGATTTTGTGGATAAGATTCAAGGGAATATTCAAGCTTCAATCCTAGTTGAATTTGGTTTTCTCTCTCCTCCCAAAAGTGGCCGAAATTTTGGATCCCTAATCCTAGGAAATTCGGTTATTTTTGGATAAGGTTAAGATGAGATTTTGCTTGAGAAATCCTAGTGGAATTTTGATTCTCCCTTATCCTAAAAGTGGCCGAAAATTTGGAGGATTTTCTCCTTGTGAATTTCGGATTTTTTGGTTGGAAAAGGGAGATAAAATTCTAGCTAAAATCTTGTTAAGATTTGGATTGGATTTATCTAGAAAAACCGAATTTAATTGTGGAGATTCTCCCTTGGAAAATTCGGATTTTTTGGGTTTGGATAAGGGAAAATATCTTTTCCTAGTCCAATCCAAATTCAGAGATTCACCTCATGCAGGTCTATAAATAGAGGTCCTGCCACTCCAGTTCTCTCAGACCACAGACTCTCAGGTGAGCAGGCTTATTGTTGCACAGCTCATCGTGACAATAAAGTTCTTTAGAGATCTGGGTGGTCGGAAGAAGACTAGCAGTGCTAGCATACCGATCGAGGTTCAGAGTGCCCACACACTCAGCCATTCGGGAATTGGAGAATAGTAGAGAAGGCTAGTTGGTTGAAGCCTCCGGTCACTCTCCTCCTGTTCATTGGCGTCCTTGAGGTATGAGTTTTAATTGTTGTTGATTTATTGTATATGGCATCATGAGATATTTAACGATCTAAAAATTTTTATTGTTCCGCTGCGCCACTCTGATACGTTTTTACCGGTTTATTTTCCTACATGTATTCATCAAGGTTACACCTATGAAAGGCATTATGAGCTTTAGGAAGAAAGGCAAACTTAGTCCAAGGTACGCTGGACCATTTGAGGTGATCGAGCGGATTGGCAAGGTAGCCTACAGATTGGCATTACCACTTGATCTGTCAGTTGTACATGACATTTTCCATGTCTCCATGTTGAGGAAATATGTGACAACCAATAAATTTCATTATTCTCGAAAAATTGGTACATGAAATGTACATGATGAATTTCATATTTGAACTGTGAAATGTAGTGATTTTATGTGTGTATGAGTGTGTGTCATATACAAGATATACAATATCAAGAAATTGGTCAAGATGACCTTTTCTTGATAAAAAACTGATATATTTAAAATCAGTATGCTCAAATTAGTCAGTTGAGCATAAAAAGTAAATTTTGACCAGGAAACATGCAGTATCAAGAAATTGGTCAAGATGGCCTTTTCTTGAAATAAAACTAATATATTTAGAGTCAGAATGCTCGAATTAGTCATTTAAGTACAAAAAGTAATTTTTTGACCGGAAAATCGCAGTATTGAAAAACTGGTCGAGATGACCTCAAATGAATGTAAAACTGATATATTTAGGTTTAGCACGCCCAAATTAATCAGTACAGCCTATGTTAAAATTTTCATAAAAAAATAAAAATATAAAAGGGGGAAAATTCAGAAATTTCAAAATAAGCCCTCATAATTTTCTTTCCTTCTCTTTCCTCCCCACCACATAATATGAATAGTAATCGACCACCAAAAACGGTGTCCATTTTTGAAACTGTTACTCTCCTTGGAAAGCTCTCGACGAGCTGAGTCCAATGACGTGCCAAGTCGATGGAACCGACGCCGGAGGAAGCCGCACGCGTTGCCTGAAACCGTAGGAGGCCGAAAATTTTGAGCCGCCGTATCTCCACTGTCCGACATCTAAATGCCACAATTCTAGTCCCAGTGGATTTATGGTGAAAAGTAGAACAAAACCCAGGTCTCATTTCAGCTCAATGGCCATCGGATTGCACCGCCTAAGCTTCGCCGTCGCCGCCATGGAATCCGTCAATTCTGGTGGAGTTGAGTGACATGGTGGGTACCAAAATGCTGAAAATAGCACAAGGAACAAAAGCCCCAAACCAATTTCAAGAAACAAAGCCGGCACAATGGAAAACGGACCACGCCGCCACCATCCGCCTTTCGAGGGTCGATTTCCGGCGATAGGAACCTTGATTGGTGAAATTGATACCACCAATGGGTTTCTCTCGTTGAGCTCTTCAAGATGGTGTCCACCGTTGCCCACACTGCCACTAGTCAACACCGATCGACGGTGAGTCAATGCCAGTCAATGGTGGTCAACGCGGTCAACGACGGCCAGACGATCAACATTTAAAGAATGGCCCATTGGCCTTTTGACATTCCGAACACATCCGCGGCATCAGATTTGCAAACCAAAACTTGAAAAGTGAAGAACAGTAGAATAATGTTCGTGGGCTCGAGACCGAACGGTTCATTCGATCGCCGCTGGGATGATTTCGGTAGTGATTTCGGGCCCTTCATTCCTTAATTTATGTTTTGGAATGATTATGTATTAATTATGTATTTTGGCATGTGAAATTGTAAGAAAAATGGATGAAAATGATGGATAAAAAAATGTATGAAAATGTGAAGATTTTTATGTAAAAGTTGAGTTTTACATAAAAATATAGGCCTCTGGTATAGTACATGGTAAATTAGAATAAGTTAGATAGTTTTAAGGCGTTTCCTAAACACCAAGAACCTAAAAATTAAGTGGATATGCAGTCGAAATTTATAAAACAATACAAACGGGTATTTTAGAAAGCGAAGGGTAAAAACGTGATCGGGATGGAAACTTGAGCCTGTAGGAAATTTAAATCGATAAAAACATATCAGAGTGGCGCAACGGAAAAATAAAAATTTTTTCAAGATCGTTAAATATCTCGTGATGCCATATAAAATAAACTAACAATAATTTAAACTCATACCTCAAGGACGCCAATCTGCAGGAGGAGAATGACCGGAAGGCTTCAATCAACTAGCCTTCTTTACTATTCTCCAACTCCCAAATGGCTGAGTGTGTGGACACTCTAAACCTCGATCGGTATGCTAGCACTGCTAGTCTTCTTCCGACCACCCAGATCTCTAAAGAACTTATTGTCACGGTGAGTTGTGCAACAATAAGCCTGCTCACCTGAGAGCCTATAGTTTAAGAGAACTGGAGTGGAAGGACCTCTATTTATAGACTTATATGAGGTGATTCTCTGAATTCGAATTGGATTAGGAGAAGATATTCTCCCTTATCCACAACCGAAAAATCTGAATTTTCCAAGGAGAAAATCCCAACAAAATTTCGGCCCCTTTAGTATTATCCAATTCAAATCTAAATAAGATTTTAACTTGAATTTTATCTCCCTTTTTCCAACCAAAAAATCTGAAAATCCTTAAGGATTTTCACCAAATATTTTCGGCCACAAAAGATAAGGGAAGAATCAAAATTCCACTAGGATTTTCAAGCTTGAATCTTATCTCATTCTTATCCAAAATAACCCAAAATCGCCTAAGTTATCTTCCTCAAAATTTCGGCAATAATCAGGGAGGAGAGAATCCAAATTCAACTGGGATTGAAACTTGAATTTTTCCCTAGACCTTATCTACAAAAAATCCAAAAATTCCATGAAGATAATCCTCAAAATTTTCGTCCATTATTGTTAGGATTTGGATTCAAAATTCAAGTAGGATTCTAACAAGATTTTCCTTTCCATATTCAACTCAAATTCGAATTTCATTCCTTGTAGATTTACCACAAGAGATTCAAATCCTACTTGGACTGTGATTCAAAATTTGAATTTCAAAATTCAAATTCAAATTTTAAATTCAAATTTCAAATTTCAAATTTAAAATTTCAAATTCGAATTTCAAATTCAAATTTCAAATTCAAATTTCAAATTTCAAATTTCAAAATCCACAAAACAGTTGTATTTCAAATTCTTATTCTCATAGATAATTTTCTACAACTCTAATCCAATCTCAAATAAAATCATGACAACTTTATTTGGAGTTCAAATAATTGTGTACTCTATTATCCAAAACAAAATCTGAATTCAACCGGAGAGAATCTTGTCTACCATCCTAATCCTATGTCAACACCATCTATGCATAATCAACAAGCCAATAGCATACACAAATCAATTTGCCAAACGTTAAGGAATTATGTGGAGCTAGTAGAGGGACCAATTGGACATATATAATTGGGCTTCCGCAAATCCATATGATCATCGTTCTTTACCGAACAACTCAATCATATGATCACTAATTTCAGAGTCACACCACTATAAACCTGAAACTAAACTCCAAATTATATACCGTATTACGTAAGCCTATGACAAGTTATCGTCCAATGACCTTATCATGTATGTAGAACCCTTATATGATATCCATGATCAGCCTTAGGTCAAAGTCCGTTCAATCCTACTGATCAGTCTATCTTAAAGTTCCATTATACTACCGAATAAAGAAAATGATTATTTACCATATGTGAATAAGAAGTCATCCGCCCAGCAGACGACCCAAGGCTTTATCTATTTTCACACTTAGTATAATGCCTTTTAGAGGATACCCTTAACTCCTTATTAGAGCTATGATTCTGATATCTGTAAACAAACCCTTCATCGTATACAAGTCATGCACCGAACGAACCGGTCTATAAGCTTACTACCTTTGAGACGCTTTAGCCATTGGAGCATCAAAGTGTACAAGTCATGTACATGAAGCTATTCATCTACTCAGGATTAAGGTTACTGCACAATGAACGTCAAAAGCAGATCGATCCACTCAAAGCGGACTTCATAGATCAATCAAGCTTTAGTCCCGGTCTAATATGTCACCACCAAGCAACATATCTATGTCTCTACTTGGGAGTTCAGCTCCAGACAGTCAAGACAAACCGTCCCCTCCAAGGCTTTAGACAACATAATAGTCTTAACATAAGTTAGATGCTCAGTCTAACCCCATAGACTACAGACCTTAGTTTAGACCGCTTACTTTATAACATTGTCTTCTCGCATACAAAAGTCCATTGCATGCAACGTTCTAACAGTTTTAACATATGCAATCAGGGAGCTATATTTATTTACATTCACTTTAACATGTAAATAAAATGAGGACAGATAGCAATATAATGAATAACCTCTATATATAATTTTATTATCCAGTTCAAAATAAATACATCAAAATGTCCGTAATGCTTAGGGCATTTCCTAACAATTTCCTACTTGCCCTAAGCCAGTAGATGTGCCATGTTACGCATCCCCATTGCCTCTACATGCATCTCAAAGCTTCTAGCCACCAAAGTCTTAGTAAAGGGATCGGCAATGTTGTCCTTAGACGCGATCTATCATACATCTACTTGTCCTGTCTCCACGTGCCCTCTAACAATATGATATCTCCGATCTATGTGCTTGGTCCTCTTATGGTGCTGAGATTCCCTTGTGGTGCCGAGATTCCCTTATATTGGCAATAGCCCCAGTGTTATCACAGTAAAGTGTGATAGGCTTGTCAACACCTGGAATGACCTCAAGGTCTCTAAAGAACTTGCGGAGCCAAACCGCTTCTTTAGATGCCTCAGCCGCAGCCACATACTTAGCCTCCATAGTAAAGTCAGTTGTGTAGCCCTACTTCACGCTCCTCCATACAATGGCACCTCTTCTGAGCAAGAACACTGATCCAGATGTTGATTTCCTCGCATCCTTGCAAGTCTAGAAGTTTGAGTCCGTGTATCCTATGGGTGTTAGGTCCCCTCCAGAATACACTAGCATATAATTCCTCGTTCTCTTAAGATACTTGAGTATATGCTTTACTGCTCACTAGTGCTTGGTTGCAAGATTCGCTTGATATCGACTCACCATAACTACTGCAAAATGTATGTCCGTGCGAGTGCAAAGCATAGGGTACATAAGGCTACCCACAGCGGATGCATAAGGGACCTTACTCATACACTCTCTTTCTTTCGATGTCTTTGGACAGTCATCCAATGAAAGAGTTAGACCGGCAATAGAAGGTTGTGTACCTTTCTTTGCCTCTTGCATTGCATATTTGTCAATTATTTTATCTATATATGAAGCTTGGTATAATGTTATCATTTTGTTCTTTCGATCTCTGAAGAGACGAATGCCTAGAACATAATTAGCTTCTCCTAAGTCCTTCATGTCAAGTTGTTGGTGTAACCAAAGCTTGACCAATGATAAGTTCCCTACATCATTCCTAATGAGTAGTATATCATCGAAACAGAGTATCAGAAAGACCACTTTTCCATCCTTAATACATTTATAAACACATGGTTCATCAACGTTCTGCTCAAAACCGAAAGTCTTGATTGCTTGATCAAATCTCTGGTTCCATGAGTAGGATGCTTGCTTTAATCCATAAATGGATCTAAGTAACTTACAAACTTTCCTTTCTTGGCCTTTCGCTACGAACCCTTCAGGCTGTATCATGTAGATACACTCCTCAAGATGGCCATTCAAGAATGCCATCTTGACATCCATTTGCCAGATCTCATAATCGAGAGCCGTTGCAACGGATAGACTTCAGCATAGCAACAGGCGAAAAGGTTTCATCATAATCGATTCCAGCCTTTTGATTGTACCCCTTTGCAACCAGTCTAGCTTTGAAAGTTTCTACTCTCCCTTCTGCATCCTTCTTTCTTTTGTAGACCCATTTGCATCCAATGGGTTTTATCCCATCTGGCAAATCTATAAGTTCCCAAACAAAGTTGGATTTCGTAGAATCCATCTCATTGTTCATAGGCTATTTCCAAGATTTAGAATCAATATCATTTATAGCTTCATCATAGGTGATCGAATCATCCTTATGCTCGTGAGCCTCGGCCTGGTATACCTCAGCATCATAAATGAAGAAATTAGGTTTCTTGAAAACCCTCCCACTACGACGAAGCACCCTAAATTGTTGATCGTTTACAGGTCTTTCACCAGAACTCAGACTTGTGTCCAAGACCAAAACCTATGGAGCAGTTCTTTCACCCGATAATTCCTCTAACACTACTTTGCTTCGAGGCTTAAAGTCATTCATGTGACTTTCCTCCAAGAATGTCGCATGGGTTAACACAATGACTTTTTGTTCCTTCGGATTATAGAACAGACCTCCTTTAGTTCCCTTTAGATACCCTACAAACATGCACAATTCTGATCTTGGTTCCAACTTCTTCGCATCCCTATCCAGTACATGCGCCGGGCAGCCCCATATTCTCATATGTCCAAGGGAGAGCTTCCTGCCATGCCACAATTCATATGGAGTTCTGGGAATTGATTTGCTTGGAACCTGGTTCAGAATATAGCATGCCGTTTGTAAAGCATATCCCCAAAATGATAGCAACAGCATTGAATAACTCATCATGGACCGTACCATATTCAACAAGGTCCTATTTCTCCTTTCAGCTACACCATTCTGTTGTGGAGTACCAAGTGCAGTCAATTGGGATAATATCCCATTCTGTACAAGATGTCCTAGAAATTCGTCAGAGAGGTATTCACCACCTCGATCAGATCGAAGTGTCTTTATAGATTTATCCAATTGCTTTTTCACTTCCGTACGATACTATTTGAACTTGTCAAAGGTTTCACTCTTGTGGTGCATCAGATACACATATCCATACCTCAAGTAATCATCTATAAAGAAGACATAACACTCGAACCCTCCTCATGCTGTGACATTCATGGGGCCACATACGTTAGTGTGCACAATTTCTAAGAGCTCCTGTGCCCTAGTACCCTTAGCTCCAGAAGACCTCTTAGTCATCTTTCCCTCTAGACAAGACTCACATTGAGGAAGATGTACCTCCTCCAGAGATTCTAGAGGACCGTTTTTCACCAATTTTTGAATCCTATCTTGATTAATATGACCAAGTCTTAAATGCCAATGATAAGCCTTGTTAGAGTAAGAAACTTTCAACCTTTTAGAGTTATCTATTAATTCAATGTCAAGTAGTGAGTACATCTTTGGTTTGATCAAATATCCATCCATCCATCCAGAATAGATAAAAGACTTATTTCTACGAATATCAACTCTTTTACTAAAAGAAACTGAATAAGAATCCTTTGTTAAACAAGCTACCGATATAAGGTTCCTCCTAAAATTAGAAACATAAAAACAGTCTTTCAATAAAATAAACCTAAATTCATCAAAGTAAAGATAAATATCTCCCACTGCCTCAGCCACCACCAAACTACCGTCCCCAGTCGACAACGAGAGGCTCTTATCATGTAGACTTCTCGTTTCCACAAACCCCTGCATAGAAACACAAACATGATTAGTGGCGCTCGAATCAATGACCCAAGTGTCTTTCGATTCTTCCACTAAACACACTTCCAAATAGTAAAGTTCCTTACCTTCCTTGCCCTTGACGGCTAAGATTTCACAGCAAGCCTTCTTGAAGTGACCTACCTTCCCACAGTGAAAGCATTTGGACTTTTTAGGGTCCCTGGGCTTCCTGTTCTTCTTCTTTTTCTTATTCCCATCCGAGACAGGAGGATTAGAAGAACTCGAAGCCGCTTACTTCTGATTTGGCCTCTTCCTTTTCCGTGAGGGTTTGGAAGATTCCGCCAAATTGGCCTCTCCTTTAGGTTAGACCGCATCCCCATCCCTGATCATCCGCTCGTAAGCTTGGAGTTACTTCATGAGCTTGGTTAGTCCTAACTCCCTTGTCACCAGATTGTATGCGGCCTTAAACCATCCAAAATCTTTAGACAGAGTTTTGAACACCATCTGGATCTGGGTGTTGTAGTCTAACTCAGCACCGTTCTCAGCAGCCTCAGCGAATAATCCCAGTAGAGTGATCATATGGTCCTTCATTAGAGTATCCGCCTTTTGCTTAGAGTTCATAATGCTAGTTATAGTGGACTGTCAAGCCAATTTTTCTTGGCCTCCGAACATGTCCTCCAGATTTTCCATGATCTCCCCAGCAACTTGATAAGTCTCATGCTGCTTTTGTAAAGCACTCGTCATGCTACCCAGAATGTAGTATCGAGCTATCTCATTGGATTCTCTCCAACGAGTATAGGCAACCGGGACCTCCTCAAGTGGTGTGTCAGGTTTGGGCCCTAGTGGGCATGGTTCGTCTTGTACGAACTTGTGTCTCTCGCAGCTGAGACCTATCAACAGATTTCTTTTCTAATCTTTATAATTATCGACATTCAGTTTATTCTTAGTAAGTATTGAAATAAGGGGTGTCGGTGACATTTTGAACTGAAATAAAATTATACTAGACATCATTACAAAGCCCAAGCAAATATACAGATAATTTAGCAAATAAAACATACAAGTATGTTCCTATATGAAACTTGAAAAACATGTAGCATTGCAACAGTAATTCTCAGCACCTATTGCCCCAAGCCACCAAGGGCTGGTCATGAAACAAATGGCCGGAACATGGACCCCGTCCAATTAATATATGTTGCCTTAAATCCTCTAAGGTTAAGACATATATTAATAACCGCTTATTTGGCCACCAGTTTAGTTAACAGAGCTTTTAGCGAAGGTTAATAACTAAACAAGTCTTGAGTATATAACCATTGTTTACGTAGCCTAATCCACGTCCTACCAAGCCACTGAGGGGTGGTCATGAATAGGATCGTACCCGAACTCGTTTTCTACATAGGAGATCCAATCTAGTATACCCACGGTGGTAAACACCTACCGAGGGGTGTGGTCAGGGTAGAACTGATACGAGGCGTTACCATGCTTTCACATATGGAGCAACAATGGAGGCCGTGGGTTTTGTTTGAAACCCTCTCCCACTCAATATTTTAAAAAACATGCAAGTTTTTACAAATATGTATGATCAATATAGTATGAGCGACACTCACCTATCCTATATGACATGTTATCAAATATGCGTATAAAACATCCATCAATACATATTTATACGTCCATGACATATCACAGAAAAAATAATTGATAGAATAACCAAGCCATGATTCCATCCTAGAACAAAGAAAATAAAGATTACAAAATTCCATCCAAAGCATTCTTTGGATCTTGAATTTTGTTCCATCTTCTTGTATTCATTTTTATGTAGCCTCTCCATTTATTTCTCATCCTATGAATCATTTAAAATTTAAATCCCAAAAATTTAAATTTCAAATTCAAATTTTAAAGAATTTTAAATATCATGTGTAATAATATGTAATTACAAAAATTTCAAATTTTCATTGACATATTTTTAAACATGATTTAAAATTAAATCTCAAATTTAAAAATCAAAATTTTTTAATTTTCGAACCGTCATCCCACCGGCCCCGGAAGCCGACAGCCGTCGTGGGTAGCCCCCAGCCCCCGAGGGGCTGGCAGCCCATGGTTACCCCTTGTGCTGCCCTGCCGGGCTGCAGGCCAAGCCTGCAGTGCCAGGCTGCACGCCTAGGCTGGGCGCAGCAGCCGGCAGGCTGCAGGCAGCGCCTGTAGCCACAGGCTGCACCCCCAGGCTGCGACTGTTAGGAAATGCCCTAAGCATTAGAGACATTTTGATGTATTTATTTTGAACTGGATAATAAAATTATATATAGAGGTTATTCATTACATTGCTATATGTCCTCGTCTTATTTACATGTTAAAGTAAATGTAAGCAAATATGGCTCACTGACTGCTTGTGTTAAAACTGTTAGAATGTTGCATGCAATGGACTTTTGTATGCGAGAAGACGATGTTCTAAAGTTAGCGGTCTAAACTATGGTCTATAGTCTATGGGGTTAGACCGAGCATCTAACTCATGTTAAGACTATTATGTTGTCTAAAGCCTTGGAGGGGACGGTTTGTCTTGACTGTCTAGAGCTGGACTCCCAAGTAGAGACATAGACATGTCACTTGGTGGTGACATATTAGACCGGGACTAAAGCGTGATTGATCTACGTAGTCCACTATGAGTGGATCAATCTACTTTTGACGTTTATTGTGCAATAACCTTAATCCTGAGTAAATGAACTACTTCATGTATATGACTTGTGTACTTTGATATTCCAATGGTTAAAGCGTCTCAGAGGTAGTAAACTTATAGACCGGTTCGTTGGGTGCATAACTTGTATACGATGAAGGGTTTGTTTGCAGATATCGGAATCATAGCTCAAACGAGTTAAAGGTATCCTCTTAAAGGTATTATACTGAATGTGAAAACGGACAAGGCCTTGGGTCGTCTGCTGGGCGGATGACTTCTTATTCACATATGGTGAATAATCATTTTCTTAATTCGGTAGTATAATGAAACTTTAAGATAGCCTGATCAGTAGGATTAAACGGACTTTGACCTAAGGCTGATCATGGATATCATATGAGGGTTTTGCATACATGACAAGGTCATTGGATAGTAGCTCGTCACAGGCTTACGTAAAACGGTATATAATTGGGAGTTCAGTTTCAGGTTTATAGTGGTGTGACTCTGAAACTAGTGATCATATGATTGAGTTGTTCGGTAAAGAATGATGATCATATGGGTGCAGGAGCCTGATTATATATGTCCAATCAGTCCTTCTACTAACTCCATATAATTCCTTAACGTTTGGCAAATTGATTTGTGTATGCTATTGGCCGGTTTATTATGCATGGATGGTGATGACACAGGATTAGGATGGTAGACAAGATTCTCTCCGGTTGGATTCAGATTTTGTTTTGGATAATAGAGTATACAATTATTCGAACTCCAAACAAAGTTGCCATGATTTTATTTGAGATTGGATTGGAGTTGTAGAAAATTATCCATGAGAATAAGAATTTGAAACACAACTGTTTTGTGGATTTTGAAATTTGAATTTTTAAATTTGAAATTTGAAATTTGAAATTTGAAATTTGAAATTTGAAATTTGAATTTTGAATTTGAAATTTGAATTTGAAATTCGAATTTAAAATTCGAATTTGAAATTCGAATTTGAAATTTGAATTTGGAATTTAAAATTTAAAATTTAAAATTTGAATTTGAAATTCGAATTTGAAATTTGAAATTCAAATTTTGAATCACAGTCCAAGTGGGATTCGAATTTGTTGTTGAAAATCCACAAGGTTTGAAATTCGAATTTGAGTTAGATTTGGAGAGGATAATCTTGTTAGAATCCTACTTGAATTTTGAATCCAAATCCTAACAAATAGTGGATGAAATTTTGAGGATTATCCTCAATGGAATTTCGGTTTTTGTGGATAAGGTTCAAGGGAAAAATTCAAGTTTCAATCCCAGTTGAATTTGGATTCTCTCCTCCCTGAAAAGTGGCCGAAATTATGGAGGATTCTCCTAGGAAAATTCGGTTATTTTGGATAAGGATGAGATAAGATTCAAGCTTGAAAATCCTAGTGGAATTTTGATTCTCCCTTATCCTAAAAGCAGCCGAAAATTTTAGGAGATTTTCTCCTAGGAAATTTCAGATTTTTTGGTTGAAAAAGGGAGATAAAATTCTAGTTAAAATCTTGTTTAGATTTGGATTGGATTTATCCCATAATGGCCGAATTTTATTGTTGGGATTCTCCCATGGAAAATCCGGATTTTATGGTTATAGATAAGGGAGAATATCTTTCTCTAATCCAATTCGAATTCAGAGAATCGCCTCATTCAGGTCTATAAATAGAGGTCCTGCCACTCCAGTTCTCTCAGACCACAGACTCTCAGGTCTGCAGGCTTATTGTTGCACAGCCCACTGTGACAATAAAGTTCTTTAGAGATCTAGGTGGTCGGAAGAAGACTAGTAGTGCTAGCATACCGATCGAGGTTCAGAGTGCCCACACACTCAGCCATTCGGGAATTGGAGAATAGTAGAGAAGGTTAGTTGGTTGAAGCCTCCGGTCATTCTCCTCCTGCAAGATTGGCGCCCTTGAGGTATGAGTTTTAATTGTTGTTGGTCTATTGTATATGGCATCATGAGATATTTAACGATCTAAAAATTTTTATAGCTCTACTGCGCCACTCTGATACGTCTTTACCGATTTATTATCCTACAATTGGTATCAGAGCCATCTCATGACTATGCCATGTACATAAATTAGACAATTACTTAGTCTTTTTATTTATGTATGGATTTGATATTTAGAGAGTAGTATTCTAGGGTTCCTTTATGTTGTTATCATGGATTATGTATAAAGTATGTGGTTATTTTAATTTTCTAAATTTTTATAAGCATGCTTGTTTATGCCAGTTATGGTTCCTTAGAATTTAAAAAAATTGTATCTAGGATTTTTTATGTAACCATGGAAGCAATTTATTAACACTGCAATTTTCCCATGGATTTTAATTTTTGTCTCTTAGAATTTTTATGGTTAGAATTTTTGTACACCGGAAACGGTTTAGGAAATTTTATGTAATTATTCTTGGAGGAGATTGAAGATTGAAGACCGTAATTTATTTTTCCCAAAAAGTTAAATTTGATTTAAAGATTGAAATTTTGATTGTGTGGAAAATCTCAATTTAATTGGGATTCAAATTAATTTTTGGAGATCCTAATAGGTAAATTGAAATATGGCATGAAAATCGAGACACGACCCTCCAGGATAGGCCGACGGGCCTTGGTGGGGCTGCAGCCCCTGCCCTCGGGCAGGATGGGGCTGCGACAGCCCTTGTGTAGGCCATAACCACCCACGGCCGCAGGCTTGGCCTGCAGCCGAGGGTGGCCGTGGCCTACCCAAGGCTGGCCGCAGCCTGGGCGTGCAGCCTCTGGCTGCAAGCACTGCCTGCAGCCTGTCGGCTGCTGCGCCCAGCTTGGGCGTGCAGCCTGGCGCTGCAGGCTTGGCCTGCAGCCTGGCAAGGCTGCACATATGGGGAGGCCGTGGGCTACCAGCCCCGGAGGGGCTGGTGGCTGCCCACGGCGGCTGCCACCTTTAGGGCCGGCGGTGTGACGATCTAAAAATCGAAAAATTTTGATTTTTAAATTTGAGATTTAATTTTAAATCATGTTTAAAAATATGTAATTGAAAATTTGAAATTTTTGAAATTACATATTATTACACATGATGTTTAAAATTGTTTAAAATTTAAATTTGAATTTTAAATTTGAAATTCGAATTTGGAGTTTGAATTTGAAATTTAAATTTTTGGAGATTTAAATTTTAAATAATTCTTGGGATGAGAAATAAATGGAGAGGCTACATAAAGATGGATACAAGAAGACGGAACAAAATTCAAGACCCAAAGAATGCTTTGGATGGAATTTTGTAATCTTTATTTTCTTTGTTCTAGGATGGAACCATGGCTTGGTTATTCTGTCAATTATTTTTTCTGTGCTATGTCATGGATTTATAAATATGTATTGATGGATGTTTTATATGCATATTTGATAACATGTCATATAGGATAGGTGAGTGCCGCTCATACTATATTGATCATACATAATTTGTCAAAACTTGCACGTTTTTCAAAATATTGAGTGGGAGAGGGTTTCGAACAAAACCCACGGCCTCCATTGTTGATCCATATGTGAAAGCATCATAACACCTCACGTCAGTTCTGCCCTGACTACACCCCTCGGTAGGTGTTTACTGCCGCCGGTATACTAGATTGGATCTCCTATGTGGAAAATGTGTTCGGGTACGATCCTATTCATGACCACCCCTCGGTGGCTTGGTAGGACGTGGATCGGGCTACGTAAACAATGGTTATACACTCAAGACTCGTTTAGTTATTAACCTTCCCTAGAAGCTCTGTTAACTAAACTGGTGGCCAAATAAGTAGTTATTAATATGTCTTAACCTTGGAGGATTTAAGGCAACATATATTAATTGGACGGGGTCCATGTTCCGGCTATTTGTTTCCATGACCACCCCTCGGTGGCTTGGGACAATAGGTGCTGAGAATTACCGTTGCAATGCTACATGTTTTTTCAAGTTTCATGTAGGAACATACTTATATGTTTTATTTGCTAAATTATCTGTATATTTGATTGGGCTTTGTAATGATGTCTAGTATAATTTTATTTCAGTTCAAAATGTCACCGACACCCCTCATTTCAATACTTATTGAAAATAAGTTGAATGGCGATAATTATAAAGATTGGAAAAGAAATCTATTAATAGTTCTCAGCTGTGAGAGACACAAGTTCGTACTGGACGAACCATGCCCACCTGGGCCCAAACCTGACATACCACTTGAGGAGGTCTCGGTTGCCTATAATCGTTGGAGAGAATCCAATGAGATAGCTCGATGCTACATCCTTGTTAGCATGACGAGTGCTTTACAAAAGCAGCATGAGACTTATCAAGTTGCTAGGGAGATCATGGACAATCTAGAGGACATGCTCGGAGGCCAAGAAAAATTGGCTCGACAGTCCGCTATCACCAGCATTATGAACTCTAAGCAAAAGGCAGGTACTCTGGTGAAAGACCATATGATCATTCTAATGGGATTCTTCGCTGAGGCTGCCAAGAATGGTGCTGAGTTGGACTACAACACCCAGATCGAGATGGTGTTCAAGACTCTGTCTAAAGATTTTGTGGGGTTTAAGGCCGCATACAATCTGGCAACAAAGGAGTTAGGACTAACCGAGCTCATGAAGCAACTACAGGCTTATGAGTGGATGATCAGGGATGAGGATGCGGTCCGACCTAAAGGAGAGGCCAATTTGGCGGAATCTTCCAATCCCTCACAGAAGAGGAAGAGGCCAAATAAGAAGCAAGTGGCTTCTAGTTCTTCTAATCCTCCTGTCTCGGACGGGAAGAAGAAGAAGAAGAACAAGAAGCCAAAGGACCCTAAAAAGTCCAAATGCTTCCATTGTGGGAAGGTAGGTCACTTTAAGAAGGCTTGCCGGGAATTCCTAGCCGCCAAGGGCAAGGAAGGTAAGGAACTTCATTACTTGGAAGCGTGTTTGGTGGAAGAATCGAAAGACACTTGGGTCATTGATTCGGGCGCCACTAATCGTGTTTGTGTTTCTATGCAGGGGTTCATGGAAACGAGAAGTCTACATGATAGGAGCCTCTTGTTGCGGACTGGAGATGGTAGCTTTGTGGTAGCTGAAGCAGTGGGAGACGTTTACCTATATTTTGATCAATTTAGGTTTATTTTATTGAAAGACTGTTTTTATGTTTCTAATTTTAGGAGGAACCTTATATCGGTAGCTTATTTAATAAAGGATTCTTATTCAGTTTCTTTTAGTAAAAGAGTTGATATTCGTAGAAATAAGTCTTTTATCTGTTCTGGATGGATGGATGGAAACCTATATTTGATCAAACCAAAGATGTACTCACTGCTTGACACTGAATTAATTGATAACTCTAAAAGGTTGAAAGTTTCTCACTCTAATAAGGCATATCTTTGGCATTTAAGACTTGGTCATATTAATCAGGATAGGATTTAAAGATTGGTGAAAGATGGTCCTCTGAAATCTCTGGAGGAGGTACGACTTCCCCAATGTGAGTCTTGTCTAGAGGGTAAAATGACTAAGAGGTCTTTTGGAGCTAAGGGTACAAGGGCTCAGGAGCTCTTAGAAATTGTGCACACTGACGTATGTGGCCCCATGAACGTCACAGCATGAGGAGGGTTCGAGTATTATGTCTTTTTTATAGATGATTACTCGAGGTATGGATATGTGTATCTGATGCACCGCAAGAGCGAAACCTTTGACAAGTTCAAAGAGTATCGTTCGGAAGTGGAAAAGCAATTTAATAAATCCATAAAGACACTTCGATCTGATCGAGGTGGCGAATACCTCTCCAATGAATTTCTAGGACATCTTGTAGAGAACGGGATATTATCCTAATTGACTGCACCTGGTACTCCACAACAGAATGGTGTAGCCGAAAGGAGAAACAGGACCTTATTGGATATGGTACGGTCCATGATGAGTTATTCAATGCTGCCATTGTCATTTTGGGGATATGCTTTACAAACGGCGTGCTATATTTTGAACCAGGTTCCGAGCAAATCAATTCCCAAAAATCCGTATGAATTGTGGCGTGGCAGGAAGCCCTCCCTTGGACATATGAGAATATGGGGCTGCCCGACGCATGTACTGGATGGGGATGCGAAGAAGTTGGAACCAAGATCAGAATTGTGCATGTTTATAGGGTATCCAAAGGGAACTAAAGGAGGTCTGTTCTATAACCTGAAGGAACAAAAAGTCATTGTCTTAACCCATACGACATTCTTGGAGGAAAGTCACATGAATGACTTTAAGCCTCGAAGAAAAGTGGTGCTAGAGGAGTTATCGGGTGAAAGAACTGCTCCACAGATTTTGGTCTTGGACGCAAGTCCGAGTTCCGGTGAAAGACCTGCAGACGATCAACAATTTAGGGTGCCTCGTCGTAGTGGGAGGGTTTCTAAGAACCTAATTTCTTTATGTATGATGCTGAGGTATACCAGGCCGAGGCTCATAAGCATGAGGATGATCCGGTCACCTATGGTGAAGCTGTAAATGATGTTGATTCTAAATCTTGGAAACAGGCTATGAACAATGAGATAGATTCTATGAAATCCAACTTTGTTTGGGAACTTGTAGATTTGCCAGATGGGATAAAACCCATTGGATGCAAATGAGTCTACAAAAGAAAGAAGGATGTGGAAGGGAGAGTGGAAACATTCAAAGCTAGACTGGTTGCAAAGGGATACACGCTACGATACAGCCCGAAGGGTTCGTAGCGAAAGGCCAAGAAAGGAAAGTCTGCAAGTTGCTTAGATCCGTTTATGGATTAAAGCAAGCATCCCGCTCATGGAACCAGAGGTTTGATCAAGCGATTAAGACATTTGGTTTTGAGCAGAATGTTAATGAACCTTGTGTTTATAAACGTATTAAGGATGGAAAAATGGTCTTTCTGATACTCTATGTCGATGATATACTACTCATTGGGAATGATGTAGGGAACTTATCATCGGTCAAGGTTTGGTTACACCAACAGTTTGACATGAAGGACTTGGGAGAAGCTAACAGTTGATGAACCTTGTGTTTATAAACGTATTAAAGGCATTATACTGAATGTGAAAATGGACAAGGCCTTGGGTCGTCTGCTGGACGGATGACTTCTTATTCACATATGGTGAATGATCATTTTCTTAATTCGGTAGTATAATAGAACTTTAAGATAGCCTGATCAGTAGGATTAAACGGACTTCGACCTAAGGCTGATCATGGATATCATATGAGGGTTTTGCATACATGACAAGGTCATTGGATAGTAGCTCGTCACAGGCTTACGTAATACGGTATATAATTGGGAGTTCAGTTTCAGGTTTATAGTGGTGTGACTCTGAAACTAGTGATCATATGATTGAGTTGTTCGGTAAAGAATGATGATCATATGGATTTGCGGGAGCCCGATTATATATGTCCAATCAGTCCCTCTACTAGCTCCATATAATTCCTTAACGTTTGGCAAATTGATTTGTGTATGCTATTGGCTGGTTTATTATGCATGGATGATGATGACACAGGATTAGGATGGTAGACAAGATTCTCTCCGGTTGGATTCAGATTTTGTTTTGGATAATAGAGTACACAATAATTCAAACTCTAAATAAAGTTGCCATGATTTTATTTGAGATTGGATTGGAGTTGTAGAAAATTATCCATGAGAACAAGAATTTGAAACACAACTGTTTTGTGGATTTTGAAATTTGAATTTTTAAATTTGAAATTTGAAATTTGAAATTTGAATTTTGAATTTGAAATTTGAATTTGAAATTTGAATTTGAAATTTGAATTTGAAATTTAAATTTGAAATTTGAAATTTAAAATTTGAAATTTGAATTTGAAATTCGAATTTGAAATTTGAAATTCAAATTTTAAATCACAGTCCAAGTGGGATTCGAATTTGTTGTGGAAAATCTACAAGGTTTGAAATTCGAATTTGAGTTGGATTTGGAGAGGATAATCTTGTTAGAATCCTACTTGAATTTTGAATCCAAATCCTAACAAATAGTGGATGAAATTTTGAGGATTATCCTCAATGGAATTTCGGTTTTTGTGGATAAGGTTCAAGGGAAAAATTCAAGTTTCAATCCCATTTGAAATTAGATTCTCTCCTCCCTGAAAAGTGGCCGAAATTATGGAGGATTCTCCTAGGAAAATTCGGTTATTTTGGATAAGGATGAGATAAGATTCAAGCTTGAAAATCCTAGTGGAATTTTGATTCTCCCTCATCCTTAAAGTAGCCGAAAATTTTAGGAGATTTTCTCCTAGGAAATTTCGGATTTTTTGGTTGAAAAAGGGAGATAAAATTCTAGTTAAAATCTTATTTAGATTTGGATTGGATTTATCCCATAATGGTCGAATTTTATTGTTGGGATTCTCCCATGGAAAATTCAGATTTCATGGTTATGGATAAGGGAGAATATCTTTTCCTAATCTAATTGGAATTCAGAGAATCACCTCATGCAGGTCTATAAATAGAGGTCTTGCCACTCCAGTTCTCTCAGACCACAGACTCTCAGGTGAGCAGGTTTATTGTTGCACAGCCCACTGTGACAATAAAGTTCTTTAGAGATCTGGGTGGTCGGAAGAAGACTAGCAGTGCTAGCATACAGATCGAGGTTCAGAGTGCCCACACACTCAGCCATTCGGGAATTGGAGAATAGTAGAGAAGGCTAGTTGGTTGAAGCCTCCGGTCATTCTACTCCTGCAAGATTGGCGTCCTGGAGGTATGAGTTTTAATTGTTGTTGGTTTATTGTATATAGCATCATGAGATATTTAACGATCTAAAAATTTTTATAGTTCCGCCGTGCCACTCTGATACGTTTTTACCGATTTATTATCCTACAGCGGCTAGCCTTAGGAGGGCCACGGCCACCCTCGGCTGCAGGCCAAGCCTAAGGCCGTGGGTGGTCATGGCCTGTACAGGGGCTACCGCAGCCTATCCTAACCGAGGGCAGAGGCTGTAGCCCCACCAAGGCCCGATGGCCTATCCCGAGGGGTCGTGTCTCAATTTTCGTGCTATATTCCAATTTACCCGTTAGGATCTCCAAAAATTAATTTAAATCCTAATTAAATTGAAATTTTCCACACAATCAAATTTCAACCTTTAAATTAAATTTAACTTTTGGGAAAAATAAATTACGGTCTTCAAACTTCAATCTCCTCTAAGAATAATTACATAAAAAAAAATCCTAAACCGTTTCTGGTGTACAAAAATTCTAATCATAATAATTCTAAGAGACAAAAATTAAAATCCATGGGAAAATTATAGTGTTAATAAACTGCTCCCATGGTTACATAAAAAATTCTTAGATACAATTTTTCTAAATTCTAAGGAACCATAACCGGCATAAACAAGCATGCTTATAATAATTCAAAAAAATAAAATAACCACATACTACATACATAATCCATGATAACAACATAAAGGAACCCTAGAATGCCACTCTCTAAATATCAAATCCATACATAAATAAAAAAACTAATTAATTGTCTAATTTATGTACATGGCATAGTCATGAGATGGCTCTGATACCAATTGTAGGAAATTTAAATCAATAAAAACGTATCAAAGTGGCGCAGCAGAACAATCAAAATTTTTTCAAGATCGTTAAATATCTCGTGATGCCATATACAATAAGCCAACAACAATTTAAACTCATACCTCAACGGCGCTATTCTACAGGAGGAGAATGGCCGGAGGGCTTCAACCAACTAGCCTTCTCTACTATTCTGCAATTCTCGAATGGCTGAGTGTATGGGCACTTTGAACCTTGATCGGTATGCTAGTACTACTAGTCTTCTTCCGACCACCCAAATCTTTAAAGAACTTATTGTCATGATGAGTTGTGCAACAATAAGCCTACTCACCTGAGAGTCGTGGTCTAAGAGAATTGGAGTGACAGGACCTCTATTTATAGACTTGCATGAGGTGATTCTCTTAATTCGAATTGGATTAAGAGAAGATATTCTCCCTTATCCACAACCAAAAAATCTGAATTTTCCAAGAAAAAAATCCCAACAAAATTTCAGCCTCTTTAGGATTATCCAATTCAAATCTAAACAAGATTTTAACTTGAATTTTATCTCCTTTTTTTCAGCCAAAAAATCCGAAAATCCTTAAGGATTTTCACCAAATATTTTCGACCACAAAAGGTAAGGGAAGAATCAAAATTCCACTAGGATTTTCAAGCTTGAATCTTATCTCATCCTTATCCAAAATAACCGAAAATCTACTAGGATATCTTCCTCAAAATTTTGGCCATAATCAGGGAGGAGAGAATCTAAATTCAACTGGGATTGAAACTTGAATTTTTCCGTGAACCTTATCCACAAAAAATCCAAAAATTCCATGAGGATATAATCCTCAAAATTTTCATCCATTATTGGTAGGATTTGGATTCAAAATTCAAGTAGGATTCTAACAAGATTTTCCTCTCCATATCCAACTCAAATTTGAATTTCATTCCTTGTGGATTTACCACGAGAGATGTGAATCCTACTTAGATTGTGATTCAAAATTTTAATTTCAAATTTCAAATTTCAAATTCAAATTTCAAATTCAATTTCAAATTCGAATTTCAAATTCAAATTTCAAATTCAAAATTCAAATTTCAAATTTCAAAATTCAAATTTCAAAATCCACAAAACAGTTGTATTTCAAATTCTTGTTCTCATGGATAATTTTCTACAACTCTAATCCAATCTCAAATAAAATCATGGTAACTTTATTTGGAGTTCGAATAATTGTGTACTCTATTATCCAAAACAAAATCTGAATTCAACCAGAGAGAATCTTGTCCACTATCCTAATCCTATGTCAATACCATCCATGCATAATCAACTAGCCAATAGCATACATAAATCAATTTGCCAAACGTTAAGGAATTATGTGGAGCTAGTAGAGGGACCAATTGGTCCATATGTTCATCATTCTTTACCAAACAACTCAATCATATGATCACTAATTTCAGAGTCACACCACTATAAACCTGAAACTGAACTCCCAATTATACACTGTATTACGTAAGCCTATGACAAGCTATCGTCCAATGACCTTGTCATGCATGCAGAACCCTCATATGATATCCATGATCAGCCTTAGGTCAAAGTCTGTTCAATCCTACTGATTAGGCTATCTTAAAGTTCCATTATACTACTGAATAAAGAAAATGATTATTCACCATATGTGAATAAGAAGTCATCCGCCCAGCAGACGACCCAAGGCCTTGTCCATTTTCACATTCAGTATAATGCCTTTAAGATGATACCCTTAACTCCTTATTAGAGCTATGATTCTGATATCTGTAAATAAACCCTTCATCGTATACAAGTCATGCACCCAACAAACCGGTCTATAAGCTTACTACGTCTGAGATGCTTTAGCCATTGGAACATCAAAGTACACAAGTCATATACATGAAGCTGTTTATCTACTCAGGATTAAGGTTACTACACAATGAACGTCAAAAGCAGATTGATCCACTCAAAGCGAACTTCGTAGATCAATCTAGCTTTAGTCCCGGTGTAATATGCCACCACCAAGAAATATATTTATGTCTCTACTTGGAAGTCTATGCTTCAGACAGTCAAGACAAACCGTCCCCTCCAAGGCTTTAGACATCATAATAGTCTTAACATGAGTTAGATGCTCGGTCTAACCCCATAGACTACAGACCTTAGTTTAGACCGCTTACTTTAGAACATTGTCTTCTCGCATATAAAAGTCCATTGCATGCAACGTTTTAACAGTTTTAACACAAGCAGTCAGGGATCCATATTTACGTACATTTACTTTAACATGTAAATAAAATGAGGACAGATAGTAATGTAATGAATAACCTCTATATATAATTTTATTATCCAGTTCAAAATAAATACATCAAAATGTCTCTAATACTTAGGGCATTTCCTAACAGAGCCCCCTCAGTGACCTAGGGTCGGAATAGTACCGCCCGAGGGTCGATGAATAGTAAATCAAGAATTTCAGCAATTAATATTGTAAAAGCTTGATAAAGCCTAAGAAATATTATTTTATGATTTTTGAGCTTAGAAAATCCAGTCTAAGCATTAAAATAAAAATAATACGGGCCAAAGACCCGTCCGGGGCAAAACGGTCATTTTGATCGAAAATTTCGGGAATGATAAAAAAGGGCCCTAATGGACTTAGAATGGCTTAATTAAGATTCTAAGGGCCAAAATCAAGTTTCAAATCAAGGAAAAATAAAATTATGATGAAAAATCCCGTTAGGGGTAAAATGGTAATTTTGCCAAAGTTTGAGACCTAAAGGTCATTTTTGCCAAATGCTAGCAGAAAAGTTATAAATGGGATATTAGACCCCGAAGTTCATGATTGGGAAATGAAACGTATAATTTATATGTTTTCCTAAACTTTATGTATGAAATGAGAATTTAAAATAACCGTTCTTATTTCGGTTATAAGAATTCGATACAGACGCGATGAAGGGACATCTATGGACCAAGAAAGCAAGAAAGAAGATTCAAGCAAAGTATCTGTAAATTCAGACATTTAATTGACTGTAACATGAATTGACTTCTATGTCTATGTGATCTATGTGCAGCATGTAAGTTAAAATATTTCCATGTCTGTAACATGAATAGACTATTATGTCTAAGTGTCATATATGGTAAATTTCAAATATTTCTATGTCTGCAATATGAATGGACTATTATGCCTATATGTTATATATTGTAAGTTCGAACATTGCATTAACTGCAGCATGAACTGACTGCCGTATATTTGTTTTAATGTCAAGATGCCATGATATGAATGTTACGGAAGCCATGTTATGAACTATGTGTTATGTCCAAGTCAAACATAAATTGACTTGACATTATATTTATGTGTTATATTTTGTAAGTTCAGACATTTTAAATGTCTGCAACATGAAATTATGTAATATGTTTATATGCTATGTATGACATGTAAAGTATGTATCAAGGTGCTATATGTGTGATGCCCCGTGCCCTCAGTGGCTCGGACTGTCACTGAAAAACTACAGAACTTGCTTTTCTTATACTTTCTAGCCATTTATACTTAGCTAGATATCATAAAATTAGGGATTTTTTTTATATGTACGTATTTACTGTATACGTATGTATACCGATTCTATTCAAAAATACTATTTAACGGTTACTATTTAAAAATACTATTTAACTATTACTATTCAAAAATACGGTTTACGGATTACTATTCAAAAATACCATTTAACGATTACTATTCAAAAATACGATTTATGGTTACTATTCAAACATACTGTCTGACAATTACTATTCAAAGTACTATTTAATCATTACTATTTAAAATACTGATACTCAAATTTTGCGGAAGATAAACTCGCTGTGTCTCCATAACCTCACCCTCACATCCACCTTCGCCGCCATCATCGTCCATTGGGATTTAGGCCGTAGGACACTTACCTACAGCATGAACACACTACGTGAGCTTTATGCCCAGTAAGTACAATATGTTTACCGCAAAACATGTTTAAACATAGTATATACTTAGAAACGTATAAGCAGTCATGTATCACAAATACCATTTTAACATATCACATATCACATATCATATCAATAATTATAAAACTTCACATAACATGTATCACAGAAACATCATGTACTGAATGCATCTAGAAGCATGGTGAACTATAACTAATGCATGATCCAGTTATGTTCATTTATGCTTCCACTTCTCTTTTCTTTTCTTGTCTATTCAGGGCCCATGTGTCAGTACTATGCATGCACAGACCATCGGTAACACCCGTGGTAGAATAGCCAGAGAGCCATTAACGGATGCTCAACTTTCTGCTTTAACTTCAAAACCCTTCATTTGAAAGGGCCGGTACGACATGCTTACTACTTTCCATCTTGTTTATCTTTTCTAGCCATATGCTTCTCTAAGCTATCCCAAATCCTACATGGTAGGGACGTATGGCATCTATCTTGCTTTTTCATCAATCTACTTAATTGTGAAACTACATGCTCTTAAACATGAGGTGCAACGTCGTGTGCATGGCATACATATTTTAACATACTGTAAAATATCATTTAAAATCATTTTCGTTCATGCCATAGGCGGAGTTGTACTTACCTAATCTGCTAGCAACTTGAATCACGCCTTTATAAAATCACAAGTTACCACCTGTCATTAATAGCGTTTCTCATCAATTCTCTCGTTGAGTCACTATCAACGTTAGTGACTATAGTTTGCGTTTCTATGGGGTACCGAGACCCATCGGTACCCTTTTGGCCTATTATGGGGATTTGGTGTCTAACTCACATCATGTTCGATTAATCGTCTACTTGACAGATTAATCATCGTTCCTCACTTTGTTGTTCAAAAACACGGCCCTTGACTGGTTTACCGCTCACTCAACTGACCGGTTAACTTGCGTGTTAGTAACTAGGTAGACTATCGAGTTACTATACGTGAGTTTAGTGTAGTAACCAACCGGGTTACTTCACTTGTTGGGTTGTGGTAGCCTACCGGGCTACTAAGACTTGTTTGGTATAATAGCCCATTAGGCCACTATGGTTTGTTTGGGGTAGCAGCCTACAGGGCTACTTAGGCTTGTTTGGTGTGGTAGCCTACCGGGCTACACATACTATTTTACTTTGAAAATTTGTTTGGGTTGGCTTGTGAAAAATCTTGGAAAAATTCATTATTTTGAAACCATCCCCTTATCACCCCGTTGGAAGGTGGGGGATGTTTTTATGGAAACCTTGTTCATATTTTAAAGTGTTAAAAACACATTTTTATTTTGAAGTGCATAAATTATATTTTTAAAGCTTGTATTTTAAAGGTGGTTTTTGAACCACTTTTGAAAACAATTTTGAAACTTAGTCTAAACGACTTTGTTTGAAATTTTGTTGAACATGAAAGTTTTCATCCTCAACAAGATGAACAAATCTCATGTTCATCTCAGAGCCTAAATCTAACTCTAATGGCTCCTAATTTCATTAAACCCGTGGGCTTGGTGCCCAGTTCTTTTTGTTAAAATCCCAGTTTTACATCTCTGTAAAAATGGCTTGGTTTGAGGCCCGAAATGGCCAAATTTTTTACTCACGCGGGTTGTTCTCAAGGTCTCGATAAGATCTACAACTTTTGTGTTAAGTCCAAGGACTGGTTCGGACTCTAAGTAGGTCATTTCTAGCAAAACCCGAGACTATTTCAACACTCAGATTTTTGTTCCCAGTGTTGTCCCAGTTTTGGAAACCGAGTGAAAAACACCCTAAAAACCTATCTTAGGATCGTTTTTGGCCAAGGCCTATTTGATGCAAAAACAACCGTATCGAAATTTCCTTAAAACACTGTATTTTACCAAATCCCAAACTCAGATCTAAGTGGGTCAAAATGGCCAAAATCTGTGGCTGTTTTCTGAGGATAGATTTGTGTCCAGCCACCATAATACACATTCATGCATTCACATCCATAAACCATATGCAACTTAAAGTAAACACAACTACAACCATAATGACTTTAAGAAATGAAAGCTAAGAGCTCAAATAACTTAATACAACCTTGTGCATAAATAAATACACATAAAACCCTTAGATTGAAAACTAATTTTTTCAACCAATCACCATGAGAAGGGTTTCAGTTTTTTTTACCTTTGGTGCTTTAGACTCAAGCACACTTTTGGCTAGGCTTGGGGGGTCAAAAAGCCATGGAAACTCAAGGGCTTCAGTTTGGTTTTATGGTAGCCAAGTTACCAAAAAAAATCATTCAAATAACAACTCAAAACTAAGAATCAAAACACAAGGAAAAAATCAGTTTTGCATTTACCCTTGGTGCACCTGAAAAGCTTGGTTCGGTCTCCCCTTGCTCAAGCTTGGAAGAGGTCGATTTTTGTGAGTTTTGGTCAAGGCTTTTGGCTGGCAAAATGATGGCTTTTGGGGCTGAGAAGATTCGGCGGTAGTAAGGAAAAGAAGAAGGAAAAAGGCTTATGGTTTTAGGTGTGTGGAAACAAAAGTCCATGCCTTATGTCAAGGGTGCCTTTTATAGGCAAAATTAATCTAACTCACGTAAGCTTAATCCTACTTAATTGTCTACCAAATTAGCCAAATCTTGGGACAAATATGCTATCAATTTTCTGAAGAAATGGGCGTGGGGCTGCTCATTGGGAGGAGGAAAGAATAAACAATGGTTGTTGACTACTTTTTAGAAACCCTTGAATATAATATTCCAATGTGTCATGGCTAGGGAGATTAATTTAATGCCACATTTTAGGCTATGTGTGCTGCAGATTGTAGCTGCTTTTGCAGCTAAGGGGCACGGAAATTTAAGGCTAAATTTTATCTGTGTTTACTTTTCAACACAGTCTAATTTTATACTGCGGTGTTCGGTCCTTTCTCGGTAGTGTTCTAATTTTCACCAGAAAATTGGTTTTCTGAATCCGATTTTTGTACTATAAAATCCTGGTTTTTTTCTACTATCTAAGAGCCCATTATCAGTCTAAATTACTGTTTAAATCCTATATTGTGGTTGTGTCTACACTATATTGTCCTTTCACACGTAAACGGAGGCGTTCTCGGTCGAAATTTCATACACAGTCTCTCTTTACTAATTTGAACGTGCTGATTTCATTTTTATCAGTTTTACATCCATTGGAGGTCATCTAGATTAGCTTTTAGGATCTGTGTGATCCTACCTCAAAAAACATGTCAGGTGCCCGATTGACTAATTTGGGCGTTTTGAGCCCAAATATATCAGTTTCGAGGCGAGTAAAGGTCATCTTAACCCTCATCCTGATACTGCGTACCTCTCACTATTCATTATCCACTGTTTTCTATTTAACTGACTAGCCTGAGTGCTCCGACTCTGATTTTGTCAGTCTCTAGTCGAGAAGAGGTCATATGGACCATTTTCTGGATATCGTACCCTTGCTAGGGCTATCTCTCGCTATTGTACTCAAATGTTTGGTCCGAGCATTCTGGTGATCTATTTACCAGTCTAGTGTCAAGAAATGGTCGTCTAGACCAGTTTCTCAACACTGCATGTCTCATTCATTTATACACATAATAGGGTGGACCGGATCGCTGTTCGTCACCCCTTTCACTACATGAATAATACATAAACAGTATCATAGCTGTTTAGTCTATTCAGTGGGAAAATATACTATATTTTCCAACTCAATTACTTATGGCATAGTAATTAGGTTTCATACAAATTTGAGGGTCTGTGTAATGGCTTTTTGCTCATTACACGGCCTTCAACATGGCCTTCAACACAGGCGTGTATAAGGTAACACGGGCATATATATACCGAACACGGGCGTGTACTAGCTGAATTTTTTCAACACGGCCATGTCTCAGAACACGACCTTTTACACATTCATTAACCTGAGAGGTACACAGCCTCTTACACGGTCGTATTCTTGATCGTGTCTCAGTACACGGCCATGTTTAGTTACACGGCTACACACACATACACAGTCTGAGTGGTACACGGCCACTTACACGGTCGTGTACCTGACCGTGTACTTTAAAAATTGCACTAAAATACCTCAAATTATTCTTCAATTTCTCATTAAATTGAAAATTAAAGTACACAATCGGGGTGGTGCTTACAATATGCACACTAATGTGTAAAATATAATACACACAAATAAGAAAAGACATGTAATAAAGTGTTCCAGACTAAGGAGATACTGATAATGCCACCGATTAGGAACCACATGAAGGTCAGTAATGAAACCACTTTGGCGTACCGGCCTCCTACACAGGTGGAGGTTCCTCATGTTAAGTTATGTTATGGCTTCCAATTCGAAGGTGGTGCATCCCGGGTGTGAAAGTCTAATGTTCAAGTTTAAGGTACGACCAATCATGGGGCTCAAAACCAGAACGTAATGAAAGATAAAGACCCAAGACTAAAAATACAGCCATAAACGAGCATAAGATATACTAACACTACGAATACCGTTGTAGTCAAAGTTACTATTCATGATCTATGGTATTATTCATGGTCAACAGTACTGTTCATGGTCAGAGTTACTATTCATAATGAATAGTAATGCATGTTATTTGTTATGTTAATGATCCGTGTTATATTTTGTGTTAAGGATGTTTAAGCATATGTAAGTATATTTACGATGCTTAAATATATTTATGAAGTTTTATGTATTTAAGTATGATAAGTATATTCATGATGTTAAATGTGAAAGTATTTTCACGGTGATAAGTATGTTAAGTATGTTATATTTACGATGTGTAAACATACGTTATGTATATTATGTTTCAAATATGTTATATTTATGATGTTTAAGTATACAGTAAGTATGCTACGTTTAAATTATGATATGTTTACGATGTCAAGGATGTTAAGTATATTCAAGATATTAAAGTATGTTAAGCATGAAAGTATGTTTAAGATGTGAATGTTAAGTATGAAAGTATGTTCAAAATGTTAAAATATGTTATAAGTATGTTAAGTATGAAAGTATGTTCAGGAAGTTAAGTATGTTAAGTATGAAAGTAGGTTCACGATGTGAAATATGTCAAGTATGATTATGATGTAAAGTATGTTTAAGTATGTTTACAAGATTATGTATGCTAAGTATAAATGTTAAGCAATGTATGATATATGTTAAGTAAATGTTCTGATCCCACAGTTGGTATCAGATATGCTCTGCCCAATATGGTATGAGTGACGTTAAGTATGTTTAAGTACGAATTTTAAGCAAGTCATATTTTATGTTATGTTAATGCTCTTTACTGTATGGTACAAGTCTTATATGTCATGTATGTATGTTTAAACTTACTGAACCTGTCACTCACAAGTTTGTTCATGTTGCAAGTAAGCAACCTACACGACGATAAGACAAGTGATGGATGATGAACGAGATCTGTATGTGCCAAGGGACTGGGTGAAGGTTATGGTACCACTATGAGTCTTCCGCTGAGTTGTTTAAAAGAGTATTGAATGAATGTTAAAAAAATGTTTTATGTTGCAAGTTAAATTATGACAATATAAAATGCTCACTCTAGTAAATGTTTTACGATGATACAAATTCCAAGTAAAGTTAAAAAAAAACTTATTCTCAATTTTCACGTTCAAATGGGAAGTTAAAATAGGCATATAAGGTTCCTCCTAAAACAGATAAAAGACTTATTTCTACGAATATCAACTCTTTTACTAAAAGAAATTGTATAAGAATCCTTTATTAAATAAGCTACCGATATAAGGTTCCTCCTAAAATTAGGAACATAAAAACAGTCTTTCAATAAAATAAACCTAAATTGATCAAAGTAAAGGTAAATATCTCCCACTACCTTAGCCACCACCAAGCTGCCGTCTCCAGTTCGCAACGAGAGGCTCCTATCATGTAGACTTCTCGTTTCGGATTAACCCCTGCATAGAAACACAAACATGATTAGTGGCGCCCGAATCAATGACCCAAGTGTCTTTCGATTCTTCCACCAAACACGCTTCTAAGTAATGAAGTTCCTTACCTTTCTTGCCCTTAGCGGCTAGGAATTCCTGGCAAGCCTTCTTAAAGTGACCTACCTTCCCACAACGAAAGCATTTGGACTTTTTAGGGTCCCTGGGCTTCTTGTTCTTCTTCTTCTTCTTCTTCTTTCCATCCGAGACAGGAGGATTAGAAGAACTGGAAGCCGCTTGCTTCTGATTTGGCCTCTTCCTCTTCCGTGAGGGTTTGGAAGATTCTGTCAAATTGGCCTCACCTTTGGGTTGGACCGCATCCCCATCCCTGATCATCCACTCATAAGCTTGGAGTTGCTTCATTAGCTCGGTTAGTCCTAACTCCCTTGTCGCCAGATTGTATGCGGCCTTAAACCCCACAAAATCTCTAGACAGAGTTTTGAATACCATCTCGATTTGGGCGTTGTAGTCCAACTCAGCACCGTTCTCGGCAACCTCAACGAAGAATCCCATTAGAGTGATCATATGGTCCTTCACTGGAGTACCCGCCTTTTGCTTAGAGTTCATAATGCTGGTAATAGCGGACTGTCGAGCCAATTTTTCGTGGCCTCCGAACATGTCTTCTAGATTTTCCATGATCTCCCCAGCAACTTGATAAGTCTCATGCTGCTTTTGTAAAGCACTCGTCATGCTAGTAAGTATGTAGCATCGAGCTATATCATCGGATTCTCTCCAACGAGTATAGGCAATCAGGACCTCTTCAAGTGGTGTGTCAGGTTTTGGCCCTGGTGGGCATGGTTCATCCAGTACGAACTTGTGTCTCTCGCAGCTGAGAACTATCAACAGATTTCTTTTCCAATCTTTATAATTATCGCCATTCAGTTTATTCTCAGTAAGTATTGAAATGAGGGGTGTCGGTGACATTTTGAACTGAAATAAAATTATACTAGACATCATTACAAAGCCCAAGCAAATATACAGATAATTTAGCAAATAAAACATACAAGTATGTTCCTACATGAAACTTGAAAAACATGTAGCATTGCAACGGTAATTCTCAGCACCTATTGCCCCAAGCCACCGAGGGGTGGTGATGAAAACAAATAACCGGAACATGGACCCCATCCAATTAATATATGTTGCCTTAAATCCTCCAAGGTTAAGACATATATTAATAACCGCTTATTTGGCCACCAGTTTAGTTAATAGAGCTTCTAGGGAAGGTTAATAACTAAACGAGTGTTGAGTGTATAACCATTGTTTACGTAGCCCGATCCACGTCCTACCAAGCCACCGAGGGGTGGTCATGAATAGGATCGTACCCGAACACGTTTTCCACATAGGAGATCCAATCTAGTATACCGGCGGCGGTAAACACCTACTGAGGGGTGTGGTCAGGGCAGAACTGACACGAGGCGTTACCATGCTTTCACATATGGATCAACAATGGAGGCCGTGGGTTTTGTTTGAAACCCTCTCCCACTCAATATTTTGAAAAACATGCAAGTTTTGACAAATTATGTATGATCAATATAGTATGAGTGGCACCCACCTATCCTTTATGACATGTTATCAAATATGCATATAAAACATCCATCAAAACATATTTATACATCCATGACATAGCACAGAAAAAATAATTGACAGAATAACCAAGCCATGGTTCCATCCTAGAACAAAGAAAATAAAGATTACAAAATTTCATCCAAAGCATTCTTTGGATCTTGAATTTTGTTCCGACTTCTTGTATCCATCTTTATATAGCCTCTCCATTTATTTCTCATCCCAATAATCATTTAAAATTTAAATCTCCACAAATTTAAATTTCAAATTCAAATTCCAATTTCAAATTTAAATTTCAAATTCAAATTTTAAACAATTTTAAACATCATGTGTAATAATATGTAATTTCAAAAAAATTTCAAATTTTCAATTACATATTTTTAAACATGATTTAAAATTAAATCTCAAATTTAAAAATCAAAATTTTTTGATTTCTGAATCGTCGCACCACCGCTCCCGGAGGCAGCAGCCGCCATGGGCAGCCACCAGCCCCGGGGGGACTGGCAGCCCACGGCCGCCCATGTGCAGCCTTGCTGGGCTGTAGGCCAAGCCTACATCGCCAGGCTGCACGCCCAGGTTGGGCGTAGTACCCGGTAGGTTGCAGGCAGTGCCTACAGCCATAGGCTGCACACCCAGGCTGCGGCCAGCCTTGGGGAGGCCACGGCCACCCTCGGCTGCAGGTCAAGCCTGCGGCCGTGGGTGATTATGGCCTGCACAGGGGCTGCCGCAGCCCATCCTGCCCGAGGGCAGGGGTTGCAGCCCTACCAAGGCCCGACGGCCTATCTCGAGGGGTTGTGTCTCGATTTTCATGCCATATTCCAATTTATCTATTAGGATCTCCAAAAATTAATTTGAATCCCAATTAAATTGAAATTTTCCATACAATCAAAATTTCAACTTTTAAATTAAATTTAACTTTTGGGAAAAATAAATTGCGGTCTCCAATCTTCAATCTCCTCTAAGAATAATTACATAAAAATTCCTGAACCATTTCTAGTGTACAAAATTCTAACCATAATAATTCTAAGAGACAAAAATTAAAATCCATGCGAAAATTACAGTGTTAATAAACTACTCCCATGGTTACATAAAAATTCCTAGATATAATTTTTCTAAATTCTAAGTAACCATAACCGGCATAAACAAGCATGCTTATAATAATTTTAAAAATTAAAATAACCACATATTTTACACATAATCCATGATAACAACATAAAGGAACCCTAGAATGCCACTCTCTAAATATCAAATCGATACATAAATGAAAAGACTAAGTAATTGTCTAATTCATGTACATGGCATAGTCATGAGATGGCTCTGATACCAATTGTGGGAAAATAAATCGGTAAAACCGTATCAGAGTGGCGCTGTGGAACAATAAAAATTTTTTAGATCGTTAAATATCTCATGATGCCATATACAATAAACCAACAACAATTAAAACTCATACCTAAAGGATGTCAATCTTGTAGGAAGAGAATGACCGGAGGGCTTGAACCAACTAGCCTTCTCTACTATTCTCCAATTCCCGAATGGCTAAGTGTGTGGACACTCTAAATCTCGATCGGTATGCTAGCACTGATAGTCTTCTTCCGACCACCCAGATCTCTAAAGAACTTATTGTTACGGTGGGCTGTGCAACAATAAGCCTGCTCACTTGAGAGTCTGTGGTCTGAGAGAATTGGAGTGGCAGGACCTCTATTTATAGACCTACATGAGGTGATTCTCTGAATTCGAATTGGATTAGGAGAAGATATTCTCCCTTATCGACAAGCACAAAATCCGAATTTTCCAAGGGAAAATCCCAACAATAAAATTCGGCCACTTTACAATAAATCCACTCCAAATCTAAACAAGATTTTAACTAGAATTTTATCTTCCTTTTTCAACCAAAAAATCTGAAAATTCTTAGGAGAAAATCTCCACAAAAAATTTGGCCACTTTTGGATAAGGGAGAATCAAAATTCCACTAGGATTTTCAAGCTTGAATCTTATGTCATCCTTATCCAAAATAACCGAAAATCTATTAGGAGATTCACTCCAAAATTTCGGCCACATTCTGGGAGGAGAGAATCCAAATTTATCTGGGATTGAAACTTGAATTTTTTCTTGAACCTTATCCACAAAAAATCTGAAAATCATTGAGGATAATCCTCAAAATTTTCGTCCAACTTTAGTTGGGATTTGGATTCAAAATTCAAGTAGGATTCTAACAAGATTATCCTCTCCATATCCAACTCAAATTTGAATTTCATTCCTTGTGGATTTTCCACAACAAATTTGGATCCCACTTGGACTGTGATTCAAAATTTGAATTTCAAATTTCAAATTCGAATTTCAAATTCAAATTTCAAATTTTAAATTTCAAATTTAAATTTCAAATTCAAATTTCAAATTCGAATTTCAAATTCAAATTTCAATTCAAAATTCAAATTTCAAATTTCAAAATTCAAAATTCCAATTTCAAAATCCACAAAACAGTTGTGTTTCAAATTCTTGTTCTCATGGATAATTTTCTACAACTCCAATCCAATCTCAAATAAAATCATGGCAACTTTATCTGGAGTTCGAATAATTGTGTACTCTATTATCCAAAACAAAAACTGAATCCAACCGGAGAGAATCTTGTCTACCATCCTAATCCTATGTCAATACCATCCATGCATAATAAACTAGCCAATAGCATACACAAAACAATTTGCCAAACGTTAAGCAATTATGTGGAGCTAGTAGAGGGACTAATTGGACATATATAATCAGGCTCCCGCAAATCCATATAATCATCATTCTTTACCGAACAACTCAATCATATGATCACTAATTTTAGAGTCACACCACTATAAACCTGAAATTGAACTCCTAATTATATACCGTATTACGTAAGCCTATGACAAGCTATCGTTCAATGACCTTGTCATGTATGTAGAACCCTCATATGAAATCCATGATCAGCCTTAGGCCAAAGTCCGTTTATTCCTACTAATCAGGCTATCTTAAAGTTCCATTATACTACTGAATAAAGAAAATTCTTATTCACCATATGTGAATAAGAAGTCATCTGCCCAGCAGACGACCCAAGGCCTTATCCATTTTCACATTCAGTATAATGCCTTTAAGAGGATACACTTAACTCCTCATTAGAGCTATGATTCCGATATCTGTAAACGAACCCTTCATTGTATACAAGTCATGCACCCAACGAGCCGGTCTATAAGCTTACTACCTCTGAGACGCTTTAGCCATTGGAACATCAAAGTACACAAGTCATATACATGAAGCTATCCTTTTACTCAGGATTAAGGTTACTGCACAATGAACGTCAAAAGCAGATCGATCCACTCAAAGCGGACTTTGTAGATCAATCACGCTTTAGTCCCGGTCTAATATGTCACCACCAAGCAACATATTTATGTCTCTACTTGGGAGTTCAGCTCTAGACAGTCAAGACAAACCGTCCCCTCCAAGGCTTTAGACAACATAATAGTCTTAACATGAGTTAGATGCTCGGTTTAACCCCATAGACTACAGACCATAGTTTAGACCGCTAACTTTAGAACATTGTCTTCTCGCATACAAAAGTCCATTGCATGCAACGTTCTTACAGTTTAACACAAGCAGTCAGTGAGCCATATTTGCTTACATTTACTTTAACATGTAAATAAAACGAGGACAAATAGCAATGTAATGAATAACCTCTATATATATAATTTTATTATCCAGCTCAAAATAAATACATCAAAATGTCTCTAATGCTTAGGGCATTTCCTAACAGTACACGGTCTGCGACATGCCCGTGTTTCTGCCCGTGTACCTCTCGGGTTCACTCTACACGGCTGTGTTTCAAAGTGCACGCCCCGTGTACTATTAAACTCTAGATTTTAACTCTAAAATCTTTATTTTGGGTTTTAGAATTTTATTTAGGATGTTCTAGGTCCTTTATGGCCCTTTCCGAGCCTTTCAGAAATTTTTGTTCAAAATGACCATTTTGCCTCTAACGGGTCTCGAGATCGTAACTATTTCTGTCTATCATTTTTCTAGAATATTCTAAGGCCAAATATCATAAAATAATATTCCCTAAGCTTCTGTATTTTTTTACAGCTTTATTTGTTACAAAATCAAAATTATTCATTTTTCTGACCCTTGATTACTATTCATCTGACACCTAGGGTCGTTTCTCGTTTTTCTAGCATTTCGGAGCCTCAAATGGGTATTTCACTACTCCTGAAATGTTTTTCATTCTGTCCTCAAGCCTCGGTTTTCAAGGGGCTCGAGTTTCCTATCCCGATCTAATTTTTTTTCCCTTCGTTTCCTAAAATACTCCTAACTTGAATTTTTCCATTTCTAGGCATTTTAGTCAATAAAGGGTTTTACTATTCCTTTTGGGTTTGGATTTTCATTATTAACCCTAACCCACCGAGGGGTCTTGGTCTCCTTTCTGAGCCTAATATTTTTACCCCTCATTTCTTGAAATGCCCTTATGCCTTTTTCCCGGCGTTAGGTACGCCTCAGAACCTTTGTACCTACCACGTGCTATACCAGAGACCTATTTTCTACAAAGTTATCAAATTTTATATAAAAATTTTTCACATTATCATCATTCAAACATAACACAAAATTCATCAAAATTTTCCAATTATAGCCTCGGTTTCTCATTGTAAACAACACCAAGAAATTTTCGTCACCATAAATAAATATCACATGTCACTCTTAGGTTTTCAAATGTACATATTGACATTAAAACCTAAGAAAATTTTCATTCCAACCCTAGTATTAAGCCACAGATTTTCATGCTAAACCAACATAGAAAATTTTGTTCTCAATCCTAGGGTTTTTATCACACATTCCTCATCATTTTTCAATACTAAATTTTCTCATTTTTATCACACATAGGCTATGGATTTTGTGGGAAACAAGCATCAAAATTTTCTTGTTTCCAGATTCTAATTCATGCTTTGATCAACATGTTACCAAATGAACATAAAGCACTAAGCAAATCATCAATTTTTCCACATCATTTCTACCCTACAAGGCCACGGATTTTCATGGGAACATGCAAAATTTTTGCTTGTTTCCTAGTTCTAAATCATGCTTCATTCAACCTAGTATCAAACCAATCAAAACACTAAACCAAACATCAAATCTTCAACCATTTTCCACACCCCACATACACAGATTTTTGCAAGAAAAATCATGGAATATGCTTCAAATTAAAAGCTCACCATATCAACTTGATCCTTGCAACTTAGTGAAGGCTTGGAAGCTAATTTTTATGTAAATTTTTGTAAAAATTTTTCTTGGAATGGAAGAGAGATACACGGATTTTTGGTGGCAAGAGTTTGGCTTGGTTTTCTCATTTTTCCAAATGAATTTTTGATGCCTATTTATGGGCAAATGGATGGGGACCTTTTAGCAAATTTTTCCAAAAATTATATAATTGTCCAAGGGCTTAAGTGCAAACTTTTTAGGGTCAAAATAAAAATTTTTGGGCTGCCTTCTTTCCATGTGGCCGATCCCCATTTTTCTATTTTTTCCAAATTTTTTTCAAAGCCATTTTGGCTTAATCATGGCCATTGATCCTAAGAGTATTCAATCTTGGCCTTTAATGCTACCTACCACATTAAATTAACCTAAATAAGCTAATTAACTGAATTGTATTTATGATGTCATCTTGACATCATCCAATTAACATATGAATTAATTTGTGGTCAAATTTTGATCGAAAGTCAAACAGAACGGAACTTTACAGAAATCGCGTAGGCGGGTTTCGACCGCCTCCGGTGCGATCAATTTGTTTTATTTTGCTTCCGTTTGACCAAAATTCACTACCATAAATTTTTGTCTTTTAGTGCACTTTGGTATACTCTTCAGGGTTTTTGGCTTCATTTTCGAGCCTTCTCACTCGTTTCTGTTTGGTAAGATTTTCTATCTCCAAACTCACTCACTTTAACACTGCTGTAACATTTTCACAGTATTCTCAACAATATTAAAACACAATTTTTTCACATTTTATTTATTAAAATTGATACATACATACAACTTTAATTTACTCCGAGAATCTAAAAATTCCCGGTTATCACAACCAAAAATAAATCAGTTCACCCTATTTACTGTTGAGTAATATATATATATGCATATATATATATTGAGTAATATGTTATTATATGTGTGTTCGTGTGTGTAACATGTAATATCAAGAAACTAGTCAAGATAACCTTTTCTTAGCATAAAACTGATATATTTATAATCAGCATGCTCAAATTAGTTATTTGAGCATAAAAGTGAATTATGAACAAAAATTATGCAGTACTGAGAAAATGGTTAAAATGACATTTTCTTGATACAAAACTGATATATTTGTAATCAGTATACTCAAATTAGTCAATTGAGCACAAAAAGTGAATTATGAACAGAAAATACACAATGTCAGGAATGTGATAACCGAGAATTTTCAGATTCTCGGAGTGAATTAAAATTATATATATAACAATTTTAATGTATAAAATATGAAAAAGTTGTATTTTAATACTGTTGAGAATATTGTGAAAATGTTTTGATAGTGTTAAAGAGTGTGAGCTCGAGATGGAAAATCTTTCCGAACAGAATCGGGTAAGACGGCTCGAAAATAAAGCCAAAAACCCTGGAGAGTGCACTGAAGTGCACTAAAAGATGAAATGTTACGGTAATGAATCCTGGTCAAACAGAAACAAAATAAGGCAGACCAATCGCACCGAAGGCGCCCGGAACCGGCATACACGATTTCGATAAAGTTCCATTCGGTTTGACTTTCGGTCAAAATTTGACCACAAATTAATTCATGAATTAATATAAGAGTTAATTAGGTGATGTCAAGATGACATCATAAATATGATGTCATCAATACGAAATTAAGACTTGTAAAGTAAGTTTGGTGATTTGTATGGCTAGGATTTAATGTTTTTTGGATCAATAGCCAAGATCAAGCCAAAATGGCTTGGAAAAAAATTTGGAAAATTGGGAAAAAAGGGGGCTCGGCCATGTGGAAAGAAATCAGCCCAAAATTTTATTTTTGACCCCAAAATTTTTGCTAAAAGTCCCTAGACAATTACTAAATTGTTGGGAAAATTTACAAAAAGGTCCCCTATTTTTTGCCTATAAATAGGCACGAGAAAATTCATGTGGAAAATTAGAAAAACCAAGCCAAACTCTTGCCCATTTCTGCCCTCCTTGAATCCATGCACCCCTAGTCCATTTCAAACCAAAATTTGAGAAAAATTTACACCAAATTAGCCTCCAATCATAGTTCAAGTTGCAAGGAACAATTTGATCAGGTGAGTAATCATTTTAGAGTATTTGTCATTGATTTTCTTTAAGAAAATTTGTGTATATTAGGTGTAGAAAAATGATGAAAATTTGATGCTTGGTTTTGGTTTTATGTTAATTTGGTGTTATGTTAATCAAAGCTTGATTTGGAAAATGGAAACAAGTAAAAATAGTGCATGGTTCTTCATGAAACCTGTGGCTTTGTAGGCTGGAAAAGATGTTGAAAATTTGATGATTTGATTTGTGGATTATGTTAGTTTGGTACCATGTTGATTAAAGCATGAATTAGAATTAAGAAACGAGCAAAGTTTATGCATGTTTCACATGAAAATCCGTGGGTTTTTATGTGATGAAAATGGGAAATCTTAGTGATATAAAAATGTTGAGCAAATGTTGATAAATGCCTATAAGAATTAGGAAAAATTTTTTCCTAAGGTTTGAACATAGAAACCGTGGCATATAATGGCTTAGTTGGTATGGAAATTTAGTTAGGGTTTTGATGTTGAATTTTCATTGGAAACCCTAAGAGATATATGTGATAATTTTGTTGAATGATAAAATGTTTGGTGTTGTTTTCCAAGTGAAAACCGTGGCATTAATGGAAGAAAAATTTATAAGTATTGTGTTGTAAATTGAATGATGTTAATGTGGAGAATTTTTATACAAAGTTTGGTAACTTTGTATAAAATAGGCCTCTGGTATAATACGTGGTAGGTACAAAAGTTCTGAGACATAACTGGGGGGAAACCTAAAAATACAAGCAGAAATACTGTCAAAATTTCTAAAACGCCATCAGGGCATTTCAAGAAACGAGGGATAAAAATATAGGATCGGAAATAAAACCAAGACCCCTCGGTGGGTTAGGGTTAATAATGAAAACCGAACCCAAAAGGAACAGTAAAACAACCCTCTAGTGTCTTAAATACCAATAACGGGAAAAATTGACGTTAGGAGTACTTTAGTAAACGAGGGGGAAAAGTTGTAAACGGGATAGGAAACCCGAGCCCCTCGGGAATCAAGGCTTGGGGACAGGATGAAAAACGTTTTAAGAGTAGTGAAATACCCATTTAAGGGTCTGAAACGCTAGAAAAACGAGAAATGACCATAGGTGTCGGATGAATAGTACCTGAGGGTCGGGTGATGAATAGTTATTGATTTTGCAGCAAATAAAGCTATAAAAAGATATAGAAGCCTAGGGAATATTATTTTATGATATTTGGGCTTAGAAGATCTAGGAAAAATGATAGAATGAAATTGTTATGGTCCCGAGACCCGTCAGGAGCAAAATAGTCATTTTGATCAAAAATTTCTGAAAGGTTCAGAAAGGACCGTAACGGATCTAGAATGTTTAAAATAAGATTCTAGAGGCCATAATAAAGATTTTAAGGTTAAAATCTAAAAATTATAAAGTACACGGGTGTGTACTATGGAACATGGCCGTGTAGTGCAAACTCGAGAGGTACACAGGCTTGAACACGGGCGTGTTGCAAGTCGTGTATCACAAAAAGAGTTGAAATGTGTTGCAAAATTCATAATAAAATGAATATATCCAAAGTGATAATTGATGATGGGTATTAACAGACAATACTCTGTCTATAGGGACCCAAACTAGAGACAAAACTGTGGAGGATTTCCTAAGGTGGACACTATCGCAGTTGTGGTAAGTTCAAGCATTTTCATGTCTGCAACATGAAATACTGTGATATTTTATTTTGTACTAATTGTACATTAGTTCTAAGTCCTACGGGTAATAGGGTATAGCAAGACTAACACGCCTAATGAATTGACAAGTTGAGAAGTGGACAATGGGTACACTATGGAAAGAGTATGACTAAAATTAAGACACACTTTTAAAGAGAGAATGTGTAAGACCCACACGCAACAGAAGTTACTAACCTTGACAATTAATGTCACTTGGTTAGAATTGTAATTGAAAGATGGTAAAGAAACCACTTTAGGCGTACCGCCCTTACAACAGAGTGGTAGAGGTTTACGGGTCCTACAGGGATATAATGACCGCTTCGGGTGATGATAGGACTGGAGAGGAAGGAGCCTTAGGGTCGCTCCCAAGGCCCCCCCCAGTCAGCACGTATATGATATTGGTACAACGCCAAAAGAACCCAAAACCCGAGTATAAATTAAGATAATGGATAAAATATTATGACAGTCATAACTGAGCATAATTGAGCACAACCGGCACTAGTACTAAGTGTAGTGGACTCGGTTAGGGTGACGTGAATAGTAATGATCAAAGGTCAAAGTTACTATTCATGGTGAATAATACTATTCACGGATAAATAGTATTATTCATAGGAAATTGGATTTTTGATTTTTTGTATCTATGCGATTTATAATTTGTATGTTTGAACTTATTGAGCCTGTTAGCTCACCGGTTTGTTCATGTTACAGGTAAAAAACCTATCCAGTAGACTACTTGGATGGCGGTAGGATGTGCGTGTGTCAATGGGATAGGGAATCCACTGTGGATCATAGTCTTGCTGCTAGTCTTTCGCTGAGTGACAAAAGATAGTGAATTGAAGAGAATGTATTTTTGAAACAAAGTTTACAAATAGTATCTTTGTAAATTATGTTGTATTGTACAAAGGACAACTAAGTTTGCATTTTATATGGCTTTCATATAATGCTTTATGCAAGAAAAATATTTTGAAAAGAAAAAAAAATATGGGCGAAAATTTTGGGCCCTAAAAATGAGAGATTTAAAGTAAAAGTTTTTTAAAACAATGACCCAACGAGGTGCACGAGCTGTCTCAATCGATGATGGAGTCGGATTCAGGACAGTGTCGCGTGGCCGAGGTCAGGGGCGTCACAAGGAAATTGGTCGAGATGACCTTTACTTGACATAAAATTGATATATTCAGAATCAATATGCTCAAATTAGTCATTTGGGCATAAAAAATGACTTCTGAGCAGGAAACATGCAGTATCCACAACTGGTCGAGATGAACTCAGAGGGGTGTAAAACTGATATATTTATGATCAACATGCCTAAATCAGCCAATATAGCATAAGTCAAAATTTCCACACAAATAATTATATTACGTATGTGCAGTGTTAATACAGTTTAGGACACAACCATAGAACCGAAAAGGAATAGAAAGCAGATGTAGAGAAAGCCTATAGCACCTACAACCCTTTTAGATATGATTAGAATGAGAATCGGATCAAGAAAATACCTATTCGGTAAAGGTTAGAACACAATTGAGTAATTACCAAACTTCATTATAAGAAACTAGACTGCTAGAAAAGCTTTTGCAAATAAAATTTACACTACTAAACTTGTGCAATCAGCCAAGAGACAAGAAGTGATGGGGATCCCTTTTTTTAAGGGAGGAAGGTTTGATTTTGCATTAAAAAAATGGGTTTTAGGAGACAAAAGGGTACTTGGCAATAAGGTATGCATTTAATGCCAAATTTTTTGCCATTCTTTAGTGGCCACCCACTAGATCTTCATGGGCAAGGCAGCTTGAAATTTTGTATCCCTTCAATGCTTAATTAACCAAGTTTAACACCCCATTAAGTTAGTCTATAATTAGGCCACCAAGTCTTTAGGGGTTACTTTTCTTTCCTTGTATTTTTATAGCCATCAAAAAGGAACATAAGCCCCTCCCTTTTTTCTTGCTGCTGGCTAAACCTCTCTCACCCAATCATACACAAAATCTAGCCACAAGCTTGCTTGGTTTGAAGCTCATCCCTTAAGCCATACTAAGGTAATGCACCAAACCCTCTCCTTAGAAATATTTTCTTTAGTCAAGCTTTAGTCTCAAGAGATTTATGATGTATTTATGCACATGGGTTGTAATCAGCTTTATTTGAGCCTTAAATATCTTATCATGTGATCATGTGGCTGTAAGGCTCTGTTATTGCTTGTATGGCTTGTGGTATGCATGAATCTTTAGGGTTTGCATGAAAAGCCCAACCTATCTTTTTTTTTTTTTGCCACAGTTTTTGCTAGTTTGGGGCATGATATTTGTGAAATCTAGGAATGTGTAAAACATAAAAGTTTTAGGAAATTTCGTATTGAACATTTTTACGTGAAACGGACCTAGGCTAAAAATGATGTTAATATAGGCATATGGGTCATTTTCTAGACAGAGGTCAAAACTAGGACTGTGAACTTAGAAACAGGGACAATTTCAGGTTTTTGAAAAAATGGGTAATCTTGATTCTGAATTCGGCTCCAGGCTCAACACAAAAAACTTAGAACACATCGAAAACTTAAAAATAGGGTGCATGAGCATTAAAAATTCGGCCGTTTTAGGGCCTAAATAGAATGTTTTTCTTTTACCCTAAAAACTAGAAAATTTTCTAAAAATGGGCCAAGTATAGCTATGGATTTGTGATGAATAGGATATGTTAGATTCCGAACAAAGTTTCGGGATGAACATGAAAGTTGTTTGTCTCGTCGAGATCTTAAAGTCTCGTGTTCACTAGTTTTGTAAATTATGTATTTTCAAGCAAGTGGTAAATGCTTTTTCAAAAAAGGTTCAAAAATCACGTTCTTAAGTTAACACCAAGAAAGTGTTCTTTTAAAATGGGACAATGGATTTAAGTAAATACCCTCACCTTCCAACGGGATGTAAAGAGGATTATTTTTAAATCATGAGGAAATGTTTTTCTCGAAAATGAAGGATGTTCTTGTGAACGATTTTCAAATCGGTAAGATATTTAAAGAGATACAATGATTAGCTGATTAGCCAATTAGCTGACTAGCCAGTTAGCTAGCATTACCGAGAGAGAGAGGCGTTAATTAATTTATTAAAAAAATAAATTAATTAACCCCGATTAGAAGGTAATTAATCAAACTCCCAAAAAGAGAGCTGTTTAGCACCAAAAAGGATAAGTAATAAATGTCAACTGATGTTTTAGTCACTAATGATATTAGTGACTTAAAAACGAGTATTAATGAAATGCATGATAATTACAAGTAGACACCTATATGACGACAAAGCATAATATAAAACTGCCTACAGGACAGGTAAGTACCACTCCACTTACAGCATGAAGAAAACTGTTTTCATAAAGTATTTTTTTATGATAAGCATGACATTCATTCTTTAATCATGTACAATTAACAAATAACATGGTAAAGATCATGACACGATGAAAGTGATTATGTTCTTTATAATTGGTTAATTAGGAATAAGTTAAGACATGTTAAATGTGTCGTACCAACCTCTCGACCTAAGAGGAGGTTTTCATGTACAAGCTCCAAGTTAAGAAAGATTTGATCTCGGTGATGCTGGGGCCTTGCAAACCCTAACTTCTCGATGATTGCACGTGGTTGGTGCTGATACATGGTCCCTTATGACACGTTATGACAGATAATTAATAAGACACAGCATAATGAAGCATAATTGGCATAATGAATTCATAATGAAGCATAATCGGTTCATGCATGATTCGTGATATGTTTTTAAGCTTATGATTTTACGGAATAGCATTGTACTTACTGAGCATAAAGCTCATTATGTATGTTCATGCTGTAGGTAAGAAACCTATGGGTTAAACTCCGATGGATAATGAAGGCGGTAGGTGAATGTGGAGGATTGGGTTATGGATACTATCACAAGATTCATTTCGTGATATGTTAAGTAGTCTTTTCTTTTGAAAACCAAGCTTATATTAAGTGAGACCAGTTTAATACTTTCTAGTATGCATGTTTGTTTATAAGCTGTGTTAAGACCCCTATGTATTCAAAAAATATATATATTTATATATATGTATATAGTAAAGCACATGAGATAGAAAAAAAATCCCATGAAAATTATGATATTAAGATAAGTAAGTTTAAGCATGATTAAGTGATGGCCACGTCATGGCCAGTCGTCACAGTTGGTATCAGAGTGGGTATCCTGCCACCCAACCCCACATTGATGCATGCCCACTTCATCTGTCCAAGTAAGTTAGTTTGTATTTCATGTTGTTAGTATGTAAGTTAATGTTTGAGTTGTAATATATAGCTATGGCCACACCGGTATACCGTTGCCAAAGATAAGAGGATCGCAAGGCGAGCTTTGCTTTTGCTGATATGGATCCTAATAGATATGACAATCATGGCCCTCATAAGCTCGCGGGTTGGATCCATCATATAGAGGTTATATTCTGTACCTGCCATATCCCACCTCACCTACAGGTGGAATTGGCAAGTAGTAGGCTAGATGGACTGGCGATGGCTTGGTGGGTTAGAAGGGAAGGAGACCCTATGGTGCCCTAGGCCAATTTTTGCCGAGACCTCCGTGTTACCTTCGGACCACCTCCCTTTAAAGAAGTCTTTAGGCGGGTAGAGAAGCGGCTATCTAAAGAGACATGCACGAGAGACAATACGATGTCCTTTATGGAATTTGGGATGCATACGAGGAGGAGACTATGACCCACTACTACTAGAGATTTTGGAATGCTATGCTGCCTCACATACCCTTTGATATACCCTTTGGCGAGATAGTAGAACTTTTATGGAGAGGAGCTCCAGGGGATGTGAGGGAGCTCATCCGCTACCCTCTACTACATATATATATAAAAATAATATATATATGTATATTTATATATATGTATATAGTAAAGTACATGAGATAGAAAAAAAAACCCGTGAAAATTACAATATTAAGATAAGTAAGTTTAAGCATGATCAAGTGATGGCCACATCATGGTAGGTCTTCATAGTTGGTATCAGAGCGGGTATCTTACCAACCTACCTCACATCACTGCATGCCCACTTCATCTGTCCAAGTAAGTTAGTTTTTATTTCATGTTGTTAGTATGTAAGTTAATGTTTGAGTTATAATATATAGCTATGGCCGCATCGGTAGACCCCCACCAGAGAAAAGAGGATCGCGAGGTGAGCTTTGCTTTTGCCAACATAGATCTTGATAGATACGACGGTCATCACCCTCACAAGCTCATGGGTTGAATCCATCATATGGAGGTTATATTCCTTACCTATCATATCCCACCTCACCTACAAGTGGAACTGGCAAGTAGTAGGCTGGATGGACTGGTGACGGCTTAGTGGGTTAGACAATGCAGGGAAGGAAACCCTATGGTGCCCTGGGCCAATTATAGGAAAATTTTGGTAAAAATGCATCAGAGTGGCGTAGTAGAATTACAAAAATTTTTCATAATCGTTAAATATCTCGTGATGCCATATACAATAAACTAACAACAATATAAAGTCATATCTCAGAGGATGCCAAACTGCTGGAGGAGAATTACCGAAGGGCTTCAACCAACTAGCCTTCTCTACTATTCTCCAATTCCCAGATGATAGAGTGTGTGGGCACTCGATTCCTTGACCAGTATGCTAGCACTACTAGTCTTCTTCCAACCACCCAGATCTTTAAGAACTTATTGTCACAGTGAGTTATGCAACAACAAGCTTGCTCACCTGAGAGCCTATGGTCTGAAAGAACTGGAGTGGCAGGACCCCTGTTTATAAAGTGGCATGAGGTGATCTCTTGAATTCGAATTGGACTAAGAGAAGATTTTCTCCCTTCCTTTCCTCATAAAATCTGAACTTTCTATAGGCCACAATCAAGGGAAGATTCAGCCACCCTAGAGGATTTTGCATTCTAAATTCAAACAGGATTTTATCTTGAATTTTATCTCATCATTATCCATTATCACCAAATTTTCCCTTAGCTCAAGAACAAGGCTAGATTTGGTCATCCAAGTGTGAGGAGAATCAAAATCCAAATAGGATTTTCTAGCTTGAATTTTATCTCAACCTCATCCACAAAAAATCTGAAATTTTCCCTTGGAATTATCCAAAAATCTTCGGCCACTTTTTGAGGGAGAGAATCAAAATTCAAATAGGATTTTCTTGCTTGAATTTCCCTTTATTCTTATCCACCAAAAACTGAAATTTCCATTAGGCTTATCCATAGAATTTCGGCCACCATTGTGAAGGAGAGGAATCAAAATCCAAGTAGTATTTTCTAGCTTGAATTCCCTTTCATCCTTATCCACAAAAACTGAAATCTCCTAGCGTTGTTATGCTTTAACAAATTCGGCCATTCTAGTTAGATTTAGGATTTAAAATTCAAGTAGGATTCAAGCAAGATTTTCCTCTCCATTATCCATATCAAAACCGAATTCTATCATGTAGGATTATCCATAAAAATTCGAATCTCACATGGATTGTGATTCAAAATTTGAATTCAAATTTCAAAGTTCAAATTTCAAAATTCAAACATGAAATTCAAATTTCAAATTTAAATTTTGAATTCATTTTTCAAATTTAAAATTTAAATTTCAAATTTCAAAATTCAAATGTCAAACTCCATAAAAAAGTTATATTTCAAATTTTATCTTCACGGATAATTTTTTACAACTCCAATTCAAACTCAAATAAAATCATGGCAACTTTATTTGAAGTTTGAATAATTGTGTACTCTATTTTCTAAAACAAAATCTGAATTCAACCAGAGAGAATATTATCATCCAATCCTTATCTTGTGTCTACACCATCCATGCATAGTCAACTAGCCAATAAGCATACACAGATCAATTTGCCATTCGTTAAGGAATTACGTAGAGCTAGTAGCGGGACCAATTGGACATATATAATCGGACTCCCATGAATCCATATGATCATCATTCTATACCAAACAACTCAATCATATGATTACTAATTTCAGAATCACATGACTATAAACCTGAATCTGAACTCTCAATTATATACCATATTACGAAAGCTTGTGACAAGCTAATGTCCAATGACCTTGTCATGTATATGATATCCATGATCAGCCTTAGGTTAAAGTCCATTTAATCCTATTGATCAAACTATCTTAAAGTTCCATTATACTAACGAATAAGAAAATGACTATTCACCATATGTGAATAAAAAGTCATCTGCCTAGTAAACGACCCAAAGTCTTTTCTATTTTCACATCCAACATAATGCCTTTAAGAGGATACCCTTAACTTCTTATTAGAGCTATGATTCCGATATCTGCAAACAAACACTCCATCGTATATAAGTCATGCACCCAACGAACCAGCCTATAAGCTTACTATCTCTGAGACGCTTTAGCCATTGGAACATCAAAGTACACAAGTCACATACATGAAGTAGTTCATCTACTCAGGATTAAGATTATTGCATAATGAATGTCAAAAGTAGATCGATCCACTCATAGTGGACTACATAGATCAATTACGCTTTAGTCCCGATCCAATATGCCACCTCCAAGCAACATATCTATGTCTCTACTCGGGAGTCTATGCTCCGGACAGTCAAGACAAATCATCTGTAATGACCCCCATGTTCATGAAACCTAATTACTATATAATAAGTAATTAAGGAATGAATTTGGAGTAGTTTAAAGCTTTTTGGTACACGTTTGAAGAACACGGTCATGTATACAATCGTGTACCACTCGGACTGTTGACCGTGCGAAAGGCCATGTTTCGGGGAAACAAGGCGTATTGAGCAATCTTAACTGGTACATACCCGTGTCTAGAGCACACATGCACATGTCGCATGGTACACACCAGGGTAAGAGCCCGTGTCGAAGGTCATGTATTGAGTTAGGAGCTGAATTTTGAATTATAAAAAGGGTAGAATCTGTCACTTGAAGCAGAGAGCTATTGTAACAACCCCATGTTCCTGAAACCTAATTACTATGTAATTAGTAATTAAGTTAATGAATACAGTATAAATTGCCAGTTTGAATAAATTAAACGGGTATAGAAACGTTTAATTAATATTTATGTAGCAAAAGGGGCAACCGACAGTGAAATCGGTCCACCCTACTATGTGCATGTGCATATAAGACACGCAGTATTAGGAAACCGATTTAAACGACCATTTCTTGACACAGAACTGATAAGCTAGTCATCAGTACACTCAGATTGATTATCTGAGCATAGCAGCAATAATTACCCAGATAGTTGTATAGTATCGAGAAAAATAGTCCAAATAACCTCTTCTCACCCAAAAACTGACAAAATCAGAGTCAGAATACTCAGACTAGTTAGTTAAACAAAAAATAGTGAATAGTGAATAGTAGGTACACAGTGTCAGGTTAATGGCCAAGACGGCCTTAATTTGACATAAAACTGATATATTAACAGTCCGTAGGCTCAATTTAGTCAATTGAGCACAAGACGTGAAATTTTGTTTGAGAGATACGCAGTACCAGGATAGGGGTCAAGACGACCTTTTCTCATTCCAAAACTGATATATTTAGACTTAGTACTATCAAATTAGTCAATTAAGTGCAAGACCCGTTTTTTGAGGTGGGGTCACACAGATCCTGAAACTTAATCTAGGTGACCTCAGATGGACATAAAATAGATAAATTTGAAATCAAAGCGTCCAAATTAGTCAGGATAGACTGTGTTTGCAATTTTGCACGAAAAAGCCTCATTATGCATGTATAGTGTCAACACAGTGTAGGCACAACCATTGTACAGGAAATGAATAGTAAAATAGACATAGAACAGGCTCATAGGCACTAAAACCCAACTAGAAATAATTAATATAAAAATCGGATCAAGAAAATTCAATTTCGGTGAAAATCTAGAACACCATTGAAAAAGGACCGAACACCGTTGGAGGAAATTAGATTGCAAAGAGAAGTTTTCGCAGATGAATTTTCCCCTTAGGAATCCATGTATTGTAGCTAAAAAAGTAGCAAAAACTAGCTACAAAGTAGCCCAAAAGTTGCCATTAAAATAATGCCTTGGTTTAAGACACATGGGATTAAAAAAATACAAAAGTGCAATACATGCACATGCACCTTTTGGCCTTGCATTTAAGGCAATTTGACTCCAAATTTGCAGCAATCACCCTCAGTTTTTTAGGGCTACCAATTGCTAAAATTTGTCCCCCCTTAAGCTTAGTTATTGGCTTAATTAAGTGGGCTTAAGGTTGATTAATCTAGTTTAACTTTTTCCTATAAATATGTGTGATTACCTCTATGTCTTGTTTTCTTCTTTTTTCTCACCCAAAGACACAACATTCTCTCCCTTTTTCCTTTGAAAAACTAACGCCCTTGAAGCCAAGAAACCTAACCAAAGTCAGCCAAAAACTTACCAAAAAATCAGCCTTACTTTAGTTGTGTTGGAAACATCTCTTCAAGATCATTTTTAGGTTGTTTTCGATAAGGTCCTAGAACCAATCTTTGTGGTTTTGTTGATTTTTCTTTAGCTTGATAGTGAGAAGAAAATTTTGTGTATCTTCTAGCCAAAGGCCGACCCCTTTTTGTTCACCTAGGACCACACGGATTTTGGTCACCCTTGTTTTGGATTGTGCTAGATCAAGCATACTAAGGTAAAACCCCAAAAACCTTCTTTTATGGTTAGTTTTGTTTAGTTTGATATCAAGAAATTTATGTGTATTTATTTGAGCAATAGGTTGTAATAATCTTTATTTTGAGCCCTTAGCATCTTGGTCATGTATTTTTGTGGTTGTGTGCTTAAGCTTTAAGTTTTTATGGATGGATTTGTGAATGGATGTTTTAGGGTTGGTTGGGAACCAACCTGTCCTAGTTTTTAGGCCAAGGTTTTAGCCATTTTTAAACACGTTAGGGTTCGATTTTGGGAATTTGTAAAACACAGAATTTTAAGGAAATTTTATTACGGTCGTTTTTGTCAATAGCCTTTGGCCAAAAATGACTCTAACATAGGTCTTTGAGGCAATTTTCAACTAGAGTTCAAAACTAGGACTGAAATCCTGAGCAATAGGAACAGTCTCGGATTTTTATAAAAATGACCAACTTAGAGTCTGAACTACATATTGGACTCAACATAAAAGTTTTAGATCTCGTTGAAACCATGACCTGCACGAGTTTTAAAAATTTGGCCATTTCAAGCTCCAAACAGAGCAGTTTTAAAATAAGCATAAAACTATAATTTTTCTAAAATTGGGCAAGAGTTTTAACTACGGGTTTTAAGTGTTTCGGACTAGCTAAAGGTTAAACCGAGCTCCGAGATGAACATAAAAGTTGTTCATCTCGTCGAGGACTAAAAGTTTTATGTCCACCAAATTCACAAATGAAATTTTTTCCAACAAGTTTTAAAATAGTTTTCAGTAAAATGGTTCCATAACCACTTTTACATATGAACACCCAAATATGTTCTTTCCCTTTTAAAATGGAACAGGGTTTTGATAAAACACCCCTACCTTCCAACGGGGTGATATGGAGATAGTTTCAAAGAGCATAGATTTTCCCTAAAATTTTGTAAGATTTCTAAACCAACTTTCGGTAGAGGTGGCCCGATTGGCTACTACACCAAATATGTAAAGTAACCCAGTAGCCTACATAATCAACGATGCTCGAGGTAACCGGTCAGTTGATTGGTCGGTAACCAGTCAATGGCCAAGTCTTGAACGAGATAGTGAGGAACGGTGATTAATTTGTCAAGTAGACAAATTAATTAAGCACGATTAGAAATTAGATACGAAATTCCCAAAATAAGAGCAGTTGGGTACTGATAGGCATCGGTATCATACAACAACAAAATTTATAGTCACTAACAATAATAGTAATCTCAGAGCGACGTTAATTAATTTATTGGGTAATAAATTAATTACCCACGATTAGAAAATCAAACTCTGAAGAGAGAGCAATTAGTACCGATAAGGATCGGTACTACCTAATGTTAGAATTTTTATTAGTCACTAACGACCATGGTGACCTAAGAATAAAGTTTAACAAAGATATGTATGATTACGGCCGCTACCTGTAAATTTTCAACAAAGGTGAAGTATAAATTACTGGTCGACAAGTAAGTACAACTCTGCCTATAGCATGAGTAAATATGAATTTAAAGTGTTATTTTACGTTATGTTAAGTATGCAAGCCGTGCATAATTGTTGCACAGCATGTTATAAGAGCATATAGTTTCATAATCATGTAAATTAATGAAAGCATAAGTTAGATGCCATACATCCCTATCACGTAAGATTATGGGATAGCCTAGTAGAGTATATGGCCTGATCAGATAAACAATTGGGTAATTATTAAGCATGTTGTACCAGCCTCTCTTGCTTGAAGAGGTTTTTCAGTTTAAGTATAACGAGCCTAAACCGATGGCTTTTAATACATAACGGGCGCAAGGCCCACAAACGTAAGGCTCACAATGATCATGGACATTTCTAATGATCCACACACAGTTCGGTATTGACACATGGGCCCTCAGCAAAGTAAGAAAAGATAATGAATAATGAAGCATAATATGAGCATAATCGGTTCATGCATTGTTCACGATATGCCTTAGCTATAGTTACAACATGCTTCTAGTTATAGTAGATATGCATTCAGGTACATGATCTTTTCTGTTATGCATTCAGTTACGTGATGTTTCCGTTATGTATTCAGTTATGTGTAATGCTTGTGATTTGCATCCAGCATGTGGAATGATTCATTGCATGACATGTTTATATGTTTTAAGTATGTATTACGTTTGAACACGTTTTACAGATAGAATGTTGTACTTATTAAGCGTAAAGCTCACAGTATGTGTGTTAATGCCGTAGGTAAGCGACCTATGGCCTAGACCCCGATGGATGGTGACGGCGGTAGAGGCGGATGTGAGGGTGAGGTTGTGGATACCACCATATGTGTTGACTTCCGCACAGTATTAAACAAACATTTTATTTTTGAGTAGTAATCAGTTAAACAGTTTCATAAGTATGTATGTAAGATTAAACTTCAATTATTTTGGACCTTTGCATTTGTAAAGTAACGTATATATATAAAAAAATATATATCCCTAAAATTATTAAGAAAGTTAATTCGAGTAATAGATTTTAAGTAAGTTGAGTATCAGTAGTTTTAAGTGACGGTCTGGGCCACTCAGGACTCGGGCTATCACAGTTGGTATTAGAGTGGTATCCTGTCACCCTACCTCACATTGCCGCATGTCTACCTCATCTGTCTAAGTAAGTTAGTTTTTATTTTTTCAATGTTAATATGTAAGTTATAATAGGCGATAATGGCTGCACCAGTAGACCCCCGCCAAATATCTGAAGATTGACAGGCAAGCATGACTTTCGCCGACATGCAACCAGATCGATACGATGGTCATCACTCGCACGAGCTCCCATATTGAATCCACCGTATGGAGGTTATCTTTCGAGCTTGCCATATCCCACCTCACGTATAGGTGGATTTAGCAAGTAGCAGGTTGGAGGGACTAGTAATGGCCTGGTGGGATGAAGACATAGGAATAGGGATCCGATAATGCACTGGGCCGAATTCTACTAAGACCTCGTGATACTGTCAGACCAGCTAGAGACAGGGATATTTAGAGTGACATGCACGAGAGGTGATACGATGCCCTCTCTGGTATCTGGGATACCTACGAGGAGGAGACTATGACACATTACTGTTAAAGGTTCATGGACTCCATGTTAACCCACATCCCTTTAGAAAGACCATTTACGGAGATAGCCGATCTTTTATGGAAAAGAGTTCTGTGGTACGTAAGGGTCTCATCTGCTACCCTCTACATCACGAGGACTTAAGGCACCTTATCCAGGAGATAGTAGATGCCGAGAGGAAAGTGATCAATCTTGGGAACCCTGCATAAGCCTAAGATGTCGCAACAGCTGCCAATATGGAGGGTAACTTGGCGGACCCTACACACCAACCGGCCGATGAAGATTTCATGGCCGAGCATCAGCCAGAAGCACCTGGGGATGATGAGGAACCAATGGAAAATCCCGAACTAGCCCTTCCGATTCCTGAACACCCCTTAGAAGTGGATGGCAACGAGGACGATGATGAGGATCTACCTGATGCCCATCCCGAGGATAAGGAGATAGGTGAGGATGGGGGAGAGGACATCCCCGACCACTTCAGTGATGACGAATGGATGGGGATGTATGAGCCTCAAGTCATTATAGCTAGTGATGATGAGATCAATTTTGGCTAGGGAGACGAAGAAGAGGACCCAAAAAAGTTTCCCTTCGATGAGAGCGACAATGAGGAGATCTCTAATGCAAAGTCGGGACTATTCTCTGAGTAGCAGCAACTATTTTAACTAGACTTTTTAGCCATGTATAAGTATGAGGGGAAGCAGTAGCTTTACCCACTAAACTTAGCCTAATATACCCTTTTGGGATTGTATACTGGGGAGTATGTGTCACTCCCATCAGACCAGAAGTTTGTACATATTTTTGTGAAAATACTATGAAGAGCAGTGCCGTTTTGCCCAATGGCCTAGATATGATTTTTCCACACATGACCGTAGTGTGACAGAAACTGCAGGACGAGTCCTGGCACTCAGGCGATGTTTTAATGCGATGTGGCAATTGTATTGAACATCACACTATAAGAAAGAGGAAGATATAATATGTATACATATATCTATGATAGTCAAGTAAGAAAGAAAATGATATGTAATATGAATTCCAAGTATGGGAACAAAAGACTTATATTTTCCTTTTCTGCTATATGATAGGGTTACGTAGGAAAGCATGTCAAGAACACTAGCACAGACAAACCAAGTAACCCGAGAGGATGAATTGATGGCACAGCTCGCAGCAATGTGAAAAATAATGGAAAATCAGCAGCGTGACCTAGACCAGCTTAGGGAGCAGCCAGGCCGATAGAACCAGGCACCACAGACAGCTAAGGTGCCAGCCCAGGAAGCTCCAGTAGCCCCAGAAACTTCGAGGGAGCAAGCAGCTCCCCCAGCCCAGGTGGCATCAGCACCCCCAGCAACAACTGCTCTCGCAGCAGCTAATGTTCTTCCACTAACCACTAGGGAAGCCGACTTGTATAACAGATTCTGGCACATGAAGGCGCCAGAGTTCGAAGGGACTACCAATCCCATAGAGGCCAATGATTGGCTGATGAACATCCAAGTGATCTTGGGCTTTATGGGATTAACCGACAGTGGTGGAAGACTGTAGCTATCAGGAGGAATGTCAGTGAAATGAGCTAGACAGAATTCATAGATGAGTTCAAAGAGATGTACTACAATGACGAGGCATTAGCAACCTAGCAAGATGAATTTAACAACCTGCGCCAAGGCAGTATGACTATCATGGAAGCAGTTAGGAAGTTTGAGCAGCTGGCTCAACTTTGTCCAGATTTGGTACTGACGGAAAAAGAGAGGGTTAGAAGAATGCTGAAGATGTTCTGAATGGACATCGCCATCCAGGTCTGCAGCGGAAGCCACAGACCAACGACAGTGGCTGAATATGTCAATAGGGCTATCCGAGCTAAGTACTGGTTAGCTTAGGATAAATAGTAAAGGGCTCAGATTTTCAAAGCCCGAAGGGAGGAAAAGATGTAAGCTAAATAGGCTAAGGGGAAGCAGAACCCCGAGCCTCAGCATCGAGTACAGAAGGTGGGAACCAGCCAAAACAGCAGGCAATCCCACAACAACAACAAAAGGAAGGGGAATCAGGGCAACCAAGGATTGCAAAAGAATTTTCCCCAGAAGAAGAACAACAGGGGAGGAAATGGTAATTGGTACCCGTCATGCCCAAAATGTAGGAGAAAACACCCGGGAGAATGCAGACATAGAGTGAATGGCTGCTTCATTTGTGACAAGGAAGGCCACTTCACCAAAAACTGCCACTCCAACCTGTAGAACCAGCAGAGCCAAGCCCGTACAACAAGTGGCCAACTTCACACTGCCTATATCAGGATCGAAGGCCCTTCGATCTCCCAAGGCAAATTCGAGGCTCCGGACACCTAAGGAAGAATCTATGCTTTCACGAGAGATAATGCAGAAGCTGGAACTTCAACAGTGGTGATAGGTTAGCTTTCTGTTACCAACTCAGCTACATTAGTTTTGTTTGATTTTGGAGCCAACCATTCATTCACATCATCAAAATTTGTTAAAAAGATAGATAAGAGCTTAGATAGAATGGAACAGACCTTCCGAACTGTACTTACCTTAGGGGAAGTTTGGTTGTCTAATTACTGGATACATCATATGCCAGTAATTATCTGCGGGCGAGAATTGAGTATTAACTTGATCATCATCGACATGTATGACTATGATGTAATTGTGGGGATGGACTTCTCACAAAGTACAATGCCGTCATAGACTGTCGAAGGCGGGAGGTTACTTTCGAACCAATCGGATGTGAAAAGTTCATCTACAAGGGTTTGTCGCAAAAGCAACCAAAGATGATGATCTCAGCGATGAAGGCTCACAAGCTGTTATCCAGTAGATGCACCGGCTTCCTAGCGCATATAGTGGACAAGACTCAAGAAGATGAGATAGGGCTGGATAGCGTACCAGTAGTTAGGGAATTCATGGAAGTATTTTCAGATGATCTTCCAGGACTTCTGCCAGAACGCGAGATCTTGTTTGAGATTAAACTTTTGCCAGGAACAGCCCCCATTTCCACGGCCCCATACCAAATGGCCCCTGTAGAGCTAAAGGAGCTCCAAGCCTAGCTGAAGGACTTGATAGACAAGGGATTCATCTGATAGAGCTATTTAACTTTGGGAGCACCTATATTGTTCGTGAAGAAAAAGGATGGAACACTAAGAATGTGCATCGATTACAGAGAACTAAACAAAATCATGATCAAGAACAAGTATCTGTTGCCACGGATCGATGATCTATTCGATCAGCTCCGAGACGCTGCAGTGTTCTCGAAGATTGACCTACGTTCAGGGTACCATCAACTGTGAATCAGGGATGAAGATGTACCTAAAATAGCCTTTCAAGCGCAGTACGAACATTAAGAGTTTTTGGTCATGTTGTTTAGACTAACAAACGCCCCAATAACCTTTATGGACCTGATGAACTGTGTGTTCAATGACTTTTTGGATAAGTTGTCATTGTGTTCATCAATGACATGCTTATATACTCTAAGATGAAGAGCACCTAAAGCTAGTCATGCACATGTTACAGGACCATTAGCTATATGCCAAGTTGTCCAAGTGTGAGTTTTGACTGGAAAAAATCCATTTCCTAGGCCACGTAGTCTCCAAGAAGGGAGTATCCATCGACTCGGCAAAAATTGATGTAGTTAGTGTGTGGCCAGATTCAAGAAACGTGATGGAGATTCATAGTTTCCTAGGCTTGGCGAGATACTATCGGCGCTTTATTGAGGGTTTTCAAAGCTAGCCACACCACTCACAGTGCTTACCAAGAAAGGAAAGAGGTATGAATGGACCGATAAGTGTGAGGAGAGGCTCCAGGAGCTGAAACAAAGAATCACAAGCACTCTAGTGTTGACTATTCCAGATACTAGTCAAGGAAGCTTTGTGATTTACAACGACGCAACCAAGACCGGATTTGGAGCCGTGCTGATGCAGAGTGGTAAAGTAGTCATGTATGCTTCACGATAGCTCAAGGACCACGAGAAGAACTACCCTACGCATGATCTGGAGCTAGTATCGATAGTTTTTGTACTGAAGATTTGGAGGCACCACCTGTACGGGGTCAAGTGCAAAATCTGCACAGACCACCAAAGTCTCAAGTACATCTTTACACAGAATGAACTTAACATAAGGTAGTGAAGATGGCTAGAATTGGTAAAGGATTACAACTGTGAGATCCTATACCATCCAGGAAAAGCCAACAAGGTGGCTGATGTGTTGAGTCAAAAACATTCTTCGTCACTAATGACTATTAGTGCCTTGGAGGGAGTGCTACAAAGGGGGCTATGTAGCAGTGAGATCAAGATTGTGACAGGGAGATAGTCTGACATAACCCTCCAATCGATGCTCCTAGATGAGATCAAAATCGGTCAAGACCTTGATTGGTTTCTAATCAAGCCCGGAAAGGAAGCCACAAAGGATAAGAGTTCAGAGTTTAGAGTTTCTAAGAACCACATACTTTACTACAGAGGTAAAGTGTGTGATCTGAAAGATGAAGAACTTAAGAAGCGAATCCTTTCAGGAGCTCACGAGATGGCATATTCTATACATTCAGGGGTGAACAAGATGTACAAGGACTTGAAGGAAAGCTTTTGGTGGCCTGAAATGAAGAATGACGACACTGAGTTCATCACCAGATGCCTTACATGTCAGAAGGTTAAGGCGGAACATCAGCGGCCAGTAGGAGAATTTCAGAAGATTGAGCTGCCTAAATGGAAATTTGACCAGATTATGATGGATTTTATAGACGGATTGCTGAGGACGTCAAATGGCAACGACATAATATAGGTGATTGTAGACAGACTGACGAAAATCAGCCAGAATTCGAGTAATAAAAGTTAGCTACTCGGTGGAATGACTAGCAGAAATCTATGTGGCTTAGTTCGTAAAACTGTATGAAGTACCAAAGTCTATCATCTCAGATTGTGACGAACGCTTCACCTCCAGATTATGGCAAACCATTCAAGCTGTATTAGGGTCTAAGTTAGAGTTCAGCATAGCATTCCATCTTCGGACTGGTGGTCAATCTGAGGGGACCATTCAGACATTAGAGGACATGTTGAGAACTTGTATCCTAGACATTAAGGGGAAATTCGGAACAGAAGCTATCCTAATCGAGTGCTCGTACAATAATAGCTACCATTCCTTGATCGGGATGGCACCGTATGAGGCACTTTGTGGAAGAAAATGTAGATCTCTGGCTCATTGGTACGAGACCAGAGAGAAATGACTTACCAACACAGACTTCATCAAAAACACCATGGCAGACATGAAGCTGATAAGAGCGAGATTGTCATGGCCCAAAATTTAGACACGTGACACGGCAGCCAAATCATAATATCAACCCGAGATTTAAGGAAAACATTTATTACAAAAACAATGGGTCAACATTATAATTTAGCTAAGCCTAATTATAAAGTAACATCATAACCACAAAATAAAATAAAGGAGAAAATAAATGCTTTTTAATGCGGAAGTCAAACACAAAATCGGTTTTCAAAAGAAATTACCAACCATAAAATATTCCCAAGCATGAAATTTGAATAACGTGAAATAAAGTACAAACTTAAAGTCTTATTACATCAGAATGAGAAACAGAAAGAAAAAGATGGAGAAAACGGAAAGCATCATCTTCGGTAGTAACGGATATCTCAACGAATTTCGGAACTGCTACCTCCCGTACCTGGAAGTAGTCATTTCGAAATCACAAAGAAAAAGGGACGTGAACGCTGGCTCAGTAGGACAGAAACAAAGGTGGGTTAACAGATAACATTTAAAAATATGGCATAATATTCGTTTCCAAAAATAATCAACAATTTAAAAAAAAAATACATGACATAATAATCATAACAAAAAAAATAATCAACAATTTCATGAAAAACATTTTTAATGCAAGTTTTATTTTGCTGAGGACTTAGCGTAGTTGCAATATACGTGCCCCAATATTAAAATAATAAATCATTAAAACAAACCATCATATTATGAGTGAGGACTTGTCGTAGCTATAATATACGTGCCTCGAATTTGAATTATCCTAGATCATCTCGTTACGGTCTAAATATGCCGAACGGCCCTGCGCAGGTTTAGGGCCCTTCCCCCATGGCGTTAACTTTGGGACGCACGCATCATTTACAATGATCATGAACTAGAGCTCAATTATGTTCACTGGATTATTCAAAAGATGGTATTTACCAAGTTATATTATGCCATAAATCAAAACACGTTTTAAAATACACATTTAATTACCAAATACGTTGCATGCGTTTATTTCATAAAAAAAACAATATAATAATTTCATAAACTGAAAACAGCATGCCATCAATAAAACAGGAAAATTTAAAACACTTGACTACTCCCAGAAAAGGCTAGAACGTCCTACTTCGATTATCGCACAAGCGTTATGATAACGTGATCCACAAATCCAGCAAGAACATCAAATAAGTCCTATAATCACAACATATGATTAGTCTAGGTCTAGACATAATCATCCAATCATTTTAGTGTACCACAAAAGATTTTAAAACGTTTAATAAACATTTGGGATTTAAAATTTGTGAAAAACTCTAAGTTAGGATATTACTGGGCATGGGCAGACTGACCTAGGCTGAATATAAAATTCATATTAATTTATTTTTCATCCCAAAAATTCTAAATTTTTAATATGTTAAACTAGACATCGGTAGCTTTAATTCCATATAATTTTTATAATTTTTGGACATCATTTGATCATTCAACTAGGCCAAAAACCGAGGGTTGTTTTCAGGCATAAAAATCTGGGTTTCAGTTTCGGTTCAAAACCTGGCAGTTCTGTCCGCCTATATTAGAAAAATATTTTGACTAGGTAAACGGATGAGTTTGGTTCTGAAATTTTTCAGGCATTTAGGGGACATCTTGAATTTAATTTTAGGCTCAAGAATCACTCAAAAATCGTTTTTAAAACTCAAGTTCTGGCTGACACAAATTTACTGTTCATATGGTAATTTTCCAGATTTCCGTTTTTCTGTGTCCGAATTTCGATTAGCCTCAAACCAATTCAATTTTCATCCAATGATCACGAAATTTTGTAGAAAACCTTATTTATATGTCATTAACACAACCCAAGAATCAAATAGGCAAAAATCATAAAATTTACACATGTGATATTAGGGTTTTTGAAAGGGAACAAAGAGGCAAAATTTTTAGGGTTTGAGAGAGAGATTCACACCTTGTTTGTGCTGCACTATTTTTGATGCTTGGTCTCCTTTTTGGCTGAATTTGTGTGAGTGTTGGAGTCTTCAAAACAGTAGGGAAAACAATGGAGAAAACCATATAAAAATTCAGATTTAAAACCAAAAGGAGAAGGAAGGAAAAAGTTTGATTTCTCACCTTGTTTTTGTCTCAAAAATTGTTGAATCTTTGAGCTGCCTTTTGATAGGTTTTGTTGCTGTTTTAGGCATGTTTTGGGAGAGAAAATTCAGAGAGGAGAGAAGGAAAAGCTGGCCGAATTTTTGAGTGTGAAAGGAAGGGTGAATGAGAGTTAAAAGGGGGTTTTTATACTAGGTTTTTCTTTCCCTTTCTCTTCCTTGTTTGGCCGAAAATTGTAAGGGGCAAAAGGGAAAGTTTTTGTGCTGTTTTGAGGCTAGGGTTTTCTCTCTTATTTCCCCTTAAGTGGCCAAAATTATCCCTTAGTTTTTAAGGAAAAATAATTTGAATTTTGATTGAGTTTTGACCTAGCTTTTGATTCAAATAAAAATCTCCTTTATTTCCTATACTTTATGGCCGAAATTTCTTCTTTATATCTAAGGGATGAAATTTGAATTTAAATCCTCCTTAGATTTGTGGAATTTAAATTTTAATTAAAATCTCAAGTGATGGCCGAATATTTTAGGGTTTCTTTTTGAAGTTCAAATTGTTGACTTTTTGAGCGGAATTTGACTAGGAAACCAACCTAGGGTTTCCAAAAGATTTTTAATTAATTTTTGGCACACTAATTTTATTTAAATTATATATTGACCCTTAAATAGAATTTAAGGCGTCACAAATATCTACCACTAAAAATAGTTTCGTCCTCGAAACTTTAAGAATTTCTCCACACTAAAGAAGAGAATAAGAATATGAGTCACTTCTCATTTCTTTAAGCAAATCTAAATGCACCTTTTAGAACATATAGTGGTATATCTACTACTATGAATAGAGTAGTGTTACAAAACAAACTTAGGTCGACTACATTACAAGTATTCTACTGCTTAGCGAACCATTCAGCATGGTTCTCACGCATATCTTTCTCGGTTTCCCATGTGGCTTCCTCTTCACCATGGTTACTCCAAAGAACCTTCACCATGGGTATTGTTTTCGTTCTCAGCTGCTTGACCTTATGATCCAAAATGTTCATTGGAACCTCGATGTAAGAGACATCTGGTTGGATTTCTACATCATCTGTTGAAATGACTTCTGACTCTGCTCGTGCACTCTTCCTCAGCATCGATACATGGAAAACGTTGTGCACTCCCAAGGTGTCGGGTAACTTCAGCTCATATGCGACCTTACCAACTCTGCGTACGATCTCGAAAGGTCCAATGTAACGCGGTGCTATCTTCCCTTTAACTCCGAAACGAGAGATACCTTTCTTCGGTGAAACCTTTAGCAACACAAACTCTCTGACCTCAAACTCTAACGGCTTTCTGCGTTGATCTGCATAGCTCTTCTGTCGACTCTGTGCTGTTAGAAGTCGTTGTTTGATGATGGCAATCTTCTCGTACTGGTCTAGGATCATCTCGGGTCCACCCACTGGTGCTTCCTGGTTGTCAACCCAATAGATGGGTGATCGACAAGGCTTTCCGTACAACGCTTCAAAGGGTGCCATTCCGATGCTCGCTTGATAACTGTTGTTGTATGCGAACTCTGCCATGTAGAGGTGTTTGCTCCATCCATCTCCAATATCAAGAACGCAGGCACGTAGCATATCCTCGAGAATCTGTATGAGACGCTCCGACTGACCATCTGTCTGCGGATGAAAAGCGGTGTTGAAGTTCAGTTCTGTGCCTAGAGCTTCCTGTAGACTTTGCAGAAAGTGAGCGTTGAAGCGCGTATCACGATCAGAAATGATCACCGAAGGGACTCCATGCAATCTGACTATGTTCCTCATGTAAAGCTCGGCTAGCTGGTTCCTGGTGCAAGTCGTCTTGAACGGGATGAAGTGCGCAGTCTTCATGAGACGATCTACAACTACCCAGACTCCATCAGATCTATTCTGTGCTCTCGGTAAGCCAGTTAAGAAGTCCATTCCTATACTATCCCACTTCCACCGAGGTATTGGAAGTGGTTGGAGCAGACCTGCGGGTCTCTCCCGTACTGCCTTTACTTTCTGACACGTCAAACAATTGGCCACGAAGTTCTTCACATCTAACTTCATACCTCTCCACCAAAGCTGCCGTCTTAAGTTTTGATACATCTTGTTCCCACCTGGGTGCATGGCGAACCTCGACTGATGAAACTCTGACAAGATCTCCTGTATAAGCTCTGGGATGTGTGGCACTGCTAAGCGACCTTCGTTGTAAAGAATTCCACTGGCGTCCATCGACCACTCTGCAACACGCTTGCCCTTTAATAATCTATCTCGGATGTCAACGAAACGTGTATCTGCCAACTGATTCTCCTTGATCCTCTGCACATAGTCTGGTTCCATCACTAAATTGTATAACACTGGTTGACCCTGAACTTCGCCAAAACGAACTTGATAAGCTGTGAGAACTCTGTCCTTTTCCCACTCATCTATCTGCATCGCCATTATAGAAGCATCATGATCAAGATTGGGAACTGCCTCTCTTTTCCTGCTTAGTGCATCTGCAACCACGTTTGCTTTACCCGGATGGTACTCGACTTGGAAGTCGTAGTCTTGCATGTATTCTACCCACCTTCTCTGACGCAGGTTGAGATCTTTCTGTGTAGCTAGGTATTTCAAACTCTTGTGATCTAAAAACAGTCTAAAACTGGCACCGTACAGATAACAACGCCAAATCTTAAGCGCAAACACTACTGCAGCTAACTCTAGATCGTGTGTAGGGTAGTTTCGTTCGTGTTGTTTCAGCTGTCGTGAGGCATAAGCGACAACTCGGTTCTGTTGCATCAAGACTGCTCCAAGACCTTGATGAGAAGCATCGGTGTAGACATCATATACTTGATCCTGATCCAGAATGATAAGGATAGGTGCAAACGTCAAACGACTCTTTAACTCTTGAAAGACTGACTCACAGCTGTTGTCCTAAACGAAAGGTACATCCTTCTTTGTCAGATTGGTGAGGGGAGCGGCGAGCTTGCTGAAGTCCTGTACAAAACGTCGATAATATCCCACCAAGCCCAAGAAGCTTCGGATCTCTGGAACATTCTTCGATCGTTCCCACTTAAGAATCGCTTCAACCTTGGATGGATCAACTGATATACCATCTCCTGAGATGATATGTCCGAGAAACTTAACCTCTGTCATCCAAAACTCACATTTTTCTTTCTTGGCGTACAACTGATGTTCACGAAGAGTCTGTAAAACTATACTGAGATGCTGTGCATGATCTTCACGAGTTCAGGATTAGATGAGGATGTCGTCAATGAATACGATGACGAACTTATCAAGAAAAGGTCGGAAGACTCTATTCATCATATCCACGAAGGCTACTGGCGCGTTTGTCAAACCGAAAGGCATTACTAAGAACTCGTAACTGCCATACCTCGTTTGGAATGCCATCTTTGGGATATCCTCCTCTCTAACCCAAAGCTGATGATAACCGGATCTCAAATCAATCTTGGAGAAGAAACAAGCTCCACCCAACTGGTCGAATAAGTCATCTATACGTGGTAACGGATACTTATTTTTTGATGGTCACACTGTTGAGCTTTCTGTAGTCCACACAGAGACGAAGCGAACCGTCGGCTTTCTTCACAAAAAGGACTGATGAACCCCAAGGTGAGTTGCTGTCTCGGATAAAGCCCAGTGATTTCAACTCATCCAACTGCTTGCGTAACTCTTTCATCTCTAGAGGTGCCATACGATACGGAGCAGAAGCAAAAGGAGCTGTTCCAGGAACTAAGTCGATACGAAACTCTATTTCTCGATGAGGTGGTAAACCTGGAAGAGCTTTTGGAAAAATATCTGGAAAACTATCGACAACAGGTATAGGTTGGGTACTCTTTTCAGAACTGGATCCTTCTACCGCACACAAGGATAAGAAGCAAAGAATACCCTGTCTACTCTTCGACACTAACCTCAGAGCAGATCTATCAACATCTGAAACTAAGCTTAACTGATAGGACACTATATGTCCGAAATCAGTTGTAAAGATAACGCGACGATTACGACAATCAAGCATAATCCCATATCGGGAAAGCCAGTCATATCCCAGAATAACATCATAAGCAAACATAGGCATTACTACAAGTGATGCCTCCAAACAAACATCTCCAACATAAACATAGGCTTAACACCCATCACTAACGGTAGTCGTGCCCAACGGGGATTTCACACATAAGGGAGAGTCAATATTTTACAGTTTTAAACCAAGTGAACGAGCATAATGTTGGGCTATAAAAGAGTGTGTAGCTCCGGTGTCAAACAAAACATGTGCATATGTACCAAAGATAGGAATTATATCATCTAATGTAGTCGGTGTATGATCTATCTCCATGCTGTCAGATCCAAGAGCGTGTACCTGTGGTGCCTTACCACGATTTTAAGCTGTATTCCCTCGCTGATAGCCCATACTCTGACCCTGTGGTGGCGGTCTCTGATAACTCGTCACTGGGAACTGCTGTAGCGTGTAACATGTGGAGCATAAGGCGCAGTGTACTAGCTCATTCGCTGAGGCTGATAGGGAGCCGGAGCTGAGGGCGCTGTGACTGCGAAGACTGGGAAGTAAACTGTTGTCTCTATGGAAAACCATTCTGATTCCGCTGATGATGATATCTATGAGCATTGTCTCTCGACTGTCTCTTCGGGCAGACATTTCTTTTGTGGCCTTCATCACCACACTCGAAGCAGGTAATCACATTCACCCGACCCTGTCGCTGTCCAGAAGACTGATGAGAACCTGACCCCTGAGACTGCTGGTTCTTCTGGTAAGGAGTCTATGGCTTGTGTTGAGGCTTGTTGCGGATTGGTCCAGACTTGTTTTTGTTACGAGCTTCAAGGAACTCCTTGTCGCCCTCTTCCACTGTCAACGCCTTAGCAACTATCTGCTGGTAGCTATCCCTGATCTGGAACGGTAGTACACCCCTCTTCACATAGAGGCTAAGCCCTTCCTCAAAGCGGAGACACTTAGTAGCTTCGTCCAAAACCTGATTCTTCGCATATCGGGCCAACTCAATGAACTTGGCTTCATATTCCCGCACTGACATAGACCCTTACTTCAAACGGATGAACTCCCTAGCTTTTCTATCGTGGAACTGAGCTGAAAAGAAACGCTCATGAAAACGCTCCTCGAAAACTATCCAAGAAGACCTCTGCTCCTCTGTCAAACCATCCTCGATACTAGCCCACCAGGTAGAGGCTAGACCCACCAGTTTGTTGGAAGCAAACTCAACCCAGAACTCTGCGGGTGTAGTGGTCAACTTTAGCTGCTTATGAATGGCATCAAACCAGTGGTCGGCATCCATCTCTGTGCCCGTGCCGTCGATAGTAGGTACGTGAGGCTTAAAGAAAAGAGTTAGGACTGCCTGTTTAGGATGTATCATAGGCTGGGTAGGTACTGCTCCAGAGGTAGGGTTTTCAGTGGTAGGCGTTTGCTGAGGAGTCTGAGAAGAACTCCCCGCTCTCGGGGTCTCATTAGGAACAACATTGGCTACAGGAGTTGGGTTAGGTGTTCCAAAAGGTAAGACAGTGAGGAGAACCTGTATCGCCACCGTGAGGTTCTGCATCGCCGTTAGCTGATCATTCGGTGTAGGAACCGCTGCATTCTGTCTCCCTTGAGGCTGCGTGTTCCCGGGGTTCTCTTCGTCGTTGCCTCTCTGCTGCCTCTGACTACGCGTGCCGGGACGAGCCATTTTGCTGAATAAGATTGAAGGAAGAGGAAATCCTATAAGCTTCTAAGAGTAAGGAAAAACCATGCTTGGGTATTTTGAAAACGTTTTGATGAAAACCCTTTTGAAAACATTTTAATGAAAAACCCCTTTTGAAAACGTTTTGATGAAAAACTCCTTTTGAAAACCTGGGCTCTGATACCATTATTTGTCACGGCCTAAAATTTAGACACGTGACACGGCAGCCAAATTATAATATCAACCTGAGATTTAAGGAAAACATTTATTACAAAAACAACGGGTCAACATTATAATTTAGCTAAGCCTGATTATAAAGTAACATCATAACCACAAAATAAAATAAAGGAGAAAATAAATGCTTTTTAATGCGGAAGTCAAACACAAAATCGGTTTTCAAAAGAAATTACCAACCATAAAATATTCCCAAGCATGAAATTTGAATAACGTGAAATAAAATACAAACTTAAAGTCTCATTACATCAGAACGAGAAACAGAAAGAAAAAGATGGAGAAAACGGAAAGCATCATCTTCGTTAGTAACGGATATCTCAACGAATTTTAGAACTGCTACCTCCCGTACCTGGAAGTAGTCATTTTGAAATCACAAAGAAAAAGGGACGTAAGCGCTGGCTCAGTAGGACAGAAACAAAGGTGGGTTAACAGATAACATTTAAAAATATGGCATAATATTCGTTTCCAAAAATAATCAACAATTTAAAAAAAATACATGACATAATAATCATAACAAAAAAAATAATCAACAATTTCGTGAAAAACATTTTTAATGCAAGTTTTATTTTGCTGAGGACTTAGCGTAGCTGCAATATACGTGCCCCAATATTAAAATAATAAATCATTAAAACAAACCATCATATTATGAGTGAGGACTTGTCGTAGCTATAATATACGTGCCTCGAATTTGAATTATCCTAGATCATCTCGTTACGGTCTAAATAGGCCGAACGGCCCTGCGCAGGTTTAGGAACTTTCCCTCATGGCGTCAACTTTGGGACGCACGTATCATTTACAATGATCGTGAACTAGAGCTCAATTATGTTCACCGGATTATTCAAAAGATGGTATTTACCAAGTTATATTCTGCCATAAATCAAAACACGTTTTAAAATACACATTTAATTACCAAATACATTGCATGCATTTATTTCATAAAAAAAAACAATATAATAATTTCATAAACTGAAAACAGTATGCCATCGATAAAACAGGGAAATTTAAAACACTTGACTACTCCCAGAAAAGGCTAGAACGTCCTACCTCAATTATCGCACAAGCGTTACGATAACGTGATCCATAAATCCAGCAAGAACGTCAAATAAGTCCTATAATCACAAAATATGATTAGTCTAGGTCTAGACATAATCATCCAATTATTTTAGTGTGCCACAAAAGATTTTAAAACGTTTAATAAACATTTGGGATTTAAAATTTGTGAAAAACTCTAAGTTAGGATATTACTGGGCATGGGTAGACTGACCTAGGCTGACTATAAAATCCATATTAATTTATTTTTCATCCCAAAAATTCTAAATTTTTAATATGTTAAACTAGACATCCGTAGCTTTAATTCCATATAATTTTTATAATTTTTGGACATCATTTGGTCATTCAACTTGGCCAAAAACCGAGGGTTGTTTCAGGCATAAAAATCTGGGTTTCAGTTTCGGTTCAAAACCTGGCAGTTCTGTCCGCCTATATTAGAAAAATATTTTGACTGTGTAAACGGATGATTTTGGTTCTGAAATTTTTCAGGTATTTAGGGGACATCTTACATTTAATTTTAGGCTCAAGAATCACTCAAAAATCGTTTTTAAAACTCAAGTTATGGCTGACACAAATTTAGTGTTCATATGGTAATTTTCCAGATTTCCGTTTTTCTGTGTCCGAATTTCGATTAGCCTCAAACCAATTCAATTTTCATCCAATGATCACGAAATTTTGTGGAAAACCTTATTTATATGTCATTAACACAAACCAAGAATCAAATTGGAAAAAATCATAAAATTTACACATGTGATATTAGGGTTTTTGAAAGGCAACAAAGAGGTAAAATTTTTAGGGTTTGAGAGAGAGATTCACACCTTGTTTGTGCTGCACTATTTTTGATGCTTGGTCTCCTTTTTGGCTGAATTTGTGTGAGTGTTGGAGTCTTCAAAACAGTAGGGAAAACAGTGGAGAAAACCATATAAAAATTCGGATTTAAAACCAAAAGGAGAAGGAAGGAAAAAGTTTGATTTCTCACCTTGTTTTTGTCTCAAAAATTGTTGAATCTTTGAGCTGCCTTTTGATATGTTTTGTTGCTGTTTTGGGTGTGTTTTGGGAGAGAAAATTCAGAGAGGAGAGAAGGGACAGCTGGCCGAATTTTTGGGTGTGAAAGGAAAGGTGAATGAGAGTTAAAAGAGGGTTTTTATACTAGGTTTTTCTTACCCTTTCTCTTCCTTGTTTGGTCGAAAATTGTAAGGGGCAAAAGGGAAAGTTTTTGTGCTGTTTTAAGGCTAGGGTTTTCTCTCTTATTTCCCCTTAAGTGGCCAAAATTATCCCTTAGATTTTAAGGAAAATAATTTGAATTTTGATTGAGTTTTGACCTAGCTTTTGATTCAAATAAAAATCTCCTTTATTTCCTATACTTTATGGCCGAAATTTCTTCTTTATATCGAAGGGATGAAATTTGAATTTAAATCCTCCTTGGATTTGCGGAATTTAAATTTTTATTAAAATCCCAAGTGATGGCCAAATATTTTAGGGTTTCTTTTTGAAGTTCAAATTGTTGACTTTTTGAGCGGAATTTGACTAGGAAACCAACCTAGGGTTTCCAAAAGATTTTTAATTAATTTTTGGCACACTAATTTTATTTAAATTATATATTGACCCTTAAATAGAATTTAAGGCGTCACAGAGATTAGATACAGTGCACAGTTGCCAAAAGAGTTACGTAGACAAGTTCCGTAGACCCCTCGAGTTTCAAGAAGGAGACTCAGTCTTTCTTAAGGTAGCACCCATGAATGAGGTGATGTGCTTTGGAAAGAAGGGAAAGCTTAGTCCTAGGTGCATTGGATTCTCCGAGATTATCGAGAGAGTTGGGAGGGTGGCTTATAGATTAGCGATCTCTCCTGAGTTAGCTTCAGTGCACAATGTCTTCCACATCTCGATACTGGAGAAGCACATGCCAGACAGCTCCCATGTTTTGAGCCAAGAACCTGTAGAGGTACACGCAGATCCAACCTATGAGGAGAAACCTATGCAGATCTTAGCCAGAGAAGAGAAGGTGCTTAGAAGTAAAGTTATACCCCTTGTAAAAGTATTGTGGCAGAATTATAATATTGAGGAAGCCACATGGGAACAGGAAGAAGACATGAAAAGAGACTTCCATAATTATTCTAATTTTTGAGGATGAAAATTTTGTAAGGGGGGCAGGTTGTAATGACCCCCATGTTCATGAAATCTAATTACTATGTAATAAGTAATTAAGGAACGAATTTGGAGTAATTTGAAGCTTTTTGGTACATGTTTGAAGAACACGGTCAGGTACACAACCATATAAGTGGCCGTGTATCGCTCGGACTGTTGAACATGTGAAAGGCTGTGTTTCAGGAAATGGGGCGTGTTGAGCAATGTTAACTGGTACACGATAGTGTTTAGAGCACACATACCTGTGTCGCATAGTACACGCCAGGGTAAGAGCCCGTGTCGAAGGCCATGTATTGAGTTGGGAGCCGAATTTTGAATTATAAAAAGGGCAAAATCTGTCACTTAAAGCAGAGAGCCGTTGCCTGAAACCTAATTACTATTTAATTTGTAATTAAGTTAATGAATACAGTATAAATTGCCAGTTTGAATAAATTAAACGGATACAGAAACATTTAATTACTATTTATGCAGTGAAAGGGGTAACTAATAGTGAAATCGGTCCACCCTACTATGTGTATGTTCGTATAAGACATGCAGTATCAAGAAGCTAGTTTAGACAACCATTTCTTGACATAAAACTGATAAGCTAGTCATCAGTACACTCAGACTCAGACTACTTATCTGAGCACAACAGTGATAATTACCTTGATAGTTGTATAGTATCGAGAAAAATGGTCTAGATGACCTCTTCTCATCCAGAAATTGATAAAATCGGAGCCAGAAAGCTCAGACTAGTCATTTAAACAAAAAGCAATAAATAGTAAATAGTAGATACGTAGGGTCAGGTTAATGGCCAAGACGGCCTTAATTTGACATAAAACTGATATATTGATAGTCAACAGGCTCAATTTAGTCAATTGAGCACAAGACGTGAAATTTCATTTGAGAGATATGCAGTATCGGGATAGGTGTCAAGACGACTTTTTCTCATCTCGAAACTGATATATTTAGACTTAGTACGCTCAAATTAGTCAGTTGAGCGCAAGACACATTTTTGAAGGTGGGTCACACAGATTTGAAAACTGGTCCAGATGACCTTAGATGGACGTAAAACTGATAAATTTGAAATCAGTACATCCAAATTAGTCAGGATAGACTGTGTTTGTAATTTCGCACGAAAAAGCCCCATTATGCTTGCGAAGTGTCAAAATAGTGTATGCACAATTACAATACAGGAAATGAATAGTAAAATAGACATAGAACGGGCTCATAGGCACTACAACCCAACCAGGAATAATTAGCATAAGAATCAGATTAAGAAAATTCAATTTCAGTGAAAATCTAGAACACTGTTGAAAAATGTCTGAACACTGTCGGAGGAAATTAGACTGTAAAGAGAAGTTTTTGCAGATGAATTTTCCCCTTAGGAATCCATGTACTGTAGCTGAAAAGGTAGTAAAAATCAGCTGCAAAGTAGCCTAAAAGTTGCCATTAAAATAATGCCTAGGCTTATGACATATGGGATTAAAAAAATACAAAAGTGCAAGACATGCACATGCACCTTTTGGCCTTGCATTGAAGGCAATTTGACTCCAAATTTGTAGCAGCCACCCTCAGTTTTGAGACCTGCCAATAGCTAAAATTTGTCCCCCCTTAAGCTTAGTTATTGGCTTAATTAAGTGGGCTTAAGGTTAATTAATCTTGCTTAACTTTTTCCTATAAATATGTGTACTTACCTTTAGGTCTTGCTTTCTTCTTTTTGCTCACCCAAAGACACAACCTTCTCTCCCTTTTTCCTTCGAAAAACTGATGCCCTTGTAGCCAAGAAACCTAGCCAAAGTCAGCCAAAAACTTACTAAAAAATCAGTCTCACTTTAGTTGTGTTGGAAACATCTCTTTAAGATCATTTCAAGGTTGTTTTCGGCAAGGTCCTAGAACCAATGTTTGTGGTTTTATTGATTTTTCTTTAGCTTGATAGTGAGAAGAAAATTTTGTGTTTCTTCTAGCCAAAGGACCCTTTTTTGTTCACCTAGGAACAAACGGATTTTGGTCACCCTTGGTTAGGATTGTGCTAGATCATGCATACTAAGGTAAAACACCAAAAACCCTCTTTTGTGGTTAGTTTCGTTTTAAGTTTGATATCAAGAAATTTATGTGTATTTATTTTAGCAATGGGTTGTAATAACCTTTATTTTAAGACATTAGCATCTTGGTTATGTATTTTTATAGTTGTGTGCTTGAGCTTTAAGTTTTTATGGATAGATGTGTGAGTGGACGTGTTAGGGTTGGATGGGAACCAACCTATCCCAGTTTTTATGCCACGGTTTTGGTCATTTTTGAACATGTTAAGTTCTAATTCTAGGAATTTGTAAAACATAGAGTTTTATGAAAATTTTGTTAAGGTTATTTTTGTGTCAAATAGCCTTTGGCAAAAAATGACTCTAAGAAAGGTTTTTGAGGTAGTTTTCAACTAGAGTTCAAAACTAGGACTGAAATCCTGAGCAATAGGAACAGTCTCAGATTTTTATAAAAATGACCAACTTAGAGTCCGAACCAGATCTTAGACTCAACATGAAAGTTTTAGATCTCTCAAAACCTTTAAGATGACCTGTGCAAGTTTTAAAATTTTGGTCGTTTCGGGTCCCAAACAGAGCAGTTTTAAAACAAGTGTAAAATTGGAATTTTTCTAAAACTGCACAAGAGTTTTAGCTATGGGTTTTGAGTGTTTCGGATCTGTTAGAGGTTAAACCAAGCTCTAAGATGAACATGAAAGTTGTTCATCTCATCGAGGAATAAAAGTTTTATGTCCGTCAAATTCATAAATTAAATCGTTTTGAATAAGTTTTAAAACAATTTTCGGTAAAATAGTTCAAGAACCACTTTTAAATATGAACACCAAAATGTGTTCTTTTCCTTTTAAAATGAAAACATGGTTTTGATAAAAACAGCCCCAACTTCCAACGGGGTGATATGGGGATGGTTTCGAAGAGCATAGATTTTCCCCAAAATTTTATAAGATTGCTAAAACAACTTTCAATAGAGGTAGCCCGATTGGCTATTACACCAAATGTGCAAAGTAACCCAGTAGGCTACATAGTCAATGATGCACGAGATAACCGATCAGTTGACTGGTCGGTTAACCAGTTAACGACCAAGTTTTGAATGAGATAGTGAGGAACGGTGATTAATTTGTCAAGTAGACAAATTAATTAAGCATGATTAGAAATTAGATACCAAATTCCCAAAATAAGAGCAGTTGGGTTCCAATAGGCATCGGTACCATACAACAACAAAATTTATAATCACTAACAATAGTAGTGACGTTAATTAATTTATTGGGTAATAAATTAATTAGCCACGATTCAAAAATCAAACTCTCAAGAGAGAGCAGTTAGTACTGATAAGGATCAGTACTACCTAATGTTAGAATTTTTACTAGTCACTAACGACCATGGTGACCTAAGAATAACGTTTAACAAAGATACATATGATTACAGGTCATTACTTGTAAATTTTCAACGAAGGCGAAGTACAAATTATCAACCGACAAGTAAGTATAACTCCGCCTAAAGCATGAGCAAAAATGAATTTAAAGTGTTATTTTATGCTATGTTAAGTATGCAAGCCGTGCATAATTGTCGCATAGCATGTTATAAGAGCATATAGTTTCATAATCGCGTAGATTAATGAAAGCATGATTTAGATGCCATACATTCCTATCATGTAAGATTAGGGGATAGCCTAGTAGAGCATATGGCCTGATCAGATAAACAATTGGGTAATTATTAAGCGTGTCGTACCAACCTCTCCCGCTTGAAGAGGTTTTTCAGTTTAAGTATGACGAGCTTAAGCCGATGGCTCTTAATACATAACAGGCACAAGGCCCATGAGCATAAGGCTCACTATGATCATGTACATTTCTGATGATCAGCGCACAATTCGATACTGATACACGGGCCCTCAGTAAAATAAGAAAAGATAATGAATAATGAAGCATAATATGAGCATAATCGGTTCATGCATTGTTCACGATATGCCTTAGCTATAGTTATAGCATGCTTCCAGCTATAGTAGATATGCATTCAGTTACATGATGTTTTCTGTTATGCATTCAGTTATGTGATGTTTCCATTATGTATTCAATTGTGTGTGATGCTTGGGATTTGCATCCAGTATATGGAATGATTCAGTGCATGACATGCTTATATGTTTTAAGTATGTATTATATTTGAACATGTTTTGTGGATGGAACGTTATACTTATTGAGCATAAAGCTCACAGTGTATGTTCATGCTGTAGGTAAGTGACCTATGGCCTAGACCCTGATCGACGGTGATGGCGGCAGAGACGGATGCAAGGGTGAGGTTGTGGATACCACCATAAGTGTTGATTTTGTTAGGAAATGCCCTAAGTATTAGAGACATTTTGATGTATTCATTTTGAACTGAATAATAAAATTATACATAGAGGTTATTCATTACATTGCTATTTGTCCTCGTCTTATTTACATGTTAAAGTAAATGTAAGCAAATATGGCTCACTGACTGCTTGTGTTAAAACTGTTGGAACGTTGCATGCAATGGACTTTTGTATGCGAGAAGACAATGTTCTAAAGTTAGCAGTCTAAACTATGGTCTGTAGTCTATGGGGTTAGACCGAGCATCTAACTCATGTTAAGACTATTATGTTGTCTAAAGCCTTGGAGGGGACGGTCTGTCTTGACTGTCTGGAGCTGGACTCCCAAGTAGAGACATGGATATGTTGCTTGGTGGTGACATATTAGGCCGGGACTAAAGCGTGATTGATCTACGTAGTCTGCTATGAGTGGATCAATCTGCTTTTGACGTTCATTGTGCAATAACCTTAATCCTGAGTAAATGAACTACTTCATGTATATGACTTGTGTACTTTGATGTTCCAATGGCTAAAGCGTCTCAGAGGTAGTAAGCTTATAGACCGGTTCGTTGGGTGCATGACTTGTATACGATGAAGGGTTTGTTTGCAGACATCGGAATCATAGCTATGAGGAGTTAAAGGTATCCTCTTAAAGGCATTATACTGAATGTGAAAATGGACAAGGCCTTGGGTCGTCTGCTGGGCGGATGACTTCTTATTCACATATGGTGAATAATCATTTTCTTGATTCGGTAGTATAATGGAACTTTAAGATAGCCTGATCAGTAGGATTAAACGGACTTTGACCTAAGGCTGATCATGGATATCATATGAGGGTTTTGCATATATGACAAGGTCATTGGATGGTAGCTCGTCACAGGCTTACGTAATACGGTATATAATTGGGAGTTCAGTTTCAGGTTTATAGTGGTGTGACTCTGAAATTAGTGATCATATGATTGAGTTGTTCGGTACAGAATGATGATCATATGGAATCACGGGAGCCCGATTATATATGTCCAATCAGTCCCTCTACTAGCTCCACATAATTCCTTAACGTTTGGCAAATTGATTTGTGTATGCTATTGGCTAGTTTATTATGCATGGATGGTGATGACACAGGATTAGGATGGTAGACAAGATTCTCTCCGGTTGGATTCAGATTTTGTTTTGGATAATAGAGTACACAATTATTCGAACTCCAAATAAAGTTGCCATGATTTTATTTGAGATTGGATTGGAGTTGTAGAAAATTATCCATGAGAACAAGAATATGAAACACAACCGTTTTGTGGAATTTGAAATTTGAAATTTGAATTTTGAAATTTGAATTTTGAAATTTGAAATTTGAATTTTGAATTTGAAATTTGAATTTGAAATTTGAATTTGAAATTCGAATTTGAAATTTGAATTTGAAATTTAAATTTGAAATTTGAAATTTGAAATTTGAAATTTGAATTTGAAATTTGAATTTGAAATTTGAAATTCAAATTTTGAATCACAGTCCAAGTAGGATTCAAATTTGTTGTGGAAAATCCACAAGGTTTGAAATTCGAATTTGAGTTGGATTTGGAGAGGATAATCTTGTTAGAATCTTACTTGAATTTTGAATCCAAATCCCAACAAAAGTGGGTGAATTTTTTGAGGATAATCCTCAATGGAAAATTCGGTTTTTGTGGATAAGATTCAAGGGAAAATTCAAGTTTCAATCCTAGTTGAATTTGGATTCTCTCCCTCAACAAAAGTGGCCGAAATTTTGGAGCCTTAATCCTAGGAAATTCGGTTATTTTTGGATAAGGTTGAGATGAGATTTAGCTTGAAAAATCCTAGTGGAATTTTGATTCTTCCTCATCCTAAAAGTGGCCGAAAATTTGGAGAAGATTTTCTCCTAAAGATTTCAGATTTTTTGGTTGAAAAAGGGAGATAAAATTCTAGTTAAAATCTTGTTTAGATTTGGATTGGATTTATCCTAGGAAAACCGAATTTAATTGTGGAGATTCTCCCTTGGAAAATTCGGATTTTTTGGTTTGGATAAGGGAGAAAATCTTTTCCTAGTCCAATTCGAATTCAGAGAATCACCTCATGCAGGTCTATAAATAGAGGTCCTGCCACTCCAGTTCTCTCAGACCACAGACTCTCAGGTGAGCAGGCTTATTGTTGCACAGCTCATCGTGACAATAAAGTTCTTTAGAGATCTGGGTGGTCGGAAGAAGACTAGCAGTGCTAGCATACCGATCGAGGTTCAGAGTGCCCACACACTCAGCCATTCGGGAATTGGAGAATAGTAGAGAAGGCTAGTTGGTTGAAGCCTCCGGTCATTCTCCTCCTGCAAGATTGGCGTCCTTGAGGTATGAGTTTTAATTGTTGTTGGTTTATTGTATATGGCATCATGAGATATTTAACGATCTTAAAATTTTTATTGTTCCGCTGCGCCACTCTGATACGTTTATACCGATTTATTCTCCTACAATTGGTATCAGAGCCATCTCATGACTATGCCATGCACATAAATTAGACAATTACTTAGTCTTTTTATTTATGTATGGATTTGATATTTAGAGAGTGGCATTCTAGGGTTCCTTTATGTTGTTATCATGTATTATGTATAAAGTATGTGGTTATTTTAATTTTTTGAATTATTATAAGCATGCTTGTTTATACCGGTTATGGTTCCTTAGAATTTAGAAAAATTGTATCTAGGAATTTTTATGTAACCATGAGAGCAGTTTATTAACACTGTAATTTTCCCATGGAATTTAATTTATGTCTCTTAGAATTTTTTATGGTTACAATTTTTTGTACACCGGAAACGGTTTAGGAAATTTTATGTAATTATTCTTGGAGGAGATTGAAGATTGAAGACCGTAATTTTTTTTTTTTCCCAAAAGTTAAATTTGATTTAAAGGTTGAAATTTTGATTGTGTGGAAAATTTCAATTAATTGGGATTCTAATTAATTTTTTGAGATCCTAATAGGTAAATTGGAATATGGCACGAAAATCGAGACACGACCCCTCGGGATAGGTCGACGGGCCTTGGTGGGGCTGTAGCCCCTGCCCTCGGGCAGGATGGGGCTGCGGCAGCCCCTCTGCAGGCAAACATCACCCACGGCCGCAGGCTTGGCCTGCAGCCGAGGGTGGCGCAGCCTGCCCAAGGCCGGCCGCAGCCTGGGCATGCAGCCACTGGCTGCAGGCGCCGCCTGCAGCCTGCCGGCTGCCGCGCCCAGCCTGGGCGTGTAGCCTGGCGCTACAGGCTTGGCCTGCAGCCCGGCAGGCTGCACAAGGGGCGGCCGTGGGCTGCCAGCCCCTCCGGGGTTGGTGGCTGCCCACGGCGGCTGCCGCCTACGGGGGCGGCGGTCCGACGGTCCCAAAATCAGAAAATTTTGATTTTTAAATTTGAGATTTAATTTTAAATCATGTTTAAAAATATATAATTAAAAATTTGAAATTTTTGAAATTACATATTATTACACATGATGTTTTAAAATTGTTTAAAATTCAAATTTGAAATTTAAATTTGAAATTCAAATTTGGAATTTGAATTTGAAATTTAAATTTTGGGAGATTTAAATTTTAAATAATTCTTGGGATGAGAAATAAATGGAGAGGCTACATAAAGATGGATACAAGAAGACGGAACAAAATTCAAGACCCAAAGAATGTTTTGGATGGAATTTTGTAATCTTTATTTTCTTTGTTCTAGGATGGAACCATGGCTTGGTTATTCTGTCAATTATTTTTCTGTGATATGTCATGGATGTATAAATATGTATTGATGGATGTTTTGTATGCATATTTGATAACATGTCATATAGGATAGGTGAGTGCCGCTCATACTATATTGATCATACATAATTTGTCAAAACTTGCATGTTTTTCAAAATATTGAGTGGGAGAGGGTTTCAAACAAAACCCACGGCCTCCATTGTTGATCCATATGTGAAAGCATGGTAACGCCTCGCGTCAGTTCTGACCTGACCACACCCCTCAGTAGGTGTTTACCACCGCCGGTATACTAGATTGGATCTCCTATGTGGAAAACGTGTTCGGGTGCGATCCTATTCATGACCACCCCTCGGTGGCTTGGTAGGACGTGGATCGGGCTACGTAAACAATGGTTATACACTCAAGACTCGTTTAGTTATTAACCTTCCCTAGAAGCTCTGTTAACTAAACTGGTGGCCAAATAAGCGGTTATTAATATATGTCTTAACCTTGGAGGATTTAAGGTAAGATATATTAATTGGACGGGGTCCATGTTCCGGCTATTTGTTCTCATGACCACCCCTCGGTGGCTTGGGGCAATAGGTGCTGAGAATTACCGTTGCAATGCTACATGTTTTTTTCAAGTTTCATGTAGGAACATACTTGTATGTTTTTATTTGCTAAATTATCTGTATATTTGCTTGGGCTTTGTAATGATGTCTAGTATAATTTTATTTCAGTTCAAAATGTCACCGACACCCCTCATTTCAATACTTACTGAAAATAAGTTGAATGGCGACAATTATAAAGACTGGAAAAGAAATCTATTAATAGTTCTCAGCTGCGAGAGACACAAGTTCGTACTGGACGAACCATGCCCACCTGGGCCCAAACCTGACACACCACTTGAGGAGGTCCCGGTTGCCTTTAATCGTTGGAGAGAATCCAATGAGATAGCTCGATGCTACATCCTTGCTAGCATGACGAGTGCTTTACAAAAGCAGCATGAGACTTATCAAGTTGCTGGGGAGATCATGGATAATCTGGAGGACATGTTCGGAGGTCAAGAAAAATTGGCTCGACAGTCCGCTATCACCAGCATTATGAACTCTAAGCAAAAGACGGGTGCTCCGGTGAAGGACCATATGATCACTCTAATGGGATTCTTAGCTGAGGCTGCCGAGAATGGTGCTGAGTTGGACTATAACACCCAGATCGAAATGGTGTTTAAGACTCTGTCTAAAGATTTTGTGGGGTTTACGGCCGCATACAATCTGGCGACAAAGGAGTTAGGACTTACCGAGCTCATGAAGCAACTACAGGCTTATGAGCGGATGATCAGGGATGAGGATACGGTCCGACCTAAAGGAGAGGCTAATTTGGCAGAATCTTCCAATCCCTCACGGAAGAGGAAGAGGCCAAATAAGAAGCAAGTGGCTTCTAGTTCTTCTAATCCTCCTGTCTCGGACAGGAAGAAGAAGAAGAAGAACAAGAAGCCAAAGGACCCTAAAAAGTCCAAATGCTTCCACTGTGGGAAGGTAGGTCACTTCAAGAAGGCTTGCCGGGAATTCCTAGCCTCCAAGGGCAAGGAAGGTAAGGAACTTCATTACTTGGAAGCGTGTTTGGTGGAAGAATCGAAAGACACTTGGGTCATTTATTCGGGCGCCACTAATCATGTTTGTGTTTCTATGCAGGGGTTCGTGGAAACGAGAAGTCTACATGATAGGAGCCTCTCGTTGCGGACTGGAGATGGTAGCTTTGTGGTGGCTGAGGCAGTGGGAGACGTTCATCTTTATTTTGATCAATTTAGGTTTATTTTATTGAAAGACTGTTTTTATGTTCCTAATTTTAGGAGGAACCTTATATCGGTAGCTTGTTTAATAAAGGATTCTTATTCAGTTTCTTTTAGTAAAAGAGTTGATATTCGTAGAAATAAGTCTTTTATCTGTTCTGGATGGATGGATGGAAACCTATATTTGATCAGACCAAAGATGTACTCACTGCTTGACACTGAATTAATTGATAACTCTAAAAGGTTGAAAGTTTCTCACTCTAACAAGGCGTATCTTTGGCATTTAAGACTTGGTCATATTAATCAGGATAGGATTCAAAGATTGGTGAAAGACGGTCCTCTGGAATCTCTGGAGGAGGTACGACTTCCCCAATGTGAGTCTTGTCTAGAGGGTAAGATGACTAAGAGGTCTTTTGGAGCTAAGGGTACAAGGGCACAGGAGCTCTTAGAAATTGTGCACACTGACGTATGTGGCCCCATGAACGTCACAGCACGAGGAGGGTTCGAGTACTATGTCTCTTTCATAGATGATTACTCGAGGTATGGATATGTGTATCTGATGCACCGCAAGAGCGAAACCTTTGATAAATTCAAAGAGTATCGTGCGGAAGTGGAAAAGCAATTGGATAAATCCATAAAGACACTTCGATCTGATCGAGGTGGCGAATACCTCTCCGATGAATTTCTAGGACATCTTGTAGAGAATGGGATATTATCCCAATTGACTGCACCTGGTACTCCACAACAGAATGGTGTAGCCGAAAGGAGAAACAGGACCTTATTGGATATGGTACGGTCCATGATGAGTTACTCAACGCTGCCATTATCATTTTGGGGACATGCTTTACAAACGGCGTGCTATATTCTGAACCAGGTTCCGAGCAAATCAATTCCTAGAACTCCGTATGAATTGTGGCGTGGCAGGAAGCCCTCCCTTGGACATATGAGAATATGGGGCTGCCCGGCACATGTACTGGATGGGGATGCGAAGAAGTTGGAACCAAGATCAGAATTGTGCATGTTTGTAGGGTATCCAAAGGGAACTAAAAGAGGTCTGTTCTATAACCCGAAGGAACAAAAGGTCATTGTCTCAACCCATGCGACATTCTTGGAGGAAAGTCACACGAATGACTTTAAGCCTCGAAGCAAAGTGGTGCTAGAGGAGTTATCGGGTGAAAGAACTGCTCCACAGATTTCGGTCTTGGACGCAAGTCCGAGTTCCAGTGAAAGACCTGTAGACGATCAACAATTTAGGGTGCCTCGTCGTAGTGGGAGGGTTTCTAAGAAACCTAATTTCTTTATGTATGATGCTGAGGTATACTAGGCCGAGGCTCATGAGCATGAGGAAGATCCGATCACATATGATGAAGCTATAAAGGATGTTGATTCTAGATCTTGGAAACAGGCTTTGAACAATGAGATGGATTCTATGAAATCCAACTCTGTTTGGGAACTTGTAGATTTGCCGGATGGGATAAAACCCATTGGATGCAAATGGGTCTACAAAAGAAAGAAGGATGCGGAAGGGAGAGTGGAAACTTTCAAAGCTAGACTGGTTGCAAAGGGATACACGCAAAAGGCTGGAATCGATTACGAGGAAACCTTTTCGCCTGTTGCTATGCTGAAGTCTATCCGTATTCTTCTGTCCATTGCTGCGGCTCTCGATTACGAGATCTGGCAAATGGATGTCAAGACTGCATTCTTGAATGGCCATCTTGAAGAGTGTATCTATATGATACAGCCCGAAGGGTTCGTAGCAAAAGGCCAAGATAAGAAAGTCTGCAAGTTGCTTAGATCCATTTATGGATTAAAGCAGGCATCCCGCTCATGGAACCAGAGGTTTGATCAAGCGATTAAGACATTTGGTTTTGAGCAGAACGTTGATGAACCTTGTGTTTATAAACGTATTAAGGATGGAAAAGTGGTCTTTCTGATACTCTATGTCGATGATATACTACTCATTGGGAATGATGTAGGGAATTTATCATCGGTCAAGCTTTGGTTACACCAACAGTTTGACATGAAGGACTTAGGAGAAGCTAATTATGTTCTAGGCATTCGTCTTTTCAGAGATCGAAAGAACAAAATGATAGCATTATCCCAAGCTTCATACATAGATAAAATAATTGACAAATATGCAATGCTAGAGGCAAAGAAAGGCTCACAACCTTCTATTGCCGGTTTAACTCTTTCATTGGATGACTGTCCCAAGACATCGGAAGAAAGAGAGCGTATGAGTAAGGTCCCTTATGCATCCGCTGTGGGTAGCCTTATGTACGCTATGCTTTGCACTCGCCCGGACATATGTTTTGCAGTAGGTATGGTGAGTCGATATCAAGCGAATCCTGGAACCAAGCACTGGCAAGCAGTAAAGCATATACTCAAGTATCTTAAGAGAATGAGGGATTATATGCTAGTGTATTCTGGAGGGGACCTAACACCCGTAGGATACACGGACTCAGATTTCCAGACTTGTAAGGATTCGAGGAAATCGACATTTGGATCAGTGTTTTTACTCGGAGGAGGCGCCATTGTGTGGAGGAGCATGAAGCAGGGCTGCATAGCAGACTCTACTATGGAGGCTGAGTATGTGGCTACGGCTGAGGCATCTAAAGAAGCGGTTTGGCTCCGCACGTTCTTTAGAGACCTTGAGGTCATTCTGGGTGTTGACAAGCCTACCACACTTTACTGTGATAATACAGGGGCTATTGCCAACATAAGGGAATCTCGGCACCACAAGAGGACCAAGCACATCGATCGGAGGTATCACATTATTAGAGGGCATATGGAGACAAGACAAGTGGATGTATGTAAGATCGCGTCCGAGGACAACATCGCTGATCCCTTTACTAAGACTTTGGTAGCTAGAAGCTTTGAGAGGCATGTAGAGGCGATGGGGATGCGTAACATGGCACATCTGCTGGCTTAGGGCAAGTGGGAGATTGTTAGGAAATGCCCTAAGTATTAGAGACATTTTGATGTATTCATTTTGAACTGAATAATAAAATTATACATAGAGGTTATTCATTACATTGCTATTTGTCCTCGTCTTATTTACATGTTAAAGTAAATATAAGCAAATATGGCTCACTGACTGCTTGTGTTAAAACTGTTGGAACGTTGCATGCAATGGACTTTTGTATGCGAGAAGACAATGTTCTAAAGTTAGCAGTCTAAACTATGGTCTGTAGTCTATGGGGTTAGACCGAGCATCTAACTCATGTTAAGACTATTATGTTGTCTAAAGCCTTGGAGGGGACGGTCTGTCTTGACTGTCTGGAGCTGGACTCCCAAGTAGAGACATGGATATGTTGCTTGGTGGTGACATATTAGGCCGGGACTAAAGCGTGATTGATCTACGTAGTCTGCTATGAGTGGATCAATCTGCTTTTGACGTTCATTGTGCAATAACCTTAATCCTGAGTAAATGAACTACTTCATGTATATGACTTGTGTACTTTGATGTTCCAATGGCTAAAGCGTCTCAGAGGTAGTAAGCTTATAGACTGGTTCGTTGGGTGCATGACTTGTATACGATGAAGGGTTTGTTTGCAGACATCGGAATCATAGCTCTGAGGAGTTAAAGGTATCCTCTTAAAGGCATTATACTGAATGTGAAAATGGACAAGGCCTTGGGTCGTCTGCTGGGCGGATGACTTCTTATTCACATATGGTGAATAATCATTTTCTTGATTCGGTAGTATAATGGAACTTTAAGATAGCCTGATCAGTAGGATTAAACGGACTTTGACCTAAGGCTGATCATGGATATCATATGAGGGTTTTGCATATATGACAAGGTCATTGGATGGTAGCTCGTCACAGGCTTACGTAATACGGTATATAATTGGGAGTTCAGTTTCAGGTTTATAGTGGTGTGACTCTGAAATTAGTGATCATATGATTGAGTTGTTCGGTACAGAATGATGATCATATGGAATCACGGGAGCCCGATTATATATGTCCAATCAGTCCCTCTACTAGCTCCACATAATTCCTTAACGTTTGGCAAATTGATTTGTGTATGCTATTGGCTAGTTTATTATGCATGGATGGTGATGACACAGGATTAGGATGGTAGACAAGATTCTCTCAGGTTGGATTCAGATTTTGTTTTGGATAATAGAGTACACAATTATTCGAACTCCAAATAAAGTTGCCATGATTTTATTTGAGATTGGATTGGAGTTGTAGAAAATTATCCATGAGAACAAGAATATGAAACACAACCGTTTTGTGGAATTTGAAATTTGAATTTTGAAATTTGAAATTTGAATTTTGAAATTTGAAATTTGAATTTTGAATTTGAAATTTGAATTTGAAATTTGAATTTGAAATTCGAATTTGAAATTTGAATTTGAAATTTAAATTTGAAATTTGAAATTTGAAATTTGAAATTTGAATTTGAAATTTGAATTTGAAATTTGAAATTCAAATTTTGAATCACAGTCCAAGTAGGATTCAAATTTGTTGTGGAAAATCCACAAGGTTTGAAATTCGAATTTGAGTTGGATTTGGAGAGGATAATCTTGTTAGAATCCTACTTGAATTTTGAATCCAAATCCCAACAAAAGTGGGTGAATTTTTTGAGGATAATCCTCAATGGAAAATTCGGTTTTTGTGGATAAGATTCAAGGGAAAATTCAAGTTTCAATCCTAGTTGAATTTGGATTCTCTCCCTCAACAAAAGTGGCCGAAATTTTGGAGCCTTAATCCTAGGAAATTCGGTTATTTTTGGATAAGGTTGAGATGAGATTTAGCTTAAAAAATCCTAGTTTAATTTTGATTCTTCCTTATCCTAAAAGTGGCCGAAAATTTGGAGAAGATTTTCTCCTAAAGATTTCGGATTTTTTGGTTGAAAAAGGGAGATAAAATTCTAGTTAAAATCTTGTTTAGATTTGGATTGGATTTATCCTAGGAAAACCGAATTTAATTGTAGAGATTCTCCCTTGGAAAATTCAGATTTTTTGGTTTGGATAAGGGAGAAAATCTTTCCCTAGTCCAATTCGAATTCAGAGAATCACCTCATGCAGGTCTATAAATAGAGGTCCTGCCACTCCAGTTCTCTCAGACCACAGACTCTCAGGTGAGCAGGCTTATTGTTGCACAGCTCATCGTGACAATAAAGTTCTTTAGAGATCTGGGTGGTCGGAAGAAGACTAGCAGTGCTAGCATACCGATCGAGGTTCAGAGTGCCCACACACTTAGCCATTCGGGAATTGGAGAATAGTAGAGAAGGCTAGTTGGTTGAAGCCTCCGGTCATTCTCCTCCTGCAAGATTGGCGTCCTTGAGGTATGAGTTTTAATTGTTGTTGGTTTATTGTATATGGCATCATGAGATATTTAACGATCTTAAAATTTTTATTGTTCCGCTGCGCCACTCTGATACGTTTATACCGATTTATTCTCCTACAGATTTCCATACAGTATTAAGCAAACATTTTATTTTTAAGTAGTAAATAGTTAAACAGTTTCATAAGTATGTACGTAAAATTAAACTTCAGTTATTTTAGATCTTTGTATTTGTAAAGTATATGTGCACATGTGAATAGTAGAACATACATATATAAAAAAAAATATCCCTAAAATTATTAAGAAAGGAAGTTCGAGTAATATATTTCAAATAAGTTGAGTATCAATAGTTTTAAGTGACGGTCCGGGCAGGACTCGGGCTATCACACTATCCATACCATCGCTTTAGACAATATAATAGCCTTAATATGAGTTAGATGCTTGGTCTAACCCCATAGACTACAGACTATAATTTAGACTGCTTACTTTAGAACATTGTCTTCTCGCATACAAAAGTTCATTGCATGCAATGTTCTAACAATTTTAATACAAGCAGTCAATGAGCCATATTTGCTTACATTTACTTTAACATATAAATAGAATAAGGACAAACTACAACGTAATGAATAACCTCTATATAATTTTATTATCCAGTTCAAAATAAATGAAATGTTAGGAAATGCCCTAAGTATTAGAGACATTTTGATGTATTCATTTTGAACTGGATAATAAAATTATACTTAGAGGTTATTCATTACATTGCTATCTGTCCTCGTCTTATTTACATGTTAAAGTAAATGTAAGCAAATATGGCTCACTGACTGCTTGTGTTAAAACTGTTAGAACGTTGCATGCAATGGACTTTTGTATGCGAGAAGACAATGTTCTAAAGTTAGCAGTCTAAACTATGGCCTGTAGTCTATGGGGTTAAACCGAGCATCTAACTCATGTTAAGACTATTATGTTGTCTAAAGCCTTAGAGGGGACGGTCTGTCTTGACTGTCTGGAGCTGGACACCCAAGTAGAGACATGGATATGTTGCTTGGTGGTGACATATTAGACCGGGACTAAAGTGTGATTGATCTACGTAGTCCGCTATGAGTGGATCAATCTGCCTTTGACGTTCATTATGCAATAACCTTAATCCTGAGTAAATGAACTTCTTCATGTATATGACTTGTGTACTTTGATGTTCCAATGGCTAAAGCGTCTCAGAGGGTAGTAAGCTTATAGACCGGTTCGTTGGGTGCATGACTTGTATACGATGAAGGGTTTGTTTGCAGATATCGGAATCATAGCTCTGAGGAGTTAAAGGTATCCTCTTAAAGGCATTATACTGAATGTGAAAATGGACAAGGCCTTGGGTCGTCTGCTGGGCGGATGACTTCTTATTCACATATGGTGAATAATCATTTTCTTGATTCGGTAGTATAATGGAACTTTAAGATAGCCTGATCAGTAGGATTAAACGGACTTTGACCTAAGGCTGATCATGGATATCATATGAGGGTTTTACATATATGACAAGGTCATTGGATGGTAGCTCGTCACAGGCTTACGTAATACGGTATATAATTGGGAGTTCAGTTTCAGGTTTATAGTGGTGTGACTCTGAAATTAGTGATCATATGATTGAGTTGTTCGGTACAGAATGATGATCATATGGAATCACGGGAGCCCGATTATATATGTCCAATCAGTCCCTCTACTAGCTCCACATAATTCCTTAACGTTTGGCAAATTGATTTGTGTATGCTATTGGCTAGTTTATTATGCATGGATGGTGATGACACAGGATTAGGATGGTAGACAAGATTCTCTCCGGTTGGATTCAGACTTTGTTTTGGATAATAGAGTACACAATTATTCGAACTCCAAATAAAGTTGCCATGATTTTATTTGAGATTGGATTGGAGTTGTAGAAAATTATCCATGAGAACAAGAATATGAAACACAACCGTTTTGTGGAATTTGAAATTTGAATTTTGAAATTTGAAATTTGAATTTTGAATTTGAAATTTGAATTTGAAATTTGAATTTGAAAATTCGAATTTGAAATTTGAATTTGAAATTTAAATTTGAAATTTGAAATTTGAAATTTGAAATTTGAATTTGAAATTTGAATTTGAAATTTGAAATTCAAATTTTGAATCACAGTCCAAGTAGGATTCGAATTTGTTGTGGAAAATCCACAAGGTTTGAAATTCGAATTTGAGTTGGATTTGGAGAGGATAATCTTGTTAGAATCCTACTTGAATTTTGAATCCAAATCCCAACAAAAGTGGGCGAATTTTTTGAGGATAATCCTCAATGGAAAATTCGGTTTTTGTGGATAAGATTCAAGGGTAAATTCAAACTTCAATCCTAGTTGAATTTGGATTCTCTCTACTCCCTAAAAGTGGCCGAAATTTTGGAGCCTAAATCCTAGGAAATTCGGTTATTTTTGGATAAGGTTGAGATGAGATTTAGCTTAAAAAATCCTAGTGGAATTTTGATTCTTCCTTATCCTAAAAGTGGCCGAAAATTTGGAGAAGATTTTCTCCTAAAGATTTCGGATTTTTTGGTTGAAAAAGGGAGATAAAATTCTAGTTAAAATCTTGTTTAGATTTGGATTGGATTTGTCCTAGGAAAAACCGAATTTAATTGTGGAGATTCTCCCTTGGAAAATTCGGATTTTTTGGTTTGGATAAGGGAGAAAATCTTTTCCTAGTCCAATTCGAATTCAGAGAATCACCTCATGCAGGTCTATAAATAGAGGTCCTGCCACTCCAGTTCTCTCAGACCACAGACTCTCAGGTGAGCAGGCTTATTGTTGCATAGCTCATCGTGACAATAAAGTTCTTTAGAGATCTGGGTGGTCGGAAGAAGACTAGCAGTGCTAGCATACCGATCGAGGTTCAGAGTGCCCACACACTCAGCCATTCGGGAACTGGAGAATAGTAGAGAAGGATAGTTGGTTGAAGCCTCCCGTCATTCTCCTCCTGCAAGATTGGCATCCTTGAGGTATGAGTTTTAATTGTTGTTGGTTTATTGTATATGGCATCATGAGATATTTAACGATCTAAAAATTTTTATTGTTCCGCTGCGCTACTCTGATACGTTTTTACCGATTTATTTTCCTACAATTGGTATCAGAGCCATCTCATGACTATGCCATGTACATAAATTAGACAATTACTTAGTCTTTTTATTTATGTATTGATTTGATATTTAGAGAGTGGCATTCTAGGGTTCCTTTATGTTGTTATCATGTATTATGTATAAAGTATGTGGTTATTTTAATTTTTTGAATTATTATAAGCATGCTTGTTTATACCGGTTATGGTTCCTTAGAATTTAGAAAAATTGTATCTAGGAATTTTTTATGTAACCATGGGAGCAGTTTATTAACACTGTAATTTTCCCATGGATATTAATTTTTGTCTCTTAGAAGTTTTATGGATAGAATTTTGTACACCGGAAACGGTATAGGAATTTTTTATGTAATTATTCTTGGAGGAGATTGAAGATTGAAGACCGTAATTTATTTTTCCCAAAAGTTAAATTTAATTTAAAGGTTGAAATTTTGATTGTGTGGAAAATTTCAATTTAATTGGGATTCAAATTAATTTTTGGAGATCCTAAAAGATAAATTGGAATATGACACGAAAATCGAGACACGACCCCTCGGGATAGGCCGACAAACCTTGGTGGGGCTGCAGCCCCTGCCCTTGGGCAGGATGGGGCTGCGGCAGCCCCTGTACAGGCCCACACCACCCACGGCCGTAGGCTCTGCCTGCAGCCAGGGGTGGCCGTGGCCTGCCCAAGGCTGGCCGCAGCCTGGGCGTGCAGCCTCTGGCTGCAGGCGCTGCCTGCAGCCTGCCGACTGCTGCGCCCAGTCTGGGCATGCAGCCTGGTGCTGCAGGCTTGGCCTGCAGGCCGGCAGGCTGCACAAGGGGCGGCCGTGGGCTGCCAGCCCCTCCGGGGTTGGTGGCTGCCCACGGCGGCTGCCGCCTTCACGGGTGGCGGTCCAAAATTTGAAAATTTTGATTTTTAAATTTGAGATTTAATTTTAAATCATGTTTAAAAATATGTAATTAAAAATTTGAAATTTTTGAAATTACATATTATTACACATGATGATTAAAATTGTTTAAAATTTGAATTAGAAATTTAAATTTGAAATTCGAATTTGGAGTTTGAATTTGAAATTTAAATTTTTGGAAATTTAAATTTTAAATAATTCTTGGGATGAGAAATAAATGGAGAGGCTACATAAAGATGGATACAAGAAGACGGAACAAAATTCAAGACCCAAAGAATGCTTTAGATGGAATTTTGTAATCTTTATTTTCTTTGTTCTAGGATGGAACCATAGCTTGGTTAGTCTGTCAATTATTTTTTTTTCTGTGATATGTCATGGATGTATAAATATGTATTGATGGATGTTTTGTATGCATATTTGATAACATGTCATATAGGATAGGTGAGTGCCGCTCATACTATATTGATCATACATAATTTGTCAAAACTTGCATGTTTTTCAAAATATTGAGTGGGAGAGGGTTTCAAACAAAACCCACGGCCTCCATTGTTGATCCATATGTGAAAGCATGGTAACGCCTCGCGTCAGTTCTGACCTGACCACACCCCTCGGTAGGTGTTTACCGCCGCCGGTATACTAGATTGGATCTCCTATGTGGAAAACGTGTTCGGGTGCGATCCTATTCATGACCACCCCTCGGTGGCTTGGTAGGACGTGGATCGGGCTACGTAAACAATGGTTATACACTCAAGACTCGTTAAGTTATTAACCTTCCCTAGAAGCTCTGTTAACTAAACTGGTGGCCAAATAAGCGGTTATTAATATATGTCTTAACCTTGGAGGATTTAAGGTAACATATATTAATTGGACAGGGTCCATGTTCCGGCTATTTGTTCTCATGACCACCCCTCGGTGGCTTGGGGTAATAGGTGCTGAGAATTACCGTTGCAATGCTACATTTTTTTCATGTTTCATGTAGGAACATACTTGTATGTTTTATTTGCAAAATTATCTGCATATTTGCTTGGGCTTTGTAATGATGTCTAGTATAATTTTATTTCAGTTCAAAATGTCACCGACACCCCTCATTTCGATACTTACTGAAAATAAGTTGAATGGCAATAATTATAAAGACTGGAAAAGAAATCTATTAATAGTTCTCAGCTGCGAGAGACACAAGTTCGTACTGGACGAACCATGCCCACCTGGGCCCAAACCTGACACACCACTTGAGGAGGTCCCGGTTGCCTATAATCGTTGGAGAGAATCCAATGAGATAGCTTGATGCTACATCCTTGCTAGCATGACGAGTGCTTTACAAAAGCAGCATGAGACTTATCAAGTTGCTGGGGAGATCATGGAAAATCTGGAGGACATGTTCGGAGGCCAAGAAAAATTGGCTCGACAGTCTGCAATCACCAGCATTATGAACTCCAAGCAAAAGGCGGGTGCTCCGGTGAAGGACCATATGATCACTTTAATGGGATTCTTCGCTGAGGCTGCCGAGAATGGTGCTTAGTTGGACTATAACACCCAGATCGAGATGGTGTTCAAGACTCTGTCTAAAGATTTTGTGGGGTTTAAGGCCGCATACAATCTGGCGACAAAGGAGTTAGGACTTACCGAGCTCATGAAGCAACTACAGGCTTATGAGCGGATGATCAGGGATGAGGATACGGTCCGACCTAAAGGAGAGGCCAATTTGGCGGAATCTTCCAATCCCTCACAGAAGAGGAAGAGGCCAAATAAGAAGCAAGTGGCTTCCAGTTCTTCTAATCCTCCTGTCTCGGACGGGAAGAAGAAGAAGAAGAACAAGAAGCCAAAGGACCCTAAAAAGTCCAAATGCTTCCACTGTGGGAAGGTAGGTCACTTCAAGAAGGCTTGCCGGGAATTCCTAGCCTCCAAGGGCAAGGAAGGTAAGGAACTTCATTACTTAGAAGCGTGTTTGGTGGAAGAATCGAAAGACATATGGGTCATTGATTCGGGCGCCACTAATCATGTTTGTGTCTCTATGCAGGGGTTCGTGGAAACGAGAAGTCTACATGATAGGAGCCTCTCGTTGCGGACTGGAGATGGTAGCTTTGTGGTAGCTGAGGCAGTGGGAGACGTTCATCTTTTTTTTGATCAATTTAGGTTTATTTTATTAAAAGACTGTTTTTATGTTCCTAATTTTAGGAGGAACCTTATATCGGTAGCTTGTTTAATAAAGGATTCTTATTCAGTTTCTTTTAGTAAAAGAGTTGATATTCGTAGAAATAAGTCTTTTATCTGTTCTGGATGGATGGATGGAAACCTATATTTGATCAGACCAAAGATGTACTCACTGCTTGACACTGAATTAATTGATAACTCTAAAAGGTTGAAAGTTTCTCACTCTAACAAGGCGTATCTTTGGCATTTAAGACTTGGTCATATTAATCAGGATAGGATTCAAAGATTGGTGAAAGACGGTCCTCAGGAATCTCTGGAGGAGGTACGACTTCCCCAATGTGAGTCTTGTCTAGAGGGTAAGATGACTAAGAGGTCTTTTGGAGCTAAGGGTACAAGGGCACAGGAGCTCTTAGAAATTGTGCACACTGACGTATGTGGCCCCATGAACGTCACAGCACGAGGAGGGTTCGAGTACTATGTCTCTTTCATAGATGATTACTCGAGGTATGGATATGTGTATCTGATGCACCGCAAGAGCGAAACCTTTGACAAGTTCAAAGAGTATCGTGCGGAAGTGGAAAAGCAATTGGATAAATCCATAAAGACACTTCGATCTGATCGAGGTGGCGAATACCTCTCCGATGAATTTCTAGGACATCTTGTAGAGAATGGGGTATTATCCCAATTGACTGCACCTGGTACTCCACAACAGAATGGTGTAGCCGAAAGGAGAAACAGGACCTTATTGGATATGGTACGGTCCATGATGAGTTACTCAACGCTGCCATTATCATTTTGGGGACATGCTTTACAAACGGCGTGCTATATTCTGAACCAGGTTCCGAGCAAATCAATTCCTAGAACTCCGTATGAATTGTGGCGTGGCAGGAAGCCCTCCCTTGGACATATGAGAATATGGGGCTGCCCGGCACATGTACTGGATGGGGATGCGAAGAAGTTGGAACCAAGATCAGAATTGTGCATGTTTGTAGGGTATCCAAAGGGAACTAAAGGAGGTCTGTTCTATAACCCGAAGGAACAAAAGGTCATTGTCTCAACCCATGCGACATTCTTGGAGGAAAGTCACATGAATGACTTTAAGCCTCGAAGCAAAGTGGTGCTAGAGGAGTTATCGGGTGAAAGAACTGCTCCACAGATTTCGGTCTTGGACGCAAGTCCGAGTTTCAGTGAAAGACCTGCAGACGATCAACAATTTAGGGTGCCTCGTCGTAGTGGGAGGGTTTCTAAGAAACCTAATTTCTTTATGTATGATGCTGAGGTATACCAGGCCGAGGCTCATGAGCATGAGGAAGATCCGGTCACATATGATGAAGCTATAAAGGATGTTGATTCTAGATCTTGGAAACAGGCTATGAACAATGAGATGGATTCTATGAAATCCAACTCTGTTTGGGAACTTGTAGATTTGCCGGATGGGATAAAACCCATTGGATGCAAATGGGTCTACAAAAGAAAGAAGGATGCGGAAGGGAGAGTGGAAACTTTCAAAGCTAGACTGGTTGCAAAGGGATACACGCAAAAGGCTGGAATCGATTACGAGGAAACCTTTTCGCCTGTTGCTATGCTGAAGTCTATCCGTATTCTTCTGTCCATTGCTGCGGCTCTCGATTACGAGATCTGGCAAATGGATGTCAAGACGGCATTCTTAAATGGCCATCTTGAAGATTGTATCTATATGATACAGCCCGAAGGGTTCGTAGCAAAAGGCCAAGATAAGAAAGTCTGCAAGTTGCTTAGATCCATTTATGGATTAAAGCAGGCATCCCGCTCATGGAACCAGAGGTTTGATCAAGCGATTAAGACATTTGGTTTTGAGCAGAACGTTGATGAACCTTGTGTTTATAAACGTATTAAGGATGGAAAAGTGGTCTTTCTGATACTCTATGTCGATGATATACTACTCATTGGGAATGATGTAGGGAATTTATCATCGGTCAAGCTTTGGTTACACCAACAGTTTGACATGAAGGACTTGGGAGAAGCTAATTATGTTCTAGGCATTCGTCTCTTCAGAGATCGAAAGAACAAAATGATAGCATTATCCCAAGCTTCATACATAGATAAAATAATGACAAATATGCAATGCTAGAGGCAAAGAAAGGCTCACAACCTTCTATTGCCGGTTTAACTCTTTCATTGGATGACTATCCTAAGACATCGGAAGAAAGAGAGCGTATGAGTAAGGTCCCTTATGCATCCGCTGTGGGTAGCCTTATGTACGCTATGCTTTGCACTCGCCCGGACATATGTTTTGCCGTAGGTATGGTGAGTCGATATCAAGCGAATCCTGGAACCAAGCACTGGCAAGCAGTAAAGCATATACTCAAGTATCTTAAGAGAACGAGAGATTATATGCTAGTGTATTCTGGAGGGGACCTAACACCCGTAGGATACACGGACTCAGACTTCCAGACTTGTAAGGATTCGAGGAAATCGACATCTGGATCAGTGTTTTTACTCGGAGGAGGCGCCATTGTGTGGAGGAGCGTGAAGCAGGGCTGCACAGCTGACTCTACTATGGAGGCTGAGTATGTGGCTGCGGCTGAGGCATCTAAAGAAGCGGTTTGGCTCCGCAAGTTCTTTAGAGACCTTGAGGTCATTCCGGGTGTTGACAAGCCTATCACACTTTACTGTGATAATACAGGGGCTATTGCCAACACAAGGGAATCTCGGCACCACAAGAGGACCAAGCACATCGATCGGAGGTATCACATAATTAGAGGGCATGTGGAGACAGGACAAGTGGATGTATGTAAGATCACGTCCGAGGACAACATCGCTGATCCCTTTACTAAGACTTTGGTAGCTAGAAGCTTTGAGAGGCATGTAGAGGCGATGGGGATGCGTAACATGGTACATCTACTGGCTTAGGGCAAGTGGGAGATTGTTAGGAAATGCCCTAAGTATTAGAGACATTTTGATGTATTCATTTTGAACTGGATAATAAAATTATACTTAGAGGTTATTCATTACATTGCTATCTGTCCTCGTCTTATTTACATGTTAAAGTAAATGTAAGCAAATATGGCTCACTGACTGCTTGTGTTAAAACTGTTAGAACGTTGCATGCAATGGACTTTTGTATGCGAGAAGACAATGTTCTAAAGTTAGCAGTCTAAACTATAGTCTGTAGTCTATGGGGTTAGACCGAGCATCTAACTCATGTTAAGACTATTATGTTGTCTAAAGCCTTAGAGGGGACGGTCTGTCTTGACTGTCTGGAGCTGGACTCCCAAGTAGAGACATGGATATGTTGCTTGGGGGTGACATATTAGACCGGGACTAAAGTGTGATTGATCTACGTAGTCCGCTATGAGTGGATCAATCTGCCTTTGACGTTCATTATGCAATAACCTTAATCCTGAGTAAATGAACTTCTTCATGTATATGACTTGTGTACTTTGATGTTCCAATGGCTAAAGCGTCTCAGAGGGTAGTAAGCTTATAGACCGGTTCGTTGGGTGCATGACTTGTATACGATGAAGGGTTTGTTTGCAGATATCGGAATCATAGCTCTGAGGAGTTAAAGGTATCCTCTTAAAGGCATTATACTGAATGTGAAAATGGACAAGGCCTTGGGTCGTCTGCTGGGCGGATGACTTCTTATTCACATATGGTAAATAATCATTTTCTTGATTCGGTAGTATAATGGAACTTTAAGATAGCCTGATCAGTAGGATTAAACGGACTTTGACCTAAGGCTGATCATGGATATCATATGAGGGTTTTACATATATGACAAGGTCATTGGATGGTAGCTCGTCACAGGCTTACGTAATACGGTATATAATTGGGAGTTCAGTTTCAGGTTTATAGTGGTGTGACTCTGAAATTAGTGATCATATGATTGAGTTGTTCGGTACAGAATGATGATCATATGGAATCACGGGAGCCCGATTATATATGTCCAATCAGTCCCTCTACTAGCTCCACATAATTCCTTAACGTTTGGCAAATTGATTTGTGTATGCTATTGGCTAGTTTATTATGCATGGATGGTGATGACACAGGATTAGGATGGTAGACAAGATTCTCTCCGGTTGGATTCATACTTTGTTTTGGATAATAGAGTACACAATTATTCGAACTCCAAATAAAGTTGCCATGATTTTATTTGAGATTGGATTGGAGTTGTAGAAAATTATCCATGAGAACAAGAATATGAAACACAACCGTTTTGTGAAACTTGAAATTTGAATTTTGAAATTTGAAATTTGAATTTTGAAATTTGAATTTTGAATTTTGAATTTGAAATTTGAATTTGAAATTTGAATTTGAAAATTCGAATTTGAAATTTGAATTTGAAATTTAAATTTGAAATTTGAAATTTGAAATTTGAATTTGAAATTTGAATTTGAAATTTGAAATTCAAATTTTGAATCACAGTCCAAGTAGGATTCGAATTTGTTGTGGAAAATCCACAAGGTTTGAAATTCGAATTTGAGTTGGATTTGGAGAGGATAATCTTATTAGAATCCTACTTGAATTTTGAATCCAAATCCCAACAAAAGTGGGCGAATTTTTTGAGGATAATCCTCAATGGAAAATTCGGTTTTTGTGGATAAGATTCAAGGGTAAATTCAAGCTTCAATCCTAGTTGAATTTGGATTCTCTCTACTCCCTAAAAGTGGCCGAAATTTTGGAGCCTAAATCCTAGGAAATTCGGTTATTTTTGGATAAGGTTGAGATGAGATTTAGTTTAAAAAATCCTAGTGGAATTTTGATTCTTCCTTATCCTAAAAGTGGCCGAAAATTTGGAGAAGATTTTCTCCTAAAGATTTCGGATTTTTTGGTTGAAAAAGGGAGATAAAATTCTAGTTAAAATCTTGTTTAGATTTGGATTGGATTTGTCCTAGGAAAAACCGAATTTAATTGTGGAGATTCTCCCTTGGAAAATTTGGATTTTTTGGTTTGGATAAAGGAGAAAATCTTTTCCTAGTCCAATTCGAATTCAGAGAATCACCTCATGCAGGTCTATAAATAGAGGTCCTGCCACTCCAGTTCTCTCAGACCACAGACTCTCAGTTGAGCAGGCTTATTGTTGCACAGCTCATCGTGACAATAAAGTTCTTTAGAGATCTGGGTGGTCGGAAGAAGACTAGCAGTGCTAGCATACCGATCGAGGTTCAGAGTGCCCACACACTCAGCCATTCGGGAATTGGAGAATAGTAGAGAAGGCTAGTTGGTTGAAGCCTCCGGTCATTCTCCTCCTGCAAGATTGGCATCCTTGAGGTATGAGTTTTAATTGTTGTTGGTTTATTGTATATGGCATCATGAGATATTTAACGATCTAAAAATTTTTATTGTTCCGCTGTGCCACTCTGATACGTTTTTACCGATTTATTTTCCTACATGAAATACATCAAAATGTCTTTCATGCTTAGGGCATTTCCTAACACCAATTTCTACCGAGACCTCCGTGTTACCTTCAGACCACCTCCCTTTGAAGAAGTCTTCAGGCCGGGTGGAGAAGTGACTATCTAGAGAGACATGCATGGGAGACGATATGATGTCCTCTCTGGTATTTGGGATGCATATGAGGGGGAGACTATGACCCACTAGTGCCAGAGATTTTGGGATGCTATGCTTCCTCACATACCCTCGGATATACCCTTTAGTGAGATAGTAGAACTTTTATGGAGAAGAGTTCTAGGGGATGTGAGGGAGCTTATTCACTACCTTCTGCATCATAAAGACTTGAGGCATTTTATATAAGAGATAGTGGATACTGAGGTTGATGCAATCAATGTCAGGAACTACGAACAAGCTCGCACCGTTGTAATTATTGCCAACATTGAGGGTAACCTGGTAGCTTTAGTCCACCAACCAATAGAGGAAGACCCCATTCTAGCTATACTGTTAGCTGAGAATCACCCCAAGGCACCGTAGGATAACAACGAAGCCATGGGAGACCCTACACCAGCCCCACCATCTCTAGAACCTCATCCCGAGGCAAATGACGATGATGATGATGACATCCCTGACTTCTTCAGTGATGATGAGGGGATGGATGAGGATGAACCTAATCCTTAGGTCATTACAGCTAGCGACAATGAGATTAGCTTCGACAAGGAGAAGGAGGTGGACCCCAACGAATTTCCTTTTTATGATGATAAAGAGGCTCTTATGTTTGATGCAGAGTCAAAACTCACTTGGAAGTAGCCAAATTTCACCTCCCCTGTAACCCTTTTTGTCTAAAGCTATGTATATAAGTATGATGGGAAGTAATAGCTTACTCCTACTAGAGTTAGCCATGTATACTTCTTATGTCTCGGGAAGTGCTTCAGACTTGACTAATGTATTTTTGTAATATGTAATACGGTACTTTCAGATGATATATGTATGTATGATGACCAACACATAACCTATGGTGCGACAGAAGGTGCAAAATAACTTCTGGCACTATGATGATGTTTTGATACGGTATGATATGATACGATTTGTATTGAATGTCATGATATGCAAAGCATGATTAAAGGAAAGATATGATATATATATATATACATATGATAGTAAAGTAAGTAAGCAAGTGATATATAACCATGATTTCCAAGTATAGAAACAAAAGATTTACAAGTTTTTCTTGTTATGTAATAGGACTTCGAAGGACAATATGATTTAACCCCGCTTACAAGCAGTTCGAGCACCCTGAGAGGATGAGTTAGTAGCATAACTCATAGTTATGTGATAAATGATAGAAAATCAGCAACGTGATCTAAACCAGCTTAGAGAATTGCTAAGCCAGTGAAATTAGGCACCACCAGTAGCAGGGGTACTAGTTCAAGAGGTTCCGTTAGCCTCGAGAATTCCACAGGAGCAAGTAACTCCCCTAGTCTTGGAAATTCTGCAAGGATGGGAACTTTCTAAACTGCCACTAGCACCTCTAGTAACGGCTATTCCTACAGTAGCTTCCTCAGCCAGTCTTTAGGGAAGGCTAGTTATATGAGAGGTTTTGGTGTATCAAAGTGCCAGAATTTGAAGGGTCTACCAACCCTATAGAGGCTGACGACTGGCTGATAGATATCTACGTATTCCTAGACTTCATAAGATTAACAGACTAAGAGAAAGTTACGTGCGTATCTTTCACCCTACAAAAAGAGGCATGTCAATGGTAGAAGACAGTGGCAATCAAAAGGAATGTCAATGAAATGAGTTGGACTAAATTCATTGAAGAGTTTAAAGAGATGTACTTTAATGAAGAAGCACTAGCTGTGCAACAGGACGAATTCAACAATCTACACTAAGGAAATATGACTGTTATGGAGGTAATCAGGAAGTTTGAATAATTAGCTCAACTTTTTCCTAACTTGGTGCCTACGGAAAGGGAAAGAGTCAGACGAATACTAAAGATATTTAGGATGGATATGGTAGTTCAGGTCTGTGCTGGGAGTCACGGATCAGCAACGGTGGTAGAGTGCGTAAGTAGGGCCATCCGAGCAGAGTACTAGTTGGGATAGGATAGGTAGTGAAATGCTCAGATTTTCAAGGTGAATAAGGAGGAGAAAGCTCAGGCCAAGCTGGCTTAGGAATAGCAGAATCCAGAGTCTCAGTACAGAGGACAAATTATGAATACTGGCCTAAATAGAAGGCAACCCAATAACAATAACAAGAGGAAAGGAAATCCAAGAAACCAAGGTCCACAGAAGACCTTTCTATAGAAGAAGAACAATCGAGGGGGAAACAGTAACCAATATCCAATGTGCCCGAAGTGCAAAAGGAAGCGTCCAGGAGAATACAAGCTAGGAACGAATAATTGTTTCATTTGTAGCAAAGAAGGTCACTTTGCCAAAAACTATTTTTCTAACCCACAAAATCAGCAGAACCAAGACCGTACAACGAATAATCAACTTCATGTCGTCTAAACCAGAATTGAAGGCCCTTTGATCTCATAAGGTAGATTGGAAGCTCCGGACAACCAAGAAAGAATCTATGCTTATACAAGGAATGACGTTGAAGCTGGAACTTCTATTATGGTGATAGGTCAACTTTCTGTCGCCAACTCAAAAGCACTGGTGTTATTTGATATTGGAGCCACTCATTTTTTGGCATCATCTGAGTTTGCTAAAAAATATATGGGAGCTTGAATAGGATTAACCAGACTTTTGGGATAGCTCTTCCTTCAGGGGAAGTTTTGTTGTCTAGTTACTAGGTACATTATGTACTAGTAATTATCTATGGTAGGGAGTTAAGTGTTGATCTGATCATCATCGACATGTTCGTTCATGATGTAATCTTGAGAATGGACTTCCTCATGAAGTACAATGCCATTATAGACTGCTAGACGTAAAAAGTTGCCTTTAGACCTATTAGATGCGAAGAATTCATGGAAGTATTTCCAGAAGACCTTCCAAGACTTCCACCAGAGAGTGAAATCTTGTTTGAGATTGAGCTTCTACCAGGATCAGCTCCCATCTCTAAGGCTCCCCTGTAGAGCCCAAGGAGCTCCAAGCCCAACCAAAGGACTTAAGGGACAAAGGATTTATTAAACAGAGTTTTTCACCTTGGGGAGCGCTCGTGCTATTCGTGAAAAAGAAAGATGGAACACTGAGAATGTGCATCGACTATAGAGAGTTGAACAAGATCACGATTAAGAATAAGTATCCATTACCACGGATTGATGACTTGTTTGATCAACTTCAGGGTGTTGTAGTATTTTTGAAGATTGATCTGCGTTCAAGGTACCACTAACTGCAGATTAAGGATGAAGATGTATCTAAGATAGCTTTTCGAATACGATATAGACATTACAAGTTTCTTGTTATGTCGTTCAGGCTAACAAATGCCCTAGCTGCCTTCATGGATTTAATGAACTACATATTTAAGGACTATTTGGATAAGTTCATCATTCTATTTATCGATGACATACTTATATACTCCAAGACAAGGGAAGAGCATGAAGAGCACTTGAGGATTGTCTTACGGATATTAAAGGATCACCAGCTGTATGCCAAATTCACCAAGTATGAGTTTTGGCTAGAGAAAGTCCATTTCCTAGGTCACGTAGTCTCCAAAGAGGGAGTATGCGTAGACCCCATAAAGATTGATGCGGTTAGCACATGGCCAACTCCAAAGAATGTGATGGAAATACACAACTTTCTTGGTTTAGTAGGGTATTATGGACATTTTGTTGAAGGTTTTTCTAAGTTAGCTATACCACTTACAGCACTTACCAGAAAAGAAAAGAAGTTCGAGTGGACAAACAAGTATGAGGAAAGTTTGCAAGAGCTAAAAAGGCGACTCACAAGACTCCAGTACTGACCATTCTAGATGCTAGTCAGGGGAACTTCGTAATTTATAGCGATGCATCTAAGATTGGATTAGGAGCCATCTTAATGTAGAATGGCAAAGTAGTTGCATATGTCTCGCGACAGCTTAACAATCATGAGAAAAACTACCCGACGCATGATTTGGAACTCGCAGTGGTAGTTTTTGCACTGAATATTTAGAGACACTAACTTTACAAAGTCAAGTATGAGATCTACACTAACCATCAGAGCCTCAAGTACATCTTCACGTAGAAGGAGCTCAACATGAGGCAACAAAGATGGCTAGAGTTGGTCAAGGATTATAACTGTGAAATCCTTTATCATCTGGGAAAAGCTAACAAGGTGGTCGATGCATTAAGTCAAAAGTCTTCTAGTTCACTTATGGCTATCAACGCCATGCCTAGACCTCAAAAAATGGAATTATGTAACAACGTGATCGAGATTTTGATGGGAAGATTGTCTGATATGACTCTCCAACTGACACTTTTGGATGAGATCAAGGTCGGCCAAGGACTCAATTCATCCTTAATTAAGTCAAGAAAGGAAGCTATGGAGGATGAAGGTTCAGAATTTGTAGTCTCTAAGGACAACATACTCTATTACAAGGATAGAGTATGTGTTCTGAAAGATGAAGAACTCAAGAAATGAATCCTTTCGGAAGCTCATGAGATGCCATATTCCATACATCCAAGAGCAAATAAGATGTATAAAGACCTAAAAGGAAACTTTTGGTGGCCTAGAATGAAGAATGACATCACCAAATTCGTAACCAAATGCCTTACTTGTTAGAAGGTTAAGACAGAACACCAATGCCCGACAGGGGAGTTATAGAAAATCGAGCTATTGAAATGGAAATAGGATCAGATCACTATGGATTTTGTAGTCGGATTGCCGAGAACTTCCAACGGTAATTATGCAATCTGGGTAATTGTAGATACACTGACAAAATCAGCCTGATTTCTAGCCATAAAGGTTAGCTATTCATTGGAACGTTTAGCAGAAATCTATGTAGCCTAGATCATAAGACTACATGGAGTACCAAAGTCAATCATTTCAGATCGTGACGGTCATTTTACATCTATTTTTTGGTAGAATGTTCAGGCTACGTTAGGGTCCAAATTGAATTTCAGTATAGCCTTCCACCCTCAGACTGATGGGCAGTCTGAAAGAACTATACAGACATTGCAAGATATGTTGAGAGCTTGCATCTTAGATTTTAAAGGGAACTAGGATAAGAAGCTACCCTTGGTTAAGTTCTCGTATAACAATAGCTATCATTCTTCAATAGGGATGGCACCATATGAGGCACTTTATGGAAGGACGTGCATGTCCCCAATTCATTAGCACAAGACTAAAGAGAAATAACTAGTCACCATGGACTTCATCAAGAATACAACGATAGATGTAAAGTTGATACGAGAAAGATTAGATACAGTGCATAGTCGCCAGAAGAGTTTTGTCGATAAGCACCATCGACTCCTAGAGTTTCAAGCAGGGGACTCAATCTTTCTCAAAGTAACACCCATGAAGGGGGTGATGCACTTTGGAAAAAAGGGAAGCCCAGTCCTAGGTACATTAGACCTTTCGAGATAATCGAGAGAGTCAGAAATGTAGTGTATAGACTAGCGCTTCCTCCTGAGTTAGTTTCAGCACACAATGTCTTTCACATTTCTATGCTGAAAAAGTATGTGCCAGATAGCTCTCATATTCTGAGTCAAGAACCCATCAAAGTACATGCTGATCTGACTTATGAGGAGAAACCTATATAGATCTTGGCTAGAGAAGAAAAGGTGCTAAGGAATAAAGTCACACCCCTTGTGAAAGTCCTATGGTGAAATCATAATGTCGAAGAAGCCGCATGCGAACACGAAGAGGACATGAGAAGAAACTTCCTGACGTTTTTCTGATTTTCGAGAACAAAAATTTTTAAGGAGACTTCCTTAATGTGGCTTCCTTAAGGATATGTGAAAGTTCTATGGCGAAATCATAATGTTGAAGAAGCCACATGAGAATGCGAAGAGGACATGAGCAGAGACTTCCTGAAGTTTTTTTGATTTTCAAGAACAAAAATTTTTAAGGAGGGTAGATTGTAATATCCGCCATGATCATGGACATAATTATTTTATAATAAGTAATTAAGTCTATGAGTACTATTTAATTACCAATTTGAATGGATTAAATGAAATAAAAAAACGTTTAATTTTTATTTATACAATGAAAAGGACAACTAAAAATAAGTTAGTTCACCATATTTACTCTTGAGCAATATATATATATATATTCAGTAATATGTTATTACATGTGTGTCTGTGTATGTAATCCGTAATATCAAGAAACTGGTCAAGATAACCTTTTCTTGATATAAAACTGATATATTTATAATCAATATGCTCAAATTAGTTATTTAAGCATGAAAGTGAATTATAAACGAAAATTACATAGTATCGAGAAAATGGTCAAAATGACATTTTCTTGACACAAAACTGATACATTCATAATCAGTATGCTCAAATTAGTTAATTGAGCACAAAAAGTAAATTATAAACAGAAAATACATAGTATCAAGAAATTGGTCGAGATGACCTTGTTAGACATAAAACTAATATATTTAGAATCAGTATGCTTAAATTAGTCATTTGAGCATAAAAAGTGACTTCGGAGCAAGAAACACGCCGTATCCAAACCTGGTTGAGACAACCCCAGATGGGTGTAAAACTGATATATTCATGATCAACACGTCCAAATTAGCCAATTTAGCATAAGTCAAAAATTACACACAAAATAAGTACATTACGTATGTTCGATGCTAATACAGTTTAGGATACAATCACAGAACCGAAATGGAATAGTAAGCGGATGTAGAGAAAGCCCATAGCACCTACAACCCTTTTAGATATGATTAGAATGAGAATCAGATCAAGAAAATACCTATTCGGCAAAGGTTAGAACACAACCGGGTAATTACCGAACAACGTTATAAGAAACTAGACTATTAGAAAAGCTTTTGTAGATAAAATTTACGCTGCTAAACTCGTGCAATCAGCCAAGAGACAAGAAGTGATGGGGATCCCTTGTTTTAAAGGAGGAAGGTTTGATTTTGTATTAAAAAAATGGGTTTTAAGAGACAAAAGGGTACTTGGCATTAAGGTATGCATTTATTGCTAAATTTTTGGCCATTCTTTAGCAGCCACCCACTAGATCTTCATGGGTAAGGCAGTTGAAAATTTTGTGTCCCTTCAATGCTTAATTAACCGAGTTTAACACCCCATTAAGTCAGTCTATAAATAGGCCATCAAGTCTTTAGGGGTTACTTTTCTTTCCTTGCATTTTTATAGCCATCAAAAAGGAACATAAGCCCCTCCCTTTTTTCTTGCTGTTGGCTGAACACCTCTCACCCAATAATACACAAAATCCAGCCACAAGCTTGCTTGGTTTGAAGCTCATCCCTTAAGCCACACTAAGGTAATGCACCAAACCCTTTCCTTAGAAATATTTTCTTTAGTCAAGCTTTAGTCGAGATTTATGATGTATTTATGCACATAGGTTGTAATAAGCTTTATTTTGAGCTTAAATATCTTATCATGTGATCATTGTTAGGAAATGCCCTAAGTATTAGAGACATTTTGATGTATTCATTTTGAACTGGATAATAAAATTATACTTAGAGGTTATTCATTACATTGCTATCTGTCCTCGTCTTATTTACATGTTAAAGTAAATGTAAGCAAATATGGCTCACTGACTGCTTGTGTTAAAACTGTTAGAACGTTGCATGCAATGGATTTTTGTATGCAAGAAGACAATGTTCTAAAGTTAGCAGTCTAAACTATGGTCTGTAGTCTATGGGGTTAGACCGAGCATCTAACTCATGTTAAGACTATTATGTTGTCTAAAGCCTTGGAGGGGACGGTCTGTCTTGACTGTCTGGAGCTGGACTCCCAAGTAGAGACATGGATATGTTGCTTGGAGGTGACATATTAGACCGGGACTAAAGCGTGATTGATCTACGTAGTCCGCTATGAGTGGATCAATCTGCTTTTGACGTTCATTGTGCAATAACCTTAATCCTGAGTAAATGAACTACTTCATGTATATGACTTGTGTACTTTGATGTTCCAATGGCTAAAGCATCTCAGAGGTAGTAAGCTTATAGACCAGTTCGTTGGGTGCATGACTTGTATACGATGAAGGGTTTGTTTGCAGATATCGGAATCATAGCTCTGAGGAGTTAAAGGTATCCTCTTAAAGGCATTATACTGAATGTGAAAATGGACAAGGCCTTGGGTCGTCTGCTGGGCGGATGACTTCTTATTCACATATGGTGAATAATCATTTTCTTGATTCGGTAGTATAATGGAACTTTAAGATAGCCTGATCAGTAGGATTAAACGGACTTTGACCTAAGGCTGATCATGGATATCATATGAGGGTTTTGCATATATGACAAGGTCATTGGATGGTAGCTCGTCACAGGCTTACGTAATACGGTATATAATTGGGAGTTCAGTTTCAGGTTTATAGTGGTGTGACTCTGAAATTAGTGATCATATGATTGAGTTGTTCGGTACAGAATGATGATCATATGGAATCACGGGAGCCCGATTATATATGTCCAATCAGTCCCTCTACTAGCTCCACATAATTCCTTAACGTTTGGCAAATTGATTTGTGTATGCTATTAGCTAGTTTATTATGCATGGATGGTGATGACACAGGATTAGGATGGTAGACAAGATTCTCTCCGGTTGGATTCAGATTTTGTTTTGGATAATAGAGTACACAATTATTCGAACTCCAAATAAAGTTGCCATGATTTTATTTGAGATTGGATTGGAGTTGTAGAAAATTATCCATGAGAACAAGAATATGAAATACAACTGTTTTGTGGAATTTGAAATTTGAATTTTGAAATTTGAAATTTGAATTTTGAAATTTGAAATTTGAATTTTGAATTTGAAATTTGAATTTGAAATTTGAATTTGAAATTCGAATTTGAAATTTGAATTTGAAATTTAAATTTGAAATTTGAAATTTGAAATTTGAAATTTGAATTTGAAATTTGAATTTGAAATTTGAAATTCAAATTTTGAATCACAGTCCAAGTAGGATTCGAATTTGTTGTGGAAAATCCACAAGGTTTGAAATTCGAATTTGAGTTGGATTTGGAGAGGATAATCTTGTTAGAATCCTACTTGAATTTTGAATCCAAATCCCAACAAATAAGGGACGAAATTTTGAGGATAATCCTCATGAAAGATTTCGGATTTTGTGGATAAGATTCAAGGGAATATTCAAGCTTCAATCCTAGTTGAATTTGGTTTCTCTCTCCTCCCAAAAGTGGCCGAAATTTTGGATCCCTAATCCTAGGAAATTCGGTTATTTTTGGATAAGGTTAAGATGAGATTTTGCTTGAGAAATCCTAGTGGAATTTTGATTCTCCCTTATCCTAAAAGTGGCCGAAAATTTGGAGGATTTTCTCCTTGTGAATTTCGGATTTTTTGGTTGGAAAAGGGAGATAAAATTCTAGCTAAAATCTTGTTAAGATTTGGATTGGATTTATCTAGAAAAACCGAATTTAATTGTGGAGATTCTCCCTTGGAAAATTCGGATTTTTTGGGTTTGGATAAGGGAAAATATCTTTTCCTAGTCCAATTCAAATTCAGAGATTCACCTCATGCAGGTCTATAAATAGAGGTCCTGCCACTCCAGTTCTCTCAGACCACAGACTCTCAGGTGAGCAGGCTTATTGTTGCACAGCTCATCGTGACAATAAAGTTCTTTAGAGATCTGGGTGGTCGGAAGAAGACTAGCAGTGCTAGCATACCGATCGAGGTTCAGAGTGCCCACACACTCAGCCATTCGGGAATTGGAGAATAGTAGAGAAGGCTAGTTGGTTGAAGCCTCCAGTCATTCTCCTCCTGCATATTGGCGTCCTTGAGGTATGAGTTTTAATTGTTGTTGATTTATTGTATATGGCATCATGAGATATTTAACGATCTAAAATTTTTTATTGTTCCGCTGCGCCACTCTGATACGTTTTTACCGGTTTATTTTCCTACAATTGGTATCAGAGCCATCTCATGACTATGCCATGTATATAAATTAGACAATTACTTAGTCTTTTTATTTATGTATGGATTTGATATTTAGAGAGTGGCATTCTAGGGTTCCTTTATGTTGTTATCATGGATTATGTATAAAGTATGTGGTTATTTTAATTTTTTGAATTATTATAAACATGCTTGATTATACCGGTTATGGTTCCTTAGAATTTAGAAAAATTGTATCAAGGAATTTTTATGTAACCATGGAAGCAGTTTAATTAAACACTGTAATTTTCCCATGGATTTTATTCTGTCTCTTAGAATTTTTATGGATAGAATTTTGTACACCGGAAACGGTATAGGAATTTTTTATGTAATTATTCTTGGAGGAGATTGAAGATTGAAGACCGTAATTTATTTTTCCCAAAAAGTTAAATTTGATTTAAAGGTTGAAATTTTGATTGTGTGGAAAATTTCAATTTAATTGGGATTCAAATTAATTTTTGGAGATCCTAATAGGTAAATAGGAATATGGCACGAAAATCGAGACACGACCCCTCGGGATAGGCCGACAAACCTTGGTGGGGCTGCAGCCCCTGCCCTCGGGCAGGATGGGGCTGCGGCAGCCCCTGTACAGGCCCACACCACCCACGGCCGCAGGCTCTGCCTGCAGCCAGGGGTGGCCGTGGCCTGCCCAAGGCTGGCCGCAGCCTGGGCGTGCAGCCTCTGGCTGCAGGCGCTGCCTGCAGCCTGCTGGCTGCTGCGCCCAGTCTGGGTGTGCAGCCTGGCGCTGCAGGCTTGGCCTGCAGCCCGGCTGGGCTGCACAAGGGGCGGCCGTGGGCTGCCAGCCCCTCCGGGGTTGGTGGCTGCCCACGGCGGCTGCCGCCTTCACGAGCGGCGGTGCGGCGGTCCAAAATTTGAAAATTTTGATTTTTAAATTTGAGATTTAATTTTAAATCATGTTTAAAAATATGTAATTGAAAATTTAAAATTTTTGAAATTACATATTATTACACATGATGTTTAAAATTGTTTAAAATTTAAATTTGAAGTTTAAATTTGAAATTCGAATTTGGAATTTGAATTTGAAATTTAAATTTTTGGGAGATTTAAATTTTAAATAATTCTTGGGATGAGAAATAAATGGAGAGGCTGCATAAAGATGGATACAAGAAGACGGAACAAAATTCAAGACCCAAAGAATGCTTTGGATGGAATTTTGTAATCTTTATTTTCTTTGTTCTAGGATGGAACCATAGCTTGGTTATTCTGTCAATTATTTTTCTGTGATATGTCATGGATGTATAAATATGTATTGATGGATGTTATGTATGCATATTTGATAACATGTCATATAGGATAGGTGAGTGCCGCTCATACTATATTGATCATACATAATTTGTCAAAACTTGCATGTTTTTCAAAATATTGAGTGGGAGAGGGTTTCAAACAAAACCCACGGCCTCCATTGTTGATCCATATGTGAAAGCATGGTAACGCCTCGCGTCAGTTCCGACCTGACCACACCCCTCGGTAGGTGTTTACCGCCGCCGGTATACTAGATTGGATCTCCTATGTGGAAAACGTGTTCGGGTGCGATCCTATTCATGACCACCCCTCGGTGGCTTGGTAGGACATGGATCGGGCTACGTAAACAATGGTTATACACTCAAGACTCGTTTAGTTATTAACCTTCCCTAGAAGCTCTGTTAACTAAACTGGTGGCCAAATAAGCGGTTATTAATATATGTCTTAACCTTGGAGGATTTAAGGTAACATATATTAATTGGACGGGGTCCATGTTCCGGCTATTTGTTCTCATGACCACCCCTCGGTGGCTTGGGGTAATAGATGCTGAGAATTACCGTTGCAATGCTACATGTTTTTTCAAGTTTCATGTAGGAACATACTTGTATGTTTTATTTGCTAAATTATCTGCATATTTGCTTGGGCTTTGTAATAATGTCTAGTATAATTTTATTTCAGTTCAAAATGTCACCGACACCCCTCATTTCGATACTTACTGAAAATAAGTTGAATGGCGACAATTATAAAGATTGGAAAAGAAATCTATTAATAGTTCTCAGCTGCGAGAGACACAAGTTCGTACTGGACGAACCATGCCCACCTGGGCCCAAACCTGACACACCACTTGAGGAGGTCCCGGTTGCCTATAATCGTTGGAGAGAATCCAATGAGATAGCTCGATGCTACATCCTTGCTAGCATGACGAGTGCTTTACAAAAGCAGCATGAGACTTATCAAGTTGCTGGGGAGATCATGGAAAATCTGGAGGACATGTTCGGAGGCCAAGAAAAATTGGCTCGACAGTCCGCTATCACCAGCATTATGAACTCTAAGCAAAAGGCGGGTGCTCCGGTGAAGGACCATATGATCACTCTAATGGGATTCTTCGCTGAGGCTGCCGAGAATGGTGCTGAGTTGGACTATAACACCCAGATCGAGATGGTGTTCAAGACTCTGTCTAAAGATTTTGTGGGGTTTAAGGCCGCATACAATCTGGCGACAAAGGAGTTAGGACTTACCGAGCTCATGAAGCAACTACAGGCTTATGAGCGGATGGTCAGGGATGAGGATATGGTCCGACCTAAAGGAGAGGCCAATTTGGCGGAATCTTCCAATCCCTCACGGAAGAGGAAGAGGCCAAATAAGAAGCAAGTGGCTTCCAGTTCTTCTAATCCTCCTGTCTCGGACGGGAAGAAGAAGAAGAAGAACAAGAAGCCAAAGGACCCTAAAAAGCCCAAATGCTTCCACTGTGGGAAGGTAGGTCACTTCAAGAAGGCTTGCCGGGAATTCCTAGCCTCCAAGGGCAAGGAAGGTAAGGAACTTCATTACTTAGAAGCATGTTTGGTGGAAGAATCGAAAGACACATGGGTCATTGATTCGGGCGCCACTAATCATGTTTGTGTTTCTATGCAGGGGTTCGTGGAAACGAGAAGTCTACATGATAGGAGCCTCTCGTTGCGGACTGGAAATGGTAGCTTTGTGGTGGCTGAGGCAGTGAGAGACGTTCATCTTTATTTTGATCAATTTAGGTTTATTTTATTGAAAGACTGTTTTTATGTTCCTAATTTTAGGAGGAACCTTATATCGGTAGCTTGTTTAATAAAGGATTCTTATTCAGTTTCTTTTAGTAAAAGAGTTGATATTCGTAGAAATAAGTCTTTTATCTGTTCTGGATGGATGGATGGAAACCTATATTTGATCAGACCAAAGATGTACTCACTGCTTGACACTGAATTAATTGATAACTCTAAAAGGTTGAAAGTTTCTCACTCTAACAAGGCGTATCTTTGGCATTTAAGACTTGGTCATATTAATCAGGATAGGATTCAAAGATTGGTGAAAGACGGTCCTCTGGAATCTCTGCAGGAGGTACGACTTCCCCAATGTGAGTCTTGTCTAGAGGGTAAGATGACTAAGAGGTCTTTTGGAGCTAAGGGTACAAGGGCACAGGAGCTCTTAGAAATTGTGCACACTGACGTATGTGGCCCCATGAACGTCACAGCACGAGGAGGGTTCGAGTACTATGTCTCTTTCATAGATGATTACTCGAGGTATGGATATGTGTATCTGATGCACCGCAAGAGCGAAACCTTTGATAAATTCAAAGAGTATCGTGCGGAAGTGGAAAAGCAATTGGATAAATCCATAAAGACACTTCGATCTGATCGAGGTGGCGAATACCTTTCCGATGAATTTCTAGGACATCTTGTAGAGAATGGGATATTATCCCAATTGACTGCACCTGGTACTCCACAACAGAATGGTGTAGCCGAAAGGAGAAACAGGACCTTATTGGATATGATACGGTCCATGATGAGTTACTCAACGCTGCCATTATCATTTTGGGGACATGCTTTACAAACGGCGTGCTATATTCTGAACCAGGTTCCGAGCAAATCAGTTCCTAGAACTCCGTATGAATTGTGGCGTGGCAGGAAGCCCTCCCTTGGACATATGAGAATATGGGGCTGCCCGGCACATGTACTGGATGGGGATGCGAAGAAGTTGGAACCAAGATCAGAATTGTGCATGTTTGTAGGGTATCCAAAGGGAACTAAAGGAGGTCTGTTCTATAACCCGAAGGAACAAAAGGTCATTGTCTCAACCCATGCGACATTCTTGGAGGAAAGTCACATGAATGACTTTAAACCTCGAAGCAAAGTGGTGCTAGAGGAGTTATCGGGTGAAAGAACTGCTCCATAGATTTCGGTCTTGGACGCAAGTCCGAGTTCCAGTGAAAGACCTGCAGACGATCAACAATTTAGGGTGCCTCGTCGTAGTGGGAGGGTTTCTAAGAAACCTAATTTCTTTATGTATGATGCTGAGGTATACCAGGCCGAGGCTCATGAGCATGAGGAAGATCCGGTCACATATGATGAAGCTATAAAGGATGTTGATTCTAGATCTTGGAAACAGGCTATGAACAGTGAGATGGATTCTATGAAATCCAACTCTGTTTGGGAACTTGTAGATTTGCCGGATGGGATAAAACCCATTGGATGCAAATGGTTCTACAAAAGAAAGAAGGATGCGGAAGGGAGAGTGGAAACTTTCAAAGCTAGACTGGTTGCAAAGGGATACACGCAAAAGGCTGGAATCGATTACGAGGAAACCTTTTCGCCTGTTGCTATGCTGAAGTCTATCCGTATTCTTCTGTCCATTGCTGCGGCTCTCGATTACGAGATCTGGCAAATGGATGTCAAGACGGCATTCTTGAATGGCCATCTTGAAGAGTGTATCTATATGATACAGCCCGAAGGGTTCGTAGCAAAAGGCCAAGATAGGAAAGTCTGCAAGTTGCTTAGATCCATTTATGGATTAAAGCAGGCATCCCGCTCATGGAACCAGAGGTTTGATCAAGTGATTAAGACATTTGGTTTTGAGCAGAACGTTGATGAACCTTGTGTTTATAAACGTATTAAGGATGGAAAAGTGGTCTTTCTGATACTCTATGTCGATGATATACTACTCATTGGGAATGATGTAGGGAGCTTATCATCGGTCAAGCTTTGGTTACACCAACAGTTTGACATGAAGGACTTGGGAGAAGCTAATTATGTTCTAGGCATTCGTCTCTTCAGAGATCGAAAGAACAAAATGATAGCGTTATCCCAAGCTTCATACATAGATAAAATAATTGACAAATATGCAATGCTAGAGGCAAAGAAAGGCTCACAACCTTCTATTGCTGGTTTAACTCTTTCATTGGATGACTGTCCCAAGACATCGGAAGAAAGAGAGCGTATGAGTAAGGTCCCTTATGCATCCGCTGTGGGTAGCCTTATGTACGCTATGCTTTGCACTCGCCCGGACATATGTTTTGCAGTAGGTATGGTGAGTCGATATCAAGCGAATCCTGGAACCAAGCACTGGCAAGCAGTAAAGCATATACTCAAGTATCTTAAGAGAATGAGGGATTATATGCTGGTGTATTCTGGAGGGGACCTAACACCCGTAGGATACACGGACTGAGTCTTCCAGACTTGTGAGGATTTGAGGAAGTCGACATTAGAGGGCATGTGGAGACAGGACAAGTGGATGTTTGTAAGATCGCGTCCGAGGACAACATCGCTGATCCCTTTACTAAGACTTTGGTAGCTAGAAGCTTTGAGAGGCATGTAGAGGCGATGGGGATGCGTAACATGGCACATCTACTGGCTTAGGGCAAGTGGGAGATTGTTAGGAAATGCCCTAAGTATTAGAGACATTTTGATGTATTCATTTTGAACTGGATAATAAAATTATACTTAGAGGTTATTCATTACATTGCTATCTGTCCTCGTCTTATTTACATGTTAAAGTAAATGTAAGCAAATATGGCTCACTGACTGCTTGTGTTAAAACTGTTAGAACGTTGCATGCAATGGATTTTTGTATGCAAGAAGACAATGTTCTAAAGTTAGCAGTCTAAACTATGGTCTGTAGTCTATGGGGTTAGACCGAGCATCTAACTCATGTTAAGACTATTATGTTGTCTAAAGCCTTGGAGGGGACGGTCTGTCTTGACTGTCTGGAGCTGGACTCCCAAGTAGAGACATGGATATGTTGCTTGGAGGTGACATATTAGACCGGGACTAAAGCGTGATTGATCTACGTAGTCCGCTATGAGTGGATCAATCTGCTTTTGACGTTCATTGTGCAATAACCTTAATCCTGAGTAAATGAACTACTTCATGTATATGACTTGTGTACTTTGATGTTCCAATGGCTAAAGCGTCTCAGAGGTAGTAAGCTTATAGACCGGTTCGTTGGGTGCATGACTTGTATACGATGAGGGGTTTGTTTGCAGATATCGGAATCATAGCTCTGAGGAGTTAAAGGTATCCTCTTAAAGGCATTATACTGAATGTGAAAATGGACAAGGCCTTGGGTCGTCTGCTGGGCGGATGACTTCTTATTCACATATGGTGAATAATCATTTTCTTGATTCGGTAGTATAATGGAACTTTAAGATAGCCTGATCAGTAGGATTAAACGGACTTTGACCTAAGGCTGATCATGGATATCATATGAGGGTTTTGCATATATGACAAGGTCATTGGATGGTAGCTCGTCACAGGCTTACGTAATACGGTATATAATTGGGAGTTCAGTTTCAGGTTTATAGTGGTGTGACTCTGAAATTAGTGATCATATGATTGAGTTGTTCGGTACAGAATGATGATCATATGGAATCACGGGAGCCCGATTATATATGTCCAATCAGTCCCTCTACTAGCTCCACATAATTCCTTAACGTTTGGCAAATTGATTTGTGTATGCTATTGGCTAGTTTATTATGCATGGATGGTGATGACACAGGATTAGGATGGTAGACAAGATTCTCTCCGGTTGGATTCAGATTTTGTTTTGGATAATAGAGTACACAATTATTCGAACTCCAAATAAAGTTGCCATGATTTTATTTGAGATTGGATTGGAGTTGTAGAAAATTATCCATGAGAACTAGAATATGAAATACAACTGTTTTGTGGAATTTGAAATTTGAATTTTGAAATTTGAAATTTGAATTTTGAAATTTGAAATTTGAATTTTGAATTTGAAATTTGAATTTGAAATTTGAATTTGAAATTCGAATTTGAAATTTGAATTTGAAATTTAAATTTGAAATTCGAATTTGAAATTTGAATTTGAAATTTAAATTTGAAATTTGAAATTTGAATTTGAAATTTGAATTTGAAATTTGAAATTCAAATTTTGAATCACAGTCCAAGTAGGATTCGAATTTGTTGTGGAAAATCCACAAGGTTTGAAATTCGAATTTGAGTTGGATTTGGAGAGGATAATCTTGTTAGAATCCTACTTGAATTTTGAATCCAAATCCCAACAAATAAGGGACGAAATTTTGAGGATAATCCTCATGAAAGATTTCGGATTTTGTGGATAAGATTCAAGGGAATATTCAAGCTTCAATCCTAGTTGAATTTGGTTTCTCTCTCCTCCCAAAAGTGGCCGAAATTTTGGATCCCTAATCCTAGGAAATTCGGTTATTTTTGGATAAGGTTAAGATGAGATTTTGCTTGAGAAATCCTAGTGGAATTTTGATTCTCCCTTATCCTAAAAGTGGCCGAAAATTTGGAGGATTTTCTCCTTGTGAATTTCGGATTTTTTGGTTGGAAAAGGGAGATAAAATTCTAGCTAAAATCTTGTTAAGATTTGGATTGGATTTATCTAGAAAAACCGAATTTAATTGTGGAGATTCTCCCTTGGAAAATTCGGATTTTTTGGGTTTGGATAAGGGAAAATATCTTTTCCTAGTCCAATTCAAATTCAGAGATTCACCTCATGCAGGTCTATAAATAGAGGTCCTGCCACTCCAGTTCTCTCAGACCACAGACTCTCAGGTGAGCAGGCTTATTGTTGCACAGCTCATCGTGACAATAAAGTTCTTTAGAGATCTGGGTGGTCGGAAGAAGACTAGCAGTGCTAGCATACCGATCGAGGTTCAGAGTGCCCACACACTCAGCCATTCGGGAATTGGAGAATAGTAGAGAAGGCTAGTTGGTTGAAGCCTCCAGTCATTCTCCTCCTGCATATTGGCGTCCTTGAGGTATGAGTTTTAATTGTTGTTGATTTATTGTATATGGCATCATGAGATATTTAACGATCTAAAATTTTTTATTGTTCCGCTGCGCCACTCTGATACGTTTTTACCGGTTTATTTTCCTACAATCATGTGGTTGTAAGGCTATGTTATTGCTTGTATGGCTTGTGGTATGCATGAATCTTTAGGGTTTGCATGAAAAGCCCAACCTGTCTTTTTTTTTTTAGCTATAGTTTTGGCTAGTTTTGGGCATGATGTTGGTAGAATGTGGGAATGTGTAAAACATAAAAGTTTTAGAAAATTTCATATTGAACATTCTTGCGTGAAATGGACCTAGGCTAGAAATGATGTTAAAATAGGTATACGGGTCATTTTCTGGCCAAAGGTCGAAACTGGGACTATGAACCTAGAAACAGGGGCGGTTTCAGGTTTTTGTAAAAATAGGTAATCTCAAGTCTGAATCTGGCTCTGAGCTCAATACAAAAAATGTAGGTTACATCGAAAACTTAAGAATGGGCTATGTGAGCTTCAAAAATTCGGTAGTTTTAGGTCTAAACAGAACGTTTTTCTTTTACCTTGAAAATTGGAAAATTTTCTAAAAATGGGCCAAGTATAGCTACGGGTTTGTGATGAATGGGATGTGTTAGATTCCGAATCAAACTCCAGGATGAACATGAAAGTTGTCCATCTCGTCGAGATCTTAAAGTTTCATGTTCACAATTTTACAAATTATGTCTTTTCAAGCAACTGGTAAATGGTTTTTCAAAAGAGGCTGAAAAATCACATTTTTGAGTTAACACCAAGAAACTGTTCTTTTAAAACGGGACAACGAATTTAAGTAAATACCCCAACCTTCCAACGGGGTACATAGGGGATTATTTTTAAATCATGAGAAAATGTGTTTCTCAAAAATGAAAGATGTTCTTGTGAACGATTTTCAAATCGATAAGATTTTTAGAGAGATACAATGATTAGCTGATTAGCCAATTAGCTGATTAACAAATTAGCTAATTAGCCAGTTAGCTAGCATTATTTTGCGAGAGAGAAAGAGGCATTAATTAATTTATTAAGAAAATAAATTAATTAACCTCGATTAGAAGGTAATTAATCAAACTCTCAAAAAGAGAGTTGTTTAATACCAAAAAGGATAAGTAATAAATGTCAACCAATGTTTTAGTCACTAATAATATTAGTGACTTAAAAACGAGTATTAATGAAATGTGTGATGATTACAGGTAGACACCTGTAACATAACAAGGCGTAGTACAAAATTGCCAGTAGGATAGGTAAGTGCAACTCCACCTACAACATGAATAAAAGTGTTTTCATAAGTATTTTTTTACGATAAGCGTGACATTCATTCTTTAATCATGTACGATTAGCGAATAACATGGTAAAGATCATGACACGATGAAAGTGATTATGTTCTTTATAATTGGTTAATCATGAACAAGTTGAGACATGTTAAGTATGTCGTATCGATCTCTTAACCTAAGGGAAGGTTTTCATGTACAAGCTCCAAGTTAAGAAAGATTTGATCTCGATGATGTTGGGGCCTTGCAAACCCTAACTTTCCGATGATTATGCGCAGTTGGTACTGACACACGGCCCTTATGACACGTTATGACAGATAATTAATAAGACATAGCATAATGAATTCATAATGAAGCATAATTGGCATACTGAATTCATAATGAAGCATAATCGGTTCATGCATGATTCATGATATGTTTTTAAGCATATGATTTTGCTAAATAGCATTGTACTTGCTGAGCATAAAGCTCATTATGTATGTTCATACTGTAGGTAACAAACCTATGGGTTAAACTTTGATAGATGATGAAGGCGGCAGGTGAATGTGGAGGATTGGATTATGGATACCATCACAAGATTCACTTTCGCAATATATTAAGTAGTCTTTTCTTTTGAAAACTAGGCTTATATTAAGTGAGACCGGTTTAGTACTTTCTAGTATGCATATTTGTTCACAAGCTATATTAAGACCCCTCTTTATTCAAAAAAAAATATATGTATATTTATATATATATGTATATAGTAAAGCACATGAGATAGAAAAAAAAATCCCATGAAAATTATGATATTAAGATAAGTGATGGCCATGATTAAGTGACGGCCATGTCATGATGGGTCGTTATATAGGTTTCCTTTATGTTGTTATCATGAATTATGTATGATGTATGTAGTTATTTTAATTTTATAATTATTAGATATATGCTCAATTTTACCAGTCATAGTTTTTTAGAATTTAGAAAAAATTGTATCTAGGAATTTACATATAACCATAGGAGCGATTTATTGTCACCATAATTTTTTCATGGATTTTAATTTTTTGCTTCTTTGAATGTTTAGAATTTTTGTACGCCAAAAATAATATAGGAATTTTATGTAATTATTCATGGAGGAAATGAAGATTGAAGGCCATAATTTATTTTTTCCAAAATTAAATTTAATTTTGAAAATTGGTTTTTTTTTTTTGTGTGTGAAAAATCCTAATTTAATTAGGATTCCAATTTTGGGATCATAATTGGGAAATTAGGAATATGGCACAAAAGGGAATATTAGTAGGTTTCTTTTCTAATTTTTATAATTATTACTGTTTAATTTGTTTTCAATCAGTTTTGAGATTAGAGATGTTAGTAACATTTCGAACTGAAATAAAATATAAAAGAACATTGCTACAAAGCTCAAGCAAATATAAAGGATATTTAGCAAATAAAACATACAAGTATTTTACTAAATGAAACTTGGAAAAAAAAACATGTAGTACTACAATAGTAATTCTCAGCATCTATTATCCCAAGCCATCGAGAAGTGGTCATAACACAAATAGCTAGAACATAGACACCATCCAATTAATATATGTTACCTTAAATTCTCAAAGGTTTAGACATATATTAATAATTACCTATTTTGGCCACTGGTTTAACTAACAGAGCTTCTAGAGAAGGTTAATTGTGATGTCCCTAATCTCAGCCACATGAAACAGTCACAATCCAACTCCGTAGTCAATTGAAACGGCCTGTGTGGCGACTCGTGCTTTCAGCGACCTGGACCGTCACTAAAACTTGCTACTTTAAATAATACTTATACTTTCTTGTCATTGATACTTAAAGTCACTAAATTAAATACCATAAATTTAGAGATATTTGTTTTTGGACTACGTACGTATTTACTATTTATGTACGGGTACTATTAATGGCTACTATTCAAAATACTGCTTAATGATTTATATTCAAAAATACTATTAACGGTTACTGTTCATAAATATTATTTAACATTATTGTTCAAAAATACTATTTATCGGTTACTATTCAAAAATACTGTCTAATGATTACTATCCAAAAATACTGTGAGCTGTTCCAAAATATACTGTTACTCAAACTATGCGGAAGAATACTCGTGGTGTGTCCACAACCTCGCTTCACATCCGCCTCCGCCGCTGTCATCGCCTATAGATGATAAAGTTGTAGGATGCTTACCTACAGCATGAACACACTACGTGAGCTTTACGCTCAATAAGTACAACATGTTTACCACAAAACATGTTTAAAACATAATACATACTTACAAATCACACAACAGGACATATAGTACTTACCATATCACACGTTATAACATCACATAACATGTCATTGAATAACATACTTTACATAATATGTGCATAACAGAATACATCATGTATCATGATGCATTTTATGAGCATAGTGAGCTATAATCAATGCATGATCCGATTATGTTCATTTATGCTTCAATATTCTCTTTTCTTTTCTTCTTGTCTACTTGGGGCCCATGGTTAGTACCGTGTGCACGCAGACCAACGGGAACCCCTGAGGTCACTAAAAAGCCGGAGAGCCATGAACGGATACTTAACTTTCTGCTTTAACTTATTTTAACTTGAAAACCTTTTTGACGGAAAAGGCCGGTACAACACACCAATTTAATTCCATCTTATTTTTTGTTCTAGTCACGTGCTTCTCTAAATTGTCCCTTATCCTACACAGAAGGGATGTGTGGCTTCTAACACGATCTTTCACCAATCTACTTGATTGGGAAAGTATGTGCTGTGCATGAATGTGTACATGACATAAATACTTAACATACTATAAAACATCATTTTAACATCATTTTTGTTCATACTATAGGCGGAGTTGTACTTACCTAAATGCAAGCAATTGCGTACTCATACTCATGCCTCTATCAGCTTACAGGTTACCACTTATCATCATTAACATATTTTATCAGCATCTTCGTTGAGTCACTACTACTATTAGTGACTATTACTTGAGGTTCTATATGATACCAAGGTCCATCGGTACCTTATTGGCTTACTTTAGGAATTTGGCATCTTACTCCTATCGTGGTTTGATTAACTGTCTTCTAGATAGATTAATCTTTGTTCCTCGCAGTGTTGTTCAGAACACGATCCTTGACTAGTTATCGACCAGTCAACTGATCGGTTACCTCTCATATTGGTAACTAGGTAGCCTACCAGTTTATCATGCGTACACTTGGTATAGTAACCGACCGGGTTACTTGTGCCTATTTAGGGTGTGGTAGCCTACCGAGCTACTATTCCTCGGTGTAGTGGCTTACCGGACCACTATGGCTTGTTTGGTGTAGTAGCCTATCGGGCTACTAAGGCTTGTTTGGTGCGGTAGCCCACCAGGCTACATACACTTGTTTTATTTAGGAAAAATCATTTTGGTTGCCTTATAAAATTCTTGGTAAAATTATGTATTTAGAACCCATCCCCTTATCACCCTGTTAGATGGTGGGGGACGTTTTTATGAAAACCAATTTTTACTTTAAAGTGTTAAAAACACATCTCTATTTGAAGTATGTAAAACACAATTTTTTTTATGCTTATATTTTAAACGTGGTTTTCGAACCACTTTTGAAAACAGTTTTGAAACTTGATCGAAACGATTTTGTTTACCATTTAGGCGAACATGAAAGTTTTCATTGTCAATGAGATGAACAAATCTCGTGTTCACCTCAGAGCTCAATTTTAACTCTAACCAGCCCTAATCTTATTAAACCCATGGCCTATGTGCCCAATTTTTACAAAAATCCTAGTTTTGCATTGTTTTGAAAACTGCTCTGTTTAAGGTCCGAAACGGCCAAATTTTTAAAATACACATGATTGTTCTCAAGATCTCGATGAGATCTACAACTTTCATGTTGAGCCCAAAGTCCGGTTCGGACTCTAAGAGGTTCGTTTTTAATAAAACCCGAGACTAGTTTTTGGGTTCAGATTTTGTGCCCAGTGTTTTTCCCAGTTTTGGGCACTGAGTGAAAACCACTCAAAAAACCTATCTTAATGTCGTTTTTGGCCAAAGGCTATTTGATGTAAAAACGGCCATAACGAAATTTTCTTAAAACATTATGTTTACCAAATCCCAAAATCAGACCCTAAGGGGGTCAAAATAGCCAAAATCCGTGGCCTTTCCTTGAGGACTGATTTATGTCGAGCCACACCATTAAATGTTCATGCATCTCACATACTCTTAACCATATGTAAAAATTGTAAACACAACCACAACCATATAAACTTAGAAATGGAAAGCTAAGGGCTTAAAATAAAATTATTACAAACCATGTGCATGAACAAATACACATAAATAGCCTTGATTAAGATCTTAAAAATCACTAACCATAAAAGCAAGGGTTTTAGGCTATTACCTTTGTGCTTTAAACCAAGCACAACTTGAACTAAGGTTTGAATGGCAACATGGCCATTGGAAACCAAAGAAATGAGGGTTGGCTTTGTGCTATCAAAACACCAAAATAATTTCTCTTAGCATCAAGTCAAACAAAGAACTAAAACCACAAAGATTGATCTAGAACCTTACCCTTAAGAGACTTAAGATAACTTGGAAATGATTCCTCCTAGCACAAGCTTGAAGAGGTTGGCTTTTGGTAAATTTTTTACAAAGTTTGGACTTGAAAAAGGGTGGTTTTGGGGGTTGAGGGTGGTCAGCTGCTACTTGGAAAAGAGAGAGAATAAGTTGAAATTTTTGGAGTGTGAAAATGAAGAAATTAAAGTCCAAGGTATGACCATCCCTTTTATAGGAAAATCCTAAGCTTGCTGAGCCAACTTAAGCTTGATTAATCAAGCCAACTTTAGGCTAATTCTGGGAACAAAAACCTGCCCTTTTCAGTCCCAAAATCAGAAAAGCATTCAACCATTTAAGGGAGAGGGTGAGAGAGGAATGGTGATGGAGAATTTAACATTGTTTGTACAATGTGTCATAAACTACCCCAATACTTTATGTCACATTTTAGGGTTTTTAACTGTTGAAACCCAGTTGGTTTTCTAGCTAGAGAACACAATTTTGGGTCCAAGAAAATTTATATGTGTTGCTCTCTTCACAGTCTAGTTTTATACTACAGTTTTCGGTCCTTTCTCAGCAGCGTTCTAATTTTCATCTGGAAATCAGATTTTCTGAATTCAATTTTTATACTGATGATTTCTAGTTGGTCTATACTATCTAAGAGCCCATTCTATACCACATTTCTATACTATGGTTATGTCTACACTGTGTTGTACTTGTGGACGCATACCGAAGTATTTTTGTGCAACATTTTCAACACAGTCTCTCTTGGCTAAATCGGACGTGCTGATTTCAATTTTATCATTCGTATGTCCATCCGAGGTTGTCTGGACCTTTTTCTTGGTATTGTACCCTGCTAAGGTTTCTATCGCTGTTATGCCCAGACGTTCGGTCTGAGCGTTATGATGATCTGTTCACCGGTCTTGTGTCAGGAAATGGTCATCTGTACTAGTTTCCTGATACTGTGTATTTTGCACATTTATACACAGAGTAGGGTGGACTGAATTCACTGTTGGATACCCTTCTTTCATTTTATAAATAGAAATAAACAGTATTATACCTGTTTAACCTATTCCACTAGAAATTATACTGTATTTTTCAACTTAATTCCTTATTACATCGAAATTAAGCTTCATAAATTGCGAGAGTCATTTTAATGGCTCCCTACTCCTTACACGGCCTCCTACACGACCGTGTACATGGGTGTGTACAAGGCTACACGGGCGTGTCATTGCTCAACAAGGCCGTGTCTTGGAAAAATATTCAATTTACCGATTGGTACACGCCCTCTTACACAGCCGTGTACATGGGCATGTCACACTACACGGCCATGTACACCAACACGGCCTCTGACGTTTTAACAACCTGATCAGTACACTATCACTTACACAGTTATGTACATGACCGTGTTCACCTACACGACCATGTTCACTCACACAGCCCCTTGCACGTGCACAGTACCAATGGTACACGACCGTGTACATGACTGTGTTCACCTACACGGCCATGTACAGTTGCACGGCCATTTTCACGCGCACAGTCTGGGCAGTACACGACCACTTACACGGTCATGTACATGCTCGTGTTCTTTAATTTTGCACTAAAATGTATCAAATTGTTCCTTAATTTCTCATTAATTGAAATTTAAGGTACAAGGATGGGGTGTCCTTACAACCAACCCTCGTTACAAAATTTTCGTCCTTGAAAATTAGAATAAATCTGGGAAGCCTCTTCTCATATCCTCTTCCCGTTCCAATGTGGCTTTTTCAATGTTGTGATTCTGCCATAACCCTTTCACAAGTGGAATTACTTTATTCCTGAGGATTTTATTTTCTCTAGCTAAAATCTGCATGGATTTCTCTTCGTCTGTCAGATCTACATGGATTTCTACTAGTTCTTAGCTTAGGATTTGGAGCTATCTGGCACGTACTTCTTCAACATCGAGACGTGGAACACATTATGCACTGATGCTAGCTCGACAGGAAGTGCTAATCTATAGGCTACCTTCCTAACTCTATCGAGAATTTCAAGGGGTCCTGTATATCTAAGGCTGAGCTTTCCTTTCTTCTCAAAGCATATCACCCCCTTCTTGGGTGCCAATTTGAGAAAGACTAAATCTCCTTCTTGAAATTCAAGAGGCCTCCATCGTTTATCCGCATAACTCTTTTGGCAGCTATGAGCTGCATCTAGCCGCTCTCGTATAAGCTTTACATCTTTTGTTGTGCTTTTGACGAAGTCTGTACTGGTGAGCTGTAGGAAAATAAATCGATAAAAACGTATCAGAGTGGCGCAGCGGAACAATAAAAATTTTTAGATCGTTAAATATCTCATGATGCCATATACAATAAACCAACAACAATTAAAACTCATACCTCAAGGATGCCAATCTTGCAGGAGGAGAATGACCGGAGGCTTCAACCAACTAGCCTTCTCTACCATTCTCCAATTCCCGAATGGCTGAGTGTGTGGGCACTCTGAACCTCGATTGGTATGCTAGCACTGCTGGTCTTCTTCCGACCACCCAGATCTCTAAAGAACTTTATTGCCACGATGAGCTGCGCAACAATAAGCCTGCTCACCTGAGAATCTGTGGTCTGAGAGAACTGGAGTGGCAGGACCTCTATTTATAGACCTGCATAAGGTGATTCTCTGAATTTGAATTGGATTAGGAAAAGATATTTTCCCTTATCCTTAACCAAAAAATCCGAATTTTTCCATGGATAAATCCAACAATAAAATTCGGTTTTCTTAGGATAAATCCAATCCAAATCTAAACAAGATTTTAACTAGAATTTTATCTCCCTTTTTCAACCAAAAAATTTGAATTTTTCTTGGAGAAAATCTCCTCATAAATTTCGGCCATTATGGATAAGGGAGAATCAAAATTCCACAAGGATTTTCAAGCTTGAATCTTATCTCAACCTTATCCAAAAATAACCGAATTTCCTAGGAGAGATTCTCTAAATTTTCGGCCACTTTTCAGGGAAGGAGAGAATCCAAATTCAACTAGGATTGAAGCTTGAATTTTCCCTTGAATCTTATCCACAAAATCCGAATTTTTCATTGAGGATTATCCTCAAAATTTTCGTCCGCTTTTGTTGGGATTTAGATTCAAAATTCAAGTAGGATTCTAACAAGATTATCCTCTCCAAATTCAACTCAAAATCGAATTTCAAACCTTGTGGATTTTCCACAACAAATTCGAATCCTACTTGGACTGTGATTCAAAATTTGAATTTCAAATTTCAAATTCAAATTTCAAATTCAAATTTCAAATTTCAAATTTCAAATTTAAATTTCAAATTCGAATTTCAAATTCAAATTTCAAATTCGAATTTCAAATTCAAATTTCAAATTCGAATTTCAAATTCAAAATTTAAATTTCAAATTCCACAAAACGGTTGTGTTTCAAATTCTTGTTCTCATGGATAATTTTCTACAACTCCAATCCAATCTCAAATAAAATCATGGCAACTTTATTTGGAGTTCGAATAATTGTGTACTCTATTATCCAAAACAAAATCTGAATCCAACCGGAGAGAATCTTGTCTACCAGCCTAATCCTGTGTCATCACCTCTATGCATAATAAACCAGCCAATAGCATACACAAATCAATTTGCCAAACGTTAAGGAATTATGTGGAGCTAGTAGAGGGACTGATTGGACATATATAATCGGGCTCCCGTGATTCCGTATGATCATCATTCTTTACCGAACAACTCAATCATATGATCACTAGTTTCAGAGTCACACCACTATAAACCTGAAACTGAACTCTCAATTATATACCGTATTACGTAAGCCTGTGACGAGCTACTATCCAATGACCTTGTCATATATGCAAAACCCTCATATGATATCCATGTTCAGCCTTAGGTCAAAGTCTGTTTAATCCTACTGATCAGGCTATCTTAAAGTTCCATTATACTACCGAATTAAGAAAATGATTATTCACCATATGTGAATAAGAAGTTATCCGCCCAGCAGACGACCCAAGGCCTTGTCCATTTTCACATTCAGTATAATGCCTTTAAGAGGATACCTTTAACTCCTCAGAGTTATGATTCCGGTATCTGCAAAAAAACCCTTCATCGTATACAACTCATGCACCCAATGAACCGGTCTATAAGCTTACTACCTCTGAGACGCTTTAGCCATTGGAACATCAAAGTACACAAGTCATATATATGAAGAAGTTCATTTACTCAAGATTAAGGTTATCGCACAATGAGCGTCAAAAGCAGATTGATCCACTCATAGCGGACTCCGTAGATCAATCATGCTTTAGTCCCGGTCTAATATGTCACCACCAAGCAACATATCTATGTCTCTACTTAGGAGTCCAGCTCCAGACAGTCAAGACAAACCGTCCCCTCTAAGGCTTTAGACAATATAATAGTCTTAACATGAGTTAGATGCTCGGTCTAACCCCATAGACTACAGACCATAGTTTAGACTGCTAACTTTAGAACATTGTCTTCTCGCATACAAAAGTCCATTGCATGCAACATTCTAACAGTTTTAACACAAGCAGTCAGTGAGCCATATTTGCTTACATTACTTTAACATGTAAATAGGACGAGGACAGATAGCAATGTAATGAATAACCTCTATGTATAATTTTATTATCCAGTTCAAAATGAATACATCAAAATGTCTCTAATACTTAGGGCATTTCCTAACAATCTCCCACTTGCCCTAAGCCAGCAGATGTGCCATGTTATGCATCCCCATCGCCTCTACATGCCTCTCAAAGCTTCTAGCCACCAAAGTCGTAGTAAAGGGATCGGCGATGTTGTCCTCGAACGTGATCTTACATACATCCACTTGTCCTGTCTCCACATGCCCTCTAATAATGTGATATCTCCGATCGATGTGCTTGGTCCTCTTGTGGTGCCGAGATTCCCTTGTGTTGGCAATAGCCCCTGTATTATCATAGTAAAGTGTGATAGGCTTTCTCAACATCCGGAATGACCTCAAGGTCTCTAAAGAACTTGCGGAGCCAAACCGCTTCTTTAGATGCCTCAGCCGCAGCCACATACTCAGCCTCCATAGTAGAGTCAGCTGTGCAGCCCTGCTTCACGCTCCTCCACACAATGGCGCCTCCTCCGAGTAAAAACACTGATCCAGATGTCGATTTCCTTGAATCCTTACAAGTCTGGAAGTCTGAGTCCGTGTATCCTATGGGTGTTAGGTCCCCTCCAGAATATACCAGCATATAATCCCTTGTTCTCTTAAGATACTTGAGTATATGCTTTACTGCTTGCCAGTGTTTGGTTCTAGGATTCGCTTGATATCGACTCACCATACCTACTGCAAAACATATGTCCGGGCGAGTGCAAAGCATAGCGTACATAAGGCTACCCACAGCGGATGCATAAGGGACCTTACTCATACGCTCTCTTTCTTCCGATGTCTTGGGACAGTCATCCAATGAAAGAGTTAGACCGGCAATAGAAGGTTGCGAACCTTTCTTTGGCTCTTGCATTGCATATTTATCAATTATTTTATCTATGTATGAAGCTTGGGATAACGCTATCATTTTGTTCCTTCGATCTCTGAAGAGACGAATGCCTAGAACATAATTAGCTTCTCCCAAGTCCTTCATGTCAAACTGTTGGTGTAACCAAAGCTTGACCGATGATAAGTTCCCTACATCATTCCCAATGAGTAGTATATCATCGACATAGAGTATCAAAAAGACCACTTTTCCGTCCTTAATACGTTTATAAACACAAGGTTCATCAACGTTCTGCTCAAAACCATATGTCTTAATCGCTTGATCAAACCTCTAGTTCCATGAGCGGGATGCTTGCTTTAATCCATAAATGGATCTAAGCAACTTGCAGACTTTCCTTTCTTGGCCTTCGCTACGAACCCTTCAGGCTGTATCATATAGATACACTCTTCAAGATGGCCATTCAAGAATGCTGTCTTGACATCCATTTGCCAGATCTCGTAATCGAGAGCCGCAGCAATGGACAGAAGAATACGGATAGACTTCAGCATAGCAACAGGCGAAAAGGTTTTCTCGTAATCGATTCCAGCCTTTTGCCTGTATCCCTTTGCAACCAGTCTAGCTTTGAAAGTTTCCACTCTCCCTTCCGCATCCTTCTTTCTTTTGTAGACCCATTTGCATCCAATGGGTTTTATCCCATCCGGCAAATCTACAAGTTCCCAAACAGAGTTGGACTTCATAGAATCCATCTCATTGTTCATAGCCTATTTCCAAGATTTAGAATCAATATCATTTATAGCTTCATCATATGTGACCGGATCTTCCTCATGCTCATGAGCCTCGGCCTGGTATACCTCAGCATCATACATAAAGAAATTAGGTTTCTTAGAAACCCTCCCACTACGACGAGGCACCCTAAATTATTGATCGTCTGCAGGTCTTTCACCGGAACTTAGACTTGCGTCCAAGACCAAAATCTGTGGAGCAATTCTTTCACCCGATAACTCCTCTAGCACCACTTTGCTTCGAGGCTTAAAGTCATTCATGTGACTTTCCTCCAAGAATGTCGCATGGGTTGAGACAATGACCTTTTGTTCCTTCGGGTTATAGAACAGACCACCTTTAGTTCCTTATGGATACCCTACAAACACGCACAATTCTGATCTTGGTTCCAACTTTTTTGCATCCCCATCCAGTACATGTGCCGGCAGCCCCATATTCTCATATGTCCAAGGGAGGGCTTCCTACCACGCCACAATTCATACGGAGTTCTGAGAATTGATTTGCTCGGAACCTGGTTCAGAATATAGCACGCTGTTTGTAAAGCATATCCCCAAAATGATAATGGCAGCATTGAGTAACTCATCATGGACCGTACCATATCCAATAAGGTCCTGTTTCTCCTTTCGGCTACACCATTCTGTTGTGGAGTACCAGGTGCAGTCAATTGGGATAATATCCCGTTCTCTACAAGATGTCCTAGAAATTCGTCGGAGAGGTATTCGCCACCTCGATCAGATCGAAATGTCTTTATAGATTTTTCCAATTGCTTTTCCACTTCCGCACGATACTCTTTGAACTTGTCAAAGGTTTCGCTCTTGCGGTGCATCAGATACACATATCCATACCTCGAGTAATCATCTATAAAAGAGACATAATACTCGAACCCTCCTCGTGCTGTGACGTTCATGGGGCCACATACGTCAGTGTGCACAATTTCTAAGAGCTCCTGAGCCCTTGTATCCTTAGCTCCAAAAGACCTCTTATTCATCTTACCCTCTCGACAAGACTCACATTGGGGAAGACGTACCTCCTCTAGAGATTCCAGAGGACCATCTTTCACCAATCTTTGAATCCTATCCTGATTAATATGACCAAGTCTTAAATGCCAAAGATACCCCTTGTTAGAGTGAGAAACTTTCAACCTTTTAGAGTTATCAATTAATTCAGTGTCAAGCAGTGAGTACATCTTTGGTTTGATCAAATATAGGTTTCCATCCATCCATCCAGAACAGATAAAAGACTTATTTCTACGACTATCAACTCTTTTACTAAAAGAAACTGAATAAGAATCATTTATTAAACAAGCTACTGATATAAGGTTCCTCCTAAAATTAGGAACATAAAAACAGTCTTTCAATAAAATAAACCTAAATTGATCAAAATAAAGATAAACATCTCCCACTGCTTCAGCCACCACAAAGCTACCATCTCTAGTCCGCAACGAGAGTCTCCTATCATGTAAACTTCTCGTTTCCACGAACCCCTGCATAGAAACACAAACATGATTAGTGGCGCCCGAATCAATGATCCAAGTGTCTTTCGATTCTTCCACCAAACACGCTTCTAGGTAATGAAGTTCCTTACCTTCCTTGCCCTTGGCGGCTAGGAATTCCCGGCAAGCCTTCTTGAAGTGACCTACCTTCCCACAATGGAAACATTTGGACTTTTTAGGCTCCTTTGGTTTCTTGTTCTTCTTCTTCTTCTTCCCGTCCGAGACAGGAGGATTAGAAGAACTAGAAGCCACTTGCTTCTTATTTGGCCTCTTCCTCTTCCGTAAGGGATTGGAAGATTCCGCCAAATTGGCCTCTCCTTTAGGTTAGACCACATCCTCATCCCTGATCATCCGCTCATAAGCTTGTAGTTGCTTCATGAGCTCGGTTACTCCTAACTCCTTTGTCGCCAGATTGTATGCGGCCTTAAACCCCACAAAATCTTTAGACAGAGTCTTGAACACCATCTCGATCTGGGTGTTATAGTCTAACTCAGCACCATTCTCGGCAGCCTCAGCGAAGAATCCCATTAGAGTGATCATATGGTCCTTCACCGGAGTACCCGCCTTTTGCTTGGAGTTCATAATGCTGGTGATAGCAGACTATCAAGCCAATTTTTCTTGGCCTCCGAACATGTCCTCCAGATTGTCCATGTTCTCCCCAGCAACTTGATAAGTCTCATGCTGCTTTTGTAAAGCACTCATCATGCTAGCAAGGATGTAGCATCGAGCTATCTCATTGGATTCTCTCCAACGATTATAGGCAACCGGGACCTCCTCAAGTGGTGTGTCAGGTTTGGGCCCAGGTGGGCATGATTCGTCCAGCGTGAACTTGTGTCTCTCGCAGCTGAGAACTATTAATAGATTTCTTTTCCAAACTTTATAATTATCGCCATTCAACTTATTTTCAGTAAGTATCAAAATGAGGGGTGTTGGTGACATTTTGAACTGAAATAAAATTATACTAGACATCATTACAAAGCCCAAGCAAATATGCAGATAATTTAGCAAATAAAACATACAAGTATGTTCCTACATGAAACTTGAAAAACATGTAGCATTGCAACGGTAATTCTCAGCACCTATTGCCCCAAGCCACCGAGGGGTGGTCATGAGAACAAATAGCCGGAACATGGACCCCGTCCAATTAATATATGTTGCCTTAAATCCTCCAAGGTTAAGACATATATTAATAACCGCTTATTTGGCCACCAGTTTAGTTAACAGAGCTTCTAGGGAAGGTTAATAACTAAACGAGTCTTGAGTGTATAACCATTGTTTACGCAGCCCGATCCACGTCCTACCAAGCCACCGAGGGGTAGTCATGAATAGGATCGTACCCGAACACGTTTTCCACATAGGAGATCCAATCTAGTATACCGGCGGCGGTAAACACCTACCGAGGGGTGTGGTCAGGGCAGAACTGACGCGAGGCGTTACCATGCTTTCACATATGGATCAACAATGGAGGCTGTGGGTTTTGTTTGAAACCCTCTCCCACTCAATATTTTGAAAAACATGCAAGTTTTGACAAATTATGTATGATCAATATAGTATGAGCGGCACTCACCTATCCTATATGACATGTTATCAAATATGCATACAAAACATCCATCAATACATATTTATACATCCATGTCATATCACAGAAAAATAATTGACAGAACAACCAAGCTATGGTTCCATCCTAGAACAAAGAAAATAAAGATTACAAAATTCCATCCAAAGCATTCTTTGGGTCTTGAATTCTGTTCCATCTTTTTGTATCCATCTTTATGTAGCCTCTCCATTTATTTCTCATCCCAAGAATTATTTAAAATTTAAATATCCAAAAATTTAAATTTTAAACAATTTTAAACATCATGTGTAATAATATGTAATTTGAAATTTTTAATTACATATGTTTAAATATGATTTAAAATTAAATCTCAAATTTAAAAATCAAAATTTTCGGATTTTCTTTTGGATCGTCGGACCGCCGCCCCCGTAGGCGGCAGCCGCCGTGGGCAGCCACCAGCCCCGGAGGGGCTGGCAGCCCACGGTCGCCCCCATGTGCAGCCCTGCCGGGCTGCAGGCCAAGCCTGCAGCGCCGGGCTGCACGCCCAGGCTGGGCGCAGCAGCCGGCAGGCTATAGGCGCAAAGGCTGCACGCCCAGGCTGCGGCCAGCCTTGGGCAGGCCACGGCCACCCCTGGCTGCAGGCCAAGCCTGCGGCCGTGGGTGGTGTGGGCCTGCACAGGGGCTGTCGCAACCCCATCCTGCCCGAGGGCAGGGGCTGCAGCCCCACCAAGGCCCGTCGACCTATCCCGAGGGGTCGTGTCTCGATTTTCGTGTCATATTCCAATTTAACTATTAGGATCTCCAAAAATTAATTTGAATCCCAATTAAATTGAAATTTTCCACAAAATCAAAATTTCAATCTTTAAATCAAATTTAACTTTTCGGAAAAAATAAATTACGGTCTTCAATCTTCAATCTCTTCCAAGAATAATTACATAAAAATTCCTAAACCGTTTCCGGTGTACAAAAAATTCTAACCATAAAAATTCTAAGAGTCAGAAATTAAAATCCATGGGAAAATTACAGTGTTAATAAACTGCTCCCATGGTTACATAAAAATTCCTAGATACAATTTTTCTAAATTCTAAGGAACCATAACCGGTATAAACAAGCATGCTTATAATAATTCAGAAAATTAAAATAACCACATACTTTATACATAATCCATGATAACAACATAAAGGAACCCTAGAATGCCACTCTCTAAATATCAAATCCATACATAAATAAAAAGACTAAGTAATTGTCTAATTTATGTACATACATAGTCATGAGATGGCTCTGATACCAATTGTAGGAAAATAAATCGGTGAAAACGTATCAGAGTGGCGCAGCGGAACAATAAAAATTTTTAGATCGTTAAATATCTCATGATGCCATATACAATAAACCAACAACAATTAAAACTCATACCTCAAGGATGCCAATCTTGCAGGAGGAGAATGACCGGAGGCTTCAACCAACTAGCCTTCTCTACTATTCTCCAATTCCCGAATGGCTGAGTGTGTGGGCACTCTGAACCTCGATCGGTATGCTAGCACTGCTAGTCTTCTTCCGACCACCCAGATCTCTAAAGAACTTTATTGTCACGATGTGCTGTGCAACAATAAGCCTGCTCACCTGAGAGTCTGTGGTCTGAGAGAACTGGAGTGGCAGGACCTCTATTTATAGACCTGCATGAGGTGATTCTCTGAATTTGAATTGGATTAGGAAAAGATATTTTCCCTTATCCTTAACCAAAAAATTTGAATTTTTCCATGGATAAATCCAACAATAAAATTCGGTTTTCTTAGGATAAATCCAATCCAAATCTAAACAAGATTTTAACTAGAATTTTATCTCCCTTTTTCAACCAAAAAATCTGAATTTTTCTTGGAGAAAATCTCCTCATAAATTTCGGCCATTATGGATAAGGGAGAATCAAAATTCCACTAGGATTTTCAAGCTTGAATCTTATCTCAACCTTATCCAAAAATAACCGAATTTCCTAGGAGAGATTCTCCAAATTTTCGGCCACTTTTCAGGGAAGGAGAGAATCCAAATTCAACTAGGATTGAAACTTGAATTTTCCCTTGAATCTTATCCACAAAATCTGAATTTTTCATTGAGGATTATCCTCAAAATTTTCGTCCACTTTTGTTGGGATTTAGATTCAAAATTCAAGTAGGATTCTAACAAGATTATCCTCTCCAAATCCAACTCAAATTCGAATTTCAAACCTTGTGGATTTTCCACAACAAATTCGAATCCTACTTGGACTGTGATTCAAAATTTGAATTTCAAATTTCAAATTCAAATTCGAATTTCAAATTCGAATTTCAAATTCAAATTTCAAATTTCAAATTCCACAAAACGGTTGTGTTTCAAATTCTTGTTCTCATGGATAATTTTCTACAACTCCAATCTAATCTCAAATGAAATCATGGCAACTTTATTTGAAGTTCGAATAATTGTGTACTCTATTATCCAAAACAAAATCTGAATCCAACCGGAGAGAATCTTGTCTACCATCCTAATCCTGTGTCATCACCTCTATGCATAATAAACCTGCTAATAGCATACACAAATCAATTTGCCAAACGTTAAGGAATTATGTGGAGCTAGTAGAGGGACTGATTGGACATATATAATCGGGCTCCCGTGATTCCATATGATCATCATTCTTTACCGAACAACTCAATCATATGATCACTAGTTTCAGAGTCACACCACTATAAACCTGAAACTGAACTCTCAATTATATACCGTATTACGTAAGCCTATGACGAGCTACTATCCAATGACTTTGTCATATATGCAAAACCCTCATATGATATCCATGATCAGCCTTAGGTCAAAGTCCGTTTAATCCTACTGATCAGGCTATCTTAAAGTTCCATTATACTACCGAATTAAGAAAATGATTATTCACCATATGTGAATAAGAAGTCATCCGCCCAGCAAACGACCCAAGGCCTTGTCCATTTTCACATTCAGTATAATGCCTTTAAGAGGATACCTTTAACTCCTCAGAGCTATGATTCCGATATCTGCAAACAAACCCTTCATCATATACAAGTCATGCACCCAACGAACCGGTCTATAAGCTTACTACCTCTGAGACGCTTTAGCCATTGGAACATCAAAGTACACAAGTCATATACATGAAGAAGTTCATTTACTCAGGATTAAGGTTATCGCACAATGAACGTCAAAAGCAGATTGATCCACTCATAGCGGACTCCGTAGATCAATCACGCTTTAGTCTCGGTCTAATATGTCACCACCAAGCAACATATCTATGTCTCTACTTGGGAGTCCAGCTCTAGACAGTCAAGACAAACCGTCCCCTCTAAGGCTTTAGACAACATAATAGTCTTAACATGGTTAGATGCTCGGTCTAACCCCATAGACTACAGACCATAGTTTAGACTGCTAACTTTAGAACATTGTCTTCTCGCATACAAAAGTCCATTGCATGCAACATTCTAACAGTTTTAACACAAGCAGTTAGTGAGCCATATTTGCTTACATTTACTTTAACATGTAAATAGGACGAGGACAGATAGCAATGTAATGAATAACCTCTATGTATAATTTTATTATCCAGTTCAAAATGAATACATCAAAATGTCTCTAATACTTAGGGCATTTCCTAACATGAGCTGTTTCTCTCCAGTTTCATGCAAATGTACTGGGGATCTGCATTTCCTTCTGTAGAGTGCCTCGTATGGTGCCATTCTGATCGAGGAATGGTAGCTGTTATTATACAAGAACTCTATCAACGGTAGCTTCTGATCCCAGTTTCCTTTAAAATCTAGGGCACACGCTCTCAGCATATCTTCCAACGTCTGAATGGTTCTCTCAAACTGGCCATCAGTTTGAGGATGGAAGGTTGTGCTGAATTTCAACTTGGTTCCCATTAAAGTTTAAATGCTCTGCCAAAACCTTGAAGTGAAGCATCCATCCCGATCTGAGATGATCGATTTCAATACTCTGTGTAGTCTTACTATCTGAGCTACGTACATTTTGGCTCACCTTTCTATCGAATAGTTTAGCTTCATGGCTAAAAATCAAGCTGATTTTATCAGTCGGTCCACGATTGCCCATATTGCATCATTGCCACTTGATGTTCTGGACAACTTGACTATGAAATCTATTATAATATGTTCCCATTTCCACTCTAGTAGCTCAATTTTCTGTAATTCTCTCCCACATCGTTGATGTTTTACTTTGATTCTCTGGCAAGTGAGGCACTTTGCAATGAATTCAACAATGTCATTTTTCATTCCTGGCCACCAAAAGCTTGCTTTTTGGTCCTGGTACATCTTATTTACTCCTGGATGTATTGAGTATGGCGTGTCATGAGCTTTGGGTAGGATCCTTTTCCTGAGTTCCTCATCCTTTGGAATAATGCTCTATTTCGAAATAGAGTATGCCATCCTTAAAGACTCGAAATTCTAAACTTTGGTCCTCCGTTGCCTCCTTTTTGAGCTTGTGTATGGTTGAATCAAGGTCTTGGTCGACCTTGATTTCCTCTAAGAGCATTGATTGGAGCGTCATTTCTGACAACCTCCTTATTAAAACCTTAATTTCGCTGCTACGTATCTCCTTTTGTAGTGTTTCTGGTAATACATGGATTGCCATGAGTGACGAGGTATGCTTCTTACTTATGCATTGGCCACCTTATTTGCCTTCCCTGGATGATAAAGGATTTCACAGTCATAATCTTTTACTAATTCCAGCCATTTCTTTTGCCTCATGTTGAGTTCCTTCTGCGTGAAGATATACTTGAGGCTCTGGTGGTCCATATACATTTCAAATTTGATGCCATATAGATAGTGCCTCCATATTTTGAGTGCAAAGATGACCGCGGCTAGCTCCAGGTCATGCATCGTGTAGTTCCTTTTGTGGTTCTTGAGTTGTCGCAAAGCGTACGTGACCACTTTACCGTTTTGCATTAGTATGACTCCTAGTCCAGTCTTGGACGCGTAACTGTAAATCACAAAATTTCCTTATTCAGCATCCAATATGGTCAAGATTGGTGCACTCGTGAGTCTGCCTTTTAACTCCTGGAAGCTTTTCTCACACCTGTTCATCCACTCATACTTCTTTTCCTTCTTGGTCAGTGCTGTGAGTGGTACAGCTACCTTTGAGAATCCTTTAATGAAACATCGATAATAACCTGCTAGACCTAGAAAGTTATGGATTTTCGTAATGTTCTTTGGAGTCAGCCATTCACTGACTGCCTCGACCTTTGCGGGGTCTACTAATACTCCTTCCTTGGAGACTACATGACCCAGAAAATGGACCTTCTCTAGCCAAAATTCACATTTAGAAAATTTGGCATATAGCTGATGGTCTTGTAGCTTATGCAAGACAACCCTTAAGTGCTCCTCATGCTCCTCTCTAGTCTTGGAGTATACAAGTATGTCGTCGATGAATACAATGATAAACTTGTCTAAGAATTCCTTGAAGACACGGCTCATCAGGTCCATGAAAGCTACAGGTGCGTTTATTAGTCTAAATGACATGATAAGAAACTCATGGTGTCCATATCGCATTCAGAAAGCCATCTTGGGTATGTCTTCATCACTTATTCGGAGCTGATGATACCCAGAACGTAGGTCAATTTTAGAGAATATGGCAGCACCTCGGAGCTAGTCGAACAGATCGTTGATCCATAGCAATGGATACTTGTTCTTTATCGTGATCTTGTTCAGCTCCCTGTAGTCGATACACATTCTCAACATTCCATCCTTCTTCTTAATGAATAAGACAGGTGCTTCCCACGATGAGTAGCTTTGTTAGATAAAGCCTTTGTCCATCAGATCCTTTAGCTGAGTCTATAGCTTTTTTAGCTCTGTCGAGGCCATTCTGTACGGGGCTTTAGATATAGGGGCTGATCCTAGTAGTAGCTCTATTTTGAATGATATCTCGCATTCTAACGGAAGTCCTGGGAGATCTTCTATAAATACTTCAGTGAACTCTCGAACTACTAGTATGCTATCTGGTCTGATTTTTGCTTCTTGGGTCTTGTCCACTATATGCGTTAGGAAACTAGTACATCCGCTGGTTAGTAGCTTGTGGGCCTTTACGGTAGAAATCATCATCTTAGGTTGTTTTGGCAATATGGCCTTATCGGCAAATTTCTCGTGCCCACTTGGTTTGAGTATAACTTCCCGTCTCCAACAATTTATGATGGCATGGTACTTGGTGAGGAAGTCTATTCCTATAATCATGTGTAGTCATACATCTCGATGACGATTAGGTCCATGCTCAGCTCGTGCCTGCTGATAACTATTGGCACGTAACGTATCCAATAGCTACAAAACAAAACTTCCTAGGAGGGAAGGGTAGTTTGAAAAGTTTGGTTCATCTTATCTAAGTTCTTGCCTAACCCCCTAGTAAATTCTGATGATGCAAAAGAATGCGTAGCACCGAAATCAAATAAAACTAGTGCGGTGGAGTTGGTGATAGAAAGCTGATCTGTCACCACAGTTGATGTTCCGGCCTCTACACCTCTCGAGTGAAAGCATAGATCCTCCCCTGCGTCTCTAGAGCTTCCAATCTACCATGGTTGATTGATGGGCCTTTAATTCTTCCTTGATCAGCATGCAATTGACCTCCTGTGGCACGGGCTTGGCCCTATTGATTTTGTGGATTTGAGTGGCAGTGTCTGGCGAAGTGGCCTTCCTTGCCACATATGTAGCAGTCGCTGGTGCCTAGGCAGCATTCTCTCGGATGGTTTTTCCCACATTTTGGGCATGGTGGGTGCTGACCACCATTCCCCTCGTGATTATTCTTCTTCTAGGGGAAATTACGCTGTTGCCCTTGGTTATTCGAATTCCTTTTCCTTTTACTGTTATGGTGGGGTTGCTTGCTGTTCTGGCTATTTCCCACATTCTAACCCTTGTTATGAGAATCCGGGTGCTATCTTCCCTTGCTCGGTCTAATCTACATCTTCTCCTCTTGCCTTGCCTTGAATAGTTAGGTTCTCCTCTCCTTGTCTTGGGCCAACCAGTATTCCGCTCGAATGGCCCTATTGACATATTCAGCTGCAGTTGCCGGCCCATGGCTGCCACTGTAGACTTGGATTACAATGTCTATCCGGAACATCTTCAGCATCCTCCAGACCTTTTCTTTCTCAGTCAGGACTAAGTCGGGGCAAAGTTGAGCTAATTGCAAACTTCCTTACGGCCTCTATGACCATCATGCTGCCCTGGCGCAGATTGTTGAATTCGTCCTACTGGACTACTAGGGCTTCATTGTTAAAGTACATCTCCTTGAACTCAGTGGTGAAGTCTGCCCAGTTCATTACATTGACCTCCCTCCTGATTGCCACGGTCTTCCACCACTGGCATGCTCCTTTCCGTAGGGCTAGGGATGCATATAGTATCTTTTCCCTCTCCGTCAGCCCTACTAGGTCTAGGATGACTTGAACGTCAGCCAACTAGTCATTTGCTTCAATAGGGTTCGTCGTCCCCTCGAATTTGGGTACCTTCAGACGCCTAAACCGTTCGTATAGGTCACCTTCTCTGTGTGCTGGCACAAGGACATTGGCTGTTGCGAGAGTAGTCACAGCTGATGGTGTTGGTAGGGTCTGGACTGATGGGGCTACTTATTCTCTAGGAACGTCGAGGGCTACAGGAGCTGCTTGGGCTAGCACCTCCACTAGTTATGGTACTTGTTGTTGTCGATTCATTTGCTCCCTAGCTGAGCGAGCTCCTGTTGTTGATTAAACATCATTTCTTGCATAGTTACGAGCCGTGCCATAAGCTCATCATCTTGTGTAGTTTGATTGGTCTGTGCTCTTGTCCTTGCCATTATTCTTATGTAACCCTATAACATAACGGGAAAGAGAACATAAGTTCCTCAAATTTTGTACTTGGGACTCATATTACATATCATTTTCTCTCTTACTTAGCAATTCTATTTAATCATCATGGATATAATTATACATATTATATCTTTTCTTTCCCCTCTTGCTCTTGTGATGTCTAATACGATTACCGCATCGTATTAGAACATCATATGAGTGCCAAGAACCCTATTAGACTTCATCATACTTGGAAAAAATCACATTTAGGCCCTCAAGGCAAAATCATGCTTCCTTTCATAAAATACTCAAAAATCTATGTTCATGCTTTTAGCTTGGTGGGAGTGACATACACTTCCCAAGTGCAATCCCATAAAGTACAACTAAATAAGTCAAACGGGGAGCTACTGTTCCCCTCTATATGTACAAAGAAAAATTCCTGTGAGAAGGGTTACCACTACTTAGAAGATATCTGTGATAACCGGGAATTTTAGATTTTCGAAATATGTTAAAATTGTATGTGTATAACAAATTTAATGAATAAAATGTGAAAAAGTTACATTTCAACACTATTGTGAATAGTGTAAAAATGTTCTGATAGTGTTAAATGTGTGAGTTCGGGGATGGAAAATCTTACTGGACATAATTGGGAGAGACGAATCGAAATCAGAGCCGAAAACCCTAGAGAGTGCATTGAAATGTACTAAAACAATAGAAATTTACGGTAAAGAATTCTGATCAAACGGAAGCAAAATAAGACAAACCGATCGCATTGGAGGCGCTGAGAACTCGCCTACACGATTTCGGTAAAGTTCCGTTCGGATCGGATTACAGTCAAAAATTGACCACGAATTGATTAATGAATTAATATGAATAGTTGATGACATCACTTTGGTTATGTCATAATACAAATTATTTTTCTTAAAATTAGAAATAATTTTGAAAGGTGTATGGTGTAGATTAGCCTACTTTATGATCAATGGCTAAGATCATGCCAAAAAGCCATTAAAAATTTTTTTTAAAAATTTTTAAAAGGCCATTCGGCCACTTGGAAAGGGAGAAGAAAAAAAATTGGATTTTTGCCCCAAAATCTTTACTTTTTAGTCCTTGAACAATTAGGAAATTGTTGGAAAAAAATTACAAAAAAGCCCTTGGTTTTTGCCTATAAATAGGCATCAAAATTCAAGCAAAAAAATGGAAAAAACCAACTAAACTCTTGCCTTTTTTCTTCAGCCCAAAACTGTGAGCTTCACCTCTCTTAAACCAAAAATTTTGTTTTCTATTTCACATCAAACCTAGCTTGAATTGCATTTCCAATCTCAAGGCATCAACTAATCAAGGTAAGCTTCAAAATTGAAACATTTTTCCTTGATTTTTCATAAAAAATCTGTGGGTTTAGAGTGTTGAAAAACAATGAAAAAAATTATTGATTTGTTGATTCTATGATTGGTTTGATGTTGTAGTATTTAAAGCATGAATTAGGATTGTGAAACAAGCAAAAATTTTGTATGTTACCCTTGAAAATCCGTGGCTTCAATGGTGTGAAAAATGCATGAGTTTGGATGTTTTGATTTAGTAATTATGTTCATTCAATTATGTGTTGAATTAAGCATGAATTGGAATAAAGAAACAAGAAAATTTTGATGTAATTTTCTTGCTAAAACCGTGGGCATGAACATTAAGAAATGAAAAATTTTTAATGTTGAAAAATGTTAATAAAAACCCTAGGAAAGAAAATGAAATTTTCTTGGTTTTTATGCATAAAATCCGTGGCTATAACTAGGGTTAGAATGCATGTTTTGTTAGGTTTTTGGATGTTGTTTTATACATTGGAAAGCCTAAGAATGATGTGATGTGATGAAAATTATTTAGACGTGATTAACTAGTAAACCGAGGCTAGTTTGAAAGAAAAATGTGGTGGTTTGTGTTGGTTTCTAAATGTTGAATCATGTGGAAAATTTTTATTCAAAGTTTGGAAACTTTGTATAAAATAGGCCTCTGGTATAGTACGTAGCAGGTACAAAGGTTCTGAGGCGTACTTAATGCCGGAAAACCTTAAAATATAAGCGGAAATGCTGCCGAAATTTCTAAAATCGGCTTAAGGGTATTTCGGGAAACGAGGGGTAAAAATATTGAACTCGGGATGGAAACCGAGACCCCTCGGTGAATTAGGATTAGAAATGGAAAACCAACCCAAAAGAAATAGTAAACCGACCCTAAAACACTAAAATGCCTAAAACAGGAAAAAATTCATGTTATGGGTATTTTGGGAAATGAGGGAAAAATTTAGGTTGAGATAGGAAACCCGAGCCTCTCGAGGACCGAGGGTCGGGGACGGGATAAATAATATTTAATAAGTAGTGAAAGGGCCATTTGAGGCTCGAAACGCTTAAAAATGAAAAAACGACCCTAGGTGACGGATGAATAGTAACTGAGGGCCGGGAAAAATGAAGTTGAGATTTTACAGCAATTTAAGCTATAAAATGATACAGAAGCCTAGGAAATATTATTTTAAAATAATTAGACTTAGAAAATTTGGAAAAAAAATGATAGAACGAAACAATTACGAACCCGAAACCCGTTAGGGGCAAAATGGTCATTTTGATCAAAAATTTCTGAAAAGGCTCGGAAAGAACCCTACAAGACCTAGAATAACTTAGATAAAATTCTAAAACTCAAAATGAAGATTTTAGAGTTAAAGTTCTAAAAATTTTGAGGAACACGGACGTGTAGAGGATACACGGCCGTGTATAGGAAAAATTTTATAACCCGAGAGGTACACGGGCTTAAACACGGGTGTGTGTCGAGCCGTGTACAGTTACACGACTAAGAAAGAAAACAACATGGCCGTGTAGAATAGACTCGAGAGGTACACGGGCTGGAACACGGGCGTGTTGCAGATCGTGTACCACAAACAAAATTTAAATGTGTAGAATTGTTAAGTGAAATAAATATATATTTAAAGTGATAATTAAAACAGGGTATTAACAAACAATATTATGTCTGTAGGAACCCAAAATAAAGATAGAACTGCGGAGGAATTCCGGAAGTGGACACTAGTGCATTATTGGTAAGTTCAAACATTTTCGTGTCCGCAACATGAAATACTATGTTAATCTATTCTATACTAGCTGTACACTAGATATAAAATCCTATAAGCATTTGGGGATTAGTTAGAATAACATATCCCAAATAACGAAAATAAGTAAGACCTACGGGCAATGGAGGATAGTGACCTTGAGGTGACATATATGATCACTTGGTCAAAACTATAAATTGAAAGATGACAATGAAACCATTAAGGCGTACCGCCCCTCCAACATAGTAGTGGAGGTTTGTTCAAATCCTACGGGGTTATCAGGGCTGTGGAGGATGATGTTCTAAGGTCGCTCCTTAGACCCTCCCAGTCAGCGCGCTAATAATCATCGGTACTGCCATAAACAGAGCTCTAAACTAGAAATCAAATAGAGAATAAACAATCAACAAAATGATAAAAATCATAATTGAGCATAACCGAAGTTTACGTTGGAGTAATGTAAATTCGGTTAGGATATGTTAATAGTACACAGTTACGGTAACTGGTACTATTCATCGGTCAAAGGTCAAAGTTACTATTTATGGTAAATAGTATTATTTATGGTGAATAGTACTATTCATAGGAAATTAAGTTTTAGTGTTTTTGAATCAATGTGATTCTTACTATGAATGTTTGAACTTACTGAGCCTGTTAGCTCATCAGTTTGTTCATGTTGTAGGTAAGAAACCTGTCCAATAGATTCCTGGATGGCGGCAGGATGCGAGCATGTCAAGGGGATAGGAAACTCACCGTGGACTTGGTCCTATCATAAGTTTTCCGCTGAGCTTTTTGAGTTAAAGAAAATATGTTTGAAGATAAAATATACAGTACATATATATATGATATATGTTGTATAATATGTTGTACTTATTTAAGACATAGAAAAGCCAGTATTATATTTTATATCATTTTCTTACTTGGTGTTCGTAGGAAAAAGTAGGTATTAAAGAAAAAAAAATTTATGGGCGAAATTTTAGGCCCTGGTATTTACCAAATATGAGCAAAAGAGTTTAAAATTGGCGACTCAGATTCAGCACACGAACGGTCTTGGTCGGCCGTAGAGTCGATTCATGACGGTTGTGAGTGATTGGAATCAGGGGACGTCACAATATCATCGACTCGGCATCCGACATCATCTCATCCTTATTTTTGCTGAGTGGGAATTCCTCGGGATCTTCATCTTCGTCACCACAGATAATACTACCCTCGTTGTCACTAGAGATGATAATCTGGGGCTCATACCTCTCTATCCACTCGTCGTCGCTAATGTAATCAGGAATTTCATCCCCCCCCCTATCATCTGGTTCGGCATCGAGAGTAGCCTCATCATCGTCTACCTCCCCGTGATGCTCGAGAAACTGAGGGGCTAGCTCGGGATCCTCCATCGGATTCCCGTGGTCCTTTGGTGCTTCAGGTACTGCCGCCTGAGGTTCGACCGTAAACTCCTCGTCATCCGGTTGAGGTATCACGTCTGCCAGGTCAAGGTTGAGGGCTAGTCACTCGGCGTCCACTATGTCTTGGATAAGGTGCCTCAAGTCTTCATGCCATAGAGGGTAGGGAACGAGATTCCTCACATACCCTGGTATCTCTCCCCATAGCAGGTCTGCTATCTTCGAAAAAGGTCTATCCTGAGGGATATGAGACTACATGGCATCCAGAAATCTCTAACAATAGTGCACTATGGTCTCTCCCTCATAGATATCCTAAGTGTCAGAGAGAATCTGGTATCATCACTCACGCATATCCTCCCATATGTCTATGTCTCGTGCTGGTCGAGTACTATCGCGGAGGTCACAATAAAATTCCACCCACTGCACTGGATGCCTCATCCTGTGCCGTCTATTCCACTAGGTCAACGCTGGTCCTTCCAGTCTATTACTGGCCAGAATCACTTGTAGGTGTGGTGGAATATGGCATGCCTTGAAGATAACCTCCATATAATGGATCCAGTTTGGGAGTTCATGTGGGTGGTTGTCGTCATAGACGTCTGGCCACATGGTGGTGAAAGCTAGACTCGCCTGTTGATCCTCTTGCACTTGCTGAAGGTCTCGTGGTGCAGCCATAACCTCTTATTACAAATTAAACGTCAACTTATAAACTAAACATTGAAAACAAAAGCTAACTTACTTGGACAGATGAGGCAGGCATACAGCGATATGAGGTACGATGGCAGGAAACCGCTCTGATACCAACTGTGGCAACCCAAGCCCTCAGTGGCCCGGACTGTCTCTAAAACTTGCTACTTTAAATAATACTTATACTTTCTTGTCATTGATACTTAAAGTCACTAAATTAGATACCATAAATTTAGGGATTTTTTTTACTACGTACGTATTTACTATTCATGTACGGGTACTATTAACGGCTACTATTCAAAATACTACTTAACAATTTCTATTCAAAAATATTGTTAACGGTTACTGCTAATAAATACTATTTAACATTATTGTTCAAAAATACTATTTATCGATTACTATTCAAAAATACTGTTTAATGATTACTATCCAAAAAATACTATGAGCTGTTCCAAAATATACTGTTACTCAAACTATGTGGAAGAATACTCGCGGTATGTCCACAACCTCCCTTCACATCTGCCTCCACCGCCATCATTGCCCATAAATGATAAAGCTGTAGGATGCATACCTATGGTATAAACACACTCCGTGAGCTTTATGCTTAGTAAGTACAACATGTTTAGAGCAAAACATGTTTAAAACATAATACATACTTACAAATCACATAACAACATATATAGCACTTATCATATCACACATCATAACATCACATAACATGTCATTGAATATCACACTTTACATAATATGTGCATAACAGAATACATCATGTATCATGATGCATCTTATGAGCACAGTGAACTATAATCAATGTATGATCCGGTTATATTCATTTATGCTTCAATATTTTCTTTTCTTTTCTTTTTGTCTACTTGGGGCCCATGTGTCAGTACCGTGTGCGCACAGACTAATGGGAATGCCTAAGGTCACTAAAAAGCCAGAGAGCCATCAACGGATGCTCAACGTTCTGCTATAACTTACTTTAACTTGAAAACCTTTTTGATAGAAAAGGCCGGCACGGCACACCTATTTAATTCCATCTAGTTTATCTGTTCTAGCCATTTGCTTCTCTAAGTTGTCCCTTATCCTACGCGGAAAGGACGTGTGGCTTCTAACATGATCTTTAACCAATCTACTTGATTGGGAAAGTATATGCTCTTGAATATGCTGTGCATCAACGTGTACATGACATAAATACTTAACATACTGTAAAACATCATTTTCGTTTATACTGTAGGTGGAGTTGTGCTTACCTAAATGCAAGCAACTGCGTACTCATACTCACACCTCTATCAGCTTATAGGTTACCACCTGTCATCATTAACGTATTTTATCAACATCTTCACTGAGTCACTAATACTGTTAGTGACTATTACTTGAGGTTCTATGTGATATCGAGGTCATCGGTACCCTATTGGCTTACTTTGGGAATTTGGCATCTTACTCCTATCGTGGTTTGATTAACTATCTTCTTGACAGATTAATCTTCCTTCCTCGCAGTGTTGTTCAGAACACGGTTCTCGACTGGTTGTCGACCAATCAATTGACTGGTTACCTCTCGTATTGGTAACTAGGTAGCCTACTGGTTAACTATGCATACACTTGGTGTAGTAACCAACCGGGTTACTTGTGCCTATTTAGGGTGTGGTAGCCTATCGAGCTACTATTCCTCAGTGTAGTGGTTTACCGAGCCATTATGGCTTGTTTGGTGTAATAGCCTACTAGGCTGCTAAGGCTTGTTTGGTGCGGTAACCCACCGGGCTACATACACTTGTTTTATTTTAAAAAAAAATCATTTTGGTTGCCCTATAAAATTCTTGGTAAAATTATGTATTTGGAACCCATCCCCTTATCACCCCGTTGGATGGTGGGAGACGTTTTTATGAAAACCAATATTATATTTTAAAGTGTTAAAAACACATCTCTATTTGAAGTATGTAAAACACATTTTTTTATGCTTACATTTTAAAGGTGGTTTTCGAACCACTTTTGAAAATAGTTTTGAAAATTGATCGAAACGACTTTGTTTGCGACTTGGGTGAACATGAAAGTTTTCGTCCTCAATGAGATAAACAAATATCATGTTCACCTCAGAGCTCAATTCTAAATCTAACTGGCCCTAATCTTATTAAACCCATGGCCTATATGCCCAGTTTTTACAAAATTCCCAATTTTGCATTGTTTTGAAAACTGTTCTCTTTAAGGCCTGAAACAGCTAAAGTTTTAAAACACACACGAGTTGTTCTCAAGGTCTCGATGAGATCTACAACTTTCATGTTAAGCCCAAAGTTCGGTTTGGAATCTAAGGGGTTCATTTTTAATAAAACCCGAGACTAGTTTCTGGGTTCGGATTTTGTGCCTAGTGTTGTTCCCAGTTTTGGGCACCAAGAGAAAACCACTTGAAAAACCTATTTTGTGTCATTTTTAGCCAAAGCCTATTTGATGCAAAAATGGCCGTAACGAAATTTTGTTAAAACATCATGTTTTAACAAATCCCAAAATCAGACCTAAGGGGGTCAAAATAGCCAAAATCCATGGCCTTTTCTTGAGGACGGATTTGTGTCCAGCCACACCATTAAATGTTCATGCATCTCACATACACCTAACCATATGTAAAAACTGTAAACATAACCACAACCTTATAAACTTAAAAATGGAAGGCTAAAGGCTCAAAATAAAATTATTACAAACCATGTGCATGAACAAATGCACATAAATGGCCTTGATCAAGATCTTAAAAATCACTAACCATAAAAGCAAGGGTTTTAGGCTATTACTTTTGTGCTTTGAACCAAGCACAACTTAAACTAAGGTTTGAATGGCAAAGTGGCCATTGGAAACCAAAGAAATGAGGGTCGGTTTTGTGCTATCAAAACACTAAAATAATTTCTCTCAGCATCAACTTAAACAAAGAACTAAAACCACAAAGATTGATCTAGAACCTTACCCTTAAGAGACTTAAGATGACTTGGAAATGATTCCTCCTAACATAAGCTTGAAGAGGTTAGCTTTTGTTAAATTTTTGACAAAGCTTTGAACTTGAAAAAGGGTGGTTTTAGGGGTTGAGGGTGCTCAACTGCTGCTTGGAAAAGAAAGAGAATAAGCTGAAATTTTTAGAGTGTGAAAATGAAGAAACTAAATTCCAAGGTACGGCCATCCCTTTTATAGGCAAATCCTAAGCGTGCTTAGCCAACTTAAGCTTGATTAATCAAGCCAACTTTAGGCTAATTTTGGAGACAAAAACTTGACCTTCTTAGTCCCAAAATCAGAAGAGCATGCAGCCATTTAAGGGAGAGGGTGAGAGAGAAATAGTGATCGATAATTTTACATTGTTTGTACAATATGTCACAAACTGCCCCAATATTTTATTTCACTTTTTGGTGTTTTTAACTACTGAAAACCAGCTAGTTTTCTAGCTAGAGAACACGGTTTTGGGTCGATGAAAATTAATCTGTGTTGCTTTCTTCGTAGTCTAGTTTTATACTGCGATTTTCGGTCCTTTCTCAGCAGCGTTCTAATTTTCATCTGGAAATCAGATTTTCTGAATCAGATTTTTATACAGATGATTTCTAGTTAGTCTATACTATCTAAGAGCCCATTCTATACCATATTTCTAAATTGTGGTTGTGTCTACATTGTGTTGTACTTGCACATGCATACCGAAGTGTTTTCGCATAACATTTTCAACACAGTCTCTCTTGGCCAAATCGAACGTGCTAATTTCAATTTTATCATTCTTATGTCCATTCGAGGTCGTCTGGACCTCTTTCTTGGTGTTGTACCCTGCTAGGGTTTCTATCACTATTATGCTCAGACGTTCGGTCCGAGAGCATTCTGGTTATCTATTCACTAGTCTAATGTTAGGAAATGGTCATCTGGACCAACTTCCTGATACTGCGTATTTTGCACATTTACGCACACAATAGGGTGGACTGAATTCACTGTCAGATACCCCCCTTTCACTTTATGAATAGAAATAAACAGTATCGTACCTGTTTAACCTATTCTACTAAAAATTATATTGTATTTTTCAACTTAATTCCTTATTACATCGAAATTAAGCTTCATAAATCATGAGAGTCATTTTAATGGCTCCCTACTGTTAGGAAATGCTCTAAGCATTAGAGACATTTTGATGTATTTATTTTAAACTGGATAATAAAATTATATATAGAGGTTATTCATTACATTGCTATCTGTCCTCGTTTTATTTACATGTTAAAGTAAATGTAAGCAAATATGGCTCACTGACTGCTTGTGTTAAAACTGTTAGAATGTTGCATGCAATGGACTTTTGTATGCAAGAAGACAATGTTCTAAAGTTAGCGGTCTAAACTATGGTCTGTAGTCTATGGGGTTAGACCGAGCATCTAACTCATGTTAAAACTATTATGTTATCTAAAGCCTTGGAGGGGACGGTTTGTCTTGACGGTCTAGAGCTGGACTCCCAAGTAGAGACATAGATATGTTGCTTGGTGGTGACATATTAGACCGGGACTAAAGTGTGATTGATCTATGTAATCCGCTATGAGTGGATCAATCTGCTTTTGACTTTCATTGTGCAATAACCTTAATCCTGAGTAAATGAACTACTTCATGTATATGACTTGTGTACTTTGATGTTCCAATGGCTAAAGCGTCTCGAGGTAGTAAGCTTATAGACCGGTTCGTTGGGTGCATGACTTGTATACGATGAAAGGTTTGTTTGCAGATAGCGAAATCATAGCTCTAAAGAGTTAAAGGTATCCTCTTAAGGGCATTATACTGAATGTGAAAATGGACAAGGCCTTGGGTCATCTGTTGGGCGGATGACTTCTTATTCATATATGGTGAATAATCATTTTCTTAATTCGGTAGTATAATGGAACTTTAAGATAGCCTGATCAGTAGGATTAAACGGACTTTGACCTAAGGCTGATTATGGATATAATATGAGGGTTTTGCATACATGACAAGGTCATTGGATAGTAGCTCATCACAGGCTTACGTAATACGGTATATAATTGGGAGTTCAGTTTCAGGTTTATAGTGGTGTGACTCTGAAACTAGTGATCATATGATTGAGTTGTTCGGTAAAGAATGATGATCATATGGATTTGCGGGAGCCCGATTATATATGTCCAATCAGTCCCTCTACTAGCTCCACATAATTCCTTAACGTTTGGCAAATTGATTTGAGTATGCTATTGGCTGGTTTATTATGCATGGATGGTGCTGACACAGGATTAGGATGGTAGACAAGATTCTCTCCAGTTGGATTCAGATTTTGTTTTGGATAATAGAGTACACAATTATTCGAACTCCAAATAAAGTTGCCATGATTTTATTTGAGATTGGATTGGAGTTGTAGAAAATTATCCATGAGAACAAGAATTTGAAACACAACTGTTTTGTGGATTTTGAAATTTGAAATTTGAATTTGAAATTTGAATTTGAAATTTGAAATTTGAAATTTGAAATTTGAATTTGAAATTTGAATTTGAAATTCGAATTTGAAATTTGAAATTCAAATTTTGAATCACAGTCCAAGTGGGATTCGAATTTGTTGTGATAAATCCACAAGGTTTGAAATTCGAATTTGAGTTGGATTTGGAGAGGATAATCTTGTTAGAATCCTACCTGAATTTTGAATTCAAATCCTAACAAATAGTGGACAAAATTTTGAGGAATATCCTCAATGGAATTTCAGTTTTTGTGGATAAGGTTCAAGAGAAGAATTCAAGTTTCAATCCCAGTTGAATTTGGATTCTCTCCTCCCTGAAAAGTGGCCGAAATTATGGAGAAAATCTCCTAGGAAAATTCAGTTATTTTGGATAAGGATGAGATAAGATTCAAGCTTGAAAATCCTAGTGGAATTTTGATTCTCCCTTATCCTAAAAGTGGCCGAAAATTTGAGGAGATTTTCTCCTAGGAAATTTCAGATTTTTTGGTTGAAAAAGGGAGATAAAGTTCTAGTTAAAATCTTGTTTAGATTTGGATTGGATTTATCCCATAATGGCCGAATTTTATTGTTGGGATTCTCCCTTGGAAAATTCAGATTTTATGGCTATGGATAAGGGAGAATATCTTTTCCTAATCCAATTCGAATTTAGAGAATCACCTCATGCAGGTCTATAAATAGAGGTCCTACCACTCCAGTTCTCTCAGACACAGACTCTCAGGTAAGCAGGCTTATTGTTGCATAGCCCACCGTGACAATAAAGTTCTTTAGAGATCTGGGTGGTCGGAAGAAGACTAGCAGTGCTAGCATACCGATCGAGGTTCAGAGTGCCCACACACTTAGCCATTCGGGAATTGGGGAATAATAGAGAAGGCTAGTTGGTTGAAGCCTCCGGTCATTCTCCTCCTGCAATATTGGCATCTTTGAGGTATGAGTTTTAATTGTTGTTGGTTTATTGTATATGGCATCATGAGATATTTAACGATCTAAAAATTTTATTGTTCGCTGCGCCACTCTGATACGTTTTTACCGATTTATTTTCCTACAATTGGTATCAGAGCCATCTCATGACTATGCCATGTACATAAATTAGACAATTACTTAGTCTTTTTATTTATGTATGGATTTGATATTTAGAGAGTGGCATTCTAGGGTTCCTTTATGTTGTTATCATGGATTATGTATAAAGTATGTGGTTATTTTAATTTTATGAATTATTATAAGCATGCTTGTTTATGCCTGTTATGGTTCCTTAGAATTTAGAAAAATTGGATCTAGGAATTTTTTACGTAACCATGGGAGCAGTTTATTAACACTGTAATTTTCCCATGGATTTTAATTTTTGTCTCTTAGAATTTTTATGGTTAGAATTTTTGTACACCGGAAATGGTTTAGGAAATTTTATGTAATTATTCTTGGAGGAGATTGAAGATTGAAGACCGTAATTTATTTTTCCCAAAAGTTAAATTTGATTTAAAGATTGAAATTTTGATTGTGTGGAAAATTTCAATTTAATTGGGATTCAAATTAATTTTTGGAGATCCTAATAGGTAAATTGAAATATGTTACGAAAATCGAGACACGACCCCTCGGGATAGGCCGACAGGCCTTGGTGGGGCTGCAGCCCCTGCCCTTGGGCAGGATGGGGCTACGGCAGCCCCTGCCCTCGGGCAGGATGGGGCTGCGGCAGCCCCTGTGCAGGCCATAACCACCCATGGCCACAGGCTTGGCCTGCAGCCGAGGGTGGCCATGGCCTACCCAAGGCTGGCCGCAGCTTGGGCGTGCAGCCTGCCGGTTGCTGCGCCCAGCCTGGGCGTGCAGCCTAGTGCTGCAGGCTAGGCCTGCAGCCCGGCAAGGCTGCACATAGGTGTATGAAAATAAATCGATAAAAACGCATCAGAGTGGCGCAGTGGAACAATAAAAATTTTTAGATCGTTAAATATCTCATGATGCCATATACAATAAACCAACAACAATTAAAACTCATACCTCAAGGATGCCAATCTTGTAGGAGGAGAATGACCGGAGGCTTCAACCAACTAGCCTACTCTACTATTCTCCAATTCCCTAATGGCTGAGTATGTGGGCACTCTGAATCTCGATCGGTATGCTAGCACTACTAGTCTTCTTCCAACTACCCAGATCTCTAAAGAACTTTATTGTCACGATGAGCTGTGCAACAATAAGCCTGCTCACCTGAGAGTCTGTGGTCCTACAGAACTGGAGTGGTAGGACCTCTATTTATAGACCTGCATGAGGTGATTCTCTGAATTTGAATTGGATTTTAGGAAAAGATATTCTCCCTTATCCATAATCATAAAATCTGAATTTTCTATGGGAGAATCTCAACAATAAAATTCGGCCATTATGGATAAATCCAATCCAAATCTAAACAAGATTTTAACAAGAATTTTATCTCCCTTTTTCAACCAAAAAATCCGAAATTTCCTAGGAGATATTTTCTATAAAAAAATCGGCTACTTTTAGGATAAGGGAGAATCAAAATTCTACTAGGATTTTCAAGCTTGAATCTTATCTCATCCTTATCCAAAATAACCGAATTTTCCTAGGAGATTTTCTCCATAATTTCGGCCACTTTTCAGGGAGGCGAGAATCCAAATTCAACTGGGATTGAAACTTGAATTTTTCCCTAGAACCGTATCCATAAAAACCGAAATTCTATTGAGGATAATCCACAAAATTTCGTCCACCTTTTGTTAGGATTTGGATTCAAAATTCAAGTAGGATTCTAACAAGATTATCCTCTCCAAATCTAACTCAAATTCGAATTTCAAACCTTGTGCATTTTCCACAATAAATTCTAATCCCACTTGGACTGTGATTCAAAATTTGAATTTCAAATTTCAAATTCGAATTTCAAATTCAAATTTCAAATTTCAAATTTCAAATTTAAATTTCAAATTCAAATATCAAATTCGAATTTCAAATTCAAATTTCAAATTCAAATTTCGAATTAAAAATTAAAAATTCAAATTTCAAAATTCAAATTTTAAAATCCAATTTTAAAATCCACAAAACAGTTGTGTTTCAAATTCTTGTTCTCATGGATAATTTTCTACAACTCCAATCCAATCTCAAATAAAATCATGGCAACTTTATTTGGAGTTCGAATAATTGTGAACTCTATTTTCCAAAACAAAATCTGAATCCAATTAGAGAGAATCTTGTCTACCATCCTAATCCTGTGTCATCACCATCCATGCATAATAAACCAGCCAATAGCATACACAAATCAATTTGCCAAACGTTAAGGAATTATGTGGAGCTAGTAGAGGGACTGATTGGACATATATAATCGAGCTCCCGCAAATCCATATGATCATCATTCTTTACCGAACAACTCAATCATATGATCACTAGTTTCAGAGTCACACCACTATAAACCTGAAACTGAACTCCCAATTATATACCGTATTACGTAAGCCTGTGACGAGCTACTATCCAATGACCTTGTCATGTATGCAAAACCCTCATATGATATCCATGATCAGCCTTAGGTCAAAGTCCGTTCAATCCTACTGATCAGGCTGTCTTAAAGTTCCATTATACTACCGAATTAAGAAAATGATTATTCACAATATGTGAATAAGAAGTCATCCGCCCAGCAGACGACCCAAGACCTTGTCCATTTTCACATTCAGTATAATGCCTTTAAGAGGATACCTTTAACTCCTTAGAGCTATGATTCCGATATCTGCAAACAAACCCTTCATCGTATACAAGTCATGCACCCAATGAACCGGTCAATAAGCTTACTACCTCTGAGACGCTTTAGCCATTGGAACATCAAAGTACATAACTCATATACATGAAGTAGTTCATTTACTCAGGATTAAGGTTATTGCACAATGAACGTCAAAAGCAGATTGATCCACTCATAGCGGACTACGTAGATCAATCACGCTTTAGTCCCGGTCTAATATGTCACCACCAAGCAACATATCTATGTCTCTACTTGGGAGTCCAGCTCCAGATAGTCAAGACAAACCATCCCCTCCAAGGCTTTAGACAACATAATAGTCTTAACATGAGTTAGATGCTCAGTCTAACCCCATAGACTACAGACCATAGTTTAGACTGCTAACTTTAGAACATTGTCTTTTCACATACAAAAGTCCATTGCATGCAATGTTCTAACAGTTTTAACACAAGCAGTCAATGAGCCATATTTGCTTACATTTACTTTAACATGTAAATAAACCGAGGACAAATAGCAATGTAATGAATAACCTCTATATATAATTTTATTATCCAGTTCAAAATAAATACATCAAAATGTCTCTAATGCTTAGGGCATTTCCTAACAATCTCCCACTTGCCCTAAGCCAGCAGATGTGCCATGTTACGCATCCCCATCGCCTCTACGTGCCTCTCAAAGTTTCTAGCCACCAAAGTCTTAGTAGAGGGATCGGCAATGTTGTCCTCGGACGCGATCTTACATACATCTACTTATCCTATCTCCATATGCCCTCTAATGTCGACTTTCTCAAATCCTTACAAGTCTGGAAGTCTGAGTCCGTGTATCCTACGGGTGTTAGGTTCCCTCCAGAATATACCAGCATATAATCCCTCATTCTCTTAAGATACTTGAGTATATGCTTTACAGCTTGCCAGTGCTTGGTTCCAGGATTTGCTTGATATCGACTCACCATACCTACTGCAAAACATATATCCGGGCGAGTACAAAGCATAGCATACATAAGGATTCCTACAGTGGATGCATAAGGGACCTTACTCATATGCTCTCTTTCTTCTGATGTCTTGGGACAGTCATCCAATGAAAGAGTTAGACCAGCAATAGAAGGTTGTGAACCTTTCTTTGCCTCTTGCATTGCATATTTGTCAATTATTTTATCTATGCATGAAGCTTGGGATAACGCTATCATTTTGTTCTTTCAATCTCTGAAGAGACGAATGCCTAGAACATAATTAGCTTCTCCCAAGTCCTTCATGTCAAACTGTTGGTGTAACCAAAGCTTGACCGATGATAAGTTCCCTACATCATTCCCAATGAGTAGTATATCATCGACATAGAGTATCAGAAAGACCACTTTTCCATCCTTAATACGTTTATAAAAATAAGGTTCATCAACGTTCTGCTCAAAACCAAATGTCTTAATCGCTTGATCAAACCTCTGGTTCCATGAGCGGGATGCTTGCTTTAATCCATAAATGGATCTAAGCAACTTGCAGACTTTCCTTTCTTGGCCTTTCACTACGAACCCTTCGGGCTGTATCATATAGATATACTCTTCAAGATGGTCATTCAAGAATGCCGTCTTGACATCCATTTGCCAGATCTCGTAATCGAGAGCCGCAGCAATGGATAGAAGAATATGGATAGACTTCAGCATAGCAACAGGCGAAAAGGTTTCATCGTAATCGATTCCAGCCTTTTGCGTGTACCCCTTTGCAACCAGTCTAGCTTTGAAAGTTTCCACTCTCCCTTCCACATCCTTCTTTCTTTTGTAGACCCATTTGCATCCAATGGGTTTTATCCCATCCGGCAAATCTACAAGTTCCCAAATAGAGTTGGATTTCATAGAATCCATCTCATTGTTCAAAGCCTGTTTCCAAGATTTAGAATCAACATCATTTATAGCTTCATCATATGTGACCGGATCATCCTCATGCTCATGAGCCTCAGCCTGGTATATCTCAGCATCATACATGAAGAAATTAGGTTTCTTAGAAACCCTCCCACTACGATGAAGCACCCTAAATTATTGATCGTCTGCAGGTCTTTCACTGGAACTCGGACTTGCGTCCAAGACCGAAATCTGTGGAGCAGTTCTTTCACCCGATAACTCCTCTAGCACCACTTTGCTTCGAGGCTTAAAGTCATTCATGTGACTTTCCTTCAAGAATGTCGCATGCGTTGAGACAATGACCTTTTGTTTCTTCGGGTTATAGAACAGACCTCCTTTAGTTCCCTTTGGATACCCTACAAACATGCACAATTCTGATCTTGGTTCCAACTTCTTCGCATCCCCATCCAGTACATGCACCGGGCAGCTCCATATTCTCATATGTCCAAGTGAGGGCTTCCTGCCACGCCACAATTCATACGAAGTTCTGGGAATTGATTTGCTCGGAACCTGGTTCAGAATATAGCACGCCGTTTGTAAAGCATATCCCCAAAATGATAATGGCAGCGTTGAATAACTCATCATGGACCGTACCATATCCAATAAGGTCCTGTTTCTCCTTTCGGCTACACCAGTCTGTTGTAGAGTATCAGGTGCAGTCAATTGGGATAATATCCCGTTCTCTACAAGATGTCCTAGAAATTCATCGGAGAGGTATTCGCCACCTCGATCAGATCGAAGTGTCTTTATGGATTTATCCAATTACTTTTCCACTTCCGCACGATACTCTTTGAACTTGTCAAAGGTTTCACTCTTGCGGTGCATCAGATATACATATCCATACCTCGAGTAATCATCTATAAAAGAGACATAATACTCGAACCCTCCTCATGCTTGACGTTCATGGGGCCACATACGTCAGTGTGCATAATTTCTAAGAGCTCCTGAGCCCTTGTACCCTTAGCTCTAAAAGACCTCTTAGTCATCTTACCCTCTAGACAAGACTCGCATTGGGGAAGACGTACCTCCTCCAGAGATTCCAGAGGACCGTCTTTCACCAATCTTTGAATCCTATCCTGATTAATATGACCAAGTCTTAAATGCCAAAGATACGCCTTGTTAGAGTGAGAAACTTTCAACCTCTTTGAGTTATCTATTAATTCAATGTCAAGCAGTGAGTACATCTTTGGTTTGATCAAATATAGGTTTCCATCCATCCATCCAGAACAGATAAAAGACTTATTTCTACGAATATCAACTCTTTTACTAAAAGAAACTGAATAAGAATCCTTTATTAAACAAGTTACCGATATAAGGTTCCTCCTAAAATTAGGAACATAAAAACAGTCTTTCAATAAAATAAACCTAAATTGATCAAAGTAAAGGTAAACATCTCCCACTGCCTCAGCCACCACCAAGCTGCCGTCCCCAGTTCGCAACGAGAGGCTCCTATCATGGAGACTTCTTGTTTCCATGAACCCCTACATAGAAACACAAACATGATTAGTGGCGCCTGAATCAATGACCCAAGTGTCTTTCAATTCTTCCACCAAACACGCTTCCAAGTAAAGAAGTTCCTTACCTTCCTTGCCCTTGGCGGCTAGGATTAGCCTTCTTGAAGTGACCTACCTTCCCACAATTGAAGCACTTGGACTTTTTAGTGTCCCTGTGTAGGAAAAATAAATCGGTAAAAACGTAACAGAGTGGCGCAGCGGAACAATAAAAATTTTTAGATCGTTAAATATCTCATGATGCCATATACAAAAAGCCAACAATAATTAAAACTCATACCTCAAGGACACCAATCTGCAGGAGGAGAAAAACTGGAGGCTTCAACCAACTAGCCTTCTATACTATTCTCCATCTGAGTGTGTGGGCACTCTGAACCTCGATCGATATGCTAGCACTGCTAGTCTTCTTCCGACCACTCAGATCTCTAAAGAACTTTATTGCCATGATGAGCTGTGCAACAATAAGCCTGCTCACCTGAGAGTCTGTGGTCTGAGAAAACTGGAGTGGCAGGACCTCTATTTATAGACCTGCATGAGGTGATTCTCTGAATTCGAATTGGATTAGGAAAAGATATTCTCCCTTATCCATAACCATAAAATCTGAATTTTTCCATGGGAAAATCCCAACAATAAAATTCTGTTTATTTAGGATAAATCCAATCCAAATCTAAACAAGATTTTAACTAGAATTTTATCTCCCTTTTTCAACCAAAAAATCCGAAATTCTTAGGAGAAAATCTCCTCATAAAATTCGACAACTTTTAGGATAAGGGAGAATCAAAATTCCACTAGGATTTTCAAGCTTGAATCTTATCTCAACCTTATCCAAAATAACCGAATTTTCCTAGGAGATACACTCCAAATTTTCGACCACTTTTCAGGGAGGAGAGAATCCAAATTCAACTGGGATTGAAACTTGAATTTTTCCCTTTGAACCTTATCCACAAAAACTGAAATTCCATCGAGGATTATCCTCAAAATTTCGTCCACCTTTTGTTAGGATTTAGATTCAAAATTCAAGTAGGATTCTAACAAGATTATCCTTTCCAAATCCAAGTCAAATTCGAATTTCAAACCTTGTGGATTTTCCACAACAAATTCGAATCCCATTTGGACTATGATTCAAAATTTGAATTTCAAATTTTGAATTCGAATTTCAAATTCAAATTTCAAATTTCAAATTTCAAATTTAAATTTCAAATTCAAATTTCAAATTCGAATTTCAAATTCAAATTTCAAATTCAAATTTCAAATCCAAAATTCAAATTTCAAATTTCAAAATTCAAATTTCAAAATCCACAAAACGGTTGTGTTTCAAATTCTTGTTCTCATGGATAATTTTCTACAACTCCAATCCAATCTCAAATAAAATCATGGCAACTTTATTTGGAGTTCGAATAATTGTGTACTCTATTATCCAAAACAAAATCTGAATCCAACCGGAGAGAATCTTGTCTACCGTCCTAATCCTGTGTCATCACCATCCATGCATAATAAACCAGCCTATAGCATACACAAATTAATTTGCCAAACGTTAAGGAATTATGTGGAGCTAGTAGAGGGACTGATTGGACATATATAATCGGGCTCCCGCAAATCCATATGATCATCATTCTTTTACCAAACAACTCAATCATATGATCACTAGTTTCAGAGTCATACCACTATAAACCTGAAACTGAACTCCCAATTATATACCGTATTACGTAAGCCTGTGACAAGCTATCTTCTAATGACCTTGTCATGTATGCAGAACCCTTATATGATATCCATGATCAGCCTTAGGCCAAAGTCCGTTTAATCCTACTGATCAGGCTATCTTAAAGTTCCATTATACTACCGAATAAAGAAAATGATTATTCACCATATGTGAATAAGAAGTCATCCGCCCAGCAGACGACCCAAGGCCTTGTCCATTTTCACATTCAGTATAATGCCTTTAAGAGGATACCCTTAACTCCTCATTAGAGCTATGATTCCAATATCTGTAAACGAACCCTTCATCGTATACAAGTCATGCACCCAACGAACCGGTCTATAAGCTTACTACCTCTGAGACGCTTTAGCCATTGGAACATCAAAGTATACAAGTCATATACATGAAGCTGTCCTTTTACTCAGGATTAAGGTTACTGCATAATGAACGTCAAAAGCATATTGATCCACTCAAAGCGGACTTCGTAGATCAATCACGCTTTAGTCCCGTTCTAATATGTCACCACTAAGCAACATATCCATGTCTCTACTTGGGAGTCCAGCTCCAGACATTCAAGACAAACCGTCCCCTCCAAGGCTTTAGACAACATAACAGTCTTAACATGAGTTAGATGCTCGGTCTAACCCCATAGACTACAGACCATAGTTTAGACTGCTAACTTTAGAACATTGTCTTCTCGCATACAAAAATCCATTGCATGAAACGTTCTAACAGTTTAACACAAGCAATTAGGGAGTCATATTTGCTTAATTTTACTTTAACATGTAAATAAGACGAGGACAGATAGCAATGTAATGAATAATCTCTATATATAATTTTATTATCCAGTTCAAAATAAATACATCAAAATGTCTCTAACACTTAGGGCATTTCCTAACAATCTCCCACTTGCCCTAAGCCAGCAGATGTGCAATGTTACGCATCCCCATCGCCTTTATGTGCCTCTCAAAGTTTCTAGCCACCAAAGTCTTAGTAAAGGGATCGGCGATGTTGTCTTCGGACGCGATCTTACATACATCACTTGACCTGTCTCCACGTGCCCTTGAATAATATGATATCTCCGATCAATGTGCTTGGTCCTCTTGTGGTGCCGAGATTCCCTTGTGTTGGCAATAGCCCCTGTATTATCACAGTAAAGTGTGATAGGCTTATCAACACCCGGAATGACCTCAAGGTCTCTAAAGAACTTGCGGAGCCAAACCGCTTCTTTAGTTGCCTCAGCTGTAGCCACATACTCAGCCTTCATAGTAGAGTCAGCTGTGCAACCCTACTTCACGCTCCTCCACACAATGGTGCCTCCTCCGAGTAAAAACACTGATCCAGATGTCGATTTCCTCGAATCCTTACAAGTCTGGAAGTCTGAGTCTGTGTATCCTACGGGTGTTAGTTCCCCTCCAGAATACACCAGCATATAATCCCTCGTTCTCTTAAGATACTTGAGTATATGCTTTACAACTTGCCAGTGCTTGGTTCCAAGATTTGCTTGATATCGACTCAACATACCTACTGCAAAATATATATCCGGGCGAGTGCAAAGCATAGCGTACATAAGGATACCCACAATGGATGCATAAGGGACCTCACTCATACGCTCTCTTTCTTCCGATGTCTTAGGACAGTCATCCACTGAAAGAGTTAGACCGGCAATAGAAGGTTGTGAGCCTTTCTTTGCCTCTTGCATTGCATATTTGTCAATTATTTTATCTATGTATGAAGCTTGGGATAACACTATCATTTTGTTCTTTCGATCTCTGAAGAGACGAATGCCTAGAACATAATTAGCTTCTCCCAAGTCCTTCATGTCAAACTGTTGGTGTAACCAAAGCTTGACCGATGATAAGTTCCCTACATCATTCCCAATGAGTAGTATATCATTGACATAGAGTATCAAAAAGACCACTTTTCCATCTTTAATACGTTTATAAACACAAGGTTCATCAACGTTCTACTCAAAACCAAATGTCTTAATCGCTTGATCAAACCTCTGGTTCCATGAGCGGGATGCTTGCTTTAATCCACAAATGGATCTAAGCAACTTGCAGACTTTCCTTTCTCGGCCTTTCGCTACGAAACCCTCAGGCTGTATCATAAAGATACACTCTTCAAGATGGCCATTCAAGAATGCCGTCTTGACATCCATTTGCCAGATCTCGTAATCAAGAGCTGCAGCAATGGACAGAAGAATACAGATAGACTTCAGCATAGCAACAGGCAAAAATGTTTCATCGTAATCGATTCCAGCCTTTTGCGTGTACCCCGTTGCAACCAGTCTAGCTTTGAAAGTTTCCACTCTCCCTTCCGCATCCTTCTTTCTTTTGTAGACCCATTTGCATCCAATGGGTTTTATCCCATCCGGCAAATCTACAAGTTCCCAAACAGAGTTGGATTTCATAGAATCCAACTCATTGTTCATAGCCTGTTTCCAAGATTTAGAATCAACATCATTTATAGCTTCATCATAGGTGACCGGATCATTCTCATGCTCATGAGCCTCGGCCTGGTATACCTCAGCATTATATATGAAGAAATTAGGTTTCTTCGAAACCCTCCCACTACGACGAGGCACCCTAAATTGTTGATCGTCTGCAGGTCTTTCACTGGAACTCGGACTTTCATCCAAGACCGAAATCTGTGGAGTAGTTCTTTCACCCGATAACTCCTCTAGCACCACTTTGCTTCGAGGCTTAAAGTCATTCATGTGACTTTCCTCCATGAATGTCGCATGGGTTGAGACAATGACCTTTTGTTTCTTCGGGTTATAGAACAGACCTCCTTTAGTTCCTTTTGGATACCCTACAAACATGCATAATTCTGATCTTGGTTCTAACTTCTTCGCATCCCCATCCAGTACATGCGCCGAGCAGCCCCATATTCTCATATGTCCAAGGGAGGGCTTCCTGCCATGCCACAATTCATACGGAGTTCTGGGAATTGATTTGCTCGGAACCTGGTTCAGAATATAGCACGCAGTTTGTAAAGCATATCCCCAAAATGATAATGGCAGCGTTGAATAACTCATCATGGACCGTACCATATCCAATAAGGTTCTGTTTCTCCTTTCAGCTACACCATTCTGTTGTGGAGTACCAGGTGCTGTCAATTGGGATAATATCCCATTCTCTACAAGATGTCCTAGAAATTCATCGGAGAGGTATTCGCCACCTCGATCAGATCGAAGTGTCTTTATGGATCTATCCAATTGCTTTTCCACTTCCGCACGACATTCTTTGAACTTGTCAAAGGTTTCACTCTTGCGGTGCATCAGATATACATATCCATACCTCGAGTAATCATCTATAAAAGAGACATAATACTCGAACCCTCCTCGTGCTATGACGTTCATGGGGCCACATACGTCAGTGTGCACAATTTCTAAGAGCTCCTGAGCCCTTGTACCCTTAGCTCCAAAAGACCTCTTAGTCATTTTACCCTCTAGACAAGACTCACATTGGGGAAGTCGTACCTCCTCCAGAGATTCCAGAAGACTATCTTTCACCAATCTTTGAATCCTATCCTGATTAATATGACCAAGTCTTAAATGCCAAAGATACGCCTTGTTAGAGTGAGAAACTTTCAACCTCTTAGAGTTATCAATTAATTCAGTGTCAAGCAGTGAGTACATCTTTGGTTTGATCAAATATAGGTTTCCATCCATCCTTCCAGAACAGATAAAAGACTTATTTCTACGAATATCAACTCTTTTACTCAAAGAAACTGAATAAGAATCCTTTATTAAACAAGCTACCGATATAAGGTTCCTCCTAAAATTAGGAACATAAAAACAGTCTTTTAATAAAATAAACCTAAATTGATCAAAATAAAGGTAAACATCTCCCACTGCCTCAGCCACAACAAAACTGCCGTGCCCAGTTCGTAACGAGAGGTTCATATCATGTAGACTTCTCGTTTCCACGAACCCCTGCATAGAAACATAAACATGATTAGTGGCGCCCGAATCAATGACCCAAGTGTCTTTCGATTCTTCCACCAAACACGCTTCTAAGTAAAGAAGTTCCTTACCTTCCTTGTCCTTGGCGGCTAGGATTTCTCGGCAAGCCTTCTTGAAGTGACCTACCTTCCCACAGCGGAAGCACTTGGACTTTTTAGGGTCCCTGGGCTTCTTGTTCTTCTTCTTCTTCTTCCCATCCGAGACAGGAGGATTAGAAGAACTGGAAGCCGCTTGCTTCTGATTTGCTTCATAAGCTCATAAGCTTGCTTGAAGTGACCTACCTTCCCACAGCGGACAGCATCCCCATCCCTGATCATCTGCTCATAAGCTTGGAGTTGCTTCATGAGCTCGGTTAGTCCTAACTCCCTTGTTGCCAGATTGTATGCGGCCTTAAACCCCACAAAATCTTTAGATAGAGTTTTGAACACCATCTCGATTTGGGTGTTGTAGTCCAACTCAGCACCGTTTTCGGCAGCCTCAGCGAAGAATCCCATTAGAGTGATCATATGGTCCTTCACCGGAGTACCCGCCTTCTGCTTAGAGTTCATAATACTGGTGATAGCGGACTGTCGAGCCAATTTTTCTTAGCCTCCGAACATGTCCTCCAGATTTTCCATGATCTCCTCAGCAATTTGATAAGTCTCATACTGTGACGCCCCGTGCCGTCAGCGGCCCGGACCGTCACTGTAAACTCTATTACTTGCTTCTTTACCTTTTACTTATACTTCATCTTTAAAATCGATACTTAAACTTGCTGAATTTAATAGCATAAATTTAGAGGGATTTTTTTTTAATATACGCGTATGTATTTACTATTCACATACGTATACTATTAAAATGCGGAATTTGAAAAACATAAGGATTTCAATTATACATACACACTTATATACTTGTTTATCTGATTAATATTCACCAGACACTATTTAAATATAATATTCATACATATACTGTTTACTGTTCCAAAATACCAATTAATCTTTACTATTCAAAATACTATTTAGCTGTCACCGTTCAAAATACTATTTACTCAAACTGTACGGAAGAATACCCGCGGTGTATCCATAACCTCATCCTCACATCCACCTCCGCCGCCATCATCGCCCCTTGGTGTTTGCGCTATAGGAAGCTTATCTACAGCATGAACACACCTCGTGAGCTTTACGCCCAGTAAGTACAACATGTTAACCGCAAAACATGTTTAAAATACAGCACATACTTAAAATCTTAAGCATGACATATATCACTTAATAAATCACATACCATATAAGCATATCACATATCAGCTCACATATCATGTCATCACATAACATGTCATAACACTGAATATAAAACTTCACATACTTTATGCATGACAGAAGCATCGTATATTGTATGCACTCTACTGAAAAAGAAAGCATAACGAACTATAACTAAAGCATGATCCGATTATGTTCATTTATGCTTCAAACTTCTCTTTTCTTTTCTTGTCTATTTAGGGCCCATGTGTCAGTACCGTGTGTGCGCAGACCAACGGTAACGCCCGAGGTCAACTAATGCCGAAGAGCCATCAACTGATGCTCAACTTTTGGCCTTAACTTTCTTTAACTGGAAACCCCTTCGACTGAAGGAGCCGATACGACACACCTATTTATTTCCATCTTGTTTAACTGTTCTAGCCATACGCTTCTCTAAGCTGTCCCCAATCCTACGCGGTAGGGATCTATGGCTTCTAACTTATTCTTTCATCAATCTACTCGATTGTGAAACTATATGCTCTTATGTATGCTGTGCAGCATCGTGTGCAAGATACACACTTAAAGTACTGGAAAAGTATTATTTTAAATTCATTTTATCCATGCTATAGGCGGAGTTGTATTTTATTATTAAATTCATCAGATAGTTTATACTCTCGCCTTCGTCACAATATAGGTACCTCCCTGTAATCATAATACATTTCATTAACATTTACTCTTAGGTCATTGTGGTCATTAGTGACTAATAAAAACTCTATCGTTAGTGATATCGATCCTTGTCGATACTAATTGCCCTCTTTTTAAGAATTTGATTTTCTAATCATTGTTAATTAATTTATTTAACCAATAAATTAATGAACATCACTCTTAGGTCACTCTATCGTTAGGAACTAATAAACTTATCTTTGTGTGGTACCGATGCCTATCGGTACCCAACTGCTCTACTTTGGGAAATTTGATATCTAATTTTTAATCATGCTTGATTAATTTGTCTACTTGACAAATTAATCACTGTCTCTCACTATCCCATTCCGACTTGGTCCTTGACTGGCTAACCGACCAGTCAACTGACTGAATACCTCCCGTATGACCATTTAGCCTGTCGAGTTACCGTTACCGATGTAATCGCCCCAAATTTTATACTTAGATCACACCCATCCCTCGGGTGGCACTATTCCGATCTAGGGGTCGTTTTCTTACATTTCGAGATTTCTAATTGGGCGGTTCACTAATCCTGTAAACATCCGTCCTTCTTTCCTGGACCTAGGTCATCGAGGGGGCTCGGGTTTCCATCCTGATTGCATTTTCACCCCTCGTTTCCTAAAACACCCCTTTGTGCCATTTAAGAAATTTCGGCAGCATTTCCGCTTAATTTTTGGGTTTCCGGCGTTTAGGAAACGCCTCAAAACCATCTAACCTATTCTAACCTGCCACGTACTAAACCAGAGGCCTAATTATTGCGTAAAAGCTCCGCTTTTTACGTAAAAATATTTACATTTCCTCACATTCTCTTTTTTGACATTTCATCCCTTTTTCTTACAATTCCTCAAGTCAGTAAACCATAATTAATACATAATTATTTCTAATAATAAATTAAGGAATCAAGGGATCAAAACCACTACTAAAATCGTTCCCCTCGGCGGTTGGGTGAACCGTTCAATCTCGATTGCATAATTTTTGAATCATCGTTCTTCACTTTTGAAACTCCGGTTTGCAAATCCGATGCCGCGGATGTGTCCGGAACGTCAAAAATAGGCCAACGGGCCATTCTTCAATTTTCAGTCTCCGGGTCGCCGTTGACCGGCGTTGACCACGGCGGCGATGGGAGTGGCGACCACCATCTTGAAGAGCTCGACGAGAGGAACCCATTGGTGGTGTCAATTTCACCAATCGAGGCTCCTATCACCGGAAATCGACCCTCGAAAAGTCAGCGACAGCATTGGTGTTGGATCTTCATTTTCCAGCGTTGTTGCCCAAAATTGATTTGGGGCTTTTGATCTACGTGTTGTTCTGAGCATTTTGATACCGACCTTGCAACTCAACTCCGCCGGAATAGCGAGATTCGACGGTGGTGACGGCGACGGTGAACCTTGGACGGCACAATCCGGCGGCTGTTGACGTGAAGTGAAGCCTGGGTTTTGTTCTACTCTTCACCACGAATCCATTGGGACCGGAATCGTGGCATTTGGACGTCGGACGGCGGAGAAATCACGGATTGAAAAATTCGGCTATCGACGGCTTTAGGCGGCGCGTGCGGCGTTCTCCGACGTCGGTTCCGTCGACTCGGCACACCGTTGGACTCAGCTCGTCGAGAGCTTTCCAACGGTGCCAGCGGTGTCAAAAATGGAGGCCGGATTCGATGGTCGGTCACTGTTCATCTTCGTGTGGTGTGGGGAGGGAGAAAATGAGATTTGGAAAAATATGGGGGCTATTTTTCTAGAATCACCAAAATTTCGTCTTTTATACTAATTTTTTGAAAAATTTTAAGATAGGCTATACTGACTAATTTGGGCGTGCTGAACCCAAATATATCAGTTTTATCTTCATCCGAGGTCGTCTCGACCAGTTTCCCAATACTGCATGGTTCCCGGTCAAAATTTACTTTTTGTGCTCAAATGACTAATTTGAGCATTCTAATTCCAAATATATCAATTTTATATCAAGAAAAGGTCATCTTGACCAATTTTTTGATACTGTGGTTAGGCCTACACTGTGCACGCATAACGAGGCGTTTTCGTGTGAAATTTCAAACACAGTCTCCCTTTACTAATTTGGACGTGTTGATTTCAAATTTATCAGTTTTACGTCCATCTGAGGTCTTCTAGACCAGTTTTCGGGATCTGTATGACGTCGTCTCGAAAAACGTATCAGGTGTCTGATTGACTAATTTGGGCATCTTGAGTCTAAATATATCAGTTTCGGGGCGAGAAAAGGTCATATTGACCCTTATCCCGATACTGCGTATCTTTTAAACAAAATCTACATTTTGTGATCAATTGACCAGATTGAGCCTGCTGACTATTAATATGTCAGTTTTATGCCAGATTAAGGCCGTCTTGGCCACTAACCTGACACTGCGTTTCTCACTATTCACTATTCACTATCTAACTGACTAATCTGAGCGTTCTGACTTTGATTTTGTCAGTCTATGGGCGAGAATAGGTCATCTAGACCACTTTTCTCGATACTGTACATCTATTAGGGCAATTATCGCTGCTGCGCTCAGGTGACCAGTCTGAACGCACTGATGACTAGCTCATCAGTTCTGTATCATGAAATGGTCGCCTTGACCGGTTTCTTGATATTGCGTGTCTCAACGCATACTCACATAATAGGGTGGACCGATTTCACTGTCGGTTGCCCCTTTCACTGCATGAATAGTAATTAAACGTTACTATTCTCATTTAATTCATTCAACTGAAAAGCACACTGTGTTTATTAACTTAATTACATCATTACATAGTAATTAATTTTCATAATTCATGAGAGTCATTACAATGGCTCTCGGCTCATTACACAGCGTTCTACACGAACTCTTACGCGTGCGTGTGCAACGCAACACAGGCGTGTACATTTCAGACACGGGCATGTACTAGTTGAGACTACTCAACACGGTCATGACTTTGAAATACATTCATCTATCTGAGCAGTATACAGCCTCTTACACGGCCGTGTACTTGACCGTGTTTCTTAAATTTGCACTAAAAGACATTAATTTATGTCCATTTTATTCCTTAGTGACTTATTACATGGTAAGTAGGTGTCATGAAAATGGCGGTCATTACAACCTACCCCCCTTACAAAATTTTCGTCCTTGAAAATTAGAATAATTCTGGGAAGTCTCTTCTCATGTCTTCTTCCCATTCTCATGTGGCTTCCTCAACACTATGATTCCGCCACAACACTTTTACTAGCGGTATACTTCATTCCTAAGTACTTTCTCCTTTCTAACTAGGATCTGCACGGGTCCCTCCTCGTACGTCGAATCAGTGTATACTACAACGGATTCTTGGCTAAGAACATAGGAGCTGTTTGGCACGTACTTCTTCAACATCAAAACGTGAAAGACATTGTGCACTGTAGCTAACTCGAGAGGAAGTGCTAGTCTATAAGCCACCTTCCCGACTTTCTCTATTATCTCAAGGGTCCTATGTACCTAGGACTGAGCTTTCTTTTATTTTCAATGCGCATCACCCCTTTCATGGGTGCCGCCTTGAAAAAGACCGAGTCTCCTACTTGAAACTTGAGGGGTCTACGGTGCTTATCGTCAAAATTCTTCTGTCGACTGTGCGCTGTATCTAACGTTTCTCGTATCAGCTTCACGTCTGCCATGGTATTCTTGATGATGTCCAAGCTAACTTTTCTCTCCAAACTCGTACCAATGAGCCAGAGATCTGCATTTCCTTCTACAAAGTGTCGTATGGTGCCATTCCTATCGAGGAATGGTAGTTGCTGTTGTACGAGAACTCGCTCAATGGTAGCTTCTGATCCCAATTTCCTTTGAAGTCTAGGACGCAGGTCTCAACATGTCCTCTAACATCTGTATGGTCCTCTCAGACTAACTGTCGGTCTGAGAATGAAATGCTGTGCTGAACTCTCACTTGGACTGTAATGCAGCCTGAACACTTCGCCAAAATCTGGAGGTAAAGCATCCACTACGATCTGAGACGATCGACTCTGGTATTCCGTGCCGTTTCACGAACTGTGCCGCATAGATTTCTACTAGTCGTTCCACCGAGTAGCTAACTTTCATTGCTAAAAATCTAGCTGATTTCGTCAGTCTATCTACAATCACCCAGATTGCGTCATTATCGTTTGACATCTTCGGCAATCCGACTACGAAATTCATCGTAATCTGGTCCCATTTCTACTCAGGTAGCTTAATTTCCTACGATTATCCTACTGGGCGCTGGTAATCTGCCTTAACCTTCTGGCACGTAAGGTATTTGGCAACGAACTTGACAATGTCATTCTTCATTCCAAACCACCAAAAGCTTTCCTTCAGGTACTTGTACATCTTATTCACCACCGGATGTACTGAATATGACGTCTCGTAAGGTTCTAAAAAGATTCGCTTCGTGAGTTCTTCATTTTTCATAACACACACTCTATCTCTGTAGTAGAGTACGTCGTCCTTAGGGATCTTAAACTCTGAATCCTTGTCCTCTATAGCTTTCTTTCTGGACTTAAGCAAGGACAAATCGAAACCTTGACCGATCTTGATCTCTTCTTGGAGCGTCGATCGGAGGGTCATGTCAGACAATCTCCCTATCAAAATCTTGATCTCCCTGTCACATAGCTCCTTTGTAGTGTTCCTGACAAGGCACTAATAGTCATAGGCATAGTAATATACTTCTGACTCCGTGCATCGGCCACCTTATTGGCTTTCCCCAGATGGTATAGGATCTCACGGTCGTAATCCTTACTAACTCTAGCCATCTACGCTGCCTCATGTTGAGCTCTTTCTACGTGAAGATACATTTGAGGCTCTAGTGGTCGATGTAAATCTCGCACGTGACTCCGTACAGGTAGTGCCTCCATGCTTTTATCGTAAAAACTATCGCTACTAGCTCCAGATCATGCGTTGGCTAGCTCTTCTCAAGGTTTTTGAGTTGTCATGAAGCGTACGCGACTACTCTACCACTCTGCATCAACACAGTTTCCAACTTGGTTTTAGATGCGGCGCTTAAGTCACAAAGCTTCCCTGACCAACATTTGAAATGGTCAGCATTGGAGCGCTTATGAGTCTTCATTTCAGCTCTTGAAAGCTTTCCTCACACTTGTCGATTCACTTATACCTCTTTCCCTTCTTGGTGAGTGCTGTAAGCGGTGCGGCTAGCTTTGAAAAACCTTCGACAAAACGTCGGTAGTGTCCCACTAAGCCTAGGAAGCTGCGGATCTTCGTCACGTTTCTCAAAGCTGGCCACGCACTAACTGCGTCAATTTTAGTCAGGTCCACAGATACTCCTTCCTTGGGGTCTATGTGACTAGGAAATGGACCTTCTCCAGTCAAAACTCGTACTTGGAGAATTTGGCGTATAGCTGATGGTCTTGTTACATGCGCAAAATGATCCTTAAGTACTCTTCGTGCTCTTCCTTCGTCTTATAGTGTATAAGTATGTCATCAATGAACACAATGACAAACTTATCCAAATAGCCCTTGAACATGTGGTTCATCCGGCTCATGAAAGCTGCTGGTGCGTCCGTCAATCTGAGCAACATGAACAGAAACTTGTAATGTCCGTACCACGTTTGAACGGTTGTTTTGGGTACATCTTCATTCCTGATTCATAGTTGATGGTACTCGGGACGTAGATCGATCTTCGAGAACACTACAGCATCTTGGAGCTGATCAAATAGATCGTTGACCCGCGACAATGGATGCTTGTTCTTAATCGTAATCCTATTAAACTCTCTGTAGTCGATGCACATTCTCAGTGGTCCATCTTTCTTCTTCACGAATGGTATGGGTGCTCTCCAGGGTGAATAGCTCTGTCGAATGAATCTCTTATCTATTTAGTCCTTTAGCTGGGCTTGGAGCTCTTTTAGCTCTACAGGGCCCATTCCGTAGGGGGCCTCAAAGATGGGGCTGATTCTAGTAGACGTTCAGTCTCGAACGAGATCCCGCGCTCTGGTTGGAGTCCTGCAAGATCTTCTAGAAATATCTCCATGAATTCCCTGACTATCGGTACGTTGTCGGGTCCTATCTCTATTCCTTGAGTCTTATCTGCTACGTATACTAGGAAGTCCGTGCATCCACTGGATAGCATCTCGCGAGCCTTCACTGCTGATATCATCGTCTTTGGTTGCTCTGGCGACAAACCCTTGTAGATGAACTTTTCACATCCGATTGGTTCGAAAACGATTTTCCGCCTTCAACAGTGTCTTTTTAGTAGAATCTGATGATGCAACGAATGGGTGGCTCCAGAATCAAGTAGAACTAACGCATCAAAGTTGGCGATAGAAAGCTGGCCTGTCACCATTGCAGAAGTTACAGCTTCAACGTCACTCCCCGTGTAAGCATAGATTCTCCCTTAGCTGTCTGAAGCTTTCAGTATACCTTGTGTGATTGAAGGGTCTTCGATCCTGGTCTGGTTGGTGTGAAGTTGATTATTCTCAGTGCGGGGTTGATTCTGTCGATTCTGCAGGTTGGAGTGGCAATTTTTTTTTGGCATAGTGGCCTTCCTTGCCACAGATGAAACAACCACTTGCTCTCTGCTTGCATTCTCCTGGGTGCCTCTTTCCGCATCTCGTGCACGTCGGGTATTGGCTGTCATTCCTTCTTGGTCATCTCTCTTCTGGGGAAATTCTTCTGTGAATCTTGATTGCCCTAATTCCCCTTTTCTCTTGTTGTTGTTATGGGAATGCCTACTATTCTGGCCGGTTCCCACATTCTGCCCTCTGTATTGTGGCTCGGGGTTCTGCTTCTCCTGAGCCTGCTCGGCTTGCGTTTTCTCCTCCTTTCGTGCCTTAAAATTCTACGCCTTTCACTTCTTATCATGAACCAACCAGTACTTAGCTCAGATAGTCTTGCTGACACATTCTGCTAATGTCGCTGGTCCGTGGCTTCCGCTACAGACCTAAACTGTGATTTCCGTTCTGAATATCTTTAGCATTCGTCTGACTCTCTCCTTTTGGTCGGTACCAAATCTGGATAAAGTTGAGCCAACTGCTCAAACTTCTTGACTGCCTCCATAACAGTCATACTACCTTGGTGCAGGTTGTCGAACTCGTCTTACTGCACTACTAGTGCTTCCTCGTTGAAGTACATCTCCTTGAATTCCTCAATGAAATCGCTCCAGCTCATCTCTCTGATGTTCCTCCTAATGGTTACCATCTTCCACCACTAACGCGCCACATTGCGCAGGGTGAAGGGTGCGTACATCACTTTCTCTCTCTATCTATTAACCTTATAAAATCCAAGATTACTTGGATATCCGTTAGCCAATCATCAGCCTCTATAGGGTTGGTGATTCCTAAGAATTCTAACGCTTTCATGCGTCGGAATCTCTCATACAAGTCGCCTTCCCTAGGGATTGGCAAAAAAAACAATTGTTGCTATGAGAGTAGCCATTACTATAGGTGCTAGTGCCTCCTGGGCTGGAGGAGCTGCTTGTTCCCTTAGAGTTTCTGGGGCTGCTAGAGCCTCCTGTGCTAGCATCTTTACTGACTGTGGTGCCTGGGGTTGCTGGCCTAGCTGTTCCCTAAGCTGGTTTAGCTCCGGTTGCTAGTTCTCCATCATCTCTCGCATGGCTGCGATCTGTGCTATCAACTCATCCTCTCGGGATGCTGGGTTTAACTAAGCTCTCGTTCTTGCCATGTTTTCCTATGTAACCCTATCGTACAGCGGAAAAGGAAAATATAAGTCTCTTAAATTCTGTACTTGGGACTCGTATCACATATTATTTTCTTTCTTACTTAACAATCTTACTTAAACATTATGGATATAAATATACACACTATATCCACCTTTCTTTCTCTTATACTGTGATGTTCAATACAATTACCGCATTGTATTGGGACATCGTCTAAGTGCTAGGATTCGTCCTGCACTTCCTGTCATATTATACTCACACTGTGGAAAAAATTTATATCTGGCCCTTAGGGCAAAGCTTTACTACTTATCTCATAATATATTTCACATAATATATATACATATATTCAAGATTCTAGTTCAGTGGGAGTGACACACACTTCCCTTATACGATCCCAACAAGTACATTATGCTACAACTGACGGGGGAGAGTTACTGCTTCCCTCTATATTTTTTCACAACTAACATTCTCGCAGAAAGGTTACTACTATTGGAAGGATAATCCTGATTCAGTATGAGGCATCTCCTCATCATCACTATCGCTGAGTGGGAATTCCTCTGGGTTCTCCTCTTCTTCTCAACTGAAACAGACCTCGTCATCACTGGCTATGATGACTTGGGGTTCGTACATCCCCATCTATTTGTCATTACTAAAGCGGTCGGGGATCTCCTCTCCCTCATCGTTGGGATAGGCATCAGAAAGAGTCTTGTCATCTTCACTTCCATGGGGTGTTCGGGAGACATACGGGCTGGTTCGGGCTTCTCCATTGGCTCCCTATTGCCCTCGTGTACTTCTGGCTAGTGCTCGGCCATGAACTCTTCATCGGTCAGTTGGGGTGCTGGTTCTACCGGGTCACCATCCATAATGGCGGCTGCTATAATGCCTTGGGCTTGTGCAGGGTTCTCGGGGTTGAGCACTTTTCTCTCAGCGTTCACTATCTTCTTGATAAGGCTTGCTAGTCCTGCTTGATCGCTCTTCTAATTTTGTTTGGCAAGGTCTCTTTCTCTCTTTAGGTCTTCTCCTGTCTTGATCCACTTTTGTCTCGGCATGTATTGTAGAAGTCCATTTCGGTTCCTTGTAGCGAACAGCATACGTTAGAACTGTATCGCCGGACATCAGCTATAGTCTTTCAGTCCGATGAATAAATTCTAGTATATCCATAACTCTAGAGAACTTAGGCGGTTTCACTCCCCGCTTGCCTATAGAGAAAAACTGGGGCTGATGCTGGACTGCTCTCAGAGATTGGCTCGATCGTGGTATGGCAAAACTCGACACAGTTAAGAGCTCATCCTGGTCATAAGGATCCCGATACACACGAGAGTATCTTCCTGAGAGATATCAACAGCCAACAGGACTCAGTTATCCTGGTCAATGACGTACAATCGGGGAATCACTTTAATAATGTGAAACCAGTCCTGACATTCTCATAGAGTGCAGGAGTACTGTTTGCCACTCGAAACTTAGTGGACAACTAGCTCTGAAGATCGGTACAACTCGAGCAGCAATCCATGTTCTTTCTCTGAGCAGTTCTCTAGCACTGCACGGTCGCGATTTTTCGTACAATGATCTCAGCATCTTTTCATCTTATCCTCACCATCATAGATTTCGTCGTTTCATTACTATAAAATGTTATCTTCAATAGATAAACATTTACTGACTAAAAAAATAAAACTAACTTACTTGGACAGATGAGGCAGGCATGCGGCGATGTGAGGTAGGATGGCAGGAAACCGCTTTGATATCAACTGTGACGCCCCGTGCCCTCAGCGGCCCGGACCGTCACTGTAAACTCTATTACTTGCTTCTTTACCTTTTACTTATACTTCATCTTTAAAACCGATACTTAAACTTGCTGAATTTAATAGCATAAATTTAGAGGGATTTTTTTTTAATATACGCGTACGTATTTACTATTCACATACGTATACTATTAAAATGCAGAATTTGAAAAACATAAGGATTTCAATTATACATACACACTTATATATTTGTTTATCTGATTAATATTCACCAGACACTATTTAAATATACTATTCATACATATACTATTTACTGTTCCAAAATACCAATTAATCTTTACTATTCAAAATACTATTTAGCTGTCACCGTTCAAAATACTATTTACTCATACTGTGCGGAAGAATACTCACTGTGTATCCATAACCTCATCCTCACATCCACCTCTACCGCCATCATCGCCCCTTGGTGTTTGCGCTATAGGAAGCTTATCTACAGCATGAACACACTCCATGAGCTTTACGCCCAGTAAGTATAACATGTTAACCGCAAAACATGTTTAAAATATAGCACATACTTAAAATCTTAAGCATGACATATATCACTTAATAAATCACATACCATATAAGCATATCACATATCAGTTCACATATCATGTCATCACATAATATGTCATAACACTGAATATAAAACTTCACATACTTTATGCATGACAGAAGCATCGTATACTGTATGCACTCTACTGAAAAAGAAAGCATAACGAACTATAACTAATGCATGATCCGGTTATGTTCATTTATGCTTCAAACTTCTCTTTTCTTTTCTTGTCTATTTAGGGCCCATGTGTCAGTACCGTGTGTGCGCAGACCAATGGTAATGCCCGAGGTCAACTAATGCCGAAGAGCCATAAACTGATGCTCAACTTTTGGCCTTAACTTTCTTTAACTGGAAACCCCTTCGACTGAAGGAGCCGGTACGACACACCTATTTATTTCCATCTTGTTTAACTGTTCTAGCCATACGCTTCTCTAAGTTGTCCCCAATCCTACGCGGTAGGGATCTATGGCTTCTAACTTGTTCTTTCATCAATCTACTCGATTGTGAAACTATATGCTCTTATGTATGCTGTGCAGCATCGTGTGCAAGATACATACTTAAAGTACTGGAAAAGCATTATTTTAAATTCATTTTATCCATGCTGTAGGCGGAGTTGTACTTACCTATCATCAGACAGTTTATACTCTCGCCTTCGTCACAATACAGGTACCTCCCTGTAATCATAATACATTTCGTTAACATTTACTCTTAGGTCACTGTGGTCATTAGTGACTAATAAAAACTCTATCGTTAGTGATACCGATCCTTGTCGGTACTAATTGCCCTCTTCTTAAGAATTTGATTTTCTAATCATTGTTAATTAATTTATTTACCCAATAAATTAATTAACATTGCTCTTAGGTCACTCTATCGTTAGGAACTAATAAACTTATCGTTGTGTGGTACCGATGCCTATCGGTACCCAACTGCTCTACTTTGGGAAATTTGATATCTAATTTTTAATCATGCTTGATTAATTTGTCTACTTGACAAATTAATCACTGTCTCTCACTATCCCATTCTGACTTGGTCCTAGACTGGCTAACCGACCAGTCAACTGACTGAATACCTCCCGTATGACCATTTAGCCTGTCGGGTTACCGTTACCGATGTAATCGCCCCAAATTTTATACTTAGATCACACCCATCCCTCGGGTGGTACTATTCCGATCTAGGGGTCGTTTTCTTACATTTGGAGATTTCTAATTGGGCGGTTCACTAATCTTGTAAACGTCGTCCTTCTTTCCTAAACCTAGGTCATCGAGGGGGCTCGGGTTTCCATCCCGATCACATTTTCACCCCTCGTTTCCTAAAACACCCCTTTGTGCCATTTTAGAAATTTTGACAGCATTTCAGCTTAATTTTTGGGTTTCCGGCGTTTAGGAAACGCCTCAAAACCATCTAACCTATTCTAACCGGCCACGTACTAAACTAGAGGCCTAATTTTTACGTAAAAGCTCCGCTTTTTATGTAAAAATATTTACATTTCCTCACATTCTCCTTTTCGACATTTCATCCATTTTTCTTACAATTCCTCAAGTCAGTAAACCATAATTAATACATAATTATTTCTAATAATAAATTAAGGAATCAAGGGATCAAAACCACTACCAAAATCGTTCCCGTCGGCGGTCGGGTGAACCGTTCAATCTCGATTGCATAATTTTTGAATCATCGTTCTTCACTTTTGAAACTCCGGTTTGCAAATCCGATGTCGCGGATGTGTCCGGAACGTCAAAAATAGGCCAACGGGCCATTCTTCAATTTTCGGTCTCCGGGTCGCCGTTGACCGTCGTTGACTGGCGTTGACCGGCCGTTGACCACGGCGGCGATGGGAGTGGCGATCACCATCTTGAAGAGCTTGACATGAGGAACCCATTGGTGGTGTCAATTTCACCAATCGAGGCTCCTATCACCGGAAATCGGCCCTCGAAAAGTCGGCGATGGCGTCGGTGTTGGATCTTCATTTTCCGGCGTTGTTGCCCAAAATTGATTTGGGGCTTTTGATCTACGTGTTGTTCTGAGCATTTTGATACCCACCTTGCAACTCAACTCCGCCGGAATAGCGAGATTCGACGGCGGCGACGGCGACGGTGACGGCGAACCTTGGGCGGCGCGATCCGTCGGCTGTTGACGTAAAATGAAGCCTGGATTTTGTTCTACTCTTCACCACAAATCCATTGGGACCAGAATCGTGGCATTTAGACGTCGGACGGCGGAGAAATCACGGTTTGAAAAATTCGATCACCGACGGCTTTAGGCGGCGCGTGCGGCGTTCTCCGACGTCGGTTCCGTCGACTCAGCACACCGTTGGACTCAGCTCGTCGACAGCTTTCCAATAGTGCCGGCGGTGTCGAAAACGGAGGCCGGATTCGATGGTCGGTCACTGTTCATCTTCGTGTGGTGTGGGGAGGGAGAAAATGAGATTTGGAAAAATATGGGGGCTATTTTTTTAGAATCCCCAAAATTTCGTCTTTTATACTAATTTTTTGAAAAATTTTAAGATAGGCTATACTGACTAATTTGGGCGTACTGAACCCAAATATATCAGTTTTATCTTCATCCGAGGTCGTCTCGACCAGTTTCCCGATACTGCATGGTTCCCGGTCAAAAATTACTTTTTGTGCTCAAATGACTAATTTGAGCATTCTAATTCCAAATATATCAATTTTATATCAAGAAAAGGTCATCTTGACCAATTTTTTGGTACCGTGGTTAGGCCTACACTGTGCACGCATAACGAGGCGTTTTCGCGTGAAATTTCAAACACAGTCTCCCTTTACTAATTTGGACGTGCTGATTTCAAATTTATCAGTTTTACGTCCATCTGAGGTCTTCTAGACCAGTTTTCGGGATCTGTATGACCCTGTCTCGAAAAATGTGTCAGGTGTCCGATTGACTAATTTGGGCGTCCTGAGTCTAAATATATCAGTTTCGGGGCGAGAAAAGGTCGTCTTGACCCTCATCCCGATACTGCGTATCTTTTAAACAAAATCTACATTTTATGCTCAATTGACCAGATTGAGCCTGCTGACTATTAATATGTCAGTTTTATGCCAGATTAAGGCCGTCTTGGCCACTAACCTGACACTGCGTTTCTCACTATTCACTATTCACTATTTGACTGACTAATCTGAGCGTTCTGACTTTGATTTTGTCAGTCTATGGGCGAGAATAGGTCATCTAGACCACTTTTCTCGATACTGTACATCTATTAGGGCAATTATCGCTGCTGCGCTCAGGTGACCAGTCTGAGTGTCCTGATGACTAGCTCATCAATTCTGTATCATTAAATGGTCGCCTTGACCGGTTTCTTGATATTGCGTGTCTCAACGCATGCTCACATAATAGGGTGGACCGATTTCACTGTCGGTTGCCCCTTTCACTGCATGAATAGTAATTAAACGTTACTATTCTCATTTAATTCATTCAATTGAAAAGCACACTGTGTTTATTAACTTAATTACATCATTACATCGTAATTAATTTTCATAATTCATGAGAGTCATTACAGTGGCTCTCGGCTCATTACACAGCGTTCTACACGAACTCTTACGCGTGCGTGTGCAACGCAACACAGGCGTGTACATTTCAGACATGGGCATGTACTAGTTGAGACTACTCAACACGGCCATGATTTTGAAATACATTCATCTATCTGAGCGGTATACAGCCTCTTACACGGCCGTGTACTTGACCGTGTTTCTTAAATTTGCACTAAAAGACATTAATTTATGTCCATTTTATTCCTTAGTGACTTATTACATGGTAAGTAGGTGTCATGAAAACGGTGGTCAGTACACATGCTGCTTTTGTAAAGCACTCGTCATGCTAGCAAGTATGTAGCATCGAGCTATATCATTGGATTCTCTCCAATAAGTATAGGCAACCAGGACCTCCTCAATCAGTGTGTCAGCTTTTGGCCCTGGTGGGCATGGTTCATCCAGTACGAACTTGTGTCTCTCGCAACTGAGAACTATTAACAGATTTCTTTTCCAATCCTTATAATTATCGCCATTCAGTTTATTCTCAGTAAGTATTGAAATGAGGGGTGTCGGTGACATTTTGAACTGAAATAAAATTATACTAGACATCATTACAAAGCCCAAGCAAATATACAGATAATTTAGCAAATAAAACATACAAGTATGTTCCTACATGAAACTTGAAAAACATGTAGCATTGCAACGGTAATTCTCAGCACCTATTGCCCCAAGCCACCGAGGGGTGGTCATGAAAACAAATAGCCGGAACATGGACCCCGTCCAATTAATATATGTTGCCTTAAATCCTCCAAGGTTAAGACATATTAATAACCGCTTATTTGGCCACCAGTTTAGTTAACAAAGCTTCTAGGGAAGGTTAATAACTAAACGAGTCTTGAGTGTATAACCATTGTTTACGTAGCCCGATCCACGTCCTACCAAGCCAACCAGGGGTGGTCATGAATAGGATCGTACCCGAACACGTTTTCCATATAGGAGATCCAATCTAGTATACCGGTGGTGGTAAACACCTACCGATGGGTGTGGTCAGGGCGGAACTGACGCGAGGTGTTACCATGCTTTCACATATTGATCAACAATGGAGGCCGTGGGTTTTGTTTGAAACCCTCTCCCACTCAATATTTTGAAAAACATGCAAGTTTTGACAAATTATGTATGATCAATATAGTATGAGCGGCACTCACTTATCCTATATGACATGTTATCAAATATGCATATAAAACATCCATCAATACATATTTATACATCCATGACATATCACAGAAAAGATAATTGACAGAATAACCAAGCCATGGTTCCATCCTAGAACAAAGAAAATAAAGATTACAAAATTCCATCGAAAGCATTCTTTGGGTCTTGAATTCTATTCCGTCTTCTTGTATCCATCTTTATGTAGCCTCTCAATTTATTTCTCATCCCAAGAATTATTTAAATTTAAATCTCCAAAAATTTAAATTTCAAATTCAAATTCCAAATTCGAATTTCAAATTTAAATTTCCAATTCAAATTTTAAACAATTTTAAACATCATGTGTAATAATATGTAATTTCAAAAATTTCAAATTTTCAATTACATATTTTTGAAACATGATTTAAAATTAAATTTCTAATTTAAAAATCAAAATTTTTCGATTTTTAGACCGTCGTACCGCCGCCTCCGAAGGCGGCAACCGCCGTGGGCAGCCACCAGCACCAAAGGGGCTGGCAGCCCACGGCTGCCCCCTATGTGCAACCTTGCCGGGCTGCAGGCCAAGCCTGCAGTGCCAGGCTGCACGCCCAGGCTGGGCGCAGTAGCCGGCAGGCTGCAGGCAGTGCCTGCAGCCAGCCTTGGGCAGGCCACGGCCACCCTTGGCTGCAGGCCAAGCCTGCGGCCGTGGGTGGTGTTGGCCTGCACAGGGGCTGCCGCAGCCCCATCCTGCCCGAAGGCAGGGGATGCAGCCCCACCAAGGCCTGTCAGCCTATCCCGAGGGGTCGAGTCTCGATTTTCGTGTCATATTCCAATTTACCTATTAGGATCTCCAAAAATTAATTTGAATCCCAATTAAATTGAAATTTTCCACACAATCAAAATTTCAACCTTTAAATCAAACTTAACTTTTGGGAAAAAATAAATTACGGTCGTCAATCTTCAATCTCCTCCAAGAATAATTACATAAAATTTCCTAAATCGTTTCCGGCGTACAAAAATTCTAACCATAAAAATTCTAAGAGACAAAAATTAAAATCCATGCGAAAATTACAGTGTTAATAAACTGCTCCCATGGTTACAGAAAAATTCCTAGATACAATTTTTCTAAATTCTAAGGAACCATAACCGGTATAAATAAGCATGCTTATAATAATTCATAAAATTAAAATAACCACATACTTTATACATAATCCATGATAACAACATAAAGGAACCCTAGAATAACACTCTCTAAATATCAAATCCATACATAAATAAAAAGACTAAGTAATTGTCTAATTTATGTACGTGGAATAGTCATGAGATGGCTCTGATACCAATTGTAGGAAAAATAAATCGGTAAAAACGTATCAGAGTGGCGCAGCGGAACAATAAAAATTTTTAGATCGTTAAATGTCTCATGATGCCATATACAAAAAACCAACAACAATTAAAACTCATACCTCAAGGATGCCAATCTGCAGGAGGAGAAAAACCGGAGGCTTCAACCAACTAGCCTTCTCTACTATTCTCCAATTCCTGAATGGCTGAGTGTGTGGGCACTCTGAACCTCGATCGATATGCTAGCACTACTAGTCTTCTTCCGACCACCCAGATCTCTAAAGAACTTTATTGTCACGATGAGCTGTGCAACAATAAGCCTGCTCACCTGAGAGTCTGTGGTCTGAGAGAACTGGAGTGGCAGGACCTCTATTTATAGACCTGCATAAGGTGATTCTCTGAATTTGAATTGGATTAGGAAAAGATATTCTCCCTTATCCATAACCATAAAATCTGAATTTTTCCATAGGAAAATCCCAACAATAAAATTCGGTTTATTTAGGATAAATCCAATCCAAATCTAAACCAGATTTTAACTAGAATTTTATCTCCCTTTTTCAACCAAAAAATCCGAAATTCCTAGGAGAAAATCTCCTCATAAAATTCGGCCACTTTTAGGATAAGGGAGAATCAAAATTCCACTAGGATTTTCAAGCTTGAATCTTATCTCAACCTTATCCAAAATAACCGAATTTTCCTAGGAGATACACTCCAAATTTTCTTCCACTTTTAAGGGAGGAGAGAATCCAAATTCAACTGGGATTGAAACTTGAACTTTTCCCTTTGAACCTTATCCACAAAAATCGAAATTCCATTGAGGATTATCCTCAAAATTTCGTCCACCTTTTGTTAGGATTTAGATTCAAAATTCAAGTAGGATTCTAACAAGATTATCCTCACCAAATCCAACTCAAATTCGAATTTCAAACCTTGTGGATTTTCCACAACAAATTCAAATCCCACTTGGACTGTGATTCAAAATTTGAATTTCAAATTTCAAATTCGAATTTCAAATTCAAATTTCAAATTTCAAATTTCAAATTTCAAATTTCAAATTTAAATTTCAAATTCAAATTTCAAATTCGAATTTCAAATTCAAATTTCAAATTCAAAATTCAAATTTCAAATTTCAAAATTCAAATTTCAAAATCCACAAAACGGTTGTGTTTCAAATTCTTGTTCTCATGGATAATTTTCTACAACTCCAATCCAATCTCAAATAAAATCATGGCAACTTTATTTAGAGTTTGAATAATTGTGTACTCTATTATCCAAAACAAAATCTGAATCCAACCAGAGAGAATCTTGTCTACCATCCTAATCCTGTGTCATCACCATCCATGCATAATAAACCAGCCAATAGCATACACAAATCAATTTGCCAAACGTTAAGGAATTATGTGGAGCTAGCAGAGGGACTGATTGAACATATATAATCGGGCCCCCATAAATCCATATGATCATCATTCTTTTACCGAATAACTCAATCATATGATCACTAGTTTCAGAGTCACACCACTATAAACCTGAAACTGAACTCCCAATTATATACCGTATTACGTAAGCATGTGACAAGCTATCGTCCAATGACCTTGTCATGTATGCAGAACCCTCAGATGATATCCATGATCAGCCTTAAGCCAAAGTCCGTTTAATCCTACTGATCAGGCTATCTTAAAGTTCCTCTATACTACCAAATAAAGAAAATGATTATTCACCATATGTGAATAAGAAGTCATCCGCCCAGCAAACGACCCAAGGCCTTGTCCATTTTCACATTCAGTATAATGCCTTTAAGAGGATACCCTTAACTCCTCATTAGAGCTATGATTCCAATATCTGTAAACGAACCCTTCATCGTATACAAGTCATGCACCCAACGAACCGGTCTATAAGCTTACTACCTCTAAGACGCTTTAGCCATTGGAACATCAAAGTACACAAGTCATATACATGAAGCTGTCCTTTTACTCAGGATTAAGGTTACTGCATAATGAACGTCAAAAGCAGATTGATCCACTCAAAGCGGACTTCGTAGATCAATCACGCTTTAGTCCCGGTCTAATATGTCACCACCAAGCAACATATCCATGTCTCTACTTGGGAGTCCAGCTCCAGACAGTCAAGACAAACCGTCCCCTCCAAGGCTTTAGACAACATAATAGTCTTAACATGAGTTAGATGCTCGGTCTAACCCCATAGACTACAGACCATAGTTTAGACTGCTAACTTTAGAACATTGTCTTCTCGCATACAAAAATCCGTTGCATGCAACGTTCTAACTGTTTAACACAAGCAATCAGGGAGCCATATTTGCTTACATTTACTTTAACATGTAAATAAGACGAGGACAGATAGCAATGTAACGAATAACCTCTATATATAATTTTATTATCTAGTTTAAAATAAATACATCAAAATGTCTCTAACGCTTAGGGCATTTCCTAACACCCTGGGCTTCTTATTCTTCTTCTTCTTCTTCCCATCTGAGACAGGAGGATTAGAAGAACTGGAAGCCGCTTGCTTCTGATTTGGCCTCTTCCTCTTCCGTGAAGGTTTGGAAGATTCCCCCAAATTGGCCTCACCTTTTGGTTGGACAGCATCCCAATCCCTGATCATCCGCTCATAAGCCTGAAGTTGCTTCATGAGCTCGGTTAGTCCTAACTCCCTTGTTGCCAGATTGTATGCGGCCTTAAACCCCACAAAATCTTTAGACATAGTTTTGAACACTATCTCGATCTGGGTGTTGTAGTCCAACTCAACACCATTCTCGGCAGCCTCAGCGAAGAATCCCATTAGAGTGATCATATGGTCCTTCACCGCAGTACCTGCCTTTTGCTTAGAGTTCATAATGCTGGTGATAGCGGACTGTCGAGCCAATTTTTCTTGGCCTCCGAACATGTCCTCCAGATTTTCCATGATCTCCCCAGCTACTTGATAAGTCTGATGCCGCTTTTGTAAAGCACTCGTCATACTAGCAAGGACGTAGCATCGAACTATTTCATTGGATTCTCTCCAACGATTATAGGCAATCGGGACCTCCTCAAGTGGTGTGTCAGGTTTGGGCCCAGGTGGGCATGGTTCGTCCAGTACGAACTTGTGTCTCTCACAGCTGAGAACTATTAATAGATTTCTTTTCCAATCGTTATAATTATCACCATTCAGCTTATTTTCAGTAAGTATTGAAATGAGGGGTGTTGGTGACATTTTGAACTGAAATAAAATTATACTAGACGTCATTACAAAGCCCAAGCAAATATGCAGATAATTTAGCAAATAAAACATACAAGTATGTTCCTACATAAAACTTGAAAAACATGTAGCATTGCAACGGTAATTCTCAGCACCTATTGCCCCAAGCCACCGAGGGGTGGTCATGGAAACAAATAGCCGGAACATGGACCCCGTCCAATTAATATATGTTGCCTTAAATCCTCCAAGGTTAAGACATATATTAATAACCGCTTATTTGGCCACTAGTTTAGTTAACAGAGCTTCTAGGGAAGGTTAATAACTAAACGAGTCTTGAGTGTATAACCATTGTTTACGTAGCCTGATCCACGTCCTACCAAGCTAACGAGGGGTGGTCATGAATAGGATCATACCCGAACACGTTTTCCACATAGGAGATCCAATCTAGTATACCGGCGGCGGTAAACACCTACCGAAGGGTGTGGTCAGGGCCGAACTAACGCGAGGCGTTACCATGCTTTCACATATGGATCAACAATGGAGGCCGTGGGTTTTGTTTGAAACCCTCTCCCACTCAATATTTTGAAAAACATGAAAGTTTTGACAAATTATGTATGATCAATATAGTATGAGCGGCACTCACCTATCCTATATGACATGTTATCAAATATGCATATAAAACATCCATCAAAACATATTTATACATCCATGACATAGCATAGAAAAAATAATTGACAGAATAACCAAGCCATGGTTCCATCCTAGAACAAAGAAAATAAAGATTACAAAATTCCATCGAAAGCATTCTTTGGGTCTTGAATTTCATTCCGTCTTCTTGTATCCATCTTTATGTAGCTTCTTCATTTATTTCTTATCCCAAGAATCATTTAAAATTTAAATCTCCAAAAATTTAAATTTCAAATTCAAATTCTAAATTCGAATTTCAAATTTAAATTTCAAATTCAAACTTTAAACAATTTTAAACATCATGTGTAATAATATGTAATTTCAAAAATTTCAAATTTTCAATTACATATTTTTAAACATGATTTAAAATTAAATTTCAAATTTAAAAATCAAAATTTTCTGATTTATAGACCAGTCGCACCACCGCCCCCGAAGGCGACAGCCGCCGTGGGCAGCCACCGGCCCTGGAGGGGCTGGCAGCCCACGGCCGCCCCTTATGTGCAGCCTTGCCAGGCTGCAGGCCAGGCCTGCAGCGCCAGGCTGCACGCCCAGGCTGTGACCAGCCTTGGGTAGGCCACGGCCACCCTCGGCTGCAGGGCCAAGCCTGAGGCCATGGGTGGTTATGGCCTGCACAGGGGCTGCCGTAGCCCCATCCTGCCCGAGGGTAGGGGCTGCAGCCCCACCAAGGCCCGTCGGCCTATCCCGAGGGGTCGTGTCTCAATTTTCGTGCCATATTCCAATTTACCTATTAGGATCTCCAAAAATTAATTTGAATCCCAATTAAATTGAAATTTTCCACACAATCAAAATTTCAATCTTTAAATCAAATTCAACTTTTGGGAAAAATAAATTACGGTCTTCAATCTTCAATCTCCTCCAAGAATAATTACATAAAATTTCCTAAACCGTTTCCGGTGTACAAAATTCTAACCATAATAATTTTAAGAGACAAAAATTAAAATCCATGCGAAAATTACAGTGTTAATAAACTGCTCCCATGGTTACATAAAAAAATTCCTAGATACAATTTTTCTAAATTCTAAGGAACCATAACTGGCATAAACAAGCATGCTTATAATAATTAAAATATCCACATACTTTATACATAATCCATGATAACAACATAAAGGAACCCTAGAATGCCACTCTCTAAATATCAAATCCATACATAAATAAAAAGACTAAGTAATTGTCTAATTTATGTACATGGCATAGTCATGAGATGGCGTTGATACCAATTGTAGGAAAATAAATCAGTAAAAACGTATTAGAATGGCGCAACGGAACAATAAAAATTTTTAGATCGTTAAATATCTCATGATGCCATATACAATAAACCAACAACAATTAAAACTCATACCTCAAGGACGCCAATCTTGCAGGAGGAGAATGACCGGAGGCTTCAACCAACTAGCCTTCTCAACTTTTCTCCAATTCCTAAATGGCTGAGTGTGTGGACACTCTAAACCTCGATCGGTATGCTAGCACTGCTAGTCTTCTTCCGACCACCCAGATCTCTAAAGAACTTTATTGTCACGATGAGCTGTGCAACAATAAGCCTGCTCACCTGAGAGTCTGTGGTCTTAGAGAACTGGAGTGGCAGGACCTCTATTTATAGACCTGCATGAGGTGATTCTCTAAATTTGAATTGGATTAGGAAAAGATATTCTCCCTTATCCATAACCATAAAATCCGAATTTTCTAGGGGAGAATCTCAACAATAAAATTCGGCCATTATGGATAAATCCAATCCAAATCTAAACAAGATTTTAACTAGAATTTTATCTCCCTTTTTCAACCAAAAAATCTGAAATTTCCTAGGAGATAATTTCTCAAAAAACTTCGGCCACTTTTAAGATAAGGGAGAATCAAAATTCTACTAGGATTTTCAAGCTTGAATCTTATCTCACCCTTATCCAAAGTAACCGAATTTTCCTAGGAGATTTTCTCAATAATTTCGGTCACTTTTCAGGGAAGAGAAAATCCAAATTCAACTGGGATTGAAACTTGAATTTTTCCCTTGAACCTTATCCACAAAAACCAAAATTCTATTGAGGATTATCCTCAAAATTACCTTTTGTTAGGATTTGGATTCAAAATTCAAGTAGGATTCTAACAAGATTATCCTCTCCAAATCCAACTCAAATTCGAATTTCAAACCTTGTGGATTTTCCACAACAAATTCGAATCCCACTTGGACTGTGATTCAAAATTTGAATTTCAAATTTCAAATTCAAATTTCAAATTCAAATTTCAAATTTCAAATTTCAAATTTCAAATTTAAATTTCAAATTCAAATTTCAAATTCGAATTTCAAATTCAAATTTCAAGTTCAAATTTCAAATTCAAATTTCAAAATTCAAAATTCAAATTTCAAATTTCAAATTTCGAAATTCAAATTTCAAAATCCACAAAACAGTTGTGTTTCAAATTCTTGTTCTCATGGATAATTTTCTACTACTCCAATCCAATCTCAAATAAAATCATGGCAAATTTATTTGGAGTTCGAATAATTGTGTACTCTATTATCCAAAACAAAATCTGAATCCAACTGGAGAGAATCTTGTCTACCATCCTAATCCTGTGTCATCACCATCCATGCATAATAAACCAGCCAATAGCATACACAAATCAATTTGCCAAACGTTAAGGAATTATGTGGAGCTAGTAGAGGGACTGATTGGACATATATAATCAAGCTCCCGCAAATCCATATGATCATCATTCTTTACCGAACAACTCAATCATATGATCACTAGTTTCAGAGTCACACCACTATAAACCTGAAACTGAACTCCCAATTATATACCGTATTACATAAGCCTGTGACGAGCTACCATCCAATGACCTTGTCATGTATGCAAAACCCTCATACGATATCCATGATCAGCCTTAGGTCAAAGTCTGATCAATCTTACTGATCAGGCTATCTTAAAGTTCCATTATACTACCGAATGAAGAAAATGATTATTCACCATATGTGAATAAGAAGTCTCCGCCCAGCAGATGACCCAAGGGCATGTCCATTTTCACATTCAGTATAATGCCTTTAAGAGGATACTTTTAACTCCTTAGAGCTATGATTCCGATATCTGCAAACAAACCCTTCATCGTATACAAGTCATGCACCCAACGAGCTGGTCTATAAGCTTACTACCTCTGAGACGCTTTAGCCATTGGAACATCAAAGTACACAAGTCATATACATGAAGTAGTTCATTTACTCAGGATTAAGGTTATTGCACAATGAACGTCAAAAGTCGATTGATCCACTCATAGCGGACTACGTAGATCAATCACGCTTTAGTCCCGGTCTAATATGTCACCACCAAGCAACATATCTATGTCTCTACTTGGGAGTCCAGCTCCAGACAGTCAAGACAAACCATCCCCTCCAAGGCTTTAGACAACATAATAGTCTTAACATGAGTTAGATGCTCGGTCTAACCCCATAGACTACAGACCATAGTTTAGACTGCTAACTTTAGAACATTGTTTTCTCATATACAAAAGTCCATTGCATGCAACGTTCTAACAGTTTTAACACAAGCAGTCAGTGAGCCATATTTGCTTACATTTACTTTAACATGTAAATAAACCGAGGACAGATAGCAATGTAATGAATAACCTCTATATATAATTTTATTATCCAGTTCAAAATAAATACATCAAAATGTCTCTAATGCTTAGGGCATTTCCGAACAATAGGGGGCGGCCGTGGGCTACCAGCCCCTCCGGGGCTGGTGGTTGCCCATGGCGGCTGCCGCCTTCGGGGGCGGCGGTGCGACGGTCTAAAAATAAGAAAATTTTGATTTTTAAATTTGTGATTTAATTTTAAATCATGTTTAAAAATATGTAATTGAAAATTTGAAATTTTGAAATTACATATTATTACACATGATGTTTAAAATTGTTTAAAATTTAAATTTGAAATTTAAATTTTAAATTCCAATTTGGAGTTTGAATTTGAAATTTAAATTTTTGGAGATTTAAATTTTAAATAATTCTTGGGATGAGAAATAAATGGAGAAGCTACATAAAGATGGATACAAGAAGACGGAACGAAATTCAAGACCCAAAGAATGTTTTGGATGGAATTTTGTAATCTTTATTTTCTTTGTTCTAGGATGGAACCATAGCTTGGTTTTTCTGTCAATTATTTTTTCTGTGATATGTCATGGATGTATAAATATGTATTGATGGATGTTTTATATGCATATTTGATAACATGTCATATAGGATAGGTGAGTGCCGCTCATACTATATTGATCATATATAATTTGTCAAAACTTGCATGTTTTTCAAAATATTGAGTGGGAGAGGGTTTCAAACAAAACCCACGGCCTCCATTGTTGATCCATATGTGAAAGCATGGTAACGCCTCGCATCAGTTCTGCCTTGACCACACCCCTCGGTAGGTGTTTATCGCCGCCGGTATACTAGATTGGATCTCCTATGTGGAAAACGTGTTCGGGTACGATCCTATTCATGACCACCCCTCAGTGGCTTGGTAGGACGTGGATCGGGCTACGTAAACAATGATTATACATTCAAGAATCGTTTAGTTATTAACCTTCTCTAGAAGCTCTGTTAACTAAACTGGTGGCCAAATAAGCGGTTATTAATATATGTCTTAACCTTGGAGGATTTAAGGCAACATATATTAATTGGACGGGGTCCATGTTCCAGCTATTTGTTTTCATGACCACCCCTCGCTGGCTTGGAGCAATAGGTGCTGAGAATTACCGTTGCAATGCTACATGTTTTTCAAGTTTTATGTAGGAACATACTTGTATGTTTTATTTGCTAAATTATCTGTATATTTGCTTGGGCTTTGTAATGATGTCTAGTATACTTTTATTTCATTTCAAAATGTCACCGACACCCCTCATTTCGATACTTACTGAAAATAACCTGAATGGCGATAATTATAAAGATTGGAAAAGAAATCTATTAATAGTTCTCAGCTGCGAGAGACACAAGTTCATACTGGACGAACCATGCCCACCTGGGCCCAAACTTGACACACCACTTGAGGAGGTCCCGGTTGCCTATAATCGTTGGAGAGAATCCAATGAGATAGCTCGATGCTACATCCTTGCTAGCATGACGAGTGCTTTACAAAAGCAGCATGAGACTTATCAAGTTGCTAGGGAGATCATTGACAATCTGGAGGACATGTTCGGAGGCCAAGAAAAATTGGCTCGACAGTCCGCTATCACCAGCATTATGAACTCTAAGCAAAAGGCGGGTACTCAGGTGAATGACCATATGATCACTCTAATGGGATTCTTCGCTGAGGCTACCGAGAATGGTGCTGAGTTGGACTACAACACCCAGATCGAGATGGTGTTCAAGACTCTGTCTAAAGATTTTGTGGGGTTTAAGGCCGCATACAATCTGGCGACAAAAGAGTTAGGACTAACCGAGCTCATGAAGCAACTACAGGCTTATGAGTGGATGATCAGGGATGAGGATGCGGTACGACCTAAAGGAGAGGCCAATTTGACGGAATCTTCCAATCCCTCACGGACGAGGAAGAGGCCAAATAAGAAGCAAGTGGCTTCTAGTTCTTTTAATCCTCCTGTCTTGGACGGGAAGAAGAAGAAGAAGAACAAGAAGCCAAAGGACCCTAAAAAGTCCAAATGCTTCCATTGTGGGAAGGTAAGTCACTTTAAGAAGGCTTGCCGGGAATTCCTAGCCACCAAGGGCAAGGAAGGTAAGGAACTTCATTACTGGAAGCGTGTTTGGTGGAAGAATCGAAAGATACTTAGGTCATGGATTCGGGCGCCACTAATCATGTTTGTGTTTCTATGCAGGGTTCGTGGAAACGAGAAGTCTACATGATAGGAGCCTCTCGTTGCGGACTGGAGATGGTATCTTTGTGGTGGCTAAAGCAGTGGGAGATGTTTACCTTTATTTTGATCAATTTAGGTTTATTTTATTAAAAGACTGTTTTTATGTTCCTAATTTTAGGAGGAACCTTATATCGGTAGCTTGTTTAATAAAGGATTCTTATTCAGTTTCTTTTAGTAAAAGAGTTGATATTCGTAGAAATAAGTCTTTTATCTGTTCTGGATGGAAACCTATATTTGATCAAACTAAAGATGTACTCACTGCTTGACACTGAATTAACAGATAACTCTAAAAGGTTGAAAGTTTCTCACTCTAACAAGGCGTATCTTTGGCACTTAAGACTTGGTCATATTAATCAGGATAGGATTCAAAGATTAGTGAAAGACGGTCCTCTGGAATCTCTGGGGGAGGTACGTCTTCCTCAATGTGAGTCTTGTCTAGAGGGTAAGATGACTAAGAGGTCTTTTGGAGCTAAGGGTACAAGGGCTCAGGAGCTCTTAGAAATTGTGCACACTGACGTATGTGGCCCCATGAACGTCACAGCACAAGGAGGGTTCGAGTATTATGTCTCTTTTATAGATGATTACTCAAGGTATGGATATGTGTATCTGATGCACCGCAAGAGTGAAACCTTTGACAAGTTCAAAGAGTATCGTGCGGAAGTGGAAAAGCAATTGGATAAATCCATAAAGACACTTCGATCTGATCGAGGTGGCGAATACCTCTCCGATGAATTTCTAGGGCATCTTGTAGAGAACAGGATATTATCCCAATTGACTGCACCTGGTACTCCACAACAGAATGGTGTAGCCGAAAGGAGAAACAGGACCTTATTAGATATGGTACGGTCCATGATGAGTTATTCAACGCTGCCATTATCATTTTAGGGATATGCTTTATAAACGGTGTGCTATATTCTGAACCAGGTTCCAAGCAAATCAATTCCTAAAACTCCGTATGAATTGTGGCATGGTAGGAAGCCCTCCCTTGGACATATGAGAATATGGGGCTGCCCGACGCATGTACTGGATGGGGATGCGAAGAAGTTGGAGCCAAGATCAGAATTGTGCATGTTTGTAGGGTATCCAAAGGGAACTAAAGGAGGTCTGTTCTATAACCCGAAGGAACAAAAAGTCATTGTCTCAACCCATGTGACATTCTTGGAGGAAAGTCACATAAATGACTTTAAGCCTCGAAGCAAAGTGGTGCTAGAGGAGTTATCGGGTGAAAGAACTGCTCCACAGATTTTGGTCTTGGACGCAAGTTCGAGTTCCAGTGAATGACCTGCAGATGATCAACAATTTAGGGTGTCTCGTCGTAGTGGAAGGGTTTCGAAGAAACCTAATTTCTTCATGTATGATGCTGAGGTATACCAGGCCGAGGCTCATGAGCATGAAGATGATCCGGTCACCTATGATGAAGCTATAAATGATGTTGATTCTAAATCTTGGAAACAGGCTATGAACAATGAGATGGATTCTATGAAATCTAACTCTGTTTGGGAACTTGTAGATTTGCCGGATGGGATAAAACCCATTGAATGCAAATGGGTCTACAAAAGAAAGAAGGATATGGAAGGGAGAGTGGAAACTTTCAAAGCTAGACTGGTTGCAAAGAGGTACACACAAAAGGTTGGAATCGATTACGATGAAACCTTTTCACCTGTTGCTATGCTGAAATCTATCCGTATTCTTCTGTCCGTTGCTGCGACTCTCGATTACGAGATCTCGCAAATGGATGTCAAGACGGCATTCTTGAATGGCCATCTTGAAGAGTGTATCTATATGATACAGCCCGAAGGGTTCGTAACAAAAGGCCAAGAAAGGAAAGTCTGCAAGTTGCTTAAATCCATTTATGGATTAAAGCAAGCATCCCGCTCATGGAACCAGAGGTTTGATCAAGCGATTAAGACATTTGGTTTTGAGCAGAACGTTGATGAACCTTGTGTTTATAAACGTATTAAGGATGGAAAAGTGGTCTTTCTGATACTCTATGTCGATGATATACTACTCATTAGGGATAATGTAGGGAACTTTTCATCGGTCAAGCTTTGGTTACACCAACAGTTCGACATGTTCTAAAGAAGCGGTTTGGCTCCGTAAGTTCTTTAGAGACCTTGAGGTCATTTCGGGTGTTGACAAGCCTATCACACTTTACTGTGATAACACAGGGGCTATTGCCAACACAAGGTAATCTCGACACCATAAGAGGACCAAGCACATCGATCGGAGATATCATATTATTAGAGGGCATGTAGAGATAGGACAAGTGGATGTATGTAAGATCGAGTCTGAGGACAACATCGCCTATCCCTTTACTAAGACTTTAGTGGCTAAAAGCTTTGAGAGGCACGTAGAGGCGATGGGGATCCATAACATGGCACATCTGCTGGCTTAGGGTAAGTGGGAGATTGTTAAGAAATGCCCTAAGCATTAGAGACATTTTGATGTATTTATTTTGAACTGGATAATAAAATTATATATAGGGGTTATTCATTACATTGCTATCTGTCCTCGTTTTATTTACATATTAAAGTAAATGTAAGCAAATATGGCTTACTGACTGCTTGTGTTAAAACTGTTAGAACGTTGCATGCAATGGACTTTTGTATGCGAGAAGACAATGTTCTAAAGTTAGCGGTCTAAACTATGGTTTGTAGTCTATGGGGTTAGACCGAGCATCTAACTCATGTTAAGACTATTATGTTGTCTAAAGCCTTGGAGGGGACGGTTTGTCTTGACTGTCTGGAGCTGGACTCCCAAGTAGAGACATAGATATGTTGCTTGGTGACATATTAGACCGGGACTAAAGCGTGATTGATCTACGTAGTCCACTATGAGTGGATCAATCTGCTTTTGATGTTCATTGTGCAATAACCTTAATCTTGAGTAAATGAACTACTTCATGTGTATGACTTGTGTAATTTGATGTTCCAATGGCTAAAGCGTCTCAAAGGTAGTAAGCTTATAGACCGATTTGTTGGTGCATGACTTGTATACGATGAAGGGTTTGTTTGCAGATATCAGAATCATAGCTCTAAGGAGTTAAAAGTATCCTCTTAAAGGCATTATACTGAATGTGAAAATGGACAAGGCCTTGGGTCGTCTGCTGGATGGATGACTTCTTATTCACATATGGTGAATAATCATTTTCTTAATTCGGTAGTATAATGGAACTTTAAGATAGCCTGATCAGTAGGATTAAATGGACTTTGACCTAAGGCTGATCATGGATATCATATGAGGGTTTTGCATACATGACAAGGTCATTGGATAGTAGCTCGTCACAGGCTTACGTAATACGGTATATAATTGGGAGTTCAGTTTCAGGTTTATAGTGGTGTGACTCTGAAACTAGTGATCATATGATTGAGTTGTTCGGTAAAGAATGATGATCATATGGATTTGCAGGAACCCGATTATATATGTCCAATCAATCCCTCTACTAGCTCCACATAATTCCTTAACGTTTGGCAAATTGATTTGAGTATGCTATTGGCTGGTTTATTATGCATGGATGGTGATGACACAGGATTAGGATGGTAGACAAGATTCTCTCCGGTTGGATTCAGATTTTGTTTTGGATAATAGAGTACACAATTATTCAAACTCCAAATAAAGTTGCCATGATTTTATTTGAGATTGGATTAGAGTTGTAGAAAATTATCCATGAGAACAAGAATTTGAAACACAACTGTTTTGTGGATTTTGAAATTTGAATTTTGAATTTTGAATTTTGAATTTTGAATTTGAAATTCGAATTTGAAATTCGAATTTGAAATTTGAATTTGAAATTCGAATTTGAAATTTGAATTTGAAATTCGAATTTGAAATTTGAAATTTGAAATTTGAAATTTGAATTTGAAATTCGAATTTGAAATTTGAAATTCAAATTTTGAATCACAGTCCAAGTGGGATTCGAATTTGTTGTGGAAAATCCACAAGGTTTGAAATTCGAATTTAAGTTGGATTTGGAGAGGATAATCTTGTTAGAATCCTACTTGAATTTTGAATCTAAATCCTAACAAATAGTGGACGAAATTTTGAGGAATATCCTCAATGGAATTTCGGGTTTTGTGGATCAGGTTCAAGGGAAAAATTCAAGTTTTAATCCCAGTTGAATTTGGATTCTCTCGTCCCTGAAAAGTGGCCGAAATTATGGAGAAAATCTCCTAGGAAAATTCGGTTATTTTGGATAAGGATGGGATAAGATTCAAGCTTGAAAATCCTAGTGGAATTTTGATTCTCCCTTATCGTAAAAGTGGTTGAAAATTTTAGGAGATTTTCTCCTAGGAAATTTCAGATTTTTTGGTTGAAAAAGGGAGATAAAATTCTAGTTAAAATCTTGTTTAGATTTGGATTAGATTTATCTCATAATGGCCGAATTTTATTGTTGGGATTCTCCCTTGGAAAATTCAGATTTTGTGGTTATGGATAAGGGAGAATATCTTTTCCTAATCCAATTCGAATTCAGAGAATCATCTCATGTAGGTCTATAAATAGAGGTCCTGTCACTCCAGTTCTCTCAGACCACAGACTCTCAGGTGAGCAGGCTTATTGTTGCACAGCCCACCGTGACAATAAAGTTCTTTAGAGATCTGGGTGGTCAAAAGAAGACTAGCAATGCTAGCATACCGATCGAGGTTCAGAGTGCCCACACACTCAGCCATTCGGGAATTGGAGAATAGTAGAGAAGGCTAGTTGGTTGAAGCCTCCAGTCATTCTCCTCCTGCAAGATTGGCGTCCTTAAGGTATGAATTTTAATTGTTGTTGGTTTATTGTATATGGCATCATGAGATATTTAACGATCTAAAAATTGTTATTGTTCCGCTGCGCCACTCTGATACTTTTTTACCGATTTATTTTCCTACACCTACTCCTTACACGGCCGTGTACACGGGTGTATACAAGGTTACATGGGCACGTCTATGCCCAACACGATCGTGTCTTGGAAAAATTTTCAATTTACTAATTGGTATACGGCCTCTTACATGGCCGTGTACATAGGCGTGTCACACTACACAGCCATGTACACCAACACGGCCTCTGACGTTTCAATAACCCGATCAATACACAGTCACTTACATGGTCGTGTACATGACTGTGTTCACCTACACGGCCATGTTCACACACACGGCCCCTTGAATGTGCACAGTACCAATGGTACATGGCCACTTACACGGCTGTGTACATGACCGTGTTCACCTACATGGCCATGTACAGTTGCACGGCCAGTTTCACGTGCATAGTCTAAGTAGTACACGACCACTTACACGGCCATGTACGTGCCTGTGTTCTTCAATTTTGCACTAAAATGTATCAAATTGTTCCTTAATTTCACATTAATTGAAATTTAAGGTACAGGGATGAGGTGTTCCTTACAGCCCGTGTACCTCATTGGGTCGTCACTAAAAAAAACTTTTTTTCATTTTAAATCTCTTCGTACAGGCGTAAAATTTTCAACTATTTTTTTTTCTTTTCAAAAATACTTTCCTCACATGAAAATCATGTGTGAAAGCCATATAAAATTTAAAACTAAACTTTTAGTTGTCTTTTGTAATACAACATAATTTACATAAATATATTTCCTCAACTTTGTTTCTCAAAATATATTTTCCTCAAACCACTCTTTTGATACTCAGCAGAAGACTGGTAGCAGGACCATAATCCACATTGGAATTCCCTATCCCATTGGCACTGTATATCCTGCTGCCATCCAGATTATCTACTGGATAGGTTTCTTACCTACAACATGAACAAACCAGTGAGCTAACAGGCTCAGTAAGTCAAACATACATGCTATAAATCACATAGATTCAAAAATATGAAAAATAAAATTTCCTATAAATAATACTATTCATCTATAAATAGTACTATTTACTATGAACAGTAACTTTGACTTTTAATCGGTAAATAGTAACTCAGACTCTTATCAGGTACTATTCACATCACCTTGACTGAGTACACTACACTTAATGCTAGTGTCGGTTATGCCTAATTATGATCAATTACGGCTTTCATCATATTTTCGATCTTTATCATTATTTATGTTCTGGTTTTGAGCTCATGCTGGCCGTACTAATATCATATGCGCGCTGACTATGAGGGGCCTTGGGAGCGACTCTAAGGCTAATCCTCCCTAGTCCATCATTGCCCAAAGCAATCTTGTATTCCTGAAGGACCTTTAAACCTCCACCTTACTATTGGAGGCCGGCATGCCAAAAATGGTTTTATTACCATCTTTCAATTATAGTTCCGACCAGGTGGCATTAATCATCACCTCAAAATAAGGAACCCTTATTGCCCGTAGGTCTTTACACATTCTTTCTTTTAAGGGTGTGTCTTAAATTTAGTCACACTCTTTCCGTAGTGTACCCACAATACACATTTCACTTTATCAGCTTGTTGGGTGTGTTAGTCTAACTATACCCTAGTGCCTGTAGGACTTTACATCTAATGTACAATTAGTACATAATTAAACATCGCAGTATTTCATGTTGCAGACATGAAAATGCTTGAAACAACTGCGATAACATCTACCTTCAGAAATCCTCCACAGTTTTGTTATCTTATCTAGTTTGGGTAACTACAGGCAGCATATGGCCTCTTAATACCCATCATTATTCATCACTTTACATATATTCATTTTGTTATTAACTTTACAACACATTTCATCTTTTTTTGTAATACACGGCTTGATACACGCACGTGTCCAAGCTCGTGTACCTATAAACTTTAGATTTTTTACTTTAAAATCTTAGTTATGGCCTCTAAAATCTTATTTAAGACTTCTAGGTCCTTAACGGTCCTTTCCGAGCCTTTCAGAAATTTTTAGTCAAAATGACCATTTTGCCCCTAACGGGTTTCGGGACAGTAACAATTCCGTTCTATTATTTTTCTGGGATTTTGTAAGCTCAAATATCATAAAGTAATATTTCTTAGGTTTCGATATATTTTTACATCATTTTGCTACAAAACCGGTAATTATTTCTCACCCGACCGTCGGATGTATTATTCCGACACCTAGGGTCGTTTCTCGTTTTTTTAGCGTTTCGGAGTCTCAAATGGGTATTTCACTACTCTTAAAACATTTATTATTCCATTCCCCAGCCTTGGTTCCTAAGGGGCTCGGGTTTTTCATCCCGTCCATAAATTTTTCCCCTCATTTCCTAAAATACTCCTAACATAAATTTTTCCCGTTCTCGGTATTTTAGACATTAGAGGGTCGTTTCAATATTCCTTTTGGGTTCAATCTTCCATTACTAATTTTAACCTACCGAGGGGTCTCGATTTTTATTTACAATCCTATATTTTTACTCGTTGTTTCCCGAAATACCCTTTATGCCGTTTTAGAAATTTCGGTAGTCTTTCCACTTAAATATTAGGTTTTCTTAGCATTAAGTACACCTCAGAACCTTAGTACCTACCATGTACTATACCGGAGGCCTATTTTACGTAAAGTTACCAAACTTTGTGTAAAAAATTTTTCACATTATCCATCATTCAAATCACAACACAAATTTCACCATGTTCCTTAATCATAGGCCACGGTTTTCTTATCAATTCACGCCAAGAAATTTTTATCACAAAGCTTATTCATCACATATCAATCTTAGGGTTTCTAATGCACATTTCAACATAAAAAACCTAAGAAAATTTCATTCCAACCTAGCCCTTTTACACCACGGTTTTCATGTCTAAAACCTTAGGAAAATTTTTCTTATTCCTACGGTTCTTTATCGACATTTTTTCATCAATTTTCATCACAAAAATTTTCCATATTCTCCTATACATAAGCCACGGATTTTCATTAGAAACATGCATAAATTTTACTTGTTTCAAGTTTCTAAAACATGCTTTAATCACTACAGCACCAAACTAACATCAACACCAAAACGAATCATCAAACTTTTTCACCATTTTCCACCCAAACATGCCATAGATTTTATGAAGAAAAATGGCAAGAAATGCTTCAAAATGGTGGCTCACCTTATCAGCTTGATTCTTTGATGCTAGTAGTGATTTGAAAGCTAATTTGGTGAAGAATTTTTGCTAAAATTTTGCTTGGAAAGGGCAGGGATACACGGCCTCAAATGGACAGCATGTGGGCTGTTTTTCCCAAATTTCCAAATGAATTTTTCCACTCTTATTTATAGGCAAATGGTGGATGACCAACTTGCAATTTTTTCCAACAATTTAGAAATTATTTAGGGACATTTTAGCAACATTCTAGGGATTCATATGAAATTTTTTTGCTGATTTTCCTTGCTTTTGGCCGAACCTCTTTTTCTCATTTTTGCCAAATTTTTTTCATGCCATTTTTGCTAAATCCTAGCCTTTGATTCAAGATTAGCATTAATCCACACCATTAATGCAGCCTACCATCCTTTATAAGCGTTAATTCACCATTTATTACATCACATTTTTTATGTCATACATGACATCATCCAATTAATTCATATATTATTTCATGGTCAAAGTTTGACCAAAAGTCAAACCAAACGGAAATCTACTGAAATCGTGTAGGCGAGTTTCTGATGCCTCCAGTGTGATCGGTCTGCCTTATTTTGCTTCCGTTTGGCCAAAATTCATTATCGTAAATTTTTGTCTTTTAGTGCACTTCAGTGCACTCTCCAGGGTTTTTGACTCCGTTTTAGGGCCGTCTCACCCGTTTCTGTTCGGGAAGATTTTCCATCTCCAAACTTACACTCTTTAACACTATTAAAACATTTTCATCGCATTCTAACCAGTATTAAAACATAACTTCTTCATATTTTATACATTAAAATTGTCATATATACACAATTTTAAACTTCTACGAGAATCTCAAAATTCTCAGTTATCACATTCACCCCTCCTTATAAAATTTTCGTCCTTGAAAATTTAGAACAAGGGGGGGTACAATTCTCTAATTTCATCCTCACACTCCCATGTAGCCTCTTCAACATTGTGATTTTTCCACAAAACTTTAACTAATGGGATCGTCTTGTTCCTTAAGGCTTTTTTGTCTCGTGCCAAAATTTGAATAGGCTTCTCTTCATACGTTTGATCTTCCTGGATTTGGATCAGTTCATGTTTCAGTATATGGGACGGATCCGATATGTACTTTCACAACATAGACACATGAAACACATTATGTGTGGCTGACATTTCTGGGGGTAATGCCAACTTATAGGCAACCTTTCCAATGCGTTTGATAATTTCAAATGGTCTGATATATTTTGGACTCAATTTCCCTTTTTTACCGAAACGCATTATTCCTTTCGTTGGTGAAACTTTTAGGAATACGAAATCCCCTTTGTTAAACTCTAGGGATCTTCATCATTTATCCGCATAGCTCTTCTGCTGGCTCTACGCAATCTTCATTCATTGTTGTATTTTTGCAACTGCATTAATTGTTTCTTACACAAAATTCGTTTTGTGCAGCTACTTTTCTTGTAGATGGTACCAATGGATAGGTGATCTACACTTTCTTCTATATAAGCTTCATAGGGTGCCATTCCTATGGAAGCTTGGGAGCTATTATTGTACGAAAACTCTACCAATGGAAGTTTTTCATTCCAGCTTCCTTGGAAATCTATTGTACACACGCGAAGCATGTCTTCTAATGTTTGGATTGTCCATTCAAATTGTCCGTTCGTCTGTGGATGAAAAGCCGTACTCAGATGTAATTCCGTTCCCATAGCTTCTTGCATGCACATCCAGAAATTCAAAGCAAATCATGCATCACAATTTGATACAATGGACTTAGGAACACTATGTAACCTAACGATATGGGTTACATAAAGGCTCGCCAGCTTTTCCAGTGAAAAAGTCATTTTCACTGCTATAAACCTTACAATTTTTGTTAATCTGGTGACAATAATCGAAATGGTATCATAGCCTTCTCGGGTTTTAGGTAACCCTACCACAAAATCCATCGTAATATGTTTCTATTTCCATTCGGGAATTTCTAACGGCTCTAATTTTTTGCTAGGATGTCGGTGTTCGGCCTTAACTCTTTGGCACATCATGCATCTATTCACGAATTTTGCAATGTCATTCTTCATCCCATTCCACCAGAATTGCAATTTCAAATCCTGGTACATCTTATTGGCTCCGAGATATATGAATATGGTATTTCATGAGCTTCTGTCATAATCCACCTTCTTAATCCTTCATCATCGGGAACATGAATTCTTTCCTGATGCAGGATCAATCCATCCTTGGATACTCCTTCCAGAAGACTTGTTAGATTTGGATCTCATTTTTGAGCCTCTCTAATGTCCTCAAATAATGATGATTCTAATTGAAGTGCAGCCAATTTTCCAGATATCAGCTTCATCTTCAATGAGTTAATCTCCTGCTGTAATAGCCTTGGAAATTTTTCAATCGATAATTGCTGTGAAATAGCAGATTTTCTACTTAACGCATCCACAACTCGATTAGCTTTTCTGGGATGGTAGAGGATCTCGCAATCGTAACTCTTGACCAGCTCCAACCATCTCCTCTACCGCATGTTCAACTCTTTCTATGTGAAGAGGTATTTTAAGCTCTGACGATTAGTATAGATCTGACACTGAGCTTTATATAAATAGTGTCACCAGACCTTCAGCGCGAACACTACTGCGGTAAGTTCTAGATCATGCGTGGGATAATTTCTCTCGTGATCCATTAATTGACCTGAGGCATATACTATCAGCTTGTCGCCTTGCATCAAGATAGCTCCTAATCCCATTTTCTAAGCGTCATTGTAAATCACGAACATTTCCCCTTCAGTAGGAAGTGTAAGGATTGGCACGCTTGTTAGTCGCTTCTTTAACTCTCGAAAGCTCCTTGCGCACTCATCAGTCTACTCATACTTCCTCTCTTTGCGTGTAAGAGCCGCGAGAGTTACAATGAGTCGTGCAAATCCCTCTACAAATCTCCTATAATAGCCAGCTAAACCTAAGAAACTCCGTATTTCGATCATGTTTCTAGATGTAGGCCATTCATTGATTGCCTCCACTTTAGCAGGATCCATAGTGATTCCTTCCTTGGAGACTACATGTCTGAGGAAATGTACTCTATTTAGTCAAAATTCACACTTAGAGAATTTTGCATAGAATTAGTGCTTCCTTAGTGTTTAAAGAACGATCCTCAAGTGTTCCTCGCACTCCTCATGAGTTTTTGAATATATAAAGATGTCATTGATAAACACAATGACAAACTTATGTAGAAATTCTTTAAAGACTCGGTTCATCAGATCCATGAATGTAGCTGGGACATTTGTTAACCCAAACAGCATCACCAAAAATTTGTAATGATCGTAACAGGTTCTAAACACGGTCTTCAGAATATCACTCTCCTTGATCTGCAATTGATGATATCCTGATCAAATATCGATCTTGGAGAATACTGCTGCGCCTTCGAATTGATCAAACAAGTCATCAATTCTAGGTAACGGATACCTATTCTTGACCATGACCTTGTTTAATTCTCGATAATCGATGCACATGCGAAATGTTCCATCCTTCTTCTTGACGAACAGTACTAGAGCACCCCATGGGGAATAGCTCAAACATATGAATCCCTTATCAGAAAGCTCTTTTAATTCCTCTTGTAACTCCTTTAGCTCCTCCGGTGCCATTTGATATGGCGCCTTTGATATAGATGCAGTTCCTAGCATCAATTCGATCTCAAAGGAGATCTCTTGTTCTAACAGCAACCCGGGTAATTCTTCTGGGAAGACATAAAGAAACTCGTTCATAATAGGAACGTCTTCTGGTTGAAGCTTCTGTTCCTCCGTCACATCCATTATATACACTAAGTATCCAGTATAGCCGCTAGATATTAGCCTTCTTACTTTCATCGAATTGATTATTGTCTTCCTTATTTTATGTGACGAGCTGACATATTCGAAGCCATCTTCCTTGTTGGGTTGAAACACTATTCTTCGCTTATGGCAATCGATCGTGATTTAATACTTCCCTAGGAAATTCATTCCTAATATTACATCGTAATCAGCTAGCTCCATCATGATCAGTTCCGCATATAATTCCCCATTTGCCACAATTATTGGTACATGAGGCAATCAATAATTGGACATCAATACTTCTCCTGAGGGTAGAGCCGTTCTAAATGTCATACACATATTATCCTTAGGATATCCTATTCTGTTCGTAAATTCATATGAAATAAACGAATGCGTAGCTCTAGAATCAAATTAAATAGACGCCAAGTGATTAGCGACTGAAAGCTGACCTGTCACTACATTGGACATCCCAGCTTCTGCATCCACTTTTGTGTAGACCATGACTCGAGCATCAGCACGAGGCAAGCATTATGATCTTTCTTGCGTCTCCGAAGGTGAAGGCCTTTCAATCTTTGCTTGTAGTGCATGAGCTTGGGGACGTTACTGTTGTGGCTGAAATGTACCCTGCACATTTTGCTGATTCTCGAGATAGTTTTTGGCAAAGTGGCCTTCCTTTTCACCTTGAAAATAAGCATTTGGCTCAAATTTACATCGACCTGGGTGCCTCCTTCCACACGTAACATAGTCGCGAACAACAACTAGGGCATTGTTGTTTAACTTTCGCTACTGATTCCTATTTCCAGAATTATTTCCTTTCCTCTTTCCTTGCAATTGTTGGCCAGAAGTGCTTGATTGTCCGACCTTAACGTTCGGGTTTGGCTTGCTACCTTGTCTGACCTGGGGTCCAGCTTAAGCAACTTTTGCCAAGACTTTTTCCTTCTTCTTGGCATCCCAGATTCTCTCCTTCTCTTCCCTTTATCGAGCTAGGTGGTACTCAACTCTTAAGGCTCGACTAACACAGTCAGCTACAGTAGTGGGTGGCGTTAACCCACTATCTACCAAGGTTGAGATGTCGGGTCGGAACATCCCGAGCAGCTTTTGAATTTTCTCCCTTTCAGTAGGGATGATATTGGACATAGCCGGAATAATTGGTCAAACTTTTGATAGACTTAACTTACTGTCATGTTCCCTTGCTTCCCTCTATTGGGCTTGCAACAGCGCGGGATCATAATACTTCTGATTAAATTCTTCTAAGAAATCTATCCATGACATCATGGCTATATTTCTTCTTAGTTTGACAGTATCCCATCAAAATCTTGTATCCTTCCTCAGCACAAAGGATGCACATATGATCTTTTCTTGTTCATTCAGATCCATAAACTCCAGGATCATTTGGAGTGAAGAAAGCCACTCCTCTGCTTCTAGTAGGTTTGTGGAACCCTCGAATTCTGGTGGCTTCATCCGTCAAAATCATTCGTACAATGATTCCTGATTTACGCGGGGTTGAGGTTAGGGTTCTATGACTATTTCAGGCATAATTGCCGGCACTGCTTGTTCAGGTACAGCCATTTGTGAGGTTTGGCCTTCTTCTTGGCCTTGCCTCTATTCCATCTACTCTAGTCTCTACCTTAGCTGAGCATTTTCTTTCCTCTGAGCTTCGATCAGAGCTTGCAGTTCTTCTACCCTTTCAGAAAGGATAGGACACCTTCTCATATTTCTTTGGTTACACATGTTCACCATCTTTTCTATTTCCTACGGTCATATAAAAATCAATCGTTAGATTTTCAACAAACATATTTTTACAATATAAGTAAAAATAGTTTTCAAATATCTCATCATTTTAACATATCAAAATTTCATATCATTTTATTTCATAACTTTCATATACACATCAATCTTAAGGCTTTTTTCTCAAAATAGCCTTTCTATACAGTCATACATGTACATATACTACCATATACATTTATACATCTTATATGTTTTTACATCTAACCCCTGGTTGAGATTGGTCCGGAACTAACAGAAATTCTTCCGGATCCTCTTCATCCTCATCCATACCATTCCCGGTCCCGAATGGTGTCATTCCTCTATTGGTACTCGTCCCCTCTTATCACCTCGATGGGCCAGCCTCATGGTCATTAGCCAAAGGTCGCGCTCCATAAAGACGATCTAGCATTCTCTCTTTTAATGATTATTCACGTCGGTTGCGCACCATGCGCTCCAACAGTAGCTCTCCTTCCACTTTAGCTACTGTAACTATAAACTCTCGTAAAATAGTAGGATATAGAGGGGTTATCCTTTGTCGTAGATCTATAGTAAGCCCCTTCTAGAATATGTCACAAAAATCCTCATCAGTGAGGTTGGACATAGGACATCTCCTCACAATGTTTTCCTCGAATCGTACTGCATAAGTTAAGACAGTATCACTAAGTAGCATTTGTAGTCTCTCTGCCCAGAGAGCAAACTATCTAACATCTGTGTATCTAGGCAAAGCCGATGATGGCATCACTACCTTGCTCTCTAAAGAGTCTAAAACCAGTGTTGGGCTCTTTTGCAAAAACTGCTGTATCATAATATGTCTGAACTCAGCCCAGTTGAGCCCTAACAGCATGTCCTAGTCACAATATTCCTAGAACATCTGTGCATCCTCACGAAAGGTACCGACTACTAACAGGACCCAGCAGTCCTCATCAATGTCACATTAGTGCATAATCGTCTCCACATCATGTAGCCAATCTCAGGTAGAAATCCCCTGTTGACCTCCCTCGAAAGTAGGTGGATGACTACCTCAGAAAGCGTGTACCGTGTGGACTGATACCCCAGCTCCTACGTGCGGTCGTCCTCCAACAATTGAAATGTCTATCTCAACTGGTGGATTAGGTACTGGTCGAGGAGGTGGTGCTTGAATCGGTACCGGTGCTCTAGCCCGTAGCGCTGGCGACTCAGGTGTCGGTGGTCGATATGCTGGTCGTTAGGACATGGACGGCCTAATCACAGACTTGGTCCATATCCTGATCGGCCCTCTTAGTCTATAATGCTGAGGTCGCACATATGATGGCCTAGTCATCGTATATCCTACAAAATACATAATCTCGTATAAATGAATAGTTAACTAACTTAAAGAAAGCTAACTTACTTGGATTGACGAGCAGACTGCGCTTTGTGCTAGTAGGGATATGTCAACTGCTTTGATACCAACTTGTCATGCCCCGAATCTCGGCCATGCGAAACCATCAAAATCTGACTCCATAGTCGACTAAAACGGCTCATGCACCTCATTGGGTTGTCACTAAAAAAACTTTTTTTCATTTTAAATCTCTTCGTACGAGGCCCAAAATTTTTACCCAATTTTTTTTTTGTTTTCAAAATACTTTCCTCACATGAAAACCATATATGAAAGCCATATAAAATTTAAAACTAAACAGTTAGTTGTCTTTTTTAATACAACATAATTTACATAAATACATTTCCTCAACTTTGTTTCTTAAAATACATTTTCTTCAAACCATTATTTTGACGCTCAGTGAAAGACTGGTAGCAGGACCATAATCCACAATGGAATTCTCTATCCCATTGGCATCGCATATCCTGCCACCACCCAAATTGTCTGCTGAACAAGTTTCTTACCTGCAACATGAACAAACTGGTGAGCTAACAGGCTCAGTAAGTTCAAACATACATACTATAAATCACATAGATTCAAAAATATCAAAAATAAAATTTCCTACAAATTTTACTATTCATCAGTGAAGAGTACTATTCATCATGAACAGTACTTTGACTTTTGACCGTTGAATAGTAACTTGGACTCTTATCGGGAACTATTCACATCACCTTAACCGAGTACACTACACTTAATGTTAGTGTCAGTTATGCTCAATTATGCTCAGTTATGGCTTTCATCATATTTTTGGTCATTATATTTATTTATGTTCTGGTTTTGAACTCATATTGGCTGTACCGATATCATATGCGTGATGACTGTGAGTGGCCTTGAGAGCGATCCTGTGGCTAATCCTCCCCAGTCCATTAACGCCCGAAGTGGTCATGTATTCCTGAAGGACCTTTAAACCTCTACCTTACTATTAGAGGCTGGTACACCAAAAATGGTTTTATTACCATCTTTCAATTATAGTTCCGACTGGGTGGCATTAATCATCACCTCAAAGTAAGGAACCCTTATTGCCCATAGGTCTTTACACATTCTTTCTTTTAAGGGTGTGTCTTAAATTTAATCACACTATTTCCATAGTGTACCCACAGTACACATTTCAGTTTATCAACTTGTTGGGTGTGTTAGTCTAATTACCTAGTGCCTGTAGGACTTTACATCTAATGTATAATTAGTACATAATTAAATATCATAGTATTTCATGATGCAGACATGAAAATGCTTGAGCTTACTACAACTGCGATAATGCCCACCATCGGAAATCCTCCGCTGTTTAGTTATCGTCTTTAGTTTGGGTTCCTACAGACAATATATGGTCTATTAATACCCATCATTTTTCATCACTTTACATATATTCATTTTGTTATTAACTTTACAACACATTTTATCTCTTTTTGCAATACACAGCTTGATACACGCCCGTATGCAAGCCCGCGTACCTATAAACTTTAGATTTTTAATCTTAAAATCTTATTTATGGCCTCTAGAATCTTATTTAAGACTTCTAGGTCCTTAACGGTCCTTTTCGAGCCTTTCAGAAATTTTTGGTCAAAATAACCATTTTGTCCCTAGTGGATTTCGGGATCATAACAATTCTGTTCTATTATTTTTCTAAGATTTTCTAAGCTCAAATATAATAAAGTAATATTTTTTAGGTTTCGATATATTTTTACAGTATTATTTGCTGAAAAGCCGGTAACTATTCCTCACCCGACCCTCGGAGGTACTATTTTGACACCTAGGGTCGTTTCTCGTTTTTCTTGCGTTTTGGAACCTCAAATGGGTATTTCACTACTCCTGAAACGTTTGTCATTCCGTTCCCAAGTCTTGGTTCCTAAGGGGCTTAGGTTTTTCATCCTGTCTATAAATTTTCCCCCTCATTTTCTAAAATACCCCTAATGTAAATTTTTCCCGTTCTCGGCATTTTAGATATTAGAAGGTCGTTTTAATATTCCGTTTGGGTTCAATCTTCCATTACCAATTTTAACCTACCGAGGGGTCTCAATTTTTATTTCCGGTGCTGCATTTTTACCCCTCGTTTCCTGAAATGCCCTCTACGCCGTTTTAGAAATTTCAGCAGCATTTTTACTTAAATTTTAGGTTTTCCTGGCGTTACGCCTCAGAACCTTGGTACCTGCCACGTACTATACTAGAGGCCTATTTTACGTAAAGTTACCAAACTTTACGTAAAACGTTTTTCACACTATCCATCATTCAAATCACAACACAAATTTCACCATGTTCCTTAATCATAGGCCACAGTTTTCTTATCAATTCACGCTAAGAAATTTTTATCACAAAGCTTATTCATCACATATCAATGTTAGGGTTTCTAATGTGCACTTCAACATCAAAAACCTATGAAAATTTCATTCCAACCTAGCCCTTTTATGCCACGGTTTTCATGTCTAAAACCTTAGGAAAATTTTTCTTATTCCTAGGGTTCTTTATCAACATTTCTTCATCAATTTTCATCACAAAAATTTTCCATATTCTCCTATACATAAGCCATGGATTTTCATTAGAAACATGCATAAATTTTGCCGGTTTCAAGTTTCTAAAACATGCTTTAATCACTACAGCACCAAATTAACATCAACATCTAAACAAATCATAAAACTTTTTCACCATTTTCCACCTAAACATGCCACGGATTTTATGAAGAAAAATGGCAAGAAATGCTTCAAAATGATGGCTCACCTTATCAGTTGATTCCTTGATGCTAGGAGTGAGTTTGAAAGCTAATTTGGTGAAGAATTTTTGCTAAAATTTTGCTTGGAAATTGGCAGGGATACACGGCCTCAAATGGACAGCATGTGGGCTATTTTTCTCAAATTTCCAAATGAATTTTTCCACTCCTATTTATAGGCAAATGGTAGAGGACCAACTTGCAATTTTTCCTAACAATTTGGAAATTGTTTAGGGACTTTATAGCAACATTCTACGAACCGAAAAGAAATTTTTTTTGCTAATTTTTCTTGCTTTTAGCCAAACCCTTTTTTTTCATTTTTGCCAAATTTTTTTCATGCCATTTTAGCTAAATCCTAGCCCTTGATTCAAGATTAGCATTAATCCATACCATTAATGCTGCCTACCACCTTTTGTAAGCTTTAATTCACCATTTATTAGATCATATTTTTGATGTCATACATGACATCATCTAATTAATTCATATATTATTTCACGGTCAAAGTTTGACCAAAAGTCAAACCAAACGAAAATCTACCGAAATCGTGTAGGTGAGTTTCTGACACCTCCAGTGCGATTGGTCTGTCTTATTTTGCTTCCGTTTGATCAAAATTCATTATCATAAATTTTTATCTTTTAGTGCACTTCGGTGCACTCTCCAAGGTTTTTGGCTTCGTTTTAGGGCCGTCTCACCCGTTTCTATTCGGAGAGATATTCTATTTTTGAACTTATACTTTTTAACCCTGTTAAAACATTTTCATCGCATTCTAACCAGTATTAAAACATAACTTTTTCACATTTTATACATTAAAATTGTCATATACATACTATTTTAAATTTTTCGAGAATCTTAAAATTCTTGGTTATCACATTAATAGCTAAACGAGTCTTGAGAGTGTTACTATGCTTTCACGTATGGATCAATAATGGAGGCCATGGGTTTTGTTTGAAACCCTCTCCCATTCAATATTTTAAAAACATACAAGTGTTTTTATGAACATGTATGATCAATAACAGTTTGAGCAGCATTCTTTTATTTTACATGACATGTTATCAAATATGCATACAAAACATCCATCAAACATATTCATCCATCCATGACTAAACACAAAAAGAATAAACGACGGAAAATCCAATAACTTAGCCATGGTTCCACCCTAGAAAAGAGAAAAATTAATGACTAAAAAATTACATCCAAAGTATTCTTTAGGTCCTGAATTTTGTTCCATCTTTGCATATCCATCTTCATATAGCTCCTCCATTTATTTCTCATCTCAAAAATTATTTAAAATTCAAATTTATAAAATTCAAATTTTAATAGTTTCAAATTTCATGCATAACATGTAATTTAAAATTTTAAATTTACAATTACATAATTTTATACATAATATAAAATTAAATATCAAATTTAAAAATTGAAAAAATTTCAAGTCTTGGCTTGTTGAGCCACGGGCCACAAGCACACCAGCCCACGATAAGGCTAGCAGCTTACTATAGGGGCTGCAAGAAATGCTGCTATATCCCGCCAAGCTATAGGTAGTTCCTATAGCCGTGGGCTACAGCCTTGGCAGGGGCTACCTAATTTGGCGTACTGCCCCCGAGGTTGGTTCTCATATTTTGTGCCATATTCCTAATTTACCCTTTAGGATCTTCAAAAAAATTTTAAATCCTAATTAAATTGGGATTTTCCACACAAAAGAAATTCAATCATTAAATTTAATTTAATTCTTAGGAAAAAAATAAATTATTCCTTCAATTTTCATCTCCTTCATGAATAATTACATAAAATTCCTATGCCAGTTACAGTGTACAAAAATTCTAAAAATTCAAAGAGACTAAAAACTAAAATCTATGGGAAAATTACTGTGACATCCCGCCCTACGTAGGGTTAAATAATACTATTACAGTCAGCTACTGTCGCCAACTACGATAGACTGTAACCACTTGGGTCATCAGTAACTTACTTTTAACTTGCTTTTAACTTATTCTGATACCACATATGACGACTGGTATCTTACTTTTAACTTACTTCGTTTAACATGCTTATCTTAAACTCCTATTTGAATGTGAAAATTGGGGATAATTTTTTTTTCTTTTTTTTTAACTTTAAACTTGCAAGTCGTATCATGGTAAAATATTTACTAAAGTAAATACATTATCATAACTTGATATACATCATAAAACATCATTTTAACATTCTTTTCATTACTCTTTTAAACAGCTCAGCGGAAGACTCATAGCAGTACCATAACCCTCGCCCAGTCTCTTGGCACATGCAGATCTCGTTCGTCATCCATCACTTGTCTTATCGTCATGCAGGATGCTTACCTGCAACATAAACAAACTTGTGAGCGACAGGCTCAGTAAGTTCAAACATACATTCATGACATATAGCAATTCATGCCATATAGTACAAGGCAATTCTGATACCTACTGTAACCACGAAACATTGCATATCATATACCGTATACTACTTAACATTCATACGTATCACATATAATCTTATAAACATACTTGTACATATCTGAACACACTTTACATCATAATCCTACTTTCACACTTAGTATCATAAACATACTTAATGTATTTTATACGTACTTAACATCATAAACATACTTTTGTATTTATCATGCTTTAATCTCATATACATACTTTAATACTTGAATCACGTGAACATACTTTCCTATTTAACATACTTGAACCATCATAGTCATACTTATGTATACTTAAACCTCATACACATAGCATACTTAACTTATGCTAAACTTCGTAAACATAACATATCGGAAACATTACATACTTAAACGTATGTTTACACATTGTATGCTACACATCGTAAACATAACATATATATCATACTTATTATAGTGAAAATACTTTCACATTTAACATAATAAATATACTTGTCATGCTGAAATACATAAAACATCGTAAATGTACTTAAGTATCGTAAATTATACTTACATATACTTAAATATACTTAACATCATAAACATACTTTCATACATACAAACATTGCATACACGTATCGTTTATTACTTAGACATTCATATTTAAATATACCATGCATATGTATCATCATATAGAGCATACTTAACCTAATATGATTAACTTACGTTTATTAACTTATGCGTAATAGTTATAACATATCATATTTTTAACAGGAACGTTAGTCATGTTACACTTGCTTATTACCATGAGTAGTACTATTTATTATAAATAGTAACTTTATAACGTTATGTTTGCTTAACATTAATACTTAAACGTAGTTAACATCATTCATACCATCTCTGACAGAACATATATAATACCAATTATGACATCAAAATATTAACACAACATATGTCACGGCCCAAAATTTAGACACGTGACACGGCAGCCAAATCATAATATCAACCCGAGATTTAAGGAAAAACATTTATTACAAAAACAACGGGTCAACATTATAATTTAGCTAAGCCTAATTATAAAGTAACATCATAACCACAAAATAAAATAAAGGAGAAAATAAATGCTTTTTAATGCGGAAGTCAAACACAAAATCGGTTTTCAAAAGAAATTACCAACCATAAAATATTCCCAAGCATAAAATTTGAATAACGTGAAATAAAGTATAAACTTAAAGTCTCATTACATCAGAACGAGAAACAGAAAGAAGAAGATGGAGAAAACGGATAGCATCATCTTCAGTAGTAACGGATATCTCAACGAATTTCGGAACTGCTACCTCCCGTACCTGGAAGTAGTCATTTCGAAATCACAAAGAAAAAGGGACGTCAGCGCTGGCTCAGTAGGACAGAAACAAAGGTGGGTTAACAGATAACTTTTAAAAGTATGGCATAATATTCGTTTCTAAAAATAATCAACAATTTAAAAAAAAATACATGACATAATAATCATAAAAAAAAAATAATCAACAATTTCGTGAAAAACATTTTTAATACATGTTTTATTCTGCTAAGGACTTAGCGTAGCTGCAATATACGTGGCCCAATATTAAAATAATAAATCATTAAAACAACTATCATATTATGAGTGAGGACTTGTCGTAGCTATAATATACGTGCCTCGAATTGAATTATCCTAGATCATTTCGTTACGGTCTAAATAGGCCGAACAGCCCTGCGCAGGTTTAGGGACCTTCTCCCATGGCGTCAACTCTAGGACGCACGTATCATTTACAATGATCGTGAACTAGAGCTCAATTATGTTCACCGGATTATTCAAAAGATGGTATTTACCAAGTTATATTATGCCATAAATCAAAACACGTTTTAAAATACACATTTAATTACCAAATACGTTGCATGCGTTTATTTCATCAAAAACAATATAATAATTTCATAAACTAAAAACAGCATGCCATCGATAAAACAGGGAAATTTAAAACACTTGACTACTCCCAGAAAAAGCTAGAACATCCTACCTCGATTATCGCACAAGCGTTACGATAACGTGATCCACAAATCCAGCAAGAACGTCAAATAAATCCTATAATCACAACATATGATCAGTCTAGGTCTAGACATAATCATCCAATCATTTTAGTGTGCCACAAAAGATTTTAAAACGTTTAATAAACATTTGGGATTTAAAATTTATGAAAAACTCTAAGTTAAGATATTACTGGGCATGGGCAGACTGACCTAGGCTGAATGTAAAATCCATATTAATTTATTTTTAATCCCAAAAATTCTAAATTTTTAATATGTTAAACTAGACATCCGTAGCTTTAATTCCATATAATTTTTATAATTTTTGGACATCATTTGGTCATTCAACTAGGCCAAAAACCGAGGGTTGTTTTCAGGCATAAAAATCTGGGTTTCAGTTTCGGTTCAAAACCTGGCAGTTCTGTCCGCCTATCTTAGAAAAATATTTTGACTAGGCAAACGGATGAGTTTGGTTCTGAAATTTTGTAGGGATTTAGGGGACATCTTGAATTTAATTTTAGACTCAAGAATCACTCAAAAATCATTTTTAAAACTCAAGTTATGGCTGACAAAAATTTACTGTTCATATGGTAATTTTCCAGATTTCCGTTTTTCTGTGTCCGAATTTCGATTAGCCTCAAACCAATTCAATTTTCATCCAATGATCACGAAATTTTGTGGAAATCTGTATTTATATGTCATTAACACAACCCAAGAATCAAATTGACAAAATCATAAAATCTTACACATATGATAATAGGGTTTTTGAAAAGGGGATCAATGAGGCAAAATTTTAGGGTTTGAGAGAGAAATCACACCTTGTTTGTGCTGCACTATTTTTGATGTTTGGTCTCCCTTTTGGCTGAATTTGTGTGAGTGTTGGAGTCTTCAAAACAGTAGGGAAACAGTGGAGAAAACCAAATAAAATTTTGGATTTGAAATCAAAAGGAAAAGGAAGGAAAAAAAATTTTGATTTCTCACCTTGTTTTTGTCTCAAGGATTGTTGAATTTTTGAGCTGCCTTTTGGTAAGTTTTGTTTGTTGTTTTGGGTGTGTTTTGGGAGAGAAAATTCAGAGAGGAGAGAGGGGAAAGATGGCCGAATTTTTGAGGGTGAAAGGAAGGGTGAATGAGAGTTAAAAGGGGGTTTTTATACTAGGTTTTTCTTTCCCTTTCTCTTCCTTGTTTGGCAGAAAATTGTAAGGGGCAAAAGGGAAAGATTTTGTGCTGTTTTGAGGCTAGGGTTTTCTCTCTTATTTCCCCTTAAGTGGCCAAAATTATCCCTTATTTTTTAAGGAAAAATAATTTGAATTTTGATTGAGTTTTGACTTAGCTTTTAATTCAATAAAATCTCCTTTATTTCCTACACTTTATGGCCAAATTTCTTCTTTATATCTAAGGAATGAAATTTGAATTTGAATCCTCCTTGGATTTGTGGAATTTAAATTTTAATTAAAATCCAAATGATGGCCGAATATTTTAGGGTTTCTTTTTGAAGTTCAAATTGTTGACTTTTTGAGCGGAATTTGACTAGGAAACCAACCTAGGGTTTCCAAAAGGATTTTTAATTAATTTTTGGCACACTAATTTTATTTAAATTATATATTGACCCTTAAATAAAATTTAAGGCGTCACAACATATATCATACATTACTTTAGATTTTATACTTAACATATATAATATTTAAAACATACTTATATATGCTTTTTATCATAACCATACTTGACATATTGCACACCGTGAGTACACTTTCATACTTAACATGCTTTAAACCTACTTAATATCCTGAACGTACTTGCATTCTTGACATCCTCTAAACATACTTAATATCTTAAACATACTTTTGTGCTATCCTCTACTATTTACTTAATACTAAACTTCCAAATCCGGGACGTACTACCAATTGGGAGCCCTATAATAACCGAACAGAATTTCATACTTATCATTGTAATAATTCAAACTTAGCATATTAAACATAAGCTTAACATCATAAATATAATATACTTGACACACTTGTTATTGTGAAAATACTTTCACATTTAACATCATGAATATACTTATTATACTTAAATACGTAAAACTTTGTAAATATACTTAAACATCGTAAATACACTTACGTATACTTAAATATCTTTAACATCAAACATGACATGGATCATTAACATAATAAATAACATGCATTGCTTTTGTATTACTATTCATTATGAATAGTAACTCTGATCATGAACAATACTGTTGATCGTGAACAGTAACTTTGACTGCATCGGTATTCGTAGTGTTGTATGTCTTATGCTTAATTATGGCAATTCTGAAATCTTATGTCTTTATCTAATACTGAATTCTGCTATTAGGTCCCTGAATTGGTCATACCGTAGTGCGCGCATAACTGAGAGGGACTCTAAGGAGCGACCCACTGGCCAATCCTCTACAGTCTGAATACATCAGACTTCCAAACCCAAGACGTACAACCATCGGTTTGGAGTCCTGTCATAACTGAATCTGAAAAACCTCCACCTGTGTGGGAGGCCGGTACGCCAATACTGATTTAATTACTAAGTTTCTGGTGGTTCCTGACCGGTAGCAATTATGCTGCCTCCTGGGTCTGGAACTCTTTAAATTATTCTGTAGTTTATACTGTAGTTTTTTTAAGATTTTATCTCTTATGTTAGTGTGCATACAGCACCTGACTACTAAATTCTTGTCATCTCTATCACCTAAGCATACAGAGTAAATTCATACTGTAAACAGAGAAATGTCTGAACTTATAAAATATAACACACAAACATAAACATGTTAAGTCAATTTACATTCGACTTAGACGTAACGTATGGTTCATAACATGACTTTTATAACATTCAAATTATAGCATCTTGGCACTAAAACTGCACATAAAACACATAAACATGACCAGTTCATTTATGTTGCAGACAAAGAAATATTTAAACTTACATGCCGCATATAAAACACATAATACATAAACATGTCAAGTAAGTTCATGTTGCAGACAATTAAATACCCGAACTTACTGTAGATAACACTTAAACATAAAAGTCAATTCATATTTGACTTAGACCTAACACATAAACATCCAACGTTTAAACCTTCAACCTTATTATTTTGCTGATTCTTGTCTTTCCTTACTGTCTTTCATATGGTTCCGACTAGGGGGCATTATCATTGTCTCCATGGTCTGGAACACTACTCATATCTTTCTTTCATTGTGTGTATTTTATTAAATGTACCTTTGTGAATATAACACCTTACATATATACTTTACATTTCATACATAACATATAAACATATTACATAATTTTATGTAACAGACAATAAAATGTTTGAACTTACTACATATAACACGTAGACATATACATGTCAAGTCAATTTACATTGGACTTAGACATGACACATAGTTCATAACATAACAATTGTTAGCCACACTTTGGTGCATATAGTTCTCACACATATAACTTTTATATAACATGTAAACATAGACATAACATGTCAATTTATGTTGTAATCAACTAAATGCTTAAACTTGCAACATATAACAAATAAAAGTCTATACATGTCGCAGACATAGAAATATTTGAAGCTTACCACATATGACACTCAGACATAATAGTCTATTCATATTGCAGTCAATTAAATGTTTGAACTTACTGCTACTTCTGCTCGTATCTCCTTTCTTGCTTCCTTGGTCCGTAGACGTGTGATGCCCCGTGCCCTCAGCGGCCTGGACCGTCACTGTAAACTCTATTACTTAACTTGCTTCTTTAGCTTTTACTTATACTTTCTCTTTAAAACCAATACTTAAACTTGCTGAATTTAATACCATAAATTTAGAGGGATTTTTTATTATTATTATATACACGTACGTATTTACTATTCACATATGTATACTATTAAAATGCGGAATTTGAAAAACATAAGGATTTCAATTATACATACACATTTATCTACTTGTTTATCTGATTACTATTCACCAGATACTATTTAAATATACTATTCATACATATACTGTTTACTGTTCCAAAATACTGTTTAACCTTTACTATTCAAAATAATATTTAACTGTCACCATTCAAAATATTATTTACTCATACTGTGCGGAAGAATACTCGCGGTGTATCCATAACCTCATCCTCACATCCACCTCCGCCGCCATCATCGCCCCTTGGTGTTTGCGCTATAGGAAGCTTACCTACAGCATGAACACACTCCGTGAGCTTTACGCCTAGTAAGTACAACATGTTAACCGCAAAACATGTTTAAAACATAGCACATACTTAAAATCCTAAGCATGACATATATCACTTAATAAATCACATACATATAAGCATATCACATATCAGCTCACATATCATATCATCACATAACATGTCATAACACTGAATATAAAACTTCACATACTTTATGCATGACAGAAGTATCGTGTACTGTATGCACTCTACTGAAAAAGAAAGCATAGCGAACTATAACTAATGCATGATCCGGTTATGTTCATTTATGCTTCAAACTTTTCTTTTCTTTTCTTGTCTATTTAGGGCCCATGTGTCAGTATCGTGTGTGCGCAGACCAACGGTAACGCCCGAGGTCAACTAATGCCGAAGAGCCATCAACTGATACTCAACTTTTGGCCTTAACTTTCTTTAACTAGAAACCCCTTCGACTGAAGGAGCCGGTACGACACACCTATTTATTTCCATCTTGTTTAACTGTTCTAGCCATACGCTTCTCTAAGCTGTCCCCAATCCTACGCGGTAGGGATCTATGGCTTCTATCTTGTTCTTTCATCAATCTACTCGATTGTGAAACTATATGCTCTTATGTATGCTGTGCAGCATCGTGTGTAAGATACATACTTAAAATACTGGAAAAGCATCATTTTAAATTCATTTTATCCATGCTGTAGGCGGAGTTGTACTTACCTGTCAATAGACAGTTTATACTCTTGCCTTCGTCACAATATAGGTACCTCCCTGTAATCATAATGCATTATATTAACATTCACTCTTAGGTCACCGTGGTCATTAGTGACTAATAAAAATTCTCGTTATGTGGTACCGATCCTTATCGGTACTAATTGCCCTCTTCTTAATAATTTGATTTTCTAATCGTGGTTAATTAATTTATTTGCTCAATAAATTAATTCACGTCGCTCTTAGGTTACTCTATCGTTAGGAACTAATAAAACTATCGTTGTGTGATACTGATGCCTATCGGTACCTAACTGCTCTACTTTAGGAATTTGATATCTAATTTCTAATCGTGCTTGATTAATTTGTCTGCTTGACAAATTAATCACTGTCTCTCACCATCCCATTCAGACTTGGTCCTTGACTGGCTAACCGACCAGTCAACTGACTGAATACCTCCCGTATGACCATTTAGCCTGTCGGGTTACCGTTACCGATGTAATCGCCCCAAATTTTATACTTAGATCGCACCCGTCCCTCGGGTGGTACTATTCTGACATAAGGGTCATTTTCTTACATTACGAAATTTCTAATGGGCCGGTTCACTAATCCTCACAACGTCGGTCCTTCTTTCTCGGACCTAGGTCATCGAGGGGGCTCGGGTTTCCATCCCGATCAGATTTTCACCCCTCATTTCCTAAAATACCCCTTTGTGCCGTTTTAGAAATTTCGACAGCATTTCCGCTTAATTTTTGGGTTTCCGGCGTTTAGGAAACGCCTCAAAACTATCTAACCTATTCTAACCTGCCACGTACTAAACCAGAGGCCTAATTTTTATGTGAAAGCTCCGCTTTTTACGTAAAAATATTCACATTTCCTCACATTCTCTTTTTCGACATTTCATCCATTTTTCTTACAATTCCTCAAGTCAGTATACCATAATTAATACATAATTATTTCTAATAATAAATTGAGGAATCAAGGGATCAAAACCACTACCAAAATCGTTCCCGTCGGCGGTCGGGTGAACCATTCAATCTCGATCGCACAATCTTTGAATCGTCGTTCTTCACTTTTGAAACTCCAATTTGCAAATCCGATGCCGCGAATGTGTTCGAAACATCGAATATAGGCCAATGGGCCATTCTTCAATTTTCGATCTTCGGGTCGCCGTTGACCGGCGTTGACCACCGTTGACCGGTGTTGATCGGCCGTTGACCACGACGGCAATGGGAATGGCGACCACCATCTTGAAGAGCTCGACGAGAGGAACCCATTGGTGGTGTCAATTTCACCAATCGAGGCTCCTATCACCGGAAATCGGCCCTCGAAAAGTCAGCGACGGCGGCGGTGTTGGATCTTCATTTTCCGGCGTTGTTGCCCAAAATTGATTTGGCGCTTTTGATCTACGTGTTGTTCTGAGCATTTTGATACTGACCTTGCAACTCAACTCCGCCGGAATAGCGAGATTCGACGGCGGCTATGGCGACGGCGACGACGAACCTTGGGCGGCGCGATCCGGTGGCTGTTGACATGAAATGAAGCCTGGGTTTTGTTCTACTCTTCACGACGAATCCATTGGGACCGAAATCGTGGCATTTGGACGTCGGACGGCGGAGATATGGCGATTTGAAAAATTCGGCCACCGACGGCTTTGGGCGGCGCGTGCGGCGTGCTCCGGCGTCGGTTCGGTCGACTCGGCCCACCGTTGGAATCAGCTCGTCGAGAGCTTTCCAATGGTGCCGGCGGAGTTGAAAACGGAGGTCGGATTCGACTGATGGTTACTGTTCACCTACGAGTGGTGTGGGGAGAAAAAGATAGGAAAAAAATAATGGGGGCCCTTTTTACAAAAATCTAAAAATTTCGACCCCTTTATACTAATTTTTTGAAAAATTTTAAGATAGGCTATACTGACTAATTTGGGCGTGCTGAAGCCGAATATATCAGTTTTATCTTCATCCAAGGTTGTCTCGACCAGTTTTCCGATACTACATGGTTCCCGATCAAAAATTACTTTTTGTGCTTAAATGACTAATTTGAGCATTCTGAATCCATATATATCAATTTTATATCAAGAAAAGGTCATCTTGACCAATTTCTTGATACTGTGGTTAGGCCTACACTGTGTTGACACTGTGCACGTATAACGAGACGTTTTCGCACGAAATTTCAAACACAGTCTCTCTTGACTAATTTGGACATGCTGATTTCAAATTTATCAGTTTTACGTCCATCTGAGGTCTTCTGGACCAGTTTTTGGGATCTGCATGACCCCATCTCGAAAAACATGTAGGTGCCCGATTGACTAATTTAGGCGTCCTGAGTCTAAATATATCAGTTTCGGGGCGAGAAAAGGTCGTCTTGACCCTCATCCTGATACTGCGTATCTTTTAAACAAAATCTACATTTTATGCTCAATTGACCAGATTGAGCCTGCTGACTATTAATATGTCAGTTTTATGCCAGATTAAGGCCGTCTTGGCCACTAACCTGACACTGCGTTTCTCACTATTCACTAATCACTAATCACTGTTCACTATTCACTATTTGACTGACTAATCTGAGCATTCTGACTCTGATTTTGTCAGTCTCTGGGCGAGAAGAGGTCATTTAGACCACTTTTCTCGATACTGTACATCTATTAGGGCAATTATCACTGCTGCGCTCAGATGACCAGTCTGAGCATGCTGATGACTAGCTCATCAGTTCTGTATCATGAAATGGTCGTCTAGACCGGTTTCTTGATATTGCGTGTCTCAACGCATACTCACATAATAGGGTGGACCGATTTCACTGTCGATTACCCCTTTCACTGCATGAATAGTAATTAAACGTTACTATTCCTGTTTAATTCATTCAACTGAAAAGCACACTGTGCTTATTAACTTAATTACATCATTACATAGTAATTAAGTTTCATAATTCATGAGAGTCATTACAGTAGCTCTCGGCTCATTACACAGCCTTCTACACGGACTCTTACACGTGCGTGTGCAACGCAACACGAGCGTGTACATTTCAGACACGGGTATGTACTAGTTGAGACTACTCAACACGGCCATGTCTTTGAAATACATTCATCTATCTGAGTAGTACACAGCCTCTTACACGATCGTGTACTTGACCGTGTTTTTTAAATTTGCACTAAAAGACATTAAATTATGTCCATTTTATTCCTTAATGACTTATTACATGGTAAGTAGGTGCCATAAAAATGGCGGTCATTACAAGACGTCCCTTTATTGCATCTATATCAGATTCCTACAATCGAAATAATTACGGTTATTTTCGTTACTTAAATCATACACAAAGCTTAACAAAACGTAAAAATTCTACGTTTCATTTCCCAATCATGAATTAGGGGTCTAATATCTCATTTATAATTTTTCCATCAACTCCTGTCAAAAATTATGATAAATAGTAATTTTGACATAAATAGTAACTTTGACCATAAATAGTACTATTCATTATGAATAGTATCTTTATCCTGATCATGAATTTTGTCATTTTAATACTTAAATTGGATTTTCTAAGTCCATAAATCATAAAACAATAAACTTAAAGGCTTAATGACCCTTTTTGGATCTTTCTGAAATTTTTGATCAAAATAACCATTTTGCCCCTGACGGGCCTTTGGGCCGTAAAATCTTTACTTTAACGTTTTAATGGGATTTTCTAAATCTAAAAGTCATAAATTCATTTTTCTTAAGCCTTTTCGAGCTTTTTCAGCCTTAATTACCGAAATGCTCGGGTCACTATTCACCGACCCTCGGGTGGCACTATTCTAATCCTCATCGTTAGTCCTTTATTTTTCGGGCCTAAGTCACCGGGAGGGCTCGAGTTTCCATCCCAACCATATTTTTACCCTTCAGTTCCTAAAATACCCCTTTGTGCCGTTTTTGAAATTTCGACAGCGTTTCCGTTTAATTTTTGGGTTCCCAGCGTTTAGGAAACGCTTCGAAACCATCTAACCTAATTCTATTCTACCACATTCTATACCAGAGGCCTATATTTTTATGTAAAATTCAACTTTTACGTAAAAATCTTTATATTTTTCACATTTTCTTATTTAACTATTTTTCATACACAGAGTCCATTTTTCTTATGATTTCACATGTAAAAGTATATAATTAATACATAATCATTCCAAATCATAAATTTAGGAATAAGGGACCGAAATCACTACCGAAATCGTCCCATCGGCGATCGAACGAACCGTTTGGTTATGCGTGCACAAACTTTTTTTCTCTGTTCTTTACTTTTGAAATTTTGTCTTGCAATTCCGACACCACGGACGTGTTCGAAACGTCGAAAATAGGCCAACGGGCCATTCTTCAATTTTTGGGGTCCGAGTCGCCGTTGACTGGCGTTGACCACCGTTGACTGGCATTGACCGGTGTTGATCGGCGGCGGTTTGGGCCAAGCTTGGTACCAAAACGTAGATCTCAACGGGAGGAACTCATTGGTGGTGTCAATTTCACCAATTAAAGCTCCTATGGCCGGAAATTGACCCTCGAAAGTACGACGGTGGTGACAAGCTTCAATCTCTATTTTCCCCACGTTTTTGCCCAAAATTGGCTTGGGGCTTTTGATCTACGTGAATTCTGAGCATTTTGATACCCACCTCATCACTCAACTCCGTCGGAATAGTGACATTCGACGGCGGTGATGACGAAGCTTCGGGCGGCATGATCCGGCGGCCGTTGAGCTGAAACACCACTTGGGTTTTGTTCTACTCTTCACCCCGAGTCCATTGGGACTGGAATCATGTTGATCGGACGTCGGACAGTGGAGATCCGACCGTTCGAATTTTTCGGCCACCGGCGGCTTCGGGCGGCGCGTGTGGCTTGCTCCGGTGGCTGCTCCATCGCGTCGGCACACCGTTGGACTCGACTCGGTGAGAGCTTTCCAACGGGACCGGCGGTGTCAAAAACGGACACCGTTTCGGTGGTCGGTTACTGTTCACCAATGGTGTGGGGGAAAGGAGAGAAAAGAAAAATATGGGGGACTGTTTGGCAATTTCTAATTCCCCCCCCTTTTTTATAATTTTTTTTTGTCCAAAATTTCAACATGAGCTATCCTAACTAATTTGTTAAGGCAAATCCAAATTTTCAAATTAAGAGAACTTTTGTACTTTTCCCAAAATAGTGAAAAACCATCTCCAAGGTATAAAGAAGCCATAGCTTATGTTAAGGCAATCCTTTATAAATTCTTTCTATGTTTGATCTTTTTTCACTTTTTAATATTTAAATTGACAGAAGAGTTAAACCTGAGTGCTTCGTGGTGAGACTTTAATGTGATGATAAATTTAACCATCAATAGATTTGATGAACATTCCTACATATATCAATATCAATTATCAATCTAGCCATTTTAGCAAAAAATTATCATCTAGCCAAATCTTTAAATTCTTCGACTTTGTTATTATGAATCGTCATTTAGTCTTATTTTAAAAAAATAAATAAATATGTTTTGCTTATTCCTTTCTACTAAAATTTTCGTTTAAAAACAAAATCCAAAAAAAAAAAGTACACACATATTTGGCAATAATCTCACTGTTATAATAAATGTAAAACTCAAATTTTAGTAACAAAATGACAGAAGGTTTATGATTGGGTTCTGTTTGTATTGAAAATATTTTAATCCTAGGAGATGAAATCTCAAAATTTTTCATTCAATTCTTCTATTCTTTGACAAAGAGTCTAGTGGAGGGAGCTAATTGAGACCAATAAGTAGAATTTAGAAACAGAGTTAATTGTGACTAACAAATAGAATTAGAAACAGTAAAAAAAAATAAGTTTCTGGGAAAATATGTCAGGTTTGCGGGAACAAATAGGAAATATCCAAAATTTAAAAGCAATATATTGAGATTTAAAGAGCAAAATTATTTATTATAAAAAAGGTGCAAAAGTAAACTTAAATTAGGTAAGTTATTGTGTCGTTGAAATTAAACCAAGCAACTTGTGTTCTTATACCCAAAAACCCCCACAACTTGTCAGTGAGTAGATCATGCGCATGGGTTTTGAGGCAGCCTCAGGCTTTTATTTATGTAGGCCACGTACGCTAGGTGCTATGCTTGGATTGAGTATGTTTGGGGTAAAACGACGGTTTATTGTTATCTTTTGTGAGGATAACGCATCAACTAAGCGCAATTCTTTTGTGTGTGTATATATACAGAGAGCGGGCTTGTATATGGTTCTTCAGGAATACTGAAATGAGAAATATAACATAGCATTTATGCAATATAAAACTAATATTATAAGGATATAATTATAATCCGATATAACTAAATTTCTTGGTATTGCACCTTCTTAATATCAACGTTGACTAAGAAAGTAATAACTTGGTATAGCTAAAATTTATTGGTGTTACACCTTTATAATATTAGTTTTATTTTGAATAAATATCATGTGATGTTTCTTATATTAGAAGTATAATAAGGACCATAGGAAAAACCTACATATTATATATATATATGCATATTAGTACGAGTTAATTAGTGGGTTGCATAATAATTATTTGTAAATAGAGAATAACGAAAAGCTTACACAAAAGCCATATGCTTACTTATATACCCTTTTTGATTTTTGATTTTTCTTTTAATTCACTTTAGCTATAGCTAGAATAAAGTTTCGCGATTATTGTACATGCTAATTATTCAGCAGGGAAGAGGAGTCAGAACTTTTTTTTTTCTCAGTGATCAAAACTACAATATTAAATTCTTTTACCATTATTATCTATTTGTATTTTTTTTCCTAAATGAGCTGAACTTCTAATAGAATTTAATTTAATTTTTTAATTTATATTAATAATAAAATTGATTTTGATATATTTGAGATGGTAAGTTTTTAATATAAACACTCAAAAATCAAAATTTAGGATGAAATTGTAGTTTTTTTTTTTCCTTTAAAAGAAATGTAACAATGTTAGGGGTTGCATGAGGAAAAAATTGCAAAACATTTTGTCACGAAAGCAAGAATTATAAGGAATCATTGGAATTTTCAAAATTAGGCGATAAAAAGGAAGTTTTAAAAAATCCAGGGCCCCCCTCGACCTTATCTCCCTCCGGCCCTGGGCAACGGGATCCAATGTCTTGCAGAAGTGACCGTGCGCCACTTGTGTTGTGTTCCACACTAACGTCTTTTCTAATTTGCAATAACTGAATGCTGGTGTGAACATAAGAACTAAAAAATATGTAGATACATGGTAGAGGCACATAGAAGTACTACCAAATTTCTTTTCCCATTCAATTGTGCAGGAAAGAATCAAGAAAAGAAACGAGATAAAAACGTACGCTTTTCTTTTTGTTGCTATCAGTGAAAGGATGAGAACAAATTTGGGAATTGGGGATATGATGTTATAATATTGATATCATGTACTTAATGCCTTTCTTAATTATCAAGGAAATGAAAAAAAAAAATTACATAGACGCATCAAAGCAGCAACATATTTTCAACCAAGATGCCTGGAAATATAAATTGAATTCCGTAAGAAAATGTTATTAGTCAAATTATGTCCAAGCACGCATGCGAAAGAGGAAATAATTTCTTGGTACTCTTGCCTGAAAAACGAGAGGGCAACTGATGTTGGCCTCTGAAATGTACCAATGCGTATTTCGGTCATTATAATCACCCTACCAAGTACTTCTAAAAGCTTTTAATTAAAACAAAAATAAATTGTAGATAGGAGAGGAACCATGAAGGGCCGAGTGGAGACGGCTGTCCCCTTTATGAAAAATTTAATTTGGTCTTAAAATTTTACTTCCACTCTTTTTACTCATGAGCTATATTAGTACTTTTTTGCATTTCTTGTTGATATATTTATGTAAACTATTTATGATAGAGTATCTTTAATTGTAGTGCATGTCTATGAGTGTTAGTTTAGATCAAAATCACATCATATAAAGAAAGATGTAAAGTATACAACTTTTACAATTGATATGAGGATTTTGAATCATACTATAGAATGATATTTTTTCATATCCTAGTATAGAATTCTCAAAATACATATGTTTATTTTTGAATAATACAATAATGTAATTTTTTTTTATTTCCATGGTATTTATTTTTTATAAACAAGTGTATCTCCCATGGAAGTTGAAAGCTGGCTCCGCCATTAATTGAAGAGAAGAGAAAAAAGTGACTGTTAGCATAGTCTAGTTAGTATAATATATATATATATATTTCCTTATAATGTCATCTTAAGACGTAGGTTTCAAAAAGCTGGAAGTTGCTCAAAACTCACATTTTGAAAGAGGGCTTCGATTTATTTTGAAGAACTTATAATTGCATTTCAGAATGTGAAAATTTTATAACTTAAAAGCACTTATTTTCCTAAGTATCCTCTATATGAAGCCTGGACTCATACGTGAGTGTCAATTCAAAATAAGTAGATTGTGAGTAAAAATTAGATCACATACCATTTTCCATGGCTTAGGAGTTCAAACAGGCCATACATAAATTCAGAACTAAAAAAGGATTGGAAAATTAAATAAAGTTAAAATTGAAGGTTTTGCTCAATGATCCTAACAATAATAGGACACTGTAACATTCAAGACAGCGACTCACTGGATTAGGATGTTTTGGATTTTTCTTAATAAAAAGTAGGAATTTTCCAATGCAACTAATGGAAGAGATGAATTAAAAAGTTCAAGGGAATTTGACTAAAAGAAAGAGAACATATGGTTCCAAATTCCTGACATATTGCATGAACGGAAAAGATTTTAAAAGAAATTAAACACATGTGAATGAGGCACAAGAGACAAACCTACCAAACTCAACCTTGGTTTTTTTAGGCATTCAACAAAAATGAAAAAAAACATTGTTGTTTTAAAATTTGCTTAGCCTCCGTTTTCAACTCTGATAGGACAAATCCCTGCATTACAAAATATATGTATATATATAACTCTATATTTTTAATAAAGTCAAATATGAAATTACCATTAGATAATCTTTGCAACCACTTGCATTACAGTACTTGGACCAAAATATATTGAGATAAATAAAGGGAAATTGTAGAGAATAGACCATTTTTTTCATGACTTGAAAGCAAATAGCAGATTTTAAAACTTATGAAAATTTCTAGCATACTGAAATTTTAATAGATGTGCTTTTCCTAATTTACCCTTGAAATCTATTCTTATTTACTTTTCTTTTTTCCCTCTTTTTACTTTTCGCTCTTATTTCTCTCTATCTTAGTTCATTTTCTGATTTTCCCGTGTGATTGTCTCACTCTTAATTTCTCTTTTCATTTTACACTTTCTCTTTTCCTCAGAGTTGGTGTGTATTTTGTTTCTCTATCTATATTCTGTGATTCACGAATTGTATTTGTGTAATTGATGATTAAATTATCTTCGTTTTTTGATTCGGTTATTTTGTTTCTTTGGTTGAATTTTGTTTGTTCAATTTTACGCTTTTGTTCGATTTTCTGGGTTTGTCGACACTTCTCGGTGATTTTTGTCGCGTTTTTTGGTAATTTTGAAGAATTTTCAGTTGATATTGCTTTTGTGATTTAATTGGTTTTATTTTCATTGTTGGTTTCTTGCGTTTTCTTCTTGCTTTTCTCAGTTTTTCTTTTTTTTTTTTCCAGATGATTATTCTTATATTTTTTGTTTTTAAATTTTCGATCTGTGTTTTTCATTTTTTTGGTTTTTTTTCGTAATTGCTTAATATTTTGTTATATGTGGTTCTTTTATATACGTTTGGTGCTGACTTGAGTAGTTTTAGGTATTCTGTTGATAGTTTCTTTTTTTTTTTTTATGGTTTTGTAATTGGTTATTTCTTTTTTTATCTTGTTTATTATTTCATTTGTGTGTCAATCACATATGACTTTCCTATTTATCAGATTCATGTTTTTTTTTTTTTTGGTAAATGTTGTTTATTTATAATGTTCATATTTGATTTGTGTATGTATCCCTTTTTTCTAAATAGGAATGCATGCAACTTCTGTGGGCCACATTTCTATCATTGTTGCTTATAGAGGGAGATGGGTTCCTGAGGATTTATATACTGATTTTGCATTCCAGTCAATTTTAATCCCTTCTAATGTCAGAATTGATGAATTAGCCAACCTAGTTGTTGAGCAATGTCATTTGCATATGTTTGGTTTTATTCCAGATGTTACTTCGATTCATTTTATCGTTGGCAGTGATTTTGGAAAGACTATTAAGAAGTTTATTGAGTTAAAAAGTGATCGAGATTTGATTCGCTTTGTTAATCTAGTGTGAAATGACAAAGGCATTAAGACATTCCCTTTGGTTGTTGATGTTATGGATGGTCTTGTTGCTTCGTCATCTTTTGTTAAGGGAAAGTGCCATTCAGCAGCTTCAACTTCCAATGCAGGTTGTTCAGATGCTGAGGAAGATATAGAGAGTTCGATGGATCATGTGGTCATTGAGGATGTTGATATTGATAAGTTGCAAAAATGTTTTAATGTTAAGAAGGGTAACCATTTCTTGAACAAGCCAATATTGAAGAAAGTTATGCACTCAATTGCTATCGGAAAGAATTTTGAGTTTATGGTTGATAGGTCAAATGGTGAATATTATGTATTACGTTGTAAGGAGTATGGCTGTTCATGGATGATGTGTGCTTCGAAAATTTCTGGCGATGATTTGTGGGTTGTTTGTAAGTATGTGTCTGCTCGTACTTGTACAATAGTTGTCTCCCATAATGAGCATCATCAAGCTACAAGCCATATTATTAGTGAGTTTATTTTAGGTGATTTTAGTAGAGGTTTAGCTGATGTTGCTTGTCCAAAAGATGTCATGTCATTAATTCGTGGTAAACATGGTGTTCAAATTAGTTACTACAAAGCATGAATTGCTAGGCGTTTTGCTTTGAAATCTTTAAGGGGTACTGTAGCAGATTCATACACATCCATTCCTGCTCTTTGTAATGTTTTGAAGTAGAAAAATCTAGGTTTGTTTAATTTTGAATTTTTTTTTTGTCTACTTTAATACATTTTAGGTAGTAAATTGTTGATTTATTATGCAACTTAGGTGTTTAACATTGCACTATAATGTTTTTTTCCTTATCTGTATCTGTAAATGTTTATGGTAAATTAATGATTTACATGGTAAATGAATTAATTTACTATTGTAGTAGACTGATTTTTGTTATTTATACGTGTAACTTTTTGTATTTTTTTTATAGACTAACTATAAATATTCCTCATTTTTCTCTTTGTATTTGTAGGATCTTTTGCAGCTTATAAGCTTACTACTGAGGCAAATTTTTGTATTTTTTTATGTGCTTGGGAGCATCAATTCAAGGTTAGCGTCATTGTAGGCTGGTAATTTCTGTTGATGGTACCTTTTTGAAGAGTCAGCTTACTGGGACATTGCTCCTTTCTACTGTGTTGGATGGGAACAACCATATTTTTCCGTTAGGTTTCACGATTGTTGACTTTGAAAATGACCTATCATGGGAATGGTTTCTCAGAAAGTTGAAGGAAGCTATTGGTGATCATGAGGACCTTGTTATTGTTTTTAATCAGAAAAGTAGCATTCCTAAAGCTGTTGCAATTGTTTTTCCCAATGCCATTCATGGTTTTTGCATGCAGCACTTGTTGAGGAACTTGAATGCTAAGTACCCTAGTGCAAATATAGATGGGCTTTTTTACAGATGTGCAAAGACATATCGCGTTGAGGACTTTGAGTACTATATACGCCAAATGGATGGAATTAGGCCAGGAATAAGGAGATATCTCCTAGATGTCGGGTTTGAAAAATGGGCTAAATCCCATTTTGTAAGAAAGAGATACGATATTATGATAATCAATATATCAGAATCTATCAATACTATTTTGTTGGATGCAAGGGAATATCCAATTATTGCTCTTATTGAATTTTTTAGAAGTTTACTTCAGAGTTGGTTTTTTGAGCGTAGGAATGAAACAAGGGGAACTTTTACTTATTTAACACCTTAGGCTTTTCGACGCTTGTCCGGTAGGGAAATTAAAGCTCGTTCAATGGAGGCAAGTTTTCTTTATAGTTACTTTTTTTTTTTAAGATTTAATGTTTTTCATTAGTTTTAAAAATTTAATCTTTAATTCTAATTTTGGGATCTATTTTTGATGAGTTTTCTATTTAAATTTGTATCATATCCATTTTGTTTACTTGGGTTCTGTTTTCACTTGTTCTTTAATCACTTTTTTTGTTTCTGCAGTTTCTTTTTATATATATATATGTGACATTTTTTGTAAACTGCATTTTCTAATTATTATGATGTTGAATTGTTTCAGGTTAATCCTATTGACATTGATAAGTATCATATTGTTGATGATGGCATAAATGAGGTTGTAGATTTACTTGCTAGGACTTGTTCTTGTCGTGTTTTGCAGTGCGATGATTTCCCTTGTGGTCATGCTATAGCTACATTATGGAAAAAGAATATAAAAGTTTCAGATATTGTGTCTCGCTATTATACAAATGCAGCTTATATAGCAATACATAAAGGCATTGTTTTTCCAATGAGTGACAAATCACACTAGGAGATTTCAGAAGATGTTGAGAATGTTCAAGTATTTCCACCAGAAGTTAAGCCTGCTACTGGGAGGCCAAAGAAACAGAGAATTTCATCTGCAGGCCAAAAAAAGAAATCTATGAAGTATAGCTGTTGTCAACAATATGGACACAACAGGAGAACATGCGAGAGAATGCCTTCTCTGATGGATCCATGTTCCAATGTGGGCCGTTGTTAACAACCTTACAATTGATTGATATTTTAGTTTTATTTTCATAAAAAAAAAAATTGTAGATACATTGAAACATTTAAGCTTGGATTTTATATTTCATTTCAGAGAGTAATCATTAGTTTTTTTTTTTTTATGTTTTTATGTTTTTAAGTACATTTTTTTTTGGTATATATACTTAAACAATTGTTGATTTGATTAAAGTACATTTTTTTAAACCTTTTCTATAATTTTATTACTGTTATTCTTTTTTTTTTTTTTAGCTTTTGATATGTTTTTGTTTGGGAATTTTGACTTACCGGTAGTACATATTAGTTTTAAGTTTTTCAGTCATCATTTTTTGGAAATGTTACACTGTAAACATTGATTTAACAACGGTAAATCTTTCATTCTATCTTTTTTAAAATCTGTTTGTTTTGTGATTAGTTGAGTTATGATAATTTTAATTGTAAATCCTTCATTTACCATTAATTTACCATTGCACATTCTGTCCTTTTTTAAAATCTGTTTGTTTTGTGATTAATTAAATTATGATCATTTTAATTGTAAATCCTTCATTTACCATTAATTTACCATTGCATATTCTATCCTTTTTTAAAATCTATTTGTTTTGTGATTAGTTAAGTTATGATCATTTTAATTGTAAATCCTTCATTTACCATTAATTTACCATTGTAAATCTTTTCATTGACTATTTATTTACTCAAAACACAATATAACAACTAACCTAACAAAGGGATTAACTGTATTTTGTCATAGAGGGATGATGAGAAGGGTCTTAAGTCTTTTATTTTATTTTTTAATATAATGGTTAAGCCTTTATCATTTTTTGGATGCTTTTTAAATTACACAAATATAGTGTAAATGCTTGCTTTACTAGAGTAAATTGTTCATTTACCATTTATTCACGTTTGATTTAACAATGGTAAATCTTTCATTTACCGTTGATTTACCATTGTATATCTTTGTAATTAGTTAAGTTATGATCATTTTGATTGTAAATCTTTCATTTATTGTTGATTTATCATAGGCAAATCTTTTCCTTTACCATTATTTTTTAGATTTTAAGTTTTTTTTTTAAATCTAGATAATTTACTGCAACAAATTTTCTATGATTCTTATTTTTATTATATAATATAATAAATACAATAAAATAATAACAATATACTCTTTTAAAGTGCTGTTACTTGATAAAAAGGCCATTTGCCCTTTTTCATCATAATCATTAATATGAAATAGTAACTTTTTTTTCCATCATATCATGTCAAAGTTGATTTGTAATACAAAATATTTACAAATATATCATTCAGCCAAGGTTAGTAGTATCAAAATAGTATATGTACCCAAAATGTTAACTAAGACTGAAGATATTAGGGTTATACACTAGATACCATAATATACCTATTGTAATATTGTTATTCATATACTAGATATCATCAAAAAGTTGTTCCAGTTAGTAACATAACCAAAACATCATAATTTTTTGGGATATGGTTCTCGAGGGTCCCAAATGGATAGGGGCTTGATATAATTCCTTTTCTTCTCCTTTGGGGTTGATTCATTGTTTTTTGTACTCTGACTACTTGGATGCAGTGGATCTTGTGAATCATGAAACAAAGTAAAGGAGGGCATTGTTTCATCCACTTGTCGTTTTCCTTTCTTTTTGGTTTTCTTCTTCTGTTGTTCTTCAGCTGCAGAACCAAATTTAGTTGTAAATGGACTACAAATATGTTTTCCTTGTCTTGTTTTTTTTGTCCCATTCCATCTTCCTCAACAGGTTTATCCCAAACCTGTTTTCATATTCTTTCCTTTGTATACTTCATTTTATCTTTTTGATCATGTATTTTCTCATTCTGCATTTGTAAACTATAATCAGTTTTTATATATTTAAAATTTTACACATATGCAATAGATAAAGTTTTGTAATCTTTACCTTTTTTGGTTTGTTATCATCCTATTGCTATTCTTCTTCCTTATGTGACATGCCTGTTTCCTGCAATAAATATTTTTTGAATGTGACAATAATAAATATTGAGAACACTTATTAGAACAGTATATATTTTTTTAATTTACCTCTGGTGTTAAGCTTTGCATATAAGCTTTAATACATTGTTTAACTTCTTGTTGATAGATTGACATCTAGATATTTGATTTAAAAATCAGTTTTTGTTTGTCATGAAAATATAATCTACATATCTTATTTACAACCTTGATTATATATTTACCAATTTCACATTCTGAAATTTACAAGGCAACTCATTGATTTTATAAAATCGTAGATTAAGTTTTTTTCATTTGTTGACCTGTTTTTAATAAACAATCTAACAAATAAATTCAAGAAACACAAAAACATATTTACATTATTGTTGTTTATATAGTTTTACTTAATACGTTACATGTTGTTTGCTTGTAGCTATCTTGATAATGTTGTCTATGTCAATGTCTATTAACCCTTCAAACGAATCATTCATGATTGTTTGCCCTTGTTCTTCATATTGGCTTGTTTCTTTTTCATGTTAGGTTTCTTCATGTTGAGTTTCTTTATGTAGCACAGTTTTTTCAGTTGCTTTTTCCATTTTTTCTTTGACCTCATCGTGGACGTCTCTTTCTTCAGATGATTGTACAGTGCTATGTTGGGTGTTATCTTCAAGATCTAGCTGCTTGTGATCTTCTTGGATTGTGTTTTGTTATGTTTCTTCTTCTTCTTCTTTTTCATTATTGTTCTTCTCTTGTTCTTCTTCAAAATTTGCTCTGGTTCTCTATTTTCAGAATTTATACGAATCTGGTCATTGTGTAAATCTTGTTCATTCTCATCATCTCCAAAGACTGCTACAGCTTGGTCATCTTCTGTAGTGTGGAATATTTTGTTATGCATCCTATTGACTTGTTTTAGAACACTAACCATTGTGTTTTTTAAGTCTGCCAAATCATTTTTTATTTGTTGCTGGTTTTGTTCAATTTTCATCAACCGTACAAAAATGTCACTATTTTCATTTCTTTGGTTATTCAGTGGATGTGGGGCTGGATTTTGAAAAACTTCATCAGTATGTTGTGTTCCAAGTGGTCTTTGCCTTTGTGTTCCAAATTCTCTTTCATCTTCTATGTTTTCATTGCGTAACAAAGCCATGTATTCTTGTTTCTCTTCTTCTTCAGATATGGTAATATCTTTTTCTTCTTCCTATATAACAAAAACAAGTTTTTGTAAACATTTTTATTACATAATCAAATCATATATGTTCACATAACAACAATAATGGAAAACAAAAGCACATAAACTTATATAATCAGAGTTATGCTCAGTCCGATCACAGAAACTTCATTTTCATTCATTTTTAAAGTACATAATCAACTGAAAATAGAAAACAAATATCTATAACTGAATTAGATATAGAATTCAAATAAATCGGTAGTAAGTTACTCATTAATCTTTAGGTGTAATGGTAATCAATTTTTTACAATTTCAATATTTTTAATTTACGATTGGTATACAAACAGCATAAATTTAACTTATATTAAAATGGCATTCTATTTGTCCGAAAAAATAAATATATAAATAAACAAAGTTCGATAAATTCATTAAATGAGTGAGAATGCATAAAAGAGTTCTTACTTATTACATAAATTCAAAAGCAGGCTCCATGTCACTCCAGTTGGGGATTTTTAGAAAATGCCACTTTAACATTCTTGGTAGTATATCTGGGTCCTCACATATAATGAAACTGTCTTTTTCGAGAAATTGCAAGGTTTCAAATGCCCATATAATAACTGCATACGGGAAGCCCTTTAAAGTAATTCCATGATCAGTTATGCTTGTCGCGGCACTGCAAAATGAGTTTAGTGTTGCATCAAAGGATACTTTACCCTAGTTGTGTGCATTCATCAATTCATTGTCATGAACCAATGAGATATATTCATTACTGATGTTCATTTTCTCTGTGTTGGACAAATAAATATGGTTATGCAATACAAGTATGCAAGTCTCACCATGTCTGCATCGGAGGTCTTCTTTCTTAGTTGTTCTTGTTCTTTTGCAAAGAACCACATGATATCTGACACCTTTGCAGAATTTTTTTAAAAAAACAGTCTGGATTACAGTCTTCTTTGGTGCTTAACTCTTTCTTCTTGGTGGATTCTTCTTGTATTTTAAGCTTATAATTTGTGCAAACTTTTGTAGATCAAATATTACTTCTTTCCTAGCAAAATTGAATGCAAAAACTAATTGATCGTCATGTTTACACTATCTGTAAGTCAGCTGCCATGTAAGTTTCACTGGAAATGTTGTTAACTTCTAGTAGAATAGATTCCTAAACGGCTTATCTTTAAACATCTTTAACTGAGTTTTTGTTAATAACTCTCGTATTGTGTCAATCGTCTCAATTTTGTAGTGATTGTTAATTCTTTTGTCAGGATTCCAGTTGAATGGGCTTTGTATGTAATTATAATCCTGCATTTATAGAAAAAACAGAACATAATTTATGTAAATGAACATATTACATGGTATATCAACAATTTACCGTTTTTCATAAATCAACAATTTATGTAAATGAATATTTTACATGGTAAATCAACAATTTACCGTTTTTCATAAATGATGTTTAATCTAAAGGGTAATAAGATTGTTTGTAATAAATGTATTACAAGCTACAAATTGCACAATGTATGTAGTTGAATTTAGAATAAAAGTTTCAACATATCCTAACTGTGTTTGAATATTCAATGAAACAAAAGGATTAAAGATGGCGTCAAGTTTGCAACACATCCTAATTAGTATGACACTTGTTCAAATTCATCCCATATCGTCTCTTATACAGATTTTTTTGTAAATACAAAGATTACGAGAAGGAAAAAAAAATCAGACATAACAAAAACCCTACAAAAAATGAAATAATCTTAGAAGGCCAATGTATATATATATGTACACTCGCAATATAAAAGATCTACTTCCTCAATAAATAATTACTGTTTGTCACAGATAATTATCAAACTTCACCAAAAGCATTAATAAAGAGTAAAATACCAATTTATAAGTTGATGAAATAGATATTTGTAACTTACTACAATTTTTTTAGTGTTTTATTTCTTTTCTGCTTTGTCCTTGCTCTTGTTCTTCATCTTCAATTTTTTTGATGTTGATGCTTCATTTGGCTTACTTAATTTCCTTTTAGATGTTGTCATTTTTTGTTATGTAAATCATTTATTGTAATTAGCATTTACGGTTCAAATCATAATAGAACTACAATTGTAAAATCATATAATGCAAATGATCAAATGATTGTACACACAACTACTTTGCAAATACAACTGATCAAATAATAGATTAAAATAATTTGCTTGACCAAAAAATGGGAGTAAATTATTAAAAAGCATAAACGATGCAAACTATATACTGTTTGTCTAACTATGCAAATGTCTGAGAAAAAAATGCAGAACTTTTAATGAAAAAAATTTATGTAAATGAATCAAGACATAAAAATATCATAATAATCTAGTTTGAATGACATAAGATGAAGGTAAAACAAGTTGCACAACAAATTATTGTGATAACACAACCACAAGAAGTAGTTTAAACATATCATAGTAAAATCAATGCAAGATCCTTTGATGGTAAGTAAACCCTGTAAATGACAAAAAAAAAATCTAATAAAATGAAAACTTTCTACTAGTGAAATATTTAAACTAAGAAAAATTAGCATACAAATTAGAGAAACTATTAGTCAATAACCTTTAGTAAATTAAATTCACTACTGATAAACCCAAAATATAATCGATAATTTTGTTTATGCAAATCTTTTTGTATTAATGAGAGATTGGATTTCGTGAATGTCAGAATGTTAAGAAAAGTGTTGAAAATTATGTTTTTTAAAGGATTACCTTTCTAATCACTTATGGAGAAATCACCGAGTGAATTTGCAGTTGCAATCACCCTACTGGGAGGGGATTTTTTTAACGAAAACTTGATTGTGAAAGTTCACAAAATAATCACTTATGGAAAGCAAATTTTTCTCGGATTTTCTAGGAAAGAATCGTCGATTTGTTGTTTGAGGTTTTTTCAAGGATTTTCGCGACTTTTGTTTTAAACAAAAGGAAACAGAGAAAACAGAGGATGAAATTTGGGGAAATAGGCTATACGCATAAAATGAGATTTGGGGAAAGGTTTGGGGAAATAGGTTATAAGTATGCATTTTGTTAATAAAGGGTATTTTAGGAATTTTAATTATATGTAAATTATAGTTTACCAAATAATTACTATTTACTGCTTGTTTATTTGTTTTCTGTCATAAATTTTTATTGAAATCAATTTTTGGCCGATTCTCCTCCTTCTCCCATAAATAAAAATCAGACTTTGGTGCAAATCAAAGGCTAATATGGGCGTGTTTTGCATATGGAATAGGCCTGCTACTTACCACCGCTTTTCTTAATAATAAATTGCCAAGGCTGATATAACCCTTAATCCCTTTACCTCACTGATTGGGCTAGCCACTGGGCCTTGCTTTAAATAATTATTTGGTAAGCAGAAAATTAATACAAAATTGCATTATATAGGCTAAATATTTATCAAAGTAAATAGCATAATTTTAGTGACTGTGCTCCGATAAAGCCCGTGGAGGAGATATAGTGATTGTGCTCAAGGAGATCCAAATCTTCTCCACCTGCATTCTCTCGCCGTAGCTGTGGAGAGGAGATAATCTCCTCCACATGGTCTTCCTTTCTCTGGCGATAAGGACTAGTCCAAATGATGACCGAGGCTCGTGTTCTCCCTGGTGACATTCTAGCGCATGATATTTGGTTTTATTTTTCATTATTTTTCTTTTGCATGTTTAGTTCTCCCTTTGTCAAGAGGCTTTGATGAAGAGATTGCCCTGATTGATGTTTCTTCTCCGACAGCGATCTTTGAGCATAGCATCGACATAGGCGAAGATGACTACATCAATGATCTGCAGAATCAGAAAATTGCAATTCACTTGTTGATGTCCGTCCTCATCAACGTGGTTTTTCTTCGCCTTAAACATTGTAGTGATTTTCGTTTCCGTTAGCGGGTCTCCTTCTCTGACGACGACAACACTACCAAGTCGATGATGGCAATGGCTAGGGATTGGGGTTAGAAATTGAATATAGGAAAAGTACCAAATTAAGGCATTTTTTTTAATTTCCTTAAAATTTTGTGTTGCTAAATCAAATAATAATTACTATAACAGAATTTAAAAAAACAAATAATATAAGTAAAATTTATTGTGTAAATGTATGATTTACATAGTAATTTTAATAAATAATTAATTTACTATGTTTTTTAAGAAGTTGTAACCTTGTAAATCCAAATTTTATTATATAAATTCAAATTCACTGTGTAAATAATAAATTCACAATGTAAATCTAGTAACTTATTTTGTTTTTAAGAACTTCAATAAATATAGTTAGTCCAAAATTTACAGTGTAAATACAAAATTTTACAATGTAAACACAAAATTTACACTCAATTTATATTGTAAATGTAATTGTTAAATTTACATAGTATTAATACCAATAAATAATTCTTTTGAAAAAAGGAAACAATAATCTGATTAGCAATGAAAATTGTATGTCATTAATAGAACTTAATTGCCTTGTTTGTCTGTTTTTAACTTGCATAATTATATCAATTTCCATAAATCAATAATTTACACCATAAAGTTTTAAAACATTTGTGTATAAATGATTTTCACAGTGTAAATTAAGTGTACATATTACATTTATAGTGTAAATTTTGGTATATGGTTTTTGCACAAATTTATATCAAACTATAAATTAAGTATAAATTTTTTATTTATATTATAAATTTTGATCTTGGATTTTTGCATGAATTTTTTTGTCACAATGTAAATTAAGTGTCAACTTTGAATTTACATTATAACTTTTAGTCTTCCATTTTTGTCATAGTATAAATTGAGTATAAATTTCAGTCTCGAAATTTTTATTGATATTTGCCATAATTAAGTGTAAATTTTGTATTTATATTGTAAATTGCTACATTGTAAATTTATTATAGATTTTTACTAAATTATTTATTTTATTTTTTAAATTTTTAGATTTTATTTTATTTTCTAATTTTGTATTTACATGTAAATACACTCTCTATTCTTAATTGTAAAAAGATCCCAAATTTTATCAAATTCCCAAATACTATCCAGATTTAATTCTCATTGTCTCGAGTCCATCTTGTCCTTTCTCTCCAGTGACGGACTCTGCCACCAGCAATATTGCTAGTGTCATCGATAACAATTGGTAAAGACTGTTGCCAAGCTTTGCGATCTCCCTAGCCACCTGCGACATTGCTGGTGACGCAATCTCCTTGGCAACGGATGATTTCTTCACCTGCGAACTCAATCTCGCCACTCGATCTCACCATTGCCAGATCGTGATCTCTCTTCTCTCTTCTTTGTTGTCATTCCCCAGCCGCCGAAGATTGCAACTAGTCTTCTGACCACTGAACCCTGTTTCCATCACCAAATCTGTGATCGCTCTCCAGTCATCAGTGATTCAGTTGTAATGGAGACAGTGCCGGAGAAAGTGACGAGTTTGACGAACTGCGTCTTTGTAGAAGAACCGTTAAGGGAGGTCGTTTTGGAAGGTGTGGCTATCGAGGTTGAGAAGAGAGAGAAAGGGGATGAGAGGTAGAGGTGAGAGAAAGTAAGAGAGATGGAGGAGAGAGGAGAGGGGTATTTCAGGTTTTCAAATAGGTATAAATTTGAATTTACGCTTAATTTGTCATTTATTATCAAACTAAAACTTTTGACCTATCTATTTTATCCCTTCTTACTTTTGGCCTATTTTCCTCCCCCTCCCAAATTAATATGTTGTGAATTAGAGTTGTTAGGATTTTTAATTTAAAGTTTTCGTTGGCATTTACTATAAGAAATATATATAATGGATATTTTTGTTTAAGTTATTTGGGTATGCTCGAATTATCTCAAAGATAATTTTTGAATTTATGAATTTTAAATTATTCTAACTTTGATAATTTCAAACGCAGGTGATTTAGCATAAAGTCAATTTTGAACCGGATAGATGAAATCTTGGATTGACGTTTTGAATCTTGAAGTTCATCTTGATCGTTTATCTTATGGTTAATGATGTCTAGCTTCATTTATTATTAGCTCATCTTTTCTTTGAATAAATTTTGCTTTTACATGTTACAGAATTTCAAGAAAAACATATCAGTTTTCATATTAGAACATTGGTCTAATTTAAAATTTTCAAAAAAAAAAAAAAGTTTTTCCACATTTTAATTTTGAAGTATAGAAAATCATGCGATATCCACAAAATGGGGAGAAAGAGCGTTGTGTGAACAATTGCGACTGGATTTTCCGGAAGATTCGAATTTCAAGAATATCAACAACAACAATCTTCTTTTCAGGCTAGATTTTGTGGAGTTACGATCCTAAGTCAAGTGGGATGCATCTAGGGACTTTCTTTGTTAACCTTTCATTATTTTATGCTTACCGTCATGTAAGAAGTTATTATGGAAAAACCATAGTTGGGTAGAAAACAGTAAATCTATATTTTTATATATACTAAATTGAATGCGGGAATTAGTATTCATTTAATGTTTATTGAGAAACCTTCAATTATCCAATTCTTTGTTTCTTACACATGTATACATATATATATATATTTATTATTATATTATATTACTTTCCAGGCATAAGTCATGGGATTCGGAAGAAAGGCAAAAATCACTGTTCATTTACTGTTTATTGAGAAACCTTCAATTGTCTGTCTATTTTTTTTGTTTCTTACACATGCACACATATATATATATTATTTTATTGTATTATGGCAAAAGAATCATTCTTCTTCCTAACTATATTGAAAGTCCTGGATATATGCTCTAAAATTATCAAGACACAATGGTGATTTGTAGACACTATGGAAATCCAGATTTCCTTATAACATTCACATGCAACCCCGAATGGTCTGAAATTACTAGAGCTTTAACTACAATTGCAGGTCAAAAACCTAAAAATCGACCAGATATTATTACTAGAATTTTCAAAATAAAATTAGATTATATTTTGTCTATTATTAAATCCAAAAGCATACTTGGGACAATTATTGCAGGTTTGCTTTTTTTTTTAAGCACAATTTTATTTTATTTATAGGGAAAACAATTTGCCTTAATTTTAATGTTATAAAAAAAACTAATATACTTTTATTTTTTCTATTTTTTTTACTTTATTTTGTAGACTTTTATGTTGTTGAATTCTAGAAATAAGATTTACTACAGTATCACTTTTTATTTTGGTCACACACTAATGAATTGTTACGTGAACCATCACAAATAGAAAATTTTATTTCTGCATAAATACCTAATCTTGAAAAAGATATACAAGGATATAATGTCGTAGCTGAATTTATTATGCATGGACCATGTGGTACTGCTAAAACAAATGCTCTATGCATGAAAAACTCAATATGCTCTAAAACATTTCCAAAAAAACTTAAAAATGAAACAACAATTGAAGAAAACAGATTTGTTAATTATAAACACAGAGATCTGATGTACCGCTTTGAAAAGGTCCTTGTCATATATACTCGTTGAAAAGAATCCAACGAGATAGCTCAATGCTACATCTTCGCTAACATGACGAGTGCTTTACAAAAGTAACGTGAAACCTATCAAGTAGCTAGGGAGATCATGGATAACATGGAGTATATATTCAGAGGCAAAACAAAAGTTGGTTCAATAATCTGTTATTATAAGTATAATGAACTCTAGGCAAAAGGTAGGTACTTCGGTAAAAGATCATATGCTTATTCTTATGACATTCTTTGCTAAGGCTATTGGAAATGATACTGAGATGGACTATAACACCTAAATTGAGATGGTGTTCAAGACTCTATCAAAGGATTTTGTAGTGTTTAAAACCATATACAATCTAGCAACAAAAAAGTTAGGACTAATCGAGCTCATGAAGCAATTATAGGCTTATAAGCTAATGATCAATGATGGGTTTCCAATCCATACTAAGGGAGAGGCTAATTTGGTGAAATCTTCTAAGCCCTCTAGGAATAAGAAGAAGCCAAAGAAGGAGCAAAAGGCTTATAGCTCTTCTATTCCTTTGTCTTGGATGGGAAGAAAAAGAAGAAGAACAAGAAGCTCAAGGACCTTAAAAAGTCCAAGTGCTTCTATTGTAGAAAGATAGGTCATTTTACAAAGTCTTGCAAGGTATTCCCAGTTACTAAGGGCAAGAAAGGGGTTCGTGAAAATAAGAAGTTTAAATGATAGAAGCCTTTTGTTGTAGATTGAAGATGGTAACTTGGTGGTGGCTGAAGTAATGGGAGATGAACATATTTATTTTGCTGAATTTAGGTTTATTTTATTGAAATGTTGTTTTTATATTCCTAATTTTAGAAGAAGCTTTATATCAGTAGCTTATTCAATTAATGATTTTTATTCAGTTTCTTTTAATAAAATAGTTATTATTCACAAAAACGAGTCTTTTATCTATTTTGGATGGATGGAAACCTTTATTTGGTCAAACCTAAGATGTACTCACTGCTGGACACTGAATTGGTTGATAACTTTAAAAGGTTAAAAGTTTCTTACTTTAATAAGGCTTTTCTTAGGCATTTAAGACTTGGTCATATTAATCAAGATAGGATTCAAAGATTAGTGAAAGACAATCCTTTAGATGCTTTGAAAGAGGTACGTGTTCTTTAATGTGACTCTTGTCTTGAGGGTAAAATGACTAAGAGGTCTTTTAGAGTTAAGGGTATTAGGGCTAATGAACTCTTAGAAATTGTGTACACCGACGTATGTGACCCCATAAACATCGGAGCTGAGGAGGGCATAAGTATTATGTCTCTTTTATAGACGATTACTCGAGGTATGGATTATTAGAGCTTACATTATATATGCCCAATCGATCCCCTTGTTAGCTCCGTATAATTCTTTAATAAACAGTAATTGATCAGGCATTCTTTATTACTTGTGTTCTTGTATTTAGCAAAAAGAAAAATTCATATCACCTACTTTAAGGTGTAGGCTTTTTTCTCTGTGAGATAAGGTTAAAATTTTAATTTTGTTTTATTCAATAAATATAATAAATATTTAATTTGGGTGAATATTTATTTTGGAAGATAAGATTTGAAATTTAAATTAATTATATTTGTCTTTTAAAAAATAAATATGAGATTGATTTAAATTATAAAAATCTTGTTTAAATATATATTTTAAAATTTAAAAGATTATTCTATTTGAATTTGAGTTGAATCAAATCTTGTCTTATCACACTTGTAGGGGTCAGCTACATGTTAGATTTGGAAGACAAGAGATTACATAATTATTTGAATTAAAATATAGTTGCCATAATTTTATTTTGAATTTAAACTGGAGTTTTGAAAATTATCCATGCAAACAAAATCACAAGTTTTGTAAAGTTTAAAATTTGAATCAAATTTTAAATAATAATAAATTTTCTGAGATTTGAGTGGTCAAAAAGAGACAAACCACGCTAGAATATTGATTGAGAAACTGAGTGCCCATACACTCCACTGTCCAGAATTAGAGAATAGTAAAGAAGGTTAGTTAGTTGAAACCTTTCAGATACATCCTTGCATTCCTGGTGTATTCTTCCAAAGTTAGTTATAATGATTATTGAATAATTTATTATATATGACAGCACGAGTTTTTAATGATCTTGAAAAATTTTTTAAATTCCGCTATGTATTTTTTTACTATTTTTCCTACATAGGAGATGACAAAGAATGGGATAAATCAATATTAGAAGCTTCATTTTGGTCAATATCAAGTTAGCTACGACAATTATTTATTTTAATTTTACTATTTTGTAATATAAATAATCCAATAAAATTATTTAAAAAGCATTGAAAACTTATGATAGATGATATTTCACATAAAATTAAAACTTTATTTAACAAGTCAAATTTTCAAACACCTGAAAACAAATTATATAATTATATATTATATGAAATAGAAAAACTGTTAAATGTTAATGCATCTATTTTAACACATTTTAATTTACTCTTCCTGCTAGACACCTAATTGATGATCTAAATAATAAAATTTTACAATAATAACTTAATTACAACATAAGTAAATTAAAGAATGAAAATACTACCTTGGTACAAAATTTAAATAATGAATAACGATATATTTATGAAAAAAATTTTAGGATCACTTAATCATGGAAAGAAAAACCTATTATTCATTATGGTCATAGAGGAATAGGAAAAACATGTTTATGGTATTCAATTATTATTAAAATAAAATCAAATAATGAAATTATGTTAGCTATTGGATTTTATAGAATAAATTTATTATTATTACTTAAATGTGAAACTCAACACTCCAGATTTTAAATATCTTTATCCATAGATAAATTTTTCACCAGTTATATCAAAAAAGAGATTCAATTGGCAAAATTAATAGAAAAAAAATCAATTATATTATGGGATGAAGCACCTAAGAACAATAAACACTGTTTCGCAGCTTTAGATAAAATACTTCAAGATTTAAGAAATGACTTTGACCAACCATTTGGTGGAATGACTATTACCTTATACGGTGATTTTTGTCAAATTTTACCTGTTATTCTTACAGGAACAAAAGAACATATAATAAATATAAGTATAAACAATTCTTATTTATGGTCACACCTTCAAATTTTAACATTAACAAAAAATATGAGATTAAAACACTACAAAATTACAGAGCAAGAAAAAATAAAAATTGTTGAATTCTCAAATTGGATATTAACTATTAGAAATGGTACTGCTGAAAGAATAAAAGACCTAGAAAATGAAGATGTCACATGGATTTAAATACTGGAAAAATATATAATACACTAAGAATCAAATCTAATTGAAGAAATTTCAACTTCGACAAAAACTTTAATAATATTAAATATTTAAGATAATGAGCAATAATAACTCCCAAAACAAAACTGCTAATGATATCAATAAATATATATTGTCTTTGATACCGAGTAAATCAAAATCATATTATAGTTATAATACAATAACATCTTTGTTTGAAAATATTGATAAACTTAATTTTTTTTTACACACACCAAATTTCAACGGTATACCACCACATGAATTAAATCTTAAAGTTGAAATTCCTATCATATTATTGAGAAATCTAAATCAAGTAATGGGTGTATATAATAGGACAAGACTCATTATCACATAATTAATAGATAAAATTATAGAAGGAAAAATTATAAATTCAAATAATACAAAGGAAAAAGTTTATATTCTAAGAATAGAAATAATTTTACAAGAATCTAAATGGCCTTTTACACTAAAAAGATGATAATTTTCTATAAAAGTTTGTTACGCTATGATAATAAATAAAAGTCAAAGACAATCTTTAAATAAAGTTGATATTTACTTGGAAAATGAAATTTTTACACAAGGATAATTATTCTTTGCTTTATCAAGAATGACAATACCAAAAGGATTACATGTACTAATTCATAATTCAATTGATAAATATCCAAATCATATAAAAAACATTGTTTATAAAGAAATTTTTTAATACAATTATACTTACATATGTATTTGATAATATCATTAATTTTATATAAAAATCTTGACAATCATACTTTTATTTGTTATTAAAATATTACACTACCAATAACTTACATATGTATTCAATAATATCATTAATTTAGTGACTAAAAAATTATTTTCTATTCTTTGCAATTAGAACAAATAGCAATACCTATTTGCTCCTAAGACCAAATGAAGTATATAGAACTATTAGGGCAAACATCTGTAGATTATGAAACAACAACGACTTCACAACTGGACGTTTAATATGTCTTAATGTCTTTTAGTTGATGAAGAGGTAATAACTTTTGTACACATCACATTATACTATTTTATATTTAACATCAAATTTAACAAAATAACTAATAATTTATCTATTTTGCTTCTAGCATAAGCAATTCGTGGATTAGTACGAGTCCAAGATTCCAACTATATTTCTCGACAAATTTAACTGGGCATAATTTATGACATCAGCAACTTTTTTATTAATCAAAATAAACCTAGATATAAAGTCATTTCCTATAATGCAATGCTGCAATTTGCACATGCGACATTTTTCATCCCAATCACAGAAGAATAACCACATATATCATTTGATAAATTCAACTTTGTAGAGTTCGATCAGCTGCAACAAAAAGTTGACATCAATGAAGTTTTAAGTGATAATAGTCCTTACTAATTTGAACAAATTAAAAATATTATTAATCTACAAATAAAAATTCATAATAATTTATTATAATTGTTTGACACTAGATGTTATTGGCATCTTAACAAGTGTTCAAGCTATTGAACATATAAGCATCAACAACAAAGTGACTTAAGGTGCACTCTCATGATACAAAACATAAGGTAATTAAACTCTAAATATATCTCATTACTATTATCTTTAAAAATATTTAATCAATTATAAGCATTTTTACATTATTTTAAATTCTTTCTTCTAAATTTTTTCATTTTTTCCTACAAGAGTGAACAACTATAAGTTACTTTGTAGGGAACTAAGGCAAAATAGTTTGATAAAAACATTTTAAAATCAATCTATGAACCAATTGTAGTAGCATTTGTAGCAATGTCAGCAAAGCAATATCTAAGTAATTTTTGAAACGTTCATTACTAAAATCATATATATAAATACAATTGATATAACATAATACCAATCCATTTTACCTTCATGATATAGGAAACTCATATGTCTCAAGTACTATAGCAACAATTCATTATCTTAATCCAGATATCTTTAAAAACAAAACATTAAAAACAAAGTAATAAAAATATTAACTAAAAATTTTATTCATTTCTTCTTTCAAAACTTATTTCCTTTTTTTTAGTTTATTATTTTCACTTAATTTTACATGTGTAGATTTTCCCATCAAAGTCAACAAATTAAATTCTTGCCACCATCAGCAACACCAATTCAATCAATAAAAGAATGAAAATAAAAAAATAGATGAACAATCACTGATTAAAAGCATTTGATTTACTAAACAATCAAATTAGTATTACTAAAATTTATTTATTAATTTTATTATTCAAACTAATAACTTTTTTTATATACACAGGATATCAAATTACTATAAAAGCAACAATAATTGGATTTCACACAGATCAAAGCTGTTACTACAACTCGTGCCCCATAAACTATCAACAAGAAAAACAATTAGGAAGCGGATGGTAGTGTGACAACCATGGTCACATAAACACAATCCTCACACTATGGTAATAAATATTATTTATCAATTTTTTACTAAAATTCATTTAATCTTATTAATTATGATAAATTAAAAATAACATTAATTACTTATTATAATATTTATAACAGTTTCAAATTAAATACATAGATTGATGATAATACAACAGACATGACCACCATCATATTTAGACGAGCTACACAAACATTTATGAAAAAATCATGCTCAACGTTGACAATTGATGAAGGTTATACTGATTCATCTATAATTCCACTAATCATTGATCAACTTAAAGGATAAACAAAAATCTTCCAAGTTTATTTTTGGCAAAAAGATGTATTGATTGACATAGTTGTTGCAAAGAATTTTGAAGATATCCAACTTCCAATACCACTACTTTTGCCACTATCCATTACAACAATAGACCCAAAAATCCAAATCCAAAAAAGGTAACTACAAGGTTTAACATATTTACTAATCTATATTAGATTCATACTAAAATTAAGATTAATCTTAATAAATATATATCTTAACAATATTTTATCATTTCAGTTCTGAAACAAAAATGACGAATCCACAAAATAAAATCTAATGACTAAGTAATATAAATACTTTTTAATAATTTAATTTATAATATATATTTTTTAATATTATTAACTTACTTTATTTTTTTTATTTATTTTTATCTTGTAGTGATGAAGAATAGAAAAAAAAATGAGGAAAAAAAGTTGTAAAAAATAGTAGTATAATTTTCAATATAAAAATATATATACAAGTATGTATCTATATCAACTCATTTTATATTGTAATAAATTTTCTATTTTTTGTATGATATAACTGTAGGATAAATTGAAAACATATGCAGCATAATTTTAATTTTTTTTTTAAATCGTAATAACACTTGTTGCCATATATAATTAATTATATAACAATCTTTATATCCTTGGACGAAAACACCAGAAACGCTAGAGAATGTGACCAAGAAAGCTTTAACTAACTAGCCTTCTTTACTATTATCTAATTTCTGGATAATAGAGTGTGTGGACACTCAGTTCTTTGATCAGTATTTTGCGCGGCTTATCTCCTTCCAACCATATAGATCTCTAAGAATTTATTATTATGAGTAAGAGATATAATAATAAATTCGTTCAGCTAATAATTTGTAGTATAAAGAAAATAAGATCCCAAAGGGTCCTATCAATAGACAATGCACTCGGTGGTTTTTAGAATTTGAATAGGACTCTAGGAAAGATTTTTCTCTCACCTCCCTTCCAGCATTGCCAAAATTCATCCCTATATATGCTTTAAAAATTCAGCCTTACTAGGGTTGTGGGATTTAAAATTTGATTCAAATTTCAAACTCCACAAATCTTGTGATTTTGTCTACATTGATAATGTTCTATAACTCTAATTTAAATTTAAAATAAAATTATGACAACTTTATTTAAATTAAACAATTATATAATAATCATATAAAAAATCAAATTAGGAGAAAATCTTCTTTTCAAAATCCCTCAAAAAATACGCCTACCTAGAAGAGTGTAAGGATAAGATTTTATTCAATTCAATTTAAATAGGATAATCTTTCAATTTAAGATATTTATTTAAATAAAATATTCAAAATTTAAATCAATCTCACATTCATCTTTTAAAAGACAAATATAATTAATTTAAATTTTAAATCTTATCTTCCAAAATAAATATTTATACAAACTAAATATTTATCCTATTAATTAAATAAAACAAAATTACTATTTTACCCTTGACTTGGAGATGAAACGCCTACACCTAAGATTAGGTGACCCAGATTTTTCCTCTTTATTAAATGCAAGAATACAAGCCATAAAGAATACCCTGATCAATTACCATCTATTATGAAATTACGCAGAGCTAGCAAAGAGAAAAATTAGATATACATAATGTGGGCTCCAATAATCTATGTAACTATTATTATATACCTAATAAACCCATTACATAATTATTAGTTTCAGAGTCACACGACTATAAACCTAAAACTGCACTCCCAATTATATACCAAATTATGTAACCAATAAAGAGCCATCATCCAATGACTTATTCATAAATGCAACACTCTTATATAATATCCATGATCGACCTTAGGTCAACATCTGTTCAACCTTTTGATCACAAAAATCCATTATACATCCGATTAAGAAAATCATCACTTACCTATATGAATAAGAAATCATTTATAGAGCAAATGACCTAAGACCATGTCCATTTTCACATCCAGTATAATACCGTGAAGAAGATAACTTTTACTCCTTATTAGAGTTATGATTTCATATTTATAAGCAAACTCTCCATTGTATACAAGTCATATACTCAACGAATCGGTTTATAAGCTTAATACTTTGAGGACGCTTTAGCCTTAGAAACATCAAAATACATTAATCATATACATGAAGTCATTCATTTACTCAGGATTAAGGTTATTATATAATAAATGTCAAATATGTCATTAATCCACTTAAGCGGACTACACAGACTAATTGTACTTTGGTCCTAGTCCAATATGTCACTATCAAGCAACATATTTATATCTTTACTCAGGAGTTAAATGCGCTAGATAGTTAAGATAAACCATCTCTCCAATTGACTTTAGACAATATAATAGTCTTAACATGAGTTAGATACTCACTCTAACCCTATAGACTACTTACTTTAGAACATTTTATTTCGTATACAAAAGACCATTATATGCAATATTTTAACAGTTTAAGAACAAACAGTCAATGAGCCATATTTGCTTTCATTTACTTTAAAATATAAATAAGATGAGGATATGTAATAGTGTAATAAATAACCTCTAATATATTAAAATAAATGAAATTCATTAAAATGTCTTTCCGCCTAGGGCATTTCAAGATAAGATTGAGGAAGATCGAAATGCCTCCAAGAAAGACCACACGAACTAACAGAGGAGAAGAAAGCTACCTAAGGGAATTCTTAAGCAATAAAGGCCAAAGGACATGCGAACTCGATAAGGGTGATTCTCGATGTGACAAAGTAGTCCAAGCCATTCACCATCTCCTTCGTTAATAAAGAAGATCGTTGGAGTCATCCTTGGTGGATCCACGATTTTGAGAGAAATATGCACATTTATTAAGAAGTATACAAGAATGGTTAGAAGATCTCAACAAACAACCCATACTTCATCCATTGGATGCCCTTATTTGTGGAATTTTTATACTTAAACATTGAATCGTTGAGGAATCTGCAACGATGAGTCAATCAACCTATCAATAGAAGAAGGCTAGCTCCTTGTGGGTCAATACAATTCAATGGATGAATGATTAGCCAATTAGCTCATGAAACAAGTAGACCCAAAGTACACTATAAGTCAACATAACTCAAAGATCGACCAATCGACTGGTTAAATGAATAAAATTATGGAAGCTCGGTTTAGCATGATTCTATAAAACAATAACCAAATGACTTGTGAATGAGTCAAATGGCTTAAAAACAAGAAAGGCCTTCATTCATAGGGACAGCTTGATTGAACAAGTTGGTTAATATCAATCGTTGATCCCCAAAATCCACCACAGAGAAAGACATTTCACCAGTCATCCTCTTAACCCATGTTATCATCTCATAAGAAACCTTGCAAATCATGTAGAGAATGATCAATCCTGCAGGTATGGCACTAATACAAGTATCGCACTCATGACCATACCCTTCTTGTTAGGTATGCCCTAAGCAAGAAAGGCATTTTTAATGTATTTTATTTATTTTTGAACTGATTAATAATATATTAGATGTTATTTATTACATTGCTATATGTCCTCATCCTATTTATATGTTAAAGTGAATGTAAGCAAATATGACTCGTTGATTGCTTATTGTTAAACTATTAGAATATTGCATATAATGGTCTTTTGTGTATGAATAGACAACATTCTAAAGTAAGTTATTTAAATCTATAGTTCGTAGTCTATGGGGTTAAAGTAAGCATCCGGCTCATTTTAAGACTATTATGTCGTCTAAAGCTAATTGGAGAGATGGTTTGTTTTGACTGTCGAAGCATTTGACTCTTAAGTATAAACATAGATATGTTGCTTGGTGGTGACATATTAGACTGAGCCCACAGTGCAATTAATTTATGTAATCCGCTTGAGTAGATTAATTCACTTTCGATATTCTTTATGTAATAACCTAAATCTTGAGTAAGTGAATGGCTATCGCTTATGTACTTTTATATTCTAAAGGGTAAAGTGTCTCAGGGATTGTAAGCTTATAGATTGGTTCGTTAGGTACATGACTTGTATACGATGGAGGGTTTGTTTATAGATATGGAATCATAACTCTAACGAAAAGTAAAGGTTATCTTCTTAAAGGCATTATACTAGATGTGAAAATGGACAAGACCTTGGGTTATTTAGCAAATGATTTCTTATTCGTATATGGTAAATAATGATTTTCTTAATTGAGTGTATAATAAATCCTTGAGATAGCATGATTAATAGTTCGAATGGACTTTGAACCAAGATTGATCATGTATATCATCTGAAGGAGTTGCATACATGACAAGGTCATTGGATGATAGCTAATCATTAGCTTGCGTAATATGGTATATAATTAGGAGTGTAGTTTTAGATTTATAGTAGTATGACTCTGAAACCAATAATTGTGTAATGAGTTTATTCGATAGAGAATAATAATTACATGTATTATTAGAGCCTATATCATATATGTCTAATCAGTTCTCTTACTAGGTCCGCATAATTTTTTAACAGATAGTAATTAATTGGGGTATTCTTTATGACTTGTTTTCTTGCATTTAGTGAAGACAAAAATCTAAATCACCTATTTTCTAGTGTAGGATTTTTTTTTCTAGGGCCAAGGGTAAAATTATAATTTTGTTTTATTCAATTAATGGGATAAATATTTAATTAGTGAAAATATTTATTTTCAAAGATAAGATTTAAAATTTAAATAAATTGTATTTATCTTTTAAAAGATAAATATGAGATTAATTTATATTTTACAAATCTTGTTTAAATAAATATTTTAAAGTTTGAAAGATTACCCTTTTTCAATTTAAATTGAACAAAATCTTATCTTTGCACACTAATAGGGGTTGGTTTTTTATAAGGATTTGGAAGATAGATTTTCTCCTAATTTGATTTTGTTTTGGATAATTATTACATAATTATTTACTTTGATTTTAAATTGGAGTTACAGAATATTATCCATGCAGACAAAATCATAAGATTTTTAGAGTTTGAAATTTAAATCAAATTTTGAATCCTACACGTATAGGTGGATGAATTTTTTTTGTGATATCCTTAGGGAGAAATTTAGCCAAAACAAGGGGAGGAGAGAGAAAAAAATATTTTCTAGAATCCTGTTTGAATTTTGAATACCTTAATCCTAGAATGGCTGAATTTTTTAAGGGTGTCCTCTAGGGGAGAATTAGCCTTGGTGAGGGAGGAGTGAAAAAAAAAATATTTTCTTGAGTCCCATTCAAAATTCTGAAAACAACCAAATGCAATTTTATAAATTGGATCCTCAAGGCTCCTATTTTCTTTAGACTATAAATTGTAAGAAAATTTATTGTTATACCTCTCACTCATAATAAATTTTTAGAGATCTAGGTGGTTGAAAGGAGACAAGCCGCACTAGAATACTAATCGAGGAACCGAGTGCCCACACATTTTACTGTCTGGGAATTGAAAAATAGTAAATAAGGCTAGTTGGTTAAAGCCTCTTGGTTACATCCTCCAAAGTTCTTGGTGTATTCTTTTAAAGGTATAATGATTGTTGAATAATTTATTATATATGGCAATACGATTTTTTAATGATCTTGAGAAATTTTTAAAATTCTGCTATGCATATCTTACTATTTTTCCTACAATAGGTATCAAAGCTAACTCGTGATTATATCATATACATAAATTAAATGATAAATTTTCTCCTTTATGTATGGATTTGATATTTAGAAAATGGTATTCCAGGTTTTCTTTATGTTGTTATCATGTATTATGTATGATGTATATGACTATTTCAATTTCTATAATTATTATAAGCATGCTCAACTTTACTAGTCATGGTTTTTTAGAATTTAGAAAAATTGTATCTAAGAATTTTTATATAACCATAAGAGCAGTTTATTATCATCGTAATTTTCTCATGAATTTTAATTTTGTCTCTTTGAATATTTAGAATTTTTGTGGACTAGAAACAATATAAAAATTTTATGTAATTATTTATAGAGGAGATGAAGATTGAAGGCCATAATTTATTTTTCCCAAGAATTAAATTTAAATTTGATGATTGAAAATTTTTTTTGTATGGAAAATCCTAATTTAATTAGGATTCCAAAATCTTATTTTGGATCCTAATGGGAAAATTGGGAATATGGTACAAAAATTAGAAGAACCAACTCTTGGGGATCGGTACACCAACCAGCACATGCATCAAGGCGCATGCCGGCATAGACTCGCATGCGTAGCTTGTGGTTCTTGGTGGTCATAGACTAAAGGCAAGGTTGCAGCCCTAGCCTACAGGTGGTAGGGTTGTAGGTAGCCCCTATCTGGGGTTGCAGCTTGACAGGGCTATAGGCACCCAGGCTTGGGTCTACAGCCTACGTCTGTAGGCAGGGTTGCAGGCAGCCCCTGCTTGTGGGTAGGTGGGCTGGAAACAGCTCCTGCTAGGGGCTGCAAGTCCTGCTTATGGGCTGGGTTGGCCAAGGGGTTGGCTTCGAGCTTTCAGGCCAATTGTAAATTTAAATTTTGAAATTACATATTATTATACATAAAATTTAAAATTTGAATCTAATGAGAAAGCTTAATGCTACATCCTCGCTAACATGATGAATGCTTTGCAAAAGCAATATGAAACCTATCAAGTTGCCAGGAAGATCATGGATAACTTGGAGGATATGTTTAGTGGTGATCAAAAGTTGGCTCGACAATCCGTTATTACAAGTATAAATATGCTTATGCTTATGGCATTCTTTTTTGAGGCTACTGACAATCGTGCTTAGATGGACTACGATACCTAAATTGAGAAAGTGTTCAAGGTTCTATTAAAGGATTTTGTGGGGTTTAAGCTGCAAATAATCTGGTGACAAAGAGTTAGGACTAACCGAGCTAATGAAGCAATTATATACTTATGAGCTGATGATCAATGATGGGGTTCCTGTCCAAACTAAGGGAGATGCCAGTTTGGTAGAATCTTCTAAACCTTCTGGGAACAAGAAGAAGCCAAAGAAGAAGTAAGTGGTTTTTAGTTCATTTATTCTTCCTGTCCCGGATAAGAAGAAAAAGAAGAAGAACAAGAAACCTAAGGACCTTAAAAAGACCAAGTGCTTCCACTGTGGGAAGATAGGTCACTTTAAGAAAACTTGCAAGGAATTCCTAGTTGCTAAGGGACAGAAAGGTAAGGATCTTCTTTATGTAGAAGGTTATTTGGTGGAAGAATCGAAAGACATGTGGGTCATTGATTTGGGAGCCACTAATCATGTTTGTGTTTCTTTGCAAGTGTTCATGGAAATGAGAAATCTACATGATAGGAGCCTCTCGTTGTAGATTGGAGATGGTAGCTTAGTGACAGTTGAAGTAGTGGGAGACTCATTTTTATTTGGATGAATTTAGGTTTGTTTTATTACAAGATTGTTTTTATATTCCTAATTTTAAGAGGAACCTTATATTAGTAGCTTGTTTAATTAAAGATTCTTCAATTTCTTTTAATAAAATGGTTGTTATTTGCAAAAACAAGTCTTTTATTTGTTCTGGGTGGATGAATAGAAATCTTTATTTGATCAAACCTAAGATGTACTCACTGTTGGACACTACATTAGCTGATAACTCTAAAAGGTTAAATGTTTCTCAATCTAACAAAGTGTATCTGTGGAATTTAAGACCTGGTCATATTAATCAAGATAGGATTCGAACATTAGTGGAAACTCTAAAGGAGGTACATCTTCTTCAATGTGAGTCTTGCCTTGAGGGTAAGATGACTAAAGCTAAGAGTACTAGGGTTAATGAGCTCATAGAAATTGTGCACATTGACATATGCGGCCCCATGAACATCAGGGCATGAAGAGGGTACGAGTATTATGTCTCTGTTATATATGATTACTCGAAGTATGGATATATGTACTTGATGCACCGCATGAGCAAAACCATTGTAAAGTTTAAAGAGTATTTTGCGGATGTGGAAAAGCAATTAGGTAAATCCAAAAAGACACTTTGATCTGATCAAGGTAGCAAATACCTTTTTGATGAATTTCTAAGACATTTGGTAAAGAATGGGATTCTATCCCTATTGATTGCACCTGATACTCCACAATAGAATAGTATAGTTGAAAGGAGATATAGGACCTTGTTGGATATAGTATGATACATGTTGAGTTATTCAACTCTGCCATTATCTTTTTTAGGGATATGCACCACAAACGACATGCTATATTTTGAATCAAGTTCTAAATAAATCAATTCGTAGGATTCCATACGAATTGTGGTATGGCAAGAAGCCTTCCCTTAAGTATATGAGGAATTAGAGCTGCCCAACATGTGTATTGGAGAGGGATGCGAAGAATTTGGACCCATGTTTTGAATTGTGCTTGTTTGTATAGCATTCTAAGGGGACTAAGGGAGGTCTGTTTTATAATCTAAAGGAATAAATTGTAGGAAAAAATAGTAAGACATGCAAAGTGGTATTTTAAAAATTTTTAAAGATCGCTCAAAACTCGTGTTCCTATATAGATTAAATTATTCAACAATCATTATACTTTTAGAGGAAAACACCAGAAATGTGACGTCCCCTAATTCCAACTACCCGTAACTATCATGGATTGACTCTACGGCCGACCAAGACCGTTCATGTGCCGAAATCGGGTCGTCAGTTTTAAACTCTTTTACTCATACTTCTTAAACATCAGAGCTTAAAATTTTGTCCCAAAATTTTTTTTTCTTTAATACATACTTTTTCTTATGATTATCAAGTAAGAAAGCGATATAAAATATAATATTGGCTTTTTTCATGTCTGAAATAAGGACAACATATTTGGTAACATATATAATATCTATATGTACTGTATATTTTGTCTTCAAACATATTTTCTTTACTCAAAAAGCTCAGCGGAAAACTTATGGCAGGACTAAGTCCACGGTGAGTTCCCTATCCCCTTGACACGCTCACATCCTGCTGCCATCCAGGAATCTACTGGACAGGTTTCTTACCTGCATCATGAACAAACTGATAAGCTAACAGGCTCAGTAAGTTCAAACATCCATAATAAGAATCATATTGATTCAAAAACAATAAAAACTCAATCTCCTATGAATAGTACTATTTACCATAAATAGTAAGTTGACCTTTGACTGATGAATAGTACCAGTTACCCTAACTGTGTACTACTATTCACATATCCTAACTGAACTTACATTACTCTAACTTAAATTTCGATTATGCTCAATTATGATTTTTACCATTTTGTTGAGTGCTTATTTTCTATTCGATTTCTAGTGTAGAGCTCTATTTATGGCAGTACCGATGATTATTAGCGCGCTGACTGGGAGGGTCTAAGGAGCGACCTTAAGACATCGTCCTCCACAGCCCTGATAACCCCGTAGGATTTAAACAAACCTCCACCACTATGTTGGAGGGGTGGTACACTTTAATGGTTTTATTACCATCTTTCAATTTATAGTTTTGACCAAGTGATCGCATATGTCACTTTAAGGTCACTATCCTCCATTACCCGTAGGTCTTACTTATTTTCGTTATTTGGGATATGTTATACTAACTAATCCCCAAATACTCATAGGATTTTATATCTAGTGAGCAGCTAGTATAGAATAGATTAACACAGTATTTCATGTTGCAGACACGAAAATACTTGAACTTACCAATACTGCGCTAGTGTCCACTTCCGGAACTCCTCTGCAGTTCTATCTTTATTTTGGGTTCCTACAGACATAATAGTGTCTGTCAATACCCTGTTTTATTATCATTTTAAATATATATTTATTTTACTAACAATTTTATACATTTAAATTTTGTTTGTGGTACACAGTCTGCAACACGCCCATGTTCCAGCCCGTGTACCTCTCGGGTCTATAAAATTTTTCCTATACACGGCCGTGTTTCCCTTTACATGCCCGTGTTCCTCAAAATTTTTAGACTTTTAACTCTAAAACCTTTATTTTGAGTTTTAGAATTTTATCTAAGTTATTCTAAGTCTTTTAGGGTTCTTTCCGTGCCTTTTCAGAAATTTTTGGTTAAAATGACCATTTTGCCCCTAACGGGTCTCGAGATCGTAATTTGTTTCGTTCTATCATCTTTTCCAAATTTTCTAAGTCTAATTGTTTTAAAATAATATTTCTTGAGCTTTTCTATCATTTTACAGCTTAAATTGCTGCAAAATCTCAACTTCATTTTTCCCGGCCCTCGATTACTATTCATCCGTCACCTAGGGTCGTTTTTTCATTTTTCGAGCGTTTCGGAGCCTCAAATAGCCCTTTCACTACTTATTAAACGTTATTTATCCCGTCCCCGACCCTCGATCCTTAAGAGGCTCGGGTTTCCTATCCCGACCTAGAATTTTCCCTCGTTTCCCAAAATACCCCTAACATGAATTTTTTTCCCTGTTTTAGGCATTTTAGTGATTTAGGGTCGGTTTACTATTCTTTTTGGGTTGGTTTTCCATTTCTAATCGTAATTCACCGAGGGGTCTCGGTTTCCTTCCCGAGTTCAATATTTTTACCCCTTGTTTCTCGAAATGCCCTTAAGCCGATTTTAGAAATTTCGGCAGCATTTCCGCTTATATTTTAAGGTTTCCCGGCGTTAGGTACGCCTCAGAACCTTTGTACCTGCCACGTACTATACCAGAGGCCTATTTTATACAAAGTTTCTAAACTTTGTATAAAAATTTTCCACATGATTCAACATTTAGGAATCAACACAAACCATAACATTTTTCTTTCAAATTAGCCTTGGTGTACTAGTTAATCACATCTAATTAATTTTCATCACATCACATCATTCTTAGGCTTTCCAATGTATAAAACAACATTCAAAAACCTAGCAAAACATGTATTCTAACCCTAGTTATAGCCACGGATTTTATGCATAAACACATAGAAAATTTCATTCTCTTTCCTACGGTTTTTATCAACCTTCTTTCAACATTAAAAATTTCTCATTTCATAATGTTCATGCCGATGATTTTAGCAAGAAATTTACATCAAACTTTTCTTGTTTCTTTATTCAAATTCATGCTTAATTCAACACATAATTGAATGAACATTAATAGTAAATCAAAACAACAAAACTCATGAAATTTTTCACACCATTAAAGCCACAAATTTTCAAGGGAAACATGCAAAATTTTTGCTTGTTTTTCAATCCTAATTCATGCTTTAAATACTAGAGCATCAAACCAATCATAGAATCAACAAATCAAGAATTTTTTCTATTGTTTTTCAACCCTCCAAACCCACGGATTTTCTACGAAAAATCAAGGAAAAATGCTTCAAATTTGAAGCTTACCTTGATTAGTTGATGCCTTGAGATTGGAAATGCAATTCAAGCTAGGTTTGATGTGAATTTGAAAACAAAATTTTTGGTTTAAGGGGGGTTAAAGCTCACGGTTTTGGGCTGAAGAAAAAGAGCAAGAGTTTAATTGGTTTTTTTCATTTTTTTGCTTGAATTTTGATGCCTATTTATAGGCAAACACCAAGGGCTTTTTTACAATTTTTTTCCAACAATTTCCTAATTGTTCAAGGACTAACAAGTAAAGATTTTGGGGCAAAAATCAAATTTTTTTCTTCTCCCTTTCCAAGTGGCCGAATGGCCTTTTAAAAATGTTTACAAAATTTTGTTAATGGCTTTTTGGCATGATCTTAGCCATTGATCATAAAGTAGGCTAATCTACACCATACACTTTTCAAAATTTCTTTCTAACGTTAAGAAAAATAATTTGTATTATGACATCATCAAGGTGATGTCATCAACTATTCATATTAATTCATTAATTAATTCGTGGTCAATTTTTGACTGTAGTCCGATCTGAATGGAATTTTACCGAAATCGCGTAGGCGAGTTCTCAGCGCCTGCAGTGCGATCAGTTTGTCTTATTTTGCTTCCGTTTGATCAAAATTCTTAACCGTAAATTTCTATTGTTTTAGTACATTTCAATTCACTCTCTAGGGTTTTCGGCTCTGATTTCGAACCGTCTCACCCAATTATGTCCGATAAGATTTTTCATCCCCGAACTCACACACTTTAACACTACCAGAACATTTTTACACTATTCACAACAGTATTGGAATTTAACTTTTTCACATTTTATTCATTAAAATTGTTATACACATACAATTTTAACATAATTTGCGAATCTAAAATTCCCGGTTATCACATTCACCTCTCCTTATAGAATTTTCGTCCTTGAAAATTTAGAACAAGTAGGGGTACAAGTTCTTCGTTTCGTCCTCACGCTCCTATGTAGCCTCTTCAATGTTGTGATTTCTCTACAGAACTTTGACTAATGGGATCATTTTATTCCTCAAGATTTTATCTTCGCATGCCAGTATTTGAACAGGTCTCTCCTCATAGGTCAGATCTTCCTAAATCTGGATCGGTTCATGTTTCAGCACGTGGGATGGTCCGATATGTACTTCCGTAGCATCGACACATGAAACACATTATGTACTGCCGACATTTCTGGAGGTAATGCTAATCTATAGGCGACTTTACCAATGCATTCGATGATCTCATATGGTCCAATATATCTTAGACTTAACTTTCCCTTCTTTCTGAACCGCATTATCCCTTTCATCGGGGAAACTCTTAGGAATACGAAATCCCCTTCATTGAACTCCAGGAATCTTCGTCTTTTGTCCGCGTAGCTTTTCTGTCGGCTCTGGGCTGTCTTCATCCACTGCTGTATTTTTGTAACTGCATCTACTTTTTCTGGGATGAAATCAATCTTATGTAGTCGTTTCTCTTGTAGGTCGTACCAATGAACCGGTGATCTACACTTTCTTCCGTACAAGGCTTCATAAGGTGCCATACATATTGAAGCTTGGTAGCTGTTGTTATACAAAAATTCTACCAATGGAAGTTTCTCATTCTAGTTCCCTGGAAAATCTATTGTGCATGCACGCAGCATGTCTTCGAGAGTCTGCATGGTTCGCTCAGATTGTCCGTCTGTCTGCGGATGAAATGCTGTGCTCAGTCGTACTTCTATTCCCATAGCCTCTTGTACGCATGTCCAGAAGTTCGAAGTGAATCTTGGATCACGATCTGACACAATGGATTTAGGAACTCCATGTAGCCTGACTATGTGGTTAACATATAAGTCTGCCAATCTTTCCAACGAGAAGGTCATCTTTACTGCGATGAACCTTGTCATTTTTGTCAGTCTATCAACAATAACCCAGATGGCATCATAGCCTTCTCGGGTCTTTGGTAGTCCTATCATAAAGTCCATCGTGATATGCTCCCACTTCCACTCAGGAATCTCTAACGGCTCTAGCTTCCCACCTGGATAACGATGTTCAGCCTTAACTTTCTGGCACGTCATACACTTGCTTACAAACTCCGCTATATCCTTCTTCATCCCTTTCCACCAGAATTGCAACTTCAGATCCTGGTACATCTTGCTGACTCCGGGATGTATTGAGTAAGGCGTTTTATGGGCTTCAGCCATGATTTGCTTTCTTAATCCTTCATCATCTGGAACTTGAATTCTCCCCTGATGTAGGATTAATCCATCTTCAGATGCTTCTTCTTGCGGGCTTGCTAGTGTCGGATCTCGCTTCTGAGCTTCTCTGATGTCTTTATACAATGTTGACTCTAGTTGTATCACAGCTAGCTTTCCGGTTTTCAGCTCCATCTCCAACATGTTGATTTCCTGCTGTAATGGCTTTGGAAAATTTTCAATCGGCAGTTGCTGTGGAATAGTAGATTTCCTACTTAACGCATCTGCAACGCGATTGGCTTTCCCTGGGTGATAGAGGATTTTGCAATCATAATCCTTTACCAACTCCAGCCATCGCCTTTGCCGCATATTAAGTTCCTTTTGTGTGAAGAAATATTTCAGACTCTGGTGGTTCGTATAAATCTGACACTGAGCTCCATATAGATAATGACGCCAGATCTTTAACGTGAACACTACTGCGGCAAGCTCCAAATCGTGCGTGGGATAATTCTTCTCATGGTCCTTTAATTGATGCGAGGCATAGGCAATCACCTTATCGCCTTGCATCAGGACAACCCCTAATCTCATTTTTGAAGCGTCGCTGTATATCACAAACATCTCCCCTTCCGCCGGAAGTGTAAGTATTGGCGCACTCGTTAGTCGTTTCTTCAGCTCTTGGAAACTTTTCTCGCACTGTTCAGTCCATTCATATTTTCTTTCCTTGCATGTAAGAGCTATGATAAGAGCGGCAAGTCATGCAAATCCTTCAACAAATCTTCTATAATAACCGGCCAAACTTAAGAAACTTCGTATTTCTGTCACGCTCTTAGGTACGGGCCACTCGTTGATCGCCTCCACTTTAGCAGGATCCACAGCGATTCCTTACTTGGAAACCACATGTCTGAGGAAATGTACTCTATTCGGCCAGAATTCACATTTAGAGAATTTGGCATAGAGTTGATGTTCCCTTATCATTTGCAGAACAATTCTCAAATGCTCTTTGTGCTCCTTTCGAGTCTTTGAATATATAAGAATATCATCGATGAACATAATAACAAACTTATCTAAATATTCCTTAAAGACTCGATTCATTAGATCCATAAAAGTTACTGGCACATTTGTTAACCAGACGGCATTACCAGAAATTCGTAATGACCGTAACTGGTTTGAAATGCGGTCTTGTGGATGTCACTCTCCTTGATTTTCAGTTGATGATATCCTGATCGCAGATCAATCTTGGAGAATACGGCTGCACTTATGAGTTGATCGAACAGGTCATCAATCCTAGGTAACGGATACCTATTCTTGATAGTAACCTTGTTCAGTTCCCGATAATCAATACACATCCGGAATGAGCCATCTTTCTTTTTAACAAACAGCACTGGAGCACCCCATAGGGAATAGCTCGGCTGTATGAATCCTTTGTTAAGAAATTCCTTCAGCTACTCCTGTAATTCTTTTAACTCTGCCGGTGCCATCCGGTATGGTGCCTTTGAGATTGGTGCAGTTCCTGGCATCAACTCGATCTCGAAGGAAATTTCTTGTTCAGGTGGCAGTCCTGGTAATTCTTCTGGAAAGACATCAATAAATTCCTTTACAATAGGAATGTCTTTGGGTTGGAGCTTTGGCTCCTTCGTCACGTCTAGAACACATGTTAGGTATGCAGCACAACTGCTAGCCATCATCCTTTTTGTTTCCATTGAGTTGATCATTATCTTCTGTGATCTTCGTGACGTATTGACTTATTCAAATCCCTCTTCTTCATCAGGTTGAAACCTTATCATCCGTTTCCGGTAATCAGTCGTAGCTCGATACTTTCTTAGGAAATCCATTCCTAGTATCACATCGTAGTCGGCAAGCTCCATCACGATCAATTCTGCAAATAACTCCCTATTTGCCACAATTATTGGCACATGCGGTAACCAGTAATTGGACATCAGGACTTCCCCCGAGGGTAATACAGTTTTAAATGTCATACCCATGTTGTACTTAGGATATCCTATCCTATTAGCAAATTGGTGTGAAATGAAAGAATGTGTAGCTCTAGAGTCAAATAAAACAGACGCTAAATTGTTAGCAACAGAAAGCTTGTAGGAAAATAAATCGGTAAAAACGTATCAGAGTGGCGCAGCGGAACAATAAAAATTTTTAGATCGTTAAATATCTCATGATGCCATATACAATAAACCAACAACAATTAAAACTCATACCTTAAGGACGCCAATCTGCAGGAGGAGAATGACCGAAGGGCTTCAACCAACTAGCCTTCTCTACTATTCTTCAATTCCCGAATGGCTGAGTGTGTGGGCACTCTGAACCTCGATCGGTATGCTACCACTGCTAGTCTTCTTCCGACCACCCAGATCTCTAAAGAACTTATTGTCACGGTGGGCTGTGCAACAATAAGCTTGCTCACCTAAGAGTCTGTGGTCTTAGAGAACTGGAGTGGCAGGACCTCTATTTATAGACCTACATGAGGTGATTCTCTGAATTCGAATTGGATTAGGAGAAGATATTCTCCCTCATCCACAAGCACAAAATCTGAATTTTCCAAGGGAAAATCCCAACAATATAATTCGACCACTTTAGGATAAATCCAATCAAATCTAAACAAGATTTTAACTAGAATTTTATCTCCCTTTTTCAACCAAAAAATCAGAAAATTCTAAGGAGAAAATCTCCTCAAAAATTCGGCCACTTTTGGATAAGGGAGAATCAAAATTCCATTAGGATTTTCAAGCTTGAATCTTATCTCATCCTTATCCAAAATAACCAAATTTTTCCTAGGAGATTCACTCCAAAATTTCGGCCACTTTCTGGGAGGAGAGAATCCAAATTCAACTGGGATTGAAACTTGAATTTTTCCTTGAACCTTATCCACAAAAAATCTGAAAATCATTGAGGATAATCCTCAAAATTTTCGTCCAACTTTAGTTAGGATTTGGATTCAAAATTCAAGTAGGATTCTAACAAGATTATCCTCTCCATATCTAACACAAATTCGAATTTCATTCCTTGTGGATTTACCACAACAAATTCGAATCCCACTTGGACTGTGAGTCAAAATTTGAATTTCAAATTCAAATTTCAAATTCGAATTTCAAATTCGAATTTCAAATTCAAATTTCAAATTTTAAATTTCAAAATTCAAATTTCAAAATCCACAAAACAGTTGTGTTTCAAATTCTTGTTCTCATGGATAATTTTCTACAACTCCAATCCAATCTCAAATAAAATCATGGCAATTTTATTTGGAGTTCGAATAATTGTGTACTCTATTATCCAAAACAAAATCTAAATCCAACCGGAGAGAATCTTGTCTACCATCCTAATCCTATGTCAACACCATCCATGCATAATAAACCAGCCAAGAGCATACACAAATCAATTTGCCAAACGTTAAGGAATTATGTGGAGCTAGTAGAGGGACTGATTAGACATATATAATCGGGCTCCTGCAAATCCATATGATCATCATTCTTTACCGAACAACTCAATCATATGATCACTAATTTCAGAGTCACACCACTATAAACCTGAAACTGAACTCCCAATTATATACCGTATTACGTAAGCCTGTGACAAGCTATCGTCCAATGACCTTGTCATGTATGCAGAACCCTCATATGATATCCATGATCAGCCTTAGGCCAAAGTCCATTTAATCCTACTGATCAGGCTATCTTAAAGTTCCATTATACTACCGAATTAAGAAAATGATTATTCACCATATGTGAATAAGAAGTCATCCGCCCAGCAGACGACCTAAGGCCTTGTCCATTTTCATATTCAGTATAATGCCTTTAAGAGGATACCCTTAACTTCTCATTAGAGCTATGATTCCGATATCTGTAAACGAACCCTTCATCGTATACAAGTCATGCACCCAACGAACCGGTCTATAAGCTTACTACCTCTGAGACGCTTTAGCCATTGGAACATCAAAGTACACAAGTCATATATATGAAGCTGTCCTTTTACTCAAGATTAAGGTTACTGCACAATGAATGTCAAAAGCAGATCGATCCACTCAAAGCGGACTTCGTAGATCAATCACGCTTTAGTCCCGGTCTAATATGTCACCACCAAGCAACATATCTATGTCTCTACTTAGGAGTCCAGCTCCAGACAGTCAAGACAAACCGTCCCCTCCAAGGCTTTAGACAACATAATAGTCTTAACATGAGTTAGATGCTCGGTCTAACCCCGTAGACTACAGACCATAGTTTAGACCGCTAACTTTAGAACATTGTCTTCTCGCATACAAAAGTCCATTGCATGCAACGTTCTAACAGTTTAACACAAGCAGTCAAGAAGCCATATTTTCTTATATTTACTTTAACATGTAAATAAAACGAGGACTGATAGCAATGTAACGAATAACCTTTATATATAATTTTATTATCCAGTTCAAAATAAATACATCAAAATGTCTCTAATGCTTAGGGCATTTCCTAACAAAGCTGACCTGTCACTACATTGACGTTCCCGCTTCTGCTTCTTCCTTTGTGTAGACCATAATTCTTGCATATGCTCGAGGCAAGCGTTCTGGTCTTTCCTGCCTCTCAGAATGGGATGACCCTTCAGCTTTGACCTGTAATGCATGTGCCTGGGGACGTTGTTGTGACTGAGATGAACCTTGCACATTCTGCCTATTTTCTGGGTAGTTTTTGGCGAAGTGATCGTCCTTCCCACATTGAAAATAGGCATTTGGGGCCAGTCTGCATCGACCTGAATGTCTTTTCCCACAGTTCACACAGTCTCAAGCCATAGGACTAGTATTATTGTTTGTTCTCCTCTGCTGGTTCCTGTTCCCTGGATTATTTGCTTTTCTCTTTCCCTGGGACTGCTGGCCAGAAGTGCTTGGCTGTCCAGCCTTGACAATTGAACGTTGCTTGCTACTTTGTCCAGTTTGAAGTCCAGCTTGTATGGCTTTGGTCAAGATCTTTTCCTTCTTCCTTGCATCCCAGACCTTCTCTCTCTCTTCCTTTTATTGGATCAGATAATACTCTACCCTTAGCGCACAGCTAACACAATCAGATACGGTGTCAGGCAGCGTCAACCCACTGTCCACCAATGCTGAAATCTCGGGACGAAACATCCCTAGCATCTTCTGGATTTTCTCCCTCTCAGTGGTGATAGTGTATGGGCATAGTCTGGATAACTGATCAAACTTATTGCAGACTTCTATTACTGTCATGTCACCTTGCTTTAGCTCTGCGAACTCTCTTTGTTGTGGTCGTAACAGTGCCAGATTATAATACTTCTGATTGAATTCCTCCAGAAAATCCAACCAAGACATGGTATACATGTTTCTCTTCAACTTAACCGACTCCCAGTAGAACCTTGCATCCCTTTTTAGAACAAAGGACGCACATAGAATCCTTTCTTGGTCATTCAACTCCATAAACTCTAATATCGTATGGAGTGAAGACAACCACTCCTCAGCATCCAGAGGGTTTGTGGAGCCCTCAAACTCTGGTGGCCTCATGCGCCGGAATCTTTCATATAATGGCTCGATATTGTTCCTGGGTTGTGGTTGGGGTTGTACCACTTCTTCTTGTGCTGCTGGAGGTACTTCTAGTTCTGGTACGACCATTTGAGGGGCTTGGTCTTCTTCCTGTTCCTGTCTCTGCTCCATTTGCTCTAGTCTTTATCTTAACTCAGCATTTTCTCTCATTTGAGCTTCTATTAAGGCTTCTAGTTCGTCCACTCTTTCTGAGAATACTGGACGTCCTCGCATATTTCGTAGACTTCTTGGGTTCGCCATCTTATCCTATTTCCTAAAATCGCATAAGAGTCAATCATTAGGTTTTTCACATTCATATTTTTACAATATAAATACAAATAATTTTAATCATCACATAATTTCAACATTTCACACATTGCATATGTCAAAATATGGTTATCATTTCTTTTCATTTCAAAAGTACATTAGTTTGAAGGCTTTCCTCAAAATAGCCTTTCAACACTGTCGTAGATACACATATATAGTTATATATATACATATTTATACAACACATGTATTTCTACCACTAATCTCCTAGCTGGGGTTCCTCTAGAATAGCCAAAAACTCAATTGGATCCATTTCTTCATTGTCTATTCCGTTTTCGGCCTCAGATGGTGTTGAACCTTCAGCTGGATCTGCTCCCTCTGGTTGTCTCGAGGGACCTACTCATGATCGTTTGCCATCGGCCCAGATCCGTATAGGCGGTCTAACATTGCTTCTTGTAGCAACTGTTCATGCCTTTTGCGCACCATGCTCTCTATCATCATTTCCTTCTCTACTTTAGCTACATCAATAATAAACTTGCGTAAAGTAGTAGGGTATAGAGGGGTTACTCTCTGTCGTAGGTCTAGGGTGAGTCCCTTCCAAAATATATCACAAAAGTTATCATTTGTGATGTTGGTTAGAGGACACGCCCTTACGATGCTATTTTTGAATTTGATTACATATGAAAATACAGTGTCACTCAACATCATCTGCTGCCTCTCTGCCTTTAGAACAAAATCTCTGACATCCGCATAACTAGGCATGGCCGGTGGTGGTGGTACTGTCGTACTCTCAGGAGGGCCAACCACTGGTGCAGAGCTCTTTTGTGGGAACTGCTCCAGCATGACTTGGCGAAACTCGACCCAATCCATTGCTAGCAGCATTTCCTGATAGCAATACTCCCAATACAACCGTGCATCCTAATGGAATATGCCAATGGCCATCAGAACCCAGCAATCCTGATCGATATCGCATTGGCGCATGATGACCTCAATGTCATGTAGCCAGTCTCTCGTAGAGATCCCCTGTTGACCTCCCTCGAACGCCGATGGATGACTACCTCTAAATGCATGTACAGCTCGTACTGATACTCTGGCTCCTATACGGGCTCGATCTCCCACCACTGGTATGTCTACTGCCACGGGAGGGTTTACTATCGACCGCTGAGGTGGTGCTTGTATTGGTGCTGGCACTACTATCCTTGGTGCTAGTGGCTCAGGCACAGGCAGTCGCTGCATCTCTCGCCTCATCATGGACGGTCTAATCACGGGCTTAGTCCATGCTCGGATCGGTCCTCTAGGTCGGTATGGATGAGGTCTCACATACGGTGGTCTAGTCATCTTAAGTCCTACAAAAATATATAATTTCAAATAAATGAAAGTTAACTAATCTTAAAGAAGCTAACTTACTTGGATTGACGAGTAGATCGCGCTTCGTGTCATAGGGATATTGTCAACCGCTCTGATACCAACCTGTGACGTCCCCTGATTCCAACTACCCGTAACTGTCATGGATCGACTCTACGGCCGACCAAGATCGTTCGTGTGCCGAAATCAAGTCGTTAGTTTTAAACTCTTTTACTCATACTTCTTAAACACCAGGGCCTAAAATTTCACCCAAAATTTTTTTTTTCTTTAATACATACTTTTTCTTATGATTATCAAGTAAGAAAGCGATGTAAAATATAATACTGGCTTTTTCATGTCTGAAATAAGTACAATATATTTGGTAACATGTATAATATCTATATGTACTGTATATTTTGTCTTCAAACATATTTTCTTTACTCAAAAAGCTCAGCGGAAAACTTATAGCAGGACTAAGTCCACGGTGAGTTCCCTATCCCCTTGACACGCTCGCATCCTGCCGCCATCCAAGAATCTACTGGACAGGTTTCTTACCTGCAACATGAACAAACTGATGAGCTAACAGGCTCAGTAAGTTCAAACATCCATATTAAGAATCATATTGATTCAAAAACAATAAAAACTCAATCTCCTATGAATAATACTATTCACCATGAATAGTAAAGTTGACCTTTGATCGATGAATAGTACCAGTTACCCTAACTGTGTACTATTCACATATCCTAACCGAACTTACATTACTCTAACATAAATTTCGGTTATGCTCAATTATGATTTTTACCATTTTGTTGAGTGCTTATTTTCTATTAGATTTCTAGTGTAAAGCTCTATTTATGGCAGTACCGATGATTATTAGCGCGCTGACTGGGAGGGTTTAAGGAGCGACCTTAGAACATCGTCCTCCACGGCCCTGATAACCCCGTAGGATTTAAACAAACCTCCACCACTATGTTGGAGGGGCGGTACGCCTTAATGGTTTCATTACCATCTTTCAATTTATAGTTTTGACCAAATGATCGCATATGTCACTTCAAGGTCACTATCCTCCATTGCCCGCAGGTCTTACTTATTTTCGTTATTTGGGATATGTTATACTAACTAATCCTTAAATGCTTATAGGATTTTATATCTAGATTAACACATTATTTTATGTTGCAGACATGAAAATGCTTGAACTTACCAATAGTGTGCTAGTGTCCGCTTTCGGAACTCCTCTACAGTTCTATCTTTATTTTGGGTTCCTACAGACATAATAGTGTCTGTTAATACCCTGTTTTGTTATCATTTTAAATATATATTTATTTTACTTAACAATATTACACATTTAAATTTTGTTTGTGGTATACAGTCTGCAACACGCCCGTGTTCCAGCTCGTGTACCTCTCGGGTCTATAAAATTTTTTCTATATATGGCCGTGTATCCCTCTATAAGCCCGTGTTCCTCAAAATTTTTAGACTTTTAACTCTAAAACCTTTATTTTGAGTTTTAGAATTTTATCTAAGTTATTCTAAGTCTTTTAGGGTTCTTTCCGTGCCTTTTCAGAAATTTTTGGTCAAAATAACCATTTTGCCCCTAACGGGTCTCGGGATCGTAATTTGTTTCGTTCTATCATTTTTTCCAAATTTTCTAAGTCTAATTATTTTAAAATAATATTTCCTAAGCTTTTGTATCATTTTACAGCTTAAATTGCTGTAAAATCTCAACTTCATTTTTCCCGGCCCTCAATTACTATTCATCCATCACCTAGGGTCGTTTTTTCATTTTTTGAGCGTTTCGGAGCCTCAAATGGCCCTTTCACTACTTATTAAACGTTATTTATCCCGTCCCCGACCTACGGTCCTCGAGAGGCTCGAGTTTCCTATCCTGACCTAAAATTTTCCCTCGTTTCCCAAAATACCCTTAATATGAATTTTTTTTCCTGTTTTAGGCATTTTAGTGATTTAGGGTCGGTTTACTATTCTTTTTGGGTTGGTTTTCCATTTCTAATCGTAATTCACCGAGGGGTCTCGGTTTCCTTCCCGAGTTCAATATTTTTACCCCTCGTTTCCCGAAATGCCCTTAAGCTGATTTTGGAAATTTCGGCAGCATTTCCGCTTATATTTTATGGTTTCCCGATGTTACGTACGCCTCAGAACCTTTGTACATACCACGTACTATACCAGAGGCCTATTTTATACAAAGTTTCCAAACTTTGTATAAAAATTTTCAACATGATTCAACATTTAGGAATCAACACAAACCACAACATTTTTCTTTCAAATTAGCCTTGGTTTACTAGTTAATCACATCTAATTAATTTTCATCACATCACATCATTCTTAGTCTTTCCAATGTATAAAACAACATTCAAAAACCTAGCAAAACATGTATTCTAACCCTAGTTATAGCCACAGATTTTATGCATAAAGACATAGAAAATTTCATTCTCTTTCCTAGGGTTTTTATCAACCTTTTTTCAACATTAAAAATTTCTCATTTCATAATGTTCATGCCCACGGTTTTAGCAAGAAATTTACATCAAACTTTTCTTGTTTCTTTATTCCAATTCATGCTTAATTCAACACATAATTGAATAAACATTAATACTAAATCAAAACAACAAAACTCATGAAATTTTCACACCATTGAAGCCACGGATTTTCAAGGGAAACATGCAAAATTTTTGCTTGTTTTTCAATCCTAATTCATGCTTTAAATACTACAACATCAAACCAATCATAGAATCAACAAATCAACAATTTTTTCCATTGTTTTTCAACCCTCTAAACCCACGGATTTTCTATGAAAAATCAAGGAAAAATGCTTCAAATTTGAAGCTTACCTTTATCAGTTGATGCCTTGAGATTGGAAATGCAATTCAAGCTAGGTTTGATGTGAATTTGAAAACAAAAGTTTTTGTTTAAGTTGGGTTAAAGATCACGGTTTTGGGCTGGAGAAAAAGAGGAAGAGTTTAGTTGGTTTTTTTCATTTTTTTGCTTGAATTTTGATGCCTATTTATAGGCAAAAACCAGGGGTTTTTTTGTAATTTTTTTCCAACAATTTCCTAATTGTTCAAGGACTAACAAGTAAAGATTTTGGGGCAAAAATCAAATTTTTTTCTTCTCCCTTTCCAAGTGGCCGAATGGCCTTTTAAAAATGTTTACAAAATTTTTTTAATGGCTTTTTGGCATGATCTTAGCCATTGATCATAAAGTAGGCTAATCTACACCATACACCTTTCAAAATTTCTTTCTAACGTTAAGAAAAATAATTTGTATTATGACATCATCAAGGTGATGTCATCAACTATTCATATTAATTCATTAATTAATTCATGGGTAATTTTTGACTGTAGTCCGATCCGAACGGAATTTTACCGAAATCGCGTAGGCGAGTTCTCAGCGCCTCCAGTGCGATGGGTTTGTCTTATTTTGCTTCCGTTTGATCAAAATTCTCAACTGTAAATTTCTATTGTTTTAGTACATTTCAATGTACTCTCTAGGGTTTTCGTCTCTGATTTCAAACCGTCTCACCCAATTATGTCCGGTAAGATTTTTCATCCCCAAACTTACACACTTTAACACTACCAGAACATTTTTACACTATTCACAATAGTATTGGAATTTAACTTTTTCACATTTTATTTATTAAAATTGTTATACACAATTTTAACATAATTCGAGAATCTAAAATTCCCGGTTATCACAAGAAATACTAGAGGATGTGACTGAAAGGCTTCAATCAACTACCTTGCTTTACTATTCTCCAACTCCTAGATGGTGAAGTGTGTAGGCACTCGGTTCCTTGATCGGTATTCTGCATGGCTTGTCCCCTTCCAACTACCCAGATTTCTAAGAATTTATTATTATAAGTGAAAGGTATAACAAGAGCCTGAGGGTCTTATTTAGAAAATTGCATTAGGTGGCTTTCAGAATTTGAATAAAACTCAAAAAATATTTTCTCTCTCCTCATCACCCCCATAGCCGATTCTTCAAAAAGGAATCCCTTTCGAAAATTCGACCGTTTTCACGGTTAGGTACATTCAAAATTCAAATAGAATTCCATAAAAGATTTTTCTCTCTCCTTTCATAGGCATAGTCAAAATTTTCCTTGGGATTGGTCCCTAAAAATTTCATTTACCTATATTTAGGAAATTCAAATTTTGATTCAAATTTCAAACTCCAAAAATTTTGTGATTTTGTCTATATGGATAATTTTTCACAACTCTATTTTAAATTCAAAATAAAATTATAGCAACTTCATGTAAATTCAAACAATTATGTAATCTCTTATCCAAAACAAAATTAAATTAGGAAAAAATCTTGTTTTCCAAATAAAAATTGAAATCGACCCCTATTAGTGTGTTAGGACGAGCTTTTGTTCAATTCAAATTCAATTAAGATAATCTTTTAAATTTTCAAAATATTTATTTAAACAAAAATTTTAAATTTTAAATCAGTTTCATATTTATCTATTAAAAGACAAATATAATTAATTTACATTTCAAATCTTATCTTCCAAAATAAATGTTTACACAAATTAAATATTTATCCCATTTATTAATAAAATAAAATTACAATTTTACCTTTGGCTCCCAGAGAAAAATGCTACACATTAGAATAGGTGATCCGGATTTTTCTCTTCACTAAATGTAAGAATACAAATAATAAAACATACCCCGATCAATTATCATCTATCAAGAAATTATGTTAAGCTAGTAAAGAGACCAAATAGACATATATAATGTGGGCTCCAACAATCCATGTTACTGTTATTCTATATCGAATAAACCCATTACACAATTATTACTTTTAGAGGTATACCATTATAAACTTGAAACTGAACTTCTAATTATATGTCATATTACACAAGCCAATGATTAGCCATCATCCAATGACCTTGTCATGTATGCAACACCCTCGTACGATATCCACTATCAACTTTAGGTCAAAGTCTGCTTGACTTGTTGATCACACTATCTTAAAGATCTATTATACACTTAATTAACTAAATGATTATTCACCATATGTAAATAAGAAGACATTTGTTAAGCAAACAACCCAAGGTCTTATCCATTTTCACATCCAGTATAATGCTTTTAAGAGGATAAATTTTAATCCTTATTAGAGCTATAATTCTGACATCTTTAAACAAACCCTCCATCGTATACAAGTCATGTACCCAATGAATCGGTCTATAAGCTTACTATCTCTAAGATACTTTAGTCTTTGGAACATCATAGTACATAAGTCATACGCATAAAGTGATTTACCTAATCAAGATCAAGGTTATTACATAATAAATGTCAAAAGTGAATTAATCCACTCAAGTAGACTATGTAGATTAATTGCATTTTGGTCCCAGTCTATTATGCCACCACCAAGCAACATATATATGTCTTAACTCGAGAGTCAAATGCTACAGATGGTTAAGACATATCATCCTCTCAATTGACTTTGGATAATATATGTGATAACCGGGAATTTTAGATTCTCGGAATAGGTTAAAATTGTATGTGTATAACAATTTTAATGAATAAGATATGAAAAAATTGTGTTTTAATACTGTTATGAATAGTGTAAAAATGTTCTGACAGTGTTAAAATGTGTGAGTTCGGGAATGAAAAATCTTACCGGACATGATTGGGTGAGACGGTTCGAAATCAGAGCCGAAAACCCTAGAAAATGCATTGAGATGCACGAAAATGATAGAAATTTACGGTAGAGAATTCTGATCAAACGGAAGCAAAATAAGACAAACCGATCACACAAGAGGTGCTTAGAACCCGCCTACGCGATTTCGGTAAAGTTCCATTCAGATCGGATTTCGGTCAAAAATTGACCATGAATTAATTAGTGAATCAATATGAATAGTAAGATGACATCACCATGATTATATCATAAACCAAAATTATTTTCCTTAATTAAGAAAGTAATTTTGAAAGGTGTATGGTTTAGATTAGGTTACTTTATGATTAATAGCCAAGATTATGCCAAAATGCCATTGAAAAATTTTTAAAAAAATTTTGAAAAGGCCATTCGGCCACTTGGAAGGGAAGAAGAAAAAAATTTGATTTTTACCCCAAAATCCTTACTTTTTAGTCCTTGAACAATTAGTAAATTGTTGGAAAAAAATTGCAAAAAACCCCTTGAGTTTTGCCTATAAATAGGCATCAAAATCCATTCAAAAAATGGAAAAATTAGCCAAACTCTTGCCCTTTTTCTTCAGCCCAAAACTGTGGCCTTTTCTCCCTTTGTAAGCCAAAATTTTGTTTTCAATTTCATATCAAACTTAGCTTGCATTGCATTTTCAACATCAAGTCATCAACTAGTTAAGGTAAACTTCAAAATTGAAGCTTTTTTCTTTGATTTTCCTTAGAAAATCCGTGGGTATGAGAGTGTGAAAATAATGAAAAAAATTGTTATTTAGTTAATGATGTGGTGATGTTGTGATTAGTTTAGTATTGTAGAAATTAAAGCATGAATTAGGGTTTTGAAACAAGCAAAAATTTTGCATATTTCCTTTGAAAAACCGTGGCTTCAATGGTGTGAAAATTGTATGAGAATTGATGTTTGGTTTAATGTTTATGTTTATTCAATTATGTGTTGAATTAAGCATGAATTGGAATAAGGAAACAAGAAAATTTTGATGTAATTTTCTTGCTAAAATCGTGAGTATGCACACTAAGAAATGGAAAATTTTTAGTGTTGAAAAGTGTTGATAAAAACCCTAGGAAAGAAAATAAGATTTTTTTATGCATGAAAATCCGTGGCTATGCTAGGGTTAGAATGCATGTTTTATTAAGTTTTGATGTTGATTTATACATCTAAGAATGATATGTTGTGATAAAAAAATTATTTTGGTGTTGATTAACATGTAAACCGAGGCTAATTTGGAAAAAAATATTATTGTTTGTGTTGATTCCTGAATATTGAATTATGTGGAAAATTTTTATACAAAATTTGGAAACTTTGTATAAAATGGGCCTCTGGTATAGTACGTGGCAGGTACAAAGGTTCTGAGGCATACCTAATGCCAGGAAACCTTAAAATATAAGCTGAAATGCTACCGAAATTTCTAAAATTAGCATAAGGGCATTTCGGGAAATGAAGGGTGAAAATATTGGACTCAGGAAGGAAACCGGGACCTCTCGGTGGATTAGGGTTAGAAATGAAAAACCAACGCAAAAGGAATAGTAAACCGACCCTAAAAGACTAAAATGCCTAAAACAGGAAAAAAAAAATTCATGTTAAGGGTATTTTGGGAAACGAGGGAAAAATATAAGTCGGGATAGGAAACCCGAGGCTCTCGAGGACCGAGGGCTGGGGATGGGTTAAAAAACGTTTTAAGAGTAGTGAAAGGGCCATTTGAGGCTCCAAAATGCTCGAAAAACGAGAAAACGACCATAGGTGATGAATGAATAGTAATCGGGGGCTGAGAAAAATGAAATTGAGATTTGGTAGCTATTTAAGCTATAAAATGATACAGAAGCCTAGGGAATATTATTTTAAAATAATTAGGCTTAGAAAACTGGAGAAAAATGATAGAACGAAATAGTTACGGTCCCGAGACCTGTCATGGGCAAAATGGTCATTTTGACCAAAAATTTTTGAAATGCTCGGAAAGGACCTTAAAAGACCTAGAATAACTTATATAAAATTCTAAGACTCAAAATAAAGGTTTTAGAGTTAAAAATCTAAAAATTTCGAAGAACACGGGCATGTAAAAGAAATACACGGCCGTGTATATAAAGAATTTTTCAACTCGAGAGGTACACGGGCTTGAACACGGGCGTGTATCAAGCCGTGTACAGTTACATGGCTAGATAGTAAATAACATGGCCGTGTAGAGTAAACCCTAGAGGTACACAGGCTGGAATACGAGCATGTTGCAAGCCGAGTACCACAAACAAAATTTAAATGTGTTAAATTGTTAAGTGAAATAAATATATATTTAAAGTGATAATTAAAACAGGGTATTAATAGATAATATTATGTCTGTAGGAACCCAAAATAGAGATAGAACCGCGAAGGAGTTCCAGAAGTGGACACTAGTGCAGTATTGGTAAGTTCAAGCATGTTCATGTCTGTAACATGAAAGACTGTGTTGATTTATTCTGTACTAGATGTACACTAGATATAAAGTCTTATAGACAATTGGGGATTAGTTAGAATAACATATCCCAGATAATAAGAATGAGTAAGACCTACGGGCAATAGAGGATAGTGACCTTAAGGTGATGATTAATATCACTTGGTCAAGACTATAATTGAAAGATGGTAATGAAACCATTAAGGTGTACCACCCCTCCAACATAGTGGTGGAGGTTTTTCTCAGATCCTACGAGAATATCAGGGCTCTGGAGGTCGATGTTCTAAGGTCGCTCCTTAGACCCTCCCAGTCAGCGTGCTAATAATCATCGGTACTGCTATAAATAGAGCTCTAAACTAGAAATCAAATAGAGAATGAACAATCAATAAAATGATAAAAATCATAATTGAGCATAACCGAAGTCTACGCTAAGTGTAGTAATTTCGGTTAGGATATGTGGATAGTACCCTATGAGGGTAAAGTAAATAGTAATCAGTTAGGGTAATTGTTACTATTCATCAATCAAATGTCAAAGTCACTATTTATTATGAATAGTACTATGCATAGGAAATTGAGTTTTCAATGTTTGGAATCCGTATGATTCTTACTAAGTATATTTGAACTTACTGAGCCTATTAGCTCATCAATTTGTTCATGTTGCAGGTAAGAAACCTGTCCAGTAGATTCTCTGGATGGCGGCAGGATGTGCGCGTGTCAAGGGATAGGGAACTCACCGTGAACTTGGTCCTGCCATAAGTTTTTCGCTGAGCTTTTAAAGTTAATGAATTGAAGATAATGGATTTGAAACAAAATATACAGTACATATATATATGTTGTATATTATGATGTACTTCATAAAGACATATAAAAGTTAGTATTGTATTTTACATGGCTTTCTTACTTAGTCTTCTTAAGTGAAAGTATGTATTAAAGAAAAAAAAATTTTTGGGTGAAATCTTAGGCCCTGATAATTAAATATTATGAGAAAAAGAGTTTAAAACTGACGACCCGAATTCGGCACCCGAGCCGTCTTGGTCGGCCTTAGAGGCAATTCATGACGGTTACGGGTGGTCGGAATCAGGGGGCATCACAACATAATAGTTTTAATATGAGTTAGATGCTCACTCTAATCCCATAGACTACAGACTATAAATTCAAACTATTTACTTTAGAATGTTGTCTTCTTATATGCACAAAAAAAAAAAAAACATTGTATGCAACATTCTAACAATTAATGAGCCATATTTGCTTACATTTACTTTAACATATAAATAAGATGATCACATATAACAATGTAATAAATAATTTCTAATATGTTATTAATTAGTTCAAAAATAAATGAAATATATTAAAAATATCTTTCCCGCTTTAGTCATTCATAATATGAAAAGTCATTGTTTTAAACTATACAACATTCTTGGAGGAAAGTTACATGAATATCTTTAAGCCTCAAAGTAAAGTAGTGCTAGAGGAGTTATTAAGTGATAAAATTGCTTTACAGGTTTTGGTCTTGGACGCAAATTTGAGTTCTAGTGAAAGATCTATAAACGATCAATAGTTTAGGGTACTTCGACGTAGTGGGAGAGCTTTAAAGAAACCAAATTTCTTCATATATGATGCTGAAGTATACCAGACTGAAGCATGATGGTGACCTTGTAACCTATGATGAAGCTATAAATGATGTTAATGCTAAATCTTGCAAATAGGCCATGAACAATGAGATAGATTCTATGAAATCCAACTCAGTTTGGGAACTTATGGGCCAACCGAATGGGATCAAACCCATTAGATGCAAGTAGATCTATAAGAGCAAGAGAGATACGAAAGGGAAAGTTGAAACTTTCAAGGCTAGAGTTGTGGCAAAGGGGTACACACAAAAGATTGGAGTAAACTACGATGAAACCTTTTTGTCTGTTGTGATGATGAAGTCTATTCGCATTCTTTTATCCATTGTTGCGGCTCTCGATTTCGAGATTTTACAAATGGATGTCAAGACGGCATTCTTAAATAGCCATCTTGATGAAAGTATTTGTATAGTACAACCCAAAGGATTCATGATAAAAAGCAAAAAAAAGGAAAGTTTGCAAAATGCTTAGATCCATTTGTGGATTAAAGCAAGGACCCCACTCATAGAACCAACTATTTGATCAAGGGATCAAAACTTTTAATTTTAAACAGAACATTGATGAAACTTGTATTTATAAACACACAAAGGATGGTAAAGTGGTCTTTCCAGTACTCTACATCAATAATATACTACTAATTAGGAACGATGTAGGGAACTTATTATCTATCAAGTTTTGGTTATCCTAAGACTTTGATATAAGGACTTGGGAGAAGCTAATTATGTTCTAGGTATTTGTCTCTTTAGAGACCGAAAGAACAAAATGATAGCATATCCCAGACTCCATACATAGATGATATAATTGAAAACTATGCAATGCAAAAGGTAAAGAAAGGTTCTCAACCTTCAATTGATGGTCTAACTTTTTCATTGGACGACTGCCCCAAGACGTTGGAAGAAAGAGAGTGTATGAGTAAGGTCCTTTATGCATCTGTTGGGGTAGCCTTATGTACACTATGCTTTGCACTCACTCGGATATATGTTTTACGATAGGTATGGTTAGTTGACATTAAGAGAATCCTAGAACCAAATATTAGCAAGCTGTGAAGCATATACTCAACTATCTTAAGAGAACAAGGGATTATATGCTATTATATTATAGAAGAGACCTAACACCCATAGGATACATGGACTCAGACTTCTAAACTTGTAGGGATTGGAGGAAGTCAACTTTGGGATTAGTGTTCATAATTGGAAGAGGTGCCTTTGTGTGGAGTAGCGTGAAATAGGATTGCACTGTTGACTCTATGATGAAGGCTGAATATATGGCTACAACTGCTTGTCCAAATAAGCAGTTTGGCTCTACTAGTTCTTTAGAGACCTTAAAGTCATTCCTGGTTTTGACAAGGCTATAATACTTTATCGTGATAACAGCATGGCTGTTACCAATACAAGGGAATCTAGGCACCATAAAAAAACTAAGCACATCGATCGAAGACACCATGTAATTAAAGAGTACATAGAGGCAGTACTAGTAGATGTATGTAAGGTCGCATCTGAGAATAACATTGCCAATCCTTTTACTAAGACTTTAGTAGCTAGAAGCTTTGAAAGGCATATAGAGGCAATAAGGATGTGTAACATGCACATTTACTAACTCAGGGCAAGTAGGAGATTGTTATGAACGGTCTAAGCGAGAAAGACATTTTTAATGTATTTCATTTATTTTTAAACTGATTAATAATATATTAGAGGTTATTCATTACATTACTAGATATCCTCATCCTATTTATATATTAAAGTAAATATAAGAAAATATGGCTCATTGACTGCTTGTTGTTAAACTGTTAGAATATTATATACAATGGTATTTTGTATACAAGAAGACAACATTCTAAAGTAAGTAATCTAAATCTATAATTTGTGGTTTATAGGGTTAGAGTGAGTATTTAACTTATGTTAAGACTATTATGTCATCTAAATCTAATTAAGGAGAAGGTTTGTCTTGATTTTTTGGAGCATTTGACTCCCAAGTAGAGACATAGCTATGTTACTTGGTAGTGACACATTGGACTTGGTAGTAATGGGTGTTCTATGTGGTTTGACAGATGATTAGATACTATTATTCTAGAACACTTCAGCATAGAAGTGTAGGGAAAATTGAAAAAAACTTGCACAGTGAAATTTAAAAAATTTTTCAAGATTGTAAAAATTTATGTTGCCATATATAATAAATTATATAACAATCTTTATACCTTTAGAGATAAACAACAGAAATGCAGGAGGAAGTAACCAAGAGGCTTCAACTAAGTGTCCTATTTATAGAATTACATTAGCTGGCTTTTTTTGCCTCACCAAGGCCAACTTTTCCTAGGGTTTTCTCCCTTAAAATTCGGCCACTAGTGGGGAAGGGAATTCAAAATTTAAACAAGATTCTAGAAAAGATTTTTCTTTCTCCATCCCTTGGTGTAGCTAATTCCCCTTACTGAATTCACTTTAAAAGATTCGGCCACTAGGGTTTATGAGATTCAAAATTTGATTTAAATTTCAAACTTCGCAAATCTTATGATTTTGTCTGCATGGATAATATTCCATAGCTCTAGTTAAACTCAAAATAAAATCATGACAACTTTATTTGAATTAAACGATTATGTAATAATGATCCAAAACAAAATAATATTAGGAGAAAATCTTGTCTTCTAAATCCTAAGGAACATCATCCACCTTTGGTGTGCAAGTATAAGGATTTTTTTCAATTCAAATTCAAATAGGATGACCTTTCAATTTAAAATATTTATTTAAATAAGATTTTTAAAATTTAAATTAATCATATATTCATCTTTTAAAAGAAAAATACAATTAATTTAAATTTCAAATCTTATCTTCCAAAATAAATATTTATCCCATTAATTGAATAAAACAAAATTACAATTTTACCCTTGGCCCTAGAGAAAAAATGCTTACACTAAAAATCAAGTGACCCAGATTTTTCTCTTCACTAAATGTAAGAATACAAGCATAAAGTATATCTTGATCAATTACCATATGTTAAGGAATTATGAGGAGCTAGTAAAGGGACTGATTGGATGTATATAATGTGGGCTCTAATAATCTATATAATTATTATTCTATACCAAATAAACCCATTACACAATTATTAGTTTCAGAGTTATACCACTATAAACCTGAAACTACACTCCCAATTATATCCGAATTACACAAGCCAGTGAATAGCCATCATCTAATGACCTTATAATATATGCAATACTCTCATATGATATCCATGATCAATCTTAGGTTAAAGTGTATTTGACTTATTTATCATGCTATCTTAAAGATCTATTATACACTTGATTAAGAAAATGATTATTCATCACATATGAATAAGAAATCATTTGCCAGGCAAACGACCCAAGGCCTTGTTCATTTTTACACTAATATAATGCCTTTAAGAGGATAACCTCTACTCCTCATTAGAGCTATAATTCCATATATGTAAGCAAATTTTTTCATTACATACAAGTCATGTACCCAACGAACCAGTTTATAAGCTTACTACCTTCTAGAAGCTTTAGCCTTGGGAACATCAAAGTACACAAGTCATACATATAAAGTGATTCACTTACTCAGGATTAAGATTATTGCATAATGAACATCAAAAGTGAATTAATCCATTCAAATAGACTATGTAGATTAATTGTACTTTGGTCCCAGTCCAATTGTCATCACTAAGCAATGTATCTATACTTCTACTAGGGAGTTAAATGCTCCAAACAGTCAAGACAAATCATCTTCCTAATTAACTTTAGACAACATAATAGTCTTGACATGAGTTAGATGCTCACTCTAACCTCATAGACTACGGACTATAGATTTAGACTGCTTACTTTAGAACGTTATTTTCTTGCATACAAAAGACCATTGTATACAACATTCTAAGTGTTTAACAATAATTAGTCAATGAACCATATTTGCTTACGTTTACTTTAACATATAAATAGGATGATGACATATAGTAATGCAATGTATAATCTATAATATATTATTAATCAGCTCCAAAATAAATGAAATATATTAGAAATTTCATTCTTACTTAGGGCATTCCTTACACCATACCAAAGCTAATGTCAAGGTTAAAGGTGATTCTTTCAGCCAATCTATCTCTCTTAAGCAATCATTTGGTGACTCTAACCACCCAAGTCTCATTTGATTTGCAAATGTAGGACAATACTTGGGATTGGAAGAAAATACATGATCTTAAGCATCCTAAATTATTTCGATACTTTGATGGACATTCCAAAGTTATACAAAATAATTATCATGACTTATCTCACGAGTTGATGAATGATTCATCAAATCATACCAAACGTGTCATCTATCACTTTATCATACTTCACAAATAAGTATAGATAGAATGAAAGCTTGTTATTAAATATAAACATAGTAGCCTCGATTCTCTATGTTCTCCTAATTTGTGATTGTAAGGTAAGGGCATAAGGAGGGCAACAATAGTCAAATTAATGACTATAAGCAATGCCCCTAGTCAAGACAATGACTTGGAAAATTTATACAATTGATTTGAAAACAATCGACTATAAATAAAATCATGTACCCATATAGTTTACTCAGATCGACTTAATGTAAAATTCACAAATAAGTATATACAGCTGACTCAACACAAGCTATGCGAAAAGACCAACCAGTCACTTAGCAGTTGACTCCTACAGTCATCTCGCAGATGAGCAAATTTTCATTACTAATAGCTCTTCTCTTGAGTCAACTCGCTATCATCATGTATAGTCCACGAGTTGCTCTCATAAGTTGTTTTATGAGTAGCCCTTATAGGTTGATTTTACGAGTTGATACAGATTGCCACATGAACCACCAAATTACTCCTCAACTACTTTTCATAAATTAAAGAGTGTGAGCTTGTTATTGAGGTCAAATTTCATACCTCATCTCTCACCATACACAAAACAATCCAAATCCCACCGATGAATCATGACGACCCCTTGATAAGTCAGAATAGCTCGATCCCACGAGTCGACTCTTTGAGTTAGTAAATTACCATCTATTACTGGTCAATAAGGAATATTGCAGGATCTCTTTTATCTGATAAATTAACAATCATATCTTCAAGATTGGGAAAGAAATCAATTGTAGCAACTTAAAAAAAAAAAAGCAATTTGGGAATATTCAATGGTTAACTTAATCATGCCCAAAAATGAAAGTTCACTCATGGGCAAATAAAGGAAACAAGATCAAGTAATTATTAAGGATGATGATCGGCCTCATATCAATCAAGTCACCCAATGGGAAAGTTGAAGTACCAAGAAAAGGAAAGCATCTTCAAATACCAAATTGGGAAATAAGTTAAGCTTCACTAACTAAATAAAGGCATCCTCTACACACTGAAGGCATCCTGAAAATTCAAGAATTCATACACTCACATACTCGCATATCATCAGCTATCTTCTTAAATAAAAAATATTCAACCATACTTAAGTGTTCAAAAACCATTTGTATGCCTATTTTTTTTTTAAATAGAAAGGTTGAAATAAAAGAAAAAAAAATTCATACAATTTTATAGTGACATATTGTGGGAAATGTACTCCTAAGTGCTTAAATTGAACAAATAATAAAGAGTGTGTAGTGTTGTCGATCTCATGAGAATTGTGTTTAATTCAAAATAAGTAAAAAATATATTAACTTTTGACTTTTATGAACAACCAAAATTAAAAATAAAAAATAAAAAAGCAAGATAAAAGAAATATATAAGGAAAAACTAACGGATTTAAAATTTAAAAAAAAAACGTAGGTTCTAGGATCACAATTTTATCTAAATAATTTCATTTGAATTTATTCTACACTCTAATTGATTAATTTCAATTAATCGAATTGTTAGCCAGATACGTTAATTTACCTAACAACCTCTCCTGATAAACTATTTGATGTAGATCATGTTTCAAGCTCAAGCTCGGCACCCAAAGGCTCAAGCTCAAGTTTGGTTTTGGATGGCTCAAGCAGTTCGATCTCGCATGGCTTTCATGGCTTCATGGCTTTGCATAGGAATGTGTGGCTTTCTTTGTCAAAATTAATTATTGAGTCTTAAGTTATTTTTAGCCTTAATTTTGTTGTTACAACCCTATAAAATTTGGTTTTAAATGTATTTGTAAGTTACTTAGTAGTTTGTTGGTTTAATGTTTGAAATAGGAGGGTTTTGGGGACTAAAGAAAGCAGCTACTTTTCCTTCTTTAAAGGGATGATTTTGGTGTGTTTTAAGGGAGATTTTGGTCAGTTTTGGTGAGCTAAAAAGTGAAGGATTTTTTTTATGGGAAATTGACTAGTTTTTTGGATAGTTATTATTGGGGAGTTTTCCTTGTTTTAAGCATGGAATTTAGGAGGTTCTGTAACTGGCTTGTAAAATTTGTGTATAATAGGGCTGGAAAAACTGAATGTAAGGCTCAAAACTTTTGGTTGAATGAGATTTCCAGTTCTCATTGTGAACTTTGTCTAAACTCTTATCTCTTTGGTGGATTCCTTGGAGTGGCGAGTTCTTGACTTATCTAGCAAATGGGAACCGTTAGTGGCATCCTTTTTAGACTTATTTTGAGTCTAGATTTTCCCATTACCATACACTTAATCCACTTATCCCTAATCCCTAACCAGATTCAGTACCATTTTTGTATCAGAGCCAGGTTCGGATCAATAAGGGCAGCATGTCAGGGACAATTTGTTGAAGAAATTGAACAAACGGGTGATGAAGAACCACAAGATTGGGATCTTGAAGTGGCTGAATTGAGGAGGACCATTGAACAGTTCCAATGGAGACTGCAGCAAGTGGAAGAGAGACAACAACCAAGAAGACTAAATCGTCAACATGAAATTTACGAAGAAGACATCAATCCTTTTCATGAAGAGGATTCAAGTGATGAAGATAGGAGATATTAGAGGAGAAACCAGCACCATCAATGTGACAACACAGTGAAGATTGAGGTTTCAAAGTTTGATGGGTATGCATAACATGATTTTTTCCTTGATTGGCTTTACACAGTGGAAAGAATTTTTGAGTACAAAGATTTCATTGAAGACAAGAAAGTTAAATTGGTGGCTATCAAGTTGAAGGGGTACGCATCCCTTTGGTGGGAGAATCCTAAGAGGAAGCGAGATAAAGAGGGTCAGTGCCTAATTCACACATGGGAGAAGATGAAAAGAGAACTCAAGAAGAGATTTATGTCCGAAACCTACAAACAAGACAATTATTTAAAGATTCATGACTTCAAGCAATTGGACATGTTAATTGAAGATTACACACATGAATTTGAGTATCTTATGCTCAAATGTGATTTGGCATATCAGAAAAGCAAACCATTGTGAGATATCTAGGTGGCCTCAAGAAAGAAATTTCAGATGTGATCAAATTGTAGCCCTATTGGATGTTTAATGATTTTCAAAAGACGGCCCTCATGGTGGAACAATAAAAGAAAGAAGCACGGAGATTTCCATCAAAAACCATGGGCAACCTTAGCATTATAAACAAAGGAAACCCTAGTGCATCTTCTACTTCAGCAGCAACTAAAGCATCCTCATCCAACACTAAGCACGAGACATGGATTTCAAAACCCGTGGTCAATCCCAACATCACCAAGAAATGTTTCAAGTGCCAAGGATTTGGGCACATTACCTTGAAGTGTCCTAACAAACGCGCTATCATTTTCATTAGAAATGATGTGGTTGAAGAAGAAGAAGAAAAGCCTCAGAAAGAAGATGGAGATTTTGAAGAGCATGAAGAGTATGGTGATAAAGGAGAGGTTCTAGTAATTCGGCGTCTCTTGAATGCTAGTCCTTGTCAAAAAGAGAATTGGTGGTGAGAAAACATTTTCCAAATCCATTGCACATCTCATGGGCTAGTGTGTAATGTCATTATCGATAAAGGGAGTTGCACCAATGTTATTTCTAAAGAAATAATGACAAAACTAGGTCTGTCAACCGAGCCTCATCCTAAGCCCTATAACATTCAATGGTTCAAAAATCGAAGTGGAGTTTTGGTGTCTAAGAGGAGTTTGGTTTCTTTCTTTATAGGGAAATCATACTAAGATGAAATTTGGTGTGATGTAGTGCCTATGTGTAAGGACCCCCATACTCATGTAACCTAAATTTTATATAATGGGAAATTGAGGAATGAATTTGGGTTAGTTTGATGCCTTTTAGTGCAAATTCGAGGAACACGGTCAGGTACACAGCCATGTAAGAAGCTGTGTACGGATCAGACTATTTACGTGAGAGAGGTCGTGTAAGTGAACATGGCAGTGTAGTATGACATGGTCAGGTACACGACCGTGTGAGTGGCCTTGTACTGCTCAGGTAAAATGAATGTGTTCCAAGACATGGCCGTGTTGAGTAAGCTCAACTGATACACACTCGTGTTCGGACAATACACACCCGTGTTGCTTTATACACGCTCGTGTAGAGGCCGTGTAATGAGCAGAGAGTCGGTATATAGACTCTCAAAATGTATGAAACCTAATTACTATACAATGAGTAATTAAGTTGGGAAATACAGTGTGATTTCCAGTTGAATAGACTAAACAGGTACGGTACTGTTTATTACTATTCATACAGTGAAAGGGGGTAACCGACAGTGAATCCAGTCCACCCTAATATATGTATAAGTGTATGAGATGCGCAGTATCAGGAAACTGGTTTGGACAACCATTTCTTGACACAAGACTAGTGAACAGATCGCCAGAATGCTCAGACCGGACATCTGAGCACAATAGCGATAGATAATCCTAGCAAGGGTACGGTATCGAGAAAATGGTTCGGATGACCTCTTCTCGTCCAAAAACTGACAAAATCAGAGTTAGAATGCTTAGACTAGTCAGTTAGAACAGAAAGCAGTGTCAACAGTGAAAAATGAATAATGAAAAATGCAGTGTCAAGTTATGGGCCAAGACGGCCTTAATTTGACCTAAAACGGATATATTGACAGTCAGTAGGCTCAATCTGGTCAATTGAGTATAAAACGAAAACTTCTGTGTGAGAGATATGCAGTATCGGGGAGAGGGTCAAGATGACCTTATATCAGCCTGAAACTGATATATTTAGACTCAAGACACCCAAATTAGTTAATTGGGCACCTGACACGTTTTTCGAGATAGGGTCACACAGATCCTGAAAACTGGTCCAAATAACCCCGAATGGATGTAAAACTGATAAAATTAGAATCAGCACGTCCAAATTAGTCAACAGTGACTGTGTCTGAAATTTCACACAGGAACGTCTCGTTTTGCGTGCAAAAGGACAACACCGTGTAGACACAACCACAGTATAGGAAATAAATAGTAAATGGTGTAGAATGGGCTCTTAAATAGTATAAAATGACTAGGAATTGACAGTGTCAAAATCGGATTCCGAAATTCTGATTTCTGGATGAAAATTAGAACACTACCGAAAAAGGACTAAAAACCACAGTAGAAAATTAGACTGCGAAAAGAGCAACACAGATGAATTTTTTTTGGCCCCAAAACCGTTTGTCCCTAGTTGGAAAACCATCTGGTTTTGCTGCACAAAAACCCCAAAAAGTGAGAAATAAAATAAAAGGTAGGTTATGACACAAATGAATAAACAATGTCACACTTCCATCAAGCCATCAACCAATATTTTTGTTTATTTCCCCTCCTTTAATGTGTGCAGCACGTGACCATAATGGGACTGAAATGGGCAGATTTTTATCCCCAAATTAGCTTAAAGTTGGCTTGATTAATTAAGCTTAAGTTTGGTTAAGCTTGCTTAAGTTTGTCTATAAAAAGGGGTGACCATGCCTTAGGTTTTGTTTCTTTATTTTCATACTCCAAAAATTTCAACTCTTCCTCTCTCATTCCCTTACTGTAGCCGACTGTTCCCAAGCCCCAAAACCACCATTTTTCATGCCAAATACCAAGCTAAAAGTTTACCAAAAACCAACCTGTTCAAACTTGTGTTAGAGGTCTTCAATTCCAAGCCATTTCAAGAGCACCAAGGGTAAGGTTCTAGACCAAAACTTTGTGGTTTTAGTAGTTATTTTTGGGTTGATGTTAAGAGAAATTTTTGTGGTGTCTTGCTAGCACAAAACCAACCCCTTTTGCACCAAGAAATCACACGGCCATTTGGTCATCAAGCCTTTGATCGGATTTGTGCTTGATTTAAAGCACAATAGGTAAAAATCGAAAACCCTTCCTTTGGTGGTTTAGTGATTTTAAGATTTTGATCAAGAAAATTATGTGTATTTGTTTATGCACATGGGTTGTAATAAATTTATTTTGAGCCCTTAGCTTTCCAATTTTAAGTTTATGTGGTTGTGGTTATGTTTACAATTTTTTACGAATGGTTATGAGTATGTGTGATGCGATGAACATTTAGGAAGTGGCTGGACATAAATCTATCCCCAGGAAATAGCCACGGATTTTGGCCATTTTGACCCCCTTAGGTTCCGAATTTGAATTTGGTAAAACACGGAGTTTTAAGAAAATTTTGATACGGTCATTTTTGTGTCAATAGCCTTTGGCCAAAAATGACAATACAATAGGTTTTTAGAGTGGTTTTCATTCGGTGCCCAAAACTGGGACCAAAAATCTAAGCCCAGACTTAGTCTCGGGTTTTGCTAAAAACGAACCACTTAGGGTCCGAACTGAGTTTTGAAGTCAACATAAAAGTTGTAGAACACGTTAAAACCTTTAAGATGACCTGTGTGTGTTTTAAAAATTTGGCCGTTTCAAGCCTCAAACAGAGTCGTGTTTAAAATGACATTCAACTAGATTTTTTACAAAAAACTGGGCATAATAGCCACGGGTTTAGTAAGATTAGGTCCCCTTCAAGTTAGATTTGAACTCCGAGATGAACACAAGAATTGTTCATCTCATCGAGAATGAAAAATTTCATGTTCGCCAAATTTGCAAACAAAGTCATTTCGATCAAGTTTCAAAACAGTTTTCAAAAATGATTCAAAAACCATCCTTAAAATATAACACCAAAATGCTTTTCACATTGTTTAAAATAAAAACATGGTCTTAATAAAACGTCCCCCACCTTCCAATGGGGTGGCAAGGGGATAGTTTCAAAATAGAGAATTTTTCCTAAAAATTTTATAAGTCAACCGAAACAATTTTTCAAAGTAAAACAGTATGGGTAGCCCGATAGGCTACCACATCAAACAGGCCATAGTGGCCCCGTAGACCACCACACCAAACAAGCCATAGTAGCCTGGTAGGCTACCACATCTAAACAGGCAAAGTAACCCGGCCGGTTACTACACCAAGTTTATGCATAGTAACCCGATAGGCTACCTAGTTACCAACACACGAGATAATTGGTCATTTGACTAGTCAGTAAATCAGTCAAGGACCGTGTTTTGAATAACACTGTAAGGAATGATGATTAATCTGTCAAGAAGACGATTAAGCAAACACGATAAAAGGTAGACACCAAATCCCCAAAGAAGGCCAATCGGGTACCGATAGGCCTCGGTACCCTATAGAAACGCAAGTTACAATCACTAACAGTAGCAGTGACCAAAATACGATATTAATTAATTTATTGGGTAATAAATTAATTAACCACATATAGAGAGAAGCAAACTCTAAAGATAGAGATGAAATTAGTATCGACGGCAATCGATACCAAGCAATTTATCTATTTTAGTCACTAACGGTAAAAATGACTTAGCAAAAGTATTAATGAGAAGCGTTATTGATGACAGGTGGTAGCCTGTAAGCTGATAAAGGCGAGTATACGAGTTGCTTGCAACTAGGTAAGTATAACTCCACCTACAGCATGAGCAAAAATGGATTTAAAGTACTATTTTCATGCTATGTTAAGTATAAACCATGCATAGTTGTTGCATAGTATGTTAGAAAAGTATATAGTTTCATAATCACGTAGATTTATGAATAGTATAAGTAGATGCCATTAGATCCCTATCACATAAGATTAGGGGATAGCTTAGTAAAGCTTATGGCATGAGGATAATGGATATGATTTAACAATTGGGAAATTATTAAACAATGTCAAACCGACCTTTTCCGTTTGAAGAGGTTTTCGGTTTAAGTTTGACGGTTCTCCACATAGTGACCCTCAACAAAATGACCCTCCACATAGTGGTCCTCCGCGAAGTAGCTCTCTGCATAACGGCCCTTGGCAATGTAAAGAAAGATAATGAATAAGGAAGCATAACTGAGAATAAATGGTTCATGTAGTATACACGTTATGCCCTAGATACAGATAGAGCAAGCTTCCTAGTTGCATGATAGGACATACCTACATGATTTGCATTCTGAGATGCCACATGATATGTTTCCATATTCTGTGTGAATGTGTGACAAGATTGCCAGTTGTATATGCCTTAAGTATGGCTTACACTTTAAACATGTTTTGCGGATGACATGTTATACTTACTGGGCATAAAGCTCACAGTGTGCGTTCATGCTGTAGGTAAGCGTCCTATGGCATAAATAACAATGGGCGATGACGGCGGCGAAGGCGGATGTAAGGCGAGATTATGGATATACTGTGAGCAATCTTCTGCATAATTTGAGTAACAGTTAAACAATATTTTTGAATAGTAACCGTTATACAGTATTTATGAATAGTAACTGTTGAATAGTATATTTTAAATAGTAACCGTTAAACTGTATTTTTGAATACTAACTGTTATACGGTATTTTTAAATAGTAATCGTTACACAGTATTTATGAATAGTAATCATTAAATAGTATTTTGAATAGTAATCGTTAAGCAGTATTTTTTGAATAGTAAATAGTTAAAGTATATGTACGTGAATAGTGAATACGTACGACATATATATAAAAAAATCCCCTAAAATTAGGGTATCTAAGTAAATAGATTTTAAGGAAGTATAAATGGTTTTCAAGAAAGTATAAGTATCAGTTCAAGTAATAGCAGTTTTTAAGTGATAGTCTGGGCCATTAAGGGCACGGGGCGTCACACTATGGATGTATGTCATCTTCTATTGGGACGGCCTTGTTTGTTTGATAGGAGAGTGATGCATGATGGATTCAATAATACTTATTTCTACATTAAAGATGGAAAAAAGATTACTTTGAAACCACAACTTAGCAGCAAAGAAAAGAAGGAAGATGGCTAACTTTTCTTAATGGGTTTGTAAATTTTAGAAGCTCTATTAAAAGATGAGCCCGTGATGATCTTAGTGGTAGAGGAGGAGAACAAGAGTGAAGCTAATCCTCCCAACATCATCAACCCACTATTGGCTGAGTATGAAAATCTCATGACAGAGGAAAGTCCTAGCTGGTTGCCTCTTGTTAGGGGAATTCAACACCAAATTACTTTAATCCCGAGCTCAACTTTGCCTAACAAAGCAGCATATAGGCTTAACTCGAGTTAACAAGAGGAGTTGAATCGTTAAGTGGAGGAATTACTTGCAAAGGGATTCATTAGAGAGAGTCTCAGCCCATATGCAGTTTTGGCCTTATTCGTTCCCAAGAAGGACGGTAGTTGGAGGATGTATGTAGATAGTCGTGCCATCAACAAAATCACCATCAAGTATAGGTTTCCCATGTAGGAAATAAATCGGTAAAAACATATCAGAGTGGTGCAACGGAACAATAAAAATTTTTTAAGATCGTTAAATATCTCATGATGCCATATATAATAAACCAACAACAATTTAAACTCATACCTCAAAGGACGCCAATCTGTAGGAGGAGAATGATTGGAGGGCTTCAACCAACTAGCCTTCTCTACTATTCTCCAATTCCTGAATAGCTGAGTGTGTGGGCACTCTAAACCTTAATCTATATGCTAGCACTGCTAGTCTTCTTCTGACCACCTAGATCTCTAAAGAACTTATTGTCACGGTGAGTTAGGCAACAATAAGCCTGCTCACCTAAGAGTCTGTGGTCTAAGAGAACTAGAGTGACAAGACCTCTATTTATAGACTTGCATAAGGTGATCCTCTGAATTCGAATTGGATTAGGAGAAGAATTTATCCCTTATCCACTCACAAAATCTGAAATTAACAAGGCCTAAAACCACCAAAAGATTTCGGCCATTTTGGGATCTTTGCTTTCAAAATTCAAACAGGATTTTAACTTAAATTTTATCTCCTCATTCCCTCATAAAACCGATTCCCCTTTGTGCCAAAAACATGACTAGATTCAGTCATTAAAGTGTGAGGAGAATCAATATTCAAATAGGATTTTCTAGCTTGAATTTTATCTCATCCTTATCCAAAAAAAACCGAAAATCCCTTTGAGATTTTTCCCTCAAAATTTCAGCCAATTCCAGGGAGGAGAGAATCCAAATTCAACTGGGATTGAAACTTGAATTTTTCCCTGCATCTTTATCCACAAAAACTGAAAATATCTTGAAGGATTTTCATCAACAAAAATTCGACCACTTTTATTAGAGTTAGGATTCAAAATTTAAGTAGGATTCAAACAAGATTTTCCTCTTCATAATCCAACTCAAATTCAAATTCTAGCCTTGTGGAATTATCCACAAAGAATTCGAATTCCACTTGGACTATGATTCAAAATTTTAATTTCAAATTTCAAAATTCAAAATTCAAATTTCAAATTTCAAATTCAAATTTCAAATTTAAATTTCAAATTCAAATTTCAAATTCAAAATTTAAATTTCAAATTTCAAAATTCAAATTTCAAAATCTACAAACAGTTGTATTTCAAATTTTTGTTCTCATGAATAATTTTCTACGACTTCAATCGAATCTCAAATAAAATCATGGCAACTTTATTTGGAGTTCGAATAATTGTGTACTCTATTATCCAAAACAAAATATGAATTCAACCGGAGATAATCTTGTCCACCATCCTAATCCTATGTCAACACCATCCATGCATAATCAACTAGCTAATAAGCAAACATAAATCAATTTGCCAATCATTAAGGAATTATGTGGAGCTAGTAGAGGGACCAATTGGACATATATAATCGAGCTCCCGTAAATCCGTATGATTATCATTCTCTACCGAATAACTCAATCATATGATCACTAATTTTAGAGTCACACCACTATAAACCTAAAACTGAACTCCCAATTATATACCGTATTACGAAAGCCTGTGACAAGCTAATGTCTAATGACCTTGTCGTATATACAAAACCCTTGTATGAATCCATGATCAGCCTTAGGTCAAAGTCCATTTAATCCTACTGATCAGGCTATCTTAAAGTTCCATTATACTAACGAATAAGAAAATGATTATTCACCATATGTGAATAAGAAGTCATCTACCCAACAGACGACCCAAGGCCTTGTCCATTTTCACATATAGTATAATGCCTATAAGAGGATACCTTTAACTCCTTGGAGCTATGATTCCGATATCTATAAACAAACCCTTCATCGTATATAAGTCATGCACCCAACAAACCGGTCTATAAGCTTACTACCTATAAGATGCTTTAGCCATTGGAACATCAAAGTACATAAGTCATATATATGAAGTAGTTCATTCACTCAGGATTAAGGTTACTGCACAATGAACGTCAAAAGCAGATTGATCCACTCATAGCAGACCATGTAGATCAATCATGCTTTAGTCCCGGTCTAATATGTCACCACCAAGCAACATATCTATGTCTCTACTTGGGAGTCTATGCTCCAAACAGTCAAGACAAACCATCCCCACCATTGCTTTAGACAACATAATAGTCTCAACATGAGTTAGATGCTCGGTCTTACCCCGTAGACTACAGACCTTAGTTTAGACCGCTTACTTTAAAACATTGTCTTCTCACATACAAAAGTCTATTGCATGCAACATTCTAACAGTTTTAACATAAGCAGTCAGTGAGCCATATTTGCTTACATTTACTTTAACATGTAAATAGAATGAGGACAAACAGCAATGTAATGAATAACCTCTATATATAATTTTATTATCCAGTTCAAAATAAATACATCAAAATGTCTCTAATGCTTATGGAATTTCCTAACAATCTCTCACTTGCCCTAAGCCAGTAGATATGCCACATTACGCATCTCCATCACCTCTACATGCCTCTCAAAACTTCTAGCCACCAAAGTCTTAGTAAAGGGATCGGTAATGTTGTCCTCGGACACGATCTTACATACATCTATCTGTCCATTCTACACGTGCCCTCTAATAATGTGATACCTCAGATCTATGTGCTTGGTCCTCTTGTGGTGCCGAGATTCCCTTGTGTTGGCAATAGCCCCAATGTTATCACAGTAAAGTATGATAGGCTTGCCAACACCCGGAATGACCTCAGGGTCTCTAAAGAACTTGCAGAGCCAAACCGCTTCTTTAGATGCCTCAGCCACAGCCACATATTTAGCCTCCATCGTAGAGTCAGTTGTGCAACCCTGCTTCATGCTCCTCCACACAATGGCGCCTCCTCCGAGCAAGAACACTGATCCTGATGTCAATTTTCTCGAATCCTTACAAGTCTGGAAGTCTGAGTCTGTGTGTCCTATGGGTGTTAGGTCCCCTCCAGAATACACCAGCATATAATCCCTCGTTCTCTTAAGATACTTGAGTATATGCTTTATTGCTTGCCAGTGCTTGGTTCCAGGATTTGCTTAATATTGACTCATCATACCTACTGTAAAACATATATCCAGGCGAGTGCAAAGCATAGCATACATAAGGCTACCCATAGCGGATGCATAAGGGACCTTACTCACACGCTCTCTTTCTTCCGATGTCTTTGGACAGTCATCCAATGAAAGAGTTAGACCAGTAATACAAGGTTGTAAACCTTTCTTTGCCTCTTGCATTGCATATTTATCAATTATTTTATCTATGTATGAAGCTTAGGATAACGCTATCATTTTATTCTTTCGATCTCTGACGAGGCGAATGGCTAAAATATAATTAGCTTCTCCCAAGTCCCTCATGTCAAACTGCTGGTGCAGCCAAAGCTTGGCCGATGATAAGTTCCCAACATCATTCCTAATGAGTAGTATATCATCGACATAGAGTACCAGAAAGATCACTTTTCCATCCTTAATACTTTTATAAACACAGAGTTCATCAACAGTCTGCTCAAAACCAAATGTCTTGGTCGCTTAATCAAATCTCTGGTTCCATGAGCGGGATGCTTGCTTTAATCCATAAATGGATCTAAGCAACTTGCAGACTTTTCTTTCTTGGCCTTTTGCCACGAACCCTTCAGGCTGTATCATGTAGATACTTTCCTCAAGATGGCCATTCAGGAATGCCATCTTGACATCCATTTGCTAGATTTCGTAATCGAAAACCACAGCAACGGACAGAAGAATACGGATAGACTTCAGCATAGCAACAGGCGAAAAGGTTTCATCGTAATCGATTCCAGCCTTTTGTGTGTACCCCTTTACGACCAGTCTAGCTTTGTAAGTTTCTATTCTCCCTTCCACATCCTTCTTTCTTTTGTAGACCCACTTGCATCCAATGGGTTTTATCCCATCTGATAGATCTACAAGTTCCCAAATAGAGTTGGATTTCATATAATCCATCTCATTATTCATGGCTTGTTTCCAAGATTTAGAATGAATATCATTTATAGCTTCATCATAGGTGATCGGATTATTCTCATGCTCATGAGCCTCGACCTGGTATACCTTAGCATCATACATGAACAAATTAGGCTTCTTCGAAACCCTTCCACTACGACGAGGCACTCTAAATTGTCGATCGTCTGCAGGTCTTTCACCGGAACTCAGACTTGCATCCAAGACCAAAACCTGTGGAGCAGTTCTTTCACCTGATAACTCCTCTAACACTATTTTGCTTCGAGGCTTAAAGTCATTCATGTGACTTTCCTCTAAGAATGTCGCATGGGTTGAAACAATGACTTTTTATTCTTTTAGGTTATGGAATAGACCTCCCTTAGTTCCCTTAGGTTACCTACAAACACGCACAATTTTGATCTTGGTTCCAACTTAATCGCATCCGCATCCAGTACATGTGCTGGGTAGCCCCATATTCTCTTATGTCCAAGAGAGGGCTTCCTGCCATGCCACAATTCATACAGAGTCCTGGGAATTGACTTGCTTGGAACTTGGTTCAGAATATAGCATGCCGTTTGTAATGCATATCCCCAAAATGATAATGACAGAATTGAATAACTCATCATGGACCGTACCATATCCAATAAGGTCCTGTTTCTCCTTTCAGCTACACCATTCTGTTGTGGACTACCAGGTGCAGTCAATTGGGATAATATCCTATTCTCTACAAGATGTCCTAGAAATTCGTCGGAGAGGTATTCGCCACCTCGATTAGATCGAAGTCTCTTTATGGATTTACCTAATTGCTTTTCCACTTCTACACGATACTCTTTGAACTTATCAAAGGTTTCACTCTTACGGTGCATCAGGTACACATATCCATACCTTGAGTAATCATCTATAAAGGAGACATAATACTCGAACCCTCCTCGTGCTACGATGTTCATAGGGCCACATATGTCGGTGTGCATAATTTCTAAGAGTTCCTAAGCCCTAGTACCCTTAGCTCCAAAAGACCTCTTAGTCATCTTACCCTCAAGACAAAACTCACATTGAGGAAGACATACGTCCTCCAAAGATTCTAGAGGACCGTCTTTCACCAACCTTTGAATCCTATCTTGATTAATATGATCAAGTCTTAAATGCCAAAGATACACCTTATTAGAGTGAGAAATTTTCAACCTTTTAGAGTTATTTATTAATTCGGTGTCAAGCAGTGAGTACATCTTTGGTTTGATTAAATATAGGTTTCTATCCATCTATCCATCCAGAACAGATAAAAGACTTATTTCTATGAATATCAACTCTTTTACTAAAAGAAATTGAATAAGAATCCTTTATTAAACAAGCTATCGATATAAGATTCCTCCCAAAATTAGGAATATAAAAACAGTCTTTTAATAAAATAAACCTAAATTCATCAAAGTAAAGGTAAACGTCTCCACTGCCTCAGCCACCCCCAAGCTACCATCTCCAGTCCGCAACGAGAGGGTCCTATCATGTAGACTTCTCATTTTCACGAACCCCTGCATAGAAACACAAACATGATTAGTGGAAATGACCCAAGTGTCTTTCGATTCTTCCACCAAACACGCTTCTAAATAGTAAAGTTCCTTACCTTCCTTGCCCTTGGCAGCTAGGAATTCCTGGCAAGCCTTTTTGAAGTGACCTACCTTCCCATAGTGGAAGCACTTGGACTTTATAGGGTCCTTGGGCTTTTTGTTCTTCTTCTTCTTCTTCCCATCCGAGACAGGAGGATTAAAAGAACTAAAAGTCGCTTGCTTCTGATTTGGCCTCTTCCTCTTCTGTGAGGGTTTGGATCGCATCCCCATCCTTTATCATCCTCTCATAAGCTTGGAGTTGCTTTATGAGCTCGTTTAGTCCTAACTCCCTTGTCGCCAGATTATATGGCCTTAAACCCTACAAAATCTTTTAACAGAGTTTTGAACACTATCTCAATCTGGGTATTATAGTCCAGTTCAGCACTATTTTCAGCAGCCTCAGCAAAGAATCCCATTAGAGTGATCATATGGTCCTTTACCGAAGTACCTGCCTTCAGCTTGGAGTTCATAATGCTGGTAATAGCAGACTGTCGAGCCAATTTTTCTTGGCCTCCGAACATGTCCTCCAGATTTTCCATGATCTCCCCAGCAACTTGATAAGTCCCATGATGCTTTTGTAAAGTACTCGTCATGCTAGCAAGAATGTAGCATCGAACTATCTCATTAGATTCTCTCTAACGAGTATAAGCAACCGGAACCTCCTCAAGCGGTGTGTCAGGTTTGGGCCCAGGTAGGCATGGTTCATCCAGCATGAATTTGTGTCTCTCGCAGTTGAGAACTATCAATAGATTTCTTTTCCAGTCTTTGTAATTATCACCATTTAGCTTATTTTCAGTAAGTATTGAAATGAGGGGTGTTGGTGACATTTTGAACTGAAATAAAATTATATTAGACATCATTACAAAGCCCAAGCAAATATACAGATAATTTAGCAAAGAAAACATACAAGTCTGTTCCTGCATAAAACTTGAAAAACATGTAGCATTGCAACGGTAATTCTCAGCACCCATTGCCTCAAGCCACCGAGGGGTGGTCATGAGACAAATAGCCAGAACATGGACCCCGTCTAATTAATATATGTTGCCTTAAATCCTCCAAGGTTAAGACATATATTAATAACCGCTTGTTTTGGCCACCAGTTTAGTTAACAGAGCTTCTAGGGAAGGTTAATAACTAAACAAGTCTTAAGTGTATAACCATTGTTTACGTAACCCGATCCACGTCCTACCAAGCCACCTAGGGGTGGTCATGAATAGGATCGTACCCGAACATGTTTTCCACATAGGAGATCCAACTTAATATACCAGCAGCGGTAAACACCTACCAAGGGGTGTAGTCAGGGCAGAACTGATGCGAGGCGTTACCATGCTTTCACATATGGATCAACAATAGAGACCGTGGGTTTTGTTTGAAACCCTCTCCCAATCAATATTTTGAAAAACATGCAAGTTTTGACAAATATGTATGATCAATATAGTATGAGTGGCACTCACCTATCCTATATGACATGTTATCAAATATGCATATAAAACATCCATCAATACATATTTATTCATCCACGATATATCACAGAAAAAATAATTGACAGAATAATAACCAACCCATGGTTCCATCCTAGAACAAAGAAAATAAAGATTTCAAAAATTCCATCCAAATCATTCTTTGGGTCTTGAATTTTGTTCCGTCTTCTTGTATCCATCTTTATGTAGCCACTCCATTTATTTTTAATCCCAAGAATCATTTAAAATTTAAATTTCAAATTCAAATTTTAAACAATTTTAAATATTGTGTAATAATATGTAATTTTAAAATTTCAAATTTTCAATTACATATTTTTAAACATGATTTAAAAATTAAATCTCAAAATTTTCGATTTTCGAACCAACGGGCCCATTGCCCCTGAGGCCGGCAGCCGCCGTGGGCAGCCCCCAGCCCCCAGCCCCCCAAGGGGCTGGCAGCCCATGGCCACAGGCCATGTGCAGCCATGCCAGGCTACAGGCCAACCCTACAGCCACAAGCTGCACGCTCGAGTGGGAGTAGCAGCGCACCAAGCTGTAGGCTTCCCCTGCAGCCATGGGCTGCAGCCCAGGGTTGCGGCCAGCCCTTGGGAGGCCGCGGCCACCCTCGACTACAGGTAGAGCCTGTGGCCGTGGGTGGTATAGCTGTGGGCAGGGGCTGCCACAAACCCATCCTGCCCGAGGGTAGGGGCTGCAGGCCCACCACAGCTGGTGGTCCATTCTGAGGGGACGGTCCTCGATTTTTGTGTCATATTCCAATTGATCCATTAGGATCTCCAAAAATTAATTTGAATCCTAATTAAATTGAAATTTTCCACACAATCAAAATTTCAACCTTTGAATTAAATTTAACTTTTGAGAAAAATAAATTACGGTCTTCAAACTTCAATCTCCTCCAAGAATAATTACATAAAATTTCCTAAACCGTTTTCGGTGTACAAAAATTCTAATCATAATATTTCTAAGAGACAAAAAATTAAAATCCATCGGAAAATTACAATGATAAAAAACTGCTCCCATGGTTATATAAAAATTCCTAGATACAATTTTCTAAATTCTAAGGAACCATAACCGGCATAAATCAAGCATGTTTATAATAATTTTAACAAAAATAAAATAACCGCATACTACATACATAATACATGATAACAACATAAAGGAATCCTAGAATGCCACTCTCTAAATATCAAATCCATACATAAATAAAAAGACTAACTAATTGTCTAATTTATGTACATGGCATAGTCATGAGATAGCTCTGATACCAATTGTAGGAAATAAATCGGTAAAAATCTATCCGAGTGGCGCAGCTGAACAATAAAAATTTTTTAAGATCGTGAAATATCCCATGATGTCATATACAATAAACTAACAACAATTTAAACTCATACCTCAAAAGACGCCAATCTGCAGAAGGAGAATGATTGGAGGGCTTCAACCAACTAGCCTTCTCTACTATTCTCTAATTCCCAAATGGCTGAGTGTGTGGGCACTCTGAACCTTGATCGGTATGCTAGCACTACTAGTCTTTTTCCGACCACTCAAATCTCTAAAGAACTTATTGTCATAGTGAGTTATGCAATAATAAGCCTGCTCACCTGAGAGTCTGTGATCTAAGAGAACTGGAGTGGCAGGATCTTTATTTATAGACTTTGATGAGGTGATCCTCTGAATTCGAATTGGATTAGGAGAAGATTTTCTCCCTTATCCACTCACAAAATCCGAAAGTAACAACGCCTAAAACCACCAAAAGATTTCAGCCATTTTGGGATCTTTGCTTTCAAAATTCAAACAAGATTTTAAGTTGAATTTTATCTCCTCATTCCCTCATAAAACCGATTCCCCTTTGTGCCAAAAATATGACTAGATTCGGTCATTAAAGTGTGAGCAGAATCAATATTCAAATAGGATTTTCTAGCTTGAATTTTATCTCATCCTTTCCCATAAAAAATCGAAAATCCTTTGAGATTTTTCCCTCAAAATTTCGACCAATTCCAGGGAGGAGAGAATCCAAATTCAAGTGGGATTGAAACTTGAATTTTTCCCTGCATCCTTATCCACAAAAATCGAAAATATCTTGGAGGATTTTCCTTAACAAAAATTTGGCCACTTTTGTTAGAGTTAGGATTCAAAATTCAAGTAGGATTCAAACAAGATTTTCCTCTTCGTAATCCAACTCAAATTCGAATTCTAGCCTTGTGGAATTATCCACAAATAATTCGAATTCCACTTGGACTGTGATTCAAAATTTGAATTTCAAATTTCAAATTTCAAAATTCAAATTCAAATTTCAAATTTCAAATTCGAATTTCAAATTTAAATTTCAAATTCAAATTTCAAATTCAAAATTTAAATTTCAAATTTCAAAATTCAAATTTCAAAATCCACAAACAGTTGTATTTCAAATTTTTGTTCTCATGGATAATTTTCTACAACTCCAATCCAATCTCAAATAAAATCATGACAACTTTATTTGGAGTTCAAATAATTGTGTACTCTATTATCCAAAACAAAATATGAATTCAACCGAAGATAATCTTGTCCACCATCCTAATCCTATGTCAACACCATCCATGCATAATCGACTAGCCAATAAGCATACACAAATTAACTTGCCAATCGTTAAGGAATTATGTGGAGCTAGTAGAGGGACCAATTGGACATATATAATCGGGCTCGCATGAATCCATATGATCATCATTCTCCACCAAATAACTCAATCATATGATCACTAATTTTAGAGTCACACCACTATAAACCTGAAACTGAACTCCCAATTATATACCATATTACGAAAGCCTGTGACAAGCTAATGTCCAATGACCTTATCATATATGCAAAACCCTCATATGATATCCATGATCAGCCTTAGGTCAAAGTGTGTTTAATTTTACTGATTAGGCTATCTTAAAGTTCCATTATACTACCGAATAATAAAATGATTATTCACCATATATGAATAAGAAGTCATCTGCCTAGTAGACGACTTAAGGCCTTGTCCATTTTCACATCCAGTATAATGCCTTTAAGAGGATACCCTTAACTCCTTGGAGCTATAATTCTGATATCTGTAAATAAACCCTTAATCGTATACAAGTCATGCACCCAATGAACCGGTCTATAAGCTTACTACCTCTGAGACGCTTTAGCCATTGGAACATCGAAGTACACAAGTCATATACATGAAGTAGTTCATTCACTCAGGATTAAGGTTACTACACAATGAACATCAAAAGCAGATTGATCCACTCATAGCGTACCACGTAGATCAATCACGCTTTAGTCCCAGTCTAATATGTCACCACCAAGCAACATATCTATGTCTCTACTTGGGAGTCTATGCTCCAGACTGTCAAGACAAACCATAGCTTTAGACAACATAATAGTCTCAACATGAGTTAAATGCTTGGTCTAACCCCATAGACTACAGACCTTAGTTTAGACCGCTTACTTTAGAATATTGTCTTCTCGCATACAAAATTCCATTGCATTTAACGTTCTAACAGTTTTAATACAAGCAGTCAGTGAGCCATATTTGCTTACATTTACTTTAATATCTAAATAGAATGAGGACAAACAACAATGTAATGAATAGCATCTATATATAATTTTATTATCCAGTTCAAAATAAATACATCAAAATATCTCTAATGCTTAGGGCATTTCCTAACATCCCATTCTTAGAGTTAATGACCTTTTGGATCAACTCCATGGTGCTATGACATTCTCAGGGATTGATTTGGGTAGTGGATATCATCAAATCCACATGCAACTGGGAGATGAATGGAAGACCACTTTCAAGACCACCCGTTGGCTCTATGATTGGTTGGTAATGCCTTTCGACTTATTAAATTCACCCAGCACCTTTATGAGACTCATGTCGCATTTTTTCAAGCCATATTTGGGTAAATTTGTTATGGTTTACTTTGATGACATCTTAGTCTAGAGTTGTGACCTACAAGAGCATTTGATGTGTCTTCATCAAGTCTTTGATATCTTAAAGGAACAATGCCTCTATGTTAATCTCAAGAACTGTTGTTCTGTGATGGATAGTGTGGTTTTTCTTGGTTACGTGATTTCCAAAGATGGTATTATGGTTGATGAAAGCAAGGTGGAGGCTGTAGCTACTTGGCCAATTCCAAAAAAATTTGACAAAAATTTGGAGTTTCCATGGGATGGTGTCATTTTACCATTGTTTCATCAAGAATTTCAGCACATTGGTGACACCAATCACGAAGTGTCTAAAAGGAGGCAAGTTTTCTTAGAATACGAAGGTACAAAGGAGCTTTGACAACATCAAGCAAAAGTTGATGGAAGCACCTATACTAGCACTGCCAAATTTTGCTAGTGCATTTTAAGTGGAGTGTAATGCATCGGGAGCAGGAATTGGTGCTGTTTTGAGCCAAGGAAGGAGACCCATTACTTATTTTAGTGAGAAGCTCAATGATGCAAGGAGGAAGTATTCCACCTATGATAAAGAGTTTTATGCTATTGTGAGAGCTCTAAGGCATTGGAGTCACTATCTATTGCCTAAAGAGTTCATCCTTTTCTCAGATCATGAAGCACTTAAGTTTATGAGTGCTCAACACAAGCTCAATTCTAGACATGCCAAATAGGTGGAGTTTATTCAATCTTTCAATTTCATTATCAAGCACAAGTCGAAAAAATAAAATATTGTGGCAGATGCATTGAGTAGGAGGCATCTTTTGTTAAATACTACGCATACAAAGGTGCTTGGATTCAAGATTGTTAAAGACTTGTACAAGGATGATCCTGATTTTGGTGAAGTATGGTGTAGGAAAAAATCGATAAAAACATATCAGAACGGCGTAGCGAAACAACAAAAATTTTTCAAGATCGTTAAATATCTCATGATGTCATATATAATAAACTAACAACAATTTAAACTCATACCTCAGAGGATGCTAATCTGCAGGAGGAGAATGATTGGAGCGCTTCAACCAACAAGCCTTTTCTACTATTCTCTAATTCCCAAATAGCTGAGTATGTGGGCACTCTGAACCTCGATCGGTATGCTAGCACTACTAGTCTTCTTCCGACCACCCAGATCTCTAAAGAACTTATTGTCACGGTGAGTTGTGTAACAATAAGCCTGCTTACCTAAGAGTCGTAGTCTAAGAGAACTGGAGTGGCAGGACCTCTATTTATAGACTGGCATGAGGTGATGTCTTGAATTTGAATTGGATTAGGAGAAGATTTTCTCCCTTATCCACACACAAAAAATATGAAATTTTCAAGGCCAATAACCACCAAAAAATTTCGGCCATTTTGGGATTGTGCAATTCAAATTCAAATAGGATTTTAATTGGAATTTTATCTCCTCGTTTATCCAATAAAACCGAATTTCCTTATGGCCATAAACATGTCCAAATTTGGGCATTTTAGTGTGAGGAGAATCAAAATTCAAATAGGATTTTCTAGCTAGAATTTTATCTCACCCTTATCCATTAAAAAAAAAAACCGAAAATCCCTTATGATTTATCCTCAAAATTTTAGGCCAATTTAAGGAGGAGAGAATCCAAATTCAACTGGGGTTGAAACTTGAATTTTTTCCTACAACCTTATCCATAAAATCTGAAATTCCCTTGGGAGATTCTTCCCTAACAAATTCGGTTTTTCCTTAATGGATTTGGGATTCAAAATTCAAGTAGGATTCAAACAAGATTTTCCTCTCCTTTATCCATATCAATTTCGAATTTCTCCATGTGGATTATCCATAAAAAAAATTTGAATCCTACATGGATTGTGATTCAAAATTTAAATTTCAAAGTTCAAAGTTCAAAATTCAAAATTCAAACTTCAAATTCAAACTTCAAATTTAAATTTCAAATTCAAATTTCAAATTTTAAATTTAAATTTCAAATTCAAATTTCAAATTCAAAATTTAAATTTCAAAATTCAAAATTCAAATTTCAAATTCCACAAAAAATTGTATTTCAAATTTTGTTCTCATGGATAATTTTCTACAACTCCAATTCAATTTCAAATAAAATAATGGCAACTTTATTTAGAGTTCGAATAATTGTGTACTCTATTATCCAAAACAAAAACCGAATTCAACCAGAGAGAATCTTATCCACCATCTTAATCCTACGTTAACACCATCCATGCAAAGTCAACTAGTCAATAAGCATACACTGATCAATTTGCCATTCGCTAAGGAATTATGTGGAGCTAGTAGAGGGACTAATTGGACATATATAATCGGGCTCCCATGATTCTATATGATCATCATTCTGTACCGAACAACTCAATCATATGATCACTAATTTCAGAGTCACACCACTATAAACCTGAAATTAAACTCCCAATTATATACCGTATTACGAAAGCTTGTGACAAGCTAATGTCCAATGACCTTGTCATGTATGCAAATCCCTCATATGATATCCATGATCAGCCTTAGGTCAAAGTCCATTCAATCCTACTGATCAGGCTATCTTAAAGTTCTATTATACTACCGAATAAGAAAATGCTTATTCACTATATGTGAATAAGAAGTCATCCACCCAACAGACGACCCAAGGCCTTATTCATTTTCACATCCAATATAATGCCTTTAAGAGGATACCCTTAACTCTTTAGAGCTATGATTCCAATATATGTAAATAAACCCTCCATCGTATACAAGTCATGTACCCAATGAATCGGTCTATAAGCTTACTACCTTTGAGATGCTTTAGCTATTGGAACATCAAAGTACACAAGTCATATATATGAAATAGTTCATTTACTCAAGATTAAGGTTCTTGTATAATGAACGTAGCAGATTGATCCACTCATAGCGGACTACGTAGATCAGTCATGCTTTAGTCCTGGTCTAATATGTCACCACCAAGTGACATATCTATGTCTCTACTTGGGAGTCTATGCTTCGGATAGTCAAGACAAACCGTCCCCACCGTGAATTTAGACAACATAATAGTCTTAACATGAATTAGATATTCGGTCTAACCCCATAGACTATAAACCTTAGTTTAGACCGCTTGCTTTTGAACATTGTCTTCTCGCATACAAAAGTCCATTGCATGCAACATTCTAATAGTTTTAACACAAGCAGTTAGTGAGTCATATTTGCTTACATTTACTTTAACATGTAAATAGAATAAGGACAAACAGTAATATAATGAATAACCTCTATATATATAATTTTATTATCCAGTTTAAAATAAATACATCAAAATGTCTCTTATACTTAGGGCATTTCCTAACATGTGGAGCCTTTGTCAACAAGGGGGCATAAGGAGTTTGTTATTCAAAAGGGTTCGTTTACAAAGGGACTCAACTTTATATGTCGCAAGGTTCATTGTGTAAAGCTATTATTCAAGAGACTCATAGTAGAGGTTTGGCTGGTCATTTTAGGAGTGATAAGACATTGGCCTTGGTTTAAGAAAATTACTATTGGCTGAATCTTGTGAAGGATTTAGGAAGAATTATGGAGAGGTGTAAGATTTATAGGAGAGCAAAGATGCATGGGAGCAATGTTGGTTTATACTCACCCTTGCCCATTCCCACTGCCCCTTGGGAGGATGTTAGCATGGATTTTGTTCTTGGCTTGCCTAGGACACAATGTTGAAAGGATTCCATCCTGGTGGTGGTTGATCATTTTTCAAAAATAGCTCATTTTGTCCCTTGTAACAGGACGATGGATGCAACGAATGTAACTAATTTGTATTTCAATGAAACTGGCAAGTTCCATGGTGTGCCACAAACTATCACTTCAGGTTGAGATGCTAAGTTCCTTAGTCACTTTTGGAAGACTCTATGGAGGAAAATGGGAACTAGACTATAATTTAGCACTTCTCCCCAAACCGATGGTCAAAAAGAGGTGGTTAATCATTCTTTAGGAGCTTTGTTGAGGGTGTTGATCAAGAAAAACTTGAGGGGATGGGATTTATTGCTTCCTTAAGCCAGGTTTACATACAACTTGTCCACTAGTAAATCAACCGATTGTTCTTTCGAAACTACCAATGGAATGAACCCAATCACTCCTTTGGATCTTATTCCACTTAAAATAAATACCAGTTTTAGTGGTGAAGAGGATGAAAGAGCAAAGTACATCAAAAAGCTTCATGAACAAGTGCAAGAAACCATTGCCAAATGCACCAAACAATACGCTTAATGTGCAAACAAGCATAGGAAGCATGTGATTTATAAAGTTGGAGACCTGGTATGGATTCATCTTTATAAGGAATGATTGTGATAACCAGGAATTTTAGATTCTCGGAGTAGATTAAAATTATATGTATATAGCAATTTTAATGAATAAAATATAAAAAAGTTGTGTTTTAATACTGTTATGAATAGTGTAAAAATGTTTTGGCAGTGTTAAAGTGAGTGAGTTCGGAGATGGAAAATCTTACCAGATATAATTGGGTGAGACGGTTCAAAATGAGAGCCAAAAACCCTAGAGAATGCATTGAAACGCACTAAAATAATAGAAATTTACGGTAGAGAATTCTGACCAAATGGAAGCAAAATAAGACAAACCGATTGTACCGGAGGCGCTGGGAACTCGCCTACGCAATTTTGGTATAGTTCCTTTCGGTTCAGTTTTCGGTCAAAATTTGACATCGAATTAATTAGTGAATTAATATGAATAGTAGGATGACATCATCAAGATGATGTCATAAATTCATTTTTATTTTACATGGTTTGGAAAGTAAAAATGAAAGGTGTATAGTGAGATTTCGATCACCTTTTTATCAAAGGCTAAGATCTTGCCAAAATTATAGAAAAAAAAAATTTTGTATTTAATTAAATGGCCATTCGGCCACTTGGAAAGAAAGAAAGAAAAAATTTTGATTTTGGCCAAAAAATCCTTACTTTTTAGTCCTTGAACAATTAACAAATTGTTGCAAAAAAATTGCTAAATGGTCCTTGAGTTTTGCCTATAAATAGGCATCAAAATTCATAAGAAAAATTAGAAAATCTAGCCAAACTCTTGCCCATTTTTAGCAGCCAAAACCGTGAGCTTTCTTTCCCCATTAAGCCAAAATTTTGTTCCAAAATTCACATCAAACTAAGCTTGCATTACATTTCTAGAATCAAGCCAACAATTAGTTAAGGTGAGCTTCTAAATTGAAGCATTTTTCCTTCATTTTCTATAGAAAATCTGTGGGTTTGATGTGTGGAAAAACAATGAAAAAAATTGTTGTTTGGTTGGTTATATGATTGGTTTGGTGTTGTAGAATTTAAAGCACGAATTAGGGTTTAGAAATAAGTAAAAATTTTGCATGTTTCCCTTGAAAAACTGTGGCTTTAATGGTGTGAAAAATGTATGAGAATTCATGATTTGGGTTAGTGTTTATGTTCATTTCATTATGTGTTGAATCAAGCATGGATTAGAATCAAGAAATAAGAAAATTTTGATGAAATTTCATGCTAAAATCCGTGGGTTATGAACACCAGAAAATGGAAATTTTTAGTGTTGAAAAATGTTGATAAAAAAAACCCTAGTAGAGAAAACAAAATTTTCTATGTGTTTGTGCATAAAAATCCGTGGCTATGCTAGGGTTAGTATGAATGTTTTGTTAGGTTTTGATGTTGAATTATACATTAGAAAACCTAAGAATGATATGTTGTGATGAAAAAATTATTTGGTGATGATTAACAGGTAAACCGAGGCTAGTTTGGAAAAAATATTGTTATTTTGTGTTGATTCTTGAATATTGAATTATGTGGAAAATTTTTATACAAAGTTTGGAAACTTTGTATAAAATAGGGCTGTGGTATAGTACGTGGCAGGTACAAAGATTCTGAGACATACCTAACGCCGGGAAACCTTAAAATATAAGCAGATTGCCGTCGAAATTTTTAAAATCGGCATAAGGGCTTTTCGGGAAACAATGGGTAAAAATATTGGACTCGGAGAGGAAACCGGGACCCCTCAGTGGATTAGGGTTAGAAATGGAAAACTAACACAAAAGGAATAGTAAACCGACCCTAAAAGACTAAAATACCTAAAACAAGAAAAAAATCCATGTTAAGGGTATTTTGGGAAACGAGGGAAAAATTTATGTCGGGATAGGAAACCGAGCCTCTTGAGAACCGAGGGTCGTGGACGCGTTGAAAAGCGTTTTAAGAGTAGTGAAATGGCCGTTTGAGGCTCCGAAACGCTCGAAAAACGAGAAACGACCCTAGGTGATGAATGAATAGTAATCAAGGGCCGGGAAAAATGAAATTGGGATTTTGCAGCAATTTAAGCTGTGAAATGATACAGAAGCCTAGGAAATATTATTTTAAAATAATTAGGCTTAGAAAATTGGAAAAAAATGATGGAATGGAATAGTTACGGTCCCGAAACCCGTCAGGGGAAAAATGGCCATTTTGACCAAAAATTTTCGAAAGGCTTGGAAAGGAACCTAAAAGACCTAGAATAACTTATATAAAATTCTAAAACTCAAAATAAAGATTTTAGAGTTAAAAATCTAAAAATTTTGAGGAACACCGGTGTGTAGAGGAATACACGGCCGTGTATAGGAAAAATTTTACAACCCGAGAGGTACACGGGCTTGCACACGGGCGTGTATCAAGTGGTGTATAGTTACACGGCCAGATAGTAAACAACATGGTCGTATAGAGTAAACCCGAAGAGGTACACAGGCTGAGATACAGGCGTGTTGCAGGCCGTGTACCACAAACAAAATTTAAATATGTTGAATTGTTAAGTGAAATGAATGTATGTTTAAAGTGATAATTAATATAGGGTATTAACAGACAATATCATGTCTGTAGGAACCCAAAATAGAGATAGAACTGCGGAAGAATTCCAGAAGTGGACGTTATTGCAGTACGGTAAGTTCAAGCATTTTTGTGTCTACAACATGGAATACTGTGTTATTTTATTTGTACTGAATGTACTCTAGATATAAAGTCTTAAGGACAATTGGGGATTAGTTAGTGTAACATATCCCAGATGAAGAGAATATGTAAGGCCTACTGGCAATGGAGGATAGTGACCTTAAAGTGATGATTAATATCATTTGGTCAAAACTATAATTAAAAGATGGTAATGAAACCATTAAGGCGTACCACCCCTACAACATAGTGGTGGAGGTTTCTTAGGTCCTACGGGGATATAAGGGCTATGGAGGCCGATGCTCTAGGGTTGCTCCCTAGGTCCTCCCAATCAGCACGCAAAGATAATTATCGGTACTGCCATAAATAAAGCTCTATCCTAGAAAGTAAATAGAGAATGAACAATCAATAAAATGATGAAAATAATAATTAAGCATAACCGAAGTTTATACTCAGTGTAGTGATTTCGATTAGGATATGTGAATAGTATCCCGTTAGGGTAAAGTGAATAGTAACCAGTTAGGGTAACTATTACTATTTATCAATCAAAGGTTAAAGTCACTATTCATGATAAATAGTACTATTTGTGATGCATAGTACTATTCATAGAAAATTGAGTTTTCAGTGTTTTTGAATCTGTATGATTCTTACTAAGTATGTTTGAATTTACTGATCCTGTTAGCTCACCAATTCGTTCATGTTACAAGTAAGAAACCTGTCTAGTAGATTTTTGGATGGCTGCAGGATGCGAGCGTGTCAAGGGACAGCGAATTCACCCTAGACTTGGTTCTACCATAAGTTTTCCGCTTAGCTTTTTAAGTTAATAAATTGAAGAGAATGTGTTTGGAAACAAAATATACAGTACATATATATTATATGTTGTATTTCATAAAGACATATAAAAGTTTGTATTGTATTTTACATGGCTTTCTTACTTGGTTTTTCTTAAGAGCAAGTATGTATTAAAGAAAAAAAAATTACGGGCGAAATTTTAGGCCCTGATAATTAAGAGTTATAAGAAAAAGAGTTTAAAACTGGTGACTCAGATTCGTCACACGAGTCGTCTTGGTCGGCCATAAAGTCAAGTCATGACGGTTACTGGTGGTCGGAATCAGGGGGCATCACAGGTTAGTATCAGAGCAGTTGACAATATCCCTATTAGCACGCAGCATGATCTGCTCGTCAATCCAAGTAAGTTAGCTAGAGCAGTTTCCACAGAAGAGTGCAGCACCAGTTGTAGACCCTCCTGAGAGCAGGACAGTATCACCACCACCGACCATGCCCAATTATGCAGATGTTAGAGACTTTTTCCTGAAGGAAGAGAGACAACAAATGATGCTAAGCGATATGGTATTCTCGTATGTGGTCAGATTCTAGGATAGCGTTGTAAGGACATGTCCTCTAACCAACATCACAAATGATGATTTTTGTGGTATATTTTGGAAGGGACTCACCCTAGACCTATGATAGAGGGTAACCCCTTTATACCCTGCTACTTTACGTGAGTTTATTGTCGCTGTAGCTAAAGTAGAAGAGGAGATGATGATGGAGCGAATGGTACGCAAGAGGCGTGAATAGTTGCTACAAGAAGCAATGTTAGATCGTCTGTATGGATCTAGACCAATGGCAAATGACCATGAGGCTGGTCCTTCGAGACAACTAGAGAGTGCAGATCCAGCTAAAGGAACAACGCCATTTCAGGTTGGAAATGAAACAGATGAGGAAGAAATGGATCCAATCAAATTTTTGACGATCCCAGAGCAACCTCAGCTAGGAAATTAGTTATAGAAATACATGTGTTGTACAAATGTATATATATAACTGTATATGTGTATATATGATAATATCAAAAGGCTATTTGGAGAAAAGCCTCCGAACAGATGTACTTTTGAAATGAAAAGAAATGATAATCATATTTTGACACGTTCAATATATGAAATGTTGAAATTATGTGATGATCAAAATTAATTGTACTTAAGTTGTAAAAATAAGTTCGTGAAAATCTAAGAATCGACTCTTATGCGATTTTAGGAAATAGGATAAGATGGTGAATCCAAGGAATTTATGAAACATGCGAGGACGTCCAGTGATATCAGAAAGAGTGGATAAGCTAGAAGCCCTAATCGAAGCCCAAATGAGAGAAAGTGCCGAGCTAAGACAAAGACTTGAGCAAATGGAGCAGAGACAAGAACAAGATGAGAACCAAGATGTTAGGAAATTCCCTAAATATTAGAGACATTTTGATGTATTCATTTTGAACTGGATAATAAAATTATACATGGAGGTTATTCATTACATTGCTATCTGTCCTCGTCTGATTTACATGTTAAAGTAAATGTAAGCAAATATGGCTCACTGACTGCTTGTGTTAAAACTGTTAGAACGTTGCATGCAATGGACTTTTGTATGCGAGAAGACAATATTCTAAAGTTAGCAGTCTAAACTATGGTCTGTAGTCTATGGGGTTAGACCGAGCATCTAACTCATGTTAAGACTATTATATTGTCTAAAGCCTTAGAGGGGACGGTTTGTCTTGACTGTCTGGAGCTGGACTCCCAAGTAGAGACATGGATATGTTGCTCGGTGGTGACATATTAGACCGGGACTAAAGCGTGATTGATCTACGTAGTCCGCTATGAGTGGATCAATCTGCTTTTGAAGTTCATTGTGCAATAACCTTAATCCTGAGTAAATGAACTACTTCATGTATATAACTTGTGTACTTTGATGTTCTAATGGCTAAAGCGTCTCAGAGGTAGTAAGCTTATAGACCGGTTCATTAGGTGCATGACTTGTATACGATGAAGGGTTTGTTTGCAGATATCGGAATCATAGCTCTGAGGAGTTAAAGGTATCCTCTTAAAGGCATTATACTGAATGTGAAAATGGACAAGGCCTTGGGTGTCTGCTGGGCGGATGACTTCTTATTCACATATGGTGAATAATCATTTTCTTAATTCGGTAGTATAATGGAACTTTAAGATAACCTGATCAGTAGGATTAAACGGACTTTGACCTAAGGCTGATCATGGATATCATATGAGGGTTTTGCATATATGACAAGGTCATTGGATAGTAGCTCGTCACAGGCTTACGTAATACGGTATATAATTGGGAGTTCAGTTTCAGGTTTATAGTGGTGTGACTCTGAAACTAGTGATCATATGATTGAGTTGTTCGGTAAAGAATGATGATCATATGGAATCACGGGAGCCCGATTATATATGTCCAATCAGTCCCTCTACTAGCTCCACATAATTCCTTAACGTTTGGCAAATTGATTTGTGTATGCTATTGGCTAGTTTATTATGCATGGATGGTGATGACACAGGATTAGGATGATAGACAAGATTCTCTCCGGTTGGATTCAGATTTTGTTTTGGATAATAGAGTACACAATTATTCGAACTCCAAAAATACTTTCCATGATTTTATTTGAGATTGGATTGGAGTTGTAGAAAATTATCCATGAGAACAAGAATATGAAACACAACCGTTTTGTGGAATTTGAAATTTGAAATTTGAAATTTGAATTTTGAATTTTGAAATTTGAATTTTGAATTTTGAATTTGAAATTTGAATTTGAAATTTGAATTTGAAATAAAAATTTGAAATTTAAATTTGAAATTTGAAATTTGAAATTTGAAATTTGAATTTGAAATTTGAATTTGAAATTTGAAATTCAAATTTTGAATCACAGTCCAAGTAGGATTCGAATTTGTTGTGGAAAATCTACAAGGTTTGAAATTCAAATTTGAGTTGGATTTGGAGAGGATAATCTTGTTAGAATCCTACTTGAATTTTGAATCCAAATTCCAACAAAAGTGGATGAAAATTTTGAGGATAATCCTCAAGGAAATTTCAGATTTTTGTGGATAAGATTCAAGGGAAAATTCAAGTTTCAATCCTAGTTGAATTTGGATTCTCTCCTTCCCTAAAAAGTGGCCGAAATTAGGGAGAAAATCTCCTAGGAAATTCGGTTATTTTGGATAAGGTTGAGATAAGATTCAAGCTTGAAAATTCTAGTGAATTTTTGATTCTTCCTTATCCTAAAAGTGGCCAAAATTTTGGAGAAGATTTTCTCCTAGAAATTTCAGATTTTTTGGTTGAAAAAGGGGGATAAAATTCTAGTTAAAATCTTATTTAGATTTGGATTGGATTTATCCTAAGAAAATCGAATTTAATTGTGGAGATTCTTCCTTGGAAAATTCAGATTTTTTGGTTATGGATAAGGGAGAAAATCATTTCCTAATCCAATTCGAATTCAGAGAATCACCTCATGCAGGTCTATAAATAGAGGTCCTGCCACTCCAGTTCTCTCAGACCACAGACTCTCAGGTGAGCAGGCTTATTGTTGCACAGCTCATCGTGACAATAAAGTTCTTTAGAGATTTGGGTGGTCGGAAGAAGACTAGCAGTGCTAGCATACCGATTGAGGTTCAGAGTGCCCACACACTCAGCCATTCGGGAATTGGAGAATAGTAGAGAAGGCTAGTTGGTTGAAGCCTCCGGTCATTCTCCTCCTGCAAGATTGGCGTCCTTGAGGTATGAGTTTTAATTGTTGTTGGTTTATTGTATATGGCATCATGAGATATTTAACGATCTAAAAATTTTTATTGTTCCACTGCGCCACTCTGATACGTTTTTACTGATTTATTTTCCAACACAAGAACCATAAATGGCCACACCAGAACCTGAAGTGCTGCCAGTGGTACCAAAGAAGTAATACAACCCCAACCACCACCTAGGGCTAATCAGGAGCCATTATATGAAAGGTTCAACGTATGAGGCTGCCAGAGTTTGAGGGTTCCACAAACCCTCTAGAAGCCGAGGAATGGTTGTCTTCACTCCACATGATATGGGAGTTTATGGAACTAAACGACCAGGAGAAGATTCTATGTGCATCCTATGTATTGAAAAAGGAGGCAAGGTTTTGGTGGGAGTCAGTTAAGCTGAGGAGAAACATGTATACGATGTCTTGGTTGGATTTTCTGAAGGAATTCAATCAACAGTATTATAATCCGGCACTGTTACACCACAACAAAGAGAGTTCGTAGAGTTGAAGCAAGGGGACATGACAGTGATAGAAGTCTGCAGCAAGTTTGATCAGTTGTCCAGACTATGCCCATACACTATCACCACTGAGAGGGAGAAAATCCAGAAGATGCTGGGAATGTTTCACCCTGAGATCTCAGCGTTGGTAGACAGTGGGTTAACGCCGCCTGACACTGTATCTGACTATGTTAGTCATGCACTAAGGATAGAGTATTATCTGATCCGACAGAAGGAAGAGAGATAGAAGATCTAGGATGTGAAGAAGAAGGAAAAGGTTTTGACCAAAGCCATACAAGGTGGGTCTCAAGTTGGACAAAGCAGCAAGCCAAGTTCAAATGTCAAGGCTGGGCAGCCAAGTACTTCTAGTCAGCAGTCCCAGGGGAAGAGAAAAGGAAATAATTCTGGAAATAAGAACCAGCAGAGGAGAACAATAATGTTGGCCCTATGGTTAGAGACTGTGTGAACTGCAGGAAAAGACATTCAGGTCGATGTAGACTGGCCCCAAATGCCTGTTTTCAATGTGGGAAGTACGGTCACTTCACCAAAAACTATCTAAAAAATAGGCAAAATGTGCAAGGTTCATCTCAGTCACAACAACGTCCTTAAGCACATTCATTACAGGCCAAAGCTGAAGGGTCGTCCCATTCTGAGTGATAGGAAAGACAAGAAGGCTTGCCCCGTGCAGATGCTAGGGTCATGGTATATACGAAGGAAGAGGCGGAAGCCGGAGCATCAAATGTAGTGACAGGTCAGCTTTCTGTCACTAAAATTTGGCGTCTGTTTTATTTGACTCTGGAGCTACACATTCTTTCATTTCATACCAGTTTGCTAATAGGATAGGATATCCTAAAGACAATATGGGTATGATATTTAGAACTACACTACCCTCGGGGGAAGTCCTGATGTCCAATTACTGGTTACCGCATGTGTCAATAATTATGGCAAATAGGGAATTATTTGCAGAATTGATCATGATGGAGCTTACCGACTATGATATAATACTAGGAATGGATTTCCTAGGGAAGCATCAAGCCACGATCGATTGTCGGAAGCGGAAGATAAGGTTTCAACCCGACCAAGAAGAGGGATTTGAGTACGTCAATATGTCACGCGGATCAAAGAAGATAATGATCAACTCAATGGAAGCAAAGAGGCTGATGTCGAGCGGTTGTGCTGGATACCTAGCATATGTATTGGACGTGACGAAGGAATGAAAGCTCCAACCCAAATATGTTCCTATTGTGAAGGAATTCATTGATGTCTTTCCAGAGGAATTACCAGGATTGCCGCCTGAACGAGAAATTTCCTTTGAGATCAAGCTGATATCAGGAACTGCACCTATCTTAAAGGCACCATACCGGATGGCACCGAAAGAGTTAAAAGAGTTGCAGGAGCAACTGAAGGAACTTCTTGACAAAGGATTTATATGCCCGAGCTATTCCCCATAGGGTACTCTAGTGTTGTTTGTTAAGAAGAAAGATGGATTATTTCGGATGTGCATCAATTATCGGTAATTGAACAAGGTCACTATCAAGAATAGGTATCCATTACCTATAATTGATGACTTGTTTGATCAACTAACAGGCACAGCAGTATTCTCCAAGATTGATCTGCGATCAGGATATCATCAACTAAAGATCAAGGAGAGTGACATCTACAAGACTACATTTCGGATCCGCTACGGTCATTACGAATTCCTTGTGATGCCGTTTGGGTTAACAAATGCGTCCGCAGCTTTTATGAACTTGATGAATCGAGTTTTTAAGGAATATCTGGATAAGTTTGTCATTGTGTTTATCGATGACATTCTCATATATTCAAATACTCGAGAGGAGCATGAAGAGCATCTGAAGATTGTCCTGCAGACGATAAGGAAGCATCAACTCTATGCCAAGTTCTCCATGTGTAAATTCTAGCTGGATAGAGTACATTTTCTCGGACATGTGGTTTCCAAGGAAGGAATCGCTGTGGATCTTGCAAAAATAGAGGCGATCAACGAATGGCCCGCACGTAAGAGCATGACGGAAATACAAAGTTTCTTAGGTCTGGTCGGCTATTATAGAAGATTTGTTGAAAGATTTGCGTGACTTGCCACTCCTATCATGGTACTTACACGCAACGAAAAGAAGTATGAATGGACTGAACAGTGCGAGAAAAACTTCCAAGAGCTGAAGAGATGACTAACGAGCGCGCCAATACTTACACTTCTGATTGAAGGGGAGATGTTCATGATATACAGTGATGCCTCGAAGTTGGGATTAGGAGCCGTCCTGATGCCAGGTGACAAGGTGATTGCCTATGCCTCGCGTCAATTAAAGGACCATGAGAAAAATTATCCCACACACGATATAGAGCTTGCCGCAGTAGTGCTCGCATTAAAGATCTAGCGACACTATCTATATGGAGCTCAGTGTTAGATTTATACGGACCACCAGAGTCTAAAATATTTCTTCACACAGAAGGAGCTAAATATGCGGCAAAGGAGATGGCTGGAGCTGTTAAGGATTATGATTGTAAAATCCTCTATCACCTAGGAAAAGCCAATCGCGTTGCAGATGCGTTAAGTAGGAAATCTACTGTTTCGCAGCAACTACCGATTGGGAAACTTCCAAAGCCATTACAGCAGGAAATCAACATGCTGGAGATGGAGCTAATAATCAGAAAGCTAGCTGTGTTACAACTGGAGTCAACATTGTATAAAGACATCAGAGAAGCTCAGAAACGAGATTTGAAGCTAGCGAGTTCGCAGGAGGAAGCGTCTAAAGATGGATTAACCTTACATCAGGGGAGAATTCAAATTCCAAATGATGAAGGATTAAGAAGGTGAATTATGGCTGAAGCTCATGAAACGCCCTACTCAGTACATCCCAGAGCCAGCAAAATGTACCAGGATTTGAAGTTACAATTCTAGTGGAAAGGGATGAAGAAGGATGTAGCTGAGTTTGTAAGCAGATGCATGACGTGCCAAAAAGTTAAGGCTGAACATCGTCATCCAGGCAGAAAGATAAAGCCGTTGGAGATTCCTGAGTGGAAATAGGAACATATCACAATGGACTTTATGGTAGGACTACCGAAGACCCGAGAAGGCTATGATGCCATTTGGGTTATTGTAGACAGATTGACAAAGACGGCAAGGTTTATTACAGTAAAAATGACCTTCTCACTGGAAAAGTTAGCAAGCTTATATGTTAACCACATAGTCAGGCTGTATGGAGTTCCTAAATCCATCGTGTCAGATCGTGATCCATGATTCACTTCGAACTTCTTGACATGTGTATAAGAAGCTATGGGAACAGAAGAACGACTGAGCATAACATTTAATCCATAGACAGACGGGCAATCTGAACGAACCATTCAAACGCTAGAATACATGCTGTGTGCGTGCACAATAGATTTCCTGGGGAGCTGGAATGAGAAACTTCCATTGGTAGAGTTTTCGTATAACAATAGCTATCAAGTTTCGATAGGTATGGCACCTGATGAAGCTTTGTATGGAAGGAAGTGTAGATCACCGATTCACTGGTACGACCTATAAGAGAAACGACTGCATAAGACGGATTTTGTACAAGAAATAGTGGATGCAATTACAAAAATACAACAGTGGACGAAGATATTCCAGAGCCGACATAAGAGTTATGCGGACAAGAGACGAAGATCCCTGGAGTTCAATGAAGTGGATTTCGTATTTCTAAGAGTTTCACCGATGAAAGGAATAATGCGGTTTGGGAATAAGAGGAAATTGAGTCCAAGATATATTGGGCCATACGAGATCATCAAACGTATTGGTAAATTTGCCTATAGATTGTTGTTACCTCCAGAAATGTCGGCAGTACATAATGTGTTTCACATGTCAATGTTACAGAAGTACATATCAGATCCGTCCCATGTGCTGAAACATGAATCGATCCAGATTCAGGAAGACTTGACCTACGAGGAGAGACCCGTTCAGATCCTGGCACGCGAAGATAAAGTTTTGAGGAATAAAATAATCCCATTAGTCAAAGTGCTGTGGAGAAATCACAACGTTGAAGAGGCTACATGGGAATGTGAAGACGAAATTAAGAATTTGTACCCCAACTTGTTCTAAATTTTCGAGGACGAAAATTCTATAAGGAGGGATGAATGTGCTAACCGGGAATTTTAGATTCTCGGAGTAGGTTAAAATTGCTATATACATACAATTTTAATGAATAAAATATGAAAAAGTTGTGTTTTAATACTGTTATGAATAGTGTATTAATACTGTTATGAATAGTGTAAAAATGTTCTAACAGTGTTAAAGTGAGTGAGTTCCAGGATAGAAAATCTTACCGGACATAATTGGGTGAGATGATTCCAAATCAGAGCCAAAAACCTAGAGAATGCATCGAAATGCACTAAAACAATAGAGATTTACGGTACAGAATTCTGACCAAACGGAAGCAAAATAAAAGAAACCGATCACACCGAAGATGTGGGAACCCGCCTACACGATTTCGGCACAGTTCCTTTCGGTTCGGTTTTTGGTCAAAATTTGACCATGAATTAATTAGTGAATTAATATGAATAATAGGATGACATCATCAAAATGATGTCGTAAATTCATTTTTATTTTACATGGTTTGGAAAGTAAAAATGAAAGGTGTATGGTGAGATTTTGATCACCTTTTTATCAAAGGCTAAGATCTTGCCAAAATTATAGAAAAAAAATTTTTGTATTTAATTAAATGGCCATTCGGCCACTTGGAAAGAAAGAAAGAAAAAATTTTGATTTTGGCCCCAAAATCCTTACTTTTTAGTCCTTGAACAATTGACAAATTGTTGTAAAAAAATTGCTAAATGGTCCTTGAGTTTTGCCTATAAATAGGCATCAAAATTCATAAGAAAAATTAGAAAATCTAGCCAAACTCTTGCCCATTTTTAGCAACCAAATCCGTGAGCTTTCTTTCCCGATTAAGCCAAAATTTTGTTCCAAAATTCACACTAAACTAAGCTTGCATTGCATTTCTTGCATCAAGCTAATAATTAGTTAAGGTGAGCTTCTAAATTGAAGCATTTTTCCTTAATTTTCTATAGAAAATCCGTGGGTTTGATGTGGAAAAACAATGAAAAAAATTGTTGTTTGGTTGGTTATATGATTGGTTTGATGTTGCAGAATTTAAAGCATGAATTAGGGTTTAGAAACAAGCAAAAATTTTGCATGTTTCCCTCAAAAAACCGTGGCTTTAATAGTGTGAAAAATGTATGAGAATTGATGATTTGGGTTAGTGTTTATGTTCATTTCATTATGTGTTGAATCAAGTATGGATTAGAATCAAGAAATAAGAAAATTTTGATAAAATTTCATGCTAAAATCCATGGGTTATGAACACTAGGAAATGGAAATTTTTAGTGTTGAAAAATGTTGATAAAAAAAACCCTAGTAGAGAAAATAAAATTTTCTATGTGTTTGTGCATGAAAATCCGTGGCTATGTTAGGGCTAGTATGAATGTTTTGTTAGGTTTTGATGTTGAATTATATATTAGAAAACCTAAGAATGATATGTTGTGATGAAAAAATTATTTGGTGATGATTAACAGGTAAATCAAAGCTAGTTTGGAAAAAATATTGTTATTTTGTGTTGATTCTTGAATATTGAATTATGTGAAAAATTTTTATACAAAGTTTGGAAACTTTGTATAAAATAGGCTTTTGGTATAGTACATGGCAGGTACAAAGGTTCTGAGGCGTACCTAACGCTGGGAAACCTTAAAATATAAGCGGAAATGCCGCCGAAATTTCTAAAATCGACATAAGGGCATTTCAGGAAATAAGGGGTAAAAATATTGGACTTGGGAAGGAAACCGGGACCCCTCGGTGGATTAGGGTTAGAAATGGAAAACCAACCCAAAAGGAATAGTAAACCGACCCTAAAAGACTAAAATGCCTAAAACAGGAAAAAAAAAATCCATGTTAGGGGTGTTTTGGGAAACGAGGGAAAAATTTAAGTCGGGATAGAAAACCGAGCCTCTCGAGAACCGAGGGTCGAGGACGGGTTGAAAAGCGTTTTAAGAGTAGTGAAATGGCCGTTTGAGGCTCCGAAACGCTTGAAACACGAGAAACGACCTTAGGTGATGGATGAATAGTAATCGAGGGCCGGGAAAAATGAAATTGAGATTTTGCAGCAATTTAAGCTGCGAAATGATACAGAAGCCTAGGAAATATTATTTTAAATTAATTGGGCTTAGAAAATTGGAGAAAAATGATAGAACGGAATAGTTACGGTCCTGAAACTCATCAGTGGCAAAATGGTCATCTTGACCAAAAATTTCCGAAAGGCTCGGAAAGGACACTAAAAGACCTAGAATAACTTATATAAAATTCTAAGACTCAAAATAAAGATTTTAGAGTTAAAAATCTAAAAATTTTGAGGAACACGAGCGTGTAGAGGAATACACAGTCTTGTATAAGAAAAATTTTACAACCCGAGAGGTACACGGGCTTGAACACAGGCGTGTATCAAGCTGTGTACGGTTACATGGCCAGATAGTAAATAACACGGCCGTGTATAGGAAAAAGAATTTACAACCCGAGAGGTATACAAGATTGAACACCGGCATGTATCAAGTAGTGTATAGTTACACGGCTAGATAGTAAACAACATGGTCGTGTAGAGTAAACTCGAAGAGGTACACGGGCGTGTTGCAGGCCATGTACCACAAACAAAATTTAAATGTGTTGTATTGTTAAGTGAAATGAATGTATATATAAAGTGATAATTAATATAGGGTATTAACAGACAATATTATGTCTATAGGAACCCAAAATAGAGATAGAACTGCAGAAGAGTTTCGGAAGTGGACGTTATTGCAGTATGGTAAGTTCAAGCATTTTCGTGTCTGTAATATGAAATACTGTGTTATTTTATTTGTACTGAATGTACTCTAGATATAAAGTCTTAAGAATAATTGGGGATTAGTTAGTATAACATATCCTAGATAAAGAGAATATGTAAGACCTACGGGCAATAGAGGATAGTGACCTTAAGGTGATGATTAATATCACTTGGTCAAAACTATAATTGAAAGATGGTAATGAAACCATTAAGGCGTACCGCCCCTCCAACATAGTGGTGGAGGTTTCTCAGGTCCTACGGGGATATAAGGGCTGTAGAGGCCGATGCTCTAGGGTCGCTCCCTAGGCCCTCTTAATCAGTGCGCAAAGATAATTATCGGTACTGTCATAAACAGAGCTCTATACTAGAAAGTAAACAGAGAATGAACAATCAATAAAATGATGAAAATCATAATTAAGCATAACCGAAGTTTACACTCAGTGTAGTGATTTCGGTTAGGATATATGAATAGTATCCCGTTAGGGTAAAGTGAATAGTAACCAGTTAGGGTAACTGTTACTATTCATCGATCAAAGGTCAAAGTCACTATTTGTGATGAATAGTACTATTGTTGATGAATAGTACTATTCATAGAAAATTGAGCTTTCAGTGTTTTTGAATCTGTATGATTCTTACTAAGTATGTTTGAAATTACTGAGCCTGTCAACTCACCAGTTCATTCATGTTGCAGATAAGAAACCTGTCCAGTAGATTTCTGGATGGCGGTAGGATGCGACCGTGTCAAGGGATAGGGAATTCATCGTGGAATTGGTCCTGCCATAATTTTTCCGCTAAGCTTTTTAAGTTAATGAATTGAAGAGAATGTGTTTGGAAACAAAATATACAGTACATATATGTATTATATGTTGTATATTATGTTGTACTTCATAAAGACATATAAAAATTAGTATTGTATTTTACGTGGCTTTCTTACTTGGTTTTCTTAAGAGAAAGTATGTATCAAAGAAAAAAAAAATTATAGGTGAAATTTTAGGCCTTGATAATTAAGAGTTATGAGAAAAAGAGTTTAAAACTGGCGACCCGGATTCGGCACACGAGTCGTCTTGGTCGGCCGTAAAGTTGAGTCATGACGGTTACGGGTGGTCAGAATCAGGGGGCATCACAATGATTTGCAGGGAAATTATGAAGTCTTAGCTATTTTCAACGTGGCCTATCTTTCTCTCTATATTGAAGATGAGGCTATGCACTCGCGGGCGAGCTCTTTCCAACCTGGGGAGGATGATGTGAATCATGTTTCAAGATCAAGCTCAGCACCCAAGGCTTAAGCTTAAGTTCAATTTTGGATGGATTAAGTAGCTCTATCTTGCATAGCTTTCATGGCTTCATGGCTTTCTTCCTCAAAATTAATTATTGAGTCTTAAGTTATTTTCAACCTTAATTTTGCTTTTACAACCCTTTAAAATTCTATTTTAAGTGTGTGTGTAAGTTACTTATTAGTTTGTTAGTAAATATAAGGGTTTTGGGGGAGTTAAAAAAACAGGTACTTTTCATTCTTTAAAGGGATGGTTTTGGTGTGTTTTAAAGGGGATTTTGGTCAGTTTTGATGAGCTAAAAAGTGAAGGATTGTTTCTATTGGAAATTGGCTAGTTGTTTGGGTAGTTGTTGTTGGGGAGTTTTCCTTGATTTAAGCATGGAATTTAGGAGGTTTTGTAACTGAAATTTTCTTGTTATGGATTTTAAAATTCGTGTATAATAGGGATGGAAAAACTAAATGTAAGGCTCAAAACTTTTGGTTGAATGAGATTTCCAATTTTCTTTGCGAACTTTGTCTAAACTCTTATCTCTTTGGTGGATTCCTTGGAGTGGCAAGTTCTTGACTTATCTAGCGGGTGGGAACCGTTAGTGGCATCCTTTTTAGATTTGTTTTGAGTCTAGATTTTCCCGTTACTAAACACTTAATCCACTTCACCCTAATCCCTAACCAGATTCGGTACCACTATTACATAATAGGTACAATTATGTTAATTAAAATCCCCATATTCCTATGAGAAATTGACCAATATAATTTCACTAACATAAAACATTCAAAAAAAGAAATGGCTACACACATACACTTATATATGTTACTATTTCAAATTGTATATGAAATCTTATTATTGATCAAGGTCAAAAATCAATATCTTAATTTCATTAATGTCTAACAACACCAGTTAATTAGTGGCCAACTAATTAGGAGCATTAATGCCTAATAGAATAGCCAATTCCAACTAATAAAGCAAAATCAATATAGTAAAAAATAAATCCATGTCCATCATTTGGGCTAAATCCCTCTCTTCTTTCTCTTTATTTTCTTCTCCTGATTTTCTTTGTTGTTGCTGTTTACCTCCAACAACACCTCAAACCCCTAACATGTGATGGACGCAGTGAAACCCTCTACAACTCAATAATTTGAAAAATATGCAAGTTTTGTGGAATATGTATAATTAATATAGTTTGAGTGGCATTCACTATCCTATATAACATGTTATCAAATATGCATCTAAATCATCCATCAATACATATTCATCCATCGATGACATATCACAGAAAAAATAAATGACAGAAAAATTTAAATAACCAAGCCATGGTTCCATCCTAGAATAAAGAAAAAATTAAAGATTACAAAATTCTATCCAAAGCATTCTTTAGGTCTTGAATTTTGCTCCATCTTCTTGTATCCATCTTCATGTAGCCTCTCCATTTATTTCTCATCCCAAGAATTATTTAAAATTCAAATTTCAAAAATTTAAATTTCAAATTCAAATTTCAAATTCGAATTTCAAATTTAAATTTCAAATTCAAATTTTAAACAATTTCAATTTCATGTGTAATAATATGTAATTTCAAATTTTCAATTTCAAATTTTCAATTACATATTTTTAAATATGATTTAAAATTAAATCTCAAATTCAAAAATTTGAAATTTTTTGTTTTTCAGCCCATCGGCACACAGGCCCGGAAGTCTCCAGTTGCCTGGGCAGCCCCCAGCCCCCCGAGGGCTAGCACCCTATGCCTAGGCCGGGTGCAGCCTTGTAGGGCTGTAGGCTATACGGGCTGTACCCCTTGGGGGGGATGCAGTAGCCCACCAGGTTGCAGGTAGCGCCTGCAGCCATTAGCTGCACACCCAGGGGGGGCCACTGCCTCGGCAGCCCTTGGGGGCTAGCCACGGCCACCCCTAGCTGCAGGTATAGCCTGCGGCCGTGGGTGGTCTAGCCCTGGATAGGGGCTATCACAACCCCATCCTACCCAAGGGCAGGGGCTGCAGCCCCACCAAGGCCGGTGGCCCGTCCCAAGGGGTCAGTCCTTGATTTTCATGTTACATTCTAATTTACCTATTAGGATCTCCAAAAATTAATTTGAATCCTAATTAAATTAGAATTTTCCACACAAACAAAATTTCAATCTTCAAATTAAATTTAACTTTTGGGAAAAATAAATTATGGTCTTCTATCTTCAATCTCCTCCAAGAATAATTACATAAAATTTTCTATACCGTTTCCAGTGTACAGAATTCTGATCATAAAAATTCTAAGAGACTAAAAAATAAAATCCATGGAAAAATTACGGTGATAATAAACTGCTCCATGGTTACATGAAAAATCCTAAATACAATTTTTTTAAATTCTAAGGAACCATAACCAAAAAAATCAAGCATGCTTATAATAATTCAAAAAATTAAAGTAACCACATACTACATACATAATTCATGATAACAACATAAAGGAATCCTAGAATGCCACTCTTTAAATATCAAATCCATGCATTAAAAAGACTAAACTATTGTCTAATTTATGTACATGACATAATCATAAGATGGCTCTAATACCAATTATAAGAAAAATCTATCAGAGTGTCATAGTGGAATTACAAAAATTTTTCAAGATCGTTAAATATCTCATGATGTTATATACAATAAACTAACAATAATAAACTTATACCTTCAGAGGACGCCAAGGATGCAGGAGGAGAATGATCGGAGGGCTTCAACCAACTAGCCTTCTCTACTATTCTCCAATTCCCTGATGGCAAATTGTGTGGGCACTTAGATCCTCGATCGGTATACTAACACTGCTAGTCTTCTTCCGACTATCCAGATCTCTTAAGAACTTATTATTACTATGAGTTGTGCAATAATAAGCCTACTCACCTGAGAGTCTATGGTCTGAGAGAATTGGAGTGGTAGGACCCTTATTTATAGACTTGCATAAAATGATCTCTTGAATTTGAATTGGACCAAGAGAAGATTTTCTCCCCTTCTTCCACACAAAATCCAAATTTACTATAGGCCAAAAACATGGAAAGATTAGGCCACCCTAGCAAAAGTTTGTATTCAAAATCCAAACAGGATTTTAACTTGAATTATATCTTCTTATTTATCCACTAAAACCAATTTCCACTAGGCCAAGAAACATGGCTAGATTCGGCCATCGAAGTGTGAGGAGAATCAAAATTCAAATAGGATTTTCTAACTTGAATTTCATTTCACCCTTATCCACAAAAACTGATTCTCCCTTAGGCTTATCCATAGAGTATTCGGCCATTCAAGTGTGAGGGAAATATTCAAAATTCAAATAGGATTGAGACTTGAATTCTCCCTCATCCTTATCCATAAAAACCAAATCCTCCTAAGGTGGGATTCCCTTAACAAATTTGGCCACATTTAGAGGATTTAGGATTCAAAATTCAAGTAGGATTTAAACAAGATCTTCCTCTCCCTTATCCACAAGAAAACTGATTTTTATCATGTGGATTTATCCACAACAAATTCGGTTATCGATTGGATTTGTGATTCAAAATTTTAATTCAAATTTCAAAAATTCAAACTTCAAATACAAATTTCAAATACAAATTTCAAATTTAAATTTTAAATTCAAATTTCAAATTTCAAATTTTGAATTTAAATTTCAAATTCAAATATCAAATTCCTTACATTTCAAATTCAAGTTTCAAATTCAAAATTTAAATTTCAAATTTCAAATTCAAATTTCAAACTGTACAAAAAAACTTGAATTTCAAATTTTTTGTCCTCATGGATAATTTTCTACAACTCCAATTCAAATTCAAATTCAAATTCAAATAAAATTATGGCAACTTTATTTGGAAATTAAATAATTGTATAATCTTTTATCTAAAACAACATTCAAATTCAATAGGAAAGAATCTTGTCTTCCACCCTTATCCTATGTGAATAACACCTCTATCCATGCAAGACAACAAGCCAATAAGTATACCTCGATCAATTTGCCATCTTTTAAGGAATTATGTGGAGCTAGTAGAGGGACCACTTGGACATAAATAATTGGGCTCCTGTGAATCCATATGATCATCATTCTGTACTAAACAACTCAATCAGATGATCACTAATTTCAGAGTCACACCACTATAGACCTGAAACTGAACTCCCAATTATATACCGTATTACGAAAGCCTGTGAGAAGCTATTATCCAATGGCCTTGTCACGTATGCAAAACCCTCATATGATATCTATGATCAGCCTTAGGTCAAAGTCCGTTCAACCTACTGATCAAGCTATCTTAAAGTTCCATTATACTACTGAATAAGAAAATGATTATTCATCATATGTGAATAAGAAGTCATCCGCCCAACAGACGACCCAATGCCTTGTCCATTTTCCTATCCAGTATAATGCCTTTAAGAGGATACCCTTAACTCCTTATTAAAGCTATGATTCCAATATCTATAAACAAACCCTCCGTCGTATATAAGTCATGTACCTAACGAAGTAGTCAATAAGCTTACTATCTCTGAGTTGCTTTAGCCATTGGAAAATCAAAGTACACAAGTCATATACATGAAGTAATTCATTTACTCAGGATTAAGGTTATTACATAATGAATGTCAAAAAGTAGATTGATCCACTCATAGCGGACTACACAGATCAATCATGTTTTAGTCCTGATCTAATATGTCAAAACCAAGTAACATATCTATGTCTCTACTCAGCAGTCTATGCTCCGGACAGTCAAGACAAACTATCCCACCATAGTTTTAGACAACATAATAGTCTTAACATGAGTTAGATGCTCAGTCTAACCCCATAGACTATGGATCATAATTTAGACTGCTTATTTTAGAACATTGTCTTCTTGTAAACAAAAGTCCATTACATGCAACATTCTAACAGTTCAACACAAGCAATCAGTGAGTCATATTTGCTTACATTTACTTTAACATGTAAATAGAATAAGGACAAATAGCAATGTAATGAATAACCTTTAAATATAATTTTATTATCCAGTTCAAAATAAATGAAATACGTCAAAATATCTTTCATACTTAAGGCATTTCCTAACATGCAGGTGTATAGAGATCACTATGGGACATGAAGTAGGGGCCCTGAGATGCTTGGGGCTATTATGAAATTGCCCAACTGAGGACATTGCCCTATCAGGTTTAAAGGCTATGCACCATCTGGCATGTTCTTGGTGCGTATCCGACAATGTGATGGGTATGTGGGTGTGCATAGCTCCTGCGTGCGGGCTTTAGTGTAATGCCTATTATAATTAATTATGCTAAATTAAGCTTAATTGGTATTAATTAATGTAATAAAATATGCTTATAAATAATTAAACTATGCTTCAAATTTTTAAAATTAAAAAACTAAGTGTATTTTGTGAAATTACACTTTTACACTTGAATTTTTTAAATTTACAAAAATGCCCATGATTGGTCAACCAGACAATTGCCATTTAGTCACCCTTTTTTCTACGGCCATAATTCCTTGAAGTTCTAAATAATAGTCTTTTAAAAACTACTTCACTATGATGTACTCTCCTTTATAAATAACTTGATACCTATCCATTTTTCCAATTTATTTCTTTTGTTCCTCACACCATCACTATCTTACTCTCAGTCACTCTCTCTCCCTTGCTCTCTCTCTCATATTTGTTCTCTCCCTCACACCTCTTTCTTGCTTACTTTCATTTCTACTCAAGTAAAATTTAAGTCAACCTTCAGAACTTCGAATCCACTAAGGTTAGAATCATTTCTAATTTTTTAAAACTCATTTTGAATTCCAAAGTAGCAAGATTCCAAATTTATTTTCAAGTGTTTGGTTAATGTAAAAAATATTTAGTATCAAAAGAAATTGAATTATAAACGATGGATTTCTGTGATTTTGAATTTCAATCTAGTTATTTAGGCTCTAGGAACTGTATATTTTTTGTTTTGGAATCATGGAAATTGTTAGAACTATTAGGAAATGCCCTAAGCATGAAAGACATTTTGATGTATTTCATTTATTTTGAACTGGATAAAAAAATTATATTTATAGATTATTCATTACATTGTTGATTGTCCTTATTCTATTTATATATTAAAATAAATGTAAGCAAATATGACTCACTGACTGCTTGTGTTAAACTGTTAGAATGTTGCATACAATGGACTTTTGTATGTGAGAAGACAATGTTCTAAAGCAAGCAATTTAAATAATGGTCCGTAGTCTATGGGGTTAGACCGAGTATCTAACTCATGTTAAAACTATTATGTTGTCTAAAGCTATGGTGGGGATGGTTTGTCTTGACTATCCGGAGCATAGTCTCCCGAGTAGAGACATATATATGTTGCTTGGTGGTGACATATTCGACCAAGACTAAAGTATCATTGATCTGCATAATCCGCTATGAGTGGATCAATCTGCTTTTGACATTCATTATGCAATAATCTTAATCCTGAGTAAATGAACTACTTTATATATATGATTTATATACTTTGATATTCCAATGGCTAAAGCGTCTCAAAGGTAGTAAGCTTATAGACCGGTTCGTTCGGTGCATGACTTGTATACGATGGAGGGTTTGTTTACAAATATTGAAATCATAGCTCTAATAAGGAGTTAAGGATATCCTCTTAAAGGCATTATACTGAATGTGAAAAATAGACAAGATCTTGGGTCGTCTGCTAGGCGGATAACTTCTTATTTGTATATAGTGAATAAACATTTTCTTATTCAATAGTATAATGGAACTTTAAGATAGCTTGATCAGTAGGTTGAACGGACTTTGACCTAAGGCTGATCATGGATATCATATGAGGGTTTTGCATACATGACAAGGCTATTGGACAATACCTTTTCATAGGCTTTCGTAATATGGTATATAATTGAGAGTTCAGTTTCAGGTTTATAGTGATGTAACTCTTAAATTAGTGATCATATAATTGAGTTGTTCGGTAAAGAATGATAATCATATCGATTCACGGGAGCTTGATTATATATGTCCAATTAGTCCTTCTACTAGCTCCATATAATTCCATAACAGATGGCAAATTGATCAGGGTATACTTATTGGCTGGTTGTCTCACATGGATATGGATGGTGTACACATAGGATAAGGATGGAAGACAAGATTATCTTTTGTTGAATTCAAATCTTGTTTTGGATAAGAGATTACACCATTATTTGAATTCCAAATAAAGTTGTCATGATTTTATTTGAATTTGAATTAGAGTTGTGAAAAATTATCCATGAGGGAAAATTTTGAAATACAAGTTTTTTGTGGAGTTTGAAATTTGAATTTGAAATTTGAAATTTGAAATTTAAATTTTGAATTTGAAATTTGAAATTTGAGATTTGAAATTTAAATTTTGAATTTGAAATTTGAAATTTGAAATTTGAATTTGAAATTTGAAATTTGAAATTTGAAATTTGAATTCAAAATTTAAATTTGAAATTTGTATTTGAAGTTTGAATTTAAATTTTAAATCACAAATCCAAAATATAACCAAATTTGTTGTTGATAAATCCACATGATAAAATTTGGATTTATTGTGGATAAGGGAGATCTTGTTTGAATCCTACTTGAATTTTGAATCCTAAATCTATCTAAAAGTAGCTGAATTGTTAAGGGAATCTCACCTTAGGAGAATCGGTTTTTAAGGATAAGGATAAAGGAGAATTTAAGTCACAATCCTATTTGAATTTTGAATCTCTCCCTTACATTAAATAACCAAATTTTCTATGGATAAGCCTAGGGAGAATCGGTTTTTTGTGGATAAGGGTGAAATGAAATTCAAGTTAGAAAATCGTATTTGAATTTTGACTCTCCTCACACTTGGATTACCGAATCTAGACAAGCTTCTTGGTACAAGGGAAATCTGTTTTAGTGGATAAATAAGTAGATAAAATTCAAATCAAATCCTCTTTGAATTTTGAGTGCAAAATCTCACAAGGTGGCTGAAAATCTAAGGGATATTTTGGCTTAAGGGAATTCAGATTTTATGTGGAAAAAGGGGAGAAAATCTTCTCTTGGCCCAATTCAAAATTCAAGGGATCACTTAATGCAAGTATATAAATAGGGGTCCTACCATTCCAATTCTCTCAAACCACAGACTCTCAGATAAGCAGGCTTATTATTGCACTACTCACCGTGACAATAAGTTCTTTACAGATCTAGGTGGTCGGAAGGAGACTAGTAGTGCTAGCATACCGATCAAGGATCCAAGTGCCCACACACTTTGCCATCCAGGAATTGGAGAATAATAGTGAAGGCTAGTTGGTTGAAACCCTTTGGTCATTCTCTTCCTGCAGCTTTGGCGTCCTCTGAAGGCATAAAGTTATTATTGTTGATTTATTGTATATATATCACGAGATATTTAACGCTTTTGAAAAATTTTTATAATTCCGTTATGCCACTCTGATGCATTTTTATCAATTTTTTCCTATAAGAACTAGAAATAGAGTTATTTGTAGGTTGGGCCAAAGCTAGGAACTTACTGTTTTGCAATGTTCTGGTTAACCAGAGATCTTGTTTAGTCAACTAGATGGCCTAGGAATTGAGGTAGACAACCTGTGATTGTTCGGTTAATTAGACTCATTGGACTGGTCAGTCAAACCCATCGGACTGATTAACAATATAGAGACAGATTGTCTACTTATCCCCTATTTTGTCTCTTTTCTCTGTTTTGACATTGTAAAAACCTTGCAACATTATTTCAACCAAAAATTAGAATTTATAATGAATTCAAGAATGAGTTCAATGTTTAGGAATAATTAACAAGGAAAGTCATTTTAACTATAATATCAAGTTGCACATTAATTAGGCTTCATGTTTAGTTTAATTAAAACTAGTGTTGTGAAAAATAAATTACATTATTTGTGATGTCTAATTTAAAAAGGATTTGGTGATTGGAGCAAGGAGCATCAGTTTATGTGATGTGAAGTTATTAGTAGATTTAATTTCCGAAAGAGGTAGGGGTACGTTAGTCCTTGTTTTATCAAAGAACTATCACTCTTTTTATGCATTTGTTTGAAAATCATTTTGAAAATAAAATGCTTTTATAAAGTGTGTTATATTAAGAGTATATAAATACATATATACACAAATGTTTTGGGGCAAAATGGTATATATGTAGTTATATTATTTTGAGAGACTAAACCAAGATAGTTTGAGACTTGGCTAGTTATGTCCAAATAAATTAAATGAGAATCCAAATTTTGTCTGATTAGATATTGGGAGTCCCAATTATCGTGTTAGATACTCAAATAGTACCAGATAGTATCTTGTTACCGATTGGTCTATTTAGGTGGCATTTGCACAAGTGTCCACTCAAATGGCATTTGTACTAGTCTCCACTTAAATTGGCATTAAAGTTGGTGGTGCAACTATGAGTACATATTATTTTATTTTCAGTCATTTACATGATTGAATTAATTTATCTATGGTTTATTCATTTTAACATTATCACCTCTTTGTTTTGTTGTATTTTATTCTTATTTATTTTAAATGAGTCATAGTATCCTACTGAGCTAGTAGCTTTAACTCCTGAGTAGAGACATAGATATATTGCTTGGTGGTGATGTATTGAACTGGGACCAAAGTGTAACTAATCTATGTAGTCTGCTTGAGTAGATCATATCACTTTTGATGTTCATTATGTAATAACGTTAAACCTAAGTAGATAAATCGCTTCATATATAGCACTTGTATACTTTGATATTCCAATGGCTAAAGCATCTCATAGGTAGTAAGCTTATAGACCGATTTGTTGGGTACATGACTTGTATATGACGAAGGATTTATTTATAAATATTGGAATCATAGCACTGTTGAGGAGTAAAGGTACCCTCTTAAAGACATTATACTGGATGTGAAAATGGATAAGGCCTTTGGTCATCTGCTAAACAGATGTTTTCTTATTCACGTATGGTGAATAATCATTTTCTTATTCTAGAGTATTATGGATCTTTTAGATAGCTTGATCAATAGGTCGAATAGACTTTGACCTAAGGCTGATTATGGATATCATATGAGAGTTTTGCATATATGACAAGGTCATTGGACGATAGCTTATCAATGGTTTACGTAATACGGTATATAATTAAAAGTGCAGTTTCAGGTTTATAGTGGTGTAACTCTAAAAGTAATAATTAAAATGGGTTTATTTAGTATAGAATAATAGTTAGATGGATTATTAGAGCCCACATTATATATGTCCAATTAGTCCCTCTACTGGTCTGCATAATTCCTTAATGGATGGTAATTAGTCGGGATATTCTTTGTTGCTTGTTATCTTGTATTTAGTGAAGGGAAAAATCTGGATCACCCTCCCATAGAATGTGAGTGATTTTCTCTAGGTGCCGCAGGGGGCAAGATTGTAATTTTGTATTGTTCAATAAATGGTGTAAATATTTAATTATTATTTATTTTGGAAGATATGATTTGAAATTTAAATTAATATTATTTGATTTTGAAAATCAAATATTATTTTGAAAATCTTGTCTTAAAATGAATATTTGAAATTTAAAATATTATCCTACTTAAATTTGAATTGAACAAAATTTTATCCTGGCACTAGTAGGTGGCATCTCCTATGGATAAGGATGGAAGACAAGAATTTTTCCTAGTTTGAATTTGAATTTGAATTTGAGTTTTGTTTTGGATAAGAGAGTACACAATTATTTGAATTTTAAATAAAGTTGCCATAATTTTATTTGAATTTGATTTGGAGTTGTGGAAAATTATTCATGTCGATAAAATTCAAAGATTTATGAAGTTTGAAATTTGAATCAAATTTTGTATTACAAATCCTAGCCTTGGCCGAATTTTATTTGTGGATAAACCACATAGAGAAATCGATTTTGGTAGATAAGGGAGAAAGAAATTTTTTTTTGAATCCTGTGTGAATTTTGAATCCTCTTCCTTTGGTGAAGCTGAAATTTTTGAAGGGTTTTCCCTTGGTGAAATCAACCTAGAGGGATTTGGGAGAGAGAAAGGTCTTTTCTTGGTCCAATTCAAAATTCAAGAGTCACCTAATGCAATTTTATAAATAAGAGTTTTTCTACTCCTATGTTCTTTAGACTACAGACTATCAGGTACGCAAATTTATTATTGCACATCTCACTAGCAATAATAAATTCTTGGAGATCTGAGTGGTTGAAAGGAAACAAGCTGTGCTAGAATTTTGATCAAGGAACCAAGTACTTACATACTCTACCATCCAGGAATTGGAGAATAATAAAAAAGGCTAGTTAGTTGAAGTCCCTTGGTCATTTCCTCTGGCGTTCTTGGTGTTTTCCTTTGAAGGTAAATGATTATTGATAATTTAATGTATATGGCAACACGAGTCATTTAACGATCCTTGAAAAAAATTTTAAAATTCTGCTACACACTCTAATGTTTTTTCCTACAACATCAAGAGTTGTGCCGATTAGGCATATAGCTCCAAGGCCACTGTGGTTCATGATGAATTATTTGTTTTTTATTTTCAATTCATTTATATTTTCAAGGCATGTATAACTAAACTCTCTCTCTTTCTCTCTAGATTGGGTTTGATGTTGGTATTATCTTTTATTTTTCTCGTGGTTTTATTTTTATGTTAGTTCTATTAAACCTTAATGGTACCATAGGTTGCTTTCATTCCTGAATTATTTTGCACAAAAAACTTGGTATTTCAAGAATTATCCACCATTTAATTAAAAAGTTACTTGGCAGTATTTACTAATTTAAAAATTGATAGACATAGGATAAACTCAAAATACTGAGGAGGTTGACACATTTTACAAAAAATGGTTAAGATGATATTTTTGGAAGTTGTGCACTGAATTTTGAAATATTATGGTTTTATTTATCACTAATTTCATATTTACTTTAATCAAACCCCTCCACATCACCTTACCTGATTTTGGGTCTTGACAAATTCGATATCAGAGCCTTAGTTTGTGAACCTTGGGAAACATACAAAAATAAACATTCAAAAACAAGTAAATAGTCTAGCGTATTTCTTTTAGTGTCGAGAGAATACCATCACATCGTCGCTCTTTTAACACCCCACCTGTGATAAATGAGGACCTTGTAAATGCTATGTTTGTGGCTTTCCAAGGAATGGCTACTCAAGTGCACAATTGGCATTCAGTTGAGGACAGGAAATAGGAGTACTTTTGTGAATTCTGACGATCCCTAATTCTGACATTCAGGGCGAAGGAGGACCATAGGTCACTGATGATTGGTTTGAGTTGATTTAGAAGCATTTGTGCATGATGGGAGTTCCCAAGGAATACAAGATTGAATTCACTGTGGCGCCCCACCCTAAATTAAGGCTACAGTACTAGCATAGTAGAGCTCTAAAGTCCACTTGGTAGACTATTACCTCAATAGGTCGCTGGCATCTTACTTGTAACTTATTCTTGTTAAATTACTATTTGTAATTAAAATGATTTTTAATCTGAAAATCAAGGGATTTTTTTTATTTAAAAACTGTTGGTGATTGTGAACTGTAAAAATATAAGCAACATACAACATAGGATATACTACTATTATACTGGTTGTACATAATTTATATCGTGATGTATTTTCAAAATACAACTTAAAATATGCTCTCAAAATAACACTCAAAATCTACTTAACAGAAAACAGCAGCAGGACCATTTCCCTCGCCCAGCCCTGAAGGCAGATGTAATCCCACCCCTCGTCCATCATTTGTCTACTAGTGTACAGGTTTCTTACCTACAACATGAATAAACTGGTGAGCGACAAGCTCAATAAGTTCAAATATACATGGAGGAACATAAATCACACAATCACGAAAAAATACTATTCATATGAATAGTAACTTTGACTTTTGACCATAAATAGTAATGTTGACTTTGACCGATACTATTTATGTCAACTGGTATCTAAGCTACTACACATACAGTTAGTACGTTTTATGCTCAATTATGACTGTTCTGAATTCTTAAGTATTTATCTATTACTGAATTCTGCTGTTGGGCTCCTGAATTGATCGTACCATAGTACGTGCATAACTGAGAGGGACTCTGAGGAGCGACCCACTGGCCAATTCTCTACAGCCTGAATATATCAGATATCCAAACCCAGGATGTATCACCAGCGGTTTGGAGTCCTACTGTAACTGTAACTGAAATTTGAGAAACCTCCACCTGTGTAGGAGGTCGGTATGCCAATACTGATTTAATTACTGATTTCTGGTGATTCCTGACCAGTGGCAATTATGCTGCCTCCTGGGTCTAGAACTCTCTATAATTTATTCTATAATTTATTCTGTAGTTTTCTTAAGATTTTATATTTTATGTTAGTATGCCTACCGCACCTGACTACTAAATTTCTGTCTTCTATATCACATAAGCATACTGAGTAAATTCATGTTGCAGACAAATAAATGTCTGAACTTACCAATATTTTACTAGCTATTCCTTCCTTGAGTCAACCGGCTTCCTTAACTTGCCTTTTGGTTGCTTTCTTATAACCGAAATAAATTGCGGCTATTTTTACTATTCATTTCATATCTAAAATATAATGAAAGTATAAAATTTTTAATTGAAATTGTTAATTATTCATTGTAGGATTCATATTTTTAATTCTGGAATTATTCTGCTGCATAAACTACTATTCCAGACCTTAATATTACTTTTCTGAACTTTTTGATAAAATGACCGTTTTGCCCCTAACTTTCGGCAAAATGACCATTTCATCCTTAATAGGTTTTTCCCTCGTTTTTCTGGCTTACCACTCTATTTTAGCCTTTAGAATTTTAATAAAATTATTCTGAGGCTTTTACGACCTTTTTTTAATAATTTAGAAAATTTTGGTCAAAATGACCATTTTACCCTTGATGGGACTATAGACTAGGAAATTCTTGTTTTATCATTTTATCTGGATTTTCTGATCTCAAAAATCCTAAAATAACGTTTCACAGGTCTTCCCAAGCTTTTACAATATTTTTTTGTTAAAACACTTGGGTTACTATTCATCCGACTCTCGGGTGGTACTATTCCGACTCTTGGGGTCGTTTCTCGTTTTTCTAGCCTTTCGGGACCTCAAATGACTGTTTTATAAGTTATGTAATCGTCCCTTATTCTCTTCTTGAGCTTAGGTTTCCGAGGGGGCTCGGGTTTCCAATTCCGGACCCTACTTTTACCTCTCATTTATCAAATTGCCCTTCGGGCGTTCTGAAAATTTCAGCAGCATTTCCGCTGAAATTCTAGGTTCCTGGCGTTTAGGAAACACCTCAAAACTATCTATCATATTCTACCCTGCCAAGTACTATACCACAAACCTAATTTTACATAAAAGTTATAAACTTTTTAAGCAAAATTTCATCACAAAACTTGCTTATTTTTAACGGGATTTCAACCCGTTCTTTATCACTTTTAGGCCCAGTTTTATACTCAATTCACATATTTCCATAACTTAACAAAACTTCCTCATTTTCCACTAAACTTACACACGATTTTTCTCAAAAACCCTAAATAAAAATTTTTGTTTTATAACTCAAATTTTCCTTATTTGTTTTCCACATCAACACATTCATTTTTCACCACAAAACCCTAACATAACTCTTCAAAACTTCACACATTATCCCACGGATTTTCCTTGGAAAATCAACCTCAAAATTTTGGTTTCATTTCCATTTTTTCTTTCTTGTTTACTACACAAAATCAACATCACATCTATCATACACAATCAACACAAAATCTAACTTTTTTCTTCCTTTCTTTCGCACGGTTTTGAATTAAAAAACAACACAACATTTAGTGTTTTTCAATCTCATTTCATCTATTTCTTTCTTTCCATTTCCACATGATTTTCAACATCAAAAATCAACCAAAACAACATGAAAATTTCATCATTCCAAACCCTAATAACCCATGGTTTTGATGAAAGAAAAACACACACAAACTTGCTTTTCATGCTCATGATTTCACACTTGTTTTAATCATTCACCATTTACACACTTTCAAGCATAAATCAATGAAACAAAAACTGGTTTTTTCTCACTTCAAATCAGCCCATAATGCACAGTTTTTCTTCATGAAAAACAAGAAGAAATGGTGCCAAAATGAAGGATAACCTTGCTTGCTTGATAACTTGAACCTTGTGATGAATTTTTCACTCTTTCTTGGCCAAATCTTGAAGAAATTTTTGAGCTTTCACTAAGAGACATGCACGGCTTCAATGGTGGCTGAAAACCAGAAATTTTTCTGGTTTCTAATGGCTGAAAACTGTGTCTATAAACAGCCAAAAAAGAGGGACCAAATTGCAAAGAATTTAAGGGTATTTTAGCAAACTTTTTATGCAATTTTTCTACTCTTTAGGGGCTGTTTTGCAATTGAACAAAAATGGCCAGATTTTTATCTATTTTTGGCCCCAAAATACGCCACCTTTCAACCCTAGAATCCTCTAGAATTTTGCTTAAACTCCCTTGACTTTTTCTAGTTGACTTTGCATCTTAACCATTGATTTTTCTTGACTTTAAACCCTAGCCCTTGGATTGGAATGTATCCTTACATCCTTTCAAAGGTAAACATCCAATCTTTGACTTCTTATATATATTTGGAGTCAAACTTTTGACCAAAAGTCAAACCGAAGATTTTTGCACCGAAATCGCGTAGGCAAGTTCTTGAGGCTGTCTGCACGATCGATTTTCCTTATTTCGCTCCGATTTGCCTAAAAATCAATACCGTAAGTATTTCATCTTTTAGTGGTTTACAGTATATTATCAAAATTTTCGAGATCGAAAAGGCATAATTTGTCAGATTTCGGTTCGGTAAAATTTCCCGTTTCTGAGCACTCTCTTGTCTGCACTGTCCGAACATTTCTGTGCATTCTAAATAATATTAAAACACATATTTTATAGTTTTTCACATGAAAATCATAGAGTACACAGGTTATACAAAATTTCTAGAAGCAGTAAAATTTTGCGATTATGACACTCACAACTTATGAATTTGAGGGACATGCAAACACTTGCTGGAGGTAGGTGAAGCGTATGCATGATGTTGCCAACATGACATGGAGGCAATTTGAGGCATTATTCATTGAGTAATATGTTCCAAAGAGCTATCAAGACGAGAAGGCCATTAAGTCCATTAGCCTTTGACATGGAGTCATGACTATGTCAAAGTATGAGGCAAAGTTTAGTGAGCTATCATGATTCTTTCCAACTGTGGTTGCATTTGAGGATCTTAAATGTCTTCAGTTTTAGGAGGGATTAAAAGGTACAATCAGGAGATCGATTCTTGTACTAAGACTTTGTAACCTTAATGATCTTGTCATGGTAGCTATTTACATTAAATAGGACAACATAGCCTTTTATCCAAACAAAGAGGACGCCAAGGCATTGGGTGGACCCCAAAATAACCCAAAGAAGAATGATAATCAGCATCATGGGCATTTAAGTAACGTAACAGGTAGCAGTAGCAACAACTAATCTGGTAGTGGATGATTTAGACCTTACAATTATGCATGTCATCAGTGCAGCTAGTTCGAACATATCAAGAGAAACTATCCAAAGAGAACTCATCAGAAGTACTAGGAGCAATAAAACCTTAGGAGTGTTGGACTAAGTCAATTCCAACACCCGTCATTCTCTTTGCCATCATATCTAATATAGTCACAGATTCCCTTCCCATCACCATAGAGTTTCTAACCCCCTGAGTTACTCCCTTTTCCAACCACAGGCACCCGAGATAATTTAATCACTGTTGTAGTAATTCTGAGTGCCAGTTCAAAATCAAAGTCAATTCTTACACAATAATGGATACAAAGGAAAAGGGAAAGCTCATGGTCAAGTGCATGCCTTCATTAGAGATAGTTCTTGAGCATAGGCTAGCCGTAGTATGATAGATGGTGTGATACTTATTTCTTATTCTCTAGCCCATGTTTTATTTGATAGTAGAGCAATGCATTCTCTTTTTTGTCTATCATTTATGAGTACCTTAGGATTGGAGCTTGAGGAGCTTGATCCAACTTTGTTTTTACACTCTGCTACAAGTTAAGTACAAGTAATGCATGTGTTGTAGATCATGTAGAAACACTATAGAAAGTGAGTCATTGAAAGTTGATTTAACTATATTACCTATGATGTTGTATTATGTGATACTCGATATGGACTCGCTTACGAAGTATCGAGCCACCATTGATTGTTATCATCAAAAAGTCACTTTGATTACTATGTCTGAGTTAGTATTTACCTATTAACGGAATATTAGTACATTAGTGGCACATCAAGTGTTGAAACTGTGTGTTGGTGGATGATGAAACCTTGCTTATTTTTTTGTTATGTTAGATTCTGAGAACAATATAGACTTGAGTAGAGAGAAAATAGTTGTTCCCATGGTTGACAAGTTTTTTGATGTTATCCTCGATAAGTTATTTGGATTGCCAACCATATGAGATATAGAGTTTTGCTTTAATCTATTTCTAGGCACTACTCCGATCTTTATTACTCCTTATAGGATAGCTCCTGTCAAATTGACTGAGTTGAAGAAGCAACCATAAAAATTAACAAATAAGGGTTACATCCAGAATAGTACACCTCCATAGGATGCACCTGTTTTGTTCATAAAGAAGCATGGTGGGTCCCTTTCCCTATGTGTCGACTACTGACAACTGAACCATGTTACTATTAAGAATAAATATCAATTACCAAGAATTGACGAGTTGTTTGACCAAATATGTGGTTCACATTACTTTTCAAAGATTAACTTGAGATTTGGCTACCATCTGCTCCAAGTTTGAGAAGAAGATGCTCCCAAGACTACCTTCTAGACTCGTTATGGACACTTCAAGTTCCTAGTGATGCCATTTGGTTTAAACAATGCCCTTACAGCCTTCATGGATTTGATGAATGATGTTTTCTAACTGTACTTGTAGTATTTCATGATAGTCTTCATCGATGATATCCTTGTCTATTCCAAGATTTAGGAAGAGCATGAGCAACATCTTCAGATAATTCTATAGACCCTCAAAAAGCACTAACTTTATGCAAAATAGGAGCAGTGTGAATTTTGGTTGTTAGAACTTAAGTATCTTGGGCACATGGTTTCTAGTGAAGGTATTTTTTTAGATCTTGTTAAAGTTGAAGCAGCATTGTAGTGGGAACAATTAAAGAACATAGCTGACATTAGATGTTTCTTAGGACTAGTTGGATATTATTGTTGATTTGTTAAGGACTTTTCCCTCATTGCCAAGCCTTTGACATGTTTGATAAAGAAAGATGATAAGTTTGTTTGGGATATTGATGGTGAACACACATTTTAGGAACTAAAGATCCATCTAGTTACTGTTCCAGTTTTGACAATTCCCAAGAGTGACGAGCCATACTAAGTTTGTATGGATGAATCTAGATGAGGTTTAGTTGTGTTCTCATGTAAGGTGGATGAGTGGTAGCTTATACATTGCATCAATTGGAACCACATGAGAGGAATTATCCCACATATGACTTGGAGTTAGCTACAGTGATTTTTGCTTTGAAGATCTAGAGATGTTATTTGTATGGCATGAGTTTTTAGATTTTCTCTGACTACTAGGGTTTAAAATATATGTTCATGTAGAAAGATTTTAACTTGAGACAAATGTGATGGATTAAGTATATGGAGGATAATGACTTCACCTTGCAATATCATCCTAGTAAAGCCAACATTATAGCTTATGCTTTCAATACGAAATCTTCTAGTATTCTAACATCTTTAGTATTTGAAAATTAGAACTAAGAGGTGACTGGTAGTGATTATGATCTATAGTATTGTGAGGGATTTGGTTAGCCAATGGTTTACATCATAGTTTGCTCTCCCTACTTAGTTCAACAAGTCAAGCAAAATCAATGGCAAGACTGGCATCTCCAAGGAATTTGTATTTGATTACCAAATGGTGAACAATGAGATGATTGGAATATCTTAGCCGATGGAATGATCTACTTCTAAGACCGCTTAGCTATGCCAAAACTACTCAAATTTTTGAAAGTGATTCTAAGTTAGGCTCACAAATTGAAGTTTTCCATTCATCCAGGTAGCAGCAAGATGTACCACAACCTCAAAAGACTGTACTGGTGGAGAGGCATGAAGATCGATTTTGTTGCCAAATGTCTGACATATCTTTGAGTCAAGGCTTGGCGTTAGAAGCCCGTCGGCAGTTGCAATCTCTTCTGGTAATAGGTTAGAAATGACAACACATTACGATGGACTTCTTGATGGTTTTACTAAAAACTAAGGAACATCATGATGCTATTTGTGTTGTTGTTGATCGTTTGACAAAGACTACACACTTCATTTCATTCTGAGTGACATATTCAAGGAAAGTTCTGGTAGAGTTATACATGATGATTATCATTCAATTTCATGGGGTTACTTTGTCTATTACTTTGGACCATGATATGCATCTCAATGCAAAAATTAGAGGAGTTTCCAAAAGGCTTTAAGAACCAAGTTTAACTTCAGTACAACATTTCATCCATAGACAGATGGTCAATCTATACAGATTCTTAAAGACATGCTTCTTGGCTGCATTTTGGAATTTGTTGGGAATTAGAAGAAGCTTCTTCATTTAGCCTAGTTTGCTTATAATAATAGTTATCAGTCTAGTATTGGTAATGCACTATTTGAGGCATTCTATGGTAGATTGTGCAGATCCCCAGTTTATTGGCTCAAACCTAGACCCTCTATAGGACTTGATTATATAATAGACAATGATGAAAAGATCATCATCATTTAAGAACACTTGTGGATTGCTCAAAACTATCAAGAAAGTTATGCTGATCAATGATGCAAACCTCTAGAATTTGAGGAAGGTGATTATGTTCTTTTGAAAGTCTGTGTGTGTAAAGGTGTCATGCATTTTGGAGTAAAGGGAAAGTTAACTCTAAGATATATCAGACCGTTTCATATAGGGCAACATGTTGGTGTTGTCTTATGTGTATGATATATTCCACGCATCAATACATCGCAAGTGACATCTCGATTCGAACGCCATCATCCAATGGTATGGTATGCCAATTCAAGAGGCCACAAATTACAAGGAAGTTCAAATCCATATTCTTGATTGGAAGATGAAGAGCTTACGTCACCATGAGATTTCATTGGTCAAGGTGTTATGGCAACACCACAGTGCTAAGGAAGCTACTTACGGAGTTAGAGTCTAAGATGTGTGAAAATGGTCCTTAACTTTTTAGTGAGGGAGATATGTTTTAAATTTTGAGGATGAAATTACTTTTAACAGGATAGAGCGGTAATGCCAGTTAGAATTAATTATACTTAATTAAGCTAAATCAATATTAATTAGGATGCTAAAATATGCTTATAAATAATTAAACCATGTTCAAAATTTTAGAAACTTAAAACTGAGTATATTTGTAAAATTATACTTTTAACTTTGAACTTATTCGTATTTACGAAAATATCCATGATCAGTCAACTGGACCACTGCCATTCAGCTGCCCCTTTATCTACAGCCATAATTCACTGAAGTTCGAAATAATAGCTTCCGAAAAACTATTTCACCATGAAATACTTTTCTTAATGAATATCCCGATACCCGTCTATTTTACAGTTTATTTCTTCTATTCCTCACACCCTCACTCTCGATCTTTCTCTCTTCCTCACTTTCTCTCTTACCCGTTCTCTTCTTCACATCTCTCTCTTGCCTTCTTTCGTTTCAGCTCAAGGAAAACATAAGCCGACCTTCGAAACTTTGAATCCTCTAAGGTTAGAATCGTTTCTAATTGTTTTAAACTTGTTTGAATTCCAAAATAGCTTGATTCTAAATTAATTCCAAGTGTTTCGTTAATGTTGAAAATATGAGTATCAAAAGAAATTGAGTTATAAACGATAAAATTTCTGTGATTTTGAATTTCAATCTAGTTATTTAGGCCATGGGAACTATTTATTTTTTGTTTTGAACTTCTGAAAGCTGTTAGAATTGGAAACTTAGTTGTTTGCAGGTTCGGTTGAAGCCAGGAATATATTGTTTTGCAACGACCCGGTCAGTCAGAGACCCTATCTGATCGACTGGACGGTCTAGGAATCAAGGTTGTCTGGTCAACCGGACACACTAGACTGGTTAGCCGGATAGATACAGGTTGTTTGCTGTTCCTTGTTTTGACCTTTTCTCTACTTTTATATTCTAAAACAACCTGTAACATTATTTTCAACCAAAAATTAAAATTTATAGTGAATTCAGGAATAAGTTAAATGTTTTGAAACAATTAACTAGGAAAGTTATTATAATTGCAATATCTTGTCGCACACTAATTAGGCCTGATGTTTAGTTTAATTAAGACTAGTGTTATGATAGATAAATTAAATAATCAGTATTGTTTGATTTAAAAAGATATAATGACTAGAATGAGGAGCCTCAATCTAAATGATGTGAAATTATCAATAGATTTAATTTCTAAAAAAGTTTGGGATATGTTATTCCTTATTTTACTAAATGATTGTTACTCTTTATTTGCGTTAGTTTGAAAATCATTTTTAAAAATAAAATGGTGTTATAAAGGTATGTTAAATGGAGAGTATATAAAGAGATACATATATACATATACACAAATGTTTTTCAGTCAAAATGATATATATATATATGTAGTTACACCATTTTGAAAGACTCAAGGGAGATGGTTTGAAATTTGGCTACTTACGTCTAAATGATTTAAATGAGATTCTAAACTCTGTTTGGTTAGATACCAGCAGTTGATATTTTATGCCCTGATTATTGTGTTCTAAGCATAAAAACCATGTAAAATATAATACCAACTTTCAGTTGTCTTTTGGAGTATAACATAATGTATAATACACAAAATATTTATACTGCATATATATTTTTTTCTCACAATCTCTTTAATTCACTAACTTTGAAAGCTCAGCGGAAAACTTATGACAGGACCAAGTCCACGGTGAATTCCCTATCCCTTGACACACGCACATCCTGCCGCCATCCATGTATCTACTGGACAGGTTTCTTATCTGCAATATGAACAAACTAGTGAGCTAACAGGCTCAGTAAGTTCAAACATACTTAGTAAGAATCACACGAATTCAAAAACATTAGCAATTCAATTTTCTATGAATAGTACTATTCATCATGATAGTACTATTCACCCTGAATAATACTTTGACCTTTGACCGATGAATAGTAACTGTTACCCTAACTGATTACTATTCACATATCTTAACTGAAATCACTATACTTAATGTACACTTCGGTTATGCTCAATTATGATTTTCATCATATTATGGATTGTTCATTCTCTGTTTACTTTCTAGTATAGAGCTCTTTTATGGCACTACCGATATATTATTGTGTGCTAACTGGGATGGCCGACCCTAGAGCTTCGCCCTCCACAGCCCTTATGTCCCCGTAGGACCTGAAAAACCTCTACCACAACGTTGGAGGGGCGGTACGCCTTAATGGTTTCATTACCATCTTTCAATTATAGTTTTGACCAAGTGACATTAATCGTCACCTCAAGGTCACTATCCTCCATCGCCCGTAGGCCTTACATGTTTACTTTGCTCATTATATGGGATATGTTATACTAACTAATCCCCAAATGTCCATAGGACTTTATATCTAGCGTACATCTAGTACATAATAAAATAACATAGTATTTCATGTTGCAGGCATGAAAATGCTTGAACTTACCAATACTGTGATAATGTCCACTTCCAGAACTCCTCCACAGTTCTATCTCTAGTTTGGGTTCCTACAGACATAATATTGTCTGTTAATACCCTATATTAATTATCACTTTAAATATATTTATTTTGTGATAAATTTTTCAACACAATTCAACTTGTAACATGGTACACGGCCTTCAACACGCCCGTGTTCATAACCGTGCACCTCCTGGTATCTTACCACATGGCTGTGTTGTTTATTATCTAGCCATATAACTGTACAAGGCTTGATACACGCCCGTGTTCAAGCCTGTGTACCTCTTGGGTTGTAATTTTTTTTCCTACACACGGCTGTGTATTCTTCTACATGCCCGTGTTCTTCAAAATTTTTAGATTTTTAACTCTAAAATCTTTATTTTGAGTCCTAGAATTTTATTTAAGTCATTCTAGGTCCTTTCGGTATCATTTTACAACTTTTTGGTGCTAAAAACCCTAATTATTCTTTTTTCGACCCTCGATTACTATTCATCCATCACCTAGGGTCGTTTCTCATTCGAGCATTTCGGAGCCTTAAATGGCCATTTCACTACTTTTGAAACACTTTTCATCCCATCCTCGACCCTTGGTCCTCGAGAGGCTCTAGTTTCCTATCCCGACCTAATATTTTCTTCGTTTTCCAAAATACCCCTAACATGAAATTTTTTCCTGTTTTAGGCATTTTAGACTTTAAGGGTCGGTTTACTATTCCTTTTTGGGTTGGTTTTCCATTTTCAATCCTAATTCACTGAGGGGTCGCGGTTTCCTTCCCGAGTCTAATATTTTTACCCTTGTTCCCCGAAATACCCTTATGCCGTTTTAGAAATTTCGACAGCATTTCCGCTTGTACTTTTAGGTTTCCCGGCGTTACTTTGTACGTCTCATAACCTTTGTACCTGCCACATACTATACTGGAGGCCTATTTTATACAAAGCTTTCAAACTTTGTATAAAAAATTTTCACATAAATTTATATTCAAAAATCCATACACAATCAATAATATTTTCCAAACTAGCCTCGGTTTAACATGTTAATCATCACCAAAGTTTTTCATCACAACATTTCAAATATCACATGTTACTCTTAGGTTTTCTAATGTGTAGAACAACATCAAAACCTAACCAAATTTTCATTTCAACCCTAGCATTGTCCATGGATTTTAGGATGAAAATTCATCAAAATTTTCTTATTTCTTGATTCTAATTCATGCTTGATTCAACATGTAATCAAATGGATCTATACACCAAATCAAATCAACAATTTCTACTTTACTTTTCACACCAACTATGCCATGGTTTTTTAATGGAAACATGCAAAATTTTGCTTGTTTCATAACCCAAAATCATGCTTCAAAATCTAAACATCAAACCAATGACAACATCAATCAAAACATCAAATTTTTCAATGTTTTTCTACTCTACAAACCCACGGATTTTCACTAAGAAAATCAAAGGAAAATGCTTCAATTTTGAAGCTTACCTTAACTAGTTGATGGCTTGATGCTAGAAATACAATGAAAGCTAAATTTGGTGTGAAATTTAAATCAAAATTTTGGTTTAATAGGGGGAAAAAGCTCACGGTTTTTGGGCTGAAAAATAACAAGAGTTTGGCTCAATTTTTCTTTTTTTGAATGATTTTGGATGCCTATTTATAGGCAAAAGTCAAGGGTTTTTTAGCAAATTTTTCCAATAATTTGCTAATTGTTCAAGGGTCAAAATGCAATAATTTTGGGTCAAAAACCTAATTTTTTTCTTTCTCCCTTTCCACATGGCCAAATGGCCTTTTGGATAAATCCCTAAATTTTTTTAATCATTTTGGCATGATCTAAGCCATTGATCAAAAAGTGGAATAATCCTAACCATACACCTTTCAAATTACTTTCTAAACCAAAAATTAAAAATGGATTTATGACATCAACATGATGATGTCATCCTACTATTTATATTAATTCACTAATTAATTCGTGGTCAAATTTTGATCGAAAGCCGATCCAAACGAAACTTTACCGAAATCACGTAGGCGGGTTCCGGGCGCCTTCGATGCGATCGGTTTATTTATTTTGCTTCCGTTTGGTCAAAATTCTCTATCGTAAATTTCTATCGTTTTAGTGCATTTCAATGCATTCTCTAGGGTTTTCGGTTCTGATTTCTAACCGTCATACCCAAAAATGTTCGATAAGATTTTCCATCCCCGAACTCACTCATTCTAACACTGCCGGAATATTTTCACAGTATTCTCAACAGTATTAAAACATAACTTTTTCATATTTTATTCATTAAAATTGCTATATGCATACAATTTTAACGTACTCCGAGAATCTAATATTCTCAGTTATCACATTCTATTTCTCCTATGATTTTATTTTGTATATTGGGTCTGTTAAACCCTAATGGTACTGGAGATTATTTTCATTGCTAAACTATTTTGAATGAAAAGCTTAGTATTTCATAATTACCCACCGTTTAATTAAAAATTTACTTGACAATATTTACAAATTTTAAATTGGATAGATATAGGAGAAACTCAAAAGACTGAGAAGGTTGACACATTTTACAAAAAATGGCTAAAATGATATTTTTGGAAGCTGTAGGCTGAATCTTGAAATACTACAACTTCTATTCATCACTAATTTTGTATTTATTTTAATCACCTCTCCACATCACCATACTCGATTTTGAGTCCTAACATTCATCAATTTTGGATTAATTTCAAATTTCAATCTATTTTTAAGCCCATTTTTAAGCCCTTTTAATCACCATTTTGCCCCGATTTAAGTCCATAAATCTCATTTTGCCTATTTTCACCTAATTAACCTGCACAAATAAGAAAAATAATAATTAGAGGGGTAAATTAAAAATAATTCTAAAGAACATAGCTTGATTAAGTGCAAAAAATAATAGTGAAATATCTATATTTAATAAAGTTATGATGAAACCTAATCCAAACTAATGATACCTCGTTCTTAGAAAGGCTAAGTCAAAACTGTTACATTAAAAATCAAATCCATTAATAGATCTAATTAAAAATCTTATCAACAAAACCTAGAGATTAAAAAAAAACCAATAAAAGAAAAGGAATGCTTATAATACCAAGGAAAACAAGGGATAGGGGATCTATCGTTTGTACTAAACTGGCTTTTCTTCTCTAACTGAGATTTAAAAAAAAAAAAGGCATAGTCAGCCATTAAAGAAGTACTATCACTTTATGATGCAAATGAAGCTAGTTGATTCTGTTGCATTGTTTCTTAGGATTTAGCATTTTTAAAGCATTTGGGGCATATTTGGTGGATTGTATTAGAATAGTATATTGTATTATTTTATATTAATACAATGTTTGGTAAGTCATTGTATTGTATAAAATAATATAGACTATAAATTCATATGATTTACATTATATTATCTAATACAACACATTTTTGGTGTATTATATCATACTATTTCAAATAATGGTCAAGTCTAAGGGTGACAAAAAAAGCTTGGGAACAAGGTTGAGTTTCAGGATGGAAGTCGAGATTGAGATTGAGTGTCAAGAAGGGGTTGGGGATGGGTTTCGAAACAAGGTCAGGATTGGGTTTCCGAACTAGAAGTCAAATTTTGAGAATGGTTTTTGGGATATGGATTGGTGTTTGATTTCAAGATGGGATCAAGATCACATTTTGAGAAGGGGGTTGGGGTTGGGGACAGGTTTTAGGATAGGAGTCGGGGCCGGGGTTTGGGACTTGGAGGACCTTGGTTTTAGGTCGGAGGTCAGGATTAGGTTTTGGAACAGGCGTCAAGATTGGGTTTTGAGACAGGGGATGGAGATGGGTTTCATGACGAAGGTCAGGGCCAGGTTTCAGGATGAAGGTCTAGCTCGAGTTTCAGGGTAGGGGTTAGAGACATGGATGGGGGTCAGGGATGATGTGTAAAGACCCCCATACTCATGCAACCTAAATTCTATATAATGAGAAATTGAGTAATGAATTTGGGTTAGTTTGATGCCTCTTAGTGCAAATTCGAGGAACACGATTAGGTACACGGCCGTGTAAGAAGCCGTGTACTGATCAGACTGTATAAGTGTGAAAAGTCATGTGAGAGTACATGGCCATGTAGTGTAACATGGTCAGGTACACAGCTGTGTAAGTGGCTGTGTACCGCTCGGATAAATGAACGTGTTCCAGGATATGGCCGTTTTGAGAAAGCCCAACTAGTACACGCCCGTGTTCGAACAATACACACCCGTATTATCTTGTACACACTCATGTTAGAACCCGTGTAGAAGGCTGTGTAATGAGTAAAGAGCCGCAATGCAGACTCTCAAAATTCATGAAACCTAATTACTATGTAATGAGTAATTAAGTTGAAAAACACAGTATAATTTTTAGTTGAATAGACTAAACAAGTACGGTACTGTTTATTAGTATTCATACAATGAAAGGGGGTAACCGACAGTGAATCCAGTCCACCCTAATATGTGTTTAAGTGTATGAGATACGCAGTATCAGGAAACTGGTCCAGATGATCATTTCCTGATACAAGACTAGTGAACAGATCACTAAAACACTCGGACCGATCATCCGAGTACAACAACGATGAAAAACCCTAGCAAGGTATAGTACCAAGAAAATGGTCCAAATGACCTCCTCTCGTATAAAAACTGACAAAATCGGAGCCAGAACGCTCAGACTAGTCAATTAGAACAGAAAGCAGTGAATAGTAAATAGTGAAAAATGCAGTGTCAAGTTACTAGTCAAGACGGCCTTAATTTGACTTAAAACTGATATATCCACAGTCAACAGACCCAAATTGGTCAATTGGGTATAAACTATGAATTTTAGTTTGGGAGATACGCAGTATCGGGATGAGGGTCAAGACGACCTTTACTTGTCTCGAAACTGATATGTTTAGACTCAGGGTGCCCAAATTAGTCAATCGGGCACCTGACACGTTTTTCGAGATGGGGTTACATAGATCCAAAAAATGGTCCAGACAACCCCGGATGGATATAAGACTGATAAAAGTGGAATTAGCATGTCCAAATTAGTCAAGAGAGACTGTGTCTAAAATTTTACCCGAGAATGCCTCGGTTTGCGTGCGAAAGGACAATACAGTGTAGACACAACTATAGTATAGGAAATAAATAGTAAATTAGTATAGAATGGGCTCTTAGATAGTATAAATCAATTGGAAATCATCAATATAAAAATCGGATTAAAAAAATCCGATTTCTGGATGAAAATTAGAACACTGCCGAAAAAGGACCGAAAACCACAGTAGAAAACTAGACTGCGAAGAGAGCAACACAGATAAAATTTTTTTGGCTCAAAACCATGTTCTCTAGCTAGAAAACCAGCTGGTCTTCAGCTGCTGAAAACCCTAAAAAGTGAGAATAAAATAAAGTATCGGTTGTGACACATAGATTAAAAAATGTCATACTTCCATCAAGCCATCAACCAAAAATTTTTGTTTATTTCCCCTCCATTATGGCTGTAGCAAATTTAGTGGGATAGTCTGAAATGGGGCAGATTTTTGTCCCCAAATTAACTTAATGTTGGCTTGATTAATCAAGCTTAAGTTGGTTAAGGATTTGCTTAGAATTTGCCTATATAAAGAGTGACCATACCTTAGCCTGTGTTCCTTTCTTTACACACCTCCAAAAATTTCAACTCATTCTCCCTTTCTCTCTAGCTGCTGCCGACCACCCTTAAGCCCCAAAATCCTCCATTTTTCATGCCAAAAACACAATCAAAAGTTACAAAAAAAATCAGCCCCCACAAGCTTATGTTATCAAGCCATTCCAAGTGTATCAAGAGTAAGTTTCTAGGATCCAAACTTTGTGGTTTTTGGTTATTTGTTTTGAGTTGGTATTTAAGAAAAATATTTTTGGTGTTTTGCTAGCTTAGAACTGATCCCACCCTTCTTGGTTTCATGGCCACTTTGCCATTCAAGCCTAGGTTCAAATTTGTGCTTGGATCAAAGCACAAGAGGTAAAAACCGAAAACCCTATCTCTTGTGGTTAGTTGATTTTAAGTTTTTGATCAAGAGATTTATGTGTATTTGTTTATGCACATAGGTTGTAATAAGTTTATTCTGAGCCCTTAGCTTTCCATTTTTAAGTTTATGTGGTTGTGTCACGTCCCAAAATCTGGAACAGCGACAGGTGTCACTTCCCAAAAAGCCAGGATAGTGACGGATATTAAATTTTAAAAGAATAAGAGAAAGGAAAGCTCAGATTCCTAAGTCTGTCAGTTTTTATATCTTACCCTTTACCGAGTCTTTAAACTTGTTTATAAATTATGCGTGTATATTTTAAATTAATTAATATTTATCTTTCTATTTTTATCGCAATATCAGGTGGTGAGGTATCCATGTCCCACAGATGCATACTTGGATAAAATAAAATAACTGAAATTGCAAAAGTAAAGTTTAGAATTTACAGTCCCGGAATGCTCATATACATACTTTGTCCTAAAGTACAGATCACTACTTCAAGTATTTCGACCTTGTCGTCCACGGTCGGTTCCACGTCACCTGTATCTTCTAATCAGCCTTCTCTCCTGGGGGTTTACCAGTTTTAAAACAGTGAGCGAAAAGCCCAGTAGGATACTTTTTTTTTTTTAATATTTCAACATTTTAATTTAACCATCATACTAAGTATGTCAATGCAGTACCAAATCATAAACGTGAAATCGTTATTATGCAAATTGTGTCCCTATATACATCTAGTTCATGTACGGTCCGTATGAGCCTCCCTCACCATGCCGAAGCATAATGAGTGATCCTCGATGGAGATGTGCACTCTTCGCATGTGTGTGCTGGCTCCCGGTATACTTTAACACCAAATCCAACTTTCAACATTTCAGGTGAACATATGATTCACATAATAAAAATATACCGTATTGTTTTTCAAAAAAAATCCGTAACCGGATATTTTTCCTTTAATTTCTGAAATCGTGATATTTTCTAAATCACGTAAATTTCAAAGCTTTATAAACACATTTTCTTTAAATGATTTTTGGCCAAATCATTAAAATAAAATTGGCTACAAGGAAAGGGTAAGATATCCTACCTCGTCAGCAATTTGACCTACGATCAATTTCTCGCACGAATTCCAAGATAATCTTTCTTTCTGAATCCGATCTACCGTACCTAAAACAAGAAACACAGATAATTTAATTATCTGTCCAAGAATTCCGTAATCGAATTACGGTAAACTCAACTAATTAGTATGCCATTGAATTTCTAAAATTTAGAATGATACTTTATTTTAACACCGTAATTTTAAAATAGCAATTTTAACACAAATATCCAAAATATATATGTATATTTTTAAAAATTTCGACATGACCTGCCCTAAAAATAGGCTTCCCCAAAAGCTCCAAATTGCTCAACCTGCAGAAAAATTTTCCAATTCCCAGAACAGTTCAAATACCAATTTCAAATCAATTTAAATTTAAAATCTAAAAATCATTATTATTATTACTTACTATTATTATTATTATTATTATTATTACTTGTTATATAAACACACACACACACAGGTATACATAATATATATATACATATACAACAACAAATTTTTTTTTCTTTTTGGCTGAAGAGATCGGTCGGCCGGAAGAGAACTCACGGCGGCGAAGGCGGCGGCGCTTGGGCACTCGGCGCGACGGTCGGCAGTGCGGTGAAAGACAGTCGGCGAGGCGGGGACGAGCGGCGAGGCACGGCTCGGTGGCTTCACGAGGAAGGTGAGGCGCAGCTAGTTCGGCGGGACGAAAAAGAGCTGGCTCGGGCGACAGTCGTGGAGCTCCAGTCCCGGTCGGAGTCAGGCAGTTGGTGGTGGGTCGGGCTCGGTCAACGTTCGGTGACAGCGACTCACGGCGTCGACTGGCGATCGGCGTCGGGTGGTGGCGAGGAAGGCGGGGCGCGGCTAGTTTGGGTTCGGCGGCTTGGCAACGACGGTCGATCAACTGTGGCGTCGCGAGGAGCTCGGGTTGGGCGGCGTTCGGCTAGCTCGGTGGTGGCTGGTTCAGGTGCCGTTCGACGGGCTTCCGTTGGAGTTCGGCCGAAAGAAAAAAAAGAAAGAAGAAGAGATGGAGAGATGGAAAGGGAGTAAGAGTGAATCGGCAAGGGGAAGAAGAAAAAGAGAAAAGAAAAGAAAGAAATAAGAGAAAGAGAGAGAGGCGAGCGCGATAAGAAAAAGAAGAAAAGAAAAGAAGAAGAAGAAAAAAAAAACAAGGGGCGAGAGAGGGGGATCGGCGAGGAAAAATGAGGGAGTGAATAATTTCGGGGGAAAAAAACAAAGGGAGAGTGAGGCAGTGAGAAAGTCAGTGAAGAAGAAAGAAAAAGAAAAATGAGGGAGAAGATAATAAGAAGAGAAGGGGGGTGGGGTTTCCAGAAAAATCCGGAAAGAAAAAAAAAAGAAAAAATAAATAAATAAAAAAAATATTTAACAAATTTTGATTAGGTAAAATTGTTAAAATTTTAAAATTGGTAAAAATGTTTTAAATATCCTCAAATTAATATTTAATACCCAAAATTTTAAAATTGAATTCCCATGATAATAAGAAAATTTTTTTTTGGCATACTAACAAATTGTGTTCTCCCCTCCTACAAAAGAATTTCGTCCTCGAAATTCGAATTATCTAGATTTTCAAACAAATGAGGGTATTTCTCTAACATCTTGCTTTCTACTTCCCAAGTAGCGTCTTCACTTCTGTGATGTTGTCATAAAACCTTAACTAATGCTACCTCTTGATGTTGTATTCTCTTGACCTTTCTATCAAGAATTTGTACCGGTGCCTCTTCGTAGGAAACATCTTCTCGAATTGGTATGTCCTCAGGTGGAACTATTGCAGTAGGACCCGGTTCGCATTTCCTAAGCATCGAGACATGAAATATATCATGCACGTGGGACAACTCTGATGGCAACGCTAAACGATAAGCAACTTTACCAACTCGTTGAATAATAAGGAACGGTCCCACGTATCGTAGAGCTAATTTCCCTTTCTTGCCGAAACGAGAAACTCCTTTTCGAGGGGAAACCTTTAGAAGCACGAAATCTCCTACCTCAAATTCTAATGGTCTCCGTCGTCTGTCAACTTAACTCTTTTGTCGACTCTGAGCTGTTTTTAAGTGGTCTCGAATAATTCAAATTTTCTCGGTAGTCTCCTCGACGATAGTTGCTCCAGTATGAACTCAATCTTCAGGTTCGATCCAGCATATAGGTGACCTACATAGTCTTCCGTAAAGAGCTTCGAATGGTGCCATTTTGATGCTAGATTGATAACTGTTGTTGTAGGTGAACTCTGCTAACGACAAATTATCAATCCATTTGTTCCCATAATCTAATACGCAGGCACGTAACATGTCTTCAAGGATCTGAATAACTCTTTCGGATTGTCCGTCGGTCTGCAGATGGAAAGCGGTGCTGAATTTCAAATCTGTCCCGAAAGCTGCCTGGAAACTCTTCCAATATCGAGCGGTAAATCGAGGATCTTGATCAGAAATAATACTTAATGGAATTCCATGATATTTCACTATCTCGTCCAAATATACTTTGGCTAAGTTCTGCCTACCATATGTGGACTTGATAGGAATGAAGTGCGCTGATTTCGTCAATCGATCTACCACTACCCAAATTGCATCGAAATCATTCCGGGTTTTTGGTAGTCCCATAAGGAAATCCATGGTAATTTCTTCCCACTTCCACTCTAGAACAGGTAGCAGTTGTAGCATCCCTCCAAGTTTCTGACATTCCGCTTTGACCTTAAGACAATTATGACAAGTCTTCACATAATTTGTCACATCATTTTTCATGTTTCGCCACCAGTATTGCCTCTTTAAATCCTTATGCATCTTGATGACTCCTGGATGTATTGCAAATCGAGATTTATGAGCTTCATCCATGATTGCCTTCTTCAATTATGGTATTTGTGGAACAGCTAGACGATGTTTGAAATACAAAGCTCCATCACTACGGATGTTCCAATGTTCCAGTTGTTCTCCATTCTGAAGCTTTGACCAGACATTTTGCAAATGGCTATCTTTATGTTGATTCTCCTTAACTTGCTGAATCAAGTAAGGTGAAGTCACTAAATTGTACAGAGTGATTGAATTTTGATCCTCAGAAATCTGAAGATCATAATCCTCAACCACTGCTGTTCTTTTCCAATCAAGCACTGCTAACGAAGTAAGAACACTGGCACCTTTCCGACTAAGAGCATCCGCAACGACATTAGCCTTACCTGGATGATTTTTCAGAGTAAAGTCATAATCTTCCATAACTCTACCCAACGTCTTTGCCTCAAATTCATATCTTTCTGAGTAAAGAGATACTGCAAACTCTTATGATCAGAGAAAATTCGAAATGAGACACCATAGAGATAGCATCTCCAAATTTTTAAAGCAGAAATAATGGCTGCCAACTCTAAATCATGTGTTGGGTAGTTTTTCTCATGCGTCTTCAATTGTCGAGATGCGTATGCTACAACATGTCCTCTTTGCATTAGAACACACCCGAGTCCTTCTTTCGATGCATCAGTATAAACTTCATAAGGTTCTTCAGGCTCGGGAATTGTAAGAACTAGAGCGTTGGTCAAGCGAGTTTTCAATTCTTGAAAAGCGTTCTCACATTTGCTGTCCCAGTCAAATCGAACATCTTTTCTTGTCAGTCGTGTCATTAGGGCTGCAATTCGCGAGAAATCCTGAACAAATTTACGATAATATCCTGCTAATCCCAGAAAACTTCTGATTTCAATTACATTTCTAGGTCGTTCCCACTTTATTATTGCTTCGACTTTGGTAGGGTCCACAACTATGCCTTGGCTAGAGATAACATGTCCGAGAAATTTAACTTCAGATAACCAGAAGTCACATTTCTCCCTCTTAGCGTACAACTGATGCTCCCGCAGAGTTTGTAGGACCAGCCTTACGTGTTGTTCGTGTTCTTCCCGGGTCTTAGAATAGATCAGAATATCATCAATGAAGACGATGACAAACTGATCTAGAAATGGTCAAAAAACATGATTCATCAAGTCCATAAAAGCTGCTGGAGCATTCGTTAAACCAAAAGGCATAACCAGGAATTTGTAAGATCCATACCGAGTCCGAAATGCAGTTTTTGGGATATCTTCCTCTCGGATTTTCAATTGATGATATCCAGATCTCAGATCAATTTTTGAGAAGTACTGAGCACCTTCAAGTTGATCAAATAACTCATCGATCATTGGCAAGGGATATTTATTCTTGATGGTCACCCTATTCAGTTGCCTATAGTCAACACACAGTCATAAGCTTCCATCTTGTTTCTTTGCAAATAGGACTGGTGCTCCCCATGGTGATTTGCTGAGTCAGATGAATCCCTTGAGTTCTAGCTCAGTCAATTGTTTCCGCAATTCAGCTTTCTCCGCAGGTGCCATTTTGTAAGGCGGAATTGATATTGGAGCTGTGCCGGGAATAAGATCAATGCAGAATTCTACCTCTCGGTCAGGTGGCAAACCGGGTAAATCTTCAGGAAATATATCTGGAAATTCATCTACCACTGGAGTGTAGTGATCACCTCTTTCCACGTTGTTGTTACCTTCCAATGTGAAAATAATAGCGGTGCAAGATAGCTTTCGTCGACCACCGATGGCTGATCTCAACAGCTCACTGGTCATCACTCGATCTGGATCTTTGAGTTCGATCACCGTTGGGTTTGGCTCTATGAATAGTATCACCTTTCGGTGATGACAATCTAATGTTGCCCTATTCTAAGTTAACCAATCCATACCAAGAATCACATCATAGCATCTCATTGGTAGAATTGGACATTAAGTTGTTCGCCTTTTCCCGTAACAACATTAGTCCAACATGTCATTGAAGCTTCGGTTTTTCCAAGTGGTGTACTTAGTTGCAAAGGTGACTCTAAAGGTTTGATTTCTAATTCTAATGCTTTTACAAACGTGGATGCAATAAAAGAATGACTGGCACCAGTATCAAACAATACGTGTGCCCAACTAGAAGAGATCAGAATCATACCCTCCATAACCGTAGGACTATTTTGAGTTGTTGGTTCTTCCCCTTCCACAGCATACATTTTCCTTTCCCCTTGTCATTCATACTGTTCCTCGAGGTAGTGGCTCCCGCTGGCCTGAATTGTGGTGGTTGCGAAGAAGCCTGCCTACTGTTGGACATATGAGGTCTCCAGTGTGATTGAAATGACTGAGATCCAAAATTTAGCTGATAAGGGGCTTGTGGTGGCCTATATTGTGGCTGGCCAAATCCTGACTGTCCCTGGTTAATCGGTCCCTGGGTAAATTGTCCCGATCCAGATTGACGAGATCCTGCTGATGATTGGCTGGACTGCTGAAATTATTGGGACGGCTGATGTTGCCTGTAAGGACAGTTCCTCTTTAAATGTCCTGTTTGGCCATAGTTATAACAGCTCCTCTCATATGGGTGTACTCTTCCGGTAGAGGTGTTACTAGTACTGTCAGTTCTTTTACCTTCAACGTTGACCCCACTAATATGAGTACGATTCCCGCGTTGACTTATAGTCGGTCCACCGGACGTCCTTGGAGCTTCAGATTTCTCCTTCTGAAAATTTTGATTATCCTGCTCAATACGCAGGGCAGCTGACACGAGCGTCGGGTAGTCTCGAATCTGTATACCCACCACCAGTCTCCTTATCGATGGTTTAAGTCCCTGCTCAAACTTAATACATTTGGTGCGCTCAGTCGCCACCATCATAGAAGCAAATCTGGATAATTCTCCAAATTTTGACACGTACTCGAATACGGTCATATTTCCTTGTTGTAGGCTCATGAATTCTATAATCTTTTGATCCCTAAAACTCTCAGGGAAAAATTGATCATAGAATAATTGTTCAAACATCTCCCAGGTCATCTCTTGGAGATTGTGCGTTCTCCTAATTTGTCTCCACCATATGCCAGCTTTGCCATCCAAATAGGTAGAAAGAATTTCAATCCGGTATTCAGGTGGGGTCTGGATAGTGTCCATCTTCATCACCATACTTTGGAGCCAATCGTCCGCTTCTTGAGGATCGCCTTCACCAGTAAAGGCTGGAACTCGAAATCGTTGGAAATCTCGTAGGCTCTGGTTCATATCACGGACGATAGGTTCATCTCTCGCACGAGTGACTATGTTTTGTAATACTCGATACATCGCTTCCGTGACGTTAGCCTGGTCCGGCTCTGGAGTCGGTGCTGAGGTCGGGGTCGGAGTAGTTGTCGGGACAGTTCCCCTTCTACGTCTGGGCGGCATTCTATAAAATAAAATTCCGGGTTGTAAATTAGCATTTTATTTTACTCCAAGTATGCATATAATTCCTATGGGAACCCCAAACCATGCTCTGATACCAAAAATCCTGTCACGTCTCAAAACCCGGAACAGCGACAGGTGTCACTTCCCAAAAAGCCAGGATAGTGACGGATATTAAATTTTAAAAGAATAAGAGAAAGGAAAACTCAGATTTCTAAGTCTGTCAGTTTTTATATCTTACCCTTTACCGAGTCTTTAAACTTGTTTATAAATTATGCTTGTATATTTTAAATTAATTAATATTTATTTTTCTATTTTTATTGCAATATCAGGTGGTGAGGTACCCATGTCTCACAGATGCAAACTTGGATAAAATAAAATAACTGAAAATGCAAAAGTAAAGTTTAGAATTTACAGTCCCGGAATGCTCATATACATACTTTATCCTAAAGTACAGATCACTACTTCAAGTCTTTCGACCTTGTCGTCCACGGTCGGTTCCACGTCACCTATATCTTCTAATCAGTCTTCTCTCCTAGGGGTTTACCAGTTTTAAAACAGTGAGCGAAAGGCCCAGTAGGATACTTTTTTTTTAAATATTTCAACATTTTAATTTAACCATCATACTAAGTATGTCAATGCAGTACCGAATCATAAACGTGAAATCGTAATTATGCAAATTGTGTCCCTATATACATCTAGTTCGTGTACGGTCCGTATGAGCCTCTCTCACCATGCCGAAGCATAATGAGTGATCCTTGATCGAGATGTGCACTCTTCGCACGTGTGTGCTGGCTCCCGGTATACTTTAACACCAAATCCAACTTTCAACATTTCAGGTGAACATATGATTCACATAATAAAAATATACCGTATTGTTTTTCAAAAAAAATCCGTAACCTGATATTTTTCCTTTAATTTCTGAAATCGTGATATTTTCTAAATCACGTAAATTTCAAAGCTTTATAAACACATTTTCTTTAAATGATTTTTGGCCAAATCATTAAAACAAAATTGACTACAAGGAAAGGGTAAGATATCCTACCTCGTCAGCAATTTGACCTACGATCAATTTCTCGCACGAATTCCAAGATAATCTTTCTTTCTGAATTCGATCTACGAGTACCTAAAACAAGAAACACAGATAATTTAATTATCTGTCCAAGAATTCCGTAATCGAATTATGGTAAACTCAACTAATTAGTATGCCATTGAATTTTTAAAATTTAGAATGATACTTTATTTTAACACCGTAATTTTAAAATAGCAATTTTAACACAAATATCTAAAATATATATATGTATATTTTTAAAAATTTCGGCATGACCTGCCCTAAAAATAGGCTTCCCCAAAAGCTCCAAATTGCTCAACCTGCAGAAAAATTTTCCAATTCCCAGAACAATTCAAATACCAATTTCAAATCAATTTAAATTTAAAATCTAAAAATCATTATTATTATTATTATTATTATTATTATTATTATTATTATTACTTGTTATATAAACACACACGCACACAGGTATACATAATATACATATACATATACAACAACAATTTTTTTTTTCTTTTTGGCTGAAGAGATCGGCCGGCCGGAAGAGAACTCACGGCGGCGAGGGCGGCGGCGCTTGGGCACTCGGCGCGACTGTCGGCAGCGCGGCGAAGGGCAGCCGGCGAGGAGGGGACGAGCGGCGAGGCACGGCTCGGTGGCGTCACGAGGAAGGCGAGGCGCGGCTAGTTCGGCGGGACGGAAAAGAGCTGGCTCGGGCGACGGTCGTGGAGCTCCAGTCCCGGTCGGAGTTAGGCAGTTGGCGGTGGCTCGGGCTCGGTCAACGTTCGGTGATGGCGACTCACGGCGTCGACTGGCGCTCGGTGTCGGGTGGTGGCGAGGAAGGCGGGGCGCGGCTGGTTCGGGTTCGGGGGCTTGGCAGCGACGGTCGATCGACTGTGGCATCGCGAGGAGCTCAGGTTGGGCGGCGTTCGGCTAGTTCGGTGGTGGCTGGTTCGGGTGCCGTTCGGCGGGCTTCCGGTGGAGTTCGGCCGAAAGAAAAAAAAGAAAGAAGAAGAGATGGAGAGATGGAAAGGGAGTGAGAGTGAATCGGCGAGGGGAAGAAGAAAAAAAGAAAAGAAAAGAAAGAAATAAGAGCGTGAGAGAGAGAGGCAAGTGCGAGAAGAAAAATAAGAAAAGAAAAGAAGAAGAAGAAAAAAAAAAACAAGGGGCGAGAGAGGTGGATCGGCGAGGAAAAATGAGGGAGTGAATAATTTCGGGGGAAAAAAACAGAGGGAGAGTGAGGCGGTGAGAAAGTCGGTGAAGAAGAAAGAAAAAGAAAAATGAGGGAGAAGATATTAAGAAGAGAAGGGGGTGGGGTTTCCGGAAAAATCCGGAAAGAAAAAAAAAAGAAAAAATAAATAAATGAAAAAAATATTTAACAAATTTTGATTAGGTAAAATTGTTAAAATTTTAAAATTGATAAAAATGTTTTAAATATCCTCAAATTAATATTTAATACCCAAAATTTTAAAATTGAATTCCCATGATAATAAGAAAAAAAAATTTTTTTGGCACACTAACAAGTTGAGTTTATACATTCACACGCGAAATTTTAAATTCAAAAATTTCGCAACGTGACAGGTTGTGGTTGTGTTTATATTTTTACGAATAGTTATAAGTATGTGTGATGTAATGAATGTTTAGGAAGTGACTGGACACAATCTGTCCCCAGGAAATAGCCACGGATTTTGGTCATTTCAACCCCCTTATCTGAATTTTGGATTTGGTAAAACATAGTATTTTAAGAAAATTTTGATACGGTCGTTTTTCCATCAAATAGCCTTTGGCTAAAAACGATGATACAATATGTTTTTAGAGTGGTATTCACTCGGTGCCCAAAACTGGGACCAAAAAAATCCGAGCCCAAACTTAGTCTCCGGTTTTGCTAAAAATGGACCACTTAGAGTCCGAACCATACTTCGGACTCAACATCAAAGTTGTAGAACATGTCGAAACCTTTGAGACAGCCTACACGTGTTTTAAAAATTTGGCCGTTTCAAACCTTAGACAGAGCCATTTTCAAAGTGACGTAAAACTGGGGTTTTATAAAACTGAACATAACAAAGGCCATGGGTTTGATAAGATTAGGACCCGTTTAAGTTAGATTTGAGCTCCGAGATGAACACAAGAATTGTTCATCTCGTCGAGGAAGAAAAATTTCATGTTTGCTAAATTTGCAAACAAAATCGTTTTGATCAAGTTTCAAAATAGTTTTCGAAAGTAGTTCAAAAACCACCTTTAAAATATAACACCAAAAATGTGTTTTAACACCTTTAAAATGTACACATGGTTTTCATAAAAACGTCCCTCACCTTCCAACGGGGTGATAAGGGGATGGGTTCCAAACACATAATTTTCTAAGGATTTTACAAGGCAACCAAACCGATTTTCAATACGAACATGAATAGTAACGATAACCCGATAGGTTACCGTACCAAACAAGCAAAGTAACCCAATCATTTACTACACCAAGTTTACGTATAGTAACCCGATAGGCTACCTAGTTAACAAACACGTGAGGTAACCGGTCAGTTGACTAATCGGTAAACCAGTCAAGGACCGTGTTCTGAACAACACTGTGAGGAACGAGAATTAATCTGTCAAAGAGACAATTAATCCAACACGATAAAGTTAGACACCAAATCCCAAAGTAGGTCAATAGGGTACCGATGGACTTCAGTACTACATAGAAACACAAGTAAAAGTCACTAACAGTAGTAGTGACTCAGTGAAGATGCTGATAAGATACATTATTGATGACAGGAAGTAACTTGTAAGTTGACAGAGGCGAGAGAACGTGTGGCTTGCAATTTTAATAAGTACAACTCCGCCTACAGCATGAATAAAATAAATTTTAAATGATGCTTTTACAGTATGTTAAGTATTTATGCCATGCCCACATTGATGCACAGCATATATAAGGGCATATAGTTTCACAATCAAGTAGATTGATAAAAGAACAAGTTAGATGCCATACGTCCCTACCGCGTAGGATTAGGGATAGTTTAGAGAAACATATGTAGGAAATTAAACCGGTAAAAACGTATCAGAGTGGCGCAGCGGAACAATAAAAATTTTAAGATCGTTAAATATCTCATGATGCCATATACAATAAATCAACAACAATTAAAACTCATACCTCAAGGACGCCAATGAACAGGAGGAGAGTGACCGGAGGCTTCAACCAACTAGCATTCTCTACTATTCTCCAATTCCCGAATGGCTGAGTGTGTGGGCACTCTGAACCTTGATCGGTATGCTAGCACTGCTAGTCTTCTTCCGACCACCCAGATCTCTAAAGAACTTTATTGTCACGATGAGCTGTGCAACAATAAGCCTGCTCACCTGAGAGTCTGTGGTCTGAGAGAACTGGAGTGGCAGGACCTCTATTTATAGACCTGCATGAGGTGAATCTCTGAATTTGAATTGGATTAGGAAAAGATATTTTCCCTTATCCAAACCCATAAAATCCGAATTTTCCAAGGGAGAATCTCCACAATTAAATTCTGTTTTTCTAGGATAAATCCAATCCAAATCTAAACAAGATTTTAACTAGAATTTTATCTCCCTTTTTCAACCAAAAAATCCGAAATCTTTAGGAGAAAATCTCCTCCAAATTTTCGGCCACTTTTAGGATAAGGAAGAATCAAAATTCCACTAGGATTTTTCAAGCTAACTCTCATCTCAACCTTATCCAAAAATAACCGAATTTCCTAGGATTAAGGCTCCAAAATTTCGGCCACTTTTAGGGAGTAGAGAGAATCCAAATTCAACTAGGATTGAAGCTTGAATTTACCCTTGAATCTCATCCACAAAATCCGAAATTTTCATGAGGATTATCCTCAAAAATTTCGTCCCTTATTTGTTGGGATTTGGATTCAAAATTCAAGTAGGATTCTAACAAGATTATCCTCTCCAAATCCAACTCAAATTCGAATTTCAAACCTTGTGGATTTTCCACAACAAATTCGAATCCTACTTGGACTGTGATTTAAAATTTGAATTTCAAATTTCAAATTCAAATTTCAGATTCAAATTTCAAATTTCAAATTTCAAATTTCAAATTTAAATTTCAAATTCAAATTTCAAATTCGAATTTCAAATTCAAATTTCAAATTCAAATTTCAAATTTCAAATTTCAAAATTCAAAATTCAAATTTCAAAATTCAAATTTCAAATTCCACAAAACGGTTGTATTTCATATTCTTGTTCTCAAGGATAATTTTCTACAACTCCAATCCAATCTCAAATAAAATCATGGCAACTTTATTTGGAGTTCGAATAATTGTGTACTCTATTATCCAAAACAAAATCTGAATCCAACCGGAGAGAATCTTGTCTACCATCCTAATCCTGTGTCATCACCATCCATGCATAATAAACTAGCCAATAGCATACACAAATCAATTTGCCAAACGTTAAGGAATTATGTGTAGCTAGTAGAGGGACTGATTGGACATATATAATCGGGCTCCCGTGATTCCATATGATCATCATTCTGTACCGAACAACTCAATCATATGATCACTAATTTCAGAGTCACACCACTATAAACCTGAAACTGAACTCCCAATTATATACCGTATTACGTAAGCCTGTGACGAGCTACCATCCAATGACCTTGTCATATATGCAAAACCCTCATATGATATCCATGATCAGCCTTAGGTCAAAGTCCGTTTAATCCTACTGATCAGGCTATCTTAAAGTTCCATTATACTACCGAATCAAGAAAATGATTATTCACCATATGTGAATAAGAAGTTATTCGCCCAGCAGACGACCCAAGGCCTTGTCCATTTTCACATTCAGTATAATGCCTTTAAGAGGATACCTTTAACTCCTCAGAGCTATGATTCCGATATCTGCAAACAAACCCTTCATCGTATACAAGTCATGCACCCAACGAACCGGTCTATAAGCTTACTACCTCTGAGACGCTTTAGCCATTGGAACATCAAAGTACACAAGTCATATACATGAAGTAGTTTATTTACTCAGGATTAAGGTTATTGCACAATGAACGTCAAAAGCAGATTGATCCACTCATAGCGGACTACGTAGATCAATCACGCTTTAGTCCCGGTCTAATATGTCACCACCGAGCAACATATCCATATCTCTACTTGGGAGTCCAGCTCCAGACAGTCAAGACAGACCGTCCCCTCCAAGGCTTTAGACAACATAATAGTCTTAACATGAGTTAGATGCTCGGTCTAACCCCATAGACTACAGACCATAGTTTAGACTGCTAACTTTAGAACATTGTCTTCTCGCATACAAAAGTCCATTGCATGCAACGTTCTAACAGTTTTAACACAAGCAGTCAGTGAGCCATATTTGCTTACATTCACTTTAACATGTAAATAAGACGAGGACAGATAGCAATGTAATGAATAACCTCTATGTATAATTTTATTATCCAGTTCAAAATGAATACATCAAAATGTCTCTAATACTTAGGGCATTTCCTAACAGCATATGGCTAGAACAGATAAACAAGATGAGAATAAGGGTGTCAGTATAACGGGCCAAGGCCCAGAAAATCTAAAGAGCCGAGGCTCATAATGTGTAATAGGTCAAGGCCCACAAAATCTAAAGAACCAAGGCTTATAATGTATAATAAGCCAAGGCTATAAAATATATCCATAACGGGCCCTAAGTAGACAGAAGAAAGAAAAGAGAATAACGAAGCATAACTGAGCATAACCAGACCATGCATTGTTCATAGTATACAATAGTTATAGTGCACTATGCTTCCATTCATAATAAAATGCATTTCGGTATACACTGAAAGTCTGAGTCTGTGTATCCTACGGGTGTTAGGTCCCTTCCAGAATACACTAGCATATAATCCCTCGTTCTCTTAAGATACTTGAGTATATGCTTTACTGCTTGCCAGTGCTTGGTTCCAGGATTCGCTTGATTTCGACTCACCATACCTACTGCAAAACATATGTCCGGGCGAGTGCAAAGCATAGCGTACATAAGGTTACCCACAGCGGATGCATAAGGGACCTTACTCATACTCTCTCTTTCTTCCGATGTCTTGGGACAGTCATCCAATGAAAGAGTTAAACCGGCAATAGAAGGTTGTGAGCCTTTCTTTGCCTCTAGCATTGCATATTTGTCAATTATTTTATCTATGTATGAAGCTTGGGATAATGCTATCATTTTGTTCTTTCGATCTCTGAAGAGACGAATGCCTAGAACATAATTAGCTTCTCCTAAGTCCTTCATGTCAAACTATTGGTGTAACCAAAGCTTGACCGATGATAAATTCCCTACATCATTCCCAATGAGTAGTATATCATTGACATAGAGTATCAGAAAGACCACTTTTCCATCCTTAATACGTTTATAAACACAAGGTTCATCAACGTTCTGCTCAAAACCAAATGTCTTAATCGCTTGATCAAACCTCTGGTTCCATGAGCGGGATGCCTGCTTTAATCCATAAATGGATCTAAGCAACTTGCAGACTTTCTTATCTTGGCCTTTTGCTACGAACCCTTCGGGCTGTATCATATAGATACACTCTTCAAGATGGCCATTCAGGAATGCCGTCTTGACATCCATTTGCCAGATCTCGTAATCGAGAGCCGCAGTAATGGACAGAAGAATACGGATAGACTTCAGCATAGTAACAGGCGAAAAGGTTTCCTCGTAATCGATTCCAGCCTTTTGCATGTATCCCTTTGCAACCAGTCTAGCTTTGAAAGTTTCCACTCTCCCTTCCGCATCCTTCTTTCTTTTGTAGACCCATTTGCATCCAATGGGTTTTATCCCATCCGGCAAATCTACAAGTTCCCAAACAGAGTTGGATTTCATAGAATCCATCTCATTGTTCATAGCCTGTTTCCAAGATCTAGAATCAACATCCTTTATAGCTTCATCATATGTGACCGGATCTTCCTCATGCTCATGAGCCTCGGCCTGGTATACCTCAGCATCATACATAAAGAAATTAGGTTTCTTAGAAACCCTCCCACTACGACGAGGCACCCTAAATTGTTGATCGTCTGCAGGTCTTTCACTGGAACTCGGACTTGCGTCCAAGACCGAAATCTGTGGAGCTGTTCTTTCACCCGATAACTCCTCTAGCACCACTTTGCTTCGAGGCTTAAAGTCATTCATGTGACTTTCCTCCAAGAATGTCGCATGGGTTGAGACAATGACCTTTTGTTCCTTCGGGTTATAGAACAAACCTCCTTTAGTTCCCTTTGGATACCCTACAAACATGCACAATTCTGATCTTGGTTCCAACTTCTTCGCATCCCCATCCAGTACATGTGCCGGGCAGCCCCATATTCTCATATGTCCAAGGGAGGGCTTCCTGCCACACCACAATTCATACGGAGTTCTAGGAATTGATTTGCTCGGAACCTGGTTCAGAATATAGCACGCCGTTTGTAAAGCATGTCCCCAAAATGATAATGGCAGTGTTGAGTAACTCATCATGGACCGTACCATATCCAATAAGGTCCTGTTTCTCCTTTCAGCTACACCATTCTGTTGTGGAGTACCAGGTGCAGTCAATTTGGGATAATATCCCATTCTCTACAAGATGTCCTAGAAATTCATCGGAGAGGTATTCGCCACCTCGATCAGATCGAAGTGTCTTTATGGATTTATCCAATTGCTTTTCCACTTCCGCACGATACTCTTTGAATTTATCAAAGGTTTCGCTCTTGCGGTGCATCAGATACACATATCCATACCTCGAGTAATCATCTATGAAAGAGACATAGTACTCGAACCCTCCTCGTGCTGTGACGTTCATGGGACCACATACGTCAGTGTGCACAATTTCTAAGAGCTCCTGTGCCCTTGTACCCTTAGCTCCAAAAGACCTCTTAGTCATCTTACCCTCTAGACAAGACTCACATTGGGGAAGTCGTACCTCCTCCAGAGATTCCAGAGGACCGTCTTTCACCAATCTTTGAATCCTATCCTGATTAATATGACCAAGTCTTAAATGCCAAAGATACGCCTTGTTAGAGTGAGAAACTTTCAACCTTTTAGAGTTATCAATTAATTCAGTGTCAAGCAGTGAGTACATCTTTGGTCTGATCAAATATAGGTTTCCATCCATCCATCCAGAACAGATAAAAGACTTATTTCTACGAATATCAACTCTTTTACTAAAAGAAACTGAATAAGAATCATTTATTAAACAAGCTACCGATATAAGGTTCCTCCTAAAATTAGGAACATAAAAACAGTCTTTCAATAAAATAAACCTAAATTGATCAAAATAAAGATGAACGTCTCCCACTGCCTCAGCCACCACAAAGCTACCATCTCCAGTCCGCAACGAGAGGCTCCTATCATGTAGACTTCTCGTTTCCACGAACCCCTGCATAGAAACACAAACATGATTAGTGGCGCCCGAATCAATGACCCAAGTGTCTTTCGATTCTTCCACCAAACACGCTTCCAAGTAATGAAGTTCCTTACCTTCCTTGCCCTTGGAGGCTAGGAATTCCCGGCAAGCCTTCTTGAAGTGACCTACCTTCCCACAGTGGAAGCATTTGGACTTTTTAGGGTCCTTTGGCTTCTTGTTCTTCTTCTTCTTCTTCCCGTCCGAGACAGGAGGATTAGAAGAACTGGAAGCCACTTGCTTCTTATTTGGCCTCTTCCTCTTCCGTGAGGGATTGGAAGATTCTGTCAAATTGGCCTCTCCTTTAGGTCGGACCACATCCTCATCCCTGATCATCCGCTCATAAGCCTGTAGTTGCTTCATGAGCTCGGTTAGTCCTAACTCCTTTGTCGCCAGATTGTATGCAGCCTTAAACCCCACAAAATCTTTAGACAGAGTCTTGAACACCATCTCGATCTGGGTGTTATAGTCCAACTCAGCACCATTCTCGGCAGCCTCAGCGAAGAATCCCATTAGAGTGATCATATGGTCCTTCACCGGAGTACCCGCCTTTTGCTTGGAGTTCATAATGCTGGTGATAGCGGACTGTCAAGCCAATTTTTCTTTGCCTCCGAACATGTCCTCCAGATTTTCCATGATCTCCCCAGCAACTTGATAAGTCTCATGCTGCTTTTGTAAAGCACTCGTCATGCTAGCAAGGATGTAGCATCGAGCTATTTCATTGGATTCTCTCCAACGATTATAGGCAACCGGGACCTCCTCAAGTGGTGTGTCAGGTTTGGGCCCAGGTGGGCATGGTTCGTCCAGTACGAACTTGTGTCTCTCGCAGCTGAGAACTATTAATAGATTCCTTTTCCAGTCTTTATAATTATCGCCATTCAACTTATTTTCAGTAAGTATCGAAATGAGGGGTGTCGGTGACATTTTGAACTGAAATAAAATTATACTAGACATCATTACAAAGCCCAAGCAAATATGCAGATAATTTAGCAAATAAAACATACAAGTATGTTCCTACATGAAACTTGAAAAAACATGTAGCATTGCAACGGTAATTCTCAGCACCTATTGCCCCAAGCCACCGACAGGTGGTCATGAGAACAAATAGCCGGAACATGGACCCTGTCCAATTAATATATGTTGCCTTAAATCCTCCAAGGTTAAGACATATATTAATAACCGCTTATTTGGCTACCAGTTTAGTTAACAGAGCTTCTAGGGAAGGTTAATAACTAAACGAGTCTTGAGTGTATAATCATTGTTTACGTAGCCCGATCCACGTTCTACCAAGCCACCGAGGGGTGGTCATGAATAGGATCGCACCCGAACACGTTTTCCACATAGGAGATCCAATCTAGTATACCGGCGGCGGTAAACACCTACCGAGGGGTGTGGTCAGGTCAGAACTGACGCGAGGCGTTACCATGCTTTCACATATGGATCAACAATGGAGGCCGTGGGTTTTGTTTGAAACCCTCTCCCACTCAATATTTTGAAAAACATGCAAGTTTTGACAAATTATGTATGATCAATATAGTATGAGCGGCACTCACCTATCCTATATGACATGTTATCAAATATGCATACAAAACATCCATCAATACATATTTATACATCCATGACATATCACAGAAAAATAATTGACAGAATAACCAAGCCATGGTTCCATCCTAGAACAAAGAAAATAAAGATTACAAAATTCCATCCAAAGTATTCTTTGGGTCTTGAATTTTGTTCCGTCTTCTTGTATCCATCTTTATGTAGCCTCTCCATTTATTTCTCATCCGAAGAATTATTTAAAATTTAAATTTCCAAAAATTTAAATTTTAAATTCAAACTCCAAATTCGAATTTCAAATTTAAATTTCTAATTCAAATTTTAAACAATTTTAATCATCATGTGTAATAATATGTAATTTCAAAAAATTTTCAAATTTTCAATTACATATTTTTAAACATGATTTAAAATTAAATCTCAAATTTAAAAATTAAAATTTTCTGTTTTTCGGACCGTCGGACCACCGCCCCCGTGGGCAGCCACCAACCCCGGAGGGGCTGGCAGCCCACGGCCGCCCCATGTGCAGCCCTGCCGGGCTGCAGGGCAAGCCTGCAGCGCCAGGCTGCACGCCCAGGCTGCGGCCAGCCTTGGGCAGGCCACGGCCACCCCTGGCTGCAGGCAGAGCCTGCGGCCGTGGGTGGTGTGGGCCTGCACAGGGGCTGCCGCAGCCCCATCCTGCCCGAGGGCAGGGGCTGCAGCCCCACCAAGGTTTGTTGGCCTATCCCGAGGGGTCGTGTCTCGATTTTCGTGCCATATTCCAATTTACCTATTAGGATCTCCAAAAATTAATTTGAATCCCAATTAAATTGAAATTTTCCACACAATCAAAATTTCAATCTTTAAATTAAATTTAACTTTTTGGGAAAAATAAATTACGGTCTTCAATCTTCAATCTCCTCCAAGAATAATTACATAAAAAATTCCTAAACCGTTTCCGGTGTACAAAAATTCTAACCATAAAAATTCTAAGAGACAAGAATTTAAATCCATGGGAAAATTACAGTGTTATTAAACTGCTCCCATGGTTACATAAAAAAATTCCTAGATACAATTTTTCTAAATTCTAAGGAACCATGACCGGCATAAACAAGCATGCTTATAATAATTCAAAAAATTAAAATAACCACATACTTTATACATAATACATGATAACAACATAAAGGAACCCTAGAATGCCACTCTCTAAATATCAAATCCATACATAAATAAAAAGACTAAGTAATTGTCTAATTTATGTACATGGCATAGTCATGAGATGGCTCTGATACCAATTGTAGGAAATTAAACCGGTAAAAACGTATCAGAGTGGCGCAGCGGAACAATAAAAATTTTAAGATCGTTAAATATCTCATGATGCCATATACAATAAATCAACAACAATTAAAACTCATACCTCAAGGACGCCAATGAACAGGAGGAGAGTGACCGGAGGCTTCAACCAACTAGCCTTCTCTACTATTCTCCAATTCCCGAATGGCTGAGTGTGTGGGCACTCTGAACCTCGATCGGTATGCTAGCACTGCTAGTCTTCTTCCGACCACCCAGATCTCTAAAGAACTTTATTGTCACGATGAGCTGTGCAACAATAAGCCTGCTCACCTGAGAGTCTGTGGTCTGAGAGAACTAGAGTGGCAGGACCTCTCTTTATAGACCTGCATGAGGTGAATATCTGAATTTGAATTGGATTAGGAAAAGATATTTTCCCTTATCCAAACCCATAAAATCCGAATTTTCCAAGGGAGAATCTCCACAATTAAATTCGGTTTTTCTAGGATAAATCCAATCCAAATCTAAACAAGATTTTAACTAGAATTTTATCTCCCTTTTTCAACCAAAAAATCCGAAATCTTTAGGAGAAAATCTCCTCCAAATTTTCGGCCACTTTTAGGATAAGGAAGAATCAAAATTCCACTAGGATTTTTCAAGCTAAATCTCATCTCAACCTTATCCAAAAATAACCGAATTTCCTAGGATTAAGGCTCCAAAATTTCGGCCACTTTTAGGGAGTAGAGAGAATCCAAATTCAACTAGGATTGAAGCTTGAATTTACCCTTGAATCTCATCCACAAAATCCGAAATTTTCATGAGGATTATCCTCAAAAATTTCGTCCCTTATTTGTTGGGATTTGGATTCAAAATTCAAGTAGGATTCTAACAAGATTATCCTCTCCAAATCCAACTCAAATTCGAATTTCAAACCTTGTGGATTTTCCACAACAAATTCGAATCCTACTTGGACTGTGATTTAAAATTTGAATTTCAAATTTCAAATTCAAATTTCAAATTCAAATTTCAAATTTCAAATTTCAAATTTCAAATTTAAATTTCAAATTCAAATTTCAAATTCGAATTTCAAATTCAAATTTCAAATTCAAATTTCAAATTTCAAATTTCAAAATTCAAATTTCAAATTTCAAAATTCAAATTTCAAATTCCACAAAACGGTTGTATTTCATATTCTTGTTCTCATGGATAATTTTCTACAACTCCAATCCAGTCTCAAATAAAATCATGGCAACTTTATTTGGAGTTCGAATAATTGTGTACTCTATTATCCAAAACAAAATCTGAATCCAACCGGAGAGAATCTTGTCTACCATCCTAATCCTGTGTCATCACCATCCATGCATAATAAACTAGCCAATAGCATACACAAATCAATTTGCCAAACGTTAAGGAATTATGTGGAGCTAGTAGAGGGACTGATTGGACATATATAATCGGGCTCCCGTGATTCCATATGATCATCATTCTGTACCGAACAACTCAATCATATGATCACTAATTTCAGAGTCACACCACTATAAACCTGAAACTGAACTCCCAATTATATACCGTATTACGTAAGCCTGTGACGAGCTACCATCCAATGACCTTGTCATATATGCAAAACCCTCATATGATATCCATGATCAGCCTTAGGTCAAAGTCCGTTTAATCCTACTGATCAGGCTATCTTAAAGTTCCATTATACTACCGAATCAAGAAAATGATTATTCACCATATGTGAATAAGAAGTCATCCGCCCAGCAGACGACCCAAGGCCTTGTCCATTTTCACATTCAGTATAATGCCTTTAAGAGGATACCTTTAACTCCTCAGAGATATGATTCCGATATCTGCAAACAAACCCTTCATCGTATACAAGTCATGCACCCAACGAACCGGTCTATAAGCTTACTACCTCTGAGACGCTTTAGCTATTGGAACATCAAAGTACACAAGTCATATACATGAAGTAGTTCATTTACTCAGGATTAAGGTTATTGCACAATGAACGTCAAAAGCAGATTGATCCACTCATAGCGGACTACGTAGATCAATCACGCTTTAGTCCCGGTCTAATATGTCACCACCGAGCAACATATCCATGTCTCTACTTGGGAGTCCAGCTCCAGACAGTCAAGACAGACCGTCCCCTCCAAGGCTTTAGACAACATAATAGTCTTAACATGAGTTAGATGCTCGGTCTAACCCCATAGACTACAGACCATAGTTTAGACTGCTAACTTTAGAACATTGTCTTCTCGCATACAAAAGTCCATTGCATGCAACGTTCTAACAGTTTTAACACAAGCAGTCAGTGAGCCATATTTGCTTACATTCATTTTAACATGTAAATAAGACGAGGACAGATAGCAATGTAATGAATAACCTCTATGTATAATTTTATTATCCAGTTCAAAATGAATACATCAAAATGTCTCTAATACTTAGGGCATTTCCTAACAGCATATGGCTAGAACAGATAAACAAGATGAGAATAAGGGTGTCAGTATAACGGGCCAAGGCCCAGAAAATCTAAAGAGCCGAGGCTCATAATGTGTAATAGGTCAAGGCCCACAAAATCTAAAGAACCAAGGCTTATAATGTATAATAAGCCAAGGCTATAAAATATATCCATAACGGGCCCTAAGTAGACAGAAGAAAGAAAAGAGAATAACGAAGCATAACTGAGCATAACCAGACCATGCATTGTTCATAGTATACAATAGTTATAGTGCACTATGCTTCCATTCATAATAAAATGCATTTCGGTATACAGTGTTATCTGCCATGCATATAGTATGTGAAGTTGATTCAATAACATGAGATGCGATGATCTGTTATGTGCTATGAATGAGTGGTATATGTTAATACCTGATATGCTTATACGATTTTAAGTATGTATTATGTTTTACATATTTTGCAGTTAACATGTTATACTTACTAGACGTAAAGCTCATCGAGTGTGTTCATGCTATAGGTAAGAGTCCTATACCATAAGCAATAATGGACGATGATGGCGGCAGAGGCGGATATGAGGGGAGGTTATGGATACACCGCGAGTATTCTTCTGCATAATTTTTTGAGTAATCAGTATTTGTAAATAGTAATCGTTAAATAGTATTTTTAAATAATAACCGTTAAATAGTATTTATGAATAGTAATCGTTAAATAGTATTTTTGAATAACAACCATTAAACAGTATTTATGAATAGTAATCGTTAAATAGTATTTTTGAATAATAACAATTAAACAGTATTTTTAAATAGTAAATAGTTAGACAGTATTATAAATGTATATGAGTAATTGGACTCCCCATGTTTAGACGATGCACATTTAAAATATACGTACGTAAATAGTAAATACGTACGCAATCAAAAATAAAATTTTCTTTAAAATTAGGGTATCTAATTAAGTAACCTCAAGTATCAGTTTGCTAGAAAGTATAAGTGTCAGTTAAAGAAGCAGTTTTAAGTGACGGCTCGGGCCCTAAGGGCACGGGTCGCCACACGGTGGTCATGGCTAGGATTCGAGATGGGGGTCTAAGTCAAGTTTTAGAATGGAAGACAGAATTGGGTTTCAATGGGGTTAGGGTCGAGTTTTGAGATGGGGTTGAGATCAAGTTTCGAGACAAAAGTCAGGGTTGGATTTTGGGATGGGGATCAAGACCGGGTTTTGGGACAGGATTCGGGGTTAGATTACAAGATGGGGGTAGGGGACAGCTTTTGGGGCAGGGGTTGGGGTCGGGTTTCATCTCCAAAATCCGACACCCATCTCAAAACTCAACCTTGAATTAAATATAAATAAATTGTCATTTGAAAAAATAAAAATAAAATTGTTATGCAGTACAATACAATTTAACTATACACCAAATACTAAGGTATTCATATCTTTAATATGTTATATAACCAAACATTGTACTGTATAGGTAATGTATTTAATACTAACCAATACAATATACTTTGCTTAACACAACACAATATGGTCTACCAAACATAGCCTTAATATAATTCCACTTTCTCGTTATCAAGATACCGTTAAGATATAAGTTTGTGCAACATATTGAAGTTTGTACAACATAATTGTATGCTGTATTACATAGGATTGGGCATTAAAACAACTGGCTTGATCATATATGGACGAAGTGTATGTGCGATACTATGAAGGAATTAGTTGGAAACAATAACAATCGGCATATAAAGTTGGATACTTTAATTTGATGAGATTGTGGTGAAGTCTTATTCTTAACTAGAGAGATGATCTTGTGTCGGGTCATGACGATGATGATTACAAATAGGAACATTTATAATGGATTGACGCATTTAACCGGACCTCAATTTAGTTCTTTAATACATAACATCAATTTATAATAAAATAAATATATAACATCAATTTTGTAATAAAATAAATATCTTAGTTGTCCAATGGGTCGTGATTGATTACATAAAATTTTACTAGACAATAAAAAGCTGACAACCATGTAAAAAGTGGAAAAAAAAAAAGAAAAGAAATCATAGGTTGAGAAGATACGCATGAAATGAAGGGAAAAAAAAGTGCAGGATGTATGAATGCAAAAAATGTTGTTAAATCACGCCAATCTGTCATTGAAACCGGTAATAAGGATAAAAGATGAATACAAAAATCCAACACGCTATGCCACAAAATATAATGTCATACGTACAAATGAATAGTTATTATTCAATGGTAGAAGAATAATTTCAATTAAATTGAAAACATTGCAGAAAAAAAAAAAGCAGCTTTAGATCTCCCTGATTATGAAGTCGTACCTCAACTACATTGACTACCACAACCGAGTAAATGGAGACAAATAGCAGTAGAAAGTGCTTGTTAATGGCACGTATAATCTGTCAGGATATCACAGTGTTATGTTAATGCCAAGTACTCTTTAAAACTCAGCGTAATGAGTAGGTCGATCGAACCAAATTATGTTAATCTATTGTATTTCTTTTAGAAATAGTACTGGGGGAATATATCCATTTTCAACAAGCCCAAAAGTTGAACATGCTTATATTTCAGTTATTTATTTATTTTTTTATTTTTTTCCCTTGCGGTAACACTAATGGAACAGAATAGGCCTGACACAGAACATGGGTTCTTTTTCATGCAAACCACTTTATTTTAAACGTCGTACAACTTGTTAGTGCAAACTATTTTGAGTTTAATGTCATACAACTAATTAACTTAACAAGACCTTTAATGTACAATAAGATCCTAGATATATATCACGCTTTGAGAAGGGAAAAAAAAAAAAAACAGGTCATGTGCACATTTTGACTAAAACTAGATCTTGTAATAACGTTAAGGGATTGAGCATTTCAATGTAGGAATTGTCTAGCTTACCGTGTGAGACTTTGAAAATTGAGGGGAATAGATATTATTATTGCCATGTTTGATTTTAATGGTTAAAGCAAATGGGCATCCTGATCATATATAGGTAGTCATCATTGCCTAGTTTTCCAAAAGTTGGTAGTTGGATGGTCCATTTTTGGTAGGTTGTTTCACACGAGTTGAATAATATAAATCAGAATGATTATTTTTTAATTTTATTATATATATTTTTCTTAATTTAATCAGTAGTATGTTTTACCCTTATGCATTTCTAAGGACTTGATCAAGTGGACAACTAAAATCTATATTTTGAAGGCCAGAGATGAGTTAAGTTTTAAAATATATGTGTAATAAAAATAAATTGTTGAGGGTGAAAATGTATAATTTAAAATATGTTAGGAAAAAAATTAGCAATACAGATATTATTTGTTTCTCTCAAAATTTTATACAATTAATTAAAATATCTCATTTCGATTTAAAATGAGAAACTTATAGACTTTTAAAATTTGAATTTTTTGAAAAAAATTTGAAAAAATAAATAATAAAATTTAGGGAAAAAACGAAAAGAAATATTATTGTAACATATTCTGATGTGGATCATGTTTCAAGCTCAAGCTCGGCACCCAAAGGCTCAAGCTCAAGTTCAGTTTTTGGATGACTCAAGCAGCTTGACCTTGCATGGCTTTCATGACTTTGCATGGGAATGCATGACTTTCTTCCTCAAAATTAATTATAGTCTTAAGTTATTTTCAACTTTAATATTGTTGTTACAGCCCTATAAAATTTGGTTTTAAGTGTGTGTGTGTGTAAGCTACTTAGTAATTTGTTGGTTTAATGAGGGTTTTGGAGTAGTTATGAAAGCAGCTACTTCTCCCCCTTTAAAGGGACATTTTTAGTGTATTTAAGGGGGGTTTTGGTCAGTTTTAATGAGCTAACAAGTGAAGGATTTTTCAGTTGCAAATTGGCTAACTTTTTAGGTAGATATTATTGGACAATTTTCCTTGTTTTAAGCATGAATTTGGGTTGTTTTGTAACTGAAATTTTCTTGTTTTGACTTGAAAATTTCATGTATAATAGGGCTGGAAAACTGAATGTAAGGCTCAGACTTTTGGTTGAATGAGATTTCCAATTCTCTTTCTAAACTTTATCTAAACTCTTTTCTCTTAGGTAGATTCCTTAGAGTAGCGAGTTATTGACTTATCTAATGGGTGGGAACCGTTAGTGGCGTCCTTCTTAGACTTGTTTGAGTCTAGATTTTCTTGTTACCAAAATACTTAATCTGTTTATCTCTAATCCCTAACCAGATTCGGCACCATTTTATCTCTATACAAACCCTAAATTTTTCCACAGAGAGCAGATCATGGTACTATGTACTATGTACTTTGCCTTGAAAACTCAAGCATGATGGTTGTTGGAACACAACTTTTTTTCCCGTTGTGCCCCTGATATAATCATTTAAACTATTTCTTTTCATCCATTTCTATCTATATACTTAACAAAATTGTTGACGTGACAAATACTAAATAATTAATTAAATATATTTAAGATTATAAATCATTTGCTAAAATTACTGGTAAAAGCAAATCAATTTTAACACAAAATTAAACAAAATTTTAAAATAACCAAATATGGCATAAATTGGATCACGTACATAATGTGGCATACTTGTGAATTATAACATGAACATAACTATGGTATATAGGTGACTGCGGAATAAAAGTTAATCATACCATGGTCTAAAACTCAGCAATCACACAATCATAACATACATCTAACTATGACATGATAAACATTTATTAGTCATACCTAGCATGGTATGTGCCTAATACATAGTTTGAAAATGATATTACTTTCATATTATAGATGAGGTTTGCTCTTATCTTACGTACAGAAATAGCAATAGCACTTTGCAACTTAGACCACAATATAAACTTTACTCCCTGAAAACATACCCAATTCGACTTTTAATTTTAGATTTATTTATACTGATATCTCCTAAACTTTTCGAATTTAATAATTTAGTCCCTAAACATTTTTTCTTGGCAATCAACTCACAATAACTTTTCCTCAAATTTGTTAAAATTTGGATGATTCTTTACACATAGGTTGCACATTATAGTCTAAAAGGAGTGTTGTTGATATATTTTTTTTTTATTTCTAACACAATTTCCTTTAAAATCTTTGTTTTATTAAATAATACTCAAATTTAAGCATAAACTTTAAATAGAAATTTATAATTAAATTAAGCAAAAATGATTATTAATTTCCCTCTTGGACTATAATATGTAAGTTTTGTGCTAAAAATTATCTTATTTAAGCGAAGAGGACTGAGTTACAAAAAAATTAAAAGTTTAGGAGGTTGATTGTTAAGAAAAAAAGATTAGGACCTAAGTTTTCAAACTCAAAAAGTTCAGGGAACCCATACAAATAAGTCTTAATTTTATACTCTTCAAATAAATTTTTTTCTAAGTTTTTTTTGTAAAATGGAAACCAAGATTTTATAAATTATGATCACGAGGCTATGGTATATTTTTTTAGAGCTTAACATATAATTTCGAAGTATAGAAAATTTATTCTAAGATTTTAAATCCTTTTTTTTATCTTTTTGTAAAAATCATTAATTTGATCTTTTATATAAAGTTCGTGCTTTCTAATTATTGCGTATTTAAAATACATGTTCTAAATTTATACTCTCTCCCTCTCTTTGGGGCGCTGCAGCCCTCCTTTACCGGCGCTACGATGTCGTTTAATTGCCCAGATAGCGCCACGGCAGCAGGGCTGCGTGCTGGATAGACCTGTACGGCCCCAATAGACCCGTGGGGCAGGCACTACAGTGCCCGAAGTTCCATTCCTGGCGGGGTGCATGTGTAGTTTTTCCTCCCCCTTTTTTTTAACTAAATTTTGACGATTCATATCTTTCAAACGGTAAAAGATTTTTGAAACACTCTCCAAAAGAAATGTTCGTCTATGTATTATCTAACTTTTTTATGCAAATGATAAAGTCTAATTTTGCCTAGAAGAACTATGAGCGCGTTTGTTTTTGTTCTTGAGAATGATTTTCTATTTTCAAAAACACAGAAAATGAAAACGGTTTCAAAATAGCGTTTGTTTATTTAACGTTTTCAAAACTGTTTCGAAAACACCGTTTTCAACTATGTTATTTTTTTTTTGGTTTTTTAAAAACGAAAAAAATGTTGTTTTCATTTTTTATTTTCATTTCCAAAAAATATTGTGTTTTTTGGGTTTTTTGAAAATGAAATGGGTTTTAAAAAAATATAACCAAACAAAGTTTTATTTTTATATTTTTCAAAATATACACTCAGAAAACATAACCAAACACAGTTTCAGAAATGATCTTAACACAGTTTTCAAAATATTCTCATTTTCAATTTTTTTGAAAACAGAAAACATTTCAAAAATAATATCAAACGCCACCTATATTTTCTCATAGATTCAACAGTTTTTTAACAATTTTTAGTACATTCTAAAATCATGATTTCTTATCTATAAAATCTTAAGAGATATATATATAACTCATGCTCCATACTTTTTTTTTTGTAATCTTTTACTATTCAAATCATAATCTTCCTACACATGATCATGAATATATTCATAGCATAATCACAATCATAACTTCAACATCGTTAAATAAATACCATTACTAAATTTATTCTAACATTCTAACAACTAACAACTTAAATGTCAAAATCTTTTCAGAAAACTAAAATCATAAAACAATTCAAATTCTAACCAATAAAAAAATAATGGATTAAAAGAATAAAAACAAGAGTTTTGGTTGGAAAACTATCTCGATGATCCGTTTTTCCTCTGGAGAATGGAACTAGAACTCCTTGAAGGGAAACTTCTTGGAGGAGGTTTGAAAATTTTCTTTAAATTTCCGGAAGCTAAAAATTGTTTGGGCTGTAGGAAATTGGAAGAGAAAATGTTAGAAAGCAAGAGAAAATTTCTTAAGTAAACTTATGAAAACTTCAAAGCAAACTAGAAGGAACTTCTAGAGAGAGAAGGAAGTTGATTTTTGTGGTGCAAAGAGAAAGTGTTGGGTGGACACCTATTTACAGGCTAAGCTTAATGACAATAGATTAATTTCACTAATCATGTTTATGGTTATCTACATTATTTGAATATGTTTAAGCATACTTAATCCTAAGACTACTGGTTATGAGATAAGACCTTCATATAAGCATGAGGTAAAAGGAGATAACTTCAAAATTTCCTTTTAACCCATGCATTGATCAATGTACTAATTAATTCTTAGCCGTTGGATCTAAAATCCCATTTTCTAAATTTATAAAGATAATTCTTAGATATTACCTAAAACAGATAGTTTCTTAGACTATTAACATAGCATAATATTATTATTTTCCCATCTTTCACTAACACAAAAGTTAAGCAATATTAATTTTTATTGCATGAAATACTTATAGGATAAGTATTTCTACTAAAAAAGTAGTTTAGTAAAAATCTTATCTGTCATCAAAACTTATCTTCTAAGTTTTTTATACTGAAAAAGTAACTCAGTAAAAATCTTTTATATATTTAAAGCTCATCCTTCAAATTTTTATACCCCAAAAAGGTAATGTGTCTAATTTCTTATTGTAAAAGGTAGGTATTCTAAATTTTGATATTCTAGACTTTTGACGTATAAATTTTTTTACTACATTTTATATGCAGAAAAATCCTATTTGATAGAACTTTAAAATTTCTAATTCCCATACTACTAATATTGTTAGAATACTATATTGATGATTTGATAACTTATTTACACTTTTAGCATTTGGTCACTTTTACTATTTAAACTTTTTGAATAAAATTTTATGATCCTATACTAAGTGATAATATTATTAATTTCACATCATTAATCAATATCTTATATTATAAAGGTACTTTATTTTAATTTTATAAATTATTGTAATTTTATATTCTGTGATATTAAATTGTCACATCATAAAATTCATTTCATAATGTTAGGTTATAATAATAATTTAAATTATAATTTTCATAGGGAGATTTATGAATTATATAATTAATTTACTAATTTTTTTTAATCAAAATTCTTGGTTCTACAATATGAAATTGGAGTTTCTATGATACATAAGGGTTTTGGATTGTGATTTTTTTAGTTTGAAGTAGGGTTTAGAGCGGCCATTTAAAAATTGTTGCAATAGTCTGGTCAACAGGTTGAGGACGTCCAGTTGATCGGTTATGGTAGACAAGTATGGTTGTAGGAAGGAGAGAGAGAGGAGAACCTAAGAGCTGAATGCTCTGGCATAACTTTTTCCATTGATTTAATTGATAATATATACATGATTTACAAATTATAAAATTCTACGATGATATCCTTAAATTAAGGATTTACAAATCAAAAGAATTTGAAAAATCTAAACTAGGAAATCAATTAAATAAATATATAAAATATGAAAATTATAATTAAGTACATTCTCCAATAAAGAGATGGAAAACGAAGGAGGAGATCCAAAAACTTTGGCTTAGGTCGTTACTATATATGAAATTGTATCTTGAGAGGTTGCGAGGAAATGAGGGTAGTTTGTGTTCACTAATTGCTAGTACATTTATGATGTTTTTCTCTTTATTGCTGTTTATTCCATTTCATCGGAGGTTTATGGATTTTTTTTCCGTTAACACCAACCATACTGGAACCTCTAAAATTATGTTTCATATTTTCTCTTAATCAGTTTGAGGTCTTAAATTAAACTATTAGATAGTCTGAATGCTATTTTTGTTATTAAACTATTTTTGTAATTGGATTTGTTTTGCGTCACTTATAGCATAAATTGGCTCTAAACTTTACCTGTGAACAACCTTTATGGCTCTATCTTTCTCAGCTTATTGTTATTACCTTTTTTTTTTTTTTAAGTGTGCGGTCTTTAAATTTGATAATCAATATCTACAATCAGTCCAAATTTGGCAACTGTTTTTGATTCTCAAGGCTTTAAAAAATAAGGGTTTAAGATTGATAACATTGAATGAAATACAAAATACGATAATAAAACAAAAACTAAACTCGTTTAAAAACAAATAAATTTAGTAGATATCTTTACTGATTAATTTAACAAACCATAATCATCAAGTTCAAAAACCTATAGGGGTGAAAATTTTCTCTCTCATGTGTGAGACCTAGGGTTTATTATGTGCATCCTCCTTTTGGGGCCAACATACAGCAATGCACTCGACTAGTCTCTAGATTGTTCCTAGTCCTAGAGATGGGAGGAGGGGTTACATGACGAAGATTCTTGTTGTAAAAGTGTCCTTGCGAGTGGAGGGGTCAACCTTGGGCAAAGTGAATGGAGAGTGATCCTACAAATCTATAGTTGGGGGGGTGACTCCCTTATCGAGACAATGATGATAGTAGGGAGACCTATCCATTGCCTTTCAGCAATCTTGAGCTTGTGGGTGTTTTTGTCATGATGAGCTTATGCTTTGGCGATGTTTTCTACAATACGTTGTGTGGAAGATTCATAGGATTAACAAGGGCGATGTCTTCACATGATAGAATTTGCTTTTTGGTGTGTCTTTTTATGTTAAGCTTATAGTAATAGAGGTAGTTTTCGCCATCTTTTGGGTTTGCTTGCTGCCCTCAAGATTAATGTTTTAGTGGTATGCTTGTTTGGTTTTCACTAGATTTGATTCAATAAGAAGTGGGTGGTGGCTGTGTTACATCATGCTAGCCATCTATTGATCGGAGGTTTCTACTAATTGTAGAGATTTTGTAAAAAAGAACCGTACTTGTGCTCAATCTTAGATTGTTGAGATACTTTCTCATCGTCAAATCTCTAACATACATCTTTCTCCTTGTGCTACATTAGAATTTACTTATGTCTCATGTATCATGGGGTCATTTGTGCTTTTTGTTATGTTTGTACTTCTTTTAAGTTTAATGAAATTTTTCCTAGGAAAAAAAAAAAAAGGTTTAAGAACCTATATGGAATTGACATGAAAATGGTGACATTTTGACGAAGACTGCGCCTTTGCATTCTCAATTTCATTTTTATTAGTTTTCATAAATTGCTTTCTTTTTTATTTTTAGATATTTAATGCATTTGAATATTTTTGGTGTATGAACTTTTTTTCTTTTTTGTTTTATTAAGCTTTTAGTGACCTGGTTGGGTGAAAGGGCAAGGTACAAAAATTAAGAAGAAGTACGTGAAAGAAAAAATAAAATAAAATAAAAGAGGTACCAAATATATACCAAGTTCAAGAGTTAAAAAAATAAAAAGTAAAGTTACATGGTATTAAATCATCAACAAATTATAAAATTTTTTTTAAAAAAAGTTAACAAATAAAAGGAATATTTTGTAATCATCTCTTTCTTTTGAACTTCATATTTTTTTTTCCTTAAAAAATAAAAGGGAAAACCAAGTTCAAAAGAAAAGGTTAATTACAAAATCTTCTTTTACACTTTTAACTCTTTTACATTTGTTGGAGTCAAACTTTGTACTTCATTTCTCACCGTATACTTATAAATTTAGATTGTTCAAAAACTTAGAATCAGCCTAGCTATGACTCCATAGGAAATCATCAATTGAAGTAAAATGTGATTTGCTCATCACATAGAATGTCGACTCACGAATTAACTCCCCAGTAGGCTCCAGATTGCCAAGCCAGTAAACCTTATCTGCACACATATTAATTATTATTTTTACTTTGCTAATTGAAGCCATATTAACTATCTAATATTTGAGTAAAGTTTACATTTCACTCCAAAATTTGACGATCAGTGACAGAAGAATTGGCTAAGAAAATAAAAGTATAAGATATTTAATCATATATTTTTAGGAATCAAATATATTCCAGAAAATGTTGAAAAAAAAAAGATAAGGGAGATCCTATAATTGACTCAACAAAAGATTAAAAAAACATATATCTCACATGGGATTTATACATTCGCAAAAGTGTGAATCACCAAAAATTCAACCTCCAATACTACTGTCTATACTTTTTTGGTCCAAATAGCTGGTGATAAACAGCATGTGGGTTAGCCTATCAGTAGAAGAAAAAGTGTAATCATTTCTCGCCTTAAACTTCCTAGTTATCATAATTCATTAGGTCTAGCACCTTTTCCAAACACTCCGTTTAGTCCTTAAACGGCCTCTAATTATGTTGAAATACTGTTTGAGCTGCTTGATTTCAAGATCTGCTACGTGATGTAGAATGTTGATTTCCCACTAAATGTTGGTGATTCAGTAATATGATAGTTTGTTGAATATAAGAAAATGGTATACTACAAAATAAAAAACATAAAAACCCTAAAAGAAAATAAAAAGGAAAAACCCAAAACAAAAATAAAATAAAATTAAGGAAGAGTAACTTAAGAGAAAACTCTTGGCATGCATTTGGTGAAACAACCCAAACAAAATACACTCAACTCATTTTTTGTTTTTGTTTTTTTCTTTAAAAAGTCAACCAATTTCACAATTCACTAGTTTTAGTTATAAATCTAAAACTAAAACTTAGTCCATAACGTTATATACACAAGTCCAAATATTTTTTTTTAAATTATGTAGAATTTCAAAAATAATGAAATAAGATTCATATTGATATTTTTCTTATCAAAAACAATTTAATTTTTTAAGTTTTTTTTTAACTATAATCAGTCAAATGCACATGAAATACATTGCTGAACTCCAACTTAACTCCAACCCATAATTTTTAGCTTAAGCCTACCTACCTAAATGCATGTCTAGATTTTCTTACTTTGAAACCTGCCTGGAAGGCCTGATGAGCGATGGCAGTTACTTAGGACTAGTAGAGGCCATGGAAACATGCATATAGTTGCTTGGGGGAGCATGCTTCTTCATAAGGTTTATTACGTTGCATTTTTTTAGAAACCACATCTTTCTTAACATTAGAAATAGCATCTTGGGTTGCAGCTAGGGATGTAGCTGTACTAACAATATTAGTATGATACTCATTCCTAGTAACAAATCAGATTGCTCGATTAGGTTTTTTCCTACATTTCCCAAAAGAATGCCTAATCACTCAACAATGGGTTCAAAAATCTAGAAAATTTTTGTATTCCATGAAGATGTATGTCAATGACCATCTCATTCCACCATGAGAGAATTCAGAAGATCATTAATTAAATTAATGTCTAAATAGATCCTAGCAAGTCCAAATCCTGCATCCAATGTAGATTGGTCAATTTTCAAAGTAGAACTAATAGCCTTCACAATTTTAGTTAAAATTCTTAGGTGCCAACTTTCATTCCCTAATTCCAATAGACCCACCTAAACCTAAGTATTGATAGGATGGTGAGAATGGGAGTTGAAATCCAAAGTCCAAGGTTGAAGTATGAAGACTTCTAGCTTGACGAACCAAGAATCCATAGACTAAACCTTGTCCCGATCAACTTGGTTGATGAAGTGAATATTGGCGTAGCTTCTTTCAAGGGAGATAAAATTCCATGAATGCCTCAATAGAATAAGATGGCCACTAATAGAGGTTTGTAGATTAACATTCTTTGTTCATCAACATCTTCGAAGAATTTGATCTTGATGATGTGACCTTGTTTCATTGGATGATTCTATGTGGAAGTCAAGGTAAAGATTATGGAAGACTAAAGAGAAGCATACATAAGGATTGTGGAAAACTAAAGAGAAACATAGATTTGGTTTGTAGCTAAAGCTCTATATGTGTATCCATAATTGTTAGGGTTGGGGTCTGTGGGGCAAGAATCGATCAGATTGGAGTTGATGGGATTGGAGCTGTCAAGGATGGAATCAGCAATAAGGAAGCATAAAGGATTATAGATGAAGTAATGGGAATTGTTTAAGCCTTTTCGCATTGATCTCCATTTACTGGAGTAGGAGCAACTGTGGTCGTGGAGATCAAAGGTGAAACCATGGCTATGAGAAGAAACTATGAGAGACTAATAAAGGATTAGAAGAGTCTTTTCTTGGTAGAAAATAGCTACCTAGGCCAGTTAGACATGGTGGCACTAGGGTCTCACAATAACCCTAGCAAATCTAGTTATCCCAAGCTTGGCTCTTCTATATGTTATCGCTTTTATGTGACTTCTTATATCAGAAATAAGACAGTTTGTTAGTAATGCTCTAAGTAGGAAAGATATTTTATATGTATTTTATTTATTTTAAACTAGATAATAAAATTATATTTAGAGGTTATTCATTATATAGCTATATATCCTCATTCTATTTACATGTTAAAATAAATGTAAGCAAATATAGCTCACCGACTACTTATGTGAAACTATTAGAATGTTACATACGAGGGATTTTTATATGCGAGAAGATAACATTCTAAAGTAAGTAATCTAAACTATGGTCTGTAGTCTATAGGGTTAGATTGAGCATCTAACTCATGTCAAGACTATTATGTTATCTAAAACCAATTGGAGGGATGGTTTGTCTTGACTGTCTAGAGCTTTGACTCCCAAGTACAAACATAGATATGTTGCCTAGTAGTGACATATTAGACTAAGACTAAAGTGTAATTAATCTACGTAGTCAGCTTGAGTGGATCATGTCACTTTTGACGTTCATTATGCAATTGTTAGGTGTGCCTTAAGTGAGAAAGATATTTTAATATATTTCATTTATTTTTGAACTGATTAATAAAATATTTTAGAGGTTATTCATTACATTGCTATAAGTCCTCAATCTATTTACATGTTAAACTACTAGAATGTTGCATACAACAATCTTTTGTATGTGAGAAAATAATGTTCTAAAGTAAGTGGTTTAAATCTAGAGTTTATAGTCTATAGGGTTGAGTGAGCATCTGATTCATGTTAAAACTGTTATGTTATCTAAAATCAATTTAGGTGACAGTTTGTCTTAACTATCTAGAGTTGTGACTCCTAAGTAAAGACATAAATATGTTACTTAGTGATGACATATTAGATCAGGATTAAAATATGATTGACCTACGTAGTCTGCTATGAGTGGATCAATCTGCTTTTAACATTCATTATGCAACAACCTTAATCTTGAGTAAGTAAACAGCTCCATGTATATGGCTAGTTTCAAAGGCTAGGGTATCTCAGAGGTAATAAGCTTATGGTTTGGTTCATTGGGTACATAGTACACATACGATGGAGGGATTGCTTACAGATAAGGAATCATAGCTCTTATGTGGAGTTAAGGTTATCCTCTTAAAGGCATTATATTAGATTGGTAGGAATGGATAAAGTCTTGGGTTATTTACTTTATCGGTGACTTATTATTAACATATGGTGTATAATCATTATCTTATCTGGTGTATAATGGATATTTAAGATAGTGTGATCAAATTTAAAGATTTGTGAAGTTTAAAATTTGAATCAAATTTTGAATCATGAATCCTTCCTATAGCCGAATTTCTTATGGAAAAATCCAAGGAAAGAAATTCAGATATTTTGTGGATTAATTAGAATGAAAAATCTTGCTTGAAATTTGAATCTCCTTACTCCAAGCTTGGCCGAACTTTTATGGGATTCTCCTAGGGAAAGAATCGGTTTTTGTATGGATAAGAGAGAAGAAAAATTCTTATTTGAATTCTGTTTGAATTTTAAATCTTTCTAACCTAAAGGTGGCTGAAATTTTTGAGTAATTTTACAAGGAAGAATTTTGGCCTTGGGGGTTTGAATGAGAGAGAAAAATCTTTTCTTGATTCAATTCAAAATTCAAAAGTCACCTTATGCAATATTATAAATAGGAGTTTTACTACTCCTATTTTCTTTAGACCATAGGCTCTCAGACGAGCTGGCTTATTGTCACAAATCATATGACAATAAGTTCTTAGAGATCTGGTGGTCGGAAGGGGACAAGTCATGCTGAGTACCAATTGAGGAAATAGGTGCCCACACACTCAACCATCTTGGAATTGGAGAATATAGGAGAAAACTAGTTAATTGAAGCCCTTTATGGTGTTGTCCTCCTGTGTTTCTGATGTTGACTATGGTATCTAAAGTGTTTTATCCGAAAGGTATATTTGATTATTGATAATTTGTTGTATATGGTAACATGATTTATAACGATCTTTGAAAAATTTTAAAAATTCCACTGTGTGTGGTGCCCCCGAATCCAACCACACAAAACTGTCATGAATCGACTCTGTTGTCGACCAAGACAGTCATGTGTCGAATTCGGATCGCCATTTAAAACTCTTTTTCTCTCAACTCTTATTTTTTTTAGGGCCTAAAATTTCACCCAAATGTTTTTTTTCTTTTGTATACATACTTTGTTTATAAGAAGACCAAGTACGAAAGCCATATAAAATATCATAATAATTTTTTTGTTGTCATTTTGAATATAACATAATGTACAACATACAATATATATACTGTATTTTTCAAAACACATTCTCTTCAATTCACTAACTCATCACTCAGCAGAAGACTGGTAGTAGGACCGAGATCCACAGTGGACTCCTTATCCCGTTGACACGCGCTCATCCTGCCGCCATCCATTAGTCTACTGGACAGGTTTCTTACCTACAACATGAACAAACTGATGAGTTAACAGGTTCAGTAAGTTCAAACATACTTAATAAGAATCACATAAATTCAAAAACAGCAAAATTACAATTTTCTATGAATAATACTATTTATTCGTGAATAGTACTATTCATGATGAATAGTCCTATTCATGATGAATAGTGACTTGACCCTTAACTGATGAATAGTGACTGTTACCCTAACTGGTTATAATTCATATTATTCTAACCGGTTACTATTTATATTATTCTAACTGATTATTATTCATATTACCCTAATCAAAAGCACTACACTTAGTCCTATTCATGATGAATAGTGACTGGACCCTTAACCGATGAATGGTGACTGTTACCCTAACTGGTTATAATTCATATTATTCTAACTGGTTACTATTTATATTATTCTAACTGATTACTATTCATATTATCCTAACCAAAAACACTACACTTAGTGTTAGTGTCGATTATGCTCAATTATGGCTTTCGTCATATTTTTGACTATTCTCTCTATTTAGCGTTGAGCTCATTTTGGCAGTACCGATAGTTTATCTTGCACACTGACTGGGAGGGCCTAGGGAGCGACCCTATAGTTTCTTCCTCTCCAACCCTTATTGTGTCCCCGTAAGATCTGAAAAACCTCCACCACAATGTTGGAGGGGTGGTATGCCTTAAATAGTTTTATTACCATCTTTCAATTATAATTCTGACCAAGTGACATTAATCGTTATCTCAAGGTCACTAACCTCCATCACCCATAAGCCTTATACAAAGTTGCCAAACTTTGTACAAAAATTTTCCACATTAACCAATATTCAGAACTCAGCACACATTATCAAATTTTTCTCAAACATAGCCTCGGTTTATCATTTTAATCATTACCACATATTTTTCATCACCTTAAGCAATTATCACATATTATTTTTAGGTTTTTAATGTACATATCCACATCAAAACGTAACAAAATTTTCATTCCAACCCTAGTATTAGCCACGGATTTTCCATGCTAAATCACATAGAAAATTTTGTTTTCTTTCCTAGGGTTTTTATCAACATTTCTAATCATTGATCAATACTAAAATTTTTCTACTTTCTAGTGTTTATCACCCACAGATTTTAGCATGAAAATGCATTACAATTTCTTGTTTCTTGATTCTAATTCATGCTTAATTCAATATATTACCAAATGAATATAAACCATCAAGCAAATCATCAAATTTTCCACCTTACAAGGCCACAGATTTTTTCATGGAAACATGCAAAATTTTTGCTTGTTTCTTAAACCTAATTCATGCTTTAATCTTTAAAACACCAAACCAATCATAACATCAACAAAACATCAATTTTTTTTCAATGTTTCTACGCCTCCATACCCATGGATTTTCACTAAGAAAACACATGAAAAAAAATGCTTTAATTTAGAAGCTAACCTTATGAACTTGTTCCCTTGCAACCTTGGTTATGATTGAAGGCTATTTTGGTGTGAAATTTTTACAAATTTTGGCTTAAAATGGGGAAGGGGGGGGGGGGGGGGGGGGGGGGGGGTGGGTGGGGAACCCACGAATTTTTGCTGCTAGAATTGGCAAGAATTTGGCCAAATTTCTCTATTTTTTTGAATGAATTTTGAAGCCTATTTATAGGCAAAAGCAAAGGACTTTTTGGCCATTTTTTTCCAACAATTTCCTATTTGTTCAAGGACTAAAATGCAATATTTTTAGGCCAAAAATAAAATTTTTTTGCTACCCTCTTTCTAGGTGGCCGAATGGCCTTTTTTCAAAAATTTAAAATTTTTTTCCATGTCTTTTTGGCTAGATCTTGGCCATTGATCAAAAAGACAATAAATCCTAACCTTATATCTTGCTAAAATACTTTCCAAGCCTTAAAAAGCCTATTATTATGACATCATAATTATGATGTCATCCTATAATATTAAGGGATTAATTCACTAATTAATTCGTGGTCAAATTTTGACCGAAAGTCAAACTGAATGGAACTTTACCGAAATCGCATAGGCGGGTTCTGGCACCTCCGGTGCGATCAATTTGTTTTATTTTGCTTCAGTTTGGTCAAAATTCTATACCATAAATTTCTATCATTTTAGTGCATTTCAGTGCACTTTCTAGGGTTTTTGGCTCCGTTTTCGGGCCGTCTCACCCGATTCTGTTCAGTAAGATTTTCCATCCCCGAACTCACTCATTTTAACACTGCCGGAACATTTTTATAGTATTCACAACAGTATTAAAACAAAACTTTTTCATATTTTATTCATTAAAATTGATACCTACATACAATTTTAATCTACTCCGAGAATCTAACATTCGCAGTTATCACACTGTGCATATTTTTTGTTTTTTTGTTTTTTCAACAAGTGGTATCATGGCCAACTCATGAATATGTCATATATATAAATTATACAATCGATTATGTCTCTAATATGTATGGATTTAATATTTAAAGAGTGACATTCTAAAAATCTTATATATTGTTATCATGGTTTATGTGATATATTGCATGTAGTTATTTTAATTTTATGATTATTATAAACATGCTCAATTTTGCTGGCTATGATTCTTTAGAATTTTAGAAAAATTATATCTAGGAATTTTTATATAACCATAGGAGTGGTCTAGCATCACCGTAATTTTCCTATGGATTTTTATCTCTCTGAATATTTAAAATTTTTTATACACCGGAAATTGTATAGGAAATTTTATGCAATTATTCATAGAGGAGATCAAGATTGAAGACTTTGAATTTATTTTTCCCATAATTAGAATTTAATTTTGATGATTTAAAAATTATTTTTGTGTGGAGATGTGATAACCGGGAATTTAGAGGTTCTCTGAAGAAATGTAAGATTATATGTATATGATAATTTTAATGTATAAAATATGAAAAAGTTGTGTTTAATACTGTTTAGAGTGCGATAAAATGTTCTAACAGTGTTAGAGAATGTGATTTCAGAGATGGAAAATTTTCCTGAACTGAAACAGATGAAATGGCCCTAAATCAAAACCAAAAGCCCCAGAGAGTGTATTGAATACACTAAAAGACGAACAACTTACGGTAGTGATTTCTGGTCAAACGGAAGCAAAATAAGGCAGACCGATTGCATAGGAATTAATTGTCTGCAACATGATATATTGTAATGTTTAATTATGTACTATTGCACGTTAGATGAAAAGTCCTACAGGCACTAGGGTGTAGTTAAACTAACTCATCTGATAATTGACAAGTCTAAGAGGTATATTGAAGATATACTAAGGAAGAAGGTGCCATAGCACTAGAGTGTGACTAAATTTAAGACACACCCATAAATAAAAGAATGTGTAAAGACCTACAGACATTAAAAGTTTTTTACTTTGAGGTGATGATTAATGCTACCCGGTCAGAATTATAATAAAGAAGGTAATGAAACCACTTTTGGCGTACCAACCTCCAATACAGTGGGGGTTCACAGGTCCTTCGGGAATATAATAATCACTTCGAGCGATGATAAACTGTGGAGGATTGGCCTAAAAGGGGTAGCTCCCCGGGTCCCTCACAGTAGTGTACATAATAGTACGGCCACTGTGAATCCAAAACCAGAACATAATGAAAGATAATGACTCAAACTGAAATAAATGCCATAAACGAGCATAATTGGAAATGATAGACACTAACAGTATGTTTAGTAGTCTCGATCATAGTTGATGTGAACAGTACCTAGTCAAAGTTAAAGTTACTGGTCACTGGTCAAAGTCTAGTTACTATTCATGAATGAATAGTATTATACATGGGAAATTTTATTATTTATGTTTTTGGAACCTACATGATTCCTAATATGTATGTTTGAATTTACTGAGCCTGTTAACTCACCAGTATGTTCATGTTACAGGTAAGAAACCTGTCTGGTAGATACTCTAGATGGCAGCAGGATATGCGGTGCTATTGGAATAGGGAATTCTACTGTAGATTATGATCTTGCTACCAGTCTTCCACTGAGCTTTGAAAAAGAGGATTTGCAGAAATTATATTTTGAGACACAAAGTTGAGAAAATGTATTTATGTAAACTATGTTGTATTACAATAAGACAACTAAAGTATAGTTTTAAATTTTACATGGCTTCCACACAAGAAAAGTATAAAAAAAGGGCTCTAAAATACGAAGAGTTAAAAATGAAACAATTTTTTTTTTGGCGATCCGATGAGGTTCACGGGCTGTTTCAATAGGCTCTATAGTCTGATTGGAATAGTTTTGCATAGCCAAAATTAGGATCACCACAAGAAAATTCCAATTTTTAATTAAGATATCCTAAGGGGTAAAATTGGAATTTGGCATGAAAATCGAGAAAAGGAGTCGTTGACTAGAAATCACTAGCGTAAGTTGTTCATCTTTTAGTGCATTCGGTGCACTCTAAATTCCAAGAACCTCTAAATTCTCTGTTATCACATTCACCCCTCCTTATAAAATTTTCGTCCTCAAAAATTTAGAACAAGTGGGGGTACAATTCTCTCATTTCTTCTTCACATTCCCACGTAGCCTCTTCGATGTTGTGATTTTTCCATAAAACTTTGACTAGCAGGATTGTTTTATTTCTCAACACTTTTTCTTCACGTGCTAAAATTTGAACAGGCTACTCTTTATAAGTCAGGTCTTCTTGAATCTGAACTGGTTTATGCCTTAACATATGGCATGGATTCGGTATGTACCTTCATAACATAGATACGTGGAACACGTTGTGTACTGCCGACATCTCTGGAGGTAATGCCAACTTATAGGCAACCTATCCAATGCGTCGATGATTTCAACTAGTCTAATATATCTTGGACTCAATTTCCTTTTCTTACCAAAATGCATGATTCCCTTCATTGGCGAAACCTTTAGGAATACGAAATCCCCTTCATTAAATTCTAGGGATCTTCGTCTTTTATCCACATAACTCTTTTGCCAGTTTTGTGTAATCTTCATTCGTCGTTGTATCTTTACAATTGCATCTGTTGTTTCTTGTATAAAATCTATTTTGTACAGTTGTTTTTCTTGTAGATCATACTAGTGGATGGATGATCTACACTTTCTTCCATACAAAATTTCATAAGGTGCCATTCCTACAGAAGCGTGGTAGTTATTGTTGTATGAAAATTCTACCAAAGGAAGCTTTTTGTTCCAATTCCCTGGAAAAATTATACAAGCACGAAGCATGTCTTCAATGTCTGGATAGTCTGTTCATATTGTCTATCCGTCTATGGGTGAAAAGCTGTACTAAAACGTAATTCTATTCCCATGGCTTGTTACATACATTTCCAGAAATTCGAAGTAAATCATGCATCTCGATCAGATACAATCAACTTCGGTACGCCATGTAGTCTGACGACATGAGTTATATAGAGATTTGCTAACTTCTCTAGTGAGAAAGTCATTTTCATTGCTATAAATCGTGCCGTCTTTGTTAGTCTATCAACGATAATCTAAATGGTGTCATAGCCTTCCCGGGTCTTCGGTAATCCCACTACGAAGTCCATTGTAATATTTTCCCATTTCCATTCAAGAATTTTAACAGCTCCAATTTTCCACTTAGATGCTAATGCTTTGCCTTGACCTTTTGACATGTCATGCAGTGACTCATGAACTTTGCTATATCATTCTTCATCCCTTTCCACTAGAATTGTAATTTGAAATCCTGGTATATTTTGCTGGCTCTGGAATGCACTGAATATGGCCTCTCATGAGCTTTTGCCATAATTCACCTTCTTAATCCTTCATCAGCGGGGACATGAATTCTTTCCTAATGCAGGATTAATCCATCGTTAGAAATCTCTTCTTGATGACTTACTAGCTTTGAATCTTGCTTTTGAGCTATTTTAATATCTTCGATTAATGATGACTCCAATTGTAGCACTACTAGCCTTCCAAATATCAACTCTAATTCCATTGAGTTTATTTCTTACTGTAATAGCTTTGGTAGTTTTTCTATTGGCAATTGATGAGGAACAACAGATTTCCTACTCAAAGCATCTGCTACACGGTTGGCCTTTCCTGGATAGTAGAGGATCTCGCAATCATAATCCTTCACCAATTCCAACCATATTCTTTGTCACATGTTCAGCTCATTTTGCGTGAAAAAGTACTTAAGACTTTGATGATCGGTGTAGATATGACATTGAGCTCTATATAAATAGTGTCATCAAATTTTTAGTGTGAACACTACTATAGCAAGTTTCAAATCGTGCGTGGGATAATTTTTCTCATGATCCTTCAGCTGATGTGAAGCATAGGCCAATCACCTTGCCGTCTTGCATCAGGACTGCTCCTAATCCCATTTTTGATGCATCACTACGTCTCCCCTTCAATAGGAGGTGTAAGGATTGGCGTACTCGTTAACTGCTTCTTCAGTTCTCGGAAGCTTCTTTCACACTCTTCTGTCTATTCGTACTTCCTTTCCTTGTGTGTAATGGTTGTGAGAGGTGTAGCTAATTGTGCGAACCCTTCTACAAATCTCCTATAGTAGCCAGCCAAACCTAAGAAACTTCGTATTTTTGTTACATTCTTAGGTGCATGCCATTCATTAATCACCTCCGTTTTAGTAGGATCTACAGCGATTCCTTCTTTAGAGATTATGTGTTCGAGGAAATGTACTCTATCTAGACAAAATTCATATTTAGAGAATTTGATGTAGAGTTAGTGCTTCCTTATCGTATGAAGAACGATCCTTAAATGTTCCTCATGCTCCTCACGAGTTGTCGAATATATAAGTATGTCATCTATAAATATAATGACAAACTTATCCAAGAATTCCTTGAAAATTCTGTTCATCAGATCCATGAATGTAGTTGGAGCATTTTTTAACCCAAGCGGCATCACCAGAAATTTGTAATGACCGTAATGGGTCCTAAATGCAGTCTTCAGGATGTTGTTCTCCTTAATCCATAGTCGATGATATCCTGATCGCAGATCGATCTTTGAGAATACTACTGCGCCTTTAAGTTGATCGAACAGGTCGTCAATTCTAGGTAATAGATACCTATTCTTGACATGACCTTATTCAATTCCCAGTAATCAATACACATGTAGAACGTTCCATCCTTCTTCTTGATAAACAGTACTAGAGCACCCCATAGGGAATAACTCAGACGTATAAATCCCTTGTCAAGAAGCTCTTTCAATTGTACTTGTAACTCCTTTAGCTCCATCGGTGCCATTCAGTACAGCGCCTTTGAAATAGGTACGGTTCCTAACTTCAATTCAATCTCGAAGAAGATATCTCATTTTGGCGGTAGTCTTGGTAATTCTTATGGGAAGACATCGAGAAACTCATTGACAATAGGAACATTTTCAGGTTGAAGCTTCTGCCCTTCTGTCACGTCCACTACATAAGCTAAGTATTCAGCATAGCCACTAGATATTAGCCTTCTTGCTTTCATCCAACTGATCATTATCTTCTTTGTTTCATGTGACAAATCGATATATTCAAAGCGATTTTCTTGATCAGGTTGAAACACTATTCTCTGCTTTCGACAATCGATTGTAGCTTGATACTTTCCTAGGAAATCCATTCCTAGGATTATGTTGTAATCAGCTAATTTTATTACGATCAGTTCCGCGTATAACTCTCTATTTGCCACAATTATTGGTACATAAGGTAACCAGTAATTGGATATCAACACTTCGCCTGAGGGTAGAGCCGTTCTAAACATCATACCCATGTTATCCTTAGGATATCCTATCCTATCCGTAAATTCGCATGAAATAAATGAATGTGTAGCTCCAGAATCAAATAAAACAAATGTCAAATGATTAGTGACAGAAAACTGACCTATCATTACACTGGATGTCCCAGCTTCCGCATCCTCTTTTGTGTAGACCATGACCTGAGCATTTACAAGAGGCATGCATTCTTGTCTTTCTTGTGTCACCGAAGGCCCTTCAATTTTCGCCTATAGTGCATGAGCTTGGGGACGTTGCTGTTGTGGCTGAAACGTGCCCTACACATTTTGCCAATTTTCTGGGTAGTTCTTCACAAAATGGCCATCTTTTCCACATTGAAAATAGGCGTTTGGTGCATATTTGCATCGGCCCGGATGTTTCTTCCCACATACTGCATAATCGCAAACCACAGATCTGGTATTATTATTCAGCCTTCGTTGCTGATTTTGATTAGTCTGATTTTGATTTCTGGAAAAATTGCCTTTTCTTTTCTCTTGCTGTTGTTGACTTACAGTGTTGGACTGTCCTGGCTTGGCACTTTGATTTTGCTTACTACTCTGACCAGTCTGGGTTCCTGCTTAAACAGCTTTTGCCAAGACTTTTTCCTTCTTCTTACCATCCTAGATTTTCTTCTTTTCTTCTCTTTGTCAAGCTAAATGGTACTCAGCTCTCAGAGCTCGACTGACACAATCAGCTATCATAGTGGGTGGCATTAATCCACTGTCTACAAATGCTGAGATGTCAGGTCGAAATATCCTGAGCATCTTTTATATTTTCTCCCTCTTAGTAGGGACTACATAAGGGCATAGTCAGGATAGTTGATCAAATTTCTGACAAACCTCACTCACTGTCATGTTCCTCTGCTTCAATTCTGCAAACTCTCTCTGTTTAGGTCGTAGTAGTGTGGGGTCATAGTACTTCTGATAAAATTCTTCTAAAAATTCTGCCGATGTCATTATAGCCACATTTCTTCTCAGTTTGATGGTATCCCACCAAAACCTTGCATCCTTCCTCAGCACGAAAGATGCACATAAGACCTTCTCCTGTTCCGTTAAATCCATAAATTCTAGGATCATTTGAATCGAGGAGAGCCATTCGTCTGCTTCTAACGGGTTTGTAGAGCCCTCGAATTCTGGCGACTTCATGCATCGAAATCGTTCATACAACAGCTCCTGATTTATTCGGGGTTGTACCACTTCAGGCATACCATGAGGTGCTACTTGTTCTACTGTACGATCTGGCTGTGGTTGAACTTCTTCAACATGCTGTCTATGTTCCATCTGTTCTAACCATTACTTTAACTCAGCATTTGCCCTCATTTGTTCTTCTAGAAGGGCTTGTAATTCATCAACCCTTTCTGAAAGGACAGGATGCCCTCTTCTATTTCTTAGGGGGCATTTGGAGAACAAATTCAATTTTAATTTTACTCAAATACAATACAATTTTACACCAAATACAAATTTTGCAACAGTGCTACGAAAACAATTACTATTCAAAACATTTTTAAAACAATCACATCAACTTTTCAACTCTACTATTTATCTCTACTTTTACCAATCACATCAACTTTTTAACTCTAAAATACTTTTCATCCAAACACACATTTCATTCAAATACAAAACAAATACTTTTCAACCAAATACAACATTCAAAAAACAAATTTTATTCAAATACAATAAAAACGCAATACGTTTACCAAACGCCCCCTTAGGTTTTTCGCATTCACTATATTCTCTTATTTCCTATAGTCACATGAAAATCACTCGTTAGATTTTCTCCAAACATATTTTCATAATATAAGTAAAAATAGATTTCAAACATTATACAATGTTAACACCTTATCATTTTAACATAGCATAATTTCATAACATAATACAGTTTTTGTGTACATATCAACATTTATATACATATCACTTTAAGGCTCTTTTTCAAAATGGCCTTTCAACACAGTCATACATGCACATATACAGATATATATACACTTATACATCTTTATATGTTTTACATTCTAATCCCTTGGTTGATCCAAAACTATCAGAAATTCTTCTGGATCTTCCTCTTCCTCATCCGAACCATTTTCAGCCCCAGATGATGTTCCCCTATTAGGACTCATCTCAACACGTCGCCTAGATGGGCTAGCCTCATGGTCATTAGCCATGGATCGCACTCCATAAAGGCGATCTAACATTGCCTCTTGTAATAATTGCTCTCGTCTAATATGGACCATGCAGTCCATCTGAAGCTCTTTTTCAGCTTTGGCTACTATAACAATGAACTCTCTTAGAGTAAGGGAATAAGGTGGAGTTACCCTTTGTCGAAACACCACTATAAGTCCCTTCCAAAACATATCACAGAATTCCTCGTCAGTAATATTAGGGATAGGACATTTTCTCATGATATTCTCCTCAAATCATACTGTGTACGTAAACATCGTGTCATTGAGCAATACTTGAAGCCTCTCTACCCGAAGAATAAACTCTCTAACATTGGCCAGTTTGGGCCATTCAAGTGATGGTGTCACTATTCGGCTCTCTGGAGGATCTAGGATTGGTGTTGAACTCTTGGGTGGAAACTGCTATATCATAATATGCCTAAACTCAGCCTAGTCAAGTCCTAGCAGCATGTCCTGATCACAATACTCCTAGAACATTCGTGCATCTCCACGGAATGTGCTGACTGCCAACATGACCTAGTAGTCCTCGTCAATGTCACATTGATGCACGATCGTCTCCACATCATGTAGCCAATCTCTGGTAGTAATCCCCTGTTGGCCTCCCTCGAAGGTGGGTGGATGACTGCCTCAAAATGCATGTACAATGCGAACTGATACTCTGGCTCTTATATGTAGACGCCCTCTGACAACTGGAATGTCTATCTCGACTGGTGGATTAAGTACCGATCGAAGAGGTGGTGCTTGAATCGGCAATGGTACCCTAGCCCGTGGCACTGATGGTTCAGGCGTCAGTGGTCTATATACAGGATGTTGGGACATGGATGGCCTAATGACAGATCTTGTCCACACCCTGATCGGTCCTCTTGGTCTGTATAGTTGAGGTTGAAAATATAGTGAGCTCGTCATCTTATATCTTACAAAATATTTAACCTTGTATAAATAAAAGGTAACTAACTTAAGGAAAACTAACTTACTTGGATTGACAAGCAGGTTACGCTTTGTGCCAGTAGGGATATGGTTAACTACTCTGATACCAACCTGTGGTGACCCCAATTTTGGCTACGTGTAACTATTCCAATCAAACTCTATAGTCGATTGAAACAGCTCGTGAACCTCATCGGATTGCCAAAAAAAATTTTTTGTTTCATTTTTAACTCTTTATATTTTGGAGCCCATTTTTTTATTTATACTTTTCTTGTATGGAAGCCATGTAAAATTTAAAACTATACTTTAGTTGTCTTGTTGAAATACAATATAGTTTGCATAAATACATTTTCTCAACTTTGTATCTCAAAATATAATTTCTACAAATCCTTTTTTTCAAAGCTCAGTGGAAGACTGGTAGCAGGACCATAATCTACAGTAGAATTTTCTATCCCAATAGCACCGTATGTCCTGCCACCATCCAGAGCGTCTACTGGACAGGTTTCTTACTTGCAACATGAACATATTGGTGAGCTAACAGGCTCAGTAAGTTCAAATATACATACTAGGAATCATGTACGTTCCAAAAACATAAATAATAAAATTTCCCATGTATAGTACTATTCATATATGAATAGTAATTTAGACTTTGACCAGTGAACAGTAACTTTAACTTTGACTGGGTACTGTTTACATCAACTATGACTAAGACCACTAAACATACTGTTAGTGTCTATCATTTCTGATTATGCTCACTTATAGCATTTGTTTCAGTTTTGGGTCATTATCTTTCATTATGTTCTGGTTTTGGATCCATAGTGGCTGTACCATTATGCATACTACTATGAGGGACCTGGGGAGCTATCCCTTTCAGGCCAATCCTCCATAGTCTATCATCACCCGAAGCGATTGTTATATCCCCGAAAGGCCTGTGAACCCCCACTGTATTGGAGGCTGGTACACCAAAGGTGATTTCATTACTATCTTTCTTATAGTTCTGATCAGGTAGCATTAATCATCACCTCATGGTCAGGAACCTTTAATACCCATAGGTCTTTACACATTCTTTTATTTATGGGTGTATCTTAAATTTAGTCACACTCTAGTGCTATGGCATCTTCTTCCTTAGTGTATCTTCAGTACGCCTCTTAGACTTGTCAATTATCAGGGAGTTAGTTTAACTACACCTTAGTGCCCTGTTAGGAAATGCCATTAGGGACATTTTAATGTATTTATTTTGAACTGGATAATAAAATTATAATATAGAGGTTACTCATTATATTACTATTTGTCCTGATTCTATTTATATATTAAAGTAAATGTAAGCAAATATGGCTCACTGACTGCTTGTGTTAAAACTGTTAGAACGTTGCATACAATAGACTTTTGTATGCGAAAAGACAATGTTTTAAAGTAAGCGGTCTAAATTAAGGTCTGTAGTCGATGGGGTTAGACCGAGCATCTAAGTCATGTTAAGACTATTATGTTATATAAAGCCATGGCGGGGACGGTTTGCCTTGACTGTCCGAAGCATTGACTCGCAAGTAGAGACATAGATATATTGCTTAGTGGTGACATATTAGACCAAGACTAAAGCATGATTGATCTACATAGTCTGCTATGAGTGGATCAATCTGCTTTTGACATTTATTATGCAATAACCTTAATTCTGAGTAAATAAACCACTTCATGTATATAACTTGTGTACTTTGATGTTCCAATGGCTAAAGCATCTTAGAGGTAGTAAGCTTATAGACCAGTTCATTAGGTGCATGACTTGTATAGGATGGAGGGTTTGTTTACAGATATCGGAATCATAGCTCTAAGATGTTAAGGGTATCCTCTTAAAGACATTATACTGGATGTGAAAATGGACAAGGCCTTAGGTCGTCTGTTAGGCAGATGACTTCTTATTCACATATGGTGAATAATCATTTTCTTATTCGGTAGTATAATGGAACTTTAAGGAGGCATTATACTGGATGTGAAAATGGACAAGGCCTTGGGTCGTCTGTTGGGCAGATGACTTCTTATTCACATATGGTGAATAATCATTTTCTTATTCGGTAGTATAATAGAACTTTAATGTGTAGATGCACCATGTTACACATCCCCATCGCCTCTACATGCCTTTCAAAGCTTTGAGCCACTAAAGTCTTAGTAAAGGCATTGGAAATGTTGTCCTCAGACGCGATCTTATATACATCCACTAATCCTGTCTCCACGTGCCCTCTCCAACTAAGAACATTGATCCTGATGCCGACTTCCTCGAATCCTTTCAAGTCTAGAAGACTCAGTCTATGTATCCTATGGGTGTTAGGTCTCTTCCCAAATACACTAGCATATAATCCTTCGTTCTCTTAAGATACTTGAGTATATGCTTCACTACTTACCAGTGCTTGGTTCTAGGATTCGCTTGATATCGACTCACTATACCTACTGTAAAACATATGTCTGAGCGAGTACAAAGCATAGCATACATAAGGCTACCCACAGCGGATGCATAAGGGACCTTACTCATATGCTCTTTTTCTTCCGATGTCTTGGTACAGTCATCCAATGAAAGAGTTAGACCGGTAATGGAAGTTGTGAACCTTTCTTTGCCTCTTGCATTGCATATTTGTCAATTATTTTATCTATGTATAAAGCTTGGGATAACGCTATCATTTTGCTCTTTCGATCTCTGAAGAGACGAATGCCCAGAATATAACTAGCTTCTCCCAAGTCCTTCATGTCAAACTGTTGGTGCAGCCAAAGTTTGACTGACGAGAAGTTCCCTACATCATTCCTAATGAGAGTATATCATCGACATAGAGTATCAGAAAGACCACTTTTCCATCCTTAATACTTTTATAAACACAGGGTTCATCAACATTCTGCTCAAAACCGAATGTCTTGATCGCTTGATCAAATCTCTGGTTCCATGAGTGGGATGCTTGCTTTAATCCATAAATGGATCTAAGTAACTTGCAGACTTTTCTTTCTTGGCCTTTGGCCACGAACCCTTCGGGCTATGTCATGTAGATACATTCCTCAAGATGGCCATTCAAGAATGCCGTCTTGACTTCCATTTGCCAGATCTTGTAATCGAGAGCCGTAGCAAAGGACAGAAGAATACAGATAGACTTCAGCATAGCAATAAGTGAAAAGGTTTCATCGTAATTGATTCCAGCCTTTTGCGTGTACCCCTTTACAACCAATCTAGCTTTGAAAGTTTATACTCTCCCTTCTGCATCCTTCTTTCTTTTGTAGACCCACTTGCATCCAATGGGTTTTATCCTATTCGGTAGATCTACAAGTTCCCAAACAGAGTTGGATTTCATAGAATCCATCTCATTGTTCATGGCCTGTTTCCAAGATTTAGAATCAACATCATTTATAGCTTCATCATAAGTGACCAGATCATCCTCATGCTTATGAGCCGCAGCCTGGTATACCTCAGCATCATACATGAAGAAATTAGGCTTCTTTAAAACCCTCCCACTATGATGAGGTACCCTAAATTGTTGATCGTCTACAGGTCTTTTACCAGAACTCGGACTTGCGTCCAAGACCGAAACCTGTAGAGTAGTTCTTTTACTCGATAACTCCTCTAGCACCACTATGTTTCGAGGCTTAAAGTCATTCATGTGACTTTCTTCCAGGAATGTTGCATGGGTTGAAATAATGACTTTTTGTTCCTTTGGGTTATAGAATAAACCTCCCTTAGTGCCCTTTGGATACCCTATAAATATGCACAATTCTGATCTTGGTTCCAACTTCTTCGCATCCCCATCCAGTACATGTGCCGGGCAACCCCATATTCTCATATGTCTAAGGGAGGGCTTCCTGCCATGCCACAATTCATATAGAGTCTTGGGAATTGACTTGCTTGGAACCTGGTTCAGAATATAACACGTCGTTTGTAATGCATATCCCCGAAATGATAACGTCAACGTTGAATAACTCATCATGGATCGCACCATATCCAATAAGGTCCTATTTCTCCTTTCAGCTACACCATTCTGTTGTGGAGTACCAGGTGCAGTCAACTGGGATAATATCTCATTCCCTACAAGATGTCCTAGAAATTCATCGGAGAGGTATTCGCCACCTCGATCTGATCGAAGTGCCTTTATGGATTTACCCAATTACTTTTCCACTTCTGCACGATACTCTTTTAACTTATCAAAGGTTTTGCTCTTGCAGTGCATCAGGTGCACATATCCATACCTCGAGTAATCGTCTATAAAGGAGACATAATACTCGAACCCTCTTTATGCTGTGACGTTCATGGGGCCACATACGTCGGTGTGTACAATTTCTAAGAGTTCCTGAGCCCTAGTACCCTTAGCTCCAAAAGACCTCTTATTCATCTTACCCTCAAGACAAGACTCACATTGAGGAAGACGTACCTCCTCCAGAGATTCTAGAGGACCGTCTTTCACCAACTTTTGAATCCTATCCTAATTAATATGACCAAGTCTTAAATGCCAAAGATACGCCTTGTTAGAGTGAGAAACTTTCAACCTTTTAGAGTTATTTATTAATTCGGTGTCAAGCAGTGAGTACATCTTTGGTTTGATCAAATATAGGTTTCCGTCCATCCAACCAAAACAGATAAAAGACTTATTTTTATGAATATAAACTCTTTTACTAAAAGAAACTGAATAAGAATTCTTTATTAAACAAGCTGCCGATATAAGGTTCCTCCTAAAATTAGGAACATAAAAATAGTCTTTCAATAATATAAACCTAAATTAATCAAAGTAAAGATAAACGTCTCCCACTGCCTCAGCCACCATAAAGTTACCGTCTCCAGTCCACAATGAGAGGCTCCTATCATGTAGAATTCTCGTTTCCATGAACCCCTGCATAGAAACACAAACATGGTTAGTGGCTCCTGAATCAATAATCCAAGTATCTTTCGATTCTTCCACAAACATGCGTTTAAATAATGAAGTTCCTTACCTTCGTTGCCCTTGGTGGCTAGGAATTCTCGGCAAGCCTTCTTGAAATGACCTACCTTCCCACAATGGAAGCACTTGGATATTTTAGGGTCTCTGGGCTTCTTATTATTATTCTTCTTCTTCCTATCCGAGACAAGAGGATTAGAAGAACTGGAAGCCATTTGCTTCTTATTTGGCCTCTTCCTCTTCTGTGAGGGTTTGGAAGATTCCGTCAAATTAGCCTCTCCTTTGGGTTGGACTGTATCTCCATCCCTGATCATCTGTTCATAAGCTTGGACTTGCTTCATGAGCTCGGTGAGTCCTAATTCCCTTGTTGCCAGATTGTATGCGGCTTTAAACCCCACAAAATCTTTTGATAGAGTTTTGAACACCATCTCGATCTGGGTGTTGTAGTCTAACTCAGTACCGTTTTCGGTAGCCTCAGCAAAGAATCCCATTATAGTGATCATATGGTCCTTTACTGGAGTACCTGCCTTCTGCTTGGAGTTCATAATACTGGTGATTGCAGACTGTCGAGCCAATTTTTCTTGGCCTCCGAACATGTCTTCCAGATTTTCCATGATCTCCCTAGCAACTTGATAAGTTTCATGTTGCTTTTGTAAAGCACTCGTCATGCTAGCAAGAATGTAGCACCGAGCTATCTCATTGGATTCTCTCCAATGAGTATAGACAACCGGGACCTCCTCAAGTAGTGTGTTAGGTTTGGGTCCAGGTGGGCATGGTTCATCCAGCACGAACTTGTGTCTCTCACAACAGAGAACTTCAGTAGATTTCTTTTCCAGTCTTTGTAATTATCGTCGTTTAACTTATTTTCAGTAAGTATTGAAATGAGAGGTGTCGGTAACATTTTGAACTGAAATAAAATTATACTAGACATCATTACAAAGCCCAAGCAAATTATACAGATAATTTAGCAAATAAAACATACAAGTATGTTCCTACATGAAACTTGAAAAACATGTAGCATTGCAACGGTAATTCTCAGCACCTATTGCCCCAAGCCACCAAGGGGTGGTCATGAGACAAATAGCTAGAACATGGACCCCGTCTAATTAATATATGTTGCCTTAAATCCTCCAAGGTTAAGACATATATTAATAACCGCTTATTTTGGCTACTAGTTTAGTTAACAGAGCTTCTAGGGAAGGTTAATAACTAAACGAGTTTTGAGTGTATAACCATTGTTTACGTAGCTCGATCCACGTCCTACCAAGCCACCGAGGGGTGGTCATGAATAGGATCGTGCTTTAACACGTTTTCCACATTGGTGATCCAACCTAGTATACCGGCGGCAGTATACACCTACCGAGGGGTGTGGTCAGGGCAGAACTGATGTGAGGCGCTACCATGCTTTCATATATGGATCAACAATGGAGGCCGTGGGTTTTGTTTGAAACCCTCTCCCACTCAATATTTTGAAAAACATGCAAGTTTTAATAAATATGTATGATCAATATAGTATGAGCAGCACTCACCTATCCTATATGACATGTTATCAAATATGCATATAAAACATCCATCAATACATATTTATACATCCATGACATATCACAGAAAAAATAATTGACAGAATAATAACCAAGCCATGGTTCCATCCTAGAACAAAGAAAATAAAGATTACAAAATTCCATCCAAAGCATTCTTTGGGTTTTGAATTTTGTTCCGTCTTCTTGTATCCATCTTTATGTAGCCTCTTCATTTATTTCTCATCCCAAGAATCATTTAAAATTTAAATTCTAAAAATTCAAAATTCAAATTCGAATTTTAAATTTAAATTTCAAATTCAAATTTTAACAATTTAAATATCATGTGTAATAATATGTAATTTCAAAAAAACTTTAAATTTTCAATAACACATTTTTAAACATGATTTTTAAAATTAAATCTCAAATTTCAAAATCAAAATTTTCGTTTTTTGGCCCGTTGGACCACGGGTCCTGAAGGCCCATAGCTGTCGTGGGCAGCCCCCAACCCCTAGCCCCCAGGGGGGCTAGCAGCCCACGGTCCCGGTACAGTCCAGCCGGCTGCATGCCTGGGTGGGTGCAGCAGTCCACCAACGCCAGCCATGGGCTGCAGCCCAGGGTTGCGGCCAGCCCTTGGGGGGCCATGGCCACCCTCGGCTACAGGCAGAGCCTGCGGCTGTTGGTGGTGCAGCCGTGGGCAGGGGCTGCCACTGCCCCATCCTGCCCAGGGGTAGGGGCTGCAGCGCCACCACGGCTGGTGGTCCATCCCGAGGGTCGGTCCTCGATTTTCATGCCATATTCCAATTTACCCATTAGGATCTCCAAAAATTAATTTGAATCCTAATTAAATTGGAATTTTCCACAGAATCGAAATTTCAACTTTTAAATTAAATTTAACTTTTGGGAAAAATAAATTACGATCTTCAAACTTCAATCTCCTCCAAGAATAATTACATAAAATTTCCTAAACTATTTCTGGTGTACAAAAATTCTAATCATAATAATTCGAAGAGACAAAAAATTAAAATCCATGGGAAAATTATGGTGATAATAAACCGCTCCCATGGTTACATAAAAATTCCTAAGTAAAATTTTCTAAATTCTAAGGAACCATAACCGGCATTAAAGAAGCATGCTTATAATAATTTAAAAATTTAAAATAACCACATACTACATACATAATACATGATAACAATATAATACTGGATGTCAAAATGGACAAGGTCTTGGGTCGTTTACTGGGTGGATGACTTCTTATTCACATATGATGAATAATCATTTTCTTCTTCGGTAGTATAATGGAACTTTAAGATGGCCTGATCAGTAGGATTGAACAAACTTTAATCTAAGGCTGATCATGGATATCATATGAGGGTTTTCCATACATGACAAGGTCATTGGACATTAGTTGTCACAGGCTTTCATAAGACGGTATATAATTGGGAGTTCAATTTTAGGTTTATAGTGGTGTGACTCTGAAGTTAGTAATCATATGATTGAGTTGTTCGGTATAGAATAATGATCATATGGATTCACGGGAGCCCAGTTATATATGTCCAATTGGTCCCTCTACTAGCTCCACATAATTCCTTAACGAACGGCAAATTGATCTATGCATGCTTATTGGCTAGTTGACTTTGCATGGATGGTGTTAACATAGGATCAGGATGGTGGACAAGATTCTCTCCTTTTGAATTCGGATTTTGTTTTGGATAATAGAGTACACAATTATTCGAACTCCAAATAAAGTTGCCATGATTTGATTTGAGATTGAATTGGAGTTGTAGAAAATTATCCATGAGGACAAAATTGGAAATACAATTTATTGTAGATTTTGAAATTTGAAATTTAAATTTTGAATTTGAAATTTGAATTTAAAATTTAAATTTGAAATTTAAATTTGAAATTTGAATTTCAAATTTAAATTTGTAATTTGTAATTGAAATTTGAAATTTGAATTTGAAGTTTGAATTTTGAAATTTGAACTTTGAAATTTAAATTCAAATTTTGAATCACAATCCAAGTGGAATTCGAATTAGTTGTGGATAAATCCACATGGAGAAATTCGAATTTGATATAGATAATGGAGAGGAAAATCTTGTTTGAATTCTTCCTAAATCTATCTAGAAAACTGAATTTGTTAGGGAGGATAAGTCCTAAGAAAATTCAGATTTTATGGGATTAGGATGCAGGGAAAAATTCAAGTTTCAATCCTAGTTAAATTTTGATTCTCTCCCCTCTAGAATGGCAGAAAATTATTGGATAATCCTAAGGGGGATTTTCAGTTATTAAGGATAAGGGTGAGATTAAATTCAAGCAAGAAAATCCTATTTGAATTTTGATTCTTTCCATCACATTGTGGCAGGAAATTTTGTGGATAAATCCAAGGGAAATTTCGGTTTTTATGTGGATAATGGTGAGATAAAATTCAAGCAAGAAAATCCTATTTGAATTTTAATTCTCCTCACATTAAAGTAGCCGAATCTAGCCTTGTTCATGGACTAAGGGAAATTCGGTTGTTATGGATAAATGAGGTGATAAAATTCAAGTTAAATTCAAATAACATATTTGAATTTGGATTGCAAGATCCCTAAAGTGGCCGAAATTTTTAGTTGGTTAATGGCATTGAAAATTTTGGATTTTGTGTGTGGATAAGGGAGAAAATCTTCTTCTAGTCCAATTCAATTTTAAGGGATCACCTCATGCCAGTTTATAAATAGGGGTCCTGCCACTCCAGTTCTCTTAGACCACAGACTCTTAGGTGAGCATGCTTATTATTGCACAATTCACCGTGACAATAAGTTCTTTAGAGGTTTGGGTGGTCGGAAGAAGACTAGCAGTGCTAACATTCCGATCGAGGTTCAGAGTGCCCACACACTCAGCCATTCGAGAATTGGAGAATAGTAGAGAAGGCTAGTTGGTTGAAGCCCTCCAATCATTCTCCTCCTGCAAATTGGCATCCTCTGAGATATGAGTTTAAATTGTTGTTAGTTTATTATATATGGCATCATGAGATATTTAACGATTTTAAAATTTTTTATAGTTCTACTACGCTACTCTAATGCGTTTTTATCGATTTTACTTCTTCATGCTAGTAGGACTTTTCATCTAACGTGTAATAGTACATAATTAAACATTATAATATATCATGTTATAGACAATTAAATGTTTGAACTTACCAGTATTCAGCTAATATTGTCTTTCCACAATCTGCAGACGTTCTCTCGTTCTATCTAGATTGGGTCCCTATAGACAAAATATTGTCTGTTAATTATCATCATTATTTATTACTTTGCATGTATTAATTTTTCTCTAATCATCACAATGCATTTCATCCCTCTTTATGCTACACGGCCTGATACACACCCTGGTACATGGCCGTGTCTGAAGCCGTGTACCCCTCGGTCCTTTGGTACATGGCCATGTAATTCCTTTTCTACCCATGTAACTGTACACGGCTTAGTACAGGCCAGTGTTTAAGCCCGTGTACTTCTCTGTCTTTCTCTCCCACATGGCCGTGTAACTCCTATTTGCCCGTATAACAGTACACGGCTTGGTACACGCCCGTATCCAAGACTGTGTACCTCTTGGGTCGCTTAGTTTCTTCCATACACTACTGTGTACCCATCTACACAGCCTTGTTCTTCACAAATTTTGGATTTTTAGCCTTAAAAATCTTATTTTAATCATTCTAAGTCCTTCATGGTCCTTTTTGAGCTTTTTCAGACATTTTTGATCCAATGACCATTTTATCCTTGGTGAATCTCGGGACTGTTCTTTTCTACTCTATCATTTTTCTGGGATTTTTTAAGCTCAAATATCATAAAATAACATTTCTTAGGCTTCGTTTTATCTTTGTAGCAGCCATTATTACTGTAAAGACCGCCCCATTCCTATAACTTGAATTTCAATTAATGAGAAATTAAGGAATAATTTAATGCCATTTAGTACAAATTTACAGAACATAGTCAGGTACACGGCTGTGTAAGAAGCTGTGTACCAATCAAACTGAATATGTGAGGAAGGCCGTGTAATGGGCAGAAAGCTGTTACACTGACTCTCAAATGTATGAAACTTAATTACTATGTAATGAGTAATTAAGTTGAAAATACAATATAAATTCTAATTGAATAGACTAAACAGATACAGTATTGTTTAGGTACTATTCATGTAGTGAAAGGGGGTAACCGACAGTGAACCCAGTCCATCCTATTATGTGTATAAGTGTATGAAATACGCAGTATCAGGAAACTGGTCCAGATGACCATTTCTTGACACAAGACTGGTGAACAGATCACCAGAACGCTTGGACTGAACGTCTGAGCATAATAGTGATAGAAAACCTAGCAGGGTACAATACCGAGAAAATGGTCCAGATGACCTCTTCTCGTCTAGAAACTGACAAAATTGGAGTCAGAATGCTCAGACTAGTCAGTTAGAATTGAAAGTAATGAATAGTAAATAGTGAAAAATGTAGTGTCAAGCTACTGGCCAAGAGGACCTTAATTTGACATAAATCTGATATATTCACTGTCAGCAGGCCCAATTTGGTCAATTAGGCACAAACTGTGAATTTTTTTGTGAGATACGCAGTATCGGGAAGAGGGTCAAGGCGACCTTATCTCACCCCGAAACTGATATATTTAGACTTAGGACGCCCAAATTAGTCAACCGAGTACTTGACACGTTTTTCAAGATGGGATCACACAGATCCTGAAAACTGGTCCAGACGCCAGACGAACGTAAAACTGATAAAATTGGAATCAACACGTCTGAATTAGTCAAGAGAGACTGTGTTGGAAATTTCGAGCGAAAACATCTCGGTATGCGTGCATAAACACAACACGGTGTAGACACAACCACAGTATAGGAAATGAATAGTAAATTGGTGAAGAATGGGCTCTTAGATAGTATAAATCAACTAGAATTATCAGTATAAAAATCAGATTAAAAAAATCCAATTTCCTGGTGAAAATTAGAATACTGCCGAAAAAGGACCGAAAACCGCAGTAGAAAACTGAACTGCGAAGAGAGCCAACACAGATGAATTTTTGGCTACAAAAACCATGTGCCCATTGGCTGGAAAGTAGCTGTTTCAGCTGCTAAAAACCCCAAAAAGCAAGAATAAAAAAAATGGGCAAGTTATGACACAAAACCCATTAAACAATAATTCATTTCCATCACCTTACATCATGCAATTTTTTATTTCTTCCCCTTTAAATGGCTACAGCACATTCGGTGGAGAAGGCCTGAAATGGCCAGAATTTTGTCCCCAAATTAGCTTAGGAAAAGCTTGATTAAGTGAGCTTAGGTTTGGTTAATGTTTGCTAAGTTTGCCTATAAAAGGGTGACCAATACCTTAGGTTTTGTCTCTTTATTTTCACACTCCAAAAATTTCAACTCTTTATCTCTCTTTCCTCTAGCTACTGTCGACCACCCTCAAGCCCTAAAACCCTTCATTTCTCAAGTCCAAAACACAGCCAAAAGTTACCAAAAAATCAGCCCTCACAAGCTTGAGCTAGGAGGATTTATTCCAAGCCATTCTAAGTCCATCCAAGGGTAAGTTTTTGAAACCAATCTTTGTGGTTTTTGGTTATTGTCTTAATTTGATATTAAGAGAAACTTTTATGGTGTCTTGCTATCATAAACCAACCCCTTTCTCACCAAGAATCACATGGCTATTTTGTTCATCAAGCCCTGGTTCAAAATCGTGCTTGGTTCAAAGCACAAAGGTAATAACGGAAAACCCTACCTCTGGTGGTTTAGTGATTTTAAGATTTTGATCAAGAAATTTATGTGTATTTGTTTATGCACATGGGTTGTAATAAGCTTATTTAGAGCCCTTAAGTTTCCATTTTTAAATTTGTGGTTATGTGGTTTTGTTTACAATTTTTTTGAATAGTTATGAGCATGTGTAATGCAATGAACGTTTACGAAGTGGCTAGACACAAATCTGTCCCAAGAAATAGCCACGGATTTTGGCCATTTTGACCCCCTTAGGTTTTGAATTTAAGATTTCGTAAAACATAAATTTAAGGAAATTTCAATACGGTCATTTTTGCATCAAATAGCCTTTAGCCAAAAACGACACTATGATAGGTTTTTAGAGTGATTTTCACTCAGTGCCCAAAACTGGGACTGAAAAATCCGAGCCCAGACTTAGTCTCGAATTTTGCTAAAAATGGACCACTTGGACTCCGAACCAAACTTTGGGCTCAACATGAAAGTTACAGAACACGTCGAAAGCTTTAAGATGAGCTGTTTTCAAAACAACGTAAAATTGGTATTTTTTATAAAAACTGGGCACATAGCCACGGGTTTAGTAAGATTAGGGCCAGTTAGAGTTAGATTTAAGCTCCGAGGTGAACATGATAATTGTTCATCTCATCGAGAACGAAAAATTTCATGTTTGCCAATTTCACAAACAAAGTCGTTTCGATTAAGTTTCAAAACAGTATTTGAAAGTGGTTCAAAAACTGCCTTTAAAATGTAATATCAAAAATGGGTTTTACACACTTTAAAAATAGAAGTGGTTTTCATAAAAACGTCCCCGACCTTCCAACGGGGTGATAAGGGGATGGTTTCAAAACAAAGAATTTTCCCCAAGAATTTTATAAGTCAACCAAACAAGCCTTAGTAGCCGGGTAGGCTACCTGTGGCGGCCCGCCCCTTGTGGAGATCATACAATGCTATTACAGTTGAGCTGTATCGCTAACTGCGATAGATTGTACTCTCATGGGTCGCCGGCTTATCTCTCTCCTCTATTTAAATCATGACGTTTTTGGGAAAATTTTTTTTTCTTTAAACATCATATAAAATCTTTTTCCACTATTTACTTTGTTGATAGCTACAAAGTAATATAAATAATACAGTACTTTTGTAAAATATATAATTACAAAAGAACTGTTTCCCCCTTTTTCCCTTCACTTTAACGCTCAGCGGAAAGACTCTGGCAGTACCATATCCCTCGCCCAGTTATCCCATTTGACACGCGCCATCCCGTCCGCCATCCAGCCAAACAAGCTACTGAGCTGATCGCTTACCTGCAACATTAGCAAAAATGGTGAGCTACAGGCTCAGTAAGTTCAAACATGCAAGAAATAAAATTTCAATGAATAGTACTATTCATCGTGAATAGTACCGTTGACTACTATTCATCCGTGAATAGTACTTTGACCACTATTCATACGTGAATAGTAATGTTGACCACAACACTGTATTACACTAGTACATCTACCGCGATGTTAGTGCTCTCACTAAACTGTCTTATGCTCAATTATGGCATAGTTTCAGTTTTAGGTTATTATCTTTATTTACGTTCTGGTTTTGAGCTCGGTTGGCAGTACCATTTAAGTGTGCATGACTGGGAGCGGTACCTTAGTGCTGACCTCCACAGCCTTAGTCTCATAGCCCCGAAGGCAAAATTTTATATGACTGGGAGCGGTACATCAGTGCTGACCTCCACAGCCTTATCTCATAGCCCCGAAGGCAAAAATAGTACCTCCCTGTACGGAAGGCTGGTACGCCAGAAAGTGGTTTCATTACCGACTTTTTAACATTCTAACCCGGTGACTTCATATTACCCCGTGGTTAGGAATGGTTCACATTTTAATTTTAGTTGAGTGAGTTTCATTAACCTCGCTCTAGTGCCCGAAGCACAATTAACTATGTGTCCCATTCTTATAGTGCCCGTAGCACATTTCGTCTCTCTCTCTATTCTATCATAGTGCCCGTAGCACATATGTACCTAACTTATAATTAGTACATTAAAATTAGCACAATATTGCTATATGTTGCAGACAGGTAAATGTTTGAACTTACTTTATCAGACTGTTCTCTTTCTCTCTCTTGGATCTTGAATCGCCTTCCTTGTAGGCCGATTTTGGGATCCTACAGACAAAACTATGTCTGTTAATTTCTTTCCCATTTATAGCTTTTATTTTTCATTAAAAAGCTTAAATAAAACCTATTTATAACTTTTTAGGTTTTATTTATTATTTTCACCATTTTCCCCCAACTTTTGCAAAATTACGATTTTGCCCCAATATTTTGGCAAAATTGCAGTTTTGCCCCTGACGGAATTTTATTGATCCAGACTGCATTTTTGGCTCTCAGGAACTTTTCTGATTCTTTTCTAATCATTACCGGGTTCGTTTTTACTTTATTTCCATTTTTCACTTTCCCGGCCCTCGGGAAGCACTATTCCGACCCTCACGTCGGTTTAGCGATTTTCTATCGTTTCGGAGCCTCAAATGGACGTTTCACTAGTATTTAAAACGTTCATCTAGACTTTCCCGACCTAGGTCTCCGAGGCTCGGGTTTTCCGTTCCCGACTCGGACCTTTATTTTATTTCCAAAAACGCCCCTCCCTCGGGGTCGGTTTTTTTTTTTTTCAATCTCACACGCGTTTTTCATTTTTAAGGCGACGGGTTACTATTCACGACCCACCCCTTAAATTTTTTTCCTCATTCAATTTTTTTTTCCGTTAGGGACTCGGGTTTCCGTTCCGGCCCTAACTTTTATTTTAAATTCCTATTTTACCCCGAATGCCGTTTTCGAAATTTCGGCAGCATTTCGGCGTAAATTTAAGGCTTCCGGCGTTAGGTACGCCTCGAACCGTATGTACCTGCCACGTACTATACCACAAGCCTATTTTATGTAAAAGTTTTCCAAACTTTTACATAAAAGCCCACAAATTTCAAATTTCACATTATCACCCACATTACAACATTTTTTTCACAAATTTACCCTTAATTTGGTTTCGGTTTTCACAACAAAACCGAACCAAATTTTGTCAAACTTTCACCACATTTTAGGCCATTCAATTGTCACATTTTTAACACATTTTCAAGCCCATTTTCTTGGATTTTCAACCAAATTTCCTAGGGTTTTAACCCTTGCATAACCCACGGCCATTTAATGAAAATCATGCTCAACATTTTTGTTTCATTCTTTCATTCACATTGCCACCATTTACACATTAATTTGCATGATTTCAATCAACCAAATATCACATAAACCAATGAAAATTTTTCTTCCAAACCATTTACAACCCACGGCCACCTTATGAATTTCACACAAGAATTTTTTTCAAACTTTCCACAATGAAATACAAGCTTTGTTCTTCACAAAATTAAGCTTAGAAAGCATATTCACCATTAACCAAATTTTTTTTCTCATTGGTTACCCAAGGTAACCCACGGATTTACCCTTGAAAAACCAACCAAATTTCAGTTTTTCTTTACACAATTTGCATGGTTTTCTTCCTTATTTCATCCTTAACAAAACCCAACATCAAATCCATGAAAAACAACCAAAAATTTCCATCCTTTTTCTCACTATTCACCCACGGATTCCATGAAGAAAAACCATGAAAAATTGAGTGAAAAAGGGATTTACCTTGGTCTAATGCTTCCTTTGCCTTCAATGAACACTTTGCCACTCTTTTTTGTGAAGAAAATTGAAGATATTGCTTGGTTCTCCTTTGGTCCCTCACGTAGACACCATGGAAGTTAACTTAGAAAATTTTTTCTTTGGTTTTGGCATGAAAAATGGGTCTCGGCCTTTATGTTCCAAAACTTGCCGACTTAAGCCATCAAAAGACCAATTAATTTAGCCTTCCACCAATGAGAATTAGACATCTTTCAAGCCATTTCTTTCCCCATTTTTCAAAAATTAAAAAGGGTATATTTTGGCCAAATCTTGGCCTTTAGATCAAAAGCTAAATGAATCATGGCCATCCATTCTACCAACCACCAAAATTCTTTAATTTATTAACCTTGAATTATGATGTCATAAATACTAAAGTGAAAGTTGACTTTGACTTTCACTATTCACATTAATTCGACTACTTTTTGACCGATGCCGGTTCGAGCCGAAATTTTCCTGAAATCGTCCCGGCGTGTTCCTGAGGTCTCCTGTGCAGTCGGATCAATTTAATCTGCTTCCGTTTGATCAAAATCAATCCCGGAAGTTTACCGTCTTTTATTGCTCCGGTTAGGGTTTTTAATGCCGATTTTGGCACCGTTTCACCCGTTTCAACTCAGTGAATTTTTCCAACACTGAATTCTTACTCGTCAGTATTGTTAGAACATTTTCACATATTCTGAACAATATAAATACATTTATTTCACTCTTTAAACAGTACAAATTGTTATATACATACAATTGTACATTTTCGTCCGAGAATTGCCTAAATTTCCCGGTTGTCACATTCACCCCTCCTTATAAAATTTTCGTCCTCGAAAATTAGAACAAATGGGGGTATAATTTCCTCATCTCGTCTTCTCGTTCCCACGTAGCTTCTTCAATATTGTGATTTTTCCACAAAATCTTCACTAGTGGGATTACCTTATTCCTCAGTACTTTCTCTTCACGAGCTAGTACTTGAATAGGCTGTTCCTCATATGTCAAATCCTCGTGGATTTGAATAGGCTCATGCTTCAATACATGGGACGGATCTGGTATATACTTTCTCAGCATCGACACATGAAATACATTATGCACTGCCGACAATTCTGGGGGTAGTGCTAATCTGTAAGCGACCTTTCCAATGCGTTCGATAATTTCATAAGGTCCAATGTATCTTGGACTCAGTTTCCCCTTCTTACCGAAACGCATAATCCCCTTCATAGGCGATACCTTGAGAAACACGAAGTCTCCTTCGTCAAACTCCAAGGATCTCTGCCTTTTATCCGCGTAGCTCTTTTGTCGGCTTTGCGAAATTTTCATTTGACGCTGAATTCTAGCAACTGCATCGGAAGTCTCTTGCATGAAATCCGTCTTATGCAACTGCTTTTCTCGCAAATCGTACCAGTGTAATGGTGATCTGCACTTCCGTCCATACAAAGCCTCGTAAGGTGCCATGCCTATCGAAGCTTGGTAACTATTATTGTACGAGAATTCAATCAATGGTAACTTCTCGTTCCAATTTCCTGCAAAATCCATAACACAAGCTCGAAGCATGTCCTCTAAGGTCTGAATTGTCCGCTCTGACTGTCCGTCTGTTTGCGGATGAAAAGCCGTACTGAGTCTCAATTCAGTACCCATGGCCTCTTGCACACACTTCCAGAAATTTGAAGTGAACCGTGCATCTCGATCTGATACAATGGATTTCGGTACTCCATGTAGTCTGACGACATGAGTTATGTACAGCTGAGCAAACTTTTCCAGCGAAAAAGTCATCTTGACAGCTATGAACCGTGCCGTCTTGGTCAGTCTGTCCACAATAACCCAGATGGCATCATAACCTTCTCGGGTTTTTGGGAGTCCCACTACAAAATCCATCGTAATGTGTTCCCATTTCCATTCAGGAATCTCCAATGGTTCCAATCTTCCTGCCGGATGTTTATGTTCCGCTTTGATTCTCTGACAGGTCATGCATCTGCTCACGAATTTCGCTATATCGTTCTTCATCCCTTTCCACCAGAACTGTAACTTCAAGTCCTGATACATCTTGCTAGCTCCAGGATGAACTGAATAGGGTGTCTCATGAGCTTCTGACATGATCCGTCTTCTAAGTTCCTCATCAGCTGGAACATTTATCCTTCCTTGATACAGGATTATTCCATCCTTGGAAATTCCTTCTTGAGAACTTGCCATCACAGGATCTCGCCTTTGAGCTTCCTTTATTTCCTCAAATAGCGATGATTCCACTTGGAGTGCAGCTAATCTTCCAGATATCAGCTCCAAGTTCAAAGAATTTATCTCTTGCTGCAATGGCTTCGGAAGCCTGTTTATTGGTAGCTGGTGCGATACAGTAGACTTCCTACTTAGAGCATCCGCTACACGGTTGGCCTTTCCTGGATGGTAGAGGATTTCACAGTCATAATCCTTCACCAATTCCAACCATCGTCTCTGTCGCATATTGAGCTCTTTTTGCGTGAAGAAATACTTCAAGCTTTGGTGATCAGTGAAAATCTGACATTGAGCTCCATAGAGATAGTGTCGCCAAATTTTAAGTGCGAACACTACTGCAGCAAGTTCAAGATCATGCGTAGGATAATTCCTTTCATGCTCCTTTAACTGACGGGAAGCATAGGCAATCACCTTGCCGTCTTGCATCAGGACTGCTCCCAGTCCTATTTTCGATGCGTCACTGTAGATCACGAACTTCTCCCCTTCAATGGGAAGCGTAAGGATTGGTGCGCTTGTCAGTCGCCTCTTTAACTCCTGGAAGCTTCTTTCGCATTCCGTGGTCCACTCGTACTTTCTTTCTTTGCGTGTAAGAGCAGTAAGAGGTGCAGCTAGTCGCGCGAATCCCTCTACAAATCGCCGATAATAACCAGCCAATCCCAAGAAACTGCGTATTTCAGTTACACTCTTGGGTGCAGGCCACTGGTTAATTGCCTCTACCTTTGTCGGATCTACAGCAATACCTTCCTGAGATACAACATGTCCGAGGAAATGTACCCTGTCCAGCCAAAACTCGCATTTTGAGTATTTGGCATACAGTTGATGCTTCCGTATCATATTCAACACGATCCTCAGATGCTCCTTGTGCTCCTCATGAGTCTTCGAGTATATAAGAATGTCATCAATGAATACAATGACAAACTTATCCAAATACTCTTTAAAAATTCTGTTCATCAAATCCATGAACGCTGCTGGCGCATTTGTCAATCCGAATGGCATCACAAGGAACTCATAATGCCCATAACGAGTCCTAAACGCCGTTTTAGGAATATCACTCTCTTTGATTCTCAGCTGGTGATATCCTGACCGTAAGTCGATTTTGGAAAATACCGCTGCGCCCTTTAACTGGTCGAATAGGTCATCAATTCTAGGTAACGGATACCTATTTTTGATCGTAACCTTATTCAACTCCCGGTAATCAATGCACAGTCGGAATGTTCCATCCTTTTTCTTGACGAATAACACAGGTGCACCCCATGGAGAAAAACTCGGCCTGATGAATCCTTTATCCAAAAGCTCCTTTAATTGTACCTGCAGCTCCTTTAACTCCACTGGAGCCATGCGGTATGGTGCTTTGGAAATAGGTGCTGTTCCAGGCATCAACTCAATCTCGAATGAGATTTCTCTCTCTGGCGGTATCCCTGGTAACTCTTCCGGAAATACGTCAAGAAACTCATTAACCACCAGAACATCTTCAGCTTGAAGCTTCTGTTCCTCGGTAGTATCCACGACATATGCCAGATATCCCATGCAACCACTGGCTATCAGCTTGCTTGCTCTCAGCGAACTGATCATCATCTTCCTGGGTCTTCGAGAAGTATCAACATACTCGAAACTCTCTTCTTCCTCGGGTTGGAAGACTATCTTTCGATTTCGGCAGTCGATCGTAGCTTGGTATTTCCCTAGGAAATCCATGCCTAAAATCACATCGTAATCCATGATCTCCATTACGATCAACTCAGCATATAGTTCCCTATTTGCCACATATACTGGTACATAGGGTAACCAGTAACTGGACAACAATACTTCCCCAGAAGGTAAGGCTGTTTTAAATACCCTTCCCATATTATCCTTAGGAAGTCCTATCTTGTCAGCAAATGCATAGGAAACAAATGAATGCGTAGCACCGGAATCGAATAGTACAGAGGCTACATGACTAGCGACAGGAAGCTGACCTGTCACCACGTTTGATGTTCCTGCCTCTGCGTCTTCCTTGCTGTAGGCCATCACACGAGCATCAGCACGTGACATTCGCTCCTGGCGTTGTGGCCTTACTGGGGACTCTTCCACTCTGGCTTGAAGGGAATGAGCTTGTGGGCGTGTCTGGTGCGGTTGGGAAGTGTCTTGTCCACCCTGCCTATTGGGACAGTTCCTGGCGTAATGGCCTTCCTTTCCACATTCGTAGCAAACAAGTGGCCCAAATCTGCATTGCCCAGAATGTCTCTTCCCGCATGTAGGGCAGTTTTGCACATTAGACTCTGCATTACCAGCTGTTCTCCGCTGCTGGTTTCGATTATTTCCCTGGCGATTCCCAGAAAAATTCCCTTTCCTCTTGTTTTGCTGGGATCCCTGACTATTGCCCTGGCTTGGTTTCGCATTTTGACTAGGCTTGCTTGATTGACCAACTTGTGTAGACTTCGCCAAAGCCCTCTCCTTCTTCTTAGCCTCCCAGTGTTTCTCTCTTTCCTCTTTCTGTCGGGCTACATGAAACTCAGCCCTGATGGCTCGACTCACACAGTCTGCTACAGAAGTAGGTGGCACTAGTCCAGTGTCTACTAACGCAGCAATTTCCGGCCTGAACATCCCTATCATTTTCTGTATCTTTTCCCTCTCAGTAGGGACCACATAAGGACACAAACGGGATAGCTGATCGAACTTTCTGCAGACTTCGCTCACCGACATGTTCCCTTGTGTTAACTCTGAGAATTCTTTCTGTTGCTGTCTCAGAGATGCAGGGTCGTAATATTTCTGGTTAAATTCTTCCAGAAATTCCGCCCAACTCATGGTAGACACGTCTCTTCTCATTCGTACAGTGTCCCACCAAAACCGAGCATCTTTTCTCAGCACAAAAGACGCACATGCAACCTTCTCCCGGTCGGTTAGGTTCATGAACTCCATGATCACTTGTAATGATGACAACCAGTCTTCAGCCTCTAAGGGATTTGTAGACCCTTCAAATTCTGGCGGCCTCATACGCCTGAATCTCTCATAGAGGGGTTCTAGATTCAATGCTGGTTGTGGTTCCGGAGCTCTCTCATGTACTGCAGCTGGAGGAATAACTGGATCTACCTCAGCTTGTTGTTCTACTTGGGTACCCTCAGAGCCTTGTCTCTGTTCTAGCTCCTCTACCCGTCGCCTCAAATTCGCATTTTCTTGCATCTGAGCCTCTAGTAGAGCTTGTATCTGATCCAGTCTCTCCATAACATTAGGACGTCGCTCTCGTCCCTCTGGTCGATTACGTAAATCCACCATTCTTGCCTATTGTCCTATTTTGGCACAATAATTCACCGTTAGCTTTTCCATAACCATATTCGTAAAATCATATTAATTTACGAAATTTAGGGTACTGTAAAGCCACATCATCTTAACACATCATCGTACAACATATAATCATTTTGGTATTTCATTCATAGCAAAACATGTATATGTTATACATAGGTATCACCAGTCATATATACATCGGCCCTTTATACTAAATGGCCACAAGTCTATACAAAAGAGCTTTTCTCTAAGCTACTTATGTACATCTACATATCTACTGGTCACTCATTCCCCGCATCTGGGACTAGAGGATATTCTTCTGGATCCTCATCGTCATCTGGCTCATCTGAGTCGTCACCACCCCGTGGTCTAGATGGTCCGGCCTCATGATCATTCATCATTCTTCTCGGCCCGAATATGCGTGCAAACATCTCATCTTGACCCAGCGTCTCTCGTCGACTCTGCGTCAGATGCTCGATCAGAATCTCTCTCTCGATCGCCCTGATCGTTACCACGAACTCTTGGAGCGTCGGAGGAAACGGCTTGGTCACCCTCGGTCTCAGCTCCAAGGATAAGCCTTTCCAAAACAGCTCACAGCAGTTTGCTTCCGTGAGGTTGGGCAACGGACATCTCCTCCGAATGGTCTCCTCAAACCGTGCTGCGTAAGACATCACTGTCTCACCAGACAGCATGACCATCCTCTCGGTCTGGAGAATGTAATCCCTGACCTCATCGAATCCAGGGTACGCAGGTGTATCAGCCTCTCGTCTCTCTGGAGGTGCTGGAGCAGGTGCTGGATCCCTAGGTTGAAACTGATCAGCCAACCGCTGACAGAATTCGGCCCAACTGAATCCCAATAAAATCTCCTGGTCGCAATATTGCCAGAACACTCGAGCGTCTCCCTGAAACATACTGACTGCCAACTGGATCCACATATCTCGATCAATATCGCATATCACCATGATCCTCTCTACGGCATGGAGCCAGTCCTTGGTCTCCATCGACTGTCGTCCACCATCAAACATCGGAGGACTGCTGGCCCTAAATGCCTGTACTGCCCGTGCCGACACTCTCACCCCAATATGTTGGCGTCCACCAACAACTGGAATGTCCACTACTACCGGTGGATGTACTATCGGTCGTGGCTGTACTATCTCTACTGGCGCTGGCACTGGTGCTGGTACTGGTACGGGAGGTCTCTCGGGTACCGGGGATCGAACTACCGGCCTTTGGGAAATGGGCGGCCTCACAATGGGTCTCGTCCATACCCTTAATACCCCTCTTGGTCGTGGTAGCAGTGGTCTCACATATGGAGGTCTGGTCATCGTGCTACCTATAAGATAATTATTTTCACATAAGAAAATAATTAACTGAACTTAAGTAAACTACTTACTTGGATAGCAGTGCAGGATGCGCAAAGTGTCAAATCGGGATATGGTCATACTGCTCTGATATACCAACTGTGACGGCAATTGGTATTCAAAACTTAGCCACTCGAAAACCACGCTCTGATACCAACTGTGGCGGCCCGCCCCTTGTGGAGATCATACAATGCTATTACAGTTGAGCTGTATCGCTAACTGCGATAGATTGTACTCTCATGGGTCGCCGGCTTATCTCTCTCCTCTATTTAAATCATGACGTTTTTGGGAAAATTTTTTTTTCTTTAAACATCATATAAAATCTTTTTCCACTATTTACTTTGTTGATAGCTACAAAGTAATATAAATAATACAGTACTTTTGTAAAATATATAATTACAAAAGAACTGTTTCCCCCTTTTTCCCTTCACTTTAACGCTCAGCGGAAAGACTCTGGCAGTACCATATCCCTCGCCCAGTTATCCCATTTGACACGCGCCATCCCGTCCGCCATCCAGCCAAACAAGCTACTGAGCTGGTCGCTTACCTGCAACATTAGCAAAAATGGTGAGCTACAGGCTCAGTAAGTTCAAACATGCAAGAAATAAAATTTCAATGAATAGTACTATTCATCGTGAATAGTACCGTGACTACTATTCATCCGTGAATAGTACTTTGACCACTATTCATACGTGAATAGTAATGTTGACCACAACACTGTATTACACTAGTACATCTACCGCGATGTTAGTGCTCTCACTAAACTGTCTTATGCTCAATTATGGCATAGTTTCAGTTTTAGGTTATTATCTTTATTTACGTTCTGGTTTTGAGCTCGGTTGGCAGTACCATTTAAGTGTGCATGACTGGGAGCGGTACCTTAGTGCTGACCTCCACAGCCTTAGTCTCATAGCCCCGAAGGCAAAATTTTATATGACTGGGAGCGGTACATCAGTGCTGACCTCCACAGCCTTATCTCATAGCCCCGAAGGCAAAAATAGTACCTCCCTGTACGGAAGGCTGGTACGCCAGAAAGTGGTTTCATTACCGACTTTTTAACATTCTAACCCGGTGACTTCATATTACCCCGTGGTTAGGAATGGTTCACATTTTAATTTTAGTTGAGTGAGTTTCATTAACCTCGCTCTAGTGCCCGAAGCACAATTAACCATGTGTCCCATTCTTATAGTGCCCGTAGCACATTTCGTCTCTCTCTCTATTCTATCATAGTGCCCGTAGCACATATGTACCTAACTTATAGTTAGTACATTAAAATTAGCACAATATTGCTATATGTTGCAGACAGGTAAATGTTTGAACTTACTTTATCAGACTGTTCTCTTTCTCTCTCTTGGATCTTGAATCGCCTTCCTTGTAGGCCGATTTTGGGATCCTACAGACAAAACTATGTCTGTTAATTTCTTTCCCATTTATAGCTTTTATTTTTCATTAAAAAGCTTAAATAAAACCTATTTATAACTTTTTAGGTTTTATTTATTATTTTCACCATTTTCCCCCAACTTTTGCAAAATTACGATTTTGCCCCAACATTTTGGCAAAATTGCAGTTTTGCCCCTGACGGAATTTTATTGATCCAGACTGCATTTTTGGCTCTCAGGAACTTTTCTGATTCTTTTCTAATCATTACCGGGTTCGTTTTTACTTTATTTCCATTTTTCACTTTCCCGGCCCTCGGGAAGCACTATTCCGACCCTCACGTCGGTTTAGCGATTTTCTATCGTTTCGGAGCCTCAAATGGACGTTTCACTAGTATTTAAAACGTTCATCTAGACTTTCCCGACCTAGGTCTCCGAGGCTCGGGTTTTCCGTTCCCGACTCGGACCTTTATTTTATTTCCAAAAACGCCCCTCCCTCGGGGTCGGTTTTTTTTTTTTTCAATCTCACACGCGTTTTTCATTTTTAAGGCGACGGGTTACTATTCACGACCCACCCCTTAAATTTTTTTCCTCATTCAATTTTTTTTTCCGTTAGGGACTCGGGTTTCCGTTCCGGCCCTAACTTTTATTTTAAATTCCTATTTTACCCCGAATGCCGTTTTCGAAATTTCGGCAGCATTTCGGCGTAAATTTAAGGCTTCCGGCGTTAGGTACGCCTCGAACCGTATGTACCTGCCACGTACTATACCACAAGCCTATTTTATGTAAAAGTTTTCCAAACTTTTACATAAAAGCCCACAAATTTCAAATTTCACATTATCACCCACATTACAACATTTTTTTCACAAATTTACCCTTAATTTGGTTTCGGTTTTCACAACAAAACCGAACCAAATTTTGTCAAACTTTCACCACATTTTAGGCCATTCAATTGTCACATTTTTAACACATTTTCAAGCCCATTTTCTTGGATTTTCAACCAAATTTCCTAGGGTTTTAACCCTTGCATAACCCACGGCCATTTAATGAAAATCATGCTCAACATTTTTGTTTCATTCTTTCATTCACATTGCCACCATTTACACATTAATTTGCATGATTTCAATCAACCAAATATCACATAAACCAATGAAAATTTTTCTTCCAAACCATTTACAACCCACGGCCACCTTATGAATTTCACACAAGAATTTTTTTCAAACTTTCCACAATGAAATACAAGCTTTGTTCTTCACAAAATTAAGCTTAGAAAGCATATTCACCATTAACCAAATTTTTTTTCTCATTGGTTACCCAAGGTAACCCACGGATTTACCCTTGAAAAACCAACCAAATTTCAGTTTTTCTTTACACAATTTGCATGGTTTTCTTCCTTATTTCATCCTTAACAAAACCCAACATCAAATCCATGAAAAACAACCAAAAATTTCCATCCTTTTTCTCACTATTCACCCACGGATTCCATGAAGAAAAACCATGAAAAATTGAGTGAAAAAGGGATTTACCTTGGTCTAATGCTTCCTTTGCCTTCAATGAACACTTTGCCACTCTTTTTTGTGAAGAAAATTGAAGATATTGCTTGGTTCTCCTTTGGTCCCTCACGTAGACACCATGGAAGTTAACTTAGAAAATTTTTTCTTTGGTTTTGGCATGAAAAATGGGTCTCGGCCTTTATGTTCCAAAACTTGCCGACTTAAGCCATCAAAAGACCAATTAATTTAGCCTTCCACCAATGAGAATTAGACATCTTTCAAGCCATTTCTTTCCCCATTTTTCAAAAATTAAAAAGGGTATATTTTGGCCAAATCTTGGCCTTTAGATCAAAAGCTAAATGAATCATGGCCATCCATTCTACCAACCACCAAAATTCTTTAATTTATTAACCTTGAATTATGATGTCATAAATACTAAAGTGAAAGTTGACTTTGACTTTCACTATTCACATTAATTCGACTACTTTTTGACCGATGCCGGTTCGAGCCGAAATTTTCCTGAAATCGTCCCGGCGTGTTCCTGAGGTCTCCTGTGCAGTCGGATCAATTTAATCTGCTTCCGTTTGATCAAAATCAATCCCGGAAGTTTACCGTCTTTTATTGCTCCGGTTAGGGTTTTTAATGCCGATTTTGGCACCGTTTCACCCGTTTCAACTCAGTGAATTTTTCCAACACTGAATTCTTACTCGTCAGTATTGTTAGAACATTTTCACATATTCTGAACAATATAAATACATTTATTTCACTCTTTAAACAGTACAAATTGTTATATACATACAATTGTACATTTTCGTCCGAGAATTGCCTAAATTTCCCGGTTGTCACACTACCACACCAAACAAGCCTTAGTAGCCTGGTAGGCTACCATACCAAACAAGCCATAGTGGCCCGGTAGGCCACTACACCAACTTTATGCAAAGTAACCGAGTAGGCTACATGGTTAACAACACGTGAGATAATCGATCAGTTGACTGGTCGGCAACCAGTCATGGACTGTGTTCTGAACAACACTGTGAGGAACGATGATTAATCTGTCAAGAAGACAATTAATCAAACAATGATAGAAGTTAGATGTCAAATTCCCAAGGTAGGCCAATAAGGTACCGATGGACCTTGGTACCACATAGAAACACAAGTGAAAGTCACTAACAGTATTAGTGACTCAGCGAAGGTGCTGATAAGATACGTTATTGATGACAGGTAGTAACCTGTAAATTAACAGAGGCAAGAGAATGTGTTGGCTTGCAATTTAGGTAAGTACAACTCTACCTACAATATGAATAAAATAAATTTGAATGATGTTTTTACAGGATGTTAAGTATGCCAAACATGCACACGATGATGCACAGCATACATAAGAGCATATAGTTTCACAATCAAGTAGACTGGTGAAAGAACAAGTTAGATGCCATATGTTCCTATCACATAGGATTAGGGATAGCTTAGAGAAGCATATGGCTAGAATAGATAAATAAGATGGAATTTAATAGGTGTATCGTACTGGCTTTTTCAGTTAAAGAGGTTTTTAAGTTAAATAAGTAAAAGCAAAGTTGAGCATCCGTTGATGGCTCTTCGGATTTTTAGTGACCTCGGGCGTTGCCGTTGGTCTGCGCTTACACGGTATTAATACACGAGCCCTAAGTAGACAAGAGAAAGAAAGAGAACATTAAAGCATAAATGAACATAACTGGATCATGTATTGATCACAGTATGCATTAGTCATAGTTCACTATGCTTCTAGCTATAGTAAGATGCACTCTGTACATGATGTATACTGCTATGCCTAAAGTATATAAGTTCTGTTTTTCAATGAGATGATATGTTATGATCTGCTATGTGCTATGTTAAGTGGTATATGTTGATGTCTTACATGTTTATATGATTTTAAATATGTACTACGTTTTAAACATGTTTTGCGGTTAACATGTTGTACTTACTGGGCGTAAAGCTCACGGAGTGTGTTCATGCTGTAGGTAAGCGTCCTATGGCTTAATCATCTATGGGCGATAACGGCGGCGGAGGCAGATGTAAGGCGAGGTTGTGGACACACAATGAGTATTCTTTCACATAATTTTGAGTAAACAACATTTTTTTTTGAATAGTAACCGTTAAACAGTATTTTTAAATAGTAACCATTAAACAATATTTGTGGATAGTAATCATTAAATAGTATTTTTAAATAGTGATGGTTAAACAGTATTTTTGAATAGTACTGTTAAACGGTATTTATGAATAGTAATATTTAAACAGTATTTTTGAATAGTAATAGTTAAACAGTATTTTTGAATAGTAAATAGTTAGACAGTAATATAAATGTGTATGAGTAATTGAACCCCCTATGTTTAAACGATGTACATTAAAGTATACGTACGGGAATAGTAAATACATACGCGTATAAAAAAAATATCCCTAAAATTATAGTATCAGTTTGCAAGAAAGTATAAGTATCAGTTTAAAGATAAAGTACAAGTAATAGTAGTTTTTAGTGATAGTCTGGGCCACTAAGGGCACGGGGCATCATAGTTGGTATGAAAGCGATTTCCTGCCACCCTACCTCAAATCGCCGTACGCCTACCTCATCTGTTCAAGTAAGTTAGTTTTGTTTTTCAAAGTTTAGTACATAAGTTGACATTTAATTTATAATAGGAGATAATGGTTGCGCTGATTGACCCTCGCCAAGTACAAGAAGACCGGCAGGCGCGTCTAACTTTCGCCGCCATGCGACCAGACATATACGATGGTCGACGCTCAAGCGAGCTTCCATACTAGATTCACCACTTGGAGGTTATCTTTGAGGTATACCATATTCCACCACATCTACAGGTGATTTTGGCCAGCAGCAGGCTATAAGGACTAGTGCTGACTTGGTCGAATGAACGGCGTAGGATCGAGCATCTGGTACAGTGGGCTGAATTCTACAGTGACCTCTGTGATAGTACTATACCAGCCCGAGATGGAGATATATGGGAGGATATGTGCGAGAGGCGATACCAGGCCCTCTCTGGCATTTAGGATATCTATGAAGGAGAGACCATGGCGCACTATTGCCAGCAGTTCTGGATGCCATGATGCCTCATATTCCCCAGGATAGACCTTTTACAGAGATGGCTGACCTACTATAGAGAGGAGCACCATGGTATGTGAGGGACCTTGTTCCCTACCCTCCACCACATGAGGATCTGAGGCACCTTACCCGAGACATGGTAGAGGCCGAGAGAGTGATACTCAACCCTGCAGCTGGCGAAGGCTTCGTAGTAGTAGCTAACATAGAGGGTGACCCGGCAGACATAGTACCCCAACTGGCCGACGAAGAGTTTGCAACTGAACCTCAGCCAGTAGTACCCGAAGCACATACGGACCATGGGGATCCGATGGAGGACCCTGAGCTAGCCCCTCAGTCTCCCGAGCACCATGATGAGGAAAACGATGATGAGGCTATCCCCGATGCCCAACCTGATGATGAGGAAGAGGAGCTCCCCGATCATTTTAGCGACGATGAGTGGATGGGGATGTACGAGCCCCAAGTCATCATCGCTAGTGATGATGAAGGCAGCATTGTCTGGGCTGATGAAGAGGAAGACCCTGAGGAGTTTCCACTCAGTGATAGCGACAACGAGGAAATATCTGATGCTGAGTCTGGAATGTCTTCCGAGTATTAGTAACCCTTTTCACTGGAATTTTGTTTTGTAAAAATATAGAGGGGAACAGTAGCTTCCCCCGTCTGACTTAGTTAATTGTACTTTATGGGATCATATTTTGGGAAGTGTGCATCACTCTCAACAAACTCGAGGTTTGTACGTCTTTTTTGAGTATATATATGTTTTGTGAGATATTTTATGAAAAGTAATATCATTTTACCCTGAGGGCCTAAATATGATTCTTTCCACAATTATGGTCAAAGTAAAATAAAGAGTGCAGGACGGTTCCTAGCACTCAGATGATGTCCCAATACGATGTGGTAATTGTATTAAACATCATAAGAGAAAAAGAAGAAATGAAAGATATAATACATATATTTATATCTATGATGTTTAAGTTAAGAAAAATGATATGTGATACGAGTCCCAAGTACAGAAATAGCAAACCTCATAATTTTCTTTCCCGTTATGTGATAGGGTTACATAGGAATGATGGCGAGAACAAGAGCTCAGACTGACCAAGCCACACGTGAAGACAAGCTAATGACACAGCTCGCAGCCATGTAAGAGATGATGTTGTACCAACAATAAGAACTCGCTCAGCTCAGGAAGCAATTAAACCAGTAATCTCAGGTACCCCAAACAATAGGAGTGCCAATCCAAACAGCACCAGTAGTCCACAATGCTCCTATAGAGCAAGCGGCTCTACCATCCAGACAATGCCAGCACCACCAGTTGTGGCTGCTTCGCAGTAGCCAACGTTCTTGTGTCAGCTCCCAGAGAAGGTGACCTATACGAGCGGTTTAGGCACATGAAGGTACCCGAATTCGAAGGGATGATGAACCCTATTGAAGCTGATGACTGGTTGACTAATGTCCAGGTCATCCTAGACCTTGTGGGACTCACAGAAAGAGAGAAATTACTATACGCATCCCTAGCCCTACGTAAAGAAGCACGCTAATGGTGGAAGACGGTGGCTATTAAAAGGGATGTTAATATAATGAACTGGGCAGACTTCATCACCGAGTTCAAGGAAATGTACTTCAACAATGAAGCCCTAGTAGTCCAACAGGACAAATTCAACAATTTACGTCAGGGCAACATGACCATGATAGAGGCAGTCCAGAACTTCGAGCAGCTAGCCCGACTCTATCTAGACCTGGTGCCAATAGAGAAAGAGAAGGTGAGAAGAATGTTGAAAATGTTCAGGATGGACATTACCGTCCAAGTATGCGATGGAAGCCATGAACCCATAACAGTGGCTGAGTGCATCAGTAGGGCCATCCGAGTAGAGTATTAGTTGGCCCAAGACAAGGAGAGAAAAGCGCAGATTTTCAAGGCCAAGCGAGAGGAGAAGACACAAGCCAGACCGAACAAGGGTAGACAACACTCTAAGACTCATCACAAGGGTTAGAATACGGGGAATAGACAGAATCACAGACAAGCCCATCCCAATAAACAAGAGGAAAGAGAACTTAAGCAACCAGAGGCAGCAGGGGAATTTCCCCCAGAAAAAGAACAATTGGGGAGGAAATTGTAACCCACACCCACCTTATCCAAAGTGTGGAAAGAATCATCCTAGGGAAAGCCGCCTAGGCACCAGTGGCTATTATATCTGTGGCAAAGAAGGCCATTTCGCCAAGCACTATTGGTCCAATCCATAAAATTAGTAGGGCTAAGTCTGTACCACTAGCGGTCAACTGCATGCTACCCAAGCTAGAATTGAAGGCCCATCCATCACTCAGGGTAGATTGGAAGCTCCAGAGACGCAAAGGAGGATCTATGCTTTCACTAGAGAGGACGCAGAAGTCGAAACCTCAACAGTGGTGACATGTCAGCTTTCTGTCGCCAACTCCACTGCACTAGTTCTGTTTGATTCTGGAGCTACACATCATTCGCATCATCAGAGTTTGCTAGGAGAATAGACCAGAATATAGATAGAATGAAATAGAATTTTCAAACTGCTCTTCCTTTCCGGGAAGTTTTATTGTCTAATTACTGACTATGCCACGTACCAGTAATTATCTACGGACGGGAAATAAGTATCAACCTAATCATCCTTGACATGCACGATTATGACGTGATAGTGGGGATGGATTTCCTCGCTAAGTACCACATCGTCATAAACTATCAGAGACAAGAGGTTACCTTCAAACCAGTCAGACACGAGAAGTTTGTTTACGAGGGATTATCACTGAAACAACCCAAGATGTTGATTTTTGCCATGAAGGCCCACAAGCTTTTATCCAACGGATGCATCGGCTTCCTCACACACATAGTGGGCAAGACCCAGGAAGCGAAAGCAGGGCCAGACAGTGTGCCAGTAGTCAAAGAGTTCGTAGGAGTGTTTATTGGATATGGTACGGTCCATGATGAGTTATTCAACTCTGCCATTATCATTTTGGGGATATGCTTTACAAACGGCATGCTATATTCTGAACCAGGTTCGAAGCAAATCAATTCCTAGAACTCCGTATGAATTGTGGCGTGGCAAGAAGCCCTCCCTTGGACATATGAGAATATGAGGCTGCCCGGCACATGTACTGGATGGGAATGCGAAGAAGTTGAAACCAAGATCAGAATTATGCATGTTTGTAGGGAATCCAAAGGAAACTAAAGGAGGTCTGTTCTACAATCCGAAGGAACAAAAAGTCATTGTTTCAAGCCATGCGACATTCTTGGAGGAAAGTCACATGAATGACTTTAAGCCTCGAAGCAAAGTGGTGCTAGAGGAGTTGTTAGATGAAAGAACTGCTCCACAGATTTCGGTCCTGGACATAAGTCCGAATTCCAGCAAAAGACCTGTAGACGATCAATAATTTAGGGTGCCCCATCGTAGTGGGAGGGTTTCGAAGAAACCTAATTTCTTCATGTATGATGCTGAGGTATACCAGGCCGAGGCTTATGAGCATGAGGATGATTCGGTCACCTATGATGAAGCTATAAATGATATTGATTCTAAATCTTGGAAACAGGCTATGAATAATGAGATGGATTCTATGAAATCCAACTCTGTTTGGGAACTTGTAGATTTGCCGGATGGGGTAAAACCCATTGGATGCAAATAGGTCTACAAAAGAAAGAAGGATGCGGAAGGGAGAGTGGAAACTTTCAAAGCTAGACTGGTTGTAAAGGCGTACACGCAAAAGGTTGGAATCGATTACGATGAAACCTTTTCACCTGTTGCTATGCTGAAGTCTATCTGTATTCTTCTGTCCGTTGATGCGGGTCTCGATTATGAGATCTGGCAAATGGATGTCAAGATGACATTCTTGAATGGCCATCTTGAAGAGTATATCTATATGATACAGCCCGAAGGGTTCGTAGCAAAAGGCTAAGAAAGGAAAGTCTGCAAGTTGCTTAGATCCATTTATGGATTAAAGCAAGCATCCCGCTCATGGAACCAGAGGTTTGATCAAGCGATTAAGACATTTGATTTTGAGCAGAACGTTGATGAACCCTGTGTTTATAAACGTATTAAGGATGGAAAAGTGGTCTTTCTGATACTCTATGTCAATGATATACTACTAATTGGGAATGATGTAGGGAACTTATCATCGATCAAGCTTTGGTTACACCAACAGTTTGACATGAAGTACTTGGAAGAAGCTAATTATGTTCTAGGCATTCGTCCTTCAGAGATCGAAAGAACAAAATGATAGCGTTATCCTAAGCTTCATACATAGATAAAATAATTGACAAATATGCAATGCAAGAGGCAAAGAAAGGTACACAACCTTCTATTGCTGGTCTAACTCTTTCATTGGATGACTGCCCCAAGACATCGGAAGAAAGAGAGCGTATGAGTAAGGTCCCTTATGCATCTGTAATGGGTAACCTTATGTATGCTATGCTTTGCACTCGCCCAGACATATATTTTGCAGTAGGTATGGTGAGTCGATATCAACCAAATCCTGGAACCAAGTACTGGCAAGCAATAAAGCATGTATTCAAGTATCTTAAGAGAACGAGGGATTATATGCTGGTGTATTCTGGAGGGGACCTAACACCCGTAGGATACACGGACTCAGACTTCCAAACATGTAAGGATTCGAGGAAATCGACATCTGGATCAGTGTTTTTGGTCAGAGGAGGCACCATTGTGTGGAGGAGCGTGAAGCAGGGCTGCACAGCTGACTCTACTATGGAGGCTGAGTATGTGGCTGTGGCTAAGGCATCTAAAGAAGCGGTTTGACTCTACAAGTTCTTTAGAGACCTTGAGGTCATTTTGGGTGTTGACAATCCTATCATACTTTACTGTGATAACACTGGGGCTATTGCCAACACAAGGGAATCTCGGCACCATAAGAGGACCAAGCACATAGATCGTAGATATCATATTATTAGAGGGCACGTGGAGATAGGACAAGTATATGTAAGTAAGATCGCGTCCGAGAACAGCATTCCCAATCCCTTTACTAAGACTTTGGTGGCTAGAAGCTTTGAAAGGCACGTAGAGGCGATGGGGATGCATAACACGGCACATCTGCTAGCTTAGGGCAAGTGGGAGATTGTTAGGAAATGCCCTAAGTATTAGAGACATTTTGATGTATTTATTTTGAACTGGATAATAAAATTATATATAGAGGTTATTCATTACATTGCTATCTGTCCTCGTTTTATTTATATGATAAAGTAAATGTAAGCAAATATGACTCCATGACTGCTTGTGTTAAACTGTTAGAACGTTGCATGCAATGGACTTTTGTATGCGAGAAGACAATGTTCTAAAGTTAGCGGTCTAAACTATGGTCTGTAGTCTATGGGGTTAGACTGAGCATCTAACTCATGTTAAGACTATTATGTTGTCTAAAGCCTTGGAGGGGACGGTTTGTCTTGACTGTCTGGAGCATAGACTCCCAAGTAGAGACGTAGATATATTGCTTGGTGGTAACATATTAGACCGGGACTAAAGCGTGATTGATCTACGAAGTCCGTTTTGAGTGGATCGATCTGCTTTTGACATTCATTGTGCAGTAACTTTAATCCTGAGTAGATGGATAGCTTCATGTATATGACTTGTGTACTTTGATGTTCCAATGGCTAAAGCGTCTCAGAGGTAGTAAGCTTATAGACCGGTTCGTTGGGTGCATGACTTGTATACGATGAAAGATATCGGAATCATAGCTCCAATGAGGAGTTAAGGGTATCCTCTTAAAGGCATTATACTGAATGTGAAAATGGACAAGGCCTTGGGTCGTCTGCTAGGCGGATGACTTCTTATTCACATATGGTGAATAATCATTTTCTTTATTCGGTAGTATAATGGAACTTTAAGATAGCCTGATCAGCAGGATTAAACGGACTTTGGCCTAAGGCTGATCATGGATATCATATGAGGGTTCTACATACATGACAAGGTCATTGGACGATAGCTTATAGGCTTACGTAATACGGTATATAATTGGGAGTTTAGTGTTAGGTTTATAGTAGTGTGACTCTAAAATTAGTGATCATATGATTGAGTTGTTCGGTAAAGAATGATGATCATAAGGATTTGCGGGAGCCCGATTATGTATGTCTAATTAGTTCCTCTACTAGCTCCACATAATTCCTTAACATTTGGCAAATTGATTTGTGTATGCTAATTGGCTAGTTTATTATGCGTGGATGGTGTTGACATAGGATTAGGATGGTGGATAAGATTCTCTCTGGTTGGATTCAGATTTTGTTTTGGATAATAGAGTACACAATTATTCAAACTCCAAATTAAGTTGCCATGATTTTATTTGAGATTGGATTGGAGTTGTAGAAAATTATCCATGAGAACAAGAATTTGAAATACAACTGTTTTGTGGATTTTTAAATTTGAAATTTGTGTAGGAAAATAAATTGGTAAAAACGTATCAGAGTGGCGCAGCAGAATAATGAAAAATTTTTAGATCGTTAAATATCTCATGATGCCATATACAATAAACCAACAACAATTAAAACTCATACCCTAAGAACGTCAATCTGCAGGAGGAGAATGACCGGAAGGCTTCAACCAACTAGCCTTCTCTACTATTCTCTAATTCCCGAATGGCTGAGTGTGTGGGCACTCTAAACCTCGATTGGTATGCTAGCACTGCTAGTCTTCTTCTGACCACCCAGATCTCTAAAGAACTTATTGTCACGGTGGCCTGTGCAACAATAAGCCTGCTCACCTGAGAGTCTGTGGTCTGAGAGAACTAGAGTGGCAGGACCTCTATTTATAGACCTGCATGAGGTGATTCTCTGAATTCGAATTGGATTAGGAGAAGATATTCTCCCTTATCCACAACCATAAAATCTGAATTTTCCATGGGAAAATCCCAACTATAAAATTCGGCCATTTAGGATAAATCTAATGCAAATCTAAACAAGATTTTAACTAGAATTTTATCTCCCTTTTTCAACCAAAAAATCCGAAAATTCTAAGGAGAAAATCTCCTCAAAATTTCGGCCACTTTTAGGATAAGGGAGAATCAAAATTCCACTAGGATTTTCAAGCTTGAATCTTATCTCATCCTTATCCAAAATAACTGAATTTTCCTAAGGAGATATGCTCCAAAATTTTGGTCAGTTTCTGGGGAGGAGAGAATCCAAATTTAACTGGGATTGAAACTTGAATTTTTCCTTTGAACCTTATCCACAAAAACCGAAAATCCATTGAGGATAATCCTCAAAATTTCGTCAATCATCAGTCAGGATTTGGATTCAAAATTCAAGTAGGATTCTAACAAGATTATCCTCTTTATATCCAACTCAAATTCGAATTTCAAACCTTGTGGATTTACCACAATAAATTCGAATCCCACTTGGACTGTGATTCAAAATTTGAATTTCAAATTTCAAATTCGAATTTCAAATTCAAGTTTCAAATTTCAAATTTCAAATTTCAAATTTAAATTTCAAATTCAAATTTCAAATTCGAATTTCAAATTCAAATTTCAAATTCAAATTTCAAATTCCAATTTCAAATTTCAAATTTCAAAATTCAAATTTCAAAATCCACAAAACAGTTGTGTTTCAAATTCTTGTTCTCATGGATAATTTTCTACAACTCCAATCCAATCTCAAATAAAATCATGGCAACTTTATTTGGAGTTCGAATAATTGTGTACTCTATTATCCAAAACAAAATCTGAATCCAACCGGAGAGAATCTTGTCTACCATCCTAATCCTATGTCATCACCATCCATGCATAATAAACTAGCCAATAGCATACACAAATCAATTTGCCAAATGTTAAAGAATTATGTGGAGCTAGTAGAGGGACTGATTGGACATATATAATCGGGCTCCCGTAAATCCATATGATCACCATTCTGTTACCGAACAACTCAATCATATGATCACTAATTTCAGAGTCACACCACTATAAACCTAAAACTGAACTCCCAATTATATATCGTATTACGTAAGCCTGTGACAAGCTATCGTCCAAGGACCTTGTCATGTATGCAGAATCCTCATATGATATCCATGATCAGCCTTAGGCCAAAGTCTGTTTGATCCTACTGATCAGGCTATCTTAAAGTTCCATTATACTACCGAATAAAGAAAATGATTATTCACCATATGTGAATAAGAAGTCATCCGCCCAGCAGACGACATAAGGCCTTGTCCATTTTCACATTCAGTATAATGCCTTTAAGAGGATACCCTTAACTCCTCATTAGAGCTATGATTCTGATATCTGTAAACAAACCCTTCATCGTATACAAGTCATGCACCCAACGAACCGGCCTATAAGCTTACTACCTCTGATACGCTTTAGCCATTGGAACATCAAAGTACACAAATCATATACATGAAGCTGTCCTTTTACTCAGGATTAAGGTTACTGCATAATGAACGTCAAAAGTAGATCGATCCACTCAAAGTGCACTTCGTAGATCAATCACGCTTTAGTCGCGGTCTAATATGTCACCACCAAGCAACATATCTATGTCTCTACTTGGGAGTCCAGCTCCAGACAGTCAAGACAAACCGTCCCCTCCAAGGCTTTAGACAACATAATAGTCTTAACATGAGTTAGATGCTCGGTCTAACCCTATAGACTACAGACCATAGTTTAGACCACTAATTTTAGAACATTGTCTTCTCACATACAAAAGTCCATTGCATGCAATGTTCTAACAGTTTAACACAAGCAGTCAGGGAGCCATATTTGCTTACATTTACTTTAACATGTAAATAAGACGAGGACAGATAACAATGTAATGAATAACCTCTACATATAATTTTATTATCCAGTTCAAAATAAATACATCAAAATGTCTCTAATGCTTAGGGCATTTCCTAACATTTTAAAATTTGAATTTTGAATTTTGAATTTGAAATTTGAATTTGAAATTCGAATTTGAAATTCGAATTTGAAATTCGAATTTGAAATTCGAATTTGAAATTTGAATTTGAAATTTGAAATTAGAATTTGAAATTTGAAATTCAAATTTTGAATCACAGTCTAAGTGAGATTCAAATTTGTTGTGGTAAATCCACAGGGAATGAAATTTGAATTTGAGTTGGATATGGAGAGGAAATCTTGTTTGAATCCTGCTTGAATTTTGAATCCAAATCCAAACCAAATATGGACGAAAATTTTGAGGATTATCCTCAATGAATTTTCAGATTTTTGTGGATAAGGTTTAAGGAAAAATTCAAGTTTCAATCCCAGTTGAATTTGGATTCCCTCCTCCCTGATTATGGCCAAAAATTTAAGGAAGATCTCCTAGGAGATTTTCGGTTATTTTGGATAAGGGTGAGATAAGATTCAAGCTTGAAAATCCTAGTGAATTTTTTATTCTTCCTTATCCAAAAGTGGCCAAAATTTTTGTGGGGATTTTCCCTTTGGATTTTTTGGTTGAAAAAGGGAGATTAGATTCATGTTAAAATCTTGTTTGAATTTGGATTGGATAATCTTCAATAATGGCTGAAATTTGTTAGGATTTTCCCTTAGAATAATTTCAGATTTTATGGTTGTGGATAAGGGAGAATATCTTCTCCTAATCCAATTCGAATTCAGAGAATTACCTCATGCAGGTCTATAAATAGAGGTCCTGCCACTCCAGTTCTCTTAGACCACAGACTCTCAGGTGAGCAGGCTTATTGTTGCATAACTCACCGTGACAATAAGTTCTTTAGAGATCTGGGTGGTCAGAAGAAGACTAGCAGTGCTAGCATACCGATCAAGGTTCAAAGTGCCCACACACTCAGCCATTCGGGAATTGGAGAATAGTCGAGAAGGCTAGTTGGTTGAAGCCCTCCAGTCATTCTCGTCCTGCAGATTGGCGTCCTTGAGGTATGAGTTTCAATTGTTGTTGGTTTATTGTATATGGCATCATGAGATATTTAACAATCTTGAAAAATTTTTATTGTTCTGCTATGCCACTCTGATACGTTTTTATCGATTTATTTTCCTACATAATATATGTCTTAACCTTGGAGGATTTAAGGCAACATATATTAATTGGACGGGGTCCATGTTTCGGCTATTTGTCTCATGACCACCCCTCGGTGGCTTGGGGTAATAAGTACTGAGAATTACTGCTGCAATGCTACATGTTTTTCAAGTTTCATGGAGGAACATACTTGTATGTTTTATTTGCTAAATTATATGTATATTCGCTTGGGCTTTGTAATGATGTCTAGTAAAATTTTATTTCAGTTCAAAATGTTACCGACACCCCTCATTTTAATACTTACTAAAAATAAGCTGAATGGCGATAATTATAAAGATTAGAAAAGAAATCTATTGATAGTTCTTAGCTGTGAGAGACACAAGTTCGTGCTGGACGAATCATGCCCACCTGGGCCCAAACCTGACACACCGCTTGAGGAGGTCCCGATTGCCTATACTCGTTGGAGAGAATCCAATGAGATAGCTCGATGCTACATTCTTGCTAGCATGACGAGTACTTTACAAAAGTAGCATGAGACTTATCAAGTTGCTGGGGAGATCATGGAAAATCTGGAGGACATATTTGGAGGTCAAGAAAAATTGGCTCGATAGTCTGCTATTACCAACATTATGAACTCCAAGCAGAAGGTAGGTACTCTAGTAAAGGACCATATGATCACTCTAATAGGATTCTTTGCTAAAGCTGCTAAAAACAGTGCTGAGTTGGACTACAACGCCCAGATCGAGATGGTGTTCAAAACTCTATCAAAAGATTTTGTAGGGTTTAAGGCCGCATACAATCTAGTGACAAGGGAGTTAGGACTCACTGAACTTATGAAGCAACTCCAAGCTTATGACCGGATGATCAAGGACGGGGATGCAGTCCAACCAAAAGGAGAGGCCAATTTGGTGGAATCTTCCAAACCCTCACGGAAGAAGAAGAGGCCAAATAAGAAGCAAGTGGCTTACAGTTCTTCTAATCCTCCTATCTTAGATAGGAAGAAGAAGAACAACAACAAGAAGCCTAAGGACCTAAAAAGTCCAAGTGCTTCCATTATGGGAAGGTAGGTCACTTCAAGAAGGCTTGCCAGGAATTCCTAGCCGCCAATGGCAAGGAAGGTAAGGAACTTAACTATTTAGTAACGTGTTTGGTGGAAGAATCGAAAGACACTTGGGTCATTAATTCAGGCGCCACTAATCATGTTTGTGTTTCTATGCAGGGGTTCGTGGAAACGAGAAGTCTACATGATAGGAACCTCTCATTGCGAACTGGGGACGGCAGCTTTGTGGTGGCTAAGGTAATGAGAGATATTTACCTTTATTTTGATCAATTTAGGTTTATTTTATTAAAAGACTGTTTTTATGTTACTAATTTTAGGAGGAACCTTATATCGGTAGCTTGTTTAATAAAGGATTCTTATTCAGTTTCTTTCAGTAAAAGAGTTGATATTCGTAGAAATAAGTCTTTTATCTGTTCTGGATGGATGGATTGAAACATATATTTGATCAAACCAAAGATGTACTCATTGCTTGACACTGAATTAATAGATAACTCTAAAAAGTTGAAAGTTTCTCACTCTAACAAGGCGTATCTTTAGCATTTAAGACTTGGTTATATCAATCAGGATAGGATTCGAAGGTTGATGAAAGACGGTCCTCTAGAATCTCTGGAGGAGGTACGTCTTTCTCAATGTGAGTCTTGTCTTGAGGGTAAGATTACTAAGAGGTCTTTTGGAGCTAAAGGTACTAGGGCACAGCAGCTCTTAGAAATTGTGCACACTGATATATGTGGCCCCATGAATGTCACAGCACGAGGAGAGTTCGAGTATTATGTCTCTTTTATAGACGATTACTCGAGGTATGGATATGTGTATTTGATGCACCACAAGAGCGAAACCTTTGACAAGTTCAAAGAGTATCATGTGGAAGTAGAAAAGCGATTAGGTGAATCCATAAAGACACTTCGATCAGATTGAGGTGGTGAATACCTCTCTGACGAATTTCTAGGACATCTTATAGATAATGGGAAATTATCCCAATTGACTGCACCTAGTACTCCACAATAGAATGGTGTAGCTGAAAAGAGAAACAAGACCTTATTGGATATGGTACGGTCCATGATGAGTTATTCAATGCTGCTGTTATCATTTGGGGATATGCATTACAAACGGCGTGTTATATTCTGAACCAGGTTCCAAGCAAATTAATTCCCAGGACTCCGTATGAATTGTGGCATGGCAGGAAGCCTTCCCTTGGACATATGAGAATATGGGGCTGCCCGACACATGTACTGGATGGGGATGTGAAGAAGTTGGAATCAAGAACAGAATTATGAATGTTTGTCGGGTATCCTAAAGGAACTAAGGGAGGTCTGTTTTATAACCCGAAGGAACAAAAAGCCATTGTTTCAACCCATGCAACATTCTTGGAGGAAAGTCACATGAATGACTTTAAGCCTCGAAACAAAGTGGTGCTAGAGGAGTTATCGGGTGAAAGAACTGCTCCACAGATTTTGGTGTTGGACACAAGTCCGAGTTCCGGTGAAAGACCTGCAGATGATCAACAATTTAAGGTGCTTCGTCGTAGTGGGAGGGTTTAAAGGAAACCTAATTTCTTCATGTGTGATGCTAAGGTATACCAGGCTGAGGCTCATGAGCATGAGGATGATCCGATCACTTATGATGAAGCTATAAATGATGTTGATTCTAAATCTTGGAAACAGGCTATGAACAATAAGATGGATTCTATGAAATCTAACTCTGTTTGAGAACTTGTAGATCTGCCGGATAGGATAAAACCCATTGGATGCAAGTGGGTCTACAAAAGAAAGAAGGATACGAAAGGGAGAGTGGAAACTTTCAAAGCTAGACTGGTTGCAAAGGGGTACACGTAAATGGCTAGAATCGATTACGATGAAACCTTTTCGCCTGTTGCTATGCTGATATCTATCCGTATTCTTTTGTCCATTGCTGCGGCTCTCGATTATGAGATCTAGCAAATGGACGTCAAGACGACATTTTTAAATGGCCATCTTAAGGAATATATCTACATGATATAGCCTGAAGGGTTCGTGGTAAAAGGTCAAGAAAGAAAAGTCTACAAGTTGTTTAGATCCATTTATAGATTAAAGCAAGCATCCCGCTCATGGAACCAGAGATTTGATCAAGTGATCAAGACATTTGGTTTTGAACAGAATGTTGATGAACCCTGTGCTCATAAACGTATTAAGGATGGAAAAGTGGTCTTTCTAGTACTCTATGTCGATGATATACTACTCATTGGGAATGATGTAGGAAACTTATCATTGGTCAAGCTTTAGTTGCACCAACAGTTTGACATGAAGGACTTAGGAGAAGCTAATTATGTTCTAGGCATTCGTCTCTTCAGAGATCGAAAGAACAAAATGATAGCGTTATCCCAAGCTTCATATATAGATAAAATAATTGACAAATATGCAATACAAGAGGCAAAGAAAGGTTCACAACCTTCCATTGTTGGTCTAACTCTTTCATTGGATGATTGTCCCAAGATATTGGAAGAAAGAGAGCGTATGAGTAAGGTCCGTTATGCATTTACTGTGGGTAGCCTTATATACGCTATGGTTTGTACTCGCCCAGACATATGTTTTGCAGTAGATATGGTGAGTCGATATCAAGCAAATCCTAGAACAAAGCACTAGCAAGTAGTAAAGCATATACTCAAGTATCTTAAGAAAACGAGGGATTATATGCTAGTGTATTCTAGAGGGGACCTAATACCCATAGGATAAATAGACTCAGACTTCCAGACTTGCAAGAATTCAAGAAAATCGACATCAGGAAAATCCAATGGCTAAAGCGTCTCAGAGGTAGTAAGCTTATAGACTAGTTCATTGGGTGCATGACTTATATACGATGAAGGGTTTGTTTGTAGATATCGGAATCATAGCTCTAATAAGGAGTTAAGGTATCCTCTTAAAGGCATTATACTGGATGTGAAAATGGACAAGGCCTTAGATCGTCTGCTAGGTGGATGACTTCTTATTCACATATGGTGAATAATCATTTCCTTATTCGGTAGTATAATGGAACTTTAAGATAGCCTGATCAGTAGGATTGAATAGACTTTGACCTAAGGCTAATCATGGATATCATATGAGGGTTCTACATATATGATAAGGTCATTAGATAGTAGCTCGTCACAGGCTTACGTAATATGGTATATAATTGGGAGTTCAGTTTCAGATTTATAGTGGTGTGACTCTGAAATTAGTGATCATATGATTGAATTGTTTGATACAGAATGATGATCATATGGATTCACGGGAGCTCGATTATCTATGTCCAATTGATCTCTCCACTAGCTCCACACAATTCTTTAATGATTGGCAAATTGATTTGTGTATGCTATTGGCTAGTTGATTATGCATGGATGATGTTGACATAGGATTAGGATGGTGGACAAGATTCTCTTCGATTGAATTTAGATTTTGTTTTGGATAATAGAGTACACAATTATTCGAACTCCAAATAAAGTTTCCATGATTTTATTTGAGATTGGACTGGAGTTGTAGAAAATTATCCATGAGAATTGAGTTTGAAAAACAACCTTTTTTGTGGAGTTCGAAATTTGAATTTTGAAATGAAATTTGAAATTTGAAATTTAAATTTTGAATTTGAAATTTGAATTCAAAATTTAAATTTTAAATTTGAATTTGAAGTTTGAATTTTGAAATTTAAACTTTGAAATTTGAAATTCAAATTTTGAATCACAGTCCATGTAGGATTCAAATTTTTTGTAGATAATCCACATGGAGAAATTCAAATTTGATTTGGATTTTGGAGAGGAAGATCTTATTTGAATCCTACTTGAATTTTGAATCCTAATTCTAACTAACTTGGTCGAAAATTTTGAGGAATATCCTCATGGAATTTTTTAAATTTTTGTGCATAAGATTCAGGGAAAAATTTAAGTTTCAATCCCAGTTGAATTTGGATTCTCTTCTCCTTGTATTGGTCGAAATTTATTGAGTGAACCTCAAGGGAGATTTTTGATTATTTATGGATAAGGATGAGATAAAATTCAAGCTTGAAAATCCTATTTGAATTTTGATTCTTTTCACTACAACATGGCCGAAAATTTTATGGAATAATCCTAATAGATTTTTGGATTTTTTGGTTGGTTAATGGTGAGATAAAATTCAAGTTAAAATCCTGTTTGAATTTTGAATCCAAAATCCTAAAGTTGGCCAAATTTTTTAGTTGGGATAAGGCCTAGAAAATTCAGATTTTGTAGATGGATAAGGGAGAAAATCTTCTCCTAATCCAATTCAAATTCAGAGGATCACCTCATGCAAGTCTATAAATAGAGGTCCTGCCACTCCAATTCTCTCAGACCACAAACTCTCAAGTGAGCAGGCTTATTGTTGCATAACTCATCATGACAATAAGTTCTTTAGAGATCTGGTGGTCGGAAGAAGACTAGCAGTGCTAGTATACTGATCGAGTTTCAGAGTGCCCACACACTCAGCCATTCGGGAATTGGAGAATAATAAAGAAGGCTAGTTGGTTGAAGCCCTCTGATCATTCTTTTCCTGCAGATTGATGTCCTCTGAGGTATGAGTTTAAATTTTTGTTAGTTTATTGTATATGGCATCATGAGATATTTAAGAATCTTAAAAATTTTTTATTATTCCGCTGTGCTACTCTAATACGTTTTAACCGATTTATTTCTTACAAATGCATGGATGTACTGGGAGTATTGTGATCAGGAGATGCTGTTAAGACTCGATTGGGCTGAGTTCAGACATATTATGATACTACAGTTTCCACCAAAGAGTCCAGCATCACCGGTTCTAGACCCTCCAGAGAGTAGGATAGTGACTCTACCACCAAATATGCCTAGGTATTCTGATGTGAGAGAGTTTGTTCTCTGAACTGAAAGACTCCAGATGCTGCTGAGTGATACTGTTTTCACATACGCAGTACGGTTTGAGGAGAACGTAGTGAGGAGATGCCCTATGTCTAACCTCACTGATGAGGATATCTGTGACATCTTTTGGAAGGGGCTTACTATAGATCTACGACAGAGGGTAACCCCATTGTATCTTACTAGGCTACGTGAATTTATAGTTATGGTAGCTAAGGTAAAGGAAGAACTGATAATGGAGTGCATGGTGCACAAGAGGCACGAACAGCTATTGCAGGAGGCCATACTAGATCGTCTTTATGGTGAGCGACCTATGACTAATGACCATAAGGCCAGCCCATCGAGGCGACGAGAGGGTATAAGTCCTATTGGAGGATCGACACCATCCGAGGCCGAAAATGGTACGGATGAGGATAACAAGGATCTAGAGGAATTTCCGCCAGTTCCGGACTAACCTCAACCACAGGACTAGATGCAAAAACATATAAGATGTATAAATGTATATATCTATATATGTATATGTATGACTGCATCGAATGGCCATTTTCCAAAAGAGCCTTTGAGTTGATGTGTATATGAAAATTTTGAAATGAAATGACATGAAATTTTGATATGTTCAAAATGATGAAATGTCTAAAATTATATGATGATCGCAACTATTTTTACTTATATTGTAAAAATATGTTTGTCGAAAATCTAACGATTGATTTTCATGTGATTATAGGTAGTAGATAAAGATGGTGAACCCACATAACCTGAGAAACATGAGAGGGCATCTAGTCCTTTGTGAAAGAGTAGATGAGTTACAAGCCATGTTAGAAGCTCAGATGAAAGTGAATGCTGAGTTGATACAAATAATAGAGCAGATGGAGTAGAGGCAAGGCCAGGACGAAGGTCAAACCTCTCAGATGGCTACACCGGAATTAGAAGTGCCGCCATTTGTACCCGGGATAGTAGTAAAACCCCAGCCACAACCCCAAATTAACTAGGAACCATTATATGAAAGATTTTGATGGATGAAGCCGTTGGAATTCGAGGGTTCCACCAAACCATTAGAAGCAGAGGAGTGGTTGTCCTAACTTCACATGATTCTAGAATTCTTGAATTAAATGATTAAGAAAGGATCATGTGTGCAACTTTTGTGTTAAACAAAGATGCAAGATTCTGGTGGGACACGGTCAAGCAAAGAAGGAACGTGTTCACAATGTCATGGTTAGATTTCTTAGAGGAATTTAACCAAAAATACTACGACCCTGCATTGCTATGATCCCAACAAAGGGAGTTTACAGAGTTGAAACAGGGAGACATGACTGTAATTAAAGTCTATCAAAAGTTTGACCAGTTATCCCGACTGTGTCCATATGTTGTCACCATAGAGAAAGAAAAGTTCAAAAGATGTTGGGAATGTTTCGACCTGAAATCTCAGCGTTCGTAGACAGTGGGTTAATGCCACCCACTTCTGTATCAGGTTGTGTAAGTCGAGCTCTACGAGTCAAATATCACTTAGCTTGATAAAGGGAGGAAAAGGAAAAGATCTGCAACGCCAAAAAGAAGGAGAAAGTCTTGGCCAAAGCCGTGCAAGCTAGATCCCAGGTAGGACAGGGAAGTAAGATGAGTCAGAACATAAAGGCCAGACAATCAAGTACCTCTAGCCAACAATCACAAGGAAAGAGGAAGGGGAATAATTCAAGAAACAGAAACCAGCAGCAGAGGTTGAACAATAATGATGGACCTATTGTTCATGACTACATGATCTGTGGAAAAAGGCATCTAGGCCAATGCAGACTGGCACCAAATGCCTATTTCTAGTGTGGGAAAGATGGCCATTTTGCCAGGAACTGTCCTGAGAACAAGCAAAATGTGCAGGGAACATTCCAGCCATAGCAGCAACATCCCCAAGCCCATGCAATGCAAGCAAAGATTAAAGGCCCTTCGCATTCTGAGACACAGGAAAGATCAGAATGATTTCCTCATGCAAATGCTAGAGAGATGGTCTATACAAAGGAGGATGCAGAAGCCAGGACGTCTAATGTTATGACAGGTCAACTTTCTGTCGCTAATCATTTGGCGTCTATTTTATTTGATTCTGGAGCTATGCATTCGTTTATTTCATACGAATTTACGAACAAGATAGGATATCCAAAAGATAACATGGATATGACCTTTAGAATGGCTCTAACCTCAGGAGAAGTATTGATGTCCAATTATTAGTTGCCTCATGTACCAATAATTGTGGCAAATAGGGAATTGTATGCAGAATTGATCGTGATGGAGCTTGCTGATTACGATGTAATACTAGGAATGGATTTCCTAGGAAAGTACCAAGCCACGATCGATTGTCAGAAGTGGAAGATAATGTTTTAACCCGACCGGGAAGATCGATTTTAGTATGTCGGATGGTCACATAAACCGAGGAAGATGATGATTAATTCGATGGAAGTGAGAAGGCTAATGTCTAGCGGCTGTGCTGGATATTTAGCATACATAGTGGATGCGACAGAGGAACAAAAATTTCAACCTAACGATGTTCCTATTGTAAATTAGTTCCTCGATGTCTTCCCAGAAGAATTACCCGGACTGCCGCTTGAACGAGAAATCTCCTTCGAGATTGAATTGATGCCAGGAATTGCACCTATTTCAAAGGCGCCATACTAGATGGCACTAGCAGAGTTGAAGGAGCTACAAGAACAATTGAAAGAGCTTCTTAACAGGATTCCTACGTCCGAGCTATTCCCCATAAGGTGCTCTAGTACTGTTTGTCAAGAAAAAGGATGGTACATTTCGTATGTGCATTAATTATCGGGAGTTGAATAAGGTTACGATCAAGAATAGGTATCCGTTACCTAGAATTGATGACTTGTTCGATCAACTCAAAGGTGCAGCGGTATTCTCCAAGATCGATCTGCGATCGGGATATCATCAACTATAGATCAAGGAGAGTGATATCCATAAGATCACATTTCAGACCCGTTACGGTCATTACAAATTTCTGGTGATGCCGTTTGGGTTGACGAATGCGCCAGCCGCATTTATGGACCTAATGAATCGAGTTTTCAAGGAATATCTAGATAAGTTTGTCATCGTGTTTATCGATGACATACTTATACATTCAAAGACTCGCGAGGAGCATGAAGAACACCTATGGACTGTCTTGCAGATGATAAGGAAGCACCAACTCTATGCAAAATTCTCAAAGTGTGAATTTTGGCTAGATAGAGTACATTTCCTCGGATATGTGGTTTCCAAGGACGGAATCGCCGTGGATCCTACAAAGGTAGAGGCGATCAATGAATGGCCCGTAACTAAGAACGTGACAGAAATACGGAGTTTCTTAGGTCTAGCCAGTTATTATAAAAGATTTGTAGAGGGATTCGCATGATTCACTGCACCTTTCACGGCTTTGACCCATAAGGAGAGGAAGTACGAGTGGACTGAAGTGTGCGAAAGGAGCTTCCAAGAGCTGAAGAAGTGATTAATGAGCACGCCAATACTTATATGACACTCCGAGCCCGCAGTGGCCCGGACCGTCACTAAAACGTGCTTACTTTAAAAGAGACTTGTACTTCTTGCAATTAATACTTAAAGTTACTTAACTTATTATCATAAATTTAGGGATTTTTTTTTGATTGTGTACGTTTTTACTGTGCACGTACGTACACTAATTACTATTCAAAAATACTATTTAACGGTTACTATTCTAAAATGCTATTCAACGGTTACTATTTAAAAATATTATTTACGATTACTATTCAAAAGTACTGTTTACCGTTACTATTCAAAAGTACTACTTACGGTTACTATTCAAAATACTGTATATCGGTTTCTGTTCACAAATATTATTTACTATTGCTATTCAAAATACTAAAACTGTGCGGAAGATTTACTCGCAGTGTGTTCCATAACCTCGCCTCACATCTGTCTCCGCCGCCGCCATCACCCATAGAAGCTTAAGCCATAGGACGCTTACCTACAGCATGAACACACTCCGTGAGCTTTACGCCTAGTAAGTACAACATGTTATCCACAAAACATGTTTAAACATAGTACATACTTAAAATCATATAAGCATGCCAGATACATATACCACTTTAACATATCACACATCCAGTCATCACATAACATAGCATGAATATGAAACTTTACATACTTTATACAAAACAGAGACATCGTGATCTGAATGCATCTAGAAGCGTGGTGAGCTAATGTGTACCATGAACTAAGATCCGGTTATGTTCATTTATGCTTCATTATTCTCTTTTCTTTCTTTTGTCTACTTAAGGCCCGTGTGTTAGTATCGTATGTGTACAGACCATCGGTAAGGCCCATGGTTAAAAAGCCAGAGAGCCATCGATGGATGCTCAACTTTATACTTTAACTTACTTTAAATCCCTTTCGACTGAAAGAGCTGGTACGACACGCCTATAATTTCCATCTTGTTTATCTTTTCTAGCCACATGCTTCTCTAAGCTGTCCCTAATCCTACGTGGTAGGGATGTATGGCATCTATCTTGATCAATCTACTTGATTATGAAACTATATGCTCTTGAAATATGCAGTGCAATATCGTGTGCATGGCATACATATTTTAACATACTGTAAAACATCATTTAACTTCATTTTATTCATGCCGTAGGTGGAGTTATACTTACTCAGATTGTAGAGATTATGTACTCGAGCCTTTAACAATTTACAGGTGATCACCTATCATCAATAACATTCCTTATCAGCATCTTCGCAGAGTCACTAATACTGTTAGTGACTATTACTCGTGTTTCTATGTGGTATCAAGGCCCATCGATACCCTATTGGCCTACTATGGGGATTTAGTGCCTAACTTGTATCGTATCTGATCAATCGTCTACTTGACAGATTAATCATTGTTCCTCACAATGTTATTTGAAACGCGGTCCTTGACTGGTTTACCGCTCAGTCAACTGACCGGTTACCTTGCGTGTTGGTAACTAAGTAGTCTACCAGATTACTATGCGTAAATTGGTGTAATAACTAATCGGGTTACTTTGCTTGTTGGGGTGTAGTAGTCTACCGGGCTACTATTCCTTGTTTGGTATAATGGCCCACCGGGCTACTATGACTCGTTTGGAGTAATAGCCTACCGGGCTACTAAGACTTGTTTGGCGTGGTAGCCTACCTGGCTACACACACCGTTTCTCTTTGAAAAAATGTAGGTTGACTTAAAAATTCTTGAGAAAAATTCTTTATTTTGGAATCATCCCCTTATCACCCTATTAGAAGGTGGGGGATGTCTTTATAAAAACCATGTTTGTATTTTTAAAGTGTTAAAACACAATTTATTTTGAAGAATATAAATCACATTTTTAAAGTTACATTTTAAAGGTGGTTTTTGAACCATTTTTGAAAACCATTTTGAAACTTGATCGAAATGACTTTGTTTGTGATTTTGGTAAACATGAAAGTTTTTGTCCTTGACATGATGAACAAATCTCATGTCACCTTGGAGCCTAATTCCAAATCTAATAGCTCCTAATTCAATAAAACTCGTGGGCTTGTGCCTAATTTTTTTGAAAAATTCCCAATTTTATGTCTCTGTAAAAACGGCTCTCTTTGAGGCCTGAAACGGCCAAATTTTTAAAACATGCACTAGTCATCTCAAAGATTTTGATGAGATATACAACTTTTATGTTGAGCCCAAAGTCTGGTTCGGACTCTAAGGGGTCTGTTTTTAGTAAAACCTGTATCTATTTCTGGGCTCGGATGTTGTTCCTAGTTTGTTCCCAGTTTCGGACACTGAGTGAAAAACACTCTAAAAACCTATCCTAGGTTCGTTTTTGGCCAAGGGCTATTTGAAGTAAAAATGACCGTATCAAAATTTCCTTAAAATACTATTAGTAATCCCAAATTTAGACTCTAAGTAGGTCAAAATGGCTACAATCTGTGGCCTTTCCTAGGGACAGATTTATGTCCAGCCACGTCTCATACGTACATCACACCACACTAACTAATAACCACTCGTAAAAATTTTAAATACAACCACAACCACAACCATATAAACTTAAAAATGGAAACTTAAGGGCTCAAAATAAATTATTATAAACCATTTGCATAAACAAATACACATAAATGGCCTTGATCAAAACATAAAACCATCTAACACAAGATAAGGTTTTTGGTTTACCTTTGTGCCTTAAACCAAGCACGGTTTCAACTAGGGCTTGAGGAACCAAAAATGGTCATGGGAATCCAAGAGAGTGAGGTTGGTTTTTGCTAGAAACAATACCAAAAATTTCTCTTAAAAACCAAAGCAAAACAAAAACTAAAAACTACAAGGATCAGTTTTGAAGACTTACCCTTGGTGCCTTAGAATGACTTGGATTCGACTTCTCCTAACACAAGCTTGTGAGGTTTGATTTTTGGTAGGCTTTTAGTGTGATTTAAGCTTGAAAATATGGGGGTTTGGGGACTTTAGAGTGGTTGGCTATAGCAAGGAGTAGAGGGAGAAAGTGAAGTGAGTTTTGGGTGCCAAAGTAAGGAAAGCAAATCACTTGTGTAAAGGGTGTCTTTTATAGGCAAAATTGATCAAGCTTACTTAGAATTAATCCTAATTAATTGTTCACCGAGTTAGCCAAATCATGGGACAAATTGCTGCCCATTTTCAGTCCAAATGGGCGTGGGCTGCTGCCTTAAATGGGAGATGAAATAAAGAAGTATTTGTTGACCAAGCTTTTGAAATCCCTTGAATATTTTATTCAAGTGTGTCATGGCTAGGGTAATTTTTTAATGGTTACCTTTTGGGCAATGAGCAGCCATTTTTGGCTGCCCTTTTACAGCTAGGGGCACAGTTTCTAAGGGCCAAATTTCATCTGTGTTGGCTTCTCATCGTAGTCTAATTTTATACTGTGGTGTTCGGCTCTTTCTTGGCAGTGTTCCAATTTTCACCCGAAAATTAGATTTTTGAATCTGATTTTTGTATTGTAAATTCCTGGTTGTTTTATACTAACTAAGAGCCCATTATCAGTCTAATTTACTGTTTACATCCTATATTATGGTTGTGTCTACACTGTGTTGTCCTTTCGCACGTAAATCGAGGCGTTCCTGGGTGAAATTTCAGACACAGTCTCTTTTGACTAATTTGGATGTGCTGATTCCATTTTTATTAGTTTTATGTTTGTCTGGGGTCATCTGAACCAGTGTTCAGGATCTGTGTGACCTCACCTCGAAAAACGTGTCAGGTGCCCGATTGACTAATTTGGACGTTCTAAGTCCAAATATGTCAGTTTCGGAGCGAGTAAAGCTCGTTTTGACCCTTATATTGATACTGCTTATCTCTCAAACTAAAATTCCTATTTTATGCTTAATCGACCAGATTGAGTCTACTAACCATTAATATATCAGTTTTAAGTCAAATTAAGGCCGTCTTGGCCAGTAACTTGATGCTGCATTTTTTACTATTTACTATTCACTATTTCTTATTCGACTGATTAGTCTGAGTGCTCTGACTTTGATTTTGTCAGTCTCTAGGTGAGAAGAGGTTATCCAAACCATTTTCTCAATGTTGTACCCTTATGAGGGTTTATCTCTCGCTATGGTGCTCAGATGTTCAGTTTGAGCGTTTTGGTGATCTGCTCACTAGTCTTGTGTCAAGGAATGGTCGTCCAGACCAGTTTCCTGACACTGCATGTCTCATACATTCATACACATAATAGGGTAGACCGGGTTCACTGTCGATCACCCCTTTCATTGCATGAATAGTACTTAAACGGTACTGTATCTATTTAATCTATTCAACTGGAAAATATACTATATTTTTCCAACTTAATTACTTATTACATAGTAATCAAGTTTCATGCATTTTGAGGGTCTGTGTAACGGCTTTCTGCCCATTACACGGCCTTCAACACGACCTCTTACACGGGTATGTACAAGGCAACACGGGCGTGTACACCTCGGACACGGGCGTGTACTAGTTGAAATTCTTCAACATGGCCCTGTTTCGAAACACGGCCTTTTACATGTTCATTAACCCGAGCAGTACATGGCCACTTACACGGCCGTGTACATGACCGTGTCACACTACATGGCCATGTACACTCACACGGCCTTTCACACGTAAACAGTCCGATCGGTGCACGGCTTCTTACACAGTCATGTACCAGACCGTGTTCATCAAATTTGCACTAAAAGCCATCAAACTAACTTAAATTCATTGCTCAATTTCTCATTATATAGAATTTAGGTTACATGAATATAGGGGTCCTTACAACCTATCCCCTTTACAAAATTTTCGTCCTCGAAAATTAGAATAAATCTAGGAAGTCTCTTCTCATATCCTCTTCCCATTCCCATGTGGCTTCTTCTATGTTGTGGTTTCACCACAATACTTGTACAAGTAGAATCACTTTATTCCTAAGAACTTTATTCTCTTTGGCCAAAATCTGCACTGGTTTTTCTTCGTACATTAGATCGGCGTGCACTTCAACTGGCTCTTGGCTTAGCATGTGGGAAGTATCTGGCATGTACTTCTTTAACATTGAGACATGGAAGACATTGTGTACAGAAGCTAGTTCGGGAGGAAGCACTAATCAGTAGGCTACCTTCCCGACCCTCTCGAGGATCTCGAAGGGCCCTATATATCTAGGACTGAGTTTCCCTTTCTTCCCAAAGTGCATTACCCCTTTCATGGGTGCCACCTTGAGGAAAACTGAATCTACTTCTTGAAATTCGAGAGGTCTTTGTCATTTATCCACATAACTCTTCTGGTGGCTACGTGTTGTATCCAGCCTTTCCCTTATAAGCTTCACGTCTGTCATGGTATCCTTGACAAAATCGGTGCTGGTGAGCTGTTTTTCTCCGGTCTCGTGCCAGTGAACTAGAGACCGGCATCTCCTTCCATAGAGTGCCTTGTACAGAGCCATCCCAATCAAGGAATGATAGCTATTATTGTACGAGAACTCTATCAAAGGCAGCTTCTGATCCCAATTCTTGTTGAAGTCTAAGACACACGCTCTCAACATATCTTCTAAAGTCTGAATCGTTCTCTCGAACTGGTCGTCAGTTTGAGGATGGAAGGCGGTGCTGAACTTTAATCGTTCTCTTGAACACTTTACCAAAACCTTGAAGTGAAACATCCATCATGATCTGAGATAATTGATTTGGGTACTCCGTGCAGTCTTACTATTTGAGCAATGTACATTTCTGCTAACTTCTCTACCGAGTAGCTCAACTTCATGGTTAAAAATCAAGTTGATTTCATTAGTCGGTCCACAATTACCCAAATGGCATTGTTTCTGCTTAATGTTCTACGCAATCCACCCATGAAATTCATGGTAATTTACTCCTATTTCCACTCTGGTAGCTCGATCTTCTGTAGTTTTATTCCCTGTCACTGATGTTCTATTTTAATTTTCTGGCAAGTGAGGCACTTTGCTACAAACTCGACGACGTCATTCTTCATGTTTGGCCACCAAAAACTTTCTTTTAAGCCTTGGTACATCTTATTTGCTCTTGGATGTACCGAGTATAGATGTCATGAGCTTCTGACAGGATCCGCTTCCTGAGTTCATCATCCTTTGGAACACATACTCTATCTCTGAAGTAGAGAATGCCATCCTTGGAGACTTGAAATTCTGAATTCTGGTCCTCCACTGCCTCCTTGTCCAGGGATGAATCGAGGACTTGGCCAGCTTTAATTTCTTCTAAGAGCGTCGACTAGAGGGTCATTTCAGACAACCTACCTGTTAACATGTCAATCTCGCTACTCCGTAGCTCATCTTGTAGTGCTTCTGGCAAGGCATGGATAGCCATAAGTGATGAGGTATGCTTTCCACTCAGCGCGTCAGCCACCTTATTGGCTTTCCCTGGATGGTAAAGGATTTCACAGTCATAATCCTTAACCAGTTCCAGCCATCTTCGTTGCCTCATATTAAGCTCCTTCTGTGTGAAAATGTATTTGAGGCTCTGGTGGTCTGTGTAGATCTCACATTTAACTCCATAAAGATAATGCCTTCATATTTTGAGCGCAACGATGACCGCTACAAGCTCCAGGTCATGCGTTAGGTAGTTCCTTTCATGGTTCTTGAGTTATCGTGAAGCGTAAGCAACTACTCTACCACCTTGCATTAATACAGCTCCTAATCTAGTCTTGGACATATCACTGTAAATCACAAGACCTCCCTGTTTAGCATCTAGTATGGTCAAGATCAGGGCGCTTGTGAGTCAGCCTTTTAGCTCCTGAAACCTCTTCTTGTACTTGTTAGTCCACTCATACTTTTTCTCTTTCTTTATGAGTGCTGTGAGTGGCGCGGTTAGCTTTGAGAATCCTTCCACAAATTATTAGTAGTATCCCGCTAGACCTAAGAAGCTGTGGATTTCTATTACATTCTTCAAAGTTGGCCATTCACTAACTGCTTCTACTTTCGTTGGGTCCACGGACACTCCCGTATGGGAGACCATGTGACTTAGGAAGTGGAAATTCTCCAACCAAAATTCACATTTGGAGAATTTGGCGTATAGCTGATTCTCCTTAAGCCTATATAGGACGGCTCTCAAATGCTCCTCATGCTCCTCCTTTGTCTTAGAATATACGAGTATGTCATCGATAAACAAAATGACAAACTTGTCTAGGAACTCCTTGAATATTCAGTTCATCAGATCCATGAAAGCTGCAGGTGCGTTCGTCAGCCTGAATGACATAACAAGGAACTCGTAGTGTCCATAGCGTGTTCAGAATGCTATCTTGGGTATGTCCGCATCCCTGATTCGTAATTGGTGGTACCCAGAACGTAAGTCGATTTTTGAGAATACTGCGGTACCTCAGAGCTGGTCGAATAAATCATCGATCCACGGCAATGGATACTTGTTCTTGATCATGATCTTGTTCAGCTCCCTGTATTTGATACACATCCTTAACGTCCCGTCCTTTTTCTTCATGAATAATATAGGTGCTCCCCATGGTGAGCAACTCTACCAGATGAAGCCTTTGTCCATCAGATCCTTCAACTAAGCTTAAAGCTCTTTTAGTTCTGTCAGGACCATTTTGTAGGGGGCTTTGGATATGGGTTCCGATCCTGGTAACAGTTCGATTTTTAACGATTTCTCCCGCTCCGGCAGAAGTCCTAGAAGATCCTCTGGGGATACCTCTGTTAGGTCTTGTCTCCACTTCCTGGGTTGTGTCCACTATATGTGCGAGGAAAGCGGTGCATCCACTAGATAGTAGCTGGTGAGCCTTCATTGCTGATATCATCATCTTTGGCTGCTTCAACGATAAGCCTTTGTAGATAAATTTTTCATGTCCACTCGGGTCGAAGGTCACCTCTCATCTCTGACAGTCTATAACGGCGTGGTATTTAGTGAGGAAATCCATTCCTATAATAACATCGTAATCGCACATTTCGATGATGATTAGATCCACGCTCAGCTCGTGCCCACCGATAACTACTGGCACATGACATACCCAATAGCTAGACAACAAAACTTCCCTAGAAAGAAGGGCAGTTTGAAAGGTTTGGTTCATCTTATCTAGGTTCTAGCCTATCTCCCTAACAAACTTTGATGATGCAAAAGAGTGCGTAGCTCCAGAATCAAATAAAACCAGTGCAGTGGAGTTGGAGATAGAAAGTTGACCTGTCACCACAGCTGGCATTTCAGCCTCCGCATCCTGGCGAGTGAAGGCAAAAATCCTCCCCTGCATCTCTAGAGCTTCCAATCTACCTTGGCTGATTGTTGGGCCTTCAATCCTTCCTTGGGTTGCATGTAGCTGTCCGCTAGCAGGGCAAGCTTGACCTTGCTGATTTTGCAGGTTTGGCAAAGTGGCCTTCCTTGCTACATATGTAACAGCCGCTAGTACCTTGACAGCATTCTTCGGGATGGTTCTTCCCACACTTTGGACAAGGCATGTGTTGATTACCATTTCCCCCATGGTTGTGCTTCCTTTGGGGGAAATTTCTCTACTGGCCTTGATTTCTCGGGTTCCCTTTGTTAGGAAATGCCCTAAGCATTAAAGACATTTTGATGTATTTATTTTGAACTGGATAATGAAATTATATATAGAGGTTATTCATTACATTGCTATCTGTCCTCGTTTTATTTACATGTTAAAGTAAATGTAAGCAAATATGGCTCCCTGACTGCTTGTGTTAAACTGTTAGAACGTTGCATGCAATGGACTTTTGTATGCGAGAAGACAATGTTCTAAAGTTAACGGTCCAAACTATGGTCTGTAGTCTATGGGGTTAGACCGAGCATCTAACTCATGTTAAGACTATTATGTTGTCCAAAGCCTTGGAGGGGACGGTTTGTTTTGACTGTCTAGAGCTGGACTCCCAAGTAGAGACATAGATATGTTGCTTGGTGGTGACATATTAGACCGGGACTAAAGCGTGATTGATCTACGAAGTTCACTTTGAGTGGATCGATCTGCTTTTGACGTTCATTGTGCAGCAACCTTAATCTTGAGTAAAAGGGCAGCTTCATGTATATGACTTGTGTACTTTGATGTTCCAATGACTAAAGCGTCTCAGAGGTAGTAAGCTTATAGACCGGTTCGTTGGGTGCATGACTTGTATACGATGAAGGGTTCGTTTACAGATATCGGAGTCATAGCTCTAATGAGGAGTTAAGGGTATCCTCTTAAAGGCATTATACTGAATGTGAAAATGGACAAGGCCTTAGGTCGTCTGCTGGGCGGATGACTTCTTATTCACATGTGGTGAATAATCATTTTCTTAATTCGATAGTATAATGGAACTTTAAGATAGACAGATCAGTAGGATCAAACGAACGTTGGCCTAAGGCTGATCATGGATATCATATGAGGGTTCTGCATACATGACAAGGTCATTGGACGATAGCTTGTCACAAGCATACATGACAAGGTCCAAATAAAGTTGCCATGATTTTATTTGAGATTGGATTGGAGTTGTAGAAAATTATCCATGAGAACAAGAATTTGAAATACAACTATTTTGTGGATTTTGAAATTTGAATTTGAAAATTTGAATTTGAAATTTGAATTTGAAATTTGAAGTTTGAAATTTGAATTTGAAATTTAAATTTGAAATTTGAAATTTGAAATTTGAAATTTGAATTTGAAATTTGAATTTGAAATTTAAAATTCAAATTTTGAATCACAGTCCAAGTGGGATTCGAATTTGTTGTGTTAAATCCACAAAGAATGAAATTCGAATTTGAGTTAGATAAGGAGAGGAAAATCTTGTTAGAATCCTACTTGAATTTTGAATCTAAATCCTAACTAAAGTTGGACGAAAATTTTGAGGATTATCCTTAATGGATTTTTAGATTTTTTGTGGATAAGGTTTAAGAAAAAAATTCAAGTTTCAATCCCAGTTGAATTTGGATTTTCTCATCCCAGATAATGGCCGAATTTTTGGAGTGAATCTCCTAGGAGATTTTCGGTTATTTTGGATAAGGATGAGATAAGATTCAAGCTTGAAAATCCTAGTGGAATTTTGATTCTTCCTTATCCAAAAGTGGTCGAATTTTTTGTGGGGATTTTCCCCTTGGATTTTCAGATTTTTTGGTTGAAAAAGGGAGATAAAATTCTAGATAAAATCTTGTTTAGATTTGGATTGGATTTATCCTAAAGTGGCCAAATTTATTGTTGGGGTTTTTCCCTTGGAAAATTCAGATTTTGTGCTTGTGGATAAGGGAGAATATCTTCTCCTAATCCAATTCGAATTCAGAGAATCACCTCATGCAGGTCTATAAATAGGGGTCCTACCACTCCAGTTCTCTCAGACCACAGACTCTCAGGTGAGCAGGCTTATTGTTACACAGCCCACCGTGACAATAAGTTCTTTAGAGATCTGGGTGGTCGGAAGAAGACTAGCAGTGGTAGCATACCGATCGAGGTTCAGAGTGCCCACACACTCAGCCATTCGAGAATTGGAGTATAGTAGAGAAGGCTAGTTGGTTGAAGCCCTCTGGTCATTATCCTCCTGCAAGATTGGCGTCCTTCAGGTATGAGTTTTAATTGTTGTTGGTTTACTGTATATGGCATCATGAGATATTTAACAATCTGAAAAATTTTTATTGTTCCGCTGCACCACTCTGATACGTTTTTACCGATTTTTTTTTCTTACAATTGGTATTAGAGCCATCTCATGACTATGCCATGTACATAAATTAGACAATTACTTAGTCTTTTTATTTATGTATGGATTTGATATTTAGAGAGTGGCATTCTAGGATTCCTTTATGTTGTTATCATGGATTATGTATGTAGTATGTGGTTATTTTAATTTTCTAAATTATTATAAGCATGCTTACTTATGCCGGTTATGGTTCCTTAGAATTTATAAAAAATTGTATCTAGGAGTTTTTATGTAACCATGGGAGCAGTTTATTAACACTGTAATTTTCCCATGAATTTTATTTTTGTCTCTTAGAATTATTATGGTTAGAATTTTTTGTGCACCGGAAATGATTTAGGAAATTTTATGTAATTATTCTTGGAGGAGATTGAAGACTGAAGACCGTAATTTATTTTTCCCCAAAGTTAAATTTGATTTAAAGGTTGAAATTTTGATAGTGTGGAAAGTTTCAATTTAATTGGGATTCAAATTAATTTTTGGAGATCCTAATAGGTAAATTGGAATATGGCACGAAAATCAAGACACGACCCCTCGGGATAGGCCGTCGGGCCTTGGTAGGGCTGCAGCCTCTGCCCTCGGGCAGGATGGGCTGCGGTAGCCCCTGTGCAGGCCATAATCACCCACGGCCGCAGGCTTGGCCTGCAGCCGAGGGTGGCTGTGGCCTCCCTAAGGCTGGCCGCAGCCTGGGCGTGTAGCCTGGCACTGCAGGCTTGGCCTGCAGCCCAGCAAGGCTGCACATGGGGCGGCCGTGGGCTGTCAGCCCCCCGGGGTTGGGGGCTGCCCACGGTGGCTGCCGCCTCCGGGGACGGTGGTGCGACGATTAAAAAAATAGAAAAATTTTGATTTTTAAATTTGGGATTTAATTTTAAATCATGTTTAAAAATATGTAATTGAAAATTTGAAATTTTTGAAATTACATATTATTACACATGATGTTTAAAATTGTTTAAAATTTGAATTTGAAATTTAAATTTGAAATTCGAATTTGGAATTTGAATTTGAAATTTAAATTTTTGGAGATTTAAATTTTAAATGATTCTTGAGATGGGAAATAAATAGAGAGGCTACATAAAGATGGATACAAGAAGACGGAACAAAATTCAAGACCCAAAGAATGCTTTGGATGAAATTTTGTAATCTTTATTTTCTTTGTTCTAGGATGGAACCATGGCTTGGTTTTTCTGTCAATTATTTTTTCTGTGATATGTCATGGATGTATAAATATGTATTTATGGATGTTTTATATGCATATTTGATAACATATCGTATAAGATAGCTGAGTGCCGCTCATACTATATTGATCATACATAATTTGTCAAAAACTTGCATATTTTTTTCAAAATATTGAGTGGGAGAGGGTTTCAAACAAAACCCACGGCCTCCATTGTTGATCCATATGTGAAAGCATGGTAACACCTCGCATCAGTTTTGCCCTGACCACACCCCTTGGTAGGTGTTTACCGCCGCCGGTATACTAGATTGGATCTCCTACGTGGAAAACGTGTTCGGGTACGATCCTATTCATGACCACCCCTCGGCGGCTTGGTAGGACGTGGATCGGGCTACGTAAAGAATGGTTATACACTCAAGACTCGTTTAGTTATTAACCTTCCCTAGAAGCTCTGTTAACTAAATTGGTGGCCAAATAAGCGGTTATTAATATATGTCTTAACCTTGGAGGAATTAAAGCAATATATATTAATTGGACGGGGTCTATGTTCCGGCTATTTGTTTTCATGACCACCCCTCGGTGGCTTGGGGCAATAGGTGCTGAGAATTATCGTTGCAATGCTATATGTTTTTTAAGTTTCATATAGGAACATACTTGTATGTTTTATTTGCTAAATTATCTGTATATTTGCTTGGGCCTTGTAATGATGTCTAGTATAATTTTATTTCAGTTTAAAATGTCATCGACATCCCTCATTTCAATACTTACTGAGAATAAACTGAATGGCGATAATTATAAGGATTGGAAAAGAAATCTGTTGATAGTTCTCAGCTGCGAGAGACACAAGTTCGTACTGGACGAACCATGCCCACCAGGGCCAAAACCTGACACACCGCTTGAGGAGGTCCCGGTTGCCTATACTCGTTGGAGAGAATCCAATGATATAGCTTGATGCTACATGCTTGCTAGCATGACGAGTGCTTTACAAAAGCAGCATGAGACTTATCAGGTTGCTCGGGAGATCATGGACAATCTGGAGGACATGTTCGGAGGCCAAGAAAATTTGGCTCGACAGTCTGCTATAACCAGCATTATGAACTCTAAGCAAAAGGTGGGTACTCCGGTAAAGGACCATATGATCACTCTAATGGGATTCTTCGCTGAGGCTGCCGAAAACGGTACTGAGTTGGACTACAACACCCAGATTGAGATGGTGTTCAAAACTCTGTCTAAAGATTTTGTGGGGTTTAAGGCCGCATACAATCTAGCGACAAGGGAGTTAGGACTAACCGAGCTCATGAAGCAACTCCAAGCTTATGAGCAAATGATCAGGGACGGGGATGCGGTCCAACCCAAAGGAGAGGCCAATTTGGCGGAATCTTCCAAACCCACACGGAAGAGGAAGAGGCCAAATCAGAAGCAAGCGGCTTCCAATTCTTCTAATCCTCCTGTATCGGATGGGAAGAAGAAGAATAATAACAAGAACAAGAAGCCCAGGGACCCTAAAAAGTCCAAGTGCTTCCGCTGTGGGAAGGTAGGTCACTTTAAGAAGGCTTGCCGAGAATTCCTACCCGCCAAGGGCAAGGAAGGTAAGGAACTTCACTACTTAGAAGCGTGTTTGGTGGAAGAATCGAAAGACACTTGGGTCATTGATTCAGGTGCCACTAATCATGTTTGTGTTTCTATGCAGGGGTTTATGGAAATGAGAAGTCTACATGATAGGAGTCTCTCGTTGCGAATTGGAGACGGTAGCTTAGTGGTGGCTGAGGCAGTAGGAGATATTTACCTTTACTTTGATCAATTTAGGTTTATTTTATTGAAAGACTGTTTTTATGTTCCTAATTTTAGGAGGAACCTTATATCGGTAGCTTATTTAATAAAGGATTCTTATTCAGTTTCTTTTAGTAAAAGAGTTGATATTCATAGAAATAAGTCTTTTATATGTTTTGGATGGATGGATGGAAACCTATATTTGATCAAACCAAAGATGTACTCACTGCTTGACACTGAATTAATAGATAACTCAAAAAAGTTGAAAGTTTCTCACTCTAACAAGGCGTATCTTTGGCATTTAAGACTTGGTCATATTAATCAGGATAGGATTCAAAGATTGGTGAAAGACGGTCCTCTAGAATCTCTGGAGGAGGTACGTCTTCCCCAATGTGAGTCTTGTCTAGGGGGTAAGATGACCAAGAGGTCTTTTGGAGCTAAGGGTACAAGGGCTCAGGAGCTCTTAGAAATTGTGCACACTGACGTATGTGGCCCCATGAACGTCACAGCAAGAGGAGGGTTTGAGTATTATGTCTCCTTTATAGACGATTACTCGAGGTATGGATATGTGTATCTGATGCACCGCAAGCGCAAAACCTTTAACAAGTTCAAAGAGTATCGTGCGGAAGTGGAAAAGCAATAGGATAAATCCATAAAGACACTTCGATCTGATCGAGGTGGCGAATACTTCTCCGATGAATTTGTAGGACATCTTGTAGAGAATGGGATATTATTCCAATTGACTGCACTTGGTACTCCACAACAGAATGGTGTAGCCGAAAGGAGAAACAGGACCTTGTTGGATATGGTACGGTCCATGATGAGTTATTCAACGCTACCACTATCATTTTGGAGATATGCTTTACAAACGGTATGCTATATTCTGAACCATTCCAAGCAAATCAATTCCCAGAACTCTGTATGAATTATGGCGTGGCAGGAAGCCCTCCCTTGGACATATGAGAATATGGGGCTGCCCGGCGCATGTACTGGATGGGGATACAAAAAAGTTGGAACCAAGATCAAAATTGTGCATGTTTGTAAGGTATCCAAAGGGAACTAAAGGAGGTCTGTTCTATAACTCGAAGGAACAAAAAGTCATTGTCTCAACCCATGCGACATTCTTGGAGGAAAGTCACATGAATGAATTTAAGCCTCGAAGCAAAGTAGTGTTAGAGGAGTTATCAGGTGAAAGATCTACTCCACAGATTTCGGTCTTGGACGCAAGTCTGAGTTCCGGTGAAAGACCTGCAGACAATCAACAATTTAGGGTGCCTCTTGTAGTATGAGGGTTTCGAAGAAACCTAATTTTCTTCATGTATGATGCTGAGGTATACTAGGCTGAGGCTCATGAGCATGAGGATGATCCGGTCACCTATGATAAAGCTATAAATGATGTTGATTCTAAATCTTGGAAACAGGCTATGACCAATGAGATGGATTCTATGAAATCCAACTCTGTTTGGGAACTTGTAGATTTGCCAGATGGGATAAAACCCATTGGATGCAAATGGGTCTACAAAAGAAAGAAGGATGTGGAAGGGAGAGTGGAAACTTTCAAAGCTAGACTGGTTGCAAAGGTACACGCAAAAGGCTGGAATCGATTACGATGAAACCTTTTCGCCAGTTGCTATGCGGAAGTCTATCCGTATTCTTCTGTCCGTTGCTGCGGCTCTCGATTATGATATCTGGCAAATGGATGTCAAGACGGCATTCTTGAGTGGCCATCTTGAAGAGTGTATCTATATGATATAGCCCGAAGGGTTCGTAGCGAAAGGCCAAGAAAGGAAAGTCTGCAAGTTTCTTAGATCCATTTATGGATTAAAGCAAGCATCCCGCTCATGGAACCAGAGGTTTGATCAAGCGATTAAGATATTTGATTTTGAGCAGAACGTTGATGAACCCTGTGTTTATAAATGTATTAAGGATGGAAAAGTGGTCTTTCTAATACTCTATGTCAATGATATACTACTCGTTGGGAATGATGTAGGGAACTTATCATCGGTCAAGCTTTGGTTACACCAACAGTTTGACATGAAGGACTTGGGAGAAGCTAATTATGTTTTAGGTATTTGTCTCTTCAGAGATCGAAAGAACAAAATGATAGTGTTATCCCAAGCTTCATACATAGATAAAATAATTGACAAATATGCAATGCAAGAGGCAAAGAAAGGTTCACAACCTTCTATTGCTGGTCTAACTCTTTCATTGGATGACTGTCCTAAGACATCGGAAGAAAGAGAGTGTATGAGTAAGGTCCCTTATGCATCCGCTGTGGGTAGCCTTATGTATGCTATGCTCTGCACTCACCCGAATATATGTTTTACAGTAGGTATGGTGAGTCGATATCAAGCAAATCCTGGAACCAAGCACTAGCAAGCAGTAAAGCATATACTCAAGTATCTTAAGAGAATGAGGGATTATATGCTGGTGTATTCTTGAGGGGACCTGACACCCGTAAGATACATGGACTGAGTCTTCCAGACTTGCAAGGATTCGAGGAAGTCAACATTAGAGGGCATGTGGAGACAGGATAAGTAGATGTATGTAAGATCGCGTCCAAGGACAACATTGCCGATCCCTCTACTAAGACTTTAGTGGCTAGAAGCTTTGAGAGGCACGTAGAGGCGATGGGGATGCGTAACATGGCACATCTGCTGGCTTGGGGTAAGTGGGAGATTGTTAGGAAATGCCCTAAGCATTAGAGACATTTTGATGTATTTATTTTGAACTGGATAATGAAATTATATATAGAGGTTATTCATTAAATTGCTATCTGTCCTCGTTTTATTTACATGTTAAAGTAAATGTAAGCAAATATGGTTCCCTGACTTCTTGTGTTAAACTGTTAGAATGTTGCATGCAATGGACTTTTGTATGCGAGAAGACAATGTTCTAAAGTTAGCGGTACTATGGTTTGTAGTCTATGGGGTTAGACCGAGCATCTAAATAATGTTAAGACTATTATGTTGTCTAAAGCCTTGGAGGGGACGGTTTGTCTTGACTATCTGGAGCTGGACTCCCAAGTAGAGACATAGATATGTTGCTTGGTGGTGACATATTAGACCAGGACTAAAGTGTGATTGATCTACAAAGTTCGCTTTGATTGGATCGATCTGCTTTTGACGTTCATTGTACAGCAACCTTAATCCTGAGTAAAAGGACAGCTTCATGTATATGACTTGTGTACTTTGATGTTCCAATGTCTAAAGCGTCTTAGAGGTAGTAAACTTATAGACCAGTTCGTTGGGTGCATGACTTGTATATGATGAAGGGTTCGTTTACAGATATCAGAATCATAGCTCTAATGAGGAGTTAAGGGCATCCTCTTAAAGGCATTATACTGAATGTGAAAATGGACAAGGCCTTGGGTCGTCTGCTGGACGGATGACTTCTTATTCACACGTAGTGAATAATCATTTTCTTAATTCGGTAGTGTAATGGAACTTTAAGATAGCCTGATCAGTAGGATCAAACTGACTTTGGCCTAAGGCTGATCATCAATATCATATGAGGGTTTTGCATACATGACAAGGTCATTGGACGATAGCTTGTCACAGGCTTATGTAATACGGTATATAATTAGGAGTTCAGTTTCAGGTTTATAGTAGTGTGACTCTGAAATTAGTGATCATATGATTGAGTTGTTCGGTAAAGAATGATGATCATTTGGATTTGCGGGAGCCCGATTATGTATGTCTAATTAGTCCCTCTACTAGCTCCACATAATTCCTTAACGTTTGGCAAAATTGATTTGTGTATGCTATTGGCTAGTTTATTATGCATGGATGGTGTTGACATAGGATTAGGATGGTAGACAAGATTCTCTCTGGTTGGATTCAAATTTTGTTTTGGATAATAGAGTACACAATTATTCGAACTCCAAATAAAGTTGCCACGATTTTATTTGAGATTAGATTAGAGTTGTAGAAAATTATCCATGAGAACAAGAATTTGAAATACAACTGTTTTGTGGATTTTGAAATTTGAATTTTGAAATTTGAAATTCGAATTTTGAATTTGAAATTCGAATTTGAAATATAAATTTGAAATTTGAAATTTCAATTTGAAATTCGAATTTGAAATTTGAAATTCAAATTTTGAATCACAGTCCAGGTGGGATTCGAATTTGTTGTGGTAAATCCACAAGGAATGAAATTTGAATTTGAGTTAGATAAGGAGAGGAAAATCTTGTTAGAATCCTACTTGAATTTTGAATCTAAATCCTAACTAAAGTTAGATGAAAATTTTAAGGATTATCCTCAATGGATTTTCGGATTTTTTGTGGATAAGGTTCAAGAAAAAAATTCAAGTTTCAATCCCAGTTCAATTTGGATTCTCTCCTCCCAGATAATGGCCGAATTTTTGGAGTAAATCTCCTAGGAGATTTTCGGTTATTTTGGATAAGGATGAGATAAGATTCAAGCTTGAAAAGCCTAGTGGAATTTTGATTCTTCCTTATCCAAAAGTAACCGAATTTTTTGTGGGGATTTTCCCCTTGGATTTTCGGATATTTTAGTTGAAAAAGGGAGATAAAATTCTAGTTAAAATCTTGTTTAGGTTTGGATTGGATTTATCCTAAAGTGGCCGAATTTATTGTTGGGGTTTTTCCCTTGGAAAATTCAGATTTTGTGCTTGTGGATAAGGGAGAATTTCTTCTCCTAATCCAATTCGAATTCAGAGAATCACCTCATGCAAGTCTATAAATAGAGGTCCTGCCACTCCAGTTCTCTTAGACCACAGACTCTCAGGTGAGCAGGCTTATTATTGCACAGCCCACCGTGACAATAAGTTCTTTAGAGATCTGGGTGGTCGGAAGAAGACTAGCAGTGCTAGCATCCTGATCAAGGTTCAGAGTGCCCACACACTCAGCCATTCGGGAATTGGAGAATTGTAGAGAAGGCTAGTTGGTTGAAGCTCTCCAATCATTCTCCTCCTGCAAGATTGGCATCCTTGAGGTATGAGTTTTAATTGTTGTTGGTTTATTGTATATGGCATCATGAGATATTTAACGACCTGAAAAATTTTTATTGTTCCGCTACGCCACTCTGATATATTTTTACCGATTTTTTTTCCTACACCCTTTTCTTTTGTTGTTGTTGTGGTTGGACTGTCTGTGATGTTGGCTGGCCCCTGTGTTCTGCCCTTTGTGTTGTGAGTCGTGGTTTGGCCTTCCCTTGATCTGCTTTAGCTGGTTCTTCTCTTCTCTCTTTGCTTTGAAAATTTACACCTTCTCTACTTATCCTGGGCTAGCCAATACTCGGCCTGGATGGCCCTGCTAACATACTCAGCCACGGTTGCGAGTCTGTGGCTGTTGCTATAAACTTGGATGGCAATATCCATAGGGAACATTTTTAGCATTCTCCTTACTTTCTCCTTTTCCGTCGGCACTAGGTCGGGGCAAGGTCATGCCAGTTGTTCAAACTTTCTTATGGCCTCCATGACCGTCATGCTGTCCTGATGCAAATTGTTGAATTCGTCTTACTGAACGGCTAGGGCTTCATCGTTAAAGTACATTTCCCTGAACTCAGCAATGAAGTCTGCCCAATTCATTGCATTGACATCCCTTCTGATTGCCATAGTTTTCCACCATTGGTGTGCTCCTCTGCGTAGGGCTAGGGAGGCACATAGTACTTTTTCCCTTTCAGTCAGCCCTATGAGGTCTAGAATGACCTAAACATTGGTTGACCAATCATTTGGTTCAATAGTGTTCATCGTCCCCTCAAATTCTGGCACCTTCGTGCCCCCTGAATCATTCTTACAAGTTGCCATCTTTTGGAGCTAGCACGAGAACATTGGTTGCTACGGGAGCAGCCACAGCTGATGGTGTTGATGGGGTCTGGACTGGTGGGACTACCTGCTCTCCAGGTGTGTTAGGGGCTATTGGAGCTGCTTGGGCTAGCACCTCTACTAGTTATGATGCCTGTTGTTGTCGGTTTATTTGCTCTCTGAGCTGGTTAAGCTCCCACTGTTGATTTACCATCATTTCCTGCATCGTTGCGATATGTGCCAGTAGCTCATTGTCTCGCATAGCTTGGTTTGTTTGGGCTCTTGTTCGTGCCATTGTCATCTATGTAACCCTATCACATAACAGGAAAAGAGAACATAAGTTCCTCAAATTTTGTACTTGAGACTCGTATTACATATCATTTTCCTTCTTACTAAACAGTCATAGATAAAAACATATATACTCATTTTATATCTTTCTTTATTCTCTTATGATGTTCATCACGATTGCCGCATTGTATTGGAACATCATATGAGTGCCAAGAACTATCCTGCACTCTTTATTATACTTGATCATACTTGTAGAAAATCATGTTTAGGCCCTCAGGGCAAAACTTAACTGCTTTTTCATAAAACATCTCACAAAATATATATATTTGAAAATATATGTATATGCTTTTAGTTCGCGGGAGTGACAAACACTTCCCAAAATACGATCCCAAAAGTACAGTTACTAAGTTAGACTGTGTTGGTTAGTTTAATTTACTGTTCACGTCCTATACTGTGGTTGTGTCTACACTGCGTTATCCTTTTGCACGCAAACCGAGGCGTTCCTAGGTGAAATTTTAGACACATTCTCTCTTGACTAATTTGGATGTGCTGATTCTATTTTTATCAGTTTTATGTCTATCAGGGGCTGTCTGGACCAATTTTTAGGATCTGTGTGACCCTACCTCAAAAAATGTGTCAGGTGCCCGATTGACTAATTTGGACGTTTTGAGTCCAAATATATCAGTTTTAGAGTGAGCAAAGGTCGTTTTAACCCTCATCATGATACTGCGTATCTCTCATACTAAAATTTCCATTTTATGCTCAATCGACCAGATTGCGCCTACTAATCGTTAATATATCAGTTTTAAGTCAAATTAAGGCCGTCTTAGACAATAACTTGACACTGCATTTTTCACTATTCACTATTCATCGTTTCTTATTCGACTGACCAGTCTGAGTGCTCTGACTCCAATTTTGTCAGTCTTTAGGTGAGAAGAGGTTATCCAAACCATTTTCTCAATGTCGTACCCTTATTAGTGTTTATCTCTCGCTATGGTGCTCAGATGTTCAGTCCGAGCGTCTGGTGATCTGGTCACCAGTCTTGGGTCAAGGAATGATCGTCCAGACCAGTTTCCTGACACTGCGTGTCTTATACATTCATACACATGATAGGGTAGACCGAGTTCACTGTCGATCACCACTTTCATTACATGAAGAGTGCTTAAACGGTACTATATCTATTTAATCTATTCAACTGGAAAATATACTGTATTTTTCCAACTTAGTTACTCATTACATAGTAATTAGGTTTCATGCATTTTGAGGGTCTGTGTAACGGCTTTCTGCCCATTACACAGTCTCTTACAAGGGCGTGTATAAGGCAACACGGGCATGTACATCCTGGACACGAGCGTGTACTAGTTGAAATTCTTCAACACAGCCCTGTTTCGAAAAACGGCCTTTTACACGTTCATTAACCCGAGCAGTGGCCACTTTCATGGCCGTGTACCTGACCATGTCACACTACACGGCCATGTACACTCACATGGCCTTTCACACGTAAACAGTTCGATCAGTACACAGATTCTTACACGACCGTGTATCGGACTGTGTTCATCAAATTTGCACTAAAAGCCATAAAACCAACCTAAATTCATTGCTTAATTTCTCGTTATATAGAATTTAGGTTATGTGAATATGGGGTTCCTTACAACTTACACTTCATACTGAAGGGGAGATGTTCGTGATTTATAGCGATGCATCAAAGATGGGATTAAGAGCTATCCTGATGTAAGGCGATAAGGTGATTACTTATGCGTCACATCAATTAAAGGACTATCAGTGAAATTATCCCACACATGATCTGGAACATGCCACAGTAGTATTCGCACTAAAGATCAAGCGACACTATTTGTATGGAGCTCAGTGTCAGATTTACATTGACCATCAGAGTCTAAAGTACTTCTTCACACATAAGGAGCTGAATATGTGGTAAAGGAAATGGTTGGAGTTGGTAAAGGATTATGATTGTGAAATCCTCTACCATCCCAGAAAAGCCAATCGCATTGCAGATGCGTTAAGTAGAAAATCTGCTGTTTCGTAACAACTGCCGATTGGAAAATTTCCAAAACCATTGTAGCATGAGATCAATGCATTGAAGTTAGAGCTGATATCTAGAAGATTGGCTACACTTTAATTGGAATCATCACTATTTGAGGACATTAGAGAGGCTCAAAGGCGAGACCCAAATCTAGCAAGTCCTCAAGAGGGAGTGTCCAAAGAAGGATTGATCCTACATCAGGGAACAATTCATGTTCCCAATGATGAAGGATTTGGTAGAAGCCCAAGAAACGCCATATTCAGTGTATCCTAGAGCCAGTAAAATGTCCCAGGATTTGAGATTACAATTCTGGTGAAAAGGGATGAAGAAGGATATCACAGAATTTGTAAGCCAATGTATGACGTGCCAAAAAGTTAAGATGGAACACCGGCATCCAAGTGGGAAATTGGAACCGTTAGAGATTCTCGAATGGAAATGGGAACATATTACGATGGACTTTACGGTAAGACTGCCAAAACCTGAGAAGGCTACGATGCCATTTGGGTTATTGTTGATAGATTGACAAAGATGGCAAGATTCATAGCAGTGAAAATGACTTTTTCACTGGAAAAGCTAGCGAACTTATATGTTAACCATATCGTCATGTTACACGGAGTTCCTAAGTCCATTATATCGGATCGCGATGCACGATTCACTTCAAATTTCTAGAAGTGTGTGCAAGAAGCCATGGGAACAGAAGTGCATCTAAGTACGGCATTTCATCTGTAAATAGACAGGCAATCTGAGGGGACAATTCAAACATTGGAGGACATGCTTTGTGCGTGTACCATAGATTTCCCTTGAAGCAGGAATGAGAAACTTCCATTGGTAGAGTTTTTGTACAACAATAGCTACAAAGCTTCCATAGGTATAGCACCCTACGAAGCTTTATATGGAAGAAAATGTAGATCACCTGTCCAGTGGTATGATCTATAAGAAAAGCAGCTGCACAAGATGGATTTTATACAAGAAACAATTAATGCAGTTGCGAAAGTTCAACAACGGATGAAAATAGCGCAGAGCCAATAGAAGAGCTATGTGAACAAATGATGAAAATCCCTGAAGTTTAACAAAGAGGATTTCATATTCCTAAGAGTTTTGCTGATGAAAGGGATAATGCGATTCGGTAAGAAGGAAAATTAAGTCCAAGATATATTGGGCTATATGAGATCATCGAACGCATTGGGAAGGTTGCCTATAGATTGGCGTTACCTCCTAAAATGTCAGTAGTGCACAATGTGTTTCATGTGTCGATGTTACGAAAGTACATATCCGATCCGTCCCATGTACTGAAACATGAATCGGTACAGATCCAGGAAGACTTAACGTATGAGGAGAAGCCTGTAAAAATATTGGCACGAGAAGACAAAGTTTTAAGGAACAAAATGATCCCATTAGTCAAAGTGTTGTGGAGAAATGACAACAGAGAAGAGGCTACATGGGAACGTGAGGAAGAGATTAGAAAATTGTACCCCTACTTGTGCTAAATTTTCGAGGACGAAAATTTTATAAGGAGGGGTGAATGTGATAGCCGGGAATTTTCAGATTCTCTGATAGAATTAAAATTTTATGTATATAACAATTTTAAGGAATAAAATGTCAAAAAGTTATATTTTAATACTGTTGAGAATACTGTGAAAATGATTTGGTAGTGTTAAAGAGTGTGGTTCGGATATAGAAAATCTTCCCAAACAGAATCGGGTGAGATGGCTCGAAAACAAAGCCAAAAACCCTAGAGAGTGCATCGAAGTGCACTAAAAGACAAAATTTTACGGTAGTGAATGCTGGTCAAATTGAAGCAAAATAAGGCAAATCGATCACACTGGAGGCGCCCAGAACCCCCCTACTGTTAGGAAATGCCCTAAGTATTAGAGACATTTTGATGTATTCATTTTGAGTTGGATAATAAAATTATACATAGAGGTTATTCATTACATTGCTATCTGTCCTTGTCTTATTTACATGTTAAAGTAAATGTAAGCAAATATGGCTCACTGACTGCTTGTGTTAAAACTGTTAGAACGTTGCATGCAATGGACTTTTGTATGCGAGAAGACAATGTTCTAAAGTTAGCAGTCTAAACTATGGTCGGTAGTCTATGGGGTTAGACCGAGCATCTAACTCATGTAAAGGCTATTATGTTGTCTAAAGCCTTAGAGGGGACGGTTTGTCTTGACTGTCTGGAGATGGACTCCCAAGTAGAGACATGGATATGTTGCTTGGTGGTGACATATTAGACCGGGACTAAAGTGTGATTGATCTACGTAGTCCGCTATGAGTGGATCAATCTGCTTTTGACGTTCATTGTGCAATAACCTTAATCCTGAGTAAATGAACTACTTCATGTATATGACTTGTGTACTTTGATGTTCCAATGGCTAAAGCGTCTCAGAGGTAGTAAGCTTATAGACCGGTTCGTTGGGTGCATGACTTATATACGATGAAGGGTTTGTTTGCAGATATCGGAATCATAGCTCTGAGGAGTTAAAGGTATCCTCTTAAAGGCATTATACTGAATGTGAAAATGGACAAGGCCTTGGGTCGTCTGTTGGGCGGATGACTTCTTATTCACATATGGTGAATAAACATTTTCTTGATTTGGTAGTATAATGGAACTTTAAGATAGCCTGATCAGTAGGATTAAACGGACTTTGACCTAAGACTGATCATGGATATCATATGAGGGTTTTGCATATATGACAAGGTCATTGGATAGTAGCTCGTCACAGGCTTACGTAATACGGTATATAATTGGGAGTTCAGTTTCAGGTTTATAGTGGTGTGACTCTGAAATTAGTGATCATATGATTGAGTTGTTCGGTAAAGAATGATGATCATATGGAATCACGGGAGCCCGATTATATATGTCCAATCAGTCCCTCTACTAGCTCCACATAATTCCTTAACGTTTGGCAAATTGATTTGTGTATGCTATTGGCTAGTTTATTATGCATGGATGGTGATGACACAGGATTAGGATGGTAGACAAGATTCTTTCCGATTGGATTCAGATTTTGTTTTGGATAATAGAGTACACAATTATTCGAACTCCAAATAAAGTTGCCATGATTTTATTTGAGATTTGATTGGAGTTGTAGAAAATTATCCATGAGAACAAGAATATGAAATACAACCGTTTTGTGGAATTTGAAATTTGAATTTTGAAATTTGAAATTTGAATTTTGAAATTTGAAATTTGAATTTAAAATTTGAATTTGAAATTTGAATTTAAAATTCGAATTTGAAATTTGAATTTGAAATTTAAATTTGAAATTTGAAATTTGAAATTTGAAATTTGAATTTGAAATTTGAAATTCAAATTTTGAATCACAGTCCAAGTAGGATTTGAATTTGTTGTGGAAAATCCACAAGGTTTGAAATTCAAATTTTAGTTGGATTTAGAGAGGATAATCTTGTTAGAATCCTACTTGAATTTTGAATCCAAATCCCAACAAATAAGGGACAAAATTTTGAGGATAATCCTCAAGGAAATTTCGGATTTTGTGGATGAGATTCAAGGGTAAATTCAAGCTTCAATCCTAGTTGAATTTGGCCTTCCCTGAAAAGTGGCCGAAATTAGGGAGTATCTCTCCTAGGAAATTCGGTTATTTTGGATAAGGTTGAAATGAGATTCAAGCTTGAAAATCCTAGTGGAATTTTTGATTCTCCCTTATCCATAATGGCCGAAATCTTTAGGGAAGATTCACCTTGAAATTTTCAGATTTTTTGGGTTGAAAAAGAGAGATAAAATTCTAGTTAAAATCTTGTTGAGATTTGGATTGGATTTATCCTAAGAAAAACTGAATTTTTTGTAGAGATTCTCCCTTGGAAAAATTCAGATTTTATGGGTTTGGATAAGGGAGAAAATCTTTTCCTAATCCAATTCAAATTCAGAGATTCACCTCATGCAGGTCTATAAATAGAGGACCTACCACTCCAGTTCTCTTAGACCACAGACTCTCTGGTGAGCAGGCTTATTGTTGCACAGCTCATCGTGACAATAAAGTTCTTTAGAGATCTAGGTGGTCGGAAGAAGACTAGCAGTGCTAGCATACCGATCGAGGTTCAGAGTGCCCACACACTCAGCCATTCGGGAATTGGAGAATAGTAGAGAAGGCTAGTTGGTTGAAGCCTCCGGTCATTCTCCTCCTGCAAGATTGGTGTCCTTGAGGTATGAGTTTTAATTGTTGTTGGTTTATTGTATATGACATCATGAGATATTTAACGATCTAAAAATTTTTATTGTTCCGCTGCGCCACTCTGATACGTTTTTACCGATTTATTTTCCTACACCTACGCGATTTCGGTAAAGTTCCGTTTGGTTTGACTTTCGGTCAAAATTTGACCACGAATTAATTCATGAAGTAATTAGATTACGTCACATATGACATCATAAATATGATGTCATTAATAAGGAAATTAAGACTTGTAAAGTAAGTTTAATGATTTGTATGGCTAAGATTTAATGCCTTTTTGATCAAAGGCCATGATCAAGCCAAAATGACTTGAAAAAAAAATTAGTAAAATGGGAAAAAGGGGGCTTGGCCACAGCGAAAGAAATCAGCCTAAAATTTTATTTTGACCCTAAAATTTTTGCTAAAAAGTCCCTAGACAATTACTAAATTGTTGGGAAAAAAATTACAAAAAGGTCCCTCACTTTTTGCCTATAAATGGGCATGAAAATTCATATGGAAAATTAGAAAAACCAACCCAAACTCTTGCTCCCAAAATCTATGAGGTTTCTTCCCCATTAAGCCAAGATTTTGTCAAAAAATTTTCACACTGAATTAGTCTTCAAACTCACACTAAGGACCAAGAGGATCAATTGAAAAGGGGAGCTTCTAATTTGAAGCAATTTTCTTTGATTTTTCTTCCAAAATCCGTGGCTCAATGGTGTAGGAAAATGATAAAAAATTTGATGTTTTGTTTTGGTTTTTATGTTGATTTGGAGTTCTAGTGATAAAAGCATGTGGTAGAATTTAGCAAGAAGCAAAATTGTGCATGTTTCTTTGGCGAAAATTCGTGGCCTATATGTGATGAAAATGAGAAACTTTTGGTGATGAAAAATGATAAGGAATGTTGAATAAAAACCTTAAGAATAAGAGAAAAATTTTCTATGGTTTTAGAGCATGAAAACCGTGGCTTAAGGCTAGGGTTGGAATGAAAATTTTCTTAGGTTTTGATGTTAATTTGTACATTAGAAAACCCAAGAGTGACATGTGATAAATGAATATTGTGATGAAAATGTTTGGTGTTGTTTTCCAAGTGAAAACTGTGGATAATATTAAAGAAAAATTGATGAAATTGTGTTGTGATTTGAATGATGTTATTGTGAAAAAGTTTTATACAAAGTTTGGTAACTTTGTATAAAATAGGCTTCTGGTATAGTACGTGGTAGGTACAAAGGTTCTGAGGCGTACCTAACGTCGGGAAAACCTAAAAAATGCTGTTGAAAGCAAAAAGGGCTTTTCAGGAAATGAGGGGTAAAAAATATTAGGCTCGGAAAGGAAACAGAGACCCCTCGGTGGGTTAGGATTAATAATGAAAACCAAATCCAAAAGACATAATAAAACGACCCTTTAGTGTCTAAAATACCAAGAACGGTGAAAAATTTACGTTAAGGGTATTTTAGGAAACGAGGGGGAAAAGTTGTGAGCGGGATAGAAAACTCAAGCCCCTCGGGAACCGAGGCTCGGGAATGGGATTAGAAAAGTTTCAAGAGTAGTTCAATACCCATTTGAGGCTTCAAAATGCTAGAAAAACGAGAAACGACCCTAAGTGTTGGATGAATAGTACTAAGGGTCGAGTGATGAATAGTTATTGATTTTGCAGCAAATAAAGCTGTAAAAAGATACGGAAGCCTAAGGAATATTATTCTAAGATATTTGGGCTTAGAAAATCTGGGAAAAATAATAAAATGAAATTATTACGGTCCCGAGACCCATCAGGGGCAAAATGGTCAATTTGGCCAAAAATTTATGAAAGGCTTGGAAAGGACCGTAAAGGGTCTAGAATACTTAAAATAAGATTTTAGAGGCCATAATAAAAATTATAAGGTACACGAGCGTGTACTATGAAACACGCTGTGTAGTCCGAACCCGAGAGGTAAACGGGCTTGAACATGAGCGTGTTGCAGGCCATGTACTACATAAAGAGTTGAATTATGTTGTAAAATTCATAATAAAATGAATAAATCCAAAGTAATAATTAATGATGGGTGTTAACAGACAATACTCTGTCTATAGTAACGCAAACTAGAGAAGATATCAAAACTGCGGAGGACTTTCGGGAGTGGACGTTATCGTAATGGTGGTAAATTTAAGCATTTTCATGTCTACAACATGAAATACTATAATATTTCATTATGTACTAGTGGTACATTAGATGTAAGTCCTACGGGCGATAGGGTGTAGCAAGACTAACACACCTAATGAACTGATAAATTGAGAAGTGTACTATGGGTACACTATGAGAAGAGTGTGACTAAAATTAAGACACACCTTTAAAGAGAAAATGGGTAAGACCTACGGCAATAGAGGTTCCTAACCTTGAGGTGACGATTAATGTTACTTGGTTAGAACTGTAATTGAAAGATAGTACAGAAACCACTTTTGGCATATCGCCCCTCCAACAAGAGTGGCGGAGGTTACAGGTCCTTCAGGGATATAATGACCACTACAGGCGATGACAGGACTGGAGAGGAAACAGCCTTAGGGTCGCTCCCAAGGCCCCCCCAGTCAGCGTGTATATGATATCGGTACAAGACCAAAAGAGCCCAAAACCAGAATGTAAGCAAAGATAATAGATAAAATGTTATGAAAGCCATAACTGAGCATAATTGAGCACAATCGACACTAGCACTAAGTGTAGTGGACTCAGTTAGGGTAACATGAATAGTAACAAGTCAAAAGTCAAAGTTACTGTTCATTGGTTAAATATCAAATTTATTATTCATGGTGAATAGTATTATTCACGGATGAATAGAACTATTCATAGAAAATTGGATTTTTGATGTTTTTGAATCTATGTGATTGTAGTACATATGTTTGAACTTACTGAGCCCGTTAGCTCACCAATTTGTTCATATTGTAGGTAAGATACTTGTTCAGTAGACTCCTAGATGGTGGCAGGATACATATGTGTCAATGGGATAGGGAATCCACTATGGATCATGGTCCTACTGCTAGTCTTCAGCTGAGCTACAAAAGTTAGTGAATTGACGAGAATGTATCTTGAAAACAAGTTTACAAAAAGTATCTTTGTAAATTATATTGTATTGTAAAAGAGAGACAACTATAGTGTAGTTGTAAATTTTATATGGCTTTCATATATAATGCTTTATGCAAGAAAATTATTTTGAAAAGAAAAAAAAAGGTACAAATTTTAGGCCGCGGAAAAGAATGAGAATTTGAAAGTAAAAGTGTTTTAAAATGACGACTTGACGGGGTGCACGGGCTGTCTCGATCGACAATGGAGTCGGATTCGGGACGGTTACACATGGCTAAGGTCGGGGGTGTTACACATGGTCAGGTACACGACCGTGTAAGTAGCTGTGTACCGTTCAAACTGTTGAAACGTTAGAAGCCATGTAAGTGAACATGGCCATGTGGTGTAACATGGTCAGGTACACGGCCGTGTAAGTGACTGTGTACCGCTCGGGTTGATGAGCGTGTAAATGAACGTGCTCCAGACATGGCCATGTTGAGTAAGCTCAACTGATACATGCCCGTGTATGGACAATACACACCCATGTTGCCTTATACACGCCCGTGTAAGAGGCCGTGTTGAAAGCCGTGTAACGAGTAGAGGGTCGTTACACAAACTCTCAAAAATACATGGAACCTAGTTACTACGTTTCGAGTAATTAAGTTGAAAAATACAGTATGATTTCCAATTGAATAGACTAAACAGGTACGGTATTGTTTATTACTATTCATACAGTGAAAGGGGGTAACTGACAGTGAACCCAATCCATCCTAATATGCGTAAGAGTGTATGAGATGCGCAGTGTCAGGAAACTGGTCCGAACGACCAATTTTTGACACAAGACTCGTGAACAGATCACCAGAACGTTCGGACCGATCGTTTGAGCACAACAATGACGAGAAACCCTAGCAAGGGTACGATATCGAGAAAATGGTTTGGATGACCTCTTCTCACCTAAAGACTAACAAAATCGGCGTCAGAACACTTAGACTAGTTAGTTAGACGAAAGACTGTGAATAGTAAATAGTGAAAAATGCAGTGTCAAGTTATTGGCCAAGACGGCCTTAATTTGACTTAAAACTGATATATTAATGGTCAGTAGGCTCAATCTGGTCAATTGAGCATAAAACGTGAATTTTAGTTCGGGAGAAACGCAGTATTGGGATGAGGGTCAAGACGACCTTTACTTGTCTCAAAACTGATATATTTAGACTCAGGGCGCCAAAATTAGTCAATCGGGTACTCGACATATTTTTGGAGGTGGGGTCATAAAGATCCTTAAAAATGGTCCCGACAACCCCAGATGGACATAAGACTAATAAAATTAGAATTAGCACGTCTGAGTTAGTCAAGAGAGACTGTGTCTGAAATTTCGTCTAGGAACACCTCAGTTTGTGTTCAAAAGGATAACACAGTGTAGACACAATCACAGTATAAGAAATGAATAATAAATTGGTGTAGAATGGGATCTTAGACAGTATAATCCAAATAGAAACCATCAGTATAAAAATCAGATTCAGAAAATCTGATTTCCGGATGAAAATTAGAACACTACCGAGAAAGGACCGAAAACCATAGTAGAAAACTGGACTGCGAAGAGAGCAACACAGATGAAATTTTTTTGGCTCAAAACCATGTTCTCTAGCTGGAAAACCAGCTGGTTTTCAGCTGCTAAAAACCCCAAAAAGTGAGGATAAAATAAAGGGTAGGTTATGACACATAGATTATAAAATGTCACACTTCCATCAAGCCATCAACCAAAAAATTTTTGTTTATTTCCCCTCCATTATGACTCCAACAAATTCGGTGGGATGGGCTGAAATGGGGCAAATTTTTGTCCCCAAATTAACTTAAAGTTAGCTTGATTAATCAAGCTTAAGTTGTTTAAGGATTGCTTAGAATTTGCCTATAAAAAGGGTGACCATACCTTAGCTTGTGTTCCTTTCTTTACACACCTCCAAAAATTTCAACTTATTCTCCCTTTCTCCCTAGCTACTACCAACCACCCTTGATCCCGAAAACCCTCCATTTTTCATGCCAAAAACACAGCCAGAAGTTACAAAAAAATCAGCCCCCATAAGCTTGTGTTAGGAGGATTCATTTTGAGCCATTTCAAGTGCATAAAGGGTAAGTTTGTAGGATCCAAACTTTGTGGTTTTTGGTTATTGTTTGAAGTTGATATTGCGAAAAATTTTTATGGTGTCTTGTTAGCATAACCAACCCTTTTTTTCCAAGAACATATGGCCATTTTGGTCATTAAGCCTTGGTTCAAAATCGTGCTTGATTCAAAGTACAAAGGTAATAACCGAAAACCCTACCTTTGGTGATTTAGTGATTTTAAGATTTTGATCAAGAAATTTATGTGTATTTGTTTATGCACATGGGTTGTAATAAGTTTATTTTGAGCCCTTAAGTTTCCATTTATAAGTTTGTGATCGTGTGGTTGTGTTTACAATTTTTACAAATGGTTATGAGTATGTGTGAGCATGGATGTTTAGGAAAGTGGCTAGACACAATCTGTCCTCAAGAAAAGGCCACGGATTTTGGCCATTTTAACCCCCTTAGAGTCCGAATTTCAATTTCATAAGTTTTAAGGAAATTTTGATACGGTCATTTTTGTGTGGAATAGCCTTTGGCCAAAAACGACGATACGATAGGTTTTGAGAGTGGTTTTCATTCGGTGCCTAACATTGGGACCAAAAATCTAAGCCTAGACTTAGTCTTGGGTTTTGCTAAAAATGGACTACTTAGAGTCCAAATCAAACTTCAAGCTCTACACAAAAGTTGTAGAACACGTCGAAACCTTTAAGCCATGCATGTTTTAAAAGTTTGGCTATTTTGGGCCTCAAACAAAGTCGTTTTCAAAGTGAGATAAAACTGGGACTTTTACAATAACTATGCACATAGGCCACGGGTTTAGTAAGATTAGGGCTAGTTAGAGTTAGAATTAAGCTCCAAGGTGAACATGAGATTTGTTCATCTTGTTAAGGATGAAAACTTTCATGTTCACTAAATTTACAAACAAAGTCGTTTCAGTCAAGTTTCAAAACAGTTTTCAAAAGTGGTTCAAAAACCACCTTTAAAATGCAATCTCAAAAATGTGTTTTAACACTTTAAAATATAAACATGTTTTCATAAAAACATCCCCCACCTTCCAACATGGTGATAAGGGGACAGTTCCAAATACATAATTTTTCCAAGAATTTTATAAGTTAACCAAAACAATTTTTTTAAATAAACAAAATAGTGTGTATAGCCCAGTAGGCTACCACACCAAACAAGTCTTAGTAGCCCGGTAGGCTACTACACCAAACAAGCCATAATGGCCCGGTAGGTCACTACACTAAGGAATAGTAGCCCAGTAGGCTACTGTACCCAAAGAGATAAAGTAACCTGGCTGGTTACTACACCAAGTTTACGCATAGTAACCTGGTAGGCTACCTAGTTACCAATACGCGAGGTAACCGGTCAGGTGACTGGTCGACAACCAGTCAAGGACTATGTTCTGAACGACACTATAAGGAATGATGATTAATCTATCAAGAAAATAGTTAATCAAACAACGATAGGAGTTAGATGCCAAATCCTCAAAATAGGCCAATAGGGAACCGATGGGCCTCAGTACCACGTAGAAACACAGGTAATGGTCACTAACAGTATTAGTGAGGTAACCAATACGTGAGGTAACCGATCAATTGACCGGTCAACAACTAGTCAAGGATCGTGTTCTGAATGACACTATGAGGAATGATGATTAATCTGTCAAGAAAACAGTTAATCAAACAACGATAGGAGTTATATACCAAATCCTCAAAGTAGGCCAATAGGGAGCTGATGGGCCTCGGTACCACGTAGAAATACAAGTAATGGTCACTAACAGTATTAGTGACTCAGCGAAGGTGCTGATAAATTATGTTATTGATGATAGGTAGTAACCTGTAAATTGACAGAGGCGAGAGTATGAGTTTGCGTGCAAACTAGGCAAGTACAACTCCACCTACAACATGAATAAAATGAGTTGAAATGATAGTTTTCATAGTATGTTAAGTATATATAGAATACACACATTGATGCACAGCATGTATAAGAGCATATAGTTTAATAATCACGTAGATTGACGAAAACCCAAGTTAGATACCATACGTCCCTATCGCATAAGATGAGGGATAATTTAGCAAAATATTTGGCAAGATCAGATAAAGAGTTGGGTAAGTAAATAAAGGAGTCGGTATAACGGGTGCAATGTTGACAATAAAAATAACGGCCGCAAGGTCCACAATAAATATGTCGGGTGCAAGGTCCATAATTGTTATCGGGCGCAAGGTCCATATTTTGTTCATAAATGAAATAGGCACATAGTCCTCAAGCGTAACGTTCACTATGCCCTTTTTGACATGTAACGATAAGGAATAGCAAAGTATGAGCATAAACGGTGTAGGAAAATAAATCCGTAAAAACGTATCAGAGTGGCGCAGCGGAACAATAAAAATTTTTAGATCGTTAAATATCTCATGATGCCATATACAATAAACCAACAGCAATTAAAACTCATACCTCAAGGACGCCAATCTTGCAGGAGGAGAATGACCGGAGGCTTTAACCAACTAGCCTTCTCTACTATTCTCCAATTCCCGAATGGCTGAGTGTGTGGGCACTCTGAACCTCGATCGGTATGCTAGCACTGCTAGTCTTCTTCCGACCACCCAGATCTCTAAAGAACTTATTGTCACGATGAGCTGTGCAACAATAAGCCTGCTCACCTGAGAGTCTGTGGTCTAAGAGAACTGGAGTAGCAGGACCTCTATTTATAGACCTGCATGAGGTGATTCTCTGAATTCGAATTGGATTAGGAAAAGATATTCTCCCTTATCCATAACCATAAAATCTGAATTTTCCAAGGGAAAATCCCAACAATAAAATTCGGCCATTATGGGATAAATCCAATCCAAATCTAAACAAGATTTTAACTAGAATTTTATCTCCCTTTTTCAACCAAAAAATCCAAAATTTCTTACGAGATTTTTCTCCAAAAATTCGGCCACATTTAGGATAAGGGAGAATCAAAATTCCACTAGGATTTTCAAGCTTGAATCTTATCTCATCCTTATCCAAAACAACCGAATTTTCCTAAGAGATTTTCTCTATAATTTCGGCCACTTTTCAGGGAGGAGAGAATCCAAATTCAACTGGGATTAAAACTTGAATTTTTTACTTGAACCTTATCCACAAAAACTGAAATTCCATTGAGGATAATCCTCAAAATTTCGTCCACTATTTGTTAGGATTTGGATTCAAAATTCAAGTAGGATTCTAACAAGATTATCCTCTCCAAATCCAACTCAAATTCGAATTTCAAACCTTATGGATTTTCCATAACAAATTCGAATCCCACTTGGACTGTGATTCAAAATTTGAATTTCAAATTTCAAATTCGAATTTCAATTTCAAATTTCAAATTTTAAATTTCAAATTTCAAATTTAAATTTCAAATTCGAATTTCAAATTCGAATTTCAAATTCAAAATTCAAATTTCAAAATTCAAATTTCAAAATCCACAAAACAGTTGTGTTTCAAATTCTTATTCTCATGGATAATTTTCTACAACTCCAATCCAATCTCAAATAAAATCATGGCAACTTTATTTGGAGTTCGAATAATTGTGTACTCTATTATCCAAAACAAAATCTGAATCCAACCGGAGAGAATCTTGTCTACCATCCTAATCCTGTGTCATCACCATCCATGCATAATAAACCAGCCAATAGCATACACAAATCAATTTGCCAAACGTTAAGGAATTATGTGGAGCTAGTAGAGGGACTGATTGGACATATATAATCGGGCTCCCGCAAATCCATACGATCATCATTCTTCACCGAACAACTCAATCATATGATCACTAGTTTCAGAGTCACACCACTATAAACCTGAAACTGAACTCCCAATTATATACCGTATTACGTAAGCCTGTGACGAGCTACTATCCAATGACCTTGTCATGCATGCAAAACCCTCATATGATATCCATGATCAGCCTTAGGTCAAAGTCCGTTCAATCCTACTGATCAGGCTATCTTAAAGTTCCATTATACTACCGAATTAAGAAAATGATTATTCACCATATGTGAATAAGAAGTCATCCGCCCAGCAAATGACCCAAGGCCTTGTCCATTTTCACATTTAGTATAATGCCTTTAAGAGGATACCTTTAACTCCTTAGAGTTATGATTCTGATATCTGCAAACAAACCCTTCATCGTATACAAGTCATGCACCCAACGAACCGGTCTATAAGCTTACTACCTCTGAGACGCTTTAGCCATTGGAACATCAAAGTACACAAGTCATGTACATGAAGTAGTTCATTTACTCAGGATTAAGGTTATTGCACAATGAACGTCAAAAGCAGATTGATTCACTCATAGCGGACTGCGTAGATCAGTCACGCTTTAGTCCCGGTCTAATATGTCACCACTAAGCAACATATCTATGTCTCTACTTGGGAGTCCAGCTCCAGACAGTCAAGACAAACCGTCCCCTCCAAGGCTTTAGACAACATAATAGTCTTAACATGAGTTAGATGCTCGGTCTAACCCATAGACTATAGACCATAGTTTAGACCGCTAACTTTAGAACATTGTCTTCTCGCATACAAAAGTCCATTGCATGCAACGTTCTAACGGTTTTAACACAAGCAGTCAGTGAGCCATATTTTCTTACATTTACTTTAACATGTAAATAAAATGAGGACAGATAGCAATGTAATGAATAACCTCTATATATAATTTTATTATCCAGTTCAAAATAAATACATCAAAATGTCTCTAATGCTTAGGGCATTTCCTAACAAACGGTTCATGTAATGTACACATTATGCCCTAGATAAAGTTAGAGTCAGCTTCCTAGTTGCATGATTTGCATGCTAAGATGCCACATGATATGTTTCCATGTTCTGTGTGAATGTGTGACAAGATTGCCAGTTGTATATGCCTTAAGTATGGCTTACGATTTAACATGTTTTGCGGTTAACATGTTATACTTACTGGGCGTAAAGCTCATGGAGTGTGTTCATGCTGTAGGTAAGCATCCTATGGTTTAAACCACAATGGGCGATGGCGGTGGCGGCGGAAGTGGATGTGAGGGCGAGGTTATAGATACACTGCGAGTAATCTTCCGCACAATTTGAGTAATAGTTGAACAGCATTTATGAATAGTAATAATTGAATAGTATATTTTGAATAGTAATTGTTAAATAGTATTTTTGAATAGTAATCGTTATACGGTATTTTTGAATGGAAATCATTATACAATATTTATAAATAGTAATCATTAAATAGTATTTTTGAATAGTAACCATTAAGCAGTATTTTTGAAATAGTAAATAGTTAAAGTATACGTACGTGAATAGTAAATATGTACGACGTAAGAAAAAAAAATCCCCTAAAATTAGGGTATCGAATTAAGTAATTTTAAGTATCAGTTTTTAAGCTAGATAAGTTAAGCAACTGTTCTTTAAGTAAATAAGAATAGTTTTTCAAGCAAGTTAGGTGTCAGTAGTCGTTTTAAGTGACGGTTCGGGCCACTGAGGGCATGGGGCATCACAGTTGGTATCAGAGCGGTTTCCTACCACCCTACCTCACATCGCCGTACGCCTACCTCATCTGTCCAAGTAAGTTAGTGTTTATTTGATAGTATTTGTATGTAAATTAATGTAAGTTATTATGTGTAACCATGGCTGTGCTAGTAGAGATTACCCCAGTAGAGCCCTACCGGAAGATGAGGGTTCCAAAGGACAATATGGCAAGAACGAGAGCTCAATCGAATCAAGCTGCCTGAGAAGACGAACTGATGGCACAGCTCACAACCATGCAAGAGATGATGCTAAATCAATAACAAGAGCTTGCTCAGCTCAGGGAACGGCTGGACTGACAACTTCAGGCACCACAACTAGTAGGGGTGCCATTCTCAGCAGCACCAGTAGCCTTCGACACCCCCAGAGAACAAGTAGCCCCACCAATCCAGACAACGCCAGCCCCATCGGCTATGGCTGCTCTCGCAGCAGCCAACATTCTTGTGCCAGCCCATAGAGAGGGTGACCTATACAAGCGATTCAGGCACATGAAGGTGTCAGAATTTGAAAGGACTACAAACCCCATCGAAGCCGACGACTGGCTGACTGATGTCCAAGTCATCTTAGACCTTGTAGGACTAACAGAGAGAGAGAAAGTGTTGTATGCATCTCTAGCCCTGTACAAGGGAGTACGTCAATGGTGGAAGACCGTGACCATTAGAATAAACATCAATGAAATGAACTAGGCAGACTTCGTCAATGAGTTCAAGGAGATGTACTTTTATGACGAGGCCCTGGCAGTGCAACAAGACGAGTTCAATAATCTATGTCAAGGAAGCATGACTGTAATGGAGACAGTGAGAAATTTCGAGTACCTAGCTTGACTCTGCCCAGACTTAGTACTGACAGAGAAGAAGAAGGTCAGAAGGATGTTAAAGATGTTCAGGACGGACATCGCCATCCAAGTCTATAGCGGTAGCCATAGGCCCATAACAGTGGCTGAATGTGTCAGCCGAGCCATCCGAGCAGAGTATTGGTTAGCTCAGGACAAAGAGAGATGAGCTCAAATCTTAAAGGCTCAAAGAGAGGAGGAGACACAGGCAAAGCAGACTAAAGGAAGATAGAATCCTGACTCGCAGCATAAAGGGCAGAACGTGGGAACCAACAAGAGCAGCAGGTAATCCTATAGTAACAATAAGAGGAAGGGTAATCCGGGCAACCAAGATTCACAGAAGGACTTCCTCCAGAAGAGAAACGACCAGGAAGGAGACAACAACAAACACCCAACGTGCCTGAAATGCAGAAAGAGGCACCCAGGAAAGTGCAGATAGGGCGTAAGTGGCTGTTTCATTTGTGGCATGGAAGGCCACTACGCAAGGGACTGTTATTCAAACCCACAGAATCAATAAAACCCAGCTCGTCCCACAAATAATCAACTCCACGCTATCCAGACCATGATCAAAGGCCCTTCAATCGCACAAGGCAGATTGGAGGCGCCAGACGACTAAAGCAGAATCTTTTCTTAGGCTTTGTATATAGGCATGATGGGAAATGGTAGCTTACTCCCACTAGACCTATCCTTGTATGCCCTTTTTGAGACTATGTACCGGGATGTGTTTACCACTCCCAATCAAACTAAAGTAATGTACCTTTTTAATGATATAAAAAGTAGAGCAGTTTTGCCCAAGGGCTTAGAAATAACATTTTCCAAACGTGTCTAGAGTGCGACTGAAGGAATGGCTCAGAGTAGGAACGTGGATTGCAGATTGGGTTGCACTGATCTTTGGGGCTAGTTGTCCACTAAATTTCGAGTAGTAAGCAGTACTCCTGCACTCCATGAGAATGTCAGGAATGGTTTCACGCTATCAAAGTGGCTCTCCGACTGTACTCCATTGATCAGGATAACTAAGTCTTGTTGACTGTTGATATCTTTTAGGAAGATACTCTCGTGTGTATTGGGTCCTTGTGACTAGGAGAAGCTCTTAATTGGGTCAGGTTTCACCATACTGTGATCAAGAAAATCATCGAGAGGAGTTCAGCATTAGCCCCAGTTTTTCTCTATGGGCAAGCGGGGAAGTGAAACTGCCTAAGTTCCCTAAGAGTTGCAAATATACAAGAATCTGTTCATCGGACTGAGAGACTGTCGCCGATATTCGGTGACACAATTTTAACATATGTTGTGCGCTACGAGGAAACTGATATGGACTTCTACAACACATGTAGTAGATAAGACTAGAGGAATAGGGATAGGACTTGAGAACATGTTGATAGTCAGAGAATTCATGGAGGAATTCCAGAAGATCTACTAGGACTCCTGCCAGAGCATGAGATCTCGTTCTAGACTACCTAGATCAGCTCTCATCTCTAAGGCCCCATACCGAATGGGCCCTGCAGAGTTAAAGGAGTTCCAAGTTGGTTGAAGGATTAATGGACAAGGGATTCATTTGATCGAGCTGTCCACCTTGGGGAACACCTATATTATTTGTGAAGGAGAGAGACGAAACACTAAGAATATGTATCGACTACCGAAAATTGAAAAGGATTAGGTCTGTGAAATCCTATATCATTCTAGAAAAGCCCACAAGGTAGCCGACGCACTGAGTAGAAAGTGCTCTTCATCGTTTATGGCTGTCCATACTTTGCCAGAAGTACTACAAAAAGGAGCTACACAGCAGCGAGATCAAGATTTTTGTAGTGGTCCACCCATCATGGAGGCTAACAGTACTAGCATAGTAGAATTTTAGAGTCCACTATGATAGACTGTCACCTCAATGGGTCGCCAGTAACTTACTTGTAACTTGTACTAGTTATTTACCATTTGTATTTTAAACTTAAGATTTTATCGTGAAAACTGGGGATTTTTTTTTTCAAAATGATCTTGAAACCGTAAAGTCGTAAACATCATAAAACATTTACTGAAATACATATCATACTTTGTTGTACTTAATTTACATCATGTTACAACATTTCAAAATAACTTTTAAAATAGCTCAGAGGAAACCATCAGCAGGACCGTTTCCCTTGTTCAGCCCTGACGGCAGATGCAGATCCTGCTCCCCATCCATCCTCTAGCTACTGGTGTACAGGCTTTTTACCTGCAACATGAATAAACTTGTGAGTGACAAGCTCAGTAAATTCAAACATAAATACCGAAACATAAACCTTAAAATCATAAAAAGACTATTCACATGAATAGTAACTTTAACTTTTGATCATGAATAGTAAAGTTGACTTTGATTGACACTATTTATGTTGACTTTGACCTAAGATGCTACACATAAAGTTAGTATATATTATGCTCAATTATGGCAATTCTTAGGTCTTAGGTCTTATCTTGCATTAGGTTCTAGTTTTAGGCCCCGTGATTGGTCGCACCGTAGTACGTGCATGACTGAGAGGGACTCTAGGGAGCGACCCAATGGCCAATCCTCTACAGTCTACATGATCTTGATATAACAAAACATAATATGAGGAACCTCCACCTGTGTGGGAGGCCGGTACGCCAATATTGATTTCATTACCATCTTTCATGTGATTCCTAACTGGTGGCATTAATGCTACCTCTTGGGTCTAGAACACTCTTAAATTATATTTTTTATTTGTGGTTATTTTATTTCCTACGTTATGTGCATATAGTACCTTGATATTCATTTACATGTCATATATAACATATAAACATATTAAGTAAATTCATGTTGCAAACAAATAAATGTCTGAACTTACAGATATTTTGCTAGCGTTTCCTTTCTAGGATCAACCAGCATCCTTTTATCGCATATTTGTTGATTCCTTATAACTGAAATAAATCATGATTATTTTTACTATTCATTTCATATCTTAAATATTATGAAAATATAAAATTTCTGATTCTAGATCTCCAATTATACATTTAAGTGTTTATTTTTCAATTTTGTACTTATTACATAACCTAGTACACAGTCGTGTCCATGGCCGTGTATCTCTCGGGTTTATGAATTATTTACTACACGCCTGTGTTTCTCTAGTACACGCCCGTGTACTATTTAAAATTTTGAATTTAATCATTAAAACATTAATTAAAGCCTTGGGATACCATTCCGGATCTTAATATGACTTTTCTTAACTTTTTCACAAAATGACCGTTTTGTCGCTGACGGGATCCGAGACCTTAAATTTTTCATTTTAAAATTTTAACTGGGTTTTCTAGTTCCAAAAATTATAAAATAATCTTTCTTAGGTCTTACCGAGCTTTTACAATATTTCTTGTCAAAACCCTCGGATTACTATTCATCGACATCGGGTGGTACTATTCTGACCTCAGGGTCATGTCTCATTTTTCTAACCTTTTGGAACCTCAAATGGACATTTCACTACTTTTGAAATGAGCCTAGGTCCTCGAGGGGGCTTGGGTTTCCAATCCCTAATCCTATTTTTCCCCTCATTTCCCAAAATGCCCTTCGGGCATCCTGAAAATTTCGACAGTATTTCTGCTAAAATTCTAGGTTCTCGGCATTTAGGAAATGCTTCGAAACCATTTAACCTAGTCTATCCTGTCACGTACTATACCACAAACCTAATTTTATGTAAAAGTTACAAACTTTTTACGTCAAATTTTCCGTTAAAACCTAAGCATTTCTAACGGGATTTCCACCCGTTCTTTCTCATTTTCAGGCTCGGTTTAATACATGACTTACACATTCACATAGCCCTAACAAAATTCATCATTTTCACTAAACCCTAGCCACGAATTTTGTTGCTAAACAAGCACCAAAATTCAATTTTTTTTTTCTTGTCCCTAACTTTATCCATAACTTTATTTAATACCAACACACTTTATGAATTCAAAATATTACCCTAAACAAGTAAAAATTTTCATTCTAACCCTTTCCTAACTCATGGATTTTTTTTAGAAAATCAACACAAAATTCTGTTTTCATTCCCATTTTCATTTCTTGATTTCAACACCTAATCAATACCATATTTACAATGCAATTTTATCAACACAAAACTCTCATTTTTTTTCCATTGTAGCCCACGGATTTTCATAGAAAAATAGGCATAAGAGTTTTTGTTTTTTTTTTAAAGGCTATTCCATTCCTTTCTTTCATTTCATTTCCACACACTTTTCAACACCAAAAACCAACCTAATTAACATTAAAATTTCACCCTTCCATGCCATAGATAGCTCACAGATTTTGTGAGTAAAAATGCCCTAAACTTGATTTTTCATGCTCATAATTCCATGCTTGTTTTAACCTTATGCCATTAACATTCTTTAAGGCAAAAATCCATCAAACAAAAACTGAATTTTTCACTTCAAAATCAGCCCATCTCCACACGAATTTTTCATGGAAAAAAAAGAGGAAACCATGCAAAAATGGAAGCTTACCTAGCTTTCTTGAGCTTGGGAATGAATTTTGCACCCTTTCTTGAAGAAACTTTGAAAAATTTTTCTGGTTTCAATGGAGGAAACACAAGGCTACTATAGGGGCTGAAGAACCAAAATTTTTCTGGTTTCTTTCCTGCCTAAACCGTGTATATATGGAGCCAAAAAGGAGGGACCAATTTGCAATTATCTTGGGGGCATTTTTGCAAACTTTTTAGGCCATTTTAACAACTTTTAAGGGCTGTTTGGTAATTGAACAAAATTGGGTAGATTTCTTTTCTGTTTTTCCTCTAAAAATCTGCCACATATGAACCCTAGAATTTTCTTGAAATTTTTGTTAAGTTTCCTTTGACTTTTCATGTTGACTTTGCTTCCTAACCATTGGATTAAAGTAACTTTAAACCCTAGCCCTTGGATTTCGATGTAATCTTACATCCATTCAAAGTTTAACATCCAATCTTTGACTCCTCTCATTAATTTAGGTCAAACTTTTTGACTAAAAGTCAAACCAAATGGTTTTGCACTGAATCGCGTAGATGAGTTTCTGAGGCTGTCAGTGCGATCAGTTTTCCTTATTTCACTCCGGTTTAACTAAAAATCCATGCTATAAGTATTCTATCTTTTAGTGACTTACAGTATATTTCTAAAATTTTGAAACCGAAAAGGCATCATTTGTCCGATTTCGGTTCGATAAAATTTTCCATTCTAACTTACACTCACTTTGGCATGGATATAACATTTTGTTGTGTTCTAAATAGTATTAAATCATATGTTTTACAATTATACACACAGAAATCATTGTGTACAATATGTTATACAAAATTTTTGAGAATAGTAAAATTTCTTGGTTGTGACAATTTTGACAGAGAGGCTGTTTGAAATGACCCTCCAACCGACGCTCTTAGAAGAGATTAAGGCCGGCTAGGACCTTGATTTTTCCCTGAATAAGCTGAAAGGGGAGGCAACAGAGGATCAAAGTTTAAAATTTCGAGTCTCTAAGGATGGCATACTTTATTTCAGAGATAGAGTATGTATTCCAAAGGATGAAGAACTCAGGAAAAAGATCTTTTAGAGGCTCATGACATGCCATACTCAGTACATCTAAAGGCAAATAAGATGTATAAGGACTTAAAAGAGAGTTTTTGGTGGCTTGGAATGAAAAACGATGCTGTTGAGTTCATTGCCAGATACCTTATGTGCCAGAAGGTTAAGGCAGAACACCAACGCCCAGCAAGAAAATTACAAAAAATCAAGCTACCTAAGTGGAAATGGGACTAGATTACAATGGATTTTGTAGACAGCTTGCTAAGAACGTCAACCGACAACGGCGTAATTTGGGAAATTCTAGACTGATTGACAAAATTGGCTCGATTTTTTAACCATGAAGGTGAGCTACTCAGTAGGAAGACTAGTCGAAATTTATAAAGCTCAACTAGTGAGACTGCACGGAGTACATGTCGATCTGACATACGAGGAAAAACCATGTGAATCCTAGCCAAAGAAGACAAAGTACTTAGGAATAAATTTATACCACTTATAAAAGTATTGTGGCAGAACCACAACATAGAAGAAGCCATATGGGAACGAAAAGAGTATATGAAAAGAAACTTTCTAGAATTATTCTAATTTTCATGGATGAAAATTTTGTAAGGGGGCTAGGTTATAAGGACCGCCATTTTCATGGCACCTACTTACCATATAATAAGACATTAAGGAATGAAATGGAGGAATAATTTGATGTCTTTTAGTGCAAGTTTGAAGAACACGGTCAGGTACACAGCCGTACACCGTTCAAACTGTTGAAATGTTAGAAGCCGCATAAGTGAACATGGTCATGTGGTGTAATGATCGTATACCGGTCGGGTTGATAAGCATGTAAATGAACGTGTTCCAGAGATGACCGTGTTGAGTAAGCTCAACTGATACACGCCAACGTCCAAATAATACACGCCGGTGTTGCCTCATACACACCTATGTAAGAGGCCGTGTAACAAGCAGAAGGCCATTACACAGACTCTCAAAAATGCATGGAACCTAATTACTATGTTTTGAGTAATTAAGTTGAAAAATATAGTATGATTTCTAATTAAATAGACTAAATAGGTACGGTACTGTTTATTACTATTCATATAGTGAAAGGGGGTAACCGACAGTGAACCCAGTCCACCCTAATATATTTAAGAGTGTATGAGATGCTCAGTATTAGGAAACTGGTCTGAACGACCATTTCTTGACACAAGATTGGTGAACTGATCACCAAAACGCTTGGACCCATCGTCTGAGCACAACAACGATAAGAACCCTAGCAAGGGTACGATATCGATAAAATGGTCTGGATGACCTCTTCTCACCTAAAGACTAACAAAATCAGAGTCAAAACACTCAGACTAGTTAGTTAGATGAAAGACTATGAACAGTGAATAATGAAAAACGCAGTGTTAAGTTTCTGGCCAAGACGGCCTTAATTTGACTTAAAACTGATATATTAACAGTCAATAGGCCCAATCTAGTTAATTAAGCATAAAACGTGAATTTTAGTTTGGGAGATACACAGTATTAGGATGAGGGTCAAGACGACCTTTACTTGTCCCGAAACTGATATATTTAGACTCAGGGTGCCCAAATTAGTCAATCAGGCACCTAACATGTTTTTCGTGGCAGGGTCACGTAGATCCCAAAAAATCGTCCAGACGACCCCAAACGGACATAAGACTGATAAAATTGGAATCAGTATGTATGAATTAGTCAAGAGAGACTGTGTCTGATATTTCACCTGGAAACGCCTCGGTTTGCATGCGAAAGGACAGCGCAGTGTAGACAGAACCACAGTATAGAAAATGAATAGTGAATTAGTGTAGAATGGGCTCTTGGATAGTATAATCCAATTAGAAATCATCAATATAAAAATCGGCTTCAGAAAATCTGATTTTCAGATAAAAATTAGAACACTGCCGAGAAAGGACTGAAAAACATAGTAGAAAACTGGACTGCAAAAAGAGAAACACAGATGATATTTTTTTAGCTAAAAACCGTGTTCTCTAACTGGAAAACTAGCTGATTTTCAGCTGCTGAAAACCCCAAAAAGCGAGGATAAAATAAAGGGTAGGTTATGATACATAGATTAAAAAATGTCACACTTCCATCAAGCCAGCAACCAAAAAATTTTTGTTTATTTCCCCTCCATTATGGCTGCAGCAAATTCGATGGGACGGGCTGAAATGGGGCAGATTTTTGTCCCCAAATTAACTTAAAGTTGGCTTAATTAATCAAGCTTAAGTTGATTAAGGATTGCTTAGAGTTTTCCTATAAAAAGGGTGACCATACCTTAGCTTGTGTTCCTTTCTTTACACACCTCCAAAAATTTCAACTCATTCTCCCTTTCTCTCTAGTTGCTGCCAACCACCCTTAAGCCCTAAAACCCTCCATTTTTCATGCCAAAAACATAGCCAAAAGTTATAAAAAATCAGCCCCCACAAGCTTGTGTTAGGAGGATTCATTTCGAGTCGTTTCATGTGCATCAAGGGTAAGTTTCTAGGATCCAAAGTTTGTGGTTTTTTGGTTATTGTTTTAAGTTGATATTGAGAAAAATTTTTGTAGTGTCTTGCTAGTACAAATCAACCCTTTTTCCTCCAAGAAACACACGGCCATTTTGGTCATCAAGCCTTGGTTCAAAGTACAAAGGTAATAACTGAAAACCCTACCTTCGGTGATTTAGTGATTTTAAGATTTTGATCAAGAAATTTATGCATATTTGTGTATGCACATGGGTTGTAATAAGTTTATTTTGAGCTCTTAAGTTTCCATTTATAATTTTGTGATCGTGTGGTTGTGTTTACAATTTTTACGAATGGTTATGAGTATGTGTGAGCATTGATGTTTAGGAAAGTGGCTGGACACAATCTGTCCTCAAGAAAAGGCCACATATTTTGGCCATTTTGACCCCTTTGGAATTCAAATTTGGGATTTGGTAAAACATGGAGTTTTAGCAACCAGTCAGTTTTCAATTTTACATTGGGAACAAAGGAGATTTTGGATTTGTTTTGAAATCTGTTTTCAAAAACAATACAAACCAAACACAATTTCACACCGATTTTGAAATCGATTTTCTAGGGAATCATGAAATCTGTTTTGGAAACAAAACCAAACACGCACTTTATGTTCACTGAATTTACAAACAAAGTCGTTTCGGTCAAGTTTCAAAATAGTTTTCAAAAGTGGTTCAAAAACCACCTTTAAAATGTGACCTCAAAAATGTGTTTTAACACTTTAAAATATAAACATGGTTTTCATAAAAACATCCCCCAGCTTCCAATGGGGTGATAAGGGAATGGGTTCCAAATACATAATTTTTCCAAGAATTTTATAAGTTAACCAAAACGATTTTCTTAAATAAATAAAACAATGTGTGTATCCTGGTAGGCTACCACACCAAAGAAGCCTTAGTAGCTCGGTAGGCTACTACACCAAATAAGCCATAGTAGCCCAGTAGGCTACTGCACCCAAATAGGCAAAGTAACCCAGACGGTTACTACACCAAGTTTATGCATGGTAACCCGGTAGGCTACCTAGTTACCAAAACACGAGGTAATTGGTCAGTTGACTGGTCGGTAACCAGTCAGTTGACTGTTCGGCAACCAGTCAAGGACCGTGTTCTAAACAACACTGTGAGGAACGATGATTAATCTGTCAGAAAATACTTAATCAAACAACGATAGGAGTTAGATGCCAAATCCGCAAAGTAGGCCAGTAGTGTACCGATGGGCCTCGGTACCATATAGAAACACAAGTAATAGTCACTAACAGTATTAGCGACTCAGTGAAGATGCTAATCAGGTACGTTATTAATGACAGGTACTAACCTGTAAATTGACAGAGGTGAAAGTACGAGTTTACGTGCAAACTAGGTAAGTACAACTCTGCCCACAACATGAATAAATGAGTTGAAATGATGGTTTTCGCAGTATTTTATGTATACATAGCATGCACACGTTGATGCATAGCATGTATAAGAGCACATAGTTTCACAATCATGTAGATTGATGAAAACCCAAGTTAGATACCATACGTCCCTATTACGTTAAATGAGGGATAACTTAACAAAGTATTTGGCAAGATCAGATAAAGAATTGGATAAGTAAATTAAGGATTCGGTATAACAGGCTTAAGGTCCACAATAAAAATAACAGGTGCAAGGTCCACAATAAATATGTCGGGTGCAAGGTCCATAACTGTTACCGGGCGCAAGGTCCACATTTCATTCATAAATAAAACGAGCGCATAGTCCTCGAGCGCAAGGTTCACTATGCCCTTTTTGACACTTAACGATAAGGAATATTGAAGCATAATCTGAGTATAAACGGTTCATGTAGTGTACACATTATGCCCTAGATATAGTTAGAGTCAGCTTCCTAGTTGCATGATAGGACATGCCAGCATGATTTGCATGCTGAGATGCCACATGATATGTTTCCATATTCTATGTGAATGTATGACAAGATTGCCAGTTGTATATGCCTTAAGTATGGCTTACGATTGAACATATTTTATGGTTAATATGTTATACTTATTGGGCGTAAAGCTCATAGAGTATGTTCATGCTGTAGGTAAGCATCCTATGACTTAAACCACAATGGACGATGGCGGCGATAGAGGTGGATGTGAGGGCGAGGTTATGGATACACCGCGAGTAATCTTCCGTACAATTTGAGTAATAGTTGAACAACATTTATGAATAGTAATCATTGAATAGTATATTTTAAATAGTGACCGTTAAATAGTAACTGTTATATGGTATTTTTAAATAGTAATCGCTATACAGTATTTATGAATAGTAATAGTTAAATAGTATTTTTGAATAGTAATCGTTAAGCAGTATTTTTGGAATAGTAAATAGTTAAAGTATACGTACGTGAATAGTGAATACGTATGACATAAGAAAAAATAAAAACCCCAAAAATTAGGGTATCGAATTAAGTAAATTTAAGTATCAGTTTTCAAGTCAGATAAGTTAAGCAACTGTTCTTTAGGTAAAGAAGAATAGTTTGTTAAGCAAGTTAGGTATCAGTAGTAGTTTTAAGTGACAGTCCGGACCATTGAGGGCACAGGGTGTGACACTTACTGGGCATAAAGCTCATAGTATGTGTTCATACTGTAGGTAAGCGACCTATGGCTTAGATCTCAATAGACGGTGATGGTGGCAGAGGCGGATGTAGGGATGAGGTTGTGGATACCACTGCCACTGTTGACTTCCACACAGTATTAAACAAATAATTTATTTTGGAGTCGTAACTAGTTAAATAATTTCATAAGTATGTATGTATGATTGAACTCCAGTTGTTTTAGACCTTTGTATTTGTAAAGTATATGTATGCACATGAATAGTAGAACATACGTGTATATATATAAGAAAAAAAATATCCCAAAAATTATAGTATTAAGTAAGTAAGTTCGAGTAATAGATTTCAAGTAAGTTTAAGTATTAGTATTTTTAAGTGACGGTCTGGGCCACTCAGGGTTCGAGCTGTCACAGTTGGTATCAGAGCGGTATCCTACCACCCTACCTCACATTACCGCATGCCTGCCTCATCTGTCCAAGTAAGTTAGTTTTTATTTTTTCAGTGTTAGTATGCAAGTTAACATTTAAGCTATAACAGGCGATAATGGCTACACCAGTAGGCCCCTACCAAATATCTGAAGATCGACAAGCAAGCATGAATTTCACTACCATGTAACTAGACCGATACGATGGTCGCCACTCGCATGAGTTCCCATATTGGTTTCGTCGTATAGAGGTTATCTTCCAAGCTTGCCATATCCCACCTCATCTATAGGTGGATTTAGCAAGCACAAACTGGAGGGACCAGCAATGGCCTGGTGGGATGAACGACGTAGGAACGGGGATCCAATAATGCACTGGGTTGAATTCTGTCGAGACCTCTGTGATACCATCAGACCAGCTAGAGACAGGGATATCTTGAGTGACATACACAAGAGACGATACGATGCCTCTCTGGTATCTAGGATGCCTACGAGGGGGAGACTATGATACATTACTGTCAAAGGTTCATGGACACCATGTTACCCAACATCCCTTTAGACAGACCATTTATAGAGATAGCCGATTTTTTATGGAAAGGAGTTCCGTGGTATGTGAGGGATCTCATCTGCTATCTTCCGCATCACGAGGACTTGAGGCCCCTTATCTAGGAGATAGTAGACGCCGAGAGGGGAGTGATCAATCCCGAGAACCCTGCATAAGCCCAAGACATCGTAGTGGCTGCCAATATGGAGGGTAACCCGATAGACCCTGCACACCAACTACCGACGAAGATCTCATGGTAGAGCATCAGCTGGAAGCACCTGGAGCTGAAAGGGAACCAATGGAAGACCTGGAACTAGCTCCTCTGATTCTCGAACTTCCCTTAGAAGTGGATGATAACGAGGACAATGACGAGGATTTTCCTGACACCCATCTTGAGGATGAGGGGTAGGAGATCCTCGACTACTTCAGCAATGATGAATGGATGGGGATGTATGAACCTCAAGTCATTATAGCCAATGATGACGAGGTCAGTTTCAGCTAGGGAGACGAAGAGGAGGACCCAGAGGAGTTTCCCTTCGACGAGAGTGATAATGAGGAGATCTCTAATGCAGAGTCGGGACTATCCTCAGAGTAGCAACAACTATTTTAGCTGGACTTTTTAGCCAAGTATGAGGGGAAGCAGTAGCTATTCCCACTAGACATAGCCTAATATACCCTTTTGGGATTGTATATTGGGAAGTGTGGGTCACTCCCACCGGACTAGAAGTTTGTACATATTTTTGTGAAAATACAATGAAGAGCAGTACCGTTTTGCCCAAGGGCCTAGATACAATTTTTCCACACATGACAGTAGTGTGATAGAAAGTGCAGGACGAGTCCTGGCACTCAAGCGATGTTTCAATGTGATGTGGCAATTGTATTGAACATCACACTATAAGAAAAAGGAAGATATAATATGTATACATATATATATGATAGTCGAGTAAGAAAGAAAATGATATGTGACATGAATTCCAACTATGGAAATAAAAGACTCATATTTTCCTTTTTCGCTTTATGATAGGGTTACATAGGAAAGCATGACAAGAACACGAGCACAGACAAACCAAGCATATCGAGAGGATGAATTGATGGCATAGCTCACAGCTATACGAGAAATGATGGAAAATTAATAGTGTGACCTAGACCAGCTTAGGGAGTAGCTAGGCTGACAAAACTAGGCACCACAGACAGCTGAGGTGCTAGCCCACGAAGCTCCAGCAGCCCCAAAAACTCCGAGGGAGCAAGCAGCTGCCCCGGCCCAGGTGGCATCAGCACACCAGCAACGATTGCTCCTGTAGCAGCCAATGTTCTTTCGCCAACCCCTAGGAAAGGTGACTTATATGAGAGATTCTGGCGCATGAAGGCACCAGAGTTCAAAGGGACTACCAATCCCATAGAGGCCGATGATTAGCTGACGGACATCCAAGTAATCTTAGACTTTATGGGATTAACCAATAGAGAAAAGGTGATGTGTGCGTCCTTTACCCTGCGCAAGGGGGCACGACAGTGGTGGAAGACAATAGCTATCAGGAGGAATGTCAGTAAAATGAGCTGGATAGAATTCATAGACGAGTTCAAAGAGATGTACTACAACGACGAGGCATTAGCGGCCCAGCAAAATGAATTCAATAACCTGTACCAAGGCAATATGACTGTCATGGAAGTAGTTTGGAAGTTTGAGTAGCTGGCTCAACTTTGTCCAGATTTGGAACCAACGAAAAAGGAGAGGGTTAGAACAATACTGAAGATATTTCGAATGGACATCGCCATCTAGGTCTGCGGTAGAAGCCACAGACCAACGACGGTGGTTGAATGTGTCAGCAAGGCTATCCAAGCTAAATACTGGTTAGCTCAGGATAAGGAACGAAAGGCTCAGATCGTCAAGGCCCAAAAGGAGGAGAAGACGCAAGATAAACAGGCTAAAGGGAATCAGAACCCCGAGCCACAGCATAGAGGATAGAATGTGGGGACTGGCCAACACAGTAGGCAGTCCCACAACAACAACAAGTGGAAGGGGAATCAAGGCAACCAAGGATCACAAAAGAACTTTCCTCAGGAAAGAACAATAAGGGAGGAAATGGCAACCAACACCCGTTATGCCCAAAATATGGAAAAAAGCACCCACAAAAGTGCCGACAAGGAACGAGTTGCTGTTTTATCTATGGCAAGGAAGGCCACTGTGCCAAAAATGATTACTCCAACTCATAGAACTAGCAGAGCCTAGCCCGTACAACAAGTCACCAACTTCACGCCTCTCAGACCAAGATCGAAGGCCCTTCGATCGCCTAAGGCAGATTGGAGGCTCAAGACATCCAGGGAATAATCTATGCTTTCATGAGAGATAATGCAGAAACTGGAACTTCAACAGTGATGACAGGTCAGCTTTCTATTGCAAACTCAGTTGCAGTAGTTTTGTTTGATTCTGGAGCCACCCATTCATTCGTATCATCAGAATTTACTAGAAAGATAGACAGGAGCTTAGATAGAATGGAACAGACCTTCCAAACTGTACTTCCCTCAGGGGAAGTTTTGTTGTCTAATTACTGGATACGTCATGTGCCAGTAATTATCTGCGGGCGAGAATTAAGTATTAACCTGATTGTTATCGACATGTACGACTATGATGTAATTGTGGGGATGGACTTCCTCACAAAGTACAATGCCATCATATATTGTCAAAGGCGGGAGGTTACTTTCAAACCAATCGGATGCAAAAAGTTCATCTACGAGGGTTTGTCACTAAAGCAGCCAAAGACAATGATCTCAGCGATGAAGGCTCACAAGCTACAATCCAGCGGATGCACCGGCTTCCTAGCACATGTAGTGGACAAGACTGAAGAAGCAGAGATAGGGCTGAATAGCGTACCAGTAGTTAAGGAATTCATGGATGTGTTTCCAGAAGACCTTGCAGGACTTCTGCCAGAGCACGAGATTTCATTCGAAATTGAACTTCTGCCAGGATCAGCTCCCATTCTAAGGCCCTATACTAAATGACCCCTGCAGAGCTAAAGGAGTTTTAAGCCAAGCTGAAGGACTTGATAGACAAGGGATTTATTCGACAGAGCTGTTCACCTTGGGGGGCACCCGTATTATTCATAAAGAAAAAGGACAGAATGCTAAGAATGCACATCGATTGCAAAGCTCTAAACAAAATCACGATCAAGAATAAGTATCCATTGCCATGGATCGACAATTATTTGATCAGATCCGAGACGCTGCAATGTTCTTGAAGATCAACTTGCGCTCAGGGTACCATCAACTGTGAATTAGGGATGTGGATGTACCTAAACAGTCTTTCAAATGCGGTACGGACATTGCAAGTTTCAGGTCATGTCATTCGGACTGACAAACACCCTGGCAATCTTTATGGACCTAATGAACCATGTGTTCAAGGACTTTTTGGATAAGTTTGTCATTGTGCTCATCGATGACATACTTATATACTCTAAGACGAAGAAAGAGCACGAAGGGCACTTAAGGACCATCTTGAGCATGTTACAGGACCATCAGCTGCATGCTAAATTCTCTAAGTGTAAGTTTTGGTTGAGAAGGTTCACTTTCTAAGTCACGTAGTCTCCAAGGAGGGAGTATCTATAGACCGAGCAAAGGTTGAGGTGATTAGTGCGTGCCAGCTCCAAGGAATGTGACAGAGATCCGCAGCTTCCTAGGCTTAGCAGGATACTACCGGCACTTTGTTGAGGGTATTTCAAAGCTAGCCGCACTGCTCACAACGCTTATTAAGAAAGGGAAGAGGTATGAGTGGACTGACAAGTGTGAGGAGAGCTTCCAGGTGCTAAAATGGAGATTCACAAGCACTCCAATACTAAACATTCTAGATACGGGTCAGGGAAACTTCATGATTTACAGCGACATATCCAAGACTGGATTAGAAGCTGTGTTGATGCAGAATGGTAGACTGGTCACGTATGTTTCATGACAACTCAAGGACAATGAGAAGAACTACCCAACACATGACCTGGAACTTCCTGACAACTCAAGGACCATGAGAAAAACTACCCCACACATGACCTAGAACTAGCAGTGGTCATTTTTGTGCTCAAAATATGGAGGCACTACCTGTACGAAGTCAAGTGCGAGATTTACATGGACCACCAAAGCCTCAAATACATCTTCACGTAGAAAGAGTTTAACATGAGGTAGCGAAGATGGCTAGAATTGGTAAAGGATTACGACTATGAGATCCTATACCATCTAGGAAAAGCCAATAAGGTGGCCGATGCGCTTAGTCAAAAACATTCTTCGTCACTTATGGCTGTCAGTGCCTTATCGGGAGCGCTACAAAGAGAGCTATGCAGTAGCGAGATCGAGATTTTGACAGGGAGGTTATCTGACATGACCCTCTAATCGATGCTCCTAGAAGAAATTAAGATCAGTCAAGGCCATGATTTGTACCTGATCAAGCTTAGAAAGGAAGCTACAAAGGATAAGAGTTCAGAGTCTCTAAAGACGACATACTCTATTATAGAGATAGAGTGTGTGTTCCAAAAGATGAAGAACTCAAGAAGCGAATCCTTTCGGAAGCTCACGAGACACCATATTCTGTACATCTAGGGGTGAATAAGATGTACGAGGACTTGAAGGAAAGTTTTTGGTGGCCTGGAATGAAGAATGACGTCATCGAGTTCGTTGCCAGATGCCTTATGTGTCAGAAGGTTAAGGTGGAACATCAATGGCCAGTAAGAGAATTACAGAAGATCAAGCTACCCGAATGGAAATGGGACCAAATTATTCTGGATTTCATAGTTAGATTTTCGAGGACATCAAGTGGCAATGATGCACTCTGGGTGATTATAGACAGATTAATGAAATCAGCTCGATTTCTAGCCATGAAAGTTAGCTACTCGGTGGAACGACTAGCAGAAATTTATGTAGCTCAAATAGTAAGATTGCACGGAGTGCCAAAGTCTATCATCTCAAATCGTGACGGACGCTTCACCTCCAGATTTTGGCAGAGCGTCCAGGCTGCACTAGGGACCAGATTGAAGTTCAGCACTGCATTTCATCCTCAGACCAACGGTCAGTCTGAAAGGACCATGCAAATATTAGAGGATATGTTGAGAGCTTGTGTCCTAGACTTCAAAGGAAACTGGGACCAAAAGCTACCCTTGATCGAGTTCTCATACAATAACAACTATTATTCCTCGATCAAGATGGCACCGTACAAGGCGCTATATGGAAGAAAATGCAGATCTCTGATTCATTGTCACGGGATCAAAGAAAAATAGCTTACCAGCATAGACTTCATCAAAAACACCAGGGCAGACGTGAAGCTGATATGAGAGAGTTGGATATAGCGCACAGTCACCAATTGAGTTACGCAGATAAGCACCGTAGACCCCTCGAGTTTCAAGAAGGAGACTTAGTCTTTCTCAAGGTGGTACCTATGAAAGGGGTGATGCGCTTTGGAAAGAAGAGAAAGCTTAGTCCTAGGTACATAGAACCCTTTGAGATAATCAAGAGAGTCAGGAACATGGCTTACAGATTAGCACTTCCTCCTGAGTTAGCTTCTATGCACAACGTCTTCCATTTCTCGATGCTGAAGAAGTATGTGCCAGACAGCTCCCGTGTTTTGAGCTAAGAACCCGTAGAGGTGCACGTTGATCTGACCTATGAGGAGAAGCCTGTGCAAATCTTAGTCAGAGAAGAAAAGGAACTTAGAAATAAGGTCATACCCCGTGTAAAAGTGTTGTGGCGGAACCATAATATTGAGGAAGCCACATGGGAACAGGAAGAAGATATGATAAGAGACTTCCTGGAATTATTCTAATTTTCGAGGACGAAAATTTTGTAAGGAAGGTAGGTTGTAATAACCCAATAACCCCCATGTTCCTAAAACCTAATTACTATGTAATAAGTAATTAAGTTATCAATATAGTAAAATTTTGCTAGTTAAATATATTAAACGGGTGTAAATTACTATTCATGTAATAAAAGGGGCAACCGAAAGTGAAATCAGTTCACCTTAGCACATGTGTGTGTGTACGTGTGAGAAACGCAGTATCAAGAAACCGGTTCGGATGACCATTTCTTGATCCAAAATTGATGAGCGAGTCATCAGTACGCTCAGGCTAGTTATCTGAGCACAACAGCGATAATTGCCATGACAGATGTACAATATCAAGAAAAACAATCCGAATGACCCCTTCTCGCTCAGAAACTGACAAAATCAGAGTCAAAATGCTCAGATTAGTCAGTTAAACAGAAAATAGTGAATGGTGAATAGTAGATACGTAGTGTCAGGTTAATGGCCAAGACAGCCTTAATTTGACCTAAAACTGGTATATATTCACAGTTAATAGGCTCAATTTAGTCAATTGAGCACAAAATGTGAAATTTTGTTTGAGAGATATGCAGTATTGGGAAAAGGGTCAAGACAACCTTTTCTCATCCCGAAACTGATATATTTAGACTCAGAACGCTCAAATTAGTCAATTGAGCGCAAAATACGTTTTTCAAGGTAGGATCACATAGATTAGGAAAACTGGTCTAGACGTCCTCAAATGGATGTAAAACTGATAAATTTGAAATCAATATGTCCAAATTAGTCAGGGTAGACTGTGTTTGCAATTTCACATGAACCAGCCTCGTTATGTGTGTGTAGTGTCAACATAGTATAGGCACAACCACAGTATAGGAAATAAATATTAAATAGACTGTTAATGAGCTCATAGACACTAGAAACTAACCGGGAATAATTAGCATAAAAATCGGATCAAAAAAATCCAATTTCGGTGAAAATCTAAAACACTGTTGAAAAAGGACCGAACAGTGTTGTGGGAAACTAGACTGTGAAGGGAAGCTTTTGCAGATGAATTTTTCCCCTTAAAAATCCATGTATTTCAGCTAGAAAAGTAGCAAAAGTCAGCTGCAAAGTAGCCTAAAAGTTGCCTTAAAATATTGATATAAGCTTATGACACATTGAATAAAAAATGGAATAGTTGATGAGTGACATTGCCCAGCATTTAAGGCATTTTGGCTTTCTTTTGCATTCAGCCCACCTTTGGTTTTTGTGTGGGTAGATGGCAGGGAATTTGTTCCCCAATTTAGCAAAGTTTTGGTTTAATTAAGTGGGTTTTAGGTTGATTAATCTTGGTTAGTTTTGCCTATAAAAGGATGTGCTTGGCCTAGGGTGTCATTTTCTTCTTTTGCTCACCCATAGATACAACTTTTCTCTCCCTTTCTCTTCAGAAAATCCGACCCCCATTTCAACCAAAAGACAGCCCCAAAACTCGGTAAAAAACACACCAAATCTTTGCCCAAAAATCGGTGACAAATCAGAAAATCCCAATAGTGCTGCCTAAGATTAAGCTAGGTTTTTCTAAGAATTTATGTGAATAAGAATGTGTAAGAACACTATGTTTGTAAATAAATAGATAATAGTATTAATAATAATAAATAAATGTTTTAGAGGATTTAAAATCTCCAAAAGAATCAAAGAATAAAGTTCATGACTGAGAAAGTGATTTCGGACCAAAACACTCAAAATGGAGTGGTTTCAATATCCAATAAAGATAGATATAAGAAATGACAAGTCAAAGCAAAGATAAGTCAAGATAGGTGTTTTAGAGTTTTTAAGAGTTTTGAGATTAAATCAGATCAAATCGACAGCACAGATGGCTAGATATGTCCTCTGGTGTGCTTCCCCAGAAATTTCATCATTTTTGGAAAAATTAGGATGTCATTTAGAAACCGAAAACCACAAGAGATTACCTTAGGTAAACCAAGATTGGGGAAAAAGATGAAAATTTACAGTTTTGATTTTTAGTCAAATGATAGTAGAATAAGGCAAACCGATCGCACAGGAGGTATCAGAAACCCGCCTATGTGATTTCGGGAAAGTTCTGTTTGGTTTGACTTTTGGTCAAACTTGGACTATCAAATTAATTAGATGATGTCGTGGATGATCTGAGCATGATTATGTCATAATTGATTTATTTCTTTTAAAGAAATGTGGTAGTTGGATCTAATGGTTATGGTTTAAAGTGATTTTGATCCTATGGCTAAGACTTTGCCAAAAAGATAAGAAATTTTGTTTTTGGAAAATTTGAGAATTTGGGAGTTGTTTCCACATTTTGGAACTGGATATGCATGGCAAAATGCATGTGGAAGTGTTAGGTAGATCCAAGGGTTGGCATTTAAAGGAAGCTTGATCCAAGGGCTAGAAACTAGCCAAAATTTCAAGCAAAAATTAAAGGAAAAAGTGGTGCAAAAGTGGCATAAAAGCCACTGGTTCTTCTTGGCTGAATAGCAGCTCCTTATTCATGTTTCCTTAGCTCCAAAAATTGCAACTAAATAGCCCCCGAGCAGCCCTTGCATCCATGTGTTTTCATCCCACCAACCAAGCCAATTTCTTCAAAGTTTTTCCCTCTAAAGCCTTGCAAATCTGCCTCTTCCTTGTGGACTGTTTTAAGCACATTTTGGGGGCTGAAAAATGGAAGCAAAACCAGCTAAAATCAGGTCCCATGGCTACCAATGGCTGCTATGACCTTCCTCCCCTTCCAAGTTTTCTTCAAGTTTTTCACACCGAAAGTGTCTACCGAGCAAGGCTTGGTCTAGGTTTAAGTCTTGAAACTCAAGCTTTTTCTTGGTATTTCTGATAAGAAAACTGTGGCTATCATGATGGCTTGGTAGAAAATTTTTAAGCAAGAGTTTTGTTAAGATTGAGCTCTAAAAAGTTAAGTTGACATGTGAGATAGTCAAGAAATAAATTAGAAGCATGAAACTTTAAATTTTGTGCTTGTTGCAAGAGTGAAAACCATGGGTTTTCCATAGTGAAAGGCATGAAATTTTGTGGGAAAAACAAGGTTATGTTTTAGATTGAAAATGAATCAAGTTAGTATAAAAGACAAGTTTGTAAATTTGGAAACTTTGAAACAAAAGTTTGGTTGGCTTTTTCATGAGAAAAACTGTGTATTAAGTGTATGAGATTGAATGAGTTTTGTGAAAGAAAAGTTGTATTTGAATGTGTATGAAAGAGCTGAGAGTAAGACTTAACAAGAAAGACATTGATATGACATTAGAAAACCTAAGGAAATGTGAAGATTTTACGTAAAAAAATTTTATAATTTTTATGTAAAATTAAGCCTTTGGTATAGTACGCGGTAGATTACAATAGGATAGATGGTTTTGAGGCATTTCCTAAACACTGGAAACCTAGAATTTAAGCGGAAATACTGTCGAAATTTTAGAATGGCATTAGGGGCATTTCAAGAAACGAGGGGTACAAAGGTACTCGGAAATGGAAACCGAGACCCCTCGATGAGTTAGGCTCGAAAAGAAGGAAGGACGTGTTGGGAAACGAGGGGTAAAATTGTGGTTAGGGTGAAAACCCAAGCCCTCTCGATGACTAAGGTCTAGAAAAGGATGAAGAATGTTTTCAAGAGTAGTGAAATGTCCACTTGAGGCCCCGAAACGTGAGAAAAACGAGAAACGACCCGAGGGATTAGAATAGTACCACCGAGGGTCAGGTGAAAAATAAATAGTAAAATTACAGCGATTAATGCTGTAAAAATTTATTAAGGCCTAAGAAAAATGAATTCAAGATTTTTAGGCTTAGAAAATTTAGTGAAAAAGTTAAGACGAAATTAATACGGCCTGAAGTCCCGTTAGGGGCAAAATAGTCATTTTGATTAAAAATTTCAAAAAGGTAAAAAAGGGGGCGTTAAGCCTTTGAGTTCATCGTTTTATGATTTTTGGGTTTAGAAAACCTAGTCTAAGCATTAAAATGACAAGATTCACGGTCAAGACAAGTTACTATTTACATGAATAGTAGTATTCATGATGAATAGTATTATTCACGGTCAGAGTTACTATTCTATTCATGATGAATAGTATTATTCACGGTCAAAGTTACTATTTATGATCATTTTGATCAAAATTTCCGAAATGCTCAGAAAGGACTGTTAGAGCCTTAGAATAGCTTAAATAGAATTCTTAAGACCAGAATCAAGTTTTAAGACGAAGAAAAATAAGAAAACCCCGTTAAGGGTAAAACGCTAATTTTTGTCAAAGATTTGGGAAATAGTCAAAATGAACTGTTAGAGCTTTAAAGATGATTCAAAGACTTTAATAAGGATTTTAAAGGTCAAAAGTAAAGTTTAAGTGAGAAAAATCTCACTAGGGACAAAATGGTAATTTTACCAAAAATTCGGGATACAACGGTCATTTTTTCAAAAGTTGGCGGAAAAGTGACAAATGAGTTTAATTAAGATTTTTAAGGCCAAGTTCAAGATTTTAAAGGAAGGAAAGTACTTAAATGAAAGTATGACCATTAGTTAAAGTTACTATTCAAGTCAAAGTTACTATTTATCATCATTTTGGCAAAAGTTGACGGAAAGGCTCAAAATGGGATTTTAGACTCCTAAGTTCATGATTAAGAAATTAAACGTAGAATAATTACTTTTAATAAGTTTTATGTATAAAGTAAAGATTTTAAAATTACTGTAATTATTTCAGTTATAGAGATCCGACCTAGAGGTGATGATGGAGTGTCTGGGGATCCAGAAGCAAAGAAAGAGATACGAGCAAAAGTATAGGTAAGTACAGACATTTAGTTATCTACTCACGAACTAACTTGCCATAGAACTGTGTTTTATATATATAAAAGTTATATATTTTGTGACATGATAAACTAACATGTTCACAAGATTAGAAAAGAACGAAAAGTTAAAAGTAAAGAAAGATAAGTATAAGCAAGATAATAAGATTGAAAATTAAAGGTTGACGCACCGGCCTCCCCAGAAGTGAGGTTTAAGAATAAGAACAGCCTCCACCCTAGAAGTGTGGTGCTACAATAAGAATATGGTAGTTAATGGCTTAATGTGCTATCCCTAAGTTTGGTAGTTCAAAGATTGGCCTTGGGGTTGATTGGTGGGTCGCTCCCCCTTTCCCCATTAGTCCGCGTGCATTAGGTACGTTCAACCATGGGCCCACAAGAGAAAGTGAAAGAAAGAAAGTAAAAGAAAGAAAGTGAAAGAAAAGAAAAGAAAAGAAAGAAAAGCAAAGAAAAATTAAGAATAGTTAAGAAAAGAAAAGAAAAGAACAGAAAAATATGAAAGAATAGAAAGAACAATGAGAACAAAGAAGAAAAATAAGCAAATATATTTTGAGTAACCTTTGTTGTTAGTTGATGTGTTTAAGTAAAGTTTTAAATGTATGTCATGTCTACATTAAGTTTTAGCATGTATATATGTATATGTAATGTTTTATATGTATGTTTGTACTTACTGAGCTCTAGCTCACTAGTCTGTTTATGATGTAAGTAATAAGAGTAAGTTGCCTACATTATGAAAGAAGAAATAGATGGGCTGACGAACAGATTCCCAGAGTGTCATGGGGTGGGTTATGGTTTCACTATGATTTTCCACTGCCATAAAAAGAAAATGTAGATGTAATGTAAAGAAAAGAGACAAGGTTTAATGTAAGTTAAGTTTATGAAATATTTTAATATGCTTTTTGAAAACTCATATGTTTAAATCAAGCTTAAGTTTTAAAAAAAAATTTATCAGTAATTTTTCAAATACTGCTTCTGCAAGTAAGTTAAAATGCCAAGTATAAATTGACAAAGTTTAATAATGTAAGAAATGAGTATGTTAACGAAAGTACTTCTTAAAGTACTTTAAAAGGATGAAGTTAAGTGAAAAGTTTAAAGAAGGTAAGAAAAGTTTAGGAAGTAAAGTAAGTACACTAAGTCAAGAAGAGTAAAGTCAAGAAGAGTAAAGTCAAGAAGAGTAAAGTTAAGAAGAGCAAGTTTAACAATAAGTTTAAGTTTAAGTTTAAGGTAGCTAGGTGTGCTTACAAAATTAGCTACAACCTAGCTTGTGTTGGAGCCATTACCTCAAGCCATTTCAAGGTTGTTTTTGGTAAGATCCTAGAACTGATCTTTGTGGTTTTGTTGGTTTTCTTTTGGTCTGATAATAAGAGAAAATTTTTGGTGTCCACATCTAGCCAAAGGCCGACCCCCTTTGTTCACCTAGGACCACATGGATTTTGGTCACTCACCCCTTTTGGTTCAGATTATGCTAAATTAAGCATACTAAGGTAAAACACAGAAAACCCTCTTTTGTGATTAGTTTCGTTTAAGTTTGATATCACGAAATTTATGTGTATTTATTTGAGCAATGGCTTGTAATAATCTTTATTTTGAGCCTTTAGCATCTTGGTTATGTATTTTTGTGGTTGTGTGCTTGAGCTTTAAGTTTTGTGGATGGATGTGTGAATAGACGTTTTATGGTTGGATGGGAACCAACCTATCCCAGTTTTAGGCCACAGTTTTGGCCATTTTCAAACACTTTATGGTCTGATTTTGGGATTTAATAAAACATGAAAATTTTAGGAAATTTGTTAGGTCATTTTTGTGTCAAATAACCTTTGGGCAAACATGACACTAAGATAGGTTTTCCAAGCAGTTTTTAACCGGAGTTCAAAACTGGGACTGAAATCCTAAGCAACAAGAACAGTCTTAGATTTTTATAAAAATGACTAACTTAGAGTCTGAATTGGATCTCAGAGTCAACATAAAAGTTTTAAATCTCGTCGAAACCTTTAAGATGACTTATACGAGTTTTGAAAATTTGGCCATTTCAAGCCCCAAACAGAGCAGTTTTTAAACAAGCGTAAAAGTGGGATTTTCCTAAAACTGGGTACGAGTTTTAGCCACGGGTTTAATGAGTTTAGTACTCGTTAGAGTTTGATTCGAGCTCTGAGATGAACACGAGAGTTGTTCATCTCATCGATGACTAAAAGTTTCATGTTCACCAAATTTACAAATTAATTTGTTTCAAACAAGTTTTAAACAATTTTCGGTAAGATGGTTCAAGAACCACTTTTAAATATGAATACCAAAATGTGTTCTTCCCCTTTTAAAATGTTAAAATGGTTTTGATAAAACATCCCCATCTTCCAATGGGATGATATGGGGACAGTTTAAAAGAGCATAGATTTTCCCCAAAATCTTATAAGATTTCTAAAACAACTTTCTTAAAAATGAATAAACAGTAGAGGTAGCCCGATTGGTTACTACACAAATACACGAAGTAACTCAGTAGGCTACATAGACAACGATGCAAGAGGTAACTGATCAGTTGACTGGTCGGTTAACCAGTCAAGGACCGAGTTTGAATGAGATAGTGAGGAACGGTGATTAATTTGTCAAGTAGACAAATTAATCAGGTACGATTAGAAATTAGATACCAAAGTCCTAAGTAGAGTGGATGGGTACTGATAGTCATTGATGTCATACAACAATAAAATTTATAGTCACTAGCGACCACAGTGACCTAAGAGCCAAGTTTAACAAAGATGTCTTATGATTACAGGTCGCTACTTGTAAATTTCAATGAAGGCAAAGTATAAGTTATCAGCTGACAAGTAAGTACAACTTCGCCTACAGCATGAGCAAAAATGAGTTTAAAGTGTTATTTTTTACACTATGTTAAGTATGCAAACCATGCACATGTAGGAAATAAATCGGTAAAAACGTATCGGAGTGACGCAGGGAAACAATAAAAATTTTTCAAGATCGTTAAATATCTCATGATGCCATATACAATAAACCAACAACAATTTAAACTCATACCTCAAGGACGCCAATCTGCAGGAGGAGAATTATCGGAGGGCTTCAACCAACTAGCCTTCTCTACTATTCTCCAATTCCCAAATGGCCGAATGTGTGGGCACTCTGAACCTCGATCAGTATGCTAGCACTGCTAGTCTTCTTCCGACCACCCAGATCTCTAAAGAACTTATTGTCACGGTGAGTTGTGCAACAATAAGCCTACTCACCTGAGAGTCTGTGGTCTGAGAGAACTAGAGTGGTAGGACCTCTATTTATAGACTTGCATGAGGTGATCCTCTGAATTCGAATTGGAATAGGAGAAGATTTTCACCCTTATCCTCAACCAAAAAATCTGAAATTTTCAAGCCTTTTTCTACAAAGAATCAGCCACTTTTTGGGATTTTTCATTCAAAATTCAAACCGGATTTTAACTAGAATTTTATCTCCTCATTCCCTCATAAAAACTGATTCCCCTTTGTGCCAAAAACATGACTAGATTCAATCATTAAAGTGTGAGGAGAATCAAAATCCAAATAGGATTTTCTAGCTTGAATTTTATCTCATCCTTATCCAATTAAAACTGAAAATCTCCTAGGATATTCCTTCAAAAATTTCAGCCACAATTAGGGGGGAGAGAATCCAAATTCAACTGGGATTGAAACTTGAATTTTTCCCTGAATCTTATCCACAAAATTTTTGAAAATTCCATGAGAATATTCCTCAAAATTTTCAACCAAAATTGGTTAGGATTGTGATTCAAAATTCAAGTAGGATTCAAACAAGATTTTCCTCTCCATATCCAACTCAAATTCGAATTTCATCCCTGTGGATTTACTGTAAAAACTTCGAATCCTACTTAGACTGTGATTCAAAATTTGAATTTCAAATTTCAAAATTCAAAATTCAAATTCAAATTTCAAACTTCATATTTCAAATTTCAAATTTAAATTTCAAAGTCAAATTTCAAATTTGAATTTCAAATTTAAATTTCAAATTCAAATTTCAAATTCAAAATTCAAATTTCAAATTTCAAAATCCACAAACAGTTGTATTTCAAATTCTTGTTCTCATGGATAATTTTCTACAACTCCAATCCAATCTCAAATAAAATCATGGTAACTTTATTTGGAGTTCGAATAATTATGTACTCTATTATCCAAAACAAAATCTGAATTCAACCAAATAGAATCTTGTCCACCATCTTAATCCTATGTCAACACCATCCATGCATAATCAACTAGCCAATAGCATACTCAAATCAATTTGCCAATCATTAAGGAATTATGTGGAGCTAGTAGAGGGACCAATTCGACATATATAATCGGGCTCCTGTGATTCCATATGATCATCATTCTTTACCGAACAACTCAATCATATGATCACTAATTTCAGAGTCACACCACTATAAACCTAAAACTGAACTCCCAATTATATACCGTATTACGTAAGCCTGTGACAAGCTAGTATCCAATGACCTTGTCATATGTGCAGAACCCTCATATGATATCCATGATCAGCTTTAGGTCATAGTTTGTTCAATCCTACTGATCAGGCTATCTTAAAGTTCTGTTATACTACCAAATAAGAAAATGATTATTCACCATATATGAATAAGAAGTCATCTACCCAGTAGATGACCCAAGGCCTTGTCCATTTTTGCTTCCAGTATAATGCCTTTAAGAGGATATCCTTAACTCCTTATTAGAGCTACGATTCTGATATCTGTAAATAAACCCTTCATCATATACAAGTCATGCACCCAACGAATCGGTCTATAAGCTTACTACCTCTGAGATGCTTTAGCCATTGGAACATCAAAGTACACAAGTCATATACATGAAGTAGTTCATTCGCTCAGGATTAAGGTTACTGCACAATGAACATCAAAAGCAGATTGATCTACTCATAGCGGACTATGTAGATCAATCACCCTTTAGTCCCCATTTAATATGTCACTACCAAGGAACATATCTATGTCTCTACTTGGGAGTCTATGCTCCAGACAGTCAAGACAAACCATCCCCACCATGGCTTTAGACAACATAATAGTCTTAACATGAGTTAGATGCTCAGTCTACCCCTATAGACTACAGACCTTAGTTTAGACCGCTTACTTTAGACCATTGTCTTCTCGCATACAAAAGTCCATTGCATGCAACATTCTAACAGTTTTAACACAAGCAGTCAGGGCGCCACATTTGCTTACATTTACTTTAACATGTAAATAAAATGAGGACACACAGTAATGTAATGAATAACCTCTATATATAATTTTATTATCCAGTTCAAAATAAATACATCAAAATGTCTCTAATGCTTAGGGCATTTCCTAACAATCTCCTACTTGCCCAAAGCCAGTAGATGTGCCATGTTATACATTCCCATCGCCTCTACATGCCTATCAAAGCTTCTAGCCACCAAAGTCTTAGTAAAAGGATCGACAATGTTATCCTCGGACGTGATCTTACATACATCTACTTGTCCTGTCTCCACGTGCCCTCTAATAATGTGATATCTCCGATCTATGTGCTTGGTCCTCTTGTGGTGCCGAGATTCCCTTGTATTGGCAATAGCCCTAGTGTTATCACAGTAAAGTGTGATAGGTTTATCAACACCCAGAATGACTTCAAGGCCTCTAAAGAACTTGCGGAGCCAAACCGCTTCTTTAGATGTCTCAACCGCTGCCACATACTCAGCCTCCATCATAGAGTCAGCTGTGCAACCCTGCTTCACACTCCTCCACACAATGGTACCTCCTCCGAGCAAGAACACTGATCCAAATGTCGATTTCCTTGAATCCTTACAAGTCTAGAAGTCTGAGTCCGTGTATCCTACGGGTGTTAAATCCCTTCCAGAATACACCAGCATATAATCACTCGTTCTCTTTAGATACTTGAGTATATGCTTTACTACTTGCTAGTACTTGATTCCAGGATTCGCTTGATATCGACCCACCATACCTACTGCAAAACATATGTCCGGCCGAGTGCAAAGCATAGCGTACATAAGGCTACCCATAACGGATGCATAAGGGACCTTACTCATATGCTTTCTTTCTTCCGATATCTTGGGATAGTCATCTAATGAAATAGTTAGACCGGTAATAGAAGGTTGTGAACCTTTCTTTGCCTCTTGCATTGCATATTTTTCAATTATTTTATCTATGTATGAAGCTTGGGATAATGCTATCATTTTGTTCTTTCGATCTCTGAAGAGACGAATGCCTAGAACATAATTAGCTTCTCCCAAGTCCTTCATGTCAAACTGTTGGTGCAACCAAAGCTTGACCGATGATAAGTTCCCTACACCATTCCCAATTAGCAGTATATCATCGACATAGAGTATCAAAAAGACCACTTTTCCATCCTTAATACGTTTATAAACACAGGGTTCATCATCATTCTGCTCAAAATCGAATGTCTTGATCGCTTGATCAAATCTGTGGTTCCATGAGTGGGATGCTTGCTTTAATCCATAAATGGATCTAAGTGTAGGAAAATAAATCAGTAAAAACGTATCAGAGTATCGCAGCGGAACAATAAAAATTTTTAGATCGTTAAATATCTCATGATGCCATATACAATAAACCAACAATAATTAAAATTCATACCTTAAGGACGCCAATCTGCAAGAGGAGATTGACCGGAGGGTTTCAACCAACTAGCCTTTTCTACTATTCTCCAATTCTCGAATGGCTGAGTGTGTGGGCACTCTGAACCTCGATCGGTATGCTAGCACTGCTAGTCATCTTCCGACAACCTAGATCTCTAAAGAACATATTGTCACGGTGAGTTATGCAACAATAAGCCTGCTCACTTGAGAGTCTGTGGTCTAAGAGAACTGGAGTGGCAGGACCTCTATTTATAGACCTTCATGAGGTGATTCTCTAAATTCGAATTGGATTAGGAGAAGATATTCTCCCTTATCCATAACCATAAATTCTGAAATTATCCAAGGGAAAATCCCAACAAATTTCGACCATTATTGAAGATTATCCAATCCAAATTCAAACAAGATTTTAACATGAATCTTATCTCCCTTTTTCAACCAAAAAATCCGAAAATCCAATGGGAAAATCTCCGCAAAAATTTCGGCCACTTTTGGATAAGGAAGAATAAAAAATTCACTAGGATTTTCAAGCTTGAATCTTATCTCATCCTTATCCAAAATAACCGAAAATCTCCTAGGAGATTTACTCAAAAAAATTCGATCATTATCAGGGAAGAGAGAATCCAAATTCAACTGGGATTAAAAATTGAATATTTCCTTGAACCTTATCCACAAAAATCCAAAAATTCATTGAGGATAATCCTCAAAATTTTCATCCATATTTGGTTAGGATTTAGATTCAAAATTCAATTAGGATTCAAACAAGATTTCCTCTCCATATCCAACTCAAATTCGAATTTCATTCCTTGTGGATTTACCACGACAAACTCAAATCCCACTTGGACTGTGATTCAAAATTTGAATTTCAAATTTCAAATTCAAAATTCAAATTTAAATTTCAAATTTAAATATCAAATTCAAATTTCAAATTCAAATTTCAAACTCAAACTTCAAATTCAAATTTCAAATTCAAAATTCAAAATTCAAAATTCAAATTTCAACTTTCAGAATCCACAAAACAGTTCTATTTCAAATTCTTGTTCTCATGGATAATTTCCTACAACTCCAATCCAATCTCAAATAAAATCATGGCAACTTTATTTGGAGTTCGAATAATTGTGTACTTTATTATCCAAAACAAAATCTGAATCCAACCGGAGAGAATCTTGTCCACCATCCTAATCCTATGTCAACAGCATCCATGCATAATAAACTAGCCAATAGCATACACAAATCAATTTACCAAACGTTAAGGAATTATGTGGAGCTAGTAGAGGGACTAATTGAACATATATAATCGGGCTCCCACAAATCCATATGATCATCATTCTTTACCGAACAATTCAATCATATGATCACTAATTTCAGAGTCACACCACTATAAACCTGAAACTGAACTCCCAATTATATACCGTATTACGTAAGCCTGTGTCAAGCTATCGTCCAATGACCTTGTCATGTATGCAGAACCCTCATATGATATCCACGATCAGCCTTAGGCCAAAGTCCGTTTAATCCTACTGATCAGGGTATCTTAAAGTTCCATTATACTATCGAATAAAGAAAATGATTGTTCACCATATGTGAAGAAGAAGTCATCCACCCAACAGACAACCCAAGGCCTTGTCCATTTTCACATTCAGTATAATGCCTTTAAGAGGATACCCTTAACTCCTCATTAAAGCTATGATTCCGATATCTGTAAACGAACCCTTCATCGTATACAAGTCATGCACCTAACGAACCAGTCTATAAGCTTACTACCTCTGAGATGCTTTAGCCATTGGAACATCAAAGTACACAAGTCATATATATGAAGTATCCATCTACTTGGATTAAGTTTACTGCACAATGAACGTCAAAAGCAGATCGATCCACTCAAAGTGGACTTCGTAGATCAATCACGCTTTAGTCCAAGTCTAATATGTCACCACCAAGCAACATACCTATGTCTCTACTTGGGAGTCCAGCTCTAGACAGTCAAGACAAATCGTCCCCTCTAAGGCTTTAGACAACATAATAGTCTTAACATGAGTTAGATGCTTGGTCTAACCCTATAGACTACAGACCATAGTTTAGACCGCTAACTTTAGAACATTGTCTTCTCGCATACAAAAGTCCATTGCATGCAACGTTCTAATAGTTTAACACAAGCAGTCAGGGAGCCATATTTGCTTACATTTACTTTAACATGTAAATAAAATATGGACAGATAGCAATGTAATGAATAACCTCTATATATATAATTTTATTATCCAGTTCAAAATAAATACATCAAAATGTCTCTAATGCTTAGGGCATTTCCTAACAATCTCCCACTTGCCCTAAGCCAGCAGATGTGCCATTTTACGCATCCTTATTGCCTCTACGTGCCTCTCAAAGCTTCTAGCCACCAAAGTCTTAGTAAAGGGATCGACAATGTTGTCCTCGGACTCGATCTGACATATATATACTTGTCCTGTCTCCACATGCCCTTTAATAATATGATATCTCCGATCTATGTCCTTGGTCCTCTTGGGGTACCGAGATTCCCTTGTGTTGGCAATAGCCCCAGTGTTATCACAGTAAAGTATGATAGGCTTGTCAACACCCGGAATGACCTCAAGGTCTATAAAGAACTTGTGGAGTCAAACCGCTTTTTTAGATGCCTCAGCTGTAGCCACATACTCAGCCTCCATTGTAGAGTCAGCTGTGCAGCCCTGCTTCATGCTCCTCCACACAATAGCGCCTCCTCCGAGCAAAAACGTTGATCCAGATGTCGATTTCCTCGAATCATTACAAGTCTGGAAGTTTGAGTCCATGTATCCTACGGGTGTAAGGTCCCCTCCAGAATACACCAGCATATAATCCCTCGTTCTCTTAAGATACTTGAGTATATGCTTTACTGCTTGCCAGTGCTTGGTTCCAGGATTCGCTTGATATCGACTCACCATACCTACTGCAAAACATATGTTCGGGTGAGTACAAAGCATAGCATACATAAGGCTACCCACAGCGGATGCATAAAGGACCTTACTCATATGCTCTTTTTCTTCCAATGTCTTTGGACAGTCATCCAATGAAAGAGTTAGACCAGCAATAGAAGGTTGTGTACCTTTCTTTGCCTCTTGCATTGCATATTTGTCAATTATTTTATCTATGTATGAAGCTTGGGATAATGCTATCATTTTGTTCTTTCGATCCCTGAAGAGACGAATGCTTAGAACATAATTATCTTCTCACAAGTCCTTCATGTCAAACTGTTGGTGTCACCAAAGCTTGACCGATGATAAATTCCCTGTATCATTCCCAATGAGTAGTATATCATCGACATAGAGTATCAGAAAGACCACTTTTCCATCCTTAATACATTTATAAATATAGGGTTCATCAACGTTCTGCTTAAAACTAAATGTCTTAATCGCTTGTCAAACCTCTGGTTCCATGAACGAGACGCTTGCTTTAATCCATAAATGGATCTAAGTAACTTGCAGACTTTCCTTTCTTGGCCTTTCGCTACGAATCCTTCGGGCTGTATCATATAGATACACTCTTCAAGATGGCCATTCAAGAATGCCATCTTGACATCCATTTGCCAGATCTCGTAATCGAGAGCCGCAGCAATGAACAGAAGAATACGGATAGACTTCAGCATAGTAACAGTCGAAAAGGTTTCATCATAATCGATTCTAGCCTTTTGAGTGTACCCCTTTGCAACCAGTCTAGCTTTGAAAGTTTCCACTCTCCCTTCTGCATCCTTCTTTCTTTTGTAGACCTATTTGCATCCAATGGGTTTTATCCCATCTGGCAAATCTACAAGTTCCCAAACAGAGTTGGATTTCATAGAATCCATCTCATTGTTCATAGCCTGTTTCCAAGATTTAGAATTAACATCATTTGTAGCTTCGTCATAGGTGACCAGATCATCCTCATGCTCATGAGCCTCGGCCTGGTATACCTCAATATCATACATGAAGAAATTAGGAGGGTGTTTGGTTTTGTTTCCAAAATTGATTTCACGATTCCCTAGGAAATCGATTTCAAAATCGGTGTGAAATTGTGTTTGGTTTGTATTGTTTTTGAAAACAGATTTCAAAACGAATCCAAAATCACCTTTGCTCCCAATGTAAAATTGAAAACGATTAAAAGTCGTTTTCTCTGATTTCATTTTTCCCATTTCTCCCATTTCTCTGATTTAATTATTATGGTTAATTAAGATTTAATTGATATAGTAATTACTTAAATATTATGGTTATTAATTTTTAATTCATTTTTCAATTAAAAAATTTTATTAATTTTTAATTTTTGGTATTCATAATAAATTTTTTTTAAATCAAACATAAATATGTTTTTATATAATACTTATAAAATGACTGATTTTCAAAAATATAACCAAACACAGTTTCATTTTTTTGTTTCTCAAAACATACACTCAGAAAATAAAACCAAACACAATTTCAGAAACGTTCTCAGAATTGTTTTCAAAATGATCTCAAATTCAGAGAATTTGAAAACATAACAGATTTCAAAAACAATACCAAACGCTACCTAGGTTTCTTCGAAACCCTCCTACTATGACGAGGCACCCTAAATTGTTGATTGTCTGCAGGCCCTTCACCGGAACTCGGACTTGCGTCCAAGATAAAAATCTGTGGAGCAGTTCTTTCACCCGATAACTCGTCTAGCACCACTTTGCTTCGAGGCTTAAAGTCATTCATATGACATTCCTCCAAAAATGTCGCATGGGTTGAAACAATGACTTTTTGTTACTTCGGGTTATAGAACAGACCTCCTTTAGTTCCCATTGGATACCCTATAAACATGCACAATTCTGATCTTGATTCCAATTTCTTCACATCCCCATCCAATACATGTGCTGGGCAGCCCCATATTCTCATATGTCCAAGGGAGGGCTTCCTGTCATGCCACAATTCATATGGAGTTCTGGGAATTGATTTGCTTGGAACTTGGTTCAGAATATAGCACGCCATTTGTAAAGCATATCCCCAAAATGATAATAACAGCATTGAATAACTCATCATGGATCGTACCATATCCAATAAGGTCCTGTTTCTCCTTTCAGCTACACCATTTTGTTGTGGAGTACCAGGTGCAGTCAATTGGGATAATATCCCATTCTCTACAATATGTCCTAGAAATTCATCGGAGAGGTATTCGCCACCTCATCAGATCGAAGTGTCTTTATGGATTTATCCAATTGCTTTTCCACTTCCGCACGATACTCTTTGAACTTGTCAAAGTTTTCACTCTTGCGGTGCATCAGATACACATATCCATACCTCGAGGAAAATAAATCGGTAAAAACGTATCAGAGTGGCACAGCGTAACAATAAAAATTTTTAGATCGTTAAATATCTCATGATGTCATATACAATAAACCAACAACAATTAAAACTCATACCTCAAGGACGCCAATCTTGCAGGAGGAGAATGACCGGAGGCTTAAACCAACTAGCCTTCTCTACTATTCTCCAATTCCTGAATGGCTGAGTGTGTGGGCACTTTGAACCTCGATCGGTATGCTAGCACTGCTAGTCTTCTTCTGACCACCCAGATCTCTAAAGAACTTATTGTCATGATGAGCTGTACAACAATAAGCCTGCTCACCTGAGAGTCTGTGGTCTGAGAGAACTGGAGTGGCAGGACCTCTATTTATAGACCTGCATGAGGTGATTCTCTGAATTCGAATTGGATTAGGAGAAGATATTCTCCCTTATCCACCAGCACGAAATCCAAATTTTCCAACGAAAAATCCCAACAATAAAATTCGGCCACTTTAGGATAAATCCAATCCAAATCTAAACAAGATTTTAACTAGAATTTTATCTCCCTTTTTCAACCAAAAAATCCGAAATTCCTAGGAGAAAATCTCCTCCACAAATTCGGCCACTTTTAGGATAAGGGAAAATCAAAATTCCACTAGGATTTTCAAGCTTGAATCTTATCTCATCCTTATCCAAAATAACCGAATTTTCCGAGGAGAAAAACTCTAAAATTTCGGCCACTTTTCAGGGAGGAGAGAATCCAAATTCAACTGGGATTGAAACTTGAATTTTTCCCTTGAACCTTATCTATAAAAAACCAAAATTCTATTGAGGATTATCCATGATCAGCCTTAGGCCAAAGTCCGTTTAATCCTACTGATCAGGCTATCTTAAAGTTCCATTATACTACCGAATAAAGAAAATGATTATTCACCATATGTGAATAAGAAGTCATCCGCCCAGCAGACGACCCAAGGCCTTGTCCATTTTTACATTCAGTATAATGCCTTTAAGAGGATACCCTTAACTCCTCATTAGAGCTATGATTCCAATATCTGTAAACGAACCCTTCATCGTATACAAGTCATGCACCCAACGAACTGGTGTATAAGCTTACTACCTCTGAGACACTTTAGCCATTGGAACATCAAAGTACACAAGTCATATACGTGAAGCTGTCCTTTTACTCAGGATTAAGGTTACTGCATAATGAACGTCAAAAGCAGATTGATCCACTCATAGCGGACTACGTAGATCAATCACGCTTTAGTCCCGTCTAATATGTCACCACCAAGCAACATATCTATGTCTCTACTTGGGAGTCCAGCTCCAAACAATCAAGACAAACCGTCCCCTCCAAGGCTTTAGACAATATAATAGTCTTAACATGAGTTAGATACTCGGTCTAACCCCATAGACTACAGATCATAGTTTAGACCGCTAACTTTAGAACATTGTCTTCTCGTATACAAAAGTCCATTGCATGCAACGTTCTAACAGTTTAACACAAGCAGTCAGGGAGCCATATTTGCTTACATTTACTTTAACATGTAAATAAGACGAGGACAGATAGCAATGTAATGAATAACCTCTATATATATATAATTTTATTATCCAGTTCAAAATAAATACATCAAAATGTCTCTAATGCTTAGGGCATTTCCTAACAATAAACCCCACAAAATCCTTCGACGGAGTTTTAAACACCATTTTGATCTGGGTGTTGTAGTCCAACTCAACACCATTTTCGGTAGCCTCAGCAAAGAATCCCATTAGAGTGATCATATGGTCCTTCACCAGAGTACCTGCCTTTTGCCTAGAGTTCATAATACTAGTGATAGCAGACTGTCGAGCTATTTTTTTTGGCCTCTGAACATGTCCTCCAGATTTTCTATGATCTTTCTAGTAACTTGATAAGTCTCATGCTGCTTTGTAAAGCACTCATCATGCTAACAAGTACGTAGCACCGAGCTATCTCATTGGATTCTCTCCAACGAGTATAGGGAATTGGAACCTTCTTAAGTGGTGTGTCATGTTTGTGCCCAGGTGGTCGTGGTTCATCCCGCACGAACTTGTGTCTCTCGCAGCTGAGAACTATAAGTAGATTTCTTTTCCAGTCTTTAAATTATCGCCATTTAGCTTATTTTTAGTAAGTATTGAAATGAGGGGTGTCGGTGACATTTTGAACTGAAATAAAATTATACTAGACATCATTACAAAGCCCAAGCAAATATACAGATAATTTAGCAAATAAAACATACAAGTATGTTCCTACATAAAACTTGAAAAACATGTAGCATTGCAATGGTAATTCTCAGCACTTATTTCCCCAAGCCACCGAGGGGTGGTCATGAAACAAATAGCCAAAACATGGACCCCATCCAATTAATATATGTTGCCTTAAATCCTCCAAGGTTAAGACATATATTAATAACCGCTTATTTTGGCCACCAGTTTAGTTAATAGAGCTTTTAGGGAAGGTTAATAACTAAACGAGTCTTGAGTGTATAACCATTGTTTACGTAGCCCGATCCACGTCCTACCAAGCCACTGAGGGATGGTCATGAATAGGATCGCACCCGAACACGTTTTCCACATAGGAGATCCAATCTAGTATACCGGCGGCGGTTAACACCTACTGAGGGGTATGGTCAGGGTAGAACTGACACGAGACGTTACCATGCTTTCACATATGGATCAACAATGGAGGCCGTGGGTTTTGTTTGAAACCCTCTCCCACTCAATATTTGGAAAAAACATGCAAGTTTTGACAAATATGTATGATCAATATAGTCTGAGCGGCACTCACCCATCCTATATGACATGTTATAAAATATGCATGTAAAACATCCATCAATACATATTTATACATCCATGGCATATCACAGAAAAAATAATTGATAGATAAATAACCAAGCCATGGTTCCATCCTAGAACAAAGAAAATAAAGATTACAAAATTCCATCCAAAGCATTCTTTGAATTTTGTTCCGTCTTCTTGTATCCATCTTTATGTAGCCTCTCCATTTATTTCTCATCCCAAGAATCATTTAAAATTTAAATCCTAAAAAATTTAAATTTCAAATTCAAATTCCAAATTCGAATTTCAAATTTAAATTTCAAATTCAAATTTTAAACAATTTTAAATATCCTGTGCAATAATATGTAATTTCAAAAATTTCAAACGTTCAATTACATATTTTTAAACATGATTTAAAAATTAAATCTCAAATTTAAAAATCAAAATTTTTTGATTTTCGGTCCATTGACCCCTCGGCCTCTAGAGGCCGGCAGCCACCGTGGGCAGCCCCCAGCCCCCGAGGGGCTGGCAACCCACGGCCACAGCCTGGTGTAGTCCAGTCAGCTGCACGCCTAGGTGGGCGCAGTAGCCCGCCAAGCTACAGGCAACGCCTGCAGCCATGGGCTGTACGCCTAAGGGCTGGTCGGCCCTTGGGTAAGCCATGGCCACCCCTGGTTGCAGGCAAAGCCTACGGCCGTGGGGTGCAGCCATGGGCAGGGGCTACCACAACCCCATCTTGCCCGAAGGCAGGGGCTACAGCCCCACCATGGTTGGTGGTCGATCTCGAGGGGTCGGTCCTCAATTTCTGTGCCATATTTCAATTTACCCATTAGGATCTCCAAAATTAATTTGAATCCTAATTAAATTGAAAATTTCCGCACAATCAAAATTTCAACCTTTAAATTAAATTTAACTTTTATAAAAAATAAATAAAATATGATCTTCAAACTTCAATCTCCTCCAAGAATAACTACATAAAATTTCCTAAACCGTTGCCGGTGTACAAAAATTCTAATCATAATAATTCTAAGAGACAAAAAAAAATCCATGGGAAAATTGCAGTATTAATAAACTGCTCCTATGGTTACATAAAAATTCCTAGATACAATTTTCTAAATTCTAAAGAACCATAACCGGCAATAAACAAGCATGCTTATAATAATTAAAAAATTAAAATAACCACATACTACATACATAATCCATGATAACAGCATAAAGGAATCCTAGAATGGTACTATCTAAATATTAAATCCATACATAAATAAAAAGACTAATTAATTGTGTAATTTATGTACATGGCATAGTCATGAGATGGCTCTGATACCAATTGTAGGAAATAAATCTGTAAAAACATATCAGCGTGGCGCAGCGGAACAATAAAAATTTTTCAAGATCGTTAAATATCTCATGATGCCATATACAATAAACCAACAATAATTTAAACTCATACCTCAAGGATGCTAATCTACAGGAGGAGAATGATCAGAGGGCTTCACCCAACTAGCCTTCTCTGCTATTCTCTAATTCTCGAATGGCTGAGTGTGTGGGCATTTTGAACCTCGATCGGTATGTTAGCACTGCTAGTCTTCTTCCGACCACCTAGATCTCTAAAGAACTTATTGTCGTGGTGAGTTGTGCAATAATAAGCCTTCTACCTGAGAGTCTGTGGTTTGAGAGAACTGGAGTGGCAGGAGCTCTATTTATAGACTTGCATGAGGTGATCCTCTGAATTCGAATTAGAATAGGAGAAGATTTTCTCCCTTATCCTCAACCAAAAAATCCAAAATTTTCAAGCCTTTATCCACTAAAAGAATCAGCCACTTTTTGGGATTTTTCATTCAAAATTCAAACAGGATTTTAACTAAAAATTTATCTCCTCATTCCCTCATAAAAACTGATTCCCCTTTGTGTCAAAAACATGACTAGATTCGGTCATTAAGCGTGTCGTACTGGCCTCTCTCGCTTAAAAAGGTTTTGAAGTTTAAGTATGACGAGCCTAAGCCGATGGCTCTTTATACGTAATGGGTGCAAGGCCCACGAGTGCAAGGCTCACTATGATCATAGACGTTTCTGATGATCCGCGCATAGTTCGGTACCGATACGCGGGCTCTTAGCAAAGTAAGAAAAGATAATGAACAATGAAGTATAATGTGAGCATAATCAGTTTATGCATTATTCACGATTTGCCTTAGCTATAGTTATAGCATGCTTCCAGCTACAGTTGATTTGCATTCAGTCACATGATGTTTTCTGTTATGCATTCAGTTATGTGATATTTTATTTATGCATTTAGTGATGTGTGATGCTTTAGTTTTGCATCTAGTATGTGGAATGATTCAATGCATGGTACATGTTGTGAGTACATGACATGCTTATATGTTTTAAGTATGAATTATGATTTAATCATAGTGTGTGTTCATGTTGTAGGCAAGCGACCTATGGCTTAAACCTTGATGGACGATGATGGCGGCATAGGCGGATGTAAGGGTAAGGTTGTGGATACCACCGCAAGTGTTGACTTTAGCACAGTATTAAACAAATAATTTATTTTGGAGTAGTAACCAGTTAAATAATTTCATAAGTATGTATGCATGATTGAACTCCAATTGTTTTAGACCTTTGTATTTGTAAAGTATATGTACGCACATGAATAGTAGAATGTATGTTTTTATATAAGAATAAAGAACCCCTAAAATTATAGTATTAAGTAAGTAAGCTCGAGTAATAGATTTTAAGTAAGTTTAAGTATCAGTAGTTTTAAGTAACAGTCCGGGCCACTCAAGGTTCGGGCTGTCACAAAAATCGAGGTTGGAATTGTGCTTGTTTGTAGGGTATCCTAAGGGGACTAAAAGAGATCTTTTCTATAACCTGAAGGAGCAAAAAGTCATTATTTCAACCCATGCGACTTTCCTAGAAGAGAGTTACACGAATGACTTTAAGCCTCGAAGTAAAATTTTGCTAGAGGAGCTATCGGGTGATAGAATTGCTCCATAGGTATCGATCTTGAATGCAAGTCTGAGTTCCACTAAAAGATAAGCAAACAATCAATAGTTTATGGTGCTTCGACTTAGTGGGAGGGTTTTTAGGAAAACAAATTTCTTTATGTATAATGCTAAAGTTTACCAAATTGAGGCTCATGAGCATGAAGATGACCTTGTAACTTATGAAGAAGTTATAAATGAGGCTGATTTCAAACTTTAAAAATATGCCATGAAGGATAAAATAGACTCTATGAAGTCCAATTACATCTGGGAACTTATGGACTCGACGGATGGGATAAAACCCATTGGGTGCAAGTAGGTCTATAAGAGAAAGAGGGATGCAGAAGGGAAAGTTAAAACTTTCAAAATTAGACTTTTAGTAGAGGGGTACATGCAAAAGGCTAGAATCAATTATGAGGAAACCTTTTCACCTGTTGCAATGCTTAAGTCTATCTGCATTCTTTTATCCATTACTGCGGTTCTCAATTACGAGATCTGGCAAATGGATGTTAAGACTACATTCTTGAATAGTCATCTCGACGAGAGTATCTACATGTTACAACCTAATAGATTTGTGGAAAAAGGCCAAAGTCAAAAAGTTTGCAAGTTACTTAGATCCATCTATAGATTAAAGCAGGCATCCTGCTCATGAAACCAGAGGTTTGATCAAGTGATTAAGACTTTTTGTTTTGAGCAGAACGTTGATGAACCCTATGTTTATAAATGTAGAAAGGATGGCAAGATGGTCTTTCTAGTACTCTATGTCGATGATATACTTCTCATTGGGAATGATGTAGGGAACTTATTATTAGTCAAGCTGTGGTTATCCTAATAGTTTGACATGGAAGACTTAGGAGAAGCTAGTTATGTTCTAGATATTCATCTCTTTAGAAATCGAAAGAACAAAATGATAGCACTATCCTAAGCTTCGTCCCTTTACAAACTGAAAGAACAATATGCAATGCAAGAAGCGAAGAAAGGTTTACAACCTATTATTTTAGCTTCATTCTTTCATTAGATGACTGTCCCAAGTCATCAAAAAAAGAGAGCGGATAAGCAAAATCCCTTATGCATCTACTATGGGTAGTCTCATATACGCTATGTTTTGCACCTGTCCTGACATTTGTTTTACTGTAGGTATAGTAAGTTGATATCAAGCAAATCTTGGAACCAAGCATTGACAAGCTATGAAGCAAGTACTCAAGTATCTAAAGAGAATGAGGGATTATATACTAGTATATTCTGAAGGGGACCTAGCACCCATAGGATATATGGACTTAGACTTCCAAACTTGAAGGTATTCTAGGAAATCAACTTTAGGATCATTGTTTTTACTCAAAGGAGGTGTCATTATATGGAGGAGTGTAAAATGAAGTTATACTATAGATTCCATAATGGGGGCTGAATAGTGGCTGCGGCCAAGGCATCTAAGGAAGTGGTTTGGCTCCATAAGTTCCTAGGAGACCTTAAGGTCATTTTGATTGTTGACAAGCCTATCACACTTTATTGTGATAACAGCATGGTGATTGTCAACATAAAGGAATCCAGGCACGACAAGAGGTCCAAATACATCGAACAAAAATACTATATGATTAAAGAGTACATAAGATCGCATCTGAGGACAATGTTGCCGACCTCTTTACTAAGACTCTAGTGGCTAAGAGCTTTGAAAGGCATGTCGAGGCAATAGGGATACGTAACATAGCACATTTACTAGCTTAGGGCACGTGGGAGATTATTAGGTATGCTTTAAATAGGAAAGACATTTTAATGTATTTCATTAACTTTTAAACTGATTAATAAAATATTTTAGAGTTTATTCAGTACATTAATATAAGTCCTCAACCTATTTACATGTTAAAGTAAATATAAGCAAATATAGCTCATTGACTGCTTGTGTTAAACTGCTAGAATGTTGCATACAATGATCTTTTGCATGCAAGAGTAAAGCATTCTAGAGTAAGTAGTCTAAATCTATGATCCATAGTTTATGGGGTTAGAGTGAGCATCTAACTCACGTTAAGACTATTATGTTGTCTAAAGCCAATTTGGGAGACGGTTTGTCTTGACTGTCCAGTTCTTTGACTCTTAAGTAGAGATATAGATATGTTGCTTGGTGATGACATATTGGACAAGGACTAAAGTATGATTGATTTGCATAGTCTGCTATGAGTGGATTGATCTGCTTTTGACGTTTAATATGCAACTACCTTAATCTTGAGTAAGTGAATAGCTCCATGTATATGGATAGTATGCTTTGATATTCTAAAGGCTAGGGCATCTTAGAGGTAGTAGGCTAATGGACTGGTTCGTTGGGTGCATAGTACACATATAATGGAGGGATTGCTTGCAAATAAGGAATCATAGCTCTTATGTAGAGTTTAGGTTATCCTTTTAAAGGCATTATACTAGATTGGTGAGAATGGATAAGGTCTTAGGCTATTTGCTTTGTAGATGACTTATTATTCACATATGATAGATAACCATTCTCTTATGGGGTGTGCAATGGATCTTTAAGATAGTGTGATCAAAAGGCTTAACGGACTTTGACGAAGGTTGATCATAGATATCATATGAGGGTTTTGCATTAATGGTAAGGTCACTGGATGGTGTCTTTTGTAAGGTCTGTGTAATTTGCAATATAATTTGGAGTTCAGTTTCATGTCTATAGTGGAATAATCTTGAAATTAGTGATCATGTGATTGAGTTGTTTGGTATAGAACAATGATCACATGGATTCATAAGAGCTCCATTATATATGTCCAATCAGTCTCTCTACTAGCTCCTTATAATTCCTTAAAGATAGTAGTTGATTAGGGTATTCTTTTATGGCTTGTTGTTTTATATTTAGTGATGAGAAAAATTCAGATCACCCTTTATAAAGATGTATACATTTTTCTAAGTGTGCTAGAGGGGCAAATTTATAATTTTGTATTATTCAATAAATGGGATAAATATTTAATTAATATTTCTTTAGGAAGATAATATTTGAAATTTGAATTAATTGTATTTGAATTTGAAATTCAAATATAAGATTAATTTGAATTTTGAAAATCTTATCTTGAAATAAATATGTGAAATTTAAAAGATTGTCCTATTTAAATTTGAATTAAACAAAATCTTGTCCTTGTACAATTATGGGTGGTGACCTTTTTTGATAAGGATAGAGGACAAGATTTTCTCCTATTTTGAATTTGAATTTTGTTTTGGATCAGAAATTATACAATTATTTGAATTTCAAATAAATTTGGTATGATTTTATTTAAATTTGAATTGGAGGTGTGGAAAATCATTCATGTGGATAAAATTCAAAGATTTGTGAAATTTGAAATTTAAATCAAATTTTGAATCATAAATCCCTCCCATGGCCAAATTTCTTATGGATGGATCCAAGGGAAGAAATTCAAATTTTTTATGGATAAGGGAGAAAGAAAAATCTTGTTTAAATTCTATTTGAATTTTGAATCTTCTTACTTCAAGTTTGGCCAAATTTTTATGGGATTCTCTCATGGAAGGAATCAGTTTTTGTGTGGATATGGGAGAGGAAAAATTCTTGTTTGAAAACTATTTGAATTTTGAGTCCTTCTAACCTAAAGGTGGCCAAAATTTATAAGTGATTCCACAAGGAAGAATTTCAGCCTTGGGGATTTGAATGGGAGAGAAAAATCTTTTCTTAACCCAATTCAAAATTCAAGAGTCACCTCATGCAATATTATAAATAAGGTTTTTACCACTCCTATTTTCTATAAAATACAGACTCTCAGGTGAGCTGGCGTATTGTTGCACAAATCATATGACAATAAGTTCTTAGAGATCTGGGTGGTTGGAAGGAGACAGGCTGTGATGGATCAGAGAATCTCAACAGTGTTACCAAGGTTAAACTAGGGTTCTAAGGATTTCTATGAATAAGAATGTGTGAGAACACTATATTTGTAAATAGACAAATAATAGTGTTAGCAAAAATAAATAAATGTTTTGGAGGAATTAAAATTTTCAAAAATGATCAACGAATAAAGTTCATTATTGAGAAAGTGATTTCGGACCAAAATGCTCACAATGGAGTGGTCTCGGTATCCGAAAAGTATAGACACAAAGTAATGGTAAGTCAAAGCAAAGATAAGACAAGATAAGCATTTTAGGGTTTTTAAGAGTTTCAAGATTAAGTTAGATCAAACTGATAGCACAGATGGCTAGATAAGTCCTCCGATACGTTTCCTAAGAAATTCCATCATTTTTGGAAAAATGATGATTTTTTTTCAGAATTAAAAAACCCCAAGAGATTACCCTAGATAAACCAAGTCCACTAAAAGATGAAAAATTACGGTTTTGATTTTTAGCCAAACCACAATAGAATAAGGCAAACCGATCACGCGAAGGCCCTAGAAACTCGCCAACACGGTTTCGTTGAAATTTCGTTCGGTTTGACTTTTGGTTAAACTTTGACTTTTGAATTAATTAGGTGCAGTCATGCATGATGTCATAACTAAAGAAAGAGAGGATGTGGAAAGGTGGTAGGTAGATCCAATGGTTCGAGTGACTCTTGATATTGATTTAAGGGGTCAAAATGTGCCAAAAATGTAAGCAAATTTTAAAAGAAAAAAATTTGAAAATGGGGGCTAATTGAGGCGGTGGTTTTGGTTGATTATATACATGTTTTTGAGCTGAAAAAATAAAGTAAAAACAACAATAAAAAAAAAGTTTTCAAGAACCTATACACGCGGCATCCATAGCCAAGGAAGGAGAAAGAGAAAACCAAGCAATTTTCTTCAAATTTTGGTGGCAAAATTTTGAGCAAAGTTCATCCCAAGCACTAAGAGACCAACATAGTGAGGTAAGCAATGAAAAACTCAAGTTTTTCTTAGTGTTTTTGAAACCAAAAATCAGTGTTTGTTGGGTGGAAGAATTGTGGAAATTTCTAGTTCAACCTTTACTGTCTTAGTCTTGTTTGTGTGTGTTGAAGTTAAGATAGTTTTGGAAGACTGAAAACAAACATTTTGACACCTTTAATTCAAGAAAATCCATGTATTGTACATAAAGGATTACTGATAAAATTTAAGTTTGGTTTTGTTGGTTTAGTATTCTAAAAGTTAGTAGTAGAAGAGTGAATAAGAAAATAATCTTCAAACATGAAATTTTGACGACCAGCCTGAGCGTACCGATGACTAGTTCATCTGTTCTATGTCAAGAAATGGCCGTTTGGGCTTTTTTTTGGGTACGACGTGTCTCACACGTATTTTCACGTATATCGAGGCAGATCGATTGTACTTGTCGGTAGCCCCTTTCATTGCATGAATAATAATTAATGATCCTGTACTCGTTTAATGCATTCAACTAGTAATTTATACTGCATTATAAACAAAATTACATGTTGCACAGTAATTAGGTTTACACATATAGAGTGGTCATCACAACCTATCCCCCTTACAAAATTTTCATCCTCGAAAATTAGAACAAGTCTGGGAAGTCTCTCCTCACATCTTCTTCCTATTCCCAAGTGGCTTCTTCTATATTATGATTCTACCACAACACCTTTACGAGCTTTATAACTTTATTTCTAAGTACTTTCTCCTCTCTAGCCAGAATCTGCATAGGTTTTTTCTCATAAGTCAGATCAGCATGCATGTCGACGGGTTCCTAGCTTAGGACGTGTTAACTGTCTGGCACGTACTTCTTCAATGTTGAGACGTGAAAAACATTATGCACCGAAGCTAACTCGGGAGGAAGCGCTAATCTGTAGGCTACATTCTCGATGTTCTCGATAATCTCGAACAGTCCTATGTATCTAGGACTGAGTCTCCCCTTCTTCCCAAAGCGCATCACTCCCTTCATGGGTGCCACCTTGAGAAAGATCGAGTCTCCCACTTGGAACTCGAGAGGTCTGCGGTGCTTGTCTGCGTAGCTCTTCTGACAACTGTGTGCTATTTCTAGCCTTTCCCATATCAGCTTCACGGCTACTGTCGTATCCCTGATGAAGTCCGTGCTAGTTACGTGTTTCTCACCAGTCTCATGCCAGTGGATTGGGGACCTGCATTTTCTTTTGTAGAGTGCCTCATACGGCTCCATCCCTATCGAGGAATGGTAGCTGTTGTTGTACAAGAACTCTTTCTGATCCCAATTTCCCTTGAAGTCCAAAACACAGGCATGTAGCATGTCCTCTAGTGTCTGTATGGTTCTCTCAGACTGACCATCAGTCTGAGGGTGGAAGGCCGTGCTAAACTTCAACTTGGATCCTAACGCAGCTTGTATGCTCTGCCAAAATCTGGAGGTAAAGTGTCCGTCACGATCTCAGATAATCGATTTCGACACTCCATGCAACCTTACGATCTGAGCCATGTAAATTTCTACTAGTCGGTTCCACCAAGTAGCTGATCTTTATGGCTAGGAATCTAGCTCATTTCGTCAATCGGTCTACAATCACCCAGATTGTGTCATTTTCGCTGGACTTCCTTGGCAGTCCGACAACGAAATCCATCTTGACCTGATTCCATTTCCATTCGAGTAGCTCGATTTTCTATAATTCTCCTGCTGGATGCTGATGTTTGGCCTTAACTTTCTGGCACGTAAGGCATTTGGCGATGAATTCTGCTACGTCATTATTCATTCAAGGCCACCAAAAACTTCCCTTCAGGTCCTTATACAACTTATTAGCTCCTGGATGTAGGGAATACGGCGTCTCGTGAACCTCTGAGAGGATTCACTTTCTGAGCTCTTTCCCTTTCGGCACACACACTCTGCCCTTGGAATAGAGTATGCTGTCCTCTGAGATTTTAAAATCTGAGCTTTTACCCTCCTTAGCCTTATTCCTTGGCTTGGTTAGGGACAAATCGAGCTCTTGGCTAGCCTTGATCTCGTCTAGGAGTGTCGTCTAGAGAGTCATTTTGGATAATTTCCCTGATAGAATCTCAATCTCACTGCTGCATAGATCCTTTTCTAAAGCTCTTGGCAAGGTGCTAATGGCCATAAGTGACATGGAGTGCCTCCGACTCAATGCATCGACCAGTTTTTGGCCTTGCCCGAGTGATATAGGATCTCGTAGTTGTAGTCTTTCACCAGCTCGAGCCATCTATGTTGCCTCATGTTTAACTCTTTCTGTGTAAAAATGTATTTAAGGCTCTTGTGGTCTGTGTAGATTTCACACTTGACGCCATAAAGGTAGTGTCTCCATATCTTTTGCACAAAAACTACTGTAGCTAACTCTAAGTCATGTGTAGGGTAGTTCCTTTTGTGCTCCTTTAGCTGTCGCGAGGCATATGCAACTACCTTACCGTTCTGCATCAACACCACTCCTAATCTAGTCTTGGATGCATCACTGAAGATCACAAAATTTCCCTGACTGACATCCAAAATGGTTAGCACTGGAGTGCTCATGAGTCTCCATTTTAGCTCTTGAAAGCTCTGTTCACATTTGTCAATCCACTCAAACTTCTTCTCTTTCTTGGTGAGTACAGTGAGTGGGGCCACTAGCTTTGAAAAGCCTTCGACAAAGCACCGATAATACCTTGCTAATCCTAAAAAGCTGCGTATCTCAGTTACATTCTTCGGAGCTTACCATGCACTTACCGCCTCGATTTTTGCTGGGTCCACGGATACTCCTTCCTTTGAGACTACATGTCCTAGAAAATGCGCCTTTTCCAGCCAAAACTCACACTTGGAGAACTTGACGTACAGCTGATGCTCTTTTTACACGTGCAGTACTGTCCTTAGGTGCTCTATATACTCCTCCTGAGTCTTGGAGTATATCAGTATATCATCGATAAATATAATGATAAACTTGTCCAAATACTCCTTGAATACTCGGTTCATCAAGTCCATGAAGGCTGCTGGCGCGTTAGTAAGTCCAAATGACATAACGAGGAACTCGTAATGTCTGTATTGCATCCAAAAGGCTATTTTAGGCATATCCTCGTCCCTGATTTGCAGCTGGTGGTACCTTGAGCGTAGGTCAATCTTGGAGAATACTGCTGCATCTCAGAGTTGATCAAACAAGTCGTCAATACGCGCAATGGGTACTTATTCTTGATCATGATCTTATTTAGTTCCCTGTAGTCTATGCATATCTTTAGAGTTCCGTCTTTCTTCTTCATGAACAGCACAGGTGCCCCTTAGGGTGAAAAACTTTAGCAAATAAAGTCCTTGTCCATCAGGTCCTTTAGCTGGGCTTGGAGTTCCTGAAGCTCTGCTGGAGCCATTCTATACAAAGCCTTGGATACAGGAGCAGATCCTAGTAATAGTTTGATTTCGAACGAAATCTCGCACTCTGGTGGAAGTCTTGGAAGATCCTCAGGAAATACCTCCATGAATTCTCTGACTACCGGTACATTCTCGGGCCCTATCTCTGCCTCTTGGGCGTGTGCTAGGTATGTCGTGCATCCACTAGATATCAGCTTGTGTACCTTCATTGCTGAGATCATCGTCCGTGGTTGCTTCAATGATAGACCCATATAAGTGAACTTCTCGCATCCCACTAGTTCAAAGGCAACTTTCCACTTCCTACAGTCGATGATGGCATTTTATTTTGCGAGAAAGTCCATTCCAAAGATCACATCATAGTCGTACATCTCAATGATGATTAGGTTGATGCTCAGTTCTCAACTGAAGATAATTACTGGCACATGTCATACCCAGTAATTAGATAGCAAAACCTCCCCTGAGGGAAGTGCAATTCTGAAAGTTTGGTTCATCTTATCTAAACCCTTATCTAGCCTTCTAGCAAACTCTGATGATATGAAGGAGTGTGTGACTCCAGAATCAAACAACACTAATACACTTGAGTTGGTGACAGAAAGCTGACCTGTCACCACTACAGACATTCCAGCTTCAGTATCGTTTCTAGTGTAAGCATAGATTCTTCCCTGGGATTCTAGAGCTTCGAGCCTGCCTTGCGCGATTGATGGGCCTTCAATTCTGGTCTGGGCGGTGTGGAGTTGACTGTTTGCTATACGGGGTTGATTCTGCTGATTCTAAGGGTTTGAATAGCAGTTCTTGGCATAATGGCCTTCCTTGGCATAAATAAAACAACCGCTCATTCCCTCTCTACATTCACCAGGATGGTTCTTTCCGTACTTTGAGCACTTCGGGTTCTGGTTGTTTTTCCCTCCACGGTTATTTCTTTTCTTAGGAAAATTCTTCTAGGAACCTTGATTGTTGGTGTTCCCCTTTCTCTTATTATTGTGGTGGGGTTACCAGTTGTTCGAGTCGTTCCCCACCCCTCTGATGGGACTTCGGGTGCTGTCTACCCTAAGTCTGTTTTACTTGAGACCTCTCCTCTTTTCGTGCCTTGAAAATCTAAGCTTTTCACTTCTTGTTTTATGCCAGCCAGTGCTCGGCCCGAATGGCCCTACTGACACATTCTGTTACCGTAGCTGGCCCATGGCTACCACTGCAAACTTGCATAGCAATATCAGTCCTGAACATCTTCAACATCCATTGGACCTTCTCTTTTTCAGTGGGGACTAAATCCAGATAAAGTCGAGCCAACTGCTCGAACTTCCTGACTACTTCCATGACAGTCATACTTCCCTGTTGTAGATTGTTAAACTCATCCTGCTGTACTACTAAGGCTTCCCCATTTAAATACATTTGCCTGAACTCTTCGATGAATTGATTCCAGGTCATCTCCTGGATATTCCTCCTGATTGACACGGTTTTCCACCACTGCAGCGCCTTTTTGTGCAGATTTAAAGATGCACATAGTACATTTTCCCTATCTGTTAGGCTCGTAAAGTCTAGGACCACCTGAATTTCTGTCAACCAATCATCTGCCTTAATCAGGTTGGCGGTTCCCTCAAACTCTGGTGCCTTCATGCGCCTGAACCTTTCATATAGATTGCTTCCTCTATGGGTTGGCGGAAGAACATTTGCTGTTGTAGGGGTAGCTATTGCTGTTGGGGGCACTGGTGACGGTTCAGGGATCTCGCGCCCATGTAAGATTTCCTGAGCCGGAGGAGTAACTTACTTCCGTGGAGTTTCAGATGCCGATGGGGTTTCTTGAGTTGGTACCCCTGTCATGGGTGGTGCTTGGTTTTGTTGGCCCTGTTGGGCTCTAAGTTGGGTTAACTCTCGTTATTGGTCGTCCACCATTTCCCACAAGACTACGAGCTGTGCTACTAATTTCTCTTCTCAGGAGGGTTGTGTCATCTGTCTTCGTGTCCTCACCATTTGTTCCTTAGGATCCTACCATGCAGCAAGAAAAGAAGATAAAGATTTGGTCTCGTATTCAGGAATCAGATCACATACCAATTTCCTTTCTTATTTAACTATTATAAGCGTACTTATATGTAACTTTCACTTTTTTCTCACTACCATGATGTTCAATACGATTGCCATATCTCATTGAAACATCACTTGAGTGCCAGGACTCATCCCGCACTTTTCTATCATATTGTGTTAATGTGTGTAAAGTCATATCTGGAGCCTTCAGGCAAAACTAGATTACCTTTCATATTGTAAATAATAGTACATAACATTAGTCCATTGGGAGTGGTGAACACACACACTTCCCAGTACATATACTCAAAGGAACGAACTAGGCTAAATTAAGCGAGAGTAGGCTACGGCCTTCCCTCATACATGCATACATATAGTTAAAAGGGGCTATACTAAAGTACATAATACCTACTCTGAGGTCAAAACAGACTCTGTGTCAGAGACATCCTTGTCGGGATAATATACAGCTAAGGGTATTGCGAGGATAGGATCCTCTTCCATAGGTTCTTCGGCGTTTTCTGGCTCCTCTGGCAGAAGCTTAGCCATGGGGTCCTTGTTGGCCAGTTGGGGGTTTGGTTCTACTGGGTCATCTTCAACGTTGGCGGGACTTGCTTCATTATGAGTTGGGGCAGGGTTCCTGGGGCCGATCACTGCCACTTCGGTGTCTAATATGTCTCGAATGAAGTGCCCTAAATGCTCGTGCTACGGGGGGTAGTGGACAAGGTTCCTCACGTACCAAGGAACTCCCCTCTATAGGAGTTTAACCACCTCTCTGAAAGGCCTATCCAAAGGGATGTAGGGTAGCATCCCATCCATAAACCTTTGGCAGTAGTGTGCCATAGTTTCTCCTTCGTAAACATCCTAAATATCAAAAAGGATGTCATAACGCCTCTCGTGCATGTCCGTCCAGATCTCCACACCTCAGCCTCTCCTGTGAGCTTCGTTGAATGAGGCTGGTGCAAATGCGATGTGGAGCTCGTGGCAAAGGTGCACCCAGTTCTCTATAGGGCCTACTATCCTTTGTCGATCTTCCCACCACATCCTCACTGGGCCATGTAGCCTACTGCTCACCAGAGCCACCTGTAGGTGAGGTGGAATGTGGCAGGTTTGGAACACAACTTCCATATCACGGATCCATCTCATTAACTCATAAGGTCGGCGTTGACCATCAAACCGATCTGCCTGTGCAGCAACAAAAGCTTGGCTTACCTGTCGGTCTTCATGTATCTGGTTAGGGTCTATTAGAGCAGCCATCGCTACAATGTACAACAAATCGTATTAACTCAGGTACTAGGATCATAAAACAGAATCTACTTACTTGAACAGATGAGGCTGGCATGCGGTGATATGAGCTAGGATGGTAGGATACCGCTCTGATACCAACTATGACAACCCGTGCCCTGGTGGCACAAACCATCACTGAAAACATTACTTATCTTTAACTTATCTTATTTGAAAACTATTACTTGTAAATAGCCCAAAATTTAGGGTTTTTTTTTTAATAGTGTGTTTACCAAATTACGTACTACATACTTATACTTAAAACCATACAAAGATCTTAGTACAATTTGGATTAACATATACATACACAAAATGCCAAACTGTTAAATTACTATTCATAAAATAAACTCTCAAAATAATTTGCGGAAGTAAACTCTGGTGGTGGTATCTATAACCTCACCCTCACATCTGCCCTGCCGCCATTATCGTCTAGCAGTGTTTAGCTTACAGGTCTCTTACCTACAGCATGAACGCACACAGTGAGCTTTACGCTCAGCAAGTACAACATATTCGTCCGTAAAACATGCTTTAAACATACATACCATACACAAGGCATAATTAAAACTAACAGTAATATCACAACATCACGAGGAAACTTATTATATAGCATATAATAAAAGGCATCCCATTTAATCACATCATGTATCATACCATGCAACTAAGAACATACACTACTGAGATTAAGGCATAATGTGATCAATGCATGAACCGATTATGCTCAAATTATGCTTCATTTATTCTTAATCTGGTCTTATCTGAAGGGCCCTGGTGTCAGTACTACTACGTGTGGATCATTAGATTAACCGTGATTAGTTATTAATCTTCTCTAGAAGTTCGGTTAACTAAACTGGTGGCCGAAATAAGCGGTTATTAATATATGTCTTAACCTTGGAGGATTTAAGGCAACATATATTAATTGGACGGGGTCCATGTTTCGGTTATTTGTCTCATGACCACCCCTCGGTGGCTTGGGATAATAGGTGCTGAGAATTACCGTTGCAATGCTACATGTTTTTCAAGTTTCATGCAGGAACATACTTGTATGTTTTATTTGCTAAATTATTTTTATATTTGCTTGGGCTTTGTAATGATGTCTAGTATAATTTTATTTCAGTTCAAAATGTCACTGACACCCCTCATTTTAATACTTACTAAAAATAAGCTGAATGGTGATAATTATAAAGACTGGAAAAGAAATCTACTGATAGTTCACAGTTGCGAGAGACACAAGTTCATGCTAGACGAACCATGCCCACCTGGGCCCAAACCTGACACATCGCTTGAGGAGGTCCCGGTTGCCTATACTCGTTAGAGAGAGTCCAATGAGATAGCTTGATGCTACATTCTTGCTAGCATGATGAGTGTTTTACAAAAGCAGCATGAGACTTATCAAGTTACTAGGGAGATCATGGAAAATCTGGAAGACATGTTCGGAGGCCAAGAAAAATTGGCTCGACAGTTTGCAATCACCAGCATTATGAACTCTAAGCAAAAGGCAGGTACTTTGGTAAAGAATCATATGATCACTCTAATAGGATTCTTTGCTGAGGCTGCCGAGAACGGTGCTGAACTGGACTACAATTCCCAGATTGAGATGGTGTTCAAAACTTTGTCAAAAGATTTTGTGGGGTTTAAGGCCGCATATAATTTGGTGACAAGGGAGTTAGGACTAACCGAGCTCATGAAACAACTCCAAGCTTATGAGTGGATGATCAGGGATGGGGATGCGGTCCAGCCAAAAGGAAAGGCCAATTTGGCGAAATCTTCCAAACCCTCACGGAAGAGGAAGAGGCTTCCAGTTTTTCTAATCCTCCTCTGTCAGATGGGAAGAAGAAGAAGAAGAACAAGAAGCTCAGGGATCCTAAAAAGTCTAAGTGCTTTTATTGTAGGAAGGTAGGTCATTTCAAGAAGGCTTACCGGGAATTCCTAGCCACCAAGGGCAAGGAAAGTAAGGAACTTCACTATTTAGAAGCGTATTTGGTGGAAGAATCAAAAGACACTTAGGTCATTGATTCGGGTGCCACTAATCATGTTTGTGTTTCTATGCAGGGTTCATGGAAACGTAAAGTCTACATGATAGGAGCCTCTCATTGCGGACCGAAGACAGTAGCTTTGTGGTGGTTGAGGCAATGGGAGACATTTACCTTTACTTTGGTGAATTTAGGTTTATTTTATTGAAAGACTGTTTTTATGTTCCTAATTTTAGGAGTGATCATATATCGGTAGTTTGTTTAATAAAGGATTCTTATTTAGTTTCTTTAGTAAAAGAGTTGATATTCGTAAAAATAAGTCTTTTATCTATTCTGGTTGGATGGATGGAAACCTATATTCGATCAAACCAAAGATGTACTCACTGCTTGACACCGAATTAATAAATAACTCTAAAATGTTGAAAGTTTCTCACTTTAACAAGGTGTATCATTGGCATTTAAGACTTCGTCATATTAATTAGGATATGATTCAAAGGTTGGTGAAAGACGGTCCTCTAGAATCTCTGTAGGAGGTAAGTCTTCCTCAATGTGAGTCTTGTCTTAAGCGTACGATGACTAAGAGGTCTTTTAGAGCTAAGAGTACTAGGGCACAGGAACTCTTAGAATTTGTGCACACTGACGTATGTGGCCCCATGAACGTCACAGCACGAGAAGGGTTCAAGTATTATGTCTCTTTATAGACGATTACTCGATGTATGGATATGCATACCTAATGCACCGTAAGAGCGAAACTTTGATAAGTTCACAGAGTATCGTGCGGAAGTGGAAAAGTAATTAGGTAAATCCATAAAGATGCTTCGATCTGATCGAGGTGGCGAATACCTCTCCAATGAATTTCTAGGACATCTTGTAGAGAATGGGATATTATCCCAATTGACTACACCTGGTACTCCACAACAAAATGGTGTAGCCGAAAGGAGAAACAGGACCTTATTGGATACCGTACGATCCATGATGAGTTATTCAATGCTACTGTTATCATTTTGGGGATATGCATTACAAACAGCATGCTATATTCTAAACCAGGTTCCTAGCAAGTCAATTCCCAAGACTCCGTATGAAATGTGGCATGGTAGGAAGCCCTCCCTTAGACACATGAGAATATGGGGGTGCCCGGCACATGTACTAGATAGGAATGTGAAGAAGTTGGAACCAAGATCAGAATTGTGCATGTTTGTAGGGTATCCAAAGGGAACTAAAGGAGGTATGTTATATAACTCGAAGGAACAAAAAGTCATTGTTTCAACTCGTGTGACATTCTTAAAGGAAAGTCACATGAATGACTTTAAGTCTTGAAGCAAAGTGGTACTAGAGGAGTTATTGGGTGAAAGAACTACTCCACAGGTTTCGGTCTTGGACGCAAGTCTGAGTTTCAATAAAAGACCTGCAGACAATCAACAATTTAGGATGCCTCGTCGTAGTGGGAGCGTTTTGAAGAAGCCTAATTTCTTCATATATGATGTTGAGGTATACAGGCCGAGGCTCATGAGCATAGGGATGATCCGATCACCTATGATGAAGCAATAAATGATGTTGATTCTAAATCTTGGAAACAGGCCATGAATAATGAGATGGATTATATGAAATCCAACTCTGTTTAGGAACTTGTAGATCTGCCGGATGGGATAAAACCCATTGGATGCAAGTGGGTCTACAAAAGAAAGAAGGATGCAGAAGCCAGAGTAAAAACTTTCAAAGCTAGACTGGTTACAAAGGGGTACACGCAAAAGACTGGAATTGATTACGATGAAACCTTTTCGCCTGTTGCTATGTTGAAGTCTATCCGTTGTTGCGGCTCTCGATTATGAGATTCGGTAAATGGACATCAAGACGGCATTCTTGAATGGCCATCTTGAGGAATGTATCCACATGATACAGCCCGAAGGGTTCGTGGCAAAAGGCCAAGAAAGAAAAGTCTGTAAGTTACTTAGATCTATTTATGGATTAAAGCAAGCATCCCGTTCATGGAACCAGAGATTTGATCAAGCGATCAAGACATTTGGTTTTGAGTAGGACGTTGATGTACCCTGTGTTTATAAACGTATTAAGGATGGTAAAGTGGTCTTTCTAGTACTCTATATCCATGATATACTGCTCATTGGGAATGATGTAGGGAACTTATCATCGGTTAAGCTTTGGTTGCACCAACAATTTGACATGAAGGACTTAGGAGAAGCTAATTACATTCTAGGCATTCGTCTCTTTAGAGATCGAAAGAACAAAATGATAGAATTATCCCAACCTTCATACATAGATAAAATAATTGACAAATATGCAATGCAAGAGGCAAAGAAAGGTTCACAACCTTCCATTACTGGTCTAACTCTTTCATTGGATGACTATCCTAAGACATCGGAAGAAAGAAAGCGTATAAGTAAGGTCCGTTATGCATCAGCTGTGGGTAGCCATATGTACGCTATGTTTTGCACTAGCCTGGACATATGTTTTATAGTAGGTATGTGAGTCGATATCAAACGAATCCTAGAACTAAGCACTGGCAAGCAGTAAAGTATATACTCAAGTATCTTAAGAGAACGATGGATTATATGCTGGTGTATTCTGGAGGGGACCTAACACCTATAGGATACATGGTCTCAGACTTCCAGACTTGTAAGGATTCAAGGAAATCGACATCAGGATCAGTGTTCTTACTCGGAGGAGGCGCCATTGTGTGGAGGAGCATGAAGCAGGGCTACACAACTGACTCTACGATGGAGGCTGAGTATGTGGCTATGGCTGAGGCATCTAAAGAAGCGGTTTGGCTCCTCAAGTTCTTTAGAGACCTTAAGGTCATTCCGGGTGTTGACAAGCCTATCACACTTTACCGTGATAATACTGAGGCTATTGCCAACACAAGGGAATCTTGGCACCACAAGAGGACCAAGCACATAGATCGGAGGTATCACATTTTTAGAGGGCACGTTGAGACAGAACAAGTAGAAGTATGTAAGATCGCATCTGAGGACAACATTGCCGATCCCTTTACTAAGACTTTGGTGGCTAGAAGCTCTGAGAGGCATGTAGAGGCGATGGGGATGCATAACATGGCACATCTACTGGCTTAGGGCAAGTGGGAGATTGTTAGGAAATGCCCTAAGCATGAGAGACATATTGATGTATTTATTTTGAACTGGATAATAAAATTATATATAGAGGTTATTCATTACATTGCTATCTGTCCTCGTTTTATTTACATGTTAAAGTAAATGTAAGCAAATATGGCTCCCTGACTGCTTGTGTTAAAACTGTTAGAACGTTGCATGTAATGGACTTTTGTATGCGAGAAGACAATGTTCTAAAGTAAGCAGTCTAGGCTAAGGTCTGTAGTTTATAGGGGTTAGACCGAGCATCTAACTCATGTTAAGACTATTATATTGTCTAAAGCCATAGTGGGGATGGTTTGTCTTGACTGTCTAGAGCATAGACTCCCAAGTAGAGACATAGATATGTTGCTTAGTGGTGACATATTAGATTGGGACTAAAGTGTGATTGAACTACATAGTCCGCTATGAGTGGATCAATCTGCTTTTGATGTTCATTATGCAATAACCTTAATCTTGAGTAAATGAACTACTTCATGTATATGACTTGTGTACCTTGATGTTCCAATGGATAAAGCGTCTCAGAGGTAGTAAGCCTATAGATTGGTTCGTTGGGTGCATGACTTGTATACGATGAAGGGTTCGTTTATAGATATCGGAATCATAGCTCTAATGAGGAGTTAAGGGTATCCTCTTAAACGCATTATACTAAATGTGAAAATGGACAAGGCCTTAGGTCATCTGCTGGGCGGATGACTTCTTATTCACATATGGTGAATAATCATTTTCTCTATTCGGTAGTATAATGGAACTTTAAGATAGCCTGATCAGTAGGATTAAACGGACTTTGACCTAAGGCTGATCATGGATATCATATGAGGGTTCTGCATACATGAGAAGGTCATTGGACGATAGCTTGTCACAGGCTTACATAATACGGTATATAATTGGGAGTTCAGTTTCAGGTTTATAGTGGTATGACTCTGAAATTAGTGATCATATGATTGAGTTGTTCGGTAAAGAATGATGACCAAATGGATTTGCGGGAGCCCGATTATATATGTCCAATTGGTCCCTCTACTAGCTCCACATAATTCCTTAACATTTGGCAAATTGATTTGTGTATGCTATTAGCTAGTTGATTGTGCATGGATGGTGTTGACATAGGATTAGGATGGTAGACAAGATTCTCTCCGGTTGGATTCAGATTTTGTTTTGGATAATAGAGTACACAATTATTCGAACTCCAAATTAAGTTGCCATGATTTTATTTGAGATTAGATTAGAGTTGTAGAAAATTATCCATGAGAACAAGAATTTGAAATACAGCTGTTTTGTGGATTTTGAAATTTGAATTTTGAAATTTGAAATTTGAATTTTAAATTTTGAATTTTGAATTTTGAATTTTGAATTTTGAATTTTGAAATTTGAATTTGAAATTCGAATTTGAAATTTGAATTTGAAATTTAAATTTGAAATTTGAAATTTGAAATTTGAAATTTGAATTTGAAATTTGAATTTAAAATTTGCAATTCAAATTTTGAATCACAGTCCAAGTAAGATTTGAATTTCTTGTGGTAAATCTACAAGGAATGAAATTTGAATTTGAGTTGGATATGAAGAGGAAAATCTTGTTAGAATCTTACTTGAATTTTGAGTCCAAATCCTAACAATAATGGATGAAAATTTTGAGGATTATCCTCATGCAATTTTCAGATTTTTTGTGGATAAGGTTCAGGGAAAAATTCAAGTTCCAAACCCAGTTAAATTTGGATTCTCTCCTCCATAGATTATGGCCGAAATTTTGAGGGAAGATCTCTTGTAGATTTTCGGTTATTTTGGATAAGGATGAGATAAGATTCAAGCTTGAAAATCCTAGTGGAATTTTGATTCTTCCCTTATCCTAAAGTGGCCGAAATTTTGCTGGGATTTTCCCCTTGGATTTTCGGATTTTTTGGTTAAAAAAGAGAGATAAAATTATAGTTAAAATCTTGTTTAAATTTTAAATAGAAAAATCCTAAAGTGGCCAAATTTTCTTGTTGGGATTTGGCCTTGATAAATTCGGATTTTTTGGTTGTGGATAAAGGAGAATATCTTCTCCTAATCCAATTCGAATTCAAAGAATCACCTCATGTAAGTCTATAAATAAAGGTCCTGCCACTCCAGTTCTCGTAGACCACATGCTCTCAGGTGAGCAGGCTTATTATTGCATAACTCACCGTGACAATAAGTTCTTTAAAGATCTGGGTGGTCGAAAGAAGACTAGCAGTGCTAGCATACCGATCGAGGTTCAGAGTGCCCACACACTCAGCCATTCGGGAATTGGAGAATAGTAGAGAAGGCTAGTTGGTTGAAGCCCTTCGGTCATTCTTTTCCTGCAGATTGGCATCCTTGAGGTATGAGTTTAAATTGTTGTTGGTTTATTGTATATGGCATCATGAGAAATTTAATGATCTTGAAAATTTTTTTATTGTTCCACTGCGCCATTCTGATATGTTTTTACCAATTTAATTTCCTACAATTGGTATCAGAGCCATCTCATGACTATGCCATGTATATAAATTAGATAATTAATTAGTCTTCTTATTTATGTATGGATTTGATATTAAGAGAGTGGCATTCTAGGATTCCTTTATGTTGTTATCATGGATTATGTATGTAGTATGTGGTTATTTTAATTTTCTGAATTACTATAAGCATGCTTGTTTATGCCGGCTTGGTTTCTTAGAATTTAAAAAAATTATATCTAGAATTTTTTATGTAACCATGGGAGCAGTATATTAACACTATAATTTTCCCATGTATTTTATTTTTTGTCTCTTAGAATTATTATGATTAGAATTTTTATACACCGGAAACGGTTTAAGATTTTTTATGTAATTATTCTTAGAGGAGATTGAAGTTTGAATATCGTAATTTATTTTTCCCAAAAAGTTAAATTTAATTTAAAGGTTAAAATTTTGATCGTGTGGAAAATTTCAATTTAATTGGGATTCAAATTAATTTTTGGAGATCCTAATGGGTAAATTGGAATATGGCATGAAAATCGAGACACGACCCCTTGGGATAGGCCATTAGGCCTTGGTGGGGTTGCAGCCTCTGCCCTCGGGTAGGATGGGCTGCGACAGCCCCTGTACAAGCCATGAGCACCCACAGTCGCAGGCTTGGCCTACAGTCGAGGGTGGCTGTGGCCCTCTCGAGGCTGGCTGCAGCCTGGGCGTACAGCCTATGGCGCTTGCAGCCTGCCGGCTGCTGCGTCCAGCCTAGGCATGCAGCCTGGTGCTGCAGGCTTGGCCTGCAGCTCGGCAGGGCTGCACAAGGGGGCCATGGGCTGCCAGCCCCTTGGGGATGGGGGCTGCCCACGGTGTCTGCTGGCTTCCGGGAGCGATGGGGGCAACGATTCAAAAATCGAAAATTTTGATTTTTAAATTTGAGATTTAATTTTAAATCATGTTTAAAAATATGTAATTGAAATTTTGAAATTTTTGAAATTACATATTATTACACATGATGTTTAAAATTGTTTAAAATTTGAATGTGAAATTTAAATCTGAAATTCGAATTTTGAATTTGAATTTGAAATTTAAATTTTTGGAATTTAAATTTTAAATAATTCTTGGGATGAGAAATAAATGGAGAGGCTACATAAAGATGGATACAAAAAGACGAAATAAAATTCAAGACCCAAATAATGCTTTGGATGGAATTTTGTAATCTTTATTTTCTTTGTTCTAGGTCGGAACCATGGCTTGATTATTCAGTCAAATATTTTTTTTGCGATATATCATGGATGTATAAATATGTATTGATGGATGTTTTATATGCATATTTGATAACATGTCATATAGGATAGGTGAGTGCCGCTCATACTATATTGATCATACATATTTGTCAAAACTTGCATGTTTTTCAAAATATTGAGTGGGAGAGGGTTTCAAACAAAACCCACGACCTCCATTGTTGATCCATATGTGAAAGTATGGTAACGCCTCGCATCAGTTCTACCTTGACCACACCCCACGGTAGGTGTTTACCGCCGCCGGTATACTAGATTAGATCTCCTATGTTGAAAACGTGTTCGGGTATGATCTTATTCATGACCACCCCTCGGTGGCTTGGTAGGACGTGGATCAGGCTACGTAAACAATGGTTATACACTCAAGACTTGTTTAGTTATTAACCTTCCCTAGAAGCTCTGTTAACTAAACTGGTGGCCAAATAATATGTCTTAACCTTGGAGGATTTAAGGCAACATATATTAATTGGACGGGGTCCATGTTCCAGTTATTTGTTTAATGACCACCCCTCAGTGGCTTGAGGCAATAGGTGCTGAGAATTACTATTGCAATGCTACATGTTTTTCAAGTTTCATGTAGGAACATACTTGTATGTTTTATTTGCTAAATTATCTGTATATTTGCTTGGGCCTTGTAATGATGTCTGGTATAATTTTATTTCAGTTCAAAATGTCACCGACACCCCTCATTTCAATACTTACTGAGAATAAACTGGATGGCCATAATTACAAAGATTGGAAAAGAAATCTATTCATAGTTCTCAGCTGCGAGAGGCACAAGTTCGTACTGGACGAACCATGCCCACCAGGGCCTGAACCCGACACACCGCTTGAGGAGGTCCTGGTTGCCTATACTCGTTGGAGAGAATCCAATGAGATAGCTCAATGCTACATTCTTGCTAGCATGACGAGTGCTTTATAAAAGCAGCATGAGACTTATCAAGTTGCTGGGGAGATCGTGGAAAATCTGGAGGACATGTTCGGAGGCCAAGAAAAGTTGGCTCGATAGTCTGTTATAACTAGCATTATGAACTCTGAGCAAAAGGCGGGTACTCCGGTGAAGGACCATATGATCACTTTAATGGGATTCTTCGCTGAGGCTGCTGAAAACAGTGCTGAGTTGGACTACAACACCCAGATTGAGATGGCGTTCAAAACTCTGTCTAAAGATTTTGTAGGGTTTAAGGCCGCATACAATCGACGATAAAGGAGTTAGGACTAACCGAGCTCATGAAGCAACTCCAAGCTTATGAGCGGATGATCAGGGATGGGGATGCGGTCCAACCCAAAAGATAGGCCAATTTGACGTAATCTTCCAAACCCTCACGGAAGAGGAAGAGGCCAAATCAGAAGCAAGCAGCTTCCAGTTCTTCTAATCCTCCTGTCTTGGATGGGAAGAAGAAGAAGAAGAACAAGAAGCCTAGGGACCCTAAAAAGTCCAAATGCTTCCGCTGTGGGAAGGTAGGTCACTTCAAGAAGGCTTGCCAGGAAATCCTAGCCGCTAAGGGCAAGGAAGGTAAGGAACTTCACTATTTGGAAGCATGTTTGGTGGAAGAATCGAAAGACACCTGGGTCATTGATTCGGGCACCATTAATCATGTTTGTGTTTCTACGCAGGGGTTCGTGGAAACAAGAGGTTTACATGATAGGAGCCTCTCGTTGCGGACTAGAGACGGTAGCTTAGTGGTGGCTGAGGCAATGGGAGATATTTATCTTTACTTTAATAAATTTAGGTTTATTTTTTTGAAAGACTGTTTTTATGTTCCTAATTTTAGGAGGAACCTTATATCAGTAGTTTGTTTAATAAAGGATTCTTATTCAGTTTCTTTTAGTAAAAGAGTTGATATTCATAAAAATAAGTCTTTTATTTGTTCTGGATGGATGGATGGAAACCTATATTTGATCAAACCAAAGATGTACTCACTGCTTGACACTGAATTAATAGATAACTCTAAAAGGTTGAAAGTTTCTCACTCTAATAAGGCGTGTCTTTGGCATTTAAGACTTGGTCATATTAATCAGGATAGGATTCAAAGATTGGTGAAAGACGGTCCTCTAGAATCTCTAGAAGAGATACATCTTCCTCAATGTGAATCTTGTCTAGAGGGAAAGATCACTAAGAGGTCTTTTGGAGCTAAGGATACTAGGGCTAAGGAGCTCTTAGAAATTGTGCACACTGACGTATGTAGCCCCATGAACGTCATAGCATAAAGAGGGTTCGAGTATTATGTCTCCTTTATAGATGATTACTCAAGGTATGGATATGTGTATCTGATGCACCGCAAGGGCGAAACCTTTGACCAGTTCAAAGAGTATCGTGCGGAAGTGGAAAAACAATTGGATAAATCTATAAAAACACTTCGATCTGGTCGAGGTGGTGAATACCTCTCTGACGAATTTCTAGGACATCTTATAGAGAATGGGATATTATCCTAATTGACTGCACTTAGTACTCCACAACAGAATGGTGTAGCCGAAAGGAGAAACCGGACCTTGTTGGATATGATACAGTCCATGATGAGTTATTCAACACTGCCGCTATCATTTTGGGGAAATGCTTTACAAATGGCACGCTATATTCTGAACCAGGTTCCAAGCAAATCAATTCCCAGAACTCCGTACGAATTATGGTGTGGCAGGAAGCCCTCCCTTGGACATATGAGAATATGGGGCCACCAGGCACATGTGCTGGATGGGGATGCGAAGAAGTTGGAACCAAGATTAGAATTGTGCGTATTTGTAGGGTATCCAAAGGGAACTAAAGGAGGTCTGTTCTATAACCCGAAGGAACAAAAAGTCATTGTATCAAACCGTGCGACATTCTTAGAGGAAAGTCACATGAATGACTTTAAGCCTCGAAGCAAAGTGGTGCTAGAGGAGTTATTAGGTGAAAGAACTGCTCCACAGGTTTCGGTCTTGGACGCAAGTCTGAGTTCTGATGAAAGACCTGTAAACGATCAACAATTTAGCGTGCCTCGTCGTAGTGGGAGGGTTTCGAAGAAACCTAATTTCTTCATGTATGATCCTGAGGTATACCAGGCTGAGGCTCATGAGCATGAGGATGATCTGGCCACCTATGGTGAAGCTATAAATGATGTTGATTCTAAATCTTGGAAATAGGCTATGAACAATGAGATAGATTCTATAAAATCCAACTCTGTTTGGGAACTTGTAGATTTGCCGGATGGGATAAAACCCATTAGATGCAAATGGGTCTACAAGAGAAAGAAGGATGCGGAAGGGATAGGGGAAACTTTCAAAGCTAGACTAGTTGCAAAGGGGTACATGCAAAAGGCTGGAATCGATTACGATGAAACCTTTTCACCTGTTGCTATGCTGAAGTCTATCCGCATTCTTCTGTCCATTGCTGCGGCTTTCGATTACGAGATCTGGCAAATGGATGTCAAGACAGCATTCTTGAATGGCTATCTTGAGGAGTGTATCTACATGATACAGCCCAAAGGGTTTGTAGCAAAAGGCCAAGAAAGGAAAGTATGTAAGTTGCTTAGATCCATTTATGGATCAAAGCAAGCATCCCGCTCATGGAACCAAAGATTTGATTAAGCAATCAAGACTTTCAATTTTGAGCAGAACGTTGATGAACGCTGTGTTTATAAACGTATTAAGGATGGAAAAGTGGTCTTTCTGATACTCTATGTCGATGATATACTACTCATTGGAAATGATGTAGGAAACTTATCATCGGTCAAGCTTTGGTTACACCAACAGTTTGACATGAAGGACTTAGGAAAAGCTAATTATGTTCTGGGCATTCGTCTCTTCAGAGATCGAAAGAACAAAATGATAGCGTTATCCCAAGCTTCATAAATAGATGAAATAATTGACAAATATGTAATGGAAGAGGCAAAGAAAGGTACACAACCTTCTATTGCCGGTCTAACTCTTTCATTGGATGACTGTCCAAAGACATCGTAAGAAAGAGAGCGTACGAGTAAGGTCCCTTATGCATCCACTGTGGGTAGCCTTATGTATGCTATGCTTTGCACTCACCCGGACATATGTTTTGCAATAGGTATGGTGAGTCGATATCAAGCGAGTCCTGAAACCAAGCACTGGTAAGCAGTAAAGCATATACTCAAGTATCTTAAGAGAATGAGGGATTATATGCTGGTATATTCTAGAGGGGACCTAACACCCATAGGATACACGGACTCAGACTTCCAGAATTGCAAGGATTCGAGGAAATCGACATCTGGATCGATGTTTTTGCTCGGAGGAGGTGCCATTGTGTGGAGGATCATGAAGCAGGGCTACACAGCTGACTCTACTATGGAGGCTGAGTATGTGGCTGGGGTTGAGGCTTCTAAAGAAGCGGTTTGGCTCTGCAAGTTCTTTAGAGACCTTGAGGTCATTCCGGGTGTTAACAAGTCGATCACACTTTACTGTGATAACACTGGGGCTATTGCCAACACACGGGAATCTTGGCACCACAAGAGGACCAAGTACATAGATCGAAGATATCATATTATTAGAGGGCACGTGGAGACAAGACAAGTAGATGTATGTAAGATCGCGTCCGAGGACAACATTGTCGATCCCTTTACTAAGACTTTGGTGGCTAGAAGCTTTGAGAGGCACGTAGAGGCGATGGGGATGCGTAACATGCACATCTGCTGGCTTAGGGCAAGTGGGGGATTGTTAGGAAATGCCCTAAGCATTAGAGACATTTTGATGTATTTAATTTGAACTAGATAATAAAATTATATATAGAGGTTATTCATTACATTGCTATCTGTCCTCGTTTTATTTACATGTTAAAGTAAATATAAGCAAATATGACTCCCTGACTGCTTGTGTTAAAACTGTTAGAACGTTGCATGCAATGGACTTTTGTATGCGAGAAGACAATGTTCTAAAGTAAGCGGTCTAAAGTAAGGTCTGTAGTCTATGGGGTTAGACCGAGCATCTAACTCATGTTAAGACTATTATATTGTCTAAAGCCTTGGAGGGGATGGTTTGTCTTGACTATTTGGAGCATAGACTCCCAAGTAAAGACATAGATATGTTGCTTGGTGGTGACATATTAGACCGGGACTAAAGCGTGATTAATGTACGAAGTTCACTTTGAGTGGATCGATCCGCTTTTGGTGTTCATTGTGCAGTAAACTTAATCCTGAGTAGATGGACAGCTTCATGTATATGACTTATGTACTTTGATGTTCCAATGGATAAAGCATCTCAAAGGTAGTAAGCTTATAGATTGGTTTGTTGGGTGAATGAATTGTATGCGATGAAGGGTTCATTTACAGATATCGGAATCATACCTCTAATGAAGAGTTAAAGGTATCCTCTTAAAGGCATTATGCTAAATGTGAAAATGGACAAGGCCTTGGGTCGTCTACTGGGCGGACGACTTTTTATTCACATATGATGAATAAACATTTTCTTTATTCGGTAGTATAATGGAACTTTAAGATAGCCTGATCAGTAAGATTAAACGGACTTTGACCTAAGGCTGATCATGGATATCATATGAGGGTTCTGCATACATGATAAGGTCATTGGACGATAGCTTGTCACAGGCTTATGTAATACGGTATATAATTGAGAGTTCAGTTTCAGGTTTATAGTGGTGTGACTCTGAAATTAGTGGTCATATGATTGAGTTGTTCGGTAAAGAATGATGATCATATGGATTTGCGGGAGCCTGATTATATATGTCCAATTGGTCCCTCTACTAGCTCCACATAATTCTGTAATGTTTGGCAAATTGATTTATGTATGCTATTGGCTAGTTGATTATGCATGGATGGTGTTGACATAGGATTTGGATGGTTGACAAAATTCTCTCCGGTTGGATTCAGATTTTGTTTTGGATAATAGAGTACACAATTTTTCGAACTCCAAATAAAGTTGCCATGATTTTATTTGAGATTGGATTGGAGTTGTAGAAAATTATCCATGAGAACAAGAATTTGAAATACAACTGTTTTGTGGATTTTGAAATTTGAATTTTGAAATTTGAAATTTGAAATTTGAAATTTGAAATTTGAAATTTGAAATTTGAAATTTGAAATTTGAATTTGAAATTTGAATTTGAAATTCGAATTTGAAATTTGAATTTGAAATTTAAATTTGAAATTTGAAATTTGAAATTCAAATTTTGAATCACAGTCCAAGTAGGATTTGAATTTCTTGTGGTAAATCCACAAGGAATAAAATTCAAATTTGAGTTGGATATGGATAGGAAAATCTTGTTAGAATCCTACTTGAATTTTGAATCCAAATCCTAACAATATTGGATGAAAATTTTAAGGATTATCCTCATGGAATTTTTAGATTTTTTGTGGATAAGGTTCAGGGAAAAATTCAAGTTTCAATCCCAATTGAATTTGGATTCTCTCTTCCCTAGATTATGGCTGAAATTTTGAGGGAAGATCTCTTGTAGATTTTCGGTTATTTTGGATAAGGATGAGATAAGATTCAAGCTTGAAAATCCTAGTGGAATTTTGATTCTTCCCTTATCCTAAAGTTGTGACGACCAGAGAATTCTAGCAGTGTAACTTAGTTTAATCTAGGGTTTTCTATGAGTTCTGTAAGCAAGAATGTAAAGAAACACTATGTTTGTAATTAGACAAATTATAGTGTTGATAGTAATAAATAGATGTTTTGGAGGAATTAAAATCTCCCAAAATAAGTAGAGAATAAAGTATATGAGTAAGAAAGTGATTTCAGGCCAAAACGCTAAAAAAGGAGTAGTTTCGGTATTCGAACAGTGTAAAGATAAGAATATGGCAAGTCAAAGTAAGAGCACAGTAAGAAAAGTAATTTAGGGTTTTTAAGAGTTTTAAGACAGTATTAGAATAATTTGACAGTATGGATGGCTAGATAAGTCCTCCGGTATGTCACCCTAGAAATTTCATCATCTTCGGTAAAATAATGAAGCATTTTGGGCCAAAGAAACTAAGAGATTACCCTAGGTAAAACCTAAGGTTACTAAAGGATGAAAAACTTCGTCATTTACCCTAGGTAAAACCTAAGCATTTTGGGCCAAAGAAACTAAGGTAGCGTTTGGTATTGTTTTTGAAATCTGTTATGTTTTCAAATTCTCTGAATTTGAGATCGTTTTGAAAACAATTCTGAGAACATTTCTGAAACTGTGTTTGGTTTTATTTTCTGAGTGTATGTTTTCAAAAAATAATTTTAAAACTGTGTTTGGTTATATTTTTGAAAACCAACCATTTTATAAGTAGTTTATGAAAATATATTTATATTTAATTTTAAAAAAAATTATTATGAATACCAAAAATTAAAAATTAATAAAAATATTAATTAAAAAATTAATTAAAAATTAATAATCATAATATTTAAATATTTACTCTTTCAACTAAAACATAATTAACCATTATATTTAGTTACAAATACATTACAAAATAATTCTTAATAGTAAAAATAACATTTAACTAAGAAATTACAAATTCTAATTATCATAACAATTAGGATACATATTGTTCCCACATTGCTTGTGTAATTTGGTCTCTAAATTGACTCATACGTTGTCGGTCCCTATTAGTGGAACCAACATCAAAAGATGGTTCAGATTCATGGTAATTTGTATGCTGGTGATTTCCTCGTCACCTCTCAATATCTTCTACAGGCTCGTCAACGCCATAATCTCTAAACAAATCATCATTTGCATCATACATCTTAATACAATTATGAATAACACAACATGCAATTACTATCTGAGCTTGTTTATGCAAAGGAAAGTTGGACATATTCTTCAAAATACCAAATCGTGCTTTAAGAACACCAAAACACCTTTCTATGCAATTGCGTAATGACGAATGCCTATAATTGAATAGTTCAATAGGTCCAGTTGGTTGTCCATTGTTTCTAAATTCTGATAGATGGTACCTTTGACCCCGGTACGGTGCAAGGAATCCTGACATATTACTATATCCAGAGTCAACAACATAATATTTAGGGAATGGTGGCCTAATAAATCTGTTATCTTGATCTTGTAATGCATATACTAATACTCTAGAGTCTGCAGCTGAACCATCCCATCCACTATAAACATAGGTAAATCTCATATCGAAACTGCATGCTGCCATTATATTCTGAGTGCAAGTATGTCTTCTTCCCCGATAAACTCTTTGCTCAGCCGCTGGGACAATAACCATCACATGTATGCCATCAATAGCTCCAATACAGTCCTTACACAAGTAAAGAACCTAAACTTTATTAAACCCTATTATGAAAGTAAAAACCACCTATTTTAAACATTAAAAATAATGCGAGTTATACCTTAAACCACGGCCAATACTTTTCGCTATTTTGAATCTCCGGAGGCACGATGTTTGGGTCTGGTTGGCGGATAAATTCTGGGGCCAATGCACAAATTGCATTAAGAACACTATCGAAATGTCTACTCACTGTTTCTCCAGAATGACAAAATCTATCTTGTATTACTCTATTTCGATCAGAATGACCAATAATCTTCAAGAACATCATCAATCGTTCCTCCACTGATAGTCGACTTCTAGGTAATAATTGACGTTCTTCAAGTAGCCGAGCTAATGCCAAAAAAGGTTCTTTATACATACGAAATATTTCATAGAATACTTCAGGATGCCCTTCCAATATATTTAATATATATTGTCGTCCTGTTAGCTCATCATTATGTCGAGGTTGCTTAGTAATAGTTGGTATAAGATCTAGTAATAATTGTAATATCTCTTCCTCATCGTCAGATGACTCAAATGACTCAAAAAAAGCCAACTCTTCATCAGTATCTGAACCATTTGATTCCATAATACCCTACACAAGATAATCAAACCAATTCATATCCATTTATCACCAATAATAATAGCACAATGAAACAAATATCTAATATTTAATATAAATCAACAAACCAGTCATTTATATAAGAGTTCAATAAACTAAAATCGTAAAAGCAAACAACATAAAGTAAGCAAACTCAACAAATCAATCACTAGTACAAAGTTTAAGAAATGACTTAAATCACGAAAGTAAACAACATAAAACAATCTAACTCAACAAACCAGTCATTAGATAATAGGACAACAAATTGAAACAAACTGAATCGGGTTTGATCTTTACAAATGACCTCCTGAAATCTTTGTCCTTTGATAATGTCTTAATTGCCATCCCATATGTCTTATCATCCAAGTCTCCCATTTCATCCAACAGCTCAATACAAATTTCAATGCTAGTAGGATCTTCAGCCGACGTCTCTGCCTCACCAGTGTCCCCAAGATGTGCTCGTTTCGCTGCTAGATATTGCTGCAAGTCATTAGTGCGTTGCACTGATGCCTCACTTCGCAAACTCATAGACTTTGCTAACAGCTCCACTGCTGACTCCATTGCAGTTTTTATCTTCTTCTTGGAACGGCCACTGCTGGCCTCAGCATTTCGAATAGGGTTACGGTCTTTCTGGACTTCATGTGAGTCTCCCGTACCTTCTCCTTCAGCTTCCAGATTCACCGAGTCTGGTGGTGCTGCACGTGGTATATTGGCAGCTGTTTGTGGACCAATGCCATGACGACCTGTTGCAATAGTCCCACCAAAGATCTCCTTTAGCAGAGAAAAGTTTGCAAGCCCCTTCTTCTGGAACTTTTTAGATGTTGGATTTTGCTACACAACGAAAATAAATTTAGTTATGCCAATGATTAGAAGCTTATGTAGCTAAATTTGAATTCCATTAAATAACAGGTACATTACTTGTAGATAGGAATCCCAAACTTCTTCTGAGGCTGTGACTGTGTTTGCTTTAGAATCCCATCCAAATCCAGTAGTTTGAATCAAGCTTTCAAACTCTCTAGTGCTGCATCTAAGCCTATTCCACTTGGTTTTAAATTGTGCAATTGTAAGTCGTTTATTGAATTTGCTATGTATTTCATTTGAAATTTTCATCCAAGTTTTTTTGTCTAAAGTGGATGTTTGAAGTCCTTTTTGTGCCTCCTCATGTAGCAATTAGATAAAAAAAGATTCCAAATTTTCGCCCCATGTGGCATGCTCCTCAATAGTATTATCCTCAGTGACATCCATAGTATAATTTTACTGTCCTTATACCACATATCAAGTGTTGTCAACATTAATAATCAAACAGATTAAAATAACTACTACAGTACACATGTTTATTTTTTTTAAGTACTAGACATAGCAAACTCTAGAAGAGTGGTGTAATGTAAAAATTTCTTTGGTTGTCAAAACCAATTCTATATTCCTTAAAAAGAATGAAATAAAAAGCTAAGTCTAAAGTTTATCATATTAGGATGAAATAAAAAGGATAAATTCTCTAATTTCACTAAAAATGGTACTAATACAACATAAATCAATGAAATTAACTCATCAAAGCAACAAATATTTTCTTACAATAAAATTTGCCAACTAAATGCATAATAGATAGAGAGAGACAGAGAGAGACGTTTCTGTTGAATTGGATTGCTCAAGTTGCTCGTTTGGCCTTGTTCAATCTATTATTATTACCTACAGTAGTAATGCTTCAGTGATTATAATAAAAATAATTTGTAATGGTTCCCTAGCTTCTATATTTGTAATGGATTATAGTCATTGTAAGGCAATCTCCTATTTAATTCTAATATTCGGTTACATACCAAGCCGTAGCCATCCTTTCTTCAACACTAATCGAAATTCGGGTTTACTCTTTGTTGTTAAGCATTTATAACAAAATCATCCCCTGATTAGCTCATCCACAATGAAACCGAAAGCAATGTTGACAAGCCACATTGCTCTGAACAAACTCAACAAAAAAACGAGAGAGACGTTTAAAACAGATCAACAAACCATGCTCTACATCATTCAAACCAGCTCAAATTCGGGTTTACTCTTTGTTGTTAAGCATTTATAAAAAAATCATCCCCTGATTAGCTCATCCACAATGAAACCGAAAGCAATAAAATCAAGCCACATTGCTCTAAAATCTGATCAAAAAAAACATGAGAGAGACGTTTAAAACAGATCAACAAACCATGCTCTACATCGTTCAAACCAGCTCAAATTCCGGTTTACTCTTTGTTGTTAAGCATTTATAAAAAAATCATCCCCTGATTAGCTCATCCATAATGAAACCGAAAGTAATAAAATCAAGCCACATTGCTCCGAACAAACTCAACAAAAACACGACAGAGACATTTAAAACAGATCGACAAACCATGCTCTACATCATTCAAACCAGCTCAAATTCGGGTTTACTCTTTGTTCTTAACCAAACAGAAGAAAATCATCCCCTGATTAGCCCATCGACAATGAAACCGAAAAAAATCCCAAATTCTAGGGTTCCCAAACACTTTCAATCACCACTCCAAATAATTGCACAAAATAGATTCACCACATCAATCGACAGGAGGAGCTTACCTTTCGTGAAGAACACGACCAAAATGAGCGAGTTTTGATGGTGACCGATCGATCGACCGACTGCAACCACCACCGAATGCGAGGCTGAGAGCTCAGGTCGAGGTCGATGAAGGCAGCAGTAACGGCGTGAACTCGACTCCAGGGGAGGAGAGACTGCTTGCGCCAACGCCAATGAACGAAAAAGAAAGAGAGAGTGTTGGAGTTGACACTGTGGAGGCGAGACAGGGGGGTACCGGGTTTGTGTATTCGGGAGGCTGAGACCGAAAGTGATTCCTCTCGTAATCGAAGAAGAAGAAGAAGAAGAAGAAGAAGCTGCTACTTTTTTCTGTCGACGAATTTGCGTGAGAGACCGCCGACGGTGATGAACGAGAACGACGCTGGAGTCGGGAGAGGTGAGCCCCTGTGCACACACGGTCTGAGTAGCCGAAAACGCTGAAAACGACTAAAGTCTGTTTTCAATGTTAAATGTAAAATTCGGGATTTAATCCTTTGATCTTAAGAAGCGTTTTCAAAAACGCTACTAACCAAACAAATTCTCAAAACGTTTTCAAAAACATTTGCTTTGGAATTCGTGCAAACCAATTTGAAAATAAAACCAAACACGCTGTAAGAGATTACCCAAAGACAGTAGAATAAGGTAAACCGATCGCACAGGAGGAGTCAGAAACCCGCCTATGCGATTTCGGTAAAGTTTGGTTCGGTTTGACTTTTGGTCAAACTTTGACCTATGGATTAATTAGATGACATCATAGATGATGTCATAATTAGGAATAATAAATTAGAAGAAAAAGGGTGGTAGGTAGGATGAATGGCTAAGATTAAAGGTAGGTAAGATCAAGGGCTAAGATTAAGCCAAAAATGCAAAGTTGATTTTTTAAAATATTTTGTGGATAAGGGCTAGATAGGTCGGTTTTACAGCTGGAAAGACAGCCAAAATAATTATATTTTGACCCCAAAAAGTTTGCAAATAAACCCTTAAAAATTTGCTAAAAAGTCCTTAAAGAAAATTGCTAAAAAGCCCTCCTTTTTGGCCTCCCTTTATAAAAACGTTTTTGGCTTCATGAAATCAGAATTTTTTTTCTGAAATTACAGCCCCTTTGCTACCCTTTGAAGCCATGACTCTTCCCCTCCATTGAGCTTGAGTTTCTTCAAAGTTTGGTGTCAAAATCTTAAGCAAAGTTCTTCCTAAGCAAGTGTTGAGTAATATAGCAAGGCAAGCTTGAAATTTCAAGCTTTTCTTTGGTATTTTGAAGCAAAAATCCGTGGCTATGTTGAGTAGAAAGGAATGACAAAAGTTTAGTTCAAACCTTGTTGTTTAAGTTTAATTAGTTTGCATGACAGTTAAAGAGTAATTTAGAAGCTTGAAATAAGAATATTTCATGTTAGTTTTATGAGGAACCCGTGACTAAGTGTGTGGGTTCAAGAAATTTCAAGTTTGGTTTAATTAAATTGTTGTTTTAAAGTGTGTTTTGATATGTAAAACAACTAGAAAGAAAATTTGAAAGCTTAAAACCAAAGTGGGATTCGGTTTATTTCAAGAAAAATCGTGTATATTACTAGGGTTTGGAAAGAATTTTGAGTTGGTTTTGGTTGATTTAAACATGTGTTTTAATGTGTAAAATGTTTAGAAAGAAAAGTTAAAAAGTTTGAAACAAAATTTTTTAAAAAGTTTTCTAAAAAGAAACCATGTATACCTAGTGTGAAGAACATGTAAAAATCATGTGATTTTTAGTGTTGTGGTAAGTTAGAATGATGTAGAAGATAAGTTTGTGTAAGTGGTTGAATTGAAAACCAAAGTTTGGTTAGGATTTGGCATAAAAACCTGTGACTTTATAAAGGGATTTCAATAAGAATTTTATTTGGTTTTGGTGTTGAATATGCCTTAAAAACCAAGAAGAAAAGTAAGAGAAAGAATGCTTGAAAGAAAGAAAGTTTGGTGTTGGAAACCTAAATTAAAACCGTGGCCTAAGTGATTGAAAAATAAAGACTTTGTGTGTGAATTGTACATTGAGAATGTGGAAAGTTTTTACGTAAAAGTTTAAAAACTTTTGCCTAAAATAGGCCTTTGGTATAGTACGTGGCAGGTTTAGATTAGGATAGATGGTTTTGAGGCGTTTCCTAAATGCCGGAAACCTAAAATTTAAGCGAAAATGCTGCTCAAATTTTTAAAGTGGCATTAAGGGCATTTCGGGAAACGAGTGATAAAAATATGCTCGGAAATGAAAACTGAGATCCCTCAGTACCTTAGAGTTTGAAGTAAGAAAGCGGATCTAGTAGAATAGTAAACCGACCCCTAAAATCTGAATTGTCGAGAGGATGGGAAAAAAATAACGTCAAGGGCATTTTAGGTAACAAGAGTAAAATTTAGGGTCAGGATGGAAAAACCCAAGCCCCTTGGAGACCTAGGTCGGGAAGAGAATAAAGAACGTTTTTAGTATTAGTGAAAAGCTCGTTTGAAGCTCCGAAACATTAGAAAAACGAGCCACGGCCCCAAGGGTCAGAATAGTATCACCCGAGGGACGGGTGATAAGTAAATAGTGTAATCGCAACAATTAAGTTGTAAAAATTTACCGAGACTTAGAAAAGATTGTTTTAGGATTTTAGGGACTCAGAAATCCTGTTTAAGTACCAAAATGAGAATGTTACGACCCCAAAACCCGTTAGGGGCAAAATGGTCATTTTGACCAAAAAGTCTAGAAAAGTCAAGAAAGGGACGTTAAACCCTTCAGTTAGCTATTTTATAGTTCTCAAACTTAGGGAACCCAGTCTAAGCAAAAAAATAGAAACGTCCGCTGGCCTAATTACTATTCACGTGCATGGGCTATTCACGTGCATAACACTATTCACCGTAAAAAATTACTATTCACCCAGTTTACCAAAATTTTTGAAATGCTCAGAAATAGTTGTTAGAGCGCTAGAAAAGTCTAAACAGAGTCATTAGGACTTTAAATGTCGTTATAAGACTTTAATTAAGATTTTAAAAGCTAAAGTTCAGATTTTAGTATAATAAAGTCAGTTAATAAAAATGTATTAACTGATGACATTATGTCTTTAGGAAATTCAACTAGAGATGGGCAAAGCAGCTCGACGGACCACAGAAGTTTACATTAGTACAAGTGCTGTAAGTACAGACATTTAATTGTCTACTCACGAATTGACTTGCCATAGAGTTGTATTATATATATATATACACATTTAACTTATTTAGTTTGTGACATGATACTAACATGTTCACGAGAATAGTTAAGCAAGATCAGATAAAGAAAAGAGGAATAAGATAAGTCAAATAATAAGACTTAAAACTTAAGGTTGGCGTACCGGCCTCTCCAATTTTGAGGTTAAAAGATAGCCTCCACCCCAGTTGTGTGGCGTTGCCTCGTTAATAATGAGGTAGTTGATGGCTTGACTTGCTACCTATAGGTAGTAGTCCAGAGATGACCTTAGGGTTGATTGGTGGGTCGCTCCCCTGATCCTCTATTAGTCTGCGCGCACTAGGTACGTCCAACCACGGGCCCACAAGTGAAAGATTAAGCAAGATAAAGTAAAGCAAAGAAAAGAAAGAAATAGAGTAGAAAGAATAAGTAAAGCATAGGAGTAAGAAAATAATTGGTCATAAGTTGACTAACCCTAAGTGTGGTGTATTCAGCTTATTTACTTGTATGTTTGTACTTACTGAGCTTTAGCTCATTAGTCTATTCGTGTGGGCAACCCCTCTAGCTTAGGTCGTCCACCTTATCTTGCTTGCTTTCTTTATTCTTTGCTTATTCTTACTTAGCTTGCTTGTCTTTATAACTTTCGTCTTCTTAGGGGTTTAAAAGATTTGTTCTTGAAAAACTAGGAATATTTTTGTTTTTTTAAACTTGACTGAATGAAACTATTAATTCTTTGAAATCGTGTATACATAAATATATACATACTACTTAATAATTTTTTTCCCAAAATATATTTTGCGGTCTCGTTACTTTAAAGTACATAAAAATAAAAACATACTTTTAAGCTGTTTCACTATTTTCCATATTACACTCTTGTCTTATCTTTATACATATATGTCACTATTACACTTTCTTTCTTTTTCACTTTAATTACAGTGGAACTCTGCAAAACGGAACCATAACCCGTCCATGACATCGCTGGGATCTGCCTGCCAGTCCGCTACTCTTGTTTCATATTGCTGGTTGCTTACCTTTATTACCTATATCACGAATAGACTAATGAGCTAAAGCTCAGTAAGTACAAACATACAAGTAAATAAGCTGAATACACCACACTTAGGGTTAGTCAACTTATGACCAATTATTTTCTTACTCCTATGCTTTACTTATTCTTTCTATTCTATTTCTTCCTTTTCTTTGCTTTACTTTATCTTGCTTAATCTTTCACTTGTGGGCCCGTGGTTGGACGTACCTACTGCGCTTAGAGCAATAGGGGATCAGGGGAGAGACCCACCAATCAACCCTAAGGTCATTTCTGGACTACTACCTATAGGCAGCAAGTCAAGCCATCATAGGGGATCATTTCTGGACTCTGTTTCGACTTTTCTAGCGCTCTAGCAACCATTTCCGAGAATTTCAAAAATTTTGATAAGCTGGGTGAATAGTACTATTCAGGTGAATAGTACTATTCACGTGAATAGTGCCATGCACGTGAATAGTACGGGCCCGGGGGGACGTTTCTATTTTTCTGCTTAGACTCGGTTCCCTAAGTCCGAGAACCATAAAATAGCTAACTGGAAGGTTTAACGCCCCTTTCTTGACTCTTCTAGACGTTTTGGTCAAAATGACCGTTTTGCCCCTAACGGGTCTTGGGGTCGTAACATTCTCATTTTGGTGCTTAAACGGGATTTTCTGAGTCCCTAAAATCTTAAAACAATCTTTTCTAGGTCTCGGTAAATTTTTACAACTTAATTGTTGCGATTACATTATTTACTTATCACCCGTCCCTTGGGTGGTACTATTCCGACCCTTGGGGTCGTGGCTCGTTTTTCTAGCGTTTCGGAGCTTCAAACGAGCTTTTTACTGATCTTAAAAATGTTTCTTATTCTCTTCTCGACCTAGGTCTTTGAGGGGCTCGGGTTTTTCTATCTCGACCCTAAACTTTACCCTTGTTACCTAAAACGCCCTTGACATTTTTTTTTTCCATCCTCTCGGCATTTTAGATTTTTGGGGTCGGTTTCCTACTCTGTTAGACCTGCTTTCTTACTTCAAACTCTAAGGTACCGAGGGATCTCGATTTTCATTTTCGAGTATATTTATATCGCTCGTTTCCTAAAATGCCCTTAATGCCGCTTTAAAAATTTCGGCAGCATTTCCGCTTAAATTTTAGGTTTCCGTTGTTTAGGAAACGCCTCAAACCATCTATCCTAATCTAAACCTGCCACGTACTATATCAGAGGCCTATTTTACACAAAAGTTTCTAAACTTTTACGTAAAAACCTTCCGCATTCTCAATGTACAAATCACACACAAGGTCTTTATTTTTCACTCACATTAACCACGGTTTTAGTTTAGGTTTCCAACACCAAAACTTTCTTTCTTTCAACATTCTTTCTCTTACTTTTCTTCTTGGCTTTTAAGGCATATTCAATACCAAAACCAACTAAAATTCTTATTGAAATCCCTTTATAAAGTCACGGGTTTTTATGCCAAATCCTAACCAAACTTTGGTTTTCAATTCAACCACTTACACAAACTTATCTTCTACATCATTCTAACTTACCACAACACTAAAATCACATGATTTTTACATGTTCTTCACACTAGGTATACATGGTTTCTTTTTAGAAAACTTTTACAAAATTTTGTTTCAAACTTTTTAACTTTTCTTTCTAAACATTTTACACATTAAAACACATGTTTAAATCCACCAAAACCAACTCAGAATTCTTTCTAAACCCTAGTAACATACATTGTTTTTCTTGAAACAAACCGAATCCTACTTTGGTTTTAAGCTTTCAAATTTTCTTTCTAGTTGTTTTACATATCAAAACACACTTTAAAACAACAATTTATTTAAACCAAACTTGAAATTCTTTGAACCCATACACTTAGCCACGGGTTCCTCACAAAACTAACATGAAAATTCTTGTTTCAAGCTTCTAAATTACTCTTTAACTATTATGCAAACTAATTAACCTTAAACAACAAGGTTTGAACTAAACTTTTCTCATTCCTTTCTACACAACATAGCCACGGATTTTTGCTTCAAAATACCAAAGAAAAGCTTGAATTTTCAAGCTTACCTTGCTATGTTACTCAACACTTGCTTAGGAAGAACTTTGCTTAAGATTTTGACACCAAACTTTGAAGAAACTCAAGCTCAATGGAGGGGAAGAGTCATGGCTTCAAAGGGCAGCAAAGGGGCTGAAATTTCAGAAAAAAAATTCTGATTTCATGAAGCCAAAAACGTTTTTATAAAGGGAGGCCAAAAAAGAGGGCTTTTTAGCAATTTTCTTTAGGGACTTTTTAGCAACTTTTTAAGGGTTTATTTGCAAACTTTTTGGGGTCAAAACATAATTATTTTGGCTGTCTTTCCAGCTGTAAAACTGACCTATGCAGCCCTTATCCACAAAATTTTAAAAAAATTTCAACTTTGCATTTTTGGCTTAATCTTAGCCTTTGATCTTACCTACCTTTAATCTTAGTCATTCATCCTACCTACCACCCTTTTTCTTTTAATTTCTTATTCCTAATTATGACATCATCCATGATGTCATCTAATTAATCCATAGGTCAAAGTTTGACCAAAAGTCAAACCGAACCAAACTTTACCGAAATCGCGTAGGTGGGTTTCTGACGCCTCCTGTGCGATCGGTTTACCTTATTCTACTGTCGTTGGGCTAAAAATCGATGACAAAGTTTTTCGTCCTTTAGTAACCTTAGGTTTTACATAGGGTAATCTCTTGGTTTCTTTGGCCTCAAAATGCTTCATTATTTTACCGAAGATGACGAAATTTCTAGGGTGACATACCGGAGGACTTGTCTAGCCATCCGTACTGTCAAATTATTCTAATACTGTCTTAAAACTCTTAAAAACCCTAAATTACTTTTCTTACTGTACTCTTACTTTGACTTGCCATATTCTTACCTTTACACTGTTCAGATACCGAAACTACTCCTTTTTGAGCGTTTTGGCCTGAAATCACTTTCTTACTCATATACTTTATTCTCTACTTATTTTTGAAGATTTTAATTCCTCCAAAACATCTATTTATTACTATCAACACTATAATTTGTCTAATTACAAACATAGTGTTTCTTTACATTCTTGCTTACAGAACTCATAGAAAACCCTAGATTAAAGTAAGTTACACTGCTAAAATTCTCTGATCGTCACAATTCCTAATGTAGGTAATAAAGGTAAGCAACCAGCAATATGAAACAAGAGTAGCGGACTGGCAGGCAGACTTCAGTGATGTCATGGACGGGTTATGGTTCCGTTTCACAGAGTTCCACTGTAATTAAAGTGTAAAAGAAAGAAAGTGTAATAGTGATGTATATGTATAAAGATAAGACAAGAGTGTAGTATGTAAAGTAGTGAAACAAGCTTAAAAGTATGTTTTTATTTTTACGTACTTTAAAGTAACAAGGCTGCAAAATATATTTTGGAAAAAAAAAATATTAAGTAGTACGTATATATTTATGTATACACGATTTCAAAGAACTAATAGTTTCATTCAGTCAAGTTAAAAAAAAAATTTCTAGTTTTTCAAGTACAAATCTTTAAAACCCCCAAGAAGAAGAAAGTTATAAAGACAAGCAAGCTAAGTAAGAATAAGCAAAGAATAAAGAAAGCAAGCAAGATAAGGTGAACGACCTAAGCTAGAGGGGTCACCCACAAAAGTAGCCATAAATTTGTTGGGGTTTTTCCCTTGGATTTTCGGATTTTTTGGTTGAAAAAGGGAGATAAAATTCTAGTTAAAATCTTGTTTGAATTTTGAATGGAAAAATCCTAAAGTGACCGAATTTTCTTGTTGGGATTTGGCCTTGATAAATTCGGATTTTTTGGTTGTGGATAAGGGAGAATATCTTCTCTTAATTCAATTCGAATTCAGAGAATCACCTCATGCAAGTCTATAAATAGAGGTCCTGCCACTCCAGTTCTCTTAGACCACAGACTCTCAGGTGAGTAGGCATATTGTTGCATAACTCACCGTGACAATAAGTTCTTAGAGATCTGGGTGGTCGGAAGAAAACTAGTAGTGTTAGCATACCGATCAAGGTTCAGAGTGCCCACACACTCGGCTATTCGGGAATTGGAGAATAGTAGAGAAGGCTAGTTGGTTAATGCCCTCCGGTCATTCTCCTCCTACAGATTGGCGTCCTTGAGGTATAAGTTTAAATTGTTGTTGGTTTACTGTATATGGCATCATGAGAAATTTAACGATCTTGAAAAATTTTTTATTGTTCTGCTACGCCACTCTGATACGTTTTTACCGATTTAATTTCCTACCCTCAGTACCTAGCTGTTCTACTTTGATAGCACTGGTATCTAACGAGACTGATTAATTCATCTACTTGACAAGTTAATCGACGTATCTCACCTTCACGTTCAAACTCGGCCTTTAACCAGTTGATTGGCTAGTCTACTGACCGGTTACCTCTTGTTTTGCCAACGGTGTAGCCTACTAGGCTTCTTTGCGTATTGGATTGTGTAACCCATTGGGTTACCTAGTGCATGGACCGTGTAACCTATCGAGTTATCTAGCATTTGGACTATTTAACCAGTTAGTTCACTAACTGGTTTCCTCACGTTTGGCCTATTGACTAGTTAGGCAAGTCATCTATCCGGTTACTTTACAGTTTTGCTTGGTAGCCAACTAGGCTACTTCACCAGTTTTACAAAAAACGTTCTAAAAACCTTTGCAAGATTTTTGGGCACCATAATTCTTTAAAATTGACCCTTAGCACCACATTGGAAGGTGGGGGCATTTTTACAAAAGTCATTTTTCATTTTTAAAATGGAGAACACATTTTGGTATTCATTTGTTAAGGGGGTTTTTAAACCCTTCTCGGAAAATCACTTAAAACTTGTCCGAAACGATTTCATTTGTGAAAATGGCGAACATAAAAGTTTTTTCTCTCGACGAGATGAACAACTCTGATGAACATCTCGGAGCTTGGTTTGACCTCTAAAGGGTCTGAAATTATAAAAACTCGTGGCCAATGTTTTACGAAAATCCCTAGTTTTGTGCACTTTTTAAAACAGGCCTATTTGGGGCCTGATATCGCTGAATTTTTGAAATTCATCCAAGTCAGTTTAAGGTTTCATCGAGATCTAAACTTTTGTATTTTGATAGAAATCCGGTTCGGACCCTAAATGGGTCGTTTTAATGAAAATCTGAGGCCATTCCTAAAATCAGGATTTTGGCCCCAGTTTTGACCTCCTGTTGAAAAACAATTTAAAACCCTATCTTAGAGCCATTTTTGGCTGAGCCCTTTGACACAAAAATGCTTGTAATGAAATTTCCTTAAAGTTTTGTGTTTTACATTTTCTCAACAACAGAACATAACTTGTCCTAATGTAGCAAAATCCATGGTCCTAAAACTGGACAGATTTGTTTCCAGTTTTTCCCTAACACGTCCATGCATCATTCTTCCATAAACTAATCGTAAAAACATGCAAAACATAACCACACAACCACAAACTTGAAAATGGAAGTCTAAGGGCTCAAAATAAACTTATTACAACCCATTTGCATAAGCAAATACACATAAACTTCTTGATCGAAAACTTAGAAACAACTAACCACAAAGAGGTAAGGTTTTCGGTTTATACCTTGTGTGCTTCGGTTCAAGCACAAATCCGAGCGAGGCTTAAGTGACTAAAAAGTCATGGGATCCAAGGGTTGAGGGGTCAACGTGAGCTAGGAGAGGACACAAAAATTTTGCTCTTAATATCGAACCAAACATAACACTAAACCACAAATGAAACTTGGTTCTAGGACCTTACTGGAATGAGCTCCAAGATGTGTACTCCTAAGCACCCTTGTAAGCAAGCCTTGTGTAAGAGTTTTTTGTGAAAATTTTGGTGTTTGGCTAAGGGGAAAGTGGCAGATTTTTGGCTACAAGGAGAAGGGAGAATACTTGGCTTTTGGGAGCTGAAAGAAAGGAAATGAAGGGCAAGGGAGGTGACACCTATTTATAGGCAAACTTAAGCACAATTAGCTTCACCAAATCAAGCCAAATTAACCCAAAATTTTGTCTAAACCAAGAGACAAATTCTTATGTGTGCAGCCTCCATAATGTCACACACCTTGGGAAGAACAAGGCCAATTTTTTTATCAAATTGATGTGAAATGGTGATGTATAGTGATGAAAATAAATTGTTGTTTAAGAGGTTTTTAGCATACCATTTTCCCATTGTTTATTCTTACTTTATGGGGTTTTCTAACTAATCAAACTAGCTAGTTCCCATCCAATGGGACCCAGTTTTGGAGTGGTTACAATTTAACTGGGTCGGTTTCTTCGCAGTCCAGTTTTTCCACTGCGATTTTCAATCTTTTCTAGGCAGTGTTCTAATTTTCAACTGAAATTGCACCTATAGCTTCCGATTTTCATTCTAATTATTTTTAGATATTTTTGGTTAAGCTGTAATTCCTATGAGCCCATTCAGTCTATGAGCTTGCTTAGTCACTATTTACTATTCATTTCCCGCACTGTGGTTGCGTCTTACTGTCACGGCCCAAAATTTAGACACGTGACACGGCAGCCAAATCATAATATCAACCCGAGATTTAAGGAAAACATTTATTACAAAAACAACGGGTCAACATTATAATTTAGCTAAGCCTAATTATAAAGTAGCATCATAACCACAAAATAAAATAAAGGAGAAAATAAATGCTTTTTAATGCGGAAGTCAAACACATAATCGGTTTTCAAAAGAAATTACCAACCATAAAATATTCCCAAGCATAAAATTTAAATAACGTAAAATAAGGTACAAACTTAAAGTCTCATTACATCAGAACGAGAAACATAAAGAAGAAGATGGAGAAAACGGATAGCATCATCTTCGATAGTAACGGATATCTCAACGAATTTCGGAACTGCTACCTCCCGTACCTGGAAGTAGTCATTTCGAAATCACAAAGAAAAAAGGACGTGAGCGCTGGCTCAGTAGGACAGAAACAAAGGTGGGTTAACAGATAACATTTAAAAATATAGCATAATATCCGTTTCCAAAAATAATCAACAATTTAAAAAAAATACATGGCATAATAATCAAAAAAATAATAATCAACAATTTCGTGAAAAACATTTTTAATGCAAGTTTTATTCTGCTGAGGACTTAGCGTAGCTGCAATATACGTGCCCCAATATTAAAATAATAAATCATTAAAACAAACCATCATATTATGAGTGAGGACTTGTCGTAGCTATAATATACGTGCCTCGAATTTGAATTATCCTAGATCATCTCGTTACGGTCTAAATAGGCCGAACGGCCCTGCGCAGGTTTAGGGACCTTCCCCCATGGCGTCAACTTCGGGACGCACGCATCATTTACAATGATCATGAACTAGAGCTCAATTATGTTCACCGGATTATTCAGAAGATGGTATTTACCAAGTTATATTGTGCCATTAATCAAAACACTCTTTAAAATACACATTTATTACAAAATACGTTGCATCCGTTTATTTCATCAAAAATAGTATAATAATTTCATAAATCGAAAACAGCATGCCATCAATAAAACAGGGGAATTTAAAACACTTGACTACTCCCAGAAAAGGCTTGAACGTCCTACATTAATTTTCGCACAAGCGTTGCGATAACGTGATCCACCAATCAAGCAAGAACGTCAAATAAATCCTATAATCAAAACATATGATCAGTCTAGGTCTAGACATAATCATCCAATCATTTTAGTGTGCCACAAAAGATTTTAAAACGTTTAATAAACATTTGGGATTTAAAATTTGTAAAAAACTCTAAGTTAGGATATTTCTGGTCATGGGCAGACTGACCTAGGCTGATTGTAAAATCAATATCAATTCATTTTTAATCCCAAAAATTCTAATTTTTTAATATGTTAAACTAGACATCCGTAGCTTTAATTCCATATAATTTTTATAATTTTTAGACATCATTTGGTCATTCAATTAGGCCAAAAACCGAGGGTTGTTTTCAGGCATAAAAATCTGGGTTTCAGTTTCGGTTCAAAACCTGGCAGTTCCGTCCGCCTATCTTAGAAAAATATTTTGACTAGGCAAATGGAGGATTTTGGTTCTGAAAGTTTTCAGGCATTTAGGGGACATCTTGAATTTAATTTTAGGCTCAAGAATCACCCAAAAATCGTTTTTAAAACTCAAGTTATAGCTGACACAAATTTACTGTTCATATGGTAATTTTCCATATTTCCGTTTTTCTGTGTCCGAATTTTGATTAGCCTCAAACCAATTCAATTTTCATCCAATGATCACGAAATTTTGTGGAAAACCTTATTTATATGTCATTAACATAACCCAAGAATCAAATTGACAAAATCATAAAATCTTACACATATGATAATAGGGTTTTTGAAAAGGGGATCAATGAGGCAAAATTTTAGGGTTTGAGAGAAAAATCACACCTTGTTTGTGCTGCCCTATTTTTTATGCTTGGTCTCCCTTTTGGCTGAATTTGTGTGAGTATTGGAGTCTTCAAAACAGTATGGAAATAGTGGAGAAAACCATATAAATTTCGAATTTAAAATCAAAAGGAGAAGGAAGGAAAAAGTTTGATTTCTCACCTTGTTTTTGTCTCAAAAGTTGTTGAATCTTTGAGCTGCCTTTTGGTAGGTTTTGTTTGCTGTTTTGGGTGTGTTTTGGGAGAGAAAATTCAGAGAGGGGAGAGGGGAAAGCTGGCCGAAATTTTGAGGGTGAAAGGAGGGGCGAATGAGAGTTAAAAGGGGGTTTTTATACTAGGTTTTTCTTTCCCTTTCTCTTCCTTGTTTGGCTGAAAATTTTAAGGGGCAAAAGGGAAAGTTTTTGTGCTGTTTTGAGGCTAGGGTTTTCTCTCTTATTTCCCCTTAAGTGGCCGAAAATTATCCCTTAGTTTTTAAGGAAAAATAATTTGAATTTTAATTGAGTTTTAACCTAGCTTTTAATTCAAATAAAATCTCCTTTATTTCCTACACTTTATGGCCGAATTTCTTCTTTATATCTAAGGAATGAAATTTGAATTTGAATCTTCCTTAGATTTGTGGAATTTAAATTTTAGTTAAAATCCCAAGTGATGGCCGAATATTTTAGGGTTTCTTTTTGAAGTTCAAATTGTTGACTATTTGAGCGGAATTTGACTAGGAAACCAACCTAGGGTTTCCAAAAGGATTTTTAATTAATTTTTGGCACACTAATTTTATTTAAAATATATATTGACTCTTAAATAAAATTTAAGGCGTCACACTTACACTGTATCGACAGCGCGCGCGTAATACTACTTTTTTGCACGAAATGTCTGACATAGGCTATCCTAACTAATTTAGGCATGTTGAATCCATTTTTAACAGTTTTACGCTCATCCGGGGTCCTCCGGATCAGTTTTCGGTATATATGTGATTCCCACCTAGAAATCACCTTTTATGCTAAATTGACCAGTTTCGGTGTTCTGAAACTAAATATATCAGTTTCGGACTAAGAATAGGTCGCCTTGACTTCTTTCCCGATACTACGTGTCTCTCGGACAAAACCTCGTATTTAATGCCCAATTGACCCAATTGGGCCTGCTGACTATAATATACCAGTTTGATGTCAAGAAAATTGTCACCTCGACTATTTCCTTGGTACGGTATACTTATCAAGCAAGATTTCACTATTGTGCTTAGACGACCAGCCTGAGCATACCGATGACTAGTTCATCTATTCTATGTCAAGAAATGGTTGTCTAGGCCGTTTTCTGGATACGATGTGTCTCACGTGTATTTTCATGTATATCAAGGCAGATCGATTGTACTTGTCGGTAGCCCCTTTCATTGCACGAATAATAATTAAACGATCCTATACTCGTTTTGTGACAACCGGGAAATTTCATCATTCTCAGAAAATCGATACATGAAATGTACATAACGAATTTCATGTTTAAAATGTAAATTGTAGTGATTTTATGTGTGTATGTGTATGTGTAACACACAGTAGTCAAGATGGCCTTTTTCTTGAAATAAAACTAATATATTTGGAATCAGAATGCTCAAATTAGTCAATTGAGCACAAAATATAAATTTTGATTGGGAAACATGCAGTATCAGAAAACTGGTCTAGATGACCTTGAATGAAGTTGAAACTGATAAATTTAGGCTCAGCACACCCAAATTAGTCAGGACAGCCTATCAGTATGCTCAAATTAGATAATTAAGTACAAAGGTAATTTTTGACCAGGAATTCGCAGTACCGGAAACTAGACCAAATGATCTAGGATGAAAATAAAATTGATATATTTGGATTTAGCACGCCCAAATTAGGCAGAATAGCTCATGTTGAAATTTTGGGCGAAAAGTATATATAAGGGCGAAAAATTAGTTCGTAAAAAAGGCCCTCACAATTTTCTCATTTCCTCACTTTCTCCCACGTACCGTCGGTGAATAGCAATTGGCCATCTGAAATGGTGTCCGTTTTTGACACCGCCGGCACGTTGGAAAGCCCTCGCCGAGCCGAGTCCAAGGGTATGCCGGCGCGATGGAGTAGACACTAGGGGAGCCCGCACATGCTGCCCAAAGCTACAGTGGTCGAAAAAATTTGAACGGCCGGATCTCAGCCGTCCAATCAACATGATTTCGGTCCCAAAAGACTCGTGGTGAAGAGTAGAACAAAACCCAGGCCTTATTTCACCTCAACGGCCGCCGAATCACGTCGCCCAAGCCTTTGTCGTTACCGCCGTGAAACTCGCCATTTCTGGCAAAGTTGAGTCACACCACCAGTACCAAAATGCTCAGAATTTCATGGGGAACAAAAACCCTAAACCAATTTCAAGGAAAGAAGCCGGCAAGACAGTGAATCAAAGCTTGCCGCCGCCATCGGTATTTCGGAGGCTCGATTCCGGTGATAGGAGCTTCAATTGGTGAAATTGACACCACCAATGAGTTCCTCAAGTCGAGATCTATGAGATGGTGGCCTCCTTTCTCCACGCTGCCGCCAGTCAACACCAGTCAATAGTGATCGGACCCCAAAATTTGAAGAATGGCCCATCGGCCTATTTTTGACGTTCCGAACACGTCTGCGGCGTCAAAATTGCAAGACGGAATTTCAAAAGTGCAGAATGGTGAAATAAAGTTTGTTCGTGCGAGACCGAACGGTTCGTTCGATCGTCAGTTGAACGATTCCGGTAGTGACTTTAGTCCCTCCATTCCTGAAATTTATATTTCGGAATGATTATATATCAATTATGTATTTTAGCATGTAAAATTGTAAGAAAAATGGAGTATGTGTATGAAAAATAGTCAAATAAGAAAATGTGAAAAATGTAAAGATTTTTACGTAAAAATATGGGCCTCTGGTATAGTACGTGGTAGAATAGAAATAGGTTAGGTAGTTTCGAGGCGTTTCCTAAACGCCAGGAACCCAAAAATTAAGCGAAAATGCTGCTGAAATTTCAAAAATGGCACAAAAGGGTATTTTAGGAAACGAGGGGTAAAAATGTGGTTAGGATGGAAACCCAAGCCCCTTCGGTAGCCTAGGCCCGAAAAAGAGGATTAACGACCAAGAGTCAGAATAGTACTATTTATGGTAAATAGTACTATTCACGGTCAGTTTGACCAAAATTTCTGAAATGCTCGGAAAAGACTGTTAGAGCCTTAGAATATCTCAAATAGAATTCTTAAAGCCAAAATCAAGTTTTAAGTTGAAGAAAAGAAAGAAAATCCCGTTAAGGGTAAAACGGTAATTTTTGCCAAAGATTTGGGAAATAGTCCAAATGAACCATTAAAGCTTCAAACATGATTCAAAGACTCTAATGAGGATTTTAAAGGTTATAAGTAAAGTTTAAGTGAGAAAAATCATGTTAGGGGCAAAATGGAAATTTTGCCAAAAGTTCAGGCCATAAAGGTTATTTTTCCAAAAGTTAGTAGAAAAGTGACAGATTGGTTCAATTATGATTTTAAAGTCAAGTTCAAGGTTTAAAAGAAAGAAAGTACTTAAATGAACGTATGATCATTAGTCAAAGTTACTATTCATCGTAAATTTTGACAGAAGTTTACGGAAAAATTATAAATGGGATATTAGACCCCTAATTCATGATTGGGAAGTGAAACATAGAATTCTTACGTTTTATTGAGCTTTATGTAGGAATCAAATAACGAAAATAACCGTGATTATTTCGGTTATGAGAATCCGATACAAACGCGATGAAGGGACGTCTGTGGACCAAGAAGGCAAGAAAGGAGATACGAGCAGAAGTATCTGTAAGTTCAAACATTTACTTGACTGCAACATGAGTAGACTATTATGTCTAAGTGTCATATATGGTAAGTTTTAAATATTTTTATGTCTGCAACATGTATGGACTTTTATGTGTTATATGTTGCAAGTTCAAGCATTTAGTTGATTACAACATAAATTGACATGTTATGTCTATATTTACATGTTATATGAAAGTTATATGTGTAAGTGCTATATGCACCAAAGTATGGCTAACAACTGCTATGTTATGAAATATGTGTCATGTCTAAGTCGAATGTAAATTGACTTGACATACAGATGTCTACGTGTTATATGTAGCAAGTTCAGACATTCTATTGTCTATTACATGAAATTACATAATATGTTTATATATTATGTATGAAATGTAAAGTATATATGTGAGGTGTTATATGCACAAAGGTGTATTTAATAAAATACACACAATGAAAGAAAGACATGAGAAGAGTTCTAGACCATGGAGACAATGATAATGCCCCTGGTCGGAACCATACGAAGGACAGTAAGGAAAGACAAGAATCAGTAAAATAATAAGACTGAAGCTTTAAACGTTAGATGTTTATGTGTTAAGCCTAAGTCAAACATGAATTGATTTCTATGTTAAAGTGTTATATACAGTAAGTTCGAATATTTAATTGTTTGTAATATAAACGTACTTGACATGTTTATGTTGTGATAACCGGGAAATTTCATCATTCTCAAAAAATTGGTACAGGAAATGTACACAATGAATTTCATGTTTAAAATGTGAATTGTGGTGTTTTTTATGTGTATATGTGTGTGTGTAACACACAGTATCAAGAAATTAGTCAAGATGACCTTTTCTTGATATAAAACTGATATATTTAGAATCAGTATACTCAACTTAGTCAATTGAGCACAAAATGTAAATTTTGAACGAGAAACAGGCAATATCAGAAAACTAGTCTAGATGACCTTGAATGAAGTTAAAACTGATAAATTTGGGCTTAGCACACCTAAATTAGCCAGGATAGCCTATCAGCATGCTCAAATTAGATAATTGAGTACAAAGGTAATTTTTGACCGGGAATTCGCAGTACCAGAAACTGGACCAGATGATCTCAGATGAAAATAAAAATGATATATTTGGATTCAGTACACCTAAATTAGTCAGGATAACTCATGTTGAAATTTTGGGCGAAAAAGTATATATAAGGGCGAAAAAATCAGAAATTCGTAAAAAGGCCCTCACAATTTTCTCATTCCCTCACTTACTCCCATGTAACGTCGGTGAACAGTAATCGACTATCGAAAACGGTGTCCATTTTTGATACCGCCGGTCCCTTTGGAAAGCTCTCGCCAAGCTGAGTCTAAGGGTGTGCAGGCACGACGGAGCAGACACCGGAAGACCCCGCACGCGCCGCCTAAAGCTACGGTGGTCGAAAATTTTGAACGATCGGATCTCCGCCGTCCGATGTCCGATCAACACGATTCCGGTCCCAAAAGACTCGTGGTGAAGAGTAGAACAAAACCTGGGCCTTGTTTCATCTCAACAGCTACCGGATCATGCCGCTCAAGCCTTCGCCGTCGCCACTGTGAAACTCGCTGTTTCCGGCAGAGTTGAGTCACACCACCAGTAACAAAATGCTCAGAATTTCATGGGGAACAAAAGCCCCAAACCAATTTCAAGGAAAGAAGTCGGCAAGATGGTGAATCGAAGCTCGCCACAACCATTGATTTTCGGGGGCTTGATTCTGGTGATAGGACCTTCAATTGGTGAAATTGACACCACTAATGAGTTCCTCACGTCGAGATCTATGAGATGGTGGCCTCCTTTCTCCACGTTGCCACCGATCAATGCCGGTCAATGGCGATCAAACCCTAAAATTTGAAGAATGGCTCGTTGGCCTATTTTTGACGTTCCAAACACATCCGCGGCGTTGGAATTTCAAGACAGAAATTCAAAAGTGCAGAACGGTGAAATAAAGGTTGTTCGTGTGAGATTGAACGGTTCATTCGATCGCCAGTGGAACGATTCCGGCAGTGACTTCGGTCCCTCTATTCCTGAAATTTATGTTTCGGAATGATTATATATTAATTATGTATTTTAGCATGTGAAATTGTAAGAAAAAAGGGACTATGTGTATGAAAAATAGTCAAATAAGAAAATGTGAAAAATGTAAAGATTTTTATGTAAAATTTGAAATTTACATAAAAATATAGGCCTCTGGTATAGTATGTGGTAGAATAGAATTAGGTTAGATGGTTTCGAGGCGTTTCCTAAACGCCGGGAACCTAAAAATTAAACGGAAATGCTACCGAAATTTCAAAAACGGCACAAAGGGGTATTTTAGGAAACGAGGGGTAAAAATGTAGTCGGGATGGAAACCCGAGCCCCTTCGGCGTCCTAGACCTGAAAAAAAAGGATTAACAACCAAGAGTCAGAATAGTACCACCCGAGGGTCGGGTGTGAAATAATTATAGAAATTACAACGATTAATGCTGTAAAAATTTATTAAGACCTAAGAAAGCTGAATTTATGACTTTTGGGTTTAGAAAATCCCATTAAAACGTTAAAGTAAAGATTTTATGGCCCTAAGGCTCGTCAGGGGTAAAATGGTCACTTTGACCAAAAATTTCAGAAAGGTCCAAAAAGGGGCGTTAAGCCTTTAAGTTTATTGTTTTATGATTTTTGGGCTTAGAATATCCAGTTTAAGTAATAAAATAACCAGATTCATAATCAGGGTAAAGGTACTATTAACATAAATAGTACTATTCATGGTACGTAGTACTATTCACGGTCAAAGTTACTATTCATGGCCAGTTTGGCCAAAATTTTTGAAATGCTCGGAAAAGACCGTTAGAGCCTTAGAATATCTTAAATAGAATTTTTAAAGCTAAAATTGAGTTTTAAGTTGAAGAAAAGTAAGAAAATCCCGTTAGGGGTAAAATGGAAATTTTGCCAAAAGTTTAGACCATAAAGGTCATTTTTCCAAAAGTTAGCAGAAAAGTGACAGATTGGTTCAATTAAGATTTTAAAGTCAAGTTCAAGATTTTAAAAGAAGGAAAGTACTTAAATGAACGTATGATCGTTAGTCAAAATTACTATTCACATCGAAGTTACTCTTCATCGTAAATTTTGATAGAAGTTGACAGAAAAATTATAAATGGGATATTAGACCCCTAATTCATGATTGGGAAGTGAAACATAGAATTCTTACGTTTTATTGAGCTTTATGTATGATTTAAATAACGAAAATAACCGTGATTATTTCGGTTATAGGAATCCGATACAAACGTGATGAAGGGACGTCTGCGGACCAGGAAGGCAAGAAAGGAGATACGAGCAGAAGTATCTGTAAGTTCAAACATTTAATTGACTGCAACATGAGTAGACTATTATGTCTAATTGTCATATATGGTAAGTTTTAAATGTTTCTATGTCTGCAACATGTATAGACTTTTATGTGTTATATATTGCAAGTTAAAGCATTTAGTTGACTACAACATAAATTGACATGTTATGTCTATGTTTACAGGTTATATGAAAGTTATATGTGTGAGTTCTATATGCACCAAAGTGTAGCTAACAACTGCTATGTTATGAACTATGTGTCATGTCTAAGTCAAATGTAAATTGACTTGACATGTATATGTCTACGTGTTATATGTAGCAAGCTCAGACATTCTATTGTCTGTTACATGAAATTTCTTAATATGTTTATATGTTATGTATGAAATGTATAAAGTATATATGTGAGGTGTTATATGCACAAAGGTGTATTTAATAAAATAAACACAATGAAAGAAAGACATGAGAAGAGTTCCAGACCATGGAGGCAATGATAATGCCCCTGGTCGGAACCATACGAATGACAGTAAGGAAAGACAAGAATCAGCAAAATAATAAGACTGAAGCTTTAAACGTTGGATGTTTATGTGTTAAGCCTAAGTCAAACATGAATTGACTCCTATGTTTAAGTGCTATATGCAGTAAGTTCAAATATTTAATTGTCTGTAACATGAACCTACTTGATATGTTTATGTGTTATGTGTTCTATATGTAGCATGTAAGTTTAAATATTTCCATGTCTATAACATAAATGGACTGGTCATGTTTATGTGTTTTATGTACATTTTTAGTGCCAAGATACTATGATTTGAATATTATGAAAGTCATGTTATGAACTATGCGTTATCTCTAAGTCAAATGTAAATTGACTTAATATGTTTATGTTTATGTGTTATATTTTGTAAGTTCAGACATTTAATTGTCTGCAGCATGAATTTACTCAGTATGCTTATGTGATATAGATGACAGAAATTTAGTAGTCAGGTGCAGTAGGCACACGAACATAAGATATAAAATCTTAAGATAACTACAGAATAATTACAGAATAAATTACAGAGAGTTCTAAACCCAAGAGGCAGCATAATTACCACTGGTCAGGAGCCACCAGAAACTCAGTAATTATATCAGTATTGGCGTACTGGCCTCCCACACAGGTGGAGGTTTCTCAGATTTCAGTTACAGTTACAATAGGACTCCAAACTACTGGTGACAAGTCCCGAGATTGGATGTCTGATATATTCAGACTGTAGAGGATTGGTCAGTGGGTCGCTCCCCATAATCCCTCTCAGTTATGCACGCATTACTGTACGACCAATTTAGGGGCCCAATAGCAGAATTCAGTATCAGACAAAGACGTAAGATTTCAGAATTGCCATAAACGAGCATAAGACATACTAACACTATGAATACCAATGCAGTCAAAGTCACTGTTCACAGTCAATAGTACTATTCACAGCCGACAGTATTGTTCATGGTTAGAGTTAATATTCACAGTGAATAGTAACGTAAAAGCAATGCTTGTTATTTATTATGTTAGCAATTCATGTTATGTTTGATGTTATGGATGATTAAGCATACGTAAGTGTATTTATGATGCTTAAGTATATTTACAAAATTTAATGTATTTCAGTATGATAAGTATATCCATGATGTTAAATGTGAAAGTATTTTCACAATAGCAAGTGTGTCAAGTATGTTATATTCACGATTTTAAGCATATGTTAAATATGCTATGTTTAAATTATGATATGTTTACAATGATAAGCATGAAATTCTGTTCAGTTATTATAGGGCTCCCCAAACCGATAGTGGTACGTCCCGGGTTTGGAAGTCTAATGTTATGTAAATGGTAGAGGATAGCATGAAAGTACGTTCAAGATATTAAGTATGTTTAAAGCTTGCCAAGAATGCAAGTACGTTCAGGATATCAAGTAAGTTAAAATGACAAAGTTAAAACTAGTAAGTTTAAAGATATAAGAAGTAAGTAAGTTAAAGTAAGTTTTTCCTAAAGTAAGATAAAGAAGAGCAAAGTTAAGAAGAGTTAAAGTTTTAAGTGGACGGCTCAAGTGAGTCAGGTCGCCCATAAGATGTAGCATCAGAGCCCAAGTTAAGGTATCTATATTGGTACCAGAGCAAGTTTAAAAGTAAATTAAGGAAAGCAAGTTTAAGAAGAGTAAAGTTCAGAGAAATATAATCAAGTATGTCTATAGTTTACAAGTAAGTTTAAAGTTAAGAGTTAGTTAAAAGTTTAAGTTTTACTCAAGCATGTTAAGCATGAAAATGTACTCACGATGTGAAATATGTCATGTATGGTTACGATGAAAAGTATTTACCAGTATATTTTAATGTTATATACATTAAATATGAAATTTAAAGTAGTGTATGATATATGTGGGATTAATGTTCTGATGTCATAATTGATACCAGATACGTTTTGTCCAGTATGATATGAATGATGATAAATATGCTTGAGTATGAGCATTAAACAAGCATAATGTTATAAAGTTACTATTCATAGTAAATAATACTATTCATAGTAAATAGTACTATTCATGGTAAATAGCAAGCATATCGTGACTAACATTCATGTTATGCATAAGATATGTCGTAACTAGTATGCATATCAATTATTACGCATAAGTTGATATGCATAAGTCAATCATACTATGTTAAGTATGCTCTATATATATTATGTTTAAATACAGATGCTTAAGTAATGAATGTTATGAGTATACAATGTTATTTAAGCATGAAAATATGTTATAAGGTTAAGGATATTTTAAGTATACGTAAGTATGTATTGTTTACGATGCTTAGTATAATAAGTATCTTTATTATGTTAAATGTGAAAGTAATTCACGAAATTCAAGTATGAAAGCATGTTCAGGAGATTAAAGCATGATAAGTACAAAAGTGTGTTCATGATGTTAAGTACATATAAAGTACATTAAGTATGTTTACGATGCTAAGTATGGAAGTGGGATTATGAAGTCAAGTATGTTCAGATATGTATAAGTATGTTGACCAGATCATGTACGATATGTATTATGAAATATTCCGAGGCTACAGTCAGTATCAGAATTATCCAATATTATATAGCGTGAATCATTATATGTCATGAATGTATGTTTGAACTTACTGAGCCTGTCGCTCACAAGTTTATTTATGTTGCAGTTAAGTCCCTGTATGAAGATAAGACAAGTGATGGATGACGAACGAGATCTGCATGTGCCAAGGGATTGGGCGAGGATTATGGTACTACTATGAGTCTTCCGCTGAGCTGTTAAAAGAGTATTGAAATAATGTTTTATGTTGTATATTAAGTTATGAGAAAGTAAAATGTTTACTATAGTAAATGGTTACGATGATATAATTTCCAAGTAAAGTTTAAGAAAAAAAATTATTCCCTATTTTCACGTTTATAGGGGAAGTTAAAGTAAGCATATTAAAGGAAGTAGGTTAAAAATAAGATACCAGTCATCACAAGTGGTATCAAAATAAGTTAAAAGCAAGTTAAAAGTGTAGGAAAATAAATCGGTAAAAATGTATCAGAGTGGCGCAGCGGAACAATTAAAATTTTTAGATCGTTAAATATCTCATGATGCCATATACAATAAACCAATAACAATTAAAACTCATACCTCAGGGACCCCAATCTGCAGGAGGAGAATGACCAGAGGGCTTCAACCAAGTAGCCTTCTCTACTATTCTCCAACTCCTAAATGGTTGAGTGTGTGGGCACTCTGAACCTCGATCAGTATGCTAGCACTGCTAGTCTTCTTCCGACCACCCAGATCTCTAAAGAACTTATTGTCATGGTGGGCTGTGCAACAATAAGCCTGCTCACCTGAGAGTCTGTGGTCTAAGAGAACTGGAGTGGCAGGACCTCTATTTATAGACCTGCATGAGGTGATTCTCTGAATTCGAATTGGATTAGGAGAAGATATTCTCCCTTATCCACAAGCACAAAATCTGAATTTTCCAAGGGGAAAATCCCAACAATAAATTCGGCCACTTTAGGATAATTCCAATCCAAATTTAAACAAGATTTTAACTAGAATTTTATCACCCCTTTTCAATCCAAAAATCCAAGGGGAAAATCCCCACCAAAATTTCGACCACTTTTGGATAAGGGAGAATCAAAATTCCACTAGGATTTTCAAGCTTGAATCTTATCTTAACCTTATCCAAAATAACCAAAAATCTCCTAGGAGATTTACTCCTAAAATTCGGCCATTATCAGGGAGGAGAGAATCCAAATTCAATTGAGATTGAAACTTGAATTTTTCCTTGAACCTTATCCACAAAAATCTAAAAATTCATTGAGGATAATCCTCAAAATTTTCGTCCATATTTGGTTAGGATTTGGATTCAAAATTCAAGTAGGATTCTAACAAGATTTTCCTCTCTATATCCAACTCAAATTCAAATTTCATTCCTTGTGGATTTACCACAACAAATTCGAATCCCACTTGGACTGTGATTCAAAATTTGAATTTCAAATTTCAAATTCAAATTTCAAATATAAATTTCAAATTTCAAATTTCAAATTTCAAATTTCAAATTTCAAATTTCAAATTTAAAATTACAAATTCAAATTTCAAATTCGAATTTCAAATTCAAATTTCAAATTTCAAATTTCAAATTTCAAATTCGAATTTCAAATTCAAATTTCAAATTTCAAATTTCAAATTTCAAATTTCAAAATCCACAAAACAGTTGTATTTCAAATTCTTGTTCTCGTGGATAATTTTCTACAGCTCCAATCCAATCTCAAATAAAATCATGGCAACTTTATTTGGAGTTCGAATAATTGTGTACTCTATTATCCAAAACAAAATCTGAATCCAACCGGAGAGAATCTTGTCTACCATCCTAATCCTATGTCAACACCATCCATGCATAATAAACTAGCCAATAGCATACACAAATCAATTTGCCAAACATTAAGGAATTATGTAGAGCTAGTAGAGGGACTAATTAGATATATATAATCGGGCTCCTGTAAATCTATATGATCATCATTCTTTACCAGACAACTCAATCATATGATCACTAATTTTAGAGTCACACTATTGTAAACCTGAAACTGAACTCCCAATAATATACCGTATTACGTAAGCCCGTGACAAGCTATCATCCAATGACCTTGTCATGTATGCAGAACCCTTATATGATATCCATGATCAACCTTAGGCCAAAGTCTGTTTAATCCTACTGATCAGGCTATCTTAAAGTTCCATTATACTACCGAATTAAGAAAATGATTATTCACCATATGTGAATAAGAAGTCATCCACCCTGTAGATGACCCAAAGCCTTGTCCATTTTCACATTCAATATAATGCCTTTAAGAGGATATCCTTAACTCCTCATTAGAGCTATGATTCTGATATCTGTAAACGAACCCTTCATCGTATACAAGTCATGCACCTAACGAACCGGTCTATAAGCTTACTACCTCTGAGACGCTTTAGCCATTGGAACATCAAAGTACACAAGTCATATATGTGAAGCTTTCCTTTTACTTAGGATTAAGGTTACTGCACAATGAATGTCAAAAGCAGATCGATTCACTCAAAGCGGACTTCGTAGATCAATCACGCTTTAGTCTCGGTCTAATATGTCACCACTAAGCAATATATCTATGTCTCTACTTAGGAGTCCAGCTCTAGACAGTCAAGACAAACCGTCCCCTCTAAGGCTTTAGACAACATAATAGTCTTAACATGAGTTAGATGCTCGGTATAACCCCATAGACTACAGACCATAGTTTAGACTACTAACTTTAGAACATTGTCTTCTCGCATAGTTTAGACTACTAAGTGGTTACAGCCTATCGCAGTTGGCAACAACAGCTGACTGTAATAGTACTGTTTAACTCTACGTAGGGCAGGACGTTACATATGTGTTATGTATTCTATATGCAGCATGTAAGTTTAAATATTTCCATGTTTGTAATATAAATGGACTGGTCATGTTTATGTGTTTTATGTGCAGTTTTAGTGCCAAGATACTATGATTTAAATATTACGAAAGTCGTGTTATGAACTATGCGTTATGTCTAAGTCAAATGTAAATTGGCTTAACATGTTTATGTTTATGTGTTATATTTTGTAAGTTCAGACATTTATTTGTCTGCAGCGTGAATTTACTCAGTATGTTTATGTGATATAGATGATAGAAATTTAGCAGTTAGGTGCTGTATGCACACTAACATAAGAGATAAAATCTTAAGAAAATTACATAATAAACTACAGAATAAATTACAGAGAGTTCCAGACCCAGGAGGCAGCATAATTGCCACCGGTCAAGAACCATCAGAAACTCAGTAATTAAATCAGTATTGGCGTACCGGCCTCCCATACAGGTGGAGGTTTCTTAGATTTCAGTTACAGTTACAATAAGACTCCAAACCGATGGTGGTACGTCCCGGGTTTGGAAGTATGATATATTTAGACTATAGAGGATTGGCCGATGGGTCGCTCCCCAGAGTCCCTCTCAGTTATACACGCATTACAGTATGACCAATTCAGGGGCCCAATAGCAGAATTCAGTATCAGATAAAAACATAAGATTTTAGAATTGCCATAATTGAGCATAAGACATGCTAACACTACGAATACCAGTGCAGTCACAGTCACTGGTCATGGTACTGTTCAGAGTCGACAGTATTGTTCATGGTCAAAGTTAATATTCACAGTGAATAGTGATGCAAAAACAATGCTTGTTATTTATTATGTCAGTGATCCATGTTATGTTTGATGTTAAGGATATTTAAGCATACATAAGTGTATTTACGATGCTTAAGTATGTTTACAAAGTTTAATGTATTTCAGTATGATAAGTATATTCATGATGTTAAATGTGAAAGTATTTTCACAATAGCAAGTGTGTCAAGTATGTTATATTCACGATTTTAAGCATATGTTAAATATGCTATGTTTAAATTATGATATATTTACAATGATAAGTACGAAATTCTGTTCGGTTATAATAGGGCTCCCCAAACTGATGGTGGTACGTCCTAGGTTTGGAAGTCTAATGTTATGTAAATGGTAGAGGATAGCACGAAAGTATGTTCAAGATATTAAGTATGTTTAAAGCATGTCAAGAATGCAAGTATGTTCAGGATATCAAGTATGTTAAAAGCATGTTAAGTATGAAAGTGTACTCATGATGTGAAATATGTCAAGCATAGTTATGATGAAAAGTATTTACCAGTATATTTTAATGTTATATACATTATGTATCAATTTAAAGTAATGTATGATATATGTGGCATTAATATTCTGATGCCATAGTTGGTATCAGATATGTTCTGTTCAATATGGTATTAATGATGATAAATACATTTAATGCGTTTAAGTATGAGTGTTGAACAAGTATTATGTTATAAAGTTACTATTTATGGTAATAAGCAAGCATAACGTGACTAACATTCGTGTTATGCAAAAGGATATGTCGTAACTATTACGCATATCAATTATTACGTATAAGTTGATATGCATAAGTCAATCATACTATGTTAAGTATGGTCTATATGTATGTTATGTTTAAATACACATGCTTAAATAATGAATGTTATATGTGTATAATGTTATTTAAGTATGAAAGTATGTTATAAGGTTAAGGATATTTTAAGTATACTTAAGTATGTATTGTTTACAATGCTTAGTATAATAAGTATCTTTATTATGTTAAATGTGAAAGTAATTTCACGATATTAAGTATGATAAATATGTTATGTTTACGATGTGTAAACATATGTTTAATTAAGTAATGTTTTCAATATGTTATGTTTACGAAGTTTAGCATAAGTTAAGTATGCTATGTATACGAGGTTCAAGTATACATAAGTATGACTACGCTAGTTCAAGTATGTTAAATATGAAAGTATGTTCACGAGATTCAAGTATGAAAGCATGTTCAAGAGATTAAACCATGATAAGTACAAAAGAATGTCCATGATGTTAAGTATGCATGAAATACATTAAGTATGTTTACGATGCTAAGTATGGAAGTGGGATTATGAAGTAAAGTATGTTCAAATATGTACAAGTATGTTGACCAGATTACGTAATATAAGTATGATTGCTAAGTAATGTATGATATGTATTATGAAATGTTTCGAGGCTACAGTCAGTATCAGAATTACCCTGTACTATATAGTGTGAATCATTATATGTCATGACTGTATGTTTAAACTTACTGAACCTGTCACTCACAAGTTTATTTATGTTGCAGGTAAGCCCCTGTATGAAGATAAGACAAGTGATGGATGACGAACGAGATCTGCATGTGCCAAGGGACTGGGCGAGGGTTATGGTACTGTTATAAGTCTTCCGCTGAGCTGTTAAAAGGCATTGAAATGATGTTTTATGATGTATATCAAGTTATAAGAAAGTAAAATGTTTATATAGTAAATGGTTTACGATGATATAATTTCCAAGTAAAGTTTAAGAAAAAAAAAATTCCCTATTTTCATGTTTATACAGGAAGTTAAAGTAAGCATATTAAAGGAAGTAGGAACAAATTAAGATACCAGCCATCACAGGTAGTATCAGAATAAGTTAAAAGCAAGTTAAAAGTAAGTTGCCAACATCCCAAGTGGTTACAGTCTATCGCAGTTGGCAACAGTAGCTGACTGTAATAGTACTGTTTAACCCTACGTAGGACGGGATGTTATACGTTTAATGCATTTAATTGGCAATTTACACTGCATTATAATGTTATACGTTTAATGCATTTAATGCATTACGTGTTGCACAGTAATTAGGTTTACACGTATAGGGTGGTCATCACAAAAAACTTTAAAACAAAAGTTTGGTTAGGCTTTTACAAAGGTTTTTACATAAAAAGTTTGTAAATTTTTACGTAAAATAGGCCTCTGGTATAGTACGTGGCAAGTACCATGGTTTCGAGACGTTTCCTAAATGCCTGAATGTGGCGGCCCGCCCTTCGTAGAGACCATACAATACTATTACAATTAAGCTTCATAACTACTACAATAGATTGTACTTTCATAGGTCGCCGGCTAATCTATCTATCTTTAAAACATGACATTTTTGGGGGATTTTTTTTTAAAAACATCATGTAAAACATTATCCACTAATCACTTTGTTTACAAGTATAAAGTAATTTACATAATACAGTACCTTCACAAAATATATATTATTACAAAAGAACTGTTTCTTTTTCCTTCCTTTGTTAACGCTCAGTGGAAAAACTCTAGCAGAACCATATCCCTTAGCTTCCCATCCCATTTGACACTCGCTATCCTGTTCGCCATCCAGCCATGCAAAGCTAGTGAGCTGGTTGCTTACCTGTAACATAAGCAAAAATGGTGAGCTACAGGCTCAGTAAGTTCAAACATACAAGAAATAGAATTTCTATGAATAGACTATTCATCATGAATAGTAACTTTGACCACTATTCATCATAAATAGTAACTTTGACCACAACACAGTATATTAGCAGTACGTCAACCATAGTGTTAGTACTCTCACGAAACTGTCTTATGATCAATTATGGCATAGTTTCAGTTTTAGGTAATTATCTTTATTTGTATTCTGGTTTTGGGCTCATGTTAACCGTACCATTTTAGTACGCATGACTGGGAACAGTACATTAGTGCTGACCTCCACAGCCTTAATCTCATCATCATAGCCTCGAAGGCAAAGTTGTACATGACTGGGAGCGGTACATTAGTGCTGACCTCCACAGCCTTAATCTCATTATCATAGCCTGAAGGCAAAGTTTACCTCCCCGTACAGAAGGCTAGTACGCCAAAAGTGGTTTCATTACTGACTTTTTAAAGTTCTAACACGGTGACTTCATATTGCCCATGGTTAGGAATGGTTCACATTTTAATTTCATGTGAGTGAGTTTCATTAACCTCGCTCTAGTGCCCGAAGCACAATTTATTATGTGTCCTATTTTCAATAGTGTCCGTAGCACATATGTACCTAACTTATAGTCAGTACATCAAAGTTAGCAATAATAACGCTACATGTTGCAGACAAGTAAATGTCTGAACTTACCTTATCCGTTTCTTCTCCTTTTCTTTCCTAGATCTTTAATCGCTCTCCTTGTGGGTCGATTTTGGGATCCTACATACAAAACCTTGTCTGTTAATTTTATTTCCATTTATAGCTTTTATTTTTTGTTAACAAGCTTAAATAAAACCTATTTATAACTTTTTAACCTTTATTTATCATTTTCCCCATTTTTCTCAACTTTTGAAAAATTACGATTTTACCCCTACATTTTGACAAAATTGGAATTATGCCCCTGATGGGATTTTCTCAATCTAGACTGCACTTTTGGCTCCCAGGAATTTTTATGACTCTTTTCTTATTCATTACCGGGTTCGTTTCTATTTTATTTCCATTTTTCACCATCCCGACCCTTGGGAAACACTATTCCGACCCTTACGTCGGTTTAGTGATTTTCTATCGTTTCGGAGTCTCAAATGAGCATTTTACTAATATTTAAAACGTTCATCTAGACTTTCCCGATTTAGGTCTCCGAGGCTTGGATTTTCCGTGCCCGACTCGGACCTTTACTTCGTTTCTCCAAAACGCCCCCTCCCCCTTGGGGTTGGTTTTTCAGTTTCACTCGCGTTTTACATTTTTAAGGGGACGGATTACTATTCATGAACCACCCCTTAGGTTTCCCTTATTCAATTTTCCTCAAGGGACTCGGGTTTCTGATCAGACCCTAAACTTTTACTCTCGATTCCCTTTTTGCCCTAAATGCCATTTTTTGAAATTTCGTCAGCGTTCGACATAATTTTAAGGCTACCGGCGTTAGGTATGCCTCGAACCATGTGTACCTGCCACGTACTATACCAAAGTCCTATTTTATGTAAAAGTTTCCCAAACTTTTACATAAAAGCTCACACATTTAACAATTCACATTTCCATACACCATTAATAAAATTCTTTCAATTTTGCCCTTAGTTTTAGCCACGGTTTTCCTATCCAAAACCTAGCCAAAACTTTTCAATTCTTTAACCAAATTTTAGGCTATTCAAGGGCTATTACCTAGCACATTTTCAAGCCATTTTCCATGCATTTTACAACACAATTCTTAGGGTTTTTAACCATTCATACCCCACAGCTACTTTAGGTAAAAACATGCATAACATTTTGTTTCATGCTTTCAACCTCATAACTAATATTTCCATAATTCAATGCATGATTTCAACTATCCAAACATCAAGTTAATCATGCAAAAATGTTCACCAAACCCTAACCATATCACACGGCCATTTTAGGGTTATTAGATACCAAAATTTTTCGGAGCTTTCCAACCATGCAAATCATGCTTTCCTTTAATCCAAAACATGATTTAAAACATCACAACACTTAATTAACAACAATCCATGAACAAACACACAAGGTAAGCCACGGATTTACCATTGAAAAACCAACCAAAACTTTGTTTTTCTTTAAATAAAATACATGGTTTTTCTACTAATCACACCCTTAACAAAACCCAAGCACCAAATCAACCAAAACCAACCTAAATATTTTCATCCTTCACAGCATTTAACCTACGGATTTTTCAATGAAAAAGCAAGAGAAAATGCAAACCAAAGATAGCTACCTTGATTTCTAGCTTCCCTTGACTTCAATGAAGATTTTGCTACCACTTTGGTGAAGAAAGTTTGAATTTTTTGCTTGGTTTCTCTTGGTTGCTCACGGTTTGCTCTAGGGAGCACTTAGAAGAATTTTCTTTTTGGCTTTCTTTCTCTTTGAATTAGCTACGGATTTTTGCTTCAAAATGGCCGAAGCTTTATGGTTAAGGAAGCCATATTAATTTGGCAATTTTGGCATGAGTCATCCATGAAAACCAATGAGAAATGGACATCTTTCATGGCATTTCTTTCCACATTTTTGCCAAAATTAATTTGGCTAATTTTGGCCAAATCTAGGCCTTTAGATCATAAAGCAAGTTGATCTTAGCCATTAATGCCACCAACCACCACTTTTTACACATTTAATAAATGGCTTAAATGATGTCATAAATGCAAAATCAAAAGTTTGACTTTGACTTCGCTATTCATATTAATTCGACTACTTTTTGACCAATGTCTGATTGAGCCGAATTTTTCCTGGAATCGTCTTGGTGGGTTCCTGAGGTCTCCGGTGCAGTCGGGTCAATTTATACTGCTTCCGTTTGATCAAAATCAATCCTAGAAGTTTTTCATCTTTTAGTGCACCATAGGCATCGATTAGGGTTTTTAATGTCGTTTTGGCACTGTTTCACTCGTTTTGCTATGGCAAAATTTCTCAACATCGAATTTTTTTATCCATCAGCATTGTCAAAACATTTTAATACATTCTAAACAATATAAATTTATTTATTTCACTCTTTAAACAGTACAAGTTGTCACACATATACAATTGTACTTTTTCTTCTGAGAATGCCAGAATTTCCTGGTTGTCACATTCACCCCTCCTTATAAAATTTTCATCCTCGAAAATTAGAACAAGTGGGGTTATAAACTCCTCATCTCTATTTCTCGTTCCCACGTAGCTTCTTCAATGTTGTGATTTTTCCATAAAATCTTCGCTAGTGGGATTGTCTTATTCCTCAGTACTTTCTCTTCACGAGCTAGTACTCGAATAGGTTGTTCTTCATATGTCAAATCTTCGTGGATCTGAATAGGTTCATGCTTCAACACATGGGACGGATCTGGTACATACTTTCTCAACATTGATACATGAAACACATTATGCACTGCCAAAAATTCAGGAGGTAACGCTAATCTATAAGCAACCTTTCTAATGCGTTCGATAATTTCATAAGGTCCGATATATCTTGGACTCAGTTTTCCCTTCTTACCAAAACGCATAATCCCCTTCACAGGCGATACCTTAAGAAACACGAAGTCTCATTCATTAAACTCCAAGGATCTTTGCCTCTTATCCGTATAACTCTTTTGTCGACTTTGCACAATTTTCATTTAACGCTGAATTCTTGCAACGGCATCGGAAGTTTCTCATATAAAATCCGTCTTATGTAGTTGTTTCTCTCGCAGGTCATAACAGTGTATCGAAGATCTGCATTTCCATCCATAAACAGCCTCATAAGGTGCCATTCCTATGGAAGCATGGTATCTATTATTGTAGAGAATTCAATTAATGGTAACTTCTCATTCCAAATTCCCGCAAAATCCATTACACAAACTCGAAGTATGTCCTCTAATGTCTGAATGGTCCGCTCTGACTGTCTGTCTGTTTGCGGATGAAATGCCATACTGAGTCTCAATTCAGTACCCATGGCTTCTTGCACACACTTCCAGAAATTCGAAGTGAATCATGCATCTCGATCTGATACAATGGATTTTGGCACTCTATGTAATCTGACGACATGAACTATATACAACTAAGCAAACTTTTCGAACGAAAAAGTCATCTTGATAGCTATAAACCGTGCCATCTTGGTCAATCTATCGACAATAACCCAGATGGCATCATAACCTTCTCAGGTTTTTGGTAGTCCCATTACAAAATCCATCGTAATGTGTTCCCATTTTCATTCGAGAATCTCCAAAGGTTCCAATCTTCTTGCTGGATGTTTATGTTCAGCTTTGATTTTCTGACCGGTCATGTATCTGCTCATGAATTTCGCTATATCATTCTTCATCCCTTTCCATCAGAACTGTAACTTCAAGTCCTGATACATCTTACTCGCTCCGGGATGAATCGAATATGGTGTCTCATGGGCTTCTGACATGATCCGTCTTCTAAGTTCCTCATCAGTCGGAACATTAATTCTTCCTTGATAAAGGATCATTCCATCCTTGGAAATTCTTTCTTGAGAATTTGTCATTCTTGGATCTCGTCTTTGAGCTTCCTTGATATCCTCAAACAACGATGATTCCACTTGGAGTGTAGACAATCTTTCAGATATCAGCTCCAATTTCAAAGAATTTATCTCTTGCCGCAATGGTTTCAGAAGCCTTTTTATCAGTAGCTGGTGCGATATGGTAGACTTTCTACTTAAAGCATCTGCTACACGGTTGGCCTTTCCTGGATGATATAGGATTTCACAATCATAATCCTTTACCAGTTCCAACCATCTTCTTTATCGCATATTGAGCTCCTTTTGCGTGAAGAAATACTTCAGGCTTTGGTGATCAGTAAAAATCTGACACTGGGCTCCATAGAGATAGTGTCGTCAAATTTTAAGTGCAAACACTACTGTAGCAAGTTCAAGGTCATGTGGAGGGTAATTCTTTTCATGATCCTTTAATTGACACGAAGCGTAGGCAATCACCTTATCGCCTTGCATCAGAACTGCTTCTAATCCTATTTTAGATGCATCACTGTAGATCACAAACTTCTCCCCTTCAGTGGGAAGCGTAAGGATTGGTGCGCTTGTTAGCCGTCTCTTTAACTCCTGGAAGCTTCTTTTGCATTCCATAGTCCACTCATACTTTCTTTCCTTGCGTGTAAGAGCAGTAAGAGGTGCAGCTAAACTCGCGAATCCCTCTACAAACCTCTGATAATAACCAGCTAACCCCAAGAAACTGTGTATTTCCATCACACTCTTGGGTGCAGGCTATTGGTTAATTGCATCTACCTTCGTCGGATCTACAGCAACACCTTCCTGGGATACAACATGTCCAAGGAAATGTACTCTATCCAGCCAAAACTCGCATTTTGAGAATTTGGCATACAGTTGTGTTAGGAAATGCCCTAAGTATTAGAGACATTTTGATGTATTCATTTTGAACTGGATAATAAAATTATACATAGAGGTTATTCATTACATTGCTATCTGTCCTCGTCTTATTTACATGTTAAAGTAAATGTAAGCAAATATGGCTCACTGACTGCTTGTGTTAAAACTGTTAGAAAGTTGCATGCAACGGACTTTTGTATGCGAGAAGACAATGTTCTAAAGTTAGCAATCTAAACTATGGTCTGTAGTCTATGGGGTTAGACCGAGCATCTAACTGTCACGGCCCAAAATTTAGACACGTGACACGGCAGCCAAATCATAATATCAACCCGAGATTTAAGGAAAACATTTATTACAAAAACAACGGGTCAACATTATAATTTAGCTAAGCCTAATTATAAAGTAGCATCATAATCACAAAACAAAATAAAGTAGAAAGTAAATACCTTTTAATGCGGAAATCAAACACAAAATCGGTTTTCAAAAGAAATTACCAACCATAAATATTCCCAAGCATAGAATTTAAATAACGTGAAATAAAGTCCAAACTTAATGTCTCATTACATCAGAACGAGAAACAGAAAGAAGAAGACGGAGAAAACGGATAGCATCATCTTCGGTAGTAACGGATATTTCAATGAATTTCGGAACTGCTACCTCCCGCACCTGGAAGTAGTCATTTCGAAATCACAAAGAAAAAGGGACGTGAGCGCTAGCTCAGTAGGACAGAAACAAAGGTGGGTTAACAGATAACATTTAAAATTATGGCATAATATTCGTTTCCAAAAATAATCAACAATTTAAAAAAAATACATGACATAATAATCATAAAAAAAAAATCAACAAATTCGTGAAAAACATTTTTAATGCAAGTTTTATTCTGCTGAGGACTTAGCGTAGCTGCAATATACGTGCCCCAATATTAAAATAATAAATCATTAAAACAAACCATCATATTATGAGTGAGGACTTGTCGTAGCTATAATATACGTGCCTCGAATTTGAATTATCCTAGATCATCTCGTTACGGTCTAAATAGGCCGAACGGCCCTGCGCAGGTTTAGGGACCTTTCCCCATGGCGTCAACTTCGGGACGCACGTATCATTTACAATGATCGTGAACTAAAGCTCAATTATGTTCACCGAATTATTCAAAAGATGGTATTTACCAAGTTATATTATGCCATTAATCAAAACACTCTTTAAAATACACATTTATTACAAAATACATTGCATGCGTTTATTTCATCAAAAATAGTATAATAATTTCATAAATCAAAAACAGCATGCCATCAATAAAACAGGGTAATTTAAAACACTTGACTACTCCCAGAAAAGGCTTGAACGTCCTACCTCAATTTTCGCACAAGCGTTGCGATAATGTGATCCACCAATCAAGCAAGAATGTCAAATAATTCCTATAATCAAACATATGATCAGTCTAGGTCTAGACATAATCAGCAAATCATTTTAGTGTGCCTCAAAAGATTTTAAAACGTTTAATAAACATTTGGGATTTAAAATTTGTGAAAAACTCTAAGTTAGGATATTACTGGACATGGGCAGACTGATCTAGGCTGAATGTAAAATCCATATTAATTTATTTTTCATCCCAAAAATTCTAAATTTTTAATATGTTAAACTAGACATCCGTAGCTTTAATTTCATATAATTTTTATAATTTTTGAACATCATTTGGTCATTCAAATAGGCCAAAAACCGAGGGTTGTTTTCAGGCATAAAAATCTGGGTTTCAGTTTCAGTTCAAAACCTGGCAGTTCTGTCCGCCTATCTTAGAAAAATATTTTGACTAGGCAAATGGAGGATTTTGGTTCTGAAATTTTGTAGGAATTTAGGGAACATCTTGAATTTAATTTTAGGCTCAAGAATCACTCAAAAATCGTTTTTAAAACTCAAGTTATGGCTGACACAAATTTACTGTTTATATGGTAATTTTCCAGATTTCCGTTTTTCTGTGTCTGAATTTCGATTAGCCTCAAACCAATTCAATTTTCATCCAATGATCACGAAATTTTGTGGAAAACCTTATCTATATGTCATTAACACAACCCAAGAATCAAATTGACAAAATCATAAAATCTTACACATATGATAATAGGGTTTTTGAAAAGGAGATCAATGAGGCAAAATTTTAGGGTTTGAGAGAAAAATCACACCTTGTTTGTGCTGCCCTATTTTGGATGCTTGGTCTCCCTTTTGGCTGAATTTGTGTGAGTATTGGAGTCTTCAAAACAGTATGGAAATAGTGGAGAAAACCATATAAATTTCGGATTTAAAATCAAAAGGAGAAGGAAGGAAAAAGTTTGATTTCTCACCTTATTTTTGTCTCAAAAGTTGTTGAATCTTTGAGCTGCCTTTTGGTAGGTTTTGTTTGCTGTTTTGGGTGTGTTTTGGGAGAGAAAATTTAGAGAGGGGAGAGGGGAAAGCTGGCCGAAATTTTGAGGGTGAAAGGAGGGGTGAATGAGAGTTAAAAGGGGGTTTTTATACAAGGTTTTTCTTTCCCTTTCTCTTCCTTGTTTGGCTGAAAATTTTAAGGGGCAAAAGGGAAAGTTTTTGTGCTGTTTTGAGGCTAGGGTTTTCTCTCTTATTTCTCCTTAAGTGGCCGAAAATTATCCCTTAGTTTTTAAGGAAAAATAATTTGAATTTTAATTGAGTTTTAACCTAGCTTTTAATTCAAATAAAATCTCCTTTATTTCCTACACTTTATGGCCGAATTTCTTCTTTATATCTAAGGAATGAAATTTGAATTTGAATCTTCCTTAGATTTGTGGAATTTAAATTTTAGTTAAAATCCCAAGTGATGGCCGAATATTTTAGGGTTTCTTTTTGAAGTTCAAATTGTTGACTATTTGAGCGAAATTTGACTAGGAAACCAACCTAGGGTTTCCAAAAGATTTTTAAATTAATTTTTGGCACACTAATTTTATTTAAATTATATATTGACCCTTAAATAAAATTTAAGGTGTCACAAATATCTACCACTAAAAATAGTTTCGTCCTCGAAACTTTAAGAATTACTCCACACTAAAGAAGAGAATAAGAATATGAATAACTTCTCATTTCATTAAGCGATCTTAATGCACCTTTCAAAACATATAGTGGTATATCTACCACTATGAACAGAGTAGGGTTACAAAACAAACTTAAGTCGACTACATTACATGTACTCTACTGCTTAGCGAACCATTCAGCATGGTTCTTGTGCATATCTTTCTCGGTTTCCCATGTGGCTTCCTCTTCACCATGGTTACTCCAAAGAACCTTCACCATGGGTATTGTTTTCGTTCTCAGCTGCTTGACCTTACGATCCAAAATCTTCACCGGAACCTCGACATAAGAGACATCTGGTTGGATTTCTACATCATCTGTTGAAATGACTTCGGACTCTGTTCATGCACTCTTCCTCAGCATCGATACATGGAAAACGTTGTGCACTCCCAAGGTGTCGGGTAACTTCAGCTCATATGCAACCTTACCAACTCTGCGTACGATCTCGAAAGGTCCAATGTAACGTGGTGCTAGCTTCCCTTTGACTCCAAAACGAGAGATACCTTTCTTCGGTGACACCTTTAGTAATACAAACTCTCCGACCTCGAACTCTAATGGCTTTCTGCGTTGATCAGCATAGCTCTTCTGTCGACTTTGTGCTGTTAGAAATCGTTGTTTGATGATGGCAATCTTCTCGTACTGGTCTAGGATCATCTCGGGTCCATCCACTGGTGCTTCCTGGTTGTCAACCCAATAGATGGGTGATCTACAAGGCTTTCCGTACAACGCTTCAAAGGGTGCCATTCCGATACTCGCTTGATAACTGTTATTGTATGCGAACTCTGCCATGTAGAGGTGTTTGCTCCATCCATCTCCAAGATCAAGAACGCAGGCACGTAGCATATCCTCGAGAATCTGTATGAGACGCTCCGATTGACCATCTGTCTGCAGATGAAAAGCGGTGCTGAAGTTCAGTTCTGTGCCTAGAGCTTCCTGTAGACTTTGCCAAAAGCGAGCGTTGAAGCGCGTATCGCGATCAGAAACAATCACTGAAGGGACTCTATGCAATCTGACTATGTTCCTCATGTAAAGCTCGGCTAGCTGGTTCCTGCTGCAAGTCGTCTTGAATGGGATGAAGTGCGCGGTCTTCGTGAGACGATCTACAACTACCCATACTCCATCAGATCCATCCTGTGCTCTCGGTAAGCCGGTTAGGAAGTCCATTCCTATACTATCCCACTTCCACCGAGGTATTGGAAGTGGTTGGAGTAGACCTGCGGGTCTCTCCCGTACTGCCTTTACTTTCTGACACGTCAAACAATTGGCCACGAAGTTCTTCACATCTAACTTCATACCTCTCCACCAAAGCTGCCGTCTTAAGTTTTGATACATCTTGTTTCCACCTGGGTGCATGGTGAACCTTGACTGATGAAACTCTGACAAGATCTCCTGTATAAGCTCTGGGATGTGTGGCACTGCTAAGCGACCCTCATTGTAAAGAATTCCACTGGCTTCCATCGACCACTCTGCAACACGCTTTCCCTTTAATAATCTATCTTGGATGTCAACGAAACGTATATCTGCCAACTGATTCTCCTTGATCCTCTGCACGTAGTCTGGTTCCATTACTAAGTTGTATAACATTGGGTGACCCTGAACTTCACCAAAACGAACTTGACAAGTTGTGAGAACTCTGTCCTTTTCCCACTCATCTATCTGCATCGCCATTATAGAAGCATCATGATCAGGATTGGGAACTGCCTCTCTTTTCCTACTTAGTGCATCTGCAACCATGTTTGCTTTACCCGGATGGTACTCGACTTGGAAGTCGTAGTCTTGCATGTATTCTACCCACCTTCTCTAACGCAGGTTGAGATATTTCTGTGCAGCTAGGTATTTCAAACTCTTGTGATCTGAAAACAGTCTAAAACTGGCACCGTACAGATAACAATGCCAAATCTTAAGCGCAAACACTACTGCAGTTAACTCTAGATCGTGTGTAGGGTAGTTTCGTTCGTGTTGTTTCAGCTGTCGTGAGGCATAAGCGACAACTCGGTTCTGTTGCATCAAGACTGCTCCAAGACCTTAATGAGAAGCATCGGTGTAGACGTCATATACTTGATCCTGATTCGGAATGATAAGGATAGGTGCATACGTCAAACGACTCTTTAACTCTTGGAAGACTGACTCACAGCCCAAACGAAAGGTATAACCTTCTTTGTCAGATTGGTGAGGGGAGCGGCGAGCTTGCTGAAGTCCTGTACAAAACGTCGATAATATCCCGCTAAGCCCAAGAAGCTTCGGATCTCTGGAACATTCTTCAGTCGTTCCCACTTAAGAATCGCTTCAACCTTGGATGGATCAACTGATATACCATCTCCTGAGATGATATGTCCGAGAAACTTAACCTCTGTCATCCAAAACTCACATTTTTCTTTCTTGGCGTACAACTGATGTTCATGAAGAGTCTGTAAAACTATACTGAGATGCCGTGCATGATCTTCACGAGTTCGGGAGTAGATGAGGATGTCGTCGATGAATACGATGACGAACTTATCAAGAAAAGGTCGGAAGACTCTATTCATCATATCCATGAAGGCTGCTGGCGCGTTTGTCAAACCGAAAGGCATTACTAAGAACTCGTAACTGCCATACCTCGTTCGGAACGCCGTCTTCGGGATATCCTCCTCTCTAACCCGAAGCTGATGATAACCGGATCTCAAATCAATCTTGGAGAAGAAACAAGCTCCACCCAACTGGTCGAACAAGTCATCTATGCGTGGTAACGGATACTTCTTTTTGACGGTCACACTATTGAGCTTTCTGTAGTCTACACAGAGATGAAGCGAACCGTCGGCTTTCTTCACAAAAAGGACTGATGAACCCCAAGGTGAGTTGCTGTCTCGGATAAAGCCCAGCGATTTCAACTCATCCAGCTGCTTGCGCAACTCTTTCATCTCTAGAAGTGCCATACGATACGGAGCAGAAGCAAAAGGAGCTGTTCCAGGAACTAAGTCGATACGAAACTCTATTTCTCGATGAGGTGATAAACCTGGAAGAGCTTTTGGAAAAACATCTGGAAAACTATCGACAACAGGTATAGGTTGGGTACTCTTTTCAGAACTGGATCTTTCTACCGCACACAAGGATAAGAAGCAAAGAATACCCTGTCTACTCTTCGACACTAACCTCAGAGCAGATCTATCAACATCCGAAACTAAGCATAACTGATAGGACACTACATGTCCAAAATCAGTTGTAAAGATAACGCGACGATTACGACAATCAAGCATAATCCCATATCAGGAAAGCCAGTCATATCCCAGAATAACATCATAAGCAAACATAGGCATTACTACAAGTGATGCCTCCAAACAAACATCCCCAACATAAACATGGGCTTGACACCCATCACTAACGGTAGTCGTGCCCAACGGGGATTTCACATATAAAGGAGAGTCAAGATTTTGCAGTTTTAAACCAAGCGTACGAGCATAATGTTGGGCTATAAAAGAGTGTGTAGCTCCTGTGTCAAACAAAACATGTGCATATGTACCAAAGATAGGAATTATACCATCTAATGTAGTCGGTGTATGATCTATCTCCATGCTGTTAGCTCCAAGAGCGTGTACCTATGGTGCTTTACCACGATTTTGAGCTGTATTCCCTCGCTGATAGCCCGTACTCTGACCCTGTGGTGGCGGTCTCTGATAACTCGGCACTGGGAACTGCTATAGCGGTGTAGCATGTGGAGCATAAGGCACAGTGTACTGGCTCGTGCGCTGAGGCTGATAGGGAGCCGGAAGCTGAGGGCGCTGTGATTGCAAAAACTGGGGAGTAAACTGTTGTCTTTGTGGAAGACCATTCTGATTCCGCTGATGATGATGTCTATGAGCATTGTCTCTCGACTGTCTCTTCGGGCAAACATTTCTTTTGTGGCCTTCATCACCACACTCGAAGCAGGTAATCACATTCACCCGACCCTGTCGCTGTCCAGAAGACTGATAAGAACCCGATCCCTGAGACTGCTGGTTCTTCTGGTAAGGAGTCTGCGGCTTGTGTTGAGGCTTGTTGCGGATTGGTCCAGACTTGTTTTTGTTACGAGCTTCAAGGAACTCCTTGTCGCCCTCTTCCACTGTCAACGCCTTAGCAACTATCTGCTGGTAGCTATCCCTGATCTGGAACGGTTGTACACCCCTCTTCACATAGAGGCTAAGCCCTTCCTCAAAGCGGAGACACTTAGTAGCTTCATCTAACACCTGATTCTTCACATACCGGGCCAACTCAGTGAACTTGGCTTCATATTCCCGCACTGACATAGACCCTTGCTTCAAACGGATGAACTCCCTAGCTTTTCTGTCGCGGAACTGAGCTGAAAAGAAACGCTCGTGAAAACGCTCCTCAAAAACTGTCCAAGAAGACCTCTGCTCCTCTATCAAACCATCCTCAATACTAGCCCACCAGGTAGAGGCTAGACCCACCAGCTTGTTGGAAGCAAACTCAACCCAGAACTCTGCGGGTGTGGCGGTCAACTTTAGTTGCTTGCGAATGGCATCAAACCAGTAGTCGGCATCCATCTCTGTGCCCGTGCCGTCGAAAGTGGGTACATGAGGCTTAAAGAAAAGAGTTAGGGCTGCCTGTTTAGGATGTATCATAGGCTGTGTAGGTACTGCTCCAGAGGTAGGGTTTTCGGTGGTAGGCGTTTGCTGAGGAGTCTGAGAAGAACTCCCCGCTCTCTGGGTCTCATTAGGAACAACATTGGCTACAGGAGCTGGGTTAGGTGTTCCAAAAGGTAAGACGGTGAGGAGAGCCTGTATCGCCGCCGTGAGATTCTGCATCGCCGTTAGCTGATCGTTCGGTGTAGGGACCGCTGTATTCTGACTCCCTTGAGGCTGCGTGTTCCCGGGGTTCTCTTCGTCGTTGCCTCTCTGCTGCCTCTGACTACGCGTGCCGGGACGAGCCATTTTGCTATATGAGATTGAAGGAAGAGGAAATCCTATAAGCTTCTAAGAGTAAGAAAACTATGCTTGGGTATTTTGAAAACGTTTTGATGAAAAACCCTTTTGAAAACCTGGGCTCTGATACCATTATTTGTCACGGCCCAAAATTTAGACACGTGACACGGCAGCCAAATCATAATATCAACCCGAGATTTAAGGAAAACATTTATTACAAAAACAACGGGTCAACATTATAATTTAGCTAAGCCTAATTATAAAGTAGCATCATAACCACAAAACAAAATAAAGTAGAAAGTAAATACCTTTTAATGCGGAAATCAAACACAAAATCGGTTTTCAAAAGAAATTACCAACCATAAATATTCCCAAGCATAGAATTTAAATAACGTGAAATAAAGTCCAAACTTAATGTCTCATTACATCAGAACGAGAAACAGAAAGAAGAAGATGGAGAAAACGGATAGCATCATCTTCGGTAGTAACGGATATCTCAACGAATTTCGGAACTGCTACCCCCGCACCTGGAAGTAGTCATTTCGAAATCACAAATAAAAAGGGACATGAGCGCTGGCTCAGTAGGATAGAAACAAAGGTGGGTTAACAGATAACATTTAAAAATATGGCATAATATTCGTTTCCAAAAATAATCAACAATTTAAAAAAAATACATGACATAATAATCATAAAAAAAAATAATCAACAAATTCGTGAAAAACATTTTTAATGCAAGTTTTATTCTGCTGAGGACTTAGCGTAGCTGTAATATACGTGGCCCAATATTAAAATAATAAATCATTAAAACAAACCATCATATTATGAGTGAGGACTTGTCGTAGCTATAATATACGTGCCTCGAATTTGAATTATCCTAGATCATCTCGTTACGGTCTAAATAGGCCGAACGGCCCTGCGCAGGTTTAGGGACCTTCCCTCATGGCATCAACTTCGGGGCGCACGCATCATTTACAATGATCGTGAACTAGAGCTCAATTATGTTCACCGGATTATTCAAAAGATGGTATTTACCAAGTTATATTATGCCATTAATCAAAACACTCTTTAAAATACACATTTATTACAAAATACGTTGCATGCGGTTTTTTCATCAAAAATAGTATAATAATTTCATAAATCGAAAATAGCATGCCATCAATAAAACAGGGGAATTTAAAACACTTGACTACTCCCAGAAAAGACTTGAACGTCCTACCTCAATTTTCGCACAAGCGTTGCGATAATGTGATCCACCAATCAAGCAAGAATGTCAAATAATTCCTATAATCAAACATATGATCAGTCTAGGTCTAGACATAATCAGCCAATCATTTTAGTGTGCCTCAAAAGATTTTAAAACGTTTAATAAACATTTGGGATTTAAAATTTGTGAAAAACTCTAAGTTAGGATATTACTGGACATGGGCAGACTGACCTAGGCTGAATGTAAAATCCATATTAATTTATTTTTCATCCCAAAAATTCTAAATTTTTAATATGTTAAACTAGACATCCGTAGCTTTAATTTCATATAATTTTTATAATTTTTGAACATTATTTGGTCATTCAACTAGGCCAAAAATCGAGGGTTGTTTTCAGGCATAAAAATCTGGGTTTCAGTTTCGGTTCAAAACCTGGCAGTTCTGTCCCAAGTGATGGCCGAATGTTTTAGGGTTTCTTTTTGAAGTTCAAATTGTTGACTATTTGAATGGAATTTGACTAGGAAACCAACCTAGGGTTTCTAAAAGATTTTTAAATTAATTTTTGGCACACTAATTTTATTTAAATTATATATTGACCCTTAAATAAAATTTAAGGAGTCACACTAACTCATGTTAAGACTATTATGTTGTCTAAAGTCTTGGAGGGGACGGTTTGTCTTGACTGTCTGGAGCTGGACTCCCAAGTAGAGACATAGATATGTTGCTTGGAGGTGACATATTAGACCGGGACTAAAGCGTGATTGATCTACGTAGTCCGCTATGAGTGGATCAATCTGCTTTTGACGTTCATTGTGCAATAACCTTAATCCTGAGTAAATGAACTTCTTCATGTATATGACTTGTGCACTTTGATGTTCCGATGGCTAAAGCGTCTCAGAGGTAGTAAGCTTATAGACCGGTTCGTTGGGTGCATGACTTGTATACGATGAAGGGTTTGTTTGCGGATATCGGAATCATAGCTCTGAGGAGTTAAAGGTATCCTCTTAAAGGCATTATACTGAATGTGAAAATGGACAAGGCCTTGGGTCGTCTGCTGGGCAGATGACTTCTTATTCACATATGGTGAATAATCATTTTCTTAATTCGGTAGTATAATGGAACTTTAAGATAGCCTGATCAGTAGGATTAAACGGACTTTGACCTAAGGCTGATCATGGGTATCATATGAGGGTTTTGCATATATGACAAGGTCATTGGATAGTAGCTCGTCACAGGCTTACGTAATACGGTATATAATTGGGTGTTCAGTTGCAGGTTTGTAGTGGTGTGACTCTGAAACTAGTGATCATATGATTGAGTTGTTCGGTAAAGAATAATGATCATATGGAATCACGGGAGCCCGATTATATATGTCCAATTAGTCCCTCTACTAGCTCCACATAATTCCTTACCGTTTGGCAAATTGATTTGTGTATGCTATTGGCTAGTTTATTATGCATGGATGGTGATGACACAGGATTAGGATGGTAGACAAGATTCTCTCCGGTTGGATTCAGATTTTGTTTTGGATAATAGAGTACACAATTATTCAAACTCCAAATAAAGTTGCCATGATTTTATTTGAGATTGGATTGGAGTTGTAGAAAATTATCCATGAGAACAAGAATATGAAACACAACCGTTTTGTGGAATTTGAAATTTGAATTTTGAAATTTGAAATTTGAATTTTGAAATTTGAAATTTGAATTTTGAATTTGAGATTTGAATTTGAAATTTGAATTTGAAATTCAAATTTGAAATTTGAATTTGAAATTTAAATTTGAAATTTGAAATTTGAATTTTAAATTTGAATTTGAAATTTGAACTTCAAATTTTGAATCACAGTCTGAGTAGGATTCGAATTTGTTGTGGAAAATCCACATGGTTTGAAATTCGAATTTGAGTTGGATTTGGAGAGGATAATCTTGTTAGAATTCTACTTGAATTTTGAATCCAAATCCCAACAAAAGTGGACAAAATTTTTGAGGATAATCCTCAAGGAAATTTCGAATTTTTTGTGGATAAGATTCAATGGAAAATTCAAGTTTCAATCCTAGTTGAATTTGGATTCTCTCCTTCCCTGAAAAGTGGCCGAATTTAGGGAGAAAATCACCTAGGAAATTCGGTTATTTTTGGATAAGGTTGAGATAAGATTCAAGCTTGAAAATCCTAGTGGAATTTTAGATTCTCCCTTATCCATAATGGCCGAAATCTTTAGGAGAGATTCTCCTTGAAATTTTCTGATTTTTTGGGTTGAAAAAGGGAGATAAAATTCTAGTTAAAATCTTGTTTAGATTTGGATTGGATTTATCCTAAGAAAACCGAATTTTATTGTGGAGATTCTCCCTTGGAAAAATTCAGATTTTATGGATATGGATAAGGGAAAATATCTTTTCCTAATCTAATTCAAATTCAGAGAATCACCTCATGCAGGTCTATAAATAGAGGTCCTGCCACTCCAGTTCTCTCAGACCACAGACTCTCAGGTGAGCAGGCTTATTGTTGCATAGCTCATCGTGACAATAAAGTTCTTTAGAGATCTGGGTGGTCGGAAGAAGACTAGCAGTGCTAGCATACCGATCGAGGTTCAGAGTGCCCACACACTCAGCCATTCGGGAATTAGAGAATAGTAGAGAAGGCTAGTTGGTTGAAGCCTCCGGTCATTCTCTTCCTGCAAGATTGGCATCCTTGAGGTATGCATTTTAATTGTTGTTGGTTTATTGTATATGGCATCATGAGATATTTAACGATCTAAAAATTTTTATTGTTCCGCTGCGCCACTCTGATACGTTTTTACCGATTTATTTTCCTACAATTGGTATCAGAGCCATCTCATGACTATGCCATGTACATAAATTAGACAATTACTTAGTCTTTTTATTTATGTATGGATTTGATATTTAGAGAGTGGCACTCTAGGGTTCCTTTATGTTGTTATCATGGATTATGTATAAAGTATGTGGTTATTTTAATTTTTTGAATTATTATAAGCATGCTTGTTTATACCGGTTATGGTTCCTTAGAATTTAGAAAAATTGTATCTAGGAATTTTTATGTAACCATGGGAGCAGTTTATTAACACTGTAATTTTCCCATGGATTTTAATTTTTGTCTCTTAGAATTTTTTTGGTTAGAATTTTTGTACACCGGAAATGGTTTAGGAAATTTTATGTAATTATTCTTGGAGGAGATTGAAGATTGAAGACCGTAATTTATTTTTCCCAAAAGTTAAATTTGATTTAAAGGTTGAAATTTTGATTGTGTGGAAAATTTCAATTTAATTGGGATTCAAATTAATTTTTGGAGATCCTAATAGGTAAATTGGAATATGACACGAAAATCGAGACACGACCCCTCGGGATAGGCCAACAGGCCTTGGTGGGGCTGCAGCCCCTACCCTCGGGCAGGATGGGGCTGCGGCAGCCCCTGTGCAGGCCCACACCACCCACGGCCGCAGGCTTGGCCTGCAGCCAGGGGTGGCCGTGGCCTGCCCAAGGCTGGCCGCAGCTTGGGCGTGCAGCCTGACGTTGTAGGCTTGGCCTGCAGCCCGGCAGGGCTGTACATGGGGGCGGCTGTGGGCTGCCAGCCCCTCCGGGGTTGGTGGCTACCCACGGCGGCTGCCGCCTACGGGGGCGGCGGTCCAACGGTCCAAAAATCAGAAAATTTTGATTTTTAAATTTGAGATTTAATTTTAAATCATGTTTAAAAATATGTAATTAAAAATTTCAAATTTTTGAAATTACATATTATTACACATGATGTTTAAAATTGTTTAAAAATTTAAATTTGAAATTTAAATTTGAAATTCGAATTTGGAATTTGAATTTGAAATTTAAATTTTTGGATATTTAAATTTTAAATAATTCTTGGGATGAGAAATAAATGGAGAGGCTACATAAAGATGGATACAAGAAGATGGAACAGAATTCAAGACCCAAAGAATGCTTTGGATGGAATTTTGTAATCTTTATTTTCTTTGTTCTAGGATGGAACCATGGCTTGGTTATTCTATCAATTATTTTTTCTGTGATATGTCATGGATGTATAAATATGTATTGATGAATGTTTTATATGCATATTTGATAACATGTCATATAGGACAGGTGAGTGCCGCTCATACTATACTGATCATACATAATTTGTCAAAACTTGCATGTTTTTCAAAATATTGAGTGGGAGAGGGTTTCAAACAAAACCCACGGCCTCCATTGTTGATCCATATGTGAAAGCATGGTAACGCCTCGCGTCAGTTCTGCCCTGACCACACCCCTCGGTAGGTGTTTACCGCCGCCGGTATACTAGATTGGATCTCCTATGTGGAAAACGTGTTCGGGTGCGATCCTATTCATGACCACCCCTCGGTGGCTTGGTAGGACGTGGATCGGGCTACGTAAACAATGGTTATACACTCAAGACTCGTCTAGTTATTAACCTTCCCTAGAAGCTCTGTTAACTAAACTGGTGGCCAAATAAGCGGTTATTAATATATGTCTTAACCTTGGAGGATTTAAGGCAACATATATTAATTGGACGGGGTCCATGTTCCGGCTATTTGTTCTCATGACCACCCCTCGGTGGCTTGGGGCAATAGGTGCTGAGAATTACCGTTGCAATGCTACATGTTTTTTTCAAGTTTCATGTAGGAACATACTTGTATGTTTTATTTGCTAAATTATCTGTATATTTGCTTGGGCTTTGTAATGATGTCTAGTATAATTTTATTTCAGTTCAAAATGTCACCGACACTCCTCATTTCAATACTTACTGAAAATAAGCTGAATGGCGATAATTATAAAGACTGGAAAAGAAATCTATTAATAGTTCTCAGCTGCGAGAGACACAAGTTCGTGCTGGACGAACCATGTCCACCTGGGCCCAAGCCTGACACACCACTTGAGGAGGTCTCGGTTGCCTATAATCGTTGGAGAGAATCCAATGAGATAGTTCGATGCTACATCCTTGCTAGCATGACGAATGCTTTACAAAAGTAGCATGAGACTTATCAAGTTGCTGGGGAGATCATGGAAAATCTGGAGGACATGTTCGGAGGCCAAGAAAAATTGTCTCGACAGTCCGCTATCACCAGCATTATGAACTCCAAGCAAAAGGCGGGTACTCCGGTGAAGGACCATATGATCACTCTAATGGGATTCTTCACTGAGGCTGCCGAGAATGGTGCTGAGTTGGACTACAACACCCAGATCGAGATGGTGTTCAAGACTCTGTCTAAAGATTTTGTGGGGTTTAAGGCCGCATACAATCTGGCGACAAAGGAGTTAGGACTAACCGAGCTCATGAAGCAACTACAGGCTTATGAGCGGATGATCAGGGATGAGGATGCGGTCCGACCTAAAGAAGAGGCCAATTTGACGGAATCTTCCAATCCCTCACGGAAGAGGAAGAGGCCAAATAAGAAGCAAGTGGCTTCTAGTTCTTCTAATCCTCCTGTCTTTGACAGGAAGAAGAAGAAGAAGAAGAAGAAGCCAAAGGACCCTAAAAAGTCCAAATGCTTCCATTGTCGGAAGGTAGGTCACTTCAAGAAGGCTTGCCGGGAATTCCTAGCCGCCAAGGGCAAGGAAGGTAAGGAACTTCATTACCTGGAAGTGTGTTTGGTGGAAGAATCGAAAGACACTTGGGTCATTGATTCGGGCACCACTAATCATGTTTGTGTTTCTATGCAGGGGTTCGTGGAAACGAGAAGTCTACATGATAGGAGCCTCTCATTGCGGACTGGAGACGGTAGCTTTGTGGTGGCTGAAGCAGTGGGAGATGTTTATCTTTATTTTGATCAATTTAGGTTTATTTTATTGAAAGACTGTTTTTATGTTCCTAATTTTAGGAGGAACCTTATATCGGTAGTTTGTTTAATAAAGGATTCTTATTCAGTTTCTTTTAGTAAAAGAGTTGATATTCGTAGAAATAAGTCTTTTATCTATTCTGGATGGATGGATGGAAACCTATATTTGATCAAACCAAAGATGTACTCACTGCTTGACACTGAATTAATTGATAACTCTAAAAGGTTGAAAGTTTCTCACTCTAACAAGGCGTATCTTTGGCATTTAAGACTTGGTCATATTAATCAGGATAGGATTCAAATATTGGTGAAAGATGGTCCTCTGGAATCTCTGGAGGAGGTACGACTTCCCCAATGTGAGTGATGTCTAGAGGGTGAAATGACTAAGAGGTCTTTTGGAGCTAAGGGTACAAGGGCTCAGGAGCTCTCAGAAATTGTGCACACTGACGTATGTGGCCCCATGAACGTCACAGCACGAGGAGGGTTCGAGTATTATGTCTCTTTTATAGATGATTACTCGAGGTATGGATATGTGTATCTGATGCACTGCAAGAGCAAAACCTTTGACAAGTTCAAAGAGTATCGTGCGGAAGTGGAAAAGCAATTGGATAAATCCATAAAGACACTTCGATCTGATCGAGGTGGCGAATATCTCTCCGATGAATTTCTAGGACATCTTGTAGAGAACGGGATTTTATCCCAATTGACTGCACCTGGTACTCCACAACAGAATGGTATAGCCGAAAGGAGAAACAGGACCTTGTTGGATATGGTACGGTCCATGATGAGTTATTCAACGCTGCCATTATCATTTTGGGGATATGCTTTACAAACGGCATGCTATATTCTGAACCAGGTTCCGAGCAAATCAATTCCCAGAACTTCGTATGAATTGTGGCGTGGCAGGAAGCCCTCCCTTGGACATATGAGAATATGGGGCTGCCCGGCACATGTACTGGATGGGGATGCGAAAAAGTTGGAACCAAGATCAGAATTGTGCATGTTTGTAGGGTATCCAAAAGGAACTAAAGGAGGTCTGTTCTATAACCTGAAGGAACAAAAAGTCATTGTCTCAACCCATACGGCATTCTTGGAGGAAAGTTACATGAATGACTTTAAGCCTCGAAGTAAAGTGGTGCTAGAGGAGTTATCGGGTGAAAGAACTGCTCCACAGATTTCGGTCTTGGACGCAAGTTCGAGTTCCAGTGAAAGACCTGCAGACGATCAACAATTTAGGGTGCCTCGTCGTAGTGGGAGGGTTTCGAAGAAACCTAATTTCTTCATGTATGATGCTGAGGTATACTAGGCCGAGACTCGTGAGCATGAGGAAGATCTGGTCACATATGATGAAGCTATAAAGGATGTTGATTCTAAATCTTGGAAACAGGCTATGAACAATGAGATGGATTCTATGAAATCCAACTCTGTTTGGGAACTTGTAGATTTTTTGGATGGGATAAAACCCATTGGATGCAAATGGGTCTACAAAAGAAAGAAGGATGCGGAAGGGAGAGTGGAAACTTTCAAAGCTAGACTGGTTGCAAAGGGATAAAAGCAAAAGGCTGGAATCGATTACGAGGAAACCTTTTCGCCTGTTGCTATGCTGAAGTCTATCCGTATTCTTCTGTCCATTGCTGCGGCTCTCGATTACGAGATCTAGCAAATGGATGTCAAGACGGCATTCTTGAATGGCCATCTTGAAGAGTGTATCTATATGATACAGCCCGAAGGGTTCATAGCGAAAGGCGAAGAAAGGAAAGTTTACAAGTTGCTTAGATCCATTTATGGATTAAAGCAAGCATCCCACTCATGGAACCAAAGGTTTGATCAAGCGATTAAGACATTTGGTTTTGAGCAGAATGTTGATGAACCTTGTGTTTATAAACGTATTAAGGATGGAAAAGTGGTCTTTCTGATACTCTATGTCGATGATATACTACTCATTGGGAATGATGTAGGGAACTTATCATCGGTCAAGCTTTGGTTACACCAATAGTTTGACATGAAGGACTTGGGAGAAGCTAATTATGTTCTAGGCATTCGTCTCTTCAGAGATCGAAAGAACAAAATGATAGCATTATCCCAAGCTTCATACATAGATAAAATAATTGACAAATATGCAATGCTAGAGGCAAAGAAAGGCTCACAACCTTCTATTACTGGTCTAACTCTTTCATTGGATGACTGTCCCAAGACATCGGAAGAAAGAGAGCGTATGAGTAAGGTCCTTTATGCATCCGCTGTGGGTAGCCTTATGTACGCTATGCTTTGCACTCGCCCAGACATTTGTTTTGCAGTAGGTATGGTGAGTCGATATCAAGCAAATCATGGAACCAAGCACTGGCAAGCTGTAAAGCATATACTCAAGTATCTTAAGAGAACGAGGGATTATATGCTGGTGTATTCTGGAGGGGACCTAACACCCGTAGGATACACGGACTCAGACTTCCGGACTTGTAAGGATTCGAGGAAATCGACATCTGGATCAGTGTTTTTACTCGGAGGAGGCGCCATTATGTGGAGGAGCGTGAAGCAGGACTGTACAGCTGACTCTACTATGGAGGCTGAGTATGTGGCTGCGACTGAGGCATCTAAAGAAGCGGTTTGGCTCCGTAAGTTCTTTAGAGACCTTGAGGTCATTCCGGGTGTTGACAAGCCTATCACACTTTACTGTGATAACACAGGGGCTATTGCCAACACAAGGGAATCTCGGCACCACAAGAGGACCAAACACATAGATCAGAGGTATCACATTATTAGAGGGCATGTGGAGACAGGACAAGTGGATGTATGTAAGATCACATTCGAGGACAACATTGCCGATCCCTTTACTAAGACTTTGGTAGCTAGAAGCTTTGAGAGGCATGTAGAGGCGATGGGGATGCAGAACATGGCACATCTACTGGCTTAGGGCAAGTGGGAGATTGTTAGGAAATGCCCTAAGTATTAGAGACATTTTGATGTATTCATTTTGAACTGGATAATAAAATTATACATAGAGGTTATTCATTACATTGCTATCTGTCCTCGTCTTATTTACATGTTAAAGTAAATGTAAGCAAATATGGCTCACTGACTGCTTGTGTTAAAACTGTTAGAACATTGCATGCAACGGACTTTTGTATGCGAGAAGACAATGTTCTAAAGTTAGCAGTCTAAACTATGGTCTGTAGTCTATGGGGTTAGACCGAGCATCTAACTCATGTTAAGACTATTATGTTGTCTAAAGCCTTGGAGGGGACGGTTTGTCTTGACTTTCAGGAGCTGGACTCCCAAGTAGAGACATAGATATGTTGCTTGGAGGTGACATATTAGACCGGGACTAAAGCGTGATTGATCTATGTTGTCCGCTATGAGTGGATCAATCTGCTTTTGACGTTCATTGTGCAATAACCTTAATCCTGAGTAAATGAACTTCTTCATGTATATGACTTGTGTACTTTGATGTTCCAATGGCTAAAGTGTCTCAGAGGTAGTAAGCTTATAGACCGGTTCGTTGGGTGCATGACTTGTATATGATGAAGGGTTTGTTTGCAGATATCGGAATCATAGCTCTGAGGAGTTAAAGGTATCCTCTTAAAGGCATTATACTGAACGTGAAAATGGACAAGGCCTTGGGTCGTCTGCTGGGCTGATGACTTCTTATTCATATATGGTGAATAATCATTTTCTTAATTCGGTAGTATAATGGAACTTTAAGATAGCCTGATCAGTAGGATTAAACGGACTTTGACCTAAGGCTGATCATGGGTATCATATGAGGGTTTTGCATATATGACAAGGTCATTGGATAGTAGCCCGTCACAGGCTTACGTAATACGGTATATAATTGGGAGTTCAGTTTCAGGTTTATAGTGGTGTGACTCTGAAACTAGTGATCATATGATTGAGTTGTTCGGTAAAGAATGATGATCATATGGAATCATGGGAGCCCGATAATATATGTCCAATCAGTCCCTCTACTAGCTCCACATAATTCCTTAATGTTTGGCAAATTGATTTGTGTATGCTACTGGCTAGTTTATTATGCATGGATGGTGATGACACAGGATTAGGATGGTAGACAAGATTCTCTCTGGTTGGATTCAGATTTTGTTTTGGATAATAGAGTACACAATTATTCGAACTCCAAATAAAGTTGCCATGATTTTATTTGAGATTGGATTGGAGTTGTAGAAAATTATCCATGAGAACAAAAATATGAAACACAACCGTTTTGTGGAATTTGAATTTTGAATTTTGAAATTTGAAATTTGAATTTTGAATTTGAGATTTGAATTTGAAATTTGAATTTGAAATTCGAATTTGAAATTTGAATTTGAAATTTAAATTTGAAATTTGAAATTTGAAATTTGAAATTTGAATTTGAAATTTGAAATTCAAATTTTGAATCACAGTCTGAGTAGGATTCGAATTTGTTGTGGAAAATCCACAAGGTTTGAAATTCGAATTTGAGTTGGATTTGGAGAGGATAATCTTGTTAGAATCCTACTTGAATTTTGAATCCAAATCCCAACAAAAGTGGACGAAATTTTTGAGGATAATCCTCAAGGAAATTTCGAATTTTTTGTGGATAAGATTCAATGGAAAATTCAAGTTTCAATCCTAGTTGAATTTGGATTCTCTCCTTCCCTGAAAAGTGGCCGAATTTAGGGAGAAAATCTCCTAGGAAATTCAGTTATTTTTGGATAAGGTTGAGATAAGATTCAAGCTTGAAAATCCTAGTGGAATTTTAGATTCTCCCTTATCCATAATGGCCGAAATCTTTAGGAGAGATTCTCCTTGAAATTTTCTGATTTTTTAGGTTGAAAAAGGGAGATAAAATTCTAGTTAAAATCTTGTTTAGATTTGGATTGGATTTATCCTAAGAAAACCGAATTTTATTGTGGAGATTCTCTCTTGGAAAAATTCAGATTTTATGGATATGGATAAGGGAAAATATCTTTTCGTAATCCAATTCAAATTCAGAGAATCACCTCATGCAGGTCTATAAATAGAGGTCCTGCCACTCCAGTTCTCTCAGACCACAGACTCTCAGGTGAGCAGGCTTATTGTTGCACAGCTCATCGTGACAATAAAGTTCTTTAGAGATCTGGGTGGTCGGAAGAAGACTAGCAGTGCTAGCATACCGATCGAGGTTCAGAGTGCCCACACACTCAGCCATTCGGGAATTGGAGAATAGTAGAGAAGGCTAGTTGGTTGAAGCCTCCGGTCATTATCCTCCTGCAAGATTGGCATCCTTGAGGTATGAGTTTTAATTGTTGTTGGTTTATTGTATATGGCATCATGAGATATTTAACGATCTAAAAATTTTTATTGTTCCGCTGCGCCACTCTGATACGTTTTTACCGATTTATTTTCCTACAAGTTGATGCTTCCTTATCATATGCAACACGATCCTCAGATGCTCTTTGTGCTCCTCATGAGTCTTTGAGTATATAAGAATGTCATCAATGAATATAATGACAAACTTATCCAAATAATCTTTAAAGATTCTGTTCATCAAGTCCATAAACACTGCTGGCGTATTTGTTAATCCGAATGGCATCACAAGGAACTCATAATGACCATAACAAGTCCTAAATGTCGTCTTAGGAATATCACTTTCTTTAATTCTCAGCTGGTGATATCCTGATTGTAAGTCGATCTTGGAAAATACCGCTGCGCCTTTTAACTGGTCGAATAAGTCATCAATTTTAGATAACGGATACCTATTTTTGATCGTAACCTTATTCAACTCCCAGTAATCAATGCACAAATGGAACGTTCCATCCTTTTTGTTGACGAACAACACAGGTGCACCCCACGGAGAATAACTCGGTCTGATGAATCCCTTGTCCAAAAGCTCTTTTAATTGTTCCTACAGCTCTTTTAACTCCACTGGAGCCATGCGGTATGGTACTTTGGAAATAAGTGCCGTTCCAGGCATCAACTCAATTTCGAACGAGATTTCTCGTTCTGGAGGTATCCCTGGTAACACTTCTGGAAATACGTCAAGAAATTCATTAACAACAGGAACATCTTCAGGTTGAAGCTTTTGTTCCTCTGTAATATCCATCACATATCCAGATATCCCATACAACCACTGGCCATCAGCTTACTTGCTTTCAGTGAACTGATCATCATCTTCGTGGGTTTTCGAGAAGCATCTACGTATTCGAAACTCTCTTCCTCCTCGGGTTGGAATACTATTTTTTTGATTTCCGTAGTCGATCGTAGCTTGATGTTTCCCTAGGAAATCCATGCCTAGAATCACATCATAATCCACGATCTTCATTATGATCAACTCAGCATATAGCTCCCTATTTACCACATATACTGGTACATGAGGTAGCCAGTAATTGGACAATAATACTTCCCCAAGGGGTAAAGCTGTCTTAAATATTTTTCCCATATAGTCCTTAGGATGTCCTATCTTTTCAGCAAATTCATAGGATACAAAAGAATGTGTAGCACCAGAATCGAATAGTATAGAGGCTACATGACTAGCGACAGGAAGCTGACCTGTCACCACATTTGATGTTCCTACCTCTGCATCCTCCTTGGTGTAGGCCATTATACGAGCATCAGCATGTGGCACACGCTCCTGGCGTTGCGGCCTTACTGGTGACTTTTCAACCTTGGCCTAAAGGGAATGAGCTTGTGGGTGTGTCTGGTGCGGTTGGGAAGTGCCTTATACACCCTGCCTATTGCTTGGACAGTTTCCAGCATAATGACCTTCCTTTCCACATTCATAACAAACAAGTGGCCCAAATCTGCATTGCCCAGAATGTCTCTTCCCGCATGTAGGACAATTTGGTACATTGGATTCCACATTACCAGCTGTTCTTCGCTGCTAGTTTCGATTATTTACCTGGCGATTTCTAGTATAATTGCCTTTCCTCTTGTTTTGCTGGGATCCTTTATTATTTCCCTGGCTTGGTTTAGCATTCTGATTAGGCTTGCTAGATTGACCAACTTGTGTCGACTTAGCCAAAGCCCTCTCCTTCTTCTTGGCCTCCCAGTTCTTTTCTCTTTCCTCCTTCTGTCGGGCTACATGAAACTCAGCTCTCATGGCATGACTAACACAATCTGCTTCAGAAGTAGGTGGTATATGTCCACTATCTACCAATGCCGCAATTTTTGGGCTGAACATCCCGATCATTTTCTATATTTTCTCCCTCTCAGTAGGGACTACATAGGGACATAAGCGGGATAACTGATCGAACTTTCGGCAAACTTCTCTCACTGACATATTTCCTTGCTTCAATTCTGAGGACTCTTTCTGCTGTAGTCTCATAGATGCCGGATCATAGTATTTCTGGTTAAATTCTTCTAGAAGTTCTGTCCAACTCATGGTAGACACATTTCTTCTCAGTCGCACAGTGTCCCACCAAAAACAAGCATCTTTCCTCAACACAAAAGACGCACATGCGACCTTCTCCTGGTCAGTTAAACTCATGAATTTCAGGATCACTTACAATGATGACAACCAGTCTTCAGCCTCTAGAGGATTAGCATAACCCTCAAATTCTGATGGCCTCATATGCCTGAATCTTTCATAGATGGGTTCCAGATTTACTACCGGTGGCTATTCAGGAACTCTCTCATGTACAGCAGCTAGAGGAATAACCGGATCTACCTCAACTTCCTGTTCTACTTGGGTGCCTTCAGAACCTTACCTCTGTTCTAAATCCTCTATTCGTTGTCTTAGATCAGCATTTTCTTGCATCTGAGCTTCTAGTAAAGCTTGTAATTACTCTACTCTTTCCATGAGATTAGGACATCATTCTCATCTCTCTAGTTGATTTCGTAAATCCACCATCCTGCCTATTATCCTATTATGGCACAACAATTCACCGTTAGCTTTTTCATGACCACATTCGTAAAATCATATAAATTTATGAAATTCAGGGTAATGTAAAGCCACATCATCGTAACACATCATCGTACAACATATAATCATTTTGATTTTTCATTCATAACAAAACATTTATATATCATACATAACCATCTGTAGTCATATACACATCGGCCATCATATACACATCGGCCATCATATACATCTTGGCCACAAGTCTATACGAAAGAGCTTTTCTCTATAAGCTACTTATGTATATGAATACATCTACAGGTCACACATCTCTTGCATCTGGGACTAGAGGATATTCTTTTGGATCCTCATCATCATCTGAATCATTTGAGTCATCACCACCCCTGTGCAATGCTCCCTGTCCTGAGTCATCACCTCCTCGTGTTTTAGACAGTCCGGCCTTATGATCGTTCATCATCCTTCTTGGCCCAAAGATGCGTGCCGTCATCTCATCTTGACACAGTGTCTCTCGTCGACTCTGCGACAAATGCTCAATCATAATCTCCCTCTCGATCGTCCTGATCGTCACTACAAACTCTTGGAGCGTAGGAGGATATAGCTTAATCACCCTCTGTCTCAACTCCATAGGTAAACCTTTCCAGAAAAGTTTGCTTCAGTGAGGTTGGGCAATGGACATCTCCTCGTAATATTCTCCTCAAATCATGCTGCGTAAGACATAACTGTCTCACCAGACAACATGACTATCCTCTCTGTCTGGAGAATATAGTCCCTAACCTCATCAAATCCAGGATACATGGGTGTAACTACCTCTCGTCTCTCTGGAGGTGTAGGAGTCGGTGTAGTATCCTTAGGCGAAAACTGATCAGCAAATCGCTGACAGAACTCAGCCCAACTGAATCCCAACAAAATCTCTTGATCACAATAATCCCAGAATAAGCGAGCATCTCCCTAAAACATACTTATTGCCAATTGGATCCATATCTCTTGATCAATATCACACATCACCATAATCCTGTCTATTACATGGAGCCAATTCTTTGTCTCCATTGACTGTCGTCCACCATCAAACATAGGGGGACTACTAGCTCTAAATGCCTATACCGCTCGAGCCGAAACTCTCACCCCAATATGTTGGCGCCTACCAACAACTGGAATGTCTACTACTACAGGTGGATGAAGTACCGATCGAGGATGTACTACATCTACAGGGGCTGGTGCTACTGTTGGTACTGCAGGTCTCTCTGGCACCGGGGTTCTAAGTGCCGGACATTGGGAAATAGACGGCCTTATGATAGGTCTCGTCCATACCCGCAACAATCCTCTTGGTCATGGTAGCGGCGGTCTCGCATAAGGAGGTCTAGTCATCTTGCTACCTATAAGATAATTATTTTCATATAAGAAAATAATTGACTAAACTTAAGTAAACTACTTACTTAGATTGCGATGCAGGATGCGTAAAGTGTCAAATCAGGATATGGTCAACACTACTTGATACCAATTATGGTGACCAGCCCTTTGTTGAGACCATACAATACTATTACAGTTAAGCTTCATAGCTACTGCGATAGATTGTACTCTCATGAGTCGCCGGCTAATCTATCTCTCTTTAAAACATGATAATTTTGGGGGATTTTTTTTAAACCATCATGCAAAACATTATCCACTAATTACTTTGTTTATAAGTACAAAGTAATTTACATAATATAGTACTTTCGTAAAATATATATTATTACAAAAGAACTGTTTCTTTTTCCTTCCTTTGTTAATGCTTAGTGGAAAAACTCTGGCAGAACTGTATCCCTTGGCTTCCCATCCCATTTGACACTCGCTATCCTGCCCGCCATCCAGCCATACAAAGCTAGTGAGCTGGTTGCTTACCTGCAACATAAGCAAAAATGATGAGCTACAAGCTCAGTAAGTTCAAACTTACAAGAAATAGAATTTCTATAAATAGTACTATTCATCATAAATAGTAACTTTGAGGACTATTCACTATAAATAGTAACTTTGACCATAACACAGTATATCAGCAGTACATCAACCACGGTGTTAGTACTCTCACGAAACTGTCTTATGCTCAATTATGGCATAGTTTCAGTTCTAGGTAATTATCTTTATTTATGTTCTGGTTTTGAGCTCATGTTGGCCGTACCATTTTAGTGCGCATGACGGGGAGCGGTACATTAGTGCTGACCTCCATAGCCTTAATCTCATCATAATAGCCCCGAAGGCAAAGTTGTACATGACTGGGAGCGGTACATTAGTGCTGACCTCTACAGCCTTAATCTCATCATCATAGCCCCGAAGGCAAAGTTTATCTCCCTGTACGGAAGGCTGGTACGCCAAAAGTGGTTTAATTACTGACTTTTTAAAGTTCTAACCCAGTGACTTCATATTACCCTGTGGTTAGGAATGGTTCACATTTCAATTTCATGTGAGTAAGTTTCATTAACCTCGCTCTAGTGCTCGAAGCACAATTTATTATGTGTCCCATTTTCAATAGTGCCCGTAGCACATTTCATCTCTCTCTCTATTCTATAATAGTGCCCGTAGCACATATGTACCTAACTTATAGTTAGTACATCAAAGTTAGTAATAATAATGCTACACGTTGCAGACAAGTAAATGTCTGAACTTACCTTATCCGTTTCTTCTCTTTTTCTTTCCTGGATCTTTAATCGCTCTCCTTGTGGGTCGATTTTGGGATCCTACAGACAAAACCTTTCTGTTAATTTTATTTTCATTTATAGCTTTTTTTTTTATTAAAAAGCTTAAATAAAACCTACTTATAACTTTTTAGGCTTTATTTATCATTTTCCCCATTTTTCTCAACTTTTGAAAAATTACGATTTTACCCTTACATTTTGGCAAAATTGCAATTATGCCCCTGACGGGATTTTCTCGATCTAGATTGCACTTTTGACTCTCAAGAACTTTTCTGACTCTTTTCTCATTCATTACCGGGTTCATGTCTATTTCATTTCCATTTTTCATCTTCCCGACCCTCGGGAAGTACTATTCTGACCCTTATGTCGGTTTAGTGATTTTGTATCGTTTCGGAGCCTCAAATGAGCGTTTTACTAATATTTAAAACGTTCATCTAGACTTTGCCGATTTAGGTCTCCGAGGCTTAGATTTTCCGTACCCGACTCGGACCTTTACTTCGTTTCTCAAAAACGCCCCCCCCCCCTCGGGGTTGATTTTTCAGTTTCACTCGCGTTTTACATTTTTAAGGGGATGGGTTACTATTCATGAACCATCCTTTAGGTTTCCCTTATTCAATTTTCCTCAAGGGACTCGGGTTTCCGACCAGACCCTAAACTTTTACTCTCGATTCCCTTTTTGCCCTAAATGCCGTTTTTTGAAATTTCGGTAGCATTTCGACGTAAATTTAAGGCTACCAGCGTTAGGTACGCCTCGAATCATGTGTACCTGCCACGTACTATACCAAAGTCCTTTTTTATGTAAAAGTTTCCCAAACTTTTACATAAAAGCTCACACATTTAACAATTCACATTTCCATACACCATTAACAAAATTCTTTCAATTTTGCCCTTAGTTTTAGCCACGGTTTTCTTATCCAAAACCTAGCCAAAACTTTTCAATTCTTTAGCAAAATTTTAGGCTTTTCAAAGGCTATTACCTAGCACATTTTCAAGCTATTTTCCATGCATTTTACAACATAATTCTTAGGGTTTTTAACCATTTATACCCCACGGCCACTTTAGGTAAAAACATGCATAACATTTTGTTTCATGCTTTCAACCTCATAACTAATATTTCCATAATTCAATGTATGATTTAAACTGTCCAAACATCAAGTTAATCATGCAAAAATGTTTACCAAACCCTAACCATATCACACGGCCATTTTAGGGTTATTAGATACCAAAATTTTCCCAAGCTTTCTAACCATGCAAATCATGCTTTCCTTTACTCCAAAACATGATTTAAAACATCACAACACTTAATTAACAACAATCCATGAACAAACACACAAGGTAAGCCACGGATTTACCATTGAAAAACCAACCAAAACTTTGTTTTTCTTTAAACAAAATACATGGTTTTTTTACTAATCACACCCTTAACAAAACCCAAGCACCAAATCAACCAAAACCAACCTAAAAATTTTCATCCTTCACACCATTTAACCCATGGATTTTTCAATGAAAAAGCAAGAGAAAATGCAAACTATAGCTACCTTAATTTCTAGCTTCCCTTGACTTCAATGAAGATTTTGCTACCACTGTGGTGAAGAATGTTTAAATTTTTTGCTTGGTTTCTCTTGGTTGCTCACGGTTTGCTCTAAGGAGCACTTAGAAGAATTTTTTTTTTTTTTTGGCTTTCTATCTCTTTGAATTAGCTACGGATTTTTTCTTCAAAATGGCCGAAGCTTTATGGTTTAGGAAGCCATATTAATTTGGCAATTTTGGCATGAGTCATCCGTGAAAACCAATGAGAAATGGACACCTTTCATGGCATTTCTTTCCACATTTTTGCCAAAATTAATTTCGCTAATTTTGGCCAAATCTAGGCCTTTAGATCATAAAGCAAATTGATCTTAGCCATTAATGCTACCAACCACCACTTTTTACACATTTAATAAATGGCTTAAATGATGTCATAAATGCAAAATCAAAAGTTTGACTTTGACTTCACTATTCATATTAATTCGACTACTTTTTGACCAATGTCATATTTAGCCAAAATTTTCCTGGAATTATCCCGGCGGTTTCTTGAGGTCTCCGGTGCAGTCGGATCAATTTATACTGGTTCTGTTTGATCAAAATCAATCCTGGAAGTTTTTCATCTTTTAGTGCACCATAGGCACCGATTAGGGTTTTTAATGTCGTTTTTGCATCGTTTCACCTGTTTTGCTTCGGAAAAATTTCTCAACACCGAATTTTTTTATCCATCAGCATTGTCAGAATATTTTAATGCAGTCTAAACAATATAAATTTATTTGTTTCACTCTTTAAACCGTACAAGTTTTCACACATATACAATTGTACTTTTTCTTCCGAGAATGCCAGAATTTCCCGATTGTCACACAGAAACTTAAAAATTAAGCAGAAATGTTGCCAAAAATTTTAGAACGACATAAATAGGTATTTTAGGAAATGAGAAGTAAAATAAGGTCAGGTAAATTAGGTTGGAGAAAGGATGACAGACGTTTCAAAGACTAGTGAAATGTGCATCTGGAGCTTCTAAATATGAAAAAACAAAAAAAGACTAATGACTAAGTGTCGAAATAGTGTTCCCGGGAGACAGTAAAGAGTAAATCGAGAAATAATACTGTAAAAATTTAGAAAAGCCTAAGAAAAATTATTATGTTATGACTTTTGGGTTTAGAATAGCCATAACTAAGATTTTTAAGACAAAAATTTAAATTTTGTATAGTACATGGGCGTACACGGGTGTGTAGTAAGAAAAAAAATTTGAACACGTCTAGGTTACACAGCCATGTTGTGAGAAAATAAATCACCCGAGAGTTACACGACCAGGAACACGGCCATGTACTAGACTGTGTATATATGCAGAAATGTGCAGGATACATGGGTAGGCTACATGGCCATGTAGCAAAAATATAAATAACCTGAGAGTTACACGGCTAGAGACACGGTTATATATCAGGCTGTGTCACATAATATATAGGTTACATGGGTAGGTTACACAGCCATGTAGTGATTATATAAATCACCCAGAGTTACACGGCCAGAGATACGACCGTGTATCAGGCCGTGTACATGCAATGTGTGGGTTACATGGGTAGGTTACATATCCATGTAATGATTATATAAATCAATCAAGAGTTACACAGCTAGAGACACGGCCGTATATCAGGCAATGTACATGCAATGTATAGGTTACACAGTTAGGTTACATGGTCATGTAGTGATTATATATAAATCACCGAGAGTTACACGGTCTGAGACATGGTCGTGTATGAAGCCATGTATAGTGTACACGGGAAGAACACCCCATGTAACACGGGCATGTAACACAGCTGTGCACTGGACCATGTATTATTTACAAGTAATGAAAAAAAAAAGAGAAATAAAGAGGTTCTAGAAAGGTCTAAATAGGACTGTTAAAATTTTAGATGTTATCATAAGGCTTTAATTAAAATCTTAAAAGCTAAATTAAGCAAAATAAAGATAGTTTAATGAAAGTGTATTAACTGACAACATTCTGGTCTATAGGAAACCGGAGCAGAGACGGGCAAAGGAATTCAAAGGACCCAAGAAAGGTTACTTTAGCACAAATATCGTTAGTACAGACATTTAAATGTCTACTCACGAACTGACTGGGCATAGAATTGTGTATATATATAAGTTATATATTTGGTGACATGACAATCTAATATGTTCACGTAGTCAGAAAAGCACGAAAAGATAAAGTAAAGAAAGATATGTATAAGCAAGATAATAAGATTGAAAATGTAAGGTTGGCATACGGGCCTCCCAGAGAGAGGTTTTCTAATTATAGCCTCTACCCCAGTTGTGTGGTGATACCTCAAGAATATGGTAGTTAACGGCTCAAAGTGCTACCCCAAGTTTGGTAGTTTAAAGTTTGACCTTGGGGTTGATTGGTGGGTCGCTCACCCTTCTCCCATTGGTCTACATGCATTAGGTACGTCCAACCACATGTCCACAAGTGAAAGATAAAGAAAGAAATGAAAGGAAAGAAAAGAAAAGAAAAGAAAGAAAAGAAAGAATAAGATAGAATTAAAAGAATAAAGAAATCATAAGAGCAAGAAATAGTCACACATAAGAGGACTAACCCTAAGTGTTATGTATAAAGCATGTTTACATATATGTTTGTACTTACTGAGCTTTAGCTCACGAGTCTGTTCATGATATAGGTAACAAAGGTAAATAACCTGCATTATGAAAAGAAAGCTGAAGGGCTGGCAAGCAGATTCTCACAGTGTCATGGATGGGTTATGAATCCGTTTCGTAAATTATCTGCTGTGAAAGAAGTGCAATAGAAAAGTATATGTATAAATGTATAAAGATAGGACAAGTGTATTATGTATAAAAGTGAAGCAAGTTTAAATGTATACTTATGTAATAAAGTATGTTTATATTACTAAGTATTTTAAAGAAAACAGGGTAGCAAGTATTTTACAAAAAATGAAATAGAATAATATATGTATATCTGCGATTTCCAACAACTCATATTTTCCATAAGTTATAAAAAAAATCTATGATTTTTTAAATACCAATCTTTTAAACCACAAAGAGTAGGTAAGTTAAGTAAGACAAAATAAAGAGCAAGAAAGAAAGAAAGAGAGTGGACGACTCGAGCTAGTCGGGTGGCCCATAAGAGTTGGTGTTAAAGCGAGCGGTTCTTCCACTGATCTTCCATGACATTCCTGTATCTGCACCTACTCAGTCTAAGTAAGTTAGTCTTTAGATAAGTATTGTATTGTTATGAGCGCTAAACCATGTCATTATTGTTTGTAATAGGTTACACAAAGCAACATGGTTTGTACACGAGCTAGGCAAATTCAAGAAACCGATTTCGCTACTATACTAGCCAATATACAAGTTGGGCTTGATGCTCAAGAGAGACAGAACCAGAGATTACAAGAATTGTTAGAATAAAGAAACGTAGAATGAGTAAATCCCCCTCTACCCAAACTACTAGTGCCAAAACCACAGCCAGCTGTAGAGTCGATTGTACCCCTGGTACCAACTACACTAGAAATGGCCTTAGGTGCCCAACCAGTGATTAATTGTGACACCTCGTGCCCTTAGTGGCCTGGATCGTCACTAAAAAAACTTGCTTCTTCTTTTAATATTACTTATATCTTCTTGTAATTGATACTTAATTAGATACCATAATTTTAGGGATTTTTTTTTCTTTTTTTAGTGTACGTACTTACTATTCACATACAGTTGCTATTAATGGCTACTATTCAAAAATACTATTTAACGGTTATTGTTCAAAATACTGTTTAATAATTACTATTCATAAATACTGTTTAACGGTTACTGTTCAAAAATACTATTTAACGGTTTGTAATCACAAATACTGTTTACTCAAAAATTATGCTGAAGAATACTCGCGGTGTGTCCACAACCTCCCCTCACATCCACCTCCACCGCCATCATCGCTCGTGATGATTAAGCCATAGGACGCTTACCTATAGCATGAACACACTCTGTGAGCTTTACGCCCAGTAAGTACAACATGTTTACCACAAAACATGTTTAAACATAATACATACTTAAAAATCATATAAACACGTCATATACCATGCTATATATCACATATCATCACGTAACACATCAGTGAATATAAACTTCACATAACATATGCATTACAGAAACATCGTGTACTGAGTGCCCTTACTGTAACTAGAAGCATAGTGAACTATAACTAATGCATGGTCCGGTTATATTCATTTATGCTTCAATATTCTCTTTTCTTTCTCTTGTCTATTTAGGGTTCATGTGTTAGTACTGTGTGCGCGCAGGCCATCGGTAACGCTTGAGGTTACTAAAAAGCCAGAGAGCCATCAACAGATGCTCAACTTTCTGCTTAACTTTTCTTATAAACCCTTTCGACTTAAAAGGTCGGTATGACATGCCTATGAATTTCCATCTTGTTTATTTTGTTCTAGCCACATGCTTCTCTAAGCTGTCCCAAATCCTACGCGATAAGGACATATGGCTTCTAAATTATTCTTTCATCAATCTACTTGATTGTGAAACTAGATGCTCTTAAATATTCTGTGCATCAACGTGTGCATGGCATACATACTTAACATAATGTGAAAATATCATTTTAAATACATTTTCATTCATGCCTTAGGCGGAGTTGTACTTACTTGGATTGCAAGCAACTTCGTGCACTCACGCCTCTATCAGCTTACAGGTCACTACCTGTCATCATTAACGTATCTTATCAGCACCTTCACTGAGTCACTAATACTATTAGTGACTACTACTTGTGTTTCTATGTGGTATCGAGGCCTAACGGCACCCTACTGGCCTACTTTGGGAATTTGGTGTCTAACTTGTACTGTGTTTGATTAATTGTCTACTTGACAGATTAATCATCATTCCTCACAGTGTTGCTTAAAACATGATCCTTGACTGGTTTACCGATCAGTCAACTAACTGGTTACCTCACGTCTTCATAACTAAGAAGTCTACCGGGTTACTAAGAGTAAACTTGGTGTAGTAACCGGCCTAGTCACTTTGCCTATTTGGGTGTGATAGCCCTTTTGGCTACTATTCTTTGGTATAGTGGCCTACCAGGCCACTATGGCTCATTTGGTGTGGTAGCCTACTGGGCTACTAAGCCTCGTTTGGTGTAGTAGCCCACCAGGCTACACACATTGTTTTGTTTATTAAGAAGATTGTTTTAGTTTGCTTATAAAAATTCTTTGTTTTGAAACCATCCCCATATCACCCCGTTGAAAGGTGGGGGATGTTTTTTTGAAAATCATGTTCATATTTTAAAGTATTAAAAACACATATTGATTTTGAAGTGTAAATTGCATTTTGATTTGTTTTACATTTTAAAGATGGTTTCGAAATATTTTTGAAAACTATTTTGAAACTTGGTACAAACGACTTTATTTGTGATTTTGGTGGACATGAAAGTTTTCGTCCTCGATGAGATGAACAAATCTCATGTTTATCTCGGAGCTCAAATCTAATTCTAACGACTCCTAAATTCATTAAACCCATGGGCTATGTGCCCAGTTTTTTGTGAAAGTCCCAGTTTAACATTACTTTGAAAACATCTTTGTTTGAGGCCCGAAAAGGCCAAATTTTTAAAACACGCTTTAGTCGTTCTTAAGATCTCGACGAGATCTACAACTTTCATGTTGAGTCTGAGAACCAGTTGACAATCTAAGGGGTTTGTTTTTAAGGAAACCCGAGACTACTTTCTGGGTTTGGATTTTGCTCCCAGTTTTTGGCACTGAGAGAAAACTACTCGAAAAGCCTATCGTAATGTCGTTTTTGGCCATAGGTTATTTGACAAAAAAACGACCGTATAGAAATTTCCTTAAAATAACGTGTTTTACCAAATCTCAAATTTGGACCATAAGTGAGTCAAAATAGCCAAAATCTGTGGCCATCAGTAAGGACAGATTTGTGTCCAACCACATAATTAAACGTTCATGCAGCTCACATACTTATAACCTTATGTAAAAATTGTAAATACAATCACAACCTCATAAACTTAAAAACGAAAAGCTAAGAGCTCAAAATAAATTTATTACAAACCATTTGTATGAATAAATACACATAAATGGCCTTGATCAAAACTTAAAAATCACTAAACACAAAGGAAAGGGTTTTCGGTCTTTACTTCTTATGCTTTGAACCGAGCACAACTTGAACTAAGGCTGGAATGGCAAAGTGGCCATTGAAAACCAATGAGAATGGAGTCGGTTTTATGCTACCAAAACATGAAAGTATTTCTCTCAATATCAACTTAAATAAAAGACCTAAAACCATAAAGATTGGTCTAGAACCTTACCCTTAGTTGGACTTGAAATGACTTAGAATTGATTTCTCCTAGCACAAGCTTGAAGAGGTTTGTTTTTGGCAACTTTTAGTACGACTTTGAACTTGGAAAATGAAGGATTTTAGGGCTTGAGAGTGGTCAGATACTGCTTGGAAAAGAAAGAGAATGAGTTAAAGTTTTGGAGTGTGAAATTGAACAAACCAAAGCTCAAGGTATGGCCATCCCTTTTATAGGCAATTCCTAAGCTTGCTTAACCAACCTATGCTTGATTAATCAAGCCATCTTTGAGCTAATTTAGGAGACAAATCCCTGCCCTTCTCAGTCCTCTTTGGCATGGAACTTGGGCACATTTAAGGGAAGGGTGAGAGAAAGGATGGTGATGGAATGGTGATGGCAAGTTTAACATTGTTTATACAATGTGTCACAACCTAACACAATATTTTATTTCTTGCTTTTTGGTGTTTTTGAGCAGCTGAAAAACAGCTGGTTTCTCAGCCATTGGTACATGGTTTTGATAGCCAAATTTTACATCTGTGTTGCTATTTTAGCAGTCCAGTTTTCTACTGCGTTTTTCGGTCCTCTCTCAGCAGTGTTCTAATTTTCATCTGGAAATCAGATTTTCTGAATCTAATTTTTATACTGATGATTTCTAGATACTTTATACTGTCTAAGAGCCCATTCTACATAAATTTACTATTTATTTCTTATACTGTGGTTGTGTCTACATTGTGTTGTCCTTTCGCATGCAAACTGAGGCGTTCTCGGGTGAAATTTCAGAAACAGTCTCTTTTGACTAATTCGGATGTGCTGATTGCATTTTTATCAGCCTTATGTCCGTCCGGGGTCGTCTGGACCATTTTTCAGGATCTGTGTGATCCCACCTCAAAAAATATGTCAGGTGCCCGATTGACTAATTTGGGTGTCCTGAGTCTAAATATATCAGTTTCGGGGCTAGTAAAGGTCGTCTTGACCCTCATCTTGATACTGCGTATCTCCCAAACTTATAATTCTCATTTTGGGCTCAATTGACCAAATTGAGTCTACTGACCGTTCATACATCAGTTTTATGTCAAATTAGGGCCGCCTTGGCCAATAATCTGACATTGCATTTTTCACTATTTACTATTCATTACTTTCTATTCTAACTGACTAGTCTGAGTATTCTGACTCCGATTTTGTCAGTTTCTATATGAGAGGAGGTCATCTGGACCATGTTCACGGTAATGTACCCTTGCTAGGGTTTCTCATTGTTGTTGTGCTCAAATGATTGGTTCGAGCGTTCTGGTGATCTATTCACCAGCCTTATGATACCGTGTGTCTTCATGCACACATGCACGTAATAGGGTAGACTAGGTTCACTGTCGGTCACCCTATTCATTGCATGGATAGTACTTAAATAGTACTGTATCTATATAGTCTATTCAATTGGAAATTATACTGTATTTCTCAACTTAATTGCTTAATTACATCATAATTAAGTTTCACAATTCATGAAAGTCAATTTAGTGGCTTTCTTCCCATACATGACCTCCTACACGGACGTGTACAAGGGCTACACAGGCATGTATCCGTTGAGCCTGCTCAACACGGTCGTGTCTTGGGGAAATTTTATTTTCCTGAATGGTACACGGCCTCCTACACAAGCGTGTACCTGGCTGTGTTTCACTTACATGGCCATGTTCAATTACACGGCTTCATGCACGTGTACAATACCATCGGTACACGGCCACTTACACGACCGTGTACCTGACTGTGTTCTGCTTACACGGCCATGTATAGTTACACGATTTTTGACATTCCAACAACCCGATCAATACATGGTCACTTACATGGCCGTGTTCACTTATACGGCCATGTTTACTTACACGGCCACTTACACGGCCGTGTATATGCCCATGTTCTTTAATTTTTACACTAAAATGCATCAATTATTCTTCAATTTCTCATTAATTGAAATTCTAAGTTACAGGAATGGGGCGGTCCTTACAACCTACCCCCCTTACAAAATTTTCACCTTCGAAAAATAGAATAAATCCAGGAAGTCTCTTTTCATATCCTATTCCCGTTCCCATGTAGCTTCTTCAAGGTTGTGGTTCTACCACAATATTTTTACAAGCGGAATCACTTTATTCCTAAGAACTTTATTCTCTCTGGCTAGAATCTGCACGGGTCTCTCCTCATATGTTAGATCGATATGTACTTTAACTGGCTTTTGGCTTAGGATGTGTGAACTATCTGGCACGAACTTTTTTAGCATCGAGACGTGGAAGATGTTATGTAGAGAAGCTAGTTCGGGAGGGAGCGCTAATCTATAGGCTACCCTTCTAACTCTCTCGAAGATTTCGAGAGGTCCTATATATCTAGGGCTAAGCTTTTCTTTCTTCCCAAAGCGCATCACCCCTTTTGTGTGTGCTACCTTGAGGAAAACTGAATCTTCTTCTTGAAATTTGAGAGGTCTTCATCATTTATCCGCGTAACTCTTTTGGCGACTATGTTTTATCCAGCCTTTCTCTTATAAGCTTCACGTCTGCTGTGGTATCCTTAACGAAGTCGGTGCTGGTGAGCTATCTTTCTCCAGTCTCATGCTAGTGAACTGGGGATTAACATCTCCTTCCATAGAGTGCCTCATACGGAGCCATCCCAATCGAGGAATGATAGCTATTATTATACGAGAACTCTATCAATGGTAGCTTCTGATCCAGTTCCCTTTGAAATCTAGGACACACACTCTCAACATATCCTCTAACGTCTGAATGGTTCTCTCGGACTGGCCATCAGTTTGAGGATGGAAGGCGGTGCTGAACTTCAACTTGGTTCCCATTGAAGCTTGAACACTCTACCAAAACCTTGAAGTGAAGCCTCCATCGTGATCTAAGATGATCGATTTCGGTACATTGTGTAGTCTTACTATTTGGGCCACGCACATTTCTACCAGTTTCTCTACTGAATAGCTTAGCTTCATGGCTAAGAATCGAGTTGATTTCATTAGTCAGTCCACAATTACCCAGATTGTGTCGTGGTTGCTTGTTGTTCTGGGCAGTTTGACCACAATTTGCTCCCATTTCCACTCTTGTAGCTCGATCTTCTGCAGTTCTCCTCCCAGTCGCTGATGCCCGGCTTTGATTTTCTGGCATGTGAGGCACTTTGCTACGAATTTGGCAATGTCATTTTTCATTTCTGACCACTAAAAACTCGCTTTTAGGTCCTGGTACATCTTATTCGCCCCTAGATGAACCGAGTATGGCATGTCATGGGGTTCTGAAAGGATTTTTTTTCTTCAGTTCTCTTTCTTTTGGGACACACACTCTATCTCTAAAATAGAATATGCCATCCTTAGAAACTTGAAACTCTGAACTCTGGTCCTCCATTGCCTCCTTTTTGAGCTTGTGTAGGGACAAATCGAGGTCTTGACCGGCTTTGATATCCTCTAAGAGTGTTGACTGGAGAGTCATTTCGGATAACCTCCCTGTCAAAAGCTCAATCTTGCTGCTGAGTAGCTCTTATTGTAGTGCGTCTGGCAGGGCATGAATTGCCATAAGCATTGAAGAGTGCTTTCTACTTAAGGCATCGGCCACCTTATTGGCTTTCCTTGGATGGTAGACGATTTCACAGTTATAATCCTTAACCAATTCCAGCCATCTTCATTACCTCATGTTGAGCTCCTTCTACGTGAAGATATACTTGAGACTCTAGTGGTCTATGTAGATCTCGCATTTGATGCTATATAGATAGTGCCTCCATATTTTGAGCATAAAGACTACCACTGCAAGCTCTAGGTCGTGTGTCGGGTAGTTCCTTTTATGGTTCTTGAGTTACCGTAAAGCGTATGCGACCACTCTACCACCTTGCATTAATACAGCTCCTAGTCTAGTCTTGGATGCATTGCTGTAAATCACAAAATTCCCCTAGTCGACATCTGGTATGGTCAGGATCGGAGCGCTCGTGAGTTTGCTTTTTAACTCCTGGAAGCTTTTCTCGTACTTGTCCATCTACTCATACTTCTTTTCCTTCTTGGTCAGTGCTATAAGCGGTGCGGCTAGCTTTGAGAATCCTTCAACGAAACGTCAATAATAACCTGCTAATCCTAAGAAGCTGTGGATTTCTGTTACATTCTTCGGAGTTGGCTAGTCACTAACTACCTCGACCTTTATGGGATCTAGTGATACGCCTTACTTGGAGACTACATGACCGAGGAAGTGAACCTTCTCCAGCCAAAATTCACATTTGGAGAATTTGGCATATAGTTGATGCTCCTTTGACTTGAGTAAAATAGCTCGTAGATGCTCTTCGTGCTCCTCCTTCATCTTAGAATATGCAAGTATGTCATCAATGAATACAATGATAAACTTGTCTAAGAACTCCTTAAAAGACACGGTTCATTAAGTCCATAAAGGCTGCAGGTGCGTTTGTCAATCCAAACGACATGACGAGAAACTCGTAGTGTCCATATCGAGTTCAAAAAGCCATCTTGGGTATGAGTTCATCCCTTATTCTTAGCTGATCATACTCAGAATATAGGTCAATCTTGGAGAATACGGCAGCACCTTGTAGCTGGTCGAACAGATTATCGATCCTTAGTAATGGATACTTATTCTTGATTGTGATTTTATTCAACTCCCTGTAGTCGATACACATTCTCAGCATTCTGTCCTTCTTCTTTACGAATAAGACAGGTGCTCTCATGGCAAATAACTCTGTCGGATGAATCTCTTGTCCATCAGGTCCTTCAACTGGGTGTGGAGTTCCTTTAGCTCTGCCAGGGCCATTCTATACATGGCCTTAGATATAGGGGCTGATCTTGGTAATAGCTCGATCTTGAAGCATATTTCTCGCTCAAGTGGAAGTCCTGGAAAATCTTCAGGAAATACTTTCACAAACTCTCGAACTACTGGTATGTTGTTTGGTCCAGTCTCTACCTCTTGAGACTTGTCTACGATGTGTGCGATGAATCCAGTGCATCCACTGGATAAAAGCTTGTGAGCCTTTATAGCCGATATCATCATCTTGGGTTATTTTAGTGATAAACCCTCGAAGACAAACTTCTCATATCCGACTGGCTCGAAGGTAACCTCTTGTCTCCTACAGTTTACGATGGCGTGGTACTAGGCGAGGAAATCCATCCCCACTATCCCGTCATAATAATGTATGTCGAGGATGATCAGGTTGATACTTAGCTCCCGTCCACATATAATTACTGGTACATGGCATAGTCAGTAATTAGACAATAAAACTTCCCCAGAGGGAAGAGCAGTTCGAAAAGGTTGGTTCATTCTATCTATATTTTGGCCTATCTTCCTATCAAACTCTGATGATGCAATAGAATATGTTGCTCCATAATCAAATAAAACCAGTGTGATGGAGTTGGCGACAGAAAGCTAAACTATCACTACAATTGAGGTTCCAGCCTCTGCGTCCTCTCTAGTGAATGCATAGATCCTCCCCTACGCCTCTGGAGCTTCCAATCTACCCTGGGTGATGGATGGGCCTTCAATTCTTCCTTGAGTAGCGTGCAGTTGACCTCCTGTGGCACGGGCTTAGCCCTGTTGAATTTGCGGGTTAGATCGGCAGTGCTTGGCGAAGTGGCCATCCTTGCCATAGATGTAGCAACCGTTAGTCCCTAGGCAGCATTCTCTTGGATGATTCTTCCCACATTTTGGGCAAGGTGGGTGTTGGTTTCCATTTTCCCCCCTAGTTGTGCTTCTTTTAGGGGAAATTCCTCTACTGCCCCTGATTATTCTGGTTTCCTTTTCTTTTATTGTTATGGTTGGACTGTCTATGGTGTTGGCTGGCCCCTGTGTTTTGGCTATTGCCCACATTCTGACCCTTGTTGTGAGAATCTAGGTGCTGTATTCCCTTACTCGGTCTGATCTATGTCTTCTCTTCTCGCCTTACCTTGAATATTTGGGCCCTTCTCTCCTTGTTTTAGGCTAGCCAATATTTGGCCCGGATGGCCCTGTTGACACATTCGGCCACGATTGCAGGCCCATGGCTGCCGCTACAAACTTGGACTATAATGTCTATCCAAAACATTTTTAGCATCCTCTGAACTTTTTCTTTCTCATTTGGTACTAAGTTGGGGCATAGTCGAGCTAGCTGCTCGAATTTTCGGACCGCTTCCATAACAATCATGCTACCCTGGCATAAATTATTCAATTCATCTTGCTGTACAGCTAGGGATTCATCGTTGAAGTACATCTCCTTGGACTTGATGATTAAGTCTGCTCAGTTCATTGCATTGACATCTCTTCTAATTGTCATGGTCTTCCACCACTGGCGTGCTCCTTTGCGAAGGGCTAGGAATTTATATAGTACCTTTTCTCTCTCTGTTAGTCCTACTAGGTCTAGGATGACCTGGACGTCAGTCATCCAGTCATCGGCCTCAATAGGGTTTGTCGTCCCTTTGAACTCGGGTACTTTCATGCACCTAAACTACTCATATAGGTCACCTTCCCTGTGGGCTGGTACTAGAACATTAGCTACCGCGGGAGCAGCCATAGCTGATGGTGCTGGTGGGGTCTGGACTGGTGGGACTACCTACTCTCTAGGTATGTTAGGGGCAATTGGAGTTGATTGGGATGGCACCTCAACCGATTGTGGTGCCTGTTGTTGTTGGTTCATTCGTTCTCTGAGCTAGTTAAGCTCTCTTTGTTGATTTATTATCATTTCTTGCATCGCTGCGAGACGTGCCAGGAGCTCGTCATCTTGTGTAGCTTGGTTGGTCTGAGCTCTTGTTCGTGCCCTTATTCCTGTGTAACCCTATCACATATCGAGAAAAGTGAACATAAGTTCCTTAAACCTTGTACTTGGGACTCGTATTACATATCATTTTCCTTCTTATTAAACAACTTTATTTTAAACATCATAGGTATAATTATATTATATCTTTCTTTTCTTCCCTTATACTGAGATGTTCAATACAACTGCCGCATTGCATTGAAACATCGTCTGAGTGCCAGGAATCGTCCCGCACTCTTCATTGTACTTTGATCATATTTATGGAAAATTTATATTTAGGCCCTCAGGGCAAAATGATGCTTCCTTTCATAAAATATTCAAAATATAGATACATGCTTTTAGCTTAATAGGAGTGACACATGCTTCCAAAATACATTCCCATAAAGTACAGCTAACTAAGTCAGACGGGGAGCTACTATTCCCCTATATATACAAAGCAAAATTCCCGTGAGAAAGGTTACTACTACTCAAAAGATATCACAAACTCGGCGTTTGACATCATCTCGTCCAAGTTGTCGCTAAGTAGAAATTCCTCAGGATCTTCATCTTTGTCACCCTAAGCAATGCTACCCTCATCGTCACTAGCGATGATGACTTGGGGCTCATACATTGCCATCCACTCATCATCATTGAAGTAATCAGGAAGTTCCTCTTCCTCATCGTTAGGTTGAGCGTCGGGGATAGCCTCATCGTCATCTTCCTCTTCGTGGTGCTCAGGAGACTGGGGGACTAGCCCAGGATCATCCATTGGATCCCTCTACTCCTCGGGTGCTTTAGGTAATATTGGCTGAGGTTCGGTCATAAATTCTTCATCGGCCGCTTGGGCTGCTACCTCTACCAGGTCAGGGTTGAGTGCTACCCTCTCGGCGTCCACTATGTCTCGGATAAGGTGCCTCAAGTCTTCATGTGGTAGATGGTAGGGAACGTGGTCCCTCACATACCCAGGTGTCTCCTACCACAGTAGGTCAACTATCTCTGAAAAAGGTCTATCCTGAGGGATGTGAGGCAACATGGCATCCAGAAATCTCTATCAATAGTGCGCCATGGTCTCCCCCTCATAGAAATCCCAAGTGTCAGAGAGGATCTGGTATCGTCACTCACGTATATCCTCCCATATGTTTATGTCTCGGGCTGGTGGAGTACTATTGCAGAGGTCGCGGCAGAATTTGGCCCACTGCATCTATGACACCCCCGATTCTGATCACCCACAACTGTCATGAACCAACACTATTGCCGATCAAGACAACTCGTGAGCTGAATCTAGGTCGTCAGTTTAAAACTCTTTTTCTTAAACTTTCATTTTTTAGGGCCTGAAAATTTCACCCATAATTTTTTTTTCTTTTTAATACATACTTTTTCAAAAAGAAAGCTAAGTATGAAAGCCATGTAAAATATAATACTCACTTTCAGTTATCTTTTGGAGTATAACATAATGCACAATATACAAAATATTTATACTGCTGTTTGTTTTTTTTCACAAACTCTTCAACTCACTAACTTAAAAAGCTCAACGGAAGTCTTTTGGCAGGACCAAATCCACAGTGAAATCCCTATCCCTTGACACACTCACATCTTTCTGCCATCCATATATCTACTGGACAAGTTTCTTACCTGCAACACGAACAAACTGATGAGCTAACAGGCTCAGTAAGTTTAAATATACTTAGTAAGTATCACATGGATTAAAAAACATTGAAAACTCAATCTCCTATGAAAGGTACTATTTATCATGAATAGTAGTATTCACCATGAATACTATTTGGTTACTATTTACATTACCTTAAACTTTGACCTTTGATTGATGAATAGTAACTGTTACCTTAACTGGTTACTATTTACATTACCTTAACTGGATACTATTCACATATCCTAATCGAAATCACTATACTTGGTATATTATTTGGTTATGCTCAATTATGGTTTTCATCATATTATTGATGGTTCATTCTCTATTTACTTTCTAATATAGAGTTCTTTTTACGGCAATACCGCTATTAATCTTGCGCACTGACTGGGAGGGCCTAGGGAGTGACCCTAGAGCTTCGGCCTCCACAGCCCTTATATCCCCATAGGACTTGAGACACCTCCATCAATATGTTAGAGGGAAGGTACGCCTTAATGGTTTTTATTACCATCTTTCAATTATAGTTTTGACCAAGTGACATTAATCGTCACCTCAAGGTCACTATCCTCCATCGCCCGTAGGCCTTACTTATTCTCTTTTCTCATTATATGGGATATGTTATACTAACTAATCCCCAAATATCCTTAGGACTTTATATCTAATGCACATCTAGTACATAATAAAAGAATTTAGTATTTCATGTTATAGTCATGAAAATGCTTGAACTTACCAGTACTGTGCTAATGTCCACTTCCGGAACTCCTCTGCAGTTCTATCTCTAATTTGACTTCCTACAGACATAATATTGTCTGTTTATATTCTCTATTAATTATCACTTTACATATATTTACTTTGTGATAAATTTTACAAAATATTTCAATTCATTATATGGTACACGGTCTGCAACACGCTCGTATCCCTAACCGTGTACCTCTCGGATTTATTTTACACGGCTGTGCTTCATTGTACACGCCCGTGTATACTTTAAAATCTAGATTTTTAACTTTAAAATCTTCATTTTGGATTCTAGAATTTTATTTAAGTTATTCTAAATCCTTTACGAACCTTTTCATGCTTTTAGGAAATTTTTGGTCAAAATGATCATTTTGCCCCTATCGGGTCTCGGGACCGTAATTATTTCATTATGTCGTTTTTCTCAAATTTTCTAAACCTAATTATCTTAAAACAACATTCCCTAGGCTTCTGTTTTGGTGCTAAAAACCCTAATTGTTCATTTTCTGACCCTCAATTACTATTCATCCATCACCTAGGGTCGTTTCTCTTTTTCGAACGTTTCGGAGCCTCAAATGGCCATTCACTACTCTTAAAACACTTTTCATCCCGTCCCCGACCCTCGATTCTTGAAAGGCTCGGGTTTCCTATCCCGGCCTAATATTTTTCCTCGTTTCCCAAAATATCCCTAACATGAAATTTTTTTTCCTGTTTTAGGCATTTTAGACATTAAGGGTCGGTTTATTATTCCTTTTGGGTTGGTTTTCCATTTTCAATCCTAATCCACGGAGGAGTCCTGGTTTCCTTCACGAGTCCTATATTTTAAGGTTTCCCCAACGTTAGGTATGCCTCAGAACCTTTGTACCTGCCACGTACTATACCAGAGGCCTATTTTATACAAAGTTTCCAAACTTTTTATAAAAATTTTCCACATAAATCAATATTCAAAATCCATACACAATCAACAATATTTTCCAAACTATCCTTGGTTTAACATGTTAATCATCACCAAAGATTTTCATTACAACATTTCAAATATCACATATCACTCTTAGGTTTTCTAATGTGTAAAACGACACCAAAACCTAACAAAATTTTCATTCCAACCCTAGTATTAGCCACGGATTTTTCATTCAAATCACATAGAAAATTTTGTTTTCTCTACTAGGGTTTTTATCAACATTTTTCAACACTAAAAATTTCCATTTCCTAGTGTTCAGTACCCACGGTTTTAGCATGAAATTTACATCAATTTTTCTTGTTTCCTTATTCCAATTCATGCTTAATTTAACATGAAAACAAATGGTTCTAAACACCAAATCAAATAATCAATTTCCACTTTACTTTTCACACCAACTATGCCATAGTTTTGCAATGGAAACATGCAAAATTTTTGCTTGTTTCTAAACCCTAAATCATTCTTTAAATTCTACAACATCAAACAAATCATATAATCAACAAAACAACAATTTTTTTCATTGTTTTTCCACACTTCAAACCTACATTAACTAGTTGATAGCTTGATGTTAGAAATGTAATGGAAGCTTATTTTGGTGTGAAATTTGCAACAAAATTTTGGCTTAATAAGGGGAGAAAGGCCACAGTTTTTGGGCTGAAAAAGAGCAAGAGTTTGGCTAGATTTTTCTATTTTTTCTTATGAATTTTGATGCCTATTTATAGGCAAAACTCAAGGACCATTTAGCAATTCTTTTTCAACAAATTGTTAATTGTTCAAGGACTAACGAGTAATGATTTTGGGGCCAAAATAGAATTTTTTTCTTTCTCCCTTTCCACATGGCCAAATGGCCTTTTAAATAAATGCTAAATTTTTTTATCATTTTGGTAAGATTGTCACCCTTGATCAAAAGGTGGGATAATCTTAGCCATACACCTTTCAAATTACTTTCCAAATTAAGAGAAATAAAATGGATTTATGACATCAATATGATGATGTCATCCTACTATTCATATTAATTTAATAATTAATTCATGGTCAAATTTTGATCGAAAAGCGAACCGAACAGAACTTTACCGAAATCGCGTAGGCGGGTTCCGGGCGCCTTCGGTGCGATCGATTTGTTTTATTTTGCTTCCGTTTGATCAGAATTCTCTACCATAAATTTCTATTGTTTTAGTGTATTTTGATGCATTCTCTAGGGTTTTCAGCTCTGATTTCGAACCATTAAGCCCAAAAATATTCAATAAGATTTTCCATCCTCGAACTCACTCATTCTAACACTGTCGAAACATTTTCATAGTATTCTCAACAGTATCAAAACATAACTTTTACATATTTTATTCATTAAAATTAATACATACATATAATTTTAATATACTCTGAGAGTGTGAAATTCCCGGTTATCACATTCACCCCTCCTTATAGAATTTTCATCCTCGAAAATTTAAAATAAACGGGGGCACAATTTTCTAATTTCATCTTTGCGTTCCCATGTAGCCTCTTCAATGTTGTGATTTCTCCACAGCACTTTGACTAATGGGATCATTTTATTCCTTAAAACTTTATCTTTGCGTGCCAGAATTTGAATAGGTCTTTCTTCATAGGTCAAGTCTTCCTGAATCTGGATCGGTTCATGTTTCAGCACATGAGACGGATCCGATATGTACTTCCGTAGCATCGACACGTGATACACATTATGTACTACCGACATTTCTGGAGGTAACGCCAATCTATAGGCAACTTTACCAATGCGTTTGATGATCTCATATGGCCTTAATATATCTTGGACTCAATTTCCCCTTCTTCCCGAACTGCATTATTCCTTTCATCGGTGAAACTCTTAGGAGTATGAAATCCCCTTCATTAAACTCTAGGGATCTTCTCTTTTGTCCGCAAAGCTCTTTTGTCGGCTCTGGGCTATCTTCATTCGTTGTTGTATTTTTGTAACTACATCCACTGTCTCTTGTACAAAATCTGTCCTATACAATCGTTTCTCTTGTAGGTCATACCAATGAACTAGTAATCTACACTTCCTTCCATATAAAGTTTCATAGGGTGCCATACCTATCGAAGCTTGGTAGCTGTTGCTATAAGAAAATTCTACCAATGGAAGTTTCTCATTCCAGCTCCCCAGGAAATCTATTGTACATGCACGCAGCATGTCTTCTAGCGTTTGGATGGTTCGCTCAAATTGCCCGTCTATCCACGGATGAAATGCTCTGCTCAGACCCACTTCTAGTCCCATAGCTTCTTGCACACATGTCCAGAAGTTCGAAGTAAATCATGGATCACAATCTAACACAATAGATTTAGGAACTCCATATAACCTGACTATGTAGTTAACATACAAGCTCGCTAACTTTTCCAACGAGAAGGTCATTTTTACTGCAATGAACCTTGCTGTTTTTGTCAATCTGTCTACAATAACCCAAATGGTATCATAGCCTTCTCGGGTCTTCGGTAGTCCTACCACAAAGTCTATTGTCATATGTTCCCATTTCCACTCAGGAATCTCCAACAGCTCTAACTTTCCGCTTAGATGACTATGTTCAGCCTTAACTTTTTGGCACGTCATATATCTGTTTACAAACTCAGCTATATCCTTCTTCATCCCTTTCCACCAGAATTGCAGTTTCAAGTTTTGGTACATCTTACTGGCTTCGAGATATACTGAATAGCGCATTTCATGGGCTTCTGCCATAATTCACCTTCTTAATCCTTCATCATCTGGAACTTGAATTCTCCCTTGATGTAGGATTAGTCCATCTTTAGATGCTTCCTCCTGCGAACTTGCTAGCTTTAGATCTCATTTTTGAGCTTCTCTGATATCTTCATATAACATTGACTCCAATTGTAATGCAGCCAGCTTTCCAGTTATTAGCTCCATCTCCATCATGTTGATTTCTTATTACAATGGCTTTGGAAATTTTCCAATCGGCAGTTGCTATGCAGTAGTAGACTTCCTACTTAACACATCTGCAATGTGATTGGCTTTTCCCAGATGATAGAGGATTTCACAATCATAATCCTTTACTAGCTCCAGCCATCTCCTTTGTCGCATATTTAGCTTCTTCTGTGTTAAGAAATATTTTAGACTCTGGTGATCCGTATAAATCTGACACTAAGCTCTATATAAATAGTGTCACCAGATCTTTAACACGAACACTACTACGGCAAGCTCCAAATTGTGCGTGGGATAATTTTTCTCATGGTCCTTTAATTGACGCGAGGCATAGGTAATAACCTTGTCGCCTTGCATCAGGACAGCTCCTAATCCCATCTTTGAAGAGTCGCTATATATCACAAACATCTCCCCTTCAGTCAGAAATGTAATTATCGGCGCCCTCGTTAATCGTTTCTTCAGCTCTTGGAAGCTTTTCTTGCACTGTTCAGTCCATTCATACTTTTTTTCCCTTACATGTAAGTGCCATGATAGGAGTGGCGAGTCGTGTGAATCCTTCAACAAATCTTCTATAGTAACCGGCTAGATCTAAGAAACTCCGTATTTCCGTCACGTTCTTAAGTACGGCCTATTCGTTGATCGCCTCTACTTTGGCAGGATCCACAGCGACTCCTTCCTTAGAAACCACGTGTCCAAGAAAATGTACTCTATCCAGCCAGAATTCACATTTGGAGAATTTGGCATAAAGTTTATGCTCCCTTATTGTCTGCAAGACAACTTTTAAATGCTCTTCACGCTCCTCGCTAGTATTTGAATATATGAGAATGTCATCGATAAACACAATGACAAACTTGTCTAGATATTCCTTAAAGACTCGATTCATCAAGTTCATAAAAGCTACGGGTGCATTTGTTAACCCAAACGGCATCACAAGGAATTTGTAATGAACGTAGCGGGTCCAAAATACGGTTTTGGGGATGTCACTCTCCTTGATCCTCAGTAGATGATATCCTGATCGCAGATCAATCTTGGAGAATACTACTGCACCTGTTAGTTGATCGAACAAGTCATCAATTCTAGGTAATGGATACATATTCTTGACAGTGACCTTGTTCAACTTCTAATAATCGATGCACATCTGAAATGATCCATCCTTCTTCTTGACAAACAGTACTGGAGCACCCCATGGGGAATAGCTCAGGCGTATAAATCCTTTATCAAGAAGCTCCTTTAGCTACTCTTGTAACTCTTCTAACTCTGCCGGTGCCATCTGGTACGGTGCCTTTGAGATAGGTGCAGTTCCTGGCATCAGCTCAATCTCAAAGGAAATTTCTCGCTCAGGCAGCAATCCTTATAATTCCTCTGGGAAGACATCAATGAATTCCTTCACAATATGAATGTCTTCGGGTTAGAGCTTTCATTCCTTTGTCACGTCTAGTATACATGCTAGTTATCCAGCACAACCGCTAGACAATAGCCTCCTTGCTTCCATTGAGTTGATCATTATCTTCTCGGATCTATGTGACGTATCAACATACTCAAATCCCTCTTCTTGATCGGGTTGAAATCTTATCTTCCACTTCCGACAATCGATCATGGATTGATACTTTCCTAGGAAATCCATTCCTAGTATTACATCGTAGTCGGCAAGCTCCATCATGATCAATTCTGCAAACAATTCCCTATTTGCCACAATTATTGGCACATACGGCAACTAATAATTAGACATCAGGACTTCCCCTGAGGGTAGTGCAGTTATAAACGTCATACCCATATTATCTTTAGGATATCCTATCCTATTTGCAAACTGGTGTGAAATGAAAGAATGCGTAGCTCCAGATGTGACGTCCCCTGCTTCCGACCACCCGCAACCATCATGAATCGACTCTACGACCGACCAAGACTGCTCATGTGTCGAATCTGAGTCATCAATTTTAAACTCTTTTTCTCACAATACTTAATTATCAAGGCCTAAAATTTCACCCATAATTTTTATTTTCTTTAATACATACTTTCTCTTAGGAAAACTAAATAAGAAAGTCATATAATATGCTAACTTTTATATATCTTAAATAAGTATAACATAATATACAACAAATAAATATATATATGTAATGTATATTTTGTTTCCAAACAATTTTCTTTAACTCAAAAAGCTCAGCGGAAAACTTATGGCAGGACCAAGTCCACGGGGAGTTCCTTATCCCCTTGACACGTTTGCATCCTACCGCCATCCAGAAAATGTACTAAACAAGTTTCTTACCTACAATATGAACAAACTGGTGAGCTAATAAGCTCAGCATGTTCAAACATACATAATAAGAATCATACATATTCAAAAATACTGCAATCTCAATTTCCTAGAAATAGTACTATTGATGAATAGTACTATTTACCATAAATAGTACTATTCATCATGAATAGTGATGTTGACCTTTGACCGATGAATAGTCTCAGTTACCCTAACTGATTACTATTCACTTTATCCTAATAGGATACTATTTATATTACTATATCCGGATACTATTCATATTGCTATAACCGAATGCTGTTCACATCAGCCTAACAGGTTACTATTTACAACCCTAACCGAAATCACTATACTTGGCGTACTTCGGTTATGCTCAATTATGATTTTTTTTTTCATTTTATTAGTTGTTTATTCTCTATTCAATTTCTAGTTTAGAGCTTAATGATTTTTTTTTTTCATTTTATTAGTTGTTCATTCTCTATTCAATTTCTAGTTTAGAGCTCTGTTTATGACAGTGCCGATAATTATTAGCACGCTGACTAGGAGGGTCTAAGGAGCGACCTTAGAACATCGTCCTCTACAGCCCTGATATCCTTGTAGGATCTGAGAAAAACCTCCACCACTATGTTGGAGGGGCAGTATGCCTTAATGGTTTCATTACCATCTTTCAATTTATAGTCTTGACCAAGTGACATCACTCATCACTTCAAGGTCACTATCCTCTATTGCCCGCAGGTCTTACTCATTCTTATTATCTGGGATATGTTATTCTAACTAATCCCCAAATGTCTATCAGACTTTTGATCTAGTGTACATCTAGTACGAAATAAATAACAGAGCATTTCATGTTGCAGACACGAAAATGCTTGAACTTGCCAAAACTGCGATAACGTCCACTTTCGGAACTCTTCCGCAGTTCTTTCTCTATTTTGGGTTCCTACGTACATAATATTATCTGTTAATACCCTATATTAATTATCACTCTAAATATATTTATTATGTGATAAAATTTTACACTACATTTCAATTTCTAAAGTGGTACACGGTTTGCAACGCACCTTCGTCCTAAACATTTTTCTCTCTATCCTAGTCTACACGGTCATTTTTCACTGTACACGCCTGTGTACCATTTAAACTCTAGATTTTTACTTTAAAATCTCTATTTTGGGATCCTAGAATTTTATTTAAGTGTTTCTAGTCTTTCATGGTCCTTTCCGAGCCTTTCAGAAATTGTTGATCAAAATGACCATTTTGCCCCTAACGGGTCTCGGGATCGTAACTATTCTGTTCTATCATTTTTCTCAAATTTTCTAAGTCCAATTATTTAAAATAATATTCACTATGCTTCTGTATCATTTTACAGTTTCAATTGCTGCAAAATCTCAATCTCATTTTTCTCGGCCCTCGATTACTATTCATCCATCACCTAGGGACGTTTTCTCGTTTTTCGAGCATTTCGGAGCCTCAAATGGCCCTTTCACTACTCGTTAAACATTATTTATCCTGTTCCCGACCCTCGGTCTTCGAGAGGCTTGGGTTTCCCATCCCGACCTAAATTTTTTCCTCGTTTCCCAAAATACCCCTAACATGAATTTTTTTCCTGTTTTAGGCATTTTAGTCTTTTAGGGTTGGTTTACTATTCCTTTTGGGTTGGTTTTTCGTTTCTAACCCTAATCCACCGAGGGGTCTCGGTTTCCTTCCCGAGTCTAATATTTTTACCCCACGATTCTCGAAATGCCCTTAAGCCGATTTTAGAAATTTTGGCAGCATTTCTGCTTATATTTAAGGTTTCCCGACGTTAGATACGCCTCATAACCTTTGTACCTACCACGTACTATACCAGAGGCCTATTTTATACAAAGTTTCCAAACTTTGTATAAAAATTGTCCACATGATTCAATATTCAGAAACCAACACAAACTACAATATTTTTCTTTCAAACTAGCCTCGGTTTACTAGTTAATCATATCAAAATAATTTTTCATCACAACATATTATTCTTAGATTTTTTTTATGTATAAAACAACATCAAACACCAAACAGAACATGCATTCTAACCCTAGCATAGCCACGGATTTTCATGCATAAACACAAGCAAAATCTTGTTTTCCTTCCTAGGGTTTTTATCAACACTTTTCAACATTAAAATTTTTCATTTCTTAATGTTGATACCCACGGTTTTAGCAAGAAAATTACATCAAAATTTTCTTGTTTCCTTATTCCAATTCATGCTTAATTCAATGCATAATTAAATGAACATAATTACTAAACCAAAACATCAAAACTCATGCATTTTTCACACCCCTAATGCCACAGATTATCAAGAGAAACATGCAAAATTTTTGCTTGTTTCTAAACCCTAATTCATGCTTTAATTTCTACAACACCAAACTAATCAAAACATCATCACATCATCAATTAAATAACAATTTTTTTTCATTGTTTTCACACTCTCATACCCACGAATTTTCTAAGGAAAATCAAAAGCAAAAGCTTCAATTTTGAAGCTTACCTTAATTAGTTGATGACTTGAGGTTGGAAATGCAATGCAAGCTAAGTTTGGTGTGAAATTGAAAACAAAATTTTGGCTTTCAAAGGGGGAGAAGGCCACAGTTTTGGCTGAAGAAATAGGCAAGATTTTGGCTGATTTTTTTCATTTTTTGAATGAATTTTGATGCCTATTTATAGGCAAAAGTCAAGGGCTTTTTTGTAATTTTTTCCCAACAATTTCTAATTGTTCAAGGGCTAAAAAGTAAGGATTTTGGGGCAAAAATCAAATTTTTTCTTCTTCCTTTCCAAGTGGCTGAATGGCCTTTTCCAAATTTTTTAAAAAATTTTTCAATGGCTTTTTGGCATAATCTTGGCCATTGATCACAAAGTAACCAAATCTAAACCATACACCTTTAAGATAATACTCTGCCATTAGCGCACGACTAACACAGTCAGATACAGTGTCAGGCAGCGTCAGCCCTGTTAGGAAATGCCCTAAGCATTAGAGACATTTTGATGTATTTATTTTGAACTGGATAATAAAATTATATATAGAGGTTATTCACTACATTGCTATCTGTCCTCATTTTATTTACATGTTAAAGTAAATGTAAGCAAATATGGCTCACTGACTGCTTGTGTTAAAACTGTTAGAACGTTGCATGTAATGGACTTTTGTATGCGAGATGACAATGTTCTAAAGTTAGCGGTCTAAACTATGGTCTGTAGTCTATGGGGTTAGATCGAGCATCTAACTCATGTTAAGACTATTATGTTGTCTAAAGCCTTGGAGGGGATGGTTTGTCTTGACTGTCTGGGGCTGAACTCCCAAGTAGAGACATAGATATGTTGCTTGGTGGTGACATATTAGACCGGGACTAAAGCGTGATTGACCTACGCAGTCCGCTATGAGTGGATCAATCTGCTTTTGACATTCATTGTGCAATAACCTTAATCCTGAGTAAATGAACTACTTTATGTATATGACTTGTGTACTTTGATGTTCCAATGGCTAAAGCATCTCAGTGGTAGTAAGCTTATAGATCGGTTCGTTGGGTGCATGACTTGCATACGATGAAGGGTTTGTTTGCAGATATCGAAATCATAGCTCTAAGGAGTTAAAGGTATCCTCTTAAAGGCATTATACTGAATGTGAAAATGGACAAGGCCTTGGGTCGTCTATTGGGCGGATGACTTCTTATTCACATATGGTGAATAATCATTTTCTTAATTCGGCAGTATAATGGAACTTTAAGATAGCCTGATCAGTAGGATTAAACAGACTTTGACCTAAGACTGATCATGGATATCATATGAGGGTTTTGCATACATGACAAGGCCAATGGATAATAGCTCGTCACAGGCTTACGTAATACGGTATATAATTGGGAGTTCAGTTTCAGGTTTATAGTGGTGTGACTCTAGAACTAGTGATCATATGATTGAGTTGTTCGGTAAAGAATGATGATCATATGGATTTGCGGGAGCCCGATTATATATGTCCAATCAGTCCTTCTACTAGCTCCACATAATTCCTTAACGTTTGGCAATTTAATTTGTGTATGCTATTGGCTGGTTTATTATGCATGGATGGTGATGACACAGGATTAAGATGGAAGACAAGATTATCTTCGGTTGGATTCGGATTTTGTTTTGGATAATAGAGTACACAATTATTCGAACTCCAAATAAAGTTGCCATGATTTTATTTGAGATTGGATTGGAGTTGTAGAAAATTATCCATGAGAACAAGAATTTGAAACACAACTGTTTTGCGGATTTTGAAATTTGAATTTTGAAATTTAAATTTTGAATTTTGAAATTTGAAATTTGAATTTGAAATTAGAGTTTGAAATTTGAATTTGAAATTCGAATTTGAAATTTAAATTTGAAATTTGAAATTTGAAATTTGAAATTTGAAATTTGAAATTTGAATTTGAAATTCGAATTTGAAATTTCAAATTCAAATTTTGAATCACAGTCCAAGTGGGATTCCACAAGGTTTGAAATTCGAATTTGAGTTGGATGTAGAAAGGATAATGTTGTTAGAATCCTACTTGAATTTTGAATCCAAATCCTAATAAATAGTGGACGAAATTTTGAGGAATATCCTCAATGGAATTTCGGTTTTTGTGGATAAGGTTCAAGGGAAAAATTCAAGATTCAATCCCAGTTGAATTTGGATTCTCTCCTCCCTGAAAAGTGGCCGAAATTAAGGAGAAAATCTCCTAGGAAAATTCGGTTATTTTGGATAAGGATGAGATAAGATTCAAGCTTGAAAATCCTAGTGGAATTTTGATTCTCCCATATCCTAAATATGGCCGAATTTTAGGAGGAAAAATCTCCTAGGAAATTTCAGATTTTTTGGTTGAAAAAGGGAGATAAAATTCTAGTTAAAATCTTGTTTAGATTTGGATTGGATTTATCCCATAATGGCTGAATTTTATTGTTGGGATTCTCCCTTGGAAAATTCAAATTTTATGGTTATGGATAAGGGAAAATATCTTTTCCTAATCCAATTTGAATTCAGAGAATCACCTCATGCAGGTCTATAAATAGAGGTCCTGCCACTCCAGTTCTCTCAGACCACAGACTCTTAGGTGAGCCGGCTTATTGTTGCACAGCCCACCTTGACAATAAAGTTCTTTAGAGATCTGGGTGGTCGGAAGAAGACTAGTAGTGCTAGCATACCGATCGAGGTTCAGAGTGCCCACACACTCAGCCATTCGGGAATTAGAGAATAGTAAAGAAGGCTAGTTGGTTGAAGCCTCCGGTCATTCTCCTCCTGCAAGATTGGCGTCCTTGAGGTATGAGTTTTAATTGTTGTTGGTTTATTGTATATGGCATCATGAGATATTTAACGATCTAAAAATTTTTTATTGTTCCGCTGCGCCACTCTGATACGTTTTTACCGATCAATTTTCCTACGATTGGTATCAGAGCCATCTCATGACTATGCCATGTACATAAATTAGACAATTACTTAGTCTTTTTATTTATGTATGGATTTGATATTTAGAGAGTGGCATTCTAGGGATCCTTTATGTTGTTATCATGGATTATGTATAAAGTATGTAGTTATTTTATTTTTTTGAATTATTATAAGCATGCTTGTTTATGCTGGTTATGGTTCCTTAGAATTTATAAAAGTTGTATCTAGGAATTTTTATGTAACCATGGGAGCAGTTTATTAACACTGTAATTTTCCCTTGGATTTTAATTTTTGTCTCTTAGAATTATTATGGTTAGAATTTTGTACACCGGAAACGGTTTAGGAAATTTTATGTAATTATTCTTGGAGGAGATTGAAGATTGAAGACCACAATTTATTTTTCCCAAAAGTTAAATTTGATTTAAAGATTGAAATTTTGATTGTGTGGAAAATTTTAATTTAATTTTTGGAGATCCTAATAGGTAAATTGGAATATGGCACGAAAATCGAGACACCACCCCTCGAGATAGGCCGACGGGCCTTGGTGGGGCTGCAGCCCCTACCTTTGGGCAGGATGGGGCTGCGACAGCCCTTGTGCAGGCCATAACCACCCACGGCCGCAGGCTTGGCCTGCAGCCAAGGATGGCCGTGGCCTAGCCAAGGCTGGCTGTAGCCTGGGCGTGCAGCCTGCCAGCTGCTGCGCCCAGCCTGGGCGTGCAGCCTGGCGTTGCAGGCTTGGCCTGCAGCCTGGCAAGACTGCACATCGAGGGCGACCGTGGGCGACCAGCCACTCCGGGGCTGGTGGCTGCCCACGGCAGCTGCCGCCTTCAGCGGCGGCGGTGCGACGGTCTAAAAAAAAAATCAGAAAATTTTAATTTTTTAAATTTGAGATTTAATTTTAAATCATGTTTAAAAATATGTAATTGAAAATTTGAAATTTTTGAAATTACATATTATTACACATGATGTTTAAAATTGTTTAAAATTTAAATTTGAAATTCGAATTTGGAGTTTGAATTTGAAATTTAAATTTTTGGAGATTTAAATTTTAAATAATTCTTGGGATGAGAAATAAATGGAGAGGCTACATAAAGATGGATACAAGAAGACAGAACGAAATTCAAGACCCAAAGAATGCTTTGGATGGAATTTTGTAATGTTTATTTTCTTTGTTCTAGGATGGAACCATGGCTTGGTCATTCTGTCAATTATTTTTCTGTGATATGTCATAGATGTATAAATATGTATTGATGGATGTTTTACATGCATATTTGATAACATGTCATATAGGATAGGTGAGTGCCGCTCATACTATATTGATCATACATAATTTGTCAAAACTTGCATGTTTTTCAAAATATTGAGTGGGAGAGGGTTTCAAACAAAACCCACGGCCTCCATTGTTGATCTGTATGTGAAAGCATGGTAACGCCTCGCGTCAGTTCTGCCCTAACCACACCCCTCGGTAGGTGTTTACCACCACCGGTATACTAGATTGGATCTCTTATGTGGAAAACATGTTCGGGTACGATCCTATTCATGACCACCCCTCGGTGGCTTGGTAGGACGTGGATCGGGCTACGTAAACAATGGTTATACACTTAAGACTTGTTTAGTTATTAACCTTCCCTAGAAGCTCTGTTAACTAAACTGGTGGCCAAATAAGCGGTTATTAATATATGTCTTAACCTTGAAGGATTTAAGACAACATATATTAATTGGACGGGGTCCATGTTTTGGCTATTTGTTTTCATGACCACCCCTCGGTGGTTTGGGGCAATAGGTGCTGAGAATTACCGTTGCAATGCTATATGTTTTTCAAGTTTCATGTAGGAACATACTTGTATGTTTTATTTGCTAAATTATTTGTATATTTGCTTGGGCTTTGTAATGATGTCTAGTATAATTTTATTTCAGTTCAAAATGTCACCGACACCCCTCATTTCAATACTTACTGAAAATAAGTTGAATGGCGATAATTATAAAGAATGGAAAAGAAATCTATTAATAGTTCTCAGTTGCGAGAGACACAAGTTCGTACTGGATGAACCATGCCCACCTGGGCCCAAACCTGACACACAACTTGAGGAGGTCCTGGTTGCCTATAATCGTTGGAGAGAATCCAATGAGATAGCTCGATGCTACATCCTTGCTAGCATAACGAGTGCTTTACAAAAGCAGCATGAGACTTATCAAGTTGCTGGGGAGATCATGGAAAATCTGGAGGACATGTTCGGAGGCCAAGAAAAATTGGCTCGACAGTCCGCTATCACCAGCATTATGAACTCTAAGCAAAAGGCGGGTACGCTGGTGAAGGACCATATGATCACTCTAATGGGATTCTTCGCTGAGGCTGCCGAGAATGGTGCTGAGTTGGACTACAACACCCAGATCGAGATGGTGTTCAAGACTCTATCTAAAGATTTTGTGGGGTTTAAGGCCACGTACAATCTGGCGACAAAGGAGTTAGGATTAACCGAGCTCATGAAGCTACTACAGGCTTATGAGCGGATGATCAGGGATGAGGATGTGGTCCGACCTAAAGGAGAGGCCAATTTGGCAGAATCTTCCAATCCCTCACGGAAGAGGAAGAGGCCAAATAAGAAGCAAGTGGCTTTTAGTTTTTCTAATCCTCCTATCTCGGATGGGAAGAAGAAGAAGAAGAACAAGAAGCCAAAGGACCCTTAAAAGTCCAAATGCTTCCATTGTGGGAAGGTAGGTCACTTTAAGAAGGCTTGCCGGGAATTCCTAGCCGCCAAAGGGCAAGAAAGGTAAGGAACTTCATTACTTGGAAGCGTGTTTGGTGGATGAATAGAAAGACACTTGGGTCATTGATTCGGGCTCCACTAATCATGCTTGCGTTTCTATGCAGGGGTTCGTGGAAATGAGAACTCTACATGATAGGAGCCTTTTGTTGTGAACTGGAGATGGTAGCTTTGTGGTGGCTGAAGCAATAGGAGATGTTTACCTTTATTTTGATTAATTTAGGTTTATTTTATTGAAAGACTGTTTTTATGTTCCTAATTTTAGGAGGAACCTTATATCGGTAGCTTGTTTAATAAAGGATTCTTATTCAGTTTCTTTTAGTAAAAGAGTTGATATTCGTAAAAATAAGTCTTTTATCTGTTCTGGATGGATGGATGGAAACCTATATTTGATCAAACCAAAGATGTACTCACTGCTTGACACTGAATTAATTGATAACTCTAAAAGGTTGAAAGTTTCTCACTCTAACAAGGCGTATCTTTGGCATTTAAGACTTGGTCATATTAATCAGGATAGGATTCAAAGATTGGTGAAAGTCGGTCCTCTGGAATCTCTGAGGAGGTACGTCTTCCCCAATGTGAGTCTTGTCTAGAGGGTAAGATGACTAACAGGTCTTTTTGAGCTAAGGGTACAAGGGCTCAGGAGCTCTTAGAAATTGTGCACACTGACGTATGTGGCCCCATGAACGTCACAGCACGGGGAGGGTTCGAGTATTATGTCTCTTTTATAGATGATTACTCGAGGTATGGATATGTGTATCTGATGAAACGCAAGAGCGAAACCTTTGATAAGTTCAAAGAGTATCGTGCGGAAGTGGAAAAGCAATTGGATAAATCCATAAAGATACTTCGATCTGATCGAGGTAGCGAATACCTCTCCGATGAATTTCTAGGACATCTTTTAGAGAACGAGATATTATCTCAATTGACTGCACCTGGTACTCCATAACAGAATAGTATAGCCAAAAGGAGAAACAGGACCTTATTGGATATGGTACAGTCCATGATGAGTTATTCAACGCTGCCATTATCATTTTGGGGATACGCTTTACAAATGGCGTGCTATATTCTGAACCAGGTTCCAAGCAAATCAATTCCTAGAACTCCGTATGAATTGTGGCGTGGCAAGAAGCCCTCCCTTGGACATATAAGAATATGGGGTTGCCCGGTGCATGTACTGGATGGGGATGCGAAAAAGTTGGAATCAAGATCAGAATTGTGCATGTTTGTAGGGTATCCAAAGGGAACTAAAGGAGGTCTGTTCTGTAACCCGAAGGAACAAAAAGTCATTGTCTCAACCCATGCCACATTCTTGGAGGAAAGTCACATGAATGACTTTAAGCCTCGAAGCAAAGTGGTGCTAGAGGAGTTATCAGGTGAAAGAACTGCTCCACAGATTTCGGTCTTAGACGCAAGTCCAAGTTCCGGTGAAAGACCTGCAGACGATCAACAATTTAGGGTGCCTCATCGTAGTGGGAGAGTTTCGAAGAAACCTAATTTCTTTATGTATGATACTGAGGTATACCAGGCCGAGGCTCATGAGCATGAGGATGATCTGGTCACCTATGATGAACCTATAAATGATGTTGATTCTAAATCTTGGAAACAGGCTATGAACAATGAGATGGATTCTATAAAATCCAGCTCTGTTTGGGAACTTGTAGATTTTCCAGATGGGATAAAATCCATTGGATGCAAATGGGTCTACAAAAGAAAGAAGGATGCGGAAGGGAGAGTGGAAACTTTCAAAGCTAGACTGGTTGTAAAGGGGTACATGCAAAAGGCTAGAATCGATTACGATGAAACCTTTTCGCCTGTTGCTAGGCTGAAGTCTATCTGTATTCTTCTGTCCATTGCTGCGGCTCTCGATTACGAGATCTGGCAAATGGATGTCAAGACGGCATTCTTGAATGGCCATCTTGAAGAGTGTATCTATATGATACAGCCCGAAGGGTATGTAGCGAAAGGCCAAGAAAGGAAAGTCTGCAAGTTACTTAGATCCATTTATGGATTAAAGCAAGTATCCCGATCATGGAACCAGAGGTTTGATCAAGCGATTAAGACATTTGGTTTTGAGTAGAACGTTGATGAACCCTGTGTTTATAAACGTATTAAGGATGGAAAAGTGGTCTTTCTGATACTCTATGTCGATGATATACTACTCATTGGGAATGATGTAGGGAACTTATCATCGGTCAAGCTTTGGTTACACCAACAGTTTGACATGAAGGACTTGGGGGAAGCTAATTATGTTCTAGGCATTTGTTTCTTTAGAGATCGAAAGAACAAAATGATAGCGTTATTCCAAGCTTTATACATAGATAAAATAATTGACAAATATGCAATGCAAGAGGCAAAGAAAGGCTCACAACCTTATATTGCCGGTCTAACTCTTTCATTGGATGACTGTCCCAAGACATCGGAAGAAAGAGAGCGTATGAGTAAGGTCCCTTATGCATCCGCTGTGGGTAGCCTTATGTACGCTATGCTTTGCACTCGCCCGAATATATGTTTTGCAGTAGGTATTGTGAGTTGATATCAAGCGAATCCTGGAACCAAGCACTGGCAAGCAGTAAAGCATATACTCAAGTATCTTAAGAGAACGAGAGATTATATGCTGGTGTATTCTGGAGGGGACCTAACACCCATAGGATACATGGACTAAGTCTTCCAGACTTGCAAGGATTCGAGGAAGTCGATATTAGAGGGCATGTGGAGACAGGACAAGTGGATGTATGTAAGATCACGTCCGAGGACAACATCGCTGATCCTTTTACTAAGACTTTGGTTGGCTAGAAGCTTTGAGAGGCACGTAGAGGCGATGGGGATACGTAACATGGCACATCTGTTGACTTAGGACAAGTGGGAGATTGTTAGGAAATGCCCTAAGCATTAGAGACATTTTGATGTATTTATTTTGAACTGGATAATAAAATTATATATAGAGGTTATTCATTACATTGCTATCTGTCCCCATTTTATTTACATGTTAAAGTAAATGTAAGTAAATATGGTTCACTGACTGCTTGTGTTAAAACTATTAGAACGTTGCATGCAATGGACTTTTGTATGCTAGAAGACAATGTTCTAAAGTTAGCGGTCTAAACTATGGTCTGTAGTCTATGGGGTTAGATCGAGCATCTAACTCATGTTAAGACTATTATGTTGTCTAAAGCCTTGGAGGGGATGGTTTGTCTTGACTGTCTGGAGCTGGACTCCCAAGTAGAGACATAGATATGTTGCTTGGTGGTGACATATTAGACCGGGACTAAAGCGTGATTGATCTACGCAGTCCGCTATGAGTGGATCAATCTACTTTTGACGTTCATTGTGCAATAACCTTAATCCTGAGTAAATGAACTACTTCATGTATATGACTTGTGTACTTTGATGTTCCAATGGCTAAAGCGTCTCAGAGGTAGTAAGCTTATAGACCGGTTCGTTGGGTGCATGGCTTGTATACGATGAAGGGTTTGTTTACAGATATCGGAATCATAGCTCTAAGGAGTTAAAGGTATCCTCTTAAAGGCATTATACTGAATGTGAAAATGGATAAGGCCTTGGGTCGTCTGTTGGGCGGATGACTTCTTATTCACATATGGTGAATAATCATTTTATTAATTCGGTAGTATAATGGAACTTTAAGATAGCCTGATCAGTAGGATTAAATGGACTTTGACCAAAGACTGATCATGGATATCATATGAGGGTTTTGCATACATGACAAGGTCATTGGATAGTAGCTCGTCACAGGCTTACGTAATACGGTATATAATTGGGAGTTCAGTTTCAGGTTTATAGTGGTGTGACTCTGGAACTAGTGATCATATGATTGAGTTGTTCGGTAAAGAATGATGATCATATGGATTTGCGGGAGCTCGATTATATATGTCCAATCAGTCCCTCTACTAGCTCTACATAATTCCTTAACGTTTGGCAATTTGATTTGTGTATGCTATTGGCTGGCTTATTATGCATGGATGGTGATGACACAAGATTAGGATGGAAGGTAAGATTCTCTCCGGTTGGATTCAGATTTTGTTTTGGATAATAGAGTATACAATTATTCGAACTCCAAATAAAGTTGCCATGATTTCATTTGAGATTGGATTGGAGTTGTAGAAAATTATCCATGAGAACAAGAATTTGAAACACAACTGTTTTGTGGATTTTGAAATTTGAAATTTGAATTTGAAATTCAAATTGGAAATTTGAATTTGAAATTTAAATTTGAAATTTGAAATTTGAATTTGAAATTCAAATTTGAAATTTGAAATTCAAATTTTGAATCACAGTCTAAGTGGGATTCGAATTTGTTGTGGAAAATCCACAAGGTTTGAAATTCAAATTTGAGTTGGATTTGGAGAGGATAATCTTGTTAGAATCCTACTTGAATTTTGAATCCAAATCCTAACAAATAGTGGACAAAATTTTGAGGAATATCCTCAATGGAATTTCGGTTTTTGTGGATAAGGTTCAAGGGAAAAATTCAAGTTTCAATCCCAGTTGAATTTGGATTCTCTCCTCCCTGAAAAGTGGCCGAAATTAAGGAGAAAATCTCCTAGGAAAATTCGGTTATTTTGGATAAGGATGAGATAAGATTCAAGCTTGAAAATCGTAGTGGAATTTTGATTCTCCCTTATCCTAAATGTGGCCGAATTTTTGGAGGAAAAATCTCCTAGGAAATTTCAGATTTTTTGGTTGAAAAAGGGAGATAAAATTCTAGTTAAAATCTTGTTTAGATTTGGATTGGATTTATCCCATAATGGCCAAATTTTATTGTTGGGATTCTCCCTTAGAAAATTCAGATTTTATGGTTATGGATAAGGGAAAATATCTTTTCCTAATCCAATTTGAATTCAGAGAATCACCTCATGCAGGTCTATAAATAGAGGTCCCGTCACTCCAGTTCTCTCAGACCACAAACTCTCAGGTGAGCAGGCTTATTGTTGCACAGCCCACCGTGACAATAAAGTTCTTTAGAGATCTGGGTGGTTGGAAGAAGACTAGCAGTGCTAGCATACCGATCGAGGTTCAGATGTCCACACACTCCGCCATTCGGGAATTGGAGAATAGTAGAGAAGGCTAGTTAGTTGAAGCCTCCGGTCATTCTCCTCCTGCAAGATTGGCGTCCTTGAGGTATGAGTTTTAATTGTTGTTGGTTTATTGTATATGGCATCATGAGATATTTAACGATCTAAAAAATTTTTATTGTTCCGCTGCGCCACTCTGATACATTTTTACCGATCAATTTTCGTACAAGCCCACTGTCCACCAACACTGAGATCTCGGGGTGAAACATTACTAGCATCTTCTGGATTTTCTCCCTTTCAGTGGTGACAGTGTATGGGCATAGTCTAGATAACTGATCAAACTTGCTGTAGACTTCTATCACTGTTATGTTCCCTTGCTTTAACTCTGTGAACTCTCTTTGTTGTGGTCGCAACAGTGCCGGGTTATAATACTTTTGATTGAATTCCTCCAGAAAATCCAACGAAGACATCATATACATATTTCTCCTCAGCTTAACTGACTCCCACCAGAACCTTGCATCCCTCTTCAGTACAAAGGACGCACACAGAATCTTTCCTAGGTCATTCAACTCCATAAACTCCAATATCATATGGAGTGAAGACAACCACTCCTCGGCATCTAGAGGGTTTGTGGAGCCCTCAAACTCTGGTGGCCTCACACGTCGGAACCTTTCATACAGTGGCTCCTGATTAGCCTTGGGTGGGGGTTGGGTTTGTACTACTTCTTCTTGTACCATTGGCGGCACTTCTTGTTCTGGTGTGACCATTTGTGGTTCTTGGTTTTCTTCCTATTCTTATATCTACTCCATTTGCTCTAGTCTTTATCTTAACTCGGTATTTTCTCTCATTTGGGCTTCTATTAAGGCTTCTAGCTCGTCCACTCTTTCAGACAACACTGGACGTCCTCGCATGTTTCGTAGATTTCTTGGATTCACCATCTTATCCTATTTCCTAAAATTGCATAAAATCGATCATTAAGTTTTCACAAACATATTTTTACAATATAAGTACAAATAGTTTTGATCATCACATAATTTCAACATTTCACACATTGAACATGTCAAAATATGATTGTCATTTCTTTTCATTTCAAAAGTAAATTAGTTCGAAGGCTTTTCTCAAAATAGCCTTTCAACACTGTCATATATACACATATACAGTTATATATACATATTTATACAACACATGTATTTCTATAACTAATCTCCTAGCTGAGGTTGCTCTGGAATCGGCAAAAACTCAATTAGATCCATTTCATCATTGTCTGTCTTGTTTTTGGTTTTAGACAGCATTGAACCTTCAGCTGGATCTACTCCCTTTGGTTGTCTCGACGGACCCGCCTCATGATCGTTTGCCATCGGTCTAGATCCGTATAGGCGATCTAACATTACTTCTTGTAGTAACTACTCACACCTCTTGTGCACCATGCGCTCCATCATCATCTCTTCCTCTACTTTAGCTACATCGAGAATAAACTCACGTAAAGTGGCAGGGTATAAAGGGGTTACTCTCTATCATCAGTCTAGGGTGAGTCCCTTCCAATATATATCACAAAAGTTATCATTTGTGATGTTAGATAAAGGACACGCCCTTACGATGCTATCCTGGAATCTGACTGCATACGAAAATACAGTATCGCTCAACATTATCTGCTATCTCTCTGCCTTCAAAACAAAGTCTCTGACATCCGCATAACTGGGCATAGCCAGTGGTGGCGATACTGTCCTACTCTCAAGAAGGCCTACCACTGGTGCTGCACTCTTCTGTGGAAACTGCTCTAGCATGACTTGGCGAAATTCAGCCCAATCCATTGCTAGTAGCATCTCCTGATCATAATACTCCTAATATAACAGTGCATCCTCACGGAATGTGCTAATGGCCATCAGAACCCAGCAATCCTGATCTATATCGCACTGGCGCATGATTACCTCAATATCATGTAGCCAATCTCTCGTAGAGATCCCCTGTTGACCTCCCTCGAATGCTGATGGATGACTGCCTCTAAATGCATGTACAACTCATACTAACACTCTGGCTCCTATACGAGCCCGATCTCCTACCACTAGAATGTCTACTGCTACGGGGGGGTTCACTATTGATCGTGGGGGTGGTGCTTATACTGGTGCCAGCGTTACTATCCTTGGCGCTAGTGGCTCAGGCACTGGTGGTCGCTGCATCGCTCGTCGCATCATGGACGGTCTGATCACGGGTCTAGTCCAGACCCAGATCGGTCTTCTAGGTCGGTATGGATGAGATCTCACATACAGTGGTCTAGTCATCTTAAGTCCTACAAAAATATATAATTTCGAATAAGTGGAAGGCTAACTAACTTAAAGAAAGCTAACTTACTTGGATTGACAAGCAGATCATGCTTCATGTCAATAAGGATATTGTCAACTGCTCCAATACCAACCTGTGACGCCCCCTGATTTCGACCACCCGTAACCATCATGAATTGACTCTACAACCGACCAAGACTGCTTGTGTGTCAAATCTTAGTCGTTAGTTTTAAACTTTTTTTCTCACAATACTTAATTATCAGGGCCTAAAATTTCACCCATAATTTTTTTTTCTTTAATACATACTTTCTCTTAGGAAAACTAAATAAGAAAGTCATATAATATGCCAACTTTATATATCTTAAATAAGTATAACATAATGTACAACATATAATATATATATATGTAATGTATATTTTGTTTCCAAACACATTTTCTTCAACTTAAAAAGCTCAGCAGAAAACTTATGGTAGGACCAAGTTCACGGTGAGTTCCCTATTCCCTTGACACGTTCGCATCCTGCCGCCGTCCAGAAAATCTACTGAATAGGTTTCTTACCTGCAATATGAGCAAACTGGTGAGCTAACACGCTTAGTAAGTTCAAACATACATAGTAAGAATCATACAGATTCAAAAACATTGAAATCTCAATTTTCTATGAATAGTACTATTAATCATGAATAGTATAATTCACCATGAATAGTGACATTGACCTTTGACCGATGAATAGTCTCAGTTACCCTAATTGGTTACTATTCACTTTATCCTAATAGGATACTATTCATATTACTATAACCAGATACTATTCATATTACTATAACTGGATACTATTCACATTAGCCTAACCAGTTACTATTCACAACCCTAACCGAAATCACTATACTTAGCGTACTTCGGTTACGCTCAATTATGATTTTTTTTTTCATTTTATTAGTTGTTCATTCTCTATTCGATTTCTAGTTTAGAGCTCTGTTTATGGCAATACCGATAATTATTAGCGCGCTGACTGAGAGGGTCTAAGGAGCGACCGTAGAACATCATCCTCCACAGCCCTGATATCCTCGTAGGATCTGAGAAAACCCTCCACCACTATGTTGGAGGGGTGGTACGCCTTAATGGTTTCATTACCATCTTTCAATTTATAGTCTTGACCAAGTGACATCACTCATCACCTCAAGGTCACTATCCTCCATTGCCCGTAGGTCTTACTCATTCTTATTATATGGGATATGTTATTCTAACTAATCCCCAAATGTCTTTCATACTTTTGATCCAGTGTACATCTAGTACAGAATAAATAACATAATATTTCATGTTGCAGACACGAAAATGCTTGAACTTACCAAAACTGCGATAACGTCCACTTCCAGAACTCTTCCGCAGTTCTATCTCTATTTTGGGCTCCTACAGACATAATATTGTCTTTTAATATCCTATATTAATTATCACTCTAAATATATTTATTATGTGATAAAATTTTATACAACATTTCAATTTCTCAAGTGGTACACGGTTTGCAACGCGCCCGCGTCCTAACCGTTTTTCTCTTTGTCCTAGTCTACACGGTCATTTTTCATTGTACACGCCTGTGTACCATTTAAACTCTAGATTTTTACTTTAAAATCTCTATTTTGGGATCCTAGAATTTTATTTAAGTGTTTCTAGTCTTTCAGGGTCCTTTCCGAGTCTTTCGGAAATTTTTGGTCAAAATGACCATTTTACCCCTAACGGGACTCGGGATCGTAACTATTCTGTTATATCATTTTTCTCAAATTTTCTAAATCTAATTATTTAAAATAATATTCGCTATACTTCTGTATCATTTTCAGCTTAAATTGCTGGAAAATCTCAATCTGATTTTTCCTGGCCCTCGGTTACTATTCATCCATCACCTAGGGTCGTTTTCTCATTTTTCGAGCATTCCGGAGCCTCAAATGGCCCTTTCACTGCTCATTAAACATTATTTATCCTGTCCCCGGCCCTTGGTCCTCGAGAGGCTTGGGTTTCCCATCCCGACCTAAATTTTGTCCTCATTTCCCAAAATACCCCTAACATGAATTTTTTTTTCCTGTTTTAGGCATTTTAGCCTTTTAGGGTCGGTTTACTATTCCTTTTAGGTTGGTTTTTCATTTCTAACCCTAATCCACCGAGGGGTCCTGGTTTCCTTCCCAGGTCCAATATTTTTATCCCTCGATTCCTGAAATGCCCTTAAGCCGATTTTAAAAATTTCGGTAGCATTTTCGCTTATATTTTAAGGTTTCCCGGCGTTAGGTACGCCTCATAACCTTTGTACCTGTCACGTACTATACCAGAGGGCTATTTTATAAAAGTTTCCAAACTTTGTATAAAAATTTTCCACATGATTCAATATTCAGAAACTAACACAAATTACAATATTTTTCTTTCCAACTACCCTCGGTTTGCTAGTTAATCATATCAAAATAATTTTTCATCACAACATATCATTCTTAGGTTTTTTTTTTTTTATGTATAAAACAACATCAAAAACCTAACAAAACATGCATTCTAACCCTAGCGTAGCCACGGGTTTTCAGGCATAAACACAAGGAAAATCTTGTTTTCCTTCCTAGGGTTTTTATCAACACTTTTCAACATTAAAAATTTTCATTTCTTAATGTTCATACCAAAGGTTTTAGCAAGAAAATTACATCAAAATTTTCTTGTTTCCTTATTCCAATTCATGCTTAATTCAATGCATAATTAAATGAACATAATTACTAAACCAAAACATCAAAACTCATGCATTTTTCACACCCCTAATGCCACGGATTTGCAAGAGAAACATGCAAAATTTTTGCTTGTTTCTAAATCCTAATTCATGCTTTAATTTCTACAACACCAAACTAATCAAAATACCATCACATCATCAACTAAATAATAATTTTTTTTCATTGTTTTCATACTCTCATACCCACAGATTTTCTAAGGAAAATCAAAGGGAAAAGCTTCAATTTTGAAGCTTACCTTAATTAGTTGATGACTTGAGGTTGGAAATGCAATGCAAGCTAAGTTTGGTGTGAAATTGAAAACAAAATTTTAGCTTTCAAATGGGAAGAAGGCCACGGTTTTGGCTGAAGAAAAAGGCAAGAGTTTGGCTGATTTTTTTCATTTTTTTTGAATGAATTTTGATGCCTATTTATAGGCAAAAGTCAAGGGCTTTTTTGTAACTTTTTCCCAACAATTTTCTAATTGTTCAAGGGCTAAAAAGTAAGGATTTTGGGGCAAAAATCAAAATTTTTTCTTCTTCCTTTCCAAGAGGCTGAATGGCCTTTTCCAAAATTTTTAAAAAATTTTTCAATGGCTTTTTGGCATAATCTTGGCCATTGATCATAATGTAACCTAATCTAAACTATACACCTTTCAAAATTACTTTCTTAATTAGGGAAAATAAATCTAGGTTTATGACATAATCATGGTGATATCATCCTACTGTTCATATTAATTCGTTAATTAATTCATGGTCAATTTTTGACTGTAATCCGATCCGAATGGAACTTCACCGAAATCGCGTAAACGGGTTCTAGGCGCCTCGGGTGTGATCGGTTTGTCTTATTTTGTTTTTGTTTGATCAGAATTCTCTACCGTAAATTTCTATTGTTTTAGTGCATTTCAATGCACTCTCTAAGGTTTTTGGTTCTGATTTCGAACCGTCTCACCCAATTATGTCTGGTAATATTTTCCATCCTCGAACTCACACACTTTAACATCGCCAGAACATTTTTATAGTATTCACAATAGTATTAAAACACAACTTTTTCATATTTTATTCATTAAAATTGTTATATACATACAATTTTAATCGACTCCGAGAATCTAAAATTCCTGGTTATCACACCAGAGTCAAATAAAATAGACGCCAAATTATTAGTGATAGAAAGCTGACCTGTCACTACATTTGACGTTCCAGCTTCCGCCACTTCGTTGGTGTATACCATGACTTTAGCATCTACACGAGGCAAGCATTCTTGTCTTTCTTGCCTCTCAGAGTGGGATAAACCTTCAGCTTTAGCCTGCAATGAATGCGCCTAGGAACATTACTGTTGTGGCTGAGACGAACCTTGCACATTTTGTCTATTTTCTGGACAATTTCTGGCAAAATGATCGTCCTTCCCACCTTGGAAACAGGCATTTGGGGCAAATCTGCATCGGCCTGCATGTCTCTTTCCACAGACTACACAGTCTCTAACAGTAGGGCCAGCATTATTGTTTGTTCTCCTCTGCTGGTTCCTATTTCAAAAATTATTCCCCTTTCTCTTTCCCTAGGACTGTTGACCAGAAGTACTTGGCTACCCAGCCTTAGTATTCTAATTCGGTTTGCTACTTTGTATGGCCTGGGATCCAACTTGTACCGCTTTGGCTAACACCTTCTCCTTCTTCTTAGCATCCTAAATCTTTTCTCTCTCTTCCTTTTGTCAGACCAGATAATATTATGCCCTCAGCACACAACTAACACAATCAGCTACAGTGTCAGGTAGCATCAACCCACTGTCTACCAATGCTAAGATCTCAGGACGGAACATTCCCAGCATCTTCTGGATTTTCTCCCTCTCAGTGGTGATAGTGTATGGGCACAGTCTGGATAACTGATCAAACTTGCTGCAGACTTCAATTACTGTCATATCCCCCTGCTTCAACTCTGCGAATTCTCGTTGTTGTGTTCGCAACAGTGCATGATTGTAATATTTCTGGTTAAACTCCTCTAGAAAGTCCAACCAAGACATCATATACATGTTTCTTCTCATCTTGACAGATTCCCACCAAAACCTCGCATCCTTTTTCAAAACAAAGGACGCACAAATAATCTTCTCCTGATCGTTCAGTTCCATACATTCTAATATTATGTGGAGTGAAGACAACCACTCCTCGGCTTCCAGAGGGTTTGTGGGGCCCTTGAACTTTGGCGGCCTCATTCATTGAAATCTTTCATATAATGGCTCAGGATTGGCCCTGGGTTGTGGTTGGGGTTCTACTACTTCTTCTGGTACCATTGGCGGTACTTCTGGTTCTGGTGCGGCCATTTGTGGCTCTTGGCCCTCACTTTGTTCTTGTCTCTAATCCATTTGCTCGAGTCTTTGTCTTAACTCGGCATTTTCTCTCATTTGGGCTTCTATTAGAGCTACCAATTTGTCCACTCTTTCAGAAAGGACTGGACGGCCTCTCATACTCCTCAAGTTTTGTGGATCCACCATCCTTCCTATTTCCTATAATCGCATGAGAGTAGATTTTTAGATTTTCACAAACATATTTTTACAATATATATATATAAATAATATAGTTTTCATCATCACATAATTTTAACATTTCATCCATTGAACATGTCAAAATATGATTACCATTTCTTTTCATTTCAAAAGTACATCAGTTCGAGGCTTTTCTCAAAATAGCCTTTCGATACAGTCATATATATACATGTACAAATATATATACATTAATACAACCCATATATTTCTACACCTGATCTCCTAATTGAGGTTGTTCTGGGATCGTCAAAAACTCAACTGGATCCATTTCTTTATCATCTGTTCCGTTTCTGGCCTCAGATAGCGTTGATCCTTCAGCTAGACCCGTACCTTCTGGTTGTCTCGAAGGACCTGCCTCATGGTCGTTTGCCATCGGTCCAGATCCATACAGGCGATCTAACATTGCTTCTTATAGCAACTGTTCATGCCTCTTATGCACTATGCGCTCCATCATCATCTCTTCCTCTACTTTAGCTACTGCGACAATGAACTCACGTAAAGTAACAGGGTACATAAGGTTTACCCTCTGTCATAGTTCTATGGTGAATCCCTTCCAAAATATGTCACAAATGTCATCATTTGTGATGTTGGATAGAGGACATGTCCTTACAATGCTATCCTGAAATCTGACTGTATACGAGAATACAGTATCACTCAGCATTATTTGCTGTCTCTCTGCCTTCAGGACAAAGTCTCTGACATCAGCATACTAGGGCATGGTCGGTGGTGGTGGTACTGTCCTGCTCTTAGGAGGGTCTATAATTGGTGCTGCACTCTTCTGTGGGAACTGCTCCAGCATGACTTGGCAAAATTCAACCTAATCCATTGCTAATAGCATCTCCTGATCACAATACTCCCAATATAACCGTGCGTCCTCACGGAATGTGCCATTGGCCATCAAAACCTAGCAATCCTCATCTATATCACACTGGCGCATGATAACCTCGAGGTCATATAGCCAGTCCCGCATAGAGATTCCCTGCTAATCTCCCTCGAACGCAGGTGGATGACTACCTCTAAAAGCATGTACGGCTCGTACTTACACCCTAGCTCCTATACGAGCTCGATCTCCCACCACTGGAATGTCCACTGCTACCAGTAGGTTTACGATCGGTCGCGGAGGTGGTGCTTGTACCGGTGTCGACGCTACAATCCTTGACACTAACAGCTAGGTACTAGCAGTCGTTGTACAACTCGTTGCGTCATGGATGGTCTGATCACGGGCCTAGTCCACACCCGGATCGGTCCTCTCGGTCGGTATGGGTGAGGTCTCATGTAAGGTGGTCTAGTCATCTTAAATCCTACAAAATATATAATTTCAAATAAATGGAAAGTTAACTAACTTAACGAAAGCTAACTTACTTGGATTGACGAGCATATAGCACTTCGGGCCAATAGGGATATTGTCAACCGCTCAGATACCAACCTGTGACGCCCCCGATTCCGATCACCCGCAACTGTCATGAACTAACACTATTGTTGATCAAGACAGCTAGTGTGCCGAATCTGGGTCGTCAGTTTAAAACTCTTTTTCTTAAACTTTCATTTTTCAGGGTCCAAAAATTTCGCCCATAATTTTTTTTTTAAAACATACTTTTTCAAAAAGAAAGCTAAATATGAAAGCCATGTAAAATATAATACTCACTTTCAGTTGTCTTTTGGAGTATAACATAATGCATAATATACAAAATATTTATACTGCATTTTGTTTTTTTTCACAAACTCTTCAATTCACTAACTTAAAAAGCTCAGCGGAAGTCTTTTAGCAGGATCAAATCCACGGTGAAATCCCTATCCCTTGACACACGCACATCCTACCGCCATCCATATATCTACTGGACAGGTATCTTACCTGCAACATGAACAAACTGATGAGCTAATAGGCTCAGTAAGTTCAAACATACTTATAAGAATCACACGATTCAAAAACATTGAAAACTCAATCTCCTATGAATAGTACTATTTATCATAAATAGTGAATTTGACCTTTGACCGATGAATAGTAACTATTACCTTAACTAGATACTATTCACATATCCTAACCGAAATCACTATACTTGGTATATTCTTCTGTTATGCTCAATTACGGTTTTCATCATATTGTTGATGGTTCATTCTCTATTTACTTTCTAGTATAAAGCTCTTTTTATGGCAATACTGTTATTAATCTTGCGCGCTGATTGGGAGGGCCTAGGGAGCGACCCTAGAGCTTCGGCCTCCACAGCCCTTATATCCCCGTAGGACCTGAGAGACCTCCATCAATATGTTGGAGGGACAGTACACCGTCATGGTTTTTATTACCATCTTTCAATTATAGTTTTGACCAAGTGACATTAATCGTCACCTCAAGGTCACTATCCTCCATCGCCCGTAGGCCTTACTTATTCTCTTTTCTCATTATATGGGATATGTTATACTAACTAATCCCTAAATGTCCTTAGGACTTTATATCTAATGCACATCTAGTACATAATAAAAGAATTCAATATTGCATATTGCAGTCATGAAAATGCTTGAACTTACCAATATTGTGCTAATGTCCACTTCCGGAACTCCTCCGCAGCTCTATCTCTAATTTGACTTCCTACAGACATAATATTATCTGTTAATATTCTCTATTAATTATCACTTTACATATATTTACATTGTGATAAATTTTACAAAATATTTCAATTCATTATATGGTACACGGTCTGCAACACGCCCGTATCCCTAATCATGTACCTCTCGGTTTTATTTTACACGGTTGTGTTTCACTCTACACGCCCGTGTACACTTTAAACTCTAGATTTTGACTTTAAAATCTTCATTTTGGATCCTAGAATTTTATTTAAGTTATTCTAGATCCTTTACGGACCTTTCCGAGCCTTTAGGAAATTTTTGGTCAAAATGACCATTTTGCCCCTATCGGGTCTCGGGACCGTAATTATTTTGTTCTATCGTTTTTCTCAAATTTTCTAAGCCTAATTATCTTAAAACAACATTCCCTAGGCTTCTGTATCATTTTACAGCTTTTTGGTGCTAAAAATCCTAATTGTTCATTTTTCGACCCTCGATTACTATTCATCTGTCGGCTAGGGTCGTTTCTCGTTTTTCGAGCGTTTCGGAGCCTCAAATGGCCATTTCACGACTCTTTAAACACTTTTCATCCCATCCCCGATCCTCGGTTCTCGAGAGGCTGGGGTTTCCTATCCCGATCTAATATTTTTCCTCGTTTCCCAAAATACCCCTAACATGAAATTTTTTTTTCCTGTTTTAAGCATTTTAGTCTTTTAGGGTCGGTTTACTATTCCTTTTGGGTTGGTTTTCCATTTTCAATCCTAATCCATTGAGGGGTCCCGGTTTCCTTCCTGAGTCCTACATTTTTACCCCTCGTTCCCCAAAATGCCCTTATGCCGTTTTAGAAATTTCGGCAGCATTTTCGCTTATATTTTAAGGTTTCCCCGGTGTTAGGTATGCCTCAGAATCTTTGTACCTACTACGTACTATACCAGAGGCCTATTTTATACAAAGTTTCCAAACTTTGTATAAAAATTTTCCACATAAATCAACATTCAAAATCCATACACAATCAACAATATTTTCCAAACTATCCTTGGTTTAACATGTTAATCATCACCAAAGTTTTTCATTACAACATTTCAAATATCACATATCACTCTTAGGTTTTCTAATGTGTAAAACAACACCAAAACCTAACAAAATTTTCATTCCAACCCTAGTATTAGCCACGGATTTTTCATTCAAATCATATAGAAAATTTTGTTTTCTCTACTAGGGTTTTTATCAACATTTTTCAACACTAAAAATTTCCATTTCCTATTGTTCATTACCCAGGGTTTTAGCATGAAATTTTACATCAATTTTTCTTGTTTCCTTATTCCAATTCATGCTTAATTTAACATGAAAACAAATGGTTCTAAACACCAAATCAAATCATCAATTTCCACTTTACTTTTCACACCAACTATGCCACGGTTTTTCAATGGAAACATGCAAAATTTTTGCTTGTTTCTAAACCCTAAATTATGCTTTAAATTCTACAACATCAAACAAATCATATTATCAACAAAATAACAATTTTTTTCATTGTTTTTCCACATTTCATACCCACGGATTTTCTAAAGAAAATCAAGGAAAAATGCTTCAATTTAGAAGCTCACCTTAACTAGTTGATGGCTTGATGTTAGAAATGTGATGGAAGCTTATTCTGATGTGAAATTTGCAACAAAATTTTGGCTTAATGGGGGAAGAAAGGCCACAGTTTTTGGGCTGAAAAAGAGCAAGAGTTTGGCTAGATTTTTCTATTTTTTCTTATGAATTTTGATGCCTATTTATAGGCAAAAATCAAGGACCATTTAGCAATTCTTTTTCAACAATTTGTTAGTTGTTCAAGGACTAAAAAGTAATGATTTTTGGGCCAAAATAGAATTTTTTTCTTTCTTCCTTTCCACATGGCCGAATGGCCTTTTAAATAAATGCTAAATTTTTTTTTTATCATTTTAGCAAGATCCTAACCCTTGATCAAAAGGTGGGATAATCCTAGCAATACACCTTTCAAATTACTTTCCAAATTAAGGGAAATAAAATGGATTTATGACATCAACATGATGATGTCATCCTACTATTCATATTAATTTACTAATTAATTCATGGTCAAATTTTGACTGAAAACCGAACTGAACGGAACTTTATCGAAATCGCGTAGGCGGGTTCCAGGCGCCTCTGGTGCTATCGGTTTGTTTTGTTTTGCTTCCGTTTGGTCAGAATTCTCTACCGTAAATTTCTATTGTTTTAGTGCATTACGATGCATTCTCTAGGGTTTTTGGCTCTGATTTCGAACCGTCACGCTCAAAAATGTTCGATACGATTTCCATCCCCGAACTCACTCATTCTAACACTGCCGGAACATTTTCATAGTATTCTCAGTAGTATCAAAACACAATTTTTTCATATTTTATTCATTAAAATTAATACATACATACAATTTTAATCTATTCTGTGAGTCTAAAATTCCCAGGTATCACAGCATTGGATGCCCGATCCTGCATCGTCTGTTCCACCAGGTCAATGCTAGTCCTTCCAGTCTACTACTGGCCAGAATCACTTGTAGGTGTAGTGGAATATAACATGCCTCGAAGATAACCTTCGCATGATGGATCCAGTATGTGAGTTCGTGTGGGTGGTTACCATCATAGATGTCCGACCGCATGGTGACGAAAGCTAGACTCGCCTGTTGATCCTCTTGCACTTACTGAGGGTCTCGTGGTGCAGCCATAATCTCTTATTATAACTTTAATTGTCAACTTATGTACTAAATTTAAAAACAAAAAGCTAACTTACTTGGACAGATAAGGTAGGCATACAGCGATGTGAGGTAGAGTGGCAGGAAATCACTTTAATACTAACTATGATGCCCCGTGCCCTTAGTTGCTCGGATCATCACTAAAAAAACTTGCTTCTTCTTTTAATATTACTTATACCTTCCTATAATTGATACTTAATTAGATACTATAATTTTAGGGATTTTTTTTCTTTTTTTCAACGTACATACTTACTATTCACATACAGTTGCTATTAACGGCTACTATTCAAAAATACTATTTCACGGTTACTGTTCAAAATACTGTTTAACGGTTACTGTTCATAAATACTATTTAATGGTTATTATTCAACAATACTGTTTAATAGTTTCTAATCACAAATACCGTTTACTCAAAAATTATGCGAAAGAATACTCGCGGTGTATCCACAACCTCCCCTCACATCCGCCTCTACCACCGTCATCGCCCATGATGATTAAGCCATATGACGCTTACTTACAGCATGAACACACTTAGCTTTACGCCTAGTAAGTACAATATGTTTACTGCAAAACATGTTTAAACGTAATACATACTTAAAAATCACATAAACACGTCATATACCATGCTATAAATCACATATCATCATGTAACACATCATTGAATATAAACTTTACATAACATATGCGTCACAAAAATATCGTGTACTGAGTGCCGTTACTGTAAATAGAAGTATAGTAAACTATAACTAATGCATGGTCCAGTTATGTTCATTTATGCTTCAATATTCTCTTTTCTTTCTCTTGTCTATTTAAGGCCCATGTGTCGGTACCGTGTGCGCGCAGACCATCGGTGATGCCTGAGGGTACTAAAAAGCTGGAGAACCATCAACAGATGCTCAACTTTCTACTTAACTTTTCTTATAAACCCTTTCGACTGAAAAGGCCGGTATGACATGCCTATGAATTTCCATCTTGTTTATTTTGTTCTAGTCACATGCTTCTCTAAGCTGTCCCAAATCCTACACGGTAGGGACATATGGCTTGTAACTTATTCTTTCATCAATCTACTTAATTGTGAAACTAGATGCTCTTAAATATGCTGTGCATCAATGTGTGCACAGCATACATACTTAACATAATGTGAAAACATCATTTTAAATACATTTTCATTCATGCCGTAGGCAAATTGTACTTACTTGGATTGCAAGCAACTTTGTGCACTCATGCCTCTATAGCTTACAGGTTACTACTTGTCATCATTAACATATCTTATCAACACCTTTGCTGAGTCACTAATACTATTAGTGACTACTACTTGTATTTCTATGTAGTACCAAGGCCTATCGATACCCTATTGGCCTACTTTGGGAATTTGATGTCTAACTTGTATCATGTTTGATTAATGGTCTACTTGACAGATTAATCATCGTTCCTCATAGTATTGCTCAAAACACGGTCCTTGACTAGTTTACCGATCAGTCAACTAACTGGTTACCTCACGTCTTGGTAACTAAGAAGTCTACCGAGTTACTAAGCGTAAACTTGGTGTAGTAACCGGCAGGGTTACTTTGCCTATTTGGGTGTGATAGCCCTTTAGGCTACTATTCTTTGGTATAGTGGCCTACCAAGCCACTATGGCTCATTTGGTGTAGTAGCCTACCAGGCTACACACATTGTTTTGTTTATTAAGAAGATTGTTTTAGTTTGCTTATAAAAATTCTTTGTTTTGAAACCGTCCCCTTATCACCCCATTGGAAGGTGGGGGACATTTTTATGAAAATTATGTTCATATTTTAAAGTGTTAAAAACACATTTTCATTTTGTAGCGTAAATTGCATTTTGATTTGTTTTACATTTTAAAGATTGTTTTGAAACATTTTTTAAAACTGTTTTGAAACTTGGTACAAACGACATTATTTGTGATTTTGGTGAACATGAAAGTTTTCATCCTTAACGAGATGAACAAATCTCATGTTCATCTCGGAGCTCAAATCTAATTTTAAAAACTCCTAAATTCATTAAACCTGTGGGCTATGTGCCCAGTTTTTTTTGAAAGTCCCAGTTTAACATAACTTTGAAAACGTCTCTGTTTAAGGCCCGAAATGGCCAAATTTTTAAACGGCCAGTTTAACATATGTCTCGTTCTTAAGGTCTCGATGAGATCTATAACTTTCTTGTTGAGTCCGAGAACCAGTTCAGACTCTAAGGGGTTCATTTTTAATGAAATCTGAGACTACTTTCTCATTTCAGATTTTGTTCCAAGTTTTGGGCACCGAGTGAAAACTACTTGAAAAACCTATCATAATATCGTTTTTGGCCATAGGCTATTTGACAGAAAAACGACCGTATCGAAATTTTCTTAAAAATAAGGTTATGCTGAATCCCAAATTTGGACCCTAAGTGGGTCAAAATAGCAAAAATCCATGGCCTTCCCTAAGGACAGATTTGTGTCCAGCCACATTATTAAACGTTCATGCATCTCACATACTTATAACCTTATGTAAAAATTGTAAACACAACCACAACCTCATAAATTTACAAATGAAAAGCTAAGGACTCAAAATAAAATTATTACAAACCACTTGCACATATAAATACACATAAATGGCCTTGATCAAAACTTAAAAATCACTAACCACAAAAGAAAGGGTTTTCAATTTTAACCTCTTGTGCTTTGAGCCGAGCACAACTTGAACTAAGGCTTGAATGCCAAAGTGGCCATTGAAAACCAATGAGAATGGGGTCATTTTTATGCTAGCAAAACACCAAAGTATTTCTCTCAATATCATCTTCAATAAAAGAACTAAAACCACAAAGATTGGTCTAGAACCTTACCCTTGGTTGGACTTGAAATGACTTGCAATTAATTTCTCCTAGCACAAGCTTGAAGAGGTTTGTTTTTGACAACTTTTGGTAAGACTTTGAACTTGGAAAATGAAGGATTTTGGGGCTTGAGAGTGGTTGGCTACTGCTTGGAAAAGAAAGAGAATGAGTTAAAGTTTTGGAGTGTGAAAATGAAGAAAACAAAGCTCAAGGTATGGCCATCCCTTTTATAGGCAATTCCTAAGCTTGCTTAGCCAACTTATGCTTGATTAATCAAGCCATCTTTGAGCTACTTTGGGAGACAAATCCCTGCCCTTTTCAGTCCTCTTTGGCATGGAAGTTAGGCACATTTAAGTGAAGGGTGAGAGAAAGGATGGTGATGGAATGGTGATGGCAAGTTTAACATTGTTTATATAATGTGTCATAGCCTAACACAATATTTTATTTCTTACTTTTTGGGGTTTTTGAGTAGCTGAAAAACAGCTGGTTTCTCAGCCATTGGTACACAATTTGACAGCTAAAATTTACATCTGTGTTGCTCTCTTCGCAGTCCAGTTTTCTACTGTGTTTTTCGGTCCTCTCTCAGTAGTGTTCTAATTTTCATCTGCAAATCAGATTTTCTGAATCTGATTTTTATACTGATGATTTCTATATGGTTTATACTGTCTAAGAGCCCATTCTACCTAAATTTACTATTCATTTCTTATACTGTGGTTGTGTCTATACTGTGTTGTCCTTTCACAAGCAAACCGAGGCATTCCCAGGTGAAATTTCAGACATAGTCTTTCTTGACTAATTTAGACGTGTTAATTTAGACATGTTGATTTCATTTTTCGGGATTTGTGTGATCCTACCTCAAAAAATGTGTCAGCTGCCCGATTGTCTAATTTGGGCATCCTAAGTTTAAATATATCAGTTTCGGGGCTAGTAAAGGTCATCTTGACCCTCATCCCAATACTGCGTATCTCCCAAACTTAAAATTCTCATTTTATGCTCAATTGACCAAATTGAGCTTACTGATCGTTCATACATCAGTTTTAGGTCAAATTAGGATAGCCTTGGCCAATAATCTGACATTGGTTTTTTCACTATTTACTATTCATTGCTTTCTATTCTAACTGACTAGTTTGAGTATTCTAACTCCGATTTTGGCAGTTTCTATATGAGAGGAGGTCATCTGGACCATGTTCTCGGTAATGTACCCTTGCTAGGGTTTCTCATCGTTGTTGTGCTCAGACAATTAGTCTGAGCGTTCTGGTGATCTATTCACCAGCCTTCTGATACTGCATGTCTTTATGCACACATACACATAATAGGGTAGATCAGGTTCACTGTCGATCACCCTATTCATTGGATGGATACTACTTAAATAGTACTGTATCTGTATAGTCTATTCAACTGGAAATTATACTGCATTTCTCGACTTAATTGCTTAATTACATCATAATTAAGTTTCACAATTCGTGAAAGTCAATTTAATGGCTTTCTTCCCCATACACGGCCTCCTATATGGGCGTGTACAAGGGCTGCATGGGCGTGTATCCGTTGAGCCTGCTCAACACGGTCGTGTCTTGGGGAAATTTTATTTTCCTAAATGGTACACGGCCTCCTACATGGGCGTGTACCTGGCCGTGTTTCATTTACACAGCCATGTTCAATTACACGGCTTCATGCACGTGTACAGTACCATCGGTACATAGCCACTTACACGACCGTGTACCTGACCATGTTCTGCTTACACGGCCATGTATAGTTACACAGCTTTTGACATTCCAACAACCTGATTAGTACACGGTCACTTACATGGCCATGCACTTGACCGTGTTTACTTATACAGCCATGTTTACTCGCACAGCCTCATGCACATGCACAGTCTGGACAGCACATGGTCACTTACATAGCCGTGTACAGGCGTGTATTCTTCAATTTTTGCATTAAGATGCATCAATTATTCTTTAATTTCTCATTAATTAAAATTCTAAGTCAAGAATAGGGCGGTCCTTACATTAATTAGGAACTTTTTTATGAGAGGTTTAGAAAAATGAAGCCATAAGAGTTCAAGGGTCTACGGATCCCTTAGAAGCGGGTGAATGGTTGGCTTCACTGCAAACCATTTTCAAATTCATGAACCCTACGGACCAGGAAAAGGTCCTTTGCACTTCCTGTATGTTAAAGAAGGATGTGTGATACTAGTGGAAGACAGTTAAAATGCGGAGATATGTTAGGAGGATGACATGGAATGACTTCATAGAGGAGTTTAATAGGAAGTTTTCCAACCTAGACACTCTTAGAGCTCAGCAGAGAGAGTTTGATGACCTAAGGCAAGGTGATATGACAGTGATAGAGGCCTGCTACAAATTCGACAGATTGGCCCGATTATCTCCACATCTAGTACCTACAGAGGGTGAACGGGTACGACGGATGATTAATAAGTTTCGACTGGACATAGCCACAATAGTGGAAAGTGGTGAGACCCCGCCAAACATAGTAGTAGACGGTGTAAGTAGAGCTATTGCTAACACAAAATTTAGCTATGTAAGTGCACATGTTGCAATCAAGTAATAAAGTGATTGAGTCGAGTATCGTCCCACAGAGAAAGTTAACATTAATATCCTTATAAAAAAGTAAATTGAGTAATTGCAAAAAGTGATCAAATTCAAATGAAATTAAACTTGCTGTAATGAGATGCAATAAAAAGGCATAAATCAAGTACAAATGCAAATAAGCTAAGTAACCAACAATCAGATATGAAACGATGGAGATTAAATTTCCCTTCCCCTGCAACCTGACTATGTATGCTATAATAATGCTACAGCAATGCTATTCAGCTAACCCAGAATTCAAAAATCCACAAGATTCTTCTGAATACTTATGCTAATACCTTCATACTTCATTTTTAACATATTCCTATGCCAAAATAAAATACAAAACCAGATCATGCCTAGAATCAAAAATGGTTATGTGAGGCAAGTGAACATTCTTGCTTAACTTGCAAATTTAGTTAGTCTGATTTATAGAACCAACCAAACACATATTATTGAACACAAGTCTAATTCTGATTAGTCTTCCAACCAATTAAAATCATAGTATTATGGTCAAGATGGCCAGTCAATGAACATGAATTAACAGTAGAAACAATGTTGAATAAACTAATAACATTGAATTAGCATGATCAGCATACAAGTGTTGAATCACAAGTTCAAGTACTTTATCATCCCAATCTAAAAGAAATTCAGCTTATGGTTGATTGTTTAATTGGCATGAAAACAGAGAGCATTGTTCACAGAGAAAGAGAGAAACAAAGATACAACCGAAAAATCAAAATAGAAATGATCAAGAAAACCAAGATTCCACAGTATGTTGTGGCGGGATTCTCGCTCCTCCTTCTGGAAAACTGCTTAAATCCACCTCCAACTGATGTACATTTGCTTTCCTTCTTGGGATCCCACCATTTTCGGTAAGTTTTTCCTCTTTCCTTTTCTGTTTGGCTACCTCCTATTTTCTATCGTCACTATTCTCTCCATTCAGCTAAAGGCAAAATGTCCTTTTAAATGCTAGGGTAAAAGAAGCATGGATAGGTATCTCAAATCCAAGGGTTGAGACTTTGCTCGGCTTCTTTAGTGAGAGACAACTCACATGCTTATCCCTTTCTACCCAGGTCAACAACTAAATATCCCTTTTGACTTGTTAACATGGTTTACTAAACTCTACCTAGTTACTCCAACGTTGTTGCAGCATCGCTTGAAATCAAGTGTCCCTGTCATTTTGCTATAATCTTGCATTTCCATTCTACCCAAAGCATGACTTTTCTTTCCAATGGCCTTTTAATAATTCCACCCTATAACACACTTCAAAACATCAAAAACATATATGAAAATTTAATTTCAACACACTGAAATAAAACTTTGAATTAAACCATTAATACACTAAAAACTCATGGGACAAAGTATATTTTTAAATCTAAAACAACTATGATAAATCTATTTCCTAGAGTTATCGCACCCCCAAACTTGAACCATTGCTCGTCCTCGAGTAACGACACAATGACACACAACTTAAACAAAACAAACACAGAAAAGAAATGAAGAAACACAGAATTTTCTGATTTCACTACAGCACAATGCTGAAGTTAAGATATCTAAATTACTCTTTCAACATCCTGCTCATGCTTCAAGATCAACACTTATCAAATATTTGCTCAATTCATCATAAACCTACTCCTAATTCAAATTCTCCCAAAGTGTGTGTGTGCAGCTACAGTTAGTATTTCTGAATCACCCAAGTCCGGTTAAACCCTGATCATCAAACCTAATCTCTGGCTTCATAAGCTGGCTTTTTCAAATCTCTCCCCACTAATACATGACAACTAAGCACTCAAGGTCAATTAGGCATCTAAGGCAGGAAACAAGAAATTTTCTATGATGAAAATGGGGGTATTTTTATTTTTATTTCTTTTATTATTATTATTATTATTATTATTTTATATTTGGATCACTCTCTAATATCACCACTGCTTTTTTATGCGAATGCCAACATTTGTGATGAAGATACCCGGTTACTCAACAAGGTCACCATTAAGAGATGCTATTGCATACTCATATTTCAAACCACTGTTCGATGCAAAAGTACACATGGGGCTCATGTTACTCCTGGTTACTAGGTGGCTCATAATATTGGAGTACGTCCAAAAGTTTTTTTTTTTTTAATCAGACTGCATAACCTCCAAACTTTTGCCCTGTTTAATTCCTAAAAAAAAAAAATGCCTAGATAATCCTCTTATGCTTGGTCTCCTAAATTTCGCCTTGAGGGATTCAAAGAACCAGTTCTAAAACCTTAGGCTTTCACAAAGGTTTAAACTTTCTAGGGTTTTTCAAGGGGAATCCATCCATAACTGTTTGTGCAAAACTAGAGAATTCTTATTTGCAAAGCATGCTTATGATGAATATCACAAATTTTCAACTTTAGCTGATCTATCCTATGAGCTAAAATCTCAGAGCAATCCTTTGATCTCCCTAAAACTTTGATACAGTGATGCTATAGCAAAATCAGAATTATTTGCGAAGAGAAACATAAACTAACAAACTCAGCAGATATAAACTAACTCTAAAACACTTAATCAAAACAAGTCAAAAATATGCAAGAAAACAAAACAAAAAATCAGAAAGGTATTTTCATCCCCAAACTTAATGATCAGCAGTGTCCCCACTGATCAGAAAAGTCCAGATATTACAAAAGGATAAAAATTGAAAGAGAGGGTTAGAACACCCTGAGGCCCTAAGCAAGTTGCCTAGGCATTTAATCCTTCTCAGCTTCTTTGGAGCCTTCCTCCTCTAGTATGCTATTGGGGAAGGTAGGGAAAGTGGATGATGATTGGCCAAAAGGTTGCTGAAAGGAGTGCTGAAGAGCTGCATCTCTCTACTGTGCATATTGCCGGTAGTCCCTTTGCTGCTTTTGCATTTGTTGCAGTAACAGCATCATCTCATATTGCTGAACTTCTAGTAGGCTTATTCTTTGCTCTAGCATCCTTAAGCTTTGGACAATTTCTGCAGGTAGTTCCTTTTCACTGCTTGTTGCTACCATGCTAGCACTACCTGTGGGACGGTCAAATGGACCAACCTCTTCTTTATCCTCCTCTGCCATGTTGCTCCTTCCTTGCTTCATGGTCTCTTGTGCAATCCGAGCCACTACAGCTGAGATGATGACCCCAGACACTTTTAGCTTCTCTTCATTGTTGTGGTAGATCACACCACTGTTTTCACAAAGTTCTGAGACTAATGATGGAAACCAAAGGTGCCCCGATGGCTTTTGTGCATAGCTGCATATCTCCTCGTATACAATCCTGCCTACATTGATCGGGTTTCTTGTAATGATAAAGTAGAGGAGTATAGCCCGATCTCTTGATACTGTCTGAATATGTGTGGATGGTATGAGTCTTGATTTCAAGAAATGGTACCATACTTTTGGATTGGGCTTTAGATTATATTGAGGAAATGTGCAGGCTCCTTAGGCAGATACATTCCATTGTGTTCCCTCGATACATAGAGTGGTGATTACCTCTTGCAGTAGGTCTTCAGTTACATCTTCGACCAACTATAGATGTCTATCTTTTACTTCTTCCAATTCATAGAGGCTATTGATGTCAGATGGTCTCATTTTTACTGGAACTCCTCTCACCTCCATGGCCTCAGGGTGGCCTTTAGGGAAGTTGGCATAGAACTCACGAACTAGAGGTCTGATAGCCTCCTCAGGTTACATATAAAACTTTCTCCATTTGTGCTTGGTAATTACAGAATGAATTGGCTCGAAGTAGCCCAAGGTTGATGTAGCCTTGAGTAGAAATCCCTTTTCTAAATATAGGGTTTTCTTTGACACCCATTTTTCATATCGCTCCTCTGCTTCATCGGACACAAACTTGTTCATCACTATGACTCTACAGGCTACACTCTTCCTCCCCATTTTACCCTGCCCTGAAGTTTACTATTTACACCCCTAAACTTATCAAACACCACACAATCTCAGCTTCTAAAAAAAAATTATAGATCACTAGCCCTACAGTTCACCCGGCAACATTGGCCACACCCAAAAATAAACCTTGCAACAGAATCCCTAGTTAAAATTTTAACTCACCCTAACTGACTCCTAATTACACACCTACTTCAACTATCAGACCACTAACTGCATTCAATGAGAATGAGAATCCTTACACTTAGCTCTAGCCCTGTTTGTGGCTATACTTTACACTGGTCGCTTACCCCTATTTTTTCCAAAATTGGGTTTCTTTCTTATTTAGCCCTCACTCTCCTGCTTTTGCATTGAATGCTGATGGTGAGTTGCTGAAGGACAATGATGGCTCGGGTAGGAAAATGGCAATGGCAGTGACAATTGCAAGTGATAGAGAAAGAAAAATGGAGTAAGATTTGTAAAGAATGGGGTTGATGGATTTGAAGAGTGGAACTGACTTTTCAGAGAAAATGGTGATGGAAGTTTTTGAACTTTGAAATTTTGGAACAATATGGAGACTGGATTTTTGAGGAGAGGATGATGCAGTTAGAGAAATTTTGGGATGGTTATGGAGTTTGAAGGCGAGGGGATGCGGCCGAAAGGAATGTGAGAAAGAGAAAGGGTTGTGGACCAATGTTCTAGGGTTTCGAGTGGGTCATGTTATTGGGCAAAATAATTTTTTTATGTTGAATGACACTTCATACCACTGCTTTGCATTCCTATTTTTCTGCCTCGATGCTATAGCATTGCCGAAGCAACTGGGACTTTACTGAAATTAAGAATTCTTCCTTCCTTCCTTTTGTTCCCACTTTCAGCCTACTACTCCAGAGGACTTCACTCCTTTCCTCCCTACAATCAAGCACCAAATAATCACACCTTAACGATTCATACAAAATATAAACTTCACTTAAACAACATAAATCAAAATAATCAAAGAACAGAAACTAAAGTAAAATAAGAAAAGCAGGTTAACATTGGGGTGCCTCCTACAAGCGCTTGTTTTAAAGTTGATAGCCCGACTACTTCCCTTTTATTGATCTGGATCTTTCAAGGAGATGAAGGTCTTCTCCCTATCAAATGTGTTTACCCAATAATGCTTGAGATGCTAACCATTCACCTTGAATTTCCTTCCTGATTTTTCTTCCAAAAGCTCCACTGCACCATGAGGAAATACTTCTGCAATTCTGAATGGACCAGACCATCTTGACTTAAGTTTCCCTGGGAAGAGCTTGAGCCTTGAATTGAAAAGGAGAACTAGTTGCCCTGCTTCAAATTTTCGTGGCAAGATTTTATTGTCATGCCATTTCTTAACTTTCTCCTTGTATAATTTTGCATTTTCATAAGCCTGCATGCAAAATTCCTTTAACTCATTAAGCTGCAGCATCATTTTTTCTCCTGCTGCATAAGCATCCAAATTAAGCTTGGAGATTGCCCAGTATGCCTTGTGCTCTAATTCTACCGGTAAATGGCATGCTTTCCCAAACACCAATCTGTATGGTGATGCTCCTAAGGGAGTTTTGCAAGCTATTCTGTATGCCCACAATGTGTCATCCAATCTGGCTGACCAATATTTCCTTATGGGATTGACAACTTTTTCAAGAATTCTTTTTATCTTCCTATTAAAAACTTTGGCCTGTCTATTAGTTTGAGGGTGGTATGCTGTAGCAACTTTATGCTTTACTCCATATTTAGCCAAAATGCTTTCAAACTATTTGCTGCTAAAATGAGTTCCTTTGTCACTTACGATTGCTCTAGGAGTCCCAAAGTGTGTAAAAATGTTCTTATGCAGAAACTTCACCACCACTTTGGAGTCATTTGTGGGAGATGCTGAGGCTTCCACCCATTTGGACACATAGTCCATAGCTACCAAGATATACTGATTGCTATATGATGAAGAAAATGGTCTCATGATTGTTAGGAAATGCCCTAAGTATTAGAGACATTTTGATGTATTCATTTTGAACTGGATAATAAAATTATATATAGAGGTTATTCATTACATTGCTATCTGTCCTCGTCTTATTTACATGTTAAAGTAAATGTAAGCAAATATGGCTCACTGACTGCTTGTGTTAAAACTGTTAGAACGTTGCATGCAATGGACTTTTGTATGCGAGAAGACAATGTTCTAAAGTTAACGGTCTAAACTATGGTCTGTAGTCTATGGGGTTAGACCGAGCATCTAACTTATGTTAAGACTATTATGTTGTTTAAAGCCTTGGAGGGGACGGTTTGTCTTGACTGTCTGGAGCTGGACTCCCAAGTAAAGACATAGATATGTTACTTGATGGTGACATATTAGACTGGGACTAAAGCGTGATTGATCTACATAGTCCGCTATGAGTGGATCAATCTACTTTTGACGTTCATTGTGCAATAACCTTAATCCTGAGTAAATGAACTACTTCATGTATATGACTTGTGTACTTTGATGTTCTAATGGCTAAAGCGTCTCAGAGGTAGTAAGCTTATAGACCGGTTCGTTAGGTGCATGACTTGTATACGATGAAGGGTTTGTTTGCAGATATCGGAATCATAGCTCAAAGGAGTTAAAGGTATCCTCTTAAAGGCATTATACTGAATGTGAAAATGGACAAGGCCTTGGGTCGTCTGCTGGGCGGATGACTTCTTATTCACATATGGTGAATAATTATTTTCTTAATTCGGTAGTATAATAGAACTTTAAGATAGCCTGATAAGTAGGATTAAACGGACTTTGACCTAAGGCTGATCATGGATATCATATGAGGGTTTTGCATATATGACAAGGTCATTGGATAGTAGCTCGTCACAGGCTTACGTAATACGGTATATAATTGGGAGTTCAGTTTCAGGTTTATAGTGGTGTGACTCTGAAATTAGTGATCATATGATTGAGTTGTTCGGTACAGAATGATGATCATATGGAATCACGGGAGCCCGATTATATATGTCCAATCAGTCCCCCTACTAGCTTCATATAATTCCTTAACGTTTGGCAAATTGGTTTGTGTATGCTATTGGCTAGTTTATTATGCATGGATGGTGATGACACAGGATTAGGATGGTAGACAAGATTCTCTCTGGTTGGATTCAGATTTTGTTTTGGATAATAGAGTACACAATTATTCGAACTCCAAATAAAGTTGTCATGATTTTATTTGAGATTGGATTGGAGTTGTAGAAAATTATCCATGAGAACAAGAATTTGAAACACAACCGTTTTGTGGATTTTGAAATTTGAATTTGAAAATTGAATTTGAAATTTAAATTTGAAATTTGAAATTTGAAATTTGAATTTGAAATTTAAAATTCAAAATTTGAATCATAGTCCAAGTGGGATTCGAATTTGTTGTGGAAAATCCACAAAGTTTGAAATTCGAATTTGAGTTGGATTTGGAGAGGATAATCTTGTTAGAATCCTACTTGAATTTTGAATCCAAATCCTAACATATTATGGACGAAATTTTGAGGATAATCCTCAATGGAATTTCGGTTTTTGTGGATAAGGTTCAAGGGAAAAATTCAAGTTTCAATCCTAGTTGAATTTGGATTCTCTCCTTCTCTGAAAAGTGGCTGAAATTATGGAGGAAATCTCCTAGGAAAATTCGATTATTTTGGATAAGGTTGAGATAAGATTCAAGATTGAAAATCCTAGTGGAATTTTGATTCTCCCTTATCCTAAATGTGGTCGAATTTTTGGAGGAAAAATCTCCTATGAAATTTCAGATTTTTTGATTAAAAAAGGGAGATAAAATTCTAGTTAAAATCTTGTTTAGATTTGGATTGGATTTATCCTAAATAAACCGAATTTTATTGTTAGGATTTTCCCATGGAAAATTCGGATTTTATGGATATGGATAAGGGAGAATATCTTTTCCTAATCTAATTCGAATTCAGATAATCACCTTATCCAGGTCTATAAATAGAGGTCCTGCCACTCCAGTTCTCTCAGACCACAGACTCTTAGGTGAGCAGGCTTAATGTTGCACAGCTCATCGTGAAAATAAGTTCTTTAGAGATCTGGGTGGTCAGAAGAAGACTAGTAGTGCTAGCATACCGATCGAGGTTCACAGTGCCCACACACTCAGCCATTCGGGAATTGGAGAATAGTAGAGAAGGCTAGTTGGTTGAAGCCTCCAGTCATTCTTCTCCTGCAAGATTGGCGTCCTTGAGGTATGAGTTTTAATTGTTGTTGGTTTATTGTATATGGCATCATGAGATATTTAACGATCTAAAAATTTTTATTGTTCCGCTGCGCCACTCTGATACGTTTTTATCGATTTATTATCCTACAATTGGTATCAGAGCCATCTCATGACTATGCCATGTACATAAATTAGACAATTACTTAGTCTTTTTATTTATGTATGGATTTGATATTTAGAGAGTGGCATTCTAGGGTTCTTTTATGTTGTTATCATGGATTATGTATAAAGTATGTGGTTATTTTAATTTTTTGAATTACTATAAGCATACTTGTTTATACCAGTTATGGTTCCTTAGAATTTAGAAAAATTGTATCTAGGAATTTTTATGTAACCATGGGAGCAGTTTATTAACACTATAATTTTCCCATGGATTTTAATTTTTGTCTCTTAGAATTTTTATGGTTAGAATTTTTGAACACCGGAAACGGTATAGGAAATTTTATGTAATTATTCTTGGAGGAGATTGAAGATTGAAGACCATAATTTATTTTTTCCCAAAAGTTAAATTTGATTTAAAGGTTGAAATTTTGATTGTGTGGAAAATTTCAATTTAATTATGATTCAAATTAATTTTTGGAGATCCTAATAGGTAAATTGGAATATGACACGAAAATCGAGACAAGACCCCTCGGGATAGGCCGACGGGCCTTGGTGGGGCTGCAGCCCCTGCCCTCGGGCAGGATGGGGCTGCGGCAGCCCCTGTACAGGCCAACACCACCCACGGCCGTAGGCTTGGCCTGCAGCCAAGGGTGGCCATGGCCTGCCCAAGGCTGGCCGCAGCCTGGGCATGCAGCCTCTGGCTGCAGGCGCTGCCTGCAGCCTGTCGGCTGCTGCGCCCAGCCTGGGCGTGCAGCCTGGCACTGCAGGCTTGGCCTGCAGCCTGGCAAGGCTGCACATAGGGGGCAGCTATGGGCTGCCAGCCCCTTTCGGGCTGGTGGCTGCCACGGCGGCTGCCGCCTTCGAAGGCAGCGGTACGATGGTCTAAAAAATCAAAAAATTTTGATTTTTTAAATTTGAGATTTAATTTTAAATCATGTTTAAAAATATGTAATTGAAAATTTGAAATTTTTGAAATTACATATTATTACACATGATTTTTAAAATTGTTTAAAATTTAAATTTGAAATTTAAATTTGAAATTCAAATTTGGAATTTGAATTTTAAATGATTCTTGGGATGAGAAATAAATGGAGAGGCTACATAAAGATGGATACAAGAAGACGGAATGAAATTCAAGACCCAAAGAATGCTTTGGATGGAATTTTGTAATCTTTATTTTCTTTATTCTAGGATGGAACCATAGCTTGGTTATTCTGTCAATTATTTTTTTTGTGATATGTCATGGATGTATAAATATGTATTGATGGATGTTTTATATGCATATTTGATAACATGTCATATAGGATAAGCGAGTGCCGCTCATACTATATTGATCATACATAATTTGTCAAAAATTACATGTTTTTCAAAATATTGAGTGGGAGAGGGTTTCAAACAAAACCCACAGCCTCCATTGTTGATCCATATATGAAAGCATGGTAATGCCTCGCGTCAGTTCTGCCCTGACCACACCCCTCGGTAGGTGTTTACTGCCGCCGGTATACTAGATTGGATCTCCTATGTGGAAAACATGTTTGGGTACGATCCTATTCATGACCACCCCTCGGTGGCTTGGTAGGACGTGGATCGGGCTACGTAAACAATGGTTATACACTCAAAACTCGTTTAGTTATTAACCTTCCCTAGAAGCTCTGTTAACTAAACTGGTGGCCAAATAAGCGGTTATTAATATATGTCTTAACCTTGGAGGATTTAAGGCAACATATATTAATTGGACGGGGTCCATGTTCCAGCTATTTGTTTTCATGACCACCCCTCGGTGGCTTGGGGCAATAGGTGCTGAGAATTACCATTGCAATGCTTCATGTTTTTTCAAGTTTCATGTAGGAACATACTTGTATGTTTTATTTGCTAAATTATCTGTATATTTGCTTGGGCTTTGTAATGATGTCTAGTATAATTTTATTTCAGTTCAAAATGTCACCGACACCCCTCATTTCAATACTTACTGAGAATAAACTGAATGGCGACAATTATAAAGATTGGAAAAGAAATCTATTAATAGTTCTCAGCTGCGAGAGACACAAGTTCGTACTGGACGAACCATGCCCACCTAGGCCCAAACCTGAAACACCACTTGAGGAGGTCCCGGTTGCCTATAATCGTTGGAGAGAATCCAATGAGATAGCTCGATACTACATCCTTGCTAGCATGACGAGTGCTTTACAAAAGCAGCATGAGACTTATCAAGCTGCTAGGGAGATCATGGAAAATCTGGAGGACATGTTCGGAGGCCAAGAAAAATTGGCTCGACAGTCCGCTATCACCAGCATTATGAACTCTAAGCAAAAGGCGGGTACTCCGGTGAAGGACCATATGATCACTCTAATGGGATTCTTCGCTGAGGCTGCTAAGAATGGTGCTGAGTTGGACTACAACACCCAGATCGAGATGGTGTTCAAGACTCTGTCTAAAGATTTTGTGGGGTTTAAGGTCGCATACAATCTAGCGACAAAGGAGTTAGGACTAACCAGGCTCATGAAGCAACTACAGGCTTATGAGCGGATGATCAGGGATGAGGATGTGGTCCGACCTAAAGGAGAGGCCAATTTGGCGGAATCTTCCAATCCCTCACGGAAGAGGAAGAGGCCAAATAAGAAGCAAGTGGCTTCTAGTTCTTCTAATCCTCCTGTCTCGGATGGGAAGAAGAAAAAGAAGAACAAGAAGCCGAAGGACCCTAAAAAGTCCAAATGCTTCCATTGTGGGAAGGTACGTCACTTCAAGAAGGCTTGCCAGGAAATCCTAGCCGCCAAGGGCAAGGAAGGTAAGGAACTTCACTATTTGGAAGCATGTTTGGTGGAAGAATCGAAAGACACCTGGGTCATTGATTCGGGCACCATTAATCATGTTTGTGTTTCTACGCAGGGGTTCGTGGAAACGAGAGGTTTACATGATAGGAGCCTCTCGTTGCGGACTGGAGACGGTAGCTTGGTGGTGGCTGAGGTAATGGGAGATATTTATCTTTACTTTAATAAATTTAGGTTTATTTTATTGAAAGACTGTTTTTATGTTCCTAATTTTAGGAGGAACCTTATATCCGTAGTTTGTTTAATAAAGGATTCTTATTCAGTTTCTTTTAGTAAAAGAGTTGATATTCATAAAAATAAGTCTTTTATTTGTTCTGGATGGATGGATGGAAACCTATATTTGATCAAACCAAAGATGTACTCACTGCTTGACACTGAATTAATTGATAACTCTAAAAGGTTGAAAGTTTCTCACTCTAACAAGGCATATCTTTGGCATTTAAGACTTGATCATATTAATCAGGATAGGATTCAAAGATTGGTGAAAGACAGTCCTCTGGAATCTCTGGAGGAGGTACGACTTCTCCAATGTGAGTCTTGTCTAGAGGGTAAAATGACTAAGAGGTCTTTTGGAGCTAAGGGTACAAGGGCTCAGGAGCTCTTAGAAATTGTGCACACTGACGTATGTGGCCCCATGAACGTCATAGCACGAGCAGGGTTTAAGTATTATGTCTCTTTTATAGATGATTACTCGAGGTATGGATATGTGTATCTGATGCACCGCAAGAGTGAAACCTTTGACAAGTTCAGAGAGTATCGTGCAGAAGTGGAAAAGCAATTAGATAAATCCATAAAAACACTTCGATCTGATCGAGGTGGCGAATACCTCTCTGATGAATTTCTAGGACATCTTGTAGAGAACGGGATATTATCCCAATTGACTGCACCTGGTACTCTACAACAGAATGGTGTAGCCGAAAGGAGAAACAGAACCTTATTGGATATGGTACGGTCCATGATGAGTTATTCAACGCTGCCATTATCATTTTAGGGATATGCTTTATAAACGGCGTGCTATATTCTGAACCAGGTTCCAAGCAAATCAATTCTCAGAACTCCGTATGAATTATGGCATGGCAGGAAGCCCTTCCTTAGACATATAAGAATATGGGGCTGCCCGGCACATGTACTGGATGGGGATGTGAAAAAGTTGGAACCAAGATCAGAATTGTGCATGTTTGTAGGATATCCAAAAAGAACTAAAGGAGGTCTGTTCTATAACCTGAAGGAACAAAAAGTCATTGTCTCAACCCATGCGACATTCTTGGAGGAAAGTCACATGAATGACTTTAAGCCTCGAAGCAAAGTGGTGCTAGAGGAGTTATCGGGTGAAAGAACTGCTCCACAGATTTCGGTCTTGGGCGTAAGTCTAAGTTCTAGTGAAAGACCTGCAGACGATCAACAATTTGGGGTGCCTCGTCGTAGTGGGAGGGTTTCTAAGAAACCTAATTTCTTCATGTATGATGCTGAGGTATACCAGGCCGAGGCTCATGAGCATGAGGATGATTCGGTCACCTATGATGAAGCTATAAATGATGTTGATTCTAAATCTTGGAAACAGGCTACGAACAATGAGATGGATTCTATGAAATCCATCTCTATTTGGGAACTTGTAGATTTGCTGGATGGGATAAAACCCATTAGATGCAAATGGGTCTACAAAAGAAAGAAGGATGTGGAAGGGAGAGTGGAAACTTTCAAAGCTAGACTGGTTGTAATGGGATACACGCAAAAGGCTGGAATCAATTACGATGAAACCTTTTCGCCTGTTGCTATGCTGAAGTCTATCTGTATTCTTCTGTCCATTGCTGCGGCTCTCGATTACGAGATCTGGAAAATGGATATCAAGACGGCATTCTTGAATGGCCATCTTGAAGAGTGTATCTATATGATACAGCCCGAAGGGTTCGTAGCGAAAGGCCAAGAAAGGAAAGTCTACAAGTTGCTTAGATCCATTTATGGATTAAAGCAAGCATTGTCACGGCCCAAAATTTAGACACGTGACACGGCAACCAAATCATAATATCAACTCGAGATTTAAGGAAAAACATTCTGATTCCGCTGATGATGATGTCTATGAGCATTGTCTCTCGACTGTCTCTTCAGGCAGACATTTCTTTTATGACCTTCATCACCACACTCGAAGCAAGTAATCATATTCACCCGACCCTGTCGCTGTCCAGAAGACTGATAAGAACCTGACCCCTGAGATTACTGGTTCTTCTGGTAAGGAGTCTGCGGCTTGTGTTGAGGTTTGTTGCGGATTGGTCCAGACTTGTTTTTGTTACGAGCTTCAAGGAACTCCTTGTCGCCCTCTTCTACTGTCAACGCCTTAGCAACTATCTGCTGGTAGCTATCCCTGATCTGGAACGGTTGTACACCCCTCTTCACATAGAGGCTAAGCCCTTCCTCAAAGCGGAGACACTTAGTAGCTTCATCCAAAACCTGATTCTTTGCATACCGGGCCAACTCAGTGAACTTGGCTTCATATTCCCGCACTGACATAGACCCTTGCTTCAAACGGACGAACTCCCTAGCTTTTATGTCGCGGAACTGAGCTGAAAAGAAACGCTCGTGAAAACGCTCCTCAAAAACTGTCCAAGAAGACCTCTACTCCTCTATCAAACCATCCTCAATACTAGCCCACCAGGTAGAGGCTAGACCCACCAGCTTGTTGGAAGCAAACTCAACCCAGAACTCGGCGGGTGTGGCGGTCAACTTTAGTTGCTTGTGAATGGCATCAAACCAGTAGTCGGCATCCATCTCTGTGCCCGTGCCATTTAAAGTGGGTACGTGAGGCTTAAAGAAAAGAGTTAGGGCTGCCTATTTAGGATGTATCATAGGCTGGGTAGGTACTGCTCCAGACGTAGGGTTTTCGGTGGTAGGCGTTTGCTGAGGAGTCTGAGAAGAACTCCCCGCTTTCTGCGTCTCATTAGGAACAACATTGGTTACAGGAGCTGGGTTAGGTGTTCCAAAAGGTAAGACGGTGAGGAGAGCCTGTATCGCTGCCATGAGATTCTACATCGCCGTTAGCTGATCGTTCGGTGTAGGGACCGCTGTATTCTGACTCCCTTGAGGCTGCGTGTTCCCGAGGTTCTCTTCGTCGTTGCCTCTCTGCTGCCTCTGACTTCGCATGCCGGGACGAGCCATTTTACTGAATAAGATTGAAGGAAGAGGAAATCCTATAAGCTTCTAAGAGTAAAGAAAACTATGCTTAGGTATTTTGAAAACGTTTTGATGAAAACCCTTTTGAAAACGTTTTGATGAAAAACCCCTTTTGAAAACGTTTTGATGGAAAACCCTTTTGAAAACCTGGGCTCTGATACCATTATTTGTCACGGCCCAAAATTTAGACACGTGACACGGCATCCAAATCATAATATCAACCCGAGATTTAAGGAAAAACATTTATTTAGAAAAACGGGTCGATATTATAATTTAGCTAAGCCTAATTATTTATAAAGCAGTATCATAACCACAGAATAAAATAAAGGATAAAATAAATGCTTTTTAATGCGGAAATCAAACACAATATCGGTTTTCAAAAGAAATTACAAATCATAAAAATGTTCCCAAGCATAAAATTTAAATAACGTGAAATAAAGTCCAAACTCAATGTCTCATTACATCAGAACGAGAAACATAAAGAAGAAGATGGAGAAAACGGATAGCATCATCTCCGGTAGTAACGGATATCTCAATGATTTTCGGAACTGCTACCTCCCGCACCTGGAAGTAGTCATTTCGAAATCACAAAGAAAAAAGGACGTGAGCGCTGGCTCAGTAGGACAGAAACAAAGGTGGGTTAACAGATAACATTTAAAAATATGGCATAATATCCGTTTCCAAAAATAATCAACAATTTAAAAAAAACATTTTTAATGCAAGTTTTATTCTGCTGAGGACTTAGCGTAGCTGCAATATACGTGCCCCAATATTAAAATAATAAATCATTAAAACAAACCATCATATTATGAGTGAGGACTTGTCGTAGCTATAATATACGTGCCTCGAATTTGAATTATCCTAGATCATCTCGTTACGGTCTAAATAGGCCGAACGGCCCTGTGCAGGTTTAGGGACCTTCCCCCATGGCGTCAACTTCAGGACGCACGCATCATTTACAATGATCGTGAACTAGAGCTCAATTATGTTCACCGGATTATTCAAAAGATGGTATTTACCAAGTTATATTATGCCATTAATCAAAACACTCTTTAAAATACACATTTATTATAAAATACGTTGCATGCGTTTATTTCATCAAAAATAGTATAATAATTTCATAAATCGAAAACAGCATGCCATCAATAAAACAGGGGAATTTAAAACACTTGACTACTCCCAGAAAAGGCTTGAACGTCCTACCTCGATTATCGCATAAGCGTTACGATAAGGTGATCCACCAGTCAAGCAAGAACGTCAAATAATTCCTATAATCAAACATATGATCAGTCTAGGTCTACACATAATCATCCAATCATTTTAGTGTGCCACAAAAGATTTCAAAACGTGTAATAAACATTTGGGATTTAAAATTTATTAAAAACTCTAAGTTAAGATATTTCTGGTCATGGGCAGACTGACCTAGGCTGATTGTAAAATCAATATCAATTCATTTTAAATACCAAAAATTCTAAATTTTTAATATGTTAAACTAGACATCCGTAGCTTTAATTCCGTATAATTTTTATAATTTTTGGACATAGTTTGGTCATTCAACTAGGCCAAAAACCGAGGGTTGTTTTCAGGCATAAAAATCTGGGTTTCAGTTTCGGTTCAAAACCTGGCAGTTCTGTCCGCCTATATTAGAAAAATATTTTGACTGGGAAAATGGAGGATTTTGGTTCTGAAATTTTGTAAGAATTTAGGGGACATCTTGAATTTAATTTTAGGCTCAAGAATCACTCAAAAATCGTTTTCAAAACTCAAGTTATGGCTGACACAAATTTACTGTTCATATGGGAATTTTCCAGATTTCCGTTTTTTCTGTGTCCGAATTTCGATTAGCCTCAAACCAATTCAATTTTCATCCAATGATCACGAAATTTTGTGGAAAACCTTATTTATATGTCATTAACACAACCCAAGAATCAAATTGACAAAATCATAAAATCTTACACATATGATAATAGGGTTTTTGAAAAGGGGATCAATGAGGCAAAATTTTAGGGTTTGAGAGAAAAATCACACCTTGTTTGTGCTGCCCTATTTTTGATGCTTGGTCTCCCTTTTGGCTGAATTTGTGTGAGTATTGGAGTCTTCAAAACAGTATGGAAATAGTGGAGAAAACCATATAAATTTCGGATTTAAAATCAAAAGGAGAAGGAAGGAAAAAGTTTGATTTCTCACCTTGTTTTTGTCTCAAAAGTTGTTGAATCTTTGAGCTGCCTTTTGGTAGGTTTTGTTTGCTGTTTTGGGTGTGTTTTGAGAGAGAAAATTCAGAGAGGGGAGAGGGGAAAGCTGGCCGAAATTTTGAGGGTGAAAGGAGGGGTGAATGAGAGTTAAAAGGGGGTTTTTACACTAGGTTTTTTTCTTTCCCTTTCTCTTCCTTGTTTGGCTGAAAATTTTAAGGGGTAAAAGGGAAAGTTTTTGTGCTGTTTTGAGGCTAGGGTTTTCTCTCTTATTTCCCCTTAAGTGGCCGAAAATTATCCCTTAGTTTTTAAGGAAAAATAATTTGAATTTTAATTGAGTTTTAACCTAGTTTTTAATTCAAATAAAATCTCTTTTATTTCCTACACTTTATGGCCAAATTTCTTCTTTATATCTAAGGAATGAAATTTGAATTTGAATCTTTCTTGGATTTGTGGAATTTAAATTTTAATTTAAAATCCCAAGTGATGGCCGAATGTTTTAGGGTTTCTTTTTGAAGTTCAAATTGTTGACTTTTTGAGCGGAATTTGACTAAGAAACCAACCTAGGGTTTCCAAAAGATTTTTAAATTAATTTTTGGCACACTAATTTTATTTAAATTATATATTGACCCTTAAATAAAATTTAAGGTGTCACAAGCATCCCGCTCATGGAACCAGAGGTTTGATCAAGCGATTAAGACATTTGGTTTTTAGCAGAACGTTGATGAACCTTGTGTTTATAAACGTATTAAGGATGGAAAAGTGGTATTTCTGATACTCTATGTCGATGATATACTACTCATTGGGAATGATGTAGGGAACTTATCATCGGTCAAGCTTTGGTTACACCAACAGTTTGACATGAAGGACTTGGGAGAAGCTAATTATGTTCTAGGCATTCATCTCTTCAGAGATCGAAAGAACAAAATGATAGCGTTATCCCAAGCTTCATACATAGATAAAATAATTGACAAATATGCAATGCAAGAGGCAAAGAAAGGCTCACAACCTTCTATTACCGGTCTAACTCTTTCATTGGATGACTGTCCCAAGACATCGGAAGAAAGAGAGCATATGAGTAAGGTCCCTTATGCATCCGCTGTGGGTAGCCTTATGTACGTTATACTTTGCACTCGCCCAGACATATGTTTTGCAGTAGGTATGGTGAATCGATATCAAGCAAATCCTGGAACCAAGCACTGGCAAGCTGTAAAGCATATACTCAAGTATCTTAAGAGAACGAGGGATTATATGCTGGTGTATTCTGGAGGAGACCTAACACCCGTAGGATACACGGACTCAGACTTCCAGACTTGTAAGGATTTAAGGAAATCGACATCTGGATCAGTGTTTTTACTCGGAGGAGGTGCCATTGTGTGGAGGAGCATGAAGTAGGGCTGCACAGCTGACTCTACTATGGAGGCTGAGTATGTGGCTGCAGCTGTGGCATCTAAAGAAGCGGTTTGGCTCCGCAAGTTCTTTAGAGACCTTGAGGTCATTTCGGGTGTTGACAAGCCTATCATACTTTACTGTGATAATACAGGGGCTATTGCCAAAACAAGGGAATCTCGGCACCACAAGAGGACCAAGCACATTGATCGGAGATATCACATTATTAGAGGGCATGTGGAGACAGGACAAGTGGATGTATGTAAGATCGCGTCCGAGGACAACATCGCTAATCCCTTTACTAAGACTTTGGTGGCTAGAAGCTTTGAGAGCCATGTAGAGGCGATGGGGATGCGTAACATGGCACATCTACTAACTTAGGGCAAGTGGGAGTTTGTTAGGAAATGCCCTAAGTATTAGAGACATTTTGATGTATTCATTTTGAACTGGATAATAAAATTATATATAGAGGTTATTCATTACATTGCTATCTGTCCTGGTCTTATTTACATGTTAAAGTAAATGTAAGCAAATATGGTTCACTGACTGCTTGTGTTAAAACGGTTATAACGTTGCATGCAATGGACTTTTGTATGTGAGAAGACAATGTTCTAAAGTTAGCGGTCTAAACTATGGTCTGTAGTCTATGGGGTTAGACTGAGCATCTAACTCATGTTAAGACTATTATGTTGTTTAAAGCCTTGGAGGGGACGGTTTGTCTTGACTGTCTGGACCTGGACTCCCAAGTAGAGACATAGATATGTTACTTGGTGGTGACATGTTAGACCGGGACTAAAGCGTGATTGATCTATGTAGTCCGCTATGAGTGGATCAATTTGCTTTTGACGTTCATTGTGCAATAACCTTAATCCTGAGTAAATGAACTACTTCATGTACATGACTTGTGTACTTTGATGTTCCAATGGCTAAAGCGTCTCAGAGGTAGTAAGCTTATAGACTGGTTCGTTGGGTGCATGACTTGTATACGATGAAGGGTTTGTTTGCAGATATCGGAATCATAGCTCAAAGGAGTTAAAGGTATCCTCTTAAAGGCATTATACTAAATGTGAAAATGGACAAGGCCTTGGGTCGTCTGCTGGGCGGATGACTTCTTATTCACATATGGTGAATAATCATTTTCTTAATTCGGTAGTATAATCGAACTTTAAGATAGCCTGATCAGTAGGATTAAACAGACTTTGACCTAAGGCTGATCATGGATATCATATGAGGGTTTTGCATATATGACAAGGTCATTGGATAGTAGCTCGTCACAGGCTTACGTAATACGGTATATAATTGGGAGTTCAGTTTCAGGTTTATAGTGGTGTGACTCTGAAATTAGTGATCATATGATTGAGTTGTTCGGTACAGAATGATGATCATATGGAATCACGGGAGCCCGATTATATATGTCCAATCAGTCCCCCTACTAGCTTCACATAATTCCTTAACGTTTGGCAAATTGGTTTGTGTATGCTATTGGCTAGTTTATTATGCATGGATGGTGATGACACAGGATTAGGATGGTAGACAAGATTCTCTCCGGTTGGATTCAGATTTTGTTTTGGATAATAGAGTACACAATTATTCGAACTCCAAATAAAGTTGCCATGATTTTATTTGAGATTGGATTGGAGTTGTAGAAAATTATCCATGAGAACAAGAATTTGAAACACAACCGTTTTGTGGATTTTAAAATTTGAATTTGAAATTTGAATTTGAAATTTGAATTCGAAATTTAAATTTGAAATTTGAAATTTGAAATTTGAATTTGAAATTCGAATTTGAAATTTAAAATTCAAATTTTGAATCATAGTCCAAGTGGGATTCGAATTTGTTGTGGAAAATCCACAAAGTTTGAAATTCGAATTTGAGTTGGATTTGGAGAAGATAATCTTGTTAGAATCCTACTTGAATTTTGAATCCAAGTCCTAACAAATTATGGACGAAATTTTGAGGATAATCCTCAATGGAATTTCGGTTTTTGTGGATAAGGTTCGAGGGAAAAATTCAAGTTTCAATCCTAGTTGAATTTGGATTCTCTCCTTCCCTGAAAAGTGGCCGAAATTATGGAGGAAATCTCCTAGGAAAATTCGATTATTTTGGATAAGGTTGAGATAAGATTCAAGCTTAAAAATCCTAGTGGAATTTTGATTTTCCCTTATCCTAAATGTGGCCAAATTTTTGGAGGAAAAATCTCCTAGGAAATTTCGGATTTTTTGATTAAAAAAGGGAGATAAAATTCTAGTTAAAATCTTGTTTAGATTTGGATTGGATTTATCCTAAATAAACCGAATTTTATTGTTGGGATTTTCCCATGGAAAATTCAGATTTTATGGATATGGATAAGGGAGAATATCTTTTCCTAATCCAATTTAAATTCAGAGAATCACCTCATGCAGGTCTATAAATAGAGGTCCTGCCACTCCAGTTCTCTCAGAGCACAGACTCTTAGGTGAGCAGGCTTAATGTTGCACAGCTCATCGTGACAATAAGTTCTTTAGAGATCTAGGTGGTCAGAAGAAGACTAGCTGTGCTAGCATACCGATCGAGGTTCAGAGTGCCCACACACTCAGCCATTCGGGAATTGGAGAATAGTAGAGAAGGCTAGTTGGTTGAAGCCTCCGGTCATTCTCCTCCTGCAAGATTGGCGTCCTTGAGGTATGAGTTTTAATTGTTGTTGGTTTATTGTATATGGCATCATGAGATATTTAACGATCTAAAAATTTTTATTGTTCCGCTGCGCCACTCTGATACGTTTTTACCGATTTATTATCCTACAATGATGTCTATGCCCCAAACATCAAATATCTCAACCTCCAGTATGGTATTCAAGGGCATTTCATCTCTTTGAGAGATATTCCCAACCTGCTCACATCTATCATAAGACTTGGCAAATTCATGAGCACCCTTGAAAAGAGATGGCTAGAAGAATCCAATTGTAAGACTTTCACTACTGTTCTAAACCCTCTAAAATGACCACCATAAGGAGAAGAATGGCAATGCTGAAGTATACCATTCACTTTGTCCTCCAAAACACATTGTCTCATAATCTGGTCAGCACATTGTTTGAACAGATACGACTCATCCCAGTAGTAAAACTTAATGTCATGAAGAAACCTCTTCTTTGCTGACTTTTCTACTTAGTTGGAAGCAGACCACTTACTAAGTAGTTCACTATATCTGCATACCATGGGTGGTCAGTTGCTTGATTCTGAAAAGCTGCTCATCAGGAAAGGTTACCTTAATCGGCTCCTCATCTCTCCCTGCCAACTCGGTTTCCAATCTTGACAAATGACCAGCCACTTGATTCTCAGTTCCTTTTCTATCTTTAATCTCCAAATCGAACTCTTGAAGTAATAGTACCCATTTGATCAACCTCGGTTTAGCATCCTTCTTGGCAATAAGGTACTTTATAGTTGAATGGTCAGTGTAGACCACTACTTTGGTGCCTACCAAGTATGCTCTAATCTTTTCAAATGCAAACACCACTACTAAGAGCTCTTTTTCAATGGTGGTATAGTTGAGTTGAGCATTACTTAAAGTTCTGCTAGCATAATAAATAGAGTGGAACATCCTCTCCTTCCTCTGTCCCAACACTACTCCTATAGCATAATCGCTAGCATCCATATCAATTCAAAGAGGAGTGACCAATTAGGTGCCACAATGATAGGTGCTGACACAAGCTTCTTCTTCAACTCTGTAAATGCCTGTTCACACTCCTCGTCGAATTTGAAAGTCCTGTTCTGCTCCAACAAAGAGCATAAAGGTTTGGAAACTTTTGAGAAATCTTTAATAAATCTTCTGTAAAACCCTGCATGTCCCAAAAAGCTTCTGATTCCCTTTACTGATGTAGGCGGTGGCAACTTGTCAATAATCTCTATTTTGGCTTTGTCCACCTCAATGCCTTTCTTTTGTGTCTAAGTACAATCCTCTCAGTTACCATGAAATGGCATTTTTCCCAGTTTAAGACCGGGTTGGTCTCTTCACACCTCTTCAAAACTTGCTCTAGATTTGCTGAGCAACCATCAAAAGACTTTCCCACAACTGAAAAATCGTCCATGAAAACTTCTAAGAATTTCTCTACCATGTCTGAAAAGATGGCCATCATGCAGCATTGAAAAGTTACTGATGCATTGCATAATTCGAATGGCATTCTTCTAAAGGCAAAAGTCCCATATGGGCCGGTGAAAGTAGTCTTTTCCTGGTCTTTCGATGCTATAGCTATCTGATTGTGCTCGAATATCCATCCAGAAAGCAATAATATTCCTTCTCAACGAGCCTATCTAACATCTGATCAAGGAAGGGCAGTGGGAAATGATCTTTTCTAGTAGCCTTATTCAACTTCCGGTAGTCCATACAAACTCTCCAGCCTATGACTGTACGAGTAGGGATTAACTCATTGTTGTCATTTGCCATGACTGTTATTCCTTCATTCTTGGACACACATTGGACTGGGCTGACCCACGAGCTATCTGAGATAGGGTAAATTATCCCTGCATCCGGTCACTTGATCACTTCTTTCTTCATAACTTCCTTCATAATCGGGTTCAATCTTCCCTGCTGCTCTACAAACTTGCTGTAGCAATCTTCTAATAAAATCTTGAGCATACACATTGAAAGGCTGATTCACTTAATATCTGCAATCCCCAGTGCTTTCTTAAACTTCCGCAATACTGTGAGTAGCTTCTACTCTTGATCATCATTCAACAACGCTAAGACTATCACTGGAAGTGTCTCTGACTCTCCTAAATAAGCATACCGGAGATGTGCTGGAAGGAGCTTCAAATCTAAAATTGGTGGCTCTTCAATGGGTGGCTTCCTGATTTCACACTCTGACAATCCCAATGGCTCAAACTTGTTTTCCCTAATTGCACGAGCTGATTTGTCTTTCATCCAAGCCATCTGCATACCTCCTTCTTCCATTATCTTTCCATCGTCTATAGGTAATGATAGTTCCAAGTGGTCCTTGTGGCAACTCTGCTCAAATTTTTCTGATACCATAAAGTCAAGTATATTTACCATCGAGCATTCCTCCACTTCATCTGGGAACCTCATGGCCTTGAGCACATTAAATGTAACCTGCTCATCATTGACTCTCATTGTTAACTCTCCTTTTTGCACATCAATTAATGTTCTTCCTGTTGCTAGGAACGGTCTTCCCAATATGATGGTCACTTCTTTATCTGTTTCAAAATCCAGAACAATAAAGTCTGTAGGAAAAATGAATTTATCTACCCTCAAGAAAACATCTTCAATTTTTCCTTCCAGATGGGTAATTGATCAATCCGCCAACTGTAAAGTGACTGTGGTCGGTCTTGCTTCTCCTATTCCCAACTTCCTGAAAATTGACATTGGCATAAGATTGATGCTTGCTCCAAGCTCACAAAGAGCTTTCCCAAAGTAATTGTTACCAATAACACATGGAATGGTGAAGCTTCCTGGATCCTTCAACTTTGGTGGGAGTTTATTCTATATAATAGCACTGCATTCTTCAATCATAGCTACTATTTCAAATTCTCCAAGTCTTCTCTTCTTTGAAAGAATATCCTTCATCAACTTAGCATAACCTGGCATTTGTTCAAGTGCTTCCACAAGTGGAACATTGATGTGGAGATGCTTCAAGACATCTAGAAATCTCTTGAACTACTTATCCTATTGCTGCTTGTGGAATTACTGAGGAAAAGGTGGTGGTGGTCTGTTACTCTGCTTCTCTGAACAGCTTTGCTGTAGCGATGCTGTAGCATTCTAGTCTGTGGCAGAATTTTGTTTCTCTGATTCTTCCACTTCTTCCTTCTCCTTTTCCTCTTGGATTGAAGAGGGCTCCCTCTACTGTCTAGGCTTTACCCGGGTGTTTCTAACTCCTTCCCAGTTCTCAAAGTGATTGCTTTGTACTGTTCCTTGCTATCTCACCTAGGATTCTTTGTATCACTTGGCAATGAACCTTGAGGTCGGTTGTTCAATGCAATGGCTAGCTGACCTAATTGATTCTTTAAATTCCTCAATGAAGCTGCTTGGCTCTGAATTAGGGCTGACTGGTTTTGGATGATGGCATCATTCCTTACCATGTATTCTTTCAACAAACACTCCATTGAAGAAGACTGATCCCCGTGTTGAGTTCTTGCTTGTTGTGGAAATCCTGAAGGATGTTGTGGATGGTTTAGCATTGAAGAAGAACCTGCATTCTATCCCTAAGAGTTCCAAGAGAAGTTCGAGTGTTGCCTCCAACCTGGATTATACGTATTAGAGTATGGATTGTGATTCCTATTGAAATTCCCAACATAGCATGCCGACTTTGGGTTAGACGGGCAATGATCAAAGAGATGCCCTTCTCCACAATAAGTGCAATAGGCTGCTGTTGGTTGTCAAGGGTTACTCCTAAAGCCAAATTCATTGATTTCAACACGCCAGTTAGAGAAGACACTTAAGTTGTCAAAGCAGTCATTACATCTAATTCATGAATTCCTGCTACTCTTTTAGTTGAGGCTGCTCTCTTAGAGGCCATTGATAATTGTTGTTAGCCATCCTCTCTAAAATTTCATAAGCTTCATTATAAGACTTTGTCAAGATAGAACCATTAGCAAAAGCATCCACTATAGTCTGAGTTTACCCATATAGACCATTCTAGAAAGTCTCTATTTGGATCCAATATGGAATCCAATGGTGAGGACACTTTCGCAATAGCTCCTTGAATCTTTCCCATCCCTCGTACAAAGACTCACCATCCAGTTGTTGAAAACCAGTAATGTCATTCCTAAGCTTGGCATTCTTTGTTGGAGGGAAATACTTCATAAAAAACTTTTCTACTAAATCATTCCAAGTAGCCACTGAATTTGATGGTAGAGAGTTCAACCATGCTCTTGCTTGGTCCTTTAAAGAATAAGGAAACAACTTGAGCCTCAAAGCATCTTCGGACACACTTGGTAGCTTGAAAGAGTCACTCACCTCCATAAAAAGTCTGAGATGGAAATAAAGATCTTCTATTGGCATCCCACTAAATTGCCCAACTATTTGGAGCATTTGAAACATGACTGGCTTGAGCTCAAACTATAGTGCCTGAATTTCTGGTCTAATAATGCTGGGATTCAGCTCTTGTAACATTGGTACAACATACTCTCTAATAGCCCTGTTTCTGTCATCTGCTAATGCTACTGCATTGTTGTCATTATTGCCGATCACTTCTTCTACCATTTCTTTAATGACTACAAGACTTTGATGTTCCCTTCTTCTTGCTCTAAATGTTCTTCCAATCTCAGGATCCAAAGGCAGCAACTCTTGCCCTCGTGGTTTGTTCATGCAAAAGATAAAGTACCTTCAAAGAAACAAAACAAAAATATCAAGATAAAATAGAAAAATTGCAAATATTGAAATTTATTTTACAAAGACTAATAATGATAACAATCCCTGGCAACGGCGCTAAAAACTTGTTGCTAACACAAAATTTAGCTACGCAAGTGCACGTGTCACAATTAAGAAATAAAGTGATTGAGTCGATTATCGTCCCATAGAGAAAGTTAACACTAACAGCCTTATGAAAAAGTAAATTGAGTAATTGCAAAAAGTGATCAAATTCAAATGAAATTAAACTTGCTGTAATGAGATACAATAAAAAGGCATAAATCAAGTACAAATGCAAATAAGCAGAGTAACCAACAATCAGATATGAAAAGACTGAGATTCAATTTCCCTTCTCCTACAACCTGACTATGTATGCTATAACAATACTACAGCAATGTTATTCAGCTAACCTAAAATTCAAAAATTCACAAGATTCTTTGGAATACTTATGCTATTACCTTCATACTTCATTTTTAACATATTCCTATGCAAAAATAAAATACAAAACCAAATCACGCCTAGAATCCAAAATGGTTATGTGAGGCAAGTGAACATTCCTGCTTAACTTGCAAATTTAGTTAGTCTGATTTATAGAACCAACCAAAAACACATTATTGAACACAAGTCTAATTCTAATTAGTCTTCCAACCAATTAAAATCATAGTATTATGCTCAAGATGGCTAGTCAATGAACATAAATAAATAGTAGAAACAATGTTGAATAAACTAAATAACATTAAATTAGCATGCTCAGCATACAAGTGTTGAATCACAAGTTCAAGTACTTTATGATCCCAGTCTAAAAGAAATTCAGCTCATGATTGATTGTTTAATCGGCATGAAAACAGAGAGCATTGTTCACAAAGAGAGAGAGAGAGAGAAAGAAAGATACAACCAAAAAATTAAAATAGAAATGATCAAGCGAACCAAGATTCCACAATGTGTTATGGTGGGATTCTTGATCTTCCTTCTGGAAAACTACTCAAATCTACCTCCAACTAATGTACATTTGCTTTCCTTCTTAGGATCCCACCATTTCTGGTAAGTTTTTCCTCTTTCCTTTTCTAAATGGCTACCTTCTGTTTTCTGCCATCACTATTCTCTCCATTCAGCTAAAGGCAAAAATGTCCTTTTAAATGCTAGGGTAAAATAAGCATGGACAAGTGTCTCAAATCCAAGGGTTGAGACTTTGCTTGGTTTCTTTAGTGAGAGATAGCCCACATGCTTGTCCTTTTCTGCCTAGGTCAACAACTAAATATACTGCCAACTATGTTTCGACTTATCAACCTGGTTTACTTAACTCTGCCCAGTTGCTCCAGCAATGCTGCAATGTCACCTGAAATCAAGCGTCCCTACCATTTTGCTTTAATCTTGCGTTTTCATTCTACCCAAAGCATGCCTTTTCTCTCCAACGGCCTTTTAATAATTCCACCCTATAACACACTTCAAAACATCAAAAACATATATGAAAATTTAATTTCAACACACTGAAATAAAACTTTGAACCTAAAAACTAAAAGTGCTTACTTAAACCATTAATACACTAAAAACTCATGGGATAAAGCATATTTTTAAATCTAAAACAGTTATGATAACTCTATTTCCTAAAGTTATCAAGAGCCATGAGGGCAGAACATTGCCTAGGCCTGGCAAAAGAAGAAAGAGTGAAAGCTTGGGAAGAGAAAAAGAAAGAAAGAGATCTTACGAAGCAAACTCAGAAGAACAACCAAGCAGGCTAAAGTAGCAAGCCTAGTCAAGGAATGAAGCTTGGTCAGAAAAATAATCAAAGTCAAACAAACAAACCCCAACAAGCAGAAGGCCAATCCAAATGAAAATTAGAGTCAAAATGCTCGAAACACTCAACAGAGACAAGGCCCTGAAGTTGCACAAAATTGACAAGCATGCCCAAAGTGCGGGAGGATGCATAGGGGCAAGTGTAAATTTGGGACTACTGCCTGCTACATATGCGGCAAGGAAGGCCATTATGCTAAGGCCTATATGTCCAACCGACAAAATCAAACTGGAACCTTCCAGCCTCAAAAACTGGTCAAGTCCATGCCATAAAAGGACCCTTTACTCCGACAGGGTGTCATGAGACTGCACCAAAGATGGAGGCATACCTTCTAACTTACACCAAAGGGGATGTAGAGGTAGGCACTTCCAACGTAGTAACAGGTCAGCTTCTTGTCGCTCAAAGCCCTGCACATGTTTTATTTGACTCGGGTGCATCATATTCATTTGCCTCGTATAACTTCGTAGAAAGAATTAGCTGTGCTAAGGATAAAATTGGACAAATATTTAAGACAACCTTACCATCTGGTGACATATTACTATCTAATTATTGGTTGCGTCATATGCCAATAATTATTGCTAATAAAGAATTATACATCAGTCTAGTCATACCAGAATTAGTTGACTACGATATTATCCTTGGAATGGATTTCCTCAAAAAGTATAGTGCAACGATTGATAATCGATGGTGAAAAGTGGTGTTCCAGTTTGGAGGAAAAGATCAATTTGAGTATAAAAGACATTTTCAGAAATTGTCAAATATGCTGATCAGTTCTATGGGGGCAAGTAAGCTAATATCTAGTGGTTATACTAGATATTTAGCCTATTTCACAGACACAACTAAAGAGGTAAAGCTTTAACCAAATGATGTGCCAGTGATTAACGAATTCGTAAAGGTGTTCCCAAAAGAATTGCCAGGGCTTCCCACTGATAGAGAAATCACCTTCGAGATTGAGTTGTTGCCTGGAACGTCTCCAATTTCCAAGGCCCCATACAGGATAGCTCCAGCAGAGCTTAAGGAACTATAAGCTCAGCTGAAGGAACTGCTAAAAAAGGTTTCATACGACCTACTTTTTCATCGTAGGGAGCTCCAGTCCTCTTCATGAAGAAAAAAGACGGCACCTTAAGGATGTGCATAGATTACTGTGAGCTTAATAAAGTTACAATCAAGAACAAGTATTCACTACCAAGGATCAACAACTTGTTCGATCAGCTCAAAGGATCCGCGATCTTCTCAAAGATTGACCTTTGATCTGGTTATCACCAACTAAAGATCAAGGAAGGGGATATTCCAAAGGCCGCATTTCGAACATGGTATGAGCACTACGAATTCCTCGTTATGCATTTTGGATTGACGAATGCACCAGCCGCTTTCATAGTTCTAATGAATCAATTATTTAAGGAATATTTGGACAAGTTTGTCATTGTGTTTTTCGATGACATCCTTATTACTTGAAGAATCAAAAAGAACATGAAGAGCATCTTCGGACTGCATTACGCACTCTGAGGGGCACCAATTGTATGCCAAGTTTTTGAAATATGAATTATGGCTAGATAAAGTCCATTTCTTGGGACATGTTATCTCCAAAGATGGGATTTCAGTAGACCCAGCAAAGATAGAAGCAGTAAGCAAATGGTCTCCTCCGAAGAATGTGACTGAGATCCAGAGTTTCCTAGGATTGGTAGGATATTATCGTAGGTTTGTAGAGGGATTTACAAGATTAGTTTCCCCTCTCACTGCTCTCACCCGTAAGGAGAAGAAGTTTGAAAGGACAAAGAAGTATGAAGAGAGTTTTCAAGAGATGAACAACCGATTGACCAATGCTCCAGTTCTTACAATCCCTAAGGATGAGGGAGAGTTTGATATTTATAGCGACGCATCTAAGACAGGATTAGGAGCTATCTTGATGCAAGAAGGAAAGGTGATAGCTTATGCATCTCGCTAACTTAAAGAGCATGAGAAGAACTACCTAACTTACGATCTAGAGTTAGCAGCCATTGTGTTTGTGCTTAAAATATGTCAACATTATTTGTATGGAGTTCGATGTAGAATCTTCACGGATCATCAGAGCTTAAAGGATTTCTTCACCCAGAAGGAACTCAATATGAGACAAAGGAGATAGCTAGAACTGGTAAAGGACTATGACTGTGAAATTTTGTATCACTCTGGTAATAAATAGAGTAGCAGATGCGTTGAGTCAAAGTCGATAGTGCTACAATGAATAGCCATCGACAAGCTATCCAAGCCACTACAGTGTGAAATTTCCTTACTATGAGTGGAGTAGCTTTAGGAAAGTTGGTGGTAATGTAATTGAAGCCAACAATCCTAGAAGAAATTAAGGAAGCTCGAGAGCTAAATGGTGTTCTTAGAAAACTTAGAGAAGAAGCTTCTAAGAAGGAAAGGTCAGAATTCCACCTCTCTGATGATGGAACATTACTATTTCAAGGACGAATTTGTGTACTAGACAAGGAGGGTTTAAAGAAAAGAATTTTGATAGAAGCCCATGATACTCCTTATTCAATACATCTGGGTAGTACCAAAATGTACCCAGACTTGAAGCAGCACTTTTGGTAGAGAAAAATGAAGAATGACATTGTTAAATACGTTAGTAGTTGTTTAACATGTTAGAAGATCAAAGCTGAGCATCAACGACCAGCAGGTGAGTTACAGCCATTGGAGATCCCATAATGGAAATGGGAGCATGTGACTATGGATTTCGTGGTAGGATTGCCTAAGACGAGTAAAGGATTAGATGCAAGATGGGTCGTGGTGGATCGATTGACCAAGTCCACTCACTTTATACCCGTAAAGATGACATACACATTGGAGAAATTGGCAGAATTGTATATCACCAACATTGTGAGATTACATGGAGTACCAACAATGATAGTGTCAGATCGTGATAGTCGGTTCACATCTAATTTCTTGAGAAGTGTACTGGAAGCAATGAACTCAGAATTAAGATTCAGTACTGCATTTCACCCTCAGACTGATGGACAGTCTAAGCATACAACACAAACACTGGAAGATATGCTTCAAGCATGCGTAATAAATTTCAAGGGGGCATGGAATAAAAAGTTACGATTGATTGAATTCTCCTACAACAATAGTTATCAAGCCTCCATTGGAATGGCTCGTTACGAAGCATTATATGGACAGAAATGCAGATCTCCTATCCATTGGTATGATTTGAGGGAGAAAGAACTACATAAGACCGAGTTTATTCAGGAGATGATAGATGTAGTCAAAAGAATCCAACAGAGGATGATAACTATGCAGAGTCGTCAGAAGAGTTATACAGACAAAAGACGAAGATTTCTGGAATTCAATGAGGGGGATTTCACATTCCTAAAGATAGCACCAATGAAAGGAGTTATGTGACTTGGAAAGAAAGGAAAGCTGAGTCTAAGATATATAGGGCCATTTCTGCTATTAGCCGAATCAGAAAGGTAGCCTATAAGATAGCACTACTACTTAAGTTGTCTTCAATATATAATGTTTTTCATGTGTCAATGTTGGGGAAGTACATATTATACCCTTCACATGTCCTAGACTATGAGCTAATTTAAGTTCGAGAAGACTTGTCTTATGAGGAGCAACTAGAACAAATACTTGGTTGAGAGAAGTAAATGTTAAGAAACAGAAGTATTCCATTAGTCAAAGTCCTATGGAGAAATCATAGTGTAGAAGAGGCCACATGGGAAAGAGAAGAAGAAATGAGAGACAAGTACCCCTATTTATTCTGATTTTTGAGGACGAAAATTCTTAAGGAGGGATGATTGTGATAGACCAAAGAATCTTAACAATGTTACTTAGGCTAAACTAGGGTTTTTTTTAAGGATTTCTGTAAATAAGAATGTGTGAGAACATTGTATTTGTAAATAGACAAATAATAGTATTAACAAAAATAAATAAATGTTTTGGAGGAATTAAAATTTCCAAAAATGATCAAAGAATAAATTTCATGATTGAGAAAGTGATTTCAGACCATAACGCTCACAATGGAGTGGTTTTGATATTCAAAAAGTATAGACACAAAGTAATGGCAAGTCAAAGCAAAGATAAGACAAGATAAGCATTTTAGGGTTTTTAAGAGTTTCGAGATTGAGTTACATCAAAATTGATAGCACGGATGGCTAGATAAGTCCTCTAATACGTTTCTTAAGAAATTCCATCATTTTCAGAAAAATGATGATGCTTTTTCCAGAATTAAAAATCCCCAAGAGATTACCCTAGGTAAACCAAGTCCACTAAAAGACAAAAAATTATGGTTTTGATTTTTAGCCAAATGACAGAAGAATAAGGCAAACTGAACACGCGAAAGGCCCCAGAAACTTGCCCACGCGATTTCTGTGAAATTTCGTTCGGTTTGACTTTTGAATTAATTAGGTGAAGTCATGCATGATGTCACATGCATGATGTCATAACTAAAGAAAGAGATGATGTGGAAAGGTGGTAGGTAGATCCAGTGGTTTGAGTGAATCTTGATCTTGATTTAAGGGCTCAAAATGTGCCAAAAATGCAAGCAAATTTTAAAATAAAAAAATTTGAAAAAGGGGGCTGATTGAGTCCGTGGTTTTGGCTGATTATATACATGTTTTTGAGCTGAAAAACTAAAGTAAAAACAGCAGCAAAAAAAATAATTTAGTTTTTAAGCACCCATACACACGGCATCCATAGCCAAGGAAGGAGAAAGAGAAAACCAAGCAATTTTCTTCAAATTTTGGTGACAAAATTTTGAGCAAAGTTCATCCCAAGCACTAAGAGACCAACATAGTGAGGTAAGTAATGAAAAACTCAAGTTTTTCTTAGTGTTTTTGAAACCAAAAATAAGTATTTGTTGGGTGGAAGAATTATGGAAATTTCTAGTTCAAACTTTATTGTCTTAGTTGTGATAACTGGGAATTTTTAGATTCTCGAAGTAACTTAAAATTATATGTATGTATCAATTTTAATAAGTAAAATGTGAAAAAAGTTGTGTTTAATACAGTTGAGAATACTGTGAAAATATTCCGGTAGTGTTAAAGTGAGTGAATTCGGAGATGGAAAATCTTACTGAACAGAAACGGGTGAGACGGCTCGAAAATGAAGCCAAAAAAAACGCTAAAGAGTGCACCAAAGTGCACTAAAAGATAAAAATTTACGGTAATGAATTCTGGCTAAATGGAAGCAAAATATGACAGACCGATCGCACTGGAGGCACCCGGAACCCGCCTATGTGATTTTGGTAAAGTTCTGTTGGGTTTGACTGTCGGTCAAAATTTGACCACAAATTAATTCATATATTAATTGGATGATGTCAAGATGACATCATAAATACAACTTAATCAATTAGGTTATTAAGGCTTAATTTATGATGGTAGGTAGCGTTAATGGCCAAGATTTAATGCTTTATGGATCAATGGCCTTGATCAAGCCAAAATGGCTTTGAAAAAAAAATTGAAAAAATTGGAAAAATAGGGATCGGCCACATGGAAAGAAAACAGCCCAAAAATTTCAAATTGGCCCCAAAAAGTTTGCAACTAAGCCCTTGGACAATTATGTAATTGTTGGGAAAAATTACAAAAAGGTCCCCATCCATTTGCCTATAAATAGGCTTAAAAAATTCACTTGGAAAAATAAAAAAACCAAGCCAAACTCTTACCATTTTTCTACCTATAAAATCTGTGTATCTCCCTTCCATTTCCAAGCAAAATTTTGTCAAAATTTTACACAAAAATTAACTTCCAAGCCTTCACTAAGTTGCAAGGATCAAGGTGATGAGGTGAGCTTCTAATTTAAAGCATTTTCCTTGATTTTTCTTACAAAAATCCATGTATGTGGGGTGTAGAAAATTGTGGAAAATTTGATGTTTGGTTTTAGTGTTTTGATTGGTTTAATACTAGGATGAATGAACCATGATTTAGAACTAGGAAACAAGCAAAATTTTGCATGTTTTCCTATAAAAACCGTGGCTTGGTAAGGGGGAAAATGTTGAGAAATTTTGGTGATTTGTTTTAAGGATTATGTTGGTTTGATACTATGTTTATTAAAGCATGAATTGAAATAAAGAAAAAAAGGAAAATGGTACTTGATTTCTTGTGAAAACCGTGGCCTATGTTTGATAAAAGATTATAGAAATGAGAAAAAATTTTCTATGGTCTTAAAGCATAAAATCCAAGGATTAATGCTAGGGTTGCAATGAAAATTTTCTTAGGTTTTTAATGATAACATGTGCATTAGAAACCTTAAGAATGGAATGTGGAAATTGAACATTGTGATGAAGATTCATTGGTGTTGTTTACCATGAGAAACCGAGGCTATAATTGGAAAAATTTGATGAATTTTGTGTTATATTTTGAATGATGTTAACGTGGAAATTTTTATACAAAGTTTGGTAACTTTGTATAAAATAGGTCTCTGGTATAGTATGTGATAGGTACAAAGGTTCTGAGGTGTATCTAACACTGGGAAAACCTAAAAATATAAGCGAAAACACTGTCGAAATTTCTAAAATGGCATAAGGGCATTACGGGAAAACGAGGGTAAAAATATTAGGCTCAGAAAGGAAACTGAGACCTCGTGGAATGCTAGGTTTGATAATGAAAAACCAAAACCAAAAGAAAGAGTAAACTGACCCTTTATTGACTAAAATGCCTAGAACGGAAAAAACTCATGTTAGGGGTATTTTAGGAAACGAGGGGGAAAAATATGATCGGGATAGGAAACTCGGGTCCTTGGGGAACTGAGGTTTAGGGACGGGATAAAAACGTTTCCGGAGTAGTAAATACTCATTTGAGGCTCCGAAACTCTAGAAAAACGAGAAACGACCCTAGGTGTCGGATGAATAGTAATCGAGGGTCGAAAAATGAATAATTGTGATTTTGTAATAAATAAAGCTGTAAAAATATACAAAAACCTAAGGAATATTATTTTATGATAATTGGGCTTACAAAGTTCAAGAAAAATGATAAGATGGAATAGTTATGGTCCCGAGACCCGTCAGGGGCAAAATGGTTATTTTGACCAAAAATTTCTAAAAGGCTCAGAAAGGACCGTAAAGGATCTAGAATCTCTTAAATGAAATTCTAGAACCCAAAATAAAGATTTTAAAGTTAAAAATCTAAAATTTATATAGTACACGGGCGTGTACTTTGAAACACGGCCGTGTAGTTGTTTGGAAATGCCCTAAGCATTAGAGATATTTTGATGTATTTATTTTGAACTGGGTAATAAAATTATATATAGAGGTTATTCATTGCATTGCTGTTTGTCCTCATTCTATTTACATGTCAAAGTAAATGTAAGCAAATATGGCTCCCTGACTGCTTGTGTTAAAATTGTTAAAACGTTGCATGCAATGGACTTTTTGTATGCGAGAAGACAATATTCTAAAGTAAGCGGTCTAAACTAAGGTCTGTAGTCTATGGGGTTAGACCGAACATCTAACTCATGTTAAGACTATTATGTTGTCTAAAGCCATGGTGGGGGCGGTTTGTCTTGACTGTCTGGAGCATAGACTCCCAAGTAAAGACATAGATATATTGCTTGGTGGTGACATATTAGACCGGGACTAAAGCATGATTGATCTACGTAGTCTGCTATGAGTGGATCAATCTGCTTTTGACGTTCATTATATAGTAACCTCAATCCTGAGTGAATGAACTACTTCATGTATATGACTTGTGTATTTTGATGTTCCAATGGCTATAGCGTCTTAGAGGTAGTAAGCTTATAGACCGGTTCGTTGGGTGCATGACTTGTATACAATGAAGGGTTTGTTTACAGATATTAGAATCGTAGCTCGAATAAGGAGTTAAGGGTATCCTCTTAAAGGCATTATACTGGATGTCAAAATGGACAAGGCCTTGGGTCGTCTACTTGGCAGATGACTTCTTATTCACATATGGTGAATAATCATTTTCTTATTCGGTAGTATAATGGAACTTTAAGATAGCTTGATCAATAGGATTAAACGGACTTTGACCTAAGGCCAATCATGGATATCATACGAGGGTTCTGCATGCATGACAAGGTCATTGGACAATAGCTTGTCACAGGCTTACATAATACGGTATATAATTGGGAGTTCAGTTTTAGGTTTATAGTGGTATGACTCTGAAATTAGTGATCATATGATTGAGTTGTTCGGTAAAGAATGATGATCATATGGATTCACGGGAGCCCAATTATATATGTCTAATTAGTTTCTCTACTAGATCCACATGATTCCTTAACGATTGGCAAATTGATTTGTGTATGCTCATTGGCTAGTTGATTATGCAAGGATGGTGTTGACATAGGATTAGGATGGTGGACAAGATTCTCTCTGGTTGAATTCAGATTTTGTTTTAGATAATAAAGTACACAATTATTCGAACTCCAAATAAAGTTGCCATGATTTTATTTGAGATTGGATTAGAGTTGTAGAAAATTATCCGTGAGAACAAAAATTTGAAATACAACTATTTGTGGATTTTGAAATTTGAATTTTGAAATTTGAAATTTAAATTTAAATTTGAAATTTGAATTTTGAATTTGAATTTCGAATTTTGAATCACAGTCCAAGTGGAATTTGAATTCTTTGTGGACAATTTCACAAGGCTAGAATTCGAATTTGAGTTGGATTATGAAGAGGAAAATCTTGTTTGAATCCTACTTGAATTTTGAATCCCAATCCTAACTAACTTGCACGAAAATATTGAGGAATACCCTCATAGACTTTTTGGTTTTTTGTATGGATAAGATTCAGGGAAAAATTCAAGTTTCAATCCCAGTTGAACTAGGATTCTCTCCTCCCTGTATTAGCCAAAATTTTTGACTAAATCTCCAAGGAGATTTTTGGTTATTTTGGATAAGGATAAGATAAAATTCAAGCTTGAAAATCCTAGTTGAATTTTTGATTCTCTCCCTGCTTTAGTGGCAGAAATTTTTAAGGAAATCTTCAAGGGATTTTCGGATTTTTTGGTTAGATAATGGTGAGATATAATTCAAGTTAAAATCCTATTTGAATTTTGAATGCAAAATCTTAAAGGTGGTTGAATTTTATAGTTGGGATTTGGCTTAGAAAAATTCAGATTTTGTGGATGGATAAGGGAGAAAATCTTCTCCTAATCCGATTCGAATTCAGAGGATCACCTCATGCAAGTCTATAAATAGCGGTCCTGCCACTCCAGTTCTCTTAAACCACAGACTCTCAGGTAAGCAGGCTTATTGTGGCACAACTCAACGTGACAATAAGTTTTTTAGAGATCTGAGTGGTCGGAAGAAGACTAGCAGTGCTAGCATACTGATCGAGGTTCAGAGTGCCCACACACTCAGCCATTCGGGAATTGGAGAATAGTAGAGAAGGCTAGTTGGTTGAAGCCCACCGATCATTCTCCTCCTACAGATTGGCGTCCTTTGATGTATGAGTTTAAATTATTGTTGGTTTACTGTATATGGCATCATGAGATATTTAATGGTCTTAAAAAATTTTATTGTTCCGCTGCGCCACTCTGATACGTTTTTACCAATTTATTTCCTACAATTGGTATCAGAGCCATCTCATGACTATGCCATGTACATAAATTAGACAATTAATTAGTCTTTTTATTTATGTATAGATTTGATATTTAGAGAGTAGCATTCTATGATTCCTTTATATTGTTATCATGGATTATGTATATAGTATGTGGTTATTTTAATTTTTGAATTATTATAAACATGCTTATTTTATACCGATTATGGTTCCTTAGAATTTAGAAAATTGTATCAAGGAATTTTTATATAACCATGGGAGCAGTTTATTAACACTGTAATTTTCCCATGGATTTTAATTTTTTGTCTCTTAGAATTATTATGATTAGAATTTTTGTACACTGGAAATGGTTTAGGAAATTTTATGTAATTATTCTTGCAGGAGATTAAAGTTTGAAAACCGTAATTTATTTTTCCCAAAAGTTAAATTTAATTTAAAGGTTGAAAATTTGATTGTGTGGAAAATTTCAATTTAATTACGATTCAAATTAATTTTTGGAGATCCTAATGGGTAAATTGAAATATGGCATGGAAATTGAGGACCGACCCCTCGGGATGGACCAGCAGCCGTGATAGGGCTGCAGCCCCTACCATCGGGCAGGATGGGCCGGCGGCAGCCCTTGCCCATGGCTACACCACCCACAACCGCAGGCACTACCTGCAGCTGAGGGTGGCCGTGGCCCCCCATGGGCTGGCTGCAGCCCAGTCGCCTGCAGCCGAGAAGGCTACTACGCCCACACAGGAATGCATCCTGGTAGCTACTATGCCCAGCCTAGGCGTGTAGCCTGTGGCTTGCGGCCATGGGCTGCCAGCGCACCGGGGGCTGTCCACGGCGGCTGCTGGCCTCCGGGGCCATGGTGGCGACGGTTCAAAAATCGAAAAATTTTGATTTTTAAATTTGAGATTTAATTTTTAAATCATGTTTAAAAATATGTAATTGAAAATTTGAAATTTTTGAAATTATATATTATTACACATGATATTTAAAATTATTTAAAATTTGAATTTGAAATTTAAATTTGAAATTCGAATTTGGAATTTGAATTTGAAATTTAAATTTTTTGGGATTTAAATTTTAAATGATTCTTGGGATGAGAAATAAATGGAGAGGCTATATAAAGATAGATACAAAAAGACGGAACAAAATTCAAGACCCAAAGAATGCTTTGGATAGAATTTTGTAATCTTTATTTTCTTTGTTCGAGGATAGAACCATAGCTTGGTTATTTATTTGTTAGTTATTTTTTCTGTGATATGTCATGGATGTATAAATATGTATTGATGGATGTTTTATATGCATATTTGATAACATGTCATATAGGGTAGATGAGTGCCGCTCATACTATATTGATAATACATATTTGTCAAAACTTGCATGTTTTTCAAAATATTGAGTGGGAAAGGGTTTCAAACAAAACCCACGACCTCCATTGTTGATCCATATGTGAAAGCATGGTAATGCCTCACGTCAGTTCTGCCCTGACCACACACCTCGGTAGGTGTTTACCACCGCCGGTATACTAGGTTGGATCTCCTATGTGTAAAACATGTTCAGGTATGATCCTATTCATGACCACCCCTCGGTGGCTTGGTAGGACGTGGATCGGGCTACGTAAATAATGGTTATACACTCAAGACTCGTTTAGTTATTAACCTTCCCTAGAAGCTCTGTTAACTAAACTGGTGGCCAAAATAAGCGGTTATTAATATATGTCTTAACCTTGGAGGATTTAAGGCAACATATGTTAAGTAGACGGGGTCAATGTTCCAGCTATTTGTCTCATGACCACCCCTCGGTGGCTTGGGGCAATAGGTGCTGAGAATTATCATTGCAATACTACATGTTTTTCAAGTTTCATGTAGGAACATACTTGTATGTTTTATTTGCTAAAATATCTGTATATTTTCTTGGGCTTTGTAATGATGTCTAGTATAATTTTATTTCAGTTCAAAATGTCACCGACATCCCTCATTTCAATACTTACCAAAAATAAGTTGAATGGCGATAATTATAAAGACTGGAAAAGAAATCTACTAATAGTTCTCAGCTACGAGAGATGTTGGATAATATATCGGTAAAAACGTATCAGAGTGGCGCAGCGAAACAATAAAAAATTTTAGATCGTTAAATATCATGCCATATACAATAAATCAACAACAATTAAAACTCATACCTCAAGGACGCCAATCTGCAGGAGGAGAATGACCGGAGGCTTCAACCAATTAGCCTTCTCTACTATTCTCTAATTCTCGAATGGCTGAGTGTGTAGGCACTTTGAACCTCGATCGGTATGTTAGCACTGCTAGTCTTCTTCCGACCACCCAGATCTCTAAAGAACTTATTATCACGATGAGCTGTGTAACAATAAGCCTGCTCACCTGAGAGTCTGTGGTCTAAGAGAATTATAGTGGCAGGACCTCTATTTATAGACCTGCATGAGGTGATTCTTTGAATTTGAATTGGATTAAGAGAAGATATTCTTCCTTATCCACAACCGTAAAATCTGAATTTTCCAAGGGAATATCCCAACAATAAAATTCGGCCATTTAGGATAAATCCAATCCAATTCTAAACAAGATTTTAACTAGAATTTTATCTCCCTTTTTCAACCAAAAAATCTGAAAATTCCAAGGAGAAAATCTCAAAAAATTCGGCCACTTTTCGATAAGGGAGAATCAAAATTCCACTAGGATTTTCAAGCTTGAATCTTATCTCATCCTTATCCAAAATAACTGAATTTTCCTAGGAGATACACTCCAAAATTTCGGCCACTTTCTGGGGAGGAGAGAATCCAAATTCAACTGAGATTGAAACTTGAATTTTTCCCTTGAACCTTATCCACAAAAATCGAAAATCCATTGAGGATAATCCTCAAAATTTCGTCCATTATTAGTTAGGATTTGGGTTCAAAATTCAAGTAGGATTCTAACAAGATTATCCTCTCCATATCCAACTCAAATTCGAATTTCAAACTTTGTGGATTTACCACAATAAATTCGAATCCCACTTGGACTGTGATTCAAAATTTGAATTTCAAATTCAAATTTCAAATTTCAAATTTCAAATTTGAATTTCAAATTCAAATTTTGAATTTTGAAATTTGAAATTTGAATTTTGAATTTGAAATTCGAATTTGAAATTTGAATTTGAAATTTGATTTTGAAATTTGAAATTTGAAATTTGAATTTAAATTCAAAATTCAAATTTCAAATTTCAAAATTCAAATTTCAAAATCAAATTTCAAATTCAAATTTCAAATTCGAATTTCAAATTCAAAATTCAAATTTCAAATTTCAAAATTCAAATTTCAAAATCCACAAAACAGTTGTGTTTCAAATTCTTGTTCTCATGGATAATTTTCTACAACTCCAATCTAATCTCAAATAAAATCATGGCAACTTTATTTGGAGTTCGAATAATTGTGTACTATATTATCCAAAACAAAATCTGAATCCAACCGGAGAGAATCTTGTCTACGATCCTAATCCTATGTCATCACCATCCATGCATAATAAACTAGCCAATAGCATACACAAATCAATTTGCCAAAATGTTAAGGAATTATGTGGAGCTGGTAGAGGAACTGATTGGACATATATAATCAGGCTCCTATAAATCCACATGATCATCATTCTTTTACCGAACAACTCAATCATATGATCACTAATTTCAGAGTCACATCACTACAAACCTGAAACTGAACTCCCAATTATATACCGTATTACGTAAGCCTGTGATAAGCTATCGTCCAATGACCTTGTCATGTATGCAAAACCCTCATATGATATCTATGATCAGCCTTAGGCCAAAGTCCGTTTAATCCTACTGATCAGGCTATCTTAAAGTTCCATTATACTACCGAATTAAGAAAATGATTATTCACCATATGTGAATAAGAAGTCATCCGCCTAGCAGATGACCTAAGGCCTTGTCCATTTTCACATCTAGTATAATGCCTTTAAGAGGATACCATTAACTCCTTAGAGCTATGATTCCGATATCTGTAAATGAACCCTTTATCGTATACAAGTCATGCACCCAACGAACTGGTCTATAAGCTTACTACCTCTAAGACGCTTTAGCCATTGGAACATCAAAGTACACAAGTCATATACATGAAGTAGTTCATTTACTCAGGATTAAGGTTATTGCACAATGAACATCAAAAGCAGATTGATCCACTCATAGCGGACTACATAGATCAATCATGCTTTTGTCCCGGTCTAATATGTCACCTCCAAGCAACATATCTATGTCTCTACTTGGGAGTCCAGCTCCAGACAGTCAAGACAAACCGTCCCCTCCAAGACTTTAGACAACATAATAGTCTTAACATGAGTTAGATGCTCGGTCTAACCCCATAGACTACAGACCTTAGTTTAGACCGCTTACTTTAGAACATTATCTTCTCGCATACAAAAGTCCATTACATGCAACGTTCTAACAGTTTTAACACAAGCAGTCAGTGAGCCATTTTTGCCTACATTTACTTTAACATGTAAATAAAACGAGGACAGATAGCAATGTAATGAATAACCTCTATGTATAATTTTATTATCCAGTTCAAAATAAATATATCAAAATGTCTCTAATGCTTAGGGCATTTCCTAACAATCTCCCACTTGCCCTAAGCCAGTAGATGTGCCATGTTACGCATCCCCATCGCCTCTACATGCCTCTCAAAGCTTCTAGCTACCAAAGTCTTAGTAAAGGGATCGGCAATGTTGTCCTCGGATGCGATCTTACATACATCCACTTGTCCTGTCTCCACGTGCCCTCTAATAATGTGATACCTATGTGTTTGGTCCTCTTGTGGTGCCTAGATTCCCTTGTGTTGGCAATAGCCCCAGTGTTATCACAGTAAAGTATGATAGGCTTGTCAACACCCGGAATGACCTCAAGGTCTTTAAAGAACTTGCAGAGCTAAACCGCTTCTTTAGATGCCTCAGCCGCAGCTACATATTCAGCCTCCATAGTAGAGTCAGCTGTGCAGCCCTGCTTCGCGCTCCTCTACACAATGGCCCCTCCTTCGAGCAAGAACACTGATCCAGATGTCGATTTCCTCGAATCCTTACAAGTCTGGAAGTCTGAGTTCGTGTATCCTACGGGTGTTAGGTCCCCTCCAGAATACACTAGCATATAATCCCTCATTCTCTTAAGATACTTGAGTATATGCTTTATTGCTTGCCAGTGCTTGGTTCCAGGATTTGCTTGATATCGACTCACCATACCTACTACAAAACATATATCTGGGCGAGTGCAAAGCATAGCGTACATAAGGCTACCCACAGCAGATGCATAAGGGACCTTACTCATACGCTCTCTTTCTTCCGATGTCTTGGGACAGTCATCCAATGAAAGAGTTAGACCGGCAATAGAAGGTTGTGAGCCTTTCTTTGCCTCTTGCATTGCATATTTGTCAATTATTTTATCTATGTATGAAGCTTGGGATAACGCTATCATTTTGTTCTTTCGATCTCTGAAGAGACGAATGCCTAGAACATAATTAGCTTCTCCTAAGTCCTTCATGTCAAACAGTTGGTGTAACCAAAGCTTGACCGATGATAAATTCCCTACATCATTCTCAATGAGTAGTATATCATCGACATAGAGTATCAGAAAGACCACTTTTCTATCCTTAATACGTTTATAAACACAAGGTTCATCAACGTTCTACTCAAAACCAAATGTCTTAATCGCTTGATCAAACCTCTGGTTCCATGAGCGAGATGCTTGCTTTAATCCATAAATGGATTTAAGCAACTTGCAGACTTTCCTTTCTTGGCCTTTCGCTACGAACCCTTCGGGCTGTATCATGTAGATACACTCTTCAAGATGGCCATTCAAGAATGCCGTCTTGACATCCATTTGCCAAATCTCATAATCAAGAGCCGCAGCAACGGATAGAAGAATACAGATAGACTTCAGCATAGCAACAGGCGAAAAGGTTTCATCGTAATTGATTCCAGCCTTTTGCGTGTACCCCTTTGCAATCAGTCTAGCTTTGAAAGTTTTCACTCTCCCTTCCACATCCTTCTTTCTTTTGTAGACCCATTTGCATCCAATGGGTTATATCCCATCCGGCAAATCTACAAGTTCCCAAACAGAGTTAGATTTCATAGAATCCAACTCATTGTTCATAGCCTATTTCCAAGATTTAGAATCAACATCATTTATAGCTTCATCATATGTGACCGGATCATCCTCATGCTCATGAGCCTCAGCCTGGTATACCTCAGCATCATACATGAAAAAATTAAGTTTCTTCGAAACCCTCCTACTACGACGAGGCACCCTAAATTGTTGATCGTCTGCAGATCTTTCACTGAAACTCGGATTTACGTCTAAGATCGAAATCTGTGGAGCAGTTCTTTCACCCGATAACTCCTCTAGCACCACTTTGCTTCGAGGCTTAAAGTCATTCATGTGACTTTCCTCCAAGAATGTCGCATGGGTTGAAACAATGACTTTTTGTTCCTTCGGGTTGTAGAACATACCTCCTTTAGTTCCTTTTGGATACCCTACAAACATGCACAATTCTGATCTTGGTTCCAACTTCTTCGCATCCCCATCTAGTACATACACCGGGCAGCCCCATATTCTCATATGTCCAAGGGAGGGCTTCCTGCCACGCCACAATTAATACGGAGTTCTGGGAATTGATTTGCTTAGAACCTGATTCAGAATATAGCATGCCGTTTATAAAGCATATCCCCAAAATGATAATGGTAGCATTGAATAACTCATCATGGACCGTTCCATATCCAACAAGATCTTGTTTCTCCTTTCAGCTACACCATTCTGTTGTGGAGTACCAGGTGCAGTCAACTGGGATAATATCTCGTTCTCTGCAAGATGTCCTAGAAATTCATCGGAGAAGTATTCGCTACCTCGATCAGATCGAAGTGTCTTTATGGATTTATCCAATTGCTTTTCCACTTCCGCACGATACTCTTTGAACTTGTCAAAGGTTTCGGTCTTACGGTGCATCAGATACACATATCCATACCTCGAGTAATCATCTATAAAAGAGATATAATACTCGAACCCTCCTCATGCTGTGACGTTCATGGGCCACATACGTCAGTGTGCACAATTTCTAAGAGCTCATGAGCCCTTGTACCCTTAGCTCCAAAAGACCTCTTGGTCATCTTACCCTCTAGACAAGACTCACATTGGGGAAGATGTACCTCCTCCAGAGATTCCAGAGGACCGTCTTTCACCAATCTTTGAATCCTATCCTGATTAATATGTCCAAGTCTTAAATGCCAAAGATATGCCTTGTTAGAGTGAGAAACTTTCAACCTTTTAGAGTTATCTATTAATTCAGTGTCAAGCAGTGAGTACATCTTTGGTTTGATCAAATATAGGTTTCCATCCATCCATCCAGAACAGATAAAAGACTTATTTCTACGAATATCAACTCTTTTACTAAAAGAAACTGAATAAGAATCCTTTATTAAACAAGCTATCGATATAAGGTTCCTCCTAAAATTAGGAACATAAAAATAGTCTTTCAATAAAATAAACCTAAATTGATCAAAGTAAAGTTAAACATCTCCCACTGCCTCAACCACAACAAAGCTACCATCACCAGTCCGCAACGAGAGGCTCCTATCATGTAGACTTCTCGTTTCCATGAACCCCTGCATAGAAACACAAACATGATTAGTGGTGCCCGAATGAATGACCCAAGTGTCTTTCGATTCTTCCACCAAACACGCTTCCAAGTAATGAAGTTCCTTACCTTCCTTGCCCTTGGCGGCTAGGAATTCCTGGCAAGCCTTCTTAAAGTGACCTACCTTCCCACAATGGAAGCATTTGGACTTTTTAGGGTCCTTTGGCTTCTTGTTCTTCTTCTTTTTCTTCCCATCCGAGATAGAAGGATTAGAAGAACTGGAAGCCGCTTGCTTCTGATTTGGCCTCTTCCTCTTCCGTGAGGGTTTGGAAGATTCCGCCACATTGGCCTCACCTTTAGGTTGGACTGCATCCCCATCCCTGATCATCCACTCATAAGCTTGGAGTTGCTTCATGAGCTCAGTTAGTCCTAACTCCCTTGTCGCCAGATTGTATGTGGCCTTAAACCCCACAAAATCTTTAGACAGAGTTTTGAACACCATCTCGATCTGGGTATTGTAGTCCAACTCAACACCGTTTTCGGTAGCCTCAGCGAAGAATCCCATTAGAGTGATCATATGGTCCTTCACTGGAGTACCCGCCTTCTGCTTAGAGTTCATAATACTGGTGATAGTAGACTGTCGAGCCAATTTTTCTTGCCCTCTGAACATGTCCTCCAGATTTTCCATGATCTCCCCAGCAACTTGATAAGTCTCATGCTGCTTTTGTAAAGCACTCGTTATGCTAGCAAGTATGTAGCATCGAGCTATATCATTGGATTCTCTCCAACGAGTATAGGCAACCAGGACCTCCTCAATCGGTGTGTTAGGTTTTGGCCCTGGTGGGCATGGTTCATCCAGTACGAACTTGTGTCTCTCGCAGTTGAGAACTATTAACAGATTTCTTTTCCAATGTTTATAATTATCACCATTTAGTTTATTCTCAGTAAGTATTTAAATGAGGGGTGTCGTGACATTTTGAACTGAAATAAAATTATACTAGACATCATTACAAAGCCCAAGCAAATATACAGATAATTTAGCAAACAAATCATACAAGTATATTCCTAGATGAAACTTGAAAAACATGTAGCATTACAACGGTAATTCTCAGCACCTATTACCCCAAGCCACCGAGGGGTGGTCATGAAAACAAATAGCCAGAACATGGACTCCGTCCAATTAATATATGTTGCCTTAAATCCTCCAAGGTTAAGACATATATTAATAATCGCTTATTTAGCCACCAGTTTAGTTAACAGAGCTTCAAGGGAAGGTTAATAACTAAACGAGTCTTGAGTGTATAACCATTGTTTACATAGCTCGATCCAGGTCCTACCAAGCCACCGAGGGGTGGTCATGAATAGGATCGTACCCGAACATGTTTTCCACATAGGAGATCCAATCTAGTATACCGGCGGCGGTAAACACCTACCGAGGGATGTGGTCAGGGCAGAACTGACGTGAGGCGTTACCATGCTTTCACGTATGGATCAACAATGGAGGCCATGGGTTTTGTTTGAAACCCTCTCCCACTCAATATTTTGTAAAACATGCAAGTTTTGACAAATTATGTATGATCAATATAGTATGAGCGGCACTCACCTATCCTATATGACATGTTATCAAATATGCATATAAAATATCCATCAATCCATATTTATACATCCATGACATATCACATAAAAAATAATTGACAGAATAACCAAGCAATGGTTCCATCCTAGAACAAAGAAAATAAAGATTACAAAATTCCATACAAAGCATTCTTTGGGTCTTGAATTTCGTTCCGTCTTCTTGTATCCATCTTTATGTAGCCTCTCCATTTATTTCTCATCCCAAGAATTATTTAAAATTTAAATCTCCAAAAATTTAAATTTCAAATTTAAATTCCAAATTCGAATTTCAAATTTAAATTTCAAATTCAAATTTTAAACAATTTTAAACATCATGTGTAATAATATGTAATTTCAAAATTTCAAATTTTTAATTACATATTTTTAAACATGATTTAAAATAAAATCTCAAATTTAAAAATCAAAATTTTTCGATTTTTGAACCGTCGCACTAACACCCCCGGAGGCGGCAGCCACCAGCCCCAGAGGGGCTGGCAGCCCACGGCCGCCCATGTGCAGGCCCTGCAGCGCCAGGCTACACGCCCAGGCTGGGCGCAGTAGCCGACAGGTTGCACGGCCAGGCTGCGGCCAGCCTTGGGTAGGCCACGGCCACCCTCGGCTGCAGGCCAAGCCTGCGGCCGTGGGTGGTTATGGCCTGCACAGGGACTGCCGCAGCCCCATCCTGCCTGAGGGCAGGGGCTGCAGCCCCACCAAGGTCCGTCGGCCTATCCCGAGGGGTCGTGTCTCGATTTTCGTGTCATATTCCAATTTACCTATTAGGATCTCCAAAAAATTAATTTGAATCCCAATTAAATTGAAATTTTCCACACAATCAAAATTTCAAACTTTAAATCAAATTTAACTTTTGGGAAAAATAAATTACGGTCTTCAATCTTCAATCTCCTCCAAGAATAATTACATAAAAATTCCTAAACCGTTTCCGGTGTACAAAATTCTAACCATAATAATTCTAAGAGACAAAAATTAAAATCCATGGGAAAATTACAGTGCTAATAAATTGCTCCCATGGTTACATAAAAATTCCTAGATACAATTTTTTTTAAATTCTAAGGAACCATAACCGGCATAAACAAGCATGCTTATAACAATTCTAAACAAGATTTTAACTAGCAGTTGATCTCCCTTTTTTAACCAAAAAATCCGAAAATTCCAAGGAGAAAATCTCCTCAAAAAATTCGGCCACTTTTGGATAAGGGAGAATCAAAATTCCACAAGGATTTTGAAGCTTGAATCTTATTTCATCCTTATCCAAAATAACCGAATTTTCCTAGGAGATACACTGCAAAATTTCGACCACTTTCTGGGGAGGAGAGAATCCAAATTCAACTGGGATTGAAACTTGAATTTTTCCCTTGAACCTTATCCATAAAAACCGAAAATCCATTGAGGATAATCCTCAAAATTTCGTCAATTATTAATTAGGATTTGGATTCAAAATTCAAGTAGGATTTTAACAAGATTATCCTCTCCATATCCAACTCAAATTCGAATTTCAAACCTTGTGGATTTACCACAACAAATTCGAATCCCACTTAGACTGTGATTCAAAATTTGAATTTCAAATTCAAATTTCAAATTTGAATTTCAAATTCAAAATTCAAATTCAAATTTCAAATTTAAATTTCAAATTTCAAAATTCAAATTTCAAAATTCAAATTTCAAAATCCACAAAACAGTTGTGTTTCAAATTCTTGTTCTCATGGATAATTTTCTACAACTCCAATCCAATCTCAAATAAAATCATGGCAACTTTATTTGGAGTTCGAATAATTGTGTACTCTATTATCCAAAACAAAATCTGAATCCAACCGTAGAGAATCTTGTCTACCATCCTAATCCTATGTCATCACCATCCATGCATAATAAACTAGCCAATAGCATACACAAATCAATTTGCCAAACATTAAGGAATTATGTGGAGCTAGTAGAGGGACTGATTGGACATACATAATCGGGCTCCCGTAAATCTATATGATCATCATTCTTTTACCAAACAGCTCAATCATATGATCACTAATTTCAGAGTCACACCACTATAAACCTGAAACTGAACTCCCAATTATATACCGTATTACGTAAGCCTGTGACAAGCTATCGTCCAATGACCTTGTCATGTATGCAAAACCCTCATATGATATCCATGATCAGCCTTAGGCTAAAGTCCGTTTAATCCTACTGATCAGGCTATCTTAAAGTTCCATTATACTACCGAATTAAGAAAATGATTATTCACCATATGTGAATAAGAAGTCATCCGCCTAGTAGACGACCCAAGGCCTTGTCCATTTTCACATCCAGTATAATGCCTTTAAGAGGATACCTTTAACTCCTTAGAGCTATGATTCCGATATCTGTAAACGAACCCTTCATCGTATACAAGTCATGCACCCAATGAATCGGTCTATAAGCTTACTACCTCTGAGACGCTTTAGCCATTGGAACATCAAAGTACACAAGTCATATACATGAAGTAGTTCATTTACTCAGGATTAAGGTTATTACACAATGAACGTCAAAAGTAGATTGATCCACTCATAGCAGACTACATAGATCAATCACGCTTTAGTCCCGGTCTAATATGTCACCTCCAAGCAACATATCTATGTCTCTACTTGGGAGTCCAGCTCCAGACAGTCAAGACAAACCGTCCCCTCCAAGACTTTAGACAACATAATAGTCTTAACATGAGTTAGATGCTCGGTCTAACCCCATAGACTACATACCTTAGTTTAGACCGCTTACTTTAGAACATTATCTTCTCACATACAAAAGTCCATTACATGCAACGTTCTAACAGTTTTAACATAAGCAGTCAGTGAGCCATATTTGCTTACATTTACTTTAACATGTAAATAAAACGAGGACAGATAGCAATGTAATGAATAACCTCTATGTATAATTTTATTATCCAGTTCAATACATCAAAATGTCTCTAATGCTTAGAGCATTTCCTAACAAGAGACACAAGTTCGTGCTGGACGAACCATGCCCACCTGGGCCCAAACCTGACACACTGCTTGAGGAGGTCCTGGTTGCCTATACTCATTGGAGAGAATCCAACGAGATAGCTCAATGTTACATTCTAGCTAGCATGACGAGTGCTTTACAAAAGCAGCATGAGACTTATCAAGTTGCTAAAGAGATCATGGAAAATCTGGAGGACGTGTTCGGAGGCCAAGAAAAATTAGCTCGACAGTCTGCTATAACCAGCATACTGAACTCCAAGCAGAAGGCACGTACTCTGGTAAAGGTCCATATGATCACTCTAATAGGATTCTTTGCTAAAGCTGCCGAAAACAATGCTGAGTTAGACTACAACACCTAGATCGAGATGGTGGTCAAAACTCTGCCAAAAGATTTTGTGGGGTTTAAGGCCGTATACAATCTGGCGACAAGGGAGTTAGGACTCACTGAGCTCATGAAGCAACTCCAAGCTTATGAACAGATGATCAGGGATGGGGATGCGGTCCAACCCAAAGGAGAGGTCAATTTGGCAGAATCTTCCAAACCCTCACGAAAGAGGAGGAGGCCAAGTCAGAAGCAAGTGACTTCCAGTTCTTTTAATCCTCCTGTCTTGGATGGGAAGAAGAAGAACAAGAACAAGAAGCCTAGGGACCCTAAAAAGTCCAAGTGCTTCTGCTGTGGGAAGGTAAGTCACTTCAAGAAGGTTTATCGGGAATTCCTAGCCACCAAGGGCAAGAAAGGTAAGGAACTTCACTATTTAGAAGCGTGTTTGGTGGAAGAATCGAAAGATACTTGGGTCATTGATTCAGGCACCGCTAATCATGTTTGTGTTTCTATGCAGGGGTACATAGAAACGAGAAGTCTACATGATAGGAGCCTTTCGTTGTGAACTGGAGACGGTAGCTTGGTGGTGGCTGAGGCAGTGGAAGACATTTATCTTTACTTTGATGAATTTAGGTTTATATTATTGAAAGACTGTTTGTATGTTCCTAATTTTAGGAAGAACCTTTTATCAGTAGCTTGTTTAATAAAGGATTCTTATTCAGTTTCTTTTAGTAAAAGAGTTGATATTCGTAGAAATAAGTCTTTTATCTGTTCTGGATGGATGGATGGAAACCTATATTTGATCAAACTAAAGATGTACTCACTGCTTGACACTAAATTAATAGATAACTCTAAAAGGTTGAAAGTTTCTCACTCTAACAATGCGTATCTTTGGCATTTAAGACTTGGTCATATTAATCAGGATAAGATTTAAAGGTTGGTGAAAGACGGTCCTCTAGAGTCGTTAGAGGAGGTACGTCTTTCTCAATGTGAGTCTTGTCTTGAGGGTAAGAGGACTAAGTGGTCTTTTGGAGCTAAGGGTACTAGGGCTCAAGAACTCTTAGAAATTATGCACACTAACATATGTGGCCCCATGAACGTCACAGCATGAGGAGGGTTTGAGTATTATGTCTCCTTTATAGATGATTACTCGAGGTACGGATATGTGTATCTGATGCACCGCAAGAGCGAAACCTTTGACTAGTTCAAAAAGTATCGTGCGAAAGTGGAAAAGCAATTGGATAAATCCATAAAGACACTTCGATCTGATCGAGGTGGCGAATGCCTCTCCGACGAATTTCTAGGACATCTTGTAGAGAATGGGATATTATCCCAATTGATTGCACCTAGTACTCCATAACAGAATGATGTAGCCGAAAGGAGAAACAAGACCTTATTGGATATGGTACGGTCCATGATGAGCTATTCAACGGTGTCATTATCATTTTGGGGATATGCATTACAAACGATATGCTATATTTTGAATCAGGTTCCAAGCAAGTTAATTCCCAGGACTCCATATGAATTGTGGCATGGTAGGAAGCCTTCCCTCAGACATATGAGAATATGGGGCTGCCCGGCACATGTATTGGATGGGAATGCGAAGAAATTGGAACCAAGATCAGAATTGTGCATGTTTGTAGGGTATCCTAAGGGAACTAAGGGAGGTCTGTTCTATAACTCGAAGGAACAAAAAGTCATTGTTTCAACCTATGCGACATTCTTGGAGGAAAGTCACATGAATGACTTTAAGCCTCGAAGCAAAGTGGTGCTAGAGGAGTTATCGGGTGAAAGAACTGCTCCACAGGTTTCGATCTTGGATGCAAGTCTGAGTTCTAGTGAAAGACCTACAGACGATCAGCAATTTAGGGTGCCTCGTTGAAGTAGGAGGGTTTCGAAGAAGCTTAATTTCCTCATGTATGATGCTGAGGTATACCAGGCCAAGGCTCATGAGCATGAGGATGATCCGGTCACTTATGATGAAGATATAGATGATGTTGATTCTAAATCTTGGAAACAGGATATGAACAATGCAATGGATTCTATGAAATCCAACTCTGTTTAGGAACTTCTAGATCTGTCAGATGGGATAAAACCCATTGGATGCAAGTGGGTCTACAAAAGAAAGAAGGATGTGAAAGGGAGAGTGGAAACTTTCAAAGCTAGATCGGTTGCAAAGGGGTACACGTAAAAGGTTGGAATCGATTACAATAAAACCTTTTCACCTGTTGCTATGCTAAAGTCTATCCGTATTCTTCTGTCCGTTGCTGCGGCTCTCGATTACGAGGTCTGGCAAATGGATATTAAGACGGCATTCTTGAATGGCCATCTTGAGGACTGTATCTACATGATACAGCCCGAAGGGTTCGTGGCAAAAGGCCAAGAAAGAAAAGTCTGTAAGTTGCTTAGATCCATTTATGGATTAAAGCAAGCATCCTGCTCATAGAATCAGAGATTTGATTAAGCGATCAAGACATTTGGTTTTAAGCAGAACGTTGATGAACCCTGTGTTTATAAACATATTAAGGATGGAAAAGTGGTCTTTCTGGTACTCTATGTCGATGATGTACTACTCATTGGGAATGATGTAGGGAACTTATCATCGGTCAAGCTTTGGCTGCACCAACAGTTTGACATGAAGGACTTGGGAGAAGCTAATTATGTTCTAGGCATTCGTCTCTTCAGAGATCGAAAGAACAAAATGATAGCGTTATCCTAAGCTTCATACATAGATAAGCTAATTTACAAATATGCAATGCAAGAGGCAAAGAAAGGTTCACAACCTTCTATTGCCGGTCTAACTCTTTTATTGGATGACTGTCCAAAGACATCGTAAGAAAGAGAATGTATAAGTAAGGTCCCTTATGTATCCGCTGTTGGTAGCCTTTTGTATGCTATACTTTGCACTCGCCCAGACATATGTTTTGTAGTAGGTATGGTGAGTCGATATCAAACGAATCCTGGAACCAAGCACTGGCAAGCAGTAAAGCATATACTCAAGTATCTTAAGATAATGAGGGATTATATGCTGGTGTATTCTGAAGGGGACCTAACACCCATAGGATACACATACTCAGACTTCCATACTTACAAGGATTCGAGGAAATCGACGTCAGGATCAGTGTTCTTGATCAGAGAGGGCACGTGGAGACAGGATTAGTGGATATATGTAAGATCACATTTGAGGACAACATTACAGATCCCGTTACTAAGACTTTAGTGGCTAGAAGCTTTGAGAGGCATGTAAAGGCGATGGGGGTGCGTAACATGGCACATCTACTAGCTTAGGGCAAGCGGGAGATTGTTAGGAAATGCCCTAAGCATTAGAGACATTTTGATGTATTTATTTTGAATGGCATAATAAAATTACATATAGAGGTTATTCATTGCATTGCTATTTATCCTCACTATATTTACATGTTAAAGTAAATGTAAGCAAATATGGCTCCCTGGCTGCTTATGTTAAAACTATTAGAACGTTGCATGCAATGGACTTTTGTATGCGAGAAGACAATGTTCTAAAGTTAGCAGTCTAAACTATGGTCTGTAGTCTATGGGGTTAGACCGAGCATCTAACTCATGTTAAGACTATTATGTTGTCTAAAGCCTTGGAGGGGACGGTTTGTCTTGACTCTTTGGAGCTGGACTCCCAAGTAGAGACATAGATATGTTGCTTGATGGTGACATATCAGACCGGGACTAAAGCGTGATTGATCTACGAAGTCCGCTACGAGTGGATCGATCTGCTTTTGACGTTCATTATGCAGTAACCTTAATCCTGAGTAAAAGGACAGCTTCATGTATATGACTTGTGTACTTTGATGTTCCAATGGCTAAAGCGTCTCAGAGGTAGTAAGCTTATAGACCGGTTCGTTGGGTACATGACTTGTATACGATGAAGGGTTCGTTTACAGATATCGGAATCATAGCTCTAATGAGGAGTTAAGGGTATCCTCTTAAAGGCATTATACTGAATGTGAAAATGGACAAGGCCTTGGGTCGTCTGCTGGGCGGATGACTTCTTATTCACATATGGTAAATAATCATTTTCTTAATTCGGTAGTATAATGGAACTTTAAGATAGCCTGATCAGTAGGATTAAACGGACTTTGGCCTAAGGCTGATCATGGATGTCATATGAGGGTTTTGCCTACATGACAAGGTCATTGGACAATAGTTTGTCATAGGCTTACGTAATACGGTATATAATTGGGAGTTCAGTTTCAAGTTTATAGTGGTGTGACTCTGAAATTAGTGATCATATGATTGAGTTGTTCGGTAAAGAATGATGATCATATGGATTTATGAGAGCCTGATTATATATGTCCAATTAGTCCCTCTACTAGCTCCACATAATTCCTTAATGTTTGGCAAATTGATTTATGTATGCTATTGGCTAGTTTGTTATGCATGAATGGTGTTGACATAGGATTAGGATGGTAGACAAGATTCTCTCTGGATGGATTCAGATTTTGTTTTAGACAATAGAGTACACAATTATTCGAACTCCAAATTAAGTTGCCATGATTTTATTTGAGATTGGATTGGAGTTGTAGAAAATTATCCATGAGAACAAGAGTTTGAAATACAACTGTTTTGCGGATTTTGAAATTTGAATTTTGAAATTTGAAATTTGAAATTTGAATTTGAAATTTGAATTTGAAATTTAAATTTGAAATTTGAAATTTGAAATTTGAAATTTGAATTTGAAATTCGAATTTGAAATTTGAAATTCAAATTTTGAATCATAGTCCAAGTGGGATTCGAATTTGTTGTGGTAAATCCACAATGAATGAAATTCGAATTTGAGTTGGATATGGAGAGGAAAATCTTGTTAGAATCCTACTTGAATTTTGAATCCAAATCTTAACTAAATATGGACAAAAATTTTGAGGATTATCCTCAATGATTTTTCAGATTTTTGTGGATAAGGTTCAAGGAAAAATTCAAGTTTCAATCCCAATTGAATTTCGATTCTCTCCTCCCTGATAATGGCCGAATTTTTGGAGTAAATCTCCTACGAGATTTTCGGTTATTTTGGATAGGGATGAGATAAGATTGAAGCTTAAAAATCCTAGTGGAATATTGATTCTCCCCTATCCAAAAGTGGCCGAAATTTTGGTGGAGATTTTCCCCTTGGATTTTCAGATTTTTTGGTTGAAAAAAGGGAGATAAAATTCTAGTTAAAATCTTGTTTAGATTTAGATTGGAATTATCCTAAAGTGGCCGAATTTATTGTTGGGATTTTCCCTTGGATAATTTCAAATTTTATGGTTATGGATAAGGGAGAATATCTTCTCCTAATCCAATTCGAATTCAGAGAATCACCTCATGCAGGTCTATAAATAGAGGTCCTGCCACTCCAGTTCTCTTAGATCATAGACTCTTAGGTGAGCAGGCTTATTGTTGCACAGCCCACCGTGACAATAAGTTCTTTAGAGATCTGGGTAGTCGGAAGAAGATTAGCAGTGCTAGCATACCGATCGAGGTTTAGAGTGCCCACACACTTAGCCATTCGGGAATTGGAGTATAGTAGAGAAGGCTAGTTGGTTGAAGCCCTCCGGTCATTCTCCTCCTGCAGATTGGCGTCCTTGAGGTATGAGTTTTAATTGTTGTTGGTTTATTGTATATGGCATCATGAGATATTTAACGATCTAAAAGTTTTTTATTATTCTGCTGCGCCACTCTAATACGTTTTTACCAGTTTATTATCCTACATTATTTTCTTTCTTCTAGGATGGAACCATGGCTTGGTTATTCTGTCAATTATTTTTTATGTGATATGTCATAGATGTATAAATATGGATTGATGGATGTTTTATGTGCATATTTGATAACATGTCATATAGGGTAGGTGAGTGCCACTCATACTATATTGAACATACATATTTGTCAAAACTTGCATGTTTTTCAAAATATTGAGTGGGAAAGGGTTTCAAACAAAACCCACGGCCTCCATTGTTGATTCATATGTGAAAGCATGGTAACGCCTCGCATCAGTTCTGCCCTGACCACACCCTTCGGTAGGTGTTTACCGCTGCCGGTATACAAGATTAGATCTCCTATATGGAAAACGTGTTCGAGTACGATCCTATTCATAACCACCCCTCGGTGGCTTGGTAGGACGTGGATCGGGCTACATAAACAATGGTTATACACTCAAGACTCGTTTAGTTATTAACCTTCCCTAGAAGCTTTGTTAACTAAACTGGTGGCCAAATAAGTGATTATTAATATATGTCTTAACCTTGGAGGATTTAAGGCAACATATATTAATTGGATGGGGTCCGTGTTTCGGCTATTTGTTTCATGACCACCCCTCGGTGGCTTGGGGCAATAGGTGCTAAGAATTACCGTTGCAATGCTATATGTTTTTCAAGTTTCATGTAGGAACATACTTGTATATTTTATTTGCTAAAATATCTGTATATTTGCTTGGGCTTTGTAATGATGTCTAGTATAATTTTATTTCAGTTCAAAATGTCATCGACACCCCTCATTTCAATACTTACTGAGAATAAACTGAATGGCGATAATTATAAGGATTAGAAAAGAAATCTGTTGATAGTTCTCAGCTGTGAGAGACACAAGTTCGTACTGGAAAAACCATGCCCACCAAGGCCCAAACCTGACACACCACTTGAGGAGGTCCCGGTTGCCTATACTCGTTGGAGAGAATCCAATGAGATAGCTCGATGCTACATTTTGGCTAGCATGATGAGTATTTTACAAAAGCAGCATGAGACTTATCAAGTTGTTGGGGAGATCATGGAAAATTTGGAGGACATGTTCGGAGGCCAAGAAAAGTTAGCTTGACAGTCTGTTATAACTAGCATTATGAACTCTAAGCAAAAGGCGGGTACTCCGGTGAAGGACCATATGATCATTCTAATGGGATTCTTCACTGAGGCTGCCGAGAACGGTGCTGAGTTGGACTACAACACCCAGATCGAGATGGTGTTCAAAACTCTGTCTAAAGATTTTACGAGGTTTAAGGCTACATACAATCTGGTGACAAGGAAGTTAGGACTCACTGAGCTCATGAAGCAACTCCAAGCTTATGAGCGGATGATCAGGGATGGGGAAGCGGTCCAACCCAAAGGAAAGGTCATTTTGGCAGAATCTTCCAAACCCTCACGGAAGAAGAAGAGGCCAAATCAGAAGCAAACCGCTTCCAGTTCTTCTAATCCTGCTGTCTCAGATGGAAGAAGAAGAAGAAGAACAAGAAGCCCAAGGACCCTAAAAAGTCCAAGTGCTTCCGCTGTGGGAAGGTAGGTCACTTCAAGAAGGCTTGCCAGGAAATCCTAGCCGCCAAGGGTAAGGAAGGTAAGAAACTTCAATACTTGGAAGTGTGTTTAGTGGAAGAATTGAAAGACACTTGGGTCATTGATTCGAGTGCCACTAATCATGTTTGTGTTTCTATACAGGGGTTCGTGAAAATGAGAAGTCTACACGATAGGAACCTCTCATTGCGGACTGGAGATGGCAGCTTGGGGGTGGCTGAGTCAGTGGGAGATATTTGTCTTTACTTTGATGAATTTAGGTTTATTTTATTGAAAGATTGTTTTTATGTTCCTAATTTTAGGAGGAACCTTATATTGGTAGCTTGTTTAATAAAGGATTCTTATTCAGTTTCTTTTAGCAAAAGAATTGATATTCGTAGAAATAAGTTTATTTATCTGTTCTGGATGGATGGATGGAAACCTATATTTGATCAAACGAAAGATGTACTGACTGCTTGACACCGAATTAATAGATAACTCTAAAAGGTTGAAAGTTTCTCACTCTAACAAAGCGTATATTTGGCATTTAAGACTTGGTCATATTAACCAGGATAGGATTCAAAAATTGGTGAAAGACAGTCCTCTGGAATCTCTGGAGGAGGTACGTCTTCCTCAATGTGAGTCTTGTCTAGAGGGAAAGATGACTAAGAGGTCTTTTGGAGCTAAGGGTACTAGGGCTCAGGAGCTCTTAGAAATTGTACACACTGACGTATGTGGCCCCATGAACATCACAGCACGAGGAGGGTTCAAGTATTATGTCTCCTTTATAGACGATTACTTGAGGTATGGATATGTGTATCTGATGCACCGCAAGAGCGAAACCTTTGACAAGTTCAAAGAGTATCGTGTGGAAATGGAAAAGCAATTGAATAAATCCATAAAGACACTTCAATCTGATCGAGGTAGAGAGTACCTCTCCGATGAATTTCTAGGACATCTTGTAGAGAACGGGATATTATCCCAATTGATTATACCTGGTACTCCACAACAAAATGGTGTAGCTGAAAGGAGAAACAGGACTTTGTTGGATATGGTATGGTCCATGATGAGTTATTCAATGCTGTAACTATCATTTTAGGGATATGCTTTACAAACGAAGTGCTATATTCTGAACCAGGTTCCAAGCAAGTCAATTCCCAGAACTTCGTATGAATTGTGGTGAGGCAGGAAGCCCTCCCTTGGCCACATGAGAATATGGGGCTACCCGACGCATGTACTGGATGGGGATGTGAAGAAGTTGGAATTAAGATCATAATTGTGCATGTTTGTAGGGTATCCAAAGAGAACTAAAGGAGGTTTGTTCTATAACCCGAAGGAATAAAAAATCATTGTTTTAGCTCATGCGACATTCTTAGGGGAATGTCACATAAATGACTTTAAGCCTCGAAGCAAAGTAGTGCTAGAGGAGTTATTCGGTGAAAGAACTGCTCCATAGGTTTCAGTTTTAGATGCAAGTCCAAGTTCCAGTGAAAGACCTGCAGACGATTAATAATTTAGGGCGCCTTTTCATAGTGGGAGGGTTTCGAAGAAACCTAATTTCTTCTTGTATGATGCTGAGGTATACCAGGCCGAGGCTCATGAGCATAAAGATGATCTGGTTACCTATGATGAAGCTATAAATGATGTTGATTCTAAATCTTGGAAACAGGGTATGAACAATGAGATGGATTCTATAAAATCTAACTCTGTTTTGGAACTTGTAGATTTACCGGATGGGATAAAACCCATTAGATGCAAATAGGTCTACAAAAGAAAGAAGGATGCAAAAGGGAGAGTGGAAACTTGCAAATCTCGACTGGTTGCAAAGGGGTATATGCAAAAGGCTAGAATCGATTACGATGAAACCTTTTCGCCTGTTACTATGCTGAAGTCTATCCGTATTCTTCTGTCCGTTGCTGTGGCTCTCGATTTCGAGATCTGGCAAATGGATGTCAAGATTGCATTCTTGAATGGCCATCTTGAGGAAAGTATCTACATGATATAGCCCGAAGGGTTCGTAGTGAAAGGCCAAGAAAGGAAAGTCTACAAGTTGCTTAGATCCATTTATGGATTAAAGCAAGCATCTCGCTCATGGAACTAGGGAGTTGATCAAGCGATCAAGACTTTCGATTTTGAGCAGAACGTTGATGAACCCTGTGTTTATAAACATATTAAGGATGGAAAAGTGGTCTTTCTGATACTCTATGTCGATGATATACTAGTCATTGAGAATGATGTAGGGAACTTATCATTGGTCAAGCCTTGGTTACACCAACAGTGTGACATGAAGGACTTGGGAGAAGCTAATTATGTTCTAGGCATTCGTTTCTTCAGAGATCGAAAGAACAAAATGATAGCGTTATCCCAAGCTTCATACATAGATAAAATAATTGACAAATATGCAATGCAAGAGGCAAAAAAAGGTACACAACCTTCTATTGCCGGTCTAACTCATTCATTGGATGACTGTCCAAAGACATTGGAAGAAAGAGAGCTTTTGAGTAAAGTCCCTTATGCATTCACTATGGGTAGCCTTATGTATGCTATGCTTTGCACTCGCCCGGACATATGTTTTGCAGTAGGTATGGTGTGTCGATATCAAACGAATCCTGGAACCAAATACTGGTAAGCAGTAAAGAATATACTTAAGTATCTTAAGAGAATGAGGGATTATATGCTAGTATATTCTGGAGGGGACCTAACACCCGTAGGATACACGGACTCTGACTTCCAGACTTGCAAGGATTGAAGGAAATTGACATATGGATTAGTGTTCTTGCTCAGAAGAGGCGCCATTGTGTGGAGGAGCATGAAGCAGGGCTGCACAGCTGACTCTACTATGGAGGCTAAGTATGTGGCTGCGGCTGAGGCATCTAAAGAAGCGGTTTGGCTCTGCAAGTTCTTTGAAGACCTTGAGGTCATTCCGGGTATTGATAAGCCTATCACACTTTACTGTGATAACACTGCGGCTATTGCCAACACAAGGGAATCTCGACACCACAAAAGGACCAAGCACATACATCGGAGATATCATATTATTAGAGGGCATGTGGAGACAGGACAAGTAGATGTATGTAAGATAGTGTCCGAGGACAACATTGCCGATCCCTTTACTAAGACTTTGGTGGCTAGAAGCTTTGAGAGGCATGTAGAGGCGATGGGGATGCATAGCATGGCACATCTGCTAGCTTAGGGCAAATGGGAGATTGTTAGGAAATGCCCTAAGCATTAGAGACATTTTGATGTATTTATTTTTGAACTGTATAATAAAATTATATATAGAGGTTATTCATTACATTGCTGTTGGTCCTCATTTTATTTACATGTTAATGTAAATATAAGCAAATATGGCTCCCTGACTGCTTATGTTACAACTGTTAGAACGTTGCATGCAATGGACTTTTGTATGCGAGAAGACAATGTTCTAAAGTAAGTGGTCTAAACTAAGGTCTATAGTTTATGGGGTTAGACCGAGCATCTAACTCATGTTAAGACTATTATGTTGTCTAAAGCCTTGGAGGGGACGGTTTGTCTTGGCTGTCTAGAGCATAGACTCCCAAGTAGAGACATAGATATGTTGCTTGGTAGTGACATATTAGACCGGGACTAAAGCGTGATTGATCTACGAAGTCCGCTTTGAGTGGATCGATCTGCTTTTGACGTTCATTGTGCAGTAACCTTAATCCTAAGTAGATGAATAGCTTTATGTATATGAATTGTGTACTTTGATGTTCCAATGGCTAAAGCATCTCAGAGGTAGCAAGCTTATAGACCGGTTCATTGGGTACATGACTTGTATACGATGAAGGGTTCATTTACAGATATCAGAATCATAACTCTAATAAGGAGTTAAGGGTATCCTCTTAAAGGCATTATACTGGATGTGAAAATGGACAAGGCCTTGAGTCGTCTGCTGGGCGGATGACTTCTTATTCATATATGGTAAACAATCATTTTCTTTATTCGGTAGTATAATGGAACTTGAAGATAGCCTGATCAGTAGGATTGAACGGACTTTGACCTAAGCCTGATCATGGATATCATATTAGGGTTCTGCATATATGACAACGTCATTGGACGATAGCTTGTCACAGGCTTACATAATACGGTATGTAATTGGGAGTTCAGTTTCAGGTTTATAGTGGCGTGACTCTGAAATTAATGATCATGTGATTGAGTTATTCGGTATAGAATGATGATCATATGGATTCATGGGAGCCCGATTATATATGTCCAATTGGTCTCTCTACTAGCTCCACATAATTCCTTAATGTTTGGCAAAATTGATCTGTGTATGCTATTGGCTAGTTGATTATACATGGATGGTGTTGACATAAGATTAGGATGGTGGACAATATTCTTTCCGGTTGAATTTGGATTTTGTTTTGGATAATAGAGTACACAATTATTTGAACTCCAAATAAAATTGCCATGATTTTATTTGAGATTGGATTGGAGTTCTAGAAAATTATCCATGAGAACAAAAATTTGAAATACAACTGTTTGTGGATTTTGAAATTTGAATTTTGAATTTGAATTTTGAATTTGAAATTTGAATTTAAAATTTAAATTTGAAATTTGAAATTTGAAATTTGAATTTGAAATTTGAATTTTGAAATTTGAAATTCAAATTTTGAATCACAGTCTAAGTGGAATTCGAATTCTTTGTGGATAATTCCACAAGGCTAGAATTCGAATTTGAGTTGGATTATGAAGATGAAAATCTTGTTTGAATCCTACTTGAATTTTGAATCCCAATCCTAACTAACTTGCACGAAAATATTGAGGAATATCCTCATAGATTTTTCGGTTTTTTGTATGGATAAGATTCAGGGAAAAATTCAAGTTTCAATCCCAGTTGAATTAGGATTCTCTCCTCCCTGTATTGGCTGAAAATTTTGACTAAATCTCCGAGGAGATTTTCAGTTATTTTGGATAAGGATGAGATAAAATTCAAGCTTGAAAATCCTAGTTGAATTTTTGATTCTCTCCCTACTTTTGTGGCAAAAATTTTTAAGGAAATCTTAAAAGAGATTTTTATATTTTTTGGTTGGATAATGGTGAGATAAAATTCAAGTTAAAATTCTGTTTGAATTTTGAATGCAAAATCTTGAAGGTGGTTGAATTTTTTAATTGGGATTTGACTTAGAAAATTTTGGTCTTTGTGGATGGATAAGGGAGAAAATCTTCTCTTAATTATATTCGAATTCAGAGGATCACCTCATGCAAGTCTATAAATAGAGGTCCTGCCACTCTAGTTTTCTTTGACCACAGACTCTCAGGTGAGCAGGCTTATTGTTCCACAACTCACCGTGACAATAAGTTCTTTAGAGATCTGGGTGGTCGGAAGAAGACTAGTAGTGCTAGCATACCGATCAAGTTTCAGAGTGCCCATACACTCAGCCATTAAGGAATTAGAGAATAGAAAAGAAGGCTAGTTGGTTGAAGTCCTCCGATCATTCTCCTCCTGTAGATTGGCGTCCTTTGAGGTATGAGTTTAAATTGTTGTTAGTTTATTGTATATGGCATCATGAGATATTTAACGATCTTAAAAAATTTTGTTGTTCCACTACTCCACTCTGATACATTTTTACCGATTTATTTCCTACAGTAGAGTGAACCTAAGAGGTACACGGGCATGTTACAGACCGTGTACCACCAAAAAAGTTGAAATGTGTTGTAAAATTTATCACAAAATGAATATATTTAATGTGATAATTAATGATAGGTAGTAACAGACAATACTATATTTGTAGGGACCCAAACTAGAGATAAAACTGCGGAAGAGTTCAGGAAGTGGACATTATCATAGTGGTGGTAAGTTCAAGCATCTTCCGATCTGCTACATGAAGTACTGTAACATTTCATTATATACTAGTTGTACATTAGATGTTAAATCCTACGGGCACTGGGGGATTAGTTAGTATAACACATCCCACATAATGAAAAAAAAAAAAAAAAGAGAATATGTGAGACCTATAGGCAATAGAGATTATTGACCTTATGGTGGCAATTAAGATCACTTGGTCAGGACTATAATTGAAAGATGGTAATAAACCACTTAAGACATACCGCCCCTCAAATGTTGTAGTGGAGGTTTTTTAAATCCTACGAGGATATAATAATCGCTACGGGCGATAAGGGGCTAGAAAGGAAGAAGCCTTAGGGTCACTCCCAAGACCCTCCCAGTCAGCGCGTAATAAATTATCGGTACTGTCACAATGAGCTCAAAACCAGAATATAAACAAAGATAATAGCCAATAATGTGACGAAAGCCTTAATTGAGTATAACCAACACTAACACTAAGTGTAGTGGACTCGGTTAGGGTAATGTGAATAGTAACCAGTTAGGGTAACAGTTACTATTTATCAATCAAAAGTAAAAGTTACTATTTATGAATGAATAGTACTATTATGAATAGTACTATTCATAGGAAATTGTATTTTTGATTTTTTAAATCTATGCAATTCTTACTGAGTATATTTGAACTTACTAAGCTTGTTAGCTCATCAGTTTGTTCATGTTGCAGGTAAGAAACCTATCCAGAAGACTTCCTGGATCGCGGTAGGATACACATGTGCCGATGAGATAGGGAATCCACTGTGGTTTTGGTCCTGCCATAAGTTTTCCACCGAGCATCGAGTAAAAGTGAATTGAAGAGAATGTATTTTTTGAAAAATAAAGTACCAATATTGTATATTTGTAAATTATGTTGTACTTAAAAAAAAAGACAACTGAAAGTTAGTATTATATTTTATATGGCTTTCATACTTGGCTTTCATGTAAGGAAAGTATATTAAAAAGAAAAAAAATATGGGCGAAATTTAGGCCCTGAAATATGAGAGTTGAAAGAAAAAAAAATGTTTAAATGGCGATACGGATTCGATGCACGGGCTATCTCGATCGACTACAGAGTCAGACCTCGACGGTTTCGCGTGGCTGGATTCGGAGGCCCCACATTAGTCTTGTTGGTGTGTGTTGAAGTTAAGATAGTTTTGGAAGACTAAAAACAAACATTTTGACACCTTTAGTTGGAGAAAATCCATGTATTGTACATAAAGGATTAGTGATGAAATTTAAATTTGGTTTTGTTGGTTTAGTATTCTAAAAGTTAGTAGTAGAAGAGTGAATAAGAAAATAATTTTGAAGCATGAAACTTTAAATATTTGTGCTTGTTGTAGGAGTGAAAACCGTGGGTTTTAATAATTAAAGTTATGAAATTTTGGGGAAAAACAAGGTTATGTTTTGGAGTGAAAATGAATTAAGTTAATATGGAAGACAAGTTTGTGAGTTTAGAAACTTCAAAACAAAAGTTTGGTTAGGCTTTTACAAAGGTTTTTACGTAAAAATTTTGTAAATTTTTACGTAAAATAGGCCTCTGGTATAATACGTGACAAGTACCATGGTATTGAGGCGCTTCCTAAGCGACAGAAACCTAGAAATTAAGCAGAAATACTGTCGAAAATTTTAGAACGGCACAAATAGGTATTTTGGAAAACAAAGAGTAAAATAAGGTCGGGCATTAAAAACCCAAGTCTTTAGTAAATTAGGTTGGAGAAAAGATGATGGACATTTTCAAAGACTGGTGAAATGTTCATTTGGAGCTTCTAAATATGAGAAAGAGGACTAACGATTAAATGTCGAACTAGTATCCCCAAGAGAAAGCAAATAGTAAACCAAGAAATAATATTGTAAAATTTTAGAAAAGCCTAAGGAAAATTATTTTGTTATGATTTTTGGGTTTAGAATGGCCATAATTAAGATTTTTAAGGTAAAAATTTAAATTTTGTACAGCATACGAGTGTGTACTTTAGTACACAGGTGTAGTAAGAAAAAAATTTGAACATACCCAGGTTACACAGCCATGTTGTGAGAAAATAAATCACCTGAGAGTTACATGACCAGGAACACAGCCGTGTACCAGGCCGTGTATATTTATTGAAATGTGCAGGATATAGGGGTAAGTACACGGGTAGGCTACACAGCGATGTAGCAAAAATATAAACTACCTGAGAGTTACACGGTCAGAGACACGGTCATGTATCAGGCCGTGTACATGCAATGTATAGGTTACTTGGGTAGGTTACATGGCCATGTAGTGATTATATAAATCACCGAGAGTTACATGGTCAGAGACACGGTCGTGTTGTTAGAAAATGCCCTAAGTATTAGAGACATTTTTGATGTATTCATTTTGAACTGGATAATAAAATTATATATAGAGGTTATTCATTACATTGCTATCTGTCCTCGTCTTATTTACATGTTAAAGTAAATGTAAGCAAATATGGCTTACTGACTGCTTGTGTTAAAACTGTTAGAACGTTGCATGCAATGGACTTTTGTATGCGAGAAGACAATGTTCTAAAGTTAGCAGTCTAAACTATGGTCTGTAGTCTATGGGGTTAGACCGAGCATCTAACTCATGTTAAGACTATTATGTTGTCTAAAGCCTTGGAGGGGACGGTCTGTCTTGACTGTCTGGAGCTAGACTCCCAAGTAGAGACATGGATATGTTGCTTGGTGGTGACATATTAGACCGGGACTAAAGCGTGATTGATCTACGTAGTCCGCTATGAGTGGATCAATCTGCTTTTGACGTTCATTGTGCAATAACCTTAACCTGAGTAAATGAACTACTTCATGTATATGACTTGTGTACTTTGATGTTCCAATGGCTAAAGCGTCTCAGAGGTAGTAAGCTTATAGACCGGTTCGTTGGGTGCATGACTTGTATACGATGAAGGGTTTGTTTGCAGATATCGGAATCATAGCTCTGAGGAGTTAAAGGTATCCTCTTAAAGGCATTATACTGAATGTGAAAATGGACAAGGCCTTGGGTCGTCTGCTGGGCGGATGACTTCTTATTCACATATGGTGAATAATCATTTTCTTGATTCGGTAGTATAATGGAACTTTAAGATAGCCTGATCAGTAGGATTAAACGGACTTTGACCTAAGGCTGATCATGGATATCATATGAGGGTTTTGCATATATGACAAGGTCATTGGATGGTAGCTCGTCACAGGCTTACGTAATACGGTATATAATTGGGAGTTCAGTTTCAGGTTTATAGTGGTGTGACTCTGAAATTAGTGGTCATATGATTGAGTTGTTCGGTACAGAATGATGATCATATGGAATCACGGGAGCCCGATTATATATGTCCAATCAGTCCCTCTACTAGCTCCATATAATTCCTTAACGATTGGCAAATTGATTTGTGTATGCTATTGGCTAGTTTATTATGCATGGATGGTGATGACACAGGATTAGGATGGTAGACAAGATTCTCTCCGGTTGGATTCAGATTTTGTTTTGGATAATAGAGTACACAATTATTCAAACTCCAAATAAAGTTGCCATGATTTTATTTGAGATTGGATTGGAGTTTTAGAAAATTATCCATGAGAACAAGAATATGAAACACAACCGTTTTATGGAATTTGAAATTTGAATTTTGAAATTTGAAGTTTGAATTTTGAAATTTGAAATTTGAAATTTGAAATTTGAATTTGAAATTTGAATTTGAAATTTGAATTTGAAATTTGAAATTTGAAATTTGAATTTAAAATTTGAATTTGAAATTTGAAATTCAAATTTTGAATCACAGTCCAAGTAGGATTCGAATTTGTTGTGGAAAATCCACAAGGTTTGAAATTCGAATTTGAGTTGGATTTGGAGAGGATAATCTTGTTAGAATCCTACTTGAATTTTGAATCCAAATCCCAACAAAAGTGGGCGAATTTTTTGAGGATAATCCTCAATGGAAAATTCGGTTTTTGTAGATAAGATTCAAGGGAAAATTCAAGTTTCAATCCTAGTTGAATTTGGATTCTCTCCCTCCGTAAAAGTGGCCGAAATTTTGGAGGCTTTATCCTAGGAAATTCGGTTATTTTTGGATAAGGTTGAGATGAGATTTAGCTTGAAAAATCCTAGTGGAATTTTGATTCTTCCTTATCCTAAAAGTGGCCGAAAATTTGGAGAAGATTTTCTCCTAAAGATTTCGGATTTTTTGGTTGAAAAAGGGAGATAAAATTCTAGTTAAAATCTTGTTTAGATTTGGATTGGATTTGTCCTAGGAAAATCGAATTTAATTGTGGAGATTCTCCCTTGGAAAATTCGGATTTTTTGGTTTGGATAAGGGAGAAAATCTTTTCCTAGTCCAATTCGAATTCAGAGAATCACCTCATGCAGGTCTATAAATAGAGGTCCTGCCACTCCAGTTCTCTCAGACCACAGACTCTCAGGTGAGCAGGCTTATTGTTGCACAGCTCATCGTGACAATAAAGTTCTTTAGAGATCTGGGTGGTCGGAAGAAGACTAGCAGTGCTAGCATACCGATCGAGGTTCAGAGTGCCCACACACTCAGCCATTCGGGAATTGGAGAATAGTAGAGAAGGCTAGTTGGTTGAAGCCTCCAGTCACTCTCCTCCTGTTCATTGGCGTCCTTGAGGTATGAGTTTTAATTGTTGTTGATTTATTGTATATGGCATCATGAGATATTTAACGATCTAAAAATTTTTATTGTTCCGCTGCGCCACTCTGATACGTTTTACCGGTTTATTTTCCTACACGTGTATCAGGCCATGTACATGCAATGTACAGGTTACTTGGGTAGGTTACACGGCCATGTAGTGATTATATAAATCACCGAGAGTTCCATGGCTAGAGACACGACCATGTGTCAGGTCGTGTACATGCAATGTACAGGTTACATGGGTAGGTTACACGGCCATGTAATGATTATATAAATCATCGAGAGTTCCACGGCTAGAGACATGACCATGTATCAGGCTGTTTACATGCAATGTATAGGTTATACTGACAGGTTACACGATCATGTAGTGATTATATATAAATCACCGAGAGTTACATGGTCAGGGACACGGTCGTGTATGAAGCTGTGTACAATGTACACGGGAAGAACACACGGCCATGTAAGGAAGGACTTAAGAAGACAGAGAGGTACATGGTCATGGACACGACCACATACCAGACTGTGTATTGTTTATAAGTAATGAAAAAAAAAAGAAGGGAGAGAAAGAGGTTCTAGAAAGGTCTAAATAGGACCTTTAAAATTTTAGATGCTATCATAAGGCTTTAATTAAAATCTTAAAAGCCAAAATTCAGATTTTAAGTAAAATAAAGGTAGTTTAATGAAAATTTATCAACCGACGACATTCTTGTCTATAGGAAACCCGAGCAGATACGGGTAAGGGAATTCAAAGGACCCAAGAAAGCTCACTTTAGCACAAATATCGTAAGTACAGACATTTAAATGTCTACTCCCGAATTGACTGGCCATAGAGCTATGTATATATATAAGTTATATATTTTGTGACATGACAATCGAACATGTTCACGAAGTCAGAAAAGCATGAAAAGCTAAAGTAAAGAAAGATAAGTATAAGCAAGATAATAAGACTGAAAATGTAAGGTTGTTGTACTGGCCTCCCCAGAGAGAGGTTTTCTAGTTATAGCCTCCACCCCAGTTGTGTGGTGCTACCTCAAGAATATGGTAGTTAATGACTCAAAGTGCTACCCCAAGTTTGGTAGTTCAAAGTTTGACCTTGGAATTGATTGGTAGGTCACTCCCCCTTCCCCCATTGGTCTGTGTACATTAAGTACGTCTAACCACGGGCCTACAAGTGAAAGATAAAGAAAGAAAAGAAAGGAAAGAAAAGAAAGAAAAGAATAAGGTAGAATAGAAAAAATAAAGAAATCATAAGAGTAAGAAATAGTCACACATAAGAGGACTAACCCTAAGTGTTATGCATGAAGCATGTTTACATGTATGTTTGTACTTACTGAGCTTTAGCACACGAGTCTATTCGTGATGTAAGTAACAAAGGTAAATAACCTGCATTATGAAAAGAAAGCTGAAGGGCTGGTAGGTAGATTCCCATAATGTTGTGGACGAGTTATGGATCCGCTTCATAAATTATCCGCTGTGAAAGAAGTGTAATAGAAAAATATATGTATAAATGTATAATGACAAGACAAGTGTATTATGTATAGAAGTGAAGCAAGTTTAAAAGTATACTTATGTAATAAAGTATATTTATATTACTAAGTATTTTAAAGAAAACAGGATCGCAAGTATTTTACGAAAAATGAAATAGAGTAATATATGTATATATGCGATTTTCAAGAACTCATATTTTCCATAAGTTATAAAAAAAATCTATGATTTTTCAAATACCAATCTTTTAAACCATAAAGAGAAAGGCAAGTTAAGTAAGACGAAATAAAGAGCAAGAAAGAAAGAAAGAGTGGACAACTCGAGCTAGTCGGGTGGCCTACACAAGCCATGTTGAGTACTGATTGAGGAAACAGGTGCCCACACATTCAACCATCTTGGAATTGAAGAATAGTATTAAAGGCTAGTTGATTGAAGCACTTCCTAATGTTGTCCTCCTATGTTTTCGACATTGACTCTGGCATCAAAGGTGTTTTCTCTGAAAGGTATATTTGATTGTTGATAGTATATTTGATTGTTGATAATATATTATATATGACAACACGAGTTTTAACGATCTTTGAAAAATTTTTAAAATTTCATTGTGCATAATTTTTTTTCTAAGAGTAATAACTTTAATCCTGAGAAGATGAATTGCTTCATATATATGACTTGTGTACTTTAATGTTCTAATGAATAAAGCATCTTAGAGGGAGTAAGCTTATAGACTTATTCATTGGATACATGACTTGTATACAATGGAGGGTTTGTTTATAGATGTTAGAATCATAGCTTTAATGAGGAGTAAAAGTTATCTTCTTAAAGGCATTACACTGAATGTAAAAAGGGACAGGGCCTTGGTTTGTCTGCTGGGCAAATGACTTATTATTCATAAATGGTGAATAATCATTTTTTGTATTCAGGAGTATAATAGATCTTTAAGATAACTTGATCAGTAGGTCAAGTGGACTTTATCCTAAAGCTGGTCATAGAGATCATATGAGAGTTTTGCATATATGACAAGGTCATTAGATGATAGCTTATCACTGGCTTACGTAATATGGTATATAATTGGGAGTGCAGTTTAAGGTTTATAGTGGTGTGACTCTAAAACTAATAATTGTTAACGAGTTTACTTGGTATAGAATAATAGTTAAATGGATTATTGGAACCTACATTATATATGTCCAGTTGGTCACTCTACTAACATCGCATAATTTCTTACCACATGGTAATTGGTCAGGATATTCTTTATTGCTTATTGTCTTGCATTTTGTGAAGAGAAAAATCTGGATTACTGTCCCACAGTGTGTAGATGTCTTTCTCTAGGTGCTAGAGACGCAAAATTGTAATTTTGTATTATTCAATAAATGGGATAAATATTTAATTAATATTTATTTTGGAAGATAAGATTTGAAATTTAAATTAATTGTAATTGATTTTGAAAATCAAATTTGAGATTAATTTCAATTTTTAAAATCTTGCCTTAATATAAATATTTAAAATTTAAAAGATTATTCTATTTGAATTTAAATTGAATAAAATCTTATCCTGGCACTAGTAGGTGGCGTCCATATAGGATAAGGGTGGAAGACAAGATTTTCTCCTAGTTTGAATTTGAATTTTGTTTTGAATAAGGGATTACAAAATTATTTGAATTTCAAATAAAGTTACCATGATTTTATATGAATTTAGATTAGAGCTATTGAAAATTATCCATAGAGACAAAATCCCAATATTTGTGGAGTTTGAAATTTGAATCACAAATATCCCAACATGGCTGAAATTTTTAAGGTGAATCCATGGGTGAAAATTTCAGATTTTTTATGGATAGAGGGGAAGAAAAAATTTTTAAGGAGAAAATCCTCAAGAAGAATTGGCTTGGAGGGTATTTATGTAAGAGAAAAATCTTTTTTTGGTCCAATTCCAAATTCAAAAGTCTTCTAATGCAATTTTACATGTAGGGACTTTAGCACTCCTATTTTCTTTAGACCATAAACTCTCAAGTGAGCAAATTTATTATTGCACATCTCCTAGCAATAATACATTCTTAGAGATCTACATGGTTGAAAAGAGACAAGCCACGTTAAAATACTAATCGAGGAACCGAGTGACCACACACTCCATTGTCTAGAAATTGGAGAATAGTAGAGAAGGTTAATTGGTTGAAACCCCTCAATTACTTCTTTTGGCATTCCTAGTGTTTTCCTCCGAAGTTATATAATTGTTGATAATTTATTATATATGACAACACGAGTCATTTAATGATCTTTGAACAATTTTTTAAAATTCCACTGCACACTCTTAAGTGGTATCATAGCCAACTCATGATTATGTCATATACATAAATTAAACGATCATTTTAGTCTCCTTGATGTATGGATTTGATATTTAGAGAGGCATTTTAGGATTCCTTTATGTTGTTATCATGGATTATGTATGGTATATATGGTTATTTTAAAATTTAAAATTATTATAAGTATGCTCAATTTTACAGATCATGGTTCCTTAGAATTGAGAAAACTAGTATCTTATGTAACCATGGGAGTGGTTTATCGTCACCATAATTTTCCCATAGATTTTAATTTTTTGTCTCTTAGAATTTTTATTTTAGAATTTTTGTATACTGGAAATAGTATAGGAAATTTTATATTATTCTTGAAAGAGATTGAAGATTGAAGGCTGCAATTTATTTTTCCTGAAGATTAAATTTAATTTAATGATTGAAATTTTTTTTTTGTGTGGAAAATTCCAATTTAGTTAGGATTCAAAATTCTTTTTTTGGAAATCCTAATGGGTAAAATAGGAATATGGCACAAAAGGAACAAACATTGGATCTGATCTTGGTGCCGACCCTAAAGGATCGGTGAGATAAAAAAGACTAGAGGCAGACCATAAGGGGAAGCCATGGCAGCCCACTAGGGCCAGCCATGACAATCTAACTGGCGGGTTGCAGGCTTGCCTAAGCCTAGGTGTAGGTGGTTGGCTTGTAGCATACACGGCCAACAGGGTCAGCCTGCGCCTAGGCATAGGCTGGTGGGTCTACTGCCAGGTAGATCTACCTACAGCTGTGGGGAAGCCATAGCTTACTTAGGCCGTGGGCCTTTAGGCCCATGGCCCATAGGATCAGGGTTCGTAAATTTTTTTTTTCAATTTTTAAATTTGAGATTTAATTTTAAATTGTGTATAAAAATATGTAATTGTAAATTTAAATTTTAAAATTACATATTGTTATGCATGAAATTTGAAATTGTTTAAAATTTGAATTTTGGAAATTTGAATTTTAATTAATTTTTGGGATGAGAAATAAATGGAGGAGTTACATGAAGATGGATATGTGAAGATAGAGAAAAATTCAAAACCTAAAAAATGCTTTGGATGGAATTTTGTAATCTTTAATTTTTTTTTTTTTTTAAGATGGGACTATGGTTCGTTTGTTTAAATTTTCCATTATTTGTTTTTCTTATGTTATGTCATGGATGGATGAATATGTATTGATAGATGAATTGTATGCATATTTGATAACATGCCATATAGGATGAAAGAATACCACTCAAACTATATTGATTATACATGTTCATTCAAAAACTTGCATGTTCTCAAAATATTGAGTAAGAAAGGGTTTCAAACAAAACCCACGGCCTCCATTGTTGATCTATATGTGAAAGCATAGTAATGCCTCGCATTAATTCCGCCCTGACCACACCCCTTGGTAGGTACCCGTATACTAGGTTGGATCTTGTATGTGGAAAACATGTTCAGGCATAATCCTATTTTTAACCACCTCTCGTTAGTTTGGTAGGATATGGATCGAACTACGTAAACAATAGTTACACATTCAAGACTCGTTTAGCTATTAACTTTCCCTAGAAACTCTATTAGCTAAACTGGTGGCCAAAATAAGCAGTTATTAATATATATCTTAACCTTAGATTATTTAACGCAATATATATTAATTGGATGGGGTCCATGTTCTGGCTATTTGTGTCATGACCACCCCTCAGTAGCTTAGAGCAATAGGTGTTGAGAATTATCATTGTAATGCTATATGTTTTTCCAAATTTCATGTAGGAATGTGCTCGTATGTTTTATTTGCTAAACTTTCCTTATATTTGGTTGCTCTTTGTAATAATGTTCTTGTATAATTTTATTTCAGTACAAAATATCACCAACACCCCCTATCTTAATACTCACTAAAAACAAATTAAATGGTGATAATTATAAAGACTGGAAAAAAAACCTTGCTAATAGTTCTCAACTGCGAGAGAATCCAATGAGATAACTCGATGCTATATCCTCGTTAGCATGATGAGCACTTCACAAAAGCAATATGAAACCTATCAAGTTGCCAGGGAGATCATGGATGACTTGGAGGACATGTTCGGAGGCCAAGAAAAATTGGCTTGACAATCTGTTATTACAAGTATAATGAACTCTAAGCAGAATGTAGGTATTTCGATAAAAGATCATATACTTATGCTTATGGGATTCTTTGCTAAAGCTATTGAAAACAGCGTAGAGTTGGATTATAACACCCAGATTGAAATGGCATTCAAGACTCTATTAAAGGATTTTGTGGGGTTTAAAGCCATATATAATCTTGCAACAAAGGAGTTAGGACTTACTAAGCTTATAAAGCAACTCCAGCTTTATGAGTGGATGAGTAATGATGGTGATGCAGTCTAAGCTATGGGACAGCCCAACTTGGCAGAATCTTCTAACCTTCTAAGAATAAAAAGAAGCCAAAGAAGAAGCAAGGGGCTTCTAGTTCATTTATTCCTCTTGTGATAACTGAGAATTTTCATATTCTCGGAGAGAATTAAAATTGCATGTATATAACAATTTTAATGTATAAAATGTGAAAAAGTTATATTTTAATACTGTTGAGAATACTGTGAAAATGTTCTAACAGTGTTAAAGAATGGAAGTTTGGAGATAGAAAATCTTTCCGAACAGAATCTGGTGAGACGGCTCGAAAACGGAGTCAAAAACTTTGGAGAGTGCACTAAAGATGAAATTTTACGGTAATGAATTCTGGTCAAGTGAAAGCAAAATAAGGTAGACCGATCGCACCGGAGGTGCCCGGAACCCACCTATGCGATTTCGGTAAATTTCTGTTCGATTTGACTTTTGGTCAAACTTTGACCACGAATTAATTCATGGATTAATTAGATGATGCCATAGGTGACATCATAAATGTGATGTAATAAATGAAAAATAAAAGCTTGTTAGATAAGTTTGGTGGCAGTAATAGCAAGGATTTAATGCATCTTGGATCAAAGGCTAAGATTAAGCCGAAATGGCTTGAAAAAAATTTAAGAAAAAATGAAAAAAGGGAGTCGGCCAAAGGGATAAAAATCAGCCCAAAAATTTTAGTTTTGACCCCAAAAAGTTTGCAAATAACTCCTTGAACAATTAGCAAATTGTTGGAAAATTTTGTAAAAAGGTCCTCCATTCTTTGCCTATAAATAGGTGATGAGAATTCATGAGCAAAATTGAAAAATGCAACCAAACTCTTGGCCTCTTAAATTCGTGAGCTTTCTTTCTTTTCAAACCAAATTTTGAATAAACTTTCACACCAAATTAGCCTCCAAAATCACACTAAGGATCAAGAAGATAAATTGATAAGGTGAGCTTCCAATTTAAAGCATTTTTCTTGATTTTCTTCATGAAAATCCATGGTCCATTGGTGTGGAAAATTGATGAATTAGTTTGGTGATTATGTTCATTTAGTGATATGTTAATCAAAGCATGATTTGGAAATTTGAAACAAGCAAAATTTGTGCATGTTTCTTCATGAAACCGTGGCTTTATAGGGTGGAAATGATGTAGAAAATTTGATGATTTGTTTTAGTGGTTATGTTGGTTTGGTGTTGTGTTGTTTTAACCATGTTTTAAAATCATGAAACAAGCAAAATTGTACATGTTTCTTTGGTAAAATCCGTGGCTTATGAGCATGGGAGTATGAAAAATTTTTGTGGTGAAAAATTTTTGTGGTGAATTTGATGAGGAATGTGTTATAAGAACACTAAGATTGAGGAAAAATTTTCCTATGGTTATAAAGCATGAAAACCGTGGTTAAGGATAATAGTGAGAATGAAAAATTCTTAGGTTTTTAATGTTGAATTATACATTAGGAACCCTAAGAATAAATGGTGGAAATGAGCAATTGTGAACAAAATTGTTGTGTTGATTTTCATGAGAAAACTGTGGGGCATAACTGAAGAAATTGAAGAATTTTGTATTGTGATTGAATGATGGTAATTATGGAAAAATTTTTATGCAAAGTTTGGTAACTTTGCATAAAATAGGCTTCTGGTATAGTACGTGACAGGTATGAAGGTTCTGAGGCGTACCTAACACCAGGGAAACCTAAAAATACAAGCAGAAATGCTGTCGGATTTTCTAAAACGGCATAAGGGCATTTCGGGAAACATGGGGTAAAAGTTTAGGCTCAAAAACGAAACTGAGACCCCTAGGTATGTTAGAACCGATAATGGAAAATTAAAACCAAAAAGGAATAGTAAAACGAACCTTTTATGACTAAAATACCGAGAATGGAAAAAAATTCACGTTAGGGGTATTTTAGGAAATGAGGGGGGGAAATTATGAACGCGATAGAAACTCGAACCCCTCAGGAACCAAGGCTCGAGAATGGGATTCAAAACATTTCAGGAGTAGTGAAATACCCGTTTGAGGCTCCGAAACGCTAGAAAAATAAGAAATGACCCTAGGTGTCGGATGAATAATACCTGAGGGTTAGGTAAGGAATAGTTATCGATTTTGCAGCAAATAATACTCTAAAAATATATCAAAGCCTAAGAAATATTATTTTATGATATTTGGGCTTAGAAAATCCCGGAAACATGATAGAAAGGAACTGTTACGGTTGCGAGACCCGTCAGGGGTAAAATGGCCATTTTGACCAAAAATTTCTGAAAAGGCTCGAAAAGGACCGTAAAGGATCTAGAACACTTCAAATAAGATACTAGAGGCCATAATTAAGATTTTAAAGTTAAAAATCAAAAAAATTATAAGTACACAGACGTGTATATTTAAACACGGGCGTGTACATTTAAACACGGGCATGCACAATGATACACGACCGTGTAGTGTAAACCCGAGAGGTACACGAGCTTGAACACGGGCATGTTGCAAGCTGTGTACCACATAAAGAGTTGAAATATGTTGTAAAATTTAACATAAAATGAATATGTTCAAAGTGATAATTGATGATGGGTATTAATAGACAATACTCTATATTTAGGGACCCAAACTACAGACAAAACTGTGGAGGATTTCCGAGAGTGGACATTATCGTAATTGTGGTAAGTTCAAGCATTTCATGTCTATAACATGAAATACTATGATATTTTAAATATGTACTAATTTTACATTAACTGTTAAGTCCTATAGGAACTAGGGTGTAGGAGACTAACACACCCCGAGGAATGATAAATTGAGAGGTGTACTACAGGTACACTATGGAAAGAGTGTGACTAAATTTAAAACACACCCTTAATAGAAAGAATGTGTAAGACCTACGAGCAACAATTGTTCCTGACTTTGATGTGATAACCAGGAATTTTAAATTCTCGGAGTAGATTAACATTTTATGTATGTATCAATTTTAATAAATAAAATATGAAAAAGTTACGTTTTAATACTATTGTGAATACTGTAAAAATGTTCTAACAGTGTTAAAGTGAGTGAGTTCAGGGATGGAAAATCTTACCGAACAAAATCGGGTGAAACGATTCGAAAATGGGGCCAAAACCCCTAGAGAGTGCACTGAAATGCATTAAAAAGATAAAAATTTATGGTAGAGAATTTTGACCAAACAGAAGCAAAATAAAACAAACCAATCGCACCGGAGGCGCCCGAAACCCGCCTATGCGATTTCGGTAAAGTTCCGTTCGGTTTGACTTTCGGTTAAAATTTGACCACAAATTAATATATGAATTAATTCATAGGATGAAATCATATTTATGATGTCATAAATGTAATTTTTGAAGGCCTGGAATGTAAGAATTATAGGTGTAAGGCCTGGATTAGTTGTCTTTTTGATTAATGGCTAAGATTAAGCCAAAATGACATTGAAAAAAAATTAAAATGGGCAAAAAAAAGGGGATTCGGCCACTTGTAGGAATGGCAGCCCAAAATTTTATTTTTGGCCCAAAAATATTGCATTTTAATCTTTGAACAATTAGCAAATTGTTGGAAAAAATTTACAAAAAGGCCCCTTGCATTTGCCTATAAATAGGCTTCAAAAATCCACTTGAAAAATAAGAAAAACCAAGCCAAACTCTTGCATTTTTACAGTCCAAAAATCCGTGCCGCTTAGTGACTTTCAAGCCAAAAATTTCCAAAAATTTCATACCAAAAATAGCCTCCAATCTTATCCAAGGTTGCAAGGAAACAAGTTCATAAGGTTAGCTTCCAATTTGAAGCATTTGTCATTTCTCTTCTGGCAAAAATCTGTGCAATTAAGGTGTAGAAAACATTGAAAAACTTGATGTTATGTTAATGTTATTGATTGGTTTGGTGTTTTAGAGTTTGAAGCATGAATTAGGTTTAAGAAACAAGCAAAATTTGATGCTTGAATTCCATGAAATCCATGGCTAGTAAGTGTGGTGAAAATGATGAAAATTTGATGATTTGCTTTGATAGTAATGTGAGTTAGATACTATGGTCACTAAAGCATGGATTGGAATAATGAAACTAGCATTTTGGATGCATTTTTCATACTAAAATCTGTGGCTAGCAAACACTAGAAATTAACAAATTTTTGGTGTTAAGCAATGATGAGAAATGTTGATAAAACTCTGGTAATAAGAACAAAAATTTTCTATGTGAATTAGCATGAAAAATCCATGGCTAATGCTAGGGCTGGACTGAAAATTTTGTTAGGTTTTGGTGTTGATATGTACATTTGAAAACCTAAAAGGGATATGTGATAATTGATTATGGTGATGAAAAATTATTTGGTGATGTGTAACATGAGAAACCAAGTTGTTAAGTGGAAAAAATTTATGATTTGTGTTAAATTGTGAATATTGATTAATGTCAAAATTTTTATACAAAGCTTGGTAACTTTATATCAAATAGGCCTCTAGTATAGTACATGATAGGTACAAAGGTTCTGAGGCATACCTAATGCCGGGAAACCTAAAAATACAAGCTGAAATGCTGCCGAAATTTTTAAAATGGCATAAGCACATTTCGGGAAACGAAGGGTAAAAATATTAGACCAGGAAAGGAAACCGAGGCCCCTCGGTGGTATAGGATTAAAAATGGAAAACCAACCCAAGAGGAATAGTAAACCGACCCTTAATGACTAAAATGCCTAAAACGGAAAAAAAAAATTCATGTTAGGGGTATTTTAGGAAACGAGGGGGAAAGATTAGATCGGGATAGGAAACCCGAGCCCCTTCGGGACCAAGGGCTGGGGACGAGATGAAAAATGTTCCAAGAGTAGTGAAATACTCATTTGAGGCTCTAAAACGCTAGAAAAACGAGAAACGACCCTAGGTAATGGATGAATAATAATTGAGGGTTGAAAAATGGATAATTGAGATTTTGTAGCAAATTAAGCTGTAAAATGATGCAGAATTCTAGGGAATATTATTTTAAGATATTTGGGCTTAGAAAATTTGAGAAAAATGATAGAACGAGATAGATACGGTCCCGAGACCCGACAGGGGCAAAATGATCATTTTGACTAAAAATTTTTGAAAGACTCGGAAAGGACTGTAAAGGACCTAGAATACCTTAAATAAAATTCTAGAGCCCAAAATAAAGATTTTAGAATTAAAAATCTAGAATTTAAATAGTACACAAGTGTGTACATAGAAATACAGCCGTGTAGAATGAAACCGAGAGGTACACGGGTAGGGACACGAACATATTTCAGACCGTGTACCACATTAAAAGTTAAATTGTGTTATAAAATTTATCACAAAATAAATATATTTAAAGTGATAATTAATAAAAGGTATTAACAGCCAATACTATGTCTGTAGGAACCCAAACTAGAGATAAAACTGCGGAGGAGTTCCGGAAGTGGACATTATCGCAGTGGTGGTAAGTTCAAGCATTTTCATGTCTGCAACATGAAATACTATATTATTTCGTTATGTAATAGTTGTACATTAGGTATCAAGTCCTATGGACATTGGGGATTAGTTAGTATAACATGTCCAACATAAAAAAAGGAAAAGAATATCTAAGGCGTACGGGCGATGGAGGTTAGTGACCTTGAGGTGATGATTAATGTCATTTGGTCAGAATTATAATTAAAAGATGGTAATAAAACCATTTAAGGCGTACTGCCCCTCCAACGTTGTGGTGGAAGTTTTTCAGATCCTACGAGGACATAATAAGGGCTGGAGAAGAAGAAGCTCTAGGGTCACTCCCTAGGCCCTCCAAGTCAGCGTGCAAAATAAACTATCAGTACTACCATAATGAGCTCAACACCAAATAGAGAGAATAGTCAATAACGTGACGAAAGCCATAATTGAGCATAATCGACACTGACACTAAGTGTAGTGAATTTAGTTAGGGTCGTGTGAATAGTAATCAGTTAGGGTAATATGAATAGTAATCGATTAGAGTAATATGAATAGTAATCGGTTAGGGTAACAGTTACTATTCATCGATTAATTGTCAAAATCACTATTCATGATGAATACTACTATTCATAGAAAATTGTAATTTTGTTGTTTTTGAATCTATGTGATTCTTACTAAATATGTTTGAACTTACTGAGCCAATTAGCTTATCAATTTGTTCATGTTGCAGGTAAGAAACCTGTCCAGTAGACTAATGGATGGCGGCAGGATGTGCGTGTGTCGATGGGATAGGGACTCCACTGTGGATTTCAGTGCTGCTACCAGTCTTCCGCTGAGCGATAAGTTAGTGAATTGAAGAGAATGTGTTTTGAAAAAATACAGTACATATATAAATTGTATGTTGTATATTATGCTGTACTCAAAAAGACAACTAAAAATTAGTTTTATACTTTACATGGTTTTTATACTTAGCTTTCTCTTAAGGAAAGTATGTATTAAAAAGAAAAAAAAAATTGGGCGAAATTTTGGGCCCTTAAAAAAATAGAGTTGAGAGAAAAAGAGTTTTAAATGGTGATCCGGATTCGACAAATGGGCTATCTTGGTCGGCAATAGAGTCGGTTCATGACAGTTTCGCATGGCTAGATTCGGGGGCACCATAGGTTTGTATCAGAGCGGTTGACCATATCCCTATTGGCACAAAACGTGACCTACTTATCAATCCAAGTAAGTTAGCTTTCTTTAAGACTAGTTAACTTTTCGTTTATTCGGGGTTATATATTTTTGTAGGACATACGATGACTAGACCACCTTATATGAGACCCTACCTATACCGACCGAGAGGACCGATCCGGGTATGGATTAGGCCCGTGATTAGACCTTCGATGATTCATCGAGTAGCACCTCAATCGTCGATACCTAAGCCGCCAGTTCCGAGGATAGTAGCATTAACACCGGTACAAGCACCACCTCCTCGACAGGTTGTAAATCCACCAATAGCAGTAGATATTCCAGTGGTAGGAGAACGAGCTTATATAGGAGCTAGAGTGTCAGTACGAGCAGTACACGCTTTTAGAGGCAGTCATCCACCTACATTTAAGGGAGGTTAACAGGGGATCTCTACTCGAGACTAGCCACATGACATAGAGATGATCATGCACCAGTGCGATATAGATGAGGATTACTAGGTATTGATGGCAGTTGGCACATTCCGTAAGGATGTACAGTTGTATTGAGAGTACTGCGACCAGGAGATGCTATTAGCACTTAATTAGGCTGAGTTTCGCCAAATCATGATGCAGCAGTTTCTGTATAAGAGTTCAACACCGGTTTCAGACCCTCATGAGAATAGGGTAGTAACACCGCCACCGACTATGCCCAAGTATACAGATGTCAAAGATTTTGTTCTTCGGGCAGAGAGCCAGTAGATGATGCTAAGTGATACTGTATTCACTAATGTAGTCCAGTTTCAGGATAATGGTGTGAGGAGATGTCCTATGTCTAACCTCGTAGACGAGGATTTTTGTGACATATTTTGGAAGGGGCTCACTATTGATCTACGAAAGAGGGTAACTCCTTTACACCCTACTACCTTACGTGAGTTTATAGTTACTGTGTAGGAAAATAAATCGATAAAAACGTATTAGAGTGGTGCAGCGGAACAATAAAAATTTTTAGATCGTTAAATATCTCATGATGCCATATACAATAAACCATCAACAATTAAAACTCATACCTCAAGGATGCCAATCTGCAGGAGGAGAATGACCGGAGGCTTCAACCAACTAGCCTTCTCTACTATTCTCCAATTCCCGAATGGCTGAGTGTGTGGGCACTCTGAACCTCGATCGGTATACTAGCACTGCTAGTCTTCTTCCGACCACCCATATCTCTAAAGAACTTATTGTCATGATGAGCTGTGCAACAATAAGCCTGCTCACCTGAGAGTCTGTGGTCTAAGAGAACTAAAGTGGCAGGACCTCTATTTATAAACCTGCATGAGGTGATTCTCTGAATTCGAATTGGATTAGGAGAAGATATTATCCCTTATCCACAACCATAAAATCTGAATTTTCCATGGGAAAATTCCAACAATAAAATTCGGCCATTTAGGATAAATCCAATCCAAATCTAAACAAGATTTTGACTAGAATTTTATTTCCCTTTTTCAACCAAAAATCCGAAAATTCCAAGGAGAAAATCTCCTCAAAATTTCGGCCACTTTTAGGATAAGGGAGAATCAAAATTCCACTAGGATTTTCAAGTTTGAATCTTATCTCATCCTTATCCAAAATAACCTAATTTTCCTAAGGAGATATGCTCCAAAATTTCGGCCACTTTCTGGGGAGGAGAGAATCCAAATTCAACTGGGATTGAAACTTGAATTTTTCTTTGAATCTTATCCACAAAAACCGAAAATCCATTGAGGATAATCCTCAAAATTTCATCCATCATTAGTTAGGATTTGGATTCAAAATTCAAGTAGGACTCTAACAAGATTATCCTCTCCATATCCAACTCAAATTCAAATTTCAAACCATGTGGATTTACCACAACAAATTCGAATCCCACTTGGACTGTGATTCAAAATTTGAATTTTAAATTTCAAATTTCAAATTTCAAATTTCAAATTTAAATTTCAAATTCAAATTTCAAATTCGAATTTCAAATTCAAATTTCAAATTTCAAATTTCAAATTTCAAAATTCAAATTTCAAATTTCAAATTTCAAAATCCACAAAACAGTTGTGTTTCAAATTCTTGTTCTCATGGATAATTTTCTACAACTCCAATCCAATCTCAAATAAAATCATGGCAACTTTATTTGGAGTTCGAATAATTGTGACCTCTATTATCCAAAACAAAATCTGAATCCAACCAGAGAGAATCTTGTCTACCATCCTAATCCTATGTCATCACCATCCATGCATAATAAACTAGCCAATAGCATACACAAATCAATCTGCCAAACGTTAAGGAATTATGTGGAGCTAGTAGAGGAATTGATTGGACATATATAATCGGGCTCCCGCAAATCCATATGATCATCATTCTTTTACCGAACAACTCAATCATATGATCACTAATTTCAGAGTCACACCACTATAAACCTGAAACTGAACTCCAAATTATATACCGTATTACGTAAGCCTGTGACAAGCTATCATCCAATGACCTTGTCATGTATGCAGAACCCTCATATGATATCCATGATCAGCCTTAGGTCAAAGTCCGTTTAATCCTACTGATCAGGCTATCTTAAAGTTCCATTATACTACCGAATAAAGAAAATGATTATTCACCATATGTGAATAAGAACTCATCCGCCCAACAGACGACCCAAGGCCTTATCCGTTTTCACATTCAGTATAATGCCTTTAAGAGGATACCCTTAACTCCTCATTAGAGCTATGATTCCGATATCTGTAAACGAACCCTTCATCGTATACAAGTCATGCACCCAACGAACCGGTCTATAAGCTTACTACCTTTGAGACGCTTTAGCCATTGGAACATCAAAGTACACAAGTCATATACATGAAGATGTCCTTTTACTCAGGATTAAGGTTACTGCATAATGAACGTTAAAAGTAGATCGATCAACTCAAAGCGGACTTCATAGATCATTCACGCTTTAGTCCTGGTCTAATATGTCACCACCAAGCAACATATCTATGTCTCTACTTGGGAGTCTAGCTCCAGATAGTCAAGACAAACCGTCCCCTCCAAGGCTTTAGACAACATAATAGTCTTAACATAAGTTAGATGCTCGGTCTAATCCCATAGACTACAGACCATAGTTTAGACCGCTAACTTTAGAACGTTGTCTTCGCGCATACAAAAGTCCATTGCATGTAACATTCTAACAGTTTAACACAAGCAGTCAGGGAGCCATATTTGCTTACATTTACTTTAACATGTAAATAAAATGAGGATAGCTAGCAATGTAATGAATAACCTCTATATATAATTTTATTATCTAGTTCAAAATAAATACATCAAAATGTCTTTAATGCTTAGGGCATTTCCTAACATACTGTAGCCAAAGTAGAGGAAGAGATGATGATGGAGCGCATGGTACGCAAGAGACGTGAGCAACTGTTATAGGATGCCATGCTAGATCGTCTGTATAGGGCACAGCTTATGGCAAGTGATCATGAAGCTGGTCCATCAAGGCAACGAAAGGGTACGGGTCCTGCTGAAGGATCAACGCCATCCGAGCCCAGAAACGGTACGAATGAAGATGAAGTGGATCCAGAGGAATTTTTGACAATTCGGGATCAACCCCAGTTAGGAGATTAGATGTAGAATCACATGTGATGTATAAATGTATATATATCTATATATGTGTATGGATGATAGTATCGAAAGGCTATTTTGAGAAAAGCCTTCGAGTTGATGTATATTTGAAAATTTTGAAATGAAAAGAAATGACAATCATATTTTGACATGTTCAATGGATGAAATGTTGAAATTATATGATGATTAAAACTATTTTTACTTCTATTGTAAAAATATGTTTATGAAAATCTAACGATTGATTTTCATGCGATTATAGGAAATAGAAAAGATGGTGAATCCATGAAACCTGAGGCTCATAAAGTGTAGATGAACAAGAAGCCATGTTAAAGGCTCAGATGAAGGCAAATACTGAACTAAGATAAAGAATAGAACAGATGGAGCAAAGGAAATACCAGGAAGGAGACCAAAACCCACACATGGCTGCACCTGAACAAGAAGTGCCGCCAACTGAACTTGAGGTTAAAATAGTAGAATCCCAACTACAACCCCAAGTCAAGTAGGAGCCACTTTATGAACGATTCTGATGAATGAAGCCACTGGAGTTTGAGGGCTCCACAAACCCATTAGAAGCAGAGGAATGGTTATCTTCACTCCATATGATCTTGGAATTTATGGAGTTGAATGACCAAGAAAGGATTATATGCGCGTCCTTTGTTCTGAAAAAGGATGCAAGATTTTGGTGGGAATCAATCAAGTTGAGAAGGAACATATACATAATGTCATGGCTAGATTTCCTGGAGGAATTTAATCAGAAGTATTATAATCCCGCACTACTGTGACCACAACAAAGAGAGTTTGCAGAATTAAAGTAGGGGCACATGTTAGTAATCAAAGTCCATAGTAAGTTCGACTAGTTGTCCCGACTGTGCCTATATGCTATCTCCAATGAGAAGGAGAAAATCTAGAAGATGCTGGAAATGTTCTATCCTGAAATCTCAACATTGGTGGACAGCGGATTGATGCCACCCACTACAGTATCCGATTGTGTAAGGAGATCGTTAAGGGCTGAATATTACCTGGTAAGACAGAAGGAGGAAAAAGAAAAGATTTGGACTGCCAAGAAGAAGGAAAAGTTCTTGGCAAAAGCTATACAACTTGGATCCTAGGTTGGGCAAGGTAGCAAATCAAATCAGAATACTAAGGCCGGGTAACTAAGCACTTCTAGTCAACAGTCACAGGGCAAGAGGAAGGGGAATAATTCTAGGAATAGAACCAGCAGTGAAGGTTGAACAACAATGTTGGACCTATTGTTCGTGACTGCATAGTCCGTGGAAAAAGACAAGTAGGCAGATGCAGACTTGCCCCAAATGCCTATTTCCAATGTGGAAAGGATGGCTATTTTGCCAGAAATTGCCCCGAAAACAGGTAAAATGTGCAGGGTTTGTTCCCGACACAGCAGCAATGTCCCTAAGCACATGCAATCCAGGCAAAGGTTGAAGGCCCTTCATCCACAGAGAGACAGGAAAGATAGGAATGTTTACCCTGAATAGATGCTCGAGTAATGGTGTATACCAAGGAAGATGCTGAAGCAGGGACGTCCAATGTAGTGATAGGTCAGTTTTCTGTCGCTAATCATTTGGCGTCTGTTTTATTTGATTTGGTGCTATGCATTCATTTGTTTGCTACCAATTTGCGAACAAGATAGGATATCCTCAGGATAACATGGGTATGACCTTTAGAATGGCTCTACCCTCTGAAGAGGTATTGATGTCCAATTATTGGCTGCTTCATGTGCCAATAATTATGTCAAATAGGGAGTTGTATGTACAATTGATCATGATGGAGCTTGTCAATTACGATGTAATACTAGGAATGGATTTCCTAGGGAAGTATCAAGCCACGATCGATTGTTAGAAGTGAAAGATAAGGTTCCAACCCGACCAAGAAGATGGATTTGAATACATCGATTTGTCATGCAAATCGAGGAAGATAATAATCAACTCGATGAAAGTGAGGAGGCTAATGTCGAGCAATTGTGCTAGATACTTAGCATGCATAGTGGAAGTGATGGAGGAACGGAAGCTTTAACTCGAAGATTTTCCTATTGTTAAGGAATTTATTGATGTCTTCCCAGAGGAATTACCAAGATTGCCGCCTGAACAAGAAATCTCCTCTGAGATCAAGCTAATGCCGGGAACTGCACCTATCTCAAAGGCACTATACCGAATGGCACCGGTAGAATTAAAAAAGTTACAGGAGCAGCTGAAGGAGCTTTTTGACAAAGGATTTATACGTCCGAGCTATTCCCCATGGGGTACTCTAGTGTTGTTAGTCAAGAAGAAGGATGGATCTTTTCGATCAACTAAAAGGTGCAGCGGTATTCTCCAAAATTGATCTACGATTAGGATACTATCAACTGCAGATCAAAGAGAGCAACATTCACAAGACCGCATTTCGTACCCGTTACAGTCATTACAAATTCCTTGTGATGCCGTTTGGGTTAACAAATACGCCAGTTGCATTTATGGACTTGATGGATCAAGTCTTTAACGAATATCTAGATAAGTTTGTCATTATGTTTATCGATGACATACTCATATATTTAAAGACTCGTGAGGAGCATGAAGAACATTTGAGGATTGTCCTACAGATGATAATGAAGCATAAACTCTATGCCAAATTCTCAAAATGCAAATTCTGGCTAGATAGAGTGCATTTTCTTGGACATGTGATCTCCAAGGAAGGAATCGCCGTAGATCCAACAAAAGTAGAGGCGATCAATGAATGGCTCGCACCTAAGAATGTGATGGAAATATGGAGTGTCTTAGGTTTAGCTGGCTATTACAGAAGATTTGTAGAGGGATTTACACGACTCACTACACCTCTCACGGCGTTGACACGCAAAAAGAGGAAGTACGAGTGGATGGAGGTGTGCGAAAGAAGCTTCCAAGAGCTAAAAAGGCGATTAACTAGTGCACCAATTCTTTCACTTCCTACAGAAGGGGAGATGTTTGTGATTTATAGTGATGCCTCGAATATGGGATTAGGAGCTGTCCTGATGCAAGATGACAAGGTGATTGCCTGTGTCTCGCGTCAATTAAAGGACCATGAAAGAAATTATCCCACGCATGACTTGAAACTTGCTGCAGTAGTGTTCGTATTGAAGATCTGGCGACACTATCTGTATGGAGCTTAGTATCAGATTTATACTGAACACCAAAGTTTAAAGTATTTCTTCATGCAAAAAGAGCTAAATATGTGGCAAAGAAGATGGCTAGAGCTGGTAAAAGACTATGATTATGAAATCCTCTACCATCCTAGAAGAGCCAATCGTGTTGCAGATGCGTTAAGTAGAAAATCTACTGTTTTGCAACAACTACTGATTGGAAAACTTCTAAAGCCATTGCAGTAGGAAATCAACATGTTGAAGGTGGAGCTAATAGCTGGAAAGTTGGCTGTATTACAACTGGAATCAATGTTGTATGAGGACATCAGATAGGCTCAGAAACGAGACCTGAATCTAACAAGTCTACAGGAGGAAGTGTCTAAAGATGGATTAATCTTACATCAGGGAAGAATTCAAGTTCTAGATGATGAAGGATTAAGAAGGCGAATAATGGCAAAAGCCTATGAAATGCCATATTTAGTACATCCTGGAGCCAAGAAGATGTACCAAGATTTGAAACTACAATTTTGGTGGAAAGGGATGAAGAAGGACATTGCTGAGTTTGTAAGCAGATGCATGACGTGTCAAAAGGTTAAGGCTGAATATCATCATCTAGGTAAAAAACTAGAATCGTTCGAGATTCTTGAATGGAAATGAGAGCATATTACAATGGACCTTGTAGTAGGATTGCCGAAAACCCGAGAAGGTTATGATTCTATTTGGGTTATTGTTGACAGATTGACAAAAACAACAAGGTTCATTGCTATGAAAATGATCTTTTCATTGGAAAAGTTAGCGAACTTGTATGTGAACCACATAGTCAGGTTACATGGAGTTCCCAAATCCATTATGTCAGATCATGATCCATGATTCACTTCTAATTTCTGGACATGTGTGCAAGAAGCTATGGGAACAGAAGTGCGTCTGAACACAGCATTTTATCCGTAGACGGACGGGCAATCTGAGCGAACAATTCAAACATTGGAAGACATGCTTCGTGCGTGTATAATAGATTTCCCGAGAGTTGGAATGAGAAACTTCCATTGGTAAAGTTTTCATACAATAATAGCTACCAAGCCTCGATAGGTATGGCACCCTATGAAGCTCTATATGGAAGGAAGTGTAGATCACCGATTCATTAGTATGATTTATAAGAGAAACAACTGCATAGGATAGATTTTGTACAAGAAATAGTGGAAGCAGTTACAAAAATATAGCAACGGATGAAAATAGCCTAGAGCCAATAGAAGAGCTATGCAGACCAAAGACGAAGATCCCTAGAGTTCAACGAAGTGGATTTCGTATTCCTAAGAGTTTCACCGATGAAAGGAATAATGCGGCTCGAAAAGAAGAGAAAATTGAGTCCAAGACATATTAGGCCATACGAGATCATCAAACACATTGGAAAGGTTGCCTATAGATTGGCATTACCTCTAGAAATGTCGGCAATACATAATGTGTTCCATGTATCGATGTTGTAAAAGTATATATCAGATCCATCCCACATATTGAAACATGAACTGATCCAAATTTAGGAAGATCTGATATACGAGCAGAAGCTTGTTCAAATTCGGGCACGAGAAGATAAGGTTTTGAGGAACAAAACGATCCCATTAGTCAAAGCGCTGTGGAGAAATCATAATGTCGAAGAGGCTACATGGGAGCGAGAAGACGAAATTAAGAATTTGTACCCCCACTTGCTCTAAATTTTCAACGACGAAAAATTTATGAGGAGGGATGAATGTGATAACTAGCAATTTTAGATTCTTGGAGTAGATTAACATTGTATGTATATATCAATTTTAATGAATAAAATATAAAAAAGTTGTGTTTTAATACTGTTGTGAATACTGTAAAAATGTTCCGGTAGTGTTAAAGTGAATGAGTTCAGAGATGGAAAATCTTACTGAATAGAATTGGGTGAAACGGTTTGAAAATGGGGCCGAAAACCCTAGAGAGTGCACTGAAATGCACTAAAAAGATAAAAATTTACGGTAGAGAATTTTGACCAAACGGAAGCAAAATAAAACAAACCAATCACACCGGAGGTGTGCCCAAAACCCACCTATGTGATTTCGATAAAGTTCCGTTCGGTTTGACTTTCGGTTAAAATTTGACCACAAATTAATATATGAATTAATTCATAAGATGATATCACATTTACGATGTCATAAATGTAATTTTTGAAGGCTTAGAAAGTAAGAATTATTAGGTATAAGGCTAGGATTAGTTGTCTTTTTGGTCAATGGCTAAGATTAAGCCAAAATGACATTGAAAAAAAATTAAAATGGACAAAAAAAAAGGGGATTCGGCCACTTGTAGGAATGGCAGCCCAAAATGTGACGCCCTCAAATCCAAGCACGCGAAACTGTCATGAACTGACTTAGTCGCCGACCAAGATAGCTCATGTGTCAAATCCGGATCGCCATTTAAAACTCTTTTTCTCTCAACTCTTATTTTTTTCAGGGCCCAAAATTTTTTTTTCTTTTGTATACATACTTTCTTTATAAGAAGGCCAAGTACGAAAGCCATATAAAATATCATACTAATTTTTAGATGTCATTTTGAGTACAACATATAATATATATATATACTGTATTTTTCAAAACACATTCTCTTCAATTCACTAACTCATCGCTTAGCGAAAGACTGGTAATAGGATCGAAATCCACAATGGACTCCCTATCCCACTGACACGCGCTCATCCTGCTGCCATCCATTAGTCTACTGGACAGGTTTTTTACCTACAACATGAACAAACTGAAGAGCTAACGGGCTCAGTAAGTTCAAACATACTTAATAAGAATCACATAGATTCAAAAACAGTAAAATTACAATTTCCTACGAATAATAATATTCATCCGCGAATAATACTATTCCCTATGAATAGTAACTTTGACCTTTGACCGATGGATAGTAACTGTTACTCTAACTGGTTACTATTCATATTACCTTAACTGGTTACTATTCATATTACCCTAACCGAAAACACTACACTTAGTATTAGTATTGATTATGCTCAATTATGACTTTCGTCATATTATTGACTATTCTCTCTATTTAGCGTTGAGCTCATTATGGCAGTATCGATAGTTTATCTTGCACGCTGACTGGGAGGGCCTAGGGAGCGACCCTAGAGTTTCTTCCTCTCCAACCCTTATTTTGTCCTTGTAGGATCTGAAAAACCTCCACCACAACTTTGGAGGGGCGGTATGCCTTAAATGGTTTTGTTACTATCTTTCAATTATAATTCTAACCAAGTGACATTAATCGTCACCTCAAGGTCACTAACCTCCATTGCCCGTAGGCCTTAGATATTCTTTCCCTTTTATTTTAGGGGACATGTTATACTAACTAATCCTCAAATATCCATAGGACTTGGTACCTAGCGTACAACTAGTACATAACAAAGTAATACAATATTTCATGTTGTAGACATGAAAATGCTTGAACTTACCACCACAACGATAATGTTCACTTCCGAAACTCCTCCACAGTTTTCTCTCTAGTTTGGGTTTCTACAGACATAGTAATACCTTTTATTAATTATCACTTTGAATATATTTATTTTCTAATAAATTTTACAAAACATTTCAACTCTTTATGTGGTACACGGTCTGCAACATACCTGTGTCCCTGACCGTGTCTCTCTCAGTTTCATTTTACACGGCTGTGTTTCACTGTACACAACCGTGTACTATTTAAAATCTAGATTTTTAACTATAAAATCTTTATTTTAGGTCCTATAATTTTATTTAAGTCATTCTAGATCCTTTACGGTCCTTTCTGAGCCTTTCAAAAAGTTTTGGTCGAAATGGTCATTTTGCCCTTGTCGGGTCTCGGGACCGTATCTATCTCGTTCTATCATTTTTCTCAAATTTTCTATGCCTAAATATCTTGAAATAATATTCCCTAAGCTTCTGTTTCATTTTACAGCTTTTTGTGCTATGAAAACCTAATTATTCATTTTCTGAGCCTAGATTACTATTCATCTGACACCTAGGGTCGTTTCTCGTTTTTCTAGCGTTTCGGAGTCTCAAATGAGTATTTCACTACTCCTGAAATGTGTTTCACTCTCGTCCTTTAGTCTCGGTTCCCGAGGGGCTTAGGTTTCCTATCCTGACCTAATTTTTCTCTCGTTTCCCAAAATACCCCTAACGTTAAATTTTTTTCCCATTTTTAGGCATTTTAGTCATTAAGGGTCGGTTTACTATTCCTCTTGGGTTGGTTTTCCATTACTAACCCTAATCCACCGAGGGGTCCTGATTTCCTTCCTGAGTCCAATATTTTTACCCCTCGTTTCCTGAAATGCCCTTAAGCCGTTTTAGAAATTTTGACAGCATTTCCACTTGTATTTTTAGGTTTCCCCAACATTAGGTGTGCCTTAGACCTTTATACCTACCACGTACTGTTCCAGAGGCCTATTTTATACAAAGTTACCAAAATTTGTATAAAAATTTTCCACATTAACCAATATTTAGAACTCAGCACACATCATCAAATTTTTCTCAAACATATCCTTGGTTTTTTTCATGATAACAACACCAAATGTTTTACATCACTATAATCAATTGTAACATATCATTCTTAGGTTTTCAATGTACATTTCAACATTAGAAACCTAGCAAAATTTTCCTTCCAACCCTAGCATTAGCCATGGATTTTTCATGCTAATTCACATAGAAAATTTTTTCTTCTTTCCTAGGGCTTTTATTACACATACCTTATCATCTATCAACTCTAAATTTTCTCATTTCAACCACACATAGGCCATGGGTTCTATGGGAAACAAACATCAAAATTTCTTGTTTCCTTATTCCAATTTATGCTTGAATGAACATAGTATCAAACTTACATATTCATTAAAACAATTCACCAAAATTTCCACATCATTACCATCCTACAAGGCCACGGATTTTTTTATGGAAACATGCAAAATTTTTGCTTGTTTCTAGTTCTAAATCATGCTTTAATCTCTAAATCACCAAACCAATCAAACACAAAAAACAAACATCAAATTTTTAACCAATTTCCTACACCCTTCATACACAGATTTTCACTAAGAAAACGCATGGAAAATGCTTCAAATTAGAAGCTAACCTTATGAACTTGTTCCCCTTGCAACCTTGGTTAAAATTGGTGTGATAACTGAGGATTTTAGATTCTCAGAGTAGATTAAAATTGTATATATGTACCAATTTTAGTGAATAAAATATAAAAAAGTTGTGTTTTATTACTGTTGAGAATACTATAAAAATATTCCGGCAATGTTAAAGTGAGTGAGTTTGGGGATGGAAAATCTTATCGAACAGAATCGGGTGCGATGGTTCGAAAACGGAGCCAAAAACCCTAAGGAGTACATTGAAATGCACTAAAAAGATAAAAATTTATGGTAGAGAATTCTGACCAAATGGAAGCAAAATAAAACAAACTGATCGCACCGGAGGTGCCCAAAACCCGCCTACGTGATTTCGGTAAAGTTCCGTTCGATTTGACTTTCGATCAAAATTTGACCCTGAATTAATATACGAATTAATTCAATTAACTCATCGGATGACATCATAATTATGATGTCATAAATACAATTTTGCAAGCTTAGAAAGTGTTATAAGATAGGTTTAAGGCTAGGATTTGTTGTCTTTTTGATCAATGGCTAAGATCTAGCCAAAAAGACATGAAAAAAATTTTGGAAAAAATTTTGAAAAAGGCCATTCAGCCACCTAGAAAGAGGGCAGCAAAAAAATTTGATTTTTAGCCCAAAAATATTGCATTTTAGTCCTTGAACAATTAGCATATTGTTGGAAAAAATTTGCCAAAAGGTCCCTCGCTTTTGCCTATAAATAGGCTTCAAAATTCATTCAAAAAAATAGAGGAAAGTGGCCAAACTTTTGCCAAAATTTCCAGCCAAAAATCTATGGGTCTTCCACCCTTTTTAAGCACAAATTTATCAAAATTTCACACCAAAATTAGCCTCCAATTCAAGCTTAGACGTCAAGTGATCAATTGGAAGAGGTAAGCCATAATTTTGAGGCTTTCTTATTGAATTTTTTTAAAAAAATCTGTGGCTATTAATGTGCAAAAATAGTGAGAAATTTGATGTGTTGATGATGATTGTTGATTGGTTTGGTGTTTTAGAATTTGAAGCATGAATTAGGTTTAAGAAACAAGCAAAAATTTTGCATGTTTCCATGAAAAATCCGTGGCCTTGTAGGGAAAAAAAATTGATGAATTGTTTTGTGATTTGGTTTAGTGTTATGATCATTTAGTGGCATGTGAATTAAGCACGAATTAGAAATCAAGAACCAAGAAATTTTGATCCATTTTTCATGCTAAAATCCGTGGATGATAAACACTAGGAAACGGAAAAAATTTTAGTGTTGATCAATGAGTAGAAATGTTGATAAAAACCCTAGGAAAGAAAATAAAATTTTCTATATGAATTAGCATGAAAAATCTAATGCTAGGGTTGGAATGAAAATTTTGTTAGGTTTTGATGTGGATATGTACATTGAAAACCTAAGAATAATACGTGATAATTGCCTAAGGTGATGAAAAAAATATTTGGTGATGATTAACATGATAAATCGAGCTATGTTTGAGAAAAATTTGATAATGTGTGCTGAGTTCTGAATATTGGTTAATGTGGAAAATGTTTATACAAAATTTGTAACTTTGCATAAAATAGCCATCTGGTATAGTACGTGGCAGGTACAAAGGTTCTGATGTGTACCCAATGCTGGGGAAACCTAAAAATACAAGAGGAAATGATGTCGAAATTTCTAAAATGACATAAGAGTATTTCGGTAAACGAAGGGTAAAAATATTAGACTCGAAAAGGAAATCGAGACCCCTAGGTGGGTTAGGATTGAAAATGGAAAACCAACCCAAGAGGAATAGTAAACCGACCCTTAAAGACTAAAATGCCTAAAACGGAAAAAAAAATTCATGTTAAAGGTATTTAAGGAAATGAGGGGGAAAGACTAGATCGGGATAGGAAACCCGAGCCCCTCGGGGACGGAATGAAAAACGTTTCAAGAGTGGTGAAATGCCCATTTAAGGCTCCGAAACGCTAGAAAAACGAGAAACGACCCTAGGTGATGGATGAATAGTAATCAACGGCCGGGAAAATAGATAATTGAGATTTTGTAGCAAATTAAGCTGTAAAATGATCCAGAAGCCTAGAGAATATTATTTTAAGATATTTGGGCTAAGAAAATTCGAGAAAAATGATAAGACAGAATAGTTACGGTCTCGAGGTCCGTCAGGGGTAAAATGGTCATTTTGACCAAAAATTTTCGAAAGGCTTGGAAAGGACCATAAAGGACCTAGAATGAGTTAAATAAAATTCTAGAACCTAAAATAAAGATTTTTGAGTTAAAAATCTAGAGTTTGAACAGCACACGGGCGTGTATAGTGAAACACGGCTGTGTAAAGTGAAACTGAGAGGTACATGAGCAAGGACACGAGCATGTCGCAGACTGTGTACCATATAAAAATTAAATTGTGTTATAAAATTTATCACAAAATAAATTTATTCAAAGTGATAATTAATAAAAGGTATTAACAGACAATACTATGTCTGTAGGAATCCAAACTAGATATAAAACTGCAGAGGAGTTCCAGAAGTAGACATTATCACAGTGGTAATAAGTTCAAGCATTTTCATGTCTGCAACATCAAATACTGTATTATTTGTTATGTACTAGTTGTACATTAGGTATCAAGTCCTGTGGACATTTGGGGATTAGTTAATATAACAGGTCCCACACAATAAAAGGAAGAGAATATCTAAGGCCTACGGGCGATGGGTTTAGTGAGCATGAGGTGACGATTAATGTCACTTGGTCAAAATTACAATTGAAAGATGGTTATAAAACCATTTGAGGCATACCACCCCTCCAACATTGTGGTGGAGATTTTTCAGATCCTATGAGGATATAATAAGGGCTGTGGGGGAAGAAGCTCTAAGGTCGCTCCCTAGGCTCTCCCAGTCAGCGCGCAAGACAATTTATCGACACTGCCATAAAGAGCTCAACACCAAAATACAAATGGAGAAAGAATAATCCTTAATATGATAAAAGCCGTAATTGTACATAACTGAAGCTTACACTAAGTATAGTGAACTCGGTTAGAAAAATATAAATAGTAACCTGTTAGGTTAATGGGAATAATAACCGATTAGGCTAATATGAATAGTATCTGATTAAAGTAATGTGAATAGTAACCTGATAGGGTAACAGTTACTATTCATCGGTCAAAGGTTAAAGTCACTATTTATGTGTGAATAGTACTATTTACCATAAATAGTACTATTCATAGGAAGTTGTATTTTTAATGTTTTTGAATATATGCGATTCTTATTAAGTATGTTTGAACTTACTGAGCCTGTTAGCTCATTAGTTTGTTCATGTTACAGGTAAAAAACCTGTTCAGTAGACTATATGGATGGCGGCAGGATGTGCGTATGTCAAGGGATAGGGAATTCACCATGGATCTGGTCCTGCCATAAGTCTTCCGCTGGGCATTGAGAGTTAGTGAATTGAATAGAATGCGTCTTTGAAAAATATAGTATAAATATATTGTATGTTGTACATTATTTTGTACTAAAAAAGACAACTAAAAGTTAGTATTGTATTTTACATGGCTTTCATACTTAGCTTTCTTTTAGAGAAAGTATGTATTAAAAAGAAAAAAAATTTGGGCATAATTTTGGACCCTGAAAATAAGAGTTGAGAGAAAAAGAGTTTTACATGGCGATCCAGATTCGACACAAGGGCTGTCTTGATCGGCAACAGAGCCGGTTCATGACAGTTTCGCGTGGTTGGATTCGGGGGCACCATAATTAGAGGCTATTTTTGATATAAAATTTTGGAAATTTTTGGCTTGGAATGCACTTAAGGGGTATAGTTTTGGTTGCAGAAAATTGGCAAGAGTTTGGCCAGCTTTCTTTAATTTTCAAATGGATTTTTGAAGCCTATTTATACGCAAAAGCAAGGGACCTTTTGGCAAATTTTTTCCAACAATTTCCTATTTGTTCAAGGACTAAAATGCAATATTTTTGGGCCAAAAATAAATTTTTTTACTGCCTTTTTTCTAGGTGGCCGAATAGCCTTTTTTCCAAATTTTAAAATTTTTTCCAATGTCTTTTTGGCTAGATCTTGGCCATTAATCAAAAAGACAACAAATCCTAACCTTACACCTTGCCAAATTACATTCCAAGCCTTAAAAAAACTATATTTATGACATCGTAAATGTGATATCATCCTTTGAATTAATTCGTATATTAATTTGTGGTCAAATTTTGACTAAAAGTCAAACCGAACGGAACTTTACCGAAATCATGTAGACGGGTTCTGGGCGTCTCTAGTGCGATCGATTTGTTTTATTTTGCTTCTGTTTGGTCAAAATTCTCTATCGTAAATTTTTATCTTTTTAGTGTATTTCAATGTATTCTCTAAGGTTTTTGGCTCCATTTTTGAACCATCTCACTCGATTCTATTTGGTAAGATTTTTCATCTCTGAACTCACTCACTTTAATACTAACAAAACATTTTTACAGTATTCACAACAGTGTTAAAACACAACTTTTTCATATTTTATTCATTAAAATCGATACATTCATACAATTTTAATCTACACCAAGAATATAAAATTCTCGATTATCACATTCACCCTTCCTTATAAAATTTTCGTCCTCGAAAATTTAGAACAAGTGGGGTACAAATTCTAATTTCATCTTCTCGCTCCCATGTAGCCTCTTCGACATTGTGATTTTTCCACAGCACTTTGACTAATGGGATTGTTTTGTTCCTCAAAACCTTATCTTCTCGTGCCAAAATTTGAACAGTCCTCTCCTTGTACGTCACATCTTCCTGAATTTGGATCGGTTTATGTTTCAACACATGGGACGGATGTGATATATCTTTCGTAGCATCGACATGTGAAACAAATTATGTACTGCCGACATTTCTGAAGGAAATGCCAATCTATTGGCAACTTTACTAATGCGTTCGATAATCTCATATGGTCCAATATATCTTGGACTCAATTTTCCTTTCTTTACAAACCACATTATTCCTTTCATCGGCGAGACTCTTAGGAATACGAAATCCCCTTCGTTGAACTCTAGGGATCTTTGTCTTTTGTCTGCATAGCTCTTTTGTCGGCTCTAGGCTATTTTCATCCGTTGTTGTATTTTTATAATTGCATCCACTGTTTCTTGTACAAAATCTTTCTTATACAGTCGTTTTTCTTGAAAATTATACCAATGAATCGGTGATCTACACTTCCATCCATATAGAGCGTTATAGGGTGCCATGCATATCGAGGCCTGGTAGCTGTTATTGTATGAAAACTCTACGGGAAATCTATTGTACACGCATGCAGCATGTCTTCTAGCATTTGAATGGTTCGCTCAGATTGCCCGTCCGTCCGCGGATGAAATGCTGTGCTTAGACGCACTTCTGTTCCCATAGTTTCTTGCACACATGTCCAGAAATTCAAACTGAATCGTGGATCATGATCTGACACAATGGATTTGGGAACTCCATGTAGCCTGACTATATGGTTCACATACAAGTTTGCTAACTTTTCCAACGAAAAGGTCATTTTCACAGCAATGAACCTTATCGTCTTTGTTAATCTGTCAATAATAACCCAAATGGCATCATAACCTTCTTGGGTCTTTGGCAATCCTACCGCAAAGTCCATCGTAATATGGTCACATTTCTATTCATGAATCTCCAACAGTTCTAGTTTTCTGCCGGGATAACGATGTTCAGCCTTAACCTTTTGGCATGTCATGCATTTGCTTACAAACTTAGCAATGTCCTTCTTCATCCCTTTCCACCAGAATTGTAGTTTCAAATCCTGATACATCTTATTGGCTCTAGGATGTACTGAATATGGCGTTTCATGGGCTTCTACCATAATTCGCCTTCTTAATCTTTCATCATTTGGAACTTGAATTCTTCCGTGATGTAGGATTAATCCATCTTTAGACACTTCCTCCTACAGACTTGTTAGATTCATGTTTCGTTTCTGATCTATCTGATGTCCTTATAGAACGTTGAATCCAATTGTAATATAGCTAGCTTTCCAGCTATCAGCTCCACCTTCTACTAGGAAATGCCCTAAGCATTAGAGACATTTTGATGTATTTATTTTGAACTGGATAATAAAATTATATATAGAGGCTATTCATTACATTGCTATCTGTCCTCGTTGCGGACTGGAGACGGCAGCTTGGTGGTGGCTGAGGCAGTGGGAGATATTTACCTTTACTTTGATGAATTTAGGTTTATTTTATTGAAAGACTGTTTTTATGTTCCTAATTTTAGGAGGAACCTTATATCGGTAGCTTGTTTAATAAAGGATTCTTATTCAGTTTCTTTTAGTAAAAGAGTTGATATTCGTAGAAATAAGTCTTTTATCTGTTCTGGATGGATGGATGGAAACCTATATTTGATCAAACTAAAGATGTACTCACTGCTTGACACCGAATTAATAGATAACTCTAAAACGTTGAAAGTTTCTCACTCTAACAAGGCGTATCTTTGGCATTTAAGACTTGGTCATATTAATTAGGATAGGGTTCAAAGATTGGTGAAAGGCGATCCTCTAGAATCTCTGGTGGAGGTACGTCTTCCTCAATGTGAGTCTTCTCTAGAGGGTAAGATGACTAAGAGGTCTTTTGGAGCTAAGGGTACAAGGGCTCAGAAGCTCTTAAAAATTGTGTACACTGATGTATGTGGCCCCATGAATGTCACAGCACGAGGAGGGTTCAAGTATTATGTCTCCTTTATAGACGATTACTTGAGGTATGAATATGTGTATCTTATGCATCGCAAGAGCAAAACCTTTGACAAGTTCAAAAAGTATAGTGCGGAAGTGGAAAAACAATTGGATAAATCCATAAAGACACTTTGATTTGATCGAGGTGGTGAATACCTCTCCAATGAATTTCTAGGACATCTTGTAGAGAATGGGATATTATCCCAATTGATTGCACCTGGTACTCCACAACAGAATGGTGTAGCCGAAAAGAGAAACAGGAACTTGTTGGATATGGTACAGTCCATGATAAGTTATTCAACGCTACCATTATCATTTTGGGGATATGCTTTACAAATGGCGTGCTATATTCTGAACCAGGTTCTAAGCAAATCAATTCCCAGAACTTCGTATGAATTGTGGCGTGGTTGGAAGCCTTCCCTTGGACATATAAGAATATGGGGCTGCCCAGCACATGTACTGGATGGGGATGCGAAGAAGTTGGAACCAAGATCAGAACTGTACATGTTTGTAGGGTATCCAAAGGGAACTAAAGGAGGTCTGTTCTATAACCCAAAGGAACAAAAAGTCATTGTTTCAACCCATGCGACATTCTCGGAGGAAAGTCACATGAATGAATTTAAGCCTCGAAGTAAATTGGTGCCAAAGGAGTTATCAGGTGAAAGAACCACTCTACAGGTTTCGGTCTTAGAAGCAAGTCCGAGTTCCGGGGAAAGACCTGTAGACGATCAACAATTTAGGGTGCCTCGTCGTAGTGGGAGGGCTTCGAAGAAACCTAATTTCTTCATGTGTGATACTGAGGTATACCAGGCTGTGGCTCATGAGCATGAGGATGATCTGGTCACCTATGATAAAGCTATAAATGATGTTGATTCTAAATCTTGGAAACAAGCTATGGACAATGAGATGGATTCTATGAAATCTAACTCTGTTTGGAAACTTGTAGATTTGCCGGATGGGATAAAACCCATTGGATGCAAATAGGTCTACAAAAGAAAGAAAGATGCGGAAGGGAGAGTGGAAACTTTCAAAGTTAGACTGGCTGCAAAGGGGTACATGCAAAAGACTGGAATCGATTATGATGAAACCTTTTCACCTATTGCTATGCTGAAGTCTATCCGTATTCTTCTGTCCATTGCTGCAGCTCTCGATTACGGTACATGATGAAACCTTTTCACCTATTGCTATGCTTTCTTGAATGGCCATCTTGAAGAGTGTATCTATATGATATAGCCCGAAGGGTTCGTAGCAAAAGGCCAAGAAAGGAAAGTCTGCAAGTTGCTTAGATCTATTTATGGATTAAAGCAAGCTTCCTACTCATAGAACTAGAGGTTTGATCAAGCGATTAAGACATTTGGTTTTGAGTAGAACGTTGATGAACCCTATGTTTATAAACGTATTAAGGATGGAAAAGTGGTCTTTCTGATACTCTATGTCAATGATATACTACTCATTGGGAATGATGTAGGGAACTTATCATCGGTCAAGCTTTGGTTACACCAACAGTTTGACATGAAAGACTTAGGAGAAGCTAATTATGTTCTAGGCATCCGTCTCTTCAGAGATCGAAAGAACAAAATGATAGCATTATCCCAGGCTTCATACATAGCTAAAATAATTGACAAATATACAATGCAAGAGGCAAAGAAAGGTACACAACCTTCTATTACCGGTCTAACTCTTTCATTGGATAACTGTCCAAAGACATCGGAAGAAAGAGAGCATAGGAGTAAGGTCCCTTATGCATCTGCTGTGGGTTGCCTTATACACGCTATGTTTCACACTCGCCGGACATATGTTTTGCAGTAAGTGTGGTGAGTCGATATCAAGCGAATCCTGGAACCAAGCACTGGAAAGCAGTAAAGCATATACTCAAGTATCTTAAGAGAACGAGGGATTATATGCTGGTGTATTCTGGAGGGGATCTAAAACCCATAGGATAAACGAACTGAGTCTTCCAGACTTGCAAGGATTCAAGGAAGTCGACATTAGACGGCACGTGGAGACAAGATTAGTAGATGTATGTAAGATCGCATCCGAGGTCAACATTGTCGATCCCTTTACTAAGACTTTGGTGGCTAGAAGCTTGGAGAGGCATGTAGAGGTGATGGGGATGCATAACATGGCACATCTGCTGACTTAGGGTAAGTGGGAGATTGTTAGGAAATGCCCTAAGCATTAGAGATATTTTGATGTATTTGTTTTGAATTGGATAATAAAATTATATATAGAAGTTATTCATTACATTGCTATCTGCCTCGTTTTATTTACATGTTAAAGTAAATGTAAACAAATATGGCTCCCTAACTGCTCGTGTTAAACTGTTAGAACATTGCATGCAATGGACTTTTGTATGCTAGAAGACAATGTTCTAAAGTAAGCAGTCTAAATTATGGTCTGTAGTCTATGGGGTTAGATCGAGCATCTAACTCATGTTTAGGCTATTATGTTGTCTAAAGCCTTGGAGGGGACAGTTTGTCTTGACTGTCTAGAGCTGGACTCCCAAGTAGAGACATAGATATATTACTTGGTGGTGACATATTAGACCGGAACTAAAGCGTGATTGATCTACGAAGTCCGTTTTGAGTGGATCGATCTGCTTTTGACGTTCATTGTGCAGCAACCTTAATCCTGAGTAGATGGATAGCTTCATGTATATGACTTATGTACTTTGATGTTCCAATGGCTAAAGCGTCTCAGAGGTAGTAAGCTTATAGACCGGTTCGTTGGGTGCATGACTTGTATACGATGAAGGGTTCGTTTACAGATATCGGAATCATAGCTTTAATGAGGAGTTAAGGGTGTCCTCTTAAAGGCATTATACTAAATGTGAAAATGGACAAGGCCTTGGGTCGTCTACTGGGCGGATGACTTCTTAATCATATATGGTGAATAATCATTTTCTTTATTCGGTAGTATAATAGAACTTTAAGATAGCCTGATTAGTAGGATTAAATGGACTTAGACCTAAGGCTGATCATAGATATCATACAAGGGTTCTGCGTACATGACAAGGTCATTGGACAATAGCTTATCACAGGCTTACGTAATACAGTATATAATTGGGAGTTCAGTTTCAGGTTTATAGTGGTGTGACTCTGAAATTAGTGATCATATGATTGAGTTGTTCGGTAAAGAATGATGATCATATGGATTTGTGGGAGCCTGATTATATATGTCCAATTGGTCCCTCTACTAGCTCCACATAATTCCTTAACGTTTGACAAAATTGATTTGTCTATGCTGTTGGCTAGTTTATTATGCATGGATGGTGTTGACATAGGATTAAGATGGTGGACAAGATTCTCTCCAGTTAGATTCAGATTTTGTTTTGGATAATAGAGTACATAATCATTCGAATTCCAAATAAAGTTGCCATGATTTTATTTGAGATTGGATTGGAGTTGTAGAAAATTATCCATGAGAACAAGAATTTGAAACAACTGTTTTGTGGATTTTGAAATTTGAAATTTGAAATTTGAAATTTGAAATTTGAAATTTGAATTTGAAATTTGAATTTGAAATTTAAGTTTGAAATTTGAAATTTGAAATTGAAATTTGAATTTGAAATTTGAAATTCAAATTTTGAATCACAGTCTAAGTGGGATTCGAATTTCTTGTGGTAAATCCACAAGGAATGAAATTCGAATTTGAGTTGGATATGAAGAGGAAAATTTTGTTAGAATCCTACTTGAATTTTGAATCCAAATCCTAACAATAATGGACGAAAATTTTGAGGATTATCCTCATGGAATTTTCAGATTTTTTGTGGATAAGGTTCAAGGAAAAATTCAAGTTTCAATCCCAGTTGAATTTAGATTCTCTCCTCCCTGATTATGGTCGAAAATTTAAGGAAGATCTCCTAGGAGATTTTCGGTTATTCTGGATAAGGATGAGATAAGATTCAAGCTTGAAAATCCTAGTGGAATTTTGATTCTTCCTTATCCAAAAGTAGCCGAAATTTTTGTGGGATTTTCCCCTTGGATTTTCAGAAATTTTTTTTTTGGTTGAAAAAAGGGAGATAAGATTCATGATAAAATCTTATTTAGATTTGAATTGGATAATCCTAATGTTGGCCAAAATTTGTTGGGATTTTCCCTTGGATAATTTCAGATTTTATGTTGTAGATAAGGGAGAAAATCTTTTCCTAATCCAATTCGAATTCAGAGAATCACCTCATATAAGTCTATAAATAGAGATCCTACCACTCCAGTTCTTTCAGATCACAGACTCTCAGGGGAGCAGGCTTATTATTGCATAACTCAACGTGACAATAAGTTCTTTAGAGATCTAGGTGGTCGGAAGAAGACTAGTAGTGCTAGCATACCGATCAAGGTTCAGAGTGCCCACACACTCAGCCATTCGGGAATTGGAGAATAGTAGAGAAGGCTAGTTGGTTGAAGCCCTCCGGTCATTTTCCTCCTACAAGATTGGCGTCCTTGAGGTATAAGTTTAAATTGTTGTTGGTTTATTGTATATGGCATCATGAGATATTTAACGATCTTGAAAAATTTTTATTGTTCCGCTGCACCACTCTGATACGTTTTTATCGATTTATTTCCTACACCTTCAACATGTTGATTTCCTGCTGAAATGGCTTTGGAAGTTTTCCAATCGGCAGTTGTTGTGAGACAATAGATTTTCTACTTAACGCGTCTGCAACGTGATTGGCTTTTCCAGGATGGTAGAGGATTTCACAATCATAGTCCTTTACTAGCTCCAGCCATCTCCTTTGCTGCATATTTAGCTCTTTTTGTGTGAAGAAATACTTTAAACTTTGGTGATCAGTATAAATCTGACGCTGAGCTCTATATAGATTGTGTCGCCAGATCTTTAATGTGAACACTACTGCGGCAAGTTCCAAGTCATGCGTGGGATAATTTCTTTCGTGGTCCTTTAATTGACGCGAGGTATAGGCAATCACCTTGTCACCTTGCATTAGAACAACTCCTGATCCCATCTTCGAGGTGTCGCTGTAAATCACGAACACCTCCCCTTCAATAGGAAGTGTAAGAATTGACGCACTAGTTAATCGTCTTTTCAGCTCTTGAAAGCTTCTTTTGCATACTTTCGTCCACTCGTATTTCCTCTACTTGCATGTAAAAACCATGAAAGGTGCAGCGAGTCGTGCGAATCCCTCTACAGATCTTCTGTAATAGCCAGCTAAACCTAAGAAACTCCGTATTTCTGTCACATTCTTAGGTGCGGGCCATTCATTGATCGCCTCTACTTTTGCTGGATCCACGGCGATTCCTTCCTTGGAGATCACATGTCTAAGAAAATGTACTCTATCTAGCCAGAATTTGCATTTTGAGAATTTGGCATAGAATTGATGCTTCCTTATTGTCTGTAGGACAATCCTCAGATGTTCTTCATGTTCTTCGTGAGCCTTCGAATATATGAGAATGTTATCAATAAACACAATGACAAATTTATCCAGATATTCCTTAAAGACTTGATTCATCAAGTCCATAAATGCAGTTGGCACATTTGTTAACCCAAACGGCATCATAAGGAATTCGTAATGATCGTAGCAGGTCCAAAATGCTGTCTTGTGGATATCGCACTCCTTGATCCATAGTTGATGGTATCCTGATCGTAGATCGATCTCGGAAAACAACGCTGCATCTTTGAGTTGGTCGAACAAGTCATTAATTCTAGGTAATGGATACCTATTCTTGATAGTGACCTTATTCAACTCCCGGTAGTCAATGCACATATGAAACTATCCATCCTTCTTCTCGATAAACAACACAGAAGCACACCATGGGGAATAGCTCAGACGTATAAATCATTTGTCAAGAATCTCTTTCAGTTGCTCCTGTAACTCTTTTAATTCTACCGGTGCCATTCGGTATGGTACCTTTGAGATAGGTGCAGTTCCTGGCGTCAGCTTGATCTTAAAGGAGATTTCTCGTTTAGGTGGCAATCCTGGTAATTCCTCTGAGAAGACATCAGTGAATTCTTTCACAATAGGAACATTTTCGGGTTGAAGCTTTAGTTCCTCCATTACACCCACTATGCATGCTAAGTATCCAGCACAACCACTTGACATTAGCCTCTTCGCTTTCATCAAGTTGATTATTATCTTCCTCGATTTACATGACAAATCCATGTATTCAAATCCATCTTCTTGGTTAGTTAGAACCTTATCTTTCACTTCCGACAATCGATCGTGGCTTGATACTTCCCTAGGAAATCTATTCCTAGAATTACATCGTAATCAGCAAGCTCCATCATGATCAATTATGCATACAACTCCTTATTTGCCACAATTATTGGTACATAAGGTAACTAATAATTAGATATCAAGACTATCCCTGTGGGTAGTGCAGTTCTAAATGTCATACCCATATTGTCCTTAGGATATCCAACCCTATTCGCAAATTGGTATGAAATGAAAGAATGCGTAGCTCCAGAATCAAATAAAACAGATGTCAAATTATTAGCAACAGAAAGCTAACCTGTCACTACATTTGACGTTCCGGCTTCCGTGTCTTCCTTTGTATAGACCATGACTTTAGCATCTGCATAGGGCAAGCATTTTGGTCTCTCCTGCCTCTCAGAATGGGATAAACCTTCAGCCTTAGCTTACAACAAATGTGCCTGGGAATGTTGCTGTTATGAATGAGACGAACCTTGCACATTTTGCCCATTTTTAGGACAGTATCTGGCAAAATGACCATCCTTCCTACATTGGAAATAGGCATTTGGGACAAGTCTGCATCAACCTAGATGCCTCTCACCGTAGATGACACAGTCTCAAATAATAGGGCCAGCATTATTGTTCATTCTCCTCTGCTGGTTCCTATTTCTAGAATTATTTCCCTTTCTCATTCCCTGGGACTATTGGCCAGAAGTGCTTGGTTGCCCGACCTTAGTATTTTGATTCGGTTTGCTGCTTTACTCGACCTGGGATCCAACTTGTACAACTTTGGCCAAGACCTTTTCCTTCTTCTTGGCATCCCAAATGTTTTCTTTTTCCTCTTTTTGTCTAACCAGATAATATTCGACCCTCAACGTATGGCTAACATAATCAGACACGGTCGTGGGCGGCGTCAACCCACTGTCTACCAATGCTGAGATTTTGGGATGGAACATTCCCAGCATCTTCTAAATTTTCTCCCTCTCAGTGGTGACAGCATATGGGCACAGTCGGGATAGTTGGTCGAACTTGCTATAGACTTCGATTACTGACATGTCCCCCTGCTTTAATTCTGCAAACTCTCTTTGTTGTGGTCGCAGTAGTGTGGGATTATAATACTTCTGATTAAATTCCACTAGGAAATCTATCCATGACATTGTGTACATGTTCCTTCTCAACTTGACTAACTCCCACCAAAACCTTGCATCCTTCTTCAGAACAAAGGATGCACACATAGTCCTTTCTTGGTCATTTGACTCCATAAATTCCAAGATCATATGGAGTGAGGATAACCATTCTTCTGCTTCTAAGGGGTTTGTGGAACCCTTAAACTCTGGCAGCTTCATTCATCAGAATCCTTCATACAATGGGTCCTGGTTGACTCAGGGTTGCAGTTATGGCTTTACTTCTTCTATTTCAAGTTCGATTGGCAGCATTTCTAGTTCAGGTGCAGCCATTTGGGTTTTGGCCTTCTTCTGGGCCTTGCCTCTACTCTATCTACTCTAGCCTTTGTCTTAGCTCGGCATTCGCTTTCATTTGAGCCTCCAACATGGCTTCTAGTGCATCTACTCTTTCTGACAGGACTGGATGCCCTCTCATGTTCCTAACGTTTTGCAGATTTGCCATCTTTTCTATTTCCTATAATCGCATGAAAATCAATCGTTAAATTTTCACAAACATATTTTTACCATATAAGTAAAAATAGTTTTAATCATCACATAATTTCAACATTTCATCCATCGAACATGTCAAAATATGATTGTCATTTCTTTTCATTTCCAAATATACATCAACTTGGAGGCTTTTCTCAAAATAGCCTTTTGATACTATCATCCATACACATATATAGATATATATATATTTATACATCACATGTGTTTCTAAACCTAATCTCCTAGTTAGGGTTGATCCGGAATTGTCAAAAATTCCTCTGGGTCCAATGCATCTTCATCCATACCGTTTCTAGCCTCGGATGGCATCGATCCTTCAGTGGGACTTGTACCTTCTTGTTGCCTTGATGGACTAGCCTTATGGTCGTTTGCCATAGGCTATGCCCCATATAGACGATCTAACATGGCGTCCTACAGCAGTTGCTCATGTCTCTTGCGAACCATGCGCTCCATCATCATCTCTTCCTCTACTTTGGCTACAGTAACTATAAACTCATGTAAAGTAGTAGGGTATAAAGGGGCTGCCCACTGTCGTAGATCAATAGTGAGCCCCTTCCAAAATATGTCACAAAATTCCTCATTTATGAGGTTGGACAGAGGACATCTCCTCACAACATTATCCTGAAACCGGACTACATATGTGAATATAGTATCACTTAGCATCATCTGCTGTCTCTCTGCCTAAAGAACAAAATCTCTGACATCTGTATACTTGGGCATAGTCGGTGGTGGCGTTACTACCCTGTTCTCAGGAGGGTCTGAAACCGGTGCTGAACTCTTCTGTGGAAATTGCTACATCATGATTAGGCAAAACTCAGCCCAATTAAGTGCTAACAAAATCTCCTGAATACAGTACTCCCAATACAACCGTGCATCCTAACGGAATGTGCCAACTGCCATCAGTACCCAGCAGTCCTCATCTATGTCGAACTAGCACATGATCGTCTCTACGTCATGTAGCCAGTCTCGAGTAGAGATCCCTTGTTGACCTTCCTCGAATGTAGGTGGATGACTGCCTCTGAAAGCGTGTACTGCTCGTACTGATACTCTAACTCCTATACGAGCTCGATCTCCCACCACTGGAATATCTACCACTACTGGTGGATTTACAACTGGTCAAGGAGGTGGTGCTTGTACCGGTGCTAGTACTACTGTCCTTGGCACTGGCGGCTCAGGCATCGATGGTTGAGGCGTTGCTCGTTGAATTATCGAATGGTCTGATCATAGGCCTAGTCCATACCTAGATCGGTCCTCTCGGTCGGTATGGGTGAGGTTTCATATACGGTGGTTTAGTCATCATATGTCCTACAAAAATATAAAACCTCGAATAAACGAAAAGTTAACTAGTCTTAAAGAAAGCTAACTTACTTAGATTGACGAACAGGTCGCGTTTCATGCCAATAGGGATATGGTTAACCACTTTGATACCAACCTGTGACACCCTCGAATCCAACCACGCGAAACTGTCATGAACCGACTCAGTTGCCGACCAAGACAGCTCATGTGTCGAATCTGGATTGCCATTAAAAACTCTTTTTCTCTTCACTCTTATTTTATTCAAGGCCAAATATTTCTCCCAAATTTTTTTTTTCTTCTGTATACATACTTTCTTTATAAGAAGGCCAAGTACGAAAGCCATATAAAATATGATGCTAATTTTTAGATGTCATTTTGAGTACAACCTAATGTACAATGTACAATATATATAAACTGTATTTTTCAAAACACATTCTCTTTAATTCACTAACTCATCACTAAGTGGAAGACTGATAGCAGGACCGAAATCCACAATGGACTCCCTATCCCATTGACACGCGCTCATCCTACCGTCATCCATTAGTCTACTGGATAAGTTTCTTACCTGCAACATGAACAAACTGATGAGCTAACAGGCTCAGTAAATTCAAACATACTTAATAAGAATCACATATATTCAAAAATAGCAAAATTACAATTTACTAATGAATAGTACTATTCATTAATACTATTCATTAGATTACACTATTCAATAAGAATCACTATTCATGATGAACAGCACTATTCATGAATGAACAGCACTATTCATGAATGAACAGTACTATTCATGATGAATAGTGATTTTGACCATTGATCGATGAATAGTAACTGTTACCCTAACTGGTTACTATTCACATTACTCTAACCGGTTGCTATTCATATTATCATAACCAGTTACTATTCATATTACCCCAGCCGAAAATACTACACTTAGTGTTAGTGTCGATTATGCTCAATTATGGCTTTTGTCACATTATTGACTATTCTCTCTATTTAGTGTTAAGCTCATTATGGCAGTACCAATAGTTTATCTTGCGCACTGACTGGGAGGGCCTAGGGAACGACCTTAGAGTTTCTTCCTCTCCAGCCCTTACTGTGTCCCTGTAGGATCTGAAAGACCTCCACCATAACGTTGGACGGGCAGTATGCCTTAAATAGTTTTATTACCATCTTTCAATTATAATTCTGACTAAGTGACATTAATCGTTACCTCAAGGTCACTAACCTCCATTGCCCGTAGGCCTTAGATATTCTTTTCCTTTTATTTTGTGGGACATATTATACAAACTAACCCTTAAATGTCCATAGGACTTGATACCTAATGTACAGCTAGTACATAACAAAGTAATACAGTATTTCATGTTGCAGACATGAAATGCTTGAACTTACCACCACTACGATAATGTTCACTTTCGGAACTCCTCCACAGTTTTATCTCTAGTTTGGGTTCCTACAGACATAGTGTTGACTGTTAATACCTTTTATTAATTATCACTTTGAATATATTTATTTTGTGATAAATTTTACAAAACATTTCAACTCTTTATGTGGTACATGGTGCGCAACATGCACGTGTCCCTGATCATGTCTCTCGCGATTTCATTCTACATGGCCGTTTTTCACTATACACGCACGTGTACTATTTAAACTCTATATTTTTAACTCTAAAATCTTTATTTTCGGTTCTAGAATTGTAGGATAAATAATTCGGTAAAAACGTATCAGAGTGGCGCAGCGGAACAATAAAAATTTTTATATCGTTAAATATCTCATGATGCCATATACAATAAACCAACAACAATTAAAACTCATACCTCAAGGATGCCAATCTTGCAGGAGGAGAATGACCGGAGGCTTCAACCAACTAGCCTTCTCTACTATTCTCTAATTCCCGAATGGCTGAGTGTGTGGGCACTCTGAACCTCGATCGGTATGCTAGCACTACTAGTCTTCTTCCGACCACCCAGATCTTTAAAGAACTTTATTGTCACGATGAGCCATGCAACAATAAGCCTGCTCACTTGAGAGTCTGTGGTCTGAGAGAACTGGAGTGGTAGGTCCTCTATTTATAGACCTGCATGAGGTGATTCTCTGAATTTGAATTGGATTAGGAAAAGATATTTTCCGTTATCCATAACCAAAAAATCCAAATTTTCCAAGGGAGAATCTCAACAATAAAATTCGGTTTTCTTAGGATAAATCCAATCCAAATCAAAACAAGATTTTAACTAGAATTTTATCTCCCTTTTTCAACAAAAAAAAATCCGAAAATTACAAGGAGAAAGTCTCCTAAAAATTTCGGCCATTATGGATAAGGGAGAATCAAAAATTCCACTAAGATTTTCAAGCTTGAATCTTATCTCAACCTTATCCAAAATAACCGAATTTTCCTAGGAGATTTTCTCCCTATTTTTGGCCACTTTTCAGGGAAGGAGAGAATCCAAATTCAACTGGGATTGAAACTTGAATTTTTCCCTTGAATCTTATCCACAAAAAAACGAAATTTCCTTGAGGATTATCCTCAAAATTTCGTGCAACATTTGTTAGGATTTGGATTCAAAATTCAAGTAGGATTCTAACAAGATTGTCCTCTCCAAATCCAACTCAAATTCGAATTTCAAACCTTGTGGATTTTCCACAACAAATTCGAATCCCACTTGGACTGTGATTCAAAATTTGAATTTCAAATTTCAAATTCGAATTTCAAACTCAAATTTCAAATTTTAAATTTCAAATTTCAAATTTAAATTTCAAATTCAAATTTCAAATTCGAATTTCAAATTCAAATTTCAATTTCGAATTTCAAATTCAAAATTCAAATTTCAAATTTCAAAATTCAAATTTCAAAATCCACAAAACGGTTGTGTTTCAAATTCTTGTTCTCATGGATAATTTTCTACAACTCCAATCCAATCTCAAATAAAATCATGGCAACTTTATTTGGAGTTCGAATAATTGTGTACTCTATTATCCAAAACAAAATCTGAATCCAACCGGAGAGAATCTTGTCTACCATCCTAATCCTATGTCATCACCATCCATGCATAATAAACCAGCCAATAGCATACACAATCCATGCATATGATCACTAGTTTCAGAGTCACACCACTATAAACCTGAAACTGAACTCCCAATTATATACCGTATTACGTAAGCCTATGACAAGCTATCGTCCAATGACCTTGTCATATATGCAGAACCCTCATATGATATCCATGATCAGCCTTAGGCCAAATTCCGTTTAATCCTACTGATCAGGCTATCTTAAAGTTCCATTATAATACCGAATAAAGAAAATGATTATTCACCATATGTGAATAAGAAGTCATCCACCCAGCAGACGACCCAAGGCCTTGTCCATTTTCACATTCAGTATAATGCCTTTAAGAGGATACCCTTAACTCCTCATTAGAGCTATGATTCCAATATCTGTAAACGAACCCTTCATCGTATACAAGTCATGCACCCAACGAACCGGTCTATAAGCTTACTACCTCTGAGACGCTTTAGCCATTGGAACATCAAAGTACACAAGTCATATACATAAAGTTGTCCTTTTACTCAGGATTAAGGTTACTGCATAATAAACGTCAAAAGCAGATCGATCCACTCAAAGCAGACTTCATAGATCAATCACGCTTTAGTCCCGGTCTATTATGTCACCACCAAGCAACATATCCATGTCTCTACTTGGGAGTCCAGCTCCAGACAGTCAAGACAAACCGTCCCCTCCAAGGCTTTAGACAACATAATAGTCTTAACATGAGTTAGATGCTCGGTCTAACCCATAGACTACAGACCATAGTTTAGACCGCTAACTTTAGAACATTGTCTTCTTGTATACAAAAATCTATTGCATGCAACGTTCTAACAGTTTAACACAAGCAGTCAGGGAGCCATATTTGCTTACATTTACTTTAACATGTAAATAAGACGAGGTCAGATAGCAATGTAATGAATAACCTCTATATATAATCTTATTATCCAGTTCAAAATAAATACATCAAAAATGTCTCTAATACTTAGGGCATTTCCTAACAAGAATTTTATTTAACTCATTCTAGATCCTTTACGGTCCTTTCCGAGACTTTTAGAAATTTTTGGTCAAAATGGTCATTTTACCCCTGTCGTGTCTCAGGACCGTATCTATCTCGTTCTATCATTTTTCTCAAATTTTCTAAGCCCAAATAAATTGAAATAATATTTCCTAGGCTTCTGTTTCATTTTACAGCTTTATGTGCTATGAAATCATAATTATTCATTTTCCGACCCTCGATTACTATTCATCCAACACCTAGGGTCGTTTCTCGTTTTTCTAGTGTTTCGGAGCCTCAAATGGGTATTTCACTACGAATGAAACGTGTTTCATTCCCGTCCCCTAGTCTCGGTTCCCGAGGGGCTCGGGTTTCCTATCCCGACCTAATTTTTCCCTAGTTTCCCAAAATACCCCCAATATAAATTCTTTTCCCGTTTTTAGGCATTTTAGTAATTAAGGGTCGGTTTACTATTCCTCTTGGGTTGGTTTTTCATTACTAACCCTAATCCACCGATCCCGGTTTCCTTCCTGAGTCCAATATTTTTACCCTTCGTTTCCTGAAATGCCTTTATGTCATTTTAGAAACTTCGGCAGCATTTCCGCTTGTATTTTTAGGTTTCCCCCAGCATTAGGTACGCCTCAAAACCTTTGTACCTGCCACGTACTGTACTAGAGGCCTATTTTATACAAAGTTACCAAACTTTGTATAAAAATTTTCCACATTAACCAATATTCCGAACTCATTATACATCATCAAATTTTTCTCAAACATATCCTTGGTTTTTTTCATGATAACAACACCAAATGTTTTACATCACCATAATCAATTGTCACATATCATTCTTAGGTTTTCAATGTACATTTCAAATTTGGAAACCTAGCAAAATTTTCATTCCAACCCTAGTATTAGCCACGGATTTTCCATGCTAATTCACATAGAAAATTTTGTTTTTTTTCTTAGGGCTTTATTACACATTCCTTATCATTTATCAACTCTAAATTTTCTCATTTCAACCACACAAAGGCCACGGGTTCTATGGGAAACAAACATCAAAATTTCTTGTTTCCTTATTCCAATTTATGCTTGAATGAACATAGTATCAAACTTACATATTCATTAAAACAATTCACCAAAATTTCCACATCATTACCATCCTACAAGGCCACCGATTTTTTTTTTTTTTATGGAAACATGCAAAATTTTTGCTTGTTTCTAGTTCTTAATCATGCGTTAATCTCTAAAACACCAAATCAATCAAACACAAAAACCAAACATCAAATTTTTTACCAATTTTCTACACCCTTCATACACAGATTTTCACTAAGAAAACACATGGAAAATGCTTCAAATTAGAAGCTAACCTTATGAACTTGTTCCCCCTGCAACCTTGGTTAAAATTGGAGGCACTTAAGGGGCATGGTTTTGGCTGTAGAAAATTGGCAAGAGTTTGGGCACTTTTCTCTAATTTTCAAATGGATTTTTGAAACCTATTTATAGGCAAAAGCAAGGGACCTTTTGGCAATTTTTTTCCAACAATTTCCTATTTATTCAAGGACTAAAATGTAATATTTTTGGGCCAAAAATAAAATATTTTTGCTGCCTTCTTTCTAGGTGGCCGAATGGCCTTTTTTCAAAATTTTAAAATTTTTTCCAATGTCTTTTTCGCTGGATTGATCAAAAAGACAACAAATCCTAACCTTACACCTTGCCAAATTACTTTCCAAGCCTTAAAAAAACTATATTTATGACATCATAAATGTGATGTCATCCTTTAAATTAATTCGTATGTTAATTCGTGGTCAAATTTTGACCAAAAGTCAAACTGAATGGAACTTTACCGAAATCGCGTAGGCGGGTTCAGGGTGCCTCTGGTGTGGTCAGTTTATTTTATTTTGCTTCCGTTTAGTCAAAATTCTCTACCATAAATATTTATCTTTTTAGTGCATTTCAATGTATTCTCTAGGGTTTTTGGCTCTGTTTTCGAAACATCTCACCCAATTCTATTCGGCAAGATTTTTCATCTTCGAACTCACTTACTTTAACACTGCCGGAACATTTTTACAGTATTCACAACTATATTAAAACACAAATTTTTCATATTTTATTTGTTAAAATTGATACATTCATACAATTTTAATCTACTCCGAGAATCTAAAATTCCTGGTTATCACATTCACCCCTCCTTATAACATTTTCGTCCTCGAAAATTTAGAACAAGTAGGGGTACAAATTTCTAATTTTGTCTTCTCACTCCCATGTAGCCTCTTTGACGTTGTGATTTTTCCACAGTACTTTGACTAATGGGATTGTTTTGTTCTTCAAAACATTATCTTCTCATGCCAGAGTTTGAACAGGCGTCTCCTCGTACATCAGATTTTCCTGAATTTGGATCGATTTATGTTTCAACACGTGGGACGGATCCGATATATACTTTCGCAGCATCGACATGTGGAACGCATTATGTATTACCGATATTTCTAGAGGTAATGGCAATCTATAGGCAACTTTACCAATGCATTCAATAATCTCATATGGTCCAATATATCTTGGAATCAATTTTTCTTTCTTTCCAAACCGCATTATTCCTTTCATTGGTGAGACTCTTAGAAATACAAAATCCCCTTCGTTGAACTCTAGGGATCTTCGTCTTTTGTCCGCATAGCTCTTCTGTCGACTTTGGGCTATTTTCATCCGTTGCTGTATTTTTGTAACTGCATCCACTGTTTCTTGTACAAAATCTGTCTTATATAGTCATTTTTCTTGTAAATCTTGCCAATGAATCAGTGATCTACACTTCCTTCCATATAGAGCTTGATAAGGTGCCATACTTATAAGGCTTGGTAGCTGTTATTGTACGATAATTCTACCAATGGAAGTTTCTCGTTCCAGCTCCCCGGGAAATCTATTATACACGCACGCAGCATGTCTTCTTGAGTTTGAATGGTTCGCTTAGATTGTCCGTTCGTCTGTGGATGAAATGCTGTGCTCAAACACACTTCTATTCCCATAGCTTCTTACACACATGTACAGAAATTCAAAGTGAATCGTGGATCATGATCTGACACAATGGATTTGGGAACTCCATGTAACCTAACTATATGGTTCACATACAAGTTCGCTAAATTTTCCAACGAAAAGGTCATTTTCACAGCAATGAACCTTGCTATCTTTGTTAATCTGTCAACAATAACCCAAATGGCATCATAACCTTCTCGGGTCTTTGGCAATCCTACCACAAAGTCCATCGTAATATGCTCCCATTTCCATTTAGGAATCTCCAATGGTTCTAGTTTTCTGCCTGGATAACAATGTTCAGCCTTAACCTTTTGGCACGTCATGCATCTGCTTACAAACTCAGCAATGTCCTTCTTCATCCCTTTCCACCAGAATTGTAGTTTCAAATCCTGATACATCTTACTGGCTCCGGATGTACTGAATATGGCATTTCATGGGCTTTTGCCATAATTCACCTTCTTAATCCTTCATCCTGTGGAACTTGAATTCTTCCCTGATGTAGGATTAATCCATCTTTAGACACTTTCTCTTGCGGAGTTGTTAGATTCAAGTCTTGTTTCTAAGCCTCTCTGATGTCATCATACAGTGTTGATTCCAATTATAATGCAGCTAGCTTTCTGGCTATCAGCTCCACCTTCAACATGTTGATTTCCAGCTGCAATGGCTTTGGAAGTTTTCTAATTGGCAATTGTTGCGAGATAGTAGATTTTCTACTTAACGCATCTGCAACACGATTGACTTTTCCAAGATGGTAGAGGATTTCATAATCATAGTCCTCTACTAGCTCCAGCCATCTCCTTGGCCACATATTTAGCTCTTTTTGAGTGAACAAATACTTTAGATTTTGGTGATCAGTACAAATCTGACACTGAGCTCCATACAGATAGTGTCACTAGATCTTTACTGTGAACAATACTGCGGCAAGTTTCAAGTCATGCGTGGGATAATTTCTTTCATGGTCCTTTAATTGATGTGAGGCATAGGCAATCACCTTATCATCTTGCATCAGAACAGCTACTAATCCCCTCTTTGAGGCGTCGCTGTACACAATGAACATCTCCCCTTCAGTAGAAAGTGTAAGAATTGGTGTACTGGTTAATTGTCTTTTTAGCTCTTGAAAGCTTCTTTCGCACACTTCCATCCACTCGTATTTCCTCTCCTTACGTGTCAAAGCCATGTGAGGTGCAGTGAGTTGTCCGAATCCCTGTACATATATTTTGTAATAGCCAGCTAAACCTAAGAAACTCAGTATTTCTGTCACATTCTTAGGTACGGGCCATTCATTGATCGCCTCTACTTTTGCTGGATCCATGGTGATTGCTTCCTTAGAGATCATGTGTCCAAAAAAATGTACTCTATCTAGCCAGAATTCGCATTTTGAGAATTTGGCATAGAGTTAATGCTTCCTTATTCTCTTAAGGACAATCCTCAGATGTTCTTCATGTTCTTCGCGAGTCTTCGAATATATGAGAATGTCATTAATAAACACAATAACAAATTTATCTAGATATTCCTTAAAGACTCGATTCATTAAGTCCATAAATGCGGCTAGCACATTTGTTAACCCAAATAGCATCACAAGGAATTCGTAATGACCGTAGTGGGTCTGAAATGCTGTCTTGTGGATATCGCCCTTCTTGATTCGTAGTTGATGGTATCCTGGTCGTAGATCGATCTTGGAAAACATCACTGCATCTTTGAGTTGGTCAAACAAGTCGTCAATTCTAGGTAACGAATATCTATTCCTGACAGTGACCCTGTTCAACTCCTGATAGTCAATGCATATGCAAAACGATCCATCCTTCTTCTTAACAAACAATACCAGAGCATCCCATAGGGAATAGCTCAGACGTATAAATCCTTTGCCAAGAAGCTCTTTTAGCTGCTCCTATAACTCTTTTAATTCTACCAGTGCCATTCGGTATGGTGCCTTTGAGATAGGTGCAGTTCTTGGCATTAGCTTGATCTCAAAGGAGATTTATAGTTCAAGTGGCAATCCTGGTAATTCCTCTGGGAAGACATCAATGAATTCCTTCACAATAGGAACATCTTCGGGTTGAAGCTTCAGTTCCTCTGTAGGAAAATAAATCGATAAAAACGTATCAGAGTGGCGCAGCGGAACAATAAAAATTTTTAGATCGTTAAATATCTCATGATGCCATGTACAATAAACCAACAACAATTAAAACTCATAACTCAAGGACGCTAATCTTGCAGGAGGAGAATGACGGGAGGCTTCAACCAACTAGCCTTCTCTACTATTCTCCAATTCCCGAATGGCTGAGTGTGTGGGCACTCTGAACCTCGATCGGTATGCTAGCACTACTAGTCTTCTTCCGACCACCCAGATCTTTAAAGAACTTATTGTCACGATGAGCTATGCAACAATAAGTCTGCTTACCTGAGAGTCTGTGGTCTGAGAGAACTGGAGTGGCAGGACCTCTATTTATAGACCTGCATGAGGTGATTTTCTGAATTTGAATTGGACTAGGAAAAGATATTCTCCCTTATCCATAACCATAAAAATCCGAATTTTCTATGGGAGATTCTCAACAATAAAATTCGGCCATTATGGATAAATCCAATCCAAATCTAAACAAGATTTTAACTAGAATTTTATCTCCCCTTTTTCAACCAAAAAATCCGAAATTCCTAGGAGAAAATCTCCTCATAAAATTCGGCCTCTTTTAGGATAATGGAGAATCAAAATTCCACTAGGATTTTCAAGCTAGAATCTTATCTCAACCTTATCCAAAATAACCGAATTTTCCTAGGAGATACACTCCAAAATTTCGACCACTTTTCAGGGCGGAGAGAATCCAAATTCAACTGGGATTGAAACTTGAATTTTTCCCTTCGAACCTTATCCACAAAAACCGAAATTCCATTGAGGATTATCCTCAAAATTTCATCCACATTTTGATAGGATTTAGATTCAAAATTCAAGTAGGATTCTAACAAGATTATCCTCTCCAAATCCAACTCAAATTCGGATTTCAAACCTTGTGGATTTTCCACAACAAATTCGAATCCCATTTGGACTGTGATTCAAAATTTGAATTTCAAATTTCAAATTCAAATTTCAAATTCAAATTTCAAATTTCAAATTCGAATTTCAAATTCAAATTTCAAATTTCAAATTTCAAATTTAAATTCCAAACTCAAATTTCAAATTCAAATTTCAAATTCGAATTTCAAATTCGAATTTCAAATTTCAAATTCAAATTTCAAATTTCAAATTTCAAAATTCAAATTTCAAAATCCATAAAACGGTTGTGTTTCAAATTCTTGTTCTCATGGATAATTTTCTACAACTCCAATCCAATCTCAAATAAAATCATGGCAACTTTATTTGAAGTTCGAATAATTGTGTACTCTATTATCCAAAACAAAATCTGAATCCAACCAGAGAGAATATTGTCTACCATCCTAATCCTGTGTCATCACCATCCATGCATAATAAACCAGCCAATAGCATACACAAATCAATTTGTCAAACGTTAAGGAATTATGTGGAGCTAGTAGAGGGACTGATTTGACATATATAATCGGGCTCCCGCAAATCCATATGATCATCATTCTTTTACCGAACAACTCAATCATATGATCACTAGTTTCAGAGTCACACCACTATAAACCTAAAACTAAACTCCCAATTATATACTGTATTACGTAAGCCTGTGACAAGCTATCGTCCAATGACCTTGTCATGTATGCAGAACCCTCATATGATATCCATGATCAGCTTTAAGCCAAAGTCCGTTTAATTTCTATGATCAGGCTATCTTAAAGTTCCATTATACTACCGAATAAAGAAAATGATTATTCACCATATGTGAATAAGAAGTCATCCGCCCAGCAGACGACCCAAGGCCTTGTCCATTTTCACATTTAGTATAATGCCTTTAAGAGGATACCCTTGACTCCTCATTAGAGTTACGATTCCAATATCTGTAAACGAACCCTTCATCGTATATAAGTCATGCACCCAATGAACTGGTCTATAAGCTTACTACCTCTGAGACGCTTTAGCCATTGGAACATCAAAGTACACAAGTCATATACATGAAGCTGTCCTTTTACTCAGGATTAAGGTTACTGCATAATGAACGTCAAAAGCAGATTGATCCACTCACAGTAGACTTCGTAGATCAATCACGCTTTAGTCCCGGTCTAATATGTCACCACCAAGCAACATATCTATGTCTCTACTTGGGAGTCCAGCTCCAGACAGTCAAGACAAACCATCCCCTCAAAGGCTTCAGACAACATAATAGTCTTAACATGAGTTAGATGCTCGGTCTAACCCCATAGACTGCAGACCATAGTTTAGACTGCTAACTTTAGAACATTATCTTCTCGCATGCAAAAATCCATTGCATGCAATGTTCTAACAGTTTAACACAAGCAATCAGGGAGCCATATTTGCTTACATTTACTTTAACATGTAAATAAGACGAGGACAGATAGCAATGCAATGAATAACCTCTATATATAATTTTATTATCCAGTTCAAAATAAATACATCAAAATGCCTCTAACGCTTAGGGCATTTCCTAACAATCTCCCACTTGCCCTAAGCCCGCAGATGTGCCATGTTACGCATCCCCATCGCCTTTACGTGCCTCTCAAAGCTTCTAGCCACCAAAGTCTTAGTAAAGGGATCGGCGATGTTGTCCTAGGACGCGATCTTACGTACATCCACTTGTCCTATCTCCACGTGCCCTCTAATAATATGATATCTCCGATCAATGTGTTTGGTCCTCTTGTGGTGCCGAGATTCCCTTGTGATGGCAATACCTCCTGTATTATCACAGTAAAGTGTGATAGGCTTGTCAACACCCGGAATGACCTCAAGGTCTCTAAAGAACTTGCGGAGCCAAACTGCTTCTTTAGATGCCTCAGCCGTAGCCACACACTCAGCCTCTATAATAGAGTCAGCTGTGCAGCCCTGCTTCATGCTCCTCCACACAATGGCGCCTCCTCCGAGTAAAAACACTGACCCAGATGTCGATTTCCTCGAATCCTTAAAAGTCTGGAAGTCTGAGTCCGTGTATCCTACGGGTGTTAGTTCCCCTCCAGAATACACCAGCATATAATCCCTCGTTCTCTTAAAATACTTGAGTATATGCTTTACAGTTTGCCAGTGCTTGGTTCCAGGATTTGCTTGATATCGACTCACCATACCTACTGCAAAACATATATCTGGGCGAGTGCAAAGCATAGCGTACATAAGGCTACCCACAGCGGATGCATAAGGGACCTTACTCATACGCTCTCTTTCTTCCGATGTCTTGGTACAGTCATCCAATGAAAGAGTTAGACCGGCAATAGAAGGTTGTGAGCCTTTCTTTGCCTCTTGCATTGCATATTTGTCAATTATTTTATATATGTATGAAGCTTGGGATAACGCTATCATTTTGTTCTTTCGATCTCTGAAAAGACGAATGCCTAGAACATAATTAGCATCTCCCAAGTCCTTCATGTCAAACTGTTGGTGTAACCAAAACTTGACCGATGATAAGTTCCCTACATCATTCCCAATGAGTAGTATATCATCGACATAGAGTATCAGAAAGACCACTTTTCCATCCTTAATACGTTTATAAACACAAGGTTCATCAACGTTCTGCTCAAAACCAAATGTCTTAATCGCTTGATCAAACCTCTGGTTCCATGAGCGGGATGCTTGCTTTAATCCATAAATGGGTCTAAGCAACTTGCAGACTTTCCTTTCTTGGCCTTTCGCTACGAACCCTTCGGGCTGTATCATATAGATACACTCTTCAAGATGGCCATTCAAGAATGCCGTCTTGACATCCATTTGCCAGATCTCGTAATCGAGAGCCGCAGCAATGGACAGAAGAATACGGATAGACTTCAGCATAGCAACAGGCGAAAAGGTTTCATCGTAATCGATTCCAGCCTTTTGCGTGTACCCCTTTGCAACCAGTCTAGCTTTGAAAGTTTCCACTCTCCCTTCTGCATCCTTCTTTCTTTTGTAGACCAATTTACATCCAATGGGTTTTATCCCATTCGGCAAATCTACAAGTTCCCAAACAGAGTTGGATTTCATAGAATCCATCTCATTGTTCATAGCCTGTTTCGAAGATTTAGAATCAACATCATTTACAGCTTCATCATAAATGACCGGATCATCCTCATGCTCATGATGTAGGAAAATAAATCGATAAAAACGTATCAGAGTGGCGCAGCGGAATAATAAAAATTTTTAGATCGTTAAATATCTCATGATGCCATATACAATAAACCAACAACGATTAAAACTCATACCTCAAGGACGCCAATCTTGCAGGAGGAGAATGACCGGAGGCTTCAACCAACTAGCCTTCTCGACTATTCTCCAATTCCCGAATGGCTGAGTGTGTGAGCACTCTGAACCTCGATCGGTATGCTAGCACTGCTAGTCTTCTTTCAACCACCCAGATCTCTAAAGAACTTTATTGTCACGATGAGCTGTGCAACAATAAGCCTGCTCACCTGAGAGTCTGTGGTCTGAGAGAACTGGAGTGGCAGGACCTCTATTTATAGACCTGCATGAGGTGATTCTCTGAATTTGAATTGGACTAGGAAAAGATATTCTCCCTTATCCATAACCATGAAAATCTGAATTTTTCATGGGAAAATCCCAACAATAAAATTCGGTTTTTTAAGGATAAAACCAATCCAAATCTAAACAAGATTTTAACTAGAATTTTATCTCCCTTTTTCCACCAAAAAATCCGAAATTTCCTAGGAGATTTTTCTCCAAATATTCGGTCACATTTAGGATAAGGGAGAATCAAAATTCCACTAGGATTTTCAAGCTTGAATCTTATCTAACCTTATCCAAAATAACCGAATTTTCCTATTAGATTTCCTCCATAATTTTGGCCACTTTTCAGGGAAGGAGAGAATCCAAATTCAACTAGGATTGAAACTCGAATTTTCCCTTGAACCTTATCCACAAAAACCGAAATTCCATTGAGGATTATCCTCAAAAATTTCGTCCACTTTTGTTAGGATTTAGATTCAAAATTCATGTAGGATTCTAACAAGATTATCCTCTCCAAATCCAACTCAAATTCGAATTTCAAACCTTGTGGATTTTCCACAACAAATTCGAATCCCACTTGGACTGTGATTCAAAATTTGAATTTCAAATTTCAAATTCAAATTTCAAATTCCAAATTTCAAATTTCAAATTTCAAATTTCAAATTTAAATTTCAAATTCGAATTTCAAATTCAAATTTCAAATTCAAAATTCAAAATTCAAATTTCAAAATTCAAATTTCAAAATCCACAAAACGGTTGTGTTTCAAATTCTTGTTCTCATGGATAATTTTCTACAACCCCAATCCAATCTCAAATAAAATCATGGCAACTTTATTTGGAGTTCGAATAATTGTGTACTCTATTATCCAAAACAAAATCTGAATCCAACCGGAGAGAATCTTGTCTACCATCCTAATCCTGTGTCATCACCATCCATGCATAATAAACTAGCCAATAGCATACACTAATCAATTTGCCAAACGTTAAGGAATTATGTGGAGCTAGTAGAGGGACTGATTGGACATATATAATTGGGCTCCGGCAAATCCATATGATCATCATTCTTTTACCGAACAACTCAATCATATGATCACTAGTTTCAGAGTCACACCACTATAAACCTGAAACTGAACTCCCAATTATATACCGTATTACGTAAGCCTGTGACGAGCTACTATCTAATGACCTTGTCATATATGCAAAACCCTCATATGATATCCATGATCAGCCTTAGGACAAAGTCCGTTTAATCCTACTGATCAGGCTATCTTAAAGTTCCATTATACTACCGAATTAAGAAAATGATTATTCACCACGTGTGAATAAGAAGTCATCCGCCCAGCAAACGACCCAAGGCCTTGTCCATTTTCACATTCAGTATAATGCCTTTAAGAGGATACCTTTAACTCCTTAGAACTATGATTCCGATATCTGCAAACAAACCCTTCATCGTAGACAAGTCTTGCACCCAACGAACCGGTCTATAAGCTTACTACCTCTGAGATGCTTTAGCCATTGGAACATCAAAGTACACAAATCATATACATGAAGTAGTTCATTTACTCAGGATTAAGGTTATTGCACAATGAACGTCAAAAGCAGATTGATCCACTCATAGCGGACTACGTAGATCAATCATGCTTTAGTCCCGGTCTAATATGTCACCACCAAGCAACATATCTATGTCTCTACTTGGGAGTCCAGCTCCTGACAGTGAAGACAAACCGTCCCCTCCAAGGCTTTAGACAACATAATAGTCTTAACATGAGTTAGATGCTCGATCTAACGCCGTAGACTACAGACCATAGTTTAGACCGCTAACTTTAGAACATTGTCTTCTCGCATACAAAAGTCCATTGCATGCAACGTTCTAACAGTTTTAACAAGCAGCCAGTGAGCCATATTTGCTTACATTTACTTTAACATGTAAATAAGACGAGGACAGATAGCAATGTAATGAATAACCTCTATATATAATTTTATTATCCAGTTCAAAATGAATACATCAAAATGTCTCTAATACTTAGGGCATTTCCTAACAATCTCCCACTTGCCCTAAGCCAGTAGATGTGCCATGTTACGCATCCCCATCACCTCTACATGCCTCTCAAAGCTTCTAGCCACCATAGTCTTAGTAAAGGGATCAGTGATGTTGTCCTCGGAAGCGATCTTACATACATCCACTTGTCCTGTCTCCACATGCCCTCTAATAATGTGACATCTCCGATCGATGTGCTTGGTCCTCTTGTGGTGCCGAGATTCCCTTGTGTTGGCAATAGCCCCTGTATTATCACAGTAAAGTGTGATAGGCTTGTCAACACCAGGAATGACCTCAAGATCTCTAAAGAACTTGTGGAGCCAAACCGCTTATTTAGATGCCTCAGCTGCAGCCACATACTAGCCTCCATAGTAGAGTCAGCTGTGTAGCACTGCTTCACGCTCCTCCACACAATGGCGCCTCCTTCGAGTAAAAACACTGATCCAGATGTCAATTTCCTCGAATCCTTACAAGTCTGGAAGTCTGAGTCCGTGTATCCTATGGGTGTTAGGTACCCTCCAGAATACACCAGCATATAATCCCTCGTTCTCTTAAGATACTTGAGTATATGCTTTACAGCTTGCCAGTGCTTGGTTCCAAGATTTGCTTGATATCGACTCACCATACCTACTGCAAAACATATATCTGGGCGAGTGCAAAGCATAGCGTACATAAGGCTACCCACAGCGGATGCATAAGGGACCTTACTCATACGCTCTCTTTCTTCCGATGTCTTGGTACAGTCATCCAATGAAAGAGTTAGACCGGCAATAGAAGGTTGTGAGCCTTTCTTTGCCTCTTGCATTGCATATTTGTCAATTATTTTATATATGTATGAAGCTTGGGATAACGCTATCATTTTGTTCTTTCGATCTCTGAAAAGACGAATGCCTAGAACATAATTAGCATCTCCTAAGTCCTTCATGTCAAACTGTTGGTGTAACCAAAACTTGACCGATGATAAGTTCCCTACATCATTCCCAATGAGTAGTATATCATCGACATAGAGTATCAGAAAGACCACTTTTCCATCCTTAATACGTTTATAAACACAAGGTTCATCAACGTTCTGCTCAAAACCAAATGTCTTAATCGCTTGATCAAACCTCTGGTTCCATGAGCGGGATGCTTGCTTTAATCCATAAATGGGTCTAAGCAACTTGCAGACTTTCCTTTCTTGGCCTTTCACTACGAACCCTTCGGGCTGTATCATATAGATACACTCTTCAAGATGGCCATTCAAGAATGCCGTCTTGACATCCATTTGCCAGATCTCGTAATCGAGAGCCGCAGCAATGGACAAAAGAATACGGATAGACTTCAGCATAGCAACAGGCGAAAAGGTTTCATCGTAATCGATTCCAGCCTTTTGCGTGTATCCCTTTGCAACCAGTCTAGCTTTGAAAGTTTCCACTCTCCCTTCCGCATCCTTCTTTCTTTTGTAGACCCATTTGCATCCAATTGGTTTTATCCCATCCGGCAAATCTACAAGTTCCCAAATAGAGTTGGATTTCATAGAATCCATCTCATTGTTCATAGCCTGTTTCGAAGATTTAGATTCAACATCGTTTATAGCTTCATCATAAGTGACCGGATCATCCTCATGTTCATGAGCCTCGGCCTGGTATACCTCAGCATCATACATGAAGAAATTAGGTTTCTTATAAAACCTCCCACTACGACGAGGCACCCTAAATTGTTGATCGTCTGCAGGTCTTTCACTGGAACTCAGACTTGCGTCTAAGGCTGAAATCTGTGGAGCAGTTCTTTCACCCGATAACTCCTCTAGCACCACTTTACTTCGAGGCTTAAAGTCATTCATGTGACTTTCCTCCGAGAATGTTGCATGGGTTGAGACAATGACTTTTTGTTCCTTCGGGTTATAGAACAGACCTTCTTTAGTTCCTTTTGGATACCCTATAAACATGCACAATTCTGATCTTGGTTCCAACTTTTTCACATCCACATCCAGTACATGTGCCGGCAGCCCCATATTCTCATATGTCCAAGGGAAGGCTTCCTGCCACCCCACAATTCATACGGAGTTCTAGGAATTGATTTGGTCGGAACCTGGTTCAGAATATAGCATGCCGTTTGTAAAGCATATCCCGAAAATGATAATGGCAGCGTTGAATAACTCATCATGGACCGTACCATATCCAATAAGGTCCTGTTTCTCCTTTCGGCTACACCATTCTGTTGTGGAGTACTAGGTGCAGTCAATTGGGATAAAATCCTGTTCTCTATAAGATGTCCTAGAAATTCATTGGAGAAGTATTCACCACCTCGATCAGATCGAAGTGTCTTTATGGATTTATCCAATTGCTTTTCCACTTCCGCACGATACTCTTTGAACTTGTCAAAGGTTTCACTCTTGTGGTGCATCAGATACACATATCCATACCTTGAGTAATCATCTATAAAAGAGACATAATACTCGAACCCTCCTCGTGCTGTGACGTTCATGGGGCCACATACGTCAGTGTGCATAATTTCTAAGAGCTCCTGAGCCCTTGTACCCTTAGCTCCAAAAGACCTCTTAGTCATTTTACCCTCTAGACAAGACTCACATTGGGGAAGTCATACCTCCTCCAGAGATTCTAGAGGACCGTCTTTCACCAATCTTTGAATCTTATCCTGATTAATATGACCAAGTCTTAAATGCCAAAGATACGCCTTGTTAGAGTGAGAAACTTTCAACCGTTTAGAGTTATCAATTAATTCAGTGCCAAGCAGTGAGTACATCTTTGGTTTGATCAAATATAGGTTTCCATCCATCCATCCAGAACAGATAAAAGACTTATTTCTACGAATATCTACTCTTTTACTAAAAGAAACTGAATAAGAATCCTTTATTAAATAAGCTACCGATATAAGGTTCCTCCTAAAATTAGGAACATAAAAACAGTCTTTTAAGAAAATAAACCTAAATTGATCAGAATAAAGGTAAACATCTCCCACTGCCTCAGCCACCACAAAGCTACCATCTCCAGTCCGCAACGAGAGGCTCCTATCATGTAGACTTCTCGTTTCCACGAACCCCTGCATAGATACACAAACATGATTAGTGGCGCCCGAATCAATGACCCAAGTGTCTTTCGATTCTTCCACCAAACACGCTTCCAAGTAATGAAGTTCCTTACCTTCCTTGCCCTTGGCAGCTAGGAATTCCTGGCAAGCCTTCTTGAAGTGACCTACCTTCCCACAATGGAAGCATTTGGACTTTTTAGGGTCCTTTGGCTTCTTGTTCTTCTTCTTCTTCTTCCCATCCGAGACAGGAGGATTAGAAGAACTAGAAGCCACTTGCTTCTTATTTGGCTTCTTCCTCTTCCGTGAGGGATTGGAAGATTCTGCCAAATTGGCCTCACCTTTAGGTCGGACCACATCCTCATCCCTGATCATCCGCTCATAAGCCTGTAGTTGCTTCATGAGCTCGGTTAGTCCTAACTCCTTTGTCGCCAGATTGTATGTGGCCTTAAACCCCACAAAATCTTTAGACAGAGTCTTGAACACCATCTCGATCTCGGCATTGTAGTCCAACTCAGCACCATTCTCGGTAGCCTCAGCGAAGAATCCCATTAGAGTGATCATATGGTCCTTCACGGGAGTACCCGCCTTTTGCTTGGAGTTCATAATGCTGGTGATAGCGGACTGTCGAGCCAATTTTTCTTGGCCTCCGAACATGTCCTCCAAATTTTCCATGATCTCCCCAGCAACTTGATAAGTCTCATGCTGCTTTTGTAAAGCACTCGTCATGCTAGCAAGGATGTAGCATCGAGCTATCTCATTGGATTCTCTCCAACGATTATAGGCAACTGGGACCACCTCAAGTGGTGTGTCAGGTTTGGGCCCAGGTGGGCATGGTTCGTCCCTTACGAACTTGTGTCTCTTGCAGCTGATAACTATTAATAGATATCTTTTCCAATCTTTATAATTGTCGCCATTCAGTTTATTCTCAGTAAGTATTGAAATGAGGGGTGTCGGTGACATTTTAAACTAAAATAAAATTATACTAGACATCATTACAAAGCCCAAGCAAATATACAGATAATTTAGCAAATAAAACATACAAGTATGTTCCTACATGAAACTTGAAAAAACATGCAGCATTGCAACGGTAATTCTCAGCACCTATTGCCCCAAGCCACCGAGGGGTGGTCATGGAAACAAATAGCCGGAACATGGACCCCGTCCAACTAATATATGTTGCCTTAAATCCTCCAAGGTTAAGATATATATTAATAACTGCTTATTTGGCCACCAGTTTAGTTAACAGAGCTTATAGGGAAGGTTAATAACTAAACGAGTCTTGAGTGTATAACCATTGTTTACGTAGCCCGATCCACGTCCTACCAAGCCACCGAGGGGTGGTCATGAATAGGATCGTACTCGAACACGTTTTCCACATAGGAGATCCAATCTAGTATACCGGCGGCGGTAAACACCTACCGAGGGGTGTGGTCAGGGCAGAACTGACGCGAGGCGTTACCATGCTTTCACATATGGATCAACAATGGAGGCCGTGGGTTTTGTTTGAAACCCTCTCCCACTCAATATTTTGAAAAACATGCAAGTTTTGAAAAATCATGTATGATCAATATAGTATGAGTGGCACTCACCTATCCTATATGACATGTTATCAAATATGCATACAAAACATCCATCAATACATATTTATACATCCATGATATATCACATAAAAAATAATTGACAGCATAACCAAGCTATGGTTCCATCCTAGAACAAAGAAAATAAAGATTACAAAATTCCATCCAAAGCATTCTTTGGGTCTTGAATTCTGTTCCGTCTTCTTGTATCTATCTTTATGTAGCCTCTCCATTTATTTCTCATCCCAAGAATTATTTAAAATTTAAATCTCCAAAAATTGAAATTTCAAATTCAAATTCCAAATTCGAATTTCAAATTTAAATTTCCAATTCAAATTTTAAACAATTTTAAACATCATGTGTAATAATATGTAATTTCAAAAATTTCAAATTTTCAATTGCATATTTTTAAACATGATTTAAAATTAAATTTCTAATTTAAAAATCAAAACTTTTCGATTTTCTAGACCGTCGTACCGCCACCTCCGAAGGCGACTGCCGCCGTGGGCAGCCACCAGCCCCTAAGGGGCTGGCAGCCCACGGCTGTCCCCTATGTGCAGCCTTGCCAGGCTGCAGGCCAAGCCTGCAGTGCCAGGCTGCACGCCCAAGCTGGGCGCAGCAGCCGGCAGGCTGCAGGCAGCGCCTGCAGCCAGAGGCTGCACGCCCAGGCTGATGCCAGCCTTGGGTAGGCCACGGCCACCCTTGGCTGCAGGCCAAGCCTGCGGCCGTGGGTGGTGTTGGCCTGCACAGGGGCTGTCGCAGCCCCATCCTGCCCGAGGGCAGGGGTTGCAGCCCCACCAAGGCCCGTCGGCCTATCCCGAGGGGTCGTGTCTCGATTTTCGTGCCATATTCCAATTTACCTATTAGGATCTCCAAAAATTAATTTGAATCCCAATTAAATTGAAATTTTCCATATAATCAAAATTTCAACCTTTAAATCAAATTTAACTTTTGGGAAAAAAATAAATTACGGTCTTCAATCTTCAATCTCCTCCAAGAATAATTACATAAAATTTCCTAAACCATTTCCGGTGTACAAAAATTCTAACCATAAAAATTCTAAGAGACAAAAATTAAAATCCATGGAAAATTACAGTGTTAATAAACTATTCCTATGGTGACATAAAAATTCCTAGATACAATTTTTCTAAATTCTAAGAAACCATAACCGGTATAAACAAGCATGCTTATAATAATTCAAAAAATTAAAACAACCACATACTTTATACATAATCTATGATAACAACATAAAGGAACCCTAGAATGCCACTCTCTAAATATCAAATCCATACATAAATAAAAAGACTAAGTAATTGTCTAATTTATGTACATGGCATAGTCATGAGATGGCTCTGATACCAATTGTAGGAAAATAAATCAGTAAAAACGTATCAGAGTGGTGCAGCGGAACAATAAAAATTTTTAGATCGTTAAATATCTCATGATGCCATATACAATAAACCAACAACAATTAAAACTCATACCTCAAGGATGCCAATCCTGCAGGAGGAGAATGACCGGAGGCTTCAACCAACTAACCTTCTCTACTATTCTCCAATTCCCGAATGGCTGAGTGTGTGGGCACTCTGAACCTCGATCGGTATGCTAGCACTGCTAGTCTTCTTCCGACTACCCAGATCTCCAAAGAACTTATTGTCACGATGAGCTGTGCAACAATAAGCTTGCTCGCCTGAGAGTCTGTGGTCTGAGAGAACTGGAGTGGCAGGACCTCTATTTATAGGCCTACATGAGGTGATTCTCTGAATTTGAATTGGACTAGGGAAAGATATTATCCCTTATCCATAATCATAAAAATCCGAATTTTCTATGGGAGATTCTCAACAATAAAATTCGGCCATTATGGATAAATCCAATCCAAATCTAAACAAGATTTTAACTAGAATTTTATCTCCCCTTTTTCAACCAAAAAATCCAAAATTCCCAGGGGAAAATCTCCTCATAAAATTCGGCCACTTTTAAGATAAGGGAGAATCAAAATTCCACTAGAATTTTCAAGCTTGAATCTTATCTCAACCTTATCCAAAATAACCGAATTTTCCTAGGAGATACACTCCAAAATTTCGGCCACTTTTCAGTGAGGAGAGAATCCAAATTCAACTGGGTTTGAAACTTGAATTTTTCCCTTTGAACCTTATCCACAAAAACCGAAATTCCATTGAGGATTATCCTCAAAATTTCGTCCACCTTTTGATAGGATTTAGATTCAAAATTCAAGTAGGATTCTAACAAGATTATCCTCTCCAAATCCAACTCAAATTCGGATTTCAAACCTTGTGGATTTTCCACAACAAATTCGAATCCCACTTGGACTGTTATTCAAAATTTGAATTTCAAATTTCAAATTCGAATTTCAATTTCAAATTTCAAATTTCAAATTTCAAATTCAAATTTCAAATTCAAATTTCAAATTCAAATTTCAAATTTCAAATTTCAAATTTCAAAATTCAAATTTCAAAATCTACAAAACGGTTCTGTTTCAAATTCTTGTTCTCATGGATAATTTTCTACAACTCCAATCCAATCTCAAATAAAATCATGGCAACTTTATTTGGAGTTTGAATAATTGTGTAATCTATTATCCAAAACAAAATATGAATCCAACCGGAGAGAATCTTGTCTACCATCCTAATCCTGTGTCATCACCATCCATGCATAATAAACCGGCCAATAGCATACACAAATCAATTTGCCAAACGTTAAGGAATTATGTGGAGCTAGTAGAGGGACTGATTGGACATATATAATCGGGCTCCCGCAAATCCATATGATCATCATTCTTTTACTGAACAACTCAATCATATGATCACTAGTTTCAGAGTCACACCACTATAAACCTGAAACTGAACTCCTAATTATATACCGTATTACGTAAGCCTGTGACAAGCTATCGTCCAATGACCTTGTCATGTATGCAGAACCCTCATATGATATCCATGATCAGCCTTAGGCTAAGTCCGTTTAATCCTACTGATCAGGCTATCTTAAAGTTCCATTATACTACCGAATAAAGAAAATGATTATTCACCATATGTGAATAAGAAGTCATCCACCCAGCAGACGACCCAAGGCCTTGTCCATTTTCACATTCAGTATAATGCCTTTAAGAGGATACCCTTAACTCCTCATTAGAGCTATGATTCCAATATCTGTAAACGAACCCTTCATCGTATACAAGTCATGCACCCAACGAACCGGTCTATAAGCTTACTACCTCTGAGACGCTTTAGCCATTGGAACATCAAAGTACACAAGTCATATACATGAAGCTGTCCTTTTACTCAGGATTAAGGTTACTGCATAATGAACGTCAAAAGCAGATTGATCCACTCAAAGCGGACTTCATAGATCAATCACGTTTTAGTCCCGGTCTAATATGTCACCACCAAGCAACATATCCATGTCTCTACTTGGGAGTCCAGCTCCAGACAGTCAAGACAAACCGTCCCCTCTAAGGCTTTAGACAACATAATAGTCTTAACATGAGTTAGATGCTCGGTCTAACCCCATAGACTACAGACCATAGTTTAGACTGCTAACTTTAGAACATTGTCTTCTCACATACAAAAATCCATTGCATGCAACGTTCTAACAGTTTAACACAAGCAATCAGGGAGCCATATTTTCATACATTTACTTTAACATGTAAATAAGACGAGGACAGATAGTAATGTAATGAATAACCTCTATATATAATTTTATTATCCAGTTCAAAATAAATACATCAAAATGTCTCTAACGCTTAGGGCATTTCCTAACATCCTCCATTACATCCACTATGCATGCTAAGTATCCAACACAATCGCTTGACATTAGCCTCTTCGTTTTCATCGAGTTGATTATTATCTTCCTCGATTTACGTGACGAATTGATGTATTCAAATCCATCTTCCTGGTCCGGTTGGAAACTTATCTTTCACTTCCGGCAATCGATCGTGGCTTGATACTTCCCTAGGAAATCCATTCCTAGTATTACATCGTAATCGGCAAGCTCCATCACGATCAATTCTATATACAACTCCCTATTTGCCATAATTATTTGTACATAAGGTAACCAATAATTAGACATCAAGACTTCCCCCGAGGGTAGTGCAGTTCTAAATGTCATACCCATATTGTCCTTAGCATATCCTTTCCTATTCATAAATTGGTATGAAATGAAAGAATGCTTAGCTCCAAAATCAAATAAAACAGATGCCAAATTATTAGTGACAAAAAGCTGACCTATCACTACATTTGACATTCTGGCTTACGCATCTTCCTTTGTATAGACCATGACTCTCGCATCTGCAAGGGGCAAGCATTCTGGTCTCTCTTGCCTCTCAGAATGTGATGAACCTTCAGCCTTAGCTTGCAACGAATGTGCCTGGGAACGATGCTGTTGTGACCGAGATGAACCTTGCACATTTTGCCTATTTTCTAGATAGTTTCTAGCAAAATGACCATCCTTCCTACATTGGAAACAGGCATTTGGGGTAAATCTGCATCGACCTGGATGCCTCTTCCCGCAGATCACACAGTCTCGAACAATAGGGCTAGTATTATTGTTCATTCTCCTCTGCTGGTTCCTATTTCCAGAATTATTCCCCTTTCTCTTTCCCCGTGATTGTTGGCCAGAAGTGCTTGGTTGCTCGACCTTAGCATTCTGATTCGGTTTGCTGCTTTCCCTGACTTGGGATCCAACTTGTACAACTTTGGCCAAGAGCTTTTCCTTCTTCTTGGCATCCCAAATCTTTTCTTTTTCCTCTTTCTATCTAACCAGATAATATTCAGCCCTCAATGCATGGCTAACACAATGAGACATGATTGTGGGCGGTGTTAACCCACGGTCTACCAATGCTGAGATTGCGGGACAGAACATCCAGCATCTCCTAAATTTTCTCCCTCTCAGTGGTGACAGTGTATGGGCATCGTCAGGATAGTTGGTCGAACTTGCTACAGACTTCGATTACTGACATGTCCCCCTACTTTAATTCTACAAACTCTCTTTGTTGTGGCCACAGTAGTGCGGGATTATAATACTTCTAATTGAATACCAACAGGAAATCTATCCATGACATTGTTTACATGTTCCTTCTCAACTTGACTGACTCCCACCAAAACCTTGCATCCTTTGTCAGAACAAAGGACACATACATAATCCTTTCTTGGTCATTTAACTCCATAAATTCCAAGATCATATGGAGTGAGGATAACCATTCTTCTACTTCTAAAGGGTTTATGGAACCCTCAAACTCCGGTAGCTTCATTCATCGAAATCTTTTATACAGTGGCTCCTGGTTGACTCAGGGTTGCAATTGTGGCTCTACTTCTTCTATTTCAGGTTCGATTGGCGTCATTTCTGGTTTAGGTGCTGCCATTCAGGGGTTTTGGCCTTCTTCTTGGCCTTGCCTTTACTCTATTTGCTCAATCCTTTGTCTTAGTTCAGCATTCGCTTTCATCTGAGCCTTCAACATGGCTGCTAGTTCATTTACTCTTTCTGACAGGACTATACACCGTCTCATGTTCCTCAGGTTTTGTGGATTCACCAGCTTTTTTATTTCTTATAATCACATGAAAATAAATCGTTAGATTTTCACAAACATATTTTTACCATATAAGTAAAAATTGTTTTAATCATCACATAATTTCAACATTTCATCCATCGAACATGTCAAAATATGATTGTCATTTCTTTTCATTTCAAAATTTTCAAATATACATCAACTTGGAGGCTTTTCTCAAAATAGCCTTTCGATACTATCATCTATACACATATACAGATATATATACATTTGTACATCACATGTGTTTCTACACCTAATCTCCTAGCTGGGGTTGATCCGGAATTGTCAAAAATTCCTCTGGGTCTACTACATCTACATCCGTACCTTTTCTAGCCTCGGATGGCATCGATCCTTCGGCGACACACGTACCCTCTTGTTGTCTTGATGGACCAACCTCATGGTCGTTTGTCATAGGCTATGCCCTATAGAGATGATCTAACTGTAGGATATAAATCAGTAAAAACGTATCAGAGTGGCACAGCGGAACAATAAAAATTTTTCAAGATCGTTAAATATCTCATGATGTTATATATAATAAACCAACAACAATTAAAACTCATACCTCAAGGACGCCAATCTGCAGGAGGAGAATGACCAGAGGGTTTCAACCAACTAGCCTTCTTTATTATTCTCCAATTCCCGAATGGCTGAGTGTGTGGGCACTCTGAACCTCGATCGGTATGCTATCACTGCTAGTCTTCTTCTGACCACCCAGATCTCTAAAGAACTTATTGTCACAGTGAGTTATGCAACAATAAGCCTGCTCAGCTGAGAGTCTGTGATCTTAGAGAACTGGAGTGGCACGACCTTTATTTATAGACTTACACGAGCTGATTCTCTGAATTCGAATTAGATTAGGAGAAGATATTCTCCCATATCCACAACCAAAAAATCCGAAATTATCAAGGCCAAATTCCAAAAAGAAAATTTGGCCACTTTAGGATTTTTCTATTCAAAAATCAAACAAGATTTTAACTAGAATTTTATCTCCCCTTTTCAACCAAAAAATCCAAAAATCCTAGAGGATCTTCACCAAATATTTTTGAATACTTTAAGATATGGGAGAATCAAAATTCCACTAGGATTTTCAAGCTTGATCTTATCTTATCCTATCCAAAATAACCAAAAATCTCCTAGGAGATCTTCCTCAAATTTTCGGCCATAATCAGGGAGGAGAGAATCCAAATTCAACTAAGATTGAAACTTAAATTTTTCCTTGAACCTTATCCACAAAAAATCTGAAAATTCAATGAGGATAATACTCAAAATTTTCGTCCATTATTGTTAGGATTTGGATTCGAAATTCAAGCAGGATTCTAACAAGATTTTCCTCTCCATATCCAACTCAAATTCGAATTGCATTTCATGTGAATTTACCACAAGAAATTCGAATCTCACTTGGACTGTGATTCAAAATTTGAATTTCAAATTTCAAATTTCAAATTTCAAATTTCAAATTTCAAATTCAAATTTCAAATTTCAAATTTCAAATTTCAAATTTCAATTTCAAATTCAAATTTCAAATTCGAATTTCAAATTCAAATTTCAAATTCAAATTTTAAATTCAAATTTCAAATTTCAAATTTCAAATTTCAAAATTCAAATTTCAAAGTCCACAAAACAGTTACATTTCAAATTCTTGTTCTCATGGATAATTTTCTACAACTCCAATCTTAAATAAAATCATGGTAACTTTATTTAGAGTTTGAATAATTGTGCACTCTATTATCCAAAACAAAATCTGAATCTAACCAGAGAGAATCTTGTCGACCATCCTAATCCTATGTCAACACCATCCATGCATAATAAACTAGCCTATAGCATACATAAATCAATTTTGCCAAACGTTAAGGAATTATGTGGAGCTAGTAGAGGGACCAATTGTATATATATAATCGGGCTCCCACAAATCCATATGATCATCATTCTTTACCAAACAACTCAATCATATGATCACTAATTTTAGAGTCACACCACTATAAACCTGAAACTGAACTCCCAATTATATACCGTATTACGTAAGCCTGTGACAAGCTATCGTCCAATGACCTTGTCATGTATACAGAACCCTCATATGATATCCATGATCAGCCTTAGGCCAAAGTCCATTTAATCCTACTGATCAGGCTATCTTAAAGTTCCATTATACTGCCGAATAAAGAAAATGATTATTCACCATATGTGAATAAGAAGTCATCTGCCCAGCTGACGACCTAAGGCCTTGTCCATTTTCATATTCAGTATAATGCCTTTAAGAGGATACCCTTAACTCCTCATTAGAGCTTTGATTCCAATATCTGCAAACGAACCCTTCATCGTATAAAAGTCATACACCCAACAAACCGGTCTATAAGCTTACTACCTCTGAGACGCTTTAGCCATTGGAACATCAAAATACACAAGTCATATACATGAAGCTGTCCATCTACTCAGGATTAAGGTTACTGCACAATGAACGTCAAAAGCAGATCGATTCACTCAAAGTGAACTTCATAGATCAATCACGCTTTAGTCTCGGTCTAATATGTCACCACCAAGCAACATATCTATGCCTCTACTTAGGAGTCGAGCTCCAGATAGTCAAGACAAACTGTCCCCTCCAAAGCTTTAGACAACATAATAGTCTTAACATGAGTTAGATGCTCAGTCTAACCCCATAGACTACAGGCCATAGTTTAGACCGCTTACTTTAGAACATTGTCTTCTCACATACAAAAGTCCATTGCATGCAACGTTCTAACAGTTTAACACAAGCAGTCAGGGAGCCATATTTGCTTGCATTTACTTTAACATGTAAATAAAACGAGGACAGATAGTAATGTAATGAATAACCTCTATGTATAATTTTATTATCCAATTCAAAATAAATACATCAAAATGTCTCTAATGCTTAGGGCATTTCCTAACACTAACATGGCGTCCTGTAATAGTTGCTCACGTCTCTTACGCACAATGTGCTCCATCATCATCTCTTCCTCTACTTTGGCTGCAGTAATAATAAACCCACATAAAGTAGTAGGGTATAAAGGGGTTATCCTCTGTCGTAGATCAATAGTGAGCCCCTTACAAAATATGTCACAAAAATCCTCATCTGTGAGGTTGGATAGAGGATAGCTCCTCACAACATTATCTTGAAACCGGACTGCATATGTGAATACAGTATCACTTAGCATCGTCTACTATCTCTCTGCTCGAAGAACAAAATCTATGACATCTGTATACTTGGGCATATTCGGTGGTGGCACTACTACCCTGCTCTGAGGAGGGTTAGAAACCGGTGCTGAACTCTTCTGCAGAAATTGCTACATCATGATTTGGTGGAACTCAGCCTAATCAAGTGTTAACAGTATCTTTTGATCACAAAACTCCCAATACAACTGTGCATCCTCACAGAATGTGCCAACTGCCATCAGTACCCAGTAGTCCTCATCTATGTCGCACTGGCGCATGATCGTCTCTACGTCATGTAGCCAGTCTTGAGTAGAGATCCCCTGTTGACCTCCCTCGAATGTAAGTGGATGACTGCCTCTGAAAGCGTGTGCTGCAAGTACTGATACTCTAGCTCCTATACGAGCTCGATCTCCCACCACTGGAATATCTACCACTACTGATGGATTTGCAACTGGTCGAGGAGGTGGTGCTTGCACCGGTGCCGGTACTACTGTCCTTGGTGATAGCGGCTCAGGCATCGGCAGTCGAGGCACTGCTCGATGAATCATCGACGGTCTGATCACGGGCCTAATCCATACCTCGAATATATAAGGTAGGGTCTCATATAAGGTGGTCTAGTCATCGTATGTCCTACAAAAATATATAAACTCAAATAAAAGAAAAGTTAATTAGTCTTAAAGAAAGCTAACTTACTTCGATTGACGAGTAGGTCGCGTTTCGTGCCAATAGGGATATGGTCAACCGCTCTGATACCAACCTGTAACGCCCCCGAATCCAACCATGCAAAACTGTCATGAACCGACTTAGTTGCCGACCAAGATAGCTCATGTGTCAAATTCGGATCGCCATTTAAAACTTTTTTTCTCTCAAGTCCTATTTTTTTCAGGGCCTAAAATTTCACCCAAATCTTTTTTGTCTTTTGTATACATACTTTCTTTAGAAGAAGGCCAAGTACGAAAGCCACATAAAATATTATACTAATTTTTAGATGTCATTTTGAGTACAGCATAATGTACAACGTACAATATATAAATTGTATTTTTCAAAACACATTCTATTTAATTCACTAACTCATCGCTCAGCAAAAGATTAGTAGCAGGACCAAAATTCACAGTGGACTCCCTATCCCATTGACACGCGCTCATCCTGCCGCTATCCATTAGTCTACTGGACAAGTTTCTTACCCGCAACATGAACAAACTGATGAGCTAACAGGTTTAGTAAGTTCAAACATACTTAAGAAGAATTGCATAGATTCAAAAATAGCAAAATTACAATTTCCTATGAATAGTACTATTCGTCTGTGAATAGTGACTATTCACCGTGAATAGTGACTATTCACCATGAATAGTGACTTTGACCCTTGATCGATGAATAGTAACTGTTAACCTAATTGGTTACTATCCACATCACTCTAACCGATTACTGTTCATATTACCTTAATCGATTACTATGCACATTACTCTAATCGATTACTATTCATATTACCCTAACCAAAAACACTACACTTAGTGTTAGTGTCGATTATGCTCAATTATAGCTTTCGTCATATTATTGACTATTCTCTCTATTTAGTGTTGAGCTCATTATGGTAGTATCAATAGTTTATCTTGCACGCTGACTAGGAGGGCCTAGGGAGCGACCCTAGAGCTTCTTCCTCTCTAGGCCTTATTGTGTCCCCATAGGATCTGTAAAATCTCCACCACAACGTTAGAGGGGCGGTATGCCTTAAATGATTTTATTACCATCTTTCAATTATAATTCTGACCAAGTGACATTAATCGTCACCTCAAGGTCACTAACCTCCATTGCCCGTAGGCCTTAGATATTCTTTTCCTTTAATTTTGTGAGACATGTTATACTAACTAATCCTCAAATGTCCATAGGACTTGGTACCTAATGTACAACTAGTATGTAACAAAGTAATATAGTATTTCATGTTACAGACACGAAAATGCTTGAACTTACTACCACTGCGATAATGTCTACTTCCGGAACTCCTCTGTAGCTTTATCTCTAGTTTGGGTTCCTACAAGCATAGTATTGACTGTTAATACCTTTTATTAATTAGCACTTTGAATATATTTATTTTGTGATAAGTTTTACAAAACATTTCAACTCTTTATGTGGTACACGGTCTGTAACATGCCCGTATCCCTGACCATGTCTCTCGGTTTCATTCTACACGGCCGTGTTTCACTGTACATGCCCGTGTACTATTTAAATTGTATATTTTTAACTTGAAAATCTTTATTTTAGATCCTAGAATTTTATTTAAGTCATTATAGATCCTTTACGGCCCTTTCTAAGCTTTTCAGAAATTTTTGGTCAAAATGGTCATTATGCCCCTGTCGGGTCTCAGGACCGTATCTATCTCGTTTTATCATTTTTCTCAAATTTTCTAAGCCCAAATATCTTGAAATAATATTCCCTAGGTTTTTGTTTTATTTTACAGCTTTATGTGCTATGAAAACCTAATTATTCATTTTTCGACCCTAGATTACTATTCATCCAACACCTAGGGTCGTTTCTCATTTTTCTAGCATTTCGGAGTCTCAAATGGGTATTTCACTATTCTTGAAACGTGTTTCATTCCCATCCCCTAGTCTCGGTTCCCGAGGGGCTCGAGTTTCCTATCTCAGTCTAATTTTTCCCTCGTTTTTTAAAATACCCCCAACGTGAATTTTTTCCCCGTTTTTAGGCATTTTAATCATTAAAGGTCGGTTTACTATTTCTCTTGGGTTGGTTTTCCATTACTAACCCTAATCCACTGAGGGATCCTGGTTTCCTTTCTGAGTCCAATATTTTTACCTCTCGTTTCCCAAAATGCCCTTATGCTGTTTTAGAAATTTCGGCAACATTTCCGCTTATATTTTTAGGTTTCCCCGGTGTTAGGTACGCCTCCAAACCTTTATACCTGTCACGTACTGTACTAGAGGCCTATTTTATATAAAGTACCAAACTTTGTATAAAAATTTTTCACATTAACCAATATTCAGAACTCAGCACACATCATCAAATTTTTCTCAAACATATCCTTGGTTTTTTTCATGATAACGACACCGAATGTTTTACATCACCATAATCAATTGTCACATATCATTCTTAGGTTTTCAATGTACATTTCAAAATTAGAAACCTAGCAAAATTTTCATTCCAACCCGAGCATTAGCCACGGACTTTTCATGCTAATTCACATAGAAATTTTTTTTTTCTTTCTTAGGGCTTTTATTACACATTCCTTATCATTTATCAACTCTAAATTTTCTCATTTCAAGCACACATAGGCCACGGGTTCTATGGGAAACAAACATCAAAATTTCTTATTCCCTTATTCTAATTTATGCTTGAATGAACATAGTATCAAACTTACATATTCATTAAAACAATTCGCCAAAATTTCCACATCATTACCATCCTACAATGCCACGGATTTTTTTATGGAAACATGCAAAATTTTTGCTTGTTTGTAGTTCTAAATCATGCTTTAATCTCTAAAACACCAAACCAATCAAGCATAAAAACTAAACATCAAATTTTTTACCAATTTCCTACACCCTTCATACACAGATTTTCACTAAGAAAACAAATGGAAAATGCTTCAAATTAGAAGCTAACCTTATGAACTTGTTCCCCTTGCAACTTTGGTTAGAATTGGAGGCTATTACTCGTACATCCAGACAGATACGAGAAGTGCTGTCGTTAAAATCAGACGACCATTTATTGACACGGGAAATTTTATCATTCTCGAAAAATTTGTACGTGGAATGTACATGATGAATTTTATATTAAAAATAAGAAATGTAGTGATTTTATGTGTGTACGCATGTATGTCATATACAATATCAAGAAATTGGTCATAATGACATTTTCTTGATATAAAACGGATATATTTAGATTTAGTATGCTCAAATTAGTTAACTGAGCATAAAATTACATTTTTAATCAGGAGACATGCAGTATCAAGAAATTGGTCAAGATGGCCTTTTCTTGATATAAAACTAATATATTTATAATCAGCATACTCAAATTAGTCATTTGATTACAAAAAGTAAATTTTGATCGGGAAACATGCAGTACCAGAAAACTGGTCGAGATGACCTCGAATGAAGTTGAAATTGATAAATTTGGGCTCAGCATGCCCAAATTAGTCAGTATAGCTTATCAGTATGTGCCGCTCGAATGTCGCCGGAGGCCGAGAAATTCACGACGCCGGATCTCCGCCGTCGGACGTCCGATCGACACGATTCCGGTCCTAAAAGTTTCATGGTGAAGAGGAGAACAAAACCCATAGCTCATTTCACCTTAACAGCCGCCGAATCACACCGCTCGAAGCTTTACCGTCGCCATCGTGTCGCCACCGTGAAACTCATCGTTTCCGGCAGAGTTGAGCCACAATACCGATACCAAAATGCTCAAAATTTCATGGGGAACAAAAGCCTTAAATCAATTTTGGGCAAAAACGTCGGGAAAATGGAGATTCAAGCACGCCGCTGCCCTTCATTTTTCGGGGGTTAATTTCTGGCAATAGGAGCTTCAATTGGTGAAATTGACACTACCAATGAGTTCCTCACGTCGAGATCTACGAGATGGTGGCCTCCTTTTTCGTCATCACCACCGGTCAACCGCTGGTCAATGTCGGTCAACATCGGTCAATGACGACCGGTGACTAAAAACTGAAGAATGGCCCGTTGGCCTATTTTTGATATTCTGGACACATCCGCGGCGTCAGAATTGCAAGACAGATTCAAAAGTAAAGAACGGAGAATCAAAGTTTGTGTACGCGAGATGAAACAACCCGGTCGATCGTCGATTGAAGTCAATATACCCGATGGACGTCGTTGAACGACTCCGATAGTGATTTCAACTATTTTAATTTCTCAATTTATTAATTGGGATGATTATGTATTAATTATGGACTATGTGTATGAAAAATAGTCAAATAAGAAAAAGTGTAAAATGTGAAGATTTTTACGTAAAAGTTGAGTTTTACGTAAAAATATAGGCCTCTGGTATAGTACGTGGTAGAATAGAATTAAGTTAGATGGTTTCGAGGAGTTTCCTAAATGCTGAGAATCCAAAAATTAAGCAGAAATGCTGTCGAAATTTCAAAAATGGCACAAAGGGGTATTTTAGGAATCGAAGGGTAAAAATATGGTTGGGATGGAAACCCGAGACCCCTCAGTGATCTAGGCCCGAAAAAGAGGATTAATGACCTAGGGTCGGAATAGTACCACCCGAGGGTCGATGAATAGTGACCCGAGCATTACGGCAATTAAGGCTGAAAAAGCTCAAAAAGTCTTAAGAAAAATGATTTTATGATTTTTGGGTTCAGAAAATCCAGCCTAAGTAATAAAATGAAAATGATATGGCTCAAAGACCTGTCAGGGGTAAAACGGTCACTTTGACTGAAAATTTCAGGAATGATTCAAAAGCGCCCTAATGGACTTAGAATGACTTAATTAAGATTCTAAGGACTAGAATTAAGTTGTAAATCAAAGAAAAGTAAGGTTATGATGAAAAATCTCGTTAGGGGTAAAATAGTAATTTTGCCAAAAGTTCAGGACAAAATGGTAATTTTGTCAAAAGTTAGCAGAAAAATTATAAATGGGATATTAGACCCCTAATTCATGATTGGGAAATGAAACGTAAAATTTTTATGTTTTATTAAGCTTTATGTATGATTTAACTAACGAAAATAACCGTGATTATTTCGGTTATAAGAATCCGATACAGACACAATGAAGGGATGTCTGCGGACCAAGAAAGCAAGAAAGAAGATACGAGCCAAAGTATCTGTAAGTTTGAACATTTAATTGACTGCAACATGAATAGACTATTATATCTAAATGTCATATGTGGTAAGCTTCAAATATTTCTATGTCTGCAACATATATAGACTTTTATGTGTTATATGTTGTAAGTTCAAATATTTAGTTGACTGCAACATAAATTGACATGTTTATATCTATGTTTTATGTGTAGTAAATTCAGACATTTTATTGTCTGTTACATGAAATTATGTAATATGTTTATATGTTATGTATGAAATGTAAAGTATATATGTAAGGTGTTATATGCACAAAGGTTTATTTAATAAAATACACGCAATGAAAGAAAGACATGAGAAGTGTTATAGACTATGGAGACAATGATAATGCCCCCTAGTCTGAATCATACGAAAGACAATAAAAAAGACAAGAATTAGCAAAATAATAAGACTGAAGCTTTAAACGTTGGATGTTTATGTGTTAGGTCTAAGTCCAACATGAATTGACTTTTATGTTTAAGTGTTATTTATAGTAAGTTCGGGCATTTAATTGTCTGCAACATGAACTTACCTGACATGTTTATGTGTTATGTGTTCATATGCAGTATGTAAGTTTAAATATTTCCATGTCTACAACATAAATGGACTGGTCATGTTTAAGTGTTTTATGTGCAGTTTTAGTGCCAAGATACTATGATTTGAATGTTACGAAAGTCATGTTATGAACCATGCATTATGTCTAAGTCAAATGTAAATTGACTTGACATGTTTAGGTTTATGTGTTATATTTTGTAAGTTCATACATTTATCTATCTGCAGCATGAATTTACTCAGTATGCTTATGTGATATAGATGACAGAAATTTAGTAGTCAGTTGCTGTATGCACACTAACATAAGAGATAAAATCTTAAGAAAACTACAGAATAAACTACAGAATAATTTAAAGAGTTCCAGACCCAGGAGGCAGTGTAAATGCTACCGGTCCAGAACCACAAGAAAATCAGTAACTAAATTAGTATTGGCGTACCGGCCTCCCACACAGGTGGAGGTTTTTCAGATTCAGTATTGTTAGGACTTCAAACTGCTAGTGATATGTCCCGAGTTTGGAAGTCTGATGTTATGTAGACTATAGAGGATTGGTCAGTGGGTCGCTCCCCAGAGTCCCTTTCAGTTATGCATGTATTACGATGCGACCAATCATAGGACCCAAAAACTAGAACGTAATGAAAGATAAAGACTCAAGAAAAAAAAATATGCAGCCCATAAACGAGCATAAAATATACTAACACTACGAATACCGATGTAATCAAAGTCACTGTTCACGGTCAACGATACTGTTCACAGTCGACAGTACTGTTAATGGTTAGAATTAGTATTCATAGTGAATAGTAATACAAAAGCAATGCATGTTATTTATTATGTTAATGATCCATGTGATGTTTGATGTTAAGGATATTTAAGCATACGTAAGTGTATTTGCAATGCTTAAGTATATTTACAAAGTTTTACATATTTAAGTATGATAAGTATATTCATGATATGAAATGTGAAAGTACTTTCATAATAACAAGTGTGTCAAGTATGTTATATTTATGATGTTAAGCTTATATTCAATATGCTATGTTTAAATCATGATATGTTTACAATAATAAGCATGAAATTCTGTTCAGTTGTTATAGGGCTCCCAAACCGATGGTGGTACGTCCCAGATTTGAAAGTCTAATGTTATGTAAATTGTAGAGGATAGCACAAAAGTATGTTCAAAATATTAAATACGTTTAAAGCATGTCAAGAATGCAAGTATGTTCAAGATATTAAGAATGTTTAAAGCATGTAAAGAATGCAAGTACGTTCAGGATATTAAGTATGTTTAAAGCATGTTAAGTATGAAAGTGTACTCACGGTGTGCAATATGTCTAGTATGGTTATGATGAAAAGTATGTATAAGTATGTGTTAAATATTATATACGTTACGTATGAAATCTAAAGTAATGTATGATATATGTTGTGTTAATGTTCTGATGCCATAGTTGGTATCATATATGTTCTATCAGATATGGTATGAAGGATGTTAAATATGTTTAAGTATTAATGTTAAGCAAACATAATGTTATAAAGTTACTATTTATAGTGAATAGTATTATTCATGGTAATAAGCAAGTATAACATGACTAATGTTCGTATTAAAAATAGGATATGTTATAACTATTACGCATAAGTTAATAAACGTAAGTTAATCATACTATGTTAAGTATGCTCTATATAATGATAAATATGCATTTTATATTTAAATACGAATGTCTAAGTAATAAACAATACGTGTATGCAATGTTTGCAGGTATGAAAGTATGTTTATGACATTAAAGATATTTAAGTATATGTAAGTATAATTTACGATGCTTAAGTACATTTATGATGTTTTGTGTATTTCAGCATGACAAGTATATTTACCATGTTAAATGTGAAAGTATTTTCGTGATAATAAGTATGATATATATGTTATGTTTACGATGTGTAGCATACATTAAGTATGCTATGTTTACGATGTTCAAGTATACACAAGTATGACTACGATGTTTCAAGTATGTTAAGTATAAAAGCAAGTTCATAATGCCAAGTATATTAAGTATGTTCACGACATTACAGTAAGTTCACGAGGTTCAAGTATGAAAGTATGTTCATTAGATTAAAGCATGATAAGTACAAAAGTATGTTTATGATGTTAAGTACGTACAAAGTACATTAAGTATGTTTACGATGCGAAGTGTGAAAGTAGGATTATGATATAAAGTGTGTTCAGATATATACAAGTATGTTTATAAGGTTATATGTGATAAGTATGAATGTTAAGCAATATACGATATACGTTATGTAATGTTCTGAGGCTATAGTAGGCATCAAAATTACCTTGTACTATATGGTATGAATTGTTATATGTCACGAATGTATGTTTGAACTTACTGAGCCTGTCGCTCATAAGTTGTTTATGTTACAGGTAAGTATCCTGCATGACGATAAGACAAGTGATGGATAACAAACGAGATCTGCATGTGCCAAGGGACTGGGCGAGGTTTATGATACTGCTATGAGTCTTTCATTGAGTTTTTTAAAAGAGTAATGAAAAAAATGTTGAAATGATATTTTATAATGTATATCAAGTTATGACGATGTAAAAGATTTACTTTAGTAAATGTTTTACGATGATACAGTTTTCAAGTTTAAGTTAAAGAAAAAAAAACTACTCCCTATTTTCACGTTCAAATGGGAAGTTAAAGTAAGCATGTTAAAGGAAGTATGTTAAAAATAAGATACCAGCCATCATAAGTGGTATCAGAATAAGTTAAAAGCAAGTTGCTGACGACCTAAATGGTTACAGTATATCACAGTTGGCAACAATAGCTAACTGTAATAGTACTGTTTAACCCTTCGTAGGGTGGGACGTCACAATACTGACCACCAGAGTTTAAAATACTTCTTCACGTAAAAGTAGTTGAATATGTGGCAAAGGAGATGGTTGAAGCTGGTAAAGGATTATGATTGTGAAATCCTTCACCATCCTAGAAAAACCAATTGTGTTGCAGATGCGTTAAGTAGAAAATCTGTTGTTTCACAACAACTACCGATTGGAAAACTTCCAAGGTCATTGTAACAGGAGATTAACGCATTGAAGATGGAGTTGATATCTGGAAGATTGGCTACACTTCAATTGGAATCATCATTATTCGAGGACATTAGAGAGGCTCAAAAGCGAGATCCCAGTCTAGAAAGTCCTCAGGAGGGAGTGTCTAAAGATGGACTAATCCTACATTAGGGAAGAATTCATGTTCCCAATGATGAAGGATTAAGAAGGTGGATTATAGTAGAAGCCCATGAAATGCCATATTCAGTGCATCCTAACCAGTAAGATATACCAGGATTTGAGATTATAATTCTGGTGGATAGGGATAAAGAAGGATATTTCTGAATTCGTGAGCGGATGTTTGACGTGCCAAAAAGTTAAGGCTGAACACCAACATCCAAGTAGGAAATTAGAATCGTTAGAGATTCCCGAATGGAAATAGGAACATATTATGAAGGACTTTGTGGTAGGACTGCCGAAAACCCGAGAAGGCTATAATGCCATTTGGGTTATTGTCGATAGACTAACAAAGATGGCAAGGTTCATAGCAGTGAAAATGACTTTTTCACTAGAAAAGCTAGCAAATCTTTACGTTAACCAATTGGTCAGGTTACATCGAGTTCCTAAGTCCATTATATCAGATCGTGATGCACGATTTTCTTCGAATTTCTATAAGTGTGTGCAAGAAGCCATGGGAACAGAAGCACATTTGAGTATAGTATTTCATTCGTAGACAGACCAGCAATCTAAGCGGACAATCCAAATGCCCGAAAACATACTTTGCGCGTGTATAATAGATTTCCTGGGAAGCTGGAACGAGAAACTTCCATTGGTAGAGTTTTTGTACAATAATAGCTACCAAGCTTCTATAGGAATGGCACCTTATGAAGCTTTATATGGAAGGAAGTGTAGATCACCTGTGCACTAGTATGATCTAGAAGAAAAGCAGCTACACAAGATAGATTTTGTGCAAGAAACAACTGATGCAATTACAAAGATACAACAACGAATGAAGATAGCACAGAGCTGGCAGAAAGGCTATGCGGACAAGAGACGAAGATCCCTGGAGTTTAACAAAGGGGATTTCGTATTTCTAAGGGTTTCACGATGAAAAGAATAGTGCATTTTGGTAAGAGAGCGAAATTGAGTCTGAGATATATTGGACCATTTGAAATTATCGAACGCATTGGGAAGGTGGCCTGTAAGTTGGCCTTATCTCCATAAATGTCAGCAGTGCATAATGTGTTTCACGTGTTGATGTTGCGAAAGTACATATCGAATCCATCCCATGTACTGAAACATGAACCAATCCAGATTCAGGAAGATCTAACGTATGAATAGAGGCCCATATAAATTTTGGCACGAGAAGACAAAGTTTTAAGGAAAAAGACGATCCCACTAGTCAAAGTGCTGTGGAAAAATCACAACATTGAAGTAGTTACATGGGAACGTGAGGATGAGATTAGAAATTTGTACCACCACTTGTTCTAAATTTTCGAGGACAAAAATTTTATAAGGAGGAGTGAATGTGATAAATGAGAATTTTCAGATTCTCAGAGAGAATTAAAATTGTATGTATATAACAATTTTAATGTATAAAATGTGAAAAAGTTATATTTTAATACTGTTGAGAATACTGTGAAAATGTTCTAACAGTGTTAAAGATGTGAGTTCGGAGATAGAAAATCTTTCCGAACAGAATCAGGTGAAACGGCTTAAAAACGGAGCCAAAAACCCGGGAGAGTACAACGAAGTGCACTAAAAGATCAAATTTTATGGTAATGAATTCTGGTTAAACGGAAGCAAAATAAGGCAGACCGATCGCACCGGAGGCGTCCAAAACCTGCCTACGTGATTTCGGTAAATTTCCGTTCAGTTTCACTTTCGATCAAACTTTGACCACGAATTAATTCATGAATTAATTAGATGATGCCATAGGTGACATCATAAATGTGATGTAATAAATGAAAAAGGAAAGCTTATTAGATAAGTTTGGTGGCATTAATGGCTAGGATTTAATGCATCTTGGATCAAAGGCAAAGATTAAGCCAAAATGGCTTGAAAAATGTTTTAAAAAAAATGAAAAAAGGGAGCCGCCCAAACGGATAAAAATCAGCCCAAAAATTTTAGTTTTGAACCAAAAAAGTTTGCAAATAAGTCCTTGAACAATTAGCAAATTGTTGGGAAATTTTGCAAAAAGGTCCTCCATTCTTTGCCTATAAATAGGTGATGAGGATTCATGAGGAAAATTGAAAAATGCAGCCAACCTCTTGCCCTCTAAAATCGGCGAGCTTTCTTTCTTTTCAAACCAAATTTTGAAAAAAATTTCACACCAAATTAGCCTCCAAAATCACACTAAGGATCAAGAAGATAAATTGATATGGTGAGCTTCCAATTTGAAGCATTTTTCTTGATTTTCTTCATGAAAATCCGTTGTCCATTGGTGTGGAAAATTGATGAATTAGTTTGGTGATTATGTTCATTTAGTGATATGTTAATTAAAGCATGATTTGGAAATTTAAAACAAGCAAAAATTGTGTATGTTTCTTCATGAAACTCGTGGCCTTGTAGGGTGGAAATGATGTGGAAAATTTGATGATTTGTTTTAGTGGTTGTGTTGGTTTGGTGTTGTGTTAACTTAAGCATGTTTTAGAATCATGAAACAAGCAAAATTGTATATGTTTCTTTGGTAAAATCTATGGCTTATGAGCATGGGAGTATGAAAAATTTTTGTGATGAATTTGATGAGGAATGTGTTATAAGAACCCTAAGAATGAGGAAAAATTTTCCTATGGTTGTGAAGCATGAAAACTGTGGCTAAGGTTAAGAGAATGAAAAATTCTTAGGTTCTTAATGTTGAATTATACATTAGGAACCCTAAGAATAAATGATGGAAATGAGGAATTGTGAAAAAAATTGTTGTGTTGATTTTCATGAGAAAACCGTGGTGCATAGTTGAAGAAATTGATGAATTTTGTGTTGTGATTGAATGATGGTAATTATGCAAAAAATTTTATGGAAAGTTTGGTAACTTTTCATAAAATAGGCCTCTGGTATAGTACGTGACAGGTATAAAGGTTCTGAGGTGTACCTAACGCAGGCAAACCTAAAAATACAAGCGAAAATGCTGCCGAAATTTCTAAAACAGCATAAGGGCATTTCGGGAAATGAGGGGTAAAAGTTTAGGCTCGGAAACGAAACCGAGACCCCTAGGTATGTTAGAACCGATAATGGAAAATTAAAACCAAAAAGGAATAGTACAACGACCCTTTTATGACTAAAATACCGAGAACAGGAAAAAAATTCACGTTAGGGGTAAAATTAAAACCAAAAAGGAATAGTACAACGACCCTTTTATGACTAAAATACCAAGAACAGGAAAAAATTCACGTTAGGGGTATTTTAGGAAACGAGGGGGGAAAATTATGAATGGGATAGAAACCCGAATCCCTCAGGAACCAAGGCTTGGGAATGGGATTAGAAACGTTTCAGGAGTAGTGAAATACCCATTTGAGGCTCTGAAACGCTAGAAAAACGAGAAACGACCCTAGGTGTTGGATGAATAGTACCTGAGGGTCGGGTGAGGAATTGTTATCGATTTTATAGTAAATAATACTGTAAAAATATACCAAAGCCTAAGAAATATTATTTTATGATATTTGGACTTAGAAAATCCCGAGAACGTGATAGAACGGAATCGTTATGGTCCCGAGACCCGTCAGGGGTAAAATGGTCATTTTGATCAAAAATTTCTAAAAAGGCTTGGAAAGGACCGTAAAGGATCTAGAACACTTTAAATAAGATTCTAGAGGCCATAATTAAGATTTTTAAAGTTAAAAATAAAAAAAAAATTATAAGTACACCAGCGTGTATATTTAAACACGGGTGTGTACATTTAAACACAGGCATGTACAATGATACACGGCCATGTAGTGTAAACCCGAGAGGTACACAGGCTTGAACATGGACGTGCTGCAAGCTATGTACCACGTAAAGAGTTGAAATATGTTGTAAAATTTATCACAAAATGAATATGTCCAAAGTGATAATTGATGATAGGTACTAACAGACAATACTCTATCTATAGGGATCCAAACTAGAGACAAAACTGTGGAGGATTTCCGAGGGTGGGCACTATCACAGTTATAGTAAGTTTAAACATTTTTATACCTGCAACATGAAATATTGTGATATTTTGAATATGTACTAATTGTACGTTAGCTGTTACATTTTACGGGCACTAGAGGGTAGTAGACTAACACACCCCGAGGAATGATAAATTGAGAGGTGTACTGTAGGTACACTATGGAAGGACTATGACTAAATTTAAGGCACACCCTTAATAGAAAGAATGTGTAAGACTTACGGGCAACAATTGTTCCTGACTTTGAGGTGATGTTAATGCCACCCGGTTGGAAATGTAATTGAAAGATGGTAATAAAACCACGTTTGGCATACCGCCCCTCCAACAATGTGGTGGAAGTATATAAGTCCTTGAGGGACACAGTGACTGCTTCAGGCGATGATGGATTGGAAAGGAAAGAGCCTTAGGGTCACTCCCAAGGCCCTCAAAGTCAACGCGCAAATATCAGTACGACCACTATGAGCTCAAAACCAGACTGTAAATACTGATAATAACCAAAAATGATATGAAAGCCATAATTAAGTATAATTGAGCATAACCGACACTACCACTAAGTGTAATAGACTCGGTTAGGGTGACATGAATAGTAATCGATTAGAGTTAAAGTTACTATTCATCGATCAAAGGCTAAAGTTACTATTTATGGTGAATAGTACTATTTATGATGAATAGTTCTATTCATAGGAAATTGTATTTTTGATATTTTCGAATATGTATGATTCATAGAACGTATGTTTGAACTTACTGAGCCTGTTAGCTCATCGATTTGTTCATGTTGCAGGTAAGAAACTTATCCAGTAGACTACCTAGATGGCAACAGGATACGCGGTGTCAATAGGATAGGGAATCCACTGTGGATTTTAGTCCTACTACAAGTCTTCCGCTGAGCATCAAAATAGTGAATTGAAGAAAATGTATTTTTGAAACAAAGTTTACAAATAGTATCTTTGTAAATTATGTTGTATTGTACAAAAGACAACTAAGTTTGTGTTTTATATGGCTTTTATATAATGTTTATGCAAGAAAAGTATTTTGAAAAGAAAAAAAAATATGGGTGAAAATTTTGGGCCCTGAAAATGAGAGATTTAAAGTAAAAATGATTTTTAAATAACGACCCAATGAGGGGCACGGGCTATCAATTAGGAAATGCCCTAAGCATTAGAAACATTTTGATGTATTTGTTTTGAACTAGATAATAAAACTATATGTAGAGGTTATTCATTGCATTGCTGTCTGTACTCAATTTATTTACATGTTAAAGTAAATGTAAGCAAATATGGCTCCCTGACTGCTTGTGTTAAAACTGTTAGAACGTTGCATGCAATGGACTTTTGTATGCGAGAAGACAATGTTCTAAAGTAAGCGGTCTAAACAAAGGTCTATAGTCTATGGTGTTAGACCGAGCATCTAACTCATCTTAAGACTATTATGTTGTCTAAAGCCATGGTAGAGACTGTTTGCCTTGATTGTGTGGAGCTGGACTATGACGCCCCCTGATTCTGACCACACACAACCGTCATGAATCAACTCTACGGCCGACCAAGACCGCTCGTGTACCGAATCTGGATCGTTAGTTTTAAACTCTTTTGCTCACAACTTTTAAATATCAGGGCCTAAAATTTCACCCATAATTTTTTTTCTTTAATGTAGGAAAATAAACCGGTAAAAACGTATCAGAGTGGCGCAGCGGAACAATCAAAATTTTTTGGATCGTTAAATATCTCATGATGCCATATACAATAAACCAACAACAATTAAAACTCATACCTCAAGGACGCCAATCTTGCAGGAGGAGAATGACCGGAGGCTTCAACCAACTAGCCTTCTCTACTATTCTCCAATTCCCGAATGGCTGAGTGTGTGGGCACTCTGAACCTCGATCGGTATGCTAGCACTGCTAGTCTTCTTCCGACCACCCAGATCTCTAAAGAACTTTATTGTCACGATGAGCTGTGCAACAATAAGCCTGCTCACCTGAGAGTCTGTGGTCTGAGAGAACTGGAGTGGCAGGACCTCTATTTATAGACCTGCATGAGGTGATTCTCTGAATTCGAATTGGACTAGGAAAAGATTTTCTCCCTTATCCAAACCAAAAAATCCAAATTTTCCAAGGGAGAATCTCCACAATTAAATTCTGTTTTCCTAGGATAAATCCAATCCAAATCTAAACAAGATTTTAACTAGAATTTTATCTCCCTTTTTCAACCAAAAAATCCGAAATCTTTAGGAGAAAATCTTCTCCAAATTTTCGGCCACTTTTAGGATAAGGAAGAATCAAAATTCCACTAGGATTTTTCAAGCTAAATCTCATCTCAACCTTATCCAAAAATAACCGAATTTCCTAGGATTTAGGCTCCAAAATTTCGGCCACTTTTAGGGAGTAAAGAGAATCCAAATTCAACTAGGATTGAAGCTTGAATTTACCCTTGAATCTTATCCACAAAAACCGAATTTTCCATTGAGGATTATCCTCAAAAAATTCACCCACTTTTGTTGGGATTTGGATTCAAAATTCAAGTAGGATTCTAACAAGATTATCCTCTCCAAATCCAACTCAAATCCGAATTTCAAACCTTGTGGATTTTCCACAAAAATTCGAATCCTACTTGGACTGTGATTCAAAATTTGAATTTCAAATTTCAAATTTCAAATTTCAAATTTCAAATTTAAATTTCAAATTCAAATTTCAAATTCGAATTTCAAATTCAAATTTCAAATTCAAAATTCCAATTTCAAATTTCAAAATTCAAAATTCAAATTTCAAAATTCAAAATTCAAATTCCACAAAACGATTGTGTTTCATATTCTTGTTCTCATGGATAATTTTCTACAACTCCAATCCAATCTCAAATAAAATCATGGCAACTTTATTTGGAGTTCGAATAATTGTGTACTCTATTATCCAAAACAAAATCTGAATCCAACCGGAGAGAATCTTGTCTACCATCCTAATCCTGTGTCATCACCATCCATGCATAATAAACTAGCCTATAGCATACACAAATCAATTTGCCAAACGTTAAGGAATTATGTGGAGCTAGTAGAGGGACTGATTGGACATATATAATCGGGCTCCCGTGATTCCATATGATCATCATTCTGTACCGAACAACTCAATCATATGATCACTAATTTCAGAGTCACACCACTATAAACCTGAAACTGAACTCCCAATTATATACCGTATTACGTAAGCCTGTGACGAGCTACCATCCAATGACCTTGTCATATATGCAAAACCCTCATATGATATCCATGATCAGCCTTAGGTCAAAGTCCGTTTAATGCTACTGATCAGGCTATCTTAAAGTTCCATTATACTACCGAATCAAGAAAATGATTATTCACCATATGTGAATAAGAAGTCATCCGCCTAGCAGACGACCCAAGGCCTTGTCCATTTTCACATTCAGTATAATGCCTTTAAGAGGATACCTTTAACTCCTCAGAGCTATGATTCTGATATCTGCAAACAAACCCTTCATCGTATACAAGTCATGCACCCAACGAACCGGTCTATAAGCTTACTACCTCTGAGACGCTTTAGCCATTGGAACATCAAAGTACACAAGTCATATACATGAAGTAGTTCATTTACTCAGGATTAAGGTTATTGCACAATGAACGTCAAAAGCAGATTGATCCACTCATAGCGGACTACGTAGATCAATCACGCTTTAGTCCCGGTCTAATATGTCACCTCCAAGCAACATATCCATGTCTCTACTTGGGAGTCCAGCTCCAGACAGTCAAGACAGACCGTCCCCTCCAAGGCTTTAGACAACATAATAGTCTTAACATGAGTTAGATGCTCGGTCTAACCCCATAGACTACAGACCATAGTTTAGACTGCTAACTTTAGAACATTGTCTTCTTGCATACAAAAATCCATTGCATGCAACGTTCTAACAGTTTTAACACAAGCAGTCAGTGAGCCATATTTGCTTACATTTACTTTAACATGTAAATAAGACGAGGACAGATAGCAATGTAATGAATAACCTCTAAGTATAATTTTATTATCCAGTTCAAAATGAATACATCAAAATGTCTCTAATACTTAGGGCATTTCCTAACAATCTCCCACTTGCCCTAAGCCAGTAGATGTGCCATGTTACGCATCCCCATCGCCTCTACATGCCTCTCAAAGCTTCTAGCTACCAAAGTCTTAGTAAAGGGATCAGCGATGTTGTCCTCGGACGCGATCTTACAAACATCTACTTGTCCTGTCTCCACATGCCCTCTAATAATGTGATACCTCCGATCGATGTGCTTGGTCCTCTTGTGGTGCCGAGATTCCCTTGTGTTGGCAATAGCCCCTGTATTATCACAGTAAAGTGTGATAGGCTTGTCAACACCCGGAATGACCTCAAGGTCTCTAAAGAACTTGCGGAGCCAAACCGCTTCTTTAGATGCCTCAGCCGCAGCCACATACTCAGCCTCCATAGTAGAGTCAGCTGTGCAGCCCTGCTTCACGCTCCTCCACACAATGGCGCCTCCTCCGAGCAAAAACACTGATCCAGATGTCGATTTCCTCGAATCCTTACAAGTCTGGAAGTCTGAGTCCTTGTATCCTACGGGTGTTAGGTTCCCTCCAGAATACACTAGCATATAATCCCTCGTTCTCTTAAGATACTTGAGTATATGCTTTACTGCTTGCCAGTGCTTGGTTCCAGGATTCGCTTGATATCGACTCACCATACCTACTGCAAAACATATGTCCGGGCGAGTGCAAAGCATAGCGTACATAAGGCTACCCACAGCGGATGCATAAGGGACCTTACTCATACGCTCTCTTTCTTCCGATGTCTTGGGACAGTCATCCAATGAAAGAGTTAAACCGGCAATAGAAGGTTGTGAGCCTTTCTTTGCCTCTAGCATTGCATATTTGTCAATTATTTTATCTATGTATGAAGCTTGGGATAACGCTATCATTTTGTTCTTTCGATCTCTGAAGAGACGAATGCCTAGAACATAATTAGCTTCTCCCAAGTCCTTCATGTCAAACTGTTGGTGTAACCAAATCTTGACCGATGATAAGTTCCCTACATCATTCCCAATGAGTAGTATATCATCGACATAGAGTATCAGAAAGACCACTTTTCCATCCTTAATACGTTTATAAACACAAGGTTCATCAACGTTCTGCTCAAAACCAAATGTCTTAATCGCTTGATCAAACCTCTGGTTCCATGAGCGGGATGCCTGCTTTAATCCATAAATGGATCTAAGCAACTTGCAGACTTTCTTATCTTGGCCTTTTTCTACGAACCCTTCGGGCTGTATCATATAGATACACTCTTCAAGATGGCCATTTAAGAATGCCGTCTTGACATCCATTTGCCAGATCTCGTAATCGAGAGCCGCAGCAATGGACAGAAGAATACGGATAGACTTCAGCATAGCAACAGGCGAAAAGGTTTCCTCGTAATCGATTCCAGCCTTTTGCGTGTATCCCTTTGCAACCAGTCTAGCTTTGAAAGTTTCCACTCTCCCTTCCGCATCCTTCTTTCTTTTGTAGACCCATTTGCATCCAATGGGTTTTATCCCATCCGGCAAATCTACAAGTTCCCAAACAGAGTTGGATTTCATAGAATCCATCTCATTGTTCATAGCCTGTTTCCAAGATCTAGAATCAACATCCTTTATAGCTTCATCATATGTGACCGGATCTTCCTCATGCTCATGAGCCTCGGCCTGGTATACCTCAGCATCATACATAAAGAAATTAGGTTTCTTAGAAACCCTCCCACTACGACGAGGCACCCTAAATTGTTGATCGTCTGCAGGTCTTTCACTGGAACTCAGACTTGCGTCCAAGACCGAAATCTGGGGAGCAGTTCTTTCACCCGATAACTCCTCTAGCACCACTTTGCTTCGAGGCTTAAAGTCATTCATGTGACTTTCCTCCAAGAATGTCGCATGGGTTGAGACAATGACCTTTTGTTCCTTCGGGTTATAGAACAGACCTCCTTTAGTTCCCTTTGGATACCCTACAAACATGCACAATTCTGATCTTGGTTCCAACTTCTTCGCATCCCCATCCAGTACATGTGCCGGGCAGCCCCATATTCTCATATGTCCAAGGGAGGGCTTCCTGCCACGCCACAATTCATACGGAGTTCTAGGAATTGATTTGCTCGGAACCTGGTTCAGAATATAGCACGCCGTTTGTAAAGCATGTCCCCAAAATGATAATGGCAGCGTTGAGTAACTCATCATGGACCGTACCATATCCAATAAGGTCCTATTTCTCCTTTCGGCTACACCATTCTGTTGTGGAGTACCAGGTGCAGTCAATTGGGATAAAATCCCGTTCTCTACAAGATGTCCTAGAAATTCATCAGAGAGGTATTCGCCACCTCGATCAGATCGAAGTGTCTTTATGGATTTATCCAATTGCTTTTCCACTTCCGCACGATACTCTTTGAACTTGTCAAAGGTTTCGCTCTTGCGGTGCATCAGATACACATATCCATACCTCGAGTAATCATCTATGAAAGAGACATAGTACTCGAACCCTCCTCGTGCTGTGACGTTCATGGGGCCACATACGTCAGTGTGCACAATTTCTAAGAGCTCCTGTGCCCTTGTACCCTTAGCTCCAAAAGACCTCTTAGTCATCTTACCCTCTAGACAAGACTCACATTGGGGAAGTCGTACCTCCTCCAGAGATTCCAAAGGACCGTCTTTCACCAATCTTTGAATCCTATCCTGATTAATATGACCAAGTCTTAAATGCCAAAGATACGCCTTGTTAGAGTGAGAAACTTTCAACCTTTTAGAGTTATCAATTAATTCAGTGTCAAGCAGTGAGTACATCTTTGGTCTGATCAAATATAGGTTTCCATCCATCCATCCAGAACAGATAAAAGACTTATTTCTACGAATATCAACTCTTTTACTAAAAGAAACTCAATAAGAATCCTTTATTAAACAAGCTACCGATATAAGGTTCCTCCTAAAATTAGGAACATAAAAACAGTCTTTCAATAAAATAAACCTAAATTGATCAAAATAAAGATGAACGTCTCCCACTGCCTCAGCCACCACAAAGCTACCATCTCCAGTCCGCAACGAGAGGCTCCTATCATGTAGACTTCTCGTTTCCACGAACCCCTGCATAGAAACACAAACATGATTAGTGGTGCCCGAATCAATGACCCATGTGTCTTTCGATTCTTCCACCAAACACGCTTCTAAGTAATGAAGTTCCTTACCTTCCTTGCCCTTGGAGGCTAGGAATTCCCGGCAAGCCTTCTTGAAGTGACCTACCTTCCCACAGTGGAAGCATTTGGACTTTTTAGGGTCCTTCGGCTTCTTGTTCTTCTTCTTCTTCTTCCCGTCCGAGACAGGAGGATTAGAAGAACTGGAAGCCACTTGCTTCTTATTTGGCCTCTTCCTCTTCCGTGAGGGATTGGAAGATTCCGCCAAATTGGCCTCTCCTTTAGGTCGGACCGTATCCTCATCCCTGATCATCCGCTCATAAGCCTGTAGTTGCTTCATGAGCTCGGTAAGTCCTAACTCCTTTGTCGCCAGATTGTATGCGGCCTTAAACCCCACAAAATCTTTAGACAGAGTCTTGAACACCATCTCGATCTGGGTGTTATAGTCCAACTCAGCACCATTCTCGGCAGCCTCAGCGAAGAATCCCATTAGAGTGATCATATGGTCCTTCACCGGAGCACCCGCCTTTTGCTTAGAGTTCATAATGCTGGTGATAGCGGACTGTCGAGCCAATTTTTCTTGGCCTCCGAACATGTCCTCCAGATTTTCCATGATCTCCCCAGCAACTTGATAAGTCTCATGCTGCTTTTGTAAAGCACTCGTCATGCTAGCAAGGATGTAGCATCGAGCTATCTCATTGGATTCTCTCCAACGATTATAGGCAACCGGGACCTCCTCAAGTGGTGTGTCAGGTTTGGGCCCAGGTGGGCATGGTTCGTCCAGTACGAACTTGTGTCTCTCGCAGCTGAGAACTATTAATAGATTTCTTTTCCAATCTTTATAATTGTCGCCATTCAACTTATTTTCAGTAAGTATCGAAATGAGGGGTGTCGGTGACATTTTGAACTGAAATAAAATTATACTAGACATCATTACAAAGCCCAAGCAAATATGCAGATAATTTAGCAAATAAAACATACAAGTATGTTCCTACATGAAACTTGAAAAAAATGTAGCATTGCAACGGTAATTCTCAGCACCTATTGCCCCAAGCCACCGAGGGGTGGTCATGAGAACAAATAGCCGGAACATGGACCCCGTCCATTTAATATATGTTACCTTAAATCCTCCAAGGTTAAGACATATATTAATAACCGCTTATTTGGCCACCAGTTTAGTTAACAGAGCTTCTAGGGAAGGTTAATAACTAAACGAGTTTTGAGTGTATAACCATTGTTTACGTAGCCCGATCCACGTCCTACCAAGCCACCGAGGGGTGGTCATGAATAGGATCGCACCCGAACACGTTTTCCACATAGGAGATCCAATCTAGTATACCGGCGGCGGTAAACACCTACCGAGGGGTGTGGTCAGGTCAGAACTGACGCGAGGCGTTACCATGCTTTCACATATGGATCAACAATGGAGGCCGTGGGTTTTGTTTGAAACCCTCTCCCACTCAATATTTTGAAAAACATGCAAGTTTTGACAAATTATGTATGATCAATATAGTATGAGCGGCACTCACCTATCCTATATGACATGTTATCAAATATGCATACAAAACATCCATCAATACATATTTATACATCCATGACATATCACAGAAAATAATTGACAGACTAACCAAGCTATGGTTCCATCCTAGAACAAAGAAAATAAAGATTACAAAATTCCATCCAAAGCATTCTTTGGGTCTTGACTTTTGTTTCGTCTTCTTGTATCCATCTTTATGTAGCCTCTCCATTTATTTCTCATCCCAAGAATTATTTAAAATTTAAATTTCCAAAAATTTAAATTTCAAATTCAAACTCCAAATTCGAATTTCAAATTTAAATTTCTAATTCAAATTTTAAACAATTTTAATCATCATGTGTAATAATATGTAATTTCAAAAATTTCAAATATTTAATTACATATTTTTAAACATGATTTAAAATTAAATCTCAAATTTAAAAATCAAAATTTTCAAATTTTGGACCGCCGCACCGCCGCCCGTGAAGGCGGCAGCCGCCGTGGGCAGCCATCAACCCCGGAGGGGCTGGCAGCCCACGGCCGCCCCTTGTGCAGCCTGCTGGGCTGCAGGCCAAGCCTGCAGCACCAGGCTGCACGCCCAAACTGGGCGCAGCAGCCGGCAGGCTGCAGGCAGCGCCTGCAGCCAGAGGCTGCACGCCCAGGCTGCGGCCAGCCTTGGGCAGGCCACGGCCACCCCTGGCTGCAGGCAAAGCCTGCGGCCATGGGTGGTGTGGGCCTGTACAGGGGCTGCCGCAGCCCCATCCTGCCCGAGGGCAGGGACTGCAGCCCCACCAAGGTTTGTCGGCCTATCCCGAGGGGTCGTGTCTCGATTTTCGTGCCATATTCCAATTTATCTTTTAGGATCTCCAAAAATTAATTTGAATCCCAATTAAATTGAAATTTTCCACACAATCAAAATTTCAACCTTTAAATTAAATTTAACTTTTGGGAAAAATAAATTACGGTCTTCAATCTTCAATCTACTCCAAGAATAATTACATAAAAAATTCCTATACCGTTTCCGGTGTACAAAATTCTATCCATAAAAATTCTAAGAGACAAAAATTAATATCCATGGGAAAATTACAGTGTTAATAAACTGCTCCCATGGTTACATAAAAAATTCCTAGATACAATTTTTCTAAATTCTAAGGAACCATAACCGGTATAAACAAGCATGCTTATAATAATTCAAAAAATTAAAATAACCACATACTTTATACATAATACATGATAACAACATAAAGGAACCCTAGAATGCCGCTCTCTAAATATCAAATCCATACATAAATAAAAAGACTAAGTAATTGTCTAATTTATGTACATGGCATAGTCATGAGATGGCTCTGATACCAATTGTAGGAAAATAAACCGGTAAAAACGTATCAGAGTGGAGCAGCGGAACAATCAAAATTTTTTGGATCGTTAAATATCTCATGATGCCATATACAATAAACTAACAACAATTAAAACTCATACCTCAAGGACGCCAATCTTGCAGGAGGAGAATGACCGGAGGCTTCAACCAACTAGCCTTCTCTACTATTCTCCAATTCCCGAATGGCTGAGTGTGTGGGCACTCTGAACCTCGATCGGTATGCTAGCACTGCTAGTCTTCTTCCGACCACCCAGATCTCTAAAGAACTTTATTGTCACGATGAGCTGTGCAACAATAAGCCTGCTCACCTGAGAGTCTGTGGTCTGAGAGAACTGGAGTGGCAGGACCTCTATTTATAGACCTGCATGAGGTGATTCTCTGAATTCGAATTGGACTAGGAAAAGATTTTCTCCCTTATCCAAACCAAAAAATCCGAATTTTCCAAGGGAGAATCTCCACAATTAAATTCGGTTTTCCTAGGATAAATCCAATCCAAATCTAAACAAGATTTTAACTAGAATTTTATCTCCCTTTTTCAACCAAAAAATCCGAAATCTTTAGGAGAAAATCTTCTCCAAATTTTCGGCCACTTTTAGGATAAGGAAGAATCAAAATTCCACTAGGATTTTTCAAGCTAAATCTCATCTCAACCTTATCCAAAAATAACCGAATTTCCTAGGATTTAGGCTCCAAAATTTCGGCCACTTTTAGGGAGTAAAGAGAATCCAAATTCAACTAGGATTGAAGCTTGAATTTACCCTTGAATCTTATCCACAAAAACCGAATTTTCCATTGAGGATTATCCTCAAAAAAATTCACCCACTTTTGTTGGGATTTGGATTCAAAATTCAAGTAGGATTCTAACAAGATTATCCTCTCCAAATCCAACTCAAATCCGAATTTCAAACCTTGTGGATTTTCCACAAAAATTCGAATCCTACTTGGACTGTGATTCAAAATTTGAATTTCAAATTTCAAATTCAAATTTCAAATTCAAATTTCAAATTTCAAATTTCAAATTTCAAATTTCAAATTTAAATTTCAAATTCAAATTTCAAATTCGAATTTCAAATTCAAATTTCAAATTCAAATTTCAAATTCAAAATTCCAATTTCAAATTTCAAAATTCAAAATTCAAATTTCAAAATTCAAAATTCAAATTCCACAAAACGGTTGTGTTTCATATTCTTGTTCTCATGGATAATTTTCTACAACTCCAATCCAATCTCAAATAAAATCATAGCAACTTTATTTGGAGTTCGAATAATTGTGTACTCTATTATCCAAAACAAAATCTGAATCCAACCGGAGAGAATCTTGTCTACCATCCTAATCCTGTGTCATCACCATCCATGCATAATAAACTAGCCTATAGCATACACAAATCAATTTGCCAAACGTTAAGGAATTATGTGGAGCTAGTAGAGGGACTGATTGGACATATATAATCGGGCTCCCGTGATTCCATATGATCATCATTCTGTACCGAACAACTCAATCATATGATCACTAATTTCAGAGTCACACCACTATAAACCTGAAACTGAACTCCCAATTATATACCGTATTACGTAAGCCTGTGACGAGCTACCATCCAATGACCTTGTCATATATGCAAAACCCTCATATGATATCCATGATCAGCCTTAAGTCAAAGTCCGTTTAATCCTACTGATCAGGCTATCTTAAAGTTCCATTATACTACCGAATCAAGAAAATGATTATTCACCATATGTGAATAAGAAGTCATCCGCCCAGCAGACGACCCAAGGCCTTGTCCATTTTCACATTCAGTATAATGCCTTTAAGAGGATACCTTTAACTCCTCAGAGCTATGATTCCGATATCTGCAAACAAACCCTTCATCGTATACAAGTCATGCACCCAACGAACCGGTCTATAAGCTTACTACCTCTGAGACGCTTTAGCCATTGGAACATCAAAGTACACAAGTCATATACATGAAGTAGTTCATTTACTCAGGATTAAGGTTATTGCACAATGAACGTCAAAAGCAGATTGATCCACTCATAGCGGACTACGTAGATCAATCACGCTTTAGTCCCGGTCTAATATGTCACCTCCAAGCAACATATCCATGTCTCTACTTGGGAGTCCAGCTCCAGACAGTCAAGACAGACCGTCCCCTCCAAGGCTTTAGACAACATAATAGTCTTAACATGAGTTAGATGCTCGGTCTAACCCCATAGACTACAGACCATAGTTTAGACTGCTAACTTTAGAACATTGTCTTCTTGCATACAAAAATCCATTGCATGCAATGTTCTAACAGTTTTAACACAAGCAGTCAGTGAGCCATATTTGCTTACATTTACTTTAACATGTAAATAAGACGAGGACAGATAGCAATGTAATGAATAACCTCTAAGTATAATTTTATTATCCAGTTCAAAATGAATACATCAAAATGTCTCTAATACTTAGGGCATTTCCTAACATTTAATACATACTTCATTTTAAGAAAACTAAGTAAGAAAGCCATGCCATATGCTAACTTTTATATGTCTTAATAAAGTACAACATAATATACAACATATAGTACATATATATGTATTGTATATTTTGTTTCCAAATTTATTTTCTTCAACTGAAAAAGCTCAGCGGAAAACTTATGGTAGGACCAAGTCCACGGTGAGTTCCTTACCCCTTTGACACGCTCGAATCCTGCCACCATCCAAAAATCTACTGGACAGGTTTCTTATCTGCAACATGAACAAACTGATGAGCTAACAGGCTCAGTAAGTTCAAACAGACATAGTAAGAATCATAATGATTCAAAACACTAAAAACTCAATTTCCTATGAATAGTACTATTTATCATGAATAGTATTATTCATCATGAATAGTGATTTTGACCTTTGACCAATGAATAGTAACAGTTATCCTAATCGGTTACTATTCACTTTACCCTAATGGGGTACTATTCACATATCCTAACCGAATTTACATTACTCTAATGTAAACTTTGGTTATGCTCAATTATGATTTTTATCATTTTATTGATTGTTTATTCTCTGTTTAATTTCTAGTTTAGAGCTCTATTTATGGTAGTACCGATGATTATTAGTGTGCTAACTGGGAGGGTCTAAAGAGCGACCTTAGAACATTAACCTCCACAGCCTTGATAACCCCATAGGATTTGAACAAACCTCTACCACTATGTTGGAGGGGCGGTACGCCTTAATGGTTTCGTTACCATCTTTCAATTTTATAGTCTTGACCAAGTGATATTAATCTTTACCTTAAGGTCACTATCCTCCATTGCCCGTAGGTCTTACTTATTCTCGTTATCTGGGATATGTTGTTCTAACTAGCCCCCCAAACGCCTATAGGATTTTATATTCAGTGTACATCTAGTACAGAATAGATCAACAGAGTATTTCATGTTGCAGACACGAAAATGCTTGAACTTACCAATACTGCGCTAGTGTCCACTTCTGAGACTCCTCCGCATTTCTGTCTCAATTTTGGGTTCCTACAAACATAATATTGTTTGTTAATACCCTATTTTAATTATCACTTTAAATGTACATTTATTTCACTTAATAATTCAATACTTTTAAATTTTGTTTATGGTACACGACCTGAAACACACCCGTGTCCCAGCCCGTGTCCTTTTCTGGTTTATTCTACATGACCATGTTGTTTTCTATCTTAGCCGTGTAACTGTACATGGCTTGATACACGCCCGTGTTCAAGCCAGTATACTTCTCGGGTTGAAAATTTCTTTATGTACATGATCGTGTATTTTTTTCTACATACCCGTGTTCTTCGAAATTTTTAGATTTTTAACTCTAAAACCTTTATTTTGAGTCTTATAATTTTATCTAAGTTATTCTAGGTCTTTTAGGGGCCTTTCCGAGCCTTTTGAAAATTTTTGGTCAAAATGACCATTTTGCCCCTAACGGGTCTCGGGACCGTAACTGTTCCGTTCTATCATTTTTTTCAAATTTTCTAAGTCCAAATATTTTAAAATAATATTCCCTAAGCTTCAGTATTGTTTTACGGCTTAAATTGCTGTAAAATCTCTATTTTATTTTTCCCGGCCCTTGGTTACTATTCATCCATCACCTAGGATCGTTTTTTCATTTTTCGAGTGTTTCGGAGCCTCAAATGGCCCTTTCACTACTCATTAAACGTTATTTATCCCGTCCCCGGCCCTCTGTCCTCGAGAGGCTCGGGTTTCCTATCCCGACCTACATTTTTCCCTCGTTTCCCGAAATACCCCTAACATGAATTTTTTTTCCTGTTTTAGGCAATTTAGTCTCTTTGAGTCTGTTTACTATTCCTTTTGGGTTGGTTTTCTATTTCTAATCCTAATTTACCGAAGGGTCTCGGTTTCCTTCCTGAGTCCAATATTTTCACCCCTTGTTTCCCGAAATACCCTTAAGCCGATTTTAGAAATTTCGACAGCATTTCCGCTTATATTTTAAGATTTCCCGATGTTAGGTATGCCTCAGAACCTTTGTATCTGCCACGTACTATACCAGAGGCCTATTTTATACAAAGTTTCCAAACTTTGTATAAAAATTTTCCACATGATTCAATATTCAGAAAGCAACACAAACCACAACATTTTTCTTTCAAACTAGCTTCGGTTTACTAGTTAATCACATCAAAATAATTTTTCATCACATCACATCATTCTTAGGTTTTCTAATGTATAAAACAACATCAAAAACCTAACAAAACATGCATTCTAACCCTAGCATGGCCACGGATTTTTATGCATAAACACAAAGAAAATTTTATTTTCTTTCCTAGGGTTTTTATCAACACTCTTCATCATTAAAAATTTTTCATTTCTTAATGTTCATGCCCACGGTTTTAGCAAGAAAATTACATCAAAATTTTCTTGTTTCCTTATTCCAATTCATGCTTAATTCAATGCATAAATAGTTGAACATAATTACTAAATTAAAACATCAAAAGTCATGCATTTTTCACACCATTATAGCCACGGTTTTTCAAGGGAAACATGCAAAATTTTTGCTTGTTTCTAAACCCTATTTCATGCTTTAAATACTACAACATCAAACCAATCATACAATCAACAAACAACAATTTTTTTCATTGTTTTTCAACATTCCAAAACCATGGATTTTCTATGGAAAGCCAAGGAAAAATGCTTAAATTTAGAAACTCACCTTAACTAATTGTTGGCTTGATGTGAGAAATGCAGTGCAAGCTTAATTTGGTGTGAATTTTGGAACAAATTTTTGGTTTAAGGGAGAAAAAAGCTCACGGTTTTTGGGCTGAAGAAAAGGCAAGAGTTTGGCTGATTTTTTTTATTTTTTTGATTGAATTTTGATGCCTATTTATAGGCAAAAACCAAGGGCTTGTTTGCAATTTTTTCCCAACAATTTCTTAATTGTTCAAGGACTGAAAAGTAAGGATTTTGGGGTAAAAATCAATTTTTTTTCTTCTTCCTTTCCAAGTGGCCAAATGGCCTTTTTCAAATTTTTTTAAAAATTTTTCAATGGCTTTTTGGCATAATCTTGGCCATTGATCATGAAGCAACTTAATCTAAACCATACACCTTTCAAAATTACTTTCTTAATTAAGGAAAATAATTTTGGTTTATGACATAATCAAGGTGATGTCATCCTACTATTCATATTAATTCACTAATTAATTCGTGGTCAATTTTTGACTGTAATCTGATCCGAACAGAACTTCACCGAAATCACGTAGGCGGGTTCTAGGCGCCTCCAGTGTGATCGGTTTGTCTTATTTTGGTTCCGTTTGATCAGAATTCTCTACCGTAATTTCCTATCATTTTCGTGCATCTCAATGCATTTTCTAGGGTTTTCGGTTCTAATTTTGAACCGTCTTACCCAATTATATTCGGTAAGATTTTCCATCCCTGAACTCACACACTTTAACGCTACCAGAACATTTTTACACTATTCATAATAGTATTAAAACACAACTTTTTCACATTTTATTCATTAAAATTGTTATATACATACAACTTTAATCTACTCCGAGAATCCAAAATTCCCTGTTATCACATTCACCCCTCCTTAAAGAATTTTGGTCCTCGAAAATTTAGAATAAGTGGGGGTACAAATTCTTCATTTCATCCTCATGCTCCCATGTAGCATCTTCAATGTCGTGATTTCTCCACAGTACTTTGACTAATGGGATTGTTTTATCCCTCAAAACTTTATCCTCGCTTGCCAGTATTTGAACAGGTCTCTCCTCATAGGTCAAGTCATCCTGAATCTGGATCGGTTCATGTTTCAGCACATGGGATGGATTCGATATGTACTTTCGTAGCATCGATACGTGAAACATATTATGTACCATCGACATTTCTGGAGGTAATGCCAATTTATAGGCAACTTTACCAATGCGTTCAATGATCTCGTATGGCCCAATATAATTTGGACTCAATTTCCCCTTCTTCTTAAACCGCATTATTCCTTTCATCGGTGAAACTCTTAGGAATATGAAATCCCCTTCATTAAACTCCAGAGATCTTCGTCTCTTATCCGCGTAGCTCTTCTGTCGGCTCTGGGCTATCTTCATCCGTTGCTGTATTTTTGTAACTGCATCCACTGTTTCTTGGACGAAATCCGTCTTATGCAGTCGTTTCTCTTGTAGGTCATACCAGTGAACCGGTGATCTATACTTTCTTCCATACAGAGCTTCATAAGGTGCCATACCTATCAAAGCTTGGTAGCTGTTGTTATACGAAATTTCTACCAATGGAAGCTTGTCATTCCAGCTCCCCCAGAAATCTATTGTACACGCACGCAACATGTCTTCTAGAGTCTGAATGGTTCGCTCAGATTGCTTGTCTGTCTACGGATGAAATGTTGTGCTCAGTCGCACTTCTGTTCCCATAACTTCTTGCACACATGTCCAAAAGCTCGAAGTGAATCGTGGATCACGATCTGACACAATCGATTTAGGAACTCTATATAGCCTGACTATGTGGTTAACATACAAGCTCGCTAACTTTTCCAATGAGAAGGTCATCTTTACTGCAATGTACCTTGCCATTTTTGTCAGCCTATCTATAATAACCCAGATGGCATCATAGCCTTCTTTGGTCTTTGGTAGTCCCATCACAAAGTCCATCGTGATATGTTCCCATTTTTACTCAGGAATCTCTAACGGCTCTAGCTTCCCACCTGGATGACGATGTTCAGCCTTAACTTTTTGGCATGTCATACACCTACTTACAAACTCCGCTATATCCTTCTTCATCGCTTTCCACCAGAATTGCAGTTTCAAATCCTGGTACATCTTGCTGACTCCGGGATGTATTGAATAAGGCGTTTCATGGGCTTCGGCCATAATTCACCTTCTTAATCCTTCATCATCTGGAACTTGAATTCTTCCCTGATGTAGGATTAATCCATCTTCAGACGCTTCTTCTTGCGAACCTGTTAGCTTCAAATCTCGTCTCTAGGCTTCTCTGATGTCTTTGTATAGTGTCGACTCCAGTTGCAGCGCAGCTAGCTTTCTGATTATTAACTCCATCTCCAGCATGTTGATTTCTTATTGTAATGGCTTTGGAAGCTTTCCAATCGACAATTGCTGCGGAACAGTAGATTTCCTACTTAACGCATCTGCAATGCGATTGGCTTTTCCTGGGTGATAGAGGATTTCGCAATCATAATCCTTTACCAGCTCCAGCCATCTCCTTTGCCACATATTTAGCTCTTTCTTTGTGAAGAAATATTTTAGACTCTGGTGGTTCGTATAAATCCGACACTGAGCTCCATATAAATAGTGTCGCCAGATCTTTAACGCGAACACTACTGTAGCAAGCTCCAAATCATGCGTGGGATAATTCTTCTCATGGTCCTTTAATTGACGCGAGGCATAAGCAATCACCTTATCGCCTTGCATCAGGACGGCTCCAAATCCCATTTTTAAAGCGTCGCTGTATATCACGAACATCTCTCTTTCCATCAGAAGTGTAAGCATTGGCGCGCTTGTTAGTCGTTTGTTCAGCTCTTGGAAGCTTTTCTCACACTGTTTAGTCCATTCGTACCTCCTGTCCTTGCGTGTAAGTGTCATGATAGGAGCGGCAAGTCACACAAATCCTTCAACAAATCTTCTATAATAGCCGGCTAGACCTAAGAAACTTCGTATTTCTGTCACGCTCTTAGGTACGGGCCATTCGTTTATTGCCTCCACTTTTGCAGGGTCCACAGCAATTCCTTCCTTGGAAACCACATGTCCGAGAAAATGTACTCTATCCAGCCAAAATACACATTTGGAGAACTTAGCATAAGGTTGATGCTCCATTATCGTTTGCAGGACAATCCTCAAATGCTCCTCATGCTCTTCTCGAGTCTTTGAATATATAAGAATGTCATCGATGAAGACGATAACAAACTTATCCAGATATTCCTTAAAGACTCGATTCATCAAGTTCATAAAGGCTGCTGGTACATTTGTTAACCCAAACAGCATTACCAGAAATTCGTAATGACCGTAACGGGTCTGAAATGCGGTCTTGTGGATGTCACTCTCCTTGATCTTCAGTTGATGATATCCTGATCACAGATCAATCTTGGAGAATACTGCTGTACCTATGTGTTGATCGAATAGGTCATCAATCCTAGGTAAAGGATAACTATTCTTGATAGTAACCTTGTTCAGTTCCCGATAATCGATGCACATCTGAAATGAGCCATCTTTCTTCTTAACAAATAGTACTGGAGCACCTCATGGGGAATAGCTTGGGCGTATGAATCCTTTGTTAAGAAGTTCCTTCAGCTGCTCCTATAACTCTTTTAACTCTGTCGGTGCCATCTGGTGTGGTGCCTTTGAGATTGGTGCAATTCCTGTCATTAGCTCGATCTCGAAGGAAATTTCTCGTTTAGGCGGCAATCCTGGTAATTCTTCTGGAAAGTCATCAATGAACTCCTTTACAATAGGAACATCTTTGGGTTAGAGCTTTTGTTCCTTCGTCACGTCCAAAACACATGCTAGGTTGAAACCTTATCATCCGCTTTTGGCAATCGATCGTGGCTTGATACTTCCCTAGGAAATCCATTCCTAGTATTACATCATAGTCGGCAAGCTCCATCACGATCAATTCTACAAATAACTCCCTATTTGCCATAATTATTAGCACATGCGGTAACCAGTAATTAGACATCAGGACTTCCCCTGAGGGTGGTGCAGTTCTAAATGTCATACCCATATTATCCTTAAGATATCCTATCCTATTAGCAAATTGGTATGAAATGAAGGAATGTGTAGCTCCCGAGTCAAATAAAACAGACGCCAAATTATTAGCGACAGAAAGCTGACCTGTCACTACATTTGACATTCCCGCTTCTACTTATTCCTTCATGTAGACCATAACTCTCGCATCTGCTAGAGGTAAGCATTCTTGTCTTTCTTGCCTCTCAGGATGGGATGACCCTCCAGCTTTGGCCTGTAATGCATGTACCTGGGGATGTTGTTGTGACTGAGATGAGCCTTACACGTTCTGCCTATTTTCTGGATAGTTTTTGGAAAAGTGACCGTCCTTCCTACATTGAAAACAGGCATTTGGGGCCAGTCTACATCGACCCAAATGTCTTTTCCCACAGTTCACACAGTCTCGAACCATAGGGCCAGCATTATTGTTTGTTCTCCTCTGCTGGTTCCTGTTTCGGGAATTGTTTCCTTTTCTCTTCCCCTGGGACTACTGACCAGAAGTGCTTGGCTATCCCGCCTTGACAATCAAACTTTGCTTGCTACTTTGTCCAATTTAAGGTCCGGCTTGTATAGCTTTGGTCAAGATCTTTTCCTTCTTCTTCGCATCCAGACCTTCTCTCTCTCTTCCTTTTGTCAGATCAGATAATACTCTGCCCTTAGTGCATGACTAACACAATCAGATACAGTGTCAAGTGGCGTCAACCCACTGTTCGCCAATGCTGAGATCTCAGGGTGAAACATCCCTAGCATCTTCTGGATTTTCTCCCTCTCAGTGGTGATAGTGTATGGGCATAGTCTAGACAACTGATCAAACTTGTTGCAGACTTCTATTACTGTCATGTCCCCTTGCTTTAACTCTGTGAACTCTCTTTGTTGTGGTCACAGCAGTGCCGAATTATAATACTTTTGATTGAATTCCTCCAGAAAATCCAACCAAGAAATGGTGTACATGTTTCTTCTCAACTTAACTGACTCCCACCAGAACCTTGCATCCCTTTTTAGAACAAAGGACGCACACAGAATCCTTTCCTGTCATTCAACTCCATAAACTCCAATATCGTATGGAGTGAAGACAACCACTCGTCGGCATCCAGAGGGTTTGTGGAGCCCTCAAACTCTGGTGGCCTCATACGTCAAAATCTTTCATATAATGGCTCGATATTGGCCCTGGGTGGTGGTTGGGGTTGTACCACTTCTTCTTGTACCATTGGGGCACTTCTGGTTCTGGTGCAGCCATTTGTGGTGCTTGGTCTTCTTCCTGTTCCTGTCTCTGCTCCATTTGCTCAAGTCTATAAGGACCCACCGTCCTTGTAACTTAACAAATTATTCAATGAGAAGTTAAGGAATAATTTGATGCATTTTTAGTGCAAATACATCGAACACGGTCAGGTACATAGTCGTGTAAGAAACCGTGTACTGATCGGATTGTTTTATGAGAGAGGTCGTGTGAGTTAACATGGCCGTGTAGTTTTACGTGGTCAGGTACATGGCTGTGTAAGTGGCCGTGTATCACTCGGGTAAAGTGAGCATGGTCCAAGACATGGCCGTGTTAAGAAAGATCGGCTAGTGTACGCCCGTGCTCGAGCCATACACGCTTATGTTAGAACCCGTATGGAAGGCCGTGTACTGAACAGAGAGTCAATTTGAAGACTTTTGTAATGCATGAAACCTAATTACTATGAAATGAGTAATTAAGTTGATAAATACAGCATAAATTCCAGTTGAATAGACTAAACAGGTGCAGTACTGTTTATTATTATTCATACAGTGAAAAGGGGTAACCGACAGAGAACCCGGTCTACCTTGTTATGTGTATAAATGTATGAGATATGCAGTGTCATGAAACTAGTCCGGATGACCATTTCCTGACACAAGACTGGTGAGCGGATCACTAAAATGCTCGGACTAAACGTCTGAGCACAACAACGAGAATCTCCCTAGTAAGGGTACAGTATCAAGAAAATGGTCCGGATGACCTCTTTTCACCCAGAGACTGACAAAATCAGAGTCAGAACACTCAGACTAGTCAGTTAGAATAGAGAACAGTGAATAGTGTAAGATGCAGTGTCAAGTTACTAGCCAAGACGGCCTTAGTTTGACTTAAAACTGATATATCTAGACTCAGGACGCCCAAATTAGTCAAACGGGTACCTGACATGTTTTTCGAGGTGGGACCACACAGAACTTGAAAAATGGTCTAGACGACCCCAGACGGACATAAGGCTGATAAAATTGAAATCAGAACTTCTGAATTAGTCAAGAGAGACTGTGTCTGAAATTTCGCCTAGGAACGCCCCGGTTTGCATGTGAAAGGACAATACAGTGTAGACACAACCACAGCATAGGAAGTGAATAGTGTTTTGACATAGAATGGGCTCTTAGATAGTATAAAACAATTAGAAATCATCAGCACAAAAATCAGATTCAGAAAATCTAATTTTTGGATGAAAATTAGAACACTGCTGAGAAAGGGCCGAAAAACACAGTAGAAAACTAGACTGCATAGAACCGATTCGGTTGGACCTTTACCCCAACCAAACCATGCCCCCTTTGGTTAGGAAAACAGCTGCAAAACCAGCTGCAAAACCAGCTGAAAATGATCCCTTAAATCAAGGGATATGTTGGAGTTTTTAGATTAAAAAAATGGGGTTTTAAGGACAAGAGGATCATGACCATTTAATACAAACTTGCTCCCTTTCACCCACCATCATGGCCTCCGAAAATTTAAGGGTTGCAGCACAGATTTTTTTCCCCTAATTGAACTAAATTGTGGCTTAATTAAGAGGGCTTAAAGTTAAGCAAAGTTGCTTAGAGTTGCCTATAAAAAGGTGCAACCACCCTTAGGTCTCACTTTTCCTATTTACTCACAAAAACTCTTAAGAAAAATATAGCTTTCTCTCCCCTTTCTCTTCAGAAAATCCGACCCCTCTTCAGCCCCTAAACCACCCATATTTTCACATAACTTTCACACAAAAGCTTGGCCATACAAGTTGCTAGAGTTGCACTCTTCCCAGGTAGTTTCGGTAAGACCCTAGAACCGAAATTTTTCTATGGTTTAGTTTTTCATCTTGGCTTGATATTAAGAGCAACATTTTGTTTTCTTTGTGTTCTCATTCTATCACAAGTGACCCCTCAACCCCCTTTGTTTTCCACAGAGCCTTGATAGCCACCCTTGGCTCGGTTGTGATTGGATTAAAGCACTCTAAGGTATAAACCGAAAACCCCCCATCTTTTGTGGTTAGTTGTTTTTAAGTTTTTAATCAAAGGAGATTTATGTGTATTTGTTTATGCACATAGGTTGTAATAAGTTATTTGAGCCCTTAGCTTTCATTTTCAAAGTTTTTGTGGTTGTGGTTATGTTTACTTTAGTTTACAAGTGGTTTAAGATATGTGTGTGCACGAGTGTGTAGATGGTGGCTGGACACAAAATCTGTCCCCAGGATAAGCCACGGATTTTGGCCATTTTTACCAACTTAGGGTCCGAATCTGGGATTTGGTAAAACATGAAGTTTTAAGAAAATTTCGATGCGGTTGTTTTTCCATCAAATAGCCATTGGCTAAAAATGAACCTACGATAGACCTTTCAGCTAGTTTTTGTTCGGTGTCCAAAACTGGGAGTAACAAATCTGGACCAAATGAATAGTCTTAGATTTTTGTTAAAAAAACCCTTTTAGAGGCTGAACTAGACTTTGGTCAAAACATGAAAGTTTTAGATCTCGATGAAACGTTAAAATTGACACCTGTTGGTTTCAAAAATTTGGCCGTTTCAGGCCCCAAACAGGTCTGTTTTTAAAAGTGTGTAAAACTGGAACTTTTATAAAAACTAGGCACAAAGGCCACGGGTTTGATGAATTTAGGAGTCGTTAGAGTTAGAGTTAGGCTTTGAAATGAACACAAGAATTGTTCATTTCATCGAGGATGAAAAGTTTCATGAACGCCAAATTCTCAAACAAAGCCTTTTCGAACAAGTTTCAAATTATTTTCAAAAAGTGGTCCAACACCACACTTTTGAGCACATTCACCATGTGTTCCCTTTAAATGACTTAGAAAGGATTTCAACAAAAACACCCTCATCCTACAACAGGGTGAGGTGAGACTCGTTTTCAAAAATGTGGGGACACCATACCCCTTCAAACCATTTCAAACTCTTTGCTTTTAAAAAAATGTGGGGATGCCATACCTCTTTCAAAATTAAAAAAAAAATCCTTTTTGTAAGAATTCCTAGATTTAAACAAGTTTTTCAAAAACGGTTCGTACATAACCCTTAGAGAGGTTTCACACAGAACAAAAGACGTTTTTATTGCAATATGGTAGAGGTAGCCTGGGTGGCTACTATATTAAAAACGCAAGGTAACCCTGTAGACTACCACACCTAAACAAGCAAAGTAACCCAGACGGTTACTATACCAAGCCTACGCATAGTAGCCCGATAGGCTACCTAGTTGCTAAAACGCGAGGTAATCGGTTGGTTGACTGATCGGTAAATCAGTCAAGGACCGTGTTCAGAGCAACACTGTGAGGAATGTTTAATTAACTGTCAAGAAGACAGTTAATCAAATGCGATGGAAACTAGACACCAAATTCCCAGACAGGCCAATAGGATGCCGAAGTATCCCGGTACCACATGAAAGATGAGTATAGGCAAAAATAACCTAAGAGCATGGTAATTAATTTATGGGGCCATAAATTAATAACCACAAGCGAAGAAGTTAACTCTTGAGATAGAGAGTAAGTAGTGCCGACGGCAATCGATAACGAGTAATTATCTACTTTAGTCACTAACAGTATTGGTGACTTAGAGAAGATATTAACGAGAGACGTTATTGATGACAGGTAGTAACCTGCAAAATTCTAAAAGCGCGAATACAAGTGCTTGCAATTAGGTAAGTACAACTCCGCTTGCAGCATGAATAAAATGATGTTAAAATGATGGTTTTACAGTATGTTAAGTATGCCTGACATGCACACGATGTTGCACCGTATACATAAGAGCATATAGTTTCACAATCGAGTAGATTGATGAAAGAACAAGTTAGAAGCCATAGATCCCTACCGCGTAGGATTGGGGACAGCTTAGAGAAGCGTATGGCTAGAACAGTTAAATAAGATGGAAATAAGTAGGTGTGTCGTACTGGCTCCTTCAGTCGAAGGGGTTTCCAGTTAAAGAAAGTTAAGGCCAAAAGTTGAGCATCAGTTGATGGCTCTTTGGCATTAGTTGACCTCAAGCATTACTGTTGGTCTGCGCGCACACGGTACTGACACATGGGCCCTAAGTAGACAAGAGAAAGAAAAGAATACTAAAGCATAAATGAATATAACCGGATCATGCATATTACACTGTCCGCATTAGTTTACTATGCTTTCAACTACAGTAAGATACATGCTTTTACATGAAGTAATCTGTATGCATATGGTATGTAAAGTTCGTATGCTATGACATGATATGTGATGATATAGTATATGCTGAGTGGTATATGTGACTATCTTGCATGCTTATGCGTTTTTGAAGTATGTATTATGTTTAAACATGTTTTGCGTTTAACATGTTGTGCTTACTGGGCGTAAAGCTCACGGAGTGTGTGTTCATACTGTAGGTAAGCGTCCTATGGCATAAGCCACGATGGGCAATGATGGTGTGACAACCAGGAAATTCAGGCAATTCTCTGAAGAAAATGTATAAATGTATGTATACAACAATTTGTACTATTTAGAGAGTGAAATAAATGTATTTATATTGTTTAGAATGTATTAAAATGTTCTAACAATATTGACGAGTAAAAATTCAGTGTTGGAAAAATTCACTGAGTTGAAACGAGTGAAACGGTGCCAAAAACGGCATTGAAAACCCTAACCAGGGCAATAAAAGACGGAAAACTTCCGGGATTGATTTTGATCAAACGGATGCAGTTTAAATTGATCCGACTGCACAGGAGACCTCAGGAACATGCCGGGACGATTTCAGGAAAATTTCAGCTCGAACCATTATCGGTCAAAAAGTAGTCGAATTAATATGAATAGTGAAAGTCAAAATCAACATATGCTTTAGCATTTATGACATCATAAATCCATTTATTAAATGGAAGGAAAATGGTGGTTGGTAGAATTAATGGCCATGATTAAGTTGTCTTTTTGATCTAAAGGCCAAGATTTGGCCAAAAATTCACCGTTTTAGTTTTTGGAAAACATGGAAAGAATTAGGTTGAAAGGTGGTGATTTCTCATTGGTTGGTAGCCAAATTAATTGGCTTTTTGGTTGCATAAGTCGGCAAAACTTGGCAAAAGTGGCCGAAACCCATTTCAAGCCAAAAACCATAACAAAAAAATTTTCTAAGTCATTTTCATGGTGGAGCCGTGAGTAACCCAAGAGGAACCAAGTTATTTCTTCAATCTTTCTTCACAAAATTGGTGTCAAACCTTTCATTGAAGCCTAAGGAAGCAAGTGAACAAGGTAACTCTCTTTGGATTGAATTTTTGCTTGATTTTTCTTCAAGAAATCCGTGTGATGAATAGTAGAAAAGATGGAAAAATTTTTGGTTGTTTTCATTTATTTGGTGCTTGGGTTTTGTTAAGGGTGTAATTAGGAAGAAAACCATGTATTTGGTTTAAAGAAAAACCAAATTTTGGTTTAAAGAAAAACCAAATTTTGGTTGGTTTTCCAAGGGTAAAACCGTGGGTTAACAAGAGTAATCAATGAGGAATTTTTATGGGTTAAGTGTTAACATGCTTTAAATTACATTTTTGTTAAATATAAAGCATGATTTGCATTATGGAAAGCTTGGAAAAAAAAAATTTTGGTGTGGACTTACCTAATGCGGCCGTGGGTTAATTAGGGTTGGTGAAAAAAATTTGCATGGTTTACTTGATATTTGGATGATTTAAATCATGCATTTTATAATGTAAATGATGAAATTGTGATTGAAAGCAAGAAAAGAAAATTTGGAGTATGTTTTCCTTAATTGGCCGTGGGTTATATGTGGTATAAAAACCCTAGGAATTTTGTTGAAAAATGCAATGAAATTGGCTTGAAAATGTGTTAGAAAATGACATTTGAATAGCCTAAAAATTGGTGCAAAATTTGAGAAGTTTTGGTTAGGTTTTGATTGTCAAAACCGTGGCCAAAAACCAAGGGCAAAATTGAAAAAAAATTTATGTAATGTGGTTCAAAATGTGAATTTGGAATTTTGTGAGCTTTTATGTAAACGTTTGGAAAACTTTTACATAAAATAGGCTTGTGGCATAGTACGTGGCAGGTACATATGGTTCGAGGCGTACCTAACGCCGGTAACCTTAAATTTACGCCGAAATGCTACCGAAATTTCGAAAACGGCATTCGGGGTAAAATGGAAATTAAAAATAAAAGTTTGGGGTCGGGTCAGAAACCCGAGTCCCTAATGGAAAATGGAATAAGGAAAACCTAAGGGGTGGTTTGTGAATAGTAATCCGTCCCCTTGAAAATGTAAAACGTGAATGAAATTGAAAAACCGACCCCGAGGGGGGGCGTTTTTGGAAATGAAATAGAGGTCCGAGTCGGGAACGAAAAATCCGAGCCTCGGAGACCTAGATCGGGAATGTCTAGATGAATGTTTTAAATACTAGTGAAACGTCCGTTTGAGGCTCCAAAACGATAGAAGATTACTAAACCGACGTAAGGGTCGGAATAGTACTTCCCGAGGGTCGAGAAAGTGAAAAGTGAAAATAAAATAAAAATGAACCCGGTAACGATTAGAAAAGAGTCAGAAAAGTTCCTTAGAGCCAAAAATGCAGTCTGGATCGGGAAAATTCCGTCGGGGACAAAATTGTAATTTTGCCAAAATATAGAGGCAAAATCGTAATTTTGTAAAAGTTGAGAAAAATGGGGAAAACGATAAATAAAGCCTAAAAAGTTATAAATTTGTTTTATTTAAGCTTTTGAATGAAAAATAAAAGCTATAAATGAAAATAAAATTAACAGATAAGGTTTTGTCTGGAGGATCCAAAAATCGACCTACAAGGAAGGCGATCAAAATCCAAGAGAGGAAAACGGAAGAGACTGATAAGGTAAGTTCAGACATTTACTTGTCTACAACATATAGTATTATTGTTGCTAACTTTAATGTACTAACTATAAGTTAGGTACATATGTGCTATGGGCACTATTATAGAATAGAGAGAGAGACGTAATGTGCTACGGGCATTATTGAGAATGGACACATTGTTAATTGTGCTTCGGGCACTAGAGCGAGGTTAATGAAACTCACTCACCTAAAATTAAAATGTGAACCATTCCTAACCACGGGACAATGTGAAGTCACCGGGTTAGAAATTTAAAAAGTCGGTAATGAAACCACTTTCTGGCGTACCAGCCTTCCGTACAGGGAGGTAACTTTTGCCTTCGGGGCTATGAGATTAAGGCTGTGGAGGTCAGCACTGATGTACCGCTCCCAGTCATGTACAATTTTGCCTTCGGGGCTATGAGATTAAGGCTGTGGAGGTCAGCACTAATGTACCGCTCCCAGTCATGCGCACTTAAATGGTACTGCCAACCTGAGCTCAAAACCAGAACATAAGCAAAGATAATTACCTAAAACTGAAACTATGCCATAATTGAGCATAAGACAGTTTCGTAAGGGTACTAACATCGCGGTAGATGTACTGTTGTGACACTGTGTTGTGGTCAAATTTACTATTCACATATGAATAGTAGTCAAAGTACTATTCACATATGAATAGTGGTCAACGATACTATTCATGATGAATAGTACTATTTATAGAAATTTTATTTCTTGCATGTTTGAACTTACTGAGCCTGCAGCTCACCATTTTTGCTTATGTTGCAGGTAAACGACCAGCTCAGTAGCTTGTTTGATTGGATGCGGACGGGATGGCGCATGTCAAATGGGAGATAAATGGGCGAGGGATATGGTCCTGGCAGAGTATTTCCGCTAAGCGATAAAAGAAGGAAAAAAAAAACAGTTCTTTTGTAATAGTATATATTTTACGAAAGTACTATATTATGTAAATCACTTTGTACTTGCCAACCAAGTAAATAGTGAGAAATGTTTTACATGATGTTAAAAAAACAAAAAAAAAATTCCCCAAAAACGTCATGATTTAAAGAGAGAAAGATTAGCCGGCGACCCATGAGAGTACAATCTATCGCAGTTAGCGATAAAGCTTAACTGTAATAGCATTGTATGATCTCTACAAGGGGTGGGCCGCCACAGTTGGTATCAGAGCGGGTTTACGGTTGGTGTAGTCTAGAATACCAACTGCTGCCACAGTTGGTATCAGAGCAAGGCTTGCGATTAGTTTAGTTTATAATACCAACTGCCGCCACAGTTGGTATCAGAGCAGAAGTACGGTTGGTTAAATTTGGATTGCTAATTGCCGTCACAGTTGGTATGTCAGAGTAGTATTGACCATATCCTGATTTGACACTTCGCGCATCCTGCACCGTTATCCAAGTAAGTAGTTTACTTAAGTTTAGTTAATTATTTTCTTATATGAAAATAATTACCTTATAGGTAGCAAGATGACCAGACCTCCTTATGTGAGACCACCGCTACCATGACCGAGAGGGGTATTACAGGTATGGATGAGACCTATAGTGAGGCCGTCTATTGCCCAACGACCGGTAATCAGACCCCCGGTGCCCGAGAGACCTCCAGCACCAGTGCCAGTAGATGTTGTACAGCCACGGCCAGTAGTTCATCCACCTGTAGTAGTGGACATTCCAGTTGTTGGTGGATGCCAACACATTGGAGTGAGAGTTTCGGCTCGGGTAGTACAGGCATTTCGAGCTAGCAGTCCCCCGATGTTTGATGGTGGACGACAATCGATGGAGACGAAGGACTGGCTCCATGCCATAGAGAGGATTATGGTGATGTGCAACATTGATCGAGATATGTGGATCCAGTTGGCCATCAGTATGTTTCAGGGAGACGCTCGAGTATTTTGGCAATACTGCGACCAGGAGATTTTATTAGGATTCAGTTGGGCTGAGTTCTGTCAGCGATTAGCTGATCAGTTTCCGCCTAGGGATCCGGCACCTACTCCAGTACCTCCAGAGAGACGAGAGGCTGATACACCCGCGTATCCTGGATTCGATGAGGTTAGGGACTATATTCTCCAGACTGAGAGGATGGTCATGTTGTCTGGTGAGACAGTTATGTCTTACGCAGCACGATTTAAGGAGACCATTAGGAGGAGATGTCCGTTGCCCAACCTCACTGAAGCAAACTGTTGTGAGCTGTTTTGGAGAGGTTTACCTATAGAGTTGAGACAGAGGGTGATTAAGCTGTTTCCTCCGACGCTCCAAGAGTTTGTAGTAACGATCAGGACGATCGAGAGAGAGATTTTGATTGAGCATCTGACGCAGAGTCGACGAGAGACACTGGGTCAAGATGAGATGTTCGCACGCATCTTTGGGCCGAGAAGAATGATCAATGATCATGAGGCTGGACCGTCTAGACCACGAGGAGGTAATGACTCAGGACAAGGAGCATTACCTAGGGGTAGTGACGATTCAGATGATCCAGATGATGATGAGGATCCCGAAGAATATCCTCTAGTCCCAGACACAGGGGATGTGTGACCAGTAGATGTATACATGTACATAAGTAGCTTATAGAGAGGAAAGCTCTTTTGTGTAGACTTGTGGCCAAGATGTATAAAATGGCCGATGTATATATGACTGGTGATGGTTATGTATGATATATAAACGTTTTGCTATGAATAAAATATCAAAATGATTATATGTTGTACGATGATGTGGCTTTACATTACCCTGAATTTCGTAAATTGATATGATTTTACGAATGTGGTTATGGAAAAGCTAACGGTGAATTATTGTGCCATAATAGGACAATAAGCAAGATGGTAGATTTGCGAAATCGACCAGAGGGACGAGAACGACGTCCTAATGTCATGGAGAGATTAGATCAGATACAAGCCCTACTAGAAGCTCAGATGCAAGAAAATGCTAATCTGAGGCGACGGGTAGAGGAGTTAGAACAGAGACAAGGCTCTGAGGGTACCCAAGTAGAACAGGAAGCTGAGATAGATCCAGTTATCCCTCCAGCTGCTATAAATGAGAGAGTTCCTGAACAGCAACCGGTTTTAAATCTGGAACCCCTCTATGAAAGATTCAGGCGTATGAGGCCGCCAGAATTTGAAGGGTCTACAAATCCTCTAGAGGCTGAAGACTGGTTGTCATCCTTGCAAGTGATCATGGAATTCATGAATCTAACTGACCGGGAGAAGGTCGCATGTGCGTCTTTTGTGTTGAGGAAAGATGCTCGTTTTTGGTGGGACACTGTACGAATGAGAAGGAACGTGTCTACCATGAGTTGGGCGGAATTTCTGGAAGAATTTAACCAGAAATATTACGACCCTACATCTCTGAGACAACAGCAAAAAGAGTTCTCAGAATTGACGCAAGGAAATATGTCGGTGAGTGAAGTTTGCCGAAAGTTCGACCAGTTATTCCGTTTATGTCCCTATGTAGTCCCTACTGAGAGGGAGAAAATACAGAAAATGATCGGGATGTTCAGGCCAGAAATTGCTGCGTTAGTAGAAACTGGTTAAGTACCGCCTACTTCTGTAGCTGATTGTGTGAGTCGGGCCATCAGAGCTGAGTTTCACGTAGCCCGACAGAAAGAGGAAAGAGAAAAACATTTGGAGGCCAAGAAGAAGGAGAGGGCTTTGGCTAAGTCTACACAAGTTGGTTAATCAAGCAAGCCTAATCAGAATACTAAACCAAGCCAGGGCAATAATCAAGGATCCCAACAAAACAAGAGGAAAGGCAATTTTTTTGGGAATCGACAGGGAAATAATCGAAACCAGCAGCGGAGAACAGCCGGTAATGCAGAATCCAATGTGCAAAATTATCTTACATACGGGAAGAGACATTCTGGGCAATGTAGATTTGGGCCACTTATTTGCTATGAATGTGGAAAGGAAGGCCATTATGCCAGGAACTGTCCAAACAATAGGCAGAGTGGACAAGGTACTTCCCAACCGCACCAGACACGCCCACAAGCTCATTCCCTTCAGGCCAGAGTTGAAGAGTCCCCAGTAAGGCCGCAATGCCAGGAGCGTGTGCCACGTGCCGATGCTCGTGTGATGGCCTACAGCAAAGAGGATGCAGAGGCAGGAATGTCAAACGTAGTGACAGGTCAGCTCACTGTCGCTAGTCATGTAGCCTCTGTACTATTTGATTCCGGTGCTACGCATTCTTTTGTTTCCTATGAATTTGCTGACAAGATAGGACTTTCTAAGGACTATATGGGAAAAGTATTTAAGACAGCTTTACCCTCTGGGGAAGTATTGTTGTCCAATTACTAGTTACCTCATTTACCAGTATATGTGGCAAATAGGGAACTATATGCGGAGTTAATCGTAATGAAGATCGCAGATTACGATGTGATTAGGCATGGATTTCCTAGGGAAATACCAAGCGACAATCGACTGCCGGAATCGAAAGATAGTATTCCAACCCGAGGAAGAAGAGAGTTTCGAATATGTCGATACTTCTCGAAGACCCGGGAAGATGATGATCAGTTCACTGAGAGCAAGCAAGCTGATAGCCAGTGGTTGTATGGGATATCTGGCATATGTGGTGGACACTACAGAGGAACAGAAGCTTCAACCTGAAGATGTTCCTGTGGATAATGAATTTCTTGACGTATTTCCGGAAGAATTACTAGGGATACCTCCAGAGAGAGAAATCTCGTTCGAAATTGAGTTGATGCCTGGAATGGCACCTATTTCCAAAGCACCATACCGCATGGCTCCAGTGGAGTTAAAGGAGCTGCAGGAACAATTAAAGGAGCTTTTGGATAAAGGATTCATCAGACCGAGTTATTCTCCGTGGGGTACACCTGTGTTATTCGTCAAGAAAAAGGATGGAACATTCTGTTTGTGCATTGATTACCGAGAGTTGAATAAGGTTACGATCAAGAATAGGTATCCGTTACCTAGAATTGATGACTTATTCGACCAGTTAAAAGGTGAAGCGGTATTTTCCAAGATCGACTTACGATCAGGATATCACCAGCTGAGAATTAAAGAAAGTGATATTCCTAAGACGGCGTTTAGGACTTGTTATGGTCACTACGAGTTTCTTGTGATGCCATTTGGGTTAACAAATGCACCGGCAGCATTCATGGATTTAATGAACAGAGTTTTTAAAGAGTATTTGGATAAGTTTGTCATTGTATTCATTAATGACATTCTTATATACTCCAAGACTCATGAGGAGCACCAGGAGCATCTGAGGATCGTGCTGAATACGATAAGGAAGCATCAACTATATGCCAAATTCTCAAAATGTGAGTTTTGGCTGGACAGACTACATTTCCTTAGACATGTTGTATCCCAGGAAGGTATTGCTGTAGATCCGACGAAAGTAGATGCAATTGACCAGTGGCCTGCACCCAAGAATGTGACGGAAATATGCAGTTTCTTGGGGTTAGCTGGTTATTATCGACGATTTGTAGAGAGATTTGCGCGTTTAGCTGCACCTCTTACTGCTCTTACACGTAAGGAAAGGAAGTACGAGTGGACTATGGAATGCGAAAGAAGCTTCCAGGAATTAAAAAGACGGCTGACAAGCGCACCAATCCTTACGCTTCCCACTGAAGGGGAGAAGTTTGTGATCTACAGTGATGCATCTAAAATAGGATTGGGAGCAATTCTGATGCAAGACGGCAAGGTCATTGCCTATGCTTCCCGTCAATTAAAGGATCATGAAAGGAATTACCCTACGCATGACCTTGAACTTGCTGCAGTAGTGTTCGCACTTAAAATTTGGCGACACTATCTCTATGGAGCTCAATGTTAGATTTTCACTGATCACCAAAGTCTGAAGTATTTCTTCATGCAAAAAGAGCTCAATATGCGGCAAAGACGATGGTTGGAACTGGTGAAGGATTATGATTGTGAAATCCTATACCATCCAGGAAAGGCCAACCGTGTAGTGGATGCTTTAAGTAGAAAGTTTACCATATCGCACAAGCTACCAATAAACAGGCTTCCGAAGCCATTGCAGCAAGAAATAAATTCTTTGAACTTGGAGCTGATATCTGGAAGACTAGCTGCACTCCAAGTGGAATCATCGCTATTTGAGGATATAAAGGAAGCTCAGAGGTGAGATCCAACAATGACAAGTTCTCAAGAAGGAATTTCCAAGGATGGAATGATCCTTTATCAAGGAAGGATAAATGTTCCAGCCGATGAGGAACTTAGAAGACGGATCATGTCAGAAGCCCACGAGACACCCTATTCGGTTCATCCCGGAGCTAGCAAGATGTATCAGGACTTGAAGTTACAGTTCTGGTGGAAAGGGATGAAGAACGATATAGCGAAATTCGTGAGCAGATGCATGACCTGTCAGAGAATCAAAGCGGAACATAGACATCCAGCAGGAAGATTGGAACCGTTGGAGATTCCTGAGTGGAAATGGGAACACATTATGATGGATTTTGTAATGGGACTCCCAAAAACTCGAGAAGGTTATGATGCCATTTGGGTTATTGTGGACAGACTGACCAAGACGGCACGGTTTATAGCTGTCAAGATGACTTTTTCGTTGGAAAAGTTTGCTCAGTTGTACGTAACTCATGTAGTCAGATTACATGGAGTACCAAAATCCATTGTATTAGATCGAGATGCATGGTTCACTTTGAATTTCTGGAAGTGTGTGCAAGAGGCCATGGGTACTGAATTGAGACTCAGTATGGCTTTTCATCAGCAAACAGACGGACAGTCGGAGTGGACAATTCAGACGCTAGAGGACATGCTTCGAGCTTGTGTAATGGATTTTGTGGGAAATTAGAACGAGAAGTTACCATTAATTGAATTCTCGTACAATAATAGTTACCAAGCTTCTATAGGCATGGCACCTTACGAGGCTTTGTATGGACGGAAGTGCAGATCACCATTACAGTGGTATGATTTACGAGAGAAGTAGTTGCATAAGACAGATTTCATACAAGAGACTTCCGATGCAGTTGCTAGAATTCAGCATCAAATGAAAATTACACAAAGCCGACAAAAGAGTTATGCGGACAAGAGGCGGAGATCCTTGGAGTTTGATGAAGGAGATTTCGTGTTTCTTAAGGTATCGCCTATGAAGGGGATTATGCGTTTTGGTAAGAAGGGGAAACTAAGTCCAAGATATATTGGACCTTATGAAATTATTGAACGCATTGGGAAGGTCGCTTACAGATTAGCGTTACCTCCTGAATTGTCGGCAGTGCATAATGTATTTCATGTGTCGACGCTAAGAAAGTATATACCAGATCCGTCCCATGTGTTGAAGCATGAGCCTATTCAAATCCACGAGTATTTGACATATGAGGAACAACCTATTTGAATACTGGCTCGTGAAGAGAAAGTACTGAGGAATAAGAAAATCCCACTAGTGAAGATTCTGTGGAAAAATCACAACATTGAAGAAGCTACGTGGGAACGAGAAGACGAGATGAGGAGTTTTTACCCCCACTTGTTCTAATTTTCGAGGACGAAAATTTTATAAGGAGGGGTGAATGTGATAATCGGGAAATTCAGGCAATTCTCGGAAGAAAATGTACAAATGTATGTATACAACAATTTGTACTATTTAGAGAGTGAAATAAATGTATTTATATTGTTTAGAATGTATTAAAATGTTCTAACAATATTGACGAGTAAAAATTCAGTGTTGGAAAAATTCACTGAGTTGAAACGAGTGAAACGGTGCCAAAAACGGCATTGAAAACCCTAACCAGGGCAATAAAAGATGGAAAACTTCCGGGATTGATTTTGATCAAACGGAAGCAGTTTAAGGAAAATTTCGGCTCGAACCGGTATCGGTCAAAAAGTAGACAAATTAATATGAATAGTGAAAGTCAAAATCAACATATGCTTTAGCATTTATGACATCATAAATCCATTTATTAAATGGAAGGAAAATGGTGGTTGGTAGAATTAATGGCCATGATTAAGTTATCTTTTTGATCTAAAGGCCAAGATTTGGCCAAAAATTCACCATTTTAATTTTTGGAAAACATGGAAAGAATTAGGTTGAAAGGTGGTGATTTCTCATTGGTTGGTAGCCAAATCAATTGGCTTTTTGGTTGCATAAGTCGGCAAAACTTGGCAAAAGAGGCCGAAACCCATTTCAAGCCAAAAACCATAACAAAAAAATTTTCTAAGTCATTTTCATGGTGGAGCCGTGAGTAACCCAAGAGGAACCAAGTTATTTCTTCAATCTTTCTTCACAAAATTGGTGTCAAACCTTTCATTGAAGCCTAAGGAAGCAAGTGAACAAGGTAACTCTCTTTGGATTGAATTTTTTCTTGATTTTTCTTCAAGAAATCCGTGTGATGAATAGTAGAAAAGATGGAAAAATTTTTGGTTGTTTTCATTTATTTGGTGCTTAGGTTTTGTTAAGGGTGTAATTAGGAAGAAAACCATGTATTTGGTTTAAAGAAAAACCAAATTTTGGTTGGTTTTCCAAGGGTAAAACCGTGGGTTACCAAGAGTAATCAATGAGGAATTTTTATGGGTTAAGTGTTAACATGCTTTAAATTACATTTTTGTTAAATATAAAGCATGATTTGCATTATGGAAAGCTTGGAAAAAAAAAATTTTGGTGTGGACTTACCTAATGTGGCCGTGGGTTAATTAGGGTTGGTGAAAAAAATTTGCATGGTTTACTTGATATTTGGATGATTTAAATCATGCATTTTATAATGTAAATGATGAAATTGTGATTGAAAGCAAGAAAAGAAAATTTGGAGTATGTTTTCCTTAATTGGCCGTGGGTTATATGTGGTATAAAAACCCTAGGAATTTTGTTGAAAAATGCAATGAAATTGGCTTGAAAATGTGTTAGAAAATGACATTTGAATAGCCTAAAAATTGGTGGAAAATTTGAGAAGTTTTGGTTAGGTTTTGATTGTCAAAACCGTGGCCAAAAACTAAGGGCAAAATTGAAAAAAAATTTGTGTAATGTGGTTCGAAATGTGAATTTGGAATTTTGTGAGCTTTTATGTAAAAGTTTGGAAAACTTTTACATAAAATAGGCTTGTGGTATAGTACGTGGCAGGTGCATATGGTTAGGCGTATCTAACGCCGGTAACCTTAAATTTACGCCGAAATGCTGCCGAAATTTCGAAAACGGCATTCGGGGTAAAATGGAAATTAAAAATAAAAGTTTGGGGTCGGGTCGGAAACCCGAGTCCCTAACGGAAAATGGAATAAGGAAAACCTAAGGGGTGGTTCGTGAATAGTAACCCGTCCCCTTGAAAATGTAAAACGTGAATAAAACTGAAAAACCGACCCCGAGGGGGGGCGTTTTTGGAAATGAAATAAAGGTCCGAGTCGGGAACGGAAAATCCGAGCCTCGGAGACCTAGATCGGGAATGTCTAGATGAACGTTTTAAATACTAGTGAAACGTCCATTTGAGACTCCGAAACGATAGAAGATCACTAAACCGACGTAAGGGTCGGAATAGTGCTTCCCGAGGGTCGGGAAAGTGAAAAGTGAAAATAAAATAGAAATGAACCCGGTAACGTTTAAAAAAGAGTCAGAAAAGTTCCTGAGAGCCAAAAATGCAGTCTGGATCAGGAAAATTCCGTCAGGGGCAAAATTGTAATTTTGCCAAAATATAGGGGCAAAATCGTAATTTTGCAAAAGTTGAGAAAATGGAGAAAACGATAAATAAAGCCTAAAAAGTTATAAATAGGTTTTATTTAAGTTTTTTAATGAAAAATAAAAGCTATAAATGGAAATAAAATTAACAGACAAGGTTTTGTCTGTAGGATCCAAAAATCGACCTACAAGGAAGGCGATCAAAGATCCAAGAGAGGAAAACGGAAGAGACTGATAAGGTAAGTTCAGACATTTACCTGTCTGCAACATATAGCATTATTGTTGCTAACTTTAATGTACTAACTATTAGTTAGGTACATATGTGCTACGGGCACTATTATAGAATAGAGAGAGAGACGTAATGTGCTACGGGCACTATTGAGAATGGACACATTGTTAATTGTGCTTCGGGCACTAGAGCGAGGTTAATGAAACTCACTCACCTAAAATTAAAATGTGAACCATTCCTAACCACGGGACAATGTGAAGTCACCAGGTTAGAAATTTAAAAAGTCGGTAATGAAACCACTTTCTGGCGTACCAGCCTTCCGTACAGGGAGGTAACTTTTGCCTTCGGGGCTATGAGATTAAGGCTGTGGAGGTCAGCACTGATGTACAGCTCCCAGTCATGTACAATTTTGCCTTCGGGGCTATGAGATTAAGGCTGTGGAGGTCAGCACTAATGTACCACTCCCAGTCATACGCACTTAAATGGTACTGCCAACCTGAGCTCAAAACCAGAACATAAGCAAAGATAATTATCTAAAACTGAAACTATGCCATAATTGAGCATAAGACAGTTTCGTGAGGGTACTAACATCGCGGTAGATGTACTGTTGTGACACTGTGTTGTGTTCAAATTTACTATTCACGTATGAATAGTAGTCAATGTTACTATTTATATATGAATAGTAGTCAACGATACTATTCATGCTGAATAGTACTATTCATGATGAATAGTACTATTCATAGAAATTTTATTTCTTGCATGTTTGAACTTACTGAGCCTGTAGCTCACCATTTTTGCTTATGTTACAGGTAAGCGACCAGCTCAGTAGCTTGTTTGACTGGATGCGGATGGGATGGCGCGTGTCAAATGGGATAAATGGGCGAGGGATATGGTCCTGCCAGAGTCTTTCCGCTGAGCGATAAGAGAAGGAAAAAAAAAACAGTTCTTTTGTAATAGTATATATTTTACGAAAGTACTGTATTATGTAAATCACTTTGTAGTTGCCAACCAAGTAAATAGTGAGAAATGTTTTACATGATGTTAAAAAAACAAAAAAAAAATTCCCCAAAAACGTCATGATTTAAAGAGAGAAAGATTAGTCGGCGACCCATGAGAGTACAATCTATCGCAGTTAGCGATAAAGCTTAACTGTAATAGCATTGTATGATCTCTACAAGGGGCGGGCCGCCACAGATGGCCGTAGAGGTGGACGTGAGGCAAGGTTATGGACACCATACGAGTTTAACTTCCGCACAGTCTAAGTAAACAGTATTTTGAACAGTAACAGTACAGTACCAATAAATGGTACTTTTAAATAGTAACCATTAAATAGTATTTTTGAATAGTAATGGTTACACAATGTTTTTGAATAGTAATAGTTGAGTGGTATTTTAGAATATCAGCCGATTGATACTATTCAAAAATACTATTCCACAAAATCAACAGTATAAGTATGTTTGCAAGATTAAATTTATTATGTTTCAAATTCCACTTTTAATAGTATATGTACATGAATAGTAAATATGTACGCATTTAAAAAAAATTTTCTTCTAAAATTAGGGTAACCTATTAAAGATATTTTAAGTAAGCAATATTCAATTGCAAGAAAGTATAAGTAAAAGTAAAGAAACAGTGGTTTTACAGTGATGGTCCGGGCCGCCTAGGGCACGAGGCATCACAGAGTCTTTGTCTTAACTCAGTATTTTCTCTCGTTTGAGCTTCTATTAATGCTTCCAGCTCGTCCACTCTTTCTGACAACACTGGGCGTCCTGGCATGTTTCGTAGATTTCTTGGATTTACCATCTTATCCTATTTCCTAAAATCACATAAAAATAGATCATTAGGTTTTCACAAGCATATTTTTACAGTATAAGTACGAATAGTTTTGATTACCACATAATTTCACCATTTCACGCATTGAACATGTCAAAACATGATTATCATTTCTTTTCATTTCATCAATACATTAGTTCGAAGGCTTTTCTCAAAATAGCCTTTCAACACTATCATATATACACATATATAGTTATATATACATATTTATACAACACATGTATTCCCACAACTAATCTCCTAGCTGAGGTTGCTCTGGAATCGCCAAAAACTCGATTGGATCCATTTCCTCATTGTCCGTTCCGTTTTTGGCCTTAGACAACGTTGAGCCTTCAGCTGGATCTGCTCCCTGTGGTTGTCTCGACGGACCTGCCTCATGATCATTTGCCATCGGCCCAGATCCATACAGGCGATCTAACATTGCATCTTGTAGCAACTGTTCATGCCTCTTGCGCACCATGCGCTCCATCATCATCTCCTCCTCTACTTTAGCTACATTGATAATAAACTCGCATAAAGTAGCAGGGTATAAAGGGGTTACTCTCTGTCGTAGGTCTAGGGTGAGTTCCTTCCAAAATATATCACAAAAGTTATCATTTGTGATATTGGTTAGAGGACACGCCCTTACGATGCTATCCTGGAATCTGACTGCATAGGAAAATACAGTATCACTCAACATCATCTGCTGCCTCTCTGCCTTCAGAATAAAGTCTCTGACATCCGCATAACTGGGCAGAGCCGGTAGTGGTGATACTGTCCTACTCTCAAGAGGGCCTACCACTGGTGCAGCACTCCTCTGTGGGAACTGCTCTAGCATGACTTGGCGAAACTCGACCCAATCCATTGCTAGCAGCATTTCCTGATCACAATACTCCCAATATAACCGTGCATCCTCATGGAATGTGCCAATGGCCATCAGAACCTAGTAATCCTGATCTATATCGCACTGGCACATGATGACCTCAATGTCATGTAGCCAATCTCTCGTAGAGATCCCCTGCTAACCTCCCTCGAACGCTGATGGATGACTACCTCTAAATGCATGTACAGCTCATATTGACACTCTGGCTCCTATACGAGCCCGATCTCCTACCACTGGAATGTCTACTGCTACGGGATGGTTCACTATCGATCATGGAGGTGGTGCTTGTACTGGTACCGGTGCTACTATCCTCGACGCTAGTGGCTCAGGCACAGGTGGTCGCATCATCACTCGTCGCATCATGGACGGTCTGATCACGGGTCTAGTCCATACCCGGATCGGTCCTCTAGGTCGGTATAGATGAGGTCTCAAATACGGTGGTCTAATCATCTTAAGTCCTACAAAAATATATATAATTTCGAATAAATGTAAAGTTAACTAACTTAAACAAGCTAACTTACTTGGATTGAAGAGCAAATCACGCTTCGTGTCAATAGGGATATTGTCAACCACTCTGATACCAACTTGTGATGGCCCCTGATTCTGACCACACGCAAACGTCATGAATCGACTCTACGGCCGACCAAGACTGCTCGTGTGCCGAATCTAGGTCGTCAGTTTTAAACTCTTTTGCTCATAACTTTTATATATCAGGGCCTAAAATTTCGCCTATAATTTTTTTTTCTTTAATACGTACTTCCTTTTAAGAAAACTAAGTAAGAAAGCCATGCAATATGCTAACTTTTATATGTCTTAATAAAGTACAACATAATATACAACATATAATACATATATATGTATTGTATATTTTGTTTCCAAATTTATTTTCTTTAACTCAAAAAGCTAAGTAGAAAACTTATGGCAGGACCAAGTCCATGGTGAGTTCCCTACCCCTTTGACACGCTCGCATCCTGCCGCCATCCAGAAATCAACTGGATAGGTTTCTTACCTGCAACATGAACAAACTGATGAGCTAATAGGCTCAGTAAGTTTAAACAGACATAGTAAGAATCATATTGATTCAAAAACACTAAAAACTTAATTTCCTATGAATAGTACTATTCACTATGAATAGTGACTTTGACCTTTCATCGATGAATAGTAACAGTTATCCTAATCTGTTACTATTCACTTTACCCTAACGGGGTACTATTCACATATCCTAACCGAATTTACATTACTCTAACGTAAACTTCGGTTATGCTCAATTATGATTTTTATCATTTTATTGATTATTTATTCTCTATTTGATTTTTAGTTTAGAGCTCTGCTTATAGCAGTACCGATGATTATTAGAGCACTGACTAGGAGGGTCTAAGGAACGACCTTAGAACATCGGCCTCCATAGCCCTAATAACCCCGTGGGATTTGAACAAACCTCTACCACTATGTTGGAGGGGCAGTACGCCTTAATGGTTTCATTACCATCTTTCAATTTTATAGTCTTGACCAAGTGATATCAATCATCACCTTAAGGTCACTATCCTCCATTGCCCGTAGGTCTTACTGTTAGGAAATGCCCTAAGCATTAGAGACATTTTGATGTATTTATTTTGAACTGGATAATAAAATTATATATATAGAGGTTATTCGTTACATTGCTATTTGTCCTCATTTTATTTACATGTTAAAGTAAATGTAAGCAAATATGGCTCCCTGACTGCTTGTGTTAAACTGTTAGAACATTGCATACAATGGACTTTTGTATGCAAGAAGACAATGTTCTAAAGTAAGCGGTCTAAACTATGGTCTGTAGTCTATGGGGTTAGACTGAGCATCTAACTCATGTTAAGACTATTATGTTGTCTAAAGCCTTGGAGGGGACAGTTTGTCTTGACTATCCGGAGCATAGACTCCCAAGTAGAGACATAGATACGTTGTTTGGTGGTGACATATTAGACCGGGACTAAAGCGTGATTGATCTATGAAGTCTGCTTTAAGTAGATTGATCTACTTTTGACATTCATTGTGCAGTAACCTTAATCCTGAGTAAATGGACAGCTTCATGTATATGACTTTTGTACTTTGATGTTCCAATGGCTAAAGCGTCTCAGAGGTAGTAAGCTTATAGACTGGTTCGTTGGGTGCATGACTTGTATACAATGAAGGGTTTGTCTACAGATATCAGAATCATAGCTCTAATGAGGAGTTAAGGGTATCCTCTTAAAGGAATTATACTGAATGTGAAAATGGACAAGGCCTTGGGTCGTCTGCTAGGCGGATGACTTCTTATTCACATATGGTGAATAATCATTTTCTTTATTCGGTAGTATAATGGAACTTTAAGATAGCCTGATCAGTAGGATTAAACGGACTTTGCCTTAAGGCTGATCATGGATATCATATGAGGGTTTTGCATACATGACAAGGTCATTAGACAATAGCTTGTCACAGGCTTACGTAATACGGTATATAATTGGGAGTTTAGTTCCAGGTTTATAGTGGTGTGACTCTGAAATTAGTGATCATATGATTGAGTTGTTCGATAAAGAATGATGATCATACGGATTTGTGGGAGCCCGATTATATATGTCCAATTAGTCCCTCCACTAGCTCCACATAATTCCTTAACGTTTGGCAAATTGATTTGTGTATGCTATAGGTTAGTTTATTATGCATGGATGGTGTTGACATAGGATTAAGATGGTGAACAAGATTCTCTCCGGCTGGATTCAGATTTTGTTTTAGATAATAGAGTACACAATTATTCGAACTCTAAATAAAGTTGTCATGATTTTATTTGAGATTAGATTGGAGTTATAGAAAATTATCCATGAGAACAACAATTAGAAATACAACTGTTTTGTGGATTTTGAAATTTGAAATTTGAAATTTGAATTTGAAATTTGAATTTGAAAATTGAATTTGAAATTTAAATTTGAATTTGAAATTTGAAATTTGGATTTGAAATTTGAATTTGAAATCGGAAATTCAAATTTTGAATCACAGTCCAAGTGGGATTCGAATTTGTTGTGGTAAATTCATAAGGAATGAAATTCGAATTTGAGTTGGATATGGAGAGGAAAATCTTGTTAGAATCCTAATTGGATTTTGAATCCAAATCCTAACCAAATATGGACGAAAATTTTGAGGATTATCCTCAATGATTTTTTGGATTTTTATGGATAAGATTCAAGGAAAAATTCAAGTTTCAATCCCAGTTTAATTTGGATTCTCTCCTCCCTGATAATGGCCGAATTTTTGGAGTAAATCTCCTAGGAGATTTTCGATTATTTTGGATAAGGATGAGATAAGATTCAAGCTTGAAAATCCTAGTGGAATTTTGATTCTCCCTTATCCAAAAGTGGCCGAAATTTTGGTGGAGATTTTCCCCTTGGATTTTCGGATTTTTTGGTTGAAAAAGGGAGATAAAATTCTAGTTAAAATCTTGTTTAGATTTGGATTGGAATTATCCTAAAATGGCCGAATTTATTGTTGGGATTTTCCCCTTGGAAAATTCAGATTTTGATCTTGTGGATAAGGGAGAATATCTTCTCCTAATCCAATTCAAATTCAGAGAATCACCTCATGCAGGTCTATAAATAGAGGTCCCGTCACTCCAGTTCTCTTAGACCACAGACTCTCAGGTGAGCGGGCTTATTGTTGCACAGCCCACCGTGACAATAAGTTCTTTAGAGATCTGGGTGGTCGGAAGAAGACTAGCAGTGCTAGCATACCAATCGAGGTTCAGAGTGCCCACACACTCAGCCATTCGGGAATTGAAGAATAGTAGAGAAGGCTAGTTAGTTGAAGCCCTCCGGTCATTCTCCTCTTGTAGATTGGTGTCCTTGAGGTATGAGTTTTAATTGTTGTTGGTTTATTGTATATGGCATCATGAGATATTTAACAATCTAAAAATTTTAATTGTTCCACTGCGCCACTCTGATACGTTTTTACCGATTTATTTTCCTACAATTGGTATCAGAGCCATCTAATGACTATGCCATGTACATAAATTAGACAATTAATTAGTATTTTTATTTATGTATGGATTTGATATTTATATAGTGACATTCTAGGATTCCTTTATGTTGTTATCATGCATTATGTATAAAGTATGTGGTTATTTTAATTTTTTGAATTATTATAAGCATGCTTGTTTATGCTGGTTATGGTTCCTTAGAATTTAGAAAAACTGTATCTAGGAATTTTTATGTAACCATGGGAGCAATTTATTAACACTGTAATTTTCCCATAGATTTTAATTTCGTCTCTTAGAATTATTATGGTTAGAATTTTTGTACACCGAAAACAGTTTAGGAAATTTTATGTAATTATTCTTGGAGGAGATTGAAGATTGAAGACCATAATTTATTTTTCCCAAAAGATTAAATTTGATTTAAAGGTTGAAATTTTGATTGTGTGGAAAATTTCAATTTAATTGGGATTCAAATTAATTTTTGGAGATCCTAATAGGTAAATTGGTATATGACACAAAAATCGAGACACAACCCCTCGAGATAGGCCGTTGGGCCTTGGTGGGGCTGCAGCCCTGCCCTCGGGCAGGATGGGGCTGCGGCAGGCCCTGTGCAGACCATAATCACCCACGGCCGTAGCCTTGGCCTGCAGCCGAGGGTGGCTGTGGCCTCCCCAAGGTTGGTCTTAGCCTGGGCGTGCAGCCTATGGCTGCAGGCACTGCCTGCAGCCTGCCAGCTGCTACGCCCAGCCTGGGCATGCAGCCTAGCACTGCAGGCTTGGCCTGCAGCCCGGCAGGGCTACACATGGGCGGCCGTGGGCTACCAGCCCCCCGGGGGCTGGGGGTTGCCCATGACGGCTGCCGCCTCCAAGGACGGTGGTGCGACGGTTCAAAAAATCGAAAAATTTTGATTTTTAAATTTGAGATTTAATTTTAAATCATGTTTAAAAATATGTAATTGAAAATTTGAAATTTTTGAAATTACATATTATTATACATGATATTTAAAATTGTTTAAGAATTTGGAATTTGAATTTGAAATTTAAATTTTTGGAATTTAAATTTTAAATGATTCATGGGATGAGAAATAAATGGAGAGGCTATATAAAGATGGATACAAGAAGACGGAACAAAATTCAAGATCCAAAGAATGCTTTGGATGGAATTTTGTAATCTTTATTTTCTTTGTTCTACGATGGAACCATGGCTTGGTTATTCTGTTAATTATTTTTTCTATGATATGTCATGGATGTATAAATATGAATTGATGGATCTTTTGTATGCATATTTGATAACATGTCATATAGGATAGGTGAGTGCCGCTCATACTATATTGATCATACATATTTGATAAAACTTGCATGTTTTTCAAAATATTGAGTGGGAGAGGGTTTCAAACAAAATCCACGGCCTCCATTGTTGATCCATATGTGAAAGCATGGTAACGCCTCGCGTCAATTCTACCCTGACCACACCCCTCGGTAGGTGTTTACCGCCGCCGGTATACTAGATTGGATCTCCTATGTGGAAAACGTGTTCGTGTACGATCTTATTCATAACCACCCCTCGGTGGCTTGGTAGGACGTGGATCGGGCTATGTAAACAATGGTTTTAAACTCAAGACTCGTTTAGTTATTAACCTTCCTTAGAAGCTTTGTTAACTAAACTGGTGGCCAAATAAGCGGTTATTAATATATGTCTTAACCTTGGAGGATTTAAGGCAACATATATTAATTAGATGGGGTCTATGTTCTGGCTATTTGTTTCATGACCACCCCTCGGTGGCTTGGGGTAATAGGTGCTGAGATTTACTATTGCAACGCTACATGTTTTTCAAGTTTCATGTAGGAATATACTTGTATATTTTATTTGCTAAATTATCTGTATATTTACTTGGGCTTTGTAATGATATCTAGTATAATTTTATTTCAGTTCAAAATGTCACCGACACCCCTCATTTCAATACTTACTGAGAATAAACTGAATGGCGATAATTATAAAGATTGGGAAAGAAATCTGTTGATAGTTCTCAGTTGCGAGAGACATAAGTTTGTACTGGACGAACCATGCCCACCAAGGCCAAAACCTGACACACCACTTGAGGAGTTCTCGGTTGCCTATACCCATTGGAGAGAATCCAATGATATAGCTCGATGCTACATGCTTGCTAGCATGACGAGTGCTTTACAAAAGCAGCATGAGACTTATCAGGTTGCTAAGGAGATCATGGACAATCTGGAGGACATGTTCGGAGGCCAAGAAAAGTTGGCTCGACAGTCCGCTATAACCAGTATTATGAACTCTAAGCAGAAGGTGGGTACTCCGGTGAAGGACCATATGATCACTCTAATGGGATTCTTCACTGAGACTGCCAAGAACGGTGCTGAGTTGGATTGCAACACCCAGATCGAGATGGTGTTCAAAACTTTGTCTAAAGATTTTGTGGGGTTTAAGGCCGCATACAATCTGGCGACAATGGAGTTAGGACTAACTGACCTCATGAAGCAACTCCAAGCTTATGAGCGGATGATCAGGGATGGGGATGCGGTCCAACCCAAAGGAGAGGCCAATTTGGCGAAATCTTCCAAACCCTCTCGGAAGAGAAAGAGGCCAAACTAGAAGCAAGCGGCTTCCAGTTCTTCTAATCCTCCTGTCTCGGATGGGAAGAAGAAGAACAAGAACAAGAAGCCCAAGGACCCTAAAAAGTCCAAGTGCTTCCGCTGTGGGAAGGTAGGTCACTTTAAAAGGCTTGCCGGGAATTCCTAGCCGCCAAGGGCAAGGAAGGTAAGGAACGCCACTACTTAGAAGCGTGTTTGGTGGAAGAATCAAAAGACACTTGGGTCAATGATTCGGGCGCCACTAATCATGTTTGTGTTTTTATGCAGGGGTTCATGGAAACAAGAAGTCTACATGATAGGAGCCTCTCGTTGCGGACTGGAGATGGTAGCTTGGTGGTGGCTGAGGCAGTGGAAGATATTTACCTTTACTTTGATCAATTTAGGTTTATTTTATTGACAGACTGTTTTATGTTCCTAATTTTAGGAGGAACCTTATATCGGCAGCTTGTTTAATAAAGGATTCTTATTTAGTTTCTTTTAGAAAAAGAGTTGATATTTGTAGAAATAAGTTTTTTATCTGTTCTGGATGGATGGATGGAAATCTATATTTGATCAAACCAAAGATGTACTCACTGCTTGACACTGAATTAATAGATAACTCTAAAAGGTCGAAAGTTTCTCATTCTAACAAGGCGTATCTTTGGCATTTAAGACTTGGTCATATTAATCAGGATAGGATTCAAAGATTGGTGAAAGACGGTCCTCTGGAATCTCTGGAGGAGGTACGTCTTCCCCAATGTGAGTTTTGTCTAGAGGTTAAGATGACTAAGAGGTCTTTTGGAGCTAAGGGTACAAGGGCTCAAGAGCTCTTAGAAATTGTGCACACTAACGTATGTGGCCCCATGAACGTCATAGCACGAGGAGGGTTCGAGTATTATGTCTCCTTTATAGATGATTACTCGAGGTATGGATATGTGTATCTGATGCACCATAAGAGCAAAACCTTTGACAAGTTCAAAGAGTATCGTGCGGAAGTGGAAAAGCAATTGGATAAATCCATAAAGACACTTCGATCTGATCGAGGTGGTGAATACCTCTCTGATGAATTTCGAGGACATCTTGTAGAGAACGGGATATTATCCCAATTGATTGCACCTGGTACTCCACAACAGAATGGTGTAGCCAAAAGGAGAAACAGGACCTCGTTGGATATGGTACAGTCCATGATGAGTTATTCAACGCTGCCATTATCATTTTAGGGATATGCTTTACAAACGGCGTGCTATATTTTGAACCAGGGTCCAAACAAATCAATTTCCAGAATTCCGTATGAATTGTGGCGTGGCAGGAAGCCCTCCCTTGGACATATGAGAATATGGGGCTACCCGACTGTGACGCCTTAAATTCTATTTAAGGGTCAGTATATAATTTAAATACAATTAGTGTGCCAAAAAATTAATTAAAAATCCTTTTGGAAATCCTAGGTTGGTTTCCTAGTCAAATTCCGCTCAAAAAGTCAACAATTTGAACTTCAAAAAGAAACCCTAAAATATTCGGCCATCACTTGGGATTTTAATTAAAATTTAAATTCCACAAATCCAAGGAGGATTCAAATTCAAATTTCATTCCTTAGATATAAAGAAGAAATTTGGCCATAAAGTGTAGGAAATAAAGGAGATTTTATTGAATTAAAAGCTAAGTTAAAAACTCAATCAAAATTCAAATTATTTTTTTTCTTAAAAACTAAGGGATAATTTTCGGCCACTTAAGGGGAAATAAGAGAGAAAACCCTAGCCTCAAAACAGCACAAAAACTTTCCCTTTTGCCCCTTAAAATTTTCAGCCAAACAAGGAAGAGAAAGGGAAAGAAAAACCTAGTATAAAAACCCCCTTTTAACTCTCATTCACCCCTCCTTTCCCCCTCAAAATTTAGGCCAGCTTTCCCCCTCTTCCCTCTCTGAATTTTCTCTCCCAAAACACACCCAAAACAGCAAACAAAACCTACCAAAAGGCAGCTCAAAGATTCAACAACTTTTGAGACAAAAACAAGGTGAGAAATCAAACTTTTTCCTTCCTTCTCCTTTTAATTTTAAATCCGAAATTTATATGGTTTTCTCCACTATTTCCATACTGTTTTGAAGACTCCAATACTCACACAAATTCAGCTAAAAGGGAGACCAAGCATCAAAAAATAGGGCAGCACAAACAAGGTGTGATTTTTCTCTCAAACCCTAAAATTTTACCTCATTGATCCCCTTTTCAAAAACCCTATTATCATATGTGTAAGATTTTATGATTTTGTCAATTTGATTCTTGAGTTGTGTTAATGACATATAAAATAAGGTTTTCCACAAAATTTCGTGATCATTGGATGAAAATTGAATTGGTTTGAGGCTAATCGAAATTCAGACACAGAAAAACGGAAATCTGGAAAATTACCATATGAACAGTAAATTTGTGTCAGCCATAACTTGAGTTTTAAAAACGATTTTTGAGTGATTCTTGAGCCTAAAATTAAATTCAAGATGTCCCCTAAATGCCTACAAAATTTTAGAACCAAAATCATCCGTTTTCATAGTCAAAATAGTTTTCTAATATAGGTGGACAGAACTGCCAGTTTTTGAACTGAAACTGAAACCTAGATTTGATGCCTGAAAACAACCCCTCGGTTTTTGGCCTAATTGAATGACCAAATGATGCCTAAAAATTATAAAAATTATATGGAATTAAAGCTATGGATGTCTAGTTTAACATATTAAAAGTTTAGAATTTTTGGGATTAAAAATGAATTGATATTGATTTTACAATCAGCCTAGGTCAGTCTGCCCATGACCAGAAATATCATAACTTAGAGTTTTTCACAAATTTTAAATCCCAAATGTTTATTAAACGTTTTGAAATCTTTTATGGCACACTAAAATGATTGGATGATTATGTCTAGACCTAGACTGATCATATGTTGTGATTATAGGATTTATTTGACGTTCTTGCTAGATTTGTGGATCACGTTATCGTAACGCTTGTGCGATAATCGAGGTAGGACGTTCTAGTCTTTTCTGGGAGTAGTCAAGTGTTTTAAATTTCCTTGTTTTATCAATGGCATGCTGTTTTCAGTTTATGAAATTATTATATTGTTTTTGATGAAATAAACGCATGCAACGTATTTGATAATTAAATGTGTATTTTAAAGCGTGTTTTGATTAATGGCATAATATAACTTGGTAAATACCATCTTTTGAATAATCCGATGAACATAATTGAGCTCTAGTTCACGATCATTGTAAATGATGCGTGCGTCCCAGAGTTGACGCCATGGGGGAAGTTCCCTAAACCTGCGCAGGGCCGTTCGGCCTATTTAGACCGTAACGAGATTATCTAGGATAATTCAAATTCGAGGCACGTATATTATAGCTACGACAAGTCCTCACTCATAATATGATGGTTTATTTTAATGATTTATTATTTTTAATATTGGGGCACGTATATTGCAGCTACGCTAAGTCCTCAGCAGAATAAAACTTGTTTTAAAAATGTTTTTCACGAAATTGTTGATTATTTTTTTTATGATTATTATGTCATGTATTTTTTTTTAAATTGTTGATTATTTTTGGAAACGAATATTATGCCATACTTTTAAATGTTATCTGTTAACCCACTTTTGTTTCTGTCCTACTGAGCCAGCGCTCACGTCCCTTTTCTTTGTGATTTCGAAATGACTACATCCAGGTGCGGGAGGTAGTAGTTCCGAAAATCGTTGAGATATCCGTTTCTACCGAGGATGATGCTATCCGTTTTCTCCATCTTCTTATTTCTGTTTCTCGTTCTGATGTAATGAGACATTAAGTTTGGACTTTATTTCACGTTATTTAAATTCTATGCTTGGGAATATTTATGGTTGGTAATTTCTTTTGAAAACCGATTTTGTGTTTGATTTCCGCATTAAAAGGTATTTACTTTCTACTTTATTTTGTTTTGTGGTTATGATGCTACTTTATAAATAATTAGGCTTAGCTAAATTATAATGTTGACCCGTTTTTCGTAATAAATGTTTTCCTTAAATCTCAGGTTGATATTATGATTTGGCTGCCGTGTCACGTGTCTAAATTTTGGGCCGTGACACCGACACATATACTGGATGGGGATGCGAAGAAATTGGATCCAAGATCAAAATTATGCATGTTTGTAGGGAATTCAAAGGTAACTAAAAGAGGAATGTTCTATAACCTGAAGGAACAAAAAGTCATTGTCTCAACCCATGTGACATTCTTGGAGGAAAGTCACATGAATGACTTTAAGCCTCGAAGCAAAGTAGTGCTAGAGGAATTATCGGGTGAAAGAACTGTTCCACAGATTTCGGTCTTGGACGCAAGTCCGAGTTCTGGGGAAAGACATGCAGACGATTAATAATTTAGGGTACCTCGTCGTAGTGGGAGGGTTTCGAAGAAACCTAATTTCTTCATGTATGATGCTGAGGTATACCAGGACGAGGCTCATGAGCATGAGGATGATCCAGTCACCTCTAATGAACCTATAAATGATGTTGATTCTAAATCTTGGAAACAGGCTATGAACAATGAGATGGATTCTATGAAATCCAACTCTGTTTGGGAACTTGTAGATTTGCCGGATGGGATAAAACCCATTGGATGCAAATGGGTCTACAAAAGAAAGAAGGATGTAGAAGGGAAAGTGGAAACTTTCAAAGCTAGACTGGTTGCAAAGGGGTACACACAAAAGGCTGGAATTGATTACGATGAAACCTTTTTGCCTGTTGCTATGCTAAAGTCTATCCGTATTCTTCTGTCCGTTGCTACGGCTCTCGATTACGAGATCTGGCAAATGGATGTCAAGACGGCATTCTTGAATGGCCATCTTGAAGAGTGCATCTATATGATACAGCCCGAAGGGTTCTAGCAAAAGGCCAAGAAAGGAAAGTCTGCAAGTTGCTTAGATCCATTTGTGGATTAAAGCAAGCATCCCGCTCATGGAACCAGAGGTGTAATCAAGCGATTAAGACATTTGGTTTTAAGAAAACGTTGATGAACCCTGTGTTTATAAATGTATTAAGGATGGAAAAGTGGTCTTTTTGATACTCTATGTCGATGATATACTACTCATTGGGAATGATGTAGGGAACTTATCATCGGTCAAGCTTTGGTTACACCAACAGTTTGACATGAAGGACTTGGGAGAAGCTAATTATGTTCTAGGCATTCGTCTCTTCAAAGATCGAAAGAACAAAATGATAGAGTTATCCCAAGCTTCATACATAGATAAAATAATTGACAAATATGCAATGCAAGAGGCAAAGAAAGGTACACAACCTTCTATTGCGGGTCTAACTCTTTCATTGGATGACTGTCCCAAGACATCGGAAGAAAGAGAGCGTATGAGTAAGGTCCCGTATGCATCCGCTGTGGGTAGCCTTATGTACACTATGCTTTGCACTCGCCCGGACATTTGTTTTGCAGTAGCTATGGAGAGTTGATATCAAGCGAATCCTGGAACCAAGCACTGGCAAGCAGTAAAGCATAAACTCAATTATCTTAAGAGAACGAGGGATTATATGCTGGTGTATTCTAGAGGGGACCTAACAGCCGTAGGATACATGGACTGAGTCTTCCAAACTTGCAAGGATTCGGGGAAGTCGACATTAGAGTGCATGTGGAGACAGGATTAGTGGATGTATATAAGATCGCGTCCGAGGACAACATTGCTGATCCCTCTACTAAGACTTTGGTGGCTAGAAGCTTTGAGAGGCATGTAGAGGTGATAGGGATACGTAACATTGCACATCTGCTAGCTTAAGGCAAGTGGGAGATTGTTAAGAAATGTCCTAAGCATTAGAGACATTTTGATGTATTTATTTTGAACTGGATAATAAAATTATATATATAGAGGTTATTCATTACATTGCTATCTGTCTTCATTTTATTTACATGTTAAAGTAAATGTAAGCAAATATGGCTCCCTGACTACTTGTGTTAAACTGTTAGAACGTTGCATGCAATGGACTTTCGTATGCGAGAAGACAATGTTCTAAAGTAAGCGGTCTAAACTATGGTCTCTGTCAAAATGACCATTTTGCCCCTAACGGGTCTCGGGACTGTAACTGTTCCGTTCTATCATTTTTTTCAAATTTTCTAAGTCCAAATGTTTTAAAATAATATTCCCTAGGCTTCATTATTGTTTTACAGCTTAAATTGCTGCAAAATCTCTATTTTATTTTTCCCAGCCCTCGGTTACTATTCATCCATTACCTAAGGTCGTTTTTTCATTTGTCAAGCGTTTCGAAGCCTCAAATGGCCCTTTCATTACTCATTAAACGTTATTTATCCCATCCCCGGCCCTCGGTCCTCGAGAGGCTTGGGTTTCCTATCCCGACCTATATTTTTCCCTCATTTCCCAAAATACCCCTAACATTAATTTTTTTCCTGTTTTAGGCATTTTAGCCTTTTAGGGTCGGTTTACTATTCCTTCTGTGTTGGATTTCCATTTCTAACCCTAATTCACCGAGGGGTCTCGGTTTCCTTCCCGAGTCCAATATTTTCATCCCTCATTTCCTGAAATGCCCTTAAGCCGATTTTAGAAATTTCGGCAGCATTTCCGCTTATATTTTAAGGTTTCCTGACGTTAGGTACGCCTCAGAACCTTTATACCTACCACGTACTATATCAGAGGCCTATTTTATATAAAGTTTCCAAACTTTGTATAAAAATTTTCCACATGATTCAATATTCAGAAACCAACACAAACCACAACATTTTTCTTTCAAACTATCTTCGGTTTACTAGTTAATCATAATAATTTTTCATCACATCACATCATTCTTAGGTTTGCTAATGTATAAAACAACATTAAAAACCTAACAAAACATGCATTCTAACCCTAGCATAGCCACGGATTTTTATGCATAAACACAAAGAAAATTTTATTTTCTTTCCTAGGGTTTTTGTTAACATTCTTCATTATTAAAAATTTTTCATTTCTTAATGTTCATGCCCACGGTTTTAGCAAGAAAATTACATCAAAATTTTCTTGTTTCCTTATTCCAATTCATGCTTAATTCAATGCATAAATAGATGAACATGATTACTAAATTAAAACATCAAAACTCGTGTATTTTTCATACCATTGTAGCCACGGTTTTTCAAGGGAAACATACAAAATTTTTGCTTGTTTCTAAACCCTAATTCATGCTTTAAATACTACAACATCAAACCAGTCATACAATCAATAAAACAATAATTTTTTTTCATTGTTTCTCAACATTCCAAATCCACGGATTTTCCATGGAAAACCAAGGAAAAATGCTTCAATTTAGAAGCTCACCTTAACTAATTGTTGGCTTGATCTGAGAAATGCAATGCAAGCTTAATTTGGTGTGAATTTTGGAAAAAATTTTTGGTTTAAGGGAGAAGAAAGCTCACGGTTTTTAGGCTAAAGAAAAGGCAAGAGTTTGGCTGATTTTTTTGATTGAATTTTGTTTCCTAATTGTTCAAGGACTAAAAAGTAAGGATTTTGGGGCAAAAATCAAATTTTTTTTTTCTTCCTTTCCAAGTGGCTGAATGGCCTTTTTCAAATTTTTTAAAAATTTTTTAATGGCTTTTTGGCATAATCTTGTCCATTGATCATAAAGTAACCTAATCTAAACCATACACCTTTCAAAATTACTTTCTTAATTAAGGAAAATAATTTTCATTTATGACATAATCAAGGTGATGTCATCCTACTATTCATATTAATTCACTAATTAATTCGCGGTCAATTTTTGAATGTAATCCGATCCGAACGGAACTTCACCAAAATCACGTAGATAGGTTCTAGGCGCCTCCAGTGTGATCGGTTTGTCTTATTTTGCTTCCGTTTGATAAGAATTCTCTACCGTAATTTCCTATCATTTTCATGCTTCTCCATGCATTTTCTAGGGTTTTCAGTTCTGATTTCGAACCGTCTTACCTAATTATGTCCGGTAAGATTTTCCATTCCCGAAATCACACACTTTAATGCTGCCAGAACATTTTTATACTATTCACAACAGTTTTAAAACATAACTTTTTCACATTTTATTCATTAAAATTGTTATAAACATACAATTTTAACCTATTCTGAGAATCCAAAATTCCCGGTTATCACATGGGCTCCTAAGTAGAGACATAGATATGTTGCTTGGTGGTGACATATTGGACCGGGAGTAAAGCGTGATTGATCTACGATGTCCACTTTGAGTAGATCGATCTGCTTTTGACGTTCATTATGCAGTAACCTTAATCCTGAGTAGATGAACAGCTTCACGTATATGACTTGTATACTTTGATGTTCTAATGGCTAAAGGATCTCAGAGGTAGTAAGCTTATAGACTGGTTCGTTGAGTGCATGACTTGTATACGATAAAGGGTTTGTTTACAGATATCGGAACCATAGCTCTAATAAGGAGTTAAAGGTATCCTCTTAAAGGTATTATAAAGGTATTATACTGGATGTGAAAATGGACAAGGCCTTGGGTCATCTACTGGGCAGATGACTTCTTATTCACATATGGTGAATAGTCATTTTGTTTATTCGGTAGTATAATGGAACTCTAAAATAGCCTAATCAGTAGGATTAAAAAGACTTTAACCTAAGGCTGATCATGGATATCATATGAGGGTTCTGCATACATGACAAGGTCATTGGACGATAGCTTGTCACAGGCTTACGTAATACGGTATATAATTGGAGTTCAGTTTCAGGTTTATAGTGGTGTGACACTGAAATTAGTGATCATATGATTGAGTTGTTCGGTAAAGAATGATGATCATATGGATTCGCGGGAGCCTGATTATATATGTCCAATTGGTCCCTCCACTAGCTCCACATAATTCCTTAACGTTTGGCAAATTGATTTGTGTATGCTATTGGCTAGTTGATTATGCATGGATGGTGTTGACATAGGATTGGGATGGTTGACAAGATTCTCTTCGGTTGAATTTAGATTTTGTTTTGGATAATAGAGCACACAATTATTCGAACTCCAAATAAAGTTGTCATGAATTTCTTGTGGTAAATCTACAAGGAATGAAATTCGAATTTGAGTTGGATATGGAGAAGAAAATCTTGTTAGAATCCTACTTGAATTTTGAATCCAAATCCTAACAATAATGGATGAAAATTTTAAGGATTATCCTCACGGAATTTTCAGATTTTTTATGGATAAGTTTCAAGGAAAAATTCCAGTTTTAATCGCCGTTGAATTTGGATTCTCTCCACCCTGATTATGGCCGAAATTTTGAGGAAGATATCCTAGGAGATTTTCAGTTATTTTGGATATGGATGAGATAAGATTCAAGCTTGAAAAATCCTAGTTGAATTTTGATTCTTTCCATCACTTTATGGCCAAAAATTTTATGGATTTATCCTAATGAATTTTCGGATTTTTCTAGTTGATAATGGGGAGATAAAATTCAAGTTAAAATCTTGTTTAGATTTGAATTGGATAATCCTAAAGTGGCCGAATTTTTAGTTGGGATTTTCCCCCTGATAAATTCAGATTTTTTGGTTATGGATAAGGGAGAATATCTTCTCCTAATCCAATTCGAATTCAGAGAATCACCTCATGCAAGTGTTAGGAAATGCCCTAAGTATTAGAGACATTTTGATGTATTCATTTTGAACTGGATAATAAAATTATACATAGAGGTTATTCATTACATTGCTATCTGTCCTCGTCTTATTTACATGTTAAAGTAAATGTAAGCAAATATGGCTCACTGACTGCTTGTGTTAAAACTGTTAGAACGTTGCATGCAATGGACTTTTGTATGCGAGAAGACAATGTTCTAAAGTTGGCAGTCTAAACTATGGTCTGTAGTCTATGGGGTTAGACCGAGCATCTAACTCATGTTAGGACTATTATGTCGTCTAAAGCCTTAGAGGGGACGGTTTGTCTTGACTGTCTGGAGCTAGACTCCCAAGTAGAGACATGGATATGTTGCTCGGTGGTGACATATTTGACCGGGACTAAAGTGTGATTGATCTACGTAGTCCGCTATGAGTGGATCAATCTGCTTTTGACGTTCATTGTGCAATAACCTTAATCCTGAGTAAATGAACTACTTCATGTATATGACTTGTGTACTTTGATGTTCCAATGGCTAAAGCGTCTCAGAGGCAGTAAGCTTATAGACCGGTTCGTTGGGTGCATGACTTGTATACGATGAAGGGTTTGTTTGCAGATATCGGAATCATAGCTCTGAGGAGTTAAAGGTATCCTCTTAAAGGCATTATACTGAATGTGAAAATGGACAAGGCCTTGGGTCGTCTGCTGGGCGGATGACTTCTTATTCACATATGGTGAATAATCATTTTCTTGATTGGGTATGTATAATGGAACTTTAAGATAGCATGATCAGTAGGATTAAACGGACTTTGACCTAAGGCTAATCATGGATATCATATGAGGGTTTTGCATATATGACAAGGTCATTGGATAGTAGCTCATCACAGGCTTACGTAATACGGTATATAATTGGGAGTTCAATTTCAGGTTTATAGTGGTGTGACTCTAAAACTAGTGATCATATGATTGAGTTGTTCGGTAAAGAATGATGATCATATGGAATCACGGGAGCCCGATTATATATGTCCAATCAGTCCCTCTACTAGCTCCACATAATTCCTTAACGTTTGGCAAATTGATTTGTGTATGCTATTGGCTAGTTTATTATGCATGGATGGTGATGACACAGGATTAGGATGGTAGACAAGATTCTCTCCGGTTGGATTCAGATTTTGTTTTGGATAATAGAGTACACAATTATTCGAACTCCAAATAAAGTTGCCATGATTTTATTTGAGATTGGATTGGAGTTGTAGAAAATTATCCATGAGAACAAGAATATGAAACACAACCGTTTTGTGGAATTTGAAATTTGAATTTTGAAATTTGAATTTTGAATTTTGAAATTTGAAATTTGAATTTTGAATTTGAAATTTGAATTTGAAATTTGAATTTGAAATTTGAATTTGAAATTTGAATTTGAAATTTAAATTTGAAATTTGAAATTTGAAATTTGAAATTTGAATTTGAAATTTGAAATTCAAATTTTGAATCACAGTCCAAGTAGGATTCGAATTTGTTGTGGAAAATCCACAAGGTTTGAAATTCGAATTTGAGTTGGATTTGGAGAGGATAATCTTGTTAGAATCCTATTTGAATTTTGAATCCAAATCCCAACAAATAAAGGACGAAATTTTGAGGATAATCCTCAAGCAAATTTCGGTTTTTTTGTGGATAGGATTCAAGGGAAAATTCAAGTTTCAATCCTAGTTGAATTTGGATTCTCTCCTTCCCTGAAAAGTGGCCGAAATTAGGGAGTATCTCTCCTAGGAAATTCGGTTATTTTGGATAAGGTTGAGATGAGATTCAAGCTTGACAATCCTAGTGGAATTTTTGATTCTCCCTTATCCATAATGGCCGAAATCTTTAGGGAAGAGTCACCTTGAAATTTTCGGATTTTTTGGGTTGAAAAAGGGAGATAAAATTCTAGTTAAAATCTTGTTGAGATTTGGATTGGATTTATCCTAAGAAAAACCGAATTTTTTGTGGAGATTCTCCCATGGAAAAATTCAGATTTTATGGGTTTGGATAAGGGAGAAAATCTTTTCCTAGTCCAATTCGAATTCAGAGAATCACCTCATGCAGGTCTATAAATAGAGGTCCTGCCACTCCAGTTCTCTCAGACCACAGACTCTCAGGTGAGCAGGCTTATTGTTGCACAGCTCATCATGACAATAAAGTTCTTTAGAGATCTGGGTGGTCGGAAGAAGACTAGCAGTGCTAGCATACCGATCGAGGTTCAGAGTGCCCACACACTCAGCCATTCAGGAATTGGAGAATAGTAGAGAAGGCTAGTTGGTTGAAGCCTCCGGTCATTCTCCTCCTGCAAGATTGGCGTCCTTGAGGTATGAGTTTTAATTGTTGTTGGTTTATTGTATATGGCATCATGAGATATTTAACGATCTTAAAAATTTTTATTGTTCCGCTGCGCCACTCTGATATGTTTTTACCGATTTATTTACCTACAGCAAGTCTATAAATAGAGGTCCTGCCACTCCAGTTCTCTTTAAGACCATAGACTCTCAGGTGAGCAGGCTTATTATTGCACAACTCATCGTGACAATAAGTTCTTTAGAGATTTGGGTGGTCGGAAAAAGACTAGCGGTGCTAGCATACCGATCGAGGTTTTGAGTGCCCACACACACAACCATTCAGGAATTGAATAATAGTAGAGAAGGCTAGTTGGTTGAAGCCCTCTGGTCATTCTTCTCCTGCAAGATTGGCGTCCTTGAGGTATGAGTTTAAATTGTTGTTGGTTTATTGTATTTGGCATTATGAGATATTTAACGATCTTAAAAAATTTTTATTGCTCCGCTGCACTACTCTGATATGTTTTTACCGAATTATTTTCCTACAATTGGTATCAGAGACATCTCATGACTATGCCATGTACATAAATTAGTCTTTTTATTTATGTATGGATTTGACATTTAGAGAGTGGCATTCTAGGTTTCTTTTATGTTGTTATCATGGATCATGTATGTAGTATGTAGTTATTATAATTTTCTGAATTATTATAAGCATGCTTGTCTTTGCCAGTTATGGTTCCTTAGAATTTAGAAAAATTGCATCTAGGAATTTTATGTAACCATGGGAGCAATTTAATAACACTGTAATTTTCCCATAGATTTTAATTTTTGTCTCTTAAAATTATTATGATTAGAATTTTGCACACCGGAAATGGTTTAGGATATTTTATGTAATTATTCTTAGAGGAGATTGAATTTTAAAGACCGTAATTCATTTTTCCGAAAAGTTAAATTTAATTTAAAGGTTGATATTTTGATTGTGTGGAAAATTTCAATTTAATTGGGATTCAAATTAATTTTTGGAGATCTGAATGGGTGAATTGGAATATAGCACGAAATCGAGATACGACCCCTCGGGATAGGCCATCGGGCCTTAGTGGGGCTGCAGCCTCTGCCCTAGGGCAGGATGTGCTGCGGCAGCCCCTGTATAGGCCAGGACTACCCACGGCCGCAGGCTAAGCCTGCGGCTGAGGGTGGCCATGGCCTCCCCAAGGCTGGTCGCAGCCTGCCGGTTGCTGTGCCAAGCCTAGGCATGCAGCCTGGCGCTACAGGCTTGGCCTGCAGCCCGGCAGGGCTGCACATGGGGCGGCCGTGGGCTGCCAGCCCCTCGGGGACTGAGGGCTACCCACGGTGGCTGCCAGCCTCCGGGCGGTGGGGGCGACGGTTTAAAAATCAAAAATTTTGATTTTTAAATTTGAGATTTAATTTTAAATCATGTTTAAAAATATGTAATCGAAAATTTAAAATTTTTAAAATTACATATTATTACACATGATGTTTAAAATTGTTTAAAATTTGAATTTGAAATTTAAACTTGAAATTTGAATTTGGAATTTGAATTTTAAATTTAAATTTTTGGAATTTAAATTTTAAATGATTCATGGGATGAGAAATAAATGGAGAGGCTACATAAAGATGGATACAAGAAGACGGAACAAAATTCAAGACCCAAAGAATGCTTTGGATGGAATTTTGTAATCTTTATTTTCTTTGTTCTAGGATGGAACCATGGCTTGGTTTTTCTATCAATTATTTTTTCTGTGATATGTCATGGATGTATAAATATGTATTGATAGATGTTTTATATGCATATTTGATAACATGTCATGTAGGATAGGTGAGTGCCGCTCATACTATATTGATCATACATATTTGTCAAAACTTGCATGTTTTTCAAAATATTGAGTGGGAGGGGTTTCAAACAAAACCCACGGCCTCCATTGTTGATCCATATGTGAAAGCATGGTAACACCTCGCGTCTGTTTTGCCCTGACCACACCCCTAGGTAGGTGTTTACCACTGCCAATATACTAGGTTGGATCTCCTATATGGAAAACGTGTGCGGGCATGATCCTATTCATGACCACCCCTCGGTGGCTTGGTAGGACGTTGATCGGGCTACGTAAACAATGGATATACACTCAAGACTCGTTTAGTTATTAACCTTCCCTAGAAGCGCTGTTAACTAAACTGGTGGCCAAATAAATGGTTATTAATTTATGTCTTAAGCTTGGAGGATTTAAGGCAACATATATTAATTGGACGGGGTCCATGTTCTGGCTATTTGTCTCATGACCACCCCTCGGTGGCTTGGGGCAATAGGTGCTAAGAATTACCATTGCAATGCTACATGTTTTTCAAGTTTCATGTAGGAATAAACTTGTATGTTTTATTTGCTAAATTATCTGTATATTTGCTTGGGCTTTGTAGATGTCTAGTATAATTTTATTTCAGTTCAAAATATCACCAACACCCCTCACTTCAATACTTATTGAGAATAAACTAAATGGTGATAATTATAAAGATTGGAAAAGAAATCTGTTGATAGTTCTCAGCTGCGAGAGATACAAGTTCGTACTGGACGAACCATGCCTACCAGGGCCCAAACTTGACACACCGCTTGAGGAGGTCCCGGTTGCCTATATTTGTTGGAGAGAATCCAATGAGATAGCTCGATACTACATTCTTGCTAGCATGACGAGTACTTTACAAAAGCAGCATGAGACTTATCAAGTTGCTGGGGAGATCATGGAAAATCTGGAGGACATGTTCGGAGGCCAAGAAAAATTAGCTCGAAAGTTCCCTATAACCAGCATTATGAACTCTAAGCAAAAGGTGGGTACTCCAGTGAAAGACCATATGATCACTCTAATGGGATTCTTTACTGAGGCTGCCAAGAACGGTGTTGAGTTGGACTACAACACCCAGATCGAGATGGTGTTCAAAACTCTGTCTAAGAATTTTGTGGGGTTTAAGGCCGTATCCAATCTGGTGACAAGGGAGTTAGGACTAACCGAGCTCATGAAGCAACTCCAAGCTTATGAGCGGATGATCAGGGATAGGGATGCGGTCCAACCTAAAGGAGAGGCCAATTTGGTGGAATCTTCCAAACCCTCACGTAAGAGGAAGAGGTCAAATCAGAAGCAAGTGACTTCCAGTTCTTCTAATCCTCCTATCTCAGGTGGGAAGAAGAAGAATAACAACAAGAAGCCCAGGGACCCTAAAAAGTCCAAGTGCTTCCACTATGGGAAAGTAGGTCACTTCAAGAAGGCTTGTCGGGAAATCCTAGCTGCCAAGGGCAAGGAAGATAAGGAACTTCATTACTTGGAAGCATGATTGGTGGAAGAATCGAAAGAAACTTGGGTCATTGATTCGAGTCCCACTAATCATGTTTGTGTTTCTATGTAGGGGTTCGTGGAAACAAGAAGTCTACATGATAGGAGCCTCTCATTGCGAACTGGAGACGGCAGCTTGGTGGTGGCTGAGGCAGTGGGAGATATTTACCTTTATTTTGATCAATTTAGGTTTATTTTATTGAAATACTGTTTTTATGTTCCTAATTTTAGGAGGAACCTTATATCGGTAGCTTGTTTAATGAAGGATTCTTATTCAGTTTCTTTTAGTAAAAGAGTTGATATTCGTAGAAATAAGTCTTTTATCTGTTCTGGATGGATGAATGGAAACCTATATTTGATCAAACCAAAGATGTACTCACTGCATGACACTAAATTAATAGATAACTCTAAAAGGTTGAAAGTTTCCCACTCTAACAAGGCGTATCTTTGGCATTTAAGACTTGGTCATATTAATCAGGATAGGATTCAAATGTTGGTGAAAGATGGTCCTCTAGAATCTCTGGAGGAGATACGTCTTCCTCAATGTAAGTCTTGTCTAGAAGGAAAGATGACTAAGAGGTCTTTTGGAGCTAAGGGTATAAGGGCTCAAGAGCTCTTAGAAATTGTGCACACTGACGTATGTGGCCCCATGAATGTCACAGCACGAGGAGGGTTCGAGTATTATGTCTCCTTTATAGACGATTACTCGAGGTATGGGTATGTGTATCTGATGCATTGTAAGAGCGAAACCTTTGACAAGTTCAAAGAGTATCGTGTGGAAGTGGAAAAGCAATTGGATAAATCCATAAAGACACTTTGATCTGATCGAGGTGGTGAATACCTCTCCGACAAATTTCTAGGACATCTTGTAGAGAATGGGATATTATCCTAATTGACTACACCTAGTACTCCACAATAGAATGGTGTAGCCGAAAGGAGAAATAGGACCTTGTTGGATATGGTACGGTCCATGATGAGTTATTCAATGCTGCCACTATCATTTTGGGGATATGCTTTATAAACGGCGTGCTATATTCTGAACCAGGTTCCAAGCAAGTCAATTCCTAGAACTCCGCATGAATTGTGGTGAGACAGAAAGCCCTCCCTTGGACATATGAGAATATGCGGTTGCTCAGCACATGCACTGGATAGGGATGCGAAGAAGTTGGAACTAAGATCAGAATTGTGCACGTTTGCAGGGTATCCAAAGGGAACTAAATGAGGTCTGTTTTATAACCTGAAGGAACAAAAAGTAATTGTTTCAACCCATGCGAGATTCTTGGAGGAAAGTCACATGAATGACTTTAAACCTCAAAGCAAAGTGGTGCTAGAGGAGTTATAGGGTGAAAGAACTACTCCACAGGTCTCGGTCTTGGACGCAAGTACGAGTTCTATTGAAAGACCTACAGATGATCAACAATTTAGGGTGCCTGTCGTAGTGGGAGGGTTTCGAAGAAACCTAATTTCTTCATGTATGATGCTGAGATATACCAGGCTGAGGCTTATAAGCATAAGGATGATCTGGTCACCTATGATGAAGTTATGAATGATGTTGATTCTAAATCTTGGAAACAAGCTATGAACAATGAGATGGATTCTATAAAATCTAACTCTGTTTGGGAACTTGTAGATTTACCGGATGGGATAAAACCCATTAGATGCAAATGGTCTACAAAAGAAAGAAGGATGTAGAAGGGAGAGTGGAAACTTTCAAAGCTAGACTGGTTACAAAGGGCTGGAATTGATTATGATGAAACCTTTTCGTCTATTGCTATGCTGAAGTCTATCCATATTCTTTTGTCCTTTGCTGCGGCTCTCGATTATGAGATCTGGCAAGTGGATGTCAAGCCGACATTCTTGAATGGCCATCTTGAGGAGTGTATCTACATGATACAGCCCGAATGGTTCGTAGCGAAAGGCCAAGAAAAAAAAGTCTGTAAGTTGCTTAGATCCATTTATAGATTAAAGCAAGCATCCCGCTCATGGAACCAGAGATTCGATCAAGTGATCAAGACTTTCAGTTTTGAGCAGAACGTTGATGAACCCTGTGTTTATAAACGTACTAAGGATGGAAAAGTGGTCTTTCTGATACTCTATGTCGATGATATACTGCTCATTAGGATGATGTAGGGAACTTATCATCGGTCAAGCTTTGGTTACACCAACAGTTTGACATAAAGGACTTGGAAGAAGCTAATTATGTTCTAGGCATCCGTCTCCTTAGAGATCGAACGAACAAAATAATAGCGTTATCCCAAGCTTCATACATAGATAAAATAATTGACAAATATGCAATGCAAGAGGCAAAAAGAGGTACACAACCTTCTATTACCGGTCTAACTCTTTCATTAGATGACTATCCAAAGACATCGGAAGAAAGAGAGCGTATGAGTAAGGTCCCTTATGCATCCACTGTGGGTAGCCATATGTACGCTATGCTTTGCACTCGCCCGGACCTATGTTTTGCAGTAGGTATGGTGAGTTGATATTAAGCGAATCCTAGAACCAAGCACTGGCAAGTAGTAAAGCATATACTTAAGTATCTTAAGAGAACGAGGGATTATATGCTTGTGTATTCTGGAGGGGACCTAACACCCGTAGGATACATAGACTTAGACTTCCAGACTTGCAAGTATTCTGGGAAATCGACATCTGCATCAGTGTTCTTACTCGGAGGAGGTGCCATTGTGTGGAGGAGTGTGAAATAGGGCTACACAGCTGACTCTACTATGACGGCTGATTATGTGGCTGCGACTGAGGTATCTAAAGAAGCAATTTGGCTCCGCAAGTTCTTTAGAGACCTTGAGGTCATTCCGGGTGTTGACAAGCCTATCACACTTTACTGTGATAACACTGGGGCTATTGTCAACATAAGGGAATCTCGGCACCACAAGAGGACTAAGCACATAGATCATAGATATCATATTATTAGAGGGCACGTGGAGACAGGACAAGTAGATGTATGTAAGATCGCGTCCAAGGACAACATTGCCGATCCCTTTACTAAGACTTTGGTGGCTAGAAGATTTTAGAGGCATGTAGAGGCGATGGAGATGTGTAACATGGCACATCTGCTGGCTTAGGGCAAGTGGGAGATTGTTAGGAAATTCCCTAAGCATTAGAGATATTTTGATATATTTATTTTGAACTGAATAATAAAATTATATATAGAGGTTATTCATTACATTGCTGTCTGTCATCAATTTATTTACATGTTAAAGTAAATGTAAGCAAACATGGCTCCGTGACTGCTTGTGTTAAAACTGTTAGAACATTGCATGCAATGGATTTTTGTATGCGAGAAGACAATGTTCTAAAGTAAGCAGTCTAAACTAAGGTCTGTAGTCTATTGGGTTAGACCAAGCATCTAACTCATCTTAAGATTATTATGTTGTCTAAAGCCATGGTAGGGATGGTTTGTCTTGACTATCTGGAGCTGGACTCCCAAGTAGAGATATAGATATGTTGCTTAATGGTGACATATTAGACCGGGACTAAAGTGTGATTGATCTATAAAGTTCGCTTTGGATCGATCTGCTTTTGACGTTCATTACGCAGTAACCTTAATCCTGAGTAGATGAACAGCTTCATGTATATGACTTGTGTACTTTGATGTTCCAATGGCTAAAGCGTCTCAGAGGTAGTAAGCTTGTAGACCGGTTCGTTGGATGCATGACTTGTATACGATAAAGGGTTTGTTTACAAATATCAGAATCATAGCTCTAATAAGGAGTTAAGGGTATCCTCTTAAAGGCATTATATTGGATGTGAAAATGGACAAGGCCTTGGGTCGTCTGCTGGGCGGATGACTTCTTATTCACATATGGTGAATAGTCATTTTCTTTATTCGGTAGTATATTGGAATTTTACGATAGCCTGATCAGTAAGATTGATCAATAGGATTAAACGAACTTTGACCTAAGGCTGATCATGGATATCATATGAGGGTTCTGCATACATGACAAGGTCATTAGACGATAGCTTGTCGCAGGCTTACGTAATACGGTATATAATTGGGAGTTCAGTTTCAGGTTTATAATAGTGTTACTCTGAAATTAGTGATCATATAATTGAGTTGTTCGGTAAAGAATGATGATCATATGGATTCGCGGGAGGCCGATTATATATGTCTAATTGGTCCCTCTACTAGCTCCACATAATTTCTTAACGTTTGGCAAATTGATTTGTGTATGCTATTGGCTAGTTGATTTTGCATGGATGGTGTTGACATAGGATTAGGATGGTTGACAAGATTCTCTCCGGTTGAATTCAGATTTTGTTTTGGATAATAGAGTACACAATTATTAGAACTCCAAATAAAGTTGCCAATATTTTATTTGAGATTGGATTAGAGTTGTAGAAAATTATCCATGAGAACAAGAATTTGAAATACAACTGTATTGTGGATTTTGAAATTTGAATTTTGAAATTTGAAATTTGAAATTTGAAATTTGAATTTTGAATTTTGAATTTTTAATTTTGAAATTTGAATTTGAAATTTGAATTTGAAATTCGAATTTGAAATTTGAATTCGAAATTCGAATTTGAAATTTGAATTTGGAATTTAAATTTTAAATTTGAAATTTGAATTTGAAATTTGAAATTCAAATTTTGAATCACAGTCCAAGTAGGATTTGAATTTCTTGTGGTAAATCCACAAGGAATGAAATTCGAATTTGAGTTGAATATAGAGAGGAAAATCTTGTTAGAATCCTACTTGAATTTTGAATCCAAATCCTTACAATAATGGACGAAAATTTTGAGGATTATATCCTCATGGAATTTTTGGATTTTTTGTGGATAAGGTTCAGGGAAAAATTCAAGTTTCAATCCCAATTGAATTTGGATTCCCTCCTCCTTGATTATGGCCAAAATTTTGAGGAAGATATCCTAGGAGATTTTCGGTTATTTTGGATAAGGATGAGATAAGATTCAAGCTTGAAAAATCCTAGTTGAATTTTGATTCTTTCCATCACTTTATGGCTGAAAATTTTATGGATTTATCCTAGTGAATTTTCAGATTTTTCTAGTGGATAATGGGGAGATAAAATTCAAGTTAAAATCTTGTTTAGATTTGAATTGAATAATCCTAAAGTGGCCGAATTTTTAATTGGGATTTTCCCCTTGATAAATTCATATTTTTTGGTTATGGATAAGGGAGAATATCTTCTCCTAATCCAATTCGAATTCAGAGAATCACCTCATGCAAGTCTATAAATCGAGGTCCTGCCACTCCAGTTCTCTTTAAGACCACAGACTCTCAGGTGAGTAGGCTTATTGTTGCACAACTAATCGTGACCATAAGATCTTTAGGATCTGGGTGGTCGGAAGAAGACTAGCAGTGCTAGCATACCGATCGAGGTTTAGAGTGCCCACACACTCAGCCATTCGAGAATTGAAGAATAGCAGAGAAGGCTAATTGGTTGAAGCCCTCAGGTCATTCTCCTCCTACAAGATTGGCATCCTTGAGGTATGGGTTTAAATTGTTGTTGGTTTATTATATATGGCATCATGAGATATTTAACGATCTTGAAAAATTTTTATTGTTCCGCTGCGCCACTCTGATACGTTTTTGCCGAATTATTTTCCTACATTGTCATGATCAACTACCGAGTCGGATCGGGATGGTTTCGCATGACTGAGGTCGGGGGCGTCACACCTCTTGTGTTCAATGGGAAGAAAAAGAACAGGAATAAGAAGCCTAAAGACCTTAAAAAATCTAAGTGCTTCTACTATAGGATGGTAGGCCACTTTAAGAAGTCGTGCAAGGAATTGTTTGCCACCAAGGGCAAGGAAGGTAAGGATCTTCTTCATTTGGATGTATACTTGGTGGAAGAATCGAAAGACACTTGGGTCGTTGATTTGGTGCCACTAATCATGATTGTGTTTCTTTGCTAGAGTTCATGGAAATGAGAAGTCTACATAATAGAAACCTCTTGTTGCAGACTAGAAACGGTAGCTTTGGTGGTGGCTGAGGTAGTGGGAGATGTACATCTTTATTTTGATGAATTTAGGTTTATTTTATTAACAGACTATTTTTATGTTCCTAATTTTACGAGAAACCTTATATCAATAGCTTGTTTAATAACAGATTCTTATTCAGTTTTTTTTAAATAAAAAAGTTTCGTAAATATAAGTCCGTTATCTATTCTTGATGGATGGATAGGAACCTTTATTTTGTAAAACCTAAGATGTAATCACTGTTTGACATTAAATTAATAGATTACTCTAAAAGGTTGAATGTTTCTCACTTTAACAAGGCGTGTCTTTAACATTTAAGACGTGGTCATATTAATCAGGATAGGATTCAAAAGTTAGTGAGAGATGGTCTTTTGGAAACTCTAAAGGAGGTACATTTTTCTCAATGTGAGTCCTATCTTGAGGGTAAGATGACAAAGAGGTCTTTTGGAGCTAAGGGTACCTGGGAATAGGAACTCTTAGAAATTGTACATACCATCGTATGTGGCCCCATGAACATCAAGGCAGGAGGAAGGTACTTGATAGATGACTACTCGAGGTATAAATATGTGTACATGATGCATCACAAGAGTGAAACCTTTGACAAGCTCAAAGAGTATCATGTGAAAGTGGAAAAGCAATTGGGTAAATCCATAAATACATTTTGATTTAATCAAGGTGATGAATACCTCTTCGATGAATTTTTAGGACATCTTGTAGAGAAGGGGATTCTGTCCCAATTGACTGTATGTGGTTTTCTATAATAGAATGGTGTAGTCGAAAGGAGAAACTGGACCTTGTTGGATATGGTATGGTCTACGATGAGTTATTCAACACTGTCATTATCATTTTGGAGATATGCACTACAAATGACATGTTATATTCTAAATCAAGTTTTGAGTAAATTAATTCCTAGGACTCCATACGAATTGTGGCATAGCAAGAAGCCTTCCCTTAGACATATAAGAATATGTGGCTGCCCGAGGCATATACTGAATGGGGATGCAAAGAAGTTAGAACCGTGATCGGAATTATTCATGTTTGTAGGGTATCCTAAGAGAACTAAAAAAGGTCTGTTCTATAACTCGAAAGAATAAAAGGTCATTATCTCAATCTATACGACATTCTTAGAGGAGAGTCACATGAATGACTTTAAGCCTCAAAGTAAACTGGTGCTAGAGGAATTATCAGGTGATAAAACTGTTTTATAGGTTCAAGTCCAAGTTTTGGTGAAAGACCTATAAACGATCAACAGTTTAGGGTGCTTCGACGTAGTGGTAGGCTTTCAAGAAAACCTAATTTCTTTATGTATGATGCTGAGGTATACCAAGCCGAGGTTCATGAGCATGATGGTGATCTAGTTAGTTACAATGAAGCTATAAATGATGTTGATTCTAAATCTTGGAAACAGGCCGTATTCTATAAAATACAACTCTATTTGGGGACTTATGGACCTACCAGATGGGATCAAACCTATTGGGTACAAGTGGGTTTACAAAAGAAAAAGGAATGTGGAAAGAAGAGTTGAAACTTTCAAGGCTAGACTTGTGGTGAAGGAGTACAGGCAAAAGGCTAGAGTCGATTATGAAAAAACCTTTTTGCATATTGTGATGCTGAAGTCTATCTGCATTCTTCTATCTGTTGCTATGGCTCTAGATTACAAGATATGGCAAATGGATGTCAACACTACATTTTTGAATGGCTGTCTTGAGGAAAGTATCTATGTAGTATAGCTCGGAGGGTTCATGACAAAATGCTAAGAGAGAAAAGTTTACAAGTTGCTTAGATCTATTTATAGATGAAAGCAAACATCCTACTCATGGAATTAAAGGTTTGACCAAGCGATCAAAACATTCAGTTTTGAGCAAACCATTTATGAACCTTGTATTTATAAACATATTAAGGATAGTAAAATTGTCTTTTCGGTGCTCTATATCGATGATATATTTCTAATTGGGAATGATGTAGGGAACTTATCATCGGTCATACTTTGGCTATCCTAACAGTTTGATATGAAGGACTTGGGAGAAGCTAATTATGTTCTAGGCATTCGTCTCTTTAGAGATCGAAAGAACAAAATGATAGCATTATCCTAAGCTTTATACATAAACAATATAATTGAGAAGTATGTAATGGAAGAGGCAAAAAAAGGTTCACAACCTTTTAACTGCCGATTGAACTCTTTCATGGGATGACTATCCCAAGACGTCAAAAGAAAAAAAACGTATGAGTAAGGTCCCTTATGCATCCACTGTAGGTAACCTGTATGTACGCTATACTTTGCACTTACCTAGACATTTGTTTTGCTATAGGTATGGTAAGTCGTAATCAAGCAAATCCTGGAATTAAGCATTGACAAGCCGTGAAGCATATAATCAAGTATCTTAAAAGAACGAGGGATTATATGCTAGCATATTTTGAAAGGGACCTAACACCCGTAGGATACATGGATTCAAACTTCCAAACTTATAGGGGTTCGAGGAAGTCGACTTCAAGATCAGTGTTTTTGCTCAGAGGAGGTACCATTGTATGGAGGAGTGTGAAACAAGGTCACACTGCTAACTTTATAATGGAGACTGGATATGTAATTATGGCTAAGGCATCTAAAGAAGTAGTATGGCTCTGTAAGTTCTTTAGAGACCTTGAGGTCATTCTAAGTGTTGACAAGCTTATCACACTTTACTGCGATAATAGCGCTGTGATTCTAGGCACCATAAGAGGACAAAACACATCAATCAGAGATATCATATAATTAAAGGGCACGTGGAGGTAGGACTAGTAGATGTATGTAAGGTTGCATCTGAGGACAATATTGCCAATCCCTTTACTAAGACTTTAGTGGCTAGAAGCTTTGAAAGGCATGTCAAGACGATGTGGATGTGTAACAAGGCACATCTACTAGCTTAGGGCAAATGGGAGATTGTTAGGAATGCCCTAAGTGGGAAAGACATTTTATACGTATTTAATTTATTTTGAACTGAACTCATCCTATTTACATGTTAAAGTAAATGTAAGCAAATATGACTCACTGACTATTTGTGTTAAACTATTAGAATGTTGCATATAACAGACTTCTGTATGTGAAAAGACAACGTTATAAAGTAAGCAACCTAAACTATGGCTCATAGTATATGGAGTTAGACTGAGCATCTAACTCATGTTAAGACTATTATGTTGTCTAAAGCCAATTGAGAACATGGTTTTTCTTGACTGTTCAGAGCTTTGACTCTCAAGTAGAAATATAGATATGTTGCTTGGTAGTAATATATTAGATCGAGACTAAAGTGTATTTAATCTGTGTAGTTCGCTTGAGTGGATCATGTCACTTTTGACATTCATTATGCAATAACTTTCATGTTAAGTAGATGAATTGTTTCATGTATCTGACTTGTATACTTTGATGTTCTAATGGCTAAAGCATCTTAGAGACAGTAAGTGTTGCCTACATAAAATTTAGCTACGTAAGTGCACATGTCATAATCAAGTAATAAAGTAATCGAGCTGAGTATCATCTCACAAAGAAAATTATTACTACAAATCTCAATAAAAATTAAATCAAGTAATTACAAAAATTGATCAAAGTTAAAACGAAATTAAACTTACTATAATGATATGAAATAAAAGGCATAAATCAAATGCAAACTTAATAAACTAGAGTAAATAACAATTAGAGATGAAATGACTGAGATTCAATTTCCCTTCCCCTGCAACCTGGCTATGTATGCTATAACAATGCTACAATAATGCTGTTCAGTTAACCAAGAACTGAAAAATTCATAAGATTATTCCAAATTACTTATGCTACTACCTCCTTACTTCCTTTTTAACATATTCCTATGCAAAAATAAAAATACGAGATTAGATTAAGCTCAGGTTCCAAATGGGTTATGTGAGGCAACTATACATTCCTACTTAACTTGCAAACTTAGCTAGTTTAATTTACAAAACCAACCAAACACACATTATCAACATAGGTCTATTTCTATTCAGTTTTTCAACTAATTAAAATCACAGTATTATGCTCAAGATAGCCAGTCAAAGAACACAAATAAACAAAAATAACAATGTTGAATAAACTAAATAACATTGATTTAGCAAGCTCAGCATGCAAGCTCTTAGTCACAGGTTTAGGTACTTTATCATCCCATTCTAAAAGAAACTTAGTTCATGACTGATTGTTCAAATAGCATAAAACCAGAAAACATTGTTCAATGAGAGAGAGTAAGAAATACAACCGAAAATAGGAAGAGAAATTGGCGAAATAAATGAAGCACACGGTGTTTGGCTGTGAAATTTCCAGCTTCTCCTTTTGGAAGTTGTCGAAATCTACCTCTAATCACTATATGCTACCTTTCCTCTTTGGGTTTTTCCTTTTCTTTCCTTTTTCTGGTTGGCCATGTGTGAATTCTTCTTCTGCCGTCACCCTTCGTTTTCCAAAAAGGCCAAAGTTTTCTTTAATATGCTAGGGTAAAGAAATAATGCATAGGTGTCTCAAATCCAAGGGCTGAGACTTTGCCTGGTGTCTTTGGTGTGAGATAGCTCACATGCTTGTCCTTTTCTGCCCAGGTTAGCAACTAAATGAACTGCCAGCTGTATTTTGACTTGTCGACCTAGTTTACCAAACTTTGCCCAATTGCTCCAGCAATGTTGCAGCATCACCTAAAATCAAGCATCCTTACCATTTTACTCCAATCTTGCATTTCCTTCTTACCCAAAGCATGACTTTTCATTCCTAAAAGCCTTTAACATTTCAAATCTACAAAATACTTCAAAACATTAAAAACTTACTTGAAAATCTATATTCAACATTCTAAAATAAAATTTTGCATATGACACTAGAAATGCTATAGAAAACTAATAAATCACTAAAAATTTATTAGACAAAGCACACTTTTTGTCACAATCAAGAAATTTTACTGTTTTTAGAAATTTTGTATAACACGAGTGTACAAGGATTTTTATATGTATAATTGTAAAACATATGTTTTAATACTATTTAGAACGCGATGAAATGTCCTGACAGTGCAAATAAGAGTGTGTTTAGGAACAGAAAATTTTATCAAATCGAAATCGAACAAAATATGCCTTTTCGGTTTCAAAAATTCTAGAAATATACTGTATGGCACCAAAAGAAAAAATACTTATGGGATTGATTTTTAGGCAAACCAGAGTGAAATAAGGAAAACCAAATTAATGAGGGGTTATATAAACTTGTCTACTCGATTTTGGCACAAAACCGAATTGTATGGCACTAAAATACTTACAGAAACTCGTCTACGTGATTTCGGTACAAAACCGTTCGGTTTGAATTTTGATCAAAAAGTTTGGCCCAAATTAATGAGGGGAGTCAAAGATTGAATATAGGACATTGAAATGATGTAAGGAGACATCCAAACCCAAGGGCTAGGGTTTAAAGTCATGAAAATCCAATGGTTAGGATACAACGTCAAAGTAAAAAGTCAAAGAAAGTTTAATCAAAAATTCAAGAAATTTCTAGGGCACTAGTGTTAGGAAATGCCCTAAGCATTAGAGACATTTTAATGTATTTATTTTGAACTGGATAATAAAATTATATATAGAGGTTATTCATTACATTACTGTTTGTCCTCATTCTATTTACATGTTAATGTAAATGTAAGCAAATATAGCTCCCTGACTGCTTATGTTAAAACTGTTAGAACGTTGCATGCAATGGACTTTTTGTATGTGAGAAGACATTGTTCTAAAGTAAGCGGTCTAAAATAAGGTCTGTAGTCTATGGGGTTACACCGAGCATCTAACTCATGTTAAGACTATTATGTTGTCTAAAGCCATGGTGGGGATGGTTTGTCTAGACTGTTTGGAGCATAAACTCCCAAGTAGAGACATAGATATGTTGCTTAGTGGTGACATATTAGACCGGGACTAAAGCGTGATTGATCTACGCAGTCCGCTATGAGTGGATCAATCTGCTTTTGACGTTCATTGTGCAGTAACCTTAATCCTGAGTGAATGAACAGCTTCATGTATATGACTTGTGCATTTTGATGTTCGAATGGCTAAAGCGTCTTAGAGGTAGTAAGCCTATAGACCGGTTCGTTGGGTACATGACTTGTATACGATGAAGGGTTTGTTTATAGATATCGGAATCATAGCTCTAATAAGGAGTTAAGGGTATCCTCTTCAAGGCATTATACTGGATGTGAAAATGGACAAGGACTTGGGTTGTCTACTGTGCGGATGACTTCTTATTCACATATGGTAAATAATCATTTTCTTATTTGGTAGTATAATGGAACTTTAAGATAGCCTGATCAGTAAGATTGAACGGACTTTGACCTAAGACTGATAATGGATATCATATGAGGGTTTTGCATACATGACAAGGTCATTGGACGATAGCTTGTCACAGGCTTATGTAATACTGTACATAATTGGGAGTTCAGCTTCAGGTTTATAGTGGTATGACTCTGAAATTAGTGATCATATGATTGAGTTGTTCGGTACAAAATGATGATCATATGGAATCACAGGAGCCCAATTATATATGTCCAATTGGTCCCTCTACTAGCTCTACATAATTCCTTAATGATTGGCAAATTCATATGATTATGCTATTGGCTAGTTGATTATGCATGGATCGTGTTGACATAGGATGAGGATGGTGGACAAGATTCTCTCTGGTCGAATTCAGATTTTGTTTTGGATAATAGAGTACATAATTATTCGAACTCCAAATAAAGTTGTCATGATTTTACTTGAGATTGGATTGGAGTTGTAGAAAATTATTCATGAGAACAAGAATTCAAAATACAATTGTTTGTGGATTTCGATATTTGAAATTTGAAATTTGAAATTTGAAATTTGAAATTTGAATTTGAAATTTAAATTTGAAATTCAAATTTTGAATCACAGTCCAAGTGGAATTCCAATTCTATGTGGATAATTCCACAAGGCTAGAATTTGAATTTGAGTTGGATTATGAAAAGGAAAATCTTGTTTGAATCCTACTTGAATTTTGAATCCCAATCCTAACTAACTTAGTCAAATTTTGTTGAGGAAAATCCTCTAAGATATTTTTAGTTTTTGTGGATAAGGATGCAGGGAAAAATTCAAGTTTCAATCCCGGTTGAATTTGGATTCTCTTCTCCCTAAAAGTGGCCAAAATTTTGAAGGCAAATCTCAGGGAGATTTTTGGCTATTTTGGATAAGGATGAGATAAAATTTAAGCTTGAAAATCCTACTTGAATTTTGATTCTCCCCCTACTTTTTGTGGGCGAAAATATTCATTGAAAATCCTTATAGATTTTCAGATTTTTGGTTGGTTAATGGTGAGATAAAATTCAAGTTAAAATCTTGTTTGAATTTTGAACACAAAATCCACATAATGACCGAATTTTTTAGTTAGGATTTGGCTTGGAAAATTTCAATCTTGTGAGTGGATAAGGAAGAAAATCTTCTCCTAATCCAATTCTAATTCAGAGGATCACCTCATGCAAGTCTATAAATGGAGATCCTGCCACTCCAGTTCTCTTAAGACTACAGACTCTCAGGTGAGCAGGCTTATTGTTGCACAACTCACCATGACAATAAGTTCTTTAGAGATCTGGGTGGTCCGAAGAAGACTAGCAGTGCTAGCATACCGATCGAGGTTCAGAGTGCCCACACACTCAGCCATTCGGGAATTGGAGAATAGTAGAGAAGGCTAGTTGATTGAAACCCACCGATCATTCTCCTCCTGCAGATTGGCATCCTTGAGGTATGAGTTTAAATTGTTGTTGGTTTATTGTATATGGCATCATGAGATATTTAACGATCTTAAAAAAATTTTATTGTTCCGCTGCACTACTCTGATACGTTTTTACCTATTTATTTCCTACAATTGGTATTAGAGACATCTCATAACTATGCCATGTACATAAATTAGACAATTAATTAGTCTTTTTATTTATGTATGGATTTGATATTTAGAGAGTGGCATTCTAGGATTCCTTTATGTTGTTATCATATATTATGTATGTAGTATGTGGTTCTTTTAATTTTTTTAAATTATTATAAGCATACCTGTTTTATGCCGGTTATGGTTTCCTTAGAATTTGGAAAATTGTATCTAGGAATTTTTTTTTATGTAACCATTGTTATTACTGTAATTTTCCCATGGATTTTAATTTTTTGTCTCTTAGAATTATTATGATTAGATTTTTTGTACATCGGAAACGATTTAAGAAATTTTATGTAATTATTCTTGGAGAAGATTGAAGTTTGAAGACCTTAATTTATTTTTCTCAAAAAGTTAAATTTAATTTAAAGTTTGAAATTTTGATTGTGTGGAAAATTTCGATTTAATTAGGATTCAAATTAATTTTGGAGATCCTAATGGGTAAATTGAAATATGACACAGAAATCGAGGACCAATCCCTCGGGTCGAGCCACCAACCGTGCTCGGGCTGTAGCCTCTGCCCTTGGGAAGGATGAGGCTACGGTAGCCCCTGCCCACAGCTGCACCTCCCACGGCCGCAAGCACTACCTACAGCCAAGGGTGGCCGTGGCCCTACAAGGGTTGGATGCAGCCCTGGGCGTGCAGCCTGGCAAGGTTGCACATGGGCCTACAGCCGTGGGCTGCCAGCCCCCCCGGGGGTTGGGAGCTGCCCACGACAGCTGCCGGCTTCCAGGGCCGTGGGGCCGATGGTTCGAAAATCGAAAAATTTTGATTTTTAAATTTGAGATTTAATTTTAAATCATGTTTAAAAATATGTAATTGAAAATTTGAAATTTTTGAAATTACATATTATTACACATGATGTTTAAAATTATTTAAAATTTGAATTTGAAATTAAATTTGAAATTCGAATTTGGAATTTGAATTTGAAATTTAAATTTTAAATGATTCAAGGGATGAGAAATAAATGGAGAGGCTACATAAAGATGGATACAAGAAGACAGAACAAAATTCAAGACCCAAAGAATGCTTTGGATGGAATTTTGTAATCTTTATTTTCTTTGTTCTAGGATGGAACCATGGCTTGGTTGTTCTGTCAATTATTTTTTCTGTGATATGTCATGGATGTATAAATATGTATTGATGGATGTTTTATATGCATATTTGATAACATGTTATATAGGATAGGTGAGTACTGCTCATATTATATTGATCATACATATTTGTCAAAACTTGCATGTTTTTCAAAATATTGAGTAGGAGAGGGTTTCAAACAAAACCTACGGCCTCCATTGTTGATCCATATGTGAAAGTATGGTAATGCCTCATGTCTGTTCTGCCTTGACCACATCCCTCGGTAGGTGTTTACCGCCGCCGGTATACTAGGTTGGATCTCCTATGTGGAAAACGTGTTCGGACATGATCCTATTCATGACCACCCCTCGGTGGCTTGGTAGGACGTGGATCGGGCTACGTAAACAATGGTTATACACTTAAGACTCGTTTAGTTATTAACCTTCCCTAGAAGCTCTGTTAACGAAACTTGTGGCCAAATAAGCAGTTATTAATATATGTCTTAACCTTAGAGGATTTAAGGCAACATATATTAATTGGACGGGGTCCATGTTCCGGCTATTTATCTCATGACCACCCCTCGGTGGCTTGGGGTAATAGGTGCTGAGAATTACCGTTGCAATGCTACATGTTTTTCAAGTTTCATGTAGGAACATACTTGTATGTTTTATTTGCTAAATTATTTGTATATTTGCTTGGGCTTTGTAATGATGTCTAGTATAATTTTATTTCAGTTCAAAATGTCACTAACACCCCTCATTTCAATACTTACTGAAAATGAACTGAATGGCGATAATTATAAAGACTGGAAAAGAAATCTACTAATAATTCTCTGCTGCAAGAGGCACAAGTTCGTGCTGGACGAACCATGCCCACTTGGGCCCAAACCTGACACACCGCTTGAAGAGGTCCCGATTACCTATACTCGTTGGAGAGAATCCAACAAGATTGCTCGATGCTACATTCTGGCTAGCATGGCGAGTGCTTTACAAAAGCAGCATGAGACTTATCAAGTTACTAAAGAGATCATGGAAAATCTGGATGACATGTTCGGAGGCCAAGAAAATTAGCTCGATAGTCTGCTATAACCAGCATTATGAACTCCAAGCAGAAGGCAGGTACTCTAGTGAAGGACCATATGATCACTCTAATGGGATTCTTTGCTAAAGCTATCGAAAACGGTGCTGAGTTGGACTACAACACCCAGATCGAGATGGTGTTCAAAACTCTGTGAAAAGATTTTGTAGCGTTTAAGGCCACGTGCAATCTGGCGACAAGGGAGTTAGGACTCACTAAGCTCATGAAGCAACTCCAAGCTTATGAGCGGATGATCAGGAATGGGGATGCAATCTAACCCAAAGGAGAGGCCAATTTGACAGAATCTTCCAAACCCTTACGAAAGAGGAAGAAGCCAATTAAGAAGCAAGTGGCTTCCAGTTCTTTTAATCCTCCTATCTTGGATGGGAAGAAGAAGAAGAAGAACAAGAAGCCTAGGGACCCTAAAAAGTCCAAATGCTTACTGTGGGAAGGTAGGTCACTTCAAGAAGGCTTGCCGGGAATTCCTAGCTACCAAGGGCAAGGAAGGTAAGGAACTTCACTATTTGGAAGTGTGTTTGTGGAAGAATCGAAAGACACTTGGGTCATTGATTCGGGTTCCACTAATCATGTTTGTGTTTCTATGCAGGGGTTCATGGAAACGAGAAGTCTACATGATAAGAGCCTCTCGTTGCGGACTAGAGACGGTAACTTGGTGGTGGCTGAGGCAGTGGGAGATATTTATCTTTATTTTGATGAATTTAGGTTTATATTATTGAAAGGTTGTTTTTATGTTCCTAATTTTAGGAGGAACCTTATATCGATATCTTGTTTAATAAAAGATTCTTATTTAGTTTCTTTTAGTAAAAGAGTTGTTGATATTCATAGAAATAAGTCTTTTATCTGTTCTGGATGGATGGATGGAAACCTATATTTGACCAAACCAAAGATGTACTCACTGCTTGGAGCTAAGGGGACTAGGGCTCAGGAACTCTTAAAAGTTGTGCACACTGACATATGTGGCCCCATGAACGTCACAGTACGAGGAGGGTTCGAGTATTATGTCTCCTTTATAGACAACTACTCGAGGAATGGATATGTGTATCTGATGCACGGCAAGAGCGAAACCTTTGAGAAGTTCAAAGAGTGTTGGGCGGAAGTAGAAAAGTAATTGGATAAATCCATAAAGACACTTTGATTTGATTGAGGTGGCGAATACCTCTCCGACAAATTTTTAGGACATCTTGTAGAGAATGGGATATTATCCTAATTGACTGCACTTGGTACTCTACAACAGAATGGTGCAGCCGAAAGGAGAAACAGGACCTTGTTGGATATGGTACGGTCTATGATGAATTACTCAGTGCTATCGTTATCATTCTGGGGATATGTTTTACTAATGGTGTGCTATATTCTGAACCAGGTTCCAAGCAAATCAATTCTTAGGACTCCGTATGAATTGTGGCGTGGCAGGAAGCCTTCCCTTGGACATATGAAAATATGGGCTACGCGGCACATGTACTGGATAGGAATGCAAATAAGTTGGAACCAAGATCAGAATTGTGCATGTTTGTAGGGTATACTAAGGGAACTAAGGGAGGTCTGTTCTAGCACCACTTTGCTTCAAGGCTTAAAGTCATTCATGTGGCTTTCCTCTAAGAATGTCGCATGGGTTGAAACAATGACTTTTTGTTCCTTCGGGTTAGGTTTCGATGTTGGACGCAAGTCTGAGTTCTGGTGAAAGAATTACAGACAATCAACAATTTAGGGTGCCTCGTCGTAGCGGGAGGATTTCGAAGAAACCTAATTTCTTCATGTATGATGCTGAGGTATACCAAGCCTAAGCTCATGAGCATGAGGATGATCCGGTCACCTATGATAAAGCTATAAATGATGTTGATTCTAAATCTTGGAAACAGGCCATGAACAATAAGATGGATTCTATGAAATCCAGCTCAGTTTGGGAACTTATAGATCTACCGGATGGGATAAAACCCATTGGTTGCAAGTAGGTCTACAAAAGAAAGAAGGATGTAGAAGGGAGAGTGGAAACTTTCAAAGCTAGACTGGTTGCAAAGGGGTACATGCAAAAGACTGGAATCGATTACGATGAAACCTTTTTGCCTGTTGCTATGCTGAAGCCTATCCGTATTCTTCTGTCTGTTGCTGTAGCACTTGATTATGAGATCTGGCAAATGGATATCAAGACGGCATTCTTGAATGGCCATCTTGAGGAATGTATCTACATGATACAGCCCGAAGAGTTCGTGGCAAAAGGCCAAGAAACAAATGTCTGCAAGTTACTTAGATCCATTTATGGATTAAAGCAAGCATCCCACTCATGGAACCAGAGATTTGATTAAGCGATCAAGACATTTGGTTTTGAGCAGAACGTTGATAAACCTTGTGTTCATAAACGTATTAAGGATGGACAAGTAGTCTTTCTAGTACTCTATGTCGGTGATATACTGCTCATTGGGAATGATGCAGGGAACTTATCATTGGCCAAGCTTTGGCTGCACCAACAGTTTGACATGAAGGAATTGGGAGAAGCTAATTATGTTCTAGGCATTCGTCTCTTCAGAGATCGAAAAAATAAAATGATAGCATTATCCCAAGCTTCATACATAGATAAAATAATTAACAAATATGCAATGTAAGAGGCAAAGAAAGGTTCACAACCTTCCATTGCCAGTCTAACTCTTTCATTGAATGACTGTCCCAAGACATCGGAAGAAAGAGAGCGTATGAGTAAGGTCCCTTATGCATCCGCTGTGGGTAGCCTTATATACGCTATGCTTTGCACTCACCCGGACATATGTTTTACAATAGGTATGGTGAGTCGATATTAAGTGAATCCTAGAACCAAGCACTGGCAAGTAGTAAAGCATATACTTAAGTATCTTAAGAGAACGAGGGATTATATGCTGGTATATTCTGGAGGGGACCTAACACACATAGGATACACAGACTCAGACTACCAGACTTGCAAAGATTCGAGGAAATCAACATCAGGATCAGTGTTCTTGCTCGGAGGAGGTTCCATTGTATGGAGGAGCGTGAAGCAGGGTTGCACAGCTGACTCTACTATGGAGGCTGAGTATGTGGCTGCGGCTGAGGCACCTAAAGAAGCGGTTTGACTCCACAAGTTCTTTAGAGACCTTGAGGTCATTCCAGGTGTTGACAAGCCTATCACACTTTACTGTGATAACAATGGGCTATTGGCAACATAAGGGAATCTCGGCACCATAAGAGGACCAAGCACATAGATCAGAGATATCACATTATTAGAGGGCACATGGAGACAGGACAAGTAGATGTATGTAAGACCGCGTCCGAAGACAACATTGCCGATCCTTTTACTAAGTCTTTGGGGGCTAGAAGCTTTGAAAGGCATGTAGAGGTGATGGGGATGCATAACATGGCACATTTACTGGCTTAGGGAAAGTGGGAGATTGTTAGAAATACTCTAAGCATTAGAGACATTTTGATGTATTTATTTTGAATTGGATAATAAAATTATGTATAGAGGTTATTCATTACATTGCTGTTTGTCCTCATTCTACTTACATGTTAAAGTAAATGTAAGCAAATATGGCTCCCTGACTGCTTGTGTTAAAACTGTTAGAACTTGCATGCAATGGACTTTTTGTATACGAGAAGGCAATGTTCTAAAGTAAGCGGTCTAAACTAAGGTCTGTAATCTATGGGGTTAGACCAAGCATCTAACTCATGTTAAGACTATTATGTTGTCTAAAGCCATGATGGGGACAGTTTGTCTTGGCTCTTTGGAGCATAGACTCCCAAGTAGAGATATAGACATGTTGCTTGGTGATGACATATTAGACCGAGACTAAAGCATGATTAATCTACGTAGTTCGCTATGAGTGGATCCATCTGCTTTTGACGTTCATTGTGTCGTAACCTTAATCCTGAGTAGATGAACAGCTTCATGTATATGACTTGTGTACTTTGATGTTCTAATGGCTAAAGCATCTTAGAGGTAGTAAGCTTATAGACCAGTTCGTTGGGTGCATGACTTATATACCATGAAGGGTTTGTTTACAGATATCAGAATCATAGCTCTAATAAAGAGTTAAGGGTATCCTCTTAAAGGCATTATACTGGATGTGAAAATAGACAAGGCCTTGGCTTGTCTGCTGGGTGGATGACTTCTTATTCACATATGGTGAATAATCATTTTCTTATTCGGTAGTACAATGGAACTTTAAGATAGCCTGATCAATAGGATTGAACAGACTTTGACCTAAAGCTGATCATGGATATCATACGAGGGTTCTGCATACATGACAAGGTCATTGGACAATAGCTTGTCACAGGCTTACGTAATACGGTATATAATTAGGAGTTCAGTTTCAGGTTTATAGTGGTGTAACTCTGAAATTAGTGATCATATGATTGAGTTGTTCGATGCAGAATGATGATTATATGGAATCATGGTAGCCCGATTAAATATGTCCAATTGGTCCCTCTACTAGCTCTACATAATTCCTTAACGATTGGCAAATTGATTTGAGTATGCTATTGGCTAGTTGATTATGCATGGATGGTGTTGACATAGTATTAGGATGGTGGACAAGATTCTCTCTGGTTGAATTCAGATTTTATTTTGGATAATAGAGTAAACAATTATTCGAACTCCAAGTACAGTTGCCATGATTTTATTTGAGATTGGATTGGAGTTGTAGAAAATTATCCATGAGAACAAGAATTCGAAATACAACTATTTGTGGATTTTGAAATTTGAATTTTGAAATTTGAAATTTAAATTTGAAATTCGAATTTGAAATTTGAATTTGAAATTTGAAATTCGAAATTCAAATTTTAAATCACAGTTCAAGTGGAATTCAAATTCTTTGTGGATAATTCCATAGGGCTAGAATTCGAATTTGAGTTAGATTATGAGGAGGAAAATCTTGTTTGAATCCTACTTGAATTTCGAATCCCAATCCTAACTAACTTGGTCGAATTTTGTTGAGAAAAATCCTCCAAGATATTTTCGATTTTTGTGGATAAGGATGCAGGAAAAAATACAAGTTTCAATCCTAATTGTATTTGGATTCTCTTCTCCCTAAAAGTGGCCGAAATTTTGAGGGCAAATCTCAAGGAGATTTTCAGTTATTCTGGATAAGGATGAGATAAAATTCAAGCTTGAAAATCCTAGTTGAATTTTGATTCTCCCCATACTTTTTGTGGCTGAAAATATTCATTGAAAATCCTTATAGATTTTTGGATTTTTGGTTGATTAATGGTGAGATAAAATTTAAGTTAAAATCTTATTTGAATTTTGAATACAAAATCCACATAATGGCCGAATTTTTTAGTTAGGATTTGGCTTGGAAAATTTTGGATTTTGTGAGTGGATAAGGGAGAAAATCTTCTCCTAATCCAATTCGAATTCAAAAGATCACCTTATGCAAGTCTATAAATAGAGGTCCTGCTACTCCAATTCTCTCAGACCACAGACTCTCAGGTGAGCAGGCTTATTGTTGCACAACTCACTGTGACAATAAGTTCTTTAGAGATCTAGGTGCTCGAAAGAAGACTAGCAGTACTAGCGTACTGATCGAGGCTCAGAGTGCCCACATACTCAGCCATTCAGGAATTAGAGTATAGTAGAGAAGGCTAGTTGGTTAAAGCCCTCCGATCATTCTCTTCTTGCAGATTGCCATCCTTGACGTATGAGTTTAAATTGTTGTTGGTTTATTATATATGGCATCATGAGATATTTAACGATCTTGAAAAATTTTTATTGTTCCGCTGCGCCACTGTGATACATTTTTACTGATTTATTTCCTACAACTACGTGGCGCAGTTTTAAGGGCAAAAATAAAAAAAAAATCTGCCCTAATTTGTTAAATTATAAAGCAGCCCCTAAAGAGTTCAAAAATTGCATAAAAAGCTTGCAAAAATGTTCCTAAAAGTTTTGCAACTTAGTCCCTTCTTTTTGGTTGCATATATACACGGTTTTGGTTTTCAGCCTCTATAGCAGCCGTGCACCTTCTCCATTGAAACCAGAAAATTTTCTTCCAAAAAATTCATCAAGAAAGTGTGAGAAATTGGTCTCCAAGTGAAAGGAATCAAGGAAGCAAGGTAAACTTCCATTTTTGCATGGTTTCTTTTTGTTTTTCACGGAAAAATCCATGTGTGAATGGGTTGTTTTGAAGTAAGAAAAATCAGTTTTTGTTTAATGGATTTTTGCTTGAAAGTGTGTAAATGGTATGAGATTAGGTTAAGCAAAGAATAAGGACATGAAAACTCAAGTTGTACATGTGTTTTTCTCACTAAAACCATGGGTTTGTTAGAGCTTTGAATGGCGAAAATTTTGGTGTTAATTTGTGTGGTTTTTGATGTTGAAATTCATGTGGGAATGTAAAGAAAGAAATGGAAGTGAAAAACATGAACTTTTGTGGTTGTTTTTCATGAAGAATCTGTGATTCACATTAAGGGAAAATGAGATTTTGTGTTGATGAATGTGTATGATAAATATGGTTTTGATTTTGTGTGGAAATCAAGAAAAGGAAATGGAAATAAAAACAAAATTTTGAGGTTGAATTTCAAGGAAATGGAAATATGCACACTAACGTGGAAAAATAAATAACCACAAATAAAGAACATGATGTAAAGAGTTCCAGACCCAAGAGACAATCATAATGTCACTGGTCAGGAACCATAAGAAAGTCGGTAATGAAACCAGTATTGGCGTACCTTCCTCCCACACAGGTGGAGGTTCTCCATGTTCAGATATGATATGGCTTCCAAATCGATGGTAGTGAGTCCCGAGTATGTAAGTCCATTATTATGTAGACTGTAGAGGATTGGCTAGTGGGTCGCTCCCCAGAGTCCCTCTCAGTCATGTGCATACTACATACGACCAATCCAGGGGCCTAACACCAGAACTTAATGCAAGATAAAGACTTAAGACTTAAGATTTACCATTATTGAGTATAATATGTACTAACTATATGTGTAGCAGCTTAGGTCAAAGTTAGTGTGAATAGGATCGGTCAAAGTCGATCTTACTATTCACGATTAAAAGTCAAAATTACTATTCATGATTTTATGTTTTATGTCCTAGTTTGTATGTTTGAACTTACTGAGCCTATCGCTCACAAGTTTATTCATGTTGCAGGGAAGAAGCTAGTACATCAGTAGCTAGTGGATGGACGAGGGGCGGGATCTGTATCTGCCAATAGGGCTGGGCGAGGGGAATGGTCCTGCTTATGTTTTCCGCTGAGCAGATTTTGAAAGTTATTTTGTATGGTTGTAACATGATATAAATTAAGCACAACAGAATATGATATGTATTACGGTATGTATTTTATGAGGTTTTACGACTTTACGGTTTAAAGTTCAATTTTGAAAAAAAAAAATTTCTTGTTTTTCACAATAAATTTAAGTTTAAAATTACAATCAATAAATAACAAAGAAAAATTATAAGTAAGTTACCAGCAATCCAATGAGGTGATAGTCTATTATAGTGGACTTCAGAGCTCTACTATGCTAGTATTATTAGCCTCCATGAAGGGCGAGTCGTCACACTTTTAGTCTCAAAAACAGCAATGACAACTTTGTGATAGAGTTATCAATAAGCTTATAAATTAGTTTGTTGGGTACATGACTTGCATACAATGAAGGGCTTCTTTATAGATATTGGAATCATAGCTCTAATGAGGAGTAAAGGTTATCCTCTTAAAGGTATTATACTGGATGTGAAAATAGACAAGACCTTGGGTCATCTACTGGGCAAGGGACTTCTTATTCACATATGGTGAATAATCATTTTCTTAGTCAGAAGTATAATGGATATTTAAGATAGCTTGATTAGTAGGTCGAACGGACTTTGACTTAAGGCTGGTTAGGCTGGTCATTGATATCAATAAGGGTTTTGCATATATGACGAGGTCATTAGACGATAGCTTATCACTGGCTTATGTAATACAATATATAATTAGGAGTACGGTTTTATGTTTATAATGATGTGACTCTGAAACTAATAATTATAGTAGGTTTATTCAGTATAGAATAATAATTACATGGATTATTGAAGCCTATATTATATATGTCCAATTTGTCCCTCTACTAACTTCACATAATTCCTTAACGGGTGGTAATTAGTTTGGATATTTTTTATTGCTTGTTGTCTTACATTTAGTAAAGAAAAAAATCCAGATTACTCTCTTACTCAGTATAGGTGTTTTTCTCTAGGTGCCAAAGGGGCAAAATTATAATTTTGTATTATTTAATAAATGGGATAAATATTTAATTAATATTTATTTCAGAAGATAAGTTTTGAAATTTAAATTAATTATATTTGATTTTGAAAATCAAATATGAGATGAATTTGAATTTTGAAAATCTTGTTTTAAAATAAATATTTGAAATTTAAAAGATTATCCTATTTGAATTTGAATTAAACAAAATCTTATCCTGGCACTAGTAGATAATGTCTACATAGGATAAGGGTGGAAGACAAGATTTTCTCTTAGTTTGAATTTGAATTTTGTTTTGGATAAAAGATTATAAAATTATTTGAATTTCAAATAAAGCTGCCATGATTTTATTTGAATTTGAATTGGATATGTGGAAAATTATCCATGGAGACAAATCACAAACATGGAGTTTGAAATTTAAATCAAATTTTAAATCACAAATATCCCAACATGGCTGAAATTTTTAAAGGTAATCCAAAAGTGAAAATTTCGAATTTTTATGGATAAAGGAGAGAAAAAAATCTTGTTTGAATTCTGTTTGAATTTTGAATCACTTTAACTCAAGGTGGCTGAATTTTTTGAGGAGAAAATCCCCAAGGAGAATCGGCCTGGAGGGTATTTGGGAAAGAGAAAAATCTTTTCTTAGTCCAATTCAAAATTTAAAACTCACCTAATCCAATTTTATAAATAGGGGGTTTGACACCCCTATTTTCTTTAGACCACAGCTTCTACGGTAAGCTAATTTATTGTTGTACATCTCACTAACAATAATAAATTCTTAGAGATCTGTGTGATTAAAGGAGATAAGCCACACTAAAATACCGATCAAGGAACCGAGTGCTCATATACTTTACCATCTAGGAATTGGAGAATAGTGGAGAAGACCAGTTAGCAGAAGCCCTTTGGTCACTTCCTCTGGCATTCTTGGTGTATTCCTCCAAAGGCACCCCTATTTTCTTTAGACCACAGATTATCAGGTGAGTGAATTTATTGTTGCATATCTCAATAGCAATAATAAATTCTTAGAGATTTGGGTAGTTGAAGGAGACAAGCCATGCTAAAATACCGATCAAGAAACCGAGTGCCCACACACTTCACCATTCAGGAATTGGAGAATAATAGAGAAGACTAGTTGGTAGAAGCCTCTTGGTCACTTCCTCCAGCATTCCTAGTGTTTTCCTTCGAAGGCATATAATTGTTGATAATTTATTATATACAACAACACGAGGCATTTAACTATTTTTGAAAAATGTTTTAAAATTTCGCTGCACGCTCTTACAATTTTCCTACATAGTTAACTACTTATTAACATTATTAACTGGAAAAAAAAATTCAATTTTTTTAAGTATACTTTATCTAGCTAATTATTACGATAATACATCAACTTTTCTCATCTTCTATACGGCAACATTATGGGCTTATATGAGGGGAGGGTTGGAATGTTTAATTGATAAATTTGAACACATTCAAAATAGTAAAAGCTGGGATAAATTTGATGGATTGGAATCCACCCAAATGAGTCCTAAATCTTTTCTGCATATCATTCAAATTTTACTAGATATCCCAAACGAGACCAAATATAATACGTCAACTAATACTTCAACTGATTTCGATTAGGTTTACATTTGCAATTAAAAATTAGTTGTGCTTTTACATCACTTCATTGCAACTTCTTAGTTTGCGTTTAGTTTACTGATTATAACAAAATTTGTTAGATTAAAATTGTTTGACTTTCCAAAAATTAATTAAGATTTTTGTTGACTTTTTCAAAAATGAAAAAAATTAATTAGAAAATTTTAGTTCTAACTGGTGAATAAAATAAATCCCAAATTGTTGCATATAGTTGAACGGACAACAATATGTATGCTGACTAAGGCATACCTCTACAGATATGGCACAATTATTGCTTATTTGGGGTAGTAAAAATAAAAAGAAAAAAGAAGAAAATAGGATTAAATAATTTTAAGTGAAAAAAGTGAGATAAATTAGAAAGTTATTAAGATGGTCCCAGGGGACAAACTAGCTCATAACGAGGTGCTCAATGGCAAAATCTTTCTGTTTATGGTCCAATAATTATTTTTCAGTCCACAACTGGGTCTACTTTGCGGTTAGTTGATGATAATGCTTGGAAAAACTTACCGCCAAGGTCTTGTAATACGACCTAAAGACGGAAGTATATTTGTTTCCACCATGAAATAATACATATATACTACGTACACGTATATATCACATATTTGATTAAATAAATGGTCCTTTAGTTTGAGGCTTCTCTTTTTGCTTGTTAATTTTCTTTAAAATTTTCCTTTTCCAGATCAACCTTAACCTCTTTATTGTTGATTCAAATTAAAGTGATCAACTCATAAATTGGTCATGTAATAATAGAATGTGAAGTTTCTTATGATAATAGATATTTATTAAAGAGCTTATTTTGTCGTAGTCCTGTTCAGTGTATAAGAGATACACTAGTTACTATTTGTAACCACCCAAATTAAAATGATAAGAGATAACAACACTCCTCTCTATAGTAAATAGACAATGACACAATCTTATCAAAATAAAAGGCATAACTTCATTTAGTGGTTGTGAACAGTCCATTAGGCTAATCTCTACATATATGATTACTCACTTCATATATGCAGTGAATAGGTGAGAAACTGTGTAAAACACCCGAGCTAGAACAAACTGTGTTAAACACCCGAGCTAGAACTTACAAATGTTTCCCTAAATGTTGCTCTTCCACTCCCACCGGCATTATTACACTTTCGATGCTGAATTTCTTGGCTACGAAATCCCTTTATTTCTTATCTATTTTTTTTTTTTTTTTTTTTTTTTTTGCATATTAACATAGTTTGATGAAACCGTTAATTGAAAGTGATTTTGTAGGAAAATAAATCGGTAAAAACGTATCAGAGTGGCGCAGCGGAACAATAAAAATTTTTAGATCGTTAAATATCTCATGATGCCATATATAATAAACCAACAACAATTAAAACTCATACCTCAAGGACGCCAATCTTGCAGGAGGAGAATGACCGGAGGCTTCAACCAACTAGCCTTCTCTACTATTCTCCAATTCCCGAATGGCTGAGTGTGTGGGCACTCTAAACCTCGATCGGTATGCTAGCACTGCTAGTCTTCTTCCGACCACCCAGATCTCTAAAGAACTTTATTGTCACGATGAGCTATGCAACAATAAGCCTGCTCACCTGAGAGTCTGTGGTCTGAGAGAACTGGAGTGGCAGGACCTCTATTTATAAACCTGCATGAGGTGATTCTCTGAATTCGAATTGGATTAAGAAAAGATATTCTCCCTTATCCATAACCATAAAATCCGAATTTTTCCATGGGAAAATCCCAACAATAAAATTCGGTTTATTTAGGATAAATCCAATCCAAATCTAAACAAGATTTTAACTAGAATTTTATCTCCCTTTTTCAACCAAAAAATCCGAAATTCCTAGGAGAATTTCCCTCCAAAAATTCGGCCACATTTAGGATAAGGGAGAATCAAAATTCCACTAGGATTTTCAAGCTTGAATCTTATCTCAACCTTATCCAAAATAACCGAATTTTCCTAGGAGATTTCCTCCATAATTTCGGCCACTTTTCAGGGAAGGAGAGAATCCAAATTCAACTAGGATTGAAACTTGAATTTTTCCCTTGAACCTTATCCACAAAAACCGAAATTCCATTGAGGATTATCCTCAAAATTTCGTCCATAATTTGTTAGGATTTGGATTCAAAATTCAAGTAGGATTCTAACAAGATTATCCTCTCCAAATCCAACTCAAATTCGAATTTCAAACCTTGTGGATTTTCCACAACAAATTCGAATCCCACTTGGACTGTGATTCAAAATTTAAATTTCAAATTTCAAATTTCAAATTTCAAATTTTAAATTTCAAATTTCAAATTTCAAATTCGAATTTCAAATTCAAATTTCAAATTCGAATTTCAAATTCAAATTTCAAATTCGAATTTCAAATTCAAATTTCAAATTCGAATTTCAAATTCAAATTTCAAATTCAAATTTCAAAATTCAAAATTCAAATTTCAAAATTCAAATTTCAAAATCCATAAAACGATTGTGTTTCAAATTCTTGTTCTCATGGATAATTTTCTACAACTCCAATCCAATCTCAAATAAAATCATGGCAACTTTATTTGGAGTTCGAATAATTGTGTACTCTATTATCTAAAACAAAATCTGAATCCAACCGGAGAGAATCTTGTCTACCATCCTAATCCTGTGTCATCACCATCCATGCATAATAAACTAGCCAATAGCATACACAAATCAATTTGCCAAAGGAATTATGTGGAGCTAGTAGAGGGACTGATTGGACATATATAATCGGGCTCCCGCAAATCCATATGATCATCATTCTTTTACCGAACAACTCAATCATATGATCACTAGTTTCAGAGTCACACCACTATAAACCTGAAACTGAACTCCCAATTATATACCATATTACGTAAGCCTGTGACGAGCTACTATCCAATGACCTTGTCATTTATGCAAAACCCTCATATGATATCCATGATCAGCCTTAGGTCAAAGTCCGTTTAATCCTACTGATCAGGCTATCTTAAAGTTCCATTGTACTACCGAATTAAGAAAATGATTATTCACCATATGTGAATAAGAAGTCATCCGCCCAGCAGACGACCCAAGGCCTTGTCCATTTTCACATTCGGTATAATGCCTTTAAGAGGATACCTTTAACTTCTTAGAGCTATGATTCCGATATCTGCAAACAAACCCTTCATCGTATACAAGTCATGCACCCAACGAACCGGTCTATAAGCTTACTACCTCTGAGACGCTTTAGCCATTGGAACATCAAAGTACACAAGTCATATACATGTAGTAGTTCATTTACTCAGGATTAAGGTTATTGCACAATGAACGTCAAAAGCAGATTGATCCACTCAAAGCGGATTTCGTAGATCAATCACGCTTTAGTCCCGGTCTAATATGTCACCACCAAGCAACATATCCATGTCTCTACTTGGGAGTCCAGCTCCAGACAGTCAAGACAAACCGTCCCCTCCAAGGCTTTAGACAACATAATAGTCTTAACATGAGTTAGATGCTCGGTCTAACCCCATAGACTACAGACCATAGTTTAGACTGCTAACTTTAGAATATTGTCTTCTCGCATACAAAAATCCATTGCATGCAACGTTCTAACAGTTTAACACAAGCAATCAGGGAGCCATATTTGCTTACATTTACTTTAACATGTAAATAAGATGAGGACCGATAGCAATGTAATGAATAACCTCTATATATAATTTTATTATCCAGTTCAAAATGAATACATCAAAATGTCTCTAATGCTTAGGGCATTTCCTAACAATCTCCCACTTGCCCTAAGCCAGCAGATGTGCCATGTTACGCATCCCCATCGCCTCTACGTGCCTCTCAAAGCTTCTAGCCACCAAAGTCTTAGTAGAGGGATTGGCAATGTTGTCCTCGGACGCGATCTTACGTACATCTACTTATCCTGTCTCCATATGCCCTCTAATGTCGACTTCCTCAAATCCTTACAAGTCTGGAAGTCTGAGTCCGTGTATCCTACGAGTGTTAGGTCCCCTCCAGAATACACCAGCATATAATCCCTCGTTCTCTTAAGATACTTGAGTATATGCTTTACTACTTGCCATTGCTTGGTTCCAGGATTTGCTTGATATCGACTCACCATACCTTACTGCAAAACATATATCTGGGCGAGTGCAAAGCATAGCATACATAAGGCTACCCACAGCGGATGCATAAGGGACCTTACTCATACGCTCTCTTTCTTCCGATGTCTTGGGACAGTCATCCAATGAAAGAGTTAGACCGGCAATAGAAGGTTATGAGCCTTTCTTTGCCTCTTGCATTGCATATTTGTCAATTATTTTATCTATGTATAAAGCTTGGGATAACGCTATCATTTTGTTCTTTTGATCTCTGAAGAAACGAATGCCTAGAACATAATTAGCTTCTCCCAAGTCCTTCATGTCAAACTATTGGTGTAACCAAAGCTTGACCGATGATAAGTTCCCTACATCATTCCCAATGAGTAGTATATCATCACATAGAGTATCAGAAAGACCACTTTTCCATCCTTAATACGTTTATAAACACAGGGTTCATCAACGTTCTGCTCAAAACCAAATGTCTTAATCGCTTGATCAAACCTCTGGTTCCATGAGCGGGATGCTTGCTTTAATCCATAAATGGATCTAAGCAACTTGCAGACTTTCCTTTTTTGGCCTTTCGCTACGAACCCTTCGGGCTATATCATATAGATACACTCTTCAAGATGGCCATTCAAGAATGCCATCTTGACATCCATTTGCCAAATCTCGTAATCGAGAGCCGCAGCAATGGACAGAAGAATACGGATAGACTTCAGCATAGCAACAGGCGAAAAGGTTTCATCGTAATCGATTCCAGCCTTTTGCGTGTACCCCTTTGCAACTAGTCTAGCTTTGAAAGTTTCCACTCTCCCTTTCGCATCCTTCTTTCTTTTGTAGACCTATTTGTATCCAATGGGTTTTATCCCATTCGGCAAATCTACAAGTTCCCAAACAGAGTTAGATTTCATAGAATCCATCTCATTGTTCATAGCATGTTTCCAAGATTTAGAATCAACATCATTTACAGCTTCATCATAAGTGACCGGATCATCCTCATGCTCATGAGCCTCGGCCTGGTATACCTCAGCATTATACATGAAGAAATTAGGTTTCTTAGAAACCCTCCCACTACGACGAGGCATCCTAAATTGTTGATCATCTGCAAGTCTTTCACTGGAACTCAGACTTGCGTCCAAGACCGAAATCTGTGGAGCAGTTCTTTCACCCGATGACTCCTCTAGCACCACTTTGCTTCGAGGCTTAAAGTCATTCATGTGACTTTCCTCCAAGAATGTCGCATGGGTTGAGACAATGACCTTTTGTTCCTTCGGGTTATAGAATAGACCTCCTTTAGTTCCTTTTGGATACCCTACAAACATGCATAATTCTGATCTTGGTTCCAACTTCTTCACATCCCCATCCAGTACATGCGTCGGGCAGCCCCATATTCTCATATGTCTAAGGGAGGGCTTCCTGCCACGCTACAATTCATACGGAGTTCTGGGAATTGATTTGCTCGGAACCTGGTTCAGAATACAGCACACCGTTTATAAAGCATATCCCCAAAATGATAATGGCAGCGTTGAATAACTCATCATGGACCGTACCATATCCAATAAGGTTCTGTTTCTCCTTTCGGCTACACCATTTTGTTGTGGAGTACCAGGTGCAGTCAATTGGGATAATATCTCGTTCTTTACAGAATGTCCTAGAAATTCATCGGAGAGGTATTCGCCACCTCGATCAGATCGAAATGTCTTTATGGATTTATCCAATTGCTTTTCCACTTCCGTACGATACTCTTTCAACTTGTCAAAGGTTTCGCTCTTGCGGTGCATCAGATCCACATATCCATACCTCGAGTAATCATCTATAAAAGAGACATAATACTCAAACCCTCCTCATGCTGTGACGTTCATGGGGCCACATACGTCAGTGTGCACAATTTCTAAGAGCTCCTGAGCCCTTGTACCCTTAGCTCCAAAAGACCTCTTAGTCATTTTACCCTCTAGACAAGACTCACATTGGGGAAGTCATACCTCCTCCAGAGATTCCGGAGGACCGTCTTTCACCAATCTTTGAATCCTATCCTGATTAATATGACCAAGTCTTAAATGCCAAAGATACGCCTTGTTAGAGTGAGAAACTTTCAACCTTTTAGAGTTATCAATTAATTCAGTGTCAAGTAGTGAGTACATCTTTGGTTTGATCAAATATAGGTTTCCATCCATCCATCCAGAACAGATAAAAGACTTATTTCTACGAATATCAACTCTTTTACTAAAAGAAACTGAATAAGAATCCTTTATTAAACAAGCTACCGATATAAGGTTCCTCCTAAAATTATGAACATAAAAACAGTCTTTCAATAAAATAAACCTAAATTGATCAAAATAACGGTAAACATCTCCCACTGCTTCAGCCACCACAAAGCTACCATCTCCAGTCCGCAACGAGAGGCTCCTATCATGTAGACTTCTCGTTTCCACGAACCTCTGCATAGAAACACAAACATGATTAGTGGCACCCGAATCAATGACCCAAGTGTCTTTCGATTCTTCCACCAAACACGCTTCCAAGTAATGAAGTTCCTTACCTTCCTTGCCCTTGGAGGCTAGGAATTCCCGGCAAGCCTTCTTGAAGTGACCTACCTTCCCACAATGGAAGCACTTGGACTTTTTAGGGTCCTTCAACTTCTTGTTCTTCTTCTTCTTCTTCCCGTCCGAGACAGGAGGATTAGAAGAACTAGAAGCCACTTGCTTCTTATTTGGCCTCTTCCTCTTCCGTGAGGGATTGGAAGATTCCGCCAAATTGGCCTCTCCTTTAGGTCGGACCACATCCTCATCCCTGATCATCCGGTCATAAGCCTGTAGTTGCTTCATGAGCTCGGTTAGTCCTAACTCCTTTGTCGCCAGATTATATGCGGCCTTAAATCCCACAAAATCTTTAGATAGAGTCTTGAACACCATCTCGATCTAGGTGTTGTAGTCCAACTCAGCACCATTCTCGGCAGCCTTAGTGAAGAATCCCATTAGAGTGATCATATGGTGCTTCACCGGAGTACCCGTCTTTTGCTTAGAGTTCATAATGCTGGTGATAGCGGACTGTCGAGCTAATTTTTCTTGGCCTCCGAATATGTCCTCCAGATTTTCCATGATCTCCCCAGCAACTTGATAAGTCTCATGCTGCTTTTGTAAAGCACTCGTCATGCTAGCAAGGATGTAGCATCGAGCTATCTCATTGGATTCTCTCCAACGATTATAGGCAACCGGGACCTCCTCAAGTGGTGTGTCAGGTTTGGGCCCAGGTGGGCATGGTTCATCCAGTACGAACTTGTGTCTCTCGCAGTTGAGAACTATTAATAGATTTCTTTTCCAATCTTTATAATTGTCGCCATTCAGTTTATTCTCAGTAAGTATTAAAATGAGGGGTGTCGGTGACATTTTAAACTAAAATAAAATTATACTAGACATCATTACAAAGCCCAAGCAAATATACAAATAATTTAGCAAATAAAACATACAAGTATGTTCCTACATGAAACTTGAAAAACATGTAGCATTGCAACTATAATTCTTAGCACCTATTGCCCCAAGCCACCGAGGGGTGGTCGTGAAAACAAATAGCCGGAACATGGACCCCGTCCAATTAATTTATGTTGCCTTAAATCCTCCAAGGTTAAGACATATATTAATAACCGCTTATTTGGCCACCAGTTTAGTTAACAGAGCTTCTAGGGAAGGTTAATAACTAAACGAGTCTTGAGTGTATAACCATTGTTTACGTAGCTCGATCTACGTCCTACCAAGCCACCGAGGGCTGGTCATGAATAGGATCGTACCCGAACACGTTTTCCACATAGGAGATCCAATCTAGTATACCGGTGGCGGTAAACACCTACCGAGGGGTGTGGTCAGGGCAGAATTGACGCGGGGCGTTACCATGCTTTCACATATGGATCAACAATGGAGGCCGTGGGTTTTGTTTGAAACCCTCTCCCACTCAATATTTTGAAAAACATGCAAGTTTTGACAAATTATGTATGATCAATATAGTATGAGCGGCACTCACCTATCCTATATGACATGTTATCAAATATGCATATAAAACATCCATCAATACATATATATACATCTATGACATATCACAGAAAAAATAATTGACAGAATAACCAAGCCATGGTTCCATCCTAGAACAAAGAAAATAAAGATTACAAAATTCCATTTAAAGCATTCTTTGGGTCTTGAATTTTGTTCCGTCTTCTTGTATCCATCTTTATGTAGCCTCTCCATTTATTTCTCATCCCAAGAATTATTTAAAATTTAAATCTCCAAAAATTTAAATTTCAAATTCAAATTCCAAATTCGAATTTCAAATTTAAATTTCAAATTCAAATTTTAAACAATTTTATACATCATGTGTAATAATATGTAATTTCAAAAATTTCAAATTTTCAATTACATATTTTTAAACATGATTTAAAATTAAATCTCAAATTTAAAAATCAAAATTTTCTGATTTTTTACACCGTCGCATCGCTGCCCCCGAAGGCGGCAGCCGCCGTGGGCAGCCACCAGCCCCGAAGGGGCTGGCAGCCCACGGCTGCCCCATTTGTGCAGCCTTGCCGGCCTGCAGGCCAAGCCTGCAGCGCCAGGCTGCACGCCCAGGCTGGGCGCAGCAGCCGGCAGGCTGTAGGCAGCGCCTGCAGCCAGAGGCTGCACGCCCAGGCTACGGCCAGCCTTGGGCAGGCCACGGCCACCCTTGGCTGCAGGCCAAGCTTGCGGCCGTGGGTGGTGTTGGCTTGCACAGGGGCTGCTGCAACCCCATCCTGCCCGAGGGCAGGGTCTGCAGCCCTACCAAGGCCCGTCGGCCTATCCCGAGGGGTCGTGTCTCGATTTTCCTGCCATATTCCAATTTACCTATTAGGATCTCCAAAAATTAATTTGAATCCCAATTAAATTGAAATTTTCCACACAATCAAAATTTCAACCTTTAAATCAAATTTAACTTTTGGGAAAAAATAAATTACGGTCTTCAATCTTCAATCTCCTCCAAGATTAATTACATAAAATTTCCTAAACCGTTTCCAGTGTACAAAAATTCTAACCATAAAAATTCTAAGAGACAAAAATTAAAATCCATGGGAAAATTACAGTGTTAATAAACTGCTCCCATGGTTACATAAAAATTCCTAGATACAATTTTTCTAAATTCTAAGGAACCATAACCGGCATAAACAAGCATGCTTATAATAATTCAAAAAATTAAAATAACCACATACTTTATACATAATCCATGATAACAACATAAAGGAACCCTAGAATGCCACTCTCTAAATATCAAATCCATACATAAATAAAAATACTAAGTAATTGTCTAATTTATGTACATGGCATAGTCATGAGATGGCTCTGATACCAATTGTAGGAAAATAAATCGATAAAAACATATCAGAGTGGCGCAGCGGAACAATAAAAATTTTTAGATCGTTAAATATCTCATGATGCCATATACAATAAACCAACAACAATTAAAACTCATACCTCAAGGACGCTAATCTTGCAGGAGGAGAATGACCGGAGGCTTCAACCAACTAGCCTTCTCTTCTATTCTCCAATTCCCGAATGGTTGAGTGTGTGGGCACTCTGAACCTCGATCGGTATGCTAGCACTGCTAGTCTTCTTCCGACCACCCAGATCTCTAAAGAACTTTATTGCCACGATGAGCTGTGCAACAATAAGCCTGCTCACCTGAGAGTCTATGGTCTGAGAGAACTGGAGTGGCAGGACCTCTATTTATAGACCTGCATGAGGTGATTCTCTGAATTCGAATTGGATTAGGAAAACATATTCTCCCTTATCCATAACCATAAAATCTGAATTTTTCCATGGGAAAATCCTAACAATAAAATTCGGTTTATTTAGGATAAATCCAATCCAAATCTAAACAAGATTTTAACTAGAATTTTATCTCCCTTTTTCAACCAAAAAATCTAAAATTCCTAGGAGAATTTCCCTCCAAAAATTCGGCCACATTTAGGATAAGGGAGAATCAAAATTTCACTAGGATTTTCAAGCTTGAATCTTATCTCAACCTTATCCAAAATAACCGAATTTTCCTAGGAGATTTCCTCCATAATTTCGGCCACTTTTCAGGGAAGGAGAGAATCCAAATTCAACTAGGATTGAAACTTGAATTTTTCCCTTGAACCTTATCCACAAAAACTGAAATTCCATTGACGATTATCCTCAAAATTTTGTCCATAATTTGTTAGGATTTGGATTCAAAATTCAAGTAGGATTCGAACAAGATTATCCTCTCCAAATCCAACTCAAATTCGAATTTTAAACCTTGTGGATTTTCCACAACAAATTCGAATCCCTCTTGGACTGTGATTCAAAATTTAAATTTCAAATTTCAAATTTCAAATTTCAAATTTAAATTTCAAATTCGAATTTCAAATTCAAATTTCAAATTCAAATTTCAAATTTCAAATTTCAAATTTCAAATTTCAAATTTCAAAATTCAAATTTCAAATTTCAAAATCCACAAAACGGTTGTGTTTCAAATTCTTGTTCTCATGGATAATTTTCTACAACTCCAATCTAATCTCAAATAAAATCATGGCAACTTTATTTGGAGTTCGAATATTTGTGTACTCTATTATCCAAAACAAAATCTGAATCCAACCGGAGAGAATCTTGTCTACCATCCTAATCCTGTGTCATCACCATCCATGCGTAATAAACTAGCCAATAGCATACACAAATCAATTTGCCAAACGTTAAGGAATTATGTGGAGCTAGTAGAGGGACTGATTGGACATATATAATCGGGCTCCCGCAAATCCATATGATCATCATTCTTTTACCGAACAACTCAATCATATGATCACTAGTTTCAGAGTCACACCACTATAAACCTGAAACTGAACTCCCAATTATATACCGTATTACGTAAGCCTGTGACGAGCTACTATCCAATGACCTTGTCAGTTATGCAAAACCCTCATATGATATCCATGATCAGCCTTAGGTCAAAGTCCGTTTAATCCTACTGATCAGCCTATCTTAAAGTTCCATTATACTACCGAATTAAGAAAATGATTATTCACCATATGTGAATAAGAAGTCATCCGTCCAGCAGACGACCCAAGGCCTTGTCCATTTTTACATTGAGTATAATGCCTTTAAGAGGATACCTTTAACTCCTTAGAGCTATGATTCCGATATCTGCAAACAAACCCTTCATCGTATACAAGTCATGCACCCAACGAACCGGTCTATAAGCTTACTACCTCTGAGACGCTTTAGCCATTGGAACATCAAAGTACACAAGTCATATACATGAAGTAGTTCATTTACTCAGGATTAAGGTTATTGCACAATGAACGTCAAAAGCAGATTGATCCACTCAAAGCGGACTTCGTAGATCAATCACGCTTTAGTCCCGGTCTAATATGTCACCACCAAGCAACATATCCATGTCTCTACTTGGGAGTCCAGCTCCAGACAGTCAAGACAAACCGTCCCCTCCAAGGCTTTAGACAACATAATAGTCTTAACATGAGTTAGATGCTCGGTCTAACCCCATAGACTACAGACCATAGTTTAGACTGCTAACTTTAGAACATTGTCTTCTTGCATACAAAAATCCATTGCATGCAACGTTCTAACAGTTTAACACAAGCAATCAGGGAGCCATATTTGCTTACATTTACTTTAACATGTAAATAAGACGAGGACAGATAACAATGTAATGAATAACCTCTATATATAATTTTATTATCCAGTTCAAAATGAATACATCAAAATGTCTCTAATGCTTAGGGCATTTCCTAACAGATTTTACCTATGTAGTCGATATTCTGAATTCTCGTAGCGTGGATGTTCTATGGAAATACAAAGCTAGATGGACGGTAACAATTAACCAACTGTTTGACATGTAATTTTGGGTTTGAAGATTTACAGTGAGGAGAGTAGTGTCGGAAAAAATCGATAAAATTGATCAGAGTGGCACAACGGAATTATAAAAATTTTTCAAGATCGTTAAATATCTCGTGATGTCATATACAATAAATCAACAACGATAACTTTATACCTTCAGAGGACGCCAAAGGATACAAGAGAAGAATGACCAGAGGGCTTTAACCAACTAGCCTTCTCTACTATACTCCAATTCCCCGGTGGTAGAGTGTGTGGGCACTCAGATCCTCGGTTGGTATACTAGCTGTGGCGGCCCGCCCCTCGTAGAGATCATACAATACTATTGCAGTTAAGATATATCGCTAACTGCGATAGATTGTACTCTCATGGGTCGCCGGCTAATCTATCTCTCTTTCAAACATGACGTTTTTGGGGAAATTTTTTTTTTAAAACATCATGAAAAGCATTATCCACTATTTACTTTGTTTGTAAGTACAAAGTAATTTACATAATACAGTACTTTCGTAAAATATATAATTACAAAAGAACTGTTTCTTTTTCCCTTTCTCTATTATCGCTAAGCGAAAAGACTTTGGCAGGACCATATCCCTCGCCTCCTATCCCATTTGACACGCGCTATCCCGTCCGCCATTCAGTCATACAAAGCTACTGAGCTGGTCGCTTACCTGCAACATATGCAAAAATGGTGAGCTATAGGCTCAGTAAGTTCAAACATGCAAGAAATAAAATTTCTATGAATAGTACTATTCATCATGAATAGTAACGTTGACCACTATTCATAAGTGAATAGTAACTTTGACTACTATTCATTATAAATAGTAAGTTTGACCACAACACAGTATATCAACAGTACATCTACTGCGATGTTAGTACCCACACGAAACTGTCTTATGCTCAATTATGGCATAGTTTCAGTTTTAGGTAATTATCTTTAATTATGTTCTGGTTTTGAACTTAGGTTGGCAGTACCATTTAAGCGCACATGACTGGGAGCGGTACATTAGTGCTGATGTCACGTCCCAAAATCTGGAACAGCGATAGGTGTCACATCCTAAAAATCCGGGATAGTGACAGATATAAGATTTTAAAAGAATAAGTGAAAGGAAAGCTCAGATTCCTAAGTCTGTCAGTCTTTATATCTTACCCTTTACTGACTCTTTAAACTTGTTTATAAATTATACTTGTATATTTTAAATTAATTAATATTTGTATTCAATTTTTATCACAATATCAAGTGGTGAGGTACTCATATCCCACAGATGCATACTTAGATAAAATAAAATAAGTAAGATCACAAAGGTAAAGTTTAGAATTTACAATCCCGGAATGCTCATATGCATACTTTGTCCTAAAGTACAGAACACTACTTCAAGTTTTTAGTCCTTGTCGTCCACGGACGGTTCCACATCATCTGCATCTTCTAATCACCTTTATCTCCTGGGGGTTTACCAGTTTTAAAACAGTGAGCGAAAGGCCCAGTAGGATATTTTTAAAAAAGAATATTTCAACATTTTAATTTAACCATCATACTAAGTATGTCAATGCAGTACCGAATCATAAACGTGGAATCGTGATGATGCAAATTGTGTCCTTATATACATCTAGTTCGTGTACGGTCCGTATGAGCCTCCCTCACTATGTCGAAGCATGATGAGTGATCCTCGATCGAGATGTGCACTTTTCGCACGTGTGTGCTGGCTCCCAGTATACTTTAACAGCAAATCTAACTTTCAACATTTTATATGAACATATGATTCACATAATAAAAATATGCCGTATTGTTTTTCAAAAAATCCGTGACCGGATATTTTTCCTTTAATTTCCGAAATCGTGATATTTTCTAAATCACATAATTTTCAAAACTTTATGAACTCATTTTCTTTAAATGATTTTTGGCCAAATCATAAAAACGAAACTGGCTACAAGGAAAGGGTAAGATATCCTATCTCGTTAGCAATTTAACCTACGATCAACTTCTCGCACGAATCCCAAGATAATCTTTCTTTCTGAATTCGATCAACGAGTACCTAAAACAAGAAACACAGATAATTTAATTATCTGTCTAGGAATTCCGTAATCAAACTACGGTAAACTCAACTAATTAGTATGCCATTGAATTTTAAAATTTAAAATGATACTTTGTTTTAATACCGTAATTTTAAAATAGCAATTTTAACACAAATATCCAAAATATATATATATTTTAAAAATTTCGGCATGACCTGCCCTAAATATAGGCTTCCCCAAAAGCTCCAAAATGCTCAACCTGCAGAAAAATTTTCCAATTCCCAGAACAGTTCAAATACCAATTTCAAATCAATTTAAATTTACAATCTAAAAATCATTATTATTATTATTATTATTATTTTTTTCATTATTATTATTATTATTATTATTATTATATACTAATACACACACGTATATGCATATATATATATATTTTTTAAGGGAGGGATTCGACCGGTGGAGCTCACGGCGGCCGGAGGGCGACGGCACTCGGTCCGTTGGGCAGCTCCGAAAGGCCAGGCGGCGGCAAGGGCAGTCGGTTTCAAGGGGCTTGGCAGCGGCAACCAGGTGAGGCGGGGACGAGTGGTAGGCACAGGGATGGGGAAGGCGGCGAAGGCCTGGTGACTGCTTGGTCCGGGCATTGGCGGCGGCTGGCGGAGGATCGCAAAATGGCAAGGACACAGTGGGAACGCGGTCCGGCTTGGGTTGGTCGCGAGGAAGATGAGGCGCGGTTGGGCGGTCTGGCGTGGGGTGTTTCGGGCACAACTGGTTCGGGTTCGGTGGGCGACTTTGGGCTTGGACTGGCGATCGGCGGTTAGGACTTCGACTGGGCTTGATCGGCGTCTGGTGGTGGCAAGCTTTGGCCGGTGGTTGCTTGGTCAACGTTCGGCCGGAAGAAAAAAAAAAGGGAAAGAAGAAGAGAAGGAGAGATGATGAGGGAGGAAGAGAGAATCGGCGAGGAGAGGAAACAAGCGAGAGAGAGTGAGAGGGAAGGTTTTTTAAAAAATTTTGGAAGAGTTGAAAGAGGAAGGTCGGCGAGGAGCAGAAAAAAAAACAGAGGGAAAGAGCAGAGAGAGAGAGAGAGGCGGTGAGAGAGTGTGAGTGAGGGCGTGAGTGAGTCGGTGAAGGAAAAAAACAAAGAGGGAGAAGAAATTAAGAAGAGAAAGGGGAAGAATAAAAGAAAAAAAAACATCCGGATAATTCCGGAAAGAGGAAAGAAAAAAAAAAGAAAAAAAAAAAGAAATAATATTTGTTAAAATTTTATTGGATAAAAAAAATTGTTAAAATTTTAAAATTTGTAAAAATGTTTTAAATATCCTCAAATTAATATTTAATACCCCAAAAATATAAAATTTGAATTCTCATAATAATAAAAAAAAATTTTATTGGCACACTAACAAATTAAGTTTATACATTCAAGTGCGAAATTTAAATTCAAAAATTTCGCTACATGACAGCTGACCTCCACAGCCTTAATCTCATAGCCCCGAAGGCAAAATTGTACATGACTGGAAGCGGTACATCAGTGCTGACCTCCACAGCCTTAATCTCATAGCCCCGAAGGCAAAATTTACCTCCCGGTACGGAAGGCTGGTACGCCAAAAGTGGTTTCATTACCAACTTTTTAAAGTTCTAACCAGGTGACTTCATATTGCCCCGTGGTTAGGAATGGTTCATATTTTAATTTTAGGTGAGTGAGTTTCATTAACCTCGCTCTAGTGCCCGAAGCACAATTTACCATGTGTCCCATTCCAATCATGCCCGTTGCACATTTCGTCTCTCTCTCTACTCTATAATAGTGCCCATAGCACATATGTACCTAACTTATAGTTAGTACATCAAAGTTAGCAATAATAATGCTATATATTGTAGACAGGTAAATGTCTGAACTTACCTTATCAGTTTCTTCCCCTTTTCTTTCTTGGATCTTTGATCGCCCTCCTTGTAGGTCGATTTTGGGATCCTACAGACAAAACCTTGTCTGTTAATTTCATTTCCATTTAGTGCTTTTATTTTTCATTAAAAAGCATAAATAAAACCTATTTATAACTTTTTAGGCTTTATTTAACATTTTCCCCATTTTTCTCAACTTTTACAAAATTACGATTTTGCCCCTATATTTTGGCAAAATTACAATTATGCCCTTGACGGAATTTTCTCGATTCAGACTGTATTTTTGGCTCTCAGGAACTTTTCTGACTCTTTTCTATTCATTACCGGGTTCGTTTCTATTTTATTTCCATTTTCACTTTCCCGACCCTCGGGAAGCACTATTCCGACCCTTACGTCGGTTTAGTATTTTTTATCGTTTCGAAGCCTCAAATGAACGTTTTACTAGTATTTAAAACGTTCATCTAGACGTTTCCAATCTAGGTCTCCGATGCTCAGATTTTCCGTATCTCACTCGAACCTTTATTTCGTTTCCCAAAAACTCCCCCACCTCGGGGTCGGTTTTTCAATTTCACTCGCGTTTTACATTTTTAAGGGGATGGGTTACTATTCATGAACCACCCCTTAGGTTTTCCTTATTCAGTTTCCCTTTAGGGACTCGGGTTCCCTTTTTACCCCAAATGCTGTTTTCGAAATTTCGGCAGCATTTTGGCGTAAATTTAAGGCTACCGGCGTTAGGTACGCCTCGAACCATATGTACCTGCCACGTACTATACCACAAGCCTATTTTATGTAAAAGTTTCCCAAACTTTTACATAAAAGCTCACAAAATTTCAATTCACATTTTGAACCACATTCCATAAAATTTCTTTCAATTTTGCCCTTAGTTTTAGCCACGGTTTTCACACTAAAAACCTAACCAAAACTTTTCAATTTTTCAACCAAATTTTAGGCTATTCCAATGTCATTATCTAGCACATTTTCAAGCCCATTTCCATGCCTTTTTCAACACAATTCTTAGGGTTTTTTCACCATTATAACTCAAGGCCATTTTAGGGAAAAACATGCATAACATTTTGTTTCATGCTTTCAATCACATAACCATCATTTCTATAATTCAATGCATGAATTTAACTATCCAAACATCAAGTTAATCATGCAAAAATTATTCACCAAACCCAAAGTAAAACCCACGGCCATATTAGGGTTATTTGACACCAAAATTTTTCCAAGCTTTATAACCATACAAATCATGCTTTACATTTAACCAAAACATGATTTAAAGCATTTTAACACTTAAACAAGAACAATTCCTCATCAATTACACATGGTAACCCACAGTTTTACCCTTGGAAAACCAACCAAAATTTTGTTTTTCTTTAAACAAAATGTATGGTTTTTCTTCTAATCACACCTTTTACAAAACCCAAGCACCAAATCAACCAAAACAAACCAAAAATTTTCTCATTTTCACACTATTCATCCCACAGATTTTAGGGAGAAAAATCAAGAAAAAAAATGAAAATCAAAGAAGGTTACCTTGCTTTCTTGCTTCCTTTAACTTCGATGAAGTGTTTGACGCCACTTTTGTGAAGGAAATTTGAATATTTGGCTTGGTTTCTCTTAGTGGCTCACGTATTCCCTATGGAGAACACTTAGAAAATATTTTTCTCTTATGTTTTGGCTTTGTAAATGTTTCGGCCCTTTCTTTCCAAATGTTGCCGACTTAAGTGCTAAAGGAACCAATTAATTTGGCTTCCATCCAATCAAAATGCAACACTTTTCAAGCCTTTTCTTTCCATTTTTTTCAAAAATTTAATTTAGTTAATTTTGGCCAAATCTTGGCCTTTAGATCAAAAAGTAACTTAATCTTGGCCATTAATGCCACCAACCACCATAATTTTTACATTTATTAATTTAGCTATATGATGTCATAAATGTAAAGTAAAGTGTTGACTTTGACTTTACTATTCATATTAATTCGATTACTTTTTGACTGGTATCGGTTCGAGCCGAAATTTTCCTGAAATCATCCCGGCGGGTTCCTGAGGTCTCCTGTGCAGTCGGATCAATTTATATAGCTTCCGTTTGATCAAAATCAATCCCGGAAGTTTTTCGTCTTTTAGTGCATCGGTTAGGGTTTTCAATGCCATTTTTGGCACCGTTCCACCCGTTTCAACTCAGTAAATTTTATCAACACTGAATTCTTACTCGTCAGTATTGTTAGAACATTTTAATACATTCTAAACAATATAGATACATTTATTTCACTCTTTAAATAGTACAAATTGTTATATACATACATTTGTACATTTTCTTCCGAGAATGCCTGAATTTCCTGGTTGTCACATTCACCCCTCCTTGTAAATTTTTCGTCCTCGAAAATTAGAACAAGTGGGGGTATAAACTCCTCATCTCATCTTCTTGTTCCCGCGTAGCTTCTTCAATGTTGTGATTTTTCTGCAAAATCTTCACTAGTGGGATTGTCTTGTTCCTCAGTACTTTCTCTTCACGAGCCAATACTCGAATAGGTTGTTCCTCATATGTCAAATCCTCGTGAATTTGAATAGGCTCATGCTTTAACACATGGGACGGATCTGGTATATACTTTCTCAGCATCGACACATGAAATACATTATGCACCGCCGACAATTCTGGAGGTAACGCTAATCTGTAAGCGACCTTTCCAATGCATTCGATAATTTCATAAGGTCCAATATATCTTGGACTCAGTTTCCCCTTCTTACCGAAACGCATAATCCCCTTCATAGGCGATACTTTAAGAAACATGAAGTCTCCTTCATCAAACTCCAAGGATCTTCGCCTCTAATCCGCATAACTCTTTTGTCGACTTTGTGCAATTTTCATTTGACGCTAAATTCTAGCAACTGCATCGGAAGTCTCTTGTCCGTCTTATGCAACTGCTTCTCTTGCAAATCATACCAGTGTATCGGTGATCTGCACTTCCGTCAAAACAAAGCCTCATAAGGTGCCATGCCTATGGAAGCTTGATAACTATTATTGTACGAGAATTCAATTAATAGTAACTTCTCATTCCAATTTCCAGCAAAATCCATTACACAAGCTTGAAGCATGTCTTCTAATGTCTGAATAGTCCGCTCCGACTGTCCGTCTGTTTGTGGATGAAATGCCGTACTGAGTCTCAATTCAGTACCCATGGCTTATTACACACACTTCCAAAAATTCAAAGTGAATCGTGTATCTCGATCTAATACAATGGATTTTGGTACTCCATGTAATCTGACTACATGAGTTACGTACAACTGAGCAAACTTTTCCAACGAAAAGTTCATCTTGACAGCTATAAACCATGCCGTCTTGGTCAGTTTATCCACAATAACCCAGATGGCATCATAACCTTCTCGGGTTTTTGATAGTCCCACTATAAAATCCATCGTAATGTGTTCCCATTTCCATTCAGGAATCTCTAAAGGTTCCAATCTTCCTGCTGGATGTTTATGTTCCACTTTGATTCTCCGACTGGTCATGCATCTGCTCACGAATTTCACTATATCATTCTTTATCCCTTTCCACCAGAATTGTAACTTCAAGTCCTGATACATCTTACTTGCTCCGGGATGAACCGAATATGGTGTCTCATGGGCTTCTGACATAATCCGTCTTCTAAGTTCCTCATCAGCTAGAACATTTATCCTTCCTTGATAGAGGATCATTCCATCCTTGGAAATTCCTTCTTGAGAACTTGTCATTCTTGGATCTCGTCTTTGAGCTTCCTTTATATCCTCAAACAACGATGATTCCACTTGGAGTGCAGCCAATCTTCCAGATATCAGCTCTAAGTTTAAGGAATTTATCTCTTACTGCAATGGCTTCGGAAGCCCTTTTATTGGTAACTGGTGCGATATGGTAGACTTTCTACTTAAAGCATCTGCTACACGGTTGGCCTTCCCTGGATGATATAGGATTTCACAATCATAATCCTTTACCAGTTCCAACCATCGTCTTTGCCGCATATTGAGCTCCTTTTGCGTGAAGAAATACTTCAGGCTTTGGGAGCCAGTAAAAATCTGACATTGAGCTCCATAGAGATAGTGTCGCCAAATTTTAAGTGCGAACACTACTGCAGCAAGTTTAAGGTCATGCGTAGGGTAATTCTTTTCATGCTCTTTTAATTGACGAGAAGCGTAGGCAATCACCTTGTCGCCTTGCATCAGGACTGCTCCCAATCCTATTTTAGATGCATCACTGTAGATCACAAACTTCTCCCCTTCAGTGGGAAGCGTAAGGATTGGTGCGCTTGTCAGCCGTTTCTTTAACTCCTGGAAGCTTCTTTTGCATTCCATAGTCCACTCATACTTTCGTTCCTTGCATGTAAGAGCAGTAAGAGGTGCAGCTAAATGCGTAAATCCCTCTACAAATCTCCGATAATAACCAGCTAACCCCAAGAAACTGCGTATTTCCGTCACACTCTTGGGTGCAGGCCATTGGTTAATTACATCTACCTTCGTCAGATCTACAGCAATACCTTCTTGGGATACAACATGTCCTAGGAAATGTACTCTATCCAGTCAAAACTCGCATTTTGAGAATTTTCCATACAGTTGATGCTTCCTTATCGTATTCAACACGATCCTCAAATGCTCTTTGTGCTCCTCGTGAGTCTTTAAGTATATAAGAATGTCATCAATGAATACAATGACAAACTTATCCAAATACTCTTTAAAATTCTATTCATTAAATCCATGAACGCTACCGGCGCACTTGTTAATCCAAATGGCATCATAAGGAACTCATAATGACCATACCGAGTCCTAAATGTCGTCTTACGAATATCACTTTCTTTAATTATCAACTGGTGATATCCTGATCGTAGGTCGATCTTGGAAAATACCGCTGCGCCTTTTAACTGGTCGAATAAGTAATCGATTCTAGGTAATGGATACCTATTTTTGATCGTAACCTTATTCAACTCCCGGTAATTAATGCACAACCGGAACGTTCCATCCTTTTTCTTGACGAACAACACAGGTGCAACCCACGGAGAATAACTCGGTCTGATGAATCCCTTGTCCAAAAGCTCCTTTAATTGTTCCTGCAGCTCCTTTAACTCCACTGGAGCTATGCGGTATGATGCTTTGGAAATAGGTGCCGTTCCAAGCATCAATTCAATTTCGAACGAGATTTCTCTCTCTGGAGGTATCCCTGGTAACTCTTCCGGAAATACGTCAAGAAATTCTCTAACAACAGGAACATCTTCAGGTTGAAGCTTTTGTTCCTCTGTAGTGTCCACCACATATGCCAGATATCCCATGCAACCACTGGCCATCAGCTTGCTTGCTTTCAGCGAACTGATCATCATCTTCCCGGGTTTTCGAGAAGCATCGACATATTCGAAACTCTCTTCTTCCTGGGGTTGGAACACTATCTTTCGATTTCGGTAGTCGATCGTAACTTGATATTTCCCTAGGAAGTCCATGCCTAGAATCACATCGTAATCCACGATCTTCATTACGATCAACTCAGCATATAGCTCCCTATTTGCCACATATACTGGTACATGAGGTAGCCAGTAATTGGACAACAATACTTCCCCAGAGGGTAAAGTTGTCTTAAATACTCTTCCCATATAGTCCTTAGGAAGTCCTATCTTGTCAGCAAATTCATAGGAAACAAAAGAATGTGTAGCACCGGAATCGAATAGTACAGAGGCTACATGACTAGCGACAGGAAGTTGACCTGTCACCATGTTTGATGTTCCTGCCTCTGCATCCTCCTTGGTGTAGGCCATCACACGAGCATCAGCACGTGGCACACACTCCTGGCATTGCAGCCTTACTGGGGACTCTTCAACTCTGGCCTGAAGGGAATGAGCTTGTGGGCATGTCTGGTGCGGATGGGAAGTGCCTTGTACACCCTGTCTGTTGCTTGGACAGTTCCTGGCGTAATAACCTTCCTTTCTACATTCATAACAAACAAGTGGCCCATATCTGCATTGCCCAGAATGTCTCTTCCCGCATGTAGGACAATTTTGCACATTGGATTCCGCATTACCAGCTGTTCTTCGCTGTTGGTTTCGATTATTTCCCTATCCTGGTTTAGCATTCTGATTAGGCTTGCTCGATTGACCAGCTTGTGTAGACTTAGCTAAAGCCCTCACCTTCTTTTTGGCCTCTCAATGCTTTTCTCTTTCCTCTTTCTGTCGGGCTACGTGGAACTCAGCTCTGATGGCCCGACTAACACAATTTGCTAGAGAAGTAGGCGGTACCTGTCCAGTATCTACCAATGCAGCAATTTCTGGCCTGAACATCCCGATCATTTTCTGTATTTTCTCCTTCTCAATAGGGACTACATAGGGACATAAGCGGGATAACTAATCAAACTTTCGGCAAACTTCACTCACTGACATATTTCCTTGCGTTAATTCTAAGAACTCTTTCTGCTGTTGTCTTAGAGATGCAGGTTCATAATATTTCTGGTTAAATTCCTCCAGAAATTCCGCCCAACTTATGGTAGACACATTTCTTCTCATTCGCACAGTGTCCCACAAAAAATGAGCATCTTTTCTCAACATAAAAGATGCACATGTGACCTTCTCCTGGTCAGTTGGGTTCATAAATTCCATGATCACTTGCAAGGATGACAACCAGTCTTCAGCCTCTAGAGGATTTGTAGAACCTTCAAATTCTGACGGCCTCATACACCTGAATCTTTCATAGAGGGATTCCAGATTTAATATCGGTTGCGGTTCAGGAGCTCTCTCATGTACAGCAGCTGGAGGGATAACTGGATCTACCTCAGCTTCCTGTTCTACTTGGGTACCTTCAGAACCTTGCCTCTATTCTAACTCCTCTACTCGTTGCCTCAGATTAGCATTTTCTTGCATCTGAGCCTCTAGTAAGGCTTGTATCTGATCTAATCTCTCCATGATATTAGGACGTCGTTCTCGTCCCTCTGGTCGATTCCACAAATCCACCATCTTGCCTATTATCTTATTACAGCACAATAATTCACCGTTAGCTTTTCCATGACCACATTCGTAAAATCATATAATTTACGAAATTCAAGGTAATGTAAAGCCACATCATCGTAACACATCATCGTACAACATATAATCATTTTGATATTTCATTCATAGCAAAACGTTTATATATCATACGTAACCATCACCAGTCATATATACATCGGCCATCATATACATCTTGGCCACAAGTCTATACAAAAGAGCTTTTCTCTATAAGCTACTTATGTACATGCATACATCTATGGGTTACACATCCCCTGTGTCTGGGACTAAAGGATATTCTTCTGGATCCTCATCGTCATCTGGATCATCTGAGTCATCACCACCCTTAGGCAATGCTCCCTGTCCTGAGTCATCACCTCCTCGTGGTCTAGACGGTCCAGCCTCATGATCGTTCATCATTCTTCTCGGCCCAAAGATGCATGCCAACATCTCATCTTGACCCAGTGTCTCCCGTCAACTCTACGTCAGATGCTCAATCAAAATCTCCCTCTTGATCATCCTGATCGTCACTACAAACTCTTAGAGTGTAGGAGGATATAGCTTAATCACCCTCTGCCTCAACTCCATGGGTAAACCTCTCCAGAAAAGCTCACAACAGTTTGCTTCAGTGAGGTTGGGCAACGGACATCTCCTCCTAATGGTCTCCTCAAATCGTGCTGCATAAGACATAACTGTCTCACCAGACAACATGACCATCCTCTCAGTCTGGAGAATATAGTCCCTAACCTCATCAAATCCAGGATACGCGAGTGTATCTACCTCTCATCTCTCTGGAGGTACTGGAGCAGATGTCGGATCCTTAGGTGGAAACTGATCAGCCAATCGTTAACAGAACTCAGCCCAACTGAATCCCAATAGAATCTTCTGGTCACAATGCTGTAGGAAAATAAACCGGTAAAAATAAATCAGAGTGGCGCAGCGGAACAATAAAAAATTTTTAGATCGTTAAATATCTCATGATGCCATATACAATAAACCAACAACAATTAAAACTCATACCTCAAGGATGCCAATCTTGCAGGAGGAGAATGACCGGAGGCTTCAACCAACTAGCCTTCTCTACTATTCTCCAATTCCCGAATGGCTGAATGTGTGGGCACTCTGAACCTCGATCGGTATGCTAGCACTGCTAGTCTTCTTCCGACCACCCAGATCTCTAAAGAACTTTATTGTCACGATGAGCTGTGCAACAATAAGCCTGCTCACCTGAGAGTCTGTGGTCTGAGAGAACTGGAGTGGCAGGACCTCTATTTATAGACCTGCATGAGGTGAATCTCTGAATTTGAATTGGATTAGGAAAAGATATTTTCCCTTATCCAAACCCATAAAATCCGAATTTTTCCAAGGGAGAATCTCCACTAAAAATTCGGTTTTCTTAGGATAGATCCAATCCAAATCTCAACAAGATTTTAACTAGAATTTTATCTCCCTTTTTCAACCAAAAAATCTAAAATTCACAAGGTGTATCTTCCCTAAAGATTTCGGCCATTATGGATAAGGGAGAATCAAAAATTCCACTAGGATTTTCAAGCTTGAATCTTATCTCAACCTTATCCAAAAATAACCGAATTTTTCCTTGGATAAATCCAATAATTTCGGCCACTTTTAGGGAGGGAGAGAATCCTAATTCAACTGGGATTGAAACTTGAATTTTCCCTTGAATCTTATCCACAAAAACCGAATTTTCCATTGAGGATTATCCTCAAAAAATTCGCCCACTTTTGTTGGGATTTGGATTCAAAATTCAAGTAGGATTCTAACAAGATTATCCTCTCCAAATCCAACTCAAATTCGAATTTCAAACCTTGTGGATTTTCCACAACAAATTCGAATCCTACTTGGACTGTGATTCAAAATTTGAATTTCAAATTTCAAATTCAAATTTCAAATTTAAATTTCAAATTCAAATTTCAAATTCGAATTTCAAATTCAAATTTCAAATTCAAATTTCAAATTCAAAATTCAAATTTCAAATTTCAAAAATTCAAATTTCAAATTTCAAAATTCAAATTTCAAATTCCACAAAACGGTTGTGTTTTATATTCTTGTTCTCATGGATAATTTTCTACAACTCCAATCCAATCTCAAATAAAATCATGGCAACTTTATTTGGAGTTCGAATAATTGTGTACTCTGTTATCCAAAACAAAATCTGAATCCAACCGGAGAGAATCTTGTCTACCATCCTAATCCTGTGTCATCACCATCCATGCATAATAAACTAGCCAATAGCATACACAAATCAATTTGCCAAACGTTAAGGAATTATGTGGAGCTAGTAGAGGGACTGATTGGACATATATAATCGGGCTCCCGTGATTCCATATGATCATCATTCTGTACCGAACAACTCAATCATATGATCACTAATTTCAGAGTCACACCACTATAAACCTGAAACTGAACTCCCAATTATATACCGTATTACGTAAGCCTGTGACGAGCTACCATCCAATGACCTTGTCATATATGCAAAACCCTCATATGATATCCATGATCAGCCTTAGGTCAAAGTCCGTTTAATCCTACTGATCAGGCTATCTTAAAGTTCGATTATACTACCGAATCAAGAAAATGATTATTCACCATATGTGAATAAGAAGTCATCCGCCCAGCAGACGACCCAAGGCCTTGTCCATTTTCACATTCAGTATAATGCCTTTAAGAGGATACCTTTAACTCCTCAGAGCTATGATTCCGATATCTGCAAACGAACCCTTCATCGTATACAAGTCATGCACCCAACGAACCGGTCTATAAGCTTACTACCTCTGAGACGCTTTAGCCATTGGAACATCAAAGTACACAAGTCATATACATTAAGTAGTTCATTTACTCAGGATTAAGGTTATTGCACAATGAACGTCAAAAGCAGATTGATCCACTCATAGCGGACTACGTAGATCAATCACGCTTTAGTCCCGGTCTAATATGTCACCACCAAGCAACATATCCATGTCTCTACTTGGGAGTCCAGCTCCAGACAGTCAAGACAGACCGTCCCCCTCCAAGGCTTTAGACAACATAATAGTCTTAACATGAGTTAGATGCTCGGTCTAACCCCATAGACTACAGACCATAGTTTAGACTGCTAACTTTAGAACATTGTCTTCTCGCATACAAAAGTCCATTACATGCAACGTTCCAACAGTTTTAACACAAGCAGTCAGTGAGCCATATTTGCTTACATTTACTTTAACATGTAAATAAGACGAGGACAAATAGCAATGTAATGAATAACCTCTATGTATAATTTTATTATCCAGTTCAAAATGAATACATCAAAATGTCTCTAATACTTAGGGCATTTCCTAACAAATGCTCCCAGAATACTCGAGCATCTCCCTGAAACATACTGATGGCCAACTGGATCCACATCTCTCAGTCAATGTCACACATCACCATAATCCTCTTTATGGCATGGAGCTAGTTCTTCGTCTCCATTGATTGTCGTCCACCATCAAACATAGGAGGACTACTAGCTCTGAATGCCTGTACTGCCCGAGCCGAAACTCTCACCCCAATATGTTGGCGTCCACCAACAACTAGAATGTCCACTACTACTGGTGGATGAAGTACTGGTCGAGGCTATACTACATCTACTGGAGCTGGTGCTGGTGCTGGTGCTGGAGGTCTCTCTGGCACTGGGGGTCTAATTACCGGTCGTTGGGAAATAAACGGCCTCGCAATAGGTCTCGTCCATACCCGTAACACCCCTCTTGGTCGTGGTAGCGGCGGTCTCACCTAAGGAGGTCTGGTCATCTTGCTGCCTATAAGATAATTATTTTCACATAAGAAAATAATTAACTAAACTTAAGTAAACTACTTACTTGGATAGCGGTGCAGGATGCGCGAAGTGTCAAATCAGGATATGGTCAACACTGCTCTGATATACCAACTGTGGCGACAGTCGGTAATCTAAACTAGACCAATCGTAAATCCGCTCTGATACCAACTGTGGCAGCAGTTGGTAATCTAAACTAAACCAATCGTAAGCCCGCTCTGATACGAACTATAGCGGCCCACCCCTCGTAGAGATCATACAATACTATTACAGTTAAGCTATATCGCTAATTGCGATAGATTGTACTCTCATGGGTCGCCGGCTAATCTATCTCTCTTTCAAACATGACGTTTTTGGGGAAATTTTTTTTTAAAACATCATGAAATACATTATCCACTATTTACTTTGTTTGGAAGTACAAAGTAATTTACATAATACAGTACTTTCGTAAAATATATAATTACAAAAGAACTGTTTCTTTTTCCCTTTCTCTGTTATCGCTCAGCGGAAAGACTCTAGCAGGACCATATCCCTCGCCTCCTATCCTATTTGACACGCGCTATCCCGTCCGCCATCCAGTTATACAAAGCTACTGAGCTGGTCGCTTACCTGCAATATAAGCAAAAATGGTGAGCTACAGGCTCAGTAAGTTCAAACATACAAGAAATAAATTTTCTATGAATAGTACTATTCATCATGAATAGTAATGTTAACCACTATTCATACGTGAATAGTAACTTTGACTACTATTTACTATGAATAGTAAGTTTGACCACAACACAGTATATCAACAGTACATCTACCGCGATGTTAGTACCCTCACGAAATTGTCTTATGCTCAATTATGGCATAGTTTCAGTTTTAGATAATTATCTTTAATTATGTTCTGGTTTTGAGCTCAGGTTGGCAATACCATTTAAGTGCGCATGACTGGGAGCGGTACATTAGTGCTGACCTCCACAGCCTTAATCTCATAGCCCCAAAGGCAAAATTGTACATGACTGGGAGCGGTACATCAGTGCTGACCTCCACAGCCTTAATCTCATAGCCCCAAAGGCAAAATTTACCTCCCTGTACGGAAGGTTGGTACGCCAAAAGTGGTTTCATTACCGACTTTTTAAAGTTCTAACCCGGTGACTTCATATTGTCCCGTAGTTAGGAATGGTTCACATTTTAATTTTAGGTGAGTGAGTTTCATTAACCTCGCTCTAGTGCCCGAAGCACAATTTACCATGTGTCCCATTCCAATAGTGCCCGTAGCACATTTCGTCTCTCTCTCTACTCTATAATAGTGCCCGTAGCACATATGTACCTAACTTATAGTTAGTACATCAAAGTTAGCAATAATAATGCTATATGTTGTAGACAAGTAAATGTCTGAATTTACCTTATCAGTTTCTTCCCCTTTTCTTTCTTAGATCTTTGATCGCCCTCCTTGTAGGTCGATTTTCGGATCCTACAGACAAAACTTTGCCTGTTAATTTCATTTCCATTTATAGCTTTTATTTTTCATTAAAAAGCTTAAATAAAACCTATTTATAACTTTTTAGGCTTTATTTAACATTTTCCCCATTTTTCTCAACTTTTTCAAAATTAAGATTTTGCTCCTATATTTTGGCAAGATTACAATTATGCCCCTGATGCAATTTTCTCGATCCAAACTGCATTCTTGGCTCTCAGGAACTTTTCTGACTCTTTTCTATTCATTACCGGGTTCGTTTTTATTTTATTTCCATTTTTCACTTTCCCGACCCTCGGGAAGCACTATTCCGACCCTTACGTCGGTTTAGTGATTTTCTATCGTTTCAGAGCCTCAAATGGACGTTTAACTAGTATTTAAAACGTTCATCTAGACGTTCCCGATCTAGGTCTCCGAGGCTCAAATTTTCCGTATCCGACTCGAACCTTTATTTCATTTCCCAAAAACACCCCCCCTCGGGATTGGTTTTTCAATTTCACTTGCATTTTACATTTTTAAGGGGATGGGTTACTATTCATGAACCACCCCTTAGGTTTTCCTTATTCAGTTTCCCTTTAGGGACTTGGGTTCCCGACCCGACCCTAAACTCTTATTTTTAATTCTCTTTTTACCTCAAATGCCGTTTTCGAAATTTCGACAGCATTTTTGCGCTACCGACGTTAGGTACGCGTCGAACCATATGTACCTACCACGTACTATACCACAAGCCTATGTTATGTAAAAGTTCCCAAACTTTTACATAAAAGCTCACAAAATTTCAATTCACATTTTGAACCACATTCCATAAAATTTCTTTCAATTTTGCCCTTAGTTTTAGCCACGGTTTTCACACTAAAAACCTAACCAAAACTTTTCAATTTTTCAACCAAATTTTAGGCTATTCCAATGTCATTATCTAGCACATTTTCAAGCCCATTTCCATGTCTTTTTCAACACAATTCTTAGGGTTTTTTCACCATTATAACTCACGGCCATTTTAGGGAAAAACATGCATAACATTTTGTTTCATGCTTTCAATCACATAACCATCATTTTCATAATTCAATGCATGAATTTAACTATCCAAACATCAAGTTAATCATGCAAAAATTATTCACCAAACCCAAAGTAAAACCCACGGCCATATTAGGGTTATTTGACACCAAAATTTTTCCAAGCATTATAACCATACAAATAATGCTTTACATTTAACCAAAACATGATTTAAAGCATTTTAACACTTAAACAAGAACAATTCCTCATCAATTACACATGGTAACCCACGGTTTTACCCTTGGAAAACCAACCAAAATTTTGTTTTTCTTTAAACAAAATGTATGGTTTTTCTTCTAATCACACCCTTAACAAAACCCAAGTGCCAAATCAACCAAAACAAACCAAAAATTTTCTCATTTTCACACTATTCATCCCACGGATTTTAGGGAGAAAAATCAAGAAAAAAATGAAAACTAAAGAAGGTTACCTTGCTTTCTTGCTTCCTTTAACTTCAATGAAGTGTTTGACACCACTTTTGTGAAGGAAATTTGAATATTTGGCTTGGTTTCTCTTAGTGGCTCACGTATTCCCTATGGAGAACACTTAGAAAATTTTTTTCTCTTATGTTTTGGCTTTGTAAATGTTTTGGCCCTTTCTTTCCAAATGTTGCCGACTTAAGTGCTAAATGAACCAATTAATTTGGCTTCCATCCAATCAAAATGCAACACTTTTCAAGCCTTTTCTTTCCATTTTTTTCAAAAATTTAATTTGGTTAATTTTGGCCAAATCTTGGCTATTAATGCCACCAACCACCATAATTTTTGCATTTATTAATTTGGCTATATGATATCATAAATGTAAAGTAAAGTGTTGACTTTGACTTTACTATTCACATTAATTCGACTACTTTTTGACTAGTATCGGTTCGAGTCGAAATTTTCCTAAAATCATCCCGATGGTTCCTGAGGTCTCCTGTGCAGTCGGATCAATTTATACTGCTTCCGTTTGATCAAAATCAATCCCAGAAGTTTTTCATCTTTTAGTGCACCGGTTAGGGTTTTCAATGCCATTTTTGGCACCGTTCCACCCGTTTCAACTTAGTGAATTTTATCAACACTGAATTCTTACTCGTCAGTATTGTTAGAACATTTTAATACATTCTAAACAATATAGATACATTTATTTCACTCTTTAAATAGTACAAATTATTATATACATACATTTGTACATTTTCTTCCGAGAATGCCTGAATTTCCCGGTTGTTACACTAGCTCTGCTAGTCTCCTTCCGACCACCCAGATCTCTAAAGAACTTATTGTCATGGTAAGTTGTGTAACAATAAGCCTGCTCACCTGAGAGTCTGTGGTCTAAGAAAACTAGAGTGGTGGGACCTTATTTATGGACTTGCATGAGGTGATCCCTTGAATTTGAATTGGACCAAAAGAAGATTTTCTCCTCTTCTTTCCACACAAAATCCGAATTCACCATAGGCCAAAATCAAGAGAAGATTCGGCCACCCTAGGAGATTTTGCATTTAAAATTTAAACAGGATTTTAACTTGAATTTTGTCTCCTAAATTATCTACTAAAACTGAATTTCCCCTACACCAAAAGCATGTCTAGATTCGGTTATCCTAGTGTAAGGAAAATCAAAATTCAAATACGATTTTCTAACTTGACTTTCATCTCACCCTTGTCCACAAAAAATCTGAAATCCTTAGGTTTATCCATAAAGATTTCAGCCACAATGTGAGGGAGAGATTCTAAATTCAAATAGGATTGAAACTTGAATTTTTTACTTATCCTTATCCATACAAAATCCAAACTTATCAAGGATAGATATTCTTTCAACAAATTCGGCCACATGTGAGGGATTAGGATTCAAAATTTAAGTAGGATTCAAACAAGATCTTCCTCTCCCTTATCCACAAGAAAACCAATTCTCCTTGTGCCATTATCCACAAAAAATTTAGTTATCACAAGATTTTGTGATTCAAAATTTAAATTCAAATTTCAAAGTTCAAATTTCAAAATTCAAGCTTTAAATACAAATTTCAAAATTCAAACTTCAAATACAAATTTCAAATTTAAATTTCGAATTCAAATTTTAAATTTCAAATTTAAATTTCAAATTCACATTTCAAATTTAAATTTCAAATTTCAAATTTCAAACTCCACAAAAAACTTGTATTTCAAATTTTGTTCTTATAAGCTTACTACCTCTGAGACGCTTTAGCCATTAGAACATCAAAGTATATAAGTTATATACATAAAGTAGTTTATCTACTCAGAATTAAGGTTATTGCATAATGAACATCAAAAGCAGATTGATCCACTCAGAGCGGACTATGTAGATTAATCACGCTTTAGTCCCGGTCTAATATGTTACCACCAAGCAACATATCTATGTCTCTACCCAGGAGTCTACGCTCTGGACAGTCAAGACAAACCATCCCCACCATGGCTTTAGACAACATAATAGTTTTAACATGAGTTAGATGCTCGGTCTAATCCTATAGACTATGGACCATAATTTAAACTGCTTACTTTAGAATATTGTCTTCTCACATACAAAAGTCCATTGTATGCAACATCCTAACAATTTAACACAAGCAGTTAGGGACAAATAGCAATGTAATGAATAACCTCTAAATATAATTTTATTATCCAATTCAATATAAATGAAATACATCAAAATGTCTTTCATGCTTAGAGCATTTCCTAACAATCTCCCACTTACCCTAAGCTAATAGATGTGCCATGTTCCGTATCCTCATCACCTCAACATGCCTTTCAAAGCTTCTAGCCACCAAAGTCTTAATAAAGGGGTCGACAATGTTGTCCTCGGATGCGACCTTATGTACATCTACTTGTCCTGTCTCTACGTGCCCTCTAATTATGTGGTACTTCCAATCTATGTGCTTTGTCCTCTTTTGATACCTAAATTCCCTTGTGTTGGCAATAGCCATACTATTATCACGTAGAGTGTGATAGGCTTGCCAATACCCAGAATGATCTCAAGGTCTCTAAAGAACTTACGGAGCCAAACTACTTCTTTAGATGCCTCAGCCATAGCCACATACTCAGATTCCATCGTGGAGTCAGCTGTGCAACTCTATTTCACGTTTCTCCACATAACGGCGTCTCCTTCGAGCAAGAACACTGATCCAAATGTCAACTTCCTCGAATCCTTATAAGTCTGGAAGTCTGAGTCTGCGTATCCTACGGCTGTTAAGTCCCCTCCAGAATACACCCGCACATAATCCCACACTCTCTTAAGATACTTGAGTATATGCTTTACTGCTTACCAGTGCTTGATTCCAGGATTCACTTGATATTGACTCACCATACCTACTATAAAACATATATTTGGACGAGTGTAAAGCATAGCATACATAAGGCTACCCACAGCAGATGCATAATGGTCCTTACTCATACGCTCTCTTTCTTTTGATGTCTTAGGATAGTCATCTAATGAAAGAGTTAGACCGGCAATGGAAGGTTGTGAACCTTTCTTTACCTCTTGTAGTGCATATTTATCAATTATCTTGTTTATGTATGAAGCTTGGGATAATGCTATCATTTTGTTCTTTCGATCTCCAAAAAGACGAATGCCTAGAACATAATTAGCTTCTCTCAAGTCCTTCATGTCAAACTGTTGGTGTAGCCAAAGTTTGACTGATGATAAATTCCTTACATCATTCCCAATGAGCAGTATATCATCGACATAAAGTACCAGAAAGACCACTTTTTCATCCTTAACACGTTTATAAATATAGGGTTCATCGACGTTCTACTCAAAACCAAATGTTTTGATCACTTGATCAAACCTTTGGTTCTATAAGCTAGATGCTTGCTTTAATCCATAAATGGATCTAAGTAACTTGCAGACTTTTCTTTCTTGGCCTTTTACCATGAACCCTTCAGGCTATATCGTATAGATACTTTCCTGAAGACGGCCATTTAAGAATGCCATCCTGACGTCTATTTGCCAGATCTCGTAATCGAGAGCTGCAACAATGGACAGAAGAATACAGATAAACTCTAGCATGGCAACAAGCAAAAAAGTTTTATCGTAATCGATTCCAGCCTTTTGCATGTACCCCTTTGCCATAAGTCTAGCTTTGAAAGTTTCAACTCTCCCTTCCATATCTTTCTTTCTTTTGTAGACTTATTTACGTCTAATGGGTTTTATCCCATCCAGTAGATCCATAAGTTCCCAAAACAGAGTTGGATTTCATAGAATCTATCTCATTGTTCATGGCCTATTTCCAAGATTTAGAACTAACTTCATTTATGGCTTTATCATAAGTGACTGGATCATCCTCAGGCTCATGAGCCTCGACCTGGTATACATGAAGAAATTAGGTTTCCTTGAAACCCTTCAACTATGATGAAGTACTTTAAACTATTGATCATCTGCAAGTCTTTCACTAGAACTTAGACTTTTGTCCAAGATCGAAATCTGTGGAGCAGTTCTATTACCTGATAACTGTTCTAGCATCACTTTGCTTTGAGACTTAAAGTCATTCATGTGACTTTCCTCTAAGAATGTCACATGGGTTAATACAATGACCTTTTATTCCTTCGGGTTGTAGAAGAAACCTCCCTTAGTTCCCTTAGAATACCCAATAAACATGTACAATTTTGATCTTGGTTCCAACTTCTTCGCATCCCTATCCAATACATGTGTCGGGTAGCTCCATATTCTCATATGTCGAAGGGAGGGCTTCTTGCCACATCACAATTCATACGGAGTCCTGAGAATTGACTTACTTGGAACTTGGTTAAGAATATAGCACGCCGTTTGTAATGTATATCCTCAAAATGATAACAGCAGCTTTGAATAACTCATCATGGACCGTACCATATCTAATAAGGTCCTATTTCTCTTTTTGGCTACACCATCCTGTTACAGAGTATCAGGTACAGTCAATTGGGATAATATCCTATTCTCTACAAGATGTCCTAGGAATTCATTGGAGAGGTATTCACCACCTCAATCAGATTGAAGTGTCTTTTTGGATTTACCCAATTGCTTTTCCACTTCCGCACAATACTCTTTGAATTTATCAAAGGTTTCACTCTTTCAATGCATTAGGTACACATATCCATACCTTAAGTAATCATCTATAAAAGAGATATAATACTCAAACCCTCCTCATGCTACGACATTCATGGGGACACATACGTCGGTGTGTAAAATTTCTAAGAGTTCCTGAGTTCTAGTACCCTTAGCCTCAAAACACCTCTTTGTCATCTTACCCTCAAGATAAGATTCACATTGAGGAAGACATAACTCCTTCAGAGATTCTAAAGGACCGTCCTTCATCAACCTTTGAATCCTATCCTAATCAATATGACCAAGTCTTAAATACCAAAGATACGCCTTATTCATTCAACCTTTTAGAGTTATTATTTAATTCGGTGTCAAGCAGTGAGTACATCTTTGGTTTGATCAAATATAAGTTTCCATCCATCCATCCATAATAGATAAAAGACTAATTTTTGCGAATATCAACTCTTGTAGCAAAAGAAACTGAATAAGAATCTCTTATTCAACAAGCTACTGATATAAGATTCCTTCTAAAATTAAGAACATAAAAAAAATCTTTCAATAATATAAACCTAAATTCATCAAAATAAAGATAAATATCTCCCACTACTTTAGCCACCACCAAGCTACCGTCTCCAGTCCGTAACAAAAGACACCTATCATGTAGACTTCTCGTTTCCACAAACTCCTATAAAGAAACACAAACATGATTAGTGGCACCCCAATCAATGACGTAAGTGTCTTTCAATTTTTCCACCAAACACGCTTTTAAATAATAAAGTTCCTTACCTTCCTTGCCCTTGGTGGCTAGGAATTCCTGGCAAACCTTCTTAAAGTGACCTACCTTTCCACAGTGGAAGCACTTGGACTCTTTAGGGTCCTTGGGCTTCATGTTCTTCTTTTTCTTCTTCCCATCCAAGACAGAAGGAATAGAAGAACTGGAAGCCATTTGCTTCTTATTTGGCTCTTCCTTTTCCTAGAGGTTTTGGAAGATTCCGCCAAGTTGGCCTCTCTCCTAGGTTGGACCGTATCCTTATCTTTGATTTTGCACTTATAAGCTTGGAGTTGCTTCATGAGCTCGGTGAGTCCTAACTCCCTTGTTGCCAGATTGTATGCAGTTTTAAACCCCACAAAATCATTTGAAAGAGTTTTAAACACCATCTCGATCTGGGTGTTGTAGTCCAGCTCAGTATCATTTTCGGCAGCCTCAGCAAAGAATCCCATAAGAGTGATCATATGGTCCTTCATGGGAGTACCTGCCTTCTGCCTAGAGTTCATTATACTAGTAATGGCAGACTATCGATCCAATTTTTCTTGGCCTTTAAACATGTCTTCCAAGTTGTCCAGGATCTCTTTAGCAACTTGGTAAGTCTCTTGCTACTTTTATAAAGCACTCATCATGCTAGTAAGAATGTAGTACCAAGCTATCTCATTGGATTCTCTCCGACGAGTATATGCAACCAGGACCTCCTCAAGTGGTGTGTCAGGTTTGGGCCCAGGTAGGCATGGTTCATCTAGTATGAACTTGTGTCTCTCGCAGCTAAGAACTATAAGTAGATTCCTTTTCCAGTCTTTATAATTATCGTCATTTAGTTTATTTTCAGTAAGTATTGAAATGAGGAGTGTCGATGACATTTTGAACTAAAATAAAATTATACAAGAATATCATTACAAAGCCTAAGAAAATATAGAGAGAATTTAGCAAATAAAACATACAAGTATATTCCTACATGAAACTTGAAAAAACATATATAATTGCAATGGTAATTCTCAGCACCTATTGCCCCAAGCCATCGAGGGGTGGTCATGAGACAAATAGCTGGAACATAGACCCCGTCCAATTAATATATATTGCCTAAAATCATCTAAGGTTAAGATATATATTAATAACCACTTATTTTGGTCACTAGTTTAGTTAACAGAGCTTCTAGGGAAGGTTAATAACTAAACGAGTCTTGAGTGTATAACCATTGTTTACGTAGTTTAATCCACATCCTACCAAGCCACCGAGGGGTAGTCATGAATAGAATCATGCCTGAACACATTTTCCACATAGGAGATCCAACCTAGTATACCGGCGGTGGTAAACACCTAACGAGGGGTGTGGTCAGGGCAGAACTAACATAAGGCGTTACTATGTTTTCACATATTGATCAACAATGGAGGCCATGCGTTTTGTTTGAAACCCTCTCCCACTCAATATTTTGAAAAACATGCAAGTTTTGAGAAATACGTATGATCAATATAGTTTGAGTAGCATTCACCTATCTTATATGACATGTTATTAAATATGCATCCAAAACATCCATCAATACAGATTCATCCATCCATGACATATCACAAAAAATAAAATAAATGACGGAAAAATTTATATAACTAAGCCATAGTCCCATCCTAGAATAAAGAAAAAAAATAAAGATTACAAAATTCCATACAAAACATTCTTTGGGTCTTGGATTTTGCTCCATCTTCTTGTATCCATCTTCATGTAGGCTCTCCATTTATTTCTCATCCCAAGAATAATTTAAAGTTCAAATTTCAAAAATTTAAATTTCATGTGTAATAATATATAATTTCAAAAATTTCAAATTTTCAATTACATATTTTTAAATATGATTTAAAATTAAATCTCAATTCAAAAATTGAAAATTTTCATTCCCGAAATCCCGTAGCCGCTGTGGGCAGCCCCCGGGGGGGCTAGCAGCCCACGCCTAGGCCAGGTGCAGCCTTATCGGGTTGTACCCCTGGGGGGTTGCAACAGCCTCCTGCTTGCAAACATGGGCTTCACACCCAGGGTGCTGCAACAGCCTGCCAAGTTGCAGGCAGTGCCTGCAGCCATGGGTTGCACACCCGAGGAGGGCCACTGCAGCCCGTCAGGCTACAAGCTTCACCTGCAGCCATGGGCTGCAGCCCTTGGGGCCTCGGTAGCCTTTGGGGGGACCACGGCCACCCCTGGCTGCAGGCATGGCCTACGGCCCACCAAGGTCGGTGGCCCGTCTAGAGGGGTCATTCCTTGATTTTCATGCCATATTCCAATTTACCCATTAGGATCTCCAAAAATCAATTTGAATCTTAAATAAATTGGAATTTTCCACACAAACAAAATTTCAATCTTTAAATTAAATTTAACTTTTTGAAAAATTAATTATGGTCTCCAAACTTTAATCCCCTCTAAGAATAATTACATAAAAATTTCCTAAACCATTTTCGGTATACAAATTTCTAATCATAATAATTGTAAGAGACCAAAAAATTAAAATTCATGGGAAAATTACGATGATAATAAACTGCTTCCATGGTTACATAAAAATTTCTAGATACAATTTTTCTAAATTCTAAGAAACTATAACTGGCAAAAATCAAACATGCTTATAATAATTCAAAAAAATTAAAATAACCACATACTTCATACATAATTCATGATAATAATATAAAGGAATCCTAGAATGCCACTCTCTAAATATCAAATCTACACATAAAATAAAAGACTAAACAATTGTCTAATTTATGTACATGATATAATCACAAGATGGCTCTGATAACAATTATAGGAAAAAATCGATAAAATTGATCGGAGGGGCACGGCGGAATTACAAAAATTTTTCAAGATCGTTAAATATCTCATGATGTCATATATAATAAATCAACAACAATAACTTTATACCTTTGGAGGACACCAAACGATGCAGGAGAAGAATGACTGGAGGGCTTCAACCAACTAGCCTTCTCTGCTATTCTCCAATTCCCGGATGGCAGGGTGTATGGGCACTCGGATCCTCAATCGGTATGCTAGCATTATTAGTCTTCTTCCGACCACCCAAATCTCTAAAGAACTTATTATCATGGTGAGTTGTGCAATAATAAGCCTGCTCACCTAAGAGTCTGTGGTCTAAGAGAACTGGAGTGGTAGGACCCCTATTTATGGACTTGCATGAGGTGATCCCTTGAATTTGAATTGGACCAAGAGAAGATTTTCTCCCCTTCCTTCCACACAAAATCTGAATTCACCATAGGCTAAAATCAAGGGAAGATTAGGCCATCCTAGGAGATTTTACATTCAAAATTCAAACAGGATTTTAACTTGAATTTGCTCTTCTCATTTATCCACTAAAACTGAATTTCCCTTAGGCCAAAAGTGTGACGGCCCCAATTTCGACCACGTGAAACTGTTACAATCCAACTCTGTAGCTGATTACAATAACCCGTGAACTTTATTGAGTCATCAAAAACTTTATCTCATTTTTAAATCTTTGTATTTTGGAGCTCTTTTTTTTTCCAAATTATTTTTCTTGCATGAAAGCCTTGTATGAAAGCCATATAAAGTTTAAAACTATATTTAGTTGTCTTTTTGCAATACAAACATAATATATAAAAGTACATTATCTCAACTTTGTTTCTCAAAATAAATTTTCTTCAAATTCCCTCTTTCAATGCTTAGTGGAAGACTGGTAGCAGGACCATAATCCACAGTGAAATTCCCTATCCCAATGGCATCGCATATCCTGCTGCCATCAAGAGTATCTACTAGACAGGTTTCTTACCTGCAACACGAACAAACTGGTGAGCTAACAGGCTCAGTAAGTTCAAACACACATACTATAAATCATATAGATTCAAAAATATCAATAATAAAATTTTCTATGAACAAGACTATTCATCCGTGAACAGTACTTTGACTTTGACTAATAAATAGTAACTTTGACTCTGACTGGGTACTATTCATGTCACTTGACTGAGTACACTACACGTCACATTAGTGTCGGTTATGCTCAGTTATGCTCATTTATGGCTTTCATTAAATTTTCGGCCATTATCTTCATTAAGTTTAGGTTTTGAGCTCATATTGGCTGTACCGATGTAATATGCATGTTGACTGCAAGGGGCCTTGGAAGTGACCCTGAGACTGATCCTCCCCAGTCCATCATCACCTAAAGCGGTTCTTATGTCCCTGAAGGACCTGTAAACCCTCATCTTACTGAAGGCCAGTATGCCAAAAGTGGTTTCATTACCATCTTTCGATTATAGTTCCGACTGGGTGACATTAATCATCACCTCAAAGCCAGGAACCCTTAATGCCCATAGGCCTTTACACATTCTTTCTTTCATGAGTCTGTCTTAAATTTAGTCACACTCTTTCCATATTGTACCCACAGTACATATCTCACTTTATCAATTCGTTGGGTGTGTTAGTCTAACTACACCCTAGTGCCCATAGGACTTTGCATCTAATGTACAATTAGTACATAATTAAACATCACAGTATTTCATATTGTAGACATGAAAATGCTTGAACTAACCACAACTGCGAAAACGTCCACTTTAGGAAGTCCTCTTCAGTTTTGTTATCGTCTTTAGTATGGATTCCTACAGACAAAATATTGTTTATTGATATGCAACATCATTTATCACTTTGTATATATTCATTTTGTTGTTAGCATTACAACACATTTCATCTCTTTATGTGATACACGGCTTAATACACGCCCGTGTCCAAGCTCGTGTACCTCTCAGGTTTTTCTTATACGCCCATGTTCCAGAGTACACGCCCGTGTACTCATAAACTTTAGATTTTTAACTTTAAAATCTTAGTTATGACCTTTAGAATTTTATTTAAGGTATTCTAAGTCCTTAACGGTCCTTTTCAAGCCATTTCGAAATTTTTAGTCAAAATGACCATTTTACCCCTAGCGGGTCTCGGGACTGTAACATTTCCAATCTACCATTTTTCTAGGATTATCTAAGCCCAAATATCATAAAATAATATTTCTTAGACTTCGATATATTTTTACAGCATTATTTGCTGTAAAATCGATAACTACTCCTCACCGGACCCTCAGAGGTACTATTCCGACACCTAGGGTCATTCCTCATTTTTCTAGTATTTTGGAGCCTCAAATAGGTATTTTATTACTCTTGAAATGTTTATCATCCCGTTCCCGAGCTTTGGTTCTTGAGGGGCTCAGGTTTTTCATCCAGTCCATAATTTTTCCCCCTCGTTTCCTAAAATACCCCTAACGTAATTTTTTTCCCATTCTCAGCATTTTAGACATTAGAGGGTCGTTTTATTAATCCTCTTGGGTTTAATCTTCCATTACCAACTCCAACCTACTTAGGAGTCTCGGTTTTTTTTTTCGAGCCTACATTTTTACCCCTTGTTTCCCGAAATGCCCTTTATGTCATTTTAAAAATTTCGACAGCATTTCTGCTTAAATTTTGGGTTTTCCCAGTGTTAGGTACACCTCAGAACCTTAGTACCTACCACGTACTATATCAAAGCCCTATTTTACGTAAAGTTACCAAACTTTACATAAAACTTTTCACATTAACAACCATTCAATTCACTCACAAATTTCACCATTTTTCCTCAATCATAGACCACGGTTTTCTTATGTAATTCATCACCAAAATTTTTTATCACAAAGCCCATTTATCACATTTAAATCTTAGGGTTTCTAATACACATTTCAACATAAAAAACCTAAGAAAATTTCATTCCAACCTTGCCTTAATGCCACGGTTTTCATGTCCAAAACCATAAGAAAATTTTTCTTAATCTTATAATCTTTTACCAAACATTTCTTCACCAATTTTCATCACATAAATTTCCATATTCTTCAACACATAGCCCACGGATTTTTCAAGAAATCATGCATAAAATTTACTTGTTTCAAGTTTCTAAACACACTAAAATCACTACATCACCAAACCAACATCAACACCAAATTAGTAATCAAATTTTTCACCATTCTTTCACACTCCACATGCCACAGATTTTGAAGGGAAAAACAATAAGAAAAGCTACAAAATGGTGGCTTACTTTAAGTGCTTAATTCCTTGATGCTTGGAGTAGGTTTGGAAGCTAATTTGGGGAAGAAATTTTGCTAAAATTTTGCTTGAAAAGGGGTAGAGATACACAGTTTCAAAATGGCAGCACTTAGCCAAATTTTTCTAATTTCCAAATGCGTTTTCTCACCTCTATTTATCGGCAAATGGGTGGAGGACCAAGTTGTAATTTTTCTCAATAATTTGAAAATTGTTTAAGGACTTTTTAGCAAACTTTCTAGGGACTAAATGGCAAATTTTGGCTGATTTTTTCTGCCTTTGGCCGACCTAATTAGAGCCCATTTTCTCAAATTTTTGCCAAAATTTTCATGTCATTTTGGCTTAATCTTAGCCCTTGATTCTAGATTACCATTATTCTCCACCATTAATGCTACCAATCACCCTTTTTAAGCTTTTAATTCCTTATTTATTACATCATTATTTTGATGTCACACATGACATCGTCCAATTAATTCATATATTAATTCATGGTCAAAGTTTGACCAAAAGTCAAACCGAACAGAAATCTACCGAAATCGCGTAGGCGGGTTTCTGACGCCTCCAGTGCAATCAGTTTGTCTTATTTTGCTTCCGTTTGGCCAAAATTCATTACTGTAGATTTTTGTCTTTTAGTGCATTCAGTGCACTCTCTAGGGCTTTTGGCTCTGATTTATGGTCGTTTCACCCATTTTTGTTTGGGAACATTTTTCTATCTCTGAACTTACACTCTTTAACACTGTAAGAACATTTTGCTGCATTCTCAACAATATTAAAACACAACTTTTTCATATTTTATACATTAAAATTTTCATATACATACGATTTTAAATTTTTCTGAGAATCTTAAAATTCCGAATTATCACATTCACTCCTCCTTATAAAATTTTTATCCTCGAAAATTTAGAACAAGTGGGGTTACAATTTTCTAATTTCATCCTCGTGCTCCTATGTAGCCTCTTTGACGTTGTGATTTTTCCACAAAACTTTGACTAATTTGATCGTCTTGTTCCTTAATACTCTTTCTTCTCGTGCCAAAATTTAAATAGGCCACTCTTTATATGTCAGATCTTCCTAGATTTGAACTGGTTCATGTTTCAGTATATGGGACGGATCCGATAACATAGACACGTGGAACATGTTATGCATGCTAGCATCTCTGGAGGTAATGCCAACTTATAAGCAACCTTCCTAATGTGTTCGATGATTTCAAAAGGTCCAATATATCTTGGACTCAATTTCCTTTTCTTACCGAAACATATTATTCCTCTCATTGGCAAACCCTTAAGAATATGAAATCCCCTTTGTTAAACTCTAGGGATCTTCATCGTTTATCTACATAACTCTTTTGCTGGCTCTGCACAATCTTCATTCATAGCTGTATTTTTGCAATTACATCAGTTGTTTCTTGTACAAAATTCATTTTGTGCAACTGTTTTTCTTGTAGATCGTACCAATGGACAGATGATCTACACTTCCTTCCATATAAAGCTTCATAGGGTGCCAATCCTATAGAAGCTTGGTAGCTATTATTGTACGAAAATTCTACCAATGGAAGTTTTTCATTTTAGTTTCTCAGGAAATCTATTATACATGCGTGAAAGATGTCTTCTAACGTTTGGATTGTTCGTTCAGATTGCTCGTCCATCTACGGATGAAAAGGCATACTCAAATGTAATTCCGTTCCCATGGCTTCTTGCATGCACTTCCAGAAATTCGAAGTGAATCATGCATCTCGATCTGATACAATGGACTTAGGAACACCATGTAACCTAACGATATGGGTTACATAAAGGTTCAACAACTTTTCCAGTGAAAAAGTCATTTTCATTGCTATAAACCTTGTCGTTTTTGTTAATCTATCGATGATAACCTAAATGGCATGGTAGCCTTCTAAGTTTTTGATAATCCTACTACAAAATCCATCGTAATATGTTCCCATTTCCATTTGGGAATTTCTAACGGCTCTAATTTTCTACTTAGATGTCGGTGTTCGGCCTTAACTCTTTGACAAGTCATACATCTACTCACGAATTTAGTGATATCATTCTTCATCCCCTTCCACCAGAATTGTAACTTTAACTCCTGGTACATCTTATTGGCTCTAGGATGCACTGAATATGGCGTCTCGTGAGTTTCTACCATAATACACCTTTTTAATCCTTCATCATCAAGAACATAAATTCTTCCCTGATGCACGATTAATCCATTGTTAGACACTCCTTCCTGAGGACTTGTTAGATTTGGATCTCATTTTTAAGCCTCTCTAATGCCCTCAAATAATGATGGTTCTAATTGAAGTGCAGCCAATTTTCCAGATATCAGCTCCATTTTCAACGAATTAATCTCCTGCTACAATGGCCTTAGCAGTCTTTCAATTGGCAGTTGCTGTGAAACAGTAGATTTTCTACTTAACGCATCTACAACATGATTGGTTTTTCTAGGATGGTGGAAGATCTTGTAATCATAATCCTTTACCAACTCCAACCATCTCCTCTACCACATATTTAACTCCTTCTATGTGAAGAAGTACTTTAAGCTCTGATGGTCAGTATAGATCTGACATTGAGCTTCATACAAATAATGTCGCCAGATCTTAAGTACGAACACTATGGCGGCAAGTTCTAGATCATGCATGGGATAATTTCTCTCGTGATCCTTTAATTGACATGAGGCATAGGCAATCACCTTATCGCCTTCCATCAGGACAGCTCCTAATTCCATTTTTGAAGCGTTGCTATATATCATGAATGTCTCCCCTTCAGTAGGAAGCGTAAGGATTGGCGCACTCTTTATTCACTTCTTCAACTGTCAGAAGCTCCTTTTACACTCATTAGTCCACTCATACTTCTCTTTGTGTGTAAGAGCCGTAAGAGGTGCAGCGAGTCATGCGAATCCCTCTACAAATCTCCTATAATAGCCGGCTAAACCTAAGAAACTCTATATTTTGATCACATTCCTAGGTGCAAGCCATTCATTGATCACCTCCACTTTAGCAGGATCCACGGCATTTCTTCCTTGGAAACTATGTGTAAGAGGAAATGTACTCTATCTAGCCAAAATTCATACTTAGAAAATTTCGCATAGAGTTAGCGCTTCCTTATTTTTTGAAGAACAATCCTCAGGTGTTCCTCATGCTCTTCACGAGTCTTTGAATATATAAGTATGTCATTGATAAACACAATGACAAACTTATCTAGAAATCCTTGAAGACTTGATTCATTAGGTCCATGAACGTAGCTGGCATATTTGTCAACCCAAACGGCATCATAAGAAATTTGTAATGGCCATAACAGGCCCTAAATGCAGTCTTGGAAATATTACTTTCCTTGATTCACAACTGATGATATCCCGATCGCAGATCGATTTTGGAGAATACCACTGCACCTTTGAGTTGATCGAACAAGTCATCAATTCTAGGTAATGGATACCTATTCTTGCCAGTGACCTTGTTCAATTCTCGATAATCGATGCACATGCAAAACATTCCATCCTTCTTCTTGATAAATAGTACTAGAGCACCCCATAGGGAATAGCCCAGATGGATAAATCCCTTGTCAAGAAACTCTTTTAATTGCTCTTACAACTCCTTTAGCTCCGTCGGTGCCATTCAATACAACACCTTTGAGATAGGTGCAGTTCCTGGCATCAATTCGATCTCAAAAGAGATCTCTCATTCTGGCAGCAAACCAGGAAATTCTTCTGGGAAAACGTCAAGAAAATCTTTGACAATTGGAACATCTTCAGGCTGAAGTTTCTGTTCCTCCGTCACATCTATTATATACACTAAGTATCCAGCACAGCCACTAGATATTAACCTTCTTACTTTCATCGAATTGATCATCGTCTTCCTCATTTTATGTGACAAGCCGACATATTCGAAGCTGTCTTCTTGGTTAGGTTGAAACACTATTTTTCACTCTTGACAATCGATCGTGGCTTGATATTTTCCTAGGAAATCCATTCCTAGTATTACATCGTAATCAACTAACTCTATCATGATCAGTTCTGCATTTAACTCCATATTTGCCATAATTATTGGTACATGAGGTAAACAGTAATTGGACATCAACACTTCACCTGAGGGTAGAGCTGTTCTAAATGTCATACCCATACTATCCTTAGGATATCCTATTCTGTCCGTAAATTTGTATGAAATGAACGAATACATAGCTCCAGAATCAAATAAATAGACGCGAAATGATTAGCGACAAAAAGCTAACCTGTCACTACATTAGATATCCCAGCTTCTGCATCCTCTTTAGTGTAGACCATAACCTGAGCATCTGCACGAGGCAAGCGTTCCGGTCTTTCTTGCATCTCCGAAGGCCCTTCAATCTTAACCTGTAGTGCATGAGTTTTCGGACGTTGCTGCAACGGCTGAAACATACCCTACACATTTTGTTGATTCTGGAGGCAGTTCTTGGCAAAATGGCCTTCTTTTCCACATTGGAAACAGGCATTTGGAGCATATCTGCATCATCCTGGGTGCCTCCTTCTGCATGTATGTGACACCTTAAATTTTATTTAAGGGTCAATATATAATTTAAATAAAATTAGTGTACCAAAATTTAATTAAAAATCTTTTGGAAACCCTAGGTTGGTTTCCTAGTCAAATTCCACTCAAAAAGTCAACAATTTGAACTTCAAAAACCCTAAAATATTCGGCCATTACTTGGGATTTTAATTAAAATTTAAATCCCACAAATCCAAGGAAGATTCAAACTCAAATTTCATCCCTTAAATATAAAGAAGAAATTCGGCCATAAAGTGTAGGAAATAAAGGAGATTTTATTTGAATTAAAAGCTAGGTCAAAACTCAATCAAAATTCAAATTATTTTCCCTGGATAATTTCGGCCACTTGAGGAGAAATAAGGAGAGAAAAACCCTAGCCTCAAAACAGCACAAAAACTTTCCCTTTTGCCCCTCAAAAGATTCGGCCAAACAAGGAAGCAAAAAGGAAAGAAAAACCTAGTATAAAAGCCCTCTTTCAACTTTCATTTACCTTTCCTTCCTCTCCCAAAATTCAGCCAGCCTCCCCTTGTTTCCTCTCTGAATTCTCCTCTCCCAAAACACACCAAAACAGCAAGCAAAAACCTACCTAAATGCAGCTCAAAGATTCAACAACTTTTGAGACAAAAATAAGGTGAGAAATCAACTTTTTCCTTCCTTCTCCTTTTGATTTTAAATCCGAAATTTTTATGGTTTTTCTCCACTGTTTTCCCTACTGTTTTGAAGACTCCAACACTCACACAAATTCAGCCAAAAAGGAGACCGAGAATAAAAAATTGTACAGCACAAACAAGGTGTGATTTCTCTCTCTAAAACCCTAAAAATTTTGCCTCATTGATCCCCTTTCAAAAACCCTATTATCACATGTGAAAATTTTATGATTTTTGCCAATTTGATTCTTGGGTTGTGTGAATGTCATATAAATGAGGTTCTCCACGAAATTTCATGATCATTGGATGAAAATTGGATTGGTTTGAGGCTAATTGAAATTCGGACAGGAAAAACGGAAATCTGGAAAATTAACATATGAACAGTAAAATTGTGTCAGCCATAACTTGAGGTTTAAAAATGATTTTCGAGTAAATCTTGAGCCCAAAATTAAATTCAAGATGTCCCCTAAATGCCTGCAAAATTTCAGAACAAAACTCATCCGTTGGCCTAGTCAAAGTATTTTTCTAATATAGGTGGACAGAACTGCCAGTTTTTGAACTGAAACCGAAACCCAAATTTCATGCTTGAAAACAACCCCTCGGATTTTTGGCCTAGTTGAGTAACCAAACAATGTCTAAAAATTATAAAAATTATATGGAATTAAAGCTACGGATGTCTAGTTTAATAAAAATTTAGAATTTTTGGGATTAAAAATGAATTAATATTGATTTTACAGTCAGCCTAGGTCAGTCTGCCCATGACCAGTAATATCCTAACTTAGAGTTTTTCACAAATTTTAAATCTCAAATGTTTATTAAACATTTTAAAATCCTTTTGTGGCACACTAAAATGATTGGATGATTATGTCTAGACCTGACTGATCATATGTTGTGATTATAGGATTTATTTGAAGTTCTTGCTTGATTCGTGGATCACGTTGTTGCAATGCTTGTGCAATAATCGAGGTAGGACTTTCTAGCCTTTTCTGGGAGTACTCAAGTGTTTTAAATTTCCCTGTTTTATCGATGGCATGCTGTTTTCAGTTTATGAAATTATTATACTATTTTTGATGAAATAAATGCATGCAAAGTGTTATGTAATAAATGTGTACTTTAAAGCGTGTTTTGATTAATGGCATAATATAACTTGGTAAATACCATCTTTTGAATAATCCGGTGAACATAATTGAGCTCTAGTTCACGATCATTATAAATGATGCTTGCGTCCCAAAGTTGACACCATGGGGGAAGGTACCTAAACCTGCGTAGGGCCGTTCGTCCTATTTAGACCGTAACGAGATGATCTAAGATAATTCAATTCGAGGCACGTATATTATAGTTACGACAAGTCCTCACTCAAAATATGATGGTTTATTTTAATGATTTAATTTTTTTAATATTGGGGCACGTATATTGCTGCTACGCTAAGTCCTCAGCAGCATAAAACTTGTATTAAAAATGGTTTTCACGAAATTGTTGATTATTTTTTTGGAAATGATTATTATGCCATGTATTCTTAAATTGTTGATTATCTTTGGAAACGAATATTATGTCATACTTTTACATGTTACCTATTTAACCCACCTTTGTTTCTGTCCTACTGAGCCAGCGCTCACGTCCCTTTTCTTTGCGATTTCGAAATGACTACTTTCAGGTGCGGGAGGTAGCAGTTCCGAAAATCGTTGAGCTATCCGTTTCTACCAAAGATGATGCTATCCGTTTTCTCCATCTTCTTCTTTCTGTTTCTCGTTCTGATGTAATGAGACCTTAAGTTTGGACTTTATTTCACGTTATTTAAATTTCATGCTTGGGAATATTTTATGATTGGTAATTTCTTTTGAAGACTGATTTTGTGTTTGATTTTCGCATTAAAATGATACATCCTCAAGGGAGTCAGAATGCAGCGTTTCCTGCACCGAATGATCAGCTAACAGCGATGCAGAATCTCATGGCGGCGATACAAGCTCTCCTCACCGTCTTGCCTTTTGGAACTCTTAATCCAGCTCCTGTAGCCAATGTTGTTCTTAATGAGACCCAGAGAGCGGGGAGTTCTTCTCAGACTCCTCAGCAAACGCCTACCACCGAAAGCCCTACCTTTGGAGCAGTACCTACCTAGCCTATGATACATCCTAAACAGGCAGCCCTAACTCTTTTCTTTAAGCCTCATGTACCTACTTTCGACGGCACGGGCACAGAGATGGATGCCGACTACTGGTTTGATGCCATTCGCAAGCAGCTAAAGTTGACTGCCACACCCGCAGAGTTCTGGGTTAAGTTTGCTTCCAACAAGCTGGTGGGTCTAGCCTCTACCTGGTGGGCTAGTATCGAGGATGGTTTGACAGAGGAGCAGAGGTCTTCTTGGACAGTTTTCGAGGAGCGTTTTCACGAGCGTTTCTTTTCAGCTCAGTTCCACGACAGAAAAGCTAGGGAGTTCGTCCGTTTGAAGCAAGGGTCTATGTCAGTGCGGGAATATGAAGCCAAGTTCACCGAGTTGGCCCGGTATGCAAACAATTAGGTTTTGGATGAAGCTACTAAGTGTCTCCGCTTTGAGGAAGGACTTAGCCTCTATGTGAAGAGGGGTGTACAACCGTTCCAGATCAGGAATAGCTACCAGCAGATAGTTGCTAAGGCGTTGACAGTGGAAGAGGGCGACAAGGAGTTCCTTGAAGCTCATAACAGAAATAAGTCTGGACCAATCCGCAACAAGCCTCAGCACAAGCCGTAGACTCCTTACCAAAAGAACCAACAGTCTCAGGGATCGGGTTCTCGTTAGTTTTCTGGACAGCGACAGGGTCGGGTGAATGTGATTACCTGCTTCGAGTGTGGTGATGAAGTCCACAAAAGAAATGTCCGCCCGAAGAGACAGTCAAGAGACAATGCTCATAGACATCATCATCAGCGGAATCAGAATGGTCTTTCACAGAGGCAACAGTTTACTTCCCAATCTTCGCAATCACAGCGCCCTCAGCTTCCGGCTCCCTATCAGCCTCAGCGCACGAGCCAGTGCACTGCGCCTTATGCTCCACATGCTACACCGCTACAGTAGTTTCCAGTGCCGAGTTATCAGAGACCGCCACCACAGGGTCAGAGTACGGGCTATCAGCGAGGGAATACAGCTCAAAATCGTGGTAAGGCACCACAGGTACATGCTCTTGGAGCTGACAGCATGGAGATAGATCATACACCGACTGCATTAAATGGTATAATTCCTATCTTCGATACATATGCACATGTTTTGTTTGACACCGGGGCTACACACTCTTTTATAGCCTAACATTATGCTCGTTCACTTAGTTTAAAACTGCAAAGTCTTGACTCTCCCTTATGTGTGAAATCTCCGTTGGGCACGACTACCGTTAGTGATGGGTGTCAAGCCTATGTTTATGTTGGGGATGTTTGTTTGGAGGCATCACTTGTGGTAATGCCTATATTTGCTTATGATGTTATTCTGGGATATGACTGGCTTTCCCGATATGGGATTATGCTTGATTGTCGTAATCGTCGCGTTATCTTTACAATTGATTTCGGACATGTGGTGTCCTATCAGTTAAGCTTAGTTTCAGATGTTGATAGATCTGCTCTGAGGTTAGTGTCAAAAAGTAGACAGGGTATTCTTTGCTTCTGATCCTTGTGTGCAGTGGAAGGATCCAGTTCTGAAAAGAGTACCCAACCTATACCTGTTGTCGATAGTTTTCCCGATGTTTTTCCAAAAGCTCTTCCAGGTTTACCGCCTCATCGAGAAATAGAGTTTCGTATCGACTTAGTTCCCGGAACAGCTCTTTTTGCTTCTGCTCCGTATCGTATGGCACCTATAGAGATGAAAGAGTTGAGTAAGCAGCTGGATGAGTTGAAATCGCTGGGCTTTATCCGAGACAGTAACTCACCTTAGGGTTCGTCAGTCCTTTTTATGAAGAAAGTCGACGGTTTGCTACGTCTCTGTGTGGACTACAGAAAGCTCAACAGTGTAACCATCAAAAATAAGTATCTGTTACCACGTATAGATGACTTGTTCAATCAGTTGGGTAGAGCTTGTTTCTTCTCCAAGGTTGACTTGAGATTCGGTTATCATCAGCTTCGTATTAGAGAGGAGGATATCCCGAAGACAGCGTTCCGAACAAGGTATGGTAGTTATGAGTTCTTAGTAATGCCTTTTGGTTTGACAAACACGCCAGTAGCCTTCATGGATATGATGAATAGATTCTTCTGACCTTTTCTTGATAAGTTCATCATTGTATTCATCGACGACATCCTCATCTACTCCCGAACTCGTGAAGATCATGCACAGCATCTCAGTATAGTTTTATAGACTCTTCGTGAATATCAGTTGTACGCCAAGAAAGAAAAATGTGAGTTTTGGATGACAGAGGTTAAGTGTCTCGGGCATATCATCTCAGGAGACGGTATATCAATTGATCCATCCAAGGTTGAAGCGATTCTTAAGTGGGAACGACCGAAGAATGTTCCAGAGATCCGAAGCTTCTTGGGCTTAGCGGGATATTATCGACGTTTTGTACAGGACTTCAGCAAGCTCGTCACTCCCCTCACCAATTTGACAAAGAAGGATGTACCTTTCGTTTGGTACAATAGCTGTGAGTCAGTTTTCCAGGAGTTAAAGAGTCGTTTGACGTCTACACCTATCCTTATCATTCCGGATCAGGATCAAGTATATGACGTTTACACCAATGCTTCTTATCAAGGTCTTGGAGTAGTTTTGATGCAACAGAACCGAGTTGTCGCTTATGGCTCATGACAGCTGAAACAACATGAATGAAACTACCCTGCACACGATCTAGAGTTAGCTGCAGTAGTGTTCGTGCTTAAGATTTGGCATTGTTATCTGTATGGTGCCAGTTTTAGACTGTTTTCAGATCACAAGAGTTTGAAATACCTAGCTACATAGAAAGATCTTAACCTGCGTCAGAGAAGATGGGTAGAATACATGCAAGACTACAACTTCCAAGTCGAGTACCATCCGGGTATAGCAAACGTGGTTGCAGATGCACTAAGTAGGAAAAGAGAGGCAGTTCCCAATCCTGGTCATGATGCTTCTATAATGGCTATGCATATAGATGAGTGGGAAAAGGACAGAGTTCTTACAGCTTATCAGGTTCGTTTTGGCGAAGTTCAGGTTCACCCAGTATTGTACAACTTAGTGATGGAACCAGACTACGTGCAGAGGATCAAGGAGAATCAGTTGGCAGATACATGTTTCGTTGACATCCGAGATAGATTGTTAAAGGGCAAGCATGTTGCAGAGTGGTCGATGGACGCCCGTGGAATTCTTGACAACGAGGGTTGCTTAGCAGTGCCACACATCCCAGAGCTTATACAGGAGATCTTGTCAGAGTTTCATCAGTCGAGGTTCACCATGCACCCAGGTGGAAATAAGATGTATCAAAACCTAAGACGGCAGCTTTGGTGGAGAGGTATAAAGTTAGATGTGAAGAACTTCGTGGCCAACTGTTTGACGTGTCAGAAGGTAAAGGCAGTACGGAAGAGACCCGCAGGTCTGCTCCAACCACTTCCAATACCTCGGTGGAAGTGGGATGGTATAGGAATGGACTTCTTGACCGGCTTACCGAGAGTACAGGATGGATCTGATGGAGTCTGGGTAGTTATAGATCGTCTCACGAAGACCACACACTTCATCCCGTTCAAGACGACTTGTAACAGGAACCAGCTAGCCGAGCTTTACACGAGGAACATAGTCAGGTTGCATGGAGTCCCTTCAGTGATCGTTTCTGATCATGATACACGCTTCAACGCTCGCTTTTGGCAAAGTCTACAGGAAGCTCTAGGCACAGAACTGAACTTCAGCACCGCTTTTCATCCGCAGACAGATGGTCAGTCGGAGCGTCTCATACAGATTCTCGAGGATATGCTACGTGCCTGCATTCTTGATCTTGGAGATGGATAGAGCAAACACCTCTACATGGCAGAGTTCGCATACAACAACAGTTATTAAGCGAGTATCGGAATGGCACCCTTTGAAGCGTTGTACGGAAAGCCTTGTCGATCACCCATCTATTGGGTTGACAACCAGGAAGCACCAGTGGGTGGACCCAATATGATCCTAGACCAGTACGAGAAGATTGGCATCATCAAACAACGACTTCTAATAGCACAGAGTCGACAGAAGAGCTATGCAGATCAATGCAGAAAGCCATTAGAGTTCGAGGTTGGAGAGTTTGTGTTGCTAAAGGTTTCACCGAAAAAAGGTATCTCTCGTTTCGGAGTTAAAGGGAAGCTAGCACCGCGTTACATTAGACCTTTCGAGATCGTAGCAGAGTTGGTAAGGTTGCAAATGAGCTGAAGTTAACCGACACCTTGGGAGTGCACAACGTTTTCCATGTATCGATGCTGAGGAAGAGTGCACGAACAGAGTCTGAAGTCATTTCAACAGATGATGTGGAAATCCAACCAGACGTCTCTTACATTGAGGTTCCGGTGAAGATTTTAGATCGTAAGGTCAAGCAGCTGAGAACGAAAACAATACCCATGGTGAAGGTTCTTTGGAGTAACCATGGTGAAGAGGAAGCCACATGGGAAACCGAGAAAGATATGCACGAGAACCATGCTGAATGATTCACTAAGCAGTAGAGTACATGTAATGTAGTCGACCTAAGTTTGTTTTGTAACCCTACTCTATTCATAGTGGTAGATATACCACTATATGTTTTGAAAGGTGCATTTAGATTGCTTAATGAAATGAGAAGTTATTCATATTCTTATTCTCTTCTTTAGTGTGGAGTAATTCTTAAAGTTTCGAGGACGAAACTATTTTTAGTGGTAGATATTTGTGACGTCTTAAATTTTATTTAAGGGTCAATATATAATTTAAATAAAATTAGTGTGCCAAAAATTAATTAAAAATCTTTTGGAAACCCTAGGTTGGTTTCCTAGTCAAATTCCACTCAAAAAGTCAACAATTTGAACTTCAAAAACCCTAAAATATTCGGCCATTACTTGGGATTTTTAATTAAAATTTAAATCTCACAAATCCAAGGAGGATTCAAACTCAAATTTCATCCCTTAAATATAAAGAAGAAATTCAGCCATAAAGTGTAGGAAATAAAGGAGATTTTATTTGAATTAAAAGCTAGGTCAAAACTCAATCAAAATTCAAATTATTTTCCTTGGATAATGTCAGCCACTTGAGGAGAAATAAGGAGAGAAAAACCCTAGCCTCAAAACAGCACAAAAACTTTCCCTTTTGCCCCTCAAAGATTCGGCCAAACAAGGAAGCAAAAAGGAAAGAAAAACTTAGTATAAAAACCCTCTTTCAACTCTCATTCACCTTTCCTTCCTCTCCCAAAATTCGGCCAGCCTCCCCTTGTTTCCTCTTTGAATTCTCCTCTCCCAAAACACACCAAAACAGCAAGCAAAAACCTACCTAAAGGCAGCTCAAAGATTCAACAACTTTTGAGACAAAAACAAGGTTAGAAATCAACTTTTTCCTTCCTTCTCCTTTTGATTTTAAATCTGAAATTTTTATGGTTTTTCTCCACTGTTTTCTCTACTGTTTTGAAGACTCCAACACTCACACAAATTCAGCCAAAAAGGAGACCAAGCATCAAAAATAGTATAGCACAAACAAGGTGTGATTTCTCTCTCTAAAACCCTAAAAATTTTGCCTCATTGATCTCCTTTCAAAAACCCTATTATCACATGTGAAAATTTTATGATTTTTGTCAATTTGATTCTTCGGTTTGTGAATGACATATAAATGAGGTTCTCCACGAAATTTCATGATCATTCGATGAAAATTGAATTAGATTAAGGCTAATTGAAATTTGGACAGGAAAAACGGAAATCTGGAAAATTACCATATGAACAATAAACCTGTGTCAGCCATAACTTGAGTTTTAAAAATGATTTTCGAGTAAATCTTGAGCCTAAAATTAAATTCAAGATGTCCCCTAAATGCCTGCAAAATTTCAGAACTAAACTCATCCGTTGGCCCTGTCAAAGTATTTTTCTAAGATAGATGGACAGAACTGCCAGTTTTTGAACTGAAACCGAAACCCAAATTTCATGCCTGAAAACAACCCATCGGATTTTTGGCCTAGTTGAGTAACCAAACGATGTCTAAAAATTATAAAAATTATATGGAATTAAAGCTACGGATGTTTAGTTTAATATATTAAAAATTTAGAATTTTTGGGATTAAAAATGAATTAATATTGATTTTACAGTCAGCCTAGGTCAGTCTGCCCATGACCAGTAATATCCTAACTTAGAGTTTTTCACAAATTTTAAATCCCAAATGTTTATTAAACATTTTAAAATCCTTTTGTGGCACACTAAAATGATTGGATGATTATGTCTAGACCTAGACTGATCATATGTTGTGATTATAGGATTTATTTGACGTTCTTGCTTGATTCGTAGATCACGTTGTGGCAACGCTTGTGCAATAATCGAGGTAGGACTTTCTAGCCTTTTCTGGGAGTACTCAAGTGTTTTAAATTTTCCTGTTTTATCGATGGCATGCTATTTTCAGTTTATGAAATTATTATACTGTTTTTGATGAAATAAACGCATGCAAAGTGTTATGTAATAAATGTGTATTTTAAAGCGTGTTTTGATTAATGGCATAATATAACTTGGTAAATACCATCTTTTGAATAATCTGGTGAACATAATTGAGCTCTAGTTCATGATCATTATAAATGATGGGTGCGTCCCAAAGTTGACGCCATGGGAGAAGGTCCCTAAACCTGCGCAGGGCCGTTCGGCCTATTTAGACCGTAACGAGATGATCTAAGATAATTCAATTCGAGGCACGTATATTATAGCTACAACAAGTCCTCACTCAAAATATGATGGTTTATTTTAATGATTTAATTTTTTTAATATTGGAGCACGTATATTGCAGCTACGCTAAGTCCTCAGCAGAAGAAAACTTGTATTAAAAATAGTTTTCACGAAATTATTGATTATTTTTTTGGAAATGATTATTATGCCATGTATTCTTAAATTGTTGATTATCTTTGGAAACGAATATTATGTCATACTTTTACATGTTACCTATTTAACCCACCTTTGTTTCTGTCCTACTGAGCCAGCGCTCACGTCCCTTTACTTTGTGATTTCGAAATGACTACTTCCAGGTGCGGGAGGTAGCAGTTCCGAAAATCGTTGAGCTATCCGTTTCTACCAAAGATGATGCTATCCGTTTTCTCCATCTTCTTCTTTCTGTTTCTCGTTCTGATGTAATGAGACCTTAAGTTTGGACTTTATTTCACGTTATTTAAATTTCATGCTTGGGAATATTTTATGGTTGGTAATTTCTTTTGAAGACTGATTTTGTGTTTGATTTCTGCATTAAAAAGTATTTATTTTCTACTTTATTTTATTTTGTGGTTATGATGCTGCTTTATAAATAATTAGGCTTAGCTAAATTATAATGTTGACCCATTTTTCGTAATAAATGTTTTCTTTAAATCCTGAGTTGATATTATGATTTGGCTGCCGTGTCACGTGTCTAAATTTTAGGCCGTGACAATGTAACATAGTTGTGAACAATAGATAAGGCATTATTGTTCAACTTCCGCTGCTAATTCCTATTTCTGAAATTATTTCCTTTCCTTTTACCTTGCGACTGTTGGCCAGAAGTGCTTGACTGTCCAGCCTTAGCGTTCGAATTCGGCTTGCTACCTTGTCCAACCTAGGGTCCAGCTTGAGAAACTTTTGCCAAGACTTTCTCCTTCTTCTTGGCATCCCAGTTTTTCTCCTTCTCTTCTCTTCGTCGAGCTAGGTGATACTCAGCTCTTAAAGCTCAACTAACGTAGTCAGCTACCGTAGTGGGTGGCATTAACCCACTATCTACCAAAGCCCAGATGTCGGGTCAGAACATCTTGAGCATCTTTTGTATTTTCTCCCTCTCAATAGGGATGACATATGGACATAGTAAGGACAGTTGGTCAAACTTCTGATAGACTTCACTCACTAACATGTTTCCCTGCGTTAACTCTACAAACTCCCTTTGTTGGGGTCGCAGCAGCGTGAGGTCATAGTACTCCTAATTAAATTCTTCCAAAAAGTCTATCCATGACATCATGGCTACATTTCTTCTCAGTTTGACAGTGTCTCACCAAAATCTTGCATCCTTCCTCAGCATAAAGGATGTACATATAACCTTCTCTTGTTCAGTCAGATCCATAAATTTTAAGATCATTTATAATGAAGAAAGCCACTCTTCTGCTTCTAGTGGGTTTGTTAGTGGGTTTGTGGAGCCCTCAAATTCTGTCGGCTTCATCCATCAAAATCGTTCGTACACGGTTCCTGATTTACTTGGGGTTGAGGTTGGGGTTCTAGTACTACTTCGGGCATAACTGGCGACACTACTTGTTCAGTTGCAGCCATTTGTGAGGTTTGGCCTTCTTCTTAGCCTTGTCTCTATTCCATTTGCACTAACCTTTGCCTTAGCTCAGCATTTTCCTTCATCTGAGCTTCTATAAGGGCTTGTAGTTCATTAACCCTTTATGAAAGGATAGGACACCCTGTCATGTTTCTTTGGTTTTGTGTGTTCCCCATCTTTTCTACTTCCTATGGTCACATGAAAATCAATCATTAGATTTTCAACAACATAATTTTACAATATAAGTAAAAATAGTTTTTTGATCATCATATAATCTCAAACACCTCATCATTTTAACATATCAAAATTTCATATCATCTCATTTCATAATTTTCATATACATATCAACTTTAAGGCTTTTTTCTCAAAATAGCCTTTCAATACAGTCATACATGTACATATACATTTATACATCTTATATGTTTTTACATCTCATCCCCTGGTTGGTTTGGAACTATCGGAAATTCTTCCGGATCCTCTTCTTCCTCATCCAAACCATTCCCAGTCCCAGATGGCGTTGTTCTTCTATTGGGACTCGTCCCTTCACATCGCCTAGATGGGCTAGTCTCATGGTCATTAGCCATAGGTCGTGCTTTATAAAGACGATCTAACATTGCCTCTTGTAATAATTTTTCATGCTGATTGCACACCATGCGCTCTGGAAGTAGCTCTTCTTCTACTTTAGCTACTGTAACTATAAACTCTCGTAAAGTAAGAAGATATAGCGGGGTTACCCTTTGTCGTAAATCTATCATAAGCCCCTTCCAGAATATATCACAAAAATCCTCATCATTGAGGTTGGATAGGGGACATCTCCTCACGATGTTCTCCTCGAATCGTATTGTATAAGTGAATACTGTATCACTAAACAACATCTAAAGTCTCTTTGCCCGGAGCACAAACTCTCTAATATCTGTGTATCTGGACAAGGCAGGTAGTGGTGTTGCTACCCTGCTCTCCGGAGGATCTGGAACCGATGCTGGGCTCTTTGGTGAAAACTACTGCATCATAATATGCCTAAACACAGCCCAGTCAAGCCTTAACAGCATGTCCTAGTCATAATACTTCCAGTACATCCAGGCATCTCCGTGGAATATGCTGACTGCCAACATAACCCAGCGATCCTCGTTGATGTCACATTGGCGTATGATCATCTCCACATCATGTAGCCAATCTCTAGTAGCAATCCTTTGTTAGGCACCCTCAAAGGTGGGTGGATGACTACCTCGAAAAGCATGCACAGTGCGTGCTGATACCCTGGCTCCTATGTGTGGTCGTCTTCCAACAATTGGGATCTCTATGTCGACTGGTGGATTAAGTACCAGTTGAGGAGGTGGCGCTTGAATCGGTGATGGTGCTCTAGCCCGCAATGCTAGTGGCTCAAGCGTCGGTGGTCGAGGTACTAGTCGCTTGGATATGGACGGCCTAATGACCGACCTAGTCTATACCCTGATTGGTCCTCTCGGTCTATACAGCTGAGGTCACACATATGGTGGCCGAGTCATCGTATATCCTACAAAATACATAACCTTGTATAAACAAAAGATACTAACTTAAGGAAACTAACTTACTTGGATTGACAAGCAGGCTGCACTTTGTGCTAGTAGGGATATGGTCAACTGCTCTGATACCAGCCTGTGACGCCCCTAATTTTGGCCACACAAAACTGTTACAATCTAACTCTGTAGCAGATTGCGATAGCCAGTGAACCTTATTAAGTCGTCAAAAACTTATCTCATTTTTAAATCTTTGTATTTTAGAGCTCTTTTTTTTTTTTTCCAAAATATTTTTCTTGCATGAAAGCCTTGTATGAAAGCCATATAAAGTTTAAAACTATACTTTAGTTGTCTTTTTGCAATACAAACATAATATACAAAAATACATTATCTCAACTTTGTTTCTCAAAATACATTTTCTTCAAATTCCCTCTTTCAATGCTCAGTAGAAGACTGGTAGCAGGACTATAATCCATAGTGGAATTCTTTATCCCAATGGCACCACATATCCTGCCACCATCTAGAGTATCTACTGGACAGGCTTCTTACCTGCAACATAAACAAATTGGTGAGCTAACAGGCTCAATAAGTTCAAACATACATATTATAAATCACATAGATTCAAAAATATCAATAATAAAATTTCTATAAATAATACTATTCATCCATGAACAGTACTTTGACTTTTGATCAGTGAATAGTAACTTTGACTCTGACTAGGTACTATTCACATCACTTGACTGAGTACACTACACGTCATGTTAGTGTCGGTTACGCTCAATTACGCTCATTTATAGCTTTTATTAAATTTTTGGTCATTATCTTCATTAAGTTCAGGTTTTGAGCTCATATTGGCCGTACCGATATAATATGCGCGCTGACTGCGAGGGGTCTTGGGAACGACCCTGAGGCTGAACCTCCCCAGTCCATCATCGCCCGAAGCGGTTCTTGTGTCCCGAGGGAATTGTAAACCCTTACCTTACTAGAGGCCGGTACGCCAAAAATGGTTTCATTACCATCTTTCAATTATAGTTCCAACCAGATGGCATTAATCATTACCCCAAAGTCAGGAACCCTTAATGCCCGTAGGTCTTTACACATTCTTTCTTTCATGGGTGTGTCTTAAATTTAGTCATACTCTTTCCATAGTGTACCCACAGTACACATCTCACTTTATCAATTCGTTGGGTGTGTTAGTCTAACTACACCCTAGTGCCCGTAAGACTTTGCATCAAATGTACAATTAGTACACAATTAAATATCACAGTATTTTATGTTGCAGACATGAAAATGCTTGAACTTATCACAACTACGATAACGTCCACTTTAGGTAGTCCTCTTCAGTTTTGTTATCGTCTCTAGTTTGGATTCCTACAGACAAAATATTGTCAGTCAATACCCAACATCATTTATCACTTTACATATATTAATTTTGTTGTTAGCATTATAGCACATTTCATCTCTTTATGTGATACACGACTTGATACACGCTCATGTCCAAGCCCGTGTACCTCTCGGGTTTTTCTTACACACCCGTGTTCCAGAGTACACGCCTGTGTCCTCATAAACTTTAGATTTTTAACTTCAAAATCTTAGTTATGACCTTTATAATTTTATTTAAGGCATTCTAGGTCCTTAACGGTCCTTTCTGAGCCTTTCGGAAATGTTTGGTCAAAATGACCATTTTGCCCCTAGTGGGTCTCGAGACCGTAACATTTCCAATCTACCATTTTTCTGGGATTTTCTAAGCTCAAATATCATAAAATAATATATCTTAGGCTTTGATATATTTTTACAGCATTATTTACTGCAAAATCAGTTACTATTCCCCACCCGACCCTCGAAGGTACTATTTTGACACCTAGAGCCGTTCCTCATTTTTCAAGTGTTTCAGAGTCTCAAATGGGTATTTCACTACTCCTGAAATATTTATCATCTCATTCCCGAGCCTTAGTTCCCGAGGGGCTCGGGTTTTCCATCCCATCCATAATTTTTCCCCTTCATTTCCTAAAATACCCCTAACGTAATTTTTTTCCGGTTCTCGGCATTTTAGACATTAGAGGGTCGTTTCAATAATTCTCTTAGGTTTAATCTTCCATTATCAACTCTAACCTACCGAGGGATCTCGCTTTTTATTTCCGAGCCTGCATTTTTATCCCTTGTTTCCTGAAAAGCCCTTTATGCCGTTTTAAAAATTTCGGCAGCATTTCCACTTAAATTTTAGGTTTTCTCGGCATTAGGTACACCTCAGAACCTTAGTACCTGCCATGTACTATACCGAAGGCCTATGTTATGTAAAGTTACCAAACTTTACGTAAACATTTTCACATTAACAACCATTCAATTCACTCACAAATTTCACCATTTTTCCTTAATCATAGAGCACGGTTTTCTTATGGAATTCATCACCAAAATTTTTTATCACAAAGCGCATTTATCACATTTAAATCTTAGGGTTTCTAATGCACATTTCAACATCAAAAACCTAAGAAAACTTCATTCCAACCTTGCCATAATGCCACGGTTTTCATGTCCAAAATCATAAGAAAATTTTTCTTAATCTTATACTCCTTACCAAATATTTCTTCACCAATTTTCATCCCAAAAATTTCCATATTCTTCAGCACATAGCCCATAGATTTTTCAAGAAACCATGCCTAAAATTTGCTTGTTTGAAGTTTTCTAAACACACTAAAATCACTACATCACCAAACCAACATCAACACCAAATTAATCATCAAATTTTTCACCATTCTTTCACACTTCACATGCCACGGATTTTGAAGAGAAAAACAACAAGAAAAGCTGTAAAATGGTGGCTCACCTTAAGTGCTTAATTCCTTGATGCTTGGAGTAGGTTTGGAAGCTAATTTGGTGAAGAAATTTTGCTTTTAAAGAGGTAGAGATACACAGTTTCAAAATGGCAGCCCTTAGCCAAATTTTTCTGATTTCCAAATGCATTTTCTCACCTCTATTTATAGGCAAATGGGTGGAGGACCAAGTTGCAATTGTTCCCAATAATTTTGAAATTAATTAAGGACTTTTTAGCAAACTTTCTAGGGACTAAATGGAAAATTTTGGCTGATTTTTTTCTGCCTTTAGCCCACCTAATTACAGCCCATTTTCTCAAAATTTTGCCAAAATTTTCATGTCATTTTGGCTTAATCTTAGCCCTTGATTCTAGATCACCATTAATCTCCACCATTAATGCTACCAACCACCCTTTTTAAGCCTTTAATTCCTTATTTATTACATCATTATTTTGACGTCACACATGACATCATCCAATTAATTGATATATTAATTCGTGGTCAAAGTTTGATCAAAAGTCAAATCGAACGGAAATCTACCGAAATCGCGTAGGCAGGTTTCTAACGCCTCCAGTGTGATTGGTTTGCCTTATTTTGCTTCCGTTTGGCCAAAATTCATTACCGTAAATTTTCATCTTTTAGTGCATTTGATGCACTCTCTAGGGCTTTTGGCTCCAATTTAGGGCTGTTTCACCCGTTTCTGTTTGGAAAGAGTTTTCCATCTCCGAACTTACACTCTTTAATGCTGTTGGAACATTTTGTTACAATCGCAATAGTATTAAAACACAACTTTTTCCTATTTTATACATTAAAATTGTCATATACATACAATTTTAAATTTTTCTGAGAATCTTAAAATTCTCGGTTATCCCAAAAAGCATATGTAGATTCGGCCATCCAAGTGTGAAGAGAATCAAAATTCAAATTGGATTTTCTAGCTTGAATTTCATCTCACCCTTATCGACAAAAAATCTGAACTCCCTAGGTTTATTCCTAAAGATTTCAGCCATAATGTGAGGGAGAGATTCTAAATTCAAATATGATTGAAACTTGAATTTTTCACTTATCCTTATCCATACAAAATTTAAACTTATCAGGGGGAGATATTCTTTTAACAAATTCGGCCACATGTGAGGGATTAGGATTCAAAATTCAAGTAGGATTCAAACAAGATCTTCCTCTCTCTTATCCATAAGAAAATCGATTCTCTTTGTGCCATTATCCACAAAAAATTCGGTTATCACAAGATTTTGTGATTCAAAATTTGAATTCAAATTTCAAAGTTTAAATTTCAAACTTTAAATACAAATTTCAAATTTAAATTTCAAATTCAAATTTCAAATTTCAAATTTCAAATTTAAATATCAAATTCAAGTTTCAAATTCAAAATTTAAATTTCAAATTTCAAACTCCACCAAAAACTCGTATTTCAAATTTTATTCTTATGGATAATTTTCCACAACTCAAATTCAAACTCAAATAAAATCATGGCAACTTTATTTCAAATTCGAATAATTGTGTATTCTCTTATTCAAAACAAAATTCGAATTCAATAGGAGAGAATCTTGTCTACCATCATTATCCTATCTGGACACCATCCTTATTTCCATGCAAGACAACCAGCTGACAAGTATACCCTAATCAATTTGCCATCTGTAAGGAATTATGTGGAGCTAGTAGTCGGGCTACTTGGACATATATAATCGGGCTCTCGTGAATCCATATGATCATTATTCTGTACCAAACAACTTAATCATATGATCACTATTTTTAGAGTCACACCACTATAAACCTGAAGCTGAACTCCCAATCATATACCGTATTATGAAAGCCTGTGACAAGCTATTGTCTAATGACCTTGTCATATATGCAAAACCCTCATATGAGATCTATGATCAGCCTTAAGTCAAAGTCCGTTCAACCTATTAATTAAGCTATCTTAAAGTTCCATTATACTACTGAATAAGAAAATGATTATTCACCATATGTGAATAAGAAGTCATTTACCTAGCAGACGACCCAAGGCCTTGTCCATTTTCATATCCAGTATAATGCTTTTAAGAGGATACCCTTAACTCGTTATTAGAGCTATGATTTCAATATCTGTAAACCAACTCTCCATCGTATACAAGTCAGGCACCCAACAAACCGGTCTATAAGCTTACTACCTCTAAGATGCTTTAGTCATTATAACATCAAAGTACACAAGTTATATACATGAAGTAGTTCATCTACTCAGGTTTAAGGTTATTACATAATGAACGTCAAAAGCAGATTGATCCACTCATAGCGGACTACGTAGATCAATCACGCTTTAGTCCCGATCCAATATGTCACCACCAAGTAACATACTCTGGACAGTCAAGACAAACTGTCCCTACCATGGCTTTAGACAACATAATATTCTTAACATGAGTTAGATGCTTGATCTAACCCCATAGACTATGGACCATAATTTAGACTGCTTACTTTATAACATTGTCTTCTCACATACAAAGTCCATTGTATACAACATTCTAATAGTTTAACACATGCAGTCAGTGAGCCATATTTACTTACATTTAATTTAACATGTAAATAGAATAAGGACAAATTGTAATGTAATGAATAAACTCTAAATATAATTTTATTATCCAGTTCAAAATAAATGAAATACATCAAAATTTCTTTCATGTTTAGGAGAGTTGATGATAAATTGGCTTAAGAAGGCATCAATCCATAAGGAGCTACATGGTGGTAAAGTCTCCACTTTTAAGGATTTCATTGTCTGCAACATGGACGGTCTTCTTTACTGTAAATTTGGTTTGTAGCTTTGAAACTGATAGTTTAAACATGACAATGCATTTTTTTTTTTTTGGCTTTTCCCAATGAGTTTTATTCGAAAAGGAATTTAAGGATGCCTCCTACAATAAGAGTACAATACATTTTTACTAATGATGGTTTGGCTCTTGTTTGGAGTTTATCATCTTAATTTTATAGGAATTTGGCTTTTAAATGGTTTCATTTTTTTTTCTTCCGCGTTGTGAGTTGTTTTTGTAAATTTTTTTTCCCTTGTATTTAATATTTGAACTGGGTATTTAATAGATAGTTAGGTAATTAGTGGGTGTCAACCTAGAATTTAGATGGAGTAGTCATCTTTGATATTAGTTTATCCCTTCTTGATTCATTTAGAAAGATATCAAAGAAAATAAAAATGAGTTTATGCTTACGAGTACACCAGAAAAGAAAAGGCTATAAGAAAATACTAGGTTTGGTTGTAAGAACATTCGGTTCTTTTGGGGGAAAAATTAACAAATAAAAACAAATGCATTGTATCATTTTCCACCGTCATTTTGTTATTTATTTTTTATTAACAATGCATGATAAGAGCGTTTTTTTTTTTCTTAAATTGTCTTTTAGAGGGAGAAAAAAAAACTAACACATATATAGGTAGGGTAAATGTGGCGGTTCGCCCTACGTGGAGGCTAAACAGCACTATTATAGTCGAGCTTTGAAGCCAACTATGATAGTCTACCATCTTATGGGTCACTGGTAACTTACTTTTAACATACTTTATTTGTTTAATATACTTATTTTAACTTTCCCATTTTAACGTACACACAAAATTTTTTTAAAAAAACTTGAAAATTATACCATCATAAAACATTTACTATAGTAAACACCTTACATTGTTGTAATTTAATTTACATCATAAATACATTGTTTCAAAATCCATTCAAATTCTGCTCAACAAAAGACTTGTAACAGGACCATAACCCTCATCTAGTCCCTTGACACATACAGATCCCACCCATCATCCATTATAATTTTATTGACGTACAGTTGCTTACCTACAATATGAATAAACTTATAAGCCACAGGCTCAATAAGTTTAAACATTAAGATAAGTAACATAGACTATAGACCATAACTCAGAGCATTAAATATAGTGCTAGTGTACATTATGCTTGTTTACGCTCACTTATGGATAACATTTCAATCTTAGGTCTTTATCTTGCATTATGTTCTGGTTTTGGGCCCCATGTTGGTCGTACCTTAGTGCGCGCATGACTGAGAGGGATACTGGGGAGCGACCCACTGGCCAATCCTCAACAGTCTAACATAACATTAACATAAACTTAACATGAGGAACCTCCATCTTGCGTGAGGCCGGTATGCCAATAGGTAGTTTTATTACCATCTTTCATATGGTTCCTACCAGGTGACATTCTCATTGCCCCTTGGTCTAGAACACTTTATGTGTCTTTCTTTTATTGTGTGTATTTTATTAGACACACCATTGTGCATATAGCACCTATATATATGATTTAAATTTTACATATAGCACATAGACATGTCAAGTAAATTCATATTACAGATAATGAAATGTCTGAACTTAAAGCATATAACACATAGATGTAGCAGTTAATTCATATTGTAGATAAGGAAATGTTTGAACTTATAGATATTTCACTAACGTTTCCTTCTTGGAGTCCACCGACGTTCTTTCATCGCTTCTAGATCGGGTCCCTACAATCGAAATAATCAACGATTATTTCCAATATTTATTTCATACTTAAAATATCGTAAAAAAGTAAGAATTCTAAGTTTGAGTCCCTAACGATGAATTTAGAGATTTAGCATTTCATTTTAAACTTTTCTGTCAACTTTTGCCAAAATGACCATTTTGTCCTGATCTTTTGACAAAATGATCATTTTGTCCCTAGTGGAATTCCTCTTCGTAAATCTATTTTTCTTTGACTTAAAACTTAATTTTGGCCTTTAGAAATTTAATTAAGCTATTTTAAAGCCCTAACGGTCCTTTTCTAACATTTCTGAAATAGCTTAGAAAATCCCGTCGTAACATTTTCACTTTAATGTTTTGACGGGATTTTCTAAGCCCAAAAATCATAAAATAAATTTTCATAGACCTTACCATATTTTTACAGCATTAATTGTTGTAATTTCTCTGTCTATTTTTCATCCAACCCTTGGGTGACCCTATTCCGACCTTAGGTCGTTTATCCTCTTTTTCTTGCATTTCGGGGCTCCGAAGGGATGTTTTACTAATATTAAAAATGTTCGTTGTCCTTTCCCAGGCTAGGTCACCAAGGGGGCTTGGATTTTCACCTCGATCACATTTTTATCCCTCGTTTCCCAAAATACCCTTTGGGTCATTCTAAAAATTTCAGTAGTATTTCAACTTAAGTTTTAGGTTCCCGACATTTAGATAACGCCTCAAAACTATTGTATCTGCCACATACTACACCAACGGCCAAATTTTTATGCAAAAGATTAAACTTTTTATGTAAAAATTTTCATAAAACCTAATCATTTCTAACGACATTTTCATCCATTCTTTTCCATTCTCACCTTCCATTTTTGTCCACAAGTTCAAACACAAATTTTTCTCTTCACAAACTTAATCCATCACACTACATAACCCATGGTTTTTCCATGAAAAACCTAAGCAAAAATTCGATTTCCTAGGGTTAAATCATTAAATTTTCGTTTTCTCACAATCCTCGTTATTCACCTACGATAATCTAACTTCCATAACACCGAATTAAACATCGTAACATCATAATTTTTACAGCCCCAAAATCATCACCAAATCTCATGGTTTTAATGTTTTACTCGCAAATTTCTACCCTAGTTCAACAGTAACTTAATTTAATATGTAAACCTTGATTTGTAGCCACAAAATCACCATTTACCATAATCAAATTTTCTTCCAAAATCACAGTAGCAGGGGCACGGATTCTACAACCCAAAATGCATAAAAAATTTCAAGAAAGGCTTATTTACCTTATCTTAGTGAAAGAGTTCGCTCACATGCACCAAAAATGTGATTTTTGCACAAAACCGTCGAAAATTCCCTTTGGTTGGGCTTGGTGTTTTCTCTATTCTCTCTTGGCTATGACTGCTAGTTTTTGGGGATTAATAGCCGTGTATGAAGAGCTAAAAATAGCCTCCAATATCCGACTCCACTTAAACCTAATTTACATCCTTTTTTTTTTTCTAATAGCCTCCAATATCCGGTTCCACTTAAACCTAATTTACATCCTTTTTTTTTCTTACTTTTAATTAATGTTTGTAATTTTTTCTCAAATTACATAATTTCCTTGCAATTTTGGACCAATCATGGGTAGCCAAACTAACCCCCATTTAGCCACCTATTACCGGATCCTCCAAGTGAATCATTTCCCAAAATTTTGTTTTTAAAACAAAAGAAAAAAATGAAATTTTGGAAAACTTTTAGCCCTTGGATCCTTTTAAACCTAAGCCATTGATCTTCTAATTCTTTCCATTGAGTTTATTTTGTTATTCCTATATTTATGACATCATCATATAATTGGTTGGTCAAAGTTTGATCAAAAGTCAAACCGAAAGAGATTTTACCAAAATCACGTTGGCAGGTTTCTAAAGTCGTCTATGTGATCGGTTTGCCTTAAATCACTTCCGTTTGGCCAAAAATCATTATCGTAAGTATTTCATCCTTTTGTGGACCTTGGTTATCGTCTAGGGTTTTTGATACCGAATTAGCACCATTCTTTGCATTTCAATTCTGTAAAATTTTTCATCACCGAATTCCTGACCTTTAATATTGTTATAACATTTTATTACGTTCTAAACAACATTAAATCATGCATTTCACATTTTAAACAAAAAAATCATTGTATACATACAATGTATATATTTTTTCGAGAACGATGAAATTTCTCAACTGTCACATTCACCCCTCCTTATAAAATTTTCGTCCTCAAAAATTAGAACAAGTGGGGGTACAATGATTTCATTTCATCCTCATGTTCTTACATAGCCTCTTCGATACTATGATTTCTCCATAGCACCTTGACTAGTGGATCGTCTTATTCCTCAATATCTGATCTTCGTGGGTTAAGATTTGGACAGGTTGTTCCTTATAGGTTAGATCTTCTTGAACTTGAATCGGTTCATGCTTTAACACATGTGTTGGGTCTAGTACATACTTTCTTAACATTGAAACATGGAAGACATTGTGCACAGCCAACAAATCTGGAGGTAACGCTAACTTATAGGCCACCTTTCCAATGTGTTTGATAATTTCAAAAGGTTTAATATACCTTAGACTCAACTTTCCCTTTTTACCGAATCGCATTACATCCTTCATTGGCGATACTTTAAGAAATACGAAATCCCATTTTTTGAACTCTAAGAGTCTTCGTCGTTTGTTTGTATAGCTCTTCTGCTAGCTATGAGTAATCTTCATTTTTTACTGGATTTTTACAATTGCATGTGAAGTCTCCCGTATGAAGTCAATCTTATGCAGCTGCTTTTCTCATAAATCGTATCAATGAATTGGTGATTTGCACTTTCGTCTATACAAAGTCTCATAAGGTGTCATCTCGATGAAAACTTGGCAACTGTTATTGTATTAGAATTCCACCAAAGGTAGCTTCTCATTCCAAGCTCCTAGGAAATCTATTATACAAGCTCGAAGCATATCTTCCAACATTTGGATGGTTCGCTCAGATTGCCCATCCATTTGAGGGTGAAAAGCTGTGTTGAGTCGCAACTCTGTACCCATGGCTTCTTGTACACACTTCCAAAACGTCAAAGTGAACTGGGCATCTCGATCGGAGATAATGGTCTTTGAAATGCCATGTAGCCTGATGACATAGGTCACATACAAATTCACTAACTTGTCCAATGTGAAGGTCATTTTTATAGCTATAAATCACGTTGTCTTTGTTAATCTGTCTATAATCACCCAAATAGCATCGTAGCCTTCCCGGGTTTTAGGTAGTCCTACCACGAAATCCATGGTGATGTGCTCTCACTTCCATTCAAGAATCTCCAGAGGTTCTAATTCTCCTTCGAGATGTTAATGTTTGGCCTTGACTTTTTGGCAAGTCATGCATCTATCCACGAACTCTGCAATGTCATTTTTCACCCCTTTCTACCAAAATTGCATCCTTAAGTCTTGATACATTTTGCTGGCTCCAGGATGAACTGAGTACGGTGTTTCTTGAGCTTCCATCATGATTTGCCTTCTTAATCCTTGGTCGGTTGGAACATGAATCCTTCCTTAATAGAGAATCATTCTGTCATTGGTAATGCTTGCTTATAACTTCTTGTCCTTGGAAATTCCTTTTCGAAGCTTTACTAAGTTTGGATCCTGCTTTTGGGCTTCTTTGATATCTTCAAATAGTGATGACTCCAATTGAAGTGTAGCTAATATCCCGAATATTAACTCCAATTTGAGGGGGTTTATTTCTTGCTACAATAATCTTGGTAATTCATATAACCACTGAGGAGTCGTCAATTTCCTACTTAGAGCATCAGCTACTTGGTTTGCCTTTCCGGGATGGTAGAGCATTTCACAATCGTAGTCTTTTACCAACTCCAACCATCTTCTTTGCCGCATGTTTAGCTCTTTTTGAGTGAAGAAGTACTTCAGGCTTTGATGATCTGTGAAGATTTGACATTAAGCTCTATACAGGTAGTGTCTCCATATTTTGAGTGCTAACACGACCATAGCTAATACCAGATCATGTGTTGGGTAATTCTTCTCATGATCCTTTAATTGACGTGATGCATAAGCAACTACTTTGCTATTTTGCATTAACACCGCTCCTAGTCCCACCTTCGATGAATCACTGTAGATGTCAAACTTTTCCCCTTCAGTAGGGATGGTGAGAATGGGTGTGCTAGTCAATCATCTCTTTAGTTCCTGAAAACTTTCTTCACACGTGCTAGTCTATTCATACTTCTTCTCCTTTCTTGTTAATTCTGTAAGGGGTGTAGTGAGTCTGGCAAATCCCTCAATGAATCGTCTATAGTACCTAGCTAAGTGTAGAAAACTTCGCATCTCAGTTACACTTTTCGGTACGGGCTACTTACTAATAGCTTCTATCTTGACAAGATCTATGGAGATTCCGTCTCTAGAGACTACATGTGCTAGTCAATTGTCTCTTTAGTTCCTGAAAACTTTCTTCACACGTGCTAGTCTATTCATACTTCTTCTCCTTTCTTGTTAATTCCGTAAGGGGTGTAGCAAGTCTGCAAATCCCTCAATGAATCATCTATAGTACCTAGCTAAGCGTAGAAAACTTCGCATCTCAGTTACACTTTTAGATACGGGCCACTTACTGATAGCTTCTATCTTGATAGGATCTATGGAGATTCCATCTCTAGAGACTACATGTCCTAGAAAATGTACTTGATCAAGCCAAAATTGCATTTTGAGAACTTCGCATAAAGCTGATGATACCTTAGCATATGTAGAACGATTTGTAGATACTCTTCATGCTTTTTTCGAGTCTTAGAGTAAATAAGAATGTCATTAATAAATACAATGACAAACTTATCCAAAAACTCCTTGAAAACTCAGTTCATCAAGTCAATAAATGCTGTTGGAGCATTTGTTAGTTTGAACGACATCACTAGAAATTTATAGTGTCCTTATCAAGTTCTGAACGCTGTCTTTGTCACGTCACTATCCTTGATCCTCAGTTGATGATATCCAGAGCGTAAATCTATCTTTGAGAATACTGAATCTTCCTTGAGTCGATCAAAAAGATCATCAATCCTTGGAAGTGGATATTTGTTCTTGATAATAACCTTATTCAACTTTTTGTAGTCAATGCACATTCTTAACATCCCATCTTTCTTCTTCACAAATAACATTGGAGCTTCCCAAGATGAGTAACTTGGTCGAATAAATATCTTCTCAAGTAGCTCCTTCAATTACACCTATAGTTCTTTTAGCTCTGCTGATGCCATACGATACGGCGCCTTGGATATCGGTGCAGCTCCCGGTAGCAGCTTGATCTTAAACAAAATCTCTCGCTCCAATGGAAATCCTAGTAGATCATCTAGAAACACATCAATAAATTCATAGACCACAGGAATATCATCTGGTCACAATTTTTCCCCTTTTTTCACATCGTTTACGAAAGCTAAATATCTGGCACATCAATTGGACATTAGCTTACGAGCCTTCATTGAGCTAATCATCATTTTCAATAGCTTTTGAAACAAAGTGACATATTCGAAACCCTTTTCTCCATCAGGTCCAAAGACTACCTTTCGGTATCGACAATTGATTGTGGCTTGATATTTTCCTAGGAAATCCATTCCTAGGATCACGTCATAATCGGCTAGCTTTATGACTATAAGATCAACAAATAACTCCCTACATACCACATTTACTGATACATGTTGTAACCGATAATTGGACAACAAGACTTCACCTAAAGGCAACATGGTCCTAAACATCATTCCAATTCTATCCTTAGTATGTTCTAACTTTGCAGCAAATTCGTATGATGCAAAGGAATGTAAAGCACCAGAATCAAAAAGGACACTTGCTAAGTGGTTAGCCATAGAAAGCTGACCTGTAACCACGTTGGATGTCCCTGCCTCTGCATCCTCCTTTTTATAGGCCATTACTTGTGCATCAGCGCGAGGTGTATATTCTTGTCGTTCTAGCCATATTGGAGGCATTACTGGGGACCCTTCAACTCTTCCTTGCAAGTCAAGAACTTAAGGGGGTTGTTGATGTGGGGGAAATTATTGGCGTGGTTGCATAGTTCCTTGGACATTCTGGCGATTGCTCAAACAGTTCTTGGCAAAGTGAACTTCTCTTCCATAAAGGAAATATGCATTTGTGTCGAATTGGCATTGGCCTTGGTGCCTTTTCCCGCATGTGGCACAACTGGGAATGTTCGGTCCTGCATTGGCATTGGACTTTTACTACTGATTACAGTTGTCTTGGCTTCTATTCCCTGGAAAATTGCCCTTTCTTTTGTACGACTGTTGAGGGCCTTGATTACTGGACTGACCCAGCCTAGTAGTCTAGTTAGACTTGTTAACCTGACCAGTTTGACTCCCTACTGAGGCTGACTTAGTAAGGATATTTTCTTTCTTTCTGGCTTCCAACACTTTTTCTCTTTCTTCTTTTTATTGAGCTAAAAGATACTCTGCTCTCAAGACTCGGCTCACATAATTAGCTACTGAAGTTGGTGGTACAGGCCTGCTATCTACTAGGACAGAGTTCTCGAGTCGAAACATACCTATCATCTTTTGGATCTTCTCTCTTTCGGTGGGAACAACATAAGGGCATAGTCTAGATAACTGGTTAAATTTTTGGCACACTTCGCTGACCGACATATTCCCTTGCTTCAGTTCTGCAAATTCTTTTTGCTGATGTCTTAGAGATGCAGGATCGTAGTATTTTGGTTAAATTCTTCCAAGAATTCGTTCCAGGTCATGGTGGTTACATCCTTCCTCATCCGAATGGTGTCCCACTAGAATCTGGCATTCTTTCTTAGTATAAAGGATGCACACATAATTTGTTCCTATTTTGTTAGGTTCATGAACTCCAAGATCATCTGGAGTGAGGAGAGCCTTCCTCCGCTTCCAAGGAGTCTATGGAACCCTTAAATTCTGGCGGCTTCATCCAATGGAAACACTCATAGAGAGGTTCTTGGTTGATTATCGATTACGGTTTGCAGACTCCTGGAATAGTTGGTGGCACTACTTGTTGCATCGCAGTTGCCTGCGAAGTTTGGCCTTCTTCTTGGCCCTGTCTTTGCTCCATTACATTTAATCGCTACCTTAATTCTACATTTTCTTTCATTTGAGCCTCTAGAAGAGCTTGTAACTCTTCTACTTTATTGGACAGGATAGGTCGTCATCCTCTTCTTGTATTCATCATGCTCTTTCCTTTCCTAAAATAGCATGATGACAAAGAGCATGATGACCAAATGTTAAACTTTCCATGAATAAATTTTGTAACATAAAAAAAAATTTAAACATTTCATAATTTAACATATTGTTTATTTCATAATATAAACATTTCATAACATTTCACCGCATTTACATATCATACATGAATACTTACGTATACTTTAACATTAAGGCCATATTTATCATAGCCTTCTACTTCAAATATATATTTATGCAAATATACATATACCTATATACATTTCACACTTTAGTCATTTTGCTCATTCTAATCTAAGGGAAACTCTTCTGGGTCTTCTTTTTCATTGTTTGAACCATTTCTAGCACCAGAGAAGGTTCCTTGATCAAGGTTTGCATTAGTTCTCTACTGCGATGGACCGGCCTTATGGCCATTAGCCATTGGTCGTGGTCTAAAAAGATGCATCAACATCTCATCTTGGTACTCCTATTCTTGCTTGTCCCATTCTACATGTTCCCCCAATAGTTCTCTCTCTTCTTTGATTACCTTAATAGCAAACCCGCGTAGTGTAAGGGGGTAGAGCGGACTCGCCCTCTGTCTTAGCTCTGCTGTGAGTCCTCTCCAAAATATGTCACAATAATCCTCATTAGTGAAGTTAGGCAACGGGCATCTTCTCATAATATTTTCTTCAAAGCGTATCACATACATAAGTACAGTGTCACTGGACGTCATTAGTAATCTCTCAGTCCACTAGACAAACTCCCTTCTATCTGCAAATCATGGTAGTATAGGCGGTAATGTATTCTCTCTACATCCTTGAGGAACTGGGGCCGCTGCTGGCTTCCCCGAGAAAATTGCTCTCTTATGGTCTAGCAAAAATCAGCCCAGTTGAGTCCTAACAACTCATCCTGGTCACAATAGTCCCAGTACACTTGAGCATCTCCCTGAAAGGTGCTCAAAGCTAGACCCAACTATCTTGATTGATATCACACAGAAGTATAATCATCTCGACAACATGAAGCCAGTCTTGTACTTTCATGGACTGCTATCCTCCTTCGAAAATGGGTGGTTGATAGGCCCTAAATGCTTGAACAGCTCGAGCAGAAATCCTTATTCCTATATGCTGTCGTCCACCCATGATCGGGATGTCAATCTCCACTGGTAGAGGAAGTATCGGTGGAGGAGATGGGACTCTGATCACCGTCGGAACAACGACCCGTGGAACAGCGAGGTCTGCTGACACTAGAGAACGTACAGTCAGGCGTTGGGATAAGGACGGCCTAACAATTGACCTAGTCCATACTCTAGGTGATTCTCTAGCTCTGCATGGTCGTAGTCTCACGTAAGGTGGTCTCGTAATCTTACTTCCTACACAATATTTATATTCAAGTAAATAAACATTTACTAATGTAAAATAAAACCAACTTACTTCAATCTACAAACTGGATGTGCATCGTGCCAGGAGGGATATGGTCAATCTACTCTGATACCAACTATGGCGGCCCGCCCTAAGTGGAGGCTAAACAGCACTATCACGGTTGAGCTCTGAAGCCAACTGCGATAGTCTGTCACCTCATGGGTCACTGGCAACTACTTTTAACGTACTTTCATTGTTTAACATACTTACTTTAACTTTCCTATTTAATTGTATACATAATTTTTTTTTTAAACTTGAAAAATTGTATCATCGTAAAATATTTACTATAGTAAACATCTTACATTGTCGTAACTTAATTTACATTATAAATACATCGTTTCAAAATCCATTCAAATTCTGCTTAGCGAAAGACTTGTAGCAAGACCAGAACCCTCACCCAGTCCCTTGGCACATGCAGATCCAAACCATCATCCATCATAATTTTATTAACGTATAGGTTGTTTACCTGTAACATGAACAAACTTATGAGCTATAGGCCAAGTAAGTTCAAATATTAAGACAAGTAACATAGACCATAGACCATAACTCAGAGCGTTAAATATAATGTTAGTGCGCATTATGCTTATTTATGCTCACTTATGGATAATGTTTCAATCTTAGGTCTTTATCTTGCATTACATTCTAGTTTTGGACCCCATGTTGGTTGTACCATAGTACACGCATGACTGAAAGGGACACTAGGGAGCGACCTACTGGCCAATCCTCAACATTCTAACATAACATTAACATAAACATAACATGAGGAACCTCCACCTTGCAGGAGGCTGGTACGCCAATAGGTGGTTTTATTACCATCTTTCATATGGTTCTTACCAGGTGATATTCTCATTACCCCTTGGTCTGGAACACCTTACATGTCTTTCTTTTATTGTGTATTTTATTAGACACACCATTGTGCATATAGCACCTATATATATAATTTACATTTTACATAGAGCACATAGACATGTCAAGTAAATTCATGTTGTAGACAATGAAATAGCTGAACTTACAACATATAACACATAGACATAGCAGTTAATTCATGTTATAGATAAGGAAATGTCTGAACTTACAGATATTTTGTTAACGTTTCCTTTTGGGGTCCACTGACGTTCCTTCATCGCTTCTAAATTGGGTTTCTATAACCGAAATAATCAATGATTATTTTCAATATTTATTTCATACTTAAAACATCATAAAAACATAAGAATTTTAAGTCTGAGTCCCTAACGATGAATTTAAGGATTTAGCATTTCATTTTTAACTTTTCTGTCAACTTTTGTCAAAATGACCATTTTGTCCCTAGTAGAATTCCTCTTCGTAAATCTACTTTTCTTTGACTTAAAACTTAATTTTGGCCTTTAGAAATTTAATTAAGCTATTTTAAGAACCTAACGGACCTTTTCTAATGGTCCTTTACCCTTAACAGGTCTTTGGGACGTAATATTTTCACTTTAATGTTTTAATGGGATTTTCTAAGCCCAAAAATCATACAATAAATTTTCCTAGACCTTACCATGTTCTTACAGCATTAATTGCTGCAATTTCTCTGTCTATTTTTTACTCGACCCCCGGGTGATACTATTCCGACCTTAGGTCGTTTATCCTCTTTTTGTTGCATTTCGGGGCTTCAAAAGGATTTTACTAATATTAAAAACGTCCGTCATCCTTTCGTAGGCCTAGGTCATCGAGGGGGCTCAGGTTTTCACCTTGACCATATTTTTACCTACCGTTTCCCAAAATACCCTTCGGGTCATTCTAAAAATTTCGTCAACATTTCAGCTTAAATTTTGAGTCCTCGGCATTAAGGTAACGCCTCAAAACCATTGTACTTGCCACATACTATACCAAAGGCCTAATTTTTACGCAAAAAATCAAAATTTTTATGTAAAAATTTTCATAAAAACCTAATCGTTTCTAACAAAATTTTCATCCATTTTTTTCCATTCTCACCCTCGGTTTTTGTCCACAAGTTCAAACACAAATTTTTCTGTTCACAAACTCAATCCATCACACTACATAACCCACGGTTTTTCCATGAAAAACCTAAGCCAAAAATTCATTTCATAGGGTTAAATAATGAAATATTTGTTTTCCCACGATCCTCGTTATTCACCTACGTCAACCTAACTTCTTTAACACCGAATTGAACATCGTAACATCAAAATTTCTTAAACTCTTGCTCATCCATTATCCATGGTTTTACAGCTCCAAAATCATCACCAAATCTCATGGTTTCAATGTTTTACTTGCTAATTTCTACCCTAGTTCAATGGTAACCTAATCTAACACGTAAAACTTGATTTGTAGCCACTAAATCATCATTTACCATAATCAAATTTTTTTTTCCAAAATCACAACAGCAGGGGCACAGATTCTACAGCCCAAAATGCATAAAAAATTTCAAGAAAGAGCTATTTATCTTGTCTTAGTACAAGAGTTTACTCAAGTGCACCGGAAAAGCAATTTTTGCACGAAACCATCAAAAATTCACTTTGGTTGAGCTTGGTGTTTTCTCTATTCTCTCTTGGCTATGGCTACTAGTTTTTGGGTGTTAATAGCTGTGTATGAAGAGCTGAAAACAGCCCCCAATATCCGATTCCACTTAAACCCAATTTTCACCCTTTTTTTATTTTTTCTTACTTTTAATTAATATTTGTAATTCTTTCTCAAATTACATAATTTCCTTGCAATTTTAGACCAATCATAGGCAGCCAAACTCGCTCCCATTCAGCCACCTACCACCGGATCCTCTAAGGGAATCATTTCACAAAATTTTGTTTTTAAAACAAAAGAAAAAGATGAAATTTTGGTAAACTTTTAGCCCTTAGATCAAAATCTCTTTAAACCTAAGCCATTGATCTTCTAATTCTTTTCATTAGGTTTATTTTGTTATTCCTACATTTATGACATCATCATATAATTGATTGATCAAAGTTTGATCAAAAGTCAAACCGAAAGAGATTTCACCGAAATTGCACCGGCGGGTTTATAATGTGACAATCGGGAAATTCAGGCAATTCTCGGAAGAAAATGTACAAATGTATGTATATAACAATTTGTACTATTTAAAGAGTGAAATAAATGTATTTATATTGTTCAGAATATATTAAAATGTTCTAACAATACTGACGAGTAAAAATTCAGTGTTGAAAAAATTCACTGAGTTAAAACGGGCAAAACGGTGCCAAAACCGGCATTGAAAACCCTAACCGCGGCAATAAAAGATGGAAAACTTCCGGGATTAATTTTGATCAAACGGAATCAGTTTAAATTGATCCGACTACACAGGAGACCTCAGGAACATGCCGGGACGATTTCAGGAAAATTTCGGCTCGAACCGGTATCGGTCAAAAAGTAGTCGAATTAATGTGAATAGTGAAAGTCAAAGTCAACTTTGCTTTAGCATTTATGACATCATAAATCCCTTTAATAAATGGGAAGAAAATGGTGGTTGGTAGCATTAATGGCCATGATTTACTTGCTTTTTAATCTAAAGGCCAAGATTTGGCCAAAATTCACCATTTTGATTTTTTGAAAAATATGGAAAGAATTAAGGTGAAAGGTGTTGAGTTTTGATTGGTGGAAAGCCAAATTAATTGGCCTTTTAGTTGCTTAAGTCGGCAACTTTAGTGAATAAAGTGGCCGAAACCAATTTTCAAGCCAAACCAAAGATAACAAAATTTCTAAGTTATTTTTCATGGTGGAGCCGTGAGCTACCAAGGGAGATTAAGAGAATTCTTCAATTTTTCTTCATCAAATTGGTGTCAAAGCATTCCTTGAAGACAAAGGAAGCAAGTGAACAAGGTAACTCCCCTTGGATTGAACTTTTTCTTGGTTTTTTTTAAGGAAACCGTGGGATGAATAGTGAAAAAAGATTGAAAAAATTTTGGTTATTTTCAATGATTTGATGCTTGGGTTTTGTTAAGGGTGTAATTAGGAAGAAAACCATGTAATTGGTTTAAAGAAAAACCAAAATTTTGTTGGTTTTCCAAGGGTAAAACCGTGGGTTACCAAGAGTAAGCAATGAGAAATTTTTGTGGTTTAATTGTTAACATGCTTTCAATTTAAATTTTGTTAAGAATAAAGCATGGTTTGCATTATGGAAAGCTTGGAAAAAAAAATTTTGGTGTGAATTCCCTAATGTGGCCGTGGGATTACTTAGGGTTTGGAAGAAAAATTTTGCATGGTTTATGTGATATTTGGATGACTTAAATCATGCATTTTATAATGTAAATGATGGAATTATGATTGAAAGCATTAAACAAAAATGTTATGCATGTTTTTCATTAAATGGCCGTGGGTTATATGTGATTAAAAACCCTAAGAAAATTGTTGAAAAAAGGCATTGAAATGGGCTTGAAAATGTGTTAAAAAAATGACATTTTAATAGCCTAAAATGTGGTGGAAAATTTGAGAAGTTTGGTTCGGTTTGTAGGAAAATAAATCGGTAAAAACGTATCAGAGTGGCGCAGCGGAACAATAAAAATTTTTAGATCGTTAAATATCTCATGATGCCATATACAATAAACCAACAACAATTAAAACTCATACCTCAAGGACGCCAATCTTGCAGGAGGAGAATGACCGGAGGCTTCAACCAACTAGCCTTCTCTACTATTCTCCAATTCCCGAATGGCTGAGTGTGTGGGCACTCTGAACCTCGATCGGTATGCTAGCACTGCTAGTCTTCTTCCGACCACCCAGATCTCTAAAGAACTTTATTGTCACGATGAGCTGTGCAACAATAAGCCTGCTCACCTGAGAGTCTGTGGTCTAAGAGAACTGGAGTGGCAGGACCTCTATTTATAGACCTGCATGAGGTGAATCTCTGAATTTGAATTGGACTAGGAAAAGATATTTTCCCTTATCCAAACCCAAAAAATCCGAATTTTCCAAGGGAGAATCTCCACAATTAAATTCGGTTTTTCTAGATAAATCCAATCCAAATCTTAACAAGATTTTAGCTATAATTTTATCTCCCTTTTCCAACCAAAAAATCCGAATTTTCCAAGGAGAAAATCCTCCAAATTTTCGGCCACTTTTAGGATAAGGGAGAATCAAAATTCCACTAGGATTTCTCAAGCAAAATCTCATCTTAACCTTATTCAAAAATAACCGAATTTCCTAGGATTAGGGATCCAAAATTTCGGCCACTTTTGGGAGGAGAGAGAAACCAAATTCAACTAGGATTGAAGCTTGAATATTCCCTTGAATCTTATCCACAAAATCCGAAATCTTTCATGAGGATTATCCTCAAAATTTCGTCCCTTATTTGTTGGGATTTGGATTCAAAATTCAAGTAGGATTCTAACAAGATTATCCTCTCCAAATCCAACTCAAATTCGAATTTCAAACCTTGTGGATTTTCCACAACAAATTCGAATCCTACTTGGACTGTGATTCAAAATTTGAATTTCAAATTTCAAATTCAAATTTCAAATTCAAATTTCAAATTTCAAATTTCAAATTTAAATTTCAAATTCAAATTTCAAATTCAAAATTCAAATTTCAAATTTCAAAATTCAAATTTCAAATTTCAAAATTCAAATTTCAAATTCCACAAAACGGTTGTATTTCATATTCTTGTTCTCATGGATAATTTTCTACAACTCCAATCCAATCTCAAATAAAATCATGGCAACTTTATTTGGAGTTCGAATAATTGTGTACTCTATTATCCAAAACAAAATCTGAATCCAACCGGAGAGAATCTTGTCTACCATCCTAATCCTGTGTCATCACCATCCATGCATAATAAACTAGCCAATAGCATACACAAATCAATTTGCCAAACGTTAAGGAATTATGTGGAGCTAGTAGAGGGACTGATTGGACATATATAATCGGGCTCCCGTGATTCCATATGATCATCATTCTGTACCGAACAACTCAATCATATGATCACTAATTTCAGAGTCACACCACTATAAACCTGAAACTGAACTCCCAATTATATACCGTATTACGTAAGCCTGTGACGAGCTACCATCCAATGACCTTGTCATATATGCAAAACCCTCATATGATATCCATGATCAGCCTTAGGTCAAAGTCCGTTTAATCCTACTGATCAGGCTATCTTAAAGTTCCATTATACTACCAAATCTAGAAAATGATTATTCACCATATGTGAATAAGAAGTCATCCGCCCAGCAGACGACCCAAGGCCTTGTCCATTTTCACATTCAGTATAATGCCTTTAAGAGGATACCTTTAACTCCTCAGAGCTATGATTCCGATATCTGCAAACAAACCCTTCATCGTATACAAGTCATGCACCCAACGAACCGGTCTATAAGCTTACTACCTCTGAGACGCTTTAGCCATTGGAACATCAAAGTACACAAGTCATATACATGAAGTAGTTCATTTACTCAAGATTAAGGTTATTGCATAATGAACGTCAAAAGCAGATTGATCCACTCATAGCGGACTACGTAGATCAATCACGCTTTAGTCCCGGTCTAATATGTCACCACCAAGCAACATATCCATGTCTCTACTTGGGAGTCCAGCTCCAGACAGTCAAGACAGACCGTCCCCTCTAAGGCTTTAGATAACATAATAGTCTTAACATGAGTTAGATGCTCGGTCTAACCCCATAGACTACAGACCATAGTTTAGACTGCAAACTTTAGAACATTGTCTTCTTGCATACAAAAATCCATTGCATGCAACGTTCTAACAGTTTTAACACAAGCAGTCAGTGAGCCATATTTGCTTACATTTACTTTAACATGTAAATAAGACGAGGACAGATAGCAATGTAATGAATAACCTCTAAGTATAATTTTATTATCCAGTTCAAAATGAATACATCAAAATGTCTCTAATACTTAGGGCATTTCCTAACAATCTCCCACTTGCCCTAAGCCAGTAGATGTGCCATGTTACGCATCCTCATCGCCTCTACATGCCTCTCAAAGCTTCTAGCTACCAAAGTCTTAGTAAAGGGATCAGCGATGTTGTCCTCGGACACGATCTTACATACATCCACTTGTCCTGTCTCCACATGCCCTCTAATAATGTGATACCTCCGATCGATGTGCTTGGTCCTCTTGTGGTGCCGAGATTCCCTTGTGTTGGCAATAGCCCCTGTATTATCACAGTAAAGTGTGATAGGCTTGTCAACACCCGGAATGACCTCAAGGTCTCTAAAGAACTTGCGGAGCCAAACCGCTTCTTTAGATGCCTCAGCCGCAGCCACATACTCAGCCTCCATAGTAGAGTCAGCTGTGCAGCCCTGCTTCACGCTCCTCCACACAATGGTGCCTCCTCCGAGCAAAAACACTGATCCAGATGTCGATTTCCTCGAATCCTTACAAGTCTGGAAGTCTGAGTCCGTGTATCCTACGGGTGTTAGGTCCCCTCCAGAATACACTAGCATATAATCCCTCGTTCTCTTAAGATACTTGAGTATATGCTTTACTGCTTGCCAGTGCTTGGTTCCAGGATTCGCTTGATATCGACTCACCATACCTACTGCAAAACATATGTCCGGGCGAGTGCAAAGCATAGCGTACATAAGGCTACCCACAGCGGATGCATAAGGGACCTTACTCATACGCTCTCTTTCTTCCGATGTCTTGGGACAGTCATCCAATGAAAGAGTTAAACCGGCAATAGAAGGTTGTGAGCCTTTCTTTGCCTCTAGCATTGCATATTTGTCAATTATTTTATCTATGTATGAAGCTTGGGATAACGCTATCATTTTGTTCTTTCGATCTCTGAAGAGACGAATGCCTAGAACATAATTAGCTTCTCCCAAGTCCTTCATGTCAAACTGTTGGTGTAACCAAAGCTTGACCGATGATAAGTTCCCTACATCATTCCCAATGAGTAGTATATCATCGACATAGAGTATCAGAAAGACCACTTTTCCATCCTTAATACGTTTATAAACACAAGGTTCATCAACGTTCTGCTCAAAACCAAATGTCTTAATCGCTTGATCAAACCTCTGGTTCCATGAGCGGGATGCCTGCTTTAATCCATAAATGGATCTAAGCAACTTGCAGACTTTCCTATCTTGGCCTTTTGCTACGAACCCTTCGGAGTGTATCATATAGATACACTCTTCAAGATGGCCATTTAAGAATGCCGTCTTGACATCCATTTGCCAGATCTCGTAATCGAGAGCCGCAGCAATGGATAGAAGAATACGGATAGACTTAAGCATAGCAACAGGCGAAAAGGTTTCCTCGTAATCGATTCCAGCCTTTTGCGTGTATCCCTTTGCAACCAGTCTAGCTTTGAAAGTTTCCACTCTCCCTTCCGCATCCTTCTTTCTTTTGTAGACCCATTTGCATCCAATGGGTTTTATCCCATCCGGCAAATCTATAAGTTCCCAAACAGAGTTGGATTTCATAGAATCCATCTCATTGTTCATAGCCTGTTTCCAAGATCTAGAATCAACATCCTTTATAGCTTCATCATATGTGACCGGATCTTCCTCATGCTCATGAGCCTCGGCCTGGTATACCTCAGCATCATACATAAAGAAATTAGGTTTCTTAGAAACCCTCCCACTACGACGAGGCACCCTAAATTGTTGATCGTCTGCAGGTCTTTCACTGGAACTCGGACTTGCGTCCAAGACCGAAATCTGTGGAGCAGTTCTTTCACCCGATAACTCCTCTAGCACCACTTTGCTTCGAGGCTTAAAGTCATTCATGTGACTTTCCTCCAAGAATGTCGCATGGGTTGAGACAATGACCTTTTGTTCCTTCGGGTTATAGAACAGACCTCCTTTAGTTCCTTTTGGATACCCTACAAACATGCACAATTCTGATCTTGGTTCCAACTTCTTCGCATCCCCATCCAGTACATGTACCGGGCAGCCCCATATTCTCATATGTCCAAGGGAGGGCTTCCTGCCACGCCACAATTCATACGGAGTTCTAGGAATTGATTTGCTCGGAACCTGGTTCAGAATATAGCACGCCGTTTGTAAAGCATGTCCCCAAAATGATAATGGCAGCGTTGAGTAACTCATCATGGACCGTACCATATCCAATAAGGTCCTGTTTCTCCTTTCGGCTACACCATTCTTTTGTGGAGTACCAGGTGTAGTCAATTGAGATAATATCCCATTCTCTACAAGATGTCCTAGAAATTCATCGGAGAGGTATTCGCCACCTCGATCAGATCGAAGTGTCTTTATGGATTTATCCAATTGCTTTTCCACTTCCGCACGATACTCTTTGAACTTGTCAAAGGTTTCGCTCTTGCGGTGCATCAGATACACATATCCATACCTCGAGTAATCATCTATGAAAGAGACATAGTACTCGAACCCTCCTCGTGCTGTGACGTTCATGGGGCCACATACGTCAGTGTGCACAATTTCTAAGAGCTCCTGTGCCCTTGTACCCTTAGCTCCAAAAGACCTCTTAGTCATCTTACCCTCTAGACAAGACTCACATTGGGGAAGTCGTACCTCCTCCAGAGATTCCAGAGGACCGTCTTTCACCAATCTTTGAATCCTATCCTGATTAATATGACCAAGTCTTAAATGCCAAAGATACGCCTTGTTAGAGTGAGAAACTTTCAACCTTTTAGAGTTATCAATTAATTCAGTGTCAAGCAGTGAGTACATCTTTGATCTGATCAAATATAGGTTTCCATCCATCCATCCAGAACAGATAAAAGACTTATTTCTACGAATATCAACTCTTTTACTAAAAGAAACTGAATAAGAATCCTTTATTAAACAAGCTACCGATATAAGGTTCCTCCTAAAATTAGGAACATAAAAACAGTCTTTCAATAAAATAAACCTAAATTGATCAAAATAAAGATGAACGTCTCCCACTGCCTCAGCCACCACAAAGCTACCATCTCCAGTCCACAATGAGAGGCTCCTATCATGTAGACTTCTCGTTTCCACGAACCCCTGCATAGAAACACAAACATGATTAGTGGCGCCCGAATCAATGACCCATGTGTCTTTCGATTCTTCCACCAAACACGCTTCTAAGTAATGAAGTTCCTTACCTTCCTTGCCCTTGGAGGCTAGGAATTCCCGGCAAGCCTTCTTGAAGTGACCTACCTTCCCACAGTGGAAGCATTTGGACTTTTTAGGGTCCTTTGGCTTCTTGTTCTTCTTCTTCTTCTTCCCGTCCGAGACAGGAGGATTAGAAGAACTGGAAGCCACTTGCTTCTTATTTGGCCTCTTCCTCTTCCGTGAGGGATTGGAAGATTCCGCCAAATTGGCCTCTCCTTTAGGTCGGACCATATCTTTATCCCTGATCATCCGCTCATAAGCCTGTAGTTGCTTCATGAGCTCGGTAAGTCCTAACTCCTTTGTCGCCAGATTGTATGCGGCCTTAAACCCCACAAAATCTTTAGACAGAGTCTTGAACACCATCTCGATCTGGGTGTTGTAGTCTAACTCAGCACCATTCTCGGCAGCTTCAGCGAAGAATCCCATTAGAGTGATCATATGGTCCTTCACCGGAGCACCAGCCTTTTGCTTGGAGTTCATAATGCTGGTGATAGCGGACTGTCGAGCCAATTTTTCTTGGCCTCCGAACATGTCCTCCAGATTTTCCATGATCTCCCCAGCAACTTGATAAGTCTCATGCTGCTTTTGTAAAGCACTCGTCATGCTAGCAAGGATGTAGCATCGAGCTATTTCATTGGATTCTCTCCAACGATTATAGGCAACCGGGACCTCCTCAAGTGGTGTGTCAGGTTTGGGCCCAGGTGGGCATGGTTCGTCCAGTACGAACTTGTGTCTCTCGCAGCTGAGAACTATTAATAGATTTCTTTTCCAATCTTTATAATTGTCGCCATTCAACTTATTTTCAGTAAGTATCGAAATGAGGGGTGTCGGTGACATTTTGAACTGAAATAAAATTATACTAGACATCATTATAAAGCCCAAGCAAATATGCAGATAATTTAGCAAATAAAACATACAAGTATGTTCCTACATGAAACTTGAAAAAACATGTAGCATTGCAACGGTAATTCTCAGCACCTATTGCCCCCAAGCCACCGAGGGGTGGTCATGAGAACAAATAGCCGGAACATGGACCCCGTCCAATTAATATATGTTACCTTAAATCCTCCAAGGTTAAGACATATATTAATAACCGCTTATTTGGCCACCAGTTTAGTTAACAGAGCTTCTAGGGAAGGTTAATAACTAAACGAGTCTTGAGTGTATAACCATTGTTTACGTAGCCCGATCCACGTCCTACCAAGCCACCGAGGGGTGGTCATGAATAGAATCGCACCCGAACACGTTTTCCACATAGGAGATCCAATCTAGTATACCGGCGGCGGTAAACACCTACCGAGGGGTGTGGTCAGGTCGGAACTGACGCGAGGCGTTACCATGCTTTCACATATGGATCAACAATGGAGGCCGTGGGTTTTGTTTGAAACCCTCTCCCACTCAATATTTTGAAAAACATGCAAGTTTTGACAAATTATGTATGATCAATATAGTATGAGCGGCACTCACCTATCCTATATGACATGTTATCAAATATGCATACAAAACATCCATCAATACATATTTATACATCCATGACATATCACAGAAAAAATAATTGACAGACTAACCAAGCCATGGTTCCATCCTAGAACAAAGAAAATAAAGATTACAAAATTCCATCCAAAGCATTCTTTGGGTCTTGAATTTTGTTCCCTCTTCTTGTATCCATCTTTATGTAGCCTCTCCATTTATTTCTCATCCCAAGAATTATTTAAAATTCAAATCTCCAAAAATTTAAATTTCAAATTCAAATTCCAAATTCGAATTTCAAATTTAAACTTCAAATTTAAATTTTTAAACAATTTTAAACATCATGTGTAATAATATGTAATTTCAAAAATTTCAAAATTACATATTTTTAAACATGATTTAAAATTAAATCTCAAATTTAAAAATCAAAATTTTTCTGATTTTTGGACCGTCGGACCGCCACCCCCGTAGGCGGCAGCCGCCGTGGGCAGCCACCAACCCCGGAGGGGCTGGCAGCCCACGGCCGCCCCTTGTGCAGCCTGCCGGGCTGCAGGCCAAGCCTGCAGCACCAGGCTGCACGCCCAGGCTGGGCGCAGCAGCCGACAGGCTGCAGGCAGCGCCTGCAGCCAGTGGCTGCACGCCCAGGCTGGGCGCAGCAGCCGACAGGCTGCAGGCAGCGCCTGCAGCCAGTGGCTGCACGCCCAGGCTGCGGCCAGCCTTGGGCAGGCTGCGCTACCCTCGGCTGCAGGCCAAGCCTGCGGCCGTGGGTGATGCTTGCCTACATAGGGGCTGCCGCAGCCCCATCCTGCCCGAGGGCAGGGGCTGCAGCCCTACCAAGGCCCGTCGGCCTATCCTGAGGGGTCGTGTCTCGATTTTCGTGCCATATTCCAATTTATCTTTTAGGATCTCCAAAAATTAATTTGAATCCCAATTAAATTGAAATTTTCCACACAATCAAAATTTCAACCTTTAAATTAAATTTAACTTTTGGGAAAAATAAATTACGGTCTTCAATCTTCAATCTCCTCCAAGAATAATTACATAAAAAATTCCTATACCGTTTCCGGTGTACAAAATTCTATCCATAAAAATTCTAAGAGACAAAAATTAATATCCATGGGAAAATTACAGTGTTAATAAACTGCTCCCATGGTTACATAAAAAATTCCTAGATACAATTTTTCTAAATTCTAAGGAACCATAACCGGTATAAACAAGCATGCTTATAATAATTCAAAAAATTAAAATAACCACATACTTTATACATAATACATGATAACAACATAAAGGAACCCTAGAATGCCACTCTCTAAATATCAAATCCATACATAAATAAAAAGACTAAGTAATTGTCTAATTTATATACATGGCATAGTCATGAGATGGCTCTGATACCAATTATAGGAAAATAAATCGGTAAAAACGTATCAGAGTGGCGCAGCGGAACAATAAAAATTTTTAGATCGTTAAATATCTCATGATGCCATATACAACAAACCAACAACAATTAAAACTCATACCTCAAGGACGCCAATCTTGCAGGAGGAGAATGACCGGAGGCTTCAACCAACTAGCCTTCTCTACTATTCTCCAATTCCCAAATGGCTGAGTGTGTGGGCACTCTGAACCTCGATCGGTATGCTAGCACTGCTAGTCTTCTTCCGACCACCCAGATCTCTAAAGAACTTTATTGTCACGATGAGCTGTGCAACAATAAGCCTGCTCACCTGAGAGTCTGTGGTCTAAGAGAACTGGAGTGGCAGGACCTCTATTTATAGACCTGCATGAGGTGAATCTCTGAATTTGAATTGGACTAGGAAAAGATATTTTCCCTTGTCCAAACCCAAAAAATCCGAATTTTCCAAGGGAGAATCTCCACAATTAAATTCGGTTTTTCTAGATAAATCCAATCCAAATCTTAACAAGATTTTAGCTAGAATTTTATCTCCCTTTTCCAACCAAAAAATCCGAATTTTCCAAGGAGAAAATCCTCCAAATTTTCGGCCACTTTTAGGATAAGGGAGAATCAAAATTCCACTAGGATTTCTCAAGCAAAATCTCATCTTAACCTTATTCAAAAATAACCGAATTTCCTAGGATTAGGGATCCAAAATTTCGGCCACTTTTGGGAGGAGAGAGAAACCAAATTCAACTAGGATTGAAGCTTGAATATTCCCTTGAATCTTATCCACAAAATCCGAAATCTTTCATGAGGATTATCCTCAAAATTTCGTCCCTTATTTGTTGGGATTTGGATTCAAAATTCAAGTAGGATTCTAACAAGATTATCCTCTCCAAATCCAACTCAAATTCGAATTTCAAACCTTGTGGATTTTCCACAACAAATTCGAATCCTACTTGGACTGTGATTCAAAATTTGAATTTCAAATTTCAAATTCAAATTTCAAATTCAAATTTCAAATTTCAAATTTCAAATTTAAATTTCAAATTCAAATTTCAAATTCAAAATTCAAATTTCAAATTTCAAAATTCAAATTTCAAATTTCAAAATTCAAATTTCAAATTCCACAAAACGGTTGTATTTCATATTCTTGTTCTCATGGATAATTTTCTACAACTCCAATCCAATCTCAAATAAAATCATGGCAACTTTATTTGGAGTTCGAATAATTGTGTACTCTATTATCCAAAACAAAATCTGAATCCAACCGGAGAGAATCTTGTCTACCATCCTAATCCTGTGTCATCACCATCCATGCATAATAAACTAGCCAATAGCATACACAAATCAATTTGCCAAACGTTAAGGAATTATGTGGAGCTAGTAGAGGGACTGATTGGACATATATAATCGGGCTCCCGTGATTCCATATGATCATCATTCTGTACCGAACAACTCAATCATATGATCACTAATTTCAGAGTCACACCACTATAAACCTGAAACTGAACTCCCAATTATATACCGTATTACGTAAGCCTGTGACGAGCTACCATCCAATGACCTTGTCATATATGCAAAACCCTCATATGATATCCATGATCAGCCTTAGGTCAAAGTCCGTTTAATCCTACTGATCAGGCTATCTTAAAGTTCCATTATACTACCGAATCTAGAAAATGATTATTCACCATATGTGAATAAGAAGTCATCCGCCCAGCAGACGACCCAAGGCCTTGTCCATTTTCACATTCAGTATAATGCCTTTAAGAGGATACCTTTAACTCCTCAGAGCTATGATTCCGATATCTGCAAACAAACCCTTCATCGTATACAAGTCATGCACCCAACGAACCGGTCTATAAGCTTACTACCTCTGAGACGCTTTAGCCATTGGAACATCAAAGTACACAAGTCATATACATGAAGTAGTTCATTTACTCAGGATTAAGGTTATTGCATAATGAACGTCAAAAGCAGATTGATCCACTCATAGCGGACTACGTAGATCAATCACGCTTTAGTCCCGGTCTAATATGTCACCACCAAGCAACATATCCATGTCTCTACTTGGGAGTCCAGCTCCAGACAGTCAAGACAGACCGTCCCCTCTAAGGCTTTAGACAACATAATAGTCTTAACATGAGTTAGATGCTCGGTCTAACCCCATAGACTACAGACCATAGTTTAGACTGCTAACTTTAGAACATTGTCTTCTTGCATACAAAAATCCATTGCATGCAACGTTCTAACAGTTTTAACACAAGCAGTCAGTGAGCCATATTTGCTTACATTTACTTTAACATGTAAATAAGACGAGGACAGATAGCAATGTAATGAATAACCTCTAAGTATAATTTTATTATCCAGTTCAAAATGAATACATCAAAATGTCTCTAATACTTAGGGCATTTCCTAACACGGTTTGATTGTGAAAACCGAGACCAAAACTAAGGGTAAAAATGAAAAATTTCTGGTGTAATGTGGGTTAAAATGCAAATTGGAATTTTGTGAGCCTTTATGTAAAAGTTTGGAAAACTTTTACATAAAATAGGCTTGTGGTATAGTACGTGGTAGGTACATATGGTTCGAGGCGTACCTAACGCCGGTAGCCTTAAAATTACGCCGAAATGCTGCCGAAATTTCGAAAACAGCATTTGGAGTAAAATGGAAATAAAAATAAAAAGTTTGGGGTCGGGTCGGAAACCCGAGTCCCTAATAGAAAATTTGATAAGGAAAACCTAAGGAGTGGTTTGTGAATAGTAACCCGTCCCCTTGAAAATGTAAAACACGAGTGAAATTGAAAAACCGACCCCGGGGGGGGGGCGTTTTTGGAAAAGAAATAAAGGTCCGAATCGGGAACGGAAAACTCGAGCCTCGGAGACCTAAATCGGGAATGTCTAGATGAATGTTTTAAATACTAGTAAAACGTCCATTTGAGGCTCCGAAACGATAGAAAATCACTAAACCGACGTAAGGGTCGGAATAGTGCTTCCCGAGGGTCGGGAAAGTGAAAAGTGAAAATAAAATAGAAATGAACCCGGTAATGATTAGAAAAGAGTCAGAAAAATTCCTGAGAGCCAAAAATGCAGTCTGGATCGGGAAAATTTCCGTCAGGGGTAAAATTGGAATTTTGTTAAAATATAGGGGTAAAATCGTAATTTTGTCAAAATACAGGAGCAAAATCGTAATTTTGTAAAAGTTGAGAAAAAATGAGGAAAATGATAAATAAAGCCTAAAAAGTTATAAATAGGTTTTATTTAAGCTTTTAAATGAAAAATAAAAGCTATAAACGGAAATGAAATTAACAGACAAGGTTTTGTCTGTAGGATCCAAAAATCGACCTACAAGGAGGGCGATCAAAGATCCAAGAGAGAAAGAGGGAAGAGACTGATAAGGTAAGTTCAGACATTTATCTGTCTGTAACATATAGCATTATTGTTGCTAACTTTGATGTACTAACTATAAGTTAAGTACATACGTGCTACGGGCACTATTATAGAGTAGAGAGAGAGACGTAATGTGCTACGGGCACTATTGAGAATGGACACATTATTAATTGTGTTTCGGGCACTAGAGCGAGGTTAATGAAACTCACTCACCTAAAATTAAAATGTGAACCATTCCTAACCACGGGACAATGTGAAGTCATCGGGTTAGAATGTTAAAAAGTCGGTAATGAAACCACTTTCTAGCGTACCCGCCTTCCGTACAGGGAGGTACTATTTTTGCCTTTGGGGCTATGAGACTAAGGCTGTGGAGGTCAGCACTGATGTACCGCTCCCAGTCATATAAAATTTTGCCTTCGGGGCTATGAGATTAAGGCTGTGGAGGTCAGCACTAATGTACCGCTCCCAGTCATGCGCACTTAAATGGTATTGCCAACCTGAGCTCAAAACCAGAACATAAGCAAAGATAATTACCTAAAACTGAAACTATGCCATAATTGAGCATAAGACAGTTTAGTGAGAGTACTAACATCGCGGTAGATGTATTGTTGTGACACTGTGTTGTGGTCAAACTTACTATTCACGTATGAATAGTGGTCAAAGTACTATTCACCTATGAATAGTGGTCAACGGTACTATTCATGATGAATAGTACTATTCATAGAAATTTTATTTCTTGCATGTTTGAACTTACTGAGCCTGTAGCTCACCATTTTTGCTAATGTTGCAGGTAAGCGACCAGCTCAGTAGCTTATTTGACTGGATGCGGACGGGATGGCGCGTGTCAAATCGGATAACTGGGCGAGGGATATGGTCCTGCCAGAGTCTTTCCGCTGAGCGATAAAAAGGGGAGGAAAAAAAAAAAAGAGACAGTCTTTTGTAATATTATATATTTTACGAAAGTACTGTAATATGTAAATTACGTTGTACTTGCCAACAAAGTAAATAGTGGGAAATGTTTTACATGATGTTTTAAAAAAAAAAAATTTCCCAAAAACGTCATGATTTAAAAGAGAGATAGATTAGCCGGCGACCCATGAGAGTACAATCTATTGCAGTTAGCGATAAAGCTCAACTGTAATAGTATTGTATGATCTCTACGAGGGGCGGGCTGCCACATGTAAAGCCGTCCATGCGATCGGTTTGCCTTATATTACTTCCGTTTGGCCAAAAATAATTATCGTAAGTATTTCGTCTTTTTGTGGACCCTGGTCATCGTCTAGGGTTTTTGATATCGAATTGGCACCGTTCTTCCCATTTCGATTCAGTAAAATTTTCTATCACCGAATATTTGACCTTTAACATTGTTAGAACATTTTATTGCGTTCTAAACAACATTAAATCATATATTTCATATTTTAAACATAAAAATCATTATATACATACAATATACATATTTTTCAAGATCGATAAAATTTATCGATTGTCACAATAAACTTATCTCGGTCTTAAAATTCGGCCAATTAAAATTTCAATCTTTGAAGTGAGCTAGCTATAGCTGAGTTGTTACAAAGACTGGATCTTTGCTGTCCGTTTAATATGTACGCACCTCACGTGGGTCTTATAATGCGTTGGACATCTAAGATTTAACAGTCACAATACGCCAAAAAAAAAAAAAAAGCAATAATATACATCCAATAATAACGTGTACGGTTAAACCGCCTTCTTTGAGAGGGGACGAGAGATCAACTAGTGTTACTGCCATCAACACATGAATATATATATATGTATACGTATATATATAGGCTGTCTCATGTGTGGCATTTTAATAAAACGACATATTTAATTTTTTGTGCATATTATTATTATAGCGAGTTAATTATAATGTTATCAAAATCATATACTATTAAATATGTCGATTTCACATGAAAATGAAAACTACATATAAATAAATTAATAGTTGTAATATTTTAAATAAAATATTACAAATTTTGGATAAATTGGCTAATAAATTTAAGACATTATATATATATATATTATATGTGTGTGTGATATCGGAATTTCTAACTACCGTTTTGAGGAATTAGTTGACCTTTAGGTATCACAAATGTGCAAACACAAGGCTTAGCCCTCGAACGAGTTTTACGAACGTATCCGTTTGTTTTGCGGGTTTGAATCATAATTTAGTTTAACTTTAGTGTTTTATTTTTCAATATTCGAAGTTGAACCAAAAGTTTCGCTGTGTTTTCTCTACGCAGAGGCTATCGACCCATTAATAGAGACACAAACGAGCTATGGACAAGTGTCTCGCTTCATCGTTTCAAAGTTTGACCTAGTTGTCTCCTGTGGTATTGATTATAACCGCTGGTTTTAACAGCAGTTTGAATTACACATGATAGAGTTTATTTGTGAATAAACAATATATATCTAAATTAGATAATATGTAAACTTATGGTTCGACGAATGCAATCGTAATCAATGTTATACTTTATGGAATGGGTATGTTGGATGAAAAAAGAAATATTAATTTGTTGTTGAGTCGTCAGATTACATTACAATGCATTAAGAATTTTTAAAAACAAAATTTGATTGAAGTCAACAATTTCAAATTATTTATTATCATTATTAATATATATATATTTCATATTCTATCATAAAACTCTACTAGTAAATATAGCATACATGTTTTACCTCTTTTTTTTTTTTTTTGGGTTAAAAGCATAAATATTCTTCTTGTTCATATGGTTTATTTTCTTAGTTTTGGGAGGAGGCTGATTCACGCATGCAGTGGGCCGTTCTATTCATTAATAGATTTGGACAACTTACGTACCTCTTGATTTTAGGGTCATTCTCATTTATCTTCTTAACTTCAAAAATAGACATCTTATTATGTTAAATTTTAAATACTCTTACTTTGTCCTTTTGTTTCATTTCCGCAAAGAACAGACAGAAAACGGTTGCCTCCTAAATGAATTATAGCTGCTACCGAATGAATTTGACTAATTGCAAGCCATACTTTTCTAATCCACGATTTCAACAGCCACATGGAGTAATTTGAACGCCTAAACTCAAAACAAATGATAGTAAAACATAGAATTTAAAATCGCAAGAGTTTCTCTCATGTAAAAGGGTGAGAAAGTCATTGACTAAACAACCAACCACGTGAATTCACGTAATGATTTTCCATCTGATTTTGACTGGAAACGAGACGGAGAGGGAAAAAAATGACAGTACTTCAAAGAAATATTTTATATATTAAATCTGAACTTTTACATGCTACATTGCACGACCTATTCTCATGAATGACGAAAGTTAAACCCTATAAATGCATAGAGAGAAAGTGAAAATTCAACCCAATTACTGATCACGATAACAGATCAATATGAAATGAAGCATTTTGTGCGTGTTTGGTTTTGTTTCCAAAACAGATTTCACGATTCCCTAGAAAATCGATTTCAAAATCGGTGTGAAATTGCATTTGGTTTGTATTGTTTTTGAAAACAGATTTCAAAACGAATCCAAAATCTCATTTGTTCCCAATGTAAAATTGAAAACAACTAAAAGTCGTTTTCTCTGATTTCATTTTTCTCATTTTTCCCATTTCTCTGATTTAATTATTATGGTTAATTAAGATTTAATTGATATAGTAATTACTTAAATATTATAGTTATTAATTTTTAATTCATTTTTCAATTAAAAATTTTTATTAATTTTTAATTTTTGGTATTCATAATAATTTTTTTTAAAACAAACATAAATATGTTTTTATAGAATACTTATAAAATAACTAGTTTTCAAAAATATAACCAAACACAGTTTTAGAGGGTGTTTGGTTTTGTTTCCAAAACTAATTTCACGATTCCCTAGGAAATCGATTTCAAAATCGGTGTGAAATTGTATTTGGTTTGTATTGTTTTTGAAAACAGATTTCAAAACGAATCCAAAATCTCATTTGTTCCCAATGTAAAATTGAAAACGACTAAAAGTCGTTTTCTCTAATTTCATTTTTCTCATTTTTCCCATTTCTCTGATTTAATTATTATGGTTAATTAAGATTTAATTGATATAGTAATTACTTAAATATTATAGTTATTAATTTTTAATTCATTTTTCAATTAAAAATTTTTATTAATTTTTAATTTTTGGTATTCATAATAATTTTTTTTAAAACAAACATAAATATGTTTTTATAGAATACTTATAAAATAACTAGTTTTCAAAAATATAACCAAACACAGTTTTAGAGGGTGTTTGGTTTTGTTTCCAAAACTGATTTCACGATTCCCTAGGAAATCGATTTCAAAATCGGTGTGAAATTGTATTTGGTTTGTATTGTTTTTGAAAACAGATTTCAAAACGAATCCAAAATCTCATTTGTTCCCAATGTAAAATTGAAAACTAAAAGTCGTTTTCTCTAATTTCATTTTTCTCATTTTTCCCATTTCTCTGATTTAATTATTATGGTTAATTAAGATTTAATTGATATAGTAATTACTTAAATATTATGGTTATTAATTTTTAATTCATTTTTCAATTAAAAAATTTTATTAATTTTTAATTTTTGGTATTCATAATAATTTTTTTTAAATCAAACATAAATATGTTTTTATATAATACTTATAAAATGACTGGTTTTCAAAAATATAACCAAACACAGTTTCATTTTTTTGTTTCTCAAAACATACACTCAGAAAATAAAACCAAACACAATTTCAGAGACGTTCTCAGAATTGTTTTCAAAACGATCTCAAATTCAGAGAATTTGAAAACATAACAGATTTCAAAAACAATACCAAACGCTACCTTAGAGGGTGTTTGGTTTTGTTTTCAAAACTGATTTCACGATTCCCTAGGAAATCGATTTCAAAATCGGTGTGAAATTGTATTTGGTTTGTATTGTTTTTGAAAACAGATTTCAAAACGAATCCAAAATCGCTTTTGCTCCCAATGTAAAATTGAAAACGATTAAAAGTCGTTTTCTCTGATTTCATTTTTCCCATTTCTCTGATTTAATTATTATGATTAATTAAGATTTAATTGATATAGTAATTACTTAAATATTATGGTTATTAATTTTTAATTCATTTTTCAATTAAAAAATTTTATTAATTTTTAATTTTTGGTATTCATAATAATTTTTTTTTAAATCAAACATAAATATGTTTTTATATAATACTTATAAAATGACTGGTTTTCAAAAATATAACCAAACACAGTTTCATTTTTTTGTTTCTCAAAACATACACTCAGAAAATAAAACCAAACACAATTTCAGAGACGTTCTCAGAATTGTTTTCAAAACGATCTCAAATTCAGAGAATTTGAAAACATAACAGATTTCAAAAACAATACCAAACGCTACCTTACTTTTTTGTTTCTTAAAACATACACTCAAAAAATAAAACCAAACACAATTTCAAAAACGTTCTCAGAATTGTTTTCAAAACGATCTCAAATTCAGAGAATTTAAAAACATAACAGATTTTAAAAATAATACCAAACGCTACATTTATGTTTCTTTTTCCTTTTTTCAATTTTGTTTTTAGAGCAAGAGCTCATGTGCCGTACATATATTTCCTGTTAAATAGTTGTTCTAATCATAACATTTCACGTGTATGTACGTGTATTATCACAAACCAGGCATATAGCTGTATGCAACAAATATATACAGAAATATACATCAATTTTCCAGTTGTCTTTCTCGAGATTCAAGGTATAGATAAATAATTAAAATTACTGCGTATTGTTTGTTTTATACGGCTACCAAAATTTACCGAACGCCAAGAAGACATGAAATAAGAGATTACTAAACTTTCGCGTGGAATTGACGGATTTAACGGTATATGATCTACGATCTATAAATTATGTTGACAAAACCACGCTACAAAGGTAAATGTCTTTACTGTATTTGACTAATGGATTCAGCCAATATAATCTACTTTGAATTTAATCTTCTTCGTTTTCAAAAATCTGAAGCAACAATTAATTTTTTTTCCTCTCCGGAACATCAATTTTGTTTAACATCCAACTCATATTGAACTAGATTTAAACTAATTTATTAAAAGTAGACTTTATTTTATTACCTTTCTTTATAAATTCACAACAAAGTTGACTCATATTTCGTAAAAGGTTTATTTTCAAAAATAATCTTTGAATTATACACCAAGATTTATATTAGTTCCTAACTTTTAATTTTAAACTTAATACTAGCTCAAATTTTTCTATTGATATACAAATGTTTGTTATATTAGAATTCCATCAAAAAATAAATAGAAATAGAACATAGATCACATAAGTTTAATTAATACTAAAATCGTAATTAAATGTTTTTTTTGAGAGAATCTATACCTCTATAGTATCTTTGATGATTATATATATTTTTGATTAAAGTACAATTACTTATAAAGTATCCCTAGAGATATAATTTTCTTTCAAAAAAATGTTCAATTATTATGAATGTACCTATAAATGAAGCTCATATAATCAAAACGTGTTTAACTTACACACATATATATAATACATATAAAAATGTAGATATATTGACAGAGAAACTGTTGATGTAGTAATGTAAAAATTGATGAGAGTGAAATATATAAAAACAAAAATCATAAGTCAGACGAGATGCATAATCAGAAAGTCATTTATAAAAACAAACTTTGTTAAATTTAATAGACCAGGATATAGTTTTTTGTTTCAATGTTAAAAAGCAAAGAAAAAGGGTCAAAGAAAACTAGATCAGAGTACAGCTAATATTAGCAATGAATCACACGATTAAAAATTGGTCCTTTTTTTGTTTTTTGGCTTGTAAATATTGGACCAATTTAATTGCACTAGGACAGAGTCTTTAATTTTTGGCCAATCAGGGCAGGGACAAATTTTTAAAATTATTATTATTATTATTATTTTGCTTTGGAGCAATATTGCCATTGGTCAGGTTAGCTTTAAAGTGGGTATGTTCAATCACTATTCTCAGGCAGAAATCTATAACCAACTAGCTGTCTACAAAAACTTTACTAGGTGCGCTTTTCGGTCAAATAGTAGAAAATATTGCCAAAGGCCACCGCCTAATTCAAATTTGTAACTCCTTATTGGATAGTCAACCCTGCATAGGACATTAACTGGACCGTTGGTAAGGGAAAAAAGGGCAACAATTGGTTGGCAGACAAAGGGAGTGAAACAACAGGAATGTCCATGTCTTGGAAACACTAAAAGAAAAGACGATCAGAAAAAAGGATTGAAGAAAAAAGAGCGAAAAGACTTTTAAATGTATGTTTCAAAGAAAAAGGGTCCCAACAATATGGGAGAAGTTATATACGCACTTTATTCTTATGAATTTTAAGGGTTCTGATAAATTGTCCCCTGAATTTTAAATTCTTACAAATAATACTCCAAAATTTGACGAATTAGTAAAGAACGAAAAGTTCGGTACAAAATAGATTGCATGATCATAAGCCTGAGTTGCCTATAACACCGTTAAGTCACAGCAATTCATCGTCGAAGTCAATAAGGCAGCAACTGGATTACAAACTCTGAAGTGTTATGCCACCAAATGCAAAACAATGTAATTTGCAACTTAATTCCCTTCCCACTTTGAGCACAAAGAGCTTTGGCTTTTTTCTTTTATATGATGAGTATACTATTAGGAAGTTTTCAATATTCTCTAACTCGACATAGAATGCTAGGGTGACACCTTACTTGTACTAATTCTAATTAAATGCTTAAATGAAATCTTTGAAAGGGATACAATTACTTTCTAATTATACACTTCACTAAAAATCTGGAACAATTTAAACCTTTCTTTCTTTCATCTAATTATTATTAAGGATGCTAAAATACTTTAATTATCTTATTAAGTACGAACAGTAAAAATTTAATAATTGCACTTAAACTATTTCTGCATCTACCCAGTTTGTCCGCTCCGTATGTACAATCTTTGTTGGGGTAGTTCCTAATTTATTGTCTTGCTTTATCTATTATTCTTCTTTTACCACCTACAACACAAGTTATAACTAATGAGCTATGAAGCTCAGAAAATAGAAGTTGTTAAATTAAGTGTTTTTAAAATAATACTAACTATAAAATGATAGATACTTTGAATCTTTATTGAGGGAGTGTAATTTGGTGGGGAGATTGTTAAATTTAATGTGTGCAAATTTAATCATGTAGAAAAAATTGGAAAACATGCACAATAAAATTTTAAAAAATTTTCAAGATCGCAAAAAATCGTATTGTCATATATAATAAATTATAAATTAATTTTTATACTTTTGACGAAAAACACCAGGAACGCTAGAGCATGTGACCAAGAAGGGCTTCAACCAATTAATCTTCTTAACTATTATCAAATTCTCAAACGATGAAGTGTATAGGCACCTGGTTCCTCCACTGGTATTCTACATGGCTTGTCTCCTTCAGACCACCCTGATCTCTAAGAATTTATTATTATTAGTGAGAGTTATTATGATAAATTTGCTTATTTGAAAGTCTATAATTTAAAGAAAATAGGAACCCCAAGGATCCTATATATAGAATTGCATTAGGTGGCTTTCAAAATTTGAATAGTAGTCCATAAAAGATTTTTCCCTCTCCTTCCCTCACCAAGGCCGACTATCCCTAGGGATTTTCTCCCTAAAAATTTTGGCCATCGCTAGGTTTAGGGCATTTAAAATTTGAATAGGATTCTAGAAAAGATTTTTCTCTTTCCTCCCGTAGGTGTGGCCAAATTTTTCCCTGGGAAATTTCCCCAAAAATGTTGTTTGCCTATGTTTGGACGATTCAAATTTTATTTAAATTTTAATCTCCACAAATCTTGTGATTTTGTTTGTATGGATAATGTTCCATAACTCTTGTTTAAATTCAAAATAAAATCATGGTAACTTTTTTTGAATTAAATAATTATGTAATAATTATCCAAAACAAAGTCAAATTTAGAGAAAATCATGTTTTCCAAATTCTTACAGAAACTGTCCACCTATAGTGTGCAAGGATAAGACTTTGTTCAATTCAAATTCAAATAGGATAATTTTTAAATTTAAAATACTTATTTATATAAGATTTTCAAAATTTAAATTAATCTCATATTCATCTTTTAAAAGACAAGCACAATTAATTTAAATTTCAAATTTTATCTTCTAAAATAAATATTAATACAAATTAAATATTTATCCCATTAATTGAATAAAACAAAATTATAATTTTGCCCTTAGCCCAGAGTAAAAATGCCCACACCTAGGTTTAGGTTACTTAGATTTTTCTTTTCACTAAATGTAAGAATACAAGTCATAAAGAATACCACAATCAATTACCATCCGTTAAAGAATTATGCAGAACTAGTAAATGAACTGATTTGACAAATATAATATAGGCTCTAATAAACTATTTAACTATTATTATATACCGAATAAACCCATTATACAATTATTAGTTTTAGAGTTGCACTATTATAAATTTGAAACTACACTCCTAATTATATACTGAATTATGCAAACCAGTGAATAGCCGTGGTCCAATGACTTAGTCATGCATACAATACCCTCATATGATATTCATGATCAACCTAAGATCAAATACATGTGCCAGCAGCCCCATATTCTTGTATGTCCTAGGGAAGGCTTCTTGCCATACCAAAATTTGTGTGGAGTCCTAAGAATTGATTTACTTGGAACTTGGTTCAAAATATAGCATGTCGTTTATAGTGTATATCTCAAAAAAATAATGGTGGTGTCGAATAACTCAACATGGACCATATATATTCAATAAGATCCTCTTTCTCCTTTTAGCTACACCATTTTGTTGTGAAGTACTAGGTGCAGTCAATTGGAATAGAATCTCATTTTCTACAAAATGTTATAGAAATTTGTCGGAGAGATATTCATCACTTCGATCAAATCAAAGTGTCTTTATCGATTTACCCAATTGTTTTTCCACTTCCAAATGATACTCTTTGAACGTATCAAAGGTTTTGCTATTACGATGCATTAGATACACATATCTCTACCTTAAGTAATTGTTTATAAAATAGACATAATATTTGTACCCTCCTCATGCCTAGATGTTCATGAGGCCACATACATCAGTGTGCATAATTTCTAAGAGTTCATTAGCCTTAGTCCCCTTAGCTCCAAAAGACCTCTTAATCATCTTACCCTTAAGGCAAGACTCACATTAAGGAAGACATACATCCTTTAGAGTATCCAAAGGACCGTCTTACATCAATTTTTGAATCATAAGTTGATTAATATGACCAAGTCTTAAACACCAAAGATATGCCTTGTTAGAGTGAGAAACTTTTAACCTTTTAGAGTTATCAACTAATTTAATGTCCAGTAGCGAGTGCATCTTAGGTTTGGTCAAATAAAAGTTTCCATCCATCCACCCATAACAAATAAAAGACTTGTTGTTACGAATAATAACTGTTTTATTAAAAGATACTGAATAAGAATCTTTAATTAAACAAGCCACCAGCATAAAGTTTTTCCTAAATGAGGCTTTCAATAAAATAAACCTAAATTCATCAAAATTAAAATGTATGTCTCCTACTACTTTAGTCGATACTAAGCTACCATCTCCAGTCCACAACGAAAGGCTCTTATCATGTAGACTTCTCATTTCCATGAATCTCTACAAAGAAACATAAACATGATTAGTGGCTCTCGAATCGATGACCCAAGTATCTTTCAATTCTTCCACCAAACACATTTCTAAGTAAGGAAGATCCTTACCTTCCTTGCACTTGGTGGCTAGGAATTCCTTGCACTTGGTAGCTAGGAATTCATTGCAAGTTTTCTTAAAGTGACCTACCTTTCCACAGTAGAAGCACTTAAACTTTTTATGGTCCTAATGCTTCTTGTTCTTTTTGTTTTTCTTCCTATTTGAGGCCAGAGGAATAGATAAACTAGAACCCCTTGCTTTTTCTTTGACTTCTTCTTGTTCCCATAGGGTTTAGAAGATTTCACCAAATTAGCCTCTCCCTTAGTTTGGATTGGAACCCCATCATTGATCATCAACTCATAAGCCTATAATTGCTTCATGAGCTTAATTAGTCCTAACTCTTTTGTCGCCAGATTGTATTTGACTTTAAACCCCATAAAATTCTTTAAAAGAGTCTTAAACACCATCTCAATCTAGATGTTGTTGTCCATCTCAGCACCATTGTCAACAATCTCAGCAAAGAGTGCCATAAGCATAAGCATATAATCTTTTACTGGAGCACCTGCCTTCTACCTAGAGTTCATAATAATTATGATGGTGGATAGTCGAGCCAACTTTTGTTGGCCTTCGAACATATCCTCTAAGTTATCCATAATCTCCCTAGCAACTTGATAGATTTCATGTTGCTTTTATAAAGCACTCGTCATGCTAGCGAGGATGTAATCTCGAGCTATCTCATTGAATTCTCTCCAATAAGTATACATAACTGTGACCTCCTCAAGTGGTGCTTTAAGTCGTGGCTCTAGTGGGCATGGTTTGTTTTATATGTACTTGTGTCTTTCACAGTTGAGAACTATTTATAGATTTCTTTTCTAATCTTTATAATTATCACCGTTTAATTTGTTTTTAGTAAGTATTGAAATTGTGACGCCCCGTGCCCTCAGCGGCCCGGACCGTCACTGAAAACTATTACTTGCTTCTTTAGCTTTTACTTATACTTCCTCTTTAAAACCGATACTTAAACTTGCTGAATTTAATACCATAAATTTAGAGGGATTTTTTTTTAATATACGCGTATGTATTTACTATTCACATACGTATACTATTAAAATGCGGAATTTGAAAAACATAAGGATTTCAAATATACATACACACTTATATACTTGTTTATCTGATTAATATTCACCAGACACTATTTAAATATACTATTCATACATATACTGTTTACTGTTCCAAAATACCAATTAATCTTTACTATTCAAAATACTGTTTAACTGTCACCGTTCAAAATACTATTTACTCATACTCTACGGAAGAATACTCGCGGTGTATCTATAATCTCATCCTCACATCCACCTCCACCGCCATCATCGCCCCTTGGTGTTTGCGCTATAGGAAGCTTACCTACAGCATGAACACACTCCGTGAGCTTTATGCCCAGTAAGTACAACATGTTAACCGCAAAACATGTTTAAAACATAGCACATACTTAAAATCCTAAGCATGACATATATCACTTAATAAATCACATACCATTTAAGCATATCACATATCAGCTCACATATCATGTTATCACATAACATGTCATAACACTAAATATAAAACTTCACATACTTTATGCATGACAGAAGCATCGTGTACTGTATGCACTCTACTAAAAAGGAAAGCATAGTGAACTATAACTAATGCATGGTCCGGTTATGTTTATTTATGCTTCAAACTTCTCTTTTCTTTTCTTGTCTATTTAGGGCCCATGTGTCAGTACCGTGTGCGCGCAGACCAACGGTAACGCCCGAGGTCAACTAATGCCGAAGAGCCATCAACTGATGCTCAACTTTTGGCCTTAACTTTCTTTAACTGGAAATCCCTTCGACTGAAGGAGCCGGTACAACACACCTATTTATTTCCATCTTGTTTAACTGTTCTAGCCATACGCTACTCTAAGTTATCTCCAATCCTACGCAGTAGGGATCTATGGCTTCTGTCTTGTTCTTTCATCAATCTACTCGATTGTGAAACTATATACTCTTATGTATGCTGTGCAGTATCGTGTGCAAGATACATACTTAAAATACTGGAAAAGCATCATTTTAAATTCATTTTATCCATGCTGTAAGCGGAGTTGTACTTACCTGTCATCAGACAGTTTATACTCTCTCCTTCGTCACAATACAGGTACCTCCCTGTAATCATAATACATTTCGTTAACATTTACTCTTAGGTCACTGTGGTCATTAGTGACTAATAAAAACTCTATCGTTAGTGATACCGATCCTTGTCGGTACTAATTGCCCTCTTCTTAAGAATTTGATTTTCTAATCATTGTTAATTAATTTATTTACCCAATAAATTAATTAACATCGCTCTTAGGTCACTCTATCGTTAGGAATTAATAAACTTATTGTTGTGTGGTACCGATGCCTATCGGTACCCAACTGCTCTACTTTGGGAAATTTGATATCTAATTTTTAATCGTGCTTGATTAATTTGTCTACTTGACAAATTAATCACTGTCTCTCACTATCCCATTCCGACTTGGTCCTTAACTAGCTAACCGACCAGTCAACTGACTGAATACCTCTCGTATGACCATTTAGCCTGTCGGGTTACCGTTACCGATGTAATCGCCCCAAATTTTATACTTAAATCACACCCGTCCCTCGGGTGGCACTATTCTGATCTAGGGGTCGTTTTCTTACATTTCGAGATTTCTAATTGGGCGGTTCACTAATCCTGTAAACGTCTGTCCTTTTTTCCTGGACCTAGGTCATCGAGGGGGCTCGGGTTCCCATCCCGATCACATTTTCATCCCTCGTTTCCTAAAATACCCCTTTGTGCCGTTTTAGAAATTTCGGCAGCATTTCCGCTTAATTTTTGGGTTTCCGGCGTTTAGGAAACGCCTCAAAACCATCTAACCTATTCTAACCTACCACGTACTAAACCAGAGGCCTAATTTTTACGTAAAAGCTCCGCTTTTTACGTAAAAATATTCACATTTCCTCACATTCTCTTTTTCGACATTTCATCCCTTTTTCTTACAATTCCTCAAGTCAGTAAACCCTAATTCATACATAATTATTTCTAATAATAAATTGAGGAATCAAGGGATCAAAACCACTACCAAAATCGTTCCCGTCGGCGGTCGGGTGAACCGTTCGATCTCGATCGCACAATTTTTGAATCATCGTTCTTCACTTTTGAAACTCCGGTTTGCAAATCCGATGCCGCGGATGTGTCCGGAACGTCAAAAATAGGCCAACGGGCCATTCTTCAATTTTCGGTCTCCGGGTCGCCGTTGACCGGCGTTGACCGACGTTGATCGGTCGTTGACCGCCGTTGACCAAGGCGATGATGGGAGTGGCGACCACCATCTTGAAGAGCTCGACAAGAGGAACCCATTGGTGGTGTCAATTTCACCAATCGAGGCTCCTATCACCGGAAATCGGCCCTCGAAAAGTCGACGACGGCGACGGTGTTGGATCTTCATTTTTCGGCATTGTTGCCCAAAATTGATTTAGAGCTTTTGATCTACGTGTTGTTCTGAGCATTTTGATACCGACCTTGCAACTCAACTCCGTCGGAATAGCGAGATTCGACGGTGGCGAAGGCGACGGTGACGGCAAACCTTGGGCGGCGCGATCCGGCGGTTGTTGACGTGAAATGAAGCTTGGGTTTTCTTCTACTCTTCACCATGAATCCATTGGGACCAGAATCGTGGCATTTGGATGTCGGACGGTGGAGAAATCACGGTTTGAAAAATTCGACCACCGGCGGCTTTAGGCGGCGCGTGCGGCGTTCTCTGACGTCGGTTCCGTCGACTCGGCACACCGTTGGACTCAGCTCATCGAGAGCTTTCCAATGGTGCTGGCGGTGTCGAAAACGGAGGCCAGATTCGATGGTCGGTCACTGTTCATCTTCGTGTGGTGTGGGGGAGAAAAAGATAGGAAAAAAAATAATGGGGGCCCTTTTTACAAAAATCTAAAAATTTCGACCCCTTTATACTAATTTTTTGAAAAATTTTAAGATAGGCTATTCTGACTAATTTGGGCATGCTGAACCCAAATATATCATTTTTATATCAAGAAAAGGTCATTTTGACTAATTTCTTGGTATTGTGGTTAGGCCTACACTGTGTTGACACTACGCACGCATAACGAGGCGTTTTCGCGTGAAATTTCAAACACAGTCTCCCTTGACTAATTTGGACGTGCTGATTTCAAATTTATCAATTTTACATCCATCTGAGGTCTTCTAGACCAGTTTTCGGGATCTATATGACCCCGTCTCGAAAAACGTGTCAGGTGGCTGATTGACTAATTTGGGCGTCCTGAGTCTAAATATATCAGTTTCGGGGGAGAAAAGGTCGTCTTGACCCTTATCCCGATACTGCGTATCTTTTAAACAAAATCTACATTTTGTGCTCACTTGACCAGATTGAACCTACTGATTATTAATATGTCAATTTTATGCCAGATTAAGGCCGTCTTGGCCACTAACCTGACACTGCGTTTCTCACTATTCACTAATCACTATTCACTGTTCACTTTTCACTATCTGACTGACTAATCTGAGCGTTCTGACTTTGATTTTGTCAGTCTCTGGGCGAGAAGAGGTCATCTAGACCACTTTTCTCGATACTGTACATCTATTAGGGCAATTATTACTGCTGCGCTCAGATGACCAGTCTGAGCGTACTGATGACTAGCTCATCAGTTCTGTATCATGAAATGGTCGTCTAGACCGGTTTCTTGATATTGCGTGTCTCAACGCATACTCACATAATAGGGTGGACCGATTTCACTGTCGATTACCCCTTTCACTACATGAATAGTAATTAAACGTTACTATTCCTGTTTAATTCATTCAACTGAAAAGCACACTATGCTTATTAACTTAATTACATCATTACATAGTAATTAAGTTTCATAAATCATGAAAGTCATTACTGTGGCTCTCGGCTCATTACACAGCCTTCTACACAGACTCTTACACGTGCGTGTGCAACGCAACACGGGCGTGTACATTTTAGACACGGGCATGTACTAGTTGAGACTACTCAACACGGCCATGTCTTTGAAATACATTCATCTATCTGAGCGGTACACAGCCTCTTACACGGCCGTGTGCTCGACCGTGTTTCTTAAATTTGCACTAAAAGACATTAAATTATGTCCATTTTATTCCCTAGTGACTTATTACATGGTAAGTAGGTGCCATAAAAATGGCGGTCATTACAACCTACCCCCCTTACAAAATTTTCGTCCTCGAAAATTAGAATAATTCCGGGACGTCTCTTCTTATGTCTTCTTCCCATTCTCATGTGGCTTCCTCAACACGATCGTTCCACCACAACACTTTTACTAGCGGTATACTTTATTCCTAAGTACCTTCTCCTCTCTGACTAGGATCTGCACGGGTCTCTCCTCGTATATCGGATCAGCGTATACTACAACGGATTCTTGGCTAAGAACATGGGAGCTGTCTGGCGCGTACTTCTTCAGCATCAAGAGGTGAAAGATGTTGTGCACTATAGCTAACTCGGGAGGAAGCGTTAGTCTATAAGCCACCTTCCCGACTTTCTCTATTATCTCGAGGGTCCTATATACCTAGGACGGAGCTTTCCTTTCTTTTCAAGGTGCATCACCCCTTTCATGGGTGCCGCCTTGAAAAAAAAACCGAGTCTCCTACTTGAAACTCGAGGGGTCTATAGCGCTTATCGTCAAAAATTTTCTGTCGACTATGCGTTGTATCTAACGTTTCTCGTATCAGCTTCATGTCTGCCATGGTATTCTTGATGATGTTTGAGCTAACTAGTCGTTTCTCTCCAAACTCGTACTAATGAGCCAGAGATCTGCATTTCCTTCCACAATGTGTCTCGTACGGTGCCATTCCTATTTAGGAATGGTAGTTGCTATTGTATGAGAACTCGCTCAATGGTAGCTTCTGATTCCAATTTCCTTTGAAGTCTAGGACGTAGGTCTCAACATGTTCTCTAACATCTGTATGGTCCTCTCAGACTAAATGTCAGTCTGAGGATGAAATGTTGTGCTGAACTCTCATTTGGACCGTAATGCGGCTTAAATGCTTTGCCAAAATCTGGAGGTAAAGCATCCACTACGATATGAGACGATCGACTCTGGTACTCCGTGCCGTTTCACGAACTGTGCCGCATGGATTTTGCTAGTCGTTCCACCAAGTAGCTAACTTTCATTGCTAAAAAAAAAATTAACTGATTTCATCAGTCTGTCTACAATCACCCAGATTGCGTCATTATCGTTTGACGTCTTCGACAGTCCGACTACGAAATTCATCGTAATCTGGTCCTATTTCCACTCGGGTAGCTTAATTTTCTACGATTATCCTGCTGGGCGCTGGTGTTCTACCTTAACCTTCTGACACGTAAGGTATCTGGCAACGAACTCGACAATGTCATTCTTCATTTCAGGCCACCAAAAGCTTTTCTTCAGGTACTTGTACATCTTATTCGCCACTGGATGTACGGAATATGATGTCTTGTAAGGTTCCAAAAGTATTCGCTTCGTAAGTTCTTCATCTTTCATAACACACGCTCTATCTCTGTAGTAGAGTATGTCGTCCTTAGGGATCTTAAACTCTAAACTTTGGTCCTCTGTAGCCTCCTTTTTGAGCTTGTTCAGGGACAATTCGAAGCCTTGACCGATCTTGATCTCTTCCTGGAGCGTCGATTGGAGGGTCATGTCAGACAATCTCCCTATCAAAATCTTGATCTCGCTGTCGCATAGCTCCTTTGTAGCGTTCCTGACAAGGCACTAATATTCATAGGCATAGTAATATGCTTCTGACTCTACGCATTGACCACTTTATTGGCTTTCCCCGGATGGTATAGGATCTCACGGTCGTAATCCTTACCAACTCTAGCCATCTACGCTGCCTCATGTTGAGCTCTTTCTGCGTGAAGATACATTTGAGGCTCTAGTTGTCGATGTAAATCTCGCACGTGACTCCGTACAGGTAGTGCCTCCATGCTTTTATCATAAAAACTATCGCTACTAGCTCCAGATCATGCATTGGGTAGCTCTTCTCAAGGTTTTTGAGTTGTCGTGAAGCATACGCGACTACTCTACCACTCTGCATCAACACAGTTTCCAACTTGGTTTTAGATGCGGCGCTTAAATCACAAAGCTTCCCTGACCAACATTTGAAATGGTCAGCATTGGAGTGCTTATAAGTCTTCATTTCAGCTCTTGAAAGCTTTCCTCACACTTGTTGATTTGCTTATACCTGTTTCCCTTCTTGGTGAGTGCTGTGAGCAAAGCAGCTAACTTTGAGTAGCCTTCGACTAAGTATAGGTAACATCCTGTTAGTTTAAAGAAACTGTGAATTCCCGTTACGTTCCTCTGAGCTGGCCATGCACTAACTGCATCAATTTTAGTCGGGTCTACAGATACTCCTTCCTTGGGGTCTAAGTGACCTAGGAGATGGACCTTCTCCAGTCAAAACTCGTACTTGGAGAACTTGGCGTATAGCTGATGGTCCTGTTACATGCGCAAAATGATCCTTAAGTGCTCTTCCTTCGTCTTAAGAGTGTATAAGTATGTCATCAATAAACAAAATGACAAACTTATCCAAATAGTCTTTGAATATGTGGTTCATCAAGTTCATGAAAGCTGCTGGCGCGTTTATCAATCCGAATGACATGAATAGAAACTCGTAATGTCTGTACCGCGCTTGAAAGGCTATTTTGGGTACATCTTCATTCCTGATTCGTAGTTGATGGTACCCGGGACGTAGATCGATCTTCGAGAACACTGTAGCGTCTCAGAGCTGATCAAATAGATCGTCAACCTATGGCAACGGATGCTTGTTCTTAATCGTAATCCTGTTCAACTCTCTGTAGTCGATGCACATTCTTAGTGGTCCATCTTTCTTATTCACGAATAGTACAAGTGCTCCCCAGGGTGAACAGCTCTGTCGAGTGAATCCCTTGCCTATTTAGTCTATCAGTTGGGCTCGGAGCTCCTTTAGCTTTGCAGAGCCCATTCTGTATAGGGCCTTGGAGATGGGGGCTGATTCTGGTAAACGTTCAGTCTCGAACGAGATCTCACGCTCTGGTTGGAGTCCCGCAAGATCTTCTGGATATATCTCCATGAATTCCCTGACTATCGGTACGTTGTCGGGTCCTATCTCTATTCCTTGAGTCTTATCTGCTACGTATACTAGGAAGTCCGTGCATCCACTGAATAGCATCTCGCGAGCCTTTACTGCTAATATCATCATCTTTGGTTGCTCTGGCGACAAACCCTTGTAGATGAACTTTTCACATCCGATTGGTTCAAAAATGATTTTCCGCCTTCAACAGTTTATGAAAACGTTGTGTCCTAAGTTTTTTTTTTTTTGGCAGAATCTGATGATGCAACGAATGGGTGGCTCCAGAATCAAGTAGAACTAACGCATCAAAGTTGGCGATAGAAAGCTGGCTTGTCACCATTGCAGAAGTTACAGCTTCAACGTCACTCCCTATGTAAGCATAGATTCTCCCTTAGCTGTCTGAAGCTTTCAGTATACCTTGTGTGATTGAAGGGTCTTCGATCTTGGTCTGGTTGGTGTGAAGTTGATTATTCCCAGTGCGGGGTTGATTCTGTCGATTCTGCAGGTTGGAGTGGCAATTTTTTTTTTTGGCATAGTGGCCTTCCTTGCCACAGATGAAACAACCACTTGCTCTCTGCTTGCATTCTCCTGGGTGCCTCTTTCCGCATCTCGTGCACGTCGGGTATTGGCCGTCATTCCTTCCTGGTCGTCTCTCTTCTGGGGAAATTCTTCTGTGAATCTTGATTGCCTTAATTCCCCTTTTCTCTTGTTGTTGTTATGGGAATGCCTACTATTCTGGCCGGTTCCCACATTCTGCCCTCTGTATTGTGACTCGGGGTTCTGCTTCTCCTGAGCCTACTCGGCTTGCGTTTTCTCCTCCTTTCGTGCCTTAAAATTCTACGCCTTTCGCTCCTTATCATGAACCGACCAGTACTCAGCTCAGATAGTCTTGCTGACACATTCTGCTAGTGTCGCTGGTCCGTGGCTTCCGCTACAGACCTAAACTATGATTTTCGTTCTGAACATCTTCAGCATTCGTCTGACTCTCTCCTTTTGGTCGGTATCAAATCTGGACAAAGTTGAGCCAACTGCTCAAACTTCTTGACTGCCTCCATAACAGTCATACTACCTTGGTGCAGGTTGTCGAACTCGTCTTACTGCACTACTAGTGCTTCCTCGTTGAAGTACATCTCCTTGAATTCCTCAATGAAATCGCTCCAGCTCATCTCTCTGATGTTCCTCCTAATGGTTACCATCTTCCACCACTAATGCGCCTCATTGCGCAGGGTGAAGGGTGCGTACATCACTTTCTCTCTCTATCTATTAACCCTATAACATCCAAGATTACTTGGATATCCTTTAGCCAATCATCGGCCTCTATAGGGTTGGTGATTCCTAAGAATTCTAATACTTTCATGCGTCGGAATCTCTCATACAAGTCGCCTTCCCTAGGGATTGGCAAAAAAAACAATTGCTGCTATGAGAGTAGCCATTACTATAGGTGCTAGTGCCTCCTGGGCTGGAGGAGTTGCTTGTTCCCTTAGAGTTTCTGGGGCTGCTAGAGCCTCCTGTGCTAGCATCTTTACTGACTGTGGTGCCTGGGGTTGCTGGCCCAACTGTTCCCTAAGCTGGTTTAGCTCCGGTTGCTAGTTCTCCATCATCTCTCGCATGGCTGCGATCTATGCTATCAACTCATCCTCTCGGGATGCTGGGTTTAACTAAGCTCTCGTTCTTGCCATGTTTTCCTATGTAACCCTATCGTACAGCGGGAAAGAAAATATAAGTCTCTTAAATTTTGTACTTGGGACTCGTATCACATATCATTTTCTTTCCTACTTAACAATCTTACTTAAACATTATGGATATAAATTTACACACTATATCCATCTTTCTTTCTCTCATACTGTGATGTTCAATACAATTGCCGCATTGTATTGGGACATCGTCTGAGTGCTAGGATTCGTCCTGCACTTTCTGTCATATCATACTCACACTGTGGAAAAAAAATTATATCTGGCCCCTAGGGCAAAGCTTTACTGCTTATCTCATAATAGATTTCACATAATATATATACATATATTCAAGATTCTAGTTCAGTGGGAGTGACACACACTTCCCTTATATGATCCCAATAAGTACATTATGCTACAACTGACAGGGGAGAGCTACTGCTTCCCTCTATATTTTTTCATAACTAACTTTTCCGCAGAAGGGTTACTACAATTGGAAGGACAATCCTGATTCAGTATCAGGCATCTCCTCATTGTCACTTTCACTGAGTGAGTACTCCTCTGGGTTCTCCTCTTCTTCTCAGTCGAAACTGACCTCGTCATCGCTAGCAATGATGACTTGGGGTTCATACATCCCCATCTATTCGTCATTACTAAAGCGGTTAGGGATCTCCTCTCCCTCATCGTCGGGATGGGCGTCGGAAAGAGTCTCATTATCTTCCTCTTTCATGGGGTATTCAGGAGACATACGTGCTGGTTCAGAGTTCTCCATCGGCTCCCTATTGCCCTTGTGTACTTCTGGCTGGTGCACGGCCATGAACTCTTCATCGGCCAGTTGGGGTGCTGGTTCTACCAGTTCACCCTCCATAATGGCGGCTGCTATAATGCCTTGGGCTTGTGTAGGTTCCCGGGGTTGAGCACTTTTCTCTCGGTGTTCACTATCTCGTTGATAAGGCTTGCTAGTCCTGCTTGATCGCTCTTCTAATTCTGTTTGGCAAGGTCTCTTTCTCTCTTTGGGTCTTCTCCTGTTTTGATCCACTTTTGTCTCGGAATGTATTGTAGAAGTCCATATCGGTTCCTTGTAGCGAACAGCATACGTTAGAACTGTATTGTCGAACATCAGCTGCAGTCTTTCAGTCCGACGAACAAATTCTTGTATATCCATAACTCTAGGGAACTTAGGCGATTTCACTCCCTGCTTACCCATAAAGAAAAACTGAGGCTGATGCTGGACTCCTCTCAGAGATTGGCTCGATCGTGTTATGGCGAAACTCAACGTAGTTAAGAGCTCATCCTGGTCATAAGGATCCCGATATACACGAAAGTATCTTCCTGAGAGATATCAACAGCCAACAGGACTCAGTTATCCTGATCAATGGCGTACAATCAGGGAATCACTTTGATAACATGAAACCAGTCCTGACATTCTCATGGAGTGCAGGAGTACTGTTTGCCACTCGAAACTTGGTGGACAACTAGCCCTGAAGATCAGTACAACTCGGGCAGCAATCCATGTTCTTTCTCTGAGCAGTTATCTAGCACTGCATGGTCGTGATTTTCGTATAATGATCTCAGCATCTCTTCGTCTTATTCTCGCCATCATAGATTTCGTCGTTTCATTACTATAAAATGTTATCTTCAATAGATAAACATTTACTGACTAAAAAAATAAAACTAACTTACTTGGACAGATGAAGTAGGCATGCGGTGATGTGAGGTAGGATGGTAGGAAACCGCTCTGATACCAACTGTGATGCCCCGTGCCCTCAGCGGCCTGGACCGTCACTGAAAACTATTACTTGCTTCTTTAGCTTTTACTTATACTTTCTCTTTAAAACTGATACTTAAACTTGCTGAATTTAATACCATAAATTTAGAGGGATTTTTTTTTAATATACGCGTACGTATTTACTATTCACATACGTATACTATTAAAATGCGGAATTTGAAGATTTCAAATATACATACACACTTATATACTTGTTTATCTGATTAATATTCACCAGACACTATTTAAATATACTATTCATACATATACTGTTTACTGTTCCAAAATACCAATTAATCTTTACTATTCAAAATACTGTTTAACTGTCACCGTTCAAAATACTATTTACTCATACTCTGCGGAAGAATACTCGCGGTGCATCCATAACCTCATCCTCACATCCACCTCCGCCGCCATCATCGCCCCTTGGTGTTTGCGCTATAGGAAGCTTACCTACAGCATGAACACACTCCGTGAGCTTTATGCCCAGTAAGTGCAACATGTTAACCACAAAACATGTTTAAAACATAGCACATACTTAAAATCCTAAGCATGACATATATTACTTAATAAATCGCATACCATTTAAGCATATCACATATCAGCTCACATATCATGTCATCACATAACATGTCATAACACTAAATATAAAACTTCACATACTTTATGCATGACAGAAGCATCGTGTACAGTATGCACTCTACTGAAAAGGAAAGCATAGCGAACTATAACTAATGCATGGTCCGGTTATGTTCATTTATGCTTCAAACTTCTCTTTTCTTTTCTTGTCTATTTAGGGCCCATGTGTCAGTACCGTGTGTGCGCAGACCAACGGTAACGCCTGAGGTCAACTAATGCCGAAGAGCCATCAACTGATGCTCAACTTTTGGCCTTAACTTTCTTTAACTGGAAACCCCTTCGACTGAAGAAGCCGGTACGACACGCCTATTTATTTCCATCTTGTTTAACTGTTCTAGCCATATGCTTATCTAAGCTATCCCCAACCCTACGCGGTAGGGATCTATGCCTTCTATCTTGTTCTTTCATCAATCTACTCGATTGTGAAACTATATACTCTTATGTATGCTGTGCAGCATCGTGTGCAAGATACATACTTAAAATACTGGAAAAGCATCATTTTAAATTCATTTTATCCATGCTGTAGGCGGAGTTGTGCTTACCTGTCATCAGACAGTTTATACTCTCGCCTTCGTCACAATACAGGTACCTCCCTGTAATCATAATACATTTCGTTAACATTTACTCTTAGGTCACTGTGGTCATTAGTGACTAATAAAAACTCTATCGTTAGTGATACCGATCCTTGTCGGTACTAATTACCCTCTTCTTAAGAATTTGATTTTCTAATCATTGTTAATTAATTTTTTACCCAATAAATTAATTAATATTGCTCTTAGGTCACTCTATCGTTAGGAACTAATAAACTTATCGTTGTGTGGTACCGATGCCTATCGGTACCCAACTGCTCTACTTTGGGAAATTTGATATATAATTTTTAATCGTGCTTGATTAATTTGTCTACTTGACAAATTAATCACTGTCTCTCACTATCCTATTCCGACTTGGTCCTTGACTGGCTAACCGACCAGTCAACTGACTGAATACCTCTCGTATGACCATTTAGCCTGTCGGGTTACCGTTACCGATGTAATCGCCCCAAATTTTATACTTAAATCACACCCGTCCCTCGGGCGACACTATTCTGATCTAGGGGTCGTTTTCTTATATTTCGAGATTTCTAATTGGGCGGTTCACTAATCCTGTAAGCGTCCGTCCTTCTTTCCTGGACCTAGGTCATCGAGGGGGCTCGGGTTCTCATCCCAATCACATTTTCACCCCTCGTTTCCTAAAATACCCCTTTGTGCCGTTTTAGAAATTTCGGCAGCATTTCCGCTTAATTTTTGGGTTTCTGGCGTTTAGGAAACGCCCCAAAACCATCTAACCTATTCTAACCTGCCACGTACTAAACCAGAGGCCTAATTTTTACGTAAAAGCTCTGCTTTTTACTTAAAAATATTCACATTTCCTCACATTCTCTTTTTCGACATTTCAACCCTTTTTCTTACAATTCCTCAAGTCAGTAAACCCGAATTCATACATAATTATTTCTAATAATAAATTGAGGAATCAAGGGATCAAAACCACTACCAAAATCGTTCCCGTTGGCGGTCGGGTGAACCGTTCGATCTCGATCACACAATTTTTGAATCATCGTTCTTCACTTTTGAAACTCCGGTTTGCAAATCTGATGCCGCGGATGTGTCCGGAACGTCAAAAATAGGCCAACGGGCCATTCTTCAATTTTCGGTCTCCGGGTCGCCGTTGACTGGTGTTGACCGCCGTTGACTGGCGTTGACCGGTCGTTGACCTGCATTGACCACAGCGGCGATGGGAGTGGCGACCAACATGTTGAAGAGCTCGACGAGAGGAACCCATTGGTGGTGTCAATTTCACCAATCGAGGCTCCTATCACCGGAAATCGGCCCTCGAAAAGTCGGCGACGGCGGCGGTGTTGGATCTTCATTTTTCAGCATTGTTACCCAAAATGGATTTAGGCCTTTTGATCTACGTGTTGTTCTGAGCATTTTGATACCAACCTTACAACTCAACTCTGCCGGAATAGCGAGATTCGACCGTGGCGATGGCGACGGCGACGGCGACGGTGAACCTTGGGCGGCGCGATCCGGCGGCTGTTGACGTGAAATGAAGCTTGGGTTTTGTTCTACTCTTCACCACGAATTCATTGGGACTGGAATCGTGGCATTTGGACGTCGGACGGTGGAGAAATCACGGTTTGAAAAATTCGGCCACCGGCGGCTTTAGGCAGCGCGTGCGGCGTTCTCCGACGTCGGTTCCGTCGACTCGGCACACCGTTGCACTCAGCTCGTTGAGAGCTTTCCAATGGTGCCGGCAGTGTCGAAAACGGAGGCCAGATTCGATGGTCGGTCACTGTTCATCTTCGTGTGGTATTGGGGAGAAAAAGATAGGAAAAAAAATAATGGGGGCTCTTTTTACAAAAATCTAAAAATTTCGACCCCTTTACACTAGTTTTTTGAAAAATTTTAAGATAGGCTATACTGACTAATTTGGGCATACTGAACCCAAATATATCAGTTTTATATCAAGAAAAGGTCATCTTGACCAATTTCTTGATACTGTGGTTAGGCCTACATTGTGTTGACACTACGCACGCATAATGAGGCGTTTTCGCGTGAAATTTCAAACACAGTCTCCCTTAACTAATTTGGACGTGCTGATTTCAAATTTATCAGTTTTACATCCATCTAAGGTCTTCTAGACCAGTTTTCGGGATCTATATGACTCCGTCTTGAAAAACGTGTCAGGTGCCTGATTGACTAATTTGGGCGTCCTGAGTCTAAATATATCAGTTTCAGGGGGAGAAAAGGTCGTCTTGACCCTTATCTCGATATTGTGTATCTTTTAAACAAAATCTACATTTTGTGCTCACTTGACCAGATTGAACCTGCTGACTATTAATATGTCAATTTTATGCCAGATTAAGGCCGTCTTGGCCACTAACCTGACACTGCGTTTCTCACTATTCACTAATCACTATTCACTGTTCACTTTTCACTATCTGACTGACTAATCTGAGTGTTCTGACTTTGATTTTGTCAGTCTCTGGGCGAGAAGAGGTCATCTAGACCACTTTTCTCGATACTGTACATCTATTAGGGCAATTATCACTGCTGCGCTCAGATGACCAGTCTGAGCGTACTGATGACTAGCTCATCAGTTCTGTATCATGAAATGGTCGTCTAGACCGGCTTCTTGGTATTGCGTGTCTCAACGCATACTCACATAATAGGGTGGACCGATTTCACTGTCGATTACCCCTTTCACTGCATGACTAGTAATTAAACATTACTATTCCTGTTTAATTCATTCAACTGAAAAGCACACTGTGCTTATTAACTTAATTACATCATTACATAGTAATTAAGTTTCATAAATCATGAGAGTCATTACAGTGGCTCTCGGCTCATTACACAGCCTTCTACACGGACTCTTACACGTGCGTGTGCAACGCAACATGGGCGTGTACATTTCAGACAAGGGTATGTACTAGTTGAGACTACTCAACACGGCCATGTCTTTGAAATACATTCATATATGTGAGCGGTACACAGCCTCTTACACGGCCATGTGCTCGAACGTGTTTCTTAAATTTGCACTAAAAGACATTAAATTATGTCCATTTTATTCCTTAGCGACTTATTACGTGGTAAGTAGGTGCCATAAAAATGGCGGTCATTACAGAAATTAGAGGTGTCGTAACATTTTGAACTAAAATAAAATATAAAAGAACATCACTATAAAGCCCAAGTAAATATAAAAGATTTTTAGCAAATAAAAAATACAAGTATGCTCCCACATGAAACATAGAGATACATATAGCGTTATAACGATAATTCTTAACGTCTATTGCCCCAAGCTACTGAGGGGTGATCATAAAACAAATAGCCGAGAATATGTACCCCGTCTAATTAATATATGTTACCTTAAATCCTCTAAGGTTAAGATATATATCAATAACCACTAGTTTTGATCACCAATTTAACTAACAGAGCTTCTAGGGAAGGTTAGTAGCTAAATCAATTTTGAGTGTGTAACCATTGTGTATGTAGTCCGATCCATGCCTTATTTAAGCCATCAAGGGATAGTCCCAAATAGAATATGCTCAAACATGTTTTCTACATAGGAGATCCAACCTAGTATATTGGTGGTGATAAACACTTACCGAGGGGTATGGTTAGGGCGGAATTGATGCGAGGTGTTACCATGCTTTCGTATATGGATCAATAATGGAGGTCATGGGTTTTATTTGAAACCCTTTCCCACTCAATATTTTAAAGACATGCAAGTTTTTAACGAACACGTAGGATTGATATAGTTTGAACTACATTCTTCTATTCTACGTGACATGTTATCCAATATGCATACAAAATATCCAATATATATTCATCCATCCATTACAAAACATAGAAAAAATAAATGGTGGAAAATTAAATAACCTAACCATGGTCACGTTCTAGAAATAAGAAAAATTAAAAATTATAAAATTACATTAAAAACATTCTTTGGGTCTTGAATTTTGCTCTATCTTCATGTATCTATCTTCATGTAGGTCCTCTGTAGCGCCCCGGAATCCGACCACGTGCAAACTGTCGCGATCCGACTCTGTAGTCGACCGAGACAGCCCATGCACCAAATCCAGATCTCCATTTAAACACTTTTTCTTTCAACTCTCATATTTCAGGGCCTACAAATTCACCGATATTTTTTTTTTCTTTTTAATATACTTTCCTCACACGAAAGCCAAGTATAAAAGCCATATAAAAATAATACTAGCTTTTAGTTGTCTTTTTTTAAGTACAACATAATTTACAAATATACAATATAGGTACTTTGTTTTTTAAAAATACATTCTCTTCAATTCACTTTCTCTCGATGCTCAATCAAAAACTTATGACAGGACCAAATCCACAGTGGATTCCCTATCCCATCGACACACGTGTATCCTGCCGCCATCCAAGTAGTCTACTGGATAGGTTTCTTACCTGCAACATGAATAAACTGATGAGCTAACAGGCTCAGTAAGTTCAAACATACTTAGTAGGAATCATAAAGATTCAAAAACATCAAAAATGCAATTTTCTATGAATACTATTATTCATCATGAATAGTAACTTTAACCTTTGATCGATGAATAGTAACTGTTACCCTAACTGATTACTATTCACATTACCCTACCTGAGTCCACTGTACTTAGTGCTAGTGTCGATTATACTCAATTATGCTCTATTATGGTTTTCGTCACATTATTGACTATTATCTTTATTTGTGTTCTAGTTTTAAGCTAATTGTGGCAGTACTGATAGTTTATGCGCGCTGACTGGGAGGGCCTTGGGAGCGACCCTAAGGCTTCTTTCTTTTCAGTGCCTCATCACTCTTACCGATTATTATATCCCTGTGGGACCTGTAAAACCTCCACCATAACGTTGGAGGGGCGGTACGCCTTAAGTGGTTTTATTACCATCTTTCAATTATAGTCTTGACCAAGTGACCTTAATTACCACCTCAATGTCAATAACCTCTGTTGCCCGTAAGTCTTACATATTTTCTTTTTCTCATTATGTGGGATGTGTTATACTAACTAATCCCCTAGTGCTCGTAGGACTTAATATCTAATGTACCACTAGTACATAATGAAATATTACAGTATTTCATGTTGCTATTAGGAAATGTCCTAAGCAATAGAGACATTTTGATGTATTTATTTTGAACTAGATAATAAAATTATATATAGAGGTTATTCATTACATTGCTGTTTGTCCTTATTCTATTTACATGTTAAAGTAAATGTAAGCAAATATGGCTCACTGACTGCTTGTGTTAAAACTGTTAGAACGTTGCATGTAATGGACTTTTGTATGCGAGAAGACAATGTTCTAAAGTAAGTGGTCTAAACTAAGGTCTGTAGTTTATGGGGTTAGACCGAGCATCTAACTCATGTTAAGACTATTATGTAGTCTAAAGCCATGGTGGGGGCAATTTTTCTTGATTGTCCGGAGCATAGACTCCCAAGTAGAGACATAGATATGTTACTTGGTGGTGACATATTAGACTGAGACTAAAGCATGATTGATCTATGTAGTCCGCTATGAATGGATCAATCTGCTTTTGACGTTCATTGTACAGTAACCTTAATCCTGAGTAAATGAACTACTTCATGTATATGACTTGTGTACTTTGATGTTCTAATGGCTAAAGCATCTCTGAGGTAGTAAGCTTATAGACCGGTTCGTTGGGTGCATGACTTGTATACGATAAAGGGTTTGTTTACAGATATTGGAATCATAGCTCTAACGAGTTAAAGGTATCCTCTTAAAGGCATTATACTGGATGTGAAAATGGACAAGGCCTTGGGTCGTTTGCTAGGCAGATGACTTCTTATTCATATATGGTGAATAATCATTTTCTTATTCGGTAATATACTGGAACTTTAAGATAGCCTGATTAGTAGGATTAAACAGACTTTGACCTAAGGCTGATCATGGATATCATATGAGAGTTCTGCATATATGGCAAGGTCATTGGATAGTAGCTAGTCACAGGCTTACGTAATATGGTATATAATTGGGAGTTCAGTTTCAAGTTTATAGTGGTGTGACTCTGAAATTAGTGATCATATGATTGAGTTGTTCGGTACAGAATGATGATCATATGGATTCATGGGAGCCCGATTATATATGTTCAATTGGTCCCTCTACTAACTCCACATAATTCCTTAACGATTAGCAAATTGATTTATGTATGCTTATTGGCTAGTTGATTACGCATGGATGGTGTTGACATAGGATTAGGATAGTAGACAAGATTTTCTCCAATTGAATTCATAATTTATTTTGAATAATAGAGTACACAATTATTCGAACTCCAAATAAAGTTTCCATGATTTTATTTGAGATTGGATTGGAGTTGTAGAAAATTATCCATGAGAACAAAATTTGAAATCCAACTTTTTGTAGATTTTGAAATTTGAAATTCGAATTTGAAATTCAAAATTTATATTTGAAATTTGAATTTTGAAATTTGAAATTCAAATTTTGAATCACAGTCCAAGTGGAATTCGAATTCTTTGTGGATAATTCCACAAGGTTAGAATTCGAATTTGAGTTAGATTATGGAGAGAAAAATCTTGTTTGAATCCCAATTCTAACAAACTTGGTCGAAAGTTTTGAGGAATATCCTCCTAGAATTTTCAGATTTTTTGTGGATAAGGTTCAAGGAAAAATATAAGTTTCAATCCTAGTTGAATTTGGATTCTCTCCTCCCTGGAAGTGGTCAAAAATTTTGAGTGAATCTCAAGGGAGATTTTCGGTTTTTTATGGATAAGGATGGGATAAAATTCAAGATAGAAAATCCTATTTAAATTTTGATTCTCCTCACACTTTAATAGATGAATTTGGATAGGTTTATGGCCTTAGGGAAATTCAGATTTTGTGGATAAATGGGGAGATAAATTTCAAGTTAAAATCTGGTTTTAATTTTGAAAGAAAAATCCTTAAAGTGGCCGAAATCTTTTGGTGGATATTGGCCCTAGATTTTTTGGATTTTATGTGCGGATAAGGGAGAAAATCTTCTCCTAATCTAATTCAAATTTAGAGGATCACCTCATGTAAGTCTATAAATAGAGGTCTTGCCACTCCAGTTCTCTCAGACCACAGACTCTCAAGTGAGCAGGCTTATTGTTGCATAACTCACCGTGACAATAAGTTCTTTAGAGACTTATGTGGTCGAAAGAAGACTAGCAGTGCTAGCATACCGATCGAGGTTCAAAGTACCCACACACTCAACCATTCGGGAATTGGAGAATAGTAAAGAAGGCTAGTTGGTTGAAGCCCTCTGGTCATTCTCCTCCTGCAGATTGGCGTCCTCTGAGGTATGAGTTTAAATTGTTGTTAGTTTATTGTATATGGCATCATGAGATATTTAACGATCTTAAAAAATTTTTATTGTTCCCCTGTGCCACTCTGATGTGTTTTTATCGATTTTATTCCTAAATTGGTATCAGAGCCATCTCGTGACTATGCCATGTACATAAATTAGACAATTAGTTAGTCTTTTTATTTATGTATGGATTTGATATTTAGAGAGTGGCATTCTAGGATTCCTTTATGTTGTTATCATGTATTATGTATGTAGTATGTGGTTATTTTAATTTTTTAAATTATTATAAGCATGCTTGTTTTATGTCGGTTATGTTTCCTTAAAATTTTAAAAATTGTATCTAAGAATTTTTTATGTAACCATGGGAGCAGTTTATTATCACTGTAATTTTCTCATGGATTTTAATTTTTTGTCTCTTAGAAATATTATGATAAGAATTTTTGTACATTGGAAACGGTTTAGGAAATTTTATATAATTATTCTTGGAAGAGATTGAAGACCGTAATTTATTTTTCCCAAAAGTTAAATTTAATTTAAAGGTAATTTTGATTGTGTGGAAAATTTCAATTTAATTAGGATTCAAATTAATTTTTGGAGATCCTAATGGGAAAATTGAAATATGACACAAAAATCGAGGACCGACCCCTCGGGATGGACCATCAGCCGTGGTGGGGCTGCAGCAACTGCCCACGGCTGCACCACCCACGGCCGCAGGCTCTGCCTGCAGTTAAGGGTGGCCGTGGCCCCCAAAGGGCTGGCTGTAGCCCTGGGTTGTAGCCCATGGCTATAGGTGATGCCTACAGCCTGTCAGGCTGCTACACCACCCGGGCGTGCAGCCTGTGGCTGCAGGCTTGGCCTGTAGCTCGACATGGCTGCACATGGCCTACGGCCATGGGCTGCCAGCCCCCCGGGGGCTAGGGGCTTCCCACGGCGGCTGCCGGCCTCCGGGGCTATGGGGCCGATGGTTCAAAAATCGAAAAATTTTGATTTTTAAATTTGAGATTTAATTTTTAAATCATGTTTAAAAATATGTAATTGAAATTTTGAAATTTTTGAAATTACATGTTATTACACATGATATTTAAAATTGTTTAAAAATTTGAATTTGAAATTTAAATTTGAAATTCGAATTCGGAATTTGAATTTGAAATTTCAATTTTTGGATTTTAAATTTTAAATGATTCTTGGAATGAGAAATAAATGGAGAGGCTACATAAAGATGGATACAAGAAGACATAACAAAATTTAAGACCCAAAGAATACTTTGGATGGAATTTTGTGATTTTTATTTTCTTTGTTCTAGAATGGAACCATGGCTTGGTTATTATTCTGTCAATTATTTTTTCTGTGATATGTCATGGATGTATAAATATGTATTGATGGATGTTTTACATGCATATTTGATAACATGTCATATAGGATAGGTGAGTACCGTTCATACTATATTTGTGGTGCCCCCGACCTCGATCCAACGAAACTATTATAATCAAACTCCTTAGCCGACTGAAATAGCTCGTGAACTTCGTCGGGTCGCCTAAATTCTTTTCTTTTCTTTAAACCCTTTGTGAAATTTGGAATCATTTTTTTTAAAATACCTTTTTCTTGTTTGAAAACATAACGTAATTAAACTGAACTATGTTTGTCACTTTTAAAAGTACAAACATAGTTTATACATTAATACCTAAATCAAATCTTTTTACAATATATGTCTTTTCTTTCAACACTCAACGGAAAACTTGTAGCAGGACCATGTCCACAGTGAATTCCCTATCCCTTTGACACACTCGCATCCTGCCGCCATCCAGAAATCTACCGGACAGGTTTCTCACCTGCAACATGAACAAACTGATGAGCTAACAGGCTCAGCAAGTTCAAACATACATAGTAAGAATCATATTGATTCAAAAACACTAAAACTCAATTTCCTATGAATAGTAATTTTGACCTTTGATCGATGAATAGTAACAGTTACCCTAACTGGTTACCATTCACTTTACTCTATCGGGATACTATTCACATACCCTAACCGAATTTACATTACTCTAGCGTAAGCTTTAGTTATGCTCGAATATGATTTTTATCATTTTATTGATTGTTTATTCTCTATTAGATTTCTAGTTTAGAGCTCTGTTTATGGCAGTACCGATGATTATTAGCGCGCTGACTGGGAGGGTCTAAGGAGCGACCTTAGAACATCGGCCTCCACAGCCCTGATATCCTTGTAGGATCTGAGAAAAACCTCCACCACTATGTTAGAGAGGCGGTACGTCTTAGTGGTTTCATTACCATCTTTCTTATAGTTCCCCACCGGCGACATTCATATGAATCATCCCACGGTGGAACCCTTATTGCCTGTAGGTCTTTACATTTATTTCTTTATGTGTGTTTTTAATTAACCACACGATAGGGCCCTAACACTTTTCCATAGGGTATTATTTATACACTTTTTAATTTCTCATTTCATTAGGTGAGTTAGTTTAACTACACCCCTATTGCCCGTAGGACTTTACAAGTTTGTACGAAAAGTACTTAAATCAATCAAATAGTAATTCATGCTGCAGACATGTAAATATCTGAGCTTACCAAACATTTATCATAGCATCGCGCTATGAAACATTCATATAGCATATAAACCTAGACATAACAGATCAATTCATTCATATAATGAACAACATCAGAATGTTCATGAGCAGACAAATGATTGCTAGAACTTATACATATCACTTAGACATAATAGTCTATTCATGTTTCAGTCAATTAAATGTTCCAACTTACAGATACTTTCGCTAGCATTTCCTTCCCCGGCTCCGCAGACGTTCCTTTGCCCCGTCTGAAACGGGTTCCTATAACCGGAATAACCACAGTTATTCTAAATCTTCATATCATATTCAAAATTTTGTAAAACGTAAAAATTCTACGTTTTATTTCCCGTAAATGGTCTTAGGAATCTAAAATCCTATTTTCCATTTTTCACTAACTCTTGGCAAAATTACCATTTTGCCCCTGATTTGATTTCTTATCATAAACCTACTTTTTGTTAGTTTAAGACCCAATTTAACTTTTATAATTTCATTTTAACTATCCTTAGGCATTCACGGTCCTTTCCGAGCCTTTCGGAAATTTTTGGTCAAAATGACCATTTTGCCCTGACGGGTCTCGGGACCGTGATATGCTTACTGTGACTTTTAACAGGATTTTCTAAGCCCAAATATCATAAAATAATATTTCTTAAGCTTTTACATACTTTTACGGTATCCATTGCTGTTCCATAGACGACTATTTATCATCCGACCCTCGGGTGATACTATTCCGACACCTAGGGTTGTTTCTCGTTTTTCTCATGTTTCGGAGCCTTAAATGGTATTTCACTACTTCTGAAACATTTGTTATGCTAATCCCGAGCCTTAGACACCAAATGGGCTCGGGTTTTCATCCTGACCTCAAATTTACCTTTTGTTTCTTAAAATACCCTTGACGTCGATTTTTCCGTTCCTTTACATTTCACAACCTCGGAGGACGGTTTACTATTCCTCAAAGGTTCATTTTCCCATTTTCCGAGCCTAACTCATCGAAAGGTCTCGGTTTCCATTACCGAACACAATTTGCCTCCTGTTTTTCACCGAAATGCCCTTAGTGCCGTTTTCAAAATTTCGACAGTATTTCCGCTAAATTTCTAGGTCTCCGGCGTTTAGGAAACGCCTCAAAACCATCTAATCTATTTATTCTACCACGTACTATACTAGAGGCCTAATTTTTACATAAAACTCAACTTTTTACGTAAAAATATTCACATTTCCCATACATTTTCTTTTTCTGACATTTCATTCATTTTACTCTTTTCTTTTTCTTTTCTTTTTTTACAATTTGAATACAAATTACATACAAATCATTCCAAGACATAAATAAGGAATGAAGGGAAACGAAATCGCTATCGAAATCGTCCCGTCGGTGATCAGACGAACTGTTCGGTCTCGATTGCACAAACTTTTTGTCTCCATTCTTCACGTTTGGAATCCCGGTTGGCAATTCTGATGCCGCGGATGTGTCCAGAATGTCGAAAATAGGCCAACGGGCCATTCTTCCTTTTTCCGCCCCCGAGTCACCGTTGACCGGCGTTGACCGCGTTGACCGGCATTGACTCCGGCGTTGAGTGTTTTTCAAAATATTGAGTGGGAGAGGGTTTCAAATAAAACCAACGGCCTCCATTGTTGATCCATATGTGAAAGCATGGTAACGCCTCGCGTCAGTTCTGCCCTGACCACACCCCTCGGTAGGTGTTTACCGCCGCCGGTATACTAGATTAGATCTCCTATGTGGAAAACGTGTTCGGGTACGATCCTATTCATGACCACCCCTCGATGGCTTGGTAGGACGTGGATCGGGCTACGTAAACAATGGTTATACACTCAAGACTCGTTTAGTTATTAACCTTCCTTAGAAGCTCTGTTAACTAAACTGGTGGCCAAATAAGCGGTTATTAATATATGTCTTAACCTTGGAGGATTTAAGGCAACATATATTAATTGGACGGGGTCCATGTTCTGGCTATTTGTTCTCATGACCACCCCTCGGTGGCTTGGGGCAATAGGTGCTGAGAATTACCGTTGTAATGCTACATGTTTTTCAAGTTTCATGTAGGAACATACTTGTATGTTTTATTTGCTAAATTATCTGTAACCAAAGATCAGAATTGTGCATGTTTATAGGGTATCAAAAGGGAACTAAAGGAGGTCTGTTCTATAACCCGAAGGAACAAAAGGTCATTATCACAACCCATGCGACATTCCTGGAGGAAAGTCACATGAATGACTTTAAGCCTCGAAGCAAAGTGGTGCTAGAGGAGTTATCGGGTGAAAGAACTACTCCACAGATTTCGGTCTTGGACGCAAGTTTGAGTTCCAGTGAAAGACCTGCAGACGATCAACAATTTAGGATGCCTCGTCGTAGTGGGAGGGTTTCTAAGAAACCTAATTTCTTTATGTATGATGCTGAGGTATACCAGGCCGAGGCTCATGAGCATGAGGAAGATCCGGTCACATATGATGAAGCTATAAAGGATGTTGATTTTAGATCTTGGAAACAGGCTATGAACAATGAGATGGATTCTATGAAATCCAACTCTGTTTGGGAACTTGTAGATTTGCCGGATGGGATAAAACCCATTGGATGCAAATGGGTCTACAAAAGAAAGAAGGATGCAGAAGGGAGAGTGGAAACTTTCAAAGCTAGACTGGTTGTAAAGGGATACACGCAAAAGGCTGGAATCGATTACGAGGAAACCTTTTCGCCTGTTGCTATGCTGAAGTCTATCCGTATTCTTCTGTCCATTGCTGCGGCTCTCGATTACGAGATCTGGCAAATGGATGTCAAGACGGCATTCTTGAATGGCCATCTTGAAGAGTGTATCTATATGATACAGCCCGAAGGGTTCGTAGCAAAAAGCCAAGAAAGGAAAGTTTGCAAGTTGCTTAGATCCATTTATGGATTAAAGCAGGCATCCCGCTCATGGAACCAGAGGTTTGATCAAGCGATTAAGACATTTGGTTTTGAGCATAACGTTGATGAACCTTGTGTTTATAAACGTATTAAGGATGGAAAAGTGGTCTTTCTGATACTCTATGTCGATGATATACTACTCATTGGGAATGATGTAGGGAATTTATCATCCGTCAAGCTTTGGTTACACCAACAGTTTGACATGAAGGACTTGGGAGAAGCTAATTATGTTCTAGGCATTCGTCTCTTCAGAGATCGAAAGAACAAAATGATAGCATTATCCCAAGCTTCATACATAGATAAAATAATTGACAAATATGCAATGCTAGAGGCAAAGAAAGGCTCACAACCTTCTATTGCCGGTTTAACTCTTTCATTGGATGACTGTCCCAAGACATCGGAAGAAAGAGAGCGTATGAGTAAGGTCCCTTATGCATCCGCTGTGGGTAGCCTTATGTACGCTATGCTTTGCACTCGCCCGGACATATGTTTTGCAGTAGGTATGGTGAGTCGATATCAAGCGAATCCTGGAACCAAGCACTGGCAAGCAGTAAAGCATATACTCAAGTATCTTAAGAGAACGAGGGATTATATGCTAGTGTATTCTGGAGGGGACCTAACACCCGTAGGATACACGGACTCAGACTTCCAGACTTGTAAGGATTCGAGGAAATCGACATCTGGATCAGTGTTTTTACTCGGAGGAGGCGCCATTGTGTGGAGGAGCGTGAAGCAGGGCTGCACAGTTGACTCTACTATGGAGGCTGAGTATGTGGCTGCGGCTGAGGCATCTAAAGAAGCGGTTTGGCTCCGCAAGTTCTTTAGAGACCTTGAGGTCATTCTGGGTGTTGACAAGCCTATCACACTTTACTGTGATAATACAGGGGCTATTGCCAACACAAGGGAATCTCGGCACCACAAGAGGACCAAGCACATAGATCGGAGGTATCACATTATTAGAGGGCATGTGGAGACAGGACAAGTGGATGTATGTAAGATCGCGTCCGAGGACAACATCGCTGATCCCTTTACTAAGACTTTGGTAGCTAGAAGCTTTGAGAGGCATGTAGAGGCGATAGGGATGCATAACATGGCACATCTGCTGGCTTAGGGCAAGTGGGAGATTGTTAGGAAATGCCCTAAGTATTAGAGACATTTTGATGTATTCATTTTGAACTGGATAATAAAATTATACATAGAGGTTATTCATTACATTGCTATCTGTCCTCGTCTTATTTACATGTTAAAGTAAATGTAAGCAAATATGGCTCACTGACTGCTTGTGTTAAAACTGTTAGAACGTTGCATGCAATGGACTTTTGTATGCGAGAAGACAATGTTCTAAAGTTAGCAGTCTAAATTATGGTCTGTAGTCTATGGGGTTAGACCGAGCATCTAACTCATGTTAAGACTATTATGTTGTCTAAAGCCTTAGAGGGGACGGTTTGTCTTGACTGTCTGGAGCTGGACTCCCAAGTAGAGACATGGATATGTTGCTTGGAGGTGACATATTAGACCGGGACTAAAGCGTGATTGATCTACGTAGTCCGCTATGAGTGGATCAATCTGCTTTTGACGTTCATTGTGCAATAACCTTAATCCTGAGTAAATGAACTATTTCATGTATATGACTTGTGTACTTTGATGTTCCAATGGCTAAAGCGTCTCAGAGGTAGTAAGCTTATAGACCGGTTCGTTGGGTGCATGACTTGTATACGATGAAGGGTTTGTTTGCAGATATCGGAATCATAGCTCTGAGGAGTTAAAGGTATCCTCTTAAAGGCATTATACTGAATGTGAAATGGACAAGGCCTTGGGTCGTCTGCTGGGCGGATGACTTCTTATTCACATATGGTGAATAATCATTTTCTTGATTCGGTAGTATAATGGAACTTTAAGATAGCCTGATCAGTAGGATTAAACGGACTTTGACCTAAGGCTGATCATGGATATCATATGAGGGTTTTGCATATATGACAAGGTCATTGGATGGTAGCTCGTCACAGGCTTACGTAATACGGTATATAATTGGGAGTTCAGTTTCAGGTTTATAGTGGTGTGACTCTGAAATTAGTGATCATATGATTGAGTTGTTCGGTACAGAATGATGATCATATGGAATCACGGGAGCCCGATTATATATGTCCAATCAGTCCCTCTACTAGCTCCACATAATTCCTTAACGTTTGGCAAATTGATTTGTGTATGCTATTGGCTAGTTTATTATGCATGGATGGTGATGACACAGGATTAGGATGGTAGACAAGATTCTCTCCGGTTGGATTCAGATTTTGTTTTGGATAATAGAGTACACAATTATTCGAACTCCAAATAAAGTTGCCATGATTTTATTTGAGATTAGATTGGAGTTGTAGAAAATTATCCATGAGAACAAGAATATGAAACACAACCGTTTTGTGGAATTTGAAATTTGAATTTTGAAATTTGAAATTTGAATTTTGAAATTTGAAATTTGAATTTTAAATTTGAAATTTGAATTTGAAATTTAAATTTGAAATTCGAATTTGAAATTTGAATTTGAAATTTAAATTTGAAATTTGAAATTTGAAATTTGAAATTTGAATTTGAAATTTGAATTTGAAATTTGAAATTCAAATTTTGAATCACAGTCCAAGTAGGATTCGAATTTGTTGTGGAAAATCCACAAGGTTTGAAATTCGAATTTGAGTTGGATTTGGAGAGGATAATCTTGTTAGAATCCTACTTGAATTTTGAATCCAAATCCCAACAAAAGTGGGCGAATTTTTTGAGGATAATCCTCAATGGAAAATTCGGTTTTTTGTGGATAAGATTCAAGGGAAAATTCAAGTTTCAATCCTAGTTGAATTTGGATTCTCTCCTTCCCTAAAAGTGGCCGAAATTTTGGAGCCTTAATCCTAGGAAATTCGGTTATTTTTGGATAAGGTTGAGATGAGATTTAGCTTGAAAATCCTAGTGGAATTTTGATTCTTCCTTATCCTAAAAGTGGCCGAAAATTTGGAGAAGATTTTCTCCTAAAGATTTCGGATTTTTTGGTTGAAAAAGGGAGATAAAATTCTAGTTAAAATCTTGTTTAGATTTGGATTGGATTTATCCTAGAAAAACCGAATTTAATTGTTAGGATTATCCTATGAAAAATTCTGATTTTTGGTTAAAGATAAGGGAGAAAATCTTTTCCTAGTCCAATTCGAATTCAGAGAATCACCTCATGCAGGTCTATAAATAGAGGTCCTACCACTCCAGTTCTCTCAGACCACAGACTCTCAGGTGAGCAGGCTTATTGTTGCACAGCTCATCATGACAATAAAGTTCTTTAGAGATCTGGGTGGTCGGAACAAGACTAGCAGTGCTAGCATACCGATCGAGATTCAGAGTGCCCACACATTCAGCCATTCGGGAATTGGAGAATAGTAGAGAAGGCTAGTTGGTTGAAGCCTCCGGTCATTCTCCTCCTGCAAGATTAGCGTCCTTGAGGTATGAGTTTTAATTGTTGTTGGTTTATTGTATATGGCATCATGAGATATTTAACAATCTTAAAATTCTTTTATTGTTCCGCTGCGCCACTCTGATACGTTTTTCCTGATTTATTTTCCTACAAGACGGTCCTCTGGAATCTCTGGAGGAGGTACGACTTCCCCAGTGTGAGTCTTGTCTAGAGGGTAAAATGACTAAGAGGTCTTTTGGAGCTAAGGGTACAAGGGCTCAGGAGCTCTTAGAAATTGTGCACACTGACGTATGTGGCCCCATGAACGTCACAGCACGAGGAGGGTTCGAGTATTATGTCTCTTTTCTAGATGATTACTCGAGGTATGGATATGTATATCTGATGCACCGCAAGAGTGAAACCTTTGACAAGTTCAAAGAGTATCGTGCGGAAGTGGAAAAGCAATTGGATAAATCCATAAAGACACTTCGATCTGATCGAGGTGGCGAATATCTCTCCGATGAATTTCTAGGACATCTTGTAGAGAACGGGATTTTATCCCAATTGAATGCACCTGGTACTCCACAACAGAATGGTGTAGCCGAAAGGAGAAACAGGACCTTGTTGGATATGGTACGGTCCATGATGAGTTATTCAACACTGCCATTATCATTTTGGGGATATGCTTTAAAAACGGTGTGCTATATTCTGAACCAGGTTCCAAGCAAATCAATTCCCAGATCAGAATGAATTATGGCGTGGCAGGAAGCCCTCCTTTGGACATATGAGAATATGGGGCTGCCCGGCACATGTACTGGATGGGGATGCAAAAAAGTTGGAACCAAGATCAGAATTGTGCATGTTTGTAGGGTATCCAAAAGGAACTAAAGGAGGTCTGTTCTATAACCCGAAGGAACAAAAAGTCATTGTCTCAACCCATGCGACATTCTTGGAGGAAAGTCACATGAATGACTTTAAGCCTCGAAGCAAAGTGGTGCTAGTGGAGTTATCAAGTGAAAGAACTGCTCCACAGATTTCGGTCTTGGACGCAAGTCCGAGTTCCAGTGAAAGACCTGCAGACGATCAACAAATTAGGGTGCCTCGTCGTAGTGGGAGGGTTTTGAAGAAACCTAATTTCTTCATGTATGATACTGAGGTATACCAGGCCGAGGCTCATGAGCATGAGGAAGATCCGGTCACATATGATGAAGCTATAAATGATGTTGATTCTAAATCTTGGAAACAGGCTATGAACAATGAGATGGATTCTATGAAATCCAACTCTGTTTGGGAATTTGTAGATTTGCCGGATGGGATAAAACCCATTGGATGCAAATGGGTCTACAAAAGAAAGAAGGATGCGAAAGGGAGAGTGGAAACTTTCAAAGCTAGACTAGTTGCAAAGGGATACACGCAAAAGGTTGGAATCGATTACGAGGAAACCTTTTCACCTGTTGCTATGCTGAAGTCTATCCGTATTCTTCTATCCATTGCTGCGGCTCTCGATTACGAGATCTAGCAAATGGATGTCAAGACGGCATTCTTGAATGGCCATCTTGAAGAGTGTATCTATATGATACAGCCCGAAGGGTTCGTAGCGAAAGGCCAAGAAAGGAAAGTCTGCAAGTTGCTTAGATCCATTTATGGATTAAAGCAGGCATCCCGCTCATGGAACTAGAGGTTTGATCAAGCGATTAAGACATTTGGTTTTGAGCAGAACGTTGATGAACCCTGTGCTTAGAAACACGTTAAGGATGGAAAAGTGGTCTTTCTGATACTCTATATCGATGATATACTACTCATTGGGAATGATGTAGGGAACTTATCATCGGTCAAGCTTTGGTTACACCAACAGTTTGACATAAAGGACTTGGGAGAAGCTAATTATGTTCTAGGCATTCGTCTCTTCAGAGATCGAGAGAACAAAATGATAGCATTATCCCAAGCTTCATACATAGATAAAATAATTGACAAATATGCAATGCTAGAGGCAAAGAAAGGCTCACAACCTTCTATTGCCGGTCTAACTCTTTCATTGGATGACTGTCCCAAGACATCGGAAGAAAGAGAGCGTATGAGTAAGGTCCCTTATGCATCCGCTGTGGGTAGCCTTATATACGCTATGCTTTGCACTCGCCCGGACATATGTTTTGCAGTAGGTATAGTGAGTCGATATCAAGCAAATCCTGGAACCAAGCACTGGCAAGCAGTAAAGCATATACTCAAGTATCTTAAGAGAACGAGGGATTATATGCTGGTGTATTCTGGAGGGGACCTAACACCCGTAGGATACACGGACTGAGTCTTCCAGACTTGTGAGGATTTGAAGAAGTCGACATTAGAGGGCAGATGGAGACAAGATAAGCAGATGTACGTAAGATCGCGTCCGAGGACAACATTGCCGATCCCTCTACTAAGACTTTGGTGGCTAGAAGCTTTGAGAGGCACGTAGAGGTGATGGGGATGCGTAACATGGCACATGTGCTGGCTTAAGGCAAGTGGGAGATTGTTAGGAAATGCCCTAAGTATTAGAGACATTTTGATGTATTCATTTTGAACTGGATAATAAAATTATACATAGAGGTTATTCATTACATTACTATCTGTCCTCGTCTTATTTACATGTTAAAGTAAATGTAAGCAAATATGGCTCACTGACTGCTTATGTTAAAACTGTTAGAATGTTGCATGCAATGGACTTTTGTATGTGAGAAGACAATGTTCTAAAGTTAGCGGTCTAAACTATGGTCTGTAGTCTATGGGGTTAAACCGAGCATCTAACTCATGTTAAGACTATTATGTTATCTAAAGCCTTGGAGGGGACGGTTTGTCTTGACTGTCTGGAGCTGGACTCCCAAGTAGAGACATAGATATGTTGCTTGGAGGTGACATGGCAGTTGAAAATCCTAGTTGAATTCAAGTTTCAATCCTAGTTGAATTTGGATTCTCTCCTTCCCTAAAAAGTGGCCGAAATTAGGGAGAAAATCTCCTAGGAAATTCGGTTATTTTTGGATAAGGTTGAGATAAGATTCAAGCTTGAAAATCCTAGTGGAATTTTTGATTCTCCCTTATCCATAATGGCCGAAATCTTTAGGAGAGATTCTCCTTGAAATTTTCGGATTTTTTGGGTTGAAAAGGGAGATAAAATTCTAGTTAAAATCTTGTTTAGATTTGGATTGGATTTATCCTAAGAAAACCGAATTTTATTGTGGAGATTCTCCCTTGGAAAAATTCAGATTTTATGGATATGGATAAGGGAAAATATCTTTTCCTAATCCAATTCAAATTCAGAGAATCACCTCATGCAGGTCTATAAATAGAGGTCCTGCCACTCCAGTTCTCTCAGACCACAGACTCTCAGGTGAGCAGGCTTATTGTTGCACAGCTCATCATGACAATAAAGTTCTTTAGAGATCTGGGTGGTCGGAAGAAGACTAGCAGTGCTAGCATACCAATCGAGGTTCAGAGTGCCCACACACTCAGCCATTCGGGAATTGGAGAATAGTAGAGAAGGCTAGTTGGTTGAAGCCTCCGGTCATTCTCCTCCTGCAAGATTGGCGTCCTTGAGGTATGAGTTTTAATTGTTGTTGGTTTATTGTATATGGAATCATGAGATATTTAACGATCTAAAAATTTTTATTGTTCTGCTGCGCCACTCTGATACATTTTTACCGATTTATTTTCCTACACTTCGCGGCTGCGACGGCGCGGCTGCGGGCGGTGCGATCCGGCAGTTGTTGAGGTGAAATGAGCTATGGGTTTTGTTCTCCTCTTCACCACGAAACTTTTGGGACAGGAATCGTGTCGATCGGAGGTCAGACGGCGGCGATACGACCGTTTGAAATTTTCGGCCACCGACGGCTTCGGGCGGGGCGTGCGGCGTTCTCCGGCGTCGGTTCCGTCGATTCAGCACACCGTTGGACTCAGCTCGTCGAGAGCTTTCCAACGAGACCGGCGCTGTCGAAAACGGACACCGTTTCCTGTGGTTGGTTACTATTCATCGACGGTGTAGGTGTGGGGGAGAAAATCTAGAAAATGAAAATTATGGGGCCTTTTCTGCAATTTCGCCCTTTTATACCCTTTTTGTCCAAATTTTCAACATGAGCTATCTTGACTAATTTGGGGGTGCTGAACCCAAATATATCAGTTTCGTTTTTATCCGAGATCGTTTCGCCCAGTTTCTGGTACTGCAAATTCCCCGTCAAAAATTACCTTTGTGCTCAATTAACTAATTTGAGCATTCTGATAGGCTGTACTGACTAATTTGGACGTCCTGAATCCAAATATATCAGTTTCGTCGTCATCTGAGGTCATCTCGGCCAGTTTCCGATACTGTACATTTCCTGGTCAAAATTTCTATTTTGTGCTTAATTGACTAATTATAGCATTCTGATTCCAAATATATCAGTTTTATATCAAGAAAATGTCATCTTGACCAATTTCTTGATACTGCGTATCTCTAGATCAAATATTACTTTTCATGCTCAATTGACTAATTTGAGCATGCTGAATCTAAATATATCAATTTTAGGTCAAGAAGAGGTCATCTAGACCAACTTCTCAATACTATGTGCAACACACACACACGTACTCACGTCTAAAATCACTACTATCAGTATTTTATCTTTTTATGCACTCAGCTTACCCTGAGTCACGTACTAGGGTTTACAGTTCACTGTTTTTCCCTAGCTCAATTCGGCATGGTTTTACATGACCGAATTCTTAATCTGTAATATCGTTGGAACATTTTATCTCGTTTTACACAATATTAATCATACATTTTACATTTTAAACATGAAATTCATCATGTACATGCAATTTACAATATTCCGAGAACAGTAAAATTTCCCGGTTATTACAATATTTGTCAAAACTTGCATGTTTTTCAAAACATTGAGTGGGAGAGGGTTTCAACGAAAACCTACGGTCTCCATTGTTGATCCATATGTGAAAGCATGGTAACGCCTTTCGTTAGTTCTGCCCTGACCATACCCCTTGATAGGTGTTTACTACTGCCGGTATACTAGGTTGGATCTCCTATGTGGAAAACGTGTTCGGGCACAATCCTATTCATGACCACCCCTCAGTGGCTTGGTAGGACGTGGATCGGGCTATGTACACAATGGTTATACATTTAAGACTCATTTAGCTATTAACCTTCCTTAGAAGCTCAGTTAACTAAACTGGTGGCCAAAATAAGCGGTTATTAGTATATGTCTTAACCTTGGAGGATTTAAGGCAACATATATTAATTGGACGGGGTCCATGTTCCAGCTATTTGTCTCATGACCACCCCTCGGTGGCTTTGGGCAATAGGTGTTGAGAATTACCATTGCAATGCTACATGTTTTTCAAGTTTCATGTAGGAACATACTTGTATGTTTAATTTGCTAAATTACTTGTATATTTGCTTGGGCTTTGTAATGATGTCTAGTATAATTTTATTTCAGTTTAAAATGTCACTGACACCCCTCATTTTAATACTTACTGAAAATAAGCTGAATGGAGATAATTATAAAGACTGGAAAAGAAATCTACTGATAGTTCTTAACTGCGAGAGACACAAGTTCGTGCTGAATGAACCATGCCCACCTAGGCCCAAACCTGACACACCACTTGAGGAGGTCCCGGTTGCCTATACTCATTGGAGAGAATCTAATGAGATAGCTCGATGCTCCATTCTTGCTAGCATGACGAGTGCTTTACAGAAGCAGCATGAGACTTATCAAGTTGCTAGGGAGATCATGGAAAATCTAGAAGACATGTTTGGAGGCCAAGAAAAATTGGCTCGACAGTTTGCAATCACCAGCATTATGAACTCTAAGCAAAAGGCAGGTACTCTGGTGAAGGACCATATGATCACTCTAATGGGATTCTTTGCTGAGACTGCCGACAACGGTGTTGAACGAACTACAACATCCAGATCGAGATGGTGTTCAAAACTCTGTCAAAAGATTTTGTGGGGTTTAAGGCCACATGGCGACAAGGGAGTTAGGACTAATCGAGCTCATGAAGCAACTCCAAGCTTATGAGCAGATGATCAGGGATGGGGATGCGGTCCAACCAAAAGGAGAGGCCAATTTGGTGAAATCTTCTAAACCCTCATGGAAGAGGAAGAGGCCAAATCAGAAGCAAGTGGCTTCTAGTTCTTCTAATCCTTCTGTCTCGGATGGGAAGAAGAAGAAGAAGAACAAGAAGCCCAAAGACCCTAAAAAGTCCAAGTGCTTCAGTTGTGGGAAGGTACGTCATTTTAAGAAGGCTTGCTGGCAATTCCTAGCCGCCAAGGGCAAAGAAGGTAAGGAACTTCACTGCATGACAGTTCTGTGTCAAGAAATGGTCGTCTGGACCGTTTTCTTGATACTGCGTGTCTCACACGCATACTCACATAATAGGGTGAACCAATTTCATTGTCGGTTGCCCCTATCACTACTTGAATAGTAATTAAACATTACTGTACCCGTTTAATTCGTTCAACTGGAAAGTATACTGTATTTATTAACTTAATTACTCATTACATAGTAATTAAGTTTCATAATTCATGAGAGTCATTACAGCAACTCTCGGCTTATTACACAGCCTTCTACACGGACTCTTACACGGGCATGTGCAAGGTAACACGGGCGTGTACTAGTTGAGATTGCTCAACACGCCCATGTTCAGAAACATGTTTACCAACTGAGCGATATACGGCCTCTTACACGGTCGTGTACCTGACTGTGTTATACTACACGACCATGTACTCTTTCATGGCTTCTTACACTTCGACAGTCCAAACGGTACACGGCCACTTACATAGCCATGTGCCTGACTGTGTTCTTCAAATGTGTACCAAAAAGCTTCAAAAATACTCCAAATTCATTCCTTAATTACTCATTACATGGTAAGTAGGTTCCGTGAATGTAGGGGTCATTACATGGTGGCAGGAGATCGCTTTGATACCAATTGTGACGCCCCATGCCCTTAGTGACGCGAACCGTCACTAAAAACTTGCTACTTTAAATAATACTTATACTTTCTCATAATTGATGTTTAAAGTTACTTAATTAGATACTATAATTTTAGGGATATTTTTTTTAACTGCATACGTATTTACTATTCATATATGTGTACTATTAATGGTTACTATCAAAAATACTATTTAACGGTTACTATTTATAATTACTATTTAACGGTTACTGTTCAAAAATACTATTTATCGGTTACTATTCGAAATTACCGCTTAACGATTACTATTCAAAAATACCGTTTAACCATCATTATTCAAAAATACTATATAATGATTCCTATTCACAAATACTGTTTTCTCAAAAATTATGCGGAAGAATACTCGCGGTGTGCCCATAACCTCCCTTCACATCTGCCTCCGACGCTGTCATCGCCCATAGATGATTAAGCCATAGGACGCTTACCTACAGCATGAACACACTTCGTGAGCTTTATGCCCAGTAAGTACAACATGTTACTGCAAAACATGTTCAAACATAGTACATACTTAAAATTACATAAGCATGTCATAAACCATGCAACAAATCACATATCCTCACATAACATATCATTGAATATAAAATTTTACATACATTATGCATAACAGAATACATCATGTACTGAAATGTATCTTACTGTAACTAGAAGTATGGTGAACTATGACTAATCCATGTTCCGATTATGTTCATTTATGCTTCAATATTCTTTTTATTCATCTTGTCTATTTAGGGCCCATGTGTCAGTATCGTGTGTGCATAGACCATCGGTAACGCCTGTGGTTAAAAGCCGGAGAGCCATCAATGGATGCTCAACTTTCTACTTTAACTTATCTTAAAAACCCTTTCGACTAAAAAGGCCGGTACGACACGCTTATAAATTTCCATCTTGTTTATCTTTTCTAGCCACTTGCTTCTCTAAGCTGTCTCTAATCCTACGCGGTAGGGACGTATGGCATCTAACATGATCTTGCACCAATCTACTTGATTGTGAAACTATATGCTCTTATGTATGCTATGCATCATTATGTGCATGTTTGGCATACTTAACATACTGTAAAAACATCATTTAAATTCATTTTATTCATACTGTAGGTAGAGTTGTACTTACCTAAGTTGCAAGCAATTGCGTACTCGTACTCATGCCTCTATCAGCTTACGGGTTTCCACCTATCATCAATAATGTATCTCATCAGAACCTTTGTTGAGTCACTAATACTGTTAGTGACTATTACTTGTGTTTCTATGTGGTACCGAGGCCCATCGGTACCCTATTGGCCTACTTTGGGGATTTGGCATCTAACTCCTATTGTTGTTTGATTAACTGTCTTCTTGATAGATTAATCATCACTCCTCACAGTGTCATTCAAAACACGGTCCTTGACTAGTTACCAACCAGTCAACTGACCGGTTACCTCGCGTATTGGTAACTTGGTAGCCCACTGGGTTACTATACGTAAACTTGGTGTAGTAACCGGCCGGGTTACTTTGCCTGTTGGGGTGTGGTAGCCTACCGGGCTACTATTCTTTGTTTGGTTTAGTGGCGCACTGGGCCACTATGGCTTGTTTGGTGTAGTAGCCTATCGGGCTAATAAGGCTTGTTTGGTGTGGTAACCTACCAGGCTGTACACACTGTTTTGTTTATTTAAAAAAATCATTTTGGTTAACTTATAAAATTCTTGGAAAAATTACGTGTTTAGAACCTGTCCCCTTATCACCCTATTGGAAGGTGAGGGACGTTTTTGTGAAAACCATGTTTATATTTTAAAGTGTTAAAACACATTTTTGAGGTTGCATTTTAAAGGTGGTTTTTGAATCCCTTTTGAAAACTATTTTGAAACTTGACCGGAACGACTTAGTTTATAAATTTGGAAAACATGAAAGTTTTCATCCTCAACGAGATGAACAAATCTCATGTTCACCTCGGAGCTCAATTCTAACTCTAACTAGCCTTAATCTTACTAAACCCGAGGCCTATGTACCCAATTTTTAAAAATCCTAGTTTTGCATTGTTTTGAAAATGGCTCTGTTTAAGGCTCGAAACGGCAAAATTTTTAAAACATGCATAGGTCATTCTCAAGATCTCGACGAGATCTACAACTTTCATGTTGAGCCCAAAGTCTGGTTCAGAATCTAAGTGCTCCATTTTTAATAAAACACGAGACTAATTTTTGGGTTTGGATTTTATTCTCAGTTTTGGGTACTGAGTGAAAACCACTCGAAAAACCTATCATAGTGCCGTTTTTAGCCAAAGGCTATTTGACTCAAAACTGATCGTAATGAAATTTCCTAAAACAAATCCCAAACTCAGACCCTAAGGGGGTCAAAATTGCCAAAATCTGTGGCTTTTCCTTAAGGACAGATTGTGTCCAATCACTAAAAACGTTTATGCTCTCATTTGCACACAACCATTCGTAAAAATAATGTAAACACAACCACAACCACAACCACAACCACAACCACAACCATATAAACTTAAAAATGGAAACTTAAGGGCTCAAAATAAACTTATTGCAACCTATGTGCATAAACAAATACACATAAATCCCTTGATCAAAATCTTAAAAATCACTAACTACAAGAGAAAGGGTTTTCGGTTTTGACTATGGCTTGATGACCAAAATGGCCATGGAAAACCAAGAAGAATGGGGGTTAGTTTTATGCTAGCAAACACCAAAAATATTTCTCTTAATATCAACTTAAAACAAAAGAACTAAAACCACAAAGATTGGTTTCAAAAACTCACCCTTGGTGCACTTGGAATGGCTTGAAAATGGTTCTTCCTAGCACATGCTTGAAGAGGTTTGTTTTTGGTGAACCTTTGGGGGTTTGGGGGTGTGGAATACTCAACAGCAGCAAGAGAAAAAGAGAGAGGAAAGGAGTTGTGTTTTGGGGTGTGAAAGAAAGAAAACACAAGCCAAGTTATGCCCAACCTTTTTATAGACAAACCTAAGCTTGATTAATCAAGCCATCTTTAGGCTAATTTGGGGACAAAAACCTACCCATTTCAGTCCCAAAATCAGAAGGGAGCTACAGCCATTTAAGGGGGAGGATGAGAAAAGGAATGGTGATGGTAAGGTGATGGAATTTGTGACTTGTTTAATATTTTGTGTCATAACCTACTCAATATTTTATTATTTGTTTTTTGGGGTTTTTTTGTAGCCAAAACTAGCTAGTTTTCTAGCTGTGGTACATGGTTTTGAGGCCATAAAAATTCATTTGTGTTGCTTTCTTTGCAGTCTAGTTTTCTATTGTGGTTTTCGATCCTTTCTCGGTAGTGTCTGAATTTGCATCCGGAAATCAGATTTTTTGAATCTGATTTTTACACTGATAATTTCTAGTTGGTTTATACTGTCTAAGAGCCCATTCTACACCAATTTACTATTTATTTCCTATATTGTGGTTGTGTCTACACTGTGTTATCCTTTCGCACGCAAGTCGAGGCGTTCCCAGGCGAAATTTTAGACACAGTATCTGTTGACTAATTCGGATGTGCTGATTTCAATTTTATCAGTCTTATGTCCGTCTGGGGTCATCTGGACCAATTTTCAAGATCTGTGTGACCCCATCTCAAAAAACGTGTCAGGTGCCCGATTGACTAATTTGGGCGTCTTGAGTCTAAATATATCAGTTTCAGGGCGAGATAAGGTCGTCTTGACCTTCTTCCCGATACTGCATGTCTCTTAGACTAAAATTCAGGTTTTAGGCTCAATTGACCAGATTGAGCCTACTGACCGTTACTATATCAGTTTTAAGTCAAATTAAGGCCGTCTTGACCATTAACTTGACACTGTGTCTTTTACTATTCATTATTTATTACTTTCTATTCTAAATGACTAGTCTAAGTGTTTTGACTCTGATTTTGTCAGTTTCTAGACAAGATGAGGTCATCTGGACCATTTTTTCGGTGTTGTACGCTACTAGGATTTTTGTCGCTGTGATGTTCAGACGTTCGGTCCGAGCGTTCTAGTGATCTGTTCACCAGTCTTGTGTCAGGAAATGGTCATCTAGACCAGTTTCCTGATACTGCATACTTCTTACACTTATACACATAATAGAGTGGACCGGGTTCACTGTCGGTTACCCCCTTTCACTATATGAATAGTAACTAAACAGTACTATATCTATTTAGTGTATTAAACTGGAATTTATACCATATTTTTCAACTTAATTGCTTATTATATAGTAATTAAGCTTCATAAATTACGAGAGTCATTTCAATGGCTCTCTACTCCTTACAGGGCCTCCTACATGGGCATGTACAAGGCTACACGGGCGTGTACCAGTTGAGCTTGCTCAACAAGGCCGTGTCTTGGAATAGTTTCATTTTACCGATTGGTACATGGCCATGTACCTGGCCGTGTCACACTACACGGCCATGTAAACCTACATGACCTCTAACATTTCAACAACACGATCAGTACACGGCCACTACCTGACCGTGTTCACCTACACGGCCATATTTACTTACATGGCCTTTCTTACGCGCACAATCTGGATAGTACACGGCCACTTACACTGCCGTGTATGTGCCCGTGTTCTTCAAATTTGCACTAAAATGCATCAAACTATCCCTCAATTTCTCATTAATTGAAAATCAAGTTACAGGAATGGGGCGGTCCTTATAGTATTTTGGTCACATTCCTAGGTGCAGGCCATTCATTAATCACCTCCACTTTAGCAGGATCCACAGCGATTCATTCCTTGGAGACTACATGACCAAGGAAATGTACTCTATCTAGCCATAATCCGTACTTAGAGAATTTTGCATGGAGTTGGTGTTTCCTTATCATTTGTAGAACGATCCTCAGGTGTTCCTCATGTTCCTTATGAGTCTTTGAATATATAAGTATGTCATCGATAAACACAATGACAAACTTATCTAGAAATTCCTTGAAGACTTAATTCGTTATGTCCATGAACACAGCTAGCGCATTTGTCCACCCAAATGGCATCACAAGAAATTCGTAATGATCGTAATGGGTCCTAAACGCAGTCTTGGGAATATCGCTTTCCTTGATTCGTAGCTGACGATATCTTGGTCGCAAATCGATCTTGGAGAACACCACTGTGCCTTTGAGTTGATCGAACAAGTCGTCAATTCTAGGTAATGGATACTTAATCTTAACAATGACCTTGTTCAATTCTCGATAATCGATACACATGTGAAACGTTCCATCCTTCTTCTTGATGAACAGTACTGGAACACCCCATAGGGAGTAGCTCGGATAGATGAATCCCTTGTCAAGAAGCTCTTTTAATTGCTCTTACAACTCCTTTAACTTTGCTGGTGCCATTCGATATGGCACCTTTAAGATAGATGCAATTCCTAGCATCAATTCGATCTCAAAAGAGATCTCTCGCTCTGGCGGCAATCTGGGTAATTCTTTTGGGAAAACGTCGAGAAAATCTTTGACGATCGGAATGTCTTCAGGCTGAAGTTTCTATTCCTCCATCACATCCACTATGTATGCTAAGTATCCAGCATAGCCACTAGATATTAACCTTTTTTCTTTCATCAAATTGATCATCGTCTTCCTTATTTTACGTGACGAGTCGACATATTCAAAGATGTCTTCCTGGTCGGGTTGAAACACTATTTTTCGCTTCTGGCAATCGATCGTGGCTTGATATTTTCCTAGGAAATCCATTCCTAGTATGTCGTAATTAGCTAACTCCATTAGAATCAGTTCCACATATAACTCCCTACTTGCCACAATTATTGGTACATGAGGTAACCAGTAATTAGACATCAACACTTCGCCTGAGGGTAGAGCCATTCTAAACGTCATACACATACTATCCTTAGGATATACTATTCTATTCGCAAATTCATATGAGATAAACAAATACGTAGCTCGAGAATCAAATAAAATAGATGCTGAATGATTAGCGATAGAAAGCTAACCTATCACTACATTGGACGTCCCAGCTTCTGCATCCTCTTTAGTGTAGACCATGACCTGAGCATCTGCATGAGGCATGCATTCTAGTCTTTCTTGTGTCTCTGAAGGCCCTTTAATCTTAGCCTGTAGTGCATGAGCTTGGGGACGTTGCTGCTGTGGGTGAAATGTACCCTGCACATTTTGCTGATTTTCGAGGCAATTCTTGACAAAATGGCCTTCTTTTCCACATTGGAAATAGGCATTTGGAGTATATCTACATCGTCCTGGGTGCCTCCTTCTGCACGTAACATAGTCGCGAACAATAGATAAGGCATTATTGTTCAACTTCTGCTGCGATTCCTATTTCCAGAATTATTTCCTTTCCTTTTGCATTGCGATTGTTGGCCAGAAGTGCTTGACTGTCCAACCTTAACGTTCAGATTCGGCTTGCTACCTTGTCCAACCTGGGGTCCTGCTTGAGTAGCTTTTGCCAAGACTTTCTCCTTCTTCTTGGCATCCCAGATTTTCTCATTCTCTTCCCTTTGTCGAGCTAGGTGATACTCAGCTCTTAAAGCTTGACTAACACAGTTAGCGACCATAGTGGGTGGCGTTAACCCACTATCTACCAAAGCCGAGATGTCGGGTCGGAACATCCCGAGCATCTTTTGTATTTTCTCCCTCTCAGTAGGGATGACATATGGACATAGTTGGGACAGTTGGTCAAACTTTTAACAGTCTTCACTTACTGTCATGTTTCCCTGCTTCAATTCTACAAACTCCCTCTGTTGGGTTCGCAGTAGCACGGGGTCATAGCACTTCTGATTAAATTCTTCTAAAACATCTATCCATGATATCATGGCTACATTTCTTCTCAGTTTGACGGTGTTCCACCAAAATCTTACATCCTTCCTCAGCACAAAGGATGCACATATGACCTTTCTTGTTTGGTCAGGTCCATAAATTCTAGAATCATTTGGATCGAAGAAAGCCACTCCTCTACTTCTAGTGGGTTTGTGAAGCCCTCGAATTCTGGTGGCTTTATCCATCGAAATCGTTCATACAACGGTTCCTGATTTACTCGGGGTTAAGGTTGGGGTTCTAGTACTACTTCGAGCATAACTGGTGGCACTGCTTCTTCAGTTGCAGCTATTTGTAAGGTTTGGCCTTCTTCTTGGCCTTGCCTCTATTCCATTTGCTCTAACCTTTGCCTTGGCTTAGCATTCTCCTTCATCTGAGCTTCTATAAGGGCTTGTAGTTCATGAACCCTTTCTGAAAGGACACGCGCTCTTATATTTCTTTGGTTTCATGTGTTCACCATCTTTTCTATTTCCTATAGTCGCATGAAAATCAATCATTAGATTTTCATTAACATAATTTTACAATATAAGTAAAAATAGTTTTTTGATCATCATATAATTTCAAGCATCTCATCATTTTAACATATAAAAATTTCATATCATTTCATTTCATAATTTTCATATACATATCAACTTTAAGGCTTTTTCTCAAAATAGCCTTTCAATACAGTTGTACATGTACATATACAGATATATACATTTATACATCTCATATGTTTTTACATCTAATCCCCTGGTTGGTCCAGAACTATCGAAAATTCTTCCGGATCCTCTTCTTCCTCATCCGAACCACTCTCGGTCCTGGATGGCATCATTCCTCTATTAGGACTCATCCCCTCTCGTTGCCTAGATGGGCTAGCCTCATGGTCATTAGCCATAGGTCACGCTCCATGAAGACGATCTAGCATTGCCTCTTGCAATAATTGTTCACGACGATTGCGCACCGTGCACTGCAGCAGTAGCTCTTCTTCTACTTTAGCTACTATAACTATAGTCTCTCTTAAAGTATGAAGATATAGTGGGGTTACCCTTTATCGTAAATCTATCATAAGTCCCTTCCAGAATATATCACAAAAATCCTCATTAGTGAGGTTGGATAGGGGACATCTCCTTACATTATTCTCCTCGAATCGTATTGTATAAGTGAAGACTGTATCACTAAGCAGCATCTGGAGTCTCTCTGCCTGGAGAATAAGCTACCTAATATCTGTGTATCTAGGCTAGGCAGGTAATGGCGTCGCTACCTTGCTCTCCAGAGGATCTGGAATAGGTGCTGGGCTCTTTGGCAGAAACTATTATATCATGATATGCCTACACTCAGCCCAGTCAAGTCTTAACAGCATGTCCTGGTCACAATATTCCCAGAACATCTGTGCATCTCTATCGAATGTACCGACTGTCAACATGACCCAACAGTCCTTGTTGATGTCACATTGGCTCATGATCAACTCCACATCATTTAGCTAATCTCTGGTAGCTATCCCTTGTTGACCTCCCTCGAAGGTAGATGGATGACTACCTCAAAAAGCGTGCACAGTGCGAGCTGATACTCTAGCTCCTATGTGTGGTCGTCCTCCGACAACTAGAATGTCAATATCAACTGGTGGATTAAGTACCGGTCGAGGAGGTGGTACTTGTGTAATAACCGGGAAATTTTACTATTCTCGGAATATTGTAAATTGCATGTACATGATGAATTTCATGTTTAAAATATAAAATGTATGATTAATATTGTGTAGAACGAGATAAAATGTTCTAACGATATTACAGATTAAGAATTCGGTGATGTAAAAGCATGCCGAATTGGGCTAGCGAAAAACAATGAAATGTAAACCCTAGTACGTGACTCAGGGTAAGCTGAGTGCACAAAAAGATAAAATACTGATAGTAATGATTTTAGACGTGAGTGCGTGTGTGTGTGTTGCACATAGTATTGAGAAGTTGGTCTAGATGACCTCTTCTTGACCTAAAATTGATATATTTAGATTCAGCATGCTCAAATTAGTCAATTGAGCATGAAAAGTAATATTTGATTCGGAGATACGTAGTATCAAGAAATTGGTCAAGATGACATTTTCTTGATATAAAACTGATATATTTGGAATCAGAATGCTCTAATTAGTCAATTAAGCACAAAACGGAAATTTTGACCGGGAAATGTACATTATCGAAAACTGGCCGAGATGACCTCGGATGATAACGAAACTGATATATTTGGATTCAGGACGTCCAAATTAGTCAGTATAGCCTATCAGAATGCTCAAATTAGTTACTTGAGCACAAAGGTAATTTTTGACGGGGAATTTGCAGTACCGGAAACTGGTCGAAACGATCTCGGATGAAAACAAAACTGATATATTTAGGTTCAACACACCCAAATTAGCCAGGATAGCTCAGGTTGAAAATTTGGACAAAAAGGGTATAAAAGGGCGAAATTGCAGAAAAGGCCCCATAATTTTTATTTTCTAGATTTTCTCCCCCCACACCTACACCGTCGGTGAACAGTAACCGACCACCGAAAACGGTGTCCGTTTTCGACACCGCCGGTCTCGTTGGAAAGCTTTCGACGAACTGAGTCCAACGGTGTGCTGAATCGACGGAACCGACGCCGGAGAACGCCGCATGCACCGCCCGAAGCCGCCGGTGGCCGAAAATTTCAAACGGCCGTATCTCCGCCGTCCGACCTCCGATCGACACGATTCCGATCCCAAGAGCTTCGTCTTGAAGAGTAGAACAAAACCCAAGCTTTATTTCGGCTCAATAGTCACCGGATTGCACCGCCGAACATCGCGCCGTCGTCGCCGTGAAGCCGCCCTGAAACTCGCCGTTTCCGACCGAGTCGAGGGACACCGTGGGTGTCAAAATGATCAGAGTTCAATGGGAAGCAAAGCCCTCAAACAATTTCGGAGAACAACCCCGGCATGGCGGAGATTCAATGCCGCCACCGTGGGTCGTGTTTTCAAGGCTGATTGTCGACGATCGGAGCCTCCAATGGTGAAATTGACACCACCAACGGACTTATCTCGTCGAGATCTTCAGGGTGGGCACCTCCGTTGTTCATGCTGCCCCCATCCGTCGCCGGTCAACGCCGGTCAACGGTGACCCGGGGGCGTAAAAATGAAGAATGGCCCATTGGCCTATTTTCGACGTTTTGGACACATCCGCGGCATCAGAATTGCCAACCGGGATTCCGAACGTGAAGAACGGATACAAAAATTTTGTGCTATCGAGACCGAACAGTTCGTTCGATCACCGACGGGACGATTTCGATAGCGATTTCATTTCCCTTCATTCCTTATTTATGTATTCGAATGATTTGTATGTAATTTGTATTCAAAATGTAAAAAGAAAAAAAAAAGAGTAAAATGAATGAAATGTCAGAAAAAGAAAATGTATGGGAAATGTGAAAATTTTTATGTAAAACGTTAAGTTTTACGTAAAAAAATTAGGCCTTTGGTATAGTACATGGTAGAATAAAATAGGTTAGATGGTTTTGAGGCGTTTCCTAAACGCCGGAGACCTAGAAATTTAGCGGAAATACTGCCGAAATTTTGAAAACGGTACTATGGGCATTTTGGTGGAAAACGAGAGGCAAATTGTGTTCGGTAATGGAAACCGAGACCCTTCGATGAGTTAGGCTCGGAAAATGGGAAAATGAACCTTTGAGGAATAGTAAATCGTCCCTCACAGGTTGTGAAATGTAAAGGAACGGAAAAACTGACGTCAAGGGTATTTTAGGAAACGAAAGGTAAATTTGAGGTCAGGATGAAAACCCGAGCCCACTCGGTGTCTAAGCCTCAGGATTAGCATAACAAACGTTTCAGGAGTAGTGAAATACCCATTTAAGGCTCCGAAACGTGAGAAAAACGAGAAACGACCCTAGGTGTCGGAATAGTACCACCCGAGGGTCGGATGACTAATAGTCATCTATGGAACAGCAATGGATGCTGTAAAAGTGTGTAAAACCTTAAGAAATATTATTTTATGATATTTGGGCTCAGAAAATCCTGTTAAAAGTCACAGTAAGCATATAATGGTCCCGAGACCCGTCAGGGGTAAAATGGTCATTTTGACCAAAAATTTCCAAAAGGCTCGGAAAGGACCGTGAATGCCTAAGGATAGTTAAAATGAAATTATGAAAGTTAAATTTGGGTCTTAAACCAACAAAAAGTAGGTTTATGATGAGAAATCAAATCAGGGGCAAAATAGTAATTTTGCCAAGAGTTATTGTAAAAATGGAAAATGGGATTTTAGATTCCTAAGACCATTTACGGGAAATAAAACATAGAATTTTTACGTTTTACTAAATTTTGAATATGAAATGAAGATTTAGAATAACCGTGGTTATTCCGGTTATCGGAACCCGATCCAGACACGGCAAAGGAACGTCTGCGGAGCCGGAGAAGGAAATGCTAGCGAAAGTATCTATAAGTTCGAACATTTAATTGACTGCAACATGAATAGACTATTATGTCTAAGTGTGATATGTGTAAGTTCCAACATTCATTTGTCTGCTCATGAACATTCTAATGTTGTTCATTATATGAATGAATTGATTTGTTATGTCTAGGTTTATGTGCTATATGAATATTTCATAGCGCGATGCTATGATAAATGTTTGGTAAGCTCAGGTATTTACATGTCTGCAGCATGAATTACTATTTGATTGATTTAAGTACTTTTCGTGCAAACTTATAAAGTCCTACGGGCAATAGGGGTGTAGTTAAACTAACTCACCTAATGAAATGAGAAATTAAAAAGTGTATAAATAATACACTATGGAGAAGTGTTAGGGCACTATAGTGTGGTTAATTAAAAACACACATAAAGAAATAAATGTAAAGACCTACGGGCAATAAGGGTTCCACCGTGGGACGATTCATATGAATGTCGCCGGTGGGGAACTATAAGAAAGATGGTAATGAAACCACTAAGGCGTACCGCCCCTCCAACATAGTGGCGGAGGTTTTTCTCAGATCCTACGAGGATATCAGGGCTATGGAGGCCGATGTTCTAAGGTCGCTCCTTAGACCCTCCTAGTCAGCGTGCTAATAATCATCGGTACTACTATAAACAGAGCTCTAAACTAGAAATCAAATAGAGAATAAACAATCAATAAAATGATAAAAATCATAATTGAGCATAACCGAAACTTACGCTAGAATAATGTAAATTCGGTTAGGGTATGTGAATAGTTACCCGTTAGGGTAAAATGAATAGTAACCAGTTAGCGTAACTGTTACTATTCATCTGTCAAAGGTCAAAATTACTATTCATGATAAATAGTACTATTCATAAAAAATTGAGTTTTAGTGTTTTTGAATCAATATGATTTTTACTATGTATGTTTGAACTTACTGAGCCTGTTAGCTGATCAGTTTGTTCATGTTGCAGGTAAGAAACCTGTCCGGTAGATTTCTAGATGGCGGCAGGATGCGAGCGTGTCAAATGGATAGGGAATCCACTATGGATATGGTCCTGCTACAATTTTTCCGCTGAGCGTTGAAAGAGGAGATTTGAATAAAGAAAAGACATGTATTGCAAAAAGATTTGAATTATGTATTGTCTATAAACTATGTTTGTACTTTTAAAAGTGACAAATATAGTTCAGTTTATTACGTTATGTTTACAAACAAGAAAAAGTATTAAAAAAAAATGATTCCAAATTTCACAAAGGGTTTAAAGGAAAGAAAAGAATTTAGGCGACCCGACGAAATTCACGAGCTATTTCAGTCTGCTAAGGAGCTTGATTGTAATAGTTTCGGTGGACCGAGGTCGGGGGCATCACAGGTGGTATCAGAGCGAGCTTGACCATATCCCTCTTGGCACGAGATGCAGCCTGTTCGTCTATTCAAGTAAGTTAGCCTTATTTTGAATTAGTAGTTGTTTGTTTATAGGAAAATAAACGACTTAGATGAAATGAGATGACGAGATCAATGAATGTGGACTCACGATTGTATAGTACTAGTGGACTACCACAATACGGCTATTCAGAGTTCGAGATAGAGAATTACCGTGATTATGATCGTACAGTGCTAGATAATGAACAAGGAAGGCTGCTAATAGAAGAAATGAAGATTGCCATCAAGTTATATAGAACTCCAATGTCAGCTGCCCACAAAGTTTGGAGTGGCAAACAGTCTTTCAGAATTTCATAGGAAGGCAAGATTAGTGTCACGTTATTGAAATGATTTTCTGGCTGTGTACCATTAATCGGGATGATGGGTCTTGTTGGCTGTTGACAATGCTTCTCAGGGAGATACTCTCGTGTGTATTGGGATTCTTGTGACCAGGAGTAGCGCTTAATTGGACCAAGTTTCACCATGCCACGATTGAGTAAATCTTCTCTTGAAAAAAGTCTAATATCAGCCCCAACTCCTCAAGGGCAAACAGGGTGTCACTTTTAATAGGAGCCTACATAATAGGAGCCTCTCGTTGCGGACTGGAGATGGTAGCTTAGTGGTGGCTGAGGCAGTGGGAGACGTTCATCTTTATTTTGATCAATTTAGGTTTATTTTATTGAAAGACTGTTTTTATGTTCCTAATTTTAGGAGGAACCTTATATCGGTAGCTTGTTTAATAAAGGATTCTTATTCAGTTTCTTTTAGTAAAAGAGTTGATATTCGTAGAAATAAGTCTTTTATCTGTTCTAGATGGATGGATGGAAACCTATATTTGATCAGACCAAAGATGTACTCACTGCTTGACACTGAATTAATTGATAACTCTAAAAGGTTGAAAGTTTCTCACTCTAACAAGGCGTATCTTTGGCATTTAAGACTTGGTCATATTAATCAGGATAGGATTCAAAGATTGGTGAAAGACGGTCCTCTGGAATCTCTGGAGGAGGTACGACTTCCCCAATGTGAGTCTTGTCTAGAGGGTAAGATGACTAAGAGGTCTTTTGGAGCTAAGGGTACAAGGGCACAGGAGATCTTAGAAATTGTGCACACTGACGTATGTGGCCCCATGAACGTCACAGCACGAGGAGGGTACGAGTACTATGTCTCTTTCATAGATGATTACTCGAGGTATAGATATGTGTATCTGATGCACCGCAAGAGCGAAACCTTTGATAAATTCAAAGAGTATCGTGCGGAAGTGGAAAAGCAATTGGATAAATCCATAAAGACACTTCAATCTGATCGAGGTGGCGAATACCTCTCCGATGAATTTCTAGGACATCTTGTAGAGAATGGGATATTATCCCAATTGACTGCACCTAGTACTCCACAACAGAATGGTGTAGCCGAAAGGATAAACAGGACCTTATTGGATATGGTACGGTCCATGATGAGTTACTCAACGCTGCCATTATCATTTTGGGGACATGCTTTACAAACGGCGTGCTATATTCTGAACCAGGTTCCGAGCAAATCAATTCCTAGAACTCCGTATGAATTGTGGCGTGGCAGGAAGCCCTCCCTTGGACATATGAGAATATGGGGCTGCCCAGCACATGTACTGGATGGGGATGCGAAGAAGTTGGAACCAAGATCAGAATTGTGCATGTTTGTAGGGTATCCAAAGGGAACTAAAGGAGGTCTGTTCTATAACCCAAAGGAACAAAAGGTCATTGTCTCAACCCATGCGACATTCTTGGAGGAAAGTCACATGAATGACTTTAAACCTCGAAGCAAAGTGGTGCTAGAGGAGTTATCGGGTGAAAGAACTGCTCCACAGATTTCGGTCTTGGACGTAAGTCCGAGTTCCAGTGAAAGACCTGCAGACGATCAACAATTTAGGGTGCCTCGTCGTAGTGGGAGGGTTTCTAAGAAACCTAATTTCTTTATGTATGATGCTGAGGTATACCAGGCCGAGGCTCATGAGCATGAGGAAGATCCGGTCACATATGATGAAGCTATAAAGGATGTTGATTCTAGATCTTGGAAACAGGCTATGAACAGTGAGATGGATTCTATGAAATCCAACTCTGTTTGGGAACTTGTAGATTTGCCGGATGGGATAAAACCCATTGGATGCAAATGGGTCTACAAAAGAAAGAAGGATGCGGAAGGGAGAGTGGAAACTTTCAAAGCTAGACTGGTTGCAAAGGGATACACGCAAAAGGCTGGAATCGATTACGAGGAAACCTTTTCGCCTGTTGCTATGCTGAAGTCTATCTGTATTCTTCTGTCCATTGCTGCGGCTCTCGATTACGAGATCTGGCAAATGGATGTCAAGACGGCATTCTTGAATGGCCATCTTGAAGAGTGTATCTATATGATACAGCCCGAAGGGTTCGTAGCAAAAGGCCAAGATAGGAAAGTCTGCAAGTTGCTTAGATCCATTTATGGATTAAAGCAGGCATCCCGCTCATGGAACCAGAGGTTTGATCAAGCGATTAAGACATTTGGTTTTGAGTAGAACGTTGATGAACCTTGTGTTTATAAACGTATTAAGGATGGAAAAGTGGTCTTTCTGATACTCTATGTCGATGATATACTACTCATTGGGAATGATGTAGGGAATTTATCATCGGTCAAGTTTTGGTTACACCAACAGTTTGACATGAAGGACTTGGGAGAAGCTAATTATGTTCTAGGCATTCGTCTCTTCAGAGATCGAAAGAACAAAATGATAGCATTATCCCAAGCTTCATACATAGATAAAATAATTGACAAATATGCAATGCTAGAGGCAAAGAAAGGCTCACAACCTTCTATTGCCTGTTTAACTCTTTCATTGGATGACTGTCCCAAGACATAGGAAGAAAGAGAGCGTATGAGTAAGGTCCCTTATGCATCCGCTGTGGGTAGCCTTATGTACGCTATGCTTTGCACTCGCCCGGACATATGTTTTACAGTAGGTATGGTGAGTCGATATCAAGCGAATCCTGGAACCAAGCACTGGCAAGCAGTAAAGCATATACTCAAGTATCTTAAGAGAACGAGGGATTATATGCTAGTGTATTCTGGAGGGGACCTAACACCCGTAGGATACACGGACTCAGACTTCCAGACTTGTAAGGATTCGAGGAAATCGACATCTGGATCAGTGTTTTTACTCGGAGGAGGCGCCATTGTGTGGAGGAGCGTGAAGCAGGGCTGCACAGCTGACTCTACTATGGAGGCTGAGTATGTGGCTGCGGCTGAGGCATCTAAAGAAGCGGTTTGGCTCCGCAAGTTCTTTAGAGACCTTGAGGTCATTCCGGGTGTTGACAAGCCTATCACACTTTACTGTGATAATACAGGGGCTATTGCCAACACAAGGGAATCTCGGCACCACAAGAGGACCAAGCACATCGATCGGAGATATCATATTATTAGAGGGCATGTGGAGACAGGATAAGTGGATGTATGTAAGATCGCGTCCGAGGACAACATCGCTGATCCCTTTACTAAGACTTTGGTAGCTAGAAGCTTTGAGAGGCATGTAGAGGCGATGGGGATGCGTAACATGGCACATCTACTGGCTTAGGGCAAGTGGGAGATTGTTAGGAAATGCCCTAAGTATTAGAGACATTTTGATGTATTCATTTTGAACTGGATAATAAAATTATACATAGAGGTTATTCATTACATTGCTATCTGTCCTCGTCTTATTTACATGTTAAAGTAAATGTAAGCAAATATGGCTCACTGACTGCTTGTGTTAAAACTGTTAGAACGTTGCATGCAATGGACTTTTGTATGCGAGAAGACAATGTTCTAAAGTTAGCAGTCTAAACTATGGTCTGTAGTCTATGGGGTTAGACCGAGCATCTAACTCATGTTAAGACTATTATGTTGTCTAAAGCCTTGGAGGGGACGGTCTGTCTTGACTGTCTGGAGCTGGACTCCCAAGTAGAGACATGGATATGTTGCTCGGTGGTGACATATTAGACCGGGACTAAAGCGTGATTGATCTACGTAGTCCGCTATGAGTGGATCGATCTGCTTTTGACGTTCATTGTGCAATAACCTTAATCCTGAGTAAATGAACTACTTCATGTATATGACTTGTGTACTTTGATGTTCCAATGGCTAAAGCGTCTCAGAGGTAGTAAGCTTATAGACCGGTTCGTTGGGTGCATGACTTGTATACGATGAAGGGTTTGTTTGCAGATATCGGAATCATAGCTCTGAGGAGTTAAAGGTATCCTCTTAAAGGCATTATACTGAATGTGAAAATGGACAAGGCCTTGGGTCGTCTACTGGGCGAATGACTTCTTATTCACATATGGTGAATAATCATTTTCTTGATTCGGTAGTATAATGGAACTTTAAGATAGCCTGATCAGTAGGATTAAACGGACTTTGACCTAAGGCTGATCATGGATATCATATGAGGGTTTTGCATCTATGACAAGGTCATTGGATGGTAGCTCGTCACAGGCTTACGTAATACGGTATATAATTGGGAGTTCAGTTTCAGGTTTATAGTGGTGTGACTCTGAAATTAGTGATCATATGATTGAGTTGTTCGGTACAGAATGATGATCATATGGAATCACGGGAGCCCGATTTTATATGTCCAATCAGTCCCTCTACTAGCTCCACATAATTCCTTAACGTTTGGCAAATTGATTTGTGTATGCTATTGGCTAGTTTATTATGCATGGATGGTGATGACACAGGATTAGGATGGTAGACAAGATTCTCTCCAGTTGGATTCAGATTTTGTTTTGGATAATAGAGTACACAATTATTCGAACTCCAAATAAAGTTGCCATGATTTTATTTGAGATTGGATTGGAGTTGTAGAAAATTATCCATGAGAACAAGAATATGAAACACAACCGTTTTGTGGAATTTGAAATTTGAATTTTGAAATTTGAAATTTGAATTTTGAAATTTGAAATTTGAAATTTGAATTTGAAATTTGAATTTGAAATTTGAATTTGAAATTCGAATTTGAAATTTGAATTTGAAATTTAAATTTGAAATTTGAAATTTGAAATTTGAATTTGAAATTTGAAATTCAAATTTTGAATCACAGTCCAAGTAGGATTCGAATTTGTTGTGGAAAATCCACAAGGTTTGAAATTCGAATTTGAGTTGGATTTGGAGAGGATAATCTTGTTAGAATCCTACTTGAATTTTGAATCCAAATCCCAACAAAAGTGGGCGAATTTTTTGAGGATAATCCTCAATGGAAAATTCGGTTTTTTGTGGATAAGATTCAAGGGAAAATTTAAGTTTCAATCCTAGTTGAATTTGGATTCTCTCCTTCCCTAAAAGTGGCCGAAATTTTGGAGCCTTAATCCTAGGAAATTCAGTTATTTTTGGATAAGGTTGAGATGAGATTTAGCTTGAAAAATCCTAGTGGAATTTTGATTCTTCCTTATCCTAAAAGTGGCCGAAAATTTGGAGAAGATTTTCTCCTAAAGATTTCGGATTTTTTGGTTGAAAAAGGGAGATAAAATTCTAGTTAAAATCTTGTTTAGATTTGGATTGGATTTATCCTAGGAAAACCGAATTTAATTGTGGAGATTTTCCCTTGGAAAATTCGGATTTTTTGGTTTGGATAAGGGAAAATATCTTTTCCTAATCCAATTCAAATTCAGAGATTCACCTCATGCAGGTCTATAAATAGAGGTCCTGCCACTCCAGTTCTCTCAGACCACAGACTCTCAGGTGAGCAGGCTTATTGTTGCACAGCTCATCGTGACAATAAAGTTCTTTAGAGATCTGGGTGGTCGGAAGAAGACTAGTCGTGCTAGCATACCGATCGAGGTTCAGAGTGCCCACACACTCGGCCATTCGGGAATTGGAGAATAGTAGAGAAGGCTAGTTGGTTGAAGCCTCCGGTTACTCTCCTCCTGTTCATTGGCGTCCTTGAGGTATGAGTTTTAATTATTGTTGATTTATTGTATATGGCATCATGAGATATTTAACGATCTAAAATTTTTATTGTTCCGCTGCGCCACTCTGATACGTTTTTACCGATTTATTTTCCTACACGCAATTCACTTCAAATTTTTGGAAGTATGTACAAGGAGTCATGGGAACGAACTTACGTCTTAGTATGACTTTTCATCCCTAAACGAAGATCAATCTAAGTGAATTACTCGGACACTAGAAGACATGTTTTGTGTCTAAGTCATGGATTTTCTAAGAATTGGAACGAGAAGTTACTGTTAGAGGAAATTCTCGTACAACAACAGCTACCAAGCTTCTATAGGAATGGTACCCTATGAAGTTTTAGATGGACGAAAGTGCAGATCGCTTACCTATTGGTATGACCTGCGAGAGAAACAATGGCACAAGACCGATTTTGTATAAGAAACATCGGATGTAATTGTGACAATACAGCAATGAAGAAAGATCATACAAAGTCGGCGGAAGAATTATGCAGATAAACGCTAAAGATCCCTGGAGTTTAATGAAAGGGATTTCATATTCTTTAAAAGTATTTCCATTGAACGGAATAATGTGTTCGGCAAGAAAAGAAAATTTATTCCAAGATGTATTGGACCCTATGAAATTTTTAAACTTGTTGAAAAGGTTACCTATAAATTGGTACTACCTTCAAAATTGTCAGCAGTACATAGTGTATTTCACGAATGTAGGCTAAGGAAACAGGTATCGAATTTATCTCGTGTATTGAGGTACGAATCGATTTAGATTCAGGAGAATCTGACACATGAAGAGCAACTTCTTCAGATTTTGCTCGGAAAGATGAAACGAGAATGTTGTACCCTCACTTGTGCTAATTTTTGAGGACGAAAATTTTATAAGGAGGGGTGAATGTAATAACCGGGAAATTTTACTATTCTCAGAATATTGTAAATTGCATGTATATGATGAATTTCATGTTTAAAATGTAAAACGTATGATTAATATTGTGTAGAACGAGCTAAAATGTTCTAACGATATTACAGATTAAGAATTCGGTGATGTAAAAGCATGCCGAATTGAGCTAGCGAAAAACAATGAAATGTAAACCCTAGTACGTGACTCAGGGTAAGCTGAGTGCACAAAAAGATAAAATACTGATAGTAATGATTTTAGACGTGAGTGCGTGTGTGTGTGTTGCACATAGTATTGAGAAGTTGGTCTAGATGACCTCTTCTTGACCTAAAATTGATAAATTTAGATTCAGCATGCTCAAATTAGTCAATTGAGCATGAAAAGTAATATTTGATCCGGAGATACGCAGTATCAAGAAATTAGTCAAGATGACATTTTCTTGATATAAAACTGATATATTTGGAATCCGAATGCTCTAATTAGTCAATTAAGCACAAAACGGAAATTTTGACCGGGAAATATACAGTATCGAAAACTGGCCGAGATGACCTCGGATGATGACGAAACTGATATATTTGGATTCAGGACGTCCAAATTAGTTAGTATAGCCTATCAGAATGCTCAACTTAGTTACTTGAGCACAATGGTAATTTTTGACGGGGAATTTGCAGTACCGGAAACTGGTCGAAACGATCTCGGATGAAAACGAAACTGATATATTTGGGTTCAACACGCCCAAATTAGTTAGGATAGCTCATGTTGAAAATTTGGACAAAAAGGGTATAAAAGGGCGAAATTGCAGAAAAAGCCCCATAATTTTTATTTTCTAGATTTTCTCCCCCCACAACTACACCGTCGGTGAACAGTAACCGACCACCGGAAACGGTGTCCGTTTTCGACACCGCCGGTCTCGTTGGAAAGCTCTCGACGAACTGAGTCCAACGGTGTGCTGAATCGACAGAACCGACGCCGGAGAACGCCGAACGCGCCGCCCGAAGCCACCGGTGGCCGAAAAGTTCAAACGGCCGTATCTCCGCTGTCCGACCTCCGATCGACACGATTCTGATCCCAAAAGCTTCGTCTTGAAGAGTAGAACAAAACCCAAGCTTCATTTCGGCTCAACAGTCGCCGGATTGTGCCGCCGAACATTGCGCCGTCGTCGCCATGAAGCCGCCGTGAAACTTGCCGTTTCCAACCGAGTCGAGGGACACCGTGTGTGACGCCTTAAATTTTATTTAAGGGTCAATATATAATTTAAATAAAATTAGTGTGCCAAAAATTAATTAAAAATCCTTCTGGAAACCCTAGGTTGGTTTCCTAGTCAAATTCCGCTCAAAAAGTCAACAATTTGAACTTCAAAAAGAAACCCTAAAATATTCAGCCATCACTTGGAATTTAATTTAAAATTTAAATTCCACAAATCTAAGGAGGATTCAAATTCAAATTTCATTCCTTAGATATAAAGAAGAAATTTAGCCATAAAGTGTAGGAAATAAAGGAGATTTTATTTGAATTAAAAGCTAGGTTAAAACTCAATTAAAATTCAAATTATTTTTCCTTAAAAACTAAGGGATAATTTTCGGCCACTTAAGGGAAAATAAGAGAGAAAACCCTAGCCTCAAAACAGCACAAAAACGTTCCCTTTTGCCCCTTAAAATTTTCAGCCAAACAAGGAAGAGAAAGGGAAAGAAAAACCTAGTATAAAAACCCACTTTTAACTCTCATTCACCCCTCCTTTCCCCCTCAAAATTTCGGCCAGCTTTCCCCTCTCCCCTCTCTGAATTTTCTCTCCCAAAACACACCCAAAACAGCAAACAAAACCTACCAAAAGGCAGCTCAAAGATTCAACAACTTTTGAGACAAAAACAAGGTGAGAAATCAAACTTTTTCCTTCCTTCTCCTTTCAATTTTAAATCCAAAATTTATATGGTTTTCTCCACTATTTCCATACTGTTTTGAAGACTCCAATACTCACACAAATTCATCCAAAAGGGAGACCAAGCATAAAAAATAGGGCAGCACAAACAAGGTGTGATTTTTCTCTCAAACCCTAAAATTTTGCCTCATTGATTCCCTTTTCAAAAACCCTATTATCATATGTGTAAGATTTTATGATTTTGTCAATTTGATTCTTGGGTTGTGTTAATGACATATAAATAAGGTTTTCCACAAAATTTCGTGATCATTGGATGAAAATTGAATTGGTTTGAGGCTAATCGAAATTCGGACACAGAAAAACGGAAATCTGGAAAATTACCATATGAACCGTAAATTTGTGTCAGCCATAACTTGAGTTTTAAAAACGATTTTTGAGTGATTCTTGAGCCTAAAATTAAATTCAAGATGTCCCCTAAATTCCTGCAAAATTTCAGAATCAAACTCATCCGTTTACCTAGTCAAAATATTTTTCTAAGATAGGCGGACAGAACTGCCAGGTTTTGAACCGAAACTGAAACCCAGATTTTTACGCCTGAAAACAACCCTCGGTTTTTGGCCTAGTTGAATGACCAAATGATGTCCAAAAAATTATAAAAATTATATGGAATTAAAGCTACGGATGTCTAGTTTAACATATTAAAAATTTACAATTTTTGGGATGAAAAATAAATTAATATGGATTTTACATTCAGCCTAGGTCAGTCTGCCCATGCCCAGAAATATCCTAACTTAGAGTTTTTCACAAATTTTAAATCCCAAATGTTTATTACACGTTTTGAAATCTTTTGTGGCACACTAAAATGATTGGATGATTATGTCTAGACCTAGACTAATCATATGTTTGATTATAGGAATTATTTGACGTTCTTGCTTGATTGGTGGATCACATTATCGCAACGCTTGTGCGAAAATCGAGGTAGGACGTTCTAGCCTTATCTGGGAGTAGTCAAGTGTTTTAAATTCCCCTGTTTTATCGATGGCATGCTGTTTTCAGTTTATGAAATTTTTATACTGTTTTTGGATGGAATAAACGCATGCAAAGTGTTTTGTATTAAATGTGTATTTCAAAGCGTGTTTTGATTAATGGCATAATACAACTTGGTAAATACCATCTTTTGAATAATCCGGTGAACATAATTGAGCTCTAGTTCACGATCATTGTAAATGATGCGTGCGTCCCAGAGTTGACGCCATGGGGGAAGGTCCCTAAACCTGCGCAGGGCCGTTCGGCCTATTTAGACCGTAACGAGATGATCTAGGATAATTCAAATTCGAGGCACGTATATTATAGCTACGACAAGTCCTCACTCATAATATGATGGTTTGTTTTAATGATTTATTATTTTAATATTGGGGCACATATATTGCAGCTACGTTAAGTCCTCAGCAGAATAAAACTTGCATAAAAAAATGTTTTCACGAAATTGTTGATTATTTTTTTTTGTTATGATTATTATGTCATGTATTTTTTTTTCAAATTGTTGATTATTTTTGGGAAACGAATATTATGCCATATTTTTAAATGTTATCTGTTAACCCACCTTTGTTTCTGTCCTACTGAGCCAGCGCTCACGTCCCTTTTTCTTTGTGATTTCGAAATGGCTACTTCCAGGTGCGGGAGGTAGCAGTTCCGAAAATTATTGAGATATCCGTTACTACCGAATATGATGCTATCCGTTTTCTCCATCTTCTTCTTTATGTTTCTCATTCTGATGTAATGAGACTTTAAGTTTGTACTTTATTTCACGTTATTCAAATTTCATGCTTGGGAATATTTTATGGTTGGTAATTTCATTTGAAAACCGATTTTGTGTTTGATTTCCGCATTAAAAAGCATTTATTTTCTCCTTTATTTTATTATGTGGTTATGATGCTACTTTATAAATAATTAGGCTTAGCTAAATTATAATGTTGACCCGCTCTTCGTAATAAATGTTTTTCCTTAAATCTCGGGTTGATATTATGATTTGGCTGCCGTGTCACGTGTCTAAATTTTGGGCCGTGACACCGTGGGTGTCGAAATGATCAGAGTTCAATGGGAAGTAAAAGCCCTCAAACAATTTCGTGCAACAACCCCGGCACGGCGGAGATTCAACGCCGCCGCTGTGGGTCGTGTTTTCGAGGCTGATTGTCGACGATCGGAGCCTCCAATAGTGAAATTGACACCACCAATGCACTCATCTCGTCGAGATCTTCAGGGTGGGCACCTCTGTTGTTCGCGCTGCCGCCGTCCACCGCCGGTCAACGCCGGAGTCAAAGCCGGTCAATGCGGTCAACGCTGGTCAACGGTGACCCGGGGGCGGAAAAATGAAGAATAGCCCGTTGGCCTATTTTCGACGTTTTGGACACATCCGCGGCATTAGAATTGCCAACCGGGATTCTGAACATGAAGAACGGAGACAAAAAGTTTGTGCTATCGAGACTGAACAGTTCGTTCAATCACCGACGGGACGATTTCGATAGCGATTTCATTTCCCTTCATTCCTTATTTATGTATTGGAATGATTTGTATGTAATTTGTATTCAAAATGTAAAAAGAAAAAAAAAAGAGTAAAATGAATGAAATGTCAGAAAAAGAAAATGTATGGGAAATGTGAAAATTTTTACGTAAAAAGTTAATTTTTATGTAAAAAAATTAGGCCTTTGGTATAGTACGTGGTAGAATAAAATAGGTTAGATGGTTTTGAGGCGTTTCCTAAACGCCGGAGACCTAGAAATTTAGCGGAAATGCTGCCGAAATTTTGAAAACGGTACTATGGGCATTTTGGTGGAAAACGAGAGGCAAATTGTGTTCGGTAATGGAAACTGAGACCCTTCGATAAGTTAGACTCGGAAAATGGGAAAATGAACCTTTGAGGAATAGTAAACCGTCCCTCTGAGGTTGTGAAATGTAAAGGAACGGAAAAACTGACGTCAAGGGTATTTTAGGAAACGAAAGGTAAATTTGAGGTCAGGATGAAAACCCGAGCCCACTGGGTGTCTAAGACTCAGGATTAGCATAAAAAACGTTTCAGGAGTAGTGAAATACCCATTTAAGGCTCCAAAACGTGAGAAAAACGAGAAACGACCCTAGGTGTCGGAATAGTACCACCCGAGGGTCGGATGACTAATAGTCGTCTATGGAACAGCAATGGATGCTGTAAAAGTGTGTAAAACCTTAAGAAATATTATTTTATGATATTTGGGCTCAGAAAATCAAATTAAAAGTCACAGTAAGCATATAACGGTCCCGAGACCCGTCAGGGGTAAAATGGTCATTTTGACCGAAAATTTCCAAAAGGCTCGGAAAGGACCGTGAATGCCTAAGGATAGTTAAAATGAAATTATGAAAGTTAAATTTGGGTCTTAAACCAACAAAAAGTAGGTTTATGATGAGAAATCAAATCAGGGGCAAAATAGTAATTTTGCCAAGAGTTAGTGTAAAAATGGAAAATGGGATTTTAGATTCCTAAGACCATTTATGGGAAATAAAACATAGAATTTTTACGTTTTACTAAATTTTGAATATGAAATGAAGATTTAGAATAACCGTGGTTATTCCGGTTATCGGAACCCGATCCAGACACGGCAAAAGAACGTCTGCGGAGCCGGAGAAGGAAATGCTAGCAAAAGTATCTGTAAGTTCGAACATTTAATTGATTGCAACATGAATAGACTATTATGTCTAAGTGTGATATGTGTAAGTTCCAACATTCATTTGTCTGCTCATGAACATTCTAATGTTGTTCATTATATGAATGAATTGATTTGTTATGTCTAGGTTTATGTGCTATATGAATATTTCATAGCGCGATGGTATGATAAATGTTTGGTAAGCTCAGGTATTTACATGTCTGCAGCATGAATTACTATTTGATTGATTTAAGTACTTTTCGTGCAAACTTATAAAGTCCTACGGGCAATAGGTGTGTAGTTAAACTAACTCACCTAATGAAATGAGAAATTAAAAAGTGTATAAATAATACACTATGGAGAAGTGTTAGGGCACTATAGTATGGTTAATTAAAAACACACATAAAGAAATAAATGTAAAGACCTACAGGCAATAAGGGTTCCACCGTGGGATGATTCATATGAATGTCGCCGGTGGGGAACTATAAGAAAGATGGTAATGAAACCACTAAGGCGTACCGCCCCTCCAACATAGTGGTGGAGGTTTTTCTTAGATCCTACGAGGATATCAGGGCTGTGGAGGCCGATGTTCTAAGGTCGCTCCTTAGACCCTTCTAGTCAGCGTGCTAATAATCATCGGTACTGCTATAAACAGAGCTTTAAACTAGAAATCAAATAGAGAATAAACAATCAATAAAATGATAAAAATCATAATTGAGCATAACCGAAACTTACGCTAGAATAATGTAAATTCGGTTAGAGTATGTGAATAGTTACCCGTTAGGGTAAAATGAATAGTAACCAGTTAGGGTAATTGTTTCTATTCATCTGTCGAAGGTCAAAATTACTATTCATGATAAATAGTACTATTCATAAAAAATTGAGTTTTAGTGTTTTTGAATCAATATGGTTCTTACTATGTATGTTTGAACTTACTGAGCCTGTTAGCTCATCAGTTTGTTCATGTTGCAGTTGAGAAACCTGTCCGGTAGATTTCTAGATGGCGGCAAGATGCGAGCGTGTCAAAGGGATAGGGAATCCACTGTGGATATGGTCCTGCTACAATTTTTCCACTGAGCGTTGAAAGAGGAGATTTGAATAAAGAAAAGACATGTATTGCAAAAAGATTTGAATTATGTATTGTCTATAAACTATGTTTGTACTTTTAAAAGTGACAAACATAGTTCAGTTTATTACGTTATGTTTACAAACAAGAAAAAGTATTAAAAAAAAATGATTCCAAATTTCACAAAGGGTTTAAAGGAAAGAAAAGAATTTAGGCGACCCGACGAAGTTCACGAGCTATTTCAGTCGGCTATGGAGCTTGATTGTAATAGTTTCGGTGGACCGAGGTCGGGGGCGTCATAGGTGGTATCAAAGCGAGCTTGACCATATCCCTCTTGGCACGAGATGCAACCTGTTCGTCTATTCAAGTAAGTTAGCCTTATTTTGAATTAGTAGTTGTTTGTTTATAGGAAAATAAACGACTTAGATGAAATGAGATGACGAGATCAATGAATGTGGACTCACGATTGTATAGTGCTAGTGGACTACCACAATACGACTATTCAGAGTTCGAGATAGAGAATTACCATGATTATGATCGTACAGTGCTAGATAATGAACAAGGAAGGCTGCTAAAAGAAGAAATGAAGATTGCCATCAAGTTATATAGAACTCCAATGTCAGCTGCCCATAAAGTTTGGAGTGGCGAACAGTCTTTCAGAATTTCATAGGAAGGCAAGATTAGTGTCACGTTATTGAAATGATTTTCCAGCTGTGTACCATTAATCGGGATGATGGGTCTTGTTGGCTGTTGACAATGCTTTTCAGGGAGATATTCTCGTGTGTATTGGGATTCTTGTGACCAGGAGTAGCGCTTAACTGGACCAAGTTTCACCATGCCACGATTGAGTAAATCTTCTCTAAAAAAAAGTCTAATATCAGCCCCAACTCCTCAAGGGCAAACAGGGTGTCACTTTTAACGTCACTTGAGTTCCTTAGAGTTGCAAACATACGAGAATAAGTTCATCGGACTGAGAAACTGCAGTCGATGTCCGGTGACATAGTTCTAACGTATGCTGTGCGCTTCGAGGAACTGATGAATCCCCTCCAATTTGCGTGGAATTCACAACGGAACTTAAGCCGAGACGAGCGTAGATCCAAGAATGTCTATAGGTGAACGATCTAGTCAAGGAAGAAGAGGACCCATAAAAATTTCCTGTAGACCAGGAAAATTAGATGTATTAGGCTATATATATATCCTTTATGTTATATTGAAATGTTATGTAATGACATGTGTATGTAGTAACATGTGTGTGATGAATTGTTAGGAACTGTCAAAATGTGTTGATATAATATAATAAGTTTTGTGGTTTTGTCCTATATGAAAAGGCATAATATACGATAAATGGGCCATGTGCATTTATTGCGCTAGAAATGGTCCGGATGAAGAGAAAAAAAGATCCGAAGGAATTTTCCTTTGAAACCGGATCGATAGAATGACTAAAATGTAGAGTGGTACATATGTGTATATATGTATACTCAATGTAAAAGAGGCTGTTGTATATACAAGGCCTTAATATTGTCATGTATGTGAACGTCATGAAACTAGTTATAATAATGTCGTACGATGATATGGCATTAGGATTTCTTTGAATTTCGATAAATCTTAAAAATTTTCCGAAATATATATGTACATTGAAAATCTAATGATTGATTTTCAAATGATTATAGGAAAATAGAAAATATGGTGAATACACGTGGTCAAGAAAATATGAATGAATGTCTCATCCTGTCAAAAAGGGTGGAGAAATTATAAGGCCTTTTAGAGGTTTAGATGCACGACAACGCTGAATTAAGATGGTGTTTAGATGAGATAGAAACTAGGCAGGGTGTTGAAGAGGTTCAGCCACCACTGACCCCTGCGGTTGAATAGGTAGTACATTACCGCTGTTCTCGAAAGGATACAGGAACTACGGTCAACAGTAAATCAAGAGTTATTATATAAGCGATTCTGTGAAATAAAACCTCAAGAATTTGAGGGCTCTACAGATCTTTTGAAAGTAGAAGAATGATTTTCCTCTATATGGATGATTTGAGACTCATAAACTTGATAGAACAAGGAGAAAGTTCTGCGTACGTCCGTTGTTATAGATGAAGGATGCTAAGTTCTGATAAAACATAGTCAGAATGAGAAGAGATGAGACTACTGTGAATTGAAATGAATTTCTGGTTGAATTTCATTAAATATATTATGATCCTGTATTACGGAAACCGTAACGAAAAAAGGTTTGCCGCATTAAAGTAAGGAAACGTATCAGTGAGTGAAGAGCATCAGAAATTGGTTAATTGTCCAAATAATGCCCTTACGTGGTAATTATTTAGAGGGAAAAGATACAGAGAATGATTGGAATGTTCTGACCAGAGATCCTTGTTTTGGTGGATAGTGGTCTAATACCACCACCTTAAATGACAGACTGCGTCAGTCGCGCTCGACAGGTTGAATACCAGCGGGCTAGACAGAATGAAGAAAGAGCAAAAGTCTGAGAAACCTGAAAGAGGGAAAGGAATTTGACTAAATTTTTCCTAAGTTGGAACCTAAATTGGCTAAAGCAGTAAATCTAATCAGAATGTTAGGCCAGGATAGTTTAACGCTCCAGGCCTATAGTACTAGAATAAAGGAAAAGCCAAATTTTCCGGGAAAACGAAAGCCTAACCTGGAATAATAGAAGGCAGCAAAGGAAGCTGACTAATAATATTGGATCAGATGTATCAGTTGTGCTACAAGGGAGAAGGGGCACTGGCCACAGTGCTGATTTAGCGCTATTACATGTTAGCAATATGGGAAAAGAAGGCTATTATGCTAGAAACTGTCCTACAAATCGGTAGAATACACAGGAAACGTTTTAACCACAGCAACAACGTCCCAAGCTCGTGTGTTATAGGCTAGATTTGAAGATCATTGGTAGCACTGGAAAGACAAGAACACGTAACACGTGCCAATGCTCGCGTCTTGGCGTACACTAAGGAGGATGTGAAAGTAGGAACATCAAACATAGCGACAGAATCGATTGTTATAAGGATAGTTGATTGTGACGTAATCTTAGGAACGGATTTCCTAGGGAAATATCGAATCATAGTTGATTGTCGGAACAGAAAGATAGTATTTCGTCTAGACGACGAAGAAAGCTTTGAATATGCGGATTCGTCATGTAAATCAAGGAAGATGATAATTGCCTCGTGAAGTGCGAGTAAGCTAATGTTCAATGATTGAATTGGATATTTGGCCTATGTGGTAGATGTAATAGAGGAACAGAAGCGTCGACCAGAAAATGTTCTTATGGTCAAAGAAATTCTTGACATATTTCTTCAAGGAATTACTTGAATTGTTGTTTGAACAAGAAATTTCCTTGGAAATCGAACTCATGCAAAGAACTGCACCCCATTTTCAAAGGTGTGGTAGTATTCTTCATAATCGATATACGATTAGAATACCATCAACTGAGTGTTCAAGGAATTCCTAGATAAGTTGTCATAGTGTTTATCGATGACATAATTATATATTCATAGACTCATAAGGAGAATGAAGAGCATTTGAGAACTACTCTGCACATTATGAGACAGCACCGACCCTATGCAAAATTCTCCATGTACGAATTTTGGCTAAATAAAGTGTATTTTCTCAGACATGTAGTCTCCAAACAAGGAATCTTCATAGATCCTATCAAGGGGAGACGACTAACGAATTGCCCGGACCTAAGACTGTAATGGGAATACGGAATTTCTTAGGTTTGGTTGGCAACTATAGAAGACTTGTGGAAAGGTTCGCATGACTAGCGGCACCTCTTATGGCTTTTACGCGTAAGGAGAGGTAATATGAGTAGACTTAAGAATGTGAAAAGAGTTTTTGAAAGTTGAAAAATTAACTAACAAGCGCGCCAATTCACACGCTTCTGACAAAAAGGGAGAAATTCATGATATATTGCGATGCATCGAAAGACAATCTGAATATGTGGCGAAGAAGATGTTTGGAGTGGGTGAAGGATTACAACTATGAAATCCTCTACCACCCAGAAAAAAATCAATCAACCGTGTGATGGATGCCTTAAGCAGAAAGTCTACTGTTCCGTACTAGTAGCCAAAAGAAACAAACTAGCAGAACAATTACGACAAGAGATACACTCATTGGAGTTGGAGCTGATATCTGAAAGGTTAGCTGTACTTAAATCAGAGTCATCGCTATTCGAAGACACTAAAAGGGCTCTGAAGCAAGATCAAATCTAATAAGTTATCAAGAAGGGATTTCCAAGGGTGGAATGATCTTACATTAAAGAGGAATTCAAATTCCAACTAATGAAGGATTAACGAGGTGAAGTATGATAAAAGCCCATAAAATGCTATATTCAATGCATTTCAGAATGAGTAAAGTATACTAGAAATTAAAATTGCAATTCTGGTGGAAAGAGACGACAAATGAAAGCACAAAATTTATGAATCGATGCATGACCGTCGGAAAGTCAAGACTGAACATAAACATCCAGGTGGAAAACTGGAATCATTGGAAGTTCCCGAACGTAAGTGGGAACATATTACGATGAATTTTGTAGTGGAATTATCAAGGACCCAAGAGGGGTATAACGCCATCTGAATTATGGTGGATAGATCGATGAAAACAGCAAGAGTCATAGTAGTGAAAATGACTTTTGACTGGAAAAGTTAGCGAATTTCTATGTAAACCAGGTTGTCAGATAACATGGTGTTTCAAGTTTGTCATATTTGATTTAGATGCGCAATTCACTTCGAATTTTTGGAAGTATGTACAAGGAGTCATGGGAATGAACTTGCGTCTTAGTATGACTTTTCATCCCTAAACGAAGATCAATCTAAGTGAATTACTCGGACACTAGAAGACATGTTTCGTGTCTAAGTCATGGATTTCCTAAGAATTGGAACGAGAAGTTACTGTTAGAGGAAATTCTCGTACAACAACAGCTACCAAGCTTCTATAGGAATGGTACCCTATGAAGTTTTAGATGGACGAAAGTGCAGATCGCTTACCTATTGGTATGACCTGCGAGAGAAACAATGGCACAAGACCGATTTTGTATAAGAAACATCGGATGTAATTGTGACAATACAGCGATGAAGAAAGATCATACAAAGTCGGCGGAAGAATTATGCAGATAAACGCTAAAGATCCCTGGAGTTTAATGAAAGGGATTTCATATTCTTTAAAAGTATTTCCATTGAAGGGAATAATGTGTTCGGCAAGAAAAGAAAATTTATTCCAAGATGTATTGGACCCTATGAAATTTTTAAACTTGTTGAAAAGGTTACCTATAAATTGGTACTACCTTCAAAATTGTCAGCAGTACATAGTGTTTTTCACGAATGTAGGCTAAGGAAACAGGTATCGAATTTATCTCGTGTATTGAGGTACGAATCGATTTAGATTCAGGAGAATCAGACACATGAAGAGCAACTTCTTCAGATTTTGCTTGGAAAGATGAAACGAGAATGTTGTACCCTCACTTGTGCTAATTTTCGAGGACGAAAATTTTATAAGGAGGGGTGAATGTAATAACTGGGAAATTTTACTATTCTCGAAATATTGTAAATTGCATGTACATGATGAATTTCATGTTTAAAATGTAAAATGTATGATTAATATTGTGTAGAATGAGATAAAATATTCTAACGATATTACAGATTAAGAATTCGGTGATGTAAAAGCATGCCAAATTGAGCTAGGGAAAAACAATGAAATGTAAACCCTAGTACGTGACTCAGGGTAAGCTGAGTGCACAAAAAGATAAAATACTAATAGTAATGATTTTAGACGTGAGTGCGTGTGTGTGTGTTGCACATAGTATTGAGAAGTTGGTCTAGATGACCTCTTCTTGACCTAAAATTGATATATTTAGATTCAGCATGCTCAAATTAGTCAATTGAGCTTGAAAAGTAATATTTGATCCGGAGATACGCAGTATCAAGAAATTAGTCATGATGACATTTTCTTGATATAAAACTGATATATTTGGAATCAGAATGCTCTAATTAGTCAATTAAGCACAAAACGGAAATTTTGACAGGGAAATGTACAGTATCGAAAACTGGCCGAGATGACCTCGGATGATGACAAAACTGATATATTTGGATTCAGGGCGTCCAAATTAGTCGGTATAGCCTATCAGAATGCTCAAATTAGTTACTTGAGCACAAAGGTAATTTTTGATGGGGAATTTGCAGTACCGGAAACTGGTCGAAACGATCTCGGATAAAGACAAAACTGATATATTTGGGTTCAGCACGCCCAAATTAGTCAGGATAGCTCATGTTGAAAATTTAGACAAAAAGGGTATAAAAGGGCGAAATGGCAGAAAAGGCCCCATAATTTTTATTTTCTAGATTTTCTCCCCCCACACCTACACCGTCGGTGAACAGTAACCGACCACTGGAAACGGTGTCCGTTTTCGACATCGCCAGTCTCGTTGGAAAGCTCTCGACGAACTGAGTCCAACGGTGTGCTGAATCGACGGAACCGACGCTGGAGAACGCCGCACGCGCCGCCCGAAGCCACCGGTGGCCGAAAATTTCAAACGGCCGTATCTCCGCTGTCCGACCCCCGATCGACACGATTCCGATTCCAAAAGCTTCGTCTTGAAGAGTAGAACAAAACCCAAGCTTCATTTCGGCTCAACAGTCGCCGGATTGTGCCGTCGAACATCGCGTCGTCGTCGCTGTGAAGCCGCTGTGAAACTCGCCGTTTTCGACCGAGTCGAGGGACACCGTGGGTGTCAAAATGATCAGAGTTCAATGGGAAGTAAAAGCCCTCAAACAATTTCGGGCAACAACCCCGGCACGGCGGAGATTCAACGCCGCCACCGTGGATCGTGTTTTCGAGGCTATTCGTCGGCGATCGGAGCCTCCAATGGTGAAATTGACACCACCAATGCACTCATCTCGTCGAGATCTTCAGGGTGGGCACCTCCGTTGTTCGCGCTGCCACCGTCTGCCGCCGATCAACGTCGGAGTCAACGCCAGTCAATGCGGTCAACGCAGGTCAACGGTGACCCGAGGGCAGAAAAATGAAGAATAGCCCGTTGGCCTATTTTTGACGTTTTGGACACATCCGCGGCATCAGAATTGCCAACCGGGATATTGAACGTGAAGAACGGAGACAAAAAGTTTGTGCTATCGAGACCGGACAGTTCGTTCGATCATCGACAGGACGATTTCGGTAGCGATTTCATTTCCCTTCATTCCTTATTTATGTATTGGAATGATTTGTATGTAATTTGTATTCAAAATGTAAAAAGAAAAAAAAAAGTAAAATGAATGAAATGTCAGAAAAAGAAAATGTATGGGAAATGTGAAAATTTTTACGTAAAAAGTTAATTTTTACGTAAAAAAATTAGGCCTTTGGTATAGTACGTGGTAGAATAAAATAGGTTAGATGGTTTTGAGGCGTTTCCTAAACGCCGGAGACCTAGAAATTTAGCGGAAATGCTGCCGAAATTTTGAAAATGGTACTATGGGCATTTTGGTGGAAAACGAGAGGCAAATTGTGTTCGGTAATGGAAACCGAGACCCTTCGATGAGTTAGGCTCGGAAAATGGGAAAATGAACCTTTGAGGAATAGTAAACCGTCCCTCCGAGGTTGTGAAATGTAAAGGAACGGAAAAACTGACGTCAAGGGTATTTTAGGAAATGAAAGGTAAATTTGAGGTCAGGATGAAAACCCGAGCCCACTCGGTGTCTAAGACTCATGATTAGCATAACAAACGTTTCAGGAGTAGTGAAATACCCATTTAAGACTCCGAAACGTGAGAAAAACGAGAAACGACCCTAGGTGTCGGAATAGTACCACCCGATAGTCGGATGACTAATAGTCGTTTATGGAACAGCAATGGATGCTGTAAAAGTGTGTAAAACCTTAAGAAATATTATTTTATGATATTTGGGCTTAGAAAATCCTGTTAAAAGTCACCGTAAGCATATAACGATCCCGAGACCCGTCAGGGGTAAAATGGTCATTTTGACCAAAAATTTCCAAAAGGCTCGGAAAGGACCGTGAATGCCTAAGGATAGTTAAAATGAAATTATGAAAGTTAAATTTGGGTCTTAAATCAACAAAAAGTAGGTTTATGATGAGAAATCAAATCAGGGGCAAAATACTAATTTTGTCATGAGTTAGTGTAAAAATGGAAAATGGGATTTTAGATTCTTAAGACCATTTACGGGAAATAAAACATAGAATTTTTACGTTTTACTAAATTTTGAATATGAAATGAAGATTTAGAATAACCGTAGTTATTCTGGTTATCGGAACCCGATTCAGACACGGCAAAGGAACGTCTGCGGAGCCGGAGAAGGAAATGCTAGCGAAAGTATCTGTAAGTTCGAACATTTAATTGACTGCAACATGAATAGACTATTATGTCTAAGTGTGATATGTGTAAGTTCCAACATTCATTTGTCTGCTCATGAACATTCTAATGTTGTTCATTATATGAATGAATTGATCTGTTATGTCCAGGTTTATGTGCTATATGAATATTTCATAGCGCGATGCTATGATAAATGTTTGGTAAGCTCAGGTATTTACATGTCTGCAGCATGAATTACTATTTGATTGATTTAAGTACTTTTCGTGCAAACTTATAAAGTCCTACGGGTAATAGGGGTGTAGTTAAACTAACTCACCTAATGAAATGAGAAATTAAAAAGTGTATAAATAATACACTATGGAGAAGTGTTAGGGCACTATAGTGTGGTTAATTAAAAACACACATAAAGAAATAAATGTAAAGACCTACAGGCAATAAGGGTTCCACCGTGGGACGATTCATATGAATGTCGCCGGTGGGGAACTATAAGAAAGATGGCAATGAAACCAGTAAGGCGTACCGCCCCTCCAACATAGTGGTGGAGGTTTTTCTCAGATCCTACGAGGATATCAGGGCTGTGGTGGCCGATGTTCTAAGGTCACTCCTTAGACCTTCCTAGTCAGCGTGCTAATAATCATCGGTACTGCTATAAACAGAGCTCTAAACTAGAAATCAAATAGAGAATAAACAATCAATAAAATAAAAATCATAATTGAGAATAACCGAAGCTTACGCTAGAATAATGTAAATTCGGTTAGGGTATGTGAATAGTTACCCGTTAGGGTAAAATGAATAGTAACTAGTTATGTGGCGGCCTGCCCCTCGTAGAGATCATACAATACTATTACAGTTAAGCTTTATCGCTAACTGCGATAGATTGTACTCTCATGGGTCACCGGCTAATCTTTCTCTCTCAGTAAATCATGACGTTTTTGGGAAATTATTTTTTTCTTTTTAAAAATCATGTAAAACATTTCCCACTATTTACTTTGTTGGCAAGTACAAAGTAATTTACATATTACAGTACTTTTGTAAAATATATAATATTACAAAAGACTGTTTCTTTTTCTTTTCTTTCCCTTTTTATCGTTCAGCGGAAAGACTCTGGCAGGACCATATCTCTCGTCCAGTTATCCGATTTGACACGCACCATCCCGTCCGCAGCCAGTCAAATAAGCCACTGAGCTGGTCGCTTACCTGCAACATTAGCAAAAATGGTGAGCTACAGGCTCAGTAAGTTCAAACATGCAAGAAATAAAATTTCTATGAATAGTACTATTTATCATGAATCGTACCGTTGACCACTATTCATAGGTGAATAGTAACTTTGACTACTATTCATACGTGAATAGTAACTTTGACCACAACACAGTGTCACAACAGTACATCTACCGCGATGTTAGTACTCTCACTAAACTGTCTTATGCTCAATTATGGCATAGTTTTAGTTTTAGGTAACTATCTTGCTTATGTTCTGGTTTTGAGCTCAAGTTGGCAGTACCATTTAAGTGCGCATGACTGGGAGCTGTACATTAGTGCTGACCTCCACAGCCTTAATCTCATAGCCCCGAAGGCAAAATAGTACATGACTGGGAGCGGTACATCAGTGCTGACCTCCACAGCCTTAATTTCATAGCCCCGAAGGCAAATAATACCTCCCTGTACGGAAGACTGGTACGCCAGAAAGTGGTTTCATTACTGACTTTTTAAAATTCTAACCCGGTGACTTCACATTGTCTCGTGGTTAGGAATGGTTCACATTTTAATTTTAGGTGAGTGAGTTTCATTAACCTCGCTCTAGTGACCGAAGCACAATTAACAATGTGTCCATTCTCAATAGTGCCCGTAGCACATTGCGTCTCTCTCTCTATTCTATAATAGTGCCCATAGCACATATGTACTTAACTTATAGTTAGTACATCAAAGTTAGCAACAATAATGCTATATGTTGTAGACAGGTAAATGTCTGAACTTACCTTATCAGTCTCTTCTCTTTTTCTCTCTTGGATCTTTGATCGCCCTCCTTGTAGGTCGATTTTTGGATCCTACAGACAAAACCTTGTCTGTTAATTTCATTTCCATTTATAGCTTTTATTTTTTTCATTTAAAAGCTTAAATAAAACCTATTTATAACTTTTTAGGCTTTATTTATCATTTTCCCCTTTTTCTCAACTTTTACAAAATTACGATTTTACCCTTATATTTTGGCAAAATTACAATTTTACCCCTATATTTTGGTAAAATTACAATTTTGCCCCTCAAGGAATTTTCCCGATCCAGACTGCATTTTTGCCTCTCAGGAACTTTTCTGACTCTTTTCTAATCATTACCGGGTTCATTTCTATTTTATTTTTACTTTTCACTTTCCCGACCCTCGGGAAGCACTATTCTGACCCTTACGTCGGTTTAGTGATTTTCTATCGTTTCGGAGCCTCAAATGGACGTTTCACTAGTATTTAAAACGTTCATCTAGACATTCCCGATCTAGATCTCCGAGACTCGGATTTTCCGTTCCTGACTCAGACCTTTATTTCATTTCCAAAAACGCCCCCCTTGGGGTCGGTTTTTTTTCAGTTTCACTCGCGTTTCACATTTTTTTAGGAGACAGGTTACTATTCACGAACCACCCCTTAGGTTTTCCTTATTCAATTTTCCGTTAAGGACTCGGGTTCCCGACCCGACCCTAAACTTTTATTTTTAATTCCCATTTTACCCCAAATGCTGTTTTCGAAATTTCAGCGGCATTTCGGCGTAATTTTAAGGCTACCGGCGTTAGGTACGCCTCGAACCATATGTACCTGCCACGTACTATACCACAAGCCTATTTTATGTAAAAGTTTTCCAAACTTTTACATAAAAGCTCACAAAATTCTAATTTGCATTTTAACCCACATTACATAAAAATTCTTCATTTTCATCCTTAGTTTTTGGCCACGGTTTTGACAATCAAAACCTAACCAAAACTTCTCAAATTTTCACCAAATCTTAGGTTATTAAAATGTCATTTTCTAACACATTTTCAAGCCCATTTTCATTGTATTTTTCAACAATTTTCCTAAGGTTTTTAATCACATATAACCCACGGCCACACTAATAAAACATACCCCAATTTTTTTCTTTTCTTGCTTTCATTCCCAATTTCATAATCTGCATTATAAAATGCATGATTTCAATTATTCAAATATCAAATAAACCATGCAAAATTTTCTTCCAAGCCCTAAGCAACCCACGGCCACTTAGGTAAGTTCACACCAAAATTTTTTTCCAAGTTTTTCATAATGCAAATCATGCTTTATTCTTAACAAAATATGAATTGAAAGCATGTTAACACTTAAACCATAAAAATTTCTCATTGATCACCCATGGTAGCCCACGGTTTTACCCTTGGAAAACCAACAAAATTTTGGTTTTTCTTTGAACCAATTACATGGTTTTCTTCCTAATTACACCCTCAACAAAACCCAAGCATCAAATCAATGAAAACAACCAAAAATTTTTCCATCTTTTTTCACTATTCATCACACGGTTTTCTTGAAAAAAAACCAAGAAAAAGTTCAATCCAAGGGGAGTTACCTTGTTCACTTGCTTCCTTTGTCTTCAAGGAATGCTTTGACACCAATTTTGTGAAAGAAAATTGAGGAAATTACTTGTTCTCTCTTGGTGGCTCACGGTACACTTAGAACAAAAAAATTTCTCTTTGGTTTTTGCTTCAAAATGGTCTCGGCCATTTCTTCCCAAAGTTGCCGACTTATGCATGAAATAAGCCAATTAATTTGGCTACCAACCAATCACATTTCACCCCCTTTCAACACTAATTCTTTCCAACATTTTCAAAATTTTAAAATGGTGAATTTTGGCCAAATCTTGGCCTTTAGATCAAAAAGACACTAAATCATGGCCATTAATGCTACCAAACACCATTTTCTTCCCATTTATTAAAGGGATTTATGATGTCATAAATGCTAAAGTAAAAGTTGACTTTGACTTTCACTGTTCACATTAATTCGACTACTTTTTGACCGATACCTGTTCGAGCCGAAATTTTCCTGAAATCGTCCCGGCGTGTTCCTGAGGTCTCATGTGCAGTCGGATCAATTTAAACTGCTTCCGTTTGATCAAAATTAATCCCGGAAGTTTTCCGTCTTTTATTGTCCTGGTTAGGGTTTTCAATGTCGTTTTTGGCACCGTTTCACCCGTTTCAATTCAGCGAATTTTTCTAACACTGAATTCTTACTCGTCAGTATTGTTAGAACATTTTCATATATTCTAAATAATATAAATACATTTATTTCACTCTTTAAACAGTACAAATTATTATATACATACATTTGTGCATTTTCATCCGAGAATTGCCTGAATTTCCCGGTTGTCACAAGTTAGGGTAACTGTTACTATTCATCTGTCAAAGGTCAAAATTACTATTCATGATAAATAGTACTATTCATAAAAAATTGAGTTTTAGTGTTTTTGAATCAATATGATTCTTACTATGTATGTTTGAACTTACTGAGCCTGTTAGCTCATCAGTTTGTTCATGGTGCAGGTGAGAAACCTGTCCGGTAGATTTCTAGATGGCGGCAGGATGCGAGCGTGTCAAAGGGATAGGGATTTCACTGTGGATATGGTCCTGCTACAATTTTTCCGCTGAGCGTTGAAAGATGTGATTTGATTAAAGAAAAGACATGTATTGCAAAAAGATTTGAATTATGTATTGTCTATAAACTATGTTTGTACTTTTAAAAATGACAAACATAGTTCAGTTTATTACGTTATGTTTACAAACAAGAAAAAGTATTAAAAAAAATGATTCCAAATTTCACAAAGGGTTTAAAGGAAAGAAAAGAATTTATGCGACCCGACGAAGTTCACGAGCTATTTCAGTCGGCTAAGGAGCTTGATTGTAATAGTTTCAGTGGACCGAGGTCGGGGGCATCACAGGTGGTATCAGAGCGAGCTTGACCATATCCCTCTTGGCATGAGATGCAACCTGTTCGTCTATTCAAGTAAGTTAGCCTTATTTTGAATTAGTAGTTGTTTGTTTTTAGGAAAATAAATGACTTAGATGAAATGAGATGACGAGATCAATGAATGTGGACTCACGATTGTATAGTGCTAGTGGACTACCACAATACGGCTATTCAGAGTTCGAGATAGAGAATTACTATGATTATGATCGTACAGTGCTAGATAATGAACAAGGAAGGCTGCTCAAAGAAGAAATGAAGATTGCCATCAAGTTATATAGAAATCCAATGTCAGCTGCCCATAAAGTTTGGAGTGGCAAATTGTCGTTTAGAATTTCATAGGAAGGCAAGATTAGTGTCACGTTATTGAAATGATTTTCCGGCTGTGTACCATTAATCGGGATGATGGGTCTTGTTGGCTGTTGACAATGCTTTTCAGGGAGATACTCTCATGTGTATTGAGATTCTTGTGACCAGGAGTAGCGCTTAACTGGATCAAGTTTCACCATGCCACGATTGAGTAAATCATCTCTCGAAAAAAGTCTAATATCAGCCCCAACTCCTCAAGGGCAAACAGGGTGTCACTTTTAACGTCACTTGAGTTCCTTAGAGTTGCAAACATACGAGAATAAGTTCATCGGACTGAGAAACTGCAGTCGATGTCCGGTGACATAGTTCTAACGTATGCTGTGCGCTTCGAGGAACTGATGAATCCCCTCCAATTTGCATGGAATTCACAACGGAACTTAAGCCGAGACGAGCGTAGATCCAAGAATGTCTATAGGTGAACGATCTAGTCAAGGAAGAAGAGGACCCGTAAAAATTTCCTGTAGACCAGGAAAATTAGATGTATTAGGCTATATATATATCCTTTATGTTATATTGAAATGTTATGTAATGACATGTGTATGTAGTAACATGTGTGTGATGAATTGTTAGGAACTGTCAAAATGTGTTGATATAATATAATAAGTTTTGTGGTTTTGTCCTATATGAAAAGGCATAGTATACGATAAATGGGCCATGTGCATTTATTGCGCTAGAAATGGTCCGGATGAAGAGAAAAAAAGATCCGAAGGAATTTTCCTTTGAAACCGGATCGATAGAATGACTAAAATGTAGAGTGATACATATGTGTATATATGTATACTCAATGTAAAAGAGGCTGTTGTATATACAAGGCCTTAATATTTTCATGTATGTGAACATCCTGAAACTAGTTATAATAATGCCGTACGATGATATGACATTAGGATTTCTTTGAATTTCGGCAAATCTTAAAATTTTTCTGAAATATATATATACATTGGAACTCTAATGATTGATTTTCAAACGATTATAGGAAAATAGAAAATATGGTGAATACATGTGGTCAAGAAAATAAGAGTGAATGTCTCATCCTGTCAAAAAGGGTGGAGAAATTATAAGGCCTTTTATAGGTTTAGATGCAAGAAAACGCTGAATTAAGATGGTATTTAGATGAGATAGAAACTAGGCAGGGTGTTGAGGAGGTTCAGCCACCACTGACCCCTGCGGTTGAATAGGTAGTACATTACCGCTGTTCTTGAAAGGATACAGGAACTACGGTCAATAGTAAATCAAGAGTTATTATATAAGCGATTCCGTGAAATAAAACCTCAAGAATTTGAGGGCTCTACAGATCTTTTGAAAGTAGAAGAATGATTTTCCTCTATATAGATGATTTGAGACTCATAAACTTGATAGAACAAGGAGAAAGTTCTGCGTACGTCCGTTGTTATAGATGAAGGATGCTAAGTTCTGATAAAACATAGTCAGAATGAGAAGAGATGAGACTACTGTGAACTGAAATGAATTTCTGGTTGAATTTCATTAAATATATTATGATCCTGTATTACGGAAACCGTAACGAAAAAAGGTTTGCCGCATTAAAGTAAGGAAACGTATCAGTGAGTGAAGAGCATCAGAAATTGGTCAATTGTCCAAATAATGCCCTTACGTGGTAATTATTTAGAGGGAAAAGATACAGAGAATGATTGGAATGTTCTGACCAGAGATCCTTGTTTTGGTGGATAGTGGTCTAATACTACCACCTTAAATGACAGACTGCGTCAGTCGCGCTCGACAGGTTGAATACCAGCGGGCTAGACCGAAAGAAGAAAGAGAAAAAGTCTGAGAAACCTGAAAGAGGGAAAGGACTTTGACTAAATTTTTCTGAAGTTGGAACCTAAATTGGCTAAAGCAGTAAATCTAATCAGAATGTTAGGCCAGGATAGTTTAACGCTCCAGGCCTATAGTCGTAGAATAAAGGAAAAGCCAAAATTTCCGGGAAAACGAAAGCCTAACCTGGAATAATAGAAGGCAGCAAAGGAAGCTGACTAATAATATTGGATCAGATGTATCCAGTTGTGCTACAAGGGAGAAGGGGCACTGGCCACAGTGCTGATTTAGCCCTAGTGCATGTTGGTAATATGGGAAAAGAAGGCTATTATGCTAGAAACTGTCCGACAAATCGGTAGAATACACAGGAAACGTTTTAACCACAGCAACAACGTCCCAAGCTCGTGTGTTATAGGCTAGATTTGAAGATCATTGGTAGCACTTGAAAGACAAGAACACGTAACACGTGCCAATGCTCGTGTCTTGGCGTACACTAAGGAGGATGTGAAAGTAGGAACGTCAAACAGAGCGACAGAATCGATTGTTATAAGGTTAGTTGATTATGACGTAATCTTAGGAATGGATTTCCTAGGGAAATATCAAATCATAGTTGATTGTCGGAAGAGAAAGATAGTATTTCGACTAGATGACGAAGAAAGCTTTGAATATGTGGATTCATCATGTAAATCAAGGAAGATGATAATTGGCTCGTGAAGTGCGAGTAAGCTAATGTCCAATAATTGAATTGGATATTTGGCCTATGTGGTAGATGTAATAGAGGAAAAGAAGCGTCGACCAGAAAATGTTCTTATGGTCAAAGAAATTCTCGACATATTTCTTCAAGGAATTACTTGAATTGTCGTCTGAACAAGAAATTTCCTTGGAAATCGAACTCATGCAAAGAACTGCACCCCATTTTCAAAGGTGTGGTAGTATTCTTCATAATCGATATACGATCAGAATACCATCAACTGAGTGTTCAAGGAATTCCTAGATAAGTTGTCATAGTATTTATCGATGACATAATTATATATTCATAGACTCATAAGGAGTATGAAGAGCATTTAATAACTACTCTGCACATTATGAGACAGAACCGACCCTATGCAAAATTCTCCATGTGCGAATTTTGGCTAAATAAAGTGTATTTTCTTAGACACATAGTCTCCAAACAAGGAATCATCATAGATCCTATCAAGGGGAGATGGCTAACGAATTGCCCGGACCTAAGACTGTAATGGGAATACGGAATTTCTTAGGTTTGGTTGGCAACTATAGAAGACTTGTGGAAAGGTTCGCATGACTAGCGGCACCTCTTATGGCTTTTACGCGTAAGGAAAGGTAATATGAGTAGACTGAAGAATGTGAAAAGAGTTTTTGAAAGTTGAAAAATTGACTAACAAGCGCGCCAATTCACACGCTTCTGACAAAAAGGGAGAAATTCGTGATATATTGCGATACATCGAAACAGAATCTGAATATGTGGCGAAGAAGATGTTTGGAGTTGGTGAAGGATTACAACTATGAAATCCTCTACCACCCAGAAAAAAATCAATCAACCGTGTGATGGATGCCTTAAGCAGAAAGTCTACTGTTCCGTACTAGTAGCCAAAAGAAAAAAACTAGCAGAACAATTACGACAAGAGATACACTCATTGGAGTTGGAACTGATATCCGAAAGGTTAGCAGTACTTCAATCAGAGTCATCGCTATTCGAAGACACTAAAAGGGCTCTGAAGCAAGATCAAATCTAATAAGTTATCAAGAAGGGATTTCCAAGGGTGGAATGATCTTACATTAAAGAGGAATTCATATTCCAACTAATGAAGGATTAATGAGGTAAAGTATGATAAAAGCCCATAAACTGCCATATTCAGTGCATTTCGGAATGAGTAAAGTATACTAGAAATTAAAATTGCAATTCTGGTGGAAAGAGACGACAAATGAAAGCACAAACTTTATGAATCGATGCATGACCGTCAGAAAGTCAAGACTGAACATAAACATCCAGGTGGAAAACTGGAATCATTGGAAGTTCCCGAACGTAAGTGGGAACATATTACGATGAATTTTGTAGTGGAATTATCAAGGACCCAAGAGGGGTATAACGCCATCTGAATTATGGTGGATAGATCGATGAAAACAGCAAGAGTCATAGTAGTGAAAATGACTTTTGACTGGAAAAGTTAGCGAATTTCTATGTAAACCAGGTTGTCAGATAACATGGTGTTTCAAGTTTGTCATATTTGATTTAGATGCACAATTCACTTCGAATTTTTGGAAGTATGTACAAGAGTCATGGGAACGAACTTGCGTCTTAGTATGACTTTTCATCCCTAAACGAAGATCAATCTAAGTGAATTACTCGGACACTAGAAGACATGTTTCGTGTCTAAGTCATGGATTTCCTAAGAATTGGAATGAGAAGTTACTGTTAGAGGAAATTCTCGTACAACAACAGTTACCAAGCTTCTATAGGAATGGTACCCTATGAAGTTTTAGATGGACGAAAGCGCAGATCGCTTACCTATTGGTATGACCTGCGAGAGAAACAATGGCACAAGACCGATTTTGTATAAGAAACATCGGATGTAATTGTGACAATACAGCGATGAAGAAAGATCATACAAAGTCGGCGGAAGAATTATGCAGATAAACGCTAAAGATCCCTAGAGTTTAATGAAAGGGATTTCATATTCTTTAAAAGTATTTCCATTGAAGGGAATAATGTGTTCGGCAAGAAAGGAAAATTTATTCCAAGATGTATTGGACCCCATGAAATTTTTAAACTTGTTGAAAAGGTTACCTATTGTCAGCAGTACATAGTGTTTTTCACGAATGTAGGCTCAGGAAACTGGTATCGAATTTATCTCATGTATTGAGGTACGAATCGATTTAGATTCAGGAGAATCTGACACATGAAGAGCAACTTCTTCAGATTTTGCTCGGAAAGATGAAACGAGAATGTTGTACCCTCACTTGTGCTAATTTTCGAGGACGAAAATTTTATAAGGAGGGGTGAATGTAATAACCGGGAAATTTTACTATTCTCGAAATATTGTAAATTGCATGTACATGATGAATTTCATGTTTAAAATGTAAAATGTATGATTAATATTTGTAGAACGAGATAAAATGTTCTAACGATATTACAGATTAAGAATTCGGTGATGTAAAAGCATACTGAATTGAGCTAGGGAAAAACAATGAAATGTAAACCCTAGTACGTGACTCAGGGTAAGCTGAGTGCACAAAAAGATAAAATACTGATAGTAATGATTTTAGACGTGAGTGCGTGTGTGTGTTGCACATAGTATTGAGAAGTTGGTCTAAATGACCCCTTCTTGACCTAAAATTGATATATTTAGATTCAGCATGCTCAAATTAGTCAATTGAGCATGAAAAGTAATATTTGATCTGGAGATACGCAGTATCAAGAAATTAGTCAAGATGACATTTTCTTGATATAAAACTGATATATTTGGAATCAGAATGCTCTAATTAGTCAATTAAGCACAAAACGAAAATTTTGATCGGGAAATGTACAGTATCGAAAACTGGCCGAGATGACCTCGGATGATGACGAAACTGATATATTTGGATTCAGGACGTCCAAATTAGTCAGTATAGCCTATCAGAATGCTCAAATTAGTTACTTGAGCACAAAGGTAATTTTTGATGGGGAATTTGCAGTATCGGAAACTGGTCGAAACGATCTCGGATGAAAACGAAATTGATATATTTGGGTTCAACACGCTCCAGTTAGTCAGGATAGCTCATGTTGAAAATTTGGACAAAAAGGGTATAAAAGGGCGAAATTGCAGAAAAGGCCCCATAATTTTTATTTTCTAGATTTTCTCCCCCCACACCTACACCGTCAATGAACAGTAACCGACCACCGGAAATGGTGTCCGTTTTCGACACCGCTGGTCATGTTGGAAAGCTCTCGACGAACTGAGTGCAACGGTGTGCTGAATCGATGGAACCGACGCCGGATAACGCCGCACGCGCCGCCCGAATCTACCGGTGGCCGAAAATTTCAAACGGCCGTATCTCCACCGTCTGACCTCCGATCGACACGATTCCGATCCCAAAAGCTTCGTCTTGAAGAGTAGAACAAAACCCAAGCTTCATTTCGGTTCAACAGTCGCCGGGTTGTGCCGCCGAACATCGCGCCGTCGTCGCCGTGAAGCCGCCGTGAAACTCGCCGTTTCCGACCGAGTCGAGGGACACCGTGGGTGTCAAAATGATCAGAGTTCAATGGGACGCAAAAGCCCTCAAACAATTTCAGGCAACAACCCCGGCACGGCAGAGATTCAACGCCGCCACCGTGGGTCGTGTTTTCAAGGCTGATTGTCGACGATCGGAGCCTCCAATGGTGAAATTGACACCACCAATGGACTCATCTCGTCGAGATCTTCAGGGTGGGCACCTCCGTTGTTCGCGCTGCCGCCGTCTGCCGTCGGTCAACGCCGGAGTCAACGCCGGTCAATGCGGTCAACGCCGGTCAAATGAAGAATGGCCCATTGGCATATTTTCGACGTTTTGGACACATCCACGGCATCAGAATTGCCAACCGGGATTCCGAACGTGAAGAACGGAGACAAAAAGTTTGTGCTATCGAGACCGAACAGTTCATTTGATCACCGACGGGACGATTTCGGTTGCGATTTCATTTCCCTTCATTCCTTATTTATGTATTGGAATGATTTGTATGTAATTTGTATTCAAAATGTAAAAAGAAAAAAAAAGAGTAAAATGAATTAATTGTCAGAAAAAGAAAATGTATGGGAAATGTGAAAATTTTTACGTAAAAAGTTAAGTTTTACGTAAAAAAATTAGGCCTTTGGTATAGTATGTGGTAGAATAAAATAGGTTAGATGGTTTTGAGGCGTTTCCTAAATGCCGGAGACCTAGAAATTTAGCGGAAATGCTGCCGAAATTTTGAAAACGGTACTATGGGCATTTTGGTGGAAAACGAGAGGCAAATTGTGTTCGGTAATGGAAACCGAGACCCTTAGATGAGTTAGGCTCGGAAAATGGGAAAATGAACCTTTGAGGAATAGTAAACCGTCCCTCCGAGGTTGTGAAATGTAAAGGAACGGAAAAACTGACTTCAAGGGTATTTTAGGAAACGAAAGGTAAATTTGAGGTCAGGATGAAAACAAGAGCCCACTCGGTGTCTAAGGCTCAGGATTAGCATAACAAACGTTTCAGGAGTTGTGAAATACCCATTTAAGGCTCCAAAACGTGAGAAAAACAAGAAACGACCCTAGGTGTCGGAATAGTACCACCCGAGGGTCGGATGACTAATAGTCATCTATGGAACAGTAATGGATGCTGTAAAAGTGTGTAAAACCTTAAGAAATATTATTTTATGATATTTGGGCTTAGAAAATCCTGTTAAAAGTCACAGTAAGCATATAACGGTCTCGAGACCCGTCAAGGGTAAAATGGTCATTTTGACCAAAAATTTCCAAAAGGCTCGGAAAGGACCGTGAATGCCTAAGGATTGTTAAAATGAAATTATGAAAGTTAAATTTGGGTCTTAAACCAACAAAAAGTAGGTTTATGATAAGAAATCAAATCAGGGGCAAAATAGTAATTTTGCCAAGAGTTAGTGTAAAAATGGAAAATGGGATTTTAGATTCCTAAGACCATTTAAGGGAAATAAAACATAGAATTTTACATTTTACTAAATTTTGAATATGAAATGAAGATTTAGAATAACCGTGGTTATTCCGGTTATCGGAACCCGATCCAGACACGGCAAAGGAACGTCTGCGGAGCCGGAGAAGGAAATGCTAGCTAAAGTATCTGTAAGTTCGAACATTTAATTGACTGCAACATGAATAGACTATTATGTCTAAGTGTGATATGTGTAAGTTCCAACATTCATTTGGCTGCTCATGAACATTCTAATGTTGTTCATTATATGAATGAATTGATCTGTTATGTCTAGGTTTATGTGCTATATGAATGTTTCATAGCGCGATGCTATGATAAATGTTTGGTAAGCTCAGGTATTTACATGTCTGCAGCATGAATTACTATTTGATTGATTTAAGTACTTTTCGTGCAAACTTATAATGTCCTACGGGCAATAGGGGAGTAGTTAAACTAACTCACCTTATGAAATGAGAAATTAAAAAGTGTATAAATAATACACTATAGAGACGTGTTAGGGCACTATAGTGTGGTTAATTAAAAACACACATAAAGAAATAAATGTAAAGACCTAGGGCAATAAGGGTTCCACCGTGGGACGATTCATATGAATGTCGCCGGTGGGGAACTATAAGAAAGATGGTAATAAAACCACTAAGGCGTACCGCCCCTCCAACATAGTGGTGGAGGTTTTTCTCAGATCCTACGAGGATATCAGGGCTGTGGAGGCCGATGTTCTAAGGTCGCTCCTTAGACCCTCCTAGTCAGCGTGCTAATAATCATCGGTACTACTATAAACAGAGCGCTAAACTAGAAATCAAATAGAGAATAAACAATCAATAAAATGATAAAAATCATAATTAAGCATAACCGAAGCTTACGCTAGAATAATGTAAATTTGGTTAGGGTATGTGAATAGTTACCCGTTAGGGTAAAATGAATAGTAACCAGTTAGGGTAACTGTTACTATTCATCTGTCAAAGGTCAAAATTACTATTCATGATAAATAGTACTATTTATAAAAAATTGAGTTTTAGCGTTTTTGAATCAATATGATTCTTACCATGTATGTTTGAACTTACTGAGCCTGTTAGCTTATCAGTTTGTTCATGTTGCAGGTGAGAAACCTGTCTGGTAGATTTCTAGATGGCGGCAGGATGCGAGCGTGTCAAAGGGATAGGGAATCCACTGTGGATATGGTCCTGCTACAATTTTTCCGCTGAGCGTTGAAAGAGGAGATTTGAATAAAGAAAAGACATGTATTGCAAAAAGATTTGAATTATGTATTGTCTATAAACTATGTTTGTACTTTTAAAAGTGACAAACATAGTTCAGTTTATTACGTTATGTTTACAAACAAGAAAAAGTATTAAAAAAAAATGATTCCAAATTTCACAAAGGGTTTAAAGGAAAGAAAAGAAATTAGGCGACCCGACGAAGTTCACGAGCTATTTCAGTCGGCTAAGGAGCTTGATTGTAATAGTTTCGGTGGACCGAGGTCGGGGGCGTCACAACTTGAATCGGTGACAGTGCTCTAGCTCGTGGCGCTGGTAGCTCAGGCGTCGGTAGTCTATGCACTGGTCACTGGGACATGGACAGCCTAATGACAGACCTATTCCATATCCTAATCGGTCCTCTCGGTCTATACAACTGAGGTCGCACATATGGTGGCCTAGTATTCATATATCCTGCAAAAATACATAACCTTGTATAAACAAATAGCTAACTAACTTAAAGAAAGCTAACTTACTTGGATTGACGAGTAGGCTGCGCTTTGTGCCAGTAGGGATATGGTCAATTGCTCTGATACCAACCTGTGACACCCTCAATTTCAGCCAAGCGAACTTGTTACAATCCAATTCTGTACCTGATTGCGACAGCTCATGAATCTCATTGAGTCATCAAAAACTTTCTCTCATTTTTAAATCTTTGTATTTTGGAGCTTATTCTTTTTTCCAAAATACTTTTCTAGCATGAAAGCCTTATATGAAAGCCATATAAAATTTAAAACTATACTTTAGTCGTCTTTTGTAATACAACATAAATTACATAAATACATTATCTCAACTTGTATCTCAAATATATTTTCTTCAAATTTCTTCTTTCAATGCTCAGCGGAAGACTGTTAGCAGGACCATAATCCACAGTGGAATTCCCTATTCCAATGGCACCGCATATCCTGCCGCCATCCAGAGTATCTACTGGACAGGTTTCTTACTTGTAACATGAACAAGCCGGTGAGCTAACAGGCTCAGTAAGTTCAAACATACATATTATGAATCACATAGATTCAAAAATATCAATAATAAAATTTCCTATAAATAGACTATTCATCCATGAATAGTGCTATTCATTCATGAACGGTACTTTGGCATTTGACAAGTGCATAATTACTTTGACTCTGACTGAGTACTATTCATGTCACTTTGACCAAGTACACTACATGTAACGTTAGTATCGGTTATGCTCAATTATGCTCATTTATGGCTTTCATTAAATTTTCGATCATTATCTTCATTAAGTTTTGTTTTTGAGCTCATATTGGCCGTACCGATTTAAAATGTGCTCTGATTATGAGGGTCCTTGGGAGCGACCCTAAGGCTGATTTTCCTTAGTCCATCATTGCTTGAAGCAGTTCTTGTGTCCCTGAAGGACTTGTAAACCTCCATCTTACTGGAGGCCGATACGCCAAAAGTGGTTTCATTACCATCTTTCAATTATAGTGTCACAACCAAGAAATTTTACTATCTTCAAAAATTTTGTATAGTATGTGTACACAATAAATTTTGTGTATAATCGTAAAACATATGTTTTAATACTATTTAGAATGCATCAAAATATTTTAACCATGCTAAAGCAAGTGTGAGGAAGAACGAAAAATTTTACTCAACCGAAATCGGACAAATGATGGCACTGAAGGACGAAATACTTACGGTATGAATTTTTAGGCAAACCAGAGTGAATCAAGGAAAACCGATCGCATGGACAACCTTAGAAACTCATCTACGCAATTTTAGTGTAAAGTCGTTCGGTTTGACTTTTAGTCAAAAAGTTTGATCAAGATAATTATGTGGAGTCAAAGATTTAATGTGAAACTTTGAATGGATGTATGGATACATCAAGATCCAAGGGCTAGGGTTTAAAGTCACTTTGATCCAATAGCTAGGATGCAAAGTTAACATCAAAAAGTCAAAGATCATACTAAGCAAATTCAAGATGATTCTAGGGATGAAAGGTGGTGAATTTTTAGAGGAAAAATCAGAAAAAAAAAAAATCTGCCCTATATTATTTAATTGCAAAACAGCCCTTAAAGGTTAGAAAAATTACACAAAAAGCTTGCAAAAAGGTCCCTAAAGTATTGCAAATTGGTCCCTCCTTTTTGGCTTCAAATACCCACGATTTTGGCATGAAAGAAACCAGAAAAATTCTGTTTCTTCAGCCCCCTTGCAACCGTGAGCTTTCCTCCATTGAACCAAGAAATTTTCTTCAAGTTTTCTTCAAGGAAAGTATGCAAAATCCCTCCCTGGCATCAAGAAATCAAGAAAGCAAGGTAAACCCTCTTTTTTTCCAAGTTTTCTTCTCATTTTTCTTGGGTGAAAACCATGGGACATGGGGCTGTTTTGAAGTTAAAATTTCAGATTTTTATTTAGTTGTTTTGGTGTTGTAAATCATGTGAAAAGAAGAGATAAAGGAAAGTGATGAAATAGAGTTGAAAAACATCAACTTTGGTGCTTGTTTAGTAAAACCCATTTGTTACCATTGTAGGAAAGTGAAAAATTGTTGCATCAGATTGTTGTGTTTATGTGTTAATATGTTTTTGAGACAAAGAAAAGCATGGAAATGAAGTTTGGTTAGTTTTGAAAACAAGAATAAAAAGTTTGATCATGTGGTGATATGAAACTGTGTATGTGTATGCGTGTGTTGGGGAATGAAAATTTTATGTCAAGCTTTGATTTCTAGTGGTTTGACAATTAAGTTTAATGTGTGAATTGATGAGAAAAGGAAGAGAACATGAAAATAAATTTTGTGCTTGATTTCCTAAAAGAAAACTGTGGCTTACCAAGGGAATAAAATGCATGAAATTTTGATGGATTAGGTTAGTTTTGTGTTGTAATGAATATGTATTGATGTGGAAAATTTAATGACGAAAAAATGAGGTTTTGAAACAAAAATTTTGTTTAGGTTTTATTAAAGAAACCGTGTATGAGTTAAGGGGTAAAAAGATTTTATTGGTGTGATATGTTAAGGAATGAAACGAAGTGGAATTGGTGTTTTAAACCGGGCCTTAAAATGAGAAAGAACGGGTTGAAGTCCCGTTAGAAACGATTATGTTTTGATGGGAAATTTTACGTAAAAAATTGGTAAATTTTGCATAAAATTAGGTTTTTGGTATAGTACGTGGCAGTTTAGAATAGGATAGATGGTTTTGAGGCGTTTCCTAAACGTCGGGAACCTAGAATTTTAGCGGAAATGCTACCGAAATTTTTATAACGGCACGAAGGACATTTTAGGAAACGACGGGTAAAATTAGGATCGGGAATGAGAAAACCTGAGCCCCTCGGGGACCTTGGATTGAGGAAGGGCAATGGACGATTTTCAAAGTAGTGAAATGTCCATTTGAGGTCCCGAAAAGTTAGAAAAATGAGAAACGACCTCGAGGATCGGAATAGTACCACCTGAGAGTTGGGTGAATAGTAACCCGAGCATTTCAGCAAGAAATGTCGTAAAAGCTCGGCAAGGCCTAAGAAAAACTATTTTATGATTTTTGAGACTAGAAAACCCAATTAAAACGTTAAAATACAAATTTTACGGTTTAAGGTCTTGTCAAGGACAAAATGGTCATTTCGGTCGAAAATTTTAGAAACGACAAAAGAGGAGCATTGAACCACGTAGAAGGTCATTTTACGACTTTTGGGCTTATAAAAGTCAGTTTAAGCAGTAAAATAAAATATTCACAGTCTAGGTCAAAGTTACTATTCATGATGAATAGAACTATACGTGGTCAAAATTACTATTCATCATTTTGATCAAAATTTCTGAACTGCTCGAAAAAGGTCGTTAAAGCCTCAGAAGAGTCTAAACAGGATTTTAAAAGTCAAAATCAAAATTTTAGCCTAATAAACGGAGAAAAACCCTACTAGGGGCAAAACGATAATTTTGCCAAAAGTTTAGGACAAGATGGTAATTATGCAAAAAGGTTCCAGAAAGGTCTAAATAGGATTGTTCAGGCTTTAAATGCTGTAATAAGACTTTAATGAAGTTGTTAAAAGCCAAAGTTCAGATTTTAGTAAAACAAAAGCTATTTAATAAAAATGTAATTAACCGACGACCTTACTATCTATAGGAAACCCGACCGGAGCCGGGCACAGGAATTCAAAAGACATGAGAAAGCTTACTTTAGCCCAAACACTGTAAGTACAAACATTTGCATGTCTACTCATGAATTGACTTACGATAGAAGTATGTATATATATATGTTGTGGCATATTGATCTAACCTATTTACAAAGCGAGAGAAACATGAAAAGCTAACGTAAAGAAAGATAAATGTAAGCAAGATAATAAGACTGAAAATGTAAGCTTGGCGTACTGGCCTCCTCAGTGTGAGGTTTAAGAATAGCCTCCACTCCAGTGTGTGGTGCTACCCCAAGTGTGGTAGTTAATGGCTTAATGTGCTACCCTAAGTATGGTAGTGTAAAGATTGACCTTGGGGTAGATTGGTGGGTCGTTCCCCCTTCCCCCATTGGTCTGCGTGCATTAGGTACGTCCAACCACAGGCTCTCAAGTGAAAGATAAAGAAAGAAAAGAAAAGAAAAGAAAAGAAAAGAAAAGAAAAGGAAAAAGAAAAGAAAAGAAAGAAAAGAAAAAGATAGAAAAGAAAGAACGAAGAAGTCATAAGAATAGAAAATAGACACACATAACAGACTAACCTTAAGTGTTAGGCAATAAATCATGCTTTATCTGTATGTTTGTACATACTGAGCTCTAGCTCACTAGTATGTTCATGATGTAGGTAACAAAGGTAAACAACCTACATTATGAAGAGAAAGCAAAAGGACTAGCAGGCAGATTCCTATAGTATCATGGACGTGTTGTGGATCCACTACGCAAACTATCCGCTGTGAAAAAAGTGTAGTACAAGAATGTATGTATAAATGTATAAAGACAAGACAAGTGTGTTATTTATAAAGTGAAGTAAGTTTAAAGGTATACTTATGTAATAAAGTATGTTTATATTACTAAGTAATTTCAAGGAAACAAGGCCGCAAGTATTTTACCAAAAAAAAAAAATATCATAGTTTTTCAAGCACCTATCTTTTAAACCACAAAGGGAAAAGCAAGTTAAGTAAAAGCAAAGAAAAAAAGAAAGAGAGTGGACGATTCAAGCAAGTTGGGTGGCCTACATATAGTTCCAACTGGGTGGCATTAATCATCACCTCAAAGTCAGGAACCTTTAATGCCCGTAGGTCTTTACATATTCTTTCTTTTATGGGTGTGTCTTAAATTTAGTCACACTCTTTCTATAGTGTACCTACAATACACATCTCTCTTTATCAGTTCATTGGGTGTGTTAGTCTAACTACACCCTAATCCCTGTAGGACTTTGCATCTAATGTACAATTAGTACATAATTAAATATCACCGTATTTCATATTGCAGACATGAAAATGCTTAAACTTACCAAAACTATGCTAATGTCTAATCTCTAACTTCCTTTGCAGTTCTTGTACCTTCACTAATTTGGGTCCTTACAGATAAAATATTGTCTATTAATACCCAACATCATTTATCACTTTATATATATTCATTTTGTTGTTAGCATTACAACACATTTCATCTCTTTATGTGATACACGGCTTGATACACGCCCGTGTGCAAGCCTGTGTACCTCTCGGGTTTTTCTTACACGCCCGTGTTCTAGAGTACACGCCTGTGTACTCATAAACTTTAGATTTTTAACTTTAAAATCTTAGTTATGACCTCTAGAATTTTATTTAAGGCATTCTAGGTCCTTAACGATCCTTACTGAGCCTTTCAAAAATTTTTGGTCAAAATGACCATTTTGCCCCTAGCGGGTGTCAGGACCGTAACATTTCCAATCTACTATTTTTCTAGGATTTCCTAAGCCCAAATATCATAAAATAGTATTTCTTAGACTTCGATATATTTTTATAGCATTATTTGCTGCAAAATCGGTAACTGTGGCGTCCCCGACCTCAGTCCACCGAAACTATTACAATCAAGCTCCTTAGCCGGCTGAAATAGCTCGTGAACTTCGTCAGGTCGCCTAAATTATTTTCTTTCCTTTAAACCCTTTGTGAAATTTGGAATCATTTTTTTTAAATACTTTTTCTTGTTTGTAAACATAATGTAATTAAACTGAACTATGTTTGTCACATTTAAAAGTACAAACATACTTTATACACAATATACCTAAATCAAATCTTTTTACAATACATGTTTTTTCTTTCAACGCTTAGCGGAAAACTTGTAGCAAGACCATATCCACAGTGGATTCCCTATCCCTTTGACACGCTCGCATCCTGCCGCCATTCAGAAATCTACTAGACAGGTTTCTTACCTGCAACATGAACAAACTGATGAGCTAACAGGCTCAGTAAGTTCAAACATACATAGTAAGAATCATATTGATTCAAAAACACTAAAACTCAATTTCCTATGAATAGTACTATTTACCATGAATAGTAATTTTGACCTTTGATCGATGAATAGTAATAGTTACCCTAACTGGTTACTATTCACTTTACTCTATCGGGGTACTATTCACATACCCTAACCGAATTCACATACCCTAATAGTAAGCTTCGGTTATGCTCAATTATGGTTTTTTTATCATTTTATTGATTGTTTATTCTCTATTTGATTTCTAGTTTAGAGCTCTGTTTATGGCAGTACCGATGATTATTAGCGTGCTGACTGGGAGGGTCTAAGGAGTGACCTTAGAACATCGGCCTCCATAGTCCTGATATCCTTGTAGGATCTGAGAAAAAACCTCCACCACTATGTTGGAGGGGCGGTACGTGTTAGTAGTTTCATTACCATCTTTCTTATAGTTCCCCACCGGTGACATTCATATGAATCGTCCCACGGTGGAACCCTTATTGCCTGTAGGTCTTTACATTTATTTCTTTATGTGTGTTTTTAATTAACCACACTATAGTGCCCTAGCACTTCTCCATAGTATATTATTTATACACTTTTTAATTTCTCATTTCATTAGGTGAGTTAGTTTAACTACACCCCTATTGCCCGTAGGACTTTACAAGTTTGTACGAAAAGTACTTAAATCAATCAAATAGTAATTCATGCTGCAAACATGCAAATATCTGAGCTTACCAAACATTTATCATAGCATCGCGTTATGAAACATTCATATAACACATAAACCTAGACATAATAGATCAATTCATTCATATGACGAACAACATCAGAATATTCATGAGCAAACAAATAAATGCTGGAACTTACACATATCACACTTAGACATAATAGTCTATTCATGTTGCAGTCAATTAAATGTTTGAACTTACTGTTCCTATGCCATGTCTGGATAACTGGAATAACCACGGTTATTTTAATTCTTCATTTCATATTCAAAATTTAGTAAAACGTAAATATTCTACGTTTTATTTCCCGTAAATGGTCTTAGGAATCAAAAATCCCATTTTCCATTTTTACACTAACTCTTGGCAAAATTACCATTTTGCCCCTGATTTGATTTCTCATCGTAAACCTACTTTTTGTTGGTTTAAGACCCAAATTTAACTTTTATAATTTCATTTTAACTATCCTTAGGCATTCATGGTCCTTTCCGAGCCTTTCAGAAATTTTTGGTCAAAATGACCATTTTACTCCTAACGGGTCTCGGGACCGTTATATGCTTACTGTGACTTTTAACAGGATTTTCCTAGCCCAAATATCATAAAATAATATTTTTTAAGCTTTTACACCCTTTTACAGCATCCATTGCTGTTCCATAGACGACTATTGGTCATCCGACCCTCGGGTGGTACTATTCCGATACCTAGGGTCGTTTCTCGTTTTTCTCACATTTCGGAGCCTTGAATGGGTATTTTACTACTCCTGAAACGTTTGTTATGCTAATCCTGAGCCTTAGACACCGAGTGGGCTCAGGTTTTCATCCTAACCTCAAATTTACCTTTCGTTTCCTAAAATACCCTTGACATTGGTTTTCCCGTTCTCTTACATTTTCACAACCTCGGAGGGATGGTTTACTATTCCTCAAAGGTTTATTTTCCCATTTTCTGAGCTTAACTCATCGAAGGGTCTCGGTTTCCATTACCGAACACAATTTACCTCTCGTTTTTCATCAAAATGCCCATAGTGCCGTTTTCAAAATTTCGGCAGCATTTCCGCTAAATTTCTAGGTCTTCGGCGTTTAGGAAACGCCTCAAAACCATCTAACTTAGTCTAATCTACCACGTACTATACTAGAGGCCTAATTTTTACGTAAAACTCAACTTTTTACGTAAAAATTTTCACATTTCCCATACATTTTATTTTTCTGACATTTCATCCATTTTACTCTTTTTTTTTTCTTTTCTTTTTACAATTTGAACACAAATTACATACAAATCATCCCAATACATAAATAAGGAATGAAGGGAAACAAAATCGCTACCGAAATCGTCCCGTCGGTGATCGGTCTTGCCGTTCGGTCTTGATCGCGCAAACTTTTTGTCTCCGTTCTTCATGTTCGGAACCTCGGTTGGCAATTCTTGATACCGTGGATGTGTCCAGAACGTCGAAAATAGGCCAACGGGCCATTCTTCATTTTTCCGCCCCCGGGGTCACCGTTGACAGGTGTTGACCGTCGGCAGACGGCGGCGGCACGAACAACGGAGGTGTCCACCTTGAAGATCTCGATGAGAGGAGTCCATTGTTGGTGTCAATTTCACCATTGGAGGCTCCGATCGTCGACAATCGGCCTCGAAAATTCGACCCACGGTGGCGACATTGAATCTCCACCGTGCCGGGGTTGTTGCTGGAAATTGTTTGAGGGCTTTTGCTCTATGCATCACTCTGAGTCTTTTGGTACCAACCATGTCACTCAAATCCGCCGGAATCGACGGATTCCACGGTGGCTTCACGGCGGCAATGGCGCGGCTTCAGGCGGCGCGATCCAGCGACTGTTGAAGTGAAATGAGCTATGGGTTTTGTTCCCCTCTTCACCACGAAACTTTTGGGACTGGAATCACCTTTATTGGAGGTCAGACGACAGAGATACGGCCGTTTGAAATTTCCTGCCACCGGCGGCTTCGGGCGGCGTTCTCCGGCGTCAGTTCCGTCGATTCAGCACACCGTTGGACTCAGCTCGTCGAGAGCTTTCCAACGAGACTGGAGGTGTCGAAAACGGACACCGTTTCTGATGGTCGATTACTGTTCACCGACGGTGTAGGTGTGGGGGAGAAAATCTAGAAAATGAAAATTATGGGGCCTTTTCTGCAATTTCACCCTTTTATACCCTTTTTGTCCAAATTTTCAACATGAGCCATCCTGACCAATTTGGGCGTGCTGAACCCAAATATATTAGTTTTGTTTTCATTCGAGATCGTTTCAACCAGTTTCTGGTACTGCAAATTCCCCGTTAAAAATTACATTTGTGCTCAATTAACTAATTTGAGCATTCTGATAGGTTATACTGACTAATTTGGACGTCCTGAATCCAAATATATCAGTTTGGTCGTCATCCGAGGTCATCTCAGCCAGTTTCCGATACTGTACATTTCCCGGTCAAAATTTCCGTTTTGTGCTTAATTGACTAATTAGAGCATTCTGATTCCAAATATATCAGTTTTATATCAAGAAAATGTCATTTTGACCAATTTCTTGATACTGCGTATCTCCGGATCAAATATTACTTTTCATGCTCAATTGACTAATTTGAGCATGCTGAATCTAAATATATCAATTTTAGGTCAAGAAGAGGTCATCTAGACCAACTTCTCATTACTATGTGCAACACACACACACGCACTCACGTCTAAAATCACTACTATCAGTATTTTATTTTTTTGTGCACTCAGCTTACCCTGAGTCACATACTAGGGTTTATAGTTCACTGTTTTTCCCTAGCTCAATTCAGCATGCTTTTACATCACCGAATTCTTAATCTGTAATATCGTTAGAACATTTTATCTCGTTCTACACAATATTAATCATACATTTTACATTTTAAACATGAAATTCATCATGTACATGCAATTTACAATATTCCGAGAACAGTAAAATTTCCCGGTTATTACAGTAACTATTCCTCACCCGACCCTCAGAGGTACTATTCCGACACTTAGGGTCGTTTCTCGTTTTTCTAGCGTTTCAGAGTCTCAAATGGGTATTTCACTACTCCTGAAATGTTTATCGTCCTGTTCCTGGGGGGCTCGGGTTTTCCATCCCGTCCATAAATTTTTCCCTTCATTTCCTAAAATACCCCTAACGTGATTTTTTTCCCGTTCTTGGCATTTTAGACATTAGAGGGTCGTTTTACTAATCCACTTAAGTTTAATCTTCTATTACCAACTCTAACCTACAGAGGGGTCTCGGGTTTTATTTCCGAGCCTACATTTTTACCCATCGTTTCTTGAAATACCCTTTATGCCGTTTTAAAAATTGTGGCAGCATTTTCGCTTAAATTTTAGGTTTTCCCGACATTAAGTATGCCTCAAAACCTTAGTACCCACACATACTATACCAAAAGCCTATTTTACGCAAAGTTACTAAACTTTATGTAAAACTTTTTCACATTAACAACCATTCAATTCAGTCATATACAATAAATTGTTAACAATCATGTAGCTTTAGAGGAAAACGCCAAGAATACTAGAGGAAGTGACCGAGGGGCTTCAACAAACTAGCCTTTTTGTGATAACTAGGAATTTTGAGATTCTCAGAAGAATTTAAAATTTTATGTATATGACAAATTTAATATATAAAATGTGAAAAAATTATGTTTTAATACAGGTTAGAATGTGATAAAATGTTTTAACAGTGTTAAAGAGTGTAAGTTCAGAGATGAAAAATCTTTCCAAACCGAAATGGGTGAAACGGCCCTAAAACGGAGCCAAAAACCCTGGAGAGTGCATCGAAGTGCACTAAAAGACAAAAATTTACGGTAATGAATTTTGGTCAAACGGAAGCAAAATAAGGCAAACCGATCGCACTAGAGGCGTTAGAAACCTGCCTATGCGATTTTGGTAGATTTCCGTCCAGTTTGACTTTTGGTCAAACTTTGACCACAAAATATTATATGAATAATTAGATGATGTCATGGTGACATCAAAAATATGATGCAATAAATGTTGAAATTAAAGCTTAAAAGGGTGGTAGGTAGCATTAATGGTGTAGATTAATGCTAATCTTAAATCAAGGGCTAGGATCTAGCAAAAATGACATGAAAAAAATTTGGCAAAAATGGGAAAAGCGGAGTCGGCCAAGGCTAGAAAAATTAGTAAAAAATTTGCTTTTTGGTCCCTAGAAGTTTGCTAAAAAGTCCCTAAATAATTTTCAAATTGTTGGGAAAAATGGGCATTTGGTCCTCTACCATTTGCCTATAAATAGAAGTGAGAAATTCACTTGGAAAATTAAAGAAAACCAGCCCAAATTCTGCCATTTTGAAGCCATGTATCATCCTCCCATTCCAAACCAAATTTTAGCAAATTGTTCACCAAATTAGCATCCAAACTCACACCAAGCATCAGGGATTCAAGTTGATAAGGTAAGCCACCATTTTGAAGCATTTCTTATTGTTTTTCTTCAAGAAATCTGTGGCCTATTGGTGTGGAAAAATGGTGAAAAATTTGATGATTTGCTTTAGTTTGGTGATGTAGTAATTTAAGCATGATTTAGAAACTTGAAACAAGCAAAATTTATGCATGTTTCCGATGAAAATCCATGGGCTATATCTTGAAGAATATGGAAAATTTTTTTATGAAAATTGACGAAGAAAAAGTTGATAAAGAACCTTAGGAATAAGAAAAATTTTCCTACGGTTTTGGACTTGAAAATAGTGGCATAAAAGACTAGGTTGGAATGAAATTTTCTTAGGTTTTTGATGTTGAAATATGCATTAGAAACCCTACGATTGATATGTGATAAATGAGCTATATGATAAAAAATTTTGGTGTTAAATACCGTGAGAAAACCGTGGCCATGATTGAAGAAAAATGGTGAATTGATATGTTGAATGGAATGATGGTTAATGTGAAAACTTTTGCATAAAATTTGGTAACTTTGCGTAAAATAGGTCTCTGGTATAGTATGTGGTAGGTACCAACATTCTGAGGCATACCTAAGGCCGAGAATACCTAAAATTTAAGCGGAAATGCTGCCGAAATTTTTAAAACAGCATAAAGGGCATTTCAGGAAACGAGGGGTAAAAATGTAGACTTGAGAATAAAAACCGAGACCCCTCGGTATGTTAGGATCGGTAATGGAAGATTAAACCCTAGACAAATAGTAAAACGACCCTCTAATGTCTAAAATGCCGAGAACGAGAAAAAAAAATTTTGTTCAGGGTATTTTAGGAAACGAGGGGGAAAATTTATGGACGTGATGAAAAACCTGAGCCCCTTGGGAACCAAGGCTCAGGAACAGGATGAAAAACATTTCAGGAGTAGTGAAATACCCATTTGAGGTTCTGAAATGCTAGAAAAACGAGAAACGACCCTAGGTGTCGGAATAGTACCTCCGAGGGTTGGGTAAGGAATAGTCATCGATTTTGCAGCAAATAATGCTGTAAAAATATATATCGAAGCCTAAAGAATATTATTTTATGATATTTGGGCTTAGAAAATCTTGGAAAAATGATAGATTGGAAATAATATGGTCTCGAAACCCGCTAGGGGCAAAATGATTATTTTGACCAAAAATTTCTGAAAGGATCGAAAAGGACCGTAAAGGATCTAGAATGCTTTAAAAAAGATTTTGAAGGCGATAAATAAGATTTTAAAGTTTAAAATCTAAAATTTATAAAGTACAAGGGTGTGTACTTTGGAACACGAGTGTGTAGTAGAAACCCTAGAGGTACACGGGCTTAGACGTGGGCGTGTATCAAGCTATGTATCCCATATAGAAATGAAATGCGTTGATATGTTAACAACGAGATGAATATATGTAAAATAATAAATAATGATGGGTATTAACATACTATATGCTGTCTGTAGGGACCCAAACTAGAGACAATAATAAAACTACGGAGGACTTCCGAGAGTGGACGTTATCGCAGTTGTAGTAAGTTCAAGCATTTTCATGTCTGCAACATGAAATACTGTGATATTTAATTATGTACTGATTGTACATTCGATACAAAGTCCCACGGGTACTAGGGAGTAGTTAGACTAACACACCCAACAAATAGATAAAGTGAGATGTGTACTGTGGGTACATTATGGAAAGAGTGTGACTAAATTTAAGATGCACCCTTAAAAGAAAGAATGTGTAAAGACCTATGGGCAATAAGGGTTCCTGACTTTGAGGTTATGATTAATGCCACCTGGTCGGAACTATAATTGAAAGATGGTAATGAAACAATTTTTGGCATACCGGGCTCCAATAGTAAGTTGGAGGTTTAAAGGTCATTTGGGGATACAAGAACTGCTTCGGGCGATGATGGACTAGGGAGTATTAACCTCAGGGTCACTTCCAAGGCTCCTCACAGTCAGCACGTATATGATATCAGTACAGCCAACATGAGCTCAAAACTAGAACGTAAATAAAGATAATGACCAAAAATGTGATGAAAGCCATAACTGAGCATAATTGAGCATAACCGACATTAACTTTAAGTGTAGTGTACTCGGTTAGAGTGACATGAATAGTACCCGATAAGAGTCCAAGTTACTATTCACTGATCAAAAGTCAAAGTTACTGTTCATGGTGAATAGTTTATTCATAGGTGAATAGTTTATTCATTGATGAATAGTACTATTCATAGAAAATTTTATTTTTGATATTTTTGAATCTATGTGATTCATAGATATATGTTTGAACTTACTAAGCTTGTTACCTCACTAGTTTGTTTATGTTGCAGGTAAGAAACCTGTCTAGTAGATAACCTGGATGGCGGTAGGATATGCGGTGCCATTGGGATAGGGAATTCTACTATGGATTATGGTCTTGCTACCAGTCTTCCGCTGAGCGTCAAAAGAGTAGTTTGAAGAAAATGTATTTTGAGAAACAAAGTTGAGGAAATGTATTTATGTAAATTATGTTGTATTACAAAAGACAACTAAAAGTTTAGTTTTAAATTTTATATGGCTTTCATACATGGCTTTCATGTGAGGAAAGTATTCTGAAAAAAAAATGGGCAAATATTTTGGGCCTTGTAAGAGCACGAGTGATCCCAGTCAGCTATGGAGTTGAATTATGATGGTTTTGCGTAGCCGAGATTGGGGGCATCACAGGTTGGTATCAGAGTGGTTGAACATCTCCCTATTGGCATAAAGCTCAACCTGCTCGTCAATCCAAGTAAGTTAGCTTTCTTTAAGTTAGTTAGCTATTTTCTTATTCGAGGTTATGTATTTTGTAGGATATACCATGACTAGGCTACCATATGTGTGACCTCAGCCATATAGACCAAGAGGACAGATCAGGTTATGGACTAGGTCTGTGATTAGGCCGTCCATGTCCTAATGACCAGCATATAGACCGCCGACACTTGAGCTGCTAGTGCCACAGGCTAGAGCATTGTTATCAGTTCAAGCGCCACCTCTTCGACCGGTACTTAATCCACTAGTCGACATAGATATCGCAGTTGTTGGAGGACGACCACATATAGGAGCCAGAGTATCAGTCTGAGCTGTACACGCCTTTTGAGGTAGTTATAGGAAAATAAATCGGTAAAAACGTATCAGAGTGGCACAGTGGAACAATAAAAATTTTTAGATCGTTAAATATCTCATGATGCCATATACAATAAACCAACAACAATTAAAACTCATACCTCAAGGATGCCAATCTGCAGGAGGAGAATGACCGGAGGCTTCAACCAACTAGCCTTCTCTACTATTCTCCAATTCCCGAATGGCTGAGTGTGTGGGCACTCTGAACCTCGATCGGTATGCTAGCACAGCTAGTCTTCTTCTGACCACCCAGATCTCTAAAGAACTTATTGTCACGATGAGCTGTGCAATAATAAGCCTGCTCACCTGAGAGTCTGTGGTCTGAGAGAACTGGAGTGGCAGGACCTCTATTTATAGACCTGCATGAGGTGATTCTCTGAATTCGAATTGGATTAGGAGAAGATATTCTCCCTTATCCATAACCATAAAATCTGAATTTTCCAAGGGAGAATCCCAACAATAAAATTCGGCCATTTAGGATAAATCCAATCTAAATCTAAACAAGATTTTAACTAGAATTTTATCTCCCTTTTTCAACCAAAAAATCTGAAAATTCCAAGGAGAAAATCTCCTAAAAAATTCGGCTAGTTTTAGGATAAGGGAGAATCAAAATTCCACTAGGATAAGGGATTGAAACTTGAATTTTTCCTTTGAACCTTATCCACAAAAACCGAAAATCCATTGAGGATAATCCTCAAAATTTCGTCCATCATTAGTTAGGATTTGGATTCAAAATTCAAGTAGGATTCTAACAAGATTATCCTCTCCAAATCCAACTCAAATTCGAATTTCAAACGTTGTGGATTTTCCACAACAAATTCGAATCCCACTTGGACTATGATTCAAAATTTGAATTTCAAATTTCAAATTCGAATTTCAAATTCAAATTTCAAATTTCAAATTTCAAATTTCAAATTTCAAATTTCAAATTTCAAATTTAAATTTCAAATTCAAATTTCAAATTCGAATTTCAAATTCGAATTTCAAATTCAAATTTCAAATTCAAAATTCAAAATTCAAATTTCAAAATTCAAATTTCAAAATCCACAAAACAGTTGTGTTTCAAATTCTTGTACTCATGGATAATTTTCTACGACTCCAATCCAATCTCAAATAAAATCGTGTCAACTTTATTTGGAGTTCGAATAATTGTGTACTCTATTATCCAAAACAAAATCTGAATTCAACCGGAGAGAATCTTGTCTACCATCCTAATCCTGCGTCATCACCATCCATGCATAATAAACCAGCCAATAGCATACACAAATCAATTTGCCAAACGTTCAGGAATTATGTGGAGCTAGTAGAGGGACTGATTGGACATATATAATCGGGCTCCCACAAATCCATATGATCATCATTCTTTTTCCGAACAACTCAATCATATGATCACTAGTTTCAGAGTCACACCACTATAAACCTGAAACTGAACTCCCAATTATATACCGTATTATGTAAGCCTGTGACAAGTTATCGTCCAATGACCTTGTCATGTATGCAGAACCCTCATATAATATCCATGATCAGCCTTAGGCCAAAGTCTGTTTAATCCTACTGATTAAGCTATCTTAAAGTTCCATTATACTACCGAATAAAGAAAGTGATTATTCACCATATGTGAATAAGAAGTCATCTCCCCAGTAGACGACCCAAGGCCTTGTCCATTTTCACATTCAGTATAATGCCTTTAAGAGGATACCCTGAACTCCTCATTAAAGCTATGATTCCGATATCTGTAAACGAACCCTTCATCGTATACAAGTTATGCACCCAACGAACCGGTCTATAAGCTTACTACCTCTGAGACGCTTTAGCCATTGGAACATTAAAGTACACAAGTCATATACATGAAGCTGTCCTTTTACTCAGGATTAAGATTACTGCATAATGAACGTCAAAAGCAGATCGATCCACTCAAGGCGGACTTCGTAGATTAATCACGCTTTAGTCCCGATCTAATATGTCACCACCAAGCAACATATCTATGTCTCTACTTGGAAGTCCAGCTCCAGATAGTCAAGACAAACTGTCCCCTTCAAGGCTTTAGACAACATAATAGTCTTAACATGAGTTAGATACTCGGTCTAACCCCATAGATTACAGACCATAGTTTAGACCGCTAACTTTAGAACATTGTCTTCTCGCATACAAAAGTCCATTGCATGCAACGTTCTAACAGTTTAACACAAGCAGTCAGGGAGCCATATTTGCTTGCATTTACTTTAACATGTAAATAAGACGAGGACAGATAGCAATGTAATGAATAACCTCTATATATAATTTTATTATCCAGTTCAAAATAAATACATCAAAATGTTTTTAATGCTTAGGGCATTTCCTAATAATCTCCCACTTGCCCTAAGCCAGCAGATGTACCATGTTACGCATCCCCATCGCCTCTACGTGCCTCTCAAAGCTTCTAGCCACCAAAGTCTTTGTAGAGAGATCGGCAATGTTGTCCTCGGACGCGATCTTACATACATCCACTAATCATGTCTCCACGTACCCTCTAATGTCGACTTCCTCGAATCCTCGCAAGTCTGGAAGACTCAGTGCATGTATCCTACGGGTGTTAGGTCCCCTCCAGAATACACCAGCATATAATCCCTCGTTCTCTTAAGATACTTGAGTATATGCTTTACTGCTTGCCAGTGCTTGGTTCTAGGATTTGCTTGATATCGACTCACCATACCTACTGCAAAACATATATCCGGGCGAGTGCAAAGCATAGCATACATAAGGCTACTCACAGCAGATGCATAAGGGACCTTACTCATACGCTCTCTTTCTTCCGATGTCTTGGGACAATCATCCAATGAAAGAGTTAGACCGACAATAGAAGGTTGTGAGCCTTTTTTTGCCTCTTGCATTGTATATTTGTCAATTATTTTATCTATGTATGAAGCTTGGGATAACGCTATCATTTTGTTCTTTCGATCTCTGAAGAGACGAATGCCTAGAACATAATTAGCTTCTCCCAAGTCCTTCATGTCAAACTGTTGGTGTAACCAAAGCTTGACCGATGATAAGTTCCCTACATCATTCCCAATGAGTAGTATATCATCGACATAGAGTATCAGAAAGACCACTTTTCCATCCTTAATACGTTTATAAACACAGGGTTCATCAACGTTCTGCTCAAAACCAAATGTCTTAATCGCTTGATCAAACCTTTGGTTCCATGAGTGGGATGCTTGCTTTAATCCATAAATGGATCTAAGCAACTTGCAGACTTTCCTTTCTTGGCCTTTCGCTACGAACCCTTCGGGCTGTATCATATAGATACACTCTTCAAGATAGCCATTCAAGAATGCCGTCTTGACATCCATTTGCCAGATCTCGTAATCGAGAGTCGCAGCAATGGACAGAAGAATACAGATAGACTTCGGCATAGCAACAGGCAAAAAGGTTTCATCGTAATCGATTCCAGCCTTTTGCATGTACCCCTTTGCAACCAGTCTAGCTTTGAAAGTTTCCACTCTCCCTTCTACGTCCTTCTTTCTTTTGTAGACCTATTTGCATCCAATGGGTTTTATCCCATCCAGCAAATCTACAAGTTCCTAAACAGAGTTGGATTTCATAGAATCCATCTCATTATTCATAGCCTGTTTCCAAGATTTAGAATTAACATCATTTACAGCTTCATCATAGGTGACCGGATCATCCTCATGCTCATGAGCCTCGGTCTGGTATACCTCAGCATCATACATGAAGAAATTAGGTTTTTTCGAAACCCTCCCACTACGATGAGGCACCCTAAATTGTTGATCGTCTGCAGGTCTTTCACTGGAACTCGGACTTGCGTCCAAGACCGAAATCTGTGGAGCAGTTCTTTCACCCGATAACTCCTCTAGCACCACTTTGCTTCGAGGCTTAAAGTCATTCATGTAACTTTCCTCCAAGAATGTCGCATGGGTTGAGACAATGACTTTTTGTTCCTTCAGGTTATAGAACAGACCTCCTTTAGTTCCTTTTGGATACCCTACAAACATGCACAATTCTGATCTTGGTTCCAACTTCTTCGCATCCCCATCCAGTACATGCGCCGGGTAGCCCTATATTCTCATATGTCCAAGGGAGGGCTTCTTGCCACACCACAATTCATACGGAGTTCTAGAAATTGATTTGCTTGGAACCTGGTTCAAAATATAGCACGCCGTTTGTAAAGCATATCCCCAAAATGATAATGGCAGCATTGAATAACTCATCATGGACCATACCATATCTAATAAGGTCCTGTTTCTCCTTTCGGCTACACCATTTTGTTGTGGAGTACCAGGTGCAGTCAATTGGGATAATATCCCGTTCTTTACAAGATGTCCTAGAAATTCATCGGAGAGATATTCGCCATCTCGATCAGATCGAGGTGTCTTTATGGATTTATCCAATTGCTTTTCCACTTCCGCACGATACTCTTTGAACTTGTCAAAGGTTTCGCTCTTGCGATGCATTAGATACACATATCCATACCTCGAGTAATGATCTATGAAAGAGACATAATACTCGAACCCTCCTCGTGCTGTGACGTTCATTAGGCCACATACGTCAGTGTGCACAATTTCTAAGAGCTCCTGAGCCCTTGTACCCTTAGCTCCAAAAGACCTCTTAGTCATTTTACCCTCTAGACAAGACTCGCATTAGGGAAGACGTACCTCCTCCAGAGATTCCAGAGGACCGTCTTTCACCAATCTTTGAATCCTATCCTGATTAATATGACCAAGTCTTAAATGCCAAAGATACGCCTTTTTAGAGTGAGAAACTTTCAACCTTTTAGAGTTATCTATTAATTCAGTGTCAAGCAGTGAGTACATCTTTTGTTTGATCAAATATAGGTTTCCATCCATCCATCCAGTATAGATAAAAGACTTATTTCTTTGAATATCGACTCTTTTACTAAAAGAAACTGAATAAGAATCCTTTATTAAACAAGCTATCGATATAAGGTTCCTCCTAAAATTAGGAACATAAAAACAGTCTTTCAATAAAATAAACCTAAATTGATCAAAGTAAAGGTAAACATCTCCCACTGCCTCAGCCACCACCAAGCTAACATCCCCAGTTCACAACAAGAGGCTCTTATCATGTAGACTTCTCGTTTCCATGAACCCCTGTATAGAAACACAAACATGATTAGTGGCGCCCGAATCAATGACCTAAGTGTCTTTTGATTCTTCCACCAAACACGCTTCCAAGTAAAGAAGTTCCTTACCTTCCTTGCCCTTGGCGGCTAGGAATTCCTAGCAAGCCTTCTTAAAGTGACCTACCTTTCCACAACGAAAGCATTTGGACTTTTTAGGGTCCCTGGGCTTTTTGTTTTTCTTCTTCTTCTTCCCGTCTGAGACACGAGGATTAGAAGAACTGGAAGCCGCTTGCTTCTGATTTGGCCTCTTCCTCTTCCATGAGGGTTTGGAAGATTCCACCAAATTGGCTTCACCTTTGGGTTGGACAGCACCCCCATCCTTGATCATCCGCTCATAAGCCTGAAGTTGCTTCATGAGCTGAGTTAGTCCTAACTCCCTTGTCACCAGATTGTATACGGCCTTAAACCCCACAAAATCTTTAGACAGAGTTTTGAACACCATCTCGATCTGGGTGTTGTAGTCCAACTCAGCACCGTTTTCGGTAGCCTCAGCGAAGAATCCCATTAGAGTGATCATATGGTCCTTCACCGGAGTACTTGCCTTTTGCTTAGAGTTCATAATACTGGTGATAGTGGACTGTCGAGCTAACTTTTCTTGGCCTCCGAACATGTCCTTCAGATTTTCCATGATCTCCCCAGCAACTTGATAAGTCTCATGCTGCTTTTGTAAAGCACTCGTCATGCTAGCAAGTATGTAGCATCGAGCTATATCATTGGATTCTCTCTAACGAGTATAGGCAACAGGGACCTCCTCAATAGGTGTGTCAGGTTTTGGCCCTGGTGGGCATGATTCATCTAGTACGAACTTGTGTCTCTCGCAGCTGAGAACTATTAACAGATTTCTTTTCCAATCCTTATAATTATTGCCATTCAGTTTATTCTCAATAAGTATTGAAATGAGGGGTGTCGGTGACATTTTAAACTGAAATAAAATTATACTAGACATCATTACTAAGCCCAAGCAAATATACAGATAATTTAGCAAATAAAACATACAAGTATGTTTCTATATGAAACTTGAAAAACATGTAGCATTGCAACGGTAATTCTCAACACCTATTTCCCCAAGCCACCGAGGGGTGGTCATGAAACAAATAGCCGGAACGTGGACCCTATCCAATTAATATATGTTGCCTTAAATCCTCCAAGGTTAAGACATATATTAATAACTGCTTATTTGGCCACCAGTTTAGTTAACAGAGCTTCTAGAGAAGGTTAATAACTAAACGAGTCTTGAGTGTATAACCATTGTTTACGTAGCCCGATCCATGTCCTACCAAGCCACCGAGGGGTGGTCATGAATAGGATCGTACCCGAACACGTTTTCCACATAGGAGATCCAATCTAGTATACCGGCAGTGGTAAACACCTACCGAGGGGTGTGGTCAGGGCAGAACTGATGCGAGGCGTTACCATGCTTTCACATACGGATCAACAATGGAGGCCGTGGGTTTTGTTTGAAACCCTCTCCCACTCAATATTTTGAAAAACATGTAAGTTTTGACAAATTATGTATGATCAATATAGTATGAGCGGTACTCAACTATCCTATATGACATGTTATCAAATATGCATGTAAAACATCCATCGATACATATTTATACATCCATGACATATCATAGAAAAAATAATTGACAGAATAACCAAGCCATGGTTCCATCCTAGAACAAGGAAAATAAAGATTACAAAATTCCATCCAAAGCATTCTTTGGGTCTTGAATTTTGTTCCGTCTTTTTATATCCATCTTTATGTAGCCTCTCTATTTATTTCTCATCCCAAGAATCATTTAAAATTTAAATCTCCAAAAATTTAAATTTCAAATTCAAATTCCAAATTCGAATTTCAAATTTAAATTTCAAATTCAAACTTTAAACAATTTTAAACATCATGTGTAATAATATGTAATTTCAAAAATTTCAAATTTTTAATTACATATTTTTAAACATGATTTAAAATTAAATCTCAAATTTAAAAAATCAAAATTTTCTGAATTTTAAACCGTCGCACCGCCGCCCCCGAAGGTGACAGCCGCCGTGGGCAGCCACCAGCCTCAGAGGGGCTGGCAGCCCATGACCGCCCCTTATGTGCAGCCTTGCCGGGCTGCAGGCCAAGCCTGCAGTGCCGGCAGGACGCCCAGGCTGGGCGCAGCAGCCGGCAGGCTGCACATCCAGGCTGCGGCCAGCCTTGGGTAGGCCACGACCACCCTCTGCTGCAGGCCAAGCCTGCGGCCATGGGTGGTTGTGGCTTGCATAGGGGCTACTGCAGCCCCATCCTGCTCGAGGGCAGGGGCTGCAACCCCACCAAGGCCCGTCGGCCTATCCCGAGGGATCGTGTCTCGATTTTCGTTCCATATTCCAATTTACCTATTAGGATCTTAAAAAATTAATTTGAATCCTAATTAAATTGAAATTTTCCACACAATCAAAATTTCAACCTTTAAATCAAATTTAACTTTTGAGAAAAATAAATTACGGTCTTTAGTCTTCAATCTCCTCCAAGAATAATTACATAAAATTTCCTAAACCGTTTTCGGTATACAAAATTCTAACCATAATAATTCTAAGAGACAAAAATTAAAATCCATGGGAAAATTATAATGTTAATAAACTGCTCCCATGGTTACATAAAAAATTCCTAGATACAATTTTTCTAAATTCTAAGGAACCATAACCGGCATAAACAAGCATGCTTATAATAATTCATAAAATTAAAATAACCACATCCATGATAACAACATAAAGGAACCCTAGAATGCCACTCTCTAAATATCAAATCCATACATAAATAAAAAAACTAAGTAATTGTCTAAGTTATGTACATGGCATAGTCATGAGATGGCTCTGATACCAATTATAGGAAAATAAATCAGTAAAAATGTATCAGAGTGGTGCAGCGAAATAATAAAAATTTTTAGATCGTTAAATATCTCATGATGCCATATACAATAAACCAACAACAATTAAAACTCATACCTCAAGGACGCTAATCTGCAGGAGGAGAATGACCGGAGGCTTAAACCAACTAGCCTTCTCTACTATTCTCCAATTCCCGAATGGCTGAGTGTGTGGGCACTCTGAACCTCAATCGGTATGCTAGCACTGCTAGTCTTCTTCCAACCACCCAGATCTCTAAAGAACTTATTGTCACAATGAGCTATGCAACAATAAGCCTGCTCACCTGAGAGTCTGTGGTATGAGAGAACTGGAGTGGCAGGACCTCTATTTATAGACCTGCATGAGGTGATTCTCTGAATTCAAATTGGATTAGGAGAAGATATTCTCCCTTATCTATAACCATAAAATCTGAATTTTCCAAGGGAGAATCCCAACAATAAAATTCGACCATTTAGGATAAATCCAATCCAAATCTAAATAAGATTTTAACTAGAATTTTATCTCCCTTTTTCAACCAAAAAATCCGAAAATTCCAAGGAGAAAATTTCCTAAAAAATTTGGCCACTTTTAGGATAAGGGAGAATCAAAATTCCACTAGGATTTTCAAGCTTGAATCTTATCTCATCCTTATCCAAAATAACCGAATTTTCCTAGGAGATATGCTCCAAAATTTCAGCCACTTTTTGGGGAGGAGAGAATCCAAATTTAACTAGGATTGAAACTTGAATTTTTCCTTTGAACCTTATCCACAAAAAACGAAAATCCATTGAGGATAATCCTCAAAATTTCGTCCATCATTAGTTAGGATTTGGATTCAAAATTCAAGTAGGATACTAACAAGATTATCCTCTCCAAATCCAACTCAAATTCGAATTTCAAACCTTGTGGATTTTCCACAACAAATTCGAATCCCACTTGGACTGTGATTCAAAATTTGAATTTCAAATTTCAAATTTCAAATTTAAATTTCAAATTCAAATTTCAAATTCGAATTTCAAATTCAAATTTCAAATTCAAATTTCAAATTCAAATTTCAAATTTCAAATTTCAAAATTCAAATTTCAAAATCCACGAAGCAGTTGTGTTTCAAATTCTTGTTCTCATGGATAATTTTCTACAACTCCAATCCAATCTCAAATAAAATCATGGCAACTTTATTTGGAGTTTGAATAATTGTGTACTCTATTATCTAAAACAAAATCTGAATCCAACCGGAGAGAATCTTGTCTACCATCCTAATCCTATATTATCACCATCCATGCATAATAAACCAGCCAATAGCATACACAAATCAATTTGCCAAACGTTAAGGAATTATGTAGAGCTAGTAGAGGGACTGATTGGACATATATAATCGGGCTCCCGCAAATCCATATGATCAACATTCTTTTTCCGAACAACTCAATCATATGATCACTAGTTTCAGAGCCATACCACTATAAACCTGAAACTGAACTCCTAATTATATACCGTATTACGTAAGCCTGTGACAAGCTATCGTCCAATGTCCTTGTCATGTATGTAGAACCCTTATATGATATCCATGATCAGTCTTAGGCCAAAGTCCATTTAATCCTACTGATCAGGCTATCTTAAAGTTCCATTATACTAACAAATAAAGAAAATGATTATTCACCATATGTGAATAAGAAATCATCCGCCCAGCAGACGACCCAAGGCCTTGTCCATTTTCACATTCAGTATAATGCCTTTAAGAGGATACCCTCAACTCCTCATTAGAGCTATGATTCCGATATCTGTAAACGAACCAGTCTATAAGCTTACTACCTCTGAGATGCTTTAGCCATTGAAACATCAAAGTACACAAGTTATATACATAAAGCTGTCCTTTTACTCAGGATTAAGGTTACTGCATAATGAACGTCAAAAGCAGATCGATCCACTCAAAGCGGACTTCGTAGATTAATCACGCTTTAGTGTCGGTCTAATATGTCACCACCAAGCAACATATCTATGTCTCTACTTGGGAGTCTAGCTCTAGACAGTCAAGACAAACCGTCCCCTCCAAGGCTTTAGACAACATAATAGTCTTAACATGAGTTAGATACTCGGTCTAACCCCATAGACTACAGACCATAGTTTAGACCGCTAACTTTAGAACATTGTCTTCTCGTATACAAAAGTCCATTGCATGCAACATTCTAACAGTTTAACACAAGCAGTCAGGGAGCCATATTTACTTATATTTACTTTAACATGTAAATAAGACGAGGACAGGTAGCAATGTAATGAATAACCTCTATATATAATTTTATTATCCAGTTCAAAATAAATACATCAAAATGTTTCTAATGCTTAGGGCATTTCCTAACAGTAGTTATCCACCCACCTTCAAGGGAGGTCAACAGGGGATCTCTACCAGAGATTGGCTGCATGATGTGGAAACGATTATGTCACATTGATGAGGATTGCTGGGTCATGTTAGCAATCGACACATTTTATGAAGATGCACGGATGGTCTGGGAGTATTGTGACTAGGACATGCTATTAAGGCTTAACTGGGCTGAGTTTAGGCATATTATGATATAGCAGTTTCCACCTAAGTGCCCAACGCTGGTTCCAGACCCTCCGGAGAGCAGGGTAGTGACACCGCCACTTGCTATGCCTAGATACACAGATGTTAGAGAGTTTGTTCTCCAGGCAGAGAGACTGCAGATGCTACTTAGTGATACAGTTTTCACTTATGCAGTACGATTTGAGGAGAACATGATGAGGAGATGTCCCATGTCCAACCTCACTAACGAGGACTTTTGTGACATATTTTGGAAGGGCCTTATGATATATTTATGACAAAGGGTAACCCCACTATATCCTATTACTTTACGAGAGTTTATAGTTACAGCAGCTAAAGTAGAAGAAGAGCTATTGATGGAGCGCATGGTGCGCAACTGGCATGAACAATTATTGCAAGAGGCAATGCTAGATCGTCTTTATGGAGTGCGACCTATGGTTAATGACCATGAGGCTAGCCCATCAAGGCGACGAGAGGGGATGAGTCCCAATAGAGGATCGACACCATCCTAGACCGGGAATGGTTCGGATGAGGATGACGAGGATTCGAAAGAAGTTCCAATAGTTCTGGACCAACCAGGGGACTAGATGCAAAAACATATAAGATGTATAATGTATATGTCTGTATATATACATGTATGACTATATAGAAAGGCTATTTTGAGAGAAAAGCTTAAAGTTGATGTGTATATGAAAGTTATGAAATGAAATGATATGAAATTTTGATATGTTAAAATGATGAGATGTTTGAAATTATATGATGATCAAAACTATTTTTACTTATATTGTCAAAATATGTTTGTTGAAAATCTAACGATTGATTTTCATATGACCGTAGGAAAATAGAAAAGATGGTGAACACACAAATCAAAGGAATATGAGAGGGCGTCCTGTCCTTTCTGAAAGGGTTGATGAACTACAAGCCCTGATAGAAGCTTAGAGGAAGGAAAATGCTAAGCAAAGGCAAAGGTTAGAGCAGATGGAATTGAGGCAAGGCTAAGAAAAAGGCCAAACCTCACAAATGGCTACACCTAAACAAGCAATGCTGCCAGTTATGCCTGAAATAGTCATAGAACCCAACCACAACTTCGCGTAAATCAGGAACCATTATATGAACAACTTCGACGAATGAAGCCGCCAGAATTCGAGGGCTCCACAAACCTGTTAGAAGTAGAGGAGTGGCTTTCTTCACTCCAAATGATCCTAGAATTTATGGATTTGAATGAATAAGAAAAGATCATATGTGCGTCGTTTGTGCTGAGGAAGGATGCAAGATTTTGGTGGGACACTGTCAAACTGAGAAGAAATGTAGCCATGACGTCATGGATAGATTTTTTAGAAGAATTTAATCAGAAGTACTATGACCCCGTGCTGCTACGACCTCAAAAGAGGGAGTTTGCAGAGTTGAAGCACGGAAACATGATAGTAAGTGAAGTCTATTAAAAGTTTGACCAATGTCTTGATTATGTCTATACGTCGTCCCTACTGAGAGGGAGAAAATACAAAAGATGCTCGAGATGTTCTGACCCAATATCTCAGCCTTGGTAGATAGTGGGTTAATGCCACCCACTATTATAGCTGGCTGTGTTAGTCGAGCTTTAAGAGCTGAATATCACCTAGCTCGACAAAGAGAAGTAAAGAAGAAAATCTAGGATGCCAAGAAGAAGGAAAAAGTCTTGGCAAAAGCTACTCAAGCTGGACCCCAGGCCAGACAAGGAAGCAAGCCGAATCCGAACACTAAGGTTAGACAGTCAAGCACTTCTGGCCAACAGTCACAAGGAAAGAGGAAAGGAAATAATTTTAGAAATAGGAATCAGCGGTGAAAGTTGAACAATAATGCCTTATCTGTTGTTTGCGACTGTGTTGCATTGAAAAAGGCACCCAAGCCGATGCAGATTTGCACCAAATGCCTGTTTTCAATGTAGAAAGGAAGGGCATTTTGCCAAGAACTGCCCAGAAAATCGACAAAATGTGCAGGGTATGTTTTAGCCACAACAGTAATGTCTTCAAGCTCATGTACCATAGGTGAAGATTAAAGGCCCTTCGGAGATGCAAGAAAAACCATAACGCTTGCCTTGTACAGATGCTTGAGCATGGTCTACACTAAGGAGGATGTGAAAGCTGGGATGTCCAATGTAGTGACAGGTCAGCTTTCTGTTGCTAATCATTTAGCGTCTATATTGTTTGATTATGGAGCTATGCATTCATTTATTTCATACAAATTTATGAACAGATTAGGATATCTTAAAGATAGTATTGGTATGACATTTAAAACGACCCTACCCTCGGGCGAAGTGTTGACGTCCAATTACTGGTTACCTCGTATACCAATAATTGTGGTAAATAGGGAGTTATATGCAGAACTGATCGTGATAGAGCTAGCTGATTATGACGTAATACTAGGAATGGATTTCCTAGAGAAGTATCAAGTCACGATCAATTGTCAGAAGCGAAAAATAGTGTTTCAACTCGACCAGGAAGACGACTTTGAATATGTCAGTTTGTCACATAAAATGAGGAAGATGATGATCAATTCGATGAAAGCAAGAAGGCTAATATTTAGCGGCTATGCTGGATACTTAGCATATATAGTGGATGTGACGGAGGAATAGAAGCTTCAACCTGAAGATGTTCCTATTATGAACGAGTTTCTCGATGTCTTTCCAAAAGAATTTACCGAGTTACCGCTAGAACAAGAGATCTCCTTTGAGATCGAATTGATGCTAGGAACTGCACCTATCTTAAAGGCACTGTATTGAATGGCATCGGCGGAGCTAAAGGAATTATAACTGTAATTAAAAGAGCTTCTTGACAAGGGATTCATACGTCCGAGCTATTCCCCATGGGATGCTCCCGTGTTGTTTATCAAGAAGAAGGATGGAATGTTTCGTATGTGTAACGACTACCGGGAATTGAACAATGTCACAATCAAGAATAGGTATCCATTACCTAGAATTGATGACTTGTTCGATCAACTCAAAGGCGTAGCGGTATTCTTGAAGATCGATCTGTGATCAGGATATCATCAGCTACAGATCAAGGAGAGCGATATTCTGAAGACTACGTTTAGGACCCGTTACGGTCATTATGAATTTCTTATGATGCTATTTAGGTTGACAAATGTTCCAGCTGCGTTCATGGATCTAATGAATCGAGTCTTCAAGGAATTTCTAGAAAAGTTTGTCATTGTGTTTATTGATGACATACTTATATATTCAAAGACTTGTGAGGAGTGAGGATTGTTATTCAAATAATAAGGAAGCCCCAACTCTATGCAAAATTTTCTAAGTGTGAATTTTGGCTAGATAGAGTACATTTCCTCAGACATGTAGTCTCCAAGGAAGGAATTGTTGTAGATCCTGCTAAAGTGGAGGTGATCAATGAATGGTCTGCACCTAAGAATGTGATCGAAATACGGAGTTTCTTGGGTTTATCCGGCTATTATAGAAGATTTGTAGAGGGATTCGCATGACTTGCTGCACCTCTCACGGCCATTACGCACAAGGAGAAGATGTACGAGTAGACCGATGAGTGCGAGAAGAGCTTCTGAGAGTTAAAGAAACAACTAACAAGCACGCCAATCCTTACACTTCCTATTAAAGGGGAAATGTTCGTGATATACAACGACGCTTCAAAAATGGGATTAGGAGCTGTCCTGATGCAAGGCGATAAGGTGATAGCATATGCCTCACATCAATTAAAGGATCACACGAGAAATTATCCTATGCACGATCTAGAACTTGCCACCGTAGTGTTTGCACTTAAGATCTGGTGACACTATTTATATGGAGCTCAGTGTCAGATCTATGCTGATCATCAAAGCTTAAAGTAATTCTTCACACAGAAGGAGTTAAATATGCAGCAAAGGAGATGGTTGGAGCTGGTAAAGGGTTATGATTGTGAGATTCTCTACCATCTTAGAAAAGCCAATCATGTTGTAGATGCATTAAGCAGAAAATCTACTGTTTCATAGCAACCGCTGATAGAAAAACTATCAAGACCATTGCAACAGGAGATCAGTGCATTGAAGTTAGAGCTGATATCTAGAAAATTAGCTGCACTTCAATTAGAGTCATCGTTATTTGAGGACATTAGAGAGGCTAAAAAATGATATCCATATCTAGCAAGTCCTCAATAAGGAGTGTCCAAGGATGGATTAATCCATATCTAGCATCAAGGAAGAATTCATGTTCCAATGATGAAGGATTAAGAAGGAGGATTATGGCAGAAGCCCATGAAATGCCATATTCAGTGCATCTCGAAGCCAGTAAGATGTACCAGGATTTAAAGTTACAATTCTAGTAGAAGGAGATGAAGAATGGTATCGCTAAATTCATGAGTAAATGTATGACGTGTCAAAGAGTTAAGGCTGAACGCCGACATCCAAGCAGAAAATTAGAGCCGTTAGAAATTCCTAAATGAAAATGGAAATATATTATGATGGACTTTGTGGTTGGGTTATCGAAAACCCGAGAAGGCTACAATGCCATTTGGGTTATCGTTGATAGGTTAACAAAAACGGCAAGGTTCATAGCAGTGAAAGTGACTTTTTCATTGGAAAAATTAGCGAACCTTTTTGTAACCTATATCGTTAGGTTACATAGTGTTCCTAAGTCCATTGTATCGGATCGTGATGCGTGATTCACTTCAAATTTCTGAAAGTATGTACAAGAAGCTATGGCAACAAAATTACATCTGAGTATGGTTTTTCATCCGCAGACAGACGGGTAATCTGAATGGCCGATCCAAATGCTAGAAGACATGCTTTGTACATGTATAATAGATTTCCCTGGAAGCTGGACGAAAAACTTCCATTGGTAGAACAATAGCTACCAAGTTTCCATAGGTATGGCACCCTATGAAGCTTTATATAAAAGGAAGTGTAGATCACCTGTTCATTGGTACGATCTACAAGAAAAGCAACTGCACAAAACGGATTTTGTGCAAGAAATAAGTGATATAGTTGCAAAAATATAGCAATGAATGAAGATTGCACAGAGCCAATAGAAGAATTATGCAGACAAACGAAGAAGATCTCTAGAGTTTAATGAAGGGGATTTCATATTTTTAAGTGTTTTGCCAATGAAAGGAATAATGCATTTTGGTAAGAGAGGGAAATTGAGTCTAAGATATATTGGACCTTTTGAAATTATCAAACACATTGGGAAGGTTGCCTATAAGTTGGCATTACCCCCAGAGATGTCGGTAGTGCATAATGTGTTTCACATGTCCATGTTGCGAAAGTACATATCAGATCCATCCCATGTACTGAAATATGAACTAATCTAGATTCAGGAAGATCTAACATATGAAGAGAGGACTATTCAAATTTTGGCACGAGAAGAAAAAGTATTGAGGAATAAGATGATCCCATTAGTCAAAGTTTTATGGAAGAATCACAACGTTGAAGAGGCTACATGGGAGCACGAGGATGAAATTAGAGAATTGTACTTGTACTTTTTCTAAATTTTTGAGGACAAAAATTTTATAAGGAATGATGAATGTGATGACTGGGAATTTTGAGATTCCCAGAAGAATTTAAAATTATATGTATATGATAATTTTAATGTATAAAATATGAAAAAGTTATGTTTTAATACTGGTTAGAATGTGATAAAATGTTCTAATAGTGTTAAAGAGTGTAAGTTCAAAGATGAAAAATCTTCCTGAACTAAAATGGGTGAAACGACACTAAACTGGAGCCAAAAACCCTGGAGAGTACACCGAAGTGCACTAAAAAACTAAAATTTACAGTAATGAATTTGGTCAAACGGAAGTAAAATAAGGCAAACTGATCACACTGGAGGCATTAGAAACCCACCTACGCGATATCGGTAGATTTCCATTCGGTTTGACTTTTGGTCAAACTTTGACCACAAATTAATATATGAATTAATTAGATGATGTCGTGGTGACATCAAAATTTTGATGTAATTAATGTTGAAATTAAAGTTTAAAAGGGTGGTAGGTAATATTAATGGTGTAGATTAATGCTAATCTTGAATCAAGAGCTAGGATCTAGCCAAAATGAAAAAAATTTGGCAAAAATAGGAAAAGGGGAGTCAACTAAGGCTAGAAAAATCAGCAAAAAATTTGCTTTTTGGTCCCTAGAAGTTGGCTAAAAAGTCCCTAAACAATTACCAAATTGTTGGGAAAAATTACACTTGGTCCTCCACCGTTTGCCTATAAATAGAAGTGAGAAATTCACTTGGAAAATTAGAGAAAACCAGCTCAAATTCTACCATTTTGAAGCCGTGTATCATCTTCCCATTCCAAGCCAACTTTTAGCAAAAATTCTTCACCAAATTAGCTTCCAAACTCTCACCAATCATCAAAGATTTAAGTTGATAAGGTAAGTCAACATTTTGAAGCATTTCTTATTGATTTTCTTCAAGAAATCGGTGGCTTGTTGGTGTGAAAAAATGGTGAAAATTTTGATGATTTGCTTTGGTTTGGTGATGTAGCGATTTAAGCATGATTTAGAAACTTGAAACAAGCAAAATTTATGCATGTTTCCTACGAAAATCCATGGGCTATATGTTGAACAATATGGAAAATTTTGTGATGAAAATTGATGAAGAAAATGTTGATAAAGAACCTTAGGAATAAGAAAAATTTTCCTATGGTTTTGGACATGAAAACTGTGGCATAAAAGACTAGGTTGGAATGAAATTTTCTTAGGTTTTTGATGTTGAAATTTGGTGTTGAATACCATGAGAAAATCGTAGCCGTGATTGAAGAAAATGGTGAATTGATATGTTGAATGGAATGATGCTTAATGTGAAAAGTTTTACATAAAGTTTGGTAACTTTGCGTAAAATAGGCCTTTGGTATAGTACATGGCAGGTACCAAGATTCTGAGGTGTACCTAACGCAGGGAAAACCTAAAATTTAAGCGAAAATACTGCCAAAATTTTTAAAACTGCATAAAGGAAGACTAAACCCCTCGGTATGTTAGGATCGGTAATGGAAGAGTAAACCCAAGAGAAATAATAAAATTACCCTTTAATGTCTAAAATGCCGAGAATGGGAAAAAAAATTTCATTAGGGGTATTTTAGGAAATGAGGGGGAAAATTTATGGACGTGATGAAAAACCTGAGCCCCTCGGGAACCAAGGCTCGGGAATGGGATGATAAACATTTCAAGAGTGGTGAAATACCCATTTCAGGCTCCAAAATACTAGAAAAACGAGAAACGACCCTAGGTGTCAGAATAGTACCTCCGAGGGTTAGGTAAGGAATGGTTACCGATTTTGCAACAAATAATGCTATAAAAATATATATCGAAGCCTAAGGAATATTATTTTATGATATTTGGGCTTAGAAAATCCTGAAAAAATGATAGATTGGAAATGCTACTGTCCTGAAACCCACTAGGGGCAAAATGATCATTATGATTAAAAATTTCTAAAAGGCTCGGAAAGGACCGTAAAGGATCTAGAATGTTTTGAAAAAGATTCTAGAGGCCATAACTAAGAATTTAAAGTTTAAAATCTAAAATTTATAAAGTACATAGGTGTGTACTTTGGAACACGGGCATGTAGCAGAAACCCAAGAGGTACACTGGCGTGTATCAAGCCGTGTATCCCATATAGAAATGAAATGCGTTGAAATGTTAACAACGAGATGAATATATGTAAAATGATAAATAATGATGGGTATTAACAGACCATATGCTGTTTGTAGGGACCTAAACTAGAGACGATAACAAAACTACAGAGGACTTTCGAGGGTGGACGTTATCATAATTGTGGTAAGTTCAAGCATTTTCATGTCTGCAACATGAAATACTATGAATTTAATTATGTACTACCTGTACATTGGATACAAAGTCCTACGGGCACTAGGGTGTAGTTAGACTAACACATCTAACAAATTAATAAAGTGAGATGTGTACTGTGGGTACACTATGGAAAGAGTGTGACTAAATTTAAGACGCACCCTAAAAAGAAAAAAATGAGTAAAGACCTATGGGCAATAAGGGTTCCTGACTTTGAGGTGATTAATGCCACCCAGTCAGAACTATAATTGAAAGATGGTCATGAAACCATTTTTAGCATACCAGGCTCTAATAGTAAGGTGGAGGTTTAAAGTTCCTTTAGGGATACAAGAATCACTTCGGGTGATGATGGATTGGGGAGGGTTAACCTCAGGGTCGCTCCCAAGGCCCTTCACTATAATGACCGTCCCATTCTTGTAACCTAATTTCTATGAAATGAGAAATTGAGGAATAATTTGATGTCTTTTAATGCAAATTTGAAGAACATGATCAGGTACACGACCGTGTCAACAGCCATGTATCATTCGGACTGTTGAAATGTGAAAAGCCGTGTATGTACATGGCCGTGTAGTGTGACATGGTCAAGTACACGACTGTGTAAGTGGCCGTGTATCGTTTGAGTAGATAAACGTGTTTCCAGGACATGACCATGTTGAGCAGTCTTAACTAGGACATGCCCATATCCAGAGTATACACACCCGTGTTACCCTGTACATGCCGTGTAAGAGGTCGTGTAGAAGGCCGTGTAATGAGTAGAGAGCCATTATAATGACTCTCATAATGCGTAAAACCTAATTACCGTGCAACGAGTAATTAAGTTGAAAAATACAGTACATTTTCTAGCAGAATAGATTAAACAGGTATAATATTATTTAAGTACTATTAATACCGTGAAAAGGGTGATCGACAGTGAAATTGGTCTACGCTATTATGTGTATAAGTGTATAAGATATGTAGTATCAGGAAACTAGTTCAGACAACCATTTTCTGACACAAGACTGGTGAGCAGATCACCAGAATGCTCAGACCGAACATCTGAGTGTCACAGTAATAAAACCTTAGCAGAGGTATGGTATCAAGAACAATGGTCCAGATGACCTCTTCCAGCACCGAGACTGACAGAATCAGAGTTAGAACACTCAGACTAGTCAGTCAGACAAAAAATAGTGGATAGTGAATAGTGAAAAATATAGTGTCAGATTTATGGCCAAGACGGCCATAATTTGACATAAAATTGATATATTAGTAGTCAGTAGGCTCAATCTGGTCAGTTGGGCACAAAACGAGAATTTTTGTTTGAGAGATATATAGCATTAGGAAGAGGGTCAAGACGCCCTTTTCTTGCCCGAAACTGATATATTTGGACTTAGAACACCCAAATTACTCAATCAGACACCTGACATGTTTTTCAAGATAGGGTCACACAGATCCCAAAAACTGGTCCAGATGACCTCAAATGGACGTAAAACTAATAAAATTAAAATTTGTACATCCAAATTAGTCAGGAGAGACTGTGTTGAAAATTTCACACTAGAACGCCTTGTTTTGCATGCACAAGGACAACAGAATGTAGGCATAACCATATTATAGGATATGAATAGTAAATTAGTATAGAGTGGGCTCTTAGACAGTACAACCAAATTGAAAATCGTTAGTATAAAAATTGGATTCAAAAAATTCGATTTCTGGGTGAAAATTAGAACACTACCGAGAAAGGACTGAACACCACAGTAGAAAACTAGACTGCGAAGAGAAACAAATGCAGATGAAGTTTAGCCTTAAAAACTGTTTGCCTTAGCTGAAAACCAGCTATTTTTAAATGCAAAAATAACCCTAAAAAGTAGCATTAAAATAAGGGACAATTTATGACACAATTCATTAAACAATGTTAGATGTTCCATTATATTCCATCACCAAAATTTTTTAATCTTCCCCTCCTTTCCATGCACAACCCACAGCTCTAGGGGGCAAAAAATGGGCAGAAATTTGTCCTCAAATTAGCCTAAGATTGGCTTGATTAATTGAGCTTAGTGTTGGTTAATTTCACTTAGGTTTGTCTATAAAAGGGTGATCAAGGCTTAAGCTTTTGTTCTTTCTTTTTCACACCCCAAAATACAACCCTTCTTTCTCTCTCTTTCCCTTGCTACAGCCGACTACCCCAAGCCCACAAAACCACCATTTTTCAAGCCTAAAATCCAGCCAAAAGTTTGCCAAAAATCAGCCCCCTCAACTTGTGTTAGGAGATTTCATTTCCAAGCCATTTTAAGGTGATCAAGGGTAAGATTCTAGAACCAAAACTTTGTGATTTTTAATTACTATTTTGAGTTGATGTTAAGGGAAATTTTTTGTGTCTTTGCTAGCACAAAACTAACTCCTACCTCTCTTAGTTCACACGGCCATTTCGGTCACTCAAGCCTTTAATTCGGTGTGCTTGATTCTTAGCACAAAAAGTAAACCCGAAAAGCCCTCCCTTTTATGGATGGTTGTTTTTAAGTTTTTGATCAAGAAATTTATGTGTATTTGTTTATGCAAATGGGTTGTAATAAGTTTATTTTGAGCCCTTAGCTTTTCATTTTTAAGTTATGTAGTTGTGTGGTTGTGTTTACATTTTTACGAATGGATGTGTGCATATAGGAGCATGAACATTTCTTTTAAGTGGTTGGACACAATCTGTCCTCAAAAAAAGGCCATGGGTTTTGGTCATTTTGACCCCCTTAGGTTCTGAATTTGGGATTTGGTAAAACACAAAGTTTTAAGGAAATTTTGATATGGTCATTTTTGTGAAAGCTTTTGGCCAAAAACGACATTTGGATAGGTTTTTTGAGTGGTTTTCATTCGGTGTCCAAAACAGGGACTAAAAATCTGAGCACTGGAAACAGTCTTAGGTTTTGTTAAACATGGACCACTTAGAGTCCAAACCGAGTCTCGAGCTCAGCGCAAAAGTTGTAGATCTTGTCGAAACCTTTATGATGACCTATGCGTGTTTAAAAATTTGGCTGTTTTTGGCCTCAAACAGAGCCGTTTTCAAAATAGCGTAAAACTGGGATTTTTGTAAAAACTGGGCACAAGTAGTCGCGGGTTTAGTAAGATTAGGACCAGTTTGAGTTATATTTGAGCTCCGAGGTAAACATTGGAATTGTTCACCTCGTCGAGGATGAAAAATTTTATGTTTACCAAATTTACAAATGAAGTCATTTCAAATAATATTTTTAAAACGGTTTCGATAAGTGGTTCGAAATTCACCTTTAAAATACAACACCAAAATGTATTCAACACTTTAAAATAAAAATATGGTTTTCATAAAATGTTCCCCTACCTTCCAATGGGGTGATAAGGGGACAGTTCCAAAGAACGCAAAATTTTCCAAGAATTTTATAAGTTAACCGAAACGATTTTCCAAAACTAACCAAGACAGTGTGGGTAGCCCGATAGGCTACCACACCAAACAAGCAATAGTAACCTAATAGGCTACCTAGTTAACGACGCGTGAGGTAACCGGCCAGTTGACTGGTCAGCAACCAGTCAAGGACCGTGTTTGAACGATACTGCGAGGAACAGTGATTAATCTGTTAAGAAGATAGTTAATCAAATACGATAGAAGATACATACCAAATTCCCAAAGTAAAGCAGTAAGGTACCGATAGGCCTCGGTACCATACCACGATACAAGTAATAGTCCCTAACGTTAATAGTGACCTAAGAACGACATCAATTAATTTATGGGGCAATAAATTATTTAATCATGCCTAGAGAGTCAAATGCTAAAAAGAAAGCGAGTTGTACTGATGGTAATCGGTACGAAATGATTTAATCTGCTTTTGTCACTAATAGTATTAGTGACTCAGCAAAAGTGTTAACGGAGTATGTTATGTTTACAAGTGATTACTTGTAACCTGATAAAGGCGAGAATACGAGTTTACGTGCAAACTAGGTAAGTACAACTCTACCTACAGCATGAATAAAATGAATTTAAATGATGGTTTTTACAGCATTTTAAGCATGTATCTATGCACAAGTTGTTGCACAGCATGTATAAGAGCATATAGTTTCACAATCACGTAGATTGATGAACGAACAAGTTAGAGGCCATACATCCCCATTGCGTAAGATTAGGGGATAGCCTAGTAAAGTATATGGCATGATCAAATAAAGAATTGGGAAAGATAAGAATAAGAGTGTCAATATAACGGTCCAAGGCCCACAAAGTCTAACAAGTTGAGGCTCATAATATATAACAAGTCAAGGCCATAAAATATATCCATAACGGGCCAAGGCCCAAGGTCAGGGGCGTTCCTGATGATCCACGTGTACTGACACACGGGCCCTAAATAGACATAAGAAAGAAAAGAACATTAAAGCATAAGATGAGCATAAGATGACCATAATTGGACCATGCATTGTTCATGATGTAGTTCACTATGCTTTTATTTACAGTAAGATGCATTCAGTACACGACGTTTCTATTATGTATTCAGTATGTTATGATTCAGTATACGATGTTTTGCATTCATGTGGAATGTCTTAGTGAGATGTGTTGGTTATAACATGCTTATATGGTTTTAAGTATGTACTATGTTCTAAACATGTTTTGCAGTTAATATGTTCTATTTACTGGGCATAAAGCTCACGAAGTGTGTTCATACTGTAGGTAAGCGTCCTATGGCTTAAACCACACTGGGCAATGACGGTGGCAGAGGTGGATGTAAGGGGGAGGTTATGGATACACCGCTACTTAATCTTCTGCACAGCTTGAGTAATTAGTATTTTTGAATAGTAACAGTTAAACAGTATTTTTGAATAGTAAATAGTTAAATAGTATTATAAGTGTGTATGTGTATTTGAACTCCTAATAATTTAGACTTGATATTTTCAAAAGTATACGTACGTGATTAGTAAATACATACACATAAAAAAAATTCCGTAAAACTTAGGGTATGTAAGTAAATAGATTTTAAGTAAGTATTAATGGTTTGCAAGAAAGTATAAGTATCAGTACAAGGAGTAGTTTTTAAGTGACGGTCCGGGCCACTCAGTGCACGGGACGTCATAGTTGGCATCAGAGCGGTATCCTACCACCCTACCTCACAACGCCCTATGCCTGCCTCATCTGTCCAAATAAGTTAGTTTTTATTCTATAGTATTAGTATGTAAGTTACAAGTTATAATGTGTAACCATGGCTGCACTAGTGGAGCCCCATCAGAAGACGAAGGTTCCAAAGTACAACATGGTTTGAACATGTACACAGACAAACCCAGCATCCCAAGAAGATGAGCTTATGGCACAGCTCGCTGCCATGCAAGCCATGATGGAGACCCAACAGCAAGAACTTACCCAACTAAGGGAACGGCTAGACCGATAACCCCAGGCACCATAATCAGTGGAGGTGCCAGTGCAAGAGGCTTTAATGGCCCCCGATACTCTCAGGGAGTAAGTGGCTCCCCCAGTCTAGACGGCACCAACACCATCAACTATGGCTGCTTTCATAATAGTCAATGTTCTTATGCCAGCGTCTAGAGAGGGCGACCTATATGAACGATTCAGGCGCATGAAGGTGTCAGAATTTGAAGGAACTACAAACCCTATTAAAGCCAATGATTGGCTAACAGATATTTAGGTCATCTTAAACCTCGCTGGATTGATGAAGAGGGAGAAAGCACTATGCACATCCCTTACCCTACGCAAAGGGGCACACCAATGGTGGAAGGCTATGGGCATCAGAAGGGATGTGAATAAGATGAACTGAGCAAACTTCATCACCGAGTTCAAGGAGATGTACTTTAATGATGAGGCCTTAGCAGTCCAGCAAGACGAGCTCAACAATTTGCGTCAGGGCAGCATGACTCTCATGGAGGCAGTAAGAAAGTTTGAGCAACTGGTTCAACTTTGCCCAGACCTAGCGTCGACTGAGAAGGAGAAGGTTAGAAGGATGTTGAAGATGTTCCAGGCAGACATCGCCGTCCAAGTTTGTAGTGGGAGCCACGGACCTACAATTGTGGCTGAATGTGTCAGTCTAGCTATCCGAGTAGAATATTGGTTGGCTCAGGACAAAGAGAGAATGGCTCAGATCTACAAAGCCCGAAGGGAGGAAAGGACTCCAAACAAGTCGGCACAAGGGAAGCAGAACCCGAAATCTCAAGAGAGAAGGCAAAATATGGGGACCAGCCAAATAGCAGGCAATCCCATAATAACAATAAGAGGAAAGGGAATCAGGGCAACCAAGGTTCACAAAAGGACTTCCCCCAAAAGAATAACAACCAGGGAGGAGACGACAACAAACACTCGACATGCTCGAAATGCAGAAGGAGGCACCTAGGAGAGTGCAGATGGGGCATAAGTGGTTGTTTCATCTATGGTAAGGAAGGCCACTATGCGAGGGACTGTTATTCCTACCTGCAGAATCAACAAAACCCAGCTCGTCCCACAAATAATCAACTCCACGCTATCCAAACTAGGATCGAAGGCCCTCCGATCTCACAAGGCAGACTGGAGGCCCCAGACAACTAAAGCAGAATCTTTTCTTAGGCTTTGTGTATAGGTATGATGGGAAGCAGTAGCTTACTTCCACTAGACCTATCCTAGTATGCCTTTTTTAAGACTATATACCGGGAAGTGTGTGTTAGTTCCACCAGACTAGAATTTGTATGTATTTTTGTGAGAATTTTATAAAAAGCGGTACAGAATTGTCCAATGGCCAAAACTTTTAAAATAATACTTCCCTCAGGGGAGGTTTTATTATTTAATTACTGGATGCATTACGTGTCAGTAATTATTTGCGGTAGAGAACTAAGTGTTAATTTGATCATCATTGATATGATCGATCAGGACATAATCTTAGGAATAGAATCCCTTGTAAAATACAGCACCTACTTGGAGCAGTCCCCATCTCTAACGCCTCATACAGAATGGGCCCCCTCAAAACCAAAGGAGCTCTAGGCCCAGTTGAAGGACTAAATAGACAAGGGATCCATTTGACCCAGCTGTTCACCTTGGGGAGCACCTGTACTGATCAGGAAGATGGGGATAAAATGCTAAGAATGTGCACCGATTACAGAGAGCTAAATAAATCATGACTGTGCAGTGCTAAAGGACTGCTCAGAGTAGGAATATGGATTACCGCTCGAGTTGTACCGATCTTCAGGGCTAGTTATCTACTAAGTTTTAAGAAGTAAATAGTACTCTGCACTCTATGAGAATGTTAGGACTGGTTTCATGTTATCAAAATGATTCTCCGATTGTATGCCATTGATTAGGATAATTGAGTCCTGATGGCCATCAATATCTTTCAGGAAGGTATTCTCATGGGTATTGAGATTATCATGACCAGGATGAGCTCTTAACTAGGTCAAGTTTTGCCATACCATAATCGAGCAAATCACGGAGAGGAATCCAGCATCAGCCCTAGTTTTTCTCTATGGGCAAGCGAGGAGGTGAAACCGCCTAAGTTCCCTAGAGTTACAGATATATAGGAATCTGTTCATCGGACTAAGAGATTGCAGCCGATATCCGGTGACATAATTCTAACGTATGCTATACACTACGAGGAAACTGATATGGACTTCTACAACACATGTTGAAGAAGGCTTATGATGAAACTAAGGCCGAGCATTAGGTCGAAGCACTTGAGGACGTCAGTGGAACCCATGGAAGAGCTCGAACCAACCCTTCGTCTCCCAAACACCTCTTAGAGGTGGAAGGAAACGATGACAATGACAAGGACCATGAGAAGAACTACCCTACTCATGATATGGAACTAGCAACGGTCGTTTTTGTGCTCAAGATATGGAGGCATTGCCTTTACGGCATTAAGTGCGAGATTTACACGGAACACCAGAGCCTCAAGTACATCTTTACGCAGAAGGAGCTCAATCCGAGGTAGCGAAGATGGCTAGAATTGGTAAAGGAGTACAACTGTGAGATCCTTTACCATTCAGGAAAGTCCAATAAGGTGGCCAATGCGCTAAGTCGAAGGCATTCTTCGTCGTTTATGGCTATCAGTGCCCTATCGGGAGTGTTACAAAAAGGGACTATGAAGTGACAAGATCAAGATTTTGACGGGGAGGTTGTCGGACATGAACATCCAATCGACACTCTTAGGAATAATTAAGATCGGTCAAGACCTTGATTCATCCCTGAACAAGCTCAAAAAGGAGGCAACAGAGGGCCAGAATACAGAGTTTAGAGTCACTAAGGACGGCATACTCTATTTCAGAGATAGAGTATGTATTCCGAAGGATGAAGAACTCAGGAAAAAGATCCTTCCAGAAGCCCATGAAACGCCGTACTCTGTACATCTAGTGGCGAACAAAATGTGCAAAGACTTGAAAGAGAGTTTTTGGTGGCCTAGGAGGAAGAACGATGTTGCCAAGTTCGTTGTAAGATGCCTTACATGCCAAAAAATTTAAGTAGAATATCAAAGGCCGGCTAAAGAACTGTAAAAAATCGAGCTACCTAAGTGGAAATGGGAGCAGATTATAATGGATTTCATGGTCAGATTGCCAAGGACATCAAGCGGCGATGATGCAATCTGGGTACTTGTGGACCGATTGACGAAATCAGCTTAATTTTTAGCTATGAAGCTGAGCTATTCGACAGAAAGGTTGGCAAAAATGTACATGGCTCAGATAGTAAGGCTGCATGGTGTTCCAAAATCAATCATTTTAGATCGTGATGGATGCTTCACTTTCAGGTTCTGGCAGAGTGTCCAAGCCTCATTGGGAACTAAGTTGAAGTTCAGCACAGCTTTCCATCTACAAACTGACGGTCAGTCCGAGAGGACGATACAAACATTGGAGGATATGCAGAGAGCTTGTGTCCTAGACTTCAACGGCAATTGGGACTAGAAGCTATCATTAATTGAGTTCTCATACAACAACAGTTACCATTTCTCGATTGGGATGGCATCGTATGAGGCACTCAACGGAAGAAAATGCAGATCTCTAGTGCATTGGTACAAAACCAGAGAGAAACAGCATATCAGCATGGACTTCATCAAGAACACAACAGCAGACGTGAAGCTGATACAAGAGAGGCTAAATATAGCACATAGTCACCAGAAGAGCTACGTAGACAAAAGTTACAGACCCCTCGAATTTTGAGAAGGAGACTCAATTTTTGTCAAGATGGAACCCATGAAAGAATGCACTTTAGGAAGAAAGAAAAGCTCAGTCCTAGATATATAGGACCCTTTGAGATCCTCTAGAAAGTCAGGAAGGTGGCTTACAGATTAGCGCTTCCTCCCGAGTTAGCTTTAGTACATAATGTCTTTCACTTCTCAATACTGAAGAAGTACGTGCTAGACAGCTCCCATGTTTTGAGCCAAGAGCCTATCGAAGTCCGTGCCAATCTAATATATGAAGAAAAAACCCATGCAGATTTTAGCTAAGGAGAATAAAGTCTTAGGAATAAAGTCATTCTGCTTGAAAAAGTGTTGTAGATAAACCATAACATAGAAGAAGCCACATGGGAATGGGAAGAGGATATGAGAAGAGACTTCCCATGTTAGGAAATGCCCTAAGTATTAGAGACATTTTGATGTATTTATTTTGAATTGGATAATAAAATTATACATAGAGGTTATTCATTACATTGCTATCTGTCCTTGTCTTATTTCCATGTTAAAGTAAATGTAAGCAAATATGGCTCACTGACTGCTTGTGTTAAAACTGTTAGAACGTTGCATGCAATGGACTTTTGTATGCGAGAAGACAATGTTCTAAAGTTAGCAGTCTAAACTATGGTCTGTAGTCTATGGGGTTAGACCGAGCATCTAACTCATGGAAAGACTATTATGTTGTCTAAAGCCTTAGAGGGCACGGTTTGTCTTGACTGTCTGGAGCTGGACTCCCAAGTAGAGACATAGATATGTTGCTCGGTGGTGACATATTAGACCGAGACTAAAGTGTGATTGATCTACGTAGTCCGCTATGAGTGGATCAATCTGCTTTTGACGTTCATTGTGCAATAACCTTAATCCTGAGTAAATGAACTGATTCATGTATATGACTTGTGTACTTTGATGTTCCAATGGCTAAAGCGTCTCAGAGGTAGTAAGCTTATAGACCGGTTCGTTGGGTGCATGACTTGTATACGATGAAGGGTTTGTTTGCAGATATCGGAATCATAGCTCTGAGGAGTTAAAGGTATCCTCTTAAAGGCATTATACTGAATGTGAAAATGGACAAGGCCTTGGGTCGTCTGCTGGGCGGATGACTTCTTATTCACATATGGTGAATAATCATTTTCTTGATTCGGTAGTATAATGGAACTTTAAGATAGCCTGATCAGTAGGATTAAACGGACTTTGACCTAAGGCTGATCATGGATATCATATGAGGGTTTTGCATATATGACAAGGTCATTGGATAGTAGCTCGTCACAGGCTTACGTAATACGATATATAATTGGGAGTTCAGTTTCAGGTTTATAGTGGTGTGACTCTGAAACTAGTGATCATATGATTGAGTTGTTCGGTAAAGAATGATGATCATATGGAATCACGGGAGCCCGATTATATATGTCCAATCAGTCCCTCTACTAGCTCCACATAATTCCTTAACGTTTGGAAAATTGATTTGTGTATGCTATTGGCTAGTTTATTATGCATGGATGGTGATGACACAGGATTAGGATGGTAGACAAGATTCTCTCCGGTTGGATTCAGATTTTGTTTTGGATAATAGAGTACACAATTATTCGAACTCCAAATAAAGTTGCCATGATTTTATTTGAGATTGGATTGGAGTTGTAGAAAATTATCCATGAGAACAAGAATATGAAACACAACCGTTTTGTGGAATTTGAAATTTGAATTTTGAAATTTGAAATTTGAATTTTGAAATTTGAAATTTGAAATTTGAATTTGAAATTTGAATTTGAAATTCGAATTTGAAATTTGAATTTGAAATTTAAATTTGAAATTTGAAATTTGAAATTTGAAATTTGAATTTGAAATTTGAAATTCAAATTTTGAATCACAGTCCAAGTAGGATTCGAATTTGTTGTGGAAAATCCACAAGGTTTGAAATTCAAATTTGAGTTGGATTTGGAGAGGATAATCTTGTTAGAATCCTACTTGAATTTTGAATCCAAATCCCAACAAATAAGGGACGAAATTTTGAGGATAATTCTCAAGCAAATTTCGGTTTTTATGGATAGGATTCAAGGGAAAATTCAAGTTTCAATCCTAGTTGAATTTGGATTCTCTCCTTCCCTGAAAAGTGGCCGAAATTAGGAGAAAATCTCCTAGGAAATTCGATTATTTTGGATAAGGTTGAGATGAGATTCAAGCTTGAAAATCCTAGTGGAATTTTTGATTCTCCCTTATCCATAATGGCCGAAACTTTTGTTGAGATTTTCTCCAAGAAAAATTCGGATTTTTTGGTTGAAAAAGGGAGATAAAATTCTAGTTAAAATCTTGTTTAGATTTGGATTGGATTTATCCTAAGAAAAACCGAATTTTTTGTGGAGATTCTCCTTTGGAAAAATTCAGATTTTATGGTTAAGGATAAGGGAAAATATCTTTTCCTAATCCAATTCAAATTCAGAGAATCACCTCATGCAGGTCTATAAATAGAGGTCCTGCCACTCCAGTTCTTTTAGACCGCAGACTCTCAGGTGAGCAGGCTTATTGTTGCACAGCGCATCATGACAATAAAGTTCTTTAGAGATCTGGGTGGTCGGAAGAAGACTAGCAGTGCTAGCATACCGATCGAGGTTCAGAGTGCCCACACACTCAGCCATTCGGGAATTGGAGAATAGTAGAGAAGGCTAGTTGGTTGAAGCCTCCGGTCATTCTCCTCCTGCAAGATTAGCGTCCTTGAGGTATGAGTTTTAATTGTTGTTGGTTTATTGTATATGGCATCATGAGATATTTAACGATCTAAAAATTTTTATTGTTCCGCTGCGCCACTCTGATACGTTTTTACCGATTTATTTTCCTACATCCCAGACTTATTCTAATTTTTTAGGATGAAAATTTTGTAAGGGGGGCAGGTTGTAATGACCGCCCATTCCTGTAACCTAATTTCTATGTAATGAGGAATTGAGGAATAATTTGAGGTCTTTTAATGCAAATTTGAAGAACACGTTCAGGTACACGGTCGTGTAAACAGCCGTGTACCATTCGGACTATTGAAATGTGAGAAGCCGTGTGAGTGTACATAGCCGTGTAGTGTGACATAGTCAGGTACACGTTTGTGTAAGTGGCCGTGTCGGGTAGATAAACATGTTTCCAGGACATGGCCGTGTTGAGTAGTCTCAACTCGAACATGCCCATGTCCGGAGTATACACAACCGTGTTGCCCTGTATATGCCCATGTAAGAAGCCATGTAGAAGGTCGTGTAATGAGCAGAGAGCCACCGTAATGACTCTTGTAATGTGCGAAGCCTAATTACCATGCAACGAGCAATTAAGTTGAAAAATACAGTACATTTTTCAGTAGAATAGATTAAACCGGTACAATACTATTTAAGTACTATTTATGTAGTGAAAGGGGCGATCGACAGTGAAATCAGTCCACCCTATTATGTGTATAAGTGTATAAGATACACAGTATCAGGAAACTGGTCCAGACAACCATTTTCTGACACAAGACTGGTGAGTAGATCACCAGAACGCTTGGATCGAACATCTGAGCGCCATAGCGATAAAATCCTAGCAGAGGTACAGTATCGAGAACAATAGTCCAGATGACCTCTTTTCGCTTAGAGACTGACAAAATCAGAGTCAGAACACTCAGACTAGTCAGTCAAACAAAAAATAGTAGATAGTGAATAGTGGAAAACGCAGAGTTAGATTTATGGCCAAGACGGCATTAATTTAACATAAAACTGCTATATTAGCAGTCAGTAGGCTCAACCTGGTCAATTAGGCACAAAATGAGAATTTTTGTCTGAGAGATACGCAGTGTCAAGAAGAGGGTCAAGACGACCTTTTCTCACCCCGAAACTGATATATTTGGACTCAGAATGCCCAAATTAGTCAATCAGGCACCTAACACATTTTTTCAGATGGGGTCACACAGATCCTGAAAGCTGGTCCAGACAACCTCAAATGGATGTAAAACTGATAAAATTGAAATGAGCTCATCCAAATTAGTCAAGAGAGACTGTGTTGAAAATTTCACACTAGAACGCCTCGTTTTGCATGTGTAATGACGACACAGTGTATACACATCCACAATATAGGATATGAATAGTAAATTGGTACCAAATGGGCTCTTAGATAGTACAACCCAACTAGAAATCATTAGTATGAAAATCGGATTCAGAAAATCTGATTTTCAGTTGAAAATTAGAACGCTGCCGAGAAAGGACCGAACACTGCAGTAGAAAACAGGACTGCGAAGAGAAGCAAATGCAGATGAATTTTGGCTTTAAAAACCATGTACCCTTAGCTGAAAACCAGCTATTTTTAGCTGCACAAATAACCCCAAAAAGTAGCATTAAAATAAGGGACAAGTTATGACACAATTCATTAAACAATGTTAGATTTTCCATCACATTCCATCACGAAAATTTTTTAATCTTCCCCTCCTTCCCATACGCAGCCCATGGCTCTAGGGGGCAGAAAATGGGCAGAAATTTTTCCCCAAATTAGCCTAAGATTGGCTTGATTAATTGAGCTTAGTGTTGGTTAATTTCCCTTAGGTTTGTCTATAAAAGGGTGACCAAGGCTTAGGCTTTTGTTTTTTTTTTTTTTTCACACCCCAAAATACAACCCTTCTTTCTTTCTCTTTCCCTTGCTATAGCTGACTACCCCAAGCCCCCAAAACCACCATTTTTCAAGCCTAAAATCTAGCCAAAAGTTTGCCAAAAATCAGCCCCCTCAAGCTTGTGTTAGGAGACTTCATTTCCAAGCCATTTCAAGTTGATCAAGGGTAAGATTCTAGAACCAAAACTTTATGGTTTTTAGTTATTGTTTTGGGCTGATGTTAAGAGAAATTTTTGGTGTCTTTGCTGGCACAAAACTAACCCCTATCTCTCTTGGTTCACACGGCCATTTCAGTCATTCAAGCCTTTATTTCGGTGTGCTTTATTCTTAGCACGAAAGGTAAACCTGAAAACTCCCTTTTGTGGTTAGTTATTTTTAAGTTTTTGATCAAGAAATTTATGTATGTTTGTTTGTGTAAATAGGTTGTAATAAGTTTATTTTAAGCCCTTAGCTTTTCATTTTTAAGTTATGTGGTTGTGTGGTTGTGTTTACATTTTTACGAATGGATGAGTGCACATGTGGGCATAAACATTTTTTTTTAGGTGGCTGGACACAATCTGTCCTCAAAAAAAGGCCACAGGTTTTGGTTATTTTGACCCCCTTAGGTTTCGAATTTGGGATTTGGTAAAACACAAAGTTTTAAGAAAATTTTGATACGGTTGTTTTTGCATCAAATAGTTTTTGGCCAAAAATGACACTACAATAGGTTTTTTGAGTGGTTTTTTTTCGGTGCCCAAAACTGGGACTAAAAATCTGAGCACTGGAAATAGTCTCAAGTTTTGTTAAAAATGGACCACTTAAATTCCAAACCAGGTCTCAGACTCAACATGAAAGTTGTAAATCTCGTCGAAACCTTTAAGACAACCTAACGTGTTTTAAAAATTTGGCCGTTTCAGGCCTCAAACAGAGTTGTTTTCAAAATAGCGTAAAACTAGGATTTTTACAAAAACTAGGCACAAGTAGCCACAGGTTTAGTAAGATTAGGACCCGTTTGAGTTAGATTTGAGCTCTGAGGTGAACACAAGAATTGTTCATCTCATCGAGGATGAAAAATTTTATGTTCACTAAATTTACAAACAAAGTCATTTCAACCAAATTTTTAAAATGGTTTCGATAAGTGGTTCGAAAATCACCTTTAAAATACAATGCCAAAACGTATTCAGCACTTTAAAATAAAAATATGGTTTTCATAAAACGTTTCCCCACCTTCCAAAGGGGTGATAAGGGGACAGATCCAAAGAACGCAAATTTTTCCAAGAATTTTATAAGTCAACCAAAACTATTTTCCAAAACTAACCAAGATAGTGGGTAGCCCGGTAGGCTACCACACCAAACAAGCAATAGTAACCCAGTAGGATACATAGTTAACGACGCGCATGGTAACCGGTCAGTTGACTGGTCAGCAACTAGTCAAGGACTATGTTTGAATGATACTGTGAGGAATGGTGATTAATCTGTCAAGAAGACAGTTAATCAAATACGATAGAAGATATACACCAAATTCTCAAAGTAGAGCAGTAGGGTACTAATAGGCTTCGGTACCAAACCACGATATAAGTAAACGGTAATAGTGACCTAAGAATGACATTAATTAATTTATGGGAGAATAAATTAATTAACCATACCAAGAGAGTCAAACGTTGAAAAGAGAGCGAGTTGTATCGACGACAATCGGTTCGAAATGATTTTATCTGCTTTTGTCACTAACAATATTAGTGACTCAGCAAAAGTGTTAACAGAGTATGTTATTTTGACAGGTGATTACCTGTAACCTGATAAAGGCTAAAGTATGAGTTTACGTGCAAATTAGGTAAGTACAACTCTGCCTTCAGCATGAATAAAATGAATTTAAATTATGGTTTTTAAAGCATTTTAAGCATGCATTTATGCACAAGTTGTTGCACAACATGTATAAGAGCATATAGTTTCACAATCACGTAGATTGATGAATAAGCAAGTTAGAGGCCATACATCCCCATCGCGTAAGATTAGGGGATAGCCTAGTAGAGTATATGGCACGATCAAATAAAGAATTGGGAAAGATGAGAATAAGGGTGTTAGTATAACAGGCCAAGGCCCACAAAGTCTAACGAGCTGAGGCTCATAATGTATAACAGGCCAAGGCCATAAAATATATCTATAACAGGCCAAGGCCTAGGATCAGGGGCGTTCTCGGTGATCCACGCACAGTTTGGTACTGACACGGGCCCTAAGTAGATATAAGAAAGAAAAGAACATTGAAGCACAAGATGAGCGTAATCGGACCATACATTATTCATGATATAGTTCACTATGCTTCCATTTACAGTAAGATGCATTCAGTACACGATGTTTCTGTTATGCATTCAGTATGTTGTGATTTAGTATATGATGTTCTGCATTCGGTGATATGTGTTGTTCTGATATGTGGAATGTTTCAGTGAGATGTGTTGGTTATGACATGCTAATATGATTTTAAGTATGTACTATATTTTAAACATGTTTTGTGGTTAACATGTTGTACTTATCGGGCATAAAGCTCACGAAGTGTGTTTATACTATAGGCAAGCATCCTATGGCTTAAACCATAATGGGCAATGATTGCGGCGGAGGTGGATGTGAGGGCGAGGTTATGGATACACCTCGAGTTAATCTTCCGCACATCTTAAGTAATTAGTATTTTTGAATAGTAATAGTTAAATAGTAGTTTTGAATAGTAACAGTTAAACAGTATTTTTGAATAGTAAATAGTTAAAACAGTATTATAAGTGTGTATGTGTATTTGAACTCCAAATAATTTAGACTTGGTATTTTCGAAAATATACGTATGTGATTAGTAAATATGTACACATAAAAAAAAATTTCTAAAAATTAGGGTATCTAAGTAAATAGATTTTAAGTAAGTATTAATGGTTTGCAAGAAAGTATAAGTATCAGTACAAGTAGTAGTTTTTAAGTGACGATCCGGACCACTCAGGGCACGGGATGTCACACTCACAGTCAGCGCGCATATGATGTCGGTACAGCCAACATGAGCTCAAAACTAGAACGTAAATGAATATAAATACCGAAAATGTGATGAAAGCCATAACTGAGCATAGTTGATTATAACCGACACTAACTTTAAGTGTAGTATACTCAGTTAGAGTGATGTGAATAGTACCCGATATGAGTCTAAGTTACTATTCACTGGTCAATAGTCAAGTTACTGTTTATAATAAATAGTACTGTTCATGGATGAATAGTACTATTCATAGGAAATTTTATTATTGATTTTTTTGAATCTATGTGATTCATAGTATGTATGTTTGAACTTACTGAGCCTGTTAACTCACTAGTTTGTTCATGTTGCAGGTAAGAAACCTGTCCACTAGATAACCTGGATGGCGGTAGGATATGCGGTGCCATTGAGATAGGGAATTCCACTGTGGATTATGGTCCTGCTATCAGTCTTCCGTCGAGCGTCAAAAGAGTGGTTTGAACAAAATGTATTTTGAGAAACAAAGTTGAGGAAATATATTTATGTAAATTATGTTGTATTACAAAAGACAACTAAAAGTTTAGTTTTAAATTTTATATGGCTTTCATGTGAGGAAAGTATTTTGAAAAAAAAAATGGGTGAAAATTTTGGGCCCTGTAAGATAAGCGTTTAAAAGTAAAAGTGTTTTTATGACGACCCAAGTGAGGTATACGGGTTATCCCAGTCAGCTATAGAGTTAGATTATGACGATTTCGCGTAGTCGAGATTGAGGGCGTCACACTTTTACACTATTTTCTAATTCCTAGATGGTGGAGTATGTGGGCACTCGATTTCTTGATCAGTATGCTAGTACGACTGGTCTCCTTTTGACCATCCAGATCTCTAAGAACTTATTGTCGTGTGATTTTTGCAACGATAAGCTTGCTCACCTAAGAGTCTGTAGTCTAAAGAGCATAGGAAGAGAAAAACCCTTATTTATAAAATTGCATTAGGTGACTTTTGAATTTTGAATTGGACCAAGAAAAGATTTTTCTCTCCTCCACAAAACCCCAAGGCCAAAAATTCACCAAGGATAAAGCCTAGAAAGTTTAGCCACCTTTAGGTCATGGGATTCAAAATTCAAACAAGATTCAAATAAGTTTTTTTCTCTTCCTTATCCACAACAAAAACCGGTCTCTTTCCCTGAGGATAGCCCTAAAAGAATTTAGCTCTCTAAGATAATTATGATTCAAAATATGATTCAAATTTCAAACTCCACAAATCCTTGAATTTTATCCACATGGATAATTTTTCATAACTCTAATTCAAATTTGAATAAAATCATGTCAACTTTATTTGAGTTCCAAAAAATTGGTAACCTCTTATTCAAAACAAAATTCAAATTCAAACTAAGAAAAATCTTGTCTTCCACCTTTATCCATCATAGACGCCACCACTAATAGTGCTAGGACAAGATTTTGTTCATTTTAAATTCAAATAGGATACTCTTTTTAATTTCAAATATTTATTTTAAGATAATATTTATAAAATTCAAATTAATCACATATTTGAATTTCAAATTCAAATACTATTAATTTAAATTTCAAATCTTATTTTTCAAAATAAATATTTATTCTATTTATTGAATAATATAAAACTATAATTTTGCCCCTCCGACACCAAGAGAAAAACACCTACACCTTGTGGAGGATGATCTGGAATTTTTACTTCACTAAATGCAAAGCAACAAGCTATTAAGAATATCCCAACCAATTACCATTCGTCGAGGAATTATGTGGAGTCTATAGAGAGACCAGTTGGACATGTATAATATGTGCTCTAATAATTCATATAACTATTATTCAATACCAAATAAACTCATTACAATAATTAGTTTCTAAGTCACACCACTATAAACATGAAACTGCATTCCCAATTATATACTGTTTTATGTAAGCCAGTGATAAGCTATCGTCTAATGACCTTGTAATATGTGCAAAACCCTCATATGATATCTATGATCAGCCTTAGGTTAAAGTCCATTGGACCCACTGATCAAGCTATCTTAAAGATCCGTTAAACTTCCAAATAAGAAAATAATTATTCATCATATGTCAATAAGAAGTCATTTGCCTAGTAAAGGGCCCAAGGCCTTGTCCATTTTCACATCCAGTATAGTGCCTTTATGAGGATAACCTTTACTCCTCATTAGAGCTATGATTCTAATATCTGTAAACAAACCTTCTATCATATACAAGTTATGTACCCAACGAACCAGTCTATAAGCTTACGACTTATGAGACACTTTAGCTATTAGAACATCAAAATATACAAGCCATATACATGAAGCGATTCATCTACTTAGGATTAAGGTTATTGCATAATGAACATTTAAAATGACATGATCCACTCAAGCAAACTGCGCAGATCATCTTAGGAATGCCCCAAATGGGAAAGACATTTTTAATACATTTCTTTTATTTTGAACTGGATAGTAAAATTATATTTAGAGGTTATTCATTATAATGCTATTTGTCCTCATTCTATTTACATGTTAAAGTAAATATAAGCAAATATAGCTCACTGATTGCTTAAGTTAAACTGTTATAATGTTGCATACATGGACTTTTGTATGCAAGAAGACAACATTCTAAGGTAAGTAGTCTAAACTATGATTCATAGTTTATGGGATTAGACCGAGCATCTAACTCATGTTAAGATTATTATGTTATCTAAAGTTATGGTGGGCACGGTTTATCTTGACTATCCAGAGCATAGACTCCCAAGTAGAGACATAGATATGTTGCTTGGTGGTGACATATTGGATCGGGACTAAGCCTAGTTGATCTGCATAGTCTGCTATGAGTGGATCAATATGCTTTTGGAATTTATTATGCAATAACCTTAATCTTGAGTAGATGAACAGCTTCATATATGTCACTTGTGTGCTTTGATGTTTCAATAGCTAAAGCGTCTCAGAGAAAATAAGCTTATATGTGACAACCGGGAAATTTTACTGTTCTCGGGAAATGTATATGTTGTATGTATAGTATCGAGAAAAGGGTCAAGATGACATTTTCTTGACCTGAAACTGATATATTTAGAATCAGGATGCTCAAATTAGTCAATTGAGCACAAAACAGAAATTTCGATAGAGAATGCGAAAAATACGCAGTATCAAAAAATGGTCAAGATGACCTCAGATGAAGATAAAACTGATATAGTTGGGTTCGGCACGCCCAAATTAGTCAGGATAGCCCAAGTTAACATTTTTGGGTAAAAAGTATAAATATGAGAAAATATGGGTCAAAATGAGAAATTTCAAAAAAAACTACCCCACACTTTCTCTCTCCTCTCCCATTTTCTCTCTCCACCGTGAACAGTAGCCACCTTTTGGAAACAACCTCCGTTCATGACACCGCCGGCACCATTGGAAAGCTCTCGCTGAGCTGAGTCCAATGGTGGGTCGACTCGATGGTACGGCCGCCGCACGCGCCGCCTGAAGCTCGCCGGAGCAGTGAACTTCAAACGGCCATATCTCCGCCGTTCGGCCACCGTTTGCCACAAAATCAGTCCCAAAAGTTTCGTGGTGAAGAGTACTACAAAACCCATATGGTGATTCATAGCTACAACCGTCGTATCATGCTGACTAAGCTTCAAGAAATTCACCGCCGCTGTCGTGGGAGCCATCATCGATTTTCACTGATTCTGGCCAAATTGAAGAGAACCACCGGTGCAGACATGGTCGTGGGGTTGTGGGGAGCAAAAGCCCTCAACCAATTTCAGGAAAAAAGTCTGACACAGTGGAGTTCCACTGTCGCCACAGTGGCCGTGGCTTTCGAGGGGATTTTCCAGCGATAGGGACCTCCAAACATGAAATTGAGGCCACCAATGGATTCTTCTCATCGAGCTCTTCAAGATGGGCTACTCATTTGCCACCGTCGTCGCCGTCAACACTAGTCAACGTGTGATCGTTGACCAAATTTTGAAAATTGGCCCGTTGGCTTATTTTCGACGTTTTGGAAACATCCGTGGAGTCAGATTTGAAAAATGGGACCTCAGATGGGAAGATCGGGGAATTAGGGTTTGCAAAACCAAGCCCGGATCGTAATTTGGTATAATTTCCAATCGCCTTCGCTCTATAATTTATTTAATTGGAATGAAATTATGTTGTCATGATGATATGATGTATATGTAATGGTGGAAAAGAGAAGAAAATGACTGAAAAGAAAGAAAAATGGATGAAATAGCAGATATGAAAATGTATGAAAATGTAAAAAAAATTTACGTGAAAAGTGTGTAACTTTTACGTAAAATTAGGCCTCTATTATAGCACATGATAGATTAAATGAGGTTAGATAGTTTTGAGGCATTTCCTAAACGTCGGGAGCCTAAAAATTAAGAGGAAATGCTGTCGAAATTTTTAAAATGGCGTAAAGGGCATTTCTAGAAATAAGGGTTTAAAAATGTGATTGAGCAGGTAAACTCGAGCCCCTTATGAATTTAAAATGAAAAATGGAAAAAAAGGGATGTTTTAAGAATTTATAAAACGACCTTTGAGGCTTGAAATGTAAGAAAAACAAGAAACCGACCTTTATGTCAGAATACTACTTCCCGAGGGCTGGGAATGTAAAAAATTATGAAAAACGTAGAAATTAACCTGGAAAAGGTTCGCTAAGTTTTTAAAAGTCAAATTGATGATTTTTAAGCTTAGAAAATTCAGTCTAAGCATTAAAATGAGAAGGTTAAGATTCAAAGACCCATCAGGGGCAACACGGTCATTTTGACCAAAAATTTCAGAAAGTTAGAAAAAGAGTCGTTAAAGCTTAGAACATAATCCTAAGGCTTTAATTAAAGTTTTAACGACCAAAATCAAGAGTTAAGCATAAAAATAAGAAAAGTTCCGCTATAGGCAAAATGGTAATTTTGCCAAAAAGTTTCCAGAAAAGGTAAAAATGAAACGTTAAGCTCATAAGTTCTTTATTAAGAAATAAAACGTAGTAGTTTTACATTTTATAAAGTTTTATATATGAAATAAAGATTTTAAATAACCATTAATTTTTCGGTTATAGGAGTTCAACGGGACAGTGATGATGGACTGTCGACGAACCACAGAAAGCTGATGTCAGCAGAATTGAGGTAAGTTCAGACATTTAATTGTCTGTGCACGAACAAATTGATATGATTATGTTTAGGTGGAAAAATATATTTTTCACTAAAATATATGATGGTGTGATTTATAGTATGACTATGTGATTTATACTATTGTTACAAATTATCTCAGATTCACGGGGGAATCTGATTCTTTATATTGTCATGATTGCACTGAATATTTGCATGCCTTATAATTAATGAGGCAACCTCCCAAGAGTGTGAGGTATCGTTTTAAAGAAATGATGAAAATAATAAGAATAAATAAATTAAGTATAATTTATGTACTATTCTATTTATGTGACAGGTTTGGACGAGAGGTTCCAAACTTACTGGATTCCATTTTTATGATTCCATTTACTAAGTTATGATCATAGAGCAGTATTAATGATTGATTAATCACAGTATTAATATGTGATGTTTACAGTCTTTATGACTGCACAGTAAAGATGTTATCATATGTACACTTGAACATTAAACAACAGGGTAATGAAAACCTAATAGTTTTGGCGTACCGGCCTCCCGCTAGGTAGAGATTATTTCATGTCGAAGCATAAGACATAGCACAGATGAGAGAGAGCCAGGATAGCTCCTAGGCCCCTCTACAGCACGCTTTTCAGTACGACCAAAATGGACCCATACAGAGATAAAGTACAGATAAGATAATAAATGAAGAGAATAAATCGAAAAACTAAGCATAAAACACTTAAGACATAATTGTTGTGTTTGATTGCAATGTTTTATGCTAACTTATATGTTATGTGCATTGTATTTACACATGTTTATAAATTATATGTTGTGCTAATTGTTAAACATATAGCACCAGGGCGCGAGGCCCATACCGTTTAAAGGGAGCGAGGCCCATACAATATGACGGGCGCTAGGCCTAGGGCGCATGGCCCATAAACTGAAAGCAATTAATGATGTAATGAAAGAAATAATGAGAAATATGAAGAAAAGAATAAATGAATATTGTATGAGCACTTCCACATGATGTGATGTCTGTGCTAACCCTATATGTGATGTTATGTTAATACATCAGAGTAAAGTGTAAGAGATGGCATGAATGACATTAGAGTATACCACTGTTATTACAGTTGGTATATTTATAGTTATTCTAATTTTATAGAATACTACTAGTTATCACAAATTATGTGATTATTTGTGTTAATGCACGATATGTTTCTAGTAGTTATATACTACAAATAGTATATATGTTTATATGACAAAATATAACAGTATAATATGCTGTTTTATGATTTATGTTTTTATGTTTGAACTTATTGGGCATTTAGCTCACTAGTTTGTTCGTGTGCAGGTAACAAAGTTAAACAACCTGCCATTTGAGTTTATTGAGATATGAGACTGCTGGAATGGGTTACGAATGTCATGTCAAAGGTTATGGACCCGCTATGCTTAATCCGTCAGATAGAAAGAGAGTAAGTGTAAGTATGTATATATATATAAAAAAAATTTCGCACCTTTTTATTTCAATATGAAAAGAATAGATAGTAGAAGTAAGAATAGATGTCCAGTGACGGGCCCGCGCTAGGCGGGGTGTCACATTATAGACTGGTTCGTTAGGTACATGACTTGTATACGATGGAGGGTTTATTTACAGATATTGGAATCATAGCTCTAATAAGGAGTTAACGGTATCCTCTTAAAGGTATTATACTCAATGTGAAAATAGACAAGGCCTTGGGTCGTCTGCTAGGCAGATGACTTTTTATTCACATATGATGAATAATCATTTTCTTATTGTGTAATATAATGAAACTTTAAGATAGTCTGATCAATAGGTTGAACGGACTTTGACCTAAGGCTGATCAGGAATATCATATGAGGATTTTGCATACATGACAAGGTCATTGGACAATAGCTTATCTCAAGCTTTCGTAATACGATATATAGTTGGGAGTTCAGTTTCAGGTTTATAGTAGTGTGACTCTGAAATTAGTGACCATGTGATTGAGTTGTTCGGTTTAGAACAATGACCACATGGATTCGTGGGAGCCCAAATATATATGTCTAATTGGTTCATCTACTAGCTCCACATAATTCCTTAATGGATGGAAAATTGATCAGGGTATATTTCTTAGCTTGTTGTCTTGCATGGATATAGGTAGTGTCCACAAAGGATAAGGGTAGAAGATAAGATTCTCTCTAATTTGAATTTGAATTTTGTTTCAGATAAGAGATTACATAATTATTTGAATTCCAAATAAAGTTACCATGATTTTATTTGAATTTGAATTAGAGTTGTGGAAAATGATCCATGAGGGTAAAAATTTGAAATTCAAGTTTTTTTTGTGGATTTTGAAATTTGAAATTTGATTTGGTTTTCTTGTGGATAAGGGAGAGGAAGATCTTGTTTGAATCTTACTTGAATTTTGAATTCTAATCCTACTCAATGTGGCCGAATTTGTTGAAGGGATCTCACCCTTGATGAAGTCGGTTTTTTACGGATAAGGATGAAGGAAAATTCAAGTCACAATCCTATTTGAATTTTGAGTCTCTCCCTCGGTGTAACCAAATTTCTTCTATAGATAATGCCTATGGGAGAATCAGATTTTATGGATAAGGGTAAAATGAAATTCAAGTTAAAATCTTGTTTAAATTTTGTGTCCTACTTCCTCTTGTTGTGGTGGAATCTAGCCATGATCTTGGCCATAAAGGGAATCGATTTTTTGGCTGAAAAAAGGAAGACAAAAATTCAAGTCAAATCCCGTTTGAATTTTGAATACAAGATCTCCTAGGGGTGGCCGAAAATCTAAGGGAGACTTTGGCCTAAGGGAGTTCAGATTTTTGTGAGGAAAAGGGACAGAAAATCTTCTCTTGGTCTAATTCAAAATTCAAGGGATCAGCTCATGCAAAATTATAAATAGGGGTCCTACCACTCTAGTTACCACAGACTCTCAGGTGAGTAGGCTTATTATTACACAAATCACCATAATAATAAGTGCATAAAGAGATCTAGGTGGTTAGAAGGAGACAAGCCGTGCTAGCATACCGATTGAGGATCCAGGTGCCCACACACTCTATCGTCCTAGAATTGGGGAATAGTAGAGAAGATTAGTTGGTTGAAGCCCTTCGATCACTTTCCTCCTACATTCTTGGTGTCCTCTGAAGATATAAATTTATTGTTATTAATTTATTATATATGGCATCACGAGTTATTTAACAATCTTGAAAAACTTTTGTTATTTCGCTGTGTAATTTTTACCCTTTTTTCCTACAATTGGTATCAGAGCCAACTCGTGATTATGTCATGTATATAAATTAGACAATAGTTTTGGTCTCTTTAATGTATGGATTTGATATTTAGATAGTAGTATTCTATGATTCCTTTATATTGTTATCATGGATTATGTGTAAAGTATGTGGTTATTTTAATATTTTTAAATTACTATAAGCATGCTTAATTTTGCCGGTTATGGTTCCTTAGAATTTAGAAAAAATTGTATCTAAGAATTTTTATGTAACCATGGGAGTGATTTATCATCACTGTAATTTGCCCATAGATTTAGTTTTTTTTTAGTCTCTTAGAATTTTTATGATTAGAATTTTTTGTACACCGAAAATGACATAGGAAATTTTATGTAATTATTCTTGGAGGAGATTGAAAATTGAAGACCATAATTTATTTTTTCCCAAAGTTAAATTTAATTTAAAGATTGAAAATTTTTTTTGTGCAGAAAGTTCCAATTAAATTAGGATTCAAATTAATTTTTGAAGATCTTAATGGGTAAATTAGAATATGGCACGAAAATCGAGAATCAACCCCTTAGGATGGGCCATCGGCCTTGGTGGGGCTGTAACCCCTTCCCTTGGGTAGGATGGGGCTGCGGCAGCCCTTGTCTAGGGCTAAACCACCCAAGGCCACAGGCTAAGCTTGTAGCCAATGGTGGCCGTGGCCGCCCCCCACCCAAGGGGCTGCTGAGGCCCCAAGGGCTATAACCCATGGATGTAGGTAAAGCCTATAGCCTAGCTGGCTGCTGTGGACCCCTGGGGCGGCAGCCTATGGCTGCAAGCATTGCCTGCAGCCTGGCGGGCTGTTGCAACCCTCCAGGGGGTGCAGTTCCACAGGGATGCACCTGGCCTAGCCGTGGGCTGCCAGCTCCCCAGGGGCTGGGGTTGTCCACGGCAACATAGGCTTTTGAGCTCGTGGCCTGATGGGTCGAGAGACGGAAAATTTAAATTTTTTAAATTTGAGATTTAACTTTAAATCATGTTTAAAAATATGTAATTGAAAATTTGAAATTACATATTATTATATATGAAATTTAAAATTATTTAAAATTTGAATTTGAAATTCGGATTTTAAATAATTCCAGGGATGAGAAATAAATAAAGAGGTTATATGAAGATGGATACAAGAAGATGAAGCAAAATTCAAGATCCAAAGAATGCTTTAGATGAAATTTTGTAATCTTTATTTTTTCTTTATTCTAGGATGGGAGCATGGCTTGATTGTTTAATTTTCGTCATTTATTTTTTGTGATATGTCATGGATGGATAAATATGTATTGATGGATGACACGTGTGCATATTTGATAACATGTCATTTAGGATAGGAGAATGCCGCTCAAACTATATTGATCATACATATTTTTCAAAACTTGCATGTTTTTCAAAATATTGAGTGGGAGAGGGTTTCAAACAGTACCCACGGCCTCCATTGTTGGTCTATATGTGAAAGTATGGTAATGCCTCGGGTCAGTTTTGCCCTGACCACACCCCTCGGTAGGTGTTTACCGTTGCTGGTATACTAGGTTTGTAGCGCCCCCAAATCCAACCACATGAAACCGTCATTATCCAACTCCATTGTCGACCAAGACAGTTTATGCACTGAATCCGAATCGCCATTTAAAACTCTTTTTCTTTCAAATCTTATTTTTCAAGGCCCAAATTGCGCCCATAATTTTTTTTTCTTTTTAATACATACTTTACTCAAAAGAAAGCTAAGTATGAAAGCCATATGAAATATAAAACTAATTTTTAGTTGTCTTTTTGAGTACAACATAATGTACAAGCATACAATAAATATATATACTGTATTTTTCAAAATACATTCTCTTCAATTCACTATTTTATTGCTCAGCGGAAGACTGGTAGCAAGACCAAAATCCACAGTAGATTCCCTATCCCCTTGACACGTGTGCATCCCGCCGCCATCTATGAAGTCTACTGGACAAGTTTTTTACTTACAACATGAACAAACTGATAAGCTAACAGGCTCAGTAAGTTCAAACATACTTAGTAAGAATCACATTGATTCAAAAACATCAAAAATCTAATTTCCTATGAATAGTACTATTTATTTATGAATAGTCTATTTACCATGAATAGTAACTTTGACCTAATCGGTTACTATTCATGTCAACCTAACCGAGTCCACTACACTTAGTGCTAGTGTCGGTTATATTCAATTATGCTCTGTTATGGCTTTCATCACATTATTTACTATTATCTCTATTTGTATTCTAGTGTTGAGCTCATTGTGGCAGTACCGATAGTTTATTTACACACTAACTAGGAGGGCCTAGGGAGCGACCCTAGAGTTTCTTCCTCTCCAGCCCTCATCGCTTGTAGCGATTATTATATCCCCGAAGGATCTGTAAAACCTCCACCACAACGTTGGAGGGATGGTACGCCTTAAATAGTTTTATTACCATCTTTCAATTATAATTCTGACCAAGCGACATTAAACGTCACCTCAAGGTTATTAACCTCCATTGCTTGAAGGCCTTACATATTCTCTTTCTCTTAATATGTGGGATGTGTTATACTAACTAATTCCCCAATGTCCATAGGACTTAGTACCTAATGTACAACTAGTACAAAACGAAATAATATAGTATTTCGTGTTGCAGACATGAAAATGCTTGAACTTACCACCATTGCGATAATGTCCACTTCCGGAACTCCTCTGCAATTTTATCTCTAGTTTGGGTCCCTATAGACATAGTATTAACTGTTAATACCCATCATTAATTATCACTTTGGATATATATTCATTTCACTTAACAATTCAACATATTTCAACTTTATTTGTGGTACACGACCTGCAACACACCCGTGTCCCAGCCCGTGTACCTCTCAGGTTCACTCTACACTGCCGTGTTTCAAAGTACACGCCCGTGTACTATTTAAACTCTAGATTTTTAACTCTAAAATCTTTATTTTGGATTCTAGAATTTTATTTAAGACATTCTAGATCCTTTATGGTCCTTTTTGAACCTTTTGGAAATTTTTGATCAAAATGACCATTTTGCCCCTAACAGGTCTCAGGACCGTACTATTCTATTCTATCATTATTTCTGAATTTTCTAAGACCAAATATCATAAAATAATATTCCCTAGGCTTCTGTATCATTTTACAGTTTTAATTGCTATAAAATCACAATTATTCATTTTCCGATCCTCGATTACTATTCATCTGACACCTAGGGTCGTTTCTCGTTTTTCTAGTGTTTCGGAGTCTCAAATAGGTATTTCATTACTCCTAAAACATTTTTCATCCCGTCCTTGAGCCTCGGTTCCCGAGGGGCTCGGGTTTCCTATCTTGATCTAATTTTTCCCCCTCGTTTCCTAAAATACCCCTAATGTGAATTTTTCCCGTTTTAGAAATTTTAGTCATTAAGGGTCGGTTTACTATTCTTCTTGGGTTGATTTTGTTAGGAAATGCCCTAAGCATTAGAGACATTTTGATGTATTTATTTTGAACTGGATAATAAAATTATATATAGAGGTTATTCATTACATTGCTATCTATCCTCGTTTTATTTACATGTTAAAGTAAATGTAAGTAAATATGGCTCCCTGATTGCTTGTGTTAAACTGTTAGAATGTTGCATGCAATGGACTTTTGTATGTGAGAAGACAATGTTCTAAAGTAAGCAGTCTAAACTATGGTCTGTAGTCTATGGGGGTTAGACCGAGCATCTAACTCATGTTAAGACTATTATGTTGTCTAAAGCCTTGGAGGGGACGGTTTGTCTTGACTGTCTAGAGCTGGAATCCCAAGTAGAGACATAGATATGTTGCTTGGTGGTGACATATTAGACCGGAACTAAAGCGTGATTGATCTACGAAGTCCGTTTTAAGTGGATCGATCTGCTTTTGACGTTCATTGCGCAGTAACCTTAATCCTAAGCAAAAGGACAGCTTCATGTATATGACTTGTGTACTTTGATATTCCAATGGCTAAAGTGTCTCAGAGGCAGTAAGCTTATAGACCAGTTCGTTGGGTGCATGACTTGTATACGATGAAGGGTTCGTTTACAGATATCAGAATCATAGCTCTAATGAGGAGTTAAGGGTATCCTCTTAAAGGCATTATACTGAATGTGAAAATGGACAAGGCCTTGGGTCGTCTGCTGGGCGGATGACTTCTTATTCACATATGGTGAATAATCATTTTCTTAATTCGGTAGTATAATGGAACTTTAAGATAGTCTGATCAGTAGGATTAAATGGACTTTGGCCTAAGGCTGATCATGGATATCATATGAGGATTCTGCATACATGACAAGGTCATTGGACGATAGCTTGTCACAGGCTTACATAATACGGTATATAATTGGGAGTTCAGTTTCAGGTTTATAGTGGTGTGACTTTGAAATTAGTGATCACATGATTGAGTTGTTTGGTAAAGAATGATGATCATATGGATTTGCGGGAGCCTGATTATATATGTCCAATCAGTCCCTCTACTAGCTCCACATAATTCCTTAACGTTTGGCAAATTGATTTGTGTATGCTATTGGCTAGTTTATTATGCACGGATGCTGTTGACATAGGATTAGGATGGTAGACAAGATTCTCTCTGGTTAGATTCAGATTTTGTTTTGGATAATAGAGTACACAATTATTCGAACTCCAAATAAAGTTGCCATGATTTTATTTGAGATTGGATTGGAGTTGTAGAAAATTATCCATGAGAACAAGAATTTGAAATACAACTGTTTTGTGGATTTTGAATTTTGAATTTTGAAATTTGAAATTTGAAATTTGAATTTGAAATTTGAATTTGAAATTTGAAATTTGAAATTCGAATTTTAAATTTGAATTTGAAATTTGAAATTTGAAATTCGAATTTTAAATTTGAATTTGAAATTTTAAATTTAAATTTTAAATTTCAAATTTGAATTTTGAATTTGAAATTCGAATTTTAAATTTGAAATTCAAATTTTGAATCACAGTCCAAGTGGGATTCGAATTTGTTGTGGTAAATCCACAAGGAATGAAATTCGAATTTGAATTGGATATGGAGAGGAAAATCTAGTTAGAATCCTACTTGAATTTTGAATCCAAATCCTAACTAAAGTTGGACGAAATTTTGAGGATTATCCTCAATGGATTTTCAGATTTTTTGTGGATAAGGCTCAAGGAAAAATTCAAGTTTCAATCCCAGTTGAATTTGGATTCTCTCCTCCCAGATAATGGCCGAATTTTTGGAGTGAATCTCCTAGGAGATTTTCAGTTGTTTGGATAAGGATGAGATAAGATTCAAGCTTGAAAATCCTAGTGGAATTTTGATTCTCCCTTATCTAAAAGTGGCCGAATTTTTTAGGAGATTTTCTCCTTTGAATTTTCAGATTTTTTGGTTGAAAAAGGGAGATAAAATTCTAGTTAAAATCTTGTTTAGATTTGGATTGGATTTATCCTAAAGTTGTCGAATTTATTGTTGGGATTTTCCCCTTGGAAAATTCAGATTTTGTGCTTGTGGATAAGAGAGAATATCTTCTCCTAATCCAATTCAAATTCGGAGAATCACCTCATGCAGGTCTATAAATAGAGGTCCTGCCACTCTAGTTCTCTTAGACCACAGACTCTCAGGTGAGCAGGCTTATTGTTGCATAACTCACCGTGACAATAAGTTTTTTAGAGATCTTGGTGGTCCAAAGAAGACTAGCAGTGCTAGCATACCGATCGAGGTTCAGAGTGCCCACACACTCAGCCATTCAGGAATTGGAGAATAGTAGAGAAGGCTAGTTGGTTGAAGCCCTCCGGTCATTCTCCTCCTGCACATTAGCGTCCTTGAGGTATGAGTTTTAATTATTGTTGGTTTATTGTATATGGCATCATGAGATATTTAATGATCTGAAAAATTTTTATTGTTCCGCTGCGCCACTCTGATACGTTTTTATCGATTTATTTTCCTATAATTGGTATAAGAGCCATCTCATGACTATGCCATGTACATAAATTAGACAATTACTTAGTAATTTTATTTATGTACGGATTTGATATTTATAGGGTGGCATTCTAGGATTCCTTTATGTTGTTATCATGTATTATGTATGTAGTATGTGGTTATTTTAATTTTTTAAAATTATTATAAGCGTGCTTGTTTATGCTGGTTATGGTTCCTTAGAATTTAGAAAAAATTGTATCTAGGAATTTTTATGTAACCATGGGAGTAGTTTATTAGCACTGTAATTTTCCCATGGATTTTAATTTTTGTCTCTTAGAATTATTATGGTTAGAATTTTTGTACACCGAAAACGGTTTAGGAAATTTTTATGTAATTATTCTTGAAGGAGATTGAAGATTGAAGACCGTAATTTATTTTTCCCAAAAGTTAAATTTGATTTAAAGGTTGAAATTTTGATTGTGTGGAAAGTTTCAATTTAATTGGGATTCAAATTAATTTTTAAAGATCCTAATAGGTAAATTGGAATATGATACAAAAATCGAGACACGACTCCTCAGGATAGGCCGTCGGGCCTTGGTGGGGCTGCAGCCCCTGCCCTCGGGCAGGATGGGGCTACGGCAGCCCTTGTGCAGGCCATAACCACCCATGACCGCAGGCTTGGCCTGCAGCCGAGGGTGGCCGTGGCCTCCCCAAGGCTGCCCGCAGCCTGGGCGTGCAGCCTGTGGCTGTAGGCACTGCCTGTAGCCTGCCGGCTGCTGCGCCCGGCCTGGGCGTGTAGCCTGGCGCTGCAGCCTAGACCTGCAGGCTGGAAAGGCTGCACATGGGGCGGCCGTGGGCTACCAGCCCCCCCGGGGCTGGGGGCTGCCCACGGCGCCTGCCGCCTTTAGGGGCGGTGGTACGACGACTCGAAAATCGAAAAATTTTAATTTTTAAATTTGAGATTTAATTTTAAATCATGTTTAAAAACATGTAATTAAAAATTTGAAATTGTTGAAATTACATATTATTGCACATGGTGTTTAAAATTGTTTAAAATTTGAATTTGAAATTTGAATTTGAAATTCGAATTTGGAATTTGAATTTGAATTTGAAATTTAAATTTTTGGAGATTTAAATTTTAAATGATTCTTGTAATGAGAAATAAATGGAGAGGCTATATAAAGATGGATACAAGAAGACGGAACAAAATTCAAGACCCAAAGAATGCTTTGGATGGAATTTTGTAATCTTTATTTTCTTTGTTCTAGGATGGAACCATGACTTGGTTATTCTGTCAATTATTTTTTCAGTGATATGTCATGGATGTATAAATATGTATTGATGGATGTTTTATATGCATATTTGACAACATGTCATATAGAATAGCTAAGTACCGCTCATACTATATTGATCATACATAATTTGTCAAAACTTGCATGTTTTTCAATATATTGAGTAGGAGAGGGTTTCAAACAAAACCCACGGCCTCCATTGTTGATCCATATTTGAAAGCATGGTAATGCCTCGCGTCAGTTCTGCCCTGACCACACCCCTCGGTAGGTGTTTACCGCCGCCGGTATGCTAGATTGGATCTCCTATGTGGAAAACATGTTCGGGTACGATCCTATTCATGACTACCCCTCGGTGGCTTGGTAGGACGTGGATCGGGCTACGTAAACAATGGTTATACACTAAAGACTCGTTTAGTTATTAACCTTCCCTAGAAGCTCTGTTAACTAAACTGGTAGCCAAATAAGCGGTTATTAATATATGTCTTAACCTTGGAGGATTTAAGGCAACATATATTAATTGGACGGGGTCCATGTTCCGGCTATTTGTTTTCATGACCACCCCTTGGTGGCTTGGGGTAATAGGTGCTGAGAATTACCGTTGCAATGCTACATGTTTTTCAAGTTTCATGTAAGACCATACTTGTATGTTTTATTTACTAAATTATCTGTATATTTGCTTGGGCTTTGTAATGATGTCTCGTATAATTTTATTTCAGTTCAAAATGTCACCGACACCCCTCATTTCAATACTTACTGAGAATAAACTGAATGGCAATAATTATAAGGATTGGAAAAGAAATCTGTTGATAGTTCTCAGCTGCAAGAGACATAAGTTCGTACTAGACGAACCATGCCTACCAGGGCCAAAACCTGACACACCGCTTGAGGGGGTCCCGGTTGCCTATACTCGTTGGAGAGAATCTAATGATATAGCTCGATGCTACATGCTTGCTAGCATGACGAGTGCTTTACAAAAGCAGCATGAGACTTATCAGGCTGCTAGGGAGATCATGGACAATCTGGAGGACATGTTTGGAGGCCAAGAAAAATTGGCTCGACAGTCTGCTATCACCAGCATTATGAACTCTAAGCAAAAGGTAGGTACTCCGGTGAAGGACCATATGATTACTCCAATGGGATTCTTCGCTGAGGCTACCGAGAATGGTGCCGAGTTAGACTACAACACCCAGATCGAGATGGTGTTCAAAACTCTGTCTAAAGATTTTGTGGGGTTTAAGGCCGCATACAATCTGGCGACAAGGGAGTTAGGACTAACCGAGCTCATGAAGTAACTCTAAGCTTATGAGCGGATGATCAGGGATGGGGATGCAGTCCAACCCATAGAGGAGGCCAATTTGGCGAAATCTTCCAAACCCTCACGGAAGAAGATGAAGCCAAACCAGAAGCAAGCGGCTTCCAATTCTTCTAATCCTCTTATCTCGGATGGGAAGAAGAAGAAGAAGAACAAGAAGCCCAGGGATCCTAAAAAATCCAAGTGCTTTCGCTGTGGGAAGGTAGGTCATTTTAAGAAGGCTTGCCGAGAAATCCTAGCCGCCAAGGGCAAGGAAGGTAAGGAACTTCACTATTTAGAAGCGTGTTTGGTGGAAGAATCGAAACACACTTGGGTCATTGATTCAAGCGCCACTAATCATATTTGTGTTTCTATACAGGTGTTCGTGGAAACGAGAAGTCTACATAATAGGGGCCTCTCGTTGCGAACTGGAGACTGCAGCTTGGTGGTGGCTGAGGCAGTGGGAGATATTTACCTTTACTTTGATCAATTTAGGTTTATTTTATTGAAAGACTGTTTTTATGTTCCTAATTTTAGGAGGAACCTTATATCGGTAGCTTGTTCAATAAAGGATTCTTATTCAGTTTCTTTTCGTAAAAGAGTTGATATTCATAGAAATAAGTCTTTTATCTGTTCTGGATGGATGGATAGAAACCTATATTTGATCAAACCAAAGATGTACCCATTGCTTGACACTGAACTAATAGATAACTCAAAAAGGTTGAAAGTTTCTCACTCTGACAAGGTGTATCTTTGGCATTTGAGACTTGATCATATTAATCAGGATAGGATTCAAAGATTGGTGAAAGACGGTCCTTTGGAATCTCTGGAGGAGGTACGTCTTCCCCAATATGAGTCTTGTCTAGAGGGAAAGATGACTAAGAGGTCTTTTGGAGCTAAGTGTACAAGGGCTCAGGAGCTCTTAGAAATTGTGCACACTGACGTATGTGGCCCCATGAACATTACAGCACGAGGAGAGTTCAAGTATTATGTATCTTTTATAGATGATTACTCGAGGTATGGATATGTGTATATGATGCACCGCAAGAGCGAAACCTTTGATAAGTTCAAAGAGTATCGTTCGGAAGTGGAAAAGCAATTGGATAAATCCATAAAGACACTTCGATCTGATCGAGGTAGCGAATACCTCTCCGATGAATTTCTAGGACATCTTGTAGAGAACGGGATATCATCCCAATTGACTGCACCTGGTACTCCACAACAGAATGGTGTAGCCGAAAGGAGAAACAAGACCTTGTTGGATATGGTACGGTCCATGATGAGTTATTCAACGCTGCCATTATCATTTTGGGGATATGCTTTACAAATGGCATACTATATTCTGAACCAGGTTTCAAGCAAATTAAATTCCAGAACTCCGTATGAATTGTGGCATGGCAGGAAGCTCTCCTTTAGACATATGAGAATATGGGGCTGCCCGGCGCATGTACTGGATGGGGATGCGAAGAAGTTGGAACCAAGATCAGAATTGTGCATGTTTGTAGGGTATCCAAAGAGAACTAAAGGAGTTCTATTCTATAACCCGAAGGAACAAAAAATCATTGTCTTAACCCATGCGACATTCTTGGAGGAAAGTCACATGAATGACTTTAAGTCTCGAAGCAAAGTGGTGCTAGAGAAGTTATCGGGTGAAAGAACTGCTCCACAGATTTCGGCCTTGGACGCAAGTCTGAGTTCCGATGAAGGACCTACAGATGATCGACAATTTAGGGTGCCTCGTCGTAGTGGGAGGGTTTCAAAGAAACCTAATTTCTTCATGTATGATGCTGAGGTATACCAGGCCGAGGCTTATGAGCATGAGGATGATTCAGTCACCTATGATGAAGCTATAAATGATGTTGATTCTAAATCTTGGAAACAGGCTATGAACAATGAGATGGATTCTATGAAATCTAACTCTGTTTGGGAACTTGTAGATTTGTCGGATGGGATAAAACCCATTGGATGCAAATGGGTCTACAAAGGAAAGAAGGATGCGGAAGGGAGAGTGGAAACTTTCAAAGCTGGACTGGTTGCAAAGGGGTACACGCAAAAGGCTGGAATCGATTATGATGAAACCTTTTCACCTGTTGCTATGCTGAAGTCTATCCGTATTCTTCTGTCCGTTGCTGCAGCTCTCGATTACGAGATCTGGCAAATGGATGTCAAGACGGCATTCTTGAATGGCCATCTTGAAGAGTGTATCTATATGATATAGCCCGAAGAGTTCGTAGTGAAAAGCCAAGAAAGGAAAGTCTGCAAGTTGCTTAGATCCATTTATGGATTAAAGCAAGCATCCCGCTCATGGAACCAGAGGTTTGATCAAGCGATTAAGACATTTGGTTTTGAGCAGAACGTTGATGAACCCTGTGTTTATAAACGTATTAAGGATGGAAAAGTGGTCTTTCTGATACTCTATATCGATGATATACTACTCATTGGGAATGATGTAGGGAACTTATCATCGGTCAAGTTTTGATTACACTAATAGTTTGACATGAAGGACTTGGGAGAAGTTAATTATGTTCTAGTCATTCGTCTCTTCAGAGATCGAAAGAACAAAATGATAGCATTGTCCCAAGCTTCATACATGGATAAAATAATTGACAAATATGCAATGCAAGAGGCAAAGAAAGGTTCACAACCTTCTATTGCTAGTCTAGCTCTTTCATTGGATGACTGTCCCAAGACATCGGAAGAAAGAGAGTGTATGAGTAAGGTCCCTTATGCATCCGCTGTGGGTAGTCTTATGTACGCTATGCTTTGCACTCGCCTGGATATATGTTTTGCAGTAGGTATGGTGAGTCGATATCAAGTGAATCCTGGAACCAAGCACTGGCAAGCAGTAAAACATATACTCAAGTATCTTAAAAGAATGAGGGATTATATACTGGGGTATTCTGGAGGGGACCTAACACCCATAGGATACATGGGCTGAGTCCTCCAGAATTGCAAGGATTCGAGGAAGTCGACGTTAGAGGGCACGTGGAGACAGGATTAATGGATGTATGTAAGATCGCGTCCAAGGACAACATTGCCGATCCCTCTGCTAAGACTTTGGTGGCTAGAAGCTTTGAGAGGCACGTAGAGGCGATGGGGATGCATAACATAGTACATCTGCTGGCTTAGGGCAAGTAGGAGATTGTTAGGAAATGCCCTAAGCATTAGAGACATTTTGATGTATTTATTTTAAACTGGATAATAAAATTATATATAGAGGTTATTCATTACATTGCTATCTGTCCTCGTTTTATTTACATGTTAAAGTAAATGTACGCAAATATGACTCCGTGACTGCTTGTGTTAAACTGTTAGAACGTTGCATGCAATGGACTTTTATATGCGAGAAGACAATGTTCTAAAGTAAGCAGTCTAAACTATGGTCTGTAGTCTATGGGGTCAGATCGAGCATCTAACTCATGTTAAGACTATTATGTTGTCTAAAGCCTTGGAGGGGATGGTTTGTCTTGACTGTCTAGGGCTGGATTCCCAAGTAGAGACATAGATATGTTGCTTGGTGGTGACATATTAGACCGAGACTAAAGCGTGATTGATCTATGAAGTCCGCTTTGAGTGGATCGATCTGCTTTTGACGTTCATTGTGAAGTAACCTTAATCCTGAGTAAAAGGACAGCTTCATGTATATGACTTGTGTACTTTGATGTTTCAATGGCTAAAGCGTCTCAGAGGTAGTAAGCTTATAGACTAGTTCGTTAGGTTCATAACTTGTATACGATAAAGGGTTCATTTACAGATATCGAAATCATAGTTCTAATGAGGAGTTAAGGGTATCCTCCTAAAGGTATTATACTGAATGTGAAAATGGACAAGGCCTTGGGTTGTCTGCTGGGCGGATGACTTCTTATTCACATATGGTGAATAATCATTTTCTTAATTCGGTAGTATAATGGAACTTTAAGATAGACTGACCAGTAGGATTAAACGGACTTTGGCCTAAGGCTGATCATGGATATCATATGAGAGTTCTGCATACATGACAAGGTCATTGGACGATAGCTTGTCATAGGCTTATGTAATACAATATATAATTAGGAGTTCAGTTTCAGGTTTATAGTGGTGTGACTCTGAAATTTGTGATCATATGATTGAGTTGTTCGGTAAAAAATGATGATCATATGGATTTGCGGGAGCCCGATTATATATGTCCAATCAGTCCCTCTAATAGCTCCACATAATTCCTTAACGTTTGGCAAATTGATTTGTGTATGCTATTGGCTAGTTTATTATGCACGGATGGTGTTGACATAGGATTAGGATGGTAGACAAGATTCTCTCTGGTTGGATTCAGATTTTGTTTTGGATAATAGAGTACACAATTATTCGAACTTCAAATAAAGTTGCCATGATTTTATTTGAGATTGGATTGGAGTTGTAGAAAATTATCCATGAGAACAAGAATTTGAAATACAACTGTTTTGTGGATTTTGAAATTTGAATTTTGAAATTTGAAATTTGAAATTTGAATTTGAAATTTGAAATTTGAAATTTGAATTTGAAATTCGAATTTGAAATTTGAAATTCAAATTTTGAATCACAGTCCAAGTGGGATTCGAATTTATTGTGGTAAATCCACAAGGAATGAAATTCGAATTTGAGTTGGATATGGAGAGGAAAATCTTGTTAGAATCCTACTTGAATTTTGATTCCAAATCCTGACTAAAGTTGGACGAAAATTTTGCGGATTATCCTTAATAGATTTTCGGATTTTTTGTGGATAAGGTTCAAGGAAAAATTCAAGTTTCAATCCCAGTTGAATTTAGATTCTCTCCTCCCAGATAATGGCCGAATTTTTGGAGTAAATCTCCTAGGAGATTTTCGGTTATTTTGGATAAGATGAGATAAGATTCAAGCTTGAACATCCTAGTGGAATTTTGATTCTCCCTTATCTAAAAGTGGCTGAATTTTTTAGCAGATTTTCTCCTTTGAATTTTCGGATTTTTTGGTTGAAAAAGGGAGATAAAATTCTAGTTAAAATCTTGTTTAGATTTAGATTGGATTTATCCTAAAGTGGTCGAATTTATTGTTGGGATTTTCCCCTTGGAAAATTCAGATTTTGTGCCTGTGGATAAGGGAGAATATCTTCTCCTAATCCAATTCGAATTCATAGAATCACCTCATGCAGGTCTATAAATAGAGGTCCTGCCACTCCAGTTCTCTTAGACTACAGACTCTTAGGTGAGCAGGCTTATTGTTGCATAACTCACCATGACAATAAGTTCTTTAGAGATCTGGGTGGTCGGAAGAAGACTAGCAGTGCTAGCATACCGATCGAGGTTCAGAGTGCCCACATACTCAGCCATTCGGGAATTGAAGAATAGTAGAGAAGGCTAGTTGGTTGAAGCCCTCCGGTCATTATCCTCCTGCACATTGGCATCCTTGAGGTATGAGTTTTAATTGTTGTTGGTTTGTTGTATATGGCATCATGAGATATTTAATGATCTGAAAATTTTTTATTGTTCTGCTGTGCCACTCTGATACGTTTTTATCGATTTATTTTCCTACTGGTTTTCCATTACTAACCCTAAACCACCGACGGTCTCGGTTTCCTTTCCGAACCTAATGTTTTTGTCCCTCATTTCCTGAAATACCCTTATGTCATTTTAGAAATTTTGGTAGCATTTCCGTTTGTATTTTTAGGTTTCCTCGGCGTTAGGTACGCCTCAGAACCTTTGCACCTACCACATACTCTATCAGAGGCCTATTTTATATAAATTCCTTTGGACCGGCCATGTACTATACCAGAGGCCTATTTTATACAAAGTTACCTAACTTTGTGTAAAAATTTTCCCCATTAACCAATCATCAATTTTTTTTCAAATTATCAACTCAGTTTCTCATGGTATACATCACCAAATATTTTCATCACCATAAACAATTATCATATATCACTCTTAGGTTTTCTAATGTACACATCAACATTAAAAAACCTAACAAAATTTTCATTCAACCCTAGCCTTAGGCCACGGATTTTTCATGCCAAAACACATAGAAACTTTTTGTTCTTATTACTAGGGTTTTATCAACACTTCTCATCATTGTTCAATACTAAAAATTTTTCATTTTCTAGTGTTTATTGGCCATGGGTTCTAGCATGAAACGTGCACCAAAATTGCTTGTTTCATTATTCTAATTTATGCTTTAATAAACATAGTATCAAACTCACATAACCATTAAAGCAATTCACCAAATTTCTCAACATTTTTCCCCTTAACAAGCCACGGATTTTTATAGGAAATCATGCAAAATTTTGCTTGTTTCCTAGTTCTAAATCATGCTTTAATTCACATGTCATTAGATGAACATAAATACTTAACCAATTCACCAAACTTCCAACCATTTTCTACGCCAATAATGCCACGGATTTTTGCAAGAAAAAACATGAAAAATGCTTCAAATTAGAAGCTAACCTTAAGAACTTGTTCTCTTGCAACCTTGGCTAGGATTGGAAGTTAATTTTTGTGTAAAATTTTGATAAATTGTGGCTTAGAAAGGGAAGGAGACACACGAATTTTTGGCAGAAAAATTGACAAGAGTTTGGCTAAGTTTTCCAAATTTTTCAAATGAATTTTGAAGCCGATTTATAGACAAATGGATGGGGGCCTTTCTGTAATTTTTCCCAACAATTTCCTAATTATTTAGGGACTTAAATGCAAACTTTTTGGGGTCAAAAATATAATTTTTGGGCTGCCTTCTCACCAAGTGGCCAAATCCCCTTTTTCCAAAATTTCCAAATTTTTTTCAATGCCATTATGGCTTGATCATGGCTGTGACGTCCAGTGCCCTTAGTGGCTCGGACCATCACTAAAAACTGCTTCTTCAACTTTTACTTGTACTTCTTCTTTAAAACTGATACTTAAACTTACTTAACTCGATACCATAATTTTAGGGGATGTTTTTTTTTCTTTTATATACGTGTACATATTTACTATTCATGTACGTATACTATTAAAATGCAGAATTTGAAAACATAAGGATTTCAATTATACATACACACTTATATACTTGTTTATCTGATTACTATTCACCAGATACTATTTAAATATACTATTCATACATATACTGTTTAATGTACTAAAATACCGTTTAACTTTTACTATTTAAATACTATTTAACTGTCACCATTCAAAATATTATTTACTCATACTGTGTAGAAGAATACTCGTGGTGTATCCATAACCTCATCCTTACATCCACCTCCGCCGCCATCATCGCCCCTTGATGTTTACGCTATAGGACTCTTACCTACAACATGAACACACTCCGTGAGCTTTACGCCTAGTAAGTACAACATGTTAATCGTAAAACATAGTACATACTTAAAATCTCATAAGCATGACATATATCACTTAATATATCACATACCATATAAACATATCACATATCAGCTCACATATCATGTCATCACATAACATGTCACAACACTAAATATAAAACTTCAAATACTTTATGCATGATAGAATACATAGTGTACTGATGCATATCTACTGTAACTAGAAGCATGCTGAACTGTGACTAAGGCATATCATAATAATGCATGATCCGATTATGCTCATATTATGCTTCGTTATTTATTATCTTTTCTTTACTTTACTGAGGGCCCGTGTGTCAGTACTGTGTGTTCGCAGACCATCAGTAATGTCGTGGTCAAAAGCCGGAGAGCCATCAATGGATGCTCAACTTTATGCTTTAACTTACTTTAATACCCTTTCAACTGAAAGAACCAGTACGACACGCCTATAATTTCTATCTTATTTATCTTTTCTAGCCACATGCTTCTCTAAGCTGTCCCTAATCTTACGTGATAGAGACGTATGGTATCCAACTTACTCTTTCATCAATCTACTTGATTGTGAATCTATATGCTCTTAAACATGCTGTGCAACATCGTGTGCATGATAGACGTACTTAACATACTGTCAAAGCATCATTTTAAATTCATTTTATTCATACTGTAGGCGGAGTTGTACTTACCTGCCAACGGACAGTTTATACTCTGGCCTTCGTCATAATATAGGTACCTCCCTATAATCATAATGCATTTTGTTAACATTTACTCATAGGTCACTATGGTCATTAGTGATTAATAAAAAACTCTATCGTTAGGGGGTACCAATCCTTATCGGTACTAATTGCCCTCCTCTTGAAAGTTTGATTCTTTGTAATCTCTAATCGTGGTTAATTAATTTATTTACCTAATAAATTAATTAACATCGCTCTTAGGTCACTCTTTCGTTAATGACTAATAAATCTATCGTTGTGCGGTATCGATGCTTATCGGTACCTAACTACTCTACTTTGGGAATTTAATATTTAATTTCTAATCGTGCTTAATTAATATGTCTACTTGACAAATTAATCACTGTCTCTTACTATCCCGTTCAAACTCAGTCCTTGACTGGTTAACTGACCAGTCAACTGACCGTATACCTCGCGTATTGACTGTTTAGCTTATCGGGTTACCTTTACTGATATAATCACCCCAAATTCTATACTTAGCTCGCACCCGTCCCTCGGGTGGTACTATTCCGACAGACGGGCCGTTTTCTTCCATTTCAGGATTTTGAATGGGCGGTTTACTAATCTTTAGATCATCTATCCTTCTTTCTCAGACCTAGGTCACCGAGGGGGGCTCGGGTTTCCATCCCGATCACATTTTTATCTCTCGTTTCCTAAAATACCCCTTTGTGCCATTTTAGAAATTTCAACAGCCTTTCCTCTTAATTTTTAGGTTCCCGGTGTTTAGGAAACGACTCAAACCATCTAACCTATTCCAGTCTACAACGTACTATACCAGAGGCCTAATTTTTACATAAAGCTCAACCTTTTACGTAAAAATATTCACATTTCCTCACATTTCCTTTTTTGACATTTCATCCCTTTTTCTTATAATTTGTCAAGTCAGTAATCCATAATTAATACACAATTATTCCAATAATAAAATGAGGAATCAGGGCATCAAAATAACTACCAAAATCGTTTCCATCGGTGATCGAACAAACCGTTCGATCTTGACTGCACCATCTTTGAATCGTTGTTCTTCACTTTTGAAATATTGGTCTGCAAATCTGATGCCGCGAATGTGTCCGGAACGTCGAAAATAAGCCAATGGGCCATTCTTCAATTTTTGGTCACCGAGTCACCATTGATCGGTGTTGACCGACTGTTGACTGATGTTGACCGCTGCGATGAGGGAAGTGGTGACCAATGTCTTGAAGAGCTCGACAAGAGAAACCCATTGGTGGTGTCAATTTCACCAATCGAGGCTCCTATTGCTGGAAATCGACCCTCGAAAGTCAGTGACGGCAGCAGTGGTTGGATCTCCATCTTCCTGGCGTTGTTGCCCAAAACTGATTTTGGGCTTTTGTTCCCCATGTTGTTCTGAGCATTTTGGTACCCACCTTGCAACTTAACTCCACCGGAATCGATGGATTCCATGGCGGCGACGGTGGTGGCGACGGCGGAGGTTGGGCTGTGCGATCCGGCGGCTGTTGATGTGAAAGTAGGTCTGGTTTTTGTTCTATTCTTCATCACGAATCCATTGGGACTAAAATCGTGGCATTTGGACGTCAGACGACGAAGATATGGCTGATCGAAATTTTCAGCCACCGACGGCTTTGGGCGACGCGTGCGCCTTCCTCTAATGTCGGTTCCGTCGACTCGGCACACCGTTGGACTCAGCTTGTCAAGAACTTTCCAATGGTGCCAGCGATGTCAAAAATAGAGGTTAGATTCGATCGGTGATTATTGTTCATCTACAGGTGGCGTGGGGAGAAAAAGATAGGGAAAAAAAATTATGGGGTGCCTTTTGACAAAAATCCAAAATTTCTCCCCTTTATACTAAATTTTTGAAAAATTTTAAGATATGCTATACTGACTAATTTGGGTGTGCTGAACCCAAATATATCAGTTTTATCTTCATCTGAGGTCATCTTAACTAGTTTTCCGATACTGTATGGTTCTCGGTCAAAAATTTCTTTTTATGCTCAAATGACTAATTTGAGCATTCTGATCCCAAGTATATCAGTTTTATATCAAGAAAAGGTCATCTTGACCAATTTCTTGATACTGTGGTTGTGCCTGCATTGTGTCGACACTACGCCTGCATAACGAGGCATTTTCGTGCAAAATTTCAAACACAGTCTCTCTTGACTAATTTGGACGTGCTGGTTTCAAATTTATCAGTTTTATATCCATTTGAGGTTGTTTGGACTAGTTTTCGAGATTTGTATGACTTCGTCTTGAAAAACATGTCAGGTGCTTGATTGACTAATTTGGGTGACCTAAGTTTCGGGGCGAGAAAAGGTCGTCTTGACCCTCATCCTGATACTGCATGTCTCTCAAACAAAATCTATATTTTGTGCTCAATTGACCTGATTGAGCCTGCTAACTATTAATATATCAGTTTTATGCTAGGTTAAGGCCGTCTTGGCCATGAACATGACACTGCGTTTTTCATTATTCACTGTTTACTATTTATTATTTGCTGTTTTCTATCTGACTGACTAGTCTGAGTATTCTGACTCCGATTTTGTCAGTCTTTGGGCGAGAAGAGGTCATCTAGACCACTTTTCTTGATATTGTGCATCTATTAGGGCAATTATCGCTACTGTGCTCAGATGGCCAGTTTGAGCATACTGATGACTAGCTCATCAGTTCTGTGTCAAGAAATGGTCATCTGGACCAGTTTCTTGATACTGCGTGTCTCATACGCACACTCACATAATAGGGTGGACCGATTTTACTGTCGGTTGCCCCTGTCATTGCATGAATAGTAATTAAACGTTACTGTACCTGTTTAATTCATTCAACTAGAAAGTGTACTATATTTATTAACTTAATTACCAATTACATAGTAATTAAGCTCTATAATTCATGAGAGTCATTATAGCGGTTCTCAGCTCATTACACATCCTTTTACATGGACTCTTACACGGGCGTGTGCAAGGCAACACGGGCATGTACGATTTGAACACGGGCGTGTACTAGTTGAGACTCCTCAACACGACCATGTCTTTGAAACATATTCATTTATCCGAGCGGTACATGGCCTCTTACACGGTTGTGTACCTGACAGTGTTACACTATACAGCAATGTACACTCACACGGCTTCTTACAAATAGACAGTGCGAAGGGTACACGGTCACTCACACGACCGTGTACCTGACCGTATTACTTAAATTTGCACTAAAAGGCATCAAATTATTTCTATTTTATTCCTTAATGACTTATTATATGGTAAGCAGGTGCCATGAAAATGGCGATCATTACAACCTACCCCCCTTACAAAATTTTCATCATCGAAAATTAGAATAATTCCAGGAAGTCTCTTTTCATGTCTTCTTCCTGTTCTCACGTGGCTTCCTTAATTCTGACTAGGATCCACATGGGTTTCTCCTCGTACGTTGGATCAGCGTGTACTACAACGGGTTCTTTACTCAGATCATGTGAGCTGTCTAGCACATACTTCTTCAGTATTGAGACGTGAAAGATGTCGTGCACTCAAGCTAACTCAGGAGGAAGTGTTAGTCTATAAGCCACCTTTCCAACTTTCTCTATTATCTCAGGGGTCCTATGTACCTATGATTGAGCTTTCCTTTCCTTTTAAAGCGCATCACCCCTTTCATGGGTGTTGCCTTGAAAAAGACCGAGTCTCCTACTTAAAACTTGAAGGGTCTATGGTGCTTATCGTCAAAATTCTTCTATTGACTGTGCACTGTATCTAACGTTTCTCGTATTAGCATCACGTCGACCATGGTATTCTTGATGATGTCTGAGCTAATTAGTCGTTTCTCTCCGGTCTCATACTAATGAGCCAGAGATCTGCATTTCCTTCCATAAAGTACCTCGTATAGTGCCATTCCTATCGAGGAATGGTAGTTGCTATTGTACGAGAACTCGCTCAATGGTAACTTCTGATCTCAATTTCCTTTGAAGTTTAGGACGCAGGCTCTCAACATGTCCCTAACGTCTGTGTGGTCCTCTCAAACTAACTGTTAGTCTGAGGATGAGATGCTATGCTGAACTTTAACTTGGACCCTAATGCGGCCTGAACGCTTTGCCAAAATCTTGAGATGAAGCATCCGTTACGATCTGAGACGATTGACTTTGGCACTCCGTACAGTTTTATGAATTGAACCGCATAGATTTCTACTAGTCGGTTCTCCGGGTAGCTAACTTTTATCGCAAGAAATCTAGTTGATTTCGTCAATCTATCTACAATCACTTAGATCGCGTCATTACCGTTTGATGTCCTTGGCAGTTTGACCACGAAATCTGTTGTAATCTTGTCCCATTTCCATTTGGGCAGCTTAATTTTCTGTAATTCTCCTACTGGGCGTTGGTGTTCTGCCTTAACCTTCAGGCATGTAACGTATCTAACGATGAACTCAGAGATGTCATTCTTCATTCCAAGCCACCAAAAGCTTTCCTTTAGGTCCTTGTACATCCTATTCGCCACTGGATGTAAGGAATATGGCATCTCGTGAGGTTCTGAAAGGATTCACTTCGTGAATTCTTCATCTTTCAGAGCACACACTCTATCTTTGTAGTAGAGTATGCCGTCCTTAGGGATTCTAAACTCTGAACCCTTGTCCTCTATAGATTCCTTTCTGGACTTGAGCAGGGACAAATCAAAGTCTTGACCGATCTTGATCTCTTCTTGGAGCGTCAATTGGAGGGTCATGTCAGACAACCTCCTTGTCAAAATATTGATCTCGCTGCCATATAGCTCCTTTGTAGCACTCTCGACAAGGCACTGATAGCCATAGGCATAGTAAAATGCTTCAGACTCTGCGCATCAGCCACCTTATTATCGTTCCCCGGATGGTATAGGATCTCACAGTCGTAATCCTTGCCAACTCTAGCCATCTACGCTACCTCATGTTGAGCTCTTTCTGCGTGAAGATATACTTGAGGCTCTGGTGGTCGGTGTAAGATCTCGCACTTGACTCCGTACGGGTAGTACCTCCATGGTTTTAACACAAAAACTACTACTACTAGCTCCAGATCACGCGTTGGGTAGCTCTTCTCAGGGTCTTTGAGTTGTCGTGAAGCATACGCGACTACTCTACCACTCTGCATCGACACGATTTCCAACTCAATTTTAGATGCGTTGCTTCAAATCACAAAGCTTCCCTGGCTGGCATCTAGAATGGTTAGTATTGGAGTGCTTGTAAGCCTTCATTTTCGCTCTTGAAAGCTTTCCTCACACTTGTCTGTCCACTCATACCTCTTTCCCTTCTTGGTGAGCACTGTGAACGATGCGGCTAGCCTTGAAAAACCCTCGACAAAATGTCGGTAGTATCCTGCTAAGCCTAGGAAGCTGCGGATCTCCGTCACGTTCCTCAGAGCTGGCCACGTGCTAACTGCGTTAGTTTTTGTCAGGTCCATAGATACTCTTTCCTTAGGGACTACATGGCCTAGGATATAGACCTTCTCCAGCCAAAACTCACACTTGGAGAACTTGGTGTATCACTGATGGTCCTATTACATGTGCAAGTTGATCCTTAAATGCTCTTCGTGCTCTTCCTTTGTCTTATAGAATATAAGCATGTCATCGATGAACACAATGACAACTTATTCAAATAGTTCTTGAACATGTGGTTCATCGGGTTCATGAAAGCTGCTGGTGTGTCCGTCAATCCGAACGACATGACCAGAAACTTGTAATGTCGGTAACATGTTTGAAAGGCTGTTTGGGTACATGTTCATCCCTGATTCACAGTTGATGGTACCCTGAACGCAGATCGATCTTTGAGAACACTGCAGCGTCTCAGAGTTGATCAAATAGATCGTCAACCCACGACAACAAATGCTTGTTCTTAATCGTAATCCTGTTTAACTCTCTGTAGTCGATGCACATTCTCAGTGTTCCGTCTTTCTTCTTCACGAATGGTACGGGTGCTACCCAGGGTGAACGGCTAAGTCGAGTGAATCCCTTGTCTATTTAGTCCTTCAGTTGGACTTCGAGCTCCTTTAGTTCTACAGGGCCCATTCTGTATGAGGCCTTATAGATGGGGCTGATTTTGGTAAACGTTCAATCTCAAATGAGATCTCCGCTCTGATGGGAGTCCTACAAAATCTTCTGGAAATACCTCCGTGAATTCCCTGACTATCGGCACGTTTTTGAGTCCTATCTCTATTCATCGTGTCTTATCTACTACATATGCTAGGAAGTCTGTGTATCCACTGGATAGCATCTCGCGAGCCTTCACTACTGATATCATTGTCTTTGGTTGCTCCAGCGACAAACACTTGTAGACGAACTTTTTGCATCCAATTGGTTCGAAAGTAACCTCCCACCTTCGACAGTCTATGATGGCATCGTAAGGAAGTCCATCCCCATAATTACATCATAGTCATACATGTCGATGATGATCAGTTTAACACTCAATTCTCTCCCACAGATAATCACTAGCACTTGACGTATCCAATAATTATACAATAAAATCTAGAAGTTTATTTCATCCTATATAAGTTGCTACCTAGTTTTCTAGTGAAATCTGATGATGCAACAAATGGGTGGCTCCAGAATCAAATAAAACTAATGCGTCAAAGTTAGCAACAAAAAGCTGGCCTGTCACCACTGTAGAAGTTCCAGTTTCAGCGTCACTCCTCGTGTGAGCATGGATTCTCCCTTAGTTGTTTGGAGCTTCCAGTCTGCCTTATGTGATCGAAGGGCCTTTGATCCTGGTCTTGGCAGCATAAAGTTGATTATTCCCAGTGTGGGGTTGATTCTATTGGTTTTGTGGGTTGGAGTAGTAGTTTTTGCATAGTAGCCTTCCTTGCCATAGATGAAACAATCACTTACTCCTTGCTTGCATTCTCCTGAGTGCCTCCTTCTGCATTTCGGGCATGTCGGGTATTAGCTGATGTTTCTTCTCTGGTCGTTTCTCTTCTGGGGGAAATTCTATTATGAATCTTGGTTGCCTTGATTTCCTTTTCTCTTGTTGTTATGGGAATGCCTACTATTCTAGCCGGTCCCCATGTTCTGCCCTCTGCATTTTGACTTGGGGTTCTGCTTCCCCTGAGCCTACTCAGCTTGCGTTTTCTCCACGTTTCGTGCCTTAAAATTCTGAGCCTTTCACTCCTTATCCTGAGCCAACCACTACTCGACTCAGATATCCTTACTAACACATTCTGCTACTGTCACTGGTCCATGGCTTTCGCTACAGGCCTAAACTATGATGTCTGTTCTGAACATCTTCAGCATTCGTCTGACTCTCTACCTTTCAGTCGGTACCAAATCTGGATAAAGTCGAGCCAACTACTCAAACTTCCTAACTGCCTCTATGATAATCATGCTACCTTGGCATAGGTTGTTGAGCTCATCTTACTGCGCTACTAATGCTTCCTCGTTGAAATACATCTCCTTGAATTCCTCAATGAAGTTGCTCCAGCTCGTCTCTCTAATGTTCCTCCTAATGGTTAACATCTTCCACCACTGATGCACCTCATTGTGCAAGGTAAAGGATATGCACATCACCTTCTTTCTATTTGTTAACCCTATAAAATCCAAGATTACTTAGATGTCCATTAGCCAGTGATACAAAACTCGTTAAGAATAACGAGACCCGTCAAGATTATGAACCCAAGAACGTTCTAAAATCAGGTTCGAATGGATGGGAGACCTCGAACCGTTGCTTCAGCAAAAACAAGAACCTTGGTATATTGACCTTAACCTGTTGCTTAATGTGAAACAAGAACCTTGGTATAATGAAGACGCCACAATCAACTATGGAAGGGTTGATTGATAAGTCAGAAGTGAACCCCACGGAAAATTCTGATAAGTTCAAATAGTTCTTTAAAGAACCAAAGAGAATTAAAACTCTCAAATTTATGAATTAAACTGATGTGTTCTGATTTATTGCTATGGGGATGCCTATTTATAGGCAATTATTACAAAGAATATTCCTAAAAAAAATCTGAAAAAAATAAGCCTAAAAAATCTGAAATTATTTGAAAATTCGGAACAAAAGATATTCTTAACAAATCCTAACAAAGATAAGCCTAAACAAAATCCGGATTTTGTTTGAAAGTTGTTTACAAAAGATATTCTCAAATCCTAACTGAACCGAATTTTGTTTGAAAGTTTATTACAAAAGATATTCTCGAATCCTAACTGAAATCCTAACAAATTCGAAAAGATAATCTTTACCAAATTCATAAATGTAGGAACGTAGTTATTTTGTCACAAAATTCGAAAATCCTTGGTTAAAAAATTTCTTGGGCTTGATTGAATTAGCCAAATTCCTCATGGGCTTGAATTAAGTTAATGTATCATGAATCATGCTCAATGGGCCACGAATTTGATTGAGCCTAAACTTCTTGAATTAGCCCATTAAGTGCTTCTTTAAATCTCTTTGCTCTCGCTTTTGTAACCGGCCCAATTGGTATTTGAATTGGTTCTTTTGACATTGATTGATTCCTTTAAAGCTGTTCTTTGATTCATATCAGCCAGTCATTAGCCTCTATAGGGTTGGTGGTTCTTTCGAATTGTAATGCTTTTATGTGCCAGAATTTCTCATGCAAGTCGCCTTGCCTAGGGGTTGGTAGAAAAATAATTTGCTGCTGCAAGAGCAACCGTTACTAAGGGTGCTAGTGCTACCTGGGCTGAAGGGGCTGCTTACTCCCTCGGAGTTTCTAGGGCTATTGGAGCCTCCTGGGCTGGCACCTCTGTTGTCTGTGGTGCCTGGAGTTACTGGTCCAGCCGTTCCCTAAGCTAGTTTAGTTCCCGTTGTTGGCTCTCCATCATCTCTCGCATAGCTGTGAGCTGTGCCATCAATTCATTCCCTCGAGATGATGAATTTGACTAAGTTCTCATTCTTGTCATGTTCTCCTATGTAACCCTATCGTACAGTGGGAAAGGAAATTATGAGTCATTTATTTCCATACTTGGAAATCATCACATTGCATTTTCTTTCTTACTCTACTATCGTGAATATATGTATACATATTATATCTTTCTCTTTCTTATACTATGATGTTCAATGTAATTTGCCATATCGTATTGAAACATCACCTGAGTGCTAAGACTCATCCTGCACTTTCTATCATACTACTTCATGTGTGGAAAAATCATATCTAGGCCCTTGGGTAAAACTTTACTGCTTTTCATAATATTTTCACATAATATATTCAAGACTCTAGTCTGGTGGGAGTGACACACACATCCCCATATACTATCCTAATACGGTACATGAAGCTAATTCTGATGGCAAAAACTACTGCTTCCCTTTATACATTTACATAATCAAAATTCCCGTAGAAAGGGTCACTACTACTATAAGGACAATCCTGATTCAGTATTAGACATTTCCTCATCGTCACTATCACTAAGAGGGAACTCCCCTGAGTCCTCCTCTTCGTCTAGGGAGATGAAACTGGCTTTGTTATTGCTAGCTATGATGACTTGGGGTTCATGCATCCCCATCCATTCGTTATTACTAAAGTGGTTAGGGATCTCCTCTCCTTCATTGTCAAAATGGGCGTCGAGAAGAGCCTTATCATCATCCTCTTTCATAGGGTGTTCGGGAGACAAAGGGGCGGGTTCGAGGTTCTCTATCGATTCCCCATTGCCCTCAAGTGCTTCTGGCTGGTGCTTAGCCATGAACTCTTCGTCGGCCGGTTGGGTTGCTGGGTCTACTTGGTCACTCTCCATAATGGTGGCTGCTGAAATGCCTTGCACTTGTGCAGGGTTCCTGGGGTTGAGCACTTCTCTCTTGGCATCCACTATCTCCTGGATAAGGTTTGCTACTCTTCTTGCTTGTTCGCTCTTTTAATTTTGTTTGGCAAGGTCTCTTTCTCTCTTTCAGTCTTCTCCTGTCTTGATCAACTTTTACCTTTGGCCTCGGTTTCGTCATAAGCCTTCCTCAACATGTATTGTAGAAGTCCATATTAGTTTCTTATAGTGCACAGTATACGTTAGAACTGTGTCACCGGACATCAGCTACAGTCTTTCAATCTTATGAATAAATTCCCGTATATTCATAACTCTAGGGAACTTAGGCGGTTTCACTCCTCGCTTGCCCATAAAGAAAAACTAGGGCTGATGCTGGACTCCTCTCAAAGATATGCTCAATTGTGGTACGGCAAAACTCGACGTAGTTAAGAGCTTATCCTGGTCACAAGAATCCCGATACATGCGAAAGTATCTTCCTGAGAGATATCAACAGTCAACAGGACTCAGTGATCCTGATCAATGGTGTACAATCGGGGAATCATTTTGATAGCATGAAACCAATCCTGATATTCTCATGGAGTGCAGGAATATTGTTTGCTACTCAAAACTTAGTGGACAACTTGTTAGGAAATACCCTAAGCATTAGAGACATTTTTATGTATTTATTTTGAACTAGATAATAAAATTATAATATAAAGGTTATTTATTACATTGCTATTTGTCCTTATTCAATTTACATGTTAAAGTAAATGCACGAAAATATGGCTCACTGACTGCATGTGTTAGAACTGTTAGAATGTTGCATGTAATGGACTTTTATATGCGAGAAAACAATGTTCTAAAGTAAGCAGTCTAAACTAAGGTCTGTAGTCTATAAGGTTAGACCGAGCATCTAACTTATGTTAAGACTATTATGTTGTCTAAAGCCATGATGGGGACGGTTTCTCTTGACTGTCCGGAGCATAGACTCCTAAGTAGAGACATCGATATGTTGTTTAGTAGTGAAATATTAGACCAGGACTAAAGCATGATTGATCTATGTAGTTCGCTATGAGTGGATCAATCTGCTTTTGACATTCATTATGTAATAACCTTAATTTTGAGTAAATGAACTACTTCATGTTTATGACTTGTGTACTTTGATGTTCCAATGGCTAAAGCGTCTCAGAGGTAATAAGTTTATAGACCGGTTCGTTGAGTGCATGACTTGTATACGATGAAGGGTTTGTTTACAAATATCATAATCATAGCTCTAAGGAGTTAAAGGTATCCTCTTAAAGTGTGGCGCCCTGCCCCTCGTAGAGATCATACAATACTATTACAGTTGAGCTTTATTGCTAACTGCGATAGATTGTACTCTCGTGGGTCGCCGGCTTATCTCTCTCTCTTTTTAAATCATGTCGTTTTTGGGGAAATTTTTTTTTTTCTCTTTAGACGTCATGTAAAACATTTCCCACTATTTACTTTGTTGATAAGTACAAAGTAATATAAATAATACAGTACTTTTGTAAAATATATATATAATTACAAAGAACTGTTTCCCTTTTTTTTTTTCCTTCACTTTAACGCTCAGCGGGAAGACTCTGGCAGTACCATATCCCTCGCCCAGTTATCCTATTTGACACGCGCCATCCCGTCCGCATCCAGTCAAACAAGCTACTGAGCTGGTCGCTTACCTGCAACATTAGCAAAAATGGTGAGCTACAGGCTCAGTAAGTTCAAACATGCAAGAAATAAAATTTCTATGAATAGTACTATTCATCATGAATAGTACTATTCATCATGAATAGTATCGTTGACCACTATTCATACGTAAATAGTAACTTTGACCACTATTCATACGTGAATAGTAAGGTTGACCACACCACTGTATCACACTAGTACATCTACCGCGATGTTAGTGCTCTCACTAAACTGTCTTATGCTCAATTATGGCACAGTTTCAGTTTTAGGTCATTATCTTTGATTACGTTCTGGTTTTGAGCTCAGGTTGGCAGTATCATTTAACTGCGCATGACTGGGAGCGGTACATTAGTGCTGACCTCCACAGCCTTAATCTCATAGCCCCGAAGGCAAAATAGTACATGACTGGGAGCGGTACATCAGTGCTGACCTCCACAGCCTTATCTCATAGCCCCGAAGGCAAAAGTACCTCCCTATACGGAAGGCTGGTACGCCAGAAAGTGGTTTCATTACCGACTTTTTAACTTTCTAACCCGGTGACTTCATATTGCCCCGTGGTTAGGAATGGTTCACATTTTAATTTTAGGTGAGTGAGTTTCATTAACCTCGCTCTAGTGCCCGAAGCACAATTAACAATGTGTCCATCCTCAATAGTACCCGTAGCACATTACGTCTCTCTCTCTATTCTATCATAGTGTCCGTAGCACATATGTACCTAACTTATAGTTAGTACATTCAAGTTAGCACAATATTGCTATATGTTGCAGACAGGTAAATGTCTGAACTTACCTTATCAGACTGTTCCCTTTCTCTCTCTTGGATCTTGAATCGCCTTCCTTGTAGGCCGATTTTGGGATCCTACAGACAAAACTATGTCTGTTAATTTCTTTCCCATTTATAGCTTTTATTTTTCATTAAAAAGCTTAAATAAAACCTATTTATAACTTTTTAGGTTTTATTTATTATTTTCACCATTTTCCCCTAACTTTTACAAAATTACGATTTTGCCCCAATATTTTGGCAAAATTACAGTTTTGCCCCTGACGGAATTTTATTGATCCAGACTGCATTTTTGGATCTCATGAACTTTTCTGACTCTTTTCTAATCATTACCGGGTTCATTTCTATTTTATTTCCACTTTTTGCTTTCCCGGCCCTCGGAAAGCACTATTCCGACCCTTACGTCGGTTTAGCGATTTTCTATCGTTTCGGAGCCTCAAATGGACGTTTCACTAGTATTTAAAACGTTCATCTAGACATTCCCGACCTAGGTCTCCGAGGCTCGGGTTTTCCGTTCCCGACTCGGACCTTTATTTCATTTCCAAAAACGCCCCCCTCGAGGTCCCTTTTTTTTTCAATTTCACTCGCGTTCTATATTTTTAGGGGACGGGTTACTATTCATGAACCGCCCCTTAGGTTTTTCTTATTCACTTTTCCGTTAGGGACTCGGGTTTCCGTCCCGGCCCTAACTTTTATTTTAAATTCCTATTTTACCCCGAATGCCGTTTTTGAAATTTCGGCAGCATTTCGGCGTAATTTTAAGGCTTCCGGCGTTAGGTACGCCTCGAACCGTATGTACCTGCCACGTACTATACCACAAGCCTATTTTATGTAAAAGTTTTCCAAACTTTTACATAAAAACCCACAAAATTCCAATTCCACATTATCACCCACATTACAAAAGTTTTTCCACAATTTTGCCCTTAATTTGGTTTCGGTTTTCACAACCAAACCAAACCAAATTTTGTCAAACTTTCACCACACCTTAGGCCATTCAAATGTCACGTTTTTAACACATTTTCAAGCCCATTTTCTTTGCATTTTCAACCAATTTTCCTAGGGTTTTTACCCTTGTATAACCCACGGCCAAAGAATGAAAACATGCCAAACAATTTTGTTTCATTCTTTCCATTATAAATTCATCATTTACATATTGAAATGCATAATTCCAATCAACCAATTATCACATAGAACCATGAAAATTTTTCGTCCAAACTTTAGTAAACCCCACGGCCACTTTATGAAATGCATACCAAGAATTTTTTTCAAACTTTTCACAATAAATTCATGCTTTATTCTTCACCAATTTCAACTTTGAAAGCATGTTAGCAATTAACCACAACTTTTTCTCATTGGTTACCTAAGGTAACCCACGGATTTTCCCTTGAAAAACCAACAAAATTTTGGTTTTTCTTTAAACAAATTACATGGTTTTCTTCCTTATTTCATCCTTAACAAAACCCAACATCAATTCAATGGAAAACAACCAAAAATTTTCCATCTTTTTCTCACTATTCACCCACGGATTTTAAGAAGAAAAACCATGAAAAATTAAGTGAAAAAGGGAGTTACCTTGGTCTAATGCTTCCTTTGTCTTCAAGGAACACTTTGACACTCTTTTTTGTGAAGAAAAGTTGAAGAAAATCTTGGTTTCCCTTGGGTGGCTCACGTACACCATGGAAGAAAAAAAACTTAGCAAATTTTTCTTTGTTTTTGGCTTTCAAATGTTTCGGCCATTTGTTCCCAAGTTTTGCCGACTTATGCATGAAAGAAAGCCAGTTAATTTGGCTCTAAACCAATGAAATTTTGACACCTTTCATGCCTAATTCTTTCTCCATTTTTCAAAAATTAAAAATGGTAATTTTTGGCCAAATCTTGGCCTTTAGATCAAAAGGTGATTAAATCCTAGCCATTAATGCCACCAACCACCTTATTTATTTCATTTATTAATCTTGATTTATGATGTCATAAATGCAAAATTGAAAGTTGACTTTGACTTTCACTATTCACATTAATTCGACTACTTTTTGACCGATACCGGTTCGAGCCGAAATTTTCCCGAAATCGTCCCGGCGTGTTCCTGAGGTCTCCTGTGCAGTCGGATCAATTTAAACAGCTTCCGTTTGATCAAAATCAATCCCGGAAGTTTACCGTCTTTTATTGCTCCGGTTAGGGTTTTCAATGCCGGTTTTGCACCGTTTCACCCGTTTCAACTCGGTGAATTTTTTCCAACACTGAATTCTTACTCGTCAGTATTGTTAGAACATTTTCATATATTCTGAACAATATAAATACATTTATTTCACTCTTTAAATAGTACAAATTGTTATATACATACAATTGTACATTTTTCATCCGAGAACTGCCTAAATTTCCCGGTTGTCACATTCACCCCTCCTTATAAAATTTTCGTCCTTGAAAATTAGAACAAATGGGGGTATAAACTCCTCATCTCGTCTTCTCTTTCCCACGTAGCTTCTTCAATATTGTGATTTTTCCACAAAATCTTCACTAGTGGGATTACCTTATTCCTCAGTACTTTCTCTTCACGAGCTAGTACTTGAATAGGCTGTTGCTCATATGTCAAATCCTCGTGGATTTGAATAGGCTCATGCTTCAACACATGGGACGGATCTGGTATATATTTTCTCAGCATCGACACATGAAACACATTATGCACTGCCGACAATTCTGGAGGTAACGCTAATCTGTAAGCGACCTTTCCAATGCGTTCGATAATTTCATAGGGCCCAATGTATCTTGGACTTAGTTTCCCCTTCTTACCGAAGCGCATAATCCCCTTCATAGGCGATACCTTGAGAAACACGAAGTCTCCTTCGTCAAACTCCAAGGATCTCCGCCTCTTGTCCGCATAACTCTTTTGTCGGCTTTGCGCAATTTTCATTTGACGCTGAATTCTAGCAACTGCATCGGAAGTCTCTTTTATGAAGTCCGTCTTATGCAACTGCTTTTCTCGCAAATCGTACCAATGTAATGGTGATCTGCACTTCCGTCCATACAAAGCCTCGTAAGGTGCCATGCCTATCGAAGGTTGGTAACTATTATTGTACGAGAATTCAATCAATGGTAACTTCTCGTTCCAATTTCCCGTAAAATCCATAACACAAGCTCGAAGCATGTCTTCTAACGTCTGAATTGTCCGCTCTGACTGCCCGTCTGTTTGCGGATGAAAAGCCGTACTGAGTCTCAATTCAGTACCCATGGCCTCTTGCACGCACTTCCAGAAATTCGAAGTGAATCGTGCATCTCGATCTGATACAATGGATTTTGGTACTCCATGTAGTCTGACGACATGAGTTATATACAGCTGAGCAAACTTTTCCAACGAAAAAGTCATCTTGACAGCTATAAACCGTGCCGTCTTAGTCAGTCTATCCACAATAACCCAGATGGCATCATAACCTTCTCGGGTTTTTGGGAGTCCCACTACAAAATCCATCGTAATGTGTTCCCATTTCCATTCAGGAATCTCCAACGGTTCCAATCTTCCTGTTGGATGTTTATGTTCCGCTTTGATTCTCTGACAGGTCATGCATCTGCTCACGAATTTCGCTATATCGTTCTTCATCCCTTTCCACCAGAACTGTAACTTCAAGTCCTGATACATCTTGCTAGCTCCAGGATGAACCGAATAGGGTGTCTCATGGGCTTCTGACATGATCCGTCTTCTAAGTTCTTCATCAGCTGGAACATTTATCCTTCCTTGATAAAGGATCATTCCATCCTTGGAAATTCCTTCTTGAGAACTCGTCATTGTTTGATCTCGCCTCTGAGCTTCCTTTATATCCTTAAATAGCGATGATTCCACTTGGAGTGCAGCTAGTCTTCCAGATATCAGCTCCAAGTTCAAAGAATTTATCTCTTGCTGCAATGGCTTCGGAAGCCTGTTTATCGGTAGCTGGTGCGATATGGTAGACTTTCTACTTAAAGCATCTGCTACACGGTTGGCCTTCCCTGGATGGTATAGGATTTCACAATCATAATCCTTCACCAATTCCAACCATCGCCTTTGCCGCATATTGAGCTCTTTTTGCGTGAAGAAATACTTCAGGCTTTGGTGATCGGTGAAAATCTGACATTGAGCTCCATAGAGATAGCGTCGCCAAATTTTAAGTGCGAACACTACTGCAGCAAGTTCAAGGTCATGCGTAGCGTAATTCCTTTTATGCTCCTTTAATTGATGGGAAGCATAGGCAATTACCTTGCCCTCTTGCATCAGGACTGCTCCCAATCCTATTTTTGATGCATCACTGTAGATCACAAACTTCTCCCTTTCAGTGGGAAGCGTAAGGATTGGTGCGCTTGTCAGTCACCTCTTTAACTCCTGGAAGCTTCTTTCGCATTCCATAGTCCACTCGTACTTCCTTTCCTTACGTGTAAGAGTAGTAAGAGGTGCAGCTAGTCGCGCAAATCCCTCTACAAATCGCCGATAATAACCAGCTAACCCCAAGAAACTACGTATTTCAGTCACACTCTTGGGTGCAGGCCACTGGTTAATTACATCTACCTTTGTCGGATCTACAGCAATACCTTCCTGGGATACAACATGTCCGAGGAAATGTACTCTGTCCAGCCAAAACTCGCATTTTGAGAATTTGGCGTACAGTTGATGCTTCCTTATCGTGTTCAGCATGATCCTCAGATGCTCTTTGTGCTCCTCCTGAGTCTTCGAGTATATAAGAATGTCATCAATTAATACAATGACAAACTTATCCAAATACTCTTTAAAAATCCTGTTCATCAAATCCATGAACGCTGCTGGCGCATTTGTTAATCCAAATGGCATCACAAGAAACTCGTAATGACCATAACGAGTCCTAAACGCCGTCTTAGGAATATCACTCTCTTTGATTCTCAGCTGGTGATATCCTGATCGTAAGTCGATCTTGGAAAATACCGCTGCGCCTTTTAACTGGTCGAATAGGTCATCAATTCTAGGTAACGGATACCTATTTTTGATCGTAACCTTATTCAACTCCCGGTAATCAATGCACAGTCGGAATGTTCCATCCTTTTTCTTGACGAATAACATAGGTGCACCCCATGGAGAAAAACTCGGCCTGATAAATCCCTTATCCAAAAGCTCCTTTAATTGTACCTGCAGCTCCTTCAACTCCACTGGAGCCATACGGTATGGTGCTTTGCAATGGGTGCTGTTCCAGGCATCAACTCAATTTCAAACGAGATTTCTCTCTCTGGCGGTATCCCTGGTAACTCTTCTGGAGATACGTCAAGAAACTCATTAACCACAGGAACATCTTCAGCTTGAAACTTCTGTTCCTCTGTAGTATCCACCACATATGCCAGATATCCCACGCAACCACTGGCTATCAGCTTGCTGGCTCTCAGCGAACTGATGATCATCTTCCCGGGTCGTCGAGAAGTATCAACATACTCGAAACTCTCTTCTTCCTCGGGTTGGAAGACTATCTTTCGATTTCGGCAGTTGATCGTAGCTTGGTATTTCCCTAGGAAATCCATGCGTGGAATCACATCGTAATCCGTGATCTTCATTACGATCAACTCAGCATATAGTTCCCTATTTGCCACATATACTGGTACATAGGGTAACCAGTAACTGGACAACAATACTTCCCCAGAAGGTAAAGCTGTCTTAAATACCCTTCCCATATTATCCTTAGGAAGTCCTATCTTGTCAGCAAATGCATAGGAAACAAATGAATGCGTAGCACCGGAATCGAATAGTACAGAGGCTACATGACTAGTGACAGGAAGCTGACCTGTCACCACGTTTGATGTTCCTGCCTCTGCGTCTTCCTTGCTGTAGGCCATCACACGAGCATCAGCACATTGAATTCGCTCCTGGCGTTGCGGCCTCACTAGTGACTCTTCCACTCTGGCTTGAAGGGAATGAGCTTATGGGCGTGTCTGGTGCGGTTGGGAAGTGCCTTGTCCACCCTGCCTATTTGGACAGTTCCTGGCGTAATGGCCTTCCTTTCCACATTCGTAGCAAACAAGTAGCCCAAATCTGCATTGCCCAGAATGTCTCTTCCTGCATGTAGGGTAATTTTGCACATTAGACTCTGCATTACCAGCTGTTCTCCGCTGCTGGTTTCGATTATTGCCCTGGCGATTCCCAGAAAAATTCCCTTTCCTCTTATTTTGCTGGGATCCTTGACTATTGCCCTGGCTTGGTTTCGCATTCTGACTAGGCTTGCTCGATTGACCAACTTGTGTAGACTTCGCCAAAGCTCTCTCCTTCTTCTTTGCCTCCCAGTGTTTCTCTCTTTCCTCTTTCTGTCGGGCTGCATGAAACTCAGTTCTAATGGCCCGACTCACACAGTCTGCTACAGAAGTAGGTGGTACTAGTCCAGTATCTACCAATGCAGCAATTTCAGGCCTAAACATCCTGATCATTTTCTGTATCTTTTCCCTCTCAGTAGGGACCACATAAGGGCACAAACGGGATAGCTGGTCGAACTTTCGGCAGACTTCGCTTACCGACATGTTCCCTTGTGTCAATTCTGAGAATTCTTTCTGTTGCTTTCGTAATATTTCTGGTTAAATTCTTCCAGAAATTCCGCCCAACTCAGGGTAGACACGTCTCTTCTCATTCGTACGGTATCCCACCAAAAACGAGCATCTTTTCTCAGCACAAAAGACGCACATGCAACCTTCTCTCGATCGGTTAGGTTCATGAACTCCATGATCACTTGCAATGACGACAACCAGTCTTCAGCCTCTAGCGGATTTGTAGACCCTTCAAATTCTGGCGGTCTCATGCGCCTGAATCTTTCATAGAGGGGTTCCAAATTCAATACTGGTTGTGGTTCAGGAGCTCTCTCATGTACCGCAGCTGGAGGAATAACCGGATCTACCTCAGCTTGTTGTTCTACTTGGGTACCCTCAGAGCCTTGTCTCTGTTCTAGCTCCTCTACCCGTCGCCTCAGATTCGCATTTTCTTGCATCTGAGCTTCTAACAAAGCTTGTATCTGATCCAGTCTCTCCATAACATCATGACGTCGCTCTCGTCCCTCTGGTCGATTTCGCAAATCCACCATCTTGCCTATTGTCCTATTATGGCACAATAATTCACCGTTAGCTTTTCCATAACCACATTCGTAAAATCATATCAATTCACGAAATTTAGGGTAATGTAAAGCCACATCATTGTAACACATCATCGTACAACATATAATCATTTTGATATTTCATTCATAGCAAAACATTTATATGTCATACATAATCACCACCAGTCATATATATACATCAGCCTGAGGTACAAAATGGCCACAAGTCTATACAAAAGAGCTTTTCTCTAAGCTACTTATGTACATATACACATCTACTGGTCACTCATTCCCCGCATCTGGCACTAGAGGATATTCTTCTGGATCCTCATCGTCATCTGGCTCATCTGAGTCATCACCACTCCTAGGTAATGCTCCCTGTCCAGAGTCATCACCTCTTCGTGGTCTAGACGGTCCGGCCTCATGATCATTCATCATTCTTCTCGGTCCAAAGATGCGTGCAAACATCTCATCTTGACCCAGTGTCTCTCGTCGACTCTGCGTCAGATGCTCAATCAGAAGCTCTCTCTCAATCATCCTGATCGTCACCACGAACTCTTGGAGGGTCGGAGGAAACGGCTTGATTACCCTCTGTCTCAACTCCAAGGGTAAACCTTTCCAGAACAGCTCACAACAGTTTGCTTCAGTGAGGTTGGGCAACGGACATCTTCTCCTGATGGTCTCCTCAAATCGTGCTGCATAAGACATCATCGTCTCACCAGACAGCATGACCATCTTCTCTGTCTGGAGAATGTAGTCCCTGACCTCATCAAATCCGGGATACGCAGGTGTATCAGCCTCTCGTCTCTCTAGAGGTGCTGGAGTACGTGTTGGATCCCTAGGCGGAAACTGATCAGCCAACCGCTGACAGAACTCAGCCCAACTGAATCCTAATAAAATCTCCTGGTCGCAGTATTGCCAGAACACTCGAGCGTCTCCCTGAAACATACTGACTGCCAACTGGATCCACATATCTCGATCAATGTCGCATATCACCATGATCCTTTCTACGGCATGGAGCCAGTCCTTAGTCTCCATCGACTGTCGTCCACCGTCGAACATCGGAGGACTGCTAGCTCGAAATGCCTGTACTGCCCGAGCCGAAACTCTCACTCCAATATGTTGGCGTCCACCAACAACTGGATTGTCCACTACTACCAGTGGATGAACTATCGGTCGTGGCTGTACTATATCTACTGGCGCTGGCACTGATGCTGGTACTGGTACCGGAGGTCTCTCGGGCACCGGGGGTCTAATTACCGGTCGTTGGGGCATAGACGGCCTCACAATAGACCTCGTCCATACCCGTAATACTCCTCTCGGTCGTGGTAGCGGTGGTCTCACATATGGAGGTCTGGTCATCTTGCTACCTATAAGATAATTATTTTCATGTAAGAAAATAATTAATTGAACTTAAGTAACTACTTACTTGGATAGCGGTGCAGGATGCGCAAAGTGTCAAATCGGGATATGGTCACACTGCTCTGATATACCAACTGTGACAGCCGTTGGTATTCAAAACCAAATCAGTCGCAAACCTTGCTCTGATATACCAACTGTGGCAGCAGTTGGTATTCTAAACTAAACCAATCTCAGACCTTGCTCTGATACCAACTGTGGCGGCAGTTGGTATTCTAAACTTCACCAACCGTAAACCTTGCTCTGATACCAACTGTGGCGCCCCGCCCCTCGTAGAGATCATACAATACTATTACAGTTGAGCTTTATCGCTAACTGCGATAGATTGTACTCTCGTGGGTCGCCGGCTTATCTCTCTCTCTTTTTAAATCATGTCGTTTTTGGGGAAATTTTTTTTTTCTCTTTAGACGTCATGTTAAACATTTCCCACTATTTACTTTGTTGATAAGTACAAAGTAATATAAATAATACAGTACTTTTGTAAAATATATATATAATTACAAAAGAACTGTTTCCCTTTTTTTTTTTTTCCTTCACTTTAACGCTCAGTGGGAAGACTCCGGCAGTACCATATCCCTCGCCCAGTTATCCCATTTAACACGCGCCATCCCGTCCGCATCCAGTCAAACAAGCTACTGAGCTGGTCGCTTACCTGCAACATTAGCAAAAATGGTGAGCTACAGGCTCAGTAAGTTCAAACATGCAAGAAATAAAATTTCTATGAATAGTACTATTCATCATGAATAGTACCGTTGACTACAATTCATACGTAAATAGTAACTTTGACCACTATTCATACGTGAATAGTAAGGTTGACCACACCACTGTATCACACTAGTACATCTACCGTGATGTTAGTGCTCTCACTAAACTGTCTTATGCTCAATTATGGCACAGTTTCAGTTTTAGGTCATTATCTTTGATTACGTTCTGGTTTTGAGCTCAGGTTGGCAGTACCATTTAAGTGCGCGTGACTGGGAGCGGTACATTAGTGCTGACCTCCACAGCCTTAATCTCATAGCCCCGAAGGCAAAATAGTACATGACTGGGAGCGGTACATCAGTGCTGACCTCCACAGCCTTATCTCATAGCCCCGAAGGCAAAAGTACCTCCCTATACGGAAGGCTGGTACGCCAGAAAGTGGTTTCATTACAGACTTTTTAACTTTCTAACCCGGTGACTTCATATTGCCCCGTGGTTAGGAATGGTTCACATTTTAATTTTAGGTGAGTGAGTTTCATTAACCTCCCTCTAGTGCCCGAAGCACAATTAACAATGTGTCCATCCTCAATAGTGCCCGTAGCACATTACGTCTCTCTCTCTATTCTATTATAGTGCCCGTAGCACATATGTACCTAACTTATAGTTAGTACATTCAAGTTAGCACAATATTGCTATATGTTGCAGACAGGTAAATGTCTAAACTTACCTTATCAGACTGTTCCCTTTCTCTCTCTTGGATCTTGAATCGCCTTCCTTGTAGGCCGATTTTGGGATCCTACAGACAAAACTATGTCTGTTAATTTCTTTCCCATTTATAGCTTTTATTTTTCGTTAAAAAGCTTAAATAAAACCTATTTATAACTTTTTAGGTTTTATTTATTATTTTCACCATTTTCCCCCAACTTTTGCAAAATTACGATTTTGCCCCAATATTTTGGCAAAATTGCAGTTTTGCCCCTGACGGAATTTTATTGATCCAGACTGCATTTTTGGCTCTCAGGAACTTTTCTGACTCTTTTCTAATCATTACTGGGTTCATTTCTATTTTATTTCCACTTTTCGCTTTCCCGGCCCTCGGAAAGCACTATTCCGACCCTTACGTCGGTTTAGCGATTTTCTATCGTTTCGGAGCCTCAAATGGACGTTTCACTAGTATTTAAAACGTTCATCTAGACATTCCCGACCTAGGTCTCCGAGGCTCGGGTTTTCCGTTCCCGACTCGGACCTTTATTTCATTTCCAAAAACGCCCCCCTCGGGGTCCGTTTTTTTTTTCAATTTCACTCGCGTTCTATATTTTTAGGGGACGGGTTACTATTCACGAACCGCCCCTTAGGTTTTCCTTATTCACTTTTCCGTTAGGGACTCGGGTTTCCGTCCCGGCCCTAACTTTTATTTTAAATTCCTATTTTACCCCGAATGCCGTTTTTGAAATTTCGGCAGTATTTCGGCGTAATTTTAAGGCTTCCGGCGTTAGGTACGCCTCGAACCGTATGTACCTGCCACGTACTATACCACAAGCCTATTTTATGTAAAAGTTTTCCAAACTTTTACATAAAAACCAACAAAATTCCAATTCCACATTATCACCCACATTACAAAATTTTTTCCACAATTTTGCCCTTAATTTGGTTTCGGTTTTCACAACCAAACCAAACCAAATTTTGTCAAACTTTCACCACACCTTAGGCCATTCAAATGTCACATTTTTAACACATTTTCAAGCCCATTTTCTTTGCATTTTCAACCAATTTTCCTAGGGTTTTTACCCTTGTATAACCCACGGCCAAAGAATGAAAACATGCCAAACAATTTTGTTTCATTCTTTCCATTATAAATTCATCATTTGCATATTGAAATGCATAATTCCAATCAACCAATTATCACATAGAACCATGAAAATTTTTCTTCCAAACTTTAGTAAACCCCACGGCCACTTTATGAAATGCATACCAAGAATTTTTTTCAAACTTTTCACAATAAATTCATGCTTTATTCTTCACCAATTTCAACTTTGAAAGCATGTTAGCAATTAACCACAACTTTTTCTCATTGGTTACCTAAGGTAACCCACGGATTTTCCCTTGAAAAACCAACAAAATTTTGGTTTTTCTTTAAACAAATTACATGGTTTTCTTCCTTATTTCATCCTTAACAAAACCCAACATCAATTCAATGGAAAACAACCAAAAATTTTCCATCTTTTTCTCACTATTCACCCACGGATTTTAAGAAGAAAAACCATGAAAAATTAAGTGAAAAAGGGAGTTACCTTGGTCTAATGCTTCCTTTGTCTTCAAGGAACACTTTGACACTCTTTTTTGTGAAGAAAAGTTGAAGAAAATCTTGGTTTCCCTTGGGTGGCTCACGTACACCATGGAAGAAAAAAAACTTAGCAAATTTTTCTTTGTTTTTGGCTTTCAAATGTTTCGGCCATTTGTTCCCAAGTTTTGCCGACTTATGCATGAAAGAAAGCCAATTAATTTGGCTCTAAACCAATGAAATTTTGACACCTTTCATGCCTAATTCTTTCTCCATTTTTCAAAAATTAAAAATGGTAATTTTTGGCCAAATCTTGGCCTTTAGATCAAAAGGTGATTAAATCCTAGCCATTAATGCCACCAACCACCTTATTTATTTCATTTATTAATCTTGATTTATGATGTCATAAATGCAAAAGTGAAAGTTGACTTTGACTTTCACTATTCACATTAATTCGACTACTTTTTGACCGATACCGGTTCGAGCCGAAATTTTCCCGAAATCGTCCCGGCGTGTTCCTGAGGTCTCCTGTGCAGTCGGATCAATTTAAACTGCTTCCGTTTGATCAAAATCAATCCCGGAAGTGTACCGTCTTTTATTGCTCCGGTTAGGGTTTTCAATGCCGATTTTGCACCGTTTCACCCGTTTCAACCCAGTGAATTTTTTCAACACTGAATTCTTACTCGTCAGTATTGTTAGAACATTTTCATATATTCTGAACAATATAAATACATTTATTTCACTCTTTAAATAGTACAAATTGTTATATACATACAATTGTACATTTTTCATCCAAGAACTGCCTGAATTTCCCAGTTGTCACATTCACCCCTCCTTATAAAATTTTCGTCCTTGAAAATTAGAACAAATGGGGGTATAAACTCCTCATCTCGTCTTCTCTTTCCCACGTAGCTTCTTCAATATTGTGATTTTTCCACAAAATCTTCACTAGTGGGATTACCTTATTCCTCAGTACTTTCTCTTCACGAGCTAGTACTTGAATAGGCTGTTGCTCATATGTCAAATCCTCGTGGATTTGAATAGGCTCATGCTTCAACACATGGGACAGATCTGGTATATATTTTCTCAGCATCGACACATGAAACACATTATGCACTGCCGACAATTCTGGAGGTAACGCTAATCTGTAAGCGACCTTTCCAATGCGTTCGATAATTTCATAGGGCCCAATGTATCTTGGACTTAGTTTCCCCTTCTTACCGAAGCGCATAATCCCCTTCATAGGCGATACCTTGAGAAACACGAAGTTTCCTTCGTCAAACTCCAAGGATCTCCGCCTCTTGTCCGCATAACTCTTTTGTCGGCTTTACGCAATTTTCATTTGACGCTGAATTCTAGCAACTGCATCGGAAGTCTCTTTTATGAAGTCCGTCTTATGCAACTGCTTTTCTCGCAAATCGTACCAATGTAATGGTGATCTGCACTTCCGTCCATACAAAGCCTCGTAAGGTGCCATGCCTATCGAAGCTTGGTAACTATTATTGTACGAGAATTCAATCAATGGTAACTTCTCGTTCCAATTTCCCGCAAAATCCATAACACAAGCTCGAAGCATGTCTTCTAACGTCTGAATTGTCCGCTCTGACTGCCCGTCTGTTTGTGGATGAAAAGCCGTACTGAGTCTCAATTCAGTACCCATGGCCTCTTGCACACACTTCCAGAAATTCGAAGTGAATCGTGCATCTCGATCTGATACAATGGATTTTGGTACTCCATGTAGTCTGACGACATGAGTTATATACAGCTGAGCAAACTTTTCCAGCGAAAAAGTCATCTTGACAGCTATAAACCGTGCCGTCTTAGTCAGTCTATCCACAATAACCCAGATGGCATCATAACCTTCTCGGGTTTTTGGGAGTCCCACTACAAAATCCATCGTAATGTGTTCCCATTTCCATTCAGGAATCTCCAACGGTTCCAATCTTCCTGTTGGATGTTTATGTTCCGCTTTGATTCTCTGACAGGTCATGCATCCGCTCACGAATTTCGCTATATCGTTCTTCATCCCTTTCCACCAGAACTGTAACTTTAAGTCCTGATACATCTTGCTAGCTCCGGGATGAACCGAATAGGGTGTCTCATGGGCTTCTGACATGATCCGTCTTCTAAGTTCTTCATCAGCTGGAACATTTATCCTTCCTGGATAAAGGATCATTCCATCCTTGGAAATTCCTTCTTGAGAACTCGTCATTGTTGGATCTCGCCTCTGAGCTTCCTTTATATCCTCAAATAGCGATGATTCCACTTGGAGTGCAGCTAGTCTTCCAGATATCAGCTCCAAGTTCAAAGAATTTATCTCTTGCTGCAATGGCTTCGGAAGCCTGTTTATCGGTAGCTGGTGCGATATGGTAGACTTTCTACTTAAAGCATCCGCTACACGGTTGGCCTTCCCTGGATGGTATAGGATTTCACAATCATAATCCTTCACCAATTCCAACCATCGCCTTTGTCGTATATTGAGCTCTTTTTGCGTGAAGAAATACTTCAGGCTTTGGTGATCGGTGAAAATCTGACATTGAGCTCCATAGAGATAGTGTCGCCAAATTTTAAGTTTGAACACTACTGCAGCAAGTTCATGGTCATGCGTAGGGTAATTCCTTTCATGCTCCTTTAATTGACGGGAAGCATAGGCAATTACCTTGCCGTCTTGCATCAGGACTGCTCCCAATCCTATTTTCGATGCATCACTGTAGATCACAAACTTCTCCCCTTCAGTGGGAAGCGTAAGGATTGGTGCGCTTGTCAGTCGCCTCTTTAACTCCTGGAAGCTTCTTTCGCATTCCATAGTCCACTCGTACTTCCTTTCCTTGCGTGTAAGAGCAGTAAGAGGTGCAGCTAGTCACGCAAATCCCTCTACAAATCACCGATAATAACCAGCTAACCCCAAGAAACTGCGTATTTCAGTCACACTCTTGGGTACAGGCCACTGGTTAATTGCATCTACCTTTGTCGGATCTACAGCAATACCTTCCTGGGATACAACATGTCCGAGGAAATGTACTCTGTCCAGCCAAAACTCACATTTTGAGAATTTGGCATACAGTTGATGCTTCCTTATCGTGTTCAGCACGATCCTCAGATGCTCTTTGTGCTCCTCCTGAGTCTTCGAGTATATAAGAATGTCATCAATGAATATAATGACAAACTTATCCAAATACTCTTTAAAAATCCTGTTCATCAAATCCATGAACGCTGCTGGCGCATTTGTTAATCCAAATGGCATCACAAGAAACTCGTAATGTGTAGGAAAATAAACCGGTAAAAACGTATCAGAGTGGCGCAGCGGAACAATAAAAATTTTTAGATCGTTAAATATCTCATGATGCCATATACAATAAATCAACAAAAATTAAAACTCATATCTCAAGGACGCCAATGAAGAGGAGGAGAGTGACCGGAGGCTTCAACCAACTAGCCTTCTCTACTATTCTCCAATTCCCGAATGGCTGAGTGTGTGGGCACTCTGAACCTCGATCGGTATGCTAGCACTGCTAGTCTTCTTCCGACCACCCAGATCTCTAAAGAACTTTATTGTCACGATGAGCTGTGCAACAATAAGCCTGCTCACCTGAGAGTCTGTGGTCTGAGAGAACTGGAGTGGTAGGACCTCTATTTATAGACCTGCATGAGGTGATTCTCTGAATTCGAATTGGACTAGGAAAAGATTTTCTCCCTTATCCAAACCAAAAAATCCGAATTTTCCAAGGGAGAATCTCCACAATTAAATTCGGTTTTCCTAGGATAAATCCAATCCAAATCTAAACAAGATTTTAACTAGAATTTTATCTCCCTTTTTCAACCAAAAAATCCGAAATCTTTAGGAGAAAATCTTCTCCAAATTTTCGGCCACTTTTAGGATAAGGAAGAATCAAAATTCCACTAGGATTTTTCAAGCTAAATCTCATCTCAACCTTATCCTAAAATAACCGAATTTCCTAGGATTTAGGCTCCAAAATTTCGACCACTTTTAGGGAGTAAAGTGAATCCAAATTCAACTAGGATTGAAGCTTGAATTTACCCTTGAATCTTATCCACAAAAACCGAATTTTCCATTGAGGATTATCCTCAAAAAATTCGCCCACTTTTGTTGGGATTTGGATTCAAAATTCAAGTAGGATTCTAACAAGATTATCCTCTCCAAATCCAACTCAAATTCGAATTTCAAACCTTGTGGATTTTCCACAACAAATTCGAATCCTACTTGGACTGTGATTCAAAATTTGAATTTCAAATTTCAAATTCAAATTCCAAATTCAAATTTCAAATTTCAAATTTCAAATTTCAAATTCAAATTTCAAATTCGAATTTTCAAATTCAAATTTCAAATTCAAATTTCAAATTCAAAATTCAAATTTCAAATTTCAAAATTCAAATTTCAAATTTCAAAATTCAAATTTCAAATTCCACAAAACGGTTGTATTTCATATTCTTGTTCTCATGGATAATTTTCTACAACTCCAATCCAATCTCAAATAAAATCATGGCAACTTTATTTGGAGTTCGAATAATTGTGTACTCTATTATCCAAAACAAAATCTGAATCCAACCGGAGAGAATCTTGTCTACCATCCTAATCCTGTGTCATCACCATCCATGCATAATAAACTAGCCAATAGCATACATAAATCAATTTGCCAATCGTTAAGGAATTATGTGGAGCTAGTAGAGGGACTGATTGGACATATATAATCGGGCTCCCGTGATTCCATATGATCATCATTCTGTACCGAACAACTCAATCATATGATCACTAATTTCAGAGTCACACCACTATAAACCTGAAACTGAACTCCCAATTATATACCGTATTACGTAAGCCTGTGACGAGCTACCATCCAATGACCTTGTCATATATGTAAAACCCTCATATGATATCCATGATCAGCCTTAGGTCAAAGTCCGTTTAATCCTACTGATCAGGCTATCTTAAAGTTCCATTATACTACCGAATCAAGAAAATGATTATTCACCATATGTGAATAAGAAGTCATCCGCCCAGCAGACGACCCAAGGCCTTGTCCATTTTCACATTTAGTATAATGCCTTTAAGAGGATACCTTTAACTCCTCAGAGCTATGATTCCGATATCTGCAAACAAACCCTTCATCGTATACAAGTCATGCACCCAACGAACCGGTCTATAAGCTTACTACCTCTGAGATGCTTTAGCCATTGGAACATCAAAGTACACAAGTCATATACATGAAGTAGTTTATTTACTCAGGATTAAGGTTATTGCACAATGAACGTCAAAAGCAGATTGATGCACTCATAGCGGACTACGTAGATCAATCACGCTTTAGTCCCGGTCTAATATGTCACCTCCAAGCAATATATCCATGTCTCTACTTGGGAGTCCAGCTCCAGACAGTCAAGACAGACCGTCCCCTCCAAGGCTTTAGACAACATAATAGTCTTAACATGAGTTAGATGCTCGGCCTAACCCCATAGACTACAGACCATAGTTTAGACTGCTAACTTTAGAACATTGTCTTCTTGCATACAAAAATCCATTGCATGCAACGTTCTAACAGTTTTAACACAAGCAGTCAGTGAGCCATATTTGCTTACATTTACTTTAACATGTAAATAAGACGAGGACAGATAGCAATGTAATGAATAACCTCTAAGTATAATTTTATTATCCAGTTCAAAATGAATACATCAAAATGTCTCTAATACTTAGGGCATTTCCTAACAATCTCCCACTTGCCCTAAGCCAGTAGATGTGCCATGTTAAGCATCCCCATCGCCTCTACATGCCTCTCAAAGCTTCTAGCTACCAAAGTCTTAGTAAAGGGATCAGCGATGTTGTCCTCGGACGCGATCTTACAAACATCCACTTGTCCTGTCTCCACATGCCCTCTAATAATGTGATACCTCCGATCGATGTGCTTGGTCCTCTTGTGGTGCCGAGATTCCCTTGTGTTGGCAATAGCCCCTGTATTATCACAGTAAAGTGTGATAGGCTTGTCAACACCCGGAATGACCTCAAGGTCTCTAAAGAACTTGCGGAGCCAAACCGCTTCTTTAGATGCCTCAGCCGCAGCCACATACTCAGCCTCCATAGTAGAGTCAGCTGTGCAGCCCTGCTTCACGCTCCTCCACACAATGGCGCCTCCTCCGAGTAAAAACACTGATCCAGATGTCGATTTCCTCGAATCCTTACAAGTCTGGAAGTCTGAGTCTGTGTATCCTATGGGTGTTAGGTCCCCTCCAGAATACACTAGCATATAATCCCTCATTCTCTTAAGATACTTGAGTATATGCTTTACTGCTTGCCAGTGCTTGGTTCCAGGATTCGCTTGATATCGACTCACCATACCTACTACAAAACATATGTCCGGGCGAGTGCAAAGCATAGCGTACATAAGGCTACCCACAGCGGATGCATAAGGGACCTTACTCATACGCTCTCTTTCTTCCGATGTCTTGGGACAGTCATCCAATGAAAGAGTTAAACCGGCAATAGAAGGTTGTGAGCCTTTCTTTGCCTCTAGCATTGCATATTTGTCAATTATTTTATCTATGTATGAAGCTTGGGATAATGCTATCATTTTGTTCTTTCGATCTCTGAAGAGACGAATGCCTAGAACATAATTAGCTTCTCCCAAGTCCTTCATGTCAAACTGTTGGTGTAACCAAAGCTTGACCGATGATAAGTTCCCTACATCATTCCCAATGAGTAGTATATCATCGACATAGAGTATCAGAAAGACCACTTTTCCATCCTTAATACGTTTATAAACACAAGGTTCATCAACGTTCTGCTCAAAAACCAAATGTCTTAATCGCTTGATCAAACCTCTGGTTCCATGAGCGGGATGCCTACTTTAATCCATAAATGGATCTAAGCAACTTGCAGACTTTCTTATCTTGGCCTTTTGCTACGAACCCTTCGGGCTGTATCATATAGATACACTCTTCAAGATGGCCATTCAAGAATGCCGTCTTGACATCCATTTGCCAGATCTCGTAATCGAGAGCCGCAGCAATGGACAGAAGAATACGGATAGACTTCAGCATAGCAACAGGCGAAAAGGTTTCCTCGTAATCGATTCCAGCCTTTTGCATGTATCCCTTTGCAACCAGTCTAGCTTTGAAAGTTTCCACTCTCCCTTCCGCATCCTTCTTTCTTTTGTAGACCCATTTGCATCCAATGGGTTTTATCCCATCCGGCAAATCTACAAGTTCCCAAACAGAGTTGGATTTCATAGAATCCATCTCATTGTTCATAGCCTGTTTCCAAGATCTAGAATCAACATCCTTTATAGCTTCATCATATGTGACCGGATCTTCCTCATGCTCATGAGCCTCGGCCTGGTATACCTCAGCATCATACATAAAGAAATTAGGTTTCTTAGAAACCCTCCCACTACGACGAGGCACCCTAAATTGTTGATCATCTGCAGGTCTTTCACTGGAACTCGGACTTGCGTCCAAGACCGAAATCTGTGGAGTAGTTCTTTCACCCGATAACTCCTCTAGCACCACTTTGCTTCGAGGCTTAAAGTCATTCATGTGACTTTCCTCCAAGAATGTCGCATGGGTTGAGACAATGACCTTTTGTTCCTTTGGGTTATAGAACAGACCTCCTTTAGTTCCCTTTGGATACCCTACAAACATGCACAATTCTGATCTTGGTTCCAACTTCTTCGCATCCCCATCCAGTACATGTGCCGGGCAGCCCCACATTCTCATATGTCCAAGGGAGGGCTTCCTGCCACGCCACAATTCATACGGAGTTCTAGGAATTGATTTGCTCGGAACCTGGTTCAGAATATAGCACGCCGTTTGTAAAGCATGTCCCCAAAATGATAATGGCAGCGTTGAGTAACTCATCATGGACCGTACCATATCCAATAAGGTCCTATTTCTCCTTTCGGCTACACCATTCTGTTGTGGAGTACCAGGTGCAGTCAATTGGGATAAAATCCCGTTCTCTACAAGATGTCCTAGAAATTCATCGGAGAGGTATTCGCCACCTCGATCAGATCGAAGTGTCTTTATGGATTTATCCAATTGCTTTTCCACTTCCGCACGATACTCTTTGAACTTGTCAAAGGTTTCGCTCTTGCGGTGCATCAGATACACATATCCATACCTCGAGTAATCATCTATGAAAGAGACATAGTACTCGAACCCTCCTCGTGCTGTGACGTTCATGGGGCCACATACGTCAGTGTGCACAATTTCTAAGAGCTCCTGTGCCCTTGTACCCTTAGCTCCAAAAGACCTCTTAGTCATCTTACCCTCAAGACAAGACTCACATTGGGGAAGTCGTACCTCCTCCAGAGATTCCAGAGGATCGTCTTTCACCAATCTTTGAATCCTATCCTGATTAATATGACCAAGTCTTAAATGCCAAAGATACGCCTTGTTAGAGTGAGAAACTTTCAACCTTTTAGAGTTATCAATTAATTCAGTGTCAAGCAGTGAGTACATCTTTGGTCTGATCAAATATAGGTTTCCATCCATCCATCCAGAACAGATAAAAGACTTATTTCTACGAATATCAACTCTTTTACTAAAAGAAACTGAATAAGAATCCTTTATTAAACAAGCTACCGATATAAGGTTCCTCCTAAAATTAGGAACATAAAAACAGTCTTTCAATAAAATAAACCTAAATTGATCAAAATAAAGATGAACGTCTCCCACTGCCTCAGCCACCACAAAGCTACCATCTCCAGTCCGCAACGAGAGGCTCCTATCATGTAGACTTCTCGTTTCCACGAACCCCTGCATAGAAACACAAACATGATTAGTGGCGCCCGAATCAATGACCCATGTGTCTTTCGATTCTTCCACCAAACACGCTTCTAAGTAATGAAGTTCCTTACCTTCCTTGCCCTTGGAGGCTAGGAATTCCCGGCAAGCCTTCTTGAAGTGACCTACCTTCTCACAGTGGAAGCATTTGGACTTTTTAGGGTCCTTCGGCTTCTTGTTCTTCTTCTTCTTCTTCCCGTCCGAGACAGGAGGATTAGAAGAACTGGAAGCCACTTGCTTCTTATTTGGCCTCTTCCTCTTCCGTGAGGGATTGGAAGATTCCGCCAAATTGGCCTCTCCTTTAGGTCGGACCGTATCCTCATCCCTGATCATCCGCTCATAAGCCTGTAGTTGCTTCATGAGCTCGGTAAGCCCTAACTCCTTTGTCGCCAGATTGTATGCAGCCTTAAACCCCACAAAATCTTTAGACAGAGTCTTGAACACCATCTCGATCTGGGTGTTATAGTCCAACTCAGCACCATTCTCGGTAGCCTCAGCGAAGAATCCCATTAGAGTGATCATATGGTCCTTCACCAGAGCACCCACCTTTTGCTTAGAGTTCATAATGCTGGTGATAGTGGACTGTCGAGCCAATTTTTCTTGGCCTCCGAACATGTCCTCCAGATTTTCCATGATCTCCCCAGCAACTTGATAAGTCTCATGCTGCTTTTGTAAAGCACTCGTCATGCTAGCAAGGATGTAGCATCGAGCTATCTCATTGGATTCTCTCCAACGATTATAGGCAACCGCGACCTCCTCAAGTGGTGTGTCAGGTTTGGGCCCAGGTGGGCATGGTTCGTCCAGTACGAACTTGTGTCTCTCGCAGCTGAGAACTATTAATAGATTTCTTTTCCAATCTTTATAATTGTCGCCATTCAACTTATTTTCAGTAAGTATCGAAATGAGGGGTGTCGGTGACATTTTGAACTGAAATAAAATTATACTAGACATCATTACAAAGCCCAAGCAAATATGCAGATAATTTAGCAAATAAAACATACAAGTATGTTCCTACATGAAACTTGAAAAAAATGTAGCATTGCAACGGTAATTCTCAGCACCTATTGCCCCAAGCCACCGAGGGGTGGTCATGAGAACAAATAGCCGGAACATGGACCCCGTCCAATTAATATATGTTACCTTAAATCCTCCAAGGTTAAGACATATATTAATAACCGCTTATTTGGCCACCAGTTTAGTTAACAGAGCTTCTAGGGAAGGTTAATAACTAAACGAGTGTTGAGTGTATAACCATTGTTTACGTAGCCCGATCCACGTCCTACCAAGCCACCGAGGGGTGGTCATGAATAGGATCGCACCCGAACACGTTTTCCACATAGGAGATCCAATCTAGTATACCGGCGGCGTTAAACACCTACCGAGGGGTGTGGTCAGGTCGGAACTGACGCGAGGCGTTACCATGCTTTCACATATGGATCAACAATGGAGGCCGTGGGTTTTGTTTGAAACCCTCTCCCACTCAATATTTTGAAAAACATGCAAGTTTTGACAAATTATGTATGATCAATATAGTATGAGCGGCACTCACCTATCCTATATGACATGTTATCAAATATGCATACAAAACATCCATCAATACATATTTATACATCCATGACATATCACAGAAAAAAATAATTGACAGACTAACCAAGCTATGGTTCCATCCTAGAACAAAGAAAATAAAGATTACAAAATTCCATCCAAAGCATTCTTTGGGTCTTGAATTTTGTTCCGTCTTCTTGTATCCATCTTTATGTAGCCTCTCCATTTATTTCTCATCCCAAGAATTATTTAAAATTTAAATTTCCAAAAAATTTAAATTTCAAATTTAAATTTCTAATTCAAATTTTAAACAATTTTAATCATCATGTGTAATAATATGTAATTTCAAAAATTTCAAATTTTTAATTACATATTTTTAAACATGATTTAAAATTAAATCTCAAATTTAAAAATCAAAATTTTCAAATTTTGGACCGCCGCACCGCCGCCCGTGAAGGCGGCAGCCGCCGTGGGCAGCCACCAACCCCGGAGGGGCTGGCAGCCCACGGCCGCCCCTTGTGCAGCCTGCCGGGCTGCAGGCCAAGCCTGCAGCACCAGGCTGCACGCCCAGACTGGGCGCAGCAGCCGGCAGGCTGCAGGCAGCGCCTGCAGCCAAAGGCTGCACGCCCAGGCTGCGGCCAGCCTTGGGCAGGCCACGGCTACCCCTGGCTGCAGGCAGAGCCTGCGGCCGTGGGTGGTGTGGGCCTGTACAGGGGCTGCCGCAGCCCCATCCTGCCCGAGGGCAGGGGCTGCAGCCCCACCAAGGTTTGTCGGCCTATCCCGAGGGGTCGTGTCTCGATTTTCGTGCCATATTCCAATTTATCTTTTAGGATCTCCAAAAATTAATTTGAATCCCAATTAAATTGAAATTTTCCACACAATCAAAATTTCAACCTTTAAATTAAATTTAACTTTTGGGAAAAATAAATTACGGTCTTCAATCTTCAATCTCCTCCAAGAATAATTACATAAAAAATTCCTATACCGTTTCCGGTGTACAAAATTCTATCCATAAAAATTCGAAGAGACAAAAATTAATATCCATGGGAAAATTACAGTGTTAATAAACTGCTCCCATGGTTACATAAAAAATTCCTAGATACAATTTTTCTAAATTCTAAGGAACCATAGCCGGTATAAACAAGCATGCTTATAATAATTCAAAAAATTAAAATAACCACATACTTTATACATAATACATGATAACAACATAAAGGAACCCTAGAATACCACTCTCTAAATATCAAATCCATACATAAATAAAAAGAATAAGTAATTGTCTAATTTATGTACATGGAATAGTCATGAGATGGCTCTGATACCAATTGTAGGAAAATAAACCGGTAAAAACGTATCAGAGTGGCGCAGCGGAACAATAAAAATTTTTAGATCGTTAAATATCTCATGATGCCATATACAATAAATCAACAACAATTAAAACTCATACCTCAAGGACGCCAATGAAGAGGAGGAGAGTGACCGGAGGCTTCAACCAACTAGCCTTCTCTACTATTCTCCAATTCCCGAATGGCTGAGTGTGTGGGCACTCTGAACCTCGATCGGTATGCTAGCACTGCTAGTCTTCTTCCGACCACCCAGATCTCTAAAGAACTTTATTATCACGATGAGCTGTGCAACAATAAGCCTGCTCACCTGAGAGTCTGTGGTCTGAGAGAACTGGAGTGGTAGGACCTCTATTTATAGACCTGCATGAGGTGATTCTCTGAATTCGAATTGGACTAGGAAAAGATTTTCTCCCTTATCCAAACCAAAAAATCTGAATTTTCCAAGGGAGAATCTCCACAATTAAATTCGGTTTTCCTAGGATAAATCCAATCCAAATCTAAACAAGATTTTAACTAGAATTTTATCTCCCTTTTTCAACCAAAAAATCCGAAATCTTTAGGAGAAAATCTTCTCCAAATTTTCAGCCACTTTTAGGATAAGGAAGAATCAAAATTCCACTAGGATTTTTCAAGCTAAATCTCATCTCAACCTTATCCAAAAATAACCGAATTTCCTAGGATTTAGGCTCCAAAATTTCGGCCACTTTTAGGGAGTAAAGAGAATCCAAATTCAACTAGGATTGAAGCTTGAATTTACCCTTGAATCTTATCCACAAAAACCGAATTTTCCATTGAGGATTATCCTCAAAAAATTCGCCCACTTTTGTTGGGATTTGGATTCAAAATTCAAGTAGGATTCTAATAAGATTATCCTTTCCAAATCCAACTCAAATTCGAATTTCAAACCTTGTGGATTTTCCACAACAAATTCGAATCCTACTTGGACTGTGATTCAAAATTTGAATTTCAAATTTTAAATTCAAATTTCAAATTCAAATTTCAAATTTCAAATTTCAAATTTCAAATTTAAATTTCAAATTCAAATTTCAAATTCGAATTTTCAAATTCAAATTTCAAATTCAAATTTCAAATTCAAAATTCAAATTTCAAATTTCAAAATTCAAATTTCAAATTTCAAAATTCAAATTTCAAATTCCACAAAACGGTTGTATTTCATATTCTTGTTCTCATGGATAATTTTCTACAACTCCAATCCAATCTCAAATAAAATCATGGCAACATTATTTGGAGTTCGAATAATTGTGTACTCTATTATCCAAAACAAAATCTGAATCCAACCGGAGAGAATCTTGTCTACCATCCTAATCCTGTGTCATCACCATCCATGCATAATAAACTAGCCAATAGCATACACAAATCAATTTGCCAATCGTTAAGGAATTGTGTGGAGCTAGTAGAGGGACTGATTGGACATATATAATCGGGCTCCCGTGATTCCATATGATCATCATTCTGTACCGAACAACTCAATCATATGATCACTAATTTCAGAGTCACACCACTATAAACCTGAAACTGAACTCCCAATTATATACCGTATTACGTAAGCCTGTGACGAGCTACCATCCAATGACCTTGTCATATATGTAAAACCCTCATATGATATCCATAATCAGCCTTAGGTCAAAGTCCGTTTAATCTTACTGATCAGGCTATCTTAAAGTTCCATTATACTACCGAATCAAGAAAATGATTATTCACCATATGTGAATAAGAAGTCATCCGCCCAGCAGACGACCCAAGGCCTTGTCCATTTTCACATTCAGTATAATGCCTTTAAGAGGATACCTTTAACTCCTCAGAGCTATGATTCCGATATCTGCAAACAAACCCTTCATCGTATACAAGTCATGCACCCAACGAACCGGTCTATAAGCTTACTACCTCTGAGATGCTTTAGCCATTGGAACATCAAAGTACACAAGTCATATACATGAAGTAGTTTATTTACTCAGGATTAAGGTTATTGCACAATGAACGTCAAAAGCAGATTGATCCACTCATAGCGGACTACGTAGATCAATCACGCTTTAGTCCCGGTCTAATATGTCACCTCCAAGCAACATATCCATGTCTCTACTTGGGAGTCCAGCTCCAGACAGTCAAGACAGACCGTCCCCTCCAAGGCTTTAGACAACATAATAGTCTTAACATGAGTTAGATGCTCGGTCTAACCCCATAGACTACAGACCATAGTTTAGACTGCTAACTTTAGAACATTGTCTTCTTGCATACAAAAATCCATTGCATGCAACGTTCTAACAATTTTTACACAAGCAGTCAGTGAGCCATATTTGCTTACATTTACTTTAACATGTAAATAAGACGAGGACAGATAGCAATGTAATGAATAACCTCTAAGTATAATTTTATTATCCAGTTCAAAATGAATACATCAAAATGTCTCTAATACTTAGGGCATTTCCTAACATAATGACCATAACGAGTCCTAAACGCCGTCTTAGGAATATCACTCTCTTTGATTCTCAGCTGGTGATATCCTGATCGTAAGTCGATCTTGGAAAATACCACTGCGCCTTTTAACTGGTCGAATAGGTCATCAATTCTAGGTAACGGATACCTATTTTTGATCGTAACCTTATTCAACTCCCGGTAATCAATGCACAGTCGGAATGTTCCATCCTTTTTCTTGACGAATAACACAGGTGCACCCCATGGAGAAAAACTCGGCCTGATAAATCCCTTATCCAAAAGCTCCTTTAATTGTACCTACAGCTCCTTCAACTCCACAGGAGCCATACGGTATGGTGCTTTGGATATAGGTGCTGTTCCAGGCATCAACTCAATTTCAAACGAGATTTCTCTCTCTGGTGGTATCCCTGGTAACTCTTCTGGAAATACGTCAAGAAACTCATTAACCACAGGAACATCTTCAGCTTGAAGCTTCTGTTCCTCTGTAGTATCCACCACATATGCCAGATATCCCACGCAGCCACTGGCTATCAGCTTGCTGGCTCTCAGCGAACTGATGATCATCTTCCCGGGTCGTCGAGAAGTATCAACATACTCGAAGCTCTCTTCTTCCTTGGGTTGGAAGACTATCTTTCGATTTCGGCAGTCGATCGTAGCTTGGTATTTCCCTAGGAAATCCATGCCTAGAATCACATCGTAATCCGTGATATTCATTACGATCAACTCAGCATATAGTTCCCTATTTGCCACATATATTGGTACATAGGGTAACCAGTAACTGGACAACAATACTTCCCCAGAAAGTAAAGCTGTCTTAAATACCCTTCCCATATTATCCTTAGGAAGTCCTATCTTGTTAGCAAATGCATAGGAAACAAATGAATGCGTAGCACCGGAATCGAATAGTACAGAGGCTACATGACTAGCGACAGGAAGTTGACCTGTCACCACGTTTGATGTTCCTGCCTCTGTGTCTTCCTTGCTGTAGGCCATTACACGAGCATCAGCACGTTGCATTCGCTCCTGGCGCTGCGGCCTCACTGGTGACTCTTCCACTCTGGCTTGAAGGGAATGAGCTTGTGGGCTTGTCTGGTGCAGTTGGGAAGTGCCTTGTCCACCCTGCCTATTTGGACAGTTCCTGGCGTAATGGCCTTCCTTTCCACATTCGTAGCAAACAAGTGGCCCAAATCTGCATTGCCCAGAATGTCTCTTCCCGCATGTAGGGCAATTTTGCACATTAGACTCTGCATTACCAACTGTTCTCCGCTGCTGGTTTCGATTATTGCCCTGGCGATTCCCAGAAAAATTCCCTTTCCTCTTATTTTGCTGGGATCCTTGACTATTGCCCTGGCTTGGTTTCGCATTCTGACTAGGCTTGCTCGATTGACCAACTTGTGTAGACTTCGCCAAAGCTCTCTCCTTCTTCTTTGCCTCCCAGTGTTTCTCTCTTTCCTCTTTCTGTCGGGCTACATGAAACTCAGTTCTAATGGCCCGACTCACACAGTCTGCTACAGAAGTAGGTGGTACTAGTCCAGTATCTACCAATGCAGCAATTTCCGGCCTAAACATCCCAATCATTTTCTGTATCTTTTCCCTCTCAGTAGGGACCACATAAGGGCACAAACGGGATAGCTGGTCGAACTTTCGGCAGACTTCGCTTACCGACATGTTCCCTCGTGTCAACTTTGAGAATTCTTTCTGTTGCTGTCTCAGAGATGCAGGGTCGTAATATTTCTGGTTAAATTCTTCCAGAAATTCCGCCCAACTCAAGGTAGACACGTCTCTTCTCATTCGTACGGTGTCCCACCAAAAATGAGCATCTTTTCTCAGCACAAAAGACGCACATGCAACCTTTTCTCGATCGGTTAGGTTCATGAACTCCATGATCACTTGCAATGACGACAACCAGTCTTCAGCCTCTAGCAGATTTGTAGACCCTTCAAATTCTGGTGGTCTCATGCGCCTGAATCTTTCATAGAGGGGTTCCAAATTCAATACTGGTTATGGTTCAGGAGCTCTCTCATGTACCGCAGCTGGAGGAATAACCGGATCTACCTCAGCTTGTTGTTCTACTTGGGTACCCTCAGAGCCTTGTCTCTGTTCTAGCTCCTCTACCTGTCGCCTCAGATTCGCATTTTCTTGCATCTGAGCTTCTAACAAAGCTTGTATCTGATCCAGTCTCTCCATAACATCAGGACGTCGCTCTCGTCCCTCTGGTCGATTTCGCAAATCCACCATCTTGCCTATTGTCCTATTATGGCACAATAATTCACCGTTAGCTTTTCCATAACCACATTCGTAAAATCATATCAATTCATGAAATTTAGGGTAATGTAAAGCCACATCATCGTACAACATATAATCATTTTGATATCTCATTCATAGCAAAACATTTATATGTCATACATAATCACTACCAGTCATATATATACATCAGCCTGAGGTACAAAATGGCCACAAGTCTATACAAAAGAGCTTTTCTCTAAGCTACTTATGTACATATACACATCTACTGGTCACTCATTCCCCGCATCTGGGACTAGAGGATATTCTTCTGGATCCTCATCGTCATCTGGCTCATCTGAGTCATCACCACTCCTAGGTAATACTCCCTGTCCAGAGTCATCACCTCTTCGTGGTCTAGACGGTCCGGCCTCATGATCATTCATCATTCTTCTCAGTCCAAAGATGCGTGCAAACATCTCATCTTGACCCAGTGTCTCTCGTCGACTCTACGTCAGATGCTCAATCAGAAGCTCTCTCTCAATCGTCCTGATCGTCACCACGAACTCTTGGAGCGTCGGAGGAAACGGCTTGATTACCCTCTGTCTCAACTCCAAGGGTAAACCTTTCCAGAACAGCTCACAACAGTTTGCTTCAGTGAGGTTGGGCAACGGACATCTTCTCCTGATGGTCTCCTCAAATCGTGCTGCATAAGACATCACCGTCTCACCAGACAGCATGACCATCTTCTCTGTCTGGAGAATGTAGTCCCTGACCTCATCAAATCCGGGATACGCAGGTGTATCAGCCTCTCGTCTCTCTAGAGGTGCTGGAGTAGGTGTTGCATCCCTAGGCGGAAACTGATCAGCCAATCGCTGACAGAACTCAGACCAACTGAATCCTAATAAAATCTCCTGGTCGCAGTATTGCCAGAACACTCGAGCGTCTCCCTGAAACATACTGACTGCCAACTGGATCCACATATCTCGATCAATGTCGCATATCACCATGATCCTTTCTACGGCAAGGAGCCAGTCCTTAGTCTCCATCGACTGTCGTCCACCGTCGAACATCGGAGGACTGCTAGCTCGAAATGCCTATACTGCCCGAGCCGAAACTCTCACTCCAATATGTTGGCGTCCACCAACAACTGGAATGTCCACTACTACCGGTGGATGAACTATCGGTCGTGGCTGTACTATATCTACTGGCGCTGGCACTGATGCTGGTACTGGTACCGGAGGTCTCTCGGGCACCGGGGGTCTAATTACCGGTCGTTGGGACATAGACGGCCTCACAATAGACCTCGTCCATACCCGTAATACTCCTCTTGGTCGTGGTAGCGGTGGTCTCACATATGGAGGTCTGGTCATCTTGCTACCTATAAGATAATTATTTTCATATAAGAAAATAATTAATTGAACTTAAGTAACTACTTACTTGGATAGCGGTGCAGGATGCGCAAAGTGTCAAATCGGGATATGGTCACACTGCTCTGATATACCAACTGTGACAGCGTTTGGTATTCAAAACCAAATCAGTCGCAAACCTTGCTCTGATATACCAACTGTGGCAGCAGTTGGTATTCTAAACTAAACCAATCTCAGACCTTGCTCTGATACCAACTGTGGCGGCAGTTGGTATTCTAAACTTCACCAACCGTAAACCTTGCTCTGATACCAACTGTGGCGCCCCGCCCCTCGTAGAGATCATACAATACTATTACAGTTGAGCTTTATCGCTAACTGCGATAGATTGTACTCTCGTGGGTCGCCGGCTTATCTCTCTCTCTTTTTAAATCATGTCGTTTTTGGAGAAAAATTTTTTTTTTCTCTTTAGACGTCATGTAAAACATTTCCCACTATTTACTTTGTTGATAAGTACAAAGTAATATAAATAATACAGTACTTTTGTAAAATATATATATAATTACAAAAGAACTGCTTCCCTTTTTTTTTTTTCCTTCACTTTAACACTCAGCGGAAAGACTCTGGCCGTACCATATCCCTCGCCCAGTTATCCCATTTGACACGCGCCATCCCGTCCGCATCCAGTCAAACAAGCTACTGAGCTGGTCGCTTACCTGCAACATTAGCAAAAATGGTGAGCTACAGGCTCAGTAAGTTCAAACATGCAAGAAATAAAATTTCTATGAATAGTCCTATTCATCGTGAATAGTACCATTGACCACTATTCATACATGAATAGTAACTTTGACCACTATTCATACGTGAATAGTAAGGTTGACCACACCACGGTATCACACTAGTACATCTACCGCGATGTTAGTGCTCTCACTAAACTGTCTTATGCTCAATTATGGCACAGTTTCAGTTTTAGGTCATTATCTTTGATTACGTTCTGGTATTGAGCTCAGGTTGGCAGTACCATTTAAGTGCGCGTGACTGGGAGCGGTACATTAGTGCTGACCTCCACAGCCTTAATCTCATAGCCCCGAAGGCAAAATAGTACATGACTGGGAGCGGTACATCAGTGCTGACCTCCACAGCCTTATCTCATAGCCCCGAAGGCAAAAGTACCTCCCTATACAGAAGGCTGGTACGCCAGAAAGTGGTTTCATTACCGACTTTTTAACTTTCTAACCCGGTGACTTCATATTGCCCCGTGGTTAGGAATGGTTCACATTTTAATTTTAGGTGAGTGAGTTTCATTAACCTCGCTCTAGTGCCCGAAGCACAATTAACAATGTGTCCATCCTCAATAGTGCCCGTAGCACATTACGTCTCTCTCTCTATTCTATCATAGTGCCCGTAGCACATATGTACCTAACTTATAGTTAGTACATTCAAGTTAGCACAATATTGCTATATGTTGCAGACAGGTAAATGTCTGAACTTACCTTATCAGACTGTTCCCTTTCTCTCTCTTGGATCTTGAATCGCCTTCCTTGTAGGCCGATTTTGGGATCCTACAGACAAAACTATGTCTGTTAATTTCTTTCCCATTTATAGCTTTTATTTTTCATTAAAAAGCTTAAATAAAACCTATTTATAACTTTTTAGGTTTTATTTATTATTTTCACCATTTTCCCCCAACTTTTGCAAAATTACGATTTTACCCCAATATTTTGGCAAAATTACAGTTTTACCCCTGACAGAATTTTATTGATCCAGACTGCATTTTTGGCTCTCAGGAACTTTTCTGACTCTTTTCTAATCATTACCGGGTTCGTTTCTATTTTATTTCCACTTTTTGCTTTCCCGGCCCTCGGAAAGCACTATTCCGACCCTTACGTCGGTTTAGCGATTTTCTATCGTTTCGGAGCCTCAAATGGACGTTTCACTAGTATTTAAAACGTTCATCTAGACATTCCCGACCTGGTCTCTGAGGCTCGGGTTTTCCGTTCCCGACTCGGACCTTTATTTCATTTCCAAAAACGCCCCCCTCGGGGTCCGTTTTTTTTTCAATTTCATTCGCGTTCTATATTTTTAGGGGATGGGTTACTATTCACGAACCGTCCCTTAGGTTTTCCTTATTCACTTTTCCGTTAGGGACTCGGGTTTCCATCCCGGCCCTAACTTTTATTTTAAATTCCTATTTTACCCCGAATGCCGTTTTTGAAATTTCGGCAGCATTTCGGCGTAATTTTAAGGCTTCCGGCGTTAGGTACGCCTCGAACCGTATGTACCTGCCACGTACTATACCACAAGCCTATTTTATGTAAAAGTTTTCCAAACTTTTACATAAAAACCCACAAAATTCCAATTCCACATTATCACCCACATTACAAAATTTTTTCCACAATTTTGCCCTTAATTTGGTTTCGGTTTTCACAACCAAACCAAACCAAATTTTGTCAAACTTTCACCACACCTTAGGCCATTCAAATGTCACGTTTTTAACACATTTTCAAGCCCATTTTCTTTGCATTTTCAACCAATTTTACTAGGGTTTTTACCCTTGTATAACCCACGGCCAAAGAATGAAAACATGCCAAACAATTTTGTTTCATTCTTTCCATTATAAATTCATCATTTGCATATTGAAATGCATAATTCCAATCAACCAATTATCACATAGAACCATGAAAATTTTTCTTCCAAACTTTAGTAAACCCCACGGCCACTTTATGAAATGCATACCAAGAATTTTTTTCAAACTTTTCACAATAAATTCATGCTTTATTCTTCACTAATTTCAACTTTGAAAGCATGTTAGCAATTAACCACAACTTTTTCTCATTGGTTACCTAAGGTAACCCACGGATTTTCCCTTGAAAAACCAACAAAATTTTGGTTTTTTTTAAACAAATTACATGGTTTTCTTCCTTATTTCATCCTTAACAAAACCCAACATCAATTCAATGGAAAACAACCAAAAATTTTCCATCTTTTTCTCACTATTCACCCACGGATTTTAAGAAGAAAAACCATGAAAAATTAAGTGAAAAAGGGAGTTACCTTGGTCTAATGCTTCCTTTGTCTTCAAGGAACACTTTGACACTCTTTTTTGTGAAGAAAAGTTGAAGAAAATCTTGGTTTCCCTTGGGTGGCTCACGTACACCATGGAAGAAAAAAAACTTAGCAAATTTTTCTTTGTTTTTGGCTTTCAAATGTTTCGGCCATTTGTTCCCAAGTTTTGCCGACTTATGCATGAAAGAAAGCCAATTAATTTGGCTCTAAACCAATGAAATTTTGACACCTTTCATGCCTAATTCTTTCTCCATTTTTCAAAAATTAAAAATGGTAATTTTTGGCCAAATCTTGGCCTTTAGATCAAAAGGTGATTAAATCCTAGCCATTAATGCCACCAACCACCTTATTTATTTCATTTATTAATCTTGATTTATGATGTCATAAATGCAAAAGTGAAAGTTGACTTTGACTTTCACTATTCATATTAATTCGACTACTTTTTGACCGATACCGGTTCGAGCCGAAATTTTCCCGAAATCGTCCCGGCGTGTTCCTGAGGTCTCCTGTGCAGTCGAATCAATTTAAACTGCTTCCGTTTGATCAAAATCAATCCCGGAAGTTTACCGTCTTCCAACACTGAATTCTTACTCGTCAGTATTGTTAGAACATTTTCATATATTCTGAACAATATAAATACATTTATTTCACTCTTTAAATAGTATAAATTGTTATATACATACAATTGTACATTTTTCATCCGAGAACTGCCTGAATTTCCCAGTTGTCACATAAAGGCATTATACTGGATGTGAAAATGGATAAGGCCTTAGGTCGTCTGCTGGGCGGATGACTTCTTATTCACACATGGTGAATAATCATTTTCTTATTCGTTAGTATAATAGAACTTTAAGATAACCTGATCAGTATGATTGAATGGACTTTGACCTAAGGCTGATCATGGATATCATATGAGGGTTTTGCATACATGACAAGGTCATTGGACATTAGCATGTCACAGGCTTTCATAATACGGTATATAATTGGGAGTTCAGTTTTAAGTTTATAGTGGTGTGACTTTGAAATTAGTGATCATATGATTGAGCTGTTCGGTAGAGAATGATGATTATATGGATTCATGGGAGCCCGATTATATATGTCTAATTGGTTCCTCTACTAGCTCCACATAATTCCTTAATGGTTGGTAAATTGATTTGTGTATGCTTATTGGCTAGTTGATTATGCATGGATGGTGTTGACATAGGATCAGGATGGTGGACAAGATTTTCTCCAGTTGAATTCATATTTTGTTTTGGATAATAGAGTGCACAACTATTCGAATTCCAAATAAAGTTGTCATGATTTTATTTAAGATTGGATTGGAGTTGTTGAAAATTATCCATGCGAACAAAATTTGAAATATAACTTTTTGTAGAGTTTGAAATTTGAATTTTGAATTTTGAAATTTGAAATTTAAATTTTGAACTTGAAATTTAAATTTGAAATTCGAATTTGAAATTTGAATTTGAAATTTAAATTTGAAATTTGAAATTTGAAATTTGAAATTTGAATTCAAAATTTAAATTTGAAATTTGAATTTGAAGTTTGAATTTTGAAATTTGAACTTTGAAATTTGAAATTTAAATTTTGAATCATAGTCTAAGTGGAATTCAAATTCTTTATGGATAATTTCACAGGGTTAGAATTCAAATTTGAGTTGGATTATGGAGAGGAAAATCTTGTTTGAATGCTACTTGAATTTTGAATCCCAAATCCATCAGAGAAAAAAACGGAAATTAGTTAAGGAATATCCTCCTAGAATTTTCAGATATTTTGGATAAGGATGTAGGGAAAAATTCAAGTTTTCAATCCCAGTTGAATTTGGATTCTTTCCACCCTAGTTTGGCCGAAAATTTTGAGGATAATCTCAAGGGAGATTTTCGGTTTTAATGGATAAGGGTGAGATAAAATTCAAGCTAGAAAATCCTATTTAGATTTTGATTCTCCTCACTTTTAATGGCCGAATCTAGTCTTGTTTATGCCACTAGGGGAAATCAGTTTTTATGGATAAATGAGGAGATAAAATTCAAGTTAAAATCCTGTTTGAATTTGGACTCCAAGATTCCCTAAAGTGGCCGAAAATTATCCCTAAATTTTGGCCTAGAATTTTTGGATTTTTGTGAGTGGATAAGGGAGAAAATCTTCACCAAATCCAATTTGAATTCAAGGGATTATCTCATGCAAGTCTATAAATAGAGGTCTTGCCACTCCAGTTCTCTCTGACCACAGATTCTCAGGTGAGCAGGCTTACTGTTGCATAACTCACCATGACAATAAGTTCTTTAGAGATCTGGGTGGTCGGAAGGAGACTAGCAGTACTAGCGTACCGGTCGAGGAACCAAGTGCCCACACACTCTACCATTTGGGAATTGGAGACTAGTAGAGAAGGCTAGTTAGTTGAAGCCCTCCAGTCATTCTCCTCCTACAATTTGGTGTCCTTTTGAGGTATGAGTTTTATTGTTGTTAGTTTATTATTTATGGCATCATGAGATATTTAACGATCTTGAACAATTTTTATTATTCCGCTACGCCGCTCTGATGCATTTTTACCGATTTTTTTCCTACAATTGGTATCAGAGCCATCTCGTGACTATGGCATGTACATAAATTAGACAATTAGTTAGTCTTTTTATTTATGTATGGATTTGATATTTATAGAGTGGCATTCTAGGATTCCTTTATGTTGTTTTCATGTATTATGTATGTAGTATGTGGTTATTTTAATTTTTTAAATTATTATAAGCATGCTTGTTTTATGCCGGTTATGATTCCTTAGAATTTAGAAAATTGTATCTAGGAATTTTTATGTAACCATAGGAGCGGTTTATCATCACCTTAATTTTCCCATGGATTTTAATTTTTTGTCTCTTAGAATTATTATGATTAGAATTTTTTGTACACCGGAAACAGTTTAGGAAATTTTATGTAATTATTCTTGGAGGAGATTGAAGTTTGAAGACCGTAATTTCTTTTTCCCAAAAGTTAAATTTAATTTAAAGGTTGAAATTTTGATTGTGTCGAAAATGCCAATTTAATTAGGATTCAAATTAATTTTTGGAGGTCCTAATGGGTAAATTAGAATATGGAACGAAAATCAAGGACACACCCCTCGAGATAGGCCATCGGCCTTGGTGGGGCTGCAGCCCCTGCCCTCGGGCAAGATGGTGTTGTTGCAACCCCTGCCCAAAGCTGTACCACCCACGGTCGCAGGCTCTACCTATAACCGAAGGTAGCCGTGGCACCCTAGGGGCTGGCTGAGCCCCTAGGCTGCAGCGGCCACCCAGGCCTGCAGCACCCGAGCTGTGGGCCGTGGACTGCCAGCCTTGGGGAGTTGGGGGCTGCTGGCCTCCAGGGGCCGTGGGGTTGATGGATCGAAAATCGAAAAATTTTAATTTTTAAATTTGAGATTTAATTTTAAATCATGTTTAAAAATATGTAATTGAAAATTTTAAATTTTTTGAAATTACATATTATGACACATGAAATTTAAAATTGTTTAAAATTTGAATTTGAAATTTAAATTTGAAATTTGAATTTGAAATTTAAATTTTGGAATTTAAATTTTAAATGATTCTTGGGATGAGAAATAAATGGAGAGGCTACATAAAGATGGATATAAGAAGACGAAACAAAATTCAAGACCCAAAGAATGCTTTGGATGGAATTTTGTAATCTTTATTTTCTTTGTTTTAGGATGGAACCATGGCTTGTTTATTTCATCAATTTTTTTTTCTGTGATATATCATGGATGTGTAAATATGTATTGATGGATGTTTTGTATGCATATTTGATAACATGTCATATAGGATAGGTTAATGCCACTCAGACTATATTGATCATACATATTTGTCAAAACTTGCATGTTTTCCAAAATATTGAGTGGGAGAGGGTTTCAAACAAAACCCATAGCCTCCATTGTTGATCCATATGTGAAAGCATGGTAATGCCTCGCATCAATTCTGTCCTGACCACACCCCTCGGTAGGTGTTTACCGTCGCCGATATACTAGGTTGGATCTCCTATGTGGAAAATGTGTTCGGGCACGATTCTATTCATGACCACCCCTCAGTGGCTTAGTAGGATGTAGATCGGGCCACGTAAACAATGGTTATACACTCAAGACTCGTTTTATTAACCTTCCCTAGAAGCTCTGTTAACTAAACTGGTGGCCAAAATAAGCGGTTATTAATATATGTCCTAACCTTGGAGGATTTAAGGCAATATATATTAATTGGACAGGGTCCATGTTCTGACTATTTGTCTCATGACCACCCCTCGATGGCTTGGGGCAATAGATACTAAGAATTACTATTGTAATGCTACATGTTTTTCTCAAGTTTCATGTAGGAACATACTTGTATGTTTTATTTGCTAAATTATCTATGTATTTGCTTGGGCTTTGTAATGAAGTCTTTTATAATTTTATTTCAGTTCAAAATGTCACCGACACCTCTCATTTCAATACTTACTGAAAATAAGCTGAATGACGATAATTATAAAGACTGGAAGAGAAATCTGCTAATAGTTCTCAATTGCGAAAGACATAAGTTCGTGCTGGATGAACCATGTCCACCTGGGCCCAAACCTGACACACAACTTGAGGAGGTCTCGGATGTCTATACTCGTTGGAGAGAATCCAATGAGATAGCTCGATGCTACATTCTTGGTAGCATGACAAGTGCTTTACAAAAGTAGCATGATACTTATCAAGTTGCTAGAGAGATCATGGAAAATCTGGAGGATATGTCGGGGGCCAAGAAAAATTGGCTCGACAGTCAGCTATTACTAGTATTATGAACTCTAAGCAAAAAGCAAGTACTATAGTGAAGGACCATATGATCACTCTAATGGGATTCTTTGTTGAGGCTGCTGAGAATGGTGTTAAGTTAGACTATAACTCCCAGATCGAAATGGTGTTTAAAAATCTATCTAAGGATTTTATGGGGTTTAAGGCCGCATATAATCTGGCGACAAGGGAGTTAGGACTCACCGAGCTCATGAAGCAACTCCAAGCTTATGAGTGGATGATCAGGGATGGGGATGCGGTCCAACCCAAAGGAGAGGCCAATTTGGTGAAATCTTCCAAACCCTTAAAGAAGAGAAAGAGGAAAAAGCCAAATAAGAAACAAGTGGCTTCCCGTTCTTCTAATCCTCCTATGTTGGATGGGAAGAAGAACAAGACGAACAAGAATCCCAAGGACCCTAAAAAGCCCAAGTGCTTCCACTGTAGGAAGGTAGGTCATTTCAAGAAGGCTTGCTAGGAATTCCTAGCCGCCAAGGGCAAGGAAGGTAAGGAACTTCATTATTTAGAAGCGTGTTTGGTGGAAGAATTGAAAGACACTTGGGTCCTTGATTCGGGCACCACTAATCATGTTTGTGTTTCTATGCAGGGGTTCGTGGAAACGAGAAGTCTACATAACAAGAGCCTCTCATTGTGGACTGGAGACGGTAGCTTGGTAGTGGCTGAGGCAGTGGGAGAAGTTTATCTTTACTTTGATGAATTTAGGTTTATATTATTGAAAGACTATCTATGTTCCTAATTTTAGGAAGAACCTTATATCGGTAGCTTGTTTAATAAAGGATTCTTATTCAGTTTCTTTTAGTAAAAGAGTTGATATTCATAAAAATAAGTCTTTTCTCTGTTCTGGATGGATGGATGGAAACCGATATTTGATCAAACCAAAGATGTACTCACTGCTTGATACTAAATTAATAAATAACTCTAAAAGGTTGAAAGTTTCTCACTCTAACAAGGCGTATCTTTAGCATTTAAGACTTGGTCATATTAATCAGGATAGGATTCAAAGATTGGTGAAGGACGGTCCTCTAGAATCTCTGGAGGAGGTACGTCTTCCTCAATGTGAGTCTTTTCTTAAGGGTAAGATGACTAAGAGGTCTTTTGGAGCTAAGGGTACTAGGGCTCAAGAACTTTTAGAAATTGTGCATACTGACGTATGTGACCCCATAAACATCACAGCACGAGGAGTGTTCGAGTATTATGTCTCCCTTATAGATGATTACTCGAGGTATGGATATGTGTACCTGATGCACTACAAGAGCGAAACCTTTTATAAGTTCAAAGAGTATCGTGCGGAAGTGGAAAAGCAATTGGGCAAATCCATAAAGACACTTCAATCTGATCGAGGTGGCGAATACCTCTTCAATGAATTTTTAGGACATCTTGTAGAGAATGGGATATTATCCCAATTGACTGTACCTGGTACTCTACAATAGAATGGTGTAGCCGAAAGGAGAAACAAGACCTTATTGGATATGGTATGGTCCATGATGAGTTATTCAATGCTGCCATTGTCATTTTGGGGATATGCATTACAAACAATGTGCTATATTCTGAACCAGGTTCCAAGCAAGTCAATTCCCAGGACGCCGTATGAATTATGGCGTGGCAAAAAGCCCTCCCTTGAACATCTGAGAATATGGGACTGCCCGGCATATGTACTGGATGGGGATGCGAAGAAGTTGGAACCAAGATCAGAATTATGCATATTTGTAGGGTATCCTAAGGGAACTAAGGGAGGTCTGTTTTATAACTCGAAGGAACAAAAAGTCATTGTTTCAACCCATGCGGCATTCTTGGAGAAAAGTCACATGAATGACTTTAAGCCTCGTAGCAAAGTGGTGCTAGATGAGTTATCAGGTGAAAGAAGTGCTCCACAGGTTTCAGTCTTGGACGCAAGTCCGAGTTCCAGTGAAAGACCTATAGACGATCAACAATTTAGGGTGCCTTGTCGTAGTAGGAGGGTTTAGAAGAAGCCTAATTTCTTCATGTATGATGATTAGGTATACCAGGCCCAGGCTCGTGAGCATGAGGATGATCCGGTCACTTATGATGAAGCTATAAATGATGTTGATTCTAAATCTTGGAAATAGACCATGAACAATGAGATGGATTCTATGAAATCCAACTTTATTTGGGAACTTGTAGATCTACCAGACGGGATAAAACCCATTGGATGTAAGTGGGTCTACAAAAGAAAGAAGGATGCAGAAGGGAGAGTGGAAACTCTCAAAGCTAGACTGGTTGCAAAGGGGTACAGGTAAAAGGCTAGAATCGATTACGATGAAACCATTTTCACCTGTTGCTATGCTAAAGTCTATCCGTATTTTTCTGTCCATTGCTGCGGCTCTCGATTACAAGATCTCGTAAATGGACGTCAAGACTGCATTCTTGAATGGCCATCTTGAGGAATGTATCTGTGACAACCGGGAAATTCAGGCAATTCTCGGTTGAAAATGTACAATTGTATATATATAACAATTTGTACTATTTAAAGAGTGAAATAAATGTATTTATATTGTTTAGAATATGTGAAAATGTTCTAACAATACTGACGAGTAAGAATTCAGTGTTGGAAAAATTCACTGAGTTGAAACGGGTGAAACGGTGCCAAAATCGGCATTGAAAACCCTAACCAGAACAATAAAAGACGGTAAACTTCCGGGATTAATTTTGATCAAACGGAAGCAAATTAAATTGATCCGACTGCACAGGAGACCTCAGGAACACGCCGGGACGATTTCAGGAAAATTTCGGCTCGAACCGGCATCTGTCAAAAAGTAGTCGAATTAATGTGAATAGTGAAAGTCAAAGTCAACTTTCACTTTAGCATTTATGACATCATTAATCCATTTGATAAATGGAAAGAATTATGGTGGTTGGTAGAATGAATGGCCATGATTCATTTAACTTTTGATCTAAAGGCCAAGATTTGGCCAAAATTTACCCTTTTTAATTTTTGAAAAATGGGGAAAGAATTAGGTGGAAAGGTGTTGAAATTTGATTGGTTAATGGCCAAATTAATTGGCTTTCTTCCATGCATAAGTCGGTAAAAATTTTGGAATGAAATGGCCGAAACTTTTGAAAGCCAAAACCAAAGAAAATTTGTTAAGTTTTTTCTCTTGGTGGGTACGTGAGCAACCAAAGAGGAACCACTTGATTTCTTCAATTTTTCTTCACAGAAAGTGTGTCAAAACACTCCTTGAAGACAAAGGAAGCAATTGATTAAGGTAACTTCCCTTGCACTTGAATTTTTCATGGTTTTTCTTCACAAAATCTGTGGGTGAATAGTGATAGAAAGATGGAAAATTTTTGGTTGTTTTCCAATGAATTGATGTTGGGTTTTGTTAAGGATGGAATAAGGAAGAAAACCATGTAATTTGTTTAAAGAAAAACCAAAATTTTGTTGGTTTTTCAAGGGGAAATCCGTGGGTTACCTTAGGTAACCAATGAGAAAACTTTGTGGTTAATTGCTAATATGCTTTCTAAGTTTAATTTGGTGAAGAATAAAGCTTGTATTTCATTGTGGAAAGTTTGAAAAAAATTTCTTGTGTGAAATTCATAAGGTGGCCGTGGGGTTTTGTTAATGGTTTGGAAGAAAAATTTTCATGGTTTTATGTGGTATTTGGTTGATTGGAATTATGCATTTCAATATGCAAATGATGAATTTATAATGGAAAGAATGAAACAAAATTTTTTGGCATGTTTTCATTCTTTGGCCGTGGGTTATACAAGGGTAAAAACCCTAGGAAGTTTGGTTGAAAATGCAAAGAAAATGGGCTTGAAAATGTGTTAAAAAAGTGACATTTGAATGGCCTAAAATGTGGTGAAAGTTTGACAAAATTTGGTTCGGTTTGGTTGTGAAAACCGAAACCAAATTAAGGGTAAATTGTGAAAAAAATTTTTGTTATATGGGTGATAATGTGAAATTAGGAAATTGTGGGCTTTTATGTAAAAGTTTGGAAAACTTTTACATAAAATAGGCTTGTGGTATAGTACGTGGCAGGTACATACGGTTCGAGGCGTACCCAACGCCGGAAGCCTTAAAATTACGCCGAAATGCTGCCGAAATTTCGAAAACAGCATTCGGGGTAAAATAGGAATTTAAAATAAAAGTTAGGGCCGGGACGGAAACCCGAGTCCCTAACGGAAAAATTGAATAAGGAAAAAAATTTAAGGGGTGGGTCGTGAATAGTAACCCGTCCCCTTAAAAATGAAAAACGCGTGTGAGATTGAAAAACCGACCCCGAGGGGGGGGGCGTTTTTGGAAATGAAATAAAAGTCCGAGTCGGGAACGGAAAACCCGAGTCTCGAAGACCTAGGTCGGGAAAGTCTAGATGAACGTTTTAAATACTAGTGAAACGTCCATTTGAGGCTCCGAAACGATAGAAAATCGCTAAACCGACGTAAGGGTCGGAATAGTGCTTCCCAAGGGCCGGGAAAGCAAAAAGTGGAAATAAAATAGAAACGAACCCGGTAATGATTAGAAAAGAGTTAGAAAAGTTCCTGAGAGCCAAAAATGCAGTCTGGATCAATAAAATTCCGTTAGGGGCAAAACTGCAATTTTGCCAAAATATTGGGGCAAAATCGTAATTTTGCAAAAGTTGGGGGAAAATGGTGAAAATAATAAATAAAGCCTAAAAAGTTATAAATAGGTTTTATTTAAGCTTTTTAATGAAAAATAAAAGCTATAAATGGGAAAGAAATTAACAGACATAGTTTTGTCTGTAGGATCCAAAAATCGGCCTACAAGGAAGGCGATTCAAGATCCAAGAGAGAGAAAGGGAACAGTCTGATAAGGTAAGTTCAGACATTTACCTGTCTGCAACATATAGCAATATTGTGCTAATTTTAATGTACTAACTATAAGTTAGGTACATATGTGCTACGGGCACTATGATAGAATAGAGAGAGAGACGAAATGTGCTACGGGCACTATAAGAATGGGACACATGGTTAATTGTGCTTCGGGCACTAGAGCGAGGTTAATAAAACTCACTCACCTAAAATTAAAATGTGAACCATTCCTAACCACGGGACAATGTGAAGTCACCGGGTTAGAAGGTTAAAAAGTCGGTAATGAAACCACTTTCTGGCGTACCAGCCTTCCGTATAGGGAGGTACTTTTGCCTTCGGGGCTATGAGATAAGACTGTGGAGGTCAGCATTGATGTACCGCTCCCAGTCATATAAAATTTTGCCTTCGGGGCTATGAGATTAAGGCTGAGGAGGTCAGCACTAACGTACCGCTCCCAGTCATGCGCACTTAAATGGTACTGCTAACCTGAGCTCAAAACCAGAACGTAATCAAAGATAATGACCTAAAACTGAAACTGTGCCATAATTGAGCATAAGACAGTTTAGTGAGAGCACTAACATCGCGGTAGATGTACTAGTGTGATACAGTGTTGTGGTCAACCTTACTATTCACGTATGAATAGTGGTCAACAGACTATTCACGATGAATAGTACTATTCATAGAAATTTTATTTCTTGCATGTTTGAACTTACTGAGCCTGTAGCTCACCATTTTTGCTAATGTTGCAGGTAAGCGACCAGCTCAGTAGCTTGTTTGACTGGATGCGGACGGGATGGCGCGTGTCAAATGGGATAACTGGGTGAGGGATATGGTACTGCCAGAGTCTTGCCGCTGAGCGTTAAAGTGAAGGGAAAAAAGGGGAAACAGTTCTTTTGTAATTATATATATATTTTACAAAAGTACTGTATTATTTATATTACTTTGTACTTATCAACAAAGTAAATAGTGGAAAAAGATTGTATATGATGTTTAAAAAAAAAAAAAATTTCCCCAAAAAACGTCATGATTTAATACAAGAGAGAGATAAGCTGGCGACCCATGAGAGTACAATCTATCGTAGTTAGCAATAAAGCTTAACTGTAATAGTATTGCATGATCTCTACGAGGGGCGGGCCGCCACAGTTGGTGTCAGAGCAAGGTCTGAGATTGGTTTAGTTTATAATACCAACTGCTGCCACAGTTGGTATATCAGAGCAAGGTTTGCGACTGATTTGGTTTTGAATACCATCGGCTGTTACAGTTGGTATATCAGAGCAGTGTGACCATATCCCGATTTGACACTTTGCGCATCCTGCACCGCTATCCAAGTAAGTAGTTTACTTAAGTTCAGTTAATTATTTTCTTATGTGAAAATACTTATCTTATAGGTAGCACGATGACCAGACCTCCATATGTGAGACCACCGCTACCACGCCTGAGAGGAGTATTACGGGTATGGACGAGACCTATTGTGAGGCCGCCCATTTCCCAAAGACCGGTAATTAGACCCCCGGTACCCGAGAGACCTCCGGTACCAGTACCAGCACCAGTGCCAGCGCCAGTAGATATTGTACAGCCACGACCGATAGTTCATCCACCGGTGGTAGTGGACATTCCAGTTGTTGGTGGACGCCAACATATTGGGGTGAGAGTGTCGGCATGGGTAGTACAGGCATTCCGAGCTAGCAGTCCCCCGATGTTTGACGGTGGATGACAGTCAATGGAGACCAAGGACTGGCTCCATGCCATGGAGAGGATCATGGTGATATGCGATATCGATCGAGATATGTGGATCCAATTGGCAGTCAGTATGTTTCAGGGAGACGCTCGAGTGTTCTGGCAATACTGTGACTAGGAGATTTTATTGGGATTCAATTAGGCTGAGTTCTGTCAGCGGTTGGCTGATCAGTTTCAACCTAGGGATCCAGCACCTGCTCCAGCACCTCCAGAGAGATGAGAGGCTGATACATCTGCGTATCCCGGATTTGATGAGGTCAGGGACTACATTCTCCAGACAGAGAAGATGGTCATGCTGTCTGGTGAGACAGTGATGTCTTACGCAGCACGGTTTGAGGAGACCATTCGGAGGAGATGTCCGTTGCCTAACCTCACGGAAGCAAATTGCTGTGAGCTGTTTTGGAAAGGCTTATCCTTGGAGCTGAGACCGAGGGTGACCAAGCCGTTTCCTCCGACGCTCCAAGAGTTCGTGGTAACGATCAGAACGATCGAGAGAGAGATTCTGATCGAGCATCTGACGCAGAGTCAACGAGAGACACTGGGTCAAGATGAGATGTTTTCACGCATTTTCGGGCCGAGAAGAATGATGAATGATCATGAGGCCGAACCGTCTAGACCGCGAAGAGGCGATGACTCAGGACAGGGAGCATTGCCTAGAGACGGTGACGATTCAGATGATATCGATGACGATGAGGATCTGGAAGAATATCCTCTAGTCCCAGATGCGGGGAATGAGTGACCAGTAGATATGTATATATGTACATAAGTAGCTTAGAGAAAAGCTCTTTTGTATAGACTTGTGGCTATTTTGTACCTCAGGCTGATGTATATATATGACTGGTGGTGATTATGTATAACATATAAATGTTTTGCTATGAATGAAATATCAAAATGATTATATGTTGTACGATGATGTGTTACGATGATGTGGCTTTACATTCCCCTGAATTTCGTAAATTTATATGATTTTACGAATGTGATCATGGAGTTCATGAACCTAACCGACCGAGAGAAGGTTGCATGTGCGTCTTTTGTGCTGAGAAAAGATGCTCGGTTTTGGTGGGACACCGTGCGAATGAGAAGAGACGTGTCTACCATGAGTTGGGCGGAATTTCGGGAAGAATTTAACCAGAAATATTACGACCCTGCATCTCTGAGACAGCAACAGAAAGAATTCTCAGAGCTGACACAAGGGAACATGTCGGTAAGCGAAGTCTGCCGAAAGTTCGATCAGCTATCCCGTTTGTGCCCTTATGTGGTCCCTACTGAGAGGGAAAAGATACAGAAAATGATCGGGATGTTCAGGCCAGAAATTGCTGCATTGGTAGATACTGGACTAGTACCACCTAATTCTGTAGCAGACTGTGTGAGTCGGGCCATTAGAGCTGAGTTCCATGTAGCCCGACAGAAAGAGGAAAGAGAGAAACACTGGGAGGCAAAGAAGAAGGAGAGGGCTTTGGCGAAGTCTACGCAAGTTGGCCAATCGAGCAAACCTAGTCAGAATGCAAAACCAAGCCAGGGCAATAATCAAGGATCCCAGCAAAATAAGAGAAAAGGGAATTTTTCTGGGAATCACCAGGGCAATAATCGAAACCAGCAGCGGAGAACAGCTGGTAATGCAGAGTCTAATGTGCAAAACTGCCCTACATGCGGGAAGAGACATTCTGGGCAATGCAGATTTGGGCCACTTGTGTGCTACGAATGTGGAAAGGAGGGCCATTACGCCAGGAACTGTCCAAATAGGCAGGGTGGACAAGGCACTTCCCAACCGCACCAGACACGCCCACAAGCCCATTCCCTTCAAGCCAGAGTGGAAGAGTCACCAGTGAGGCCGCAACGCCAGGAGCGAATGCAACGTGCTAATGCTCGTGTGATGGCCTACAGCAAGGAAGACGCAGAGGCAGGAACATCAAACGTGGTGACAGGTCAGCTTCCTGTCGCTAGTCATGTAGCCTCTGTACTATTCGATTCCGGTGCTACGCATTCATTTGTTTCCTATGCATTTACTGACAAGATAGGACTTCCTAAGGATAATATGGGAAGGGTATTTAAGACAGCTTTACCTTCTGGAGAAGTATTGTTGTCCAGTTACTGGTTACCCTATGTACCAGTATATGTGGCAAATAGGGAACTATATGCTGAGTTGATCGTAATGGAGATCATGGATTACGATGTGATTCTAGGCATGGATTTCCTAGGGAAATACCAAGCTACAATCGACTGCCGAAATCGAAAGATAGTCTTCCAACCCGAGGAAGAAGAGAGTTTCGAGTATGTTGATACTTCTCGAAGACCCGGGAAGATGATCATCAGTTCGCTGAGAGCAAGCAAGCTGATAGCTAGTGGTTGCATGGGATATCTGGCATATGTGGTGGATACTACAAAGGAACAGAAGCTTCAAGCTGAAGATGTTCCTGTGGTTAATGAGTTTCTTGACGTATTTCCAGAAGAGTTACCAGGGATACCTCCAGAGAGAGAAATCTCGTTCGAAATTGAGTTGATGCCTGGAACGGCACCTATTTCCAAAGCACCATACCGTATGGCTCCAGTGGAGTTGAAGGAGCTGCAGGTACAATTAAAGGAGCTTTTGGATAAGGGATTTATCAGGCCGAGTTTTTCTCCATGGGGTGCACCTGTGTTATTCGTCAAGAAAAAGGATGGAACATTCCGACTGTGCATTGATTATCGGGAGTTGAATAAGGTTACGATCAAAAATAGGTATCCGTTACCTAGAATTGATGACCTATTCGACCAGTTAAAAGGCGCAGCGGTATTTTCCAAGATCGACTTACGATCAGGATATCACCAGCTGAGAATCAAAGAAAGTGATATTCCTAAGACGGCGTTTAGGACTCGTTATGGGCACTACGAGTTCCTTGTGATGCCATTTGGATTGACGAATGCGCCAGCAGCGTTCATGGATTTGATGAACAGAATTTTTAAAGAGTATCTGGATAAGTTTGTCATTGTATTCATTGATGACATTCTTATATACTCGAAGACTCATGAGGAGCACAAGAAGCATCTGAGGATCGTGCTGAATACGATACGGAAGCATCAACTGTATGCCAAATTCTCAAAATGTGAATTTTGGCCGGACAGAGTACATTTCCTCGGACATGTTGTGTCCCAGGAAGGTATTGCAGTAGATCCGATAAAGGTAGAGGCAATTAACCAGTGGCCTGCACCCAAGAGTGTGACTGAAATACGCAGTTTCTTGGGATTGGCTGGTTATTATCGGTGATTTGTAGAGGGATTCGCGCGATTAGCTGCACCTCTTACTGCTCTTACACGCAAAGAAAGGAAGTACGAGTGGACTATGGAATGCGAAAGAAGCTTCCAGGAGTTAAAGAGGCGACTGACAAGCGCACCAATCCTTACGCTTCCCACTGAAGGGGAGAAGTTCGTGATCTACAGTGATGCATCGAAAATAGGATTGGGAGCAGTCCTGATGCAAGACGGCAAGGTGATTGCCTATGCTTCCCGTCAATTAAAGGAGCATGAAAAGAATTACCCTACGCATGACCTTGAACTTGCTGCAGTAGTGTTCGCACTTAAAATTTGGCGACACTATCTCTATGGAGCTCAATGTCAGATTTTCACTGATCACCAAAGCCTGAAGTATTTCTTCACGCAAAAAGAGCTCAATATGCGGCAAAGGTGATGGTTGGAATTGGTGAAGGATTATGATTGTGAAATCCTATACCATCCAGGAAAGGCCAACCGTGTAGCGGATGCTTTAAGTAGAAAGTCTACTATATCGCACCAGCTACCAATAAACAGGCTTCCGAAGCCATTGCAGCAAGAGATAAATTCGTTGAACTTGGAGCTGATATCTGGAAGATTAGCTACACTCCAAGTGGAATCATCGCTATTTAGGGATATAAAGGAAGCTCAGAGGTGAGATCCAACAATGACGAGTTCTCAAGAAGGAATTTCCAAGGATGGAATGATCCTTTATCAAGGAAAGATAAATGTTCCAGCTGATGAAGAACTTAGAAGACGGATCATGTCAGAAGCTCATGAGACACCGTATTCGGTTCATCCCGGAGCGAGCAAGATGTATCAGGACTTGAAGTTACAGTTCTGGTGGAAAGGGATGAAGAACGATATAGCGAAATTCGTGAGCAGATGCATGACCTGTCAAAGAATCAAAGCGGAACATAAACATCCAGCAGGAAGACTGGAACCATTGGAGATTCCTGAATGGAAATGGGAACACATTACGATGGATTTTGTAGTGGGACTCCCGAAAACCCGAGAAGGTTATGATGCCATTTGGGTTATTGTGGAAAGACTGACCAAGACGGCACGGTTCGTAGCTGTCAAGATGACTTTTTCGCTGGAAAAGTTTGCTCAGCTGTACATAACTCATGTCGTCAGACTACATGGAGTACCGAAATCCATTGTATCAGATCGAGATGCATGGTTCACTTCGAATTTCTGGAAGTATGTGCAAGAGGCCATGGGTACTGAATTGAGACTCAGTACGGCTTTTCATCCGCAAACAGACGGGCAGTCAGAGCGGATAATTCAGACGTTAGAGGACATGCTTCGAGTTTGCGTTATGGATTTTGCGGGAAATTGGAACGAGAAGTTACCATTGATTGAATTCTCGTACAATAATAGTTACCAAGCTTCGATAGGCATGGCACCTTACGAGGCTTTGTATGGACGGAAGTGCAGATCACCATTACATTGGTACGATTTGCGAGAAAAGCAGTTGCATAAGACGGATTTCATAAAAGAGACTTCCGATGCAGTTGCCAGAATTCAGTGTCAAATGAAAATTGCGCAAAGCCGACAAAAGAGTTATGCGGACAAGAGGCGGAGATCCTTGGAGTTTGACGAAGGAGACTTCGTGTTTCTCAAGGTATCGCCTATGAAGGGAATTATGCATTTCGGTAAGAAGGGGAAACTGAGTCCAAGATACATTGGACCTTATGAAATTATAGAACGCATTGGAAAGGTCGCTTACAAATTAGCGCTACCTCCAGAATTTTCGGCAGTGCACAATGTATTTCATGTGTCAATGCTGAGAAAGTATATACCAGATCCGTCCCATGTGTTGAAGCATGAGCCTATTCAAATCCACGAGGATTTGACATATGAGGAACGGCCTATTCAAGTACTAGCTCGTGAAGATAAAGTACTGAGGAATAAGGTAATCCCACTAGTGAAGATTTTGTGGAAAAATCATAACATTGAAGAAGCTACGTGGGAGCGAGAAGACGAGATGAGGAGGTTATACCCCCATTTGTTCTAATTTTCAAGGACGAAAATTTTATAAGGAGGGGTGAATGTGACAAATGGGAAATTCAGGCAATTCTCGGTTGAAAATGTACAATTGTATGTATATAACAATTTGTACTATTTAAAGAGTGAAATAAATGTATTTATATTGTTTAGAATATGTGAAAATGTTCTAACAATACTGACAAGTAAGAATTCAGTGTTGGAAAAATTCACTGAGTTGAAACGAGTGAAACGGTGCCAAAATCGGCATTGAAAACCCTAACCAGAACAATAAAAGACGGTAAACTTCCGGGATTAATTTTGGTCAAACGGAAGCAAATTAAATTGATCCGACTGCACAGGAGACCTCAGGAACACGCCGGGACGATTTCAGGAAAATTTCGGCTCGAACCGGCATCGGTCAAAAAGTAGTCGAATTAATGTGAATAGTGAAATTCAAAGTCAACTTTCACTTTAGCATTTATGACATCATTAATCCATTTGATAAATGGAAAGAATTATGGTGGTTGGTAGAATGAATGGCCATGATTCATTTAACTTTTGATCTAAAGGCCAAGATTTGGCCAAAATTTACCCTTTTTAATTTTTGAAAAATGGGGAAAGAATTAGGTGGAAAGGTGTTGAAATTTGATTGGTTAATGGCCAAATTAATTGGCTTTCTTCCATGCATAAGTCGGTAAAAATTTTGGAATGAAATGGCCGAAACTTTTGAAAGCCAAAACCAAAGAAAATTTGTTAAGTTTTTTCTCTTGGTGGGTACGTGAGCAACCAAAGAGGAACCACTTGATTTCTTCAATTTTTCTTCACAGAAAGTGTGTCAAAACACTCCTTGAAGACAAAGGAAGCAATTGATTAAGGTAACTTCCCTTGCACTTGAATTTTTCATGGTTTTTCTTCACAAAATCCGTGGGTGAATAGTGATAGAAAGATGGAAAATTTTTGGTTGTTTTCCATTGAATTGATGTTGGGTTTTGTTAAGGATGGAATAAGGAAGAAAACCATGTAATTTGTTTAAAGAAAAACCAAAATTTTGTTGGTTTTTCAAGGGGAAATCCATTGGTTACCTTAGGTAACCAATGAGAAAACTTTGTGGTTAATTGCTAATATGCTTTCTAAGTTTAATTTGGTGAAGAATAAAGCTTGTATTTCATTGTGGAAAGTTTGAAAAAAATTTCTTGTGTGAAATTCATAAGGTGGCCGTGGGGTTTTGTTAATGGTTTAGAAGAAAAATTTTCATGGTTTTATGTGGTATTTGGTTGATTGGAATTATGCATTTCAATATGCAAATGATGAATTTATAATGGAAAGAATGAAACAAAATTTTTTGGCATGTTTTCATTCTTTGGCCGTGGGTTATACAAGGGTAAAAACCCTAGGAAGTTTGGTTGAAAATGCAAAGAAAATGGGCTTGAAAATGTGTTAAAAAAGTGACATTTGAATGGCCTAAAATGTGGTGAAAGTTTGACAAAATTTGGTTCGGTTTGGTTGTGAAAACCGAAACCAAATTAAGGGTAAATTGTGAAAAAAATTTTTGTTATATGGGTGATAATGTGAAATTAGGAAATTGTGGACTTTTATGTAAAAGTTTGGAAAACTTTTACATAAAATAGGCTTGTGGTATAGTACGTGGCAGGTACATACGGTTCGAGGCGTACCCAACGCCGGAAGCCTTAAAATTACGCCGAAATGCTGCCGAAATTTCGAAAACAGCATTCAGGGTAAAATAGGAATTTAAAATAAAAGTTAGGGCCGGGACGGAAACCCGAGTCCCTAACGGAAAAATTGAATAAGGAAAAAAATTTAAGGGGTGGGTCGTGAATAGTAACCCGTCCCCTTAAAAATGAAAAACGCGTGTGAGATTGAAAAACCGACCCCGAGGGGGGGCTTTTTTGGAAATGAAATAAAGGTCCGAGTCGGGAACGGAAAACCCGAGCCTCGGAGACCTAGGTCGGGAAAGTCTAGATGAACGTTTTAAATACTAGTGAAACGTCCATTTGAGGCTCCGAAACGATAGAAAATCGCTAAACCGACGTAAGGGTCGGAATAGTGCTTCCCGAGGGCCGGGAAAGCAAAAAGTGGAAATAAAATAGAAACGAACCCGGAAATGATTAGAAAAGAGTCAGAAAAGTTCCTGAGAGCCAAAAATGCAGTCTGGATCAATAAAATTCCGTCAGGGGCAAAACTGTAATTTTGCCAAAATATTGGGGCAAAATCGTAATTTTGCAAAAGTTGGGGGAAAATGGTGAAAATAATAAATAAAGCCTAAAAAGTTATAAATAGGTTTTATTTAAGCTTTTTAATGAAAAATAAAAGCTATAAATGGGAAAGAAATTAACAGACATAGTTTTGTCTGTAGGATCCCAAAATCGGCCTACAAGGAAGGCGATTCAAGATCCAAGAGAGAGAAAGGGAACAGTCTGATAAGGTAAGTTCAGACATTTACCTGTCTGCAACATATAGCAATATTGTGCTAATTTTAATGTACTAACTATAAGTTAGGTACATATGTGCTACGGGCACTATGATAGAATAGAGAGAGAGACGAAATGTGCTACGGGCACTATAAGAATGGGACACACGGTTAATTGTGCTTCAGGCACTAGAGCGAGGTTAATAAAACTCACTCACCTAAAATTATAATGTGAACCATTCCTAACCACGGGACAATGTGAAGTCACCGGGTTAGAAGGTTAAAAAGTTGGTAATGAAACCACTTTCTGGCGTACTAGCCTTCCGTATAGGGAGGTACTTTTGCCTTCGGGGCTATGAGATAAGGCTGTGGAGGTCAGCATTGATGTACCGCTCCCAGTCATATAAAATTTTGCCTTCGGGGCTATGAGATTAAGGCTGAGGAGGTCAGCACTAATGTACCACTCCCAGTCATGCGCACTTAAATGGTACTGCCAACCTGAGCTCAAAACCAGAACGTAATCAAAGATAATGACCTAAAACTGAAACTGTGCCATAATTGAGCATAAGACAGTTTAGTGAGAGCACTAACATCGCGGTAGATGTACTAGTGTGATACAGTGTTGGGGTCAACCTTACTATTCACGTATGAATAGTGGTCAATGGTACTATTTACGATGAATAGTACTATTCATAGAAATTTTATTTCTTGCATGTTTGAACTTACTGAGCCTGTAGCTCACCATTTTTGCTAATGTTGCAGGTAAGCGACCAGCTCAGTAGCTTGTTTGACTGGATGCGGACGGGATGGCGCGTGTCAAATGGGATAACTGGGTGAGGGATATGGTACTGCCAGAGTCTTGTCGCTGAGCGTTAAAGTGAAGGGAAAAAAGGGGAAACAGTTCTTTTGTAATTATATATATATTTTACAAAAGTACTGTATTATTTATATTACTTTGTACTTATCAACAAAGTAAATAGTGGAAAAAGATTGTATATGATGTTAAAAAAAAAAAAATTCCCCAAAAAACGTCATGATTTAATACGAGAGAGAGATAAGTCGGCGACCCATGAGAGTACAATCTATCGTAGTTAGCAATAAAACTTAACTGTAATAGTATTGCATGATCTCTACGAGGGGCGGGCCGCCACAGTATCTACATGATACAACCTGAAGGGTTCGTGGCAAAAGGCCAACAAAGAAAAGTCTACAAGTTGCTTAGATCCATTTATGGATCAAAGTAAGCATCCCGCTCATGGAACCAGAGATTTGATCAAGCGATCAAGACATTCGGTTTTGAGCAAAATGTGGATGAACCCTGTGTTTATAAACTTATTAAGGATAGTAAAGTGGTCTTTCTAGGACTCTATGTTGATGATATACTGCTCATTAGAAATGATGTAGGGAATTTATGATCGGTCAAACTCTGGCTACACCAACAGTTTAATATGAAGGACTTGGGAGAAACTAATTATGTTCTGGGCATTCGTCTCTTCAAAGATCGAAAGAAAAAAATGATAGCATTATCCCAGGCTTCATACATAGATAAAATAATTGACAAATATGCAATGCAAGAGGCAAAGAAAGGTTCAAAACCTTCCATTATCGGTTTAACTCTTTCATTGGATGACTGTCCCAAGACATCGCAAGAAAAAGAGCATATGAGTAAGGTCCCTTATGCATCTGCTGTGGGTAGCCTTATGTACGCTATGCTTTACACTCGCTCGGACACATGTTTTGCAGTAGGTATGTTGAGTCGATATCAAACAAATCCTGGAACCAAGCACCGGCAAGCAGTAAAGCATATACTCAAGTGTATTAAGAGAACGAGGGATTATATGCTAGTGTATTCTGGAGGGGACTTAACATCCGTAGGATACATAGACTCAGACTTCCAGACTTGTAAGGATTCAAGAAAATTGACATCAGGATCAGTGTTCTTACTCAGAGGAGGCACCATTGTGTGGATGAGCGTGAAGCAGGGTTGCACAGCTGACTCTACGATGGAGGCTGAGTATGTGGCTACGGCTGAGGCATCTAAAGAAGCAGTTTGGCTCCGTAAGTTCTTTAGAGATCTTGAGGTCATTCAGGGTGTTGACAAGCCTATCATACTTTATTGTGATAACACTAGGGCTGTTGCCAACACAAGGGAATCTCGATACAACAAGAGGACCAAGCACATAGATCAGAGGTATCATATTATAAGAGGGCACATGGAGACAGGACAAATGGATGTATGCAAGATCGTATCTGAGGACAACATTGTCGATCCCTTTACTAAGACTTTGGTGGCTAGAAGCTTTGGAGGCATGAAGAGGCGATGGGGATGCATAACATGGCACATCTGCTGGCTTAGGGCAAGTGGGAGATTATTAGGAAATGCCCTAAGCATTAGAGACATTTCTATGTATTTTTTTTGAACTAGATAAGAAAATTATAATATAGAGATTATTCATTATATTGCTGTTTGTCCTTTTTCAATTTACATGTTAAAGTAAATGTAAGCAAATATGGCTCACTGACTGCTTGTGTTGAAACTGTCAGAACGTTGCATGCAATGGCTTTTGTTTGCGAGAAGATAATGTTCTAAAATAAGCAGTCCAAACTAAGGTCTGCAGTCTACGGGGTTAGACCGAGCATCTAACTCATGTTAAGACTATTATGTTGTCTAAACTCATGGTGGGGACGGTTTGTCTTGACGGTCCGAAGCATAGACTCCCAAGCAGAGATATAGATATGTTGCTTGGTGGTGACATATTAGACCGAGACTAAAGCGTGACTGATCTACATAGTACGCTATGAGTGGATTAATCTGCTTTTGACGTTTATTATGCAATAACCTTAATCATGAGTAAATGAACTACTTCATGTATATGACTTGTGTACTTTGAAGTTCTAATAACTAAAGCATCTCAGAGGTAGTAAGCTTATAGACTAGTTCGTTGGGTGCATGACTTGCATATGGTAAAGGTTTTGTTTACAGATATCAGAATCATAGCTCTAAGGAGTTAAAGGTATCCTCTTAAAGGCATTATACTGGATATGAAAATGGACAAGGCCTTGGGTCGTCTGCTGGGTGGACGACTTCTTATTCATACATGGTGAATAATCATTTTCTTGTTCAGTAGTATAATTGAACTTTAAGATAGCCTGATCAGTAGGATTGAACGGAATTTGACCTAAGACTGATCATGGATATCATATGAGGGTTTTGCGTACATGACAAGGTAATTAGACATTTGGTTGTCACAGGCTTTCGTAATACGGTATATAATTAGGAGTTCAGTTTCAGGTTTATAGTGGTATGACTCTGAAAGTAGTGATCATATGATTGAGTTGTTTGGTATAGAATGATGATCATATGGATTCACGAGAGCCTGATTATATATCTCCAATTGGTCCTCTACTAGCTCCACATAATTCCTTAACGGTCGAAAAATTGATTTGTGTATGCTTATTGGCTAGTTGATTATGCATAGATGTTGTTGACATAGGATCAGGATGGTGGACAAGATTTTCTCCAATTGAATTCTTATTTTGTTTTGGATAATAGAGTACACAATTATTTGAAGTCTAAATAAAGTTGCCATGATTTTATTTGAGATTAGATTGGAGTTGTAGAAAATTATCCATGAGAACAAAATTTGAAATACATCTTTTTGTGCAGTTTGAAATTTGAAATTTGAATTTGAAATTTAAATTTGAAATTCGAATTTCAAATTTAAATTTAAAATTTAAAATTTAAAATTTAAATTTAAATTTAAATTTGAAATTTAAAATTTAAATTTAAACTTAAATTTGAAATTTGAATTTGAAGTTTGAATTTTGAAGTTCAAATTTTGAATCACAGTCCAAGTGGAATTCGAATTCTTTACGGATAATTCCATAGGGTTAGAATTCGAATTTGAGTTGGATTATGGAGAGGAAAATCTTGTTTGAATCCTACTTGAATTTTGAATCCCAAATCCATCGAAGAAAAAAAACCGAAATTAGTTAAGGAATATCCTCCTAGAATTTTTGGATTTTTTGGATAAGGATGCAGGGAAAGATTCAAGTTTTCAATCCTAGTTGAATTTGGATTCTCTCCTCCCTAGTTTGGCCAAAAATTTTGAGGCTAATCCCAAGGGAGATTTTTGGTTTTAATGGATAAGAATGAGATAAAATTCAAGCTAGAAAATCCTATTTGCATTTTGATTCTCCTCACTTTTAATGGCCGAATCTAGTCTTGTTTATGGCACTAGGGGAAATTGGTTTTTATGGATAAATGAGGAGATAAAATTCAAGTTAAAATCCTGTTTGAATTTGGACTCCAAGATTCCCTAAAGTGGCTGAAAATTATTCCTAAATTTTGGCCTAGAATTTTTAGATTTTTGTGAGTGAATAAGGGAGAAAATCTTCTCCTAATCTAATTCGAATTCAAGGGATTACCTTGTGCAAGTCTATAAATAGAGGTCCTGCCACTCCAGCTCTCTCAGACCATAGACTCTCAGGTGAACAGGCTTACTGTTGCATAACTAACCGTGACAATAAGTTCTTTAGAGATCTGGGTGATCGAAAGGAGACTAGCAGTGCTAGCATACCGGTCGAGGAATCGAGTGCCCACACACTCTGCTATCCGGGAATTGGAGAATAGTAGAGAAGGCTAGTTGGTTGAAGCCCTCCAATCATTCTCCTCCTGCAGTTTGGCATCCTCTTGAGGTATGAGTTTTATTGTTGTTAGTTTATTGTATATGGCATCACGAGATATTTAACGATCTTGAAAAATTTTTATTGTTCCGCTGCACCGCTTTGATGCGTTTTTACCGATTTTTTTCCTTCACAACTAGCCCTAAAGATTGGTATAAATAGGGCAGCAATCCATGTTCTTACTTTGAGTAGTTCTTTATCATTGCACGATCGTGATTTGACATATAATTATCTCAGCATCTCTTCATCTTATTCTCGTCATCTCATTACTATAAAACTTCAATAGATAAAAATTTACTGACTAAAAATTAAAACTAACTTACTTGGATAGATGAGGCTGGCATGCGGTGATGTGAGGTAGGATGGCAAGAAACCGCTATGATACCAATTGTGATGCCCCATGCCCTTAGTGGCCTAGAATGTCACTAAAAACTACCTCTTTAACTTTTACTTCTACTTCTTTAAAACCGATACTTAAACTTACTTAACTCGATACCATAATTTTTGGGGACTTTTTTTTTTCCTTTTATATACGCGTATGTATTTATTGTTCTTGTACGTATACTATTAAAATGTGGAATTTGAAAACATAAGGATTTCAATTATACATACACACTTATATACTTGTTTATCTGATTACTATTCACTAGATACTATTGAAATATACTATTCATATATATACTATTTAATGTTCCAAAATACTGTTTAACTTTTACTATTCAAAATACTATTTAACTGTTACCATTTAAAATACTATTTACTCATATTGTGTGGAAAAATATTTGCGGTGTATCCATAACCTCATCCTCACATCCGCCTCCACCGCCATCATCGTCCCTTGGTGTTTACACTATAGGACGCTTACCTACAGCATAAACACACTTCGTGAGCTTTACACCTAGTAAGTACAACATGTTAACTGCAAAACATATTTAAAATATAGTACATACTTAAAATCTCATAACCATGACATATATCACTTAATATATCACATACCATATAAACATATCACATATTAGCTCACATATCATGTCATCACATAACATGTCATCACACTGAATATAAAACTTTACATACTTTATGCATGACAGAATACATCGTGTACTGATGCATATCTACTATAACTAGATGCATGCTGAACTGTAACTAAGGCATATCATAATAATGCATGATCCGATTATGCTCATACTATGCTTCATTATTTATTATCTTTTCTTTACTTTGCTGAGGGCCTGTGTGTCAGTACCATGTGCGCGTAGACCATCGGTAATGTACATGGTTAAAAGCCGGAGAGCCAGCAACAGATGCTCAACTTCTTACATTAACTTACTTCAAAACCCTTTCAACTGAAAGAGCCAGTACGACAAGCCTATAATTTTCATCTTGTTTACTTTTTCTAGCTACATGCTTCTCTAAGCTGTCCCTAATCCTGTGGAGTAGGGACGTATGGCATCTAACTTGCTCTTTGATCAATCTACTTGATTGTGAATCTATATACTCTTAAACATGCTGTGCAACATCGTGTGCATGATAGACATACTTAACATACTGTCAAAGCATCATTTTAAATTCATTTTCTTCATACTGTAGGTGGAGTTGTACTTACCTGTCAACGGACAGTTTATACTCTCGCCTTCATCACGATACAGGTATCTCCCTGTAATCATAACGCATTTCATTAATATTCGCTCTTAGGTTACTGTGGTCATTAGTGACTAATAAAAAACTCTATCGTGAGGTGGTGCCAATTCTTATCGGTACTAATTACCCTCCTCTTGAAAGTTTGATTCTTTCTAATTTCTAATCGTGATTAATTAATTTTTTTACCCAATAAATTAATTAACGTCGCTCTTAGCTCACTCTATCGTTAATGACTAATAAATCTATCGTTGTGTGATACCAATGCCTATCGGTACCCAACTACTCTACATTGGGAATTTAATATTTAATTTCTAATCGTGCTTAATTAATTTGTCTACTTGACAAATTAATCACTGTCTCTCATTATCCCGTTCAAACTCGGTCCTTGACTGGTTAACTGACTAGTCAACTGACCGTATACCTCGCGTATTGATTGTTTAGCCTATCAGGTTACCTTTACCTATATAATCACCCTAAATTCTATACTTCGCTTGCACCCATCCTTCGGGTGGTACTATTCCAATATACGGGTCGTTTTCTTACATTTTGGGATTTTGAATGGGCAGTTTACTAATCTTCAGAACGTCTATCCTTCTTTTGTGGACCTAGGTCACCGAGGGGGGCTTAGGTTTCCATCCCGATCACATTTTTACCCCTTGTTTCCTAAAACACCAGTTTGTGCCATTTTAGATATTTCAGCAGTATTTTTGCTTAATTTTTAGGTTCCCGGCGTTTAGGAAACGCCTCAAAACTATCTAACCTATTCTAATCTACCACGTACTATACCAGAGTTCTAATTTTTACTTAAAGCTAAAACTTTTACGTAAAAATATTCACATTTCCTTTTTCAACATTTCATCACTTTTTCTTACAATTCCTCAAGTCAGTAATCCATAATTAATACATAATTATTCCAATAATAAAATGAGGAATCAAGGAATCAAAATTACTATCAAAATCATTCCCATCGGTGATCGAACAAACCGTTCAGTCTCGACTACACCATCTTTGAATTGTCATTCTTCACTTTTGAAATTCCGATTTGCAAATATGATGCCGCGGATGTGTCTGGAAGTCGAAAATAGGCCAATGGGCCATTCTTGAATTTTTGGTCATCGGGTTGCTGTTAACCGACATTGACCGGCCGTTGACCGTGGCGGTGAGGGAAGTGGCGACTACCATCTTGAAGAGCTCGACGAGAGGAACCCATTGGTGGTGTCAATTTCACAAATCGACGCTCGTATCGCCAGAAATCGACCCTTGAAAGTCGGCGACGGCAGCGGTGGTCGGATCTCTTGTAGGAAATTAAACCGGTAAAACATATCAGAGTGGCGCAGCGGAACAATAAAAATTTTTAGATCGTTAAATATCTCATGATGCCATATACAATAAATCAACAACAATTAAAACTCATACCTCAAGGACGCCAATATGCAGGAGGAGAATGACCGGAGGCTTCAACCAACTAGCCTTCTCTACTATTCTCCAATTCCCGAATGGCTGAGTGTGTGGGCAGTCTGAACCTCGATCGGTATGCTAGCACTGCTAGTCTTCTTCCGACCACCCAGATCTCTAAAGAACTTTATTGTCACGATGAGCTGTGCAACAATAAGCCTGCTCACCTGAGAGTCTGTGGTCTGAGAGAACTGGAGTGGCAGGACCTCTATTTATAGACCTGCATGAGGTGATTCTCTGAATTCGAATTGGACTAGGAAAAGATTTTCTCCCTTATCCAAACCAAAAAATCCAAATTTTCCAAGGGAGAATCTCCACAATTAAATTCGGTTTTCTAGGATAAATCCAATCCAAATCTAAACAAGATTTTAACTAGAATTTTATCTCCCTTTTTCAACCAAAAAATCCGAAATCTTTAGGAGAAAATCTTCTCCAAATTTTCGGCCACTTTTAGGATAAGGAAGAATCAAAATTCCACTAGGATTTTTCAAGCTAAATCTCATCTCAACCTTATCCAAAATAACCGAATTTCCTAGGATTTAGGCTCCAAAATTTTGGCCACTTTTAGGGAGTAGAGAGAATCCAAATTCAACTAGGATTGAAGCTTGAATTTACCCTTGAATCTTATCCACAAAAAACCGAAATCTTTCATGAGGATTATCCTCAAAAATTTCGTCCCTTATTTGTTGGGATTTTGATTCAAAATTCAAGTAGGATTCTAACAAGATAATCCTCTCCAAATCCAACTCAAATTCGAATTTCAAACCTTGTGGATTTTCCACAACAAATTCGAATCCTACTTGGACTGTGATTCAAAATTTGAATTTCAAATTTCAAATTCAAATTTCAAATTCAAATTTCAAATTTAAATTTCAAATTCAAATTTCAAATTCGAATTTCAAATTCAAATTTCAAATTCAAAATTCAAATTTCAAATTTCAAAATTCAAATTTCAAAATTCAAAATTCAAATTTCAAATTCCACAAAACGGTTGTGTTTCATATTCTTGTTCTCATGGATAATTTCTACAACTCCAATCCAATCTCAAATAAAATCATGGCAACTTTATTTGGAGTTCGAATAATTGTGTACTCTATTATCCAAAACAAAATCTGAATCCAACCGGAGAGAATCTTGTCTACCATCCTAATCCTGTGTCATCACCATCCATGCATAATAAACTAGCCTATAGCATACACAAATCAATTTGCCAAACGTTAAGGAATTATGTGGAGCTAGTAGAGGGACTGATTGGACATATATAATCGGGCTCCCGTGATTCCATATGATCATCATTCTGTACCGAACAACTCAATCATATGATCACTAATTTCAGAGTCACACCACTATAAACCTGAAACTGAACTCCCAATTATATACCGTATTACGTAAGCCTGTGACGAGCTACCATCCAATGACCTTGTCATATATGCAAAACCCTCATATGATATCCATGATCAGCCTTAGGTCAAAGTCCGTTTAATCTTACTGATCAGGCTATCTTAAAGTTCTATTATACTACCGAATCAAGAAAATGATTATTCACCGTATGTGAATAAGAAGTCATCCGCCCAGCAGACGACCCAAGGCCTTGTCCATTTTCACATTCAGTATAATGCCTTTAAGAGGATACCTTTAACTCCTCAGAGCTATGATTCCGATATCTGCAAACAAACCCTTCATCGTATACAAGTCATGCACCCAACGAACCGATCTATAAGCTTACTACCTCTGAGACGCTTTAGCCATTGGAACATCAAAGTACACAAGTCATATACATGAAGTAGTTCATTTACTCAGGATTAAGGTTATTGCACAATGAACGTCAAAAGCAGATTGATCCACTCATAGCGGACTACGTAGATCAATCACGCTTTAGTCCCGGTCTAATATGTCACCACCAAGCAATATATCCATGTCTCTACTTGGGAGTCCAGCTCCAGACAGTCAAGACAGACCGTCCCCTCCAAGGCTTTAGACAACATAATAGTCTTAACATGAGTTAGATGCTCGGTCTAACCCCATAGACTACAGACCATAGTTTAGACTGCTAACTTTAGAACATTGTCTTCTTGCATACAAAAATCCATTGCATGCAACGTTCTAACAGTTTTAACACAAGCAGTCAGTGAGCCATATTTGCTTACATTTACTTTAACATGTAAATAAGACGAGGACAGATAGCAATGTAATGAATAACCTCTAAGTATAATTTTATTATCCAGTTCAAAATGAATACATCAAAATGTCTCTAATACTTAGGGCATTTCCTAACATCTCTGTCTTCTCAATGTTGTTGCCCAAAATTGATTTGGGGCTTTTGTTCCCTATGTTGTTCTAAGCATTTTAGTACCCACCTTGAAACTCAACTCTGTCGGAATCGACGGATTCCACAGCGGCGACGGTGAAGGCTGGGCAGCACAATCAGGTGGCTATTGACATGAAAGGAGCCTGGGTTTTGTTCTACTCTTCACCGTGAATCCACTGGAATCGAAATTGTGGCATTTGGACGTCGGACGGTGGAGATATGGCCGATCGAAATTTTCGGCCACCGGTGGCTTTGGGCGGTGCATGCACCTTTCTTTGGTGTCGATTCCGTCGACTCGGCACACCATTGGACTTAGCTCGTCGAGAGCTTTCCTGTAACGTCCTCTGATTCCAACTACCTGTAACTGTCATGGATCGATTCTATAGCCGACCAGGACCGTTTGTGTGATGAAACCGAGTCGTCAGTTTTAAACTCTTTTACTCCTACTTCTTAAACACCAGGGCCTAAAATTTCACCCCAAATTTTTTTTTCTTAATTCATACTTTTTCTTATGATTATTAAGTAAGAAAGCAATGTAAAATATAATACTGGCTTTTTCATGTCTGAAATAAGTACAACATATTTGGTAACAGATATAATATCTATATGTACTGTATATTTTGTCTTCAAACATATTTTCTTTACTCAAAAAGCTCAGCGGAAAACTTTGGTAGGACCAAGTCCACGGTGAGTTCCCTATCCCCTTGACACGCTCGCATCCTGCCGCCATCCAGGAATCTACTGGACAGGTTTCTTACCTGCAACATGAACAAACTGATGAGCTAACAGGCTCAGTAAGTTCAAACATCCATAGTAAGAATCATATTGATTCAAAAACAATAAAAACTCAATCTCCTATGAATAGTACTATTAATCATGAATAGTAAAATTGACCTTTGATCGATGAATAGTACCAGTTACCCTAACTGTGTACTATTCACATATCCTAACCGAACTTACATTGCTCTAACGTAAATTTCGGTTATGCTCAATTATGATTTTTATCATTTTGTTGAGTGCTTATTTTTTATTAGATTTCTAGTGTAGAGCTCTATTTATGGCAGTACCGATGATTATTAGCGCGCTGACTGGGAGGGTCTAAGGAGCAACCTTAGAACATCGTCCTCCACAGCCCTGATAACCCCGTAGGATTTAAACAAACCTCCACCACTATGTTGGAGGGGCGGTACACCTTAATGGTTTCATTACCATCTTTCTATTTATAGTTTTGACTGAGTGATCGTATATGTCACCTCAAGGTCACTATCCTCCATTGCCTGTAACTCTTACTTATTTTCGTTATTTGGGATATGTTATACTAACTAATCCCCAAATGCTCATACGATTTTATATCTAGTGAGCAGCTAGTATAGAATAGATTAACACAGTATTTCATGTTGCAGACACGAAAATGCTTGAACTTACCAATACTACGCTAGTGTCCACTTCCGGAACTTCTCCGCAGTTCTATCTTTATTTTGGGTTCCTACAGACATAATAGTGTCTGTTAATACCCTGTTTTATTAACATTTTAAATACATATTTATTTTACTTAACAATTCTACACATTTAAATTTTGTTTGTGGTACACGGTCTGCAACACACCCGTGTTCCAGCCCGTGTACCTCTCGGGTCTATAATATTTTTCCTATACATGGCCGTGTATCCCTTTACACGCCCGTGTTCCTTAAAATTTTTAGACTTTTAACTCTAAAATCTTTATTTTGAGCTTTAGAATTTTATCTAAGTTATTCTAGGCCTTTTAGGATTCTTTCCGTGCCTTTTCAGAAATTTTTTGTCAAAATGACCATTTTACCCCTAACGGGTCTCGGGATCGTAATTTGTTTCATTCTATCATTTTTTTTCCAAATTTTCTAAGCCTAATTATTTTAAAATAATATTTCCTAAGCTTTTGTATTATTTTATAGCTTAAATTGCTGCAAAATCTCAACTTCATTTTTCCCGGCCCCAGGTTACTATTCATCTGTCACCTATGGTCGTTTTTTCATTTTTCGAACGTTTCGGAGTCTCAAATGGCCCTTTCACTACTTATTAAACGTTACTTATCCCGTCCCCGACCCTCGGTCCTCGAGAGGCTCGGGTTTCCTATCCCGACTTAAAATTTTCCCTCATTTCCCAAAATACCCATAACATGAATTTTTTTTCCTGTTTTAGGCATTTTAGTGATTCAGGGTCGGTTTACTATTCTTTTTGGGTTGGTTTTCCATTTCTAATCATAATTCACCGAGGGGTCTCGGTTTCCTTTCCGAGTTCAATATTTTTACCCCTCGTTTCCCGAAATACCCTTAAGCCGATTTTAGAAATTTCGACGGTATTTCCGTTTATATTTTAAGGTTTCCCAGCGTTAGGTACGCCTCAGAACCTTTGTACCTGCCACGTACTATACCAGAGGCCTATTTTATACAAAGTTTCCAAACTTTGTATAAAAATTTTCCGCATGATTCAACATTTAGGAATCAACACAAACCACAACATTTTTCTTTCAAATTAGCCTTGGTTTACTAGTTAATCACATCTAATTCATTTTCATCACATCACATCAATCTTAGGCTTTCCAATGTATAAAACAACATTCAAAACCTAGCAAAACATGCATTCTAACCCTAGTTATAGCCACCGATTTTATGCATAAACACATAGAAAATTTCATTCTCTTTCCTAGGGTTTTTATCAACCTTCTTTCAACATTAAAAATTTCTCATTTCATAATGTTCTTACCCATGGTTTTAACAAGAAATTTACATCAAACTTTTCTTGTTTCTTTATTCCAATTCATGCTTAATTCAACACATAATTGAATGAACATTAATACTAAATCAAAACAACAAAACTCATGAAATTTTCACACCATTGAAGCCACGGATTTTCAAGGGAAACATGCAAAATTTTTGCTTGTTTTTCAATCCTAATTCATGCTTTAAATACTACAACATCAAACCAATCATAGAATTATCAAATCAACAATTTTTTTCATTGTTTTTCAACCCTCCAAACCCACGGATTTTCTACGAAAAATCAAGGAAAAATGCTTCAAATTTGAAGCTTACCTTGATTTGTTGATGCCTTGAGATTGGAGATGCAATTCAAGCTAAGTTTGATGTGAAATTGAAAACAAAATTTTTGGTTTAAGGGAAGTAAAGCTCATGGTTTTGGGCTGAAGAAAAAGAGCAAGAGTTTAGTTGGTTTTTCCATTTTTTTGCTTGAATTTTGATGCCTATTTATAGGCAAAAACCAAAGGTTTTTTTATAATTTTTTTCCAACAATTTCCTAATTGTTCAAGGACTAAAAAGTAAAGATTTTGGGGTAAAAATCAAAATTTTTTCTTCTCCCTTTCCAAGTGGCCGAATGGCCTATTAAATTTTTTTACAAAATTTTTTTAATGGCTTTTTAGCATGATCTTAGTCATTGATCATAAAGTAGGCTAATCTACACCATACACCTTTCAATATTTCTTTCAAACTTTAAGAAAAATAATTTGTATTATGACATCACCAAGGTGATGTCATCAACTATTCATATTAATTCATTAATTAATTCGTGGTCAATTTTTGTCCATAATCTGATCCGAACAGAACTTTACCGAAATCGCGTAGGCGAGTTCTCAGCGCCTCCAGTGTGATCGGTTTGTCTTCTTTTGCTTCCGTTTGATCAGAATTCTCTACCGTAAATTTCTATTGTTTTAGTACATTTCAATGCACTCTCTAGGGTTTTCGGCTATAATTTCGAACCGTCTTACCCAATTATGTCCGGTAAGATTTTCCATCCCTGAACTCACACATTTTAACACTACTAGAACATTTTTACACTATTCACAACAGTATTGGAATACAACTTTTTCACATTTTATTTATTAAAATTGTTATACACATACAATTTTAACATAATTCGAGAATCTAAAATTCCCGGTTATCACATTCACCCCTCCTTATAGAATTTTCGTCCTCGAGAATTTAGAACAAGTAGGGGTACAAGTTCTTCATTTCGTCCTCACACTCCCATGTAGCCTCTTCAATGTTGTGATTTCTCCACAGCACTTTGACTAATGGGATTGTTTTATTCCTCAAGATTTTATCTTCGCGTGCCAGTATTTGAACAGGTCTCTCCTCATAGGTCAGATCTTCCTGAATCTGGATCGGTTCATGTTTCAGCACGTGGGATGGATCCAATATGTACTTCCGTAGCATCGACACGTGAAACACATTATGTACTACCGACATTTCTAGAGGTAATGCTAATCTATAGGTGACTTTACCAATGCGTTCGATGATCTCGTATGGTCCAATATATCTTAGACTTAACTTTCCCTTCTTTTCGAACCGCATTATCCCTTTCATCAGGGAAACTCTTAGGAATACGAAATCCCCTTCATTGAACTCTAGGAATCTTCATCTTTTGTTCGCTAGCTTTTCTGTCGGCTCTAGGCCGTCTTCATCCGCTGCTGTATTTTTGTAACTGCATCTATTGTTTCTTGGACGAAATCAGTCTTATGTAGTCATTTCTCTTGTAGGTCATACTAATGAACCGGTGATCTACACTTTCTTCCGTACAAGGCTTCATAAGGTGCCATACCTATCGAAGCTTGGTAGCTGTTGTTATACGAAAATTCTACCAATGGAAGTTTCTCATTCCAGCTCCCTGGAAAATCTATTGTATATGCACGCAGCATGTCTTCGAGAGTCTGAATGGTTCGCTCAGATTGCCCGTCTGTCTGCGGATGAAAAGCTATGCTCAATCGTACTTCTATTCCCATAGCCTCTTGTACGCATGTCTAGAAGTTCGAAGTGAATCTTGGATCACGATCTGACACAATGGATTTAGGAACTCCATGTAGCCTGACTATGTGGTTAACATATAAGTTTGCCAATCTTTTCAACAAGAAGGTAATCTTTACTGCGATGAACCTTGCCGTTTTTGTCAGTCTATCTACAATAACCCAGATGGCATCATAGCCTTCTCGGGTCTTTAGAAGTCCCATCACAAAGTCCATCGTGATATACTCCCACTTCCACTCAGGAATCTCTAACGGCTCTAGCTTCCGACCTAGATAACGGTGTTCAGCCTTAACTTTCTGGCACGTCATACACTTGCTTACAAACTCTGCTATATCCTTCTTCATCCCTTTCCACCAGAATTGTAACTTCAGATCTTGGTACATCTTGCTGACTCCGGGACGTATTGAGTAAGGCATTTTATGGGCTTCAGCCATGATTTGTTTTCTTAATCTTTCATCATCTGGAACTTGAATTCTCCCCTGATGTAGGATTAATCCATCTTCAGATGCTTCTTTTTGCGGGCTTGCTAGTGTCAGATCTCGCTTCTGAACTTTTCTGATGTCTTTATATAATGTTGACTCCAGTTGTATCGCAGCTAGCTTTCCGGTTATTAGCTCCATCTCTAACATGTTGATTTCCTACTGTAATGGCTTTGGAAATTTTTCAATCGACAGTTGCTGTGGAACAGTAGATTTCCTGCTTAACGCATCTGCAACTCTATTGGCCTTTCCAGGGTGATAGAGGATTTCACAATCATAATCCTTTACCAACTCCAACCATCGCCTTTGCCGCATATTTAGTTCCTTCTGTGTGAAGAAATATTTCAGACTCTAGTGGTCCGTATAAATCTGACACTAAGCTCCATATAGATAGTGACACCAGATCTTTAACGCGAACACTACAGTGGCAAGCTCCAGATCGTGCGTGGGATAATTCTTCTCATGGTCCTTTAATTGATGCGAGGCATAGGCAATCACCTTATCGCCTTGCATCAGGACAGCCCTAATCCCATTTTTGAAGCGTCGCTGTATATCACGAACATCTCCCGTTCCGTCGGAAGTGTAAGTATTGGCGCACTCGTTAGTCATTTCTTCAGCTCTTGGAAACTTTTCTCGCACTGTTCAGTCCATTCATATTTCCTTTCCTTGCGTCTAAGAGCTGTGATTGGAGCGGTAAGTCGTGCAAATCCTTCAACGAATCTTCTATAATAGCTGACCAGACCTAAGAAACTTCATATTTCTATCACGCTCTTAGGTACGGGCCACTCATTGATCGCCTCCACTTTAGCAGGATCCACAGCGATTCCTTCCTTGGAAACCACATGTCCGAGGAAATGTACTCTATTTAGCCAGAATTCGCATTTAGAGAACTTGGCATAGAGTTGATGTTCCCTTATCGTTTGCAGAACAATTCTCAAATGCTCTTCGTGCTCCTTTCGAGTCTTTGAATATATAAGAATGTCATAGATGAACACAATAACAAATTTATCTAAATATTCCTTAAAGACTCGATTCATCAGATCCATAAAAGCTACTGGCGCATTTGTTAACCCAAACGGCATTACCAGAAATTCGTAATGACCGTAACGGGTTTGAAATGTGGTCTTGTGGATGTCACTCTCCTTGATCTTCAGTTGATGATATCCTGATCGCAGATCAATCTTGAAGAATACGACTGCACGTGTGAGTTGATCGAACAGGTCATCAATCCTAGGTAGCAGATACCTATTCTTGATAGTAACCTTGTTTAGTTCCCGATAATCAATACACATCCGGAATGAGCCATCTTTCTTTTTAACAAACAGCACTGGAGCACCCCATGGGGAATAGCTTGGGCGTATGAATCCTTTGTCAAGAAGTTCCATCAGCTGCTCCTGTAATTCTTTTAACTCTGCTGGTGCCATCCGGTATGGTGCCTTTGAGATTGGTGCAGTTCCTGGCATCAACTCGATCTCGAAAGAAATTTCTCGTTCAGGTGGCAGTCCTGGTAATTCTTCTGGGAAGGCATCAATGAATTCCTTTACAATAGGAACGTCTTCGGGTTGGAGCTTTGGTTCCTTTGTCACGTCTAAAACACATGCTAGATATGCAACACAACCGCTAGACATCATCCTTTTTGCTTCCATTGAGTTGATCATTATCTTCTATAGTCTTTGTGACGTATCGACGTATTCAAATCCTTCTTCTTCATCAGGTTGAAACCTTATCATCCGTTTCTGGCAATCGATCATAGCTCGATACTTCCCTAGGAAATCCATTCCTAGTATTACATCGTAGTCGGCAAGCTCCATCATGATCAATTCTGTAAATAACTCCCTATTTGCCACAATTATTGGCATATGCGGTAACCAGTAATTGGACATTAGGACTTCCCCCGAGGGTAACGCAGTTTTAAATGTCATACCCATGTTGTCCTTAGGATATCCTATCCTATTAGCAAATTGGTATGAAATGAAAGAATGCGAAGCTCCAGAGTCAAATAAAACAGATGCCAAATTATTAGTGATAGAAAGCTAACCTGTCACTACATTTGACATTCCCGCTTCTGCTTCTTCCTTTGTGTAGACCATAATTCTTGCATTTGTTCGAGGCAAGCATTCTGGTCTTTCCTGCCTCTCAGAATGGGATGACCCTTCAGCTTTGACTTGTAATGCATGTGCCTGGGGACGTTGTTGTGACTGAGATGAACCTTGTACATTCTACTTATTTTCTAGACAGTTTTTGGCAAAGTGACTGTCCTTCCCACACTGAAAACAGGCATTTGGGGCCAGTCTGCATCGACCTGAATGTCTTTTCCCACAGTTCACATAGTCTCGAACCATAGGACTAGCATTATTGTTTGTTCTCCTCTGCTGGTTCCAGTTCCCGGGATTATTTGCTTTTCTCTTTCCCTGGGACTGCTGGCAAGAAGTGCTTAGCTGTCCAGCCTTGACAATCAAACTTTGCTTGCTGCTTTATCCAGTTTGAGGTCCAGCTTGTATGGCTTTGGGCAAGATCTTTTCCTTATTCCTCACATCCCAGACCTTCTCTCTTTCTTCCTTTTGTCGGATCAGATAATACTCTACCCTTAGCGCACGGCTAACACAATCAGATACGGTGTCAGGCGGCGGCAACCCACTATCCACCAATGCTGAAATCTCAGGACGAAACATCCCTAGCATTTTTTGGATTTTCTCCCTCTCAATGGTGATAGTGTGTGGGCATAGTCTGGATAACTGATCAAACTTATTGTAGACTTCTATTACTGTCATGTCACCTTACTTTAGCTCTGCGAACTCTCTTTGTTGTGGTCGTAACAGTGCCAGATTATAATACTTCTGATTGAATTCCTCCAGAAAATCTAACCAAGACATGGTATACATGTTTCTCCTCAACATAACCGACTCCCACCAGAACCTTGCATCCCTTTTCAGAACAAAGGACGCACACAGAATCCTTTCTTGGTCATTCAACTCCATAAACTCCAATATCGTATAGAGTGAAGACAACCACTCCTCAGCATCTGGAGGGTTTGTGGAGCCCTCAAACTCTGGTGGCCTCATGCATCGGAATCTTTCATATAATGGCTCGATATTGTTCCTGGGTTGTGGTTGGGGTTGTACCACTTCTTCTTGTGCCGCTGGAGGTACTTCTGGTTCTGGTACAGCCATTTGAGGGGCTTGGTCTTCTTCCTGTTCCTGTCTCTGCTCCATTTGCTCTAGTCTTTGTCTTAACTCAGCATTTTCTCTCATTTGAGCTTCTATCAAGGCTTCTAGCTCGTCCACTCTTTCTGACAATACTGGACGTCCTCGCATATTCCGTAGATTTCTTGGGTTCACCATCTTATCCTATTTCCTAAAATCACATAAGAGTCAATCATTAGGTTTTTCACATTCATATTTTTACAATATAAATATAAATAATTTTAATCACCACATAATTTCAACATTTCACACATTGCATATGTCAAAATATGGTTATCATTTCTTTTCATTTCGAAAGTACATTAGTTTGAAGGCTTTCCTCAAAATAGCCTTTCAACACTGTCATATATACACATATACAGTTATATATATACATATTTATACAACACATGTATTTCTACCACTAATCTCCTAACTGGGGTTCCTCTGGAATCGCCAAAAACTCGATTGGATCCATTTCTTCATTGTCTGTTCCGTTTCCAGCCTCAGACGGCGTTGAACCTTCAGCTGGATCTGCTCCCTCTAGTTGTCTCGACGGACCTGCCTCATGATCGTTTGCCATCGGCCCAGATCCGTATAGGAGGTCTAACATTGCTTCTTGTAGCAACTGTTCACGCCTCTTGCGCACCATGCGCTCCATCATCATTTCCTCCTCTACTTTAGCTACATCAATAATAAACTCGCGTAAAATAGCAGGGTATAAAGGGGTTACTCTCTGTCATAGGTCTAGGGTGAGTCCCTTCAAAAATATATCACAAAAGTTATCATTTGTGATGTTAGTTAGAGGACACGTCCTTACGATGCTATCTTGGAATCTGACTGCATATGAAAATACAATGTCACTCAACATCATCTGCTGCCTCTCTGCCTTCAGAACAAAATCTCTGACATCCACATAACTAGGCATGGCCGGTGGTGGTGATACTGTCCTACTCTCAGGAGGGCCTACCACTGGTGCAGAGCTCTTTTGTGGGAATTGCTCCAGCATGACTTGGCAAAACTCGACCCAATCCATTACTAGCAGCATCTACTGATCGCAATACTCCCAATACAACCGTGCATCCTCATGGAATGTGCCAATGGCCATCAGAACCCAGCAATCCTGATCGATATCGCACTGGCGCATGATGACCTCAATGTCGTGTAGCCAGTCTCTTGTAGAGATCCCCTGTTGGCCTCCCTCGAACGCCGGTGGATGACTACCTTTAAATGCATGTACAGCTCGTACTGATACTCTGGCTCCTATACGGGCTCGATCTCCCACCACGGGTATGTCTACTACTACGGGAGGGTTTACTATCAGCCGCGGAGGTGGTGCTTGTACTGGTGCTGGCGTTGCCATCCTTGGCGCTAGTGGCTCAGGCACAGGCTCAGTAAGTTCAAACATCCATAGTAAGAATCATATTGATTCAAAAACAATAAAAACTCAAACTTCTATGAATAGTATTATTCACCATGAATAGTAAAGTTGACCTTTGATCGATAAATAGTACCAGTTACCCTAACTGTGTACTATTCACATATCCTAACCGAACTTACATTACTCTAATGTAAATTTCGGTTATGCTCAATTATGATTTTTATCATTTTGTGGAGTGCTTATTTTCTATTAGATTTCTAGTGTAGAGCTCTATTTATGGTAGTACCGATGATTATTAGCGCACTGACTGGGAGGGTCTAAGGAGCGACCTTAGAACATCGTCCTCCACAGCCCTGATAACCCCGTAGCATTTAAACAAAGCTCCACCACTATGTTGTAGGGGCAGTACGCCTTAATGGTTTCATTACCATCTTTCAATTTATAGTTTTGACCGAGTGATCGTATATGTCACCTCAAGGTCACTATCCTCCATTGCCCGTAGGTCTTACTTATTTTCGTTATTTGGGATATGTTATACTAACTAATCCCCAAGTGCTCATAGGATTTTATATCTAGTGAGCAGCTAGTATAGAATAGATTAACACAGTATTTCATATTGCGGACACAAAAATGCTTGAACTTACCAATACTACGCTAGTGTCCACTTCCGGAACTCCTCCGCAGTTCTATCTTTATTTTGGGTTCCTACAGACATAATAGTGTCTGTTAATACCCTGTTTTATTAACATTTTAAATACATATTTATTTTACTTAACAATTCTGCACATTTAAATTTTGTTTCTGGTACACGGTCTGTAACACGCCCGTGTTCCAGCCGTGTACCTCTCGGGTCTATAAGATTTTTCTTATACACGGCCGTGTATCCCTTTACACGCCCGTGTTCCTTAAAATTTTTAGACTTTTAACTCTAAAATCTTTATTTTGAGCTTTAGAATTTTATATAAGTTATTCTAGATCTTTTAGGATTCTTTCCGTGCCTTTTCAGAAATTTTTGGTCAAAATGACCATTTTACCCCTAACGGGTCTCGGGATCGTAATTTGTTTCATTCTATTATTTTTTTCCAAATTTTCTAAGCCTAATTATTTTAAAATAATATTTCTTAAGCTTTTGTTTCATTTTATAGCTTAAATTGCTGCAAAATCTCAACTTCATTTTTCCCGGCCCTCGATTACTATTCATCTGTCACCTAGGGTCGTTTTTTCATTTTTCGAACGTTTCGGAGTCTCAAATGGCCCTTTTACTACTTATTGAAGGTTATTTATCCCGTCCCCGACCCTCAGTCCTCGAGAGGCTCGGGTTTCCTATCCTGACCTAAAATTTTCCCTCGTTTCCCAAAATACCCTTAACATGAATTTTTTTTTCCTGTTTTAGGCATTAGGGTCGGTTTACTATTCTTTTTGTGTTGGTTTTCCATTTCTAATCATAATTCATCGAGGGCTCTCGGTTTCCTTTCCGAGTTCAATATTTTTACCTCTCGTTTTTCGAAATGCCCTTAAGCCGATTTTAGAAATTTCGACAGCATTTCTGCTTATATTTTAAAGTTTCCCGGCGTTAGGTACACCTCAAAACCTTTGTACCTGCCACGTACTATACCAGAGGCCTATTTTAGACAAAGTTTCCAAACTTTGTATAAAAATTTTCCACATGATTCAACATTTAGGAATCAACACAAACCATAACATTTTTCTTTCAAATTAGCCTTGGTTTACCAGTTAATCACATCTAATTAATTTTCGTCACATCACATCATTCTTAGGCTTTCCAATGTACAAAACAACATTCAAAACCTAGCAAAACATGCATTCTAACCCATGGATTTTATGCATAAACACATAGAAATTTTCATTCTCTTTCCTAGGGTTTTTATCAACCTTCTTTCAACATTAAACATTTCACATTTCATAATGTTCTTGCCCACGGTTTTAGCAAGAAATTTACATCAAACTTTTCTTGTTTCTTTATTCCAATTCATGCTTAATTCAACACATAATTGAATGAACATTAATACTAAATCAAAACAACCAAACTCATGAAATTTTCACACCATTGAAGCCACGGATTTTCAAGGGAAACAGGCAAAATTTTTGCTTGTTTTTCAATCCTAATTCATGCTTTAAATACTACAACATCAAACCAATCATAGAATCATCAAATCAACAATTTTTTTCATTGTTTTTCAACCCTCCAAACCCACGGATTTTCTATGAAAAATCAAGGAAAAATGCTTCAAATTTGAAGCTTACCTTGATTTGTTAATGCTTTGAGATTGGAGATGCAATTCAAGCTAGGTTTGATGTGAAATTGAAAACAAAATTTTTGGTTTAAGGGGGGTAAAGCTCACGGTTTTGGGTTGAAGAGAAAGAGCAAGAGTTTAGTTGGTTTTTCCATTTTTTTGCTTGAATTTTGATGCCTATTTATAGGCAAAAACCAAGGGCTTTTTTGTAATTTTTTTCCAACAATTTCCTAATTGTTCAAGGACTAAAAAGTAAAAATTTTGGGGCAAAAATCAAATTTTTTTCTTCTCCCTTTTCAAGTGGCCGAATGGCCTTTTAAATTTTTTTACAAAATTTTTTAATGGCTTTTTGGCATGATCTTAGTCATTGATCATAAAGTAGGCTAATCTACACCATACACCTTTCAAAATTTCTTTCTAACTTTAAGAAAAATAATTTGTATTATGACATCACTAAGGTGATGTCATCAACTATTCATATTAATTCATTAATTAATTCGTGGTCAATTTTTGACCGTAATCCGATCCGAACGAAACTTTATCGAAATCGCGTAGGCGAGTTCTCAGCACCTCCAGTGCGATCGCTTTGTCTTCTTTTGCTTCCATTTGATCAGAATTCTCTACCGTAAATTTCTATTGTTTGAGTACATTTCAGTGCACTCTCTAGGGTTTTCGGCTCTAATTTCAAACCGTCTCACCCAATTATGTCTGGTAAGATTTTCTATCCCCGAACTCACACACTTTAACACTACCAGAACATTTTTATACTACTCATAACAGTATTGGAATACAACTTTTTCACATTTTATTTATTAAAATTTTTATACACATATAATTTTAACATAATTCGAGAATCTAAAATTCCTGGTTATCACATTGCCAATGGCGCCGGCGGTGTCGAAAACGGAGGTCAGTTTCGATCGGTGGTTACTATTCATCTACAGGTGGCATGGGGAGAAAAATATAGGGAAAAAAAATTATGGGGGGCCTTTTTACAAAAATCCAAAATTTCGCCCCTTTATACTAAATTTTTGAAAAATTTTAAGATAGGCTATACTAACTAATTTGTTCGTGCTGAACCCAAATATATCAGTTTTATCTTCATCCGAGGTCGTCTCGACCAATTTTCTAATACCGTATGGTTCCCGGTCAAAAATTTCTTTTTGTGGTCAAATGACTAATTTGAGCATTCTGATCCCAAGTATATCAGTTTTATATCAAGAAAAGGTCATCTTGACCTATTTCATGATACTGTGGTTGTGCCTACACTGTGTTGACACTGTGCACGCATAACGAGACGTTTTCGCGTAAAATTTCAAACACAGTCTTTCTTGACTAATTTGAACATGTTGATTTAAAATTTATTAGTTTTACATCCATTTGAGGTCGTCTAGACTAGTTTTCGGGATCTGTTTGACCCCGTCTCAAAAAACATGTCAGGTGCCCGATTGACTAATTTGGACGTCCTGAGTCTTAATTTATCAGTTTCGGGGCGATAAAAGGTCGTCTTATACCTTCATCCCGATACTGCATGTCTCTCAAACAAAATCTACATTTTGTACTCAATTGACCAGATTGAGCCTACTGATTATTAATATATCAGTTTTATGCCAAGTTAAGACCGTCTTGGCCATTAACATGACACTACATTTTTCACTATTCACTGTTTACTATTTACTATTCACTATTTTTTATCTGACTGACTAGTCTAAGCGTTCTAACTTAGATTTTGTCAGTCTCTGGGCGAGAAGATGTCATCTAGACCACTTTTCTCGATACTGTACATCTATTAGGGCAATTATCGCTGCTGTGCTTAGATGACCAGTTTGAACATACTGATGACTAGCTCATCAGTTCTGTGTCAAGAAATGGTTATCTGGACTGGTTTCTTGATACTGTGTGTCTCACACGCACACTCACATAATAGGGTGGACCGATTTCACTGTCGGTTGCACCTATCGTTGCATGAATAGTAATTAAACGTTACTGTACTCGTTTAATTCATTCAACTGGAAAGTGTACTGTATTTATTAACTTAATTATCCATTACATAATAACTAAGCTCTATAATTCATAAGCGTCATTACAGCAGCTCTCAGCTCATTACACGGCCTTCTACACAGACTCTTACATGGGCGTATGCAAGGCAACACGGGCGTGTACTAGTTGAGACTACTTAACACCACTATGTCTTTGAAACATATTCATTTATCCGAGTGGTATACGGCTGTGTACCTGACCGTGTGACAGTACACGGCCATGTACACTCACACGGCTTCTTACAGATACACAGTTCGAAGGGTACACGGTCACTCATACGGCCGTGTATCTGACCGTATTACTTAAATTTGTACTAAAAGGCATCAAATTATTTCCATTTTATTCCTTAATGACTTATTACATGATAAGTAGGTGCCATGAAAATGGCGGTCATTACAATGGCCCTTGATTCAAAAAACATTAAATCCTAACCTTTAATGCTACCTAACTCATTAATTAACCTGAATTTCCCTAATTAACTAAATCTAAATTTATGATGTCACCATGACATCATCTAATTAATATATGAATTAATTCGTGATCAATTTTTGATCAAAAGTCAAACTAAACGGAACTTTACCGAAATCGCGTAGGCGAGTTCCAGACGACTCTAGTGCGATCGGTTTATTTTATTTTGCTTTTGTTTGGCCAAACCAATTCCCTACCGTAAATTTTTGTCTTTTAGTGCACTCTGGCGCACTCTTCAGGGTTTTTGGCTTCGTTTTCAAGCGGTCTCACCCGTTTCTGCTCGGTAGGATTTTCCATCTCCGAACTCACTCACTCTAACACTGACGAAACATTTTCACAGTATTCCTAACAGTATTAAAACACAACTTTTTCATATTTTATTTGTTAAAATTGATACATACATACAATTTTAATATACTCCGAAAATCTAAAAATTCTCGGTTATCATATTCACCCCTCCTTATAAAATTTTTATCCTCGAAAATTTAGAACAAGTGGGAGTACAAATTTCTAATTTCGTTTTCTCGCTCCCACGTAGCCTCTTCAATGTTGTGATTTTTCTACAGCACTTTGACTAATGGGATCGTTTTACTGCTCAAGACTTTATCTTCTCGTGCCAAAATTCTAACAGGCTTTTCTTCGTAAGTGAGATCTTACTGAATTTGGATCGGTTCATATTTCAACACATGTGACGGATCTGGTATGTACTTCCATAACATCGACACATGAAACACATTGTGTACTACCGACGTTTCTGGAGGTAATGCCAATCTATAGGCAACCTTCCCAATGCGTTTGATGATCTCATACGGCCCAATATATCTTGGACTCAATTTTCCTTTCTTTCCGAATCGCATTATTCCTTTCATCGGTGAGACTCTCAAGAATACGAAATCCTCTTTGTTAAACTCTAGGGGTCTTCGTCTTTTGTCCGCATAGCTCCTCTATCGGCTGTGCACTATTTTCATCTGTTGCTGTATTCTCACAACTATAACCGCTGTTTCTTGTACAAAGTCCGTCTTGTGCAATCATTTTTCTTATAAATCATACCAATGGACAGGGGATCTACACTTCTTTCCATATAGAGCTTCATAGGGTGCCATACCTATCGAAGTTTGGTAGCTATTATTGTACAAAAATTCTACCAATGGAAGTTTCTCGTTCTAGTTCCTCAGGAAATCTATTGTACACGCGCGAAGCATGTCCTCTGTTGTTTGAATTATCCACTTAGATTGCTCGTCCGTCTGCAGATGAAATGCTGTACTCAGGCGCACTTCCGTTCCCATAGCTTTTTGCATGTGCTTCCAAAAATTTGAAGTGAATAGTGTATCACGATCCGATAAAATGGACTTAGGAACTTTATATAACCTGACGATGTGGTTAACATATAAGTTTGCTAACTTTTCTAGTAAAAAAGTCATTTTCACTGCTATATACCTTGTTGTCTTTGTCAATTTATCGATAATAACCAAGATAGCATCGTAGCCTTTTCAGGTCTTCGGCAATCCTACCACAAAGTCCATCATAATATGTTCCTATTTTCATTCTGGAATCTCCAAAGGCTCTAGTTTTCTGCCTGGATGACGAGGCATAGCCTTAACTTTTTGGCACGTCATGCATTTACTCATAAATTCAGCAATATCGTTCTTTATCCCTTTCCACCAGAATTGCAGTTTCAGATCCTGGTACATCTTACTGGCTCTGGGATGCATTGAATATGGCATTTTATGGGCTTCTTCCATAATTCACTTTCTTAATCCTTCATCATTAGGAACATAAATTCTTCCCTGATGTAGGATTAATCCATCTTTGGATAATCCTTCTTGAGGACTTGATAGATTCAAATCTCACTTTTGAGCTTCCCTATTGTCCTCATATAACGATGATTCCAATTGTAGTGTAGCCAATCTTCCTGCTATCAGCTCCATTTTCAACGTGTTAATTTCCTGCTACAATGGCTTTGGAAATTTTTCAATCGGCAGTTGCTGCGGAACAATAGATTTCCTATTTTTCAATCAGCAATGTGATTGTCCTTTCTAGGATGGTAGAGGATTTCACAATCATAATCCTTTACCAGCTCCAGCCATCTCCTTTGTCACATAATTCAGCTCCTTCTATGTGAAGAAATATTTTAAACTCTGATGGTCAGTATAAATCTGACATTGAGCTCCATACAGATAGTGTCACCAGATCTTCAATGCGAACAATACTGCGGCAAGTTCCAGATCATGTGTGGGATAATTTCTTTCATGGTCCTTTAATTGACGCGAGGCATGGACAATTACCTTGTCGCCTTGCATCAAGATAGCTCCTAATCCTATCTTTGATGCATCACTATAAATCACGAACATCTCCCCTTCAGTAGGAAGTGTAAGGATTAGTGCACTAGTTAATCACCTTTTTAGCTCTTGAAAGCTTCTTTCGCACACCTCCGTCCACTCATACTTCCTCTCCTTGTGTGTCAAAGCTGTGAGAGGTGCAGCGAGTCGTGCGAATCCCTTTACAAATCTTCTGTAATAGCCAGCTAAACCTAAGAAATTCTGTATTTTAGTCACATTCTTAGGTGTGCGCCACTTATTAATCGCCTCTATTTTTGTCGGGTCCACAGCAATTCCTTCCTTGGAAACCACATGTCCAAGGAAATGCACTCTATCTAGCCAAAATTTACACTTAGAAAATTTGGCATAGATTTGATGCTTACTTATCGTCTGCAAAATGATCCACAGATGTTCTTTGTGCTCCTTGCGAGTCTTTGAGCACATAAGTATGTCATTAATAAACACAATGACAAACTTATCTAGATAATCTTTGAAGACTCGATTCATCAAGTCCATACATGCAACTGGCACATTTGTTAACCCAAAGGCATCACAAGGAATTTGTAATGACCGTAACAGGTCCTAAATGTGGTCTTGTGAATGTCGCTCACCTTGATCTACAGTTGATGGTATCTCAATCGTAGATCAATCTTGAAGAATACTGCTGTGCCTTTAAGTTGGTCAAACAAGTCATCAATTCTAGGTAACAGATACCTATTCTTGACAGTAACCTTGTTCAACTCCCGGTAGTCTATGCACATGCGAAAATATTCATCCTTCTTCTTGACAAACAGTATAGGAGCACCCTATGGGGAATAGCTCGGATGTATAAATTCCTTGTCAAGAAGCACTTTCAGTTGCTCTTGTAACTCTTTCAATTCTTCTGATGCCATCTGGTATGGCGCCTTTGAGATGGGTGCAGTTCCTGGCATCAATTCGATCTCAAAGGAAATTTCCTGTTTTGGCGGTAATCCTGGTAATTCCTCTGGGAAGACATCGATAAACTCTTTCATAATAGGAATATCTTCGGGTTGAAGCTTCCATTCCTCTATCACGTCCACTATGTATGCTAAATATCTAGCACAGCAGCTAGACATTAGCCTTCTTGCCTTCATCGAGTTGATCATTATCTTCCTTGATTTGCATGACGAATCAATGTATTCAAATCCATCTTCCTGGTCGAGTTGGAACATTATCTTTCACTTCCGGCAATCAATCATGGCTTGATACTTTCCTAGGAAGTCCATTCCTAGTATTATATCATAATCAGCAAGCTCCATCACGATCAATTTCGTGTACAACTCCTTATTTGCCACAATTATTGGCACATGAGGCAACCAATAATTGGACATCAATACTTCTCCTGAGGGTAGAGCCGTTCTAAAGGTCATACCCATATTGTCTTTAGGATATCCTATTTTGTTCGTAAATTGATATGAAATAAACGAATGCGTAGCATCAGAATCAAATAAAACAGATGACAAATGATTAGCGACAAAAAACTAACCTATCACTACATTGGCCATCCCTGCTTCCTCATCCTCCTTGGTATACACCATTACTCTAGCATCCGCACGAGGTAAGCATTGTGGTCTTTCCTGCCTTTTTGAAGCTGAAGAACCTTCAACCTTTGCCTAGATTGCATGTTCTTGGGGACGTTGTTGCTGTGTCTGGAACGAACCCTGCACATTTTGCCTATTTTCAGGACAATTTCTGGCAAAATGGCCATCCTTCCTACATTGGAAACAGGCGTTTGGGGTAAGTCTGCATCTGCCTGAAAGTCTTTTTCCGTAGACAATGCAGTCACGAACAATAGGTCTAGCATTATAATCCACCGAGGGGTCTCTGTTTCCTTCCCGAGTTCAATATTTTTACCCCTCGTTTCCCGAAATGCCCTTAAGCCGATTTTAGAAATTTCGACAGCATTTCTGCTTATATTTTAAGGTTTCTCGGCGTTAGATACGCCTCAGAACCTTTGTACCTGCCACGTACTATACCAGAGGCCTATTTTATACAAAGTTTCCAAACTTTGCATAAAAATTTTCCACATGATTCAACATTTAGGAATCAACACAAACCAACACATTTTTCTTTCAAATTAGCCTTGGTTTACTAGTTAATCACATCTAATTAATTTTCATCACATCACATCATTCTTAGGCTTTCCAATGTATAAAACAACATTCAAAAACCTAGCAAAATATGCATTCTAACCCTAGTTATAGCCACGGATTTTATGCATAAACACATAGAAAATTTAATTCTCTTTCCTTGGGTTTTTATCAACATTAAAAATTTTCCATTTCATCATGTTTGTGGCGGCCCGCCCCTTGTAGAGATCATACAATGCTATTACAATTAAGGTTTATCGCTAACTGCGATAGATTGTACTCTCATGGGTCGCCGGCTAATCTCTCTCTCTTTAAATCATGACGTTTTTGGGGAAAATTTTTTTTTCTTTTAACATCATGTAAAACATTTCCCACTATTTACTTTGTTGGCAAGTAGAAAGTAATTTACATATTATAGTACTTCCGTAAAATATATAATATTACAAAAGACTGTTTCTTTTTTTTCCTTCCCTTTTTATCGCTCAGCGGAAAGACTCTGGTAGGACCATATCCTTCGCCCAGTTATCCGATTTGACACGCGCCATCCCGTCCGCATCCAGTCAAAGAAGCTACTGAGCTGGTCGCTTACCTGCAACATTAGCAAAAATGGTGAGCTACAGGCTCAGTAAGTTCAAACATGCAAGAAATAAAATTTCTATAAATAGTACTATTCATCATGAATAGTACCTTTGATCACTATTCATACGTGAATAGTAACTTTGACTACTATTCATATGTGAATAGTAACTTTGACCACAACACAGTGTCACAACAGTACATCTACCGTGATGTTAGTACTCTCACTAAACTGTCTTATGCTCAATTATGACATAGTTTCAGTTTTAGGTAATTATCTTTGCTTATGTTCTGGTTTTGAGCTCAGGTTGGCAGTACCATTTAAGTGCGCATGACTGGGAGCGGTACATTAGTGCTGACCTCCATAGCCTTAATCTTATAGCCCCGAAGGCAAAAATAGTACATGACTGGGAGCGGTACATCAGTGCTGACCTCCGCAGCCTTAATCTCATAGCCCCGAAGGTAAATAGTACCTCCCTGTACGGAAGGCTGGTACGCCAGAAAGTGGTTTCATTACCGACTTTTTTTAAAATTCTAACCCGGTGACTTCACATCGTCCCGTGGTTAGGAATAGTTCACATTTTAATTTTAGGGGAGTGAGTTTCATTAACCTCGCTTTAGTGCCCGAAGCACAATTAACAATGTGTCCATTCTCAATAGTGCCCGTAGCACATTACGTCTCTCTTTCTATTCTATAATAGTGCCCATAGCACATATGTACTTAACTTATAGTTAGTACATCAAAGTTAGCAACAATAATGCTATATGTTACAGACAGGTAAATGTCTGAACTTACCTTATCAGTTTCTTCTCTTTTTCTCTCATGGATCTTTGATCGCCCTCCTTGTAGGTCGATTTTTTTGATCCTACAGACAAAACTTTGTCTGTTAATTTCATTTCCATTTATAGCTTTTATTTTTCATTTAAAAGCTTAAATAAAACTTATTTATAACTTTTTAGGCTTTATTTATCATTTTCCCCATTTTTTCTCAACTTTTGTAAAATTACAATTTTACCCCTGTATTTTGGCAAAATTACGATTTTGCCCCTATATTTTGGCAAAATTACAATTTTACCCCTGACGGAAATTTTCTCGATCCAGACTGCATTTTTGGCTCTCAGGAACTTTTCTGACTCTTTTCTAATCATTACCGGGTTCATTTCTATTTTATTTCCACTTTTCACTTTCCCGACCCTCGGGAAGCACTATTCCGACCCTTACGTCGGTTTAGTGATTTTCTATCGTTTCGGAGCCTCAAATGGACGTTTCACTAGTATTTAAAACGTTCATCTAGACATTCCCGACCTAGGTCTCCGAGGTTCGGGTTTTCCGTTCCCGACTCGGACCTTTATTTCGTTTCCAAAAGTGCCCCCCCCCCCCTCGGGGTCAGTTTTTCAATTTCACTCGCGTTTTAAATTTTTAAGGGGACGGGTTACTATTCACAAACCACCCCTTAGGTTTTCCTCATTCAATTTTCCGTTAGGGACTCGGGTTTCCGACCCGACCCTAAACTTTTTATTTTTATTTCCATTTTACCCCAAATGCTGTTTTCGAAATTTCGGCAGCATTTCAGCGTAATTTTAAGGCTTCCGGCGTTAGGTACGCCTCGAACCATATGTACCTGCCACGTACTATACCACAAGCCTATTTTATGTAAAAAGTTTTCCAAACTTTTACATAAAAGATCACAAAACTCCAAATTCACATTTTGAACCACATTACACCAAAAATTTTTCATTTTTACCCTTAGTTTTTGGCCACGGTTTTGACAATCAAACCGAACCAAAACTTCCCAAATTTTCAACCACATTTTAGGCTATTAAAATGTCATTTCCTCAACACATTTTCAAGCCCATTTACATTGCATTTTTCAACCAAATTCTTAGGGTTTTTACCATATATAACCCACGGCCAATGCATGAAAATCATGCACACCATTTTTGTTTCATGCTTTCAATTATAAATTCATCATTTACATATTAAAATGCATGATTTCAATTAACCAAACATCACATAAAACCATGCAAATTTTTCTTCCAAACCCTTAGGTAACCCCACGGCCACATTATGTAAATGCACCCCAAAATTTTTTTCAAGCTTTCCAAAATGAAATTCATGGTTTATTCTTCACAAAATTTAACTTGAAAGCATGTTATCAATTAAACCACAAAAATTTTTCATTGTTTACCTAAGGTAACCCACGGTTTTTCCCTTGGAAAACCAACAAAATTTCAGTTTTTCTTTAAACCAAATACATGGTTTTCTTCCCTATTACACCCTTAACAAAACCCAAGCATCAAATCATGGAAAACAACCAAAAATTTTCCATCTTATTTCACTATTCACCCCACGGTTTTCTTGAAGAAAAACCAAGAAAAAGTTAAGTCCAAGGGAAGTTACCTTAGTCAATTGCTTCCTTTGTCTTCAAGGAATGTTTTGACACCAATTTTGTGTAGAAATATTGAAGAAATTGCTTGGTTCCTCTTGGGTCACTCACGTACACACCATGGAAGAACTTAGCAAAATTTTCTCTTGGATTTGGCTATCAATATGTGTCTCGGCCATTTGTTCTCAAACTTGCCGACTTAAGCCACTAAAAGGCCAATTAATTTGGCTTTCCACCAATGAGATTTCACCACCTTTCAACACTAATACTTTCCATAATTTTCACAAATTAAAAATGGTGAATTTTGGCCAAATCTTGGCCTTTAGATCAAAAAGTAAATGAATCATGGCCATTAATGCTACCAACCACCATTTTCTTCCCATTTATTAAAGGGATTTATGATGTCATAAATGCTAAAGCAAAGTTGACTTTGACTTTCACTATTCACATTAATTCGACTACTTTTTGCCCGATACCGGTTCGAGCCGAAATTTTCCTGAAATCGTCCCGGCGTGTTCTTGAGGTCTCCTGTGCAGTCGGATCAATTTAAACTGCTTCCGTTTGATCAAAATTAATCCCGGAAGTTTTCCGTCTTTTATTGTCCCGGTTAGGGTTTTCAATGCCGTTTTTGGCACCGTTTCACCCGTTTCAACTCAGTGAATTTTTCCAACACTGAATTCTTACTCTGTCATGGCCCAAAATTTAGACACGTGACACGGCAGCCAAATCATAATATCAACCCGAGATTTAAGGAAAACATTTATTACAAAAACAACGGGTCAACATTATAATTTAGCTAAGCCTAATTATAAAGTAGCATCATAACCACAAAATAAAATAAAAGAGAAAATAAATGCTTTTTAATGCGGAAGTCAAACACCAAATCGGTTTTCAAAAGAAATTACCAACCATAAAATATTCCCAAGCATGAAATTTGAATAACGTGAAATAAAGTACAAACTTAAAGTCTCATTACATCAGAACGAGAAACAGAAAGAAGAAGATGGAGAAAACGGATAGCATCATCTTCGGTAGTAACGGATATCTCAACGAATTTCGGAACTGCTACCTCCCGTACCTGGAAGTAGTCATTTCGAAATCACAAAGAAAAAGGGATGTGAGCGCTGGCTCAGTAGGACAGAAACAAAGGTGGGTTAATAGATAACATTTAAAAATATGGCATAATATTCGTTTCCAAAAATAATCAACAATCTAAAAAAATATATGACATAATAATCATAAAAAAAATCAAACAATTTCGTGAAAAACATTTTTAATAAAGTTTTATTCTGCTGAGGACTTAGCGTAGCTGCAATATACGTGCCCCAATATTAAAATAATAAATCATTAAAACAAACCATCATATTATGAGTGAGGACTTGTCGTAGCTATAATATACGTGCCTCGAATTTGAATTATCCTAGATCATCTTGTTACGGTCTAAATAGGCCGAACGGCCCTGTGCAGGTTTAGGGACCTTCCCCCATGGCGTCAATTTCGGGACGCATACATCATTTACAATGATCGTGAACTAGAGCTCAATTATGTTCACCGGATTATTCAAAAGATGGTATTTACCAAGTTATATTATGCCATTAATCAAAACACTCTTTAAAATACACATTTATTACAAAATACGTTGCATGCGTTTATTTCATCAAAAATAGTATAATAATTTCATAAATCAAAAACAGCATACCATCAATAAAACAGGGGAATTTAAAACACTTGACTACTCTCAGAAAAGGCTTGAACGTCCTACCTCGATTATCGCACAAGCGTTACGATAACGTGTTTCACAAATCCAGCAAGAACGTCAAATAAATCCTATAATCACAACATATGATCAGTCTAGGTCTAGACCTAATCATCCAATCATTTTAGTGTGCCACAAAAGGATTTTAAAATGTTTAATAACATTGAGGATTTAAAATTTGTGAAAACCCCTAAGTTAGGATATTACTAGACATGGGCAGACTGACCTAGGCTGACTGTAAAATCCATATTAATTTATTTTTCATCCCAAAAATTCTAAATTTTTAATATGTTAAACTAGACATCCGTAGCTTTAATTCCATACAATTTTTATAATTTTTGGACATCATTTGGTCATTCAACTAGGCCAAAAACCGAGGGTTGTTTTCAGGCGTAAAAATCTGGGTTTCAGTTTCGGTTCAAAACCTGGCAGTTCTGTCCGCCTATCTTAGAAAAATATTTTGACTGTGAAAATGGAGGATTTTGGTTCTGAAATTTTGCAGGAATTTAGGGGTCATCTTGAATTTAATTTTAGGCTCAAGAATCACTCAAAAATCGTTTTTAAAACTCAAGTTATGGCTGACACAAATTTACTGTTCATATGGTAATTTTCCAGATTTCCGTTTTTCTGTGTCCGAATTTCGATTAGCCTCAAACCAATTCAATTTTCATCCAATGATCACGAAATTTTGTGGAAAACCTTATTTATATGTCATTAACACAACCCAAGAATCAAATTGACAAAATCATAAAATCTTACACATATGATAATAGGGTATTTGAAAAGGGGATCAATGAGGCAAAATTTTTGGGTTTGAGAGAAAAATCACACCTTGTTTGTGCTGCCCTATTTTTGATGCTTGGTCTCCCTTTTGGCTGAATTTGTGTGAGTATTGGAGTCTTCAAAACAGTATGGAAATAGTGGAGAAAACCATATAAATTTCGGATTTAAAATCAAAAGGAGAAGGAAGGAAAAAGTTTGATTTCTCACCTTGTTTTTGTCTCAAAAGTTGTTGAATCTTTGAGCTGCCTTTTGGTAGGTTTTGTTTGCTGTTTTGGGTGTGTTTTGGGAGAGAAAATTCAGAGAGGGGAGAGGGGAAAGCTGGCCGAAATTTTGAGGGTGAAAGGAGGGGTGAATGAGAGTTAAAAGGGGGTTTTTATATTAGGTTTTTCTTTCCCTTTCTCTTCCTTGTTTGGCTGAAAATTTTAAGGGGCAAAAGGGAAAGTTTTTGTACTGTTTTGAGGCTAGGGTTTTCTCTCTTATTTCCCCTTAAGTGGCCGAAAATTATCCGTTAGTTTTTAAGGAAAAATAATTTGAATTTTAATTGAGTTTTAACCTAGCTCTTAATTCAAATAAAATCTCCTTTATTTCCTACACTTTATGGCCGAATTTCTTCTTCATATCTAAGGAATGAAATTTGAATTTGAATCCTTCTTGGATTTGTGGAATTTAAATTTTAATTAAAATCCCAAGTGATGGCCGAATATTTTAGGGTTTCTTTTTGAAGTTCAAATTGTTGACTTTTTGAGCGGAATTTGACTAGGAAACCAACTTAGGGTTTACAAAAGATTTTTAAATTAATTTTTTGGCACACTAATTTTATTTAAATTATATATTGACCCTTAAATAAAATTTAAGGCGTCACAAATATCTTCCACTAAAAATAGTTTCGTCCTCGAAACTTTAAGAATTACTCCACACCTAAGAAGAGAATAAGAATATGAATAACTTCTCATTTCATTAAGCGATCTTAATTCACCTTTCAAAACATATAGTGGTATATCTACCACTATGAACAGAGTAGGGTTACAAAACAAACTTAAGTCGACTACATTACATGTACTCTACTGCTTAGCGAACCATTCAGCATGGTTCTCGCGCATATCTTTCTTGGTTTCCCATGTGGCTTCCTCTTCACCATGGTTACTCCAAAGAACCTTCACCACGGGTATTGTTTTCGTTCTCAGCTGCTTGACCTTACTATCCAAAATCTTCACCGGAACCTCGACATAAGAGACATCTGGTTGGATTTCTACATCATCTGTTGAAATGACTTCGGACTCTGTTCGTGCACTCTTCCTCAGCATCGATACATGGAAAACGTTGTGCACTCCCAAGGTGTCGGGTAACTTCAGCTCATATGCAACCTTACCAACTCTGCGTACGATCTCGAAAGGTCCAATGTAACGTGGTGCTAGCTTCCCTTTAACTCCGAAACGAGAGATACCTTTCTTCGGTGAAACCTTTAGCAACACAAACTCTCCGACCTCGAACTCTAACGGCTTTCTGCATAGCTCTTCTGTCGACTCTGTGCTGTTAGAAGTCGTTGTTTGATGATGGCAATCTTCTTGTATTAGTCTAGGATCATCTCGGGTCCACCCACTGGTGCTTCCTGGTTGTCAACCCAATAGATGGGTGATCTACAAGGCTTTCCGTACAACGCTTCAAAGGGTGCCATTCCGATACTCGCTTGATAACTGTTGTTGTATGCGAACTCTGCCATGTAGAGGTGTTTGCTCCATCCATCTCCAAGATCAAGAACGCAGGCACGTAGCATATCCTCGAGAATCTGTATGAGACGCTCCGACTGACCATCTGTCTGTGGATGAAAAGCGGTGCTAAAGTTCAGTTCCGTGCCTAGAGCTTCCTGTAGACTTTGCCAAAAGTGAGCGTTGAAGCGCGTATCACGATCAGAAACAATCACCGAAGGAACTCCATGCAATCTGACTACGTTCCTCATGTAAAGCTCGGCTAGCTGGTTCCTGGTGCAAGTCGTCTTGAACGGGATGAAGTGTGCAGTCTTCGTGAGATGATCTACAACTACCCAGACTCCATCAGATCCATCCTGTGCTCTCGGTAAGCCGGTTAAGAAGTCCATTCCTATACTATCCCACTTCCACCGAGGTATTGGAAGTGGTTAGAGCAGACCTGCGGGTCTCTCCCGTATTGCCTTTACTTTCTGACACGTCAAACAGTTGGCCACGAAGTTCTTCACATCTAACTTCATACCTCTCCACCAAAGTTGCAGTCTTAAGTTTTGATACATCTTGTTTCCACCTGGGTGCATGGCGAACCTCGACTGATGAAACTCTGACAAAATCTCCTGTTTAAGCTCTGGGATGTGTGGCACTGCTAAGCGACCTTCGTTGTAAAGAATTCCATTGGCGTCCATCGACCACTCTGCAACACGCTTTACCTTTAATAATCTATCTCGGATGTCAATGAAACGTGTATCTGCCAACTGATTCTCCTGGATCCTCTGCACGTAATCTGGTTCCATCACTAAGTTGTATAACACTGGGTGACCCTGAACTTCGCCAAAACGAACTTGATAAGCTGTGAGAACTCTGTCCTTTTCCCACTCATCTATCTGCATCGCCATTATAGAAGCATCATGATCAGGATTGGGAACTGCCTCTCTTTTCCTACTTAGTGCATCTGCAACCACGTTTGCTTTACCCGGATGGTACTCGACTTGGAAGTCGTAGTCTTGCATGTATTCTACCCACCTTCTCTGATGCAGGTTGAGATCTTTCTGTGTAGCTAGGTATTTCAAACTCTTGTGATCTAAAAACAGTCTAAAACTGGCACCGTACAGATAACAACGCCAAATCTTAAGTGCAAACACTACTGCAGCTAACTCTAGATCGTGTGTAGGGTAGTTTCGTTCGTGTTGTTTTAGCTGTCGTGAGGCATAAGCGACAACTCGGTTCTGTTGCATCAAGACTGCTCCAAGACCTTGATGAGAAGCATCGGTGTAGACGTCATATACTTGATCCTGATTCGGAATGATAAGGATAGGTGCAGACGTCAAACGACTCTTCAACTCTTGGAAGACTGACTCACAGCTGTTGTCCCAAACGAAAGGTATATCCTTCTTTGTCAGATTGGTGAGGGGAGCGGCGAGCTTGCTGAAGTCCTGTACAAAACGTCGATAATATCCCGCCAAGCCCAAGAAGCTTCGGATCTCTGGAACATTCTTCGGTCGTTCCCACTTAAGAATCGCTTCGACCTTGGATGGATCAACTGATATACCATCTCCTGAGATGATATGTCCGAGAAACTTAACCTCTGTCATCCAAAACTCACATTTTTCTTTCTTGGCGTACAACTGATGTTCATGAAGAGTCTGTAAAACTATACTGAGATGCCGTGCATGATCTTCACGAGTTCGGGAGTAGATGAGGATGTCGTCGATGAATACGATGACGAACTTATCAAGAAAAGGTCGGAAGACTCTATTCATCATATCCATGAAGGCTGCTGACGCGTTTGTCAAACTGAAAGGCATTACTAAGAACTCGTAACTGCCATACCTCGTTCAGAACGCCGTCTTCGGGATATCCTCCTCTCTAACCCGAAGCTGATGATAACCGGATCTCAAATCAATCTTGGAGAAGAAACAAGCTCCACCCAACTGGTCGAACAAGTCATCTATATGTGGTAACGGATACTTATTTTTGATGGTCACACTATTGAGCTTTCTGTAGTCCACACAGAGACGTAGCGAACCGTCGGCTTTCTTCACAAAAGGACTGATGAACCCCAAGGTGAGTTACTGTCTCAGATAAAGCCCAGTGATTTCAACTCATCCAGCTGCTTGCGCAACTCTTTCATCTCTAGAGGTACCATACGATACGGAGCAGAAACAAAAGGAGCTGTTCCAGGAAATAAGTCGATATGAAATTCTATTTCTCGATGAGGTGGTAAACCTGGAAGAGCTTTTGGAAAAACATCTGGAAAACTATCGACAACAGGTATAGGTTGGGTACTCTTTTCAGAACTGGATCCTTCTACCACACACAAGGATAAGAAGCAAAGAATACCCTGTCTACTCTTCGACACTAACCTCAGAGCAGATCTATCAACATCTGAAACTAAGCTTAACTGATAGGACACTACATGTCCAAAATCAGTTGTAAAGATAATGCGACGATTACGACAATCAAGCATAATCCCATATCGGGAAAGCCAGTCATATCCCAGAATAACATCATAAGCAAACATAGGCATTACTACAAGTGATGCCTCCAAACAAACATCCCCAACATAAACATAGGCTTGACACCCATCACTAATGGTAGTCGTGCCCAACGGGGATTTCACACATAAGGGAGAGTCAAGATTTTATAGTTTTAAACCAAGTGAACGAGCATAATGTTGGGCTATAAAAGAGTGTGTAGTTCCAGTGTTAAACAAAACATATGCATATGTACCAAAGATAGGAATTATACCATCTAATGCAGTTGGTGCATGATCTATCTCCATGCTGTCAGCTCCAAGAGCATGTACCTGTGGTGCCTTACCACGATTTTGAGCTGTATTCCCTCGCTGATAACCCGTACTCTGTCCCTGTGGTGGCGATCTCTGATAACTCGACACTGGGAACTGCTGTAGCGGTGTAGCATGTGAAGCATAAGGCGCAGTGTACTGGCTCGTGCGCTGAGGCTGATAGGGAACCAGAAGCTGAGGGCGCTGTGACTGCGAAGACTGGGAAGTAAACTGTTGTCTCTGTGGAAAACCATTCTGATTCCGCTGATGATGATGTCTATGAGCATTGTCTCTCGACTGTCTCTTCGGGCATACATTTCTTTTATGACCTTCATCACCACACTCGAAGCAGGTAATCATATTCACCCGACCCTGTCGCTGTCTAGAAGACTGATGAGAACCTGACCCCTGAGACTGCTGGTTCTTCTGGTAAGGAGTCTGCGGCTTATGTTGAGGCTTGTTGCGGATTGGTCCAGATTTGTTTTTGTTACGAGCTTCAAGGAACTCCTTGTCGCCCTCTTCCACTGTCAACGCCTTAGTAACTATCTGCTGGCAGCTATCCCTGATCTGGAACGGTTGTACACCCCTCTTCACATAGAGGCTAAGCCCTTCCTCAAAGCGGAGACACTTAGTAGCTTCATCTAACACCTGATTCTTCGCATACCGGGCCAACTCAGTGAACTTGGCTTCATATTCCCGCACTGACATAGACCCTTGCTTCAAACGGACAAACTCCCTAGCTTTTCTGTCACGGAACTGAGCTGAAAAGAAATGCTTGTGAAAACGCTCCTCAAAAACTGTCCAAGAAGACCTCTGCTCCTCTATCAAACCATCCTCAATACTAGCCCACCAGGTAGAGGCTAGACCCACCAGATTGTTGGAAGCAAACTCAACCCAGAACTCTGTGGGTGTGGCGGTCAACTTTAGTTGCTTGTGAATGGCATCAAACCAGTAGTCGGCATCCATCTCTGTGCCTGTGCCGTTGAAAGTGGGTACGTGAGGCTTAAAGAAAAGAGTTAGGGCTGCCTGTTTAGGATGTATCATAGGCTGGGTAGGTACTGCTCCAGAGGTAGGGTTTTCGGTGGTAGGCGTTTGCTGAGGAGTCTGAGAAGAACTCCCCGCTCTCTGGGTCTCATTAGGAACAACATTGGCTACAGGAGCTGGGTTAGGTGTTCCAAAAGGTAAGACGGTGAGGAGAGCCTGTATCGTTGCCGTGAGATTCTGCATCGCCGTTAGCTGATCGTTCGTTGTAGGGACCGCTGTATTCTGACTCCCTTGAGGCTGCGTGTTCCCGGGGTTCTTTTCGTCGTTGCCTCTCTGCTGCCTCTGACTTCGCATGCCGGGACGAGCCATTTTGCTGAATAAGATTGAAGGAAGAGGAAATCCTATAAGCTTCTAAGAGCAAAGAAAACTATGCTTGGGTATTTTGAAAATGTTTTGATGAACACCCTTTTAAAAACGTTTTGATGAAAAACCCTTTTGAAAACGTTTTGATGGAAAACCCTTTTGAAAACCTGGGCTCTGATACCATTATTTGTCACGGCCCAAAATTTAGACACGTGACACGGCAGCCAAATCATAATATCAACCCGAGATTTAAGAAAAACATTTATTACAAAAACAATGGGTCAACATTATAATTTAGCTAAGCCTAATTATAAAGTAGCATCATAACCACAAAATAAAATAAAAGAGAAAATAAATGCTTTTTAATGCGGAAGTCAAACACAAAATCGGTTTTCAAAAGAAATTACCAACCATAAAATATTCCCAAGCATGAAATTTGAATAACTTGAAATAAAGTATAAACTTAAAGTCTCATTACATCAGAACGAGAAACAGAAAGAAGAAGATGGAGAAAACGGATAGCATCATCTTTGGTAGTAACGGATATCTCAACGAATTTCGGAACTGCTACCTCCCGTACCTGGAAGTAGTCATTTCGAAATTACAAAGAAAAAGGGACGTGAGCGCTGGCTCAGTAGGACAGAAACAAAGGTGGGTTAACAGATAACATTTAAAAATATGGCATAATATTCGTTTCCAAAAATAATCAACAATCTAAAAAAATACATGACATAATAATCATAAAAAAAAATCAACAATTTCGTGAAAAACATTTTTAATAAAAGTTTTATTCTGCTGAGGACTTAGCGTAGCTGCAATATACGTGCCCCAATATTAAAATAATAAATCATTAAAACAAACCATCATATTATGAGTGAGGACTTGTCGTAGCTATAATATACGTGCCTCGAATTTGAATTATCCTAGATCATCTTGTTACGGTCTAAATAGGCCGAACGGCCCTGCGCAGGTTTAGGAACCTTCCCCCATGGCGTCAACTTCGGGACGCACGCATCATTTACAATGATCGTGAACTAGAGCTCAATTATGTTCACCGGATTATTCAAAAGATGGTATTTACCAAGTTATATTATGCCATTAATCAAAACACTCTTTAAAATACACATTTATTACAAAATACGTTGCATGCGTTTATTTCATCAAAAATAGTATAATAATTTCATAAATCGAAAACAGCATACCATCAATAAAACAGGGGAATTTAAAACACTTGACTACTCCCAGAAAAGGTTTGAACGTCCTAACTCGATTATCGCACAAGCGTTACGATAACGTGTTCCACAAATCCAACAAGAACGTCAAATAAATCCTATAATCACAACATATGATTAGTCTAGGTCTAGACCTAATCATCCAATCATTTTAGTGTGCCACAAAAGGATTTTAAAATGTTTAATAACATTGGGGATTTAAAATTTGTGAAAACCCCTAAGTTAGGATATTACTAGACATGGGCAGACTGACCTAGGCTGACTATAAAATCCATATTAATTTATTTTTCATCCCAAAAATTCTAAATTTTTAATATGTTAAACTAGACATCCGTAGCTTTAATTCCATATAATTTTTATAATTTTTTGACATCATTTGTTCATTCAACTAGGCCAAAAACCGAGGGTTGTTTTCAGGCGTAAAAATCTGGGTTTCAGTTTCGGTTCAAAACCTGGCAGTTCTGTCCGCCTATCTTAGAAAAATATTTTGACTGGACAAATGGAGGATTTTGGTTCTGAAATTTTGCAGGAATTTAGGGGTCATCTTGAATTTAATTTTAGGCTCAAGAATCACTCAAAAATCGTTTTTAAAACTCAAGTTATGGCTGACAAAAATTTACTATTCATATGGTAATTTTCCAGATTTCCGTTTTTCTGTGTCCGAATTTCGATTAGCCTCAAACCAATTCAATTTTCATCCAATGATCACGAAATTTTGTGGAAAACCTTATTTATATGTCATTAACACAACCCAAGAATCAAATTGACAAAATCATAAAATCTTACACATATGATAATAGGGTTTTTGAAAAGAGAATCAATGAGGCAAAATTTTAGGGTTTGAGAGAAAAATCACACCTTGTTTGTGCTGCCCTATTTTTGATGCTTGGTCTCCCTTTTGGTTGAATTTGTGTGAGTATTGGAGTCTTCAAAACAGTATGGAAATAGTGGAGAAAACCATATAAATTTCGGATTTAAAATCAAAAGGAGAAGGAAGGAAAAAGTTTGATTTCTCACCTAGTTTTTGTCTCAAAAGTTGTTGAATCTTTGAGCTGCCTTTTGGTAGGTTTTGTTTGCTGTTTTGGGTGTGTTTTGGGAGAGAAAATTCAGAGAGGGGAGAGGGGAAAGCTGGCCGAAATTTTGAGGGTGAAAGGAGGGGTGAATGAGAGTTAAAAGGGGGTTTTTATATTAGGTTTTTCTTTCCCTTTCTCTTCCTTGTTTGGCTGAAAATTTTAAGGGGCAAAAGGGAAAGTTTTTGTACTACTTTGAGGCTAGGGTTTTCTCTCTTATTTCCCCTTAAGTGGCCGAAAATTATCCGTTAGTTTTTTCGGAAAAATAATTTGAATTTTAATTGAGTTTTAACCTAGCTTTTAATTCAAATAAAATCTTCTTTATTTCCTACACTTTATGGCCGAATTTCTTCTTCATATCTAAGGAATGAAATTTGAATTTGAATCCTTCTTGGATTTGTAGAATTTAAATTTTAATTAAAATCCCAAGTGATGGCCGAATATTTTAGGGTTTTTTTTTAAATTCAAATTGTTGACTTTTTGAGCGGAATTTGACTAGGAAACCAACCTAGGGTTTCCAAAAGATTTTTAAATTAATTTTTTTGGCACACTAATTTTATTTAAATTATATATTGACCCTTAAATAAAATTTAAGGCGTCACATACTCGTCAGTATTGTTAGAACATTTTCATATATTCTAAACAATATAAATAAATTTATTTCACTCTTTAAATAGTACAAATTGTTATATACATACATTTGTACATTTTCATCCGAGAATTTCCTGAATTTCCCGGTTGTCACAATGTTCATGCCCACGGTTTTAGCAAGAAATTTACATCAAACTTTTCTTGTTTCTTTGTTTCAATTTCATGCTTAATTCAACACATAATTGAATGAACATTAATACTAAATCAAAACAACAAAACTCATGAAATTTTTTCACACCATTGAAGCCACGGATTTTCAAGGAAAACATACAAAATTTTTGCTTGGTTTTCAATCCTAATTCATGCTTTAAATACTACAACATCAAACCAATCATAGAATCAACAAATCAACAAATTTTTTCATTGTTTTTCAACCCTCCAAACCCACGGTTTTTCTATGAGAAATCAAGGAAAAATGCTTCAAATTTGAAGCTTACCTTGATTAGTTGATGCCTTGAGATTGGAAATGCAATTCAAGCTAGGTTTGATGTGAAATTGAAAACAAATTTTTGGTTTAAGGGGGGTTAAACTCACGGTTTTGGTTTTGGGCTGAAGAAAAAGAGCAAGAGTTTAGTTGGTTTTTCCAATTTTTTTGCTCGAATTTTGATGCCAATTTATAGGCAAAAACCAAGGGCTTTTTTGTAATTTTTTTTCCAACAATTTCCTAGTTGTTCAAGGACTAGAAAGTAAAGATTTTGGGGTCAAAAATACAATTTTTTTTCCCTTTCCACATGGCCGTATGGCCTTTCAACAAAATTTCCCAAATTTTTTTAATTTATTTGAAGGTGAATTTTGGCATGATCTTGGCCTTTGATCAAAAAGCAAAGCAATCCTAGCCATACACCTTTTAAAATACTTTCTAATTTAATGAAAATCAATTGGCTTTATGACATCATCATAGTGATGTCATCAACTATTCATATTAATTCTCTAATTAATTCGTAGTCAATTTTTGACTGTTATCCGATCCGAACGGAACTTTACCGAAATCGCGTAAGTGAGTTCTCAGCGCCTCCAGCGCGATCGGTATGTCTTATTTTGCTTCCATTCGATCAGAATTCTCAACCGTAAATTTCTATTATTTTAGTACATTTCAATGCACTCTCTAGGGTTTTCGGCTCTGATTTCGAACCGTGTCACCCAATTATGTCCGGTAAGATTTTCCATCCTCGAACTTACACACTTTAACACTACCAGAACATTTTTACACTATTCACAACAGTATTGGAATACAACTTTTTCACATTTTATTCATTAAAATTGTTATACACATGCAATTTTAACATAATTCGAGAATCTAAAATTCCCAGTTATCACATGTGGTCTGAGAGAACTAGAGTGGTAGGACCTTTATTTATAGACTGGCATGAGGTGATGTCATGGCCCAAAATTTAGACACGTGACACGGCAGCCAAATCATAATATCAACCCGAGATTTAAGGAAAAACATTTATTACGAAGAGCGGGTCAACATTATAATTTAGCTAAGCCTAATTATTTATAAAGTAGCATCATAACCATATAACAAAATAAAGGAGAAAATAAATGCTTTTTAATGCGGAAATCAAACACAAAATTGGTTTTCAAATGAAATTACCAACCATAAAATATTCCCAAGCATAAAATTTAAATAACGTGAAATAAAGTACAAACTTAAAGTCTCATTACATCAGAATGAGAAACATAAAGAAGAAGATGGAGAAAACGGATAGCATCATCTTCGGTAGTAACGGATATCTCAACGATTTTCGGAACTGCTACCTCCCGCACCTGGAAGTAGTCATTTCGAAATCACAAAGAAAAGGGACGTGAGCGCTGGCTCAGTAGGCCAGAAACAAAGGTGGATTAAACAGGTAGTATTTAAATGTATGGCATAATATTCGTTTCAAAAAATAAAATCAACAATTTAAGAATACATGGCATAATAATCATTTAAAACAAATAATCAACAATTTCGTGAAAACATTTTTAATATAAGTTTTATTCTGCTGAGGACTTAGCGTAGCTGCAATATACTTGCCCCAATATTAAAATAAACCATCATATTTTGAGTGAGGACTTGTCGTAGCTATAATATATGTGACTCGAATTGAATTATCCTAGATCATCTCGTTACGGTCTAAATAGGCCGAACGGCCCTGCGCAGGTTTAGGGACCTTCCCCCATGGTGTCAACTTGGGGACGCACGCATCATTTATAATGATCGTGAACTAGAGCTCAATTATGTTCACCAGATTATTCAAAAGATGGTATTTACCAAGTTATATTATGCCATAAATCAAAACACGTCTTAAAATACACATTTAATTACCAAATACGTTCCATGCGTTTATTTCATCAAAAACAATATAATAATTTTATAAACTGAAAACAACATGCCATCGATAAAATAGGAAAATTTAAAACACTTGACTACTCCCAGAAAAGGCTAGAACATCCTACCTCGATTATCGCACAAGCGTTGCGATAACGTAATCCACCAATCAAGCAAGAACGTCAAATAAATCCTATAATCACAACATATGATCAGTCTAGGTCTAGAAAAAATCATCCAATCATTTTAGTGTGCCACAAAAAGATTTTAAAACGTTTAATAAACATTTGGGGTTTAAAATTTGTGAAAAACAAACTCTAAGTTAGGATATTACTGGACATGGGTAGACTGACCTAGGCTGACTGTAAAATCAATATCAATTCATTTTTAATCCGAAAACTTCTAAATTTTTAATATGTTAAACTAGACATCCGTAGCTTTAATTCCATATAATTTTTATAATTTTTGGACATCGTTTGTTTATTCAATTAGGCCAAAAACCGAGGGGTTGTTTTCTGGCATAAAATCTGGGTTTCAGTTTCAGTTCAAAAACTGGCAGTTCTGTCCGCCTATCTTAGAAAAATATTTTGACTAGGCAAGCGGATGAGTTTGGTTATAAAATTTTGTAGGCATTTAGGGGACATCGTGAATTTAATTTTAGGCTCAAGAATCACTCGAAAATCGTTTTCAAAACTTAAGTTATGGCTGACAAAAAGTTACTGTTCATATGGTAATTTTCCAGATTTCCGTTTTTCTGTGTCCGAATTTCAATTAGTCTCAAATCAACTCAATTTTCATCCAATGATCACGAAATTTTGTGGAGGACCTTATTTATATGTGGTTAACACAACCCAAGATTCAAATTGATAAAATCATAAAATTTTACGCATGTGATAATAGGGTTTTTGAAAGGGCATCAATGAGGCAGAATTTTTAGGGTTTTAGAGAGAGATTCACACCTTGTTTGTGCTGCACTATTTTTGATGCTTGGTCTCCTTTTTGGCTGAATTTGTGTGAGTGTTGGGGTCTTCAAAATAGTAGGGAAAACAGTGGAGAAAACCATATAAATTTCGGATTTAAAATCAAAAGGAGAAGGAAGGAAAAAGTTGATTTCTCACCTTGTTTTTGTCTCAAAATTTGTTAAATCCTTGAGCTGCCTTTAGGTAGGTTTTTGTTTGTTGTTTTGGGGTTGTTTTGGGAGAGAAAATTCAGAGAGGAAACAAGGGGAGGTTGGCCGAATTTTTGAGAGTGAAAGGAAGGGTAAATGAGAGTTAAAAGAGGGCTTTTATACTAGGTTTTTCTTTCCCTTTCTCTTCCTTGTTTGGCCGAAAATTTTAAAGGGCAAAAGGGAAAGTTTTTGTGCTGTTTTGAGGCTAGGGTTTTCTCTTTTATTTCCCCTTAAGTGGCCGAAAATTATCCATTAGTTTTTAGGAAAAAAAATAATTTGAATTTTGAATGAGTTTTGACCTAGCTTTTAATTCAAATAAAATCTCCTTTATTTCCTACACTTTATGGCCAAAATTCTTCTTTATATTTAAGGGATGAAATTTAAATTTGAATCCTCCTTGGATTTGTGGGATTTAAATTTTAATTAAAAATCCCAAGTGATGCCCGAATATTTTAGGGTTTTTTTTTTAAAGTTAAAACTGTTGACTTTTTGAGCGGAATTTGATTAGGAAACCAACCTAGGGTTTCCAAAAGATTTTTAATTACTTTTTGGCACACTAATTTTATTTAAATTATATATTGACCCTTAAATAAAATTTAAGGTGTCACAGGTGATCCTCTAAATTCGAATTGGATTAGGAGAAGATTTTCTCCCTTATCCATCCATAAAATCCGAAATTTTTCAACCAAAAAACCACCAAAAGATTTCGGCCAACTCTAGGATTTTATATTCAAAATTCAAACAGGATTTTAACTTGAATTTTATCTCACCATTAACCAACCAAAAAATCTGAAAATCTCTTCCAAGATTTCCTCAAAAATTTCGACCACAAAAAGTAGGGGAAGAATCAAAATTCAACTAGGATTTTCAAGCTTGAATTTTGTCTCATCCTTATCCATAATAACCGAAAATCTCCTTAAGAGTTGCCCTCAAAATTTCAACCACTTTTAGGGAGGAGAGAATCCAAATTCAACTGGGATTGAAACTTGAATTTTTCCTTGAACCTTATCCACAAAAAATCTGAATATTCCAAGAGGATATTCCTCAAAATTTTCGTGCACTTTTAGTTAGGATTGGGATTCAAAATTGAAGTAGGATTCAAACAAGATTTTCCTATGCATAATCCAACTCAAATTCAAATTCTAACCTTGTGGAATTATCCACAAAGAATTCGAATTCCACTTGGACTGTGATTCAAAATTCAAATTCAAATTTCAAATTTTGAAATTAGAAATTTGAATTTTGAATTTGAAATTTGAATTTCAAATTTAAATTTCAAATTCAAATTTCAAATTTAAATTTCAAATTCAAATTTCAAATTCAAAATTCAAATTTCTAATTTCAAAATTCAAATTTCAAAATGCACAAACAGTTGTATTACAAATTCTTATTCTCATGGATAATTTTCTACAACTCCAATCCAATCTCAAATAAAATCATGGCAACTTTATTTGGAGTTCGAATAATTGGGTACTTTATTATCTAAAACAAAATCTGAATTCAACCGGAGAGAATCTTGTCCACCATCCTATTCCTATTTCAACACCATCCATGCATAATCAACTAGCCAATAGCATACACAAATCAATTTGCCAATCGTGAAGGAATTATGTGGAGCTAGTAGAGAGACCAACTGGACATATATAATCAGTCTCCCATGAATCCATATGATCATCATTCTTTACCGAACAACTCAATCATATGATTACTAATTTCAGAGTCATACCACTACAAACCTGAAATTGAACTCCCAATTATATACCGTATTACGTAAGCTTGTGACAAGCTATTGTCCAATGACCTTGTTATGTATGCAGAACCCTCATATGATATCCATGATCAACCTTAGGTCAAAGTCCGTTCAATCCTATTGATTAGACTATCTTAAAGTTCCATTATACTACCGAATAAGCAAATGATTATTCACAATATACGAATAAGAAGTCATCCGCCTAGCAGACGACCTAAGGCCTTGTCCATTTTCATATCCAGTGTAATGCCTTTAAGAGGATACCCTTAACTCCTTATTAGAGCTATGATTCTGATATCTGTAAACAAACCCTTCATCGTATACAGGTCGTGCACCCAACGAATCGGTCTATAAGCTTAATACCTCTGAGACGTTTTAGCCATTGGAACATCAAAGTACACAAGTCACATACATGAAGTAGTTCATTCACTCAGGATTAAGGTTACTGCACAATGAACGTCAAAAGTAGATTGATCCACTCATAGCGGACTATGTAGATCAATCACGCTTTAGTCCCGGTCTAATATGTCACCACCAAGCAACATATCTACGTCTCTACTTAGAAGTCTATGCTCTAGACAGTCAAGATAAATCGTCCCCACCATAACTTTAGACAGCATAATAGTCTTAATATTAGTTAGATGCTCGGTCTAACCCCATAAACTACAGACCTTAGTTTAGACTGCTTACTTTAGAACATTGTTTTCTGGCATACAAAAAGTCCATTACATGCAACGTTCTAACAGTTTTAACACAAGCAGTCAGGGAGCCATATTTACTTACATTTACTTTAATATGTAAATAGAATGACGACAAACAGCAATGTAATAAATAACCTCTATATATAATTTTATTATCCAGTTCAAAATAAATACATCAAAATGCCTCTAATGCTTAGGGCATTTCCTAACACAAGAACCATGAAAGGAATTACTCGACGCACAACCTAGAGCTTGCAGCAGTTATCTTTACGCTCAAGATATGGAGGGACTATCTATATGGCATCAATTGTGAGGTATATGATTGTTAGAGCCTCAAGTATATCTTCACGCAGAAGGAACTCAACATGAGGTAAAGGAGGTGCCTGGAATTGGTAAAGGATTATGACTGTGAAATCCTTTATCATCCAGGGAAGGCAAATAAAGTGGCTGACATACTAAGCAGGAAGCATACCTAGTCACTCATAGGAATCCACGTCTTGCCAGAAACGTTACAAAAGGAGATACGTAGTAGTAAAATTGAGATTTTAACAAGGACATTGTTGGAAATGACCCTCCAATCAACGCTACGAGAGGAAATTAAAGCCGGCCAGGATCTCGACTCAACTCTACATAAGCTTAAAAACGAGGCAATAGAGGGACAGAATTTAGAATTTCAAGTTTCTAGGGAGGGAATACTCTATTTCAAGAATAGGGTATGTGTTTCGAAGAATGAGGAACTCAGGAAAAGGCTCCTATCTGAAGCTCATGACACACCTTACTCGGTGCATCTAAGGGCGAATAAGACGTACCAGGACTTAAGAGCAAGCTTTTAGTGACTGGGAATGAAAAACAACATTGCTGAATTTGTGACAAAATGTCTCACCTGCCAGAGGATCAAAACAGAGCATCAGCAACCAAGAGGAGAACTACAAAAGATTGAATTATCAGAGTGGAAATGGGAACAAATTGTAATGGATTTCGTGGTTAGATTGCCCAAAACTTGAAGCAAAAATGATGCTATCTGGGTAATTATGGATTGATTAACGAAATCAGCTAAGCTATTCGGTGGAAAGGTTAACCAAAGTATATGTAGCTCAGATAGTAAGACTGCATGGTGTGTCGAAATCGATCATCTCAGATCGCGACGGACGCTTCACTTCAAGGTTTTGGCAGAGCATTCAAGCTTCAATGGGAACCAAGTTGAAATTTAGCACAGCTTTCCATCCTCAGATTGATGGTCAGTCTGAGAGATCCATCCAGATGCTAGAAGATATGCTGAGAGCTTGTGTCCTAGACTTCAAGAGAAATTGGGACCAGAAGCTACCATTGATAGAATTCTCATACAATAACAGCTACCATTCCTCGATTAGAATGGCACCATATGAGGCACTTTACAGAAGGAAACGTAGATCTTCGTTGCATTGGCATGAAACTATAGAGAAACAGCTCACCAGCACAGACTTCATCAAGAGTACGACAAAGGATGTGAAGCTCATACGAGAGAGGCTGGATACAGCTCATAGCTGCTAGAAGAGTTATTCAGATAAACGACAGAGGCCTCTTGAATTTCAAGAAGGAGATTCAGTTTTTCTTAAGGTGGCACCCATGAAGGGGGTGATGCGCTTTGGGAAGAAAGGAAAACTCAGTCCAGGATACATAGGACCTTACGAGATCCTTGAGAAAGTTAGGAAGGTGGCTTACAGGTTAGCCCTCCCTCCCGAATTGGCATCAATACATAACATCTTTCATGTTTCAATGCTGAAGAAGTACGTGCCAGACAGCTCCCACATCCTAAGTCAAGAACCAGTAGAAGTACACATCGATTTGACGTATGAGGAGAAGCCTATGCAGATTTTAGCTAGAGAGAATAAAGTCCTCATGAACAAAGTCATTCCACTTGTAAAAGTGTTGTGGTGGAACCACGACATAGAAGAAGTTACATGGGAACGGGAAGAGGATATGAGAAGGGACTTTCGGAATTTATTCTAATTTTCGAGGACGAAAATTTTTGTAAAAGGGGTAGTGTGACGCCTTAAATTTTATTTAAGGGTCAATATATAATTTAAATAAAATTAGCGTGCCAAAAATTAATTAAAAATCCTTTTGGAAACCCTAGGTTGGTTTCCTAGTCAAATTCCGCTCAAAAAGTCAACAATTTGAACTTCAAAAAGAAACCCTAAAATATTCGGCCATCACTTGGGATTTAATTTAAAATTTAAATTCCACAAATCCAAAGAGGATTCAAATTCAAATTTCATTCCTTAGATATAAAGAAGAAATTTGGCCATAAAGTGTAGGAAATAAAGGAGATTTTATTGAATTAAAAGCTAAGTCAAAACTCAATCAAAATTCAAATTATTTTTCCTTAAAAACTAAGGGATAATTTTGGCCACTTAAGGGGAAATAAGAGAGAAAACCCTAGCCTCAAAACAGCACAAAAACTTTCCCTTTTGCCCCTTACAATTTTTGGCCAAACAAGGAAGAGAAAGGGAAAGAAAAACCTAGTATAAAAAAAACCCCCTTTTAACTCTCATTCACCCTTCCTTTCACCCTCAAAAATTAGGCCAGCTTTCCCCTCTCTCCTCTCTGAATTTTCTCTCCCAAAACACACCCAAAACAGCAAACAAAACTTACCAAAAGGCAGCTCGAAAATTCAACAACCTTTGAGACAAAAACAAGGTGAGAAATCAAAATTTTTTTTCCTTCCTTTTCCTTTTGATTTCAAATCCGAAATTTTATATGGTTTTCTCCACTATTTCCCTACTGTTTTGAAGACTCCAACACTCACACAAATTCAGCCAAAAGGGAGACCAAACATCAAAAATAGTGCAGCACAAACAAGGTGTGATTTCTCTCTCAAACCCTAAAATTTTGCCTCATTGATCCCCTTTTCAAAAACCCTATTATCATATGTGTAAGATTTTATGATTTTGTCAATTTTATTCCTGGGTTGTGTTAATGACACATAAATACAGTTTTCCACAAAATTTTGTGATCATTGGATGAAAATTGAATTGGTTTGAGGCTAATCGAAATTCGGATACAGAAAAACGGAAATCAGGAAAATTACCATATAAACAGTAAATTTGTGTCGGCCATAACTTGAGTTTTAAAAACGATTTGTGAGTGATCCTTGAGCCTAAAATTAAATTCAAGATGTCCCCTAAATGACTACAAAATTTCAGAACCAAACTCATCCGTTTGCCTAGTCAAAATATTTTTCTAAGATAGGCGGACAGAACTGCCAGGTTTTGAACTGAAACTGAAACCCAGATTTTTATGCCTGAAAACAACCCTCGGTTTTTGGCCTAGTTGAATGACCAAATGACGTCCAAAAATTATAAAAATTATATGGAATTAAAGCTACGGATGCCTAGTTTAACATATTAAAAATTTAGAATTTTTGGGATTAAAAAAGAATTAATACTGATTTTACAATCAGCCTAGGTCAGTCTGCCCATGTCCAGTAATATCCTAACTTAGAGTTTTTCACAAATTTTAAATCCCAAATGTTTATTAAACATTTTAAAATCTTTTGAGGCACACTAAAATGATTGGATGATAATGTCTAGACCTAGACTGATCATATGTTGTGATTATAGGATTTATTTGACGTTCTTGCTGGATTTGTGGATCACCTTATCGTAACGCTTGTGCGATAATCGAGGTAGGACGTTCTAGCCTTTTTTGGGAGTAGTCAAGTGTTTTAAATTTCCCTGTTTTATTGATGGCATGCTATTTTCAGTTTATGAAATTATTATATTGTTTTGATGAAATAAACGCATGCAACGTATTTGGTAATTAAATGTGTATTTTAAAACGTGTTTTGATTTATGGCATAATATAACTTGGTAAATACCATCTTTTGAATAATCCGGTGAACATAATTGAGCTCTAGTTTACGATCATTGTAAATGATGCGTGTGTCCCAGAGTTGACGCCATGGGGGAAGGTCCCTAAACCTGCGCAGGGCCGTTCGGCCTATTTAGACCGTAACGAGATGATCTAGGATAATTCAAATTCGAGGCACGTATATTATAGTTACGACAAGTCCTCACTCATAATAAGATGGTTGTTTTAATGATTTATTATTTTAATACTGGGGCACGTATATTGTAGCTACGCTAAGTCCTCAGCAGAATAAAACTTGCATTAAAAATGTTTTTTTTCATGAAATTGTTGATTATTTTTTATTATGATTATTATGTCATGTATTTTTTTTTTAAATTGTTGATTATTTTTGGAAACGAATATTATGCCATATTTTTAAATGTTATCTGTTAACCCACCTTTGTTTCTGTCCTACTGAGCCAGCGCTCACGTCCCTTTTTCTTTGTGATTTCGAAATGACTACTTCCAGGTGCGGGAGGTAGCAGTTCCGAAAATCGTTGAGCCATTCCGTTTCTACCGAGGATGATGCTATCCGTTTTCTCCATCTTCTTCTTTCTGTTTCTCGTTCTGATGTAATGAGACATTAAGTTTGGACTTTATTCCACGTTATTTAAATTCTATGCTTGGGAATATTTATGGTTGGTAATTTCTTTTGAAAACTGATTTTGTGTTTGATTTTCGCATTAAAAGGTATTTACTTTCTACTTTATTATGTTTTGTGGTTATGATGCTACTTTATAAATAATTAGGCTTAGCTAAATTATAATGTTGACCCGTTTTTTGTAATAAATGTTTTCCTTAAATCTCGGGTTGATATTATGATTTGGCTGCCGTGTCACGTGTCTAAATTTTGGGCCGTGACAGGTAGGTTGTAAGGACCGCCCTTCCTTGTAACATAAATTTCGTTTAATAAGAAATTTTGGGATGATTTGATGCATTTAGTACAAAATTTGAAGAACACGGGCACATACACGGTTGTGTGTGTGGCCGTGTACTGCCCAGTTTGTGCGCGTAAAAATGGCCGAGCAACTATACATGACTATATAGGTGAATGCGGCCAGGTACATGGCCATGTAGTTAGCCGTGTACCATTTGTATTATGCATATGCATAAGGCCGTGTGAGTGAACACGGCCATGTAGGTGACCACGGCCGTGTAGGTGACCATATACTAATCGGGTTATTGAAATGTCAGCAGACGTGTTGAAGAACATGGCCATGTAGTGCGACATGCTTGGGTAGATGGCCGTGTATGACGCCGTGTACCAATCGGAAAAAAATAAGGTTTTCCAAGACATGGTCATGTTGATCAACGACATGCCCGTGTAACTGTACATGCTCGTGTATGGGACCATGTTATATGCCGTGTACCAATCGGGAAAATGAAATTTTTCCACGACACGGCCGTGTTGAGAAAAGAAACCCTCGTGTATCCTTGTACACACCCATGTAAATGGCCATGTGAAAGGCCGTGTAAGGGGTAGAAAACCACTAGAATGACCCTCATGAACTATGAAGCTTAATCCCAACGTAATAAGGGATTTAGTCAAAAAATGTAGTGTAATGTTTAATGGAATAGATTAAACGGTACGGTACTACTTATTTCTATCCATAAAGTGAAGGGGGGATATCCAACAATGAATCTGGTCCACCCTATTGTGTGTATAAATGTGTGAGATATGTAGTATTAGAGAACTGGTTCGGATGACCATTCCTAACACAAGACTGGTGAACAGATCACCAGATAGGCTCGAACTGAACGTCTGAGCAAAGCAAACGAGAGAAACCCTAGTAAGGATAGATATCAAGGAAACAGTTTGGTTGACCTCTTCTCACCGAGAGACTGACAAAAATGGACTCAGCATGTCCAAATTAGTCAAGAGAAACTGTGTTGGAAACGTTGCGCAAAACACTTCGATATGCGTGTGCAAGTACAACACAGGGTAGACACAACCATAGTATAGGGTATGAGTAGTAATTTAGTATAAAATGGGCTCATAGATAATATAAATCAACTAGAAATCATCTGCATAAAAATCAGATTCACAAAATCTGATTTCCAGACAATTATTTGAACACTGACGAGGAAGGACTGAAAACCGCAGTATAAGATTGGACTGCGAAGAGAGCAACACAGATGATTTTTCTTCACCCCAAAACCGTGTACTCTAGCTGGAAAACTAGCTGATTTGCAGCAGCTAGAAACCGCAAAAAGTGACCAATAAAATAATGGGTTAGTTGATGACACATTGTATAAACAATTCATAAACCTCACATCACCACTCCTTCCTCACCCTCCCCATTAAATGGACGCCTACCTTCTAATTTTGGGGACTGAAATGGGTAGGTTTTTGTCCCCAAAATTAGCCTAAAGTTGGGTTGATTAATCAAGTTTAAGATAGCTAAGTGAGATTGGGATTTTTCTATAAAAGGGATGGCCATACCTTTCGGTTTAGTTTCTTCATTTCCACACTCCAAAATTTTCAGCTCACTCTTTTTCTCCCCTTGCTGCAGCCGACCATTCTCTAGCCCCAAAAACCACCATTTTTCAAGTTCAAAACCTTGCCAATAATTTACCAAAAACAAACCCCATCAAGCTTATGCTAGGAGGAACCATTCCCAAGTTGTTCAAGGGTAAGATTCTAGACTGATTCTTATGGTTTAAATTCTTTGTTTTAAGTTGATGATTAAGAGAAATATTTTGGTGTTTGTTAGCACAAGACTGACGTTCATTCTCCTTGGTTTCCAATGACCATTTTGCCATCCAAGTCTTAGTTCAAGTTATGCTTGGTTCAAAGCACAAAGAGGTAATAACCGAAAACTCTTGCTTTTGTGGTTAGTGATTTTAAGTTTTGATCAAAAGCCATTTATGTGTATTTGTTTATGCACATGGGTTGTAATAATTTTATTTTAAGCTCTTAAGTTTTGATTTTAAGTTTATGTGGTTGTGATTATATTTACGAAGTATTTTACATAAGGATTTGAGTGTAACGTTTAAAGAATGTGGCTGGACATAAAAACTGTCCTCAGAATAGGCCACGGATTTTGGCCATTTTGACCCACTTAAGTTCTGTTTTTGGGATTTGGTAAAACATGATGTTTTAAGGAAATTTCATTGCGGTCCTTCTTATTCCAAATGGTCTTTGGCCAAAAATGACATTAAGATAGGTTTCTTGAGTGCTTTTCACTCGGTGCTTGAACTGGAAACAAAACTGGGAACAGGACCCGACCCCAGACAACAGTCTCGGATTTTATTTAAAACGGACCCTTTAGAGTCTGAACCGGACTTTAGGCTCAACACGAAAGTTGTAGATCTCATCGAGACCTTGAGAAAGACTTATGTGTATTTAAAAATTTGGCCGTTCCGAGCCTTAAACTAAGCTGTTTTCAAAGTAGTGTAAAACTAGAAGTTTTTGTAAAACTCAGCTTATAGCCCATGAGTTTAATGAATCTAGGAGCCGTTAGAGTTTGATATAGGCTCCGAGGTGAACATGAAATTTGTTCATCTCATTGAGGGCGAAAACTTTTAGGTTCACCAAAATCACAAATGAAGTCGTTTCGACTTAGTTCCAAAACAGTTTTCAAAAGTGGTTCAAAACCACCTTTAAAATACAAGCATTAAAAATGTATTTTCACATACCTCAAATAATTATGTATTTTTAACATTTTAAATATATGGACATGATTTCTTCCACTTTCCAACAGGGTGATAAGGGGACGAGTTCCAAACACACAATTTTACCAAGAATTTTATAAGAAAACCAAAACATTTTTTTTAAAACAAACAAAGATAGTGTGGGTAGCTCAGTAGGCTACCACACCAAACGAGTCTTAGTAGCCCTGTAGGCTACTACGCCAAACAAGCCATAGTGGCCCGGTAGGCCACAGTACCAAAGAATAGTAGCCAGAAAGGCTACCACCTAATAGACAAAGTAACCTGGTTGGTTACTACACCAAGTTTACGCTTAGTAATCCGATAGACTGCCTAGTACCTATGCATGAGATGACCGGTTAGTTGACTGGTCGGTAACCAATCAAGGACCGTGTTCTGTGCAACATTGTGAGAAACGATGATTAATAAGAATTGGACACCAAATCCCCAAGGCAGGCCATTAGGGTACTGATGGACTACGATACCACATAGAAACGCAAGTAAAAGTCACTAAAAATATTAGTGGCTCATCAAAAGTACTGATGAGATACGTTATTGATGACAAGTTGTAACCTGTAAGTTAACAAAAGTGTGAGTACAAGTACGTAATTTTTTGTCGTTAGGTAAGTACAACTCCACCTACGACATGAATAAAAATGAGGTTAAAATGACGTTTACTGTATGTTAAGTATGTACGCCATGCACACATTGATGCACAGCATATCTAAGAGCATGCAGTTTCACAATCAAGAAGATTGATGAAAGAGTAAGTTAGAAGCCATGCGTCCCTGCCGCGTAGGCTTTGGGATAGCTCAGAAAAGCACATGGCTAGAACAGATAAGCAAGACATAATTTAATAGGCGTGTCGTACCGGCTCTTTCAGTTGAAAGGGTTTTCAAAGTTAAAGTAAGAGAAGGCAAAAAGTTGAGCATCCGTTGATGGCTCTCCGGCCTATTTAGTGACCTCAGGGGTTACCGTTGGTCTGCGTACACACGGTACTAACACATGGGCCCATATTAGACAAGAGAAAGAAAAGAAAATATTGAAGTATAAATGAACATAACCAAATCATGCATTGATCACTCTATGCATTAGATCTCTATGCTTCTAGTTTCCATAAGATGCATTCAGTATAGGATATACTCTGTTACGCATGAAGTATGTGATGTTGTATTCTATGATGTGATAAGTGATATTATGATATACAATATGCTACATGATATTTGTGATGAATTGTATGTTCATATGATTTTAAAGTATGTATTACTTTTAAACATGTTTTACGGAAACATGTTGTACTTACTGGGCGTAAAGCTAACGATGGCCAATGACGGCGGTGGAGGTAGATGTGAGGGGAGGTTGTGGACACAACGCGAGTATTCTTCCGCACGAGTTTTGAGTAAACAGTATTTGTAAATAGTAATGCTAAATAGTATATTTTGAATAGTGATGGTGAAACAGTATTTTGGAACAGTAACCATTAAGTGGTATCTTTTGAATAGTAACTACTAGTCATACTGTACATAAATAGTAATGATGTACGCAACACAAAATAAAAATAAAAATATATCCCTAAGCTTTATGGTATTAGATTAAGTTTAAACTATAAGAAAATATAAGTATCAGTTAAAGAAGAATGTTTTAGTAACGGTCCGGGCCACTGAGGGCACTGGTCGCCATACTTAAAACCTTAGGAAAATTTTTCTCATTCCTAAAGTTCTTATAACACATTTCCTTCTCATTTTTCATCACAAAATTTTCTCACTTTCTAGTGTCTATTGGCCACGGATTTTTGGTGTGAAACATGCATTATTTTGCTTGTTTCATTATTCCAATTCATGCTTTTATCACTAGAACACCAAATCAACATAAACACCAAACCAATTATCATACTTTTTATCATTTTTCAACACCAAAGGAAGCCACGGATTTCATGAAGGAAATCAAAGAAAAATGCTTCAATTTGGAAGCTCACCTTATCAATTTGCTCCATTGCCACTTAGACTAGGATTGGAGGCCAATTTGGTGTGATTTTTTTGACAAATGTTGGCTTGGAAATGAAGAAGGGTACACAGATTCAACGCAGCAAAAATGGGTAGAGTTTTGGCTACTTTTCTTCATTTTTTTCCAAGTGATTTTTATGCCTATTTATAGGCAAAAAGTGGGGGACTAACTAGCAAATTTCTCCCAACAATTAGGAAATTGTTCAAGGGCTTTTTAGCAAGATTTCAAGGACCAAAAAGCAAACTTTTGCTGATTTTTTTCCAAGCCTAGCCAAACCCCTTTTTCCAATTTTTCCAAAATTTATTCCAAGCCATTTTGTCTAAATCATGGCCCTTGATCAAGCTTAGCATTAATCCTAGCCATACAAATCACCATACTTACTTTACAAGTTTCTAATTTCCTTATTAATGACATCATATTTATGATGTCATCTCATGACATCAATGAATTAATTCGTATATTAATTCGTAGTCAAATTTTGACCGAAAGTCAGATCGAACAGAACTTTATCAAAATCGCATAGGCAGGTTCCGGGCGCCTCCAGTGCGATCAGGCTGCCTTATTTTGCTTCTGTTTGACCAGAATTTTCTACCGTAAAATTTCATCTTTTAGTGCACTTCGGTGCACTCTCTAGGGTTTTTGGCTTCGTTTTCGAGTTGTCTTACCCGATTCTATTCGGGAAGATTTTTCATCTCCGAACTCATACTCTTTAACACTGTCAGAACATTTTCACAGTATTCTCAACAGCATTAAAATATAACTTTTTCACATTTTATTAGTTAAAATTATTATATATATACAATTTTAACTTACTCTGAGAATCTAAAAATTCTCAGTTATCACAGAATGTGTTCCAAGATATAGCCAAGTTGAGCAGGCTTAACTAGTACACACCCGTGTCCAAACAATACACGCCCGTGTTACCTTATACACGCCCATGCAAGAGGCCATGTTGAAGGCCGTGTAATGAGCAGAGACCGCTGCATAGACTCTCGAAAATGCATGAAACCTAATTACCACGTAACAAGTAATTAAGTTGAAAAAAAAACCAGTATAATCTCCAGTTGAATAGACTAAAGAGGTACAGTACTGTTTAAGTACTATTTATGCAGTGAAAGGGGTGACTGACAGTGAACTCAGTCCACCCTATTATGTGTATAAGTGTATAAGATACGCAGTATCAGGAAACTGGTTCAGACGTCCATTTCCTAACACAAGACTGGTGAACAGAACACCAGAACGCTTGGGTCGAGCATCTGAGCATAACAACGATAGAAACCCTAGCACAGTACCGAGAAAAAGGTCCAGATGACCTCTTCTCACCTAGAAACTAACAAAATCAGAGTCAGAACACTCAAACTAATCAGTTAAGATGGAAAGCAGTGAATAGTGAATAGTAAAAACACAGTATCAAGTTAATGGCCAAGACGGCCTTAAATTGACTTAAAATTGATATATTCACAGTCAGTTGGCCCAATTTGGACAATGAGGCACAAAACGTGAATTTTTGTCTGAGAGATACGCAGTATCAGGAAGAAGGTCAAGTTGACCTTATCTCGCCCAGAAATTGATAGATTTAGACTCAGAACACGCAAATTAGTCAACCAGGCACTTGACATGTTTTTCGGGACAGGGTCACACAAATCCCGAAAACTGGTCCAAATGATCTCAGATGGATTTAAGACTGATACAATTGAAATCAGCACGTCCAAATTAGTCAAGAGAGACTGTGTCTGAAATTTCACACAGTAACGCCTCGTTTTGCGTGTAAAAGGACAACACAGTGTAGACACAACCACAATATAGGAAATAAATAGTAAGTTGGTATAGAATGGGCTCTTAGACAGTATAAACAGACTAGGAATGATTGGTACAAAAATCAGGCTTAGAAAATCCAATTCCGGATGAAAATTAGAACATTACCGAGAAAGGACCGAACACCGCAGTAGAAAACTAGACTGCGAAGAGAGCCAAAATGCAGATGAATTTTGGCCTTAAAAACCATGTGCCTTGGCTAGAAACTAGCTATTTTGGGCTGCAAAATAACCCCAAAAAAGTAAGAATAAAATAATAGGAAGGTTATGACATAATTGAATAAAAAATGTCACATTTCCATCATGCCATCAACCACAAAATTTTGTTTATTTCCCCGCAATGAATGCGCACAGCCCTCGACTATTGTGTGGCGGAATAGGGTAGATTTTTTGTCCCCAAATTAGCTTAAGAGTGGCTTGATTAATCAAGCTTAAAGTTAATTAAGCTTGCTTAGGTTTGTCTATGAAAGGGTGAGCATGGCCTTAGTTTGTGTTCCTTTCTTTTCACACCCCAAAACACAACTCATCTCCTCTCTCATTTATCTTGCAACAGCTGACCACCCTCTTCAGTCAAAATCACCATTTTCAAGCCAAGAACATAGCCAAAAGTTACCAAAATTTAACCCTCTTCAAGCTTGTGTTAGGAGGATTCATTTCCAAGCCATTTCAAGTGCGCCAAGGGTAAGGTTCTAGACCAATCACTTGTGGTTTTTAGTTATAGTTTTGAGTTTATATTAAGAGAAATGTTTTTGGTGTTTTGCTAGCATAAACTGACCCCCACACCTCCTTGGTCCACATGGCCACTTCGTCACCCAAGCCTTTGATCGGATTTGTACTTGATTCCTAGCACCTAAGGTAAAACCGAAAAACCCTCCCTTTTGTGGTTAGTTTTTTTTAAGTTTTTGATCAAGAGATTTATGTGTATTTGTTTATGCAAATAGGTTGCAATAAGTTGATTTTGAGCCCTTAGCTTTCCATTCTTAAGTTTATGGTTGTGTGGTTGTGTTTACGTTTTTACGAATGGATGAGTATGCGTGTGAGCATGAAGGTTTTGTTTTAAGGATGGCTGGACATAATTTGTCCCCAGGAAAGGCCATGGGTTTTGGTCATTTGACCAAGTTAGAGTCTGAATTTGGGATTTGGTGAAACACAAAGTTTTAAGAAAATTTCATTACGGTCATTTTTGTATCAAATAGGTTTTGGCCAAAAACGAAACTAAAATAGGTTTTTCGAGTAGTTTTCATTCGGTATCCAAAACAAGGACTGAAAATCTGAACCCAGACACAGTCTTAAGTTTTGTTAAAAATGGACCACTTAGAATCCGAACCGGATCTCGGGCTCAACATGAATGTTGTAGAACATGTTGAAATCTTTAAAACAACCTATGCGTGTTTTAAAAATTTGGCTATTTCGGGCCTCAAATAGAGCCATTTTTTAAATGACGTAAAACTAGAATTTTTACAAAAAAAACTGGGCACAGTAGCCATGGGTTTAGTAAGATTAGGACTTATTCGAGTTAGATTTGAGCTCCAAGGTGAACACGAGAATTGTTCATCTCGTTGAGGATGAAAAAGTTTATGTTTGCCATATTTGCAAACTAAGTCGTTTCAATCAAGTTTCAAAATAGTTTTCAAAAATGGTTCAAAACCCACCTTTTAATACAAACACCAAAATGTGTTCTAATCTTTTAAAATAAAATCTGGTTTTCATAAAACATCCCCCACTTTCGAACAGGGTGATAAGAGGATGGTTTAAAAGAATGTAATTTTTCCCAAGAATGTAAATTTTTCCCAAAATTTTACAAGGCAACCAGACCAATTTTCTTAAATAACTAAAACAGTGTGGGTAGCCCGGTAAGCTACCACACCAAACAAGCCATAGTAGCCTAGTAGCCTACCACACCCAAACAAGCAAAGTAACCCAACCAGTTACTATACTAAGTTTATGCATAGTAACCTGGTAGGCCACCTAGTTAACAACGCGAGAGGTAACCGGTCAGTTGTCTGGTCGGTAACCAGTCAAGGACCGTGTTTCAAACGATACTACGAGGAACGATGATTAATCTATCAAGAAGACAATTAATCAAACACGATAGAAGTTAGACACCAAATTCCCAAAGTAGACCAATAGGATACCAATGGACCTCGATACCATATGGAAACACAAGATATAGTCACTAACGATAATAGTGGTTAGAGAATGTTGTGGTTAATTTATGGTGCAATAAATTAATTAAACGCGTCTAGAGATTCAAACACTGAAAAAGAGAGTTAGTTGTATCGATGGCAATCAGTACCAAATGATTTTATCTGCTTTAGTCATGTTAGGAAATGCCCTAAGCATTAGAGACATTTTTATGTATTTATTTTGAATTGGATAATAAAATTAAAATATATAGGTTATTCATTATATTGTTATTTGTCCTTATTCTATTTACATGTTAAAATAAATGTAAGCAAATATGGCTCACTGACTGCTTGTGCTAAAACTGTTAGAACGTTGCATGCAATGGACTTTTGTATGCGAAAAGACAATGTTCAAAAGTAAGCAGTCTAAACTAAGGTCTATAGTCTATGGGTTTAGACCAAGCATCTAACTCATGTTAAGACTATTATGTTGTTTAAAGCCATGGTGGGGACGGTTTGTCTTGACTGTCCGGAGCATAGACTCCCAAGTAGAGACATAGATATGTTGCTTGGTGGTGACATATTAGACCGGGACTAAAGTGTGATTGATCTACGTAGTCCGCTATAAGTGGATCAATCTGCTTTTGATGTTCATTATGTAATAACCTTAATCCTGAGTAAATGAACTACTTCACGTATATGACTTGTGTGATGTTCCAATGGCTAAAGCATCTCAGAGGTAGTAAGCTTATGGACCGATTCGCTAGGTGCATGACTTGTATACGATGAAGGGTTTGTGTACAGATATCAGAATCATAGCTCTAAGGAGTTAAAGGTATCCTCTTAAAGGCATTATACTGGATGTGAAAATAGACAAGGCCTTGGGTTGTCTATAGGGTGGATGACTTCTTATTCACATATGGTGAATAATCATTTTCTTATTCGGTAGTATAATGGAACTTTAAGATAGCCTGATCAGTAGTATTAAACGGAATTTGATCTAAGGCTGATCATGGATATCATATGAGGGTTTTGCATATATGACAAGGTCATTAGACATTAGTTTGTCACAGGCTTTTGTAATACGGTATATAATTGGGAGTTCAGTTTTAGGTTTATAGTGGTGTGACTCTGAAATTAGTGATCATATGATTGAGTTGTTCGATATAGAATGATAATCATATGGATTCATGGGAGCCTGATTATATATGTCCAATTGGTCCTTCTACTAGCTCCACATAATTCCTTAACGATTGGCAAATTGATTTATGTATGCTTATTGGCTATTTGATTATGCATGGATGGTGTTGACATAGGATTAGGATGGTGGACAAGGTTCTCTCCAGTTGAATTCATATCTTGTTTTGGATAATAGAATATACAATTATTCAAATTCCAAATAAAGTTACCATAATTTTATTTGAGATCGGATTGGAGTTGCAGAAAATTATCCATGAGAACAAAAATTTGAAATACAACCTTTTGTGGAATTTGAATTTTGAATTTTGAAATTTAAAGTTTGAAATTTAAAATTTAAATTTTGAATTTGAAATTCAAATTTGACACTTGAATTTGAAATTTGAATTTGAAATTTGCATTCAAAATTTAAATTTAAAATTTGAATTTGAAATTTGAATTTGAAATTTGAATTCAAAATTTAAATTTAAAATTTAAATTTAAAATTTGAATTCGAAGTTTGAATTTTGAAATTTGAACTTTGAAATTTGAAATTCAAATTTTGAATCACAATCCATATAGGATTCAAATTTTTTGTAGACTATCCACAAGAGAAAATTCGGTTTTGATTTGGATAAAGGAGAGGAAAATCTTATTTGAATCCTAATTCAAACAAAAGTGGCCGAAATTAGTTAAGGAAAATCCTCCTAGATAATTTGGTTTTTGTGGAAAAGGTTGCTGGGAAAAATTCAAGTTTTAATCCCAGTTGAATTTGGATTCTCTCCTCCCTAAAGTGGGTGAAATTTATTGGATAAATCCAAAGGGAATTTCAGATTTTTTAGTAGATATGGGTGAGATAGAATTCAAGCTAGAAAATCCTATTTGGATTTTGATTCTCCTCACACTTTATTGACTGAATCTAGTCATTTGTTTGGTATAAAGGGGAATCAGTTTTTATGGGGGAATCAGTTTTTATGAGGGAATATTCAAGTTAAAATCGTGTTTGAATTTTGAAAACAAAATCTAAATGGTGGCCGAAATTATTTGTTGATTTTTTGGCTTAAAAAATTCAGATTTTATGTGTGGCATAGGGAGAAAATCTTCTCGTAATCCAATTCAAATTCAGAGGATCACCTTATGCAAGTCTATAAATAGAGGTCCTATCACTCCAGTTCTCTTAGACCACAGACTCTCATAAAATAAGCATGCTATGTAAAAATTCCTTGATTCTCCTCACACTGTTAGAACGTTGCATGCAATAGACTTTTGTATGCGAGAAGACAATGTTCTAAAGTTAGCGGTCTAAACTATGGTCTGTAGTCTATGGGGTTAGACCGAGCATCTAACTCATGTTAAGACTATTATGTTGTCTAAAGCCTTGGAAGGGACGATTTGTCTTGACTATCTGGAGCTGGACTCCCAAGTAGAGACGTAGATATGTTACTTGGTGGTGACATATTAGACCGAGACTAAAGCGTGATTGATCTACGAAGTCCGCTTTGAGTGGATCGATCTGCTTTTGACGTTCATTATGCAGTAACCTTAATCCTGAGTAAAAGGATAGCTTCATGTATATGACTTGTGTACTTTGATGTTCCAATGGCTAAAGCATCTCAGAGGTAGTAAGCTTACAGACCAGTTCGTTGGGTGCATGACTTGTATACAATGAAGGGTTCGTTTACAGATGTTGGAATCATATCTCTAATGAGGAGTTAAGGGTATCCTCTTAAAGGCATTATACTGAATGTGAAAATGGACAAGGCCTTGGCTCGTCTGCTGGGCAGATGACTTCTTATTCACATATCGTGAATAATCATTTTCTTAATTCGGTAGTATAATGGAACTTTAAGATAGCCTGATCAGTAAGATTAAACGGACTTTGACCTAAGGCTGATCATGGATATCATATGAAGGTTTTGCATATATGACAAGGTTTGGATAGTAGCTCGTCACAGACTTACGCAATAAGGTATATAATTGGGAGTTCAGTTTCAGGTTTATAGTGGTGTGACTCTGAAACTAGTGATCATATGATTGAGTTGTTCGGTAAAAGAATGATGATCATATGGAATTGTAGGAGCCCGATTATATATGTCCAATCAGTCCCTTTACTAGCTCAACATAATTCCTTAACGTTTGGCAAATTGATTTGTGTATACTATTGGCTGGTTTATTGTGCATGGATGGTGATGACACAGGATTAGGATGTTAGACAAGATTCTCTCCGGTTGGATTCAGATTTTGTTTTGGATAGTAGAGTACACAATTATTCGAACTCCAAATAAAGTTGCCATGATTTTATTTGAGATTGGATTGGTGTTGTAGAAAATTATCCATGAGAACAAGAATTTGAAACACAACTGTTTTGTGGATTTTGAAATTTGAAATTTGAAATTTGAATTTGAAATTTGAATTTGAAATTCGAATTTGAAATTTGAATTTCAAATTCAAATTTGAAACTTGAAATTTGAAATTTGAAATTTGAATTTGAAATTTGAATTTGAAATTTGAAATTTGAAATTCAAATTTTGAATCACAGTCCAAGTGGGATTTGAATTTGTTGTGCAAAAATCCACAAGGTTTGAAATTTGAATTTGAGTTGGATTTGGAGAGGATAATCTTGTTAGAATCCTACTTGAATTTTGAATCCAAATCCTAACAAATAGTGGACGAAATTTTGAGGATTATCCTCAATGGAATTTCAGTTTTTGTGGACAAGGTTCAAGGGAAAAATTCAAGTTTCAATCCCAGTTGAATTTGGATTCTCTCCTCCCTAAAAAATGGCCGAAATTATGGAGAAAATCTCGTAGGAAAATTCGGTTATTTTGGATAAGGATGAGATAAGATTCAAGCTTGAAAATCCTAGTGGAATTTTGAGTCTCCCTTATCCTAAATGTGGTCGAATTTTTAGAGGAAAAATCTCCTAGGAAATTTCAGATTTTTTGGTTGAAAAAGGGAGATAAAATTCTAGTTAAAATCTTGTTTACATTTGGATTCGATTTATCCCATAATGGCCGAATTTTATTGTTGGGATTTTCTCTTGGAAAATTCAGATTTTATGGTTATGGATAAGGGAGAATATCTTTTCCTAATCTAATTCGAATTCATAGAATCACCTCATGCAGGTCTATAAATAGAGGTCCTGCCACTCCAGTTCTCTCAGACCACAGACTCTCAGGTGAGCAGGCTTATTGTTGCACAGCCCAACGTGACAATAAAGTTCTTTAGAGATCTGGGTAGTTGGAAGAAGACTAGCAGTGCTAGCATATCGATCGAGGTTCAGAGTGCCCACACACTCAGCCATTCAGGAATTGGAGAATAGTAGAGAAGGCTAGTTGGTTGAAGCCTCCGGTCATTCTCCTCCTGCAGATTGGCGTCCTTGAAGTATGAGTTTTAATTGTTGTTGATTTATTGTATATGGCATCATGAGATATTTAACGATCTAAAATTTTTTATTATTCTGCTGCGCCACTCTGATACGTTTTTACCGAATTTATTTTCCTACAATTGGTATCAGAGCCATCTCATGACTATACCATGTACATAAATTAGACAATTACTTAGTCTTTTTATTTATATATGGATTTGATATTTAGAGAGTGGCATTCTAGGGTTCCTTTATTTTGTTATCATGGATTATGTATAAAGTAGGTGGTTATTTTAATTTTCTGAATTATTATAAGCATGCTTGTTTATACCGGTTATGGTTCCTTAGAATTTAGAAAAATTGTATCTAGGAATTTTTATGTAACCATGGGAGCAGTTTATTAACACTGTAATTTTCCCATGGATTTTAATTTTTGTCTCTTAGAATTTTTATGGTTAGAATTTTTGTACACCAGAAACGGTTTAGGAAATTTTATGTAATTATTCTTGGAGGAGATTGAAGATTGAAGACCGTAATTTATTTTTTCCCAAAAGTTAAATTTGATTTAAAGTTTCAAATTTTGATTGTGTGGAAAATTTCAATTTAGTCGGGATTCAAATTAATTTTTGGAGATCCTAATAGGTAAATTGGAATATGACATGAAAATCGAGACACGACCCCTCGGGATAGGCCTACGGGCCTTGGTGGGGCTGCAGCGCCTGCCCTTAGGCAAGATGGGGCTGCGGCAGCCCCTGTGCAGACCAACACCACCCACGGCCGCAGGCTTGGCTTGCAGCCGAGGGTGGCCGTGGCCTGCCCCAGGCTGGCCGTAGCCCGGGCGTGCAGCCTGTGGCAGCAGGTGCTGCCTGCAGCCTGCCGGCTGCTACGCCCTGCCTGGGCGTGCAGCCTGGCACTACAGGCTTGGCCTACAGCCCGGCAAGGCTGCACTTAGGGGGCAGCCGTGGGCTGCCAGCCCCTCCGGGGCTGGTGGCTGCCCACAGCGGCTGCCTCCTTCGGGGGCGGCGGTGCGACGGTTTAAAAATTAGAAAATTTTGATTTTTAAATTTGAGATTTAATTTGAAATCCTGTTTAAAAATATGTAATTAAAAATTTGAAAATTTGAAATTACATATTATTACACATGATGTTCAAAATTATTTAAAATTTGAATTGGTAATTTAAATTTGAAATTCGAATTTGGAATTTGAATTTAAAATTTAAATTTTTGGATATTTAAACTTTAAATAATTCTTAGGATGAGAAATAAATGGAAAGGCTACATAAAGATGGATACAAGAAGACGGAACAAAATTCAAGACCCAAAGAATGCTTTGGATGGAATTTTGTAATCTTTATTTTCTTTATTCTAGGATGGAACCATGGCCTGGTTATTCTGTCAATTATTTTTTCTGCGCTATGTCATGGATGTATAAATATGTTTTGACGGATGTTTTATATGCATATTTGATAATATGTCATATAGGATAGGCGAGTGTCGCTCATACTATATTGATCATACATAATTTGTCAAAACTTGCATGTTTTTCAAAATATTGAGTGGGAGAGGGTTTCAAACAAAACCCACGGCCTCCATTGTTGATCCATATGTGAAAGCATGGTAACGCTTCGCGTCAGTTCTGCCCTGACCACACCCCTCGGTAGGTGTTTACCGCTACCGGTATACTAGATTGAATCTCCTATGTGGAAAACGTGTTCGGGTACGATCCAATTCATGACCACCCCTCGGTGGCTTGGTAGGATGTGGATCGGGCTACGTAAACAATGGTTTTACACTCAAGGCTCGTTTAGTTATTAACCTTCCCTAGAAGCTCTGTTAACTAAACTGGTGGCCAAATAAGCGGTTATTAATATATGTCTTGACCTTAGAGGATTTAAGGCAACATATATTAATTGGACGGGGTCCATGTTCCAGCTATTTGTTTTCATGACCACCCCTCAGTGGCTTGGGGTAATAGGCACTGTGAATTACCGTTGCAATGCTACATGTTTTTCAAGTTTCATGTAGGAACATACTTTTATGTTTTATTTGCTAAATTATCTATATATTTGCTTGGGCTTTGTGATGATGTCTAGTATAATTTTATTTCAGTTCAAAATGTCACCGACACCCCTCATTTCAATACTTACTGAGAATAAACTGAATGGCGACAATTATAAAGATTGGATAAGAAATCTATTAATAGTTCTCAGCTGCGAGAGACACAAGTTCGTACTGGATGAACCATGCCCACTAGGGCCAAAACCTGACACACCGCTTAAGGAAGTCTCGGTTGCCTATACTCGTTGGAGAGAATCCAATAATATAGCTCGATGCTACATGTGTGCTAGCATGACGAGTGCTTTACAAAAGCAGCATGAGACTTATCAGGTTGCTAGGGAGATCATGGACAATCTGGAGGACATGTTCAGAGGCCAAGAAAAATTGACTCGACAGTCTGCTATCACCAGCATTATGAACACTAAGCAAAAGGCGGGTACTCCGGTGAAGGACCATATGACCACTCTAATGGGATTCTTCGCTGAGGCTACCGAAAACGGTGCTGAGTTGGACTACAACACCCAGATCGAGATGGTGTTCAAAACTCTGTCTAAAGATTTTGTGGGATTTTAGGTCGCATACAATCTGGCGACAAGGGAGTTAGGACTAACTAAGCTCGTGAAGCAACTTCAGGCTTATGAACGGATGATCAGGGATGGGGATGCTGTCCAACCCAAAGGTGAGGCCAATTTGGCGGAATCTTCCAAACCCTCATGGAAGAGGAAGAGGCCAAATCAGAAGCAAGCGGCTTCCAGTTCTTCTAATCCTCCTGTCTCGGATAGGAAGAAAAAGAAGAAGAACAAGAAGCCCAGAGACCCTAAAAAGTCCAAGTGCTTCCGTTGTGGGAAGGTAGGTCACTTCAAGAAGGCTTGCTGGGAAATCTTAGCCGCCAAGGGCAAGGAAGATAAGGACCTTCTTTACTTATAAGCGTGTTTGGTGGAAGAATCGAAAGACACTTAGGTCATTGATTCGGGTGCCACTAATCATGTTTGTGTTTCTATGCAGGGGTTCGTGGAAACGAGAAGTCTACATGATAGGAGCCTCTCGTTACGAACTGGGGATGGCAGCTTAGTGGTGACTGAGGCAGTGGGAGATGTTTACCTATATTTTGATCAGTTTAGGTTTATTTTATTAAAAGACTGTTTTTATATTCCTAATTTTAGGAGGAATCTTATATCGGTAGCTTGTTTAATAAAGGATTCTTATTCAGTTTCTTTTAGTAAAAGAGTTAATATTCGTAGAAATAAGACTTTTATCTATTCTGGATGGATGGATGAAAACCTATATTTGATCAAACCAAAGATATACTCACTGCTTGACACTGAATTAATTGATAACTCTAAAAGGTTGAAAGTTTCTCACTCTAACAAGGCGTATCTTTGGCATTTAAGACTTGGTCATATTAATCAGGATAGGATTCAAAGATTGGTGAAAGACGGTCCACTGGAATCTCTGGAGGAGGTACGTCTTCCCCAATGTGAGTCTTGTCTAGAGGGCAAGATGACTAAGAGGTCTTTCGGAGCTAAGGGTACAAGGGCTCAGGAGCTCTTAGAAATTGTGCACACTGACGTATGTGGCCCCATGAACGTCACAACACGAGGAAGGTTCGAGTATTATGTCTCTTTCATAGATGATTACTCGAGGTATGGATATGTGTATCTAATGCACCGCAAGAGCGAAACCTTTGACAAGTTCAAAGAGTATCGTGCGGAAGTGGAAAAGCAATTGGATAAATCCATAAAGACACTTCGATCTGATCGAGGTGGTGAATATCTCTCCGATGAATTTCTAGGACATCTTGTAGAGAATGGGATATTATCCCAATTGACTGCACTTAGTACTCCACAATAGAATGGTGTAGCCGAAAGGAGAAACAGGACCTTATTGGATATGGTACGGTCCATGATGAGTTATTTGATGCTGCCATTGTCATTTTGGGGATATGCTTTACAAACGGCATGCTATATTCTGAACCAGGTTCCAAGCAAATCAATTCCCAGAACTCCGTACGAATTTTGGCGTGGCAGGAACCCCTCCCTTGGACATATGAGAATATGGGGCTGCCTGGTGCATGTACTAGATGGGGATGCGAAAATGTTGGAACCAAGATCAGAATTGTGCATGTTTGTAGGGTATCCAAAAGGAATTAAAGGAGGTCTCTTCTATAACCCGAAAGAACAAAAAGTCATTATCTCAACCCATGTGACATTCTTGGAGGAGAGTCACATGAATGATTTTAAGCCTCGAAGCAAAGTGGTGCTAGAAGAGTTATCGGGTGAAAGAACTGCTCCACAGATTTTGGTCTTGGACGCAAGTCCGAGTTCCAGTGAAAGACCTACAGACGATCAACAATTTAGGGTGCCTCATCGTAGTGGGAGGGTTTCGAAGAAACCTAATTTCTTCATGTATGATGCTGAGGTATACCGGGCTGAGGCTCATGAGCATGAGGATGATCCGGTCACTTATGATGAAGCTGTAAATGATGTTGATTCTAAATCTTGGAAACAGGCTATGAACAATGAGATAGATTCTATGCAAAGGAGTACACGCAAAAGGTTGGAATCGATTACGATGAAACCTTTTCGCCTGTTGCTATGCTGACGTCTATCCATATTCTTCTGTCCATTGCTGCATCTCTCGATTATGAGACCTGGCAAATGGATGTCAAGACGGCATTCTTGAATGGCCATCTTGAAGAGTGTATCTATATGATACAACCTGAAGGGTTCGTAGCGAAAGGCCAAGAAAGGAAAGTCCACAAGTTGCTTAGATCCATTTATGGATTAAAGCAAGCATCCCACTCATGGAACCAGAGGTTTAATCAAGCGATTAAGACATTTGGCTTTGAGCAGAACGTTGATGAACTCTGTGTTTATAAACGTGTTCAGGATGGAAAAGTGGCCTTTCTGATACTCTATATCGATGATATACTACTCATTGGGAATGATGCATGGAACTTATCATCAGTCAAGCTTTGGTTACACCAACAGTTTGACATGAAGGACTTGGGAGAAGCTAATTATGTTCTAGGCATTCGTCTCTTCAGAGATCGAAAGAACAAAATGATAGCGTTATCCCAAGCTTCATACATAGATAAAATAATTGACAAATATGCAATGCAAGAGGCAAAGAAAGGCTCACAACCTTCTATTACCGGTCTAACTCTTTCATTGGATGACTGTCCCAAGACATCGGAAGAAAGAGAGCGTATGAGTAAGGTCCCTTATGCATCCGCTGTGGGTAGTCTTATGTACGCTATGCTTTGCACTCGCCCGGATATATGTTTTGCAGTAGGTATGGTGAGTCGATATCAAGCAAATCCTGGAACCAAGCACTGGCAAGCAGTAAAGCATATACTCAAGTATCTTAAGAGAACGAGGGATTATATTCTGGTGTATTCTGGAGGGGACCTAACACCCGTAGGATACACGGACTGAGTCTTCCAAACTTGCAAGGATTCGAGGAAGTCGAAATTAGAGGGCACATGGAGACAGGATAAGTAGATGTATGTAAGATCGCGTCCGAGGACAACATTGCCGATCCCTCTACTAAGACTTTGGTGGATAGAAGCTTTGAAAGGCACGTAGAGGCAACGGGGATGCGTAACATGGCACATCTGCTGGCTTAGGGCAAGTGGGAGATTGTTAGGAAATGCCCTAAGCATTAGAGATATTTTGATGTATTTATTTTGAACTGGATAATAAAATTATATATATAGAGGTTATTCATTACATTGCTATCTGTCCTCGTCTTATTTACATGTTAAAGTAAATATAAGCAAATATGGCTCCCTGACTGCTTGTGTTAAACTATTAGAACGTTGCATGCAATGGACTTTTGTATGCGAGAAGACAATGTTATAAAGTTAGCAGTCTAAACTATGGTCTGTAGTCTATGGGGTTAGACCAAACATCTAACTCATGTTAAGACTATTATGTTGTCTAAATCCTTGGAGGGGACGGTTTGTCTTGACTGTCTGGAACTGGACTCCTAAGTAGAGACATAGAGTTACTTGGTGGTGACATATTAGACCGGGACTAAAGCGTGATTGATCTACGAAGTCCGCTTTGAGTGGATCGATCTGCTTTTGATGTTCGTTATGTAGTAACCTTAATCCTGAGTAAAAGGACAGCTTCATGTATATGACTTGTGTACTTTGATGTTCCAATGGCCAAAGCGTCTTAAAGGTACTAAGCTTATAGACCGGTTCATTGCGTGCATGACTTGTATACAATGAAGGGTTCATTTACAGATATTGGAATCATAGCTCTAAGGAGGAGTTAAGGGTATCCTCTTAAAGGCATTATACTGAATGTGAAAATGGACAAGGCCTTGGGTCGTCCACTGGGCGGATGACTTCTTATTCACATATCGTGAATAATCATTTTCTTTATTCGGTAGTATAATGGAACTTTAAGATAGCCTGATCAGTAGGATTAAACAGACTTTGACCTAAGGCTGATCATGGATATCATATGAGGGTTTTGCATATATGACAAGGTCATTGGATAGTAGCTCGTCACAGGCTTACGTAATACGGTATATAATTGGGAGTTCAGTTTCTGGTTTATAGTGGTGTGACTCTGAAACTAGTGATCATATGATTGAGTTGTTCGGTGAAAGAATGATGATCATATGGATTTGCGAGAGCCCGATTATATATGTCCAATCAGTCCTTCTACTAGCTCCACATAATTCCTTAATGTTTGGCAGATTGATTTGTGTATGCTATTGGCTGGTTTATTATGCATGGATGGTGATGACACAGGATTAGGATGGTAGACAAGATTCCCTCCGGTTGGATTCAAATTTTGTTTTGGATAATAGAGTACACAATTATTCGAACTCCAAATAAAGTTGCCATGATTTTATTTGAGATTGGATTGGTGTTTTAGAAAATTATCCATGAGAACAAGAATTTGAAACACAACTGTTTTGTGGATTTTGAAATTTGAAATTTGAAATTTGAATTTGAAATTTGAAATTCAAATTTTGAATCACAGTCCAAGTGGGATTCGAATTTGTTGTGGAAAATCCACAAGGTTTGAAATTCGAATTTGAGTTGGATTTAGAGAGGATAATCTTGTTAGAATCCGACTTGAATTTTGAATCCAAATCCTAACAAATAGTGGACGAAATTTTGAGGATTATCCTCAATGGAATTTTGGTTTTTGTGGATAAGGTTCAAGGGAAAAATTCAAGTTTCAATCCCAGTTGAATTTGGATTCTATCCTCCCTGAAAAGTGGCCGAAATTATGGAGAAAATCTCCTAGGAAAATTCGGTTATTTTGGATAAGGATGAGATAAGATACAAGCTTGAAAATCCCAGTGGAATTTTGATTCTCCCTTATCCTAAATGTGGCCGAATTTTTGGAGGAAAAATCTCCTAGGAAATTTCAGATTTTTTGGTTGAAAAAGGGAGATAAAATTCTAGTTAAAATCTTGTTTAGATTTGGATTGGATTTCTCCCATAATGGCCGAATTTTATTTTTGGGATTCTCTCTTGGAAAATTTAGATTTTGTGGTTATGGATAAGGGAGAATATCTTTTCCTAATCCAATTCGAATTTAGAGAATCACCTCATGCAGGTCTATAAATAGAGGTCCTGCCACTCCAGTTCTCTCAGACCACAGACTCTCAGGTGAGCAGGATTATTGTTGCATAGCCCATCGTGACAATAAAGTTCTTTAGAGATCTGGGTGGTCGGAACAAGACTAGCAGTGCTAGCATACCGATCGAGGTTCAGAGTGCCCACACACTCAGCCATTTAGGAATTGGAGAATAGTAGAGAAGGCTAGTTGGTTGAAGCCTCCGGTCATTCTCATCCTGTAGATTGGCGTCCTTGAGGTATGAGTTTTAATTGTTGCTGATTTATTGTATATGGCATCATGAGATATTTAACGATCTAAAATTTTTTATTGTTCCGCTGCGCCACTCTGATTCGTTTTTACCGAATTTATTTTCCTACAATTGGTATCAGAGCCATCTCATGACTATGCCATGTATATAAATTAGACAATTACTTAGTCTTTTTATTCATGTATGGATTTGATATTTAGAGAGTGGCATTCTAGGGTTCCTTTATGTTGTTATCATGGATTATGTATAAAGTATGTAGTTATTTTAATTTTCTGAATTATTATAAGCATGCTTGTTTATACCGGTTATGGTTCCTTAGAATTTAGAAAAATTGTATCTAGGAATTTTTATGTAACCATAGGAGCAGTTTATTAACACTGTAATTTTCCCATAGATTTTAATTTTTGTCTCTTAGAATTTTTATGGTTAGAATTTTTGTACACCAGAAACGGTTTAGGAAATTTTATGTAATTATTCTTGGAGGAGATTGAAGATTAAAGACCGTAATTTATTTTTTCCCAAAAGTTAAATTTGATTTAAAGGTTGAAATTTTGATTGTGTGGAAAATTTCAATTTAACTGGGATTCAAATTAATTTTTGGAGATCCTAATAGGTAAATTGAAATATGGCACGAAAATGGAGACATGACCCCTCAGGATAGGCCGACGGGCCTTGGTGGGGCTACAGCCCCTGCCCTCGGGCAGGATGGGGCTGCGGCAGCCCTTATGCAGACCAACACCACCCACGGCCGCAGGCGTGGCCTGCAGCCGAGGGTGGCCGTGGCCTGCCCAAGGCTGCACTTAGGGGGTGGCCATGGGCAGGGCTGCCGCCTTCAGGGGCGGCGGTTTAAAAATCAGAAAATTTTGATTTTTAAATTCGAGATTTAATTTTAAATCTTGTTTAAAAATATGTAATTGAAAATTTGAAAATTTGAAATTACGTATTATTACACATGATGTTGAAAATTGTTTAAAATTTGAATTGGAAATTTAAATTTGAAATTCGAATTTGGAATTTGGAATTTGAATTTGAAATTTAAATTTTTGGAGATTTAAATTTTAAATAACTCTTAGGATGAGAAATAAATGGAGAGGCTACATAAAGATGGATACAAGAAGACAGAACAGAATTCAAGACCCAAAGAATGCTTTGGATGGAATTTTGTAATCTTTATTTTCTTTTGTTCTAGGATGGAACCATGGCTTGGTTAGTCTATAAATTATTTTTTCTGTGCTATGTCATGGATGTATAAATATGTTTTGATGGATGTTTTATATACATATTTGATAATATGTCATATAGGATAGGTGAGTGCCGCTCATACTATATTGATCATACATAATTTGTCAAAACTTGCATGTTTTTCAAAATATTAAGTGGGAGAGGGTTTCAAACAAAACCCACGGCCTCCATTGTTGATCCATATGGGAAAACATGGTAACGCCTCGCGTCAGTTCTGCCCTAACCACACCCCTCGGTAGGTGTTTACCGCTGCCGGCATACTAGATTGGATCTCCTATGTGGAAAACGTGTTCGGGTACGAGCCTATTCATGACCACCCCGCGGTGGCTTGGTAGGACGTGGATCGGGCTACGTAAACAATGGTTATACACTCAAGACTCGTTTAGTTATTAACCTTCCCTAGAAACTCTGTTAACTAAACTAGTGGTCAAATAAGCAGTTATTAATATATGTCTTAATCTTGGAGGATTTAAGGCAACATATATTAATTGGACGGGGTCCATGTTCCGGCTATTTGTTTTCATGACCACCCCTTGGTGGCTTGGGGCAATAGGCGCTGTGAATTACCATTACAATGCTACATGTTTTTCAAGTTTCATGTAGGAACATACTTGTATGTTTTATTTGCTAAATTATCTGTATATTTGCTTGGACTTTGTGATGATGTCTAGTATAATTTTATTTCAGTTCAAAATGTCACCGACACCCCTCATTTCAATACTTACTGAGAATAAACTAAATGGCTACAATTATAAAGATTGGAAAAGAAATCTATTAATAGTTCTCAGCTGCGAGAGACACAAGTTCGTACTGGACGAACCATGCCCACCAGGGCCAAAACCTGACACACCACTTGAGGAAGTCCCGGTTGCCTATACTCGTTGGAGAGAATCCAATGATATAGCTCGATGCTACATGCTTGCCAGCATGACGAGTGCTTTACAAAAGCAGCATGAGACTTATCAGGTTGCTAGGGAGATCATGGACAATCTAGAGGACATGTTCGGAGGCCAAGAAAAATTGGCTCGACAGTCTTCTATCACCAGCATTATGAACTCTAAGCAAAAGGCGAGTACTCCGGTGAAGGACCATATGATCACTCTAATGGGATTCTTTGCTGAGGCTGCCGAAAACGGTGCTGAGTTGGACTACAACACCCAGATCGAGATTCAAAACTCTGTCTAAAGATTTTACGGGGTTTAAGGCCGCATAAAATCTAGCGACAAGGGAGTTAGGACTAACCGAGCTCATGAAGCAACTTCAGGCTTATGAGCGGATGATCAGGGATGGGGATGCTGTCCAACCCAAAGGTGAGGCCAATTTGGCGGAATCTTTCAAACCCTTACGGAAGAGGAAGAGACCAAATCAGAAGCAAGTGGCTTCCAGTTCTTCTAATCCTCCTGTCTCGGATGGGAAGAAAAAGAAGAAGAACAAGAAGTCGAGGCACCCTAAAAAGTCCAAGTGCTTCCGTTGTGGAAAGGTAGGTCACTTCAAGAAGGCTTGCCGGGAAATCCTAGCCACCAAGGGCAAGGAGGGTAAGGAACTTCTTTACTTAGAAGCGTGTTTGGTGGAAGAATCAAAAGACACTTGGCTCATTGATTCGGGCGCCACTAATCATGTTTGTGTTTCTATGCAGGGGTTCGTGGAAACGAGAAGTCTACATGATAGGAGCCTCTCGTTGCGAACCGGGGACGGCAGCTTGGTGGAGGCTGAGGCAGTGGGAGATGTTTACCTTTATTTTGATCAATTTAGGTTTATTTTATTAAAAGACTGTTTTTATGTTCCTAATTTTAGGAGGAACCTTATACCGCTAGCTTGTTTAATAAAGGATTCTTATTCTGTTTCTTTTAGTAAAAGAGTTGATATTCGTAGAAATAAGTCTTTTATCTGCTCTGGATGGATGGATGGAAACCTATATTTGATCAAACCAAAGATGTACTCACTGCTTAACACTGAATTAATTGATAACTCTAAAAGGTTGAAAGTTTCTCACTCTAACAAGGCGTATCTTTGGCATTTAAGACTTGGTCATATTAATCAGGATAGGATTCAAAGATTGGTGAAAGACGGTCCTCTGGAATCTCTGGAGGAGGTATGTCTTCCCCAATGTGAGTCTTGTCTAGAGGGTAAGATGACTAAGAGGTCTTTTGGATCTAAGGGTACAAGGGCTCCGGAGCTCTTAGAAATTGTGCACACTAACGTATGTGGCCTCATGAACGTCACAGCACGAATAGGGTTTGAGTATTATGTCTCTTTCATAGATGATTACTCAAGGTATGAATATGTGTACGAATTATGGCGTGGCAAGAAGCCCTCCCTTGGACATATGAGAATATGGGGCTGCCTGGCGCATGTACTGGATGGGGATGCGAAAAAGTTGGAACCAAGATCAGAATTGTGCATGTTTGTAGGATATCCAAAAGGAACTAAAGGAGGTCTGTTCTATAACCCGAAGGAACAAAAAGTCATTGTCTCAACCCATTCTTGGAGGAAAGTCACATGAATGATTTTAAGTCTCGAAGCAAAGTAGTGCTAGAGGAGTTATCGGGTGAAAGAACTGCTCCACAGATTTCGGTCTTGGACGCAAGTCCGAGTTCCAGTGAAAGACCTGCAGACGATCAATAATTTAGGGTGCCTCGTCGTAGTGGGAGGGTTTCGAAGAAACCTAATTACTTCATGTATGATGCTGAGGTATACCAGGCTGAGGCTCATGAGCATGAGGATGATCCGGTCACTTATGATGAAGCTGTAAATGATGTTAATTCTAAATCTTAGAAACAGGCTATGAACAATGAGATGGATTCTATGAAATCCAACTCTGTTTGGGAACTTGTAGATTTGCCGGATGGGATAAAACTCATTGGATGCAAATGAGCCTACAAAAGAAAGAAGGATGCAGAAGGGAGAGTGGAAACTATCAAATCTAGACTGGTTGCAAAGGGGTACACGCAAAAGGTTGGAATCGATTACGATGAAACCTTTTTGCCTGTTGCTATGCTGAAGTTTATCCGTATTCTTCTGTCCATTGCTGCAGCTCTCGATTACGAGATCTAGCAAATGGATGTCAAGACGGCATTCTTGAATGGCCATCTTGAAGAGTGTTTCTATATTATACAGCCCGAAGGGTTCGTAGTGAAAGGCCAAGAAAGGAAAGTCTGTAAGTTGCTTAGATCCATTTATGGATCAAAGCAAACATCCCGCTCATGGAACCAGAGGTTTGATCAAACGATTAAGACATTTGGTTTTGAGCAGAACGTTGATGAACCTGTTGTTTATAAACGTATTAAGGATGGAAAAGTGGCCTTTCTGATACTCTATGGCAATGATATACTACTCATTGGGAATGATGTAGGGAACTTATCATCGGTCAAGCTTCGGTTACACCAACAGTTTGACATGAAGGACTTGGGAGAAGCTAATTATGTTCTAGGCATTCGTCTCTTCAGAGATCGAAAGAACAAAATGATAGCGTTATCCCAAGCTTCATACATAGATAAAATAATTGACAAATATGCAATGCAAGAGGCAAAGAAAGGCTCACAACCTTCTATTACCGGTCTAACTCTTTGATTGGATGATTGTCCCAAGACATCGGAAGAAAAAGAGCATATGAGTAAGGTCCCTTATGCATCCGTTATGGGTAGCCTTATGTACGCTATGCTTTGCACTTGCCCGGATATATGTTTTGCAGTAGGTATGGTGAGTCGATATCAAGCAAATCCTGGAACCAAGCACTGGCAAGTAGTAAAGCATATACTCAAGTATCTTAAGAGAACAAGGGATTATATGCTGGTGTATTCAGGAGGGGACCTAACACCCATAGGATACACGGACTGTGTCTTCCAGACTTGCAAGGATCCGAGGAAGTCGACGTTAGAGGGCACATTGAGACAGGATAAGTAGATGTATATAAGATCGCGTCCGAGGACAACATTGCCGATCCATCTACTAAGACTTTGGTGGCTAAAAGCTTTGAGAGGCACGTAGAGGCAATGGGGATGCGTAACATGGCACATCTGTTGGCTTAGGGCAAGTGGGAGATTGTTAGGAAATGCCCTAAGCATTAGAGATATTTTGATGTATTTATTTTGAACTGGATAATAAAATTATATATATAGAGGTTATTCATTACATTGCTATCTGTTCCCGTTTTATTTACATGTTAAAGTAAATGTAAGCAAATATGGCTCCCTGACTGCTTGTATTAAACTGTTAGAACGTTGCATGCAATAGACTTTTGTATGCGAGAAGACAATGTTCTAAAGTTAGCAGTCTAAACTATGGTCTGTAGTCTGTGGGGTTAGACCGAGCATCTAACTCATGTTAAGACTATTATGTTGTCTAAAGCCTTGGAGGGGACGGTTTGTCTTGACTGTCTGGAGCTGGACTCCCAAGTAGAGACATAGATATGTTACTTGGTCGTGAAATATTAGACCGGGACTAAAGCGTGATTGATCTAAGAAGTCCGCTTTGAGTGCATCGATCTGCTTTTGACATTCATTATGCAGTAACCTTAATCCTGAGTAAAAGGACAGCTTCATGTATATGACTTGTGTACTTTGATGTTCCAATGGCTAAAGCGTCTCAGAGGTAGTAAGCTTATAGACCGATTCGTTGGGTGCATGACTTGTATACGATGAAGGGTTCGTTTACAGATATTGGAATCATAGCTCTAATGAGGAGTTAAGGGTATCCTCTTAAAGGCATTATATTGAATGTGAAAATGGACAAGGCCTTGGGTCGTCTGCTGGGCGGATGACTTCTTATTCACATATGGTGAATAATCATTTTCTTAATTCGGTAGTATAATGGAACTTTAAGATAGCCTGATCAGTAGGATTAAACGGACTTTGACCTAAGGCTAATCATGGATATCATATGAAGGTTTTGCATATATGACAAGATCATTGGATAGTAGCTCGTGGCAAGCTTACGTAATACGGTATATAATTGAGAGTTCAGTTTCAGGTTTATAGTGGTATGACTCTGGAACTAGTGATCATACGATTGAGTTGTTTGGTAAAAGAATGATGATCATATGGATTTGCGAGAGCCCGATTATATATGTCCAATCAGTCTCTCTACTAGCTCCACATAATTTCTTAACGTTTGGCAAATTGATTTGTGTATGCTACTGGTTGGTTTATTATGCATGGATGGTGATGACACAGGATTAGGGTGGTAGACAAGATTCCCTCCAGTTGGATTCAGATTTTGTTTTGGATAATAAAGTACACAATTATTCGAACTCTAAATAAAGTTGCCATGATTTTATTTGAGATTGGATTGGAGTTGTAGAAAATTATCCATGAGAACAAGAATTTGAAACACAACTATTTTGTGGATTTTGAAATTTGAATTTTGAAATTTGAAATTTGAATTTTGAAATTTGAAATTTGAAATTTGAATTTGAAATTTGAATTTGAAATTCCAATTTGAAATCTAAATTTGAAATTTAAAATTTGAAATTTGAAATTTGAATTTGAAATTCGAATTTGAAATTTGAAATTCAAATTTTGAATCACAATCCAAGTGGGATTCGAATTTGTTGTGGAAAATCCACAAGGTTTGAAATTCGAATTTGAGTTGGATTTGGAGAGGATAATCTTGTTAGAATCCTACTTGAATTTTGAATCCAAATCCTAACAAATAGTGGATGAAATTTTGAGGATTATCCTTAATGGAATTTCGGTTTTTGTGGATAAGGATGAGATAAGATTCAAGCTTGAAAATCCTTGTGGAGTTTTGATTCTCCCTTATCCTAAATGTGACCGAATTTTTGGAGGAAAAATCTCCTAGGAAATTTCGGATTTTTTGGTTGAAAAAGAGAGATAAAATTCCAGTTAAAATCTTGTTTAGATTTGGATTGGATTTATCCCATAATGGCCGAATTTTATTGTTGGGATTTTCCCTTGGAAAATTTGGATTTTATGGTTATGGATAAGGGAGAATATCTTTTCCTAATCCAATTCGAATTCAGAGAATCACCTTATGCAGGTCTATAAATAGAGGTCCTGCCACTCCAATTCTCTCAGACCACAGACTCTCAGGTGAGCAGGCTTATTGTTGCACAGCCCATCGTGACAATAAAGTTCTTTAGAGATCTGGGTGGTCAGAAGAAGACTAGCAGTGCTAGCATACCGATCGAGGTTCAGAGTACCCACACACTCAGCCATTCGGGAATTGGAGAATAGTAGAGAATGTTAGTTGGTTGAAGCCTCCGGTAATTCTCCTCCTGCAGATTGGCATCCTTGAGGTATGAGTTTTAATTGTTGTTGATTTATTGTATATGGCATCATGAGATATTTAACGATCTAAAATTTTTTATTGCTCCGCTGCGCCACTCTGATACGTTTTTACCAAATTTATTTTCCTACACCTAATCCTTAATATATCAAATTATCTACCAATCATTGGACTGTGGAAACTCCTTAATTGTGTTAATAGCTTTCTCAAGCTTATTAACAACTAACCCAGGTTGATTAATTGAAATCTCTTCCTAATTAAAACCCCCAGAATTGCATTAATCAATCAATGAATCTTTCTATTAGGTTTGACCCTAATCTGGAAGATTTACGTTGTCCTATCTATAGAATCACGTGCAACTCCCTTCAATTATGCAAGATCAAATCATACATAGGATTTCTCAATCGCAATTGTATGATATCAAATATGAATCAATACACCAGTAAATATCAATTCAATGATAATAAAGAACACGTAATTGAATCTCAATGAACTTGAAGAATAAATTGAATTAAATAAAGATTAAATAACAATATTCATTCTAGGGTCCCTTCTATCTAAGTATCAAAGAAATCAGTTCATAATCAATTGAATAACTACACTACAATTCAATAGAATACAAAGAATTATTGAATCCATGATAAATCCCTTTGATTCTAATGCAATCCAACTTGAATTGATAGATGGTTGCTTATTAGAGTGTTTCTCTCTCTATTCTACCTCTTCTCTGATGCTCTAGGGTTTTCTTTTGTAGTTTTACGGCTCCCCTCTCCAATTGACAGATCCTGCCCTTTTATAGAACAAAATTCGACTTCCTGGGTAGAACACGGGCTGCAACACGGTCTTTGGCAGATTTTACACGGGCGTGTATTAACCAACACGGGCGTGTGTTCTCCCTCGACACGGGTGTGTACTTGTTAAATCGCTGAACATGCCCGTTTCTACTGTACACAGCCACTTGCACGGTTCATGGTCAGATCTGTAGATGGCCGTGTATGTAGGAAAATAAACCGGTAAAAACGTATCAGAGTGGCGCAGCGGAACAATAAAAAATTTTTAAGATCGTTAAATATCTCATGATGCCATATACAATAAATCAACAACAATTAAAACTCATACCTCAAGGACGCCAATGAACAGGAGGAGAGTGACCGGAGGCTTCAACCAACTAGCCTTCTCTACTATTCTCCAATTCCCGAATGGCTGAGTGTGTGGGCACTCTGAACCTCGATCGGTATGCTAGCACTGCTAGTCTTCTTCCGACCACCCAGATCTCTAAAGAACTTTATTGTCACGATAAGCTGTGCAACAATAAGCCTGCTCACCTGAGAGTCTGTGGTCTAAGAGAACTGGAGTGGCAGGACCTCTATTTATAGACCTGCATGAGGTGAATCTCTGAATTTAAATTGGACTAGGAAAAGATATTTTCCCTTATCCAAACCCAAAAAATCCGAATTTTCCAAGGGAGAATCTCCACAATTAAATTCGGTTTTTCTAGATAAATCCAATCCAAATCTTAACAAGATTTTAGCTAGAATTTTATCTCCCTTTTCCAACCAAAAAATCCGAAATTCACAAGGAGAAAATCCTCCAAAAGATTTCGGCCATTATGGATAAGGGAGAATCAAAATTCCACTAGGATTTTCAAGCTAAATCTCATCTCAACCTTATCCAAAAAATAACCGAATTCTCCTTGGATTTAGGCTCCAAAATTTCGGCCACTTTTAGGGAAGAAGAGAATCCAAATTCAACTAGAATTCAAGCTTGAATTTACCCTTGAATCTTATCCACAAAATCCGAAATTTTCATGAGCATTATCCTCAAAAATTTCGTCCCTTATTTGTTGGGATTTGGATTCAAAATTCAAGTAGGATTCTAACAAGATTATCCTCTCCTAATCCAACTCAAATTCGAATTTCAAACCTTGTGGATTTTCCACAACAAATTCGAATCCTACTTGGACTGTGATTCAAAATTTGAATTTCAAATTTCAAATTCAAATTTCAAATTTCAAATTTCAAATTTCAAATTTAAATTTCAAATTCAAATTTCAAATTCGAATTTCAAATTCAAATTTCAAATTCAAATTTCAAATTCAAAATTCAAATTTCAAATTTCAAAATTCAAATTTCAAATTTCAAAATTCAAATTTCAAATTCCACAAAACGGTTGTATTTCATATTCTTGTTCTCATGGATAATTTTCTACAACTCCAATCCAATCTCAAATAAAATCATGGCAACTTTATTTGGAGTTCGAATAATTGTGTACTCTATTATCCAAAACAAAATCTGAATCCAACCGGAGAGAATCTTGTCTACCATCCTAATCCTGTGTTATCACCATCCATGCATAATAAACTGGCCTATAGCATACACAAATCAATTTGCCAAACGTTAAGGAATTATGTGGAGCTAGTAGAGGGACTGATTGGACATATATAATCGGGCTCCCGTGATTCCATATGATCATCATTCTGTACCGAACAACTCAATCATATGATCACTAATTTCAGAGTCACACCACTATAAACCTGAAACTGAACTCCCAATTATATACCGTATTACGTAAGCCTGTGACGAGCTACCATCCAATGACCTTATCATATATGCAAAACCCTCATATGATATCCATGATCAGCCTTAGGTCAAAGTCCGTTTAATCCTACTGATCAGGCTATCTTAAAGTTCCATTATACTACCGAATCTAGAAAATTCTTATTCACCATATGTGAATAAGAATTCATCCGCCCAGCAGACGACCCAAGGCCTTGTCCATTTTCACATTCAGTATAATGCCTTTAAGAGGATACCTTTAACTCCTCAGAGCTATGATTCCGATATCTGCAAACAAACCCTTCATCGTATACAAGTCATGCACCCAACGAACCGGTCTATAAGCTTACTACCTCTGAGACGCTTTAGCCATTGGAACATCAAAGTACACAAGTCATATACATGAAGTAGTTCATTTACTCAGGATTAAGGTTATTGCATAATGAACGTCAAAAGCAGATTGATCCACTCATAGCGGACTACGTAGATCAATCACGCTTTAGTCCCGGTCTAATATGTCACCACCAAGCAACATATCCATGTCTCTACTTAGGAGTCCAGCTCCAGACAGTCAAGACAGACCGTCCCCTCTAAGGCTTTAGACAACATAATAGTCTTAACATGAGTTAGATGCTCGGTCTAACCCCATAGACTACAGACCATAGTTTAGACTGCTAACTTTAGAACATTGTCTTCTCGCATACAAAAATCCATTGCATGCAACGTTCTAACAGTTTTAACACAAGCAGTCAGTGAGCCATATTTGCTTACATTTACTTTAACATGTAAATAAGACGAGGACAGATAGCAATGTAATGAATAACCTCTAAGTATAATTTTATTATCCAGTTCAAAATGAATACATCAAAATGTCTCTAATACTTAGGGCATTTCCTAACAATCTCCCACTTGCCCTAAGCCAGCAGATGTGCCATGTTACGCATCCCCATCGCCTCTACATGCCTCTCAAAGCTTCTAGCTACCAAAGTCTTAGTAAAGGGATCAGCGATGTTGTCCTCGGACGCGATCTTACAAACATCCACTTGTCCTGTCTCCACAAGCCCTCTTATTATGTGATACCTCCGATCGATGTGTTTGGTCCTCTTGTGGTGCCGAGATTCCCTTGTGTTGGCAATAGCCCCTGTATTATCACAGTAAAGTGTGATAGGCTTGTCAACACCCGGAATGACCTCAAGGTCTCTAAAGAACTTGCGGAGCCAAACCGCTTCTTTAGATGCCTCAGCCGCAGCCACATACTCAGCCTCCATAGTAGAGTCAGCTGTGCAGCCCTGCTTCACGCTCCTCCACACAATGGTGCCTCCTCCGAGCAAAAACACTGATCCAGATGTCGATTTCCTCGAATCCTTACAAGTCTGAAAGTCTGAGTCCGTGTATCCTACGGGTGTTAGGTCCCCTCCAGAATACACTAGCATATAATCCCTCGTTCTCTTAAGATACTTGAGTATATGCTTTACTGCTTGCCAGTGCTTGGTTCCAGGATTCGCTTGATATCGACTCACCATACCTACTGCAAAACATATGTCCGGGCGAGTGCAAAGCATAGCGTACATAAGGCTACCCACAGCGGATGCATAAGGGACCTTACTCATACGCTCTCTTTCTTCCGATGTCTTGGGACAGTCATCCAATGAAAGAGTTAAACCGGCAATAGAAGGTTGTGAGCCTTTCTTTGCCTCTAGCATTGCATATTTGTCAATTATTTTATCTATGTATGAAGCTTGGGATAACGCTATCATTTTGTTCTTTCGATCTCTGAAGAGACGAATGCCTAGAACATAATTAGCTTCTCCCAAGTCCTTCATGTCAAACTGTTGGTGTAACCAAAGCTTGACCGATGATAAGTTCCCTACATCATTCCCAATGAGTAGTATATCATCGACATAGAGTATCAGAAAGACCACTTTTCCATCCTTAATACGTTTATAAACACAAGGTTCATCAACGTTCTGCTCAAAACCAAATGTCTTAATCGCTTGATCAAACCTCTGGTTCCATGAGCGGGATGCCTGCTTTAATCCATAAATGGATCTAAGCAACTTGCAGACTTTCCTATCTTGGCCTTTTGCTACGAACCCTTCGGGCTGTATCATATAGATACACTCTTCAAGATGCCCATTTAAGAATGCCGTCTTGACATCCATTTGCCAGATCTCGTAATCGAGAGCCGCAGCAATGGATAGAAGAATACGGATAGACTTAAGCATAGCAACAGGCGAAAAGGTTTCCTCGTAATCGATTCCAGCCTTTTGCGTGTATCCCTTTGCAACCAGTCTAGCTTTGAAAGTTTCCACTCTCCCTTCCGCATCCTTCTTTCTTTTGTAGACCCATTTGCATCCAATGGGTTTTATCCCATCCGGCAAATCTACAAGTTCCCAAACAGAGTTGGATTTCATAGAATCCATCTCTTTGTTCATAGCCTGTTTCCAAGATCTAGAATCAACATCCTTTATAGCTTCATCATATGTGACCGGATCTTCCTCATGCTCATGAGCCTCGGCCTGGTATACCTCAGCATCATACATAAAGAAATTAGGTTTCTTAGAAACCCTCCCACTACGACGAGGCACCCTAAATTGTTGATCGTCTGCAGGTCTTTCACTGGAACTCGGACTTGCGTCCAAGACAGAAATCTGTGGAGCAGTTCTTTCACCCGATAACTCCTCTAGCACCACTTTGCTTCGAGGCTTAAAGTCATTCATGTGACTTTCCTCCAAGAATGTCGCATGGGTTGAGACAATGACCTTTTGTTCCTTCGGGTTATAGAACAGACCTCCTTTAGTTCCCTTTGGATACCCTACAAACATGCATAATTCTGATCTTGGTTCCAACTTCTTCGCATCCCCATCCAGTACATGTGCCGGGCAGCCCCATATTCTCATATGTCCAAGGGAGGGCTTCCTGCCACGCCACAATTCATACGGAGTTCTAGGAATTGATTTGCTCGGAACCTGGTTCAGAATATAGCACGCCGTTTGTAAAGCATGTCCCCAAAATGATAATGGCAGCGTTGAGTAACTCATCATGGACCGTACCATATCCAATAAGGTCCTATTTCTCCTTTCGGCTACACCATTCTGTTGTGGAGTACCAGGTGCAGTCAATTGGGATAATATCCCATTCTCTACAAGATGTCCTAGAAATTCATCAGAGAGGTATTCGCCACCTCGATCAGATCGAAGTGTCTTTATGGATTTATCCAATTGCTTTTCCACTTCCGCACGATACTCTTTGAACTTGTCAAAGGTTTCGCTCTTGCGGTGCATCAGATACACATATCCATACCTCGAGTAATCATCTATGAAAGAGACATAGTACTCGAACCCTCCTCGTGCTGTGACGTTCATGGGGCCACATACGTCAGTGTGCACAATTTCTAAGAGCTCCTGTGCCCTTGTACCCTTAGCTCCAAAAGACCTCTTAGTCATCTTACCCTCTAGACAAGACTCACATTGGGGAAGTCGTACCTCCTCCAGAGATTCCAGAGGACCGTCTTTCACCAATCTTTGAATCCTATCCTGATTAATATGACCAAGTCTTAAGTGCCAAAGATACGCCTTGTTAGAGTGAGAAACTTTCAACCTTTTAGAGTTATCAATTAATTCAGTGTCAAGCAGTGAGTACATCTTTGGTCTGATCAAATATAGGTTTCCATCCATCCATCCAGAACAGATAAAAGACTTATTTCTACGAATATCAACTCTTTTACTAAAAGAAACTGAATAAGAATCCTTTATTAAACAAGCTACCGATATAAGGTTCCTCCTAAAATTAGGAACATAAAAACAGTCTTTCAATAAAATAAACCTAAATTGATCAAAATAAAGATGAACGTCTCCCACTGCCTCAGCCACCACAAAGCTACCATCTCCAGTCCGCAACGAGAGGCTCCTATCATGTAGACTTCTCGTTTCCACGAACCCCTGCATAGAAACACAAACATGATTAGTGGCGCCCGAATCAATGACCCATGTGTCTTTCGATTCTTCCACCAAACACGCTTCTAAGTAATAAAGTTCCTTACCTTCCTTGCCCTTGGAGGCTAGGAATTCCCGACAAGCCTTCTTGAAGTGACCTACCTTCCCACAGTGGAAGCATTTGGACTTTTTAGGGTCCTTTGGCTTCTTGTTCTTCTTCTTCTTCTTCCCGTCCGAGACAGGAGGATTAGAAGAACTGGAAGCCACTTGCTTCTTATTTGGCCTCTTCCTCTTCCGTGAGGGATTGGAAGATTCCGCCAAATTGGCCTCTCCTTTAGGTCGGACCACATCTTCATCCCTGATCATCCGCTCATAAGCCTGTAGTTGCTTCATGAGCTCGGTAAGTCCTAACTCCTTTGTCGCCAGATTGTATGCGGCCTTAAACCCCACAAAATCTTTAGACAGAGTCTTGAACACCATCTCGATCTGGGTGTTGTAGTCTAACTCAGCACCATTCTCGGCAGCTTCAGCGAAGAATCCCATTAGAGTGATCATATGGTCCTTCACCGGAGCACCAGCCTTTTGCTTGGAGTTCATAATGCTGGTGATAGCGGACTGTCGAGCCAATTTTTCTTGGCCTCCGAACATGTCTTCCAGATTATCCATGATCTCCCCAGCAACTTGATAAGTCTCATGCTGCTTTTGTAAAGCACTCGTCATGCTAGCAAGGATGTAGCATCAAGCTATTTCATTGGATTCTCTCCAACGATTATAGGCAACCGGGACCTCCTCAAGTGGTGTGTCAGGTTTGGGCCCAGGTGGGCATGGTTCGTCCAGTACGAACTTGTGTCTCTCGCAGCTGAGAACTATTAATAGATTTCTTTTCCAATCTTTATAATTGTCGCCATTCAACTTATTTTCAGTAAGTATCGAAATGAGGGGTGTCGGTGACATTTTGAACTGAAATAAAATTATACTAGACATCATTACAAAGCCCAAGCAAATATGCAGATAATTTAGCAAATAAAACATACAAGTATGTTCCTACATGAAACTTGAAAAAACATGTAGCATTGCAACGGTAATTCTCAGCACCTATTGCCCCAAGCCACCGAGGGGTGGTCATGAGAACAAATAGCCGGAACATGGACCCCGTCCAATTAATATATGTTACCTTAAATCCTCCAAGGTTAAGACATATATTAATAACCGCTTATTTGGCCACCAGTTTAGTTAACAGAGCTTCTAGGGAAGGTTAATAACTAAACGAGTCTTGAGTGTATAACCATTGTTTACGTAGCCCGATCCACGTCCTACCAAGCCACCGAGGGGTGGTCATGAATAGAATCGCACCCGAACACGTTTTCCACATAGGAGATCCAATCTAGTATACCGGTGGCGGTAAACACCTACTGAGGGGTGTGGTCAGGTCGGAACTGACGCGAGGCGTTACCATGCTTTCACATATGGATCAACAATGGAGGCCGTGGGTTTTGTTTGAAACCCTCTCCCACTCAATATTTTGAAAAACATGCAAGTTTTGACAAATTATGTACGATCAATATAGTATGAGCGGCACTCACCTATCCTATATGACATGTTATCAAATATGCATACAAAACATCCATCAATACATATTTATACATCCATGACATATCACAGAAAAAATAATTGACAGACTAACCAAGCCATGGTTCCATCCAAGAACAAAGAAAAGAAAGATTACAAAATTCCATCCAAAGCATTCTTTGGGTCTTGAATTTTGTTCCGTCTTCTTGTATCCATCTTTATGTAGCCTCTCCATTTATTTCTCATCCCAAGAATTATTTAAAATTCAAATCTCCAAAAATTTAAATTTCAAATTCAAATTCCAAATTCGAATTTCAAATTTAAACTTCAAATTTAAATTTTTAAACAATTTTAAACATCATGTGTAATAATATGTAATTTCAAATTTTTCAAATTTTCAATTACATATTTTTAAACATGATTTAAAATTAAATCTCAAATTTAAAAATCAAAATTTTCTGATTTTTGGACCGTCGGACCACCACCCCCGTAGGCGGCAGCCGCCGTGGGCAGCCACCAACCCCGGAGGGGCTGGCAGCCCACGTCCCCCCCTTGTGCAGCCTGCCGGGCTGCAGGCCAAGCCTGTAGCACCAGGCTGCACGCCCAGGCTGGGCGCAGCAGCCGGCAGGCTGCAGGCAGCGCCTGCAGCCAGTGGCTGCACGCCCAGGCTGCGGCCAGCCTTGGGCAGGCTGCGCCACCCTCGGCTGCAGGCCAAGCCTGCGGCCGTGGGTGATGCTTGCCTGCATAGGGGCTGCCGCAGCCCCATCCTGCCCGAGGGCAGGGGCTGCAGCCCCACCAAGGCCCGTCGGGCTATCCCGAGGGGTCGTGTCTCGATTTTCGTGTCATATTCCAATTTATCTTTTAGGATCTCCAAAAATTAATTTGAATCCCAATTAAATTGAAATTTTCCACACAATCAAAATTTCAACTTTTAAATTAAATTTAACTTTTGGGAAAAATAAATTACGGTCTTCAATCTTCAATCTCCTCCAAGAATAATTACATAAAAAATTCCTATACCGTTTCCGGTGTACAAAATTCTATCCATAAAATTCTAAGAGACAAAAATTAAAATCCATGAGAAAAACACAGTGTTAATAAACTGCTCCCATGGTTACATAAAAAATTCCTAGATACAATTTTTCTAAATTCTAAGGAACCATAACCGGTATAAACAAGCATGCTTATAAAAAAAAAAAAAAATTAAAATAACCACATACTTTATACATAATACATGATAACAACATAAAGGAACCCTAGAATGCCACTCTCTAAATATCAAATCCATACATAAATAAAAAGACTAAGTAATTGTCTAATTCATATACATGGCATAGTCATGAGATGGCTCTGATACCAATTGTAGGAAAATAAACCGGTAAAAACGTATCAGAGTGGCGCAGCGGAACAATAAAAAATTTTTAAGATCGTTAAATATCTCATGATGCCATATACAATAAATCAACAACAATTAAAACTCATACCTCAAGGACGCCAATGAACAGGAGGAGAGTGACCGGAGGCTTCAACCAACTAGCCTTCTCTACTATTCTCCAATTCCCGAATGGCTGAGTGTGTGGGCACTCTGAACCTCGATTGGTATGCTAGCACTGCTAGTCTTCTTCCGACCACCCAGATCTCTAAAGAACTTTATTGTCACGATGAGCTGTGCAACAATAAGCCTGCTCACCTGAGAGTCTGTGGTCTAAGAGAACTGGAGTGGCAGGACCTCTATTTATAGACCTGCATGAGGTGAATCTCTGAATTTGAATTGGACTAGGAAAAGATATTTTCCCTTATCCAAACCCAAAAAATCCGAATTTTCCAAGGGAGAATCTCCACAATTAAATTCGGTTTTTCTAGATAAATCCAATCCAAATCTTAACAAGATTTTAGCTAGAATTTTATCTCCCTTTTCCAACCAAAAAATCCGAAATTCACAAGGAGAAAATCCTCCAAAAAGATTTCGGCCATTATGGATAAGGGAGAATCAAAATTCCACTAGGATTTTCAAGCTAAATCTCATCTCAACCTTATCCAAAAAATAACCGAATTCTCCTTGGATTTAGGCTCCAAAATTTCGGCCACTTTTAGGGAAGAAGAGAATCCAAATTCAACTAGGATTCAAGCTTGAATTTACCCTTGAATCTTATCCACAAAATCCGAAATTTTCATGAGCATTATCCTCAAAAATTTCGTCCCTTATTTGTTGGGATTTGGATTCAAAATTCAAGTAGGATTCTAACAAGATTATCCTCTCCTAATCCAACTCAAATTCGAATTTCAAACCTTGTGGATTTTCCACAACAAATTCGAATCCTACTGGGACTGTGATTCAAAATTTGAATTTCAAATTTCAAATTCAAATTTCAAATTCAAATTTCAAATTTCAAATTTCAAATTTCAAATTTAAATTTCAAATTCAAATTTCAAATTCGAATTTCAAATTCAAATTTCAAATTCAAATTTCAAATTCAAAATTCAAATTTCAAATTTCAAAATTCAAATTTCAAATTTCAAAATTCAAATTTCAAATTCCACAAAACGGTTGTATTTCATATTCTTGTTCTCATGGATAATTTTCTACAACTCCAATCCAATCTCAAATAAAATCATGGCAACTTTATTTGGAGTTCGAATAATTGTGTACTCTATTATCCAAAACAAATCTGAATCCAACCGGAGAGAATATTGTCTACCATCCTAATCCTTTGTTATCACCATCCATGCATAATAAACTAGCCTATAGCATACACAAATCAATTTGCCAAACGTTAAGGAATTATGTGGAGCTAGTAGAGGGACTGATTGGACATATATAATCGGGCTCCCGTGATTCCATATGATCATCATTCTGTACCGAACAACTCAATCATATGATCACTAATTTCAGAGTCACACCACTATAAACCTGAAACTGAACTCCCAATTATATACCGTATTACGTAAGCCTGTGACGAGCTACCATCCAATGACCTTGTCATATATGCAAAACCCTCATATGATATCCATGATCAGCCTTAGGTCAAAGTCCGTTTAATCCTACTGATCAGGCTATCTTAAAGTTCCATTATACTACCGAATCCAGAAAATGATTATTCACCATATGTGAATAAGAAGTCATCCGCCCAGCAGACGACCCAAGGCCTTGTCCATTTTCACATTCAGTATAATGCCTTTAAGAGGATACCTTTAACTCCTCAGAGCTATGATTCCGATATCTGCAAACAAACCCTTCATCGTATACAAGTCATGCACCCAACGAACCGGTCTATAAGCTTACTACCTCTGAGACGCTTTAGCCATTGGAACATCAAAGTACACAAGTCATATACATGAAGTAGTTCATTTACTCAGGATTAAGGTTATTGCATAATGAACGTCAAAAGCAGATTGATCCACTCATAGCGGACTACGTAGATCAATCACGCTTTAGTCCCGGTCTAATATGTCACCACCAAGCAACATATCCATGTCTCTACTTAGGAGTCCAGCTCCAGACAGTCAAGACAGACCGTCCCCTCTAAGGCTTTAGACAACATAATAGTCTTAACATGAGTTAGATGCTCGGTCTAACCCCATAGACTACAGACCATAGTTTAGACTGCTAACTTTAGAACATTGTCTTCTCGCATACAAAAGTCCATTGCATGCAACGTTCTAACAGTTTTAACACAAGCAGTCAGTGAGCCATATTTGCTTACATTTACTTTAACATGTAAATAAGACGAGGACAGATAGCAATGTAATGAATAACCTCTAAGTATAATTTTATTATCCAGTTCAAAATGAATACATCAAAATGTCTCTAATACTTAGGGCATTTCCTAACAGTGTACTAGACCGTGTTTTATGTCTGATATCGCCGAACACGCCTGTTTTCCTAAAACATGGCTTTCCACATGTTGGTCAGTCCGAGAGGTACACGGCCACATACACGGCCGTGTACCAAATCGTGTTCTGCTCAACTTCGGTCAAAAGGCTTCAAACTGATCCGAATCTCCTCCTTATGCTCCCATTGCCTTAATTAGGACCTGAAAACAACATATAAACTGATCAAGTGCAAAATTCCATGAAAGTATCCCTAAACCAAACAATAATGGCCTAAATATAGACTAAAAATATGTACAATTTAGCACTTATCACCGCTTGATACATGCTCGTGTCCAAGCTCGTGTACCTTTCGGGTTTCTACTACACGGCCTTGTTCCAATGTACATGCCCGTTTACTTTATAAATTTTAGATTTTAAACTTTAAAATCTTAGTTATGGCCTCTAGAATCTTATTTAAAGCATTCTAGATCCTTAACGGTCCTTTTCGAGCCTTTCAAAAATTTTTGGTCAAAATGACCATTTTGGCCCTAGTGGGTTTCGGGACCGTAACATTTCCAATCTATCATTTTTCTAGGATTTTCTAAGCCCAAATATCATAAAATAATATTCCTCAGGCTTCGATATATTTTTACAGTATTATTTATTGCAAAATCGGTAACTATTCCTTACCTGACCCTCGGAGGTACTATTCCGACACCTAGGGTTGTTTCTCTTTTTTCTAGGGTTTTGGAGCCTCAAATGGGCATTTCACTACTTCTAAAATGTTTTTCATCCCGATCCTGAGCCTTGGTTCCTGAGGGGCTTGGGTTTTCCGTGCTGTACATAATTTTTTCTTCTCGTTTCTGAAAATACCCCTAACATAAGTTTTTTCCCTTTCTCAGCATTTTAGACATTAGAGGGTCGTTTTACTGTTCCTTTTGGGTTCAATCTTCCATTATTGATCCTAACACACTGAGGGGTCTTGGTTTTTATTTCTGAGCCTATATTTTTACCCCTCGTTTCGTGAAATGCCCTTTATGCCGTTTTAAAAATTTTGGCAGCATTTCCGCTTAAATTTTAGGTTTTCCCGGCGTTAGGTACACCTTAGAACCTTGGTACCTACCATGTACTATACCAGAGGCCTATTTTAGGCAAAGTTACCAAACTTTACATTAAACTTTTTTCACATTAACCATCATTCCATTCAACATATCAATTTACCATTTTTCTTCAGTCATAAGCCATAGTTTTTACATAGTATTCAACACCAAAAATTTTTATCACAAAGCTCATTCATCATATATCAATCTTATAATGCACATTTCAACATCAAAAACCTAAGAAAATTTCATTCCAATCTTGCCTTTGATGCCACAGTTTTCACGCCCAAAACCATAGGAAATTTTTCTTATTCCTAGGGTTCTTTATCAACATTTCTTCATCAATTTTTATCACAAAAATTTCCCTATTTTCCAACACATATCCCACAGATTTTTCAAGAAATTATGCATAAGTTTTGCTTGTTCCAAGTTTCTAAAACATGCTTTAATTACTACATCACCAAATCAACATCAACACCAAAACAAATCATCAAATTTTTCACCTAAACATGCCACGGATTTCTTGAAGAAAAACACTAACAAATGCTTTAAAATGGTGGCTCACCTTATCAACTTGATTTCTTGATGCTTGGTCTAGGTTTGGAAGCTAATTTGGTGAAGAATTTTTGTTAAAATTTGGTTTGGAATGGGATAGGAGTGCACGGCCACAAATGGGCAGAAATTTGGCTGGTTTTCTTGATTTTTCCAAGTGAATTTCTCAATTTATAGGCAAATGGTGGAGGACCAAGTTGTAATTTTTCCCAATAATTTGAAAATTGTTTAGGGAAATTTTAGCAAACTTTTAGGGACCAAAAAGTAAATTTTTTGCTGATTTTTCTTGCCCTTTTGCCGACCCTAATTTCCCATTTTTGCCAATTTTTTTCAGGCGATTTTGGCTAAATTATAGCCCTTGATTCAAACTTTGCATTAATCTACATCATTAATGCTACCTATCACCTTTTTTAACCTTTATTTTCAACATTTATTACATCATAATTTTGATGCCACCATGACATCATCTAATTAATTCATATATTAATTTATGGTTAAAGTTTGACCAAAAGTTAAACTGAACGGAAATCTACCGAAATCGCATAGGCGGGTTTCTGACGCCTCCAGTGTGACGTCCCTAGATTTCAGCCACTCGCAACCATCATGGATCGACTCTATGGCCGACCAAGACCGTTCAGGTGTTGAATTCGAGTCGTCAGTTTTAAACTCTTTTACTAAAACTTCTTAAACACAAGCGCCTAAAATTTCGCCCCAAATTTTTTTTTTCTTTAATACATACTTTTTCTTATGAATATTAAGTAAGAAAGCGATGTAAAATATAATACTGGTTTTTCCTTGTCTGAAATAAATACAACATATTTGATACAAATATAATATTTATATGTATCGTAGGCTTTGTCTGTAAACATATTTTCTTTACTCAAAAAGCTCAGCGGAAAACTTATGGCAGGACCATGTCCATGGTGAGTTCCCTATCCTTTTAACACGCTCGCATCCTACCGCCATCCATATATCTATAGGACAGGTTTCTTACCTGCAACATGAACAAACTGATGAGCTAACAGGCTCAGTAAGTTCAAACGTTCATAATAAGAATCACACTGATTCAAAGACAAGAAAAACTCAATCTCCTATGGTGAATAGTACTATTCATCATGAATAGTATAGTTGACCTTTGACTGATGAATAGTACCAGTTACCCTAACTGGTTACTATTCACTTTACTCTACCAGGATACTATTCATATGTAGGAAAATAAATCGGTAAAAACGTATCAAAGTGGCGCAGCGGAACAATAAAAAATTTTAGATCGTTAAATATCTCATGATGCTATATACAATAAACCAACAACAATTAAAACTCATACCTCAAGGACGCCAATCTTGCAGGAGGAGAATGACCGGAGGCTTCAACCAACTAGCCTTCTCTACTATTCTCCAATTCCCGAATGGCTGAGTGTGTGGGCACTCTGAACCTCGATCGGTATGCTAGCACTGCTAGTCTTGTTCCGACCACCCAGATCTCTAAAGAACTTTATTGTCACGATGAGCTATGCAACAATAAGCCTGCTCACCTGAGAGTCTGTGGTCTGAGAGAGCTGGAGTGGCAGGACCTCTATTTATAGACCTGCATGAGGTGATTCTCTGAATTTGAATTGGACTAGGAAAAGATATTCTCCCTTATCCATAACCAAAAAATCTGAATTTTTCCATGGGAAAATCCAACAATAAAATTCGGTTTTCTTAGGATAAATCCAATCCAAATCTAAACAAGATTTTAACTAGAATTTTATCTCCCTTTTTCAACCAAAAAATCCGAAATTTCCTAGGAGAAAATCTTCTCCACAAATTCGGCCATTATGGATTAGGGAGAATCAAAAATTCTACTAAGATTTTCAAGCTTGAATCTTATCTCAACCTTATCCAAAATAACCGAATTTCCTAGGAGATTATCTCCAAAATTTCGGCCATTTTTCTGGGAGGAGAGAATCCAAATTCAACTGGGATTGAAACTTGAATTTTTCCCTTGAATCTTATCCACAAAAACAGAAATTCCATTGAGGATTATCCTCAAAATTTTGTCCATAGTTTGTTGGGATTTGGATTCAAAATTCAAATAGGATTCTAATAAGATTATCCTCTTCAAATCCAACTCAAATTCGAATTTCAAACCTTGTGGATTTTCCACAACAAATTCGAATCCTACTTGGACTGTGATTCAAAATTTGAATTTCAAATTTCAAATTTCAAATTCAAATTTCAATTCAAATTTCAAATTTCAAAATTCAAATTTCAAATTTCACAAAACGGTTGTGTTTCAAATTCTTGTTCTCATGGATAATTTTCTACAACTCCAATCCAATCTCAAATAAAATCATGGCAACTTTATTTGGAGTTCGAATAATTGTGTACTCTATTATCCAAAACAAAATCTGAATCCAACCGGAGAGAATCTTGTCTACCATCCTAATTCTGTGTCATCATCATCCATGCATAATAAACCAGCCAATAGCATACACAAATCAATTTGCCAGACGTTAAGGAATTATGTGGAGCTAGTAGAGAGACTGATTGGACATATATAATCGGGCTCCCGTAAATCCATATGATCATCATTCTTTGCCGAACAACTCAATCATATGATCACTAGTTTCAGAGTCACACCACTACAAGCCTGAAATTGAACTCCCAATTATATACCGTATTACGTAAGCCTGTGACAAGCTATCGTCCAATGACCTTGTCATGTATGTAGAACTCTCATATGATATCCATGATCAGCCTTAGGTCAAAGTCCGTTTAATCCTACTGATCAGGCTATCTTAAAGTTCCATTATACTACCGAATTAAGAAAATGATTATTCACCATATGTGAATAAGAAGTCATCCGCCCAGCAGACGACCCAAGGCCTTGTCCATTTTCACATTCAGTATTATGCCTTTAAGAGGATACCTTTAACTCCTTAGAGCTATGATTCCGATATCTGCAAACAAACCCTTCATCGTATACAAGTCATGCACCCAACGAACCGGTCTATAAGCTTACTACCTCTGAGACGCTTTAGCCATTGGAACATCAAAGTACATAAGTCATATACATGAAGTAGTTCATTTACTCAGGATTAAGGTTATTGCATAATGAACATCAAAAGCAGATTGATCCACTCATAGCGGACTACGTAGATCAATCACGCTTTAGTCCCGGTCTAATATGTCACCACCAAGCAACATATCTATGTCTCTACTTAGGAGTCCAGCTCCAGACAGTCAAGACAGACCGTCCCCTCCAAGGATTTAGACAACATAATAGTCTTAACATGAGTTAGATGCTCGGTCTAACCCCATAAACTACAGACCATAATTTAGGCTGCTAACTTTAGAACATTGTCTTCTCGCATACAAAAGTCCATTGCATGCAATGTTCTAACAGTTTTAACACAAGCAGTCAGTGAGCCATATTTGCTTACATTTACTTTAACATGTAAATAAGACAAGGACAGATAGCAATGTAATGAATAACCTCTATATATAATTTTATTATCCAGTTCAAAATGAATACATCAAAATGTCTCTAATACTTAGGGCATTTCCTAACAATCTCCCACTTGCCCTAAGCCAGTAGATGTGCCATGTTACGCATCCCCATCGCCTCTACATGCCTCTCAAAGCTTCTAGCCACCAAAGTCTTAGTAAAGGGATCAGTGATGTTGTCCTCGGATGCGATCTTACATACATCCACTTGTCCTGTCTCCACATGCCCTCTAATAATGTGATATCTCTGATCGATGTGCTTGGTCCTCTTGTGGTGCCGAGAATCCCTTGTGTTGGCAATAGCCCCTGTATTATCACAGTAAAGTGTGATAGGCTTGTCAACACCCGGAATGACCTCAAGGTCTCTAAAGAACTTGCGGAGCCAAACCGCTTCTTTAGATGCCTCAGCTGCAGCCATATACTCAGCCTCCATAGTAGAGTCAGCTGTGCAGCCTTGCTTCACGCTCCTCCACACAATGGCGCCTCCTCCGAGTAAAAACACTGATCCAGATGTCGATTTCCTCGAATCCTTACAAGTCTAGAAGTCTGAGTCCGTGTATCCTAAGGGTGTTAGGTCCCCTCCAGAATACACCAGCATATAATCCCTCGTTCTCTTAAGATACTTGAGTATATGCTTTACAGCTTGTCAGTGTTTGGTTCCAGGATTTGCTTGATATCGACTTACCATACTTACTGCAAAACATATGTTTGGGTGAGTGCAAAACATAGCGTACATAAGGCTACCCACAGCGGATGCATAAGGGACCTTACTCATACGCTCTCTTTTTTCCGATGTCTTGGGACAGTCATCCAATGAAAGAGTTAGACCGGCAATAAAAGGTTGTGAGCCTTTCTTTGCCTCTTGCATTGCATATTTGTCAATTATTTTATCTATGTATGAAGCTTGGGATAATGCTATCATTTTGTTCTTTCGATCTCTGAAGAGACGAATGCCTAGAACATAATTAGCTTCTCCCAAGTCCTTCATGTCAAACTGTTGGTGTAACCAAAGCTTGACCGATGATAAGTTCCCTACATCATTCCCAATGAGTAGTATATCATCGACATAGAGTATCAGAAAGACCACTTTTCCATCCTTAATATGTTTATAAACACAGGGTTCATCAACGTTCTGCTCAAAACCAAATGTCTTAATCGCTTGATCAAACCTCTGGTTCCATAAGCGGGATGCCTGCTTTAATCCATAAATGGATCTAAGCAACTTGCAGACTTTCCTTTCTTAGCCTTTCGCTACGAACCCTTCGGGCTGTATCATATACATACACTCTTCAAGATGGCCATTCAAGAATGCTATCTTGACATCCATTTGCCAGATCTCGTAATCGAGAGCCGCAGCAATGGACAGAGGAATACGGATAGACTTCAGCATAGCAACAGGCGAAAAGGTTTCATCGTAATCGATTCCAGCCTTTTGCGTGTACCCCTTTGCAACCAGTCTAGCTTTGAAAGTTTCCATTCTCCCTTCTGTATCCTTCTTTCTTTTGTAGACCCATTTGCATCCAATGGGTTTTAACCCATCCGGCAAATCTACAAGTTCCCAAACAGAGTTGGATTTCATAGAATCCATCTCTTTGTTCATAGCCTGTTTCCAAGATCTAGAATCAACATCCTTTATAGCTTCATCATATGTGACCGGATCTTCCTCATGCTCATGAGCCTCGGCCTGGTATACCTCAGCATCATACATAAAGAAATTAGGTTTCTTAGAAACCCTCCCACTACGACGAGGCACCCTAAATTGTTGATCGTCTGCAGGTCTTTCACTGGAACTCGGACTTGCGTCCAAGACCGAAATCTGTGGAGCAGTTCTTTCACCCGATAACTCCTCTAGCACCAATTTGCTTCGAGGCTTAAAGTCATTCATGTGACTTTCCTCCAAGAATGTCGCATGGGTTGAGACAATGACTTTTTGTTCCTTCGGGTTATAGAACAGACCTCCTTTAGTTCCTTTTGGATACCCTACAAACATGCACAATTCTGATCTTGGTTCCAACTTTTTCGCGTCCCCATCCAGCACATGTGCCGGGCAGCCCCATATTCTCATATGTCCAAGGGAGGGCTTCCTGCCACACCACAATTCATACGGAGTTCTGGGAATTGATTTGCTCGGAACCTGGTTCAGAATATAGCATGCTGTTTGTAAAGCATATCCCCAAAATGATAATGGCGGTGTTGAATAACTCATCATGGACCGTACCATATCCAATAAGGTCCTGTTTCTCCTTTCGACTACACCATTCTGTTGTGGAGTACTAGGTGCAGTCAATTGGGATAAAATCCCGTTCTCTACAAGATGTCCTAGAAATTCATCGGAGAGGTATTCGCCACCTCGATCAGATCAAAGTGTCTTATGGATTTATCCAATTGCTTTTCCACTTTCGCACGATACTCTTTGAACTTGTCAAAGGTTTCGCTCTTGCGGTGCATCAGATACACATATCCATACCTCGAGTAATCATCTATAAAAGAGACATAATACTCGAACCCTCCTCGTGCTGTGACGTTCATAGGGCCACATATGTCAGTGTGCACAATTTCTAAGAGCTCCTGAGCCCTTGTACCCTTAGCTCCAAAAGACCTCTTAGTCATTTTACCCTCTAGATAAGACTCACATTGGGGAAGTCGTACCTCCTCCAGAGATTCCAGAGGACCGTCTTTCACCAATCTTTGAATCCTATCCTGATTAATATGACCAAGTCTTAAATGCCAAAGATACACTTTGTTAGAGTGAGAAACTTTCAACCTTTTAGAGTTATCAATTAATTCAGTGTCAAGCAGTGAGTACATCTTTGGTTTGATCAAATATAGGTTTCCATCCATCCATCCAGAACAGATAAAAGACTTATTTCTACGAATATCAACTCTTTTACTAAAAGAAACAGAATAAGAATCCTTTATTAAACAAGCTACCGATATAAGGTTCCTCCTAAAATTAGGAACATAAAAACAGCCTTTTAATAAAATAAACCTAAATTGATCAAAATAAAGGTAAACATCTCCCACTGCCTCAGCCACCACAAAGCTACCATCTCCAGTCCGCAACGAGAGGCTCCTATCATGTAGCCTTCTCGTTTCCACGAACCCCTACATAGAAACACAAACATGATTAGTGGCGCCCGAATCAATGACCCAAGTGTCTTTCGATTCTTCCACCAAACACGCTTCCAAGTAATGAAGTTCCTTACCTTCCTTGCCCTTGGTGGCTAGGAATTCCCGGCAAGCCTTCTTGAAGTGACCTACCTTCCCACAATGGAAGCATTTGGACTTTTTAGGGTCCTTTGGCTTCTTCTTCTTCTTCTTCTTCTTCCTGTCCGAGACAGGAGGATTAGAAGAACTAGAAGCCACTTGCTTCTTATTTGGCCTCTTCCTCTTCCGTGAGGGATTGGAAGATTCCACCAAATTGGCCTCTCCTTTAGGTCGGACCACATCCTCATCCTTGATCATCCGCTCATAAGCCTGTAGTTGCTTCATGAGCTCGGTTAGTCCTAACTCCTTTGTCGCTAGATTGTATGCGGCCTTAAACCCCATAAAATCTGTAGACAGAGTCTTGAACACCATCTCGATCTGGGTGTTGTAGTCCAACTCAGCACCATTCTCGGCAGCCTCAGCGAAGAATCCCATTAGAGTGATCATATGGTCCTTCATCGGAGTACCCGCCTTTTGCTTAGAGTTCATAATGCTGGTGATAGCGGACTGTCGAGCCAATTTTTCTTGACCTCCGAACATGTCCTCCAGATTTTCCATGATCTCCCCAGCAACTTGATAAGTCTCATGCTGCTTTTGTAAAGCACTCGTCATGCTAGCAAGGATGTAGCATCGAGCTATCTCATTGGATTCTCTCCAACTATTATAGGCAACCGGGACCTCCTCAAGTGGTGTGTCAGGTTTGGGCCCAGGTAGGCATGGTTCGTCCAGTACGAACTTGTGTCTCTCGCAGCTGAGAACTATTAATAGATTTCTTTTCCAGTCTTTATAATTATCGCCATTCAGCTTATTCTCAGTAAGTATTGAAATGAGTGGTGTCGGTGACATTTTGAACTGAAATAAAATTATACTAGACATCATTACAAAGCCCAAGCAAATATACTGATAATTTAGCAAATAAAACATACAAGTATGTTCCTACATGAAACTTGAAAAACATGTAGCATTGCAATGGTAATTCTCAGCACCTATTGCCCCAAGCCACCGAGGGGTGGTCATGAAACAAATAGCCGGAACATAGACCCCGTCCAATTAATATATGTTACCTTAAATCCTCCAAGGTTAAGACATATATTAATAACCGCTTATTTGGCCACTAGTTTAGTTAATAGAGCTTCTAGGGAAGGTTAATAACTAAACGAGTCTTGAGTGTATAACCATTGTTTACGTAGCCCGATCCACATCCTACCAAGCCATCGAGGGGTGGTCATGAATAGGATCGTACCCGAACACGTTTTCCACATAGGAGATCCAATCTAGTATACTGGCGGCGGTAAACACCTACCGAGGGGTGTGGTCAGGGCAGAACTGACGCGAGGCGTTACCATGCTTTCACATATGGATCAACAATGGAGGCCGTGAGTTTTGTTTGAAACCCTCTCCCACTCAATATTTTGAAAAACATGCAAGTTTTGATAAATTATGTGTGATCAATATAGTATGAGCGGCACTCACCTATCCTATATGACATGTTATCAAATATGCATACAAAACATCCATCAATACATATTTATACATCCATGAGATATCACAGAAAAAATAATTGACAGAATAACCAAGCCATGGTTCCATCCTAGAACAAAGAAAATAAAGATTACAAAATTCCATCCAAAGCATTCTTTGGGTCTTAAATTCTGTTCCGTCTTCTTGTATCCATCTTTATGTAGCCTTTCAATTTATTTCTCATCCCAAGAATTATTTAAAATTTAAATCTCCACAAATTTAAATTTCAAATTCAAATTCCAAATTCGAATTTCAAATTTAAATTTCCAATTCATATTTTAAACAATTTTAAACATCATGTGTAATAATATGTAATTTCAAAAATTTCAAATTTTCAATTACATATTTTTAAACATGATTTAAAATTAAATCTCAAATTTAAAAATCAAAATTTTCGAATTTTGGACTTTCGCACCGCCGCCCCCGAAGGCGGCAGCCGCCGTGGGCAGCCACCAGCCCCAAAGGGGCTAGCAGCCCACGGCTGCCCCTTATGTGCAGCCTTGCCGGGCTGCAGGCCAAGCCTGCAGCAGCCTGCAGCCAGAAGCTGCACGCCCAGGCTGCGGCCAGCCTTGGGCAAGCCACGGCCACCCTTGGCTGTGGGTGGTGTTGGCCTGCACAGGGGCTGCCGCGGCCCCATCCTGCCCGAGGGCAGGGGCTACAGCCCCGCCAAGGCCCGTCAGCCTATCCCGAGGGGTCGTGTCTCGATTTTCGTACCATATTCCAATTTACCTATTAGGATCTCCAAAAATTAATTTGAATCCCAATTAAATTGAAATTTTCCACACAATCAAAATTTCAATCTTTAAATCAAATTTAACTTTTAGGAAAAATAAATTACGGTCTTCAATCTTCAATCTCCTCCAAGAATAATTACATAAAAATTCCTAAACCGTTTCCGGTGTACAAAAATTCTAATCATAAAAATTCTAAGAGACAAAAATTAAAGTCCATGGGAAAATTACAGTGTTAACAAACTGCTCCCATGGTTACATAAAAATTCCTAGATACAATTTTTCTAAATTCTAAGGAACCATAACCGGTATAAACAAGCATGCTTATAATAATTCAGAAAATTAAAATAACCACATACTTTATACATAATCCATGATAACAACATAAAGGAACCCTAGAATGCCACTTTCTAAATATCAAATCCATACATAAATAAAAAGACTAAGTAATTGTCTAATTTATGTACATGGCATAGTCATGAGATGGCTCTGATACCAATTGTAGGAAAATAAATAGGTAAAAACGTATCAGAGTGGCGCAGCGGAACAATAAAAAATTTTAGATCGTTAAATATCTCATGATGCCATATACAATAAACCAACAACAATTAAAACTCATACCTCAAGGATGCCAATCTTGCAGGAGGAGAATGACCGAAGGCTTCAACCAACTAGCCTTCTCTACTATTCTCCAATTCCCGAATGGCTGAGTGTGTCGGCACTCTGAACCTCGATCGGTATGCTAGCACTGCTAGTCTTGTTCCGACCACCCAGATCTCTAAAGAACTTTATTGTCACGATGAGCTGTGCAACAATAAGCCTGCTCACCTGAGAGTCTGTGATCTGAGAGAGCTGGAGTGGCAGGACCTCTATTTATAGACCTGCATGAGGTGATTCTTTGAATTTGAATTGGACTAGGAAAAGATATTCTCCCTTATCCATAACCAAAAAATCTAAATTTTTCCATGGGAAAATCCAACAATAAAATTCAGTTTTCTTAGGATAAATCCAATCCAAATCTAAACAAGATTTTAACTAGAATTTTATCTCCCTTTTTCAACCAAAAAATCCAAAATTTCCTAGGAGAAAATCTTCTCCACAAATTCGGCCATTATGAATAAGGGAGAATCAAAAATTCTACTAGGATTTTCAAGCTTGAATCTTATCTCAACCTTATCCAAAATAACCGAATTTCCTAGGAGATTATCTGCAAAATTTCGGCCATTTTTCTGTATACTCAACATACTGTAAAAACTATCATTTCAAATTCATTTCATTCATGCCGTTGGCGGAGTTGTACTTACCTAGTTTGCAAGCAAATTGTGTACTCGCGCCTTTAACAAATTACAGGTGACCCCCTGTCATCAATAACGTTCCTCATTAATACTCTTGTTGAGTCACCATTAACATCAGTGACTATAACATGCATTTCTACAGGGTACCGAGGCCCAACGGTACCCTATTGGCCTACTATGGGGATTTGGTGTCTAACTTGTACCGTGTCTGATTAACTATCTACTTGACAGAATAATCATCATTCCTCATAGTGTTATTCGAGACACGGTCCTTGACTACTTTACTGATCAGTCAACTGACCGGTTACCTCGCGTGTTGGCAACTAAGTAGCCTATCGGGCTACTATGCGTAAACATGGTGTAGTAACCGACTGGGTTACTCTGCCGGTTTGGGTGTGGTAGCCTACCGGCTACTATTCCTTGTTTGGTGTAATGGCTCAGCGAGCCACTATGGCTTGTTTAGTGTGGTAGCTGGCCGAGCTACTGGGGCTTGTTTGGTGAGGTAGCCTATCGGGGTACTCACACTATTTCACTTCGAAAAAATGTATGGTTTGGCTTGTAAAATTCTTGGGAAAATACTTTGTTTTGAAACTGTCTCCTTCTAATCCCGTTGGAAGGTAGGGAACGTTTTTATGAAAACAATGTTTATATTTTATAGTGTTAAAAACACATTTTTATTTTGAAGTGTATAAATTACATTTTTTTGATGCTTGCATTTTAAAGGTAGTTTGGAACCACTTTTGAAAACTATTTTGAGACTTGGTCGAAACGACTTTTTTTGTGATTTTGGAAAACATCAAAGTTTTCATAGTCGAAGAGATGAACAAATCTCATGTTCACCTCGGAGCTCAAATTTAACTTTAACGGCTCCTAATTTCATTAAATCCGTGGGCTAAGTGCCCAGTTTTTTTTTTTATAATAGTCCTAGTTTTACATCACTTTGAAAACGGCTCTGTTTGAGACCCTAAACGGCCAAATTTTTAAAACACGCATGAGTCATTTTCAAGATCCCGATGAGATCTACAACTTTCATGTTGAGTAAGAGAACTGGTTTGGACTCTAAGTGGCCCATTTTTGACAAAACCCAAGACCAATCTTTGGGTTCGGATTTTATTCCCTGTTTTGGGCACCGAGTGAAAAACACTCTAAAAACCTATCGTAAATTCATTTTTGGCCGAGGGCTATTAGATGCAAAATCAACCATATCAAAATTTCCTTAAAACACCATGTTTTATCAAATCCTAAATTTGGATACTAAGTGGGGCAAATTGGCCAAAACCTGTGGCCTTTCCTAAGGATAGATTTACGTCCAGCCACGTACCTAAACATTCGTAGCATCACACATACAATAGCCATTTGTAAAAATTATAAACACAACCACAACCACATAAACTTAAAAAATGGAAACTTAAGGGCTCAAAATAAATTATTACAAACCATGTGCATAAACAAATACACATAAATGGTTTTGATCAAAAAACTTAAAATCACCAAATCACTAAAAGGGAAGGTTTCAGTTTTTACCTTTATGCTTTGAACCAAGCACGTTTTTGAACCAAGGTGGCCATAGGAAACCAAGGGAAATAAGGTCAGTTTTTACAAGACACAATACCAAAAATTTGCTCTTAAAAATCAAACCAAAACAAAAACTAAAAACTACAAAGATTGGATTTTGAAAACTTACCCTTGGTGCCTTAGAACGACTTGGATTCGAATCCTCCTAACACAAGCTTATGAGGTTTGATTTTTGGTAAGCTTTTTGTGTGACTTATGGCTTGAAAATGTAAGGGTTTGGGGGCTTAAAGAGGGGGTCAGCTACAGCTAGAAAGGGAGAGAAAAATGTTGTGTTTGGGGTGCCAAATGAAGGAAATGAACTCTTGTTGTCATGTGTGCCTTTTATAGGAAAAATTGATCGAGCTTGCTTAGACTTAATCCTAATTAATTGTCCACCATTTTAACCTAATCAAGGGACAAAAATCTGATGTTTTTTTGCCCAAAAATTCGTGGGGTGGCTGCAGCCAAAAAGGGTCAAATGGCCTTAAATGCAATGCTGGACCGCGCGATGAAATTCTATCATATTTTAAGCAATGTGTAATACCCCTTTTTAATTTTTTATTGCCACCTTTTGAGCTATGTGTGGCCATTTTCAGCTGCCTTTTGCAGCTAGGGGCACAGTTTCTAAGGGCCAAATTTTATCTGCGTTGGCTTCTCATCGCAGTATAATTTTGTACTGTGGTGTTCGGTCCTTTCTCGGCAGTGTTCCAATTTTCACCCGAAAATTGGATTTTTGAATCCAATTTTTGTACTGTCAATTCCTAATTATTTTATATTATCTAAGAGCCCATTATCAGTCTAATTTACTATTTATATCCTATACTATGGTTGTGTCTACACTGTGTTGTCTTTTTGCACGTAAACCGAGGCGTTCCCGGGTAAAATTTCAGACACAGTCTTTTTTGACTAATTTGGACGTGTTGATTCCATTTTTATGAGTTTTATGTCTGTCAAAGGTCGTTTGGACCAATTTTCAGGATCTGTGTGACCCCACCTCAAAAAACGTGTCAGGTGCCCGATTGACTACGTTCTAATTCCAAATATATCAGTTCTGGAGCGCGTAAAGGTCGTCTTGACCCTCATCTTGATACTGTGTTAGGAAATGCCCTAAGCATTAGAGACATTTTGATGTATTTATTTTGAACTAGATAATAAAATTATATATAGAGGTAATTCATTACATTGCTCTCTGTCCTCATTTTATTTACATGCTAAAGTAAATGTAAGCAAATATGGCTCCCTGACTGCTTGTGTTAAACTGTTAGAACGTTGCATGCAATGGACTTTTGTATGCGAGAAGACAATGCTCTAAAGTTAGCAGTCTAAACTATGGTCTGTAGTCTATGGGGTTAGACCGAGCATCTAACTCATGTTAAGACTATTATGTTATCTAAAGCCTTAGAGGGGACGGTTTGTCTTGACTGTCTGGAGCTGGACTCCCAAGTAGAGACATAGATATGTTGCTTGGTGGTGACATATTAGACCGAGACTAAAGCATGATTGATCTACGAAGTCCGCTTTGAGTGGATCGATCTGCTTTTGATGTTCATTATGCAGTAACCTTAATCCTGAGTAAAAGGACAGTTTCATGTATATGACTTGTGTACTTTGATGTTCCAATGGCTAAAGCGTCTCAGAGGTAGTAAGCTTATAGATCGGTTCGTTTATACAATGAAGGGTTCGTTTACAGATATCGGAATCATAGCTCTAATGAGGAGTTAAGGGTATCCTCTTAAAGGCATTATACTAAATGTGAAAATGGACAAGGCCTAGGGTCGTCTGCTGGGCGAATGCCTTCTTATTCACATATGGTGAATAATCATTTTCTTTATTCGGTAGTATAATGGAACTTTAAGATAGCCTGATCAGTAGGATTAAACGGACTTTGGCTTAAGGCTGATCATGGATATCATATGAGGGTTCTGCATACATGACAAGGTCATTGGACGATAGCTTGTCATAGGCTTACGTAATACGGTATATAATTGGGAGTTCAGTTTCAGGTTTATAGTGGTGTGACTCTGAAATTAGTGATGATATGATTGAGTTGCTCGGTAAAAGAATGATGATCATATGGATTTGCGGGAGCCCGATTATATATGTCCAATCAGTCCCTCTACTAGCTCCACATAATTCCTTAACGTTTGGCAAATTGATTTGTGTATGCTATTGGCTAGTTTATTATGCATGGATGGTGATGACATAGGATTAGGATGGTAGACAAGATTCTCTCCGGTTGGATTCAGATTTTGTTTTGGATAATAGAGTACACAATTATTCGAATTCCAAATAAAGTTGTCATGATTTTATTTGAGATTGGATTGGAGTTGTAGAAAATTATCCATGAGAACAAGAATTTGAAACACAACTGTTTTGTGGATTTTGAAATTTGAAATTTGAATTTTGAATTTGAAATTTGAATTTGAAATTTGAATTTGAAATTCGAATTTGAAATTTGAATTTGAAATTTAAATTTGAAATTTGAAATTTGAAATTTGAAATTTGAATTTGAAATTCGAATTTGAAATTTGAAATTCAAATTTTGAATCACAGTCCAAGTGGGATTCGAATTTGTTGTGGTAAATCCACAAGGTTTGAAATTCGAATTTGAGTTGGATATGGAGAGGAGAATCTTGTTAGAATCCTACTTGAATTTTGAATCCAAATCCTAACTAATGATGGACGAAATTTTGAGGATTATCGTCAATGGATTTTAAGTTTTTGTGGATAAGGTTCAAAGAAAAATTCAAGTTTCAATCCCAGTTGAATATAGATTCTCTCCTCCCCAGAAAGTGGCCGAAATTTTGGAGCATATCTCCTTAGGAAAATTCGTTTATTTTGGATATGGATGAGATAAGATTCAAGCTTGAAAATCCTAGTGGAATTTTGATTCTCCCTTATCCTAAAAGTGGCTGAAATTTTAAGGAGATTTTCTCCTTGGAATTTTTGGATTTTTGGTTGAAAAAGGGAGATAAAATTTTAGTTAAAATCTTGTTTAGATTTGGATTGGATTTATCCTAAATGGCCGAATTTTATTGTTGGGATTTTCCCATCGAAAATTCAGATTTGATGGTTGTGGATAAGGGAGAATATCTTCTCCTAATCCAATTCGAATTCAGAGAATCACCTCATGCAGGTATATAAATAGAGGTCCTGCCACTCCTGTTCTCTTAGACCACAGACTCTCAGGTGAGTAGGCTTATTATTACACGGCTCATCGTGACAATAAGTTCTTTAGAGATCTGGGTGGTTGGAAGAAGACTAGCAGTGCTAGCATACCGATCGAGGTTCAGAGTGCCCACACACTCAGCCATTCAGGAATTGGAGAATAGTAGAGAAGGCTAGTTGGTTGAAGCCTCCGGTCTTTCTCCTCCTGCAGATTGGCGTCCTTGAGGTATGAGTTTTAATTGTTGATGGTTTATTGTATATGGCATCATGAGATATTTAACGATCTAAAAATTTTTATTGTTCCGCTGTACCACTCTGATACGTTTTTAACGATTTATTTTCCTACAATTGGTATAAGAGTCATCTCATGACTATGCCATGTACATAAATTAGACAATTACTTAGTCTTTTTATTTATGTATGGATTTGATATTTAGAGAGTGGCATTCTAGGGTTCCTTTATGTTGTTATCATGGATTATGTATAAAGTATGTGGTTATTTTAATTGTACGAATTATTATAAGCATGCTTGTTTATGCCGGTTATGGTTCCTTAGAATTTAGAAAAATTGTATCTAGAAATTTTTTATGTAACCATGGGAGCAGTTTATTAACACTGTAATTTTCCCATGGATTTTAATTTTTGTCTCTTAGAATTTTTATGGTTAGAATTTTTGTACACCGAAAACGGTTTAGGAAATTTTATGTAATTATTCTTGGAGGAGATTGAAGATTGAAGACTGTAATTTATTTTTCCCAAAAGTTAAATTTGATTTAAAGGTTGAAATTTTGATTGTGTGGAAAATTTCAATTTAATTGGGATTCAAATTAATTTTTGGAGATCCTAATAGGTAAATTGGAATATGGCACGAAAATCGAGACATGACCCCTCGGGATAGGCCGTTGGGCATTGGTGGGGCTGCAGCCTCTACCCTCGGGCAGGATGGGCTGCGGCAGCCCTGTGCAGGCCATAACCACCCACGGCCGCAGGCTTGGCCTGCAGCCGAGGGTGGCCGTGGCCTGCCTAAGGCTGGCCGCAACCTGGGCGTGCAGCCTGGTGTTGCAGGCTTGGCATGCAGCCTGGCAAGGCTACACATGGGCGGCCGAGGGCTGCCAGCCCCTCCGGGGCTGGTGGCTACCCACGGTGGCTGCCGCTTTCGGGGGGGGTGGTGCGACGGTTCAAAAATCAAAAAATTTTGATTTTTAAATTTGAGATTTAATTTTAAATCATGTTTAAAAATATGTAATTGAAAATTTGATATTTTTGAAATCACGTACTATTACACATGATGTTTAAAATTGTTTAAAATTTGAATTTGAAATTTAAATTTCTGAAGATTTAAATTCTAAATGATTCTTGGGATGAGAAATAAATGGAGAGGCTACATAAAGATGGATACAAGAAGACGGAACAAAATTCAAGACCCAAAGAATGCTTTGAATGAAATTTTGTAATCTTTATTTTCTTTGTTCTAGGATGGAACAATGGCTTGGTTTTCCTGCCAATTATTTTTTCTGTGATATGTCATGGATATATAAATATGTATTGATGGATGTTTTATATGTATATTTGATAACATGTCATATAGGATAGGTAAGTGCCGCCCATAATATATTGATCATACATAATTTGTCAAAACTTGCATGTTTTTCAAAATATTGAGTGGGAGAGGGTTTCAAACAAAACCAACGGCCTCCATTGTTGATCCATATGTGAAAGCATGGTAACACCTCGCATCAGTTCTGCCCTGACCACACCCCTCGGTAGGTGTTTACAGCCGCCGGTATACTAGATTAGATCTCCTATGTGGAAAACGTGTTCGGGTACGATCCTATTCATGACCACCCCTCGGTGGCTTGGTAGGACGTGGATCGGGCTACATAAACAATGGTTATACACTCAAGACTCGTTTAGTTATTAACCTTCCCTAGAAGCTCTGTTAACTAAACTAGTGGCCAAATAAGCGGTTATTAATATATGTCTAAACCTTGGAGGATTTAAGGCAACATATATTAATTGGACGGGGTCCATGTTCCGGCTATTTGTTTTCATGACCACCCATCGGTGGCTTGGGGCAATGGGTGCTGAGAATTACCGTTGCAATGCTACATGTTTTTCAAGTTCCATGTAGGAACATACTTGTATGTTTTATTTACTAAATTATTTGTATATTTGCTTGGGCTGTGTAATGATGTCTAGTATAATTTTATTTCAGTTCAAAATGTCACCGACACCCCTCATTTCAATACTCACTGAGAATAAACTGAATGGCGATAATTATAAGGATTGGAAAAGAAATCTGTTAATAGTTCTCAGCTGCGAGAGACACAAGTTCATACTGGACGAACCATGCCCACCAGGGCCAAAACCTGACACACCGCTTGAGGAGGTCCCGGTTGCCTATACTCGTTGGAGAGAATCCAATGATATAGCTCGATGCTACATGCTTGCTAGCATGACGAGTGCTTTACAAAAGCAGCATGAGACTTATCAAGTTGCTGGGGAGATCATGGAAAATCTGGAGGACATGTTCAGAGGCCAACAAAAATTGGCTCGACAGTCTGCTATCACCAGTATTATGAACTCTAAGCAAAAGGCGGGTACTCCGGTGAAGGACCATATGATCACTCTAATGGGATTCTTCGTTGAGGCTGTCGAAAACGGTGCTGAGTTGGACTACAACACCCAGATCGAGATGGTGTTCAAAACTCTGTCTAAAATTTTGTAGGGTTTAAGGCCGCATACAATCTGGCGACAAGGGAGTTAGGACTAACCGAGCTCATGAAGTAACTTCATGCTTATGAGCGGATGATCAAGGATGGGGATGCGGACCAACCCAAAGGAGAGGCTAATTTGGCAGAATCTTCCAAACCCTCACGGAAGAGGAAGAGGCCAAACCAAAAGCAAGCGGCTTCCAGTTCTTCTAATCCTCCTGTCTCGGATAGGAAGAAGAAGAAGAAGAAGAAGAAGCCCAGGGACCCTAAAAAGTCCAAATGCTTTCGTTGTGGGAAGGTAGGTCACTCTAAGAAGGCTTGCCGGGAATTCCTAGCCGCCAAGGGCAAGGAAGGTAAGGAACTTCATTACTTGGAAGCGTGTTTGGTGGAAGAATAGAAAGACACTTGGGTCATTGATTCGGGCGTCACTAATTATGTTTGTGTTTCTATGCAGGGGTTCGTGGAAATGAGAAGTCTACATGATAGGAGCCTCTCGTTATGAATTGGAGACGGCAGCTTAGTGGTGGCTGAGGCAGTGGAGGATATTTACCTTTATTTTGATCAATTTAGGTTTATTTTATTGAAAGACTGTTTTTATGTTCCTAATTTTAGGAGGAACCTTATATCGGTAGCTTGTTTAATAAAGGATTCTTATTCAGTTTCTTTTAGTAAAAGAGTTGATATTCATAGAAATAAGTCTTTTATCTATTCTGGATGGATGGATGGAAACCTATATTTGATCAAACCAAAGATGTACTCACTGCTTGACACTGAATTAATAGATAACTCTAAAAGGTTGGAATCGATTACGATGAAACCTTTTCGCCTATTGCTATGCTGAAGTCTATCCGTATTCTTCTGTCCATTGCTGCAGCTCTCGATTACGAGATCTGGCAAATGGATGTCAAGACGAAATTCTTGAATGGCCATCTTAAAGAGTGTATCTATATGATACAGCCCAAAGGGTTTGTAGCGAAAGGCCAAGAAAGGAAAGTCTGCAAGTTGCTTAGATCCATTTATGGATTAAAGCAAGCTTCCTGCTCATGGAACCAGATGTTTGATCAAGCGATTAAGACATTTGGTTTTGAGCAGAACGTTGATGAACCCTGTGTTTATAATCGTATTAAGGATGGAAAAGTGGTCTTTCTGATACTTTATGTCGATGATATACTACTCGTTGGGAATGATGTAGGGAACTTATCATCGGTCAAGCTTTGGTTGCACCAACAGTTTGACATGAACGACTTGGGAGAAGCTAATTATGTTCTAGGCATTCGTCTCTTCAGAGATCAAAAGAACAAAATGATAGTGTTATCCCAAGCTTCATACATAGATAAAATAATTGACAAATATGCAATGCAAGAGGCAAAGAAAGGTTCACAGCCTTCTATTGCCGGTCTAACTCTTTCATTGGATAACTGTCCCAAGACATCGGAAGAAAGAGAGCGTATAAGTAAGGTCCCTTATGCATCCGCTGTGGGTAGCCTTATGTACGCTATGCTTTGCACTCGCCCGGATATATGTTTTGCAGTAGGTATGGTGAGTCGATATCAAGCAAATCCTGGAACCAAGCACTGGCAAGCAGTAAAGCATATACTCAAGTATCTTAAGAGAATGATGGATTATATACGGGTGTATTTTGAAGGGGACCTAACACCCATAGGATACATGGACTCAGACTTCCAGACTTGTAAGGATTTGAGGAAGTCGACATTAGAGGGCATATGGAGACAGGATAAGTAGATGCATGTAAGATCGCGTCCGAGGACAACATCGCAGATCCCTCTACTAAGACTTTGGTGGCTAGAAGCTTTGAGAGGCATGTAGAGGCGCTAGGGATGCGTAACATGGCACATCTGCTGGCTTCCGGCAAGTAGGAGATTGTTAGGAAATGCCCTAAGCATTAGAGACATTTTGATGTATTTATTTTGAACTAGATAATAAAATTATATATAGAGGTTATTCATTACATTGCTATCTGTCCTCATTTTATTTACATGTTAAAGTAAATGTATGCAAATATGGCTCCCTGACTGCTTGTGTTAAACTGTTAAAACGCTGAATGCAATGGAATTTTGTATGCGAGAAGACAATGTTCTAAAGTTAGCAGTCTAGACTATGGTCTGTAGTCTATGGGGTTAGACCGAGCATCTAACTCATGTTAAGACTATTATGTTGTCTAAAGCCTTGGAGGGGACGGTTTGTCTTGACTGTTTGGAGCTGGACTCCCAAGTAGAGACATAGATATGTTACTTGGTGGTGACATATTAGAACGTGACTAAAGCGTGATTGATCTACGAAGTCCGCTTTGAGTGGATCAATCTGTTTTTGACGTTTATTATGCAGTAACCTTAATCCTGAGTAAAAGGACAGCTTCATGTATATGACTTGTGTACTTTGATGTTCCAATGGCTAAAGCATCTCAGAGGTAGTAAGCTTATAGACCGATTCGTTGGGTGCATGAGTTGTATACGATGAAGGGTTCGTTTACAGATATCGGAATCATAGCTCTAATGAGGAGTTAAGGGTATCCTCTTAAAGGCATTATACTGAATGTGAAAATGGACAAGGCCTTGGGTCGTCTGCTGGGCGGATGACTTCTTATTCACATATGGTGAATAATCATTTTCTTTATTCGGTAGTATAATGGAACTTTAAGATAGCCTGATCAGTAGGATTAAACAGACATTGGCTTAAGGCTGATCATGGATATCATATGAGGGTTCTGCATACATGACAAGGTCGTTGGACGATAGCTTGTCACAGGCTTACGTAATACGATATATAATTGGGAGTTCAGTTTCAGGTTTATAGTGGTGTGACTCTGAAATTAGTGATCATATGATTGAGTTGTTTGGTAAAAGAATGATGATCATATGGATTTGCGGGAGCCCGATTATATATGTCCAATCAGTCCCTCTACTAAGTCCATATAATTCCTTAACATTTGGCAAATTGATTTGTGTATGCCCTTGGCTGGTTTATTATGCATGGATGGTGATGACATAGGATTAGGATGGTAGACAAGATTCCCTCCGGTTGAATTCAGATTTTGTTTTGGATAATAGAGTACACAATTATTCGAACTCCAAATAAAGTTGCCATGATTTTATTTGAGATTGGATTGGAGTTGTAGAAAATTATCCATGGGAACAAGAATTTGAAATACAACTGTTTTGTGGATTTTGAAATTAAAATTTTGAAATTTGAATTTTGAATTTTGAATTTTGAAATTTGAAATTTGAATTTGAAATTTGAATTTGAAATTTGAATTTGAAATTTAAATTTGAAATTTGAAATTTGAAATTTGAAATTTGAATTTGAAATTTGAATTTGAAATTTGAAATTCAAATTTTGAATCACAGTCCAAGTGGGATTCAAATTTGTTGTTGTAAATCCACAAGGTTTGAAATTCAAATTTGAGTTGGATATGGAGAGGATAATCTTGTTAGAATCCTACTTGAATTTTGAAGCCAAATCCTAACTAAAGTTGGATGAAAATTTTGAGGATTATCCTCAATGATTTTTGGATATTTTGTGGATAAGGTTCAAGGAAAAATTCAAGTTTCAATCCCAGTTGAATTTGGATTCTCTCCTCCCAGAAGGTGGTCGAAATTTAGGAGTGAATCTCCTAGAAAAATTCGGTTATTTTGGATAAGGATGAGATAAGATTCAAGCTTGAAAATCCTAGTGGAATTTTGATTATCCCTTATCCAAAAGTGGCCTAATTTTTGAGGAGATTTTCTCCTTAGAATTTTTAGAGTTTTTGGTTGAAAAAGGGAGATAAAATTCTAGTTAAAATCTTGTTTAGATTTGGATTGGATTTATCCTAAAGTGGCCGAATTTTATTGTTGGGATTTTCCCTTGGAAAATTCAGATTTTATGCTTGTGGATAAGGGAGAATATCTTTTCCTAATCCAATTCGAATTCAGAGAATCACCTCATGTAGGTCTATAAATAGAGGTCCTGCCACTCCAGTTCTTTTAGACCACAGACTCTCAGGTGAGCAGGCTTATTGTTGCACAGCCCACCGTGACAATAAGTTCTTTAGAGATCTGGGTGGTCGGAAGAAGACTAGCAGTGCTAGCATACCGATCGCGGTTCAGAGTGCCCACACACTCAGCCATTCGGGAATTGGAGAATAGTAGAGAAGGCTAGTTGGTTGAAGCCCTCCGGTCATTCTCCTCCTGCAGATTGGCGTCCTCGAGGTATGAGTTTTAATTGTTGTTAGTTTATTGTATATGGCATCATGAGATATTTAACGATCTAAAAATTTTTATTGTTCCGCTGCACCACTCTGATACGCTTTTACCGATTTATTTTCCTACACGTCCGGACCAATTTCATGACACTGCATGTCTCATACATTCATACACATAACAGGGTAGACTGGGTTCGTGGCGCCCTACCTTGAATTGAGGCTATAGTACTAGTATAGTAGAGCTCTAAAGTCCACTATGGTAGACTGTTACCTCAATGGTTCACCGGCATCTTACTTGTAACTTGTTCTTGTTAAATTACTGTTTGTAATTAAAATGATTTTTAATCTGAAAACCAAGGGATTTTTTTTTAAACTGTTGGGGATTGTGAACTGTAAAAATATAAGCAACATACAACGTAGGATATACTACTATTATATAGGTTGTACATAATTTACATCATGATGTATTTTCAAAATATAACTTAAAATCTACTCTCAAAATAGCACTTTTAATTTGCTCAGCGGAAAACAACAGCAAGACCATTCCCCTCGCCCAGCCCTGAAGGTAGATGCAATCTCGCTCCTCGTCCATCCTCTGTCTACTGGTATACAAGCTTCTTACCTGCAACATGAATACACTGGTGAGCGACAGACTCAGTAAGTTCGAACATACATGCAGGAACATAAATCATAAAATCCTGAAAAAGCACTATTCACATGAATAGTATTTTTGACTTTTGACCATGAATAGTAAGGTCGACTTTGATCGATACTATTCACGTCAACTGGTATCTAAGCTACTGCATAGTCTGTTAATACGTTTTATGCTCAATTATGACTGTTCTGAAATCTTAAGTCTTTATCGATACTGATTTCTGCTGTTGGGCCCCAGAATTGGTTGTACCATAGTGCGCGCATAACTAAGAGGGACTCTGGAGAGCGACCCACTGTCCAATCTTCTACAGCCTGAAAATATCAGACTTCCAAACCCGGGACTTGTCACCAGCAGTTTGGAGTCCTACTGTAACTGTAACTAGAAACTGAGAAACCACCACCTATGTGGGAGGCTGGTACGCCAATACTGATTTAATTACTGAGTTTCTGATGGTTCCTGACCGGTGGCAATTATGCTGCCTCCTGAGTCTGGAACTCTCTGTAATTTATTCTGTAATTTATTCTGTAGTTTTCTTAAGATTTTATATCTTATGTTAGTGTGCCTACTGCACCTAACAACTAAATTTTTGTCATCTATATCACTTAAGCATACTGAGTAAATTCATATTGCAGACAAATAAATGTCTGAACTTACCGATATTTTACTAGCAATTCCTTCCCTGAGTCGACTGGCTTCCTTAAATCGCCTCTTGGTTGCTTTCCTATAACTGAAATAAATTGCGGTTATTTTTTATGGCGCCTCCGACCTCGGCCCACCGAAACTATTACAATTAAGCTCCTTAGCTGACTGAAATAGCTTGTGAACTTCGTCGGGTCACCTAAATTCTTTTCTTTCCTTTAAACCCTTTGTGAAATTTGGAATCATTTTTTTTTCTTAAATACTTTTTCTTGATTGTAACATAACGTGATTAAACTGAATTATGTTTGTCAATTTTTAAAAGTACAAACATACTTTATACATAAATAGCTAAGTCAAATCTTTTTACAATACATGTCTTTTCTTTCAACACTCAGCGGAAAACTTGTAGCTACTATCCCCATTGGCACAGTCAAATCCCGCCGTCATCCAGGTAATCTACTGTTGAGATACAGGTGTCATCCCTGCAACACGAACAAACTGGTGAGCTAACAGGCTCAGTAAGTTCAAACATACTTAGTAAGAATCATACGGATTCAAAAACATTGAAAACTCAATTTTCTATGAATACTACTATTCATCCTAAATAGTACTATTCACCATAAATAGTAACTTTGACATTTGACCGATGAATAGTAACAGTTACCCCTAATTGGTTACTATTCACTTTACCCTAACGAGTAACTATTCACATTACTATAACCGGATACTATTCACATCAGCCTAACCGATTAATATTCACAAACCCTAACCGAAATCACTATACTTAGTGTACTTCAGTTATGCTCAGTTATGATTTTTATCATTTTATTGATTGTTTATTCTCTATCTGATCTCTAGTTTAGAGCTCTGTTTATGACAGTACCGATGATTATTAGCGCGCTGACAAGGAGGGTCTAAGGAGCGACCTTAGAACATCGGCCTCTACAGCCCTGATATCCTTGTAGGATCTGAGAAAAACCTCCACCACTATGTTGGAGGGGTGGTACGCCTTAGTGGTTTCATTACCATCTTTCTTATAGTTCCCCACCGATGACATTCATATGAATCGTCCCATGGTGGAACCCTTATTTCCCGTAGGTCTTTATATTTATTTCTTTATGTGTGTTTTTAATTAACCACACTATAGTGCCCTAGCACTTCTCTATAGTGTATTATTTATACACTTTTTAATTTCTCATTTTATTAGGTGAGTTAGTTTAACTACACCCCTATTGCCTGTAGGACTTTACACGTTTGTACAAAAAGTACTTAAATCAATCAAATAGTAATTCATGCTGCAGACATGTAAATATCTGAGCTTACCAAACATTTATCATAGCATCGTGCTATGAAACATTCATATAGCACATAAACCTAGGCATAAAGATCAATTCATTCATATAATGAACAACATCAGAATGTTCATGAGCAGACACATGAACGCTTAAACTTACACATATCACACTTAGACATAATAGTCTATTCATGTTGCAGTCAATTAAATCTTCGAACTTACAGATATTTTCGCTAGCATTTCCTTCCCCAGCTCCACAGACGTTCCTTTGCTGCGTCTGGATCGGGTTTCTATAACTGGAATGACCACGGCTATTTTAAATCTCCATTTCATATTCAAAATTTAGTAAAACGTAAGAATTCTACACTTTATTTCCCGTAAATGGTCTTAGGAATCTAAAATCCCATTTTTCATTTTTACACTAACTCTTGGCAAAATTACCATTTTGCCCTTGATTTGATTTCTTATCGTAAACCTACTTTTTGTTGGTTTAAGACCCAAATTTAACTTTTATAATTTCATTTTAACTATCCTTAGGCATTCACGGTCCTTTCCTAGCCTTTCAGAAATTTTTGGTCAAAATGAACGTTTTGCCCCTGACGGGTCTTGGGACCGTCCTATGCTCACTGTGACTTTCAACAGGATTTTCTAAGCCCAAATATCATAAAATAATATTTCTTGACCTTTTACATACTTTTACAGCATCCATTGCTGTTCCATAGACGACTATTGGTCATCCTACCCTCAGGTAGTACTATTTTGACACCTAGGGTCGTTTCTCATTTTTCTCACGTTTCGGAGCCTTAAATGGGTATTTCACTACTCTTTAAACGTTTTTTATGCTAATCCCGAGCCTTAGACACCGAGTGGGCTCAGGTTTTCATCCCGACCTCAAATTTACCTTTCGTTTCCTAAAATACCCTTGGCATTGGTTTTTCTGTTCTCTTACATTTTCATAACCTTAGAGGGATGGTTTACTATTCTTCAAAGGTTCATTTTCCCATTTTTCGAGCTTAACTAATCAAGGGGTCTCGGTTTCCATTACCAAACACAATTTGCCTCTCGTTTTTCACCGAAATGTCCTTTATGCCGTTTTCAAAATTTTGGCAGCATTTCCACTAATTTTCTAGGTCTCCGGTGTTTAGAAAACGCCTCAAAACCATCTAACCTATTTTATTCTACCATGTACTATATTAGAGGCCTAATTTTTATGTAAAACTCAACTTTTTACGTAAAAATTTTCACATTTCCCATATATTTTCTTTTTCTGACATTTCATTCATTTTACTCTTTTTTTTTCTTTTCTTTTTACAATTTGAATAGAAGTTACATATAAATCATTCCAATACATAAATAAGGAATGAAGGGAAACGAAATCGCTACCAAAATCATCCCGTTAGCGATCGGACGAACATTCGGTCTCGACCGCGTAAATTTTTTATCGCTGTTCTTCACGTTCAAAATCCCGATTGGCAATTTTGATGCTGTGGATGTGTCCAGAACGTCGAAAATAGGCCAACGGGCCATTCTTCATTTTTCTGCCCTCAGGTCGGCGTTGACTGGCGTTGACAGCATTGACTGACATTGACTCTGGCATTGACTGGTGGCGAACGGCGGCAGTGCGGACAACGGAGGTGTCCACCTTGAAGATTTCAACGAGAGGAGTCCATTGGTGGTATCAATTTCACCATTGGAGGCTCCGATCGTCAACAATCGGCCTTGAAAACTCGACCAACGGCGGCGGCGTTGAATCTCCGCCGTGCTGGGGTTGTTGTCCACAATTACCTTGGGGCTTTTGCTCTACGCATCACTCTGAGTCTTTTTGTACCAACCACGTCACTCAAATCCACCAGAATTGACGGATTCCATGACAGCTTCACGGTGGCGACGACGCGATGTTGGGCGGCACGATCCGGCGGCTGTTGAGATGAACCACTGGCTAGGTTTTGTAGTGCTCTTCCCACGAGTCTTTTGGGACCGGAATCACCTTAGTCAGAGGTCGGATGGCGGAGAATCAACGTCGGGAAGTTTCTGCCGCCGTCGACTTTCGGGCGGCACATGCGGGCTGCTCCGGCATCGGTTTCCTCGTGTCAAACCACCATCGAACTCAACTCGTCGAGAGCTTTCTGATGACGCCAGCGGTGTCAAAAACGGACACCATTTTTGATGGTCGATCACTGTTCACTTTTGGGATTGTGTGTGGGGAAAAATATAGAAAAGGGAAATTATGGGGCCTTTTCTGCAATTTCGACCTTTTATACACTTTTGTCCAAAATTTCAACATGAGCTATCCTGACTAATTTGAGCATTCTGACCCCAAATATATCAGTTTTATATCAAGAAAATGTCATCTAGACCAATTTCTTGATATTGCATATCTCTGGGTCAAATATTACTTTTCATGCTCAATTGACTAATTTGAGCTTGCTGAATCTAAATATATCAATTTTAGGTCAAGAAGAGGTCATCTAGAACAACTTCTCGATACTGCATGTAACACACACATGCAATCACGTCTAAAATCACTACTATAAGTATTTTATCTTTTTTGTGCACTCTGCTTACCCTGAGTCACCTGCTAGGGTTTACAGTTCACTGTTTTTTCCCAGCTCAATTCGGCATGCTTTTACATCATCGAATTCTTAATTTGTAATATCGTTAGAACATTTTATCTCGTTGTACATAATATTAATCATATATTTCACATTTTAAACATGAAATTCATCATGTACATGTAATTTACCATATTCCAAGAACAGTAAAATTTCCCGGTTATTACATTCACCCCTCCTTATAAAATTTTCGTCCTCGAAAATTTAGCACAAGTGAGGGTACAACATTCCCATTTCATCTTTCCGAGTAAAATCTGAACAAGTTGCTCTTCATATGTCAGGTGCTCCTGAATCTGAATCGATTCGTACCTCAATACACGAGATTAATTCAATACTTGTTTCCTTAGCATACATTCATGAAAAACACTATGTATTGCTGACTGTTCAGAAGATAGTACCAATTTATAGGCAACCTTTTCAACACGTTCAAAAATTTCATAGGGTCCAATATATCTTGGACTTAATTTTCTTTTCTTACCGAACACATTATTCCCTTCAATGGGAATACTTTTAAAGAATATGAAATCCCTTTCATTAAACTCTAGAGATTTTTAACATTTATCTGCATAATTCTTCTGCCAACTCTGTGCGATCTTTATTCATCGCTGTATTTTCACAATTACATCCGATGTTTCTTATACGAAATCGGTCTTGCGCCACTGTTTCTCTCGTAGGTCATACCAATAGGTAAACGATCCGCACTTTTGTCCATATAAAGCTTCATAGGGTACCATTTCTATAGAAGCTTGGTAGCTATTGTTGTACGAGAATTTCCTTTAATAGTAACTTCTCGTTCCAATTCTTAGGAAATCCATGACTTAGACACGAAACATGTCTTCTAGTGTCCAAGTAATTTGCTCAGATTGATCTTCATCTAGGGATGAAAAGTCGTACTAAGACGCAATTTCGTTTCCATACCTCCTTGTACACACTTCCAAAAATTTGAAGTGAATTGCGCATTTAAATCGAATATGACAAACTTGAAACACCATGTTATCTGACAACATGGTTTACATAGAAATTCGCTAACTTTTCTGGTGAAAAGTCATTTTCACTACTATGACTCTTGCTGTTTTCATCAATCTATCCACCATAATTTAGCTGGCGTTATACCCCTCTTGGGTCCTTGATAATTCTACTATAAAATCCATCGTAATATGTTCCCACTTACGTTCGGGAACTTCCAATGATTCCAGTTTTCCACCTGGATGTTTATGTTCAGTCTTGACTTTCTGACGGTCATGCATTGATTCACAAATTTTACGCTTTCATTCGTCGTCTCTTTCCACCAGAATTGCAATTTTAATTTTTCGTATACTTTACTCATTCTGAAATGCACTGAATATGGCATTTTATGGGCTTTTGCCATACTTCACCTCATTAATCCTTCATTAGTTAGAATATGAACTCCTCCTTACTGTAGGATCATTCCACCCTTGGAAATCCCTTCTTGATAACTTATTAGATTTGATCTTGCTTCAGAGCCCTTTTAGTGTCTTCGAATAGCGATTACTCTGATTGGAGTACAGCTAACCTTTCGGATATCAGCTCTAACTCCAATGAGTGTATCTCTTGTCATAATTGTTCTACTAGTTTTTTTCTTTTGACTACTGGTACAAAACAGTAGACTTTCTGCTTAAGGCATCCATCATATGGTTGATTGATTTTTTTCTGGGTGGTAGAGGATCTCACAGTTGTAATCCTTTACCAACTCCAAATATCTTCTTTGCCACATATTCAGATTCTCTTTTGATACATCGCAATATATCACAAATTTCTCCCTTTTAGTGAGAAGCGTGTGAATTGACGCTATTGTTAGTCAATTTTTCAACCCTCAAAAACTCTTTTCACATTCTTCAGTATACTCATATTACCTTTCCTTGTGCGTAAAAGCCGTAAGAGGTGCCACTAGTCGTGCGAAACTTTCCACAAGTCTTCTATAGTTGCCAGCCAAACCTAAGAAATTCTGTATTCCCATTACAATCTTAGGTGTAGGCAATTCGTTAGTCGTCTCCCCTTGATAGGATCTACGATGGTTCCTTGTTTGGAGACTACGTGTCTGAGAAAATACACTTTATCTAGCCAAAATTCGCACCTGGAGAATTTTGCATAGGGACAGTGCTGTCTCATAATGTGCAGAGCAGTTCTCAAATGCTCTTCATACTCCTTATGAGTCTATGAATATATAAGTACGTCATTGATAAACACAATGACAACTTATCTAGGAAGTTCTTGAATACTCAGCTGATGGTATCTTAATCATAAATCGGTTTTAGAGAATACTGCCACACCTTTGAAAATAGGTGCAGTTCTTTGCATGAGCTCTATCTCAAAGGAAATTTCTTGTTCTTACAGAAATCTAGACAATTTCTTTAAAAGATCATCGAGAAATTCATGGACAATGAGAACATTTTCTGGTTAAAGTTTCTGTTCCTCTATTACATCTGCCACATAGGCCAAATATGCAATTCAATCATTGGACATTAGCTTACTCGCACTTCACGAGCTAATTATCATCTTCCTCGATTTACATAATGAATCCACGTATTCAAAGCTTTCTTCGTTGTCTAGTCGAAATACTATCTTTCTGTTCCGACAATCAACTATGGTTTGATATTGCCCTAGGAAATCCATTCCTAGGATCACATCACAATCAACTAACCTTATCATGATTAGTTTTGTCCCTATGTTTGATATTCCTACTTTTACATCCTCCTTGATGTATGCTAAGACACGAGCATCAGCACGTGGCATGCGTTCTTATCTTTCCAGTACTACCAATGATCTTTCAAATATAGTCTATAACACATGGGCTTGGGACGTTGTTGCTGTGGTTAAAACGTTTCCTGTGTATTTTACCGATTTATGGGACAGTTTCTAGCATAATGGTCTTTTTTTCCCATATTGCTAACATGCACTGGGGCCAAATCAACACTGTGGCTAGTGCCCCTTCTCACTTGTAGCGCAACTGGATACATCTGATCCTATATTATTGGTCAGCTTCCTTTGTTGCCTTCTATTATCCCAGGTTAGGTTTTCATTTTCTTGGAAAATTTGCCTTTTCCTTTATTCTACGACTATAGGCCTGGAGCGTTAAACTATCCTGGCCTAACATGCTGATTAGGTTTACTGCTTTGGCCAATTTAGGTTCCAACTTTGGAAAAATTTAGTCAAAGTCCTTTCCCTCTTCCAGGTTTCTCAGACTTTTTCTCTTTCTTCTTTCTATCTAGCTCGTTGGTATTTAACCTGCCGAGCGCGACTGATGCAGTCTGTCACTGAAGGTGGTGGTATTAGACCACTATCCACCAAAACAAGGATCTCTGGTCAAAACATTCCAATCATTCTCTGTATCCTTTCCCTCTAAATAATTACCACGTATGGGCATCATTTAGACAATGGATCAATTTTCGATGGTCTTCACTCACTGATACATTTCCTTGCCTTAATGCAGCAAACCTTTTTCGTTACGGTTTCCACGATGCAGGATCATAATATATCTAATGAAATTCAACCAGAAATTCATTCTAGTTCACAGTAGTCTCATCTCTTCTCATTCTGACAATGTTCTATCAAAACTTAGCCTCCTTCATCAGAACAAAGGATGTACGCAGAACCTTCTCCTTGCTCTATCAAGTTTATGGAGTCTCAAATCATCTATATAGAGGAAAATCATTCCTCTGCTTTCAAAAGATCTATAGAGCCCTCAAATTCTTGAGGCTTTATTCCATGGAATCGCTTATATAATAGCTCTTGATTTACTATTGATCGTAGTTCCTGTATCCTTTCCGGAACAGTGATAATGTACTACCTATTCAACTGTAAGGGCTAGTGGTTGCTGAACCTCCTTAGCACCCTGCCTAGGTTCTATCTCATCTCAACGCCGTCTTAATTCAGCGTTTCCTTGCATCTAGACCTCTAAAAGGCCTTATAATTTATCTACCCTTTTTGACAGGGTGAGACATTCACTCATACTTTCTTGATCACATGTATTCACCATATTTTCTATTTCCCTCTAATCGTTTGAAAATCAGTCAATAGATTTTCAATGTATATATATACATATATTTCACAAAATTTTTAAGATTTCCTGAAATTCGAAGAAATCCTAATGCCATATCATTGTAAGGAATTATTATAACTCGTTTCATGACGTTCACATACATATCAATATTAAGGCCTTGTATATACAACAACCTTTTTTACATCGAGTATACATATATACACATATGGACCCCTCTACATTTTAGTTATTCTATCGACTTGGTTTCAAAGGGAAATTCCTTCGGATCTTTTTTCTCTTCATCCGGACCATTTCTAGCGCAATAAATGCACATGGTCCATTTATCGTATATTATGCCTTTTCATATAGGATAAAACAACAAAACTCATTATATTATATCAACATATTTTGACAGTTCATAACAATTCATCACACATGTGTCACTACATACACATGTCATTACATAACATTTCAATATAACATAAAGGATATATATATAGCCTAATACATCTAATTTTCCTGGTCTACAGGAAACTTTTATAGATCTTCTTCTTTAGCTAGATCGTTCACCTATAGACATTCTTGGATCTACATTCGTCTTGGCTTTTCCGTCGTGAATTCCACGCAAACTAGAGGGGATTCATCAGTTTGTTGAAGTGCACAACATACGTTAGAACTATGTTACCGGACATCGACTACAGTTTCTCAGTCCGATGAACTAATTCCCATATGTTCGCAACTCTAAGGAACTTAGGTGACGTTAGAAGTGACACCCTGTTTGCCTTTAAGGAATTGGGATTGATGTTAGACTCTTTCCGAGAGAAGATTTACTCAATCGTGGCATGGCAAAACTTGGTCCAGTTAAGCGCTACTCTTGGTCATAAGAATCCCAATACACACGAGAGTATCTCCTTGAAAAGCATGGTCAATAACCAACAAGACCTATCATTCCGATTAATGGTGCACAGTCAGAAAATCATTTCAATGGCATGACACCAATCCTACCTTCCTATGAAATTTTGAAGGACTGTTCGCCACTCAAAACTTTGTGGGCAGCTGACATTGGAGTTCTATATAACTTGATGGCAATCTTCATTTCTTCTCTGAGCAGCCTTCCTTGTTCATTCTCTACTTGTTAGGAAATGCCCTAAGTATTAGAGACATTTTGATGTATTCATTTTGAACTGGATAATAAAATTATACTTAGAGGTTATTCATTACATTGCTATCTGTCCTCGTCTTATTTACATGTTAAAGTAAATGTAAGCAAATATGGCTCACTGACTGCTTGTGTTAAAACTGTTAGAACGTTGCATGCAATGGACTTTTGTATGCGAGAAGACAATGTTCTAAAGTTAGCAGTCTAAACTATGGTCTGTAGTCTATGGGGTTAGACCGAGCATCTAACTCATGTTAAGACTATTATGTTGTCTAAAGCCTTAGAGGGGACGGTCTGTCTTGACTGTCTGGAGCTGGACTCCCAAGTAGAGACATGGATATGTTGCTTGGTGGTGACATATTAGACCGGGACTAAAGCGTGATTGATCTACGTAGTCCGCTATGAGTGGATCAATCTGCTTTTGACGTTCATTATGCAATAACCTTAATCCTGAGTAAATGAACTACTTCATGTATATGACTTGTGTACTTTGATGTTCCAATGGCTAAAGCGTCTCAGAGGTAGTAAGCTTATAGACCGGTTCGTTGGGTGCATGACTTGTATACGATGAAGGGTTTGTTTGCAGATATCGGAATCATAGCTCTGAGGAGTTAAAGGTATCCTCTTAAAGGCATTATACTGAATGTGAAAATGGACAAGGCCTTGGGTCGTCTGCTGGGCGGATGATTTCTTATTCACATATGGTGAATAATCATTTTCTTGATTCGGTAGTATAATGGAACTTTAAGATAGCCTGATCAGTAGGATTAAACGGACTTTGACCTAAGGCTGATCATGGATATCATATGAGGGTTTTGCATATATGACAAGGTCATTGGATGGTAGCTCGTCACAGGCTTACGTAATACGGTATATAATTGGGAGTTCAGTTTCAGGTTTATAGTGGTGTGACTCTGAAATTAGTGATCATATGATTGAGTTGTTCGGTACAGAATGATGATCATATGGAATCACGGGAGCCCGATTATATATGTCCAATCAGTCCCTCTACTAGCTCCACATAATTCCTTAACGTTTGGCAAATTGATTTGTGTATGCTATTGGCTAGTTTATTATGCATGGATGGTGATGACACAGGATTAGGATGGTAGACAAGATTCTCTCCGGTTGGATTCAGATTTTGTTTTGGATAATAGAGTACACAATTATTCGAACTCCAAATAAAGTTGCCATGATTTTATTTGAGATTGGATTGGAGTTGTAGAAAATTATCCATGAGAACAAGAATATGAAACACAACCGTTTTGTGGAATTTGAAATTTGAATTTTGAAATTTGAAATTTGAATTTTGAAATTTGAAATTTGAAATTTGAATTTTGAATTTGAAATTTGAATTTGAAATTTGAATTTGAAATTCGAATTTGAAATTTGAATTTGAAATTTAAATTTGAAATTTGAAATTTGAAATTTGAAATTTGAATTTGAAATTTGAATTTGAAATTTGAAATTCAAATTTTGAATCACAGTCCAAGTAGGATTCGAATTTGTTGTGGAAAATCCACAAGGTTTGAAATTCGAATTTGAGTTGGATTTGGAGAGGATAATCTTGTTAGAATCCTACTTGAATTTTGAATCCAAATCCCAACAAATAAGGGACGAAATTTTGAGGATAATCCTCATGAAAGATTTCGGATTTTGTGGATAAGATTCAAGGGAATATTCAAGCTTCAATCCTAGTTGAATTTGGTTTCTCTCTCCTCCCAAAAGTGGCCGAAATTTTGGATCCCTAATCCTAGGAAATTCGGTTATTTTTGGATAAGGTTAAGATGAGATTTTGCTTGAGAAATCCTAGTGGAATTTTGATTCTCCCTTATCCTAAAAGTGGCCGAAAATTTGGAGGATTTTCTCCTTGTGAATTTCGGATTTTTTGGTTGGAAAAGGGAGATAAAATTCTAGCTAAAATCTTGTTAAGATTTGGATTGGATTTATCTAGAAAAACCGAATTTAATTGTGGAGATTCTCCCTTGGAAAATTTGGATTTTTTGGGTTTGGATAAGGGAAAATATCTTTTCCTAGTCCAATTCAAATTCAGAGATTCACCTCATGCAGGTCTATAAATAGAGGTCCTGCCACTCCAGTTCTCTTAGACCACAGACTCTCAGGTGAGCAGGCTTATTGTTGCACAGCTCATCGTGACAATAAAGTTCTTTAGAGATCTGGGTGGTCGGAAGAAGACTAGCAGTGCTAGCATACCGCTCGAGGTTCAGAGTGCCCACACACTCAGCCATTCGGGAATTGGAGAATAGTAGAGAAGGCTAGTTGGTTGAAGCCTCCGGTCATTCTCCTCCTGCAAGATTGGCGTCCTTGAGGTATGAGTTTTAATTGTTGTTGGTTTATTGTATATGGCATCATGAGATATTTAACGATCTAAAAATTTTTTTTTGTTCCGCTGCGCCACTCTGATACGTTTTTACCGGTTTATTTTCCTACAATTGGTATCAGAGCCATCTCATGACTATGCCATGTATATAAATTAGACAATTACTTAGTCTTTTTATTTATGTATGGATTTGATATTTAGAGAGTGGCATTCTAGGGTTCCTTTATGTTGTTATCATGTATTATGTATAAAGTATGTGGTTATTTTAATTTTTTGAATTATTATAAGCATGCTTGTTTATACCGGTTATGGTTCCTTAGAATTTAGAAAAATTGTATCTAGGAATTTTTTATGTAACCATGGGAGCAGTTTATTAACACTGTAATTTTCCCATGGATATTAATTTTTGTCTCTTAGAATTTTTATGGATAGAATTTTGTACACCGGAAACGGTATAGGAATTTTTTATGTAATTATTCTTGGAGGAGATTGAAGATTGAAGACCGTAATTTATTTTTCCCAAAAGTTAAATTTAATTTAAAGGTTGAAATTTTGATTGTGTGGAAAATTTCAATTTAATTGGGATTCAAATTAATTTTTGGAGATCCTAAAAGATAAATTGGAATATGACACGAAAATCGAGACACGACCCCTCAGGATAGGCCGACTGGCCTTAGTGGGGCTGCAGCCCCTGCCCTCGGGCAGGATGGGGCTGCGGCAGCCCCTATGTAGGCAAGCATCACCCACGGCCGCAGGCTTGGCCTGCAGCCGAGGGTGGCGCAGCCTGCCCAAGGCTGGCCGCAGCCTGGGCGTGCAGCCACTGGCTGCAGGCGCTGCCTGCAGCCAGCCGGCTGCTGCGCCTAGCCTGGGCGTGCAGCCTGGTGCTGCAGGCTTGGCCTGCAGCCCGGCAGGCTGCACAAGGGGCGGCCGTGGGCTGCCAGCCCCTCCGGGGTTGGTGGCTGCCCACGGCGGCTGCCGCCTACGGGGGCGGCGGTCCGACGGTCCAAAAATCAGAAAAATTTTGATTTTTAAATTTGAGATTTAATTTTAAATCATGTTTAAAAATATGTAATTTTGAAATTTTTGAAATTACATATTATTACACATGATGTTTAAAATTGTTTAAAAATTTAAATTTGAAGTTTAAATTTGAAATTCGAATTTGGAATTTGAATTTGAAATTTAAATTTTTGGAGATTTGAATTTTAAATAATTCTTGGGATGAGAAATAAATGGAGAGGCTACATAAAGATGGATACAAGAAGACGGAACAAAATTTAAGACCCAAAGAATGCTTTGGATGGAATTTTGTAATCTTTATTTTCTTTGTTCTAGGATGGAACCATGGCTTGGTTAGTCTGTCAATTATTTTTTCTGTGATATGTCATGGATGTATAAATATGTATTGATGGATGTTTTGTATGCATATTTGATAACATGTCATATAGGATAGGTGAGTGCCGCTCATACTATATTAATCATACATAATTTGTCAAAACTTGCATGTTTTTTCAAAATATTGAGTGGGAGAGGGTTTCAAACAAAAGCCACGGCCTCCATTGTTGATCCATATGTGAAAGCATGGTAACGCCTCGCGTCAGTTCTGACCTGACCACACCCCTCGGTAGGTGTTTACCGCCGCCGGTATACTAGATTGGATCTCCTATGTGGAAAAACGTGTTCGGGTGCGATCCTATTCATGACCACCCCTCGGTGGCTTGGTAGGACGTGGATCGGGCTACGTAAACAATGGTTATACACTCAAGACTTGTTTAGTTATTAACCTTCCCTAGAAGCTCTGTTAACTAAACTGGTGGCCAAATAAGCGGTTATTAATATATGTCTTAACCTTGGAGGATTTAAGGCAACATATATTAATTGGACGGGGTCCATGTTCCGGCTATTTGTTCTCATGACCACCCCTCGGTGGCTTGGGGCAATAGGTGCTGAGAATTACCGTTGCAATGCTACATGTTTTTTCAAGTTTCATGTAGGAACATACTTGTATGTTTTATTTGCTAAATTATCTGCATATTTGCTTGGGCTTTGTAATGATGTCTAGTATAATTTTATTTCAGTTCAAAATGTCACCGACACCCCTCATTTCGATACTTACTGAAAATAAGTTGAATGGCAACAATTATAAAGATTGGAAAAGAAATCTATTAATAGTTCTCAGCTGCGAGAGACACAAGTTCGTACTGGACGAACCATGCCCACCTGGGCCCAAACCTGACACACCACTTGAGGAGGTCCCGGTTGCCTATAATCGTTGGAGAGAATCCAATGAAATAGCTCGATGCTACATCCTTGCTAGCATGACGAGTGCTTTACAAAAGCAGCATGAGACTTATCAAGTTGCTGGGGAGATCATGGAAAATCTGGAGGACATGTTCGGAGGCCAAGAAAAATTGGCTCGACAGTCCGCTATCACCAGCATTATGAACTCCAAGCAAAAGGCTGGTGCTCTAGTGAAGGACCATATGATCACTCTAATGGGATTCTTCGCTGAAGCTGCCGAGAATGGTGCTGAGTTAGACTACAACACCCAGATCGAGATGGTGTTCAAGACTCTGTCTAAAGATTTTGTGGGGTTTAAGGCCGCATACAATCTGGCGACAAAGGAGTTAGGACTTACCGAGCTCATGAAGCAACTACAGGCTTATGAGCGGATGATCAGGGATGAAGATGTGGTCCGACCTAAAGGAGAGGCCAATTTGGCGGAATCTTCCAATCCCTCACGGAAGAGGAAGAGGCCAAATAAGAAGCAAGTGGCTTCCAGTTCTTCTAATCCTCCTGTCTCGGACGGGAAGAAGAAAAAGAAGAACAAGAAGCCAAAGGACCCTAAAAAGTCCAAATGCTTCCACTGTGGGAAGGTAGGTCACTTCAAGAAGGCTTGCCGGGAATTCCTAGCCTCCAAGGGCAAGGAAGGTAAGGAACTTCATTACTTAGAAGCGTGTTTGGTGGAAGAATCGAAAGACACATGGGTCATTGATTCGGGCGCCACTAATCATGTTTGTGTTTCTATGCAGGGGTTCGTGGAAACGAGAAGTCTACATGATAGGAGCCTCTCGTTGCGGACTGGAGATGGTAGCTTTGTGGTGGCTGAGGCAGTGGGAGACGTTCATCTTTATTTTGATCAATTTAGGTTTATTTTATTGAAAGACTGTTTTTATGTTCCTAATTTTAGGAGGAACCTTATATCGGTAGCTTGTTTAATAAAGGATTCTTATTCAGTTTCTTTTAGTAAAAGAGTTGATATTCGTAGAAATAAGTCTTTTATCTGTTCTGGATGGATGGATGGAAACCTATATTTGATCAGACCAAAGATGTACTCACTGCTTGACACTGAATTAATTGATAACTCTAAAAGGTTGAAAGTTTCTCACTCTAACAAGGCGTATCTTTGGCATTTAAGACTTGGTCATATTAATCAGGATAGGATTCAAAGATTGGTGAAAGACGGTCCTCTGGAATCTCTGGAGGAGGTACGACTTCCCCAATGTGAGTCTTGTCTAGAGGGTAAGATGACTAAAAGGTCTTTTGGAGCTAAGGGTACAAGGGCACAGGAGCTCTTAGAAATTGTGCACACTGACGTATGTGGCCCCATGAACGTCACAGCACGAGGAGGGTTCGAGTACTATGTCTCTTTCATAGATGATTACTCGAGGTATGGATATGTGTATCTGATGCACCGCAAGAGCGAAACCTTTGACAAGTTCAAAGAGTATCGTGCGGAAGTGGAAAAGCAATTGGATAAATCCATAAAGACACTTCGATCTGATCGAGGTGGCGAATACCTCTCCGATGAATTTCTAGGACATCTTGTAGAGAATGGGATATTATCTCAATTGACTGCACCTGTACTCCACAACAGAATGGTGTAGCCGAAAGGAGAAACAGGACCTTATTGGATATGGTACGGTCCATGATGAGTTACTCAACGCTGCCATTATCATTTGGGGACATGCTTTACAAACGGCGTGCTATATTCTGAACCAGGTTCCGAGCAAATCAATTCCTAGAACTCCGTATGAATTGGGGCGTGGCAGGAAGCCCTCCCTTGGACATATGAGAATATGGGGCTGCCCGGCACATGTACTGGATGGGGATGCGAAGAAGTTGGAACCAAGATCAGAATTGTGCATGTTTGTAGGGTATCCAAAAGGAACTAAAGGAGGTCTGTTCTATAACCCGAAGGAACAAAAGGTCATTGTCTCAACCCATGCGACATTCTTGGAGGAAAGTCACATGAATGACTTTAAGCCTCCAAGCAAAGTGGTGCTAGAGGAGTTATCGGGTGAAAGAACTGCTCCACAGATTTCGGTCTTGGACGCAAGTCCGAGTTCCAGTGAAAGACCTGCAGACGATCAACAATTTAGGGTGCCTCGTCGTAGTGGGAGGGTTTCTAAGAAACCTAATTTCTTTATGTATGATGCTGAGGTATACCAGGCCGAGGCTCATGAGCATGAGGAAGATCCGGTCACATATGATGAAGCTATAAAGGATGTTGATTCTAGATCTTGGAAACAGGCTATGAACAATGAGATGGATTCTATGAAATCCAACTCTGTTTGGGAACTTGTAGATTTGCCGGATGGGATAAAACCCATTGGATGCAAATGGGTCTACAAAAGAAAGAAGGATGCGGAAGGGAGAGTGGAAACTTTCAAAGCTAGACTGGTTGCAAAGGGATACACGCAAAAGGCTGGAATCGATTACGAGGAAACCTTTTCGCCTGTTGCTATGCTGAAGTCTATCCGTATTCTTCTGTCCATTGCTGTGGCTCTCGATTACGAGATCTGGCAAATGGATGTCAAGACGGCATTCTTGAATGGCCATCTTGAAGAGTGTATCTATATGATACAGCCCGAAGGGTTCGTAGCAAAAGGCCAAGATAAGAAAGTCTGCAAGTTGCTTAGATCCATTTATGGATTAAAGCAGGCATCCCGCTCATGGAACCAGAGGTTTGATCAAGCGATTAAGACATTTGGTTTTGAGCAGAACGTTGATGAACCTTGTGTTTATAAACGTATTAAGGATGGAAAAGTGGTCTTTCTGATACTCTATGTCGATGATATACTACTCATTAGGAATGATGTAGGGAATTTATCATCGGTCAAGCTTTGGTTACACCAACAGTTTGACATAAAGGACTTGGGAGAAGCTAATTATGTTTTAGGCATTCGTCTCTTCAGAGATCGAAAGAACAAAATGATAGCATTATCCCAAGCTTCATACATAGATAAAATAATTGACAAATATGCAATGCTAGAGGCAAAGAAAGGCTCACAACCTTCTATTGCCGGTTTAACTCTTTCATTGGATGACTGTCCTAAGACATCGGAAGAAAGAGAGCGTATGAGTAAGGTCCCTTATGCATCCGCTGTGGGTAGCCTTATGTATGCTATGCTTTGCACTCGCCCGGACATATGTTTTGCAGTAGGTATGGTGAGTCGATATCAAGCGAATCCTGGAACCAAGCACTGGCAAGCAGTAAAGCATATACTCAAGTATCTTAAGAGAACGAGGGATTATATGCTGGTGTATTCTGGAGGGGACCTAACACCCGTAGGATACACGGACTGAGTCTTCCAGACTTGTGAGGATTTGAGGAAGTCGACATTGGAGGGCAGATGGAGACAGGATTAGTGGATGTATGTAAGATCGTGTCCGAGGACAACATTGCCGATCCCTTTACTAAGACTTTGGTAGCTAGAAGCTTTGAGAGGCACGTAGAGGCGATGGGGATGCGTAACATGGCACATCTACTGGCTTAGGGCAAGTGGGAGATTGTTAGGAAATGCCCTAAGTATTAGAGACATTTTGATGTATTCATTTTGAACTGGATAATAAAATTATACTTAGAGGTTATTCATTACATTGCTATCTGTCCTCGTCTTATTTACATGTTAAAGTAAATGTAAGCAAATATGGCTCACTGACTGCTTGTGTTAAAACTGTTAGAACGTTGCATGCAATGGACTTTTGTATGCGAGAAGACAATGTTCTAAAGTTAGCAGTCTAAACTATGGTCTGTAGTCTATGGGGTTAGACCGAGCATCTAACTCATGTTAAGACTATTATGTTGTCTAAAGCCTTAGAGGGGACGGTCTGTCTTGACTGTCTGGAGCTGGACTCCCAAGTAGAGACATGGATATGTTGCTTGGTGGTGACATATTAGACCGGGACTAAAGCGTGATTGATCTACGTAGTCCGCTATGAGTGGATCAATCTGCTTTTGACGTTCATTATGCAATAACCTTAATCCTGAGTAAATGAACTACTTCATGTATATGACTTGTGTACTTTGATGTTCCAATGGCTAAAGCGTCTCAGAGGTAGTAAGCTTATAGACCGGTTCGTTGGGTGCATGACTTGTATACGATGAAGGGTTTGTTTACAGATATCGGAATCATAGCTCTGAGGAGTTAAAGGTATCCTCTTAAAGGCATTATACTGAATGTGAAAATGGACAAGGCCTTGGGTCGTCTGCTGGGCGGATGATTTCTTATTCACATATGGTGAATAATCATTTTCTTGATTCGGTAGTATAATGGAACTTTAAGATAGCCTGATCAGTAGGATTAAACGGACTTTGACCTAAGGCTGATCATGGATATCATATGAGGGTTTTGCATATATGACAAGGTCATTGGATGGTAGCTCGTCACAGGCTTACGTAATACGGTATATAATTGGGAGTTCAGTTTCAGGTTTATAGTGGTGTGACTCTGAAATTAGTGATCATATGATTGAGTTGTTCGGTACAGAATGATGATCATATGGAATCACGGGAGCCCGATTATATATGTCCAATCAGTCCCTCTACTAGCTCCACATAATTCCTTAACGTTTGGCAAATTGATTTATGTATGCTATTGGCTAGTTTATTATGCATGGATGGTGATGACACAGGATTAGGATGGTAGACAAGATTCTCTCCGGTTGGATTCAGATTTTGTTTTGGATAATAGAGTACACAATTATTCGAACTCCAAATAAAGTTGCCATGATTTTATTTGAGATTGGATTGGAGTTGTAGAAAATTATCCATGAGAACAAGAATATGAAACACAACCGTTTTGTGGAATTTGAAATTTGAATTTTGAAATTTGAAATTTGAATTTTGAAATTTGAAATTTGAAATTTGAATTTTGAATTTGAAATTTGAATTTGAAATTTGAATTTGAAATTCGAATTTGAAATTTGAATTTGAAATTTAAATTTGAAATTTGAAATTTGAAATTTGAAATTTGAATTTGAAATTTGAATTTGAAATTTGAAATTCAAATTTTGAATCACAGTCCAAGTAGGATTCGAATTTGTTGTGGAAAATCCACAAGGTTTGAAATTCGAATTTGAGTTGGATTTGGAGAGGATAATCTTGTTAGAATCCTACTTGAATTTTGAATCCAAATCCCAACAAATAAGGGACGAAATTTTGAGGATAATCCTCATGAAAGATTTCGGATTTTGTGGATAAGATTCAAGGGAATATTCAAGCTTCAATCCTAGTTGAATTTGGTTTCTCTCTCCTCCCAAAAGTGGCCGAAATTTTGGATCCCTAATCCTAGGAAATTCGGTTATTTTTGGATAAGGTTAAGATGAGATTTTGCTTGAGAAATCCTAGTGGAATTTTGATTCTCCCTTATCCTAAAAGTGGCCGAAAATTTGGAGGATTTTCTCCTTGTGAATTTCGGATTTTTTGGTTGGAAAAGGGAGATAAAATTCTAGCTAAAATCTTGTTAAGATTTGGATTGGATTTATCTAGAAAAACCGAATTTAATTGTGGAGATTCTCCCTTGGAAAATTTGGATTTTTTGGGTTTGGATAAGGGAAAATATCTTTTCCTAGTCCAATTCAAATTCAGAGATTCACCTCATGCAGGTCTATAAATAGAGGTCCTGCCACTCCAGTTCTCTTAGACCACAGACTCTCAGGTGAGCAGGCTTATTGTTGCACAGCTCATCGTGACAATAAAGTTCTTTAGAGATCTGGGTGGTCGGAAGAAGACTAGCAGTGCTAGCATACCGCTCGAGGTTCAGAGTGCCCACACACTCAGCCATTCGGGAATTGGAGAATAGTAGAGAAGGCTAGTTGGTTGAAGCCTCCGGTCATTCTCCTCCTGCAAGATTGGCGTCCTTGAGGTATGAGTTTTAATTGTTGTTGGTTTATTGTATATGGCATCATGAGATATTTAACGATCTAAAAATTTTTTTTTGTTCCGCTGCGCCACTCTGATACGTTTTTACCGGTTTATTTTCCTACAATTGGTATCAGAGCCATCTCATGACTATGCCATGTATATAAATTAGACAATTACTTAGTCTTTTTATTTATGTATGGATTTGATATTTAGAGAGTGGCATTCTAGGGTTCCTTTATGTTGTTATCATGTATTATGTATAAAGTATGTGGTTATTTTAATTTTTTGAATTATTATAAGCATGCTTGTTTATACCGGTTATGGTTCCTTAGAATTTAGAAAAATTGTATCTAGGAATTTTTTATGTAACCATGGGAGCAGTTTATTAACACTGTAATTTTCCCATGGATATTAATTTTTGTCTCTTAGAATTTTTATGGATAGAATTTTGTACACCGGAAACGGTATAGGAATTTTTTATGTAATTATTCTTGGAGGAGATTGAAGATTGAAGACCGTAATTTATTTTTCCCAAAAGTTAAATTTAATTTAAAGGTTGAAATTTTGATTGTGTGGAAAATTTCAATTTAATTGGGATTCAAATTAATTTTTGGAGATCCTAAAAGATAAATTGGAATATGACACGAAAATCGAGACACGACCCCTCAGGATAGGCCGACTGGCCTTAGTGGGGCTGCAGCCCCTGCCCTCGGGCAGGATGGGGCTGCGGCAGCCCCTATGTAGGCAAGCATCACCCACGGCCGCAGGCTTGGCCTGCAGCCGAGGGTGGCGCAGCCTGCCCAAGGCTGGCCGCAGCCTGGGCGTGCAGCCACTGGCTGCAGGCGCTGCCTGCAGCCAGCCGGCTGCTGCGCCTAGCCTGGGCGTGCAGCCTGGTGCTGCAGGCTTGGCCTGCAGCCCGGCAGGCTGCACAAGGGGCGGCCGTGGGCTGCCAGCCCCTCCGGGGTTGGTGGCTGCCCACGGCGGCTGCCGCCTACGGGGGCGGCGGTCCGACGGTCCAAAAATCAGAAAAATTTTGATTTTTAAATTTGAGATTTAATTTTAAATCATGTTTAAAAATATGTAATTTTGAAATTTTTGAAATTACATATTATTACACATGATGTTTAAAATTGTTTAAAAATTTAAATTTGAAGTTTAAATTTGAAATTCGAATTTGGAATTTGAATTTGAAATTTAAATTTTTGGAGATTTGAATTTTAAATAATTCTTGGGATGAGAAATAAATGGAGAGGCTACATAAAGATGGATACAAGAAGACGGAACAAAATTTAAGACCCAAAGAATGCTTTGGATGGAATTTTGTAATCTTTATTTTCTTTGTTCTAGGATGGAACCATGGCTTGGTTAGTCTGTCAATTATTTTTTCTGTGATATGTCATGGATGTATAAATATGTATTGATGGATGTTTTGTATGCATATTTGATAACATGTCATATAGGATAGGTGAGTGCCGCTCATACTATATTAATCATACATAATTTGTCAAAACTTGCATGTTTTTTCAAAATATTGAGTGGGAGAGGGTTTCAAACAAAAGCCACGGCCTCCATTGTTGATCCATATGTGAAAGCATGGTAACGCCTCGCGTCAGTTCTGACCTGACCACACCCCTCGGTAGGTGTTTACCGCCGCCGGTATACTAGATTGGATCTCCTATGTGGAAAAACGTGTTCGGGTGCGATCCTATTCATGACCACCCCTCGGTGGCTTGGTAGGACGTGGATCGGGCTACGTAAACAATGGTTATACACTCAAGACTTGTTTAGTTATTAACCTTCCCTAGAAGCTCTGTTAACTAAACTGGTGGCCAAATAAGCGGTTATTAATATATGTCTTAACCTTGGAGGATTTAAGGCAACATATATTAATTGGACGGGGTCCATGTTCCGGCTATTTGTTCTCATGACCACCCCTCGGTGGCTTGGGGCAATAGGTGCTGAGAATTACCGTTGCAATGCTACATGTTTTTTCAAGTTTCATGTAGGAACATACTTGTATGTTTTATTTGCTAAATTATCTGCATATTTGCTTGGGCTTTGTAATGATGTCTAGTATAATTTTATTTCAGTTCAAAATGTCACCGACACCCCTCATTTCGATACTTACTGAAAATAAGTTGAATGGCAACAATTATAAAGATTGGAAAAGAAATCTATTAATAGTTCTCAGCTGCGAGAGACACAAGTTCGTACTGGACGAACCATGCCCACCTGGGCCCAAACCTGACACACCACTTGAGGAGGTCCCGGTTGCCTATAATCGTTGGAGAGAATCCAATGAAATAGCTCGATGCTACATCCTTGCTAGCATGACGAGTGCTTTACAAAAGCAGCATGAGACTTATCAAGTTGCTGGGGAGATCATGGAAAATCTGGAGGACATGTTCGGAGGCCAAGAAAAATTGGCTCGACAGTCCGCTATCACCAGCATTATGAACTCCAAGCAAAAGGCTGGTGCTCTAGTGAAGGACCATATGATCACTCTAATGGGATTCTTCGCTGAAGCTGCCGAGAATGGTGCTGAGTTAGACTACAACACCCAGATCGAGATGGTGTTCAAGACTCTGTCTAAAGATTTTGTGGGGTTTAAGGCCGCATACAATCTGGCGACAAAGGAGTTAGGACTTACCGAGCTCATGAAGCAACTACAGGCTTATGAGCGGATGATCAGGGATGAAGATGTGGTCCGACCTAAAGGAGAGGCCAATTTGGCGGAATCTTCCAATCCCTCACGGAAGAGGAAGAGGCCAAATAAGAAGCAAGTGGCTTCCAGTTCTTCTAATCCTCCTGTCTCGGACGGGAAGAAGAAAAAGAAGAACAAGAAGCCAAAGGACCCTAAAAAGTCCAAATGCTTCCACTGTGGGAAGGTAGGTCACTTCAAGAAGGCTTGCCGGGAATTCTTAGCCTCCAAGGGCAAGGAAGGTAAGGAACTTCATTACTTAGAAGCGTGTTTGGTGGAAGAATCGAAAGACACATGGGTCATTGATTCGGGCGCCACTAATCATGTTTGTGTTTCTATGCAGGGGTTCGTGGAAACGAGAAGTCTACATGATAGGAGCCTCTCGTTGCGGACTGGAGATGGTAGCTTTGTGGTGGCTGAGGCAGTGGGAGACGTTCATCTTTATTTTGATCAATTTAGGTTTATTTTATTGAAAGACTGTTTTTATGTTCCTAATTTTAGGAGGAACCTTATATCGGTAGCTTGTTTAATAAAGGATTCTTATTCAGTTTCTTTTAGTAAAAGAGTTGATATTCGTAGAAATAAGTCTTTTATCTGTTCTGGATGGATGGATGGAAACCTATATTTGATCAGACCAAAGATGTACTCACTGCTTGACACTGAATTAATTGATAACTCTAAAAGGTTGAAAGTTTCTCACTCTAACAAGGCGTATCTTTGGCATTTAAGACTTGGTCATATTAATCAGGATAGGATTCAAAGATTGGTGAAAGACGGTCCTCTGGAATCTCTGGAGGAGGTACGACTTCCCCAATGTGAGTCTTGTCTAGAGGGTAAGATGACTAAAAGGTCTTTTGGAGCTAAGGGTACAAGGGCACAGGAGCTCTTAGAAATTGTGCACACTGACGTATGTGGCCCCATGAACGTCACAGCACGAGGAGGGTTCGAGTACTATGTCTCTTTCATAGATGATTACTCGAGGTATGGATATGTGTATCTGATGCACCGCAAGAGCGAAACCTTTGACAAGTTCAAAGAGTATCGTGCGGAAGTGGAAAAGCAATTGGATAAATCCATAAAGACACTTCGATCTGATCGAGGTGGCGAATACCTCTCCGATGAATTTCTAGGACATCTTGTAGAGAATGGGATATTATCTCAATTGACTGCACCTGTACTCCACAACAGAATGGTGTAGCCGAAAGGAGAAACAGGACCTTATTGGATATGGTACGGTCCATGATGAGTTACTCAACGCTGCCATTATCATTTGGGGACATGCTTTACAAACGGCGTGCTATATTCTGAACCAGGTTCCGAGCAAATCAATTCCTAGAACTCCGTATGAATTGGGGCGTGGCAGGAAGCCCTCCCTTGGACATATGAGAATATGGGGCTGCCCGGCACATGTACTGGATGGGGATGCGAAGAAGTTGGAACCAAGATCAGAATTGTGCATGTTTGTAGGGTATCCAAAAGGAACTAAAGGAGGTCTGTTCTATAACCCGAAGGAACAAAAGGTCATTGTCTCAACCCATGCGACATTCTTGGAGGAAAGTCACATGAATGACTTTAAGCCTCCAAGCAAAGTGGTGCTAGAGGAGTTATCGGGTGAAAGAACTGCTCCACAGATTTCGGTCTTGGACGCAAGTCCGAGTTCCAGTGAAAGACCTGCAGACGATCAACAATTTAGGGTGCCTCGTCGTAGTGGGAGGGTTTCTAAGAAACCTAATTTCTTTATGTATGATGCTGAGGTATACCAGGCCGAGGCTCATGAGCATGAGGAAGATCCGGTCACATATGATGAAGCTATAAAGGATGTTGATTCTAGATCTTGGAAACAGGCTATGAACAATGAGATGGATTCTATGAAATCCAACTCTGTTTGGGAACTTGTAGATTTGCCGGATGGGATAAAACCCATTGGATGCAAATGGGTCTACAAAAGAAAGAAGGATGCGGAAGGGAGAGTGGAAACTTTCAAAGCTAGACTGGTTGCAAAGGGATACACGCAAAAGGCTGGAATCGATTACGAGGAAACCTTTTCGCCTGTTGCTATGCTGAAGTCTATCCGTATTCTTCTGTCCATTGCTGTGGCTCTCGATTACGAGATCTGGCAAATGGATGTCAAGACGGCATTCTTGAATGGCCATCTTGAAGAGTGTATCTATATGATACAGCCCGAAGGGTTCGTAGCAAAAGGCCAAGATAAGAAAGTCTGCAAGTTGCTTAGATCCATTTATGGATTAAAGCAGGCATCCCGCTCATGGAACCAGAGGTTTGATCAAGCGATTAAGACATTTGGTTTTGAGCAGAACGTTGATGAACCTTGTGTTTATAAACGTATTAAGGATGGAAAAGTGGTCTTTCTGATACTCTATGTCGATGATATACTACTCATTAGGAATGATGTAGGGAATTTATCATCGGTCAAGCTTTGGTTACACCAACAGTTTGACATAAAGGACTTGGGAGAAGCTAATTATGTTTTAGGCATTCGTCTCTTCAGAGATCGAAAGAACAAAATGATAGCATTATCCCAAGCTTCATACATAGATAAAATAATTGACAAATATGCAATGCTAGAGGCAAAGAAAGGCTCACAACCTTCTATTGCCGGTTTAACTCTTTCATTGGATGACTGTCCTAAGACATCGGAAGAAAGAGAGCGTATGAGTAAGGTCCCTTATGCATCCGCTGTGGGTAGCCTTATGTATGCTATGCTTTGCACTCGCCCGGACATATGTTTTGCAGTAGGTATGGTGAGTCGATATCAAGCGAATCCTGGAACCAAGCACTGGCAAGCAGTAAAGCATATACTCAAGTATCTTAAGAGAACGAGGGATTATATGCTGGTGTATTCTGGAGGGGACCTAACACCCGTAGGATACACGGACTGAGTCTTCCAGACTTGTGAGGATTTGAGGAAGTCGACATTGGAGGGCAGATGGAGACAGGATTAGTGGATGTATGTAAGATCGTGTCCGAGGACAACATTGCCGATCCCTTTACTAAGACTTTGGTAGCTAGAAGCTTTGAGAGGCATGTAGAGGCGATGGGGATGCGTAACATGGCACATCTACTGGCTTAGGGCAAGTGGGAGATTGTTAGGAAATGCCCTAAGTATTAGAGACATTTTGATGTATTCATTTTGAACTGGATAATAAAATTATACTTAGAGGTTATTCATTACATTGCTATCTGTCCTCGTCTTATTTACATGTTAAAGTAAATGTAAGCAAATATGGCTCACTGACTGCTTGTGTTAAAACTGTTAGAACGTTGCATGCAATGGACTTTTGTATGCGAGAAGACAATGTTCTAAAGTTAGCAGTCTAAACTATGGTCTGTAGTCTATGGGGTTAGACCGAGCATCTAACTCATGTTAAGACTATTATGTTGTCTAAAGCCTTAGAGGGGACGGTCTGTCTTGACTGTCTGGAGCTGGACTCCCAAGTAGAGACATGGATATGTTGCTTGGTGGTGACATATTAGACCGGGACTAAAGCGTGATTGATCTACGTAGTCCGCTATGAGTGGATCAATCTGCTTTTGACGTTCATTATGCAATAACCTTAATCCTGAGTAAATGAACTACTTCATGTATATGACTTGTGTACTTTGATGTTCCAATGGCTAAAGCGTCTCAGAGGTAGTAAGCTTATAGACCGGTTCGTTGGGTGCATGACTTGTATACGATGAAGGGTTTGTTTACAGATATCGGAATCATAGCTCTGAGGAGTTAAAGGTATCCTCTTAAAGGCATTATACTGAATGTGAAAATGGACAAGGCCTTGGGTCGTCTGCTGGGCGGATGATTTCTTATTCACATATGGTGAATAATCATTTTCTTGATTCGGTAGTATAATGGAACTTTAAGATAGCCTGATCAGTAGGATTAAACGGACTTTGACCTAAGGCTGATCATGGATATCATATGAGGGTTTTGCATATATGACAAGGTCATTGGATGGTAGCTCGTCACAGGCTTACGTAATACGGTATATAATTGGGAGTTCAGTTTCAGGTTTATAGTGGTGTGACTCTGAAATTAGTGATCATATGATTGAGTTGTTCGGTACAGAATGATGATCATATGGAATCACGGGAGCCCGATTATATATGTCCAATCAGTCCCTCTACTAGCTCCACATAATTCCTTAACGTTTGGCAAATTGATTTATGTATGCTATTGGCTAGTTTATTATGCATGGATGGTGATGACACAGGATTAGGATGGTAGACAAGATTCTCTCCGGTTGGATTCAGATTTTGTTTTGGATAATAGAGTACACAATTATTCGAACTCCAAATAAAGTTGCCATGATTTTATTTGAGATTGGATTGGAGTTGTAGAAAATTATCCATGAGAACAAGAATATGAAACACAACCGTTTTGTGGAATTTGAAATTTGAATTTTGAAATTTGAAATTTGAATTTTGAAATTTGAAATTTGAAATTTGAATTTTGAATTTGAAATTTGAATTTGAAATTTGAATTTGAAATTCGAATTTGAAATTTGAATTTGAAATTTAAATTTGAAATTTGAAATTTGAAATTTGAAATTTGAATTTGAAATTTGAATTTGAAATTTGAAATTCAAATTTTGAATCACAGTCCAAGTAGGATTCGAATTTGTTGTGGAAAATCCACAAGGTTTGAAATTCGAATTTGAGTTGGATTTGGAGAGGATAATCTTGTTAGAATCCTACTTGAATTTTGAATCCAAATCCCAACAAATAAGGGACGAAATTTTGAGGATAATCCTCATGAAAGATTTCGGATTTTGTGGATAAGATTCAAGGGAATATTCAAGCTTCAATCCTAGTTGAATTTGGTTTCTCTCTCCTCCCAAAAGTGGCCGAAATTTTGGATCCCTAATCCTAGGAAATTCGGTTATTTTTGGATAAGGTTAAGATGAGATTTTGCTTGAGAAATCCTAGTGGAATTTTGATTCTCCCTTATCCTAAAAGTGGCCGAAAATTTGGAGGATTTTCTCCTTGTGAATTTCGGCTTTTTTGGTTGGAAAAGGGAGATAAAATTCTAGCTAAAATCTTGTTAAGATTTGGATTGGATTTATCTAGAAAAACCGAATTTAATTGTGGAGATTCTCCCTTGGAAAATTCGGATTTTTTGGGTTTGGATAAGGGAAAATATCTTTTCCTAGTCCAATTCAAATTCAGAGATTCACCTCATGCAGGTCTATAAATAGAGGTCCTGCCACTCCAGTTCTCTTAGACCACAGACTCTCAGGTGAGCAGGCTTATTGTTGCACAGCTCATCGTGACAATAAAGTTCTTTAGAGATCTGGGTGGTCGGAAGAAGACTAGCAGTGCTAGCATACCGCTCGAGGTTCAGAGTGCCCACACACTCAGCCATTCGGGAATTGGAGAATAGTAGAGAAGGCTAGTTGGTTGAAGCCTCCGGTCATTCTCCTCCTGCAAGATTGGCGTCCTTGAGGTATGAGTTTTAATTGTTGTTGGTTTATTGTATATGGCATCATGAGATATTTAACGATCTAAAAAATTTTTTTTGTTCCGCTGCGCCACTCTGATACGTTTTTACCGGTTTATTTTCCTACACTACTACTGTACGATCATAATCATGGTAATTCTCTATCTCGAACTCTGTATAGCCGTATCGTGGTAGTCCACTAGCACTATACAATCATGAGACCACATTCATTGATCTCGTCATGTCATTATATCTAAGTCGTTTACTTTCCTATAAATAAATAACTACTAATTCAAAACAAGGCTAACTTCTTGGATAGACGAGCAGGTTGTGTCTCATGCTAAGAGGGATATGGTCAAGCTCGCTCTGATACCACCTGTGGTGCCCCGACTTCGGCCCACCAAAACTATTACAATCAAGCTCCTTAGCCGACTGAAATAGCTTGTGAACTTCGTCGGGTCGCCTAAATTCTTTTCTTTCCTTTAAACCCTTTGTGAAATTTGGAATCATTTTTTTTTTCTTAAATACTTTTTCTTGATTGTAACATAACGTGATTAAACTGAATTATGTTTGTCACTATTTAAAAGTACAAACATACTTTAAACATAAATACCTAAGTCAAATCTTTTTACAATACATGTCTCTTCTTTCAATGCTCAGCGGAAAACTTGTAGCAGGACCATATCTACAGTGGATTCCCTATCCCCATTGGTACACGCAAATCCCACCGTCATCCAGGTAATCTACTGCTGAGATACAGGTGTCATACCTGCAACATGAATAAACTGGTGAGCTAACAGGCTCAGTAAGTTCAAACATACTTAGTAAGAATCATACGGATTCAAAAACATTGAAAACTCAATTTCCTATGAATAGTACTATTCATCCTAAATAGACTATTCACCATAAATAGTAACTTTGACATTTGATCGATGAATAGTAATAGTTACCCCTAACTGGTTACTATTCACTTTACCCTAATGGGTAACCATTCACATTACTATAACCAGATACTATTCACATCAGCCTAACTGGTTACTATTCACAAACCCTAACCGAAATCACTATACTTAGCGTACTTCGGTTATGCTCAGTGTAGGAAAATAAATCGGTAAAAACGTATCAAAGTGGCGCAGCGGAACAATAAAAATTTTTAGATCGTTAAATATCTCATGATGCCATATACAATAAATCAACAACAATTAAAACTCATACCTCAAGGACGCCAATCTATAGGAGGAGAATGACCGAAGGCTCAACCAACTAGCCTTTTCTACTATTCTCCAATTCCCGAATGGCTGAGTGTGTGGGCACTCTGAACCTCGATCGGTATGCTAGCACTGCTAGTCTTCTTCCGACCACCCAGATCTTTAAAGAACTTATTGTCACGATAAGCTGTGCAACAATAAGCCTGCTCACCTGAGAGTCTGTGGTCTGAGAGAACTGGAGTGGTAGGACCTCTATTTATAGACCTGCATGAGGTGACTCTCCGAATTTGAATTGGATTAGGAAAAGATATTCTCCCTTATCCATAACCATAAAATCCAAATTTTCAATGGGAAAATCCCAACAATAAAATTCGGTTTATTTAGGATAAATCCAATCCAAATCTAAACAAGATTTTAACTAGAATTTTATCTCCCTTTTTCAACCAAAAAATCCGAAATTTCTTAGGAGATTTTCAATCCAAAAATTCGGCCACATTTAGGATAAGGGAGAATCAAAATTCTACTAGGAATTTCAAGCTTGAATCTTATCTCAACCTTATCCAAGATAACCGAATTTTCCGAGGAGATACACTCCAAAATTTCGGCCACTTTTCAGGGAGGAGAGAGTCCAAATTCAACTGGGATTGAAACTTGAATTTTTCCCTTTGAACCTTATCCACAAAAACTGAAATTCCATTGAAGATTATCCTCAAAATTTCGTCCACCTTTTGTTAGGATTTAGATTCAAAATTCAAGTAGGATACAAACAAGATTATCTTCTCCAAATCCAACTCAAATTCGAATTTCAAACCTTGTGGATTTTCCACAACAAATTAGAATCCCACTTGGACTGTGATTCAAAATTTGAATTTCAAATTTCAAATTCGAATTTCAAATTCAAATTTCAAATTTCAAATTTCAAATTTCAAATTTAAATTTCAAATTCAAATTTCAAATTCAAATTTCAAATTTCAAATTTCAAAATTCAAATTTCAAAATCCACAAAACGGTTGTGTTTCAAATTCTTGTTCTCATGGATAATTTTCTACAGCTCCAATCCAATCTCAAATAAAATCATGGCAACTTTATTTAGAGTTCGAATAATTGTGTACTCTATTATCCAAAACAAAATCTGAATCTAACCGGAGAGAATCTTGTCTACCATCCTAATCCTGTGTCATCACCATCCATGCATAATAAACCAGCCAATAGCATACACAAATCAATTTGCCAAACATTAAAAAAATTATGTGGAGCTAGAAGAGGGACTGATTGGACATATATAATTGGGCTCCCGCAAATCCATATGATCATCATTCTTTTACCGAACAACTCAATCATATGATCACTAGTTTCAGAGTCACACCACTACAAGCCTGAAATTGAACTCCCAATTATATACCGTATTACGTAAGCCTGTGACAAGCTATCGTCCAATGACCTTGTCATGTATGTAGAACTCTCATATGATATCCATGATCAGCCTTAGGCCAAAGTCCGTTTAATCCTACTGATCCGGCTATCTTATAGTTCCATTATACTACCGAATAAAGAAAAATGATTATTCACCATATGTGAATAAGAAGTCATCCGCCCAGCAAACGACCCAAGGCCTTGTCCATTTTCACATTTTGTATAATGCCTTTAAGAGGATACCCTTAACTCCTCAGAGTCAACTCATGATTATGTCATATGCATATGACAATTGTTTTTGTGGCGCCCTGCCCTACATAGAGGCTAAACAGTACTATCACAGTTGAGCTTTGAAGCAAACTATGATAGTCTACTACCTCATGGGCCGCCGGCACTTACTTTTTAACTTACTTTCTATATTTAATATATTTATTTTAATCTTTCATTTTAACGTGAAAATCAAGAAATTTTTTTTTGAACTTTTTTTTTAGCTGAACTTGAAAATTGAACATCGCAAAACATTTACTAAAGCAAACATTTTACATCGTTGTACTTAATTTACATCATAAAACACGGTTTCAAAATACATTTAAATGCTGCTTAGTAGAAAACTTGTAGCAAGACCATTTCCCTCACCCAGTCCCTTTAGCACATGCAGATCCTAACCCTCGTCCATCCAAATTCTACTGTTGTATAGGTTGCTTACCTGCAATATCAATAAACTTATGAGTTACAGGCTTAGTAAGTTCAAACATAAAAACTAGTAACATAGACCGCAGACATAACTTAGAGCATTAAATCTAATGTTAGTACATATTATGCTCGATTATGCTCACTTATGGGTAAAGTTTAAGTCTTAGGTCTTTATCTTGCATTACGTTCTGGTTTTAGAGCCCATGTTGGTTGTACCTTAATGCGCATATGACTGAGAGGGACTCTGAGGAGCGACCCACTAGTCAATCCTCAATAGCCTACATAACATTAACATAACATAACATGAATAACCTCCATCTTACGGGAGGTCGGTATGCCAAAATGTGGTTTTATTACCATCTTTCATATGGTTCTGACCAGATGACATTATCATTTCCCTTGGTCTGGAACACTTTACATTTTTTTTCATTGTGTGTATTTTATTTTACACATTATTGTGCCTATAGCACCTTTGTTCATACTTTACATATTGCTTATAGCATATAGACATGTTAAGTAAATTTATGTTGCAAACAATAAAATATCTGAACTTACAGGTATCTTGCTAGTGTTTCCTTCCTGGGGTCAACCGACGTTCTTTCGTCGCTTTTAGGTTGGATTCCTATAACCAAAATAATTAACAATTATTTTCAATATTCATTTCATACTTAAAACGTTGTAAAAAGGTTAAAATTCTAAGTCTGAGTCCCTAACAGTGCATTTAAGGGTCTAATATTTCATTTTTAACCTTTTTATCAACTTTTGGAAAAATGACCATTTTGTCCCCAACTTTTGACAAATTGACCATTTTGTCCCTAGTGGACTTTTCTCGCTTTTCGTATACTTAATCTTGATTTTGGCCATTAAAACCTTAATTAAGGCCTTAGGATACTATTCCAGACCTTAACGTCCATTTTCTTAACTTTTGACATAATGACCATTTTGTCTTTAATGTTTGACAAAATGACCATTTCGTCCCTAGTAGGATTTTTCTTCGTTTCTTTGACTTAAATCTTAATTTTGGCCTTTAAAATTTTAATTAAGCCATTCTAAGGCCTTAAAGGCCTTTTCCTAGCATTTCTGAAATTTTTGGTCAAAATGACCATTTTACCCCTAATAGTATTTTGGCCCATAATGTTTTCACTTTAATGTTTTAACGGGATTTTTAAGTCCAAAAATCATAAAATAATTTTTCTTAAACTTTACCAAGCTTTTATAGCATTAATTACTAAAAGTCTCAGATTACTATTCACCCGATCTACGGGTGGACTATTCCGACCCTCGGTTGTTAATCCACTTTTTCTTGCATTTCGGGGCTTCGAGGGGACGTTTCACTAATATTGAAAGCGTCTGTCACCCTTTCCTTGGCCTAGGTCACCGAGGGAGCTCAGGTTTTCAAACTCCGACCCTATTTTACCCCTTGTTTCCTAAAATACTCTTTGAGTCGTTATAAAAATTTTGACAGTGTTTTCATTTAAATTTTAGGTTCCCGGCGTTTAGATAATGCCTCAAAAACTTAGTACCTATGATAACCAAGAATTTTTAGATTCTCGGAGAGAATTAAAATTGTATGTATATAACAATTTTAATGTATAAAACGTGAAAAATTTGTATTTTAATACTGTTAAGAATACTGTGAAAATGTTCTGACAGTGTTAAAGAGTGTGAGTTTAGAGATGAAAAATCTTTCCGAACAGAATCGGGTAAGATGGCTCGAAAACGAAGCTAAAAACCCTGGAGAATGCACCGAAGTGCACTAAAAGATGAAATTTTACAGTAGTGAATTCTGCCCAAATGGAAGCAAAATAAGGCAGACCGATCACACTGGAGGGTCCAGGAACCCGCCTACGCGATTTCGATAAAGTTCCATTCGATTTGACTTTTCGTCAAAATTTGATCACGAATAAATTCATGAAGTAATTAGATTAGGTCACATATGACATCATAAATATGATGTCATTAATAAGGAAATTAAGACTTGTAAAGTAAGTTTAGTGATTTGTATGGTTAGGATTTAATGCCTTTTTGATCAAAGGCCATGATCAAGCCAAAATGGCTTGAAAAAAAAATTTAGTAAAATGGGAAAAGGGGGCTCAGCCATGTGGAAAGAAATCAGCCCAAAATTTTATTTTTGACCCCAAAATTTTTGCTAAAAAGTCCCTAGACAATTACTAAACTATTGGGAAAAAATTGCAAAAAGGTCCTTCACTTTTGCTTATAAATAGGCATGAAAATTCATGAGGAAAATTAAGAAATCTAGCTAAACTCTTACTCCCCAAAAATCATGAGCTTTCTTCCCATTTTTAGCCAAAAATTCGACAAGTTTCTTCACAAAATTTGGTTTTAATCCGAGTCTAAGTTGCAAGGAAACAACTTGATAAGCTGAACTTCTAATTTGAAGCAATTTTTAGCATTTGTTCTTCAAGAAATCAGTGTATATTGGGTGTTGAAAAATGTTGAGAAAATTGATGATTTGTTGTAAGTGTTATGCTGGTTTGGTAATGTGTTAATCAAAGCATGAATTAGAAGTAAGAAACAAGCAAAATTTATGCATGTTTCACATGAAAATATGTGGGCTTTGGGTGAAGGAAATGAGAAAATTTTGTGATGAAAAATGAGAAGGGAATGTGTGATAAGAACTTTAGGAATGAGAAAAATTTTCCTAAGCTTTTAAGTATGAAAACCGTGGCTAAAAAGGGCTAGATTGGAATGAAATTTCTTATGGTTTTAATGTTGAAATGTGCATTAGAAAACCTAAGATTGAAATGTGTAAATTGAATATTGTGATGAAAAATGTTTGGTGTTGTTTTCCAAGTGAAAACCGTGGATAACATTGAAGAAAAATTGATGAATTTGTGTTGTGGTTTGAATGATGTTATTGTGAAAAAGTTTTATACAAAGTTTGGTAACTTTGTATAAAATAGGCCTTTGGTATAGTACGTGGCAGGTACAAAGGTTCTGAGGCGTACCTAATGCCGGGGAAACCTAACAATACAGTAGAAATGCTGCCGAAATTTCTAAAATGGCATAAGGGAATTTCAGGAAACAAGGGGTAAAAATATTAGGCTCGAAAAGGAAAACAAGGTCCCTTGATAGTTTAGGGTTGATAATGTAAACCGAACCCAAAAAGGAATACTAAAATGACCCTTTAGTGTCTAAAATACCGATAACGGGAAAAAAATTGACGTTATGGGTAGTTTAGGAAACGAGGGGGAAAATTTACAAACGGGATAGAAAAACGAGAAATGACCCTAGGTGTCAGATGAATAGTACCTGAGGGTCGAGTGATGATTAGTTGTTGATTTTGCAGCGAATAAAGCTGTAAAAAGATACAAAACCCTAGAGAATATTATTTTATGATATTTCTGGAAAAATGATAGAATAAAATTGTTACAGTCCCAAGACCCGTCAAGGGAAAAATGGTCATTTTGACCAAAAATTTCTGAAAAACTCGGAAAGGACCGTAAAGAATATAGAATGTTTAAAATAAGATTCTAAAGGCCATAATAAAGATTTTAAGATTAAAATCTAAAAATTGTAAGTACAACATGTTTACGTACTTAAATATATAAGCAGTTATATATCACATATACCACTTTAACACATCACATATCACATACCATATATCAAATATCATATCAATAATTATAAAACTTCACATAACATGTACATCACATAAACATCATGTACTAAATGCATCTAGAAGCACGGTGAACTATAACTAATGCATGATTCGGTTATGTTCATTTATACTTCAAACTTTTCTTTTCTTTTCTTATCTATTTAAGGCCCGTGTGTCAGTACCGTGCGTGCACAGACCATCGGTAACGCCCGTGGTAGAATAGCCGGAGAGCCATCAATGGATGCTCAACTTTCTGCTTTAACTTAAAACCCCTTCATTTGAAAGGGCCGGTATGACACGCTTACTACTTTCCGTCTTATTTATCTTTTCTAGCCATATGCTTCTCTAAGCTGTCCCAAATCCTACCTGGTAGGGACGTATGGCATCTAACTTACTTTTTCATCAATCTACTTGATTGTGAAACTACATGCTCTTAAACATAAGGTGCAACATCGTGTGCATGGCATACATATTTTTAACATACTGTAAAATATCATTTAAAATCATTTTAATTCATGCTATAGGCGGAGTTTTACTTACCTATTTGCAAGCAACTTGAAATCATGCCTTTATCAATTCACAGGTTACCACCTGTCATCAATAATGTTCCTTATTAATACTCTCGTTGAGTCACTATTAACGTTAGTGACTATAACTTGCATTTCTAAGGGGTACCGAGACCCATCGGTACCCAATTGGCCTATTATGGGGATTTGGTATCTAACTCGTATCGTGTTTGATCAATCATCTACTTGACAGATTAATCATCGTTCCTCACTGTGTTGTTAAAAAACGTGGCCCTTGACTGGTTTACCGCTCAGTCAATTGACCGGTTAACTCGCGTGTTGGTAACTAGGTAATCTATCGAGTTACTAAACGTGAAATTAGTGTAGTAACCGACCAGGTTACTTCGCTTGTTGGGGTGTGATAGCCTATCAGGCTACTAAGGCTCGTTTGGTGTAATGGCCCACTGGGCCACTATGGCTTGTTTGGGATAGTAGCCTATCGGGCTACTTTGGTGTGGTAGCCTATCAGGTTACACGCACTATTTTACTTTGAAAATAAGTTTGGGTTTGCTTGTAAAAAATCCTGGAAAAATTCTTTATTTTGAAACTGTCCCCTTATCACCCCGTTGAAAGGTAGGGGACGTTTTTATGGAAACCTTGTTCATATTTTAAAGTGTTAAAAACACATTTTTATTTTGAAGTGTATAAATTATATTTTTAAAGCTTGCATTTTAAAGGTGGTTTTTGAACCACTTTTGAAAACAATTTTGAAACTTGGTCTAAATGACTTTGTTTGAAATTTTGTTGAATATGAAAGTTTTGTCCTCGACAAGATGAACAAATCTCGTGTCATCTCAGACCCTAAATGTAAATCTAATGGCTCGTAATTTCATTAAACCCGTGGGCTTGGTGCCTAGTTTTTTTGTAAAAGTCCCAGTTTTACATCTCTGTAAAAACGGCTTATTTTGAGGCCCGAAACAGCCAAATTTTGTACTCTTGTATGTCGTTCTCAAGGTCTCGATGAGATCTACAACTTTCATGTTGAGTTCGAGAACTGGTTCGGACTTTAAGGGGTCCATTTCTAGCAAAACCCTAGACTAAACATTGGGTTCGGATTTTTGCTCCTAGTTTTGTCCCAGTTTTGGACACTGAGTGAAAAACACCCTAAAAACCTATCTTAGGCTTGTTTTTAGCTGAGGCCTATTTGATGCATAAACGACCGTATCAAAATTTTCTTAAAAAACTATGATTTACCAAATCCTAGATTCGAAACCTAAATAGGTCAAAATGGCCAAAATCCGTGGCTATTTTCTAAGGACAGATTTGTGTCCAGCCACCATAATACACATCCACAAACCGTATGCAACTTATAGTAAACACAACCACAACCATAATGACTTTAAGAAATGAAAGCTAAGAGCTCAAATAACTTATTACAACCTTGTGCATAAACAAATACACATAAAACCCTTAGATTGAAAACTAAATTTTTCAACCAATCACCATGAGAAGGGTTTCGGTTTTTTACCTTTGGTACTTTCGACTCAAGCACACTTTTGGCTAGGCTTGGGGGGTCAAAATGCCATGGAAACTCAAGGGCTTGAGGTTCGTTTATGCTAGCTAAGTTACCAAAAAAATCACCCAAACAACAACTCAAAACTAAGAATCAAAACACAAGGAAAAATCGGTTTTGCACTTACCCTTAGTGCACCCGCGAAGCTTAGTTCGGTCTCGCCTTGCTCAAGCTTGGAAGAGGTCGGTTTTTTTAGAGTATTGGTTAAGGTTTTGGCTTGCAAAATGTTGGCTTTTGGGGCTGAGAAGACTCGGCAGCAAGTAAGGAAAGGAAGAAGAAAAAGACTTGTGGTTTTAGGTGTGTGGAAGCAAAAATCCATGTCTTATGTCAAGGGTGCCTTTTATAGGCAAAAATTAATCAAACTACTTAGGTTTAATCTTACTTAATTGTCTACCAATTTAGCCAAATCTTGGGACAAATATGCTGCTAATTTTCTAAAGAAATGGGTGTGGGGCTGCTCATTGGAAGGAGGAAAGAATAAATAATGATTGTTGACTACTTTTTAGAAACCCTTGAATATTATATTCCAATGTGTCATGGCCCTTTTAGGCTATGTGTGCTGCAGATTGCAATTGCTTTTGCAGCTAAGGGGCACAAAAATTTAAGGCCAATTTTATCTGTGTTGGCTTCTCATCGCAGTCTAATTTTATACTGTGGTGTTCGGTCTTTTCTCGGCAGTGTTCCAATTTTCACCAGAAAATTGGTTTTCTAAATCCGATTTTTGTACTACAAATTCCTCGTTGTTTTCTACTATCTAAGAGCCCATTATCAGTCTAAATTACTGTTCACATCCTATACTATAGTTGTGTCTACACTGTGTTGTCCTTTCGCACGCAAACCGAGACGTTCTCAGGTGAAATTTCAGACACAGTCTCTTTTGATTAATTTGGACGTGCTGATTTCATTTTTATCAATTTTATGTCCATCAGAGGTCATCTACACCAGTTTTTGGGATCTGTGTGACCCTATCTCGAAAAACGTGTCAGGTGCCTGATTGACTAATTTGGGCGTTCTGAGCCCAAATATATCAGTTTTGGGGCGAGCAAAGGTCGTCTTGACCCTCATCTTGATACTGCGCATCTCTCACTATTCATTATCCGCTATTTTCTACTTAACTGACTGGTCTGAGTGCTCCGACTCTGATTTTGTCTGTCTCTAGGTGAGAAGAGGTCATCTGGACCATTTCTCGATGTGGTATCCTTGCTAGGGCTATCTCTCGTTGTTGTACTCAGATGTTCAGTCTGAGCGTTCTGGTGATCTATTTACCAGTCTGGTGTCAAGAAATGGTCGTCCGGACCAATTTCCCGACGCTGCATGTCTCATTCATATATACACATAATAGGGTGGACCGGGTTTACTGTCGGTCGCCCCTTTCACTACATGAATAGTATTTACACAGTACCATATCTGTTTAGTCTATCTAATGGAAAAATTATACTATATTTTCCAACTTAATTGCTCATTGCATAGTAATTAGGTTCCATGCAATTTGAGGGACTTTGTAACGGCTTTCTGCCCATTACACGGCCTTCAACACGGTCTCTAACATGAGCGTGTTTAAGGTAACAGGGGCGTGTACTAACTGAATTTCTTCAACACGGCCTTGTTTCAAAACATGGCCTTTTACACGTTCATTAACTCGACGAGTACACGACCGTGTTCTTGACCGTGTCTCAGTGCACGGCCATGCTCAATTACACGGCTTCTCACACGTTCACAACTTGAGCGGTACACGGCCTCTTACACGGCCGTGTACCTGACCGTGTTCTGCTACATGGCCATGTATACTTACATGACTACACACACGTACACAGTCTGTGTGGTACACGGCCACTTACATGGCCATGTACCTAACCGTGTACCTTAAAAATTACACTAAAATGCATCAAATTATTCTTCAATTTCTCATTAAATTGAAAATTAAAGTACATGATCAGGGTGGTCCTTACAATCTACCCCTCTTACAAAAATTTTCGTCATCGAAAATTAGAATAAATCTGAGAAGTCTCTTTTCATATCCTCTTCCGGTTCCCATGTAGCTTCTTCGAGGTTATGATTCTGCCATAATACTTTAACAAGTGGAATCACTTTATTCCTAAGAACCTTATTTTCCCTGGCTGGAATCTGTACGGGTCTCCCTTCATAGGTCAGATCTGCATGTACTTTGACTGGCTCTTGGCTCAGTATGTGGGAACTATCCGGCATGTACTTCTTCAACATCGAGACGTGGAAGACATTGTGTACGGAAGTTAGTTCAGGAGGAAGCGCTAATCGGTAGGCTACCTTCCTGACCCTTTCAAGGATCTATAAAGGTCCTATATATCTAGGACTGAGCTTCCCTTTCTTCCCAAAGCACATCACCCCTTTCATAGGTGCCACCTTGAGGAAATCTGAGTCTCCTTCTCGAAATTTGAGAGGTCTTCGTCGTCTATCCACATAACTCTTCTGGCGACTATGCACTGTATCTAGTCTCTCTTGTATAAGCTTCACAGCCTTTGTCGTATCCTTGATGAAGTAGGTGCTAGTGAGCTACTTTTCTCCGTTCTTATGCCAGTGAATCTGAGATCGGCATCTTCTCCCATAAAGTTCCTCGTATGGAGCCATCCCAATCAAGGAATGATAGCTATTATTGTATGAGAACTCTATTAATGGTAGCTTCTGATCCCAATTCCCCTTAAAGTCTAAGACACACGCTCTCAGCATATCCTCTAATGTTTGTATAGTCCTCTTAGACTGACCGTCAGTCTGAGGATGGAAAGCAGTGCTAAACTTTAATTTGGTTCCCAATGCAGCTTGAACGCTTTGTCAAAACCTTGAAGTGAAGCGTCCATCACGATCTGAGATGATCGATTTGGGTACTCCATGTAGTCTTACTACTTAAGTGACGTACATTTCTGCTAACCTCTTTACCAAGTAGCTCAACTTCATGGCTAAAAATCGAGCTGACTTCGTTAATCGATCCATAATTACCCAGATGGCATCGTTCCCGCTTGAGGTTCTGGGCAATCCGACCACGAAATCGATGGTAATTTACTCCCATTTCCACTCTAGTAGCTAGATCTTCTGCAACTTTCCCCCCGGTCACTGATACTCTGCATTAATTTTCTGACAGGTGAGGCACCTTGCTACGAACTCGGGGACGTCACTCTTCATGTTTGGCCACCAAAAACTTCCTTTTAAGCCCTGGTACATCTTATTTGCTCCTGGATGTATCGAGAATGGTGTGTCATGAGCTTCTAACAGGATCCAATTCTTGAGTTCTTCATCATTTGGAACACAACTCTATCTCTGAAATAGAGTGTGCCATCCTTAGAGACCTGAAATTCTGAATTCTGGTCCTTCATTGCCTCCTTTTTGATCTTGTTCAGGGACAGATCAAGGTCCTGGCCAGCCTTGATTTCCTCTATAAGTGTTGACTGGAGGGTCATTTCGGACAAGCTTCTTGTTAACATCTCAATCTCGCTGCTTCGTAGCTCCTTTTGTAGTGCTTCCGCCAGGGCTTGGATGGTCATAAGCGTCGAAGAATGCACCCTGTTCAACGCGTCAGCCACCTTATTGGCTTTCCCTGGGTGGTATAGGATTTTGCAATCGTAATCCTTCACCAGCTCTAGCCATCTTTGTTGCCTCATATTAAGCTCTTTCTGCGTGAAAATGTATTTGAGGCTCTGGTGGTTGGTGTAGATCTTGTATTTTACACCATCTAGGTAGTGCCTCCATATTTTGAGTGCAAAAACCACCGCTGCAAGCTCAAAGTCGTGCATCAGGTAGTTCCTTTCGTGGTCCTTGAGTTGTCATGAGGCGTATGTGACTACCCTACCACCTTTCATTAATACAGCTCCTAGTTCAGTCTTGGACGCGTCACTGTAAATTACAAAATTTCCTTGTTCAACATCTGGTATGGTCAAAATTGGAGTGCTCGTGAGTCAGCATTTTAGCTCCTGAAAGCTCCTTTCGCACTTGTCAGACCACTCGTACTTCTTTTCCTTCTTGGTTAGAGTCGTGAGCGGGGCAGCTAGCTTCAAGAATCCTTCCACAAAGCGTCGGTAGTATCCCGCTAAACCTAAGAAGCTGTGAATTTCTATTACGTTCTTCAGAGTCAGCCAATTGCTAACTACTTCTACCTTTGCTAGGTTCACGGACAGTCCCTCAAGGGAGACCAAGTGACCAAGAAAATGAACCTTCTCCAGCCAAAATTCACACTTAGAGAATTTGGCATACAGTTGATGCTCCTTAAGCTTGAGTAGGACGACTCTCAAATGCTCCGCATGCTCTTCCTTTGTCTTAGAGTATACAAGTATGTCATCGATAAACACAATGACAAACTTGTCCAGGAACTCCTTGAATACTCAGTTTATCAGATCCATGAAAGCGGTAGGTGCGTTTGTCAACCCGAACAACATGACAAGGAATTTGTAATGTCCATATCGTGTTCGAAATGTCGTCTTGGGGATGCCTGTATCTCGGATCCACAATTAGTGGTACTCGGAACGTAGGTCGATCTTGGAAAATAAGGAAGCGCCTCATAGCTAGTCGAACAAATCATCGATCTGTGGCAACGGATACTTGTTCTTAATCGTGATCTTGTTCAGCTCCCGGTAGTCTATGCACATTCGTAACGTTCCGTCTTTCTTCTTTACAAATAAGACTGTGCTCCCCACGGCGAGTAGCTCTATCGAATGAAACCTTTGTCCATCAGCGCCTTTAACTGAGTTTGAAGCTCCTTCAATTCTGTCAGGGCCATTCTGTATGAGGCCTTGGATAAGGGTGCCGATCCTGGTAACAATTCGATTTCGAATGATATTCCCCACTCCTGCGGAAGTCTTGGAAGATCTTCTAGGAAAACTTCCGTGAACTCCTTTACTACTGGTACGTTGTCCGGTCTGGTTTCCGCTTCCTGGGTCGTATCCATTATATGTGCGAGAAAACTGGTGCATCCACTAGATAGTAGCTGGTGAGCCTTCATTGTCAATATCATCGTCTTTGGTCGCTTCGATGATAAGCCCTTGTAGACAAATTTTTCGTGTCCGCTCGGGTGAAAGGTCACCTCCCGTCTCTAACAATCTATGACGGTGTGGTACTTGGCGAGGAAATCTATTCCTATAATCATGTCGTAGTCGCACATCTCGATGACGATTAGGTCCACGCTCAGCTCATGCTCACTGATAACTATTGATACGTGATGTACCCAATAGCTAGATAACAAAACTTCCCCAGAGGGAAGGGCAATTCGAAAAGTCTGGTTCATCTTATCTAAGTTCTTGCCTTACCTCGTAGCAAATTCTGATGATGCAAAAGAATACGTAGCGCCGGAATCAAACAAAACTAATGCAGTGGAGTTGGTAACAGAAAGCTGACCAATCACCATGGTCGAGGTTCCGGCCTCTGCATCCTTGTGAGTAAAGGCATAAATCCTCCCCTGCAGCTCTGGAGCTTCTAATCTACCTTGGCTAATAGTGGGCCTTCAATCCTTCCTTAGGCGGCATGCAGCTGTCCGCTTGTAGGGCGGGCTTGGCCTTGCTGATTTTATGGGTTCGAGCGGTAGTGTTTAGCAAAGTGGCTTTCCTTGCCACATATATACCAGCCACTGGTGCCCTGGTGGCATTCTCTCAGGTGGTTCCTTCCGCATTTTGGACAAGACTGGTGTTGATTTCAGCTTCCTTCTCGGTTATTTTTCTTCTGAGGAAAGTTCCTTTGATGGCCTTGATTGCCTGGATTCCCTTTCCTCTTGTTGTTTTTGGATGGCCGGTTGTGTTAGTTACTTCTCATACTCTGCCCTCTGTGCTGAAATTTAGAGTGTTTTCTGCCCTTGGTCGGCTTCAGTTGGTTCTTCTCTTCTCTCTTTGCCTTAAAGATCTACGCCCCAAATGGCTCTACTGACACATTCGGCCATAGTTGTTGGCCCATGGCTGCCACTGTAGACTTGGACGGCTATATCCATCCGGAACATTTTCAACATCCTCCTGACCTTTTCCTTCTTAGTCGGCACTAGGTTAGGGCAAAGTCAGGCTAGCTGTTCAAATTTTCTTATGGCCTCCATGACCATCATGCTTCCTTGGCGTAAGTTGTTAAATTCATCTTGCTGGACTGCTAAAGCTTCGTCGTTGAAGTACATTTCTCTGAACTCGATGATAAAGTCTGCCCAGTTCATTTCATTGATGTTCCTTCTAATAGCCACGGCCTTCCACCATTGGCGTGCTCCTTTCCATAGGGCTAGGGAGGCACATATAACTTTCTCTCCTTCGATCAGTCCCACGAGGTCTAAAATGACTTGAATATCAGTCAGCCAATCATTGGCTTCAATAGGGTTCGTAATCCCTTCAAATTCAGCCACCTTCATGCGCCTAAACCACTCGTATAAGTCACCCTTTCTTTAGGCTGGTACGATAATATTGGCTGCTGTAGGAGCAACCACAGCCGGTGGTGCTGGTACTGCTTGGGCTGGTGGGGCAGCTTGCTCTCTGGGAGTGTCGAGGGCTTCTAGTGTAGCTTGGACTGGTACCTTCACGGGTTGTGGTGCCTGTTGTTGTCAGTTTATTTGTTCTCTAAGCTGGTTAAGCTCCTGTTGTTGATTTACTATCATTTCCTGCATCATTGCGAGACGTGCCACTAGCTCACCATCTCGCGTAGCTTGGTTGTAGGAAATAAATCGATAAAAACGTATCAGAGTGGCGCAGCGGAACAATAAAAATTTTTCAAGATCGTTAAATATCTCATGATGCCATATACAATAAACCAACAACAATTTAAACTCATACCTCAAGGACGCCAATCTTGCAGTAGGAGAATGACCGGAGGGCTTCAACCAACTTGCCTTCTCTATTATTCTCCAATTCCCGAATGGCTGAGTGTGTGGGTACTTTAAACCTCGATCGGTATGCTAGCACTACTAGTCTTCTTTTAACCACCCAGATCTCTAAAGAACTTATTGTCACAGTAAGTTATGCAACAATAAGCCTGCTCACCTGAGAGTCTGCGGTCTAAGAGAACTGGAGTGGCAGGACCTCTATTTATAGACTCGCATGAGGTAATTCTCTAAATTCAAATTGGATTAGGAGAAGATATTCTCCCTTATCCACAACTAAAAAATCTGAATTTTCCAAGGGGAAAATCCCAACAAATTTTTGGCCAACCTAGGATTATCTAATTCAAATCTAAACAAGATTTTAACTAGAATTTTATCTCTTCTTTTCAGCCAAAAAATCCGAAAATCCTAGAGGATCTTCACCAAATATTTTCGGCCACTTTAGGATAAGGGAAGAATCAAAATTCCACTAGGATTTTCAAGCTTGAATCTTATCTCATCCTTATCCAAAATAACTGAAAATCTCTAAGGAAATCTTCCTCAAAATTTTGGCCATAACCAGGGAGGAGAGAATCCAAATTCAATTGGGATTGAAACTTGAATTTTTTCCTGAACCTTATCCACAAAAAATCCAAAAATTCCACAAGGATAATCCTTAAAATTTTCGTCCATTATTGTTAGGATTTGGATTCAAAATTCAAGTAGGATTCTAACAAGATTTTCCTCTCCATATCTAACTCAAATTCGAATTTCATTGAATTTCAAATTTCAAATTTCAAATTTCAAATTTCAAATTTCAAATTTAAATTTCAAATTCAAATTTCAAATTCGAATTCAAATTCAAATTTCAAATTCAAATTTCAAATTTTAAATTTCAAATTTCAAAATTCAAATTTCAAAATCCACAAAACAGTTGTATTTCAAATTCTTGTTCTCATGGATAATTTTCTACAACTCCAATCCAATCTCAAATAAAATTATGGCAACTTTATTTGGAGTTTGAATAATTGTGTACTCTATTATCCAAAACAAAATCTGAATCCAACTGGAGAGAATCTTGTCCACCATCCTAATCCTATGTCAACACCATCCATGCATAATAAACTAGCCAATAGCATACACAAATCAATTTTGCCAAACGTTAAGGAATTATATGGAGCTAGTAGAGGGACTAATTGGACATATATAATCGGGCTCCTGTAAATCCATATGATCATCATTCTTTACCGAACAACTCAATCATATCATCACTAATTTCAGAGTCATACCACTATGAACCTGAAACTGAACTCCTAATTATATACCATATTATGTAATCCTATGACAAGCTATCGTCCAATGACCTTGTCATGTATGCAGAACCTGTAGGAAAATAAACCGGTAAAAACGTATCAGAGTGGCGCAGCGGAACAATAAAAATTTTTAGATCGTTAAATATCTCATGATGCCATATACAATAAATCAACAACAATTAAAACTCATACCTCAAGGACGCCAATATGCAGGAGGAGAATGACTGGAGGCTTCAACCAACTAGCCTTCTCTACTATTCTCCAATTCCCGAATGGCCGAGTGTGTGGGCACTCTGAACCTCGATCGGTATGCTAGCACTGCTAGTCTTCTTCCGACCACCCAGATCTCTAAAGAACTTTATTTTCACGATGACCTGTGCAACAATAAGCCTGCTCACCTAAGAGTCTGTGGTCTAAGAGAACTGGAGTGGCAGGACCTCTATTTATAGACCTGCATGAGGTGAATCTCTGAATTTGAATTGGATTAGGAAAAGATATTTTCCCTTATCCAAACCCATAAAATCCAAATTTTTCCAAGGGAGAATCTCCACTAAAAATTCGGTTTTCTTAGGATAGATCCAATCCAAATCTCAACAAGATTTTAACTAGAATTTTATCTCCCTTTTTCAACCAAAAAATCTGAAAATTTCAAGGTGTAACTTCCCTAAAGATTTAGGCCATTTTTAGGATAAGGAAGAATCAAAATTCCACTAGGATTTTTCAAGCTAAATCTCATCTCAACCTTATCCAAAAATAACCGAATTTCCTAGGATTAAGGCTCCAAAATTTCGGCCACTTTTAGGGAGTAGAGAGAATCCAAATTCAACTAGGATTGAAGCTTGAATTTACCCTTGAATCTCATCCACAAAATCTGAAATTTTCATGAGGATTATCCTCAAAAATTTCGTCCCTTATTTGTTGGGATTTGGATTCAAAATTCAAGTAGGATTCTAACAAGATTATCCTCTCCAAATCCAACTCAAATTCGAATTTCAAACCTTGTGGATTTTCCACAACAAATTCGAATCCTACTTGGACTGTGATTTAAAATTTGAATTTCAAATTTCAAATTCAAATTTCAATTTCAAATTTCAAATTTCAAATTTCAAATTTCAAATTTAAATTTCAAATTCAAATTTCAAATTTGAATTTCAAATTCAAATTTCAAATTCAAATTTCAAATTTCAAATTTCAAAATTCAAATTTCAAATTTCAAAATTCAAATTTCAAATTCCACAAAACGGTTGTATTTCATATTCTTGTTCTCATGGATAATTTTCTACAACTCCAATCCAATCTCAAATAAAATCATGGCAACTTTATTTGGAGTTCGAATAATTGTGTACTCTATTATCCAAAACAAAATCTGAATCCAACCGGAGAGAATCTTGTCTACCATCCTAATCCTGTGTCATCACCATCCATGCATAATAAACTAGCCAATAGCATACACAAATCAATTTTCCAATCGTTAAGGAATTATGTGGAGCTAGTAGAGGGACTGATTGGACATATATAATCGGGCTCCCGTGATTCCATATGATCATCATTCTGTACCGAACAACTCAATCATATGATCACTAATTTCAGAGTCACACCACTATAAACCTGAAACTGAACTCCCAATTATATACCGTATTACGTAAGCCTGTGACGAGCTACCATCCAATGACCTTGTCATAAATGCAAAACCCTCATATGATATCCATGATCAGCCTTAGGTCAAAGTCCGTTTAATCCTACTGATCAGGCTATCTTAAAGTTCCATTATACTACCGAATTAAGAAAATGATTATTCACCATATGTGAATAAGAAATCATCCGCCCAGCAGACGACCCAAGGCCTTGTCCATTTTCACATTCAGTATAATGCCTTTAAGAGGATACCTTTAACTCCTCAGAGCTATGATTCCGATATCTGCAAGCAAACCCTTCATCGTATACAAGTCATGCACCCAACGAACCGGTCTATAAGCTTACTACCTCTGAGACGCTTTAGCCATTGGAACATCAAAGTACACAAGTCATATACATGAAGTAGTTCATTTACTTAGGATTAAGGTTATTGCACAATGAACGTCAAAAGCAGATTGATCCACTCATAGCGGACTACGTAGATCAATCACGCTTTAGTCCCGGTCTAATATGTCACCACCGAGCAACATATCCATGTCTCTACTTGGGAGTCCAACTTCAGACAGTCAAGACAGATCATCCCCTCCAAGGCTTTAGACAACATAATAGTCTTAACATGAGTTAGATGCTCGGTCTAACCCCATAGACTACAGACCATAGTTTAGACTGCTAACTTTAGAACATTGTCTTCTCGCATACAAAAGTCCATTGCATGCAACGTTCTAACAGTTTTAACCCAAGCAGTCAGTGAGCCATATTTGCTTACATTTACTTTAACATGTAAATAAGACGAGGACAGATAGCAATGTAATGAATAACCTCTATGTATAATTTTATTATCCAGTTCAAAATGAATACATCAAAATGTCTCTAATACTTAGGGCATTTCCTAACAATCTCCCACTTGCCCTAAGCCAGTAGATGTGCCATGTTACGCATCCCCATCGCCTCTACATGCCTCTCAAAGTTTCTAGCTACCAAAGTCTTAGTAAAGGGATCAGCGATGTTGTCCTCGGACGCGATCTTACATACATCCACTTGTCCTGTCTCCACATGCCCTCTAATAATATGATATCTCCGATCGATGTGCTTGGTCCTCTTGTGGTGCCGAGATTCCCTTGTGTTGGCAATAGCCCCTGTATTATCACAGTAAAGTGTGATAGGCTTGTCAACACTCGGAATGACCTCAAGGTCTCTAAAGAACTTGCGGAGCCAAACCGCTTCTTTAGATGCCTCAGCCGCAGCCACATACTCAGCCTCTATAGTAGAGTCAGCTGTGCAGCCCTACTTCACGCTCCTCCACACAATGGCGCCTCCTCCGAGTAAAAACACTGATCCAGATGTCGATTTCCTCGAATCCTTACAAGTCTGGAAGTCTGAGTCCGTGTATCCTACGGGTGTTAGGTCCCCTCCAGAATACACTAGCATATAATCCCTCGTTCTCTTAAGATACTTGAGTATATGCTTTACTGCTTGCCAGTGCTTGGTTCCAGGATTCGCTTGATATCGACTCACCATACCTACTGCAAAACATATGTCCGGGCGAGTGCAAAGCATAGCGTACATAAGGCTACCCACAGCGGATGCATAAGGGACCTTACTCATACGCTCTCTTTCTTCCGATGTCTTGGGACAGTCATCCAATGAAAGAGTTAAACCGGCAATAGAAGGTTGTGAGCCTTTCTTTGCCTCTAGCATTGCATATTTATCAATTATTTTATCTATGTATGAAGCTTGGGATAATGCTATCATTTTGTTCTTTCGATCTCTGAAGAGACGAATGCCTAGAACATAATTAGCTTCTCCCAAGTCCTTCATGTCAAACTGTTGGTGTAACCAAAGCTTGACCGATGATAAATTCCCTACATCATTCCCAATGAGTAGTATATCATCGACATAGAGTATCAGAAAGACCACTTTTCCATCCTTAATACGTTTATAAACACAAGGTTCATCAACGTTCTGCTCAAAACCAAATGTCTTAATCGCTTGATCAAACCTCTGGTTCCATGAGCGGGATGCCTGCTTTAATCCATAAATGGATCTAAGCAACTTGCAGACTTTCCTATCTTGGCCTTTTGCTACGAACCCTTCGGGCTGTATCATATAGATACACTCTTCAAGATGGCCATTCAAGAATGCCGTCTTGACATCCATTTGCCAGATCTCGTAATCGAGAGCCGCAGCAATGGACAGAAGAATACGGATAGACTTCAGCATAGCAACAGGCGAAAAGGTTTCCTCGTAATCGATTCCAGCCTTTTGCGTGTATCCCTTTGCAACCAGTCTAGCTTTGAAAGTTTCCACTCTCCCTTCTGCATCCTTCTTTCTTTTGTAGACCCATTTGCATCCAATGGATTTTATCCCATCCGGCAAATCTACAAGTTCCCAAACAGAGTTGGATTTCATAGAATCCATCTCACTGTTCATAGCCTGTTTCCAAGATCTAGAATCAACATCCTTTATAGCTTCATCATATGTGACCGGATCTTCCTCATGCTCATGAGCCTCGGCCTGGTATACCTCAGCATCATACATAAACAAATTAGGTTTCTTAGAAACCCTCCCACTACGACGAGGCACCCTAAATTGTTGATCGTCTGCAGGTCTTTCACTGGAACTTGGACTTGCGTCTAAGACCGAAATCTGTGGAGCAGTTCTTTCACCTGATAACTCCTCTAGCACCACTTTGCTTCGAGGTTTAAAGTCATTCATGTGACTTTCCTCCAAGAATGTCGCATGGGTTGAGACAATGACCTTTTGTTCCTTCGGGTTATAGAACAGACCTCCTTTAGTTCCCTTTGGATACCCTACAAACATGCACAATTCTGATCTTGGTTCCAACTTCTTCGCATCCCCATCCAGTACATGTGCCGGGCAGCCCCATATTCTCATATGTCCAAGGGAGGGCTTCCTGCCACGCCACAATTCATACGGAGTTCTTGGAATTGATTTGCTCGGAACCTGGTTCAGAATATAGCACGCCGTTTGTAAAGCATGTCCCCAAAATGATAATGGCAGCGTTGAGTAACTCATCATGGACCGTACCATATCCAATAAGGTCCTGTTTCTCCTTTGGGCTACACCATTCTGTTGTGGAGTACCAGGTGCAGTCAATTGGGATAATACCCCATTCTCTACAAGATGTCCTAGAAATTCATCGGAGAGGTATTCGCCACCTCGATCAGATCGAAGTGTCTTTATGGATTTATCCAATTGCTTTTCCACTTCCGCACGATACTCTTTGAACTTGTCAAAGGTTTCGCTCTTGCGGTGCATCAGATACACATATCCATACCTCGAGTAATCATCTATGAAAGAGACATTGTACTCGAACCCTCCTCGTGCTGTGACGTTCATGGGGCCACATACTTTAGTGTGCATAATTTCTAAGAGCTCCTGTGCCCTTGTACCCTTAGCTCCAAAAGACCTCTTAGTCATCTTACCCTCTAGACAAGACTCACATTGGGGAAGTCGTACCTCCTCCAGAGATTCCAGAGGACCGTCTTTCACCAATCTTTGAATCCTATCCTGATTAATATGACCAAGTCTTAAATGCCAAAGATACGCCTTGTTAGAGTGAGAAACTTTCAACCTTTTAGAGTTATCAATTAATTCAGTGTCAAGCAGTGAGTACATCTTTGGTCTGATCAAATATAGGTTTCCATCCATCCATCCAGAACAGATAAAAGACTTATTTCTACGAATATCAACTCTTTTACTAAAAGAAACTGAATAAGAATCCTTTATTAAACAAGCTACCGATATAAGGTTCCTCCTAAAATTAGGAACATAAAAACAGTCTTTCAATAAAATAAACCTAAATTGATCAAAATAAAGATGAACGTCTCCCACTGCCTCAGCCACCACAAAGCTACCATCTCCAGTCCGCAACGAGAGGCTCCTATCATGTAGACTTCTCGTTTCCACGAACCCCTGCATAGAAACACAAACATGATTAGTGGCGCCCTAATCAATGACCCATGTGTCTTTCGATTCTTCCACCAAACACGCTTCTAAGTAATGAAGTTCCTTACCTTCCTTGCCCTTGGAGGCTAGGAATTCCTGGCAAGCCTTCTTGAAGTGACCTACCTTCCCACAATGGAAGCATTTGGACTTTTTAGGGTCCTTTGGCTTCTTGTTCTTCTTCTTCTTCTTCCCGTCCGAGACAGGAGGATTAGAAGAACTGGAAGCCACTTGCTTCTTATTTGGCCTCTTCCTCTTCCGTGAGGGATTGGAAGCTTCCACCAAATTGGCCTCTCCTTTAGGTCGGACCACATCCTCATCCCTGATCATCCGCTCATAAGCCTATAGTTGCTTCATGAGCTCGGTAAGTCCTAACTCCTTTGTCGCCAGATTGTATGCGGCCTTAAACCCCACAAAATCTTTAGACAGAGTCTTGAACACCATCTCGATCTGGGTGTTATAGTCCAACTCAGCACCATTCTCGGTAGCCTCAGCGAAGAATCCCATTAGAGTGATCATATGGTCCTTCACCGAAGCACCCGCCTTTTGCTTAGAGTTCATAATGCTGGTGATAGCGGACTGTCGAGCCAATTTTTCTTGGCCTCCGAACATGTCCTCCAGATTTTCCATGATCTCCCCAGCAACTTGATAAGTCTCATGCTACTTTTGTAAAGCACTCATCATGCTAGCAAGGATGTAGCATCGAGCTATTTCATTGGATTCTCTCCAACGATTCTAGGCAACCGGGACCTCCTCAAGTGGTGTGTCAGGTTTGGGCCCAGGTGGGCATGGTTCGTCCAGTACGAACTTGTGTCTCTCGCAGCTGAGAACTATTAATAGATTTCTTTTCCAATCTTTATAATTGTCGCCATTCAACTTATTTTCAGTAAGTATCGAAATGAGGGGTGTCGGTGACATTTTGAACTGAAATAAAATTATACTAGACATCATTACAAAGCCCAAGCAAATATACAGATAATTTAGCAAATAAAAAACATACAAGTATGTTCCTACATGAAACTTGAAAAAAACATGTAGCATTGCAATGGTAATACTCAGCACCTATTGCCCCAAGCCACCGAGGGGTGGTCATGAGAACAAATAGCCGGAACATGGACCCCGTCCAATTAATATATGTTTCCTTAAATCCTCCAAGGTTAAGACATATATTAATAACCGCTTATTTGGCCACCAGTCTAGTTAACAGAGCTTCTAGGGAAGGTTAATAACTAAACGAGTCTTGAGTGTTTAACTATTGTTTACGTAGCCCGATCCACGTCCTATCAAGCCACCGAGGGGTGGTCATGAATAGGATCACACCCGAACACGTTTTCCACATAGGAGATCCAATCTAGTATATCGGCGTCGGTAAACACCTACCGAGGGGTGTGGTCAGGTCAGAACTGACGCGAGGCGTTACCATGCTTTCACATATGGATCAACAATGGAGGCCGTGGGTTTTGTTTGAAACCCTCTCCCACTCCATATTTTGAAAAACATGCAAGTTTTGACAAATTATGTATGATCAATATAGTATGAGCGGCACTCACCTATCCTATATGACATGTTATCAAATATGCATACAAAACATCCATCAATACATATTTATACATCCATGACATATCACAGAAAAATAATTGACAGAATAACCAAGCTATGGTTCCATCCTAGAACAAAGAAAATAAAGATTACAAAATTCCATCCAAAGCATTCTTTGGGTCTTGAATTTTGTTCCGTCTTCTTGTATCCATCTTTATGTAGCCTCTCCATTTATTTCTCATCCCAAGAATTATTTAAAATTTAAATCTCCCAAAAATTTAAATTTCAAATTCAAATTCCAAATTCGAATTTCAAATTTAAATTTCAAATTTGAATTTTAAACAATTTTAAAACATTATGTGTAATAATATGTAATTTCAAAAATTTCAAAATTTTTAATTACATATTTTTAAACATGATTTAAAATTAAATCTCAAATTTAAAAATCAAAATTTTTCTGATTTTTGGACCGTCGAACCGCCGCCCCCGTAGGCGGCAACCGCCGTGGGCAGCCACCAACCCCGGAGGGGCTGGTAGCCCACGGCCGCCCCTTGTGCAGCCCTGCCGGGCTGCAGGCCAAGCCTGCAGTGCCAGGCTGCAGGCAGCGCCTGCAGCCAGTGGCTGCACGCCCAGGCTGCGGCCAGCCTTGGGCAGGCTTCGCCACCCTCGGCTGCAGGCAGAGCCTGCGGCCGTGGGTGGTATGGGCCTGCACAGGGGCTGCCGTAGCCCCATCCTGCCCGAGGGCAGGGGCTGCAGCCCCACCAAGGCCCGTCGGCCTATCCCGAGGGGTCGTGTCTCGATTTTCGTGCCATATTCCAATATACCTATTAGGATCTCCAAAAATTAATTTGAATCCCAATTAAATTGAAATTTTCCACACAATCAAAAATTTCAATCTTTAAATTAAATTTAACTTTTGGGAAAAATAAATTACGGTCTTCAATCTTCAATCTCCTCCGAGAATAATTACATAAAAAATTCTAAACCGTTTCCGGTGTACAAAAATTCTAACCATAAATATTCTAAGAGACAAAAATTAAAATCCATGGGAAAAACACAGTGTTAATAAACTGCTCCCATGGTTACATAAAAAAAATTCCTAGATATAATTTTTCTAAATTCTAAGGAACCATAACCGGTATAAACAAGCATGCTTATAATAATTCAAAAAATTAAAATAACCACATACTTTATACATAATACATGATAACAACATAAAGGAACCCTAGAATGCCACTCTCTAAATATCAAATCCATACATAAATAAAAAGACTAAGTAATTGTCTAATTTATATACATGGCATAGTCATGAGATGGCTCTGATACCAATTGTAGGAAAATAAACCGGTAAAAACGTATCAGAGTGGCGCAGCGGAACAATAAAAATTTTTAGATCGTTAAATATCTCATGATGCCATATACAATAAATCAACAACAATTAAAACTCATACCTCAAGGACGCCAATATGCAGGAGGAGAATGACTGGAGGCTTCAACCAACTAGCCTTCTCTACTATTCTCCAATTCCCGAATGGCTGAGTGTGTGGGCACTCTGAACCTCGATCGGTATGCTAGCACTGCTAGTCTTCTTCCGACCACCCAGATCTCTAAAGAACTTTATTGTCACGATGAGCTGTGCAACAATAAGCCTGTTCACCTGAGAGTCTGTGGTCTAAGAGAACTGGAGTGGCAGGACCTCTATTTATAGACCTGCATGAGGTGAATCTCTGAATTTGAATTGGATTAGGAAAAGATATTTTCCCTTATCCAAACCCATAAAATCTGAATTTTTCCAAGGGAGAATCTCCACTAAAAATTCGGTTTTCTTAGGATAGATCCAATCCAAATCTCAACAAGATTTTAACTAGAATTTTATCTCCCTTTTTCAACCAAAAAATCCGAAAATTTCAAGGTGTAACTTCCCTAAAGATTTCGGCCACTTTTAGGATAAGGAAGAATCAAAATTCCACTAGGATTTTTCAAGCTAAATCTCATCTCAACCTTATCCAAAAATAACCGAATTTCCTAGGATTAAGTTTTCGGCCACTTTTAGGGAGTAGAGAGAATCCAAATTCAACTAGGATTGAAGCTTGAATTTACCCTTGAATCTCATCCACAAAATCCGAAATTTTCATGAGGATTATCCTCAAAAATTTCGTCCCTTATTTGTTAGGATTTGGATTCAAAATTCAAGTAGGATTCTAACAAGATTATCCTCTCCAAATCCAACTCAAATTCGAATTTCAAACCTTGTGGATTTTCCACAACAAATTCGAATCCTACTTGGACTGTGATTTAAAATTTGAATTTCAAATTTCAAATTCAAATTTCAAATTCAAATTTCAAATTCGAATTTCAAATTCAAATTTCAAATTCAAATTTCAAATTTAAAATTCAAATTTCAAATTTCAAAATTCAAATTTCAAATTTCAAAATTCAAATTTCAAATTCCACAAAACGGTTGTATTTCATATTCTTGTTCTCATGGATAATTTTCTACAACTCCAATCCAATCTCAAATAAAATCATGGCAACTTTATTTGGAGTTCGAATAATTGTGTACTCTATTATCCAAAACAAAATCTGAATCCAACCGGAGAGAATCTTGTCTACCATCCTAATCCTGTGTCATCACCATCCATGCATAATAAACTAGCCAATAGCATACACAAATCAATTTGCCAATCGTTAAGGAATTATGTGGAGCTAGTAGAGGGACTGATTGGACATATATAATCGGGCTCCCATGATTCCATATGATCATCATTCTGTACCGAACAACTCAATCATATGATCACTAATTTCAGAGTCACACCACTATAAACCTGAAACTGAACTCCCAATTATATACCGTATTACGTAAGCCTGTGACGAGCTACCATCCAATGACCTTGTCATATATGCAAAACCCTCATATGATATTCATGATCAGCCTTAGGTCGAAGTCCGTTTAATCCTACTGATCAGGCTATCTTAAAGTTCCATTATACTACCGAATTAAGAAAATGATTATTCACCATATGTGAATAAGAAATCATCCGCCCAGCAGACGACCCAAGGCCTTGTCCATTTTCACATTTAGTATAATGCCTTTAAGAGGATACCTTTAACTCCTCAGAGCTATGATTCCGATATCTGCAAACAAACCCTTCATCGTATACAAGTCATGCACCCAACGAACCGGTCTATAAGCTTACTACCTCTGAGACGCTTTAGCCATTGGAACATCAAAGTACACAAGTCATATACATGAAGTAGTTCATTTACTCAGGATTAAGGTTATTGCACAATGAACGTCAAAAGCAGATTGATCCACTCATAGCGGACTACGTAGATCAATCACGCTTTAGTCCCGGTCTAATATGTCACCACCGAGCAACATATCCATGTCTCTACTTGGGAGTCTAGCTCCAGACAGTCAAGACAGACCGTCCCCTCCAAGGCTTTAGACAACATAATAGTCTTAACATGAGTTAGATGCTCGGTCTAACCCCATAGACTACAGACCATAGTTTAGACTGCTAACTTTAGAACATTGTCTTCTCGCATACAAAAGTCCATTGCATGCAACGTTCTAACAGTTTTAACACAAGCAGTCAGTGAGCCATATTTGCTTACATTTACTTTAACATGTAAATAAGACGAGGACAGATAGCAATGTAATGAATAAACTCTATGTATAATTTTATTATCCAGTTCAAAATGAATACATCAAAATGTCTCTAATACTTAGGGCATTTCCTAACAGAACCCTCATATGACATCCATGATCAGCCTTAGGCCAAAGTTCATTTAATCCTACTGGTTAGGCTATCTTAAAGTTCCATTATACTACTGAATTAAGAAAATGATAATTTACCATATGTGAATAAGAAGTCATCCGCCCAGTAGATGACCCAAGGCCTTGTCCATTTTCACATTCAGTATAATGCCTTTAAGTGGATACCCTTAACTCCTCATTAGAGCTATGAATCCGATATCTGTAAACAAACCATTCATCATATACAAGTCATGCACCCAACGAACCGGTCTATAAGCTTACTACCTCTGAGACGCTTTAGCCATTGGAATATCAAAGTACACAAGTCATATACATGAAGCTGTCCATCTACGCAGGATTAAGGTTATTGCACAATGAACGTCAAAAGCAGATCGATCCACTCAAAGCAGACTTCGTAGATCAATCACGCTTTAGTCCCAATCTAATATGTCACCACCAAGCAACATATCTATGTCTCTACTTGGGAGTCCATGCTCCAGACAGTCAAGACAAACCATCCCCTCCAAGGCTTTAGACAACATAATAGTCTTAATATAAGTTAGATGCTCGGTCTAACCCTATAGACTACAGACCATAGTTTAGACTGCTTACTTTAGAATATTGTCTTCTTACATACAAAAGTCTATTGCATGCAATGTTCTAACAGTTTAATATAAGCAGTCAGGGAGCCATATTTGCTTACATTTACTTTAACATGTAAAAAAAACGAGGACAGATAGCAATGTAATGAATAACTTCTATATATAATTTTATTATCCAGTTCAAAATAAATACATCAAAATGTCTCTAATGCTTGGGGCATTTCCTAACATTGGTTTGTTTGGGCACTTGTTCTTGCCATCATCACCTATGTAACCTTATCATTCAACGGAAAAAGAGAGCATAAGCTTCTTACATTTTGTACTTGGGATTCGTATTTACATATCCTTTTCCTTCTTACTAGACAACTTCATCTAAAGCATCATTGATATAAATATACATATTATATCTTTCCTTTCTTCTCTTATTCTTATGATGTTCAATACAACTATCGCGTCATATTGGGACATTGTCTGAGTGCCAGGAACAGTCCTGTACTCTTTACCATACTTGAGCATACTCATAGAAAAATCACATTTAGGCCTTCAGGGCAAAATGATACTACTTTTCATAAAACATCTCATAAAACATATATATATTAAATTTTGTAGGAGTGACACACACTTTCCAAAATATGATCCCATTAAGTACATTAAGTTGAGTCAGATGGGGAAAGCTACTATTTCCCTCTACATAACTACATAACAAAATTTCCGTGAAAAGGGTTACTACTATTCAGAGGACAATCCTGACTCTGCGTTAGACATTTCCTCATTCTCGCTTTCACTCAGGGGAAACTCCTAGGGGTCTTCATCCTCGTTTCCCCAAGCAAAATCAACTTCATCATCACTGGCGATGATGACTTGTGGTTCATACATTTCTACTTCCTCATTGTCATTGATGTGATCGGGGATCTCCTCCTCCTCGTTGTTAGGTTGGGCATCGGGGATAGCCTCGTCACTGTCTTCATCCATATGGTGTCCGGGAGATAGAGGGGCTGGTTCGGGGTCCTCCATCGGGTCTCCATTGTCTTCAAGTACTGCTGGCTATGGTGCGGTGTTTGCCAGGTTGAGGTTGAGCGCCACTCGCTCAGTGTCCACTATGTCTCGGATCAGGCGCCTCAAGTCTTCATGCGGTGGAGGGTAGGGAACGAGATTCCTCACATACCCTGGTAGTTCTCCCCATAGCAGATCGGCTATATCTGAAAAGTGTCTATCCTGAGAGATATGAGGTAACATGGCATCTAGAAATCTCTGACAATAATGTGCCATGGTCTCTCCGTCGTAGAGATCCTAAGTGTCGGAGAAGATCTGGTATCATCGCTCGTGCATATCTGCCTAGATATTGGCCTCCTCAATTAGACTGTCAGAGTTGTAAAGGTCTTGGCAAAATTCATCCCACTGCGTTGCTGGACCCCTGATCCTATGTCGATGGTTCCACCATGTCAGTACTGGTCCTCGCAATCGGCTATTGGCCATTACCACCTGTAGATGGGATGGAATATGGCACCCTTCGAAGATTGTCTCCATATGATGAATCCAATAAGGGAGCTCATATGGGTTGCTGCCATCGTATGTGTGTGGTCGCATGGCGGCGAAAGCAATGCTCACTTCTCAGTCCTTTCGCACTTGCTGAGGGTCAACCGGTGTAGCCATTCTCCTATTATAACTTAATCATCAACTCATATACTAAATTTTGAAAAACAAAAGCTAACTTACTTGGATAGATGAGGCAGGCGTACGGTGATGTGAGGTAGGGTGACAGGAAACCACTCTGATACCAACTGTGATGCCCCGTGCCCTCAGTGGCCCGGACTGTTACTGAAAACTATTAACTTGCTTGCTTTTCTTATACTTTCTAGCAATTTATACTTAACTAGGTATCATAAACTTAGAGATTTTTTTTTATTTTACATGTACGTGTTTACTGTATATGTATGTATACTGATTACTATTCAAAAATACTATTTAACAATTACTATTCAAAAATATGGTTTACGGTTATTATTCAAAAATATCAGTTAACGATTACTATTCAAAAATATGGTTTACAATTACTATTCAAAAATACTATGTAACAGTTACTATTCAAATATATTGTCTGACAATTACTATTCAAAGTACTATTTAACCATTACTATTCAAAATACTGATACTCAAATTTTACGGAAGATAAACTCGCGGTGTCTCCATAACCTCGCCCTCACATCTGCCTCCGCCGCCACCATCGCCCATTGGGAATTAAGCCATAGGATGCTTACTACATGAGCTTTACACCTAGTAAGTACAACATGTTTACTGCAAAACATGTTTAAACATAGTACATACTTAAAACATATAAGTAGTCATATATCACATATACCAGTTTAATACATCACATATCACATACCATATATCACATATCATATCAATAATTATAAAACTTCACATAACATGTGCATCATAGAAACATCGTGTACTGAATGCATCTAGAAGCATGGTGAACTATAACTAATGCATGATCCGGTTATGTTCATTTATGCTTCAAACTTTTCTTTTCTTTTCTTATCTATTTAGGGCCCATGTGTCAGTATTGCGCGTGCATAGACCATCTGTAACGCCCGTGGTAGAATAGCCGGAGAGCCATCAACGGATGCTCAACTTTCTGCTTTAACTTAAAACCCCTTCATTTGAAAGGGCTGGTACGACACGCTTACTACTTTCCATCTTGTTTATCTTTTCTGGCCATATGCTTCTCTAAGCTATCCCAAATCCTACCTGGTAGGGACGTATGACATCTAACTTGCTTTTTCATCAATCTACTTGATTGTGAAACTACATGCTCTTAAACATGAGGTGCAATATCGTGTGCATGGCATGTATATTTTTAACATACTGTAAAATATCATTTAAAATCATTTTCGTTCATGCCATAGGCAGAGTTGTACTTACCTATTTGCAAGCAACTTGAAATCATGCCTTTATCAATTCATAGGTTACCACCTGTCATCAATAACGTTCCTTATTAATACTCTCGTTGAGTCACTATTAACGTTAGTGACTATAACTTGCGTTTCTATGGGGTACCGAGACCCATCGGTACCCTGTTGGCCTATTATGGGGATTTGGTATCTAACTCGAATCGTGTTCGATCAATCGTCTACTTGACAGATTAATCATCATTCGTCACTGTGTTGTTCAAAAATGTGGCCCTTGACTGGTTTACTGCTCAGTCAATTGACCGGTTAACTCACGTGTTGGTGACTAGGTAGTCTATCGAGTTATTAAACGTGAACTTAGTGTAGTAACCGATGGGGTTACTTCGCTTGTTGGGGTGTGGTAGCCTATCGGGCTACTAAGGCTCGTTTGGTGTAATGGCCCACCGGGCCACTATGGCTTGTTTAGGGTAGTAGCCTACTGGGCTACTAAGGCTTGTTTGGTGTGGTAGCCTATCAGGTTACACGCACTATTTTACTTTGAAAAAAAGTTTGGGTTTACTTGTAGAAAATCTTGGAAAAATTCTTTATTTTGAAACCATCCCCTTATCACCTCGTTGAAAGGTGGGGGACATTTTTATGGAAACCTTGTTCATATTTTAAAGTGTTAAAAACACATCTTTATTTTGAAGTGTATAAATTATATTTTTAAAGCTTGCATTTTAAAGGTGGTTTTTGAACCACTTTTGAAAACAATTTTGAAACTTGGTCTAAACGACTTTGTTTGAAATTTTGTCGAACATGAAAGTTTTCATCCTCGACAAGATGAACAAATCTCATGTTCATCTTAGAGCCTAAATCTAACTCTAATAGCTCCTAATTTCATTAAACCCGTGGGCTTGGTGCCCAGTTTTTTGTAAAAGTCCCAGTTTTACGTCTCTGTAAAAATGGCTCGATTTGAGGCACAAAATGGCCAAATTTTTTACTCTCGTGGGTTGTTCTCAAGGTCTCGATGAGATCTACAACTTTCTTGTTGAGTCTGAGAACTGGTTTGGACTCTAAGGGGTCCATTTCTAGCAAAACCCGAGACTAAACACTGGGTTCAGATTTTTGCTCCCAGTTTTATCCCAGTTTTGGACACCGAGTGAAAAACACCCTAAAAACCTATCTTAGGCTCATTTTTGGCCGAGGCCTATTTGTTGCAAAAATGACCGTATCGAAATTTCCTTAAAACATTATGTTTTGTTGAATCCCAGATTCGGAACTTAATTGGGTCAAAATGGCCAAAATCCGTGGCTGTTTTCTAAGGATAGATTTGTGTCCAGCCACCATAATGCACCTCCATGCATTCACATCCATAAACCATATGCAACTTAAAGTAAACACAACCACAATCATAATGACTTTAAGAAATGAAAGCTAAGAGCTCAAATAACTTAATACAACCTTGTGCATAAACAAATACACAAATTAATCAAACTACTTAGGCTTAATCCTACTTAATTGTCTACCAATTTAGCCAAATCTTGGGACAAATATACTGCCAATTTTCTGAAGAAATAGGCATGGGGGTGCTCATTGGAAGGAGGAAAGAATAAACAATGGTTGTTGATCACTTTTTAGAAACCTTTGAATATTATATTCCAATGTGTCATGGCTAGGAAGATTATTTTAATGCCACCTTTTAGGCTATGTGTGCTACAGATTGTAGCTGCTTTTGTAGCTAAGGGGCATGGAAATTTAAGGCCAATTTTATTTATGTTGGCTTCTCATCACAGTCTAATTTTATACTACGATATTCGGTCCTTTCTCGATAATGTTCCAATTTTTACCAGAAAATTGGTTTTCTAAATCTGATTTTTGTACTGTAAATTCTAGGTTGTTTTCTACTGTCTAAGAGCCTATTATCAATCTAAATTATAGTTCACGTCCTATACTGTGATTGTGTCTACACTGTGTTGTCCTTTCACATGCAAACCGAGGCGTTCCTAGGTGAAATTTCAGACACAGTCTCTCTTGACTAATTTGGACGTGCTGATTTCATTTTTATCAATTTTACGTCCATCAAAGGTCATCTAGACCAGTTTTCGGGATCTGTGTGACCCCATCTCGAAAAACATGTCAGGTACCCGATTGACTAATTTGGGCGTTCTGAGCCCAAATATATCAGTTTCGGGGTGAGCAAAGGTCGTCTTGACCCTCATCCTGATACTGCGTGTCTTTCACTATTCATTATCCATCGTTTTTACTTAATTGACTGGTCTGAGTGCTCCGACTTTGATTTTGTCAGTCTCTAGGTGAGAAGAGGTCATCTGGACCATTTCTTGATGTGGTACCCTTACTAGGGCTATCTCTCATTGTTGTACTCAGATGTTCAGTCCAAGCGTTCTGGTGATCTATTTACCAGTCTTGTGTCAAGAAATGGTCGTCCGAGCCAGTTTCCTGATACTGCATGTCTCATTCATATATACACATAATAGGGTGGATCGGGTTCACTGTCGGTCGCCCCTTTCACTGCATGAATAGTACTTAAATAGTACCGTATCTATTTAGTCTATCCAATGGGAAAATTATACTATATTTTCCAACTTAATTACTCATTGCATAGTAATTAGGTTCCATGCAATTTGAGGGTCAATGTAACGGCTTTTTGCCCATTACACGGCCTTCAACACGGTCTCTAACACGGGCGTGTTTAAGGTAACACGGGTATGTATACACCGGACATGGGTGTGTACTAGCTAAATTTCTTCAACACGGCCTTGTTTCAATGTGACGCGCCGTGCCCTCAGTAGCCCGGACTGTCACTGAAAACTATTACTTACTTCATTAACTTTTACTTATATTTCTTCTTTAAAACCGATACTTAAACTTGCTGAATTTAATACCATAAATTTAGAGGGAAATTTTTTTTTATACGTGTACGTATTTACTATTCACATACGCATACTATTAAAATGCGAAATTTGAAAAATATAAGAATTTCAATTATACATACACAATTATATACTTTTTTTTTCTGATTACTATTAACCAGGTACTATTTAAATATACTACTCATACATATACTGTTTACTGTTCTAAAATACTATTTAACCTTTACTATTCAAAATATTATTTACTCATACTGTGCGGAAGAATACTCGCGGTGTATCCATAACCTTATCCTCACATCCGCCTCCGCCGCCATCATCGTCCCTTGATGTTTACGCTACAGGATGCTTACCTACAGCATGAACACACTCCGTGAGCTTTACGCCCAGTAAGTACAACATGTTAATCGCAAAACATGTTTAAAACATAGCACATACTTAAAATCATAAACATGACATATATCACTTAATAAATCACATACCATATAAGCATATCACATATCAGCTCACATATCATGTCATCATATAACATGTCATAGCACTGAATATAAAACTTCACATACTTTATGCATAATAGAAGCATTGTGTACTGTATGCATTCTACTGAAAAAGAAAGCATAATGAATTATAACTAATGCATGGTCCGGTTATGTTCATTTATGCTTCAAACTTCTCTTTTCTTTTCTTGTCTATTTAGGGCCCATGTGTCAGTACCGTGTGCACATAGACCAACGGTAACGCCCGAGGTCAACTAATGCCGAAGAGCCATCAACTGATGCTCAACTTTTGGCCTTAACTTTCTTTAACTCGAAACCCCTTCGACTGAAGGAGCCGGTATGACACACCTACTTATTTCCATCTTGTTTAACTGTTCTAGCCATACGCTTCTCTAAGCTGTCCCCAATCCTACGCGGTAGGGATCTATGGTTTCTATCTTGTTCTTTCATCAATCTACTCGATTGTGAAACTATATGCTCTTATGTATGCTGTGCAGCATCGTGTGCAAGATACATACTTAAAATGCTGGAAAAGCATCATTTTAAATTCATTTTATCCATGCTGTAGGCGGAGTTGTACTTACCTGTCATCAGACAATTTATACTCTCGCCTTCGTCATAATACAGGTACCTCCCTGTAATAATAATGCATTTCATCAACATTTACTCTTAGGTCACTGTGGTCATTAGTGACTAATAAAAACTCTATCGTTAGTAATACCGATCCTTATCGGTACTAATTGCCCTCTTCTTAAGAATTTGATTTTCTAATTTCTAATCACGGTTAATTAATTTATTTGCTCAATAAATTAATTAACGTCACTCTTAGGTCACTCTATCGATAGGAACTAATAAAACTATCATTGTATGATACCGATGCCTATCGGTACCTAATTGCTCTACTTTTGGAATTTTGATATCTAATTTCTAATCACGCTTGATTAATTTGTCTACTTGACAAATTAATCACTGTTCCATTCAGACTCGGTCCTTGACTGGCTAACTGACCAGTCAACTGACCACATACCTCGTGTACTGACCATTTAGCCTGTCGGGTTACCTTTACCGATTTAACCACCCCAAATTTTATACTTAGATCACACCCGTCCCTTGGGTGGTACTATTCTGACTTAGGGGTCGTTTTCTTATATTTCGAGATTTCTAATTGGGCGGTTCACTAATCCTGTAAACGTCCGTCCTTCTTTCTCGGACCTAGGTCATCGAGGGGGGCTCAGGTTTCCATCCTGATCACATTTTCACCCCTTGTTTCCTAAAATACCCCTTTGTGCCGTTTTAGAAATTTCGGCAGCATTTCCGCTTAATTTTTGGGTTTCCGGCGTTTAGGAAACGCCTCAAAACCATCTAACCTATTCTAACCTACCAAGTACTAAACCAGAGGCCTAATTTTTACGTAAAAGCTCTGCTTTTTACATAACAATATTCACATTTCCTCACATTATCTTTTTCGTCATTTCATCCATTTTTCTTATAATTCCTCAAGTCAGTAAACCATAATTAATACATAATTATTTCCAATAATAAATTAAGGAATCAAGGGATCAAAACCACTACCAAAATCATTCCCGTCGGCGGTCGGATGAACCGTTCGGTCTCGACCGCACAATCTTTGAATCGGCGTTCTTCCCTTTTGAAACTTCGGTTTGCAAATCCGATGCTGCGGATGTATCCAGAACGTCGAAAATAGGCCAACAGGCCATTCTTCAATTTTCGGTCTCCGGGTCGCCGTTGACCAGCATTGACCACCGTTGACCACGGTGATGGGAGTGGCGACCACCATCCTGAAGAGCCCGACGAGAGGAACCCATTGGTGGTGTCAATTTCACCAATCGAGGCTCCTATCGCCGGAAATCAGCCCTCGAAACGTCGGCAACGGCGGCGGTGTTAGATCTTCATTTTCCGGCATTGTTGCCCAAAATTGATTTGGGGCTTTTGATCTACGTGTTGTTCTGAGCATTTTGATACCGACCTTGTAACTCAACTTCGCCAGAATAGCAAGATTCGACGGCGGTGATGGCAACGGCGACGGCGACGGCGAACCTTAGGCAGGGCGATCCGGTGGCTGTTGACGTGTGAAGCCTGGGTTTTGTTCTACTCTTCACCACGAATCCATTGGGACCGGAATCGTGGCATTTGGACGTCGTACAGCGGAGAAATCACGGTTTGAAAAGTTCGACCACCGGCGGCTTTAGGTGGCACATACGGCGTTCTCCAGCGTCGGTTCCGTCGACTCGGCACACCGTTGGACTCAGCTCGTCGAGAGCTTTTCAATGGTGCTGGCGGTGTCGAAAACGTAGGTCGGATTCGATGGTCAATCACTATTCATCTTCGTGTGGTGTGGGGAGGGAGAAAATGAGATTTGGAAAAATATGGGGGCTATTTTTCAAGAATCCCCAAAATTTCGTCCCTTATACTAATTTTTTGAAAAATTTAAAGATAGGCTATACTGACTAATTTGGGCGTGCTGAACCCAAATATATCAGTTTTATCTTCATCCGAGGTCGTCTCGATCAGTTTCCCGATATTACATGGTTCTTGGTCAAAAATTACTTTTTGTACTCAAATGACTAATTTGAGCATTCTGATTCCAAATATATTAGTTTTATATTAAAAAAAAAGGTCATCTTGACCAATTTCTTGATGCTGTGGTTAGGCCTACATTGTGTTGACACTGTGCATGCATAACGAGGTGTTTTCACGTGAAATTTCAAACACAGTCTCCCTTGACTAATTTGGACGTGCTGATTTCAAATTTATCAGTTTTATGTCTATCTGAGGTCTTTTGGACCAGTTTTCGGGATCTGTATGATCTCGTCTCGTAAAACGTATCAGGTGCATGATTGACTAATTTGGGCGTCCTGAGTCTAAATATATCAGTTTCGGGGGGAGAAAAAGTCGTCTTGACCCTCATCCCGATACTGCGTATCTTTTAAACAAAATCTACATTTTATGCTCAATTGACCAGATTGAGCCTGCTGACTATTAATATGTAAGTTTTATGCCGGATTAAGGCCGTCTTGGCCACTAACCTGACACTGCGTATCACACTGTTCACTAGTCACTATTCACTATCTGACTGACTAATCTAAGCATTCTGACTCCGATTTTGTCAGTCTCTGGGAGATAAGAGGTCATCTAGACCACTTTTCTCGATACTGTACATCTATTAGGGCAATTATCACTGCTGCGCTCAGATGACCAGTCTGAGCGTACTGATGACTAGCTCATCAGTTCTGTATCATGAAATGGTCGTCTAGACCGGTTTCTTGATATTACGTGTCTTAACGAATACTCACATAATAGGGTGGACCGATTTCACTATCGATTACCCCTTTCACTACATGAATAGTAATTAAACGTTACTATTCTTGTTTAATTCATTGAACTGAAAAGCACACTATGCTTATTAACTTAATTACATCATTGCGTAGTAATTAAGTTTCATAATTCATGAGAGTCATTACAGCGAGTCTCGGCTCATTACACAATCTTTTACACGGACTCTTACATGGGCGTGTGTAAGGCAACACGGGCGTATACATTTTGGACACGGGCATGTACTAGTTGAGAATACTCAACACGGCCATGTCTTTGAAACACATTCATCTATCTGAGCGGTACGTGGCCTCTTACACGACCGTGTACTTGACCGTGTTACACTACACGGCCATGTACACTCACACGGCTACTAATAGATACACATTCCAAATGGCACACGGTCACTCACACAACCGTGTACCTGACCGTGTTACTTAAATTTGCACTAAAAGGCATTAAATTATGTCCATTTAATTCCTTAATGACTTATTACAGGTAAGTAGGTGCCATGAAAATGGCGGTCATTACAACCTACCCCCCTTACAAAATTTTCATCCTTGAAAATTAGAATAATTCCGGGACGTCTCTTCTCATGTCTTCTTCCCATTCTCATGTGTCTTCCGCAACACGATGATTCCGCCACAACACTTTTACTAGCGTATACTTTACTCCTAAGTACCTTCTCCTTTCTGACTAGGATCCGCACGGGTCTCTCCTCGTACGTCGGATCAGCGTATACTACAACGGATTCTTGGCTAAGAACATGGGAGCTATCTGGCACGTACTTGTTCAGCATCAAGACATGAAAGACGTTATGCACTATAACTAACTCGGGAGGAAGTGCTAGTCTATAAGCCATCTTCCCGGCTTTCTCTATTATCTCGAGGGTCCTATGTACCTAGGACTGAGCTTTTCTTTCTTTTCAAAGTGCACCACCCCTTTCATGGGTGTCACCTTGATAAAGACCAAGTCTCTTACTTCAAACTCAAGGGGTCTATAGCACTTATCGTCAAAATTCTTCTGTCGACTATGCGCTGTATCTTACATTTTGTGGATCAGTTTCACGTCTACCATGGTATTCTTGATGATGTCTGAGCTAACTAATTGTTTCTCTCCAAACTCGTACTAATGAACCAGAGATCTGCATTTCCTTCCACAAAGTGTCTCATACAGTGCCATTCCTATCGAGGAATGGTAGTTGTTGTTGTATGAGAACTCGCTCAATGGTAGCTTCTGATCCCAATTTCCTTTGAAGTCTAGGACGTAGGTCTCAACATGTCCTCTAACATCTGTATGGTCCTCTTAGACTAATTGTCAGCCTGAGGATGAAATGCTATGTTGAACTCTCACTTGGACCGTAATGCAGCCTGAACACTTCACCAAAATCTGGAGGTAAAGCATCCACTACGATCTGAGACGATCGACTCTGGTATTCAGTGCCGTTTCACAAACTGTGCTATATAGATTTCTACTAGTCATTCCACCAAGTAACTAACTTTCATTGCTAAAAATCTAGCTGATTTCGTCAATCTATCTACAATCACCCAGATTACGTCATTATCATTTGACATCTTTGGCAATCCGACTATGAAATTCATCGTAATCTGGTCCCATTTCTACTCGAGTAGCTTAATTTCCTACGATTATCCTACTGGGTGCTGGTGATCTGCCTTAACCTTCTGGCACGTAAAGTATCTAGCAACGAACTTGACAACGTCATTCTTCATTCCAAACCACCAAAAGCTTTCCTTCAGGTACTTGTACATCTTATTCGCCACCGGATGTACGGAATATGACGTCTTGTAAGGTTCTAAAAGGATTTGTTTCATGAGTTCTTCATTTTTTATAACACATACTCTACCTCTGTAGTAGAGTACATCGTCCTTAGGGATCTTAAACTCTGAACCCTTGTCCTCTGTAGCCTCCTTTTGAGCTTATTCAAGGACAAATAGAAACTTTGACCGATCTTGATCTCTTCTTTGAGCGTCAATTGGAGGGTCATGTCAGACAATCTCCCTGTCAAAATCTTGATCTCGTTACTGCATAGCTCCCTTGTAGCGCTTCTGACAAGGCACTGATAGCCATAAGCGTAGTAAAATACTTCTGACTCCGTACATCGACCACCTTATTGGCTTTCCCCGGATGGTATAGGATCTCACGATTGTAATCCTTACCAACTTTAGCCATCTACACTGCCTCATGTTGAGCTCTTTCTGCGTGAAGATACATTTAAGGCTCTAGTGGTCGTGTGAGGCTCTAGTGGTAGGTGTAAATCTCGCACGTGACTCTGTGCAGGTAGTGCCTCCATGCTTTTATCGCAAAAACTATTGCTACTAGCTCCAGATCACGCGTTGGGTAGCTCTTCTCAGGGTTTTTGAGTTGTCGTGAAGCATACACGACTACTCTACCACTCTGCATCAACACAGTTTCCAACTTGGTTTTAGATTCGGCGCTTTAAATCACAAAGCTTCCCTAACCAACATTTGAAATGGTCAGCATTGGAGCGCTTATGAGTCTTCATTTCAGCTCTTAAAAGCTTTCCTCACACTTGCCGATTCACTTATACCTCTTTCCCTTCTTGGTGAGCACTGTGAGCAGAGCAGCTAACTTTGAGTAGCCTTCGACTAAGTGTAGGTAACATCCTGTTAGTTTAAAGAAATTACGAATTCCCATTACGTTCCTCTGAGCTGGCCACGCGCTAACTGCATCAATTTTCATCGGGTCCACAGATACTCCTTCCTTGGGGACTACGTGGCCTAGGAAATGGACCTTCTCCAGCCAAAACTCATACTTAGGGAACTTGGCATATAGCTGATGGTCCTGTTACATGCGCAAAATGATCCTTAAGTGCTCTTCGTGCTCTTCCTTCGTCTTAGAGTGTATAAGTATGTCATTGATGGACACAATGTTAGGAAATGCCCTAAGTATTAGAGACACTTTGATGTATTCATTTTGAACTGGATAATAAAATTATATATAGAGGTTATTCATTACATTACTATCTGTCCTCGTCTTATTTACATGTTAAAGTAAATGTAAGCAAATATGGCTCACCGACTGCTTGTGTTAAAACTGTTAGAACGTTGCATGCAATGGACTTTTGTATGCGAGAAGACAATGTTCTAAAGTTAGCAGTCTAAACTATGGTCTGTAATCTATGGGGTTAGACCAAGCATCTAACTCATGTTAAGACTATTATGTTGTCTAAAGCCTTAGAGGGGACGGTTTGTCTTGACTGTCTGGAGCTGGACTCCCAAGTAGAGACATGGATATATTGCTCGGTGGTGACATATTAGACCGGGACTAAAGCGTGATTGATCTACGTAGTCCGCTATGAGTGGATCAATCTGCTTTTGATGTTCATTGTGCAATAACTTTAATCCTGAGTAAATGAACTACTTCATGTATATGACTTGTGTACTTTGATGTTAAAATGGCTAAAGCGTCTCAGAGGTAGTAAGCTTATAGACCGGTTCGTTGGGTGCATGACTTGTATATGATGAAGGGTTTGTTTACAGATATCGAAATCATAGCTCTGAGGAGTTAAAGGTATCCTCTTAAAGGCATTATACTGAATGTGAAAATGGACAAGGCCTTGGGTCGTCTGCTGGGCGGATGACTTCTTATTCACATATGGTGAATAATCATTTTCTTAATTCGGTAATATAATGGAACTTTAAGATAGCCTGATCAGTAGGATTAAACGGACTTTGACCTAAGTCTGATCATGGATATCATATGAGGGTTTTGCATATATGACAAGGTCATTGGATAGTAGCTCGTCACAGGCTTACGTAATACGGTATATAATTGGGAGTTTAGTTTCAGGTTTATAGTGGTGTGACTCTGAAATTAGTGATCATATGATTGAGTTGTTCGGTACAAAATGATGATCACATGGAATCACGAGAGCCCGATTATATATGTCCAATCAGTCCCTTTACTAGCTCCACATAATTCCTTAACGTTTGGCAAATTGATTTGTGTATGCTATTGGTTGGTTTATTATGCATAGAGGTGATGATACAGGATTAGGATGGTAGACAAGATTCTCTCCGGTTGAATTCAGATTTTGTTTTGGATAATAGAGTACACAATTATTCGAACTCCAAATAAAGTTGCCATGATTTTATTTGAGATTGGATTGGAGTTGTAGAAAATTATCCATGAGAAGAAGAATTTGAAACACAACCGTTTTGTGGAATTTGAAATTTGAATTTTGAAATTTGAAATTTGAATTTTGAATTTGAAATTTGAATTTGAAATTCGAATTTGAAATTTGAATTTGAAATTTAAATTTGAAATTTGAAATTTGAAGTTTGAATTTGAAATTTGAATTTGAAATTTGAAATTCAAATTTTGAATCACAGTCCAAGTAGGATTTGAATTTGTTGTGGAAAATCCACAAGGTTTGAAATTCGAATTTGAGTTGGATTTAGAGAGGATAATCTTGTTAGAATCCTACTTGAATTTTGAATCTAAATCCCAACAAAAGTGGACGAAAATTTTGAGGATAATCCTCAATGAAAAATTCGGATTTTGTGGATAAGATTCAAGGGAAAATTCAAGCTTCAATCTTAGTTGAATTTGGATTCTCTCCTTCCCTGAAAAGTGGCCGAAAATTTGGAGAATCTCTCCTAGGAAATTTGGTTATTTTTGGATAAGGTTGAGATAAGATTCAAGCTTCAAAATCCTAGTGGAATTTTGATTCTTCCTTTTCCTAAAAGTGGCCAAAAATTTGGAGAAGATTTTCTCCTACAAATTTCGGATTTTTTGATTGAAAAGGGGGATAAAATTCTAGTTAAAATCTTGTTTAGATTTGGATTGGATTTATCCTGAGAAAAACCGAATTTAATTGTGGAGATTCTCCCTTGGAAAATTTGGATTTTATGGTTATGGATAAGGGAAAATATCTTTTCCTAATCCAATTCAAATTCAGAGAATCACCTCATGCAGGTCTATAAATAGAGGTCCTGCCACTCCAGTTCTCTCAGACCACAGACTCTCAGGTGAGCAGGCTTATTGTTGCACAGCTCATCGTGACAATAAAGTTCTTTAGAGATCTGGGTGGTCGGAAGAAGACTAGCAGTGCTAGCATACCGATCGAGGTTCAGAGTGCCCACATACTCAGCCATTCGGGAATTGGAGAATAGTAGAGAAGGCTAGTTGGTTGAAGCCTCCGGTCATTCTCCTCCTGCAGATTGGCGTCCTTAAGGTATGAGTTTTAATTGTTGTTGGTTTATTGTATATGGCATCATGAGATATTTAACGATCTAAAATTTTTATTGTTCCGCTGCGCCATTCTGATACGTTTTTACCGATTTATTTTCCTACAATTGGTATCAGAGCCATCTCATGACTATGCCATGTACATAAATTAGACAATTACTTAGTCTTTTTATATATGGATTTGATATTTAGAAAGTGGCATTCTAGGGTTCCTTTATGTTGTTATCATGGATTATGTATAAAGTATGTGGTTATTTTAATTTTTTGAATTATTATAAGCATGCTTGTTTATGCCGGTTATGGTTCCTTAGAATTTAGAAAAATTATATCTAGGAATTTTTATGTAACCATGGGAGCAGTTTATTAACACTGTAATTTTCCCATGGATTTTATTTTTTGTCTCTTAGAATTTTATGGTTAGAATTTTTTGTACACCGGAAACGGTTTAGGAAATTTTATGTAATTATTCTTGGAGGAGATTGAAGATTGAAGACCATAATTTATTTTTTCCCAAAAGTTAAATTTGATTTAAAGGTTGAAATTTTGATTGTGTAGAAAATTTCAATTTAATTGGGATTCAAATTAATTTTTGGAGATCCTAATAGGTAAATTGGAATATGGCATGAAAATCGAGACACGACCCCTCGGGAAGGGCCGACGGACCTTGGTGGGTCGCAGCCCCTGCCTCGGGCAGGATGGGGCTGCGGTAGCCCCTGTGCAGGCCCACACCACCCACGGCCGCAGGCTTGGCCTGCAGCCAAGGGTGGCCGTGGCCTGCCCAAGGCTGGCCGCAGCCTGGGCGTGCAACCTCTGGCTGCAGGCGCTGCCTACAGCCTGCCGGCTGCTGCGCCCAGCCTGGGCGTGCAGCCTGGCGCTGCATGCTTGGCTTGCAGCCCGGCAAGGCTGCACAAAGGGGGCAGCCGTGGGCTGCCAGCCCCTTTGGGGCTGGTGGCTGCCCACGGCGGCTGCCGCCTTCGGAGGCTGCAGTACGACAGTCTAAAAATCAAAAAATTTTGATTTTTAAATAAGAAATTTAATTTTAAATCATGTTTAAAAATATGTAATTGAAAATTTGAAATTTTTGAAATTACATATTATTACACATGATGTTTAAAAATTGTTTAAAATTTAAATTTGAAATTTAAATTTGAAATTCGAATTTGGAATTTGTATTTGAAATTTAAATTTTTGGATATTAAAATTTTAAATAATTCTTGGGATGAGAAATAAATGGAGAGGCTACATAAAGATGGATACAAGAAAACGGAACGAAATTCAAGACCCAAAGAATGCTTTGGATGGAATTTTGTAATCTTTATTTTCTTTGTTCTAGGATGGAACCATAGCTTGGTTATTCTGCCAATTATTTTTTCTGTGATATGTCATGGATGTATAAATATGTATTGATGAATGTTTTATATGCATATTTGATAACATGTCATATAGGATAGGTGAGTGCCGTTCATACTATATTGATCATACATAATTTGTCAAAACTTGCATGTTTTTCAAAATATTGAGTGGGAGAGGGTTTCAAACAAAACCCACGGCCTCCATTGTTGATCCATATGTGAAAGCATGGTAACGCCTCGCGTCAGTTCTGCCCTGACCACACCCCTCGGTAGGTGTTTACCACCGCCGGTATACTAGATTGGATCTCCTATGTGGAAAACGTGTTCGGGTACGATCCTATTCATGACCACCCCTCGGTTGTGACGCCCTGTGCCCTCAGCGGCCCGGACCGTCACTGTAAACTCTATTACTTGCTTCTTTAGCTTTTACTTATACTTCCTCTTTAAAACCGACACTTACACTTGTGGCCTAAACTTTCTTTAACTGGAAACCCCTTCGACTGAAGGAGCCGGTACGACACACCTATTTATTTTCATCTTGTTTAACTGTTCTAGCCATACGCTTCTCTAAGCTGTCCCCAATTTCAAACACAGTCTCTCTTGAATAATTTGGATGTGCTGATTTCAAATTTATCAGTTTTACGTCCATCTGAGGTCTTCTAGACCAGTTTTCGGGATCTGTATGACCCCGTCTTGAAAAACGTGTCAAGTGCCCGATTGACTATTTTGAGCGTCCTGAGTCTAAATATATCAGTTTCGGGGCGAGAAAAGGTCATCTTGACCCTCATCCCGATACTGCGTATCCCTTAAAAAAAATCTATATTTTGTGCTCAATTGACTAGATTGAGCCTGCTAACTATTAATATATCAGTTTTATGTCAAATTAAGGCCGTCTTGGCCACTAACCTGACACTGCGTATCACACTGTTCACTAATCACTATTCACTGTTCACTTTTCACTATCTGACTGACTAATCTGAGCGTTCTGACTTTGAGTTTGTCAGTCTATGGGCGAGAAGAGGTCATCTAGACCGCTTTTCTCGATACTGTACATCTATTAGGGCAATTATCACTGCTGCGCTCAGATGACCAGTCTGAGCGTACTGCTGACTAGCTCATCAGTTCTGTATCATGAAATGGTCGTCTAGACCGGTTTCTTGATATTGCGTGTCTCAACGCATACTCATATAATAGGGTGGACCGATTTCACTGTCGGTTGCCCCCTTTCACTGCATAAATAGTAATTAAACGTTACTATTCCTGTTTAATTCATTCAACTGAAAAGCACACTGTGCTTATTAACTTAATTACATCATTACATAGTAATTAAGTTTCATAATTCATGAGAGTCATTACAGTGGCTCTCGGCTCATTACACAGCCTTCTACACGGACTCTTACACGTGCATGTGCAACGCAACATGGGTGTGTACTAGTTGAGACTACTCAACACGGCCATGTCTTTGAAACACATTCATCTATCTGAGCGGTACACAGCCTCTTACACGATCGTGTACTTGACCGTGTTACACTACACGACTATGTGCACTCACACGGCTATTAATAGATACACAGTCCGAATGGCACACAGTCACTCACACGGCTGTGTACCTGACCGTGTTACTTAAATTGTACTAAAAGACATTAAATTATGTCCATTTTATTCCTTAATGACTTATTACATGGTAAGTAGGTGTCATGAAAATGGCGGTCATTACAACCTACCCCCCTTACAAAATTTTCGTCCTCGAAAATTAGAATAATTCCAGGAAGTCTCTTCTCATGTCTTCTTCCCATTCTCATGTGGCTTCCTCAGCACGATGATTCCGCCACAACACTTTTACTAGCAGTATACTTTATTCCTAAGTACCTTCTCCTCTTTGACTAGGATCCGCACTCCTCGTACGTCGGATCAGCGTATACTACAACGGATTCTTGGCTAAGAACATGGGAGCTATCTAGCGTGTACTTCTTTAGCATCAAGACGTTGTGCACTGTAGCTAACTCGGGAGGAAGCGTTAGTCTATAAGCCACCTTCCCGACTTTCTCTATTATCTCAAGGGTCCTATGTACCTAGGACTGAGCTTTCCTTTCTTTTCAATGCGCATCACCCCTTTCATGGGTGTCGCTACTTGAAACTCAAGGGGTCTAGGGCGCTTATGGTCGAAATTCTTCTGTCGACTGTGCGTTGTATCTTACATTTTTCGTATCAGCTTCACGTCTGCCATGGCATTCTTGATGATGTCTGAGCTAACTAGTCAGTTCTCTCCAAATTGGTACTAATGAGCCAGAGATCTGCATTTCCTTCTACAAAGTGTCTTGTACGGTGCCATTCCTATCTAGGAATGGTAGTTGCTGTTGTACGAGAACTCGCTCAATGGTAGCTTCTGATCCCAATTTCCTTTGAAGTCTAGGACACAGGTCTCAACATGTCTTCTAACATCTGTATGGTCCTCTCAGACTAATTGTCGGTCTAAGGATGAAATGCTGTGTTGAACTCTCACTTGGACCGTAGTGCGGCTTGAACACTTCGCCAAAATCTGAAGGTAAAGCGTCCACTACGATCTGAGACCATCGACTCTGGTATTTCGTGCCGTTTCACGAATTGTGCCGCATAGATTTCTACTAGTCGTTCTACCGAGTAGCTAACTTTCATTGCTAAAAAAAAATTAACTGATTTCATCAGTCTGTCTACAATCACCCAGATTGCGTCATTATCGTTTGACGTCTTCGGCAGTCCGACTACGAAATTCATCGTAATCTGGTCCTATTTCCACTCGAGTAACTTAATTTCCTACGATTATCCTGCTGAGTGCTGGTGATCTACCTTAACCTTCTGGCACGTAAGGCATCTGGCAACGAACTCGACAATGTAATTCTTCATTTCAGGCCACCAAAAGCTTTCCTTCAGGTACATGTACATCTTATTCGCTATCGGATGTACGGAATATGACGTCTCGTAAGGTTCCAAAAGGATTCGCTTCTTGAGTTCTTCATCTTTCAGAATACACACTCTATCTCTGTAGTAGAGTACGTCATCCTTAAGGATCTTAAACTCTGAACCCTTGTCCTCTATAGCTTCCTTTTTGGACTTGAGCAGGGACAAATCAAAATCTTGACCGATCTTGATCTCTTCTTGGAGCGTCGATTGGAGGGTCATGTCAGACAATCTCCCTATCAAAATCTTGATCTCGCTGTCGCATAACTCCTTTGTAGCGCTATTGACAAGGCACTAATAGCCATAGGCATAGTAATATGCTTCTGACTCTGCGCATCGGCCACCTTATTGGCTTTCCCCGGATGGTATAAGATCTCACGGTCGTAATCCTTACCAACTCTAGCCATCCATGCTACCTCATGTTGAGCTCTTTTTGCGTGAATATACACTTGAGGCTCTGATGGTCGGTGTAAACCTCGCACTTGGCTCCATACAGGTAGTGCCTCCATACTTTTAACGTAAAAACTACTGCTGCTAGCTCCAGATTACGCATTGGGTAGCTCTTTTCAGGGTCTTTGAGTTGTCGTGAAGCATATGCGACTACTCGACTACTCTGCATCAACACAGTTTCCAACTCGGTTTTAAAGGCGTCGCTTCAAATCACAAAGCTTCCCTGACCAGCATCTGGAATGGTCAATATTGGAGCGCTTGTGAGTCTTCGTTTCAGCTCTTGAAAGCTTTTCTCACACTTGTCAGTCCATCCATACCTCCTTTCCTTTTTGGTGAGCGCTGTGAGCGGAGCAGCTAACTTTGAGTAGCCTTCGACTAAGTGTAGGTAACATCCTGTTAGTTTAAAGAAACTGTGAATTCCCGTTTCGTTCCTCTGAGCTGGCCATGTGCTAACTGCATCAATTTTCGTCAGGTCCACAGATACTCCTTCCTTGGGGTCTACATGGCCTAGAAAATGGACCTTCTCCAATCACAACTCGTACTTAGAGAACTTGGCGTATAACTGATGGTCCTTTTACATGCGCAAAATGATCCTTAAGTGATCTTCCTTCGTCTTAGAGTGTATAAGTATGTCATCGATGAACACAATGACAAACTTATCCAAATAGTCCTTGAACATGCAGTTAATCCGGTTCATGAAAGCTGTTGGTGCGTTCGTCAACCTGAGCGACACGAACAGAAACTCATAATGTCCGTACAGCGTTTGAAAGGCTGTCTTGTGTACATCTTTCTTCTTCACGAATGGTATGGGTGCTCTCCAGGGTGAATAGCTCTGTCGCACGAATCCCTTATCTATTTAGTCCTTCAGCTGGGCTTGGAGCTCCTTTAACTCTACAGGGCCCATTCCATAGGGGGCCTCAAAGATGGGGCTAATTGTAGTAGACGTTCAGTCTCGAACGAGATCCCGCGCTCTGGTTGGAGTCCTGCAAGATCTTCTGGAAATATCTCCATGAATTCCCTGACTATCGGTACGTTGTCGGGTCCTATCTCTATTCCTTGAGTCTTATCTGCTACGTATACTAGGAAGTCCGTGCATCCACTGGATAGCATCTCGTGAGCCTTCACTGCTGATATCATCGTCTTTGGTTGCTCTGGCGACAAACCCTTGTAGATAAACTTTTCACATCCGATTGGTTCGAAAACGATTTTCCGCCTTCAACAGTTTATGACAATGTTGTGTCCTAAGCTTTTTTTTTTTTTTTGGCATAGTGGCCTTCCTTGCCACAGATGAAACAATCACTTGCTCTCTACTTGCATTCTCCTGGGTGCCTCTTTTCGCATCTCGTGCATGTCGGGTATTGGCGGTCATTCCTTCCTGGTCGTCTCTCTTCTGGGGAAATTCTTCTGTGAATCTTGATTGCCTTAATTCCCCTTTTCTCTTGTTGTTGTTATGGGAATGCCTGCAATTCTGGCCGGTTCCCACATTTTGTCCTCTGTGTTGTAACTCGGGGTTCTGCTTCCCCTGAGGCTGCTCAGCTTGCGTTTTCTCCTCCTTTCGTGCCTTAAAATTCTGCGCCTTTCGCTCCTTATCATGAGCCGACCAGTACTCGGCTCAGATAGCCTTGCTGACACATTCTGCTAGTGTCGCTGGTCCGTGGCTTCCGCTACAGACCTAAACTATGATTTCCGTTCTGAACATCTTCAGCATTCGTCTGACTCTCTCCTTTTGGTCGGTACCAAATCTGGACAAAGTTGAGCCAACTACTCAACTTCTTGACTGCCTCCATAATAGTCATACTACCTTGGTGCAGGTTGTCGAACTCATCTTACTGCGCTACTAGTGCTTCCTCGTTGAAGTACATCTCCTTGAATTCCTCAATGAAATCGCTCCAACTCATCTCTCTAATGTTCCTCCTAATGGTTACCATCTTCCACCACTGATGCGCCTCATTGTGCAGTGTGAAGGATGCGCACATCACTTTCTCTCTATCTGTTAGCCCTATAAAATCCAAGATTACTTGGATATCCGTTAGCCAGTCATTGGCCTCTATAGGGTTGGTGATTCCTTCGAATTCTAACGCTTTCATGCGCCAGAATCTCTCATATAAGTCACCTTCCCTAGGGATTGACAGAAAACAATTGCTGCTACGAAAGCAGCCATTACTATGGGTGCTAGTGCTTCCTGAGCTGGAGGAGCTGCTTGCTCCCTCAGAGTTTCTGGGCTGCTAGAGCCTCCTGTGCTGGCATATCTACTGACTGTGGTGCCTGGGGTTGCTGGCCCAGCTGTTCTCTAAGCTGGTTTAGCTTCCACTGCTGGTTCTCCATCATCTCTCGCATGGCTGCGATCTGTGCTATCAACTCATCCTCTCGGGATGCTGGGTTTAACTAAGCTCTCGTTCTTGCCATGTTTTCCTATGTACCCTATCGTACAGCGGAAAAGGAAAATATAAGTCTCTTAAATTCTGTACTTGGGACTCGTATCACATATCATTTTCTTTCTTACTTAACAATCTTACTTAAATATTATGGATATAAATATACACACTATATCCATCTTTCTTTCTCTTATACTGTGATGTTCAATACAATTACCGCATTGTATTGGGACATCGTCTGAGTGCTAGGATTAGTCCTGCACTTTCTATCACATCATACTCACACTGTGGAAAAATTTATATCTGGCCCCTAGGGCAAAGCTTTACTGCTTATCTCATAATATATTTTCATAACTAACATTCTCACAGAAGAGTTACTACTATTGGAATGACAATCCTGATTCAGTATCAGACATCTCCTCATCGTCACTATCACTGAGTGAGTACTCCTCTGGGTTCTCTTCTTCTTCTCAACTGAAACTGACCTCGTCATCGCTGGCTATGATGACTTCGTCATTACTAAAGTGGTTGGGGATCTCCTTTCCCTCATCGTCGTGATGGGCGTCGGAAAGAGCCTCGTTATCTTCCTCCTTCATGGGGTGTTCGGGAGACATATGGGCTGGTTAGGGTTCTCCATCGGCTCCCTATTGCCCTCGTGTACTTCTGGCTAGTGCTCGACCATGAACTCTTCATCGGCCAGTTGGGGTGTTGGTTCTACCGAGTCACCCTCCATAATGGCGGCTGCTATAATGCCTTGGGCTTGTGCAGGGTTCCCGGGGTTGAGCACTTTTCTCTCAGCGTTCACTATCTCCTTGATAAGGCTTGCTAGTCCTGCTTGATCGCTCTTCTAATTTTGTTTGGCAAGGTCTCTTTCTCTCTTTAGGTCTTCTCCTGTCTTGATCCACTTTTGTCTTGGCATGTATTGTAGAAGTCCATATCGGTTCCTTGTAGTGAACAGCATACGTTAGTGCTGTATCACCGGACATCAGCTGCAGTCTTTCAGTCCGATGAACAAATTCTTGTATATCCATAACTCTAGAGAACTTAGGTGGTTTCACTCCCCGCTTGCCCATAGAGAAAAACTGGGGCTGATGCTGGACTGCTCTCAGAGATTGGCTCGATCGTGGTATGGCAAAACTCGACGCAGTTAAGAGCTCATCCTGGTCATAAGGATCCCGATACACACGAGAGTATCTTCCTGAGAGATATCAACAGCCAACAGGACTCAGTTATCCTGATCAATGGCGTACAATTAGGGAATCACTTTGATAACATGAAACCAGTCCTGATATAATCATAGAGTGCAGGAGTACTGTTTGCCATTCAAAACTTAGTGGACAACTAGCCCTGAAGATCGGTACAACTCGGGCAGCAATCCACGTTCTTTCTCTGAGTAGTTCTCTAGCACTGCACGGTCGTGATTTTCGTATAATGATCTCAGCATCTCTTCGTCTTATCCTCGCCATCATAGATTTCATCATTTCATTACTATAAAATGTTATCTTCCACAGATAAACATTTACAGACTAAAAATAAAACTAACTTACTTGGACAGATGAGGCAGGCATGTGGCGATGTGAGGTAGGACGGCAGGAAACCGCTCTGATACCAACTGTGACGCCCCGTGCCCTCAGCGGCCCGGACCGTCACTGTAAACTCTATTACTTGCTTCTTTAGCTTTTACTTATACTTCCTCTTTAAAACCGATACTTACACTTGCTGAATTTAATACCATAAATTTAGAGGGATTTTTTTTTTTACGCGTACGTATATACTATTCACCTACGTATACTATTAAAATGCGGAAGTTGAAAAACATAAGGATTTCAAATATACATACACACTTATATACTTGTTTATCTGATTAATATTCACCAGATACTATTTAAATATACTACTCATACATATACTGTTTACTGTTCTAAAATACCGTTTAACCTTTACTATTCAAAATACTATTTAACTGTCACCATTCAAAATATTATTTACTCATACTGTGCGGAAGAATACTCGCGGTGTATCCATAACCTCATCCTCACATCCACCTCCGCCACCATCATCGTCCCTTGATGTTTACGCTATAGGATGCTTACCTACAGCATGAACATACTCCGTGAGCTTTACGCCCAGTAAGTACAACATGTTAACCGCAAAACATGTTTAAAATATAGCACATACTTAAAATCCTAAGCATGACATATATCACGTAATAAATCACATACCATTTAAGCATATCACATATCAGCTCACATATCATGTCATCACATAACATGTCATAACACTGAATATAAAACTTCACATACTTTATGTATAACAAGAGCATCGTGTACTGTATGCACTCTACTGAAAAAGAAAGCATAGCGAACTATAACTAATGCATGGTCCGGTTATGTTCATTTATGCTTCAAACTTCTCTTTTCTTTTCTTGTTTATTTAGGGCCCATGTGTCAGTACCGTGTGCGCGCAGGCCAACGGTAACACCCGAGGTCAACTAATGCCGATGAGCCATCAACTGATGCTCAACTTGTGGCCTTAACTTTCTTTAACTAGAAACCCCTTCGACTGAAGGAGCCGGTACGACACACCTATTTATTTCCATCTTGTTTAACTGTTCTAGCCATACGCTTCTCTAAGCTGTCCCCAATCCTACGCGGTAGGGATCTATGGCTTCTATCTTGTTCTTTCATCAATCTACTCGATTGTGAAACTATATGCTCTTATGTATGCTGTGCAGCATCGTGTGCAAGATACATACTTAAAATACTGGAAAAGCATCATTTTAAATTCATTTTATCCATGCTGTAGGTGAAGTTGTACTTACCTGTCATCAGACAGTTTATACTCTCGCCTTCGTCACAATGCAGGTACCTCCCTGTAATCATAATGCATTACATTAACATTCACTCTTAGGTCACCGTGGTCATTAGTGACTAATAAAAATTCTCGTTATGTGGTACCGATCCTTATCGGTACTAATTGCCCTCTTCTTAAGAATTTGATTTACTAATCATTGTTAATTAATTTATTTACTCAATAAATTAATTAATATCGCTCTTAGGTCACTCTATCGTTAGGAACTAATTAACTTATCGTTGTGTGGTATCGATGCCTATCGGTACCCAACTGCTCTACTTTGGGAAATTTGATATCTAATTTTTAATCGTGCTTGATTAATTTGTCTACTTGACAAATTAATCACTGTCTCTCACTATCCCATTCAGACTTGGTCCTTGACTGGATAACCGACCAGTCAACTGACTGAATACCTCCCGTATGACCATTTAGCCTGTCGGGTTACCGTTACCGATGTAATCGCCCCAAATTTTATACTTCGATTGCACCCGTCCCTCGGGTGGTACTATTCGGACATAGGGGTCGTTTTCTTACATTACGAAATTTCTAATGAGACGGTTCACTAATCCTCACAACGTCCATCCTTCTTTCCCGAACATAGGTCATCGAGGGGGCTCGGGTTTCCATCCTGATCACATTTTCATCCCTCGTTTCCTAAAATATCCCTTTGTGTCGTTTTAGAAATTTCGGCAGCATTTCTGCTTAATTTTTGGGTTTCCGGCGTTTAGGAAACGCCTCAAAACCATCTAACCTATTCTAACCTGCCACGTACTAAACCAGAGGCCTAATTTTTACGTAAAAGCTCCGCTTTTTACGTAAAAATATTCACATTTCCTCACATTCTCTTTTTCGACATTTCATCCATTTTTCTTACAATTCCTCAAGTCAGTAATCCATAATTCATACATAATTATTTCTAATAATAAATTGAGGAATCAAGAGATCAAAACCACTACCAAAATCATTCCCGTCGGCGGTCGGAAGAACCGTTCGGTCTCGACCGCACAATCTTTGAATCGACGTTCTCCACTTTTGAAACTCCGGTTTGCAAATCCGATGCCGCGGATGTGTCCGGAACGTCGAAAATAGGCCAACGGGCCATTCTTCAATTTTCGGTCCCCGGGTCACCGTTGACCGGCCGTTGACCGACGTTGACCACGGCGGCGATGGGAGTGGTGACCACCATCTTGAAGAGCTCGACGATAGGAACCCATTGGTGGTGTCAATTACACCAATCGAGGCTCCTATCACCGGAAATCGGCCCTCGAAAAGTCGGTGACGGCGGCGGTGTTGGATCTTCATTTTCCAGCGTTGTTGCCCAAAATTGATTTGGGGCTTTTGATCTACGTGTTGTTCTGAGCATTTTGATACCGACCTTGCAGCTCAACTCCGCCGGAATAGCGAGATTCGACGGCAGTGATGGCGACGGTGACGGCGAACCTTGGGCGGTGCGATCCGGCGGCTGTTGACGTGAAATGAAGCCTGGGTTTTGTTCTACTCTTCACCACGAATCCATTGGGACCGGAATCGTGGCATTTGGACGTCGGACGGCGGAGATACGGCGGTTTGAAAAATTCAGCCACCGGCGGCTTTGGGCGGCGCGTGCGGCGTGCTCCGGCGTCGGTTCGGTCGACTCGGCCCACCGTTGGAATCAGCTCGTCGAGAGCTTTCCAATGGTGCCGGCGGTGTCGAAAACGGAGGTCGGATTCGACTGATGGTTACTGTTCACCTACGGGTGGTGTGGGGAGAAAAAGATAGGAAAAATAATAATGGCGGCCCTTTTTGCAAAATCTAAAAATTTCGACCCCTTTATACTAATTTTTTGAAAAATTTTAAGATAGGCTATACTGACTAATTTGGGCGTGCTGAACCCAAATATATCAGTTTTATCTTCATCCGAGGTCGTCTCGACCAGTTTCCAGAAACTGCATGGTTCCCGGTCAAAAATTACTTTTTGTGCTCAAATGACTAATTTGAGCATTCTGATTCCAAATATATCAGTTTTATATCAAGAAAAGGTCATCTTGACCAATTTCTTGATACTGTGGTTAGGCCTACACTGTGTTGACACTGTGCACGCATAACGATGCGTTTTCGCGTGAAATTTCAAACACAGTCTCTCTTGAATAATTTGGATGTGCTGATTTCAAATTTATCAGTTTTACGTCCATCTGAGGTCTTCTAGATCAGTTTTCGGGATCTGTATGACCCCGTCTTGAAAAACGTGTCAAGTGCCCGATTGACTATTTTGAGCGTCCTGAGTCTAAATATATCAGTTTCGGGGCGAGAAAAGGTCGTCTTGACCCTCATCCCGATACTGCGTATCCCTTAAACAAAATCTATATTTTGTGCTCAATTGACCAGATTGAGCCTGCTAACTATTAATATATCAGTTTTATGTCAGATTAAGGCCGTCTTGGCCACTAACCTGACACTGCGTATCACACTGTTCACTAATCACTATTCACTGTTCACTTTTCACTATCTGACTGACTAATCTGAGCGTTCTGACTTTGATTTTGTCAGTCTATGGGCGAGAAGAGGTCATCTAGACCGCTTTTCTTGATACTGTACATCTATTAGGGCAATTATCACTGCTGCGCTCAGATGACCAGTCTGAGCGTACTGATGACTAGCTCATCAGTTCTGTATCATGAAATGGTCGTCTAGACCGGTTTCTTGATATTGCGTGTCTCAACGCATAATCACATAATAGGGTGGACCGATTTCACTGTCGGTTGCCCCCTTTCATTGCATAAATAGTAATTAAACGTTACTATTCTTGTTTAATTCATTCAACTGAAAAGCACACTGTGCTTATTAACTTAATTACATCATTACATAGTAATTAAGTTTCATAATTCATGAGAGTCATTACAGTGGCTCTCGGCTCATTACACAGCCTTCTACACGGACTCTACACGTGCGTGTGCAACGCAACACGGGTGTGTACTAGTTGAGACTACTCAACACGGCCATGTCTTTGAAACACATTCATCTATCTGAGCGGTACACAGCCTCTTACACGATCGTGTACTTGACCGTGTTACACTACACGACTATGTACACTCACACGGCTATTAATAGATACACAGTCCGAATGGCACACAGTCACTCACACGGCTGTGTACCTGACCGTGTTACTTAAATTGTACTAAAAGACATTAAATTATGTCCATTTTATTCCTTAATGACTTATTACATGGTAAGTAGGTGTCATGAAAATGGCGGTCATTACATCGGTGGCTTGGTAGGACGTGGATCGGGCTACGTAAACAATGGTTATACACTCAAGACTCGTTTAGTTATTAACCTTCCCTAGAAGCTCTGTTAACTAAACTGGTGGCCAAATAAGCGGTTATTAATATATGTCTTAACCTTGGAGGATTTAAGGCAACATATATTAATTGGACGGGGTCCATGTTCCGGCTATTTGTTCTCATGACCACCCCTCGGTGGCTTAGGGCAATAGGTGCTGAGAATTACCATTGCAATGCTACATGTTTTTTCAAGTTTCATGTAGGAACATACTTGTTTGTTTTATTTGCTAAATTATCTGTATATTTGCTTGGGCTTTGTAATGATGTCTAGTATAATTTTATTTCAGTTCAAAATGTCACCGACACCCCTCATTTCAATACTTACTGAAAATAAGCTAAATGGCGATAATTATAAAGACTGGAAAAGAAATCTATTAATAGTTCTCAGCTGCGAGAGACACAAGTTCGTGCTGGACGAACCATGCCCACCTGGGCCCAAGCCTGACACACCACTTGAGGAGGTCCCGGTTGCCTATAATCGTTGGAGAGAATCCAATGAGATAGCTCGATGCTACATCCTTGCTAGCATGACGAGTGCTTTACAAAAGAAGCATGAGACTTATCAAGTTGCTGGGGAGATTATGGAAAATCTAGAGGACATGTTCGGAGGCCAAGAAAAATTGGCTCGACAGTCCGCTATCACCAGCATTATGAACTCCAAGCAAAGGAGGATACTCCGGTGAAGGACCATATGATCACTCTAATGGGATTCTTCGCTGAGGCTACCGAGAATGGTGCTGAGTTAGACTACAACACCCAGATCGAAATGGTGTTCAAGACTCTGTCTAAAGATTTTGTGGGGTTTAAGGCCGCATACAATCTGGTGACAAAGGAGTTAGGACTAACCGAGCTTATGAAGCAACTACAGGCTTATGAGCGGATGATCAGGGATGAGGATGTGGTCCGACCTAAAGGAGAGGCCAATTTGGTGGAATTTTCCAATCCCTCACGGAAGAGGAAGAGGCCAAATAAGAAGCAAGTGGCTTCTAGTTCTTCTAATCCTCCTGTCTCGGACGGGAAGAAGAAGAAGAAGAACAAGAAGCCAAAGGACCCTAAAAAGTCCAAATGCTTCCATTGTGGGAAGGTAGGTCACTTCAAGAAGGCTTGCCGGGAATTCCTAGCCGCCAAGGGCAAGGAAGGTAAGGAACTTCATTACTTGGAAGCGTGTTTGGTGGAAGAATCGAAAGACACTTGGGTCATTGATTCGGGGGCCACTAATCATGTTTGTGTTTCTATGCAGGGGTTCCTGGAAACGAGAAGTCTACATGATAGGAGCCTCTCGTTGCGGACTGGAGATGGTAGCTTTGTGGTGGTTGAGGCAGTGGGAGATGTTTACCTTTATTTTGATCAATTTAGGTTTATTTTACTAAAAGACTGTTTTTATGTTCCTAATTTTAGGAGGAACCTTATATCGGTAGCTTGTTTAATAAAGGATTCTTATTCAGTTTCTTTTAGTAAAAGAGTTGATATTCGTAGAAATAAGTCTTTTATCTGTTCTGGATGGATGGATGGAAACCTATATTTGATCAAACCAAAGATGTACTCACTGCTTGACACTGAATTAATTGATAACTTTAAAAGGTTGAAAGTTTCTCACTCTAACAAGGGGTATCTTTGGCATTTAAGACTTGGTCATATTAATCAGGATAGGATTCAAAGATTGGTGAAAGACGGTCCTCTAGAATCTCTAGAGGAGGTACGACTTCCCCAATGTGAGTCTTATCTAGAGGGTAAAATGACTAAGAGGTCTTTTGGAGCTAAGGGTACAAGGGCTCAGGAGCTCTTAGAAATTGTGCATACTGACGTATGTGGCCCCATGAATGTCACAGCACGAGGAGGGTTCGAGTATTATGTCTCTTTTATAGATGATTACTCCAGGTATGGATATGTGTATCTGATGCACCGCAAGAGCGAAACCTTTGACAAGTTCAAAGAGTATTGTGCGGAAGTGGAAAAGCAATTAGATAAATCCATAAAGACACTTCGATCTGATCGAGGTGGCGAATACCTCTCCGATGAATTTCTAAGACATCTTGTAGAGAACGGGATATTATCCCAATTGACTGCATCTGGTATTCCACAACAGAATGGTGTAGCCGAAAGGAGAAACAGGACCTTATTGGATATGGTATGGTCCATGATGAGTTATTCAACGCTACCATTATCATTTTGGGGATATGCTTTACAAACGGCGTGCTATATTCTGAATCAGGTTCCGAGCAAATCAATTCCCAGAACTCCGTATGAATTGTGGCGTGGCAGGAAGCCCTCCCTTGGAAATATGAGAATATGGGGCTGCCTGGCACATGTACTGGATGGGGATGCGAAAAAGTTGGAACCAAGATCAGAATTGTGCATGTTTGTAGGGTATCCAAAAGGAACTAAAGGAGGTCTGTTCTACAACCCGAAGGAACAAAAAGTCATTGTCTCAACCCATGCGACATTCTTGGAGGAAAGTCACATGAATGACTTTAAGCCTCGAAGCAAAGTGGTGCTAGAGGAGTTATCGGGTGAAAGAACTGCTCCACAGATTTCGGTCTTGGACGCAAGTCCGAGTTCCAGTGAAAGACCTGTAGACGATCAACAATTTAGGGTGCCTCGTCGTAGTGGGAGGGTTTCTAAGAAACCTAATTTCTTCATGTATGATGCTGAGGTAAACCAGGCCGAGGCTCATGAGCATGAGGATGATCCGGTCACTTATGATGAAGCTATAAATGATGTTGATTCTAAATCTTGGAAATAGGCTATGAACAATGAGATGCATTCTATGAAATCCAACTCTGTTTGGGAACTTGTAGATTTGCCGGATGGGATAAAACCCATTGGATGTAAATGGGTCTACAAAAGAAAGAAGGATGCGGAAGGGAGAGTGGAAACTTTCAAAGCTATACTGGTTGCAAAGGGATACACGCAAAAGGCTGGAATCGATTACGATGAAACCTTTTCGCCTGTTGCTATGCTGAAGTCTATCCGTGTTCTTCTGTCCATTGCTGCGGCTCTCGATTACGAGATCTGGCAAATGGATGTCAAGACGGCATTCTTGAATGGCCATCTTGAAGAGTGTATCTATATGATACAGCCCGAAGGGTTCGTACCAAAAGGCCAAGAAAGGAAAGTCTGCAAGTTGCTTAGATCCATTTATGGATTAAAGCAAGCATCCCGCTCATGGAACCAGAGGTTTGATCAAGTGGTTAAGACATTTGGTTTTGAGCAGAACGTTGATGAACCTTGTGTTTATAAACGTATTAAGGATGGAAAAGTGGTCTTTCTGATACTCTATGTCGATGATATACTACTCATTGGGAATGATGTAGGGAACTTATCATCGGTAAAGCTTTGGTTACACCAACAGTTTGACATGAAGGACTTGGGAGAAGCTAATTATGTTCTAGGCATTCGTCTTTTCAGAGATCGAAAGAACAAAATGATAGCGTTATCCCAAGCTTCATACATAGATAAAATAATTGACAAATATGCAATGCAAGAGGCAAAGAAAGGCTCACAACCTTCTATTGCCGGTCTAACTCTTTCATTGGATGACTGTCCCAAGACATCGGAAGAAAGAGAGCATATGAGTAAGGTCCCTTATGCATCCGCTGTGGGTAGCCTTATGTACGCTAGGCTTTGCACTCGCCCGGATATATGTTTTGCAGTAGGTATGGTGAGTCGATATCAAGCAAATCCTAGAACCAAGCACTGCCAAGCTCTAAAGCATATACTCAAGTATCTTAAGAGAACGAGGTATTATATGTTGGTGTATTCTGGAGGGGACCTAACACCCGTAGGATACATGGACTCAGACTTCCAGACTTGTAAGGATTCGAGGAAATCGACATCTGGATCAGTGTTTTTACTCGGAGGAGGCGCCATTGTGTGGAGGAGCGTGAAGCAGGGCTGCACAGCTGACTCTATTATGGAGGCTGAGTATGTGGCTACGGCTGAGGCATCTAAAGAAGCGGTTTGGCTCCGCAAGTTCTTTAGAGACCTTGAGGTCATTCCAGGTGTTGACAAGCCTATCACACTTTACTGTGATAATACAGGGGCTATTGCCAACACAAGCGAATCTCAGCACCACAAGAGGACCAAGCACATCAATCGGAGATATCATATTATTAGAGGGCATGTGGAGACAGGACAAGTGGATGTATGTAAGATCGCGTCCGAGGACAACATCACCGATCCCTTTACTAAGACTTTGGTGGCTAGAAGCTTTGAGAGGCACGTAGAGGTGATGGGGATGCGTAACATGGCGCATCTACTGGCTTAGGGCAAGTGGGAGATTGTTAGGAACTGCCCTAAGTATTAGAGACATTTTGATGTATTCATTTTGAACTGGAAAATAAAATTATATATAGAGGTTTTCATTACATTGCTATCTGTCCTCGTCTTATTTACATGTTAAAGTAAATGTAAGCAAATATGGCTCACTGACTGCTTGTGTTAAAACTGTTAGAATGTTGCATGCAATGGACTTTTGTATGCGAGAAGACAATGTTCTAAAATTAGCAGTCTAAACTATGGTTTGTAGTCTATGGGGTTAGACCGAGCATCTAACTCATGTTAAGACTATTATGTTGTCTAAAGCCTTAGAGGGGACGGTTTGTCTTGACTGTCTGGAGATGGACTCCCAAGTAGAGACATGGATATGTTGCTCGGTGGTGACATATTAGACCGGGACTAAAGCGTGATTGATCTATGTAGTCCGCTATGAGTGGATCAATCTGCTTTTGACGTTCATTGTGCAATAACCTTAATCCTGAGTAAATGAACTACTTCATGTATATGACTTGTGTACTTTGATGTTCCAATGGCTAAAGCGTCTCAGAGGTAGTAAGCTTATAGACCGGTTCGTTGGGTGCATGACTTGTATACGATGAAGGGTTTGTTTGCAGATATCGGAATCATAGCTCTGAGGAGTTAAAGGTATCCTCTTAAAGACATTATACTGAATGTGAAAATGGACAAGGCCTTGGGTCGTCTGCTGGGCGGATGAATTCTTATTCACGTATGGTGAATAATCATTTTCTTAATTCGGTAGTATAATGGAACTTTAAGATAGCCTGATCAGTAGGATTAAACGGACTTTGACCTAAGGCTGATCATGGATATCATATGAGGGTTTTGCATATATGACAAGGTCATTGGATAGTAGCTCGTCACAGGCTTACGTAATACGGTATATAATTGGGAGTTCAGTTTTAGGTTTATAGTGGTGTGACTCTGAAATTAGTGATCATATGATTGAGTTGTTCGGTACAGAATGATGATCATATGGAATCACGAGAGGCCGATTATATATGTCCAATCAGTCCCTCTACTAGCTCCACATAATTCCTTAACGTTTGGCAAATTGATTTGTGTATGCTATTGGCTGGTTTATTATGCATAGAGGTGATGACACAGGATTAGGATGGTAGACAAGATTCTCTCTGGTTGGATTCAGATTTTGTTTTGGATAATAGAGTACACGATTATTCGAACTCCAAATAAAGTTGCCATGATTTTATTTGAGATTGGATTGGAGTTGTAGAAAATTATCCATGAGAACAAGAATTTGAAACACAACCGTTTTGTGGAATTTGAAATTTGAATTTTGAAATTTGAAATTTGAAATTTGAATTTGAAATTTGAATTTGAAATTTGAATTTGAAATTTAAATTTGAAATTTGAAATTTGAAATTTGAAATTTGAAATTCAAATTTTGAATCACAGTCCAAGTAGGATTCGAATTTGTTGTGGAAAATCCACAAGGTTTGAAATTCGAATTTGAGTTGGATTTAGAGAGGATAATCTTGTTAGAATCCTACTTGAATTTTGAATCTAAATCCCAACAAAAGTGGACGAAAATTTTGAGGATAATCCTTAATGAAAAATTCAGATTTTGTGGATAAGATTCAAGGGAAAATTCAAGCTTCAATCCTAGTTGAATTTGGATTCTCTCCTTCCTTGAAAAGTGGCCGAAAATTTAGAGAATCTCTCCTAGGAAATTCGGTTATTTTTGGATAAGGTTGAGATAAGATTCAAGCTTGAAAATCCTAGTGGAATTTTGATTCTTCCTTTTTCTAAAAGTGACCGAAAATTTGGAGAAGATTTTCTCCTAGAAATTTCAGATTTTTTGGTTGAAAAGGGGGATAAAATTCTAGTTAAAATCTTGTTTAGATTTGGATTGGATTTATCCTAAGAAAAACCGAATTTAATTGTGGAGATTCTCCCTTGGAAAATTCAGATTTTATGGTTATGGATAAGGGAAAATATCTTTTCCTAATCCAATTCAAATTCAGAGAATCACCTCATGCAGGTCTATAAATATAGGTCCTGCCACTCCAGTTCTCTCAGACCACAGACTCTCAGGTGAGCAGGCTTATTATTACACAGCTCATCGTGACGATAAAGTTCTTTAGAGATCTGGGTGGTCGGAAGAAGACTAGCAGTGCTAGCATACCGATCGAGGTTCAGAGTGCCCACACACTCAGCCATTCAGGAATTGGAGAATAGTAGAGAAGGCTAGTTGGTTGAAGCCTCCGGTCATTCTCCTCCTGTAGATTGGCATCCTTGAGGTATGAGTTTTAATTGTTGTTGGTTTATTATATATGGCATCATGAGATATTTAAGGATCTAAAATTTTTATTGTTCCGCTGCGCCACTCTGATACGTTTTTACCGATTTATTTTCCTACACACAATGACAAACTTATCCAAATAGCCCTTGAACATGCGATTCATCTGGTTTATGAAAGCTGCTGGCGCGTTCGTCAATCTGAGCGACATGAACAGAAACTCATAATGTCCATACCATGTTTGAAAGGCTATTTTGTGTACATCTTCATTCCCGATTCGTAGTTGATGGTACCTGGGACGTAGTCGATCTTCGAGAACACTACAGCATCTTGGGGCTAATCAAATAGATCGTCAACCCACGGCAATGGATGCTTGTTCTTAATCGTAATTTTATTAAACTCTCTGCAGTCGATGCACATTCTCAGTGGTCCATCTTTCTTCTTCACGAATAGTACGGGTGCTCCCCAGGGTGAACAGTTATGTCGAGTGAATCCCTTGCCTATTTAGCCCTTCAGCTGAGCTTGGAGCTCTTTTAGCTCTGCAGGGCCTATTTTGTATGGGGCCTTACAGATGGGGGCTGATTCTAGTAGACGTTCAGTCTCGAACGAGATCTCACGCTCTGACGAGGGTTCTAGAAGACCTTCTGGAAATATCACCACGAATTCCCTAACTATCGGCACGTTCTCGGGTCCTATATTTATTCCTCGAGTCTTATCTGCTACATATACTAGGAATTCCATGCATCCACTGGATAGCATCTTGCAAGCCTTCACTGCTGATATCATCGTCTTTGATTGCTTTGGCAACAAACCCTTGTAGATGAACTTTTCACATCTGATTAGTTCGAAAACGATTTTCCACCTTCAACAGTTTATGACAACATTGTGTCCTAGGCTTTTTAGCAGAATCTGATGATGCAATGAATGGGTGGCTCTAGAATCAAGTATAACTAACATATCAAAGTTGGTGATAGAAAGCTGGCCTGTCACCACTACAGAAGTTACAGCTTCAGCGTCACTCCTCGCGTAAGCATAGATTTTACCTTAGCTATCTGAAGCTTTCAGTATGCCTTGTGTGATTGAAGGGTCTTCGATCCTGGTCTGGTTGATGTGAAGTTGATTATTCCCAGTGTGGGGTTGATTCTATCGATTCTGCATGTTGGAGTGGCAAAATTTTTTTTTTGGCATAGTGGCCTTCCTTGCCACAGATGAAACAACCACTTACTCCTTGCTTACATTCTCCTGGGTGCCTCTTTTCGCATTTCATGCACGTTAGGTATTGGCTGTCATTTCCTTCCTGGTCGTTTCTTTTTTGGGGGAAATTCTCTTGTGAATCTTGGTTGCCCTGGTTCCCCTTTTCTCTTGTTGTTGTTGTTGGAATGCCTGCTATTCTGGCCGGTTCCCATGTTCTGTCCTCTGTGTTGTAACTCGGGGTTCTGCTTCCCCTGAGCCTGCTCAGCTTGTGTTTTCTCCTCCTTTCGTATCTTAAAATTCTGCGCCTTTCGCTCCTTATCATGAGCCGACCATTACTCAGCTCAGATAGCCTTACTGACATGTTTGCTAGTGTCGCTGGTCCGTGGCTTCTGCTACGGACCTAAACTGCGATGTTTGTTCTGAACATCTTCAGTACTCATCTAACTTTCTCCTTTTAGTCGGTACCAAATCTGGAAAAAGTTGAGCCAACTACTCAAACTTCTTGACTGCCTCCATAACAGTCATACTACCTTGGTGCAGGTTGTCGAACTCGTCTTACTGCGCTACTAGTGCTTCCTCGTTGAAGTACATCTCCTTGAATTCCTCAATGAAGTCGCTCCAGCTTATCTCTCTAATGTTCCTCCTAATAGTTACCATCTTCCATAACTAACGCGCCTCATTGCGCAGGGTGAAGGATGCGCACATCACTTTCTCTCTCTATCTGTTAACCCTATAAAATCCAAGATTACTTGGATATCCGTTAGCCAATCATCGGCCTCTATAGGGTTGGTGATTCCTAAGAATTCTAACGCTTTCATGCGTCAGAATCTCTCATACAAGTCGCCTTCCCTAGGGATTGGTAGAAAACAATTATTGCTACGAAGGTAGCCATTACTATGGGTGCTAGTACTTCCTGAGCTGGAAGAGCTGCTTGCTCCCTTAGAGTATTTGGGGCTGCTAGAGCCTCCTGTGTTGGCATCTCTACCAACTGTGGTGCCTGGGGTTGCTGGCCTAGTTGTTCCCTAAGCTGGTTTAGCTCCCGTTGCTGGTTCTCTATCATCTCTCGCATGGCTGCGATCTGTGCTATCAACTCATCCTCTAGGGATGCTGGGTTTAACTAAGCTCTCGTTCTTGTCATGTTTTCCTATGTAACCCTATCGTACAGCGGGAAAGGAAAATATAAGTCGCTTAAATTCTATACTTGGGACTCGTATCACATATCATTTTCTTTCTTACTTAACAATCTTACTTAAACATTATGGATATAAATATACACACTATATCCACCTTTCTTTCTCTCATACTGTGATGTTCAATACAATTGCGGCATTATATTGGGACATCGTCTGAGTGCTAGGATTCGTCCTACACTTCCTGTCATATCATACTCACATTATGGAAAAAATTTATATTTGGCCCCTAGGGCAAAACTTTACTACTTTTCTGATAATATATTTCACATAATATATATATATTCAAGATTCTAGTTCAGTGGAAGTGACACACACTTCCCCTATACGATCTCAACAAGTACATTATGCTACAACTGATGGGGGAGAGCTACTGCTTCCCTCTATATATTTTCATAAGTAACATTCCAAGGACAATCCTGATTTAGTATCAGGCATCTCCTCATCGTCACTACCGCTGAGTGAGAACTCCTCTGGGCTCTCCTCTTCTTCTCAGTCGAAACTAACCTCGTCGTCGCTGGCTATGATGACTTGGGTTTCGTATATCCCCATCTATTCGTCATTACTAAAGCGGTCGGGGATCTCCTCTCCCTCATCATCGGGATGGGCGTCGGAAAGATTCTCGTCATCGTCCTCTTCCATGGGGTGTTGGGAGACAGATAGGCTGGTTCGGAGTTCTCCATCAGTTCCCTATTGCCCTTGTGTACTTTTGGCTGGTGCTCGGCCATGAACTCTTCATCGGCCGATTGGGGTGCTGAGTCTATCGGGTCACCCTCCATAATAGCGGCTACTATAATGCCTTGGGCTTGTGCAGGGTTCCCGGGGTTGAGCACTTTTCTCTTGGCGTTCACTATCTCCTGGATAAGGCTTGCTACTCCTTCTACTGGATCGCTCTTCTAATTTTGTTTAGCAAGGTCTCTTTCTCTCTTTTGGTTTTCTCCTGTCTTGATCCACTTTTGTCTCAGCATGTATTATAGAAGTCCATATTGGTTCCTTGTAGCGAACACCATACGTTAGAATTGTGTCATCGGACATCAGCTGCAGTCTTTCAGTCCGATGAACAGATTCTCGTATATCCATAACTCTAGAGAACTTAGGCGGTTTCACTCCCCGCTTGCCCATAGAGAAAAACTGGGGCTGATGTTAGACTGCTCTTAGAGATTGGCTCGATCGTGGTATGGTGAAACTCGACACAGTTAAGAGCTCATCCTGGTCATAAGGATCCTGATACGCATGAGAGTATCTTCTTGAGAGATATCAACAGCCAACAGGACTCAGTTATCCTGATCAATGGCGTACAATCGGGGAATCACTTTGATAACGTGAAACTAGTCCTGACATTCTCATGGAGTGCAGGAGTACTATTTGCCACTCAAAACTTAGTGGACAACTAGCCTTGAAGATCGGTACAACTAGGGTAGCAATCCATGTTCTTTCTCTGAGCAGTTCTCTAGCACTACACAGTCGTAATTTTTCATATAATGATCTCAGCATCTTTTCATCTTGTCCTTGCCATCATAGATTTCATCGTTTCATTACTATAAAATGTTATCTTTAATAGATAAACATTTACCGACTAAAAGTAAAACTAACTTACTTGGATAGATGAGGCAGGCATGCAGCGATGTGAGGTAGGATGGCAGGAAACCTCTCCGATACCAACTATGACACCCCGTGCCCTCAGCGGTCCGGACCGTCACTGAAAACTATTACTTGCTTCTTTAACTTTTACTTATACTTCTTCTTTAAAACCGATACTTAAACTTGCTGAATTTAATACCATAAATTTAGAGGGAATTTTTTTTTATACGCGTACGTATTTGCTATTCATGCACGCATACTATTAAAATGCGGAATTTGAAAAATATAAGAATTTCAATTATACATACACAATTATATACTTTTTTTTCTGATTACTATTCACCAGATACTATTTAAATATACTACTCATACATATACTGTTTACTGTTCTAAAATACCGTTTAACCTTTACTATTCAAAATATTATTTACTCATACCGTGCGGAAGAATACTCGCGGTGTATCCATAATCTCATCCTCACATCCGCCTCCGCCGCCATCATCGTCCCTTGATGTTTACGCTACAGGATGCTTACCTATAGTATGAACACACTCCGTGAGCTTTATGCCCAGTAAGTACAACATGTTAACCACAAAACATGTTTAAAACATAGCACATACTTAAAATCATAAGCATGACATATACCACTTAATAAATCACATACCATATAAGCATATACATATCAGCTCACATATCATGTCATCACATAACAGGTCATAACACTAAATATAAAACTTCACATACTTTATGTATAATAGAAGCATTGTGTACTGTATGCACTCTACTGAAAAAGAAAGCATAACAAATTATAACTAATGCATGGTCCGGTTATGTTCATTTATGCTTCAAACTTCTCTTTTTTTTTTTGTCTATTTAGGGCCCATATGTCAGTACCGTGTGCACGCAGACCAACGGTAACACCCGAGGTCAACTAATGCCGAAGAGCCATCAACTAATGCTCAACTTTTGGCCTTAACTTTCTTTAACTGGAAACCCCTTCGATTGAAGGAGCCGGTACGACACACCTACTTATTTCCATCTTGTTTAACTGTTCTAGCCATATGCTTCTCTAAGCTGTCCCCAATCCTACGTGGTAAGGATCTATGGCTTCTATCTTGTTCTTTCATCAATCTACTCGATTGTGAAACTATATGCTCTTATGTATACTGTGCAACATCATGTGCAAGATACATACTTAAAATACTGGAAAAGCATCATTTTAAATTCATTTTATCCATGCTGTAGGTGGAGTTATACTTACCTGTCATCAGACAGTTTATACTCTCTCCTTCGTCACAATATAGGTCCCTCCCTGTAATCATAATGCATTTCATTAACATTTACTCTTAGGTCATTGTGGTCATTAGTGACTAATAAAAACTCTATTGTTAGTGATACCGATCCTTATCGGTACTAATTGCCCTCTTTTTAAGAATTTGATTTTCTAATTTCTAATCATGGTTAATTAATTTATTTGCTCAATAAATTAATTAACCATGATTAGAAATTAGAAAATCAAATTCTTAAAAAGAGGGCAATTAGTACCGATAAGGATCGGTAAATTAATTAACATCGCTCTTAGGTCACTCTATCGATAGGAACTAATAAAACTATCGTTGTGTGATACCGATGCCTATCGGTACCTAACTGCTTTACTTTGGGAATTTTGATATCCAATTTCTAATCACGCTTGATTAATTTGTCTACTTGACAAATTAATCACTGTCCTATTCAGACTCGGTCCTTGACTGGCTAACTGACCAGTCAACTGACCACATACCTCGTGTATTGACCATTTAGCCTATCGGGTTACCTTTACCGATTTAACCACCCCAAATTTTATACTTAGATCATACCCGTCCCTCGGGTAGTACTATTCTGACTTAGGGGACGTTTTCTTACATTTCGAGATTTCTAATTTGGCGGTTCACTAATCCTATAAACGTCAGTCCTTCTTTCTTGGACCTAGGTCATCGAGGGGGGCTCAGGTTTCCATCCCGATCACATTTTCACCCCTCGTTTCCTAAAACACCCCTTTATGCCGTTCTAGAAATTTCGGTAGCATTTCCGCTTAATTTTTGGGTTTCCGGCGTTTAGGAAACACCTCAAAACCATCTAACCTATTCTAACCTACCAAGTACTAAACCAGAGGCCTAATTTTTACGTAAAAGCTCCGCTTTTTACATAACAATATTCACATTTCCTCACATTCTCTTTTTCCTCATTTCATCCATTTTTCTTATAATTCCTCAAGTCAGTAAACCATAATTAATACATAATTATTTCCAATAATAAATTGAGGAATCAAGGGATCAAAACCACTACCAAATCATTCCCGTCGGCGGTCGGACGAACCGTTCGGTCTCGACCGCACAATCTTTGAATCGGCGTTCTTCACTTTTGAAACTTCAGTTTGCAAATCCGATGCCGCGGATGTGTCCAGAAAATCAAAAATAGGCCAACGGGCCATTCTTCAATTTTCGGCCTCCAGGTCGCCGTTGACCGGCGTTGACCACCGTTGACCACGGCGGCGATGGTAATGGCGACCACCATCTTGAAGAGCTCGATGAGAGGAACCCATTGGTGGTGTCAACTTCACCAATCGAGGCTCCTATCCCCGGAAATCGGCCCTCGAAACGTCGGCGACGGTGGCAGTGTTGGATCTTCATTTTCCAGCATTGTTACCCAAAATTGATCTGGGGCTTTTGATCTACGTGTTGTTCTGCGCATTTTGATACCGACCTTGTAACTCAACTCCGTCGGAATAGCGAGATTCGACGGCGGCGACGGCGACGGCGATGGTGAACCTTGGGTGGGGCGATCCGATGGCTATTGACGTGTGAAGCCTAGGTTTTGTTCTACTCTTCACCACGAATCCATTGGGACCGGAATCGTGGCATTTGGACGTCGTACGGTGGAGAAATGATGGTTTGAAAAGTTCGGCCACCGGCGGCTTTAGGCGGCGCGTGCAGCGTTCTCCGACGTCGGTTCCATCGACTCGGCACACCGTTGGACTCAGCTCGTCGAGAGCTTTCCAATGGTGTCGGCGGTGTCGAAAACGGAGGTCGGATTCGATGGTCGATCACTATTCATCTTCGTGTGGTAAGGGGAGGGAGAAAATGAGATTTGGAAAAATATGGGGCCTATTTTTCATGAATCCCCAAAATTTCTTCCTTTATACTAATTTTTTAAAAAATTTTAGGATAGGCTATATTGACTAATTTGGGCGTGCTGAACCCAAATATATCAGTTTTATCTTCATCCGAGGTCGTCTCGATCAGTTTCCCAATACTGCATGGTTCCAGGTCAAAAATTATTTTTTGTGCTCAAATGACTAATTTGAGCATTCTGATTCCAAATATATCAGTTTTATATCAAGAAAAGGTCATCTTGACCAATTTCTTGATACTTTGGTTAGGCCTACACTATGTTGATACTGCGCACGCATACCGAGGTGTTTTCGCGTGAAATTTCAAACACAGTCTCCCTTGACTAATTTGGACGTGCTGATTTCAAATTTATCAGTTTTATGTCCATCTGAGATCTTCTAGACCAGTTTTCGGGATCTGTATGATCTTGTCTCGAAAAATGTGTCAGGTGCCTGATTGACTAATTTGGGCTTCCTAACTCTAAATATATCAGTTTCGGGGCGAGAAAAGGTCGTCTTGACCCTCATCCCGATACTGCGTATCTTTTAAACAAAATCTACATTTTATGCTCAATTGACTAGATTGAGCCTGCTGACTATTAATATGTCAGTTTTATGCCAGATTTAGGCCATCTTGGTCACTAACCTGACACTACGTATCACACTGTTCACTAGTCACTATTCACTATCTGACTGACTAATCTGAGCGTTCTGACTCCGATTTTGTCAGTCTCTGGGCGAGAAGAGGTCATCTAGACCACTTTTCTCGATATTGTACATCTATTAGGGCAATTATCACTGCTGCGCTCAGATGACCAGTCTGAGCGTACTGATGTCTAGCTCATCAGTTTTGTATCATGAAATGGTCGTCTAGACCGGTTTCTTGATATTGCGTGTCTCAACGCATACTCACATAACAGGGTGGACCGATTTCACTATCGATTACCCCTTTCACTGCAAGAATAGTAATTAAACGTTACTATTCCTGTTTAATTCATTCAACTGAAAAGCACACTGTGCTTATTAACTTAATTACATCATTGCATAGTAATTAAGTTTCATAATTCATGAGAGTCATTACAGCGACTCTCGGCTCATTACACAGTCTTTTACACGGACTCTTACACGGGCATGTGCAAGGCAACGCAGGCGTATACATTTCGGACACGGGCGTGTACTAGTTGAGACTACTCAACACAGCCATGTCTTTGAATCACATTCATCTATCCGAGTGGTACGCGGCCTCTTACACGGCCGTGTACTTGACCGTGTTACACTACACAGCCATGTACACTCACACGGCTACTAATAGATACATAGTTCGAATGGCACACGGTCACTCGCACGACCGTGTACCTGACCGTGTTACTTAAATTTGCACTAAAAGGCATTAAATTATGTCTATTTAATTCCTTAATGACTTATTATAGGTAAGTAGGTGCCATGAAAATGGCGGTCATTACATTCAAAACACGGCATTTTACACGTTCATTAACCCGAAGGGTACACGGCCGTGTTCTTGACCGTGTCTCAGTACACGGCCATGTTCAGTTACATGACTTCTCACACGTTCATAACCCAAGCTGTACACGGCCATGTACCTGACCTTGTTCTGCTACACGGCCATGTATATTTACATGGCTACACACACGTACACAGTTTGTGTGGTACACGGCCACTTACACGGCCATGTACCTGACCGTGTACCTTAAAATTTGCACTAAAATGCATCAAATTATTCTTTAATTTCTCATTAAATTGAAAATTAAAGTACATGATCGCGGTAGTCCTTACACTTGGTTGGACGTGGATCGGGCTACGTAAACAATGGTTATACACTCAAGACACGTTTAGTTATTAACCTTCCCTAAAAGCTCTGTTAACTAAACTGGTGGCCAAAATAAGCAGTTATTAATATATGTCTTAACCTTGGAGGATTTAAGGCAACATATATTAATTGGACGGGGTCCATGTTTCGGCTATTTGTTTCATGACCACCCATCGGTGGCTTGGGGCAGTAGGTGCTGAGAATTCCCGTTGCAATGCTGCATGTTTTTCAAGTTTCATGTAGGAACATACTTGTATGTTTTATTTGCTAAATTATCTGTATATTTGCTTTGGCTTTGTAATGATGTCTAGTATAATTTTATTTCAATTCAAAATGTCACCGACACCCCTTATTCAATACTTACTGAGAATAAGCTGAATGGCGATAATTATAAAGACTGGAAAAGAAATCTACTGATAGTTCTCAACTACGAAAGACACAAGTTCGTACTGGACGAACCATGCCCACCTGGGCCCAAACCTGACGCACCACTTGAGGAGGTTTCGGTTGCCTATACTCGTTGGAGAGAGTCCAATGAGATAGCTCGATGCTACATTCTGGCTAGCATGACGAGTGCTTTACAAAAGCAACATGAGGCTTATCAAGTTGCTGGGGAGATCATGGAAAATCTGGAGGACATGTTCGGAGGCCAAGAAAAATTGGCTCGACAGTCTGCTATTACCAGCATTATGAACTCCAAGCAGAAGGTAGGTACTCTAGTGAAAGACCATATGATCACTCTAATGGGATTCTTTGCTGAGGCTACCGAGAACGGTGCTGAGCTGGACTATAACACCCAGATCGAGATGGTGTTCAAAACTCTGTCAAAAGATTTAGTGGGGTTTAAGGCCACATACAATCTGGTGACAAGGGAGTTAGGACTTACTAAGCTCATGAAGCAACTCCAAGCTTATGAGCGGATGATCAGGGATGGGGATGTGGTCCAACCAAAAGGAGAGGCTAATTTGGCAGAATCTTCCAAACCATCACGGAAGAGGAAGAGGCCAAATCAGAAGCGAGTGGCTTCCAGTTCTTCTAATCCTCTTGTCTCAGATGGGAAGAAGAAGAAGAAGAACAAGAAGCCCAGGGACCCTAAAAAGTCCAAGTGCTTTCACTGTGGGAAGGTAGGTTACTTCAAGAAGGCTTGCTGGGAATTCCTAGCCACCAAGGGCAAGGAAGGTAAGGAACTTCACTACTTAGAAGCGTGTTTGGTGGAAGAATTGAAAGAAACTTGGGTCATTGATTCAGGCCGTACTAATCATGTTTGTGTTTCTATGCAGGGATTCGTGGAAACAAGAAGTCTTTATGATAGGAGCCTCTCGTTGCGGACTGGAGACGGTAGCTTGGTAGTGGCTGAGGCCCTTTACTTTGATGGATTTAGGTTTATTTTATTGAAAGACTGTTTTTATATTCTTAATTTTAGGAGGAACCTTATATCGGTAGCTTGTTTAATAAAGGATTCTTATTCAGTTTCTTTTAGTAAAAGAATTGATATTTGTAAAAATAAGTCTTTTATCTGTTCTGGATAGATGGATGGAAACCTATATTTGATCAAACCAAAGATGTACTCACTACTTGACACTGAACTAATAGATAACTTTAAAAGGTTGAAAGTTTCTCACTCTAACAAGGCGTATCTTTGACATTTAAGACTTGGTCATATTAATCAGGATAGGATTCAAAGATTGGTGAAAGACGGTCCTCTAGAATCTCTGGAGGAGGTACGTCTTCCTCAATGTGAGTCTTGTCTAGAGGGAAAGATGACTAAGAGGTCTTTTGGAGCTAAGGGTACTAGGGCTTAGGAGCTCTTAGAAATTATGCACACTGACGTATGTGGCCCCGTGAACATCACAGCATGAGGAGAGTTCGAGTATTATGTCTCCTTTATAGACGATTACTCGAGGTATGGATATGTGTATCTGATGCACCGCAAGAGTGAAACCTTTGACAAGTTCAAAGAGTATCGTGCAGAAGTGGAAAAGCAATTGGATAAATTCATAAAGACACTTTGATCTGATCAAGGTGGTGAATACCTCTCTGATGAATTTCTAGGACATCTTGTAGAGAATGGGATATTATCCCAATTGATTGTACCTAGTACTCCATAATAGAATGGTGTAGCCAAAAAGAGAAACAGGACCTTATTGGACATGGTACGGTCCATGATGAGTTATTCAACGTTACCATTATCATTTTGGGGATATGCTTTACAAACAGTGTGCTATATTCTGAACTAGATTCTAAGCAAATCAATTCCTAGAACTCCGTATGAATTGTGGCGTGGCAGGAAGCTCTCCCTTGGACATATGAGAATATGGAGCTGCCCGGTGCATGTACTTGATGGGGATGCGAAGAAGTTGGAACCAAGATCAGAATTGTGCATGTTTATAGGGTATCCAAAGGGAACTAAAGTAGGTTTGTTTTATAACCCAAAGGAACAAAAAGTCATTGTTCTAACCCATGCGACATTCTTGGAGGAAAGTCACGTGAATGACTTTAAGCCTCGAAGCAAAGTGGTGCTAGAGGAGTTATCAGGTGAAAGAACTGCTCCACATGTTTCGGTCTTGGACGCAAGTCTGAGTTCCGGTGAAAGACCTATAGATGATCAACAATTTAGGGTGCCTCGTCGTAGTGGGAGGGTTTCGAAGAAACCTAATTTCTTAATATATGATGCTGAGGTATACCAGGCCGAGGCTCATAAGCATGAGGATGATCTGGTCACTTATGATGAAGCTATAAATGATGTTGATTCTAAATCTTGGAAACAGGCTATGCACAATGAGATGGATTCTATGAAATCCAACTCTATTTGGGAACTTGTAGATTTGCCAGATGGGATAAAACCCATTGGATGCGAATGGGTCTACAAAAGAAAGAAGGATGCAGAAGGGAGAGTGGAAACTTTCAAAGCTAGACTGGTTACAAATGGGTACATGCAAAAGGCTGGAATCAATTATGATGAAACCTTTTTGCCTGTTGCTATGCTGAAGTCTATCCATATTCTTCTGTCTGCTGCTGTGGCTCTCGATTACGAGATCTGGCAAATGGATGTCAAGATGGCATTCTTGAATGGCCATCTTGAGGAATGTATCTACATGATACAGCCCAAAGCGTTCGTGGCAAAAGGCCAAGAAAGAAAAGTCTGCAAGTTGCTTAGATCCATTTATGGATTAAAGCAAGCATCCCGCTCATGGAACCAGAGATTTGATCAAGCAATCAAGATATTTGGTTTTGAGCAGAATGTCGATGAACCATGTGTTTATAAATGTATTAAGGATGGAAAGTGGTCTTTCTGGTACTCTATGCCGATGATATACTACTCATTGGGAATGATGTAGGGAACTTATCATCGGTTAAGCTTTGGCTACACCAACAGTTTGACATGAAGGACTTGGGAGAAGCTAATTATGGTTTAGGCATACGTCTCTTCAGAGATCAAAAGAACAAAATGATAGCATTATCCTAAGCTTCATACATAGATAAAATAATTGACAAATATACAATGCAATAGGCAAAGAAAGGTACACAACCTTCCATTGCCAGTTTAACTCTTTCATTGGATGACTGTCCTAAGACATCGAAAGAAAGAGAGCATATGAGTAAGGTCCCTTATGCATCTGCTGTGGGTAGCCTTATGTACGCTATGCTTTGCACTCGCCCGAACATATGTTTTGCAGTAGGTATAGTGAGTCGATGTTAAGCGAATCCTGGAACCAAGCACTGGCAAGCAGTAAAGCATATACTCAAGTATCTTAAGAGAATGAGGGATTATATGTTGAAGTATTCTAGAGGGGACCTAACACCCATAGGATACACGGACTCAGGCTTCCAGACTTGCAAGGATTAGAGGAAATTAAGATCAGGATCAGTGTTCTTACTCAGAGGAGGCGCCATTATATGGAAGAGCGTGAAGCAGGGCTGCATAGCTGACTCTACTATGGAGGCTGAGTATGTGGTTGCGGCTGAGGCATCTAAAGAAGTGGTTTGGCTTTGCAAGTTCTTTAGAGACCTTAAGGTCATTCCGAGTGTTGACAAGCCTATCACACTTTATTGTGATAACACTGGGGCTATTGCCAACACAAGGGAATCTCGACACCATCAGAGGACCAAGCATATAGATTAGAGATACCACATTATTAGAGGGCACATGGAGATAGGACAAGTAGATGTATGTAAGATCGTGTCCGAGGACAACATTACAGATCCCTTTACTAAGACTTTGGTGGCTAGAAGCTTTGAGAGGCATGTAGAGGCGATGGGGATGCGTAACATGGCACATCTATTGGCTTGGGGCAAGTAGGAGATTATTAGGAAATGCCCTAAGCATTAGAGACATTTTGATATATTTATTTTGAACTGGATAATAAAATTATATATAGAGGTTATTCATTACATTACTGTGTATCCTCATTTTATTTACATGTTAAAGTAAATATAAGCAAATATGGCTCCCTGACTGCTTGTGTTAAAACTATTAGAACATTGCATGCAATGGACTTTTATATGTGAGAAGACAATGTTCTTAAGTAAGCGGTCTAAACTAAGGTCTGTAGTCTGTGGAGTTTGACAGAGCATCTAACTCATGTTAAGACTATTATGTTATCTAAAGCCATAGTGGGGATGGTTTGTCTTCACTGTCTGGAGCATTGACTCCCAAGTAGAGACATAGATATGTTGCTTGGTGGTGACATATTAGACCGGGACTAAAGCGTGATTGATCTACGTAGTCCGCTATGAGTGGATCAATCTACTTTTGATGTTCATTGTGCAGTAACCTTAATCCTGAGTAGATGAATAGCTTCATGTATATGACTTGTGTACTTTGATGTTCCAATGGCTAAAGCGTCTCAGAGATAGTAAGCTTATAGACTGGTTCTGTGGCGGCCCGCCCCTCATAGAGATCATACAATACTATTACAGTTAAGTTTTATTGCTAACTGCGATAGATTGTACTCTCATGGGTTGCCGGCTAATCTCTCTCTCTTTCCATCATGACGTTTTTGGGGAAAATTTTTTTTTTTTAACATCATGTAAAACATTTCCCACTATTTACTTTGTTGGCAAGTACAAAGTAATTTACATAATACAGTACTTTCGTAAAATATTTACTATTACAAAAGACTGTTTCTTTTTCCCTTTTTTTTTATCGCTCAGCGGAAAGACTCTGGCAGAACCATATCCCTCGCCCACTTATCCCATTTGACACACGCTATCTCGTCCGCCATCCAGTCAAACAAGCTATTGAGCTGATCGCTTACCTGCAACATAAGCAAAAATGGTGAGCTACAGGCTCAGTAAGTTCAAACATGCAAGAAATAAAATTTCTATGAATAGTACTATTTATCATGAATAGTACTATTCATCATGAATAGTATCGTTGACCACTATTCATACGTGATGTTATCCATTATGAATAGTAAGTTTGACCACAAGACAGTATATCAACAGTACATCGACCGCGATGTTAGTACTCTCACGAAACTGTCTTATGCTCAATTATGGCATAGTTTCAGTTTTAGGTAATTATCTTTGCTTATGTTCTGGTTTTGAGCTCAGGTTGGCAGTACCATTTAAGTGCGCATGACTGGGAGCCGTACATTAGTGCTGACCTCCACAACCTTAATCTCATAGCCCCGAAGGCAAAATAGTACATGACTGGGAGCGGTACATCAGTGCTAACCTCCACAGCCTTAATCTCATAGCCCCGAAGGCAAAATAGTACATGACTGGGAGCGGTACATCAGTGCTGACCTCCACAGCCTTAATCTCATAGCCCCGAAGGCAAAAGTTGCCTCCCTGTACGGAAGGCTGGTACGCCAGAAAGTGGTTTCATTACCGACTTTTTAAAATTCTAACCCGGTGACTTCACATTGTCCCGTGGTTAGGAATGGTTCACATTTTAATTTTAGGTGAGTGAGTTTCATTAACCTCGCTCTAGTGCCCGAAGCACAATTAACAATGTGTCCATTCTCAATAGTGCCTGTAGCACATTACGTCTCTCTCTCTACTCTATAATAGTGCCCGTAGCACATATGTACCTAACTTATAGTTAGTACATCAAAGTTAGCAACAATAATGCTATATGTTGCAGATAGGTAAATGTCTGAACTTACCTTATCAGTCTCTTCCCTTTTTCTCTCTTGGATCTTTGATAGCCTTCATTGTAGGTCGATTTTTGGATCCTACAGACAAAACCTTGTCTGTTAATTTTATTTCCATTTATAGCTTTTATTTTTCATTAAAAAGCTTAAATAAAACCTATTTAAAACTTTTTAGGCTTTATTTATCATTTTCCCCATTTTTCTCAACTTTTACAAAATTACGATTTTGCCCCTATATTTTGGTAAAATTGCAATAATGCCCCTGATGGAATTTTCTCGATCCAGACTGCATTTTTAGCTCTCAGGAACTTTTCTGACTCTTTTCTAATCATTACCGGGTTCGTTTCTATTTTATTTCCATTTTTCACTTTCCCGACCCTCGAGAAGCACTATTCCGACCCTTACGTCGGTTTAGTGATTTTCTATCGTTTCGGAGCCTCAAATGGACGTTTCACTAGTATTTAAAACGTTCATCTAGACATTCCCGATCCAGGTCTCCGAGGCTCGGATTTTCCGCTCCCAACTCGGACCTTTATTTCGTTTCCAAAAATGCCCCCCCTAGGGGTCGGTTTTTCAGTTTTACTCACGTTTTACATTTTCAATGGGACGGGTTACTATTCACAAACCACCCCTTAGGTTCCCTTATTCAATTTTCCGTTAGGGACTCGGGTTTCCGACTCGACCCCAAACTTTTATTTTTAATTTCCATTTTACCCTAAATGCCGTTTTCGAAATTTCGGCAGCATTTCGGCGTAATTTTAAGGCTACCGGCGTTAGGTACGCCTCGAACCATATGTACCTGCCACGTACTATACCACAAGCCTATTTTATGTAAAAGTTTTTCAAACTTTTACATAAAAGCTCACAAAATTCAATTCTCATTTTGAACCACATTACACAAAAGTTTTTTCAATTTTGCCCTTAGTTTTGGTCTCGGTTTTTACACTCAAAACCTAGCCAAAACTTCTCAAATTTTCCACCAACTTTTAAGCTATAACAATGTCATTTTCTAACACATTTTCAAGCCAATTTCATTGCATTTTTCAACACAATTCCTAGGGTTTTTAACCCTTACAACCCACGGCCACATTAAGAGAAACATACCCCAATTTTTCTTTTCTTGCTTTCAATCACAATTCCATCCTTTTCATAATAAAATGCATGATTTAAATCATCCAAACATCAAGTAAACCATGCAAAATTTTTCACCAAACCCTAATTAACCCACGGCCTTTTAGGGTAAGTTCACACCACATTTTTTTTTTCCAAGCTTTCCATAATGCAAATCATGCTTTACATTAGACCACATTGTGATTTAAAGCATGTTAACACTTAAACCACAAAAAAATTTCTCATTGATTACTCTTGGTAACCCACGGTTTTACCCTTGGAAAACCAACCAAAATTTGGTTTTTCCTTAAACCAAATACATTGTTTTTCTCCTAATTACACCCTTAACAAAACCCAAGCACCAAATCAATCAAAACAACCAAAAATTTTTCCATCCTTTCCACTATTCATTACACGGATTTCTTGAAGAAAAATCAAGAAAAATTTCAAACCAAGGAGAGTTACCTTGTTCACTTGCTTCCTTAGGCTTCAATGAAAGGTTTGACACCAATTTTGTGAAGAAAGCTTGAAGAAATCACTTGGTTTCTCTTTGGTTGCTCACGTACTCACCATGGAACACTTAGAAAAATTTTTGTTCTTGGTTTTGGCTTCAAAATTGTCTCGGCCAATTTGTTCCCAAAAGTTGCCGACTTATGCAACAAATAAGCCAATTAATTTGGCTTTCAACCAATCAAAAATCACCACATTTCAAGCCTAATTCTTTCCATATTTTTCAAAAATTAAAATGGTGGATTTTTGGCCAAATCTTGGCCTTTAGATCAAAAAGCAACTTAATCATGGCCATTAATGCTACCAACCGCCATTTTCCTTCCATTTATTAAATGGATTTATGATGTCATAAATGCAAAAGCATATATTGACTTTGACTTTTACTATTCACATTAATTCGACTACTTTTTGACCGATACCGGTTCTAGCCGAAATTTTCCTGAAATCGTCCCGGCGGGTTCCTGAGGTCTCCTGTGCAGTCGGATCAATTTAAACTGCTTTCGTTTGATCAAAATCAATCCCGGAAGTTTTCTGTCTTTTAGTGCTCCGGTTAGGGTTTTCAATGCCGGTTTTGGCACCATTTCAACTCGGTGAATTTTTCCAACACTGAATTCTTACTCGTCAGTATTGTTAGAATTCACCCCTCCTTATAAAATTTTCGTCCTTGAAAATTAGAACAAGTGGGGGCATAAACTCCTTATCTCGTCTTCTCGTTCCCACGTAGCTTCTTCAATGTTATGATTTTTCTACAAAATCTTTACTATTGGGATCGTCTTATTCCTCAGCAGTTTCTCTTCACGAGTCAGTACTCGAATAGGTTGTTCCTCATATGTTAAATCCTCGTGGATTTGAATAGGCTCATGCTTCAACACATGGGACGGATCTGGTATATATTTTCTCAGCATCGACACATGAAATACATTATGCACTGCCGACAATTCAGGAGGTAACGCTAATCTGTAAGCGACCCTTCCAACGCGTTCGATAATTTCATAAGGTCCAATATATCTTGGACTTAGTTTCCCCTTCTTACCGAAACGCATAATCCCCTTCATGGGCGATACCTTGAGAAACACGAAGTCTCCTTCATCAAACTCTAAGGATCTCTGCCTCTTGTCCGCATAACTCTTTTGTCGGCTTTGCGCAATTTTCATTTGACGCTGAATTCTAGCAACTGCATCGGAAGTCTCTTGTATGAAATCCGTCTTATGCAACTGCTTCTCTCGTAAATCATACCAGTGTAATGGTGATCTGTACTTCTGTCCATACAAGGCCTCGTAAGGTGCCATGCCTATACAAGCTTGGTAACTATTATTGTACGAGAATTCAATTAATGATAACTTCTCGTTCCAATTTCCCGTAAAATCCATTACACAAGCTCGAAGCATGTCCTCTAACGTCTGAATGGTCCGCTCCGACTGTCCGTCTGTTTACGGATGAAAAGCCGTACTGAGTCTCAATTCAGTACCCATGGCCTCTTACACACACTTCTAGAAATTCGAAGTGAACCGTGCATCTCGATCTGACACAATGGATTTTGGTACTCCATGTAATCTGACAACATGAGTTACATATAACTGAGCAAACTTTTCCAACGAAAAGGTCATCTTGATAGTTATAAACCGTGTCGTCTTGGTCAGTCTGTCCACAATAACCCAGATGGCATCATAACCTTCTCGGGTTTTTGGGAGTCCCATTACAAAATCCATTGTAATGTGTTCCCATTTCCATTCAGGAATCTCCAGAGGTTCCAATCTTCCTGCTGGATGTTTATGTTCTGCTTTGATTCTTTGATAGGTCATGCATCTGTTCACGAATTTTGCTATATCATTCTTCATCCCTTTCCACCAGAACTGTAACTTCAAGTCCCGATACATCTTACTAGCTCTGGGATGAACCGAATACGGTGTCTCATGGGCTTCTGACCTGATCCGTCTTCTAAGTTCCTCATCAGCTGGAACATTTATCCTTCCTTGATAAAGGATCATTCCATCCTTGGAAATTCCTTCTTGAGAACTTGTCATTGTTGGGTCTCGTCTTTGAGCTTCCTTTATGTCCTCAAACAATGATGATTCCACTTGGAGTGCAGTTAGTCTTCCAGATATCAGCTCCAAGTTCAAGGAATTTATCTCTTGTTGCAATGGCTTCGGAAGCCTTTTTATTGGTAGCTGGTGCGATATGGTAGACTTTCTACTTAAAGCATCCGCTACACGGTTGGCCTTTCCTGGATGGTATAGGATTTCACAATCATAATCCTTCACTAGTTCCAACCATCTTCTTTGTCACATATTGAGCTCCTTTTGCGTGAAGAAATACTTCAGGCTTTGGTGATCAGTGAAAATCTGACATTGAGCTCCATAGAGATAGTGTCGCCAAATTTTAAGTGCGAACACTACTGCAGCAAGTTTAAGGTCATGCATAGGATAATTCCTTTCATGCTCCTTTAATTGACGGGAAGCATAGGCAATCACCTTGCCGCCTTGCATTAGGACTGCTCCCAATCCTACTTTAGATGCATCACTGTAGATTACAAACTTTTCCCCTTCAGTGGGAAGCGTAAGGATTGGTGCGCTCGTCAGCCGTCTCTTTAACTCCTGGAAGCTTCTTTCGCATTCCATAGTCCACTCGTACTTCCTTTCCTTGCGTGTAAGAGCAGTGAGAGGTGCAGCTAGATGCGCAAATCCCTTTACAAATCGTCGATAATAACCAGCTAACCCCAAGAAACTGCGTATTTTTGTCACATTCTTGGGTGCAGGCCATTGGTTAATTGCATCGACTTTCATCGGATCTATAGCAATACCTTCCTGGGATACAACATGTCCGAGGAAATGTACTTTGTCCAGCCGAAACTCACATTATGAGAATTTGGCATACAGTTGATGCTTCCTTATCGTATTTAGCATGATCCTCAGATGCTCCTGGTGCTCCTCATGAGTCTTTGAGTATATAAGAATGTCATCAATGAATACAATGACAAACTTATCCAAATACTCTTTAAAAACTCTGTTCATTAAATCCATGAACGTTGCCGGCGCATTTGTTAATCCAAATGGCATCACAAGAAACTCGTAGTGATCATAACGAGTCCTAAACGCCGTCTTAGGAATATCACTTTCTTTAATTCTCAACTGGTGATATCCTGATCATAAGTCAATCTTGGAAAATACCGCTGTGCCTTTTAACTGGTCGAATAAGTCATCAATTCTAGGTAACGGATACCTATTCTTGATCGTGACCTTATTCAACTCCCAGTAATCAATGCACAAATGGAATGTTCCATCCTTTTTCTTGACGAATAACACAGGTGCACCCCACGGAGAATAACTCGGTCTGATGAATCCTTTATCCAAAAGCTCCTTTAATTGTTCCTGTAGCTCCTTTAACTCCACTGGAGCCATGCGGTATGGTGCTTTGGAAATAGGTGCCGTTCCAGGCATCAACTCAATTTCGAACGAGATTTCTCTCTCTGGAGGTATCCCTGGTAACTCTTCCGGAAATACGTCAAGAAATTCATTAACAATAGGAACATCTTCAGGTTGAAGCTTCTGTTCCTCTATAGTATCCACCACATATGCCAGATATCCCATACAACCACTGGCTATCAGCTTGCTTGCTTTCAGCGAACTGATCATCATCTTCCCGGGTTTTCGAGAAGTATCGATGTACTCGAAACTCTCTTCTTCCTCGGGTTGAAATACTATTTTTCGATTTCGACAGTCGATCGTCGCTCGGTATTTCCCTAGGAAATCCATGCTTAGAATCACATCGTAATCCGTGATCTTCATTACGATCAATTCCACATATAGTTCCCTATTTGCCACATATACTGGTACATGAGGTAGCCAGTAATTGGACAACAATACTTCCCCAGAGGGTAAAGCTGTCTTAAATACTCTTCCCATATAGTCCTTAGGAAGTCCTATCTTGTCAGCAAATGCATAGGAAACAAAAGAATGCATAGCACCAGAATCAAACAGTACAAAGGCTACATGACTAGCGATAGTGAGCTGACCTGTCACTACATTCGATGTTCCTGCCTCTACATCCTCCTTGCTGTAGGCCATCACACGAGCATCAGCACGTGGCACACGCTTCTGGCGTTGTGGCCTTACTGGGGACACTTCAACTCTGGCCTGAAGGGAATGAACTTGTGGGCGTGTCCGGTGCTGTTGGGAAGTGCCTTGTCCACCCTGCCTATTGTTTGGACAGTTCCTGGCATAATGGCCTTCCTTTCCACATTCATAGCAAACAAGTGGCCCAAATCTGCATTGCCCAGAATGTCTCTTCCTGCATATAGGGTAATTTTATACATTGGATTCCGCATTACCAGCTGTTCTTCGCTACTGGTTTCGATTATTTCCCTGTCGATTCCCAGAAAAATTGCCTTTCCTCTTGTTTTGCTGGGATCCTTGATTATTGCCCTGGCTTGGTTTAGCATTCTGATTAGGCTTGCTTGATTGACCAACTTGTGTAGACTTCGCCAAAGCCCTCTCCTTCTTCTTGGCCTCCCAGTGCTTTTCTCTTTCCTCTTTCTGTCGGGCTACGTGAAACTCAGCTCTGATGGCCCGACTCACACAATCTGCTACAAAAGTAGGTGGTACCTGTCCTGTGTCTACTAGCGCAGCAATTTTTGGTCTGAACATCCCGATCATTTTCTGTATTTTCTCCTTCTCAGTAGGGACTATATAGGGACATAAACGGGATAATTGGTCAAACTTTCAGCAAACTTCGCTCACCGACATATTTCCTTGCATCAGTTCTGAGAACTCTTTCTGTTGTTGTCTCACAGATGCAGGGTCGTAACATTTCTGGTTAAATTCTTCCAGAAATTCCACCCAACTCATGGTAGACACGTTTCTTCTCATTCGCACAGTGTCCCACCAAAAACGAGCATCTTTTCTCAACATAAAAGATGCACATGCGACCTTCTCCCGGTCAGTTAGGTTCATGAATTCCATGATCACTTGCAAGGATGACAACCAGTCTTCAGCCTCTAGAGGATTTGTAGACCCTTCAAATTCTGGCGGCCTCATACGCCTGAATCTTTCATAGAGGGGTTCCAGATTTAATACCAGTTGAGGTTCAGGAACTCTCTCATGTACAGCAGCTGGAGGGATAACCGGATCTACCTTAGCTTCCTGTTTTGCTTGAGTACCCTCAGAGCCTTGCCTCTGTTCTAACTCCTCTACCCATCGCCTCAGATTAGCATTTTCTTACATCTGAGCTTCTAGCAGGGCTTGTATCTGATCCAATCTCTCCATGACATTAGGACGTCGTTCTCGTTCCTCTGGTCGATTTCGCAAATCCACCATCTTGCCTATTGTCCTATTATGGCACAATAATTCACCATTAGCCTTTCCATAACCACATTCGTAAGATCATATAAATTTACGAAATTCAGGGTAATGTAAAACCACATCATCATAACACATCATCGTACAACATATAATCATTTTGATCTTTCATTCATAGCAAAACATTTATATATCATACATAACCATCACCAGTCATATATACATCGGCCATTTTATACGTCTTGGCCACAAGTCTATACAAAAGAGCTTTTCTCTATAAGCTACTTATGTACATGCATACACATCTACTGGTCATACATCCCCTGTGTCTGGGACTAGAGGATATTCTTCGGGATCCTCGTCGTCATCTGGATCATCTGAATCGTCACCACCCCTAGGCAATGCTCCCTGTCCTGAGTCATCACCTCCTCATGGTCTAGACGGTCCAGCCTCATGATCATTCATCATTCTTCTTGGCCCAAAGATGCGTGCAAACATCTCATCTTGTCCCAGTGTCTCTCGTCGACTCTGCGTCAGAAGCTCAATCAAAATCTCTCTCTCGATCGTCCTGATCGTCACTACAAACTCTTGGAGCGTCGGAGGAAACAGCTTAATCACCCTCTGTCTCAACTCCATGGGTAAACCTCTCCAAAACAGCTCACAATAGTTTGCTTCAGCGAGGTTGGGCAACGGACATCTCCTCCTAATGGTCTCCTCAAAACGTGCTGCGTAAGACATAACTGTCTCACCAGACAACATGACCATCCTCTCAGTCTGGAGAATATAGTACCTAACCTCATCGAATCCAGGGTACGCAGGTGTATCAGCCTCTCGTCTCTCTGGAGGTGCTGGAGCAGGTGCCAGATCCCTAGGCGGAAACTGATCAGTCAATCACTGACAGAACTCAGCCCAACTGAATCCTAATAAAATCTCCTGGTCACAATACTCCCAGAATACTCGAGCGTCTCCCTGAAACATACTGATGGCCAACTGGATCCACATATCTCGATCAATGTCCCATATCACCATAATCCTCTCTATGGCATGAAGCCAGTCCTTCACCTCCATCGACTGTCGTCCACCATCAAACATCGGGGGACTACTAGCTCGAAATGCTTATACTGCCCGATCCGAAACTCTCACTCCAATGTGTTGGCGTTCACCAACAACTGGAATGTCCACTACTACAGGTGGATGAACTATCGGTCGTGGTTGTACAACATCTACTGGCGCTGGTGCTGGTGTTGGTACTAGTACTGGAGGTCTCTCGGGCACCGGGGGTCTGATTACCGGTCGTTGGGCAATAGACGGCCTCATAACAGGTCTCGTCCATACTCATAATACCCCTCTCGGTCGTGGTAGCGGTGATCTCACATAAGGAGGTCTGGTCATCTTACTACCTATATGATAATTATTTTCACATAATAAAATAATTAACTAAACTTAAGTAAACTACTTACTTAGATAGCGATGCAGGATGCGTGAAGTGTCAAATCAGGATATGGTCAATGCTGCTCTGATATACCAACTGTGACGACAGTTGGTAATCCAAACTAGATCCATCGTAATTCCGCTCTGATACCAACTGTGACAGCAGTTGGTATTATAAACTAAACCAATCGCAAACCTTGCTCTGATACCAACTGTGGCGGCCCGCCCCTCGTAGAGGTCTTACAATACTATTACAGTTAAGCTTTATCGCTAACTGCGATAGATTGTACTCTCATGGGTCGCCGGCTAATCTCTCTCTCTTTTCATCATGACGTTTTTGGAGAAATTTTTTTTTTTTAACATCATGTAAAACATTTCCCACTATTTACTTTGTTGGCAAGTACAAAGTAATTTACATAATACAGTACTTTCGTAAAATATATACTATTACAAAAGACTATTTCTTTTTCCCTTCTCTTTTATCGTTCAGCGGAAAGACTCTGGCAGGACCATATCCCTCGCCCACTTATCCCATTTGACACACACTATCCCGTCCGCCATCCAGTCAAATAAGCTACTGAGCTGATCGCTTACCTGCAACATAAGCAAAAATGGTGAGCTACAGGCTCAGTAAGTTCAAACATGAAAGAAATAAAATTTCGATGAATAGTACTATTCATCATAAATAGTACCGTGACCACTATTCATACATGAATAGTAACTTTGACCACCATTCATTATGAATAGTAAGTTTGACCATAACACAGTATATCAACAGTACATCTACCGCGATGTTAGTACTCTCACGAAACTGTCTTATGCTCAATTATGGCATAGTTTCAGTTTTAGGTAATTATTTTTGCTTATGTTCTGGTTTTGAGCTCAGGTTGGCAGTACCATTTAAGTGCGCAGGACTGGGAGCGGTACATTAGTGCTGACCTCCACAACCTTAATCTCATAGCCCCGAAGGCAAAATAGTACATGACTGGGAGCGGTACATCAGTGCTGACCTCCACAGCCTTAATCTCATAGCCCCGAAGGCAAAAGTTGCCTCCCTGTACGGAAGGCTGGTACGCCAGAAAGTGGTTTCATTACCGAATTTTTAAAATTCTAACCCGGTGACTTTACATTGTCCCGTGGTTCATTAACCTCGCTCTAGTGCCCGAAGCACAATTAATAATGTGTCCATTCTCAATAGTGCCTGTAGCACATTACGTCTCTCTCTCTACTCTATAATAGTACCCGTAGCACATATGTACCTAACTTATAGTTAGTACATCAAAGTTAGCAACAATAATACTATATGTTGCAGATAGGTAAATTTCTGAACTTACCTTATCAGTCTTTTCCCTTTTTCTCTCTTGGATCTTTGATCGCCTTCCTTGTAGGTTGATTTTTGGATCCTACAGACAAAACCTTGTCTGTTAATTTTACTTCCATTTATAGCTTTTATTTTTCATTAAAAAGCTTAAATAAAACCTATTTAAAACTTTTTAGGCTTTATTTATCATTTTCCCCATTTTTCTCAACTTTTACAAAATTACGATTTTGCCCCTATATTTTGGTAAAATTACAATTATGCCCCTGACGGAATTTTCTCGATCCAGACTGCATTTTTGGCTCTCAGGAACTTTTCTGACTCTTTTCTAATCATTACCGGGTTCGTTTCTATTTTATTTCCATTTTTCACTCTCCCGACCCTCGGGAAGCACTATTCCGACCCTTACGTCGGTTTAGTGATTTTCTATCGTTTCGAAACCTCAAATGGACATTTCACTAGTATTTAAAACGTTCATCTAGACATTCCCGATCTAGGTCTCCGAGGCTTAGATTTTCCGCTTCCGACTCGGACCTTTATTTCGTTTTCAAAAACGCACCCCCTCGGGGTCGGTTTTTTAGTTTCACTCACGTTTTACATTTTCAAGGGGACGGGTTACTATTCATGAACCACCCGTTAGGTTCCCTTATTCAATTTTCCGTTAGGGACTCGGGTTTCCGACCCGACCCCAAACTTTTATTTTTAATTTCCATTTTACCCCAAATGTCGTTTTCGAAATTTCGGCAGCATTTCGGCGTAATTTTAAGGCTACCGACGTTAGGTACGCCTCGAACCATATGTACCTGCCACGTACTATACCACAAGCCTATTTTATGTAAAATTTTTCCAAACTTTTACATAAAAGCTCACAAAATTCAATTCTCATTTTGAACCACATTACACAAAATTTTTTTCAATTTTGCCCTTAGTTTTGGTCTCGGTTTTTACACTCAAAACCTAGCCAAAACTTCTCAAATTTTCCACCAACTTTTAACCTATTCCAATGTCATTTTCTAACACATTTTCAAGCCAATTTCATTGCATTTTTCAACACAATTCCTAAGGTTTTTAACCCTTACAACCCACGACCACATTAAGAGAAACATACCCCAATTTTTCTTTTCTTGCTTTTAATCACAATTCCATCCTTTTCATAATAAAATGCATGATTTAAATCATCCAAATATCAAGTAAACCATGCAAAATTTTTCACCAAACCCTAATTAACCCACGGCCTTTTAGGGTAAGTTCACACCACATTTTTTTTTCCAAGCTTTCCATAATGCAAATCATGCTTTACATTAGACCAAATTATGATTTAAAGCATGTTAACACTTAAACCAACAAAAAATTTCTCATTGATTACTCTTGGTAACCCACGGTTTTACCCTTGGAAAACCAACCAAAATTTGGTTTTTCCTTAAACCAAATACATGGTTTTTCTCCTAATTACACCCTTAACAAGACCAAAGCACCAAATCAATCAAAACAACCAAAAAATTTTCCATCCTTTCCACTATTCATTACACGGATTTCTTGAAGAAAAATCAAGAAAATTTTCAAACCAAGGAGAGTTACCTTGTTCACTTGCTTCCTTAGGCTTCAATGATAAGTTTGACACCAATTTTGTGAAGAAAGCTTGAAGAAATCACTTGGTTTCTCTTTGGTTGCTCATGTACTCACCATGGAACACTTAGAAAAATTTTTGTTCTTGGTTTTGGCTTCAAAATTGTCTCGACCAGTTTGTTCCCCAAAGTTGCCGACTTATGCAACAAATAAGCCAATTAATTTGGCTTTCAACCAATCAAAAATCACCACATTTCAAGCCGAATTCTTTCCATATTTTTCAAAAATTAAAATGGTGGATTTTTGGCCAATTCTTGGCCTTTAGATCAAAAAGCAACTTAATCATGGCCATTAATGCTACCAACCACCATTTTCCTTCCATTTATTAAATGGATTTATGATGTCATAAATGCAAAAGCATATGTTGACTTTGACTTTGACTATTCATATTAATTCAACTACTTTTTGACCGATACCGGTTCGAGCCGAAATTTTCCTGAAATCGTCCCGGCGGGTTCCTAAGGTCTCCTGTGCAATCGGATCAATTTAAACTGCTTCCGTTTGATCAAAATCAATCCTGGAAGTTTTTCATCTTTTAGTGCTCCGGTTAGGGTTTTCAATACCGGTTTTGGCACCGTTTCACCCGTTTCAACTCAATGAATTTTTCCAACACTGAATTCTTACTCGTCAGTATTGTGAGAACATTTTAATGTATTCTAAACAATATAAATACATTTATTTCACTCTTTAAATAGTACAAATTGTTATATACATACATTTGTACATTTTCTTCTGAGAATTGCCTAAATTTCCCGGTTGTCACAGGTTCGTTGGGTGCATGACGTGTATATGATGAAGGGTTTATTTATAGATATCGGAATCATAGTTCTAATAAGGAGTTAAGGGTATCCTCTTAAAGGCATTATACTGGATGTGAAAATGGACAAGGCCTTAGGTCGTCTGCTAGGCGGATGACTTCTTATTCACATATGGTGAAAAATCATTTTCTTATTCGGTAGTATAATGGAACTTTAAGATAACCTGATTAGTAAGATTAAACGGACTTTGACCTAAAGCTGATAATGGATATCATATGAGGGTTCTGCATACATGACAAGGTCATTGGACGATAGCTTGTCACAGGCTTACGTAATATGGTATATAATTGGGAGTTCAGTTTCAGGTTTATAGTGGTGTGACTCTGAAATTGGTGATCATATGATTGAGTTGTTCGGTAAAGAATGATGATCAAATGGATTCGTTGGAGCCCGATTATATATGTCCAATTGGTCCCTCTACTAGCTCCACATAATTCCTTAACATTTGGCAAATTGATTTGTGTATACTATTGGCTAGTTGATTATGCATAGATGGTGTTGACATAGGATTAGGACGGTGGACAAGATTCTCTCCGGTTGAATTCAGATTTTGTTTTGGATAATAGAGTACACAATTATTCGAACTCCAAATAAAGTTGCAATGATTTTATTTGAGATTGGATTGGAGTTGTAGAAAATTATCCATGAGAACAAGAATTTGAAATATAACTGTTTTGTGGATTTTGAAATTTGAATTTTGAAATTTAAAATTTGAAATTTGAATTTGAAATTTGAATTTGAAATTTAAATTTGAAATTCGAATTTGAAATTTGAATTTGAAATTTGAATTTGAAATTTGAAATTTGAAATTTGAATTTGAAATTTGAAATTCAAAATTTAAATCACAATCCAAGTAGGATTCGAATTTTTTGTGGTAAATCCATAGGGATGAAATTCGAATTTGAGTTGGATATGGAGAGGAAAATCTTGTTTAAATCTTACTTGAATTTTGAATCCAAATCCTAAAAACATGGCCGAGAATTTTGAGGATTATCCTCATGGAATTTTCAGATTTTTTTTTGTAGATAAGGTTCAGGGAAAAATTCAAGTTTCAATCCCAGTTGAATTTGAATTCTCTCCTTGTAGGAAAATAATTCGGTAAAACGTATCAGAGTGGCGCAGCGGAACAATAAAAAATTTTTAGATCGTTAAATATCTCATGATGCCATATACAATAAACCAACAACAATTAAAACTCATACCTCAAGGATGCCAATGTGCAGGAGGAGAATGACCGGAGGCTTCAACCAACTAGCCTTCTCTACTATTCTCCAATTCCCGAATGGCTGAGTGTGTGGGCACTCTGAACCTCGATCGGTATGCTAGCACTGCTAGTCTTCTTCCGACCACCCAGATCTCTAAAGAACTTTATTGTCACGATGAGCTGTGCAACAATAAGCCTGCTCACCTGAGAATCTGTGGTCTAAGAGAACTGGAGTGGCAGGACCTCTATTTATAGACCTGCATGAGGTGAATCTCTGAATTTGAATTGGATTAGGAAAAGATATTTTCCCTTATCCAAACCCATAAAATCCGAATTTTTCCAAGGGAGAATCTCCACTAAAAATTCGGTTTTCTTAGGATAGATCCAATCCAAATCTCAACAAGATTTTAACTAGAATTTTATCTCCCTTTTTCAACCAAAAAATCCGAAATCTTTAGGAGAAAATCTTCTCCAAATTTTCGGCCACTTTTAGGATAAGTAAGAATCAAAATTCCACTAGGATTTTTCAAGCTAAATCTCATCTCAACCTTATCCAAAAATAACCGAATTTCCTAGGATTAAGGCTCCAAAATTTCGGCCACTTTTAGGGAGGGAGAGAATCCAAATTCAACTAGGATTGAAACTTGAATTTTCCCTTGAATCTTATCCACAAAAACCGAATTTTCAATTGAGGATTATCATCAAAAAATTCACCCACTTTTGTTGGGATTTTGATTCAAAATTCAAGTAGGATTCTAACAAGATTATCCTCTCCAAATCCAACTCAAATTCGAATTTCAAACCTTGTGGATTTTCCACAACAAATTCGAATACTACTTGGACTGTGATTCAAAATTTGAATTTCAAATTTCAAATTCAAATTTCAAATTTCAAATTTCAAAATTCAAATTTCAAATTCCACAAAACGGTTGTATTTCATATTCTTGTTCTCATGGATAATTTTCTACAACTCCAATCCAATCTCAAATAAAATCATGGCAACTTTATTTGGAGTTCGAATAATTGTGTACTCTATTATCCAAAACAAAATCTGAATCCAACCGGAGATAATCTTGTCTACCATCCTAATCCTGTGTCATCACCATCCATGCATAATAAACTAGCCAATAGCATACACAAATCAATTTGCCAAACGTTAAGGAATTATGTGGAGCTAGTAGAGGGACTGATTGGACATATATAATCAGGCTCCCGTGATTCCATATGATCATCATTCTGTACCGAACAACTCAATCATATGATCACTAATTTCAGAGTCACACCACTATAAACCTGAAACTGAACTCCCAATTATATACCGTATTACGTAAGCCTGTGACGAGCTACCATCCAATGACCTTGTCATATATGCAAAACCCTCATATGATATCCATGATCAGCCTTAGGTCAAAGTCCGTTTAATCCTACTGATCAGGCTATCTTAAAGTTCCATTATACTACTGAATCAAGAAAATGATTATTCACCATATGTGAATAAGAAGTCATCCACCCAGCAGACGACCCAAGGCCTTGTCCATTTTCACATTCGGTATAATGCCCTTTAAGAGGATACCTTTAACTCCTCAGAGCTATGATTCCGATATCTGCAAACAAACCCTTCATCGTATACAAGTCATGCACCCAACGAACCGGTCTATAAGCTTACTACCTCTGAGACGCTTTAGCCATTGGAACATCAAAGTACACAAGTCATATACATGAAGTAGTTCATTTACTCAGGATTAAGGTTATCGCACAATGAACGTCAAAAGCAGATTGATCCACTCATAGCGGACTACGTAGATCAATCACGCTTTAGTCCCGGTCTAATATGTCACCACTGAGCAACATATCCATGTCTCTACTTGGGAATCCAGCTCCAGACAGTCAAGACAGACCGTCCCCTCCAAGGCTTTAGACAACATAATAGTCTTAACATGAGTTAGATGCTCGGTCTAACCCCATAGACTACAGACCATAGTTTAGACTGCTAACTTTAGAACATTGTCTTCTCGCATACAAAAGTCCATTGCATGCAACGTTCTAACAGTTTTAACACAAGCAGTCAGTGAGCCATATTTGCTTACATTTACTTTAACATGTAAATAAGACGAGGACAGATAGCAATGTAATGAATAACCTCTATGTATAATTTTATTATCCAGTTCAAAATGAATACATCAAAATGTCTCTAATACTTAGGGCATTTCCTAACAATCTCCCACTTGCCCTAAGCCAGTAGATGTGCCATGTTACGCATCCCCATCGCCTCTACATGCCTCTCAAAGCTTCTAGCTACCAAAGTCTTAGTAAAGGGATCAGCGACGTTGTCCTCGGACGCGATCTTACATACATCCACTTGTCCTGTCTCCACATGCCCTCTAATAATATGATATCTCCGATCGATGTGCTTGGTCCTCTTGTGGTGCCGAGATTCCCTTGTGTTGGCAATAGCCCCTGTATTATCACAGTAAAGTGTGATAGGCTTGTCAACACCCGGAATGACCTCAAGGTCTCTAAAGAACTTGCGGAGCCAAACCGCTTCTTTAGATGCCTCAGCCGCAGCCACATACTCAGCCTCCATAGTAGAGTCAGCTGTGCAGCCCTGCTTCACGCTCCTCCACACAATGGCGCCTCCTCCGAGCAAAAACACTGATCCAAATGTCGATTTCCTCGAATCCTTACAAGTCTGGAAGTCTGAGTCCGTGTATCCTACGGGTGTTAGGTCCCCTCCAGAATACACTAGCATATAATCCCTCGTTCTCTTAAGATACTTGAGTATATGCTTTACTGCTTGCCAGTGCTTGGTTCCAGGATTCGCTTGATATCGACTCACCATACCTACTGCAAAACATATGTCCGGGCGAGTGCAAAGCATAGCGTACATAAGGCTACCCACAGCGGATGCATAAGGGACCTTACTCATACGCTCTCTTTCTTCCGATGTCTTGGGACAATCATCCAATGAAAGAGTTAAACCGACAATAGAAGGTTGTGAGCCTTTCTTTGCCTCTAGCATTGCATATTTGTCAATTATTTTATCTATGTATGAAGCTTGGGATAACGCTATCATTTTGTTCTTTCGATCTCTGAAGAGACGAATGCCTAGAACATAATTAGCTTCTCCCAAGTCCTTCATGTCAAACTGTTGGTGTAACCAAACCTTGACCGATGATAAGTTCCCTACATCATTCCCAATGAGTAGTATATCATCGACATAGAGTATCAGAAAGACCACTTTTCCATCCTTAATACGTTTATAAACACAAGGTTCATCAACGTTCTGCTCAAAACCAAATGTCTTAATCGCTTGATCAAACCTCTGGTTCCATGAGCGGGATGCCTGCTTTAATCCATAAATGGATCTAAGCAACTTGCAGACTTTCCTATCTTGGCCTTTTACTACGAACCCTTCGGGCTGTATCATATAGATACACTCTTCAAGATGGCCATTCAAGAATGCCGTCTTGACATCCATTTTCCAGATCTCGTAATCGAGAGCTGCAGCATTGGACAGAAGAATACGGATAGACTTCAGCATAGCAACAGGCGAAAAGGTTTCCTCGTAATCGATTCCAGCCTTTTGCGTGTATCCCTTTGCAACCAGTCTAGCTTTGAAAGTTTCGACTCTCCCTTCCGCATCCTTCTTTCTTTTGTAGACCCATTTGCATCCAATGGGTTTTATCCCATCCGGCAAATCTACAAGTTCCCAAACAGAGTTGGATTTCATAGAATCCATCTCATTGTTCATAGCCTGTTTCCAAGATCTAGAATCAACATCCTTTATAGCTTCATCATATGTGACTGGATCTTCCTCATGCTCATGAGCCTCGGCCTGGTATACCTCAGCATCATACATAAAGAAATTAGGTTTCTTCGAAGCCCTCCCACTACGACGAGGCACCCTAAATTGTTGATCGTCTGCAGGTTTTTCACTGGAACTCGGACTTGCGTCCAAGACCGAAATCTGTGGAGCAGTTCTTTCACCCGATAACTCCTCTAGCACCACTTTGCTTCGAGGCTTAAAGTCATTCATGTGACTTTCCTCCAAGAATGTCGCATGGGTTGAGACAATGCCCTTTTGTTCCTTCGGGTTATAGAACAGACCTCCTTTAGTTCCCTTTGGATACCCTACAAATATGCACAATTCTGATCTTGGTTCCAACTTCTTCGCATCCCCATCCAGTACATGTGCCGGGCAGCCCCATATTCTCATATGTCCAAGGGAGGGCTTCCTGCCACGCCACAATTCATACGGAGTTCTAGGAATTGATTTGCTCGGAACCTGGTTCAGAATATAGCACGCCGTTTGTAAAGCATGTCCCCAAAATGACAATGGCAGCGTTGAGTAACTCATCATGGACCGTACCATATCCAATAAGGTCCAGTTTCTCCTTTCAGCTACATCATTCTGTTGTGGAGTACCAGGTGCAGTCAATTGGGATAATATCCCGTTCTCTACAAGATGTCCTAGAAATTCATCGGAGAGGTATTCGCCACCTCGATCAGATCGAAATGTCTTTATGGATTTATCCAATTGCTTTTCCACTTCCGCACGATACTCTTTGAACTTATCAAAGGTTTCGCTCTTGCGGTGCATCAGATACACATATCCATACCTCGAGTAATCATCTATGAAAGAGACATAATACTCGAACCCTCCTCGTGCTGTGACGTTCATGGGGCCACATACGTCAGTGTGCATAATTTCTAAGAGCTCCTTAGCCCTTGTACCCTTAGCTCCAAAAGACCTCTTAGTCATCTTACCCTCTAGACAAGACTCACATTGGGGAAGTCGTATCTCCTCCAGAGATTCCAGAGGATCGTCTTTCACCAATCTTTGAATCCTATCCTGATTAATATGACCAAGTCTTAAATGCCAAAGATACGCCTTGTTAGAGTGAGAAACTTTCAACCTTTTAGAGTTATCAATTAATTCAGTGTCAAGCAGTGAGTACATCTTTGGTCTGATCAAATATAGGTTTCCATCCATCCATCCAGAACAGATAAAAGACTTATTTCTACGAATATCAACTCTTTTACTAAAAGAAACTGAATAAGAATCCTTTATTAAACAAGCTACCGATATAAGGTTCCTCCTAAAATTAGGAACATAAAAACAGTCTTTCAATAAAATAAACCTAAATTGATCAAAATAAAGAAGAACGTCTCCCACTGCCTCAGCCACCACAAAGCTACCATCTCCAGTCCGCAACGAGAGGCTCCTATCATGTAGACTTCTCGTTTCCACGAACCCCTGCATAGAAACACAAACATGATTAGTGGCGCCCGAATCAATGACCCATGTGTCTTTCGATTCTTCCACCAAACACGCTTCTAAGTAATGAAGTTCCTTACCTTCCTTGCCCTTGGTGGCTAGGAATTCCCGGCAAGCCTTCTTGAAGTGACCTACCTTCCCACAGTGGAAGCATTTGGACTTTTCAGGGTCCTTTGGCTTCTTGTTCTTCTTCTTCTTCTTCCCGTTCGAGACAGGAGGATTAGAAGAACGGGAAGCCACTTGCTTCTTATTTGGCCTCTTCCTCTTCCGTGAGGGATTGGAAGATTCTGCCAAATTGGCCTCTCCTTTAGGTCGGACCACATCCTCATCCCTGATCATCCGCTCATAAGCCTGTAGTTGCTTCATGAGCTCGGTAAGTCCTAACTCTTTTGTCGCCAGATTGTATGCGGCCTTAAACCCCACAAAATCTTTAGACAGAGTCTTGAACACCATCTCGATCTGGGTGTTGTAGTCTAACTCAGCACCATTCTCGGTAGCCTCAGCGAAGAATCCCATTAGAGTAATCATATGGTCCTTCACCGGAGCACCCGCCTTTTGCTTAGAGTTCATAATGCTGATTATAGCGGACTGTCGAGCCAATTTTTCTTGCCCTCCGAACATGTCCTCCAGATTTTCCATGATCTCCCCAGCAACTTGATAAGTCTCATGCTGCTTTTGTAAAGCACTCGTCATGCTAGCAAGGATGTAGCATTGAGCTATTTCATTGGATTCTCTCCAACGATTATAGGCAACCGGGACCTCCTCAAGTGGTGTGTCAGGTTTGAGCCCAGGTGGGCATGGTTCGTCCAGTACGAACTTGTGTCTCTCGCAGCTGAGAACTATTAATAGATTTCTTTTCCAATCTTTATAATTGTCGCCATTCAACTTATTTTTAGTAAGTATTGAAATGAGGGGTATCGGTGACATTTTGAACTGAAATAAAATTATACTAGACATCATTACAAAGCCCAAGCAAATATGCAGATAATTTAGCAAATAAAACATACAAGTATGTTCCTACATGAAACTTGAAAAAACATGTAGCATTGCAACGGTAATTCTCAGCACCTATTGCCCCAAGCCACCGAGGGGTGGTCATGAGAACAAATAGCCGGAACATAGACCCCGTCCAATTAATATATGTTGCCTTAAATCCTCCAAGGTTAAGACATATATTAACAACTGCTTATTTGGCCACCAGTTTAGTTAACAGAGCTTCTAGGGAAGGTTAATAACTAAACGAGTCTTGAGTGTATAACCATTGTTTACGTAGCCCGATCCACGTCCTACCAAGCCACCGAGGGGTGGTCATGAATAGGATCACACCCGAACACGTTTTCCACATAGGAGATCCAATCTAGTATACCGGCGGCGGTAAACACCTACCGAGGGGTGTGGTCAGGTAAGAACTGACGCGAGGCGTTACCATGCTTTCACATATGGATCAACAATGGAGGCCGTGGGTTTTGTTTGAAACCCTCTCCCACTCAATATTTTGAAAAACATGCAAGTTTTGACAAATTATGTATGATCAATATAGTATGAGCGGCACTCACCTATCCTATATGACATGTTATCAAATATGCATACAAAACATTCATCAATACATATTTATACATCCATGACATATCACAGAAAAAATAATTGACAGAATAACCAAGCTATGGTTCCATCCTAGAACAAAGAAAATAAAGATTACAAAATTTCATCCAAAGCATTCTTTGGGTCTTGAATTTTGTTCCGTCTTCTTGTATCCATCTTTATGTAGCCTCTCTATTTATTTCTCATCCCATTAATTATTTAAAATTTAAATCTCCCAAAAATTTAAATTTCAAATTCAAATTCCAAATTCGAATTTCAAATTTAAATTTCAAATTTAAATTTCAAACTATTTTAAACATCATGTGTAATAATATGTAATTACAAAATTTCAAATTTTTAATTACATATTTTTAAACATGATTTAAAATTAAATCTCAAATTTAAAAATCAAAATTTTCTGATTTTTTGGACCGTCGGACCGCCGCCTCCGTAGGCGGCAGCCGCCGTGGGCAGCCACCAACCCCGGAGGGGCTGGCAGCCCATGGCCGCCCCTTGTGCAGCCCTGCCGGGCTGCAGGCCAAGCCTGCAGCGCCAAGCTGCACGCCCAGACTGGGCGCAGCAGCCGGCAGGCTGCAGGCAGCGCCTGCAGCCAGTGGCTGCATGCCCAGGCTGCGGCCGGCTTTGGGCAGGCTGCGCCACCCTCGGCTGCAGGCCAAGCCTGCGGCCGTGGGTGATGTTTGCCTGCATAGGGGCTGCCGCAGCCCCATCCTGCCCGAGGGCAGGGGCTGCAGCCCCACCAAGGCACGTCGGCCTATTCCGAGGGGTCGTGTCTCGATTTTCGTGCCATATTCCAATTTACCTATTAGGATCTCCAAAAATTAATTTGAATCCCAATTAAATTGAAATTTTCCACACAATCAAAATTTCAATCTTTAAATTAAATTTAACTTTTGGGAAAAATAAATTACGGTCTTCAATCTTCAATCTCCTCCAAGAATAATTACATAAAAAATTCCTAAACCGTTTCCGGTGTTCAAAAATTCTAACCATAAAAATTCTAAGAGACAAGAATTAATATCCATGGGAATATTACAGTGTTAATAAACTGCTCCCATGGTTACATAAAAATTCCTAGATACAATTTTTCTAAATTCTAAGGAACCATAACCGGTATAAACAAGCATGCTTATAATAATTCAAAAAATTAAAATAACCACACACTTTATACATAATACATGATAACAACATAAAGGAACCCTAGAATGCCACTCTCTAAATATCAAATCCATACATAAATAAAAAGACTAAGTAATTGTCTAATTTATATACATGGCATAGTCATGAGATGGCTCTGATACCAATTGTAGGAAAATAATTCGGTAAAACGTATCAGAGTGGCGCAGCGGAACAATAAAAAATTTTTAGATCGTTAAATATCTCATGATGCCATATACAATAAACCAACAACAATTAAAACTCATACCTCAAGGATGCCAATGTGCAGGAGGAGAATGACCGGAGGCTTCAACCAACTAGCCTTCTCTACTATTCTCCAATTCCCAAATGGCTGAGTGTGTGGGCACTCTGAACCTCGATCGGTATACTAGCACTGCTAGTCTTCTTCCGACCACCCAGATCTCTAAAGAACTTTATTGTCACGATGAGCTGTGCAACAATAAGCCTGCTCACCTGAGAATCTATGGTCTAAGAGAACTGGAGTGGCAGGACCTCTATTTATAGACCTGCATGAGGTGAATCTCTGAATTTGAATTGGATTAGGAAAAGATATTTTCCCTTATCCAAACCCATAAAATCTGAATTTTTCCAAGGGAGAATCTCCACTAAAAATTCGGTTTTCTTAGGATAGATCCAATCCAAATCTCAACAAGATTTTAACTAGAATTTTATCTCCCTTTTTCAACCAAAAAATCTGAAATCTTTAGGAGAAAATCTTCTCCAAATTTTCGGCCACTTTTAGGATAAGGAAGAATCAAAATTCCACTAGGATTTTTCAAGCTAAATCTCATCTCAACCTTATCCAAAAATAACCGAATTTCCTAGGATTAAGGCTCCAAAATTTTGACCACTTTTAGGGAGGGAGAGAATCCAAATTCAACTAGGATTGAAACTTGAATTTTCCCTTGAATCTTATCCACAAAAACCGAATTTTCCATTGAGGATTATCCTCAAAAAATTCACCCACTTTTGTTGGGATTTTGATTCAAAATTCAAGTAGGATTCTAACAAGATTATCCTCTCCAAATCCAACTCAAATTCGAATTTCAAACCTTGTGGATTTTCCACAACAAATTCGAATCCTACTTGGACTGTGATTCAAAATTTGAATTTGAAATTTCAAATTCAAATTTCAAATTTCAAATTTCAAATTTCAAATTTCAAATTTCAAATTTAAATTTCAAATTCAAATTTCAAATTCGAATTTCAAATTCAAATTTCAAATTCAAATTTCAAATTCAAAATTCAAATTCCACAAAACGGTTGTATTTCATATTCTTGTTCTCATGGATAATTTTCTACAACTCCAATCCAATCTCAAATAAAATCATGGCAACTTTATTTGGAGTTCGAATAATTGTGTACTCTATTATCCAAAACAAAATCTGAATCCAACCGGAGAGAATCTTGTCTACCATCCTAATCCTGTGTCATCACCATCCATGCATAATAAACTAGCCAATAGCATACACAAATCAATTTGCCAAATGTTAAGGAATTATGTGGAGCTAGTAGAGGGACTGATTGGACATATATAATCGGGCTCCCGTGATTCCATATGATCATCATTCTGTACCGAACAACTCAATCATATGATCACTAATTTCAGAGTCACACCACTATAAACCTGAAACTGAACTCCCAATTATATACCGTATTACGTAAGCCTGTTACGAGCTACCATCCAATGACCTTGTCATATATGCAAAACCCTCATATGATATCCATGATCAGCCTTAGGTCAAAGTCCGTTTAATCCTACTGATCAGGCTATCTTAAAGTTCCATTATACTACCGAATCAAGAAAATGATTATTCACCATATGTGAATAAGAAGTCATCTGCCCAGCAGACGACCCAAGGCCTTGTCCATTTTCACATTCAGTATAATGCCTTTAAGAGGATACCTTTAACTCCTCAGAGCTATGATTCCGATATCTGCAAACAAACCCTTCATCGTATACAAGTCATGCACCCAACGAACCGGTCTATAAGCTTACTACCTCTGAGATGCTTTAGCCATTGGAACATCAAAGTACACAAGTCATATACATGAAGTAGTTCATTTACTCAGGATTAAGGTTATTGCACAATGAACGTCAAAAGCAGATTGATCCACTCATAGCGGACTACGTAGATCAATCACGCTTTAGTCCCGGTCTAATATGTCACCACCGAGCAACATATCCATGTCTCTACTTGGGAATCCAGCTCCAGACAGTCAAGACAGACCGTCCCCTCCAAGGCTTTAGACAACATAATAGTCTTAACATGAGTTAGATGCTCGGTCTAACCCCATAGACTACAGACCATAGTTTAGACTGCTAACTTTAGAACATTGTCTTCTCGTATACAAAAGTCCATTGCATGCAACGTTCTAACAGTTTTAACACAAGCAGTCAGTGAGCCATATTTGCTTACATTTACTTTAACATGTAAATAAGACGAGGACAGATAGCAATGTAATGAATAACCTCTATGTATAATTTTATTATCCAGTTCAAAATGAATACATCAAAATGTCTCTAATACTTAGGGCATTTCCTAACACTCCTCCCTAGAGAATGGCCGAAATTTTTGAGGAAGATCTCATGAGGATTTTCAGTTATTTTGGATAAGGATAAGATAAAATTCAAGCTTGAAAATCCTAGTTGATTTTTTATTCTTCCCTTACTTTTTGTGGCCAAAAATAATTGAGGAAATCCTAAAGAGATTTTAGGATTTTTGGTTGGTTAGGGGGAGATAAAATTTAAGTTAAAATCTTGTTTGAATTTTGAACACAAAATCTAGAGAATGTGGCTGAATTTTTTAGTTGGATTTGGCTTGAATAATTTCAGATTTTGTGTGTGGATAAGGAAGAAAATCTTCGCCTAATCCAATTCAAATTCAGAGGATCACCTCATGTAAGTCTATAAATAGAGGTCCTGCCACTCCAATTCTCTTAGACCACATACTCTCTGGTGAGCAGGCTTATTATTGCATAACTCACCGTGATGATAAGTTCTTTAGAGATTTGGGTGGTCGGAAGAAGACTAGCAGTGCTAGCATACCGATCGAGGTTCAGAGTGCCCACACACTCAGCCATTCGGGAACTACAGAATAGTAGAGAAGACTAGTTGGTTGAAGCCCTCCGATCATTCTCCTCTTGTAGATTGGTGTCCTTAAGGTATGAGTTTAAATTGTTGTTGGTTTATTGTATATGGCATCATGAGATATTTAACGATCATGAAAATTTTTTATTATTCTACTACGCCACTCTGATACATTTTACCGATTTATTTCCTACAGTCCCCACTTGCCCATGAGAAAACTGGGGCTGATGCTGAACTCCTCCAAGAGAATCACTCAATCGTGGTATGGAGAAACTTGGTCCAGTTAAGCGCTAATTCTGGTCACAAGAATCCCAATACACACGAGAGCATTTCCCTGAAAGTGCTAACAGCCAAAAGGACCCAGTTATCCTAATCAATGGTGCATAGCCAGAGAATCATCTCGATGGCATAAAATCAATCCTGCATTCCTATGGAGTGCTAAAGTAAGAATGCTGTCTATCCTTGCAAATCATACTGGGGACTAATGCCTGTACTGTGATCTCATCATGTCATCATCTTATCCTTACAAAAGGTTTATTTTCAGTAAATAAACATTTACTAATTCAGAATAAAACTAACTTACTTGGATGGCGAACTGGATTTGCATCGTGCCAGGAGGGATATGGTCGAATTGCTCTGATACCAACTGTGATGGCCCACGACGAAGGGTGGGACATCACAAAAATAGGCCTCTAGTATAGTACGTGGCAGGTACAAAGGTTCTGAGGTGTACCTAACCAAGGGGAAACCTAAAAATACAAGCAGAAATGCTGTCGAAATTTCTAAAATGGCATAAGGGTATTTCAGGAAACAAGGGGTAAAAATATTAGACTTGGAAAGGAAACTGAGGCCCCTCAGTAGATTAGGGTTGATAATGAAAACCGAACCCAAAAAAGAATAGTAAAACAACCCTTTAGTGTCTAAAATACCGATAACGAGGAAAAAATTGACGTTAGGGGTATTTTAGGAAACGAGGGGGAAAATTTGTGAACGGGATGAAAAGTCGAGCCCCTCGGGAATCAAGGCTTGAGGATGAGGTAAAAAACATTTTAGGAGTAGTGAAATACCCATTTGAGGCTCTAAAACGCTAGAAAAACGAGAAACGACCCTAGGTGTCAGATGAATAGTACCTAAGGGTCGGGTGATGATTAGTTGTTGATTTTACAATAAATAAAGCTGTAAAAAGATATAGAAACCTAGAGAATATTATTTTATGATATTTGGGCTTATAAGGGAAAATGATAGAATAAAATTATTACGGTCCCGAGACCCGTCAATGGTAAAATGATCATTTTGACAAAAAATTTTCGAAAGGCTCGGAAAGGATGGTAAAGGATCCAAAATGTTTAAAATAAGATTCTAGAGGCCATAACAAAGATTTTAAAATTAAAATCTAAAAATTGTAAAGTACACGGGCGTGTACTATAGAACACGACCGTGTAGAGTAAACTCGAGAGGTGCACGGGCTTTAACACGGGCGTGTTGCAAGCTATGTACCACATAAAGAGTTGAATTATGTTGTAAAATTTATCAGAAAATGAATATATCCAAGGTGATAATTAATAATGGGTATTAACAGACAATATTTTGTTTGTAGGGACCCAAATTAGAGACAAAATTGCAGAGGACATCCAGGATTGGACGTTATCGCAGTGGCAGTAAGTTCAAGCATTTTTAATGTCTGCAATATGAAATATTGTAATATTTCATTATGTACTAGTGATACATTAGATGTAAGTCCTATGGGCAATAGGGTATAGCAAGACTAACACACCTAATGAGTTGATAAATTGAGAAGTGTATTATGGGTACACTATAAGAAGAGTGTGACTAAAATTAAGACACACCCTTAAAGAGAAAATGAGTAAGATCTACGGGCAACAAAGGTTCCTAACCTTGTGGTGACGATTAATGTCACTTGGTTAGAACTGTAATTGAAAAATGGTAAAGAATCCACTTTTGGCATACTACCCCTCCAACGAGAGTGGTGGAGGTTACAGGTCCTTCGGGGATATGATGACCACTTTGGGTGATGATAGAACTCGAGAGGAAGGAGCCTTAGGGTCACTTCTAAGGCCTTCCTAGTCAGTGCGCATGTGATATCGGTATAAGGCCAATAGAACCCAAAACCAGAAGATAAACAAAGATAATAGATAAAATGTTATGGAAGCCATAACTGAACATAATTGAGCACAACTAACACTAGCACTAAGTGTAGTGGACTCAGTTTGGGTGATGTGAATAGTAACTGATTAGGATCGAAGTTACTATTCATCGTCACGGATGAATAGTACTATTCATAGGAAATTGGATTTTTTATATTTTTGAATCTGTGTGATTCATAGTACATATGTTGGAACTTACTGAGCCTGTTAGCTCACCAGTTTATTCATATTGTAGGTAAGAAACCTGTCCAGTAGACTTCTAGATGGCAGCAGAATACACGAGTGTCAATGAGATAAGGAATCCACTGTGAATCATGGTCCTACTGCTAGTCTTCCGCTGAGCGACAAAAGTTAGTGAATTGAAGAGAATGTATGTTGAAAACAAGTTTACAAAAAGTATCTTTATAAATTATGTTGTATTGTAAAAGAGAGAAAACTATAGTATAGTTGTAAATTTTATATGGCTTTCATACAATGCCTTAGTGCAAGGAAAGTGTTCTTATAAAGAAAATATATATATGGGCAAAAATTTTGGGCCCTGAAAATGAGAGGTTTAAAGTAAGAAAGTGTTTTACCATGATGACCAGACGAGGTGCATGGGCTGTCTTGATCAAAGATCGAGTTGAATTCAAGACGGTTACGCGTGGCCAAGGTTGGGGGCGTCATAGGTTGGTATCAGAGCAGTTAACCTTATCCCTATTGACACAAAACGTAGCCTGCTCATCAATCCAAGTAAGTTAGCTTTCTTTAAGTTAGTTAACTTTTTGTTTATACGAGGTTATATATTTTGTAGGATATACGATGACTAGACCATCGTATATGCGACCCTATCTATACCGACCGAGAGAACTGATCGGGTTATGGACTAGACCCGTGACCAGACCGTCTACGATCCATCGAGCAGTGCCTCGGCTGCAGATACATAAGCCACCAGCGCTGTAGGTTAGAGCATCGGCACCGATCCAAGCACCACCTCCTTGACCGGTAGTCAATCCACTAGTCACTATAGACATTTCAATTGTGGGTGGGCGGGTCCATGTAAGATCCAAAGTATCGATACGAGCTATACATGCCTTCAGAGGTAGTCATCCACCCACATTCGAGGGAGGTCAAAAGGGGATCTCTACCCGAGATTGTGTGATAACCGGGAATTTTTAGATTCTCGGAGTACATTAAAATTGTATGTATGTATCAATTTTAGTAAATAAAATATAAAAAAGTTGTGTTTTAATACTGTAAAAATGTTCTGGTAGTGTTAAAGTGAGTGTGTTCAGAGATGGAAAATCTTATCAAATAGAAACGGGTAAGACGGCTCGAAAACAAAGCCAAAACCTTGAAGAACTCACCGGAGTGCACTAAAAGACGAAAATTTACGGCAGAGAATTCTGGCCAAACAGAAGCAAAATAAAACAAACCGATCACACTGGAGGCGCTTGGAACCCGCCTACACGATTTTGGTAAAGTTCCATTCGGTTTGACTTTTAGTCAAAATTTGACCTCGAATTAATTCATATATTAATTAGACGATGTTATGGTGACATCATAAATGTGGATTTAGTTAATTAGGGAAATTAAGGTTAATTAATGAGGTAGGTAGCTTAAAGGTCAGGATTTAATGCTTTTTGAATCAAGGGCCATGATCAAGCCAAAATGGCATAAAAAAATTTTTGGAAATTTTAGAAAAAGGGGATTCGGCCACTTGGTGAGAAGGTATCCCAAAAATTCTATTTTTGACCCCAAAAAGTTTGCATTTAACTCCCTAAACAAATACGAAATTATTGAGAAAAATTGGAAAAAGGCCCCCATCCATTTGCCTATAAATAGGCTTCAAAATTCATTTGAAAATTTTGGAAAACTTAGCCAACTCTTACCAATTTTTCTGCCAAAAATCCGTGTGTCTCCTTCCCTTTCTAAGCCAAAATTAGTCAAAATTTTACACCAAAATTAACTTCCAATCCTAGCCAAGGTTGCAAGGGAACAAGTTCATAAGGTTAGCTTCTAATTTGAAGCATTTTTCATGTTTTTTCCTGCAAAAATCCGTGGTACTATTGGTGTAGAAAATGGTTGGAAGTTTGGTGAATTGGTTTAGTGTTTATGTTCATCTAGTGACATGTGAATTAAAGCATGATTTAGAACTAGGAAACAAGCAAAATTTTGCATGATTTCCTATAAAAATCCTTGGCTTGTTAAGGGGAAAAATGTTGAGAAATTTGGTGAATTGCTTTAATGGTTATGTAAGTTTGATACTATGTTTATTAAAGCATGAATTGGAATAATGAAACAAGCAATTTTGATGCATGTTTCATGCTAGAACCCATGGCCACTAAACACTAGAAAATGGAAAATTTTTAGTGTCGAACAATGATGAGAACTGTTGATAAAACCCTAGTAATAAGAACAAAAAGTTCCTATGTGTTTTAGCATGAAAATCCGTGGCTTACTGCTAGGGTTGGAATAAAATTTTGTTAGATTTTAAATGTTTATATGTACATTGGAAAACCTAGGATTGATATGTGATAATTGAATATTGTGATGAAAAATATTTGGTGTTGTTAATCATGAGAAACTGAGGCTATAAGTGGAAAAAAATTTGATGAATTGTGTTGACCTTTGAATATTGGTTAATGTGGAAAAGTTTTATGCAAAGTTTGGCAACCTTGTACAAAATAGGCCTTTGTTATAGTATGTGGCAGGTACAAAGGTTCTGAGGTGTACCTAACGCCGGGGAAATCTAAAAATACAAGCAGAAATGCTGCCAAAATTTCTAAAATGACATAAGGGCATTCAAGAAACGAGGGGTAAAAATATTAGGCACGGAAAGCAAACCGAGACCCCTCGGTGGGTTAGGGTTCATAATGGAAAACCAACCCAAGAGGAATAGTAAACCGACCCTTGATGACTAAAATGCCTAGAATGGGAAAAATTTCACGTTAGGGGTATTTTAGGAAACGATGGGAAAAAAATTAGATCGGGATAGGAAACTCGAGCCCCTCAGGAATCGAGGCTTGGGGACGGGTGAAAAACGTTTAAGAAGTAGTTAAATACCCATTTGAGGCTCCGAAACGCTAGAAAAACATAAACGACCATAGGCGTCAGATGAATAGTAATTGAGGGTTGGAAAATGACTAATTGTGATTTTATAGCAAATAAAGCTGTAAAATGATACAAAAGCCTAGGGAATATTATTTTATGGTATTTGAGCTTAGAAAATTCAGAAAAAATGATAGAACGGAATAGTACGGTCCCAGACCCTTTAAGGGCAAAATTTTCATTTTGACCCATTAAGGATCTAGAATGCCTTAAATAAAATTCTAGACTTCAAAATAAAGGTTTTAGAGTTAAAAATCTAGAGTTTAGACAATACACGGGCATGTACATTGAAACACAGCCATGTAGAGTGAACCCGAGAGATACACGGGCAGGGACACAGGCATGTTGCAGACCATTACGACAAATAAAGGTGAAATTTGTTGAATTGTTAAGTGAAATGAATATATATCCAAAGTGATAATTAATGATGGGTATTAACAGATAATACTATGTCTGTAAGGACCCAAACTAGAGATAAAACTGCAGAAGAGTTCCGGAAGTGGACATTATCACAGTGGTGGTAAGTTCAAGCATTTTCATGTCTACAACATAAAATACTGCATTATTTTGTTATGTACTAGTTGTACTTTAGGTATTAAGTCCTATAGATGTTGGGGGATTAGTTAGTATAACACATCCCACATAATAAGAAAAAGATAAATATCTAAGGCATACGGGCAATGGAGGTTAATGACCTTGAGGTGACGTTAAATGTCACTTGGTCAGAATTATAATTGAAAGATGGTAATAAAACCATTTAAGACGTACCGCCCCTCCAACTTTGTGGTGGAGGTTTATAGATCTTTTGGGGATATAATAATCGCTACGAGCGATGAGGGCTGGAGAGGAAGAAGCTTTAGAGTCACTCCCTAAGCCCTCCCAATCAGCATGCTATAAATTATCAGTACAGCCACTATGAGCACAAAACCATAATTTAAATAGAGATAATAGACAATAATGTGACGAAAGCCATAATAGAGCATAATTGAGTATAACCGACACTAGCACTAAGTTGTAGTGGATTCGGTTAGGGTGACGTGAATAGTAATCAGTTAGGGTAACAGTTACTATTCATCAATCAAAGGTCAAAGTTACTATTCATGGTATATAGTACTATTCATGTATGAATAGTTCTACTCATAGAAAATTGTGTTTTTGATGTTTTTGAATCTATATGATTCTTACTAAGTATGTTTGAACTTACTGAGCCTGTTAGCTCATCAGTTTGTTCATGTTGCAGGTAAGGAACTTGTTCAATAGACTACATGGATGGTGACAGGATGTGCACGTGTCAATGGGATAGGGAATCCACTGTGGATTTTGGTCCTGATACCAGTCTTCTGCTGAGTGATAAAATAGTGAATTGAAGAGAATGTATTTTGAAAAATGATATATATATGTATTGTATGTTTGTACATTATGTTGTACTGAAAAAGACAACTAAAAGTTAGTTTTATATTTCATATGGCTTTCATACTTAGCTTTCATTTGAGGAAAGTATGTATTAAAAAGAAAAAAAAATTATGGTTGAAATTTTTGGCCCTGAAAAATAAGAGTTGAAAGAAAAAATGTTTTAAATGGCGTTCCAGATTCGGTGCATGGGTTGTCTTGGTCGACAACGGAGTCGAATCATGACAGTTTCACGTAGTTGGATTTGGAGGCATCACAAGTTAGTATCAGAGCAGTTGACCATATTCCTATTGGCATGGAACGCGATCTGCTCGTCAATCCAAGTAAGTTAGCTTTCTTTAAGTTAGTTAACTTTTTGTTTATACGAGGTTATATATATTTGTAGGACATTCAATGACTAGACCACCTTATATGAGACCCCACCCATACCGATCGAGAGGATCGATTCGGGTATGGACTAGGCCCATGATCAGACTATCCATGATCCATCGAGCAATGCCTTGACCGCCGATACCTGACTCGCCAGCACTAAGGACAGTAGCACTAACACCGGTACAAGCACCACCTCCTCGACCCGTTGTAAATCCACCAGTAGGTATAGATATTCCAGTGGTGGGAGAACGAGCACATGTAAGATCCCGAGTATTGGTACGAGCAGAATATGCCTTCAGAGGTAGTCATCCACCCACTTTTAAGGGAGGTCAAAAGGGGATCTCTACACGAGATTGGCTGCATGATATGGAGACCATCATGCATCAGTGCGATATAGATGAGGACTATTGGATGTTGTTAGTAGTCGGCACATTCTATGAGGATGCACAGATGTACTGAGAGTACTGTGATTAGGAGATGTTGTTGGGACTAGATTGGTCTGAGTTCTGACACATTATGATACTGCAGTTTCCACTGAAGAGTCTAGCATCACCGTTCCAAACCCTCTAGAGAGTAGGGTATTAACTCTGCCACCAGCTATGCCTAGATATACAGATATGAGGAGTTTGTTCTCCAAGCTGAGAGACTCCAAATGCTGTTGAGTGATACGGTGTTCACTTATGAAGTATGGTTTGAGGAGAACATAGTGAGGAAATGCCTTATGTCTAACCTCATTGAGGAGGATTTTTGTGATATTTTCTAGAAGGGGCTCACTATAGATCTATGACAGAGGGTAACCCCTTTATACCCTACTACTTTACGCGAGTTTATAGTTACTGTAACCAAGGTAAAGGAAGAATTGATGATGGAGCGCATGGTGTGCAAGAGACGTGAGCAGTTATTACAGGATGCCATGCTAGATCGTCTGTATAGGGCACGGTCTATGGTGAATGATCATAAGGCCAGCACATCAAGATGAGGAGAGGGTACGAGTCCTACTAGGGGATCGACACTATCCGAGGTTGGTAATGGCTCGGATGAGGACGAAGAATATCCAGAGGAGCTTCCGATAGTTCCAGGTCTACCTCAAACAGGGGATTAGATATAAACCATATAAGATGTATAAATGTGTATATATCTATATGTGTGTATATATGACTATATCGAAAGGCCATTTCGAAAAAGAAACCTTCGAACGGATGTGTATATGGAAAATTTTGAAATGAAATGAAATGACATTTTGACATGTTCAAATGATGAAATGTTGAAATTATATGATGATTGAAACTATTTTTACTTGTATTGTAAAAATATGTTTATGGAAAATCTAACGAACAATTTTCATGTGATTATAGGAAATAGGAAAAGATGGTGAATCCGCGAAACCTGAGAAACATGAGAGGGCGTCCAGTCCTTTCAGAGAGAGTAGATGAACTAGAAGCCATGTTAGAGGCTCAGATGAAGGCAAATGCTGAGCTGAGACAAAGAATAGAACAGATGGAGCAAAGGCAAGGCCAAGAAGAAGGCCAAAACCCACAGATGGTCGCACCTAAACAAGACGTGCTGCTAATTGAACTTGAGATTGAAATAGTAGAACCACAACCCCAACCTAGAGTCAATCAACAACCACTTTATGAATGATTCTGATGAATGAAGCTGTCAAAATTCGAGGGTTCCACAAACCCTTTAGAAGTAGAAGAGTGGTTATCTTCAGTCCATATGATATTGGAATTTATGGAGTTGATCAATCAGGAAAAGATTATGTGTGCATCCTTTATTCTGAAGAAGGATGCAAGATTTTGGTGGAATTCAGTCAAGCTAAGAAGAAACATGTTCACAATGTCAGGGTTAGATTTCTTAGAAGAATTTAATCAAAAGTACTACAATCTCACACTACTTCGACCCCAACAAAGAGAGTTTACAGAGTTGAAGCAAGGGGACATGTCAGTGATAGAAGTCTGTAGCAAGTTTGACCAATTATCCTGATTGTGTCCATATATTGTCTCCACTAAGAGGGAGAAAATCCAGAAGATGCTGGGAATGTTCTGTCCTGAAATATCAGCATTAGTGGACAGTGGGTTGATGCCGCCCACTACTGCATCTGATTGTATGAGTAGAGCTTTGAGAGCAGTGTATTACCTGGTTAGATGGAAGGAAAAGAAAGAAAAGGTATGGGATGCTAAAAAAAAAAGAGAAGGTTTTGGCAAGAGCAATACAAGCTGGATCGTAGGCTGGACAAAGCAGTCATCTGAGCTCGAATGCTAAGGCCAGGCAAGCAAGTACTTCTAGCTAGTAGTCACAAGGAAAGAGGAAGGGGAATAATTCAGGAACCAGCAGTGGAGGTTGAACAATTATGCTGGACCTATTGTTCGTGACTGTGTTGTCTACGGAAAACGGCATTCAGGCAGATGCAGACTTGCCCCAAACGCTTGTTTCCAATATGGAAAGGATGGCCATTTTGCCAGAAATTGTCCTGAAAATAGGCAAAATGTGCAGGGTTCATTCTAGACACAGCAACAACATCCCTAAGCACATGCAATCCAGGGAATGGTTGAAGGTTCTTTAGCTTCAGAGAGGCAGGAAAGACTACAAGGTTTACCTCATGCGGATGCTAGAGTAATGGTGTATACCAAGGAGGATGTGGAAGCAGGGATGGCTAACGTAGTGACAAGTCAGTTTTCTGTCGCTAATCATTTGGCATCTATTTTATTTGATTCTGGTGCTACGTATTCATTTATTTCATATCAATTTGCAAACAAGATAGGATATCCAAAGGATAACGTGGGTATAACCTTTAGAATGGCTTTACCCTCAGGAGAAGTATTGATGTCCAATTATTGGCTACCTTATGTGCCAATAATTGTGGCAAATAGGGAGTTGTATGCAGAATTGATGGTGATAAAGCTTACTGATTATGATATAATACCAGGAATGGACTTCCTAGGAAAGTATCAAGCCATGATCGATTGCCAAAAGCGAAAGATAATGTTCCAACTCGACCAGGAAGATGGATTCGAATATGTCAAATCGTCATGCAAACCAAGAACGATAATGATTCGATGAAGGCTAAAAGGCTAATGTCGAGCGGCTGTGCTAGATATTTAACATATATAGTGGATGTAAAAGAGGAACGGAAGCTTCAACCCGAAGATGTTCCTATTGTGAAAGAGTTTATCGATGTTTTCCCAGAGGAATTATCAGGATTGCTGCCAGAACAGGAAATTTCCTTTGATATTGAATTGATTCTAGGAACCACACCCATCTCAAAGGCGCCATACCGGATGGCACTGATAGAGTTGAAAGAGTTACAAAAGCAGCTGAAAGAGCTTCTTGACAAGGGATTTATACGTCCGAGCTATTCCCCATGGGGTGCTCCCGTACTGTTTGTCAAGAAGAAGGATGGATCTTTTTGCATGTGCATCGACTACCGAAAGTTGAACAAGGTTACTATCAAGAATAGGCAGAATTGACGACTTGTTTGACCAACTCAAAGGCGCAGCATTATTCGCCAAGATTGATCTATGATCGGGATACCATCAGTTGCAGATCAAGGAGAGCGACATTCACAAGACCGCATTTAGGACCCGTTATGATCATTACGAATTCCTTGTGATGCAGTTTGGGTTAACAAATGCACCAGCTGCATTTATGGACTTGATGAATTGAGTCTTCAAAGAATATCTAGATAAGTTTGTCATTGTGTTTATTGATGATATACTTATATATTCAAAGACTCGCAAGGAGCACGATGAACATCTGCGGATCATTTTGCAGATGATAAGGAAGCATCAACTCTATGGCAAATTTTCTAAGTGTGAATTTTGGCTAGATAAAGTACATTTCCTTGGACATGTGGTTTCCAAGGAAGGAATTGCCGTGGACCTGACAAAAGTAGAGGTGATCAATGAATAGCCTGCACCTAAGAATGTGACTGAAATACGGAGTTTCTTGGGTTTAACTGGCTATTATAGAAGATTTGTAGAGGGATTCGCATGACTCGCTGCACCTCTCACGGCTTTAACACGCAAGGAGAGGAAGTACGAGTGGACGGAGGTGTGCAAAAGAAGCTTTCAACAGCTGAAAAGGTGATTAACTAGTGCACCAATCCTTACACTTCCTACTGAAGGGGAGATATTCATGATTTACAGTGATGCATCAAAGATGGGATTAGGACCTGTCCTGATGCCAGGCGACAAGGTAATTGCCTATGCCTCGCATCAATTAAAGGACCATGAGAGAAATTATCCCACGCACGATCTAGAACTTACTGCAGTAGTGTTCACATTGAAGATTTGGTGACACTATCTGTGTGGAGCTCATTGTTAGATTTATACTGACCATCAGAGTTTAAAATATTTCTTCACACAAAAGGAGCTGAATATGTGACAAAGGAGATGGCTAGAGCTGGTAAAGGATTATGATTGTGAAAACCTCTACCATCCCGAAAAAGCCAATCGTGTTGCTAATGCATTAAGTAGGAAATCTACTGTTTTGCAGCAACTGCCGATTGAAAAATTTCCAAGGCCATTGCAACAGGAGATTAACACATTGAAGATGGAGCTAAAAACAAGAAGATTGGCTGTACTACAATTGGAATCATCGTTATATGAGGACATTAGAGAAGATCAAAAGCGAGATCTGAATCTATCAAGTCCTCAAGAAGGAGTGTCCAAAGATGGATTAATCCTACATCAGGGAAAAATTTATGTTCCCGATGATGAAGGATTAAGAAGGCGAATTATGGCAGAATTCCATGAAATGCCATATTCGATACATCCCGGAGCTAGTAAGATGTACTAGGATTTGAAATTGCAATTGTGGTGGAAAGGGATAAAGAAGGACATTGCTGAATCTGTGAGTAAATGCATGACATGTCAAAAAGTTAAGGCTGAACACCGACATCCTGGTGGAAAACTAGAGCCTTTGGAGATTCCTGAATGGAAAGAGGAACATATTACGATGGACTTTGTGGTAGGATTGCTGAAGACCTGAGAAGGCTACGATGCTATCTGGGTTATTGTCGACAAATTGACAAAGATAGCAAGGTTCATAGCAATGAAAATGACTTTTTCACTGGAAAAGTTAGCAAACTTATATGTTAACCACATCGTCAGGTTACATGGAGTTCCTAAGTCCATTGTATCAGATCATGATGGACGATTCACTTCAAATTTTTAGAAGTGCATGCAAGAAGCTATGGGAACAGAAGTGCGCCTGAGTACAGCATTTCATCTGCAGACGGACGGGCAATCTGAGCGGACAATTCAAACGCTAGAGGGCATGCTTCGCGTGTGTATAATAGATTTCCCAGGGGCGGAATGAGAAACTTCCATTGGTAGAATTTTCGTACAATAATAGCTACAAAACTTTGATAGGTATGGCACCCTATAAAGTGCTATATGGAAGGAAGTATAGATCACCTGTCCATTGGTATGATTTACAAGAAAAACGATTACACAAGATAGATTTTGTACAAGAAACAGTGGATATAGTTACAAAAATATAGCAACGGATGAAAATAGCATAGAGCTGACAGAAGAGCTATGCGAACAAAAGACGAAGACCCCTAGAGTTTAATAAAGGGGATTTCATATTCTTAAGAGTCTCCTCGATGAAAGGAATAATGCAATTCGGAAAGAAAGGAAAATTGAGTCCAAGATATATTGGGCCATATGAGATCATGGAATGCATTGAGAAGGTTGCCTATAGATTGGCATTACCTCCAGAAATGCCGGCAGTACACCATGTGTTTCACGTGCTGATGTTACGAAAGTACATATTGGATCTGTCCCATGTGCTGAAACATGAACCGATCTAAATTCAGGAAGATTTAATGTACAAAAAGAAGCCTGTTCGAATCTTCGTAGGGGAAGAGAAAGTCTTGAGGAATAAAACGAACTCATTAGTCAAAGTGCTGTGGAAAAATCACAATGTTGAAGAGGCTACATAGGAATGAGAGGAAGAAATTAGAAATTTATACCCCCCTTGTTCTAAATTTTTGAGGACGAAAATTTTATAAGGAGGGGTGAATGTGATAACCGGGTATTTTTAGATTCTCGGAGTACATTAAAATTGCATGTTTGTATCAATTTTAATAAATAAAATATGAAAAAGTTGTGTTTTAATATTGTTGGTAATACTGTGAAAATGTTCCGGCAGTGTTAAAGTGAGTAAGTTCGGAGATGGAAATTCTTATCAAACAGAAACGGGTAAGACGGCTCGAAAACAGAGCCAAAAACCCTGAAGAGTGCACCGGAGTGCACTAAAAGATGAAAATTTACAGTAAGGAATTCTGGCCAAACGGAAGCAAAATAAAACAAACTGATCGTGCCGAAGGTGCCTGGAACTCGCCTACGCGATTTCGGTAAAGTTCCATTCGGTCAAAATTTGACCTCAAATTAATTCATATATTAATTAGATGATGTCATGGTGACATCATAAATTTGGATTTAGTTAATTAGGGAAATTAAGGTTAATTAATGAGTTCGGTAGCATTAAAGGTTATGATTTAATGCTTTTTGAATCAAGGGCCATGATCAAGCCAAAATGGCATTGAAAAAAAATTTGGAAATTTTGGAAAAAGGGGATTCGGCCACTTGGTGAGAAAGCAGCCCAAAAATTCTATTTTTGACCCCAAAATGTTTGCACTTAAGTCCCTAAACAATTAGGAAATTATTGAAAAAAATTACAAAAAGGCCCCCATCCATTTGCCTATAAATAAGCTTCAAAATTCATTTGAAAAATTTGGAAAACTTAGCCAAACTCTTGCCAATTTTTCTGTTAAAAATCTATGTGTCTCCTTCCCTTTCTAAGCCAAAATTTGTCGAAAGTTTACACCAAAATTAACTTCCAATCCTAGCCAAGGTTGCAAGGGAACAAGTTCATAAGGTTAGCTTCTAATTTGAAGCATTTTTCATGTATTTTCTTGCAAAAATCCGTGGCACTATTGGTGTGGAAAATGGTTGGAAGTTTGGTGAATTGGTTTAGTGTTTATGTTCATCTAGTGACATGTGAATTAAAGCATGATTTAGAACTAGGAAACAAGCAAAATTTTGCATGATTTCCTATAAAAATCTGTGGCTTGTTAAGGGGAAAAATGTTGAAAAACTTGGTGAATTGCTTTAATGGTTATATGAGTTTGATACTATGTTTATTAAAGCATGAATTGGAATGATAAAACAAGCAATTTTGGTGCACGTTTCATGGTAGAACCCATGGCCAATAAACACTAGCAAATGGAACAATGATAAGAACTGTTAATAAAACCCTAGTAATAAGAACAAAAAGTTCCTATGTGTTTTAGCATGAAAATCCGTGGCTTAATGCTAGGGTTAGAATGAAATTTTGCTAGGTTTTTAATGTTTATATGTACATTGGAAAACCTGAGATTGATATGTGATAATTGATTATTGTGATGAAAAATATTTGGTGTTGTTAATCATGAGAAACCGAGGCTATAAGTGGAAAAAAAATTGATGAATTGTGTTGAATTTTGAATGTTGGTTAATGTGGAAAATATTTATACAAAATTTGGTAACCTTGTATAAAATAGGTCTTTGGTATAGTACGTGGCAAGTACAAAGGTTCTGAGGTGTACCTAATGCTGGAGAAACCTAAAAATACAAGCGGAAATGCTGTCGAAATTTCTAAAAAGGCATCAGGGCATTTCGGGAAACGAGGGGTAAAAATATTAGGCTCGGAAAGGAAATCAAGACCCCTCAGTGGGTTAGGATTCGTAATGGAAAACCAATCCAAGAAGAATAGTAAACCGACCCTTAATGACTAAAATGCCTAGAATGGGAAAAATTTCACGTTAGGGGTATTTTAGGAAACGATGGGAAAAAAATTAGATTGGGATAGAAAACCCGTTCTCCTCCAGAATCAAGGCTCTGGGACAAGATGAAAAATATTTCAGGAGTTGTGAAATACCCATTTGAGGCTTCGAAACCCTAGAAAAATTAGAAACGACCCTTAGTGTCGGATGAATAGTAATCGAGGGTTGGAAAATGACTAATTGTGATTTTATAGCAAATAAAACTATAAAATGATACAGAAGCCTATGGAATATTATTTTATGATATTTGGGCTTAGAAAAGTCATAAAAAATGATAGAACAGAATAGCACGGTCCCGTGACCCGTTAGGGGCAAAATGGTCATTTTACCAAAAATTTCTGAAAGGCTCGGAAAGGACCGTAAAGAATCTCGAATGCCTTAAATAAAATTCTAGAACCCAAAATAAAGATTTTAGAGTCAAAAATCTATAGTTTAAATAGTACACGGGCGTGTACATTGAAACACGGCCATGTAGAGTGAACTCGAGAGGTACACCGGCAGGGACACGGGCGTGTTATAGACCGTTACCACAAATAAAGTTGAAATATGTTGAATTGTTAAGTGAAATGAATATATATCCAAAGTGATAATTAATAATGGGTATTAACAGACAATACTATGTGTATAGGGACCCAAACTAGAGATAAAATTACGAAGGAGTTCCGAAAGTGGACATTATCACAGTAGTGGTAAGTTCAAGCATTTTCATATCTGCAACATGAAATATTGTATTATTTCGTTATGTACTAGTTGTACATTAGGTATTAAGTCCTATAGACGTTGGGGGATTAGTTAGTATAACACATCATAATAAGAAAAAGAGAATATCTAAGGCCTACGGGCGATGGAGGTTAATGACTTTGAGGAGGCGTTTAATGTCACTTGGTCAGAATTATAATTGAAAGATGATAATAAAATCATTTAAGGCGTACCACCCCTCTAACTTTGTGGTGGAGGTTTACAGGTCCTTCGGGGATATAATAATCACTACGAGCGATGAGAGCTGGAGAGGAAGAAGCTTTAGGGTCACTCCCTAAGCCTTCCCAGTTAGCGCGCTTTAAATTATCGGTACAGCCACTAATAGCTCGAAACCAGAATTTATATAGAGATAATAGACAATAACATGACGAAAGCCATAACAAAGCACAATTGAGTATAACCGACACTAACACTAAGTTGTAGAGGATTCGGTTAGGGTAATGTGAATAGTAACCGATTAGGGTAACAGTTACTATTCATCGATCAAAGGTCAAAGGTCAAAGTTACTATTTATGGTGAATAGTACTATTTATGTATGAATAGTACTATTATAGGAAATTGTGTTTTTGATGTTTTTGAATCTATGTGATTCTTACTAAGTATGTTTGAACTTACTGAGCCTGTTAGCTCATCAGTTTGTTCATGTTGCAGGTAAGAAACCTGTCCAATAGACTACATAGATGGTGACAGGATGCGCACGTGTCAATAGGATAGGGAATCCACTGTGGATTTTGGTCCTGGTACCAGTCTTCCGTTGAGCGATAAAATAGTGAATTAAAGAGAATGTACTTTGAAAAATGATATATATATGTATTGTATGTTTTTACATTATGTTGTACTCAAATAGACAACTAAAAGTTAGTTTTTTATTTCATATGGCTTTCATACTTAGCTTTCATTTGAGGAAAGTATCTATTAAAAAGAAAAAAAAATTATGGGTGAAATTTTGGGCAAATAAGAGTTGAAAGAAAAAGAGTTTTAAATGGCGATCCGGATTCGATACACGGGCTGTCTTGGTCGACAACAGAGTCGGATCATGACAGTTTCACGTGGTTAGATTCGGGGGTGCCACAGATTGGCTGCATGATATGGAGACGATCATGTGCCAGAGTGACATTGATGAGGACTGGTGGGTCCTGTTAGCAGTTGGCACTTTCTGTAAGGATGCACAGATGTACAGGGACTATTATGATCAGGAGATGCTGTTAGGACTCGATTGGGATGAGTTCAGACATATTATGATACTATAGTTTCCACCAAAGATCCAGCATCACCGGTTCCAGACCCTCCGGAGAGCAGGGTAGTGACATCATCACCGGCTATGCCCAGGTATACAGATGTGAGAGAGTTTGTTCTCCTAGCTGAGAGACTGCAGATGCTACTGAGTAATATTGTTTTCACTTATGCAGTACGGTTTGAGGAGAACGTAGTAAGGAGATGCCCTATGTTTTACCACACTGACGAGGATTTCTGTGACATCTTTTGGAAAGGGCTTACTATAGATCTACGACAGATGGTAACCCCATTTTATTGTACTACGCTACATGAATTTATAGTTGTGGTAGCTAAGGTAGAGGAAGAACTAATGATGGAACGCATGGTGCACAAGAGACATGAGCTGCTATTGTAAGATGCCATGCTAGATCATCTATATGGTGAGAGACCTATGGCGAATGACCATGAGGCTGGCCCATAGAAGTGGCAAGAGGGTACGAGTCCTACTGGAGGATCGACACCATCCGAGGTTAGAAATGGTACGAAGGAGAATAACGAGGATCTAAAGGAATTTCTACCAGTTCTAGGTCAACCTCAACTAGGGGACTAGATGTAAAAACATATAAGATGTATAAATGTATATATATCTGTATATGTGTATGTATGACTGTATCGAATGGCCATTTTGAAAAAGAGCCTACGAGTTTATGTGTATATAAAAATTTTGAAATGAAATGACATGGAATTTTGATTTGTTCAAAATGATGAGATGTCTAAAATTATATGACAATAGAAACTATATTTACTTATATTCTAAAAATATGTTTTTTGAAAATCTAACAATTGATTTCATGTGATTATAAGCTATAGATAAAGATGGTGAATCTGCGTAACCTAACGAACATGAGAGGGCGTCCAGTCCTTTCTGAGAGAGTAGATGAATTACAAGCTATGTTCGAAGCTCAAATGAAAGCAAATGTTGAGTTAAGACAAAGAATCGAGCAGATGGAACAGAGGCAAGGCCAAGATGAAGGCCAAACCTCTCAAATGGCTGCACCTGAACCAGAAGTGCCCCCCACTTGTGTCGAAAATAGTAGTGGAACCCCAACCATAACCCCGAGTTAACCAGGAACCACTATACGAATGATTTTGATAGATTAAGTTGCCAGAATTTGAGGGTTCCACCAACCCATTAGAAGCAGAGGAATGGTTGTCCTCACTCCACATGATCCTGGAATTTATGAATCTAAATGATCAAGAGAGGATCATGTGTGCAACTTTTGTGTTAAAGAAAGATGTAAGATTTTGGTGAGACACAATCAAGCTGAGAAGGAACGTGTTCACAATGTCATAGTTAGATTTCTTAGAGGAATTTAACCAAAAATACTACGACCATGCATTGCTGTGACCCCAATAGAGGGAATTTGTAGAGTTGAAACAGGGAGACATGACAGTATTTGAAGTCTATCAGAAGTTCAACCAGTTATCCCGACTGTGTCTACATGTTGTCTCAAAGGAGAGAGAGAAGATTCAAAAGATGCTGGGAATGTTTCGAGCTGAAATCTCAGTGTTGATAGATAGTGGGTTAATGCCTTCCACTACTGTATCAAACTATGTCAGTCGAGCTTTGAGGGCTGAGTATCACTTAGCTCGATAAAGGGAGGAGAAGGAAAAGATTTGGGATGCCAAGAAAAAGGATAAAGTCTTGGCCAAAGTCGCACAAGCTGGATCCCAAGTAGGACAGGGAAGTAAGATAAGTCAGAACACTAAGGCCGGACAATCAAGTACCTCTAGCCAACAGTCTCAAGGAAAGAGAATGGGAAATAATTCTGGAAACAGAAACCAGCAGCGGAGGTTGAACAATAATGCTGGACCTATTGTTTGTGACTACGTTATCTGTGGGAAAAGGCACCCAGGCTGATGCAGACTTGCACCAAATGTGGGAAAGATGGCCATTTTGCCAGGAACTGTCCTGAGAATAGACCAAATACGCAGGGAACGCTCCAGCCGCAGTAGCAACGTCCCCAAGCCCATGCAATGCAAGCAAAGATTGAAGGACCTTCACATTCTGAGACATAGGAAAGATCAGAACGATTTCCTCATGCAGATGCTAGAGTGATGGTCTATACAAAGGAAGATGCGGAAGCCAAGACGTCCAATGTAGTGAGAGGTCAGTTTTCTGTTGTTGATCATTTGGCGTCTATTTTATTTGATTATGGAGCTACGTATTCGTTTACTTCATATGAGTTTGCGAACAAGATAGGGTATCCAAAAGATAACATGGGTATGACCTTTAAAACGGCTCTACCCTCAGGAGAAGTATTGATGTCTAATTATTGGTTGCCTCATGTGCCAATAATTATGGCAAATAGGGAGTTGTATGCAGAATTGATCGTGACGGAGCTTGCTGATTACGATGTAATACTAGGAATGGATTTCCTAGGGAAGTACCAAGCCACGATCGACTACTGAAAATGGAAGATAATGTTCTGACCTGACCAAGAAGATGACTTTGAATATGTTGGTTCATCACACAAATCGAGGAAGATGATGATCAACTCGATGAAAGCAAGAAGGCTAATGTCTAGTGGCTATGCCGGATATTTAGCGTACATAGTGGATGCAATGGAGGAACGGAAACTTCAACCTGATGATATTCCTATTGTAAACGAGTTCCTCAATGTCTTTCCAGAAGAATTACCTGGACTGCTGCCTGAACGAGAGATCTCTTTTGAGATCGAACTGATGCTAGGAACTGCACCTATTTCAAAGGCACCATACCGGATGGCACCGGTGGAGTTAAAGGAACTGCAAGAGCAATTGAAGGAGCATTTTGACAAGGGATTCATTTGTCCAAGCTATTCCCTATTGGGTGCTCCAGTACTGTTTGTCAAGAAGAAGGATGGAACCTTTCGTATGTGCATAGATTATCGGGAGTTGAACAAGGCCACTGTTAAGAATAGGGATCCGTTACCTAGAATTGACAACTTGTTCAATCAACTCAAAGGCATAGCAGTATTCTCCAAGATCGAGGGATATCATTAGCTGCGGATCAAGGATAGCAACATCCCAAAGACTGGATTTAGGACCCGTTACGATCATTACGAATTTCTTGTGATGCCGTTTAGGTTAACAAATGTGCTAGCTGCATTTATGGACCTAATGAATCGAGTCTTCAAGGAATATCTAGATAAGTTTGTCATTGTGTTTATCGATGACATACTTATATATTCAAAGACTCATGAGGAGCACAAAGAACACCTGTGGATTGTTCTGTAGACAATAAGGAAGCATCAACTCTATGCAAAATTCTCAAAGTGTGAATTTTGGCTCGATAGAGTACATTTCCTCGGACATGTGGTTTCTAAGGATGGAATCACCGTGGATCCTATGAAGGTAGAGGTGATCAATAAATAGCCCGCACCTAAGAATGTGACTAAAATATGGAGTTTCTTAGATCTAGCTGGCTATTATAGAAGATTTGTTAAGTGATTCACATGACTCACTACAGCTCTCATGGCTCTTTCCCATAAGGAGAGGAGGTACGAGTGGACTGAAGTATGCAAAAGGAGCTTCCAAGAGCTGAAAAAGCGATTAATGAGAGCTCCAATTCATACACTTCCTACTAAAGGGGAGATGTTCATGATTTACAGCGATGCATCAAAGATAGGACTAGGAGCTGTCCTGATGCAAGGTGATAAGGTGATTGCTTATGCCTCGTGTCAATTAAAGGACCATGAGTTAAATTACCCCACACATGATCTGGAACTTGCCGTAGTAGTGTTTGCACTAAAGACTTGGCGACACTATTTGTATGGAGCTCAGTGTCAGATTTATACTGACCATCAGAGTTTAAAGTACTTCTTCACTCTGAAGGAGCTAAATATGCGGTAAAGGATATGGTTGGAGCTAGTAAAGGATTATGATTGCGAAATCCTCTACCATCCCAGAAAAGCCAATCACATTGTAAATGCATTAAGTAGAAAATCTACTGTTTCGCAACCATTGCCGATTGGAAAATTTCCAAAACCATTGCAGCATGAGATCAATGCATTGAAGTTGGAACTAATATCTGGAAGATTGGCTGCCCTTCAATTGGAATCATCGTTATACGAGGACATTAGAGAGGTTCAGAAGCGAGATACTAATCTACTAAGTTCTCAAGAAAGAGTGTCCAAAAAGGGATTAATCCTACATCAGGGAAGAATTCATGTTCCCAATGATGAAGGATTAAGAAGGTGGATTATGGTAAAAGCCCATGAAATGCCATATTCAGTACATCCCAAAGCTAGCAAGATGTACCAGGATTTGAGATTGCAATTCTAGTGGAAAGGGATGAAGAAGGACATCACCGAATTTGTAAGCCGATGTATGATGTGCCAAAAAGTTAACGCTGAACACTGGCATCCAAGTAGGAAATTGGAACCGTTAGAGATTCCCGAATAGAAATGGGAACCATTGTATCAGATCGTGATGCACGATTCACTTCAAATTTTTAGAAGTGCATGTAAGAAACCATGGTAACGGAAGTGCGTCTTAGGATAGAATTTCGTCAACAAACAGATGGGCAATCTGAGCGAACGATTCAAACACTAGAATACGTGCTTTGTGCATGTACAATAGATTTCCCAAAAAGCTAGAATGAGAAACTTCTATTGGTAGATTTTTCGTATGATAATAGCTACTAAGCTTTTATAGGAATGGCACCCTATGAAGCTTTATATGGAAGGATGTGTAGATCACCTATTCACTAGTATGATCTACAAGAAAAACAGCTGCATAAGATGGAGTTTGTGCAAGAACAACTGATGCAGTTGTAAAAATACAGCAACAGATGAAAATAGTGCAGAGCCGATAGAAGAGCTATGTGGACAAACAATGAAGATCCCTGGAGTTTAACAAAGGAGATTTCGTATTCCTAAAAGTTTCACCGATCAAAGGAATAATGCAATTCGGTATGAAAGGAAAATTAAGTCCAAGATATATTGGACCATATGAGATCATCGGATGCATTAGGAAGGTTGCCTATAAATTGACGTTACCTCTTGAAATGTCGACAGTGCACAATGTGTTTCATGTGTCTATGTTGCAGAAGTATATATCAGATCCATCCCATGTACTAAAACATGAACCGATCCAGATCCAAGAAGACCTAACGTACGAGAAGAGAAAGTTTTACGTAAACAGTAACTACCACATACTAAATCAAAGGCCTAATTTTTACGTAAAAACACAAACTTTTTACGTAAAAATTTCTATAAAACCTAGTAGTTTTTAATGACATTTCGATCCAGTTTTTAGCTACTCTTACTCTCGATTTTTAATCCACATTTCATACTCACATTTTTCCTCACAAAGTTCTCAATTCCTCACATAACATGCTCACGGTTTTCTTGTTGAAAATCAAGCTTAAAAATTTGTTTTCAAGCTTCTACTTTATTCTCAATTTCATCCACATGCCAATCTAGCTCTTTAAAGCAAATTCAAACCAAACCAAAGCTTAAAATCCATCACACAAACTCAACATGCTTCCATGGTTTTTCTTGATAAAACCTACATCAATTTTTTTTTTCAAGCTCTATTTCATTACTTTCTTCAACCATATGCCAATATCAATTTTTAATGCAAAAAATAACAAAACAAAACTTGAATTTCCCAACATCTTCCTCACGGTTTTCCATTGGGAAAACATATATAAATTTTGTGTTTTTCAACTTTAAACCTTTCCTTGCTTCTCTCACATACTAATATCACTTTTTAAGGCAAAATCTAACAAAACTAAGGCTTGTAATCTGTCACACCCGCACTACATCAGCCTAAGGCTTGAAATCCATCACACCCACACTACATCAGCCACGGTTTTTTGATAGAAAAAGAAAGAAAGAAAAAATTTGCAAAAATGGAAGCTCACCTCACTTATATTGATCACTTGATGCTAAGGATGAATTTAGAACAAGTTTTGGTGGAAATTTTTGAAGAAAACGGCTTGGAGAGTGCACGGAAGAACAGGGTTGGGCAGGAACAAAAATTTTTTCTAGTTTTTAGAAGCTTGAACTGTGTCTTATGGCTACCAAAAATGAGGGATCAAATTGCAAAGAAACCTGGGCAAATTAGCAACTCTTTAGGGGTTTTTTAGAAACTTTTTGAGGGCTTGTTTGCAACTAGAAAAAATTTTTTTTTTCTGATTTCCTCTTTCTTAACTAACTCACCTTGTCCTTCTTTCCCCAAAATTTTTTCAAAATTTCCATGCCATTTTGGCATGATCCTAGCCCTTGGATCAAAGCTACTTTAAACTACAACCATTGGATCTCTTATTTCTTTCCACCCTAATTTTTATCCATTTATTGCATCATTAGGTGACATCATGGATGACATCATTTATTAATTCTAGATCAAAGTTTGACCAAAAGTTAAACCAAACGAAATTTCACCCAAATCACACCGGCAGGTTTCTAAGGCCATCTATGTGATCAGTTTACCTTAATTCACTTCTGTTTGGCCAAAAATCTATGCCATAATTTTTTTGTCTTGTTGTGGATTTTATGTAATCGTCTAGGGTTTTTGAGACTGAAACGGCACGTTTTGTCTTATTTCGATTCGGTAAAATTTCCTATTATCGAATTCCTTTCCTTTAACATTATTAGAACATTTTATTGCGTTTTAAAAAATATTAAATCATACATTTTACATTTTAAATATAAAAATCATTGTATACCTATAATGTACATGTCATCCAAGAATGATTAAATTTATCGGTTATCACAGTTTTTGTCTCTTTAGTGTATGGATTTGATATTTAGAGAGTGGCATTCTAGGATTCCTTTATGTTGTTATCATGGATTATGTGTAAAGTATGTGGTTATTTTAATTTTTTAAATTATTATAAACATGCTTAATTTTGTCGGTTATGATTCCTTAGAATTTAGAAAAATTGTATCTAGGAATTTTTTTGTAACCATGGGAGCAGTATATCATCACCATAATTTTCCCATGGATTTTATTTTTTTAGTCTCTTAGAATTTTTGTACGCTGGAAACGATATAGGAAATTTTATGTAATTATTCTTGGAAGAGATTGAAGATTGAAGATCATAATTTATTTTTTCCCAAAGTTAAATTTAATTTAAAGATTGAAATTTTTTTGTGTGGAAAATTCCAATTTAATTTAGGATTCAAATTAATTTTTGGAGATCCTAATGGGTAAAATGGAATATGGTATAAAAATCGAGAACCGACCCCTCGGGACCGGCCACCAGCCTTGGTGGGGTTGCAGTCCCTGCCCTCGAGCAGGATGGGGCTATGGCAGCCCTTGTTTAAGGCTAGACCACCTATGGCCATAGGCAAAGCCTGCAACCAGGTGTGGCCATGCCCCTCCCTCTTCCCAGGGGCTACCGAGACTCGACAGGCTACTATGTCCCCCCCTTCCCCCCTCTCCCCTCCCCCAACTGTGGCTGCAGCTCATGGCTATATGTGTTGCCTGCAGCCTGGCGAGTTGCTGTAACCCCCCAAGCATTGCAACCAGGTAGGGCTACACCCGACTTGGCCATGGGCTGCCAGCCCCTCTAGGGGCTAGGCCTGCCCACGGTGGCTACGGGCTTTCGGGCCTGTGGCCTAACTGGCCGAGAGATAGAAAATTTTAATTTTTGAATTTAAGATTTAATTTTAAATCATGTATAAAAATATATAATTGAAAATTTGAAATTTTTGAAATTACATATTATTATACATGAAATTTAAATTATTTAAAATTTGAATTTAAAATTTAAATTTAAAATTCAAATTTAAATTTTGAATTTGAAATTTAAATCTTTGAAATTTGAAATTTGAATAATTCATGGGATGAGAAATAAATGAAGAGGATACATAAAGATGGATATAAGAAGGTGGAGCAAAAATTCAAGACCCAAAGAATGCTTTGGATGGAATTTTGTAATCTTTAATTTTTTCTTTATTCTAGGATAGGATCATGGCTTGGTTATTTAAATTTTTCTGTCATTTATTTTTCTATTATATGTCATGGATGGATGAGTATGTATTGATGGATGATTTAAATGCATATTTGATAACATGTTATATAGGATAGGAGAATGCTGCTCAAAACCATACATGTTTTTTAAAACTTGCATGTTTTTCAAAATATTAAGTGGGTGAGGGTTTCAAACAAAACCCATGACCTCCATTGTTGATTCATATGTGAAAGTATGGTAACGCCTCATTTCAGTTCTGCCTCGCCCATAACACTTGATAGGTGTTTACCACTGCCGGTATACTAGGTTGGATCTCCTATGTGGAAAACATGTTCAGGCATGATTCTATTCATGACCACCCCTCGTTGGCTTGGTAGGATGTGCGTCGAACTACGTAAACAATGGTTATACACTCAAGACTCATTTAGCTATTAACCTTCCCTAGAAGCTCTGTTAGCTAAACTGGTGGCCAAAATAAGCAGTTATTAATATATGTCTTAAATTTGGAGGATTTAATGCAACATATATTAATTGGATAGGGTCCATATTTTGGCTATTTGTCTTATGACCACCCCTCAGTGGCTTGGGGTAATAGGTGCTGAGAATTACCATTGCAATGCTACGTGTTTTCAAGTTTCATGTAGGAACATGCTCGTATGTTTTATTTGCTAAATTCTCTCTATATTTGCTTAGGCTTTGTAATGATGTTCTTGTATAATTTTATTTCAGTTCAAAATGTCACAGACACCCTTTATTTCAATACTCATTGAAAACAAACTAAATGGCAATAATTATAAACACTAGAAAAGAAATTTTCTAATAGTTCTCAACTGTGAGAGTCACAAGTTCGCTCTGGATGAACCATGCCTACCTATGCCTAAACCTGACACACCACTTGAGGAGGCCCCAATTGCCTCTACTCAATGGAGAGAATCCAATGAAATTGCTTGGTGCTACATTCTTGCTAGCATGACGAGTGCTTTACAAAAGTAGCATGAGACTTACCAAGTTACTAGAGAGATCATGGAGAACTTGAAGGACATGTTTGGAGGCCAAGAAAAATTAGCTCGACAGTCTGCCATCACTAGTACCATGAACTCTAGGCAGAAGGCAGGTACTCCGGTGAAGGACCATATGATCACTCTTATGGGATTCTTTGTTGAGGCTATCAAAAACGGTGTTGAGCCAGACTACAACACCCAGATCGAGATGGTGTTTAAAACTCTGTCAAAGGATTTTGTAGGGTTTAAGGCCGTATACAATCTGGTGACAAGTGAGTTAGGACTCACCAAGCTCATGAAGCAACTCCAAGCTTATGAGCACATGATTAAAGACGGGGATGCAATCCAACCAAGGGGAAAGGCCAACTTGGCATAATCCTCCAAATTCTTAGGGAAGAGGAAGAAGCCAAAGAAGAAGCAAGTGGCTTCCAGTTCTTCTATTCCTTTTACCTGTGATGGGAAGAAGAATGTGACGACCAGAGAATTTTAGCAGTGTAACTTAGTTTAATCTAGGGTTTTCTATGAGTTCTATAAGCAAGAATGTAAAGAAACACTATGCTTGTAATTAGACAAATTATAGTGTTGATAGTAATAAATAGATGTTTTGGAGGAATTAAAATCTCCAAAAATAAGTAGAGAATAAAGTATATGAGTAAGAAAGTGATTTTAGGCCAAAACGCTCAAAAAGGAGTAATTTCAGTATCTGAACAGTGTAAAGATAAGAATATGGCAAGTCAAAGTAAGAGCACAGTAAGAAACGTAATTTAGGGCTTTTAAGAGTTTTAAGACAGTATTAGAATAATTTGACAGTACGGATGGCTAGACAAGTCCTCCGGTATGTCACCCCAGAAATTTTGTCATCTTCGGTAAAATGATGAAGCATTTTGGGGCCAAAGAAACCAAGAGATTACCCTATGTAAAACCTAAGGTTACTAAAGGATGAAAAACTTCGTCATCGATTTTTAGCCCAACGACAGTAGAATAAGGTAAACCGATCGCACAGGAGGCGTCAGAAACCCACCTACGCGATTTCAGTAAAGTTTGGTTCAGTTTGACTTTTGGTCAAACTTTGACCTATGGATTAATTAGATGACATCATGGATGATGTCATAATTAGGAATAAGAAATTAAAAGAATAAGGGTGGTAGGTAGGATGAATGGCTAAGATTAAAGGTAGGTAAGATCAAAGGCTAAGATTAAGCCAAAAATGCAAAGTTGAAATTTTTTTTAAATTTTGTGGATAAGGGCTGCATAGGTCGGTTTTACAGCTGGAAAGACAGCCAAAATAATTATGTTTTGACCCTAAAAAGTTTGCAAATAAACCCTTAAAAAGTTGCCAAAAAGTCCCTAAAGAAAATTGCTAAAAAGCCCTCCTTTTTGGCCTCCCTTTATAAAAACGTTTTTGGCTTCATAAAATCACAATTTTTTTTTCTGAAATTATAGCCCCTTTGCTGCCCTTTGAAGCCAAGACTCTTCCCCTCCATTGAGCTTGAGTTTCTTCAAAGTTTGGTGCCAAAATCTTAAGCAAAGTTCTTCCTAAGCAAGTATTGACTAACATAGCAAGGTAAGCTTCAAATTTCAAGCTTTTCTTTGGTATTTTGAAGCAAAAATTCGTGGCTATGTTGAGTAGAAAGGAATGAGAAAAGTTTAGTTCAAATCTTGTTGTTTAAGGTTAATTAGTTTGCATAATAGTTAAAGAGTAATTTATAAGCTTAAAACAAGAATTTTTCATGTTAGTTTTGTGAGGAACCCATGGCTAAGTGTATGGGTTCAAAGAATTTCAAGTTTGATTTAATTAAATTGTTGTTTTAAAGTGTGTTTTGATATGTAAAACAACTAGAAAGAAAATTTGAAAGCTTAAAACCAAAGTGGGATTCGATTTGTTTCAAGAAAAATCATGTATGTTACTAGGGTTTGGAAAGAATTCTGAGTTGGTTTTGGTTGATTTAAACATGTGTTTTAATGTGTAAAATGTTTAGAAAGAAAAGTTAAAAAGTTTGAAACAAAATTTTGTAAAAGTTTTCTAAAAGAAACCATGTATACCTAGTGTGAAGAACATGTAAAAATCATTTGATTTTAGTGTTGTGGTAAGTTAGAATGATGTAGAATATAAGCTTGTTTAAGTGGTTGAATTGAAAACCAAAGTTAGGTTAGGATTTAGCATAAAACCCGAGGCATCCAAATGAGATTTTAATAAGAATTTTATTTGGTTTTGGTGTTGAATATGCCTTAAAAACCAAGAAGAAAAGTAAGAGAAAGAATGTTGAAAGAAGGAAAGTTTTGGTGTTAGAAACCTAAACTAAAACCGTGGTTAATGTTAGTGAAAAATAAAGACCTTCTGTGTGATTTGTACATTGAGAATGTGGAAGGTTTTTACGTAAAAGTTTAGAAACTTTTACGTAAAATAGACCTCTGGTATAGTACGTGGCAGGTTTAGATTCGGATAGATGGTTTTGAGGCGTTTCCTAAACGCCGGAAACCTAAAATTTAAGTGGAAATGCTGCCGAAATTTTTAAAGCGACATTAAGGGCATTTCAGGAAACGAGCGATAGAAATATGCTCGAAAATGAAAACCGAGATCCCTCGGTACCTTAGAGTTTGAAGTAAGAAAGCAGGTCTAACAAAGTAGTAAACCGACCCCAAAAATCTAAAATGCCGAGAGGACGGAAAAAAAAATAACGTCAAGGGCATTTTAGGTAACAAGGGTAAAGTTTAGGGTTGGGATAGAAAAACCCAAGCCCTTGGAAGACCTAGGTCGGGAAGAGAATAAGACATATTTTTAAGATTAGTAAAAAGCTCGTTTGAAGCTCCGAAACGCTAGAAAAATGAGCCACGACCCTAAGGGTGGAAATAGTACCACCCAAGGGAAGGGTGATAAGTAAATAATGTAATCGCAACAATTAAGTTGTAAAAATTTACCGAGACCTAGAAAAGATTGTTTTAAGATTTTAGAGACTCAGAAAATCCCATTTAAGCACCAAAATGAGAATGTTACGACCCCAAGACCCGTTAGGGGCAGCACGGTCATTTTGATCAAAAAGTCTAGAAGAGTCAAGAAAGGGGCGTTAAACCTTCCAGTTAGCTATTTTATGGTTCTCGGACTTTGGGAACCCAGTCTAAGCAGAAAAATAGAAACGTCCCCTGGCCCAGTTACTATTCACGTGCATGGCACTATTCACATGCGTGGCTATTCACGTGAATAGTACTATTTACCTAGTTTATCAAAATTTATGAAATTCTCAGAAATGGTTGCTAGAGCGCTAGAAAAGTCAAAACAGAGTCATTAGGACTTTAAATGTCATTATAAGACTTTAATTAAGATTTTAAAAGCCAAAGTTCAGATTTCAGTATAATAAAGTCAGTTAATGAAAATGTATTAATTGATGATATTAGGTCTTTAGGAAATTCAACTAGAGACGGGCAAAGGAGCTCGACGGACCACAGAAGTTTACACTAGCACAAGTGCTGTAAGTACAGACATTTAATTGTCTACTCACGAATTGACTTGCCATAGAGTTGTATTATATATATATATACACATTTAAGTTATTCAGTTTGTGACATGATACTAACATGTTCACAAGAATAGTTAAGCAAGATCAGAAAAAGAAAAGAGGAATAAGATAAGTCAAATAATAAGACTTAAAAGTTAATGTTGGCGTACCGGCCTCTCCAGTTTTGAGGTTCGAAGATAGCCTCCACCCCAGTTGTGTGGTGCCGTCTCATTAATAATGAGGTAGTTGATGGCTTGACTTGCTGCCTATAGGTAGTAGTCCAGAAATGACCTTAGGGTTGATTGGTAGGTCGTTCCCCTGATCCTCTATTGGTCTGCGTGCACTAGGTACGTCCAACCACGGGCCCACAAGTGAAAGATTAAGCAAGATAAAGTAAAGCAAAGAAAAGAAAGAAATAGAATAGAAAGAATAAGTAAAGCATAGGAGTAAGAAAATAATTGGTCATAAGTTGACTAACCCTAAGTGTGGTGTATTCAGCTTATTTACTTGTATGTTTGTACTTACTGAGCTTTAGCTCATCAGTCTATTCGTGGTGTAGGTAATAAAGGTAAGCAACCAGCAATATGAAACAAGAGTAGCGGACTGGCAAGCAGATCCTAGTGATGTCATGGACGGGTTATGATTCTGTTTTGCAGAGTTCCGCTATAATTAAAGTGAAAAAGAAAGAAAGTGTAATAGTGACATATATGTATAAAGATAAGACAAGAGTGTAGTATGGAAAATAGTGAAACAGTTTAAAAGTATGTTTTTATTTTTACGTACTTTAAAGTAACGAGGCCGCAAAATATATTTTGGGAAAAAATTATTAAGTAGTACGTATATATTTATGTATACACGATTTCAAAGAATTAATAGTTTCATTCAGTCAAGTTTTAAAAAAAATATTCCTAGTTTTTCAAGAACAAATCTTTTAAACCCCCAAGAAGAAGAAAGTTATAAAGACAAGCAAGCTAAGTAAGAATAAGCAAAGAATAAAGAAAGCAAGTAAGATAAGGTGGACGACCTAAGCTAGAGGGGTCGCCCACAAGAGTTGGTTTCAGAGCAAGCGGTTCTACTATCGACCTTCCATGACATTTCAGTATCTGTACCTACTCAGTCCAAGTAAGTTAATTTTAAATAATCAATATCTAATTTAGCACTAAACCATGTCGCTACTGTTATAGGTCAGACACAACAACATGGTTCGCACACGAGCTGCGCAAGCTCAAGAAGCAGATTTAGTCGCCGTCCTAACCAACATACAAGCTCGACTAGAGGCACAAGAAAGACAGAACCAGAGACTGCAAGAGCTATTGGAACAAAGGAATGGGGCCCAAGTGAATTTCCCTCCACCTCAAGCACCAGTAACGGAGCCACAGCCAGCTCCTGAACCAGTAGCACCACCAGTCCGAATGGTGCCTGAAGTAGCAAAAGGTGCTCGAGCTGGAGCCAACCAGGGATCATTGTATCAACGATTCCGGAAGATGAAGCCAAAAGAGTTTGAGGGATCTACAGAACCCTTAGAGGCTGAAGAATGGTTAGCTTCACTGCAGACCAATTTTGAGTTTATGGACCTGACAGACCAAGAGAAAGTCCTTTACGCCTCTTGCATATTAACGAAGGATGCTCGTTATTGGTGGGAGACAGTAAAGATCCGAAGGGATGTTAGAAGGATGACCTGGAACAACTTCCTGGGAGAATTTAATAGGAAGTATTTCAATCTTGACACCCTACGAGCTCAACAAAGAGAGTTCGATGAGCTGAGGCAAGGCGAGATGACAGTGACTGAAGCCTGCCGTAAATTCGACAGATTAGCTCGACTGTGTCCGTATTGGGTACCCACAGAAGAAGAGCAGGTACGGAGGATGATCAATATGTTCCGACAAGATATAGCCCTAAATGTAGAGAGTGGCGAGACCCCGCCAACCACTGTAGCAGATTGTGTGAGCAGAGCCATGAGGGTCGAGCATTGAACAGAGCTAAGGAAGAAAGAACAAAAGTCTGGGAGGAGAAAAAGAAAGAAAGAGATCTAGCGAAGCAGACTCAGAAGAACAACCAAGCTAGCCAAAGTAGCAAATCTGGCCAAAGAATGAAGCCTGGTCAGAAAATAACCAGAACCAACAGAATGCCAATAAGCGAAAAGGAAACCCAAATGAAAATTGGGGCCAAAATACTCGCAACACTCAGCAAAGACAAGGCTTAGAAGGAGTACAGAACCGATAGCCATGCCCAAAATGTGGAAGACTGCACAAGGACGAGTGCAAGCTGGGGAGTACCGCATGCTATGTTTGTGGCAAAGAAGGCCATTATGCCAGGACCTGCACATCCAACCGACAGAACCAGCCGGATCCTTTCAGTCCCGACAGACGAGCCAGGTCCATGCCATACAAGGACCGCCTATTCAGCCAGGGCGTCAGGAGATTATACCAAAGACCGAGGTGCATCTGTTAGCCTACACCAGGGAAGACGTAGAGGCAGGCACCTTGAATGTGGTGACAGGTCAGCTTCTTGTCACCCAAAGCCCTGCACTTGTTTTATTTGACTCCGGTGCATCGCATTCATTTGCCTCACATAGATTTGTAGAAAGAGTCAGTCATGCCAAGGATAAAATTGGCCAAGTGTTTAAAACCACCTTACCGTCTGGTGAGGTATTATTATCTAATTACTGGTTACGTCACGTGCCAGTAGTTGTTGCTGATAGGGAGTTGTACGTCGACTTAGTCGTCTTAAAGTTAGTTGATTATGATGTTATCCTTGGAATGGATTTCCTTGGAAAATATCAAGCGACCATTGACTGTCGACGACGAAAAGTAGTGTTCCAGTTTGGAGAAAAAGACCAGTTTGAGTATCAAGGGCATTCTCAGAAGCAGTTGAAAATGCTGATCAGTCCCCTGTGGGCAAGAAAGCTGATATCTAGTGGCTGTACCGGATATCTAGCTTATGTCAAGGACACCACCAAAAAGGTAGAACTACAACCGAACGAGGTACCAGTGATCAACGAGTTCGTGGAGGTATTCCCAGAAGAATTACCGGGACTTGCTCCTGATCGAGAGATTGCCTTCGAGATCGAGCTGCTACCAGGAACGTCTCTGATTTCAAAGGCCCCTTACAGGATGGCACCCGCCGAACTTAAAGAATTACAAGCTCAGCTGAAGGAGTTATTAGAGAAAGGTTTTATACGGCCTAGTTATTCGTCGTGGGGAGCTCCAGTTCTCTTCGTGAAGAAAAAGGATGGAACCCTCCGAATGTGCATAGATTATCGTGAGCTCAACAAAGTCACGATCAAGAATAAATATCCTCTACCAAGGATCGATGATTTATTCGATCAGCTAAAAGGAGCCACCGTCTTCTCGAAGATTAACCTTCGATCCGGCTATCACCAGTTAAAAATTAAAAAAAGAGACATTCCAAAGACCGCGTTTCGAACACAGTACGGGCACTACGAATTTCTCGTTATGCCTTTTGGATTAACGAATGCACCAGCTGCTTTTATGGATCTGATGAATCGAGTATTCAAGGAATTTTTAGACCAGTTTTTCATTGTGTTTATCGATGACATCCTTATATACTCGAAAGATTGGAAGGAGCACGAGGAGCATCTTCGGATTGTGTTACGCACTCTGAAGGAGCATCAGCTATATGCAAAGTTCTCCAAATGTGAATTTTGGCTAGATAAGGTCCACTTCTTAGGACATGTCATTTCCAAAGATGAAATTTCAGTAGACCCAGCAAAGATCGAAGTGGTAACCAAATGGTCTCCTCCAAAGAATGTGACCGAGATCCAGAGTTTCCTCGGATTAGCGGACTATTATTGGAGATTTGTAGAGGGATTTGCCAGATTAGCTACCCCTCTCACTGCTCTCACACGCAAGGAGAAGAAGTTCGAATGGACAAAGAAGTGTGAAGAAATCTTTCAAGAGCTGAAGAATCGGTTGACCAGTGCTCCAGTTCTCACAATTCCAAAGGATGAAGGAGACTTCGACATTTATAGCGATGCCTCCAGGACAGGTCTAGGAGATGTGCTGATGCAGGATGGAAAATTAATAGCCTATGCATCAAGATAACTCAAAGAGCATGAAAAGAACTATCTGACTCATGATTTAGAGTTAGCAGCCATCGTATTTGCTTTGAAGATATGGCGACATTACCTATATGGAGTCCGGTGCAGAATCTTCACCGACCACCAGAGCTTAAAGTATTTCTTTACTCAAAAAGAGCTTAACATGAGACAAAGAAGATGGCTGGAGTTAGTGAAAGATTATGATTGTGAGATCTTATATCACCCCGATAAGGCAAACAGAGTAGCAGACGCGTTGAGTCGTAAATCAATGATGCCAGAGTAAATAGCCATCGATAAGCTACCCAAACCACTTCAACATGAGATCTCCTTGTTGGGAGTAGAGATAATTTCAGGAAAATTAGCGGCAATGCAACTTGTGTAGGAAAATAAACCGGTAAAAACGTATCAGAGTGGCGCAGCGGAACAATAAAAATTTTTAGATCGTTAAATATCTCATGATGCCATATACAATAAACCAACAACAATTAAAACTCATACCTCAAGGACGCCAATATGCAGGAGGAGAATGACCGGAGGCTTCAACCAACTAGCCTTCTCTACTATTCTCCAATTCCCGAATGGCTGAGTGTGTGGGCACTCTGAACCTCGATCGGTATGCTAGCACTGCTAGTCTTCTTCCGACCACCCAGATCTCTAAAGAACTTTATTGTCACGATGAGCTGTGCAACAATAAGCCTGCTCACCTGAGAGTCTGTGGTCTAAGAGAACTGGAGTGGCAGGACCTCTATTTATAGACCTGCATGAGGTGATTCTCTGAATTCGAATTGGACTAGGAAAAGATTTTCTCCCTTATCCAAACCAAAAAATCCGAATTTTCCAAGGGAGAATCTCCACAATTAAATTCGGTTTTTCTAGGACAAATCCAATCCAAATCTAAACAAGATTTTAACTAGAATTTTATCTCCCTTTTTCAACCAAAAAATCCGAAATCTTTAGGAGAAAATCTTCTCCAAATTTTCGGCCACTTTTAGGATAAGGAAGAATCAAAATTCCACTAGGATTTTTCAAGCTAAATCTCATCTCAACCTTATCCAAAAATAACCGAATTTCCTAGGATTTAGGCTCCAAAATTTCGGCCACTTTTAGGGAGTAGAGAGAATCCAAATTCAACTAGGATTGAAGCTTGAATTTACCCTTGAATCTTATCCACAAAAACCGAATTTTCCATTGAGGATTATCCTCAAAAAATTCGCCCACTTTTGTTGGGATTTGGATTCAAAATTCAAGTAGGATTCTAACAAGATTATCCTCTCCAAATCCAACTCAAATTCGAATTTCAAACCTTGTGGATTTTCCACAACAAATTCGAATCCTACTTGGACTGTGATTCAAAAATTTGAATTTCAAATTTCAAATTCAAATTTCAAATTCAAATTTCAAATTTCAAATTTCAAATTTCAAATTTAAATTTCAAATTCAAATTTCAAATTCGAATTTTCAAATTCAAATTTCAAATTCAAATTTCAAATTCAAAATTCAAATTTCAAATTTCAAAATTCAAATTTCAAATTTCAAAATTCAAATTTCAAATTCCACAAAACGGTTGTGTTTCATATTCTTGTTCTCATGGATAATTTTCTACAACTCCAATCCAATCTCAAATAAAATCATGGCAACTTTATTTGGAGTTCGAATAATTGTGTACTCTATTATCCAAAACAAAGTCTGAATCCAACCGGAGAGAATCTTGTCTACCATCCTAATCCTGTGTCATCACCATCCATGCATAATAAACTAGCCTATAGCATACACAAATCAATTTGCCAAACGTTAAGGAATTATGTGGAGCTAGTAGAGGGACTGATTGGACATATATAATCGGGCTCCCGTGATTCCATATGATCATCATTCTGTACCGAACAACTCAATCATATGATCACTAATTTCAGAGTCACACCACTATAAACCTGAAACTGAACTCCCAATTATATACCGTATTACGTAAGCCTGTGACGAGCTACCATCCAATGACCTTGTCATATATGCAAAACCCTCATATGATATCCATGATCAGCCTTAGGTCAAAGTCCGTTTAATCCTACTGATCAGGCTATCATAAAGTTCCATTATACTACCGAATCAAGAAAATGATTATTCACCATATGTGAATAAGAAGTCATCCGCCCAGCAGACGACTCAAGGCCTTGTCCATTTTCACATTCAGTATAATGCCTTTAAGAGGATACCTTTAACTCCTCAGAGCTATGATTCCGATATCTACAAACAAACCCTTCATCATATACAAGTCATGCACCCAACGAACCGGTCTATAAGCTTACTACCTCTGAGACGCTTTAGCCATTGGAACATCAAAGTACACAAGTCATATACATGAAGTAGTTCATTTACTCAGGATTAAGGTTATTGCACAATGAACGTCAAAAGCAGATTGATCCACTCATAGCGGACTACGTAGATCAATCACGCTTTAGTCCCGGTCTAATATGTCACCACCAAGCAACATATTCATGTCTCTACTTGGGAGTCCAGCTCCAGACAGTCAAGACAGACCGTCCCCTCCAAGGCTTTAGACAACATAATAGTCTTAACATGAGTTAGATGCTCGGTCTAACCCCATAGACTACAGACCATAGTTTAGACTGCTAACTTTAGAACATTGTCTTCTCGTATACAAAAGTCCATTGCATGCAACGTTCTAACAGTTTTAACACAAGCAGTCAGTGAGCCATATTTGCTTACATTTACTTTAACATGTAAATAAGACGAGGACAGATAGCAATGTAATGAATAACCTCTAAGTATAATTTTATTTTCCAGTTCAAAATGAATACATCAAAATGTCTCTAATACTTAGGGCATTTCCTAACAATCTCCCACTTGCCCTAAGCCAGCAGATGTGCCATGTTACGCATCCCCATCGCCTTTACATGCCTCTCAAAGCTTCTAGCTACCAAAGTCTTAGTAAAGGGATCAGCGATATTGTCCTCGGACGCGATCTTACAAACATCCACTTGTCCTGTCTCCACATGCCCTCTAATAATGTGATACCTCCGATCGATGTGCTTGGTCCTCTTGTGGTGCCGAGATTCCCTTGTGTTGGCAATAGCCCCTGTATTATCACAGTAAAGTGTGATAGGCTTGTCAACACCCGGAATGACCTCAAGGTCTCTAAAGAACTTGCGGAGCCAAACCGCTTCTTTAGATGCCTCAGCCGCAGCCACATACTCAGCCTCCATAGTAGAGTCAGCTGTGCAGCCCTGCTTCACGCTCCTCCACACAATGGCGCCTCCTCCGAGTAAAAACACTGATCCAGATGTCGATTTCCTCGAATCCTTACAAGTCTGGAAGTCTGAGTCCGTGTATCCTACGGGTGTTAGGTCCCCTCCAGAATACACTAGCATATAATCCCTCGTTCTCTTAAGATACTTGAGTATATGCTTTACTGCTTGCCAGTGCTTGGTTCCAGGATTCGCTTGATATCGACTCACCATACCTACTGCAAAACATATGTCCGGGCGAGTGCAAAGCATAGCGTACATAAGGCTACCCACAGCGGATGCATAAGGGACCTCATACGCTCTCTTTCTTCCGATGTCTTGGGACAGTCATCCAATGAAAGAGTTAAACCGGCAATAGAAGGTTGTGAGCCTTTCTTTGCCTCTAGCATTGCATATTTGTCAATTATTTTATCTATGTATGAAGCTTGGGATAACGCTATCATTTTGTTCTTTCGATCTCTGAAGAGACGAATGCCTAGAACATAATTAGCTTCTCCCAAGTCCTTCATGTCAAACTGTTGGTGTAACCAAAGCTTGACCGATGATAAGTTCCCTACATCATTCCCAATGAGTAGTATATCATCGACATAGAGTATCAGAAAGACCACTTTTCCATCCTTAATACGTTTATAAACACAAGGTTCATCAACGTTCTGCTCAAAACCAAATGTCTTAATCGCTTGATCAAACCTCTGGTTCCATGAGCGGGATGCCTGCTTTAATCCATAAATGGATCTAAGCAACTTGCAGACTTTCTTATCTTGGCCTTTTGCTACGAACCCTTCGGGCTGTATCATATAGATACACTCTTCAAGATGGCCATTCAAGAATGCCGTCTTGACATCCATTTGCCAGATCTCGTAATCGAGAGCCGCAGCAATGGACAGAAGAATACGGATAGACTTCAGCATAGCAACAGGCGAAAAGGTTTCCTCGTAATCGATTCCAGCCTTTTGCGTGTATCCCTTTGCAACCAGTCTAGCTTTGAAAGTTTCCACTCTCCCTTCCGCATCCTTCTTTCTTTTGTAGACCCATTTGCATCCAATGGGTTTTATCCCATCCGGCAAATCTACAAGTTCCCAAACAGAGTTGGATTTCATAGAATCCATCTCATTGTTCATAGCCTGTTTCCAAGATCTAGAATCAACATCCTTTATAGCTTCATCATATGTGACCGGATCTTCCTCATGCTCATGAGCCTCGGCCTGGTATACCTCAGCATCATACATAAAGAAATTAGGTTTCTTAGAAACCCTCCCACTACGACGAGGCACCCTAAATTGTTGATCGTCTGCAGGTCTTTCACTGGAACTTGGACTTGCGTCCAAGACCGAAATCTGTGGAGCAGTTCTTTCACCCGATAACTCCTCTAGCACCACTTTGCTTCGAAGTTTAAAGTCATTCATGTGACTTTCCTCCAAGAATGTCGCATGGGTTGAGACAATGACCTTTTGTTCCTTCGGGTTATAGAACAGACCTCCTTTAGTTCCCTTTGGATACCCTACAAACATGCACAATTCTGATCTTGGTTCCAACTTCTTCGCATCCCCATCCAGTACATGTGCCGGGCAGCCCCATATTCTCATATGTCCAAGGGAGGGCTTCCTGCCACGCCACAATTCATACGGAGTTCTAGGAATTGATTTGCTCGGAACCTGGTTCAGAATATAGCACGCCGTTTGTAAAGCATGTCCCCAAAATGATAATGGCAGTGTTGAGTAACTCATCATGGACCGTACCATATCCAATAAGGTCCTGTTTCTCCTTTCGGCTACTCCATTCTGTTGTGGAGTACCAGGTGCAGTCAATTGGGATAAAATCCCGTTCTCTACAAGATGTCCTAGAAATTCATCAGAGAGGTATTCGCCACCTCGATCAGATCGAAGTGTCTTTATGGATTTATCCAATTGCTTTTCCACTTCCGCACGATACTCTTTGAACTTGTCAAAGGTTTCGCTCTTGCGGTGCATCAGATACACATATCCATACCTCGAGTAATCATCTATGAAAGAGACATAGTACTCGAACCCTCCTCGTGCTGTGATGTTCATGGGGCCACATACGTCAGTGTGCACAATTTCTTAGAGCTCCTGTGCCCTAGTACCCTTAGCTCCAAAAGACCTCTTAGTCATCTTACCCTCTAGACAAGACTCACATTGGGGAAGTCGTACCTCCTCCAGAGATTCCAGAGGACCGTCTTTCACCAATCTTTGAATCCTATCCTGATTAATATGACCAAGTCTTAAATGCCAAAGATACGCCTTGTTAGAGTGAGAAACTTTCAACCTTTTAGAGTTATCAATTAATTCAGTGTCAAGCAGTGAGTACATCTTTGGTCTGATCAAATATAGGTTTCCATCCATCCATCCAGAACAGATAAAAGACTTATTTCTACGAATATCAACTATTTTACTAAAAGAAACTGAATAAGAATCCTTTACATAAACAAGCTACCGATATAAGGTTCCTCCTAAAATTAGGAACATAAAAACAGTCTTTCAATAAAATAAACCTAAATTGATCAAAATAAAGATGAACGTCTCCCACTGCCTCAGCCACCACAAAGCTACCATCTCCAGTCCGCAACGAGAGGCTCCTATTATGTAGACTTCTCGTTTCCACGAACCCCTGCATAGAAACACAAACATGATTAGTGGCGCCCGAATCAATGACCCATGTGTCTTTCGATTCTTCCACCAAACACGCTTCTAAGTAATGAAGTTCCTTACCTTCCTTGCCCTTGGAGGCTAGGAATTCCCGGCAAGCCTTCTTGAAGTGACCTACCTTCCCACAGTGGAAGCATTTGGACTTTTTAGGGTCCTTTGGCTTCTTGTTCTTCTTCTTCTTCTTCCCGTCCGAGACAGGAGGATTAGAAGAACTGGAAGCCACTTGCTTCTTATTTGGCCTCTTCCTCTTCCGTGAGGGATTGGAAGATTCCGCCAAATTGGCCTCTCCTTTAGGTCGGACCGTATCCTCATCCCTGATCATCCGCTCATAAGCCTGTAGTTGCTTCATGAGCTCGGTAAGTCCTAACTCCTTTGTCGCCAGATTGTATGCGGCCTTAAACCCCACAAAATCTTTAGACAGAGTCTTGAACACCATCTCGATCTGGGTGTTATAGTCCAACTCAGCACCATTCTCGGTAGCCTCAGCGAAGAATCCCATTAGAGTGATCATATGGTCCTTCACCGGAGCACCCGCCTTTTGCTTAGAGTTCATAATGCTGGTGATAGCGGACTGTCGAGCCAATTTTTCTTGGCCTCCGAACATGTCCTCCAGATTTTCCATGATCTCCCCAGCAACTTGATAAGTCTCATGCTGCTTTTGTAAAGCACTCGTCATGCTAGCAAGGATGTAGCATCGAGCTATCTCATTGGATTCTCTCCAACGATTATAGGCAACCGGGACCTCCTCAAGTGGTGTGTCAGGTTTGGGCCCAGGTGGGCATGGTTCGTCCAGTACGAACTTGTGTCTCTCGCAGCTGAGAACTATTAATAGATTTCTTTTCCAATCTTTATAATTGTCGTCATTCAACTTATTTTCAGTAAGTATCGAAATGAGGGGTGTCGGTGACATTTTGAACTGAAATAAAATTATACTAGACATCATTACAAAGCCCAAGCAAATATGCAGATAATTTAGCAAATAAAACATACAAGTATGTTCCTACATGAAACATGAAAAAAATGTAGCATTGCAACGGTAATTCTCAGCACCTATTGCCCCAAGCCACCGAGGGGTGGTCATGAGAACAAATAGCCGGAACATGGACCCCATCCAATTAATATATGTTACCTTAAATCCTCCAAGGTTAAGACATATATTAATAACCGCTTATTTGGCCACCAGGTTAGTTAACAGAGCTTCTAGGGAAGGTTAATAACTAAACGAGTCTTGAGTGTATAACCATTGTTTACGTAGCCCGATCCACGTCCTACCAAGCCACCGAGGGGTGGTCATGAATAGGATCGCACCCGAACACGTTTTCCACATAGGAGATCCAATCTAGTATACCGGCGGCGGTAAACACCTACCGAGGGGTGTGGTCAGGTCAGAACTGACGCGAGGCGTTACCATGCTTTCACATATGGATCAACAATGGAGGCCGTGGGTTTTGTTTGAAACCCTCTCCCACTCAATATTTTGAAAAACATGCAAGTTTTGACAAATTATGTATGATCAATATAGTATGAGCGGCACTCACCTATCCTATATGACATGTTATCAAATATGCATACAAAACATCCATCAATACATATTTATACATCCATGACATATCACAGAAAAAAAAAATAATTGACAGACTAACCAAGCTATGGTTCCATCCTAGAACAAAGAAAATAAAGATTACAAAATTCCATCCAAAGCATTCTTTGGGTCTTGAATTTTGTTCCGTCTTCTTGTATCCATCTTTATGTAGCCTCTCCATTTATTTCTCATCCCAAGAATTATTTAAAATTTAAATTTCCAAAAATTTAAATTTCAAATTCAAACTCTAAATTCGAATTTGAAATTTAAATTTCTAATTCAAATTTTAAACAATTTTAATCATCATGTGTAATAATATGTAATTTCAAAAATTTCAAATTTTTAATTACATATTTTTAAACATGATTTAAAATTAAATCTCAAATTTAAAAATCAAAATTTTCAAATTTTTGACCGCCGCACCGCCGCCCGTGAAGGCGGCAGCCGCCGTGGGCAGCCATCAACCCCGGAGGGGCTGGCAGCCCACGGCCGCCCCTTGTGCAGCCTGCCGGGCTGCAGGCCAAGCCTGCAGCACCAGGCTGCACGCCCAGACTGGGCGCAGCAGCCGGCAGGCTGCAGGCAGCGCCTGCAGCCAGAGGCTGTACGCCCAGGCTGCGGCCAGCCTTGGGCAGGCCACGGCCACCCCTGGCTGCAGGCAGAGCCTGCGGCCATGGGTGGTGTGGGCCTGTACAGGGGCTGCCGCAGCCCCATCCTGCCCGAGGGCAGGGGCTGCAGCCCCACCAAGGTTTGTCGGCCTATCCCGAGGGGTCGTGTCTTGATTTTCGTGCCATATTCCAATTTATCTTTTAGGATCTCCAAAAATTAATTTGAATCCCAATTAAATTGAAATTTTCCACACAATCAAAATTTCAACCTTTAAATTAAATTTAACTTTTGGGAAAAATAAATTACGGTCTTCAATCTTCAATCTCCTCCAAGAATAATTACATAAAAAATTCCTATACCGTTTCCGGTGTACAAAATTCTATCCATAAAAATTCTAAGAGACAAAAATTAATATCCATGGGAAAATTACAGTGTTAATAAACTGCTCCCACGGTTACATAAAAAATTCCTAGATACAATTTTTCTAAATTCTAAGGAACCATAACCGGTATAAACAAGCATGCTTATAATAATTCAAAAAATTAAAATAACCACATACTTTATACATAATACATGATAACAACATAAAGGAACCCTAGAATGCCACTCTCTAAATATCAAATCCATACATAAATAAAAAGACTAAGTAATTCTCTAATATATGTGCATGGCATAGTCATGAGATGGCTCTGATACCAATTGTAGGAAAATAAACCGGTAAAAACGTATCAGAGTGGCGCAGCGGAACAATAAAAATTTTTAGATCGTTAAATATCTCATGATGCCATATACAATAAACCAACAACAATTAAAACTCATACCTCAAGGACGCCAATATGCAGGAGGAGAATGACCGGAGGCTTCAACCAACTAGCTTTCTCTACTATTCTCCAATTCCCGAATGGCTGAGTGTGTGGGCACTCTGAACCTCGATCGGTATGCTAGCACTGCTAGTCTTCTTCCGACCACCCAGATCTCTAAAGAACTTTATTGTCACGATGAGCTGTGCAACAATAAGCCTGCTCACCTGAGAGTCTGTGGTCTAAGAGAACTGGAGTGGCAGGACCTCTATTTATAGACCTGCATGAGGTGATTCTCTGAATTCGAATTGGACTAGGAAAAGATTTTCTCCCTTATCCAAACCAAAAAATCCGAATTTTCCAAGGGAGAATCTCCACAATTAAATTCGGTTTTTCTAGGACAAATCCAATCCAAATCTAAACAAGATTTTAACTAGAATTTTATCTCCCTTTTTCAACCAAAAAATCCGAAATCTTTAGGAGAAAATCTTCTCCAAATTTTCGGCCACTTTTAGGATAAGGAAGAATCAAAATTCCACTAGGATTTTTCAAGCTAAATCTCATCTCAACCTTATCCAAAAATAACCGAATTTCCTAGGATTTAGGCTCCAAAATTTCGGCCACTTTTAGGGAGTAGAGAGAATCCAAATTCAACTAGGATTGAAGCTTGAATTTACCCTTGAATCTTATCCACAAAAACCGAATTTTCCATTGAGGATTATCCTCAAAAAATTCGCCCACTTTTGTTGGGATTTGGATTCAAAATTCAAGTAGGATTCTAACAAGATTATCCTCTCCAAATCCAACTCAAATTCGAATTTCAAACCTTGTGGATTTTCCACAACAAATTCGAATCCTACTTGGACTGTGATTCAAAAATTTGAATTTCAAATTTCAAATTCAAATTTCAAATTCAAATTTCAAATTTCAAATTTCAAATTTCAAATTTAAATTTCAAATTCAAATTTCAAATTCGAATTTTCAAATTCAAATTTCAAATTCAAATTTCAAATTCAAAATTCAAATTTCAAATTTCAAAATTCAAATTTCAAATTTCAAAATTCAAATTTCAAATTCCACAAAACGGTTGTGTTTCATATTCTTGTTCTCATGGATAATTTTCTACAACTCCAATCCAATCTCAAATAAAATCATGGCAACTTTATTTGGAGTTCGAATAATTGTGTACTCTATTATCCAAAACAAAGTCTGAATCCAACCGGAGAGAATCTTGTCTACCATCCTAATCCTGTGTCATCACCATCCATGCATAATAAACTAGCCTATAGCATACACAAATCAATTTGCCAAACGTTAAGGAATTATGTGGAGCTAGTAGAGGGACTGATTGGACATATATAATCGGGCTCCCGTGATTCCATATGATCATCATTCTGTACCGAACAACTCAATCATATGATCACTAATTTCAGAGTCACACCACTATAAACCTGAAACTGAACTCCCAATTATATACCGTATTACGTAAGCCTGTGACGAGCTACCATCCAATGACCTTGTCATATATGCAAAACCCTCATATGATATCCATGATCAGCCTTAGGTCAAAGTCCGTTTAATCCTACTGATCAGGCTATCATAAAGTTCCATTATACTACCGAATCAAGAAAATGATTATTCACCATATGTGAATAAGAAGTCATCCGCCCAGCAGACGACTCAAGGCCTTGTCCATTTTCACATTCAGTATAATGCCTTTAAGAGGATACCTTTAACTCCTCAGAGCTATGATTCCGATATCTACAAACAAACCCTTCATCATATACAAGTCATGCACCCAACGAACCGGTCTATAAGCTTACTACCTCTGAGACGCTTTAGCCATTGGAACATCAAAGTACACAAGTCATATACATGAAGTAGTTCATTTACTCAGGATTAAGGTTATTGCACAATGAACGTCAAAAGCAGATTGATCCACTCATAGCGGACTACGTAGATCAATCACGCTTTAGTCCCGGTCTAATATGTCACCACCAAGCAACATATTCATGTCTCTACTTGGGAGTCCAGCTCCAGACAGTCAAGACAGACCGTCCCCTCCAAGGCTTTAGACAACATAATAGTCTTAACATGAGTTAGATGCTCGGTCTAACCCCATAGACTACAGACCATAGTTTAGACTGCTAACTTTAGAACATTGTCTTCTCGCATACAAAAGTCCATTGCATGCAACGTTCTAACAGTTTTAACACAAGCAGTCAGTGAGCCATATTTGCTTACATTTACTTTAACATGTAAATAAGACGAGGACAGATAGCAATGTAATGAATAACCTCTAAGTATAATTTTATTATCCAGTTCAAAATGAATACATCAAAATGTCTCTAATACTTAGGGCATTTCCTAACAACTTGAACCAACAATTCTTGAGGAGATTAAAGAGGCTCAAGAGCTAGATGATGCTCCCAAAAGGCTTAAAGAAGAAGCCTCTAAGAATGACAAGTTAGAGTTCCACCTCTCCAAAGATGGAACTTTACTCTTCCTAGGAAGAATCTGTGTACCAGATGAAGAAGATTTGAAGAAAAGAATTCTGACAGAGGCCCATGACACTCCATATTCAGTGCATTCGGGCAGTACGAAAATGTATCAAGATTTAAAGCAGCACTTTTGGTTGAAAAAGATGAAGAATGACATTGTTAAACACATCAGTAGCTGCTTAACATGTCAAAGAGTCAAAGCAGAGCATCAGCGGCCAGCCGGAGAACTGCAGCCATTAGAGATTCCAGAGTGGAAGTGGGAGCACATAACCATGGATTTCGTGGTAGGGCTACCCAAGACAAGTGAAGGATTTGACATGATATGGGTAGTGGTGGATCGATTGACCAAGTCCGCTCACTTTATACCTGTAAAGATGACATACACATTGGAGAAATTCGCAGAATTGTACATTGCGAACATTGTGAGATTACATGGAATACCGACAACAATAGTGTCAGATCGTGACAGTCGGCTCACATCCAATTTCTGGAAAAGTGTATAAGAGGCAATGGGCTCAGAACTAAGATTCAGTAGTGCATTTCACCCTCAGACTGATGGACAGTCTGAGCATACGATCCAAACACTAGAAGATATGTTTCGCGCTTGTATTTTAGATTTCAAGGGAGTCTGGAACAAGAAGTTATCGTTGATAGAATTCTCCTACAACAACAGCTATCAAGCGTCCATTGGGATGGCTCCTTACGAGGCATTATATGGACGAAAGTGCAGATCTCCCATTCACTGGTATGAACTCAGGGAGAGAGAACTTCATAAAATCGAGTTTATCCAAGAAACGATAGACGCGGTCAAAAAGATTCAACAAAGAATGAAAACTGCACAAAGTCGTCAGAAAAGCTACGCAGATAAAAGACGAAGATTCCTAGAGTTTAACGAGGATGACTTCGTATTCTTAAAAGTAGCACCAATGAAAGATGTCATGCGTTTTGGAAAGAAAGGAAAGTTGAGTCCAAGATACATAGGACCTTTCCCAATTATTAGCCGGGTTGGGAAAGTAGCCTATAAGATAGCTTTGCCACCAGAATTATCTTCAGTGCATAATGTCTTCCATGTATCTATGCTAAGAAAGTACATCTCGGACCCTTCGCATGTCCTAGATTATGAGCCAATCCAAGTTCGAGAGGATCTTTCTTATGAAGAGCAACCAGTGCAAATACTTGCGCGAGAAGAGAAGATATTAAGAAATAAAAGCATCCCGCTGGTCAAAGTTCTATGGAAAAATCATAATGTAGAAGAGGCCACATGGGAAAGAGAAGATGAGATGAGAGCCAAGTAACCCCACCTGTTCCAATTTTCGAGGACGAAAAATTTTAAGGAGGGGTGAATGTGACGACCAGAGAATTTTAGCAGTGTAACTTAGTTTAATCTAGGGTTTTCTATGAGTTCTGTAAGCAAGAATGTAAAGAAACACTATGTTTGTAATTAGACAAATTATAGTGTTGATAGTAATAAATAGATGTTTTGGAGGAATTAAAATCTCCAAAAATAAGTAGAGAATAAAGTATATGAGTAAGAAAGTGATTTCAGGCCAAAACGCTCAAAAAGGAGTAGTTTCGGTATCTGAACAGTGTAAAGATAAGAATATGGCAAGTCAAAGTAAGAGCACAGTAAGAAAAGTAATTTAGGGTTTTTAAGAGATTTAAGACAGTATTAGAATAATTTGACAGTACGGATGGCTAGACAAGTCCTCCGGTATGTCACCCCAGAAATTTTGTCATCTTCGGTAAAATGATGAAGCATTTTGGGGTCAAAGAAACCAAGAGATTACCCTATGTAAAACCTAAGGTTACTAAAGGACGAAAAACTTCGTCATCGATTTTTAGCCCAACGACAGTAGAATAAGGTAAACCGATCGCACAGGAGGCGTCAGAAACCCGCCTACGCGATTTTGGTAAAGTTTGGTTCGTTTGACTTTTGGTCAAACTTTGACCTATGGATTAATTAGATGACATCATAGATGATGTCATAATTAGGAATAAGAAATTAAAAGAAAAAGGGTGGTAGGTAGGATGAATGGCTAAGATTAAAGGTAGGTAAGATCAAAGGCTAAGATTAAGCCAAAAATGCAAAGTTGAAATTTTTTTTAAATTTTGTGGATAAGGGCTGCGGTCAGTTTTACAGCTGGAAAGATAGCCAAAATAATTATGTTTTGACCCCAAAAAGTTTGCAAATAAACCCTTTAAAAGTTGCTAAAAAGTCCCTAAAGAAAATTGCTAAAAAGCCCTCCTTTTTGGCCTCCCTTTATAAAAACGTTTTTGGCTTCATAAAATCACAATTTTTTTTTTTCTGAAATTACAGCCCCTTTGCTGCCCTTTGAAGCCAAGACTCTTCCCCTCTATTGAGCTTGAGTTTCTTCAAAGTTTGGTGTCAAAATCTTAAGCAAAGTTCTTCCTAAGCAAGTATTGACTAACATAGCAAGGTAAGCTTCAAATTTCAAGCTTTTCTTTGGTATTTTGAAGCAAAAATCTATGGCTATGTTGAGTAGAAAGGAATGAGAAAAGTTTAGTTCAAATCTTGTTGTTTAAGGTTAATTAGTTTGCATAATAGTTAAAGAGTAATTTAGAAGCTTAAAACAATAATTTTTCATGTTAGTTTTGTGAGGAACCCATGGCTAAGTGTATGGGTTCAAAGAATTTCAAGTTTGATTTAATTAAATTGTTGTTTTAAAGTGTGTTTTGATATGTAAAACAACTAGAAAGAAAATTTGAAAGCTTAAAACCAAAGTGGGATTCGGTTTGTTTCAAGAAAAACCGTGTATGTTACTAGGGTTTGGAAAGAATTCTGAGTTGGTTTTGGTTGATTTAAACATGTGTTTTAATGTGTAAAATGTTTCGAAAGAAAACTTAAAAAGTTTGAAATAAAATTTTGTAAAAGTTTTCTAAAAAGAAACCATGTATACCTAGTGTGAAGAACATGTAAAAATCATGTGATTTTAGTGTTGTGGTAAGTTAGAATGATGTAGAATATAAGCTTGTTTAAGTGGTTGAATTGAAAACCAAAGTTAGGTTAGGATTTAGCATAAAACCCGAGGCATCCAAGTGAGATTTTAATAAGAATTTTGTTTGGTTTTGGTGTTGAATATGCCTTAAAAACCAAGAAGAAAAGTAAGAGAAAGAATGTTGAAAGAAGGAAAGTTTTGGTGTTAGAAACCTAAACTAAAACCGTGGTTAATGTGAGTGAAAAATAAAGAACTTGTGTGTGATTTGTACATTGAGAATGTGGAAGGTTTTTACGTAAAAGTTTAGAAACTTTTGCATAAAATAGGCCTCTGGTATTGTACGTGGCAGGTTTAGATTAGGATAGATGGTTTTGAGGCGTTTCCTAAACGCCGGAAACCTAAAATTTAAGCGGAAATGCTGCTGAAATTTTTAAAGCGGCATTAAGGGCATTTCAGGAAATGAGCGATAGAAATATGCTCGAAAATGAAAATCGACATCCCTCGGTACCTTAGAGTTTGAAGTAAGAAAGCAGGTCTAACAGAGTAGTAAACCGACCCCAAAAATCTAAAATGCAGAGAGGACGGAAAAAAAAAATAACGTCAAGGGCGTTTTAGGTAACAAGGGTAAAGTTTAGGGTCGGGATAAAAAAACCCGAGCCCCTCGAAGACCTAGGTCGGGAAGAGAATAAGACATATTTGTAAGATTAGTAAAAAGCTCGTTTGAAGCTCCGAAACGCTAGAAAAACGAGCCACGACCCTAAGGGTGGGAATAGTACCACACAAGGGAAAGGTGATAAGTAAATAATGTAATCGCAACAATTAAGTTGTAAAATTTACCGAGACCTAGAAAAGATTGTTTTAAGATTTTAGAGACTCAAAAAATCCCATTTAAGCACCAAAATGAGAATGTTACGACCCCAAGACCCGTTAGGGGCAACACGGTCATTTTGATCAAAAAGTCTAAAAGAGTCAAGAAAGGGGCGTTAAACCTTCCAGTTAGCTATTTTATGGTTCTCGAACTTAGGGAACCCAGTCTAAGCAGAAAAATAGAAACGTCCCCTGGTCCAGTTACTATTCACGTGCATGGCACTATTCACATGCATGGCTATTCACGTGAATAGTACTATTTACCTAGTTTATCAAAATTTCTGAAATTCTCGGAAATGGTTGCTAGAGCGCTAGAAAAGTCGAAACAGAGTCATTAGGGCTTTAAATGTCATTATAAGACTTTAATTAAGATTTTAAAAGCCAAAGTTCAGATTTCAGTATAATAAAGTCAGTTAATGAAAATGTATTAATTGATGATATTAGGTCTTTAGGAAATTCAACTAGAGATGGGCAAAGGAGCTCGACGGACCACAGAAGTTTACACTAGCACAAGTGCTGTAAGTACAGACATTTAATTGTCTACTCACGAGTTGACTTGCCATAGAGTTGTATTATATATATACACATTTAAGTTATTCAGTTTGTGACATGATACTAACATGTTCACAAGAATAGTTAAGCAAGATCAGAAAAAGAAAAGAGGAATAAGATAAGTCAAATAATAAGACTTAAAAGTTAATGTTGGCGTACCGGCCTCTCCAGTTTTGAGGTTCGAAGATAGCCTCCACCCCAGTTGTGTGGTGCCGTCTCGTTAATAATGAGGTAGTTGATGGCTTGACTTACTGCCTATAGGTAGTAGTCCAGAAATGACCTTAGGGTTGATTGGTAGGTCACTCCCCTGATCCTCTATTGGTCTGCGTGCACTAGGTACGTCCAACCACGGGCCCACAAGTGAAAGATTAAGCAAGATAAAGTAAAGCAAAGAAAAGAAAGAAATAGAATAGAAAGAATAAGTAAAGCATAGGAGTAAGAAAATAATTGGTCATAAGTTGACTAACCCTAAGTGTGGTGTATTCAGCTTATTTACTTGTATGTTTGTACTTACTGAGCTTTAGCTCATTAGTCTATTCGTGGTGTAGGTAATAAAGGTAAGCAACCAGCAATATGAAACAAGAGTAGCGGACTGACTGGCAGATCCCAGCGATGTCATGGACGGGTTATGGTTCCATTTTGCAGAGTTCCGCTGTAATTAAAGTGAAAAAGAAAGAAAGTGTAATAGTGACATATATGTATAAAGATAAGACAAGAGTGTAGTATGGAAAATAGTGAAACAGCTTAAAAGTATGTTTTGGGAAAAGTAACGAGACCGCAAAATATATTTTGGGAAAAAATTATTAAGTAGTAAATATATGTTTATGTATACACGATTTCAAAGAATTAATAGTTTCATTCAGTCAAGTTTAAAAAAAATATATATTCTAGTTTTTCAAGAACAAATCTTTTAAACCCCCAAGAAGAAGAAAGTTATAAAGATAAGCAAGCTAAGTAAGAATAAGCAAAGAATAAAGAAAGCAAGCAAGATAAGGTGGACGACCTAAGCTAGAGGGGTCGCCCACAAAGAAAAAGAAGAACATGAAGCCCAAGGACCCTAAAAAGTCCAAGTACTTCCACTATGGGAAGGTAAGTTACTTCAAGAAGGATTGCCAGGAATTCCTAGCCGCCAAGAGCAAGGAAGGCAAGGAACTTCATTATTTAGAAGCGTGTTTGATGGAAAAATCGAAAGACACTTAGGTCATTGATCCAGGAGCCGCTAATCATGTTTGTGTTTTTTTGCAGGAGTTCATGAAAACGAGAAGTCTACGTCATAGGAACCATTCATTGCGGATTGGAGACGGTAGCTTGGTGGTGGCTGAGACAGTGGGAAACGTTTATCTTTACTTTAAAGAATTTAGGTTTATTTTATTGAAAGACAATTTTTATGTTCCTAATTTTTAGAGGAACCTTATATCGATAGCTTGTTTAATAAGAGATTCTTATTCAGTTTCTTTTACAAAAAGAATTAATATTCGTAAAAATAAGTCTTTTATCTGTTATGGATGGATGGGAACCTATATTTGATCAAACCAAAGATGTACTCACTGCGTGACACCCAATTAACAAATAACTCTAAAAGGTTAAATGTTTCTCACTCTAACAAGGCGTATCTTTGGCATTTAAGATTTAGTCATATTAATCAGGATAGGATTTAAAGATTAGTGAAAGATGGTCCTTTGGTATCTCTGAAGGAGGTACGTCTTCCTTAATGTGAGTCTTATCTTAAGGGTAAGATGACTAAGAGGTCTTTTAGAGCTAAAGATACTAAGGCTAAGGAATTCTTAGAAATTGTGCACATCAATGTATGTGGCCCTATGAATGTCATAGCATGAGGGTTATTCGAGTATTATTTACCTTTATAGATAATTACTCGAGATATGGATATGTGTACCTGATGCATCACAAGAATGAAACCTCTGACAAGTTCAAAGAGTATCGTGTGGAAGTGGAGAAGTAATTGGGTAAATCCATAAAGACACTTCGATCTAATCCAGGTGGTGAATACCTCTCCGATGACTTTCTAGGACATCTTATAGAGAATGGGATATTATCCCAATTGACTGCACCTGGTACTCCATAACAGAATGGTGTAGCCGAAAAGAGAAATAGGACCTTATTGGATATGGTACAGTCTATTATGAGTTATTCAATGCTGCTGTTATCATTCTGGGGATATGCATTATAAATGACATGCTATATTCTGAATCAAGTTCCAAGTAAATCAATTCCTAAGACTCTGTATGAATTATGGCATGGTAGGAAGCCCTCCCTTGGACATACGAAAATATGGGGTTACCCGACACATGTACTGAATGGGGATGTGAAGAAGTTGGAACCAATATTAGAATTGTGCATGTATGTATGATATCTTAAGGGAACTAAGGGAGGTCTGTTCTATAACCCGATGGAACAAAAGGTCATTGTATCAACCCATGTGACATTCTTGGAAGAAAGTCACATGAATGACTTTAAGCCTTGAAGCAAAGTGGTGCAAGAGGAGTTATCGGATGATGGAATTGCTCCATAAGTTTCAGTCTTAGACACAAGTCCAAGTTCTAGTGAAAGACCTACAAATGATCAACAGTTTAGGGTGCTTCGTCGTAGTGGGAGGGCTTTTAGGAAACCTAATTTCTTCATGTGTGATACTGCGGTATACCTGACTGAGGCTCATGAGCATAAGAATGATCCAGTTACTTATGATGAAGCTATAAATGATGTTGATTCTAAGTCTTGGAAACAGGCTATGAACAATGAGATGGATTCTATGAAATTCAACTCTGTTTGGGAACTTATGGATCTACAGGATGGGATAAATCACATTGGGTGCAAGTGGGTCTACAAAAGAAATAAGGACACGAAAGGGAGAGTTGAAACTTTCAAGGCTAAACTTGTGGCAAAGGGATACACGCACAAGGGTGGAATCAATTATGATGAAACCTTTTCACCTATTACTATGCTAAAGTCTATTTTCATTCTTCTATTCATTGCTGCAGCTCTAGATTACGAGATCTGGCAAATGGACGTCAAAACAACATTCTTGAATGGCCATCTTGAGGAAAGTATCGATATGGTACAGTCCGAAGGGTTCGTGGGGTCAAGAAAGAAAAGTCTGCAAGTTGCTTAGATCTATCTGTGGATTAAAGCAAGCATCCCACTCATGGAACCAAAGGTTTGATCAAGTGATCAAAACATTTGATTTTGAGTAGAACATTGATGAACCTTGTGTTTATAAACGTATTAAGGATGGAAAAGTAGTCTTTCTTGTGCTCTATGCTGATGATATACTACTCATTGGTAATGATGTAGGGAATTTATCATCGGTCAAACTTTGGCTATACCAATAGTTTGACATGAAAGACCTGGGAGAAGCTAATCATGTTCTAGGCATTCGCTCTTTAGAGATTGAAAGAACAAAATGATGGCATTATCCAAAGCTTCATATATAGACAAGGTAATTGAGAAATATGCAATGCAAGAGGCAAAGAAAGGTTCACAACCTTCCATTATCGGTCTAACTCTTTCATTGGATGATTGTTCCAAGACATCAAAAGAAAAGAAGCGTATGAGTAAGGTCTCTTATACATCCGCTATGGGTAACATTATGTACGCTATGCTTTGCATATGCCTGGATATTTGTTTTACGGTATGTATAGTGAGTCAATACCAAGCGAATCCTAGAATCAAGCATTGGCAAGTAGTAAAGCATATACTTAAGTATCTTAAGAGAACAAGGGATTATATGCTGGTGTATTCTTGAGGGAACCTAACACCCATAGGATACACAGATTCAGACCTCCAGACTTACAAGAATTCAAGGAACTCGACATCAGGATCAGTGTTCTTACTCAGAAGAGGCACCATTGTGTAAAAGAGCATGAAACAGGATTGCACAGCTGACTCTACGATGGAGGCTAAGTATGTGGCTGCTGCTAAGGCATTTAAAGAAGCGGTTTGGCTCCATAAGTTCTTTAAAGACCTTAAGGTCATTCTGGGTGTTGACAAACCTATCACACTCTATTGTGATAATAGCGTGACTGTTGCCAACATAAGAGAATCTAGGCACCATAAGAGGACAAACCATATAGATTGGAGGTACCATATAATAAGAAGGCACATGGAGGCAAGACTAGTGGATGTATGGAAGATCGCATCTGATAACAACATTGCTGACCTCTTTACTAAGACTTTGGTGACTAGAAGCTTTGAAAGGCATATTGAGGTAATGGGGATGCAAAACATGGCACAGCTACTAGCTTAGGGTAAGTAAGAGATTGTTAAGAATGCCCTAAGCGGGAAAGACATTTTAATGTATTTCATTTATTTTGAACTGGATAATAAAATTATATTTAGAGATTATTCATTACATTGATGATTGTCCTCATTTTATTTATATGTTAAAGTAAATGAAAGTAAATATGGCTAGCTGGTTGCTTAACTTAAACCATTAGAATATTATATACAATGGACTTTTATATGCGAGAAGACAACATTCTAAGGTAAGTAGTCTAGACTATGGTCCACAGTCTATGAGGTTAGATTGAGCATCTAACTCATGATAAGACTATCATGTTGTCTAAAGCCATGGTGGGGACGGTTTTTCTTGACTGTTTGGAGTATAGACTCCCGAGTAGAGACATAGATATGTTACTTGGTGGTGATATGTTGGACTTGGACTAAAGCATGATCAACCTGCGTAGTTTGGTATGAGTGGATCAATCTGCTTTTGATATTCATTACACAATAACCTTAATCCTGAGTAGATGAACTACTTCATGTATATAACTTGTGTACTTTGATGTTCCAATGGCTAATGTGACACCCTTTGATTCTGACCACCTTTAACTATCATGAATTGACTCTACGGCCGACCAAGACCGCTCATGTGCCGAATCCGGATCGTCAGTTTTAAACTCTTTTGCTAACAATTTTTAATATCAGGGTCTAAAATTTCACCCAAATTTTTTTTTTCTTTAATACATACTTCCTCTTAAGAAAACCAAGTGAGAAAGCCATGCCATATACTAACTTTTATATGTCTCAATGAAGTACAACATAATATACAACATATAGTACATATATAAGTATTGTATATTTTGTTTCCAAATTCATTTTCTTCAACTCAAAAAGCTTAGTGGAAAACTTATGGCAGGACTAAGTCCACGGTGAGTTCCCTATCCCCTTGACACACTTGCATCCTGTCGCCATCCAGAAATCTACTGGACAGGTTTCTTACCTGCAACATGAACAAACTGATGAGTTAATAGGCTTAGTAAGTTCAAACATACATAGTAAGAATCATATCGATTCAAAAACACTAAAAACTCAATCTCCTATGAATAAAACTATTCACCATGAATAGACTATTCATCATGAATAGTAACTTTGACCTTTGACCAATGAATAGTAACAGTTACCCTAACTGATTACTATTCACTTTACCCTAACTGGTACTATTCACATATCCTAACCGAATTTACATTACTCTAACGCAAACTTCGGTTATGCTCAATTATGATTTTTATCATTTTATTGATTGTTTATTCTCTATTTGATTTCTAGTTTAGAGCTCTGTTTATGGCAGTACCGATGATTATTAGCACGTTGACTGGGAGGGTCTAAGGAGCAACCTTAGAATATCGACCTCCACAGCCCTGATAACCCCGTAGGATTTAAACAAACCTCCACCACTATGTTGGAGGGGCGGTACGCCTTAATGGTTTCATTACCATCTTTCAATTTATAGTCTTGACCAAGTGATCTTATATGTCACCTCAAGGTCACTATCCTTCATTACCCGTAGGTCTTACTTATTCTCGTTAATTGGGATATATTATTCTAACTAACCCCCAAATGCTTATAGGATTTTATATCTAGTGTACATCTAGTACAGAATAGATCAACACAGTATTTTATCTTGCAGACACGAAAATGCTTGAACTTACCAATACTACGCTAGTGTCCACTTCCGGAACTCCTCCGCAGTTCTATCTCTATTTTCGGTTCTTACAGACATAATATTGTATGTTAATACCCTGTTTTAATTATCACTTTAAATATACATTTATCTCACTTAACAATTCAACACATTTAAATTTTGTTTGTGGTACACGGTCTGCAACACACCCGTGTTCCAGCCCGTGTACCTCTCGGGTTTACTCTACACAACCATGTTATTTTCTATCTTAGCCGTGTAACTATACACGGCTTGATACATGCCCGTGTACCTCTCGGGTTAAAAAATTCTTTATGTACACGACCGTGTATTTTTTCTACACGACTATGTATTTTTTCTACACGCCCGTGTTCTTCAAAAATTTTAGATTTTTAACTCTAAAACCTTCATTTTAAGTCTTAGAATTTTATCCAAGTTATTCAAGGTCTTTTAGGGTCCTTTCCGAGCCTTTTCAGAAATTTTTGGTCAAAATGACCATTTTACCCCTAATGGATCTCAGGATCGTAACTGTTCCGTTCTATCATTTTTTTCAAATCTTCTAAGTCTAATTATTTTAACATAATATTCCCTAGGTTTCTGTATTATTTTACAACTTAAATTGCTGCAAAATCTCAACCTCATTTTTCGCGGCCCTTGGTTACTATTCATCTGTTACCTAGGGTCGTTTTTTCATTTTTTCGAGTGTTTAGGAGCCTCAAATGGCCCTTTCACTACTCATTAAACGTTATTTATCCCGTCCCCGACCCTCGGTCCTCGAGAGGCTCGGGTTTCCTATCCCGACCTACATTTTTCCCTCGTTTCCCAAAATACCCCTAACATGAATTTTTTTCTTGTTTTAGGCATTTTAGTCTTTTACGGTCGGTTTACTATTCCTTTTGGGTTGGTTTTCCATTTTTAACCCTAACTCACCGAGGGATCTCGGTTTCCTTCCCCAGTCCAATATTTTTACGCCTCATTTCCCGAAATGCCCTTAAGCCGATTTTAGAAATTTCGATAGCATTTTCGCTTATATTTTAAGGTTTCCCGTCGTTAGGTATGCCTCAGAACCTTTGTACCTGACACGTACTATACCAGAGGCCTATTTTATACAATGGTTCCAACTTTGTATAAAAATTTTCCATATGATTCAATATTCAGAAACCAACACAAACCACAACACGTTTCTTTCAACTCAGCCTCGGTTTACTAGTTAATCACATCAAAATAATTTTTTATCACATCACATCATTCTTAGGTTTTCTAATGTATAAAACAATATCAAAAACCTAACAAAACATGCATTCTAACCCTAGCATAGCCACATATTTTTATGCATAAACACATAGAAAATTTCATTTTCTTTCCTAGGGTTTTTATCAACATTCTTCAACATTAAAAATTTTTCATTTCTTAATGTTCGTGCCCACGGTTTTAGCAAGAAAATTACATCAAAATTTTCTTGTTTCCTTATTCCAATTCATGCTTAATTCAACACATAATTGAGTGAACATAATTACTAAACCAAAACACCAAAACTCATACATTTTTCACACCATTGAAGCCATGGTTTTTCAAGGGAAACATGCAAAATTTTTGCTTGTTTCTAAACCCTAATTCATGCTTTAATTTCTACAACACCAAACTAATCAAAATATCAACTAAACAACAATTTTTTTTATTGTTTTCACACTCTCATACCCATGGATTTTCTAAGGAAAATCAAAGAGAAAAGCTTCAATTTTGAAGTTTACCTTGACTAGTTGATGACTTGGTGTTAGAGATGCAATGTAAGCTAAGTTTGCTGTGAATTTTGGAACAAAATTTTGGCTTGCAAGGGGAGTTTTGCTCACGGTTTTTTGGCTGAAGAAAAGGCAAGAGTTTGGCTGATTTTTTTTTTTCATTTTTTTGCTTGAATTTTGATGCCTATTTATAGGCAAAAATTAAGGGCTTGTTTGCAATTTCTTCCCAACAATTTCCTAATTGTTCAAGGACTAAAAAGTAAGGATTTTGGGGCAAAAATCAAAATTTTTTTCTTCTTCCTTTACAAGTGGCCGAATGGCCTTTTAAAATTTTTATAAAAAATTTTTCAATGGCTTTTTGGCATAATCTTTGCCATTGATCATAAAGTAACCTAATCTAAACCATACACCTTTCAAAATTACTTTCCTAATTAAGGAAAATAATTTTTGTTTATGACATTATCATGGTGATGTCATCCAACTATTCATATTAATTCATTAATTAATTCGTGGTCAATTTTTGACTGTAATCCGATCCGAATGGAACATCACCGAAATCACGTAAGCGGGTTCTCGACGCCTCTAATGTGATCGATTTGTCTTATTTTGCTTCCGTTTGATCAGAATTCTCTACCATAAATTTCTATTGTTTTAGTACATTTTAGTGCACTCTTTAGGGTTTTCGGCTCTGATTTCGAACCATCTCACCCAATTATGTCCGGTAAGATTTTCCATCCTTGAACTCACACATTTAAACACTGCCAGAACATTTTTACACTATTCACAACAGTATTAAAACACAACTTTTTCACATTTTATTTATTAAAATTGTTATATACATACAATTTTAACCTACTCCGGGAATCCAAAATTCCTGGTTACCACAGCTAAAGCATCTCAGAGGTAGTAAGCTTATAGACTGGTGCATTGGGTAAATGACTTGTGTGCGATGGAGGGTTTGTTTGTAGATATTGGAATCATAGCTTTAATAAGGAGTTAAGGGTACCTTCTTAAAGCCATTATACTAGATGTGAAAATAGGCAAGGCCTTAAGTCATCTGCTAGGCGAATGACTTCTTATTCACATATGGTGAATAATCATTTTCTTATTCGGTAGTATAATGGAACTTTAAAATAGTTTGATCAGTAGATTGAACGGACTTTGACCTAAGGCTGATCATGGATATTATATGAGGGTTCTACATACATGACAAGGTTATTAGACAATAGCTTGTCACAGGCTTTCATAATACGGTATATAGTTGGGAGTTCAGTTTCAGGTTTTTAGTGGTGTGACTCTGAAATTAGTGACCATGTGGTTGAGTTGTTCAGTTTAGAACAATGACCACATGGATTCATAGGAGCCCAATTATATATGTCCAATTGGTCCCTCTACTAGCTCCACATAATTCTTTAATGGATGTCAAATTGATCAGGGCATACTTATTGGCTTGTTGTCTTGCATGCATATAGGTGGTGTCCATAAAAGATAAGGGTGGAAGACAAGATTCTCTCCTATTTGAATTTAAATTTTGTTTTGGATAAGAGATTACACAATTATTCGAATTCCAAATAAAGTTGCCATGATTTTATTTAAATTTGAATTGAAGTTATAGAAAATTATCTATGAGGACAAAATTTGAAATTCAAGTTTGTTTATGGAATTTGAAATTTTGAATTTGAAATTTGAAATTTGAAATTTAAATTTTGAATTTAAAATTTGAATTTAAAATTTAAATTTGATATTTCAATTTGATATTTAAATGTGAAATTTAAATTGGAAATTTGAATTTGATATTTGAATTTGAAATTTATATTTGAAGTTTGAATTTTTGAAATTTGAACCTTGAAATTTGAATTCAAATTTTGAATCACAAACCAAGTGGTAACTGAATTTTGTTGTAGATAAATCCACATGGCAAATTCGATTTTCTTGCGGATAAGGGGAAAAATCTTGTTTGAATCCTCTTTGAATTTTGAATCCTAATCCTTCTCAATATGGCCGAATTTGTTGAAGGGATATCACCCTTGATGGAGTCAGTTTTTGTGGATAAGGATGAAGGAAAATTCAAGTTACAATCCTATTTGAATTTTGAATCTCTCCCTCACATGGTGTAATCGAATTTCATCTGTGGATAGTGCATAAAGGAGAATCTATTTTTATGGATAAGGGTGAAATGAAATTCAAGTTAAAATCCTATTTGAATTTTGTGTCCTACTTTATCTTGGTGTGGTCAAATCTAGCCATGATCTTGGCCTTAGAGAGAACTGGTTTTTGGTTGAAAAAGGAAGACAAAAATTCAAGTCAAATCCTGTTTGAATTTTGAATACAAGATCTATGGCGACTCCGACCTCGGTCCACCGAAACTATTACAATCAAGCTCCTTAGCCGATTGAAATAGCTCGTGATCTTCATCGGGTCGCCTAAATTCTTTTCTTTCCTTCAAACCCTTTGTGAAATTTGGAATCATTTTTTTAAAATGCATTTTCTTGTTTGTAAACATAACGTAATTAAACTGAACTATGTTTGTCACTTTTAAAAGTACAAACATAGTTTATACACAATACATAATTCAAATATTTTTGCAATACATGTCTCTTTTTTTTCAACGCTCAGTGGAAAACTTGTAGCAAGATCATATCCACAGTGGATTCCCCTATCCCTTTGACACGCTCGCATCCTGCCGCCATTTAGAAATCTACTAGACAGGTTTCTTACCTGTAACATGAACAAACTGATGAACTAACAGGCTCAATAAGTTCAAACATACATAGTAAAAAGCATATTGATTCATAAACACTAAAACTCAATTTCCTATGAATAGTATTATTCATCATAAATAGTAACTTTGACCTTTGATCGATGAATAGTAACAGTTACCCTAACTTGTTACTATTCACTTTACTCTATCGGGGTACTATTCACATATCCTAACCGAATTTACATTACTCTAGCGTAAGTTTTGGTTATGCTCAATTATGATTTTTATCATTTTATTGATTGTTTATTCTCTATTTGATTTCTAGTTTAGAGCTCTGTTTATGACAGTATCGATGATTATTAGTGCGCTGATTGGGAGGGTCTAAGGAGTGACCTTAGAACATCGGCCTCCACAGCCCTGATATCCTCGTAGGATCTGAAAAAAACCTCAACTACTATGTTGGAGGGGCGGTACGCCTTAGTGGTTTCATTACCATCTTTCTTATAATTCCCCACCGGCGACATTCATATGAATCGTCCCACGGTGGAACCCTTATTGTGACATCTTAAATTTTATTTAAGGGTCAATATATAATTTAAATAAAATTAGTGTGCCAAAAATTAATTAAAAATCTTTTGCAAACCCTAGGTTGGTTTCCGAGTCAAATTCCACTCAAAAAATCAACAATTTGAACTTCAAAAAAAAAAAAACCCTAAAATATTCGGCCATTACTTGGGATTTTTAATTAAAATTTAAATTCCATAAATCTAAGGAGGATTCAAACTCAAATTTCATCCCTTAAATATAAAGAAGAAATTCGGCCCTAAAGTGTAGGAAATAAAGGAGATTTGATTTGAATTAAAAGCTAGGTCAAAACTCAATCAAAATTCAAATTATTTTCCTTGGATAATTTCAGCCACTTGAGGAGAAATAAGGAGAGAAAAACCTAGCCCCAAAACAGCACAAAAACTTTCCCTTTTGCCCCTCAAAAGATTCGGCCAAACAAGGAAGCAAAAAGGAAAGAAAAACCTAGTATAAAAACACTCTTTCAACTCTCATTCACCTTTCCTTCCTCTCCCAAAATTCGGCCAGCCTCCCCTCGTTTCCTCTCTGAATTCTCCTCTCCCAAAACACACCAAAACAGCAAGCAAAAACCTACCTAAAGGTAGCTCAAAGATTCAATAACTTTTGAGACAAAAACAAGGTGAAAAATCAACTTTTTCCTTCCTTCTCCTTTTGATTTTAAATCTGAAATTTTTATGGTTTTTCTCCACTGTTTTCCCTACTGTTTTGAAGACTCCAACACTCACACAATTTCAGCCAAAAAGGAGACCAAGCATCAAAAATAGTGCAGCACAAACAAGGTGTGATTTCTCTCTCTAAAACCCTAAAAATTCTGCCTCATTGATCCCCTTTCAAAAACCCTATTATTACATGTGTAAATTTTATGATTTTTTGCCAATTTAATTCTTGGGTTGTGTTAATGACATATAAAGAAGGTTCTCCACGAAATTTCATGATCATTGGATGAAAATTGAATTGGTTTGAGGCAAATTGAAATTCGGACAGAAAAAACAGAAATCTGGAAAATTACCATATGAATAGTAAATTTGTGTCAGCCATAACTTGAGATTTAAAAATGATTTTTGAGTAAATCTTGAGCCTAAAATTAAATTCAAGATGTCCCCTAAATGCCTGCAAAATTTCAGACCAAACTCATCCATTGGCCCAGTCAAAATATTTTTCTAAGATAGGCGGACAGAACTGCCAGTTTTTGAACTGAAACTGAAACCCTAATTTTATGCCTGAAAACAACCCCTTGGGTTTTGGCCAAATTGAATAAACAAACGATGTCTAAAAATTATAAAAATTATATGGAATTAAAGCTATGGATGTCTAGTTTAACATATTAAAAATTTAGAATTTTTGGGATTAAAAATTAATTAATATTGATTTTACAGTCAGCCTAGGTCAGTCTACCCATGTCCAGTAATATCCTAACTTAGGGTTTTTCACAAATTTTAAATCCCAAATGTTTATTAAACATTTTAAAATCCTTTTGTGGCACACTAAAATGATTGGATGATTATGTCTAGACCTAGACTGATCATATGTTGTGATTATAGGATTTATTTGACGTTTTTGCTTGATTCGTGGATCACGTCATCGCAACGCTTGTGCGATAATCGAGGTAGGACTTTCTAGCCTTTTCTGGGAGTAGTCAAGTGTTTTAAATTTCCCAATTTTACCGATAGCATGCAGTTTTTAGTTTATGAAATTATTATACTGTTTTTGATGAAATAAACGCATGCAAAGTGTTTTGTAATAAATGTGTATTTTAAAGCGTGTTTTGATTAATGGCATAATATAACTTGGTAAATACCATCTTTTGAATAATCCGGTGAACATAATTGAGCTCTAGTTCATGATCATTATAAATGATGTGTGCGTCCCAAAGTTGACGCCATGGGGGAAGGTCCCTAAACCTGCGCAGAGCCGTTCGGCCTATTTAGACCGTAACAAGATGATCTAGGATAATTCAATTTGAGGCACGTATATTATAGCTACGACAAGTCCTCACTCAAAATATGATGGTTTATTTTCATGATTTATTATTTTAATATTGGGGCATGTATATTGCAGCTACGCTAAGTCCTCAGCAGAATAAAACGTGTATTAAAAAATTTTTCACGAAATTGTTGATTATTTTTGGGAATGATTATTATGCCATGTATTTTTAAATTGTTGATTGTTTTTGAAAATGAATATTATGTCATACTTTTAAATGTTACCTATTTAATCCACCTTTGTTTCTGTCCTACTGAGCCAGCGCGCACGTCCCTTTTTCTTTGTGATTTCGAAATGACTACTTCCAGGTGCGGGAGGTAGCAGTTCTGAAAATCGTTGAGCTATCCGTTTCTACCGAAGATGATGCTATCCGTTTTCTCCATCTTCTTCTTTCTGTTTTTCGTTCTGATGTAATGAGACTTTAAGTTTGGACTTTATTTCACGTTATTTAAATTTCATGCTTGGGAATATTTATGGTTGGTAATTTCTTTTGAAAACCGATTTTGTGTTTGGTTTCCGCATTAAAAAGTATTTATTTTCTACTTTATTTTATTATGTGGTTATGATGCTACCTTATAAATAATTAGGCTTAGCTAAATTATAATGTTGACCCGCTTTTCGTAATAAATGTTTTTCCTTAAATCTCGGGTTGATATTATGATTTGGCTGCCGTGTCACGTGTCTAAATTTTGGGCCGTGACAAATAATGGTATTAGAGAACCAGGTTTTCAAAAGGGTTTTCATCAAAACGTTTTCAAAATACCTGAGCATGGTTTTCCTTACTCTTAGAAGCTTATAGGATTTCCTCTTCCTTCAATCTTATTCAGCAAAATGGCTCGTCCCGGCACGCGTAGTCAGAGGCAGCAGAGAGGCAACGACGAAGAGAACCCTGGGAACATGCAGCCTCAAGGAAGTCAGAATGCAGCGTTTCCTGCACCGAATGATCAGCTAACGGCGATGCAGAATCTCACGGCGGCGATACAGGCTCTCCTCACCGTCTTACCTTTTGGAACACCTAACCCAGCTCTTGTAGCCAATGTTGTTCCTAATGAGACCCAGAGAGTAGGGAGTTCTTCTCAGACTCCTCAGCAAACGCCTACCACTGAAAACCCTACCTCTGGAGCAGTACCTACCCAGCCTATGATACATCCTAAACAGGCAGCCCTAACTCTTTTCTTTAAGCCTCACGTACCCACTTTCGATGGCACGGGCACAGAGATGGATGCCGACTACTGGTTTGATGCCATTCGCAAGCAGCTAAAGTTGACCGCCACATCTGCAGAGTTCTGGGTTGAGTTTGCTTCCAACAAGCTAGTGGGTCTAGCCTCTACCTGGTGGGCTAGTATCGAGGATGGTTTGACAGAGGAGCAGAGGTCTTCTTGGACAGTTTTCGAGGAGCGTTTTCACAAGCATTTCTTTTCAGCTCAGTTCCGCGACAGAAAAGCTAGGGAGTTCGTCCGTTTGGAGTAAGGGTCTATGTTAGTGCAGGAATACGAAGCCAAGTTCACCGAGTTGGCCGGGTATGCGAAGAATCAGGTTTTGGATGAAGCTACTAAGTGTCTCCGCTTTGAGGAAGGGCTTAGCCTCTATGTGAAGAGGGGTGTACAACCGTTCCAGATCAGGGATAGCTACCAACAGATAGTTGCTAAGGCATTGACAGTGGAAGAGGGCGAGAAGGAGTTCCTTGAAGCTCGTAACAGAAACAAGTCTGGACCAATCCGCAACAAGCCTCAGCACAAGTCGCAGACTCCTTACCAGAAGAACCAGCAGCCTTAGGGATCGGGTTCTCAGCAGTTTTCTGGATAGTGACAGGGTCGGGTGAATGTGATTACCTGCTTTGAGTGTGGTGATGAAGGCCATAAAAGAAATGTCTGCCCGAAGAAACAGTCAAGAGACAATGCTCATAGACATCATCATCAGCGGAATCAGAATGGTCTTCCATAGAGGCAACAGATTACTTCCCAGTCTTCGCAGTCACAGCGCCCTCAGCTTCCAACTCCCTATCAGCCTTAGCGTACGAGCCAGTACATTGCGCCTTATGCTCCACATGCTACACCGCTACAGCAGTTCCCAGTGCCGAATTATCAGAGACCGCCACCACAGGGTCAGAGTACGGGCTATCAGCGATTGAATACAGCTCAAAATCGTGGTAAGGCACCACAGATACACACTCTTGGAGCTGACAGCATGGAGATAGATCATACACCGACTGCATTAGATGGTATAATTCCTATCTTTGGTACATATGCACATGTTTTGTTTGACACCGGGGCTACACACTCTTTTATAGCCCAACATTATGCTCGTTCACTTGGTTTAAAACTGTAAAATCTTGACTCTCCCTTATGTGTGAAATCCTCGTTGGGCACGACTACCGTTAGTGATGGGTGTCAAGCCTCTGTTTATGTTGGGGATGTTTGTTTGGAGGCATCACTTGTGGTAATGCCTATGTTTACTTATGATGTTATTCTGGGATATGACTGGCTTTCCCGATATGGGATTATGCTTGATTGTCTTAATCGTCACGTTATCTTTACAACTGATTTCGGACATGTAGTGTCCTATTAGTTAAGCTTAGTTTCAGATGTTGATAGATCTGCTCTGAGGTTAGTGTCGAAGAGTAGACAGGGTATTCTTTACTTCTTATCCTTGCGTGCAGTGGAAGGATCCAGTTCTAAAAAGAGTACCCAACCTATACCTGTTGTCGATAGTTTTCTAGATGTTTTTCCAAAAGCTCTTCCAGGTTTACCGCCTCATCGAGAAATAGAGTTTTGTATCGACTTAGTTCCCGGAACAGCTCCTTTTGCTTCTACTTCGTATCGTATGGCACCTCTAGAGATGAAAGAGTTGAGCAAGCAGCTGGATGAGTTGAAATCGCTGGGCTTTATCCGAGACGGTAACTCACCTTGGGTTCGTCAGTCCTTTTTGTGAAGAAAGCCGACGATTCGCTACGTCTCTGAGTGGACTACAGAAAGCTCAACAGTGTGACCATCAAAAATAAGTATCCGTTACCACGTATAGATGACTTGTTCGATCAGTTGGGTGGAGCTTGTTTCTTCTCTAAGGTTGATTTGAGATCCGGTTATCATCAGCTTCATTTTAGAGAGGAGGATATCCCGAAGACAGCATTCCGAACAAGGTATGGCAGTTATGAGTTCTTAGTAATGCCTTTCGGTTTGACAAATGCGCCAGTAGCCTTCATGGATATGATGAATAGAGCCTTCCGACCTTTTCTTGATAAGTTCATCATCGTATTCATCGATGACATCCTCATCTACTCCCGAACTCGTGAAGATCATGCACAACATCTCAGTATAGTTTTACAACTCTTCGTGAATATCAGTTGTACGCCAAGAAAGAAAAATGTGAGTTTTGGATGATAGAGGTTAAGTTTCTCGGGCATATCATCTCAGGAGACGGTATATCAGTTGATCCATCCAAGGTTGAAGCGATTCTTAAGTGGGAAAGATCGAAAAAATGTTCCAGAGATCCGAAACTTCTTGGGCTTAGCGAGATATTATCGACGTTTTGTACAGGACTTCAACAAGCTCGCCGCTCCCCTCACCAATCTAACAAAGAAGGATGTACCTTTCATTTGGGACAACAGCTGTGAGTCAGTTTTCCAGGAGTTAAAGAGTCGTTTGACGTCTGCACCTATCCTTATCATTCCGAATCAGGATCAAGTATATGACGTCTACACCGATGCTTCCCATCAAGGTCTTGGAGCAATTTTGATGCAACAGAACCGAGTTGTCGCTTATGCCTCACGACAACTGAAACAACATGAACGAAACTACCCTACACACGATCTAGAGTTAGCTGCAGTAGTGTTCGCGCTTAAGATTTGGCGTTGTTATCTATATGGTGCCAGTTTTAGACTGTTTTCAGATCACAAGAGTTTGAAATACCTAGCTACACAGAAAGATCTCAACCTGCGTCAGAGAAGATGGGTAGAATACATGCAAGACTACGACTTCTAAGTCGAGTACCATCCGGGTAAAGTAAACATGATTGCAGATGCACTAAGTAGGAAAAGAGAGGCAGTTCCCAATCCTGATCATGATGCTTCTATAATGGCTATGCAGATAGATGAGTGGGAAAAGGACAGAGTTCTTACAGCTTATCAGGTTCGTTTTGGTGAAGTTCAGGGTCACCCAGTGTTGTACAACTTAGTGATGGAACCAGACTACGTGCAGAGGATCAAGGAGAATCAGTTGGCAGATACACGTTTCGTTGACATCCGAGATAGATTGTTAAAGGGCAAGCATGTTGCAGAGTGGTCGATAGACGCCAGTGGAATTCTTTACAACGAGGGTCGCTTAGCAGTGCCACACATCCCAGAGCTTATACAGGCGATCTTGTCAGAGTTTCATCAGTCGAGGTTCGCTATGCACCTAGGTGGAAACAAGATGTATCAAAACCTAAGACGGCAGCTTTGGTGGAGAGGTATGAAGTTAGATGTGAAGAACTTCGTGGCCAACTGTTTGACGTGTCAGAAGGTAAAGGCAGTACGGGAGAGACCCGCAGGTCTGCTCCAACCACTTCTAATACCTCAGTGGAAGTGGGATAGTATAGGAATGGACATCTTAACCGGCTTACCGAGAGCACAGGATGGATCTGATAGAGTCTGGGTAGTCGTAGATCGTCTCACGAAGATCGCGCACTTCATCCCGTTCAAGACGACTTGCAGCAGGAACCAGCTAGCTGAACTTTACATGAATAACATAGTCAGATTGCATGGAGTCCCTTCAGTGATCATTTCTGATCATGATACGCGCTTCAACGCTTGCTTTTGGCAAAGTCTACAGGAAGTTCTAGGCACAGAACTGAACTTCAGCACTGCTTTTCATCCGCAGACAGATGGTCAGTCGGAGCGTCTCATACAGATTCTCAAGGATATGCTACGTGCCTGCGTTCTTGATCGTAGAGATGGATGGAGCAAACACCTCTACATGGCAAAGTTCGCATACAACAACAGTTATCAAGCGAGTATAGGAATGGCACCCTTTAAAGCGTTGTACGGAAAGCCTTGTCGATCACCCATCTATTGGGTTGACAACCAGGAAGCACCAGTGGGTGGACCCGATATGATCCTAGACCAGTACGAGAAGATTGACATCATCAAACAACGACTTCTAACAGCACAGAGTCGACAAAAGAGCTATGCAGATCAACACAGAAAGCCATTAGAGTTCGAGGTCGGAGAGTTTGTATTGCTAAAGGTGTCACCGAAGAAGGGTATCTCTCGTTTCAGAGGTAAAGGGAAGCTAGCACCGCGTTACATTGGACCTTTTGAGATCGTACGCAGAATTGTTAAGGTTGCATATGAGCTGAAGTTACCCGACACCTTGGGAGTGCACAACGTTTTCCATGTATCGATGCTGAGGAAGAGTGTACGAACAGAGTGCGAAGTCATTTCAACAGATGATGTAGAAATCCAACCAGATGTCTCTTACGTCGAGGTTCCGGTAAAGATTTTGGATCGTAAGGTCAAGCAACTGAGAACGAAAACAATACCCATGGTGAAGGTTCTTTGGAGTAACCATGGTGAAGAGGAAGCCACATGGGAAACCGAGAAAGATATGCGCGAGAACCATGCTGAATGGTTCGCTAAGTAGTAGAGTACATGTAATGTAGTCAACCTAAGTTTGTTTTATAACCCTACTCTGTTCATAGTGGTAGATATACCACTATATGTTTTCAAAGGTGCATTTAGATTGCTCAATGAAATGAGAAGTTATTCATATTCTTATTCTCTTCTTTAGTGTAGAGTAATTCTTAAAGTTTCGAGGACGAAACTATTTTTAGTGGTAGATATTTGTGACGCCTTAAATTTTATTTAAGGGTCAATATATAATTTAAATAAAATTAGTGTGCCAAAAATTAATTAAAAATCTTTTGCAAATCCTAGGTTGGTTTCCTAGTCAAATTCCACTCAAAAAGTCAACAATTTGAACTTAAAAAAAAAACCCTAAAATATTCGACCATTACTTGGGATTTTTAATTAAAATTTAAATTCTACAAATCCAAGGAGGATTCAAACTCAAATTTCATCCCTTAAATATAAAAAAGAAATTCGGCCCTAAAGTGTAGGAAATAAAGGAGATTTGATTTGAATTAAAAGCTAGGTCAAAACTCAATCAAAATTCAAATTATTTTCCTTGGATAATTTCGGCCACTTGAGGAGAAATAAGGAGACAAAAACCTAGCCTCAAAACAGCACAAAAACTTTCCCTTTTGCCCCTCAAAAGATTCGGCCAAACAAGGAAGCAAAAAGGAAAGAAAAACCTAGTATAAAAACACTCTTTCAACTCTCATTCACCTTTCCTTCCTCTCCCAAAATTCGGCCAGCCTCCCCTTGTTTCCTTTCTGAATTCTCCTCTCCCAAAATACACCAAAACAGCGAGCAAATACCTACCTAAAGGCAGCTCAAAGATTCAACAACTTTTGAGACAAAAACAAGGTGAGAAATCAACTTTTTCCTTCCTTCTCCTTTTGATTTTAAATCCGAAATTTTTATGGTTTTTCTCCACTGTTTTCCCTACTGTTTTGAAGTCTCCAACACTCACACAATTTCAGCCAAAAAGGAGACCAAGTATCAAAAATAGTGCAGCACAAACAAGGTGTGATTTCTCTCTCTAAAACCCTAAAAATTCTGCCTCATTGATCCCCTTTCAAAAACCCTATTATCACATGTGCAAATTATATGATTTTTTGCCAATTTGATTCTTGGGTTGTGTTAATGACATATAAATAAGGTTCTCCACAAAATTTCATGATCATTGGATGAAAATTGAATTGGTTTGAGGCTAATTGAAATTCGGACAGGAAAAACGGAAATCTGGAATATTACCATATGAATAGTAAATTTGTGTCAGCCATAACTTGAGTTTTGAAAATGATTTTCGAGTAAATCTTGAGCCTAAAATTAAATTCAAGATGTCCCCTAAATGCCTACAAAATTGCAGAACCAAACTCATCCGTTGGCCTAGTCAAAATATTTTTCTAAGATAGGCGGACAGAACTGCCAGTTTTTGAACTGAAACTGAAACCCTAATTTTATGCCTGAAAACAACCCCTCGGGTTTTGGCCAAATTGAATAAACAAACGATGTCTGAAAATTATAAAAATTATATGGAATTAAAGCTACAGATATCTAGTTTAATATATTAAAAATTTAGAATTTTTGGGACTAAAAATGAATTAATATTGATTTTATAGTCAGCCTAGGTCAGTCTGCCCATGTCCAGTAATATCCTAACTTAGGGTTTTTCACAGATTTTAAATCCCAAATGTTTATTAAACATTTTAAAATCCTTTTGTGGCACACTAAAATGATTGGATGATTATGCCTAGACCTAGACTGATCATATATTGTGATTATAGGATTTATTTGACGTTTTTGCTTGATTCGTGGATCTCGTCATCGCAACGTTTGTGCGATAATCGAGGTAGGACTTTCTAGCCTTTTCTGGGAGTATTCAAGTGTTTTAAATTTCCCTGTTTTATCGATGACATGCTGTTTTTAGTTTATGAAATTATTATACTGTTTTTGATGAAATAAACGCATGCAAAGTGTTTTGTAATAAATGTGTATTTTAAAGCGTGTTTTGATTAATGGCATAATATAACTTGGTAAATACCATCTTTTAAATAATCCGGTGAACATAATTGAGCTCTAGTTCACGATCATTATAAATGATGCGTGCGTCCCAAAGTTGATGCCATGGGGGAAGGTCCCTAAACCTGCGCAGGGCCGTTCGGCCTATTTAGACCGTAACGAGATGATCTAGGATAATTCAATTTGAGGCACGTATATTATAGCTACGACAAGTTCTCACTCAAAATATGATGGTTTATTTTCATGATTTATTATTTTAATATTGGGGCATGTATATTGCAGCTACGCTAAGTCCTCAACAGAATAAAACGTGTATTAAAAAATGTTTTCACGAAATTGTTGATTATTTTTGGGAATGATTATTATGCCATGTATTCTTAAATTGTTGATTGTTTTTGAAAATGAATATTATGTCATACTTTTAAATGTTACCTATTTAATCCACCTTTGTTTCTGTCCTACTGAGCCAGAGCGCACGTTCCTTTTTCTTTGTGATTTCGAAATGACTACTTCCAGGTGCGGAAGGTAGCAGTTCCGAAAATCGTTGAGCTATCCGTTTCTACCGAAGATGATGCTATCCGTTTTCTCCATCTTCTTCTTTCTGTTTTTCGTTCTGATGTAATGAGACTTTAAGTTTGGACTTTATTTCACGTTATTTAAATTTCATGCTTGGGAATATTTTATGGTTGGTAATTTCTTTTGAAAACCGATTTTGTGTTTGGTTTCCGCATTAAAAAGTATTTATTTTCTACTTTATTTTATTATGTGGTTATGATGCTACCTTATAAATAATTAGGCTTAGCTAAATTATAATGTTGACCCGCTTTTCGTAATAACTGTTTTTCCTTAAATCTCGGGTTGATATTATGATTTGGCTGCCGTGTCACGTGTCTAAATTTTAGGCCGTGACACTTATTGCCCGTAGGTCTTTACATTTATTTCTTTATGTGTGTTTTTAATTAACCACACTATAGTGCCCTAGCACTTCTCCGTAGTGTATTATTTGTACACTTTTTAATTTCTCATTTCATTAGGTGAGTTAGTTTAACTACACCCCTATTGCCCATAGGACTTTACAAGTTTGTATGAAAAGTACTTAAATCAATCAAATAGTAATTCATACTGCAGACATGTGAATATCTGAGCTTACCAAACATTTATCATAGCATCGTGCTATGAAACATTCATATAGCACATAAACCTAGACATAACAGATCAATTCATTCATAGAATGAACAACATCAGAATGTTCATGAGCAGACAAATGAATGCTGGAATTTACACATATCACACTTAGACATAATAGTCTATTCATGTTGCAGTCAATTAAATGTTTGAACTTACAGACACTTTCGCTAACATTTCCTTCCTAGGCTCCGCAGACGTTCCTTTGCCACGTCTGGAATGAGTTCCTATAACCGGAATAACCACGGTTATTCTAAATCTTCATTTCATATTCAAAATTTAGTAAAACGTAAAAATTCTATGTTTTATTTCCCGTAAATGGTCTTAGGAATCTAAAATCCCATTTTCCATTTTTTACACTAACTCTTGGCAAAATTACCATTTTGCCCCTGATTTGATTTCTCATCATAAACCTACTTTTTGTTGGTTTAAGACTCAAATTTAACTTTTATAATTTCATTTTAACTATCCTTAGGCATTCACGGTCCTTTCCGAGCCTTTCAAAAATTTTTAGTCAAAATGACCATTTTGGCCCTAACAGGTCTTGGGACCGTTATATGCTTACTGTGACTTTTAACAGGATTTTCTAAGCCCAAATATCATAAAATAATATTTCTTAAGCTTTTACACACTTTTATAGCATCCATTGCTGTTCCATAGATGACTATTGATCATCCGACCCTCAGGTGGTACTATTCTGACACCTAGGGTCGTTTCTCATTTTTCTCACGTTTCTCTTTTTCTCACGTTTCGGAGCCTTAAATGGGTATTTCACTACTCCTGAAACGTTTGTTATGCTAATCCCGAGCCTTAGACACCGAGTGGGCTCGGGTTTTCACCCCGACCTCAAATTTACCTTTTATTTCCTAAAATACCCTTGACATTAGTTTTCCCGTTCTCTTATATTTTCACAACCTCGGAGGAATGGTTTACTATTCCTCAAAGGTTTATTTTCCCATTTTTTGAGCCTAACTCATCGAAGGGTCTTGGTTTCCATTACCGAACACAATTTGCCTCTCGTTTTTCACCAAAATGCCCATAGTGCCGTTTTCAAAATTTCGGCAGCATTTCCGCTAAATTTCTAGGTCTCCGGCGTTTAGGAAATGCCTCAAAACCATCTAACCTATTTTATTCTATCACATACTATACCAGAGGCCTAATTTTTACGTAAAACTCAACTTTTTACGTAAAAATATTCACATTTCCCATACATTTTCTTTTTCTGACATTTCATTCATTTTACTCTTTTTTTTCTTTTCTTTTTTACAATTTGAATACATATCACATACAAATCATTCCAATACATAAATAAGGAATGAAGGGAAACGAAATCGCTATCGAAATCATCCTGTCGGTGATCGGACGAACTGTTCGGTCTCGATCGCACAAACTTTTTGTCTCCGTTCTTCATGTTCAGAATCCCGGTTGGCAATTCTGATGTCGCAGATGTGTCCAGAACGTCGAAAATAGGCCAACGGGCCATTCTTCATTTTTCCGCCCCCGGGTCACTGTTGACCGGCGTTGACCGCGTGGATCGACGTTGACTCTGGCATTGACCGGCGGTGGCGCGAACAGTGGAGATGTCCACCTTGAAGATCTCAACAAGAGGAGTCCATTGGTGGTGTCAATTTCACCATTGGAGGCTCCAATCGTCGACAATCGGCCTCGAAAACTCGACTCACGTCGGCGGCGTCGAATCTCAGCCGTGCCAGGGTTGTTGCCCGAAATTGTTTGAGGGCTTTTGCTCTATACATCACTCTGAGTCTTTTAGTACCAACCACGTCACTCAACTCCGCCGGAATTGACGGATTCCACGGTAGCTTCACGGCGGCTACGGCGCGGCTTCAGACGGCGTGATTCGGCGACTATTGAGTTGAAATGAAGCTTGAGTTTTGTTCTACTCTTCAAGATGAAGCTTTTGGGACCAGAATCGTGTCGATCGGAGGTCGGATGGCGGAGATATGGTCGTTTGAAATTTCCGGCCACCGGCAGCTTCGGGTGGCGCGTGCGGCATTCTCCGGCGTCGGTTCCGTCGATTCAACACACCGTTGGACTCAGCTCATCGAGAGCTTTCCAACGAGACCGGCGGTATCAAAAACGGACACCGTTTTCAATGGTCGGTCACTGTTCACCGACGGTGTAGGTGTGGCGAAGAAAATCTAAAAAAGGAAAATTATGGGGTCTTTTCTGCAATTTCAACCTTTTATACCCTTTTTGTCCAAAATTTCAACATGAGCTATCCTGACTAATTTGGGCGTACTGAACCCAAATATATCAGTTTCGTTTTCATCCGAGATCATTTCGACCAATTTCTGGTACTGCGAATTCCCGGTCAAAAATTACCTTTGTGCTCAATTAACTAATTTGAGCATTCTGATAGGCTATATTGACTAATTTAGACGTCCTGAATCCAAATATATCAATTTCGTCGTCATCCGAGGTCATCTCGGTCAGTTTCTGGTACTGTACATTTCCCGGTCAAAATTCTTGTTTTGTGCTGAATTGAATAATTCGAGCATTCTAATCTCAAATATATCAGTTTTATATCAAGAAAATGTCATCTTGACCAATTTCTTGATACTGCATATCTTCGGGTCAAATATTACTTTTCATGCTCAATTGACTAATTTGAGCATACTGAATCTAAATATATCAATTTTAGGTCAAGAAGAGGTCATCTAGACCAACTTCTCAATACTATGTGCAACACACACACGCACTCACATCTAAAATCACTACTATCAGTATTTTATCTTTTTGTGCACTCAGCTTACCCTGAGTCACCTACTAGGGTTTATAGTTCACTGTTTTTCCCTAGCTCAATTCGGCATGCTTTTACATCATTGAATTCTTAATTTGTAATATCGTTAGAATATTTTATCTCGTTCTACACAATATTAATCATACATTTTACATTTTAAACATGAAATTTATCATGTACATGCAATTTACAATATTCCGAGAACAGTAAAATTTCCCGGTTATTACAAGATCTATTAGAGTTAGCCAAAAATTCAAGGGAGATTTTGGCTTAAGGGAGTTCAGATTTTTATGAGGGAAAGGCAGAGAAAATCTTTTCTTGGTCCAATTCAAAATTCCAAGGATCACCTCATGCAAAATTATAAATAGGGGTCCTATTACTCCAGTTCTCTCAAACCACAGACTCTTAGGTAAGTAGGCTTATTGTTACACAAACCACCATAGCAATAAGTTCTTAAAAAAATCTGGATGGTCGGAAGGAGACAAGCTGTGCTAGTATATCGATTAAGGATCCGGGTTCCCACATACTCTGTCGTTTGAGAATTGGAGAATAGTAGAGAAGACTAGTTACTTAAAGCCCTTCGGTCACTTTCCTCCTACATTCTTAGCGTCCTCTGAAGGTATAAATTTATTGTTATTAATTTATTGTATATGACATCATAAGATATTTAACGATCTTGAAAAATTTTTGTAATTTCGCATGTAATTTTTTGTGAATTATCCTACAATTAGGACTATTATGTGGTCTAAAACCAATTGGGGAGACGGCTTATCTTGATTGTCTAGAGCTTTGACTCCTGAGTAGAGATATAGGTATGTTGCTTGGTAGTGATGGATTAGAGTTGGACCAAAGTGCAATTGAGCTGCGTAGACTGCATTAGTGGATCAATTCACTTTTGATGTTCATCATGCAATAACCTTCAACCTGAGTATGTGAATCGCCTCATGTGTATGACTTGTATACTTTGATGTTCCAATAGCTAAAGCGTCTTAGAGTTTGTAAGCTTATAGACTGGTTCGTTGGGTACATAACTTGTATACGATGGACGGTTTGTTTATAGATATTGGAATCATAGCTCTAATGAGGAGTAAAGGTTATCCTCTTGAAGGCATTATACTGGATTGAAAATAGACAGGGCCTTAGGTCGTTTGTTGGGTAGATAACTTCTTATTCACATATGGTTAATAATCATTTTCTTATTTGGGAGTATAATGGATCTTTAAGATAGCGTAATCAGTAGGTTGAATGGATTTTGACCTATGGCAGATCATGGATATCATATGAGGGTATTACATACATGACAAGGTCATTGAACGATAGCTTATCACTGGCTTACGTAACTGTGACAACCGGGAAATTCAGGCAATTCTCGGATGAAAATGTACAATTGTATGTATATAACAATTTGTACTATTTAAAGAGGAAAATAAATGTATTTATATTGTTTAGAATATATGAAAATGTTCTAACAATACTGACGAGTAAGAATTCAGTGTTGGAAAAATTCACTGAGTTGAAACGGGTGTAACGGTGCCAAAACCGGCATTGAAAACCCTAACCGAGACAATAAAAGATGGAAAACTTCCGGGATTGATTTTGATCAAACGGAAGCAATTTAAGTTGATCCGACTGCACAGGAGACCTCAGGAACACGCCGGGACGATTTCAGGAAAATTTCGGCTCGAACCGGTATCGGTCAAAAAGTAGTCGAATTAATGTGAATAGTGAAAGTCAAAGTCAACTTTCACTTTTGCATTTATAACATCATAAATCAAGATTAATAAATGAAAGAAATAAGGTGGTTGGTGGCATTAATGGCTGGGATTTAATCACCTTTCGATCTAAAGGCCAAGATTTGGCCAAAATTTACCCTTTTTAATTTTTGAAAAATGGAGAAAGAATTAGGCATGAAAGGTGTCAAAATTTCATTGGTTTAGAGCCAAATTAATTGGCTTTCCTTCATGCTTAAGTCGGCAAATTTGTAACAAAGTGGCCGAGACTTTGTTTCATGCCAAACCAAAAGAAAAAAAAAATTTTCTAAGTCTTCCATGGAGTCTACGTGAGCCACCCAAGGAGAACCAAGAGTTTTCTTCAATATTTCTACACAAAATTGGTGTCAAAACATTCCTTGAAGACAAAGGAAGCAATTGACTAAGGTAACTCCCCTTGCACTTAACTTTTTCTTGGTTTTTCTTCAAGAAAACCGTGGGTGAATAGTGGGAAAAAGATGGAAAATTTTTGGTTGTTTTTCCATGGTTTGATGCTTGGGTTTTGTTAAGGGTGTAATAAGGAAGAAAACCATGCAATTGGTTTAAAGAAAAACTGAAATTTTGTTCGTTTTTCAAGGGTAAAACCGTGGGTTACCTTAAGTAAACAATGAGAAAATTTTGTGGTTTAATTGTTAACTTGCTTCCAAGTTAAATTTTGTGAAGAATAAAGCTTGAATTGCATTGTGAAAAGCTTAAAAAAAAATTTTGGTGGGCATTTACATAATGTGGCCGTGGGTTACCTAAGGGTTTGGAAGAAAAATTTTCATGGTTTTATGTGATGTTTGATTGATTGAAGTCATGCATTTTGCAATGTAAATAAAGGAATTGTGATTGAAAGAATGAAACAAAAATATTTGACATGTGTTTTCTAAAGATGGCCGTGGGTTATATAAGGATAAAAACCCTAAGAAATTGGTTGAAAATGCATTGAAAATGGGCTTAAAAATGTGTTAAAAACGTGACATTGAATAGCCTAAAGTGTGGTGAAAATTTGAGAAATTTTGGTTCGGTTTGGTTGTGAAAAACCGAAACCAAACTATGGACAAAATTGTGAAAAAATTTTGTAATGTGGGTCAAAATATGAAATTGGAAAGTTGTGAGCTTTTATGTAAAAGTTTGGAAAACTTTTACATAAAATAGGCTTGTGGTATAGCACGTGACAGGTACATATGGTTCGAGGCGTACCCAACGCCGGAAGCCTTAAATTTACGCTGAAATGCTGCCGAAATTTCGAAAACAGCATTTGGGGTAAAATGGAAATAAAAATAAAAAGTTTGGGGTCGGGTCGGAAACCCAAGTCCCTAATGGAAAATTTGATAAGGAAAACCTAAGGGGCGGTTCGTGAATGGTAACCCGTCCCCTTAAAAATTTAAAACGCGAGTGAAATTGAAAAAAAAAAACTGACCCCAAGGGGGGGGGGGCGTTTTTGGAAATGAAATAAAAGTCCGAGTCGGAAACGGAAAATCCGAACCTCGGAGACCTAGGTCGGGAATGTCTAGATGAACGTTTTAAATACTAGTGAAACGTCCATTTGAGGCCCCGAAACGATAGAAAATCACTAAACCGACGTAGGGGTCGGAATAGTGCTTCCCGAGGGTCGGGAAAGTGAAAAGTGGAAATAAAATAGAAATGAACCCGGTAATGATTAGAAAAGAGTCAGAAAAGTTCCTGAGAGCCAAAAATGCAGTCTGGATCGAGAAAATTTTCGTCAGGGGCAAAATTGTAATTTTGCCAAAATATAGGGGTAAAATCGTAATTTTGCCAAAATACAGGGGTAAAATCATAATTTTACAAAAGTTGGGGAAAATGGTGAAAATGATAAATAAAGCCTAAAAAGTTATAAATAGGTTTTATTTAAGCTTTTAAATGAAAAATAAAAGCTATAAATGGAAATGAAATTAACAGACAAGGTTTTGTCTGTAGGATCCAAAAATCGACCTACGAGGAGGGCGATCAAAGATCCACGAGAGAAAAAGAGAAGAGACTGATAAGGTAAGTTCAGACATTTACCTGTCTGCAACATATAGCATTATTGTTGCTAACTTTGATGTACTAACTATAAGTTAGGTACATATGTGCTACGGGCACTATTATAGAATAGAGAGAGAGACGTAATGTGCTACGGGCACTATTGAGGATGGACACATGGTTAATTGTGCTTCGGGCACGAGGTTAATGAAACTCACTCACCTAAAATTAAAATGTGAACCATTCCTAACCACGGGACAATGTGAAGTCACCGGGTTAGAAGTGTAAAAAGTCGGTAATGAAACCACTTTCTGGCGTACCAGCCTTCCGTACAGGGAGGTACTACTTTTGCCTTCGGGGCTATGAGATAAGGCTGTGGAGGTCAGCACTGATGTACCGCTCCCAGTCATGTACAATTTTGCCTTCGGGGCTATGAGATTAAGGCTGTGGAGGTCAGCACTAATGTACCACTCCCAGTCATGCGCACTTAAATGGTACTGCCAACCTGAGCTCAAAACCAGAACGTAATCAAAGATAATGACCTAAAACTGAAACTGTGCCATAATTGAGCATAAGACAGTTTAGTGAGAGCACTAACATCGCGGTAGATGTACCAGTGTGACACGGTGTCGTGGTCAAACTTACTATTCACCATGAATAGTGGTCAACCTTACTATTCACGTATGAATAGTGGTCAACAGTACTATTCACGATGAATAGTACTATTCATAGAAATTTTATTTCTTGCATGTTTGAACTTACTGAGCCTGTAGCTCACCATTTTTGCTAATGTTGCAGGTAAGCGACCAGCTCAGTAGCTTATTTGACTGGATGCGGACGGGATGGCGCGTGTCAAATGGGATAACTGGGCGAGGGATATAGTACTGCCAGAGTCTTTCCGCTGAGCGATAAAAAGGGAAGAAGAAAAAGAAAGAAACAGTCTTTTGTAATATTGTATATTTTACGAAAGTACTGTAATATGTAAATTACTTTGTACTTGCCAACAAAGTAAATAGTGGGAAATGTTTTATATGATGTTTAAAGAAAAAAAAAATTTCCCCAAAAACGACATGATTTTAAAAGAGAGAGAGCTAAGCCGGCGACCCATGAGAGTACAATCTATCGCAGTTAGCGTTAAGCTCAACTGTAATAGTATTGTATGATCTCTACGAGGGGTGGGCCGCCACAGTAACACGGTATATAATTGGGAGTACAGTTTCAAGTTTATAATAGTGTGACTCTGAAACTAATAATTGTAACGGGTTTATTTGGTGTAGAATAATAGTTATATGGATTATTGGAGTTCGCATTATATATGTCTAATCAGTCCCTTTACTAGCTTCACATAATTCTTTAACGGATGGTAATTGATTGGGACATTCTTAATTACTTGTATTCATACATTTATTGAAGAGAAAATTATGGATCACCTTTCACAGGGTGTTGGCGAATTTCTCTAGGTGAATGGGATAAATATTTAATTTTGGAGAATATTTATTTTGAAAAATAAAATTTGAAATTTAAATTGATTGTATTTGTGACGTCCCAAGCCCTAAATGGCCCAGACCATCACTTAAACTGCTGCTGATACTTAACTTACTTGAAAACTATTACTTAAACTTACTTAATTTGATACCATAATTTTAGGGATTTTTTTTGAGCGCATACGTAATTACTATTCACGTGCATATGTTTTGCAAATACTAAGTCTAAACCATCGGGAGTCTCAATCATACATACATACTTATAAAATCGTTTAACTACATATTACTACTCAAAATTATAATATTTACTTAATATTGTGTGGAAGTCAAAACTGCAATGATATCCACAAACTCGGCCTCACATCCGCTTCTGTCGCCATCACCGCCCATTATGGTCTAAGTCATAGGTGGCTTACCTATAGCATGAACACACACACTATGAGCTTTATGCTCAGTAAGTCCAACATGTCATCTACAAAACATGTTTAAATCATAACACATACTTAAAACATATAAGCATGTCATGTACTATTCACTGAATTATACCATATACTGGATGCAAAACCAAAGTATCACACAGAACTAAAAACATAACAGCAACATCTCATCACTGAATGCATAACAGAAAACATCATGTACTGAATGCATATCTACTATAGTTAGAAGCATGCTATAACTATAACTAAGGAATATCATGAGTGATGCATGAACTGATTATGCTCATGTTATGCTTCATTATTCATATCTCTTCTTTTCTTTGTTGAGGCCATTTTGCTGAGGGCTCATTATTCATTATCTTTTCTTTAATTTGCTGAGACCATTTTATTGAGGGCTCATTATTCATTATCTTTCTTTTAATCCGTTGAGACCACTTTGCTGAGGGCTCATTATTTATTATCTTTCCTTTAATTGGCTAAGACCACTTCACTGAGGGATCATTATTCATTATCTTTTCTTTAATTTGCTGAGACCACTTTGCTGAGGGCTCATTGTTTATTATCTTTTTTTTAATTTGCTGAGGCCACTTTGCTGAGGGCTCATTATTTATTACCTTTTCTTTAATTTTGCTGAGACCACTTTGCTAAGAGCTCATTATTCATCATCTTTCCTTTACTTCGCTGAGACCACTTCGCTAAGGGCTCATTATTTATTACCTTTTCTTTAATTTGCTGAGGGCTCATTATTTATTATCTTTTATTCTCATGCCGTAAGCTTTACTAGGCTATCCCCTAATCTTACGTGATAGGGATCTAATGGCATCTAACTTATACTGGTCATCAATCTACGCGATCGTGAACCTATAAACTCTTCTATTATGCTATGTAACAACCATACATGATTTGCATACTTAACATAAAGTAAAATAACATTTTAAACTCATTTTTGCTCATACTGTAGGTAGAGTTATACTTACCTATCTGCAAGTAAACTAGTACTCACGCCCTTGCCAAATTATAGGTGACAACCTAACATCATAAAATATTCCATCAAAACTCTTGTTAAGTCACTAATACCATTAGTGACTAAAGCAGATACTAATGTATCGTACTGATTACTGTCGATACTAACTCATTCTCTCTTCAAAGTTTGATTTTCTAAGCGTGGTTAATTAATTTATTACCCAATAAATTAATCAACATTGTTCTTGGGTCACTACTACCGTTAGTGACTGTAACTTGTATCGTGGTATGGTACCGAGACCCATCGATACCCTATTGCACTACTTTGGGAATTTGGTATTTAATGTCTATCGTGTTTGATTAACTTATCTACTGGACAAATTAATCACCGTTCCTTACTATCTCGTTCAAACTCAGTCCTTGACCAGTTTACCGACCAGTCAACTGACCGGCTACCTCGCGCATCGTTGACTATATATATCCTATAGGGTTATCTTTTGTATTTGGTGTGGTAACCAACTGGGTTACTTAGCTTGTTTGGTGTAGTAACCAATCGGGTTATTTAGCCTATTTGAGTATGGTAGTCTGCTGGGCTACCTCTACTATTTTGTTTATTTTGAAAATTGTTTTAGATGACTTATAAAATTTTTAGGGAAATTTACGCTCTTTGAAACTGTCCCCATATCACCCTGTTGGAAGGTGGGGGCGTTTTATAAAAATCATGTTTCCATTTTAAAGAGGGTAGAACACATTTTGGTGTTCATATTTTTGAGCCATTTATCGAAATTATTTTAAAACTTATTTGAAACGACTTAGTTTGCAAATTTGGCAAACATAAAACTTTTCGTCCTCAACGAGATGAATAACTCTCGTGTTTATCTTGCAGCTCAAATCAAACTCTAACAGGTCCTAAACTTACTAAACCCATGGCTAATTTTGTATCTAGTTTTAGAAAAATCCCAGTTTTGCGCATATTGAAACATGGCTCTGTTTGAGGCCCGCAACGGCTAAATTTTTAAATGAGTTATCTTAAAGGTTTTGACGAGATCTACAACTTTCATGTTAAGTCTGAGATCTGATTCGGACTCTAAATTGGTCATTTTTACAAAAATCCGAGACTATTCCTGTGCTCAGGATTTTAGTCACAGTTATGAACTCCGAATAAAAACTGCTTGAAAAGTCAATCTTAGAGTCATTTTTGGCAAAAGATAAAAAAACGACCGCAACAAAATTTCCTTAAAACTCGGTGTTTTGCCAAATCCTAAATTCAGAGCCTAAGGGGGTCAAAAATGGCCAAACCCGTGGCCTAAAACTGGGGACAGATTTGTGTGTCCAGCCATCTTAAACGTCCACACATACACACACATACATACATCCATCCATAAAAATTTAAACCATAACCACACAACCACAAAAACTTAAAAATAAAAAGTTAAGGGCTCAAAATAAACTTATTACAACCTATTGTAGAAATAAATACACATAAATTTCCTTGATCAAAACTTAAAAATAACTATACTTCAAAAATGGAGTTTTCGGTTTTTACCTTACGTGTTATGAACCAAGCACAATCAAACCAAGGCTTGGGTGACCCAAAAATTTCCAAGTGAACTAAGAGGGATTGGGGTCAGCTTCTACTAGAAAGGACACCAAAATTTTTGTCTTATCATCAAACCAAAATAACAACTAAAAACCACAAAGATTGGTTAAATCTTACCCTTGAGTGACCTTGAGATGGATTGAGAAAATAGCTCCAACACAAGCTAGATTGGGGCTAGTTTTTGGCAAGTTTTTAGCTTAGTTTCTTGGCTTGAAAATGGTCTATTTTGTTTCTGGAAGTGGGTGGATTTTTCTAAAGCAAGAGGGAGAGAAGAGGCTTGGCTTTTTAGGAGCAAAAAAGAAAGGAACAAAACCTAAGGGTGAGCACACCTATTTATAGGAAAAACTAAGCAACCTTAGTTAACATTAAGCAACCTTAATTAAGCCCAAAACTAATCTAAAAGGGGGACAAATTTTCTGCCTCTTGGCTGCAGAAAAACTGTGGGTGGGTGCTGCACAGAAAGGGGCAAAATTTGCATTGAATGGGAGCTTAAAGTTGCATGTGCCCTTGGTATACTTTTTGCATTTTTTATTCCCATGTGTCATAACTATTTGCATTTTTTTATTGTCAACTTTTGGGCTATGTTTACAGCTAATTACAGCTACTTTTTTAGGTAGGGTAGACGGATTTTAAGAGGAGAAATTCCTCTGTGTTGGCTTCTTTTTTTAGTCTAATTTTCTATAGCGGTGTTCGGTCCTTTCTCGGTAATGTTCTAGTTTTCAACCGAAATTAGATTTTCTGGATACGATACTTATACTAATAATTGCTAGTTAGGTTGTAATGCCTATGAGCCCATTTTGTGTCTATTTTATTATTCATTTCTTATACTATGGTTGTGTCTATACTATGTTGTCCTTGTGCACGTAAAGGTGAAATTTCAAACACATGTGTCATACCTATTTGCATTATTTTATTGTCAACTTTTGGGCTATGTTTGCAGCTAATTGCAGCTGCTTTTTCAGCTAGGGTACACGGATTTTAAGAGGAGAAATTCATCTGTGTTGGCTTCTCTTTATAGGCTAATTTTCTATAGCGGTGTTCGGTCCTTTCTTGACAATGTTCTAGCTTTTGACCGAAATTGGATTTTCTGGATATGATTGTTATACTAATAATTCCTAGTTATGTTGTAATGCATGTGAGCCCATTTTGTGTCCATTTTACTGTTTATTTCTTATACTATGGTTGTGTCTATACTGTGTTGTCCTTGTGTATGCATCACGAGGTATTTTTGGGTGAAATTTCAAACACAGTCTCTCTTGACTAATTTGGATATGCTGATTTTTATCAATTTTTTATCCATCTAAGGTCGTCTGGACCAATTTTCGAGATCTGTGTAACCCTACATCGAAAAACGTGTTTTGCGCTTAATTGACTAATTTGAGCGTTATGAGTCTAAATATACTAGTTTCGAGACGAGAAAAGGTCGTCTTGACCCTCTTCCCGATACTGCATATCTCTCAAACAAAAATTCACTTTTTGTGCTCAACTGACTAAATTGAGCCTATCGACTGTAAATATATCAGTTTTAGGTCAAATTAAGACTGTTTTGACCATTAACCTAATACTGCGTTCCTACTATTTACTATTCTTTGTTTTCTGTTTAACTGACTAGTCTAAGCGTTCTGACTCCGATTTTGTCAATTTTTGGGTGAGAAGAGGTCATCTGGACCATATTTTTCGATACTGTACCTCTATTAAGGTAATCATCGCTACTGTGCTCAAATAACCGGTCTGAGCGTATTGATGATTAACTTATCAGTTCTATGTCAAGAAATGGTCGTCTGGACCAGTTTCTTGATACTGCATGTCTTACACGCATATACACATATGTTAAGGTGACTCGATTTTACTGTCGGTCACCCTTTCATTACATGAATAGTAATTAAATGTCACTATACCCATTTAATTCATTCAACTGGGAAAAATGCACTGTATTTATCAACTTAATTACTGATTACATAGTAATTAGGTTTCAGGAACACAGGGGTCATTACAGTATTTATCTTTCAAAAGATAAATATGATGTTAATTTAAACTTTGAAAATCTTGTTTAAATAAATATTTGAAATTTAAAAGATTATCTTATTTAAATTTGAATTGAACAAAATATTGTTCTAGCATAAATTCAGAGTGGTGTCCATGATAAGATTGGAAGATAAGATTTTCTCCTAATTTAAATTTAAATTTTGTTTTAGATAAGAGATTACACAATTATTTGAATTTCAAATAATGTTGCCATGATTTTATTTGAATTTGATTTGGAATTGTGAAAAATTATCCATGCTGATAAAATCACTAGATTTGTGAAGTTTGAAATTTGAATCAAATTTGATTCACAAATTCAAGCAAAAGCCGAATTTCTATGGGGAAAAACACAAGGAAGAAATTTCGGATTTTGTGTGGAGAGGATAGAGAAAAATCTTGTCTGAGTCGTGTTTGAATTTTGATTCTTCCAACCCTACATTGGTCAAATTTTTTAGGGCATTTACCCTTGTGAGAGTCGGCCATAGTGTCTGGAGGAGAGAGAAAAAACTTTTCTTGGTTTAATTCAAAATTCTGAAAGCCACCTAATGTAAATTTATAAATAGAGACCGAATTTTTCAAGGGGAACCAAGGGAGAGAATCGGCCTAGGGGTTTGAGGAGAGAGAAAAATCTTCTCTTGAGTCCTATTCAAATTCTGAAAGCTACCTAACGCTTTATAAATAGGGAATTTGGGACTCCTATTTTCTTTAGACTATAGACTCTTATGTGAGCAAATTTATTATTATACATCTCACTAATAATAATAAATTCTCAAAGATCTGGGTGGTTGGAAAGAGATAAGCCATGCTAGAATACCAATTGAAGAATCAAGTGCCCACATACTCTACCATCTGGGAATTAACAAATAGTGGAGAAGGCTAGTTGGTTAAAGCCCTTCGATCACATTCTCCGGTGTTCCTGGTATTTTCCTCCGAAGGTATAATGATTGTTGAATAATTTATTGTAAATAACAACACGAGTTTTCAACGATCTTAAAAAAGTTTTTAAAATTCCATTGCACACTCTTACTATTTTCCTTCCAGCAGATGTAGGAGAGATGGTTAGGTTATGGGGAGAAAGTAAGGGTAAAAATAGAATATTACATAGGCATAAAATAAATTATGTTGTACTTTGAAATGTTTGAAAACCTGATATTTACCTATAAACCACAAGAAAAATGGCCTATGTACTACAATTTCCCAATAAAAATTTATTTCCGATTTTGATATTGTTTAGCACTAAATAAAAAGTTAATTTTGTGTGTTTTTATTATATTTTTTTTCCTGGACAGTGATATGATCCAATTGCTTAAACTGTCTCGTTTAGAATTAACTATGTTCCGCTAGTTGCATGTAATATAATTATCGCAAGTAATGTCACCAAGATTTTCTGTTGATTACAATTGCAAGATCCTGCTTGAGAGCTTAACATGGACAAAATCAAGGATTTTCTCACCATGATACTGACCCCATTTGTTTAATTTTTTTCATTTATTATTTTTTCTCTAGGCATTATTACATATATTGACCTTTCAAAAGCTCTTAACGCTTCCCAAAAGACATAACCCAAGTATGATATAATGATGATGAAAATATACAAAGGTTGAAAAAAATATCATATATCTACCAATCAATTGAAGAGCATTATAACAAGCTCAGACAAACCATGTTTTACTGATCCCCGATATGGAGTGAAAATAATTCTTATTGGAAGAAAACATCATTAATTAGAAGCAGTGCCTTGATCTTTAAGCAAACCTTTTGTTCCCCATAATAACCATTAACTTCTTCTTAATACTAATTAAATTAAGTGTTATCTATTATTTTAAATCATTTTTACAGGACACCGCAAAAACCATCTTTTTGCAAGGATTTGGATAGGATAAGATTCCCTTGCGTGTCATTTAGATCTGCTTTATTGGCACATGACAAAAAATTTAGTTAATCCAGTGATTGTTTAATTCATTTTTGTTTATATTTGACCACTTTGGGATTCTTTTATTCAAACCCTATAAAAATCAAATGAAAATGGGACAAATATTCTTTAAAAAAATCCCAATAACCTTATCCCAACACGTATTTGAACTTTGTCTTAGCGTTTGGCTGCATGGAAAATTGTCCTTGAACAGGTGTAAGTTTGTGTGGTGGAGTGGAAAAAGGGCTCCCTTGAATAATTTAATGATAAGAGCGTGTGAGATGCAATATTTTCTATAGGAGCACGCGAGCAGTAGAGAAAAGAGAAAATCGTTTGGATGGTGAGGGGACAAGTCAGACCATCTTTAATCATTAAATTTGGCCCTCAATCATACTTTTTCCAACCATGCATGCTTTAATTTTATGCTCTTCTTTTTGTTTTTGGAGGTTACAAACAATTACAAAGCATTGGTGATATAATCTTGGTATTTAGAATGATGGGTTTGACTTGAGCAAATTTCCACTGCATGCTTAGTGGACTCTCTCTCTCTCTCTACACATTTGTTAACTTGTTGAAGCAAAGTATATTTGATGGGTTTTGAGAATGGTAGCTTTTTGAGTTTGATAATGTATCGACTTTGTTGAAGTGGGGATGCAAACAAGATCATGACAAAATTAGGGCACATCAAGTGCGTCAAAGCCACATACAAGCTTTCTTTTTGGTATGTTTTTGAACTATTAAGAACGGGACATATATTTTGTGGTTAAAAGAAGGGACGTATTACAAGATTTATGTTCAACATGGGGGCCCTCAGAACCCTTTCCTGCCATGCGTTGCTTATAACAAAAAAACAAAGCATGGCCAACAAGAAATCATGTTCTAGTCACTGGGGAGAAAAGAGTGCACATATGACGTAAGATGTTAAAAAAAAAAAAACTGTTTTTTAATATTTTATTCGATTAATTTTTATAGATTAATTTTTATAGAAAATGTGGGAATAGCTCCTTTTGTGCACATATTTAGGATTTTTACTATATGATTCAAATTTTTTTCCTTGAAACCACTTTTTATTTAATATTAAAAGAGGATAAAAATCCTAAAATTATTATAGATAAAACAATATTTTAGATATGTTCTTTTTTTTTTTTTGGCATTACTAAAAACACTATTTAATCTTTCACCATGGGTGTTCGGTTAATGGTGTATGGACTACATTCGTCACCATCCCCCTTTTGTCTCCTATGGAATCCCATAAGGCTTATTAGAATTATCACTTGCAACATGTAAAAACGAAACGATGTAGGACACGTCGATGACTACAGGTGAACAAAAAACAAGGCAACTTGATAAACCTAATGAACCTATCCAATCCAACCCATTATAATCTGAATCCAACGAACCTGATCCACTTAACCTCATTATTAATTAGGTAGATTTGGATTGTATTTTTCTAAAACAAATTTAACTCAAACTCACCGAATTTATTTTTATATATAAATAAATATTTTCATACCTCATAATATATAGTACTTGTCTTATATTACATATTAATTACTTAGCAATTTGTTATATTATTATTGTTTGTTTGTTGATTTACAACTTTTATATTTGGACTTGTTTTACATGTATTTTATTTTTATATTGGTTTATAATGTACGAGATAATTTTGGAGTTATGATACTAATATTATGAAATAATTATGAGTTATAACACTGGAATACTATTTTATCATACCTCATAATTATCTCATACATTACCAAGCAGTATTCCAGTGGATTACCAAAAGTTATTTCATTGTATTACCAAATGATATCTCAACAGATTACCAAATGATATCTTGGTGGATTACCAAACAATATTCTAGAATATAAGCAAAAGGTATTCCAGTGGATTACATGTTAGATATTCTAGAGAATTACCAAACGGTATTCCAACATATAATCAAATGGTATTTTAAAGGATTATTAAACAGTATTTCAATGGATTAACAAACAATATTCTACTAATAGCTTTTTGGTTGATTGTGGGTATTTTTGAAAAGACGCATTAGGTTGACCTTTAACTTCTCTAAAAAAGGGGGCAAAAATCCTAAAGCTATAAGCGGAGTAAAATTCCAGAGGTCTGCACTTTTTGAGGCATTCTTAAAATTAAAAAAAAAAAACTATAAACTTAAGATAGCAAAAATTAAAAAAAACTATACTCGAGAGAAATTTAGCAAAAGTGCCCCTAATTACACATGTAGTCATTTTCAAGCCCTTAAATTAAGATATCATTTTTTTCGTGAATTACATTGACATCCTTTGTGTTTTATTAAAACTATAGAGAAACCTCTCTAACTAAAACTCATAACTTCAACCTTCCTTATCTTTATAAAAATTACAAAGATACCCCTTCTGTTAGTTAACTATAAGTTTGACTATTAATTATGCTCATAATACCATAAAAGCCCCTTCTTGCATAGAAAAAAACCTTGGGTATATATATGAAGGCATAAAATGACCTTTTCACCCTTATTTAATATCAAAAATAATATTTTAATTGATTTTTAAACAATACTAATCAATATTCACACCAATAACAAAATGTTTTATTTTTTGAAAAATATCACTTTAATTTTGATGGACAATATAACTTGTTATTAGAAAGTATACATAAGTTGTTATTAAAAATAAAATATTGCAACAATAAATAGCCATTAACCTACTTTAATAATATATTTACAACTAATGACAAAATACTACTCATTATATTGCACCTATTAATAAAAAAGAGGTATTATTATTTATTTTTTATAAATTCTTTTTCTTTTTTAACTAAATTGAAAAAAAAGGTTAAATTAAAGAAAAAAAAACAAATAAATAGTTATGATCTAGTTTTGTAAGATTAATGGTTGACATTTATTAGAGATATTTTAGTTATTTTAAACTTAAATTTAACAAAGTTAACGAAATGTGATCTTGGTATTATTAGTTTTGGTTAAAGATGTCTCCATAATTTTGGCAAACGTAGGTTGGGATTTTATTAATTTCTTATTATAGACTTACATATTAAATAACAATTATATTATAAACTATTTAATTTGATAGAGCCAGATAAATAATCAATTAATTGGGCTCTAGAGATATCTATAAGGTATGAGTTTTAATGTGTACAAACTCAATACTAATAAAATTAAAGTTGATGGGATTCTAATTTAAATTAGTATATAAAGGTCATTATAAAAGTTGCGGTCTCATTATATTTGCTTTTTTCCTCCTTTTCCATTAAAAAGAGAGCATCTATAGAGCATTTTAAAGGGATTGATTGGGGAAAACTCTATCTTTCTCTAATTTGTCAACATGGAATCAGGTATGCTTTCTTAATAATTATTCTCAATAATTTGACATGGAAATTTTAGGATTCAAGATTTGGGATTTACAATTAGGAATCTATGATGCTTAGAATTAAGGCCAATAGTTCACTAATTTTTTTTTTTTTTCAACTCAAGCCCTAGACTCCTTTTTCCTCCAAGATTAGAAGGACGAGGTGTTGAACTCGATATCAATTTTCTTATCAAAGTGACATAAATTTCAAGACCCGCAAAAGCAGGTAGATAGAATTAAGTGATGATTTCTCAACTGCAATTTGTCGAGAATCAAATGGCTTGATCTATACCCAATTTCTTAACTACGGTATATCAAGGACTAATCTCCATTAGAATGATCTACACTAGATTTCTCGATTTTAGTTCGTTGAGTACTCGTCTCTATTGGAATTACTTTATTTATAATTTTATTCAAGAATGTTCTAGAAATTAAGGACGATGGAAGAATTCTTATTTGCGACACTGGAGAGGATTAGGGCAAGCTGGTCAAAGCGCTCAGCTTTGACGACAATCTCAATGACCTTGCGGACTTGGTGTTTGACTCATTAGTGTGTGGATTTTGTTCATGATAATCTTGTAATTTTGTAATTTGGTGTTTTTCCTATTATTTCTATTGATTATGCTATTTAATATAGTGGGCTACCCGGCAATCAATGCCACAGACGAGTGGAGTTGATCCTGACAAAATAATATGGTGAACGTACTAATGGTAATCTAGTAGATTACTCAACGATTGGCACCACCGTGGTCAATGCAAGGGCCAATGTGTTGTAAAAAATAAAATAACATGGTAGATTATCGGTGGTAATTAGTGGTTACTCCGGCGACAACTAGTTGACTCATCGGAATGATCATTGTTGATTCTAGTAATACAGTTAGTAGGCGTTTGGGACACAAATTTTTTTGGCATTGCATTTAAATGCAATGCAATTTTCCCCCAAATACAAAAACATTTCATTCAAATACCAATCATATCACATTTTAAATCTAACACAATCACTATTTATTATTTCACTTTTTCTATTACTTTTATTAATTACATCATATATTCTCTCTCCCTCTTATTTTTCTCTCTACTTTTATCCATCACATCACATATTTATTATTAAAATATAATTCAAATACTTTTCCCCCAAACACACATTGCATTCAAATGCAATGCTAATACTTTTCCTCCAAATACAAATTGCATTCAATACATTGCATTCAAACGCAATGCAAATGCAATGCATTCACCAAACGAACCCTTAATCTGGTAGATTACCAATAATATAATCTAGTAGATTTCTCTTGCACCAATAATCGATAATGATAATTTCAGAAACATATTTGAGTGACAGAATTCTTTCCATGTCCTATTAGCGGTGCAGTCCTAGAGATTGCTCAATACCTAAATAGGGAAAAATCATCTAGATTGTCTACCTAACGATAAGGGAGAAGATTTTAGTCTAAAATCATCTGGACTCATTCAGACTCTAATGACCAACCAAACTTTGACCCACAAAAAGTTTCAAGCATGACTTGGGCCCACATTACAAAACTTTTTCGCATCTCATGACGGAATTATTTTATTTCTTGATATGTGATAAATAACATAATTTAAAATTATAAAAAACTAATAATATAATTAAATTTCAATAGAGATAAGTCTCTCATTTTATCATTGAATAAAAAAATTTTCTCTTCTCTGTTTTTTTTTTTTTTTTTCTTCCCTCTCTCTCTCTCTCTCACTTGTTTTGATGTGTTAGAACTACCTCCTCATCTCTATCACCCTTCTCTCTCCTAACCCTCCCCCCTTCTCCCTTTCTAATTTCTCTTTCCTTGGCACTTTCTTGGCTACAAACAAATGCCAGCTCCTACTAGCTCAAATCACTGCTACTCAGACCTCCTCTGACATTTAGTCACAGATTGTGGAAGCTCCGACTGATGGTGACCAATTTGTACCATTGGAAACCATGAAATCGCAATGGCCTTGTGACAATCACATCCTTAATTGGCGATCCCACCTCGATCTCGACCTTGTCAAAAGAACCGCCACATTACGCACTCCATTTCAGACCAATCTCGCCAATCTAAAGCTCACCGTCATGCTTGACCTTATCTCCTTTGCATGGTGTGTCGGCAGCTTCAATCGCATGGCTTAGGATCATCGAGGATCTGGACATATGGACAACTGTGACAGTCAATTCTTATAAGATTTTACTTTGGTGTAATATCCAAAGAGTGCATGTCAAATTTGATAACCCATTTCCCAACAAGGCATGGCCAAATCAATAAACAACCATAAATGTTTGTGCATACACATATGGATTAGGGTAACTCGAGTACCCGTACCATACCAAAAGTTCATATGAGACTGTTCCTCCAACTGGAGTTGCCTATACAAATTTGAGCTTCCTTTCAATGGCAACACTTCAAAATTTTGCACTTTTCAGGTGTCAGCATTTCCGTCTCCTCTGATTTCTTACAACATCATTGTTAAATCTTCTAACATTGAGGAAAGAGATACATAAATAGATGATAAGACAAATAATAAACTGACCTACCATCAATTTCAAGCTATAAAAGATGAGCCTAATATGGACACTTACATTAATACATCAACCCGCATATAAAGTAGAATAAGAAGATGAGAAGCATTTGAGACATCTATGTGGTATGGATATCCTTCTCTTTACTTCCATTAACTAGAGAGAGAGATATTAGAGGAATTAATTATTTAATTGTGTATTTTTGTAATTATCTCGTTAGTTTCCTATTTAAGTGTTGTAAATATTTTTGAATTGACAACAAATCCCATAGATTAGGTAATTAGCTATATTTAGAATATTTGATTGGCTATTAATAAAGATTTGGAAAACAACCTAATCTCATCTTATACGTGTATATATTCCTCATGTTTAGTCAATGAAAAGCAAGCCATTATGTGACGCCCCCGATTCCGATCACCCGCAACCGTCATGAACCGACTCTATTGCCGAACAAGACAGCTCGTGTGCCAAATCTGGGTTGTCAATTTAAAACTCTTTTTCTAATACTTTCATTTTCCAAGGCCCGAAAATTTTTGCCCATAAAATTTTCTTCTTTTTAATACATACTTTCTCCCAAAGAAAGCTAGATATAAAAACCAGGTAAAATACAACATTAATTTCTAGTTGTCCTTTTTGAGTACAACATAATGTATAATATACAAAATATTTGTACTGCATATTTTTTTTTCACAATCTCTTCAATTCACTAACTTTGAAAGCTCAGCGGAAAACTTATGGCAAGACCAAGTTTATGGTGAATTTCCTATCCCTTGACATGTGCACATCCTGCCACCATCCATATATCTACTAGACAAGTTTCTTACCTGCAACATGAACAAACTGGTGAGCTAACAAGCTCAGTAAGTTCAAATATATTTAGTAAGAATCATACAGATTCAAAAACATTGAAAACTCAATCTCCTATGAATAGTACTATTTATCATGAATAGTACTATTTATCATAAATAGTGACTTTGACCTTTGACCGATGAATAGCAACTGTTACCATAACTGATTACTATTCACATTACTTCAACCGGATACTATTCACACATCTTAACCGAAATCACTATACTTAGTATACTCTTCGGTTATGCACAATTATGGTTTTCATCATATTATTGATGGTTTATTCTCTATTTACATTCTAGTATAGAGCTCTTTTTATGGTAATACCGTTATTAATCTTGCGCGTTGACTGGGAGGGCCTAGGGAGCGACCTTAGAGCTTCGGCCTCCAGAGCCCTTATATCTCCATAGGACCTGAGAGACCTCCATCAATATGTTGAAGGGACGGTACGCCTTAATGGTTTTTATTACCATATTTCAATTATAGTTTTGACCAAGTGACATTAATCGTCACCTCAAGGTCACTATCCTCCATCGCCCGTAGGCCTTACTTATTATCTTTTCTCATTATATGGGATATGTTATACTAACTAATCCCCAAATGTCCCTAGGACTTTATATCTAGTGTACATCTAGTACATAATAAAATAACACAGTATTTCATATTACGGACATGAAAATGCTTGAACTTACCAATACTGCACTAATGTCCACTTTCGGAATTCCTCCGCAGTTCTATCTCTAATTTGACTTCCTACAGACATATCATTGTCTGTCAATATTCTCTATTAATTATCACTTTAAATATATTTACTTTGTGATAAATTTTTACAAAACATTTCAATTCATTATATAGTACACGATTTACAACACGCCCATGTCCCTAACCGTATGCCTCTCGGTTTTATTTTACACAGCCGTGTTTCACTGTACACGCCCGTGTACTATTTAAACTCTATATTTTTAACCTTAAAATCTCCATTTTGGATTTTAGAATTTTATTTAAGTTATTCTAGATCCTTTATGGTCTTTTCCGAGCCTTTTGGAAATTTTTGGTCAAAATGACCATTTTGCCCCTATCAGGTCTCGGGGCCGTAACTTCTCCGTTCTATCATTTTTCTCAATCTTTCTAAGCTCAATTATCTTAAAATAATATTTTCTAGGCTTCGGTATCATTTTACAGCTTTTTAGTGCTAAAAATCCTAATTGTTCATTTTTCAACCTTCGATTACTATTCATGCATCACCTAGGGTCGTTTCTCGTTTTTCGAGCGTTTCAGAGCCTCAAATGACCATTTCACTACTCTTGAAACACTTTTTATCCCATTCCCGACCCTCAGTCCTCGAGAGGCTTGGGTTTCCTATTTCGACATAATATTTTTCTTCATTTCCCAAAATACCCCTAACATGAAATTTTTTCCTGTTTTAGGCATTTTAGACATTAAGGGTTGGTTTACTATTCCTTTTGGGTTGGTTTTCCATTTTCAATCATAATCCACAGAGGGGTCCCGTTTTGCTTCCCGAGTCCAATATTTTTACCCCTCGTTCCCCGAAATACCCTTACGCTGTTTTAAAAATTTCGGCAGTATTTCCGCTTATATTTTAAGGTTTCCCCAGCGTTAGGTACGCCTCAGAACCTTTGTACCTGCCACGTACTATACCAGAGGCCTATTTTATACAAAGTTTCCAAACTTTGTATAAAAATTTTCCACATAAATCAATATTCAAAAATCCATACACAACAACCAAAATTTTCCAAACTAGCCTTGGTTTATCATATTAATCATCACCAAAGTTTTTCATCACAACATTTCAAATATCACATATCAGTCTTAGGTTTTCTAATGTGTAAAACAACACTCAAAACCTAACAAAATTTTCATTCCAATCCTAGAATTAGCCACGGATTTTTCATGCAAATCACATAGAAAATTTTGCTTTCTTTCCTAGGGTTTTTATCAACATTCCATATTCTCATTCAACACTAAAAATTTCCCATTTTCTAGTGTTCATAACCCACGGATTTTAGCATGAAAATTCATCAAAATTTTCTTATTTCTTGATTCTAATTCATGCTTGGTTCAACATATGATAAAATGAACATAAACACTAAACCAAATCATCAATTCCTAATCATTTTTCACACCACTAATGCCACGGATTTCTTATGGAAACATGCAAAATTTTTGCTTGTTTCTAAACCCTAAATCATGCTTTAAATCATAGAACATCAAACAAATCATATCATCAACAAAACAACAATTTTTCATTGTTTTTCCATTCTAAAAAACCACGGATTTTTACTAAGAAAATCAAAGAGAAATGCTTCAATTTCGAAGCTTACCTTAACTAGTTGATGGCTTGATGCTAAAAAAGCAATGAAAATTAAGTTTGGTATGAAATTTAAAACAAAATTTTGGCTTAATGGGGGGGGGGGGGGGGGGGAAGGCCATAGATTTTTGGTTGAAAAAAAAAAGCAAGAGTTTGACTTAGTTTTTCTATTTTTTTTGAATTATTTTGGATGCCTATTTATAGGCAAAATTCAAGGGTTTTTTAGCAAATTTTTCCAAAAATTTGCTAATTGTTCAAGGATCAAAATGCAAATATTTTATGCCAAAAACCTAATTTTTTTCTTTCTCCCTTTCCACATGGTCGAATGGCCTTTTAGATAATTCTAATAAAATTTTTTTTATCATTTTGGCAAGATCTTAGCCATTGATCAAAAAGTGATCAAATCCTAACCATACACCTTTTATCTTACTTTCCAAATCAAATAAATAAAAATGGATTTATGATATCAACATGATGATGTCATCCTACTATTTATATTAATTCACTAATTAATTCATGGTCAAATTTTGACCGAAAACTGAACCAAACGAAACTTTACTGAAATCGCGTAGGCGGGTTCCGGACACCTCCAGTGCGATCGGTTTGTTTTATTTTGCTTCCGTTTGGTCAGAATTCTCTACCGTAAATCTCTATCGTTTTAGTGCATTTCGATGCATTCTCTAGGGTTTTTGGCTCTGATTTCGAACCGTCTTACCTAATTATGTCATGAAAAATTTTTTATCCCCGAACTCACTGACTTTGACACTGCCAGAACATTTTTACAGTATTCTCAACAGTATTAAAACACAACTTTTAAATATTTTATTCATTAAAAATAATACATACATATAATTTTAATCTACTCCGAGAGTCTGAAATTTCTGGTTATCACACATTATTTCTAATATCTTTATGGTATTAGAGCAACCACGTTTCTGACCTGTATTTTCCCCCTTCTCTCTTCTATTTCCTTTTCTCACAATTCTCCACATTCCTCTTCAACCATAATGGCTTCTGAAGACACCTCTGCATCTTCCACCACTCATACCACCATTCAAATACCCAAGACCTAAATAATCCTCTTGTTACCATCAACACTACGAACATCACAAAACTGACCACCACCAACTACATCACGTAGAGCCTCCAAATAAGAAGTCTATTAGAAGGATATGATCTCTATGGCTTTCTCGATAGTTCTCATCTCAGTCCCACACCAACCATCATCATTAATAGTAAGTCGGCTCCAAATGTGGCGGCCCGCCCCTCGTAGAGATCATACAATACTATTACAGTTAAGCTTTATCGCTAACTATGATAGATTGTACTCTCATGGGTCACCGGCTAATCTCTCTCTCAGTAAATCATGACGTTTTTTTGGGGAAAATTTTTTTTTTCTTTAAACATCATGTAAAACATTTCCCACTATTTACTTTGTTCGCAAGTACAAAGTAATTTACATAATACAGTACTTTCGTAAAATATATACTATTATAAAAGAACTGTTTTCTTTTTCCCTTTTCTTTTATCGCTCGGCGGAAAGACTCTGACAGGACCATATCCCTCGCCCATTTATCCCATTTGACACACGCTATTCAGTATGCCATCCAATCAAACAAGCTACTGAGCTGGTCGCTTACCTGCAACATAAGCAAAAATGGTGAGCTACAGGCTCAGTAAGTTCAAACATGCAAGAAATAAAATTTCTATGAATAGTACTATTCATCATGAATAGTACTATTGACCACTATTCATACGTGAATAGTAACTTTGGCCACAACACAGTATATCAACAGTACATATACCGCGATGTTAGTACCTTCACGAAACTGTCTTATGCTCAATTATGGCATAGTTTCAGTTTTAGGTGATTATCTTTGCTTATGTTGTGGTTTTGAGCTCAGATTGGCAGTACCATTTAAGTGCGCATGATTGAGAGCGGTACATTAGTGCTGACTTCCACAGCCTTAATCTCATAGCCCCGAAGGCAAATAGTACATGACTGGGAGCGGTACATCAGTGCTGACCTCCACAGCCTTAATCTCATCATAGCCCCGAAGGCAAAAGTACCTCCCTGTACGGAAGGCTGGTATGCCAGAAAGTGGTTTCATTACCGACTTTTTAAAATTCTAATCTGGTGACTTCACATTGTCCCGTGGTTAGGAATGGTTCACATTTTAATTTTAGGGGAGTGAGTTTCATTAACCTCGCTCTAGTGCCCGAAGCACAATTAACAATGTGTTCATTCTCAATAGCGCCCGTAGCACATTACGTCTCTCTCTCTATTCTATAATAGTGCCTGTAGCACATATGTACCTAACTTATAGTTAGTACATTAAAGTTAGCAACAATAATGCTATATGTTGCAAATAGGTAAATTTCTGAACTTACCTTACCAGTCTCTTCCCTTTTTCTCTCTTGGATCTTTGATCGCCCTCTTTGTAGGTCGATTTTTGGATCCTACAGACAAAACCTTGTCTGTTAATTTTATTTCCATTTATAGTTTTTATTTTTCATTAAAAAGCTTAAATAAAACCTATTTATAACTTTTTAGGCTTTATTTATCATTTTTCCCATTTTTCTCAACTTTTGCAAAAATTACGATTTTGTCCCTATATTTTGGCAAAATTGCAGTTTTGCCCCTGACGGAATTTTCTCGATCCAGACTGCATTTTTGGCTCTCAGGAACTTTTCTGACTCTTTTCTAATCATTACCGAGTTCATTTCTATTTTATTTTCACTTTTCACTTTCCCGACCCTCGGGAAGCACTATTCTGACCCTTGCGTCGGTTTAGTGATTTTCTATCGTTTCGGAGCCTCAAATGGACGTTTCACTAGTATTTAAAACGTTCATCTAGACATTTCCGATCTAGGTCTCCGAGGCTCGGATTTTCCGTTCCCGACTCGGACCTTTATTTCGTTTCCAAAAACGCCCCCCCCTCGGGGTCGGTTTTTCAGTTTCACTCACGTTTTACATTTTCAAGGGGACGGGTTTACTATTCACGAGCCACCCCTTAGGTTCCCTTATTCAATTTTCCATTAGGGACTCGGGTTTCTGACCGGACCCCAAACTTTTATTTTTAATTTCCATTTTACACCAAATGCCGTTTTCGAAATTTCAGCAGCATTTCGGCGTAAATTTAAGCCTACCGGCGTTAGGTACGCCTCGAACCATATGTACCTGCCACGTACTATACCACAAGCCTATTTTATGTAAAAGTTTTCCAAACTTTTACATAAAAGCTCACAAAATTCAATTCTCATTTTGAACCACATTACACAAAATTATTTTCAATTTTGCCATTAGTTTTGGTCTCGGTTTTTACACTCAAAACCTAACCAAATTTCTCAATTTTTCCACCAAATTTTTGGCTATTCCAATGTCATTTTTTTAGCACATTTTCAAGCCAATTTCATTGCATTTTTCAACAAAATTCCTAGGGTTTTTAACCACATATAACCCACGGCCAATTAAGAGAAACATACCCCAAATTTTCTTTTCTTGCTTTCAATCACAATTCCATCCTTTACATAATAAGATGCATGATTTTAAATCATCCAAACATCAACAAAACCATGCAAAATTTTCCACCAAACCCTAGGTAACCCACGGTCTTTAGGGTAGGTTCACACCACATTTTTTTTTTCAAGCTTTCCATAATGCAAATCATGCTTTATACTTAACCAAATGTAATTTAAAGCATGTTAACACTTAAACACAACAAATTCTTCATTGATTACTCTTGGTAACCCACGGTTTTACCCTTGGAAAACCAACCAAAATTTGGTTTTTCTTTAAACCAAATACATGGTTTTCTTCCTAACTACACCCTTAACAAAACCCAAGCACCAAATAAATGAAAACAACCAAAAATTTTTCCATTTTTTCCACTATTCATCACACGGATTTCTTGAAGAAAAATCAAGAAAAAATTCAATCCAAAGAGAGTTACCTTGTTCACTTGCTTCCTTAGGCTTCAATGAAAGGTTTGACACCAATTTTGTGAAGAAAGATTGAAGAAATCAAGTGGTTCCTCTTGGGTTGCTCACGGTTCCACCATGGAAATACTTAGAAAAATTTTTCCTCTTATGTTTGGCTTGAAAAATTATCTCGGCCACTTTTGTTCAAGTTTTGCCGACTTAACCAACCAAAAAGCCAATTAATTTGGCTTTCCACCAATCAAAACTCACCACCTTTCAACCTAATTCTTTCCATATTTTTCAAAAATTAAAATGGTGAATTTTTGGCCAAATCTTGGCCTTTAGATCAAAAAGTAACTAAATCATGGCCATTAATGCTACCAACCACCATTTTCCTTCCATTTATTAAATGGATTTATGATGTCATAAATGCTAAAGCATATGTTGACTTTGACTTTTACTATTCACATTAATTCGGCTACTTTTTGACCGATCCCGGTTCGAGTCGAAATTTTCTTGAAATCGTCCCGGCGTGTTCCTGAGGTCTCCTGTGCAGTCAGATCAATTTAAATTGCTTCCGTTTGATCAAAATCAATCCCGGAAGTTTTCCGTCTTTTATTGTCCCGGTTAGGGTTTTCAATGCCGGTTTTGGCACCGTTTCACCCGTTTCAACTCAGTGAATTTTTCCAACACTAAATTCTTACTCGTCAATATTGTTAGAACATTTTCATATATTCTAAACAATATAAATACATTTATTTCACTCTTTAAACAATACAAATTGTTATATACATACATTTGTACATTTTCTTCCGAGAATTGCCAGAATTTCCTGGTTGTCACACCAAATCCAGCCTACACAACATGGAAGCACCAGGACCGTCTTCTCTTTAGTGCACTACTTGGTGTAGTTGTAGGAAATAAATCGGTAAAAATGTATCAAAGTGGCGCAGCGGAATAATAAAAATTTTTCAAGATCGTTAAATATCTCATGATGCCATATACAATAAACCAACAACAATTTAAACTCATACCTCAAGGATGCCAATCTGCAGTAAGAGAATGACTGGAGGGCTTCAACCAACTAACTTTCTCTACTATTCTCCAATTCCCGAATGGCTGAGTGTGTGGGCACTCTGAACCTCGATCGATATGCTAGCACTGCTAGTCTTCTTTTGACCACCCAGATCTCTAAACAACTTATTGTCACGGTGAGTTATGCAACAATAAGCCTACTCACCTGAAAGTCTGTGGTCTGAGAGAACTGGAGTGGCAGGACCTCTATTTATAGACTTGCATGAGGTGATCCTCTGAATTTGAATTGGATTAGGAGAAGATTTTCTCCCTTATCCACACATAAAATCTGAAATTATCAAGGCCAAATCCCAACTAAATATTTCGACCACTTTAGGATTTTACCATTCAAAATTTAAACAGGATTTTAACTAGAATTTTATTTCCTCTTAACCAACCAAAAATCTGAAAATCTCTTTAGGATTTTCTCAAATATTTTCGGCCACAAAAAGTAAGGGAAGAATCAAAATTCAACTAGGATTTTCAAGCTTGAATTTTATCTCATCCTTATCCAAAATAACCGAAAATCCTCATAAGATCTCTCTCAAAATTTCGGCCATTCTCTAGGGAGGAGAGAATCCAAATTCAACTGGGATTGAAACTTGAATTTTTCCCTGAACCTTATCCACAAAAATCTAAAAATTCCATGAGGATTTTCCTCAAAATTTTCAGCCAAGTTTGTTAGGATTTGGATTCAAAATTCAAGTAGGATTCAAACAAGATTTTCCTCTCTATATCCAACTCAAATTCGAATTTCATGCCCGTGGATTTACCATAAGAAATTCAAATCCTACTTGGATTGTGATTCAAAATTTGAATTCCAAATTTCAAATTCCAAATTTCAAATTTCAAATTTAAATTTCAAATTCAAATTTCAAATTTCAATTTCAAATTCAAAATTCAAATTCAAAATTCAAAATTCAAAATCCACAAAACAGTTGTATTTCAAATTCTTATTTTCACGGATAAATTTTCTACAACTACAATCCAATCTCAAATAAAATCATGGCAACTTTATTCGGAATTCGAATAATTGTATACTCTATTATCCAAAACAAAATTTGAATTCAACCGGAGAGAATCTTGTCCACCATCCTCATCCCATGTCAACACCATCCATGCATAATCAACTAGCCAATAGCACACTGAAATTAATTTACCAAACGTTAAAGAATTATGTGGAGCTAGTAGAGGGACCAATTGGACATATATAATCGGGCTCCCGTAAATCCATATGATCATCATTCTTTACCGAACAATTCAATCATATGATCACTAATTTCAGAGTCACACCACTATAAACCTGAAACTAAACTCCCAATTATATACCGTATTACGTAAGCCTGTGACAAGCTATCATCAAATGACCTTGTCATGTATGCAGAACCCTCATATGATATCCATGATCAGCCTTAGGTCAAAGTCCGTTTAATCCTACTGATCAGGCTATCTTAAAGTTCCATTATACTACCGAATAAAGAAAATGATTATTCACCATATGTGAATAAGAAGTCATCCGCCCAGCAGACGACCCAAGGCCTTGTCCATTTTCACATTCAGTATAATGCCTTTAAGAGGATACCCTTAACTCCTCAGAGCAGCTATGATTCCAATATCTGTAAACGAACCCTTCATCGTATACAAGTTATGCACCCAACGAACCGGTCTATAAGCTTACTACCTCTAAGATGCTTTAGCCATTGGAACATTAAAGTACACAAGTCATATACATGAAGCTATTCATTCACTTAAGACTAAGGTTACTGCACAATGAACATCAAAAGCATATCGATCCACTCATAGCAGACTACGTAGATCAATCACGCTTTAGTCCCGGTCTAATATGTCACCACTAAGCAACATATCTATGTCTCTACTTGGGAGTCTATGCTCCAGACAGTTAAGACAAACTGTCCCTACCATGGCTTTAGACAACATAATAGTCTTAACATGAATTAGATGCTCGGTCTAACCCCATAGGCTATAGACCTTAGTTTAGACCGCTTACTTTAGAATATTGTCTTCTTGCATACAAAAAGTTCATTGTATGCAATGTTCTAACAGTTTTAACACAAGCAGTCAGGGAGCTAACAGTTTTAACACAAGCAGTCAGGGAGCCATATTTGCTTACATTTACTTTAACATGTAAATAGAATGAGGATAAATAACAATGTAATGAATAACCTCTATATATAATTTTATTATCCAGTTCAAAATAAATACATCAAAATATCTCTAATGCTTAGGGCATTTCCTAACAATCTCCCACTTGCCCTAAGCCAGCAGATGTGCCATGTTACGCATCTCCATCGCCTCTACATGCCTCTCAAAGCTTCTAGCCACCAAAGTCTTAGTAAAGGGATTAGCAATGTTGTCCTCGAATGCGATCTTACATACATCTACTTGGCCTGTCTCCACGTGCCCTCTTATAATGTGATATCTCCAATCTATGTGCTTGGTCCTCTTATGGTGCCGAGATTCCCTTGAGTTGGCAATAGCCTCAGTGTTATCACAGTAAAGTGTGATAGGCTTGTCAACACCCGGAATGACCTCAAGGTCTCTAAAGAACTTGCGGAGCTAAACCGTTTCTTTAGATGCCTCAGCCGCAGCCACATACTCAGCCTCCATAGTAGAGTTAGCTGTGCAACCCTACTTCACGCTCCTCCACGCAATGGTGCCTCCTCCGAGCAAGTCTAGAAGTCTGAGTCCGTGTATCCTACGAGTGTTAGGTCCCCACTAGAATACACCAACATAGAATCCCTCATTCTCCTAAGATACTTAAGTACATGCTTTACTGCTTGCCGGTGCTTGGTTCCAGGATTCGCTTGATATCGACTCACCATACCTACTGCAAAACATATGTCCAGGAGAGTGCAAAGCATAGCGTACATAAGGCTACCCACATCGGATGCATAAGGGACCTTACTCATACGCTCTCTTTCTTCCGATGTCTTTAGACAGTCATCCAATGAAAGAGTTAGATCGGTAATAGAAGGTTGTGTACCTTTCTTTGCCTCTTGCATTGCATATTTGTCAATTATTTTACCTATGTATGAAGCTTGGGATAACACTATCATTTTGTTCTTTCGATCTTTGAAGAGACGAATGCCTAGAACATAATTAGCTTCTCCCAACTCCTTTATGTCAAACTGTTTATGTACCCAAAGCTTGACCGATGATAAGTTCCCTACATCATTGCCAATGAGCAGTATATCATCGACATAGAGTATTAGAAAGACCACTTTTCCATCCTTAATACGTTTATAAACACAGGGTTCATCAACATTCTGCTCAAAACCGATAGTCCTGATCGCTTGATCGAATCTCTGGTTCCATGAGTGGGATGCTTGCTTTAATCCATAAATGGATCTAAGCAACTTGCAGACTTTCCTTTCTTGGCCTTTCGCTATGAACCCTTCGGGCTGTATCATGTAGATGCACTACTCAAGATGGCCATTCAAGAATGCCATCTTGACATCCATTTGCCAAATCTCGCAATCGAGAGCCGCAGCAATGGACAAAAGAATATGGATAGACTTCAGCATACCAACAGTCAAAAAGGTTTCAACGTAATCGATTCCAGCCTTTTACGTGTACCCCTTTATAACCAGTCTAGCTTTGAAAGTTTCCACTCTCCCTTCCATATCCTTCTTTCTTTTGTAGACCCATTTGCATCTAATGGGTTTTATCCCATCTGGCAAATCTACAAGTTCCTAAACAGAGTTGGATTTCAAAGAATCCATCTCATTGTTCATAGCCTATTTCCAAGATTTAGAATCAACATCATTTATAGCTTCATCATAGGTGACCGGATCATTCTCATGCTTATGAGCCTCGGCTTGGTATACCTCAACATCATACATGAAGAAATTAGGTTTCCTCGAAACCCTCCCACTACGACAAGGCACCCTATATTGTTGATTGTCTGCAAGTCTTTCAACATAACTCGGACTTGCGTCTAAGACTGAAACCTGTGGAGCAGTTCTTTCACCCAATAAGTCCTCTAGCACCGCTTTGCTTCGAGGCTTAAACTCATTCACGTGACATTCCTCCAAGAATGTCGCATGGGTTGAAACAATGACTTTTTGTTCCTTCGGGTTATAGAACAAACCTCCTTTAGTTCCCTTTGGATTCCCTACAAACATGCACAATTCTAATTTTGGTTCCAACTTTTTCGTATCCCCATCCAGTACATGTGCCGGGTAGTCCCATATTCTCATATGTCTAAGGGAGGGCTTCTTGCCATGCCACAATTCATACGGAGTTCTGGGAATTGATTTGCTTGGAACCTGGTTCAGAATATAGCATGCTGTTTGTAAAGTATATCCCCAGAATGATAACGGTAGTGTTGAATAACTCATCATAGACCGTACTATATCCAAGAAGATCCTGTTTCTCCTTTTGGCTACACCATTCTGTTATGGAGTACCAGGTGCAGTCAATTGGGATAATATCCTATTCTCTACAAGATGTCCTAGAAATTCATCAGAGAGGTATTCGCCACCTCGATCAGATCGAAGTGTCTTTATAGATTTATCTAATTGCTTTCCACTTCCGCATGATACTCTTTGAACTTGTCAAAGGTTTCGCTCTAGCGATGCATCAGATACACATATCCATACCTCGAGTAATCATCTATAAAGGAGACATAATACTCGAACCCTCCTCGTGCTGTGACGTTTATGGGGCCACATACGTCAGTGTGCACAATTTCTAAGAGTTCCTGAGCTCTTGTACCCTTAGCTCCAAAAGACTTCTTAGTCATTTTACCCTCAAGACAAGACTCACATTAAGGAAGACGTACCTCTGTAGGAAAATAATTCGGTAAAAACGTATCAGAGTGGCGCAGCGGAACAATAAAAAATTTTAGGATCGTTAAATATCTCATGATGCCATATACAATAAACCAACAACAATTAAAACTCATACCTCAAGGACGCCAATCTTGCAGGAGGAGAATGACCGGAGGCTTCAACCAACTAGCCTTCTCTACTATTCTCCAATTCCCGAATGGCTGAGTGTGTAGGCACTCTGAACCTCAATCGGTATGCTAGCACTGCTAGTCTTCTTCCGACCACCTAGATCTCTAAAGAACTTTATTGTCACGATAAGCTGTGCAACAATAAGCCTGCTCACCTGAGAGTCTGTGGTCTGAGAGAACTGGAGTGGCAGGACCTCTATTTATAGACCTGCATGAGGTGATTCTTTGAATTTGAATTGGATTAGGAAAAGATATTTTCCCTTACCCTTAACCAAAAAATTCAAATTTTTCCATGGATAAATCCAACAATAAAATTCGGTTTTCTTAGGAAAAATCCAATCCAAATCTAAACAAGATTTTAACTAGAATTTTATCTCCTTTTTTCAACCAAAAAATCCGAATTTTTCTTGGAGAAAATCTCCTCATAAATTTCGGCTATTATGGATAAGGGAGAATCAAAAATTCCACTAGGATTTTCAAGCTTGAATCTTATCTCAACCTTATCCAAAAATAACCGAATTTCCTAGGAGAGATTCTCCAAATTTTCGGCCACTTTTCAGGGAGGAGAGAATCCAAATTCAACTGGGATTGAAACTTGAATTATTCCCTTGAATCTTATCCACAAAGATCCGAATTTTTCCATGAGGATTATCCTCAAAAATTTCGTCCACTTTTGTTGGGATTTGGATTCAAAATTCAAGTAGGATTCTAACAAGATTATCCTCTCCAAATCCAACTCAAATTCGAATTTCAAACCTTGTGGATTTTCCACAACAAATTCGAATCCTATTTAGACTGTGATTCAAAATTTGAATTTCAAATTTCAATTTCAAATTTCAAATTCGAATTTCAAATTCAAATTTCAAATTCAAATTTCAAATTCAAATTTCAAATTTCAAATTTCAAAAATTCAAATTTCAAATTTCAAAATTCAAATTTCAAATTCCACAAAACGGTTGTTTGTCAAATTCTTGTTCTCATGGATAATTTTCTACAACTCCAATCCAATCTTAAATAAAATCATGGCAACTTTATTTGGAGTTCGAATAATTGTGTACTCTATTATCCAAAACAAAATCTGAATCCAACCGGAGAGAGTCTTGTCTACCATCCTAATCCTGTATCATCACCATCCATGCATAATAAACCAGCCAATAGCATACACAAATCAATTTGCCAAACGTTAAGGAATTATGTGGAGCTAGTAGAGGGACTGATTGGACATATATAATCGGGCTCCCGTGATTCCATATGATCATCATTCTTTACCGAACAACTCAATCATATGATCACTAGTTTCAGAGTCACACCACTATAAACCTAAAACTGAACTCCCAATTATATACTGTATTACGTAAGCCTGTGACGAGCTACTATCCAATGACCTTGTCATATATGCAAAACCCTCATATGATATCCATGATCAGCCTTAGGTCAAAGTCCGTTTAATCCTACTGATCAGGCTATCGTAAAGTTCCATTATACTACCGAATTAAGAAAATGATTATTCACCATATGTGAATAAGAAGTCATCCACCCAGCAGACGACCCAAGGCCTTGTCCATTTTCACATTCAGTATAATGCCTTTAAGAGGATACCTTTAACTCCTCAGAGCTATGATTCTGATATCTGCAAACAAACCCTTCATCGTATACAAGTCATGCACCCAACGAACCGGTCTATAAGCTTACTACCTCTGAGACGCTTTAGTCATTGGAACATCAAAGTACACAAGTCATATACATGAAGAAGTTCATTTACTCAGGATTAAGGTTATTGCACAATGAACGTCAAAAGCAGATTGATCCACTCATAGCGGACTACGTAGATCAATCATGCTTTAGTCCCGGTCTAATATGTCACCACCAAGCAAAATATCTGTGTCTCTACTTGGGAGTCCAGCTCCAGACAGTCAAGACAAACCGTCCCCTCTAAGGCTTTAGACAACATAATAGTCTTAACATGAGTTAGATGCTCGGTCTAACCCCATAGACTACAGACCATAGTTTAGACCGCTAACTTTAGAACATTGTCTTCTCGCATACAAAAGTCCATTGCATGCAACGTTCTAACAGTTTTAACACAAGCAGTCAGTGAGCCATATTTGCTTACATTTACTTTAACATGTAAATAAGACGAGGACAGATAGCAATTTAATGAATAACCTCTATGAATAATTTTATTGTCCAGTTCAAAATGAATACATCAAAATGTCTCTAATACTTAGGGCATTTCCTAACAATCTCCCACTTGCCCTAAGCCAGCAGATGTGCCATGTTACGCATCCCCATCGCCTCTACATGCCTCTCAAAGCTTCTAGCCACCAAAGTCTTAGTAAAGGGATCAGCGATGTTGTCCTCGGACGCGATCTTACATACATCCACTTGTCCTGTCTCCACATGCCCTCTAATAATATGATATCTCCGATCGATGTACTTGGTCCTCTTGTGGTGCCGAGATTCCCTTGTGTTGGCAATAGCCCTTGTATTATCATAGTAAAGTGTGATAGGCTTGTCAACACCCGGAATGACCTCAAGGTCTCTAAAGAACTTGCGGAGCCAAACCGCTTCTTTAGATGCCTCAGCCGCAGCCACACACTCAGCCTCCATAGTAGAGTTAGCTGTGCAGCCCTGCTTCACGCTCCTCCACACAATGGCTCCTCCTTCAAGTAAAAACACTGATCCAGATGTCGATTTCCTTGAATCCTTACAAGTCTGGAAGTCTGAGTCCGTGTATCCTACGGGTGTTAGGTCCCCTCCAGAATACACCAGCATATAATCCCTCGTTCTCTTAAGATACTTGAGTATATGCTTTACTGCTTGCCAGTGCATGGTTCCAGGATTCGCTTGATATCGACTCACCATACCTACTGCAAAACATATGTCCGGGTGAGTGCAAAGCATAGCGTACATAAGGCTACCCACAGCAGATGCATAAGGGACCTTACTCATACGCTTTCTTTCTTCCGATGTCTTGGGACAATCATCCAATGAAAGAGTTAGACCGGCAATAGAAGGTTGCGAACCTTTCTTTGCCTCTTGCATTGCATATTTGTCAATTATTTTATCTATGTATGAAGCTTGGGATAACGCTATCATTTTGTTCTTTCGATCTCTGAAGAGACGAATGCCTAGAACATAATTAGCTTCTCCCAAGTCCTTCATGTCAAACTGTTGGTGTAACCAAAGCTTGACCGATGATAAATTCCCTACATCATTCCCAATGAGTAGTATATCATCGACATAGAGTATCAGAAAGACCACTTTTCCATCCTTAATACGTTTATAAACACAAGGTTCATCAACGTTCTGCTCAAAACCAAATGTCTTAATCGCTTGATCAAACCTCTGGTTCCATGAGCGGGATGCTTGCTTTAATCCATAAATGGATCTAAGCAACTTGCAGACTTTCTTTTCTTGGCCTTTTGCTATGAACCCTTCGGGCTGTATCATATAGATACACTCTTCAAGATGGCCATTCAAGAATGCCGTCTTGACATCCATTTGCCAGATCTCGTAATCGAGAGCCGCAGCAATGGACAGAAGAATACGGATAGACTTCAGCATAGCAACAGGCGAAAAGGTTTCCTCGTAATCGATTCCAGCCTTTTGCGTGTATCCCTTTGCAACCAGTCTAGTTTTTAAAGTTTCCACTCTCCCTTCCGCATCCTTCTTTCTTTTGTAGACCTATTTGCATCCAATGGGTTTTATCCCATCCGGCAAATCTACAAGTTCCCAAACAGAGTTGGATTTCATAGAATCCATCTCATTGTTCATAGCCTGTTTCCAAGATTTAGAATCAACATCCTTTATAGCTTCATCATATGTGACCGGATCTTCCTCATGATCATGAGCCTTGGCCTGGTATACCTCAGCATCATACATGAAGAAATTAGGTTTCATAGAAACCCTCCCACTACGACGAGGCACCCTAAATTGTTGATCGTCTACAGGTCTTTCACTGGAACTCGGACTTGCGTCCAAGACCGAAATCTATGGAGCGGTTCTTTCACCCGATAACTCCTCTAGCACCACTTTGCTTCGAGGCTTAAAGTCATTCATGTGACTTTCCTCCAAGATGTCGCATGGGTTGAGACAATGACTTTTTGTTCCTTCGGATTATAGAACAGACCTCCTTTAGTTCCTTTTGGATACCCTACAAACATGCATAATTCTGATCTTGGTTCCAACTTTTTCGCATCCCCATCCAGTACATGTGCCGGGCAGCCCCATATTCTCATATGTCCAAAGGAGGGCTTCCTGCCACGCCACAATTCATACGGAGTTCTAGGAATTGATTTGCTCGGAACTTGGTTCAGAATATAGCATGCCGTTTGTAAAGCATATCCCCAAAATGATAATGGCAGCGTTGAATAACTCATCATGGACCGTACCATATCCAATAAGGTCCTGTTTCTCCTTTCGGCTACACCATTTTGTTGTGGAGTACCAGGTGCAGTCAATTGGGATAATATCCCGTTCTCTACAAGATGTCCTAGAAATTCGTCGGAGAGGTATTCGCCACCTCGATCAGATCGAAGTGTCTTTATGGATTTATCCAATTGCTTTTCCACTTCCGCACGATACTCTTTGAACTTGTCAAATGTTTCGTTCTTGCGGTGCATCAGATACACATATCCATACCTCGAGTAATCATCTATAAAAAAGACATAATACTCGAACCCTCCTCGTGCTGTGACGTTCATGGGGCCACATACGTCAGTATGCACAATTTCTAAGAGCTCCTGAGCCCTTGTACCCTTAGCTCCAAAAGACCTCTTAGTCATTTTACCCTCTAGACAAGACTCACATTGGGGAAGTCGTACCTCCTCCAGAGATTCCAGAGGACCGTCTTTCACCAATCTTTGAATCCTATCCTGATTAATATGACCAAGTCTTAAATGCCAAAGATACGCCTTGTTAGAGTCAGAAACTTTCAACCTTTTAGAGTTATCAGTTAATTTAGTGTCAAGCAGTGAGTACATCTTTGGTTTGATCAAATATAGGTTTCCATCCATCCATCCAGAACAGATAAAAGACTTATTTCTACGAATATCAACTCTTTTACAAAAAGAAACTGAATAAGAATCCTTTATTAAACAAGCTACCGATATAAGGTTCCTCCTAAAATTAGGAACATAAAAACAGTCTTTCAGTAAAATAAACCTAAATTGATCAAAATAAAGATAAACATCTCCCACTGCTTCAGCCACCACAAAGCTACCATCTCCAGTCCGCAACGAGAGGCTCCTATCATGTAGACTTCTCGTTTCCACGAACCCCTGCATAGAAACACAAACATGATTAGTGGCTCCCGAATCAATGACCCAAGTGTCTTTCGATTCTTCCACCAAACACGCTTCTAAGTAATGAAGTTCCTTACCTTCCTTGCCCTTGGCGGCTAGGAATTCCTGGCAAGCCTTCTTGAAGTGACCTACCTTCCCACAATGGAAGCATTTGGACTTTTTAGGGTCCTTTGGCTTCTTGCTCTTCTTCTTCTTCTTCCCGTCCGAGACAGGGGGATTAGAAGAACTTGAAGCCACTTGCTTCTTATTTGGCCTCTTCCTCTTCCGTGAGGGATTGGAAGATTTCGCCAAATTGGCCTCTCCTTTAGGTCGGACCACATCCTCATCCCTGATCATCTGCTCATAAGCCTGTAGTTGCTTCATGAGCTCGGTTAGTCCTAACTCCTTTGTCGTCAGATTGTATGCAGCCTTAAACCACACAAAATCTTTAGACAGAGTCTTGAACACCATCTCGATCTGGGTGTTGTAGTCTAACTCAGCACCATTCTCGGCAGCCTCAGCGAAGAATCCCATTAGAGTGATCATATGGTCCTTCACCAGAGTACCCGCCTTTTGCTTGGAGTTCATAATGCTGGTGATAGCGGACTGTCGAGCCAATTTTTCTTGGCCTCCGAACATGTCCTCCAGATTGTCCATGGTCTCCCCAGCAACTTGATAAGTCTCATGCTGCTTTTGTAAAGCACTCGTCATGCTAGTAAGGATGTAGCATCGAGCTATCTCATTGGATTCTCTCTAACGATTATAGGCAATCAGGACCTCCTCAAGTGGTGTGTCAGGTTTGGGCCCAGGTGGGCATGGTTCGTCTAGCACGAACTTGTGTCTCTCGTAGCTGAGAACTATTAATAGATTTCTTTTCCAATCTTTATAATTGTCGTCATTCAACTTATTTTCAGTAAGTACTGAAATGAGGTGTGTCGGTGACATTTTGAACTGAAATAAAATTATACTAGACATCATTACAAAGCCCAAGCAAATATACAGATAATTTAGCAAATAAAACATACAAGTATATTCCTACATGAAACTTGAAAAACATGTAGCATTGCAACGGTAATTCTCAGCACCTATTGCCCCAAGCCACCGAGGGGTGGTCATGAGAACAAATAGCCGGAACATGGACCCCGTCCAATTAATATATGTTGCCTTAAATCCTCCAAGGTTAAGACATATATTAATAACTGCTTATTTGGCCACCAGTTTAGTTTACAGAGCTTCTAGGGAAGGTTAATAACTAAACGAGTCTTGAGTGTATAACCATTGTTTACGTAGCCCGATCCACATCCTACCAAGCCACCGAGGGGTGGTCATGAATAGGATCGTACGCGAACACGTTTTCCACATAGGAGATCCAATCTAGTATACCAGCAGCGGTAAACACCTACCGAGGGGTGTGGTCAGGGCAGAACTGACGTGAGGCGTTACCATGCTTTCACATATGGATCAACAATGGAGGCCGTGGGTTTTGTTTGAAACCCTCTCCCACTCAATATTTTGAAAAACATGCAAGTTTTGACAAATTATGTATGATCAATATAGTATGAGCGGCATTCACCTATCCTATATGACATGTTATCAAATATGCATACAAAACATCCATCAATACATATTTATACATCCATGACATATCACAGAAAAAATAATTGACAAAACAACCAAGCCATGGTTCCATCCTAGAACAAAGAAAATAAAGATTACAAAATTCCATCCAAAGCATTCTTTGGGTCTTGAATTCTGTTCCATCTTCTTGTATCCATCTTTATGTAGCCTCTCCATTTATTTCTCATCCCAAGAATTATTTAAAATTTAAATATCCAAAAATTTAAATTTTAAATTCAAATTCCAAATTCGAATTTCAAATTTAAATTTCAAATTTAAATTTTAAACAATTTTAAACATTATGTGTAATAATATGTAATTTCAAAAAATTTGAAATTTTTTAATTACATATTTTTAAACATGATTTAAAATTAAATCTCAAATTTAAAAATCAAAATTTTCTGATTTTTGAACCGTCGGACCACCGCCCCTGTAGGCGGCAGCCGCCGTGGGCAGCCACTAACCCCGGAGGGGCTGGCAGCCCACGGCCTCCCCATGTGCAGCCCTGCCGGGCTGCAGGCCAAGCCTGCAGCGCCAGGCTACACGCCCAAGCTGCGGCCAACCTTGGGCAGGCCACGGCCACCCTTGGCTACAGGCCAAGCCTGCGGCCGGGGTGGTGTGGGCATGCTTAGGGGCTGCCGCAGCCCCATCCTGCCCGAGGACAGGGGCTGCAGCCCCACCAAGGCCCGTCGGCCTATCCCGAGGGGTCGTGTCTTGATTTTTGTGCCATATTCCAATTTACCTATTAGGATCTCTAAAAATTAATTTGAATCCTAATTAAATTGAAATTTTCCACACAATCAAAATTTCAACCTTTAAATCAAATTTAACTTTTTGGGTAAAAATAAATTACGGTCTTCAATCTTCAATCTCCTCCAAGAATGATTACATAAAAAATTCTAAACTGTTTCCGGTGTACAAAAATTCTAACCATAAAAATTCTAAGAGACAAAAAATTAAAATCCATGGGAAAATTACAGTGTTAATAAATTGCTCCCATGGTTACATAAAAAATCCTAGATACAATTTTTCTAAATTCTAAGGAATCATAACTGGTATAAACAAGCATCCTTATAATAATTCAAAAAATTAAAATAACCACATACTTTATACATAATCCATGATAACAACATAAAGGAACCCTAGAATGCCACTCTCTAAATATCAAATCCATACATAAATAAAAAGACTAAGTAATTGTCTAATTTATGTGCATGGCATAGTCATGAGATGCCTCTGATACCAAATTGTAGGAAAATAATTCGGTAAAAACGTATCAGAGTGGCGCAGCGGAACAATAAAAAATTTTAGGATCGTTAAATATCTCATGATGCCATATACAATAAACCAACAACAATTAAAACTCATAACTCAAGGACGCCAATCTTGCAGGAAGAGAATGACCGGAGGCTTCAACCAACTAGCCTTCTCTACTATTCTCCAATTCCCGAATGGCGGAGTGTGTGGGCACTCTGAACCTCGATCGGTATGCTAGCACTGCTAGTCTTCTTCCGACCACCCAGATCTCTAAAGAACTTTATTGTCACGATGAGCTGTGCAACAATAAGCCTGCTCACCTGAGAGTCTGTGGTCTGAGAGAACTGGAGTAGCAGGACCTCTATTTATAGACCTGCATGAGGTGATTCTCTGAATTTGAATTGGATTAGGAAAAGATATTTTCCCTTATCCTTAACCAAAAAATCTGAATTTTTCCATGGATAAATCCAACAATAAAATTCGGTTTTCTTAGGAAAAATCCAATCCAAATCTAAACAAGATTTTAACTAGAATTTTATCTCCCTTTTACAACCAAAAAATCCAAATTTTTCTTGGAGAAAATCTCCTCATAAATTTCGACCATTATGGATAAGGGAGAATCAAAAATTCCACTAGGATTTTCAAGCTTGAATCTTATCTCAACCTTATCCAAAAATAACCGAATTTCCTAGGAGAGATTCTCCAAATTTTCGGCCACTTTTCAGGGAGGAGAGAATCCAAATTCAACTGGGATTGAAACTTGAATTATTCCCTTGAATCTTATCCACAAAAATCTGAATTTTTCCATGAGGATTATCCTCAAAAATTTCGTCCACTTTTGTTGGGATTTGGATTCAAAATTCAAGTAGGATTCTAACAAGATTATCCTCTCTAAATCCAACTCAAATTCGAATTTCAAACCTTGTGGACTTTCCACAACAAATTCGAATCCAATTTGGACTGTGATTCAAAATTTGAATTTCAAATTTCAAATTCAAATTTCAAATTCAAATTTCAAATTTCAAATTTCAAATTCAAATTTCAAATTTCAAATTCAAATTCGAATTTCAAATTCAAATTTCAAATTCAAAATTCAAATTTCAAATTTCAAAAAGTCAAATTTCAAATTTCAAAATTCAAATTTCAAATTCCACAAAACGGTTGTTTTTCAAATTCTTGTTCTCATGGATAATTTTCTACAACTCCAATCCAATCTCAAATAAAATCATGGCAACTTTATTTGGAGTTCGAATAATTGTGTACTCTATTATCCAAAACAAAATCTGAATCCAACCGGAGAGAATCTTGTCTACCATCCTAATCCTGTATCATCACCATCCATGCATAATAAACCAGCCAATAGCATTCACAAATCAATTTGCCAAACGTTAAGGAATTATGTGGAGCTAGTAGAGGGACTGATTGGACATATATAATCGAGCTCCCGTGATTCCATATGATCATCATTCTTTACCGAACAACTCAATCATATGATCACTAGTTTCAGAGTCACACCACTATAAACCTGAAACTGAACTCCCAATTATATACCGTATTACGTAAGCCTGTGACGAGCTATTATCCAATGACCTTGTCATATATGCAAAACCCTCATATGATATCCATGATCAGCCTTAGGTCAAAGTCCGTTTAATCCTACTGATCAGGCTATCGTAAAGTTCCATTATACTACCGAATTAAGAAAGTGATTATTCACCATATGTGAATAAGAAGTCATCCACCCAGCAGACGACCCAAGGCCTTGTCCATTTTCACATTCAGTATAATGCCTTTAAGAGGATACCTTTAACTCCTCAGAGCTATGATTCCGATATCTACAAACAAACACTTCATCGTATACAAGTCATGCACCTAACGAACCGGTCTATAAGCTTACTACCTCTGAGACGCTTTAGCCATTGGAACATCAAAGTACACAAGTCATATACATGAAGAAGTTCATTTACTCAGGATTAAGGTTATTGCACAATGAACGTCAAAAGTAGATTGATCTACTCATAGCGGACTACGTAGATCAATCACGCTTTAGTCCCGGTCTAATATGTCACCACCAAGCAACATATCCATATCTCTACTTGGGAGTCCAGCTCCAGACAGTCAAGACAAACCATCCCCTCTAAGGCTTTAGACAACATAATAGTCTTAACATGAGTTAGATGCTCGGTCTAACACCATAGACTACAGACCATAGTTTAGACCGCTAACTTTAGAACATTGTCTTCTCGCATACAAAAGTCCATTGCATGCAACGTTCTAACAGTTTTAACACAAGCAGTCAGTGAGCCATATTTGCTTACATTTACTTTAACATGTAAATAAGACGAGGACACATAGCAATGTAATGAATAACTTCTATGTATAATTTTATTATCCAGTTCAAAATGAATACATCAAAATGTCTCTAATGCTTAGTGCATTTCCTAACAACCTCCTCCAGAGATTCTAGAGGACCGTCTTTCACCAATCTTTGAATCCTATCCTGATTAATATGACCAAGTCTTAAATGCCATAGATACGCCTTGTTAGAGTGAGAAACTTTCAACCTTTTAGAGTTATCTATTAATTCTGTGTCAAGCAGTAAGTACATCTTTAGTTTGATCAAATATAGGTTTCCATCCATCTATCCAGAACAGATAAAAGACTTATTTCTATGAATATCAACTCTTTTACTAAAAGAAACTGAATAAGAATCATTTATTAAACAAGATATCGATATAATTTTCCTCCTAAAATTAGGAATATAAAAACAGTCTTTCAATAAAATAAACCTAAATTTATCAAAGTAAAGGTAAATATCTCCCACTACCTTAGCCACCACCAAACTGCCGTCTCCAGTCCGCAACGAGAGGCTCATATCATGTAGACTTCTCGTTTCCACGAACCCCTGCATAGAAACATAAACATGATTAGTGGCACCCGTATCGATGATCCAAGTGTCTTTTGATTCTTCCACCAAACACGCTTCTAAGTAGTGAAGTTCTTTACATTCCTTGCCCTTGGCGGCTAGGAATTCCCGGCAAGCCTTCTTGAAGTGACCCACCTTCTCACAGTGGAAGCACTTGGACTTTTTAGGGTCCCTGGGCTTCTTGTTCTTGTTCTTCTTCTTCCCATCTGAGACAGGAGGATTAGAAGAGCTGGAAGCCACTTGCTTCTAATTTGGCCTCTTCCATTTCTGTGAGGGTTTGGAAGATTCCACCAAATTGGCCTCTCCTTTGGGTTGGACCGCATCCCCATCCCTGATCATCCGCTCATAAGCTTGAAGTTGCTTCATGAGCTTAGTGAGTCCTACCTCCCTTGTCACCAGATTGTATGTGGCCTTAAACCCACAAAATCTTTAGACAGAGTTTTGAACACCATCTCAATCTGGGTGGTATAGTCCAACTCAGCACCGTTCTCGGTAGCCTCAGCAAAGAATCTCATTAGAGTGATCATATGGTCCTTCACCGGAGTACCTACCTTCTGCCTGGAGTTCATAATGCTGGTAATAGCAGACTGTCGAGCTAACTTTTCTTGGCCTCCGAACATGTCCTCCAGAGTTTCCATGATCTCCCCAGTAACTTGATAAGTCTCATGTTGCTTTTGTAAAGCACTCGTCATGCTAACTAGAATGTAGCATCGAGCTATCTCATTGGATTCTCTAACGAGTATAGGCAACTAGGACCTCCTCAAGCAGTGTGTCAGGTTTGGGTCCAGGTGAGCATGGTTCGTCCAGTACGAACTTGTGTCTCTCGCTGCTGAGAACTATCAACAGATTTCTTTTCCAATCTTTATAATTATCGCCATTCAACTTATTTTCAGTAAGTATTGAAATGAGAGGTGTTGGTGACATTTTGAACTGAAATAAAATTATACTAGACATCATTACAAAGCCCAAGTAAATATACAGATAATTTAGCAAATAAAATATACAAGTATGTTCCTACATGAAACTTGAAAAACATGTAGCATTGCAACGATAATTCTTAGCACCTATTGCCCCAAGCTACCGAGGGGTGGTCATGAAACAAATAGCCAGAACATGCACCCCGTCCAATTAATATATGTTACCTTAAATCCTCCAAGGTTAAGACATATATTAATAACCGCTTATTTGGCCACCAGTTTAGTTAATAGAGCTTCTAGGGAAGGTTAATAACTAAACGAGTCTTGAGTATATAACCATTGTTTACGTAGCCTGATCCACGTCCTACCAAGCCACTGAGGGGTGGTCATGAATAGGATCGTACCCGAACACGTTTTCCACATAGGAGATCCAACCTAGTATATCGACGACGGTAAACACCTACCGAGGGGTGTGGTCAGGGCAGAACTGACGCGAGGCGTTATCATGCTTTCACATATGGATCAACAATGGAGGCCGTGGGTTTTATTTAAAACCCTCTCTCACTTAATATTTTGAAAAACATGTAAGTTTTAATAAATATGTATAAGCAATATAGTATGTGCGGCATTCACCTATCCTATATTACATGTTATCAAATATGCATATAAAATATCCATCAATGCATATTTATACATCCATGACATATCACAGAAAAAATAATTGACAGAATAACTAAGCCATGGTTCCATCCAAGAATAAAGAAAATAAAGATTATAAAATTCCATCCAAAACATTATTTGGGTCTTGAATTTTGTTCCGTTTTCTTGTATCCATCTTTAGGTAGCCTCTCAATTTATTGCTCATCCCATGAATCATTTAAAATTTAAATCCCAAAATTTAAGTTTCAAATTCAAATTTCAAATTCGAATTTCAAATTTAAATTTCAAATTCAAATTTTAAACAATTTTAAATATCATGTGTAATAATATGTAATTTCAAAAATCTCAAATTTTTAATTACATATTTTTAAACATGATTTAAAAATTATATCTCAAATTTAAAAATCAAAATTTTTCGATATTTGAACCGTCGGCCCATCGGACCCGGAGGCCAGCAGTTGCCGTGGGCAGCCCCCAGCCCCCGAGGGGCTGCAGGTTTGGCCTGCAGCCCCAGGCTACATGCCTAGGCCGGGCGCAGTAGCCGGCAGCCCACGGTCGCACCATGTGTAGCCCTACCGGGCTGCAGGTTTGGCCTGCAGCCCCAGGCTACATGCCTAGGCTGGGCGCAGTAGCCGGCAGGCTACAGGCAGTGCCTGTAGCCCCAGGTTGCACGCCTAGGCTACGGCCAGCCCTTGGGGGGGCCACAGCCACCCTCGGCTGCAGGCAAAGCTTGTGGCCGTGGGTGGTCATGGCCTATACAGGGGCTGCCACAGCCCCATCCTGCCCGATGGCAAGGGCTGCAGCCCCACCAAGGCCGATGGCCTATCCCAAGGGGTCGTGCCTTGATTTTCGTGCCATATTCTAATTTATCCACTAGGATCTCCAAAAATTAATTTGAATCCTAATTAAATTGAAATTTTCTACACAATCAAAATTTCAACCTTTAAATTAAATTTAACTTTTGGGAAAAATAAATTACGGTCTTCTAACTTCAATCTCCTCCAAGAATAATTACATAAAAAATCCTAAACCGTTTCCGGTGTACAAAAATTCTAATCATAATAATTCTAAGAGACGAAATTAAAATAGATGGAAAAATTACAGTGTTAATAAACTGCTCCCATGGTTACATAAAAATTCTTAGATACAATTTTTTCTAAATTCTAAGGAACCATAACCGACAAAAACAAGCATGCTTATAATAATTCAGAAAATTAAAGTAACCACATACTACATACATAATCCATGATAACAACGTAAAGGAATCCTAGAATGCCACTCTCTAAATGTCAAATCCATACATAAATTAAAAGACTAATTAATTGTCTAATTTATGTACATGGCATAGTCATGAGATGGCTCTGATACCAATTGTAGGAAATAAATGGGTAAAAATGTATCAGAGTGGCGCAGCGGAATAATAAAAAAATTTCAAGATCGTTAAATATCTCATGATGCCATATACAATAAACCAACAACAATTTAAACTCATACCTTAAGGACACCGATCTGTAGGAGGAGAATGACCGGAGGGCTTCAACCAACTAGCCTTCTCTACTATTCTCCAATTCCCGAATGGCTGAGTGTGTGGGCACTCTGAACCTCGATCGGTATGCTAGCACTGCTAGCCTTCTTCCGACCACCTAGATCTCTAAAGAACTTATTGTCACGGTGAGTTATGCAACAATAAGCCTGCTCACCTGAGAGTCTATGGTCTGAGAGAACTAGAGTGGCAGGACCTCTATTTATAGACTTGCATGAGGTGATCCTCTGAATTTGAATTGGATTAGGAGAATATTTTCTCCCTTATCCACACATAAAATCCGAAATTATCAAGGCCAAATCCCAACTAAATATTTCGACCACTTTAGGATTTTACCATTCAAAATTCAAACAAGATTTTAACTAGAATTTTATATCCTCTTAACCAACCAAAAATTTGAAAATCTCTTTAGGATTTTCTCAAATATTTTCGGCCACAAAAAGTAAGGGAAGAATCAAAATTCAACTAGGATTTTCAAGCTTGAATTTTATCTCATCCTTATCCAAAATAACTGAAAATCCTCATGAGATCTCTCTCAAAATTTCAACCATTATCTAGGGAAGAGAGAATCCAAATTCAACTGGGATTGAAACTTGAATTTTTCCCTGAACCTTATCCACAAAAATATGAAAATTCCATGAGGATTTTCCTCAAAATGTCATCACCCAGCAACATATCTATGTCTCTACTTGGGAGTCTATGCCCCAAACAGTCAAGACAAACCGTCCCTACTATGGCTTTAGACCACATAATAGTCTTAACATGAGTTAGATGCTCGGTCTAACCCCATAGACTACAGACCTTAGTTTAGACTGCTTACTTCAGAATATTGTCTTCTCGCATACAAAAAGTCCATTGCATGCAACATTCTAACAGTTTTAACACAAGCAGCCAGTGTTAGGAAATACCCTAAGCATAAGAGATATTTTAATGTATTTATTTTGAACTGGATAATAAAATTATACGTAGAGGTTATTCATTATATTGCTATCTATCCTCGTTTTATTTACACGTTAAAGTAAATGTAAGCAAATATAGCTCCTTGACTGCTTGTGTTAAACTATTAGAATGTTGCATGCAATGAACTTTTGTATGCGAGCAAACAATGTTCTAAAGTAAGTGGTCTAAACTATGATCTATAGTCTGTGGGGTTAGACCGAGCATTTAACTCATGTTAAGACTATTATGTTGTCTAAAGCCTTAGAGGGGACAATTTGTCTTAACTATCTGGAGCTGGACTCCCAAGTAGAGACATAGATATGTTGCTTAGTGGTGACATATTAGACCAGTACTAAAGCGTGATTGATCTACGAAGTCTGCTTTGAGTGGATTGATCTGCTTTTGACATTCATTATGCAGTAACCTTAATCCTGGGATGATGGATAGCTTGTAGGAAAATAAATCGGTAAAAACGTATCAGAGTGGCGCAGCGAAACAATAAAAATTTTTAGATCGTTAAATATCTCATGATGCCATATACAATAAACCATCAACAATTAAAACTCATACCTCAAGGACGCCAATCTTGCAGGAGGAGAATGACCGGAGGCTTCAACCAACTAGCCTTCTCTACTATTCTCCAATTCCCGAATGGCCGAGTGTGTGGGCACTCTAAACCTCGATCGGTATGCTAGCACTACTAGTCTTCTTCCGACCACCCAGATCTCTAAAGAACTTATTGTCACGATGAGCTGTGTAACAATAAGCCTGCTCACCTGAGAGTTTGTGGTCTTAGAGAACTGGAGTGGTAGGACCTCTATTTATAGACCTGCATGAGGTGATTCACTGAATTCTAATTGGATTAGGAAAAGATATTCTCCCTTATCCATAACCATAAAATCCAAATTTTTCCATGGGAAAATCCCAACAATAAAATTCAGTTTTTTTAGGATAAATCCAATCCAAATCTAAACAAGATTTTAACTGGAATTTTATCTCCCTTTTTCAACCAAAAATTCGAAATTCCTAGGAGAAAATCTCCTCAAAATATTCGGCCACTTTTAGGACAGGGGAGAATCAAAATTCCACTAGGATTTTCAAGCTTGAATCTTATCTCAACCTTATCCAAAATAACCGAATTTTCCTAGGAGATTTCCTCCATAATTTCGGCCACTTTTCAGGGAAGGAGAGAATCCAAATTCGACTGGGATTGAAACTTGAATTTTCCCCTTGAACCTTATCCACAAAAACCGAAATTCCATTGAGGATTATCCTCAAAATTTCGTCCATAATTTGTAAAGATTTGGATTCAAAATTCAAGTAGGATTCTAACAAGATTATCCTCTCCAAATCCAACTCAAATTCGAATTTCAAACCTTGTGGATTTTCCACAACAAATTCGAATCCCACTTGGACTGTGATTCAAAATTTGAATTTCAAATTTCAAATTCGAATTTCAAATTCAAATTTCAAATTTCAAATTTAAATTTCAAATTCAAATTTCAAATTCGAATTTCAAATTCAAATTTCAAATTCAAATTTCAAATTTCAAAATCCACAAAACGGTTGTGTTTCAAATTCTTGTTCTCATGGATAATTTTCTACAACTCCAATCCAATCTCAAATAAAATCATGGCAACTTTATTTGGAGTTCGAATAATTGTGTACTCTATTATCCAAAACAAAATCTGAATCCCACCGGAGAGAATTTTGTCTACCATCCGAATCCTGTGTCATCACCATCCATGCATAATAAACTAGCCAAGAGCATACACAAATCAATTTGCTGAACGTTAAGGAATTATGTGGAGCTAGTAGAGGGACTGATTGGACATATATAATCGGGCTCCTGTGATTCCATATGATCATCATTTTGTACCTAACAACTCAATCATATGATCACTAATTTCAGTGTCACACCACTATAAACCTGAAACTGAACTCCCAATTATATACCGTATTACGTAAGCCTGTGACGAGCTACTATCCAATGACCTTGTCATATATGCAAAACCCTCATATGATATCCATGATCAGCCTTAGGTCAAAGTCCGTTTAATCCTACTGATCAGGCTATCGTAAAGTTCCATTATACTACCGAATTAAGAAAATAATTATTCACCATATGTGAATAAGAAGTCATCCGCCTAGCAGACGACCCAAGGCCTTGTCCATTTTCACATTCAGTATAATGCCTTTAAGAGGATACCTTTAACTCCTCAGAGCTATGATTCCAATATCTGCAAACAAACCCTTCATCGTATACAAGTCATGCACCCAGCGAACCGGTCTATAAGCTTACTACCTCTGAGATACTTTAGCCATTGGAACATCAAAGTACATAAGTCATATACATGAAGTAGTTCATTTACTCAGGATTAAGGTTATTGCACAATGAACGTCAAAAGCAGATTGATCCACTCATAGCAGACTACGTAGATCAATCACGCTCTAGTCCCGGTCTAATATGTCACCACCAAGCAATATATCTATGTCTCTACTTGGGAGTCTAGCTCCAGACAGTCAAGACAAATCGTCCCCTCCAAGGCTTTAGACAACAGAATAGTCTTAACATGAGTTAGATGCTCGGTCTAACCCCATAGACTACAGACCATAGTTTAGACCGCTAACTTTAGAACATTGTCTTCTCGCATACAAAAGTCCATTGCATGCAACGTTCTAACAGTTTTAACACAAGCAGTCAGTGAGCCATATTTGCTTACATTTACTTTAACATGTAAATAAGACGAGGACAGATAGCAATGTAATGAATAACCTCTATATATAATTTTATTATCCAGTTCAAAATGAATACATCAAAATGTCTCTAATGCTTAGGGCATTCCCTAACATAGCTTCATGTATATGACTTATGTACTTTGATGTTCCATTGGCTAAAGCGTCTCAGAGGTAGTAAGCTTATAGGCCGGTTTGTTGGGTGCATGACTTGTATACGATGAAGGGTTCGTTTATAGATATCAGAATCATAGCTTTAATGAGGAGTTAAGGGTATCGTCTTAAAGGCATTATGCTGACTGTGAAGATGGACAAGATCTTGGGTCGTTTGCTGGGCAGATGACTTCTTATTCACATATGGTGGATAATCAATTTCTTTATTCGGTAGTATAATGGAACTTTAAGATAGCCTGATTAGTAGGATTAAATGGACTTTGGCCTAAGGTTGATCATGGATATAATATGAGGGTTCTGCATACATGACAAGGTCATTGGATGATAACTTGTCACAGGCTTATGTAATATGGTATATAATTGGGAGTTCAGTTTCAGGTTTATAGTGGTGTGACTTTGAAATTAGGGATCATATGATTGAGTTGTTTAGTAAAGAATGATGATCATATGGATTTATGGGAGCCTGATTATATATGTCCAGTTGGCCCCTCTACTAGCTCCACATAATTTCTCAACGTTTGGCAAAATTGATTTGTATATGCTATTGGCTAGTTTATTATGCATGGATGGTGTTGACATAGGATTAGGATGGTGGACAAGATTCTCCGGTTGGATTCAGATTTTGTTTTGGATAATAGAGTACATAATTATTCGAATTTCAAATAAAGTTGCCATGATTTTATTTGAGGTTGGAATGGAGTTGTAGAAAATTATCCATGAGAACAAGAATTTGAAATACAACTGTTTTGTGGATTTTGAAATTTGAATTTTGAAATTTGAATTTGAAATTTGAATTTGAAATTTGAATTTGAAATTTAAATTTGAAATTTGAAATTTGAATTTGAAATTTGAAATTCAAATTTTGAATCATAGTCCAAGTGGGATTTGAATTTCTTGTGGTAAATCTATAAGGAATGAAATTCGAATTTGAGTTGGATATGGAGAGGAAAATCCTGTTAGAATCCTGCTTGAATTTTGAATCCAAATCCTAACAATAATGGACGAAAATTTTGAGGATTATCCTCATGGAATTTTTGGATTTTTTGTGGATAAGGTTCAAGGAAAAATTCAAGTTTCAATCCCAGTTGAATTTGGATTCTCTCCTCCCTGATTGTGGCTGAAAATTTAAGGAAGATCTCCTAGGAGATTTTCAGTTATTTTGGATAAGGATGAGATAAGATTCAAGCTTGAAAATCCTAATGGAATTTTGATTCTTGCTTATCCAAAAGTGGCCGAATTATTTGGTGAATTTCCTTAAGGATTTTTAGATTTTTTGGTTGGAAAAAGGGAGATAAAAATCTAGTTAAAATCTTGTTTAAATTTGGATTGGAATTATCCTAAAGTGGCCAAATTTATTGTTGTGATTTTCCCCTTGAAAAATTCAGATTTTATGCTTGTGGATAAGGGAGAATATCTTCTCCTAATCCAATTCAAATTCAAAGAATCACCTCATGCAAGTCTATAAATAGAGGTTCTGCCACTCTAGTTCTCTTAGACCACAGACTCTCAGGTGAGCAGGCTTATTGTTGCACAACTCACCGTGACAATAAGTTCTTTACAGATCTGGGTGATCGGAAGCAAACTAGCAGTGCTAGCATACCGATCAAGGTTCAGAGTACCCATACACTTAGTCATTCGGGAATTAGAGAATAGTAGAGAAGGCTAGTTGGTTGAAGCCCTTCGGTCATTCTCCTCCTGTAGATTCGCATCCTTGAGGTATGAGTTTAAATTGTTGTTGGTTTATTGTATATGGTATCATGAGATATTTAACGATCCTTAAAAAATTTTATTATTCCACTGCGCCATTCTGATATGTTTTTATCGATTTATTTCCTACAATTGGTATTAGAGCCATCTCATGACTATGCCATATACATAAGTTAGACAATTAATTCGTCTTTTTATTTATGTATGGATTTGATATTTAGAGAGTGGCATTCTTGGAATCCTTTATGTTGTTATCATGGATTATGTATGCAGTATGTGGTTATTTTAATTTTTTGAATTATTATAAGCATGCTTGTTTTTGCCGGTTATGGTTCCTTAGAATTTCGAAAAATTGTGTCTATGAATTTTTATGTAACCATGGGAGTAGTTTATGAACATTGTAATTTTCCCATGGATTTTAATTTTGTCTCTTAGAATTATTATGATTAGAATTTTTATACACCGGAAACGATTTAGGATTTTTAATGTAATTATTCATGGAGGAGATTGAAGTTTGAAGACCGAAATTTATTTTTCCGAAAAGTTAATTTTAATTTAAAGGTTGAAATTATGATTGTATGGAAAATTTCAATTTAATTGGGATTCAAATTAATTTTTGGAGATCCTAATGGGTAAATTAGAATATGACATGAAAATCGAGACACGATCCCTCGGGATAGGCCATCGGGCCTTGGTGGGGCTGCAGCCCCTTCCCTCGGGCAGGATGGGCCTACAGCAGCCCCTTAATAGGCCATGACCACCCACGGCTGTAGGCTTGGCTTGCAGCCGAGGGTGGTCGTGGCCCTCCGAAAGTTGGCTGTAGCCTGTGGCCGCAAGCGCTGCCGGCTACTGCGCCCAGCCTAGCGCTACAGGCTTGGCCTGTAGCCCTGTAGGGCTACACATGGGGCGGCCGTGGGCTGCCAGCCCCTCGGGGTTGGGGGCTACCTACCGCGGCTACAGGTTTCCGGGACGGTGGGGCGACGGTTCAAAAATCAAAAATTTTGATTTTTAAATCATGTTTAAAAATATGTAATTGAAAATTCGTAATTTTTGAAATTACATATTATTACACATGATGTTTAAAATTGTTTAAAATTTGAAATTCGAATTTGGAATTGGAATTTGAAATTTAAATTTTTGGAGATTTAAATTTTAAATGATTCTTGGGATGGGAAATAAATGGAGAGGCTACATGAAGATGGATACAAGAAGACGGAACAAAATTCAAGACCCAAAGAATGCTTTGAATGGAATTTTGTAATCTTTATTTTCTTTGTTCGAGGATGGAACCATGGCTTGGTTATTCTGTCAATTATTTTTCCTGTGATATGTTATGGATATATAAATATGTATTGACGGATGTTTTATATGCATATTTGATAATATGTCATATAAGATAGGTGAGTACCGCTCATAATATATTGATCATACATATTTATCAAAACTTGCATGTTTTTCAAAATATTGAGTGGGAGAAGGTTTCACACAAAACCCACAGCCTCCATTGTTGATCCATATGTGAAATCAAGGTAACGCCTTGCGTCAGTTTTCCCCTGATCTTACCCCTCGGTAGGTGTTTACCGCTGTCGGTATACTAGATTGGATCTCCTATGTGAAAAACATGTTCGGGTACGATCCTATTCATGACCACCCCTCGGTGGCTTGGTTGGATGTGGATCAGGCAACTTAAACAATGATTATACACTCAATACTTGTTTAGTTATTAACCTTCCCTAGAAACCCTGTTAACTAAACTGGTGGCCAAATAAAGTAATTATTAATATATGTCTTAACCTTGGAGGATTTAAGGTAACATATATTAATTGGACGGGGTCCATGTTCCGGCTATTTGTTTCATGACCACCCATCAGTGGCTTGGGGCAATAGGTGCTGAGAATTACCGTTGCAATGCTACATGTTTTTCAAGTTTCATGTAGGAACATACTTGTATGTTTTATTTGCTAAATTATCTGTATATTTGCTTAGGCTTTGTAATGATGTCTAGTATAATTTTATTTCAGTTCAAAATGTCACGAACACCCCTCATTTCAATACTTACTGAGAATAAACTGAATGGTGATAATTATAAAGATTAGAAAAGAAATCTGTTGATAGTTCTCAGCTGCGAGAGACACAAGTTCATACTGGACGAACCATGCCCACCAGGGCCTAAACCTAATACACCGCTTGAGGAGGTCCCGGTTGCCTATACTCGTTGGAGAGAATCCAATGATATAGCTCAATGCTACATTCTGGCTAGCATGACGAGTGCTTTACAAAAGAAGCATGAGACTTATCAAGTTGCTGGGGAGATCATGGAAAATCTGGAGGACATGTTCGGAGGCCAAGAAAAATTGGCTCAACAGTCCGCTATAACCAGCATTGTGAACTCTAAGCAAAAGGCGGGTACTCCGGTGAAGGACCATATGATCACTCTAATGGGATTCTTCACTGAGGCTTTCGAAAACGGTGCTGAGTTGGACTACAACACCTAGATCGAGATGGTGTTCAAAACTCCATGAATAAATGATCAGGATGTTCAGGCCAGAAATTACTGCATTGGTAGATACTGGCCAGGTACCGCCTACTTCTGTAGCAGATTATATTAGTCGGGCCATCAGAGTTGAGTTTCACATAGCCTGACAGAAAGAAGAAAGAGAGAAGCACTGGGAGGCCAAAAAGAAGGAGAGGGCTTTGGCTAAGTCTACACAAGCTGGTCAATCTAGCAAGCCTAATCAGAATGCTAAACCAAGCTAGGGCAATAATCAAGGATCCCAGCAAAATAAAAGGAAAGGCAATTTTACTGGGAATCGCCAGGCCAATAATCGAAACCAGCAGCGAAAAATAGCTGGTAATGCGGAATCCAATGTGCAAAATTGTCCTACATGCGGGAAGAGACATTCTAGGCAATGCAGATATGGGCCACTTGTTTGCTATGAATGTGGAAAGGAAGGTCATTATGCCAGGAACTATCCAAGCAATAGGCAGAGTGGACAAGGCACTTCCCAACTACACCAGACACGCCCACAAGCTCGTTCCCTTCAGGCCAGAGTTGAAGAGTCTCCAGTAAGGCCGCAATGCCAGGAGCGTGTGCCACGTGCTGATGCTCGTGTGATGGCCTACAGTAAAGAGGATGCAGAGGCAGGAACATTGACTGTGGTGACAGGTCAGCTTCCTGTCGCTAGTCATGTAGCCTCTGTATTATTCGATTCCTTTGCTACGCATTCTTTTGTTTCCTATGAATTTGCTGATAAGATAGGACTTCCTAAAGACTATATGGGAAGAGTATTTAAAATAGCTTTACCCTCTGGGAAAGTATTATTGTCCAATTACTGGCTACCTCATGTACCAGTATATGTGGCCAAATAGGGAGCTTTATGCGGAATTGATCGTAATGAAGATCATGGATTACGATGTGATTCTAGGCATGGACTTCCTAGGGAAATATCAAGCTACGATCGACTGCTGAAATCGAAAGATAGTATTCCAACCCGAGGAAGAAGAGAGTTTCGAATATGCCAATACTTCTCGAAAATCTGGGAAGATGATGATCAGTTCGCTGAAAGCAAGTAAGCTGATGGCCAGTGGTTGTATGGGATATCTGGCATATGTGGTGGATACTACAGAGGAACAGAAGCTTCAACCTGAAGATGTTCCTGTTGTTAAGGAATTTCTTGACGTATTTCCGGAAGAGTTACCAGGGATACCTCCAGAGAGAGAAATCTTGTTCGAAATTGAGTTGATACCTGGAATAGCACCTATTTCCAAAGCACCATACCGCATGGCTCTAGTGGAGTTAAAGGAGCTGCAGGAACAATTAAAGGAGCTTTTGGACAAGGGATTTATCAGACTGAGTTATTCTCTGTGGGGTGCACTTGTGCTATTCGTCAAGAAAAAGGATGGAACGTTCTGTTTGTGCATTGATTACTGGGAGTTGAATAAGGTTACGATCAAAAATAGGTATCCGTTACCTAGAATTGATGACTTATTCGACAAGTTAAAAGGCGCAATGGTATTTTCCAAGATCGACTTACGATCAAGATATCACCAGCTGAGAATTAAAGAAAGTGATATTCCGAAGATGGTGTTTAGGACTCGTTATGGTCATTATGAGTTCCTTATGATGCCATTTGGATTAACAAATGTGCCGGCAGCGTTCATGGATTTAATGAACAGAATTTTTAAAGAGTATTTGGATAAGTTTGTCATTGTATTCATTGATGACATTCTTATATACTCAAAGACTCATGAGGAGCATAAGGAGCATCTGAGGATCGTGTTGCATACGATAAGGAAGCATCAACTGTATGCCAAATTCTTAAAATGCGAGTTTTGGCTGGACAGAGTACATTTCCTCGGACATGTTGTATCCCAGGCAGGTATTGTTGTAGATCCGATGAAGGTAGATGCAATTAACCAGTGGCCTGTACCCAAGAATGTGACGGAAATACGTAGTTTCTTGGGGCTAGCTGGTTATTATCAACGATTTATAGAGGGATTTGCGCGTTTGGCTGCACCTCTTACTGCTCTTACACACAAGGAAAGGAAGTATGAGTGGACTATGGAATGCGAAAGAAGCTTCCAAGAGTTAAAGAGACGGCTGACAAGAGCACCAATCCTTACGCTTCCCACTGAAGGGGAGAAGTTTGTGATCTCAGTGATGCATCTAAAATAGGATTGGGAGCAGTCCTGATGCAAGGCGGCAAGGTGATTGCCTACGCTTCTCGTCAATTAAAAGATCATGAAAGGAATTACCCTACGCATGACCTTGAACTTGCTGCAGTAGTGTTCGCGCTTAAAATTTGGCGACACTATCTCTATGGAGCTCAATGTCAGATTTTTACTGATCACCAAAGCCTGAAGTATTTCTTCACCGAAAAGGAGCTCAATATGCGGTAAAGACAATGGTTGGAACTAGTAAAGGATTATGATTGTGAAATCCTATATCATCCAAGAAAGGCCAACCGTGTAGCGGATGCTCTAAGTAGAAAGTCTACCATATCGCACCAGCTACTGATAAAAAGGCTTCCGAAGCCATTGCAGCAAGAGATAAATTCTTTGAACTTGGAGCTGATATCCGGAAGATTGGCTGCACTCCAAGAGGAATCATAGCCGTTTGAGGATATCAAGGAAGCTCAAAGACGAGATTCAAGAATGACAAGTTCTCAAGAAGAAATTTCCAAGGATGGAATGATCCTTTATCAAGGAAGGATAAATGTTCCAGCTGATGAGGAACTTAGAAGACGGATCATGTCAGAAGCCCATGAGACACCATATTCGGTTCATCCCGGAGCTATCAAGATGTATCAGGACTTGAAGTTACAGTTCTGGTGGAAAAGGATAAAAAATGATATAGCGAAATTCATGAGCAGATGCATGACCTATCAAAGAATCAAAGCGGAACATAAACATCTAGCAGGAAGATTGGAACCTTTGGAGATTCCTGAATGGAAATGGGAACACATTACGATGGATTTTGTAGTGGGACTCCCAAAAACCCGAGAAGGTTATGATGCTATCTGGGTCATTGTGGACAGACTGACCAAGACGGCACGGTTTACAGCTGTCAAGATGACTTTTTCGTTGGAAAAGTTTGCTCAATTGTACGTAACTCATGTCGTCAGATTACATGGAGTACCAAAATCCATTGTTTCAGATCGAGATGCACGATTCACTTCGAATTTCTGGAAGTGTGTGCAAGAAGCCATGGGTACTGAATTGAGACTCAGTACGGCATTCCATCCGCAAACAAGCGGACAGTCGGAGCAGACAATTCAGACCTTAGAAGACATGCTTTGAGCTTGTGTAATGGATTTTACGGAAATTAGAACGAGAAGTTACCATTAATTGAATTCTCGTATAATAATAGTTACCAAGCTTCTATAGGCATGGCACCTTATGAGGCATTGTATGGACAGAAGTGCAGATCACCACTACACTGGTATGATTTGCGAGAGAAGCAATTGCATAAGACGGATTTCATACAAGAGACTTCTGATGCAGTTGCTAGAATTCAGCGTCAAATGAAAATTACGCAAAGCCGACAAAAGAGTTATGCAGATAAGAGGTGAAGATCCTTGGAGTTTGATGAAGGAGACTTCGTGTTTCTCAAGGTATCGCCTATGAAGGGGATGATGTGTTTCGGTAAGAAGGGGAAACTGAGTCCAAGATATATTGGACCTTATGAAATTATCGAACGCATTGGAAAGGTCGCTTACAGATTAGCGTTACCTCTTGAATTGTCGGCAGTGCATAATGTATTTCATGTGTCGATGCTGAGAAGTATATACCAGATCCGTCCCATGTGTTGAAGCATGAACCTGTTTAGATCCACAAGGATTTGACATACGAAGAACAACCTATTCGAGTACTGGCCCATAAAGAGAAAGTACTGAGGAATAGGACAATCCCACTAGTGAAGATTTTGTGAAAAAATCACAACATTGAAGAAGCTACATGGGAACGAGAAGACGAGATGAGGAGGTTATACCCCCACTTATTCTAATTTTCGAGGACGAAAATTTTATAAGGAGGGGTGAATGTGACAACCGGGAAATTCAGGCATTCTCGGAAGAAAAAGTAGAAATGTATGTATATAACAATTTGTACTATTTAAAGAGTGAAATAAATGTATTTATATTGTTTAGAATATATTAAAATGTTCTAACAATACCGACGAGTAAGAATTCAGTGTTGGAAAAATTCACTGAGTTGAAACGGTGGAACGGTGCCAAAAACGGCATTGAAAACCCTAACCGATGCACTAAAAGATGAAAAACTTCCGGGATTGATTTTGATCAAATGGAAGCAATATAAATTGATCCGATTGCACAGGAGACCTCAGGAACCCGCCGGGACGATTTCAGAAAAATTTCAGCTCGAACCGGTATCGGTCAAAAAGTAGTCGAATTATTGTGAATAGTAAAGTCAAAGTCAACACTGTGCTTTACATTTATGACATCATAAAGCTAAAATATTAAATGAAAGAAATATGGTGGTTGGTGGCATTAAAGGCCAAGATTAAATCACTTTTTGATCTAAAGGCCAAGATTTGGCCAAAATCCCATCCTTTTATTTTTTGAAAAATTTGGAAAGAAATGGATGGAAAAGTGTTGCATTTTGATTGGTTGAAAGCCAAATTAATTAGACTTCTTTGTGCCTAAGTCGGCAACCATTGGAACAAAAGTGGCCGTAGCCATTTCAAAGCCAAACATAAGAGAAAAATTTTTTCTAAGTGTTCTCCCAAGAGGAACCGTGAGCAACCAAGAGAAACCAAGTAAATGCTCCAACTTTCTTTCACAAAAGTGGTGTCAAACCCTTCCTTGAAGACAAAGGAAGCAAGAAAGCAAGGTAACTTTCTTTGGTTTGTAATTTTTGGCTTGTTTTCTCCCTAAAATCCATGGGATGAATAGTATGGAAATGAGAAAATTTTTGGTTTGTTTTGATTGATTTGGTGCTTGGGTTTTGTTAAGGGTATGATTAGAAGAAAAACCATGCATTTTGTTTAAAGAAAAACAAAATCTTGGTTGGTTTTTCAAGGGTAAAACTGTGGGTTACCAAGTGTAGTCAATGATGAATTGTTGTGGTTTAAGTGTTAAAATGCTTTAAATCATGTTTTGATTAAATGTAAAGCATGATTTGTATGGTTGAAAGCTTGGAAAAATTTTGGTGTCAAATAACCCTAATATGGCCGTGGGTTTAATTAGGGTTTGGGGAAAAACTTTTGCATGATTTACTTGAGGTTTGGATGATTTAAATCATGCATTTAATTATGAAATGATGATTATGTGATTGAAAGCATAAAACCAAATGTTGTGCATGTTTTTCTCTTAAATGGCCGTGGGTTGTAATGATGAAAAAAACCCTAAGAATTTGTATTGAAAAATGCATGTAAATTGGCTTGAAAATGTGCTAGGTAATGACATTGGAATAGCCAAAAATTTGGTGAAAAAATTTTGAAAAGTTTTGGTTAGGTTTTGATTGTGAAAACCGTGGCCAAAACCAAGGGTAAGATTTAAAGAAATTTTGTGTAATGTGGTTCGAAATGTGAATTGAAATGTTGTGAGCTTTTATGTAAAAGTTTGGGAAACTTTTACATAAAATAGGTTTGTGGTATAGTACGTGGCAGGTACATATGGTTCGAGGCGTACCTAACGCCGGTAGCCTTAAATTTACGCCGAAATTTCGAAAACGGCATTTGGGGTAAAAAGAGAATTAGAAATAAAAGTTTAGGGTCGGGTCGGAAACCCGAGTCCCTAAAGGAAAATTGAATAAGGGAAACCTAAGGGGTGGTTTGTGAATAGTAATCCGTCCCCTTAAAAACGTAAAATGCAAGTGAAACTGAAAAACCAACACCGAGGGGGGGCGTTTTTGGGAAACAAAATAAAGGTCCGAGTCGGGTACGGAAAATCCGAGCCTCGGAGACCTAGATCAGGAACGTCTAGATGAACGTTTTAAATACTAGTAAAACGTCCATTTGAGGCTCCGAAATGATAGAAAATCACTAAACCGACGTGAGGGTCAGAATAGTACTTCCCGAGGGTCGGGAAAGTGAAAAATGGAAATAAAATAGAAATGAACCCGGTAATGATTAGAAAAGAGTCAAAAAAGTTCTTGAGAGCCAAAAATGCAGTCTGGATCGAGAAAATTCCGTCAGGGGCATAATTGTAATTTTGTCAAAATATAGGGGCAAAATCATAATTTTGCAAAAGTTAAGAAAAATGGGGAAAATGATAAATAAAGCCTAAAAAGTTATAAATAGGTTTTATTTAAGCTTTTTAATGAAAAATAAAAGCTATAAATGGAAATGAAATTAACAGACAAGGTTTTGTCTGTAGGATCCCAAAATCGACCTACAAGGAGGGCGATCAAAGATCCAAGAAAGAAAAGGGGAAGAAACTGATAAGGTAAGTTCAGACATTTACCTGTCTGCAACATATAGCATTATTATTGCTAACTTTGATGTACTAACTATACGTTAGGTACATATGTGCTACGGGCACTATTATAGAGTAGAGAGAGAGACGCAATGTGCTACGGGCACTATTGAGAATGGGACACATAATAAATTGTGCTTCGGGCACTAGAGCAAGGTTAATGAAACTCACTCACCTAAAATTAAAATGTGAACCATTCCTAACCACGGGCAATATGAAGTCACTGGGTTAGAACTTTAAAAAGTCGGTAATGAAACCACTTTTGGTGTACCAGCCTTCCGTACAGGGAGGTAAACTTTACTTTCGGGGCTATGATGATGAGATAAAGGCTGTGGAGGTCAGCACTAATGTACCGCTCCCAGTCATATACAATTTTGCCTTCGGGGCTATGAGATTAAGGTTGTGGAGGTCAGCACTAATGTACCGTTCCCAGTCATGCGCACTTAAATGGTACTGTCAATTTGAGCTCAAAACCAGAACATAAATAAAGATAATTACCTAAAACTGAAACTATGCCATAATTGAGCATAAGACAGTTTCGTGAGGGTACTAACATCGTGGTAGATGTATTATTGATATACTGTGTTGTGGTCAAACTTACTATTCATAATGAATAGTGATCAAAGTTACTATTTACATATGAATAGTGGTCAATGTTACTATTCATGATGAATAGTCTATTCATAGAAATTTTATTTCTTGCATGTTTGAACTTACTGAGCCTGTAGCTCACAATTTTTTCTTATGTTGCAGGTAAGCGACCAGCTCAGTAGCTTTGTATGACTGGATGGCGAACAGGATGGTGCGTGTCAAATGGGATAGGAGGCGAGGGATATGGTCATACCAGAGTCTTTCCGCTGAGCGATAAAAGAGAAGGGAAAAAGAAACAGTCCTTTGTAATAATATATATTTTATGAAAGTACTGTATTATGTAAATTACTTTGTACTTGTAACAAAGTGATTAGTGGATCATGTTTTACATGATGTTTAAAAAAAAAATCTCCAAAAACGTCATGATTTAAAGAGAGATAGATTAGCCGGCGACCCATGAGAGTACAATCTATCGCAGTTAGCGATAAAGCTCAACTGTAATATTATTGTATGATCTCTACGAAGGGCGGACTACCACAATAAGGTCATTGGACAATAGCTTGTCACAGGCTTACGTAATGCGGTATATAATTGGGAGTTCAGTTTCAGGTTTATAGTGGTGTGACTCTGAAATTAGTGATCATATGATTGAGTTGTTCGGTAAAGAATGGTGATCATATGGATTTACGGGAGCCCGATTATATATGTTCAATTAGTCCCTCTACTAGCTCCACATAATTCCTTAACATTTGGCAAATTGATTTGTGTACGCTATTGGCTAGTTGATTATGCATGGATGGTGTTGACATAGGATTAGGATGTGACAAGATTCTCTCTGGTTGGATTCAGATTTTGTTTTGGATAATAGAGTACACAATTATTCGAACTCCAAATAAAGTTGCCATGATTTTATTTGAGATTGGATTAGAGTTGTAGAAAATTATCCATGAGAATAAGAATTTGAAATACAACTGTTTTGTGGATTTTGAATTTTGAATTTTTAAATTTGAATTTTGAAATTTGAAATTTGAATTTGAAATTTGAATTTGAAATTTGAATTTGAAATTTGAATTTGAAATTTGAATTAGAAATTTAAATTTGAAATTTGAAATTTGAAATTTGAAATTTGAAATTTGAAATTTGAAATTTAAATTTAAATTTGAAATTTGAAATCCAAATTTTGAATCATAGTCAAGTAGGATTCGAATTTCTTGTAATAAATCCACAAGGAATGAAATTCGAATTTGAGTTGGATATGGAGAGGAAAATCTTGTTTGAATCCTACTTGAATTTTGAATCCAAATCCTAAAAATAATGGATGAAAATTTTAAGGATTATCCTCATGGACTTTTCAGATTTTTTATGGATAAGGTTCAGGGAAAAATTAAAGTTTCAATCCCAGTTGAATTTGGATTCTCTCCTCCCTAGATTATAGCCGAAATTTTGAGGGAAGATCTCTTGTAGATTTTCAGTTATTTTGGATAAGGATGAGATAAGATTCAAGCGTCAAAATCCTCGTGGAATTTTGATTCTTCCCTTATCCTAAAGTGGCCGAAATTTTGTTGGGATTTTCCCCTTGGATTTTTTGATTTTTTGGTTGAAAAAGAGAGATAAAATTCTAGTTAAAATCTTGTTTGAATTTTGAATGGAAAAATCCTAAAGTGGCCGAATTTTCTTATTGGGATTTGGCCTTGATAAATTTGGATTTTTTGGTTATGGATAAGGGAGAATGTCTTCTTGTAATTCAATTCGAATTCAGAGAATCACCTCATGCAAGTCTATAAATAGTGGTCCTGCCATTCCAGACTCTCAGGTGAGCAGGCTTATTGTTGCATAACTCACCGTGACAATAAGTTCTTTAGAGATCTGGATAGTCAGAAAAAGACTAGCGGTGTTAGCATACCGGTCGAGGTTCAGAGTGCCCACACATTCAGCCATTCAGGAATTGGAGAATAGTAGAGAAGGCTAGTTGGTTGAAGCCCTCCGATCATTCTCCTCCTGCAGATTGGTGTCCTTGAGGTATGAGTTTAAATTGTTGTTGGTTTATTGTATATGGCATCATGAGATATTTAATGATCTTAAAAATTTTTATTGTTCTGCTGTGCCACTCTGATACGTTTTTATCAATTTAATTTCCTACATTCACGGGAGCTCGATTATATATGTCCAATTGGTCCTTTTACTAGCTCCACATAATTCCTTAACGATTGGCAAATTGCTTTGTGTATGCTTATTGGCTAGTTGATTATGCATGGGTGGTGTTGACATAGGATTAGGATGGTGGATAAGATTCTCTCCAATTGAATTCATATTTTGTTTTGGATAATAGAGTACATAATTATTCGAATTCCAAATAAAGTTGCCATGATTTTATTTGAGATTGGATTGGAGTTGTAGAAAATTATCCATGAGAACAAAAATTTGAAATACAACTGTTTGTGGATTTTGAAATTTGAAATTTGAATTTTGAAATTTGAAATTTAAATTTTGAATTTGAAATTTGAATTTGAAATTTAAATTTGAAATTCAAATATCAAATTTGAATTTGAATTTTGAATTTTGAATTTTGAAATTCAAATTTTGAATTACAGTCCCAGTGGAATTCGAATTCTTTGTGGATAATTCCACAAGGCTATAATTCGAATTTTAGTTAGATTATGAAGAGGAAAATCTTGTTTGAATCTTACTTGAATTTTGAATCCCAATCCTAACTAACTTGGTTGAAAATTTTGAGGAATATCTTCCTAGAATTTTCAGATTTTTTGTGGATAAGATTCAGGGAAAAATTCAAGTTTCAATCCCAGTTTAATTTGGATTCTCTCCTTCCTAAAACTGACCGAAATTTTGAGGGAAAATGTGACGACCCTCTCTACGTAGGGATTTTCTAGAGTTATTACAGCCAACTTTAAGGTCAGTTGTAATAATTTGTGTTCTTATGAGTCGTCAATTCCTTGATTGATTTTTTTTTAACTTTCTTTTTAACTTGATAAAACTCTTACCATTTAATATATTTATATATTTTTATGAAAGTTAACTAGCAGTATAAAAAGTCATAATACCATGTTACGAGTACTATAGTAGATGTCGTACATAATACAAACATATTTTACATTATATTACAATACTTCAAAACTTTGCATAATGCTGCTCAGGGGAAGTCATGTAGTTGGACCATTTCCCTTGCCCAGTCCTCTGGCTCATGCATCTCCATCTCGGCATCCATCAGAGATCTAATGGTATACAGGCTTTTTACCTACAACATGAACAACTTGGTGAGTGACAGGCTTAGTAAGTTTAAACATAACAATCAATAATATAAACCATACTGAGTCAAAAAGAATAGCAACCTTAACCTAAACCCTAAGACATGTTAGTTTCACCTATACTGTAAAACATATTCTGCTAACTTATGCTTGGTCATGAGAACAATTTAAATCTTAGGTCATTATCTTATTTTAGGTTCTGGTTTTAGGCCTTAATGTTGGTCGTACTGTTTTACATGCATGACTGAGAGGGACGCTGGGGTGCGACCCACTGGCCACTCCTCTATAGTCTAAAACAACTTAGGAAACCTTCCTGTAGATCGGAAGGCTGGTACGCCAATAAATGGTGTTGTTACCTTCTTTCATATAGTTTCGGTCCTGTGACATTTTCAATATCACTTGATCCGAAACACTTATATTACATGTCTTAATTTTTCTTAGTAAGTGTAGTTTCAATTATTACTCTTAGTGCATTCTACACTGATTTAGTGTGTCATGCATTAATTTATATAACTATACATTTTATAATTTAAAATAAATAAATATATTATATTTGTTCATGTTGCAGACAATTAAATATCTGAACTTACAGAAAATTTGCTAACATCCTTGCCTTGACTTCCACCAACGATCTCGTGTCGCCTATTCGCTGAGTTCCTATAACCAAGGTATACACCAGTTATTCATACTGACATTTTAGATATTTAAATTTAGTAAAATATCCAAAATTTACTTTTCGTACTCTAATCCATATTTTTACACTTTAATATATCTTTTAAGCTTTTTCTAAAATTTTGGGGTAAAATTACTATTTTACCCCTGACTATGGTTTCCCCTTTTTAAACTGTATTTTTGGCCTTAAAAATCTTAATTCTATCTATATTGGATCATTTCGGGTCCTAATGGCTCTTTTCTTAAATTTTTGTCGAGGGTCGTAAATAGTAACTTTGATCAGAATAGTAACTTTGGCTTTCTCGGCCCTAGCGGGTTTTCATTGTAAATCTTTATTTTCTTCGACTCTGAACTTGATTTTGACATCTAAATTTTTAATTCTATGATTCTAGGGTTTTAATGGTTCGTTTTGACCAATTTACACATTTTTGGTCAAAATGACCATTTTGCCCCTATCAGGTCCTTGGGCCGTAATTATTTTATTTTATCATTTCAATGGAATTTTCTGAACTTAAAAATCTTAAAATAATTTTTTCTAAACTTTGGTAAATTTTTACAACCCTAATTATTATAAAATTGCTAACTTTTATCACCCGACCCTCGGGTGGCACTATTCTGACCTAGGGGGCGTTTTCTCATTTTTCTATCATTTCTGAGCTCTGGATGGACGTTTTAGTATTCTTAAAACGTTCATCCTTCCCCTTTCCCTCGGATTAGGCCATCGAGGGGGCTCGGGTTTTCTTTCCCGACCCTAATTTACCCTTCGTTTCCTAAAATACCCCTCGTGTAGTCTAAAAAATTTCGGCAGTATTTCTGCTGAAATTTAAGGCTTCTGGCATTTAGGAAACGCCTCGAAACCATTTATCCTAACTAATCTACCAAGTACTATACCAGAGGCCTAATTTTTATGCAAAAGTACTAACTTTTTGCACAAAAATTTCAACATAATATTCATTGACCAAAACTTGAATTTTAAAACCAATTTGCATCACATTTAGCCTTATATTTCATTTTAACCCCACGGTTTCAACATGTAGGTTAACCAATAAATTTTAATCCCATTATCAACCCTTGACAACCTTAGGTTTAACATATAGGATTTTAGTAAAAATTAGGTGCCCTTAGGAATGATTCTTTTTAATCTTTCACATACAAGTTTTTAAATAAAACTTATACAATTCATATGCTTTCAAACCATAAAACAACAACATATTCTCATAAAAATTTTTCTATCTTTCACATATACCCCACAGCCTCACCATAACACATGTATAAAATTTATTTCCAAATTTCTAATTACGCCATAAACTGTTCTAATTACCACAACATGTTTTCATACACAAAACACCAAATTTTCATGCAAATCTTTCACTAAAACCTAACCCTAAACTCATGGATTTTTCTTTGAAAAATTCAACCAAAATTTTTGTTTACAAATTCAACTTACATAGATTTCATTTAAAATCAATTCACCCGTATCACAATGACTTTTTTTTAGTCCTAGCCCTATATACATGCCGCGGTTTTACACTAAGAAAACATAGGAAAAATTCAAGTTTTTGCATTCCAAACTCATCAAATTCATCACCAAAACTTGTTTCAATCATAACCATACTCTAATACATAAACAAAAACATAAAACTCAAAACTTTTTTATCAATAAATTCACTATCCAGCCACTGTTTTTTAGCCAAAAAGAAGCAAGAAAACTGAATTCTTTGAAGGTTACCTTGCTAGAAATACTTCTTGCCACTTAAAGATGATCTTGAACACTAAAACTTGAAGATTTTTGGCTTAGAATTATGTAAGGAACTCATGGTTTCAGTGGAGAACAAGGGCTGCTTGTTTTCTGAATTTTATTTGACTGATTCCACGTGATTTTTCAGCAGCAAAATGGTATATATAGCAGCCCATAAAGTGAGTGATTTAATTGCAAACTAGTTGGCAATTTGGCAAAACTTTGGGGACTTAATTGCAACTTTTGAAGGGTCTTTTTGCAACTTTTTCTTGCTGTTTTCCAGCTGCCTAAACAGCTCATTTTGCTTGGATTTATCCAAGAAATTTAAATAAAATCTATGGCATTTTGGCTTAATCTCAACCTTTGGATCAAAAAGTGTTAAATCCTAGCCATTAAAGCTTGGATTTCTTTCCACCATTAACATAATTAATTTAATTATGGCATCATACTAATGAGGTCATCCAATTAGAATCTAGTTTACTTCTAGTTGGTTTTCGGTTCCAATCTAATCGAAAATTACCCCGGACCAAATTTTACCGAAATCACACCGGAGGTTTTCTGAGGCCATCTGCGCGCTCGGTTTGCCCTAATAGACTGTCGTTTGGCCAAAAATACAGTTTAAATTTTTCGTCTTTTAGTGAAACACATACTCTTGTTAAGGTTTTCGGTTCCAACTTGGTACCATTTTCCCCGTTTCGAATAGATAAAATTTTCCACAGTCGAATTCATGATTCTTGACCTTGCTAAACATTTTATCGCATTCTAAATAGTATTAAATCATTTATTTTACAGTTTAAAACTTAGAAATCACTGTTCACATACATTGTACATAGTGTCTGAGAACGATTAAATTTCCTGGTTGTCACAGAAAATCTCTAAGAGATTTTCGATTATTTATGGATAAGGATGAGATAAAATTCAAGCTAGAAAATCCTATTTGGATTTTGATTCTCCTCACACTTTAATGACTGAATCTAGTCATGTTTTTGGCACACAGGGGAATGAGTTTTTATGAGGGAATGAGGAGATAAAATTCTCGTTAAAATCCTATTTAAATTTTGAATGAAAAATCCTTAAAGTGGCCGAATTCATTATGGTTGGATAAGGCCTAGATTTTTTGGATTTTATGGTTGGATAAGGGAGAAAATCTTCTCCTAATCCAATTTAAGTTCAGAGGATCATCTCATGCAAGCCTATAAATAGAGGTCCTACCACTCCAGTTCTCTCAGACCACAGACTCTCAGGTGAGCAGGCTTATTGTTGCATAACTCACCGTGACAATAAGTTCTTTAGATATCTGGGTGGTCGGAAGAAGACTAGCAGTGCTAGCATACCGATCAAGGTTCAGAGTGCCCACACACTCAGCCATTTGGGAATTGGAGAATAGTAGAGAAGGCTAGTTGGTTGAAGCCTTCCGATCATTCTCCTCCTGCAGATTGGCATCTTTTGAGGTATGAGTTTAAATTGTTGTTGGTTTATTATACATGGCATCATGAGATATTTAACGATCTTGAAAAATTTTATTGTTCCACTGCGCCACTCGATACGTTTTTACCGATTTATTTCCTATACAATGCTGGACCTATTGTTCGTGACTGCATAGTCTGTGGACAAAGGCATGCAGGCAGATACAAACTTGCTCCAAACGCCTGTTTCTAATGTGGAAAGGATGGCCATTTTGCTAGAGACTGCCCCAAAAACACGCAAAATGTGCAAGGTTCGTTCCAAACATAGCAGCAACGTCCCCAAGCACATGCAATCCAGGCAAAGGTTGAAGGTCCTTCATCCATAGAGAGGCAGGAAAGATCAGAACATTTGCCCCAAACGGATGCTTGAGTAATGGCATATACCAAGGAAGATGCAGAAGCAGGGACATCCAATGTAGTGATAGGTCAGTTTTCTATCGATAATCATTTGGCGTCTGTTATATTTGATTCTGGTGCTACGCGTTCATTTATTTCCTACCAATTTACGAACAAGATAGGACATCCTAAGGATAATGTAGGTATGACCTTTAGAATGGCTCTACCCTCAGGAGAAGTATTGATGTCCAATTATTGGCTGCCTCATGTGCCAATAATTGTGGCAAATAGGGAGTTGTATGCAGAATTGATCATGATGAAGCTTCAGATTATGATGTAATACTAGGAATGGAATTCCAAGGGAAGTATTAAGCCACGATCGATTGTCGAAAGTGAAAGATAAGGTTCCAACCCGACCAAGAAGATGGATTTGAATACATCGATTTGTCACTCAAATCGAGGAAGATAATAATCAACTCGATGAAAGCAAGAAAGCTAACGTCGAGTGGCTGTGCAGGATATTTAGCATATATTGTGGATATAAAAGAGGAACGGAAGCTTCAACCCGAAGATGTTCCTATTATGAAGGAGTTTATTGATGTTTTCCCAGAGAAATTACCCGAATTGCCGCCAGAACGAGAAATCTCTTTTGAGATTGAACTGATGCTAGGAACTGCACCCATCTCAAAGGTGCCATACCGAATGGCACCAGCAGAGTTGAAGGAGTTACAAGAGTAGCTGAAAGAACTTCTTGACAAGGGATTTATATGTCCAAGCTATTCCCCATGGGGTGCTCCTATACTGTTTGTCAAGAAGAAGCATGGATCATTTCAAATCTGGATCGACTACCAGGAGTTAAATAAGATTACTATCAAAAATAAGTATCCATTACCTAGAATTGATGACTTGTTTGACCAACTCAAAGGTGCAACAGTATTCTCCAAGATCGATCTGCAATCAGGATACCATTAGCTGCGGATCAAGGAAAACAATATTCACAAGACCGTATTTCATACCCGTTACGGTCATTACGAATTCCTTGTGATGCCGTTTGGGTTAACAAATGCACCAACTACATTTATGGACTTGATGAATCGAGTCTTTAACGAATATCTAGATAAGTTTGTCATTGTGTTTATCGATGACATACTCATATATTTAAAGACTCGCAAGGAGCATGAAGATCATCTAAGGATTATCCTACAGACGATAAGGAAGCATCAACTCTATGCAAAATTCTCAAAGTGTGAATTTTGGCTAGATAGAGCACATTTTCTTAGACATGTGGTTTCTAAGGAAGGAATCACCATGGATCCAGCAAAAGTAGAGGCGATCAATGAATGGCCTGCACCTAAGAATATAACAGAAATACGGAGTTTCTTAGGTTTTCTTATAACCGGGAATTTTGGATTCTCAGAGTAGGTTAAAATTTTATGTATATAGGAATTTTAATGAATAAAATATGAAAAAGTTGTGTTTTAATACTGTTGAGAATACTGTGAAAATGTTTCGACAGTGTTGGAGTAAGTGAGTTCGGGGATGGAAAATCTTACCAAACATTTTTGGGTGTGACGGTTCGAAATTAGAGCCGAAAACCCTAGAGAATGCATTGAAATACACTAAAATGATAGAAATTTACGGTAGAGAATTCTGACCAAACAGAAGCAAAATAAAACAAACCGATCGCACCGGAGGCGCCTGAAACCCGCCTACGCGATTTCGGTAAAGTTCCGTTCTATGGGCGTGACCCCTCTAGCTTGGGTTGTCCACCTTATCTTGCTTGCTTTCGTTATTCTTTGCTTGTTATTTCTTAGCTTGTTTGTCTTTATAACTTTCTTCTTCTTTAGGGGTTTAAAAGAATTGTACTTGAAAAACTAGGAATATATATATATTTTTTTAAACTTGACTGAATGAAACTTTTAGTTCTTTGAAATCGTGTATACATAAATATATACGTACTACTTAATATTTTTTCCCAAAATATATTTTTACGATCTTGTTACTTTAAAGTACGTAAAAATAAAAACATACTTTTAAGCTTGTTTCACTACTTTACATACTACACTCTTGTCTTATCTTTATACATATACATCACTATTACACTTTCTTTCTTTTACACTTTAATTATAGCGGAACTCTGCGAAAAGGAACCATAACCTGTCCATGACATCGCTGGGATCTGCCTGCCAGTCCGCTACTCTTGTTTCATATTGCTGGTTGCTTACCTTTATTACATACATCATGAATAGACTAATGAGCTAAAGCTCAGTAAGTACAAACATACAAGTAAATAAGCTGAATACACCACACTTAGGGTTAGTCAGCTTATGACCAATTACTTCCTTATTCTTTCTATTCTATCTCTTTCTTTTCTTTGCTTTACTTCATCTTGCTTAATCTTTCACTTGTGGGCCCGTGGTTGGACGTACCTAATGCACGCAGACTAATAGAGGATTAGGGGAGCAACCTACCAATCAACCCTAAGGTCATCTCTAGACTACTACCTATAGGTAGCAAGTTAAGCCATCAACTACCTTATTATTAACGAGGCAGTGCCACACAACTGGGGTGGAGGCTATCTTTGAACCTCAAAACTAGAGAGGCCGGTACGCCAACCTTAACTTTTAAGTCTTATTATTTGACTTATCTTATTCCTTTTTTCTTTGTTTGATTTTACTTAACTATTCTCATGAACATGTTATTATCATGTCACAAACTGAATAACTTAAATGTGTATATATATAATGTTAGGAAATGCCCTAAGTATTAGAGACATTTTGATGTATTCATTTTGAACTGGATAATAAAATTATACTTAGAGGTTATTCATTACATTGCTATCTGTCCTCGTCTTATTTACATGTTAAAGTAAATGTAAGCAAATATGGCTCACTGACTGCTTGTGTTAAAACTGTTAGAACGTTGCATGCAATGGACTTTTGTATGCGAGAAGACAATGTTCTAAAGTTAGCAGTCTAAATTATGGTCTGTAGTCTATGGGGTTAGACCGAGCATCTAACTCATGTTAAGACTATTATGTTGTCTAAAGCCTTAGAGGGGACGGTTTGCCTTGACTGTCTAGAGCTGGACTCCCAAGTAGAGACATGGATATGTTGCTTGGTGGTGACATATTAGACCGGGACTAAAGCGTGATTGATCTACGTAGTCCGCTATGAGTGGATCAATCTGCTTTTGACGTTCATTGTGCAATAACCTTAATCCTGAGTAAATGAACTACTTCATGTATATGACTTGTGTACTTTGATGTTCTAATGGCTAAAGCGTCTCAGAGGTAGTAAGCTTATAGACCGGTTCGTTGGGTGCATGACTTGTATACGATGAAGGGTTTGTTTGCAGATATCGGAATCATAGCTCTGAGGAGTTAAAGGTATCCTCTTAAAGGCATTATACTGAATGTGAAAATGGACAAGGCCTTGGGTCGTCTGCTGGGCGGATGACTTCTTATTCACATATGGTGAATAATCATTTTCTTGATTCGGTAGTATAATGGAACTTTAAGATAGCCTGATCAGTAGGATTAAACGGACTTTGACCTAAGGCTGATCATGGATATCATATGAGGGTTTTGCATATATGACAAGGTCATTGGATGGTAGCTCGTCACAGGCTTACGTAATACGGTATATAATTGGGAGTTCAGTTTCAGGTTTATAGTGGTGTGACTCTGAAATTAGTGATCATATGATTGAGTTGTTCGGTACAGAATGATGATCATATGGAATCACGGGAGCCCAATTATATATGTCCAATCAGTCCCTCTACTAGCTCCACATAATTCCTTAACGTTTGGCAAATTGATTTGTGTATGCTATTGGCTAGTTTATTATGCATGGATGGTGATGACACAGGATTAGGATGGTAGACAAGATTCTCTCCGGTTGGATTCAGATTTTGTTTTGGATAATAGAGTACACAATTATTCGAACTCCAAATAAAGTTGCCATGATTTTATTTGAGATTGGATTGGAGTTGTAGAAAATTATCCATGAGAACAAGAATATGAAACACAACCGTTTTGTGGAATTTGAAATTTGAATTTTGAAATTTGAAATTTGAATTTTGAAATTTGAAATTTGAATTTTGAATTTGAAATTTGAATTTGAATTTTGAATTTGAAAATTCGAATTTGAATTTTGAATTTGAAATTTAAATTTGAAATTTGAAATTTGAAATTTGAAATTTGAAATTTGAATTTGAAATTTGAATTTGAAATTTGAAATTCAAATTTTGAATCACAGTCCAAGTAGGATTCGAATTTGTTGTGGAAAATCCACAAGGTTTGAAATTCGAATTTGAGTTGGATTTGGAGAGGATAATCTTGTTAGAATCCTACTTGAATTTTGAATCCAAATCCCAACAAAAGTGGGCGAATTTTTTGAGGATAATCCTCAATGGAAAATTCGGTTTTTGTAGATAAGATTCAAGGGAAAATTCAAGTTTCAATCCTAGTTGAATTTGGATTCTCTCCATCCCTAAAAGTGGCCGAAATTTTGGAGGCTTTATCCTAGGAAATTCGGTTATTTTTGGATAAGGTTGAGATGAGATTTAGCTTGAAAAATCCTAGTGGAATTTTGATTCTTCCTTATCCTAAAAGTGGCCGAAAATTTGGAGAAGATTTTCTCCTAAAGATTTCAGATTTTTTGGTTGAAAAAGGGAGATAAAATTCTAGTTAAAATCTTGTTTAGATTTGGATTGGATTTGTCCTAGGAAAACCGAATTTAATTGTGGAGATTCTCCCTTGGAAAATTCGGATTTTTTGGTTTGGATAAGGGAGAAAATCTTTTCCTAGTCCAATTCGAATTCAGAGAATTACCTCATGCAGGTCTATAAATAGAGGTCCTGCCACTCCAGTTCTCTCAGACCACAGACTCTCAGGTGAGCAGGCTTATTGTTGCACAGCTCATCGTGACAATAAAGTTCTTTAGAGATCTGGGTGGTGGGAAGAAGACTAGCAGTGCTAGCATACCGATCGAGGTTCAGAGTGCCCACACACTCAGCCATTCGGGAATTGGAGAATAGTAGAGAAGGCTAGTTGGTTGAAGCCTCCGGTCATTCTCCTCCTACAAGATTGGCGTCCTTGAGGTATGAGTTTTAATTGTTGTTGGTTTATTGTATATGGCATCATGAGATATTTAACGATCTTAAATTTTTTATTGTTCCGCTGCGCTACTCTGATACGTTTTTACCGATTTATTATCCTACATATAATACAACTCTATGGCAAGTCAATTCGTGAGTAGACAATTAAATTTCTGTACTTACAGCACTTGTGCTAGTGTAAGCTTCCATGGTCCATCGAGCTCCTTTGCCCGTCTCTAGTTGAGTTTCTGAAAGACATAATGTCATGAGTTAATACATTTTAATTAACTGACTTTATTGTACTAAAATATGAACTTTAGCTTTAAAATTCTTAATTAAAGTATTATGACGACATATAAAGTCCAAACGACTCTGTTTAGACTTTTCTAGGGCTCTAGCAACCATTTCCGAGCCTTTCAGAAATTTTGGTAAACTTGGTGAATAGTAACTTTCGACGGTGAATAGTACTATACACGTGAATAGTGCCATACACGTGAATAGTAACTGGGCCAGGAGACGTTTCTATTTTTCTGCTTAGACTGGGTTCCCTAAGTCCAAGAACCATAAAATAGCTAACTGGAGGGTTTAACGCCCCTTTTTTTTTACTTTTCTAGACTTTTTGGTCAAAATGACCATTTTACCCCTAACGGGTATTGGGGTCGTAACATTCTCATTTTGGTGCTTAAATGGGATTTTCTAAGTCCCTATAATCTTAAAACAATCTTTTCTAGGTCTCGGTAAATTTTTACAAGTTAATTGTTACGATTACACTATTTACTTATCACCCGTCTTTCGGGTGGTACTATTCTGACCCTTGGGGTCGTGGCTCGTTTTTCTAACGTTTTGGAGCTTTAAACGAGCTTTTCACTAATCTTAAAAATGTTCCTTATTCTCTTCCCGACCTAGGTCTCCGAGGGGCTCAGGTTTTTCCATCCCGACCCTAAACTTTACCCTTATTACCCAAAACGCCCTTGATGTTATTCTTTTCCCGTCCTCTCGGCATTTTAGATTTTAGGGGTCGGTTTACTATTTTGCTAGATTTGCTTTCTTACTTCAAACTTTAAGGTACCGAGGGATCTCGGTTTTAATTTCCTAGCATATTTTTATCGCTCGTTTCCTGAAATGCCATTAATGCAGCTTTAAAAATTTTGGCTGCATTTTCGCTTAAATTTTAGGCTTCCAGCGTTTACAATGTAGGAAAATAAATCGGTAAAAACGTATCAGAGTGGCGCAGCGGAACAATAAAAATTTTTAGATCGTTAAATATCTCATGATGCCATATACAATAAACCAACAACAATTAAAACTCATACCTCAAGGATGCCAATCTGTAGGAGGAGAATGACCGGAGGCTTCAACCAACTAGCCTTCTCTACTATTCTACAATTCCCGAATGGTTGAGTGTGTGGGCACTCTAAACCTCGATCGGTATGCTAGCACTGCTAGTCTTCTTCTAACCACCCAGATGTCTAAAGAACTTATTGTCACGATGAGCTGTGCAACAATAGGCCTGCTCACCTGAGAGTCTGTGGTCTGAGAGAACTGGAGTGGCAAGACCTCTATTTATAGACCTGCATGAGGTGATTCTCTGAATTTGAATTGGACTAGGAAAAGATATTCTCCCTTATCCATAACCATAAAAATCTGAATTTTCTATGAGAGATTCTCAACAATAAAATTCGGCCATTATGGATAAATCCAATCCAAATCTAAACAAGATTTTAACTAGAATTTTATCTCCCCTTTTTCAACCAAAAAATCCGAAATTCCTAGGAGAAAATCTCCTCATAAAATTGGGCCACTTTTAGGATAAGGGAGATTCAAAATTCCACTAGGATTTTCAAGCTTGAATCTTATCTCAACCTTATCCAAAATAACCGAATTTTCCTAGGAGATACATTCCAAATTTTCGGCCAGTTTTCAGGGAGGAGAGAATCCAAATTCAACTGGGATTAAAACTTGAATTTTTCCCTTTGAACCTTGTCCACAAAAACCGAAATTCGATTGAGGATTATCCTTAAAATTTCGTCCACCTTTTGTTAGGATTTATATTCAAAATTCAAGTAGGATTCTAACAAGATTATCCTCTCCAAATCCAACTCAAACTCGAATTTCAAACCTTGAGGATTTTCCACAAAAAATTCGAATTCCACTTGGACTGTGATTCAAAATTTGAATTTCAAATTTCAAATTCGAATTTCAAATTCGAATTTCAATTTCAAATTTCAAATTTCAAATTTCAAATTTCAAATTTCAAATTTCGAATTTAAATTTCAAATTCAAATTTAAAATTCGAATTTCAAATTCAAATTTCAAATTCAAAATTCAAATTTCAAATTTCAAAATTCAAATTTCAAAATCCACAAAATGGTTTTATTTCAAATTCTTGTTCTCATGGATAATTTTCTACAACTCTAATCCAATCTCAAATAAAATCATGGCAACTTTATTTGGAGTTCGAATAATTGTGTACTCTATTATCCAAAACAAAATCTGAATCCAACCGGAGAGAATCTTGTCTACCATCCTAATCCTGTGTCATCACCATCCATGCATAATAAACCAGCCAATAGCATACACAAATCAATTTGCCAAACGTTAAGGAATTATGTGGAGCTCGTAGAGGGACTGATTGGACATATATAATCGGGCACCCGCAAATCCATATGATCATCATTCTTTTACCAAACAACTCAATCATATGATCACTAGTTTCAGAGTCACACCACTATAAACTTGAAACTGAACTCCCAATTATACACCGTATTATGTAAGCCTGTGACAAGCTATCGTCCAATGACCTTGTCGTGTATGCAGAACCCTCATATGATACCCATGATCAGCCTTAGGCCAAAGTCTGTTTAATCCTACTGATCAGGCTATCTTAAAGTTCCATTATACTACCGAATAAAGAAAATGATTATTCACCATATGTGAATAAGAAGTCATCCGCCCAGCAGACGACCCAAGGCCTTGTCCATTTTCACATTCAGTATAATGCCTTTAAGAGGATACCCTTAACTCCTCATTAGAGCTATGATTTCAATATCTGTAAACGAACCCTTCATCGTATACAAGTCATGCACCCAACGAACCGGTCTATAAGCTTACTACCTCTGAGACGCTTTAGCCATTGGAACATCAAAGTACACAAGTCATATACATGAAGCTGTCCTTTTACTCAGGATTAAGGTTACTGCATAATGAACGTCAAAAGCAGATTGATCCACTCAAAGCGGACTTCGTAGATCAATCACGCTTTAGTCCCGGTCTAATATGTCACCACTGAGCAACATATCCATGTCTCTACTTGGGAGTCCAGCTCCAGACAATCAAGACAAACCGTCCCCTCCAAGGTTTTAGACAACATAATAGTCTTAACATGAGTTAGATGCTCGGTCTAACCCCATAGACTATAGACCATAGTTTAGACTGCTAACTTTAGAACATTGTCTTCTCGCATACAAAAATCCATTGCATGCAACATTCTAACGGTTTAACACAAGCAATCAGGGAGCCATATTTACTTACATTTACTTTAACATGTAAATAAGACGAGGACAGATAGCAATGTAATGAATAACCTCCATGTATATATAATTTTATTATCCAGTTCAAAATAAATACATCAAAATGTCCCTAATGCTTAGGGCATTTCTTAACATAGGAAACGCCTTAAAACCATCTATCCTAATCTAAACCTGCCACGTACAATACCAGAGGTCTATTTTATGCAAAAGTTTCTAAACTTTTACGTAAAAACTTTTCACATTCTCAATGTCCAAATCACACACAAAGTCTGTATTTTTCAATCACTTAGGCCACGGTTTTAGTTTAGGTTTCCAACACCAAAACTTTCTTTCTTTCAAATATTCTTTCTCTTACTTTTCTTCTTAGTTTTTAAGGCATATTCAATACCAAAACCAACTAAAATTCTTATTGAAATCTCTTTATAAAGCCACGGGTTTTTATGCTAAACCCTAACCTAACTTTGGTTTTCAATTCAACCACTTACACAAACTTATCTTCTACATCATTCTAACTTACCACAACACTAAAATCACATGATTTTTACATGTTCTCCACACTAAGTATACATGGTTCCTCTTTAGAAAACTTTTACAAAATTTTGTTTCAAACTTTTTAACTTTTCTTTCTAAACATTTTACACATCAAAACACATGTTTAAATCAACCAAAACCAACTCAAAATTCTTTCTAAACCCTAGTAACATACAAGGTTTTTCTTGAAACAAAGCGAATCCCACTTTGGTTTTAAGCTTTCAAATTTTCTTTCTAGTTGTTTTACATATCAAAACACACTTTAAAACAACAATTTAATTAAACCAAACTTGAAATTTCTTGAACCCATACACTTAGTCATGGGTTCCTCATAAAACTAACATGAAAAATTCTTGTTTTAAACTTTTAAGTTACTCTTTAACTATCATGCAAACTAATTAACCTTAAACAACAAGGTTTGAACTAAACTTTTCTCATTCTTTTCTACTCAACATTGCTACGGATTTTTGCTTCAAAATACCAAAGAAAAGCTTGAAATTTCAAGCTTACCTTGCTATGTTACTCAACACTTGCTTAGGAAGAACTTTGCTTAAGATTTTGACACCAAACTTTGAAGAAACTCAAGCTCAATGGAGGGGGAGAGTCACGGCTTCAAAGGGCAGCAAAGGGGCTGTAATTTCAGAAAAATTTCTGATTTCATGAAGCCAAAAACATTTTTAAAAAGGGAGGCAAAAAAGGAGGGCTTTTTAGCAATTTTCTTTAGGGACTTTTTAGCAACTTTTTAAGGGTTTATTCGCAAAAATTTTGGGCTCAAAATATAATTATTTTGGCTGTCTTTCCAGCTGTAAAACCGACCTACTTTCAGCCCTTATCCATAGAATTTTTAAAAAAATCAACTTTGCATTTTTGGCTTAATCTTAGCCCTTGATCTTACCTACCTTTAATCTTAGCCATTCATCCTACCTACCACCCTTTTTCTTCTAATTTCTTATTCTTAATTATGACATCATCCATGATGTCATCTAATTAATCCATAGGTCAAAGTTTGACCAAAAGTCAAACCGAACCAAATTTTACCGAAATTGCATAAGCGGGTTTCTGACGCCTCCTGTGCGTTCGGTTTACTTTATTCTACTGTCGTTGGGCTTAAAATCAATGACAAAGTTTTTCATCCTTTAGTAACCTTAGGTTTTACCTAGGGTAATCTCTTGGTTTCTTTGGCCCTAAAATGCTTCATCATTTTATCGAAAATGACGAAATTTCTGGGGTGACATACCAGAGGACTTATCTAGCCATCCGTACTGTCAAATTATTCTAATACTGTCTTAAAACTCTTAAAAACCCTAAATTACTTTTCTTACTATGCTCTTACTTTGACTTGCCATATTTTTATCTTTACACTGTTCGGATACCGAAACCACTCCTTTTTGAGCGTTTTAGCCTGAAATCACTTTCTTACTCATATACTTTATGCTCTATACTTATTTTTGGAGATTTTAATTCCCCCAAAACATCTATTTATTACTATTAACACTACAATTTGTCTAATTACAAACGTAGTGTTTCTTTACATTCTTGCTTACAGAACTCATAGAGAACCCTAGATTAAACTAAGTTATACTGTTAGAATTCTCTAGTTGTCACATTCACCCCTCCTTAAAAATTTTCGTCCTCGAAAATCAGAATAGGTGGGGGTGCTTGGCTCTCATTTCATCTTCTCTTTCCCACGTGGCCTCTTTTATGTTATGATTTTTCCATAGAACTTTGACCAGCAGGATGCTTCTATTTCTTAATATCTTCTCTTCTCGTGCAACCGATTGCTCTTCGTAAGAGAGATCCTTTCGAACTTGGATTGGCTCGTGATCTAGGACATGCGAAGGGTCTGAGATGTACTTTCTTAGCATAGATACATGGAAGACATTATGCACTGAAGATAATTCTGGTGGCAAAGCTATCTTATAGGCTACTTTCCCAACCTGGCTAATAATTGGGAAAGGTCCTATGTATCTTGGACTCAACTTTCCTTTCTTTTCAAAATGCATGACACCCTTCATTGGTGCTACTTTTAAGAATATGAAGTCTCCCTCGTTGAACTCTAGGAATCTTCGTCTTTTATCTGCATAGCTTTTCTGATGACTTTGTGCAGTTTTCATTCTCTGCTGAATCTTTTGGACCGCGTCTATCATTTCTTAGATAAACTCAAGTTTATGAAGTTTTTTCTCCCTAAGATCATACCAGTGAATGGGAGATCTGCACTTTCGTCTATATAATGCCTCGTAGGGAGCCATCCTGATGGATGCTTGATAGCTGTTTTTGTAGGAGAATTCCATCAACGGTAGCTTCTTATTCCAGACTCCCTTGAAATCTAAAATACAGGCACGAAGCATATCTTCTAGCATTTGGATGGTACACTCAGACTGTCCGTCAATCTGAGGGTGAAACGTAGTACTGTATCTTAGTTCTGAGCCCATTGCCTCTTGTACACTTCTCCAAAAATTAGATGTGAACCGACTATCACGATCTGATACTATCGCGGTCGGTATCCTATGTAGTCTTACAATATTGGAGACATATAACTCTGCGAACTTCTCCAGTGTATATATTGTCCTCATGGGTATAAAGTGGGCAGACTTGGTCAGTCGGTCTACCACTACCCATATAGCATCATGTCTTTCGCTCATCTTGGGTAGCCCTACCACCAAATCCATGGTTACGTGCTCCTACTTCCACTCTGGAATCTCTAATGGTTGCTGTTCTCCGGCTGGCCGCTGATGCTCTGCTTTGACTCTTTGACATGTTAAACAACTGCTGATGTGTTTAACAATGTCATTCTTCATCTTTTTCCACCAAAAGTGCTAATTTAAATCTTGATACATTTTCGTACTGCCCAGATACACTGAATATGGAGTGTCATGGGCCTCTGTCAGAATTCTTTTCTTCAAGTTTTCGTTATCTGGTACACAGATTCTTTCTTGGAAGAGTAGAATTCCATCTTTGGAGAGGTGGAACTCTGACTTGTCATTCTTAGAGGCTTCTTCTTTAAGCCTTTTAAGAGCAGCATCTAGCTCTTGAGCCTCTTTAATCTCCTCAAGAATTGTTGGTTTGAGTTGCATTACAGCTAATTTTGTTGAAATTATGTCTACTCCCAACAAGGAGATCTCATGTTGAAGTGGCTTGGGCAGCTTATCGATGGCTATCTGTTCCGGCATCGTTGATTTACGACTCAATGCATCTGCTACTCTGTTTGCCTTACCGGGGTGATATAAGATCTCACAATCATAATCTTTCACTAACTCCAGCCATCTTCTTTGTCTCATGTTAAGCTCTTTCTGAGTGAAGAAATACTTTAAGCTCTAGTGGTCGGTGAAGATTCTGCACCAGACTCCATATAGGTAATGTCACCATATCTTCAAAGTAAATACGATGGCTACTAACTCCAAATCATGAGTCAGATAGTCCTTTTTGTGCTCTTTGGGTTGTCTTGATGCATAGGCTATTACTTTTCCATCCTGCATCAGCACAGCTCCTAGACCTATCCTGGAGGCATCGCTATAAATGTCAAAGTCTCCTTCATCCTTTGGAATTGTGAGAACTAAAGCACTGGTCAACCGGTTCTTCAGCTCTTGAAAGCTTTCTTCACACTTCTTTGTCCACTCGAACTTCTTCTCCTTGCATGTAAGAGCAGTGAGAGGGGCAGCTAATCTAGCAAATCCCTCTACAAATCTCCGGTAATAGCCCGCTAATCCAAGGAAACTCTAGATCTCGGTCACATTCTTTGGAGGAGACCACTTGCTTACTGCTTCGATCTTTGCTGGGTCTACTAAAATTCTGTCTTTGGAGACAACATGTCCTAAGAAGTGGACCTTATCTAGCCAAAATTCACATTTGGAGAACTTTACATATAGCTGATGCTCCTTCAGGGTGCGTAACACAATCCGAAGATGCTCCTCATGCTCCTTCCAATCTTTTGAGTATATAAGGATGTCATCGATAAACACAATGGCAAATTGGTCTAAGAATTCCTTAAATACTCGATTCATCAGGTCCATAAAAGCTTCTGGTGCATTCATTAATCCAAAAGGCATAACAAAAAATTCATAGTGCCTGTACCGTGTTTGAAGCGCGGTCTTTGGAATGTCTCCTTCTTTGATTTTTAACTGGTGATAGCCAGATCGAAGGTCAATCTTCGAGAAGACGGTGGCTCCTTTTAGCTGATCGAATAAATCATCAATCCTTGGTAGAGGATATTTGTTCTTGATCGTGACTTTGTTAAGCTCACAGTAGTCTATGGACATTCTAAGGGTTCCGTCCTTTTTCTTTACGAAGAGAATTGGAGCTCCCCATGGCGAATAACTAGGCCGTATGAAACCTTTCTCTAATAACTCCTTCAACTGGGCTTGTAATTCTTTAAGCTCGGCGGGTGCCATCTTCTAAGGGGCCTTAGAAATCGAAGACGTTCCTGATATCAGCTCGATCTCGAAGGTAATCTCTTTATTAGGAGGAAGTCCCAGTAATTCTTCTGGGAACACCTCCACGAACTCGTTGATCACTGGTACCTTGTTCGGTTGTAGTTCTACCTTCTTGGTGGTGTCTTTGACATAAGCTAGGTATCCGGTATAGCCACTAGATATCAGCTTTCTTGCCCGCAGGGGACTAATCAGCATTTTCAACTACTTCTAAGAATGCCCTTTATATTCAAACTGGTCTTTTTCTCCAAACTGGAACAGTACTTTTCGTCGTTGACAGTCAATGGTCGCTCAATATTTTCTATGGAAATCCATTCCAAGGATAACGTCATAATCGACTAACTTTAAGACGACTAAATCGACGTACAACTCCCGATCGACAACAATTACTGGCACGTGATGTAACCAGTAATCGGACAATAATACCTCACCAGATGGTAAGGTAGTTTTAAACACTTGGCCAATTTTATCCTTGGCGTGACTAACTCTTTCTACAAAACTATGGGAGGCAAATGAATGCGATGCACCTGAGTCAAATAAAACAAGTGCAGAGCTTTGGGCGACAAGAAGCTGACCTGTCACCACATTAGAGGTGCTTGCCTCTACATTTTCCCTGGTGTAGGCTAACAGATGCGCCTCAGTCTTTGGTATAATCTCCAGGCGCCCTAGCTGAATAGGCGGTCCTTATATGGCATGCACTTGGCTCGTCTGTCGGGACTGAAAGGATCTCGACTGGTTCTGTCGGTTGGATGTGCAGGCCCTGGCATAATGGCCTTCTCTGCCGCAAACATAGCATGCGGCACTCCCCAGCTTGCACTCACCCTTATGCAGTCTTCCACATTTTAGGCATGGCTGTTGGTTCTATACTCCTTCTAAGCCTTGTCTTTGCTGGGTGTTGCAAGTATTTTGGCCCCAATTTTCATTTGGGTTTCCTTTTCGCTTATTGGCATTTTGCTGGTTCTGGTTATTTTTCTGACCAGGCTTCATTCCTTGACCAGATTTGCTACTTTGACCAGCTAGGTTATTCTTCTGAGTCTGCTTCGTTAGATCTCTTTCTTTCTTCTTCTCCTCCCAAACTTTTGTTCTCTCTTCCTTAGCTCTGTTCAGACGATGCTCAGCCCTCATGACTCTGCTCACACAGTCTGCTACAGTGGTTGGCGGGGTCTCGCCACTCTCCACGATTGTGGCTATATCTGGTCGGAACATATTGATCATCCTCCGTACCTGCTCTTCTTCTGTGGGTACCAAATGCGGACACAGTAGAGCTAATCTATCTAATTTTTGACAGACATCAGTCATTGTCATCTCGCCTTGCCTCAACTCATCGAACTCTCTTTGTTGAGCTCATAGGGTGTCAAGATTGAAATACTTCCTGTTAAATTCTCCCAGAAAGCCGTTCTAGGTCATCCTTCTAATATCCCTTCGAATCTTTACTGTCTCCCACCAGTAACGAGCATCCTTCATTAATATGCAGGAGGCGCAAAGGACCTTCTCTTAGTCTTCCAAGTCCATAAACTCAAAAATGGTCTGTAGTGAAGCTAACCATTCTTCAGCCTCTAAGGGTTCTGTAGATCCCTCAAACTCTTTCGGCTTCATCTTCTGGAACCGTTCATACAATAATCCCTGGTTGGCTCCAGCTTGGACAACTATTGCTACTTCAGGTACCATTCGGACTGGTGGTGCTACTGGTTCAGGAGCTGGCTGTGGCTCCGGTACTGGTACTTGAGGCGGAGGAAAATTCGCTTGAGCCCCATTCCTTTGTTCTAGTAGCTCTTGTAGTCTCTGGTTCTGTCTTTCTTGTGTCTCTAGCCGAGCTTGTATGTTGGCTAGGACAACGACTAAATCTGCTTCTGGAGCTTACACAGCTCGTGTACGAAGCATGTTGCTATGTCTGACCTATAATAGTAGTGACATGGTTTAGTGCTAAATTTGATATTGATTATTTAAAATTAACTTACTTAGACTGAGCAGGTGCAGATACTAAAATATCATGGAAGGTTGATAGTAGAACCGCTAGCTCTGATACCAACTCTTGTGGGCGCGACCCCTCTAGCTTGGGTCGTCCACCTTATCTTGCTTGCTTTCGTTATTCTTTACTTATTCTTTCTTAGCTTGTTTGTCTTTATAACTTTCTTCTTCTTTAGGGGTTTAAAAGAATTATACTTGAAAAACTAGGAATATGTTTTTTTTTTTTTAACTTGATAGAATGAAACGTTTAGTTCTTTGAAATCGTGTATACATAAATATATACGTACTACTTAATATTTTTTTCCCAAAATATATTTTTGCGGTCTTGTTACTTTAAAGTACGTAAAAATAAAAACATACTTTTAAGCTTGTTTCACTACTTTACATCCTACACTCTTGTCTTATCTTTATACATATACATCACTATTACACTTTCTTTCTTTTACACTTTAATTACAGTGGAACTCTGCGAAACGAAACCATAACCCGTCCATGACATCACTGGGATCTGCCTGCCAGTCCGCTACTCTTGTTTCATATTGCTGGTTGCTTACCTTTATTACCTACATTACGAATAGACTAATGAGCTAAAGCTCAGTGAGTACAAACATACACGTAAATAAGCTGAGTATACCACACTTAGGGTTAGTCAGCTTATGACCAATTACTTCCTTATTTCTATGCTTTACTTATTCTTTCTATTCTATCTCTTTCTTTTCTTTGCTTTACTTCATCTTGCTTAATCTTTCACTTGTGGGCCCGTGGTTGGACGTACCTAATGCGCGTAGACCAATAAAGGATCAGGGGAGCGACCTACCAATCAACCCTAAGGTCATCTCTGGACTACTGCCTATAGGTAGCAAGTCAAGCCATCAACTACCTCATTATTAACGAGGCAGTGCCACACAACTGGGGTGGAGGCTATCTTTGAACCTCAAAACTGGAGAGGTCGGTATGCTAACCTTAACTTTTAAGTCTTATTATTTGACTTATCTTATTCCTCTTTTCTTTATCTGATCTTACTTAACTATTCTCGGGAACATGTTAGTATCATGTCACAAACTGAATAACTTAAATGTGTATATATATAATACAACTCTATGGCAAGTCAATTCGTGAGTAGACAATTAAATGTCTGTACTTACAGCACTTGTGCTAGTGTAAGCTTCTGTGGTCCATCGAGCTCCTTCGCCCATCTCTAGTTAAGTTTCCTAAAGACATAATGTCATCAGTTAATACATTTTAATTAACTGACTTTATTGTACCAAAATCTGAACTTTAGCTTTTAAAATCTTAATTAAAGTATTATGACGACATTTAAAGTCCTAACGACTCTGTTTAGACTTTTCTAGGGCTCTAGCAACCATTTTCGAGCATTTCGAAAATTTTGGTAAACTTGGTAAATAGTAACTTTCGACGGTGAATAGTACTATACACATGAACAGTGCCATGCACGTGAATAGTAACTGGGCCAGGGGACGTTTCTATTTTTCTGCTTAGACTGGGTTCCCTAAGTCTGAGAACCATAAAATAGCTAACTGGAAAGTTTAACGCCCCTTTTTTTGACTTTTCTAGACTTTTTGGTCAAAATGACCATTTTGCCCCTAACGGGTCTTGAGGTCGTAACATTCTCATTTTGGTGCTTAAACGGGATTTTCTGAGTCCCTAAAATCCTAAAACAATCTTTTCTAGGTCTCGGTAAATTTTTACAACTTAATTATTGTGATTACACTATTTACTTATCACCCGTCCCTCGGGTGGTACTATTCCGACCGGGGTTATGGCTCGTTTTTCTAGCGTTTCGGAGCTTCAAACGAGCTTTTCACTAATCCTAAAAACGTTCCTTATTCTCTTCCCGACCTAGGTCTCTGAGGGGCTCAGGTTTTTCCATCCCGACCCTAAACTTTACCCTTGTTACCCAAAACGCCCTTGACGTTATTCTTTTCCCTTCCTCTCGGCATTTTAGATTTTAGGGGTCGGTTTACTATTTTGCTAGACTTGCTTTCTTACTTCAAACTCTAAGGTACCGAGGGATCTCAGTTTTAATTTCCTAGCATATTTTTATCGCTCGTTTCCTGAAATGCCGCTTTAAAAATTTCGGCAGCATTTTCGCTTAAATTTTAGGCTTCTGGCGTTTTGGAACGCCTCAAAACCATCTATCCTAATCTAAACCTACCACGTACTATACCAGAGGCTTATTTTACGCAAAAGTTTCTAAACTTTTACGTAAAAACTTTCCACATTCTCAATGTACAAATCACACACAAAGTCTTTATTTTTCAATCACTTAGGCCACGGTTTTAGTTTAGGTTTCCAACACCAAAACTTTCTTTCTTTCAAACATTCTTTCTCTTACTTTTTTTTCTTGGTTTTTAAGGCATATTCAATACCAAAACCAACTAAAATTCTTATTGAAATCTCTTTATAAAGCCACAGGTTTTTATGCTGAACCCTAACCTAACTTTGGTTTTCAATTCAACCACTTACACAAACTTATCTTCTACATCATTCTAACTTACCACAACACTTTTATCACATGATTTTTACATGTTCTTCACACTAGGTATACATGGTTCCTCTTTAGAAAAATTTTACAAAATTTTATTTCAAACTTTTTAACTTTTCTTTCTAAACATTTTACACATCAAAACACATGTTTAAATCAACCAAAACCAACTCAAAATTCTTTCCAAACCCTAGTAACATACACAGGTTTTCCCACTTTGGTTTTAAGCTTTCAAATTTTCTTTCTAGTTGTTTTACATATCAAAACACACTTTAAAACAACAATTTAATTAAATCAAACTTGAAATTTCTTGAACCCATACACTTAGTCACGGGTTCCTCATAAAACTAACATGAAAAATTCTTGTTTCAAACTTCTAAGTTACTCTTTAACTATCATGCAAACTAATTAACCTTAAACAACGAGGTTTGAACTAAAATTTTCTCATTCTTTTCTACTCAACATAGCCACGGATTTTTACTTCAAAATACCAAAGAAAAGCTTGAAATTTCAAGCTTACCTTGCTATGTTACTCAACACTTGCTTAGGAAGAACTTTGCTTAAGATTTTGACACCAAACTTTGAAGAAACTCAAGCTCAATGGAGGGGGAGAGTCAGGCTTCAAAGGGCAGCAAAGGGGCTGTAATTTCAGAAAAATTTCTGATTTCATGAAGCCAAAAACGTTTTTAAAAAGGGAGGCAAAAAAGGAGGGCTTTTTAGCAATTTTCTTTAGGGACTTTTTAGCAACTTTTTAAGGGTTTATTCGCAAAAATTTTGGGCTCAAAATATAATTATTTTGGCTGTCTTTCCGGCTGTAAAACTGACCTACTTCAGCCCTTATCCATAGAATTTTTTAAAAAATCAACTTTGCATTTTTGGCTTAATCTTAGCCCTTGATCTTACCTACCTTTAATCTTAGCCATTCGTCCTACCTACCACCCTTTTTCTTTTAATTTCTTATTCTTAATTATGACATCATCCATGATGTCATCTAATTAATCCATAGGTCAAAGTTTGACCAAAAGTCAAACCGAACCAAACTTTACTGAAATCGCGTAGGCGGGTTTCTGACGCCTCCTGTGCGATCGGTTTACCTTATTCTACTGTCGTTGGGCTAAAAATCAATGACGATGTTTTTCATCCTTTAGTAACCTTAGGTTTTACCTAGGGTAATCTCTTGGTTTCTTTGGCCCTAAAATGATTCATCATTTTACCGAAAATGACGAAATTTCTGGGATGACATACCAGAGGACTTATTTAGCCATCCGTACTGTCAAATTATTCTAATACTGTCTTAAAACTCTTAAAAACCCTAAATTACTTTTCTTACGATGCTCTTACTTTGACTTGCCATATTTTTATCTTTACACTGTTCGGATACCGAAACCACTCCTTTTTGAGCGTTTTAGCCTGAAATCACTTTCTTACTCATATACTTTATGCTCTACTTATTTTTGGAGATTTTAATTCCTCCAAAACATCTATTTATTCCTATCAACACTACAATTTGTCTAATTACAAACATAGTGTTTCTTTACATTCTAGCTTACAGAACTCATAGAGAACCCTAGATTAAACTAAGTTACACTGTTAGGATTCTCTGGTCGTCACACGTTCGGATCGGCTCTCGGTCAAAATTTGACCATGAATTAATTAGTGAATTAATATAAATAGTAGGATGACATCATCATGTTGATATCATAAATCCATTTTTATTTTTTGGTTTGGAAAGTAAGATGAAATGTATATGGCTAGGATCACCTTACTTTTTGATCAACGGCTTAGATCATGCCAAAATGATAAAAAAAATTTTAGGGATTTATCTAAAAGGCCATTCGGCCATGTGGAAAGGGAGAAAGAAAAAAATTAGGTTTTTGGCCCAAAATGATTGCATTTTGACCCTTGAACAATTAGCAAATTATTGGAAAATTTTGCTAAAAATCCCTTAGCTTTTGCCTATAAATAGGCATCATAAATCATTCAAAAAATAGAAAAATTAAGCCAAACTCTTGCTCTTTTTCAGCCAAAAATCTGTGAGCTTTCTTCCCCATTAAGTCAAAAATTTTGTTGAAAATTTCATACCAAACTTAACTTTCATTGCAATTCTAGCATCAAGCCATCAACTAGATAAGGTAATCTTCAAAATTGAAGCAATTTCCTTTGATTTTCTTAGTGAAAATCCATGGTTTTGTAGAGTAGAAAAATATTGAAAAAGTTGATGTTTTGATTGATGTTGTGATTGGTTTGATGTTTAGAATTTAAAGCATGATTTAGGTTTAGAAACAAGCAAAAATTTTGCATGTTTCCATTGAAAAACCGTGGCATAGTTGGTGTGAAAAGTAAAGTGGAAATTGATGATTTGATTTGGTATTTAGATCCATTTGATTACATGTTGAATCAAGCATGAATTAGAATCAAGAAATAAGAAAATTTTGATGAATTTTCATGCTAAAGTCCGTGGACAATGCTAGGGTTGAAATGAAATGTGGTTAGGTTTTGATGTTGTTCTACACATTAGAAAACCTAAGAGTAACATGTGATATTTGAAATGTTAAGATGAAAACTAATTTGGTGATGATTAACATGTTAAACCAAGGTTAGTTTGGAAAATATTGTTAATTGTGTATGTATTGTTGAATATTTTTTATGTGGAAAATTTTTATACAAAGTTGGAAACTTTGTATAAAATAGGCCTCTGGTATAGTACGTGGTAGGTACAAAAGTTTTGAGGTGTACCTAACACCGGGAAACCTAAAAATACAAGCGAAAATGCTGCCGAAATTTCTAAAATGGCATAAGGGCATTTCAAGAAATGAGGGGTAAAAATATTAGGTCGGAATAGGAAAATCGAGTCTCTCGAGGACCAAGGATAGAGGACGGGATAAAAAAGTGTTTCAAGAGTAGTGAAATGGCCATTTGAGGCTTTGAAACGCTCGAAAAATGAGAAACGACCTTAGGTGATGGATGAATAGTAATCGAGGGTCGGGAAAATAGATAATTGAGAATTTATAGCAAATTGAGCTGTAAAAATAATACAGAAGCCTAAAGAATATTATTTTAAGATATTTGGGCTTAGAAAATTTGAGAAAAACAATAAAATGAAATAGTTACGGTTTCGAGACCCATTAGGGGTAAAATGGTCATTTTGACTGAAAATTTCTGAAAGGCTCGGAAAGGACCCGAAAGGACCTAGAATGACTTAAATAAAATTCTAAGACTTAAAATAAGGATTTTAGAGTTAAAAATCAAAAAATTTTGTAGAACACGGGCGTGTAGAAGAATACACAGCCGTGTATAAGAAATAAATTTACAACCCGAGAGATACGTGGGCTTGAACACGGGCATTTATCAAGCCGTGTACAGTTACACGACTAGATAGTAAACAACACGGCCGTGTATAGGAAAAGAATTTACAACCCGAGAGGTACACGGGCTTGAACACAGACGTGTATCAAGCCGTGTACGGTTACACGGCTAGATAGTAAACAACACGGCCATGTAGTGAGAAACCAGGAGGTGCACGGTCATGAACACGGGCGTGTTGAAGGCCGTGTACCATGTTACAAGTTGAATTATGTTGAAAAATTTATCATAAAATAAATATATTTAAAGTGATAATTAATATTGGGTATTAACAGACAATATTATGTCTCTAGGAACCTAAACTAGAGATAGAACTACGGAGGAGTTCCGGAAGTGGACATTATCGCAGTATTGGTAAGTTCAAGCATTTTCATGTATACAACATAAAATACTGTGTTATTTTAATTGTGTACTAGATGTACGCTAGATATAAAGTCCTATGGGCATTTGGGGATTAGTTAGCATAACATATCCCATATAATGAGAAAAGAGAATAAGTAAGGCCTACGGGTGATGGAGGATAGTGACCTTGAGGTAACGATTAATGTCACTTGGTCAAAACTATAATGGATAGATGGTAATGAAACCATTAAGGTATGCCGCCCCTCCAACATAGTGGTGGAGCTTTTTTAGTTCCTACGAGGATATAAGGGCTGTGGAGGTCGAAGCTCTAGGGTCGCTCCCTAGGCCCTCCCAATCAGCGCACAATAATATATCGGTACTGCCATAAAAAGAGCTCTATATTAGAAAGTAAATAGAGAATGAACCATTAATAATATGGTGAAAACCATAATTGAGCATAACTAAAGAGTATACTAACTATAGTGTTTTCGGTTAGGATGTGTGAATAGTATCCGGTTGAAGTAATGTAAATAGTAACCAGTTATGGTAACAGTTACTATTCATCGGTCAAATGTCAAAGTCACTATTCATGGTGAATAATACTATTCATGATGAATAGTACTATTCATAGAAAATTAAATTGTTAATGTTTTTGAATCCGTGTGATTCTTACTAAGTATGTTTGAACTTACTGAGTCTGTTAGCTCACCAGTTTGTTCATGTTGCAGGTAAGAAACCTGTCCAGTAGATACATGGATAGCAGCAAGATGTGCGCGTGTCAAGGGATAGGGAATTCACCGTGGATTTGGTCCTGCCATAAGTTTTCCGCTGAGCTTTCAAAGTTAGTGAATCGAACAGATTATAAAAAAATATATGCAGTACAAATATTTTGTATATTATACATTATGTTGTACTCAAAAAAAGACAACTGAAAGTTGGTATTATATTTTACATGGTTTTATACTTAGCTTTCTTTTCGAGAAAGTGTGTATTAAAAAGAAAAAAATTTTATGGGCAAAATTTTAGGGCCCTGAGAAATGGAATTATTAGAAAAAGAGTTTTAAATTGACAACCCAGATTCGGCACACGAGCTGTCTTATTCGGCGATAGAGTCGGTTCATGACAGTTGTGGGTGGTCGGAATCGGGAGCGTCACAGGTTGGTATCAGAGCGGTTGACAGTATCCCTATTGGCACGAAGCGCGATCTACTCGTCAATCCAAGTAAGTTAGCTTTCTTTAAGTTAGTTAACTTTACATTTATTTGAGATTATATATTTTATCGGATTTAAGATGACTAAACCACCTTACATGAGACCTCACCCATACTGACCGAGAGGACCGATCCTGGTGTGGACTAGGCCCGTGATCAGACCATCCATGATGCGATGAGCTGTACAGTGACCACTAGTACCTGAGCCACTAGCGGCAAGGTTTATAGCGTCGGCACCGGTATAAGCACCACCTCCACGACTGATTGTAAACCCACCAGTAGCAGTAGACATTTCAGTGGTGGGAGATCGAGCTTATATAGGAGCTAGGGTGTCAGTGCAAGTCGTACATGCTTTTAGAGGCAGTCATCCACCTGCATTTGAGGGAGATCAACAGGGGATCTCAACGTGGGACTGGCTACATGACATCGAGGTTATCATGTGCCAATGTGATATAGATGAGGATTGATGGGTTTTAATGGCCATTGGCACATTCCGTGAGGGCACACGATTATATTGGGAGTATTGTGATCAGGAGATGCTATTAGTAATGGATTGGGCCAAATTTCGCCAAGTCATGCTGGAGCAGTTTCCACATAAGAGTTCAGCGCCAGTGGTAGACTCTCCTGAGAGCAGGACAGTACCGCCACCACTGAGTATGCCCAAGTATACAGATGTCAGAGACTTTGTCCTGAAGGTAGAGAGACAGCAAATGATGCTGAGCGATACTGTATTCTCATATGCATTCAGATTTCAGGATAGCGTTGTAAGGATGTGTCCTCTGGCCAACATCACAAATGATGACTTTTGTGACATATTTTGGAAGGGACTCACCATTGACCTACGATAGAGGGTAACCCCTCTATACCCTACTACTTTACGTGAGTTTATAGTTACGGTAGCAAAAGTAGAAGAAGAAATGATGATGGAGCGCATGGTGCGCAAGAGGTGTGAACAGTTGCTATAGGAAGCAATGTTAGATTGCTTGTATGGATCTGAACCAATGGCAAACGACCATGAGGCTGGTTCGTTGAGGCAACTAGAAGGTACGGGTCCAGCTGAAGGATCAACACTGTTTGAGGCCGGAAACGGAACGGATGAGGAAGAAATGGATCCAATTGAGTTTTTGACGATCCCAAAACAGCCTCAGGTAGGAGATCAGGCGTAGAAACATGTGTGTTGTACTAATGTATATATATGTTTGTATATGTGTATATATGACTGTATCGAAAGGCTATTTTGAGAAAAGCCTTTGAACTGATGTACTTTTGAAAAAGTTTGAAATGAAAAGAAATGACAATCATAGTTTGACATGCTCAACGGATGAAATATTGAAATTATGTGATGATAACAACTATATTATTTTTTTTATATTGTAAAAGTATGTTTGTGAAAATCTAATAATTGATTTTCATGCGATGTTAGGAAATAGGATAAGATGGTGAATCCAAGGAATCTGTGAAATATGACAGGGTGTCCAGTCCTTTCTGAAAGAGTGGACGAATTGGAAGCTCTAATAGAAGCCCAAATGAGAGAAAATGTCAAGTTAAGACAAAGACTCAAGTAAATGGAACAAAGACAAGAGCAAGGTGAGGGCCAAGATCCACAAATGGCCGCACCAGAACTAGAAGTGCCACCGATAGTACCAAAAGAAGTAGTAGAACCCCAACCACAATCCAGGGCCAATCTTGGGCCACCATATGAAAGATTTCGATGAATGAGGCAGCCAGAGTTTGAGGGCTCCACAAACCCTCTAGAAGTAGAGGAGTGGTTGTCTTCACTCCATATGATATTGGAGTTTATGGAGCTAAACGACCAGGAGAAGATTATGTGTGCATCCTTCGTTCTGAAAAAGGATGCAAGGTTTTGGTGGGAATCTATCAAGCTGAGAAGAAATATGTATACGATGTCTCGGTTGGACTTTTGGGAGGAGTTTAATTAGAAATATTATAATTTTGCACTATTGCGACCACAACAACAGGAGTTCACAGAATTAAAGCAAGGAGATATGACAGTAATTGAAGTCTATAGCAAGTTTGATCAACTGTCCCGACTGTGCCCATACACTGTCACCACTGAGAGGGAGAAAATCCAGAAGATGCTGGGAATGTTCCGTCCAGAAATCTCAGCATTGGTAGACAGTGGGTTGACGCCACCTGACACTGTATCTGATTGTGTTAGTCGTGTGCTGAAGGTAGAGTATTATCTGATCCGACAAAAGGAAGAGAGAGAGAAGATTTGGGATGCTAAGAAGAAGAAAAAGGCCTTGACCAAAGCGATACAAGCTGGATTTCAAGTTAGACAAGTAGCAAGCCTAGTTCAAATGTCAAAGCTGGGCAGCCAAGTACTTCCGGTCAATAATCCCAGGGGAAGAGAAAAGGGAATAACTATGGAAATAGGAACCAGCAAAGGAGAACAAACAATAATGCTGGCCCTATTGTTCGAGACTGTGTAAACTATGTGAAAAGACATGCAAGCAGATACAAATTTGCTCTAAATGCCTGTTTTCAATGTGGGAAAGATGGTCATTTTGCCAAAAATTGTCCAAAAAATAGGCAAAATATGCAAGGATCATCTCAATCACAACAACAACGTTCCCAGGCACATTCATTACAGGCTAGAGTTGAAGGTTCATCCCATTTTGAGCGGTAGGAAAGACATGAACGCTTGCCTCGAGCAGATGCGAGGTCATGGTATACAGAAAGGAAGAGGTGGAAGCTGGAACGTCAAATGTACTAACAGGTCAGCTTTTTGTTGCTAATAATTTGGCGTCTATTTTATTTGACTCTGGAGCTACGCATTCTTTCATTTCATACCAGTTTGCAAATAGGATAGGATATCCTAAAGACAATATAGGTATGACATTTAGAACTACACTACCCTTAGGGGATGTCCTGATGGCCAATTATTGGTTACCGTATGTGCCAATAATTGTGGCAAATAGGGAATTGTTTGTAGAATTGATCCTGATAGAGCTTGCTGACTACGATGTAATACTAGGAATGGATTTCCTAGAGAAGTATCAAGCCACGATCAATTATCGAAAGCGGAAGATAAAATTTCAACCCGACCAAGAAGAGGGATTTGAGTACGTCGATACATCACGAAGATAAAAAAAGATAATGATCAACTTAATCGAAGTAAGGAGGCTAATGTCTAGTGGTTGTGCTGGATACCTAGCATGTATATTGGACGTGATAAAGGAACGAAAGCTCTAACCCAAAGACATTCCTATTGTGAAGAAATTCATTGATGTCTTCCCAGAAGAATACCAGGATTGCTGCCTGAACAAGAAATTTCCCTTGAGATCGAGCTGATGCCAGGAACTGCACCTATCTTAAAGACACCATACCAGATGGCACCGGTAGAGTTAAAAAAGTTACAAGAGCAGTTGAAGGAGCTTCTTGACAAAAGATTTATACACCCGAGCTATTCCCCATGGGTTGTTCTAGTGCTGTTTGTCAAGAAGAAAGATGGATCATTTCAAATGTGCATCGACTATCGGGAGTTGAACAAGGTTACTGTTAAGAATAGGTATCCATTACCTAGAATTGATGACCTGTTCGATCAACTAACAGGCACAGCAGTATTCTCCAAGATTGATCTGCGATCAGGATATAATCAACTGAAGATCAAGGAGAGTGAAATCCATAAGACTGCTTTCGTACCCGTTACGGTCATTACGAATTTCTTGTGATGCCGTTTGGGTTAACAAATGTGCCAGCAGCTTTTATGGACTTGATGAATCGAGTCTTTAAGGAAAATCTGGGTAAGTTTGTCATTGTGTTTATCAATAACATACTTATATATTCAAAGACTCGCGATGAGTATAAGGAGCATCTGAAAGTTGTCTTGCAGACAATAAGGGAGCATCAACTCTATGTCAAATTCTCCAAATATGAATTCTGGCTAGAAAGAGTACATATTCTTGGACATGTGGTTTCCAAGGAAGGAATTGTTGTGGATCTTACAAAAGTTAAGGTGATCAACGAATGGCCTACACCTAAGAACGTGACGGAAATATAGAGTTTCTTAGGTCTAGCCGGCTATTATACGTATGTATTTACGGTACGTATTTACTGTATACATACGTATACCGATTGCTATTCAAAAATACTATTTAGTGATTATTATTCAAAAATACTATTTAGCGATTACTATTCAAAAATACGGTTTATGATTACTATTCAAAAATACCATTTAACGATTACTATTCAAAAATATGGTTTACGATTACTATTCAAACATACTATCTGGTAATTACTATTCAAAGTACTATTTAACCATTACAATTCAAAATACTGATACTCAAATTTTGTAGAAGATAAACTCGCGGCGCCCTCACATCCGCCTCTGCCACCACCATCGCCCATTGGGATTTAAGCCGTAGGACGCTCACCTACAGCATGAACACACTATGTGAGCTTTACACCTAGTAAGTACAACATATTTACCGCAAAACATGTTTAAACATAATACATACTTAAAAACATATAAGCAGTCATATATCACATATACCACTTTAACATATCACATATCACATATCATATCAATAATTATAAAACTTCACGTAACATGTGCATCACAGAAACATCGTGTCCTAAATGCATCTAGAAGCATGGTGAACTATAACTAATGTATGATCCGGTTATATTCATTTATGCTTCAAATTTCTCTTTTCTTTTCTTGTCTATTAAGGGCCCATGTGTCAGTACCGTGCATGCACAGACTATTGGTAACGCCCGTGGTAAAATAGCCAGAGAGCCATCAACGGATGCTCAACTTTCTGCTTTAACTTAAAACCCCTTCATTGAAAGGGCCGGTATGACACGCTTACTACTTTCCATCCTGTTTATCTTTTCTAGCCATATGCTTCTCTAAGCTATCCCAAATCCTACATGGTAGGGACGTATGGCATCTAACTTGCTTTTTCATCAATCTACTTGATTGTGAAACTACATGCTCTTAAACATAAGGTGCAACGTCATGTGCATGGCATACATATTTTAACATACTGTAAAATATCATTTAAAAGCATTTTCGTTCATGCCATAGGCGGAGTTGTACTTATCTAATTACAAGTAACTTGAAATCACGCCTTTATCAATTCACAGGTTACCACCTGTCCTCAATAACGTTTCTCATTAATACTCTTGTTGAGTCACTATTCACGTTAGTGACTATAACTTGCGTTTCTATGGGGTACCGAGACCCGTCGGTACCCTATTGGCCTATTATGGGGATTTGGTGTCTAACTTGTATCGTGTTCGATCAATCGTCCACTTGACAGATTAATCATTGTTCCTCACTGTGTTGTTCAAAAACGCGGCCCTTGATTGGTTACTGCTCAGTCAATTGACCGGTTAACTCGTGCATTGGTAACTAGGTAGTCTATCGAGTTACTGTACGTGAACTTAGTGTAGTAATCGACCGGGTCACTTTGCTTGTTGGGGTGTGGTAGCCTATAGGGCTACTAGGGCTTGTTTGGTGTAATGGCCCACCGGGCCACTATGGCTTGTTTGGGGTAGTAGCCTAGTGGGCTACTAAGGCTTATTTGGTGTGGTAGCCTATCGGGCTACACACTATATATTTTTTTTGAAAAATTGTTTTGGTTGGCTAGTAAAAATCTCAAAAAAATTCCTTATTTTGAAACCGTCCCCTTATCATCACGTTGGAAGGTGGGGGACGTTTTTATGAAAACCTTGTTCATATTTTAAAGTGTTAAAAACACATTTTTATTTTGAAGTGCATAAATTATATTTTTAAAGCTTGCATTTTGAAGGTGGTTTGTGAACCACTTTTGAAAACAATTTTGAAACTTGGTTTAAACGACTTTGTTTGAAATTTTGCCGAACATGAAAGCTTTCTTCCTCGATAAGATGAACAAATCTCGTGTTCATCTCGGAGCCTAAATCTAACTCTAACAGCTCCTAATTTCATTAAAACCGTGGGCTTGTTGCCCAGTTTTTTTTTTTTTTTTTTTTGTAAAAAACCCAGTTTTACGTCTCTGTAAAAATGGCTCGGTTTGAGGCCCGAAACGGCCAAATTTTTGACTCTCACCGGTCGTTCTCAAGGTCTCAATGAGATCTACAACTTTTGTGTTGACTCTGGGAACCAGTTCAGACTCTAAGGGGCCGATTTCTAGCAAAACCCGAGACTAAACACTGGGTTCAGATTTTTGCTCCCAGTTTTGTCCCAGTTTTGGACACTGAGTGAAAAACACCCTAAAAACATATCTTAGGCTTGTTTTTGGCCGAGGCCTATTTGATGAAAAAATGACCGTATCAAAATTTCCTTAAAACCCCATGTTTTACCAAATCCCAGATTCGAAACTTAAGTGGGTCAAAATGGCCAAAATCTGTGGCTATTTTCTAAGGACAGATTTGTGTCCAGCCACCATAATACACATCCCTGCATTCACATCCACAAACCATATGCAACTTAAAGTAAACACAACCACAACCATAATGACTTCAAGAAATGAAAGCTAAGGGCTCAAATAACTTAATACAACCTTGTGCATAAACAAATACACATAAAACCCTTAGATTGAAAACTAAATTTTTCAACCAATCACCATGAGAAGGGTTTCAGTTTTTACCTTTGGTGCTTTGGACTCAAGCACACTTTTGGCTAGGCTTGGGGGGTCAAAATGCCATGGAAACTCAAGGGCTTGAGGTTGGTTTTATGCTAGCCAAGTTACCAAAAAAAAAAAATCATTCAAACAACCACTCAAAACCAAGAATCAAAACACAACGAAAATCGGTTTTGCATTTACCCTTGGTGCACCTGAAAAGCTTGGTTCAGTCTCCCCTTGCTCAAGCTTGGAAGATGTCAGTTTTTTGTGAGTTTTGGTCAAGGTTGTGGCTTGCAAAATGTTGGCTTTTGGGGCTGAGAAGATTTAGTAGCAAGCAAGGAAAAGAAGAAGGAAAAGACTTGTGGTTTTAGGTGTGTGGAAGCAAAAGTCCATGTCTTATGTCAAGGGTGCCTTTTATAGGCAAATTGATCCAACTCACTTAGGCTTAATCCTACTTAATTATCTACCAAATTAGCCAAATCTTGGGACAAATATGCTGCCAATTTTCAGAAGAAGTGGGCATGGGCTGCTCATTGGGAGGAGGAAAGAATAAACAATGATTGTTGACTACTTTTTAAAAACCCTTGATTATTATATTTCAATGTGTCATGGCTAGGGAGATTATTTTAATGGCCACCTTTTAGGCTATGTTTGCTACAAATTACAGCTGCTTTTACAGCTAAGGGACATGAAAATTTAAGGCCAAATTTTATCTATGTTGGCTTCTCAACGCAGTCTAATTTTATACTGCGGTGTTCGGTCCTTTCTGGGCAGTGTTCCAATTTTCAACAGAAAATTGGTTTTCTGAATCTGATTTTTATACCGTAAAATCTTGGTTGTTTTCTACTATCTAAGAGCCCATTATCAGTCTAAATTACTGTTTACATCCTATATTGTGGTTGTGTCTACATTGTGTTGTCCTTTCGCATGCAAACCGAGGCGTTCCCGGGTGAAATTTTAGACAGAGTCTCTCTTGACTAATTTGGACGTACTGATTCTATTTTTATTAGTTTTATATCCATCGGAGGTCATCTAGATCAGTTTTCAGGATTTGTGTGACCCCACCTCAAAAAATGTGTCAGGTGCCCGATTGAGTAATTTGGCCATTCTGAGCCCAAATATATCAATTTCGGGGCGAGTAAAGGTCGTCTTGACCCTCATCCTGATACTACGTACTTCTCAAACTAAAAATCTCATTTTGTACTCAATCGACTAGATCGAGTCTACTAACCGTTCACATGTCAGTTTTAGGTCAAATTAAGGCCGTCTTGGCCAATAACTTGACACTGCGTTTCTCTCTATTCATCATCCACCATTTTCTGCTTAACTGACTGGCCTGAGTGCTTCGACTCTGATTTTGGTAAGTCTTTAGGTGAGAAGAGGTCATCTGGACCACTTTCTCGATATCGTACCCTTACTAGGGCTATCTCTTGCTATTGTGCTCAGATGTTTAGTCTGAGCATTCTGGTGATCTATTTACTAGTTTTGTGTCAAGAAATGGTTGTCCGGACCAGTTTTCTGATACTGCATGTCTCATTCATATATACACATAATAGAGTGGACCGGGTTCACTGTCGATCGCCCCTTTCACTACACGAATAGTACTTAAACAGTATCGTATCTGTTTAGTCTATTCAATGGGGAAAATATACTATATTTTCCAACTTAACTACTCATTGCATAGTAATTAGGTTTGATGCAATTTGAGGGTCTGTGTAACGGCTTTCTGCCCATTACACGGCCTTCAACACTGTAGGAAAATAAATTGGTAAAAACGTATCAGAGTGGTGCAGCGGAACAATAAAAATTTTTTGGATCGTTAAATATCTCATGATGCCATATACAATAAACCAACAACAATTAAAACTCATACCTCAAGGACACCAATCTTGCAGGAGGAGAATGACCGGAGGCTTCAACCAACTAGTCTTCTCTACTATTCTCCAATTCCCGAATGGCTGAGTGTATGGGCACTCTGAACCTCGATCGGTATGCTGGCACTGCTAGTCTTCTTCCGACCACCTAGATCTCTAAAGAACTTTATTGTCACGGTGGGCTGTGCAACAATAAGCCTGCTCACCTGAGAGTCTGTGGTCTGAGAGAACTGGAGTGGCAGGACCTCTATTTACAGATCTGCATGAGGTGATTCTCTGAATTTGAATTGGATTAGGAAAAGATATTCTCCCTTATCCATAACCATAAAATCCAAATTTTCTATGGGAGAATCTCAACAATAAAATTCAACCATTATGGATAAATCCAATCCAAATCTAAACAAGATTTTAACTAGAATTTTATCTCCCCTTTTTCAACCAAAAAATCCGAAATTCCTAGGAGAAAATCTCCTCCACAAATTCGGCCACTTTTAGGATAAGGGAGCATCAAAATTTTACTAGGATTTTCAAGCTTGAATCTTATCTCATCCTTATCCAAAATAACTGCATTTTCCTAGGAGAAAAACTCCAAAATTTCGGCCACTTTTTAGGGAGGAGAGAATCCAAATTCAACTGGGATTGAAACTTGAATTTTTCCCTTGAACCTTATCCACAAAAACTGAAATTCTATTGAGGATTATCCTCAAAATTTCGTACACCTTTTGTTAGGATTTAGATTCAAAATTCAAGTAGGATTTTAACAAGATTATCCTCTCCAAATCCAACTCAAATTCGAATTTCAAACCTTGTGGATTTTCTACAATAAATTCGAATCCCACTTGGACTGTGATTCAAAATTTGAATTTCAAATTTCAAATTCGAATTTCAAATTTCAAATTTCAAATTCAAATTTCAAATTCAAATTTCAAAATTCAAATTTCAAATTCATTTCAAATTTCAAAATTCAAAATCTACAAAACAGTTGTGTTTCAAATTCTTGTTCTCATGGATAATTTTCTATAACTCCAATCCAATCTCAAATAAAATCATGGCAACTTTATTTGGAGTTCGAATAATTGTGTACTCTATTATCCAAAACAAAATCTGAATCCAACCGGAGAGAATCTTGTCTACCATCCTAATCCTGTGTCATCACCATCCATGCATAATAAACCAGCCAATAGTATACACAAATCAATTTGCCAAACGTTAAGGAATTATGTGGAGCTAGTAGAGGGACTGATTGGACTTATATAATCGGGCTCCCGCAAATCCATATGATCGTCATTCTTTTACCGAACAACTCAATCATATGATCACTAGTTTCAGAGTCACACCACTATAAACCTGAAACTGAACTCCCAATTATATACCGTATTACGTAAGCCTGTGACAAGCTATCGTCCAATGACAAGCTATCGTCCAAAAATTTTAAGGGGCAAAAGGGAAAGTTTTTGTGCTGTTTTGAGGCTAGCGTTTTCTCTCTTATTTCCCCTTAAGTGGCCGAAAATTATCCATTAGTTTTTAGGAAAAAAAAATAATTTGAATTTTGAATGAGTTTTGACCTAGCTTTTAATTCAAATAAAATCTCCTTTATTTCTTACACTTTATGGCCGAAATTCTTCTTTATATTTAAGGGATGAAATTTAAATTTGAATCCTCCTTGGATTTGTGGGATTTAAATTTTAATTAAAAATCCCAAGTGATGGCCGAATATTTTAGGGTTTTTTTTTTTTGAAGTTAAAATTGTTGAATTTTTGAGTGGAATTTGACTAGGAAACCAACCTAGGGTTTCCAAAAGATTTTTAATTACTTTTTGGCACACTAATTTTATTTAAATTATATATTGACCCTTAAATAAAATTTAAGGCGTCACAAATATCTATCACTAAAAATAGTTTCATCCTCGAAACTTTAAGAATTACTTTACACTAAAGAAGAGAATAAGAATATGAATAACTTCTCATTTCATTAAGCGATCTAAATGCACCTTTAAAAACATATAGTGGATATCTACCACTATGAACAGAGTAGGGTTACAAAACAAACTTAGGTCGACTACATTATATGTACTCTACTGCTTAGCGAACCATTCGGCATGGTTCTCGCGCATATCTTTCTCAGTTTCCCATGTGGCTTCCTCTTCACCATGATTACTCCAAAGAACCTTCACCATGGGTATTGTTTTCGTTCTCAGCTGCTTGACCTTACGATCCAAAATCTTCACTGGAACCTCGACGTAAGAGACATCTGGTTGGATTTCTACATCATCTGTTGAAATAACTTCGGACTCTGTTCGTGTACTCTTCCTCAGCATCGATACATGGAAAACGTTGTGCACTCCCAAGGTGTCGGGTAACTTCAGCTCATATACCACCTTACCAACTCTGCGTATGATCTCGAAAGATCCAATGTAACGCGGTGCTAACTTCCCTTTAACTCCGAAACGAGAGATACCTTTCTTCGGTGAAACCTTTAGCAACACAAACTCTCCGACCTTGAACTCTAACAGCTTTCTGCATTGATCTGCATAGCTCTTCTGTCGACTCTGTGCTGTTAGAAGTCGTTGTTTGATGATGGCAATCTTCTCGTACTGGTCTAGGATTATATCAGGTCCACTCACGGGTGCTTCCTGGTTGTCAACCCAATAGATGGGTGATCGACAAGGCTTTCCGTACAACGCTTCAAAGGGTGCCATTCCAATACTCGCTTGATAACTATTATTGTATGCGAACTCTGCCAGGTAGAGGTGTTTGCTCCATCCATCTCCAAGATCAAGAATGCAAGCACGTAGCATATCCTCGAGAATCTGTATGAGACGCTCTGACTGACCATCTGTCTGCAGATGAAAAGCAATGCTGAAGTTCAGTTATGTGCCTCGAGCTTCCTGTAGACTTTTCCAAAAACGAGCGTTGAAGCGCGTATCATGATCAGAAATGATCACTGAAGGGACTCCATGCAATCTGACTACGTTCCTCATGTAAAGCTCGGCTAGCTGGTTCCTGGTGCAAGTCGTCTTGAACGGGATGAAGTGCGCGGTCTTCGTGAGACGATCAACAACTACCCAGACTCCATCAGATCCATCCTGTGCTCTCGGTAAGCCGGTTAGGAAGTCCATTCCTATACTATCCCACTTCCACCGAGGTATTGGAAGTGGTTGGAGCAGACCTGCAGGTCTCTCCCGTACTGCCTTTACTTTTTGACACATCAAACAGTTGGCCACGAAGTTCTTTACATCTAACTTCATACCTCTCCACCAAAGCTGCCGTCTTAGGTTTTGATATATCTTGTTTCCACCTGGGTGCATGGCGAACCTCGACTGATGAAACTCTGACAAGATCTCCTGTATAAGCTCTGGGATGTGTGGCACTGCTAAGCGACCCTCATTGTAAAGAATTCCACTGGTGTCCATCGACCACTCTGCAACATACTTGCCCTTTAACAATTTATCTCGGATGTCAATGAGACGTGTATCTGCCAACTGATTCTCCTTGATCCTCTGCACGTAGTCTGGTTCCATCACTAAGTTGTACAACACTGGGTAACCCTGAACTTCGCCAAAACAAACCTGATAAGCTGTAAGAACTCTGTCCTTTTCCCACTCATCTATCTACATAGCCATTATAGAAGCGTCATGATCAAGATTGGGAACTGCCTCTCTTTTCCTACTTAGTGCATCTGCGATCACGTTTGCTTTACCTGGATGGTACTCGACTTAGAAGTCGTAGTCTTGCATGTATTCTACCCATCTTCTCTGACACAGGTTGAGATCTTTTTGTGTAGCCAGGTATTTCAAACTCTTGTGATCTGAAAACAGTCTAAAACTGGCACTATACAGATAACAACGCCAAATCTTAAGCGCGAACACTACTGCTGTAGGATCTAAAAAACCGGTAAAAACGTATCAGAGTGGCGCAGCGGAACAATAAAAAATTTTTAGATCGTTAAATATCTCATGATGCCATATACAATAAATCAACAACAATTAAAACTCATACCTCAAGGACGCCAATGAACAGGAGGAGAGTGACCGGAGGCTTCAACCAACTAGCCTTCTCTACTATTCTCCAATTCCCGAATGGCTGAGTGTGTGGGCACTCTGAACCTCGATCGGTATGCTAGCACTGCTAGTCTTCTTCTGACCACCCAGATCTCTAAAGAACCTTATTGTCACGATGAGCTGTGCAACAATAAGCCTGCTCACCTGAGAGTCTGTGGTCTGAGAGAACTGGAGTGGCAGGACCTCTATTTATAGACCTGCATGAGGTGATTCTCTGAATTCGAATTGGACTAGGAAAAGATTTTCTCCCTTATCCAAACCAAAAAATCCGAATTTTCCAAGGGAGAATCTCCACAATTAAATTCGGTCTTCCTAGGACAAATCCAATCCAAATCTAAACAAGATTTTAACTAGAATTTTATCTCCCCTTTTCAACCAAAAAATCCGAAATCTTTAGGAGAAAATCTTCTCCAAATTTTCGGCCACTTTTAGGATAAGGAAGAATCAAAATTCCACTAGGATTTTTCAAGCTAAATCTCATCTCAACCTTATCCAAAAATAACCGAATTTCCTAGGATTTAGGCTCCAAAATTTCGGCCACTTTTAGGGAGTAGAGAGAATCCAAATTCAACTAGGATTGAAGCTTGAATTTACCCTTAAATCTTATCCACAAAAACCGAATTTTCCATTGAGGATTATCCTCAAAAAATTCGCCCACTTTTGTTGGGATTTGGATTCAAAATTCAAGTAGGATTCTAACAAGATTATCCTCTCCAAATCCAACTCAAATTCGAATTTCAAACCTTGTGGATTTTCCACAACAAATTCGAATCCTACTTAGACTGTGATTCAAAATTTGAATTTCAAATTTCAAATTCAAATTTCAAATTTCAAATTTCAAATTTCAAATTTAAATTTCAAATTCAAATTTCAAATTCGAATTTCAAATTCAAATTTCAAATTCAAATTTCAAATTCGAATTTCAAATTCAAATTTCAAATTCAAATTTCAAATTCAAAATTCAAAATTCAAATTTCAAAATTCAAATTTCAAATTTCAAAATTCAAATTTCAAATTCCACAAAACGGTTGTGTTTCATATTCTTGTTCTCATGGATAATTTTCTACAACTCCAATCCAATCTCAAATAAAATCATGGCAACTTTATTTGGAGTTCGAATAATTGTGTACTCTATTATCCAAAACAAAATATGAATCCAACCGGAGAGAATCTTGTCTACCATCCTAATCCTGTGTCATAACCATCCATGCATAATAAACTAGCCTATAGCATACACAAATCAATTTGCCAAACGTTAAGGAATTATGTGGAGCTAGTAGAGGGACTGATTAGACATATATAATCGGGCTCCCGTGATTCCATATGATCATCATTCTGTACCGAACAACTCAATCATATGATCACTAATTTCAGAGTCACACCACTATAAACCTGAAACTGAACTCCCAATTATATACCGTATTACGTAAGCCTGTGACGAGCTACCATCCAATGACCTTGTCATATATGTAAAACCCTCATATGATATCCATGATCAGCCTTAGGTCAAAGTCCGTTTAATCCTACTGATCAGGCTATCTTAAAGTTCCATTATACTACCGAATCAAGAAAATGATTATTCACCATATGTGAATAAGAAGTCATCCGCCTAGCAGACGACCCAAGGCCTTGTCCATTTTCACATTCAGTATAATGCCTTTAAGAGGATACCTTTAACTCCTCAGAGCTATGATTCCGATATCTGCAAACAAACCCTTCATCGTATACAAGTCATGCACCCAACGAACCGGTCTATAAGCTTACTACCTCTGAGACGCTTTAGCCATTGGAACATCAAAGTACACAAGTCATATACATGAAGTAGTTCATTTACTCAGGATTAAGGTTATTGCACAATGAACGTCAAAAGCAGATTGATCCACTCATAGCGGACTACGTAGATCAATCACGCTTTAGTCCCGGTCTAATATGTCACCTCCAAGCAACATATCCATGTCTCTACTTGGGAGTCCAGCTCCAGATAGTCAAGATAGACCGTCCCCTCTAAGGCTTTAGACAACATAATAGTCTTAACATGAGTTAGATGCTCGGTCTAACCCCATAGACTACAGACCATAATTTAGACTGCTAACTTTAGAACATTGTCTTCTCGCATACAAAAAGTCCATTGCATGCAACGTTCTAACAGTTTTAACACAAGCAGTCAGTGAGCCATATTTGCTTACATTTACTTTAACATGTAAATAAGACGAGGACAGATAGCAATGTAATGAATAACCTCTATGTATAATTTTATTATCCAGTTCAAAATGAATACATCAAAATGTCTCTAATACTTAGGGCATTTCCTAACAACTGCAGCTAACTCTAGATCGTGTGTAGGGTAGTTTCGTTCATGTTGTTTCAGCTGTCGTGAGGCATAAGCGACAACTCGGTTCTGTTGCATCAAAACTGCTCCAAGACCTTGATGAGAAGCATTAGTGTAGACGTCATATACTTGATCCTGATCCGGAATGATAAGGATAGGTGCAGACGTCAAACGACTCTTTAACTCCTGGAAAACTGACTCATAGCTGTTGTCCCAAACGAAAGGTACATCCTTCTTTGTCAGATTGGTGAGGGGAGCGGTGAGCTTGCTGAAGTCCTGTACAAAACATCGATAATATCCCGCTAAGCCCAAGAAGCTTCGGATCTCTGGAACATTCTTCGGTCGTTCCCACTTAAGAATCGCTTCAACCTTGGATGGATCAACTGATATACCATCTCCTGAGATGATGTGCCCGAGGAACTTAACCTCTGTCATCCAAAACTCATATTTTTCTTTCTTGGCGTACAACTGATGTTCAAGAAGAGTCTGTAAAACTATACTGAGATGCTGTGTATGATCTTCGCGAGTTCGGTAGTAGATGAGGATGTCATCGATGAATACGATGATGAACTTATCAAGAAAAGGTCAGAAGACTCTATTCATCATATCCATGAAGGCTGCTGGCGCGTTTGTCAAACTGAGAGGCATTACTAAGAACTCATAACTGCCATACCTCGTTCGGAACACTGTCTTCGGGATATCCTCCTCTCTGACACGAAGCTGATGATAACCGGATCTCAAATCAACCTTGGAGAAGAAACAAGCTCCACTCAATTGATCGAACAGGTCATCTATACGTGGTAACGGATACTTATTTTTGATGGTCACACTATTGAGCTTTCTGTAGTCCACACAGTGACGTAGCGAACCGTCGACTTTCTTCACAAAAAGGACTGATGAACCCCAAGGTGAGTTACTATCTTGGATAAAGCCCAGTGATTTCAAATCATCTAGCTGCTTGCTCAACTCTTTCATCTCTAGAGGTGCCATATGATACGGAGCAGAAGCAAAAGGAGCTGTTCCGGGAACTAAGTCGATACGAAACTCTATTTCTCGATGAGGCGGTAAACCTGGAAGAGCTTTTGGAAAAACATCTGGAAAACTATCGACAACAGGTATAGGTTGGGTACTCTTTTCAGAACTGGATCCTTCCACTGCACACAAGGATAAGAAGCAAAGAATACCCTGTCTACTCTTCGACACTAACCTGAGAGCAGATCTATCAACATCTGAAACTAAGCTTAACTGATAGGACACCACATGTCCGGAATCAGTTGTAAAGATAACGCGACGATTATGACAATCAAGCATAATCCCATATCGGGAAAGCCAGTCATATCCTAGAATGACGTCATAGGCAAACATAGGTATTACCACAAGTGATGCCTCCAAACAAACATCCCCAACATAAACATAGGCTTGACACCCATTACTAACGGTAGTCATGCCCCACGGGGATTTCACACATAAGGGAGAGTCAAGACTTTGCAGTTTTAAACCAAGTGAACGAGCATAATGTTGGGCTATAAAAGAGTGTATAGCTCCGGTGTCAAACAAAACATGTGCATATGTACCAAAGATAGGAATTATACCATCTAATGTAGTCGGTGTATGATCTATCTCCATGCTATCAGCTCCAAGAGCATGTACCTGTGGTGCCTTACCACGATTTTGAGCTGTATTCCCTCGCTGATAGCCCGTACTCTGACCCTATGGTGGCGGTCTCTGACAACTTGGCACCAGGAACTGCTGTAGCGGTGTAGCATGTGGAGCATAAGGCGCAGTGTACTGGCTCGTGCGCTGAGGCTGATAGGGAGCTGGAAGCTGAGGGCGCTGTGACTGCGAAGACTGGGAAGTAATCTGTTGCCTTTGTGGAAGACCATTCTGATTCTGCTGATGATGATGTCTATGAGCATTGTCTCTTGACTGTCTCTTCGGGTAGACATTTCTTTTGTGGCCTTCATCATCACACTCGAAGCAGGTAATCACATTCACCCGACCCTGTCGCTATCCAGAAAATTGATGAGAACCCGATCCCTGAGACTGCTGGTTCTTCTGGTAAGGAGTCTGCGACTTGTGCTGAAGCTTGTTGCGGATTGGTCCAGACTTGTTTCTGTTACGAGCTTCAAGGAACTCCTTGTCGCCCTCTTCCACTATCAATGCCCTAGCAACTATCTGCTGGTAGCTATCCCTGATCTGGAACGGTTGTACACCCCTCTTCACATAGAGGCTAAGCCCTTCCTCAAAGCAGAGACACTTAGTAGCTTCATCCAAAACCTGATTCTTCGCATACCGGGCCAACTCAATGAACTTGGCTTCATATTCCCACACTGACATAGACCCTTACTTCAAACGGATGAACTCCCTAGCTTTTCTGTCGCAGAACTGAGCTGAAAAGAAACGCTCGTGAAAACGCTCCTCGAAAACTGTCCAAGAAGTCCTCTGCTCCTCTGTCAAACCATCCTCGATACTAGCCCACCAGGTAGAGGCTAGACCCCCCAGCTTGTTGGAAGCAAACTCAACCCAGAACTCTGCAAGTGTGGCGGTCAACTTTAGCTGCTTGCGAATGGCATCAAACCAGTAGTCGGCATCCATCTCTGTGCTCGTGCCGTAGAAAGTGGGTACGTGAGGCTTAAAGAAAAGAGTTAGGGCTGCTTGTTTAGGATGTATCATAGGCTGGGTAGGTACTGCTCCAGAGGTAGGGTTTTCGGTGGTAGGCGTTTGCTGAGGAGTCTGAGAAGAACTCCCCGCTCTCGGGGTCTCATTAGGAACAACATTGGCTACAGGAGTTGGGTTAGGTGTTCCAAAAGGCAAGACGGTGAGGAGAGCCTGTATCGCCGCAGTGAGGTTCTGCATCGCTGTTAGCTGATCATTCGGTGTAGGAACCGCTGCATTCTGTCTCCCTTGAGGTTGCGTGTTCCCGGGGTTCTCTTCGTCGTTACCTCTCTGCTATCTCTGACTACGCGTGCCGGGACGGGCCATTTTGCTGTATGAGATTGAAGGAAGAGGAAATCCTATAAGCTTCTAAGAGTAAGAAAACTATGCTTGGGTATTTTGAAAACGTTTTGATGAAAACCCTTTTGAAAACGTTTTGATGAAAAACCCTTTTGAAAACGTTTTGATGAAAAACCCTTTTGAAAACCTGGTCTCTGATACCATTATTTGTCACGGTCCAAAATTTAGACACGTGATACGGCAGCCAAATCATAATATCAACCCGAGATTTAAGGAAAACATTTATTACAAAAACAACGGGTCAACATTATAATTTAGCTAAGCCTAATTATAAAGTAGCATCATAACCACAAAACAAAATAAAGTAGAAAGTAAATACCTTTTAATGTGGAAATCAAACACAAAATCGGTTTTCAAAAGAAATTACCAACAATAAATATTCCCAAGCATAAAATTTAAATAACGTGAAATAAAGTACAAACTTAAAGTCTCATTACATCAGAACAAGAAACAGAAAGAAGAAGATGGAGAAAACGGATAGCATCATCTTTGGTAGTAACGGATATCTCAATGATTTTCGAAACTGCTATCTCCCGCACCTGGAAGTAGTCATTTCAAAATCACGCATCATTTACAATGATCGTGAACTAGAGCTCAATTATGTTTACCGGATTATTCAAAAGATGGTATTTACCAAGTTATATTATGCCATAAATCAAAACACGTTTTAAAATACACATTTAATTACCAAATACGTTGCATGCGTTTATTTCATCAAAAAACAATATAATAATTTCATAAACTGAAAACAGCATGCCATCGATAAAACAGGGAAATTTAAAACACTTGACTACTCCCAGAAAAGCTAGAACGTCCTACCTCGATTATCGCACAAGCGTTATGATAACGTGATCCACAAATCCAGCAAGAACGTCAAATAAGTCCTATAATCACAACATATGATTAGTCTAGGTCTAGACATAATCATCCAATCATTTTAGTGTGCCACAAAAGATTTTTAAACGTTTAATAAACATTTGGGATTTAAAATTTTTGAAAAACTCTAAGTTAAGATATTACTGGGCATGGGTAGACTGACCTAGGCTGAATGTAAAATCCATATTAATTTATTTTTCATCCCAAAAATTCTAAATTTTTAATATGTTAAACTAGACATCCGTAGCTTTAATTCCATATAATTTTTATAATTTTTGGACATCATTTGGTCATTCAACTAGGCCAAAAACCGAGGGTTGTTTTCAGGCATAAAAATCTGAGTTTCAGTTTCAGTTCAAAACCTGGCAGTTCTGTCCGCCTATCTTAGAAAAATATTTTGACTAAGGAAACGGATGAGTTTGGTTCTGAAATTTTGTAGGCATTTAGGGGACATCTTGAATTTAATTTTAGGCTCAAGAATTACTCAAAAATCGTTTTTAAAACTCAAGTTATGGCCGACACAAATTTACTGTTTATATGGTAATTTTCCGGATTTCCGTTTTTCTGTGCCCGAATTTCGATTAGCCTCAAACCAATTCAATTTTCATCCAATGATCACGAAATTTTGTGGAAAACCGTATTTATATGTCATTAACACAACCCAGGAATCAAATTGATAAAATCATAAAATCTTACATATATGATAATAGGGTTTTTGAAAAGGGGATCAATGAGGCAAAATTTTAGGGTTTGAGAGAGAAATCACACATTGTTTGTGCTGCACTATTTTTTATGTTTGGTCTCCCTTTTGGCTGAATTTGTGTGAGTGTTGGAGTCTTCAAAACAGTAGGGAAATAGTAGAGAAAACCATATAAAATTTCGGATTTGAAATCAAAAGGAAAAGGAAGGAAAAAAAATTTTGATTTCTCACCTTGTTTTTGTCTCAAAGATTGTTGAATTTTTGAGCTGCCTTATGGTAAGTTTTGTTTGCTGTTTTGGGTGTGTTTTGGGAGAGAAAATTCAGAGAGGAGAGAGGGGAAAGCTGGCTGAATTTTTGAGGGTGAAAGGAAGGGTGAATGAGAGTTAAAAGGGGGTTTTTATACTAGGTTTTTCTTTCCCTTTCTCTTCCTTGTTTGGCCGAAAATTTTAAGGGGCAAAAGGGAAAGTTTTTGTGCTGTTTTGAGGCTAGGGTTTTCTCTCTTATTTCCCCTTAAGTGGCCGAAAATTATCCATTAGTTTTTAGGAAAAAATAATAATTTAAATTTTGAATGAGTTTTGACCTAGCTTTTAATTCAAATAAAATCTCCTTTATTTCCTACACTTTATGGCCGAAATTCTTCTTTATATTTAAGGGATGAAATTTAAATTTGAATCCTCCTTGGATTTGTGGGATTTAAATTTTAATTAAAAATCCCAAGTGATGGCCGAATATTTTAGTGTTTTTTTTTTGAAGTTAAAATTGTTGACTTTTTGAGCAGAATTTGACTAGGAAACCAACCTAGGGTTTCCAAAAGATTTTTAATTACTTTTTGGCACACTAATTTTATTTAAATTATATATTGACCCTTAAATAAAATTTAAGGTGTCACAATGCCATATATAATAAACCAACAACAAGTAAAACTCATACCTCAAGGACACCAATTTTGCAGGAGGAGAATGACCAGAGGCTTCAACCAACTAGCCATCTCTACTATTTTCTAATTCCCGAATGGCTGAGTGTGTGGGCACTCTGAACCTCGATTGGTATGCTAGCATTGCTAGTCTTCTTCCAACCACCTAGATCTTTAAAGAACTTTATTGTCACGGTGGGCTGTGCAACAATAAGCCTGCTCACCTGAGAGTCTGTGGTCTGAGAGAACTGGAGTGGCAGGACCTCTATTTATAGACCTGCATGAGATGATTCTCTGAATTTGAATTGGATTAGGAAAAGATATTCTCCCTTATCCATAACCATAAAATCCGAATTTTCTATGGGAGAATCTCAACAATAAAATTCGGCCATTATGGATAAATCCAATCCAAATCTAAACAAGATTTTAACTAGAATTTTATCTCCCCTTTTTCAACCAAAAAATCCGAAATTCCTAGGAGAAAATCTCCTCCACAAATTCAGCCACTTATAGGATAAGGGAGAATCAAAATTCAACTAGAATTTTCAAGCTTGAATCTTATCTCATCCTTAGATTAAAAATTCAAGTAGGATTCTAACAAGATTATCCTCTCCAAATCCAACTCAAATTCAAATTTCAAACCTTGTGGATTTTCCATAACAAATTCGAATCCCACTTGGACTGTGATTCAAAACTTGAATTTCAAATTTCAAATTCGAATTTCAAATTCAAATTTCAAATTTCAAATTTCAAATTTCAAATTTAAATTTAAATTTCAAATTTCAAATTCGAATTTCAAATTCAAATTTCAAAATCAAATTTCAAATTTCAAAATTCAAATTTCAAAATCCACAAAACAGTTGTGTTTCAAATTCTTGTTCTCATGGATAATTTTCTACAACTCTAATCCAATCTCAAACAAAATCATGGCAACTTTATTTGGAGTTCGAATAATTGTGTACTCTATTATCCAAAACAAAATCTGAATCCAACCGGAGAGAATCTTGTCTACCATCCTAATCCTGTGTCATCACCATCCATGCATAATAAACCAGCCAATAGCATACACAAATCAATTTGCCAAACGTTAAGGAATTATGTGGAGCTAGTAGAGGGACTGATTGGACATATATAATCGGACTCCCGCAAATCCATATGATCATCATTTTTTTACCGAACAACTCAATCATATGATCACTAGTTTCAGAGTCACACCACTATAAACCTGAAACTGAACTCCCAATTATATACCGTATTACGTAAGCCTGTGACAAGCTATCGTCCAATGACCTTGTCATGTATGCAGAACCCTCATATGATATCCATGATCAGCCTTAGGCCAAAGTTCGTTTAATCCTACTGATAAAGCTATCTTAAAGTTCCATTATACTACCGAATAAAGAAAATGATTATTCACCATATGTGAATAAGAAGTCATCCGTCCAGCAGACGACCTAAGGCCTTGTCCATTTTCACATTCAGTATAATGCCTTTAAGAGGATACCCTTAACTCCTCATTAGAGCTATGATTCCGATATCTGTAAACGAACCCTTCATCGTATACAAGTCATGCACCCAACGAACCGGTTTATAAGCTTACTACCTCTGAGACGCTTTAGCCATTAGAACATCAAAGTACACAAGTCATATACATGAAGCTATCCTTTTACTCAGGATTAAGGTTACTGCATAATGAACGTCAAAAGCAGATCGATCCACTCAAAGCGGACTTCGTAGATCAATCACGCTTTAGTCCCGGTCTAATATGTCACTACCAAGCAACATATCTATGTCTCTACTTGGGAGTCCAGCTCCAGATAGTCAAGACAAACCGTCCCCTCCAAGGCTTTAGACAACATAACAGTCTTAACATGAGTTAGATGCTCTGTCTAACCCCATAGACTACAGACCATAGTTTAGACCGCTAACTTTAGAACATTGTCTTCTCGCATACAAAAGTCAATTGCATGCAATGTTCTAACAGTTTAGCACAAGCAGTCAGGGAGCCATATTTGCTTACAATTACTTTAACATGTAAATAAGATGAGGACAGATAGCAATGTAATAAATAACCTCTATATATATTATTTTATTATCCAGTTCAAAATAAATACATCAAAATGTCTCTAATGCTTAGGCATTTCCTAACAAACACGGCCTCTAACACGGGCGTGTATAAGGTAACACAGGCGTGTATTGACTGGACATGGGCGTGTACTAGTTGAATTTCTTCAACATGGCCATGTTTGAAAACACGGCCTTTTACACGTTTATTAACCTGAGAGGTACACGACCTCTTACATGGCCGTGTTCCTGACCGTGTCTCAGTACACGGCCATGTTCAGTTACACGGCTTCTCACACGTTCTTAACCCGAGCTGTACACGGCCTCTTACACAACTGTGTACCTGACCATGTTCTGCCACACAGCCATGTATACTTACACGGCTACACACACGTACACAGTCTGGGTGGTACACGGCCTCTTACACGGCCGTGTACCTAACCTTGTACTTAAAAAAAATTACACTAAAATGCATCAAATTATTCTTCAATTTCTCATTAAATTGAAAATTAAAGTACATGATCGGGGCGGTCCTTACAATCTACCCCTCTTACAAAAATTTTTGTCCTCGAAAATTAGAATAAATCTGGAAAGTCTCTTTTCATATCCTCTTCCCGTTCTCATGTAACTTCTTCGAGGTTATGGTTCTGCCATAATACTTTAATCAGCAGAATCACTTTATTCCTAAGAACCTTATTTTCCCTGGCTAAAATTTGCACAGGTCTTTCTTCATAGGTTAGATCTGCATGTACTTCAATTGGCTCTTAGCTTAGTATGTGGGAACTATCCGGCACGTACTTCTTCAACATTGAGATGTGAAAACATTGTGTACAGAAGCTAGTTCGGGGGGAAGCGCTAATCAGTAGGCTACCTTTATGACCCTTTCGAGGATCTCGAAAGGTCCTATATATCTAGGACTGAGCTTCCCTTTCTTCCCAAAGCACATCACCCCTTTCATGGGTGCCACTTTGAGGAAAACTGAGTCTCCTTCTCGAAATTCGAGAGGTCTTTGTCATCTATCCACATAACTCTTCTGGCGGGTATGCACTGTATCCAGTCTCTCTCGTATAAGCTTCACAGCTTTTGTTGTATCCTTGACGAAGTCGGTGCTGGTGAGCTGTTTTTCTTCAGTTACGTGCTAGTGAATCGGAGATCGGCATCTCCTTCCATAAAGTACCTCGTACGGAGCCATCCCAATCGAGGAATGATAGTTATTATTGTACGAGAACTTTATTAATGGCAGCTTCTGATCCCAATTCCCCTTGAAGTCTAAGACACACGCTCTCAAGATATCTTCTAACGTTTGTATAGTCCTCTCAGACTGACCGTCAGTCTGAGGATGGAAAGCGGTGTTGAACTTCAATTTGGTTCCCATTGCAGCTTGAACGCTCTACCAAAACCTTAAAGTGAAGTGTCCATCGCGATCTGAGATGATCGATTTCCGTACTCCATGCAGTCTTACTACTTGAGCGACGTACATTTCTGCTAACCTCTCTAACAAGTAGCTCAACTTCATGGTTAAAAATCAAGCTGACTTCGTTAGTCGATCCACAATTTCCCAGATGGCATCATTCCTGCTTGAGGTTCTAGGTAATCTGACCATGAAATCCATGGTAATTTGCTCCCATTTCCACTCTGGTAGCTCAATCTTCTGTAGCCCACCCCCCCCAGTCGCTGGTTTTCTGCTTTAATTTTCTGGCATGTGAGACACCTTACTACGAACTCAGCGACGTCATTGTTCATGTTTGGCCACCAAAAACTTCCTTTTAAGCACTGGTACATCTTATTTGCTTCTGGATGTATCGAGTACAACATGTTATGAGCTTTTGACAGGATCCACTTCTTGAGTTCCTCATCCTTTAGAACACACACTTTCTCACCGAAATAGAGTATGCCATCCTTAGAGACCTAAAATTCTGAATTCTGGTCCTCTATTACCTCCTTTTTAAGCTTGTGCAGGGACGAATCGAGGTCTTGGCCGGCCTTGATTTCCTCTATGAGTGTTGATTGGAGGGTCATTTCGGACAACCTTCCTGTTAACATCTCAATCTCGCTACTCCGTAGTTCATTTTACAGTGCTTCCGGCAGGACCTGGATGGTCATAAGCATCGAAGAATGCATCCTGCTCAACGCGTCAGCCACCTTATTGGCTTTTCCTGGGTGATATAGGATTTCACAGTCATAATCCTTCACCAGCTCTAGCCATCTTCATTGCCTCATATTAAGCTCCTTCTGCATGAAGATGTATTTGAGGCTCTAGTGGTCCATGTAGATCTCACACTTGACGCCATATAGGTAATGCCTCCATATTTTGAGCACAAAGACCACCACTACAAGCTCTAAGTCGTGCGTTGGGTAGTTCCTTTCGTGGTTCTTGAGTTGTCGTGAGGCGTATGTGACTACCCTACCACCTTGCATTAACACGGGTCCTAGTCCAGTCTTGGACGCATCGCTGTAAATTACGAAATTCCCTTGTTCAGCATCTGGTATGGTCAGGATTGGAGCGCTCATGAGTCAGCTTTTTAGCTCCTGAAAGCTCTTTTCGCACTTGTCAGACCACTCGTACTTCTTTTCCTTCTTAGTTAGCGTCGTGAGTGGTGCGGCTAGCTTCGAGAATCCTTCCACAAAGCGTCAGTAGTATCCCACTAAACCTAAGAAGCTACAGATTTCTGTTACGTTCTTCGGAGTCGGCCAATTGCTAACTACTTCTACCTTTGCTGGGTCCATGGACACTCCCTTATGGGAGACCACGTGACCAAGAAAATGAACCTTCTCTAGCCAAAATTCACACTTAGAGAATTTGGCATACAGTTGATGCTCCTTAAGCTTGAGTAGGACGGCTCTCGAATGCTCCGCATGCTCTTCCTTTGTCTTAGAATATACAAGTATGTCATCGATAAACACAATGACAAACTTGTCTAGGAACTCCTTGAATACTCGGTTCATCAGATCCATGAAAGCGACAGGTGCATTTGTTAGCCCGAACGACATAATGAGGAACTCACAATGTCCATATCATGTTCGGAATGCCGTCTTGGGGATGTCTGCATCTAGGATGCACAATTGGTGGTACCCAGAACGTAGGTCGATATTGGAAAATCTGACAGCGCCTCTTAACTAGTCGAACAAATCGTCGATCCGCGGCAACGGATACTTGTTCTTGATCGTGATCTTATTCAGCTCCCTGTAGTCTATGTACATTTGTAACGTTCTGTCTTTCTTCTTTACAAATAAGACCGGTGCTCCCCACGGTGAGCAGCTCTGTCGAATGAAACCTTTGTCCATTAGCTCCTTCAACTGAGTTTGAAGCTCCTTCAATTTTGTCGAGGCCATTCTGTAGGGAGCCTTGGATACGGGTGCCGATCGCAGTAATAGTTCAATTTCGAACAATATCTCCTGCTCCGGTGAAAGTCTTGGGAGATCTTCGAGGAATACTTCCGTGAATTCCTTTACTACTGGTACGTTGTCCGGTCTGGTTTTCGGTTCCTGGGTCATATCCATTATGTGTACGAGAAAACCAGTGCATCCACTAGATAGTAATTGGTGAACCTTCATTGCTGATATCATCGTCTTTGGTTGCTTTGATGATAAGCCCTTGTAGACAAATTTTCGTGTCCACTCGGGTGGAAGGTCACCTCCCGTCTCTGATAGTCTATGATAGTGTAGTACTTGGCAAAGAAATCCATTCCTATAATCACATCGTAGTCACATATCTCGATGACGATTAGGTCCACGCTCAGCTCGTGCTCGTTGATAACTATTGGTACTTGACGTACCCAATAGCTAGATAACAAAACTTCCCCAGAGGGAAGGGCAATTCGAAAAGTCTGGTTCATCTTATCTAAATTCTTGCCTAACCACCTAGCAAATTCTTATGATGCAAAAAAATGCGTAGCGCTAGAATCAAACAAAACTAGTGCAGTGGAGTTAGCGACAGAAAGCTGACCCGTCACCACGGTCGAGGTTCCGGCCTCTGCATCCTCGCGAGTAAAGGCATAAATCCTCCCCTATGGCTCTGGAGCTTCCAATCTACCTTGGCTGATCGCTGGGCCTTTAATCCTTCCCTGGGCAGCGTGCAGCTGTCCATTAGTAGGGCAGGCTTGACCTTGCTGATTTTGCGGGTTCGAGTTACAGTGTTTAGCAAAGTGGCCTTCCTTGCCACATATGTAACAGCCATTGGTGCACTGGCAGCATTCTCCCGGATGGTTCCTTCCGCATTTTGGACAAGGCAGGTGTTGATTTCCATTTCCTCCTTGGTTATTTTTCTTCTGAGGAAAGTTCCTTTGATGGATTGATTGCTTGGATTCCCTTTCCTCTTATTGCTATTGTTGGATGGCCGGTTGTGTTGGTTGTTTCCCGTACTCTGCCCTCTGTGCTGAAATTCAGAGTGTTGTCTGCCCTTAGTCAGCTTCGATTGGTTCTTCTCTTCTCTCCTTGCCTTGAAGATCTGCGCCCTCCTCTCTTTATCTTGGGCTAGCTAATACTTAGCCCAGATGGCTCTGCTAACACATTTGACCATAGTTGTTGGCCCATGGCTGCTGCTGCAGACTGGGACGGCTTTATCTGTTTGGAATATTTTCAGCATCCTCCTGACCTTTTCCTTCTCAGTCAGCACTAGGTTGGGGCAAAGTCGGGCTAGTTGTTCAAATTTCCTTACGACCTCCATGACCATCCTGCCTCCTCGGCATAAGTTGTTAAATTCGTCTTGCTGGACTGCTAAAGCTTCGTCATTAAAGTACATTTCTCTAAACTCACTGATGAAGTCTACCCAGTTCATTTTATTGATGTTCCTTCTGATAGCCACGGTCTTCCACCACTGGCGTGCTCCTTTCCGTAGGGCTAGGGATGCGCATATAACTTTTTCTCCTTCGGTCAGTCCCACGAGGTCTAGAATGACCTGAACATCAGTCAGCCAATCGTCGGCTTCAATAGGGTTCATATTTCCCTCAAATTTAGGCACCTTCATGTGCCTAAACTGCTCGTATAAGTTGCCCTCTCTATAGGCTGGTACTATAACATTGGCTGTTGCAGGAGCAGCCACAGCCGGTGGTGCTGGCATCGCTTAGGCTGGTGGGGTCACTTACTCTCTGGGAACGTCGGGGGCTGCTAGTGCAGCTTGGACTGGTACCTCCATAGGTTATGGTGCTTATTGTTATTGGTTTATTTGTTCTCTAAGCTGGTTAAGCTCCTATTGTTGATTTACCATCATTTCTACATCACTGCGAGACGTGCCAGTAGCTCGTCGTCTCGCGTAGCTTGGTTTGTTTGGGCTCTTATTCTTGCCATTATCACCTATGTAACCCTATCATACACAGAAAAAGGGAACATAAGCTTCTCACATTTTGTACTTGGGATTCATATTTACATAACATCTTCCTTCTTACTAAACAACTTCATTTTAAGCATCATAGATATATACATACTATATCTTTCCTTTCTTCTCTTATTCTTATGATGTTCAATACGACTATCACGTCGTATTGGGAGATTATCTGAGTGCCAGGAACCGTCCTGTACTCTTTACCATACTTGATCATATTCGTAGAAAAATCGTATTTAGGCCCTCAGGGGAAAATGATACTACTTTTCATAAAATTTTAAATTTGGTGAGAGTGACACACACTTCCTCAAAATATGATCCCATTAAGTACATTAAGTTGAGTCAGATGGGGAAAGCTACTGTTTCCCTCTACATAAATACATAACAAAAATTCCCACGAAAAGGGTTACTACTACTCAGAGGACAATCCTGACTCTGCATCGGACATTTCCTCGTTCTCGCTCTCATTCAGGGGAAACTCCTGGGGGTCTTCATCCTCATCTCCCCAAGCAAAATCAACTTCATCATCACTAGCGATGATGACTTGGGGCTCATACATTTCTAACCCCTCATCGTCACTGATGTGGTCAGGGATCTCCTCCTCCTCATCGTTAGGTTGGGCATCGGGGATAGCCTCGTTACCGTCTTCATCCATATGGCGTTCGGGAGACAGAGGGGCTGGTTCAAGGTCATCCATCGGGTCTTCATTGTCTTCAGGTACTGCTGGCTGTGGTGCGGTGTTTGCCAGGTCAGGGTTGAGCGCCACTCGCTTAGTGTCCACTATGTCTCGGATCAGGAGCCTCAAGTCTTCATGTGGTAGAGGGTAGGGAACGAGATTCCTCACATACCTCGGTACTTCTCCCCACAGCAGGTCGGCTATATCTAAAAAGTGTCTATCCTGAAGGATATGAGGTAACATGGCATCTAGAAATCTTTGATAATAATGTGCCATGGTCTCTCCCTCGTAAAGATCCCAAGTGTCGGAGAGGATCTGGTATCGTCGCTCGTGCATATCTGCCTAGATATTAGCCTCCTTAGCTAGACCGTCAGAGTTGTGAAGGTCTTGGTAGAACTCATTCCACTGCATCGTTGGACCCCTGATCCTGTGTCGATCGTTCCATCATGTCAATACTGGTCCTCGCAATCGGCTATTGGCCATTACACCTATAGATGGGGTGGAATATGGCACCCTTCAAAGATTGCCTCCATATAACGAATCCAATAAGGGAGTTCGTATGCGTTGCTACCGTCGTATGTGTGTGGTCGAATGGCGGTGAAAGCTACACTCGCTTCTCGGCTCTCTCGTACTTGTTGAGGGTCGACCGGTGCAGCCATTCTCCTATTACAAATTAGTCGTCAACTCATATACTAAATTTTTGAAAAACAAAAGCTATCTTACTTGGACATATGAGGCAGCCGTACGACGATGTGAGGTAGGGTGGTAGGAAACCGCTCTGATACCATCTGTGACACCCCGAGCCATCAGTGGCCCAGACCGTCACTAAAAACTGACTTGCTTGGTTTTCTTATACTTTATACTTAACTAGATATCATAAAATTAGGGATTTTTTTTACGTGTACGTATTTACTATATACGTATGTATTTTGATTGCTATTCAAAAATATTATTTAGTGATTACTATTTAAAAATACTATTTAGTGATTACTATTCAAAAATACGGTTTACGGTTACTATTTAAAAATACCATTTAATGATTACTATTTAAAAATACGGTTTATGATTACTATTCAAAAATACTATTTAACGGTTACTATTCAAACATACTGTCTGGCAATTACTATTCAAAGTACTATTTAACCATTACTATTCAAAATACTGATACTCAATTTTACAGAAGATAAATTCGTGGTATCTCTATAACCTTGCCCTCACATCCGCCTCCGCCACCACATCGCCCATTGGGATTTAAGCTGCAGGACGCTTAACTACAGCATGAACACACTACGTGAGCTTTACACCCAGTAAGTGCAACATGTTTACCAAAAAACATGTTTAAACATAGTACATACTTAAAAACATATAAGCAGTCATATATCACATATACTACTTTAACATATCACATATCACATATAATATCAATAATTATAAAACTTCACATAACATATGCATCACAGAAACATCGTGTCCTGAATGCATCTAGAAGCATGGTGAACTATAACTAATGCATGATCCAGTTATGTTCATTTATGCTTCAAACTTCTCTTTTCTTTTTTTGTCTATTTAGGGCCCATGTGTCAGTACCGTGCACAGACAGACCATCGGTAACGCCTGTGGTAAAATAGCCAGAGAGCCATCAACGGATGCTCAACTTTCTGCTTTAACTTAAAACCCCTTCATTGAAAGGTCCGGTGTGACACGCTTTCTACTTTCTGTCTTGTTTATCTTTTCTAGCCATATGCTTCTCGAAGCTGTCCCAAATCCTACATGGTAGGGACGTATGGCATCTAACTTGCTTTTTCATCAATCTACTTAATTGTGAAACTACATGTTCTTAAACATAAGGTGCAACATCATGTGTATGGCATACATATTTTAACATACTGTAAAATATCATTTAAAAGCATTTTCGTTCATGCCATAGGTGGAGTTGTACTTACCTAATTACAAGCAACTTGAAATCATGCCTTTATCGATTCATAGGTTACCACCTGTCATCAATAACGTTTCTCATTAATACTCTCGTTGAGTCACTATTCAAGTTAGTGACTATAACTTGTGTTTCTATGGGGTACCGAGACCTGTCGGTACCCTATTGGCCTATTATGGGGATTTGGTGTCTAACTCGTATCGTGTTCGATCAATCGTCTAGTTGACAGATTAATCATCATTCCTCACTGTGTTGTTAAAAAACGCGGCCCTTGACTAGTTTATCGCTCAGTCAACTGACCGGTTAACTCGTGCGTTGGTAACTAGGTAGTCTATCGAGTTACTATATGTGAACTTAGTGTAGTAACCGACTGGGTTACTTCGCTTGTTTGGGTATGGTAGCCTACCGGGCTACTAGGGCTTGTTTGGTGTAATGGCCCACCGGGCCACTATGGCTTATTTGGGGCAGTAGCCTACTGGGCTACTAAGGCTTGTTTGGTGTGGTAGCCTACCGGGCTATACACTATATATTTTTTTTTGAAAAATTGTTTGGGTTGGCTTTTAAAAATCTTGGAAAAATTATTTATTTTGAAACCGTCCCCTTATCACCCGTTGGAAGGTGGGGGACGTTTTTATGAAAACCTTGTTTATATTTTAAAGTGTTAAAAACACATTTTTATTTTGAAGTGCATAAATTATATTTTTAAAGCTTGCATTTTAAAGGTGGTTTTTGAGCCACTTTTGAAAACAATTTTGAAACTTAGTCTAAACGACTTTGTTTGAAATTTTGTCGAACATGAAAGTTTTCATCCTCGACAAGATCAACAAATCTCATGTTCATCTCGGAGCCTAAATCTAATTCTAACGGCTTCTAATTTCATTAAAACCGTGGGTTTGGTTCCTAGTTTTTTTTTTTTTTTTTGTAAAAAACCCAGTTTTACGTTTCTGTAAAAACGGCTCAGTTTGAGGCCCAAAATGGCCAAATTTTTGACTCTCAAGAGTTATTCTCAAGTTCTCGATGAGATCTACAACTTTCATCTTGAGTCCGAGAACCGGTTCGGACACTAAGGGGTCCATTTCTAGCAAAACCCAAGACTAAACACTGAGTTCAGATTTTTGCTCCAAGTTTTGTCCCAATTTTGGACACTGAGTGAAAAACACCCTAAAAACCTATCTTAGGCTAGTTTTTGGCCGAGGCCTATTTGATGAAAAAGTGACCGTATCGAAATTTCCTTAAAATACCATGCCAAATCCCAGATTCGGAACCTAAGTGGGTCAAAATGGCCAAAATTCGTGGCTGTTTACTAAGGACAGATTTGTGTCCAGCCACCATAATACACATCCATGCATTCACATCCACAAACCATATACAACTTAAAGTAAACACAACCACAACCATAATGACTGTAAGAAATGAAAGCTAAAGGCTCAAATAACTTAATACAACCTTGTGCATAAACAAATACACATAAGACCCTTAGATTGAAAACTAAATTTTTCAACTAATCACCATGAGAAGGGTTTGGGTTTTTACCTTTGGTGCTTTGGACTCAAGCATACTTTTGGCTAGGCTTAGGGGGTCAAAATTCTATGGAAACTCAAGGGCTTGAGGTTGGTTTTATGCTAGCCGAGTTACCAGAAAAAAAAATCATTCAAACAACCACTCAAAACCAAGAATCAAAACACAAAGAAAATCGGTTCTGCACTTACCCTTGGTGCACCAGAAAAGCTTGGTTCGCTCTCCCCTTGCTCAAGCTTGGAAGATGTCAATTTTTTGTAAGTTTTGGTCAAGGTTTTGGCTTGCAAAATGTTGGCTTTTGGGGCTGAGAAGATTCGGTAGCAAGCAAGGAAAAGAAGAAGGAAAAGACTTGTGGTTTTAGGTGTGTGGAAGCAAAAGTCCATGTCTTATGTCAAGGGTGCCTTTTATAGGCAAAATTGATCCAACTCACTTAGGCTTAATCCTACTTAATTGTCTACCAAATTAGCCAAATCTTGGGACAAATATGCTGCCAATTTTCAGAAGAAATGGGCATGGGCTGCTCATTGGGAGGAGGAAAGAATAAACAATGGTTGTTGGCTACTTTTTAAAAACCCTTGATTATTATATTCCAATGTGTCATGGCTAGGAAGATTATTTTAATGGCCACCTTTTGGGCTATGTTTGCTTCAGATTACAGCTGCTTTTGCAGCTAAGGGGCATGGAAATTTAAGGTCAAATTTTATCTGTGTTGGCTTCTCAACGCAATCTAATTTTATACTGCGGTGTTGGTCCTTTCTCGGCAGTTTTCCAATTTTCACTAGAAAATTGGTTTTCTAAATCTGATTTTTGTACTGTAAAATCCTGGTTGTTTTCTATTATCTAAGAGCCCATTATCAGTCTAAATTACTGTTTACATCCTATACTGTGGTTGTGTCTACACTGTGTTGTCCTTTCACACGTAAACCGAGGCGTTCCCCGGTGAAATTTCAGACACAGTCTCTCTTGACTAATTTGGATGTGCTGATTCCATTGTTATCAGTTTTACGTCCATCAGATGTCATCTAGACCAGTTTTTAGGATCTGTGTGACCCCATCTCGAAAAACGTATCTGGTGCCCAATTGACTAATTTGGGCGTTCTGAGCCCAAATATATAAGTTTTAGGGCGAGTAAAGGTCGTCTTGACCCTCATCCTGATACTGTGTACTTCTCAAACTAAAAATCTCGTTTTGTACTCAAGCAACTAGATCGAGTCTACTAACCGTTCATGTGTCAGTTTTAGGTCAAATTAAGACCGTCTTGGCCAATAACATGACACTGCGTTTCTTTCTGTTCATCATCCACCGTTTTCTACTTAACTGACCAGTTTGAGTGCTCTGACTCTGATTTAGGTCAGTCTCTTGATGAGAAGAGGTCATCTGGACCACTTTCTCGATATCGTACCCTTGCTTGGGCTATCTCTTGCTATTGTACTCAGATGTTTGGTCCGAGCATTCTGGTGATCTATTTATCTGTCTTGTGTCAAGAAATGGTCATCCAGACCAGTTTCCCAACACTGCATGTCTCATTCATATATACACATAATAGGGTGGAGTGGGTTCACTGTTGGTTGCCCCTTTCACTGCATGAATAGTACTTAAACAGTACCATATCTGTTTAGTCTATTCAATGGGGAAAATATAACATATTTTCCAACTTAACTGCTCATTGTAAAGTAATTAGGTTTCATGCAATTTGAGAGTCTGTGTAGAAGCTTTCTGCCCATTACACGGCCTCTAACATGGGCGTGTATAAGGTAACACGGGCATGTATTCACAGGACACGGGCGTGTACTAGTTGAATTTCTTCAACACGGCCATATTTGAAAACACTGCCTTTTACACGTTTATTAACCCGAGAGGTACACAGCCTCTTACATGGCCATGTTCCTGACCGTGTCTCAGTACACGGCCATGTTCAGTTACATGGCTTCTCACACGTTCTCAACCCGAGCGGTACACGGCCTCTTACACGGTCGTGTACCTGACCATGTTCTGCTACATGGCCATGTATACTTACACGGCTACACACACGTACACAGTCTGGGTGGTACACGGCCACTTACACGGCCGTATACCTGACCGTGTACTTAAAAAAAATTACACTAAAATGCATAAAATTATTCTTCAATTTCTCATTAAATTGAAAATTAAAGTACATAATTAGGGCGGTCCTTACAGAGCTAATAGCCAGAAAGCTAGTTGCATTACAATTGGAGTCAACGTTGTATAAAGATATCAGGGAGGCTTAGAAACGAGATCTGAAGCTTGCAAGTTCACAAGAGGAAGCATCTAAAGATGGACTAATCTTACATCTGGGGAGAATTCAAGTTCCGGATGATGAAGGATTAAGAAGGCAAATTATGGAAGAAGCCCACGAGATGCCCTATTCAGTACATCCCGGAGCCAGTAAGATGTACCAGGATTTGAAACTACAATTCTGGTGGAAAGGGATGAAGAAAGACGTTGCAGAATTTGTAAGCAGATGTATGACGTGCTAAAAAGTTAAAGCTGAACATCGTCATCTAGGCAGAATGCTAGAGTCGTTGGAGATTCCTGAGTGGAAATGGGAACATATCACAATGAACTTTGTGGTAGGACTACTGAAGTTTTGAGAAGGCTATGATGCCATTTGGGTTATTATAGATAGATTGACAAAGACAGCAAGGTTTATTGTATTAAAAATGACCTTCTCATTGGAAACGTTAGCAAGCTTGTATGTTAACCATATAGTTAGGCTACATGGAGTTCCTAAATCCATTGTATTAGATCGTGATCCACGATTTACTTCGAACTTCTAGACATATGTGTAAGAAGCTATGGGAATAGAAGTGCGTCTGAGCACAGTATTTCATCCATAGATAGACGGGCAATCTAAGCGAACCATCGAAATGCTAGAAGACATGCTGCATGCATGTACAATAGATTTCCTAGGGAGCTGGAATGAGAAACTTCCTTGGTAGAGTTTTCATATAACAATAGCTAGCAAGCTTCGATAGGTATGGCAGCCTATGAAACTTTGTATGGATGGAAGTGTAGATCACCAGTTCATTAGTACAACCTACAAGAGAAATAACTACATAAGACAGATTTTGTACAAGAGACAATGGATGCAATTACAAAAATATAGTAGCAGATGAAGACAACCTAGAGCCGACAAAAGAGCTATGCGGACAGAAGACGAAGATCCCTAGAGTTCAATGAAGGGGATTTCATATTTCTAAGAGTTTCACCAATGAAAGGAATAATGCGGTTCGGGAAGAAGCGAAAATTGAGTCCAAGATATATTGGGCCATACAAGATCATCAAACGCATTGGTAAAGTTGCCTATAGATTGGCGTTACCTCCAGAAATGTCGAAAGTACATAATGTGTTTCATGTGTCGATGCTACGGAAGTACATATTGGATCCATCCCATGTGTTGAAACATGAATCGATCCAGATTCAAGAAGACCTGACCTATGAAGAAAGACCTATTCAAATTCTAGCACGCGAAGATAAAGTTTTAAGGAGTCAAAGTGCTGTGGAAAAATCACAACGTTGAAGAGGCTACATGGGAACATGAAGACGAAATTAGAAATTTGTACCTCCACTTGTTTTAAATTTTCGAGGACGAAAATTCTATAAGGAGGGGTGAATGTGATAAACGGGAATTTTGGATTCTCGAAGTAGGTTAAAATTTTATGTATATAGCAATTTTAGTGAATAAAATATGAAAAAGTTGTGAAAATGTTCTGGCAGTGTTAGAGTAAGTGAGTTCAGGGATGGAAAATCTTACTGAACATTTTTGGGTGTGACGGTTTGAAATTATAGCCGAAAACCCTAGAGAATGCATCGAAATGCACTAAAATGATAGAAATTTACAGTAGAGAATTCTGACCAAACGGAAGTAGAATAAAACAAACCGATCGCATCGAAGGCACCCGTAACCCGCTTACACGATTTCGGCAAAGTTCCGTTCGGATGGGCTTTCAGTCAAAATTTGACCACGAAAAATTAGTGAATTAATATGAATAGTAAGATGACATCATTATGTTGATGTCATAAATCCATTTTTATTTTTTGGTTTGGAAAGTAAGATGAAAGGTGTATGGCTAGGATTACCTTACTTTTTGATCAATGGCTTAGATCATGCCAAAATGATAAAAAAAAATTTAGGGATTTATCTAAAAGGCCATTCAGCCATGTGGAAAGGGAGAAAGAAAAAAATTAGGTTTTTGGCCCAAAATTATTGCATTTTGACCCTTGAACAATTAGCAAATTGTTGGAAAAATTTGCTAAAAAACACTTGGCTTTTGCCTATAAATAGGCATCATAAATCATTCAAAAAAATAAGAAAAATTAAGCCAAACTCTTGCTCTTTTTTAGCCAAAAATTCGTGAGCATTCTTCCCCATTAAATCAAAAATTTTGTTGAAAATTTCACACCAAACTTTGCAATTCTAGCATCAAGCTATCAACTAGATAAGTTAATCTTCAAAATTGAAGCAATTTCCTTTGATTTTCTTAGTGAAAATTTGTGGGTTTGTAGAGTAGAAAAACATTGAAAAAGTTGATGTTTTGATTAATGTTGTGATTGGTTTGATGTTTACAATTTAAAGCATGATTTAGGGTTTAGAAACAAGCAAAAATTTTGTATGTTTCCATTGAAAAACCGTGGCATAGTTGGTGTGAAAAGTAAAGCGGAAATTGATGATTCGATTTGGTGTTTAGATCCATTTGATTACATGTTGAATCAAGCATGAATTAGAATCAAGAAATAAGAAAATTTTGATGAATTTTCATGCTAAAATCCATGGACAATGCTAGGGTTGAAATGAAATGTGGTTAGGTTTTGATGTTTTTCTACACATTAGAAAACCTAAGAGTAATATGTGATATTTGAAATGTTGAGTCGGAAACTAATTTGGTGATGATTAACATGTTAAACCAAGGTTAGTTTGGAAAATATTGTTAATTGTGTATGGATTGTTGAATATTGATTATGTGGAAAATTTTTATATAAAGTTGGAAACTTTGTATAAAATAGGCCTCTAGTATAGTACGTGGCAGGTACAAAGGTTCTGAGGCATACCTAATGCCGGGAAACCTAAAAATACAAGCGGAAATGCTGCCGAAATTTCTAAAACGGCATAAGGGCATTTCAGGAAACGAGGGGTAAAAACATTAGGTCGGGATAGGAAACCCGAGTCTCTTGAGGACCGAGAGTCGGGGACAGGATAAAAACTGTTTCAAAAGTAGTGAAATGGCCATTTGAGACTCTGAAACGCTCGAAAAACGAGAAACGACCCTAGGTGACGGATGAATAGTAATCGAGGGTCGAGAAAATAGATAATTGAGAATTTATAGCAAATTGAGCTGCAAAAATAATACAAAAGCCTAGAGAATATTATTTTAAGATATTTGGGCTTAGAAAATTTGAGAAAAACGATAAAACGAAATAGTTACGGTTTCGAGACCCGTTAGGGGCAAAATGGTCATTTTGATCGAAAATTTTTTAAAGGCTCGGAAAGGACCCAAAAGGACCTAGAATGACTTAAATAAAATTCTAGGACTTAAAATAAGGATTTTAGAGTTAAAAATCTAAAAATTTTGCAGAACACGGGCGTGTAGAATAATATACGGTCGTGTATAGGAAAAAAATTTACAACCCGAGAGGTACACGGGCTTGAACACGGGCATGTATCAAGCCGTGTACAGTTACACGGCTAGATAGTAAACAACATGACCATATATAGGAAAAGAATTTACAACCCGAGAGGTACACGGGCGTGTGTCAAGCCGTGTACAGTTACACGGCTAGATAGTAAACGACACGGCCATATAGTAAGAAACCAGGAGGTGCACGGTCATCAACACGGGCGTGTTGAAGGCCATGTACCATGTTACAAGTTGAATTGTGTTGAAAAATTTATCACAAAATAAATATATTTAAAGTGATAGTTAATATTGGGTATTAACAGACAATATTATGTCTGTAGGAACCCAAATTAGAGATAGAACTGTGGAGGAGTTCTGGAAGTAGACATTATCGCAGTATTGGTAAGTTCAAGCATTTTCATGTCTGCAATATGAAATATTGTGTTATTTTAATTGTGTACTAGATGTACGCTAGATATAAAGTCCTATGGGCGTTTAGGGATTAGTTAGTATAACATATCCCATATAATGAGAAAAGATAATAAGTAAGGCCTATGGGTGATGGAGGATAGTGACCTTGAGGTGACGATTAATGTCACTTGGTCAAAACTATAAATGAAAGATGATAATGAAACCATTAAGGCGTACCGCCCCTCCAACATAGTGGTGGAGGTTTTTCAGATCCTACGAGGATATAAGGGCTGTGGAGGTCGAAGCTCTAGGGTCGCTCCCTAGGCCCTCCCAGTCAGCACGTAAAAATATATCGGTACTGTCATAAAAAGAGCTCTTTACTAGAAAGTAAATAAAGAATGAACCATCAATAATATGATGAAAATCATAATTGAGCATAACCGAAGAGTATACTAAGTATAGTGTTTTCGATTAGGATGTGTGAATAGTATCTGATTGAAGTAATGTGAATAGTAATCAATTATGGTAACAATTACTATTCATCGATCAAAGGTCAAAGTCATTATTCATGATGAATAATACTATTCATCATAGAAAATTGATAGTATTATTCATAGAAAATTGATGAACCATGAATAATACTATCATGCATAGTATTATTCATAGAAAATTGAATTGTTAATGTTTTTGAATCCGTGTGACTTTTAATAAGTATGTTTGACCTTACTGAGCCTGTTAGCTCACCAGTTTGTTCATGTTGCAGGTAAGAAACCTATCCAGTAGATGCATGGATGGCAGCAGGATGTGTGCGTGTCAAGTGATAGGGAATTCACCATAGATTGGGTCCTGCCATAAGTTTTCTGCTGAGCTTTCAAAGTTAGTGAATCAAAGAGATTGTTAAAAAATATATGCAGTATAAATATTTTGTATATTATACATTATGTTGTACTAAAAAAAAGACAACTGAAAGTTGGTATTATATTTTACATGATTTTATACTTAGCTTTCTTTTCGAGAAAGTGTGTATTAAAAAGAAAAAAATTTTATACGTAAAATTTTCGAGCCTTGAGAAATGAAAGTATTAGAAAAAGAGTTTTAAATTGACAACCCAAATTCGACACATTAGCTGTCTTATTCGGCGATAGAGTCGGTTGATGACAGTTGCGGGTGGTCGGAATCGAGAGCGTCACAGGTTTAGCCGGCTATTACAAAAGATTTGTAGAGGGATTCGCATGACTCACTGCACCTCTCACGACTTTGACACGTAAAGAGAGGAAGTACGAGTGGACGAAGGTGTGCAAAATAAGCTTCCAAGAGCTGAAATGATGATTAACCAGTGTGCCAATTCTTATACTTCCTACGGTAGGGGAGATGTTTGTGATTTACAGTGATGCCTCGAAGATGGGTTTAGGAGTTGTCCTAATGGAAGGTGACAAGGTAATTGCCTATGCCTCGCGTCAATTAAAGGACCATGAAAGAAATTATCCCACGCATGATTTGGAACTTACTGCAATAATGTTCGCATTAAAGATTTGGTGACACCATCTGTATGGAGCTCAATGTCAGATTTATACTGACCACCAAAGTTTAAAATATTTTTTCACGCAAAAATAGCAAAATATTCGGCAAAGGAGATGGCGTAGCTGGTAAAGGATAATGATTGTGAAATCCTCTACCATCCCGGAAAAGCCAATTGCGTTGCTGATGCATTAAGTAGGAAATCTACTGTTCCGCAGCAACTGCCGATTGAAAAATTTCCAAGACCATTACAGTAGGAGATCAACACATTGAAGTTGGATATGATATCTAGAAAATTGGCTGCATTACAATTGGAATCAATGCTGTATGAGGACATTAGAGAGGCCCAGAAATGAGACCCGAAGTTAGCAAGTCCTCAGGAAGGAATATCTAAAGATGGGTTAATCTTATATCAGGGAAGAATTTATGTTCCCGACAATGAAGGACTAAGAACGAAAATTATGGCAGAAGCCTATGAAATGACATATTCAGTGCATCCCAGAGCCAGTAAGATGTACCAGGATTTGAAGCTACAATTCTGGTGGAAAGGGATGACGAAGGAGATTGCGAAATTTGTAAGCAGATGTATGACATGCTAAAAAGTTAAGGCTAAACATCGTCATCCAGGCAGAAAATTAGAACCATTGGAGATTCCCCAATGGAATTGGGGACATATTACGATGGACTTTGTTGTAAGATTACCGAAAACCCGAGAAGGTTATGATGCTATTTGGGTTATTGTTGACAGATTAACCAAGATAGCAAAGTTCATTGCTATGAAAATGACTTTTTCGTTGGAAAAGTTAGCGAACTTGTATGTGACCCACATAGTCAGGTTATATGGAGTTCCCGAATCCATTGTGTCAGATCATGATCCACGATTCACTTCGAATTTCTGGACACGTGTGCAAGAAGCTATGGGAATAGAAGTGCGTCTGAGCATAGCATTTCATCTGTAGATGGATGGGCAATCTGAGCGAACCATTCAAACGTTGGAAGACATGCTTCGTGCGTGTACAATAGATTTCCCGGGGAGCTGGAACGAGAAACTTCCACTGATAGAGTTTTTATACAATAATAGCTACTAAGCTTCGATAGATATGGCATCCTATTAAGCTATTCTAAGGCCCTAACAGTCTTTTTTTAACATTTTTGAAATTTTTGGTTAAAATGACCATTTTGCTCCTAACGGGTCTTTGAGCCGTAATATTTTCACTTTATCATTTTGTCTGGATTTTCTAAGCCTAAAAATCATAAAATAAATTTTCCTAGACCTTACCATATTTTTACAGTACTAATTACTACAAATTTTCTGTATATTTTTACCCAACCCTCGGTTGGCACTATTCTGACCCTAGGTCGTTTATTCTCTTTTTCTTGCATTTTAGGCTCTGAATGGACATTTCACTAATGTTGAAAATGTTCATCATCCTTTTCCAGGCCTAGGTCACTGAGGGGGCTCGGATTTTCACACCCCGACTATATTTTACCCCTCATTTTTCAAAATAGCCTTTAGGTCGTTCTAAAAAAACTGCTCCACAGGTTTCAATCTTGGACACAAGTCTGAGTTCCGGTGAAAGACCTGCAGACGATCAACAATTTAGGGTGCCTCGTCGTAGTAGGAGGGTTTCGAAGAAACCTAATTTCTTCATGTATGATGCTGAGGTATACCAGGTCGAGGCTTATGAGCATAAGGATGATCTGGTCACTTATGATGAAGCTATAAATGATGTTGATTCTAAATCTTGGAAACAGGCTATGAACAATGAGATAGATTCTATGAAATCCAACTCTGTTTAGGAACTTGTAGATCTGCCAGATAGGATAAAACCCATTGGATGCAAGTAAGTCTACAAAAGAAAGAAGGATGCGGAAGGGAGAGTGGAAACTTTCAAAGCTAGACTGGTTGTAAAGGGGTACATGCAAAAGGCTGGATTCGATTATGATGAAACCTTTTCGCCTGTTGCTATACTGAAGGCTATCCGTATTCTTCCGTCCATTGTTACGGCTCTCGATTACGAGATCTGGCAAATAGATGTCAAGACAGCATTCTTGAATAGCCATCTTGAGGAGTGTATCTACATGATACAGCCCGAAGGGTTCATAGCGAAAGGCTAAGAAAGGAAAGTCTGCAAGTTGCTTAGATCTATTTATGGATTAAAGAAAGCATCCCGCTCATGGAACCAAAGATTTGATCAAGCGATCAAGACATTCGGTTTTGAGTAGAACGTTGATGAACCTTGTGTTTATAAACGCATTAAGGATGGAAAAGTAGTCTTTCTGGTACTCTATGTCGATAATATACTACTCATTGGGAATGATGTAGGGAACTTATCATCGGTCAAGCTTTGGCTACACCAACAGTTTGACATGAAGGACTTGGGAGAAGCTAATTATGTTCTAGGCATTCGTCTCTTCAGAGATCGAAAGAATAAAATGATAGCATTATCCCAAGCTTCATACATAGATAAAATAATTGACAAATATGCAATGCAAGAGGCAAAGAAAGGTACACAACCTTCTATTTCCGGTCTAACTCTTTTATTAGATGATTGTCTAAAGACATCGGAAGAAAGAGAGCGTATGAGTAAGGTCCCTTATGCATCCGCTGTGGGTAGCCTTATGTACGCTATGCTTTGCACTCGCCTGGACATATATTTTGCAATAGGTATGGTGAGTCGATATCAAGCGAATCCTAGAACCAAACACTGGCAAGTAGTAAAGCATATACTTAAGTATCTTAAGAGAACGAAAGATTATATGTTAGTGTATTCTAGAGGGGAAGTAACACCCGTAGGATACACGGACTCGGACTTCCAGACTTGCAAGGATTCAAGGAAATCGACATCTGGATTAGTGTTTTTGCTTGGAAGAGACACCATTGTATGGAGGAGCATGAAGCAGGGCTACATAGCTGACTCTACTATAGAGGTTGAGTATGTGGCTGCGACTGAGGCATCTAAAGAAGCGGTTTGGCTCCGCAAGTTCTTTAGAGACCTTGAGGTCATTCCAGGTGTTGATAAGCTTATCACACTTTATTGTGATAACACTGGGGCTATTGCCAACACAACGGAATCTCGGCACCACAATAGGACTAAGCACATAGATAGAAGGTATCACATTATTAGAGGGCACGTGGAGACAGGACAAGTAGATATATGTAAGATCGCGTCTGAGGACAACATTGCCGATCCCTTTACTAACACTTTGATGGCTACAAGCTTAAAAAGGCATGTAGAGGTGATGGGGATGCGTAACATGGCACATCTATTAGCTTAGGGCAAGTGGGAGATTGTTAGGAAATGTCCTAAGCATTAGAGACATTTTGATGTATTTATTTTGAACTGGATAATAAAATTATATATAGAGGTTATTCATTACATTGTTGTTTGTCCTCATTCTATTTACATGTTAAAGTAAATGTAAGCAAATATGGCTCACTGACTGCTTATGTTAAAACTGTGAGAACGTTGCATGCAATGGACTTTTGCATGCGAAAAGACAATGTTCTAAAGTAAGTGGTCTAAACTAAGGTCTATAGTCTATGGGGTTAGACTGAGCATCTAACTCATGTTAAGACTATTATGTTGTCTAAAGCCATGGTGAGGATGGTTTGTCTTGACTAAAGCATGATTGATTTACGTAGTTCGCAATGAGTGGATCAATCTGTTTTTGACGTTCATTATGCAGTAACCTTATCTTGAGTAAATGAACTACTTCATGTGTATGACTTGTGTACTTTGATGTTCCAACGGCTAAAGCGTCTCAAAGGTAGTAAGCTTATAGACCGGTTCATTGGGTGCATGACTTGTATATGATGAAGGGTTTGTTTATAGATATCGGAATCATAGTTCTAATAAGGAGTTAAGGGTATCCTCTTAAAGGCATTATACTGGATGTGAAAATGGACAAGGCCTTGGGTCGTCTGCTGAACGGATGACTTCTTATTCACATATGGTGAATAATCATTTTTTTACTCAGTAGTATAATGGAACTTTAAGATAGCCTGATCAGTAGGATTGAACGGACTTTGACCTAAGGCTGATCATGGATATCATATTAGGGTTCTGCATGCATGACAAGGTCATTGTATAATAGCTTGTCACAGGCTTATGTAATACGGTATATGTAATGACCGCCATTTTCATGGCACCTACTTACCATGTAATAAGTCATTAAGGAATAAAATGGACATAATTTAATGTCTTTTAGTATAATTAAAGTAACACGGTCAGGTACACAGCCGTGTGAGTGACCGTGTGCCATTCGGACTGTGTATCTATTAATAGCCGTGTGAGTGTACATAATCGTGTAGTGTAACACGGTCAAGTACACGATCGTGTAAGAGGCTGTATACCGCTCAGATAGATGACTGTATTTCAAAGTCATGGCCGTGTTGAGTAGTCTCAACTAGTACACGCCCATGTCTGAAATGTACACGCCCGTGTTGCGTTGCACACGCACGCGTAAGAGTTCGTGTAGAACGCTGTGTAATGAGCCGAGAGCCACTGTAATGACTCTCATGAATTATGAAAATTAATTACTATGTAATGATGTAATTAAGTTAATAAACACAGTGTGCTTTTCAATTGAATGAATTAAATGGGAATAGTAACGTTTAATTACTATTCATGCAGTGAAAGGGGCAACCGACAGTGAAATCGGTCCACCCTATTATGTGAGTATGCGTTGAGACACGCAATATCAAGAAACCGGTCTAGACGACCATTTCATGATACAGAATTGATGAGCTAGTCATCAGTACGCTCAGACTGGTCATCTGAGCGCAGCAGTGATAATTGCCCTAATAGATGTACAGTATCGAGAAAAGTGGTCTAGATGACCTCTTCTCGCCCAGAGACTGACAAAATCAGAGTCAGAACGCTCAGATTAGTCAGTCAGATAGTGAATAGTGAATAGTGATTAGTGAATAGTGAGAAACGCAGTGTCAGGTTAGTGGCCAAGATGGCCTTAATCTGGCATAAAACTACATATTAATAGTCAGCAGGCTCAATCTGGTCAATTGAGCATAAAATGTAGATTTTGTTTAAAAGATACGCAGTATCGGGATAAGGTTCAAGACGACCTCTTCTCCCCCCGAAACTGATATATTTAGACTCAGGACGCCCAAATTAGTCAATTGGGCACCTGACACGTTTTTCGAGATTCGGTCATATAGATCCCGAAAACTGGTCTAGAAGACCTCAGATGGACGTAAAACTGATAAATTTGAAATCAGCACGTCCAAATTAGTCAAGAGAGACTGTGTTTGAAATTTCACGCGAAAACTCCTCGTTATGCGTGCACAGTGTCAACACAGTGTAGGCCTAACCACAGTATCAAGAAATTGGTCAAGATGACCTTTTCTTGATATAAAACTGATGTATTTGGAATCAGAATGCTCAAATTAGTCATTTGAGCACAAAAAGTAATTTTTGACTGGGAACCATGCAGTATCGGGAAACTGGTCGAGACGACCTCGGATGAAGATAAAACTGATATATGTGGGTTCAGCACGCCCAAATTAGTCAGTATAGCCTATCTTAAAATTTTTCAAAAAATTAGTATAAAAGGACGAAATTTTTGGGACGATTGAAAAATAGCCCCCATAATTTTTCCAAAGCCCATTTCCTCCCCCAACACCACACGAGGATGAACAGTAACCATCAGTCGAATCTGACCTCCGTTTTCGACACCGCCGGCACCATTCGAAAGCTCTCGACGAGCTGATTCCAACGGTGGGCCGAGTCGACCGAACCGACGCCGGAGCACGCCGCACGCGCCGCCCAAAGTCGCCGGTGGCCGAATTTTTCAAACTGCTGTATCTCCGCCGTCCGATGTCCAAATGTCACGATTCCGGTCCCAATGGATTCGTGGTGAAGAGTAGAACAAAACCCAGGCTTCATTTCACGTCAGCAGCCGCCGGATCACACCGCCCAAGGTTCGCCGTGTCTGTCGCCATCGCCGCCGTCGAATCTCGCTATTCCGACGGAGTTGAGTTGCAAGGTCGGTGTCAAAATGCTCAGAACAACACGTAGATCAAAAGCCCCAAATCAATTTTGGGCAACAACGCCAGAAAATGAAGATCCAACACCGCCACCATCGCTGACTTTTCGAGGGCCGATTTCCGGTGATAGGAGCCTCGATTGGTGAAATTGACACCACCAATGGGTCCCTCTCGTCGAGCTCTTCAAGATGGTGGTCGCCACTCCCATCGCCGCCGTGGTCAACGCCGGTCAACGGTCGGTCAACGGTGGTCAACGCCGGTCAATGGCGACCCGGAGACCGAAAATTGAAGAATGGCCTGTTGGCCTATTTTTGACGTTCCGGACACATCCGCGGCATCGGATTTGCAAACCGAAGTTTCAAAAGTGGAGAACGATGATTCAAAGATTGTGCGATCGAGATCGAACGTTCACCCGACCGCCGACGAGAACGATTTTGGTAGTGGTTTTGATCCCTTGATTCCTCAATTTATTATTAGAAATAATTATGTATGAATTATGGTTTACTGACTTGAGGAATTGTAAGAAAAAGGGATGAAATGTCGAAAAAGAGAATGTGAGGAAATGTGAATATTTTTACGTAAAAAGCGGAGCTTTTACGTAAAAATTAGGCCTCTGGTTTAGTAATTGGCAGGTTAGAATAGGTTAGATGGTTTTGAGGCGTTTCCTAAACGTCGGAAACCCAAAAATTAAGCGGAAATGCTGCCGAAATTTCTAAAACGGCACAAAGGGGTATTTTAGGAAACGAGGGGTGAAAATGTGATCGGGATGGAAACCCGAGCCCCCTCGATGACCTAGCCCGGGAAAGAAGGACGGACGTTTACAGGATTAGTGAACTGCTCAATTAGAAATCTCGAAATGTAAGAAAACGACCCCTAGATCAAAATAGTGCCACCCGAGGGACGGGTGTGATCTAAGTGTAAAATTTGGGGCGATTACATCGGTAACGGTAACCCGACAGGCTAAATGGTCATACGGGAGGTATTCAGTCAGTTGACTGGTCGGTTAGCCAGTCAAGGACCAAGTTGGAATGGGATAGTGAGAGACAGTGATTAATTTGTCAAGTAGACAAATTAATCAAGCACGATTAAAAATTAGATATCAAATTTCCCAAAGTAGAGCAGTTGGGTACCGATAAGCATCGGTAAGTTTATTAGTTCCTAATGATAGAGTGACCTAAGAGTGATGTTAATTAATTTATTGGGTAAATAAATTAATTAACAATGATTAGAAAATCAAATTCTTAAGAAGAGGGCAATTAGAACCGACAAGGATCGGTATCACTAACGATAGAGTTTTTATTAGTCACTAATGACCACAGTGACCTAAGAGTAAATGTTAACGAAATGTATTATGATTACAGGGAGGTACTTGTATTGTGACGAAGGCGAGAGTATAAACAGTCTGATGACAGGTAAGTACAACTCCGCCTACAGCATGGATAAAATGAATTTAAAATGATGCTTTTCCAGTACTTTAAGTATGTATCTTGCACACGATGCTGCACAGCATACATAAGAGCATAATCATCATTGTTTGAGGATATCAAGGAAGCTCAAAGACGAGATCCAAGAATGACAAGTTCTCAAGAAGGAATTTCCAAGGGTGGAATGATCCTTTATCAAGGAAGAATTAATGTTTCTGCTGATGAGGAACTTAGAAGACAGATCATGTCAGAAGCCCATGAGATTCCATATTCAGTTCATCCCGGAGCTAGTAAGATGTATCAGGACTTAAAGTTACAGTTCTGGTGGAAAGGGATGAAGAATGATATAGCAAAATTCATGAGCAGATGCATGACCTGTCAGAGAATCAAAGCCGAACATAAACATCCAGCAGGAAGATTGGAACCTTTGAAGATTCCTGAATGGAAATGGGAACACATTACGATGGATTTTGTAGTAGGACTACCAAAAACCCGAGAAGGTTATGACGTCATCTGGGTTATTGTGGACAGACTGACCAAGACGGCACGGTTTATAGCTGTCATGATGACTTTTTCGTTGGAAAAGTTTGCTCAGTATATAGCTCATGTCGTCAGATTACATGGAGTACCAAAATCCATTATATCAGATCGAGATGCACGATTCACTTCAAATTTCTGGAAGTGTGTGCAAGAAGCCATGGGTACTGAATTGAGACTCAGTACGGCATTTCATCCCAAACAGACGGACAGTCAGAGCGGACTATTCAGATATTAAAGGACATGCTTCGAGCTTGTGTAATGGATTTTGCAGGAAATTGGAACGAGAAGTTACCATTAATTGAATTCTCATACAATGATAGTTACCAAGCTTCCACAGGCATGGCACCTTATGAGGCTCTTTATGAACGGAAGTGCGGATCGCTGATACACTGGTATGACCTGCGAGATAAACAACTGCATAAGACGGATTTTATACGAGAAACTTCGGATAACGTTGTAAGAATTCAGCATCAAATGAAAATTGCACAAAGTCGACAAAAGAGTTATGCGGATAAGAGGCGAAGATCCTTAGAGTTTGATGGAGGAGACTTCGTGTTTCTTAAAGTATCACCTATGAAGGGGATTATGTGTTTCGGTAAGAAGGGGAAACTGAGTCCAAGATATATCGGAACTTATGACATTATCGAACGCATTGGAAGGGTCGCTTGCAGATTAGCGTTACCCCCTGAATTGTCGGCAGTGCATAATGTATTTCATGTGTCGATGCTGAGAAAGTATATACCAGATCCGTCCCATATATTGAAGCATGAACTTGTTCAGATCCACGAGGATTTGACATATAAAGAACAACCTATTCGAGTGCTGGCTCGTGAAGAGAAAGTACTAAGGAATAGGACAATCCCACTAGTGAAGATTTTGTGGAAAAATCACAACATTAAAGAAGCTACGTGAGAACGAGAAACAGAGATGAGGAGTTTATACCCCCACTTATTCTAATTTTCGAGGACGAAAATTTTATAAGGAGGGGTGAATGTGACAACTGGGAAATTCTGGCATTCTCGGAAGAAAATGTACAAATGTATGTATATAACAATTTGTACTATTTAAATAGTGAAATGAATGTATTTATATTGTTTAGAATGCATTAAAATGTTCTAACAGTACTGACGAGTAAGAATTCAGTGTTGATAAAATTCACTGAATTGAAACGAGTGGAACAGTGCAAAAAACGGCATTAAAAACCCTAACCAGTGCATTATGGTGCACTAAAAGCTGAAAAACTTCCGGGATTGATTTTGATCAAACGGAAGCAATATAAATTGATCCGACTATACAGGAGACCTCAAGAACCCACCGGGACGATTTCAGGAAAATTTTGGCTCGAACCGATACCGGTCAAAAAGTAGTCAAATTAATGTGAATAGTAAAGTCAAAGTCAAAGTTTTACTTTGCATTTATGACATCATAAAGCCATTTATTAAATGTGAAAAATTTGGTGGTTGGTGGCATTAATGGCCAAGATTGATTTGCTTTTTGATCTAAAGGCCAAGATTTGGCCAAAATTCCACCCATTTTATTTTTGAAAAATGGTGGAAAGAATTAGCAAGTGTGGTGTCAAACTCTCATTGGTTAATTAAGGGTGACTCATGCCAAATTAGTCAAATTATTATGGCTTCCTTAACCAAAAATGTGATAACTGAGAATTTTAGATTCTCGAAATATGTTAAAATTGTATGTGTATAACAATTTTAATGAATAAAATGTAAAAAAATTGTATTCCAATACTATTGTGAATAGTGTAAAAATTTTCTAGTAACGTTAAAGTATGTGAGTTCGGGGATGGAAAATCTTATCGAACATAATTGGGTGAGATGGTTCGAAATCAGAGCCGAAAACTTAGAGAGTACATTGAAATGTACTAAAACAATAAAAATTTACGGTAGAGAATCCTGAACAAACAGAAGCAAAATAAGACAAACCGATCGCACTGGAGGCGTTGAGAACTCGCCACGCGATTTTGGTAAAGTTCCGTTTGGATCAGATAACAGTCAAAAATTGACCACGAATTAATTAGAGGATTAATATGAATAGTTGATGACATCACTATTATGATGTCATAAAGCCAATTAATTTTCATAAAATTATAAAGTATTTTGAAAGGTGTATGGCTAGGATTGCTTTACTTTTTGATCAAAGGCCAAGATCATGCCAAAATTCACTTTGAAAAAAATTAAAAAAATTTTGGGAATTTTGTTGAAAGGCCATTCGACCATGTGGAAAGGGAGAACAAAAATTGTATTTTGACCCCAAAATCTTTACTTTTTGATCCTTGAATAATTAGGAAATTGATGAAAAAAATTACAAAAAGGCCCTTGGTTTTTGCCTATAAATAGGCATCAAAATTCAAGCAAACAAATTGGAAAAAACAACTAAACTCTTGCTCATTTTCTTCAGCCAAAACCGTAACTTAAACCCCCTTAAACCAAAAATTTTGTTTTCAATTTCACATCAAACCTAGCCTGAATTGCATTTCCAATCTCAAGACAACAACTAATCAAGGTAAGCTTAAAATTTGAAGCATTTTTCCTTGATTTTTCATTGAAAAACCGTGGGTTTGGAGGGTTGAAAAACAATGAAAAAAATTGTTGATTTGTTGATTCTATGATTGGTTTGATGTTGTAATATTCAAAGCATGAATTCGGATAGAAAAACAAGCAAAAATTTTGTATGTTTTCCTTGGAAATCCGTGGCTTCCATGGTGTGAAAATTTCATGAGTTTTGTTGTTTTAATTTAGTGTTAATATTCATTCAATTATATGTTAAGTTAAGCATGAAATGGACTTAAGAAACAAGAAAAGTTAGATGTAGAATTCTTGCTAAAACCGTGGGCATGAACATGATGAAATGGGAAAATTTTCAATGTTGATAAAAGTTGATAAAAACCCTAGGAAAGAAAGTGAAATTTTCTTTCTATTTATGCATAAAATCCGTGGCTATAACTAGGGTTAAAATGCATGTTTTGTTAAGTTTTTGAATGTTGTTTTATACATTGGGAAGCATAAGGATAATGTGTTGTGATGAAAATTAATTAGACGTGAATACCTAGTAAACCAAGGCTAGTTTGGAAAAAAATGTGTTGTGACTTGTGTTGATTTCTAAATGTTGAATCATATGGAAAGTTTTTATACAAAGTTTGGAAACTTTGTATAAAATAGGCCTTTGGTATAGTACGTGGCAGGTACAAAGGTTCTGAGGCGTACCTAACACCGGGAAACCTTAAAATATAGGCGGAAACGCTGCCGAAATTTCTAAAATCGACTTAAGCGTATTTCGGGAAACGAGGGGTAAAAGTATTGAACTCGAGAAGGAAACCGAGACCCCTCGGTGAATTATGATTAGAAATGGAAAACCAACCCAAAAGGAATAGTAAACTGACCCCAAATCACTAAAATGCCTAAAACAGGAAAAAAAATTCATGTTAAGGGTATTTTGGGAAACGAGGGAAAATTTTAAGTCAGGATAGGAAACCCGAGCCTCTTGAGGACCAAGGGTCGGGGACGGGACAAATAACGTTTAGTAAGCCGTGAAAGGGCCATTTGAGGCTCTGAAACACTCGAAAAATGGAAAAAACGACCCTAGCCGACGGATGAATAGTAACCGAGGGTCGGGGAAAATAAAGTTGAGATTTTGCAGCAATTTAAGCTGTAAAGTGATACAGAAATCTAGAAAATATTATTTTAAAAATAATTAGACTCAGAAAATAGGAAAAAAAAATGATAGGACGAAACAATTACGATCTCGAGACCCGTTAGGGGCAAAATGGTCACTTTGACCAAAAATTTCCAAAAAGGCTCGAAAAGAGTCCTAAAAGACCTAGAATAACTTAAATAAAATTCTAAAACTTAAAATGAAGATTTTAGAGTTAAAATTCTAAAAATTTTAGGAACACGGGCTTGAACACGGGCATGTATCAAGTCGTGTACAGTTACACGGCTAAGGAAGAGAACAACATGGCCATGTACAATAGACTCGAGAGGAACACGGACGTGTATCAAGCCGTGTATAGTTTCACGGCTAAGGAAGAGAACAACATGGCCGTGTAAATTAGACCCGAGAGGAACACGGGCGTGTTTCAGACCATGTACCACAAATAAAATTTAAATGTGTAGACTTGTTAAGTAAAATAAATATATGTTTAAAAGGATAATAAAACAGGGTATTAACAGACAATATTATGTCTGTAGGAACCCAAAATAAGGATAAAACTGCGGAGGAGTTCCAGCAGTGGACACTAGCGCAGTATTGGTAAGTTCAAGCATTTTCGTGTCTGCAACATGAAATACTGTGTGAATTTATTCTATACTAGCTGCTCACTAGATATAAGTTCCTATGCACATTTGGGGATTAGTTAGTATAACATATCTCAAATAACGAGAATAAGTAAGACCTACGGGCAATGGAGGATAGTGACCTTGGGGTGACATGTATGATCACTTGGTTAAAACTATAAATGGAAAGATGGTAATGAAACCATTAAGGCGTACCGCCCCTCCAACATAGTGGTGGAGGTTTGTTTAAATCCTACGGGGTTAACAGGGCTATGGAGGACGATGTTCTAAGGTCGCTCCTTAGACCCTCCAGTCAGCGCGCTAATAATCATCGGTACTGCCATAAATAGAGCTCTACATTATAAATCTAATAGAAAATAAGCAATCACAAAATGGAAAAAAAATCATAATTGAGCATAACCGAAATTTATGTTAGAATAATGTAAGCTCGGTTAGGATATGTGAATAGTACACAGTCAGGGTAACTGATACTATTCACCGGTCAAAGGTCAACTATACTATTCATAGAAGATTGAGTTTTTCTTGTTTTTGAATCAATATGATTCTTACTATGGATTTTTGAACTTACTGAGCCTGTTAGCTCATCGGTTTGTTCATGTTGCAGGTAAGAAACCTGTCCAATAGATTCCTGGATGGCGGCAGAATGCGAACGTGTCGAGGTATAGGGAACCCACCGTGGACATGATCCTGCCATAAGTTTTCTGCTGAGCTTTTTAAGTAAAGAAAATATGTTTAGAGACAAAGCATACAATACATATAGATATTATATATGTTACCACATATGCTGTACTTATTTCAGATATGAAAAAGCCAATATTATATTTTACATCGCTTTCTTACTTGATAATCATAAGAAAAAGTATGTATAAAAGAAAAAAAAATTTAGGGTGAAATTTTAGGCCCTAGTGTTTAAAAAGATTTAGTAAAAGAGTTTGAAACTGACGACTCGGATTCAGCACACAAACGGTCTTGGTCGACCATAGAGTCAATTCATGACGGTTGCGAGTGGTTGGAATCTGGGGACGTCACAGGTTGGTATCAGAGCGATTGACAATATCCCTATTGACACGAAGCGCAATCTGCTCGTCAATCCAAGTAAGTTAGCTTCTTTAAGATTAGTTAACTATCATTTATTCGAAATTATATATTTTTGTAGGACTTAAGATGACTAGACCACCGTATGTGAGACCTCATCCATACCGACCTAGAGGACCGATCTGGGTATGGACTAGGCCCGTGATCAGACCATCCATGATGAGACGAGAGATGCAGCGACCACATGTGCCTGAGCCACTAGCACCAAGGATAGTGGCACCAGCACCAGTACAGGCACCACCTCCACGATCGATAGTAAACCCTCCCGTGGCAGTAGATATTCCAGTGGTGGGAGATCGAGGCCGTATAGGAACCAGAGTATCAGTACGAGCGATACATGCATTTAGAGGCAGTCATCCACCGGTGTTCGAGGGAGATCAACAGGGGATATCTATGAGAGACTGGCTACACAACATTTAGGTCATCATGCGCCAGTGCGATATCGATCAGGATTGCTGGGTTCTGATGGCCATTGGCACATTCCGTGAGGATGTATGGTTGTATTGGAAGTATTGCGATCAGGAGATGCTGCTAGCAATGGATTGGGTCGAGTTTCGCCAAGTCATACTGGAGCAGTTCCCACAAAAGAGCTCTACACCAGTTGTAGGCCCTCCTGAGAGTAGGACAGTGCCACCACCACCGACCATGCCTAGTTATGTAGATATCAGAGATTTCGTTCTGAAGGCAGAGAGGCAGCAGATGATGTTGAGTGACACTGTATTTTCATATACGGTCAGATTCCAAGATAGCATCGTAAGGGCATGTCCTCTAACCAACATCACAAATGATAACTTTTGTGATATATTTTGGAAGGGACTAATCCTAGACCTACGACAAAGAGTAACCCCTCTATACCCTGCTACTTTACGCGAGTTTATTATTGATGTAGCTAAAGTAGAGGAGGAAATGATGATGGAGCGCATTGTGCGTAAGAGGCGTGAACAGTTGCTACAAGAAGCAATGTTAGACCGCCTATACGGATCTGGGCCGATGGCAAATGATCATGAGGTAGGTCCATCAAGATAACCAGAGGGAGCAGACCTAGTTGAAGGTTCAACGCCTTCTGAGGCCGGAAACAGAACAGACAATGAAGAAATGGATCCAATTGAGTTTTTGGCAATCCCAGAGGAACCCCAGCTAGGAGATTAGTGGTAGAAATACATGTGTTGTATAAATATGTATATATATAACTGTAAATGCATATATATGACAGTGATGAAAGGCTATTTTGAGGAAAGCCTTGAAACTAATGTACTTTTGAAATGGAAGGAAATAATAACCATATTTTGACGTATGCAATGTGTGAAATATTGAAAATATGTGATGATTAAAATTATTTGTATTTATATTGTAAAAATATGAATGTGAAAAACCTAATGATTGACTCTTATGTGATTTTAGGAAATAGGATAAGATGGTGAACCCAAGAAATCTACGGAATATGCGAGGATGTCCAGTGCTATCAGAAAGAGTGGACAAGCTAGAAGCCTTGATAGAAGCTCAAATGAGAGAAAATGCTGAGTTAAGACAAAGACTAGAGCAAATGGAGCAGAGACAGGAACAGGATGAAGACCAAGCCCCCCAAATGGCCGTACCAGAACCAGAAATACCTCCAGCGACACCAGAGGAAGTGGTACAACCCTAACCACAACCCAGGAACAATATTGAGCCATTATATGAAAGATTCCAACGTATGAGGCCACCAGAGTTTGATGGCTCCACCAACCCTCTGGATGCAGAGGGGTGGTTGTCTTCACTCCATACAATATTGGAGTTTATGGAGTTAAATGACCTGGAGAAAATCCTGTATGCATCCTTTGTTCTAAAAAGGGTTGCAAGGTTCTGGTGGGAGTCGGTTAAGTTAAGGAGAAACATGTATACCGTGTCCTGGTTGGATTTTGTGAAGGAATTCAATCAGAAGTATTATAATCCGGCATTGTTGGGACCATAACAAAGAGAGTTTGTAGAGCTAAAATAAGGGGACATGACTGTGATAGAAATCTGCAATAAGTTCGATCAGTTATCCAGACTTTTCCCCTACACTATCACCACTGAGAGGGAAAAAATCCAGAAGATGCTAGGGATGTTTCGTCCCGAGATTTCAGCATCGGTGGATAGTGGGTTGACGCTGCCTGACACTGTTTCTGATTGTGTTAGCCATGCGTTAAGGGTAGAGTATTATCTGATCCGACAAAAGGAAGAAAGATAGAAGATCTGGGATGCGAAGAAGAAGGAAAAGATCTTGACCAAAGCCATACAAGCTGGACCTCAAATTGGACGAAGCAGTAGGCAGAGTTCGATTGTCAAGGCTGGACAGCCAAGCACTTCTGGCCAGCAGTCTCAGGGAAAGAGAAAAGCAAAAAATCCCAGGAACCGGAACCAACAGAGGAGAACAAACAATAATGCTAGTCCTATGGTTTGAAAATGTGTAAGCTGTGGGAAAAGACATTCAGGTCGATGCAGACTGGCCCCAAATGCCTGTTTTCAGTGTGGGAAGGATGGTCACTTCACCAAAAACTGCCCAAAAAATAGGCAGAATGTGCAAGGGTCATCTCAGACACAACAATGTCCCCAGGCACATGCATTACAGGTCAAAGCTGAAGGGTCATCCCATTCTGAGAGGCAAGAAAGACCAGAATGCTTACCTCGAGCCGATGCAAGAATTATGCTCTATACGAAGGAAGAGGCAGAAGTGGGAACGTCAAATATAGTGACAGGTCAGCTTTCTGTCGCTAATAATTTGGTGTCTGTTTTATTTGACTCTGGAGCTACGTATTCTTTCATTTCACACCAATTTGCTAATAAGATAGGATATCCTAAGGACAACATGGGTATGACATTTAAAACTGCATTACCCTCGGGGGAAGTCCTGATGTCCAATTACTGGTTACCACGTGTGCCAATAATTCTGGCAAATAGGGAGTTATTTGCAGAATTGATTATGATAGAGCTTGCTGACTACGATGCGATACTAGGAATGGATTTCCTAGGGAAGTATCGAGCTACGATTGATTGCCGAAAACGGATGATAAGGTTTCAACCTGATGCAGAAGAGGGATTCGAGTATCTCGATACGTCACGAAGATCACAGAAGATAATGATCAACTCAATGGAAGCTAAAAGGATGATGTTTAGCGGTTGTGCTGCAAACCTAGCATGTGTTCTAGGCATGACGAAGGGACCGAAGCTCCAACCTGAAGACGTTCCTATTGTAAAGGAATTCATTGATGTCTTTCCAGAAGAATTACCAGGACTACCACCAGAACGAGAAATTTCCTTCGAGATCGAGTTGATGCCAGGAACTGCATTAATCTCAAAGGCACCATACCGGATGGCACGGGCAGAGTTAAAAGAATTACAGGAGCAACTGAAGGAACTTCTTGACAAAGGATTCATACGCCCGAGCTATTCCCCATGGGGTGCTCCAATGCTGTTTGTTAAGAAGAAAGATGGCTCATTCTCGATGTGTATTGATTATCGGGAACTGAACAAGGTTACTATCAAGAATAGGTATCCGCTACCTAGGATTGATGACCTGTTCGATCAACTCACAGGTGCAGCCGTATTCTCCAAGATTGATCTGCGATCAGGATATCATCAATTGAAGATCAAGGAGAGTGACATCCACAAGACCGCATTTCGAACCCGTTACGGTCATTACGAATTTCGGGTAATGCCGTTTGGGTTAACAAATGCGCCAGCAGCTTTTATGGATCTGATGAATCGAGTCTTTAAGGAATATTTAGATAAGTTTGTTATTGTATTCATCGATGACATTCGTATATATTCAAAGACTTGAGAGGAGCATAAAGAGCATTTGAGAATTGTTCTGTATGCCAAGTTCTCTAAACGATAAGCGAACATCAACTCTATGCCAAGTTCTCTAAATGTGAATTTTGGCTGAATAGAGTACATTTCCTCGGACATGTGGTTTCCAAGGAAGGAATCGCTGTGGATCCTGCTAAAGTGGAGGCGATCAACGAGTGGCCCGTACCTAAGAGCGTGACAGAAATACGAAGTTTCTTAGGTTTGGCTGGCTATTATAGAAGATTCGTTGAAGGATTTGCCCGACTTGCCGTTCCTATCACAACTCTTACGCGCAAGGAAAGGAAATACGAATGGATTGAACAGTGCGAGAAAAGTTTCCAAGAACTGAAGAAATGACTCATGAGTATGCCAATACTTACACTTCCGACGGAAGGGGAGATGTTCGTGATATACAGTGATGCTTCAAAAATGGGATTAGGAGCTGTCCTGATGCAAGGCAATAAGGTGATTACCTATGGCTCAAGTCAATTAAAGGACCATGAGAAGAGTTCTCCCACGCACGATCTGGAGCTTGCCGAAGTAGTGTTCGCGTTAAAAATCTGGCATCACTATCTATATGGAGCTCAGTGTCAGATTTATACAGACCATCAAAGTCTGAAATATTTCTTCACACAAAAGGAGCTAAATATGCGGCAAAGGCGATGGCTGGAGCTGGTAAAGGATTATGATTGTGAAATCCTCTATCACCCAGGAAAGGCCAATCACGTTGCAGATGCGTTAAGTAGGAAATCTACTATTCCACAACAACTACCGATTGAAAAATTCCCAAAGCCATTACAGCAGGAAATCAACATGTTGGAGATGGAGCTGATAACCGGAAAGCTAGCTGTGATACAACTGGAGTCAACATTGTATAAGGACATCAAAGAAGCTCAGAAGCAAGATCCGACAATTGCAAGCCCGCAAGGAGAAGCATCTGAAGATGGATTAATCCTACATCAAGGGAGAATTCAAGTTCCAGATGATGAAAGATTAAGAAAGCAAATTATGGCTGAAGCCCATAAAACGCCTTACTCAATACATCCTGGAGTCAGCAAGATGTACCAAGATCTAAAGCTGCAATTCTGGTGGAAAGGGATGAAGAAGGATATAGCAGAGTTTGTAAGCAAGTGTATGACGTGTCAGAAGGTTAAGGCTGAACATCGTTATCCAGGTAGGAAGCTAGAGCCATTCGAGATTCCTGAGTGGAAGTGGGAGCATATCACGATGGACTTTATGATGGGACTACCAAAGACCCGAGAAGGCTGTGATGCCACTGGGTTATTGTAGATAGACTGACAAAAACGGCAAGGTTCATCACAGTAAAGATGACCTTCTCGTTAGAAAGATTGGCAGACTTGTATGTTAACCACATAGTCAGACTACATGGAGTTCCTAAATCCATTGTGTCAAATCGTGATCCAAGATTCACTTCGAACTTCTAGACATGCGTACAAGAGGCTATGGGAACAGAACTACGACTGAGCACAGCATTTCATCCGCAGACAGATGGGTAATCTGAGTGAACCATTCAGACTCTAGAAGACATGCTGTGTGCATGTACAATAGATTTTCTAGGGAGCTGGAATGAGAAACTTCCATTGGTAGAATTTTCGTATAACAACAGCTACCAAGCTTCAATAGGTATGGCACCTTATGAAGCCCTGTACGGAAGGAAATGCAGATCACCTGTTCACTGGTATGACCTACAAGAGAAACGACTGCATAAGACTGATTTCGTCCAAGAAACAGTGGATGCAGTTACAAAAATACAGCAGCGGATGAAGACAGCCCAGAGCCGACAGAAAAGCTACGCAGACAAAAGACGAAGATTCTTGGAGTTCAATGAAGGGGATTTCGTATTCCTAAGAGTTTCCCCGATGAAAGGAATAATGCGGTTCGGAAAAAAGGGAAAGTTAAGTCCAAGATATATTGGACCATACGAGATCATCGAACGCATTGGTAAAGTCGCCTATAGATTAGCATTACCTCCAGAAATGTCGGTAGTACATAATGTGTTTCACGTGTCGATGCTACGGAAGTATATATCGGATCCATCCCACGTGCTGAAACATGAACCGATCCAGATTCAAGAAGATCTGACCTACGAGGAGAGACCTGTCCAAATACTGACACGCGAAGATAAAGTCTTGAGGAATAAAACGATCCCATTAGTCAAAGTGTTGTGGGGAAATCACAACATTGAAGAGGCTACATGGGAGTGTGAGGACGAAATGAAGAACTTGTACCCCTACTTGTTCTAAATTTTCGAGGACGAAAATTCTATAAGGAGGGGTAAATGTGATAACCGGGAATTTTAGATTCTCGAAATATGTTAAAATTGTATGTGTATAACAATTTCAATGAATAAAATGTGAAAAAGTTGTATTCCAATACTATTATGAATAGTGTAAAAATTTTCTAGTAGCGTTAAAGTATGTGAGTTCGGGGATGGAAAATCTTACCGATCATAATTGGGTGAGATGGTTCGAAATCAGAGCCGAAAACCCTAGAGAGTACATCGAAATGTACAAAAACAATAAAAATTTACGGTAGAGAATTCTGAAAAAACGGAAGCAAATAAGACAAACCGATCGCACTGGAGGTGCTGAGAACTCGCCTACGTGATTTCGATAAAGTTCTGTTTGGATCGGATAACAGTCAAAAATTGACCACGAATTAATTAGAGGATTAATATGAATAGTTGATGACATCACTATGATGATCTCATAAAGCCAATTAATTTTCATCAAATTAGAAAGTATTTTGAAAGGTGTATGGCTAAGATTGCTTTACTTTTTGATCAAAGGCCAAGATCATGCCAAAATCCACTTTGAAAAAAATTAAAAAAATTTTGGGAATTTTGTTGAAAGGCCATTCGGCCATGTGGAAAGGGAGAAAAAAATTGTATTTTGACCCCAAAATCTTTACTTTTTGATCCTTGAACAATTAGGAAATTAATGGAAAAATTGCAAAAAGGCCCTTGGTTTTTGCCTATAAATAGGCATCAAAATTCAAGCAAAAAAATTGGAAAAAACAACTAAACTCTTGCTCATTTTCTTCAGCCAAAACCGTGAGTTAACCCCCCTTAAACCAAAAATTTTGTTTTCAATTTCACATCAAACCTAGCTTGAATTGCATTTCCAATCTCAAGGCAACAACTAATCAAGGTAAGCTTCAAATTTGAAGCAGTTTTCCTTGATTTTTCATTGAAAAACCGTGGGTTTGGAGGGTTGAAAAACAATGAAAAAAATTGTTGATTTGTTGATTCTATGATTGGTTTGATGTTGTAATATTCAAAGCATGAATTAGGGTAGAAAAACAAGCAAAAATTTTGCATGTTTTCCTTGGAAATCCGTGGCTTCCATGGTGTGAAAATTTCATGAGTTTTGTTGTTTTAATTTAGTGTTAATATTCATTCAATTATATGTTAAGTTAAGCATGAAATGGACTTAAGAAACAAGAAAAGTTAGATGTAGAATTCTTGCTAAAACCGTGGGCATGAACATGATGAATGGGAAAGTTTTCAACGTTGATAAAAGTTGATAAAAACCCTAGGAAAGAAAGTGAAATTTTCTTTCTATTTATGCATAAAATCCGTGGCTATAACTAGGGTTAAAATGCATGTTTTGTTAAGTTTTTGAATGTTGTTTTATACATTGGGAAGCATAAGGATAATGTGTTGTGATGAAAATTAATTAGACGTGAATACCTAGTAAACCAAGGCTAGTTTGGAAAAAAATGTGTTGTGACTTGTGTTGATTTCTAAATGTTGAATCATATGGAAAGTTTTTATACAAAGTTTGGAAACTTTGTATAAAATAGGCCTTTGGTGTAGTACGTGGCAGGTACAAAGGTTCTGAAGCGTACCTAACACCGGGAAACCTTAAAATATAAGCGAAAACGCTGCCGAAATTTCTAAAATCAGCTTAAGGGTATTTCGGGAAATGAGGGGTAAAACTATTGAACTCGGGAAGGAAACCGAGACCCCTCGGTGAATTATGATTAGAAATGGAAAATCAACCCAAAAGGAATAGTAAACCGACCCCAAATCACTAAAATGCCTAAAACAGGAAAACAAATTTCATGTTAAGGGTATTTTGGGAAACGAGGGAAATTTTAGGTCGGGATAGGAAACCCAAGCTTCTCGAGGGCCGAGGGTCGGGGATGGGACAAATAACGTTTAGTAAGTAGTGAAAGGGCCATTTGAGACTCTGAAACGCTCGAAAAATGGAAAAAACGACCCTAGGTAACTGATGAATAGTAATCATGGGCCGGGGAAAATAAAGTTGAGATTTTGTAGCAATTTAAGCTGTAAAGTGATACAGAAATCTAGAAAATATTATTTTAAAAATAACTAGACTCAGAAAATAGGAAAAAAAATGATAGGACGAAACAATTACGATCCCGAGACCCGTTAGGGGCAAAATGGTCATTTTGACCAAAAATTTCCAAAAAGGCTCTGAAGGAGTCCTAAAAGACCTAGAGTAACTTAAATAAAATTCTAAAACTTAAAATGAAGATTTTAGAGTTAAAATTCTAAAAATTTTAGGAACACGGGCTTCAACACGGACGTGTATCAAGTCGTGTACAGTTACACGGGTAAGGAAGAGAACAACATGGCCGTGTACAATAGACCTGAGAGGAACACGGACTTGAACACGGGCGTGTATCAAGCCGTGTATAGTTACACGGCTAAGGAAGAGAACAACATGGCCGTGTAAAATAGACCCGAGAGGAACACGGGCGTGTTTCAGACCGTGTACCACAAATAAAATTTAAATGTGTATACTTGTTAAGTAAAATAAATATATGTTTAAAATGATAATAAAACAGGGTATTAACAGACACTATTATGTCTGTAGGAACCAAAAATAAGGATAAAACTGTGGAGGAGTTCCGGCAGTGGACACTAGCGCAGTATTGGTAAGTTCAAGCATTTTCGTGTCTGCAACATGAAATACTATGTGAATCTATTCTATACTAGTTGCTCACTAGATATAAGTTCCTATGCACATTTGGGGATTAGTTAGTATAACATATCCCAAATAACGAGAATAAGTAAGACCTACAGGCAATAAAGGATAGTGACCTTGGGGTGACATGTATGATCACTTGGTCAAAACTATAAATGGAAAGATGGTAATGAAACCATTAAGGCGTACCGCCCCTCCAACATAGTGGTGGAGGTTTGTTTAAATCCTACGGGGTTAACAGGGCTGTGGAGGACGATGTTCTAAGGTCGCTCCTTAGACCCTTCATTTAGCGCGCTAATAATCATCGGTACTGCCATAAATAGAGCTCTACATTATAAATCTAATAGAAAATAAGCAATCACAAAATGGAAAAAAAATCATAATTGAGCATAACTGAAATTTATATTAGAATAATGTAAGCTCGGTTAGGATATGTGAATAGTACACAGTTAGGGTAACTGATACTATTCACCGGTCAAAGGTCAACTGTACTATTCATAAAAGATTGAGTTTTTCTTGTTTTTGAATCAATATGATTCTTACTATGGATTTTTGAACTTACTGAGCCTGTTAGCTCATCGGTTTGTTCATGTTGCAGGTAAGAAACCTGTCCAGTAGATTCCTGGATGGCGGCAGAATGCGAACGTGTCGAGGGATAGGGAACTCACCGTGGACATGATCCTGCCATAAGTTTTTCGATGAGCTTTTTGAGTAAAGAAAATATGTTTGGAGACAAAGCATACAATACATATAGATATTATATATGTTACCACATATGCTATACTTATTTCAGACATGAAAAAGCCAGTATTATATTTTACATCGCTTTCTTACTTGATAATCATAAGAAAAAGTATGTATAAAAGAAAAAAAAATTTAGGGTGAAATTTTAGGCCCTAGTGTTTAAGAAGATTTAGTAAAAGAGTTTAAAACTGACGACTCAGATTCAGCACACGAACGGTCTTGGTCGACCATAGAGTCGATTCATGACGGTTGCAAGTGGTTGGAATCTAGGGACGTCACAAAAAAGGTTCGACCATTTTGAAGCAAAAAACCCGTAGCCTTTCCAAAGGCAAAACAAAGAGAAAATTTTTTTTTCTAAGTATCCAAGAGGGCAAGCTGTGAGCAACCAAGAGGAACCAAGCCAAATATTCAAGTTTTCTTCACAAAAGTGGTATCAAATTCTTCATTGAAGTTAAGGGAAGCAAGAAAGTAAGGTAACCATCTTTGGTTTGAAAATTTTCTTGCTTTTTCATTGAAAAATCCGTGGGTTAAATAGTGTGAAGGATGAGAAATATTGTGGTTTGTTTTTGTTGATTTGGTGCTTGGGTTTTGTTAATGGTTTGATTAGAAGAAAAACCATGCATTTTGTTTAAAGAAAAACAAAGTTTTGGTTGGTTTTTCAAGGGTAAAACCGTGGGTTACTTGTGTGTTTGATGATGGATTATTGTTGTTTAAGTGTTGTAATGCTTTAAATCATGTTTTGGTGAAATGGAAAGCATGATTTGTATGGTTATAAAGCTTGGAAAAATTTGGCATCAAATTTCCCTAATATGGCCGTGGGGTGTAATTATGGTTTGGTGAATATTTTTACATGATTAACTTGATGTTTAGTTAGTTTAAATCATGCATTTAATTATGAAAATGATGGTTATGTGGTTGAAAGCATAAAAAAAAAAATTTGGTGCATGTTTTACCTAAAATGGCCGTGGGGTATGAATGGCTAAAAACCCTAAGAATTGTGTTGTAAAATGCATGGAAATTGGCTTGAAAATGTGCTAGGTAATGACATTGGAACATCCTAAAATTTGGTTGAAAGATTGAAAAGTTTTGGTTAGGTTTTGAGTATGAAAACCGTGGCTAAACCTAAGGGTAAAATTGAAAGAATTTTTTTAATTGTGGTTCAAAATGTGAATTGGAAATTGTGTGAGCTTTTATGTAAAATTTTATGTGAGCTTTTATGTAAAAGTTTGGGAAACTTTTACATAAAAGCTTTTACATAAAATTGTGTGAGCTTTTATGTACTATACCAAAGTCCTATTTTATGTAAAAGTTTGGGAAACTTTTACATAAAATAGGACTTTGGTATAGTACGTGGCAGGTACATATGGTTCGAGGTGTACCTAACGTCGGTAGCCTTAAATTTACGCCAAAATGCTATCAAAATTTCGAAAACGACATTTAGGTAAAAAGGGAATTAAAAATAAAAGTTTAGGGTCGGGTCGGAAACCCGAGTCCCTAAAAGAAAATTGAATAATGGAAACCTAAGGGGTGATTTGTGAATAGTAACCCATCCCCTTAAAAATGTAAAACGCGAGTGAAACTGAAAAACCGACCCCGAGGGGGGGTGTTTTTGAGAAACGAAGTAAAGGTCTGAGTCGGGTACGGAAAATCCGAGTCTCGGAGACCTAAATCAGGAAAGTCAAGTTGAACGTTTTAAATACTAGTGAAATGTCCATTTGAGGCTCCAAAATGATAGAAAATCACTAAACCGACATAAGGATCGGAATAGTACTTCCCGAGGGTCAGGAAGGTGAAAAATGGAAATAAAATAAAAACAAACCTGGTAATGAGTAGGAAAGAGTCAGAAATGTTCCTGAGAGCCAAAAGTGCGGTCTGGATCGAGAAAATTCCGTCAGCGGCATAATTGTAATTTTGCCAAAATATAGGAGCAAAATCATAATTTTACAAAAGTTAAGAAAAATGGGGAAAATGATAAATAAAGTCTAAAAAGTTATAAATAGGTTTTATTTAAGCTTTTAATAAAAAAATAAAAGCTATAAATGGAAATAAAATTAACAGACAAGGTTTTGTCTGTAGGATCCCAAAATCGACCCACAAGGAGAGCGATTATAGATCCAGAAAGGAAAAGGAGAAGAAACGGATAAGGTAAGCTCAGACATTTACTTGCCTGTAACATGTAGCATTATTGTTGCTAACTTTGATGTACTAACTATAAGTTAGGTACATATGTGCTACGGGCACTATTATAGAATAGAGAGAGAAGAAATGTGCTACGGGCACTATTGAAATGGGACACATAATAAATTGTGCTTCGGGCCCTAGAGTGAGGTTAATGAAACTTACTCGCCTAAAATTAAAATGTGAACCATTCCTAACCACGGGGCAATATGCAGTCACCGGGTTAGAACTTTAAAAAGTTGGTAATGAAACCACTTTGGCGTACCAGCCTTCCGTACAGGGAGGTAAACTTTGCCTTCGGGGCTATGATGATGAGATTAAGGCTGTGGAGGTCAGCACTAATGTACCACTCCCAGTCATGCGCACTAAAATGGTACTGCCAACATGAGCTCAAAACCAGAACATAATTAAAGATAATTACCTAAAACTGAAACTATGCCATAATTGAGCATAAGACAGTTTCGTGAGAATACTAACACCGTGGTCCATGTACTGTTGACATACTATGTTGTGGTCAAAATACTATTTATGATGAATAGTGGTCAATGTTACTATTCATGATAAATAGTTCTATTCATAGAAATTCTATTTCTTGCATGTTTGAACTTACTGAGCCTGTAACTCACCATTTTTGCTTATGTTGCAGGTAAGCGACCAGCTCAGTAACTTTGTATGACTGGATGGCTGACGGGATAGCGAGTGTTAAATGGGATAGGAGGCCAAGGGATATGGTCCTATCAGAGTCTTTCTGCTGAGCGATAATAGAGAAAGGGGAAAAAGAAACAATTCTTTTGTAAATATATATTTTGTGAAAGTACTATATTATGTAAATTACTTTGTACTTGCAAACAAAGTAAATAGTGGATGATGTTTAAAAAAAAAATTTCCCCAAAAACGTCATGTTTTAACGAGAGATAGATTAACCGGTGACCCATGAGAGTACAATCTATCGCAGTTAGTTATGAAGCTTAACTGTAATAGTATTGTATGATCTCTACGAAGGGCGGGCCGCCACAATTTCGGGAAACGAGGGATAAAAATATTGGACACGGGAAGGAAACCGGGACCCCTCGGAGGATTAGGATTGAAAATGGAAAACCAACCCAAGAGGAATAGTAAACCGACCCCTTATGACTAAAATACCTAAAATAGGAAAAAATTTCATATTAGGAGTATTTTGGGAAACGAGGGGAAAATTAGGTCGGGATAGGAAACTCGAGCCTCTCAGGGACTGAGGGCTAGAGATGGGATGAAAAACATTTCAGCAGTAGTGAAATGGCCATTTGGGGCTTCGAAACACTCGAAAAACGAGAAACGACCCTAGGTGATGAGAAACGGCCGTGTAAAATAAAACCGAGAGGTACACGATCGGGGACACGGGCATTTTGCAGACCGTGTACCATATAAAGAATTGAAATGTTTTGTAAAATTTATCACAAAATAAATATGTTTAAAGTGATAATTAATAAAAGATATTAACAGACAATATTATATCTGTAGGAACCCAAATTAGAGATAAAACTACGGAAGAGTTCCAGAAGTGGACATTATTGCAGTATTGGTAAGTTTAAGCATTTTCATGTCTGCAACATGAAATACTATATTACTTTGTTATGTACTAGTTGTACAATATGTATCAAGTCCTGTGGACATGTGGAGATTAGTTAGTATAACAGGTACCACATAATAAAAGGAACAGAATATCTAAGGCCTACGGACGATGGAGGTTAGTGACCTTGAGGTGACGATTAATGTCACTTGATCAAAACTATAATTGAAAGATGGTAATAAAACCATTTAAGGCGTACCACCCCTCCAATGTTGTGATGGAGGTTTTTCAGGTCCTACGGGGATATAATAAGGGCTATGGAGGCAGAAGTTCCAGGGTCACTCCCTAGGCCCTCCCAGTCAGCGTGTAAGACAAATTATCGGTACTGCCATAAAAGAGCTCAATACCAGAATACAAATAGAGAAAGAATAACAAATTATATGGTGAAAGCCATAATTGAGCATAACTGAAGCTTACATTAAGTATAGCGAACTCGGTTAGAGAAATATGAATAGTAATCATTTAGGCTAATGTGAATATTATCCGGTTAAAGTAATATGAATAGAAACCTGTTAAGGTAACAGTTACTATTCATTGATCAAAGGTCAAAGTCACTATGAATAATACTATTCATAGAAAATTGAGTTTTAATGTTTTTGAATCCATGTGCTTCTTACTAAGTATGTTTGAACTTACTGAGCTTGTTAGCTCATCAGTTTGTTCATGCTGCAGGTAAGAAACCTGTCCAATAGATTATATGGATGGCAGTAGGATGTGCGTGTGTCAAGGGATAGGGAATTCACTATGGACTTGGTCCTGCCATAAGTCTTCCGCTGAGCTTTGAGAGTTTGTGAATTGAAGAGAATGTGTCATTGAAAAAAATAAATGCAGTATAAATATTTTGTATATTATACATTATGTTATACTTAAAAAATAACTAAAAGTTAGTATTGTATTTTACATGGCTTTTATACTTAGCTTTCTTTTCGAGAAAGTATGTATTAAAAAGAAAAAAAAATTATGGGTGAAATTTTCAGGCCCTGAAAAATGAGAGTTTAAAAAAATGAGTTTTAAAATGGGGATTCAGATTCGTCGCATGGGCTGTCTTGGATGACAATGGAGTCGGATCCTGACAGTTTTGCGTGGTTGGATTCGGGGGCGCCACAGGTTAGTTTAGAGCGGTTGATCATATCCCTATTGGCATGAAGCGCGATTTGCTTGTCAATCTAAGTAAGTTAGTTTTTTTTAAGTTAGTTAACTTTATGTTTATTCGAGGTTATATAATCTTGTAGGCCATACGATGACTAGACCACCGTACGTGAGACCTCACCCATATCGACCGAGAGGACCGATCTGGGTATGGACTAGACTCGTGATCAGACCATCTATGATATGGTGAGTAGCACAACGACCACTAGTACCTGAGCCACTAGCGCCAAGGATTGTAGCACTGGCATCGGTACATGCACCACCCCCTCGATCAGTTGTAAAGCCACCGGTAGTAGTAGATATTCCAGTGGTAGGAGATCAAGCTTGTATAGGAGCTAGAGTATCAGTGCGAGTAGCACATGCTTTTAGAGGCAGTCATCCACCTACGTTCGAGGGAGGTCAGCAGGGGATCTCTATTCGGGACTGGCTACATGATGTAGAGACAATCATACGCCAGTGTGACATAGATGAGGATTACTGGGTATTGATGGCCATTGGCACATTCCGTGAGGATGCATGGTTATATTGGGAGTACTGTGATCAGGAGATGTTATTAGCACTGGATTGGGCTGAGTTTCGCCAAATCATGATGCAACAGTTTTCGTAGAAGAGTTCAACACTGGTGTCAGACCCTCTTGATAGCAGGGTAGTAGCGCCACCACCGACTATGTCCAAATATGCAGATGTTAGAGACTTTGTTCTTCGGGCAGAGAGACAGCAAATGATGTTAAGCGATACTGTATTCACTTATGCAGTCAGGTTCCAGAATAATGTTGCAAGGAGATGTCCTCTGTCCAACCTCACAGACGAGGATTTTTGTGACATATTTTGGAAGGGACTCACTATAGAGGGTAACTCCTTTATACACTACTACTTTGCGTGAGTTTATTGTCGCTGTAGCTAAAGTAGAGGAGGAGATGATGATAGAGCGCATGGTGCGCAAGAGGCATGAATAGTTACTACAGGAAGCAATGTTAGATCGCCTGTACGGATCTGGACCGATGGCAAACGATCATGAGGCTAGTCCATCGAGATAACTAGAGAGTACGGGTGCAGCTGAAGGATCAATGCCATTCGAGGCCGGAAACAAAACGGATGAGGAAGAAATGGATCCAGTTGAATTTTTGACAATCCCGGAACAACCTCAGTTAAGAGATCATGTATAGAAAGACATGTGTTGTACACATATATATATATCTCGGTATATACGTATATATGACTGTATCGAAAGGCTATTTCGAGAAAAGCCTTCGACTGATGTACTTTTGAAAAAAAATTGAAATGAAAAGAAATGACAATCACATTTTGACATGTTTGATGGATGAAATGTTGAAATTATGTGATGATTAAAACTATTTTTACTTATATTGCAAAAGTATGTTTGTAAAAATCTAACGATCGACTCTCATGCGATTATAGGAAGTAGAAAAGATGGTGAATTCGCGAAACCTACGAAATATGGGAGGGCATCCAGTCCTGTCAGAAAGGGTGGACAAGTTACAAGCTTTGATTGAGGCTTAAATGAGAGAAAATGCTGAACTAAGGCAAAGACTGGAGCAAATGGAGCAAAGACAAGGCCAATAAGAGGGCTAGAACCCACAAATGGCCGCACCTGAACCAGAAGTGCCGCCAGTAGTACTAGAAGAAGAAATAGAACCCCAACCACAACCCCGGATCAACCACGAACCACTATATGAAAGATTTCGATGAATGAAGCTGTCGGAGTTCTAGAGGGTTCCACAAGCCCTTTGGAAGCAGAGGAGTGGTTATCCTCACTCCATATGATCTTGAAATTTATGGAGCTGAATGATCAGGAAAAGATTATGCATGCATCCTTTGTTCTGAAGAAGGATGCAAGATTTTGGTGGGAATCAGTCAAGTTAAGAAGAAACATGTATACAATGTCTTGGTTGGACTTTTTGGAGGAATTTAATAAAAAGTACAACAATCTCGCAGTACTACGACCACAACAAAGAGAATTTGTAAAATTAAAGCAGGGGGACATGTCAGTAATTGAAGTCTGTAGCAAGTTTGACCAGTTGTCCCGACTGTGCTCATACACTATCACCACTGAGAGGGAGAAAATCCAGAAATGCTGGGAATGTTCTGTCCCAAAATCTCAGCATTGGTAGACAGTGGATTGACGCCGCCCACTACGGTATCCGATTGTGTTAGTAGGGCGTTGAGGGCTGAATATTACTTGGTTCGACAGTAGGAGGAAAGGGAAAAGATTTGGGATGCTAGGAAGAAGGAGAAGGTCTTGGCCAAAGCTATAAAATTTGGATCCCAGGTTGGACAAAGCAGCAAACCGAATCAGAACACTAAGGCTGGACAAGCAAGTACTTCCGGTCAGCAGTCCCAGGGGAAGACAAAAGGAAATAATTCTGAAAATAGGAACCAGCAGAGGAGAACGAACAATAATGCTGGCCCTATTATTCAAGACTGTGTAGTCTGCGGAAGAGACATGCAGGCCGATGTAGACTTGCCCCTAATGCCTATTTCTAATGTGGGAAGGACAGTCACTTTGCCAGAAACTGTCCGAAAAATAGGCAAAATGTACAAGGCTCATCTCAGTCACAACACCAACGTTCCCAGGCACATTCATTGCAGGCTAAGGCTGAAGGTTTGTCCCATTCAAAGAGGTAGGAAAGACCAGAACGCTTGCCTCATGCAGATGCGAGAGTCATGGTCTATACAAAGGAAGATGCAGAAGCCGGAACGTCAAATGTAGTGACAGGTCAGTTTTCTGTCGCTAATAATTTGGTGTCTGTTTTATTTGATTCTGGAGTTACACATTCTTTCATTCCATACCAGTTTACGAATAGGATAGGATATCCTAAAGACAATATGGGTATGACATTTAGAACTGCATTACCTTCGGGGGAAGTCCTGATGTCCAATTATTAGTTACCTCATGTACCAATAATTATGGCAAATAGGGAGTTGTATGCAGAATTGATCGTGATGGAGCTTACTGAGTACAATGTAATACTAGCAATGGATTTCGTAGGGAAGTATCAAGCCACGATCGATTGCCGAAAGCGGAAGATAAGCTTTCAACCTGACCAAGAAGATGGATTTGAGTACGTTGATACGTCATGCAAATCAAAGAAGATAATGATCACCTCAATGAAGGTAAGAAGGCTAATGTCTAGCGGTTGTGCTGGGTATTTAGCATGTATATTGGACGTGATGAAGGAACGGAGCTTCAACCTGAAGCTGTTCCTATTGTAAATGAATTCATTGATGTCTTCCCAGAGGAATTACCAGGATTGACGCCTGAACGAGAAATCTCCTTTGAGATCGAGCTGATGCCAGGAACTACACCTATCTCAAAGGCACCATACCAAATGGCACCAGCTGAATTAAAAGAATTACAGGAGCAGTTGAATGAGCTTCTTGACAAAGGATTTATATGCCCGAGCTATTCCCCATGGGGTGCTCTAGTGTTGTTTGTCAAGAAAAAGAATGGGTCGTGTCGCATGTGCATTGATTACCAGAAGTTGAACAAGGTCACTGTCAAGAATAGGTATCCATTACCTAGAATTGATGACTTGTTCGATCAACTAAAAGGCACAGCATTATTCTCCAAGATTGAACTAGAATCAGGATACCATCAACTGAGGATCAAGGAGAGTGACGTCCACAAGACCGCATTTCAGACCCGCTACGATCATTACGAATTTCTTGTGACGCCGTTTGGGTTAATAAATGCACCAGTAGCTTTTATGGACTTGATGAATTGAGTCTTTAAGGAATACTTGGATAAGTTTGTCATTGTGTTTATTGCTGACATACTCATATATTCAAAGACTCGCGAGGAGCATAAGGAGCATCTGAGGATTATCCTGCAAATGATAAGGAAACATCAACTCTATGCCAAATTCTCCAAATGTGAATTCTGGCTGGATAAAGTACATTTTCTTGGACATGTGGTTTCCAAGGAAGGAATCACTTTGGATCCTACAAAAGTGGAGGTGTTCAAATGAATGGCCCGCACCTAAGAGCGTGACGGCAATACAGAGTTTCTTAGGTCTAGTCGGCTATTATAAAAGATTTGTAGAGGGATTCACATGACTCACGGCACCTCTTACAGCTTTGATACGCAAGGAGAGGAAGTACGAGTGGACAGAGGTGTGTGAAAGAAGTTTCCAAGAGTTGAAGAAATGACTAACGAGCGCGTCGATACTGACAATTGCTACTGAAGGGGAGATGTTCGTGATATATAACGATGCCTTGAAGATGGGATTAGGAGTGGTCCTGATGCAAGGCGACAAGGTGATTGCCTATGCCTCACGTCAATTAAAGGACCATGGGAAGAATTATCCTACGCATGACTTGGAACTTGTCGTAGTAGTGTTTACACTAAAGATCTGGCGACACTATCTGTATGGAGCTCAGTGTCAGATTTATACTGACCACCAAAGTTTAAAGTATTTCTTCACGCAAAAAGAGCTAAATATGTGGTAAAGAAGATGGCTGGAGCTGGTTAAAGACTATGATTGTGAAATCCTCTATCATCCTGGAAAAGCCAATCGCGTTGCAGATGCGTTAAGTAGAAAATCTCCTGTTTTGCAACAATTGTCTATTGGAAAACTTCTAAAGCCATTGCAGTAAGAAATCAACATGCTAAATGTGGAGCTGATAGTTGGAAAATCAGCTGCACCGCAACTGGAATCAATGTTGTATGAGGATATCAGGGAGGCTCAGAAATAAGATCTGAAGCTAACAAGTTCGCAAGAGGAAGTGTCTAAATATGGATTAATCCTACATTAGGGAAGAATTCAAATTCAAGATGATGAAAGATTAAGAAGGCAAATTATGGTAGAAGCCCATGAAACGCCATATTCAGTACATCTCGGAGCTAGTAAGATGTACCATTTGAAGCTACAATTCTGGTGGAAAGGGATAAAGAAAGACATTGTTGAGTTTGTAAGCAGATGTATGACATGCCAAAAGGTTAAGGCTGAACATCGTCATCCAGGCAGAAAACTAGCACCGTTGAAGATTCCTGAATGGAAATAGGAACATATCACAGTGGACTTTGTGGTGAGGCTACCGAAGACCCGAGAAGGTTATGATACCATTTGGGTTATTGTCGATAGGTTGACAAAGACGGCAATGTTTATTGCAGTGAAATGACCTTTTCGTTGGAAAAGTTAGCAAGCTTGTATGTTAACCACATAGTCAGGTTACATAGAGTTCCTAAATCCATTGTGTCAGATCATGATCCACGATTCACTTCGAACTTTTGGACATGTGTGCAAGAAGCTATGGGAACAGAAGTGCGTCTGAGCACAGCATTTCATCCGCAGACAGATGGGCAATCTGAGTGAACCATTCAAATGCTAGAAGACATGCTGCGTTCATGTATAATAGATTTCCCAGGGAACTGGAATGAGAAACTTCCATTGGTAGAGTTTTCGTACAATAACAGCTACCAAGCTTCTATAGGTATGGCACCCTATGAAGCTCTATATGGAAGGAAGTGTAGATCACCGATTCATTGGTATGATTTACAAGAAAAACGACTGCATAAGACAGATTTCGTATAAGAAATAGTGGATGTAGTTACAAAAATACAACAACAGATGAAAATAGCCTAGAGCAGACAGAAGAGCTATGCAGACAAAAGATGAAGAGCCCTGGAGTTCAACGAAGGGGATTTCATATTTCTAAGAGTTTCACCAATGAAAGGAATAATGCGGTTCAGAAAGAAAGGGAAATCAAGTCCAAGATATATTGGACCATATGAGATTATCGAACGCATTAGTAAAGTCGCTTATATATTGGTGTTACCTCCAGAAATGTCGGTAGTACATAATGTGTTTCCCGTGTTGATGCTACGGAAGTATACACCAGATTCGTCCCATGTGTTTAAACATGAACCGATCCAGATTCAAGAGGATCTAACCTATGAAGAAAGACCTGTTCAAATTTTGGCACACGAAGATAAAGTTTTGAGGAATAAAACAATCCCATTAGTCAAAGTACTATGGAGAAATCACAACGTGGAAGAGGCTACATAGGAGAGAGAAGACGAAATTAGGAATTTGTACCCCCACTTATTCTAAATTTTCGAGGATGAAAATTTTATAAGGTGGGGTGAATGTGACAACCGGGAATTTTAGATTCTTGAAGTAGATAAAAATTGTATGTATGTACCAATTTTAATAAATAAACTATGAAAAAGTTGTGTTTTAATACTGTTGAGAATACTGTAAAAATGTTCTGGCAGTGTTAAAGTGTGTGAGTTCGGGAATGGAAAATCTTATCGAATAGAATCGGGTGAGATGGTTCGAAAACGGAGCCGAAAACCCTAGGGAGTACACTGAAATGCACTAAAAAGATAGAAATTTACGGTAGAGAATTTTGACCAAACGGAAGCAAAATAAAATAAATCGATCGCACCGAATGTACCTGGAGCCCGCCTACATGATTTTGGTAAAGTTCCGTTCGGTTTGACTTTCGGTGAAAATTTGACCACAATTAATTAGGGAATTAATCCCTTAATATAATAGGATGACATTACTGTTAGGAAATGCCATAAGCATTAGAGACATTTTGATGTATTTTTTTTGAACTGAATAATAAAATTATATATAGAGGTTATTCATTACATTGCTGTTTGTCCTCATTCTATTTACATGTTAAAGTAAATGTAAGCAAATTTGGCTCACTGACTGCTTCTGTTAAAACTGTTAGAAACAATGCATGCAATGGACTTTTGTATGCAAGAAGACAATGTTCTAAAGTAAGTGGTCAAAACTAAGGTCTGTAGTCTATGGGGTTAGACTGATCATCTAACTCATGTTAAGACTATTATGTTGTCTAAAGCCATGGTGGGGACGGTTTGTCTTGACTGTCTGGAGCATAGACTCCCAAGTAGAGACATAGATATGTTGCTTGGTGGTGACATATTAGACTAGGACTAAAGCATGATTGATCTACGTAGTCCACTATGAGTGGATCAATCTGGTTTTAACGTTCATTGTGCCATAACCTTAATCCTGAGTGAATGAACTACTTCATGTATATGACTTGTGTACTTTGATGTTCTAATGGCTAAAGCATCTCAGAGGTAGTAAGCTTAAAGAACGGTTCGTTAGGTGCATGACTCGTATACGATGAAGGGTTTGTTTACAGATATCGGAATCATAGCTCTAATAAGGAGTTAAGGGTATCCTCTTAAAGGCATTATACTGGATGTGAAAATGGACACGGCCTTGGGTCGTCTACTGGGCGGATGACTTCTTATTCATATATGGTGAATAATCATTTTCTTATTTGGTAGTATAATGGAACTTTAAGATAGCCTGATCAGTAGCATTGAACTGACTTTGACCTAAGGCTGATCATGGATATCATATGAGGGTTTTGCATACATGACAAGGTCATTGGACAATAACTTGTCACAGGCTTACATAATACGGTATATAATTGGGAGTTCAGTTTCAGGTTTACAGTGGTGTGACTTTGAAATTAGTGATCATATGATTGAGTTGTTCGGTAAAGAATGATGATCATATGGATTCACGGGAGCCCGATTATATATGTCTAATTGGTCCCTCTACTAGCTCTAATTCCTTAACGATTAGTAAATTGATTTGTGTATTCTATTGGCTAGTTGATTATGCACGGATGGTGTTGACATAGGATTAGGATGATAGACAAGATTCTCTCCGATTGAATTTAGATTTTGTTTTGGATAATAGAGTACACAATTATTCGAACTCCAAATAAAGTTGCCATGATTTTATTTGAGATTGGATTGGAATTGTAGAAAATTATCCATGAGAACAAAAATTTGAAATACAACTGTTTGTGGATTTTGAAATTTGAAATTTGAAATTTGAATTTGAAATTTGAATTTAAAATTTGAAATTTGAATTTGAATTTTGAATTTTGAAATTTGAAATTCCAATTTTGAATCACAGTCCAAGTGGAATTCGAATTCTTTGTGGATAATTCCACAAGGCTAGAATTCGAATTTGGGTTGGATTATGAAGAGGAAAATCTTGTTTGAATCCTACTTGAATTTTGAATCCCAATCCTAACTAACTTGGTCGAAAATTTTGAGGAATATCCTCATGGAATTTTTGAAATTTTTGTGGATAAGATTTAGGAAAAAATTCAAGTTTCAATCCTAGTTGAATTTGTATTCTCTCCTCCCTATATTGGCCAAAATTTATTGACTGTAGCTTCAAGAAGATTTTCAGTTATTTTGGATGAGGATGAGATAAAGTTCAAGCTTGAAATCCTAGTTGAGTTTTGATTCTCCCCTTACTTTTGTGGCCGAAAATATTTATGGAATAATCCTAATAGATTTTCAGAGTTTTTGGTTGGTAATTCATTAGAAAAATTAGAGAAAAGTGGCCAAACTCTTGCCACTTTTACAGCCAAAAATACGTGCCACTTTAGTGCATTCCAAGCCATATTTTGTCTAAAATTTCACACCAAAATTAGCTTCCATTTCATTTCTAGCATCAAGGAATCAAATAGATAAGGTAAGCTTCCAAATTGAAGCAATTTTACTTGATTTTCTTAGTGAAAATCCGTGGATATGAAGGTGTAGAAACATTGATAAAAATTGATGATTTGTCGATGTTATGATTAGTTTGCTGTTTTCGAGATTAAAGCATGATTTAGGGTTAAGAAACAAGCAAAAATTTATGCTTGGTTTCCATAAAAAACCGTGGCACCATTGGTCTGAAAAATGATTGGAAATTGGTGATTTGGTTTAGTGTTTATATTCATTTGGTTACATGTTGAATCAAGCATGAATTGGAATCAAGAAAAAAGAAAATTTGATGAATTTTCATGCTAAAATCCATGGGTGATAACCACTAGAAAATGGGAAATTTTTAGTGTTGAATAGGAATGTGTAATGTTAACAAAAACCCTATGAAGGAAAACAAGATTTTCTATGTGATTTTACATGAAAAATCCGTGGCTAATGCTAGGGTTAAAATGAAAATTTGGTTAGGTTTTAATGTTAATTTGCACATTAGAAAACCTAAGAGTGATGTGTAATATTGGAATGTTGTGATGAAAAACATTTGGTGATGATTAACATGATGAACCAAGGCTAGGTTTGGAAAGAATTTGATGTTATGTATTGATTTTTGAATGCTGGTTAATGTGGAAAATTTTTATACAAAATTTGGAAACTTTGTATAAAATAGACCTCTGGTATAGTACGTGGCAGGTACAAAGGTTCTGAGGCGTATCTAACGCCGGCGAAACCTTAAAATACAAGCAGAAATGCTACAGAAATTTATAAAAAAACATAAAGGGCATTTCGAAAAACGAGGGATAAAAATATTGAACTCAAGAAGGAAACCGGGACCCGTCAGAGGATTAGGATTGAAAATGGAAAAACAACCCAAGAGGAATAGTAAACCGACTCTTTATGACTAAAATACCTAAAACAGGAAAAAATTTCATGTTAGGGGTATTTTGGGAAATGAGGGTAAAATTAGGTCGGGATAGGAAACCCGAGCCTTTCAAGGACCGAGGGCTGGGGATGGGATGAAAAACATTTCAGGAGTAGTAAAATGGCAATTTGAGGCTCCGAAACGCTCAAAAAAGGAGAAACAACCCTAGATGACGGATGAATAGTAATTGAGAGCCGGGAAAATAGATAATTGAGATTTTACAGTAAATGAAGCTGTAAAATGATACAGAAGCTTAGAGAATATTATTTTAAGATATTTGAGCTTAGAAAATTCAAGAAAAATGATAAGACAGAATAGTTACATTCCCAAGACCCGTTAGGGGTAAAATGGTCATTTTGACCAAAAATTTCTGAAAGGCTCAAAAAGGACCATAAAGGACCTAGAATAAAATCTTAAATAAAATTCTAGGACCCAAAATAGAGAATTTAGAGTTAAAAATCTAGAGTTTAAATAGTACATGTGCGTGCACAGTGAAACACGGCCGTGTAAAATAAAACTGAGCGGTACACGGTCGGGGACACGGGCATGTTGCAGACCGTGTACCACATAAAGAATTGAAATGTTTTGTAAAATTTATCACAAAATAAATATATTTAAAGTGATAATTAATAAAGGATATTAATAGACAATATTATGTCTGTAGGAACCCAAATTAGAGATAAAACTGCGGAAGAGTTCCGGAAGTGGACAATATCGCAGTATTGGTAAGTTCATGCATTTTCATGTCTGCAACATGAAATACTGTATTACTTTGTTATGCACTAGTTGTACACTGGGTATCAAGTCATATGGACATTTGGGGATTAGTTAGTATAACAGGTCCCACATAATAAAAGGAACAGAATATCTAAGGCCTATAGGCGATAGAGGTTAGTGACTCTGAGGTGACGATTAATGTCACTTGGTCAAAACTATAATTGAAATATGGTAATAAAACCATTTAAGACGTACCATCCCTCCAACGTTGTGATGGAGGTTTTTCAGGTCCTACGGGGATATAATAAGGGCTGTGGAGGCAGAAGCTCTAGGGTCGCTCCCTAGGCCCTCCCAGTCAGCGCGCAAGACAAATTATCGGTATTGTCATAAAAGAGCTCAATACCAGAATACAAATAGAGAAAGAATAACAAATTATATGATGAAGGCCATAATTGAGCATAACTGAAGCTAATATTAAGTATAGCGAACTAGGTTAGAGAAATATAAATAGTAACCAGTTAGGCTAATGTGAATAGTATCCGGTTAAAGTAACGTGAATGGTAACCTATTAGGGTAACAGTTACTATTCATCAGTCAAAAGTCAAAATCACTATTCATGATGAATAGTACTATTCATGATAAATAGTATTATCATAGAAATTGAGTTTTTAATTTTTTGAATCCATGTGATTCTTACTAAGTATGTTTGAACTTATTGAGCCTGTTAGCTGATCAGTTTGTTCATGTTGCAGGTAAAAAACCTGTCTAGTAGATTATATGGATGGCTGCAGGATGTGCGCGTGTCAAGGGATAGGGAATTCACTGTGGACTTGGTCTTATCATAAGTCTTCTGCTGAGCTTTGAGAGTTAGTGAATTGAAGAGAATGTGTCATTGAAAAAAATAAATGCAGTATAAATATTTTGTATATTATACATTATGTTATACTCAAAAAGAGAACTAAAAATTAGTATTGTATTTTATATGGCTTTTATACTTAGCTTTCTTTTCGAGAAAGTATGTATTAAAAAGAAAAAAAAATTATGGGTAAAATTTTCGGGCCCTGAAAAATGAGAGTTTAAAAAAATGAGTTTTAAAATGGCGATCCAGATTCGATGCGCGGGCTGTCTTGGACGACAAGTCGGATCCTAACAGTTTCGCGTGGTTGGATTCGGGGGCGCTACAGTAAGTATATGTATGTACATAAATAGTAAAACATGCGTATTAAAAAAAATTCCTAAAATTATGCTACTAAGAATAGTAGTTTTAAGTAAGTTTAGTATGTTCAAATTAAGTAAGTTCAGTTAAGAGAAGTTTTAAGTGATGATCCGGGGCCGCCAGGGCTCCGGGCTATCACAGTTGCTATCAGAGTTGTATCTTGCCACCTACCTCACATTGCCGCATGCTAGCCTCATTTACCCAACTAAGTTAGTTTTTATTTTACGGTATTAGTATGTAAGTTAATGTTTAAGTTATAATATGTGGACCTGGGTACACTAGTAGAACCCCACCGGAGGAAACCCTTGTTTTAAAGGACATCATGGTTAGAATGCATGCATAAACAACCCAGGCATCCCGAGAGGATGAGTTAATAGCACAACTCGTGGCTATGCGAGAAATGAGGGGCAACCAACAGCGTGAACTAAACTAGCTTAGGGAATAGCTGGGCCAGCAAACCCAAGCACCACAAGCAGCAGCAGGCCAGCTCTTAAGAGGCCCACGGGAGCAAGCGACTCCCCTAACTGAGGAAGCTTTGTGAGGATGTGAAATCCCTAAGCCTCCAGCAGTACCCCAAGCAGTGGCTGCTCTTGTAGCAGTAAAGGTACCTCAGGCAACTTTTAGGGAAGGTGACTTATATAAGAGATTTTGGCGAATGAAAGCGCCAGAGTTTGAAAGAACCATCAACCCCATAGAAGTTGATGACTGGCTAACGGATGTCCAAGTAATCTTGGATTCTATAGGATTGGCCGATAAAGAGAAGGTGATATGCGCATCCTTTGCCCTAAGGAAGGAAGCGCGTGAGTGATGGAAGACAATAGTGATCAGAAGAAATGTCAGCGAGATGAGCTAGACTGAATTCATGGAGGAATTCAAGGAGATGTACTTCAATGACGAGGTGTTAGCAACGCAACAAGACGAGTTCACTAACCTGCGCCAAGGGATTATGACTGTGATGGAGCCACCCATTAGTTTGCATCATCAGACCTTGCTAGAAAGATAGATAGGGGCTTAGATAGGATGAAATAGACTTTTAGAACAGCACTTTTCTCAGGGGAAGTTTTATTGTCTAATTACTAGATGTGTTACATACTGGTAATTATTTACGAAAGAGAGCTAATCATTAACCAAATCATCATCGACATGATCGATTACGACATAATCTGGAGAATGGACTTCCTCGTAAGATACAATGCCATCATAGACTATCAAAGACTGAAAGCTGCTTTTGGACCGATCGGATGTGAAAAGTTCATCCATAATTGTTTGTCACTAAAGCAACCAACGACGATGATCTCAGTAATGAAGGCTTGCAAGATGCTACCCAGTGGATGCACGAGCTTCCTAGCACACGTGGTAGATAAGACTCGAGAAGCAGAGATAGGACCCGAGAGCGTACCAATAGCTAGGGAATTCATGGGAGTATTTCTAGAAGATCTTCCAAGACTTTCGCTAAAGTGCAAAATCTCATTTAAGATTGAACTTCTGCCAGGATCAGCCCCTATTTCTAAGGCCCCATATCGAATGGCCCTTACAGAGCTAAAGGAGCTCCAAGCCCAACTGAAGGACTTAATATATAAGAGATTCATTTGATAGAGTTGTTTACCCAAGGGAGTGCTTGTGCTATTCGTGAAAAAGAAAGACGGGATACTGAGAATGTGCATCGACTACAAAGAGTTGAACAGGATTACGATTAAGAACAAGTATCTGTTGCCATGGATTGATGATCTATTTGATCAGCTCCGAGACAATGCAGTGTTCTCGAAGATCGATCTACATTTAAGGTACCATTAGTTGTGAATCAGGGACGTGGATGTGCCCAAAACTACCTTCCAAACGCGACATGGCCACTACGAGTTTCTTGTTATGTCGTTCGAACTGACAAACACCCCAGCAACTTTCATGGATCTGATGAACTGCATGTACAAGGACTTTTTGGATAAGTCTATCATTATGTTCATCGATGGCATACTTATATACTCCAAGATGAAGGAAGAGCATGAAGAACACTTGAGGGTAGTACTATGCTTGTTAAAGGATCATCAGCTGCATGCCAAATTCTCTAAGTGCAAGTTTTGGTTGGACAAGGTTCACTTTCTAGGTCACGTAGTCTCCAAGAAGGGAGTATCTATAGACCCAGTAAAAGTTGAGGCAGTTAGCACATGGCCAGCTCTGAGGAGGGTGATGAAGATATGCAGTTTCCTAGGCCAAGTAGGATATTATTGGTGCTTCGTCCAAGGCTTTTCGAAGCTAGCTGCGCAACTTACAGTGCTTACCAAGAAAGGAAAGAGGTATGAATGGACCGATAAGTGTGAGGAGAGCTTCTAGGAGCTGAAACAGAGACTCACAAGTACTCCAATACTGACCATTCCAGATACTGGTCAGGGAAACTTTGTGATTTATAGCGACGCATCCAAGACCGGATTAGGAGCCGTGTTGATGTAGAATGGTAGAGTGGTCGCGTATGCTTCGCAATAACTCAAAGACCATGAGAAAAACTACCTAACGCATGATCTGGAGCTAGCAGTGGTAGTTTTCATGTTGAAAATATGGAGGCACTACCTCTACAGAATCAAGTGTGAGATTTACTCATACCACCAGAGCCTCAAGTACATTTTTATGCGAAAAGAGCTCCATATGAGGCAGCGAAGATGGCTAGAGTAGGTCAAGGATTATGATTGCGAGATCCTATACCATCCAGGAAAAGCCAATAAAGTGGTCGATGCACTGAGTCGTAAGCATTCCACTTTACTTATGGCTATCAGTGCCTTACCAAAAGCTCTACAGAGGGATCTGTGCAGCAGCAAGATCAAGATTCTGATAGGGAGATTACCCGACATGACTCACCAATTGACACTCCTGGATGAGATTAAGGTCGGCCAAGAGCTCAATTTGTTCCTAGTCAAGTCTAGAAAGGAAGCGACAGAGGACAAGGATTCAGAGTTTAGAGTCTCTAAGGATGGCATACTCTACTATGGGATAGAGTGTGTGTTCTGAAAAATGAAGAGCTCAAGAAGCGAATCCTCTCAGAAGCTCATGAGACACCATATTCTGCACATCCGAGAGCAAATAAGATGTACAAGGACCTTAAAGGTAGTTTTTGGTGGCCGGTAATGAAAAACGACATCACTGAGTTTGTCGCCAGATGCTTTACATGTCAGAAGGTTAAGGCAGGACACCAGCATCCTGTAGGAGAATCACAGAAAATCGAGCTACCAAGTGGAAATGGGACTAGATCATGATGCACTTCGTGGTTAGATTACTAAGGACATCCAATGGCAACGATACAATCTGGGTGATCATGTACAGACTGACGAAATCAGCCAGATTTCTAGCGATCAAAGTTAGCTACTCGGTGGAATGACTAGCAGAAATCTATGCGGCTCAGATCATAAGACTGCACGGATGTAGGAAATTTAAATCGATAAAAATGTATGAAAGTGGCACAGCAGAACAATAAAAATTTTTCAAGATCGTTAAATATCTCATGATGCCATATACAATAAACCAACAATAATTTAAACTCATACCTCAAAGACGCCAATCTGTAGGAAGAGAATGACCGGAGGGCTTCAACCAACTGGCTTTCTGTACTATCCTCCAATTCTTGAATGGCTGAGTGTATGGGCACTCTAAACCTCAATTAGTATGCTAGCACTGCTAGTCTTCTTCCGACCACCCAGATCTCTAAAGAACTTATTGTCACGGTGAGTTGTGCAACAATAAGCCTGCTCACTTGAGAGTCTGTGGTCTAAGAGAACTGGAGTGGTAGGACCTCTATTTATAGACTTGCATGAGGTGATCCTCTGAATTCGAATTGGATTAGAAGAAGATTTTCTCCCTTATCCACACACAAAATCTGAAACTAACAAGGCCAAAAAACATCAAAATATTTCGGCCACGTTCAAGATTTTATGTTCAAAATTCAAACAGGATTTTAACTTGAATTTTATCTCACCATTATCCAACCAAAAAATCTGAAAATCTATCTTGAGATTTCCTCTAAAATCTCAGCCACAAATAAGAGGAAGAGAATCAAAATTCGACTAGGATTTTCAAGCTTGAATTTTATCTCATCCTTATCCAAAATAACCGAAAATCTCCTAGGATATTCCTTCAAAATTTTTGGCCATAATTAGGGAGGAGAGAATCCAAATTTAACTGGGATTGAAACTTGAATTTTTCCTTGAATCTTATCCACAAAATTTTTGAAAATTCCATGAGGATAATCATCAAAATTTTCTACCAAAATTAGTTAGGATTGTGATTCAAAATTCAAGTAGGATTCAAACAAGATTTTCCTCTCCATATCCAACTCAAATTTGAATTTCATCCTTGTGGATTTACCACAAAAAATTTGAATCCTACTTGGACTGTGATTCAAAATTTGAATTTCAAAATTTCAAATTCAAATTTCAAATTTCAAATTTCAAATTTAAATTTCAAATTCAAATTTAAATTTCAAATTCAAATTTCAAATTCGAATTTCAAATTTAAATTTCAAATTTCAAAATCCACAAAACAGTTGTATTTCAAATTCTTATTCTCATGGATAATTTTCTACAACTCCAATCCAATCTCAAATAAAATCATGGCAACTTTATTTGGAGTTCAAATAATTGTGTACTCTATTATCCAAAACAAAATTTGAATTCAACCGGAGAGAATCTTGTCCACCATCCTAATCCTATGTCAACACCATCCATGCATAGTCAACTAGCCAATAGCATACACAAATTAATTTGCCAAACGATAAGGAATTATGTGGAGCTAGTAGAGGGACCAATTAGACATATATAATCGGGCTCCCGCGAATCCATATGATCATCATTCTTTACCGAACAACTCAATCATATGATCACTAATTTCAGAGTCACACCACTGTAAACCTGAAACTGAACTCCTAATTATATATCGTATTACGTAAGCCTATGACAAGTTATTGTCCAATGACCTTGTCATACATGCAAAACCCTCATATGATATGCATGATCAGCCTTAGGTCAAAGTCCGTTTAATCCTACTGATCAGGCTATCTTAAAGTTCCATTATACTACCGAATAAGAAAATGATTATTAACCATATGTGAATAAGAAGTCATCCACCCAGCAGACGACCCAAGGCCTTGTCCATTTTCACATCCAGTATAATGCCTTTAAGAGGATACCCTTAACTCCTTATTAGAACTATGATTCCGATATCTGTAAACAAACCCTTCATCGTATACAAATCATGCACCCAACGAACCGGTCTATAAGCTTACTACCTCTGAGACGCTTTAGCCATTGGAACATCAAAGTACACAAGTCATATATATGAAGTAGTTCATTCACTTAGGATTAAGGTTACTTCACAATGAACATCAAAAGCAGATTGATCTACTCATAGCAGACTACAGAGATCAATCACACTTAGTCCCGGTCTAATATGTCACCATCAAGCAACATATCTATATCTCTACTTGGGAGTCTATGCTCCAGACAATCAAGACAAACCGTCCCCACCATGGCTTTAGATAACATAATAGTCGTAATATGAGTTAGATGCTCGGTCTAACCCTATAGAATACAGACCTTAGTTTAGACCACTTACTTTAGAACCTTGTCTTCTCGCATACAAAAGTCCATTGCATGCAACGTTCTAACAGTTTTAACACAAGCAGTCAGGGAGCCATATTTGCTTACATTTACTTTAACATGTAAATAGAATGAAGACATACAGCAATGTAATGAATAACCTCTATATATAATTTTATTATCTAGTTCAAAATAAATACATCAAAATGTCTCTAATGCTTAGGGTATTTCCTAACAATGGAGTGCCAAAGTTGATAATATCAGATCGTGACAAACGCTTCACTTCCGTGTTTTGGCAAAGCGTTCAGGCTGCATTAGGGTCCAAGTTAAAGTTCAGCACAGCATTCCACCCTTAGATCGATGGTCAGTCTAAGAGGACCATACAGACGCTAGAGAAAATGTTGAGAACTTGCGTCCTAGACTTTAAGGGAAACTGGTATCAGAAGCTACCTTGATCGAGTTCTCATACAACAACAGCTACCATTCCTCGATCGAGATGACACCGTACGAGGCACTTTATGGAAGAAAATGTAGATCTCTGGTTCATTGGTACTAGACCGGAGAGAAATGACTAGTTAGCACAGATATCATCAAGAATAACACGGCAGACATGAAATTGATATGAGAAACATTAGATAAAGTGCACAGTCGACAGAAGAGTTTTGCTAATAAGCACTGTAGACCCGTCGAGTTTCAAGTAAGAGACTCAGTTTTTCTCAAGGTGACTTCCATGAAAGGGGTGATGCACTTTGAAAAGAAAGGAAAGCTCAGTCTTAGGTACATAGGACCCTTCGAGATAGTCGAGAGAGTCGGGAAGGTGGCTTACAGACTATCGCTTCCTCCTGAGTTAGCTTTGGTGCACAACATCCTTCACGTCACGATACTGAAGAAGTATGTGCTAGATAGTTCCCATGCTCTAAGCCAAGAATTGATTGAAGTGCATACTGATATAACATACGAGGAGAAACCTGTATGAATCTTAGCCAGAGAAGGGAAAGTACATTGGAATAAAGTTATACCACTTGTAAAAGTGTTGTGGTGAAATCATGATATTGAGGAAGCCACATGAGAATGAGAAGAAGATATGAGAAGAGACTTCCCAAAATTATTCTAATTTTTGAGGACAAAAATTTTGTAAAGGGGTAGGTCATAATGAACCCCATGTTCCTGAAACCTAATTACTATGTAATAAGTAATTAAGTTAATGAATATAGTACATTTTTCCAGTTTGAATAAATTAAACAGGTACAAAAATGTTTAATTACTATTCATGCAGTAAAAGAGGCAACCGAGAGTGAGATCGGTTCATTTTAGTACATGTGAGTGTGCTTGTCAGACACACAGTATCAAGAAACCGGTCTAAATGACCATTTCTTGACACAAAACTAATGAGCTAGTCATCAGTACACTCAAACTGGTCATCTGAGCACAATAGTGGAATTTGGCCTGATAGATATACAGTACTGAGAAATGTGGTTCAGATGACCTCTTGTCACCAAGAAACTGACAAAATCAGAGTCAGAACACTCAGACTAGTTAGTTAAGCATAGAACAATGAATTATGAATAGTAGATACGCATGTTAGGAAATGCCCTAAGCATTAGAGACATTTTGATGTATTTATTTTGAACTGGATAATAAAATTATATATACATAGAGGTTATTCATTACATTGCTATCTGTCCTCGTCTTATTTATATGTTAAAGTAAATGTAAGCAAATATGGCTCACTGACTGCTTGTGTTAAAACTGTTAGAACGCTGCATGCAATGGACTTTTGTATGCGAGGAGACAATGTTCTAAAGTTAGCGGTCTAAACTATGGTTTGTAGTCTATAGGTTTAGACCGAACATCTAACTCATGTTAAGACTATTATGTTGTCTAAAGCCTTGGAGGGGACGGTTTGTCTTGACTGTCTGGAGCTGGACTCCCAAGTAGAGACATAGATATGTTACTTGGTGGTGACATATTAGACCGGGACTAAAGCGTGATTGATCTACATAGTCCGCTATGAGTGGATCAATCTGCTTTTGACGTTTATTGTGCAATAACCTTAATCCTGAGTAAATGAACTACTTCATGTATATGACTTGTATACTTTGATGTTCCAATGGCTAAAGCGTCTCAGAGGTAGTAAGTTTATAGACCGGTTCGTTGGGTGCATGACTTGTATACGATGAAGGGTTTGTTTGCAGATATCGGAATCATAGCTCTAAGGAGTTAAAGGTATCCTCTTAAAGGCATTATACTGAATGTGAAAATGGACAAGGCCTTAGGTCGTCTACTGGGTGGATGACTTCTTATTCACACATGGTGAATAATCATTTTCTTAATTCGGTAGTATAATGGAACTTTAAGATAGCTGATCAGTAGAATTAAACGGACTTTGACCTAAGGCTGATCATGGATATCATTATAGGGTTTTACATATATGACAAGGTCATTGGATAGTAGCTCGTCACAGGCTTACGTAATACGGTATATAATTGGGAGTTCAGTTTTAGGTTTATAGTGGTGTGACTCTGAAATTAGTGATCATATGATTGAGTTGTTCGGTACAGAATGATGATCATATGGAATCACGGGAGCCCGATTATATATGTCCAATCAGTCCCTCTACTAGCTCCACATAATTCCTTAACGTTTGGCAAATTGATTTGTGTATGCTATTGGCTAGTTTATTATGCATGGATGGTGATGACACAGGATTAGGATGGTAGACAAGATTCTCTCCTGTTGGATTCAGATTTTGTTTTGGATAATAGAGCACACAATTATTCGAACTCCAAATAAAGTTGCCATGATTTTATTTGAGATTGGATTGGAGTTGTAGAAAATTATCCATGAGAACAAGAATTTGAAACACAACCGTTTTGTGGATTTTGAAATTTGAATTTTGAAATTTGAAATTTGAAATTTGAATTTTAAATTTGAAATTTGAATTTGAAATTCGAATTTGAAATTGGAATTTGAAATTTAAATTTGAAATTTGAAATTTGAATTTGAAATTCGAATTTCAAATTTCAAATTCAAATTTTGAATCACAGTCCAAGTGGGATTCGAATTTGTTGTGGAAAATCCACAAGTTTTGAAATTCGAATTTGAGTTGGATTTGGAGAGGATAATCTTGTTAGAATTCTAATTGAATTTTGAATCTAAATCTTAACAAAAGTGGACGAAATTTTTGAGGATAATCCTCAATGGAATTTCGGTTTTTGTGGATAAGGTTCAAGGGAAAATTCAAGTTTCAATCCTAATTGAATTTGGATTCTCTCCTTCCCTGAAAAGTGGCCGAAATTATGGAGGAAATCTCCTAGAAAAATTCGGTTATTTTGGATAAGGTTGAGATAAGATTCAAGCTTGAAAATCCTAGTGGAATTTTGATTCTCCCTTATCCTAAATGTGGCGGAATATTTGGAGAAAAATCTCCTAGGAAATTTCGGATTTTTTGGTTGGAAAAGGGAGATAAAATTCTAGTTAAAATCTTGTTTAGATTTCGATTGGTTTTATCCTTAAAAAACTGAATTTTATTGTTGGGATTTTCCCATGAAAAAATTCAGATTTTATGGTTATGGATAAGGGAGAATATCTTTTCCTAATCCAATTCGAATTCAGAGAATCACCTCATACAGGTCTATAAATAGACGTCCTGCCACTGCAGTTCTCTCAGACCACAGACTCTCAGGTGAGCAGGCTTATTGTTGCACAACTCATCGTGACAATAAAGTTCTTAAGAGATCTGGGTGGTCGGAAAAAGACTAGCAGTGCTAGCATACCGATCGAGGTTCAGAGTGCCCACACACTCAGCCATTCAGGAATTGGAGAATAGTAGAGAAGGCTAGTTGGTTGAAGCCTCCGGTCATTCTCCTCCTGCAAGATTGGCGTCCTTGAGGTATGAGTTTTAATTGTTGTTGATTTATTGTATATGGCATCATGAGATATTTAACGATCTAAAAATTTTTATTGTTCCGCTGAGCCACTCTGATACGTTTTTATCGATTTATTATTCCTACAATTGGTATCAGAGCCATCTCATGACTATGCCAGGTACATAAATTAGACAATTACTTTGTCTTTTTATTTATGTATGGATTTGATATTTAGAAAGTGGCATTCTAGGGTTCCTTTATGTTGTTATCGTGGATTATGTATAAAGTATGTGGTTATTTTAATTTTTTGAATTATTATAAGCATGCTTGTTTATACCGGTTATGGTTCCTTAGAATTTAGAAAAATTGTATCTAGGAATTTTTATGTAACCATGGGAGCAGTTTATTAACACTGTAATTTTCCCATGGATTTTATTTTTTGTCTCTTAGAATTTTTATGTTAGAATTTTTGAACACCGGAAACGGTTTAGGAAATTTTCTGTAATTATTCTTGGAGGAGATTGAAGATTGAAGATCGTAATTTATTTTTTCCAAAAGTTAAATTCGATTTAAAGGTTGAAATTTTGATTGTGTGGAAAATTTCAATTTAATTGGGATTCAAATTAATTTTTGGAGATCCTAATAGGTAAATTGGAATATGGCAGGAAAATCGAGACACGACCCCTCGGGATAGGCCGACGGGCCTTGGTGGGGCTGCAGCCCCTGCCCTCGGGCAGGATGGGGCTGCGGCAGCCCCTGTGCAGGCCAACACCACCCACGGCCACAGGCTTGGCCTGCAGCCAAGGGTGGCTGTGGCCTGCCCAAGGCTGGCCGTAGCCTGGCCGTGCAGCCTGGCGCTGCAGGCTTGGCCTGCAGCCCAGCAAGGCTGCACATAGGGGGCAGCCGTGGGCTGCCAGCCCCTTAGGGGCTGGCGGCTGCCCACGGTGGCTGCCGCCTCGGAGGCTGCGGTATGACGGTCTAGAAAAACGAAAATTTTTGATTTTTAAATTAGAAATTTAATTTTAATTCATGTTTAAAAATATGTAATTGAAAATTTGAAATTTTTGAAATTACATATTATTACACATGATGTTTAAAATTTCAAATTCGAATTTGGAATTTAAATTTGAAATTTAAATTTTTGGAGATTTAAATTTTAAATAATTCTTGGGATGAGAAATAAATGGAGAGGCTACATAAAGATGGATACAAGAAGACGGAACAGAATTCAAGACCCAAAGAATGCTTTGGATGGAATTTTGTAATCTTTATTTTCTTTGTTCTAGGATGGAACCATAGCTTGGTTATTCTGTCAATTATTTTTTCTGTGATATGTCATGGATGTATAAATATGTATTGATGGATGTTTTGTATGCATATTTGATGACATGTCATATAGGATAGGTGAGTGCCGCTCATACTATATTGATCATACATAATTTGTCAAAACTTGCATGTTTTTCAAAATATTGAGTGGGAGAGGGTTTCAAACAAAACCCACGGCCTCCATTGTTGATCCATATGTGAAAGCATGGTAACGCCTCGCGTCAGTTCTGCCCTGACCACACCCCTCGGTAGGTGTTTACCACCGCCGGTATACTAGATTGGATCTCCTATGTAGAAAACGTGTTCGGGTATGATCCTATTCATGACCACCCCTCGGCGGCTTGGTTGGACGTGGATCGGGCTACGTAAATAATGGTTATACACTCAAGACTCGTTTAGTTATTAACCTTCCCTAGAAGCTCTATTAACTAAACTGGTGGCCAAATAAGCGGTTATTAATATATGTCTTAACCTTGGAGGATTTAAGGCAACATATATTAATTGGACGGGGTCCATGTTCTGGCTATTTGTTTCCATGACTACCCCTCGGTGGCTTGGGGCAATAGGTGTTGAGAATTACCATTGCAATGCTACATGTTTTTCAAGTTTCATGTAGGAACATACTTGTATGTTTTATTTGCTAAATTATCTGTATATTTGCTTGGGCTTTGTAATGATGTCTAGTATAATTTTATTTCAGTTCAAAATGTCACCGACACCCCTCATTTCAATACTTACTGAAAATAAGTTGAATGGCGATAATTATAAAGATTGGAAAAGAAAACTATTAATAGTTCTCAGCTGCGAGAGACACAAGTTCGTACTGGACGAACCATGCCCACCTGGACCCAAACCTGACACACCACTAGAGGAGGTCCCGGTTTCCTATAATCGTTAGGGAGAATCCAATGAGATAGCTCGATGCTACATCCTTGCTAGCATGACGAGTGCTTTACAAAAGCAGCATGAGACTTATCAAGTTGCTGGGGAGATCATGGAAAATCTGAAGGACATGTTTGGAGGCCAAGAAAAATTAGCTCGACAATCCGCTATCACCAGCATTATGAACTCTAAGCAAAAGGCGGGTACTCCGGTGAAGGACCATATGATCATTCTAATGGGATTCTTCGCTGACGCTGCCGAGAATGGTGCTGAGTTGGACTAAAACACCCAGATCGAGATGGTGTTCAAGACTCTGTCTAAAGATTTTGTGGGGTTTAAGGCCGCATACAATCTGGCGAGAAAGGAGTTAGGACTAACCGAGCTCATGAAACAACTACAGGCTTATGAGCGGATGATCAGGGATGAAGATGTGGTCCGACCTAAAGGAGAGGCCAATTTGGCGGAATCTTCCAATCCCTCACGGAAGAGGATGTGGCCAAATAAGAAGCAAGTGGCTTCTAGTCCTTCTAATCCTCCTGTCTCGGACGGGAAAAAGAAGAAGAAGAACAAGAAGCCGAAGGACCCTAAAAAGTCCAAATGCTTCCATTGTGGGAAGGTAGGTTACTTCAAGAAGGCTTGCCAGGAATTCCTAGCCGCCAAGGGCAAGGAAGGTAAGGAACTTCAAGCGTGTTTGGTGGAAGAATCGAAAGACACTTGGGTCATTGATTCGAGCGCCACTAACCATGTTTGTGTTTCTATACAGGGGTTCGTGGAAACGAGAAGTCTACATGATAGGAGCCTCTCGTTGCGGACTGGAGATGGTAGTTTTGTGGTGGTTGAAGCAATGGGTTTTGTGGTGGTTGAAGCAATGGGAGATGTTTACCTTTATTTTGATCAATTTAGGTTTATTTTATTAAAAGACTGTTTTTATGTTCCTAATTTTAGGAGGAACCTTATATCGGTAGCTTGTTTAATAAAGGATTCTTATTCAGTTTCTTTTAGTAAAAGAGTTGATATTCATAGAAATAAGTCTTTTATCTGTTCTGGATGGATGGATGGAAACCTATATTTGATCAAACCAAAGATGTACTCACTGCTTGACACTGAATTAATTGATAACTCTAAAAGGTTAAAAGTTTCTCACTCTAACAAGGCGTATCTTTGGCATTTAAGACTTGGTCATATTAATCAGGATAGGATTCAAAGATTGGTGAAAGACGGTCCTCTGGAATCTCTGGAGGAGGTACGACTTCCCCAATGTGAGTCTTGTCTAGAGGGTAAAATGACTAAGAGGTCTTTTGGAGCTAAGGGTACAAGGGCTCAGGAGCTCTTAGAAATTGTGCACACTGACGTATGTGGCCCCATGAACGTCACAGCACGAGGAGGGTTCAAGTGTTATGTCTCTTTTATAGATGATTACTCGAGGTATGTATATGTGTATCTGATGCACTGCAAGAGCGAAACCTTTGACAAGTTCAAAGAGTATCGTGCAGAAGTGGAAAAGAAATTGGATAAATCCATAAAGACACTTCGATCTTATCGAGGTGGCGAATACCTCTCCGATGAATTTCTAGGACATCTTGTAGAGAACCAGATATTATCCCAATTGACTGCACCTGGTACTCCACAACAGAATGGTGTAGCCGAAAGGAGAAACAGGACCTTATTGGATATGGTACGGTCCATGATGAGTTATTCAACGCTGCCATTATCATTTTGGGGATATGCTTTACAAACGGCATGCTATATTCTGAACCAGGTTCCGAGTAAATCAATTCCCAGAACTCCGTATGAATTGTGGCATGGCAGGAAGCCCTCCCTTGGACATATGATAATATGGGGCTGCCCGGCACATATACTGGATGGGGATGCGAAAAAGTTGGAACCAAGATCAGAATTATGCATGTTTGTAGGGTATCCAAAAGGAACTAAAGGAGGTCTATTCTACAACCCGAAGGAACAAAAAAGTCATTGTCTCAACCCATGCAACATTCTTAGAGGAAAGTCACATGAATGACTTTAAGCCTCGAAGTAAAGTGGTGCTAGAGGAGTTATCAGGTGAAAGAACTGCTCCACAGATTTCGGTCTTGGACGCAAGTCTGAGTTCTAGTGAAAGACCTACAGACGATTAATAATTTAGGGTGCCTCGTCGTAGTGGTAGGGTTTCTAAGAAACCTAATTTCTTCATTTATGATGCTGAGGTATACCAGGCCGAGGCTCATGAGCATGAGGATGATCCGGTCACTTATGATGAAGCTGTAAATGATGTTGATTCTAAATCTTGGAAACAGGCTATGAACAATGAGATGGATTCTATGAAATCCAACTGTGTTTGGGAACTTGTAGATTTGCCGGATGGGATAAAACCCATTGGATGCAAATGGGTCTACAAAAGAAATAAGGATGCGTAAGGGAGAGTGGAAACTTTCAAAGCTAGACTGGTTGCAAAGGGATACACGCAAAAGGCTGGAATCGATTACGATGAAACCTTTTCGCCTGTTGCTATGCTGAAGTCTATCCGTATTCTTCTGTCCATTGCTGCGGCTCTCGATTACGAGATCTAGCAAATGGATGTCAAGACGGCATTCTTTAATGGCCATCTTGAAGAGTGTATCTATATGATACAGCCTGAAGGATTCGTAGCGAAAGGCCAAGAAAGGAAAGTCTGCAAGTTGCTTAGATCCATTTATGGATTAAAGCAAGCATCCCGCTCATGGAACCAGAGGTTTGATCAAGCGATTAAGACATTTGGTTTTGAGCAGAACGTTGATGAACCTTGTGTTTATAAACGTATTAAGGATGGAAAAATGGTCTTTCTGATACTCTATGTCGATGATATACTACTCATTGGGAATGATGTAGGGAACTTATCATTGGTCAAGCTTTGGTTACACCAACAGTTTGACATGAAGGACTTGGGAGAAGCTAATTATGTTCTAAATTTTCTCCCTTTTAGTGGTGACAATGTATGGGCATAGTTGGGATAGTTGGTTGAACTTACTATATACTTCTATCATTGACATGTCCCCCTAGTTCAACTTTGCAAACTCTCTTTGTTGGAGTCAAAGCAATGTGGGATTGTAGTACTTCTGGTTGAATTCTTCTAAAAAGTCTACCCAGGACATTGTGAACACGTTCCTTCCTAATTTGACTGAATCCCTCCAAATCTTGCATCCTTCTTCAGAACAAAGGACGCACACATAATATTTTCCTAATCGTTCAGCTCCATAAATTCAGATATCATATGGAGTGAAGGTAGCCACTCCTCTGCTTCCAAAGGGTTTGTGGAACCCTCAAACTTCGGTGGCTTTATTCGTCAGAATCGTTCATAAAGTGGTTCTTGATTGACTTTAGGTTGGGGTTGGGGTTACACTAGTTCAATCTCAGGTTCAATTGGTGGCACTTCTTGTTCATATCAATTTAATGCCCTAAGCATTAGAGACATTTTGATGTATTTATTTTGAACTGGATAATAAAATTATATACAGAGGTTATTCATTACATTGCTATCTGTCCTCATCTTATTTACATGTTAAAGTAAATGTAAGGAAATATGGCTCCCTGACTGCTTGTGTTAAATTGTTAGAATGTTGCATGCAATGGACTTTTGCATGCGAGAAGACAATGTTCTAAAGTTAGCGGTCTAAACTATGGTCTGTAGTCTATGGGGTTAGACCAAGCATCTAACTCATGTTAAGACTTTTATGTTGTCTAAAGCCTTGGAGGGGACGGTTTGTCTTGACTGTCTGGAGCTGGACTCCTAAGTAGAGACATAAATATGTTGCTTGATGGTGACATATTAGACCGGGACTAAAGCGTGATTGATCTACGTAGTCCACTATGAGTGGATCAATCTGCTTTTGACGTTAATTATGCAGTAACCTTAATCCTGAGTAAAAGGACAGCTTCATGTATATGACTTGTGTACTTTGATGTTCCAATGGCTAAAGTGTCTCAGAGGTAGTAAGCTTATAGATCGGTTCGTTGGGTGCATGACTTGTATACGATGAAGGGTTCGTTTACAGATATTGGAATCATAGCTCTAATGAGGAGTTAAGGGTATCCTCTTAAAGGCATTATACCGAATGTGAAAATGGACAAGGCCTTGGGTCGTCTGCTGGGCAGATGACTTCTTATTAACATATGGTGAATAATCATTTTCTTAATTCGGTAGTATAATGCAACTTTAAGATAGCCTGATCAGTAGGATTAAACGGACTTTAACCTAAGGCTGATCATGGATATCATATGAGGGTTTTGCATACATGACAAGGTCATTGGACGATAGCTTGTCACAGGCTTACGTAATACGGTATATAATTGGGAGTTCAGTTTTAGGTTTTGTAGTGGTGTGACTCTGAAACTAGTGATCATATGATTGAGTTGTTCTGTAGAAGAATGATGATCATATGGATTTGCAAGAGCCCGATTATATATGTCCAATCAGTCCCTCTACTAGCTCTACATAATTCCTTAACGTTTGGCAAATTGATTTGTGTATGCTATTGGCTGGTTTATTATGCATGGATGGTGATGACACAGGATTAGGATGGTAGACAAGATTCTCTCTGGTTGGATTTAGATTTTGTTTTGGATAATAGAGTACACAATTATTCGAACTCCAAATAAAGTTGCCATGATTTTATTTGAGATTGGATTGGAGTTGTAGAAAATTATCCATGAGAACAAGAATTTGAAACACAACTGTTTTGTGGATTTTGAAATTTGAATTTTGAAATTTGAATTTTGAATTTTGAATTTGAAAATTGAATTTGAAATTTGAATTTGAAATTTGAATTTGAAATTTGAAATTTGAAATTTGAATTTGAAATTCGAATTTGAAATTTGAAATTCAAATTTTGAATCACAGTCCAAGTAGGATTCAAATTTGTTGTGCAAAATCCACAAGGTTTGAAATTCGAATTTGAGTTGGATTTGGAGAGGATAATCTTGTTAGAATCCTACTTGAATTTTGAATCTAAATCCTAACAAAAGGTGGACGAAATTTTGAGGATTATCCTCAATAGAATTTTAGTTTTTGTGGATAAGATTCAAAGGAAAAATTCAAGTTTCAATCCCAGTTGAATTTGGATTCTCTCCTCCCCAGAAAGTGGCCGAAATTTTGGAGAATATCTCCTAAGAAAAGTCGGTTATTTTGGATAAGGATGAGATAAGATTCAAGCTTGAAAATCCTAGTGAAATTTTGATTCTCCCTTATCCTAAATGTGGCTGAATTTTTTGAGGAGATTTTCTCCTAGGAAATTACAGATTTTTTGGTTGAAAAAAGGGAGATAAAATCCTAGTTAAAATCTTGTTTAGATTTGGATTGGATTTATCCTAAATGGCCGAATTTTATTATTGGGATTTTCCCATGGAAAATTTAGATTTTATGGTTATGGATAAGGGAGAATATCTTTTCCTAATCCAATTCGAATTCAGAGAATCACCTCATGCAGGTCTATAAATAGAGGTCCTGCTACTCCAGTTCTCTCAGACCACAGACTCTCAGGTGAGCAGGCTTATTGTTGCACAACTCATCGTGACAATAAGTTCTTTAGAGTTCTAGGTGGTCGAAAGAAGACTAGCAGTGCTAGCATACCGATCGAGGTTCAGAGTGCCTACACACTCAGCCATTCAGGAATTGGAGAATAGTAGAGAAGGCTAGTTGGTTGAAGCCTCCGGTCATTCTCCTCCTACAGATTGGCATCCTTGAGGTATCAGTTTTAATTGTTGATGGTTTATTGTATATGGCATCATGAGATATTTAACGATCTAAAATTTTTTTTATTGTTTCGCTGCTCTACTCTGATATGTTTTTACCGATTTATTTTCCTACAATTGGTATCAGAGCCATCTTATGACTATGCCATATACATAAATTAGACAATTACTTAGTCTTTTTATTTATGTATGGATTTGATATTTAGAGAGTGGCATTCTAGGGTCCCTTTATGTTGTTATCGTGGATTATGTATATAAAGTATGTGGTTATTTTAATTTTATGAATTATTACAAGCATGCTTGTTTATACCGGTTATGGTTCCTTAGAATTTAAAAAAATTGTATTTAGGAATTTTATGTAACCATGGGAGCAGTTTATTAACACTGTAATTTTCGCATGGATTTTAATTTTTGTCTCTTAGAATTTTTATGGTTAGAATTTTTGTACACCGGAAACGGTTTAGGAAATTTTATGTAATTATTCTTGGAGGAGATTGAAGATTAAAGGCCGTAATTTATTTTTTCCCAAAAGTTAAATTTGATTTAAAAGTTGAAATTTTGATTGTGTGGAAAATTTAAATTTAATTGGGATTCAAATTAATTTTTGGAGATCCTAATAGGTAAATTGGAATATGGCATGAAAATCGAGACACGACCCCTCGGGATAGGCCGATGGGCCTTGGTGGGGCTGCAGCCCCTGCCCTCGGGCCGGATGGGGCTGCGGCAGCCCCTGTGCAGACCAACACCACCCACGACCGCAGGCTTGGCCTGCAGCCAAGGGTGGCCGTGGCCTGCCCAAGGCTGGCCGCAGCTTGGGCGTGCAGCCTATGGCTGCAGGCACTACTTGCAGCCTGCCGGCTGCTGCGCCCAGCTTGGGCGTGCAGCCTGGCGCTGCAAGCTTTGCCTGCAGCCCGGCAAGGCTGAACATAGGGGGCAGCCATGGGCTGCCAGCCCCTTTGGGGTTGGTGGCTGCCCACGACGGCTGCCGCCTTCGGGGGTGGCGGTGCGATGGTCTAAAAATCGAAAAATTTTGATTTTTAAATTAGAGATTTAATTTTAAATCGTGTTTAAAAATATGTAATTGAAAATTTGAAATTTTGAAATTACATATTATTACACATGATGTTTAAAATTATTTAAAATTTGAATTGGAAATTTAAATTTGAAATTCGAATTTGGAATTTGAATTTGAAATTTAAATTTTTGGAGATTTAAATTTTAAATAATTCTTGAGATGAGAAATAAATGGAGAGGCTACATAAAGATGGATACAAGAAGACGGAACAAAATTCAAGACCCAAAGAATGCTTTGGATGGAATTTTGTAATGTTTATTTTCTTTGTTCTAGGATGGAACCATCGCTTGGTTATTCTGTCAATTATTTTTTCTGTGATATGTCATAGATGTATAAATATGTATTGATGGATGTTTTATATGCATATTTGATAACATGTCATATAAGATAGGTGAGTGCCGCTCATACTGTATTGATCATACATAATTTGTCAAAACTTGCATGTTTTTTAAAATATTGAGTGGGAGAGGGTATCAAACAAAACCCACGGCCTCCATTGTTGATCCATATGTGAAAGCATGGTAACGCCTCGCGTCAGTTCTGCCCTGACCACACCCCTCAGTAGGTGTTTACCGCCCTGCATACTAGATTGGATCTCCTTTATGAAAAACGTGTTCGGGTACGATCCTATTCATGACCACCCCTTAGTGGCTTGGTAGGACATGGATCGGGCTACGTAAACAATGGTTATACACTCAAGACTCGTTTAGTTATTAACCTTCCCTAGAAGCTCTGTTAACTAAACTGGTGGCCAAATAAGCGGTTATTAATATATGTCTTAACCTTGTAGGATTTAAGGCAACATATGTTAATTGGACGGGGTCCATGTTCCGGCTATTTGTTTCCATGACCACCCCTCGGTGGCTTGGGGCAATAGGTGTTGAGAATTACCGTTGCAATGCTACATGTTTTTTCAAGTTTCATATAGGAACATACTTGTATGTTTTATTTGCTAAATTATCTGTATATTTGCTTGGGCTTTGTAATGATGTCTAGTATAATTTTATTTCAGTTCAAAATGTCACCAACACCCCTCATTTCAATGCTTACTGAGAATAAACTGAATGGTGACATTTATGAAGATTGGAAAAGAAATCTATTAATAGTTCTCAGCTACGAGACACATAAGTTCGTACTAGACGAACCATACCCACTAGGGCCAAAACCTGACACATCGCTTGAGGAAGTCCCAGTTGCCTATCCTCGTTGGAGAGAATCCAACGATATTGCTCGATGCTACATCCTTGCTAGCATGACGAGTGCTTTACAAAAGTAGCATGAGACTTATCAGGTTGCTAGGGAGATCATGGACAATCTGGAGGACATGTTCGGAGGCCAAGAAAAATTGGCTCGACAGTTCGCTATCACCAACATTATGAACTCTAAGCAAAAGGCGGGTACTCCAGTGAAGGACCATATGATCACTCTAATGGGATTCTTCGCTGAGGCTACCGAAAACGGTGCTGAGTTATACTACAACACCTAGATCGAGATGGTGTTCAAAACTCTGTCTAAAGATTTTGTGGGCTTTAAGGCCGCATAAAATCTGGCGACAAGGGAGTTAGGACTAACCGAGCTCATGAATCAACTTCAGGCTTATGAGTGGATGATCAGGGATGGGGATGCTGTCCAACCCAAAGGTGAGGCCAATTTGGCAGAATCTTCCAAACCCTCACGGAAGAGGAAGAGGCCAAATCAGAAGCAAGCGGTTTCCAGTTCTTCTAATCCTCTTGTCTCAGATGGGAAGAAGAAGAAGAAGAACAAGAAGCCCAGGGACCCTAAAAAGTCCAAGTGCTTCCATTGTGGAAAGGTAGGTCACTTCAAGAAGGCTTGCCGGGAAATCCTAGCCTCCAAGGGCAAGGAAGGTAAGGAACTTCTTTACTTAGAAGCGTGTTTGGTGGAAGAATCGAAAGACACTTGGGTCATTGATTCGGGCGCCACTAATCATGTTTGTGTTTCTATGCAGGGGTTCGTGGAAACGAGAAGTCTACATGATAGGAGCCTCTCGTTGCGAACTGGGGACGACAGCTTGGTGGTGGCTGAGGCAGTGGGAGATGTTTACCTTTATTTTGATCAATTTAGGTTTATTTTATTGAAAGATTGTTTTTATGTTCCTAATTTTAGGAGGAACCTTATATCGGTAGCTTGTTTAATGAAGGATTCTTATTCAGTTTCTTTTAGTAAAAGAGTTGATATTCGTAGAAACAAGTCTTTTATCTGTTCTGGATGGATGGATGGAAACCTATATTTGATCAAACCAAAGATGTACTCACTGCTTGACACTGAATTAATTGATAACTCTAAAAGGTTAAAAGTTTCTCACTCTAACAAGGCGTATCTTTGGCATTTAAGACTTGGTCATATTAATCAGGATAGGATTCAAAAATTGGTGAAAGACGGTCCTCTGGAATCTCTGGAGGAGGTACGATTTCCCCAATGTGAGTCTTGTCTAGAGGGTAAAATGACTAAGAGGTCTTTTGGAGCTAAGGGTACAAGGGCTCAGGAGCTCTTAGAAATTGTGCACACTGACGTATGTGGCCCCATGAACGTCACAGCACGAGGAGGGTTCGAGTATTATGTCTCTTTTATAGATGATTATTCGAGGTATGGATATGTGTATCTGATGCACCGCAAGAGCGAAACCTTTGACAAGTTCAAAGAGTATCGTGCAGAAGTGGAAAAGTAATTGGATAAATCCATAAAGACACTTCGATCTGATCGAGGTGGCGAATACCTCTCCGATGAATTTCTAGGACATATTGTAGAGAACGGGATATTATCCCAATTGACTGCTCCTGGTACTCCACAACAGAATGGTGTAGCCGAAAGGAGAACAGAACCTTATTGGATATGATACGGTCCATGATGAGTTATTCAACACTACCATTATCATTTTGGGGATATGCTTTACAAACGGCGTGCTATATTCTAAATTAGGTTCCAAGCAAATCAATTCCCAGAACTCCGTATGAATTGTGGCGTGGCAGGAAGCCCTCCCTTGGACATATGAAAATATGGGGCTGCCCGGCGCATGTACTGGATGGGGATGTGAAGAAGTTGTAACCAAGATCAGAATTGTGCATGTTTGTAGGGTATCCAAAAGGAACTAAAGGAGGTCTGTTCTAGAACCCGAAGGAACAAAAGGTCATTGTCTCAACCCATGCGGCATTCTTGGAGGAAAGTCAAATGAATGACTTTAACCCTCGAAGCAAAGTGGTGCTAGAGGAGTTATCCAGTGAAAGACCTATAGACGATCAACAATTTAGGGTGCCTCGTCGTAGTGGGAGGGTTTCGAAGAAACCTAATTTCTGCATGTATGATGCTGAGGTATACCTAGCCGAGGCTCATGAGCATGAGGCTGATCCGGTCACTTATGATGAAGCTGTAAATGATGTTGATTCTAAATCTTGGAAACAGGCTATGAACAATGAGATGGATTCTATGAAATCCAACTCTGTTTGGGAACTTGTAGATTTACCGAATGGGATAAAACCTATTGGATGCAAATGGGTCTACAAAAGAAAGAAGGATGCGGAAGGGAGAGTGGAAACTTTCAAAGCTAGACTGGTTGCAAAGGGGTACACGCAAAAGGCTGGAATCGATTATGATGAAACCTTTTCACCTGTTGCTATGCTGAAGTCTATCCATATTCTTCTATCCATTGCTGCGGCTCTTGATTACGAGATCTGGCAAATGGATGTCAAGACGGCATTCTTTAATGGCCATCTTGAAGAGTGTATCTATATGATACAGCCCGAAGGGTTCGTAGCGAAAGGCCAAGAAAGGAAAGCCTGCAAGTTGCTTAGATCCATTTATGGATTAAAGCAAGCATCCCACTCATGGAACCAGAGGTTTGATCAAGCGATTAAGACATTTGGTTTTGAGCAGAACGTTGATAAACCTTGTGTTTATAAACGTATTAAGGATGGAAAAATGGTCTTTCTGATACTCTATGTCGATGATATACTACTCATTGGGAATGATGTAGGGAACTTATCATCGGTCAAGCTTTGGTTACACCAACAGTTTGACATGAAGGACTTGAGAGAAGCTAATTATGTTCTAGGCATTCATCTCTTCAGAGATCGAAAGAACAAAATGATAGCGTTATCCCAAGCTTCATGCATAGATAAAATAATTGACAAATATGCAATGCAAGAGGCAAAGAAAGGTTCACAGCCTTCTATTGCCGGTCTAACTCTTTCATTGGATGACTGTCCCAAGACATCGGAAGAAAGAGAGCGTATGAGTAAGGTCCCTTATGCATCCGCTGTGGGTAGCCTTATGTACACTATGCTTTGCACTCGCCCGGATATATGTTTTGCAGTAGGTATGGTGAGTCGATATCAAGCAAATCCTGGAACCAAGCACTGGCAAGCTGTAAAGCATATACTCAAGTATCTTAAGAGAACGAGGGATTATATGCTGGTGTATTCTGGAGGGGACCTAACACCCGTAGGATACACGGACTCAGACTTCCAGACTTGTAAGGATTCGAGGAAATCGACATCTGGATCAGTGTTTTTACTCAGAGGAGGCACCATTGTGTGGAGGAGCGTGAAGCAGGGCTGCACAGCTGACTCTACTATGGAGGCTGAGTATGTCGCTTCGACTGAGGCATCTAAAGAAGCGGTTTGGCTCCGCAAGTTCTTTAGAGACCTTGAGGTCATTCCGGGTGTTGACAAGCCTATCACACTTTAATGTGATAACACAGGGTCTATTGCCAACACAAGGGAATCTCGGCACCACAAGAGGACCAAGCACATCGATCGGAGATATCATATTATTAGAGGGCATGTGGAGATAGGACAAGTGGATGTATGTAAGATTGCGTCCGAGGACAACATCACCGATCCCTTTACTAAGAATTTGGTGGCTAGAAGCTTTGAGAGGCACGTAGAGGTGATGGGGATGCGTAACACGGCACTTCTGCTGGCTTAGGGCAAGTGGGAGATTGTTAGGAAATGCCCTAAGCATTAGAGACATTTTGATGTATTTATTTTGAACTGGATAATAAAATTATATATAGAGGTTATTCATTACATTGCTATCTGTCCTCATCTTATTTACATGTTAAAGTAAATGTAAGCAAACATGGTTCCCTGACTGCTTGTGTTAAACTGTTAGAACATTGCATGCAATGGACTTTTGTATGCGAGAAGACAATGTTCTAAAGTTAGCGGTCTAAACTATGGTCTGTAGTCTATGGGGTTAGACCGAGCATCTAACTCATGTTAAGACTATTATGTTGTCTAAAGCCTTGGAGGGGACGGTTTGTCTTGACTGTTTGGAGCTGGACTCCCAAGTAGAGACATAGATATGTTGCTTGGTAGTGACATATTAGACCGGGACTAAAGCGTATTGATCTACGTCGTCCGCTATGAGTGGATCAATCTGCTTTTGACGTTCATTATGCAGTAACCTTAATCCTGAGTAAAAAGACAGCTTCATGTATATGACTTGTATACTTTGATGTTCCAATGGCTAAAGCGTCTCAGAGGTAGTAAGCTTATAGACCGGTTCGTTGGGTGCATGACTTGTATACGATGAAGGGTTCGTTTACAGATATCAGAATCATAGCTCTAATGAGAAGTTAAGGGTATCCTCTTAAAGGCATTATACTGAATGTGAAAATGGACAAGGTCTTGGGTCGTCTGCTGGGCGGATGACTTCTTATTCATATATGGTGAATAATCATTTTCTTAATTTGGTAGTATAATGGAACTTTAAGATAGCCTGATCAATAGGATTAAACGGAGTTTGACCTAAGGCTGATCATAGATATCATATGAGGGTTTTGCATACATGACAAGGTCATTGGACGATAGCTTGTCACAGGCTTGCGTAATACGGTATATAATTGGGAGTTCAGTTTCAGGATTTGTAGTGGTGTGACTCTGAAACTAGTGATCATATGATTGAGTTGTTCAGTAAAAGAATGATGATCATATGGATTTGCAGGAGCCCGATTATATATGTCCAATCAGTCCCTCTACTAGCTCCACATAATTCCTTAACATTTGGCAAATTGATTTGTGTATGCTATTGGCTGGTTTATTATGCATAGATGGTGATGACACAGGATTAGGATGGTAGACAAGATTCTCTCCGGTTGGATTTAGATTTTATTTTGGATAATAGAGTACATAATTATTCGAACTCCAAATAAAGTTGCCATGATTTTATTTGAGATTGGATTGGAGTTGTAGAAAATTATCCATGAGAATAAGAATGTGAAACACAACTATTTTGTGGATTTTGAAATTTGAATTTTGAAATTTGAATTTTGAATTTTGAATTTGAAATTTGAATTTGAAATTTGAATTTGAAATTCGAATTTGAAATTTGAATTTGAAATTCGAATTTGAAATTTGAATTTGAAATTGAAATTTGAAATTCGAATTTGAAATTCGAATTTGAAATTTGAAATTCAAATTTTGAATCAGAGTCCAAGTAGGATTCTAATTTGTTGTGGAAAATCCACAAGGTTTGAAATTCGAATTTGAGTTGGATTTGGAGAGGATAATCTTGTTAGAATCTTGAATTTTGAATCTAAATCCTAACAAAAGGTGGACGAAATTTTGAAGATTATCCTCAATGGAATTTCAGTTTTTGTGGATAAGGTTTAAGGGAAAAATTCAAGTTTCAATCCCAGTTAAATTTGGATTTTCTCCTCCCCAAAAAGTGGCTGAAATTTTGGAGAATATCTCCTAGGAAAATTCGGTTATTTTGGATAAGGATGAGATAAGATTCAAGCTTGAAAATCCTAGTGAAATTTTGATTCTCCCTTATCCTAAATGTGGCCGAATTTTTTGAGGAGATTTTCTCCTAGGAAATTTCAGATTTTTTGGTTGAAAAAAGGGAGATAAAATTCTAGTTAAAATCTTGTTTAGATTTGGATTGGATTTATCCTAAATGGCCGAATTTTATTGTTGGGATTTTCCCATGGAAAATTCAGATTTTATGGTTATGGATAAGGGAGAATATCTTTTCCTAATCCAATTTGAATTCAGAGAATCACCTCATGCAGGTCTATAAATAGAGGTCCTGCCACTCCAGTTCTCTCAGACCACAGACTCTCAGGTGAGCAGGCTTATTGTTACACAGCTCATCGTGACAATAAGTTCTTTAGAGATATGGGTGGTCAGAAGAAGACTAGCAGTGCTAACATACCGATCGAGGTTCAGAGTGCCCACACACTCAGCCATTCGGGAATTAGAGAATAGTAGAGAAGGCTAGTTGGTTGAAGCCTCCGGTCATTCTCCTCCTGCAGATTGGCGTCCTTGAGGTATGAGTTTTAATTGTTGATGGTTTATTGTATATAGCGTCATGAGATATTTAACAATCTAAAAAAATTTTTATTGTTCCGCTGCGTCACTCTGATATGTTTTTCCGATTTATTTCCCTACAAACCTAACAAAATTTTCATTCCAACCCTAGTATTAGCCACAGATTTTTCATTCAAATTACATAAAAAATTTTGTTTTCTTTACCAGGGTTTTTATCAAAATTTTTCAACACCAAAAATTTTCATTTCCTAGTGTTCATTACCCATGGTTTTAGCATGAAATTTTACATCAATTTTCTTTGTTTCCTTATTCCAATTCATGCTTAATTTAACATGAAATCAAATGGTTCTAAACACCAAATCAAATCATCAATTTCCACTTTACTTTTCACACCAACTATGCCACGGTTTTTCAATGGAAACATGTAAAATTTTTGCTTGTTTCTAAACCTTAAATCATGCTTTAAATTCTACAACATCAAACAAATCATATCATCAACAAAACAATAATTTTTTTCATTGTTTTTCCACACTTCAAACCCACGGATTTTCTAAAGAAAATCAAGGAAGAATGCTTTAATTTAGAAGCTCACCTTAACTAATTGAGGGCTTGATGTTGGAAATGTAATGGAAGCTTATTTTGGTGTGAAATTTGTAACAAAATTTTGGCTTAATGGGGGGAGAAAGGCCACGGTTTTTGGGCTAAAAAAGAGCAAGAGTTTGGCTAGATTTTTTCTATTTTTTTCTTATGAATTTTGATGCCTATTTACAGGCAAAACTCAAGGACCATTTAGCAATTCTTTTTCAACAATTTGTTAATTGTTCAAGGACTAAAAAGTAATGATTTTGGGGCCAAAATAGAATTTTTTTCTTTCTCCCTTTCCACATGGCCGAATGGCCTTTTAAATAAATGCTAAATTTTTTTTTTCATCATTTTGGCAAAATCCTAACCCTTGATCAAAAGGTGGGATAATCCTAGCCATACACCTTTCAAATTACTTTCCAAATTAAGAAAAATGAAATGGATTTATGACATCAACATGATGATGTCATCCTACTATTCATATTAATTTACTAATTAATTCGTGGCCAAATTTTGATCGAAAACTGAACCGAACGGAACTTTACCGAAATCGTGTAGGCGGGTTCCGAGGGCCTCCGATGCGATCGGTTTGTTTTATTTTGCTTCCGTTTGATCAGAATTCTCTACCATAAATTTCTATTGTTTTAGTGCATTTCGACACATTCTCTAGGGTTTTCGGATCTAATTTCGAACCGTCACGCCTAAAAATGTTCGGTCAGATTTTCAATCCCCGAACTCACTTATTCTAATACTGCTGGAACATTTTCACAGTATTCTAAATAGTGTTAAAACACAACTTTTACATATTTTATTCATTAAAATTAATACATACATATAATTTTAATCTATTCTGAGAGTCTGAAATTCCCGGTTATCACACAACCGGAGTTCAAAACTAGGACTGAAATCCTGAGCAACAGGAACAGTCTTGGATTTTTATAAAAGTGACCAACTTAGATTTTGAACCGAACTCCAAACTTAACACAAAAGTTTTAGATCTCGTCGAAAACTTTAAGATGACCTATGCGAGTTTTAAAAATTTGGCTGTTTCGGACCCCAAACAGAGTAGTTTTTAAACAAGCGTAAAACTAGAAATTTTCTAAAACTGGCCATATATTTAGCCACGGGTTTGTAAGGTTTAGGACCTGTTAGAGTTTGATTTAAGTTTTGAGGTGAACACAAATGTTATTCATCTCGTCGAGAACTAAAAATATCGTGTTCGCCAAGTTTGTAAATTCGATCATTTCGGGCAAGTTAAAACTAGTTTTCAGAAAATGGTTTAAGAACCACCTTTTCACATGTGTTTTTCTTAAACAAAAAAATTTTGTTCTCTTTTTAAACAAGAAAATGTGTTCTTTTTAAACAAGAAAATGGACTTAAGAAAAACATCCTCACCTTCCAATGGGGTGCTAGGGGAAACCATATTCAAATCCTAAAGAAAGGATCTTCACAAAAACAAAGGACGTTTTTCAGAAATAAGTTTTAAACTGACAGATGCAACCCAGTAGGTTACATAGTTAATATACGAGGTAACCAAGTAGGTAACTAGCCCGATTTGATATATGGCCCATATGCGAGGTAACTGGATAGTTGACTAGTTAATTAGTCAAAAACGGTGGACGGGAAAGAGACGTTGGTAAATTCATCAAGTAGATAAATTTATCAATCACGATTTCAGATACCAAACTCTTAAAAGAGAGCAGTGTAGTACCGATGGTAATCAGTAACCTATATCAATAGATGCTTTAGTCACTAACAATATTAGTGGCTCGGTAATAAGTTTTAAATTGGTAAAGGTAACCCGATAGGCTAAGCAGTCTGTACACGAGGTAACCGGTTAATTGACAAGCCGATTAACTAATCAAACCCGAGATAGGAAGAGGTAAAGCAACATTAATTAATTTATTAGGTAAATAAATTAATTAACCATGATTAGAAAATCAAACTCTCAAGAGGAGAGCAGTTAGTACCGGTAGGGATCGATACCCTACAACAACAGAATTTTATTAGTCACTAACGACCATAGTGACCTAAGAGCGAGTTTTAATGGAAATGTGTTATGATTACAGGAGGAGACGTGTAAATTGACGAGGCGAGGTACAATTTGCCTGCAGATCAGGTAAGTATAACTCCGCCTACAGCATGAATGAAATGAGATTAAAACTATGTTTTCAATCTATGTTAAGTATGCAAATTATGTTTGATGGTTGCATCACATAGCACGTTTCACAATCACGTTAGATTTATGAACAGTATAAGTTAGATGCCACTACACCCCTATTGTGTAAGATTTGTGGATAGCCTAGTAGAGCTCATGGCATAACAGACATGATTCCATAATTGGGTAATAAAATTAAGGTGTCGGCATAACGGGTGCAAGGCCCACAATTTATACCAGGCGCAAGGTCCACAAGGGCAAGGCTCACTATGATCATGAACATTTCCAATGATGCGTGTGCAGTGGTATTGACGGTGCAAGGCCCACGATCATAAGGCTCACTATGATCATGGACGTTTCTGATGATCCACGTACAGTGGTACTGACACGGGCCCTCAGACAAGATAAGAAAAGATAATAAATAATATCGTATAAATTGAGCATAATCGATTTATGCATTGTTTACGTTATGCCCTAAATACAGTTACAGCATGCTTCACAGTTACATGACATGATATGTCCACATGATATGCATTCTGATGCTATATGATATGCTTTCATGTTCTATGTGAATGTGTGATATGATTAACAGTTTAAATATGCCTGATAATATGGCTTATGTTTTAAACATGTTTTGCAGCTGATATGTTGTGCTTACTGGGCATAAAGCTCATAATGTGTGTTCATGCTGTAGGTAAGAGCCCTGCAAGCAAGACACTGATGGACGATGATGATAGCAGAGGCGGGTGTGAGGGTTGAGGTTATGGATACCACCACCAGTATTAACTTCCACATGATATTGAAAAATCAGTCTCATGTTTTGAGCAGTTTAATATTTTAAGTATGTACGTATGTTGACCCCAGTTGTATTCAGACTTTCGTATGTTTGTAAGTGTGATAACCGGGAATTTTATATTCTCGGAGTAGATTAAAATTGTATGTATGTACCAATTTTAATAAATAAAATATGAAAAACTTGTGTTGTAATACTGTAAAAATGTTCTGACAGTGTTAAAGTGTATGAGTTCGAGAATGGAAAATCTTACCGAACGGAATCGGGTGAGACGGTTTGAAAACGGAGCCAAAACACTAGGGACTACATTAAAATGCACTAAAAAGATAGAAATTTACGGTAGAGAATTTTGACCAAACGGAAGCAAAATAATATAAACTGATCACACCGGAGGTGCCGAAACCCGCCTTCGCGATTTCGATAAAGTTCCGTTCGGTTTGACTTTCGATCACAATTTGACCACAAATTAATTAGGAAATTAATCCCATAATATAATAGGATGACATCACCATGTTGATGTCATAAATATATATTTTTTAAGGATGGAAAGTAATATGGAAAGATGTAAGGCTAGGATCAGTTCTCTTTTTGATCAATGGTCATGATCTTGCCAAAATAATATTTGAAAAAATTTTAGAAAAATTTTTAAAAGGCCATTCAGCCACTTGGAAAGGGAGGGAAAAAAATTCTACTTTTAGCCCAAAAATATTAAACTTTAGTCTTTGAACTATTAGCAAATTGCTGAAAAAAAATTTGCTAAGTGGTCCTTGATTTTTGCCTATAAATAGGCTTCAAAATTCATTAGAAAAATTAGAGAAAAGTGACCAAACTCTTGCCATTTTTGCAGCCAAAAATCTGTGCCCCTTTAGTGCATTCCAAGCCAAATTTTGTCCAAAATTTCACAACAAAATTAGCTTCCATTTCATTTCTAGCATCAAGGAATCAAATAAATAAGGTAAGCTTCCAAATTGAAGCAATTTTACTCTATTTTCTTAGTGAAAATCCGTGGGTATGAAGGTGTAGAAACATTGACAAAAATTGATGATTTGTTGATGTTATGATTAGTTTGGTGTTTTAGATATTAAAGCATGAATTAGGATTAAGAAACAAGCAAAAATTTATGCTTGGTTTCTATGAAAAACCGTGGCACCATTGGTATGAAAAATGATTGGAAATTGGTGATTTGGTTTAGTGTTTATGTTCATTTGGTTACATGTTGAATCAAGCATGAATCGGAATCAAGAAACAAGAAAACTTGATGCATTTTCATGCTAAAATCCGTGGGTGATAACCACTAGAAAATGAAAAATTTTTATTGTTGAATATGAATGTGTAATGTTGACAAAAACCCTAGGAAAGAAAACAAGATTTTCTATGTGATTTGGCATGAAAAATCCGTGGCTAATTCTAGGGTTGAAATGAAAATTTGGTTAGGTTTTAATGTTGATTTGCACATTAGAAAACCTAAGAGTGATGTGTGATGTTGGAATGTTGTGATGAAAAACATTTGGTGATGATTAACGTGATAAACCAAGGCTAGGTTTGGAAAGAATTTGATGTTATGTATTGATTTTTGAATACTGGTTAATGTGAAAAATTTTTATACAATGTTTGGAAACTTTGTATAACATAGGCCTCTGGTATAGTACATTGCAGGTACAAAGGTTCTGAGGCGTACCTACCGACGGGGAAACCTTAAAATACAAACGAAAATACTGTCGAAATTTTTGGGAAACGAGGGATAAAAATATTGGACTCAGAAAGGAAATCGGGACCCCTCAGAGGATTAGGATTGAAAATGGAAAACCAATCCAAGAGGAATAGTAAACCAACCCTTTATGACTAAAATACCTAAAACAGGAAAAAATTTCATGTTTGGAGTATTTTGGGAAACGAGGGGAAAATTAGGTTGGGATAGGAAACCCGAGCCTCTCAGGGACCGAGGGCCCGGGACGGGATGAAAAGTATTTTCAGGAGTAGTGAAATAGCCATTTGAGGCTCTGAAACGCTCGAAAAACGAGAAACGACCCTAGATGATGGATGAATAGTAATCGAGGGTCGGGAAAATAGATAATTGAGATTTCGTAGCAAATTAAACTGTAAAATGATACAGAAGCCGAGAGAATATTATTTTAAGATATTTGGGCTTAGAAAATTCAAGAAAAATGATAAGACAAAATAGTTATGGTCCCGAGACCCGTTAGGGGCAAAATAGTCATTTTGACCGAAAATTTTTGAAAGGCTCGGAAAGGACCATAAAGGACCTAGACTAACTTAAATAAAATTCTAGGATCCAAAATAGAGATTTTAGAGTTAAAAATCTAGAGTTTAACTAGTACACGGATGTGTACAGTGAAACACGACTGTGTAAAATAAAACCGAGAGGTACACGGTCGGGGACACGGGCGTATTGCAAACCATGTACCACATAAAGAATTGAAATGTTTTGTAAAATTTATCACAAAATAAATGTATTTAAAGTGATAATTAATAGAGGATATTAACAAACAATATTAAGTCTGTAGGAACCCAAATTAGGGATAAAACTGCGGAAGAGTTCCGGAAGTGAACAATATCGCAGTATTAGTAAGTTCAAGCATTTTCATGTCTGCAACATGAAATACTATATTACTTTATTATGTACTAGTTGTACACTAGGTATCAAGTCTTATGGACATTTGGGGATTAGTTAGTATAGTAGGCCCCATATACTAAAAGGAACAGAATATCTAAGGCCTACGGGCAATGGAGGTTAGTGACCTTGAGGTGATGATTAATGTCACTTAGTCAAAACTATAATTGAAATATGGTAATAAAACCATTTAAGGTGTACTGTCACTCCAACGTTGTGATGGAGATTTTTCAAGTCCTACGGGGATATAATAATGGTTGTGGAGGCAGAAACTCTAAGGCCTCCCAGTCAGTGCGCAAGACAAATTATCGGTACTGTCATAAAAGAGCTCAACACTAGAATACAAAGAGAGAAAGAATAACAAATTATATGATGAAAATCATAATTGAGCATAACCGAAGCTTACATTAAGTATAACGAACTCGGTTAGAGAAATATGAATAGTAACAGTTAGGTTAATGTGAATAGTAATGGTTAGGCTAATGTGAATAGTACCCGATTAAAGTAATGTGATAGTAACCTGTTAGGGTAACAGTTACTATTCATCGATCAAATGTCAAAGTCACTATTCATGATAAATAGTATTATTCATGATAAATAGTACTATTCACAGAAAATTGAGTTTTTAATGTTTTTGAGTCCATGTGATCCTTACTAAGTATGTTTGAACTTACTGAGCCTATTAGCTCATCAGTTTGTTCATGTTGCAGGTAAGAAACCTGTCCAGTAGATTATATGGATGGCGGCAGGATGTGTGCATGTCAAGGGATAGGAAATTCACCGTGGACTTCGTCCTGCCATAAGTCTTCCGCTGAGCTTTGAGAGTTAGTGAATTAAAGAGAAAGTGTCATTGTAAAAAATAAATGCAGTATAAATATTTTGTATATTATACATTATGTTATACTCAAAAAGACAACTAAAAGTTAGTATTGTATTTTACATGGCTTTTATACTTAGCTTTCTTTTTGAGAAAGTATGTATTAAAAAGAAAAAAAAATTATGGGCGAAATTTTTGGGCCCTAAAAAATGAGAGTAAAAAAAAAAGAGTTTTAAAATGGCGATCCGGATTTGACGCATGGGTTGTCGTGGACGACAATGGAGTCAGATCCTGACAGTTTCGCGTGGTTAGATTCAGGGGTGCCACAGGTTGGTATCAGAGTGGTTGACCATATCACTATTGACACGAAGCGCGATCTGCTCGTCAATCCAAGTAAGTTAATTTTCTTTAAGTTAGTTAACTTTCTGTTTATTCGAGCTTTGATTGAGGCTTAAATGAGCGAAAATGCTAAACTAAGGCAAAGACTGTAGCAAATGGAGTAAAGACAAGGTCAAGAAGAAGGCTAGAACCCACAAATGGCCACACCTGAACCAGAAGTGCCGCCAGTAGTACCAGAAGAAGAAATAGAACCCTAACCACAACCCTGGATCAACCACAAACCGCTACATGAAAGATTTTGATGAATAAAGCTGCTGAAGTTTGAGGGTTCCACAAACCCTCTAGAAGTAGCGGAGTAGTTATCCTCACTCCATATGATCTTGGAATTTATGAAGCTGAACAATCAGGAAAAGATTATGTGTGCATCCTTTGTTTTGAAGAATGATGCAAGATTGTGGTGGGAATCAGTCAAGTTGAGAAGAAACATGTATACGATGTCTTGGTTGGACTTTCTGGAGGAGTTTAATCAAAAGTACTACAATCCTACACTACTGCGACCACAACAAAGTGAATTTGCAGAATCAAAGTAGGGGGACATGTCAGTAATTGAAGTCTGTAGCAAGTTTGACCAGTTGTCCCGACGGTGCCCATACACTATCACCACTTAGAGGGAGAAAATCCAAAAAATATTGGGAATGTTCCGTCCTGAAATCTCAGCATTAGGGGACAGGGGATTGACACCACTATTAGGAAATGCCCTAAGCATTAGAGACATTTTGATGTATTTATTTTGAATTGGATAATAAAATTATATATAGAGGTTATTCATTACATTGCTATATGTCCTCATTCTATTTACATGTTAAAGTAAATGTAAGCAAATATGGCTCCCTGACTACTTGTGTTAAAACTGTTAGAACGTTGCATGTAATGGACTTTTGTATGCGAGAAGACAATGTTCTAAAGTAAGCGGTCTAAACTAAGGTCTGTAGTCTATAGGGTTAGACCGAGCATCTAACTCATGTTAAGACTATTATGTTATCTAAAGCCATGGTGCAGAGTGTGACATCCTGTGCCCTCAACGGCCCGAACCGTCACTGAAAACTATTACTTGCTTCTTTAACTTCTACTTATACTTCTTCTTTAAAACCGATACTTAAACTTGCTGAATTTAATACCATAAATTTAGAGGGAAATTTTTTTATACGTATACGTATTTACTATTCACGTATGCATACTATTAAAATGCAGAATTTGAAAAACATAAGGATTTTAATTATACATACACAATTATATACTTGTTTATCTGATTACGATTCACTAGATACTATTTAAATATACTACTCATACATATACTGTTTACTGTTCTAAAATACCGTTTAACCTTTACTATTTAAAATACTATTTAACTGTCACCATTCAAAATATTATTTACTCATACTGTGTAGAAGAATACTCGTGGTGTATCCATAACCTCATCCTCACATCCGCCTCCGCTGCCATCATCGTCCCTTGATGTTTACGCTATAGGGTGCTTATCTACAGCATGAACACACTCCGTGAGCTTTACGCCTAGTAAGTACAACATGTTAACCATAAAACATGTTTAAAACATAGCACATACTTAAAATCATAAGCATGACATATATCACCTAATAAATCACATACCATATAAGCATATCACATATCAGCTCACATATCATGTCATCACATAATATGTCATAACACTGAATATAAAACTTCACATACTTTATGCATGACAGAAGCATCGTGTACTCATGTACTCTACTGAAAAAGAAAGCATAACGAACTATAACTAATGCATGGTCCGGTTATGTTCATTTTGTAGGAAAATAAATCGGTAAAAATGTATCAGAGTGGCGTAGCAGAACAATAAAAATTTTTTGATAGTTAAATATCTCATGATGCCATATACAATAAATCAAAAACAATTAAAACTCATACCTCAAGGATGCCAATCTGCAGAAGGAGAATGACCGGAGGCTTCAACCAACTAGCCTTCTCTACTATTCTCCAATTCCCGAATGGCTGAGTGTGTGGGCACTCTGAACCTCGATCGGTATGCTAGCACTGCTAGTCTTCTTCCGACCACCCAGATCTCTAAAGAACTTTATTGCCACGATGAGCTGTGCAACAATAAACCTGCTCACCTGAGAGTCTGTGGTCTGAGAGAACTGGAGTGGCAGGACCTCTATTTATAGACCTGCATGAGGTGATTCTCTGAATTTGAATTGGACTAGGAAAAGATATTTTCCCTTATCCATAACCAAAAAATCCGAATTTTTCCATGGGAAAATCCAACAATAAAATTCGGTTTTCTTAGGATAAATCCAATCCAAATCTAAACAAGATTTTAACTAGAATTTTATCTCCCTTTTTCAACCAAAAAATCCGAAATTCCTAGGAGAAAATCTTCTCCAAATATTCGGCCACTTTTAGGGAAGGAGAGAATCCAAATTCAATTGGGATTGAAACTTGAATTTTTCCCTTGAACCTTATCCACAAAAACCGAAATTCCATTGAGGATTATCCTCAAAAATTTCGTCCACTTTTGTTGGGATTTGGATTCAAAATTCAAGTAGGATTCTAACAAGATTATCCTCTCCAAATCCAACTCAAATTCGAATTTCAAACCTTGTGGATTTTCCATAACAAATTCGAATCCTACTTGGACTGTGATTCAAAATTTGAATTTCAAATCTCAAATTCGAACTTCAAATTCAAATTTCAAATTTCAAATTTTAAATTTAAATTTCAAATTCAAATTTCAAATTCAAATTTCAAATTCAAATTTCAAATTCAAATTTCAAATTTCAAATTTCAAATTTCAAATTTCAAATTTCAAAATCCACAAAATGGTTGCGTTTCAAATTCTTGTTCTCATGGATAATTTTCTACAACTCCAATCTAATCTCAAATAAAATCATGGCAACTTTATTTGGAGTTCGAATAATTGTGTACTCTATTATCCAAAACAAAATCTGAATCCAACCGGAGAGAATCTTGTCTACCATCCTAATCCTGTATCATCACCATCCAAGCATAATAAACTAGCCAATAGCATACATAAATCAATTTGCCAAACGTTAAGGAATTATGTGGAGCTAGTAGAGGGACTGATTGGATATATATAATCGGGCTCCCGTGATTCCATATGATCATCATTCTGTACCGAACAACTCAATCATATGATCACTAATTTCAGAGTCACACCACTATAAACCTGAAACTGAACTCCCAATTATATACCGTATTACGTAAGCCTGTGACGAGCTACTATCCAATGACCTTGTCATATATGCAAAACCCTCATATGATCTCCATGATCAGCCTTAGGTCAAAGTCCGTTTAATCCTACTGATCAGGCTATCTTAAAGTTCCATTATACTACCGAATTAAGAAAATGATTATTCACCATATTTGAATAAGAAGTCATCCACCCAGCAGACGACCCAAGGCCTTGTCCATTTTCACATTCAGTATAATGCCTTTAAGAGGATACCTTTAACTCCTCAGAGCTATGATTCCGATATCTGCAAGCAAACCCTTCATCGTATACAAGTCTTGCACCCAACAAACCGGTCTATAAGCTTACTACCTCTGAGACGCTTTAGCCATTGGAACATCAAAGTACACATGTCATATACATGAAGTAGTTCATTTACTCAGGATTAAGGTTATTGCCAATGAACGTCAAAAGCAGATTGATCCACTCATAGCGGACTACGTAGATCAATCACGCTTTAGTCCCGGTCTTATATGTCACCTCCAAGCAACATATCTATGTCTCTACTTGGGAGTCCAGCTCTAGACAGTCAAGACAAACCGTCCCCTCCAAGGCTTTAGACAACATAATAGTCTTAACATGAGTTAGATGCTCCGTCTAACCCCATAGACTACAGACCATAGTTTAGACTGCTAACTTTAGAACATTGTCTTCTCGCATACAAAAGTCCATTGCATGCAACGTTCTAACAGTTTTAACACAAGCAGTTAGTGAGCCATATTTGCTTACATTTACTTCAACATGTAAATAAGACGAGGACATATAGCAATGTAATGAATAATCTCTATGTATAATTTTATTATCCAGTTCAAAATGAATACATCAAAATGTCTCTAATACTTAGGGCATTTCCTAACAATCTCCCACTTGCCCTAAGCCAGCAGATGTGCCATGTTACGCATCCCCATCACCTCTACGTGCCTCTCAAAGCTTCTAGCCACCAAAGTCTTACTAGAGGGATCGGCGATGTTGTCCTCAGATGCGATCTTACATACATCTACTTAGCCTGTCTTTATATGCCCTCTAATGTCGACTTCCTCAAATTCTTACAAGTCTAGAAGTCTGAGTCCATGTATCCTACGGGTGTTAGGTCCCCTCCAGAATACACCAGCATATAATCCCTCGTTCTCTTAAGATACTTGAGTATATGCTTTACAGCTTGACAGTGCTTGGTTCCAGGATTTGCTTGATATCGACTCACCATACCTACTGCAAAACATATATCCGAGCGAGTGCAAAGCATAGCGTACATAAGGCTACCCACAGCGAATGCATAAGGGACCTTACTCATACGCTCCCTTTCTTCCGATGTCTTGGGACAATCATCCAATGAAAGAGTTAGACCGGTAATAGAAGGTTGTGAACCTTTCTTTTCCTGTTGCATTGCATATTTGTCAATTATTTTATCTATGTATGATGCTTGGGATAACGCTATCATTTTGTTCTTTCGATCTCTGAAGAGACGAATGCCTAGAACATAATTAGCTTCTCCCAAGTCCTTCATGTCAAACTACTGGTGTAACCAAAGCTTGACCGATGATAAGTTCCTTACATCATTCCCAATGAGTAGTATATCATCGACATAGAGTATCAGAAAGACCACTTTTCCATCCTTAATACGTTTATAAACATAAGGTTCATCAACGTTCTGCTCAAAATCAAATGTCTTAATCGCTTGATCAAACCTCTGGTTCCATGACCGGGATGCTTGCTTTAATCCATAAATGGATCTAAGCAACTTGCAGACTTTCCTTTCTTGGCCTTTCGCTATGAACCCTTCGGGCTGTATCATATAGATACACTCTTCAAGATGGCCATTCAAGAATGCCGTCTTAACATCCATTTACCAGATCTCGTAATCGAGAGCCACAGCAATGGACAGAAGAATACGGATAGACTTCAGCATAGCAACAGGCGAAAAGGTTTCCTCGTAATCGATTCCAGCCTTATGTGTGTATCCCTTTGCAACCAATCTAGCTTTGAAAGTTTCCACTCTCCCTTCCGCATCCTTCTTTCTTTTGTAGACCCATTTGCATCCAATGGGTTTTATCCCATCCAGCAAATCTACAAGTTCCCAAACAGAGTTGGATTTCATAGAATCCATCTCATTGTTCATAGCTTGTTTCCAAGATTTAGAATCAACATCATTTATAGCTTCATCATATGTGACCGGATCTTCCTCATGCTCATGAGCCTCGGCCTGGTATACCTCAACATTATACATGAAGAAATTAGGTTTCTTAGAAACCCTCCCACTACGACGAGGCACCCTAAATTGTTGATCGTCTGCAGGTCTTTCACTGGAACTCGGACTTGCGTCCAAGACCGAAATTTGTGGAGCAGTTCTTTCACCTGATAACTCCTTTAGCACCACTTTGCTTCGAGGCTTAAAGTCATTCATGTGACTTTCCTCCAAGAATGTCGCATGGGTTGAGACAATGACTTTTTGTTCCTTCGGGTTATAGAGTAGACCTCCTTTAGTTCCTTTTGGATACCCTACAAACATGCACAATTCTGATCTTGGTTCCAACTTTTTCGCATCCCCATCCAGTACATGTGCCGGGTAGCCCCATATTCTCATATGTCCAAGGGAGGGCTTCCTGCCACGCCACAATTCATACGGAGTTCTGGGAATTGATTTGCTCGGAACTTGGTTCAGAATATAGCACGCCGTTTGTAAAGCATATCCCTAAAATGATAATGGCAGCGTTAAGTAACTCATCATGGACCGTACCATATCCAATAAGGTCATATTTCTCCTTTCGGCTACACCATTCTGTTGTGGAGTACTAGGTGCAGTCAATTGGGATAATATCCCGTTCTCTACAAAATGTCCTAGAAATTCATCGGAGAGATATTTGCCACCTCGATCAGATCGAAGTGTCTTTATGAATTTATCCAATTGCTTTTCCACTTCCGCACGATACTCTTTAAACTTGGCAAAGGTTTCGCTCTTGCAGTGCATTAGATACACATATCCATATCTCGAGTAATCATCTATAAAAGAGACATAATACTCGAACCCTCCTCGTGCTGTGACGTTTATGGGGCTACATACGTCAGTGTGCACAATTTCTAAGAGCTCTTGAGCCCTTATACCCTTAGCTCCAAAAGACCTCTTAGTCATTTTACCCTCTAGACAAGACTCATATTGGGGAAGTCGTACCTCCTCCAGAGATTCCAGAGGACCATCTTTCACCAATCTTTGAATCCTATCCTGATTAATATGACCAAGTCTTAAATGCCAAAGATACGCCTTGTTAGAGTGAGAAACTTTCAACCTTTTAGAGTTATCAGTTAATTCAGTGTCAAGCAGTGAGTACATCTTTGGTTTGATCAAATATAGGTTTCCATCCATCCATCCAGAATAGATAAAAGACTTATTTCTACGAATATCAACTCTTTTACTAAAAGAGACTGAATAAGAATCCTTTATTAAACAAGCTACCGATATAAGGTTCCTCCTGAAATTAGGAACATAAAAACAGTCTTTTAATAAAATAAACCGAAATTGATCAAAATAAAGGTAAACATCTCCCACTGCCTTAGCCACCACCAAGCTGCCGTCCCCAGTCCGCAACGAGAGGCTCCTATCATGTAGACTTCTCGTTTCCACGAACCCCTGCATAGAAACACAAACATGATTAGTGGCACCCGAATCAATGACCCAAGTGTCTTTCGATTCTTCCACCAAACACGCTTCCAAGTAATGAAGTTCCTTACCTTCCTTGCCCTTGGTGGCTAGGAATTTCTGGCAAGCCTTCTTGAAGTGACCTACCTTCCCACAATGGAAGCATTTGGACTTTTTAGGGTCCTTTGGCTTCTTGTTCTTCTTCTTCTTCTTCCTGTCCGAGACAGGAGGATTAGAATAACTAGAAGCCACTTGCTTCTTATTTGGCCTCTTCCTCTTCCGTGAGGGATTGGAAGATTCCGCCAAATTGGCCTCACCTTTAGGTCGGACCACATCCTCATCCCTGATCATCCGCTCATAAGCCTGTAGTTGCTTCATGAGCTCGGTTAGTCCTAACTCCTTTGTCACCAGATTGTATGCGGCCTTAAACCCCACAAAATCTTTAGACAGAGTCTTGAACACCATCTCGATCTGGGTGTTGTAGTCCAACTCAGCACCATTTTTGGCAGCCTCAGCGAAGAATCCCATTAGAGTGATCATATGGTCCTTCACTAGAGTACTCGCCTTTTGCTTAGAGTCCATAATACTCGTGATAGCGGACTGTCGAGCCAATTTTTCTTGGCCTCCGAACATGTCCTCCAGATTTTCCATGATCTCCCCAGCAATTTGATATGTCTCATGCTGCTTTTGTAAAGCACTCGTCATGCTAGCAAGTATGTAGCATCGAGCTATATCATTGGATTCTCTCCAACGAGTATAGGCAACCGGGACCTCCTCAATCGGTGTGTCAGGTTTGGGCCCAGGTGGGCATGGTTCGTCCAGTACGAACTTGTGTCTCTCGCAGCTGAGAACTATTAATAGATTTCTTTTCCAGTCTTTATAATTATCACCATTCAGCTTATTTTTAGTAAGTATTGAAATGAGGGGTGTCGGTGACATTTTGAACTGAAATAAAATTATACTAGACATCATTACAAAGCCCAAGCAAATATACAGATAATTTAGCAAATAAAACATATAAGTATGTTCCTACATGAAACTTGAAAAACATGTAGCATTGCAACGGTAATTCTCAGCACCTATTGCCCCAAGCCACCGAGGGGTGGTCATGAAAACAAATAGCTGGAACATGGACCCCGTCCAATTGATATATGTTACCTTAAATCCTCCAAGGTTAAGACATATATTAATAACCGCTTATTTGGCCACCAGTTTAGTTAACAGAGCTTCTAGGGAAGGTTAATAACTAAACGAAACTTGAGTGTATAACCATTGTTTACGTAGCCCGATCCACGTCCTACCAAGCCACCGAGGGGTGGTCATGAACAGGATCATACCCAACACGTTTTCCACATAGGAGATCCAATCTAGTATACTAGCGGCGGTAAACACCTACCGAGGGGTGTGGTCAGGGCAGAACTGACGCGAGGCGTTACCATGCTTTCACATATGGATCAACAATGGAGGCCGTGGGTTTTGTTTGAAACCCTCTCCCACTCAATATTTTGAAAAACATGCAAGTTTTGACAAATTATGTATGATCAATATAGTATGAGCGACACTCACCTATCTTATATGACATGTTACCAAATATACATATAAAACATCCATCAATACATATTTATACATCCATGACATATCACAGAAAAAAATAATTGACAGAATAACCAAGCTATGGTTCCATCTTAGAACAAAGAAAAAACAGATTACAAAATTCCATCCAAAGCATTCTTTGGGTCTTGAATTCTGTTCCGTCTTCTTGTATCCATCTTTATGTAGCCTCTCCATTTATTTCTCATCCCAATAATTATTTAAAATTTAAATCTCCAAAAATTTAAATTTCAAATTCAAATTCCAAATTCGAATTTCAAATTTAAATTTCCAATTCAAATTTTTTAAACAATTTTAAACATCATGTGTAATAATATGTAATTTCAAAAATTTCAAATTTTCAATTACATATTTTTTAACATGATTTAAAATTAAATTTCTAATTTAAAAATCAAAATTTTTCGATTTTTAGACTGTCGTACAGCCGCCTATAAAGGCGGCAGCCGCCGTGGGTAGCGGGCCAAGCCTGCAGTGCCAGGCTGCACGCCCAGGCTGGGCGTAGCAGCCAGCAGGCTGCAGGCAGCGCCTGTAGCCAGAGGCTGCACGGCCAGGCTGCGGCCAGCCTTAGGCAGGCCACGGCCACCCTTGGCTGCAGGCCAAGCCTGCGGCCGTGGGTGGTGTTGGCCTGCACAGGGGCTGCCGCAGCCCTATCCTGCCCGTGGGCAGGGGCTGCAGCCCCACCAAGGCCCGTCGGCCTATCCCGAGTGGTCGTGTCTCGATTTTCGTGTCATATTCCAATTTACCTATTAGGATCTCCAAAAATTAATTTGAATCCCAATTAAATTGAAATTTTCCACACAATCAAAATTTCAACCTTTAAATCAAGTTTAACTTTTGGGAAAAAAATAAATTATGGTCTTCAATCTTCAATCTCCTCCAAGAATAATTACATAAAATTTCCTAAACCGTTTCTGGTGTACAAAAATTCTAACCATAAAAATTCTAAGAGACAAAAATTAAAACCCATGGAAAAATTACAGTGTTAATAAACTGCTCCCATAGTTACATAAAAATTCCTAAATATAATTTTTCTAAATTCTAAGGAACCATAACCGGTATAAACAAGCATGCTTATAATAATTCAAAAAATTAAAATAACCACATACTTTATACATAATCCATGATAACAACATAAAGGAACCCTAGAATGCCACTCTCTAAATATCAAATCCATACATAAATAAAAAGACTAAGTAATTGTCTAATTTATGTACATGGCATTGTCATGAGATGGCTCTGATATCAACTGTAGGAAAATAAATCGGTAAAAACGTATCAGAGTGGCTCAGCGGAATAATAAAAATTTTTTGATCGTTAAATATCTCATGATGCCATATACAATAAATCAACAACAATTAAAACTCATACCTCAAGGACGCCAATCTGCAGGAGGAGAATGACCGGAGGCTTCAACCAACTAGCCTTCTCTACTATTCTCAAATTCCCGAATGGCTGAGTGTGTGGGCACTCTGAACCTCGATCGGTATGCTAGCACTGCTAGTCTTCTTCCGACCACCCAGATCTCTAAAGAACTTTACTATCACGATGAGCTGTGCAACAATAAGCCTGCTCACCTGAGAGTCTGTGGTCTGAGAGAACTGGAGTGGCAGGACCTCTATTTATAGACCTGCATGAGGTGATTCTCTGAATTTGAATTGGACTAGGAAAAGATATTTTCCCTTATCTATAACCAAAAAATCCGAATTTTTCCATGGGAAAATCCAACAATAAAATTCGGTTTTCTTAGGATAAATCCAATCCAAATCTAAACCAGATTTTAACTAAAATTGTATCTCCCTTTTTCAACCAAAAAATCCGAAATTCCTAGGAGAAAATCTTCTCCAAATATTCGGCCACTTTTAGGGAAGGAGAGAATCCAAATTCAATTGGGATTAAAACTTGAATTTTTCCCTTGAAACTTATCCACAAAATCTGAAATTCCATTGAGGATTATCCTCAAAAATTTCACCCACTTTTGTTGGGATTTGGATTCGAAATTCAAGTAGGATTCTAACAAGATTATCCTCTCCGAATCCAACTCAAATTCGAATTTCAAACCTTGTGGATTTTCCACAACAAATTCGAATCCTACTTGGACTGTGATTCAAAATTTGAATTTCAAATCTCAAATTCGGACTTCAAATTCAAATTTCAAATTTAAATTTCAAATTCAAATTTCAAATTCGAATTTCAAATTAAAATTTCAAATTCAAATTTCAAATTCAAAATTAAAATTTCAAATTTCAAAATTCAAAATTCAAATTTCAAATTTCAAATTTCAAAATCCACAAAATGGTTGTGTTTCAAATTCTTGTTCTCATGGATAATTTTCTACAACTCCAATCCAATCTCAAATAAAATCATGGCAACTTTATTTGGAGTTCAAATAATTGTGTACTCTATTATCCAAAACAAAATCTGAATCCAACCGGAGAGAATCTTGTCTACCATCCTAATCCTGTATCATCACCATCCATGTATAATAAACTAGCCAATAGCATACACAAATCAATTTGCCAAACGTTAAGGAATTATGTGGAGTTAGTAGAGGGATTGATTGGACATATATAATCGGGCTCCCGTGATTCCATATGATCATCATTCTGTACTGAACAACTCAATCATATGATCACTAATTTCAGAGTCACACTACTATAAACCTGAAACTGAACTCCCAATTATATACCGTGTTACGTAAGCCTGTGACGAGCTACTATCCAATGACCTTGTCATATATGCAAAACCCTCATATGATATCCATGATCAGCCTTAGGTCAAAGTCGGTTTAATCCTACTGATCAGGCTATCTTAAAGTTCCATTATACTACCGAATTAAGAAAATGATTATTCACCATATGTGAATAAGAAGTCATCCACCCAGCAGACGACCCAAGGCCTTGTCCATTTTCACATTCAGTGTAATGCCTTTAAGAGGATACCTTTAACTCCTCAGAGCTATGATTCCGATATCTGCAAACAAACCCTTCATCGTATACAAGTCATGCACCCAACGAACCGGTCTATAAGCTTATTACCTCTGAGATGCTTTAGCCATTGGAACATCAAAGTACACAAGTCATATACATGAAGTAGTTCATTTACTCAGGATTAAGGTTATTTCACAATGAACGTCAAAAGTAGATTGATCCACTCATAGCGGACTATGTAGATCAATCACGCTTTAGTCCCGGTCTAAATGTCACCTCCAAGCAACGTATCTATGTCTCTACTTGGGAGTCCAGCTCTAAACAGTCAAGACAAACCATCCCCTCCAAGGCTTTAGACAACATAATAGTCTTAACATGAGTTAGATGCTCGGTCTGACCCCATAGACTACAGACCATAGTTTAGACCGCTAACTTTAGAACATTGTCTTCTCGCATACAAAAGTCCATTGCATGCAACGTTCTAACAGTTTTAACACAAGCAGTCAGTGAGCCATATTTGCTTACATTTACTTTAACATGTAAATAAGACGAGGACAAATAGTAATGTAATGAATAACCTCTATGCATAGTTTTATTATCCAGTTCAAAATGAATACATCAAAATGTCTCTAACACTTAGGGCATTTCCTAACACATTTATGCTTCAAACTTTTCTTTTCTTTTCTTGTCTATTTAGGGCCCATGTGTCAGTACCGTGTACGCGCAGACCAACGGTAACGCCCGAGGTCAACTAATGCTAAATAGCCATCAACTGATGCTCAACTTTTGGCCTTAACTTTCTTCAACTGGAAACCCCTTCGACTGAAGGAGCCAGTATGGCACACCTACGTATTTCCATCTTGTTTAACTGTTCTAGGCATACGCTTCTCTAAGCTCTCCCCAATCCTACGCGGTAGGGATCTATGGCTTCTATCTTGTTCTTTCATCAATCCACTCGATTGTGAAACTATATGCTCCTATGTATGCTGTGCAGCATCGTGTGCAAGATACATACTTAAAATACTGGAAAAGCATCATTTTAAATTCATTTTATTCATGCTGTAGGCCGAGTTGTACTTACCTGTCATCGGACAGTTTATACTTTCGCCTTCATCAGAATACAGGTATCTCCCTGTAATCATAATGTATTTCATTAATATTCACTCTTAGGTCACTGTGGTCATTAGTAACTAATAAAAACTCTATCGTTAGTGATACTGATCGTTATCGGTACTAATTGCCCTTCTCTTGAGAGTTTGATTTTCTAATTTCTAATCATGGTTAATTAATTAATTTGCTCAATAAATTAATTAACGCCGCTCTTAGGTCACTCTATCGATAGGAACTAATAAAACTATCGTTGTGTGATACTGATGCCTATCGGTACGTAACTGCTCTACTTTGGGAATTTTGATATCTAATTTCTAATCACGCTTGATTAATTTGTCTACTTGAAAAATTAATCAATGTCCCATTCAGACTCGGTCCTTGACTGGCTAACCGACCAGTCAACTGACCACATAACTCGTATATTGACCATTTAGCTTGTTGGGTTACCTTTACAAATTTATCCACCCCAAATTTTATACTTATATCACACCCCTCCCTCGGGTGGCACTATTCCGACATAGGGGTCATTTTCTTACATTTCGAGATTTCTAATTGGGCAGTTCACTAATCCTATAAACGTCCGTCCTTCTTTCCCAGACCTAGGTCATCGAGGGGGGCTCAGGTTTCCATCCCGATCACATTTTCACCCCTTGTTTCCTAAAATACCCCTTTGTGCCGTTTTAGAAATTTCGGCAGCATTTCTGCTTAATTTTTAGGTTTCCGACGCTTAGGAAACGCCTCAAAACCATCTAACCTATTCTAACCTGCCACGTACTAAACTAGAGGCCTAATTTTTACATAAAAGCTCTGCTTTTTACTCAAAAATATTCACATTTCCTCACATTCTCTTTTTCGACATTTCATCCCTTTTTCTTACGATTCCTCAAGTCAGTAAACCATAATTAATACATAATTATTTCCAATAATAAATTGAGGAATCAAGGGATCAAAACCACTACCAAAATCATTCCCGTCGGCGGTCAGGTGAACTGTTCGATCTCGATCGCACAATCTTTGAATCATTATTCTTCACTTTTGAAACTCCAGTTTGCAAATCCGATGCCGCAGATGTGTCCAGAACGTCGAAAATAGGCCAATGGGCCATTCTTCAATTTTCGGTCTCCAGGTCACCGTTGACCGCGGCGGCGATGGGAGTGGCGACCACCATCTTAAAGAGCTCAATGAGAGGAACCCATTGGTGGTGTCAATTTCACCAATCGAGGCTCCTATCACCAAAAATTGACCCTCGAAAAGTCGGCGACGACGGCGATGTTGGATCTTCATTTTCTGGCATTGTTGCCCAAAATTGATTTGGGGCTGTAGACCTACGTGTTGTTCTGAGCATTTTGATACCCACCTTGCAACTCAACTCCGCCGGAATAGTGAGATTCGATGGCGGCGATGGCAACGACGACAGCGAACCTTAGGCAGCGCGATCTGGCAGTTGATGTAAAATGAAGCCTGGGTTTTGTTCTACTCTTCACCACGAATCCATTAGGACTGAAATCGTGTCATTTGGACGTCAGACGGCGAAGAAATCACGATTTGAAAAGTTCGACCACCGGCGGCTTTGGGCGGCACGTGCAGCGTTCTCCGGCGTCGGTTCCGTCGACTCGGCACACCGTTGGACTCAGCTCGTCAAGAGCTTTCCAATGGTGCCGGTGGTGTCGAAAACAGAGGCCAGATTCGATGGTCAGTCACTGTTCATTTTCGTGTGGTGTGAGGGAGGGAGAAAATGAGATTTGGAAAAATATGGGGGCTATTTTTCAAGAATCCCCAAAATTTCGTCCTTTATACTAATTTTTTGAAAAATTTTAAGATAGGCTATACATACTAATTTGGTGTGCTGAACCTAAATATATCAGTTTTATCTTCATCTGAGGTCGTCTCGACCAATTTTCTAATACTACATGGCTCCTAGTCAAAAATTACTTTTTGTGCTCAAATGACTAATTTGAGCATTCTGATTTTAAATATATCAGTTTTATATCAAGAAAATGTCATCTTGACCAATTTCTTGATACTGTGGTTAGGCCTACACTTTGTTGACACTGCGCACGTATAACGAGGTATTTTCACGTGAAATTTCAAACACAGTCTCCCTTGACTAATTTGGACGTGCTGATTTCAAATTTGTCAGTTTTACGTCCATCTGAGGTCTTCTGGACCAGTTTTCGGTATCTGCATGACCCCAGCTCAAAAAACGTGTCAGGTGCCCGATTAACTAACTTATGCGTCCTGAGTCTAAATATATCAGTTTCGGGGCGAGAAAATGTCATCTTGACCCTCATCCTGATACTGCGTATCTCTTAAATAAAATCTATATTTTATGCTCAATTGACCAGATTAAGCCTGCTGACTATTAATATGTCAGTTTTATGCTAGATTAAGACCGTCTTGGCCACTAACCTAACACTGCGTTTCTCACTATTCACTAATCACTATTTACTATTCACTGTCTGACTGACTAATCTGAGCGTTCTGACTTTGATTTTGTTAGTCTCTGGGCAAGAAGAGGTCATCCAGACCACATTTCTCGATACTGTATATCTATTACGGCAATTATCGTTGTTGTGCTCAGATGACCAGTCTGAGCGTACTGATGACTAACTCATCTATTCTGTATCATGAAATGGTCGTCTAGACTGGTTTCTTGATATTACGTGTCTCAACGCATACTCACATAATAGGGTGGACCGATTTCACTGTCGGTTGCCCCTTTCACTGCATGAATAGTAATTAAACGTTACTATTCTCGTTTAATTCATTCAACTGAAAAGCACACTGTGTTTATTAACTTAATTACATCATTACATAGTAATTAAGTTTCATAATTCATGAGAGTCATTACAGCGACTCTCTGCTCATTACACAGCCTTCTACACGGACTCTTACACGGGTGTGTGCAAGGCAACACGGGCATGTACATTTCGGACACAGGCGTGTACTAGTTGAGACTACTCAACACGGCCATGTCTTTGAAACACATTCATTTATTCGAGTAATACACGGCCTCTTGCACGGCCGTGTACTTGACCGTGTTACACTACACGGCCATGTACACTCACACGGCTTCTAACAGATACACAGTCTGAATGGCATACGGTCACTCACATGGTCGTGTACCTGACCGTGTTACTTAAATTTGCACTAAAAGGCATTAAATTATGTCCATTTTATTCCTTAATGACTTATTACATGGTAAGTAGGTGCCATGAAAATGACGGTCATTACAACCTACCCCCCTTACAAAATTTTCGTCCTCGAAAATTAGAATAATTCCAGGACGTCTCTCCTCATGTCTTCTTCCCATTCTCATGTGGCTTCCTCAACACTATCATTCCACCACAACACTTTTACTAGCAGTATACTTTATTCCTAAGTACTTTCTCCTCTCTAACTAGGATCCGCATGGGTCTTTCCTCGTACGTCAGATCAGCGTATATCACAACGGATTCCTGGCTAAGAACATAGGAGCTGTCTGGCACGTACTTCTTCAGCATCAAGACATGAAAGATGTTGTGTACTGTAGCTAACTCGGGAGGAAGCGTTAGTCTATAAGCCACCTTCCCAACTTTCTCTATTATCTCAAGGGTCCTATGTACCTAGGATTGAGCTTTCCTTTCTTTTCAATGCGCATCACCCCTTTCATAGGTGTCGTTGCTTGAAACTCGAGGGGTCTATAGTGCTTATCATAAAAATTCTTCTGTTGACTGTGTGCTGTATCTTACGTTTCTCATATTAGCTTCACGTCTACCATGGTATTCTTGATGATGTCTGAGCTAACTAGTCGTTTCTCTCCAAACTCGTACTAATGAGCCAGAGATCTGCATTTCCTTCCACAAAGTGTCTCGTATAGTGCCATTCCTATTGAGGAATGGTAGTTGTTGTTGTACAAGAACTCGCTCAATGGTAGCTTCTGATCCCAATTTCCTTTGAAGTCAAGGACGCAAGTCCCAACATGTCCTCTAACATCTGTATGGTCCTCTCAGACTAACTGTCGGTTTGAGGATGAAATACTGTGCTGAACTCTCACTTGGACCGTAATGTAGCCTGAACACTTCACCAAAATCTGGAGGTAAAGCGTCCACTACGATCTAAGACGATCGACTCTAGTACTCCATGCTGTTTCATGAACTGTGCAGCATAGATTTCTACTAGTCATTCCATCGAGTAGCTAACTTTCATTACTAAAAATCTAGCTGATTTCGTCAGTCTATCTACAATCACCCAGATTACGTCATTATCATTTGACTTCTTCAGCAATTCGACTACGAAATTCATCGTAATCTGGTCCTATTTCTACTCGGGTAGCTTAATTTTCTACGATTATCCTGCTGGGCGCTGGTGTTCTGCCTTAACCTTCTGCCACGTAAGGTATCTGGCGACGAACTCGACAATGTCATTCTTGATTCCAAGCCACCAAAAGCTTTCCTTCAGGTACTTGTACATCTTATTCGCTACCGGATGTACGAAATATGATGTCTCGTAAGATTCCAAAAGGATTCGCTTAGTGAGTTCTTTATCTTTCATAACACACACTCATCTCTATAGTAGAGTATGTCATCCTTAGGGATCTTAAACTTTGAACTTTAGTCCTCTATAGCCTCCTTTTTGAGCTTGTTTAGGGATAATTCGAAGCCTTGATCGATCTTGATCTCTTCTTAGAGCGTCGATTGGAAGGGTCATGTCAGACAACCTCCCTGTCAAAATCTTGATCTCGCTGCTACATAGCTCCCTTGTAGTGCTCCTGACAAGGCACTGATAGCCATAAGCGTAGTAAAATACTTCTGACTCTGCACATCGGCCACCTTATTGGCTTTCCCTGGATGGCATAAGATCTCGCAGTCATAATCCTTACTAACTCTAATCATCTATACTGCCTCATGTTGAGCTCTTTCTGCGTGAAGATATACTTGAAGCTCTGGTGATCGGTGTAAATTCTCGCACTTGATTCCGTACAGGTAGTGCCTCCATGCATTTAATGTAAAAACTACCACTACTAGCTCCAGATCAATCGTTGGGTAGCTCTTCTCAAGGTTTTTGAGTTGTCGTGAAGTATACGCTACTACTCTACCACTCTGCATCAACACAGTTTCCAACTCGATTTTAAATGCATCGCTTTAATTCACAAAGCTTCCCTGACCAGCATCTGGAATGGTCAGTATTAGAGAGCTTGTGAGCCTTCATTTTTGCTCTTGAAACCTTTTCTCACACTTGTCGATCCACTCATACCTCTTTCCCTTCTTGGTAAGCGTTGTGAGTAGTGCGGCTAGCTTTGTAAAACCCTTGACAAAACGTCGATGGTATCCTACTAAGCCTAGGAAGCTTTGGATCTCCATCACATTTCTCAGAGTTGGTCACGTGCTATCTGCATCAATTTTCATCGGGTCCATAGATACTCCTTCCTTGGGGACTATGTGGCCTAGGAAATGGACCTTCTCCAGCCAAAACTCATACTTGGAGAACTTGGCGTATAATTGATAGTCTTGTTGCATGCGCAAAATGATCCTTAAGTGCTCTTCGTGCTCCTCCTTCGTCTTAGAGTGTATAAGTATGTCATCGATGAACACAATGAGAAACTTATCCAAATAGCCCTTGAACATGCGGTTTATCTGGTTCATGAAAACTGCTAGCGCGTACGTCAATCTGAGCATCATGAATAGAAACTTGAAATGTCTGTACCACGTTTGAAAGGCTATTTTGGGTACATCTTTATTCTTAATTCGTAGTTGATGGTACCCGAAACGTAGATCGATCTTCGAGAACACTGGAGCATCTCAAAGCTGATCAAATGGATCGTCAACCCGCGACAATGGATGCTTGTTCTTAATCGCGATCTTATTCAACTCTCTGTAGTCGATGCACATTCTCAATGGTCTGTCTTTCTTCTTCACAAATGGTATGGGTGCTCCACAAGGTGAACAGTTATGTTGAGTGAATCCCTTGCCTATTTAGTCCTTCAGCTGGGCTTGGAGCTCCTTTAGCTCTGCAGGGCCCATTCTGTATGGGGCCTCAAAGATGGGGACTGATTCTAGTAGACGTTCAATCTCGAATGAGATCTCGCGCTCTGGTGGGAATCCTGCAAGATCTTCTGGAAATATCCCCACGAATTCCCTGACTATCAGCATGTTCTCGGGTCCTATCTCTATTCCTCGTGTCTTATCTACTACGTATGCTAGGAAGTCCATGCATCCACTGGATAGCATCTCGCGAGCCTTCACTGCTGATATCGTCGTCTTTGGTTGCTCTGGTGATAAACCCTTATAGATGAACTTTTCGCTTCCGATTGGTTTGAAAACAATTTTCCACCTTCAACAGCCTATGACGACATTATGTTTTGTGAAGAAGTCCACCCTCACAATTACATCATAGTCGTACATGTTGTCAGTTAATGCTCAATTCTTTCTCGTAGATAATTACTGGCACCTGACGTATCCAGTAATTATACAAGTAAACTTCCCTTGAAGGAAGTGACATTTTAAAGGTTTATTTCATCCTATCTAAGCTCCTACCTATCTTTCTAGTGAAATCTGATGATGCAACGAATGGGTGGCTCCAGAATCAAGTAGAACTAACACATCAAAGTTGGCGATAGAAAGCTGGCCTGTCACCATTGCAGAAGTTACAGCTTCAACGTCACTCCCCGTGTAAGCATAGATTATCCCTTAGCTCTCTGAAGCTTTCAATATGCCTTGTGTGATTGAAGGGTCTTCGATCTTGGTCTGGTTGGTGTGAAGTTGATTACTCCCAGTGCGGGGTTGATTCTGTCGATTCTGCAGGTTGGAGTGGCAATTTTTTGGCATAGTGGACTTCTTTGCCACAGATGAAACAACCACTTACTTCTTGCTTACATTCTCCTTGGTGCCTCTTTCTGCATTTCGTGCACGTCGGGTATTGGTTGTCATTTCCTTCCTAGTCATTTCTCTTCTGGGGGAAATTCTCCTGTGAATCTTGGTTGTCCTGGTTCCCCTTTTCTCTTGTTGTTGTTGTTGGAATGCCTGCTATTCTGGCTGGTTCCCACGTTCTACCCTCTGTGTTGTAACTCGAGGTTCTGCTTCCCCTGAGCCTGCTCAGCTTGCGTTTTCTCCTCCTTTCGTGTCTTAAAATTCTGCGCCTTCGCTCCTTATCCTGAGCCGACCAATACTCAGCTCAGATAGCCTTGCTGACACATTCTGCTAGTGTTGCTGGTCCGTGGCTTCCGCTACAGACCTAAACTGTGATTTCCGTTCAGAACATCTTTAGCATTCATCTGACTCTCTCCTTTTGGTTGGTACCTAATCTGGACAAAGTTGAGCTAACTGCTCAAACTTCTTGACTGCCTCCATAACAGTCATACTACCTTGGTGCAGGTTGTCGAACTCGTCTTACTGCGCTACTAATGCTTCCTCATTGAAGTACATCTCCTTGAATTCCTTAATGAAATTGCTCCAGCTCATCTCTCTAATGTTCCTCCTAATGGTTACCATCTTCCACCACTAACGCGCCTCATTGCTCAGGGTGAAGGATGCGTACATCACTTTCTCTCTCTATCTGTTAACCCTATAAAATCCAAGATTACTTTGATATCCGTTAGCCAAACATCGGCCTCTATAGGATTAGTGATTCCTAAGAATTCTAACGCTTTCATGCGTCGGAATCTCTCATACAAGTCACCTTCCCTAGGGATTGGCAAAAAAAAAAAACAATTACTGCTATGAAAGTAGCCATTACCATAGGTGCTAGTTCCTCCTAGGCTGGAGGAGCTGCTTGCTCCCTTAAAGTTTCTAGGGCTGTTGGAGCCTCCTGTGTTGGCATCTCTACTAACTGTGGTGCCTGGGGTTGCTGGCCCAGCTGTTCCCTAAGCTGGTTTAGCTCCCGTTGCTGGTTCTCCATCATCTCTCGCATAGCTGTGAGCTGTGCCATCAATTCGTCCTCTCAGGATGCTTGGTTGGTCTATACTCGTGTCATCATCGTGCTTTCCTGAGTGCTAGGATTGGAACATCTTTCTTTCTCTCATACTATGATGTTCAATGCAATTGCCGCATTGTATTGAAACATCGTCTGAGTGCTAGGATTCATCCTACACTTTCTGTCATACCATACTTACACTGTGGAAAAAAAATTATATCTCACCCCTAGGGCAAAGCTTTACTATTTATCTCATAATATATTTCACAAAATATACATACATATATTCAAGATTCTAGTTCAGCGGGAATGACACACACTTCCCCTATATGATCCCAACAAGTACATTATGCTATAACTAACGGGGGAGAGCTACTGCTTCCCTCTATATTTTTTCATAACTAACATTCCCGCAGAAGGGTTACTACTATTGGAAGGACAATCCTGATTCAGTATCAGGCATCTCCTCATCATCACTATCGCTGAGTGGGAATTCCTCTGGGTTCTCCTCTTCTTCTCAGCCGAAACAGACCTCGTCATCGCTGGCTATGATGACTTGGGGTTCGTACATCCCCATCTATTTGTCATTACTAAAGCGGTCGGGGATCTCCTCTCCCTCATCATCGGGATGGGCGTCAGGAAGAGTCTCGTCATCTTCCTCTTCCATGGGGTGTTCGGGAGACATACGGGCTGGTTCGGGGTTCTCCATTAGCTCCCTATTGGCCTCGTGTACTTTTGGCTTGTGCTCGGCCATGAACTCTTCATCAGCTAGTTGGGGTGCTGGTTCTACCGAGTCACCCTCCATAATGGTGGCTGCTATAATGCCTTGGGCTTGTGCAAGGTTCCTGGGGTTGAGTACTTTTCTCTCGATGTTCACTATCTTCTTGATAAGGCTTGCTAGTCCTGCTTGATCGCTCTTCTAATTCAGTTTGGCAAGGTCTCTTTCTCTCTTTAGGTCTTCTCCTATCTTGATCCACTTTTTTCTCGGCATGTATTATAGAAGTCCATATCGGTTCCTTGTAGCGAGTAGCATACGTTAGAAATATATCGCTGAACATCAACTGCAGTCTTTCAGTCCAATGAACAAATTCTCGTATATCCATAACTCTAGAGAACTTAGGCAGTTTCACTCCCCGCTTGCCCATAGAGAAAAACTGGGGCTGATGCTGGACTGCTCTCAGAGATTGGCCTGATCATGGTATGGCAAAACTCGACACAGTTTAGAGCTCATCCTGGTCATAAGGATCCCGATACACATGAGAGTATCTTCCTGAGAGATATCAATAGCCAACAGGACTCGGTTATCCTGATCAATGCCGTATAATCGAGGAATCACTTTGATAATATGAAACCAGTCCTGACATTCTTATGGAGTGCAGGAGTACTGTTTGCCACTCGAAACTTAGTGGACAACTAGCCCTAAAGATCGGTACAACTCGGGCAGTAATCCATCTTCTTTCTCTGAGCAGTTCTCTAGCACTGCACGGTCGTGATTTTTCGTATAATGATCTCAGCATCTTTTCATCTTGTCCTCGCCATCATAGATTTTGTCGTTTCATTACTATAAAATGTTATCTTCAATAGATAAACATTTACCGACTAAAAATAAAACTAACTTACTTGGACAGATGAGGCAGGCATGCGGTGATGTGAGGTAGGATGGCAGGAAACCTCTCTGATACTAACTGTGACGCCCGTGCCCTCAACGGTCCGGACCGCCACTGAAAATTATTACTTGCTTCTTTAAATTTTACTTATACTTCTTCTTTAAAACTGATACTTAAACTTGCTGAATTTAATACCATAAATTTAGAGGGGAAAATTTTTTTTTTATGCTCGTACGTATTTACTATTCACGTACGCATACTATTAAAATGCGGAATTTGAAAAACATAAGGATTTCAATTATACATACACAATTATATACTTGTTTATCTGATTACTATTTACCAGATACTATTTAAATATACTACTCATACATATACTATTTACTGTTCCAAAATACCGTTTAACCTTTACTATTCAAAATACTATTTAACTGTCACTATTCAAAATATTATTTACTCATATTGTGCGGACGAATACTCGCGGTGTATCTATAACCTCATCCTCACATCCACCTCTGCCGCCATCATCGTCCCTTGATGTTTACGCTATAGAATGCTTACCTACAGCATGAACACACTCCGTGAGCTCTACGCCTAGTAAGTACAACATGTTTAAAACATAGCACATGCTTAAAATCATAAGCATGGCATATATCACTTAATAAATCACATACCATATAAGCATATCACATATCAGCTCACATATCATGTATCACATAATATGTCATAACACTGAATATAAAACTTCACATACTTTATGCATGACAGAAGCATCGTGTACTCATGCACTCTGCTGAAAAAGAAAGCTTAACGAACTATAATTAATGCATGGTCCGGTTATGTTCATTTTTGCTTCAAACTTCTCTTTTCTTTTCTTGTCTATTTAGGGCCCATGTGTCAGTACCGTGTGCGCGCAGACCAACGGTAACGCCAAGGTCACTAATGCCGAAGAGCCGTCAACTGATGCTCAACTTTTGGCCTTAACTTTCTTTAACTGGAAACCCCTTCGACTGAAGGAGCCGGTACAGCACACCTACTTATTTCCATCTTGTTTAACTGTTTTACCCATACGCTTCTCTAAGCTGTCCCCAATCCTACGCGGTAGGGATCTATGGCTTTTATCTTGTTCTTTCATCAATCTACTCGATTGTGAAACTATATGCTCTTATGTATGCTGTGCAGCATTGTGTGCAAGATACATACTTAAAATACTGGAAAAGCATCATTTTAAATTCATTTTATTCATGCTGTAGGCAGAGTTGTACTTACCTGTCATCAGACAGTTTATACTCTCACCTTCGTCACAATACAGGTATCTCCCTGTAATCATAATACATTTCATTAATATTCACTCTTAGGTCGCTGTGGTCATTAGTGACTAATAAAAACTCTATCGTTAGTGATGCTGATCCATATCGGTACTAATTACCCTTCTCTTGAGAGTTTGATTTTCTAATTTCTAATCATGGTTAATTAATTTATTTGCTCAATAAATTAATTAACGTCTCTCTTAGGTCACTCTATCGATAGGAACTAATAAAACTATCGTTGTGTGATACCGATGCCTATCGGTATGTAACTGCTCTACTTTGGGAATTTTGATATCTAATTTCTAATCATGCTTGATTAATTTGTCTACTTGACAATTAATCACTGTCCCGTTCAGACTCGGTCCTTGACTGGCTAACTGACCAGTCAACTGACCACATACCTCATGTATTGACCATTTAGCCTGTCGGGTTACCTTTACCGATTTATCTACCCCAAATTTTATACTTAGATCACACACATCCCTCGGGTGGCACTATTCTGACCTAGGGGTCGTTTTCTTATATTTTGAGATTTCTTATTGGGCGGTTTACTAATCCTATAAATGTTCGTCCTTCTTTCCCAGACCTAGGTCATCGAGGGGGGGCTCAGGTTTCCATCCCGATCATATTTTCACCCCTCGTTTCCTAAAATACCCCTTTGTGCCGTTTTAGAAATTTCGACAGCATTTTCACTTAATTTTTGGGTTTTCGGCGTTTAGGAAACGCCTTAAAACCATCTAACCTATTCTAACCTGCCACGTACTAAACTAGAGGCCTAATTTTTACATAAAAGCTCTGCTTTTTACTCAAAAATATTCACATTTCCTCACATTCTCTTTTTCGATATTTCATCCCTTTTTCTTACGATTCCTCAAGTCAGTAAACCATAATTAATACATAATTATTTCCAATAATAAATTGAGGAATCAAGGGATCAAAACCACTACCAAAATCGTTCCCGTCGGCGATCGGGTGAACCGTTCGATCTCGATCACACAATCTTTGAATCATTGTTCTTCACTTTTGAAACTCCAGTTTGCAAATCCGATTTTGCAGATGTGTCCGGAACATCGAAAATAGGCCAACGGGCCATTCTTCAATTTTCGGTCTCCGGGTCGCCGTTGACCGGTGTTGTCGCGGCGGCGATGGGAGTGGTAACCACCATCTTGAAGAGCTCGACGAGAGGAACCCATTGGTGGTGTCAATTTCACCAATCGAGACTCCTATCGCAGAAAATCGACCCTCAAAAAGTCAGCCATGGTGGCGGTGTTGGATCTACATTTTCTGGTGTTGTTGCCCAAAATTGACTTGGGCCTTTTGACCTACATGTTGTTCTGAGCATTTTGATACCCACCTTGCAACTCAACTCCGCCGGAATAGTGAGATTCAACGGCGGCAATGGCGATGGCTACGGCGAACCTTGGGTGGCGTGGTCCAGTGGCTGTTGACGTGAAATGAAGCCTGGATTTTGTTTTACTCTTCACCACGAATCCATTGGGACCAGAATCATGGCATTTAGACGTCGGATGGCGAAGAAATCACGGTTTGAAAAGTTCGGCCACCGGCGGCTTTAGGCGGCGCGTGCGGCGTTCTACGGCGTCGGTTCCGTCGACTCGGCACACCATTGGACTCAGCTCGTCAAGAGCTTTCCAATGGTGCTGGCGGTGTTGAAAACGGAGGCCGGATTCGATAGTCATTCACTGTTCATCTTCGTGTGGTGTGGGGGAGGGAAAAAATGAGATTTGGAAAAATATGGGGGTTATTTTTCAAGAATCCCTAAATTTTCATCCTTTATACTAATTTTTTGAAAAATTTTAAGATAGGCTATATTACTAATTTGGGCGTGCTGAACCCAAATATATTAGTTTTATGTTTATCCGAGGTCATCTCGACCAGTTTTCGATACTATATGGCTCCCAGTCAAAAATTACTTTTTGTGCTCAAATGACTAATTTGAGCATTCTGATTCCAAATATATCAGTTTTATATCAAGAAAAGGTCATCTTGACCAATTTCTTGATACTGTAGTTAGGCCTACACTGTGTTGACACTGCGCACGCATAACGAGGTGTTTTCGCGTGAAATTTCAAACACAGTCTCGCTTGAATAATTTGGACGTGCTGATTTCAAATTTATCAGTTTTACGTCCATCTGAGGTCTTCTGAACCAGTTTTCAGAATCTGCATGACCCCATCTCGAAAAACGTGCCAGGTGCCCAATTGACTAATTTAGGCGTCCTGAGTCTAAATATATCAGTTTCGGGGCGAGAAAATGTCATCTTGACCCTCATCCCAATACTGCGTATCTCTTAAATAAAATCTACATTTTATGCTCAATTGACCAGATTAAGCCTGCTGACTATTAATATGTCAGTTTTATGCCAGATTAAGGCCGTCTTGGCCACTAACCTGACGCTACGTTTCTCACTATATACTAATCACTATTTACTGTTCATTATTCACTATCTGACTGACTAATCTGAGCGTTCTGACTTTGATTTTGTCATTCTGACTTTGATTTTGTCAGTCTCTGGGCGAGAAGAGGTTATCTAGACCACTTTTCTCGATATTGTACATCTATTACGGCAATTATCGCTGCTGTGCTCAGATGACCAGTCTGAGCGTACTGATGACTAACTCATCAGTTCTGTATCATAAAATGGTCGTCTAGACCGGTTTCTTGATATTGTGTGTCTCAACGCATACTCACATAATATTGTGGACCGATTTCACTATCGGTTGCCCCTTTCACTGCATGAATAGTAATTAAACGTTACTATTCTCGTTTAATTCATTCAAATGAAAAGCACACTGTGTTTATTAACTTAATTACATCATTACATAGTAATTAAGTTTCGTAATTCATGAGAGTCATTACAGCAACTCTCGGCTCATTACACAGCCTTCTACACAGACTCTTACACGGCCGTGTGTAAGGCAATACGGGCATGTACATTTCGGACATGGGCGTGTACTAGTTGAGACTACTCAACACGGCCATGTCTTTGAAACACATTCATTTATTCGAGTAATGAATGGCGGTGTACTTAACCGTGTTACACTACACGGCCATGTACACTCGCGCGGCTACTAACAGATACACAGTCTGAACGGCATAAGGTCACTCACACGGCCGTGTACCTGACCGTGTTACTTAAATTTGCACTAAAAGGCATTAAATTATATCCATTTTATTCCTTAATGACTTACTACATGGTAAGTAGGTGCCATGAAAATGACGGTCATTACAGAGACGATTTGTCTTGACTGTCTGGAGCATAGACTCCCAAGTACAGACATAGATATGTTGCTTGCTGCTGACATGTTAGACCGGGACTAAAACATGATTGATCTACGTAGTCCGCTATGAGTGGATCAATCTGCTTTTGACGTTCATTATGTAGTAACCTTAATCCTGAGTAGATGAACAGCTTCATGTATATGACTTGTGTGCTTTGATGTTCTAATAGCTAAAGCATGTTAGAGGTAGTAAGCCTATAGACCAGTTCGTTGGGTGCATGACTTGTATACGATGAAGGGTTTGTTTACAAATATCAGAATCATAGCTCTAATAAGGAGTTAAGGGTATCATTTTAAAGGCATTATACTGGATGTGAAAATGGATAAGGCCTTAGGTCATTTGCTGGGCGGATGACTTCTTATTCACATATGGTGAACAACCATTTTCTTATTCGGAAGTATAATGGAACTTTAAGATAGCTTGATCAGTAGGATTAAATAGACTTTGACCTAAGGCTGATCATGGATATCATATGAGGGTTCTGCACACATGACAAGGTCATTGGACGATAGCTTGTCACAGGCTTACGTAATACGGTATATAATTGGGAGTCCAGTTTTGGGTTTATAGTGGTGTGACTCTGAAATTAGTGATCATACGATTGAGTTGTTTGGTAAAGAACGATGATCATATGAATTCACGGGAGCCCGATTATATATGTCTAATTGGTCCCTCTATTAGCTCCACATAATTCCTTAACGTTTGGCAAATTGATTTGTGTATACTATTGGCTAGTTGATTATGCATGGATGGTGTTGACATAGGATTAGGATGGTGGACAAGATTCTCTCCGGTTGAATGCAGATTTTGTTTTGGATAATAGAGTACACAATTATTCAAACTCCAAATAAAGTTGCCATGATTTTATTTGAGATTGGATTAGAGTTATAGAAAATTATCCATGAGAACAAGAATTTGAAATACAACTGTTTGTGGATTTTGAAATTTGAATTTTGAAATTTGAAATTTGAATTTTGAATTTAAAATTTGAATTTGAAATTTAAATTTAAAATTTGCAATTTGAAATTTGAATTTGAAATTTAAAATTCAAATTTTGAATCGCAGTCCAAGTAGGATTCGAATTTCTTATGGTAAGTCCACAAGGAATGAAATTCGAATTTGAGTTTGATATGGAGAAGAAAATCTTGTTCGAATCCTACTTGAATTTTGAATCCAAATCCTAATAAACTTGGTCGAAAATTTTGAGGATTATCCTCATGCAATTTTCATATTTTTTGTGGACAAGGTTCAGGGAAAAATTCAAGTTTTAATCCCTGTTAAATTTGGATTCTCTCCTCTGTAGAGAATGGCCGAAATTTTTGAGGTAGATCTCATGAGGATTTTCGGTTTTTATGGATAAGGATGAGATAAAATTCAAGTTAGAAAATCCTATTTGGATTTTGATTCTCCTCACACTTTATTGACCGAATCTAGTTATGTTTTTGGCACAAAGGGGAATCGGTTTTTTGTGGGAATGAGGAAATAAAATTCTAGTTAAAATCCTGTTTGAATTTTGAATGAAAAATCCTAAAAGTGGCCGATTCTTTTAGTGGATAATGGCCCTTGAATTTTTAGATTTTGTGAGTGGATAAGGGAGAAAATCTTCCCCTAATCCAATTTGAATTCAGGGGATCCCCTTATGCAAGTCTATAAATCGAGGTCCTGCCACTCCAGTTCTCTTAGAACATAGACTCTCAGGTGAGCAGGCTTATTGTTGTATAACTTACTATGATAATAAGTTCTTTAGAGATCTGGGTGGTCGGAAAAAGACTAGCAGTGCTAGCATACCGATCGAGGTTCAGAGTGCCCACACACTCAGCCATTCGGGAATTGGAAAATAGTAGAGAAGGCTAGTTGGTTGAAGCCCTCCGGTCATTCTCCTCCTGCAGATTAGGTCCTTGAGGTATGAGTTTAAATTGTTATTGGTTTATTGTATATGACATCATGAGATATTTAGCGATCTTGAAAAATTTTTATTGTTCCGCTGTGCAACTTTGATATGTTTTTACCAATTTATTTCCTACAATTGGTATCGGAGGCATCTCATGACTATGCCATGTACATAAATCAGACAATTATTTAGTCTTTTTATTTATGTATGGATTTGATATTTAGAGAGTGGCATTCTAGGATTTTTTTTTATCTTGTTATCATGGATTATGTATGTAGTATGTGGTTATTTTAATTTTCTGAATTATTATAAGCATGCTTGTTTTTGCCGGTTATGGTTTCTTAGAATTTAGAAAAATTGTATCTAGGAATTTTTATGTAACCATGGGAGCTGTTTATTAACACTGTAATTTTCTCATGGATTTTAATTTTTTGTCTCTTAGAATTATTATGTTTAGAATTTTTGTACATCGGAAACGGTTTAGGAAATTTTATGTAATTATTCTTTGAGGAGATTGAAGATTGAAGACCGTAATTTATTTTTTCCCAAAAGTTAAATTTAATTTAAAGGTTTAAATTTTGATTGTGTGGAAAATTTCAATTTAATTAGGATTCAAATTAATTTTTGGAGATCCTAATGGGTAAATTGAAATATGACATGATAATCGAGGACCATCCCCTCGGGATGGACCACCAACCGTGATGGGGCTGCAGCCCCTACCTTCAGGCAGGAAGGGGCTACGGTAGCCCCTGCCCACGGCAGCACCCTCGTGGCCCACCTAAGTGGCCGTAGCCTTTACGCGTGCAGCCCATGGCTGTAGGCATTGCTTGTAGCCTGGCGAGCTGCTGCGCCCACCCGGGCATGCAGCTTGGGGCTGCACATGGTGTGGCCGTCGGCTGCCAGCCCCACCGGTGGCTCGGGGCTGCCAACGGTGACTGCCGACCTCCGGGGTCATGGGGCGACGGTTCGAAAATCGAAAAATTTTAATTTTTAAATTTGAGATTTAATTTTTAAATCATGTTTAAAAATATGTAATTGAAAATTTGAGATTTTTGAAATTACATATTATTGCACATGATATTTAAAATTGTTTAAAATTTGAATTTGAAATTTAAATTTTTGGGATTTAAATTTTAAATGATTCATGGGATGAGAAATAAATGGAGAGGCTACATAAAGATGGATACAAGAAGACGGAACAAAATTCAAGACCTAAAGAATGCTTTGGATGGAATTTTGTAATCTTTATTTTCTTTGTTCTAGGATGGAACCATGGCTTGGTTATTTATCTATCCATTATTTTTTCTGTGATAAGTCATGGATATATAAATATGTATTGATGGATGTTTTATATGCATATTTGATAACATGTCATATAGGATAGGTAAGTGCCGCTCATACTATATTGATCATACATATCTATCAAAACTTGCATGTTTTTCAAAATATTGAGTGGGAGAGGGTTTCAAACAAAACCCACGGCCTCCATTGTTGATCCATATGTGAAAACATGATAACGCCTCACGTCAATTCTGCCCTGACCACACCCATTGATAGGTGTTTACCGCCATCGGTATACTAGGTTGGATCTCCTATGTGGAAAACGTGTTCGGGTATGATCCTATTCATGACCACCCCTCGGTAGCTTGGTAGGACGTAGATCGGGCTATATAAACAATGGTTATACACTCAAGATTTGTTTAGTTATTAACCTTCCCTAGAAGCTCTGTTAACTAAACTGGTGGCCAAAATAAGCGGTTATTAATATATGTCTTAACCTTAGAGGATTTAAGGCAACATATATTAATTGGACGGGGTCCATGTTCTGGCTATTTGTTTCATGATCACCCCTCGGTGGTTTGGGGCAATAGGTGCTGAGAATTACCATTGCAATGCTACATGTTTTTCAAGTTTCATGTAGTAACATACTTGTATGTTTTATTTGCTAAATTATCTGTATATTTGCTTGGGCTTTGTAATGATGTCTAGTATAATTTTATTTCAGTTCAAAATATCACCGACACCCTTTATTTCAATACTTACTGACAATAAGTTGAATGGCGATAATTATAAAGACTGGAAAAGAAATCTACTAATAGTTCTCAGCTGTGAGAGACACAAGTTCATGCTGGACGAACCATGCCCACCTGGGCCCAAGCCTGACACACCACTTGAGGAAATCTCGGTTGCCTATACTCATTGGAGGGAATCCAATGAGATAGCTCGGTACTACATACTTGCTAGCATGACGAGTGCTTTACAAAAGCAGCATGAGACTTATCAAGTTGCTAGGGAGATCATGGACAATCTAGAGGACATGTTCAGAGGCCAAGAAAAATTGGCTCGACAGTCTGCTATCACCAGTGTTACGAACTCCAGGCAAAAGGCGGGTACTCCGGTGAAGGACCATATGATCACTCTAATGGGATTCTTTGTTGAGGCTGCCGAGAATAGTGCTGAGTTGGACTACAACACCTAGATCGAGATGGTGTTCAAAACTCTGTCTAAAGATTTTGTTAGGTTTAAGGCCGCATACAATCTGGCGACAAGGGAGTTAGGACTAACCGAGCATATGAAGCAACTCCAAGCTTATGAGCGGATGATTAAGGATGGGGATGCAGTCTAACCTAAAGGAGAGGCCAATTTGGCAGAATCTTCCAAACCCTCACAGAAGAGGAAGAGGCCAAATCAGAAGCAAGCGGCTTCCAATTCTTCTAATCCTTTTGTCTCGGATGGGAAGAAGAAGAAGAATAACAAGAAGCCTAGGGACCCTAAAAAGTCGAAGTGCTTCCACTGTGGGAAGGTAGGTCACTTCAAGAAGGCTTGCTAGGAATTCCTAGCCCCCAAGGGCAAGGAAGGTAAAGAACTTCACTACTTAGAAGCGTGTTTGGTGGAAGAATCGAAAGACACTTGGGTCATTGATTCGAGCGCCACTAATCATGTTTGTGTTTCTATGCAGGGGTTCGTGGAAACGAAAAGTCTACATGATAGGAGCCTCTCGTTGCGGACTGGAGATGGTAGCTTGGTGGTGGCTGAGGCAATGGGAGATATTTATTTTTATTTTGATGAATTTAGGTTTATTTTATTGAAAGACTGTTTTTATGTTCCTAATTTTAGGAGGAACCTTGTATCGGTAGCTTGTTTAATAAAGGATTCTTGTTCAGTTTCTTTTAGTAAAAGAGTTGATATTCGTAGAAATAAGTCTTTTATCTATTCTGGATGGATGGATGGAAACCTATATTTGATCAAACCAAAGATGTACTCACTGATTGACATCGAATTAATAGATAACTCTAAAAGGTTAAAAGTTTCTCACTCTAACAAGGCTATCTTTGGCATTTAAGACTTGGTCATATTAATCAGGATAGGATTCAAAGATTGGTGAAAGACGGTCCTCTAGAATCTCTGGAGGAGGTATGTCTTCCTCAATGTGAGTCTTGTCTAGAGGGAAAGATGACTAAGAGGTCTTTTGGAACTAAGGATACTGGGGCTCAAGAGCTCTTAGAAATTGTACACACTGACGTATATGGTCCCATGAACGTCACAGCACGAGGAGGGTTAAAGTATTATGTCTCCTTTATAGACGATTACTCGAGGTATGGATATGTGTATCTGATGCATTGTAAGAGCGAAACCTTTGACAAGTTCAAAGAGTATCATGCGGAATTGGAAAGCAATTGGATAAATCCATAAATACACTTCGATCTGATCGAGGTGGTGAATACCTCTCCAACGAATTTCTAGGACATCTTGTAGAGAATGGAATATTATCCCAATTGACTGCACCTGGTACTCCATAACAGAATGGTGTAGCCGAAAGGAGAAACAGGACCTTGTTGAATATGGTACGATCCATGATGAGTTATTCAATGCTATCGTTATCATTTTGGGGATATGTTTTACAAACGGCATGCTATATTCTGAACCAGGTTCTAAGCAAATTAATTCCCAGGACTCCGTATGAATTGTGGCGTGGTAGGAAGCCCTTCCTTGGACATATGAGAATATGGGGCTACCCGGCACATGTACTGGATGGGGATGCGAAGAAGTTGGAACCAAGATCAGAATTGTGCATGTTTGTAGGGTACCCTAAGGGAACTAAGGGAGGTCTGTTCTATAACCCAAAGGAACAAAAAGTCATTGTTTTAACCCATGCGACATTCTTGGAGGAAAGTCACATGAATGACTTTAAGCCTCGAAGCAAAGTGGTGCTAGAAGAGTTATCGAGTGAAAGAACTGCTCCATAAGTTTCTGTCTTGGATGCAAGTCCGAGTCCCGGTGAAATACCTGCAGACGATCAACAATTTAGGGTGCCTCGCCGTAGTAGGAGGGTTTCCAAGAAACCTAATTTCTTGATGTATGATGCTGAGGTATACCAGGCCGAGGCTCATGAGCATGAGGATGATCCGGTCACCTATGATGAAGCTATAAATGATGTTGATTCTAAATCTTGGAAACAGGGCATGAACAATGAGATGGATTCTATGAAATCCAACTCTGTTTGGGAACTTGTAGATCTGCTGGATGGGATAAAACCCATTGGATGCAAGTGTGTCTACAAAAGAAAAAGGATGCGGAAGGGAGAATGGAAACTTTCAAAGCTAGATTGGTTGTAAAGGGGTACACGCAAAAGGCTGGAATCGATTACGATGAAACCTTTTCGCCTGTTACTATGTTGAAGTCTATCCGTATTCTTCTGTCTGTTGCAACGGCTCTTGATTACGAGATCTGGCAAATGGACGTCAAGACAGCATTCTTGAATGGCCATCTTAAGGAATGTATCTACATGATACAGCCCAAAGGGTTTGTGGCAAAATGCCAAGAAAGAAAAGTTTGCAAGTTGCTTAGATCCATTTATGGATTAAAGCAAGCATCCCACTCATGGAACCAGAGATTTGATCAAGCGATCAAGACATTTGGTTTTGAGCAGAACGTTGATGAACCGTGTGTTTATAAATGTATTAAGGATGGTAAAGTAGTCTTTCTAGTACTCTACGTCGATGATAAAATGATGTAGGGAACTTATCATCGGTCAAGCTTTGGCTGCACCAGCAGTTTGACATGAAGGACTTGGGTGAAACTAATTATGTTCTAGGCATTCGTCGCTTCAAAGATTGAAAGAACAAAATGATAGCGTTATCCCAAGCTTTATACATAGATAAAATAATTGATAAATATGCAATACAAGAGGCAAAGAAAGGTACACAACCTTCTATTGCCAGTCTAACTCTTTCATTGGATGACTATCCAAAGACATTGGAAGAAAGAGAACGTATGAGTAAGGTCCCTTATGCATCCGCTGTGGGTAGCCTTATGTACGCTATACTTTGCACTCGCCCAGATATATGTTTTGCAGTAGGTATGGTAAGTCGATATCAACCGAATCCTGGAACCAAGCACTGGCAAGCAGTAAAGCATATACTTAAGTATCTTAAGAGAACGAGGGATTATATGCTAGTGTATTCTGGAGGGGACCTCACACCCATAGGATACACGGACTCAAACTTCTAGACTTGCAAGGATTCGAGGAAATCGACATCAGGATCAGTGTTCTTGTTCTAAGGAGGCGCCATTATATGGAGGAGCATGAAGCAGGGCTGCGTAATTGACTCTAATATGGAGGCTGAGTATGTGGCTGCGGCTGAGGCATCTAAAGAAACGGTTTGGCTCCACAAGTTCTTTAGAGACCTTGAGGTCATTCCGAGTGTTGACAAGCCTATCACACTTTACTGTAATAACACTGGGGCTATTGCCAACATAAGGGAATCTCGGCACCACAAGAGGACCAAGTACATAGATCGGAGATATCATATTATTAGAGGGCACATGGAGACAGGACAAGTAGATGTATGTAAGATCGCATTCGAGGACAACATTACCGATCCCTTTACTAAGACTTTAGTGGCTAGAAGCTTTGAGAGGCATGTAGAGGCAATAGGGATGTGTAACATGGCACATCTGCTGCTTAGGACAAGTGAGAGACTGTTAGGAAATGCCCTAAGCATTAGAGACATTTTGATGTATTTATTTTGAATTGAATAATAAAATTATATATAGAGGTTATTCATTACACTGCTGTATGTCCTCATTTTATTTACATGTTAAAGTAAATGTAAGCAAATATGGCTTCCTGACTGCTTGTGTTAAAACTATTAGAACCTTGCATGCAATGGACTTTTGTATGCGAGAAGACAATGTTCTAAAATAAGTGGTCTAAACTAAGGTCTGTAGTCTATGGGGTTAGACCGAGCATCTAACTCATGTTAAGACTATTATGTTGTCTAAAGCTATGGTGGAGATGGTTTGTCTTGACTGTCTGGAGCATAGACTCCCAAGTAGAGACATAGATATGTTGCTTGGTGGTGACATATTAGACTGGGACTAAAGCATGATTGATCTACGTACTTCGTTATGAGTGGATTAATCTGCTTTTGACGTTCATTATGCAGTAACCTTAATCCTGAGTAGATGAACAGCTTCATGTATATGACTTGTGCACTTTGATGTTCCAATGGCTAAAGCGTCTTAGAGGTAGTAAGCTTATAGACCGATTCATTGGGTGCATGACTTCTATACGATGAAGGGTTTGTTTATAGATATCGGAATCATAGCTCTAATAAGGAGTTAAGGGTATCCTCTTAAAAGCATTATACTAGATGTGAAAATGGACAAGGCCTTGGGTCATCTGCTGGGTGAATGACTCCTTATTCACATATGGTGAATAAACATTTTCTTATTCGGCAGTATAATGGAACTTTAAGATAGCCTGATCAGTAAGATTAAACGGACTTTGACCTAAGGCTGATCGTGGATATCAAATGAGGGTTCTGCATACATGACAAGGTCATTGGACGATAGCTTGTCACAGGCTTATGTAATACGGTATATAATTGGGAGTTCAGTTTCAGGTTTATAGTGGTGTGACTCTGAAATTAGTAATCATATGGTTGAGTTGTTCGGTAAAGAATGATGATCATATGGATTCGCGGGAGCCCGATTATATATATCTAATTAGTCCCTCTACTAGCTCCACATAATTCCTTAACGTTTGGCAAATTGATTTGTGTATGCTATTGGCTAGTTGATTATGCATAGATGGTGTTGACATAAGATTCGGATGGTGGACAAGATTCTCTCCGGTTGAATTCAGATTTTGTTTTGGATAATAGAGTACACAATTATTCGAACTCCAAATAAAGTTGCCATGATTTTATTTGAGATTGGATTAGAGTTGTACAAAATTATCCATGAGAACAAGAATTTGAAATACAACTGTTTGTGGATTTTGAAATTTGAAATTTGAAATTTGAAATTTGAAATTTGAAATTTTAATTTGAAATTTGAAATTTGAAATTTGAAATTTGAATTTGAAATTTGAAATTCAAATTTTGAATCACAGTTCAAGTAGGATTCGAATTTCTTGTGGTAAATCCATAAGGAATGAAATTCGAATTTGAGTTTGATATGGAGAGGAAAATCTTGTTTGAATCCTACTTGAATTTTGAATCCAAATCCTAACAAACTTGGTCGAAATTTTTGAGGATTATCCTCATGGAATTTTCGGATTTTTTGTGGATAAGGTTAGGGGAAAAATTCAATTTTCAATCCCAGTTGAATTTGGATTTTCTCCTCCCTAGAGAATGGCCAAAATTTTTGAGGTAGATCTCATGAGGATTTTCGGTTTTTATGGATAAGGATGAGATAAAATTCAAGCTAGAAAATCCTATTTGGATTTTGATTCTCCTCACACTTTATTGACTGAATCTAGTCATGTTTTTGGTGCAAAGGGGAATCGGTTTTTTGTGGGAATGAGGAGATAAAATTCTAGTTAAAATCCTGTTTGAATTTTAAATGAAAAATCCCAAAAGTGGCCGATTTTTTTAGTGGATAATGGCCCTTGAATTTTCAGATTTTGTGAGCAGATAAGGGAGAAAATCTTCTCCTAATCCAATTCGAATTCAGAGGATCACCTTATATAAGTCTATAAATAGAGGTCCTGCCACTCCAGTTCTCTTAAACCACAGACTCTCAAGTGAGCAGGCTTATTATTGCATAACTCACCGTGACAATAAGTTCTTTAGAGATCTCGGTGGTCGAAAGAAGACTAGCAGTGCTAACATACTGATCGAGGTTCAGAGTGCCCACACACTCAGCCATTCGGGAATTGGAGAATAGTAAAGAAGGCTAGTTGGTTGAAGCCCTTCGGTCATTCTCCTTCTGTAGATTGGCATCCTTGAGGTATGAGTTTAAATTGTTGTTTATTTATTGTATATGGCATCATGAGATATTTAACGATCTTGAAAAATTTTTATTGTTCCGCTGCGCCACTCTGATACATTTTTACCAATTTATTTCCAACCATCGCCCACTACTGTATCCAATTGTGTAAGCAGGGCATTGGGGGCTGAATATTACTTGGTTCAACAGAAGGAGGAAAGGGAAAAGATTTAGGATGCTAGGAAGAAGGAGAAGGTCTTGGCCAAAGCTATACAAGTTGGATCCCAAGGTAGACAAAGCAGCAAACCGAATCAGAACACTAAGGCTGGACAAGCAAGTACTTTCGGTCAGCAGTCCCAGGAGAAGAGAAAAGGAAATAATTCTGGAAATAGGAACCAGCAGAGGATAATGAACAATAATGCTGGCCCTATTGTTCGAGACTGTGTAGTCTGCGGGAAAAGACATGTAGGCCGATGCAGACTTGCTCCTAATGCCTATTTCTAATGTGGGAAGGACGGTCACTTTGCCGGAAACTATCTGGAAAATAGGCAAAATGTGCAAGGTTCCTCTCAGTCACAACAGCAATGTTCCCAGGCACATTCACGGCAGGCTAAGGCTGAAGGTTTGTCCCATTTAGAGAGGCAGGAAAGACCAAAACACTTGCCTCATATGGATGCAAGAGTCATGGTCTATACAAGGAAGATGTAGAAGCCGGAACGTCAAATGTAGTGACAGGTCAGCTTTCTGTCGCTAATAATTTGGCGTCTGTTTTATTTGATTCTGGAGCTACGCATTCTTTCATTTCATACCAGTTTGTGAACAGGATAGGATATCCTAAAGACAATATGGGTATGACATTTAGAACTGCATTACCTTCGGGGGAAGTCTTGATGTCCAATTATTGGTTACCTTATGTACCAATAATTATGCCAAATAGGGAGTTGTATGCAGAATTGATCGTGATGGAGCATGCAGACTACGATGTAATACTAGGAATGGATTTCCTAGGGAAGTATCAAGCCACGACCGATTGTTGAAAGCGGAAGATAAGCTTTCATCCAGACCAAGAAGATGGATTTGAGTACGTTGATACATCATGCAAATCGAAAAAGATAATGATCACCTCGATGAAGGCAAGAAGGCTAATGTCTAGCGGTTGTGCTAGATACTTAGCATGTATATTGGACGTGATGAAGGAATGGAAGCTTCAACCTGAAGATGTTCCTATTGTAAAGGAATTCATTGATGTCTTCTCAGAGGAATTACCAGGATTGCCGCCTAAATAAGAAATCTCCTTTGAGATCGAGCTGATGCCAGGAACTGCACCTATCTCAAAGGCACAATACCGAATGGCATCGGCCAAATTAAAAGAATTACAAGAGCAGCTGAAGGAGCTTCTTGACAAAGGATTTATACGCCCGAGCTATTCCCCATATGGTGCTTCAGTGTTGTTTGTCAAGAAAAATGATGGGTTGTTTCACATGTGCAATGATTACCAGGAGTTGAACAAGGTCACTGTCAAGAATAGGTATCCATTACCTAGAATTGATGACTTATTCGATCAACTAAAAGGCGCAGCAGTATTCTCTAAGATTGATCTACAAATAGGATACCATCAACTGAGGATCAAGGATAGTGACATCCATAAGACCATATTTCAGACCCACTACGGTCATTATGAATTTCTTGTGATGCCGTTTGGGTTAGCAAATGCGCCAGCAGCTTTTATGGACTTGATGAATTGAGTCTTTAAGGAATACTTGGATAAGTTTGTCATTGTGTTTATCGATGATATACTCATATATTCAAAGACTCGCGAGGAGTATGAGGTGCATCTGAGGATTATCCTGCAAACGATAAGGAAGCATAAACTCTATGCCAAATTCTGCAAATCTGAATTCAGGCTGGATAGAGTACATTTTCTTAGACATGTAGTTTCCAAGGAAGGAATCGCTGTGGATCCTACAAAAGTAGAGGCGATCAACGAATGGCCCGTACCTAAGAGCGTGACGAAAATACGGAGTTTCTTAGGTCTAGGTGGCTATTACAGAAAATTTGTAGAGGGATTCGCATGACTCGCTACACCTCTTACAGCTTTGACACGCAAGGAGAGGAAGTACGAGTGGATGGAGGCGTGCGAAAGAAGTTTCCAAGAGCTGAAGAAACGACTAATGAGTGCGCTGATACTGACACTTCCTACTGAATGGGAGATGTTCGTGATATACAGCGATGCCTCGAAGATGGGATTAAGAGCTGTCCTGATGCAAGGCGACAAGGTGATTGCCTATGCCTCCCGTCAATTAAAGGACCATGAAAAGAATTATCCTACGCATGAGTTGGAACTTACTGCAGTAGTGTTTGCACTAAAGATCTGGCGACACTATCTATATGGAACTCAGTGTTAGATTTATACTGACCACCAAAGTTTAAAGTATTTCTTCTCGTAAAAAGAGCTAAATATATGGTAAAGAAGATGGATGGAGCTGGTTAAAGACTATGATTGTGAAATCCTCTATCATCCTGGAAAAGCCAATCGCGTTGCAGATGCGTTAAGTAGAAAATCTACTGTTTCGTAACAACTATTGATTGGAAAACTTCCAAAGCCATTGCAGCAAGAAATCAACATGCTAAAGGTGGAGCTGATAGTTGGAAAATTAACTACACTGTAACCGGAATCAACGCTGTATGAGGATATGAGGGAGGCTCAGAAACGAGATCTAAAGCTAACAAGTTCGCAAGAGGAAGTGTCTAAAGATGGATTAATCCTATATCAGGGAAGAATTCAAATTCTAGATGATGAAGGATTAAGAAGGTGAATTATGACAGAAGCCCATAAAACGCCATATTCAGTACATCCCGGAGCCAGTAAGATGTACCAGGATTTGCAGCTACAATTCTGGTGGAAAGGGCTGAAGAAAGACATTACTGTGTTAGTAAACAGATGTATGACATGCCAAAAGGTTAAGGCTGAACATTGTCATCCAGGCAGAAAACTAGAACCGTTGAAGATTCCTGAATGGAAATGGGAACATATCACAATGGACTTTATGGTAGGGCTACCGAAGACACAAGAAGGTTATGATGCCATTTAAGTTATTGTCAACAGGTTGAAAAGGACAGCAAGGTTTATTATAGTGAAAATGACCTTTTCGTTGGAAAAGTTAGCAAGCTTGTATGTTAACCATATAGTCAGGTTACATGGATTTCCTAAATCCATTGTGTCAGATCGTAATCCATGATTCACTTCGAACTTCAGGACATCTGTGCAAGAAGCTATGGGAACAGAAGTGCATCCAAGCACAGCATTCATCCGTAGACAGACGGGCAATCTGAGCAAACCATTCAAATACTAAAAGACATGCTACGTGCATGTATAATAGATTTCCCAGGGAGCTGGAGTGAGAAACTTCCATTGGTAGAGTTTTCGTACAATAATAGCTACCAAGGTTCTATAGGTATGGAACCCTATGAAGCTCTATATGGAAGGAAGTGCAAATCACCGATTCATTAGTATGATTTATAAGAATAACAACTACATAAGACAGATTTCGCATAAGAAACAGTGGATGTAGTTACAAAAATACAGCAACGGATGAAAATAGCCCAGAGCCGACAGAAGAGCTATGCGGACAAAAAACGAAGAGTCCCAGAGTTCAACGAAGGGTATTTTGTATTCCTAAGAGTTTCGCCAATGAAAAGAATAATGCGGTTCAGAAAGAAAGGGAAATTGAGTCCAAGATATATTGGACCATATGAGATTATCAAACGCATTGATAAAGTCGCTTATAGATTAGCGTTACCTCCAGAAATGTCGGTAGTACATAATGTGTTTCACGTGTTGACACTACGGAAGTATATATCAGATCCGTCCCATGTGTTGCAACATGAACTGATCCAGATTCAGGAAGATTTGACATATGAAGAAAGACCTATTCAAATTTTGACACCCGAAGATAAAGTTTTAAGGAATAAAACAATCCTATTAGTCAAAATACTGTAGAGAAATCACAACGTGGAAGAAGCTACATGGGAGCGAGAAGACGAAATTAGGAATTTGTACCACCACTTGTTCTAAATTTTCAGGGATGAAAATTTTATAAGGAAGGGTGAATGTGATATCCGGGAATTTTAGATTCTCAGAGTAGATTAAAATTGTATGTATGTACCAATTTTAATAAATAAAATATGAAAAAGTTGTGTTTTAATACTGTTGAGAATACTATAAAAATATTTTGGCAATGTTAAAGTGTGTGAGTTCAGGGATGGAAAATCTTACCGAATAGAATCGGGTGAGACGGTTCGAAAACAGAGCCGAAAACCCTAGGGAGTACATTGAAATGCACTAAAAAGATAGAAATTAATGGTAGAGAATTTTGATCAAACGGAAGCAACATAAAATAAACCGATCTCACCGGAGGTGCTCGGAACCCGCCTACGCGATTTCAGTAAAGTTCCATTCGGTTTGACTTTCGGTCAAAATTTAACCACAAATTAATTAGGGAATTAATCCCTTAATATAATAGGATGACATCATCATGTTGATGTCATAAATGTATTTTTTTTAGGATGGAAAGTAATATGGAAAGGTGTAAGGCTAGGATCAATTCTCTTTTTGATCAATGGCCATGATCTTGCCAAACTAATATTTGAAAAAATTTTAGAAAAATTTTTAAAAGGCCATTCGGCTGCTTGGAAAGGGAGGAAAAAAATTCTACTTTTGGCCCAAAAATATTACACTTTAGTCCTTGAACAGTTAGCAAATTACTGGAAAAAAATTTGCTGATTGGTCCTTGATTTTTGCCAATAAATAGGCCTCAAAATTCATTTAAAAAATTAGAGAAAAGTGGCCAAACTCTTGCCATTTTTGCAGCCAAAAATCCGTGCCCCTTTAATGCATTCCAAGCCAAATTTTGTCCAAAATTTCACACCAAAATTAGTTTCTATTTCATTTCTAGCATAAAGGAATCAAATAGATAAGGTAAGCTTCCAAATTGAAGAAATTTTACTTGATTTTCTTAGTGAAAATCCCTGGATATGAATGTAGAAACATTGATAAAAATTGATGATTTTTTGATGTTATGATTAGTTTGGTGTTTTAGAGATTAAAGCATGATTTAGGGTTAAGAAAAAAGAAAAAATTTATACTTGGTTTCCATGAAAAATCGTGGCACCATTGGTATGAAAAATGATTGGAAATTGGTGATTTGGTTTAGTGTACATGTTCATTTGGTTACATGTTGAATCAAGCATGAATTGGAATCAAGAAACAAGAAAATTTGATGCATTTTCATGCTAAAATATGTGGGTGATAACCACTAGAAAATGGGAAATTTTTAGTGTTGAATAGGAATGTGTAATGTTGACAAAAACCCTAGGAAGGAAAATTAGATTTTCTATGTGATTTTGCATGAAAAATCCATGGCTAATGCTAGGGTTAAAATGAAAATTTGGTTAGGTTTTAATGTTGATTTGCACATTAGAAAACCTAAGAGTGATGTGTGATATTGGAATGTTTTGATGAAAAACATTTGGTGATGATTAACATGATAAACCAAGGCTAGGTTTGGAAAGAATTTGATGTTACATATTGATTTTTAAACACTGGTTAATGTGAAAAATTTTTATACAAAGTTTGAAACCTTTGTATAAAATAGGCCTCTGGTATAATACGTGGTAGGTACAAAGGTTCTGAGGCGTACCTAACGCCGGGGAAACCTTAAAATACAAGCGAAAATGCTGTCGAAATTTATAAAATGACATAAGGGCATTTCGGGAAACAGGGGATAAAAATATTAGACTCGAGAAGGAAACCAAGACCCCTAGGAGGATTAGGATTGAAAATGGAAAACCAACCCAAGAGAAATAGTAAACCGACCCTTTATGACTAAAATATCTAAAACAGGAAAAAATTTCATGTTAGGGGTATTTTGGGAAACGAGGGGAAAATTAGGTCCAAATAGGAAACCCGAGCCTCTCAGGGACCGAGGGTCGGGGATGGGATGAAAAACATTTCAGAAGTAGTGAAATGGCCATTTGAGGCTCTGAAACGCTCGAAAAACGAGAAACGACCCTAGGTAATGGATGAATAGTAATCGAGGGTCGGGAAAATAGATAATTGAGATTTTGCAGCAAATTAAGCTGTAAAATGACATAGAACCCTAGAGAATATTATTTTAAGATATTTAGGCTTAGAAAATTTAAGAAAAATGATAAGACAGAATAGTTACGATCTCGAGACCCGTTAGGGGTAAAATGGTCATTTTGACCAAAAATTTCTGAAAGGCTCGGAAAGGACCATAAAGGACCTAGAATAACTTGAATCTAGAGTTTAAAATAGAGATTTTAACTAGTACACGAGCGTATACAGTGAAACACGGCCGTGTAAAATAAAACCGAGAGGTACACGGTCGGGGACACGGGCGTGTTGCAGACCGTGTACCACATAAAGAATTGAAATGTTTTCTAAAATTTATCACAAAATAAATATATTTAAAGTAATAATTAATAAAGGATATTAACAGACAATATTATGTCTGTAGGAACCCAAATTAGAGATAAAACCGTGGAAGAGTTCCGGAAGTGGACATTATCGTAGTATTGGTAAGTTCAAGCATTTTCATGTCTACAACATGAAATACTATATTACTTTGTTATGTACTTGTTGTACACTAGGTATCAAGTCCTATGGATATTTGTGGATTAGTTAGTATAACAAGTCCCACATAATAAAAGGAACAGAATATTTAAGGCCTACGGGCGATGGAGTTTAGTGACCTTGAAGTGACGATTAATGTCACTTGGTCAAAACTATAATTGAAAGATGGTAATAAAACCATTTAAGGCGTACTGCCCTCCAATATTGTGATGGAGGTTTTTCAGGTCCTACAGGGATATAATAAAGGCTGTAAAGGTAGAAGCTCTAGGGTCGTTCCCTAAGCCTTCCCAGTCAGTGTGTAAGATAAATTATCGGTACTGCCATAAAAGAACTCAATACCAGAATACAAATGGAGAAAGAATAACAAATTATATGATGAAAGCCATAATTAAGCATAACCGAAGCTTACATTAAGTATAGCAAACTCGGTTAGAGAAATATGAATAGTAACCGGTTAGGCTAATGTGAATAGTAATCGATTAGGCTAATGTGAATAGTATTTGATTAAAGTAATGTGAATAGTAACCTGTTAGGGTAACAGTTATTATTCATCGGTCAAAGGTCAAAGTCAGTATTCATGGTAAATAATATTATTCACGATAAAAAATACTATTCATAGGAAATTGAGTTTTTAATGTTTTTGAATCCATGTGATTCTTACTAAGTATGTTTAAACTTACTGAGCCTGTTAGCTCATCAGTTTGTTCATGTTGCAGGTAAGAAACCTGTCCAGTAGATTATTTGGATGGCGGCTGGATGTGCGCGTGTCAAGGGATAGGGAATTCACCGTGGACTTGGTCCTGCCATAAATCTTCCACTGAGCTTTGAGAGTTAGTGAATTGAAGAGAATGTGTCATTCAAAAAAATAAATGCAATATAAATATTTTGTATATTATACATTATGTTATACTCAAAAAGACAACTAAAAGTTAGTATTGTATTTTACATGACTTTTATACTTAGCTTTCTTTTCGAGAAAGTATGTATTAAAAAGAAAAAAAATTATGGGCGAAATTTTCAGGCCCTGAAAAATAAGAGTTAAAAAAAAGAGTTTTAAAATAGTGATCCGAATTTGGTGCATGGGCTGTCTTGGACGACAATAGAGTCGGATCCTGACAGTTTCGTGTGGTTGGATTCGGGGGCACCATAGTAAGTATATGTATGTACGTAAATAGTAAAATATGTGTATTCAAAAAAAATTCCTAAAATTATGCTACTAAGAATAGTAGTTTTAAGCAAGTTAAGTAAGTTCAGTTAAGAGAAGTTTTAAGTGACGATCCGGGGCCGTCAGGGCTCTAGGCTATCACAGTTGGTATCAGAGCAGTATCTTGCTACCTACCTCACTTGTCCAAGTAAGGTAGTTTTTATTTTATGGTATTAGTATGTAACTTAATGTTTAACTTATAATATATGGACTTGGGTACACTAGTAGAACCCCACCAGAGGAAACCCTCGTTTCAAAGGACATCATGGTTAGAATGCATGCATAAACAACCCAGGCATCCTGAGAGGATAAGTTGATAGCACAACTCGTGGTATGCAAGAAATAAAGGGGAACCAGCAGCGTGAACTAAACCAGCTTAGGGAACAGCTGGGCCAACAAACCCAGGCACCACAGGCAGCAGTGGGCCAGCTCTTGAGAGGCCCATAGAAGCAAGCAACTCTCCTAGCCCAAGAAGCTTTGCAAGGATGTGAAATCCCCAAGCCTCCACCAGCACCCCCAGCAGCAGCTACTCCTATAGCAGCAAAGGTACCTCAGGCATTTTTTAGGGAAGGTGACTTATACAAGAGATTCTAGCACCTGAAAGTGCCAGAATTCGAAGGAACCACCAACCCCATAGAAGTCGATGACTGGCTAATAGATGTCCAAGTAATCTTGGATTCTATAGGATTGACTGATAAAGAGAAGGTGATGTGCGCATCCTTTGCCCTGAGGAAGGAAGTGCGTTAGTGATGGAAGACAGTAGTGATCAAAAGAAATGTCAGCGAGATGAGCTAGACTCAATTTATGGAGGAATTCAAGGAGATGTACTTCAATGACAAGGTGTTAGCAGTGCAACAGGATGAGTTCACCAACCTACACCAGGGGATTATGACTGTAAGGGAGCCACCCATTAGTTTGCATCATCAGACCTTGCTAGAAAGATAGATAGGGGCTTAGATAGGATGAAATAGACTTTTAAAATAGCACTTTCCTTAGGGGAAGTTTTATTGTCTAATTACTAGATGTGTTACATACCGATAATTATTTACAAAAGAGAGCTAAGCGTTAACCAGATCATCATTGACATGATCAATTACGACGTAATCTTGAAAATGGACTTCCTCGCTAGATACAATGCCATCATAGACTGTCAAAGACAGAAAGTCGCTTTTGGACCGATCGGATGTGAAAAGTTCATCCACAAGGGTTTGTCACTGAAGCAACCAACAACGATGATTTCAGCAATGAAGGCTCACAAGATGCTACCCTATGGATGCACGGGCTTCGTAGCATACATGGTAGATAAGACTCGAAAAGCAGAGATAGGACCCGAGAGCGTACCAAATCTAGGGAATTCATGGGAGTATTTCTAGAAGATCTTCTAGGACTTCTGCTAGGGTGCAAAATCTCATTTAAGATTGAACTTCTACCAGGATCAACCCCCATTTCTAAGGCCCCATACCGAATGGCCCTTATAAAGCTAAAGGAGCTCCAAGCCCAACTGAAGGACTTAATAGACAAGAGATTCATTCGACAGAGTTGTTTACCCTAGGGAGCGCCCGTGCTATTCATGAAAAAGAAAGATAGGATACTGAGAATATGCATCGACTACAAAGAGTTGAACATGAATACGATTAAGAACAAGTATCTATTGCCACGAATTGATGATCTATTTGATCAGCACCGAGATACTACAGTGTTCTCGAAGATCGATCTACATTTAAGGTACCATTAGCTACGAATCAGGGATATGGATGTGCCCAAAACTGCCTTCCAAATGCGATATGGCCACTACGAGTTCCTCTTTATGTTGTTCGGACTGACAAACACCCCAGCAGCCTTCATGGATCTGTTGAACTGCGTGTTCAAGGACTTGTTATATAAGTTTGTCATTGTGTTCATCGATGACATACTTATATACTCCAAGACGAAGGAAGAACACAAAGAACACTTGAGGGTAGTATTACGCTTGTTAAAGGATCATCAACTATATGCCAAATTCTCTAAGTGCAAGTTTTGGTTAGAGAAGGTTCACTTTCTAGGTCACATAGTCTCCAAGAAGGGAGTATCTGTAGACCCAGTAAAAGTTAAGGCAGTTAATGTATGGCCAGCTCCGAGGAATGTGATGAAGATACGCAGTTTCCTAGGCTAAGCAGGATATTACCGGTGCTTCGTCGAAGGCTTTTTAAAGCTAGCTGCCCCACTTACAGTGCTTACCAAGAAAAGAAAGAGGTATGAATGGACCGATAAGTGTGAGGAGAGCTTCCAGGAGTTGAAACGGAGACTTACAAGTACTCCAATACTGACCATTCCAGATGCTGGTCAGGGAAACTTTATGATTTATAGCGACACGTTCAAGACCGGATTAGGAGCTGTGTTGATGCAGAATGGTAAAGTGGTCGTGTACGCTTCACAACAACTCAAAGACCATGAGAAAAACTACCCAACGCATGATCTGGAGCTAGCAGCAGTAGTTTTCATGCTGAAAATATGGAGGTACTACCTCAACGAAATCAAGTATGAGATTTACATAAACCACCAGAGCCTCAAGTACATTTTTACGTAAAAAGAGCTCCACACGAGGCAGCGAAGATGGCTAGAGTTGGTCAAGGATTATGATTGCGAGATCCTATACCATCTGAGAAAAGCCAATAAAGTGGTCGATGCGCTGAGTTGAAAGCATTCCACTTTACTTATGGCTATCAGTGCCGTGCCAAAAGCTCTACAGAGGGATCTGTGCAGCAGTGAAATCAAGATTCTTATAGGGAGATTACCCGACATGACTCTCCAATCGACACTCCTAGATGAGATCAAGGCTGGCCAAGAGCTCGATTTGTTTCTAGTCAAGTCTAGAAAGGAAGCTACAGAGGACAAGGATTCAGAGTTTAGAGTCTCTAAGGACGGCATACTCTACTACGGGATAGAGTGTGTGTTCCAAAAGATGAAGAGCACAAGGAGTGAATCCTTTCAGAAGCTCATGCGATGCCATATTCTGTACATCCGGGAGCAAATAAGATGTACAAGGACCTTAAAGGTAGTTTTTGGTGGCTGGTAATGAAGAACAACATCACTGAGTTTGTCGCTAGATGCCTTACACGTCAGAAGGTTAAGGCAGGACACCAGCGTCCGGCATGAGAATTACAGAAAATCGAGCTACCTAGTGAAAATGGGACTAGATCACGATGGACTTCATGGTTGGATTGCCGAGGACATCCAACGGCAATGATACAGTTTGGGTGATCGTGTACAGACTGACAAAATTAGACAGATTTCTAGCGATCAAAGTTAGCTACTTGGTGGAATGACTAGCATAAATCTATACGGCTCAGATCATAAGACTGCATGGAGTGCCAAAGTTGATAATATCAGATTGTGACAAATGCTTCACCTCTAGGTTTTGGCAAAGCGTACGAGCTGCATTAGGGTCCAACTTAAAGTTTAGCATAGTATTCCACCCTCAAACTGATGATCAGTCTAAGAGGACCATATAGACGCTAGAGAACATGTTGAGAATTTGCGTCCTAGACTTTAAGGGAAACTGATATGAGAAGCTACCTTTAATCGAGTTCTCGTACAACAATAGCTACCATTCCTCGATTGGGATGACACTGTACGAGGCGCTTTATGGAAGAAAATATAGATCTCTGGTTCATTGGTACTAGACCGGAGAGAAATGACTAGTTAGCACGGACATCATCAAGAATACCACGGCAGACATGAAGTTGATATGAGAAACGTTAGATACAGTGCATATTCAACAAAAGAGTTTTGCTAATAAGCACTGTAGACCCCTCAAGTTTCAAGTAGGAGACTCATTTTTTCTCAAGGCAGCTTCCATGAAAGGGGTGATGCACTTTGAAAAGAAAGGAAAGCTCAGTCCTAGGTACATAGGACCCTTCGAGATAATCGAGAGAGTCGGGAAGGTGGCTTACAGACTATCACTTCCTCCCGAGTTAGCTTCAGTGCACAACATCCTTCACGTCTCGATGGTAAAGAAGTACGTGCTAGATAGCTCTGAGCCAAGAACCGATTGAAGTGCATGCCGATCTGACATATGAGGAGAAACCTATATGGATCTTAGCCAGAAAAGAGAAAGTACTTAGGAATAAAGTTATACCACTTGTAAAAGTGTTATGGCAAAATCATGATATTGAGGAAGCCATATGAGAACGAGAAGAAGATATGAGAAGAGACTTTCCAAAATTATTCTAATTTTCGAGGAGGACAATTTTGTAAGGGGGTAGGTTGTAATGACCTCTATGTTCCTGAAACCTAATTACTATGTAATAAGTAATTAAGTTAATGAATACAGTATATTTTTCCAATTTGAATAAATTAAACGGGTATAAAAACGTTTAATTACTATTCATGCAGTGAAAGAGGCAACCAGAGTGAAATCGTTTCACCTTAGTACATGTGTGTGTGCATGTGAGACACACAGTATCAAGAAACCGATCCAGATGACCATTTCTTGACACAAAACTGATGAGCTAGTCATCAGTACACTCAGATTGGTCATCTGAGCACAACAGTGGAATTTGGCCTGATAGATATACAGTATTGAGAAAAGTGGTCTAGATGACCTCTTCTCACCAAGAAACTGACAAAATCAGAGTCAGAATGCTCAGACTAGTTAGTTAAACATAGAACAGTGAATTGTGAATAGTAGATACGTAGTGTCAGGTTAATGGCCAAGACAGCCTTAATTTGACATAAAACTAATATATTTATAGTCAGCAGGCTCAATTTAGTTAGTTGAGCACAAAACGTGAAATTTTGTTTAAGAGATACACAGCATCGGGAAAGGGTCAATATGGCCTTTTCTCACCCCGAAACTGATATACTTAGACTCAGTACGCTCAAATTAGTCAATTGAGCACAAAATACGTTTTTCAAGGCAGGAACATACAGTACCTGAAAACTGGTCCATATGACCTTAGATGGATGTAAAACTGATAAATTTGAAATCAACATGTCCAAATTAGTCAGGATAGCTTGTGTTTGAAATTTCGTACGAAAAAAATCTCGTTATGTGTGCGTAGTGTCAATGCAGTGTAGACACAACTACAGAACGGTAAATGAATAGTAAATAGACACAGAATTAGCTCATAGGTACTACAACCCAACCCGGAATAATCAGTATAAGAATCGAATCAAGAAAATCCAATTTTCGATCAAAATCTCGAACACCATCGAAAAAAGGCCGAACACCGTCGAAAAAAGGCCGAGGAAATTAGACTGCGAAGATAAGACAACACAGATGAAATTTCCACCTTAAAAGCCATGTGCTGCAGCAGCTAGATTTTTAGAAAAGCAGCCGCAAAGTCTCCTTAAAATAATGCATTGGCTTGTAAGCTTTTTGAATAAAAAAATACAAGTGTGATGGACAACACACTAATGACTTTAGCTAGATTAAATGCATTTTTGAGCTCCTTTTCAGTCAGTCCCCACATGTGGCCTCCCTTACAGTAGCAGCCCTTGTGTTTTGTCTCTCATGTAGGAGCCAATTTGGCTAATTAAGAGAGCATAAGGTTGGCTAAGTTGGATTAACCAAGTCTATATAAAGGGAGCACTAGGTTTTTAGCTCATTTTTGCCTCCCCCTTTTTGTGTGCCAACATCTCAAGCCAAAAGCCCTAAAAATTTTCTTCTTTCTCTCCCTTTTCTTCTACCAAAAATAGACACCGTCAGCCCCATAAACATAGCCATAAACACACCAAAAATTAGCCACATTCTAGCTAGTGTTGGAGCCTTTTCTTTATGACATTTCAAGACCATTTTGAGGTAAGTTGCTAGGACATTCTCTTTGAGGTTTTAGTTGGTTATTTGGTTTGATAATAAGAGAAAATTTTTGTATTCCTTTCTAGCTTAAGCCAAACCCTTTTGTTCATTTTTGGTTCACACAAATTTGGTCCCAAGCCTTAGTTCGATTGTGCTTGTTCAAGCACATAAAAGTAAAACTGAAAACCCTCCTTTTGTGGTTTAGTTTCGTTTAAGTTTTGAGATCAGGTGATTTATGTGTATTTATTTGAGCAATGGGTTATACTAATCTTTATTTTGATCTCTTAGCATCTTGGTTATATATTTTTGTGGTTGTGTGCTTGAGCTTTAAGTTTTTATGGATGGATGTGTGAATGGATGTTTAGGGTTGGCTGGGAACCAACTTAAACTAGTTTTTTCAGCCACGGTTTTGGCCATTTTTGAACATGTTATGTTCCAATTTTGGGAATTTGCAAAACATGACATTTTAAGAAAATTTCGTTATGAGCATTCCTTTGGCTAAAAATGACTCTAAGATAGGTTTTCGAGGCAGTTTTCAACTGGAGTTCAAAATAGGACTGAAATCCTGAGCAACAGGAATAGTCTTGGATTTTTATAAAAATGACCAATTTAGAGTCTGAAATAGACTCCAGACTCAACACGAAAGTTTTAGATCTCATCGAAACTTTAAGATAACCTGTGCGGGTTTTAAAAATTTGGCCGTTTCGGGCCCCAAACAGAGCAATTTTGAAGCAAGCATAAAAATGGAAATTTTCTAAAACCGGCCACAGATTTAGCCACAGATTTGCAAGGTTTAGGACCCACTAGAGTTTAATTCAAGCTTTGAGGTGAACACTGAAGTTGTTCATCTCGTCGAGGACTAAAAATATCGTGTTTGCCAAGTTTGTAAATTCGATCGTTTCAAGCAAGTTATAAACAGTTTTCAAAAAATGGTTCAAGAACCACCTTTTCACATGAACACCAAAATGTGTTCTTTTTAAAAAAGAAAATATAACAAGAAAATGTGTTCTTTTTAAACAAGAAAATGTGTTCTTTTTAAACAAGAAAATAGACTTAAGAAAAACACCCTCACCTTCCAATGGGGTGCTAGGGGAAACCGTATTCAAATCCTAAAGAAAGGAACTTCACAAAAACAAAGGACGTTTATTAGAAATAAGTTTTAAACCGGAAGATGTAACCCGATAGGTTACATAATTAATATATGAGGTAACTAAGTAGATAACTAGCCTAATTAGATATATAGCCCATACACAAGGTAACCGGATAGTTGACTAGTTGGTTAACTAGTCAAAAATGGTGGACGAGAGAGAGACGTTGGTAAATTCACCAAGTAGATAAATTTATCAATCACTATTAGAAGTAAGATACCAAACTGTTAAAAGAGAGCAGTGTAGTACCGATGGTAATCGGTAACCTATATTAATAGATGCTTTAGTCACTAACAATATTAGTGGCTCAGTAATAAGTTTTAAATTGGTAAAGGTAACTCGATAGGCTAAGCAGTCTATACACGAGGTAACCGGTTAGTTGACAAGCCGGTTAACCAATCAAACCCAAGATAGGAAGAGGTAAAGCAACGTTAATTAATTTATTAGGTAAATAAATTAATTAACCATGATTAGAAAATCAAACTCTCAAGAGGAGAGCAGTTAGTACCGATAGGGATCGATACCCTACAACGATAGAATTTTATTAGTCACTAATGACCATAGTGACCTAAGAGCGAGTTTTGATAGAAATGTGTTATGATTAGAGGAGGAGACATGTAAATTGACGAGGCGAGGTACAATTTGTCTACAGATCAAGTAAGTACAACTCCGCCTACAGCATGAATGAAATGAGATAAAAATTATATTTTCAATTTATGTTAAGTATGCAAACTGTGTTTGATGGTTGCATAACATAGCATGTTTCATAATCACGTTAGATTTATGAATAGTATAAGTTAGATGCCATTACACCCCTATCACGTAAGATTTATGGATAGCCTAGTAGAGCTCATGGCATAACAGACACGATTCCAGAATTGGGTAATAAAATTAAGGTGTTGGTATAACGGGTGCAAGGCCCACAATATACATCGAGCGCAAGACCCACAACTTATATCGGGCCCCCGAGCGCAAGACTCACTATGATCATAGACATTTCCGATGATCCACACGCAGTGGTATTGACGGTGCAAGACCCACAAGCACAAGGCTCACTATGATCATGGATGTTTCCGATGATCTACGTGCAGTGGTACTGACACACGAGCCTTTGACAAGATAAGAAAAGATAATGAATAATGGAGCATAAATTGAGCATAATCAGTTTATGCATTGTTCACGTTCTACCCTTGATACAGTTATAGCATGCTCCGTAGTTACATGACATGATACGTCCACATGATATGGATTCTGAGTTATTCTACATGATATGTTTCCATGTTCTGTGTGAATGTGTGATATGATTAAGAGTTTAAATATGCCTGATAGTATGACTTATGTTTTAAACATGTTTTACAGATGACATGTTGTACTTACTCGGTGTAAAGCTCGCATTGTGTGTTCATGCTATAGGTAAGAGGCCTGAAAGCTAGACACTGATGGACAACGACGGCGGTAGAGGCGGGTGTGAGGGTTGAGGTTATAGATACCACCACCAGTGTTAACTTTCGCACGATATTGAAAAATCAGTCTCATGTTTGAGTAGTTTAATAGTTTAAGTATGTACGTATGTTGACCTCAATTATATTCAAACTTTCGTATGTTTGTAAGTATATGTATGTACATAAATAGTAAAACATACGTATTCAAAAAAATTTCCTAAAATTATGCTATTAAGAATAGTAGTTTTAAGCAAGTTAAGTATGTTCAAGTTAAGTAAGTTCAGTTAAGAAAAGTTTTAAGTGACGGTCCGGGGCCGCCAAGGATCCGGACTGTCACAAAATGTGAGCTTCAATAATATATATAATTAATTATTCTATACTAAATAAATCAATTATATAATTATTAGTTTCAAAGTCATACTACTGAAACCTAAAACTGCACTCCCAATTATATACTGTATTACGTAAGCTAGTGAATAGTAGTAATTCAATGACCTTGTCATATATGCAATACCTTCATATGATATCCATGATCAATTTAATGCCAAAGTTTGCTCAACCTTTTGATCACAATATCTTAAAGATCTACCATACATCCAATAGGAAAATGATTACTCACTGTTTGTGTATAATAAATCATTTGCCAAGAAACGACCCAAAGCCTTGTCCATTTCACATTTTATATAATACTGTTTAGAGAATAACCTTTAATCCTTATTAGAGTTATGATTCTATATTTATAAGTAACTCATTCAATAAATATAAGTCATATATCTAATGAACTAGTCTAGTAGCTTACTACTTCTAGATGCCTTAGCCTTTGGAGCATCAAAGTACACAAGTTATACACATAAAGTCATTTACTTACTCAAAATTAAGGTTATTGCATAATTAATATTAAAAGTAAATTAATCTACTCAAGTAGACTAGATAGATTAATTACAGTTTGGTTTAGGTCCAATATGTCATCACTACTAGGCAACATATATGTGTCTTTACTCGAGAGTTGGTTCGCTCTAGTCGGTAAAAACAAACCATCTACCTAGTTGGCTTTAGACTGCATAATAGTCTTAACTTGAGTTAGATGGTCACTCTAACCTTATAGATTATGAATTATAAATTTAGATTACTTACTTTAAAATATTGTCTTCTCATATACAAAAGATAATTGCATGTAATATTCTAACAGTTTAACATCAAGGATTCAACAAGCCATATTTACTTACATTTACTTTAACATTTAAATAAAATAAGGACATATAGTAATGATGTAACGAATAACCACTAATATATTATTAATCAATTTAAAAATAAATGAAATACATTAAATTATTTTTCTTTCTTAGAGCATTCCTAGCAGCTATATTAGTTGAATAAAACCATATTACATTACATCAAAAAGATATTTTCAATGGTCAAGTTACCATTTATGATATGTTTGGATGAGAGATTTATTTTTGAAATATGGAAAATTTTTAGATTTGGAAAATAAAAAGTTGTTTGAATTTTCTTTTAAGTGAAAACCTGTTTGGATGGATAAAAATTTTTCCATTTCCAAAAATGAAAAATTTTGGATGTTCAAGTATAGAAATTTAAGAAGATTCATTTTCTTAAAATGAAAAATTTTTTATTTTCCAAAAATGGAACTCTCAAACAAATATAACATTAGTATTTTCAAAGCTCTATTTAAAGTTGTCCATTAGTCAATCAAAAAAGCTAAGAAGTCCATGGTTTGCACACTTACAATAGGTATGGAGTGAAGAATATTCTAGTGAGTAACTACATTCGCAGTGTCTCATGATTAATAATTGCATAATCATATATATTACTGGGGAAAAACCCCAGTATCCAAAATATGGCAGAAGAATAAAATTAAACGAAAACAAAAAGAATACAACAATTTACATGGTTCGGTAAAATTCATTACGTCAATAAGAGGGAAAAATAAAATTCTTCATTAACAACTTAATAATTACATACTTATCAAAACTCTCTCAACCTCTCCCTACACAAAGCCCCTTACACTCTTTGTTTATCTTTCTTCTCGGTCTCTCTCAAATGAAAATGCACTGTCTCTATTCTTCTAATCACACAAAACTCTAAATATAATAAATCTATTTAAAGGCTCTTAATGGGATACAAAATCATACTTTTTCAAAATAAAACTCTCCCAAACTCACAAATAAAAAATTATCCAAAATTAATTTGAGTCATATATATAACATATATATGTGGATATATTTAAAGAACCGATCTAGAATGTCAGTTATTTACATACAAATATGCTTACATATATAGAGGTCTTAACTTTACGCATATGTTTGTTTGTGTGTATATGAGTCGGCCTTGAATATAAGTTATATTTGTAGAGGTGGTCTTAAGCTCCGTGATCTGCATTGGATCACATATCATAATCACACGTAGACATTGTCATTTTTGGTTTTGTTTTCTTAGAAGGTAACATGCCTTAATTCTTAATCAGCCTATTATTGATATCTATACTAATACGCCATAACGTATAATCGCGTAAGGAAAAAAAAATGCTCCACTAAAAATATCATTGAATATTTAAAACATTGTATTTCTTGTACAAGTCCCATAAACCAAGCTAATAAAGCTCAAGCTTTCAAAAGACCTCAAGTAAATTTACTTGTCCTCTTATTTCTTTGCTTAGTGGTTTGATAAAAATGAGTTCAGCAGTTGGTGTGAAAAAGCCTGGGCAGTTTGTGTCCTATTCCCAACACAAGGCCATGTCAACCTCATGATGCAATTAGCCAAGCTTTTACACTTAAGAGGCTTCCACATCACCTTTGTCAACACCAAGTTCAACCATAGGCGCTTAAGAGGTTTCGACTTTGCCAAGGGCTTCACAGATTTCTCCTTCAAGGCCATACCGGACAGCTTGCAGCCATTAGATCATGATGCAACTCAAGATGTGTGATAATTGGGAATTTTAGATTCACGAAATATGTTAAAATTGTATGCGTATAACAATTTTAATGAATAAAATGTGAAAAAGTTGTATTCCAATAATGTTGTGAATAGTGTAAAAATATTCTGGTAGTATTAAAGTGTGTGAGTTCGGGGATGGAAAATCTTACCAAACATAATTGGGTGAGACGGCTCGAAATCAGAGCCGAAAACCATAGAGAGTGCATTGAAATGTGCTAAAATAATATAAATTTACGGTAGAGAATTCTGATCAAACGGAAGCAAAATAAGACAAACCGATCGCACGGGAGGCGCTGAGAACTCGACTACGCGATTTCGGGAAAGTTCCGTTTGGATCGGATAACAGTCAAAAATTGACCACAAATTAATTAGTGAATTAATATGAATAGTTGATGACATCACCATGATGATGTCATAAAGCCAATTGATTTTCATTAATTTGGAAAGTATTTTGAAAGGTGTATGGCTAAGATTGATTTACTTTTTGATCAAAGGCCACGATCATGCCAAAATGCACCTTGAAAAAAATTAAAAAATTTTGTGAAAATTTGTTGAAAGGCCATACGGCCATGTGGAAAAGGGAAAAAATTGTATTTTAACCCCAAAATCTTTATTTTTGACCCTTGAACAATTAGGAAATTGTTGGAAAAAATTGCAAAGAAGCCCTTGCTTTTTGCTTATAAATAGGCATCAAAATTCAAGCAAAAAAATTGGAAAAAACAACTAAACTCTTGCTCTTTTTCTTCAGCCCAAAACCGTGACTTTAACCCCCTTTAAACCAAAAATTTTGTTTTCAATTTCACACCAAATCTAGCTTGAATTGCAATTCCAATTTCAAGGCAACAACTAATCAAGGTAAGCTTCAAATTTGAAGCATTTTTCCTTGATTTTTCATAGAAAAACCATGGGTTTGGAGGGTTGAAAAACAATGAAAAAAATTATTGATTTGTTGATTCCATGATTGGTTTGATGTTGTAGTATTTAAAGCATGAAGTAGGATTGAAAAACAAGCAAAAATTTTGCATGTTTTCCTTGAAAATCCGTGGCTTCAATGGTGTGAAAAATTTCATGAGTTTTGTTGTTTTGATTTAGTATTAATGTTCCTTCAATTATGTGTTGAATTAAGCATGAATTGAATAAAGAAACAAGAAAAGTTTGATGTAAATTTCCTGCTAACACCATGGGCATAAACATGATAAAATGGAAAGTTTTTAATGTTGAAAGAAGGTTGATAAAAACCCTAGGAAAGAGAATGAAATTTTCTATGTGTTTATACATAAAATCCGTGGCTAAAACTAGGGTTAGAATGCATGTTTTGTTAGGTTTTTGAATGTTGGTTTATACATTGGAAAGCCTACGAATAATGTGATGTGATGAAAATTAATTAGATGTGATTAACTAGTAAACCAAGGCTAGTCGAAAGAAAAATGTTGTGGTTTGTATTGATTTCTATATGTTGAATCATGTGGAAAATTTTTATACAAAGTTTGGAAACTTTGTATAAAATAGGCCTCTGATATAGTACGTGGCAGGTACAAAGGTTCTGAGGCGTACCTAACGCCGGGAAACCTTAAAATATAAGCGAAAATATTGCGGAAGTTTCTAAAATCGGCTTAATGGCATTTCGGGAAACGAGGGGTAAAAATATTGAACTCGGGAAGGAAACCGAGACTCCTCGATGAATTATGATTAGAAATGGAAAACCAACCTAAAAGGAATAATAGACCGACCCCAAAGCACTAAAATGCCTAAAACAGGAAAAAAAATTCATGTTAAGGGTATTTTAGGAAACGAGGGTAAATTTTAGGTCAGGATAGGAAACCCGAGCCTCTCAAGGACCGAGGGCCGGGGACGGGATAAATAACGTTTAGTAAGTAGTGAAAGGGCCATTTGAGGTTCCGAAACACTCGAAAAATGGAAAAAACGACCCTAGGTGATGGATGAATAGTAATGAGGGCCGGGGAAAATAAAGTTGAAATTTTGCAACAAGTTAAGCTGTAAAATGATACAAGAGCTTAGGAAAATATTATTTTAAAATAATTAGACTGAGAAAAATTAGAAAAAGTGATAAAATGAAACACATTACAATCCCGAGACCCGTTAGGGACAAAATGGTCATTTTGACCAAAAATTTCCGAAAAGGCTCAGAAAGAGTCCTAAAAGACCCAGAATAACTTAGATAAAATTCTAAAACTCAAAATGAAGATTTTAGAGTTAAAATTCTAAAAATTTTAGGAACACGGGCTTGAACACGGGCGTGTATCAAGCCGTGTACAGTTACACGGCTAAGGAAGAAAACAACATGGCCGTGTAAAATAAACCTGAGAGGTGCACGGGCTTGAACATGGGCGTGTATCGAGCCGTGTACAATTACACGGCTAAGGAAGAAAACAACATGATCGTGTAGAATAGAGCCGAGAGGTACACAGGCTTGAACATGGGCGTGTATCAAGCCATGTACAGTTACACGGCTAAGGAAGAAAACAACATGACCGTGTAAGATAGACCCGAGAGGTACACGGGTTGGAACACGGCGTGTTTCAGACCATGTCTCGCAAATAAAATTTTAATATGTAGACTTGTTAAGTAAAATAAATATATGTCTAAAATGATAATAAAACAAGGTATTAACAGACACTATTATGTCTGTAGGCACCCAAAATAAAGATAGAACTACGGAGGAGTTCCGGCAGTGGACACTAGCGCAGTATTGGTAAGTTCAAGCATTTTCGTGTCTGCAACATGAAATACTATGTGAATCTATTCCATACTAGCTGCTCACTAGATATAAGTACCTACACGCAATTGGGGATTAGTTAGTATAACATATCCCAAATAACGAGAATAAGTAAGACCTACGGGCAATGGAGGATAGTGACCTTGGGGTGATATATATGATCACTTGGTCAAAACTATAAATTGAAAGATGGTAATGAAACCATTAAGGCGTACCGCCCCTCCAACATAGTGGTGGAGGTTTGTTTAAATCCTACGGGGTTATCAGGGCTGTGGAGGACGATGTTCTAAGGTCGCTCCTTAGACCTTCTCAGTCAGCACACTAATAATCATCGGTACTGCCATAAATAGAGCTCTTCACTAGAAATCTAATAGGAAATAAGCAATCACAAATTGGTAAAAATCATAATGGAGCATAACCAAAATTTACGATAGAATAATGTAAGTTCGGTTAGGATATATGAATAGTACACAGTTAGCGTAACTGGTACTATTCACCGGTTAAAGGTCAACTGTACTACTCATTGTGAATAGTACTATTCATAGGAGATTGAGTTTTTCTTGTTTTTGAATCAGTACGATTCTTACTATGGATGTTTAAACTTACTGAGCCTGTTAGCTCGTCAGTTTGTTCATGTTGCTGGTAAGAAACCTGTCCAGTAGATCCCTGGATGGCGGCAGGATGCGAACGTGTCAAGGGGATAGGGAACTCACCGTGGACATGATCCTGTCATCAGTTTTCCGCTGAGCTTTTTGAGTAAAGAAAATCTGTTTGAAGACAAAATATACAGTTTATATAGATATTATATCTGTTATCAAATATGTTGTACTTATTTCAAACATGAAAAAAAGCCAGTATTATATTTTACATCGCTTTCTTACTTGATAATCATAAGAAAAAGTATGTATTAAAGAAAAAAAAATTTTGGGGTGAAATTTTAGGCCCTTGTGTTTAAGAAGTATGAGTAAAAGAGTTTAAAATTGACGACTCGGATTTAGCACACGAACAGTCTTGGTCGACCATAGAGTCGATTCATGACGGTTGCAAGTGGTTGGAATCAGGGGACATCACAGGTTGGTATCAGAGCGGTTGACAATATCCCTATTGACAGGAAGCACAATCTGCTCATCAATCCAAGTAAGTTAGCTTCTTTAAGATTAGTTAACTATCATTTATTCGAAATTATATATTTTTGTAGGACTAAAGATGACTAGACCACCGTATGTGAGACCTCATCCACACCGACCTAGAGGACCGATCCGAGTATGGACTAGGCTCGTGATCAGACCGTCTATAATGAGACGAGAGATGCGGCGACCACATGTGCCTGAGCCATTAGCACCGAGGATAGTGGCGCCAGCACTAGTATAGGCACCACCTCTGCGACCGATAGTAAACCCTCCCGTGGTAGTAGATATTCTAGTGGTGGGAGATCGAGGCCGTATAGGAGCCAGAGTATCAGTACGAGCTGTATATGCATTTAGAGGTAGTCATCCACTGGCGTTTGAGGGAGGTCAACAGGGGATCTCTACGAGAGATTAGCTACACGACATTGAGGTCATCATGTGCCAGTGCGATATCAATCAGGATTGCTGGGTTCTGATGGCCATTGGCACATTCCGTGAGGATGCACGGTTGTATTGGGAGTATTGCGATCAGGAGATGCTGCTAGCAATGGATTGGGTCAAGTTTCGCCAAGTCATGCTAGAGCAGTTTCCACAAAAGAGCTCTGCACCAGTTATAGGCCCTCCTGAGAGTATGACAGTGCCGCCACCACCGGCCATGCCTAGTTATGCGGATATCAGAGATTTCATTCTGAAGGCAGAGAGGCAGCAGATGATGTTGAGTGACGCTGTATTTTCATATGCGGTCAGATTCCAAGATAGCATCATAAGGGCATGTCCTCTAACCAACATCAGAAATGATAACTTTTGTGATATATTTTGGAAGGGACTCACCCTAGACCTACGACAGAGAGTAACCCCTCTATACCCTGCTACTTTATGCGAGTTTATTATTGATGTAGCTAAAGTAGAGGAGGAAATGATGATGAAGTGCATGGTACGCAAGAGGCATGAACAGTTGCTACAAGAAGCAATGTTAGACCACTTATATGGATCTGGGCCGATGGCAAATGATCATGAGGCAGGTCCATCAAGACAACCAGAGGGAGCAGACCCAGTTGAAGGTTCAATGTCGTCTGAGGCTGGAAACGGAACAGACAATGAAGAAATGGATCCAATTGAGTTTTTGGCAATCCCAGAGGAACCCCAGCTAGGAGATTAGTGCTAGAAATACATGTGTTGTATAAATATGTATATATATAACAATAAATATGTATATATGATAGTGATGAAAGGCTATTTTGAGGAAAGCCTTCAAACTAATGTACTTTTGAAATGGAAGGAAATAATAACCATATTTTGACGTATGCAATGTGTGAAATATTGAAAATATGTGACGATTAAAATTATTTGTATTTATATTGTAAAAAATATGAATGTGAAAAACCTAATGATTGATTCTTATGCGATTTAGGAAATAGGATAAGATGGTGAACCCAAGAAATCCACGGAATATGCGAGGACGTCCAGTATTATCAGAAAGAGTGGATGAGCTAGAAGCCTTGATAGAAGCTCAAATGAGAGAAAATGCTGAGTTAAGACAAAGACTAGAGCAAATGGAGCAAAGACAGGAACAGGAAGAAGACCAAGCCCCCCAAATGGCCGTACCAGAACCAGAAGTACCTCCAGCAGCACAAGAAGAAGTGGTGCAACCCCAACCACAACCCAGGAACAATATTGAGCCATTATATGAAAGATTCCGACGCATGAGGCCACCAGAGTTTGAGGGCTCCATAAACCCTCTGGATGCAGAGGAGTGGTTGTCTTCACTCCATACAATATTGGAGTTTATGGAGTTAAATGACGAGGAGAAAATCCTGTGTGCGTCCTTTGTTCTAAAAAGGGATGCAAGGTTCTGGTGGGAGTCGGTTAAGTTAAGGAGAAACATGTATACCATGTCCTGGTTAGATTTTCTGGAGGAATTCAATCAGAAGTATTATAATCTGGCACTATTATGACCACAACAAAGAGAGTTCGCAGAGTTAAAACAAGGGGACATGACCGTGATAGAAGTCTGCAATAAGTTTGATCAGTTATCCAGACTTTGCCCATACACTGTCACTACTGAGAGGGAGAAAATCCAGAAGATGCTAGGGATGTTTCGTCCCGAGATTTCAGCATTGGTGGACAGTGGGTTGACACCGCTTGACACTATTTCTGATTGTGTTAGCCGTGCGTTAAGGGCAGAGTATTATCTGATTAGATAAAAGGAAAAAAGAGAGAAGGTTTGGGGTGCGAAGAAAAAGGAAAAGATCTTGACCAAAGCCATACAAGCTGGACCTCAAACTGGACAAAGTAGTAGGCAGAGTTCGATTGTCAAGGCTGGACAGCTCAGCACTTCGGGCCAGCAGTCCCAGGGAAAGAGAAAAGCAAATAATCCCGGGAGCCAGAACTAGCAAAGGAGAATGAACAATAATGCTGGTCCTATGGTTTGAAACTGTGTGAGCTGTGGGAAAAGACATTCAGGTCGATGCAGACTGGCCCCAAATGCTTGCTTTCAGTGTGGGAAGGACGGTCACTTCGCCAAAAACTGCCCAGAAAATAGGCAGAATGTGCAAAGTTCATCTCAAACACAACAACGTCCCCAGGAACATGCATTGCAGGTCAAAGCTGAAGGGTCAACCCATTATGAGAGGCAGGAAAGATCAGAACGCTTGCCTCGAGCCGATACAAGAATTATGGTCTATACGAAGGAAGAGGCAGAAGCGGGAACGTCAAATGTAGTGACAGGTCAGCTTTCTGTCGCTAATAATTTGGCGTCTGTTTTATTTGACTCTGGAGCCACGTATTCTTTCATTTCACACCAATTTGCTAATAGGATAGGATATCCTAAGGACAACATGGGTATGACATTTAAAACTGCATTACCCTCGGGGGAAGTTCTGATGTCCAATTACTGGTTACCACATGTGCCAATAATTGTGGCAAATAGGGAGTTATTCGCAGAGTTGATCATGATGGAGCTTACCAACTACGATGTGATACTAGGAATGGATTTCTTAGGGAAGTATCGAGCCACGATCGATTGTCAAAAACGGATGATAAGGTTTCAACTTGATGAAGAAGAGGGATTTGAATACGTCGATACGTCACGAAGGTCACAGAAGATAATGATCAACTCAATGGAAGCAAAAAGGATGATGTCTAGCAGTTGTGCTACATACCTAGCATTTGTTCTAAACGTGACGAAGGAACCGAAGCTCCAACCCGAAGACGTGCCTATTGTAAAGGAATTCACTGATGTCTTTCCAGAAGAATTACCAGGACTGCCACCTAAATGAGAAATTTCCTTCGAGATCGAGTTGATGCCAGGAACTGCACCAATCTCAAAGGCACCATACTGGATGGCACCGGCAGAGTTAAAAGAATTATAGGAACAACTGAAGGAACTTCTTGACAAAGGATTCATACGCCCGAGCTATTCCCCATGGGGTACTCCAGTGCTGTTTGTTAAGAAGAAAGATGGCTCATTCCGGATGTGTATTGATTATCGGGAACTGAACAAGGTTACTATCAAGAATAGGTATCTGTTACCTAGGATTGATGACCTATTCGATCAACTCACAGGTGCAGCCATATTCTCCAAGATTGATCTGTGATTAGGATATCATCAATTGAAGATCAAGGAGAGTGACATCCACAACACCGCATTTCGAACCTGTTACGGTCATTACGAATTTCTGGTAATGTCGTTTGGGTTAACAAATGCGCCAGCAGCTTTTATAGATCTGATGAATCGAGTCTTTAAGGAATATTTAGATAAGTTTGTTATTGTGTTCATCGATGACATTCTTATATATTTAAAGACTCGAGAGGAACACGAAGAACATTTGAGAATTGTTCTACAAACGATAAGGGAACATCAACTCTATGCCAAGTTCTCTAAATGTGAATTTTGGCTGAATATAGTACATTTCCTCGGACATGTGGTTTCCAAAGAAGGAATCTCTGTGGATCCTGCTAAAGTGGAGGCGATCAACGAGTGGCCCGTACCTAAGAGTGTGACAGAAATACGAAGTTTCTTAGGTCTGGCCAGCTATTATAGAAGATTCGTTGAAGGATTTGGACGACTTGCCGCTCCTATCACAGTTCTTACGCGCAAGGAAAGGAAATATGAATGGACTGAATAGTGCGAGAAAAGTTTCCAAGAACTGAAGAAACGACTCACGAGTGCGCCAATACTTACATTTCTGACGGAAGGGGAGATGTTCGTGATATATAGCGATACTTAAAAAATGGGATTAAGGGCTATCCTGATGCAAGGCGATAAGGTGATTGCCTATGCCTCGCGTCAATTAAAGGACCATGAGAAGAATTATCCCACGCATGATCTGGAGCTTGCCGCAGTAGTGTTCACGTTAAAAATCTGGTGTCACTATCTATATAGAGCTCAGTGTCAGATTTATACGGACCACCAGAGTCTAAAATATTTCTTCACACAAAATGAGCTAAATATGCGACAAAGGCGATGGCTGGAGCTGGTAAAGGATTATGATTACGAAATCCTCTATCACCCAAGAAAGGCCAATCACGTTGCAGATGCGTTAAGTAGAAAATCTACTATTCTACAGCAACTGTCGATTGAAAAATTTCCAAAGTCATTACAGCAGGAAATCAACATGTTAGAGGTGGAGCTGATAACCAGAAAGCTAGCTGCGATACAACTGGAGTCAACATTGTATAAGGACATCAGAGAAGCTCAAAAACGAGATCCGATGCTAGCAAGCCCGTAAGGAGAAGTATCTGAAGACAGATTAATCCTACATCAAGAGAGAATTCAAGTTCCAGATGATGAAGGATTAAGAAAGCAAATCATGGCTGAAGCCCACAAAATGCCTTCCTTAATACATCCCGGAGTCAGCAAGATGTACCAGGATCTAAAGTTGTAATTCTGGTGGGAAGGGATGAAGAGGGATATAGCAGAGTTTGTAAGCAAGTGTATGACGTGCTAGAAGGTTAAGGTGGAACATCGTTATCCAGGTGGGAAGCTAGAGCCATTAGAGATTCCTGAGTGGAAGTGGGAGCATATCACGATGGACTTTGTGATGGGACTACCAAAGACCTGAGAAGGCTATGATGCCATCTGGGTTATTGTAGATAGACTGACAAAAACGGCAAGGTTCATCGCAGTAAAGATGACCTTCTCGTTGGAAAGGTTGGCAGATTTGTATGTTAACCACATAGTCAGACTACATGGAGTTCCTAAATCCATTGTGTCAGATCGTGATCCAAGATTCACTTCAAACTTTTAGACATGCGTACAAGAGGCTATGGGAACAGAAGTACGACTGAGCACAGCATTTCATCCGCAGACAGACGGGCAATCTGAACGAACCATTCAAACTCTCGAAGACATGCTACGTGCCTGTACAATAGATTTTCCAAGGAGCTGGAATGAGAAACTTCCATTGGTAGAATTGTTGTATAACAACAGCTACCAAGCTTCGATAGGTTTGGCACCTTATGAAGCCCTATACGGAAGGAAATGTAGATCACCGGTTCACTGGTATGACCTACAAGAGAAACGACTGCATAAGACTGATTTCGTCCAAGAAACAGTGGATGCGGTTACAAAAATACAGCAGTAGATGAAGACAGCGTAGAGCCGATAGAAAAGCTACGCGGACAAAAGACGAAGATTCCTGGAGTTCAATGAAGGGATTTCGTATTCCCATGAGTTTCCCCAATGAAAGGGATAATGTGGTTCGGAAAGAAGGGAAAGTTAAGTCCAATATATATTAGACCTTACGAGATCATCGAACGCATTGGTAAAGTCGCTTATAGATTAGCATTACCTCCAGAAATGTCGGCAGTGCATAATGTGTTTCACGTGTCGATGTTACGGAAGTACATCTCGGATCCATCCCACGTGCTGAAATATGAACTGATCCAGATTTAGGAAGATCTGACCTATGAGGAGAGACCTGTTCAAATACTGGCACGCGAAGATAAAGTCTTAAGGAATAAAATGATCCCATTAGTCAAAGTGCTGTGGAAAAATCACAACATTAAAGAAGCGACATGGGAGCGTGAGGATGAAATGAAGAACTTGTACCCCTACTTGTTCTAAATTTTCGAGGACGAAAATTCTATAAGGAGAGGTGAATGTGATAACCGGGAAGTTTAGATTCTCGAAATATGTTAAAATTGTATGCGTATAACAATTTTAATGAATAAAATGTGAAAAAGTTGTATTCCAATACTGTTATGAATAGTGTAAAAATATTCTGGTAGTATTAAAGTATGTGAGTTCGGGGATGGAAAATCTTACCGGACATAATTGAGTGAGACGGCTTGAAATCAGAGCCGAAAACCCTAGAGAGTGCATTGAAATGTGTTAAAACAATAGAAATTTACGGTAGAGAATTCTGATCAAACGAAAGCAAAATAAGACAAACCGATCGCACGGGAAGTGCTGAGAACTCGCCTACGCTATTTCGAGAAAGTTCTGTTTGGATCGGATAACAGTCAAAAATTGACCACGAATTAATTAGTGAATTAATATGAATAGTTGATGACATCACCATGATGATGTCATAAAGCCAGTTGATTTTCATTAATTTGGAAAGTATTTTGAAAGGTGTATGGCTAAGATTGCTTTGCTTTTTCATCAAAGGCCAAGATCATGCCAAAATGCACCTTGAAAAAAATTAAAAAAATTTGTGAAAATTTGTTGAAAGGCCATATGGCCATGTGGAAAGGGGAAAAAAATTGTATTTTAACCCCAAAATCTTTACTTTTTGACCCTTGAACAATTAGGAAATTGTTGGAAAAAAATTACAAAGAAGCCCTTGCTTTTTGCCTATAAATAGGCATCAAAATTCAAGCAAAAAAATTGGAAAAAACAACTAAACTCTAGCTCTTTTTCTTCAGCCCAAAACCGTGACTTTAACCCCCCTTAAACCAAAAATTTTGTTTTCAATTTCACACCAAATCTAGCTTGAATTGCAATTCCAATTTCAACGCAACAACTAATCAAGGTAAGCTTCAAATTTGAAGCATTTTTCCTTGATTTTTCATAGAAAAACTGTGGGTGTGGAGGGTTGAAAAACAATGAAAAAAATTGTTGATTTGTTGATTCCATGATTGGTTTGATGTTATAGTATTTAAAGCATGAATTAGGATTGAAAAACAAGCAAAAATTTTGCATGTTTTCCTTGAAAATCCGTGGCTTCAATGGTGTGAAAAATTTCATGAGTTTTGTTGTTTTGATTTAGTATTAATGTTCCTTCAATTATGTGTTGAATTAAGCATGAATTGAATAAAGAAACAAGAAAAGTTTGATGTAAATTTCTTGCTAAAACGGTGGGCATAAACATGATAAAATGGAAAGTTTTTAATGTTGAAAGAAGGTTGATAAAAACCCTAGGAAAGAGAATGAAATTTTCTATGTGTTTATACATAAAATCCGTGGCTAAAACTAGGGTTAGAATGCATGTTTTGTTAGGTTTTTGAATGTTGGTTTATACATTGGAAAGCCTAAGAATAATGTGATGTGATGAAAATTAATTAGATGTGATTAACTAGTAAACCAAGGCTAGTCGAAAGAAAAATGTTGTGGTTTGTATTGATTTCTAAATGTTGAATCATGTGGAAAATTTTTATACAAAGTTTGGAAACTTTGTATAAAATAGGCCTCTGGTATAGTACGTGGCAGGTACAAAGGTTCTGAGGCGTACCTAACGCCGGGAAACCTTAAAATATAAGCAGAAATGCTGCCGAAATTTCTAAAATCGGCTTAATGGCATTTCGGGAAACGAGGGGTAAAAATATTGAACTCGGAAAGGAAACCGAGACCCCTCGATGAATTATGATTAGAAATGGAAAACCAACCTAAAAGGAATAGTAGACCGACCCCAAAGCACTAAAATACCTAAAATAGGACAAAAAATTCATGTTAAGGGTATTTTGGGAAACGAGGGTAAATTTTAGGTCGGGATAGGAAACTCGAGCCTCTCGAGGACCGAGGGCCGGGGACGGGATAAATACGTTTAGTAAGTAGTGAAAGGGCCATTTGAGGTTCCGAAACACTCGAAAAATGGAAAAAACGACCCTAGGTGATGGATGAATAGTAATCGAGGGCCAGGGAAAATAAAGTTGAAATTTTGCAGTAAGTTAAGCTGTAAAATGATACAAGAACTTAGGAAATATTATTTTAAAATAATTAGACTTAGAAAAATTAGAAAAAGTGATAGAATGAAACAAATTACGATCCCGAGACCCGTTAGGGAGAAAATGGTCATTTTGACCAAAAATTTCTGAAAAAGGCTTAGAAAGAGTCCTAAAAGACCCAGAATAACTTAGATAAAATTCTAAACTCAAAATGAAGATTTTAAAGTTAAAATTCTAAAAATTTTAGGAACACGGGCTTGAACATGGGCGTGTATCAAGCCGTGTATAGTTACATGGCTAAGGAAGAAAACAACACAGCCGTGTAAAATAGACCCGAGAGGTACACGGGCTTGAACACGGGCGTGTATCGAGCCGTGTACAATTACACGGCTAAGGAAGAAAACAACATGGCCGTGTAGAATAGAGCCGAGAGGTACACGGGCTTGAACACGGGCGTGTATCAATCTGTGTATAGTTACACGGCTAAGGAAGAAAACAACATGGCCGTGTAAGATAGACTCGAGAGGTACACGGGCTGGAACACGGGCGTGTTTCAGGCCGTGTACCGCAAATAAAATTTAAATATGTAGACTTGTTAAGTAAAATAAATATATGTCTAAAATGATAATAAAACAAGGTATTAACAGACACTATTATGTCTGTAGGCACCCAAAATAAAGATAGAACTGTGGAGGAGTTCCGGCAGTTGACACTAGCGCAGTATTGGTAAGTTCAAGCATTTTTGTATCTGCAACATGAAATACTGTGTGAATCTATTCCATACTAGCTGCTCACTAGATATAAGTACCTACACGCAATTGGGAATTAGTTAGTATAACATATCCCAAATAACGAGAATAAGTAAGACCTACGGACAATGGAGGATAGTGACCTTGGGGTGATATATATGATCACTTGGTCAAAACTATAAATTGAAAGATAGTAATGAAACCATTAAGGCGTACCGCCCCTCCAACATAGTGGTGGAGGTTTATTTAAATCCTACGGGGTTATCAGGGCTGTGGAGGACGATGTTCTAAGGTCGCTCCTTAGACCCTCTCAGTCAGCGCGCTAATAATCATCGGTACTGCCATAAATAGAGCTCTTCACTAGAAATCTAATAGGAAATCAGCAATCACAAATTGGTAAAAATCATAATTGAGCATAACCAAAATTTACGATAGAATAATGTAAGTTCGGTTAGGATATATGAATAGTACACAGTTAGGGTAACTGGTACTATTCACCGATTAAAGGTCAACTGTACTACTCATGGTAAATAGTATTATTCATAGGAGATTGAGTTTTTCTTGTTTTTGAATCAGTACGATTCTTACTATGGATGTTTAAACTTACTGAGCCTGTTAGCTCGTCAGTTTGTTCATGTTGCAGGTAAGAAACCCGTCCAGTAGATCCCTGGATGGCGGTAGGATGCGAACGTGTCGAGGAGATAGGGAACTCACCGTGGACATGATCCTGTCATAAGTTTTCCGCTGAGCTTTTTGAGTAAAGAAAATCTGTTTGAAGACAAAATATACAGTTTATATAGATATTATATCTGTTATCAAATATGTTGTACTTATTTCAAATATGAAAGAAAGCCAGTATTATATTTTACATCGCTTTCTTACTTGATAATCATAAGAAAAAGTATGTATTAAAGAAAAAAAAAATTTTAGGGCGAAATTTTAGGCCCTTGTGTTTAAGAAGTATGAGTAAAAGAGTTTAAAACTGACGACTCGGATTCAGCACACGAACAGTCTTGGTCAACCGTAGAGTCGATTCATGATGGTTGCAAGTGGTTGGAATCAGGGGACGTAACAAGATTTCCCATTGCTATGTCACTCAACTCAAAATAACTATTTAGGACCATTTAAAGAGTTGCGGCTGAGGCTCGAATCATTTACTGAAGATCCTCTTGTCTCTTGCTTAGTTTTGGATGGGCTCATGAGCTTTGGGAGAGAAGCTAGCTGAAGAAGATATGGGGATTCCGCAGGTTCAGTTTTCAACTTCCTCTCCTAGTAGCTTTATCGAGTGCATACAAATTTAATCACTTTTCATAAGAGATTGTTCCTTTCAAAGGTAAATAAATCTCGATATTACGTACAGTCAAAACTACATGTGTTTGAAAGATTTATTACAGTTGTTAAGTACTGAACTGTACTGTATATTCTTTGTTAGACATGTGAGATTCTCTTCTCTTCAATTATCCTTAAGTCTTCAGAATTCTCTCTACACGGACTCTTTAATCTTTAGAGTTCTCTATCTCAATCCAATCTCTTCTTTCTTGGCATAGTACATCACTTATTTTACATAGCATGTATTCTTTCCATTACTTTTCTGGTATCCAGGGATGAAGCCACCATAGGCCTTGAGTGCCTGAGACTCTTTTTTGAATATCCAATGAGAATTCGACCATTGCAGCCATCAATACATTTCAGATGGAAACTTCATGCATGATAGTACTCTTGAAACGATACTAGAGTGGACCCCAGGCATGAAATACATTCAGCTCAACGACATGCCAGGCTTTAGCAAATTATAGTTAACCAATGATAGCAGTTCTTAAGATCAAAAACACAGAAATGATCGAAATCTTCTGCAATCATCTTCAAAACTTTCAATGAGTTTGATCACAAAGTGATAGACCTAGAAGCAATCTTAGCCCAGGCTTCAAACATCTGTAATATAGGACCACTTTCTTTGCTTAGCCGACATCTTTCCTAAAGTCCTCTGAAGTCACTAAGTTCCAGCTTATGGAAAAACGACATGACATGTCTTTAATGGCTTAATGTGGGCCACCTGACTAGCTCGAGTCGTCCACCCTCTTTCTTTCTTTGCTCTTTGGTTCCTCTTACTTAACTTGCTTTTCTTTAAAAGATTTGTATTTGAAAAACTGTGAAATTTTTTTTTATTTTTATACAATACTTGCGGTTTTGTTTTCTTGAAAATACTTAGTAATATAAACATACTTTATTACATAAGTATACCTTTAAACTTACTTCACTTCTATACATAACATACTTGTCTTGTCTTTATACATTCATACATACATTCTTATACTACACCCTTTTCACAGCAGATGATTTGCGAAGCGGATCCAGAACTCGTCCATGACACTGTGGGAAATGCTTGCCAGTCCTTTTTGCTCTCTCTTCATAATGCAGGTTGTTTACCTTTGTTACTTACATCATAAATAGACTCATGAGCTAGAGCTCAATAAGTACAAACATACAGATAAAACATGATTTATGCCTAACACTTAAGGTTAATCTGTTATGTGTGTCTATTTTCTGTTCTTATGATTTCTTCGTTCTTTCTATTCTATCTTTTTCCTTTCTTTCTTTTCTTTTCTTTTTTTTCTTTTCTTTCTTTATCTTTCACTTGTGACCCCATGGTTGGATGTACATAATGCATGCAGACTAATTGAGGAAAGGGGGAGCGACCCACCAATCAATTCCAAGGTCAATCTTTACACTACCACACTTGGGGTAGCACATTAAGCCATTAACTACCTTATTCTTGTGGTAGCACCACACACTGGGGTGGAGCTATTCTTAAACCTCATACTAAGGAGGCCAGTAAGCTAGCCTTATATTTTCAGTCTTATTATCTTGCTTACATTTATCTTTCTTTACTTTAGCCTTTCATGTTTTTCTAACTTTGTGAACATGTTAGATGAATTCGTCACAACATATATAACTTATATATAAACATAATTCTATAGTAAGTCAGTTCGTGAGTAGACATGTAAATGGTTGTACTGATAGTGTTTATGCTAAGGTAAGCTTTCTCGAGTCCTTTAAACTCCTGTGTCCATCTCCGGTCGGGTTTCCTATAGTCAATAAGGTCATCGATTAATTACATTTTATTAAATCGCTTTCATTTTACTAAAATCTGAACTTTGACTTTTAAAAACTTGACTAAAGCCTTAGGATAGCATTTAAAGCCTAAACAATCGTATTGAGACCTTTCCTAGAACCTTTTTGCAAAATTACCATCTTGCCCAAACTTTTAGTAAAATTACCGTTTTGCCCCTAATGGGATTTTTCTCCGTTTCTTAGACCTAAATTTAAATTTTGACCTTTAAAATCCTATTTAGGCTCTGTTGGGGCTCTAACGATTTTTTCCGAACATTTCAGAAATTTTGGTCAAAATAATAAATAGTAACTTTGACCATGAACATTTTATTTTACTGCTTAAATTGACTTTTCTAAGTCCAAAAGTCATAAAATGACCTTCTAGGGGGTTCAACGCTTCTCTTTTGATCTTTTTAAAATTTTCGGTCGAAATAACCATTTTGCCCCTATCGGGACCTTAGACAGTAAAATTTTCATTTTTACATTTTAACTGGGTTTTTTAGTTCCAAATATCATACAATAGTTTTTCTTAGGCCTTACCAAGCTTTCACGACATTTCTTGCCGAAATTTCCGAGTTACTATTCATCAGACCCTCGGGTGGTACTATTTCGATCCTCGAGGTCGTTTCTTGTTTTTTTAACCGTTCGGGACCTCAAACAGACATTTCACTACTTTGAAAATCATCCAATGCCCTTCCTCGAGCTTAGGTCCCCAAGGGGTTTGGGTTTTCAAATCCCGACCCTTATTTTACCCCTCGTTTCCTAAAATGCCCTTCGTGCCGTTATAAAAATTTTGGCAGTATTTCCGCTAAAATTTTAGGTTCCCAGCGTTTAGGAAACGCCTCAAAACCATCTATCCTATTCTAACCTACCACGTACTATATCACAAACCTAATTTTATGCAAAAGTTACAAACTTTTTTGCGTAAAATTTTCCGTTAAAACCTAAGCATTTCTAACAGGATTTCAACCCGTTCTTTCTCATTTTTAGACCCAGTTTGTGGCGCCCCCAAATCTAACCATACGAAAATGTCATGAACCGACTCTGTTGCCAACCAAGACAGCCCATGTGTCGAATTCGGATCGCCATTTAAAACTCTTTTTCTCTCAACTCTTATTTTTTTCAGGCCCAAAATTTTGCCCAAATTTTTTTTCTTTTGTATACATACATTCTTTATAAGAAGACAAAGTAGGAAAGCCATATAAAATATCATACTAATTTTTTTGTTGTCATTTTGAGTACAACATAATGTACAACATACAATATATATACTGTGTTTTTCAAAACAAATTCTCTTCAATTCACTAACTCATCGCTCAGCGAAAGACTAGTAGCAGGACCGAAATCCACAGTGGACTCTCTATCCCATTGACACGTACTCATCCTGCCGCCATCCATTAGTCTACTAGACAGGTTTCTTACCTACAACATGAATAAACTAATGAGCTAACAGGCTCAGTAAGTTCAAACATACTTAATAAGAAGCACATAGATTCAAAAATAGTAAAATTACAATTTCACCATGAATAGTGACTTTGACTCTTGATCGATGAATAGTAACTATTACCCTAACTAATTACTATTCGCATTACTCTAATCGGTTACTATTCATATTACCTTAATCGATTACTATTCACATTACTCTAATCAATTACTATTCATATTACCGTAACCGGTTACTTTTCATATTACCCTAACCGAAAATACTATACTTAGTGTTAGTGTCGATTATGCTTAATTATGGCTTTCATCATATTATTGACTATTCTCTCTATTTAGCATTGAGCTCATTATGGTAGTGCTGATAGTTTATCTTGTGCACTGACTAAGAGGGCCAAGGGAGTGACCCTAGAGCTTCTTCCTCTCTAGCCCTTATTGTGTCCCCGTAGGATCTGAAAAACGTCCACCACATCATTGGAGGGGCAGTATGCCTTAAATGGTTTTATTACCATCTTTCAATTATAATTCTGACCAAGTGACATTAATCGTCACTTCAAGATCACTAACCTCGATCGCCTGTAGGCCTTAGATATTCTTTTCCATTTATTTTATGGGACATGTTATATTAACTAATCCCCAAATGTCCATAGGATTTGATACCTAATGTACACCTAGTACATAACAAAGTAATACAGTATTTCATGTTCCAGACATGAAAATACTTGAACTTACCACCATTGCGATAATATTCACTTCTGGAACTCCTCTGCAGTTTTATCTCTAGTTTGGGTTCCTACAGACATAGTATTGTCTGTTAATACCTTTTATTAATTATCACTTTGAATATATTTCTTTTGTGATAAATTTTATAACACAATTTAACTTTTATGTGGTACACGGTCTGCAACATGCATGTGTCCACGGTCTGCAACACGCCTGTGTCCCTGACCGTGTTCCTGTACACGGCTGTGTTTCACAATACATGCCCATGTACTATTTAGGCACTAGATTTTTAACTCTAAAATCTTTATTTTAGGTTCTAGAATTTTATTTAAGTCATTCTAGATCCTTTACGGTCCTTTCCGATCCTCTCAGAAATTTTTAGTCAAAATGACCATTTTACCCCTGATGGGTCTCTGGATCGTAACTATTCCGTTCTATCATTTTTCTCAAATTTTCCAAGCCCAAATATCTTAAAATAATATCCCCTAGGCTTTTGTATCATTTTCCCACTTTATATGCTACAAAATCTCAATTATCCATTTTCTGACCCTCAATTACTATTCATCCGTTACCTAGGGTTGTTTCTCGTTTTTCTAGCGTTTCGAAGCCTCAAATGGGCATTTCACTACTCCTGAAACATTTTTCATCCCGTCCCCGAGGGGCCCGAGTTTCCTATCCCGATCTAATCTTTCCCCTTCGTTTCCTAAAATATCCCTAACATGAAATTTTTTTTCCTGTTTTAGGCATTTTAGTCATTAAGGATCAGTTTACTATTCCTCTTGGGTTGGTTTTCCATTTTTAATCCTAATCCACTGAGGGCTCCCGGTTTCCTTCCCGAGTCCAATATTTTTACCCCTCGTTTCCTGAAATGCCCTTATGTCGTTTTAGAAATTTCGGCAGCATTTCCGTGTAGGAAATAAATCGGTAAAAACATATCAGAGTGGCGCAACGGAACAATAAAAATTTTTTAAGATCGTTAAATATCTCATGATGCCATATACAATAAACCAACAACAATTTAAACTCATACCTCAAGGACACCAATCTTGCAGAAGGAGAATGACTGGAGGGCTTCAACCAACTAGCCTTCTCTACTATTCTTCAACTCCCGAATGGCTGAGTGTGTGGGCACTCTGAACCTTAATCGGTATGCTAGCACTGCTAGGCTTCTTCCAACCACCCAGAACTCTAAAGAACTTATTGTCACGGTGAGTTGTGCAAAAATAAGCCTGCTCACCTGAGAGTCTGTGGCCTAAGAGAACTGCAGTGGCAGGACCTCTATTTATAGACTTGCATGAGGTGATTCTCTGAATTCGAATTGGATTAGGAGAAGATATTCTCCCTTATCCACAACCAAAAAAATCTGAATTATCCAAGGGGAAAATCCCAACTAAAAATTCGACCTCTTTAGGATTATCCAATTCAAATCTAAACAAGATTTTAACATGAATCTTATCCCCCTTTTTCAACCGAAAAATTTGAAAATCCAACGGGAAAATCCCAACAAAAATTTTGGCCACTTTTGGATAAGGAAGAATCAAAATTCCACTAGGATTTTCAAGCTTGAATCTTATCTCATCCTTATCCAAAATAACTGAAAATCTTCTAGGAGATCTTCCTCAAATTTTCAGCCATAATCAGGGAGGAGAGAATCCAAATTCAACTAGGATTGAAACTTGAATTTTTCCTTGAACTTTATCCACAAAAAATCTGAAAATTCCATGAAGATAATCCTCAAAATTTCATCCATTATTGTTAGGATTTGGATTCAAAATTCAAGCAGGATTCTAACAAGATTTTACTCTCCATATCTAACTCAAATTCGAATTTCATTCCTTGGGGATTTACCACAAGAAATTCGAATCCCACTTGGACTATGATTCAAAATTTGAATTTCAAATTTCAAATTCAAATTTCAAATTTCAAATACAAATTTCAAATTTGAATTTCAAATTCAAATTTCAAATTTCAAATTTCAAAATTCAAATTTCAAAATCCACAAAACAGTTGTATTTCAAATTTGTTAGGAAATGCCCTAAGCATTAGAGACATTTTGATGTATTTATTTTGAACTGGATAATAAAATTATATATAGAGGTTATTCATTACATTGCTATCTGTCCTCATTTTATTTACATGTTAAAGTAAATGTAAGCAAATATGGCTCCCTAACTGCTTGTGTTAAACTATTAGAACGTTGCACGCAATGGACTTTTGTATGCGAGAAGACAATGTTCTAAAGTTAGCAGTCTAAACTATGGTCTGTAGTCTATGGGGTTAGACCGAGCATCTAACTAATGTTAAGACTATTATGTTGTCTAAAGCCTTGGAGGGGACGGTTTGTCTTGACTGTCTGGAGCTGGACTCCCAAGTAGAGACATAGATATGTTGCTTGGTGGTGACATATAAGACCGGGACAAAAACGTGATTGATCTACGAAGTCCGCTTTGAGTGGATCGATCTGCTTTTAACGTTCATTATATAGTAACCTTAATCCTGAGTAAAAGGACAGCTTCATGTATATGGCTTGTGTACTTTGATGTTCCAATGGCTAAAGCGTCTCAGAGGTAGTAAGCTTATAGACCGGTTCGTTGGGTGCATGACTTGTATACGATGAAGGGTTCGTTTACAAATATTGAAATCATAACTCTAATGAGGAGTTAAGGGTATCCTCTTAAAGGCATTATACTGAATGTGAAAATGGACAAGGCCTTGGGTCGTCTGCTGGGCGGATGACTTCTTATTCACATATGGTGAATAATCATTTTCTTAATTCGGTAGTATAATGGAACTTTAAGATAGCCTGTTCAGTAGGATTAAATGGACTTTGGCCTAAGGCTGATCATGGATATCATATGAGGGTTCTGCATAATAAACTGTATTTTTGAATAGTATCGGTTGAATAGTATTTTTGAATAGAAATCGTTAAATAGTATTTTTGAATAGAAATTGGTATACGTACGTGCACCATAAATACATACACGTTTTTAAAAAAAATCCCTAAATTTATGATATCTAGTTAAGTATCAATTGTAAGAAAATATAAGTATCTTTTAAAGCAAGCAAGTAAGCAAGCTTTTAGTGATAGTTCGAGCCACTGAGGGCTCGGGGCATAACAGTACAAGGCTACACGGGCATGTACCGGTTGAGCTTGCTCAACACGGCCGTGTCTTAGAACAAGTTCATTTTACTGAATGGTACACAATTATGTACCTGGTCGTGTCACACTGCATGGCCATGTACACCTACACGGCCTCTAACATTTCAACAACCCGATTAATACACAGTCACTTACACAGCCGTGTACCTGACCATGTTCACCTACACGGCCATGTTTACTCACACGGCCTCATACATGTGCACAGTACCATCGGTAAACGGCCACTTACACGGTCATGTACTTGACCGTGTTCACCTACACGGCCATGTATAGTTGCACGGCCTTTCTCATGCACATAGTCCGGATAGTACACAGCCACTTACACGGCCGTGTTCTCCAAATTTGCACTAAAATACATCAAATTATCCCTCAATTTCTCATTAATTGAAATTCAAGTTATAAGAATGGTGTGGTCCTTACATGGTTATTGCATAGCATAATAAAAGAGTTTATAGGTTCACAATCACATAGATTGATGACCAGTATAAATTAGATGCCATTAGATCCCTATCATGTAAGATTAGGGGATAGCTTAGTACAGCTTATGGCATGAGGATATCAGATAATGAATAATGAGCCCTCAGCAAAGTGGCCTCAACAAAGTAAAGAAAAGATCATGAATATTGAAGCATAATATGAGCATAATTGGTTCATGCATTGTTCATGATATGCCTTAGCTATAATTATAGCATACTTCCAGCCATAGTAGATATACAATTAGTTACACGTTGCTTTCTATTATGTATTCAGCACATGATGTTTCAGTCCTGCATTCAGTGATATGTGATGCTTTGGTATATGGAAAGTTTCAGTGTGTGGCACATATTGGTACATGACATGCTTATATGTTTTAAGTATGTACTATGATTTAAACATGTTTTGCAGACGACATGTTGTACTTACTGGGCATAAAGCTCACAGTGTGTGTTCATGCTGTAAGGAAGTAACCTATGGCTTAGACCACATTGGACAGTAACGGTGACAGAGGCAGATGTGAGGGTGAGGCTATAGATATCACCGCAAGATTTGACTTCTGTGCAGTGTTAAACAAACAGTTTTATTTTGAGTAGTAATCAGTTAAGTACTTTCATAAGTATGTATATAAGATTGAACTTCTGTTATTTGAACCTTTGTATTTGTAAAGTATATGTACATGAATAGTAAAAACGTACGCCTTCAAAAAAAAATCCCTAAAATTATAGTATTAAGTAAGTAAGTTTAAGTATCAGTAGTAGTTTTAAGTGACAGTCCGGGCCACTCAGGGCACAAGATGTCACATCCAGACCAAGGGCAAAGAGAATGTCACCTGGTCAGAACTATATGAAAGATGGTAATAAAACCACCTATTGGCATACCGACCTCCCGTAAGGTGGAGGTTCTTCTTGTTATATTTATGTTAATATTATGTTAGACTATTGAGGACTGGCCAGTGGGTAACTCCCCAATGTCCCTTTCAGTCATGCCCGCACTATAGTACGACCAACATGGCGTCCAAAACCTGAACGTAATGAAAGATAAAGACCCAAGACTAAAAATGTAACCCATAAATGAGCATAATATGCACTAACACCATGTTTGATGCTTTGTGCTTTGTTCAATGTTATACGTTAAGTATATTTACGTATATTTAAGTGTGTTTACGATGTTTTAGTATGCACTAAGTATGTTTACAATATTAAGTATGTTTAAGTATGAATTTAAAGCAATATACGTTATATGTATGTTAATACTTTGTGCTATATCGTACGAGTATTTATAAGTCATGTATGAATGTTTAAACTTACTGAGCAATTACTCACGAGTTTGTTCATGTTATAGGTAAATAACCTGCAGGCTAATAGATGAGTTGATGGATGATAGGCAGGATCTACATGTGCTAAGGGACTAGGTGAGGGTTATGGTTCTGCTATAAGTTTTCCACTGAGCTGTTTAAAAAGAGTATTGAAATAATGATTTATGTATTCATATTTGAAAAAGTACGAATTGTCTATGAAAAATGATTATCATAGTAATGGTTTTACGACAAATGAAATTCAAACATGAAATATATGTTTTAAGATGTTTACTATAGTAAATGTTTTATGATAATACAATTTTCAAGTTTAAAGTCTAAAAAAAATAATATAAAAAAATTATTGAAATTATGATTTATGTATTGAAATAATGATTTTCAAGATTTCCACTGAGCTAATTAAAAAGAGTATTGAAATAATGATTTATGTATTTATATTTGAAAAAGTACAAATTGTAGATGAAAAATGATTATCATAGTAATGGTTTTACGAAAAATGAAATTCAAACATGAAATATACGTTTTAAGATGTTTACTATAGTAAATGTTTTACGATAATACAATATTCAAGTTTAATGTTTAAAAAAAATAATATAAAAAAATTTATTTCCTATTTTCACGTTAAAATGAAAAGTTAAAATGAGTATGTTGAAGAAAGAAAGTATATTGAAAGTAAGTTTCCAGTGACCCATGAGGTGGCAGGATATCGTAGTTGACTTCAGAGCTTGACCATGATAGTACTGTTTAGCCTCTACATTGGAAGGGCATGCCGTCACAAGATTACACAATTATTTGAATTTCAAATAAAGTTTCCATGATTTTATTTTAATTTGAATTGGAGTTGTGAAAAATTATCCATTTGGATAAAATTTAAAATTCAAATATTTGTGGAGTTTAAAATTTGAATCAAATTTTGAATCACAATCCCCAGACGAGCCAATTTTGTTTGTGGATAATTCCACAAAAGGGAATCAATTTTTATGGATAAAGGAGAAGAGAAAATATTGTTTGAATCCTACTTGAATTTTGAATCCTTCTCTCCCTTGGTGTGGTCGAATCTAGTCATGATTTTTGGCCTAAGGGGAATCGGTTTTTAGGTCCCTAGAGGAGACAAAATTCAAGTTTAAATCCTATTTGAATTTTGAATTATTCTCTCTTATTGGTGGTTGAATTCTTTAGGGTGGAATACACTTGGTGGAGTCTATTTTCTGAAGGAGAAATTAGTGAGAGAAAAATCTTTTCTTGGTCTGATTCAAAACTGAAAAAGTCACCTCATGCAATATTATAAATGGGGATCCTTTCACTCCAGTACTCTTCAGACCACAAACTTTTAGGTGAGCAGGCTTATTGTTGCACAAATCACCATATCAATACGTTCTAATAAAGATCTGAGTAGTCGAAAGGAGACAAGTCATGTTAAGTACCAATCGAGGAAAAGGGTGCCCATACACTCAACCATCTAGGAATTGGAGAATAATGGAAAATGCTAGTTGATTAAAGCCCTTCTTGGTGTTGTCCTCCTGAGTTTATGAAGTTCCCTCTGGTATCTTGGTGTTTTCTCTGAAAGGTATATTTTAATTATTGAATAATTTATTGTATATGGTAACATGAGTTCTAACGATCTTTAAAAAAATTTTAAAATTTCATTGTATATCTTTTTCATTTTATCCAACATTCCTCTTGTCTTGGATGTAAAGAAAAAGAAGAAGAACAAGAAGCCTAAGAACCCAAAAAAGTCCAAGTGCTTCCATTGTGGGAAAGTAGGCCATTTCAAAAAGTCTCGCAAGGAATTCCTAGCTGCCAAGAGCAAGGAATTCCTAGCTACCAAGAGCAAGAAAGGTAAGGATCTTCTTTATTTAGAATCCTGTTTAGTGGAAGAAATAAAAGACACTAGGGTTATTGATTTAGGCATCACTAATCAAACTTGTATTTCTTTACAAGGGTTCATGAAAACAAGAAGTCTATATGATATAAACCTTTTGTTGTGGACTGGAGATAGTAGCTTGATGGTGGCTGAGGCAGTGGGAGAAGTAATCTTTGTTTTGATGAATTTAGGTTTATTTTATTGAAAGACTGTTTTTATATTCCTAATTTTAGGAGGAATCTTCTATCGATAGCTTGTTTGAGAAGAGATTCTTATTTAGTTTCTTTTAATAAAAGAGTTAATATTCATAAAAATAAGTCTTTTATCTATTATGGATGGATGGATGGGAACCTTTATTTAGTCAAACCTAAGATTTACTCACTGCATGACACTGAATTAATAGATAACTCTAAAAGGTTGAATATTTCTCACTCTTACAAGGCATATATTTTGTGGCGGCCCGCCCTTTGTGGAGGCTAGACGGGACCATCACAGTCGAGCTCTGAAGCCGACTGCGATAGACTATCACCTCATGGGTCACCGGTAACTTACTTTTAACTTATTTTTAACTTGCTCTGATACCAAACTATGGCAGCTGGTATCTTAGTTTTAACATACCTTCTTTAACATACTTATTTTAACTTCCTATTTTAACACGAAAATAGGGAATAAACTTTTTTTTTTTAATTCAACTTTGAAAAGTGTATTGTCATAAAACATTTACTAAAGTAAACATTTTACTTTGTCATAACTTAACTTGCATCATAAAATATTATTTTAACATTCATTCAATACTCTTTTAAACAGCTCAATGGAAGACTCATAGTAGAACCATAACCTTCACCCAGTCCCTTGGCACATGCAAATCTCATTCGTCATCCATCACTTGTCTTATCGTCACGCAGGTTGCTTACCTACAACATGAACAAACTTGTGAGCTACAGGCTCAGTAAGTTCAAACATACATACATACATGACTTATAAATACCCATACTATATAGCATAGAGTATTAACATACATATAATATACCTTGCTTAAAATCCATCCTCGAATATACTTAACATCATAATCATACTCAACACACTTAATATTATGAACGTACTTTCATACTTAACATACTTTAACATAGTAACATACATACATGACATATAAATGCTTGTACCATATAGGACAGAGCATAAATGATACCAACTGTGGCATCAGAACATTAACATAACATATATCCTTTCATACTTAACGTCATGAACATACTTTCATACTTAACATCATGAACATACTTAACATACTTAACCTCGTGAATATACTTTCACATTTAACATCATGAATATACTTATTATACTTAAAATACTTAAATATGTAAAACATAGTAAATATACTTAAGCATCATAAACATACTTACATATGCTTAAACATCCTTAAAATAAAACATAGTATGGATCATTAACATAACAAATAACATGCATTACCTATGCATGTCAACTTTTGTTAGTCTCATTATGCTTATTCATTTTTCATTCTTTTGGTCTTTTGTTCCTTTTTTCTTTCATGTCATACTATTCTTTTCTTTTCTTTCCTTTACTTTAGTTTCACTTGTAGGCCCTATTGATGGTCGTAGCTTGATGTAACTTGAACTTTAAACTTCCACATCCAGGACGTACAACCGTCGGATTGGAAGCCATAAACATGAAACCTCACCTTTGGAGGCCAGTACGCCAACATTTAAAGCTTCAGTCTTATTATCTTGCTTATTTTGATCTTTTCTTACTGTCTTTCATGTGGTTCCGACCAAGTGGTATTATCATTGCCTCCTTGGTCTGGAACACTTCTCATGTCTTTCTTTCATTGTGTGTATTTTGTTAGATACACCTTTATGCATATAGCACCTTACATCTATACTTTACATTTCATACATAACTTATAGACATATCAAGTCAATTCATGTTTAATTTAGACATGACACATAGACATAGACATATGCACATATTTTTCATAGCATTCATATCATTGCATCTGATCATTTAACAGACGTATGGTAGTCAGTTCATGCTGCAGATAGGAAAATACTTGAACTTGCCACATATAACACTTAGACATAAACATGTCAAGTAAATTCATGTTGCAGCCAATGCAATATATGAACTTACTGCATATAACACATAAATATAGAAGTCAATTCATGTTGTAGTCGACTAAATGATTGAACTTACAACATATAACACATAAACATAGTCGTCCATTCATGTCACAAACATGGAAATATTTGAATTTACTACACATAACATATAGGCATAAATATGCCAAGTAAAGTCATGTTGTAGTCAACTAAATGCTTGAACTTGCAAATACTTCTGCTCGTATCTCCTTTTCTACTTTCTTGGTCTGCAGACATTCCTTCGTCGTGTCTAAATTGGGTCTCTATAACTAAAATAATCAATGATTATTTCAAAATTCATTTCATACTTAAAGCTTAGTAAAATGTAAAAATTCTACATTTAATTTCCAAATCATGAACTTAGGGGTCTAATATCCCATTTATAACTTTTCTGTTAACTTTTGGCAAAATTACCATTTTGCCCCTAACGAGATTTTTCATCATACAACTTGGTTTTGGCCCTTAGAATCTTAATTAAATCATTCTAAGTCCATTAGGGTCCTTTTCTATCATTCTTAAAATTTTCGATCAAAATGACCGTTTTGCCCCTGACGGGTCTTTGGGCCATATCATTTTCATTTTAATGCTTAGACTGGATTTTCTAAGCCCAAAAATCATAAAATAATTTTTCTTAGACTTTACTAAATTTTTACACATCATTTACTGTAATTTCTTGATTTAATATTCATTGACCCCCGGGTGGCACTATTCTGACCCTAGGTAATTTTTCTTTTTTTTCTTATGTTTAAGGGCTCCAAATGGACGTTTCACTAATCCTCAAAACGTCCATCCTTCTTTCTCTGGCCTAGGTCACCGAAGGGGCTCGGGTTTCCATCCCGACCATATTTTTACCCCTTATTTCCTAAAATACCCTTTTATGCCGTTTTAGAAATTTTGGCAGTATTTCTGCTTAATTTTTGGGTTCCCAGTGTTTAGGAAACGCCTCAAAACTATCTAACCAAATTCTAATATTTCACATACTGAACCAGAGGCCTATGTTTTATGTAAAAACTCAAACTTTTTACGTCAAAATCTTCACATTTCACACATTTTCTTATCTGATCATTTTTCATACTTATATAGTAAATCGGGCACCTGATACGTTTTTTGAGGCAAGGTCACACAGATCTCGAAAATTGATCCAGATGACCTTGGATGGATATAAACTGATAAATTTGAAATTAGCACGTCCAAATTAGTCAAGAGAGACTGTGTTTGAAATTACACATGGGAACGCCTCGTTTTGCATGCGTAAGGACAACACAGTGTAGACACAACCACAGTATAGGAAATAAATAGTGAAATGGACACAGAATGGGCTCATAGGTAGTACAACCCAACTAGGAATGATCAGTATAAAAATTGGATTCAGAAAATCCAATTATAGGTCAAAACTAGAACACTGCCGAGAAAGAGCCGAACACTGCGATAGAAAACTAGACTACAAAGTGAAGTAAATGCAGATGTGTGACTGACCGTAAATCCAAACAGTACTACCAAGGATTAAGCTAGGTTTTTATAGGAATTTCTGTGAATAAGAATGTATGAGAACGCCATGTTTGTAAATAGACAAATAATAGCGTCAATAATAAAAATGACCATAATGAAATTTTCTTAAAACTTCATTCTTACTAAATCCCAAATTCAGACTCTAACATGGTCAAAATGGCCAAAACCTGTGGCCTAATCTGGGGACAGATTTATGTCTAGCCACTAAAACATCCACACATACACATATCCATCCATAGAAATTAAATCACAACCACATAACCACATAAACTTAAAAATGAAAGGCTAAGGTCTCAAAATAAACTTATTAAAACCCATTGCATAAACAAATGCACATAAATTCCTTCATCCAAAAACTTAAAAATAACTAAACTTCAAAAAGGTTGTTTTTCAATTTTACCTTACGTGCTAGGAATCAAGCACACCGAATTGAAGCTCAAGTGACCAAAATGGCCGTGTAAACTAAGAAATGTTGGGGTCAGTTTATGCTAGCAAAGGCACCAAAAATTTTCCTATTAATATCAAACCAAAATAATAACTAAAAATCACAAAGATGGGTTCCAAAAACTAACCCTTGGATGAACTTAAAATGGCTTGGATTGAAATCTCCTAACACAAGCTTGAAGGGGGCTAGCTTTTGGTGAGTTTTTGGCTCGAAAATGGTGGGTTTGGGGGCTGTGGAGTGGTCGGCTGCAGCAAGAAAAGAGAGAGAAGAAGAGTTGTGGTTTTGGGAGCTAAATGAAAGAAAGCAATCCCTTTAGGTCATGCATGCCTTTTATAGGCAAAACTAACCCATTTTAATCAAACTTAAACCTGCATAATTAAGCCAATCTTTGCCAAATTAAGGGACAAATTTGCTGCCATTTTTCTGCCCCCTAGGGCCGTGGGCTGCGCGTGGAAAGAGGGGCCAAATAAACAAAAAAATTTTGTTGGCCATGTGATGAAAAGCTTGGATACTTTAATCAAAAGGTGTCATACCTATTTGATTATTTTAATCACAATTTTGGGCTACTTTTGCAGCCAAAATCAGCTATGTTTCCAGCTAGGCGGACATGGTTTTTAAGGGGCAAAATTCAGCTTGTAAGCACGGCTAGCTACCTTAACCTTAAACTTAAATTTACTCTTAAACTTGCTCTCCTTAGCTTTACTCTTCTTGACTTTACTCTTTTTAACTTTACTCTTCTTGACTTAGCGTACCTACTTTCCTTCTTAAACTTTTCTTACCTTCTTTAAACTTTTCACTTAACTTCATCCTTTTAAAAAACTTTAAGAAGTACTTTCTTTAACATACTCATTTCTTATACTGTTAAACTTCGCCATTTTATACTTGGCATTTAAGCTTACTTGCCGAAGCAGTGTTTGAAAAATTAATGATAAATTTTTTTGTAAACTTAAGCTTGATTTAAACATATGTGTTCTCAAAAATTAATGACCATTGTGTTCTAAACTTTTGACAAAATTACCATTTTACCCCTAGTGAGATTTTTCTCACTTAAACTTTACTTTTACCTTTTAAAATCCTTATTAGAGTTTTTGAATCATGTTTAAAGTTCTAACAGTTCATTTTGATCATTTTCCAAATCTTTGGCAAAAATTACCGTTTTACCCCTAACGGGATTTTCTTACTTTTCTTCGTCTTAAAACTTGATTCTAGTCTTAAGAATTCTATTTAAGCTATTCTAAGGCTTTAACGGTCCTTTCCGAGTATTTCAGAAATTTTGGTCAAAATGATCGTGAATAGTAACTTTAACCGTGAATAGTACTATTCATCATGAATAGACTATTCACGTGAATAGTTTTTACTTTGACTGTGAATCTTGTCATTTTAATGCTTAGACTGGATTTTCTAAACCCAAAAATCATAAAACGATGAACTTAAAGGCTTAACGTCCCCTTTTGGACCTTTTTGAAAGTTTTGGTCAAAATGACTATTTTACCCCTAATGGGACTTCAGGCCCTATTAATTTCGTCTTAACATTTTAGCTCAATTTTCTAAGCCTAAAAAGCTTGAATTCATTTTTCTTAGGGCTTAATAAATTTTCTTAGTATTAATCGTTGTAATTTCACTATTTATTTTTCACCCAACCCTCGGGTGGCACTATTCCAACCCCTCGGGTGATTTCTCGGTTTTCATTTCGACCCTCAATTTTGCCTCTCATATCCTAAAATGCCCTTACTGCCACTTTAAAAATTTCGGCAGCATTTCAGCTTAAATTCTAGGTTTCCGGCATTCAGGTAAATGCCTCAAAACCATATAACCTCTCTAACCTACCACATGCTATACCAGAGGCTTAATGTTTATGCAAAAGTCTAAACTTTTTACATCAAACTTTTTATGTAAAAATTCTCATAAAAACTTATTCATTTCTATCAACATTTTTCATTCATTCTTTCTATTTTTAACCCTCCGTTGTTTCATTCATGTTCACTCTCAAACTTTTCTTTACAAAAAAACTTAATCAATCTCCTTATAGGCCATGGATTTTCTCTTAGAAAAACTAAGCCAAATATTCGGTTTTTAACCTTCTAATTACTCACGGTTTTCTCATGAAAACCTAAGCTAAGATTTTCTCAAACTTTGACTCATTCATCTCATGGTTTTTCCCTTGGAAAAACCTAGGCTAAATTTCAGTTTCAAACATCTAATTCATGCTCTATCTCACTCACATACTAATTCTTGTTTTTAAATCAAAAATCAACAAGATTCTTGATTGACCTTTCACTAACAAATCCTCATACCCTCCCATGGTTGTACTTCACCAAAACCAAGAAAAACACTTAGGAAATGAAGCTTTCCTCACGAACAACTCAACCTTATGCTCGGTAGACAATTTCTCACACAAAACTTGTAAAAACCCAAGCTTAGAGGGAGAGGAAAGCCACGGCACCCATGGGCAACCATGGGACCTGAGTTTGGGTGGTTTTGCTTCCATTTTTCAGCCTCCAAAACATGCTTAAAACAGTCCAAAAGAAAAGGGTTGATTTGCAAGACTATGGAGGGAATTCTAGAACAAAAACCTAGCTTGGTGAGGGAATGAACTCACGGCAGTTTGGCTTCTTGTAGAGGGCAGTTTTGCTGCGATTTTTGGAGTTAATAATCATGTGAGAAGGGGCTGTGAACAGCCAAAACAATCCGGTGGCTTTAAGCCACTTTCGCACCCATTTTTCCTTAATTTGTCTTAACTAAATTCTTGCATTTTTGGACCAATCAAATGGCTCCAAGACATGCTTAATTAATCTCATTTCTACAACCCCAATTAATCCCTTTCTAGCCATCCATATCTAGATTCAACATGTGGGAGAAGATTCCCAAATTTTTCAAAAACAGTAATTCTTATCTTTTTGGCAAAATCTTAGCCATAGGATCAAAATCACTTTAAACCATAATCATTGGATCCAACTACCACATATCTTTAAAAGAAATAAATCAATTATGATAGCATCATGCTTACATAATCCATGACATCATCTAATTAATTCAATGGTCAAAGTTTGACCAAAAGTCAAACCGAACGAAATTTCACTGAAATCGCATGGGTGAGTTTCTAAGGCATTCCGTGCGATCGATTTACCTTATTTTACTGTCGTTTGGCTAAAAATCAAAACCGTAAATTTTTTTATTTTTCCCCATTCTTGGTTTACCTTAGGTAATCTCTTAGGGTTTTCAGTTTCTAAATAGCATCTTCGTTTTTCCAAAAATAACGAAATTTCTAGGGATGCACACCGGAGGAATATCTTGCCATTCGTGCTATCGATTTGATCTAATTCTATCTCGAAACTCTTAAAAACCCTAAAACACTTATCTTGTCTTATCTTTGCTTTGAATTGCCATTTATTATATCTTATCTTTTTCGGATACCAAAACCACTCCATTTTGAGTGTTTTGGTCTGAAATCACTTTCTTAGTCATGAACTTTATTCTTTGATCATTTTTGGAGATTTACAATCCTCTAAAATATTTATTTATTGTTATTGACACTATTATTTGTTTATTTACAAATATAGTGTTCTCATACATTCTTATTCACATAAATTCCTATAAAAACCTAACTTAATCCTAGGTAGTACTGTTGGGATTTTCTGGTCTATCACAATCATCCCTTCTCAAAAATTTTCATCCTTAAAAATTAGAACTAGTGGGGATACTTGTCTTCCTTTTCTTCTTCTTCTTTCCACATGGCCTCTTTAACATTAGGGGAAAACTTTACGTGCGGTAAAGCATAGCTGTCTGCGCTGACCATTTTTAACATTCTGATTCCCATTTCTGTTAGGCTTTACTTTTCTTTCACTTGTATTTAATTGGCCTTAGTTGCTATCCTAACCAGGCATAGGACCCTGGTTAGGCTTGCTACTCTTTCTGTCTGATTGCTCTTCTAATTCTATTTGGCAATGTCTCTTTCTCTCTTTCAGTCTTCTTCTGCCTTGATCCACTTTTGCCTTGGCCTTGGTTTCGTCATAAGCCTTCTTCAACATGTGTTGTAGAAGTCCATATCAGTTCCTCATAGTGCACAACATACGTTAGAACTGTGTCACCTGACAGCGGCTGTAATCTCTCAGTCCGACGAACAAATTCTCGTATATCTACAACTCTAGGAAACTTAGGTAGTTTCACTTCCCTGTTTGCCCATGAAGAAGCTGAGGCTGATGTTGGACTCCTCTCGGAGATCTACTCGATTGTGGTATGGCAAAACTTGACCCAGTTAAGAGCTCATCTTGGTCACAAGAATCCCAATACACATGAAAGTATCTCCCTGAGAGATATCCACAGCTAACAAGACTTAGTTATCCTTATTAATGACGTATAATCAAGGAATCATTTTGATAGCGTGAAACTAATCCTGACATTCTCATGGAGTGCAGAAGTATTGTTTGCCACTTAAAACTTAGTGGACAACTAGACCTGAAGATCGGTACAACTCGAGCAGCAATCCATGTTCCTACTTTGAGCAGTTCTTTAGCACTACACGGTCGTGATTTTACGTATAGTGATCTCATCATCTCTTCATCTTATTCTCGTCATCATAGATCTCATCATCTCATTACTATAAAATGTTATCTTCAATAAGTAAACATTTACAGAATAAAAATAAAACTTACTTACTTGGATTATGTGGAAGCAGATATTTGAAATGTCATGGGGAGTCATTGAAAGAACTCTGCTCTGATAGCACCTTGTAAGCACGCCTAGATACCTTAACCTTAAACTTAAACTTACTCTTGAACTTTCTCTTCTTAACTTTACTCTTCTTAACTTAGCGTACTTACTTTCCTTCTTAAACTTTTCTTACCTTGTTTAAACTTTTCACTTAACTTCATCCTTTTAAAATACTTTAAGAAGTACTTTCTTTAACATACTCATTTCTTATACTGTTAAACTTTGCCATTTTATACTTGGCATTTAAACTTATTTTGCCGAAAGCAGTGTTTGAAAAATTACCGATAAATTTTTTTTTTAAACTTAAGCTTGATTTAAACATATGTGTTCTCAAAAAGCATATTGAAATATTTCATAAACTTAACTTATATTAAACATTGTCTCTTTTCTTTACATTACATATACATTTTCTTTTTATGGCAGTAGAAAATCATAGTGAAACTATAACCCACCCCATGACACTTTGGGAATCTATCTGCCAGCCCATTTGTTTCTTTCCTCATAATGTAGGCAGCTTACTCTTGTTACCTACATCATGAACAGACTAGTGAGCTAGAGCTCAGTAAGTATAAACATGCATACAAAAATACTACATATACATGTCATACATATAAAACTTTACATAAACTTGTCGACTAATAACAAAGGTTAGTCATATTATGCTTACTTATTTTTCTTCTTGCTTCTCATTGTTCTTACTTTCTTTTTTATTTATTTTTTGTACTTTTCTTTTCTTTTCTTAACTTTTCTTTGCTTTTCTTTCTTTTCTTTCCTTTTCTTTATCTTTTCTTTCTTTCACTTTCTCTTATGGGCTTATGGTTGAACGTACCTAATGTGCGCGGACCAATGGGGAAGGGGGAGTGACCCACCAATCAACCCCAAGGTCAAACTTTGAGCTACCAAACTTAGGGGTAGCACATTAAGCCATTAACTACCGTATTCTTGTGGTAGCACCACACTTCTGAGGTGGAGGCTATTCTTATTCTTGAATCTCACTTCTAGGGAGGCCAGTATGTTAACCTTAAATTTTCAGTCTTATTATCTTGCTTATACTTGTCTTTCTTTACTTTAACTTTTCGTTCTTTTCTAATCTTGTGAACATGTTAGATTATCATGTCACAAAATGTATACTTTTATATATATAACATACAGTTTTATGGCAAGTCAGTTCGTGAGTAGACAACTAAATGTATGTACTTACCTATACTTTTGCTTGTATATCTTTCTTCGCTTCTAGATCCCCAGACGCTCCTTCATCACCTCTAGCTCAGATTCCTATAATCGAAATAATTACGGTTATTTTAAAATCTTTACTTTATATATAAAACTTATTAAAATATAATAATTCTACGTTTAATTTCTTAATCATGAACTTAGGGGTCTAAAATCCCATTTCGAGCCTTTCCATCAACTTTTGCCAAAATGACGATGAATAGCAACTTTGATGTAAATACTAACCTTAACTAATGGTCATACTTTCATTTAAGTATTTTCCTTCTTTTAAAATCTTGAACTTAGCCTTAAAAATCTTAATCAAACTCATTTGTCACTTTTTCGCTAACTTTTGGAAAAATGACCATTGTGTTCCAAACTTTTGGCAAAATTACCATTTTACCCTAGTAAGATTTTTCTCACTTAAACTTTACTTCTGCCCTTTAAAGTCCTCATTAGAGTCTTTGAATCATGTTTAAAGCTCTAACGGTTCATTTTGACCATTTTCCAAATCTTTGGCAAAAATTACCGTTTTGCCCTTAACGGGGTTTTCTTACTTTTCTTCGTCTTAAAACTTGATTCTAGCCTTAAGAATTCTATTTAAACTATTCTAAGGCTCTAACGGTCCTTTCCAAGCATTTCGGAAATTTTGGTCAAAATGATCGTAAATAGTAACTTTAACCGTGAATAATATTATTCACCATGAATAGTACTATTTATGTGAATAGTAATTTTGTCTTGACCGTGAATCTTGTCATTTTAATGCTTAGACTGGGTTTTCTAAACCTTAAAATCATAAAACGATGAGCTTAAAGGCTTAATGCCCCCTTTTGGACCTTTCTGAAATTTTTAGTTAAAATAGCTATTTCGCCCCTAATGGGACTTCAGGCCGTATTAATTTCGTCTTAACATTTTGGCACAATTTTCTAAGCCTAAAAAACTTAAATTCATTTTTCTTAGGCCTTAATAAATTTTTACAGTGTTAATTGCTGCAACTTCACTATTTATTTTTCACCCGACCCTCGGGTGGTTTCTCGTTTTTCTAACGTTTCGAGGCCTCAAATGGACGTTTCACTAGTCTTGAAAACGTCCGTCATCCTTACCCAGACCTTAGTCACTGAGGGGGCTCGGATTTTTACCTCGACCAAAATTTTAACCCTCGTTTCCCAAAATGCCTCTAAGCTCATTTTTCTACCTTTTTCATTATTTAAAAGTTTTGAAGGGACGGTTTGCTAATCCTTAACACATCCTTCCTCCTTTTCGAGCCTAACTCATCGAGGAATGTTGGTTTTCACCCCGACCCTTAATTTTACCTCTCATTTCCTAAAATGCCCTTAATGCCGCATTAAAAATTTTGGCAGCATTTCGGCTTAAATTCAAGGTTTTCGACGTTTAGGGAACGCCTCAAAACCATCAAACCTCTCTAACCTGCCACGTACTATACCAGAGGCTTAATTTTTACACAAAAGTCTAAACTTTTTACATAAAACTTTTTACATAAAAATTCTCATAAGAACTTATTCATTTCTATCGACATTTTTCATTCATTCTTTCCATTTTTAACCCTCTGTTGTTTCATTCACGTTCACTCTCAAACTTTTCTTTACAAAAAAACTTAATCAATCTCCTTATAGGCCATAGTTTTTCTGTTAGAAAAACTAAGCCAAATATTCAGTTTTTAACCTTCCAATTACTCACGATTTTCTCATGAAAACCTAAGCTAAGATTTTCTCAAACTTTGACTCGTTCATCTCACAGTTTTTCCCTTGGAAAAACCTAGGCTAAATTTTGGTTTCAAACTTCTAATTCATGCTCCATTTCACTCACATACTAATTCTTCTTTTTAAATCAAAAATCAACAAGATTCTTGATTGAACTTTCACTAACAAATCCTCACACCTCCCACTATTTTACTTCACCAAAACCAAGAAAAACACTTAAGAAATGAAGCTTTTCTCACTAACAACTCAACCTCATGCTCGGTAGACAATTTCTCACACAAAACTTGCAAAAACCCAAGCTTGGTGGGGGAGGAAAGCCATGGCACCAATGGGCAGCCATGGGACCTGATTTTGGCTGGTTTTGCTTCCATTTTTCAGCCTCCAAAACATGCTTAAAACAGTCCAAAAGAAAAGGGTTGATTTGCAAGACTTTGGAGGGAATTCTAGAACAAAAACCTAGCTTGGTGAGGGAATGAACTCACGGCAGTTTGGCTGCTTGTAGGGGGTGGTTTTGCTGCAATTTTTGGAGTTAATAATCGTGTGAGAAGGGGCTGTGAACAGCAAAAACAATCTAGTGGCTTTAAGCCACTTTCGCACCCATTTTTCCTTAATTTTTCTTAACTTAATTCTTGCATTTTTGAACCAATCAAATGGCTCCAAACATGCTTAATTAATCTCATTTCTACCAACCCCAATTAATCCCTCTCTAGCCATCCATATCCGGATTCAACATGTGGGAGGAAATTCCCGAATTTTCAAATTTTTCAAAAAACAATAATTCTTATCTTTTCGGTGAAATCTTAGCCATAGGATCTAAATCACTTTAAACCATAACCATTGGATCTAACTACCACATGTCTTTAAAAGAAATAAATCGAGTATGATATCGTCATGCTTACATCATCCATGACATCATCTAATTAATTCGATCGTCAAAGTTTGACCAAAAGTCAAACCGAACGAAATTTCACTGAAATCATATAGGCGAGTGTCTGGGGCTTTCCGCGTGATCGGTTTGCCTTATTTTATTATCATTTGGCTAAAAATCAAAACCTTAAATTTTCGTATTTCCCCCCATTCTTGGTTTACCTTCAGTAATCTCTTGGGGTTTTCAGTTTCTAAATAGCATCTTTGTTTTTCCAAAAATAATGAGATTTCTAAGGTAGCACACCGGAGGACATATCTAGCCATCCGTGTTGTCGATTTGATCTAATTCAATCTCGAAACTCTTAAAAACCCTAAAACACTTATCTTATCTTATCTTTGCTTTGACTAGCCATTTCTTATATCTTATCTTTTTTAGATACCGAAACCACTCTATTTTGAGCGTTTTGGTCCGAAATCACTTTCTTAGTCATGAACTTTATTCTTTGATCATTTTTGAAGATTTCCAATCCTCCAAAACATTTATTTATTATTATTGACGCTATTATTTGTCTATTTACAAACATAGCATTCTCATACATTCTTATTCACAGAAATTCCTATAAAAACCTAGCTTAATCCTTGGTAGTACTGTTTGGATTTACGGTCAGTCACACATCTGCATTTACTTCACTTTGTAGTCTAGTTTTCTATCGCAGTGTTCGGTCCTTTCTCGGCAGTGTTCTAGTTTTGACCTATAATTGGATTTTCTGAATCCAATTTTTATACTGATTATTCCTAGTTGGGTTGTACTACCTATGAGCCCATTCTGCGTCCATTTCACTATTTATTTCCTATACTGTGGTTGTGTCTACACTGTGTTGTCCTTACACATGCAAAACGAGGCGTTCCCATGTGTAATTTCAAACATAGTGTCTCTTGACTAATTTGGACGTGCTAATTTCAAATTTATCAGTTTTATATCCATCTGAGGTCATCTGGATCAATTTATCAGTTTTATACAAGTCATGCACCCAACGAACCGGTCTATAAGCTTACTACCTCTGAGACGCTTTAGCCATTGGAACATCAAAGTACACAAGTCATATACATGAAGAAGTTCATTTACTCAGGATTAAGGTTATTGCACAATGAACGTCAAAAGCAGATTGATCCACTCATAGCGGACTACATAGATAAATCATGCTTTAGTCCCGGTCTAATATGTCACCTCCAAGCAACATATCTATGTCTCTACTTGGGAGTCCAGCTCCAGACAGTCAAGACAAACCGTCCCTTCTAAGGCTTTAGACAACATAATAGTCTTAACATGAGTTAGATGCTCGGTCTAACCCCATAGACTACAGACCATAGTTTAGACTGCTAACTTTAGAACATTGTCTTCTCACATACAAAAGTCCATTGCATGCAACGTTCTAACAGTTTTAACACAAGCAGTCAGTGAGCCATATTTGCTTACATTTACTTTAACATGTAAATAAGACGAGGACAGATAGTAATGTAATGAATAACCTCTACGTATAATTTTATTATCCAGTTCAAAATGAATACAGCAAAATGTCTCTAATACTTAGGGCATTTCCTAACAATCTACCACTTGCCCTAAGCCAGCAGATGTGCCATGTTACGCATCCCCATCGCCTCTACATGCCTCTCAAAGTTTCTAGCTACCAAAGTCTTAGTAAAGGGATCGGCAATGTTGTCCTCGGACACGATCTTACATACATCCACTTGTCCTGTCTCCACATGCCCTCTAATAATGTGATACCTCCGATCTATGTGTTTGGTCCTCTTGTCGTGCCGAGATTCCCTTGTGTTGGCAATAGCCCCTGTATTATCACAGTAAAGTGTGTTAGGCTTATCAATACCCGGAATGACCTCAAGGTCTCTAAAGAACTTGCGGAGTCAAACCGCTTCTTTAGATGCCTCAGCCGCAGCCACATACTCAGCCTGTTAGGAAATGCCCTAAGTATTAGAGACATTTTTGATGTATTCATTTTGAACTGGATAATAAAATTATATATAGAGGTTATTCATTACATTGCTATCTGTCCTCGTCTTATTTACATGTTAAAGTAAATGTAAGCAAATATGGCTCACTGACTGCTTGTGTTAAAACTGTTAGAACGTTGCATACAATGGTCTTTTGTATGCGAGAAGACAATGTTCTAAAGTTAGCAGTCTAAACTATGGTCTGTAGTCTATGGGGTTAGACCGAGCATCTAACTCATGTTAAGACTATTATGTTGTCTAAAGCCTTGGAGGGGACGGTCTGTCTTGACTGTCTGGAGCTGGACTCCCAAGTAGAGACATGGATATGTTGCTTGGTGGTGACATATTAGACTGGGACTAAAGCGTGATTGATCTACGTAGTCCGCTATGAGTGGATCAATCTGCTTTTGACGTTCATTGTGCAATAACCTTAATCCTGAGTAAATGAACTACTTCATGTATATGACTTGTGTACTTTGATGTTCCAATGGCTAAAGCGTCTCAGAGGTAGTAAGCTTATAGACCGGTTCGTTGGGTGCATGACTTGTATACGATGAAGGGTTTGTTTGCAGATATCGGAATCATAGCTCTGAGGAGTTAAAGGTATCCTCTTAAAGGCATTATACTGAATGTGAAAATGGACAAGGCCTTGGGTCGTCTGCTGGACGGATGACTTCTTATTCACATATGGTGAATAATCATTTTCTTGATTCGGTAGTATAATGGAACTTTAAGATAGCCTGATCAGTAGGATTAAACGGACTTTGACCTAAGGCTGATCATGGATATCATATGAGGGTCTTGCATATATGACAAGGTCATTGGAAGGTAGCTCGTCACAGGCTTACGTAATACGATATATAATTGGAAGTTCAGTTTCAGGTTTATAGTGGTGTGACTCTGAAATTAGTGATCATATGATTGAGTTGTTCGGTAAAGAATGATGATCATATGGAATCACGGGAGCCCGATTATATATGTCCAATCAGTCCCTCTACTAGCTCCACATAATTCCTTAACGTTTGGCAAATTGATTTGTGCATGCTATTGGCTAGTTTGTTATGCATGGATGGTGATGACACAGGATTAGGATGGTAGACAAGATTCTCTCCGGTTGGATTCAAATTTTGTTTTGGATAATAGAGTACACAATTATTCGAACTCCAAATAAAGTTACCATGATTTTATTTGAGATTGGATTGGAGTTGTAGAAAATTATCCATGAGAACAAGAATATGAAACACAACCGTTTTGTGGAATTTGAAATTTGAATTTTGAAATTTGAAATTTGAATTTTGAAATATGAAATTTGAAATTTGAATTTGAAATTTGAATTTGAAATTCGAATGTGAAATTCGAATTTGAAATTTAAATTTGAAATTTGAAATTTGAAATTTGAAATTTGAATTTGAAATTTGAATTTGAAATTTGAAATTCAAATTTTCAATCACAGTCCAAGTAGGATTCGAATTTGTTGTGGAAAATCCACAAGGTTTGAAATTCGAACTTGAGTTGGATTTGGAGAGGATAATCTTGTTAGAATCCTACTTGAATTTTGAATTCAAATCCCAACAAAAGTGGGTGAATTTTTTGAGGATAATCCTCAATGGAAAATTCAGTTTTTGTGGATAAGATTCAAGGGAAAATTCAAGTTTCAATCCTAGTTGAATTTGGATTCTCTCCTTCCCTAAAAGTGGCCGAAATTTTGGAGCCTTAATCCAAGGAAAATTCGGTTATTTTTGGATAACGTTGAGATGAGATTTAGCTTGAAAAATCCTAGTGGAATTTTGATTCTTCCTTATCCTAAAAGTGGCCGAAATCTTTAGGGAAGATACACCTTGAAATTTTCTGATTTTTTGGTTGAAAAAGGGAGATAAAATTCTAGTTAAAGTCTTGTTGAGATTTGGATTGGATCTATCCTAAGAAAACTGAATTTTTAGTGGAGATTCTCCCTTGGAAAAATTCAGATTTTATGGGTTTAGATAAGGGAAAATATCTTTTCCTAATCCAATTCAAATTCAGAGATTCATCTCATGCAGGTCTATAAATAGAGGACCTGCCACTCCAGTTCTCTCAGACCACAGACTCTCAGGTGAGCAGGCTTATTGTTGCACAGCTCATCGTGACAATAAAGTTCTTTAGAGATCTGGGTGGTCGGAAGAAGACTAGCAGTGCTAGCATACCGATCGAGGTTCAGAGTGCCCACACACTCAGCCATTCGGGAATTGGAGAATAGTAGAGAAGGCTAGTTGGTTGAAGCCTCCGGTCATTCTTCTCCTACAAGATTGGCGTCCTTGAGGTATGAGTTTTAATTGTTGTTGGTTTATTGTATATGGCATCATGAGATATTTAACGATCTAAAAATTTTTTATTGTTCCGCTGCGCCACTCTGATACGTTTTTACCGATTTATTTTCCTACAATTGGTATCAGAGCCATCTCATGACTATGCCATACACATAAATTAGACAATTACTTAGTCTTTTTATTTATGTACGGATTTGATATTTAGAGAGTGGCATTCTAGGGTTCCTTTATGTTGTTATCATGTATTATGTATAAAGTATGTGGTTATTTTAATTTTTTGAATTATTATAAGCATGCTTGTTTATACCGGTTATGGTTCCTTAGAATTTAGAAAAATTGTATCTAGGAATTTTTATGTAACCATGGGAGCAGTTTATTAACACTGTAATTTTCCCATGGATATTAATTCTTGTCTCTTAGAATTTTTATGGTTAGAATTTTTGGACACCGGAAACGGTTTAGGAATTTTTTATGTAATTATTCTTGGAGGAGATTGAAGATTGAAGACCGTAATTGATTTTTCCCAAAAGTTAAATTTGATTTAAAGATTGAAATTTTGATTGTGTGGAAAATTTCAATTTAATTGGGATTCAAATTAATTTTTGGAGATCCTAATAGGTAAATTGGAATATGGCATGAAAATCGAGACATGACCCCTCGGGATAGGCCGACGAACCTTGGTGGGGCTGCAGCCCCTGCCCTCGGGCAGGATGGGGCTGCGGCAGCCCCTCTGCAGGCAAACATCACCCACGGCCGCAGGCTTGGCCTGCAGCCGAGGGTGGTGCAGCCTGCCCAAGGCTGGCCCAGCCTGGGCGTGCAGCCACTAGCTGCAGGCGCTGCCTGCAGCCTGCCGGCTGCTGCGCCCAGCCTGGGAGTGCAGCCTGGCACTGCAGGCTTGGCCTGCAGCCCGGCAGGGCTGCACAAGGGGCGGCCGTGGGCTGCCAGCCCCTCCGGGGTTGGTGGCTGCCCACGGCGGCTGCCGCCTTCACGGGGGGCGGTGCGGCGGTCCAAAATTTGAAAATTTTGATTTTTAAATTTGAGATTTAATTTTAAATCATGTTTAAAAATATGTAACTGAAAATTTGAAATTTTTGAAATTACATATTATTACACATGATGATATAAATTGTTTAAAATTTGAATTAGAAATTTAAATTTGAAATTCGAATTTGGAGTTTGAATTTGAAATTTAAATTTTTGGAAATTTAAATTTTAAATAATTCTTGGGATGAGAAATAAATGGAGAGGCTACATAAAGATGGATACAAGAAGACGGAACAAAATTCAAGACCCAAAGAATGCTGTGGATGGAATTTTGTAATCTTTATTTTCTTTGTTCTAGGATGGAACCATGGCTTGGTTATTCTGTCAATTATTTTTCTGTGATATGTCATGGATGTATAAATATGTATTGATGGATGTTATGTATGCATATTTGATAACATGTCATATAGGATAGGTGAGTGCCGCTCATACTATATTGATCATACATAATTTGTCAAAACTTGCATGTTTTTCAAAATATTGAGTGGGAGAGGGTTTCAAACAAAACCCACGGCCTCCATTGTTGATCCATATGTGAAAGCATGGTAACGCCTCGCGTCAGTTCTGACCTGACCACACCCCTCGGTAGGTGTTTACCGCCGCCGGTATACTAGATTGGATCTCCTATGTGGAAAACGTGTTCGGGTGCGATCCTATTCATGACCACCCCTCGGTGGCTTGGTAGGACGTGGATCGGGCTACGTAAACAATGGTTATACACTCAAGACTCGTTTAGTTATTAACCTTCCCTAGAAGCTCTGTTAACTAAACTGGTGGCCAAATAAGCGGTTATTAATATATGTCTTAACCTTGGAGGATTTAAGGTAACATATATTAATTGGACGGGGTCCATGTTCCGGCTATTTGTTCTCATGACCACCCCTCGGTGGCTTGGGGTAATAGGTGCTGAGAATTACCGTTGCAATGCTACATGTTTTTTCAAGTTTCATGTAGGAACATACTTGTATGTTTTTTATTTGCTAAATTATCTGTATATTTGCTTGGGCTTTGTAATGATGTCTAGTATAATTTTATTTCAGTTCAAAATGTCACCAACACCCCTCATTTCAATACTTACTGAAAATAAATTGAATGGTGACAATTATAAAGATTGGAAAAGAAATCTATTAAAAGTTCTCAGCTGCGAGAGACATAAGTTCGTACTGGACGAACCATGCCCACCTGGGCCCAAACCTGACACACCACTTGAGGAGATCCCGGTTGCCTATAATCGTTGGAGAGAATCCAATGAAATAGCTCGATGCTACATCCTTGCTAGCATGACGAGTGCTTTACAAAAGCAGCATGAGACTTATCAAGTTGCTGGGGAGATCATGGATAATCTGGAGGACATGTTCGGAGGCCAAGAAAAATTGGCTCGACAGTCCGCTATCACCAGTATTATGAACTCCAAGCAAAAGGCGGGTACTCCGGTAAAGGACCATATGATCACTCTAATGGGATTCTTCGCTGAGGCTGCCGAGAATGGTGCTGAGTTGGACTATAACACCCAGATCGAGATGGTATTCAAGACTCTGTCTAAAGATTTTGTGGGGTTTAAGGCCGCATACAATCTGGCGACAAAGGAGTTAGGACTAACCGAGCTCATGAAGCAACTACAGGCTTATGAGCGGATGATCAGGGATGAGGATGTGGTCCGACCTAAAGGAGAGGCCAATTTGGCGGAATCTTCCAATCCTTCACGGAAGAGGAAGAGGCCAAATAAGAAGCAAGTGGCTTCCAGTTCTTCTAATCCTCCTGTCTCGGACGGGAAGAAGAAGAAGAAGAACAAGAAGCCAAAGGACCCTAAAAAGTCCAAATGCTTCCACTGTGGGAAGGTAGGTCACTTCAAGAAGGCTTGCCGGGAATTCCTAGCCTCCAAGGGCAAGGAAGGTAAGGAACTTCATTACTTAGAAGCGTGTTTGGTGGAAGAATCGAAAGACACATGGGTCATTGATTCGGGCGCCACTAAGCATGTTTGTGTTTCTATGCAGGAGTTCGTGGAAACGAGAAGTCTACATGATAGGAGCCTCTCGTTACGGACTGGAGATGGTAGCTTTATGGTGGCTGAGGCAGTGGGAGACGTTCATCTTTATTTTGATCAATTTAGGTTTATTTTATTGAAACACTGTTTTTATGTTCCTAATTTTAGGAGGAACCTTATATCGGTAGCTTGTTTAATAAAGGATTCTTATTCAGTTTCTTTTAGTAAAAGAGTTGATATTCGTAGAAATAAGTCTTTTATCTGTTCTGGATGGATGGATGGAAACCTATATTTGATCAGACCAAAGATGTACTCACTGCTTGACATTGAATTAATTGATAACTCTAAAAGGTTGAAAGTTTCTCACTCTAATAAGGCGTATCTTTGGCATTTAAGACTTGGTCATATTAATCAGGATAGGATTCAAAGATTGGTGAAAGACGGTCCTCTGGAATCTCTGGAGGAGGTACGACTTCCCCAATGTGAGTCTTGTCTAGAGGGTAAGATGACTAAGAGGTCTTTTGGAGCTAAGGGTACAAGGGCACAGGAGCTCTTAGAAATTGTGCACACTGACGTATGTGGCCCCATGAACGTCACAGCACGAGGAGGGTTCGAGTACTATATCTCTTTCATAGATGATTACTCAAGGTATGGATATGTGTATCTGATGCACCGCAAGAGCGAAACCTTTGATAAATTCAAAGAGTATCGTGCGGAAGTGGAAAAGCAATTGGATAAATCCATAAAGACACTTCGATCTGATCGAGGTGGCGAATACCTCTCCGATGAATTTCTAGGACATCTTGTAGAGAATGGGATATTATCCCAATTGACTGCACCTGGTACTCCACAACAGAATGGTGTAGCCGAAAGGAGAAACAGGACCTTATTGGATATGGTACGGTCCATGATGAGTTACTCAACGCTGCCATTATCATTTTGGGGACATGCTTTACAAACGGCGTGCTATATTCTGAACCAGGTTCCGAGCAAATCAATTCCCAGAACTCCGTATGAATTGTGGTGTGGTAGGAAGCCCTCCCTTGGACATATGAGAATATGGGGCTGCCTGGCACATGTACTGGATGGGGATGCGAAAAAGTTGGAACCAAGATCAGAATTGTGCATGTTTGTAGGGTATCCAAAAGGAACTAAAGGAGGTCTGTTCTATAACCCGAAGGAACAAAAATTCATTGTCTCAACCCATGCGACATTCTTGGAGGAAAGTCACATGAATGACTTTAAGCCTCGAAGCAAAGTGGTGCTAGAAGAGTTATCGGGTGAAAGAACTGCTCTACAGATTTCAATCTTGGACGCAAGTCCGAGTTCCAGTGAAAGACCTGCAGACGATCAACAATCTAGGGAGCCTCGTCGTAGTGGGAGGGTTTCTAAGAAACCTAATTTCTTCATGTATGATGCTGAGGTATACTAGGCCGAAGCTCATGAGCATGAGGAAGATCCGGTCACATATGATGAAGCTATAAAGGATGTTGATTCTAGATCTTGGAAACAGGCTATGAACAATGAGATGGATTCTATGAAATCCAACTCTGTTTGGGAACTTGTAGATTTGCCAGATGGGATAAAACCCATTGGATGCAAATGGGTCTACAAAAGAAATAAGGATGCGGAAGGGAGAGTGGAAACTTTCAAAGCTAGACTGGTTGCAAAGGGATACACGCAAAAGACTAGAATCGATTACGAGGAAACCTTTTCGCCTGTTGCTATGCTGAAGTCTATCCGTATTCTTCTATCCATTGCTGCTGCTCTCGATTACGAGATCTGGCAAATGGATGCCAAGACGGCATTCTTGAATGGCCATCTTGAAGAGTGTATCTATATGATACAGCTCGAAGGGTTCGTAGCAAAAGGCCAAGATAAGAAAGTCTGCAAGTTGCTTAGATCCATTTATGGATTAAAGCAGGCATCCCGCTCATGGAACCAGAGGTTTGATCAAGCGATTAAGACATTTGGTTTTGAGCAGAATGTTGATGAACCTTGTGTTTATAAACGTATTAAGGATGGAAAAGTGGTCTTTCTGATACTCTATGTCGATGATATACTACTCATTGAGAATGATGTAGGGAATTTATCATCGGTCAAGCTTTGGTTACACCAACAGTTTGACATGAAAGACTTGGGAGAAGCTAATTATGTTCTAGGCATTCGTCTCTTCAGAGATCGAAAGAACAAAATGATAGCATTATCCCAAGCTTCATACATAGATAAAATAATTGACAAATATGCAATGCTAGAGGCAAAGAAAGGCTCACAACCTTCTATTGCCGGTTTAACTCTTTCATTGGATGACTGTCCCAAGACATCGGAAGAAAGAGAGCGTATGAGTAAGGTCCCTTATGCATCCGCTGTGGGTAGCCTTATGTACGCTATGCTTTGCACTCGCCCGGACATATGTTTTGCAGTAGGTATGGTGAGTCGATATCAAGCGAATCCTGGAACCAAGCACTGGCAAGCAGTAAAGCATATACTCAAGTATCTTAAGAGAACGAGGGATTATATGCTAGTGTATTCTGGAGGGGACCTAACACCCGTAGGATACACGGACTCTGACTTCCAGACTTGTAAGGATTCGAGGAAATCGACATCTGGATCAGTGTTTTTACTCGGAGGAGGCGCCATTGTGTGGAGGAGCGTGAAGCAGGGCTGCACAGCTGACTCTACTACAGAGGCTGAGTATGTGGCTGCGGCTGAGGCATCTAAAGAAGCGGTTTGGCTCCGCAAGTTCTTTAGAGACCTTGAGGTCATTTCGGGTGTTGACAAGCCTATCACACTTTACTGTGATAATACAGGGGCTATTGCCAACACAAGGGAATCTCGGCACCACAAGAGGACCAAGCACATAGATCGGAGGTATCACATTATTAGAGGGCATGTGGAGACAGGACAAGTGGATGTATGTAAGATCGCGTCCGAGGACAACATCGCTGATCCCTTTACTAAGACTTTGGTAGCTAGAAGCTTTGAGAGGCATGTAGAGGCGATGGGGATGCGTAACATGGCACATCTACTGGCTTAGGGCAAGTGGGAGATTGTTAGGAAATGCCCTAAGTATTAGAGACATTTTTGATGTATTCATTTTGAACTGGATAATAAAATTATATATAGAGGTTATTCATTACATTGCTATCTGTCCTCGTCTTATTTACATGTTAAAGTAAATGTAAGCAAATATGGCTCACTGACTGCTTCTGTTAAAACTGTTAGAATGTTGCATACAATGGTCTTTTGTATGCGAGAAGACAATGTTCTAAAGTTAGCAGTCTAAACTATGATCTGTAGTCTATGGGGTTAGACCGAGCATCTAACTCATGTTAAGACTATTATGTTGTCTAAAGCCTTGGAGGGGACGGTCTGTCTTGACTGTCTGGAGCTGGACTCCCAAGTAGAGACATGGATATGTTACTTGGTGGTGACATATTAGACCGGGACAAAAGCGTGATTGATCTACGTAGTCCGCTATGAGTGGATCAATCTGCTTTTGACGTTCATTGTGCAATAACCTTAATCCTGAGTAAATGAACTACTTCATGTATATGACTTGTGTACTTTGATGTTCCAATGGCTAAAGCGTCTCAGAGGTAGTAAGCTTATAGACCGGTTCGTTAGGTGCATGACTTGTATACGATGAAGGGTTTGTTTGCAGATATCGGAATCATAGCTCTGAGGAGTTAAAGGTATCCTCTTAAAGGCATTATACTGAATGTGAAAATGGACAAGTCCTTGGGTCGTCTGCTGGGCGGATGACTTCTTATTCACATATGGTGAATAATCATTTTCTTGATTCGGTAGTATAATGGAACTTTAAGATAGCCTGATCAGTAGGATTAAACGGACTTTGACCTAAGGCTGATCATGGATATCATATGAGGGTTTTGCATATATGACAAGGTCATTGGATGGTAGCTCGTCACAGGCTTACGTAATACGATATATAATTGGGAGTTCAGTTTCAGGTTTATAGTGGTGTGACTCTGAAATTAGTGATCATATGATTGAGTTGTTCGGTAAAGAATGATGATCATATGGAATCACGGGAGCCCGATTATATATGTCCAATCAGTCCCTCTACTAGCTCCATATAATTCCTTAACGTTTGGCAAATTGATTTGTGTATGCTATTGGCTAGTTTGTTATGCATGGATGGTGATGACACAGGATTAGGATGGTAGACAAGATTCTCTCCGGTTGGATTCAGATTTTGTTTTGGATAATAGAGTACATAATTATTCGAACTCCAAATAAAGTTGCCATGATTTTATTTGAGATTGGATTGGAGTTGTAGAAAATTATCCATGAGAACAAGAATATGAAACACAACCGTTTTGTGGAATTTGAAATTTGAATTTTGAAATTAGAAATTTGAATTTTGAAATTTGAAATTTGAAATTTGAATTTGAAATTTGAATTTGAAATTCGAATTTGAAATTTGAATTTGAAATTTAAATTTGAAATTTGAAATTTGAAATTTGAATTTGAAATTTGAATTTGAAATTTGAAATTCAAATTTTGAATCACAGTCCAAGTAGGATTCGAATTTGTTGTGGAAAATCCACAAGGTTTGAAATTCGAACTTGAGTTGGATTTGGAGAGGATAATCTTGTTAGAATCCTACTTGAATTTTGAATCCAAATCCCAACAAAAGTGGGCGAATTTTTTGAGGATAATCCTCAATGGAAAATTCGGTTTTTGTGGATAAGATTCAAGGGAAAATTCAAGTTTCAATCCTAGTTGAATTTGGATTCTCTCCTTCCCTAAAAGTGGCCGAAATTTTGGAGCCTTAATCCAAGGAAAATTCGGTTATTTTTGGATAAGGTTGAGATGAGATTTAGCTTGAAAAATCCTAGTGGAATTTTGATTCTTCCTTATCCTAAAAGTGGCCGAAATCTTTAGGGAAGATACACCTTGAAATTTTCGGATTTTTTGGTTGAAAAAGGGAGATAAAATTCTAGTTAAAATCTTGTTGAGATTTGGATTGGATCTATCCTAAGAAAATCGAATTTTTAGTGGAGATTCTCCCTTGGAATAATTCGGATTTTATGGGTTTGGATAAGGGAAAATATCTTTTCCTAATCCAATTCAAATTCAGAGATTCACCTCATGCAGGTCTATAAATAGAGGACCTGCCACTCCAGTTCTCTCAGACCACAGACTCTCAGGTGAGCAGGCTTATTGTTGCACAGCTCATCGTGACAATAAAGTTCTTTAGAGATCTGGGTGGTCGGAAGAAGACTAGCAGTGCTAGCATACCGATCGAGGTTCAGAGTGCCCACACACTCAGCCATTCGGGAATTGGAGAATAGTAGAGAAGGCTAGTTGGTTGAAGCCTCCGGTCATTCTCCTCCTGCAAGATTGGCGTCCTTGAGGTATGAGTTTTAATTGTTGTTGGTTTATTGTATATGGCATTATGAGATATTTAACCATCTAAAATTTTTTATTGTTCCGCTGCGCCACTCTGATACGTTTTTACCGATTTATTTTCCTACACAGCCTCCATAGTAGAGTCAACTGTGCAGCCCTGCTTCACGCTCCTCCACACAATGGTGCCTCCTCCGAGTAAAAACACTGATCCAGATGTCGATTTCCTCGAATCCTTACAAGTCTGGAAGTCTGAGTCCGTGTATCCTACAGGTGTTAGGTCCCCTCCAGAATACACTAGCATATAATCCCTCGTTCTCTTAAGATACTTGAGTATATGCTTTACTACTTGCCAGTGCTTGGTTCCAGGATTCGCTTGATATGACTCACCATACCTACTGTAAAACATATGTCTGGGCGAGTGCAAAGCATAGCGTACATAAGGCTACCCACAGCGGATGCATAAGGGACCTTACTCATACGCTCTCTTTCTTCCGATGTCTTGGGACAGTCATCCAATGAAAGAGTTAGACCGGTAATCGAAGGTTGTGAGCCTTTCTTTGCCTCTAGCATTGCATATTTGTCAATTATTTTATCTATGTATGAAGCTTGGGATAACGCTATCATTTTGTTCTTTCGATCTCTGAGGAGACGAATGCCTAGAACATAATTAGCTTCTCCCGAGTCCTTCATGTCAAACTGTTGGTGTAACCAAAACTTGACCGATGATAAGTTCCCTACATCATTCCCAATGAGTAGTATATCATCGACATAGAGTATCAGAAAGACCACTTTTCCATCCTTAATACGTTTATAAACACAGGGTTCATCAACGTTCTGCCCAAAACCAAATGTCTTAATCGCTTGATCAAACCTCTGGTTCCATGAGCGGGATGCCTGCTTTAATCCATAAATGGATCTAAGCAACTTGCAGACTTTCCTTTCTTGGCCTTTTGCCATGAACCCTTCGGGCTGTATCATATAGATACACTCTTCAAAATGGCCATTCAAGAATGCCGTCTTGACATCCATTTGCCAGATCTCATAATCGAGAGCCGTAGCAATGGACAGAAGAATACGGATAGACTTCAGCATAGCAACAGGCGAAAAGGTTTCCTCGTAATCAATTCCAGCCTTTTGCATGTATCCCTTTGCAACCAGTCTAGCTTTGAAAGTTTCCACTCTCCCTTCCACATCCTTCTTTCTTTTGTAGACCCATTTGCATCCAATGGGTTTTATCTCATCCGGCAAATCTACAAGTTCCCAAACAGAGTTGGATTTCATAGAATCCATCTCATTATTCATAGCCTGTTTCCAAGATTTAGAATCAACATCATTTATAGCTTCACCATAAGTGACCGGATCTTCCTCATGCTCATGAGCCTCGGCCTGGTATACCTCAGCATCATACATGAAGAAATTAGGTTTCTTCGAAACCCTCCCACTACGACGAGGCACCCAAAATTGTTGATCGTCTGTAGGTCTTTCACTGGAACTCGGACTTGCGTTCAAGACCGAAATCTGTGGAGCAGTTCTTTCACCCGATAACTCCTCTAGCACCACTTTGCTTCGAGACTTAAAGTCATTCATGTGACTTTCCTCCAAGAATGTCGCATGGGTTGAGACAATGACTTTTTGTTCCTTCGGGTTATAGAACAGACCTCCTTTTGTTCCTTTTGGATACCCTACAAACATGCACAATTCTGATCTTGGTTCCAACTTTTTCACATCCCCATCCAGTACATGTGCCGGGCAGCCCCATATTCTCATATGTCCAAGGGAGGGCTTCCTGCCACGCCACAATTCATACGGAGTTCTGGGAATTGATTTGGTTGGAACCTGGTTCAGAATATAGCACGCCGTTTGTAAAGCATATCCCCAAAATGATAATGGCAGCGTTGAATAACTCATCATGGACCGTACCATATCCAACAAGGTCCTGTTTCTCCTTTCGGCTACACCATTCTGTTGTGGAGTACCAGGTGCAGTTAATTGGGATAAAATCCCGTTCTCTACAAGATGTCCTAGAAATTCATCGAAGAGATATTCGCCACCTCGATCAGATCGAAGTGTCTTTATGGATTTATCCAATTACTTTTCCACTTCCGCACGATACTCTTTGAACTTATCAAATGTTTCGCTCTTGCAGTGCATCAGATACACATATCCATACCTCGAGTAATCATCTATAAAAGACACATAATACTCGAACGCTCCTCGTGCTGTAACGTTCATGGGGCCACATACGTTAGTGTGCACAATTTCTAAGATCTCCTGAGCCGTTGTACCCTTAGCTCCAAAAGACCTCTTAGTCATTTTACCCTCTAGACATGACTCACATTGGGGAAGTCGTACCTCCTCCAGAGATTCCAGAGGACTGTCTTTCACCAATCTTTGAATCCTATCCTGATTAATATGACCAAGTCTTAAATGCCAAAGATACGCCTTGTTAGAGTGAGAAACTTTCAACCTTTTAGAGTTATCAATTAATTCAGTGTCAAGCAGTGAGTACATCCTTGGTTTGATCAAATATAGGTTTCCATCCATCCATCCAGAACAGATAAAAGACTTATTTCTACGAATATCAACTCTTTTACTAAAAGAAACTGAATAAGAATCCTTTATTAAACAAGCTATCGATATTCCTCCAAAAATTAGGAACATAAAAATAGTCTTTCAATAAAATAAACTTAAATTGATCAAAATAAAGATAAACATCTCCCACTGCTTCAGCCACCACAAAGCTACCATCTCCAGTCCGCAACGAGAGGCTCCTATCATGTAGACTTCTCGTTTCCACGAACCCCTGCATAGAAACACAAACATGATTAGTGGCGCCCAAATCAATGACCCAAGTGTCTTTCGATTCTTCCACCAAATATGCTTCCAAGTAATGAAGTTCCTTACCTTCCTTGCCCTTGGTGGCTAGGAATTCCCGGCAAGCCTTCTTGAAGTGACCTACCTTCTCATAATGGAAGCATTTGGACTTTTTAGGGTCCTTTGGCTTCTTGTTCTTGTTCTTCTTCTTCCCCTCCGAGACAGGAGGATTAGAAGAACTAGAAGCCACTTGCTTCTTATTTGGCCTCTTCCTCTTCCGTGAGGGATTGGAAGATTCCGCCAAATTGGCCTCTCCTTTAGGTCGGACCGCATCCTCATCCCTGATCATGTGCTCATAAGCCTGTAGTTGCTTCATGAGCTCGGTTAGTCCTAACTCCTTTGTCGCCAGATTGTATGCGGCCTTAAACCCCACAAAATCTTTGGACAGAGTCTTTAACACCATCTCGATCTGGGTGTTGTAGTCCAACTCAGCACCATTTTCGGCAGCCTCAGCGAAGAATCCCATTAGAGTGATCATATGGTCCTTCACCGGAGTACCCGCCTTTTGCTTGGAGTTCATAATGCTGGTGATAGCGGACTTTCGAGCCAATTTTTCTTGGCCTCTGAACATGTCCTCCAGATTTTCCATGATCTCCCCAGCAATTTGATAAGTCTCATGCTGCTTTTGTAAAGCACTCGTCATGCTAGCAAGTATGTAGCATCGAGCTATATCATTGGATTCTCTCCAACGAGTACAGGCAACGGGACCTCCTCAATCGGTGTGTCAGGTTTTGGCCCTGGTGGGCATGGTTCGTCCAATACGAACTTGTGTCTCTCGCAGCTGAGAACTATTAATAGATTTCTTTTCCAGTCTTTATAATTATCGCCATTCAACTTATTTTCAGTAAGTGTCGAAATGAGGGGTGTCGGTGACATTTTGAACTGAAATAAAATTAGACTAGACATCATTACAAAGCCCAAGCAAATATGCAGATAATTTAGCAAATAACACATACAAGTATGTTCCTACATGAAACTTGAAAAACATGTAGCAGTGCAACGGTAATTCTCAGCACCTATTGCCCCAAGCCACCGAGGGGTGGTTATGAGAACAAATAGCCGGAACATGGACCCCGTCCAATTAATATATGTTACCTTAATTCCTCCAAGGTTAAGACATATATTAATAACCGCTTATTTGGCCACCAGTTTAGTTAACAGAGCTTCTAGGGAAGGTTAATAACTAAACGAGTCTTGAGTATATTACTATTGTTTACGTAGCCCGATCCACGTCCTACCAAGCCACCGAGGGGTAGTCATGAATAGGATCGTACCTGAACACGTTTTCCACATAGGAGATCCAATCTAGTATACCGACGGCGGTAAACACCTACCGAGGGGTGTGGTCAGGGCAGAACTGACGCGAGGCGTTACCATGCTTTCACATATGGATCAACAATGGAGGCCGTGGGTTTTGTTTGAAACCCTCTCCCACTCAATATTTTGAAAAACATGCAAGTTTTGACAAATTATGTATGATCAATATAGTATGAGCGGCACTCACCTATCCTATATGACATGTTATCAAATATGCATACAAAACATCCATCAATACATATTTATACATCCATGACATATCATAGAAAAATAATTGACAGAACAACCAAGCTATGGTTCCATCCTAGAACAAAGAAAATAAAGATTACAAAATTCCATCCAAAGCATTCTTTGGGTCTTGAATTTTGTTCCATCTTCTTGTATCCATCTTTATGTAGCCTCTCCATTTATTTCTCATCCCAAGAATTATTTAAAATTTAAATATCCAAAAATTTAAATTTCAAATTCAAATTCTAAATTCGAATTTCAAATTTAAATTTCAAATTTAAATTTTAAACAATTTTAAACATCATGTGTAATAATATGTAATTTCAAAATATTTAAAAATTTTTAATTACATATTTTTAAACATGATTTAAAATTAAATCTCAAATTTAAAAATCAAAATTTTCTGATTTTTGGACCGTCGGACCGCCGCCCCTGTAGGCGGCAGCCGCCGTGGGCAGCCACCAACCCCGGAGGGGCTGGCAGCCCACGGCCGCCCCATGTGCAGCCCTGCAGAGCTGCAGGCCAAGCCTGCAGCGCCAGGCTGCACGCCCAGGCTGGGCGCAACAGCCGGCAGGCTGCACGCCCAGGCTGTGGCCAGCCTTGGGCAGGCCACGGCCACCCTTGGCTGCAGGCCAAGCCTGCGGCTGGGGTGGTGTGGGCCTGCTTAGGGGCTGCCGCAGCCCCATCCTGCCTGAGGGCAGGGGCTGCAGCCCCAACAAGGCCCGTCGGCCTATCCCGAGGGGTCGTGTCTCGATTTTCGTGCCATATTCCAATTTACCTATTAAGATCTCCAAAAATTAATTTGAATCCCAAATAAATTGAAATTTTCCACACAATCAAAATTTCAATCTTTAAATCAAATTTAACTTTTGGGGAAAAATAAATTACGGTCTTCAATCTTCAATCTCCTCCAAGAATAATTACATAAAAATTCCTAAACCGTTTCCGGTGTACAAAAAATTCTAACCATAAAAATTCTAAGAAACAAAAATTAAAATCCATGGGAAAATTACAGTGTTAATAAACTGCTCCCATGGTTACATAAAAATTCCTAGATACAATTTTTCTAAATTCTAAGGAACCATAACCGGTATAAATAAGCATGCTTATAATAATTCAGAAAATTAAAATAACTACATACTTTATACATAATCCATGATAACAACGTAAAGGAACCCTAGAATGCCACTCTCTAAATATCAAACCCATACACAAATAAAAAAGACTAAGTAATTGTCTAATTTATGTACATGGCATAGACATGAGATGGCTCTGATACCAATTGCTGGATAATAAATCGGTAAAAACGTATCAGAGTGGCGCAGCAGAACAATAAAAATTTTTAGATCGTTAAATATCTCATGATACCATATACAATAAACCAACAACAATTAAAACTCATACCTCAAGGACGCCAATCTTGCAGGAGGAGAATGACCGGAGGCTTCAACCAACTAGCCTTCTCTACTATTCTCCAATTCCCGAATGGCTGAGTGTGTGGGCATTCTGAACCTCGATCGGTATGCTAGCACTGCTAGTCTTCTTCCGACCACCCAGATCTCTAAAGAAATTTATTGTCACGATGAGCTGTGCAACAATAAGCCTGCTCACCTGAGAGTCTGTGGTCTGAGAGAACTGGAGTGGCAGGACCTCTATTTATAGACCTGCATAAGGTGATTCTCTGAATTTGAATTAGATTAGGAAAAGATATTTTCCCTTATCCATATCCATAAAATCTGAATTTTTCCAAGGGAGAATCTCCACAATAAAATTTGGTTTTCTTAGGATAAATCCAATCCAAATTTAAACAAGATTTTAACTAGAATTTTATCTCCCTTTTTCAACCCAAAAAATCCGAAAATTTCAAGAAGAATCTCTCCTAAAGATTTCGGCCATTATGGATAAGGGAGAATCAAAAATTCCACTAGGATTTTCAAGCTTGAATCTTATCTTAACCTTATCCAAAAATAGCCGAATTTCCTAGGAGATTTTCTCCAAATTTTCAGCCACTTTTCAGGGAGGAGAGAATCCAAATTCAACTGGGATTGAAACTTGAATTTTTCCCTTGAACCTTATCCACAAAAACTGAAATTCCATTGAGGATTACCTTCAAAAATTTCGTCCACTTTTGTTGGGATTTAGATTCAAAATTCAAGTAGGATTCTAACAAGATTATCCTCTCCAAATCCAACTCAAATTCAAATTTTAAACCTTGTGGATTTTCCACAACAAATTCGAATCCTACTTGGACTGTGATTCAAAATTTGAATTTCAAATTTCAAATTCAAATTTCAAATTCAAATTTCAAATTTCAAATTTCAAATTCCAAATTTAAATTTCAAATTCAAATTTCAAATTCAAATTTCAAATTCAAAATTCAAATTTCAAATTTCAAAATTCAAATTTCAAATTTCAAAATTCAAATTTCAAATTCCACAAAACGGTTGTGTTTCAAATTCTTGTTCTCATGGATAATTTTCTACAACTCCAATCCAATATCAAATAAAATCATGGCAACTTTATTTGGAGTTCGAATAATTGTGTACTCTATTATCCAAAACAAAATCTGAATCCAACCGGAGAGAATCTTGTCTACCATCTTTATCCTGTGTCATCACCATCCATGCATAATAAACTAGCCAATAGCATACACAAATCAATTTGCCAAACGTTAAGGAATTATGTGGAGCTAGTAGAGGGACTGATTGGACATATATAATCGGACTCCCGTGATTCCATATGATCATCATTCTTTACCGAACAACTCAATCATATGATCACTAGTTTCAGAGTCACACCACTATAAACCTGAAACTGAACTCCCAATTATATACCGTATTACGTAAGCCTGTGACGAGCTACTATCCAATGACCTTGTCATATATGCAAAACCCTCATATGATACCCATGATCAGCCTTAGGTCGAAGTCCGTTTAATCCTACTGATCAGGCTATCTTAAAGTTGTTAGGAAATGCCCTAAGTATTAGAGACATTTTGATGTATTCATTTTGAACTGGATAATAAAATTATACATAGAGGTTATTCATTACATTGCTATTTGTCCTCGTCTTATTTACATGTTAAAGTAAATGTAAGCAAATATGGCTCACTGACTGCTTGTGTTAAAACTGTTGGAACGTTGCATGCAATGGACTTTTGTATGCGAGAAGACAATGTTCTAAAGTTAGCAGTCTAAACTATGATCTGTAGTCTATGGGGTTAGACCGAGCATCTAACTCATGTTAAGACTATTATGTTGTCTAAAGCCTTGGAGGGGACGGTCTGTCTTGACTGTCTGGAGCTGGACTCCTAAGTAGAGACATGGATATGTTGCTCGGTGGTGACATATTAGACCGGGACTAAAGCGTGATTGATCTACGTAGTCCACTATGAGTGGATCAATCTGCTTTTGATGTTCATTGTGCAATAACCTTAATCCTGAGTAAATGAACTACTTCATGTATATGACTTGTGTACTTTGATGTTCCAATGGCTAAAGCGTCTCAGAGGTAGTAAGCTTATAGACCGGTTCGTTAGGTGCATGACTTGTATACGATAAAGGGTTTGTTTGCAGATATCGGAATCATAGCTCTGAGGAGTTAAAGGTATCCTCTTAAAGGCATTATACTGAATGTGAAAATGGACAAGGCCTTGGGTCGTCTGCTAGGCGGATGACTTCTTATTCACATATGGTGAATAATCATTTTCTTAATTCGGTGGTATAATGCAACTTTAAGATAGCCTGATCAGTAGGATTAAACGGACTTTGACCTAAGGCTGATCATGGATATCATTTGAGGGTTTTGCATATATGACAAGGTCATTGGATGGTAGCTCGTCACAGGCGTACGTAATACGGTATATAATTGGGAGTTCAGTTTTAGGTTTATAGTGGTGTGACTCTGAAATTAGTGATCATATGATTGAGTTGTTCGGTAAAGAATGATGATCATATGGAATCACGGGAGCCCGATTATATATGTCCAATCAGTCCCTCTACTAGCTCCACATAATTCCTTAACGTTTGGCAAATTGATTTGTGTATTCTATTGGCTAGTTTATTATGCATGGATGGTGATGGCACAGGATTAGGATGGTAGACAAGATTCTCTCCGGTTGGATTCAGATTTTGTTTTGGATAATAGAGTACACAATTATTCGAACTCCAAATAAAGTTGCCATGATTTTATTTGAGATGGGATTGGAGTTGTAGAAAATTATCCATGAGAACAAGAATATGAAACACAACCATTTTGTGGAATTTGAAATTTGAATTTTGAAATTTGAAATTTGAATTTTGAAATTTGAAATTTGAATTTTGAATTTGAAATTTGAATTTGAAATTTGAATTTGAAATTTGAATTTGAAATTGAAATTTGAAATTTGAAATTTGAAATTTGAATTTGAAATTTGAATTTGAAATTTGAAATTCAAATTTTGAATCACAGTCCAAGTAGGATTCGAATTTGTTGTGGAAAATCCACAAGGTTTGAAATTCGAATTTGAGTTGGATTTGGAGAGGATAATCTTGTTAGAATCCTACTTGAATTTTGAATCCAAATCCCAACAAATAAGGGACGAAATTTTGAGGATAATCCTCAAGGAAATTTCGGATTTTGTGGATGAGATTCAAGGGTAAATTCAAGCTTCAATCCTAGTTGAATTTGGATTCTCTCCTTCCCTGAAAAGTGGCCGAAATTAGGGAGTATCTCTCCTAGGAAATTCGGTTATTTTTGGATAAGGTTGAGATAAGATTCAAGCTTGAAAATCCTAGTGGAATTTTAGATTCTCCCTTATCCATAATGGCCGAAATCTTTAGGAGAAAAATCTCCAAGAAAAATTTGGATTTTTTGGTTGAAAAAGGGAGATAAAATTTTAGTTAAAATCTTGTTTTGATTTGGATTGGATTTATCCTAAGAAGAACCGAATTTTTTGTGGAGATTCTTCCTTGGAAAAATTCAGATTTTATGGGTTTGGATAAGGGAAAATATCTTTTCCTAATCCAATTCAAATTCAGAGATTCACCTCATGCAGGTCTATAAATAGAGGACCTACCACTCCAGTTCTCTCAGACCACAGACTCTCAGGTGAGCAGGCTTATTGTTGCACAGCTCATCGTGACAATAAAGTTCTTTAGAGATCTGGGTGGTCGGAAGAAGACTAGCAGTGCTAGCATACCGATTAAGGTTCAGAGTGCCCACACACTCAGCCATTCGGGAATTGGAGAATAGTAGAGAAGGCTAGTTGGTTAAAGCCTCCGGTCATTCTCCTCCTGCAGATTGGCGTCCTTGAGGTATGAGTTTTAATTGTTGTTGATTTATTGTATATGGCATCATGAGATATTCAACGATCTAAAAATTTTTATTGCTCCGCTGCGCCACTCTGATACGGTTTTACCGATTTATTTTCCTACAAAAGTTCCATTATACTACCGAATTAAGAAAATGATTATTCACCATATGTGAATAAGAAGTCATCCGCCCAGCAGACGACCCAAGGCCTTGTCCATTTTCACATTCAGTATAATGCCTTTAAGAGGATACCTTTAACTACTCAGAGCTATGATTCCGATATCTGCAAACAAACCCTTCATCGTATACAAGTCGTGCACCCAACGAACCGGTCTATAAGCTTACTACCTCTGAGACGCTTTAGCCATTGGAACATCAAAGTACACAAGTCATATACATGAAGAAGTTCATTAACTCAGGATTAAGGTTATTGCACAATGAACGTCAAAAGCATATTGATCCACTCATAGCGGACTACGCAGATCAATCACGCTTTAGTCCCGGTCTAATATGTCACCTTCAAGCAACATATCTATGTCTCTACTTGGGAGTCCAGCTCCAGACAGTCAAGACATAAACTTAACTTTCTGCTTTAACTTTTCTTAAAAACCCTTTCGACTGAAAAGGCCGGTACAACATGTGTATAAATTTCCATCTTGTTTATCTTTTCTAGCCACATGCTTCTCTAAGCTGTCCCTAATTCTACGCGGTAGGGACGTATGGCATCTAACATGATCTTTCACTAATCTATTTGATGTGAAACTATATGCTCTTAAATATGCTGTGCATCAATGTGTTCATGGCATACATACTTAACATACTATAAAAACATCATTTTAAATATGTTTTGTTCATGCCATAGGTGGAGTTATACTTGCCTAATTGCAAGCAAATGTATTGTGACGCCTTAAATTTTATTTAAGGGTCAATATATAATTTAAATAAAATTAGTGCGCCAAAAATTAATTAAAAATCCTTTTGGAAACCCTAGGTTGGTTTCCTAGTCAAATTCCGCTCAAAAAGTCAACAATTTGAACTTCAAAAAGAAACCCTAAAACATTCGGCCATCACTTGGGATTTTAAATTAAAATTAAAATTCCACAAATCCAAGAAGGATTCAAATTCAAATTTCATTCCTTAGATATAAAGAAGAAATTCGGCCATAAAGTGTAGGAAATAAAGGAGATTTTATTTGAATTAAAAGCTAGGTTAAAACTCAATTAAAATTCAAATTTATTTTTCCTTAAAAACTAAGGGATAATTTTCGGCCACTTAAGGGGAAATAAGAGAGCAAACCCTAGCCTCAAAACAGCACAAAAACTTTCCCTTTTGCCCCTTAAAATTTTCAGCCAAACAAGGAAGAGAAAGGGAAAGAAAAACCTAGTATAAAAACCCTCTTTTAACTCTCATTCACTCCTCCTTTCCCCCTCAAAATTTCGGCTAGCTTTCCCCTCTCCCCTCTCTAAATTTTCTCTCCCAAAACACACCCAAAACAGCAAACAAAACCTACCAAAAGGCAGCTCAAAGATTCAACAACTTTTGAGACAAAAACAAGGTGAGAAATCAAACTTTTTCCTTCCTTCTCCTTTTGATTTTAAATCCGAAATTTTATATGGTTTTCTCCACTGTTTCCCTACTGTTTTGAAGACTCCAACACTCACACAAATTCAGCCAAAAGGGAGACCAAACATCAAAAATAGTGTAGCACAAACAAGGTGTGATTTCTCTCTCAAACCCTAAAATTTTGCCTCATTGATCCCCTTTTCAAAAACCCTATTATCATATATGTAAGATTTTATGATTTTGTCAATTTGATTCTTGGGTTGTGTTAATGACATATAAATAAGGTTTTCCACAAAATTTCGTGATCATTAGATGTAAATTGAATTGGTTTGAGGCTAATCGAAATTCGGACACAGAAAAACGGAAATCAGGAAAATTACCATATGAACAGTAAATTTGTGTCAGCCATAACTTGAGTTTTAAAAACGATTTTTGAGTTATTATTGAGCCTAAAATTAAATTCAAGATGTCCCCTAAATGCCTAAAAAATTTCAGAACCACAATCCTCCATTTGCCTAGTCAAAATATTTTTCTAATATAGGCAGACAGAACTGCCAGGTTTTGAACCGAAACTGAAACCCAGATTTTTATGCCTGAAAACAACCCTCGGTTTTTGGCCTAGTTGAATGACCAAACGATGTCCAAAAATTATAAAAATTATATGGAATTAAAGCTACGGATGTCTAGTTTAACATATTAAAAATTTAGAATTTTTGGGATGAAAAATAAATTGATATGGATTTTATAATCAGCCTAGGTCAGTCTGCCCATGACCAGAAATATCCTAACTTAGAGTTTTCCCAAATTTTAAATCCCAAATGTTTATTAAACGTTTTAAAATCTTTTGTGGCACACTAAAATGATTGGATGATTATTTCTAGACCTAGACTGATCATATGTTTTGATTATAGGATTTATTTGACGTTCTTGCTTGATTGGTGGATCACGTTATCGCAACGTTTGTGCGAAAATCGAGGTAGGACGTTCTAGCCTTTTCTGGGAGTAGTCAAGTGTTTTAAATTTCCCTGTTTTATCAATGGCATGCTGTTTTCAGTTTATGAAATTATTATATTGTTTTTGATGAAATAAACGCATGCAACGTATTTGATACTTAAATGTGTATTTTAAAGTGTATTTTGATTAATGGCATAATATAACTTGGTAAATACCATCTTTTGAATAATCCGGTGAACATAATTGAGCTCTAGTTCATGATCATTGTAAATGATACGTGCGTCCCAGAGTTGACGCCATGGGGGAAGGTCCCTAAACCTGCACTGGGCCGTTCGGCCTATTTAGACCGTAATGAGATGATCTAGGATAATTTAAATTCAAGGCACGTATATTATAGCTAAGACAAGTCCTCACTCATAATATGATGGTTTATTTTAATAATTTATTATTTTTAATATTGAGGCACGTATATTGCAGCTACGCTAAGTCCTCAGCAGAATAAAACTTGTTTTAAAAAAGTTTTTCATGAAATTGTTGATTATTTTTTTTATGATTATTATGTCATGTATTTTTTATAAATTGTTGATTATTTTTGGAAACGAATATTATGCCACACTTTTAAATGTTATCTGTTAACCCACTTTTGTTTCTGTCCTACTGAGCCAGCGCTCACGTCCCTTTTCTTTGTGATTTCGAAATGACTACTTCCAGGTGCGGGAGGTAGCAATTCCGAAAATCGTTGAGATATCCGTTTCTACCGAGGATGATGCTATCCGTTTTCTCCATCTTCTTATTTCTGTTTCTTGTTCTGATGTAATGAGACATTAAGTTTGGACTTTATTTCACGTCATTTAAATTCTATGCTTGGGAATATTTATGGTTGGTAATTTCTTTTGAAAACCGATTTTGTGTTTGATTTCCGCATTAAAAGGTATTTACTTTCTACTTTATTTTGTTTTGTGGTTATGATGCTACTTTATAAATAATTAGGCTTAGCTAAATTATAATGTTGACCCGTTTTTCGTAATAAATGTTTTCCTTAAATCTCGGGTTGATATTATGATTTGGCTGCCGTGTCACGTGTCTAAATTTTGGGCTGTGACAAATAATGTATCAGAGCCAGGTTTTCAAAAGGGTTTTTCATCAAAACGTTTTCAAAAGGGTTTTTATCAAAACGTTTTCAAAATACCCAAGCATAGTTTTCTTTACTCTTAGAAGCTTATAGGATTTCCTCTTCCTTCAATCGTATGCAGCAAAATGGCTCGTCCCGGCACGCGTAGTCAGAGGCAGTAGAGAGGCAACGACGAAGAGAACCCCGGGAACGCGCAGCCTCAAGGGAGTCAGAATACAGCGGTCCCTACACCGAATGATCAGCTAACGACAATCCAGAATCTCACGGCGGTGATACAGGCTCTCCTCACCGTCTTACCTTTTGGAACACCTAACCCAACTCCTATAGCCAATGTTGTTCCTAATGAGACCCCGAGAGCGGGGAGTTCTTCTCAGACTCCTCAGCAAACGCCTACCACCGAAAACCCTACCTCTGGAGCAGTACCTAACTAGCCTATGATACATCCTAAACAGGCAGCCCTAACTCTTTTCTTTAAGCCTCACGTACCCACTTTCGACGGCACGGGCACAGAGATGGATGCCGACTACTGGTTTGATGCCATTCGCAAGCAGCTAAAGTTGACCGCCACACCCACAGAGTTTTGGGTTGAGTTTGCTTCCAACAAGCTGGTGGGTCTAGCCTCTACCTAGTGGGCTAGTATCGAGGATGGTTTGACAGAGGAGCAGAGGACTTCTTGGACAGTTTTCGCGGAGCGATTTCATGAGCGTTTCTTTTCAGCTCAGTTCCGCGACAGAAAAGCTAGGGAGTTCATCCGTTTGAAGCAAGGGTCTATGTCAGTGCGGGAATATGAAGCCAAGTTCACTGAGTTGGCCCCGTATGCGAAGAATCAGGTTTTGGATGAAGCTACTAAGTGTCTCCGCTTTGAGGAAGGGCTTAGCCTCTATATGAAGAGGGGTGTACAACCGTTCCAGATCAGGGATAGCTACCAGCAGATAGTTGCTAAGGCATTGACAGTGGAAGAGGGCAACAAGGAGTTCCTTGAAGCTCGTAACAAAAACAAGTCTGGACCAATCCGCAACAAGCCTCAACACGAGCCGCAGACTCCTTACCAGAAGAACCAGCAGTCTCAGGGATCGGGTTCTTATCAGTCTTCTAGACAGCGACAGGGTCGGGTGAATGTGATTACATGCTTCGAGTGTGGTGATGAAGGTCACAAAAGAAATGTTTGCCCGAAGAGACAGTCGAGAGACAATGCTCATAGACATCATCATCAGCGGAATCAGAATGGTCTTCCACAAAGACAACAGTTTACTCCCCAGTTTTCGCAGTCACAGCGCCCTCAGCTTCCGACTCCCTATCAGCCTCAGCGCACGAGCCAGTACACTGTGCCTTATGCTCTACATGCTACACTGCTACAGCAGTTCCCAGTGTCGAGTTATCAGAGACCGCCACCACAGGGTCAGAGTACGGGCTATCAGCGAGGAATACAGCTCAAAATCGTGGTAAAGCACCATAGGTACACACTCTTGGAGCTGACAGCATGGAGATAGATCATACACCGACTACATTAGATGGTATAATTCCTATCTTTGGTACATATGCACATGTTTTGTTTGACACCGGAGCTACACACTCTTTTATAGCCCAACATTATGCTCGTACGCTTGGTTTAAAACTGCAAAATCTTGACTCTCCCTTATGTGTGAAATCCCCGTTGGGCACGACTACCGTTAGTGATGGGTGTCAAGCCTATGTTTATGTTGGGGATGTTTGTTTGGAGGCATCACTTGTAGTAATGCCTATGTTTGCTTATGATGTTATTCTGGGATATGACTGGCTTTCCCGATATGGGATTATGCTTGATTATCGTAATCGTCGCGTTATCTTTACAACTGATTTTGGACATGTAGTGTCCTATCAGTTAAGCTTAGTTTCAGATGTTGATAGATCTGCTCTGAGGTTAGTGTCGAAGAGTAGACAGGGTATTCTTTGCTTCTTATCCTTGTGTGCGGTAGAAGGATCCAGTTCTGAAAAGAGTACCCAACCTATACCTGTTATCGATAGTTTTCCAGATGTTTTTCCAAAAGCTCTTCCAGGTTTACCACCTCATCGAGAAATAGAATTTCGTATCGACTTAGTTCCTGGAACAGCTGCTTTTGCTTCTGCTCCGTATCGTATGGCACCTCTAGAGATGAAAGAGTTAAGCAAGCAGCTGGATGAGTTGAAATCGCTGGGCTTTATCCGAGACAGTAACTCACCTTGGGGTTCATCAATCCTTTTTGTTAAGAAAGCTGACGGTTCACTACGTCTCTGTGTGGACTACAGAAAGCTCAACAATGTGACCATCAAAAATAAGTATCCGTTACCATGTATAGATGACTTGTTCGATCAGTTGGGTGGAGCTTGTTTCTTCTCCAAGGTTGATTTGAGATCCGGTTATCATCAACTTCGTGTTAGAGAGGAGGATATCCCGAAGACGGCGTTCCAAACGAGGTATGGCAGTTACGAGTTCTTAGTAATGCCTTTCGGTTTGACAAACGCGCCAGCAGCCTTCATGGATATGATGAATAGAGTCTTCCGACCTTTTCTTGATAAGTTCGTCATCGTATTCATTGACGACATCCTCATCTATTCCCGAACTCGTGAAGATCATGCACAGCATCTCAATATAGTTTTACAGACTCTTCGTGAACATCAGTTGTACGCCAAGAAAGAAAAATGTGAGTTTTGGATGACAGAGGTTAAGTTTCTCGGACATATCATCTCAGGAGATGGTATATCAGTTGATCCATCTAAGGTTGAAGTGATTCTTAAGTGGGAATGACCGAAGAATGTTCCAGAGATCCGAAACTTCTTGGGCTTGGCGGGATATTATCGACGTTTTGTACAGGACTTCAGCAAGCTCACCGCTCCCCTCACCAATCTGACAAAGAAAGATGTACCTTTCGTTTGGGACAACAGCTGTGAGTCAGTCTTCCTTATCATTCTGGATCAGGATCAAGTATATGATGTCTACACCGATGCTTCTCATCAAGGTCTTGGAGCAGTCTTGATGCAACAGAACCGAGTTGTCGCTTATGCCTCACGACAGCTGAAACAACACGAACGAAACTACCCTACACACGATCTAGAGTTAGCTGCAGTAGTGTTTGCGCTTAAGATTTGTCGTTGTTATCTGTACGGTGCCAGTTTTAGACTATTTTCAGATCACAAGAGTTTGAAATACCTAGCTACACAGAAAGATCTAAATCTGCGTCAGAGAAGATGGGTAGAATACATGCAAGACTACGACTTCCAAGTCGAGTATCATCCGGGTAAAGCAAACGTGGTTGCAAATATACTAAGTAGGAAAAGAGAGGTAGTTCCCAATCCTGATCATGACACTTCTATAATGGCTATGCAGATAGATGAGTGGGAAAAGGACAGAGTTCTCACAGCTTATCAAGTTCGTTTTAGTGAAGTTTAGGGTCACCCAGTGTTATACAACTTAGTGATGGAACCAGACTACGTGCAGAGGATCAAGGAGAATCTGTTGGCAGATACACGTTTCGTTGACATCCGAGATAGATTATTAAAGGGCAAGCGTGTTGCAGAGTGGTCGATGGACGCCAGTGGAATTCTTTACAATGAAGGTCGCTTAGCAGTGCCACACATCCCAGAGTTTATACAGGAGATCTTGTCAGAGTTTCATCAGTCGAGGTTCGCCATGCACCCAGGTGGGAACAAGATGTATCAAAACTTAAGACGGCAACTTTGGTGGAGAGGTATGAAGTTAGATGTGAAGAACTTCGTGGCTAACTTTTGATGTGTCAGAAAGTAAAGGCAGTACGGGAGAGACCCGCAGGTCTGCTCCAACCACTTCCAATACCTCGGTGGAAGTGGGATAGTATAGGAATGGACTTCTTAACTGGCTTACCGAGAGCACAGGATGGATCTGATGGAGTCTGGGTAGTTGTAGATCGTCTCACGAAGACTGCGCACTTCATCCCGTTCAAGACGACTTGCACCAGGAACCAGCTAGCCGAGCTTTACATGAGGAACGTAGTCAGATTGCATGGAGTCCCTTCGGTGATCGTTTCTGATCATGATACGCGCTTCAATGCTCGCTTTTGGCAAAGTCTACAGGAAGCTCTAGGCACAGAACTGAACTTCAGCACCGCTTTTCATCCGCAGACAGATGGTCAGTCGGAGCGTCTTGTACAGATCCTCGAGGATATGCTACGTGCCTGCGTTCTTGATCTTGAAGATAGATGGAGCAAACACCTCTACATGGCAGAGTTCGCATACAACAACAGTTATCAAGCGAGTATCGGAATGGCACCCTTTGAAGCGTCGTATGGAAAGCCTTGTCGATCACCCATCTATTGGGTTGACAACCAGGAAGCACCAGTGGGTGGACCCGAGATGATCCTAGACCAGTACGAGAAGATTACCATCATCAAACAACGACTTCTAACAGCACAGAGTCGACAGAAGAGCTATGCAGATCAACACAGAAAGCCGTTAGAGTTCGAGGTCAGAGAGTTTGTGTTGCTAAAGGTTTCACCGAAGAAAGGTATCTCTCGTTTCGGAGTTAAAGGGAAGCTAGCACCGCGTTACATTAGACCTTTCGAGATCGTACGCAGAGTTGGTAAGGTTGCATATGAGCTGAAGTTACCCGACACCTTGGGAGTGCACAACGTTTTCCATGTATCGATGCTGAGGAAGAGTGCACGAACAGAGTCCGAAGCCATTTCAACAGATGATGTAGAAATCCAACCAGATGTCTCTTACGTCGAGGTTTTGGTGAAGATTTTGGATCGTAAGGTCAAGCAGCTGAGAACGAAAACAATACCCATGGTAAAGGTTTTTTGGAGTAACCATGGTGAAGAGGAAGCCACGTGGGAAACCGAGAAAGATATGCGCGAGAACCATGCTGAATGGTTCGCTAAGCAGTAGAGTACATGTAATGTAGTCGACCTAAGTTTGTTTTGTAACCCTACTCTGTTCATAGTGGTAGATATACCACTATATGTTTTGAAAGGTGCATTTAGACTGCTTAATGAAATGAGAAGTTATTCATATTCTTATTCTCTTCTTTAGATGTCTCAGCCACAGCCACATACTCAGCCTCCATAGTAGAGTCAGCTGTGCAGCCCTGCTTCACGCTCCTCCACACAATGGCGCCTCCTCCGAGTAAAAACACTGATCCAGATGTCGATTTCCTCGAATCCTTACAAGTCTGGAAGTCTGAGTCTGTGTATCCTACAGGTGTTAGGTCCCCTCCAGAATACACTAGCATATAATCCCTCGTTCTCTTAAGATACTTGAGTATATGCTTTACTGCTTGCCAGTGCTTGGTTCCAGGATTCGCTTGATATCGACTCACCATACCTACTGCAAAACATATGTCTGGGCGAGTGCAAAGCATAGCGTACATAAGGCTACCCACAGCGGATGCATAAGGGACCTTACTCATACGCTCTCTTTCTTCCGATGTCTTGGGACAGTCATCCAATAAAAGAGTTAGACCGGCAATCGAAGGTTGTGAGCCTTTCTTTGCCTCTAGCATTGCATATTTGTCAATTATTTTATCTATGTATGAAGCTTGGGATAACGCTATCATTTTGTTCTTTCGATCTCTGAAGAGACGAATGCCTAGAACATAATTAGCTTCTCCCAAGTCCTTCATGTCAAACTGTTGGTGTAACCAAAGCTTGACCGATGATAAGTTCCCTACATCATTCCCAATGAGTAGTATATCATCGACATAGAGTATCAGAAAGACCACTTTTCCATCCTTAATACGTTTATAAACACAGGGTTCATCAACGTTCGGCTCAAAACCAAATGTCTTAATCGCTTGATCAAACCTCTGGTTCCATGAGCGGGATGCCTGCTTTAATCCATAAATGGATCTAAGCAACTTGCAGACTTTCCTTTCTTGGCCTTTTGCCATGAACCCTTCGGGCTGTATCATGCAGATACACTCTTCAAGATGGCCATTCAAGAATGACGTCTTGACATCCATTTGCCAGATCTCATAATCGAGAGCCGCAGCAATGGACAGAAGAATACGGATAGACTTCAGCATAGCAACAGGCGAAAAGGTTTCCTCGTAATCAATTCCAGCCTTTTGCATGTATCCCTTTGCAACCAGTCTAGCTTTGAAAGTTTCCACTCTCCCTTCTGCATCCTTCTTTCTTTTGTAGACCCATTTGCATCCAATGGGTTTTATCCCATCCGGCAAATCTACAAGTTCCCAAACAGAGTTGGATTTCATAGAATCCATCTCATTGTTCATAGCCTGTTTCCAAGATTTAGAATCAACATCATTTATAGCTTCATCATAAGTGACCAGATCTTCCTCATGCTCATGAGCCTCGGCCTGGTATACCTTAGCATCATACATGAAGAAATTAGGTTTCTTCGAAACCCTCCCACTACGACGAGGCACCCAAAATTGTTGATCGTCTATAGGTCTTTCACTAGAACTCGGACTTGCGTCCAAGACCGAAATCTGTGGAGCAGTTCTTTCACCCGATAACTCCTCTAGCACCACTTTGCTTCGAGGCTTAAAGTCATTCATGTGACTTTCCTCTAAGAATGTCGCATGGGTTGAGACAATGACTTTTTGTTCCTTCGGGTTATAGAATAGACCTCCTTTTGTTCCTTTTGGATACCCTACAAACATGCACAATTCTGATCTTGGTTCCAAATTTTTCGTATCCCCATCCAGTACATGTGCCGGGCAGCCCCATATTCTCATATGTCCAAGGGAGGGCTTCCTGCCACGCCACAATACATACGGAGTTCTAGGAATTGATTTGCTTGGAACCTGGTTCAGAATATAGCACACCGTTTGTAAAGCATATCCCCAAAATGATAATGGCAGCGTTGAATTACTCATCATGGACCGTACCATATCCAACAAGGTCCTGTTTCTCCTTTCGGCTACACCATTCTGTTGTGGAGTACCAGGTGCAGTCAATTGGGATAAAATCCCGTTCTCTACAAGATGTCCTAGAAATTCATCGGAGAGATATTCGCTACCTCGATCAGATCGAAGTGTCTTTATGGATTTATCCAATTACTTTTCCACTTCCGCACGATACTCTTTGAACTTGTCAAATGTTTCGCTCTTGCGGTGCATCAGATACATATATCCATACCTCGAGTAATCATCTATAAAAGAGACATAATACTCGAACCCTCCTCGTGCTGTGATGTTCATGGGGCCACATACGTCAGTGTGCACAATTTCTAAGATCTCCTGAGCCGTTGTACCCTTAGCTCCAAAAGACCTCTTAGTCATTTTACCCTCTAGACATGACTCACATTGGGGAAGTCGTACCTCCTCCAGAGATTCCAGAGGACTGTCTTTCACTAATCTTTGAATCCTATCTTGATTAATATGACCAAGTCTTAAATGCCAAAGATACGCCTTGTTAGAGTGAGAAACTTTCAACCTTTTAGAGTTATCAATTAATTCAGTGTCAAGCAGTGAGTACATCCTTGGTTTGATCAAATATAGGCTTCCATCCATCCATCCAGAACAGATAAAAGACTTATTTCTACGAATATCAACTCTTTTACTAAAAGAAACTGAATAAGAATCCTTTATTAAACAAGCTACCGATATAAGGTTCCTCCTAAAATTAAGAACATAAAAACAGTCTTTCAATAAAATAAACTTAAATTGATCAAAATAAAGATAAACATCTCCCACTGCTTCAGCCACCACAAAGCTACCATCTCCAGTCCGCAACGAGAGGCTCTTATCATGTAGACTTCTCGTTTCTACGAACCCCTGCATAGAAACACAAACATGATTAGTGGCGCCCGAATCAATGACCCAAGTGTCTTTCGATTCTTCCACCAAACATGCTTCCAAGTAATGAAGTTCGTTACCTTCCTTGCCCTTGGTGGCTAGGAATTCCCGGCAAGCCTTCTTGAAGTGACCTGCCTTCCCACAATGGAAGCATTTAGACTTTTGAGGGTCCTTTGGCTTCTTGTTCTTCTTCTTCTTCTTCTTCCCGTCCGAGACAGGAGGATTAGAAGAACTAGAAGCCACTTGCTTCTTATTTGGCCTCTTCCTCTTCCGTGAGCGATTGGAAGATTCCGCCAAATTGGCCTCTCCTTTAGGTCGGACCGCATCCTCATCCCTGATCATGCGCTCATAAGCCTGTAGTTGCTTCATGAGCTCGGTTAGTCCTAACTCCTTTGTCGCCAGATTGTATGCGGCCTTAAACCCCACAAAATCTTTAGACAGAGTCTTTAACACCATCTCGATCTGGGTGTTGTAGTCCAACTCAGCACCATTTTCGGCAGCCTCAGCGAAGAATCCCATTAGAGTGATCATATGGTCCTTCACCGGAGTACCCGCCTTTTGCTTGGAGTTCATAATGCTGGTGATAGCGGACTGTCGAGCCAATTTTTCTTGGCCTCTGAACATGTCCTCCAGATTTTCCATGATCTCCCCAGCAATTTGATAAGTCTCATGCTGCTTTTGTAAAGCACTCGTCATGCTAGCAAGTATGTAGCGTCGAGCTATATCATTGGATTCTCTCCAACGAGTACAGGCAACCGGGACCTCCTCAATCGGTGTGTCAGGTTTTGGCCCTGGTGGGCATGGTTCGTCCAGTACGAACTTGTGTCTCTCGCAGCTGAAAACTATTAATAGATTTCTTTTCCAGTCTTTATAATTATCGCCATTCAACTTATTTTCAGTAAGTGTTGAAATGAGGGGTGTCGGTGACATTTTGAACTGAAATAAAATTAGACTAGACATCATTACAAAGCCCAAGCAAATATGCAGATAATTTAGCAAATAAAACATACAAGTATGTTCCTACATGAAACTTGAAAAACATGTAGCATTGCAACGGTAATTCTCAGCACCTATTGCCCCAAGCCACCGAGGGGTGGTCATGAGAACAAATAGCTGGAACATGGACCCCGTCCAATTAATATATGTTACCTTAATTCCTCCAAGGTTAAGACATATATTAATAACCGCTTATTTGGCCACCAGTTTAGTTAACAGAGCTTCTAGGGAAGGTTAATAACTAAACGAGTCTTGAGTGTATTACCATTGTTTACGTAGCCCGATCCACGTCCTACCAGGCCACCGAGGGGTGGTCATGAATAGGATCGTACCCGAACACGTTTTCCACATAGGAGATCCAATCTAGTATACCGGCGGCGGTAAACACCTACCGAGGGGTGTGGTCAGGGCAGAACTGACGCGAGGCGTTACCATGCTTTCACATATGGATCAACAATGGAGGCCGTGGGTTTTGTTTGAAACCCTCTCCCACTCAATATTTTGAAAAACATGCAAGTTTTGACAAATTATGTATGATCAATATAGTATGAGCGGCACTCACCTATCCTATATGACATGTTATCAAATATGCATACAAAACATCCATCAATACATATTTATACATCCATGACATATCATAGAAAAATAATTGACAGAACAACCAAGCTATGGTTACATCCTAAAATAAAGAAAATAAAGATTACAAAATTCCATCCAAAGCATTCTTTGGGTCTTGAATTTTGTTCCATCTTCTTGTATCCATCTTTATGTAGCCTCTCCATTTATTTCTCATCCCAAGAATTATTTAAAATTTAAATATCCAAAAATTTAAATTTCAAATTCAAATTCCAAAATCGAATTTCAAATTTAAATTTCAAATTTAAATTTTAAACAATTTTAAACATCATGTGTAATAATATGTAATTTCAAAAAATTTAAAAATTTTTAATTACATATTTTTAAACATGATTTAAAATTAAATCTCAAATTTAAAAATCAAAATTTTCTGATTTTTGGACCGTCGGACCGCCGCCCCTGTAGGCGGTAGCCGCCGTGGGCAGTCACCAACCCCGGAGGGGCTGACAGCCCACGGCCGCCCCATGTGCAGCCCTGCCAGGCTGCAGGCTGGGCGCAACAGCCGGCAGGCTGCACGCCCAGGCCGCGGCCAGCCTTGGGCAGGCCACGGCCACCCTTGGCTGCAAGCCAAGCCTGCGGTTGGGGTGGTGTGGGCCTGCTTAGGGGCTACCGCAGCCCCATCCTGCCTGAGGGCAGGGGCTGCAGCCCCACCAAGGCCCGTTGGCCTATCCCGAGGGGTCGTGTCTCGATTTTCGTGCCATATTCCAATTTACCTATTAGGATCTCCAAAAATTAATTTGAATCCCAATTAAATTGAAATTTTCCACACAATCAAAATTTCAATCTTTTAATCAAATTTAACTTTTGGGGAAAAATAAATTACGGTCTTCAATCTTCAATCTCCTCCAAGAATAATTACATAAAAATTCCTAAACCGTTTCCGGTGTATAAAAAATTCTAACCATAAAAATTCTAAGAAACAAAAATTAAAATCCATGGAAAAATTACAGTGTTAATAAACTGCTCCCATGGTTACATAAAAATTCCTAGATACAATTTTTCTAAATTTTAAGGAACCATAACCGGTATAAATAAGCATGCTTATAATAATTCAGAAAATTAAAATAACCACATACTTTATACATAATCCATGATAACAACATAAAGGAACCCTAGAATGCCACTCTCTAAATATCAAACCCATACATAAATAAAAAAGACTAAGTAATTGTCTAATTTATGTACATAGCATAGACATGAGATGGCTCTGATACCAATTGCTGGATAATAAATCGGTAAAAACGTATCAGAGTAGCGCAGCGGAATAATAAAAATTTTTAGATCGTTAAATATCTCATGATGCCATATACAATAAACCAACAACAATTAAAACTCATACCTCAAGGACGCCAATCTTGCAGGAGGAGAATGACCGGAGGCTTCAACCAACTAGCCTTCTCTACTATTCTCCAATTCCCAAATGGCTGAGTGTGTGGGCATTCTGAACCTCGATCGGTATGCTAGCACTGCTAGTCTTCTTCCGACCACCCAGATCTCTAAAGAACTTTATTGTCACGATGAGCTGTGCAACAATAAGCCTGCTCACCTGAGAGTCTGTGGTCTGAGAGAACTGGAGTGGCAGGACCTCTATTTATAGACCTGCATGAGGTGATTCTCTGAATTTGAATTGGATTAGGAAAAGATATTTTCCCTTATCCATATCCATAAAATCTGAATTTTTCCAAGGGAGAATCTCCATAATAAAATTCGGTTTTCTTAGGATAAATCCAATCCAAATCTAAACAAGATTTTAACTAGAATTTTATCTCCCTTTTTCAACCCAAAAAATCCGAAATTTCAAGGAGAATCTCTCCTAAAGATTTCGGCCATTATGGATAAGGGAGAATCAAAAATTCCACTAGGATTTTCAAGCTTGAATCTTATCTTAACCTTATCCAAAAATAGCCGAATTTCCTAGGAGATTTTCTCCAAATTTTCGGCCACTTTTCAGGGAGGAGAGAATCCAAATTCAACTGGGATTGAAACTTGAATTTTTCCCTTGAACCTTATCCACAAAAACCGAAATTCCATTGAGGATTATCCTCAAAAATTTCGTCCACTTTTGTTGGGATTTAGATTCAAAATTCAAGTAGGATTCTAACAAGATTATCCTCTCTAAATCCAACTCAAATTCGAATTTCAAACCTTGTAGATTTTCCACAACAAATTCGAATCCTACTTGGACTGTGATTCAAAATTTGAATTTCAAATTTCAAATTCAAATTTCAAATTTCAAATTCCAAATTTAAATTTCAAATTCAAATTTCAAATTCAAATTTCAAATTCAAAATTCAAATTTCAAATTTCAAAATTCAAATTTCAAATTTCAAAATTCAAATTTCAAATTCCACAAAACGGTTGTGTTTCAAATTCTTATTCTCATGGATAATTTTCTACAACTCCAATCCAATCTCAAATAAAATCATGGCAACTTTATTTGGAGTTCGAATAATTGTGTACTCTACTATCCAAAACAGAATCTAAATCCAACCGGAGAGAATCTTGTCTACCATCTTAATCCCGTGTCATCACCATCCATGCATAATAAACTAGCCAATAGCATACACAAATCAATTTGCCAAACGTTAAGGAATTATGTGGAGCTAGTAGAGGGACTGATTGGACATATATAATCGGGCTCCCGTGATTCCATATGATCATCATTCTTTACCGAACAACTCAATCATATGATCACTAGTTTCAGAGTCACACCACTATAAACCTGAAACTGAACTCCCAATTATATACCGTATTACGTAAGCCTGTGACGAGCTACTATCCAATGACCTTGTCATATATGCAAAACCCTCATATGATACCCATGATCAGCCTTAGGTCGAAGTCCGTTTAATCCTACTAATCAGGCTATCTTAAAGTTCCATTATACTACTGAATTAAGAAAATGATTATTCACCATATGTGAATAAGAAGTCATCCACCCAGCAGACGACCCAAGGCCTTGTCCATTTTCACATTCAGTATAATGCCTTTAAGGGGATACCTTTAACTCCTCAGAGCTATGATTCCGATATCTGCAAACAAACCCTTCATCGTATACAAGTCATGCACCCAACGAACCGGTCTATAAGCTTACTACCTCTGAGACGCTTTAGCCATTGGAACATCAAAGTACACAAGTCATATACATGAAGAAGTTCATTTACTCAGGATTAAGGTTATTGCACAATGAACGTCAAAAGCATATTGATCCACTCATAGCGGACTACGCAGATCAATCACGCTTTAGTCCCGGTCTAATATGTCACCTCCAAGCAACATATCTATGTCTCTACTTGGGAGTCCAGCTCCAGACAGTCAAGACAAACTGTCCCCTCTAAGGCTTTAGACAACATAATAGTCTTAACATGAGTTAGATGCTCGGTTTAACCCCATAGACTACAGACCATAGTTTAGACTGCTAACTTTAGAACATTGTCTTCTCGCATACAAAAGTCCATTGCATGCAACGTTCTAACAGTTTTAACACAAGCAGTCAGTGAGCCATATTTGCTTACATTTACTTTAACATGTAAATAAGATGAGGACAGATAGCAATGTAATGAATAACCTCTATGTATAATTTTATTATCCAGTTCAAAATGAATACATCAAAATGTCTCTAATACTTAGGGCATTTCCTAACAGACCTTCGATTTGGTTATCAACAATTAAAGATCAAGGAAGGGGATATTCCAAAGATCACATTTCGAACACGGTACAGGCACTATGAATTCCTTGTTATGCCTTTTGGATTGACGAATGCCCCAGCTGCTTTTATGGATCTGATGAATCGAGTATTTAGGGAATATTTGGATAAGTTTATCATTTTGTTTATCGATGACATCCTTATTTACTCAAAGAATCGAAAGGAACATGAAGAGCATCTCCAGACTGCATTACGCACTCTAAATGAGCACCAATTATATGCCAAGTTTTCAAAGTGTGAATTCTGGCTAGATAAAGTCCATTTCTTAGGACATGTTGTCTCTAAAGATGGGATTTCAGTAGACCTAGCAAAGATAGAAGCAGTCAGTAAATGGTCTCCTCTGAAAAATGTGACTGAGATCCAGAGTTTCCTAGGATTGGCAGGATACTACCACAGGTTTGTAGAGGGATTTGCAAGATTAGCTACACCTCTCACTGGCCTCACCCATAAGGAGAAGAAATTTGAATGGACAAAGAAGTGTGAAGAGAGTTTCCAAGGACTAAACCGATTGACCAGTGCTCCAGTTCTTACAATCCCGAAAGATAAGGGAGAGTTTGACATATATAGTGATGCATCTAAGACAGGATTAGGAGCTGTCTTGATGCAGGAAGGGAAGGTGATAGCTTATGCATCTCACCAACTCAAAGATCATGAAAAGAACTACCTAACTCATGATCTAGAGTTAGCAGCCGTCGTGTTTGCACTCAAGATATGGCGGCGTTATTTATATGGAGTTCAGTGTAGGATCTTCACGGATCATCAAAACTTAAAGTATTTCTTTACCTAGAAGGAGCTCAATATGAGACAAAGGAGATGGCTAGAACTGGTAAAGGACTAAAACTATGAAATTTTGTATCACCCCGGCAAGGTGAATAGAATAGTAGACGCGTTAAATCACAAGTCAATAATGTGGCACCCCGTGCCCTCAGTGGCCCAGACCGTCATTAAAAACTTGCTTCTTTAATTAATACCTATACTTTCTTGCAATTGATACTTAAAGTTACTTTATTGGATACCATAATTTTAGGGATTTTTTTTTTACCGGTATGTATTTACTATTCATATATGGGAACTATTAACGGCTGCTATTCAAAAATACCACTTAACAGTTACTATTCAAAAATACTATTTAATGATTACTATGCATAAATACTATTTAACGGTTATTGTTCAAAATTACTATTTATCAATTACTATTCAAAAATACTGTTTAATCATCACTATTCAAAAATACTATTTAATGATTACTATTCATAAATACTGTTTACTCAAAAATTATGCGGAAGAATACTCGCAGTGTGTCCACAACCTCCCCTCACATCTGCCTCCGCCGCCATCATCGCCCATAGATGATTATGCCATAAGATGCTGACCTACAGCATTAACACACTCTATGAGCTTTATGCCTAGTAAGTGCAACATGTTACTGCAAAACATGTTTAAACATAGTACATATTTAAAATCACATAAGCATGTCATATACCATGCAACAAATCTCATACCATCACACAACATATCATTGAATATAAAAATTTACATACATTATGCATAACTGAATACATCGTGTACTGAGATGCATCTTGCTGTAACTAGAAGAATGGTGAACTATAACTAATGCATGTTCCGGTTATGTTCATTTATGCTTCAAACTTCTCTTTTCTTTTTCTTTTTGTCTATTTAGGGCTCGTGTGTCAGTACCGTATGTGCACAGGCCATCGATAACTCCTGTGATTAAAAAGCTGGAGAGCCATAAACGGATACTTAACTTTCTGCTTTAACTTTTCTTAAAAACCCTTTCGACTGAAAAGGTCGGTACAACATGTGTATAAATTTCCATCTTGTTTATCTTTTCTAGCCACATGCTTCTCTAAGCTGTCCCTAATTCTACGCGGTAGGGACGTATGGCATCTAACATGATCTTTCACTAATCTATTTGATGTGAAACTATATGCTCTTAAATATGCTGTGCATCAATGTGTTCATGGCATACATACTTAACATACTATAAAAACATCATTTTAAATATGTTTTGTTCATGCCATAGGTGGAGTTATACTTGCCTAATTGCAAGCAAATGTATTGTGACGCCTTAAATTTTATTTAAGGGTCAATATATAATTTAAATAAAATTAGTGTGCCAAAAATTAATTAAAAATCATTTTGGAAACCCTAGGTTGGTTTCCTAGTCAAATTCCGCTCAAAAAGTCAACAATTTGAACTTCAAAAAGAAACCCTAAAACATTCAGCCATCACTTGGGATTTTAAATTAAAATTAAAATTCCACAAATTCAAGAAGGATTCAAATTCAAATTTCATTCCTTAGATATAAAGAAGAAATTCGGCCATAAAGTGTAGGAAATAAAGGAGATTTTATTTGAATTAAAAGCGAGGTTAAAACTCAATTAAAATTCAAATTTATTTTTCCTTAAAAACTAAGGGATAATTTTCGGCCACTTAAGGGGAAATAAGAGAGCAAACCCTAGCCTCAAAACAGCACAAAAACTTTCCCTTTTGCCCCTTAAAATTTTCAGCCAAACAAGGAAGAGAAAGGGAAAGAAAAACCTAGTATAAAAACCCCCTTTTAACTCTCATTCACCCCTCCTTTCCCCCTCAAAATTTTGGCCAGCTTTCCCCTCTTCCCTCTCTGAATTTTCTCTCCCAAAACACACCCAAAACAGCAAACAAAACCTACCAAAAGGCAGCTCAAAGATTCAACAACTTTTGAGACAAAAACAAGGTGAGAAATCAAACTTTTTCCTTCCTTCTCCTTTGATTTTAAATCCGAAATTTTATATGGTTTTCTCCACTGTTTCCCTACTGTTTTGAAGACTCCAACACTCACACAAATTCAGCCAAAAGGGAGACCAAACATCAAAAATAGTGCAGCACAAACAAGGTGTGATTTCTCTCTCAAACCCTAAAATTTTGCCTCATTGATCCCCTTTTCAAAAACCCTATTATCATATGTGTAAGATTTTATGATTTTGTCAATTTGATTCTTGGGTTGTGTTAATGACATATAAATAATGTTTTCCACAAAATTTCGTGATCATTGGATGAAAATTGAAGTGGTTTGAGGCTAATCGAAATTCGGACACAGAAGAACGGAAATCTGGAAAATTACCATATGAACAGTAAATTTGTGTCAGCCATAACTTGAGTTTTAAAAATGATTTTTGAGTTATTCTTGAGCCTAAAATTAAATTCAAGATGTCCCCTAAATGGCTAAAAAATTTCAGAACCACAATCATCCATTTACCCAGTCAAAATATTTTTCTAATATAGGCGGACAGAATTGCCAGGTTTTGAACCGAAACTGAAACCCAGATTTTTATGCCTGAAAACAACCCTCGGTTTTTGGCCTAGTTGAATGACCAAACGATGTCCAAAAATTATAAAAATTATATGGAATTAAAGCTACGGATGTCTAGTTTAACATATTAAAAATTTAGAATTTTTGGGATGAAAAATAAATTGATATGGATTTTACAATCAGCCTAGGTCAGTCTGCCCATGACCAGAAATATCCTAACTTAGAGTTTTCCCAAATGTTTATTAAACGTTTTAAAATCTTTTGTGGCACACTAAAATGATTGGATGATTATGTCTAGACCTTGACTGATCATATGTTTTGATTATAGGATTTATTTGACGTTCTTGCTTGATTGGTGGATCACGTTATCGCAACGTTTGTGCGAAAATCGAGGTAGGACGTTCTAGCCTTTTCTGGGAGTAGTCAAGTGTTTTAAATTTCCTGTTTTATCAATGGCATGCTGTTTTCAGTTTATGAAATTATTATATTGTTTTTGATGAAATAAATGCATGCAACGTATTTGATACTTAAATGTGTATTTTAAAGCGTGTTTTGATTAATGGCATAATATAACTTGGTAAATACCATCTTTTGAATAATCCGGTGAACATAATTGAGCTCTAGTTCACGATCATTGTAAATAATGCGTGCGTCCCAGAGTTGACGCCATGGGGGAAGGTCCCTAAACCTGCGCAGGGCCGTTCGGCCTATTTAGACCGTAACGAGATGATCTAGGATAATTCAAATTCGAGGCACGTATATTATAGTTACGACAAGTCCTCACTCATAATATGATGGTTTATTTTAATGATTTATTATTTTTAATATTGGGGCACGTATATTGCAGCTACGCTAAGTCCTCAGCAAAATAAAACTTGTTTTAAAAATGTTTTTCACGAAATTGTTAATTATTTTTTTTATGATTATTATGTCATGTATTTTTTTTTTAAATTGTTGATTATTTTTGGAAACGAATATTATGCCATACTTTTAAATGTTATCTGTTAACCCACTTTTGTTTCTGTCCTACTGAGCCAGCGCTCACGTCACTTTTCTTTGTGATTTCGAAATGACTACTTCCAGGTGCGGGAGGTAGCAGTTCCGAAAATCATTGAGATATCCGTTTCTACCGAGGATGATGCTATCCGTTTTCTCCATCTTCTTATTTCTGTTTCTCGTTCTGATGTAATGAGACATTAAGTTTGGACTTTATTTCACGTTATTTAAATTCTATGCTTGGGAATATTTATGGTTGGTAATTTCTTTTGAAAACCGATTTTGTGTTTGATTTCCGCATTAAAAGGTATTTACTTTCTACTTTATTTTGTTTTGTGGTTATGATGCTACTTTATAAATAATTAGGCTTAGCTAAATTATAATGTTGACCCGTTTTTCGTAATAAATGTTTTCCTTAAATCTCGGGTTGATATTATGATTTGGCTGCCGTGTCACGTGTCTAAATTTTGGGCTGTGACATGTATACTTGTACTCACGCCTCTATCAGCTTACAGGTTACCACCTGTCATCAATAACGTATCTTATGAGCATGTTTGCTGAGTCACTAATATTGTTAGTGACTATTACTTGTGTTTCTATGTGGTACCCAGGCCCATCAGTACCCTATTGGCCTGCTTTGGGGATTTGGCATCTAACTCCTATCGTTGTTTGATTAACTGTCTTCTTGACAGATTAATCATTATCCCTCACAGTGTTGTTCAGAACACGGTCCTTGACTAGTTGCCAACCAGTCAACTGACCTGTTACTATAAGTAAACTTGGTGTAGTAACCAGCTAGGTTTCTTTGCTTGTTTGGGTGTGGTAGCCTACCGGGCTACTAAGGCTTGTTTGGTATGTTTTGTTTATTTAAGAAAATCATTTCGGTTAACTTATAAAATTCTTAGAAAAATTACATGTTTGGAACCCGTCCCCTTATCACCACGTTGGAAGGTAGGGGACATTTTTGTGAAAACCATGTTTATATTTTAAAGTGTTAAAACACAGTTTTGAGGTTGCATTTTAAAGGTGGTTTTTGAACCACTTTTGAAAACTAGTTTAAAACTTGACCGAAACGACTTTGTTTGTAAATTCGACAAACATGAAAGTTTTCATCCTCGACGAGATGAACAAATCTCGTGTCCACCTTGAAGCTCAATTCTAACTCTAACCGTCACTAATCTTACTAAAATCATGGCCTATGTGCATAGTTTTTTCAAAAAATCCTAGTTTTGCGTTGTTTTGAAAATGGCTCTGTTTAAGACTTAAAACGGACAAATTTTTAAAACACGCATAGGTCGTTCTCAAGGTCTCGATGAGATCTACAACTTACATGTTGAGCCCGATGTCGGATTTGGACTCTAAGTGGTCCGTTTTTAATAAAATCTGAGACTACTTTCTGGGTTCGGATTTTGTTCCCAATTTTGTTCCTAGTTTTGGGCACCGAGTGAAAACCACTTGAAAAACCTATTGTAGTGTCGTTTTTGGCCAAAGGCTATTTGACCGTAAAAACGACCGTAACAAAATTTTCTTAAAACATTGTGTTTTACCAAATCCCAAAATCAAACCCTAAGAGGGTCACAATAGCCAAATCCGTGGCCTTTCCTTGAGGACAGATTGTGTCCAATCACTAAAAACGTTTATACTCTCATTTGCACACAACCATTCGTAAAAATAATGTAAACATAACCATAACCACATAAACTTAAAAATGGAAACTTAAGAGCTCAAAAAAAACTTATTACTAAATCTTAAAATCACTAAATCACCAAGAATAGGGTTTTCGGTTATTACCTTTGGGCTTGGAACTAAGCACGATTTTGAACTATGTCTTAATGACCAAAATGGCTATAGAAAACCAAGGGAATAAGGGTCAGTTTTGTGCTAGCAAAACACCAAAATAATTTTTCTTAGTATCAAACCAAATCAACATCTACAAACCATAAAGATTGATTCGAAATCTTACCCTTGAAAGACTTAGAATGACTTAGATTTGAAGTCACCTATCACAAGCTTGAAGAGGTTGGCTATTGGTAAATTTTTGGTATGATTTATGGCTTGAAAAATGGAGGCTTGGGTGACTTAGAGGGTCGGCAATAGCTAAAGGAAAGAGATGGAGAGAGTTGAAAGTTTTTGGAGTGTGAAATGAAGGAACTAAAGCTAAGCTATGCTCACCTCTTTTATAAAAAAAATCTAAACTCACTTAACCAACTTAAGCTTGATTAATCAAGCAAACTTCAGGCTAATTTGGGGACAAATTTTTGCCCCATTTCTGCCCATTCCCATCGAATGTGCTGCTACAATTTAAGGGAGAAAAGCTAAAAAAATTTGTTGATTGGAAGTGATGGAAATGAATAATAGTTTAATAGGTTTTTTGTCATAATTCTCCCATTTTTTATTTCTTGCTTTTTGGGGTTTTTAGCAACCAAAATCAGCTATTTTTCTAGCTATGGCACATGATTTTGAGCCTAGAAAAATTCATCTGTGTTGCTCTCTTCGTAGCCCAGTTTTCTACTGTGGTTTTCAGTTCTTTTTCGGCAGTGTTCTAATTTTCATCCAAAAATCAGATTTTCTAAATCTGATTTTTACACTGATGATTTCTAGATGGTTTATACTGTCCATGAGCCCATTCCACACCAATTTACTATTTATTTTCTATATTGTGGTTATGTCTACACTATGTTGTCCTTTCACACGCAAACCGAGCTGTTCCCGATTGAAATTTTAGACACAGTCTCTCTTGACTAATTCGGACGTGTTGATTTCAATTTTATCAATCTTATATCCGTCCGGGATCATCTAGATCAATTTTCAAGATCTGTGTGATCCCATCTCAAAAAACGTATCAGGTGCCCGATTAACTAATTTGGGCGTCCTGAGTTTAAATATATTAGTTTTGGGGCGAGATAAGGTCGTCTTGACCCTCATCTCGATACTGCATATCTCTCAGAAAAAAAATTATAGTTTGTGCCCAATTGACCAAATTGAGCCTGCTGGCTGTGAATATATCAGTTTTAAGTCAAATTAAGGCCGTATTGACCAGTAATTTGGCACTGTATTTTTCACTATTTACTATTCATTGCTTTCTATTCTAACTAACTAGTTGAGCGTTCTAACTCTGATTTTGTCAGTTTCTAGATGAGAAGAGGTAATCTAGACCATTTTCTCGGTATTGTACCTTGCTAGGGTTTTTATCGTTATTGTGCTCAAAGGTTCGGTCCGAGCGTTCTGGTGATCTGTTCACCAGTCTTGTGTCAGGAAATGGTCATCTGAACCAGTCTCCTGATACTGCATATTTTATACACTTATACACATAATAAGGTGGACTGAGTTCACTGTCGATCACCCCCTTTCACTGCATGAATATTACCTAAATAATATCATATATGTTTAGTCTATTCAATTGGACTTTATACTATTTTTCAACTTCATTACTTATTACATAGTAATTAAGCTTCATAAGTCGCGAGAGTCGTTTCAGTGGCTCTCTACTCTATACACAGCCTTCTACATGGCCTCATATATGGGCGTGTACAAGGCTACACGGGCGTGTACTAGTTGAGCTTACTTAATACGATCATGTCTTGGAATGTGTTCATTTTACCAAATGGTACATAGTCTCCTACACGGCCGTGTACCTGGCCATGTTCACTTACACAGCCATGTTCTGAAATACAGCCCTTTACACGTTCATTAACCCGAGTGGTACATGGCCACTTACACAACCGTGTACTTGACCGTGTCACACCATACGGCCATGTAAACTCACACGGCCTTTCTTACATATACAGTCTGATCGGTACACGGCTTCTTGCACAGCCATGTACCTGACCGTATTCTATGAATTTGCACCAAATGGCATCAAATTAATCCTCAACTTCTCATTATATGAAAATTAAGTTACAGGAATGGGACAATCCTTACAATCTACCCCTTTACAAAATTTTTGTCCTCAAAAATTAGAATAAATCTGGTAAGTCTCTTCTCATATCCTCTTCCCGTTCCCATGTAGCTTCTTCGAGGTTATGATTCCACCATAATACTTTTACAAGTAGAATCACTTTATTCCTAAGGACTTAATCTTCCTTGGTTAGAATTCGTATGGGTTTTTCTTCATAGGTCAGATCGGTGTGTACTTCAACTAGCTCTTAACTTAGTATGAAGGAACTATCTGGCACGTACTTCTTTAACATCGAGATATGGAACATGTTATGCACTGATGTTAGTTTGGGAGGGAGTGCTAATCTGTAGGCTACCTTCCCAACTCTCTAGAGAATCTCAAAGGGTCCTATATATCTAAGACTGAGTTTTCCTTTCTTCCCAAAGCGCATCACCCCTTTCATGGGTGCCACTTTGCGAAAAACTAAATCTCCTTCTTAAAATTCGAGAGGCCTTTGTTATTTATCTGCATAACTCTTTTGGCAGCTATGAGCTATATCCAGTCTCTCTCGTATAAGTTTCATATCTTCTATTATGCTCTTGATGAGGTCCGTGCTGATGAGCTATTTCTCTCCAACTTCATGCCAATGCACCGGAGATCTGCACTTCCTTTGGTAGAGTGCCTCATACGATGCCAATTGAGGAGTGGTAGCTATTATTATACGAGAACTCTATCAGTGGTAACTTCTGATCCCAGTTCCCTTTGAAATCTAGGGCACATACCTCAGCATATCCTCCAACGTCTGAATGGTTCTCTTAGACTGGCCATCAGTTTGAGGATGGAAAGCTGTGCTGAACTTCAACTTAGTTCCCATTGAAGCTTAAACGCTCTACCAAAACCTGGAAGTAAAGCATTCGTCGCGATTTGAGATTTCGGTACATTGTGCAGTCTAACTATTTGAGCCACATACATTTCTGCCAGTTTCTCTACTGAATAGCTCAGCTTCATGGCTAAAAATTAAGTTGATTTCATTAGTCGGTCCATAATTACCCATATTGCATCATTGTTGCTTGATGTTTTGGGCAATCTAACCACAAAATCCATTGTGATCTACTCCCATTTCCATTCAAGCAGCTCGATCTTTTGCAGTTCTCTTCCTAGTCGCTGATGCTCTACTTTAATTTTCTGGCAGGTGAGGCACTTTGCAACAAATTCGACGTCGTTTTTCATTCTTAACCACCAAAAGCTCACTTTTAAGTCCTGGTACATCTTATTCGCCCCTGGATGTACCGAGTATGGTGTGTCATGGGCCTCTGAAAAGATTCTTTTGCTGAGTTCTTCCTCCTTTAGGACACATACTCTATCTTCGAAATAGAGTATGTCATTCTTAGAGACTTGAAACTCTGAACTCTAGTCCTCCGTTGCCTCCTTTTTGAGCTTAATTAGGGTTGAATCGAGGTCTTGGCTAGCTTTAATTTCTTCTAAGAGCGTCGACTGGAGGGTCATTTCAGCCAACCTCCTCGTCAAAACCTCGATTTCGCTACTACGGAGTTCCCTCTATAGTGCTTCTGGTAGGACACGAACAACCATGAGTGACGAGGTATGCTTTCTACTCAGTGCATCGACCACCTTATTTGTTTTCCCTGGATGATATAAGATTTCACAGTAGTAATCCGTCATAAGTTCCAGCCATCTTTTCTCCCTCATGTTAAGCTCTTTTTGTGTGAAGATATACTTGAGGCTTTGTTGGTCCGTGTAGATCTCGCACTTGACGCCATATAGGTATTGCCTCCATATTTTAAGTGCAAACATGACTGCTGCTAACTCCAGGTCGTGTGTTGGATAATTCCTATGATGTCCCACCCTACATAGGGTTTAAACAGCATTATTACAGTTACCTACTGTTGCCAACTACGATAGACTGTAACCACTTGGGTCGTCAGCAACTTACTTTTAACTTTCTTTTAACTTATTCTGATATCACCTTTGACGGCTGGTATCTTACTTTTAACCTACTTCCTTTAATATGCTTATTTTAACTTCCCATTTGAACGTGAAAATAGGGAATACATTTTTTTTTCTTTAAACTTGCAAATTGTATCATCGTAAAACATTTGCTATAGTAAACATTTTGCTTTATCATAACTTGATATACATCATAAAACATCATTTCAATACTCTTTTTAAAATAGCTCAGCGGAAGACTCATAGCAGTACCATAACCCTCACCCAGTCCCTTGGCACATGCAAATCACATTCGTCATCCATCACTTGTCTTATCTTTGCGTAGGATGCTTACCTACAACATAAACAAACTTGTGAGCAGCAAGCACAGCAAGTTCAAACATACATTCATGACATATTAATACTCTTACCTTTTTGAACAAAGCATGTCTGATACCAACTGTGGCATCAGAACATTAACATAACATATATCATACATTACTTAACACTTATACTTATCATACATAACATGGTCAACATACTTTACGTCATAATCCTACTTTCATACGTATCATCGTAAACATGCTTAATGTACTTTAAACATGCTTAATATCATGAACATACTTTTGTACTTATCATACTTTAACGTCTTGACCATACTTTCATACTTAACATACTTTATATCATAACCATATCATATTTTACATGTAGCATACTTAACGTATGGAAACATAGCATACTTAACGTATGTTTACATATCGTAAACATAACATACTTGAAACATAACATACTTATTGTATGTTTACACATCGTAAACATAACATATTTATCATACTTATTATCATGAAATTACTTTCACATTTAACATAGTGAATATACTTATTATACCTAAATACATAAAACTTCGTACATATACTTTAGCATCGTAAACATACTTACATATACTTAAATATCCTTAACGTCATAAACATACTTTCGTACGTACAAAACATTACATACACATATCGTTCATTACTTAAACATTCATATTTAAGCATAACATACTTATTTAACATCATATAGAGCATACTTAAACATAGTATGATTGACTTATGTATATCAACTAATGCGTAATAGTTATAACACATCATATACATAACACAACGTTAGTCACGTTATACTTGCTTATTACCATGAATAGTACTATTTACTATGAATAGTAACTTATAACATTATGCTTGCTTAACATTTATACTTAAACATATTTATCATCATTCATACTATATTGGACAGAATATATCTGATACTAACCATGGCATCAGAACATTAACATAACGTATATCATACATTACTTTAAATTTCATACTTAACGTACATAACATTAAAACATACTTGTACATACTTTACATCATAACCATACTTGACATATTTCACATCATGAACATACTTTCATACTTAACATGCTTTAACCATACTTAATATCCTGAACATACTTTCGTACCTAACATACTTTTAACATATTTTTACATCCTGAACAGAATTTCATGCTTATCATCGTAAACATACTTAACATCTTTAACGTCGTGAACATATCATATTTTAAACATAGCATATTAAATGTATGCTTGAACATCGTAACATAACATATTTAACATCCTTGATATCGTGAACATACTTCCACATTTAACATCATGAACATACTTGTCATACTTAAATATGTAAAACATCGTAAATGTACTTAAGCATCGTAAATTATACTTACGTATGCTTAAACATCCTTAACATCTAACATAACATGGATGATTAACATAATAAATAACATGCATTACTTTTGCATTACTATTCACTATAAATAGTACTCTGATCATGAATAGTACTATTATGAATGGTACTGTTGACCATGAATCGTAACATTGATTGCATCAGTATTCATAGTGTTAGTATATTATGCTCGTTTATAGGCTGCATTTTTGGTCTTGAGTCTTTATCTTTCATTACGTTCTGGTTTTGGGCCCCATGATTGGTCGTACCGTAATGCGTGCATAACTGAGAGGGAATCTAGGAAGCGACCCATTGGGCAATCCTCTACAGTCTACTTGAACATTAGACTTCTGCACCTGGGACGTACCACCGACGGTTTGGAAGCCATATCATAACTTAACATGAGAAACCTCTACCTGTGTGGGAGGCCGGTACGCCAAAGTGGTTTCATTACCATCTTTCATACGGTTCTTAATCGCTGGCATCATCATTGCCTCCTTGGTCTGGAACATTTATTACATTTCTTTTCTTATTCGTGTATATTTTATTTACACATTAGTGTGCATATAGCACCTTGGTACATACTTTACATGTCATACATATCATATAAACATATTACGTAATTTCATGTTACAGACATTTAAGATGTCTAAACTTACAAAATATAACACATAAACATAAACATGTCAGGTCAATTTATATTTAACTTAGACATAACACATAGTTCATAACATGACTTTCGTAACATTCATATCATAGTATCTTGACACTAAAACTGCACATACAACACATAAACATGACCAGTGAATTCATGTTGCAGTCATGGAAATGTTTAAATTTATCACACATAACATATAGACATAACATAACGTGTCAATTCATATTGCAGATAATTCACATGTTTGAACTCACAGTATTTAACACTTAGACATAACAGTCCATTCATATTGCAGACATGGAAATGTTTAAATTTTACCGTACATAACATATAGACATAACATAACATGTTAGATCATGTTGCAGACAGTTCACACGTTTGAACTTACCACATATGATAATTAGACATAATAGTCTATTCATGTTACAAACATGAAAATGTTTGAAACTTATAACATATCACACTTAGACATAACAGTCTATTCATGTCGTAGACAATTAAATGTCTGAACTTATTGCATATAATACTTAAACATAGAAGTCAATTCATATTGCAGTCAGGAAAACATTTGAACTTACCTCACATAACATATAGGCATAAACATGCCAAGTAAATTCATATTACAGACAGTGCAATGTTTGAACTTACTACATAGAACACATAACACATAACATTACCAGTCCATTCATGTTACAATCAACTAAATGCTTGAACTTACGACATATAACACATAGAAGTCCATACATATTGCAGACATGGAGGTGTTTGAAACTTACCACATATGACCCTTAGACATAATATTCTATTCAAGTTACGAACATGGAAATATTTGAACTTACATGTTGCACATAAGTCACATAGACATATAAGTCAATTCATGTTGCAGTCAATTAAATGTTTGAACTTACAGATACTTCTGCTCGTATCTTCTTTCTTGCTTTCTTGGTCCATAGACATCCCTTCATAGCGTCTATATCAGATTTCTATAACTGAAATAATCACGGTTATTTCCATTACTTGAATCATACATAAAGCTTAATAAAATGTAAAAATTCTGCATTTCATTTCCCAATCATGAATTAGGGGTCTAATATCCCATTTATAATTTTTTCATCAATTTCTATCAAAAATTATGATGAATAGTAATTTTGACTAATGGTCATACTTTCATTTAAGTACTTTCCTTCTTTTAAAATCTTGAACTTGACCTTAAAATCTTAATTAAACTCATTTGTCACTTTTCCGCTAACTTTTGGAAAAATGACCTTTGTATCTCGAACTTTTGGCAAAATTATCGTTTTACCCCTAGCGGGATTTTTCTCACTTAAACTTTACTTTTGGCCTTTAAAATCCTTATTAGAGTCTTTGAATCATGTTTGAAGCTCTAATAGTTCATTTTGACTATTTCCTAAATTTTTGGCAAAAATTACTGTTTTGCTCTTAACAGGGTTTTCTTACTTTTCTTCGACTTAAAACTTGATTTTAGCTTTGAGAATTCTATTTAAGCTATTTTAAGGCTCTAACGGTCCTTTCTAAGCATTTGGGAAATTTTGGTCAAAACGATTATGAATAGTAACTTTGACGGTAAATAGTACTATTCACCATAAATAGTACTACTTACATGAATAGTATCTTTACCCTGATCGTGAATCTTGTCATTTTAATACTTAAATTGGATTTTCTAAGTCCAAAGTAAAGATTTAACTGCCCAAAGGATTTACTTTGTTGTTTTAATGGTATTTTCTAAACTCAAAAGTCATAAATTCATCTTTCTTAGGCCTTAATAAATTTTAACAGCATTAATCGCTGTAATTTCTACAATTATTTCACACTCGACCCTCGGGTGGTACTATTCTGACCCTCGGTCGTTAATCCTCATTTTTGGGCCTAGGTCACCGAAGGGGCTCAGGTTTCTATCCCGACCACATTTTTACCCCTCGTTTCCTAAAATACCCGTTTATGCCGTTTTAGAAATTTCGACAGCATTTTCGCTTAATTTTTGTGTTCCCAGCATTTAGGAAACGCCTCAAAACCATCTAACCTATTTATATTCTACCACGTACTATACCAGAGGCCTATATTTTTACGTAAAAATTCAACTTTTACGTAAAAATCTTTACATTTTACAAATTTTCTTATTTAACTATTTTTCATACATAATCGATTTTTCTTACAATTTCACATGCTAAAATACATAATTAATATATAATCATTCCAAAATATAAATTAAAGAATGAAAGGATTGAATTCACTACCGAAATCGTCCCACCGGCGATTAAATGAACCCTTTGGTCTCGCGTGGACAAACTTTATTTCACCATTCTTCACTTTTGAAATTCCGTCTTGCAATTCCGATCCCGCGGATGTGTTCGGAACGTCAAAAATAGGCCAATGGATTATTCTTCAAATTTTGGAGTCTGGGTCATCGTTGACCAGCATTGACCAACCATTGACTGGCATTGACTACGGTGGCGAGGAAAAAGGCTACCACCATCTCGTAGATCTCGACATGAGGAACCCATTGGTGGTAACAACTTCACCAATCAAGCCTCCTATCACCTAAATCAAGCCTCGAAAGGGTGATGGTGATGGCGATGTCCATTCTCCGTCGTGCCGCTTTTTTTCTTGAAATTGGTTTGGGGATTTTGTTCCCCATGAAATTCTGAGCATTTTGGTACCGGTGGTGTGGCTCAACTCCACCCGAAACAGCAAGTTTCACGGTGGCAACGACATGATCTTGGGCGGCACGATCCGGCAGCCGTTGAGCTGAAACAAGGCCTGGGTTTTGTTCTCCTCTTCACCACGAAACTTTTGGGATCGGAATCGTGTTGACCGGACATCGGATAGTGGAGATCCGGCGTCACGAAAAGCTCAGCCACCGGCGACATTCGGGCGGCACGTGTGGCTTCCTCCAGCGGCGGTTCCGTCGACTCGCCACACCATTGGACTCAGCTTGGCGAGAGCTTTCCAACGGGACCGGCGGTGTCAAAAACATACATTGTTTCTGATGGTCAGTTACTATTCATTTATGGAGGTGTGAGGCAAAAGAGAGAAAGAAGAAAAATGTGAGGGCTTAATTTGAAATTTCTGATTTTTCGCCCTTATATATACTTTTTTTGTCCAAAATTTCAACATGAGCTATCTTGACTAATTTAGGCGTGCTGAACCCAAATATATCAGTTTTATTTTCATTTGAGGTCATCTCGTCTAGTTTCCGGTACTGCAAATTCGGGGTCAAAAATTACCTTTGTGCTCAATTAACTAATTTGAGCATGCTAATAGGCTATATTGACTAATTTGGGTGTGCTGAACCCAAATTTATCAGTTTCAACTTCATTCAAGGTCATTTAAACCAGTTTTCTGGTACTGAATATTTCCCGGTCAAAATTTACATTTTGTGCTCAATTGACTAAATTGGGCATACTGATTCTAAATATATTAGTTTTATATCAAGAAAATGTCATCTTAACCAATTTCTTGATACTGTGTGTTACACACACAAGTACATATATAAAATTATTACATTTCACATTTTAAACATAAAATTCATTGTGTACATTCCATGTATCATTTTTCCGAGAATGATGAAATTTCCCGATTGTCACAATTCCTCTAGTGGTTTTGTAGGAATAAAATCGGTAAAAATCCATTAGAGCGGTGCAGCGGAACAAAATTTTTTTTTTCAAGATCGTTAAATATCTCATGATGCCATATACAATAAACCAACAACAATAAAACTCATACCTCAAGAGGATGCCAATTCTGCAGGAGGAGAATAACTGGAGGGCTTCAACCAACTAGCCTTCTCTACTATTCTCCAATTCTCGAATGGCAGAGTGTGTGGGCACTCGGTTCCTCAACCGGTATGCTAGCACTGCTAATCTTCTTACGACCACCCAGATCTCTAAAGAACTTATTGTCACGGTGAGTTATCCAATAATAAGCCAGCTCACCTGAGAGTCTGTGGTCTGAGAGAATTGGAGTGGCAAGAACTCTATTTATAGACTTGCATGAGTTGATCCTCTGAATTCGAATTGGATTAGGAGAAGATTTTCTCACTTATCCACACCCAAAATCTGAATTTTTCAAGCCAAAAAATCAACAAATAATTTCGGCCAACTTTTAGATTTTGTTTTCAAAATTCAAACAGGATTTTAACTTGAATTTTATCTCCTCATTCCCTCACATAAACCGATTCCCCTTTGTTCCAAAAAGATGACTAGATTCAGTCATTAAAGTATGAGGAGAATCAAAATCCAAATAGGATTTTCTAACTTGAATTCTATCTCAACCTTATCCACTAAAAAATCTGAAATTCCCTTTGGATTTATCCAATAAATTTTGTCCACTTTAAGGAAGAGAAAATCCAAATTCAACTAGGATTGAAACTTGAATTTTTCCTTACATCCTTATCCACAAAAACCGAAAATATCTAGGAGGATTTTCCTCAGCTAATTTTCGGCCACTTTTGTTAGAATTAGGATTCAAAATTCAAGTAGGATTCAAACAAGATTTTCCTCTCCTTTATCTATATCAAAACCGAATTTTCTCTTGTGGATAATCCACAAAAAATTAGAATCCTATATGGATTGTGATTCAAAATTTGAATTTCAAATTTCAACGTTCAAATTTCAAAATTCAAACTTCAAATTCAAATTTCAAATTTGAAATTCGAATTCAAATTTCAAATTCAAATGTCAAATTTGAATTTCAAATTTGAATTTCAAATTCAAATTTCAAATTCAAAATTTAAATTTCAAATTTCAAATTTCAAAATCCACAAAAAGTTGTATTTCAAATTTTTATTCTCATGGATAATTTTCTACAACTCTAATCCAATCTCAAATAAAACCATGACAACTTTATTTGGAGTTCAAATAATTATGTACTCTATTATCCAAAATAAAATATGAATTCAACCAGAGAGAATCTTGTCTACTATCCTAAGCCTATGTCATCACCATCCATGCATAATCAACTAGCCAATAAGCATACACTGATCAATTTGCCAATCGTTAAGGAATTATGTGGAGCTAGTAGAGGGACCAATTGGACATATATAATCGGGCTCCTGTGAATCCATATGATCATCATTCTATACTGAACAACTCAATCATATGATCACTAATTTCAGAGTCACACCACTATAAACCTGAAACTGAACTCCCAATTATATACTGTATTACGTAAGCCTGTGACGAGCTACTGTCCATAATCAGCCTTAGTTCAAAGTCTGTTTAATCCTATTGATCAGGCTATCTTAAAGTTCCATTATACTATTGAATAGGAAAATGATTATTCACATGTGAATAAGAAGTCATCTGCCCAGTAGACGACCCAAGGCCTTGTCCATTTTCACATCTAGTATAATGCCTTTAAGAGGATACCTTTAACTCCTTGGAGCTATGATTCTGATATCTGTAAACAAACCCTTCATCGTATACAAGTCATGCACCCAATGAACCGGTCTATAAGCTTACTACCTCTGAGATGCTTTAGCCATTGGAACATCAAAGTACACAAGTCATATACATGAAGTAGTTCATTTACTCAGGATTAAGGTTATTGCATAATGAACGTCAAAAGTAGATTGATCCACTTATAGTGGACTTCGTAGATCAATCACGCTTTAGTCCTGGTCTAATATGTCACCGCCAAGCAATATATCTATGTCTCTACTTAGGAGTCTATGCTCCGGATAGTCAAGACAAACCGTCCCCACTATGACTTTAGACAACATAATAGTCTTAACATGAGTTAGATGCTTGGTCTAACCCCATAGACTACAGACCTTAGTTTAGACCACTTACTTTAGAATATTGTCTTCTTGCATACAAAAGTCCATTGCATGCAACGTTCTAATAGTTTTAACACAAGCAGTCAGTGAGCCATATTTGCTTACATTTACTTTAACATGTAAATAGAATAAGAACAAACAGCAATGTAATGAATAACCTCTATATTATAATTTTATTATCTAGTTCAAAATAAATACATAAAATGTCTCTTATACTTAAGACATTTCCTAATAGGTTTTTGAGTTACCGCGAAGCGTATGCGACCACTCTACCACCTCGCATTAGTATGACTCCTAGTCCAGTCTTGGACGCGTTGCTATAAATTACAAAATTGCCCTTCCTAGCATCCAGTATGTTCAGGATTGGAGCGCTCATGAGTCTACTTTTTAATTCCTGGAAGCTTTTCTCACACTTGTTTGTCCACTCATACTTCTTTTCCTTCTTGGTCAGTGCTGTGAATGGTGCGGCTAGCTTTGAAAAACCTTCAACGAAAAAAACCTTCAATGAAATGTCGATAATAACCCGCTAATCCTAAGAAGTTGTGGATTTCTATTACGTTCTTTGGAGTCAGCTAGTTGCTAACTGCTTTAACCTTTGCCGGGTCTATTGATACTCCTTCCTTGGAGACCATGTGACTAAGGAAGTGGACCTTCTCCAGACAAAATTCACACTTGAGAAATTTAGCATATAGCTGATGCTCTTTTAACTTGAGTAGAATGGCTCTCAGATGCTCCTCATGCTCCTCCTTTGTCTTGGAATATACAAGTATGTCATCGATAAACACAATGACAAACTTATCTAAGAATTGCTTAAACACACGGTTCATTAAGTCCATGAAAGCTGGCGGGGCATTCGTCAATCCGAATGACATGACAAGGAATTTGTAGTGTCCATATCGAGTTCAGAAATCCGTCATGGGTATGTCTGCATTTTTTATCTGCAATTGTTGATACCCGGAACGTAGGTCAATCGTTGAAAATACTATAGCACCTCAGAGCTGGTCGAACAGATTGTCGATCTGTGGCAATGGATACTTGTTCTTTATGGTGATCTTGTTCAGCTTCCGGTAGTCTATGCATATCCATAATGTTCTATCCTTCTTTTTCACGAACAAGATTGGTGCTTCCCACGATGAACAACTCTGTCGGATAAAACCCTTGTCCATCAACTCCTTTAACTGAGTTAGCTCCTTCAACTCTGTCGGTGCCATTCTGTAGGGAGCCTTGGATATGGATGCTGACCCTGGTAGTAGCTCTATCTCAAATGATATCTTGCGTTCTGGCAGAAGTCCTGGGAGATCCTCTGGAAACATTCCTACCAACTCCTTAACTATTGGCATGCTGTCTGGCCTTGCCTCCGCTTCTTGCGTCTTGTCCACTATATGTGCAAGGAAGCCAGTGCATCTGCTGGATAGAAGCTTGTGGGCCTTCATAGCAGAAATCATCATCTTGGGTTGTTTCAGTGATAAACCCTCTAGACAAACTTCTCGTGTCAGACTGGCTCGAAGGTAACCTCTCGTCTCTGACAGTTTATGATGGTGTGGTACTTGATGAGGAAATCCATCCCCACTATCACATCATAATCGTGCATGTCGAGGATGATCAGGTTGATACTTGGCTCCCATCTGTAGATAATTACTGGTACATGGCGTAGCCAGTAATTAGACAACAAAACTTCCCTGGAGGGAGGAGCAGTTTGAATAGTTTGGTTCATTCTATCTATTTTTTGGCCCATCTTCCTAGCAAACTCTGATCATATAAATAAATGTGTTGCTCCAGAATCAAATAAAACCAGTGCAGTGGAGTTGGTGACAGAAAGCTGACCTGTCACCACGGTCGAGGTTCCGGCTTACACATCCTCTCTTATGAAAGCATAGATCCTCCCCTACGTCTCTGGAGCTTCTAACCTACCCTGGGCTATTGATGGACCTTCAATTCTAGCTTGGGTAGTGTGCAGTTGTCTACTAGTGGGGTGGGCTTGGCCCTGCTGATTCTGCAGGTTTGAGCGACAATGTTTGGCGAAGTGGCCTTCCTTGCTATATATGTAGCAGCCGCTGGTGCCTTAGCAGCATTCTCCTGGGTGATTCTTTCTGCACTTTAGAGAAGGTGGGTGTTGATTTCCATTTCCCCCATGGTTGTTCTTTTTCTGGGGGAAATTCCTCTGCTGCCCCTGTTTGCTTGTGTTCCCTTTCCTTTTGTTGTTGTTATGGTTGGACTGTCTGATGTGTTAGCTGACCCCTATGTTCTATCCCTTGTGTTGTGAGTTAGGATTCGACCTTTCCTTGATCTATTTTGGCTAGTTCTTTTCTTCTCTCTTTGCCTTGAAAATTTGGGCCCTTCTCTCTTTGTCTTGGGCTAACCAGTATTCTGCTCGGATGGCCCTGCTAACATATTCAGCTACAGTTGCGAGCCCATGGCTGGCACTTCAGACTTGGACTGCAATGTCTGTCTAGAACATTTTCAGCATCCTCCGGACCTTTTCCTTCTTGGTTGATACTAAGTCGAGGCAAAGTCAAGCCAGCTACTCGAATTTCCAAACTGCTTCCATAGCAGTCATGCTGCCTTGGGGCAAATTATTGAATTCATCTTGCTGGATGGCTAGGGCTTCAACGTTGAAATACATCTGCCTGAACTCAGTGATAAAGTCTGCCTAGTTCATTTTATTGATGTTCCACCTAATAACCACGGTCTTTCACCACTGGCATGCTCCTTTGCAAAGGGCAAGGGATGCACGTAATACGTTTTCCCTCTCCGTTAGCCCTACGAGGTCTAAGATGACCTGGACGTCAGTCAACCAGTCATCAGTTTCAATGGAGTTCATAGTCCCCTCAAATTTAGGTACAACCATTCGTATAGGTCACCTTCTCTGTGGGCTAGCACAAGGACATTGGCTATTGCGGAAGCAGCCACAACTAGTGGTGCTGGCATTGTCTGGACTGGTGGGGCAGCTTGTTCTCTCGGGGTGTCGGGGGCTACAGGTGCTGCTTGGACTGGCACCTCCACTGGTTGTGGTGCCTGGGGTTGTCGGTTCAGTTGCTCCCTAAGCTGAGCAAGCTCTTGTTGTTAATTCATCATCTTTTCTTGCATGGCGGTGAGCCGTGTCATTAGCTCATCTCACGAGTGGCTTGGTTAATTTGTGCTCTTATTCTCGTCGTCGTCCCTATGTAACCCTATCACATAATGGGAAAAGAGAACATAAGTTCTTTAAATTTTTGTACTTGGGACTTGTATTACGTATCATTTTCTTTCTTACTTAACAATTCTATTTAAACATCATCGATATAAATATACATATTATATCTTTCTTTTCTTATCTTAATCGGTGATGCTCAATACAATGCCGCATCATATTGGAGCATTAACCACGTGCTAGGAATCGTCCTACACTTTTCATTATGCTTTGATCATACTTGTGGAAAATCATGTTTAGACCCTTAGGGCAAAACTTAACTGCTTTTTCATAAAACATCTCACAAAGTATATATATACTCAAAAATATATATATACTTCTAGTTTGGTGGGAGTGATGCACACTTCTGAAAATAGATCCCATAAAGTACAAATTATTAAATCAGACGGGGGAGCTACTGTTCCCCTCTACATATTTAAAAACAAAATTCTAGTAAAAATGTTACTACTACTCATAAGATAATCTAGACTCAGCATCGGACATCATCTTGTCCTCACTGTTTGGGTCCTCCTCCTCATCTCCCAAGATAATACTGCCCTCGTCGTCACTAGCGATGATAACCTGGGGCTCATACATCTCTATCCACTCATCGTCGCTAATATGATCGGGGAGCTCTTCCTCCTCATTGTTAGGTTGGGCATCAGGGATAGCCTCGTCATCATTTTCCTCCTCGGGGTGCTCGGGAGATTGGGAGACTGGCTCTGGATCCTCCATCGGGTCCCCATGGTCTTCGGGTACTACTGGCTATGGTTTGGCCATGAACCCGTTGTCAGTCGGTTAGGGTGCTGCCTTCGCCAGGTCAGGGTTGAGTGCCACTCACTTGGCGTCCACTATGTCTCGAACAAGGTACCTCAGATTCTCATGTGGCGGAGGGTAGTGGACGAGGTCCCTTATGTACCATGGGATCCCTCTCCAAAGCAGGTCGGTTACCTCTACAAATGTCTTGTCTAAGGGAATGCATGGTAACATAGCGTCCAAAAAGCGTTGACAATAATGTACCATGGTTTCTCTCTCATAAACAACCCAAATGTCAGAGAGGACCTGATATCACCTCTCTTCCATGTCATCCCAAGTAGCTGCATCCTTAGCTGGGCCATCGAAGTTACGGAAGTCTTGGCAAAAGTCAACCCACTGCATCGTTGGATCTCTGATCCTGTGTTGTTCGTTCCACCATATCAGTATTAGTCCTCGTAGTCGGCTACTGGCCATTACCACCTATAGGCGGAGTGGAATATGGCACGCTTCAAAGATCGCCTCTATATGATGAATCCAATAAGGGAGTTCGTGTGGGTTGCTACCGTCATATGTGTGTGGTTGCATGGCGATGAAAGCTATACTCACTTCTCGGTCCTCTTGCACTTAGTAGGGGTCTATTGGTGTAGCCATGATCTCCTATTATAAATTAAAAGTCAACTTATGTACTAAACTTTGAAAAACAAAACTAACTTACTTGGACAGATGAGGTAGGCATTCGGCGATATGAGGTAGGGTAGCAGGAAACTGCTTTGATACCAACTGTGGCATCCCATACCCTCGGTGGCCCATATTGTCACTAAAAACTTGCTTCTTTAATTAATACTTATACTTTCTTGCAATTGATACTTAAAGTTACTTAATTAGATAACATAATTTTAGGGACTTTTTGTTTTTGACTGCATACGTATTTACTATTCATGTACGGGTACTATTAATGGCTACTATTCAAAAATACCACTTAACGGTTACTATTCAAAAATACTGTTTAATAGTTACTATGCATAAATACTATTTAACGGTTATCATTCAAAATTACTATTTATCAGTTACTATTTAAAAATACCACTTAACGGTTACTATTCAAAAATATTATTTAACCATCACTATTCAAAAATACTATTTAATGATTACTATTTACAAATACTGTTTACTCAAAAATTATGCAGGAGAATACTCGCAGTGTATCCATAACCTCCCCTCACATCTGCCTCTACCGCCATCATCGCCTATAGATGATTATGCCATAGGATGCTTACCTACAGTATGAACACACTCCTTGAGCTTTACGTCCAGTAAGTACAACATGTTACTGCAAAATATGTTTAAACATAGTACATACTTAAAATCACATAAGCATGTCATACACCATGCAACAAATCTCATACCATCACATAACATATCATTGAATATAAAACTTTACAAATATTATGCATAATAGAATACATCATGTACTGAGATGCATCTTACTGTAACTAGAAGCATGGTGAACTATAACTAATGTATGATCCGGTTATGTTCATTTATGCTTCAAACATTTCTTTTCTTTTTCTTTTTGTCTATTGAGGGCCCATGTGTCAGTACCGTGTGTGCACAGACCATTGGTAACTCCCGTGGTTAAAAAGCTGGAGAGCCATCAATGGATACTCAACTTTCTGCTTTAACTTATCTTAAAAACTCGTTCGACTCAAAAGGCCTGTCACAATCGAGAAATTTTACTGTTTTTAGAAATTTTGTATAACATATGCATACAAGGATTTTTATATGTATAATTGTAAAACATATGTTTTAATACTATTTAGAACGTGATGAAATGTTCTGACGGTGCTGATAAGAGTGTGTTCAGGAACAGAAAATTTTACCGAACCGAAATCAAACAAAATATGCCTTTTTGGTTTCGAAGATTCTATAAATATACTGTATGGCACTAAAAGATGAAATACTTATGGGATTGATTTTTAGGTAAACCGGAGTAAAATAAGGAAAATCGATTGCACGGACAGCCTCAGAAACTCGTCTACCGGATTTCGGTACAAAATCGTTCGGTTTGACTTTTGGTCAAAAAGTTTGACCTAAATTAATGAGGGGAATCAAAGATTGAATATGGGACATTGAAAGGATGTAAGGATACATCCAAATCTAAGGGTTAGGGTTTAAAGTCAAGATGATCCAATGGCCATGATTTAAAGTCAACATGAAAAGTCAAAGGAAGATTAACAAAAAATTCAAGATGTTTCTAGGGCATGAAGTGGCAGATTTTTAGGGGTAAAAATAGAAAAAAAAAAATCTGCCCTAATTTGTTTAATTATAAAGCAGCCCCTAAAGAGTTCAAAAATTGCATAAAAAGTTTGCAAAAGTGCCCTTAAAATAATTACAATTTAGTCCCTCCTTTTTGGCTGCATATATACACGGTTTTGGCCTCTAAAAAACCAGAAAAAAAATTTTGGTTTTCACCCTCCATAGCAGCCGTGCACCTCTCCCATTGAAACCAGAAAATTTTCTTCAAAATTTTTTCAAGAAAGTGTGAGAAATTGGTCTCCAAGTGCAAGGAATCAAGGAAGCAAGGTAAACTTCCATTTTTGCATGGTTTCTTATTGTTTTTCCATGAAAAATCCGTGCATGAATGGGCTGTTTTGAAGTCTAAAAATTCAGTTTTTATTTGGTTGATTCATGCTTGAAAGCATGTTAATGGTATGTGATTAAAACAAGTGTGGAATCATGAGCATGAAAAACTAGGTTTAGGGCATTTTCATTCACTAAAACTGTGTGTTATACATGGGGTGGAATGATGAATTTTTGGTGTTATTTTGTTTGGTTTTTGATGTTGAAATTCATGTGGGAATGTGAAGAAAGAAATGAATAAATGGAAGTGTAAAACATTAAGTTTTGTGTTTTTTTTTTCATGAAGAATCTGTGAGTCACACTAAGGGAAAATTAGATTTTATGTTGATGAATGTGTATGGTAAATATGGTTTTGATTTTGTATGGAAATCAAGAAATGGATAGGGAATTGAAAACAAAATTTTGAGATTGATTTTCAAGAGAAAAATCTGTGAGCAATAAGTGTTGGATTGGAAAGAAAATCTTCTTGATTAGTGTAATGTTTTAATTTTATAAGTTATGTGGATATGCAATGAGATTGTAGAAAAAGTTAGGAACAAGAAAAATTAGATTTTGGTACTTGTTGGTAACCAAAATAAGTGGCTAGGTTTAGTGAAAATGAGAAGTTTTGTTAGGGATATGTGAATGTGTAAGTCATATTTTAAACTGGGCCTAAAAATGTGGAAAAACGGATTTAAATCTCGTTAAAAACAAGTAAGTTTAATTAGAAAATTTTACGTAAAAAGTTTGTAACTTTTATATAAAATTAGGTTTGTGGTATAGTACGTGGCAGGGTAGAATAGGATAGATGGTTTCGAGGCGTTTCCTAAACGCCGGGAACCTAGAAATTCGACGGAAATACTGCCGATATTTTCAGGATGCCCGAAGGGTAATTTGGTAAATAAGGGGTAAAACAGGGTTGGAAGCCGGAAACCAGAGCCCCCTCGGGAACCTAGGCTTGAGAAAAGGATGACGGACGATTTCATAAGTAGTGAAATGTCCATTTGAGGTCCCAAACGGTTAGAAAAATGAGAAATGACCCCGAAGGTTGGAACAGTACCACCCAAGGCTTGGGTGAATAGTAAGCCAAGCATTTCGGCGAGAAACATCGTAAAAGCTCGATACGACCTAAGAAAGATTATTTTATGATTTTTGGGATTAGAAAACTCACTTAAAAAGTTAAAACGAAAATTTTACAGTCTAAGGTCCCGTAAGGGGTAAAATGGTCATTTTGACCAAAATTTTCTAAATTGCTAGAAAGACCGTAAAAGTCTTAGAATGAATTTATTAAATTTCTAAAGGCTAAAATAAGGCTGTAAGTCAAAAAAAAAAAGGGGAAAAATCCCGCTAAGGACGAAATACTCATTTTGTCAAAAGTTAGGGGCAAAATGGTCATTTTGTAAAAAAGTTTAGAAAGTGATATTAAGGCCTAGAATAATATCCTCAGCTGTATACGAATTATAAAAATGAAAATATGAATCCCAAACGAATAATTAGGGATCTAAAATCAGAAATTTCATATTTTTACAATATTTTAGATATGAAATGAATAGTAAAAATAACTGTGATTTATTTTGGTTATAGGAAATCAACAAAGAGGCGATATAAGGACACCGGTTGATCCTGAAAAGGAAATGCTAGCAAAATATCTATAAGTTCAGACATTTACTTGTCTGTAACATGAATTTACTTGATATGTCTATATGCTATGTATGATATGTAAATAAGTATTAAGGTGCTATACGCACACTAACGTGGAAGAATAACTAACCACAACTAAAGAACATGATGTAAAGAGTTCCAGACCCAGGAGACAATCACAATGCCACTGGTCAAGAACCATAAGAAAGTCGGTAATGAAACCAGTATTGGCGTATCGGCTTCCCACACAGGTGGAGGTTCTTAATGTTCAGATATGATATGGTTTCCAAACTGATGGTGGTACGTCCCGGGTATGAAAGTCTAATAGTATGTAGACTGTAGAGGATTGGCCAGTAAGTCGCTCCCCAAAGTCCCTCTTCGTCATGCGTGCACTACGGTGCGACCAATCCAGGAACCCAACACCATAACTAAATGCAAGATAAAGACCTACGACTTAAGATTTGCCATAATTGAGCATAATATGTACTAACTGTATGTGTGGTAGCTTAGGTCAAAGTTGACATGAATAGTACCGATCAAAGTCAACCTTACTATTCATGATCAAAAGTCAAAGTTACTATTTATATGAATAATACTTTTATGATTTTATGTTTTATGTTCTAGTTTGTATGTTTGAACTTACCGAGCTTGTCGCTCATAAGTTTATTCATGTTGTAGGTAAGAAGCCTGTACACCAGTAGCTAGTGGATGGACGAGGGGCGGGATCTGCATCTGCCAACAGGGTTGGACGAGGGGAATGGTCCTGCTTATGTCTTCCGCTAAGCAGATTTTGGAAAGTTATTTTGGATGTTTGTAACATGATGTAAATTAAGTATGACAAATATGATATGTATTACAGTATGTATTTTGTGAGGTTTTACGACTTTACAATTTAAAGTTCAGTTAAAAAAAAATATTCCAGTTTTTCACGATAAATTTAAGTTTAAAATTACGATTAGTAAATAACAAAGAAAAGTTATAAGTAAGTTACCAGCGATCAATTAAGGTTACAGTCTATCATAGCGGACATCAAAGCTCCAATATGCTAGTACTATTAGCCTCCATGAAGGGCGACCGCCACAAGGCTGGTACGACATGCCTATAAATTTCCATCTTGTTTATCTTTTCTAGTCACATGCTTCTCTAAGCTGTCCCTAATCCTACGCGGTATGGATGTATGGCATGTAACATGATCTTTCACTAATCTACTTGATTGTGAAACTATATGCTCTTAAATATGCTGTGCATCAATGTGTGCATGGCATACATACTTAACATACTGTAGAAACATTATTTTAAATACATTTTGTACTTACCTAATTGCAAGCAAATGCATACTTGTACTCACGCCTCTATCAGCTTACAAGTTACCACTAGTCATCAATAACGTATCTTATTAGCACCTTCGCTGAGTCACTAATATTATTAGTGACTATTACTTGTGTTTCTATGTAGTACCGAGGCCCATCAATAAACTATTGGCCTACTTTGGGAATTTGGCATGTAACTCTTATCGTTATTTGATTAACTGTCTCCTTGACAGATTAATCATCGTCCCTCACAGTGTTGTTCAAAACACAGTCCTTGACTGGTTGCCAACCAGTCAATTGACCGGTTACCTCGCGTATTGGTAACTAGGTAGCCTACTTGTTAGGAAATGCCCTAAGCATTAGAAACATTTTAATGTATTTATTTTGAACCGGATAATAAAATTATATATATAGAGGTTATTCATTACATTGCTATCTGTCCTCGTTTTATTTACATGTTAAAGTAAATGTAAGCAAATATGACTCACTGACTGCTTGTGTTAAAACTGTTAGAACGTTGCATGCAATGGACTTTTGTATGCGAGAAGACAATGTTCTAAAGTTAGCGGTCTAAACTATGGTCTATAGTTTATGGGGTTAGACTGAGCATCTAACTCATGTTAAGACTAATATGTTGTCTAAAGCCTTGGAGAGGACGGTTTGTCTTGACTGTATGGAGTTGGACTCCCAAGTAGAGACATAGATATGCTGCTTGGTGGTGACATATTAGACCGGGACTAAAGCGTGATTGATCTACGAAGTCCGCTTTGAGTGGATCGATCTGCTTTTAACGTTCATTATGTAGTAACCTTAATCCTGAGTCAAAGGACAGCTTCATATATATGACTTGTGTACTTTGATGTTCCAATGGCTAAAGCGTCTCAGAGGTAGTAAGCTTATAGACCGGTTTGTTGGGTGTGTGACTTGTATACGATGAACGGTTCATTTACAGATATCAGAATCATAACTCTAAGGAGTTAAAGGTATCCTCTTAAAGGCATTATACTGAATGTGAAAATGGACAAGACCTTGGGTCGTCTGCTAGGCGGATGACTTCTTATTCACATATGGTGAATAATCATTTTCTTAATTTGGTAGTATAATGGAACTTTAAGATAGCCTGATCAGTAGGATTAAACGGACTTTGACCTAAGGCTGATCATGGATATCATATGAGGGTTTTACATATATGACAAGGTCATTGGATAGTAGCTCGTCACAGGCTTACGTAATACGGTATATAATTGGGAGTTCAGTTTCAGGTTTATAGTGGTTTGACTCTGAAATTAGTGATCATATGATTGAGTTGTTCGGTAAATGAATGATGATCATATGGATTTGCGGGAGCCCGATTATATATGTCCAATCAGTCCCTCTACTAGCTCCACATAATTCCTTAACGTTTGGCAAATTGGTTTGTGTATGCTATTGGCTGGTTTATTATGCATGGATGGTGATGACACAGGATTAGGATGGTACACAAGATTCTCTCCGGTTGGATTCAGATTTTGTTTTGGATAATAGAGTACCCAATTATTCGAACTCCAAATAAAGTTGCCATGATTTTATTTGAGATTGGATTGGAGTTGTAGAAAATTATCCATGAGAACAAGAATTTGAAACACAACTGTTTTGTGGATTTTGAAATTTGAATTTTGAAATTTGAAATTTGAATTTTGAATTTGAAATTTGAATTTGAAATTTAAATTTGAAATTTGAAATTTGAAATTTGAATTTGAAATTCGAAATTCAAATTTTGAATCACAGTCCAAGTGGGATTCGAATTTGTTGTGGAAAATCCACAAGGTTTGAAATACGAATTTGAGTTGGATTTAGAGAGGATAATCTTATTAGAATCCTACTTGAATTTTGAATCCAAATCCTAACAAATAGCGGGTGAAATTTTGTGGATTATCCTCAATGGAATTTCGGTTTTTTGTGGATAAGGTTCAAGGGAAAAATTCAAGTTTCAATCCTAGTTGAATTTGAATTCTCTCCTTCCCTGAAAAGTGGCCGAAATTTTGGAGGGAAAATCTCCTAGGAAATTTCAGATTTTTTGGTTGAAAAAGGAGATAAAATTCTAGTTAAAATCTTGTTTAGATTTGGATTGGATTTATCCTAAATAAACCGAATTTTATTGTTAGGATTTTCCCATGGAAAAATTCAGATTTTATGGTTATGGATAAGGGAGAATATCTTTTCCTAATTCAATTCGAATTCAGAGAATCACCTCATGCAGGTCTATAAATAGAGGTCCTGCCACTCCAGTTCTCTCAGACCACAGACTCTCAGGTGAGTAGGCTTATTGTTGCACAGTTCATCGTGGCAATAAAGTTCTTTAGAGATCTGGGTGGTCGGAAGAAGACTAGCATTGCTAGCATACAGATCGAGGTTTAGAGTGCCCACACACTCAGCCATTCGGGAATTAGAGAATAGTAGAGAAGGCTAGTTGGTTGAAGCCTCCAGTTTTTCTCCTCCTGCAGATTGGCGTCCTTGAGGTATGAGTTTAAATTGCTGTTGGTTTATTTTATATGGCATCATGAGATATTTAACGATCTAAAAATTTTTATTGTTCCACTGTGCCACTCTGATACATTTTTACCGATTTATTTTTCCTACAATTGGTATCAGAGCCATCTCATGACTATGCCATGTACATAAATTAGACAATTACTTAGTCTTTTTATTTATGTATGGATTTGATATTTAGAGAGTGGCATTCTAAGGTTCCTTTATGTTGTTATCATGGATTATGCATAAAGTATGTGGTTATTTTAATTTTTTGAATTATTATAAGCATGCTTGTTTATACCGGTTATGGTTCCTTAGAATTTAGAAAAATTATATCTAGGAATTTTTATGTAACCATGGGAGCAGTTTATTAACACCGTAATTTTCCCATGGATTTTAATTTTTTGTCTCTTAGAATTTTTATGGTTAGAATTTTTTGTACACCGGAAACGGTTTAGGAAATTTTATGTAATTATTCTTGGAGGAGATTGAAGATTGAAGACCGTAATTTATTTTTTCCCAAAAGTTAAATTTGATTTAAAGGTTGAAATTTTGATTGTGTGGAAAATTTCAATTTAATTGGGATCCAAATTAATTTTTGGAGATCCTAATAGGTAAATTGGAATATGGCATGAAAATCGAGACACGACCCCTCGGGATAGGCTGACGGGCCTTGGTGGGGCTGCAGCCCCTGCCCTCGGGCAGGATGGGGCTGCGGCAACCCCCTGTGCAGGCCAACACCACCCACGGCCGCAGGCTTGGCCTGCAGCCAAGGGTGGCCGTGGCCTGCCCAAGGCTGGCCGCAGCCTGGGCATGCAGCCTCTGGCTGCAGGCGCTGCCTGTAGCCTGCCGGCTGCTGCGCCCAGCCTGGGTGTGCAGCCTGGCGCTGCAGGCTTGGCCTGCAGCCTGGCAAGGCTGCACAAAGGGGACAGCCATGGGCTGCCAGCCCCTTTGGGGCTGGTGGCTGCCCACGGCAGCTGCCGCCTTTGGGGGCGGTGGTGCGACAGTCTAAAAATCAGAAAATTTTGATTTTTAAATTAGAGATTTAATTTTAAATCATGTTTAAAAATATGTAATTGAAAATTTGAAATTACATATTATTACACATGATGTTTAAAATTGGTTAAAATTTGAATTGGAAATTTAAATTTTAAATAATTCTTAGGATGAGAAATAAATGGAGAGGCTACATAAAGATGGATACAAGAAGACGGAACAAAATTCAAGACCCAAAGAATGCTTTGGATGGAATTTTGTAATCTTTATTTTTTTTGTTCTAGGATGGAATCATGGCTTGGTTATTCTGTCAATTATTTTTTCTGTGATATGTCATAGATGTATAAATATGTATTGATGGATGTTTTATATGCATATTTGATAACATGTCATATAGGATAGGTGAGTGCCGCTCATACTATATTGATCATACATAATTTGTCAAAACTTGCATGTTTTTCAAAATATTGAGTGGGAGAGGGTTTCAAACAAAACCCACGGCCTCCATTGTTGATCCATATGTGAAAGCATGGTAACGCCTCGCGTTAGTTCTGCCCTGACCACACCCCTCGGTAAGTGTTTACCGCCGCCGGTATACTAGATTGGATCTCCTATGTGGAAAACGTGTTTGGGTATGATCCTATTCATGACCACCCCTCGGTGGCTTGGTAGGACGTGGATCGGGCTACGTAAACAATGGTTATACACTCAAGACTCGTTTAGTTATTAACCTTCCCTAGAAGCTCTGTTAACTAAACTGGTGGCCAAATAAGCGGTTATTAATATATGTCTTAACCTTGGAGGATTTAAGGCAACATATATTAATTGGACGGGGTCCATGTTCCGGCTATTTGTTTCCATGACCACCCCTCGGTGGCTTGGGGCAATAGGTGCTGAGAATTACCATTGCAATGCTATATGTTTTTCAAGTTTCATGTAGGAACATACTTGTATGTTTTATTTGCTAAATTATCTGTATATTTGCTTGGGCTTCATAATGATGTCTAGTATAATTTTATTTCAGTTCAAAATGTCACCGACACCCCTCATTTCGATACTTACTGAAAATAAGTTGAATGGCGATAATTATAAAGATTGGAAAAGAAATCTATTAATAGTTCTCAGCTGCGAGAGACACAAGTTCGTACTGGACGAACCATGCCCACCTGGGCCCAAACCTGACAAACCACTTGAGGAGGCCCCGGTTGCCTATAATCGTTGGAGAGAATCCAATAAGATAGCTCGATGCTACATCCTTGCTAGCATGACGAGTGCTTTACAAAAGCAGCATAAGACTTATCAAGTTGCTGGGGAGATCATGGACAATCTGGAGGACATGTTCGGAGGCCAAGAAAAATTGGCTCGACAGTCCGCTATAACCAGCATTATAAACTCTAAGCAAAAGGCGGGTACTCCGATAAAGGACCATATGATCACTTTAATAGGATTCTTTGCTGAGGCTGCCGAGAATGGTGCTGAGTTGGACTACAACACCCAGATCGAGATGGGGTTCAAGACTCTGTCTAAAGATTTTGTGGGGTTTAAGGCTGCATACAATCTGGCGACAAAGGAGTTAGGACTAACCGAGCTCATGAAGCAACTACAGGCTTATGAGCGGATGATCAGGGATGAGGATGTGGTCCGACCTAAAGGAGAGGCCAATTTGGCGGAATCTTCCAATCCCTCACGGAAGAGGAAGAGGCCAAATAAGAAGCAAGTGGCTTCTAGTTCTTCTAATCCTCCCGTCTCGGACGGGAAGAAGAAGAAGAAGAACAAAAAGCTGAAGGACCCTAAAAAGTCCAAATGCTTCCATTGTGGGAAGGTAGGTCACTTCAAGAAGGCTTGCCGGGAATTCCTAGCCGCCAAGGGCAAGGAAGGTAAGGAACTTCATTACTTGGAAGCGTGTTTGGTGGAAGAATCGAAAGACACTTGGGTCATTGATTTGGGCGCCACTAATCATGTTTGTGTTTCTATGCAGGGGTTCGTGGAAACGAGAAGTCTACATGATAGGAGCCTCTCGTTGCGGACTGGAGATGGTAGCTTTGTGGTGGCTGAAGCAGTGGGAGATGTTTACCTTTATTTTGATCAATTTAGGTTTATTTTATTGAAAGACTGTTTTTATGTTCCTAATTTTAGGAGGAACCTTATATCGGTAGCTTGTTTAATAAAGGATTCTTATTCAGTTTCTTTTAGTAAAAGAGTTGATATTCGTAGAAATAAGTCTTTTATCTGTTCTGGATGGATGGATGGAAACCTATATTTGATCAAACCAAAGATGTACTCACTGCTTGACACTGAATTAATTGATAACTCTAAAAGGTTGAAAGTTTCTCACTCTAACAAGGCGTATCTTTGGCATTTAAGACTTGGTCATATTAATCAGGATAGGATTCAAAGATTGGTGAAAGATGGTCCTTTAGAATCTCTAGAGGAGGTACGTCTTTCCCAATGTGAGTCTTGTCTAGAGGGTAAGATGACTAAGAGGTCTTTTGGAGCTAAGGGTATAAGGGCCCAAGAGCTCTTAGAAATTGTGCATACTGACGTATGTGGCCCCATAAACGTCACAGTACGAGGAGGGTTTGAGTATTATGTCGCATTTATAGATGATTACTCGAGGTATGGATATGTGTATCTGATGCACCGCAAAAGCGAAACCTTTGACAAGTTCAAAGAGTATCGTGCGGAAGTGGAAAACCAATTGGATAAATTCATAAAGACACTTCAATCTGATCGAGGTGGCGCATACCTCTCCGATGAATTTCTAGGACATCTTGTAGAGAACGGGATATTATCCCAATTGACTGCACCTGGTACTCTACAACAGAATGGTGTAGCCGAAAGGAGAAACAGGACCTTATTGGATATGGTACGGTCCATGATGAGTTATTCAACGTTGCCATTATCATTTTGGGGATATGCTTTACAAACGGCGTGCTATATTCTGAACCAGGTTCCGAGCAAATCAATTCCCAAAACTCTGTATGAATTGTGGCGTGGCAAGAAGCCCTCCCTTGGACATATGAGAATATGAGGCAGCCCGACACATGTACTGGATGGGGATGCGAAGAAGTTCGAACCAAGATCAGAATTGTGCATGTTTGTAGGGTATCCAAAAGGAACTAAAGGAGGTCTGTTCTATAACCCGAAGGAACAAAAGGTCATTGTCTCAACCCATGTGACATTCTTGGAGGAAAGTCACATGAATGACTTTAAGCCTCGAAGCAAAGTGGTACTAGAGGGGTTATCGGGTAAAAGAACTGCTCCATAGATTTCGGTCTTGGACGCAAGTCCAAGTTCCAGTGAAAGACCTGCAGACGATCAACAATTTAGGGTGCCTCATTGTAGTGGGAGGGTTTCTAAGAAACCTAATTTCTTCATGTATGATGCTGAGGTATACCAGGCCGAGGCTCATGAGCATGAGGATGATCCAGTCACTTATGATGAAGCTGTAAATGATGTTGATTCTAAATCTTGGAAACAGGCTATGAACAATGAGATGGATTCTATGAAATCCAACTCTATTTGGGAACTTGTAGATTTACCGGATGGGATAAAACCCATTGGATGCAAATGGGTGTACAAAAGAAAGAAGGATGCGAAAGGGAGAGTGGAAACTTTCAAAGCTAGACTAGTTACAAAGGGGTACACGCAAAAGGCTGAAATTGATTACGATGAAACCTTTTCTCCTGTTACTATGCTGAAGTCTATCCGTATTCTTCTGTCCATTGCTGCCGCTCTCAATTACGAGATCTGGCAAATGGATGTCAAGACGGCATTCTTGAATGGCCATCTTGAAGAGTGTATCTATATGATACAGCTCGGAGGGTTCGTAACGAAAGGCCAAGAAAGGAAAGTCTGCAAGTTGCTTAGATCCATTTATGGATTAAAGCAAGCATCCCGCTCATGGAACCAGAGGTTTGATCAAGCGATTAAGACATTTGGTTTTGAGCAGAACGTTGATGAACCTTGTGTTTATAAACGTATTAAGGATGGAAAAGTGGTCTTTCTGATACTCTATGTCGATGATATACTACTCATTGGGAATGATGTAGGGAACTTATCATCGGTCAAGCTTTGGTTGCACCGACAGTTTGACATGAAGGACTTGGAAGAAGCTAATTATGTTCTAGGCATTCGTCTCTTCAGAGATCTAAAGAACAAAATGATAGCGTTATCCCAAGCTTCATACATAGATAAAATAATTGACAAATATGCAATGCAAGAGGCAAAGAAAGGTTCACAGCCTTCTATTGCCGGTCTAACTCTTTCATTGGATGACTGTCCCAAGACATCGGAAGAAAGAGAGCGTATGAGTAAGGTCCCTTATGCATCCGCTGTGAGTAGCCTTATGTACGCTATGCTTTGCACTCGCTAGATATATGTTTTGCAGTAGGTATGGTGAGTCGATATCAAGCAAATCCTAGAACTAAGCACTGGCAGGCAGTAAATCGTATACTCAAGTATCTTAAGAAAATGAGGGATTATATGCTGGTGTATTCTGGAGGGGACCTAACACCCGTAGAATACATGGACTCTGTCTTCCAGACTTGCAAGGATTCGAGGAAGTCTACATTAGAGGGTACGGGGAGACAGGATTAGTGGATGTATGTAAGACCGCATCCGAGGACAATATTGCCGATCCCTCTACTAAGACTTTGGTGGCTAGAAGCTTTAAGAGGCACGTAGAGGCGATGGGGATGCGTAACATGGCACATCTGCTGGCTTAGGGCAAGTGGGAGATTGTTAGGAAATGCCCTAAGCATTAGAGACATTTTGATGTATTTATTTTGAACTGGATAATAAAATTATATATATAGAGGTTATTCATTACATTGCTATCTGTCCTCGTTTTATTTACATGTTAAAGTAAATGTAAGCAAATATGGCTCACTGACTGCTTGTGTTAAAACTGTTAGAATGTTGCATGCAATGGACTTTTGTATGCGAGAAGACAATGTTCTAAAGTTAGCGATCTAAACTATGGTCTGTAGTCTATGGGGTTAGACCGAGCATCTAACTCATGTTAAGACTATTATGTTGTCTAAAGCCTTGGAGGGGACGGTTTGTCTTGACTGTCTGGAGCTAGACTCCTAAGTAGAGACATAGATATATTGCTTGGTGGTGACATATTAGACCGGGACTAAAGTGTGATTGATCTGCGAAGTCCGCTTTGAGTGGATCGATCTGCTTTTGACGTTCATTATGTAGTAACCTTAATCCTGAGTAAAAGGACAGCTTCATGTATATGACTTGTGTACTTTGATGTTCCAATGGCTAAAGCGTCTCAGAGGTAGTAAGCTTATAGACCGGTTCGTTGGGTGCGTGACTTGTATACGATGAAGGGTTCATTTATAGATATCGGAATCATAGCTCTAAGGAGTTAAAGGTATCCTCTTAAAGGCATTATACTGAATGTGAAAATGGACAAGGCCTTGGGTCGTCTGCTAGGTGGATGACTTCTTATTCACATATGGTGAATAATCATTTTCTTAATTCGGTAGTATAATGGAACTTTAAGATAGCCTGATCAGTAGGATTAAACGGACTTTGGCCTAAGGCTGATCATGGATATCATATGAGGGTTTTGCATTTATGACAAGGTCATTATATAGTAGCTCGTCACAGGCTTACGTAATACGGTATATAATTGGGAGTTCAGTTTCAGGTTTATAGTGGTGTGACTCTGAAATTAGTGATCATATGATTGAGTTGTTCGGTAAAAGAATGATGATCATATGGATTTGCGGGAGCCCGATTATATATGTCCAATCAGTCTCTCTACTAGCTCCACATAATTCCTTAACGTTTGGCAAATTGATTTGTGTATGCTATTGGCTGGTTTATTATGCATAGATGGTGATGACACAGGATTAGGATGGTAGACAAGATTTTCTCCGGTTGGATTCAGATTTTGTTTTGGATAATAGAGTACACAATTATTCGAACTCCAAATAAAGTTGCCATGATTTTATTTGAGATTGGATTGGAGTTGTAGAAAATTATCCATGAGAACAAGAATTTGAAACACAACTGTTTTGTGGATTTTGAAATTTGAATTTTGAAATTTGAATTTTGAATTTTGAATTTGAAATTTGAATTTGAAATTTAAATTTGAAATTTGAAATTTGAAATTTGAAATTTGAAATTTGAATTTGAAATTCGAATTTGAAATTTGAAATTCAAATTTTGAATCACAGTCTAAGTGGGATTCGAATTTGTTGTGGAAAATCCACAAGGTTTGAAATTCAAATTTGAGTTGGATTTGGGGAGGATAATCTTATTAGAATCCTACTTGAATTTTGAATCCAAATCCTAACAAATAGTGGACGAAATTTTGAGGATTATTCTTAATGGAATTTCGATTTTTTGTGGATAAGGTTCAAGGGAAAAATTCAAGTTTCAATCCTAGTTGAATTTGGATTCTCTCCTTCCCTGAAAAGTGGCCGAAATTATGGAGGAAATCTCCTAGGAAAATTTGGTTATTTTGGATGAAAAAGAGAAATAAAATTCTAGTTAAAATCTTGTTTAGATTTGGATTGGATTTATCCTAAATAAACCGAATTTTATTGTTGGGATTTTCCCACGGAAAAATTTAGATTTTATGATTATGGATAAGGGAGAATATCTTTTTCTAATCCAATTCGAATTCAGAGAATCATCTCATGCAGGTCTATAAATAGAGGTCCTGCCACTCCAGTTCTCTCAGACCACAGACTCTCAGGTGAGCAGGCTTATTGTTGCACAGCTCATCGTGACAATAAAGTTCTTTAGAGATCTGGGTGGTCGGAAGAAGACTAGCAGTGCTAGCATACCGATCGAGGTTCAGAGTGCCCACATACTCAGCCATTCGGGAATTAGAGAATAGTAGAGAAGGCTAGTTGGTTGAAGCCTCCGGTTTTTCTCCTCTTGCAGATTGGCGTCCTTGAGGTATGAGTTTTAATTGTTGTTGGTTTATTGTATATGGCATCATTAGATATTTAACGATCTAAAAATTTTTATTGTTCCGCTGCGCCACTCTGATATGTTTTTACCGATTTATTATTCCTACACTACTGGGTTACTATGCGTAAACTTGGTGTAGTAACCGGCCGGGTTACTTTGCTTGTTTGGGTGTGGTAGTCTACCGGGCTACTAAGGCTTGCTTGGTGTGTTTTGTTTTTTTAAGAAAATCGTTTTGGCTAACTTATAAAATTCTTGGAAAAATTACGTGTTTGGAACCCGTCCCCTTATGACCCCGTTGGAAGGTGGGGGACACTTTTGTGAAAACCATGTTTATATTTTAAAGTGTTAAAACACATTTTTGAGGTTGCATTTTAAAGGTGGTTTTTGAACCACTTTTGAAAACTATTTTGAAACTTGATCGAAACGACTTTATTTGTAAATTCAGTTAACATGAAAGTTTTCATCCTCGACGACATGAACAAATCTTGTATTCACTCAGAGCTTAATTCTAGCTCTAATCAGCCCTAATCTTACTAAACCCGTGGCCTATGTGCCTAGTTTTTACAAAAAATCCCAGTTTTGCATTGTTTTGAAAACGGCTCTGTTTAAGACTCGAAACGGCTAAACTTTTAAAACATGCATAGGTCGTTCTTAAGGTATCGACGAGATCTACAACTTTTGTGTTGAGCTCAAAGTTCGGTTCGGACTCTAAGTGATCTATTTTTAATAAAACCCGAGACTAATTTCTGGGTTCAGATTTTGTTCCTAGTTTTGGGCGCCGAGTGAAAACCACTCGAAAAACCTATCGTAGTGTCATTTTTGGCCAAAGGCGCAAAAAAGACTGTAATGAAATTTCCTTAAAACACTACGTTTTACCAAATCCCAAAATCAGACCTTAAGGGGGTCAAAATAGCTAAAATCCATGGCCTTTCCCTGAGGACAGATTGTGTCGAATCACTAAAAACGTTTATGCTCTCATTTGTGCACAACGATTCGTAAAAATAATGTAAACATAACCACAACCACATAAACTTTAAAATGGAAACTTAAGTGCTCAAAATAGACTTATTACAAAACATTTGCATAAACAAATATATATAAATGGACTTGATCAAAATCTTAAAACCACTAAATCACTAAGAGTAGGGTTTTCAGTTATTACCTTTGTGCTTGGAACCAAGCACGATTTTGAACTATGGCTTGATGACCAAAACGGCCATGGAAAACCAAGGGAATAAGGGTCGGTTTTGTGCTAGCAAAACACCAAAATAATTTCTCTTAGTATCAAACCAAATCAACATCTACAAACCACGAAGATTGATTTGAAATCTTACCCTTGAAAGACTTAGAATGACTTGGATTTGAAGTCACCTAGCACAAGCTTGAAGAGGTTGGCTTTTGGTAAATTTTTGGTATGATTTATGGCTTGAAAAATGGAGGCTTGGGTGACTTAGAGGGGTTGACAACAGCTAGAGGAAAGAGAGGGAGAGAGTTGAAATTTTTTGGAGTGTGAAATGAAGGAACTAAAGCTAAGCTATGCTCACCCCTTTTATAGAAAAAATCTAAGCTCACTTAACCAACTTAAGCTTGATTAATCAAGCCAACTTTAGGCTAATTTGGGGACAAATTTCTACCCCATTTTTGCCCATTCCCACTGAATGTTCTGCTGTAATTTAAGGGAGAAAAGATAAAAAAATTTGTTGATTGGAAGTGATGGAAATGAATAATAGTTTAATGGATTTTGTGTCATAATTCCCCCATTTTTTATTTCTTGCTTTTTGGGGTTTTTAGCAGCCAAAACCAGCTAGTTTTGCAGTTGTGGTACATGGTTTTGAGGCCAGAAAAATTCATATGTATTGCTCTCTTCAAAGTCCAATTTTCTACTGCGGTTTTCGGTCCTTTTTTGGCAGTGTTCTAATTTTTATCCGAAAATCAGATTTCTGAATCTGATTTTTATACTGATGATTTCTAGATGGTTTATACTATCTATGAGCCCATTCCACACCAATTTACTATTCATTTCCTATACTGTGATTGTGTTTATACTGTGTTGTCCTTTCGTATGTAAACCGAGGTATTCCCGGTCAAAATTTTAGACACAGTCTCTCTTGACTAATTCAGACATGTTGATTTCAATTTTATCAGTCTTATGTCTGTCTGAGGTCATTTGGACCAGTTTTTGGGATCTGTGTAACCCCGCCTTGGAAAACGTGTCAGGTTCCCGATTAACTAATTTGGGCATCCTAAGTCTAAATATATCAGTTTCAGGGCGAGATAAGGTCGTCTTGACCCTCTTCCTAATACTGTGTGTCTCTCAAACAAAAATTCACAGTTCGTGCCCAATTGACCAAATTGGCTTGCTAACTGTGAATATATCAGCTTTAAGTTAAATTAAGGCTGTCTTGGCCAGTAACTTGACACTGCATTTTTTTACTATTTACTATTTACTGCTTTCTGTTCCAACTGACTAGTCTGAGTGTTTTGACTCTGATTTTGTCAATTTCTAAATGAAAAGAGGTTATCTGGATCATTTTCTCGGTATTGTACCCTACTAGGGTTTCTATTGCTATTGTGCTTAGAGGTTCGGTCCGAGCGTTCTGGTGATCTGTTCACCAGTTTTGTGTTAGGAAATGGTCATCTGAACCAGTTTCCTAATACTACGTATTTCATTCACTTATACACATAATAGGGTGGACTAAGTTCACTGTCGATCACCCCTTTTCACTATATGAATAGTATCTAAATAGTATCGTATCTGTTTAGTCTATTCAATTGGAATTTATACTGTATTTTTCAACTTAATAACTTATTACATAGTAATTAAGCTTCATAAATCACAAAAGTCATTTCAGTGGCTCTCTACTCTATACACGGCCTCCTACATGGCCTCCTACACAGTCGTGTACAAGGCTACATAGGAGTGTATGTTAGGAAATGCCCTAAGCATTAGAGGCATTTTGTTGTATTTATTTTGAACTGGATAATAAAATTATATATAGAGGTTATTCATTATATTGCTATCTGTCCTCATTTTATTTACATGTTAAAGTAAATGTAAGCAAATATGGCTCCCTAACTGCTTGTGTTAAACTATTAGAACGTTGCATGCAATGGACTTTTGTATGCGAGAAGACAATATTCTAAAGTTAGCGGTCTAAACTATGGTCTGTAGTCTATGGGGTTAGACCGAGCATCTAACTCATGTTAAGACTATTATGTTGTCTAAAGCCTTGGAGGGGACGATTTGTCTTGACTGTCTGGAGCTGGACTCCCAAGTAGTGACATAGATATATTGCTTGGTGATGACATATTAGACCGGGACTAAAGCATGATTGATTTACGAAGTCCGCTTTGAGTGGATCGATCTGTTTTTGACGTTCATTGTGCAGTAACCTTAATCCTGAGTAAAAGGACAGCTTCATGTATATGACTTGTGTGCTTTGATGTTCCAATGGCTAAAGCGTCTCAGAGGTAGTAAGCTTATAGACCGATTCGTCGGGTGCATGACTTGTATACGATGAAGGGTTCGTTTACAGATATCAAAATCATAGCTCTAATGAGGAGTTAAGGATATCCTCTTAAAGGCATTATATTGAATGTGAAAATGGACAAGGCCTTGGGTCGTCTCCAGGGTGGATGGCTTCTTATTCACCTATGGTGAATAATCATTTTCTTAATTCGGTAGTATAATAGAACTTTAAGATAGCCTGATCAGTAAGATTAAACGGACTTGGCCTAAGGCTGATCATGGATATCATATGAGGGTTCTGCATATATGACAAGGTCATTGGATGATAGCCTGTCACAGACTTATATAATATGGTATATAATTGGGAGTTCAGTTTCAGGTTTATAGTGGTGTGACTCTGAAATTAGTGATCATATGATTGAGTTGTTCGGTAAAGAATGATGATCATATGGATTTACGGGAGCCTGATTATATATGTCTAATTAGTCCCTCTACTGACTCCACATAATTCCTTAACGTTTGGCAAATTGATTTGTGCATGCTATTGGCTAGTTTATTATGCATGGATGGTGTTGACGTAGGATTAGGATGGTAGACAAGATTTTCTCCGGTTGGATTCAGATTTTGTTTTGGATAATAGAGTACACAATTATTCGAACTCCAAATAAAGTTGCCATGATTTTATTTGATATTGGATTGGAGTTGTAGAAAATTATCCATGAGAACAAGAGTTTGAAATACAACTGTTTTGTGGATTTTGAAATTTGAAATTTGAAATTTGAAATTTGAAATTTGAAATTTGAATTTGAAATTCGAATTTGAAATTTGAATTTGAAATTCGAATTTGAAATTTAAATTTGAAATTTGAAATTTGAAATTTGAAATTCGAATTTGAAATTTGAAATTTAAATTTTGAATCACAGTCCAAGTGGGATTCGAATTTGTTGTGGTAAATCCACAAGGAACAAAATTCGAATTTGAGTTGGATATGGAGAGGAAAATCTTATTAGAATCCTACTTGAATTTTGAATCCAAATCCTAACCAAATATGGATGAAAATTTTAAGGATTATCCTCAATGAATTTTCAGATTTTTGTGGATATGGTTCAAGGAAAAATTCAAGTTTCAATCCCAGTTGAATTTGGATTCTCTCCTCCCTGATAATAGCCAAATTTTTGGAGTAAATCTCCTGGGAGATTTTCGGTTATTTTGGATGAGGATGAGATAAGATTCAAGCTTGAAAATCCTAGTGGAATTTTTGATTATCCCTTATCCAAATATGGCCGAAATTTTGTGGAGATTTTCCCCTTGGATTTTCGTATTTTTTGGTTAAAAAAGGGAGATAAAATTCTAGTTAAAATCTTGTTTGGATTTGGATTGGATAATCTTCAATAATGGCCGAAATTTGTTGGGATTTTCCCTTGGATAAATTCAGATTTTGTGCTTGTGGATTTCTCCTAATCCAATTCAAATTCAGAGAATCACCTCATGCAGGTCTATAAATAGAGGTCTTGCCACTCCAGTTCTCTTAGACTACAGACTCTCAGGTGAGCAGGGTTATTGTTGCATAACTCACCGTGACAATAAGTTCTTTAGAGATCTGGGTGGTCGGAAGAAGACTAATAGTGCTAGCATATCGATCGAGGTTCAGAGTGCCCACACACTCAGCCATTCAGGAATTGGAGAATAGTAGAGAAGACTAGTTGGTTGAAGCCCTCCGGTCATTCTCCTCCTGTAGATTGGCGTCCTTGAGTTATGAATTTTAATTGTTGTTGGTTTATTGTATATGGCATCATGAGATATTTAACGATCTAAAAAATTTTTATTGTTCCACTGCGCTACTCTGATATGTTTTTACCGATTTATTTTCCTATAGTGTACCAGTTGAGCTTGCTCAACACGGCCGTGTCTTAGAATTCTTTCGTTTTATCAAATGGTACACGATCTCCTACACGGCTGTGTACCTGGCTATGTTCACTTACATGGCTATGTTCTGAAACACAGCCTTTTACACGTTTAATAACATGAGCGGTACAAGGCCACTTACACGGCCGTGTACCTGATCGTGTTACATTACTGGCCATATACACTCACATGGCCTTTCTCACATATACGGTCTGATCGGTACACGGTTTCTTATGCGGCTGTGTACCTAACCATGTTCTACGAATTTGCATCAAATGGCATCAAATTGATCCTTAATTTCTCATTATATGAAAATTAAGTTACACGAACGGGGCGGTCCTTAAAAATAATGCTGGAACGAGTAGCCATCGACAAACTACCCAAGCCACTACAGTGTGAAATTTCCTCATTAGGAGTGGAGCTAGTTTTAGGAAAATTGGTGGCAATCCAATTAAAGCCAACAATCCTAAAAGAAATTAAGGAAGCTCAAGAGTTAGATGGTGTTCTTAGAAAACTTAGAGAAGAAGCTTCCAAGAAGGAAAAGTCAGAATTCCACCTCTCTGATGATAGAATATTATTCTTTCAAGGACAAATTTACATACCAGACAAGGAGGATTTAAAGAAAAGAATTGTAACAGAGCACATGCTACTCCTTATTTAGTACATTCAGGTAGTACAAAAATATACCAAGACCTGAAATAGCACTTTTGGTGGAGGAAGATGAAGAATGACATTGTTAAACATGTCAGTAATTGTTTAACATGTCCGAGGATCAAAGCTGAGCATCAATGGGCAGCAGGCGAGTTACAGCCATTGGAGATCCCAAAATGGAAATGGGAGCATGTGATTATGGATTTCGTGGTAGGATTGCCTAAGATAAGTGAAGGATTTGATGCGATATGCATAATGGTGGATCGATTGACCAAGTTCACTCACTTTACACCCATAAAGATGACGTACACGTTGAAGAAATTGGCAGAATTGTATATGGCCAACATTGTGCGATTACATGGAGTACCGACAATGATAGTGTCAGATCATGACAGTCGGTTCACATCTAATTTCTAGAGAAGTTACAAGAAGCGATGGGCTCAGAATTAAGATTTAGCACTGCATTTCACCCCTATACTGATGGACAGTTTGAGCACACAATCCAAACGCTTAAAGATATGCTTCGTGCATGTGTCCTAGATTTCAAACCAGCATGGAATAAGAAACTACCATTGATTGAATTCTCTTACAACAATAGTTATCAAGCCTCTATTGGAATGGCTTTTTACGAAGTGTTATATGGATAGAAATGTAGATCTCCTATCCATTGGTACGATCTGAGGGAGAAAGAACTGCATAAGACCGAGTTTATTCAGGAGATGATTAATGCAGTCAAGAAGATCCAACAAAGGAAGAAAACTGTGCAGAGTCGTCAGAAGAGTTATACAAACAAAAGATGAAGATTCCTAGAATTCAATGAAAGGGACTTCATGTTCCTAAAGATAACACCAATGAAAAGTGTTATACGATTTGGAAAGAAAAGGAAGCTGAGTCCAAGATATATAGGGCCTTTTCTGATTATTAGCCTAATTGGGAAGGTAGCCTATAAGATAGCACTGCCACTAGAATTATCTCAAGTACATAATGTCTTTCACGTATCAATACTGAGGAAGTATATATCAGACCCTTCACATGTTCTGGACTATGAGCTGATTCAAAGTCCGAGAAGACTATGAGGAGCGACCTGTACAAATACTTCCTCGAAAAGAGAAAATGTTGAAAAATAGAAGTATTCCACTGGTCAAGGTCCTATGGAGAAATCATAGTGTAGAAGAGGCCACGTGGGAAAGAGAAGAAGAAATGAGAGACAAGTACCCCTACTTATTCTAATTTTCAGGGACATAAATTCTTAAGGAGGGGTGACTGTGATGGACCAACAAATCTAAATAGTGTTACATAGGTTAAACTAGGTTTTTTCTAAGAATTTTTGTGAATAAGAATGTATGAGAACACTGTATTTGTAAATAAACAAATAATAGTGTTATTAGAAATAAATAATGTTTTGGAGGATTTAAAATCTCCAAAAATGATCAAAAAATAAAGTTTATGATTGAGAAAATGATTTGACCAAAACCCTCAAAATGGAGTGGTTTCGGTATTCGAAAAGTATAGATATAAAGAAGTGGCAAGTCAAAGCAAAAGTAAGATAAGATAAGTGTTTTAGGGATTTTAAGAGTTTCGAGATTGAGTTATATCGAACTGAAAGCACGGATGGCTAGATAAGTCCTCCGGTGAGTTTCTTGAGAAATTCCATCATTTTCGGAAAAATGATGATGCTTTACGGAACCAAAAACCCCAAGAAATTACCTTAGGTAAACTAAGTTCACTAAAAGATGAAAAATTACAATTTTGATTTTTAGCCAAACCACAATGAAATAAGGCAAAAATGATCACGTGGAAGGCCCCAGAAACTCGTCTACACGATTTCGGTGAAATTTCATTTAGTTTGACTTTTGGTCAAACTTTGACTTTTGGATTAATTAAGTGATGCCATGCCTTATGTCATGCATGATGTAATAAATCAAGAAAGAAATTTAGCGGAAAGTAATAGGATGATCCAAAGGTGTGGAATTAAAGAGGCTTTGATGTAAAGGCTAGAATGGTGCCAAAATTACACTAAAATTTTGAAGAAATTTGTGGGAAATATGGGCAAGTTAAGGTCAGTTCCTTTGGCTAATAAAATGCATGGTTTTGGTGCTAGAAAAACAGTAAAACCAGCAGCCATAATTAGTCTTCTTGCTGCCCTCCATAGCCATGAGCTTCCACACCACACAAGCTTGAGTTTTTTCAAGTTTTTCACACCAAAACTTGTTCAAAACTCATCCCAAGCACTAACTGATTTTCTTAGTAAGGTAAGCTTCCATTTTCAAGCATTTTCTTGAGTTTTATTGAAGAAAAACCGTGGGCTTGCTTGGGAGATCTGATGGTGAATTTTAAGCTTCTATCTTGTTGAATTATGCTTTAAAAGCTTAGGTTATTGAGTGATTGAAGCAAAGGATGAATTAGAGGTGTTAAAAAACAAAATTTTATGTATGTTTTCAAGAGGAAAACCATGTGAGAGCATGTGGATTTGGGGTTGAGAATTTTAAGTTGAAAATTGGTTAGTTTGTGTTCTAGAAAGTTAGGTTGATTTATGTTTGAGATAAACAATGAATTAGAGGCACAAAAACCGTGAGTATTTATGTGGAAAGAAAGTTTGTAAATTTAGAAACTTTGAAACAAAGTTTGGTTAGGTTTTTCAAAGAAAAACCGAGTGTGAGGTGGTGTGCAAATTGTATTTTTGTAAAAGAATAATATGTAGCATAATGTAATGGGAATTGTGTATAAGAACCAAAGGTAAAGTGAGAAAGAAATGGATGAAAGTTTGGTTAGAAATGATTAGGTTTTTACAAGGATTTTTACGTAAAAATTTTGAAACTTTTTACATAAAACAGGCCTCTAGTATAGTATGTGGCAGGTTAAAATAGGATAGATGGTTTTAAGGCATTTTCTAAACACCAGAAACCTAAAAATTAAGCAGAAATACTGTCAAAATTTTTAAAACGGCACTAAGGGCATTTCAGGGACCGAGGGGTAAAAAGGTGCTCAAAAATAATAACCGAGACCCCTCAATGAGTTAGGATTAAAAAAGAAGGGAGGACGTGTTAAGGGGTAATAAACCATCCCTTCAAGAATTTTAAACGACAAAAAAAGAAGAAGAACGACTCTAAGGGCAATTTGGAAAATGAAAGGCAAATTTAGGGTCGGGATGAAAACCTGAACCCCTTCAGTGACTTAGGTCTAAGAAAAGACGACGGACATTTTTAAGATTCGTGAAATGTGCATTTGGAGCCACGAAACGCAAGAAAAACGAGAAACGACCCGAAGGGTCGGAATAGTACCACCTGAGGGTCGGGTGAAAAATAAATAGTGAAATTGTAGCAATTAATGCTGTAAAAATTTATCAAGGTCTAGAAAATATTATTTTATGATTTTTGGGATTAGAAAATCTACCAAAGTGTTAAAATGAAAACATTATGGTCATTTCGACTGAAAATTTTATAAAGGTCAAAAGAGGAGCGTTCAACCCCCCAGATGGTCATTTTATGACTTTTGAGCTTAGAAAGACTAGTCTAAGCAGCAAAATAAAATGTTCATAGTCAAAGTCAAAGTTACTATTTATGATAAATAGTAATATTCATAGTCAAAGTTGCTATTTATCATTTTGATCAAAATTTCTGAAATGCTCGAAAAAGATCGTTAGAGCCCCAGAAGAGCCTAAACAGGATTTTAAAGGTCAAAATCAAAATTTAAGTCTAAGAAAAGGAGAAAAATCCCACTAGGGGAAAAACGATCATTTTGTCAAAAGTTAGGGGCAAAATGGTCATTTTAAAAAAAGGTTCCAGAAAGGTCTAAATAGGATCGTTCAGACTTTAAATGCTGTCATAAGGCTTTAATTAAGTTTTTAAAAGCCAAAGTTCAGATATTAGTAGAACAAAAGCAATTTAATAAAAATGTAATTAACCGATAATATTGTTGTCTATGGGAAACCCGACCAGAGATGGGTAAAGGAATTCAAAGGACCCGAGAAAGCTCACTCTAGCACAAAAACTGTAAGTATAGACATTTATATGTCTACTCACGAACTGATTTATCATAGAATTGTATTTATATACAAGTTATATATTTTGTGGCATGATAATCTAACATGTTCACGAAGTTAGAAAAGCATGAAAAGCTAAAGTAAAAAAATATAAATGTAAGCAAGATAATAAGACTGAAAATGTAAGGTTGGCGTATCGGCCTCCCCAGAAGTGAGGTTTAAGAATAGCCTCCACCTCAGAAGTGTGGTGCTACCGCAAGAATAAGGTAGTTAATGACTTAATGTACACCCCAAATATGGTAGTTCAAAGATTGACCTTGGGGTTAATTGGTGGGTCGCTCCCCTTTCCTCTATTGGTCTGTGCACATTTGGTATGTCAAATCACGAGCTCACAAGTGAAAGATAAAGAATGAAAAGAAAAGAAAGAAAGAAAAAAGAAAGATAGAATAGAAAGAATAAAGAAATCATAAGAGCGGGAAATAGACATGCATAAGAGACTAACCTTAAGTGTTATACATAAATCATATTTTATCTGCATGTTTGTACTTACTGAGCTTTAGCTCACGAGTCTGTTCGTGATGTAGGTAACAAGGGTAAGCAACCTACATTATGAAGAGAGAGCTGAAGTGCTGGTAGGCAGATTCCCACAGTGTCATGGACGGGTTGTGGATCCGCTTTGCAAATTATCCGCTGTTAAAAGAGTATAGTACAAAAGTGTATGTATAAATGTATGAAGACAAGACAAGTGTATTATGTATAGTATTAAAACAAATTTAAAAGTATACTTATATAATAAAGTATGTTTATATTACTAAGCATCTTAAAGAAAACAAGATTGCAAATATTTTACGAAAAGTGAAAAAGAGTAATTTATGTATATATGCGATTTTCAAGAACTCATATTTTCAATAAGTTATTAAAAAATTTATGGTTTTTCAAATACCAATATTTTAAACCACAAATAGAAAAGCAAGTTAAGCAAAAGGAAATAAAGAGTAAAGAAAGAAAGAAAAATAATGGATGACTTAAGCTAGTCGGGTAACCCACAGTTTGATCTTATGCATACAAACTTTAAATCCCCATTCTTTACATTTGAAATTATGTTTTGCAATTTTGACACTACGAACGTGTCCAGAACGTCAAAAATAGGCCATATGGCCATTCTTCAAATTTTGGGGTCTGGTGGCCGTTAATCGGTGTTGACCGGCCGTTGACCGATGTTGACCGGTCGTTGACCGGTGTTGACCTGCGGCAGCATAGGCCAAAATTGGTACCAATTCATAGATCTTGACAAAAGAAACCCATTCTGTTGTCAATTTACTAAAATGGAGCTCCCATCACTGAAAACGAACCCTCCAATGACAGACGGTGGTGGCCAGGTCTGATCTCCGTCGTGTCAGCATTGATTCTTGAAATTGGCTTGGGGCTTTTGTCTCCTGCACAATTCTGAGTAGTTTGGGTTGGGTGGTGTCAGTCACCTCCACCAGAATCAGTGACTTCCACAGTGGCAACGGATGGACTTGAGCCGCACGATCCAGTGGCCGTTGAGGTGAAATAAGACCTGGGTTTTATTCTATTCTTCACCATGAATCTATTGGGACCAGAATCACCTTGATCGGAGGTCGGATGTGACGCCTTAAATTTTATTTAAGGGTCAATATATAATTTAAATAAAATTAGTGTGCCAAAAATTAATTTAAAAATCTTTTGGAAACCCTAGGTTGGTTTCCTAGTCAAATTCCGCTCAAATAGTCAACAATTTGAACTTCAAAAAGAAACCCTAAAATATTCGGCCATCACTTGGGATTTAAATTAAAATTTAAATTCCACAAATCCAAGGAGGATTCAAATTCAAATTTCATTCCTTAGATATAAAGAAGAAATTTGGCCATAAAGTGTAGGAAATAAAGGAGATTTTATTGAATTAAAATCTAAGTCAAAACTCAATCAAAATTCAAATTATTTTTCCTTAAAAACTAAGGGATAATTTTGGCCACTTAAGGGGAAATAAGAGAGAAAACCCTAGCCTCAAAACAGCACCAAAACTTTCCCTTTTGCCCCTTACAATTTTCGGCCAAACAAGGAAGAGAAAGGGAAAGAAAAACCTAGTATAAAAACCCCCTTTTAGCTCTCATTCACCCTTCCTTTCACCCTCAAAAATTCGGCCAGCTTTCCCCTCACTCCTCTCTGAATTTTCTCTCCCAAAACACACCCAAAACAGCAAACAAAACCTACCAAAATGCAGCTCAAAGATTCAACAACTTTTGAGACAAAAACAAGGTGAGAAATCAAACTTTTTTCTTCGTTCTCCTTTTGATTTCAAATCCGAAATTTTATATGGTTTTCTCCACTATTTCCCTACTGTTTTGAAGACTCCAACACTTACACAAATTCAGCCAAAAGGGAGACCAAACATCAAAAATAGTGCAGCACAAACAAGGTGTGATTTCTCTCTCAAACCCTAAAATTTTGCCTCATTGATCCCCTTTCCAAAAACCCTATTATCATATGTGTAAGATTTTATGATTTTGTCAATTTGATTCTTGGGTTGTGTTAATGACATATAAATACGGTTTTTCACAAAATTTCGTGATCATTGGATGAAAATTGAATTGGTTTGAGGCTAATCGAAATTCGGACACAGAAAAACAGAAATCTAGAAAATTACCATATGAACAGTAAATTTGTGTCAGCCATGACTCTTTGCTTTAAAAACGATTTTTGAGTGATTCTTGAGCCTATAATTAAATTCAAGATGTCCCCTAAACTCCTGCACAATTTCAGAACCAAAATCCTCCATTTGCCTAGTCAAAATATTTTTCTAAGATAGGCGGACAGAACTGCCAGGTTTTGAACCGAAACTGAAACCCGGATTTTTATGCCTGAAAACAACCCTTGGTTTTTGGCCTAGTTGAATGACCAAATGATGTCCAAAAATTATAAAAATTATATGGAATTAAAGCTACGGATGTCTAGTTTAACATATTAAAAATTTAGAATTTTTGGGATGAAAAATAAATTAATATGGATTTTACATTCAGCCTAGGTCAGTCTGCCCATGTCCAGTAATATCCTAACTTAGAGTTTTTCACAAATTTTAAATCCCAAATGTTTATTAAACGTTTTAAAATCTTTTGTGGCACACTAAAATGATTGGATGATTATGTCTAGACCTAGACTGATAATATGTTTGATTATAGGAATTATTTGACGTTCTTGCTTGATTGGTGGATCACGTTATCGTAACGCTTATGCGATAATCGAGGTAGGACGTTCTAGCCTTTTCTGGGAGTAGTCAAGTGTTTTAAATTTCCCTGTTTTATCAATGGCATGCTATATTCAGTTTATGAAATTATTATATTGTTTTTGATGAAATAAACGCATGCAACGTATTTGGTAATTAAATGTGTATTTTAAAACGTGTTTTGATTTATGGCATAATATAACTTGGTAAATACCATCTTTTGAATAATCCGGTGAACATAATTGAGTTCTAGTTCACGATCATTGTAAATGATGCGTGCGTCCCAAAGTTGACGCCATGGGGGAAGGTCCCTAAACCTGTGCAGGGCCGTTCGGCCTATTTAGATCGTAACGAGATGATCTAGGATAATTCAAATTCGAGGCACGTATATTATAGCTACGACAAGTCCTCACTCATAATATGATGGTTGTTTTAATGATTTATTATTTTAATATTGGGGCACGTATATTGCAGCTACGCTAAGTCCTCAGTAGAATAAAACTTATTTTAAAAATGTTTTTCACGAAATTGTTGATTATTTTTTTTATGATTATTATGTCATGTATTTTTTTTAAATTGTTGGTTATTTTTGGAAACGAATATTATGCCATACTTTTAAATGTTAGCTGTTAACCCACTTTTGTTTCTGTCCTACTGAGCCAGCGCTCACGTCCCTTTTTCTTTGTGATTTCGAAATGACTACTTCCAGGTGCGGGAGGTAGCAGTTCCGAAAATCGTTGAGCTATCCGTTTCTACCGAGGATGATGCTATCCGTTTTCTCCATCTTCTTCTTTCTATTTTTCGTTCTGATGTAATGAGACATTAAGTTTGGACTTTATTTCACGTTATTTAAATTCTATGCTTGGGAATATTTATTGTTGGTAATTTCTTTTGAAAACCGATTTTGTGTTTGATTTCCGCATTAAAAGGTATTTACTTTCTACTTTATTTTGTTTTGTGGTTATGATGCTACTTTATAATTAGGCTTAGCTAAATTATAATGTTGACCAGTTGTTTTTGTAATAAATGTTTTCCTTAAATCTCGGGTTGATATTATGATTTAGTTGCCGTGTCACGTGTCTAAATTTTGGGCCGTGACATTGGATGGCAGAGTTATGGCATCGGTAAATTCATGCCTCCGGCGGCTTTGGGTGGCGTGTGTGGCTTTCTCTGGCGGCAGTTCTATCGAGTTGGCACACCGTTGGACTCAGCTCGTCGAGAGCTTTCCAACGAGACCGGCAATGTCGAAAACACACACCATTTCTGGTTCATGGTTAATGTTCATTTTCGACGATGGGGAGGAAAGAGAAAGGGAAGGCAAAATGGAGTCCTTTTTTGCAATTTCTGACTTTTCTGCCTTTTTATACTTTTTTTTTTGGGTGAAAATGTTAACATTGGTATACTAACTAATTTGGACATGCTGAACCAAAATATATTTAGTTTTATATTCATTCGAGGTCATCTCGATCAGTTTTCCAGTACTGTGATTTCCCGATCAAAAATTACTTTTTGTGCTCAATTAACAAATTTGAGCATGCTGATTCTAAATATATCAGTTTTATTTCAAGAAAAGGTCATCTTAACCAATTTCTTGATACTACATGTTTCCAAGCATATTGATTATATATATATATCAGTTTTATATCAAGAAATGGTCATCTTGACCAATTTCGTGTTCCTTGGTCAAAAATTACTTATTATGCTCAATTAACTAATTTGAGCCTACTGATTCTAAATATATCAGTTTTATATCAAGAAAAAGCCATCTTGACCAATTTCTTGATACTGTGTATGACACACACGCGTACACATATAACATTACTACATTTCACACTTTAAACATGAAATTCATCGCATACATTCTATGTACTGATTTTTCGAAAATGATGAAATTTCCTAGTTGTCACATTCACTCTTCCTTATAAAATTTTCTTCCTTGAAAATTAGGGCAAGTAGGGGTACAAAGATTTCATTCATCTTCATATTGCATTCGCTCTACCGCAGCCGTTTGCTCTACCGCAACTGGCAATTCCTGAGTTCCTGTATATTCGCAACTCTAGGGAACATAGGTGGTTTTGGAAGTTTTAAGTTAGGTGGTGTCACTTCCTCCCTTACCCATGAGAAAACTGGGGCTGATGCTGGACTCTTTTATGACGCCCCGTGCCCTCAGCGGTCCAGACCGTCATTGAAAACTATTACTTGCTTTTTTAACTTTTACTTATACTTCTTCTTTAAAACCGATACTTAAACTTGCTGAATTTGATATCATAAATTTAGAGGAAAATTTTTTTTGATTATATACGCGTACGTATTTACTATTCACATACGTATTCTTTTAAAATGTGGAATTTGAAAATATAAGGATTTCAATTATACATACACATTTATATACTTGTTTATCTGATTACTATTCACCAGATACTATTTAAATATACTACTCATACATATACTGTTTACTGTTCCAAAATATCGTTTAACTTTTACTATTCAAAATACTATTTGACTGTCACCATTCAAAATACTATTTACTCATACAGTGCGGAAGAATACTCGCGGTGTATCCATAAGCTCATCCTCACATCCGCCTCTGTCGCCATCATCGCCCCTTGATGTTTACGCTATAGGATGGCTACCTACAGCATGAACACACTCCGTGAGCTTTATGCCCAGTAAGTACAACATGTTAACCGCAAAACATGTTTAAAACATAGCACATACTTAAAATCATAAGCATGACATATATCACTTAATAAATCACATACCATATAAGCATATCACATATCAGCTCACATATCATGTCATCATATAACATGTCATAACACTGAATATAAAACTTCACATACTTTATGCATGACAGAAGCATCGTGTACTGTATGCACTCTACTGAAAAAGAAAGCATAGCGAACTATAACTAATGCATGGTCCGGTTATGTTCATTTATGCTTCAACTTCTCTTTTTTTTTCTTGTCTATTTAGGGCCCATGTGTCAGTACCGTGCGTGCACAGACCATCGGTAATGCCCGTGGTAAAATAGCCGAAGAGCCATCAACGGATGCTAAACTTTCTGCTTTAACTTAGAACCTCTTCATTTGAAAAGGCCGGTACGACATGCTTACTAATTTCCGTCTTGTTTTTCTTTTCTAGCCATATGCTTCTCTAAGCTATCCCAAATCCTACATGGTAAGGACGTATGGCATCTATCTTGCTTTTTCATCAATCTACTCGATTGTGAAACTATATGCTCTTATGTATGTTGTGCAGTATCGTGTGCAAGATACATACTTAAAATACTGGAAAATCATCATTTAAACTCATTTTATCCATGCTGTAGGCGGAGTTATACTTACCTGTCATCGAACAATTTATACTCTCGCCTTCGCCACACTATATGTACCTCCCTGTAATCACAATGCATTTCATTAACATTCACTCTTAGGTCACTGTGATCATTAGTGACTAATAGAAACTCTATCGTTAGTGATACCGATCCTTATTGGTATTAATTACCCTTCTCTTGAGAGTTTGATTTTCTAATCATAGTTAATCAATTTATTTACCCAATAAATTAATTAACATCATTATTAGGTCACTCTATCGTTGGTGACTAATATACCTATCGTTGTGTGATACCGATGCCTATCGGTACCTAACTGCTATGCTTCGGGAATTTTGAAATCTAATTTCTAATCGTGTTTGATTAATTTGTCTACTTGACAAATTAATCATTGTCTCTCACTATCCCATTCAGAATTGGTCCTTGACTGGCTCACCGACCAGTCAACTGACTGAATACCTCGCGTATTGACCATTTAGCCTATCGGGTTACCTTTACCGATTTAACCACCCTAAATTTTATACTTAGCTCGCACCCGTCCCTTGGGTGGTTCTATTTCGACATAGGGGTCGTTTCTTACTTTTCGAGATTTCTAATTGGGCGGTTCACTAATCCTTAAAACGTCCATCCTTCTTTCCTGGACCTAGGTCATCGAGGGGGGCTCAGGTTTCCATCCCGATCACATTTTCACCCCTTATTTCCTAAAATACCCCTTTGTGCCGTTTTAGAAATTTCGTGTGACGCCTTAAATTTTATCTAAGGGTCAATATATAATTTAAATAAAATTAGTGTGCCAAAAATTAATTAAAAATCCTTTTGGAAACCCTAGGTTGGTTTCCTAGTCAAATTCCGCTCAAAAAGTCAACAATTTGAACTTTAAAAACGCTAAAATATTCGGCCATCACTTGGGATTTTTAATTAAAACTTAAATCCCACAAATCCAAGGAGGATTCAAATTCAAATTTCATCCCTTCAATGTAAAGAAGAAATTCGGCTATAAAGTGTAGGAAATAAATGAGATTTTTATTTGAATCAAAAGCTAGGTCAAAACTCAACCAAAATTCAAATTATTTTTTCCTTAAAAACTAAGGGATAATTTTTGGCCACCTAAAGGGAAATAAGAGAGAAAACCCTAGCCTCAAAACAGCACAAAAACTTTCCCTTTTGCCCCTTACAATTTTCGGCCAAACAAGGAAGAGAAAGGGAAAGAAAAACCTAGTATAAAAACCCCCTTTTAACTCTCATTCACCCTTCCTTTCACCCTCAAAAATTCGGCCAGCTTTCCCCTCTCTCCTCTCTAAATTTTCTCTCCCAAAACAAACTCAAAACAGCAAACAAAACTTACCAAAAGGCAGCTTAAAAATTCAAAAACCTTTGAGACAAAAACAAGGTGAGAAATCAAAATTTTTTTTCCTTCCTTTTCTTTTTGATTTCAAATCCAAAATTTTATATGGTTTTCTCCACTATTTCCCTACTATTTTGAAGACTCCAACACTTACACAAATTCAGCCAAAAGGGAGACCAAACATCAAAAATAGTGCAGCACAAACAAGGTGTGATTTCTCTCTCAAACCCTAAAATTTTGCCTCGTTGATCCCCTTTTCAAAAACCCTATTATCATATGTGTAAGATTTTATGATTTTGTCAATTTGATTCTTGGGTTGTGTTAATGACATATAAATACGGTTTTCCACAAAATTTCGTGATCATTGGATGAAAATTGAATTGGTTTGAGGCTAATCAAAATTCGGACACAGAAAAACGGAAATCTGGAAAATTACCATATGAACAGTAAATTTGTGTCAGCCATAACTTAGGTTTTAAAAACGATTTTTGAGTGATTCTTGAGCCTAAAATTAAATTCAGGATGTCCTCTAAATGCTTGAAAAATTTCATAACCAAACTCATCCATTTGCCTAGTCAAAATATTTTTCTAATATAGGCGGACAGAACTGCCAGGTTTTGAACCGAAACTGAAACCCAGATTTTTATGCCTGAAAACAACCCTCGGTTTTTGGCCTAGTTGAATGACCAAATGATGTCTAAAAATTATAGAAATTATATGGAATTAAAGCTACGGATGTCTAGTTTAACATATTAAAAAATTTAGAATTTTTGGGATTAAAAATGAATTAATACTGATTTTACAATCAGCCTAGGTCAGCCTGCCCATGACCAGAAATATCCTAACTTAGAGTTTTTCACAAATTTTAAATCCCAAATGTTTATTAAACGTTTTGAAATCTTTTGTGGCACACTAAAATGATTGAATGATTATGTCTAGACCTAGACTGATCATATGTTATGATTATAGGATTTATTTGACGTTCTTGCTAGATTTGTGGATCACGTTATTGTAACGCTTGTGCGATAATCGAGGTAGGACGTTCTAGCTTTTTTTGGGAGTAGTCAAGTGTTTTAAATTTCCCTGTTTTATCGATGGCATGTTGTTTTCAGTTTATGAAATTATTATATTGTTTTTGATGAAATAAACGCATGCAACGTATTTGGTAATTAAATGTGTATTTTAAAACGTGTTTTGATTTATGGCATAATATAACTTGGTAAATACCATCTTTTGAATAATTTGGTGAACATAATTGAGCTCTAGTTCACGATCATTGTAAATGATGCGTGCGTCCCAAAGTTGACGCCATGGGGGAAGGTCCCAAAACCTGTGCAGGGCCGTTCGGCCTATTTAGACCGTAACGAGATGATCTAGGATAATTCAAATACGAGGCACGTATATTATAGCTACGACAAGTCCTCACTCATAATATGATGGTTTGTTTTAATGATTTATTATTTTAATATTGGGGCACGTATATTGCAGCTACACTAAGTCCTCAGCAGAATAAAACTTGCATTAAAAATGTTTTTCACGAAATTGTTGATTATTTTTTTGTTATGATTATTATGTCATGTATTTTTTTTAAATTGTTGATTATTTTTGGAAACGAATATTATGCCATATTTTTAAATGTTATCTGTTAACCCACCTTTGTTTCTGTCCTACTGAGCCAGCGCTCACGTCCCTTTTTCTTTGTGATTTCGAAATGACTACTTCCAGGTGCGGGAGATAGCAGTTCTGAAAATTGTTGAGCTATTCCGTTACTACCGAAGATGATGCTATCCGTTTTCTCCATCTTCTTCTTTCTGTTTCTCGTTCTGATGTAATGAAACTTTAAGTTTGTACTTTATTTCATGTTATTCAAATTTCATGCTTGGGAATATTTTATGGTTGGTAATTTCTTTTGAAAATCGATTTTGTGTTTGACTTCCGCATTAAAAAGCATTTATTTTCTCCTTTATTTTATTTTGTGGTTATGATGCTACTTTATAATTAGGCTTAGCTAAATTATAACGTTGACCCGTTGTTTTTGTAATAAATGTTTTCCTTAAATCTCGGGTTGATATTATGATTTGGCTACCGTGTCACGTGTCTAAATTTTGGGCCGTGACATTTCGGCAGCATTTTCACTTAATTTTTGGATTCCCGGCGTTTAGGAAATGCCTCAAAACTATTTAACCTATTCTAACCTACCAAGTACTAAACCAGAGGCCTAATTTTTACGTAAAAGCTCAGCATTTTACGTAAAAATATTCACATTTTCTCACATTTTCTTTTTCGATATTTTATCCCTTTTTCTTACAATTCCTCAAGTCAATAATCCATAATTAATATATAATTATTTCCAATAATAAATTGAGGAAATCAAGGGATCGAAACCACTACCAAAATCGTTCCCGTCGATGGCCGAACAAACTGTTCGGTCTTGACTGCATAATCCTTGAATCATCGTTCTTCACTTCTGAAACTCTGGTTTGCAAACCCGATGCCGCGGATGTGTCTGGAACATCGAAAATAGGCCAACGGGCCATTCTTCAATTTTTGGTCTCCGATCGCCGTTGACCGGTGCTGACCGCCGTTGACTGGTATTGACCGGCATTGACCACGGTGGCGATGGGAGAGGCGGCCACCATCTTGAAGAGCTCGATGAGAGGAACACATTGGTGGTGTCAATTTCCCCAATCGAAGCTCCTATCATCGGAAATCGACCCTCGAAAAGTCGGCGACGACGGCGGTATTGAATCTTCATTTTCCGGTGATTGTTGCCCAAAATTGATTTGGGGCTTTTGATCTACGTGTTGTTCCGAGCATTTTGATACCTACCTTGCAACTCAACTCCGCCGGAATCGTGAGATTCGACGGTGGCGATGGCGACAACGACGGTGAATCTTAGGCGACGCGATACTGTGGCTGTTGACATGAAAGGAGGCTTGCGTTTTGTTCTACTCTTCACCACGAATCCATTTGGACAGAATCGTGGCATTTGGACATCGAACGGCGGAGATACGGCGATTTGAAAATTCCAACCATCGTGACCTTCGAGCGGCGCATGCGGTGTTTTTTGGCGTCGGTTCGGTCGACTCGGCCCACCGTTGGAATCAGCTCGTCGAGAGCTTTCCAATGATGCCGGCGGTGTCGAAAACAGAGGCCGGATTCGATGGTCGGTCACTGTTCATGTTCGTGAGGTGTTGGGGGAGAAAATGAGGTTTGAAAAAATTATGTGGGCATTTGTAGAAGGATCCCAAAATTTCAGGCTTTATACTAATTTTTTTGAAAAATTTTAAGATAGGCTATACCGACTAATTTGGGCTTGCTGAACCCAAATATATCAGTTTTATCTTCATCCGAGGTTATCTCGACTAGTTTTCCGATACTGCATGGTTCCCGGTCAAAATTATCTTTTTGTACTCAAATGGCTAATTTAAACATTCTGATTCCAAATATATCCATTTTATATCAAGAAAAGGTCATCTTGACCAATTTCTTGATACTGTGGTTAGGCCTACACTGTGTTGACACTACGCATGCATAACGACGTGTTTCGCGCAAAATTTCAAACACAGTTTCTCTTGACTAATTTGGACGAGCTGATTTCAAATTTATCAGTTTTAAGTCCATCTGAGGTCTTCTGTACCAGTTTTCGGGATCTGTGTAATCCCGTCTCGAAAAACATGTCAGGTGCCCGATTCACTAATTTGGGCGTCCTGAGTCTAAATATATCAGTTTCGGGGCGAGAAAAGGTTGTCTTGACCCTTATCTCGATACTGCGTATCTCTCAAACAAAATCTACACTTTTATGTTCAATTGACCAGATTGAGCCTACTGACTATTAATATATCAGTTTTATGTCAGATTAAGGCCGTCTTGGCCACTAACCTGACGCTGCATTTCTCATTACTCACTAGTCATTATTCACTAATCAATATTTATTGTTCATTATTCACTATTTAACTGACTAATTTGAGCGTTCTGACTTTGATTTTGTCAGTCCATGGGCGAGAAGAGGTTATCTAGACCACTTTTCTCGATACCGTACGTCTATTAGGGCAATTATCGCTGCTGTGCTCAGATGACCAGTCTGAGCATACTGATGACTAGCTCATCAGTTTTGTATCATGAAATGGTTGTCTGGACCGGTTTCTTGATATTGTGTGTCTCAACACACACTCACATAACAGGGTGAACCGATTTCACTGTCAGTTGCCCCTTAATTAAACATTACTATACCCGTTTAATTCATTCAACTGAAAAGCACACTGTGTTTATTAACTTAATTACATCATTATATAGTAATTAAGTTTCATAATTCATGAGAGTCATTACAACGGCTCTCGACTCATTACACAGCCTTCTACACGGACTCTTACACAGGCGTGTGCAAGGCAACATGGGCGTGTACATTTCAGACACGGGCGTGTACTAGTTGAGACTACTCAACATAGCCATGTCTTTGAAACACATTCATCTCTCCGACTAATACATGGCCTCTTACACAGCCGTGTACTTGACCATGTTACACTACACGACCATGTACATTCACATGGTTATTAACAGATACACAATCCGAATGGCACATGGTCACTCACACGGCCGTGCACCTGACTGTGCTACTTAAATTTGCACTAAAAGGCATTAAATTATGTCCATTTTATACCTTAATGACTTATTACAGGTAAGTAGGTGCTATGAAAATAGCGGTCATTACATCTTTTGAGAGAATCACTCAATCATGGTATGGTGAAACTTGGTCCAGTTAAGCGTTAATCCTGGTCATAAGAATCCCAGTACACACGAGAGTATCTCTCTGAAGGTGCTAACAGCTAACATGACCCAGTTATCTCGATCTGTGTCGCATGGGCATAAAATCCTCTCTATAGCTTGCGGCCAATCCTGTATTCCCGTGGACTGCTGTTGGCTAGGTTCCGTTGACTGGAGTACATGATATCAGGCATCAGGACAAAAATAGCCTTCGTATAGGGGTTGGTATGGATGAAGTCCCGTGTATAGTGATCTCGTCATCTTATCCTTACAAAATGTTTATTTTTAATAAATAAACATGTACTAATTCAGAATAAAACTAACTTACTTGGATGGCGAACAGGATGTGCATCGTGCCAGGAGGGATATGGTCAAACTGCTCTGACACCAAATGTGGCAGCCAGCCCTTTGTGGAGGCTAGATGGGACTATCACAGTCGAGCTCTAAAGCCGACTGCGATAGATCGTCGCCTCATGGGTCGACGGCAACTTATTTTTAACTTGCTCTGATACAAAATTATGGTAGCTGGTATCTTACTTTTAACATACTTTCTTTAACATACTTATTTTAACTTCCCATTTTAACGTGAAAATAGGGAACAATTTTTTTTTTTGAAAATTCAACTTTCAAAATTGTATCGTCATAAAACATTTACTAAAGTAAACATTTTACTTTGTCATAACTTAATTTGCATCATAAAACATCATTTTAACATTCATTCAATACTCTTTTAAACAGCTCAGAAGAAGACTCATCGCAGTACCATAACCCTCACCCAGTCCCTTGGCACATACAGATCACATTCGTCATCCATCACTTGTCTTATCGTCGTGCAGGTTGCTTACCTACAACATGAACAAACTTGTAAGCTACAGACTCAGTAAGTTCAAACATACATACATGACTTATAAATACTCGTACTATATAGCATAGAGTATTAATATACATATAACATACCTTGCTTAAAATCCATATTCAAACATACTTAATATCGTAATCATACTTAACACACTTAATATCATGAACGTACTTTCATACTTAACATACTTTAACATCATAACATACATACATGATATATAAATGCTCGTACCATATAGGACAAAGCATATTTGATATCAATTGTGGCATCATAATATTAATATAACGTATATCCTTTCATACTTAACATCCTGAACATACTTTCATACTTAACATTATAAACATACTTAACATACTGAACCTCGTGAATATACTTTTACATTTAACATCGTGAATATACTTATTATACTTAAAATACTTAAATACGTAAAACATCATAAATATACTTAAGCATCGTAAACATACTTACGTATGCTTAAACATCCTTAACATAAAATATAGCACAGATCATTAATATAACAAATAACATGCATTACTTATGCACGTCAACTTATTTTAGTCTCATTATGCTTATTTATTTTTCGTTCTTTTGGTCTTTTGTTCTTTCTCTCTTTCATGTCACACTATTCTTTTCTTTTCTTTATTTTACTTTAGTTTCACTTACGGCCCCATTGATGGTCGTATCTTGATGTAACTTGAACTTTAAACTTCTGCACCCAGGACATACCACAGTTGGATTGGAAGCCATAAACATAAAACCTCACCTTTGGAGGCCGGTACGCCAACGTTTAAAGCTCCAGTCTTATTATCTTGCTTATTTTGATCTTTTCTTACTGTCTTTCATATGGTTCTGACCAGGTGGCATTATCATTGCCTCCTTGGTCTAGAACACTTCTTATGTCTTTCTTTCATTGTGTGTATTTTGTTGGATACACCTTTATGCATATAGCACCTTACATCTATACTTTACATTTCATACATAACACATAGACATGTCAAGTCAATTCATGTTTGACTTAGACATGATACATAAACATAGACATATGCACATATTTTTCATAGCATTCATATCATTGCATCTGATCATTTAACAGACGTATGGCAGTCAATTCATGTTGCAGACAGGAAAATACTTGAACTTACTACATATAAAACTTAGACATAAACATCTCAAGAAAATTCATGTTGCAGCCAATGCAATGTATGAACTTACTACATATAACACATAGATATAGAAGTTAATTCATGTTGCAGTCAACTAAATGATTGAACTTACAACATATAACACATAAACATAATTGTCCATTCATGTTGCAGACATGGAAATATTTGAATTTACCACACAAAACATATAGGCATAAACATGCCAAGTAAATTCATGTTGCAGACATGGAAATATTTGAATTTACCACACAAAACATATAGGCATAAACATGCCAAGTAAATTCATGTTGCAGTCAACTAAATGCTTGAACTTATAGATACTTCTGCTCGTATCTCCTTTTCTATTTTCTTGGTCCGTAGACGTTCCTTCGTCGGTCTGAATCGGGTCTCTATAACTGAAATAATCAATGATTATTTCAAAATTCATTTCATACTTAAAGCTTAGTAAAACGTAAAAATTCTACATTTCATTTTCGAATCATGAATTTAGGGGTCTAATATCCCATTTATAACTTTTCTGCTAACTTTTGGCAAAATTACTATTTTACCCCTAATGGGATTTTTCATCATAACCTTACTTTTCTTTGATTTACAACTTGGTTTTGGCCCTTAGAATCTTAATTAAGCCATTCTAAGTCCATTAGGGCCCTTTTCTATCATTCTTGAAATTTTCGATCAAAATAACCATTTTGCCCCTAATGGATCTTTGGGCCGTATTATTTTCATTTTAATGCTTAGACAGGATTTTTTAAGCCCAAAAATCACAAAATAATTTTTCTTAGGCTTTACTAAATTTTTATGACATCATTTGCCGCAATTTCTCGATTTACTATTCATCGATCCTCGGGCTGTACTATTCCGACCTTAGGTCGTTTTTCTTCTTTTTCTTACGTTTTAAGGCTCTGAATGGACGTTTCACTAATCCTCAAAACATCCATAGGTCATTGAGGGGGCTCGGGTTTCCATCCCAACAACATTTTTACCCCTCGTTTCCTAAAATACCCTTTTGTGCCGTTTTAGAAATTTCGACAGCATTTCTGCTTCATTTTTGGGTTTATGGCGTTTAGAAAATGCCTCAAAACCATCTAACCAAATTCTAATATGCCACGTACTAAACCAAAGACCTAATTTTTACGTAAAAACTTAAACTTTTTATGTAAAAATCTTCACATTTTACACATTTTCTTATCTGATCATTTTTCATACCATTAATCCATAATTAACATATTATTATTCCAATTAATAAATTGAGGAATAACACTAGTCGAGATCACTACCGGAGTCATTCAACGATATCTAATGGATAGGTTGACTCCAATCGGCGATCGAAGGAGCCGTTCGATCTCGCGTGTACAAACTTTAAATCCCCGTTCTTTACACGTGAAATTCTGTTGTGCAATTCTGACGCCACGAACGTGTCTGGAACGTCGAAAATAGGCCAAAGGGCCATTCTTCAAATTTTGGGGTCCGGTGGCTGTTGACCGGCATTGACCGGTGGCGACGCAGGCCAAAATTGATACCAATTCAAAGATCTCGACAATAGGAACCCATTTCTGGTGTCAATTTGCCAAAACAGAGCTCCCATCACCGGAAACAAACCCTCCAATGGTGGATGGCAGTGAGGTACGATCTCCATCATGCCGGTGTCGATTCTTGAAATTGGCTTGAGGCTTTTGTTTTCTACACAATTCTGAGTAGTTTGGGTTGGGTGGTGTCAATCACCTCCTCCGGATCGGTGACTTCAACGGCAGTGACGGTGGCGGCGACAGACAGACTTGGGCCGTGCGATCCAGTGATGGTTGAGGTGAAACAAGGCCTAGGTTTTGTTCTACTCTTCACCACCAATATATTGGGATCGGAATCACCTTGATCGGAGGTCAGACGACGGAGTTACGGCATCGGGATAATTCACGTCTCCGGCGGCTTTGGATGGCGTGTGCGGCTTCCTCCAGCTATGGTTCCATCGAGTCGGCACACCGTTGGACTCAGCTCGTCGAGAGCTTTCCAACGAGATCGGTAGTGTCAAAATCGGATGCAGTTTCTGGTTTGTGATTATAGTTCATTTTCAGTGGTGGGGAGGAAAGAGAGGGGGAAGGAAAAATAGAGTCCTTTTTTGCAATTTCTGACTTTTCTGCCTTTTTATACTTTTTTTTGTGAAAATTTTATCATTGGTTATACTGACTAATTTGGCCGTGATGAACCCAAATATATCAGTTTTACATTCATTCGAGATCATCTCAACCAGTTTTTCGATATTGCGATTTCCCGCTCAAAAATTATTTTTTGTACTCAATTGACTAATTTGAGCATGCTGATTCTAAATATATTAGTTTTATTTCAAGAAAAGGTCATCTTGACCAATTTCTTGATACTCCATGTTTCCTGCTCAAAAATTACTTTTTATACTCAATTGACTAATTTGAGCATATTAATTCTAAATATATTAGTTTTATATCAAGAAAAGGTTATCTTGACCAATCTCCTGATACTGTGTATGACGCACACGCGTACACATGTAATGACCGCCTCGTTTATGTAACCTAGTTACCATATAATAAGAATTTGAGGAATGAGTTTGGAATAATTTGATGCCTTTTAGTGCACATTTGAAGAACACGGTCAAGTACACGGCCATATAAGTAGTCATGCACCGCTCAACTCGATGAACGTGTGGAAGGCCATGTTTTAGAACGTGGCCGTGTTAAGCAAACTCAACTAGTACATGCCCGTGTCCGGAATGTAAACACCCATGTAAGAGCCCGTGTAAAAGGCCGTGTACTGAGCAGAAAGCCACTGTAATGACTCTCATGATTCATGAAACCTAATTACTATGTAATGAGTAATTAAGTTAATAAATATAGTATATTTTCCAGTTGAATGAATTAAACGGGTACAGTAACATTTAATTACTACTTATGCAGTGAATGGGGTAACCGACAGTGAAATCGGTCCACTCTATTATGTGTATATGTGTAAAAGACATGCAGTATCAAGAAAATGGTCTAGACGACCGTTTCTTGACACAGAAATGGTGAGCAGGTCATCAGTATGCTCGGATCGGTCATTTGAGCATAACAGTGATAATTACCCTAGCAAAGGTACAATATTGAGAAAAATGGTCCAGATGACGTCTTTTCACCTAGAAACTGACGAAATTGGTGTCAGAACACTCAGACTAGTTAGTTAAGCACAGAACAATAAATAGTAAATAGTAGATACGCAGTGTTAGGATAATGGCCAAAACGGCTTTAATTTAACTTAAAACTGATATATTAACAGTCAGCAGGCTCAATTTAGTCAATTGAGCACATAATATAAATTTTTGTTCGAGAGATACGCAGTATCGAGAAATAGGTCAAGACGACCTTTTCTCGTCTCGAAACTGATATATTTAGAGTTAGAGCGCTCAAATTAGTCAATTGAGTGCAAAACACGCTATTCGAGGTGGGGTCACACAAATTTCAAAAATTGGTCCAGACGACCTCAGATGGACGCAAAACTGATAAAATATAAATCAGCACGTCCAAATTAGTCAAGAGAGACTGTGTTTGAAATTTCGCGTGAAAACACCTCATTATGCGTGCGCAAGAACAACACAGTGTAGACACAACCATAGTATGGCGGCCCACCCCTCGTAGAGATCATACAATACTATTACAGTCAAGTTTTATCGCTGACTGCGATAGATTGTACTCTCATGGGTCGCCGGCTAATCTATCTCTCTTGTAAAACACGACGTTTTTGGGGAAAATTTTTTTTTTTTTACATCATGTAAAACAGTATCCACTAATCACTTTGTTTACAAGTACAAAGTAATTTACATAATACAGCACTTTCGCAAAATATATATTTACAAAAAAACTGTTTCCTTTTCCCTTTCTCTGTTATCGCTCAGCAGAAAGACTTTGGTAGGACCATATCCCTTGCCTCCTATCCCATTTGACATGCGCTATCCCGTCCGCCATCTAGTCATACAAAGCTACTGAGTTGGTCGCTTACCTGCAACATAAGCAAAAATGGTGAGCTACAGGCTCAGTAAGTTCAAATATGTAAGAAATAAAATTTCTATAAATAGTACTATTCATCATAAATAGTAACATTAACTACTATTCATCATAAATAGTAAATTTGACCACTATTGATTATGAATAGTAAGTTTGACCACAACATAGTATATCACCACGATGTTAGTACTCTCACGAAACTATCTTATGCTCAATTATGGCATAGTTTCAGTTTTAGGTAATTATCTTTAATTATGTTCTGGTTTTGAGCTCAGGTTGGCAGTACCATTTTAGTGCGCATGACTGGGAGCGGTACATTAGTGCTGACCTCCACAGACTTAATCTCATCATCATAGCCCCAAAGGCAAAATTGTACTTGACTGAGATCGGTACATCAATGCTGACCTCCACTGCCTTAATCTCATCATCATAGCCCCGAAGGTAAAATTTACCTCCTTGTACGGAAACCTGGTACGCCAAAAGTGGTTTCATTACCGACTTTTTAAAGTTCTAACCCAGTGACTTCATATTGCCCTGTGGTTAGGAATGGTTCACATTTTAAATTTTAGGTGAGTGAGTTTCATTAACCTCGCTTTAGTGCCCGAAGCACAATTATTATGTGTTCCATTCTCAATAGTGCCCGTAGCACATTTCGTCTCTCTCTCTATTCTATAATAGTGCGCGTAGCACATATGTACCTAACTTATAGTTAGTACATCAAAGTTAGCAATAATAATGCTATATGTTGCAGACAGGTAATGTCTGAACTTAACTTATCTGTTTCTTCCCTTTTCTTTCTTGGATCTTTAACTGCTCTCCTTACGGGTCGATTTTGGGATCCTACATTCAAAAACTTGTCAGTTAATTTCATTTCCATTTACAACTTTTATTTATTTTTATTAGAAAGCTTAAATAAAACCTATTTATAAGTTTTTACGCTTTATTTATCGTTTTCCCCATTTTTCTCAACTTTTGCAAAATTATGATTTTGCCCCTATATTTTGGCAAAATTACAATTTTGCCCATGACGGAATTTGCTCGATCCAGACTGCATTTTTGGCTCTCAGGAACTTTTCTGACTCTTTTCTATTCATTACTGGGTTTGTTTCTATTTTATTTCCATTTTTCACCTTCCCGACCCTCGGGAAGCATTATTCGGACCCTTACGTCGGTTTAGTGATTTTCTATCATTTCGGAGCCTCAAATGGACGTTTTACTAGCATTTAAAACGTTCATCTAGACGTTCCCGATCTAGGTCTCCAAGGCTCGGATTTTCCGTATCTGACTCGGACCTTTATTTCATTTCGCAAAAACGCCCCCTCGGGGTCGGTTTTTCAGTTTCACTCGCGTTTTACATTTTTAAGGGGATGGGTTATTATTCATGAACCACCCCTTGGGTTTTCCTTATTCAATTTCCCTTTAGGGACTCGGGTTTCCGACTCGATCCTAAACTTTTATTTTTAATTCCCTTTTTACCCAAAATGCCGTTTTCGAAATTTCGATAGCATTTCGGCATAAATTTAAGGCTACCGGCATTAGGTACGCCTCGAACTGTATGTACCTGCCACGTACTATACCACAAGCCGATTTTATGTAAAAGTTTCCCAAACTTTTACATAAAAGCTCACAAAATTTCCAATTCACATTTTAAACCACATTCCATAAATTTCTTTCAATTTTGCCCTTAGGTCTTAGCCACAGTTTTCCTATCCAAAACATAGCCAAAACTTTTCAAATTTTTGACTAAATTTTAGGCTATTCCAATGTCATTACCTAGCACATTTTCAAGCCAATTTCCATGCCTTTTACAACACAATTCTTAGGGTTTTTCAACACACATAACCCACGGCCATTTTAGGGAAAAACATGCACAACATTTTGTTTCATGCTTTCAATCACATAACCATCATTTTCATAATTAAATGCATGATTTTAACTATCCAATCCTTAGGTTAATCATGCAAAAATATTTACCAAACCCTAATTACAACCCACAGCCATTTTAGGGTTTTTGATTCCAAAATTGTTCCAAGCTTTATAACCATACAAATCATGCTTTACATTTAACAAAAACATGATTTAAAAAATTACAACATTTAAACAACAACAATTCATCAACAACCACACATGGTAACCCACGGTTTTACCCTTGGAAAACCAACCAAAACTTTGTTTTTTTTTAAACAAAATGCATGGTTTTTCTTCTAATCACACCCTTAACAAAACCCAAGCACCAAATCAACCAAAACAAACCACAAATTTTCTCATCTTCAGACTATTCATCTCACGGATTTTATGGAGAAAAGTCAAGAAAAATTGCAAACCAAAGAAGGTTACCTTACTTTCTTGCTTCCTTTGACTTCAATGAAGTGTTTGACACCACTTTTGGGAAGAAAACTTCAAAGATTTGCTTGGTTCCTCTTGGTTGCTCATGGGTTCACTATGGACAACACTTAGAAAAATTTTTCTTCTTTGTTTTGGCTTTGAATTGTTTCGGCCCCTTTTGTTCCAAATTTTGCCAACTTAAGTGGCAAAGGAAACCAATTAATTTGGCTTCCAACCAATGAGAATTCAACACTTTTTATGCTAATTCTTTCCAAATTTTTCATAAAATAAATTTGGCTAATTTTGGCCAAATCTTAGCCTTTGGATCAAAAAGCAAATCAATCTTGGCCATTAATGCCACCAACCACCAAATTTCTCACATTTATTAATTTGGCTTTATGATGTCATAAATGCAAAGTAAAATGTTGACTTTGACTTTATTATTCACATTAATTCGACTACTTTTTGACCGGTATTGGTTCGAGCCGAAATTTTCCTGAAATTGCCCCGGCGGGTTCCTGAGGTCTCCTGTGCAGTCGGATCAATTTATATTGCTTCCTTTGATCAAAATCAATCCCGGAAGTTTTTCATCTTTTAGTGCACCATAATACACCGGTTAGGGTTTTTAATGTCGTTTTTGGCACCGTTCCACCCGTTTCAACTCAGTGAATTTTTTTAACACTGAATTCTTACTCGTCAGTATTGTTAGAACATTTCAATGCATTCTAAACAATATAAATACATTTATTTCACTCTTTAAATAGTACAAATTTTTATATACATACATTTGTACATTTTCTTCCGAGAATGCCTAAATTTCCCAGTTGTCACATTCACCCCTCCTTATAAAATTTTCGTCCGCGAAAATTAGAACAAGTGGGGGTATAAACTCCTCATCTCGTCTTCTCGTTCCCACGTAGCTTCTTCAATGTTGTGATTTTTCTACAAAATCTTCACTAGTGAGATTGTCTTATTCCTCAGTACTTTCTCTTCATGAGCCAGTACTCGAATAGGTTGTTCTTCATATGCCAAATCCTAGTGGGTCTGAATAGGTTCATGCTTCAATACACAGGATAGATCTGGTATATACTTTCTCAGCATCGACACATGAAATACATTATGCACTGTTGACAGTTCAGGAGGTAACGCTAATCTGTAAGTGACCCTTCCAATGCGGTCAATAATTTCATAAGGTCCAATATATCTTGGACTCAGTTTCCCCTTCTTACCGAAATGCATAATCCCCTTCATAGGCGATACCTTAAGAAACACGAAGTCTCCTTCATCAAACTCCAAGGATCTTCACCTCTTATCTGCATAACTCTTTTGTTGACTTTGCGCAATTTTCATTCGACGCTGAATTCTTACAATGGCATCAGAAGTTTCTCGTACAAAATCCGTCTTATGCAGTTGTTTCTCTCGCAGGTCATACCAGTGTATCAGTGATCTGCACTTCCGTCCATACAAAGCCTCATAAGGTGCCATACCTATAGAAGCTTGGTAACTATTATTATATGAGAATTCAATTAATGGTAACTTCTCGTTCCAATTTCCTGCAAAATCCATTACACAAGCTCGAAGCATGTCCTCTAATGTCTGAATGGTCCGCTCTGACTGTCCGTCTGTTTGCGGATGAAATGCCATACTGAGTCTCAATTCAGTACCCATGGCTTCTTGCACACATTTCCAGAAATTCGAAGTGAATCGTGCATCTCGATCTGATACAATGGATTTTGGTACTCCATGTAATCTGACGACATGAGTTATATACAACTAAGTAAACTTTTCCAATGAAAAAGTCATCTTAACAGCTATAAATCGTGCCGTCTTGGTCAGTCTGTCCATAATAACCCAGATGGCATCATAACCTTCTCGGGTTTTTGGTAGTCCCATTACAAAATCCATCGTAATATGTTCCCATTTCTATTCAGGAATCTCCAAAGGTTCTAATCTTCCTGCTGAATATTTATGTTCCGCTTTGATTCTTTGACAGGTTATGCATCTGCTCACGAATTTCGCTATATCATTCTTCATCCCTTTCCACCAGAACTGTAACTTTAAGTCTTGATACAGCTTACTAGCTCTGGGATGAATCGAATATGGTGTCTCGTGGGCTTCTGACATGATCCGTCTTCTAAGTTCCTCGTCAGCTGGAACATTTATCCTTCCTTGATAAAGGATCATTCCATCCTTGGAAATTCCTTCTTGAGAACTTGTCATTCTTGGATCTCGTCTTTGAGCTTCGTTTATATCCTCAAACAACGATGATTCCACTTGGAGTGCAGCCAATCTTCCGGATATCAGCTCTAAGTTCAAAGAATTTATGTCTTGCTGCAATGATTTCGGAAGCCTTTTTATCGATAGCTGGTGTGATATGGTAGACTTTCTACTTAAAGCATCTGCTACACGGTTGGCCTTCCCTAGATGATATAGGATTTCACAATTATAATCCTTTACCAGTTCCAACCATCATCTTTGTCACATATTGAGCTTCTTTTGCGTGAAGAAATACTTCAGGCTTTGGTGATCAGTAAAATCTGACACTGAGCTCTATAGAGATAGTGTCGCCAAATTTTAAGTGCGAACCCTACTACAGCAAGTTCAAGTTCATGTGTAGGGTAATTCCTTTCATGATCCTTTAATTGACGGGAAGCATAAGCAATCACCTTGCCGCCTTGCATCAGGACTGCTCCCAATCCTATTTTAGATGCATCACTGTAGATCACAAACTTCTCCCCTTTAGTGGGAAGCGTAAGGATTGGTGCGCTTGTCAGCCGTCTCTTTAACTCCTGGAAGCTTCTTTTGCATTCCATAGTCCACTCATACTTTCTTTCCTTGCGTGTAAGAGGTGCAGCTAATCGCGCGAATCCCTCTACAAACCTCCGATAATAACCAGCTAACCCCAAGAAACTGTGTATTTCCGTTACACTCTTAGGTGCAGGCCATCGGTTAATTGCATCTACCTTCATCGGATCTACAGCAATACCTTCCTGGGATACAACATGTCCGAGGAAATGTACTTTATCTAGCCAAAACTCGCATTTTGAGAATTTGGCATATAGTTAATGCTTCCTTATCATATGCAACATGATTCTCAGATGTTCCTTGTGCTCCTCATAGGTCTTTGAGTATATAAGAATGTCATCAATGAATACAATGACAAACTTATCTAAATACTAGTTAAAAATTCTGTTCATCAAGTCCATGAACACTGCTGGCGTATTTGTTAATCCGAATGGCATTACAAGAAGCTCATAATGTCCATAACGAGTCCTAAACGCCGTCTTAGGAATATTACTTTCTTTAATTCTCAGTTGGTGATATCCTGATCGTAAGTCGATCTAGGAAAATACCACTGCGCCTTTTAACTGGTCGAATAAGTCATCAATTCTAGGTAATGGATACCTATTTTTGATCGTAACCTTATTCAACTCTCGATAATCAATGCACAAACGGAACGTTCCATCCTTTTTCTTGACGAACAACACAGGTGCACCCCACGGAGAATAACTCGGTCTGATGAATCCCTTATCCAAAAGCTCCTTTAATTATTCCTGCAGCTCCTTTAACTCCACTAGAGCCATGCTGTATGGTGCTTTGGAAATAGGTGCCGTTCCAGGCATCAACTCAATTTCGAACGAGATTTCTCTCTCTGGAGTTATCCCTGGTAATTCTTCCGGAAATACGTCAAGAAATTCCTCAACAACAGGAACATCTTTAGGTTAAAGCTTCTGTTCCTCTGTAGTATCCACCACATATGCCAGATATCCCATACAACCACTGGCCATCAGCTTACTTGCTTTCAGTGAACTGATCATCATCTTCCCGGGTTTTCGAGAAGTATTGACGTACTCAAAACTCTCTTCTTCCTTAGGTTGGAATACTACTTTTTGATTTCGACAGTCGATCGTAGCTTGATATTTCCTTAGGAAATCCATGCCTAGAATCACATCGTAATCCATGATCTTCATTATGATCAACTCAGCATATAGCTCCCTATTTGCCATATATACTGGTACATGAGGTAGCCAGTAATTGGACAACAACACTTCCCCAGAGGGTAGAGCTGTCTTAAATACTCTTCCCATATAATCCTTAGGATGTCCTATCTTGTCAGTAAATTCATAGGAAACAAAAGAATGCGTAGCACCAGAATCGAATAGTATAGAGGCTACATGACTAGCGACAGGAAGCTGACCTGTCACCACATTCAATGTTCCTGCCTCTGCATCCTCCTTGCTATAGGCCATCACACGAGCATCAGCACGTGGCACACGCTCCTGGCATTGCGGCCTTACTGGAGACTCTTCAACTCTGGCCTGAAGGGAATGAGCTTGTGGGCATGTCTGGTGCGGTTGGGAAGTGCCTTCTCCACCCTACCTATTGCTTGGACAGTTCCTGGCGTAATGACCTTCCTTTCGACATTCATAGCAAACAAGTGGCCCATATCTGCATTGCCCAGAATGTCTCTTTCTGCATGTAGGACAATTTTGTACATTGAATTCCGCATTACCAGCTGTTCTTCGCTGCTAGTTTTGATTATTTCCTTGGCGATTTCCAGTAAAATTGCCTTTCCTCTCGTTTTACTGGGATCCTTGATTATTGCCCTGGCCTGGTTTAGCATTCTGATTTGGTTTGCTAGATTGACCAGCTTGTGTAGACTTAGCTAAAGCCCTCTCCTTCTTTTTGGCCTCCCAGTGCTTCTCTCTCTCCTCTTTCTGTCGGGCTACGTGAAACTCAGCTCTTATGGCCCGACTAACACAATCTGCTATAGAAGTAGGCGGTACCTATCCAGTATCTACCAATGCAGCAATTTTTGGCCTGAACATCCCGATCATTTTCTGTATTTTCTCCCTCTCAGTAGGGACTACATAGGGACATAAGCGGGATAACAGATCGAACTTTCGACAAACTTCACTTACCGACATATTTCCTTGCGTCAATTCTGAGAACTCTTTTTGCTGTTGTCTCAGAGATGCAGGATCGTAATATTTCTAGTTAAATTCTTCTAAAAATTCTGCCCAACTCATGGTGGACACATTTCTTCTCATTCGCACAATGTCCCACCAAAAACGAGCATCTTTTCTCAACATAAAAGACGCACATGCAACCTTCTCCTGGTCAGTTAGGTTCATGAATTCCATGATCACTTGTAAGGATGACAACCAGTCTTCAGCCTCTAGAGGATTTGTAGAACCTTCAAATTCTGGCGGCCTCATACGCCTGAATCTTTCATAGAGGGGTTCCAGATTTACTACCGGTTGTGGTTCAGGAACTCTCTCATGTATAGCAGCTGGAGGGATAACCGGATCTACCTCAGCTTCCTGTTCTACTTGGGTACCTTCAGAACCTTGCCTCTGTTCTAACTCCTCTACTCGTTGCCTCAGATTAGCATTTTCTTGCATCTGAGCTTCTAGTAAGGCTTGTATCTGATCTAATCTCTCCATGATATTAGGATATCGTTCTTGTCCCTCTAGTCGATTTCGCAAATCCACCATCTTGCCTATTAGCCTATTATGGCACAACAATTCACCGTTAGCTTTTCCATGACCACATTCGTAAAATCATATAAATTTACGAAATTCAGGGTAATGTAAAGCCACATCATCATAACACATCATCGTACAACATATAATCATTTTGATATTTCATTCATAGCAAAACGTTTATATATCGTACATAACCATCACCAGTCATATATACATCGGCCATCATATACATCTTGGCCACAAGTCTATACAAAGAGCTTTTCTCTATAAGCTACTTATGTACATGTATACATCTACTGGTCACACATCCCCTGTGTCTGGGACTAGAGGATATTCTTCTGGATCCTCATCGTCATTTGGATCATCTGAGTCGTCACCACCCCTAGGCAATGCTCCCTGTCCTGAGTCATTACCTCCTCGTGGTCTAGACGGTCCGGGCTCATGATCATTCATCATCCTTCTCGGCCCAAAGATGCGTGCCAACATCTCATCTTGACCTAGTGTCTCTCATTGACTCTACGTCAGATGCTTAATCAAAACCACCTTCTCGATCGTCGTGATCGTCACTACAAACTTTTGAAGCGTAGGAAGATATAGCTTAATCACCCTCTATCTCAACTCCATGGGTAAACCTCTCCAGAAAAGCTCACAACAGTTCGCTTCAGTGATTTTGGGAAACAGACATCTCCTCCTAATGGTCTCCTCAAATCGTGCTGCGTAAGACATAACTGTCTCACCAGACAACATGACCATCCTCTCTGTCTGGAGAATATAATCCCTAACCTCATCAAATCCAGGATACGTGGGTGTATCTACCTCTTGTCTCTCTGGAGGTGCTGGGACAGGTGTCGGATCCTTAGGTGCAAACTGATCAGCCAATCGCTAACAGAACTCAGCCCAACTGAATCCCAATAGAATCTCCTGATCACAATAATCCCAGAATACTCGAGCATATCCCTGAAACATACTTATGGCCAACTGGATCCACATCTCTCTATCGATATCGCACATCACCATAATCCTCTCTATGGCATGGAGCCAGTTCTTCGTCTCCATCGACTGTCGTCCACCATCAAACATAGGGGGACTACTAGCTCTGAATGCCTGTACTGCCCGAGCTGAAACTCTTACCCTAATATGTTGGCGTCCACCAATAACTAGAATGTCCACTACTACAGGTGGATGAAGTACCGGTCGAGGCTGTACTACATCCACTGGAGCTGGTGCTGGTGCTGGAGGTCTCTTGGACATCGGGGGTCTAAATACCGGATGTTGGGAAATAGACGACCTCACAATAGGTCTCGTCCATACCCGTAATACCCCTCTCGGTCGTGGTAGCAGTGGTCTCACATAAGGAGGTCTGGTCATCTTGCTACCTATAAGATAATTATTTTCATATAAGAAAATAATTCACTAAACTTAAATAAACTACTTACTTGGATTGCGGTGTAGGATGCGTGAAGTGTCAAATCAAGATATGGTCAACACTACTCTGATATACCAACTGTAACGACAGTCGGTAATCTAAACTAGACTAATCGTAAATCTGCTCTGATACCAACTGTGGCAGCCCACCCCTCGTAGAGATCATACAATACTATTACAGTAAAACTTTATCACTGACTGCGATAGATTGTACTCTCATGGGTCGCCAGCTAATCTATCTCTCTTGTAAAACACGACATTTTTAGGGGAATTTTTTTTTTTTTACATCATGTAAAACAGTATCCACTAATCACTTTGTTTACAAGTACAAAGTAATTTACATAATACAGCACTTTCGCAAAATATATATTTACAAAAGAACTATTTCTTTTTCCCTTTCTCTGTTATCGCTCAGCGGAAAGACTCTGGCAGGACCATATCCCTTGCCTCCTATCCCATTTGACACGCGCTATCTCGTCTGCCATCCAGTCATACAAAGCTACTGAACTGGTCGCTTACCTGCAACATAAGCAAAAATGGTGAACTACAGGCTCAGTAAGTTCAAACATGCAAGAAATAAAATTTCTATGAATAGTACTATTCATCATGGATAGTAACATTGACTACTATTCATTGTGAATAGTAAGTTTGATCACTATTCATTATGAATAGTAAGTTTGACCACAACACAATATATCACAGTACATCAACCACGATGTTAGTACTCTCATGAAACTGTCTTATGCTCAATTATGACATAGTTTCAGTTTTAGGTAATTATCTTTAATTATGTTCTGGTTTTGAGATCAGGTTGGCAGTACCATTTCAGTGTGCATGACTGGGAGCGATACATAGGTGCTGACCTCCACAGCCTTAATCTCATCATCATAGGCCCGAAGGTAAAATTGTACATGACTGGGAGCGGTACATCAGTGCTGACCTCGACAGTCTTAATCTCATCATCATAGGCCCGAAGGCAAAATTATACATGATTGGGAGCGGTACATCAGTGCTGACCTCCACAGCCTTCATCTGATCATCATAGCCCCGAAGGCAAAATTTACCTCCCAGTACGGAAGACTGGTATGCCAAAGGTGGTTTCATTACCGACTTTTTAAAGTTCTAACCCGGTGACTTCATATTGCCCCGTGGTTAGGAATGGTTCACATTTTAAATTTTAGGTGAGTGAGTTTCATTAACCTTGCTCTAGTGCCCGAAGCAAAATTATTATGTGTTCTATTCTCAATAGTGCCCGTAGCACATTTCGTCTCTCTCTCTATTCTATAATAGTGCCTGTAGCACATATGTACCTAACTTATAGTTAGTACATCAAAGTTAGCAATAATAATACTACATGTTGCAGACAGGTAAATGTCTGAACTTACCTTATCTGTTTCTTCCCCTTTTTCTTTCCTGGATCTTTAACCGCTCTCCTTGCGGGTTGATTTTGGGATCCTACAGACAAAACCTTGTCCGTTAATTTCATTTCCATTTATAACTTTTATTTTTTTTTATTAAAAAGCTTAAATAAAACATATTTATAAGTTTTTAGGCTTTATTTATCATTTTCCCCATTTTTCTCAACTTTAGCAAAATTATGATTTTGCCCTTATATTTTGGCAAAATTACAATTTTTCCCCTGACGGAATTTTCTCGATCCAGACTGCATTTTTGGCTCTCAGGAACTTTTCTGACTCTTTTTTATTCATTACCGGGTTTGTTTCTATTTTATTTCCATTTTTCACCTTCCCAACCATCGAGAAGCATTATTCCGACCCTTACGTCGGTTTAGTGATTTTCTATCGTTTCGGAGCCTCAAATGGACGTTTTACTAGCATTTAAAACATTCATCTAGACATTCCCAATTTAGGTCTCTGAGACTCTTATTTTCCGTATCCGACTCAGACCTTTATTTCGTTTCCCAAAAACACCCCCCTCGGGGTCGGTTTTTCAGTTTCACTCGCGTTTTACATTTTTAAGGGGATGGATTACTATTCACGAACCACCCCTTAGGTTTTCCTTATTCAATTTCCCTTTAGGGACTCAGGTTTTCGACCTGACCCTAAACTTTTATTTTTAATTCCCTTTTTACCTCAAATGCCGTTTTCGAAATTTCGGCAGCATTTTGGCGTAAATTTAAGGCTACCGACGTTAGGTACGCCTCGAACTGTATGTACCTACCACGTACTATACCACAAGCCTATTTTATGTAAAAATTTCCCAAACTTTTACATAAAAACTCACAAAATTTCCAATTCACATTTTAAACCACATTTCACAAATTTCTTTCAATTTTGCCCTTAGGTCTTAGCCACGGTTTTCCTATCCAAAACCTAGTTAAAACTTTTCAATTTTTCAACCAAATTTTAGGCTATTCCAATGTCATTACCTAGCACATTTTCAAGCCAATTTCCATGCCTTTTACAACACAATTCTTAGGGTTTTTCAACACACATAACCCATGGCCATTTTAGGGAAAAACATGCACAACATTTTGTTTCATGCTTTCAATCACATAACCATCATTTTCATAATTAAATGCATGATTTTAACTATCCAATCCTTAGGTTAATCATGCAAAAATATTCAGCAAACCCTAATTACAACCCACGGCCATTTTTAGGGTTTTTGATTCCAAAATTTTTCCAAGCTTTATAACCATACAAATCATGCTTTACATTTAACCAAAACATGATTTAAAGCATTACAACACTTAAACAACAACAATTCATCAACAACCACATATGGTGACCCATGGTTTTACCCTTGGAAAACCAACCAAAACTTTGTTTTTCTTTAAACGAAATGCCAGCTTTTTCTTCTAATCACACCCTTAACAAAACCCAAGCACCAAATCAATCAAAACAAACCACAAATTTTCTCATGTTTGCACTATTCATCCCACGGATTTTATGGTGAAAAGTCAAGAAAAATTGCAAACCAAAGAAGGTTACCTTGCTTTCTTGCTTCCTTTGACTTCAATGAAGTGTTTGACACCACTTTTGTGAAGAAAACTTGGAAGATTTCCTTGGTTCCTCTTGGTTGCTCACAGGTTCACTATGGACAACACTTAGAAAAATTTTTTTTCTTTGTTTTGGCTTTGAATTGTTTCGGCCCCTTTTGTTCCAAATTTTGGAAACTTAAGTGGCAAAGGAAACCAATTAATTTGGCTTCCAACCAATGAGAATTCAACACTTTTCATGCTAATTCTTTTCAAATTTTCATAAAATAAATTTGGCTAATTTTGGCCAAATCTTAGCCTTTGGATCAAAAAGCAAATCAATCTTGGCCATTAATGCCACCAACCACCAAATTTCTCACATTTATTAATTTGGCTTTATGATGTCATAAATGCAAAGTAAAATGTTGACTTTGACTTTACTATTCACATTAATTCGACTACTTTTTGACCGGTATTGGTTCTAGCCAAAATTTTCCTGAAATCGTCCCGGCGGGTTCCTGAGGTCTCCTGTGCAGTCCGATCAATTTATACTGCTTCCGTTTGATCAAAATCAATCTCGGAAGTTTTTCATCTTTTAGTGCACCATAATGCACCGGTTAGGGTTTTTAATGCCGTTTTTGGCACCGTTCCACCCGTTTTAACTTAGTGAATTTTTTCAACATTGAATTCTTACTCGTCAGTATTGTTAGAACATTTCAATGCATTCTAAACAATATAAATACATTTATTTCACTCTTTAAATAGTATAAATTGTTATATACATACATTTGTACATTTTCGTCCGAGAATGCCTAAATTTCTCGGTTGTCACACATAGTATTGGAAATGAACAGTAAAATGGACACAAAATGGGCTCATAGGCATTTCAACCTAATTAGGAATTATCAGTATAAGAATCAGATTTAGAAAAATCCAATTTCGGTGGAAATCTAGAACACCGTCGAGAAAGGGTCGAATATCGAAAGAAGAAAATTAGACTGTGAAGAGGAGACCTTGCAGATGAATTTTTCACCTAGGAAACTGTGCACATGCAACACAAACAGTCCCAAACACAGCTTTAAGAATAGGGAAAAGTTTTCCCTAAAACAAGGGATGTATTGGCCACCTTTTTATTAAAATATACAATAGTATCCATCAAATGGCAAACCAAACATTAAACACTTTGTCCCCCTTCTCCATGCACAGCCTTCCACAATTTTTAAGAAGGAGATGGCAGTTGGTTTTGTCCTTAGATTAGCAAGAAAATTGCCTAATTAAGTGAGCTTAAGGTTGGTTAATCTTGCTTAGGTTTTGTCTATAAAAGGGTTAGCATGGCTTAGGGTATTACTTTCTTTCTTTTGCTCGCCCAAGAAAACACCACTTCTCTCCCCTTTCTATCAGCCAAAAGCCGATGCCCCTTACTGCCCAAACACCTCAAAATCTCACCAAGATGTTCACCAAAAATTAGCCCCATTCAAGCTCGTTTAGGAGGTTTCCACTCAAGGTCATTTTAAGTCACTCAAGGTTGTCTTTTTGGGTAAGGTTCTAGAGCCAATCTTTGTGGTTTTGTTAGTTTCTTTGGCTTAATGATAAAAAAGAATTTTTTTATGTGCCCGTTCTAGTAAAAGCCCACCCTATTTCCCCTTAGTCTACATGGTAATTTTTGGTCACCCAAGCCTTGATCCGGTTTGTGCTTGGTCCATAGCACACAAGGTAAAACCGAAAACCCCCCTTTTGTGGTTTAGTGATTTTTAAGTTTTGATCAAGGAAATTTATGTGTATTTATTTGTGCAATGGGTTGTAACAAGTTTATTTTGAGCCCTTCGCATTTTATTTTTAAGTTTATGTGGTTGTGTGATTTTGGTGTAAGTTTTTGTGATGGATGTGAGAATGGACGTTTTTAGGGTTGGCTGGACACCAACCTATCCCTAGTTTTTAGGCTACAATGTTGGCCATTTTTGACCATGTTAGGTTCTGATTTTAGGATTTGGTAAAACATGAAGTTTTAAGAAAATTTGTTATAGTCGTTTTTACGTCAAATAGCTTTTGGCCAAAAATGACATTAAGATAAGTTTTTCGAGCAGTTTTTAACTAGAGTTCAAAACTAGGACCAAAATTCTGAGTAACAAGAACAGTCTCAGATTTTTGTGAAAATGACCAAGTTGGCTTAATAAGGGTATGAGTACAAGTTGGCTTGCAAATTAGGTAAGTACAACTCTACCTACAGCATGAGCAAAAATGAATTTTAAGTGATATTTTTGCACAATGTTAAACAAGTAAACCATGCACCGTAGTTGCATAGATGTTATAAGAGCATATAGCTTCATAATCGCATAGATTGATGAAAGCATAAGTTAGATGCCATACCTTCCATATCGGGTAAGATGAGGGATAGCCTAGTAGAGCTTATGGCATAAAAATATAAGATCAGATGAACAACTGGGTAATTAAAAGACTTCGTGTCGTACCGGCCCCTTTTGCTTAAACAGGGTTTTTTTTTTTTTTTTTAGTATGACAAGTTGATGTCGATGGCTCTTAATACATAAGGGGGCATATGGCCCATGAGCACAAGGCTCACTAAGATCATGGACGTTTCCAATGGTCTACGCGTAATTCGATACTAACACACATGCCCTCAACAAAAATAAAAAATGATAATGAATAATGAAGGATAATCGGTTCATGTATTGTTCACGATATGCTTTAGCTATAGTCCAGTATACATCCAGTTATAGTAGATATGCATTCAGTACATGATGTGTTTTGTTATCTATTCAGTTATGAGATGTTTTAGTTGTGTCATGTTTAAAATATGTTTTTAGTTAAGTGTGATGCTTTGGTTTTGCATCTAGTCTGTGGAATGATTCAGTCTATGGTACATGTTGTGTGTACATGACATGCTTATATGTTTTAAGTATGTATTATGATTTAAATATGTTTTGCGGACGACATGTTGTACTTACTGGGCATGAAGCTCACAGTGTGTGTTCATGCTGTAGGTAAGCGACCTCTGGCTTAGACCACTATAGACTGCGACGACGGTAGAGGCGGATGTGAGGGTGAGGTTATGGATACTAGCAAGTTTTAACTTCCACACAGTATTAAGTAAACATTATATTTTTGAGTAGTAATTAGTTAAAACAATTTCATAAGTATGTATGTAATCAGACGATTTAGACCTATGTCTTTGCAAAGTATATGTATATGAATAGTAAAAATGTACACATTCAAAAAAAAAATTCCCAAAAATTATAGTATTAAGTAAGTAAGTCCAAGTAATAGTTTTCAAGTGAGTTTAAGTATCAGTAGTTTTAAGTGATGGTCTGGGCCATTCAATGCATGAGACGTCACAATTGGTATCAGAGCGGTATCCTGCCACCCTACCTCACATCACCGCATGCCTACCTCATCTATCCAAGTAAGTTAGTTTTTATCTTATGATGTTAGTATTTAAGTTAATGCTTTAAGTTATAATATGTAGTATGGCTACACCAATTGACCCCTGCCAAGTATCTGAAGATCGCCAGGCGAGCATGGCTTTCACCGCCATGCAACCAGCCGATATGATGGTCGTCACTCACACGAGCTCCTATTTTGGATCCACCGTATAGAGGTTATTTTCCAAGCTTGCCATATCCTACGTCACCTACAGGTGGTTTTGGCCAGTAGGTGGCTGGAGAGATCAGCAATGGCCTGGTGGAATGAACGACGTAAGATCAGGGATCTAATGATGCAATGGGTCAAGTTCTACCGAGACCTCTGCAAATTCCGTTGGACCAGCTAGAGACAGGGATATCTGGGACGATATGTATGAAAGGCGATACAATGCCTTCTCGGATATCTGGGATGTCTACGAGGGGGAGGCCATGGCACATTACTGTCAAAGGTTTATAAATGCCATACTACCCCATATCCCTTTGGATAGGCCATTTGCAGAGATAGTTGACCTACTGTGTAGGGTAGTTCCATGGAATGTGAGGGATCTCATCCACGATCCTCCGCATCATGAAGACTTGAGGCGCCTTTTCCAGGAGATAGTGGACGTCGAGAGAGAAGCACTCAACCCCAGGAACCCTACATAAGTCCAAGGCATTGTAGCAACTACTAATATGGAGGGTGACCTAGTAGGCCCCGCACCCTAACTAGTTGACAAAGAGTTCATGGTCGAGCATTAGCCGGAAGTACTTGGAAATAACGGGGAACTGATGGAGAATCCTGAACCAGCCCCTCTGTCTCCTGAACATCCCTTGGAAGAGGATGATGATGAGACTCTTCTTGATGCCTATCCTGACGATGAGGGAGAGGAGATCCCCGACCACTTCAGTGATGACGAATGGATAGGGATGTATGAGCCCCAAGTCATCATAGCTAGTGATAACAAAGCCAGTTTCATCTAGGTAGACGAAGAAGAGGACCCAAAGGAGTTCCCTCCCAACAATAGTGACTATGAGGAAATGTTTGATGCTGAATCAGGATTGTCCTTCGTGTAGTAGTGACCCTTTTTGCAGGAATCCTAACTATGTAGATATTTGAAGGGAAGAAGCAGCTTTTCCCACTAGACCTAGTTTAATATACCCTTTTGGGACTGTATATTGGAGGGTGTGCGTCACTCCCACTGGACTAGTAGTTTGTAATTATTTTTGTGAAAATAGTATGAAATGCAGTACAGTTTTGGCCCAAGGGCCCAGATGTGATTTTCCCATGATATAATCATAGTATGACAGAAAGTACAGGATGAATCCTGGCATTCAGATGATGTTCTAATATGATACGGCAAATTGTACTAAGCATCACAGTATAAGAGAAGGAAAGATATAATATGTACACTTATATCTATGATTGTTAAGTAAGGAAATGAATTATATCTGACACGAGTTCTAAGTACAGAATTAAAAGACTCATATTTTCTTTTCCCGCTATATGATAGGGTTACATAGGAAGGTATGGCAAGGACAAAAGTTGTTAGGAAATGCCCTAAGCATTAGAGATATTTTGATGTATTTATTTTGAACTGGATAATAAAATTATAATATAGAGGTTATTCATTACATTGCTGTTTGTCCTTATTTTATTTACATGTTAAAGTAAATGTAAACAAATATGGCTCACTAACTGCTTGTGTTAAAACTGTTAGAACATTGCATGCAATGGACTTTTGTATGCGAGAAGATAATGTTCCAAAGTAAGCAGTCTAAACTAAGGTCTATAGTCTATGAGGTTAGACCGAGCATCTAATTCATGTTAAGACTATTATATTATTTAAAGCCATGGTGGGGACATTTTTTCTTGACTATCTGAAGCATAGACTCAGAAGTAGAGACATAAATATGTTGCTCGGTGGTGACATATTAGACCGGGACTAAAGCGTGATTTATCTACGTAGTCCGCTCTGAGTGGATCAATCTGCTTTTGACATTCATTATGCAATAACCTTAATCTTGAGTAAATGAACTACTTCATGTATATGACTTGTGTACTTTGATGATTCAATGGCTAAAGCGTCTCAAAGGTAGTAAGTTTATAGACCGGCTTGTTGGGTGCATGACTTGTATACGATGAAGGGTTTGTTTACAGATATCGGAATCATAGCTCTAAAGAGTTAAGGGTATCCTCTTAAAGGCATTATACTAGATGTGAAAACGGAGAAGGCCTTGGTCATCTACTGGGTGGATGACTTCTTATTCACATATGGTGAATAATCATTTTCTTATTCGGAAGTATAATGGAACTTTAAGATAGCCTGATCAGTAGGATTGAATGGACTTTGACTTAAGGCTGATCATGGATATCATATAAGGGTTTTGCATACATGACAAGGTCATTGGACATTAGCTTGTCACAGGCTTTCATAATACGGTATATAATTAGGAGTTCAGTTTCAAGTTTATAATGGTGTGACTCTGAAATTAGTGATCATATGATTGAGTTGTTCAGTACAGAATAATAATCATATGGATTCATGGGAGCCTAATTATATATTTCCAATTAGTCCCTCTACTAGCTCCACATAATTCCTTAATGACTGGAAAATTGATCAGTGTATGCTTTTTGGCTAGTTGACTTTGCATGGATGGTGTTGACATAGGATTAGGATGGTGGACAAGATTCTTTCCGGTTGAATTCGGATTTTGTTTTGAATAATAGAGTACAGAATTATTTGAACCCCAAATAAAGTTGCCATGATTTTATTTGAGATTGAATTGGAGTTATAGAAAATTGTCCATGAGTACAAAATTTGAAATACAACTTTTTGTGGATTTTGAATTTTGAATTTTGAAATTTGAAATTTAAATTTTGAATTTGAAATTTAAATTTGAAATTTAAATTTAAAATTTGAATTTGAAATTGGAATTTGGAATTTGAAATTTGAATTTGAAATTTAAATTTGAAATTCGAATTTGAAATTTGAATTTGAAATTTGAATTTCAAATTCGAATTTGAAATTTGAATTTGAAATTTGAATTTGAAAATCAAATTTGAAATTTGAATTTGAAATTTGAATTTGAAATTTGAACTTTGAAATTTGAATTCAAATTTAGAATCATAGTCCAAGTGGAATTCAAATTCTTTGTGGACAATTCCACAGGGTTAGAATTCGAATTTGAGTTGGATTATGGAGAGGAAAATCTTGTTTGAATCCTACTTGAATTTTGAATCCTAATTCTAACAAAAGTGGCTGAAATTTTGTTGAGAAAAATCCTCCTAGATATTTCAGTTTTTGTGGATAAGGTTCAAGGGAAGTTCAAGCAAGAAGATCCTAGTTGAATTTTGATTCTCTCCCTCCCTAGTTTGGCCAAAAATTATTGGATAATCTCAAGGGAGATTTTCAGTTTTAATGGATAAGGGGAAGATAAAATTCAAGCTAGAAAAAATCCTATTTGAATTTTGATTCTCCTCACATTAAAGTGGCTGAATCTAGCCTTGTTTATGGCCTAGGCAAATTTAGTTATTTATGGATAAATGAGGAGATATAATTCAAGTAAAAATCCTGTTTGAATTTGGATTGGATAATCCCTAAAATGGTCGAAATTTTTTGCTTGGATAATGCCTTGAAAGTTTCGAATTTTGTGTATGGATAGGGGAGAAAATCTTCTCCTAATCCAATTCGAATTCAAGGGATCACCTCATGCAAGTCTATAAATAGAGGTCCTGCCACTCTAGTTCTCTGAAACCACAGACTCTCAGGTGAGCAGGCTTATTATTGCATAACTCACCGTGACAATAAGTTCTTTAGAGATCTGGGTGGTCGGAAGGAGACTAGCAGTGCTAGCATATCGGTTGAGGAACCGAGTGCCCAAATATTCCGCCATCCGGGAATTGGAGAATAGTAGAGAAGGCTAGTTGGTTGAAGCCCTCTAGTCATTCTCCTCCTGCAGTTTGGCATCCTTTTGAGGTATGAGTTTTATTGTTGTTAGTTTATTGTATATGATATCACGAGATATTTAACAATCTTGAAAAATTTTTATTGTTCCACTACGTCGCTTTGATGCATTTTTTATCGATTTTTCCTACAATTGGTATCAGAGCCATCTCGTGACTATGCCATGTACATAAATTAGACAATTTTTTAGTCTTTTTATTTATGTATGGATTTGGTATTTAGAGAGTGGCATTCTAGGATTCCTTATGTTGTTATCATGGATTATGTATGTAGTATGTGGTTATTTTAATTTCTTGAATTATTATAAGCATGCTTGTTTTATGTTGGTTATGGTTCCTTAGAATTTAGAAATATTGTATCTAGGAATTTTTTATGTAACCATGGGAGCAGTTTAACGTCACCGTAATTTTCCCATGGATTTTAATTTTTTGTCTCTTAGAATTATTATGATTAAAATTTTTGTACACCGGAAATGGTTTAGGAAATTTTATATAATTATTCTTGGAGGAGATTGAAGTTTGAAGACCGTAATTTATTTTTCCCAAAAGTTAAATTTTATTTAAAGATTGAAATTTTGATTGTGTGGAAAATTCCAATTTAATTGGGATTCAAATTAATTTTTCAGAAATCCTGATGGGCAAATTGGAATATGACATGGAAATCGAGGACGGACCCCTCAGGATAGGCCACCGGCTTTGGAGGGGCTGTAGCCCCTACCCTCGGGCAGGATGGGGCTACGGCAGCCCCTGTCCAGCCAACAGCACCCACGGCTACAGCAACCAGGCATGCAGCCTGGCATGGCTGCGCCTGGCCTATGGCAGTAGGCTACTGGCCCCAGGCCCCTTGGGGGCTGGGGCTGCCCACAGCGGCTGCGGGCCTCTGGGGCCCAGGGGCTGATGGGCCGAAAAGCGAAAATTTTGATTTTTATATTTGAAATTTTATTTGAAATCATGTTTAAAATATGTAATTTAAATTTTGAAATTTTTTTTGAAATTACATATTATTACACATGAAATTTAAATTGCTTAAATTTTGAATTTGAAATTTAAATTTGAAATTCGAATTTAAAATTTGAATTTGAAATTTAAATTGAATTTAAATTTTAAATAATTCTTGGGATGAGAAATAAATGGAGAGGCTACATAAAGATGGATACAAGAAGACAGAATAAAATTCAAGTCCCAAAGAATGCTTTGGATGGAATTTTGTAATCTTTATTTTCTCTGTTCTAGGATGGAACCATGGCTTGGTTTTTTTTCCATCAATTATTTTTTCTATGATATGTCATGGATCGATAAATATGTATTGATGGATGAATTGTATGCATATTTGATTACATGTCATATAGGATAGGTGAATGCCGCTCAGACTATATTAATCATACATTTTACAAAACTTGCATGTTTTTCAAAATATTGAGTGGGAGAGGGTTTCAAACAAAACCCACGGCCTCCATTGTTGATCCATATGTGAAAGCATGGTAACGCCTCACGTCAGTTCTGCCCTGACCACACCCCTCGGTAGGTGTTTACTGCTGCTGGTATACTAGGGTGGATCTCCTATGTGGAAAATGTGTTTGGGCACGATTCTATTCATGATCACCCCTCGGTGGCTTGGTAGGATGTGGATCAGTCTACGTAAATAATGGTTATACATTCAAGACTCATTTAGTTGTTAACCTTCCCTAGAAGCTCTATTAACTAAACTGGTAGCCAAAATAAGCAGTTATTAATATATGTCTTAACCTTAGAGGATTTAAGGCGACATATATTAATTGGACGAGGTCCATATTCCGGCTATTTGTCTCATGACCACACCTCGGTGACTTGGGGCAATAGGTGCTAAGAATTACCGTTGCAATGCTACATGTTTTTTTTCAAGTTTCATGTAGGAACATACTTGTATGTTTAATTTGCTAAATCATCTCTATATTTGCTCGGGCTTTGTAATGATGCCTAGTATAATTTTATTTCAGTTCAAAATATCACTGACACCCCTCATTTCAATACTTACTAAGAATAAGCTGAATGGCGATAACTATAAAGACTAGAAAAGAAATATGCTAATTGTTCTCGGCTGCGAGAGACACAAGTTCGTGCTGGACGAACTATGCCCACCTGGGCCCAAACCTGACACACCACTTGAGGAGGTCCCTGTTGCCTATACTCATTGGAGAGAATCCAATGAGATAGCTCGGTGCTACATACCTGCTAGCATGATGAGTGCCTTACAATAGCAGCATGAGACTTATCAAGTTGCTAGGGAGATCATGGAAAATCTAGAGGACATGTTTGGAGGCCAAGAAAAATTAGCTCGACAGTCTACTATTACCAACATTATGAACTCTAAGCAAAACGTAGGTGCTTCGGTGAAGGACTATATGATCACCCTAATGGGATTCTTTGCTGAGGCTACCAAAAATGGTGCTGAGTTAGACTACAACACCCAGATTGAGATGGTGTTTAAAACTCTGTTTAAGGATTTTGTGGGGTTTAAGGCTGCATATAATCTGGCGACAAGAGAGTTAGAACTCACCGAACTCATGAAGCAACTTCAAACTTATGAGCAAATGATCAAGGATGGGGATGCAGTTCAACCCAAAGGAGAGGCAAATTTAGCAGAATCTTCCAAACCCTCACGGAAGAGGAAGAGGCCAAATAAAAAGCAAGCGGTTTTCAATTCTTCTAATCCTCCTGTCTCGGATGGGAAGAAGAAGAAGAAGAACAAGAAGTCCAAGGACCCTAAAAAGTCCAAGTGCTTCCACTATGGAAAGATAGGTCACTTCAAGAAGGCTTGCCGGGAATTCCGAGATGCCAAGGGCAAGGAAGGTAAGGAACTTCATTATTTAGAAGCGTTTTTTGTGGAAGAATCGAAAGACACTTAGGTCATTGATTCGGGAGCCACTAACCATGTTTGCGTTTCTATGCAAGGGTTCGTGGAAATGAGAAGTCTATGTGATAGGAGCCTCTCGTTACGGACCGAAGATGGTAGCTTGGTGGTGGCTAAGGCAGTGGGAGATGTTTATCTTTATTTTGATGAATTTAGGTTTATATTATTGAAAGACTGTTTTTATGTTCCTAATTTTAGGAGGAATCTTATACCGGTAGCTTGTTTAATAAAGGATTCTTATTCAGTTTATAAGAGTTGATATTCATAAAAATAAGTCTTTTATCTATTCTAGATGGATAGATGGAAACCTATATTTGATCAAACCAAAGATGTACTCACAGCTTGACATCGAATTAATAGATAACTCTAAAAGTTGAAAGTTTCTCACTCTAACAAGGTGTATCTTTGGCATTTAAGACTTGGTTATATTAATCAGGCTAGGATTCAAAGGTTGGTGAAAGATGGTCCTTTAGAATCTCCGGAGGAGGTACGTCTTCCTCAATATGAGTCTTGTCTTGAGGGTAAGATGACTAAGAGGTCTTTTAGAGCTAAGGGTACTAGGGCTCAAGAACCATTAGAAATTATGCACACTGACGTATGTGGCCCTATGAACATCACAGCATGAGGAGGGTTCGAGTATTATGTCTACTTTATAAACGATTACTCGAGGTATGGATATGTGTACCTAATGCACCGCAAGAGCGAAACCTTTGACAAGGTCAAAGAGTATTGTGTGGAACTGGAAAAGCAATTGGGTAAATCCACAAAGACACTTTGATCTGATCGAGGTGGTGAATACCTCTCTAATGAATTTCTAGGACATCTTGTAGAGAATGGGATATTATCCCAATTAACTGCACCTGGTACTCCACAATGGAATGGTATAGCTGAAACGAGAAACAAGACCTTATTAGATATGGTATGGTCCATGATGAGTTATTCAACACTGCCATTATCATTTTGGGGATATGCATTACAAACAGGGTGCTATACTCTGAATCAGGTTCCAAGCAAGTCAATTTCCAGGACTCCGTATGAATTGTGGTGTGGTAGGAAGACTTCCTTTGGACATATAAGAATATGGAGCTGCCCGGCACATGTACTGGATGGGGATGTGAAAAAGTTGGAACTAAGATCAGAATTGTGTATGTTTATAGGGTATCCTAAGGGAACTAAGAGAGGTTTGTTTTATAACCCAAAGGAACAAAAAGTCATTGTTTTAACCTATGCGACATTCTCGGAGGAAAGTCATATGAATGACTTTAAGCCTCGAAGCAAAGAAGTGCTAGAGGAGTTATCGATTGAAAGAATTGCTCCATAGGTTTCGACCTTGGACACAAGTCTGAGTTCCAGTGAAAGAACTACAGATGATCAACAATTTAGGGCGCCTTGTCGTAGTGGGAGGGTTTCAAAGAAGCCTAATTTCGTCATGTATGATGCTGAGGTATACCAGGCTGAGGCTCATGAGCATGAGGATGATCCAGTCACTTATGATGAAGCTATAAATGATGTTAATTCTAAATCTTGGAAACAGGCCATGAATAATGAGATGGATTCAATGAAATCTAACTCTGCCGGATAAGATAAAACCCATTAGATGCAAGTGGGTCTGCAAAAGAAAGAAGGATGTAGAAGGGAAAGTAGAAACTTTCAAAGCTAAACTGGTTGCAAAGGGGTACATACAAAAGGCTATAATCGATTACGATGAAACCTTTTTGCTTGTTGCTATGTTGAAGTCTATCCGTATTCTTCTGTCTATTATTGCGGCTCTCGATTATGAGATCTGGCAAATAGACGTCAAGACAACATTCTTAAATGGCCATCTTGAGGAAAGTATCTACATGATATAGCCGAAGGGTTCGTGGTAAAAGGCCAAGAGAGAAAAGTCTACAAATTGCTTAGATCCATTTGTGGATTAAAGCAAGCATCCCGGTCATAGAACCAAAGATTTGATCAAGTGATCAAGACATTTGGTTTTGAGCAAAACGTTGATAAACCCTGTGTTTATAAACGTATTAAGGATGGAAAAGTGGCCTTTCTGGTACTCTATGTCGATGATATACTACTCATTAGGAATGATATAGAGAACTTATCATCGGTCAAGCTTTGGCTGTACCAACAGTTTGACATGAAGGACTTGAGAAAAGCTAATTATGTTCTAAGCATTCGTCTTTTTAGCGATCAAAAGAACAAAATGATAACATTATCCCAGGCTTCGTACATAGACAAAATAATTGACAAGTATGCAATGCAAGAGGCAAAGAAAGGTTCGCAACCTTCCATTGCCGGTCTAACTCTTTCATTAGATGACTGTCCCAAGACATCAAATGAAAGAGAGCATATGAGTAAGGTCCCTTACGCATCTGGTGTGGGTAGCCTTATATACGCTATGCTTTACACTCACCCAGACATATGTTTTGCAGTAGGTATGGTTAGTCGATATCAAGCGAATCCTGGAACCAAACACGGGCAAGTAGTAAAGCATATACTTAAGTATCTTAAGACAATAAGGGTGTTAGGAAATGCCCTAAGCATTAAAGACATTTTGATGTATTTATTTTGAACTGGATAATAAAATTATAATGTAGAGGTTATTCATTATATTGTTGTTTATCCTTATTGTATTTACATGTTAAAGTAAATGTAAGCAAATATGGCTCAGTGACTGCTTGTGTTAAAACTGTTAGAACATTGCATGCAAGGGACTTTTTGTATGCAAAAAGACAATATTCTAAAGTAAGCGGTCTAAACTAAGGTCTGTAGTCTATAGGGGTTAGACTGAGCATTTAATTTATGTTAAGACTATTATGTTGTCTAAAGCCATGGTAGGGACGGTTTGCCTTGACTGTCTGGAGCATAGACTCTCAAGTAGAGACATAGATATGTTGCTTGGTGGTGACATATTAGACCAGGACTAAAGTGTGATTGATCTACGTAATCCGCTATGAGTAGATCAATCTACTTTTGACATTCACTGTACAGTAACCTTAATCCTGAGTGAATGAAATACTTCATATATACGACTTGTGTACTTTGATGTTTCAATGGCTAAAGGGTCTCAGAGGTAGTAAGCTTATAGACCGGTTCGTTGGGTGCATGACTTGTATACGATGAAGGGTTTGTTTACAGATATCAGAATCATAGCTCTAAGGAGTTAAAGGTATCCTCTTAAATGCATTATACTGGATGTGAAAATGGATAAGGTCTTGGGTCGTCTACTGGGCAGATAACTTCTTATTCACATATAGTGAATAATCATTTTCTTATTCGGTAGTTTAATGGAACTTTAAGATAGCCTGATCAGTAGGATTAAATAGACTTTGACCTAAGGCTGATCATGGATATCATATGAGGGTTTTGCATATATGACAAGGTCATTGGGCATTAACTTGTCATAGGCTTTCCTAATATGGTATATAATTGGGAGTTCAGTTTCAGGTTATAATGGTGTGACTCTGAAATTAGTGATCATGTGATTGAGTTGTTTGGTATAGGATGTTAATCATATGGATTCACAGGACCTCGATTATATATGTCCAATTGGCCCCTCTACTAGCTCTACATAATTCCTTAATGATTGACAAATTGATTTATGTATGCTTATTGACTAGTTGATCATGCATGGATGGTGTTGACATAGGATTAGGATGGTGGACAAGATTCTTTCTGGTTGAATTCATAATTTGTTTTGGATAATAGAATACACAATTATTTGAACTCCAAATAAAGTTGCCATGATTTTATTTGAGATTGGATTGGGGTTGTAGAAAATTATCTATGAGAACAAAATATGGAATACAACTTTTTGCGGATTTTGAAATTTGAAATTTGAAATTTGAAATTTAAATTTTGAAGTTGAAATTTGAATTTGAAATTTAAATTTGAAATTTGAATTTGAAATTTGAATTTGAAATTTAAATTTGAAATTTGAAATTTGAATTTGAATTTTGCATTTTGAAATTTGAATTTTAAATTTTGAATCACAGTCTAAGTGGAATTCGAATTCTTTGTGGATAATTTCGCAAGGTTAGAATTCAAATTTGAGTTGGATATGGAGAGGAAAATCTTGTTTGAATCCTACTTGAATTTTGAAAACCAAATCTACCAAGGAAAATCGAATGTGTTAGGGAAAAATCTCCCAAGGTAATTTCAGATTTTATAGATAAGATTGCAGGGAAAAATTCAAGTTTCAATCCCAGTTGAATTTGGATTCTCTCCTCCCTGGAAGTGGCTGAAAATTTTGAGTGAATCTCAAGGTAGATTTTCGGTTATTTATGGATAAGCATGAGACAAAATACAAGCTAGAAAATCCTATTTGGATTTTGATTCTCCTTACACTTTAATGGATGAATCTGGATAGGTTTATGGCCTTAGGAAATTCAGTTTTTATTAATGAGTGAGGAGATAAAATTCAAGAAAAAATCCTGTTTGAATTTGGAAAGCAAAAATCCCAAAAGTGGCCGAAATCTTTTGGAAGTTATTGGCCCTAGATTTTTTAGATTTTTATTTGTGGATAAGGGATAAAATCTTCTCCTAATCCAATTTGAATTTAGAGGATCGCCTCATGCAAGTCTATAAATAGAGGTCCTGCCACTCCAGTTCTCTTAGACCTCAGACTCTCAGGTGAGCAGGCTTATTGTTGCATAACTCACCGTGACAATAAGTTCTTTAGAGATCTGGGTGGTCGAATGAAGACTAGCAGTGCTAACATACCGATCAAGGTTCAGAGTGCCCACACACTTAGCCATTCGAGAATTGGAGAATAGTAGAGAAGGCTAGTTGGTTGAAGCCCTCCGATCATTCTCCTCCTGCAGATTGGCGTCCTTTGAGGTATGAGTTTAAACTGTTGTTGGTTTATTGTATATGGCATCATGAGATATTTAACAATCTTAAAAAATTTTTGTTGTTCCGCTATGCCACTGATTTATTTCCTACAATTGGTATCAGAGCCATCTCATGACTATGCCATGTTCATAAATTAGACGATTAATTAGTCTTTTTATTTATGTATGGATTTGATATTTAGAGAATGACATTCTAGGATTCCTTTATGTTGTTATCATGTATTATGTATGTGGAATGTAGTTATTTTAATTTTTTAAATTATTATAAGCATGCTTGTTTTATGCCGATTATGGTTCCTTAAAATTTAAAAAATTGTATCAAGGATTTGTTAAGAAATGCCCTAAGTATTAGAGACATTTGGATGTATTCATTTTGAACTGGATAATAAAATTATACATAGAGGTTATTCATTACATTGCTATCTGTCCTCGTCTTATTTACATGTTAAAGTGAATGTAAGCAAATATGGCTCACTGACTGCTTGTGTTAAAACTGTTAGAACGTTGCATGCAATGGACTTTTGTATGCGAGAAGACAATGTTCTAAAGTTAGCAGTCTAAACTATGGTCTGTAGTCTATGGGGTTAGACCGAGCATCTAACTCATGTTAAGACTATTATGTTGTCTAAAGCCTTGGAGGGGACGGTCTGTCTTGACTGTCTGGAGCTGGACTCCCAAGTAGAGACATGGATATGTTGCTCGGTGGTGACATATTAGACCGGGACTAAAGCGTGATTGATCTACGTAGTCCACTATGAGTGGATCAATCTGCTTTTGACGTTCATTGTGCAATAACCTTAATCCTGAGTAAATGAACTACTTCATGTATATGACTTGTGTACTTTGATGTTCCAATGGCTAAAGCGTCTCAGAGGTAGTAAGCTTATAGACCGGTTCGTTGGGTGCATGACTTGTATACGATGAAGGGTTTGTTTGCAGATATCGGAATCATAGCTCTGAGGAGTTAAAGGTATCCTCTTAAAGGCATTATACTAAATGTGAAAATAGACAAGGCCTTGGGTCGTCTGCTGGGCGGATGACTTCTTATTCACATATGGTGAATAATCATTTTCTTGATTCGGTAGTATAATGGAACTTTAAGATAGCTTGATCAGTAGGATTAAACGGACTTTGACCTAAGGCTGATCATGGATATCATATGAGGGTTTTGCATATATGACAAGGTCATTGGATGGTAGCTCGTCACAGGCTTACGTAATACGGTATATAATTGGGAGTTCAGTTTCAGGTTTATAGTGGTGTGACTCTGAAATTAGTGATCATATGATTAAGTTGTTCGGTACAGAATGATGATCATATGGAATCACGGGAGCCCGATTATATATGTCCAATCAGTCCCTCTACTAGCTCCACATAATTCCTTAACGTTTGGCAAATTGATTTGTGTATGCTATTGGCTAGTTTATTATGCATGGATGGTGATGACACAGGATTAGGATGGTAGACAAGATTTTCTCCGGTTGGATTCATATTTTGTTTTGGATAATAGAGTACACAATTATTCAAACTCCAAATAAAGTTGCCATGATTTTATTTGAGATTGGATTGGAGTTGTAGAAAATTATCCATGAGAACAAAAATATGAAATACAACCGTTTTGTGGAATTTGAATTTTGAATTTTGAAATTTGAAATTTGAATTTTGAAATTTGAAATTTGAAATTTGAATTTGAAATTTGAATTTGAAATTCGAATTTGAAATTTGAATTTGAAATTTAAATTTGAAATTTGAAATTTGAAATTTGAAATTTGAATTTGAAATTTGAATTTGAAATTTGAAATTCAAATTTTAAATCACAGTCCAAGTAGGATTCGAATTTGTTGTGGAAAATCCACAAGGTTTGAAATTCGAATTTGAGTTGGATTTGGAGAGGATAATCTTGTTAGAATCCTACTTGAATTTTGAATCCAAATCCCAACAAATAAGGGACGAAATTTTTGAGGATAATCCTCATGAAAATTTCGGATTTTGTGGATGAGATTCAAGGGTAAATTCAAGCTTCAATCCTAGTTGAATTTGGATTCTCTCTACTCCCTAAAAGTGGCCGAAATTTTGGAGCCTTAATCCTAGGAAATTCGGTTATTTTTGGATAAGGTTGAGATGAGATTTAGCTTGAAAAATCCTAGTGGAATTTTGATTCTTCCTTATCCTAAAAGTGGCCGAAAATTTGGAGGAGATTTTCTCCTAAAGATTTCGGATTTTTTGGTTGAAAAAGGGAGATAAAATTCTAGTTAAAATCTTGTTTAGATTTGGATTGGATTTATCCTAGAAAAACCGAATTTAATTGTGGAGATTCTCCCTTGGAAAATTCAGATTTTATGGGTTTGGATAAGGGAAAATATCTTTTCCTAATCCAATTCAAATTCAGAGATTCACCTCATGCAGGTCTATAAATAGAGGTCCTGCCACTCCAGTTCTCTCAGACCACATACTCTCAGGTGAGCAGGCTTATTGTTGCACAGCTCATCGTGACAATAAAGTTCTTTAGAGATCTGGGTGGTCGGAAGAAGACTAGCAGTGCTAGCATACCGATCGAGGTTCAGAGTGCCCACACACTCAGCCATTCGGGAATTGGAGAATAGTAGAGAAGGCTAGTTGGTTGAAGCCTCCGGTCACTCTCCTCCTGTTCATTGGCGTCCTTGAGGTATGAGTTTTAATTGTTGTTGATTTATTGTATATGGCATCATTGGATATTTAACGATCTAAAAATTTTTATTGTTCCGCTGCGCCACTCTGATACGTTTTTACCGGTTTAATTTCCTACAGGATTTTTTTTGTAACCATGGAAGCAGTTTATTATCACTATAATTTTCCCATGGATTTTACCTTTTTGTCTCTTAGAAATATTATGATTAGAATTTTTATACACCAGAAACGGTTTAGGAAATTTTATATAATTATTCTTGGAGGAGATTGATGACCGTAATTTATTTTTCCCAAAAGTTAAATTGAATTTAAAGGTTGAAATTTTGATTGCGTGGAAAATTCTAATTTAATTAGGATTCAAATTAATTTTTGGAAATCCTAATGGATAAATTGGAATGTGACACAGAAATCGAGGACCGCCCCTTCGGGATGGACCACCAGCCGTGGTAGGGCTGCAGCCCCTGCCCTCGGGCAGGATGGGGTTGTGGCAACCCCTACCCACGGCTGCACCACCCACGGCTGCAGGCTCTGCCTGCAGTCGAGGGAGGCCATGGCCCCCCTAGGGCTGGCCGTAGCCCTGGGCTGCAGCCCGGCATGGCTGCACATCCTCCGGGGCTGTAGGGCCAATGGTTCAAAAATCGAAAAATTTTAATTTTAAATTTAAGATTTAATTTTTAAATCATTTTTAAAAATATGTAATTGAAAATTTGAAAATTTTGAAATTACATATTATTACACATGATGTTCAAAATTGTTTAAAATTTGAGTTTGAAATTTAAATTTGAAATTCGAATTTGGAATTTGAAATTGAAATTTAAATTTTTGGAATTTAAATTTTAAATGATTTTTGGGATGAGAAATAAATGGAGAGGCAACATAAAGATGGATGCAAGAAGGCGGAACAAAATTCAAGACCTAAAGAATGCTTTGGATGTAATTTTGTCATCTTTATTTTTTTGGTTCTAGGATGGAACCATGGCTTGGTTATTATTCTATCAATTATTTTTTCTGTGATGTGTCGTAGATGTATAAATATGTATTGATAGATGTTTTATATGCATATTTGATAACATGTCATATAGGATAGGTGAGTGCCACTCATACTATATCGATCATACATATTTGTCAAAACTTGCATGTTTTTCAAAATATTGAGTGGGAAAAGGTTTCAAACAAAATCAACAACCTCCATTGTTGATCCATATGTAAAAGCATGGTAATGCCTCACGTCAGTTCTGCTCTGACCGCACCCCTCGGTAGATGTTTACCACTGCCGATATACTAGGTTGGATCTCCTTTATGGAAAATGTGTTCGGGTATGATTCTATTTATGACCACCCTCGGTGGCTTGGTAGGATGTGGATCGGGCTACGTAAACAATGGCTATACACTCAAGACTCATTTAGTTATTAACCTTCCCTAGAAGCTCTGTTAACTAAAATGGTAGCCAAAATAAGTGGTTATTAATATATGTCTTAACCTTGGAGGATTTAAGGCAACATACAATAATTTGACGGGGTCCATGTTCTGGCTATTTGTCTCATGACTACTCCTCGGTGGTTTGGGGCAATAGGTGTTGAGAATTACTGTTACAATGCTACATGTTTTTCAAGTTTCATATAGGAACATACTTGTATATTTTATTTGCTAAATTATCTATATATTTGCTTGGGCTTTGTAATGATGTCTATTATAATTTTATTTCTGACCAAAATGTCACCGACACCCCTCATTTTGATACATACTGAAAATAAGCTGAATGGCGATAATTATAAAGACTGGAAAAGAAATCTACTAATAGATCTCAACTGCAAGAGACACAAGTTCGTACTAGACGAACCATGCCCACCTGGGCTCAAACCTGACACACTACTTGAGGAGGTCCCAGTTGCCTATACTCGTTGGAGAGAATCCAATGAGATAGCTCGATGCTACATTCTGGCTAGCATGCCGAGTACTTTACAAAAGCAGTATGAGACTTATCAAGTTGCTGGGGAGATCATGGAAAATCTAGAGGACATGTTTAAAGGCCAAGAAAAATTGGCTCGACAGTCTGCTATTACCAGCATTATGAACTCTAAGCAAAAGGTAGGTACTTTGGTGAAGGACTATATGATCACTCTAATGGGATTCTTTGCTGAGGTTGCGAGAACGGTTCTGAACTGGAGTACAACACCCAGATTGAGATGGTGTTCAAAACTCTATCAAAAGATTTTGTGGGGTTTAAGGCCGCATACAATCTGGCGACAAGGGAGTTAGGACTAACCAAGCTCATGAAGCAGCTCCAAGCTCATGAGCGGACGATCAAGGATGGGGATACGGTCCAACCAAAAGGAGAGGCCAATTTGACGGAATCTTCCAAACCCTTACGAAAGAGGAAGAGGCCAAATCAGAAGCAAGCGGTTTCCAGTTCTTCTAATCCTCCTGTCTCCGATGGAAAGAAGAAGAAGAAGAACAAGAAGCCCAGGGACCCTAAAAAGTCCAAGTGCTTCAGCTATGGGAAGGTAGGTCACTTCAAGAAGGCTCGCCGGGAATTCCTAGCCGCCAAGGGCAAGGAAGGTAAGGAACTTCACTATTTAGAAGCGTGTTTGGTAGAAGAATCGAAAGACACTTGGGTCATTAATTCGGGCGGCACTAATCATGTTTGTGTTTCTATGCAGGGGTTCGTGGAAACGAGAAGTCTACATGATAGGAGCCACTCGTTACAGACTGGAGACGGTAGCTTGGTGGTGGTTAATGGTTGAGGCGGTGGGAGACGTTTATCTTTATTTTGATGAATTTAGGTTTATATTATTGAAAGACTGTTTTTATGTTCCTAATTTAAGGAGGAACCTTATATCAGTAGCTTGTTTAATAAAGGATTCTTATTCAGTTTCTTTTAGTAAAAGAGTTGATATTCATAAAAATAAATATTTTATATGTTCTGGATGGATGGATGGAAACCTATATTTGATCAAACCAAAGATGTACTCACTGCTTGACACTGAATTAATAGATAACTCTAAAAGGTTGAAAGTTTCTCACTCTAACAAGGCGTATTTTTGGCATTTAAGACTGTTAGGAAATACCCTAAGTATTAGAGACATTTTGATGTATTTATTTTGAACTGGATAATAAAATTATATATATAAAGGTTATTCATTACATTGCTATCTGTCCTCGTTTTATTTACATGTTAAAGTAAATGTAAGCAAATATGGCTTCCTGACTGCTTGTGTTAAACTGTTAGAACGTTGCATGCAATGGATTTTTGTATGCAAGAAGACAATGTTCTAAAGTTAGCGGCCTAAACTATGGTCTGTAGTCTATAGGGTTAGACCGAGCATCTAACTCATGTTAAGACTATTATGTTGTCTAAAGCCTTGGAGGGGACGGTTTGTCTTGACTATCTGGAGCTGGACTCCCAAGTAGAGATATAGATATGTTGCTTGGTGGTGACATATTAGATCGGAACTAAAGCGTGATTGATCTACAAAGTCCGCTTTGAGTGGATCAATCTGCTTTTGACATTCATTGTGCAGTAACCTTAATCCTGAGTAAAAGGACAGCTTCATGCGTATGACTTGTGTACTTTGATGTTCCAATGGCTACAGCGTCTCAGAGGTAGTAAGCTTATAGACCGGTTCGTTGGGTGCATGACTTGTATACGATGAAGGGATCGTTTATAGATATCGAAATCATAGCTCTAATGAGGAGTTAAGGGTATCCTCTTAAAGGCATTATACTAAATGCGAAAATGGACAAGGCCTTGGGTCGTCTGCTGGGCGGATGACTTCTTATTCACATATGGTAAATAATTATTTTCTTTATTCAGTAGTATAATGGAACTTTAAGATTGCCTGATCAGTAGGATTAAACGGACTTTGGCCTAAGGCTAATCATGGATATCATATGAGGTTTCTACATACATGACAAAGTCATTGGATGATATCTTGTCACAGGCTTACGTAATACGGTATAATATTGGGAGTTTAGTTTCAGGTTTATAGTGGTGTGACTCTGAAATTAGTGATCATATGATTGAGTTGTTCGGTAAAGAATGATGATCATATGGATTTGTGGGAGCCCAATTATATATATCCAATCAGTTCCTCTACTAGCTCCACATAATTCCTTAACGTTTGACAAATTGATTTGTGTATGCTATTGGCTAGTTTATTATACATGAATGGTGATGACATAGGATTAGGACGGTAGACAAGATTCTCTCCGGTTGGATTCAGATTTTGTTTTGGATAATAGAGTACACAATTATCCGAACTCCAAATAAAGTTGCCATGATTTTATTTGAGATTAGATTGGAGTTGTAGAAAATTATCCATGAGAACGAGAGTTTGAAATACAACTGTTTTGTGGATTTTGAAATTTGAATTTTGAAATACGAAATTTGAATTTTGAAATTTGAAATTTGAAATTTGAAATTGAAATTCGAATTTGAAATTTGAATTTGAAATTTAAATTTGAAATTTGAAATTTGAAATTTGAATTTGAAATTCGAATTTGAAATTTGAAATTCAAATTTTGAATCACAATCCAAGTAGGATTCGAATTTGTTGTGGTAAATCCACAAGGAATGAAATTCGAATTTGAGTAGGATATGGAGAAGATAATCTTGTTAGAATCCTACTTGAATTTTGAATCCAAATCCTAACAAATAGTGGACGAAATTTTGAGGATTATCCTCAATGATTTTCGGATTTTTTGTGGATAATGTTCAAGGAAAAATTCAAGTTTCAATCCCAGTTGAATTTGGATTCTCTCCTCCCAGATAATGGCTGAAATTTTGGAGTGAATCTCCTAGGAGATTTTTGGTTATTTTGGATAAGGCTGAGATAAGATTCAAGCTTGAAAATCCTAGTGGAATTTTGATTCTCCCTTATCTAAAAGTGGCCGAATTTTTGAGGAGATTTTCTCTCTTTTGAATTTTCGGATTTTTTGGTTGAAAAAGGGAGATAAAATTCTAGTTAAAATCTTGTTTAGATTTGGATTGGATTTATCCTAAAGTGGCCGAATTTTATTGTTGGGATTTTCCCTTGGAAAATTCAGATTTTGTGATTGTGGATAAAGGATAATATCTTCTCCTAATCCAATTCGAATTCAGAGAATCACCTCATGCAGGTCTATAAATAGAGGACCTGCCACTCCAGTTCTCTCAGACTACAGACTCTCAGGTGAGCAGGCTTATTGTTGCACAGCTCATCGTGACAATAAAGATCTTTAGAGATCTGGGTGGTCGGAAGAAGACTAGCAGTGCTAACATACCGATCGAGGTTTAGAGTGCCCACACACTCAGCCATTCGGGAATTGGAGAATAGTAGAGAAGGCTAGTTGGTTGAAGCCTCCGGTCATTCTCCTCCTGCAGATTGGCGTCCTTGAGGTATGAGTTTTAATTGTTGTTGGTTTATTGTATATGGCATCATGAGATATTTAACGATCTGAAAATTTTTATTGTTCCACTGTGCTACTCTGATACGTTTTTACCGATTTGTTTTCCTACAATTGGAATTAGAGCCATCTCATGACTATGCCATGCACATAAATTAGACAATTACTTAGTCTTTTTATTTATGTATGGATTTGATATTTAGAGAGTGGCATTCTAGGATTCCTTTATGTTGTTATCATGGATTATGTATATAGTATGTGGTTATTTTAATTTTTTGAATTATTATAAGCATGCTTGTTTATGCCGTTTATAGTTCCTTAGAATTTAGAAAAAATTGTATCTAGGAATTTTTATGTAACCATGAGAGCAGTTTATTAGCACTGTAATTTTCCCATGGATTTTAATTTTTGTCTCTTAGAATTATTATGGTTAGAATTTTTGTACACCGAAAACGGTTTAGGAAATTTTATGTAATTATTCCTGGAGGAGATTGAAGATTGAAGACCGTAATTTATTTTTCCGAAAAGTTAAATTTGATTTAAAGGTTGAAATTTTGATTGTGTGGAAAATTTCAATTTAATTGGGATTCAAATTTAATTTTGGCGATCCTAATAGGTAAATTGGAATATGACACGAAAATCGAGACATGACCCCTTGGGATAGGCCGTCGGGCCTTGGTGGGGCTGCAGCCCTTGCCCTCGGGCAAGATGGGGCTGCGGCAGCCCCTGTGCAGGCCATAACCACCCACGGCCGCGGGCTTGGCCTGCAACCGAGGGTGGCCGTGGCCTCCCCAAGGCTGGCCGCAGCCTGGGCGTGCAGCCTGCCGGCTGCTGCGCCCAGCCTAGACATGCAGCCTGGCGCTGCATGCTTGGCCTGCAAACCGATAGGGTTGCACATGGGGCGGCCGTGGGCTGCCAGCTCCCCCGGGGCTAGTGGCTGCCCACGGCGGCTGCCACCTCCGGGGCGGTGGTGCGACGGTTCAAAAAAAATCGAAAAATTTTGATTTTTAAATTGGAGATTTAATTTTGAATCATGTTTAAAAATATGTAATTGAAAATTTGAAATTTTTGAAATTACATATTATTACACATGATGTTTAAAATTGTTTAAAATTTGAATTTTAAATTTAAATTTAAAATTTGAATTCGGAATTTGAATTTGAAATTTAAATTTTTGGAGATTTAAATTTTAAATGATTCTTAGGATGAGAAATAAATGGAGAGGCTACATAAAGATGGATACAAGAAGGCAGAACAAAATTTAAGACCCAAAGAATGCTTTAGATGAAATTTTGTAATCTTTATTTTCTTTGTTCTAGGATAGAACCATGGCTTGTTTGACGTCCCCTGATTCCAACCACTCGAAACCATCATGAATCGACTCTTTGGCCGACCAAGACCGCTCGTGTGCTGAATCCGAGTCGTCAGTTTTTAAAAACTCTTTTGCTCATAATTGGTAAACACCAGGGCCTAAAATTTCGCCCATAAAATTTTTTTTTCTTTAGCACATACTTTTTCCTACGAACACCAAGTAAGAAAACAATATAAAATATAATACTGGCTCTTCTCTGTCATAAATAAGTACAACATATTATACAACATATATGATGTATATATGTACTGTATATTTTGTCTTCAAACATATTTTCTTTAACTCAAAAAGCTCAACGGAAAACTTATGGCAAGACCAGGTCCACAGTGAGTTCCCTATCCCCTCGACACGTTCGCATCCTGCCGTCATCCAGGAATCTACTGGACAGGTTTCTTACCCGTAACATGAACAAACTGATGAGCTAACAGGCTTAGTAAGTTCAAACATCCATAGTAAGAATCATATTGATTCAAAAACAATAAAAACTCTATTTCCTATGAATAGTACTATTCATCATGAATACTAAAGTTGACCTTTAACCGATGAATAGTACCCGTTACCCTAACTGTGTACTATTCACATATCCTAACCGAACTTACATTACTCTAACGTAAATTTCGGTTATGCTCAATTATGATTTTTACCATTTTGTTTATTACTTATTTTCTATTAGATTTCTAGTGTAGAGCTCTATTTATGGCAGTACCGATGATTATTAGCGCGCTGACTTGGAGGGTCTAAGGAGCGACCTTAGAACATCGTCCTCCACAGTCCTGATCCGTAGGATTTAAACAAACCTCCACCACTATGTTGGAGGGGCGGTACGCCTTAATGGTTTCATTACCATCTTTCAATTTATAGTTTTGACCAAGTGATCATATATATCACCCCAAGGTCACTATCCTCCATTGCCCGTAGGTCTTACTTATTCTCATTATTTGGGATATGTTATACTAACTAATCCCCAAATGCGCATAGGAACTTATATCTAGTGAGTAGCTACTATAGAATAGATTCACACAGTATTTCATGTTGCAGACACGAAAATGCTTGAACTTACCAATACTATGCTAGTGTCCACTTTCGGAACTCCTCCGCAGTTCTATCTTTATTTTGGGTTCCTACAGACATAATATGTCTGTTAATACCCCGTTTTATTGTCATTTTAAACATATATTTATTTTACTTAACAAGTCTACACATTTAAATTTTATTTGTGGTACACGGTCCGCAACACGCTCGTGTTCCAGCCCGTGTACCTCTTGGGTCTATTCTACACGGCCATGTTGTTATCTTCCTTAGCCGTGTAACTATACACGGCTCGATACATGCCCGTGTTCAAGCCCGTGTACCTCTCGGGTCTATTCTACACGGCCATGTTGTTTTCTTCCTTAGCCGTGTAACTGTACACGGCTCGATACACGCCCGTGTTCAAGCCTGTGTTCCTAAAATTTTAAGAATTTTAACTCTAAAATCTTCATTTTGAGTTTTAGAATTTTATCTAAGTTATTCTAGGTCTTTTAGGACTCTTTCCGAGCCTTTTCAGAAATTTTTGGTCAAAATGACCATTTTACCCCTAACGGGTCTCGGGATCGTAATTTGTTTCATTCTACCATTTTTTCTAAATTTTCTATGTCTAATTATTTTAAAATAATATTTCTTAAGCTTTTGTATCATTTTACAGCTTAAATTGCTGCAAAATCTCAACTTTATTTTTCCTGGCCCTCGATTACTATTCATCCATCACCTAGGGTCTTTTTTTCATTTTTCGAGTGTTTCGGAGCCTCAAATGGCCCTTTCACTACTTACTAAACGCTATTTATCCCGTCCCCGACCCTCGGTCCTCGAAAGGCTCGGGTTTCCTATCCTGACCTAAAATTTCCTCTCGTTTCCCAAAATACCCCTAACATGAATTTTTTTTTTCCTGTTTTAGGCATTTTAGTGATTTAGGGTCGGTTTACTATTCCTTTTGGGTTGGTTTTTCATTTCTAATCATAATTCACCGAGGGGTCTCGGTTTCCTTCCCGAGTTCAATATTTTTACCCCTCGTTTCCCGAAATGCCCTTAAGCCGATTTTAGAAATTTCAACAGCATTTCCGCTTATATTTTAAGGTTTCTCAGCGTTAGGTATGCCTCAAAACCTTTGTACCTGCCACGTACTATATCAGAAGCCTATTTTATGCAAAGTTTCCAAACTTTGTATAAAAATTTTTCACATGATTCAACATTTAGAAATCAATACAAATCACAACATTTTTCTTTCAAACTAGCCTTGGTTTACTAGTTAATCACATCTAATTAATTTTCATCACATCACATCATTCTTAGGTTTTCCAATGTATAAAACAACATTCAAAAACCTAACAAAATATGCATTCTAACCCTAATTATAGCCACGGATTTTATGCATAAACACATAGAAAATTTCATTCCCTTTCCTGGGGTTTTTATCAACCTTCTTTCAACATTAAAATTTTTCCATTTCCTAATGTTCATACCCACAGTTTTAGCAAGAAAATTTCATCAAAATTTTCTTGTGTCTTTGTTACATTTCATGCTTAATTCAACACATAATTGAATGAACAATAATACTAAATCAAAACAACAAAACTCATGAACTTTTCTCACCATTGAAGCCACAGATTTTCAAGGGAAACATGCAAAATTTTTGCTTGTTTTTTAATCCTAATTCATGCTTTAAATACTACAACATCAAACCTAATCATAGAATCAACAAATCAACATTTTTTTTCATTGTTTTTCAACCCTCCAAACCCACAGTTTTTCTATGAAAAATCAAGGAAAAATGCTTCAAACTTGAAGCTTACCTTGATTAGTTGATGCCTTGAGATTAGAAATGCAATTCAAGTTAGGTTTGATGTGAAATTGAAAACAAAATTTTTGGTTTAAGGGGGGTTAAACTCACGGTTTTGGGCTGAAGAAAAAGAGCAAGAGTTTTGTTGGTTCTTCCAATTTTTTTGCTTGAATTTTGATGCCTATTTATAGGCAAAAACCAAGGGCTTTTTTGTAATTTTTTTCCAACAATTTCCTAATTGTTCAAGGACTAAAAAGTTAAGATTTTGGGGTTAAAAATACAATTTTTTTTCTCCCTTTCCACATGGTCGTATGGCCTTTCAACAAAATTTCCCAAATTTTTTTTATTTTTTTTCAAGGTGAATTTTGGCATGATCTTGGCCTTTGATCAAAAAGCAAAGCAATCCTAGCCATACACCTTCCAAAATACTTTCCAATTTAATGGAAATCAATTGGCTTTATGACATCATCATAGTGATGTCATCAACTATTCATATTAATTCTCTAATTAATTCATGGTCAATTTTTGACTGTTATCCGATCTAAACGGAACTTTACCGAAATCGCATAAGCGAGTTCTCAGCGCCTCCAGTGCGATCAGTTTGTCTTATTTTGGTTTCGTTAGATCAGAATTTTCTATCATAAATTTCTATTGTTTTAGCACATTTCAATGCACTCTCTAGGGTTTTCGGCTCTGATTTCGAACCGTCTCACGCAATTATGTCTAATAAGATTTTCCATCCCCGAACTCACACACTTTAACACTAACAAAACATTTTTACACTATTCACAACAGTATTGGAATACAACTTTTTCACATTTTATTCGTTAAAATTGTTATACACATACAGTTTTAACATAATTCGAGAATCTAAAATTTCCGGTTATCACAGATTGGTTATTCTGTCAATTATTTTTTCTGTGATATGTCATGGATGTATAAATATGTATTGATGGATGTTTTATATGCATATTTGATAACATGTCATATAGGATAGCTGAGTGCCGCTCATACTATATTGATCACACATAATTTGTCAAAACTTGCATGTTTTTTAAAATATTGAGTGGGAGAGGGTTTCAAACAAAACCCACGACCTCCATTGTTGATCCATATGTGAAAGCATGGTAACGTCTCGCGTCAGTTCTGCCCTGACCACACCCCTCGGTAGGTGTTTATCGTTGCCGGTAGACTAGATTGGATCTCCTATGTGGAAAACGTGTTCGGGTAGGATCCTACTCATGACCACCCCTCGGTGGCTTGGTAGGACGTGGATCGGGCTACGTAAATAATGGTTATACACTCAAGACTCGTTTAGTTATTAACCTTCCCTAGAAGCTCTGTTAACTAAACTGGTGGCCAAATAAGCGGTTATTAATATATGTCTTAACCTTGGAGGATTTAAGGCAATATATATTAATTGGACGGGGTCCATGTTTCGGCTATTTCTTTTCATGACCACCCCTCGGTGGCTTGGGGCAATAGGTGCTGAGAATTACCATTGCAATGCTACATGTTTTTCAAGTTTCATGTAGGAACATACTTGTATGTTTTATTTGCTAAATTATCTATGTATTTGCTTGGGCTTTGTAATGATGTCTAGTATAATTTTATTTCAATTCAAAATGTCACCGACACCCTTCATTTCAATACTTACTGAGAATAAACTAAACGGCGATAATTATAAGGACTGGAAAAGAAATCTGTTAATAGTTCTCAATTACGAGAAACACAAGTTCGTGCTGGACGAACCATGCCTACCAGGGCCAAAACCTGACACACCGCATGAGGAGGTCCCATTTGCCTATACATGTTGGAGAGAATCCAATGATATAGCTCGATGCTACATGCTTGCTAGCATGACGAGTGCTTTACAAAAGCAGCATGAGAGTTATCAAGTTACTGGGGAGATCATGGAAAATCTGGAGGACATGTTCGGAGGCCAAGAAAAATTGGCTTGACAGTCCACTATCACCAGCATTACGAACTCTAAGCAAAAGGCGGGTACTCCGGTGAAGGAGCATATGATCACCCTAATGGGATTTTTCGCTGAGGCTGCCGAGAATGGTGTTGAGTTGGACTACAAAACCCAGATCGAGATGGTGTTCAAAACTCTGTCTAAAGATTTTGTGGGGTTTAAGGCCGCATACAATCTGGTGACAAGGGAGTAAGGACTAACCGAGCTTATGAAGCAACTCCAAGCTTATGAGCGGATGATCAGGGATAGGGATGTGGTCCAACCCAAAGGAGAGGCCAATTTAGCAGAATCTTCCAAACCCTCACGGAAGAGGAAGAGGCCAAATCAGAAGCAAGTGGCTTCCAGTTCTTCTAATCCTCCTGTCTCAGATGGGAAGAAGAAGAACAACAACAAGAAGCCCAGGGACCCTAAAAAGTCCAAGTGCTTCCGCTGTGGGAAGGTAGGTCACTTTAAGAAGGCTTGCCGGGAATTCCTAGCTGCCAAGGGCAAGAAAGGTAAAAAACTTCATTACTTAGAAGTGTGTTTGGTGGAAGAATCGAAAGACACATGGGTCATTGATTCGGGAGCCACTAATCATGTTTGTGTTTCTATGCAGGGGTTCGTGGAAATGAGAAGTCTACATGATATGAGCCTCTCGTTACGAACTAGAGATGGTAGCTTGGTGGTGGCTGAGGCAGTGGGAGATATTTACCTTTACTTTGATCAATTTAGCTTTATTTTATTGAAAGACTGTTTTTATGCTCCTAATTTTAGGAGGAACCTTATATCGGTAGCTTGTTTAATAAAGGATTCTTATTCAGTTTCTTTTAGTAAAAGAGTTGATATTCGCAGAAATAAGTCTTTTATCTGTTCTGGATGGATGGATGGAAACCTATATTTAATCAAATCAAAGATGTACTCACTGCTTGACACTGAATTAATAGATAACTCTAAAAAGTTGAAAGTTTCTCACTCTAACAAGGCGTATCTTTCGCATTTAAGACTTGATCATATTAATCAGGATAGGATTCAAAGATTAGTGAAAGATGGTCCTCTGGAATCTCTGGAGGAGGTACGTCTTCCCCAATGTGGGTCTTGTCTAGAGGGTAAGATGACCAAGAGGTCTTTTGGAGCTAAGGGTATAAGGGCTTAGGAGCTCTTCAAAATTGTGCACACTGACGTATGTGGCCCCATGAATGTCACAGCATGAGGAGGGTTCGAGTATTATGTCTCTTTTATAGATGATTACTCGAGGTATGGATATGTGTATCTGATGCACCGCAAGAGTGAAACCTTTGACAAGTTCAAAGAGTATCGTGCGGAAGTGGAAAAGCAATTGGATAAATCCATAAAGACACTTCGATCTGATCGAGGTGGCGAATACCTCTCCGACGAATTTCTAGGACATCTTGTAGAGAAGGGCATATTATCCCAATTGACTGCACCTGGTACTCCACAATAGAATGGTGTAGCTGAAAGGAGAAACAGGACCTTGTTGGATATGGTATGGTCCATGATGAGTTATTCAACGCCGCCATTATCATTTTGGGGATATACTTTACAAACGGCATGCTATATTCTGAACCAGGTTCCAAGTAAATCAATTCCCAGAACTCCTTATGAATTGTGGCATGGCAGGAAGCCCTCCCTTGGACATATGAGAATATGGGGCTGCCCGGCGCATGTACTGGATGGGGATGCGAAAAGTTGGAACCAAGATCAGAATTGTGCATGTTTGTAGGGTATCCAAAAGGAACTAAAGGAGGTCTGTTCTATAACCCGAAGGAAGAAAAAGTCATTGTCTCAACCCATGCAACATTCTTGGAGGAAAGTCACATGAATAACTTTAAGCCTCGAAGCAAAGTGGTGCTAGATGAGTTATCGGGTGAAAGAACTGCTCCATAGATTTCGGTCTTGGATGCAATTCTGAGCTCTGGCAAAGGACCTACAGACGATCAACAATTTAGGGTGCCTCATCATAGTGGGAGGGTTTCGAAGAAACCTAATTTCTTTATGTATGATGCTGAGGTATACCAGGCCGAGGCTCATGAGCATGAAGATCATCCGGTCACCTATGATGAAGCTATAAATGATGTTGATTCTAAATCTTGGAAACAGGTTATGAACGATGAGATGGATTCTATGAAATCCAATTCTGTTTGGGAACTTGTAGATTTGCCGGATGGGATAAAACCCATTGGATGCAAATGGGTCTACAAAAGAAAGAAGGATGCGGAAGGGAGAGTGGAAACTTACAAAGCTAAACTGGTTGCAAATGGATACACGCAAAAGGCTGGAATCGATTACGATGAAACCTTTTCGCCTGTTGCTATGCTGAAGTCTATCCGTATTCTTCTGTCCATTGCTGCAGCTCTGGATTATGAGATCTGGCAAATCGATATCAAGACGGCATTCTTGAATGGCCATCTTGAAGAGTGTATCTATATGATACAGCTCGAAGGGTTCGTAGTGAAAGGCCAAGAAAGGAAAGTCTGCAAGTTGCTTAGATCCATTTATGGATTAAAGCAAGCATCTCGCTCATGGAACCAGAGCTTTGATCAAGTGATTAAGACATTTGGTTTTGAGCAGAACGTTGATGAACCCTGTGTTTATAAATGTATTAAGGATGGAAAAGTGGTCTTTCTGATACTCTATGTCGATGATATACTACTCATTGGAAATGATGTAGGGAACTTATTATCGGTCAAGCTTTGGTTACACCAACAGTTTGACATGAAGGACTTGGGAGAAGCTAATTATGTTCTAGGCATTCGTCTCTTTAGAGATCGAAAGAACAAAATGATAGCGTTATCCCAAGCTTCATACATAGATAAAATAATTGACACATATGCAATGCAAGAGGCAAAGAAAGGTTCACAACTTTCTATTGCCGGTCTAACCCTTTCATTAGATGACTGTCCCAAGACATCGGAAGAAAGAGAGCGTATGAGTAAGGTCCCTTATGCATCCGCTGTGGGTAGCCTTATGTATGCTATGCTTTGCACTCGCCCAGATATATGCTTTGCAGTAGGTATGGTGAGTCGATATCAGGCAAATCCTGGAACTAAGCACTGGCAAGTAGTAAAGCATATACTCAAGTATCTTAAGAGAACAAGGGATTATATGCTGGTGTATTCTGGAGGGGACCTAACACCCGTAGGATACACGGACTCAGACTTTCAGACTTGTAAGGATTTGAGGAAATTGACATCTGGATCAGTGTTTTTGCTCAGAGGAGGCGCCATTGTGTGGAGGAGCGTGAAGCAGGGCTGCACAGCTGACTCTACTATGGAGGCTGAGTATGTGGCTGCGGCTGAGGCATCTAAAGAAGCAGTTTGGCTCTGCAAGTTCTTTAGAGACCTTGAGGTCATTCCCGGTGTTGACAAGCCCATCACACTTTACTGTGATGACACTGGGGCTATTGCCAACACAAGGGAATCTCGGCACCACAAGAGGACCAAGCACATAGATCAGAGATATCATATTATTAGAGGGCACGTGGAGACAAGACAAGTAGATGTATGTAAGATCATGTCCGAGGACAACATTGCCAATCCCTTTACTAAGACTTTGGTGTCTAGAAGCCTTGAGAGGCACGTAGAGGCGATGGGGATGCGTAACATGGCACATCTACTGGTTTAGGGCAAGTGGGAGATTGTTAGGAAATGCCCTAAGCATTAGAGACATTTTGATGTATTTATTTTGAACCGGATAATAAAATTATATATAGTTATTCATTACATTGCTATCTGTCCTCGTTTTATTTACATGTTAAAGTAAATGTAAGCAAATATGGCTCCCTGATTGCTTGTGTTAAACTGTTAGAACGTTGCATGCAATGGACTTTTGTATGCGAGAAGACAATGTTCTAAAGTTAGCGGTCTAAACTATGGTCTGTAGTCTATGGGTTTAGACCGAGCATCTAACTCATGCTAAGACTATTATGTTGTTTAAAGCCTTGGAGGGGACGGTTTGTCTTGACTTCTTATTCACATATGGTGAATAATCATTTTCTTTATTTGGTAGTATAATGGAACTTTAAGATAGCTTGATCAGTAGGATTAAATAGACTTTGGCCTAAGGCCAATCATGGATATCATATGAGGGTTTTGCATACATGACAAGGTCATTGGATGATAGCTTGTCACAGGCTTATATAATACGGTATATAATTGGGAGTTCAGCTTCAGTTTTATAGTGGTGTGACTCTGAAATTAGTGATCATATGATTGAGTTGTTCGGTAAAGAATGATGATCATATGGATTTATGGGAGCCCAATTATATGTGTCCAATCAGTCCCTCTACTAGCTCCACATAATTCCTTAACGTTTGGCAAATTGATTTGTGTATGCTATTGGCTAGTTTATTATGCATGGATGGTGATGACATAGGATTAGGATGGTAGACAAGATTCTCTCCAGTTGGATTCAGATTTTGTTTTGAATAATAGAGTACACAATTATTCGAACTCCAAATAAAGTTGCCATGATTTTATTTGATATTGGATTGGAGTTATAGAAAATTATCCATGAGAACGAGAGTTTGAAATACAACTGTTTTGTGGATTTTGAAATTTGAATTTTGAATTTTGAAATTTCAAATTTGAAATTTGAATTTGAAATTTGAAATTTGAAATTTGGAAATTTGAAATTTAAATTTAAAATTCGAATTTGAAATTTGAAATTCAAATTTTGAATCACAGTCCAAGTAGGAGTCAAATTTGTTGTGGTAAATCCACAAGGAATGAAATTCAAATTTAAGTTAGATATGGAGAGGATAATCTTGTTAGAATCTTGAATTTTGAATCCAAATCCTAACTAAAGTTAGACGAAAATTTTGAGGATTATCCTCAATGATTTTCGGATTTTTTGTGGATAAGGTTCAAGGAAAAATTCAAGTTTCAATCCTAGTTGAATTTGGATTCTCTCCTCCCTGATAATCGCCGAAATTTTGGAGTGAATCTCCTAGGAGATTTTCGGTTATTTTGGATAAGGATGAGATAAGATTCAAGTTTAAAAATCCTAGTGGAATTTTGATTTTCCCTTATCTAAAAATTTTTGAGGAGATTTTCTCCTTTGAATTTTTAGATTTTTTGGTTGAAAAAGGGAGATAAAATTCTAGTTAAAATCTTGTTTAGATTTGGATTGGATTTATCCTAAAGTGGCCGAATTTTATTGTTGCGATTTTCCCTTGGAAAATTCAGATTTTGTGCTTATGGATAAGGGAGAATATCTTTTCCTAATCCGATTCGAATTTAGAGAATCACCTCATATAGGTCTATAAATAGAGGTCCTACTACTCTAGTTCTCTCAGACCAAAGACTTTCAGGTGAGCAGGCTTATTGTTACACAGCCCACCGTGACAATAAGTTCTTTAGAGATCTGGGTGGTCAGAAGAAGAGTAGCAGTGCTAGCATACCGATTAAGGTTCAGAGTGCCCACACACTCAGCCATTCGGGAATTGGAGAATAGTAGAGAAGGTTAGTTGGTTGAACCCTCCGGTCATTCTCCTCCTTCAGATTGGCGTCCTTGAGGTATGAATTTTAATTGTTATTGGTTTATTGTATATGACATCATGAGATATTTAACGATCTGAAAATTTTTATTGTTCCGCTGCACTACTCTGATACGTTTTTACTGATTTATTTTCCTACAAAGACTTGGTCATGTTAATCAGGATAGGATTCAAAGGTTGGTGAAAGACAGTCCTCTAGAATCTCTAGAGGAGGTACGTCTTCCTCAATGTGAGTCTTGTCTTGAGGGTAAGATGACTAAGAGGTCTTTTAGAGCTAAGGATGCTAGGGCTCAGGAACTCTTAGAAATTATGCACACCGACGTATATGGCCCTATGAACGTCATAGCACGAGGAGGATTCGAGTATTATGTCTCCTTTATAGACGATTACTCGAGGCATAGATATGTGTACCTGATGCATCGCAAGAGCAAAACCTTTGATAAGTTCAAAGAGTATCATGCGGAAATGGAAAAACAATTAGGTAAATCTATAAAGACACTTTGATTTAATCGAGGTGGTGAATACCTCTCCGACGAATTTCTAGTACATCTTGTAGAGAATGGAATATTATCCCAATGGACTGCACGTGGTACTCCATAACAAAATGGTGTAGTCGAAAGGAGAAACAGGACCTTATTGGATATGGTACGGTCTATGATGAGTTATTCAACGCTGTCGTTATCATTTTTGGGATATGCATTACAAACGGTGCGCTATATTCTGAACCAGGTTCCAAGCAAGTCGATTCCCAGGACATCGTATGAATTATGGTGTGGCAGGAAGCCTTCCCTTGGACATATGAGAATATGGGGCTTTCTGGCACATGTACTGTATGGGGATGCGAAGAAGTTGGAACCAAGAATAGAATTGTACATGCTTGTAGGGTATCCTAAAGGAACTAAGGGAGGTCTGTTCTATAACCTGAAGGAACAAAAAGTCATTATTTCAACCCATGCGACATTCTTGGAGGAAAGTCACATAAATGACTTTAAGCCTCGAAGCAAAGTGGTGCTAGAGGAGTTATCGGGTGAAAGAACTGCTCCATAGATTTCGCTCTTAGACGCAAGTACGAGTTTTGATGAAAGACCTGTAGATGATTAACAATTTAGGGTGCCTCGTCATAGTGGGAGGGTTTCAAAGAATCCTAATTTCTTCATGTATGATGCTGAGGTATACCAGGCTGAGGCTCATAAGCATGAGGATGATCCGGTCACCTATGATGAAGCTATAAATGATGTTGATTCTAAATCATTGAAACAGGCTATGAACAATGAGATGGATTCTATGAAATCCAACTCTGTTTGGGAACTTGTAGATCTGCCAGATGGGATAAAACCCATTGGATGCAATTGGGTCTACAAAAGAAAGAATGATGCGGAAGGGAGAGTAGAAACTTTCAAAGCTAGACTGGTTGCAAAGGGCTACACGCAAAAGGCTGGAATCGATTACGATGAAACCTTTTCACCTATTGCTATGCTGAAGTTTATCCATATTCTTCTGTCCGTTGCTGCGGCTCTCGATTACGAGATCTGGCAAATAGATGTGAAGACGACATTCTTAAATGGCCATCTTTAGGAATATATCTAGATGATACAGCATAAAGGGTTCATGGCAAAAGGCCAAGAAAGAAAAGTCTACAAGTTGCTTAGATCCATTTATGGATTAAAGCAAGCATCCCGCTCATGGAACCAGAGATTTGATCAAGCGATCAAGACATTTGGTTTTGATAAAAACGTTGATAAACCCTGTGTTTATAAACATATTAAGGATGGAAAAGTGGTCTTTCTGGTACTCTATGTCGATGATATACTACTCATTAGGAATGATGTAGGGAACTTATCATCGGTCAAGCTTTGACTACACCAACAGTTTGACATGAAGGACTTGGGAGAAGCTAATTATGTTATAGGCATTTATCTCTTCAAAGATCAAAAGAACAAAATGATAGCGTTATCCCAAACATCATACATAGATAAAATAATTGACAAATATGCAATGCAAGAGGCAAAGAAAGGTTCGTAACCTTTTATTGCCAGTCTAACTCTTTCATTGGATGACTGTTCCTACACATCGAAAGAAAAAGAGTGTATGAATAAGGTCCCTTATGCATCCGCTGTGGGTAGCCTTATGTACGCTATGCTTTGCACTCGCCCGGTAGCCTTATGTACGCTATGCTTTGCACTCACCCGGACATATGTTTTGCAGTAGGTATAGTGAGTCGATATCAAGCAAATCCTAGAACCAAGCACTGGCAAGCAGTAAAGCATATACTCAAGTATCTTCAGAGAACAAGGGATTATATGCTGGTGTATTCTGGAGGCTGAGTATGTGGCTGTGACCGAATCATCTAAAGAAGTGGTTTGGCTTCGCAAGTTCTTTATAGACCTTAAGGTCATTCTGGGTGTTGACAAGCCTATCACACTTTACTGTAATAACACTGAGGCTATTGCCAACACAAGTGAATCTCGGCACCATAAGAGGACTAGGCACATAGATGGGAGGTATCACATTATTAGAGGGCACGTGGAGACAAGACAAGTAGATGTATGTAAGATTGTGTTCGAGAACAACATTGCCGATCCCTTTACTAAGACTTTGGTGGCTAGAAGCTTTGAGAGGCATGTAGAGGCGATAGGGATGCGTAACATGGCACATCTACTAGCTTAGGGCAAGTAGGAGATTGTTAGGAAATGCCCTAAGTATTAGAGACATTTTGATGTATTTATTTTGAACTGGATAATAAAATTATACTATAGAGGTTATTCATTACATTGCTATTTATCCTTATTCTATTTACATGTTAAAGTAAATGTAAGCAAATATGGCTCGCTAACTGCTTGTGTTAAAACTGTTAGAACATTGCATACAATAGACTTTTTGTATGCGAAAAGACAATGTTCTAAAGTAAGCGGTCTAAACTAAGGTCGGTAGTTTATGCGGTTAAACCGAGCATCTAACTCATGTTAAGATTATTATGTTGTCTAAAGCTATGGTGGGGACGGTTTGTTTTGAGTGTCTGGAGTATAGACTCCCAAGTAGAGACATAGATATGTTGCTTGGTGGTGACATATTAGATCGGGACTAAAGCGTGATTGATCTACGTAGTCCGCCATGAGTGGATCAATCTGCTTTTGATGTTCATTGTGCAGTAACCTTAATCTTGAGTGAATGAACTACTTCATGTATATGACTTGTATACTTTGATGTTCCAATGGCTAAAGCGTCTCAGAGGTAGTAAGCATATAGACCAGTTCGTTGGATGCATGACTTGTATACGATAAAGGGTTTGTTTACAGATATCGGAATCATAGCTCTAAGGAGTTAAAGGTATACTCTTAAAGGCATTATACTGGATGTGAAAATAAACAAGGCCTTGGGTCGTATGCTGGGTAGATGACTTCTTATTCATGTATAGTGAATAATCTTTTTCTTATTCGGTAGTATAATGGAACTTTACGATAGCCTGATTAGTAGGATTAAACGGACTTTGACTTAAGGCTGATCATCGATATCATATGAGGGTTTTGCATATATGACAAGGTCATTGGACATTAGCATATCACAGGCTTTCGTAATACGGTATATAATTGGGAGTTCAGTTTCAGGTTTATAGTGGTGTGACTCTGAAATTAATGATCATATGATTGAGTTGTTCAGTACAGAATGATGATCATATGGATTCACAGGAGCCTGATTATATATGTCTAATTGATCCCTCTACTAGCTCCACATAATTCCTTAACGATTAGCAAATTGATTTGTGTATGCTTGTTGGCTAGTTGATTATGCATGAATGGTGTTGACATAGGATTAGGATGGTGGACAAGGTTTTCTTCGGTTGAATTCATAATTTGTTTTGGATAATACAATACACAATTATTCAAACTCTAAATAAAGTTGCCATAATTTTATTTGTGATTAGATTGGAGTTGTAGAAAATTATCCATAAGAACAAAATTTGAAATACAACTTTTTGTGGATTTTGAAATTTAAATTTTGAAATTTGAAATTTAAATTTTGAATTTGAAATTCGAATTTGAAATTTGAATTTGAAATTTGAAATTTAAAATTTGAATTTAAAATTTGAATTTTGAAATTTGAAATTCAAAATTTGAATCACAGTCCAAGTGGAATTCGAATTCTTTGTGGATAAATCCACAAGGTTAGAATTCGAATTTGAGTTAGATATAGAGAGGAAAATCTTGTTTGAATCCTACTTGAATTTTGAATCCCAAATCTACCAAGGAAAACTGAATTTGTAAGGGAAAAATCTCCCAAGGTAATTTCAAATTTTATGGATAAGATTACAGGGAAAAATTTAAGTTTCAACCCCAGTTGAATTTGGATTCTCTCCTCCCTGGAAGTGGCCGAAAATTTTGAGTGAATCTCAAGGGAAATTTTCAGTTATTTATAGATAAGGATGAGATAAAATTCAAACTAGAAAATCCTATTTGGATTTTGATTCTCCTCACACTTTAATGGACGAATCTAGATAGGTTTATGGCCTTAGGAAATTTGGTTTTTGTTAATGAGTGAGGAGATAAAATTCAAGAAAAATCCTGTTTGAATTTGGAAAGCAAAAATCCCAAAAGTGGCCAAAATCTTTTGGTAGTTATTAGCCTTAGATTTTTCAGATTTTTATGTGGAGATAAGGGAGAAAATCTTCTCCTAATCCAATTCAAATTCAGAGGATCACCTCATGCCAGTCTATAAATGGAGGTCCTACCACTCCAGTTCTCTTGGACCACAGACTCTCAGATGAGCAGGCTTATTATTACATAACTCACCGTGATAATAAGTTCTTTAGAGATCTGGGTGGTCGGAAGAAGACTAGTAGTGCTAGCATACCGATCAAGGTTCAGAGTGCCCACACACTCAGCCATTTGGGAATTGAAGAATAGTAGAGAAGGCTAGTTGGTTGAAGCCCTCCGATCATTCTCCTCCTGCAGATTGGCGTCCTTTAAGGTATGAGTTTAAATTGTTGTTGGTTTATTATATATGACATCATTAGATATTTAACGAACTTAAAAAAATTTTATTGTTCCGCTGTGTCACTCTGATACATTTTTACCAATATATTTCCTACAAAGGGATTATAAGTTGGTATATTCTAGAGGGGACCTAACACCCATAGGATACACGGACTCAGACTTCCAGACTTACAAGGATTCAAGGAAATCGACATCAGGATCAGTGTTCTTACTCAGAGGAGGCGCCATTGTGTGGAAGAGTGTAAAGTAGGGTTGTTTTAGGAAATGCCCTAAGCATTAGAGACATTTTGATGTATTTATTTCGAGCTGGATAATAAAATTATATATAGAGGTTATTCATTACATTGCTATCTATCCTCGTTTTATTTACATGTTAAAGTAAATGTAAGCAAATATGGCTCACTGACTGCTTGTGTTAAAACTGTTAGAACGTTGCATGCAATGGACTTTTGTATGCGAGAAGACAATGTTCTAAAGTTAGCGGTCTAAACTATGGTCTGTAGTCTATGGGGTTAGACCGAGCATCTAACTCATGTTAAGACTATTATGTTGTCTAAAGCCTTGGATGGGACGGTTTGCCTTGACTATCTGGAGCTGGACTCCCAAGTAGAGACATAGATATGTTGCTTGGTGGTGACATATTAGACCGGGACTAAAGCGTGATTGATCCACGCAGTCCGCTATGAGTGGATCAATCTGCTTTTGACGTTCATTGTGCAATAACCTTTATCCTGAGTAAATGAACTACTTCACGTATATGACTTGTGTACTTTGATGTTCCAATGGCTAAAGCGTCTCAGAGGTAGTAAGCTTATAGACCGGTTCGTTGGGTGCATGACTTGTATACGATGAAGGGTTTGTTTGCAGATATTGGAATCATAGCTCTAAGGAGTTAAAGGTATCCTCTTAAAGGTGTTATACTGAATGTGAAAATGGACAAGGCCATGGGTCGTCTGCTGGGCGGATGACTTCTTATTCACATATGGTGAATAATCATTTTCTTAATTCGGTAGTATAATGGAACTTTAAGATAGCCTGATCAGTAGGATTAAACGGAGTTTGACCTAAGGCTGATCATGGATATCATATGAGGGTTTTACATATATGACAAGGTCATTGGATAGTAGCTCGTCACAGGCTTATGTAATACGGTATAAAATTGGGAGTTCAGTTTCAGGTTTATAGTGGTGTGACTCTGAAACTAGTGATCATATGATTGAGTTGTTCGGTAAAGAATGATGATCATATGGATTTACGGGAGCCCAATTATATATGTCTAATCAGTCCCTTTACTAGCTCTACATAATTCCTTAACGTTTGGCAAATTGATTTATGTATGCTATTGGCTGGTTTATTATGCATGGATGGTGATGACACAGGATTAGGATAGAAGACAAGATTCTCTCCGGTTGGATTCAGATTTTGTTTTGGATAATAGACTACACAATTATTCGAACTTCAAATAAAGTTTCCATGATTTTATTTGAGATTGGATTGGAGTTGTAGAAAATTATCCATGAGAACAAGAATTTGAAACACAATTGTTTTGTGGATTTTGAAATTTGAAATTTGAATTTTGAGTTTTGAATTTTGAAATTTGAAATTTGAAATTTGAATTTGAAATTTGAATTTGAAATTTAAATTTGAAATTTGAAATTTGAAATTTGACTTTGAAATTCGAATTTGAAATTTGAAATTCAAATTTTGAATCACAGTCCAAGTGGGATTCGAATTTGTTGTGGAAAATCCACAAGGTTTGAAATTCGAATTTAAGTTGGATTTGGAGAGGATAATCTTATTAGAATCCTACTTGAATTTTGAATCCAAATCCTAACAAATAGTGGACGAAATTTTGAGAATTATCCTCAATGAAATTTCGGTTTTTGTGGATAAGGTTCAAGGGAAAAATTCAAGTTTCAATCCCAGTTGAATTTGGATTCTCTCCTCCCTGAAAAGTGGCCGAAATTATGGAGAAAATCTCATAGGAAAATTCGATTATTTTGGATAAGGATGAGATAAGATTCAAGCTTGAAAATCCTAGTGGAATTTTGATTCTCCCTTATCCTAAATGTGGCCGAATTTTTGGAGGAAAAATCTCCTAGGAAATTTCAGATTTTTTGGTTGAAAAAAGGAGATAAAATTCTAGTTAAAATCTTGTTTAGATTTGGATTGGATTTATCCCATAATGGCCGAATTTTATTGTTGGGATTTTCCCTTGGAAAATTCAGATTTTATGGTTATGGATAAAGGAGAATATCTTTTCCTAATCCAATTCGAATTCAGAGAATCACCTCATGCAGGTCTATAAATAGAGGTCCTGCCACTCCAGTTCTCTCAGACCACAGACTCTCAGGTGAGCAGGCTTATTGTTGCACAGCCCACCGTGACAATAAAGTTCTTTAGAGATCTGGGTGGTCGGAAGAAGACTAGTAGTGCTAGCATACCGATCGAGGTTCAGAGTGCCCACACACTCAGCCATTCGGGAATTGGAGAATAGTAGAGAAGGCTAGTTGGTTGAAGCCTCCGGTCATTCTCCTCTTACAAGATTGGCGTCCTTGAGGTATGAGTTTTAATTGTTGTTGGTTTATTGTATATGGCATCATGAGATATTTAACGATCTAAAAATTTTTATTGTTCCGCTGCGCCACTTTGATACGTTTTTACTGATTTATTTTCCTACAATTGGTATCAGAGCCATCTCATGACTATGCCATGCACATAAATTAGGCAATTACTTAGACTTTTTATTTATGTATGGATTTGATATTTAGGGAGTGACATTCTAGGGTTCCTTTATGTTGTTATCATGGATTATGTATAAAGTGTGTGGTTATTTTAATTTTATGAATTATTATAAGCATGCTTGTTTATGCTGGTTATGGTTCCTTAGAATTTAGAAAAATTGTATCTAGGAATTTTTTATATAACCATGGGAGCAGTTTATTAACACTGTAATTTTCCTATGGATTTTAATTTTTGTCTCTTAGAATTATTATGGTTAGAATTTTGTACACCGGAAACGGTTTAGGAAATTTTATGTAATTATTCTTGGAGGAGATTAAAGATTGAAGACTGTGATTTATTTTTCTCAAAAGTTAAATTTGATTTAAAGATTGAAATTTTGATTGTGTGGAAAATTTCAATTTAATTGGGATTCAAATTAATTTTTGGAGATCCTAATAGGTAAATTGGAATATGGCATGAAAATCGAGACACGACCCCTCGGGATAGGCCGACGGGCCTTGGTGGGGCTGCAGCCCCTGCCCTCGGGCAGGATGGGGCTGCGGCAGCCCCTGTGCATGCCATAACCACCCACGGCCGCAGGCTTGGCCTGCAGCCGAGGGTGGCCGTGGCCTACCCAAGGTTGGCCGCAGCCTGGGCGTGCAGCCTGCCGGCTGCTGCGCCCAGCCTGGGCGTGCGACCTGGCGCTGTAGGCTTGGCCTGTAGCCCGGCAGGGTTGCACATAAGGGGGCAGTCATGGGCTACCACCCCCCCCCCCCCCCCCCCCCCCCCCCCCCAGGGCTGGTGGCTGCCCACGGCGGCTGCCGCCTCCGGGGGTGGTGGTGTGACGATTCAAAAAATCGAAAAATTTTGATTTTTAAATTTGTGATTTAATTTTAAATCACGTTTAAAAAATATGTAATTGAAAATTTGAAATTTTTGAAATTACATATTATTACACATGATGTTTAAAATTGTTTAAAAATTTGAATTTGAAATTTAAATTTGAAATTCGAATTTGGAATTTGAATTTGAAATTTAAATTTTTGGAGATTTAAATTTTAAATGATTCTTGGGTTAAGAAATAAATGGAGAGGCTACATAAAGATGGATACAAGAAGACGGAACAAATTCAAGACCCAAAGAATTCTTTGGATGGAATTTTGTAATCTTTATTTTCTTTGTTCTAGGATGGAACCATGGCTTGGTTATTCTGTCAATTATTTTTTCTGTGCTATGTCATGGATGTATAAATATGTATTGATAGATGTTTTATATGCATATTTGATAACATGTCATATAGGATAGGTGAGTGCCGCTCATACTATATTGATCATACATAATTTGTCAAAACTTGCATGTTTTTTCAAAATATTGAGTCGGAGAGGGTTTCAAACAAAACTCACGGCCTCCATTGTTGATTCATATGTGAAAGCATGGTAACGCCTCGCGTCAGTTCTGCCCTGACCACACCCCTCGGTAGGTGTTTATCACCGCCAGTATACTAGATTGGATCTCCTATGTGGAAAACGTGTTCGGGTAGGATCCTATTCATGACCACCCCTCGGTGGCTTGGTAGGACGTGGATCGGGCTACGTAAACAATGGTTATACACTCAAGACTCGTTTAGTTATTAACCTTCCCTAGAAGGTCTGTTAACTAAACTGGTGGCCAAATAAGCGGTTATTAATATATGTCTTAACCTTGGAGGATTTAAGGCAACATATATTAATTGGACGGGGTCCATGTTTCGGCTATTTGTTTTCATGACCACCCCTCGGTGGCTTGGGGCAATAGGTGTTGAGAATTACCGTTGCAATGCTACATGTTTTTCAAGTTTCATGTAGGAACATACTTGTATGTTTTATTTGCTAAATTATCCGTATATTTGCTTGGGCTTTGTAATGATGTCTAGCATAATTTAATTTCAGTTCAAAATGTCACCGACACCCCTCATTTCAATACTCACTGAGAATAAACTAAATGGCGATTATTATAAGGATTGGAAAAGAAATCTATTAATAGTTCTCAACTGCGAGAGACACAAGTTCGTACTGGACGAACCATGCCCACTAGGGTCGAAACCTGACACACCGATTGAGGAGGTCCTGGTTGCCTATACTCGTTGGAGAGAATCCAATGATATAGCTCGATGCTACATACTTGCTACCATGACGAGTGCTTTACAAAAGCAGCATGAGACTTATCAAGTTGCTGGGGAGATCATAGAAAATCTGGAGGACATGTTCAGAGGCCAAGAAAAGTTGGCTCGATAGTCCGCTATCACCAGTATTATAAACTCTAAGCAGAAGGCGGATACTCGGGTGAAGGACCATATGATCACTCTAATGGGATTCTTCGCTGAGGCTGCCGAAAACGGTGCTGAGTTGGACTACAACACCCAGATCGAAATGGTGTCCAAAACTCTGTCTAAAGATTTTGTGGGGTTTAAAGCAGCATACAAACTGGCGACAAGGGAGTTAGGACTAACCGAGCTCATGAAGCAACTCCAGGCTTATGAGCGGATGATCAGGAATGGGGAAGCCATCCAACCCAAAGGTGAGGCCAATTTGGCAGAATCTTCCAAACCCTCACGGAAGAGGAAGAGGCCAAATCAGAAGCAAGCGGCTTCCAGTTCTTCTAATCCTCCTGTCTCGGATGGGAAAAAGAAGAACAATAACAAGAAGCCCAGGGACCCTAAAAGGTCCAAGTGCTTCCGTTGTGGGAAGGTAGGTCACTTCAAGAAGGCTTACCGGGAAATCCTAGCCGCCAAGGGCAAGGAAGGTAAGGAATTTCTTTACTTGGAATCGTGTTTGGTGGAAGAATCGAAAGACACTTGGCTCATTGATTCGGGCGCCACTAATCATGTTTGTGTTTCTATGCAGGGGTTCGTGGAAACGAGAAGTCTACATGATAGGAGCCTCTCGTTGTGGACTGGAGATGGTAGCCTTGTAGTGGCTGAAGTAGTGAGAGATGTTTACCTTTATTTTGATCAATTTAGGTTTATTTTATTAAAAGACTGTTTTTATGTTCCTAATTTTAGGAGGAACCTTATATCGGTAGCTTGTTTAATAAAGGATTCTTATTCAGTTTCTTTTAGTAAAAGAGTTGATATTCGTAGAAATAAGTCTTTTATCTGTTCTAGATGGATGGATGAAAACCTATATTTGATCAAACCAAAGATGTACTCACTGCTTGACACTGAATTAATAGATAACTCTAAAAGGTTAAAAGTTTCTCACTCTAACAAGGCGTATCTTTGGCATTTAAGACTTGATCATATTAATCAGGATAGGATTCAAAGATTGGTGAAAGACGGTCCTCTGGAATCTCTGGAGGAGGTACGTCTTCCCCAATGTGAGTCTTGTCTAGAGGGTAAGATGACTAAGAGGTCTTTTAGAGCTAAGGGTACAAGGGCTCAGGAGCTCTTAGAAATTGTACACACTGACGTATGTGGCCCCATGAACGTCACAGCACGAGGAGGGTTCGAGTATTATGTCTCTTTTATAGATGATTACTCGAGGTATGGATATGTGTATCTGATGCACCGCAAGAGCGAAACCTTTGACAAGTTCAAAGAGTATCGTGCGGAAGTGGAAAAGCAATTAGATAAATCCATAAAGACACTTCAATCTGATCGAGGTGGCGAATACCTCTCTGATGAATTTCTAGGACATCTTGTAGAGAATGGGATATTATCCCAATTGACTGCACCTGGTACTCCACAACAGAATGGTGTAGCCGAAAGGAGAAACAGGACCTTATTGGATATGGTACGGTCCATGATAAGTTATTCAACGCTGCCATTATCATTTTGGGGATATGCTTTACAAACGGCGTGCTATATTCTGAACCAGGTTCCAAGCAAATCAATTCCTAGAACTCCGTATGAATTGTGGCATGGCAAGAAGCCCTCCCTTGGACATATGAGAATATAGGGCTGCCCGGCGCATGTACTGGATGGGGATGCGAAGAAGTTGGAACCAAGATCAGAATTGTACATGTTTGTAGAGTATCCAAAAGGAACTAAAGGAGGTCTGTTCTATAACCCAAAGGAACAAAAGGTTATTGTCTCAACCCATGCAATATTCTTGGAGGAAAGTCACATGAATGACTTTAAGCCTCGAAGCAAAGTGGTGCTAGAGGAATTATCGGGCGAAAGAACTGCTCCATAGATTTCGATCTTGGACGCAAGTCCGAGTTCCGGTGAAAGATCTGCAGACGATCAACAATTTAGGGTGCCTCGTCGTAGTGGGAAGGTTTCAAAGAAACCTAATTTCTTCATTTATGATGCTGAGGTATACTAGGCCGAGGCTCATGAGCATAAGGATGATCCGGTCACCTATGATGAAGCTATAAATGATGTTGATTCTAAATCTTGGAAACAGGCTATGAACAATGAGATGGATTCTATGAAATCCAACTCGGTTTGGGAACTTATAGATTTGCCGGATGGGATAAAACTCATTGGATTCAAATGGGTCTACAAAAGAAAGAAGGATGCGGAAGGAGAGTGGAAACTTTCAAAGGTAGACTGGTTGCAAAGGGGTATACGCAAAAGGCTGGAATCGATTACGATGAAACCTTTTCGCCTGTTGCTATGCTGAAGTCTATCCGTGTCCTTCTGTCCATTGCTGCGGCTCTCGATTACGAGATCTGGCAAATGGATGTCAAGACGGCATTCTTGAATGGGCATCTTGAAGAGTGTATCTATATGATACAGCCCGAAGGGTTCGTAGTGAAATGCCAAGAAAGGAAAGTCTGCAAGTTGCTTAGATCCATTTATGGATTAAAGCAAGCATCCCGCTCATGGAACCAGAGGTTTGATCAAGCGATTAAGACATTTGATTTTGAGCAGAACATTGATGAACCTTGTGTTTATAAACGTACTAAGGATGGAAAAGTCGTCTTTCTGATACTCTATGTTGATGATATACTACTCATTGGGAATGATGTAGGGAACTTATCATCGGTCAAGCTTTGGTTACACCAACAGTTTGACATGAAGGACTTGGGAGAAGCTAATTATGTTCTAGGCATTCGTCTCTTCAGAGATCGAAAGAACAAAATGATAGCGTTATCCCAAGCTTCATACATAGATAAAAAAATTGACAAATATGCAATGCAAGAGGCAAAGAAAGGTTCACAACCTTCTATTACTGGTCTGACTCTTTCATTGGATGACTGTCCCAAGACATCGGAAGAAAGAGAGCGTATGAGTAAGGTAACTTATGCATCCGCTGTGGGTAGCCTTATGTACGCTATGCTTCGCACACGCCCGGATATATGTTTTACAGTAGGTATGGTGAGTCGATATTAAGCAAATCCTGGAACCAAGCACTGGCAAGCAGTAAAGCATATACTCAAGTATCTTAAGAGAATGAGGGATTATATGCTGGTCTATTCTGGAGGGGACCTAACACCCGTAGGATGCACGGACTCAGTCTTCCAGACTTGCAAGGATTCGAGAAAGTCAACATTAGAGGGCACGGGGAGACAGGATTAGTGGATGTATGTAAGATCGTGTCCGAGGACAACATCGCTGATCCCTTTACTAAGACTTTAGTGGCTAGAAGCTTTGAGAGGCACGTGGAGGCGATGGGAATGCGTAACATGGCACATCTGCTGACTTAGGGCAAGTGGGAGATTGTTAGGAAATGCCCTAAGCATTAGAGACATTTTGATGTATTTATTTTGAACTGGATAATAAAATTATATATAGAGGTTATTCATTACATTGCTATCTGTCCTCGTTTTATTTACATGTTAAAGTAAATGTAAGCAAATATGACTCACCGACTGTTTGTATTAAAACTGTTAGAACGTTGTATGCAATGGACTTTTGTATGTGAGAAGACAATGTTCTGAAGTTAGCAATCTAAACTATGGTTTGTAGTCTATGGGGTTAGACCGAGCATCTAACTCATGTTAAGACTATTATGTTGTCTAAAGTCTTGGAGGGGATGGTTTGTCTTGACTATCTGGAGCTGGACTCCCAAGTAGAGACATAGATATATTGCTTGGTGGTGACATATTATACCGGGACTAAAGCGTGATTGATCTACGCGGTCCGCTATGAGTGGATCAATCTGCTTTTGACGTTCACTGTACAATAACCTTAATCATGAGTAAATGAACTACTTCATGTATATGACTTGTGTACTTTGATGTTCCAATGGCTAAAGCGTCTCAGAGGTAGTAAGCTTATAGACCGGTTCGTCGGGTGCATGACTTGTATATGATGAAGGGTTTGTTTGCAGATATCGGAATCATAGCTCTAAGGAGTTAAAGGTATCCTCTTAAAGGCATTATACTGAATGTGAAAATAGACAAGGCCTTGGGTCGTCTGCTGGGTGGATGACTTCTTATTCACATATGGTGAATAATCATTTTCTTAATTCGGTAGTATAATGGAACTTTAAGATAGCCTGATCAGTAGGATTAAACGGACTTTGACCTAAGGCTGATCATGGATATCATATGAGGGTTTTGCATATATGACAAGGTCATTGGATAGTAGCTCGTCACAGGCTTACGTAATACGGTATATAATTGGGAGTTCAGTTTCAGGTTTATAGTAGTGTGACTCTGAAACTAGTGATCATATGATTGAGTTGTTCGGTAAAGAATGATGATCATATGGATTTGTGGGAGCCCGATTATATATGTCCAATCAGTCCCTCTACTAGCTTCACATAATTCCTTAACGTTTGGCAAATTGATTTATGTATGCTATTGGCTGGTTTATTATGCATGGATGGTGATGACACAGGGTTAGGATGGTAGACAAGATTCTCTCCAGTTGGATTCAGATTTTGTTTTGGATAATAGAGTACACAATTATTCGAACTCCAAATAAAGTTGTCATGATTTTATTTGAGATTGGATTGGAGTTGTAGAAAATTATCCATGAGAACAAGAATTTGAAACACAACTGTTTTGTGGATTTTGAAATTTGAATTTTGAAATTTGAAATTTGAAATTTGAAATTTGAAATTTGAAATTTGAATTTGAAATTTGAAATTCAAATTTTGAATCACAGTCCAAGTGGGATTCGAATTTTTTGTGGAAAATCCACAAGGTTTGAAATTCGAATTTAAGTAGGATTTGGAGCGGATAATCTTGTTAGAATCCTACTTGAATTTTGAATCCAAATCCTAATAAATAGTGGATGAAATTTTGAGGATTATCCTCAATGGAATTTCAGTTTTTGTGGATAAGGTTCAAGAGAAAAATTCAAGTTTCAATCCCAGTTGAATTTGGATTCTCTCCTTCCTGAAAAGTGGCCGAAATTATGGAGAAAATCTCCGAGGAAAATTCGGTTATTTTGGATAAGGATGAGATAATATTCAAGCTTGAAAATCCTAGTGGAATTTTGATTCTCCCTTATCCTAAATGTGGCCGAATTTTTGGAGGAAAAATCTCCTATGAAATTTCAGATTTTTTGGTTGAAAAAGGGAGATAAAATTCTAGCTAAAATCTTGTTTAGATTTGGATTGGATTTATCTCATAATGGCCGAATTTTATTGTGGGGATTTTCCCTTAGAAAATTCAGATTTTATGGTTATGGATAAGGGAGAATATCTTTTCCTAATCCAATTTGAATTCAGAGAATCACCTCATGCAGGTCTATAAATAGAGGTCCTACCACTCCAGTTCTCTCAGACCACAGACTCTCAGGTGAGCAGGCTTATTATTGCACAGCCCACCGTGACAATAAAGTTCTTTAGAGATCTGGGTGGTCGGAAGAAGACTAGCAGTGCTAGCATACCGATCAAGGTTCAGAGTGCCCACACACTCAGCCATTCGGGAATTAGAGAATAGTAGAGAAGGCTAGTTGGTTGAACCTCCGGTCATTCTCCTCTTACAAGATTGGCGTCCTTGAGGTATGAGTTTTAATTGTTGTTAGTTTATTGTATATGGCATCATGAGATATTTAACGATCTAAAAATTTTTATTGTTCCACTGCGCCACTCTGATACGTTTTTACCGATTTATTTTCCTATAGGTTGCACAGTTGACTTTACGATGGAGGCTGAGTATGTGGCTGCAGCTGAGGCATCTAAAGAAGTGGTTTGGCTCCATAAGTTCTTTAGAGACCTTAAGGTCATTCTGGGTGTTGACAAACCTATCACACTTTACTGTGATAACGCTGAGGCTATTGCCAACACAAGGGAATCTCGACACCATAAAAGGACCAAATACATAGATCGGAGGTATCACATTATAAGAGGACACGTGGAGACAGGACAAGTGGATGTATGTAAGATCGCATCTGAGGACAACATTGCTGATCCCTTTACTAAGACTTTGGTGGCTAGAAGCTTTAAAGACATGTTGAGGCGATGGGGATGCGTAACATGGCACATCTACTGGTTTAGGGCAAGTAGGGGATTGTTAGGAAATGCCCTAAGCATTAGAGACATTTTGATGTATTTATTTTGAACTAGATAATAAAATTATAATATAGAGGTTATTCATTACATTGCTGTTTGTCCTTATTCTATTTACATGTTAAAGTAAATGTAAGCAAATATGGCTCACTGACTGCTTGTGTTAAAACTATTAGAACGTTGCATGCAATGGACTTTTGTATGCGAGAAGACAATATTCTAAAGCAAGCAGTCTAAACTAACATCTATAGTCTGTGTGATTAGACTGAGCATCTAACTGATGTTAAGACTATTATGTTGTCTAAATCCATGGTGAGGATAGTTTGTCTTGACTGACCGGAGCATAGACTCCCAAGTAGAGACATAGATATGTTGCTTGGTGGTGACATATTAGACCAAGACTAAAGCATGATTGATCTACGTAGTCCACTATGAGTGGATCAATCTGCTTTTGAGGTTCATTATGCAATAACCTTAATCCTAAGTAAATGAACTACTTCACGTATATGACTTATGTACTTTGATGATCCAATGGCTAAAGCATCTCAGAGGTAGTAAGCTTATAGACCAGTTCATTAGGTGCATGACTTGTATACGATGAAGAGTTTGTTTATAGATATCGGAATCATAGCTCTAAAGAGTTAATGGTATTATCTTAAAGGCATTATACTGGATGGGAAAATGGACAAGGTCTTGGGTCGTCTACTGGGCGGATGACTTCTTATTCACATATGATGAATAATCATTTTCTTATTTAATAGTATGATAGAACTTTAAGATAGCCTGATCAGTAGGATTGAACGAACTTTGACTTAAGGCTGATCATGGATATCAAATAAGGGTTTTGCATACATGACAAGTTCATTGGAAATTAGCTTGTCACAGGCTTTCATAATACTATATATAATTAGGAGTTCAGTTTCAGGTTTTAAGTGGTGTGACTCTGAAATTAGTGATCATATGCTCGAGTTATTCGGTACAGAATAATGATCATATGAATTCATGGGAACCCAATTATATATGTCTAATTGGTCCCTCTACTAGCTCTACATAATTCCTTAACAGTTGGCAAATTGATCAGTGTATGCTTATTGGCTAGTTGACTTTGTATGGATGGTGTTGACATAGCATTAGGATGGTGGACAAGATTCTCTCCGATTGAATTTGGATTTTGTTTTGGATGATAGAGTACACAATTATTCGAACTCCAAATAAAGTTTCCATGATTTTATTTGAGATTGAATTGGAGTTGTAGAAAATTATACATGAGGACAAAATTTGAAATACAACTTTTTGTGGATTTTGAAATTTGTAATTTGAATTTTGAAATTTGAAATATAAATTTTGAATTTAAAATTTGAATTTGAAATTTAAATTTGAAATTTGAATTCGAAGTTTGAATTTAAAATTTGAACTTTGAAATTTGAATTCAAATTTTGAATCGTAGTCAAGTGGAATTCGAATTCTTTGTGGATAATTCCATAGGGTTAGAATTCGAATTTGAGTTAGATTATGGAGAGGAAAATCTTGTTTAAATCCTACTTGAATTTTGAATCCTAATTCTAACAAAAGTGGCCGAAATTTTGTTGAGAAAAATCCTCCTAGATATTTCAGTTTTTATGGATAAGGTTCGAGGGAAATTCATGCAAGAAGATCCTAGTTGAATTTTGATTCTCTCCCTCCCTAGTTTGGCCGAAAATTATTGGATAATCTCAAGGGAGATTTTTGGTTTTAATGGATAAGGGTAAGATTAAATTCAAGCTAGAAAAATCCTATTTGAATTTTAATTCTCCTCACATTAAAGTGGTCGAATCTAGCCTTGTTTATGGCCTAGGAAAATTCAGTTATTTATGGATAAATGAGGAGATATAATTCAAGTAAAAATCCTGTTTGAATTTGGATTGGATAATCCCTAAAATGGCTGAAATTTTTTGGTTTTTGGTTGGATAATGCCTTGAAAATTTTAGATTTTGCATGTGGATAAGAGAGAAAATCTTCTCCTAATCCAATTCGAATTCAAGGGATCACCTCATGCAAGTCTATAAATGGAGGTCCTGCCACTCCAGTTCTCTTAGACCACAGTCTCTCAGGTGAGCAAGCTTATTGTTGCATAACTCACCGTGACAATAAGTTCTTTAAAGATCTGGGTGGTCAGAAGGAGACTAGCAGTGCTAGCATACTGGTCAAGGAACCGAGTGCCCACACACTCTGCCATCCGAGAATTGGAGAGTAGTAAAGAAGGCTAGTTGGTTGAAGTCCTCCAGTCATTCTCCTCCTGCAGTTTGGCGTCCTCTTGAGTTATGAGTTTTATTGTTGTTAGTTTATTGAATATGGCATCACAAGATATTTAACGATCTTGAAAAATTTTTATTATTCCGCTGCGCTACTCTGATGCATTTTTTATCGATTTTTTCCTACACGAGCTCAGTCAAACCAAGCCTCCCGAGAAGATGAATTGTTGGCGCAACCTGTAGCCATGTGAGAGATAATCAGAAATTAGCAGCGCGACCTAGACCAGCTTAGGGAGCTACTAGACCGATAGAACCAAGCACCACAGACAACTCAGGTGCCAGTTCAGGAGGCTTCAGCAGCCCCTGAAACTCCAAGGGAGCAAGCAGCTCCCCCAGCCCAGATGGCATCAACATCCGTAGCAACGACTGTCCCTGTAGTAGCCAACATCCTTCCGCCGACCCCTAGGAAAGGCAATTTGTATGAGAAATTTCGGTGCGTGAGGGTGCTAGAATTCGAAGGGACCACTAATCCCATAAAGGCTGATGACTGGCTGACTGACATCCAAGTGACCTTGGACTTTATGGGATTAACTGACAGAGAGAAGGTATTATGTGCATCCTTTGCCCTAAGCAAGGGGGCACGACAATGGTGGAAGACGGTAGCCATCCGGAGGAATGTCAATGAATGAGCTGGACTGAATTCATTGACGAGTTCAAAGAAATGTACTTTAATGTGTGGCTTCCCTGAATCCAACCACGTGAAACTGTCAGGATCCGACTCCATTGTCGTCCAAGACAGCTCGTGCGCCGAATCCAGATTGCCATTTTAAAACTCTTTTTTTTTAACTTTAATTTTTCAGGGCCCGAAATTTTCACCCATAATTTTTTTTTCTTTTTAATACATACTTTCTCGAAAAGAAAGCTAAGCATAAAGGCCATGTAAAATACAATACTAACTTTTAGTTGTCTTTTTGAGTATAACATAATGTATAATATACAAAATATTTATACTGCATTTTTTTTTCAACGACACATTCTCTTCAATTCACTAACTCTCAAAGCTCAGCGAAAGACTTATGGCAGGACCAAGTTTATGGTGAATTCCCTATCCCTTGACACGCGCACATCCTGCCACCATCCATATAGTCTACTAGACAGGTTTTTTACCTGTAACATGAACAAACTGATGAGGTAACAGGCTCAGTAAGTTCAAACATACTTAGTAAGAATCACATGGATTCAAAAACATTAAAACTCAATTTCCTATGAATAGTACTATTCATGATTCATCATGAATAGTGACTTTGACATTTGATCGATGAATAGTAACTGTTACCCTAACAGGTTACTATTCACATTACTTTAATTTGATACTATTCACATTAGCCTAATTGGTTACTATTCACATTAGCCCAACCGGTTCGTTATACTTAATGTGAGCTTCAGTTATGCTCAAATTATGGCTTTTATCATATTATTGATTATTCTTTCTCTATTTGTACTCTGGTATTGAGCTCTTTTATAGCTGTACCGATAATTTATCTTACGCGCTAACAGGGAGGGCCTAGGGAGCGACCCTAGAGTTTCATTCTGCACAGCCCTTATTATATCCCCGTAGGACCTGAAAAACCTCCATCACAATGTTGGAGGAGCGGTACGCCTTAAATGGTTTTATTACCATCTTTCAATTATAGTTTTGACCAAGTGACATTAATCATCATCTCAAGGTCGCTAACCTCAATCACCCGTAGGCCTTAAATATTCTGTTCCTTTTATGTGGGACCTGTTGTACTAACTAATCCCCAAATGTCCATAAGACTTTGACACCTAGTGTACAACTAGTACATAATAAAGTAATACAGTATTTCATGTTGCAAACATGAAAATGCTTGAACTTACCAATACTGCGATAATGTCCACTTCCGGAACTCTTTCGCAGTTTTATCTCTAATTTGGGTTCCTACAGACATAATATTGTTTGTTAATATCCTTTATTAATCATCACTTTAAATATATTTATTTTGTGATAAATTTTATAAAATATTTCAATTCTTTATGTGGTGCACGGTCTGCAATACGCCCGTGTCCCCGACCTTGTACCTCTCGGTTTTATTTTACACAGTCGTGTTTCACTGTACACGCCCGTGTACTAATTAAACTCTAGATTTTTAACTCTAAAATCTCTGTTTTGGGCCCTAGAATTTTATTTAAGTTATTCTAGGTCCTTTAGGGTCCTTTCTGAGTCTTTCGGAAATTTTTGGTTAAAATGACCATTTTGCCTCTAACGGGTCTCGGGACTGTAACTATTCTGTTCTATCATTTTTCTCAAATTTTATAAGCCCAAATATCTTAAAATAATATTCTCTAGGCTTCTGTATCATTTTACAGCTTAATTTACTGCAAAATCTCAATTATCCATTTTCCCGACCTTTGATTACTATTCATCCATCACTTAGGGTCGTTTCTCGTTTTTCGAGCATTTCGGAGTCTCAAATGGGCATTTCACGACTCCTGAAACGTTTTTCATCCTGTCCCCGGCCCTCGGTCCATGGACCTAATTTTTTTCCCTTATTTCCCAAAATACCCCTAACATGAATTTTTTTTCCGGTTTTAGGTATTTTAGTTATTAAGGGTCGGTTTACTATTCCTCTTGGGTTGGTTTTCCATTTTCAATCCTAATCTACCGAGTGGTCCCGGTTTCCTTCCCGAGTCCAATATTTTACCTCTCGTTTCCCAAAATGCCCTTATGCCATTTTAGAAATTTCGGTAGCATTTCCACTTGTATTTTAAGGTTTTACTGGCGTTAGGTATGCCTCAGAACCTTTGTACCTGTCACGTACTATACCAGAGGCCTATTTTATACAAAGTTACCAAACTTTGCATAAAAATTTTCCACATTAACCAGTATTCAAAAATCAATACTCAACATCAAATTCTTTCCAAACATAGCCTTGGTTTATCATGTTAATCATCACCAAATGTTTTTCATCACAACATTCCAATATCACATATCACTCTTAGGTTTTATAATGTGTAAAACAACATCAAAACCTAACAAAATTTTCATTTCAACTCTACATTAGCCACGGATTTTTCATGCAAATTCACATAGAAAATCTTGTTTTCTTTCCTAGGGTTTTTATCAACGTTACACATTCCTATTTTCCATTTTCTAGTGTTTATCACTCACGGATTTTAGCATGAAAATGCATCCAATTTTCTAGTTTCTTGATTCTAATTCATGCTTAATTCAATATGTTACCAAATGAACATAAACACTAAACCAAATCATCAATTTTGAATTCATTTTTCACACCAATAATGCCACGGATTTTTCATGGAAACATGCAAAATTTTTGCTTGTTTCTTAACCCTAAATCATGCTTTAATCTCTAAAACACCAAACTAATCATAACATCAACAAAACATCAATTTTTTATCAATGTTTCTACACCTTCATACCCACGGATTTTCACTAAGAAAATCAAGTAAAATTGCTTCAATTTGGAAGCTTACCTTATCTATTTGATTTCTTGATGCTAGAAATGAAATGGAAGCTAATTTTAGTGTGAAATTTTGGACAAAATTTGGCTTAGAATGCACTTAAGGGGCATGGATTTTTGGCTGCAAAAATGGCAAGAGTTTGGCCATTGTTTCCGTTTTTTCCTAATGAATTTTGAAGCCTATTTATAGGCAAAAACCAAGGACCACTTAGCAAATTTTTTTCCAACAATTTGCTAATTGTTCAAGGACTAAAGTGTAATATTTTGGGCCAAAAATCAAATTTTTTTGTTGTCTCCTTTCCACATGGCCGAGTGGCCTTTTTTCTTAATTTTCCAAATTTTTTTTCAAGCCTTTTTGGCATGATCTTGGCCATTGATCAAAAGGTTATCAAATCCTAACCCTACACCTTTTTCATCTTACTTTCCAAGCCTTAAAATTGTATTTATGACATCATAATTATGATGTCATCCTATTATATATACATATTAATTCACTAATTAATTTGTGGTCAAATTTTGAATACAAGTCAAACCGAACGGACTTTACCGAAATCGCGTAGGCGGGTTCCGGGCACCTCCGGTGCAATCAGTTTGTTTTATTTTGCTTCCGTTTGATCAAAATTCTCTACCATAAATTTCTATCTCTTTAGTGCATTTTAGTGCACTCCCTAGGGTTTTCGGTACCATTTTCAAACCGTCTCACCTGATTCTATTCGGTAAGATTTTCCATTCCCGAACTCACACACTTTAATACTGTCAGAACATTTTTACAGTATTCTCAACAATATTAAAACACAACTTTTTCGTAATTTATTCATTAAAATTCATACATACATATAATTTTAATTTACTTCGAGAATCTAAAATTCCTGGTTATCACATTCACCTCTCCTTATAAAATTTTCTTCCTCAAAAATTTAAAACAAGTAGGGGTACAGATTCCTAATTTCACCTTCTTGCTCCCATGTAGCCTCTTCAACATTATGATTTCTCCATAGCACTTTGACTACTGGAATCATTTTGTTCCTCAAAACCTTATTTTCTCGTGCCAAAATTCGAACAGGCCTCTCCTCGTAAGTCAGATCTTCCTGAATCTGGATCGGTTCATGTTTCAATACATGGGACGGATCTGATATATACTTTCATAGCATCGACACGTGGAACACATTATGTACTGCCAACATTTCTGGACGTAACGCCAATCTATAAGTGACTTTACTAATGCGTTCGATAATCTCATATGGTCCAATATATCTTGGACTCAATTTCCCTTTCTTTCCAAACCACATTATTCCTTTCATTGGCGAAACTCTTAGGAATATGAAATCCCCTTTGTTGAACTCCAGGGCTCTTCGTCTTTTGTCTGCATAGCTCTTCTATCGGCTCTGGGCTATTTTCATCCGTTACTATATTTTTGTAACTACATCCACTGTTTCTTGTACGAAATCTGTCTTATGTAGCCATTTTTCTTATAGATCATACTAATGAATCGGTGATCTACACTTCCTTCCATATAGAGCTTCATAAGGTGCCAAACCTATCGAAGCTTGGTAGCTGTTATTGTAGGAAAATTCTACCAATCGAAGTTTCTCATTCCAGTTCCCAGAGAAATTGATTGTACACGTGCGAAGCATGTCTTCTAGCATTTATATTGTCCACTCAGATTGCCCGTCTGTAGATGAAATGCTGTGCTCAGACGCACTTTTGTTCCCATAGCTTCTTACACACATGTCCAGAAATTCGAAGTGAATCGTGGATCACGATCTAACACAATGGATTTAGGAACTCCATGTAACCTGACTATGTGGTTAACATACAAGCTCGCTAACTTTTCCAACGAAAAAGTCATTTTCACCGCAATAAACCTTGCCATCTCTGTCAACCTGTCGACAATAACCCAAATGGTGTCATAACCTTCTCGGGTCTTCGGTAGCCCTACCACAAAGTCCATTGTGATATGTTCCCATTTCCATTCAGGAATCTCCAACAGTTCTAGTTTTCTGCGTGGATGACGATGTTCAGCCTTAACCTTTTGGCATGTCTGCATCTACTTACAAACTCCGCAATGTCCTTCTTCATCCCTTTCTACCAGAATTGTAGCTTCAAATCCTGGTACATCTTATGGCTCCGGGATGTACTGAATATGGCGTTTCATAGGCTTCTGCTATAATTCACCTTCTTAATCCTTCATTATCTGGAATTTGAATTCTTCCCTGATGTAGGATTAATCCACCTTTAGATACTTCCTCCAAAGGACTTGCTAGCTTCGGGTCTCGTTTTTTAGCCTCTCTGATATCCTCAAATAGCGTTGATTCCAATTGTAGTGCAACCAATTTTCCTGCTATCAGCTCCACCTTTAGCATGTTGATTTCTTGTTGCAATGACTTTGGAAGTTTTCCAATCGGCAGTTATTGCGAGACAGTAGATTTCCTATTTAACGCATCTGCAACGTGATTGGCTTTTCTAAGATGATAGAGAATTTCACAATCATAGTCTTTGACCAGCTCCAGCCGTCTTCTTTACCGCATATTTAGCTCTTTTTGTGTGAACAAATACTTCAGACTTTGGTGGTCAGTATAAATCTGACACTGAGCTCCATATAGATAGTGTCACCAGATCTTTAGTATGAACACTACTGCGGCAAGTTCCAAGTCATGCGTGGGATAATTCTTCTCATGGTCCTTTAATTGACGTAAAGCATAGGCAATCACCTTGTCGCCTTGCATCAGGACAGCTCCTAATCCCATCTTCGAAGAATCATTGTATATCACAAACATCTCCCTTTGAATAGGAAGTGTAAGTATCGGCGTGCTTGTTAGTCGTTTATTTAGCTCATGGAAGCTTCTTTCGCACCTCCTCCATCCATTCGTACTTCCTCTCCTTGCGTGTCAAAGCTGTAAGAGGTGCAGCAAGTCGTGCGAATCCCTCTACAAATCTTCTATAATAGCCAGCCAAACCTAAGAAACTTCGTATTTCCATCACGTTCTTAGGTGCGGGCCATTCATTGATTGCCTCTACCTTTGTAGGATCTACAGCGATTCCTTCCTTGGAAACCACATGTCTAAGAAAATGTACTCTATCCAGCCAGAATTCACGTTTAGAGAATTTGACATAGAGTTGATGCTTCCTTATCGTTTGCAGGATAATCCTCAGATGTTCTTCATGCTCCTCGCGAGTCTTTGAATATATAAGTATGTCATCGATAAACACAATGACAAACTTATCTAAATATTCCTTAAAGACTTGATTCATCAAGTCCATAAAAGCTACTGGTGTATTTGTTAACCCAAACGGCATCACAAGAAATTTGTAATGACCGTAGCGGGTCTGAAATGCGGTCTTATGGATGTCACTCTCCTTGATCCTCAGTTGATGGTATCCTGATCGTAGATCAATCTTGGAGAATACTGTTGTGCCTTTTAGTTGATCGAACAAGTCGTCAATTCTAGGTAACGGATACCTATTCTTGACAGTGACCTTGTTCAACTCCCGGTAGTCAATGCATATGCGAAACGATCCATCCTTTTTCTTGACAAATAACACTGGAGCACCCCATGGGGAATAGCTTGGGCATATAAATCCTTTGTCAAATAGCTCCTTCAACTACTCCTGTAATTCTTTTAATTCTGCCGGTGCCATTCAGTAGGGTGCCTGTGACACCTCGTGCCCTCACTAGCTCGGACCGTTACTTAAAAACTTGCTTCTTTAACTTTTGTACTTGTACTTTCTTGCAATTCATTAATACTTACTTAAAATCTATTTACTTAGATACCCTAATTTTAGGGGATTTTTTTTCTTCCATACATTTTTACTGTTTACGTATGTATACCGTCAGAATTCAAAAGAAGACCATTTAATGAGTACTATTCAAACATACTATTTAACGATTACTATTCAAAAATACTGTTTGATGGTTACTATTCAAGAATATTGTTTAACGATTACTATTCAAAAATACTATTTAATGATACTATTCAAAAATACTGTTTAACTACTACTATTTAAAAATACTATTTGCTCAACTGTGTGGAAGATTAACTTGCGATGTCTCCATACCCTCGCCTCACATTCATCTCTGCCACCATCATTGCCCATTGTGGTTTAAGCCATAGGTCGCTTACCTACAGCATGAACACACTCCGTGAGCTTTACGCCCAGTAAGTACAACATGTTAACTGTAAAACATGTTCAAAACATAGTACTTACTTAAAACCATGTCAGCATGTCATAACCAACACATCTTACTAAGACATTCCACATATCAGAACAACACACATCCCAGAATGCAAAACATCATATACTGAATCATAACATACAGAATGCATAACAGATACCTCGTGTATTGAATGCGTCTTACTACAAATGGAAGCATAGCGAACTATATCTAATGCATACCGTGTACAATGCATGGTCCAGTTATGCTCTTTTATGCTTCGGTACTCTCTTTTCTTTCTTATGTCTACATAGGGCTCGTTATGGATATATTTAATAGCCTTGGCCTGTTATACATTATGAGCCCCGGCTCATTAGATTTTATGGGCCTTGGCCCGTTATGGACATATTTTATAGCCTTGGCCTGTTATACATTATAAGCCTCGGCTCGTTAGATTTTGTGGGCCTTGGCCCGTTATATTGACACCCTTATTCTTATCTAGTTTATCTGATTTGACCATATGCTTCTCTAAGCTATCCCTAATCTTACGTAGTAGGGACGTATGGTACCTAACTTTGTTCTTTCATCAATCTATGCGATTGTGCAACTAAATGCTCTTATATGTGTTGTGCATCAACGTGTGCATGCTATGTATACTCAACATACAGTAAAAACTATCATTTCAAATTCATTTTATTCATGCTGTAGGCGGAGTTGTACTTACCTAATTGCAAGCAAATTGCATACTCGCGCCTTTAACAAATTACAAGTGATCACCTGTCATCAATAACATTCCCTATTAATACTCTCGTTGAGTCACCATTAACGTTAGTGACTATATCTTGCGTTTCTATGGGGTATCAAGGCCCATCAGTACCCTATTAGCCTACTATGGGGATTTGGTGTCTAAATTATATCATGTTTGATTAATTGTCTACTTGACAGATTAATTCTCGTTCCTCACAGTGTTGTTCGAAACACAGTTCTTGACTGGGTGCCGCCAGTCAACTGACTAGTTACCTCGTGCGTTGGTAACTAAATAGCCTACCGGGTTACTACGCATAAACTTAGTGTAGTAACCGACCAGGTTACTTCACTTGTTGGGGTGTGGTAACCTATCGGGCTACTATTCCTTATTTGGTGTAATGGCCTATTGGGCTATTATGGCATTGTTTGGGGTAGTAGCCTACCGGGCTACTAAGGCTTGTTTGGTATGGTAGCTTACCTGGCTACTCATACTATTTTACTTTGAAAAATTGTTTACGTTGGCTTGTAAAAATTCTTGGGAAAATTCCTTGTTTTGAAACCGTCACCTTATCATGCCGTTGGAAGGTGGGGGATGTTTTTATAAAAACAATGTTCATATTTTGAAGTGTTAAAAACACATTTTTATTTTGAATTGTATAAATTTCATTTTTTGATGCTTGCATTTTAAAGGTGACTTTGAACCACTTTTCAAAACTATTTTGAAACTTGATCAAAATGACTTTGTTTGTGATTTTGGCAAACATGAAAATTTTCATCCTCAACAAGATGAACAAATCTCATGTTCACCTTAGAGCCTAAATCCAACTCTAACGGCTCCTAATTCCATTAAACCTGTGGGCTTGGGACCAGTTTTTCAAAAAATTCCCGGTTTTACATCTCTGTAAATATGACTCTGTTTGAGGCCCGAAACAGCGAAATTTTTCAAACACGCATTAGTCGTTTTCAAGATCTCGATGAGATCTACAACTTTTGTGTTGAGCCCGAGAACTGGTTTGAACTCTAAGTGGTCCATTTTTAATAAAATCTGAGACAAATTTCTGGGTTCGGATTTTGTTCCCAGTTTTGGACACCGAGTGAAAAACACTCTAAAAACCTATCTTAGTGTCATTTTTGACCGAGGGCTATTTGACACAAAAATGACCGTATCAAAATTTTCATAAAATATTATGTTTTACCAATCCCAAATTTGGAGCCTAAGTGGGTCAAAATGGCCAAAATCCATGGCCTTTCCTAGGGATAGATTTATGTCCAGCCACGTTTCTAAATGTTCGTAGCATCGCACATACAATAGTCATTCATAAAAATTGTCAACATAACCACAACCATATAAACTTAAAAATGGAAACTTAAGTGCTCAAAATAAATTATTAAAAACCATGTGCGTAAACAAATACACATAAATGGCTTTGATCAAAAACTTAAAATCACTAAATCACCAAAAGGGAAGGTTTCAGTTTTTATCTTTGTGCTTTGAACCAAGCATGTTTTTGAATTAGGGATTGAGGAACCAAAATGGCTGTGTGGAATCAAATATTGGATTACAAAACTTACCCTTGATCACTTTGGAAAAGGCTTGGATTTGAATCCTTCTAACACAAGCTGGTGAGGTTTGATTTTTGGTAAGTTTGTGGTATGATTTAAGGCTTGAAAATGGAGGCTTTTGGTGACTTAGAGGGGGTTGGCTGCAACTTGAAAGGCAGAGAATGAGTTTTGTGTTTTTGGGGTGCCAAAGTGAAGAAATGGTATCACTAAGTCATGTATGCCTTTTACAGGCAAAACTAATCAACTTGCTTAAGCTTAATCCTAATTAATTGTCCACCATTTTAGCCTAATCAAGGGACAAATTTCTGCCCTTTTTTAGTCCACAAATGGGCATGGGCTGCTGCATGGAAAGGAGAAGAGATAAAGCAAAACTTGTTGACCAAGCTTTAAAACCCCATGAATTTTTAATTCAAAAGTTATCATAACTTTTGTAATTTTTTAATCTCACTTTAGGGCTATGTGAGCAACCATTTTCAGCTGCTTTTGCAGCTAGGGGACATGAAATTTTAAGGCTAAAATTCATCTTTGTTGGCTTCTCTTCGCAGTCTAATTCCTATCGTTTGGTATCCGACCCTTTTTCGGCAGTGTTCTTGTTTTCACCCGAAATTGGGTTTTCTGAATCCGATTTTGACACTGTCAATTCCTCATTGTTTTATACAATCTAAGAACCCATTATCATTCTAATTTACTATTCACATCCTATATTGTGGTTGTGTCTACACTGTGTTGTCCTTTTGCACGCAAATCGAGGTGTTTCAAGGCGAAATTTTAGACATAATCTCTCTTGACTAATTTGGACATGTTAATTTCATTTTTATCATTTTTACGTCCTCAGAGGTCGTCTGGACCAATTTTTGGGATCTATGTGACCTCACCTCGAAAAACGTGTCAGGTGCCCATTTGACTAATTCGGGCATTCTGAGCCCAAATATATCAGTTTTAGGTCAAGTTAAGGCCATCTTGGCCAGTAACTTGACACTGCATTTTTCACTATTTACTATTCATTACTTTCAACTTAACTAACTAGCCTGAGTGTTCTGACTCTGATTTTGTCAGTCTCTAGGTGAGAAGAGGTCATTCGGATCCTTTTCTCGATATCGTACCTTTACTGGGGTTTTTCATTGTTGTTGTGCTCAGACGAGCGGTCCGAGTGTTCTGGTGATCTGTTCACCAGTCTAGTGTCAAGAAATGGTCGTCCAGACTAGTTTCCTGACACTGCGTGTCTCCTACACTCATCCATATAATAGGGTGGATCGGGTTCACTATCGGTCGTCCCTTTCGCTGCATGAATGGCACTTAAATAGTACAACACCTGTTTTGTGATGCCCCGTGCCCTCAACGGCCTGGACCGTCACTGAAAACTATTACTTGCTTCTTTAACTTTTACTTATACTTCTTCTTTAAAACCGATACTTAAACTTGCTGAATTTAATACCATAAATTTAGAGGGAAATTTTTTTTATACGCGTACGTATTTACTATTCACGTATGCATACTATTAAAATACAAAATTTGAAAAACATAAGGATTTCAATTATACATACACATTTATATACTTATTTATCTAATTATTATTCACCAGATACTATTTAAATATACTCATACATATACTGTTTACTGTTCCAAAATACCGTTTAACCTTTACTATTTAAAATATTATTTAACTGTCACCATTCAAAATATTATTTATTCATACTATGCGGAAGAATACTCGATGTGTATCCATAACCTCATCCTCATATCCGCCTCTGCCGTCATCATCATCCCTTGATGTTTACACTATAGGATGCTTACCTACAGCATGAACACACTCCGTGAGCTTTATGCCCAGTAAGTACAACATGTTAACCGCAAAACATGTTTAAAACATAGCACATACTTAAAATCATAAGCATGACATATATCACTTAATAAATCACATACCATATAAGCATATCACATATCAACTCACATATCATGTCATCACATAACATGTCATAACATTGAATATAAAACTTCACATACTTTATGCATGACAGAAGCATCGTGTACTGTATGCACTCTACTGAAAAAGAAAGCATGACGAACTATGACTAATGCATGGTCTGGTTATGTTCATTTATGCTTCAAACTTCTCTTTTCTTTTCTTATCTATTTAGGGCCCATGTGTCAGTACCGTGTGCGCGCAGACCAACGGTAACGCCCGAGGTCAACTAATGCCGAAGAGCCATCAACTGATGCTCAACTTTTGGCCTTAACTTTCTTTAACTGGAAACCCCTTCGACTGAAGGAGCCGGTATAACACACCTACTTATTTCCATCTTATTTACTGTTCTAGCCATACGCTTCTTTAAGCTGTCCCCAATCCTACGTGATAGGGATCTATGGCTTCTATCTTGTTCTTTCGTCAATCTATTCGATTGTGAAACTATATGCTCTTATATATGCTATGCAGCATCTCGTGCAAGATACATACTTAAAATACTGGAAAAGCATCATTTTAAATTCATTTTATTCATGTTGTATGCAGAGTTGTACTTACCTATCATCGGACAGTTTATACTCTCGCCTTCATCACAATACAGGTATCTCCCTATAATCATAATGCATTTCATTAATATTCACTCTTAGGTCACTGTGGTCATTAGTGACTAATAAAAACTCTATCGTTAGTGATACTGATCCTTATCGGTACTAATTACCCTTCTCTTAAGAGTTTGATTTTCTAATCATGGTTAATTAATTTATTTACCCAATAAATTAATTAACATTGCTCTTAGGTCACTCTATCATTAGGAACTAATAAATTTATCGTTGTGTGGTATCGATGCCTATCAGTACCCAACTGCTCTACTTTGGGAATTTTGATATCTAATTTCTAATCGTGCTTTGACAAATTAATCATTGTCCCATTCAGACTCGGTCCTTGACTGGCTAACCGACCAGTCAACTGACCACATACCTCGTGTATTGACCATTTAGCTTGTCGAGTTACATTTACCGATTTAACCACCCCAAATTTTATACTTAGATCACACTTGTCCCTCGGGTGGTACTATTCTCACCTAGGGGTCGTTTTCTTACATTTCGATATTTCTAATTGGGCGGTACACTAATCCTGTAAACGTCTGTCCTTCTTTCCCAGACCTAGGTCATTGAGGGGGGCTCAAGTTTCCATCCCGATCACATTTTCACCTCTCGTTTCCTAAAATACCCCTTTGTGCCGTTTTAGAAATTTTGGCAGCATTTTTGCTTAATTTTTGGGTTTCCAGAGTTTAGGAAATGCCTCAAAACCATCTAACCTATTCTAACCTGCCACGTACTAAACCAGAGGCTTAATTTTTACGTAAACGCTCCGCTTTTTATGTAAAAATATTCACATTTCCTCACATTCTCTTTTTCGACATTTCATCCCTTTTTCTTACAATTCCTCAAGTCAGTAAACCATAATTAATACATAATTATTTCCAATAATAAATTGAGGAATCAAGGGATCAAAACCACTACCAAAATCGTTCCCGTCGGCGATCGGGTGAACCGTTCGATCTCGATCACATAATCTTTGAATCATCGTTCTTCACTTTGGAAACTCCAGTTTGCAAATCCGATGCCTCGGATGTGTCCGGAACGTCGAAAATAGGCCAACGGGCCATTCTTCAATTTTCGGCCTCCAGGTCACCGTTGACCGGCGTTGACCCCCGTTGACAGGTGTTGACCGCCGTTGACCACGACGGCGATAGGAGTGACGACCACCATCTTGAATAGCTCGACAAGAGGAACCCATTGGTGGTGTCAATTTCACCAATCGAGGCTCCTATCACTGGAAATCGACCCTCGAAAAGTCGGTGACGGTGGTGGTGTTGGATCTTCATTTTCCAGCATTGTTGCCCAAAATTGATTTGGGCCTTTTGACCTACGTGTGTTCTGAGCATTTTGATACCCACCTTGCAACTCAACTCCACCGGAATAGTAAGATTCAACGGCGACGATGGCGACGGCCAAGGCGAACCTTGGGCGTCGCGATCTGGTGGCTGTTGACGTGAAATGAAGCCTGTGTTTTGTTCTACTCTTCAGCACCAATCCATTGGGACCGGAATCGTGGCATTTGGACATCGAACGGCGAAGAAATCGCGGTTTGAAAAGTTCGGCCACCGATGGCTTTAGGCGGCACATGCAATGTTCTCCGGCGCCGGTTCCATCGACTCGGCACACCATTGGACTCAGCTCGTCAACAGCTTTCCAATGGTGCCGGTGGTGTCGAAAACGGAGGCCGGATTCGATTGTCGGTCACTGTTCATCTTCGTGTGGTGTAGGGGAGGGAGAAAATGAGATTTGGAAAAATATGGGTGTTATTTTTCTAGGATCCCCAAAATTTCGTCTTTTATACTAATTTTTTGAAAAATTTTAAGATAGGCTATACTGACTAATTTGGGCATGTTGAACCTAAATATATCAGTTTTATCTTCATCTGAGGTCGTCTCGACCAGTTTTCCGATATTGCATGGCTCCTAGTCAAAAATTACTTTTTGTGCTCAAATGACTAATTTGAGCATTCTGATTCCAAATATATCAGTTTTATATCAAGAAAAGGTCATCTTGACCAATTTCTTGATACTGTGGTTAGGCCTACACTGTGTTGACACTGCGCACGCATAACGAGGTATTTTCGTGCAAAATTTCAAACACAGTCTCCCTTGACTAATTTGGACGTGCTAATTTCAAATTTATCAGTTTTACATCCATCTGAGGTCTTCTGGACCAGTTTTGGGGATCTGCATGACCCCATCTCAAAAAATGTGTCAGGTGCCCGATTGACTAATTTAGGCGTCCTGAGTCTAAATATACCAGTTTCAGGGCGAGAAAATATCGTCTTGACCCTCATCCCGATACTGCGTATCTCTTAAATAAAATTTACATTTTATGCTCAATTGACCAGATTGTGTGGCGGCCCGCCCCTCGTAGAGATCATACAACACTATTACAGTTAAGCTTTATCGCTAACTACGATAGATTGTACTCTCATGGGTCACCGGCTAATCTATCTCTCTTTAAAACATGACGTTTTTAGGGAAATTTTTTTTTAAACATCATGTAAAACATTATCCACTATTTACTTTGTTTACAAGTACAAAGTAACTTACATAATACAGTACTTTCGTAAAATATATATTATTACAAAAGACTGTTTCTTTTTCCCTTCTCTTTTATCGCTCAGCGGAAAGACTCTGGCAGGACCATATCCCTCGCCTCTTATCCCATTTGACACGTGCCATCCCGTCCGCCATCCAGTCAAACAAAGCGACTGAGCTGGTCGCTTACCTGCAACATAAGCAAAAATGGTGAGCTACAGGCTCAGTAAGTTCAAACATGCAATAATACAATTTCTATGAATAGTACTATTTATCATGAATAGTAATATTGACCACTATTCAAACGTGAATAGTAACTTTGATCACTATTTATTGTGAATAGTAAGTTTGACCACAACACAGTATATCAACAGTATATCTACCACGATGTTAGTACCCTCACGAAACTGTTTTATGCTCAATTATGGTATAGTTTCAGTTTTAGGTAATTATCTTTAATTATGTTCTGGTTTTGAGCTCAGGTTGGCAGTACCATTTAAGTGCGCATGACTAGGAGCGGTACATTAGTGTTGACCTCCACAGCCTTAATCTCATAGCCCCGAAGGAAAAATTGTACATGACTGGGAACAGTACATTAGTGCTGACCTCCACAGCCTTAATCTCATCATAGCCCCGAAGGCAAAGTTTACCTCCCTGTACGGAAGGCTGGTACGCCAAAAATGGTTTCATTACCGACTTTTTAAAGTTCTAACCCGGTGACTTCATATTGCCCCGTGGTTAGGAATGGTTCACATTTTAATTTTAGGTGAGTAAGTTTCATTAACCTCGCTCTAGTGCCCGAAGCACAATTTACTATGTGTCCCATTCTCAATGGTGCCCGTAGCACATTTCGTCTCGCTCTCTACTCTATAATAGTGCCCGTAGCACATATGTACCTAACTTATAGTTAGTACATCAAAGTTAGCAACAATAATGCTATATGTTGCAGACAGGTAAATGTCTGAGCTTACCTTATCAGTTTCTTCCCTTTTGCCTTTCTTGGATCTTTGATCGTCCTCCTTGTAGGTCGATTTTGGGATCCTACAGACAAAACCTTGTCTGTTAATTTCATTTCCATTTATAGCTTTTATTTTTCATTAAAAAGCTTAAATAAAACCTATTTACAACTTTTTAGGATTTATTTATCATTTTCCCCATTTTTCTCAACTTTTACAAAATTACGATTTTGCCCCTATATTTTGGCAAAATTGCCATTATGCCCCTGACGGAATTTTCTTGATCCAGACTGCATTTTTGGCTCTCAGGAACTTTTCTGACTCTTTTCTAATCATTACCGGGTTCGTTTCTATTTTTATTTCCATTTTTCACTTTCCCGACCCTCAGGAAGCATTATTCCGACCCTTACGTCGGTTTAGTGATTTTCTATCGTTTCGGAGTCTCAAATGGACGTTTTACTAGTATTTAAAACGTTCCTCTAGACATTCTCGATCTAGTTCTCCGAGGCTCGGATTTTCCGTACCCGACTCGGACCTTTATTTCGTTTCCCAAAAATGCCCCCACTCGGGGTCGGTTTTTCAGTTTCACTCACGTTTTACATTTTTAAGGGGACGGGTTACTATTCATGAACCATCCCTTAGGTTTTCCTTATTCAATTTTTCGTTAGGGACTCGGGTTCCTGACCCGACCCTAAACTTTTATTTTTAATTCTCTTTTTACCCCAAATGCTGTTTTCGAAATTTCGGTAGCATTTCGGCGTAAATATAAGGCTATCGGCGTTAGGTACGCCTCGAACCATATGTACCTGCCACGTACTATACCACAAGCCTATTTTATGTAAAAGTTTCCCAAACTTTTACATAAAAGCTCACAACATTTCAATTCACATTTTGAACCACATTAAACAAAATTTCTTTAAATTTTACCCTTGGTTTTGGGCCACGGTTTTCACAATCAAAACCTTACCAAAACTTTTCAAATTTTCCACCAAATTTTAGGCTATTCCAATGTCATTATCTAGCACATTTTCAAGCCAATTTCCATGCATTTTTCAACACAAATTCTTAGGGTTTTCACCATTATAACCCACGGCCATTTAAGAGAAACATGCACCAAATTTTTTTGTTTCATGCTTTCAATCACAAATCCATCATATTAGGGTTATTTGACACCAAATTTTTTTTTGCAAGCTTTCAATCATACAAATCATGCTTTACATTAAATCAAAACATGATTTAAAGCATTTTAACACTTAAACCACAACAATTCATCATTGACTACAATTGGTAACCCACGCTTTTACTATTGGAAAACCAACCAAAATTTTGTTTTTCTTTAAACAAAATGCATGGTTTTTCTTCTAATCACACCCTTAACAAAACCCAAGCACTAAATCAATCAAAACAAACCAAAATTTTTTCATCCTTTACACTGTTCATTACACGGATTTTAGGGAGAAAACAAGCCAAAATTTGCAAGCTAAAGAAAGTTACCTTGCTTTCTTGCTTCTTTTGTCTTCAATGAAGGGTTTGACACCACTTTTGTGAAGGAAACTTGGGATATTTGCAACACTTAGAATTTTTATTTTTTGTTCTTTGTTTTGGCTTGGAAATTATCTCGGCCACTTTTGTTCAAGACTTTGCTGACTTAACCACAAAGAAAGCCAATTAATTTGGCTTTCAACCAATCAAAATGCAACACTTTTCAAACCCATTTCTTTCCATTTTTTACAAATATTAAATGATGGAATTTTGGCCAAATCTTAGCCTTTAGATCAAAAAGCAAACCAATCTTGGCCATTAATGTCACCAACCACCATATTTCTTTCATTTAATATTTTAGCTTTATTATGTCATAAATGCAAAGTTATATGTTGACTTTGACTTTACTATTCACATTAATTCGACTACTTTTTGACCGATACCGGTTCGAGCCGAAATTTTCCTGAAATCATCCCGGCGGGTTCCTGAGGTCTCCTGTGCAGTCGGATCAATTTATACTGCTTCCGTTTGATCAAAATCAATCTCGGAAGTTTTTCATCTTTTATTGCACCGGTTAGGGTTTTCAATGCCGGTTTTGGCACCGTTCCACCCGTTTCAACTCAGTGAATTTTTCCAGCACTGAATTCTTACTCGTCAGTATTGTTAGAACATTTTAATACATTCTGAACAATATAAATACATTTATTTCACTCTTTAAATAGTACAAATTGTTATATACATACATTTGTACATTTTCTTCTGAGAATGCCTGAATTTCCCAGTTGTCACAGATTGAGCCTGCTAACTATTAATATGTTAGTTTTATGCCAGATTAAGGCCGTCTTGGCCACTAACCTAACACTGCATTTCTCACTATTCACTATTCACTACCTGATTGACTAATCTGAGCGTTCTGACTTTGATTTTGTCAGTCTCTGTGCGAGAAGAGGTCATCTAGACCACTTTTCTCGATACTGTACATCTATTAGGGCAATTATCATTGTTGTGCTCAGATGACCAGTCTGAGCATACTGATGACTAACTCATCAGTTCTGTATCATGAAATAGTCGTCTGGACTGGTTTCTTGATATTGCGTGTCTCAACGCATACTCACATAATATGGTGGACCGATCTCACTGTCGGTTGCCCCTTTCACTGCATGAATAGTAATTAAACATTACTGTTCCTATTTAATTCGTTCAACTGAAAAGCATACTGTGTTTATTAACTTAATTACATCATTACATAGTAACTAAGTTTCATAATTCATGAGAGTCATTACAGTGACTCTCGGCTCATTACACAGCCTTTTACACAGACTCTTACATGGGAGTGTGCAAGGCAACACGGGCATGTACATTTCAGACACGGGCGTGTACTAGTTGAGACTACTCAACACGGCCATGTCTTTGAAACACATTCATTTATTCGAGTAATACACGGTCTCTTACACGGCCGTGTACTTGACCGTGTTACACTACACGGCCATGTACACTCACATGGCTACTAACAGATACACAGTCCGAATGGCATACGGTCACCCACACGGCCATGTACCTGACCGTGTTACTTAAATTTGCACTAAAAGGCATTAAATTATGTCCATTTTATTCCTTAATGACTTATTACATGGTAAGTAGGTGCCATGAAAATGACGTTCATTGCATGTTTAATCTATTCGATTGGAAAATATACTGTATTTTCCAACTTAATTACTCATGACATAGTAATTAGGTTTCATGCATTTTTACGAGTCTATATAATGGCTCTCTGTTTATTACACGGCCTCTTACATGGGCGTGTTTAGGGCAACACGGGCGTGTATGGTCTGAACACGGGCGTGTATCGGTTGAGCTTGCTTGACATGGCCATGTCTTGGAACACGTCCATTTTTCCCGAGCGGTACACGGTCACTTACACGGTAGTGTACCTATCCGTGTCACACTACACGGCCATGCACACTTACACGACTTCTCTCACGTATACAGTCTGATCGGTACACAGCCACTTACACGGCCATGTACCTGACCGTGTTCCTCAATTTACATCCGAAAGCTCTCAAAATACTCTAATTTTATTTCGTAACGTCTCATTGCATGATAAGTAGGTGGCATGAACATGGTGGTCCTTACAACCTACCCCCTTACAAAATTTTCGTCCTCGAAAATTAAAATAGTTCCGAGAAGTTTCTTTTTATATACTCTTCCGTTCCCATATGGCTTTTTTTATGTTTTGGTTCCGCCACAACACATTTATAAGTGGAATAAGCTTCTTCCTAAATTCTGTCTTCTTTAGCTAGGATTCATATGGTTTCTCTTTGTATGTCAGATCGGCATGCACTCTGTGCAGTCTCCCTAGCTAGGCTTCATAAATTTTTGCTAGTCTTCCTACTGAGTAGCTCCCTTTCTTAGCTAAAAATCGAGCTGATTTCATCAATTTGTCCATAATTTCCCAAATTGTGTCATTGTCGCTCGACATTTTTGGTAATTAGTCTATGAAATTCATCGTAATTTGGTCCTATTTCCACTTGGGTAGCCAAATTTCCTGTGATTCTCCTGCTGGGTGTTGGTGTTCTGCCTTACCCCTTTACACATAAGGTATCTAGCGATGAACTCGGCAACATCATCCTTCATTACAGGCTACTAAAAACTTTCATTTAGATCCTTGTTTCATCTTGTTCGTCCCTGAATGTACGTAATATAGCGTCTCGTGAGCCTCTTAAAGGATTCGTTTTCTAGGTTCTTCGTTCTTCGGGATGCGTACTTTATCTCTGTGATAGAGTATGCCGCCCTTAGAGACTTGAAACTCTGAGCTCTGGTCCTCCATAGCTTCCTTTTTAAGCTTGTTCAAGGATGAATCGAGGTCCCAACTGGTCTTAATTTCTCCTAGGAGTGTCAATTGGAGGGTCATTTTAGAGAACCTCCCTGCTAAAATCTCGATCTCGCTGTTGTGTAGCTCCTTTTGCAGGGTTTTCGGTAAGGCATGGACAGCCATAAGTGATGATAAGTACTTTCTGCTCAGCGCATCAGCTACCTTATTGGCTTTTCCTGGATGATATAGGATTGCACAAACATAATTCTTTCCAACTTTCTGTAATCAATATAGATTCTCAATGGTCTGTCTCTCTTCTTCATGAATAGTACATGTGCTCCCTAAGGTGAACAGCTCGGTCGAATGAATCCCTTGTCCAATAAATCCTTCAGCTGACTTGGAACTCCTTTAGCCCTGCAGGGCTCATTCGGTATGGGACCTTAGAGATGGGGGCTAATCATGGTAGACGCTCAATCTCGAACGAGATATCGTGCTCTGGTGGGAGTCCTAATAGATCTTCTGGAATACCTCCATGAATTCTCTGACTATCGGCACGTTCTCAAGTCTTGTCTCTATTCTTCAAGTCTTATCTACTATATGTGCTAAGTAGTTTGTGCATCCACTAGATAGCATCTTGCAAGTCTTCATTGTTGTGATCAGTGTCTTTGGTTGCTTTGGTGACAAGCCCCTCGTAGACGAACCCTTCGCACCCAATCGGTCAAAAAGTGACTTCCCGCATTTAACAGTCTATGACGACATCGTACTCACGAGATATCCTATTCCCAAGTTTATGTCATAATCTATCATGTCGATGATGATCAGATTAACACTCAGCTCCCTATCCTAGATAATTATCGGTACGTAACGTGTCCAATACTAGACAATAAAACTTTCCCTGAGGGAATCGTTGTTTAAAAAGTCTATTTCATCCTATCTAAGCCCCTATCTAGCTTTCTGGTGAAGTTTGATGATGCAAACGAATGGGTGACTTGCTACTCCTTTCTGTTTGGCAAGGACTCGTTCTGTCTTTCTGTCTTCTCTTGGCTTGATCCTAGTTTCGTCATAAGCCTTCTTCAACATGTGTGGTAGAAGTCCATATCGATTTCTCACGGTGCACAGCATACGTTAGAGTTGTGTCACCGGACATTAGTTGCAGTCTCTTCGTCCGATGAACAATTCTCGTATATCCACAACTCTAAGGAACATGGGTGGTTTCACTTCCCTGCTTGCCCATAAAGAAAAACTGAGGCAGATGCTGGACTCCTCTCGAGGAATTGCTCGATCGTGGTATGGTGAAAATCGACCCAGTTAAGTATGATAACCGAGAATTTTAGATTTTCGGAGTAGGTTAAAATTGTATGTATATAGCAATTTTAATGAATAAAATATGAAAAAGTTGTGTTTTAATACTGTTGAGAATACTGTGAAAATGTTGCAGCAGTGCTAGAATAAGTAAGTTCAGGTATGGAAAATCTTACCTAATATTTTTGGGTGTGACGGTTTGAAATCAGAGCCGAAAACCCTAGAGAATGCATCAAAATGCACTAAAACGATAGAAATTTATGGTAAAGAAATCTGACCAAACGGAAGCAAAATAAAACAAATCGATCGCACCAGAGGCACCTGGAACCCGCCTACGCGATTTCGGTAAAGTTCCGTTCGGACAGGCTATCGGTCAAAATTTGACCACGAATTAATTAGTGAATTAATATGAATAGTAGGATGACATCATCCTATTGATATCATAAATCCATTTTTAATTTTTGGTTTAAAAGTAATTTGAAAGGTGTAAGGCTAGGATTATTCCACTTTTTGATCAATAGCTTAGATCATGCCAAAATGATAAAAAAAAATTTTAGGGATTTATCCAAAAGGCCACTCGGCCATGTGGAAAGGGAGAAAGAAAAAAATTAGGTTTTTGCCCCAAAATTATTACATTTTGACCCTTGAACGATTAGCAAATTGTTGGAAAATTATGCTAAAAAACCCTTGGATTTTGCCTATAAATAGGCATCCAAAATCATTCAAAAAAATAGAAAAATTGAGCCAAACTCTTGCTCTTTTTCAGCCCAAAAACCGTGAGCTTTTTCCCACCATTAAACCAAAATTTTGATTTAAATTTCACACCAAACTTAGCTTTCATTGCATTTCTAGCATCAAGCCATCAACTAGTTAAGGTAAGCTTCAAAATTGAAGCATTTTCCTTTGATTTTCTTAGTGAAAATCCGTGGGTTTATAGAGTAGAAAAACATTGAAAAAGTTGATGTTTTGATTGATGTTGTGATTGGTTTGATGTTTAGATTTTGAAGCATGATTTTGGGTTATGGAACAAGCAAAATTTTGCATGTTTCCATTAAAAAACCGTGGCATAGTCGGCGTGAAAAGTAAAGTGAAAATTGTTGATTTGATTTGGTGTATAGATCCATTTGATTACATGTTGAATAATGCATGAATTAGAATCAAGAAATAAGAAAATTTTGATGAATTTTCATGCTAAAATCCGTGGACAATGCTAGGGTTGAAATGAAAATTTGGTTAGGTTTTGAGGTTGTTCTAGACATTAGAAAACCTAAGAGTAACATTTGATATTTGAAATGTTGTGATGAAAAACTTTGGTGATGATTAACATGTTAAACTGAGGCTAGTTTGGAAAATATTGTTGATTGTGTATGGATTTTTGAATATAGATTTATGTGGAAAATTTGTATACAAAGTTTGGAAAATTTGTATAAAATAGGCCTCTGGTATAGTACGTGACAGGTACAAAAGTTCTGAGGTGTATCTAACACCGAGAAACCTAAAAATACAAGCGGAAATGCTGCCGAAATTTCTAAAACGGAATAAGGGCATTTCATGGAACAAGGGGTAAAAATATTGAACTCGGGAAGGAAACCGGGACCCCTCAGTGAATTACGATTGAAAATGGAAAACCAACCCAAAAAGGAAGAGTAAACCAATCCTTAAAGTCTAAAATGCCTAAAACAGGAAAAAATTTCATGTTAGGGGTATTCAGGGAAACGAGGAAAAATATTAGGTCGGGATAGGAAACCTGAGCCTCTCGAGGACTAAGGGTCAAGGACGGGATGAAAAGTGTTCCAAGAGTAGTGAAATGGCAATTTGAGGCTCCGAAACGCTCGAAAAATGAGAAACGACCCTAGGTGATAGATGAATAGTAATCGAGGGTCGAAAAATGAACAATTAGGGTTTTTAGCATAAATTAGTTGTAAAATGATACCGAAAGGACCTGGAATGACTTAAATAAAATTCGAGGACTCAAAATAAAGATTTTAGAGTTAAAAATCTAAAAATTTTGAAGAACACGGGTGTGTAGAAGAATACACGTCCGTGTATAGGAAAAAAAATTACAACCCGAGAGGTACACGGGCTTGAACACTGGCATGTATCAAGCCGTGTACAGTTACACGGCTAGATAATAAACAACATGGCCATGTGGTAGGAAACCAGGAGGTGCATGGTCATGAACACGGGCGTGTTGAAGGCCGTGTACCATGTTAGAATTTGAATTGTGTTGAAAAATTTATCACAAAATAAATATATTTAAAGTGATAATTAATATAGGGTATTAATAGACAATATTATGTCTGTAGGAACCCAAACTAAAGATAGAACTGCGGAGGAGTTCCGGAAGTGGACATTATCGCAGTATTGGTAAGTTCAAGCATTTTCATGTCTGCAACATGAAATACTGTTTTCTTTTATTATGTACTAGATGTACGCTAGATATAAAGTCCTTGGATAGTTGGGGATTAGTTAGTATAACATATCCCATATAATGAGAAAAGAGAACATGTAAGGCCTACGGGCAATGGAGGATAGTGACCTTGAGGTGACGATTAATGTCACTTGGTCAAAACTATAATTGAAAGATGGTAATGAAACCATTGAGGCGTACCACCCCTCCAACGTTTTGGTGGAGGTTATTCAGGTCCTACGGGGACATAAGGGCTATGGAGGCCGAAACTCTAGGGTTGCTCCCTAGTCCCTCCCAGTCAGCGTGCAATAATATATTGGTATTGCCATAAAAGAGCTCTATACTAGAAAGTAAAAAGAGAATGAACAATCTATAATATGATGAAAATCATAATTGAGCATAACCGAAGTGTACATTAAGTATAGTGATTTCGGTTAGGATATGTGAATAGTAACCAGTTAGGGTAACAGTTACTATTCATCGGTCAAAGGTCAAAGTCACTATTTAGGTGAATAGTATTATTCATCATGAATAGTATTGATGAATAGTACTATTCATAGAAAATTGAATTGCTAATATTTTTGAATCTGTGTGATTCTTACTAAGTATGTTTGAACTTACTGAGCCTGTTAGCTCATCAGTTTGTTCATGTTGCAGGTAAGAAACCTACTCGGTAAATACATGGATGGCAGTAGGATGTGCGCGTGTCAAGGGATAGGGAATTCACCGTGGACTTGGTCCTACCATAAGTTTTCTACTGAGCTTTCAAAGTTAGTGAATTGAAGAGATTGTGAAGAAAAAAAATATACAGTATAAATATTTTGTATATTATACATTATGTTATACTCCAAAAGACAACTGAAAGTTGGTATTATACTTTACATGGATTTTATACATGCTTTCTTTTCAAGAAAGCATGTATTAAAAAGAAAAAAATTTTATGGGTAAAATTTTCAGGCCCTGAGAAATGGAAGTATTAGAAAAAGAGTTTTAAATTGACAACCCAGATTCGGCACATGAGCTATCTTGATCAACAATAGAGTCGGTTCATGACAGTTGGGGGTGATCGGAATCGGGGGCGTCACAGGTTGGTATTAGAGTGGTTGACAATATCCCTATTAGCACGAAGCACGATCTGCTCGTCAATCAAAGTAAATTAGCTTTCTTTAAGTTAGTTAACTTTACATTTATTTGAGATTATATATTTTGTAAGATTTAAGATGACTAGACCACCTTACATGAGACCTTACCCATACCGATCGAGAGGACCGATCCGGGTGTGGACTATGCCCGTGATCAGACCATCCATGATGAGGCGAGCTGTACAACGACCACCAATACCTGAGCCGCTAGCGCCAAGGATTGTAGCGCCAGCACCGGTACAAGCACCACCTCCTCGACCAATTATAAACCCACCAGTAGCAGTAGACATTCCAACGGTGGGACATCGAGCTCGTATAAGAGCTAGGGTGTTAGTGCGAGCCGTACATGCTTTTAGAGGCAACCATCCACCTGTGTTCGAGGGAGGCCAGCAGGGGATCTTTATGCGGGATTGGCTACATGATGTAGAGGTCATCATGCATCAATGTGATATAAATGAGGATTGCTGGGCTTTGATGGCCATTGGCACATTCCGTGAGGACGCACGGTTATATTGGGAGTATTGGGATCAGGAGATGCTATTAGCAATGGATTGAGCTGAATTTCACCAAGTCATGCTGGACCAGTTTCCACAGAAGAGTTCAGTGCCAGTGGTAGACTCTCCTGAGAGTAGGATAGTACCACCATCACTGACTATGCCCAAGTATGCAAATGTCAGAGACTTTGTCCTGAAGGCAGAAAGACAGTAAATGATGCTGAGCGATACTGTATTCTCGTATACAGTCAGATTTTAGGATAGCGTCGTAAGGACATATCTTCTATCCAATATCACAAATGATGACTTTTGTGACATATTTTGGAAGGGACTCACCATTGACCTATGACTCACCATTGACCTATGACAGAGGGTAACCCCTTTATACCCTACTACTTTGCGTGAGTTTATAGTTACGGTAGCAAAGTAGAGGAAGAAATGATGATGGAGTGCATGGTGCGTAAGAGGCGTGAACAGTTGCTACAGGAAGCAATGTTAGATCGACTGTATGGATCTGAACCGATGGCAAATGACCATGAGGCTGGTCTGTTGAGACAACCAGATGGTATAGGTCCAGCTGAAGGATCAACGCCATCTGAGGCCGGAAACGGAACAGAAGAGGAAGAAATGGATCCAATTAAGTTTTTGACGATCCCAGAACAACCTCAGTTAGGAGATCAGGCGTAGAAATATATGTGTTGTACTAATGTATATATATGCTTGTATATGTGTATATTTGACTGTATCGAAAGGCTATTTTGAGAAAAGCCTTCGAACTGATGTACTTTTGAAATGAAAAGAAATGATAATCATATTTTCACATGTTCAATGGATGAAATGTTGAAATTATGTGATGATAAAAACTATATTATATTTTTGTAAAAATATGTTTGTGAAAATCTAACGATCGACTCTCATGCGATTATAGAAAATAGAAAAGATGGTGAATACAAGGAATCTACGAAATATGAGAGGGCGTCCAGTCCTTTCTGAAAGAGTGGATGAGTTGGAAGCTCTAATAGAAGCCCAAATGAGAGAAAATGTCGAGTTAAAACAAAGACTCGAGCAAATGGAATAGAGACAAGAACAAGGTGAAGGCCAAGATCCACAAATGGCCGCACCAGAACCAGAAGTGCCGCCAGTGGTACTAGAAGGAGTAGTATAACCCCAACCATAACCCAGGGCCAATCCTGAGCCACTATATGAAAGATTTCGACGAATGAGGCCGTTAGAGTTTGAGGGCTCCATAAACCCTCTAGAAGTAGAGGAGTGGTTGTCTTCACTCCACATGATATTGGAATTTATGGAGCTGAACGACTAGGAGAAGATTATATGCACATCCTTCGTTCTGAAAAAGGATACAAGGTTTTGGTGGGAATCTATCAAGCTGAGAAGAAATATGTATACAATGTCTTGGTTAGACTTTCTGGAGGAATTTAACTAGAAATATTATAATCCTGCACTGTTGCGACCATAATAATGGGCGTTCACAGAATTAAAGCAGGGAGATATGATAGTAATTAAAGTCTGCAGCAAGTTCAATCAGCTGTCCTGACTATGCCCATACACTGTCACCACTGAGAGGGAGAAAATCCAGAAGATGCTGGGAATGTTCTGTCCTGAAATCTCAGTATTGGTAGACAGTGGGTTGATGCCACTTGACACTGTATCTGATGGTGTTAGTCGTGCGTTGAGGGCCAAGTATTATTTGGTCTGACAGAAGGAAGAGAGAGAAAAGATTTGGGATGCTAAGAAGAAGGAGAAAGTCTTGACCAAAGCTATACAAGCTGGATCTCAAGTTGAACAAATCAGCAAGCCTAGTCTAAATGTCAAGGCTGGGTAGCCAAGTACTTCCGGTCAATAGTCCCAGGGGAAGAGAAAGGGGAATAATTATGGGAATAAGAACCAGCAAAGGAGAACAAACAATAATGCTGGCCCTATTGTTTGAAACTGTGTAAACTGCGAGAAAAGACATGCAGGCAGATGCAAATTTGCCTCAAATGCCTGTTTCCAATGTACGAAGGACGGTCATTTTGCCAGAAATTGTCCAGAAAATCGACAAAATGTGCAAGGTTCGTCTTAGTCACAACAACAACATTCCCAGGCACAATCACTATAGGCTAAAGCTGAAGGTTCATCCCATTCGGAGAGGCAGGAAAGGCAAGAATGCTTGCCCTGAGCAGATGCTAGAGTCATGGTATATACAAAGGAAGATGCAGAAGCTGGAACGTCAAATGTAGTGACAGGTCAGCTTTCTATCGCTAATAATTTGGCATCTGTTTTATTTGACTCTGGAGCTATGCATTCTTTCATTTCAAACCAGTTTGCAAATAGGATAGGATATCCTAAAGACAATATAGGTATGACGTTTAGAACTACACTACCCTTGGGGAAAATCCTGATGTCTAATTACTGGTTACCTCATGTGCCAATAATTGTGGCAAATAGGGAGTTGTTTGCAGAATTGATCATGATGGAGCTTGCAGACTACGATGTAATACTAGGAATGGATTTCCTAGGGAAGTATCAAGCCACAATCGATTGTTGAAAGCGGAAGATAAGGTTTCAACCCGACCAAGAAGAGGCATTTGAGTACGCAGATACGTCACACAGATCAAAGAAGATAACGATCAACTCAATGGAAGCAAGGAGGCTAATGTCTAACAGTTATGCTAGATACCTAGCATGTATATTGGACATGATGAAGCAATGAAAGCTCCAACCCGAAGACGTTTAGATTGTGAAGGAATTCATTGATGTCTTCTCAGAGGAATTACTAGGATTGCCGCTTGAACGAGAATTTCCTTTGAGATCAAGCTGATGCCAGGAACTGCACCTATCTCAAAGGCACCATACCGGGTGGCACCGGTAGAGTTAAAAGAGTAGCTGAAAGAGCTTCTTGACAAAGGATTTATATGCCCGAGCTATTCCCTATGGGGTGCTCTAGTGCTATTTGTTAAGAAGAAAGATGGATCATTTTGAATGTGCATCGACTATTGGGAGTTGAACAAGTTCACTGTCAAGAATAGGTATCCATTACCTAGAATTGATGACATGTTCGATCAACTAACAGGCGCAGTAGTATTCTCTAAGATTGATCTGTGATCAGGATATCATCGACTGAAGATCAAGCAGAGTGATATCCTCGAGACTGCATTTAGGACTCATTACGGTCATTACGAATTCCTTGTGATGCCATTTGGGTTAACAAATGCGCCAGCAGCTTTTATGGACCTGATGAATCGAGTCTTTAAGGAATATCTGGATAAGTTTGCTATTGTGTTTATCGATGACATTCTCATATATTCAAAGACTCGCAAGGAGCATGAGGAGCATCTGAAAGTTATATTGCAGACAATAAGGGAGCATCAACTCTATGCCAAATTCTCCAAATGTGAATTCTGGCTGGATAGAGTACATTTTCTTGGACATGTGGTTTCAAAGGAAGGAATCGCTGTGGATCCTACAAAAGTAGAGGCGATCAACGAATGGCCCGCACCTAAGAACATGACGGAAATATGGAGTTTCTTAGGTCTAGCTGGCTATTATAGGAGATTTGTTGAAGGATTTACACAACTCGCCACTCCTATCACGGTGCTTACACGCAAGGAAAAAAAGTATAAATGGACTGAATAGTGCAAGAAAAGCTTCCAAGAGTTGAAGAAACAACTAACGAGCACGCCGATACTTACACTTCTGACTGAAGGGGAGATGTTCGTGATATACAACGACGCTTCAAAGATGGGATTAGGAGCTGTCCTGATGCAAGGCGACAAGTTGATTGCCTATGCCTCGCGTCAATTAAAGGACCATGAAAAAAATTATCCCACGCACGATTTGGAGCTTGCCGTAGTAGTGTTCGCGTTAAAGATTTGGTGACACTATCTATATGGAGCTAAATGTCAGATTTATACTGACCATCAGAGTCTAAAATATTTCTTCACATAGAATGAGCTAAATATGTGGCAAAGGAGATGGCTGGAGTTGGTAAAGGATTATGATTGTGAAATCCTCTAACACCTGGGAAAAGCCAATAGCGTTGCAGATTAAGTAGGAAATCTACTACTCCATAGCAACTGCTAATTGGAAAATTTCCAAAGCCATTGCAACAAGAAATTAACATGCTGGAGATGAAGCTAATAGCTAGAAAGCTAGCTGCATTACAATTGGAGTCAATGTTGTATGAAGATATCAGAGAAACTCAAAAACGAGATCCGAAGCTAGCAAGTTCACAGGAGAAAGCGTCTAAAGATGGACTAATCCTACATCAGGGGAGAATTCAAGTTCCAAATGATGAAGGATTAAGAAGGTGAATATGGCAAAAACCCATGAAATGCACTATATAGTACATCCCGGAGCCAGTAAGATGTACCAGGACTTGAAACTACAATTCTGGTGGAAAGGGATGAAGAAAGACATTGCAGAATTTGTAAAAAGATGTATGACGTGCCAAAAAGTTAAGGCTGAACATCGTCATCCAGGTAGAAAATTAGAGCCGTTGGAGATTCCTGAATGGAAATGGGAACATATCACAATGGACTTTGTGGTAGGATTACCAGAGACCCGAGAAGGCTATGATGCCATTTGGGTTATTGTAGACAGACTAACAAAGACGGCAAGGTTCATTGCAGCAAAAATAACCTTCTCATTGGAAAAGTTAGCAAGCTTATATGTTAACCACATCGTCAGGCTACATGGAGTTCCTAAATCTATTGTGTCAAAACGTGATCCACGATTTACTTTGAACTTCTGGACATGTGTGTAAGAAGCTATGAGAACAGAAGTGCATCTAAGCACAACATTTCATCTGTAGACAGACGGGCAAATCTGAGCAAACTATCCAAATGCTAGAAGACATGCTGCGTGCGTGTACAATAGATTTCTCGGGGAGCTGGAATGAGAAACTTCCACTCGTAGAGTTTTCATATAACAACAGCTACCAAGCTTTGATAAGTATGGCACCCTATGAAGCTTTATATGGGGGAAGTGTAGATCATCGGTTCATTGGTACGACCTATAAGAGAAACGACTGCATAAGATAGATTTTGTACAAGAGACAATGGATGTAGTTACAAAAATACAGCAGCGGATGAAAATAGCCCAAAGCTGACAGAAGAACTATGTGGACAAAAGACGAAGATCCCTGGAGTTCAATGAAGGGGATTTCGTATTCCTAAGAGTTTCACCGATGAAAGGAATAATGCAGTTTGGGAAGAAGGGGAAATTGAGTCCAAGATATATTGGGCCATACGAAATCATTGAACGTATTGGTAAAGCTGCCTATAGATTTGCGTTACCTCCAGAAATGTCGACAGTACATAATATGTTTCACGTGTCGATGCTACGGAAGTACATATCGGATCCGTCCCATGTGCGGAGACATGAACCGATCCAGATTCAGGAAGACCTGACCTATGAAGAAAGACCTGTTCAAATTCTGGCACACGAAGATAAAGTTTTGAGGAATAAAACAATCCCATTAGTCAAAGTGCTATGGAAAAATCACAACGTTGAAGAGGCTACATGGGAACACGAAGACGAAATTAGAAATTTGTACCCCCACTTGTTCTAAATTTTTGAGGACGAAAATTCTATAAGGAGGGATGAATGTGATAACTGAGAATTTTAGATTCTCGGAGTAGGTTAAAATTGTATGTATATAGCAATTTTAATGAATAAAATATGAAAAAGTTATGTTTTAATACTATTAAAAATACTGTGAAAATGTTCCGGTAGTGTTAGAATGAGTGAGTGCGGGGATGGAAAATCTTACTGAACATTTTTGGGTGTGACCGTTCGAAATCAGAGCCGAAAACTCTAGAGAATGTGCTGAAATGCACTAAAATGATATAAATTTACGTTAGAGAATTTTGACCAAACGGAAGCAAAATAAAACAAACCGATCGCACCGGAGGCGCCCGAAACCCGTCTACGCGATTTTGGTAAAGTTCCATTCGGATCGGCTTTCAGTCAAAATTTGACCACGAATTAATTAGTGAATTAATATGAATAGTAGGATGACATCCTCATGTTGATGTCATAAATCCATTTTTAATTTTTGGTTTAGAAAGTAATTTGAAAGGTGTATGGCTAGGATTATTCCACTTTTTGATCAATGGCTTAGATCATGCCAAAATGCTAAAAAAAAAAAATTTTAGGGATTTATCCAAAAGGCCATTCGGCCATGTGGAAAGAGAGAGAAAAAAATTAGGTTTTTAGCCCAAAATTATTGCATTTTGACCCTTGAACAATTAGCAATTGTTGGAAAATTTTGCTAAAAAACCCTTGGTTTTTGCCTATAAATAGGCATCCAAAATCATTAAAAAAAATAGAAAAATTGAGCCAAACTCTTGCTCTTTTTTAGCCCAAAAACTGTGAGCTTTTTCCCCCCATTAGACCAAAATTTTGATTTCACACCAAACTTAGCTTTCATTACATTTCTAGAATCAAGCCATCAACTAGTTAAGGTAAGCTTCAAAATTAAAGCATTTTCTTTTGATTTTCTTAGTGAAAATTCATGGGTTTGTAGAGTAGAAAAACATTGAAAAAGTTGATATTTTGATTGATGCTGTGATTGGTTTGATATTTAGATTTTGAAGCATGATTTTGGATTATGAAACAAGCAAAATTTTGCATGTTTCCATTAAAAAACCATGGCATAGTTGGTGTGAAAAGTAAAGTGGAAATTGTTGATTTGATTTGGTGTATAGATACATTTGATTACATGTTGAATCAAGCACGAATTAGAATCAAGAAATAAGAAAATTTTGATGAATTTTCATGCTAAAATCCGTGGATAATGCTAGGGTTGAAATGAAAATTTGGTTAGATTTTGATGTTGTTCTAGACATTAGAAAACCTAAGAGTAACATGTGATATTTGAAATGTTGTGATGAAAAACTTTGGGGATGATTAACATGTTAAACCGAGGCTAGTTTGGAAAATATTATTGATTGTGTATGGATTTTTGAGTATAGATTTATGTAGAAAATTTTTATACAAAGTTTGGAAACTTTGTATAAAATAGGCCTCTGGTATAATACGTGGCAGGTACAAAGGTTCTGAGGCATACCTAACACCGGAAAACCTAAAAATACAAGCGAAAATGCTGCCGAAATTTCTAAAATGGCATAAGGGCATTTTGGGGAATGAGGGGTAAAAATATTGGACTCGGGAAGGAAACCGGGACCCCTCGGTGAATTAGGATTGAAATTGGAAAACCAACCCAAAAAGGAATAGTAAACCGACCCTTAAAGTCTAAAATACCTAAAGCAGGAAAAAATTTCATGTTAGGGGTATTCTGGGAAACGAGGAAAAATATTAGGTTGGGATAGGAAACTTGAGCCTCTTGAGAACCAAAGGTCGGGAACGGGATGAAAAGTGTTTCAAGAGTAGTGAAATGGCCATTTGAGGCTCTGAAACGCTCGAAAAATGAGAAACGACCATAGGTGATGGATGAATAGTAATCGAGGGTCGGAAAATGAACAATTAGGGTTTTTAGCATCAAAAAGTTATAAAATAATACCAAAAGGACCTAGAATGACTTAAATAAAATTCTAGGATTCAAAATAAAGATTTTAGAGTTAAAAATCTAAAAATTTTGAAGAACACGGGCGTGTAGAAGAATACACAGCCGTGTAAAGGAAAAAAATTACAACCCATGAGATACACGGGCTTGAACACGGGCGTGTATCAAGCCGTGTACAGTTACACGGCTAGATAATAAACAACATGGCCATGTGGTACGAAACCAAGAGGTGCACGGTCATGAACACGGGCATTTTGAAGGCCGTGTACCATGTTACAAGTTCAATTGTGTTGAAAAATTTATCACAAAATAAATATATTTAAAGTGATAATTAATATAGGGTATTAACAGACAATAGTATGTCTGTAGGAACCCAAACTAGAGATAGAACTGAGGAGGAGTTCCGGAAGTGGACATTATCGTAGTATTGGTAAGTTCAAGCATTTTCATGTCTGCAACATGAAATACTGTGTTATTTTATTATGTACTAGATGTACGCTAGATATAAAGTCCTATGGACATTTGGAGATTAGTTAGTATAACATATCCTATATAATGAGAAAAGAGAATACGTAAGGCCTACGCGCGATGGAGAATAGTGACCTTGAGGTGGCGATTAATGTCACTTGGTCAAAACTATAATTGAAAGATGGTAATGAAACCATCAAGGCGTACTGCCGCTCCAATGTTGTGGTGGAGGTTTTTTAGGTCCTACGGGGACATAAGGGCTGTAGAAGCCAAAGCTCTAGGGTCACTCCCTAGGCCCTCCTAGTCAGCGCGCAATAATATATCGGTACTGCCATAAAAGAGCTCTATACTAGAAAGTAAATAGAGAATGAACAATCCATAATATGATGAAAATCATAATTGAGCATAACCGAAGTGTACATTAAGTATATTGATTTCGATTAGGATATGTGAATAGTAACCAGTTAGGGTAACAGTTATTATTCATCAATCAAAAGTCAAAGTCACTATTCAGGGTGAATAATACTATTCATGATAAATAGTACTATTCATAGGAAATTGAATTGCTAATGTTTTTGAATCTGTGTAATTCTTACTAAGTATGTTTGAACTTACTGAGCCTATTAGCTCACCAGTTTGTTCATGTTATAGGTATAAAACCTATCTAGTAGATACATGGATGGCGGCAGGATGTGCGCATGTTAAGGGATAGGGAATTTATCGTGGAGTTGGTCCTGCCATAAGTTTTCCGCTAAGCTTTCAAAGTTAGTGAATTGAAGAGATTGTGAGAAAAAATATGTGCAGTATAAATATTTTGTATATTATACATTATGTTATACTCGAAAAGAAAACTGAAAGTTAGTATTATATTTTACATGGTTTTTATACTTAGCTTTCTTTTCGAGAAAGTATGTATTAAAAAGAAAAAAATTTTATGGGCAAAATTTTCAGGCCCTGAGAAATGGAAGTATTAGAAAAAGAGTTTTAAATTGACAACTCAGATTCAGCACACGAGCTATCTTGATCAACAATAGAGTCAGTTCATGACAGTTGTGGGTGATCGGAATTGGGGGCGTCACATTAAGAGCTCATCTTGATCACGACAATCCCAATACAAATGAGAGTATCTTCCAGAGAGATATCAACAGTCAATAGGACCCAGTTATCCTAATCAATAGTGTATAATCGGGGAATCATCTTGATAGCACATAACCAGTCCTAACATTCCCATGGAGTATAAGAGTAATGTTTGCCACTCGAAACTTAGTGGACAACTAGCCCTGAAGATCGGTACCACTTGCCAGCAATCCATGCTCCTACTCTGAGCTGTTCTTTAGCATTGCACAGTCGTGATTTTATGTGTAGTGATCTCAACATCTCTTCTGACTCTTTCTTTTTCAGTCGCACTCTAGTCACATGTGAAAATATTATATCTAAGCTTTTGGGCAAAACTACACTTGCTTTTCATACTATTTTAAAAGACATAATTTTAGTCTATTGGGAGTGGTAAACACTAGTAGGTACATAGTCTCAAAAGGACATGTTAGGTTAGATCTAGTGGGGGTAAGCTACTGCTTCCCATTATACATATATGTATGCGCTTATGAAAAGATTCTGCCTTAGTTGTCTGGGGCTTCCAGTCAACCTTGTGTAATAACCGTCATTTTCATGGCACCTACTTACCATGTAATAAGTCACTAAGGAATAAAATGGACATAATTTAATGTCTTTTAGCGCAAATTTAAGAAACACGGTCAAGTACACGGCCGTGTAAGAGACTGTATACCGCTCAGATAGATGAATGTATTTCAAAGACATGGTCGTGTTAAGTAGTCTCAACTAGTACACGCCCGTGTCTGAAATGTACACGCCCGTGTTGCGTAGCACACGCACGCGTAAGAGTCCGTGTAGAACACTGTGTAATGAGCCGAGAGCCACTGTAATGACTCTCATGAATTATGAATCTTAATTACTATGCAATGATGTAATTGAGGTAATAAACACAGTGTGTTTTTCAGTTGAATGAATTAAACGAGTATAGTAACGTTTAATTACTACTTATGCAGTGAAAGGGGCAACCGACAGTGAAATCGGTCCACCCTATTATATGAGTATGCGTTGAGACACGCAATATCAAGAAACTGGTCTAGACGACCATTTCATGATACAGAACTGATGAGCTAGTCATCAGTACGCTCAGACTGGTCATCTGAGCGCAGCAGTGATAATTGCCCTAATAGATGTGCAGTATGGAGAAAAGTGGTCTAGATGACCTCTTCTCGCCCAGAGACTGACAAAATCGGAGTCAGAACGCTCAGATTAGTCAGTCAGATAGTGAACAGTGAATAGTGATTAGTGAGTAGTGAGAAACGCAGTGTCAAGTTAGTAGCCAAGACGGCCTTAATCTGGCATAAAACTGATATATTAATAGTCAGCAGGCTTAATCTGGTCAATTGAGCATAAAATGTAGATTTTGTTTAAGAAACAAGCAGTATCGGGATGAGAGTCAAGACGACCTTTTCTTACCCCGAAACTGATATATTTAGACTCAGGACGCCCAAATTAGTCAATCAGGCACCTGACACGTTTTTCGAGACGGGATCATACAGATCTCGAAAACTGGTCTAGAAGACCTCAGATGGACGTAAAACTGATAAATTTGAAATCAGCACGTCTAAATTAGTCAAGAGAGACTGTGTTTGAAATTTCACGCGAAAACGCCTCGTTATGCGTGCACAGTGTCAACACAGTGTAGGCCTAACCACAGTATCAAGAAATTGGTCAAGATGACCTTTTCTTGATATAAAACTGATATATTTGGAATCAGAATGCTCAAATTAGCCATTTGAGCACAAAAAGTAATTTTTGACCGGGAACCATGCAGTATCGGGAAACTGGTCGAGACGACCTCGGAGGAAGATAAAACTGATATATTTGGGTTCAGCACGCCCAAATTAGTCAGTATAGCCTATCTTAAAATTTTTCAAAAAATTAGTATAAAAAAACGAAATTTTTGGGACTATTGAAAAATAGCCCCCATAAATTTTCCAAATCCCATTTCCTCCCCCAACACCACCGAGGATGAACAGTGACTGACCATCGAATCCGACCTCCGTTTTCGACAACGCCGGCACCATTGGAAAGATCTTGACGAGCTGATTCCAACGGTGTGCCGAGTCGACGGAACCGACGCCGGAAAACGCAGCACGTGCCGCCTAAAGCCGCCGGTGCCCGAATTTTTCAAACCGCCGTATCTCCGCCGTCCGACGTCCAAATGGCACGATTTCAGTCCCAATGGATTCGTGGTGAAGAGTAGAACAAAACCCTAGCTTCATTTCACGTCAACAGTCACCGGATCGTGCCGCCCAAGGTTCGCCGTCGCCATCGCCATCACCGCCGTCAAATCTCGCTATTCCGGCGGAGTTGAGTTACAAGGCCGGTATCAAAATGCTCAGAACAACACGTAGATCAAAAGCCCCAAATCAATTTTGGGCAACAACGCCAGAAAATGAGGATCCAACACCGCCGCCGTCGCCGACTTTTCGAGGGCCGATTTCCGGTGATAGGAGCCTCGATTGGTGAAATTGACACCACCAATGGGTTCCTCTCGTCGAGCTCTTCAAGATGGTGGTCGCCACTCCCATCGCCGCCGTGGTCAACGTCGGTCAACGACCGGTCAATGCCGGTCAACGGTGACCCGGAGACCGAAAATTGAAGAATGGCCCGTTGGCCTATTTTCGACGTTCCGGACACATCCGCGGTATCGGATTTGCAAACCGGAGTTTCAAAAGTGGAGAACGTCGATTCAAAGATTGTGCGGTCGAGACCGAACGGTTCGTCCGACCGCCGACGGGAACGATTTTGGTAGTGGTTTTGATCCCTTGATTCCTCAATTTATTATTAGAAATAATTATGTATGAATTATGGTTTACTGACTTGAGGAATTGTAAGAAAAAGTGATGAAATGTCGAAAAAGAGAATGTGAAGAAATGTGAATATTTTTACGTAAAAAGCGGAGCTTTTACGTAAAAATTAGGCCTCTGGTTTAGTACGTGGCAGGTTAGAATAGGTTAGATGGTTTTGAGGCGTTTCCTAAACGCCGGAAACCCAAAAATTAAGCGGAAATGCTGTCGAAATTTCTAAAATGGCACAAAGGGGTATTTTAGGAAACGAGGGCTGAAAATGTGATCGGGATGGAAACCCGAGCCCCCTCGATGACCTAGGTCCGGGAAAGAAAGACGGACGTTTACAGGATTAGTGAACCGCCCAATTAGAAATTTCGTAATGTAAGAAAACGACCCCTAGATCAGAATAGTGCCACCCGAGGGACGGGTGTGATCTGAGTATAAAATTTGGGGCAATTACATCGGTAACGGTAACCCGACAGGTTAAATGGTCATACGAGAGGTATTCAGTCAGTTGACTGGTCGGTTAGCCAGTTAAGGACCAAGTCGGAATGGGATAGTGAGAGACAGTGATTAATTTGTCAAGTAGACAAATTAATCAAGCATAATTAAAAATTAGATATCAAATTTTCCCAAAGTAGAGCAGTTGGGTACATATAGGCATCGGTACCACACAACGATAAGTTTATTAGTTCCTAACGATAGAGTGACCTAAGAGCGACGTGAATTAATTTATTGAGCAAATAAATTAATTAACCACGATTAGAAAATCAAATTCTTAAGAAGAGGGCAATTAGTACCGATAAGGATCGGTACCACATAACGAGAATTTTTATTAGTCACTAATGACCACGGTGACCTAAGAGTGAATGTTAATGTAATGCATTATGATTACAGGGAGGTACCTGTATTGTGACGAAGGCGAGAGTATAAACTGTCTGCTGACAGGTATGTACAACTCCGCCTACAGCATGGATAAAATGAATTTAAAATGATGCTTTTCCAGTATTTTAAGTATGTATCATGCACACGATGCTGCACAGCATACATAAGAGCATATAGTTTCACAATCGAGTAGATTGATGAAAGAACAAGATAGAAGCCATAGATCCCTACCGCGTAGGATTGGGGACAGCTTAGAGAAGCGTATGGCTAGAACAGTTAAACAAGATGGAAATAAATAGGTGTGTCGTACCGGCTCCTTCAGTCGAAGGGGTTTCCAGTTAAAGAAAGTTAAGGCCAAAAGTTGAGCATCAGTTGATGGCTCTTCGGCATTAGTTGACCTCGGGCGTTACCGTTGGTCTGCGCGCACACGATACTGACACATGGGCCCTAAATAGACAAGAAAAGAAAAGAGAAGTTTAAAGCATAAATGAACATAACCGGACCATGCATTAGTTATAGTTCGCTATGCTTTCTTTTTCAGTAGAGTGCATACAGTACACGATGCTTCTGTCATGCATAAAGTATGTGAAGTTTTATATTCAGTGTTATGACATGTTATGTGATGACATGATATGTGAGCTGATATGTGATATGCTTATATGGTATGTGATTTATTAAGTGATATATGTCATGCCTATGATTTTACGTATGTGCTATGTTTTAAACATGTTTTGCGGTTAACATGTTGTACTTACTGGGCATAAAGCTCACGGAGTGTGTTCGTGCTATAGGTAAGCATCCTATAATGTAAACATCAAGGGACGATGATGGTGGCGGAGGTGGATGTGAGGATGAGGTTATGGATACACCGCGAGTATTCTTCCGCACAGTATGAGTAAATAATATTTTGAATGGTGACCGTTAAATAGTATTTGGAATAGTAAAGGTTAAACGGTATTTTGGAACAGTAAACAGTATATGTATGAGTAGTATATTTAAATAGTATCTGGTGAATAGTAATCAGATAAACAAGTATATAATTGTGTATGTATAATTTAAATCCTTATGTTTTTCAAATTCCGCATTTTAATAGTATACGTACGTGAATAGTAAATACGTATGCATATATATAAAAAAAATCCCTCTAAATTTATGGTATTAAATTCAGCAAGTTTAAGTATCGGTTTTAAAGAGAAAGTATAAGTAAAAGCTAAAGAAGCAAGTTAAGTAATAGAGTTTTCCGTGACGGTCCGGGCCGCTGAGGGCACGGGGCGTCACACCTTGTGCGATTGAAGGGCCTTCAATTCTAGTCTGGATAGCATGGAGTTGATTATTTGTGGGACAAGCTAGGTGCTATTGATTCCGTGGGTTAGAAAAACAGTCCCTCACATAGGGTCTTTCCTTGCCACAAATGAAACAGCCACTTGTTCCTTGGCGGCATTCATCTGGGTGCCTCCTTCTACATTTTAGGCATGTCAGGTGTTTGTTGTTATCTCCTCCCTGGTCGTTTCTCTTCTGGGGGAAGTCCTTTTGTGAACCTTGGTTACCCTGATTCCCTTTCCTCTTGTTGTTGTTATGGGACTACTTACTGTTTTGGCTGGTCCCCATGTTCTGCCTTCTCTCTTGAGATTCTGGGTCCTACTTTTCTTGTGCTGGCTTGTTTGGAACCAGTGATGCCCCTGATTCCGATCACTCGCAACTGTCATGAACCGACTCTATTGTTGACTAAGACAGCTCGTGTGCCGAATCTGGGTTATCAATTTAAAACTCTTTTTCTTAAACTTTCATTTCTCAGGGTCCGAAAATTTCGCACATAAATTTTTTTTTTCTTTTTAATACATACTTTCTCGAAAAGAAAGATAAGTATAAAAGCTATGTAAAATACAATACTAACTTTTAGTTGTCTTTTAGAGTATAACATAATGTATAATATACAAAAGATTTATATTGCATTTTTTTTTTCACAATCTCTTCAATTCACTAAGTTTAAAAGCTCAGTGGAAGGCTTTTGGTAGGACCAAGTCCACAGTGAATTCCCTATCCCATCAGCACATGTGTACATCCTGCCACCATCCATAAAGTCTATCAGACAGGTTTCTTACCTGCAACATAAACAAACTGATGAGCTAACAGGCTCAGTAAGTTCAAACATACTTAGTAAGAATCATATGGATTCAAAAAATTAAAAACTCAATTTCTTATGAATAGTATTATTCATCATGAATAGTATTATTCATCGTGAATAGTGACTTTGACCTTTGATCGATGAATAGTAATTGTTACCCTAACTGATTACTATTCACATTAATCAAACCGGATACTATTTAAATTTCCTTAACTGGTTACTATTCACATAACCTAATCGAATTCACTATACTTAATGCAAGCTTCGGTTATGCTCAATTATGGATTTTATCATTTTATTGATTATTCTTTCTCTATTTATATTCTGGTGTAGAGCTCCTTTTATGACAGTACCGATAAATTATTATGCACTGACTGGGAGGGCCTAGGGAGCGACCTTAGAGCTTCAGCCTCCACAACCCTTATATCCCCGTAGAACCTGAAAAACCTCCACCACAATGTTGGAGGGGCGGTACGCCTTAAATGGTTTTATTACCATCTTTCAATTATAGTTTTGGCCATGTGACATTAATCGTCACCTCAAGGTCACTAACTTCCATCGCCCGTAGGCCTCAGATATTCTTATCTTTAAAATATGGGATATGTTATACTAACTAAACCCCAAATTTCAATAGGACTTAATTCCCAATGTACAACTAATACATAACAAAGTAATATAGTATTTCATGTTGCAGATATGAAAATGCTTGAACTTACTAATACTGCGATAATGTCCACTTCGAGAACTCCTCCACAGTTCTATCTCTAGTTTAGGTTCCTACAGACATAATATTGTCTGTTTATACCCTATATTAATTATCACTTTAAATATATTCATTTTGTGATAAATTTTCCAACACAATTCAACTTGTAATATGGTACACGGCCTTCAACACGTCCATGTTCATGATCGTGTACCTCCTGGTTTCTCACTACATGGTTGTGTTGTTTACTATCTAGCCGTGTAACTGTACACGGCTTGATACACGCCCATGTTTAAGCCCGTATACCTCTCGGGTTGTAAATTTTTTTCCTATACACGGTCGTGTATTCTTCTACACGCTCGTGTTCTTCAAAATTTTTAGATTTTTAACTCTAAAATCTTTATTTTGAGTCCTAGAATTTTATTTAAGCTATTCTAGGTCCTTTCGGGTCCTTTCCGAGCCTTTCAGAAATTTTTGATCAAAATGACCATTTTGCCCCTAACGCGTCTCGGGACCGTAACTATTTCGTTCTATCATTTTTCTCAAACTTTCAAAGCCCAAATATCTTAAAATAATATTCCCTAGGCTTTTGTATTATTTTTATAGCTCAATTTGATATAAATTCTTAATTATCTATTTTCCCGACCCTTGGTTACTATTTATCCATCACCTAGGGTCGTTTCTCGTTTTTCGAGTGTTTCAGAGCCTCAAATGGCCTTTTCACTACTCTTGAAACACTTTTTATCTCGTCCCTGACCCTCGGTCCTCGAGAGGTTTGGGTTTCCTATCCCGACTTAATATTTTTCCACGTTTCCCAAAATACCCCTAACATGAAAATTTTTCCTGTTTTAGGCATTTTAGATATTAAGGGTCAGTTTACTATTCCTTTTGGGTTGGTTTTCCATTTTCAATCCTAATCCACCGAGGGGTCCCGGTTTCCTTCCTGAGTTCAATATTTTTACCCCTCGTTTCCTGAAATGCCCTTATGTCGTTTTAAAAATTTCGGCAGCATTTTCACTTGTATTTTTAGGTTTCCTGGCATTAGTACGCCTCAGAACCTTTGTACCTGCCACGTACTATACCAGAGGCCTATTTTATACAAAGTTTCCAAACTTTGTATAAAAATTTTCCACGTTAACCAATATTCAAGAATCAATACATAATATCAATTTTTTCCAAACCTAGTCTTGGTTTATCATGTTAATCATCACCAAATATTTTTCACATTTTATTCTTAGGATTTCAATGTACAAATCAACATCAAAATCTAACAAAATTTTCATTCTAACCCTAGCATTAGCCACGGATTTTCATGCAAAAACACATAGAAAACCTTGCTTTCTTTCCTAGGGTTTTTATCAACATTCCACATTCTTATTTAATACTAAAATTTTCTATTTTCTAGTATTTATCACCCACGGTTTTAGCATGAAAAATAAATCAAATTTTTCTTGTTTCTTGATTACAATTTATGCTTAATTCATCATATAACCCATGAACATAAACACTAAACCAAAACACCAATTTCCAAATCATTTTTCGCACCAATGAGCCACAGATTTTCTTATGAAACCATGCAAAGTTTTTGCTTGTTTTTAAACCCTAAATCATGCTTCAAATTCTACAACACCAAACTAATCATCACATCAACAAAACATCAACTTTTTCAATGTTTTTCTATTCTACAAACCCACGGATTTTCACTAAGAAAATCAAAGGAAATTGCTTCAATTTAGAAGCTCACCTTGTCTAGTTGATTGCTTGATGCTAAAAATGCAATGAAAGCTAAGTTTGGTGTGGAATTTAAAACAAAATTTGGCTTAGAAAGGGGGAAAGGCTCATGAATTTGGGGCTGCAAGAAATGGCAAGAGTTTGGCCACTTTTTCCATTTTTTTCTTATGAATTTTGATGCCTATTTATAGGCAAAAGCTAAGGACCACTTAGCAAAATTTTTCCAACAATTTGCTAATTATTCAAGGATCAAAGTGTAATATTTTTGGGCTAAAAATCAAATTTTTTTCTTCTTCCTTTCTAAGTGGCCAAATGGCCTTTTTCCAAAATATTTAAAAATTTTTCAAATATTTTTTTGGCAAGATCATGGCCATTGATCAAAAGGTAGGATGATCCTAGCCATACACCTTCCATATTACTTTCCAAACCAAGGAAATAAAAATGGATTTATGACATCAATATGATGATGTAATCCTATTATATATATTATCACTAATTAATTCGAGGTCAAATTTTGACTGAAAGCCGTGTGACGCCCCGTGCCCTCAGTGGCCCGGACCGTCACTTAAAAACTGACTTACTTGCTTTGCTTATACTTTCTAGCAACTTATACTTAACTAGATATCATAAAATTAGGGATATTTTTTTATTTAACATGTATGTATTTACTATATACGTACGTATACCGACTACCATTCAAAAATACTATTTAACAGTTACTATTTAAAAATACTATTTAACGATTACTATTCAAAAGTACGGTTTACGATTACTATTCAAAAATACCATTTAACGACTACTATTCAAAAATACAGTTTACGGTTATTATTCAAAAATACCATTTAACGGTTACTATTCAAACATATTGTCTAAAAATTACTATTTAAAATACTATTTAACCATTACTATTCAAAATACTGATACTCAAATTTTATGAAAGATAAACTTGCGGTGTCTCCATAACCTTTACCTCACATCCGCCTCTGCCGCCACCATCGCCCATTGGGATTTAAGCCGTAGGACGCTTACCTATAGCATAAACACACTATGTGAGCTTTACGCCCAGTAAGTACAACATGTTTACTGCAAAATATGTTTAAACATAGTATATACTTAAAAACATATAAGCAATCATGTATCACATATACCACTTTAACATATCACATATCACATACCATATATCACATATCGTATCAAGGATTATAAAACTTCAGATAACATGTGCATCACAGAAACATCATGTACTAAATGCATCTAGAAGCATGGTGAACTATAACTAATGCATGATCCAGTTATGTTCATTTATGCTTCAAACTTCTCTTTTCTTTTCTTGTCTATTAAGGGCCCATGTGTCAGTACCGTGCGTGCACAGACCATCAGTAACGCCCGTGGTAAAATAGCCGGAGAGCCATCAATAGATGCTCAACTTTCTGCTATAACTTAAAACCCCTTCATTTGAAAGGGCCGGTACGACACGCTTACTACTTTCCGTCTTGTTTATCTTTTCTAGCCATATGCTTCTCTAAGCTATCCCAACTCGTACAAGGTAGGGACGTATGGCATCTATCTTGCTTTTTCATTAATCTACTTGATTGTGAAACTACATGCTCTTAAACATGAGGTGTAACATCGTATGCATGGCATACGTATTTTAACATACTGTAAAATATCATTTAAAAGCATTTTCGTTCATGCCATAGGCAGAGTTGTACTTACCTAATTGCAAGAAACTTGAAATCACGCATTTATCAATTCACAGGTTACCACCTGTCATCAATAACGTTTCTCATTAATACTCTCGTTGAGTCACTATTAACATTAGTGACTATAACTTGCATTTCTATGGGGTATCGAGACCCGTTGGTACCCTATTAGCCTATTATGGGGATTTGGTGTCTAACTCGTATCATGTTCGATCAATCGTCTACTTGACAGATTAATCATCATTCCTCATTGTGTTGTTCGAAACGCGGCCTGTGACTGGTTTACCGCTCAGTCAACTGACCGGTTAACTCATGTGTTGGTAACTAAGTAATCTATCATGTTACTATACATGAACTTAGTGTAGTAACCGACCGGGTTACTTCACTTGTTGAGGTGTGGTAGCCTACCGGGCTACATACACTATTTTATTTTGAAAAAATGTTTGGGTTGACTTGTAAAAATCTTGGAAAAATTCCTTATTTTGAAACCGCTCCCTTATCACCCAGTTGAAAGGTGGAGGACATTTTTATAAAAACCTTGGTCATATCTTAAAGTGTTTAAAACACATTTTTATTTTGAAGTGTATAAATCACATTTTTAAAGCTTACATTTTAAAGGTGGGTTTTGAACCACTTTTGAAAACAATTTTGAAATTTGGTCTAAACGATTTTGTTTGAAATTTTGTTGAATATGAAAGTTTTCATCCTCGACAAGATGAACAAATCTCGTGTTCATCTCGGAGCCTAAATCGAACTCTAACGGCTCCTAACTTCATTAAACCCGTGGGCTTGGTGCCCAGTTTTTTGTAAAAATCCTAGTTTTACGTCTCTGTAAAAACGGCTCGGTTTGAGGCCTGAAACAGTCAAAATTTTGACTCTCGTGGGTTATTTTCAAGGTCTCAACAAGATCTATAACTTTTGTGTTAAGTCTGAGAACCAGTTCGGATTTTAAGGGGTTCATTTCTAGCAAAACCCGAGACTAAACATTGGGTTCGGATTTTTGCTCCCAGTTTTGTCCCAGTTTTGGACACCGAGTGAAAAACACCCTAAACACCTATCTTAGGCTCGTTTTTGCTAAGGCATATTTGATACAAAAACGACCGTATCGAAATTTCCTTAAAACACCGCGTTTTACCAAATCCCAGATTCGGAACCTAAGTGGATCAAAATGGCCAAACTTCATGGCTGTTTTCTAAGGACAGATTTGTGTCTAGCCACCATAATACACATCCATGCATTCACATCCGCAAACCATATGTAACTTAAAGTAAACACAACCACTGTTAGGAAATGCCCTAAGCATTAGATACATTTTGATGTATTTATTTTGAACTGGATAATAAAATTATATATATAGAGGTTATTCATTACATTGCTATCTGTCCCCGTTTTATTTACATGTTAAAGTAAATGTAAGCAAATATGGCTCCCTGACTGCTTGTGTTAAACTGTTAGAACATTGCATGCAATGGACTTTTGTATGCGAGAAGACAATGTTCTAAAGTTGGCGGTCTAAACTATGGTCTGTAGTCTATGGGTTTAGACCGAGCATCTAACTCATGTTAAGACTATTATGTTGTCTAAAGCCTTGGAGGGGATGGTTTGTCTTGACTGTCTAGAGCTAGACTCCCAAGTAGAGACATAGATATGTTGCTTGGTGGTGACATATTAGACCGGGACTAAAGCGTGATTGATCTACGAAGTCTGCTTTGAGTGGATCGATCTGCCTTTGACATTCATTACACAGTAACCTTAATCCTGAGTAAAAGGACAGCTTCATGTATATGACTTGTGTACTTTGATGTTCCAATGGCTAAAGCGTCTCAGAGGTAGTAAGCTTATAGATCTGTTCGTTGGGTACATGACTTGTATACGATGAAGGGTTTATTTATAGATATCGGAATCATAGCTCTAATGAGGAGTTAAGGGTATCGTCTTAAAGGCATTATACTGAATGTGAAAATGGACAAGGCCTTAGGTCGTCTGCTGGGCGGATGACTTCTTATTCACATATGATCATTTTCTTTATTCGGTAGTATAATGGAACTTTAAGATAGCCTGATCAGTAGGATTAAACGGACTCTGGTCTAAGGCTGATCATGGATATCATATGAGGGTTCTGCATACATGACAAGGTCATTGGACGATAGCTTGTCACAGGCTTACGTAATACGGTATATAATTGAGAGTTCAGTTTCAGGTTTATAGTGGTGTGACTTTGAAATTAGTGATCATATGATTGAGTTGTTCGGTAAAAGAATGATGATCATACGGATTTGCGGGAGCTCGATTATATATGTCCAATCAGTCCCTCTATTAACTCCACATAATTCCTTAATGTTTGGCAAATTGATTTGTGTATGCTATTGGCTAGTTTATTATGCATGGATGGTGATGACATAGGATTAGGATGGTATACAAGATTATCTCCGGTTGGATTCAGATTTTGTTTTGGATAATAGAGTACATAATTATTCGAACTCCAAATAAAGTTGCCATGATTTTATTTGAGATTGGATTGGAGTTGTAGAAAATTATCCATGAAAACAAGAATTTGAAACACAACTGTTTTGTGGATTTTGAAATTTGAATTTTGAAATTTAAAATTTGAATTTGAAATTTGAATTTGAAATTTGAATTTGAAATTCAAATTAATTTGAATTTGAAATTTGAATTTGAAATTCAAATTTGAAATTTGAAATTTGAAATTTAAATTTGAATTTAAATTTGAAATTTGAAATTTGAAATTTGAAATTTGAAATTTGAAATTCAAAATTTGAATCACAGTCCAAGTGGGATTCGAATTTATTGTGGCAAATCCACAAGGTTTGAAATTCAAATTTGAGTTGGATATGGAGAGGATAATCTTGTTAGAATCCTACTTGAATTTTGAATCCAAATCCTAACTAAAGTTGGATGAAAATTTTGAGGATTATCCTCAATGATTTTCAGATTTTTTGTGGATAAGATTCAAGGAAAAATTCAAGTTTCAATCCCAGTTGAATTTGGATTCTCTCCTTGCAGAAGGTGAGTAGGCTTACTGACAATAAGTTCTTTAAAGATCTGGGTGGTCGGAAGAAGACTAGTAGTGCTAGCATACCGATCGAGGTTCAGAGTGCCCACACACTCAGCCGTTCGGGAATTGGAGAATAGTAGAGAAGGCTAGTTGGTTGAAGCCCTCCGGTCATTCTCCTTCTGCAAGATTGGCATCCTTGAGGTATGAGTTTTAATTGTTGTTGGTTTATTGTATATGGCATCATGAGATATTTAACGATCTAAAAATTTTTATTGTTCCGTTGCGCCACTCTGATACGTTTTTACTGATTTATTTTCCTACAATTGGTATCAGAGACATCTCGTGACTATGCCATATACATAAATTAGACAATTACTTCGTCTTTTTATTTATGTATGGATTTGATATTTAGAGAGTGGCATTCTAGGATTCCTTTATGTTGTTATCATGGATTACGTATAAAGTATGTGGTTATTTTAATTTTCTGAATTATTATAAGCATGCTTGTTTATGCCGGTTATGGTTCCTTAGAATTTAGAAAAATTGTATCTAGGAATTTTTATGTAACCATGAGAGCAGTTTACTAACACTGTAATTTTCCCATGGATTTTAATTTTTATCTCTTAGAATTTTTATGGTTAGAATTTTTGTACACCGGAAACGGTTTAGGAATTTTTATGTAATTATTCTTGGAAGAGATTGAAGATTGAAGACCATAATTTATTTCTCCCAAAAAGTTAAATTTGATTTAAAGGTTGAAATTTTGATTGTGTGGAAAATTTCAATTTAATTAGGATTCAAATTAATTTTTGGAGATCCTTATAGGTAAATTGGAATATGGCACGAAATTTGAGACACGACTCCTCGGGATAGGCCATCGGACCTTGGTGGGGATGCCGCCCATGCCCTCGGGCAGGATGGGTAGCAGCAGCCCCTGTGCAGGCCATAACCACCCATGGCCGCAGGCTTGGCCGGCAGCCGAGGGTGGCCGTGGCCTACCCAAGGCTGGCCGCAGCCTGGGCGTGTAGCCTGGCACTGCAGGCTTGGCCTGCAGCCCAGCAAGGCTGCACATGGGTGGCCATGGGCTGCCAGCCCCTCCGGGCTGGTGGCTGCCCACGGCGGCTGCCGCCTTCGAGGGCGGTGGTGCGACGGTTCAAAAAAATCCAAAAATTTTTATTTTTAAATTTGAGATTTAATTTTAAATCATGTTTAAAAATATGTAATTGAAAATTTGAAATTTTTGAAATTACATATTATTACACATGATGTTTAAAATTGTTTAAAATTTGAATTTGAAATTTAAATTTGAAATTCGAATTTGGAATTTGAATTTGAAATTTAAATTTTTGGAGATTTAAATTTTAAATGATTCTTGGGATGAGAAATAAATGGAGAGGCTATATAAAGATGGATACAAGAAGGCGGAACAAAATTCAAGACCCAAAGAATGCTTTGGATAGAATTTTGTAATCTTTAGTTTCTTTGTTCTAGGATGGAACCATGGCTTGGTTATTCTATCAATTATTTTTTCTGTGATATGTCATGGATGTATAAATATGTATTGATGGATGTTTTATATGCATATTTGATAACATGTCATATAGGATAGGTGAGTGCCACTCATACTATATTGATCATACATAATTTATCAAAACTTGCATGTTTTTCAAAATATTGAGTGGGAGAGGGTTTCAAACAAAACCCACGGCCTCCATTGTTGATCCATATGTGAAAGTATGGTAACGCCTCGCGTCAGTTCTGCCCTGACCACACCCCTCGGTAGGTGTTTACCGCCGCCGATATACTAGATTGGATCTCCTATGTGGAAAACGTGTTCGGGTAAGATCCTATTCATGACCACCCCTCGGTGACTTGGTAGGATGTGGATCGAGCTACGTAAACAATGGTTATACACTTAAGACTCGTTTAGTTATTAACCTTCCCTAGAAGCTCTGTTAACTAAACTGGTGGCCAAATAAGCGATTATTAATATATGTCTTAACCTTGGAGGATTTAAGGCAACATATATTAATTGGACGGGGTCCATGTTCCGGCTATTTGTTTTCATGACCACCCCTCAGTGGCTTGGGGCAATAGGTGTTGAGAATTACCATTGCAATGCTACATGTTTTTCAAGTTTCATGTAGGAACATACTTGTATGTTTTATTTGCTAAATTATCTGTATATTTGCTTGGGCTTTGTAATGATGTCTAGTATAATTTTATTTCAGTTCAAAATGTCACCGACACCCTTCATTTCAATACTTACTAAGAATAAACTGAATGGCGATAATTATAAATATTGGAAAAGAAATATGTTGATAGTTCTCAGCTGCAAGAGACACAAGTTCGTACTGGACGAACCATGCCTACCAGGGCCAAAACCTGACACACCGCTTGAGGAGGTCCCGGTTGCCTATACTTGTTGGAGAGAATCCAATGATATAGCTCGATGCTACATACTTGCTAGCATGACGAGTGCTTTACAAAAGCAGCATGAGACTTATCAAGTTGCTGGGGAGATCGTGGAAAATCTGGAGGACATGTTTGGAGGCCAAGAAAAATTGGCTCGATAGTCCGCTATCACTGATATTATGAACTCTAAGCAAAAGATGGGTACTTCGGTGAAGGACCATATGATCACTCTAATGGGATTCTTCACCGAGGGTATCGAGAGCGGTGCTGAGTTGGACTACAACACCCAGATCGAGATGGTATTCAAAACTCTGTCTAAAGATTTTGTGGGGTTTAAGGCCGCATACAATCTGGCGACAAGGGAGTTAGGACTAACCGAGCTCATGAAGCAACTCCAAGCTTATGAGCGGATGATCAGGGATGGGGATGCGGTCCAACCCAAAGGAGAGGCCAATTTGGCGGAATCTTCCAAACCCTCACGGAAGAGGAAGAGGCCAAATCAGAAGTAAGCGGCTTCCAGTTCTTCTAATCCTCCTGTCTCGGATGGGAAGAAGAAGAAGAAGAACAAGAAGCCCAGGGACCCTAAAAAGTCCAGATGCTTTCATTGTGGGAAGGTAGGTCACTTCAAGAAGTCTTGCCGGGAATTCCTAGCCGCCAAGGACAAGGAAGGTAAGGAACTTCACTACTTGGAAGCGTGTTTGGTGGAAGAATCGAAAGACACTTGGGTCATTGATTCGGGCGCCACTAATCATGTTTGTGTTTCTATGCAGGGGTTTGTGGAAACGAGAAGTCTACATGATAGGAGCCTCTCGTTGCGAACTGGAGACGGCAGCTTGGTGGTGGCTGAGGCAGTGGGAGATATTTACCTTTATTTTGATTAATTTTAGGTTTATTTTATTGAAAGACTGTTTTTATGTTCCTAATTTTAGGAGGAACATTATATCGGTAGCTTGTTTAATAAAGGATTCTTATTCAGTTTCTTTTAGTAAAAGAGTTGATATTCGTAGAAATAAGTCTTTTATCTGTTCTGGATGGATGGATGGAAACCTATATTTGATCAAACCAAAGATGTACTCACTGCTTGACACTGAATTAATTGATAACTCTAAAAGGTTGAAAGTTTCTCACTCTAACAAGGCGTATCTTTGGCATTTAAGACTTGGTCATATTAATCAAGATAGGATTCAATGATTGGTGAAAGATGGTCCTCTGGAATCTCTGGAGGAAGTACGTCTTCCCCAATGTGAGTCTTGTCTAGAGGGTAAAATGACTAAGAGGTCTTTTGGAGCTAAGGGTACAAGGGCTCAGGAGCTCTTAGAAATTGTGCACACTGACGTATGTGGCCCCATGAACGTCACAGCACGAGGAGGGTTTGAGTATTATGTCTCTTTTATAGATGATTACTCAAGGTATAGATATGTGTATCTGATGCACCGGAAGAGCGAAACCTTTGACAAGTTCAAAGAGTATCGTGCAGAAGTGGAAAAGCAATTAGATAAATTCATAAAGACACTTCGATCTGATCGAGGTGGCGAATACCTCTCCGATGAATTTCTAGGACATCTTGTAGAGAACGGGATATTATCCCAATTGACTGCACCTGGTACTCCACAACAGAATGGTGTAGCCAAAAGGAGAAACAGGACCTTGTTGGATATGGTACGATCCATGATGAGTTATTCAACACTGCCATTATCATTTTGGGGATATGCTTTACAAATGACATGCTATATTCTAAACCAGGTTCCAACCAAATCAATTCATAGAACTCCATATGAACTGTGGCGCGGCAGAAAGCCCTCCTTTGGACATATGCGAATATGGGGCTGCCCGGCGTATGTACTGGATGGGGATGCGAAAAAGTTGGAACCAAGATCAAAATTGTGCATGTTTGTAGGGTATCCAAAGGGAACTAAAGGAGGTCTGTTCTATAACCTGAAGGAACAAAAAGTCATTGTTTCAACCCATGCGACATTCTTGGAGGAAAGTCACATGAATGACTTTAAGCCTCGAAGCAAAGTGGTACTAGAGGAGTTATTGGGTGAAAGAACTGCTCCACAGATTTCGATCTTGGATGCAAGTCCGAGTTCTGGTGAAGGACCTACAGACGATCAACAATTTAGGGTGCCTCGTCGTAGTGGGAGGGTTTCGAAGAAACCTAATTTCTTCATGTATGATGCTAAGGTATACCAAGCCGAGGCTCATGAGCATGAGGATGATCCGGTCACCTATGATGAAGCTATAAATGATGTTGATTCTAAATCTTGGAAACAGGCTATCAACAATGAGATGGATTCTATGAAATCCAACTCTGTTTGGGAACTTGTAGATTTTCCTGATGGGATAAAACCCATTGGATGCAAATGGGTCTACAAAAGAAAAAAGGATGCGGAAGGGAGAGTGGAAACATTCAAAGCTAGGCTGGTTGCAAAGGGATACACGCAAAAGGCTGGAATCAATTACGATGAAACTTTTTCACCTGTTGCTATGCTGAAGTCTATCCGTATTCTTCTATCTGTTGCTGCAGCTCTCGATTACGTGATCTGGCAAATGGATGTCAAGACGGCATTCTTAAATGGCCATCTTGAAGAGTGTATCTATATGATACAGCCCGAAGGGTTCGTAGCGAAAGGCCAAGAAAGGCAAGTCTGCAAGTTGCTTAGATCCATTTATAGATTAAAGCAAGCATCCCGCTCATGGAACCAGAGGTTTGATCAAGCGATTAAGACATTTGGTTTTGAGCAGAACGTTGATAACCTTGTGTTTATAAACGTATTAAGGATGGAAAAGTGGTCTTTCTGATACTCTATGTCGATGATATACTATTCATTCAGAATGATGTAGGGAACTTATCATTGGTCAAGCTTTGGTTACACCAACAGTTTAACATGAAGGACTTGGGAAAAGCTAATTATGTTCTAGGCATTCGTCTCTTCAGAGATCAAAAGAACAAAATGATAGTGTTATCCCAAGCTTCATACATAGATAAAATAATTGACAAATATGCAATGCAAGAGGCAAAGAAAGGTTCACAACCTTCTATTGCCAGTCTGACTCTTTCATTGGATGACTGTCCCAAGACATTGGAAGAAAGAAAGCGTATGAGTAAGGTCCCTTATGCATCCGCTGTGGGTAGCCTTATGTACGCTATGCTTTGCACTCTCCCGGATATATGTTTTGCAGTAGGTATGGTGAGTCGATATCAAGCAAATCCTGGAACCAAGCACTGGCAAGCCGTAAAGCATATACTCAAGTATCTTAAGAGAACGAGGGATTATATGTTGGTGTATTCTGGAGGGGACCTAACACCCATAGGATACACGGACTCAGACTTCCAGACTTGTAAGGATTCAAGGAAATCGACATCCGGATCAGTGTTTTTGCTCGGAGGAGGCGCCATTGTGTGGAGGAGCGTGAAGCAGGGCTACACAGCTGACTCTACTATGGAGGCTGAATATGTGGCTGCAGCTGAGGCATCTAAAGAAGTGGTTTAGCTCCGCAAGTTCTTTAGAGAACTTGAGGTCATTTCGGGTGTTGACAAGCCTATCACACTTTACTGTGATAACACAGGGGCTATTGCCAACACAAGGGAATCTTGGCACCACAAGAGGACCAAGCACATAGATCGGAGATATCATATTATTAGAGGGCACGTGGAGACAGGACAAGTAGATGTATGTAAGATCGCTTCTGAGGATAACATTGCCGATCCCTTTACTAAGACTTTGGTGGCTAGAAGATTTGAGAGGCACGTAGAGGCGATGAGGATGCGTAACATGGCACATCTACTGGCTTAGGACAAGTGGGAGATTGTTAGGAAATGCCCTAAGCATTAGAGACATTTTGATGTATTTATTTTGAACTGGATAATAAAATTATATATATAGAGGTTATTCATTACATTGCTATCTGTCCTTGTTTTATTTACGCGTTAAAGTAAATGTAAGCAAATATGGCTCCCTGACTGCTTGTGTTAAACTGTTAGAATGTTGCATGCAATGGACTTTTGTATGCGAGAAGACAATGTTCTAAAGTTAGCGGTCTAAACTATGGTCTGTAGTCTATGGGGTTAGACCGAGCATCTAACTCATGTTAAGACTATTATGTTGTCTAAAGCCTTGGAGGGGACGGTTTGTCTTGACTGTCTAGAGCTGGACTCTCAAGTAAAGACATAGATACGTTGCTTGGTGGTGACATATTAGACCGGGACTAAAGCGTGATTGGTCTACGAAGTCTGCTTTAAATGGATCGATCTGCTTTTGACATTCATTATGCAGTAACCTCAATCTTGAGTAAAAGGACAGCTTCATGTATATGACTTGTGTACTTTGATTTTCCAATGGCTAAAGCGTCTCAGAGGTAGTAAGCTTATAGACCGATTCGTTGGGTGCATGACTTGTATCCGATGAAGGGTTCGTTTACAGATATCGGAATCATAGCTCTAATGAGGGGTTAAGGGTATCCTCTTAAAGGCATTATACTGAATGTGAAAATGGACAAGGCCTTGGGTCGTCTGCTGGGCGGATGACTTCTTATTCACATATGGTGAATAATCATTTTCTTTATTCGGTAGTATAATGGAACTTTAAGATAGCCTGATCAGTAGGATTAAACGGACTTTGGCCTAAGGCTGATCATGGATATCGTATGAGGGTTCTGTATACATGACAAGGTCATTGGACAATAGCTTGTCACAGGCTTACGTAATACGGTATATAATTGGGAGTTCAGTTTCAGGTTCATAGTGGAGTGACTCTGAAATTAGTGATCATGTGATTGAGTTATTCGGTAAAAGAATGATGATCATATGGATTTGCAGGAGCCCGATTATATATGTTCAATCAGTCCCTCTACTAGCTCCACATAATTCCTTAACGTTTGGCAAATTGATTTGTGTATGCTATTGGCTAGTTTATTATGCATGGATGATGATGACATAGGATTAGGATGGTAGACAAGATTCTCTCCGGTTGGATTCAGATTTTGTTTTGGATAATAGAGTATATAATTATTCGAACTCCAAATAAAGTTGCCATGATTTTATTTGAGATTGGATTGGAGTTGTAGAAAATTATCCAGGAAAACAAGAATTTGAAACACAACTGTTTTGTGGATTTTGAAATTTGAATTTTGAAATTTGAAATTTGAATTTGAAATTTAAATTTGAAATTCGAATTTGAAATTTGAATTTAAAATTTAAATTTGAAATTTGAAATTTGAAATTTGAATTTGAAATTCGAATTTGAAATTTGAAATTCAAATTTTGAATCACAGTCCAAGTAGAATTCGAATTTGTTGTGGCAAACCCACAAGGTTTAAAATTCGAATTTGAGTTGGATATGGAGAGGATAATCTTGTTAGAATCCTACTTGAATTTTGAATCCAAATCCTAACTAAAGTTGGATGAAAATTTTGAGGATTATCCGCAATGATTTTTGGATTTTTTATGGATAAGGTTCAAGGAAAAATTCAAGTTTCAATCCCAGTTGAATTTGGATTCTCTCCTTCCAGAAGGTGGCCGAAATTTAAGAGTGAATCTCCTAGGAAAAAATTCGGTTATTTTGGATATGGATGAGATAAGATTCAAGCTTGAAAATCCTAGTGGAATTTTGATTCTCCCTTATCAAAAAGTGGCCGAATTTTTGAGGATATTTTCTCTTTAGAATTTTCAGATTTTTTGGTTGAAAAAGGGAGATAAAATTCTAGTTAAAATCTTGTTTAGATTTGGATTAGATTTATCCTAAAGTGGCTGAATTTTATTGTTGGGATTTTCCCTTGGAAAATTTGGATTTTGTGCTTGTGGATAAGGGAGAATATCTTTTCCTAATCCAATTCGAATTCAGAGAATCACCTCATGCAAGTCTACAAATAGAGGTCCTACCACTCCAGTTCTCTCAGACCACAGACTCTCAGGTGAGCAGGCTTATTGTTGCACAGCTTACCGTGACAATAAGTTCTTTAGAGATCTGGGTGGTCGGAAGAAGACTAGCAGTGCTAGCATACCGATCGAGGTTCAGAGTGCCCACACACTCAGCCATTCGGGAATTGGAGAATAGTAGAGAAGGCTGGTTGGTTGAAGCCCTCCGGTCATTCTCCTTCTTCAAGATTGGCGTCCTTGAGGTATGAGTTTTAATTGTTGTTGGTTTATTGTATATGGCATCATGAGATATTTAACGATCTAAAAATTTTTATTGTTCCGCTGCGCCACTCTGATACATTTTTACCGATTTATTTTGCTATAACCACAACTATAATGACTTTAAGAAATGAAAGCTAAGGGCTCAAATAACTTAATACAACCTTGTGCATAAACAAATACACATAAAACCCTTAGATGGAAAACTAAATTTTTCAACCAATCACCATGAGTAGAGTTTCGGTTTTTACCTTTGGTGCTTTAGACTCAAGAACACTTTTGGCTAGGCTTGTGGGGTCAAAATGCCATGGAAACTCAAGGGCTTGAGGTTGGTTTTATGCTAGCCAAGTTACCAAAAAAAAAATATTCAAACAACAACTCAAAACCAACAATCAAAACACACGGAAAATCGATTTTGCACTTACCCTTGGTGCACCCGAAAAGCTTGGTTCGGTCTCCCCTTGCTCAAGGTTGGAAGAGGTCAGTTTTTTGTGAGTTTTGGTCAAGGTTTTGGCTTGAAAAATGTTGGCTTTTGGGGCTGAGAAGATTCGACAGCAAGCGAGGAAAAGAAGAAGAAAAAGACTTGTTATTTTAGGTGTGTGGAAGCAAAAATCCATGTCTTATGTCAAGGGTACCTTTTATAGGCAAAAATTAATCAAACTACTTAGGCTTAATCCTACTTAATTGTCTACCAAATTAGCCAAATCTTGGGACAAATATGCTGCCAATTTTCAGACCAAGCGGGTGTGGGCTGCTCATTGGAAGGAGGGAGGAATAAACAATTATTGTTGACTACTTTTTCAAAAACCCTTGAATATTATATTCCAATGTGTCATGGCTAGGGAGATTATTTTAATGGCCACCTTTTGGGCTATGTCTATTGTAGATTATAGCTGCTTTTGAAGCTAAGGGGCACAAAAATTTAAGGCCGAATTTTATCTGTGTTGGCTTCTCATCGCAGTCTAATTTTATACTGCGGTGTTCGGTCTTTTCTCGGTAGTGTTCTAATTTTCACCAGAAAATTGGTTTTCTGAATCCAATTTTTGTACTATAAATTCCTGGTTGTTTTATACTGTCTAAGAGCCCATTCTCAGTCTAAATTATTGTTCATATCCTATACTGTGATTGTGTCTACACTGTGTTGTCCTTTCGCACGCGAACCGTGGCGTTCCCGGGTAAAATTTCAGACACAGTCTCTCTTGACTAATTTGGACATGTTGATTCCATTTTTATCAGTTTTATGTCCATCGGAGGTCATCTAGACCAGTTTTCAGGATCTGTGTGACCCTACCTTGAAAAACGTGTCAAGTGTCCGATTGACTAATTTGGGCGTTCTGAGCTCAAATATATCAATTTCGGGGCAAGTAAAGGGCGTCTTGACCCTCATCCTGATACTGCATACTTCTCATTATTCATTATCTATCATTTTCTACTTAACTGACTGGTCTGAGTGCTCTAACTCTGATTTTGTCAGTCTCTAGGTGAGAAGAGGTCATCTGGACCATTTTCTCAATATCATACCCTTGCTCGAGCTATCTCTTACTATTGTGCTCAGATGTTTGATCCGAGCGTTCTGGTGATCTATTTACTAGTCTTGTGTCAAGAATTGGTCATCCGGACTAGTTTCCTGACACCGCCTGTCTCATTCATTTATACACATAATAGGGTGGACCGGGTTCACTGTCGGTCACCCCTTTCACTGCATGAATAGTATTTAAATAGTACCGTATTTGTTTAGTCTATTCAATGGGAAAATATACTATATTTTCTAACTTAATTACTCACAACATAGTAATTAGGTTTCATACAATTTGATGGTCTGTGTAACGGCTTCCTGCCCATTATACGGCCTTTAACACGGCCTCTAACACGGGCATGTTTAAGGTTACACGGGCGTGTATACACCGAACACGAGTGTGTACTAGCTAAAGTTTTTCAACATGGCCATATTTCAGAACACGGCCTTTTACACATTCATTAACCTGAGTGGTACACGGCCACTTACACGACCGTGTACCTGACCGTGTTCCACTACCCGGCCATGTATACTTACACGGCTACATACACGTACATAGTCCTAGTGGTACAAGGCCACTTACACGGCCGTGTACCTGACCGTGTACTTTAAAAATTACACTAAAATACATCAAATTATTCTTCAATTTCTCATTAAATTGAAAATTAAAGTACATGATCGGGGCGGTCCTTACAATCTACCCCTCCCACAAAAATTTTTGTCCTCAAAAATTAGAATAAATTCGGGAAGTCTCTTTTCATATCCTCTTCCCGTTCCCATGTAGTTTTTTCGAGGTTGTGATTCTGCCATAATACTTTAACAAGCAGAATCACTTTATTCATAAGAACCTTATTTTCCCTGACTAAAATCTGCACGGGTCTCTCTTCATAGGTTAGATCTGCATGTACTTCGACTGGCTCTTGGCTCAATATGTGGGAACTATCCAGCACATACTTCTTCAACATCGAGATGTGGAAAACATTGTGTACTGAAGCTAGTTCGGAAGGAAGCGTTAATCAGTAGGCTACCTTCCCAACCCTTTCGAGGATCTCAAAAGGTCCTATATATCTAGGACTGAGCTTCCCTTTCTTCCCAAAGTGCATCACCCCTTTCATGGGTGCCACCTTGAGGAAAACTGAGTCTCCTTCTTGAAATTCGAGAGATCTTCGTCGTCTATCTGCATAACTCTTCTGGCAGCTATGCGTTGTATCCAGTCTCTCTCGTATAAGCTTCACAGCTTTTGTTGTATCCTTGACAAAGTCGGTGCTAGTGAGCTGTTTTTCTCTGGTCTCGTGCCAGTGAATCAGAGATTGGCATCTTCTTCCATAAAGTGCCTTGTACGAAGCCATTCTAATCGAGGAATGATAGCTATTATTGTACAAGAACTCTATCAATGGTAGCTTCTGATCCCAATTCCCCTTGAAGTCTAAGACACACGCCCTCAACATACCTTCTAATGTTTGTATAGTCCTCTCAGACTGACCGTTAGTCTGAGGATGGAAAGCGGTGCTGAACTTCAATTTGGTTCCCATTGCAGCTTGAATGCTCTACCAAAACCTTGAAGTGAAGCGTCCATCGTGATCTGAGATGATCGATTTGGGTACTCCATGTAGTCTTACTACTTGAGCGACGTACATTTCTGCTAATCTCTCTACCGAGTAGCTCAACTTCATGGCTAAGAATCGAGCTGACTTTGTTAATCGATCCACAATTACCCATATGGCATCATTCTCGCTTGAGGTTCTGGGCAATCCGACCATGAAATCCATGGTAATTTGCTCCCATTTCCACTCTAGTAGCTCGATCTTCTGCAGCTCTCCTCCCGATCGCTGATGTTCTGCTTTAATTTTCTGGCAGGTAAGGCACTTTGCTACGAACTCGGCGACGTCATTCTTCGTGTTTGGCCACCAAAATCTTCCTTTCAAGCCATGGTACATCTTATTTGCTCCTAGATGTATCGAGTACGGCATATCTTGAGCTTCTGACAAGATCCACTTCTTAAGTTCTTCATCCTTTGGAACACACACACTGTCTCCAAAATAGAGTATGCCATCCTTAGAGACCTGAAATTCTGAATTCTGGTCCTCCATTGCCTCCCTTTTGAGCTTGTGTAGTGACTGTAGGAAAATAAATCGGTAAAAACGTATCAGAGTGGCGCAGCGGAACAATAAAATTTTTTAGATCGTTAATATCTCATGATGCCATATACAATAAACCAACAATAATTAAAACTCATACCTCAAGGACGCCAATCTTGCAAGAGGAGAATGACTGGAGGCTTCAACCAACTAGCCTTCTCTACTATTCTCCAATTCCCGAATGGCTGAGTGTGTGGGCACTCTGAACCTCGATCGGTATGCTAGCACTGCTAGTCTTCTTCCGACCACCTAGATCTCTAAAGAACTTTATTGTCACGATGAGCTGTGTAACAATAAGCCTGCTCACCTGAGAGTCTGTGGTCTGAGAGAACTGGAGTAGCAGGACCTCTATTTATAGACCTGCATGAGGTGATTCTCTGAATTTGAATTGGATTAGGAAAAGATATTTTCCCTTATCCTTAACCATAAAATCCGAATTTTTCCAAGGGAGAATCTCCACAAAAAATTCGGTTTTTCTTAGGATAAATCCAATCCAAATCTAAACAAGATTTCAACTAGAATTTTATCTCCCTTTTTCAACCAAAAAATCCGAATTTTTCTTGGAGAAAATCTCAACAAAAGTTTCGGCCATTATGGATAAGGGAGAATCAAAAATTCCACTAGGATTTTCAAGCTTGAATCTCATCTCAACCTTATCCAAAATAACCGAATTTCCTAGGAGATTTTCTCCCTAATTTCAGCCACTTTTCAGGGAAGGAGAGAATCCAAATTCAACTAGGATTGAAACTTGAATTTTCCCTTGAATCCTATCCACAAAAACCGAAATTTGCTTGAGGATTATCATCAAAATTTCGCCCCTTATTTGTTGGGATTTGGATTCAAAATTCAAGTAGGATTCTAACAAGATTATCCTCTCCAAATCCAACTCAAATTCGAATTTCAAACCTTGTGGATTTTCCACAATAAATTCGAATCCTACTTGGACTGTGATTCAAAATTTGAATTTCAAATTTCAAATTCAAATTTCAAATTCAAATTTCAAATTTCAAATTTCAAATTTAAATTTCAAATTCAAATTTCAAATTCGAATTTCAAATTCAAATTTCAAATTCAAAATTCAAATTTCAAATTTCAAAATTCAAAATTCAAAATTCAAAATTCAAATTTCAAATTCCACAAAACGGTTGTGTTTCATATTCTTGTTCTCATGGATAATTTTCTACAACTCCAATCCAATCTCAAATAAAATCATGGCAACTTTATTTGGAGTTCGAATAATTGTGTACTCTATTATCCAAAACAAAATCTTAATCCAACCGGAGAGAATCTTGTCTACCATCCTAATCCTGTGTCATCACCATCCATGCATAATAAACTAGCGAATAGCATACACAAATCAATTTGCCAAACGTTAAGGAATTATGTGGAGCTAGTAGAGGGACTGATTGGACATATATAATCGAGCTCCTGTGATTCCATATGATCATCATTCTTTACCGAACAACTCAATCATATGATCACTAGTTTCAGAGTCACACCACTATAAACCTGAAACTGAACTCCCAATTATATACCGTATTACGTAAGCCTGTGATGAGCTACTATCCAATGACCTTGTCATATATGCAAAACCCTCATATGATATCCATGATCAGCCTTAGGTCAAAGTCCGTTTAATCCTACTGATCAGGCTATCTTAAAGTTCCATTATACTACCGAATCAAGAAAATGATTATTCACCATATGTGAATAAGAAGTCATCCGCCCAGCAGACGATCCAAGGCCTTGTCCCTTTTCACATTCAGTATAATGCCTTTAAGAGGATACCTTTAACTCCTCAGAGCTATGATTCCGATATCTGCAAACAAACCCTTCACCGTATACAAGTCATGCACCCAACGAACCGGTCTATAAGCTTACTACCTCTGAGACGCTTTAGCCATTGGAACATCAAAGTACACAAGTCATATACATGAAGTAGTTCATTTACTTAGGATTAAGGTTATTGCACAATGAACGTCAAAAGCAGATTGATCCACTCATAGCGGACTACGTAAATCAATCACACTTTAGTCCTGGTCTAATATGTCACCACCGAGCAACATATCTATGTCTCTACTTGGGAGTCCAGCTCCAGACAGTCAAGACAAACTGCCCCCTCTAAGGCTTTAGACAACATAATAGTCTTTACATGAGTTAGATGCTCGGTCTAACCCCATAGACTACAGACCATATTTTAGACTGCTAACTTTAGAACATTGTCTTCTCGCATACAAAAGTCCATTACATGCAATGTTCTAACAGTTTTAACACAAGCAGTCAGTGAGCCATATTTGCTTACATTTACTTTAACATGTAAATAAGACAAGGACAGATAGTAATGTAATGAATAACCTCTATGTATAATTTTATTATCCAGTTCAAAATAAATACATCAAAATGTCTCTAATACTTAGGGCATTTCCTAACAATCTCCCACTTGCCCTAAGCCAGCAGATGTGCCATGTTACGCATCGCCATCGCCTCTACATTCCTCTCAAAGCTTCTAGCCAGCAAAGTCTTAGTAAAGGGATCAGCGATGTTGTCCTCGGACGCGATCTTACATACATCAACTTGTCCTGTCTCCACATGCCCTCTAATAATATGATATCTCCGATCGATGTGCTTGGTCCTCTTGTGGTGCCGAGATTCCCTTGTGTTGGCAATAGCCCCTGTATTATCACAGTAAAGTGTGATAGACTTGTCAACACCCGGAATGACCTCAAGGTCTCTAAAGACCTTGCTGAGCCAAACCGCTTCTTTAGATGCCTCAGTCGCAGCCACATACTCAGCCTCCATAGTAGAGTCAGCTGTGCAGCCCTGCTTCACGCTCCTCCACACAATGGCGCCTCCTCCGAGTAAAAACACTAATCCAGATGTCGATTTCCTTGAATCCTTACAAGTCTGGAAGTCTGAGTCCGTGTATCCTACGGGTGTTAGGTCCCCTCCAGAATACACCAGCATATAATCCCTCGTTCTCTTAAGATACTTGAGTATATGCTTTACTACTTGCCAGTACTTGGTTCCAGGATTCGCTTGATATCGACTCACCATACCTACTGCAAAACATATGTCCAGGCGAGTGCAAAGCATAGCGCACATAAGGCTACCCACAGCGGATGCATAAGGGACCTTACTCATACGCTCTCTTTCTTCCGATGTCTTGGGACAGTCATCCAATGAAAGAGTTAGACCGGCAATAGAAGGTTGTGAGCCTTTCTTTGCCTCTAGCATTGCATATTTGTCAATTATTTTATCTATGTATGAAGCTTGGGATAACGCTATCATTTTGTTCTTTCGATCTCTGAAGAGACGAATGCCTAGAACATAATTAGCTTCTCCCAAGTCCTTCATGTCAAACTATTGGTGTAACCAAAGCTTGACCGATGATAAGTTCCCTACATCATTCTCAATGAGTAGTATATCATCGACATAGAGTATCAGAAAGACCACTTTTTCATCCTTAATACGTTTATAAACACAAGGTTCATCAACATTCTGCTCAAAACCAAATGTCTTAATCGCTTGATCAAACCTCTGGTTCCATGAGCGGGATGCCTGCTTTAATCCATAAATGGATCTAAGCAACTTGCAGACTTTCCTTTCTTGGCCTTTCGCTACGAACCCTTCGGGCTGTATCATATAGATACACTCTTCAAGATGGCCATTCAAGAATGCCGTCTTGACATCCATTTGCCAGATCTCGTAATCGAGAGCCGTAGCAATGGACAGAAGAATACGGATAGACTTCAGCATAGCAACAGGCGAAAAGGTTTCCTCGTAATCGATTCCAGCCTTTTGCATGTATCCCTTTGCAACCAGTCTAGCTTTGAAAGTTTCCACTCTCCCTTCCGTATCCTTCTTTCTTTTATAGACCCATTTGCATCCAATGGGTTTTATCCTATCCGGTAAATCTACAAGTTCCCAAACAGAGTTGGATTTCATAGAATCCATCTCATTGTTCATAGCCTGTTTCCAAGATTTAGAATCAACATCCTTTACAGCTTCATCATATGTGACCGGATCTTCCTCATGCTCATGAGCCTCGGCCTGGTATACCTCAGCATCATACATGAAGAAATTAGGTTTCTTAAAAACCCTCCCACTACGACGAGGCACCCTAAGTTGTTGATCGTCTGCAAGTCTTTCACCGGAACTCGGACTTGCATCCAAGACCGAAATCTGTGGAGCAGTTCTTTCACCTGATAACTCCTCTAGCACTACTTTGCTTCGAGGTTTAAAGTCATTCATGTGACTTTCCTCCAAGAATGTCGCATGGGTTGAAATAATGACTTTTTGTTCCTTCAGGTTATAGAACAAACCTCCTTTAGTTCCTTTTGGATACCCTACAAACATGCACAATTCTGATCTAGGTTCCAACTTCTTCGCATCCCTATCCAGTACATGTGCCGGGCAGCCCCATATTCTCATATGTCCAAGGGAGGGCTTCCTGCCACGCCACAATTCATACGGAGTTCTAGGAATTGATTTGCTCGGAACTTGGTTCAGAATATAGCATGCCATTTGTAAAGCATATCCCTAAAATGATAATGGTAGCGTTGAATAACTCATCATGGACCGTACCATATCCAATAAGGTCCTGTTTCTCCTTTCGGCTACACCATTCTGTTGTGGAGTACCAGGTGCAGTCAATTGGGATAATATCCCGTTCTCTACAAGATGTCCTAGAAATTCATCGGAGAGATATTCGCCACCTCGATCAGATCGAAGTGTCTTTATGGATTTATCCAATTGCTTTTCCACTTCTGCACGATACTCTTTGAACTTGTCAAAGGTTTCGCTCTTGCGGTGCATCAGATACACATATCCATACCTCGAGTAATCATCTATAAAAGAGACATAATACTCGAACCCTCCTCGTGCTGTGACGTTCATGGGGCCACATACATCAGTGTGCACAATTTCTAAGAGCTCCTGAGCCATTGTACCCTTAGCTCCAAAAGACCTCTTAGTCATCTTACCCACTAGACAAGACTCACATTGGGGAAGTCATACCTCCTCCAGAGATTCCAGAGGACCGTCTTTCACCAATCTTTGAATCCTATCCTGATTAATATGACCAAGTCTTAAATGCCAAAGATACGCCTTGTTAGAGTGAGAAACTTTCAACCTTTTAGAGTTATCAATTAATTCAGTGTCAAGCAGTGAGTACATCTTTGGTCTGATCAAATATAGGTTTCCATCCATCCATCCAGAACAGATAAAAGACTTATTTCTACGAATATGAACTCTTTTACTAAAAGAAACTGAATAAGAATCCTTTATTAAACAAGCTACCGATATAAGGTTCCTCCTAAAATTAGGAACATAAAAACAGTCTTTCAATAAAATAAACCTAAATTGATCAAAATAAAGGTGAACATCTCCCACTGCTTCAGCCACCACAAAGCTACCATCTCCAGTCCGCAACGAGAGGCTCCTATCATGTAGACTTCTCGTTTCCACGAACCCCTGCATAGAAACACAAACATGATTAGTGGCGCCCGAATCAATGACCCAAGTGTCTTTCGATTCTTCCACCAAACACGCTTCTAAGTAATGAAGTTCCTTGCCTTCCTTGCCCTTGGTGGCTAGGAATTCTCGGCAAGCCTTCTTGAAGTGACCTACCTTCCCACAATGGAAGCATTTGGACTTTTTAGGGTCCTTTGGCTTTTTGTTCTTCTTCTTCTTCTTCCCATCCGAGACAGGAGGATTAGAAGAACTAGAAGCCACTTGCTTCTTTTTTGGCCTCTTCCTCTTCCGTGAGGAATTGGAAGATTCCGCCAAATTGGCCTCTCCTTTAGGTCAGACCGCATCCTCATCCCTGATCATCCACTCATAAGCCTGTAGTTGCTTCATGAGCTCGGTTAGTCCTAACTCCTTTATCGCTAGATTGTATGCGGCCTTAAACCCCACAAAATCTTTAGACAGAGTCTTGAACACCATCTCGATCTAGGTGTTGTAGTCCAACTCAGCACCATTCTTGGCAGCCTCAGCGAAGAATCCCATTAGAGTGATCATATGGTCCTTCACCGGAGTACTCGCCTTTTGCTTGGAGTTCATAATGCTGGTAATTGCGGACTGTCGAGCCAATTTTTCTTGGCCTCCGAACATGTCCTCCAGATTGTCCATGATCTCCCCAGCAACTTGATAAGTCTCATGCTGCTTTTGTAAAGCACTCGTCATGCTAGCAAGGATGTAGCATCGAGCTATTTCATTGGATTCTCTCCAACGATTATAGGCAACCGGGACCTCCTCAAGTGGTGTGTCAGGTTTAGGCCCAGGTGGGCATGGTTCGTCCAGTACGAACTTGTGTCTCTCGCAGCTGAGAACTCTTAATAGATTTCTTTTCCAGTCTTTATAATTATCGCCATTCAACTTATTTTCAGTAAGTATTGAAATGAGGGGTGTCGGTGACATTTTGAACTGAAATAAAATTATACTAGACATCATTACAAAGCCCAAGCAAATATACAGATAATTTAGCAAATAAAACATACAAGTATGTTCCTATATGAAACTTGAAAAACATGTAGCATTGCAACCGTAATTCTCAGCACCTATTGCCCCAAGCCACCGAGGGGTGGTCATGAAAACAAATAGCCGGAACATGGACCCCGTCCAATTAATATATGTTACCTTAAATCCTCCAAGGTTAAGACATATATTAATAACCGCTTATTTGGCCACCAGTTTAGTTAACAGAGCTTCTAGGGAAGGTTAATAACTAAACGAGTCTTGAGTGTATAACCATTGTTTACGTAGCCCGATCCACGTCCTACCAAGCCACCGAGGGGTGGTCATGAATAGGATCGCACCCGAACACGTTTTCCACATAGGAGATCCAATCTAGTATACCGGCGGCGGTAAACACCTACCGAGGGGTATGGTCAGGGTAGAACTGACGCGAGGCGTTACCATGCTTTCACATATGGATCAACAATGGAGGCCGTGGGTTTTGTTTGAAACCCTCTCCCACTCAATATTTTGAAAAAACATGCAAGTTTTGACAAATTATGTATGATCAATATAGTATGAGCGGCACTCACCTATCCTATATGACATGTTATCAAATATGCATACAAAGCATCCATCAATACATATTTATACATCCATGACATATCACAGAAAAATAATTGACAGAATAACCAGGCTATGGTTCCATCCTTGAATTTTGTTCCGTCTTCTTGTATCCTTCTTTATGTAGCCTCTCCATTTATTTCTCATCCCATGAATTATTTAAAATTTAAATATCCAAAAATTTAAATTTCAAATTCAAATTCCAAATTCGAATTTCAAATTTAAATTTCAAATTTAAATTTTAAACAATTTTAAACATCATGTGTAATAATATGTAATTTCAAAAAATTCAAATTTTTAATTACATATTTTTAAACATGATTTAAAATTAAATCTCAAATTTAAAAATCAAAATTTTCTGATTTTTGGACCGTCGGACCGCTGCCCCCGTAGGCGGCAGCCGCCGTGGGCAGCCACCAACCCCGGAGGGGCTGGCAGCCCACGGCTGCCCCTTGTGCAGCCCTGCTAGGCTGCAGGCCAAGCCTGCAGCGCAGGCTGAACCCCCAGGCTGGGCGCAGCAGCCGGTAGGCTGTAGGCAGCGCCTGCAGCCAGAGGCTGCATGCCTAGGCTGCGGCCAGCCTTGGGCAAGCCGCGGCCACCCTTGGCTGCAGGCCAAGCCTGCGGCCGGGGTGGTGTGGGCCTGTACAGGGGCTGCCGCAGCCCCATCCTGCCCGAGGGCAGGGGCTGCAGCCCCACCAAGGTTCGTCGGCCTATCCCAAGGGGTCGTGTCTCGATTTTCGTGCCATATTCCAATTTACCTATTAGGATCTCCAAAAATTAATTTGAATCCCAATTGAATTGAAATTTTCCACACAATCAAAATTTCAACCTTTAAATCAAATTTAATTTTTTTGGAAAAATAAATTACGGTCTTCAATCTTCAATCTCCTCCAAGAATAATTACATAAAAATTCCTATACCGTTTCCGGTGTATAAAATTCTAACCGTAAAATTCTAATAGACAAAAAATTAAAATCCATGGGAAAATTACAGTGTTAATAAACTGCTCCCATGGTTGCATAAAAAATTCCTAGATACAATTTTTCTAAATTCTAAGGAACCATAACCGGTATAAACAAGCATGCTTATAATAATTCAAAAAATTAAAATAACCACATACTTTATACATAATCCATGATAACAACATAAAGGAACCCTAGAATGCCACTCTCTAAATATTAAATCCATACATAAATAAAAAGACTAAGTAATTGTCTAATTTATGTACATGGCATAGTCATGAGATGGCTCTGATACCAATTGTAGGAAAATAAATCGGTAAAAACGTATCAGAGTGGCGCAGCAGAACAATAAAAATTTTTAGATTGTTAAATATCTCATGATGCCATATACAATAAACCAACAACAATTAAAACTCATACCTCAAGGACGCCAATCTTACAGGAGGAGAATGACCAGAGGCTTCAACCAACTAGCCTTCTCTACTATTCTCTAATTCCTGAATGGCTGAGTGTGTGGGCACTCTGAACCTCGATCGGTATGCTAGCACTGCTAGTCTTCTTCCGACCACCCAGATCTCTAAAGAACTTTATTGTCACGATGAGCTATGCAACAATAAGCCTGCTCACCTGAGAGTCTGTGGTCTGAGAGAACTGGAGTGGCAGGACCTCTATTTATAGACCTACATGAGGTGATTCTCTGAATTTGAATTGGATTAGGAAAAGATATTTTCCCTTATCCTTAACCATAAAATCTGAATTTTTCTAAGGGAGAATCTCCACAAAAAATTCGGTTTTTCTTAGGATAAATCCAATCCAAATCTAAACAAGATTTTAACTAGAATTTTATCTCCCTTTTTCAACCAAAAAATCCGAATTTTTCTTGGAGAAAATCTCAACAAAAGTTTTGGCCATTATGGATAAGGGAGAATCAAAAATTCCACTAGGATTTTCAAGCTTGAATCTCATCTCAACCTTATCCAAAATAACCGAATTTCCTAGGAGATTTTCTCCCTAATTTCGGCCACTTTTCAGGGAAGGAGAGAATCCAAATTCAACTAGGATTGAAACTTGAATTTTCCCTTGAATCCTATCCACAAAAACCGAAATTTGCTTGAGGATTATCCTCAAAATTTCGTCCCTTATTTGTTGGGATTTGGATTCAAAATTCAAGTAGGATTCTAACAAGATTATCCTCTCCAAATCCAACTCAAATTCAAATTTCAAACCTTGTGGATTTTCCACAACAAATTCGAATCCTACTTGGACTGTGATTCAAAATTTGAATTTCAAATTTCAAATTCAAATTTCAAATTCAAATTTCAAATTTCAAATTTAAATTTCAAATTCAAATTTCAAATTCGAATTTCAAATTCGAATTTCAAATTCAAATTTCAAATTCAAAATTCAAATTTCAAATTTTAAAATTCAAATTTCAAATTTCAAAATTCAAATTTCAAATTCCACAAAACGGTTGTGTTTCATATTCTTGTTCTCATGGATAATTTTCTACAACTCCAATCCAATCTCAAATAAAATCATGGCAACTTTATTTGGAGTTCGAATAATTGTGTACTCTATTATCCAAAACAAAATCTTAATCCAACCGGAGAGAATCTTGTCTACCATCCTAATCCTGTGTCATCACCATCCATGCATAATAAACTAGCCAATAGCATACACAAATCAATTTGCCAAACGTTAAGGAATTATGTGGAGCTAGTAGAGGGACTGATTGGACATATATAATCGGGCTCCTGTGATTCCAAATGATCATCATTCTTTACCGAACAACTCAATCATATGATCACTAGTTTCAGAGTCACACCACTATAAACCTGAAACTGAACTCCCAATTATATACCGTATTACGTAAGCCTGTGACGAGCTACTATCCAATGACCTTGTCATATATGCAAAACCCTCATATGATATCCATGATCAGCCTTAGGTCAAAGTCCGTTTAATCCTACTGATCAGGCTATCTTAAAGTTCCATTATACTACTGAATCAAGAAAATGATTATTCACCATATGTGAATAAGAAGTCATCCGCCCAGCAGACGACCCAAGGCCTTGTCCATTTTCACATTCAGTATAATGCCTTTAAGAGGATACCTTTAACTCCTCAGAGCTATGATTCCGATATCTGCAAACAAACCCTTCATCGTATACAAGTCATGCACCCAACGAACCGGTCTATAAGCTTACTACCTCTGAGACGCTTTAGCCATTGGAACATCAAAGTACACAAGTCATATACATGAAGTAGTTCATTTACTCAGGATTAAGGTTATTGCATAATGAACGTCAAAAGCAGATTGATCCACTCATAGCGGACTACGTAGATCAATCACACTTTAGTCCCGGTCTAATATGTCACCACGGAGCAACATATCCATGTCTCTACTTGGGAGTCCAGCTCTAGACAGTCAAGACAAACCGTCCCCTCTAAGGCTTTAGACAACATAATAGTCTTTACATGAGTTAGATGCTCGGTCTAATCCCATAGACTACAGACCATATTTTAGACTGCTAACTTTAGAACATTGTCTTCTCGCATACAAAAGTCCATTACATGCAACGTTCTAACAGTTTTAACACAAGCAGTCAGTGAGCCATAATTGCTTACATTTACTTTAACATGTAAATAAAACAAGGACAGATAGCAATGTAATGAATAACCTCTATGTATAATTTTATTATCCAGTTCAAAATAAATACATCAAAATGTCTCTAATACTTAGGGCATTTCCTAACAGTGACGAATCGAGGTCTTGGCCGGCCTTGATTTCCTCTACTAGCATTGATTGGAGGGTCATTTCGGACAACCTTCCTGTTAACATCTCAATCTCGCAGCTCCGTAACTCATTTTGCAGTGCTTCCGGCAGGGCCTGAATGGTCATAAACGTCGAAGAATGCATTCTGCTCAATGCGTCAGAATCCTTTACCAGCTCCAGCCATCTTCGTTGCCTCATATTAAGCTACTTCTGCGTGAAAATATATTTGAGGCTGTGGTGGTCCGTGTAGATCTTGCACTTGACGCCATATAGGTAATGCCTCCATATTTTGAGCGTAAAAACCACCGCTGCAAGCTCCAAGTCGTGCGTCGAGTAGTTCCTTTCGTGGTTCTTGAGTTGTCGTGAGGCATACGCGACTACCCTACCACCTTGTAGTAACACGGCTCCTAGCCTAGTCTTGGACGCATCGCTGTAAATTACAAAATTCCCTTATTCAGCATCTGATATGGTCAGGATTGGAGCACTCGTGAGTCAGCTTTTTAGCTCCTAAAAGTGCTTTTTGCACTTGTCAGACCACTCGTACTTCTTTTCCTTCTTAGTTAACGTTGTGAGTGGTGTGGTTAGCTTCGAGAATCCTTCCACAAAGCGTCAGTAGTATCCCACTAAACCTAAGAAGTTATGGATTTCTGTTACGTTCTTTGGAGTCGGCTAATTACTAACTGCTTCTACCTTTGCTGGGTCCATGGACACTCCCTCATGGGAGACCATGTGACCGAGAAAATGAACCTTCTCCAGCCAAAATTCACATTTAGAGAATTTGGCATACAATTGATGCTCCTTAAACTTGAGTAGGTCGACTCTTAAATGCTTCGCATGCTCTTCCTTTGTCTTAGAATATACAAGTATGTCATCGATAAACATAATGACAAACTTGTCTAGGAACTCCTTGAATACTTGGTTCATTAGATCAATGAAAGTGGCAGGTGCGTTTGTCAGTCCGAACGACATACTGAGGAACTTGTAATGTCCATATCGTGTTCGGAACGCAATCTTAGGGATGTCTGCATCACAGATCCGCAATTGGTGGTACCCAGAACGTAGGTCGATCTTGGAAAATATGACAGCACCTCGTAGCTGGTCGAACAAATCATCGATCCATGGTAATGGATACTTGTTCTTGATCGTGATCTTGTTCAACTCCTGGTAGTCTATGCACATTCACAACGTTCCGTCTTTCTTCTTTAAAAATAAGACTAGTGCTCCCCACGGCGAGCAGCTCTGTCGAATGAAACCATTATCCATCAGTTCCTTTAACTGAGTTTGAAGCTCCTTTAATTCTGCCGTGGCCATTTTGTATGGGGCCTTGGATACGGGTGCCGATCCTGGTAATGATTCAATTTCGAACAATATCTCCCGCTCCGGCGAAAGTCCTGGGAGATCTTCAGGGAATACTTCCGTGAACTCCTTTACTACTGGTACATTATCCGGTTTGGTTTTCGCTTCCTAGGTCGTATCCATTATGTGTGCGAGAAAACTAGTGCATCCACTAGATAGTAGCTGGTGAGCCTTCATTGCCGATATCATCGTCTTGGTAGACTTGACGATAAGCCCTTGTAGATAAATTTTTCGTGTCCGGTCGGGTAGAAGGTCACCTCCCGTCTCTGACAGTCTATAACGGCGTGGTACTTGGTGAGGAAATCCATTCCTATAATCACGTCATAGTCGCACATTTCAATGATGATTAGGTCCACGCTCAGCTCGTGCCTGCTTATAGCTATTGGTACGTGACGTATCCAATAGCTAGACAGCAAAACTTTCCCAGAGGGAAGGGCAATTCAAAAAGTCTAGTTCATCTTATCTAAAGCTCTTGCCTAATCTCCTAGCAAATCCTGATGATGCAAAAGAATGGGTAGCACCAGAGTCAAACAAAACTAGTGCAGTGGAGTTAGCGATAGAAATCTGACCTGTCACCACGGTCGAGGTTCCATCCTCTGCATCCTTGCGAGTAAAGGCATTAATCCTCCCCTGCGGCTCTAGAGCTTTCAATCTGCCTTGGCTGATCAGTGGGCCTTCAATCCTTCCTTAGGCGGCGTGCAGCTGTCCGCTAGTAAGGCGGGCTTGGCCTTGCTGATTTTATGGGTTTGAGCAGCAGTGTTTAGCGAAGTGGCCTTCCTTGCCACATATGTAACAGCCACTGGTGCCCTGGCAGCATTCTCTCGAGTGGCTCCTTCCGCATTTTGGACAAGGTGGGTGTTGATTTCTATTTCCTCCTCGGTTGTTTTTCTTCTGAGGAAAGTTCCTTTGCTGGCCTTGATTGCCTAGATTCCCTTTCCTCTTATTATTGTTGTTGGATGGTCGGTTGTGTTGGCTATTTCTTGTACTCTGCCCTCCGTGCTGAAATTCAGAGTGTTGTCTGCCCTTGGTCAGCTTCGATTGGTTCTTCTCTTCTCTCTTTGCCTTGAAGTTCTATGCCCTTCTTTCTTTGTCTTGGGCTAGCCAATATTCAGCCCTGATGGCTCTACAGGCCATGGTTGTTGGCCCATGGCTGCCACTACAGACTTGGACGGCTATATCCATCCGAAACATTTTCAGCATCCTCCTGACCTTCTCCTTCTCAATCGGTACTAGGTCGGGCAAAGTCGGGCTAGCTGTTCGAATTTTCTTATGGCCTCCATAACCGTCATGCTCCCTTAATGCAAATTGTTAAATTCATCCTGCTAGACTGCTAAGGCTTCATCGTTGAAGTACATTTCTCTAAACTCAGCAATGATGTCTGCCCAATTCATTTCATTGATGTTCCTTCTGATAGCCACAATCTTCAACCACTGGCGTGCTCCTTTCTGTAGGGCTAGAGATGCACATATAACTTTCTCTCCTTCGGTCAATCCCACGAGGTCTAGAATGACCTGAACATCAGTCAGCCAATCGTCAGCTTCAATAGGGTTCGTAGTCCCTTCAAATTTAGGCACCTTCATGCGCCTAAACTGCTCGTATAAGTCACCCTCTCTATAGGCTGGTACAATAATATTGGCTATTGTAGGAGCAGCCATAGCTGGTGGTGCTGGCATTACTTAGGCTGGTGGGGCCGCTTGCTCTGTGGGAGTGTCGGGGGCTGCTGGTGTAGCTTGGATTGGTACCTCCACAAGTTGTGGTGCCTGTTGTTGTCGATTCATCTGTTCTCTAAATTGGTTAAGCTCCCGTTGTTGATTTACCATCATTTCTTGCATCGTTGCGAGACGTACCAGTAGCTTGTCATCTCGCATAGCTTGGTTTGTTTGGGCTCTTGTTCTTGCCATTGTCACCTTTGTAACCCTATCACACAATGGAAAAAGAGAACATAAGCTTCTCAAATTTTGTACTTGGGATACGTATTTACATATCATTTTCCTTCTTACTAAACAACTTTATTTTAAGCATCATAGACATATACATACTATATCTTTCCTTTCTTCTCTTATTCTTATGATGTTCAATACAACTATCGCATCATATTGGGATATTGTCTGAGTGCCAGGAATCGTCCTGTACTCTTTACCATACTCGATCATACTCGTAGAAAAATCATATTTAGGCCCTCAGGGCAAAATGATACTACTTTTCATAAAACATCTCATAAAACATATATATATATTTTAAATTTGGTGGGAGTGACACACACTTCCCAAAATACGATCCCATTAAGTACATTAAGTTGAGTCAAACAAGGAAAACTACTATTTCCCTCTACATAACAAAAATTTCCGTGAAAAAGGTTACTACTACTCAAAGGACAATCCTGACTTTGCATCAAACATTTGCTCATTCTTGCTTTCACTCAGGGGAAACTCCTCAGGGTCTTCATCCTCGTCTCCCCAAGCAAAATCAACATCATCATCACTGGCGATGATGGCTTGGGGCTCATACATTTCTACTTCCTCGTTGTCACTAATGTGATTGGGGATCTCCTCCTCCTCGTAGTTAGGTTAGGCATCGAGGATATCCTCGTCATCGTCTTCATCCATATGGTGTTTGAGAGATAGAGGGGCAAGTTTGGGGTCCTCCATCGGGTCTCCGTTGTCTTCAGGTACTACTGGCTGTGGTTCTGCCGCGAGCTCTTCGTTGGCCAGCTAAGGTGTGTCGTTTGCCAGGTCAGGGTTGAGTGCCACTTGCTCATCGTCCACTATATCTCGGACCAGGCACCTCAGGTTCTCATGTGGCAGAGGGTAGTGGACGAGGTCCTTCACGTACCATGGAATCCCTCTCCAAAGCAAGTCCGTTGCCTCAGCAAATGGCTTGTCTAAGGGAATGCTCGGCAACATGGCATCCAAAAATCGATGAGAATAGTGTACCATGGTCTCTCCCTTGTAAATATCCCAAATGTCAAAGAGGACCTGATATCTCCTCTCATACATATAATCCCAGATGTCTGCATCCTTAGCTGGGTCGTCGAAGTTGTGAAGACCTTGGCAGAACTCATCCCACTGCATCGCTAGACCCCTGATCTTGCATCGATCATTCCACCATGTCATTACTGGTCCTCACAATCGACTACTGGCCATTACCATCTGTAGACAGGGTGGGATATGGCACCCTTCAAATATTATCTCCAGATGATGAATCCAACAGGGGAGTTCATATGGGTTGCTATCGTTGTATGTGTGTGGTCGTTTGACGGTGAAAGCTACACTCACTTCTCGGTCCTCTTACACTTGCTGAGGGTCAACCGATGCAGCCATTCTCCTATTATAATTAATCGTCAACTCATATACTAAATTTTTGAAAAGTAAAAGCTAACTTACTTAGACAAATGAGGCAGGCGTACGGCGATATGAGGTAGGGTGGCAGGAAACCGCTCTGATACCAACTGTAACGCCTCGTGCCCTCAGTGGCCCGGACTGTCACTTAAAAACTGACTTACTTGCTTTGCTTATACTTTCTAGCAACTTATACTTAACTATATATCATAAAATTAGGGATATTTTTTTTTATTTAACATGTACGTATTTACTGTATACGAAATTAGGGATATTTTTTTTATTTAACATGTACGTATTTACTGTATACGTACGTATACCGACTACTATTCAAAAATACTATTTAATAGTTACTATTCAAATATACTATTTAACGATTACTATTTAAAAGTATGATTTACGGTTACTATTTAAAAATACCATTTAACGACTACTATTCAAAAATACGGTTTACGTTTACTATTCAAAAATACCATTTAATGGTTACTATTCAAACATACTGTCTGAAAATTACTATTCAAAATACTATTTAACCATTACTATTCAAAATACTGATACTCAAATTTTGCGAAAGATAAACTCGTGGTGTCTCCACAACCTTGACCTCACATCCACCTCCGCCGCCACCATCGCCCATTGGGATTTAAGCCGTAGGACGCTTACCTACAGCATGAACACACTACGTGAGCTTTATGTCCAGTAAGTACAACATGTTTACCGCAAAACATGTTTAAACATAGTACATACTTAAAAACATATAAGCAGTCATGTATCACATATGCCACTTTAACATATCACATATCACATACCATATATCACATATCATATCAAGGATTATAAAACTTCAGATAACATGTGCATCACAGAAACATCATGTACTGAATACATCTAGAAACATGGTGAATTACAACTAATGCATGATCTGGTTATGTTCATTTATACTCCAAACTGTTAGGAAATGCCCTAAGCATTAGAGACATTTTGATGTATTTATTTTGAACTGGATAATAAAATTATATAGAGGTTATTCATTACATTACTATCTGTCCTTGTTTTATTTACGTGTTAAAGTAAATGTAAGCAAATATGGTTCCCTGACTGCTTGTGTTAAACTGTTAGAACGTTGCATGCAATAGACTTTTGTATGCGAGAAGACAATGTAATAAAACATAACTTTTTAATTGTTCCTGCAGATTGGCATCCTTGAGGTATGAGTTTTAATTGTTGTTAGTTTATTGTATATGCCATGTACACTCACACTTTTGTATGCGAGAAGACAATGTAATAAAACACAACTTTTGAACGTTCCTGCAGATTGGCATCCTTGAGGTATGAGTTTTAATTGTTGTTAGTTTATTGTATATGGCATCATGAGATATTTAACGATCTAAAAATTTTTATTGTTCCGCTGCGCCACTCTGATACGTTTTTACCAATTTATTTTCCTTCACAAACTTCTCTTTTCTTTTCTTGTCTATTAAGGGCCCATGTTTTAGTACCGTGCGTGCACAGACCATCAGTAACACCCATGGTAAAATAGCCAGAGAGCCATCAACGGATACTCAACCTTCTGCTTTAACTTAAAACCCCTTCATTTGAAAGGGCCGGTATAACACGCTTACTACTTTCCGTCTTGTTTATCTTTTCTAGCCATATGCTTCTCTAAGCTGTCCCAACTCTTACATGGTAGGGACATATGGCATCTATCTTGCTTTTTCATCAATCTACTTGATTGTGAAACTACATGCTCTTAAACATGAGGTGCAACATCGTGTGCACGGCATACATATTTTAACATACTGTAAAATATCATTTAAAAAGATTTTTGTTCATGCCATAGGTAGAGTTGTACTTGCCTAATTGCAAGCAACTTGAAATCACGCCTTTATCAATTCACAGGTTACCACCTGTCATCAATAACGTTTCTCATTAATACTCTCATTGAGTCACTATTAATGTTAGTGACTATAACTTGCGTTTCTATGGGGTACCGAGACCCGTCGGTACCCTATTGGCCTATTATGGGGATTTAGTGTCTAACTCGTATCGTGTTCGATCAATTGTCTATTTGACAGATTAATCATCATTCCTCACTGTGTTGTTCGAAACGCGGCCCATGACTGGTTTACTGCTCAGTCAACTGACCGGTTAACTCGCGTGTTGGTAACTATGTAGTTTATCGAGTTACTATACGTGAACTTAGTATAGTAACCAACCAAGTTACTTCACTTGTTAGGGTATGGTAACCTACCGGGCTACTAAGACTTGTTTGGTGTGGTAGCCTACCGGGCTACACACACTATTTTATTTTGAAAAAATGTTTGGGTTGACTTGTAAAAATCTTGGAAAAATTCCTTATTTTGAAACCGCCCTCTTATCACCCTGTTGGAAGGTGGGGGACATTTTTATAAAAACCTTGGTCATATCTTAAAGTTTTAAAAGCACATTTTTATTTTGAAGTGTATAAATCACATTTTTAAAGCTTGCATTTTAAAGGTGGTTTTGGAACCACTTTTGAATACAATTTTGAAACTTGGTCTAAACGACTTTGTTTGAAATTTTGTTGAACATGAAAGTTTTCATCCTCGACAAGATGAACAAATCTCGTGTTCATCTTGGAGCCTAAATCTAACTCTAACGGCTCCTAATTTCATTAAACTAGTGGGCTTGATGCCTAGTTTTTTGTAAAAATCCCAGTTTTACGTCTCTATAAAAACGGCTCAGTTTGAAGTCCGAAACGGCCAAATTTTTGACTCTCGTGGGTTGTTCTCAAGGTCTCGACGAGATCTACAACTTTCGTGTTAAGTCCAAGAATTGGTTCAGACTCTAAGGGGTCCATTTATAGCAAAACCGGAGACTAAACACTGGGTTCGGATTTTTGCTCCCAGTTTTGTCTCAGTTTTGGAGACCAAGTGAAAAACACCCTGAACACCTATATTAGGCTCGTTTTCGGCCAAGGCCTATTCGACGAAAAAATGACCGTATCGAAATTTCCTTAAAACACTGTGTTTTATCCAATCCCAGATTCAGAACCTAAGTGGGTCAAAATGGCCAAAATCTGTGGCTGTTTTCTAAGGACAGATTTGTGTCCAGCCACCATAATACACATCCATGCATTCACATCCATAAACCATATGCAACTTAAAGTAAACACAACCACAACCATAATGACTTTAAGAAATGAAAGCTAAGGGCTCAAATAACTTAATACAACGTTGTGCATAAACAAATACACATAAAACCCTTAGATTGAAAACTAAAATTTTCAACCAATCACCATGAGAAGGGTTTCGGTTTTTACCTTTGGTGCTTTGGACTCAAGCACACTTTTGGCTAGGCTTGGGGGGTCAAAATGCCATGGAAACTCAAGGGCTTGAGGTTGGTTTTATGCTAGCCAAGTTACAAAAAAAAAAAATCATTCAAACAACAACTCAAAACCAAGAATCAAAACACACGGAAAATCGATTTTGCACTTACCCTTGGTGCACCCGAAAAGCTTGGTTCGGTCTCCCCTTGCTCAAGGTTGGAAGGGGTCAGTTTTTTGTGAGTTTTGGTCAAGGTTTTGGCTTGCAAAATGTTGGCTTTTGGGGTTAAGAAGATTCGGCAGCAAGCAAGGAAAAGAAGAAGAAAAAGACTTGTGGTTTTAGGTGTGTGGAAGCAAAAGTCCATGTCTTATGTCAAGGGTGCATTTTATAGGCAAAAATTAATCAAACTACTTAGGCTTAATCCTACTTAATTGTCTACTAAATTAGCCAAATCTTGGGACAAATATACTGCCCATTTTCAGACTAAGGGGGCGTGGGCTGCTCATTGGAAGAAGGGAGGAATAAACAATTGGTGTTGACTACTTTTTCAAAAACCCTTGAATATTATATTCCATTGTGTCATGGCTAGGGAGATTATTTTAATGGCCACCTTTTGGGCTATGTGTGTTGCAGATTATAGCTGCTTTTGTAGCTAAGGGGCACAGAAATTTAAGGCCAAATTTTATCTGTATTGGCTTCTCATCGTAGTCTAATTTTATACTGCGGTGTTCGGTCCTTTCTCGGCAGTGTTCCAATTTTCACCAAAAAATTGGTTTTTTGAATCCAATTTTTATACTGTTAATTCTTGGTTGTTTTATACTGTCTAAGAGCCCATTATCAGTCTAAATTACTGTTTACATTCTATACTGTGGTTGTGTCTACATTGTGTTGTCCTTTCACATGCAAACCAAGGCGTTCCCGGGTGAAATTTCAGACACAATCTCTCTTGACTAATTTGGACTTGCTGATTTTATTTTTATCAGTTTTACATCCATCGGAGGTCATCTAGACCAGTTTTCAAGATCTGTGTGACCTCACCTTGAAAAACGTGTCAGGTGCCCGATTGACTAATTTGGGCACTCTGAGCCCAAATATATCAATTTCGAGGCAAGTAAAGGTCGTCTTGACCCTCATTCTGATACTGCGTACTTCTTACTATTCATTATCTATTGTTTTCTACTTAACTGACTGGTCTGAGTGCTCTGACTCTGATTTTGTCAGTCTCTAGGTGAGAAGAGGTCATCTGGACCATTTTCTCAATGTCGTACCATTGCTAGGGCTATCTCTTACTATTGTTCTCAGATTTTTGGTCTGAGCATTCTGGTGATCTATTTACTAGTCTTGTATTAAGAATTGGTCGTCCAGACTAGTTTCCCGACACTGCCTGTCTCAGTCATTTATACACATAATAGGGTGGATCGGGTTCACTGTCGGTTGCCCCTTTCACTGTATGAATAGTACTTAAACAGTACTGTATCTGTTTAGTCTATTCAATGGGAAAATATACTATATTTTCCAACTCAATTACTCATTGCATAGTAATTAGGTTTCATGCAATTTGAGGGTCTATGTAATGGCTTTCTACCCATTACACGGCCTTCAACACGGCATCTAACACCGGCGTGTTCAAGGTTACACAGGCGTGTATACACCGGACACAGGCGTGTACTAGCTGAAGTTTTTCAACACGGCCATGGTTCAAACACGACCTTTTACACGTTCATTAACCCGAGCGGTACACGGCCACTTACACGGCCATATACCTGACCGTGTTCCACTACACGGCCATGTATACTTACACGGCTACACGCACGTACACAATCCGAGTGGTACACAGTCGTGTACCTGACTGTGTACTTTAAAAATTGCACTAAAATGCATCAAATTATTCTTCAATTTCTCGTTAAATTGAAAATTGAAGTACATGATCGGGGCGGTCCTTACAAGCTGAACCAAATGGAACTTTACCGAAATCGAGTAGGCAAGTTCCGGGTGCCTCTGGTGCGATCAGCTTGTTTTATTTTGCTTCCGTTTGGTCAAAATTCTCTACTATAAATTTCTATTGTTTTAATGCATTTCAGTCCACTTTCTAGGGTTTTTGGCTCTGTTTTCGAACCGTCTCCCCCAATTATGTCCAGTAGGATTTTCCATCCCCAAACTCACTCACTTTAACCCTGCCGGAACATTTTTATAGTATTCTTAACAGTATTAAAACACAACTTTTTCATAATTTATTGATTGAAATTCATACATACATGCAATTTTAACCTACTCTTAGAATCTGAAATTCCCTGTTATCACATTCACCCCTCCTTATAGAATTTTTGTCCTAAAAAATTTAGAACAAGTGGGGGTATAAATTTCTAATTTTGTCTTCATGTTCCCATATAGCCTCTTCAAAGTTGTGATTTTTCCACAACACTTTGACTAATGGGATCTTCTTATTCGTTAAAACTTTATCTTCTCGTGCTAGGATCTGAACAGGTCTCTCCTCGTAAGTCAGATCTCCTTGAATCTGGATAGGTTTATGTTTCAGCACATGAGACGGATCTGATATGTACTTTCATAGGATTGACACGCGAAACACATTATGCACTGCTGACATTTCTGGTGGTAACGCCAATCAATAAGAACTTTACCGATGCGTTCGATAATCTCATATGGTCCAATATATCTTGGACTCAATTTCCCTTTCTTTCCAAACCGCATTATTCCTTTCATTGGTGAAACTCTTAGGAATACGAAATCCCCTTTGTTGAACTCCAGCGCTCTTCGTCTCTTGTCCACATAGCTCTTCTCTCAGCTCTGGGCTATTTTCATCTGTTGTTGTATTTTTGTAACTGCATCCATTGTCTCTCGTATGAAATCCATCTTATGCAATCATTTTTCTTGTAAATCGTACCAATGAACTGGTGATCTACGCTTCCTTCCATATAGAGCTTCGTAGGGTGCCATGCCTATCGAAGCTTGGTAGCTGTTATTATAGGAAAACTCTACCAAAGGAAGTTTCTCATTCCAGCTCCCTGGGAAATCTATTGTACATGCACGCAGCATGTCTTCTAGTGTTTGAATTGTTCGCTCAGATTGCCCATCTGTCTGTGGATGAAATGCTATGCTAAGACGCACTTCTGTTCCCATAGCTTCTTGCACATATGTCCAGAAGTTTGAAGTGAATTGTGGATCCCAATCTGATACAATGGATTTAGGAACTCCATGTAACCTGACTATGTGGTTGACATATAGGCTTGCTAACCTTTCCAACGAAAAGGTCATCTTTACCGCAATGAACCTTACTGTCTTTGTCAATCTGTCGACAATAACCTAAATGGTATCCTAACCTTCTCAGGTTTTTGGTAGTCCTACCATAAAATCCATTGTGATATGTTCCTATTTTCATTCAGGAATTTCCAACGGCTTTAATTTTTCACTTGGATGACGATGTTTAGCTTTAACCTTCTAGCACGTCATACATTTGCTTACAAACTCAGCAATGTCTTTCTTCATCCCTTTCCACTAGAATTGTAGCTTCTGTTAGGAAATGCCCTAAGTATTAGAGACATTTTGATGTATTCATTTTGAACTGGATAATAAAATTATACATAGAGGTTATTCATTACATTGCTATCTGTCCTCGTCTTATTTACATGTTAAAGTAAATGTAAGCAAATATGGCTCACTGACTGCTTGTGTTAAAACTGTTAGAACGTTGCATGCAATGGATTTTTGTATGCAAGAAGACAATGTTCTAAAGTTAGCAGTCTAAACTATGGTCTGTAGTCTATGGGGTTAGACCGAGCATCTAACTCATGTTAAGACTATTATGTTGTCTAAAGCCTTGGAGGGGACGGTCTGTCTTGACTGTCTGGAGCTGGACTCCCAAGTAGAGACATGGATATGTTGCTTGGTGGTGACATATTAGACCGGGACTAAAGCGTGATTGATCTACGTAGTCTGCTATGAGTGGATCAATCTGCTTTTGACGTTCATTGTGCAATAACCTTAATCCTGAGTAAATGAACTACTTCATGTATATGACTTGTGTACTTTGATGTTCCAATGGCTAAAGCGTCTCAGAGGTAGTAAGCTTATAGACCGGTTCGTTGGGTGCATGACTTGTATACGATGAAGGGTTTGTTTGCAGATATCGGAATCATAGCTCTGAGGAGTTAAAGGTATCCTCTTAAAGGCATTATACTGAATGTGAAAATGGACAAGGCCTTGGGTCGTCTGCTGGGCGGATGACTTCTTATTCACATATGGTGAATAATCATTTTCTTGATTCGGTAGTATAATGGAACTTTAAGATAGCCTGATCAGTAAGATTAAACGGACTTTGACCTAAGGCTGATCATGGATATCATATGAGGGTTTTGCATATATGACAAGGTCATTGGATGGTAGCTCGTCACAGGCTTACGTAATACGGTATATAATTGGGAGTTCAGTTTCAGGTTTATAGTGGTGTGACTCTGAAATTAGTGATCATATGATTGAGTTGTTCGGTACAGAATGATGATCATATGGAATCACGGGAGCCCGATTATATATGTCCAATCAGTCCCTCTACTAGCTCCACATAATTCCTTAACGATTGGCAAATTGATTTGTGTATGCTATTGGCTAGTTTATTATGCATGGATGGTGATGACACAGGATTAGGATGGTAGACAAGATTCTCTCCGGTTGGATTCAGATTTTGTTTTGGATAATAGAGTACACAATTATTCGAACTCCAAATAAAGTTGCCATGATTTTATTTGAGATTGGATTGGAGTTGTAGAAAATTATCCATGAGAACAAGAATATGAAATACAACCGTTTTGTGGAATTTGAAATTTGAATTTTGAAATTTGAATTTTGAATTTTGAAATTTGAAATTTGAATTTTGAATTTTGAATTTGAAATTTGAATTTGAAATTTGAATTTGAAATTCGAATTTGAAATTTGAATTTGAAATTTAAATTTGAAATTTGAAATTTGAAATTTGAAATTTGAATTTGAAATTTGAATTTGAAATTTGAAATTCAAATTTTAAATCACAGTCCAAGTAGGATTCGAATTTGTTGTGGAAAATCCACAAGGTTTGAAATTCGAATTTGAGTTGGATTTGGAGAGGATAATCTTGTTAGAATCCTACTTGAATTTTGAATCCAAATCCCAACAAAAGTGGGTGAATTTTTTGAGGATAATCCTCAATGGAAAATTCGGTTTTTGTAGATAAGATTCAAGGGAAAATTCAAGTTTCAATCTTAGTTGAATTTGGATTCTCTCCCTCCCTTAAAGTGGCCGAAATTTTGGAGCCTTAATCCTAGGAAATTCGGTTATTTTTGGATAAGGTTGAGATGAGATTTAGCTTGAAAAATCCTAGTGGAATTTTGATTCTTCCTTATCCTAAAAGTGGCCGAAAATTTGGAGAAGATTTCTCCTAAAGATTTCGGATTTTTTGGTTGAAAAAGCGAGATAAAATTCTAGTTAAAATCTTGTTGAGATTTGGATTGGATCTATCCTAAGAAAACCGAATTTTTAGTGGAGATTCTCCCTTGGAAAAATTCGGATTTTATGGGTTTGGATAAGGGAAAATATCTTTTCCTAATCCAATTCAAATTCAGAGATTCACCTCATGCAGGTCTATAAATAGAGGTCCTGCCACTCCAGTTCTCTCAGACCACAGACTCTCAGGTGAGCAGGCTTATTGTTGCACAGCTCATCGTGACAATAAAGTTCTTTAGAGATCTGGGTGGTCGGAAGAAGACTAGCAGTGCTAGCATACCGATTGAGGTTCAGAGTGCCCACACACTCAGCCATTCGGGAATTGGAGAATAGTAGAGAAGGCTAGTTGGTTGAAGCCTCCGGTCATTCTCCTCCTGCATATTGGCGTCCTTGAGGTATGAGTTTTAATTGTTGTTGATTTATTGTATATGGCATCATGAGATATTTAACGATCTAAAAATTTTTATTGTTCCGCTGCGCCACTCTGATATGTTTTACCGGTTTAATTTCCTACAGCTTCAAGTCCTAGTACATCTTACTGGCTCTAGGATGTACTAAATATGGCATTTCATGGGCTTCCGAAATAATTCACCTTCTTAATCCTTCATCATCTGGAATCCGAATTCCCCCCTGATGTAGGATTAATCCTTCTTTAGACGCTTCTTCTTGTGAACTGGTTAGCTTCAGGTCTCGTTTCTGAGCCTCCCTAATGTCTTCATGTAGTGTTGACTCCAGTTGTAATGAGCCAATTTTCCAACTATCAGTTCCACCTTTAGCATGTTGATTTCTTGTTGTAATGGCTTTAGAAGTTTTCCAATTGGCAGTTGCTGCGAGACAGTAGCTTTCCTACTCAATGTATCTGCAACACGATTGGCTTTTCCCTGATGATAGAGGATTTCATAATCATAATCTTTGACCAGCTCCAGCCATCTTCTTTACTGCATATTTAGCTCTTTTTGTGTGAAGAAATACTTTAGACTTTGGTGGTCAGTATAAATCTGACACTGAGCTCCATACAGATAGTGTCGCCAGATCTTTAATGCGAACACTACTGCGGCAAGTTCCAAGCCGTGCGTGGGATAATTCTTCTCATGGTCCTTTAATTAATGCGAGGCATAGGCAATCACCTTATCGCCTTGCATCAGGACAGCTCCTAATCCCATCTTCGAGGCGTCACTGTATATCACGAACATCTCTCCTTTAGTAGGAAGCGTAAGTATCGGTGGGCTCGTTAGTCGTTTCTTTAACTCTTGGAAGCTTCTTTCGCATACCTTTGTCCACTCGTACTTCCTCTCCTTGTGTCTCAAAGCTGTAAGAGGTGCAGCGAGTCATGCGAATCCTTCTACAAATCTTCTATAATAACCAGCTAGACCTAAGAAACTCCATATTTCTGTCATGCTCTTAGGTACGGGCTATTCATTGATCACCTCCCCTTTTGCAGGATCCATAGCGATTCCTTCCTGAGAAACCACATGTCCGAGAAAATGTACTCTATCTAGCCAAAATTCACATTTGGAGAATTTGGCATAGAGTTGATGCTTCCTTATCGCTTGTAGGACAATCTTCAAATGCTCCTCATGAGTCTTTGAATATATGAGTATGTCATCGATAAACACAATGACAAACTTATCCAAATATTCCTTAAAGACTCGATTCATCAAGTCCATAAAAGCTGCTAGTGCATTTGTTAACCCAAACGGCATCACAAGAAATTCATAATGACCGTAGCGGGTTTGAAATGCGGTTTTGTGGATGTAACTCTCCTTGATCCTTAGTTGATGGTATCCTGATCACAGATCAATCTTGGAGAATACTGCTGCACCTTTTAGTTGATCGAACAAGTCATCAATTCTAGGTAATGGATACCTATTCTTGACAGTAGCTTTGTTTAATTCTTGGTAGTCAATGCACATGCGAAACGATCCATCTTTCTTCTTGGCAAATAATACGGGAGTATCGCATGGGGACTAGCTCAGGCATATAAATCCTTTGTCAAAAAGTTCCTTCAACTGCTCCTGTAATTCTTTTAATTCAACCGGTGCCATTCGGTATGGTGCCTTTGAGATAGGTGCAGTTCCTGGCATCAAGCGGTAATCCTGGTAATTCTTCTGGGAAGATATCGATGAATTCCTTTACAATCGAGACATCTTCGGGTTAAAGCTTCCGTTCTTCTTGTATGTCCACTATATATGCTAAATATCCAGCACAGCCACTAGACATTAACCTTTTCTCTTTCATTGAATTGATCATCATCTTCCTTGGTTTTTGTGACAATCCGTTGTACTCAAAGCAGTCTTCTCCGTTGGGTTGGAACATTATCTTTCACTTCCGACAGTCGATCGTGGCTTGGTACTTTCCTAGGAAATCCATTCCTAGTATCACATCGTAATCAGCCAGCTCCATCACGATCAATGCTGCATACATCTCCCTACTTGCCACAATTGTTGGTATATGAGGTAACTAGTAATTGGACATCAGGACTTCCCCCGAGGGTAGTGTAGTTCTAAATGTCATACCCATATTGCCTTTACGCAAACTAGTATGAAATGAAAGAATGCGTAGCTGTAGAGTCAAATAAAACAGACACCAAATTATTAGCGACAGAAAGCTGACCTATCACTACATTTGATGTTCCAGCTTCCGCATCTTCCTTCGTGTATACCATGACTCTAGCATCTGCTCGAGGTAAATGTTCTTGTCTTTCCTGCCTCTCAAACTGGGATGAACCTTCAGCTTTGGCCTGCAGTGAATGTGCCTGGGAACGTTGCTGTTGTGACTGAGATGATCCTTGCACATTTTGCCTATTTTCTGGACAGTTCTTGGCAAAGTGACCATCCTTCCCACATTGGAAACAGGCATTTGGGGCAAGTCTGCATCAGCCTGCATGTCTTTTCCCACAGTTCACACAGTCTTGAACAAAAGGGCCAGCATTATTATTCATTCTTCTCTATTGGTTTCTATTTCTAGGATTATTTCCTTTTCTCTTCCCTTGGGACTGTTGACCTGAAGTACTTGGCTATCCAGCCTTAGTATTCTAATTTTGCTTGTTGCTCTGCCCAACTTGAGATACAGTTTGTGTAGCTTTGGCCAACACCTTCTCCTTCTTCTTAGCATCCCATATCTTTTCTCTTTGTTCCTTCTATCGGACTAGATAATACTCTACCCTCAGTGCACGATTAACATAATCGGAAATAGTGTCAGGTGGCATCAACCCACTGTCCACCAATGCTAGATCTCAGGGCAGAATATTCCTAGCATCTTCTGAATTTTCTCCCTTTCGGTGGTAACAGCGTACGGACACAACTGAGATAGTTAATCGAACTTGCTGTAGACTTCTATAACTATCATGTCCCCCTGTTTCAACTCTGTGAACTCTCTTTGTTGTGGTCACAATAGTGTAGAATTGTAATATTTCTAATTAAATTCCTCTAGAAAGTCCAACCAAGACATCATATACATGTTTCTTCTCAGCTTGACAGACTCCCACCAGAACCTTACATCCTTCTTCAGAACAAAGGATGCACACATAATCTTTTCCTGACCATTCAGCTCCATAAACTCCAAGATCATATGGAGTGAAGACAACCATTCTTCTGCTTCTAAAGGGTGTATGGAACCCTCAAACTCTAGCGACTTCATCCATCGAAATCTTTCATATAGTGGCTCATGATTAAGTCGGGGTTATGGTTAGGGCTTTATTTCTTCTTCTGGTACTATTGGCTGTACTTTTGGTTTAGGTGCAGCCATTTGTGGGTTCTAACCCTCTTCTTGACCTTGTCTTTGCTCCATTTGTTCCAGTCTTTGCCTTAATTCAACATTTTCTCTCAGTTGGGCCTCAATCAAAGCTTCCAACTCATCCACTCTCTCAGAAAGGACTGGACGCCCTCTCATATTTCACAGATTCCTTGGATTCACCATCTTTTACACTTCCTATAATCGCATGAGAGTCGATTGTTAGATTTTCACAAACACACTTTTACAATGGTAAGTAAAAATATAGTTTTAGTCATCACATAATTTTTTAACATTTCATCCATTGAACATGTCAAAACGTGATTATCATTTCTTTTCATTTCAAAAGTTTTCAAAAGTACATCAGTTCAAAGGCTTTTCTCAAAATAGCCTTTCGATATAGTCATATATACACGTATACAGACATATATATACATTAGTACATCACATGTATTTCTATATCTAGTCTCCTAGCTGGGGTTATCCTGGAATGGTCAAAAATTCAATTGGATCCATTTCTTCCTCATCCGTTCCATTTCCAGCCTTGGACGGTGTTGATCCTTCAGCTAGACCCATACCTTCTGGTTGCCTCGACGGACCAACCTCATGGTTGTTCGCCATCGGTTCAGATCCATACAGGCGATCTAACATTGCTTCTTGTAGCAACTGTTCATGCCTCTTGCGCACCATGCGCTCCATCATTATTTCTTCCTCTACTTTAGCTACAGTGACAATAAACTCATGCAAAGTAGTAGGGTATAAAGGGATTACCCTTTGTCGTAGGTCAATGGTGAGTCCCTTCCAAAATATATCACAAAATTCATCATTTGTGATATTGGATAGAGGACATGTCCTTACGATGCTATCCTGAAATCTGACTGTATACGAGAATACAGTATCGCTTAGCATCATTTGCTATCTCTCTACTTTTAGAACAAAGTCTCTAACATCTGCATACTTAGGTATAGTCGGTGGTGGCAGTACTACCCTACCCTCAAGATGGGTCTACAACTGGTGCTGCACTCTTCTGGGGAAACTGCTCCAGCATGACTTAGTGAAATTTAGCCCAATCCAGTGCTAATAGCATCTCCTGATCACAATACTCCCAATATAACCGTGCGTCCTCACGGAATGTGCCAATGGCCATCAAAACCTAGCAATCCTCATCTATATCACACTGGCGCGTGATAATCTCTACATCATGTAGCCAGTCCCGCATAAAGATCCCCTGCTGACCTTCTTCGAACACAGATGGATGACTGCCTCTAAAAGTATGTACCACTCGCACTGATACTCTAGCTCCTATGCGAGCTCGATCTCCTATCACTGGAATATCTACTGCTACCAGTGGCTTTACGACCGGTCATAGAGGGGGTGCTTGTACCAGTACCGGCGCTACAATCCTTGGTGCTAATGGCTCAGGTAATGGTGGTCGCTGTACTGCTCGCCTAATCATGGATGGTCTGATCACAAGCCTAGTCCATACTCGGAGTGGTCCTCTCGATCGGTATGGGTGGGATCGCATATAAGGTGGTCTAGTCATCTTAAATCCTACAAAAATATATAATCTCGGATAAATGAAAATTTAACTAATTTAAAGAAAGCTAACTTACTTGGATTGACGAGCAAGTCGCGTTTTGTATCGATAGGGATATAATCAACAGGTCTAATACCAACCTGTGACGCCCCTGATTCTGATCACCTACAACTGTCATGAACCGACTCTATTGCTGACCAAGACAGTTCGTGTGTCGAATCTGAGTTGTCAATTTAAAACTCTTTTTCTTAAACATTCATTTCTCAGGGTCTGAAAATTTCACCCATAAATTTTTTTTTTCTTTTTAATACATACTTTCTCGAAAAGAAAGATAAGTATAAAAGCCATGTAAAATACAATACTAACTTTTAGTTTTCTTTTGGAGTATAACACAATGTATAATATACAAAAGATTTATACTACATTTTTTTTTTCATAATCCCTTCAATTCACTAACTTTAAAAGCTCAGTGGAAGGCTTTTGGCAGGATCAAGTCCACGGTGAATTCCATAACCCATCAGCACATGCGCACATCCTGCTGCCATCCACAAAGTCTATCGGACAGGTTTCTTACTTGCAACATGAACAAACTGATGAGCTAACAAGCTTAGTAAGTTCAAACATACTTAGTAAGAATCATATGGATTCAAAAACATTAAAAACTCAATTTCCTATGAATAGTACTATTCATCATTTTAGTGACTTTGACCTTTGACCTTTGATCGATGAATAGTAACTGTTATCCTAACTGGTTACTACTCACATTACTCTAACCGGATACTATTCAAATTTCCTAAACCGATTACTATTCTCATAACCTAACCGAATTCACTATACTTAGTGCAAGCTTCGGTTATGCTCAATTATGGATTTCATCATTTTATTGATTATTCTTTCTCTATTTATATTCTGGTATAGAGCTCTTTTTGTGGAAGTACCGATAAATTATTGCGCACTAATTAGGAGGGCCTAAGGAGCGACCCTAGAGCTTCAGCCTCTACAGCCCTTATATCCTCGTAGGACTTGAACAACCTCCACCATAATGTTGGAGGGGCGGTACACCTTAAATGATTTTATTACTATATTTCAATTATAGTTTTGACCAAGTGACATTAATCTTCACCTCAAGGTCACTAACTTCCATCGCCCGTAGGCCTCAGATATTCTTATCTTTAAAATATGGGATATGTTATACTAACTAATCCCCAAATTTCAATAGGATTTAATTCTCAATGTACAACTATTACATAACAAAGTAATACAGTATTTCATGTTGCAGACATGAAAATGCTTGAACTTACCAATACTGTGATAATGTCCACTTCTGGAACTCCTCCACAGTTCTATCTCTAGTTTGGGTTCCTACAAACATAATATTGTCTGTTAACACCTTATATTAATTATCACTTTAAATATATTCATTTGGTGATAAATTTTCCAACACAATTCAACTTGTAATATGGTATACGGCCTTCAACACACCCATGTTCATGACCGTGTACCTCTTGGTTTGTCACTACATGGCCGTGTTGTTTACTATCTAGTCATGTAACTGTACACGGCTTGATACACACCCATGTTCAAGCCTGTGTACCTCTTAGGTTGTAAATTTTTTTCCTATATACGCCCGTGTATTCTTCTACACGCCCATGTTCTTCAAAATTTTTAGATTTTTAACTCTAAAATCTTTATTTTGAGTCCTAGAATTTTTTTTGAGTTATTCTAGGTCCTTTTAGGTCCTTTCTGAGCCTTTTGAAAATTTTTGGTCAAATTGACCATTTTACCCCTAACGGGTCTCGGGACCATAACTATTTCGTTCTATCTTTTTTCTCAAACTTTCTAAGCCCAAATATCTTAAAATAATATTCCCTAGGCTTCTATATTATTTTTACAGCTCAGTTTGCTATAAATTCTCATTTATCTACTTTCCCGGCCCTCGATTACTATTCATTCGTCACCTAGGGTCGTTTCTCGTTTTTCGAGCGTTTCGGAGCCTCAAATGGCCTTTTCACTACTCTTGAAACACTTTTTATCCCTTCCCTGACCCTCAATCCTCGACAGGTTCGGGTTTCCTATCCTGACCTAATATTTTTCCTCGTTTCCCAAAATACCCCTAACATGAAATTTTTTCCTATTTTAGGTATTTTAGACATTAAGAGCCGGTTTATTATTCCTTTTCGGTTGGTTTTCCATTTTCAATCCTAATCTAAATCTACCGAGAGGTCCTGGTTTCCATCCCGAGTTCAATATTTTTGCCCCTCGTTTCCCGAAATGCCCTTATGCCATTTTAAAAATTTCGACAGCATTTTTGCTTGTATTTTTAGGTTTCCTGGCGTTAGTACGCCTTAGAACCTTTGTACCTACCACGTACTATACCAGAGGCCTATTTTATACAAAGTTTCCAAACTTTGTATAAAAATTTTCCACACTAACCAATATTCAAGAATCAATACATGATATCAATTTTTTCCAAACCTAGTCTTGGTTTATCATGTTAATCATCACCAAATATTTTTCACATTTTATTCTTAGGTTTTCAATGTACAAATTAACATCAAAACCTAACAAAATTTTCATTCTAACCCTAGCATTAGCCACGGATTTTCATGCAAAAACACATAGAAAACCTTGCTTTCTTTCCTAGGCTTTTTATCAACATTCCACATTCTTATTTAACACTAAAATTTTCCATTTTCTAGTGTTCATCACCCACAGTTTTAGCATGAAAAATACATCAAAATTTTCTTGTTTCTTGGTTCCAATTTATGCTTAATTCATCATATAACCCATGAACATAAACACTAAACCAAAACACCAATTTCCAAATCATATTTCACCCCAATGAGCCACGGATTTTCTTATGAAACCATGCAAAATTTTTGCTTGTTTTTAAACCCTAAATCATGCTTCAAATTCTACAACACCAAACTAATCATCACATCAACAAAACATCAACTTTTTCGAAGTTTTTCTACTCTACAAACCCATGGATTTTCACTAAGAAAATCAAAGGAAATTGCTTCAATTTAGAAGCTCACCTTGTCTAGTTGATTGCTTGATGCTAAAAATGCAATGAAAGCTAAGTTTGGTGTGGAATTTAAGAAAAAATTTGGCTTAGAAAGGGGGAAAGGCTCACGGATTTGGGGCTGTAGGAAATGGAAAAAGTTTGGCCACTTTTTCCATTTTTTTTCTTATGAATTTTGATGCCTATTTATAGGCAAAAGCTAAGGACCACTTAGCAAAATTTTTCCAATAATTTGCTAATTGTTCAGGGATCAAATTGCAATATTTTTTGGCCAAAAATCAAATTTTTTTCTTCTTCCCTTCCAAGTGGTCGAATGGCCTTTTTCCAAAATATTTAAAAAAATTTCAAATATTTTTTTGGCAAGATCATGGCCATTGATCAAAAGGTAGAATGATCTTAGCCATACACCTTTCATATTACTTTCCAAACCAAGGAAATAAAAATGGATTTATGATGTCAACATGATGATGTCATCCTATTATATATATTAATTCACTAATTAATTCGTGGTCAAATTTTGACTGAAAGCCGAACCGAACGGAACTTTACCGAAATCGCGTAGGCGGGTTCCGGGTGCCTTCGATGTGATCGGTTTGTTTTATTTTGCTTCCGTTTGGTCAAAATTCTCTACCGTAAATTTCTATTGTTTTAGTGCATTTTTGTGCACTTTCTAGGGTTTTTGGCTCTGTTTTTGAACCGTCTCACCCAATTATGTCAGGTAGGATTTTCCATCCCCGAATTCACTCACTTTAACACTGCCGGAACATTTTTACAATATTCTTAACAGTATTAAAACACAACTTTTTCATAATTTATTGATTAAAATTCATACATACATGTAATTTTAACCTACTCTGAGAATCTGAAATTCCTGGTTATCACAGTGTCCTTTCCTCCCTTCGGGCTTTGTAGATCGGAGCCCTTCTCTCTTTGTCTTGAGCCAACCAATACTCAGCTCGGATGGCTCGGCTGATGCATTCTGCCATTGTTATGGGCCCATGGCTACTGCTGTAGACTTGGACAGTGATGTCTGTTCTAAACATTTTCAACATTCGTCGAACTCTCTCCTTCTCAGTGGGCACTAGGTCAGGGCAGAATCGAGCTAATTGTTCAAATTTCCTGATCACCTCCATCACGGTCATACTACCCTGGCACAGGTTGTTAAACTCATCTTGTTGTGTCGCTAGTGCCTCTTCGTCAAAATACATCTCCTTGAACTCGTCAATGAAGTCTGCCCAACTTATTTCATTGACATTTCTCCTAATGGCCACTATTTTCCACCATTGTCTTGCTTCCTTTCGTAGGGCAAGAGACGCACACATCACCTTTTCCCTTTCAGATAATCCTGTAAAGTTAAAGATCACTGTGATGTCCGTCAGCCAGTTGTCGGCTTCAATGGGGTTTGTGGTTCCCTCAAACTCTGACACCTTCATGTGCCTAAATAACTCATATAGGTCACCCTCCTTAGGGGTTGGCACAAGAATGTTGGCTGCTGCAGTAGCAGTCATAGCCGATGGTGCTGGCATTGTCTGAACTAGTGGGGCCGCTTGCTCTCTCGGGGTATCGGGGGCTATTGGAGCCTCTTAGACTGGCATTTCCACTAGTTGTGGTGCCTGAGGCTGTTGGTTTAATTGTTCCCTGAGCTGAACGAGTTCTTGTTGCTGATTCTCCATCATCTCTTGCATAGCTGCAAGCTGCACCATTAATTTATCCTCCCGATATGCTTGGTTTGTTCGTGTACGTGTTCGACCCCTTTTGTCATTTAGTGGGGCTCTATTGGAGTAGCCTATGCTGATACGTTATGTCTTACATTAACTTACATATTAATAGTATAAAATAAAAACTAACTTACTTGGATAGATGAGGAAGGTGTACGGCGATGTAAGGTAAGGTGGCAAGAAACCTCTCTGATACCAACTGTGACGCCCCGACCCCTCAGTGGCCTGGACTGTCACTTAAAAACTTATTTCTTTAAATTTTGTATTTTTACTTTCTTGCAATTCATTAATACTTACTTAAAATCTATTTACTTAGACACCCTAATTTTAGGGGATTTTTTTTTTCTTCGGTACGTTTTTACTGTTTACATACATATACCATCAGAATTCAAAAGAAAACCATTTAACGAGTACTATTCAAACATACTATTTAATAGTACTATTCAAAAATACTGTTGGACGGTTACTATTCAAGAATACTATTTAACAATTACTATTCAAAGAAAAATGGAAATGAAACCAAAATTTTGTGGTTGATTTTCCAAGGAAAATCCGTGGGATAATGTGTGAAATTTTGAAGAGTTATATTAGGGTTTTGTGGTGATAAATAAATGTGTTGATGTGGAAAACAAATAAGGAAAATTTGAGTTATAAAACAAAAATGTTTGTTTAGGGTTTTTGAGGAAAAACCATGTATGAGTGTAGTGAAAATTGAGAAGTTTTGTTAGGTTATGGAAATGTGTGAATTGAGTATAAAACCGGGCCTAAAAATGATAAAGGACGGGTAGAAATCCCGTTAAAAACGAGCAAGTTTTCTGATGAAATTTTACGTAAAAAGTTTGTAACTTTTACGTAAAATTAGGTTTATGGTATAGTACTTGGCAGGGTAGAATAGGATAGATGGTTTTGAGGCGTTTCCTAAACCCCGGGAACCTAAAATTTCAGCGGAAATGCTGCCGAAATTTTCAGGACGCTAGAAAGGTAATTTGGTAAACAAAAGGTAAAAGCAGGGTCGAGAACTAGAAACCCGAGCCCCTTCGGAATCCTAAGCTCGAGAAGAGAATAAGGGACGATTACATAACTTGTAAAACAATCATTTGAGGTCCCAAAAGGCTGGAAAAATGAGCAACGAACCCAAGGGTCGGAATAGTACCACCCGAGGGTCGGGTGAATAGTAACCCAAGCGTTTTGACAGAAAATATTGTAAAAGCTTAGCAAGACCTAAGAAACTTTATTTTAGGATTATTGGGATTAGAAAATCCAGATAAAACGATAAAACAAGAATTTCCCGGTCTATAGTCCCGTCAAGGGCAAAATGATCATTTTGACCAAAATGTTCAGAAAAATAACATTGAGGCCCGGAATAGTAGTTTATGTAATAGAATGATTCTAGAATTAAAAATATGAATCCCAAAATGAATAATTAAGAATTTGAATTAGAAATTTTATATTTTCACTATATTTTAGATATGAAGTGAATAGTAAAATAACCATGATTTATTTCGGTTATAGAAAAGCAACCGAAAGGCGATTTAAGGAAGCCGGTTGACTCAGGAAAGGAATCGCTAGTAAAATATCGGTAAGTTCAGACATTTATTTGTCTACAACATGAACTTACTCAGTATGCTTATGTGATATAGATAACAGAAATTTAGTAGTTAGGTGCTATATGCACACTAACATAAGATATAAAATCTTAACAAAACCACAGAATAAATTACAGAGAGTTCCAGACCCAGGAGGCAGCATAATTGCCACCGGTCAGGAACCACCAGAAACTCAGTAATTAAATCAGTATTGGCGTACCGGCCTCCCACACAGGTAGAGGTTTCTTAGATTCCAGTTAAAATTATAATAGGACTCTAAACTGCTGGTGATACATCCTGGGTTTGGATGTCTGATATATTCAGACTGTAGAGGATTGGCCAGTGGGTCGCTTTCCAGAGTTCCTCTCAGTTATGCACGCACTATGGTACGACCAATTCAGGGGCCCAATAGCAGAATTCAATAACAGATAAAGACTTAAGATTTCAAAACAGCCATAATTGAGCATAAAACGTACTAATAGACTATGCAGTAGTTTAGATACCAGTTACGTGAATAGTATCAGTCAAAGTCAACCTTACTATTCATGGTCAAAAGTCAAAATACTATTCATGTGAATAGTTTTTTTTCATGATTGTGTGATTTATGTTTCTACATGTATGTTTGAACTTACTGAGCCTGTCACTCACCAGTGTATTCAAGTTGCAGGTAAGAAACCTGTACACCAATAGACAGTGGATGGACGAGGAGCGGCATTGCATCTACCTTCAGGGCTAGGCGAGGGGAATGGTCCTGCTACTGTTTTCCACTGAGCAGATTAAAAGTGTTGTTTTGAGAGCAGATTTTAAGTTATATTTTGAAAATACATCATGATGTAAATTATGTACAACCAGTATAATAGTAGTATATCCTATGTTTTATGTTGCTTATATTAAAAAAAAACCCTTGGTTTTCAAATTAAAAATCATTTTAATTATAAATAGTAATTTAACAAGAACAAGTTACAAGTAAGATGTCGGTGACCTATTGAGGTAACGGTCTACCATAGTAGACTTTAGAGTTCTACTATGCTAGTACTGTAGCCTCAATTCAGTGCGGGGTGCCACAGTTGGTATCAGAGTAGTAGACTATGTCCCTCAAGGCCCGATGCGCACCCCGTTCGTCGATCCAAGTAAGTTAAATTTATTTTTTGTTTAGTAGCACATTGATTTATATAAAGTGCACCTTATGTAGGAGTGAAATGATGAGGCCACATCACTACCGACCACATCCATACTGAGGTAGGGGTCCTCCCATGGTGTAGACCAGACCCATAATTAGACCACCTCTACCCCGACAACTGATGGTACCATCCGTGGTGCTAGCCAGTCCAGTTAGTTCTAGAGAGGCACAGGCCACTGTTAGGGCACCAACCCCTCCACCAGTACGCCATCCCCCACCTGTAGTAGTTGATATACCAGTAGTAGGTGGTCGAGACCATATTGGGTCCAGGGTATCAGCCAAAGCTACACGGGCATTTAGAGCCTGCTTGCCCCCTAGTTTCGATGGAAGATGCCAGTCTCCACCAGTACATGATTGGCTGCATATTGTGGAGCTGATTTGTCGATCATGTAATATCGATATAGATTACTGGGTCATTTTAGCAGTGAGTACTTTTCAGGGAGATGCCCATTTTTGGTGGGATACTGTCCGCATGAGGAGAGATGTGACCAGCATGACTTAGGAAGAATTTCTAGAAGAATTTCACTAGAAATACTATGATCCAGCTGCTCTCCATCGTCAACAGAAGGAGTTTGCTGAATTAAAATAGGAGAACCAGTCTGTGAGTGAAGGATGCAGGAGATTTGATCAGTTATCCAGGTTATGTCCATATGTGGTGCCAATAGAAAAAGAAAAGATTCAGAAAATGATTGGCATGTTCAGGCCAGAGATAGCAGTAGTAGTTAATAGTGGGCCAGTACCACCTACTTCAGTGGTGGACTGTGTAAGCAGAGCCCTCAGGGTTGAATATCACTTACTCAAGCAGAAAGAAGAAAGAGAGAAAGTATGGGAAGCCAAGAAAAAAGAGAAGATCCTTGCTAAATCAGCATAAGCAGGGATGCAGACAGGATAGGGTAGCAAATCTAGCTAGAATAGACCAAATCAATCCAACCCTCAAGGCTCCTAACAACAGTAGGGTAAAAGAAAAGGAAATTTTTCTGGAAATAGAAGTCAGGACACCCGCAATCATCAACAGAAGACCACTCAGGGCATAGGGCAGAGTTTTCCCACATGTGCTACGTGTGGAAGGAGGCATCCAGGCCAATACAAAATTGGTATTACTACTTGCTCTCAGTGTGGAAGAGAAGGACATTTTGCAAAGAATTGTCCAATGACCGCCAGAATATCCCAGGGCTAGTGCAGTGGTGCCAATAGTATCCTCCACGTCAGCAACCGCCTCAAGCTCATGCAGTACAGGGGAGGATAGAAGGACCTTCTGTAGGAAAATAAATCGGTAAAAACGTATCAGAGTGGCGCAGCGGAACAATAAAAATTTTTAGATCGTTAAATATCTCATGATGCCATATACAATAAATCAACAATAATTAAATCTCATACCTCAAGGATGCCAATCTACAGGAGGAGAATGACTGGAGGCTTCAACCAACTAGCCTTCTCTACTATTCTCCAATTCCCGAATGGCTGAGTGTGTGGGCACTCTGAACCTCGATAGGTATGCTAGCACTGCTAGTCTTCTTCCGACCACCCAGATCTCTAAAGAACTTTATTGTCACGATGAGCTATGCAACAATAAGCCTGCTCACCTGAGAGTCTGTGGTCTGAGAGAACTGGAGTGGCAGGACCTCTATTTATAGACCTGTATGAGGTGATTCTCTGAATTTGAATTGGATTAGGAAAAAAATATTCTCCCTTATCCATAACCAAAAAATCCGAATTTTTCCATGGGAAAATCCAACAATAAAATTCGGTTTTCGTAGGATAAATCCAATCCAAATCTAAACAAGATTTTAACTAGAATTTTATCTCCCTTTTTCAACCAAAAATCTGAAATTTCCTAGGAGAAAATCTTCTCCACAAATTCGGCCATTATGGATAAGGGAGAATCAAAAATTCCACTAGGATTTTCAAGCTTCAATCTTATCTCAACCTTATCCAAAATAACCAAATTTTCCTAGGAGATTATCTCCAAAATTTCGGTCATTTTTCATGGAGGAGAGAATCCAAATTCAACTGGGATTGAAACTTGAATTTTTCCCTTGAATCTTATGCACAAAAACCGAAATTCCATTGAGGATTATCCTCAAAATTTCATCCATAGTATGTTGGGATTTGGATTCAAAATTCAAGTAGGATTCTAACAAGATTATCCTCTCCAAATCTAACTCAGATTTGAATTTCAAACCTTGTGGATTTTTCACAACAAATTCGAATCCTACTTGGACTGTGATTCAAAATTTGAATTTGAAATTTGAAATTTGAATTTCAAATTCAAATTTCAAATTTCAAATTTCAAATTTAAATTTCAAATTCAAATTTCAAATTCAAATTTCAAATTCAAATTTCAAATTTCAAAATTCAAATTTCAAAATTCAAATTTCAAATTTCAAATTCCACAAAACGGTTGTGTTTCAAATTCTTGTTCTCATGGATAATTTTCTACAACTCCAATCCAATCTCAAATAAAATCATGGCAACTTTATTTGGAGTTCGAATAATTGTGTACTCTATTATCCAAAACAAAATCTGAATCCAACCGGAGAGAATCTTGTCTACCATCCTAATCCTGTGTCATCACCATCCATGCATAATAAACTAGCCAATAGCATACATAAATCAATTTGCCAAACGTTAAGGAATTATGTGGAGCTAGTAGAGGGACTGATTGGACATATATAATCGGGCTCCCGTGATTCCGTATGATCATCATTCTGTACCGAACAACTCAATCGTATGATTACTAATTTCAGAGTCACACCACTATAAACCTGAAACTGAACTCCCAATTATATACCGTATTACGTAAGCCTGTGACGAGCTACTATCCAATGACCTTGTTATATATGCAAAACCCTCATATGATATCTATGATCAGCCTTAGGTCAAAGTCCGTTTAGTCCTACTGATCAGGCTATCTTAAAGTTCTATTATACTATCGAATTAAGAAAATGATTATTCACCATGTGTGAATAAGAAGTCATCCGCCCAGCAGACGACCCAAGGCCTTGTCCATTTTCACATTCAGTATAATGCCTTTAAGAGGATACCTCTAACTCCTTAGAGCTATGATTCCGCTATCTGCAAACAAACCCTTCATCGTATACAAGTCATGCACCCAACGAATCGGTCTATAAGCTTACTAACTCTGAGACGCTTTAGCCATTGGAACATCAAAGTACACAAGTCATATACATGAAGTAGTTCATTTACTCAGGATTAAGGTTATTGCACAATGAACGTCAAAAGCAGATTGATCCACTTATAGCGGACTACGTGGATCAATCACGCTTTAGTCCCGGTCTAATATGTCACCACCAAGCAACATATCTATGTCTCTACTTGGGAGTCCAGCTCCAGACAGTCAAGACAAACCGTCCCCTCCAAGGCTTTAGACAACATAATAGTCTTAACATGAGTTAGATGCTCGGTCTAACCCCATAGACTACAGACCATAGTTTAAACCGCTAACTTTAGAACATTGTCTTCTCGCATACAAAAGTCCATTGCATGCAACATTCTAACAGTTTTAACACAAGCAATCAGTGAGCCATATTTGCTTACATTTACTTTAACATGTAAATAAGACGAGGACAGATAGCGATGTAATGAATAACCTCTATGTATAATTTTATTATCCAGTTCAAAATGAATACATCAAAATGTCTCAATACTTAGGGCATTTCCTAACAATCTCCCACTTGCCCTAAGCCAGCAGATGTGCCATGTTACGCATCCCCATCGCCTCTACATGCCTCTCAAAGCTTCGAGCCACCAAAGTCTTAGTAAAGGGATCGGCGATGTTGTCCTCGGATGCGATCTTACATACATCTACTTATCCTGTCTCCATATGCCCTCTAATGTCGACTTCCTCAAATCCTTACAAGTCTGGAAGTCTGAGTCCATGTATCCTATGGGTGTTAGGTCCCCTCCAGAATACACCAGCATATAATACCTCGTTCTCTTAAGATACTTGAGTATATGCTTTACAGCTTGCCAGTGCTTGGTTCCAGGATTTGCTTGATATCGGCTCACCATACCTACTGCAAAACATATATCCGGGCGAGTGCAAAGCATAGCGTACATAAGGCTACCCATAGCAGATGCATAAGGGACCTTACTCATACGGTCTCTTTCTTCCGATGTCTTGGGACAGTTATCCAATGAAAGAGTTAGACAGGCAATAGAAGGTTGTGAGCCTTTCTTTGCCTCTTACATTGCATATTTGTCAATTGTTTTATCTATGTATTAAGCTTGGGATAATGCTATCATTTTGTTCTTTCGATCTTTGAAGAGACGAATGCCTAGAACATAATTAGCTTCTCCCAAGTCCTTCATGTCAAACTGTTGGTGTAACCAAAGCTTGACCGATGATAAGTTCCCTACATCATTCCCAATGAGTGATATATCATCGACATAGAGTATCAGAAAGACCACTTTTCCATCCTTAATACGTTTATAAACACAAGGTTCATCAACGTTCTGCTCAAAACCAAATATCTTAATCGCTTGATCAAACCTCTGGTTCCATGAGCGGGATGCTTGCTTTAATCCATAAATGGATCTAAGCAACTTGCAGACTTTTCTTTCTTGGCCTTTCGCTACGAACCCTTCGGGCTGTATCATATAGATACACTCTTCAAGATGGCCATTCAAGAATGCCATCTTGACATCCATTTGCCAGATCTCGTAATCGAGAGCCGCAGCAATGGACAGAAGAATACGGATAGACTTTAGCATCGCAACAGGCGAAAAGGTTTCATCGTAATCGATTCCAGCCTTTTGCGTGTATCCATTTGCAACCAGTCTAGCTTTGAAAGTTTCCACTCTCCCTTCCGCATTCTTCTTTCTTTTGTAGACCCATTTGCATCCAATAGGTTTTATCCCATCCGGCAAATCTACAAGTTCCCAAACAGAGTTGGATTTCATAGAATCCATCTCATTGTTCATAGCCTGTTTCCAAGATTTAGAATCAACATCATTTATAGCTTCATCATATGTGACCGGATCTTCCTCATGCTCATGAGCCTCGGCCTGGTATACCTCAGCATCATACATGAAGAAATTAGGTTTCTTACAAACCCTCCCATTACGACGAGGCACCCTAAATTGTTGATCGTCTGCAGGTCTTTCACTGGAACTCAGACTTGCGTCCAAGACCGAAATCTCTGGAGCAGTTCTTTCACCTGATAACTCCTCTAGCACCACTTTGGTTCGAGGCTTAAAGTCATTCATGTGGCTTTCCTCCAAGAATGTCGCATGGGTTGAGACAATGACTTTTTGTTCCTTCGGTTTATAGAACAGACCCCCTTTAGTTCCTTTTGGATACCCTACAAACATGCACAATTCTGATCTTGGTTCCAACTTTTTTGCATCCCCATCCAGTACATGCGCCGGGTAGCCCCATATTCTCATATGTCCAAGGGAGGGCTTCTTGCCGCGCCACAATTCATACGGAGTTCTGGGAATTGATTTGCTTGGAACCTAGTTCAGAATATAGCACGCCGTTTGTAAAGCATATCCCCAAAATGATAATGGCAGTGTTGAATAACTCATCATGGACCGTACCATATCCAATAAGGTCCTGTTTCTCCTTTCGGCTACACCATTCTGTTGTCGAGTACCAGGTGCAGTCAATTGGAATAAAATCCCGTTCTCTACAAGATGTCCTAGAAATTCATCGGAGAGATATTTGCCACCTCGATCAGATCAAAGTGTCTTTATGGATTTATCCAATTGCTTTTCCACTTCCGCACGATACTCTTTGAACTTGTCAAAGGTTTCGCTCTTGTGGTGCATCAGATACACATATCCATACCTCGAGTAATCATCTATAAAAGAGACATAATACTTGAACCCTCCTCGTGCTGTGACGTTCATGGGGCCACATACGTCAGTGTGCATAATTTCTAAGAGCTCCTGAGCCCTTGCACCCTTAGCTCCAAAAGACCTCTTAGTCATTTTACCCTCTAAACAAGACTCACATTGGGGAAGTCGTACCTCCTCCAGAGATTCCAGAGGACCATCTTTCACCAATCTTTGAATCCTATCTTGATTAATATGACCAAGTCTTAAATGCCAAAGAGACGCCTTGTTAGAGTGAGAAACTTTCAACCTTTTAGAGTTATCAATTAATTCAGTGTCAAGCAGTGAGTACATCTTTGGTTTGATCAAATATAGGTTTCCATCCATCCATCCAGAACAGATAAAAGACTTATTTCTACGAATATCAACTCTTTTATTAAAAGAAACTGAATAAGAATCCTTTATTAAACAAGCTACCGATATAAGGTTCCTCCTAAAATTAGGAACATAAAAACAGTCTTTTAATAAAATAAACCTAAATTGATCAAAATAAAGGTAAACATCTCCCACTGCCTCAGCCACCACAAAGCTACCATCTCCAGTCCGCAACGAGAGGCTCCTATCATGTAGACTTCTCGTTTCCACGAACCCCTGCATAGAAACACAAACATGATTAGTGGCGCCCGAATCAATGACCCACGTGTCTTTCGATTCTTCCACCAAACACGCTTCCAAGTAATGAAGTTCCTTACCTTCCTTGCCCTTGGCGGCTAGGAATTCCTGGCAAGTCTTCTTGAAGTGACCTACCTTCCCACAATGGAAGCATTTGGACTTTTTAGGGTTCTTCGGTTTCTTGTTCTTCTTCTTATTCTTCCCGTCTGAGACAGGAGGATTAGAAGAACTAGAAGCCACTTGCTTCTTATTTGGCCTCTTCCTCTTCCGTGAGGGATTGGAAGATTCTGCCAAATTGGCCTCTCCTTTAGGTCGGACCACATCCTCATCCCTGATCATCTACTCATAAGCCTGTAGTTGCTTCATGAGCTCGGTTAGTCCTAACTCCTTTGTCGCCAAATTGTATGCGGCCTTAAACCCCACAAAATCTTTAGACAGAGTCATGAACACCATCTTGATCTGGGTGTTGTAGTCCAACTCAGCACCATTCTCGGCAGCCTCAGCGAAGAATCCCATTAGAGTGATCATATGGTCCTTCACCGGAGTACCCGCCTTTTGCTTAGAGTTCATAATACTGGTGATAGCGGACTGTCGAGCCAATTTTTCTTGGCCTCCGAACATGTCCTCTAGATTTTCCATGATCTCCCTAGTAATTTGATAAGTCTCATGCTGCTTTTGTAAAGCACTCGTCATGCTAGCAAGGATGTAGCATCGAGCTATCTTATTGGATTCTCTCCAACGATTATAGGCAACCGGGACCTCCTCAAGTGATGTGTCAGGTTTGGGCCCAGGTGGGCATGGTTCGTCCTGTACGAACTTATGTCTCTCGCAGCTGAGAACTATTAATAGATTTCTTTTCCAGTCTTTATAATTATCGCCATTCAGCTTATTTTCAGTAAGTATTGAAATTAGGGGTGTCGGTGACATTTTAAACTGAAATAAAATTATACTAGACATCATTACAAAGCCCAAGCAAATATACAGATAATTTAGCAAATAAAACATACAAGTATGTTCCAACATGAAACTTGAAAAACATGTAGCATTGCAACGGTAATTCTCAGCACCTATTGTCCCAAGCCACCGAGGGGTGGTCATGAAAACAAATAACCGGAACATGGACCCCGTCCAATTAATATACGTTGCCTTAAATCCTCCAAGGTTAAGACATATATTAATAACCGCTTATTTGGCCACCAGTTTAGTTAACAGAGCTTCTAGGGAAGGTTAATAACTAAACGAGTCTTGAGTGTATAACCATTGTTTACGTAGCCCGATCCACGTCCTACCAAGCCACCGAGGGGTGGTCTTGAATAGGATCGTACCCGAACACGTTTTCCACATAGGAGATCCAATCTAGTATACCGGCGACGTTAAACACCTACCAAGGGGTGTGGTCAGGGCAGAACTGACGCGAGGCGTTACCATGCTTTCACATATGGATCAACAATGGAGGCCGTGGGTTTTGTTTGAAACCCTCTCCCACTCAATATTTTGAAAAACATGCAAGTTTTGACAAATTATGTATGATCAATATAGTATGAGCGGCACTCACCTATCCTATATGACATGTTATCAAATATGCATACAAAACATCCATCAATACATATTTATACATCCATGACATATCACAGAAAAAATAATTGACAAAATAACCAAGCTATGGCTCCATCCTAGAACAAAGAAAATAAAGATTACAAAATTCCATCCAAAGCATTCTTTGGGTCTTGAATTCTGTTCCGTCTTCTTGTATCCATCTTTATGTAGCCTCTCCATTTATTTCTCATCCCAAGAATTATTTAAAATTTAAATCTCCAAAAATTTAAATTTCAAATTCAAATTCCAAATTCGAATTTCAAATTTAAATTTCCAATTCAAATTTTAAACAATTTTAAACATCATGTGTAATAATATGTAATTTCAAAAATTTCAAATTTTCAATTACATATTTTTAAACATGACTTAAAATTTAATTTCTAATTTAAAAATCAAAATTTTTCGATTTTTAGACCGTTGTATCGCTGCCTCCAAAGGCGGCAGCCGTCGTGGGTAGCCACCAGCCCCAAAGGGGCTGGCAACCCACGGCTGCCCCCTATGTGCAGCCTTGCTGGGCTGTAGGCCAAGCCTGTAGTGCCAAGCTGCACGCCCAGGCTGCAGCCAGCCTTGGGCAGGCTGCGGGCAGCCTTGGGCAGGCCACGGCTAGCCTTGGCTGCAGGCCAAGCCCGCAGCCGTGGGTGGTGTTGGCCTGCGCAGGGGCTGCCGCAGCCCCATCCTGCCCGAGGGCAGGGGCTGCAACCCCACCAAGGCCAATCGGCCTATCCCGAGGGGTCGTGTCTTGATTTTCGTGCCATATTCCAATTTACCTATTAGGATCTCCGAAAATTAATTTGAATCCTAATTAAATTGAAATTTTCCACACAATCAAAATTTCAACCTTTAAATCAAATTTAACTTTTGGGAAAAAAAAATTACGGTCTTCAATCTTCAATCTCCTCCAAGAATAATTACATAAAATTTCCTAAACCGTTTCCGATGTACAAAAATTCTAACCATAAAAATTCTAAGAGACAAGAATTAAAATCTATGGGAAAATTACAGTGTTAATAAACTGCTCCCATGGTTACATAAAAATTCCTAGATACAATTTTTCTAAATTCTAAGGAACCATAACCGGTATAAATAAGCATGCTTATAATAATTCAAAAAATTAAAATAACCACATACTTTATACATAATTCATGATAACAACATAAAAGAACCCTAGAATGCCACTCTCTAAATATCAAATCCATACATAAATAAAAAAAAACTAAGTAATTGTCTAATTTATGTACATGCCATAGTCATGAGATGGCTCTGATACCAATTGTAGGAAAATAAATCGGTAAAAACGTATCAGAGTGGCGCAGTGGAACAATAAAAATTTTTAGGTCGTTAAATATCTCATGATGCCATATACAATAACTCAACAACAATTAAAACTCATACCTCAAGGACGCCAATCTGCAAGAGGAGAATGACCGGAGGCTTCAACCAACTAGCCTTCTCTACTATTCTCCAATTCCCGAATGGCTGAGTGTGTGGGCACTCTGAATCTCGATCGGTATGCTAGCACTGCTAGTCTTCTTCCGACCACCCAGATCTCTAAAGAACTTTATTGTCACGATGAGCTGTGCAACAATAAGCCTGCTCACCCGAGAGTCTGTGGTCTGAGATAACTGGAGTGGCAGGATCTCTATTTATAGACCTGCATGAGGTGATTCTCTGAATTCGAATTGGATTAGGAAAAGATATTCTCCCTTATCCATAACCAAAAAATCCAAATTTTTCCATGGGAAAATCCAATAATAAAATTCGGTTTTCTTAGGATAAATCCAATCTAAATCTAAACAAGATTTTAACTAGAATTTTATCTCCTTTTTTCAACCAAAAATCTGAAATTTCCTAGGAGAAAATCTTATCCACAAATTCGGCCATTATGGATAAGGGAGAATCAAAAATTCCACTAAGATTTTCAAGCTTGAATTTTATCTCAACCTTATCCAAAATAACCAAATTTTCCTACGAGATTATCTCCAAAATTTCGGCCATTTTTCATGGAGGAGAGAATCCAAATTCAACAGGGATTGAAACTTGAATTTTTCCCTTGAATCTTATCCACAAAAACCGAAATTCTATTGAGGATTATCCTCAAAATTTCATCCATAGTTTGTTGGGATTGGGATTCAAAATTCAAGTAGGATTCTAACAAGATTATCCTTTCCAAATCCAACTCAGATTCGAATTTCAAACCTTGTAGATTTTCCACAACAAATTCGAATCCTACTTGGACTGTGAATCAAAATTTGAATTTCAAATTTCAAATTCGAATTTCAAATTCAAATTTCAAATTTCAAATTTCAAATTTCAAATTTCAAATTTCAAAATTCAAATTTCAAATTCCACAAAACGGTTGTGTTTCAAATTCTTGTTCTCATGGATAATTTTCTACAACTCCAATCCAATCTCAAATAAAAATCATGGCAACTTTATTTGGAGTTCGAATAATTGTGTACTCTATTATCCGAAATAAAATCTGAATCCAACCGGAGAGAATCTTGTCTACCATCCTAATCCTGTGTCATCACCATCCATGCATAATAAACTAGCCAATAGCATACACAAATCAATTTGCCAAACGTTAAGGAATTATGTGGAGCTAGTAGAGGGACTGATTGGATATATATAATCGGGCTCCCGTGATTCTATATGATCATCATTCTATACCGAACAACTCAATCATATCATCACTAATTTCAGAGTCACACCACTATAAACCTGAAACTGAACTCCCAATTATATACCGTATTACGTAAGCCTGTGACGAGCTACTATCCAATAACCTTGTCATATATGCAAAACCCTCATATGATATCCATGATCAGCCTTAGGTCAAAGTCCATTTAATCCTGCTGATCAAGCTATCTTAAAGTTCCATTATACTACCGAATTAAGAAAATGATTATTCACCATGTGTGAATAAGAAGTCATCCGCCCAGCAGACGACCCAAGGCCTTGTCCATTTTCACATTCAGTATAATGTCTTTAAGAGGATACCTTTAACTCCTTAGAGCTATGATTCTGCTATCTGCAAACAAACCCTTTATCCTATACAAGTCATGCACCCAACGAACCGATCTATAAGCTTACTAACTCTGAGACGCTTTAGCCATTGGAACATCAAAGTACACAAGTCATATACATGAAGTAGTTCATTTACTCAGGATTAAGGTTATTGCACAATGAACGTCAAAAGTAGATTGATCCACTCATAGCGGACTACGTAGATCAATCACGCTTTAGTTCCGGTCTAATATGTCACCACCAAGCAACATATCTATGTCTCTACTTGGGAGTCCAGCTCCAGACAGTCAAGACAAACCGTCCCCTCCAAGGCTTTAGACAACATAATAGTTTTAACATGAGTTAGATGCTCGGTCTAAACCCATAGACTACAGACCATAGTTTAGACCGCTAACTTTAGAACATTGTCTTCTCGCATACAAAAGTCCATTGCATGCAACGTTCTAACAGTTTTAACACAAGCAGTCAGTGAGCCATATTTGCTTACATTTACTTTAACATGTAAATAAGACGAGGACAGATAGCGATGTAATGAATAACCTCTATGTATAATTTTATTATCCAGTTCAAAATGAATACATCAAAATGTCTCTAATACTTAGGGCATTTCCTAACACCTTCAGGAGTGCCACCAGTATGGTCGAAGCACCTAGAACAGACTTTACTACCAGATGCTCGTGTCACTGTTTTTACCAAAGAAGACGTTGAAGCGGGAACATCCAATGTGGTTACAGGTCAGATTTATGTATTTAACCATGTGGCATGTGTCCTTTTTGATTCAGGAGCCACACATTCTTTTGTGTCCCATAAATTTGCTGACAAGCTAGGGTATGCTAAAGACCCTATAGGAATGACTTTTAGGACAGCTCTACCTTCAGGGGAAGTGATGCTATCAAATTACTGGTTACGTCATATGCCAGTAATTGTGGCAAATAGGGAGCTATATGTTAATCTAATCATAATGAAGATCGTCGACTATGATGTGATCCTAAGAATGGATTTCCTGGGAAAATACCAGGCCACTATCGACTGCCGGAAGCGAGGAATAGTCTTTCGACCGAACGACATGGAAAGTTTTGAATATGTCGATACGTCTCGTCAATCAAAGAAGATGTTGATCAGTGCAATGAGAGCGAAGAAGCTAATGGCTAGTGGCTGTGTTGGATACCAGGCATATGTCACCGATGTGACCAAAGAACAGGAATTTCAACCAGAAAATGTTCCAGTTGTTAACGAATTTCTCGATGTGTTTCCAGAGGAGTTACCAAGGTTACCTCCAGAAAGAGAGATTTCATTCGAGATTAAGATCATGCCAGGGACTGCTCCAATTTCCAAGGCTCCATATCGTATGGCCCTAGTCGAATTAAAAGAGCTGTAAGTACAGTTAAAAGAGCTACTTGACAAGGGGTTTATCTGACCAAGTTATTCCCCATGGGGCGCTCCAGTACTATTCATTAAAAAGAAAGATGGAACTCTCCGGATATGCATTCATTACAGAGAGTTGAATAAGGTTACCATTAAGAATAGGTATCCATTACCTAGGATTAATGACCTATTCGACTAGCTAAAGGGAGCAATAGTATTTTCGAAGATTGATTTACATTCAGGCTATTATCAGTTGAGAATCTGTAAGAGTGATATTCCTAAGATAGCGTTTAGAACTCGATACGGTCACTATGAATTTTTAGTGATGCCGTTCGGATTGACCAATGCTCCAGCAGCGTTCATGGATTTGATGAACAGAGTCTTCAAGGAGTTTCTTGATAAGTTTGTTATCGTGTTTATCGATGACATACTTATATATTCGAAGACTCACAAAGAGCATGAGGAACATCTAAGAATTGTTCTTCGCATAGTGAGAAGCCATCAGTTGTATGCAAAATTCTCTAAGTGTGAATTTTGGTTGAATAAAGTGCATTTCCTTGGACATGTGGTGATAAAGGAAGGCATAACAGTAGACCCAGGCAAGGTGGAAGCGATTAATGAGTGGCCTACTCCTAAGACCGTAACTGAGATACGTAGTTTCTTAGGACTAGCCGGTTGTTACAGGAGATTCGTAGAAGGATTTGCAAGATTAGCTGCACCTCTCACTGCTCTCACTTGTAAGAAAAAGAAATACGAGTGGACGCTAGAGTGTGAAAGAAGTTTTCAAGAGTTGAAGAGGCGACTGATGAGTGCACCTATCCTTATTTTACCTACGGAGGGTGAAAAGTTTATGATTTACAGTGATGCTTCAAAGATAGGCCTAGGAGCTATACTTATGCAGAACAATAAGGTGATAGCTTATGCATCGCGCTAGTTAAAGGACCATGAGAGGAATTATCCTACGCACGACCTGGAACTTGCTGCTGTAGTGTTCGCACTCAAAATCTGGCGACACTATTTGTATGGGGCTCAGTGTCAAATCTTAATTGATCATAAGAGTTTGAAATACTTCTTAATGCAAAAGAAGTTAAACATGCGTTAGAGAAGATGGTTAGAGTTGGTGAAAGACTATGACTGTGAAATTCTCTACCATCCGGAAAAGCAAACTGAGTAGCGAATGCATTGAGCAGAAAGTCAACCACATCGTAGAAACTATCCATAGAAGAGCTACCAAGAGCCTTGCAGCAAGAGATTCACTCCCTTCAATTGGAGTTAATAACCGAAAGGCTATCAGCCTTAAGGTTAGAATCTTCTCTGTATGAAGATATTAAAAAAGCCTAGAAGCAGGATCCAGTGGCGATAAAACTCTGAGAAGAAGCCTCAACAAATAAAGAATCAGATGTAAGCATGTCCACTGATGGAATGCTTCTGTATCGAAGAAGAATCTATGTTCCGACTATGAAAGAACTGAGAAGATGAACCATGGCAGAAGCACATGAAACACCATACTCCATTCATCCTAGAGCCAGCAAAATGTATCAAGATCTCAAGATACAGTTTTGGTGGAAAGGGATGAAGAAAGATATTGTAGAATTTGTGAGTCGATGCCTGACTTGTCAAAGAGTAAAGGCCAAACATAGACATCCAGGAGGAAAACTAGAACCCTTAGAAATTCCATAATGGAAATGGGAGCATATTACCATGGACTTCGTGGTAGGACTTCCCAAGACTAGAGAAGGATATGATGCTATCTAGGTAATTGTTGACAGGCTGACCAAACGGCACGATTTATAGCCATGAAGACAACTTTCACATTGGAAAAATTAGCACAGTTGTACGTGACCCATATTATTAGGCTACATGGAGTGCCAAAGTCTATAGTTTCAGATCGAGATGCAAGATTTACTTCCGCATTCTGGGAGTGTGTACAAAAAGCTATGGGGACCGAGTTACGCTTTACTATAGCTTTTCATCCCCAAACAGATGGACAGTCAGAACGAACTATCCAAACACTGGAAGACATGCTCAGAGCCTACGTTATAGACTTTCCTGGAAGTTGGAATGAAAAACTACCATTGATAGAGTTTTCATATAACAACAGTTACCAAGCTTCTATATGAATGGTACCTTATGAGGCTCTATATGGAAGGAAGTGTAGGTCTCCTATTCATTGGTATGATCTACGAGAAAAGCAGCTGCATAAGACTGATTTCATCAGGGAAACTACAGAAGCAGTAGCCAAGATTTAGTAAAGAATGCAGATCACCCAAAGCCGACATAAAAGTTACGAAGACAAACAACGAAGATTCTTAGAGTTTGAAAAGGGGGATCATGTATTCCTTAAGGTATCAATAATGAAAGGCGTAATACGATTCGGTAAAAAGGGAAAATTAAGTTCAAGGTATATTGGACCATTTGAAATAATCGAATGCATTGGGAAGGTAGCTTACAAGCTAGCATTACCCCCAGAGTTGTCGGCAGTACACAATGTTTTTCATGTGTCAATGTTAAGAAAGTATATACCTGATCCTTCACATGTGCTGGAGTATGAGCCAATATAAATTCAAGAAGATTTGACCTACCAAGAACAACCAGTGCAGATTTTAGCATGAGAAGAGAAGGTGTTAAGAAATAAGACGACCCCACTAGTCAAGGTTTTATGGAGAAATCACAGCGTAGAAGAGGCTACGTGGGAACGTGAAGATGAGATGAAAGCCTTATACCCTCACTTATTCCAATTTTCGAGGACAAAAATTTTATAAAGAGGGGAGAATGTCATAATCACAAAATTTTACTACTTCTAGAAATTTTGTATAACCTGTTTTAATATTATTTAGAAGATGCAGAAATGTTCGGACAGTGCAGACAAGAGAGTGCTCAGAAACGGGAAATTTTACTGAACCGAAATCGGACGAATTATGCCTTTTCAGTTTTGAAAATTTTGATAATATACTGTAAACCACTAAAAGATGAAATACTTACGGTATTGATTTTTAGGCAAATCAGAGCAAAATAAGGAAAATCGATCTCGCAGACAGCCTCAGGAACTCGTCTACGCGATTTCGGTGCAAAAATCTTCGGTTTGATGTTTGGTCAAAAGTTTGACTCCAAATATATATAAAAAGTCAAAGATTGAGTGTTTGCCTTTGAATGGATGTAAGGATACATTCCAATCCAAGGGCTAGGGTTTAAAGGCAAGAAAAATCAATGGTAAAGATGCAAATTCAAATAAAAAAAGTCAAAGGAAGCTTAAGCAAAATTCTAGTGGATTCTAGGGTTGAAAGGTGGCAGATTTTGGGGCCAAAAACAAATAAAAATCTGGCCATTTTTGTTCAATTGCAAAACAGCCCCTAAAGAGTAGGAAAATTGCATAAAAAGTTTGCTAAAATACCCTCAAATTCTTTGCAATTTGGTCCCTCCTTTTTGGCTATTTATAGACACGGTTTTCAGTCATTAGAAACCAAAAAAATTTTTGGTTTTCAGCCACCATTGAAGCCGTGCATCTCTCCTAGTAAAAGTGTAGGAAATAAATTGATAAAAATGTATCAGAGTGACGCAGTGGAACAATAAAAATTTTTCAAGATCGTTAAATATCTCATGATGCCATATACAATAAACCAATAACAATTTAAACTCATACCTCAAGGACGCCAACCTCCAGGAGGAGAATGATTAGAGGGCTTCAACCAACTAGCCTTCTCTACTATTCTCTAAATCTCGAATGGCTGAGTGTGTGGGCACTCTGAACCTCGATCTGTTTGCCAGCACTGCTAGTCTTCTTCTGACCACCCAGATATCTAAAGAACTTATTATCACAGTGAGTTGTGCAACAATAAGCCTGCTCACCTGAGAGTCTGTGGTCTGAGAGAACTGGAGTGGCAGGACCTCTATTTATAAACTTGCATGAGGTGATCTTCTAAATTCAAATTGGATTAGGAGAAGATTTACTCCCTTATCCTCAACCAAAAAATCTGAAATTTTCAAGCCTATATCCACTAAAAGAATCGGCCACTTTTTAGGATTTTTTATTCAAAATTCAAACAGGATTTTAACTAGAATTTTATCTACTCATTCCCTCATAAAAACCGATTCCCTTTTGTGCGAAAAACATGACTAGATTCGGTCATTAAAGTGTGAGGAGAATCAAAATCCAAATAGGATTTTCTAGGTTGAAGTTTATCTCATCCTTATCCAATTAAAATAAAAAATCTCCTAGGATATTCCTTCAAAAATTTTGGCCATAATTAGGAAGGAGAGAATCCAAATTCAACAGAGATTGAAACTTGAATTTTTCCCTGAATCTTATCCACAAAATTTTTTAAAATTCCATGAGGATAATCCTCAAAATTTTTGACCAAAATTAGTTAGGATTGTGATTCAAAATTCAAGTAGGATTCAAACAAGATTTTCCTCTCTATATCCAACTCAAATTCAAATTTCATCCCTGGGGATTTACCACAAAAAATTCGAATCCTACTTAGACTGTGATTCAAAATTTGAATTTCAAATTTCAAATTTCAAATTTCAAATTTCAAATTTCAAATTTAAATTTCAAATTCAAATTTTAAATTCGAATTTCAAATTTAAATTTCAAATTCAAATTTCAAATTTCACCATACCTACTACAAAACATATGTCCGGGTGAGTGCAAAGCATAGCATAGCATACATTAGGCTACCCACAGCGGATGCATAAGGGACCTTACTCATACGCTCTTTTTCTTCCGATGTCTTGGGACAGTCATCCAATGAAAGAGTTAGACCGACAATGGAAGGTTGTGAACCTTTCTTTTCCTCTTGCATTGCATATTTGTCAATTATTTTATCTATGTATGAAGCTTGGGATAATGCTATCATTTTGTTCTTTCGATCTCTGAAGAGACGAATGCCTAGAACATAATTAGCTTCTCCCAAGTCCTTTATGTCAAACTATTGGTGCAACCAAAGCTTGACTGAAGATAAGTTCCCCACATCATTCCCAATGAGCAGTATATCATCAACATAGAGTATCAGAAAGACCACTTTTCCATCCTTAATATGTTTATAAACTCAGGGTTCATCAACGTTCTGCTCAAAACCAAATGTCTTGATCGCTTGATCAAATCTCTGGTTCGATGAGCGGGATGCTTGCTTTAATCCATAAATAGATCTAAGCAACTTGCAGACTTTTCTTTCTTGGCCTTTTGCTACGAACCCTTTGAGTTGTATCATGTAGATACATTCCTCAAGATGGCCATTCAAGAATGCCGTCTTGACATCCATTTGCTAGATCTCATAATCGAGAGCCGTAGCAACGGACAGAAGAATACAGATAGACTTCAGCATAGCAACAGGCGAAAAGGTTTCATCGTAATCGATTCCAACCTTTTGCGTGTCCCCTTTGCAACCAGTCTAGCTTTGAAAGTTTCCACTCTCCCTTCCCCATCCTTCTTTCTTTTGTCGACCCATTTGCATCCAATGGGTTTTATCCCATCCGGCAAATCTACAAGTTCCCAAACAGAGTTAGATTTCATAAAATCCATCTCATTGTTCATAGTTTGTTTCCGAGATTTAGAATCAACATCATTTATAGCTTCATCATAAGTGACTGGATCATCCTTATGCTCATGAGACAACTTAAATTGTTGATCGTCTGCAGGTCTTTCATCGGAACTCGGACTTGCGTCCAAGACCGAAACCTGTGGAGCAGTTCTTTCACCTGATATCTCCTCTAGCACCACTTTGTTTCGAGGCTTAAAGTCATTCATGTGACTTTCCTCCAAGAATGTCACATGGGTTGAAACAATGACTTTTTGTTCCTTCAAGTTATAGAACAGACCTCCCTTAGTTCTCTTTAGATACCCTACAAACATGCACGATTCTAATCTTGGTTCCAACTTCTTCGCATCCCCATCCAGTACATGCGTCGGGCAGCCCCATATTCTCATATGTCCAAGGGAGGGCTTCCTGCCACGCCATAATTCATACAGAGTTGTTGTGACGCCTTAAATTTTATTTAAGGGTCAATATATAATTTAAATAAAATTAGTGTGCCAAAAAGTAATTAAAAATCTTTTGGAAACCCTAGGTTGGTTTCCTAGTCAAATTCCGCTCAAAAAGTCAACAATTTTAACTTCAAAAAAAAAAACCCTAAAATATTCGGCCATCACTTGGGATTTTTAATTCAAATTTAAATCCCACAAATCCAAGGAGGATTCAAATTTAAACTTCATCCCTTAAATATAAAGAAGAATTTCGGCCATAAAGTGTAGGAAATAAAGGAGATTTTATTTGAATTAAAAGCTAGGTCAAAACTCATTCAAAATTCAAATTGTTTTTTTTTTCCTAAAAACTAATGGATAATTTTCGGCCACTTAAGGGGAAATAAGAGAGAAAACCCTAGCCTCAAAATAGCACAAAAACTTTCCCTTTTTCCCCTTAAAATTTTCGGCCAAACAAGGAAGAGAAAGGGAAAGAAAAACCTAGTATAAAAACCCTCTTTTAACTCTCATTTACCCTTCCTTTCACTCTCAAAAATTCAGCCAGCCTCCCCTTGTTTTCTCTCTGAATTTTCTCTCCCAAAACAACCCCAAAACAACAAACAAAAACCTACCTAAAGGCAGCTCAAGGATTTAACAAATTTTGAGACAAAAACAAGGTGAGAAATCAACTTTTTCCTTCCTTCTCCTTTTGATTTTAAATCCGAAATTTATATGGTTTTCTCCACTGTTTTCCCTACTGTTTTCAAGACTCCAACACTCACACAAATTCAGCCAAAAAGGAGACCAAGCTTCAAAAATAGTGCAGTACAAACAAGGTGTGAATATCTCTCTCAAACCCTAAAAATTTTGCCTCTTTGTTTCCCTTTCAAAAACCCTATTATCACATGTGTAAAATTTTATGTTTTTGTCAATTTGATTCTTGAGTTTGTTAACCACATATACATAAGGTCCTCCACAAAATTTCGTGATCATTGGATGAAAATTGAGTCGATTTGAGGCTAATTGAAATTCAGACATAGAAAAATGGAAATCTGGAAAATTACCATATAAACAGTAAATTTGTGTCAGCCATAACTTGAGTTTTAAAAACGATTTTCGAGTGATTCTTGAGCCTAAAATTAAATTCAAGATGTCCCCTAAATTCCTGAAAAAAGTTTAGAACCAAACTCATCCGTTTTCCTAGTCAACATATTTTTCTAAGATAGGCGGACAGAACTGCCAGTTTTTAAACTGAAACTGAAACCCAGATTTTATGCCTGAAAACGACCCCTCGGTTTTTGGCCTAATTGAATAATCAAACGATGTCCAAAAATTATAAAAATTACATGGAATTAAAGCTACAGATGTCTAGTTTAACATATTAAAAATTTAGAATTTTTGGGATTAAAAATGAATTAATATTAATTTTACAATCAGCCTAGGTCAGTCTGTCTATGTCCAGTAATATCCTAACTTAGAGTTTTTCACAAATTTTAAATCCCAAATGTTTATTAAACGTTTTGAAATCTTTTGTGGCACACTAAAATAATTGGATGATTATGTCCAGACCTAGACTGATCATATATTGTGATTATAGGATTTATTTGACGTTCTTGCTGGATTTGTGGATCACGTTATCGTAACGCTTGTGCGATAATCGAGGTAGGATGTTCTAGCCTTTTCTGGGAGTAGTCAAGTGTTTTAAATTTCCCTGTTTTATCGATGGCATGCTGTTTTCAGTTTATGAAATTATTATACTGTTTTTGATGAAATAAACACATGCAAAGTGTTTTGTAATAAATGTGTATTTTAAAGCGTGTTTTGATTAATTGCATAATATAACTTGGTAAATACCATCTTTTGAATAATCTGGTGAACATAATTGAGCTCTAGTTCACGATCATTATAAATGATGCGTGCGTCCCAAAGTCGACGCCATGGGGGAAGGTCCCTAAACCTGCGCAGGGCCGTTCGGCCTATTTAGACTGTAACGAGATGATCTAGGATAATTCAATTCGAGGCACGTATATTATAGCTACGACAACTCCTCACTCAAAATATGATGGTTTATTTTAATGATTTATTATTTTAATATTGGGGCACGTATATTGCAGCTACGCTAAGTCCTCAGCAGAATAAAACTTATATTAAAAATGTTTTCATGAAATTGTTGATTGTTTGTTTTAAATGATTATTATGCCATGTATCCTTAAATTGTTGATTTTATTTTTGGAAACGAATATTATGCCATACATTTAAATGCTACCTGTTTAATCCACCTTTGTTTCTGTCCTACTAAGCCAGCGCTCACGTCCCTTTTCTTTGTGATTTCGAAATGACTACTTCCAGGTGCGGGAGGTATCAGTTCCGAAAATCATTGAGATATCCGTTACTACCGAAGATGATGCTATCCGTTTTCTCTATCTTCTTCTTTATGTTTCTCGTTCTGATGTAATGAGACTTTAAGTTTGTACTTTATTTCACGTTATTTAAATTTTATGCTTGGGAATATTTTATGGTTGGTAATTTCATTTGAAAACCGATTTTATGTTTGATTTCCGCATTAAAAAGCATTTATTTTCTTCTTTATTTTATTATGTGGTTATGATGCTACTTTATAAATAATTAGGCTTAGCTAAATTATAATGTTGACCCGCTCTTCGTAATAAATGTTTTTCCTTAAATCTCGGGTTGATATTATGATTTGGCTGTCGTGTCACGTGTCTAAATTTTGGGCCGTGACAAATAATGGTATCAGAGACCAGGTTTTCAAAAGGGTTTTTTATCAAAACGTTTTCAAAAGGGTTTTCATCAAAACGTTTTCAAAATACCCAAGCATAGTTTTCTTACTCTTAGAAGCTTATAGGATTTCCTCTTCCTTCAATCTTATTCAGCAAAATGGCTCGTCCCGGCACGCGTAGTCAGAGGCAGCAGAGAGGCAATGACGAAGAGAACCCCGGGAACACGCAGCCTCAAGGGAGACAGAATGCAGCGGTTCCTACACCGAATGATCAGCTAACGGTGTTGCAGAACCTCACGGCGGCGATACAGGCTCTCCTTATCGTCTTACCTTTTGGAACACCTAATCCAACTCCTGTAGCCAATGTTGTTCCTAATGAGACCCCGAGAGCGGGGAGTTCTTCTCAAACTCCTCAGCAAACGCCTACCACTGAAAACCCTACCTCTGAAGCAGTACCTACCCAGCCTATGATACATCCTAAACAGGCAGCCCTAACTCTTTTCTTTAAGCCTCATGTACCCACTTTCGATGGCACGGGCACAGAGATGGATGCCGACTACTGGTTTGATGCCATTCGCAAGCAGCTAAAGTTGACCGCCACACCCGCAGAGTTTTGGGTTGAGTTTGCTTCCAACAAGCTGGTGGGTCTAGCCTCTACCTGGTGGGCTAGTATCGATGGTTTGACAGAGGAGCAGAGGTCTTCTTGGACAGTTTTCGAGGAGCGTTTTCACGAGCGTTTCTTTTCAGCTCAGTTCCGCGATAGAAAAGCTAGGGAGTTCGTCCGTTTAAAGCAAGGGTCTATGTCAGTGCGGGAATATGAAGCCAAGTTCACTAAGTTGGCCTGGTATGCGAAGAATCTGGTTTTGGATGAAGCTACTAAGTGTCTCCGCTTTGAGGAAGGGCTTAGCCTCTATATGAAGAGGGGTGTACAACCGTTCTAGATCAGGGATAGCTACCAGCAGATAGTTGCTAAGGCATTGACAGTGGAAGAGGGCGATAAGGAGTTCCTTGAAGCTCGTAACAGAAACAAGTCTGGACCAATCAGCAACAAGCCTCAGCACAAGCCACTAACTCCTTACCAGAAGAACCAGCAGTCTCAGGGATCGGGTTCTCATCAGTTATCTAGACAGCGACAGGGTCGGGTGAATGTGATTACCTGCTTCGAGTGTGGTGATGAGGGCCACAAAAGAAATGTCTGCCCGAAGAGACAGTCAAGAGACAATGCTCATAGACATCATCATCAGCGGAATCAGAATGGTCTTTCACAGAGGCAATAGATTACTTCCCAGTCTTCGCAGTCACAGTGCCCTCAGCTTCCGACTCCTTATCAGCCTCAGCGCATGAGCCAGTATACTGCGCCTTATGCTCCACATGCTACACCGCTACAGCAGTTCCCAGTGCCGAGTTATCAGAGACTGCCACCACAGGGTCAGAGTACGGGCTATCAGCGAGGGAATACAGCTCAAAATCATGGTAAGGCACCACAGGTACACGCTCTTAGAGCTGACAGCATGGAGATAGATCATACACCGACTGCATTAGATGGTATAATTCCTATCTTTGGTACATATGCACATGTTTTGTTTGACACCGGGGCTACACACTCTTTTATAGCCCAACATTATGCTCGTTCACTTGGTTTAAAACTGTAAAATCTTGACTCTCCCTTATGTGTGAAATCCCCGTTGGGCACGACTACCGTTAGTGATGGGTGTCAAGCCTATGTTTATATTGGGGATGTTTGTTTGGAGGCATCACTTGTGGTAATGCCTATGTTTGCCTATGATGTTATTCTGGGATATGACTGGCTTTCCCGATATGGGATTATGCTTGATTATCGTAATCGTTGCGTTATCTTTACAACTGATTCCGGACATGTGGTATCCTATCAGTTAAGCTTAGTTTCAGATGTTGATAGATCTGCTCTGAGGTTAGTATCGAAGAGTAGGCAAGGTATTCTTTGCTTCTTATCCTTGTGTGCAGTAGAAGGATCCAGTTCTGAAAAGAGTACCCAATCAATACCTATTGTCGATAGTTTTCTAGATGTTTTTCCAAAAGCTCTTCCAAGTTTACCGCCTCATTGAGAAATAGAGTTTCGTATCGACTTAGTTCCCGGAACAGCTCCTTTTGCTTCTGCTCCGTATCGTATGGCACCTCTAGAGATGAAAGAGTTGAGCAAGCAGCTGGATGAGTTGAAATCGCTGGGCTTTATTCGAGACAGTAACTCACCTTGGGGTTCGTCAGTCCTTTTTGTGAAGAAAGTAGACGGTTCGCTACGTCTTTGTGTGGACTACAGAAAGCTCAATAGTGTGACCATCAAAAATAAGTATCCGTTACCACGTATAGATGACTTGTTCGATCAGTTGGGTGGAGCTTGTTGCTTCTCCAAGGTTTATTTGAGATCCGGTTATCATCAACTTCATGTTAGAGAGGAAGATATCCCGAAGACAGCGTTCCGAACAAGGTATGGCAGTTATGAGTTCTTAGTAATACCTTTCGGTTTGACAAACGCACCAGCAGCCTTCATGGATATGATGGATAGAGTCTTCCGACCTTTTCTTGATAAGTTCATCATCGTATTCATCGACGACATCCTCATCTACTCCCGAACTCGTGAAGATCATGCACAACATCTCAGTATAGTTTTACAGACTCTTCGTGAACATCAGTTGTACACCAAGAAAGAAAAATATGAGTTTTGGATGACAGAGGTTAAGTTTCTCGGGCATATCATCTCAGGAAACGGTATATCAATTGATCCATCCAAGGTTGAAGCGATTCTTAAGTGGGAATGACCGAAGAATGTTCTAGAGATCTGAAGCTTCTTAGGCTTAGCGGGATATTATCGACGTTTTGTACAGGACTTCAGCAAGCTCGCCACTCCCCTCACCAATCTGACAAAGAAGGATGTACCTTTCGTTTAGGACAACAGCTGTGAGTCAGTTTTCCAGAAGTTAAAGAGTTGTTTGATGTCTGTACCTATCCTTATCATTCCGGATCAGGATCAAGTATATGACATCTACACCGATGCTTCTCATCAAGGTCTTGGAGCAGTTTTGATGCAACAGAACCGAGTTATCGCTTATGCCTCACGACAGCTGAAACAACATGAACGAAATTACCTTACACACGATCTAGAGTTAGCTACAGTAGTGTTCGCGCTTAAGATTTGGCGATGTTATCTATATGGTGCCAGTTTTAGACTGTTTTCTGATCACAAGAGTTTGAAATACCTAACTACACAGAAAGATCTCAACCTGCATCAGAGAAGATGGGTAGAATACATGCAAGACTACGACTTCCAAGTCGAGTACCATCCGGGTAAAGCAAAAGTGGTTGCAGTTGCACTAAGTAGGAAAAGAGAGGCAGTTCCCAATCCTGATCATGATGCTTCTATAATGGCTATGCAGATAGATGAGTGGGAAAAGGACAGAGTTCTTACAGCTTATCAGGTTCGTTTTGGCGAAGTTCAGGGTCACCCAGTGTTGTACAACTTAGTGATGGAACCAAACTACGTGCAGAGGATCAAGGAGAATCAGTTGGTAGATATATGTCTCGTTGACATCCGAGATAAATTGTTAAAGGGCAAGCATGTTGCAGAGTAGTCAATGGACGCCAGTGGAATTCTTTACAACGAGGGTTGCTTAGCAGTGCCACACATCCCAGAGCTTATACAGGAGATCTTGTCAGAGTTTCATCAGTCGAGGTTCGCCATGCACCCAGGTGGAAACAAGATGTATCAAAACTTAAGACGGCAACTTTGGTGGAGAGGTATGAAGTTAGATGTGAAGAACTTTGTGGCCAACTGTTTGACGTGTCAGAAAGTAAAGGCAGTACGGGAGAGACCCGCAGGTCTGCTCCAACCACTTTCAATACCTCGGTGGAAGTGGGATAGTATAGGAATGGACTTCCTAACCGGCTTATCGAGAGCACAGATGGATCTGATGGAGTCTGGGTAGTTGTAGATCGTCTCACGAAGACCGCGTACTTCATCCCGTTCAAGACGACTTGCAGCAGGAACCAGCTAGCTGAGCTTTACATATGGAACATAGTCAGATTGCATGGAGTCCCTTCAGTGATCGTTTCTGATCATGATACGCGCTTCAACGCTCGCTTTTGGCAAAGTCTACAGGAAGCTCTAGGCACAGAACTGAACTTCAGCACCGCTTTTCATCTGCAGATAGATGGTCAATCGGAGCGTCTCATACAGATTCTCGAGGATATGCTACGTGCCTGCGTTCTTGATCTTGGAGATGGATGGAGCAAACACCTCTACATGGCAAAGTTCGCATACAATAACAGTTATCAAGCGAGTATCGGAATGGCACCCTTTGAAGCATTGTACGGAAAGCCTTGTCGATCACCCATCTATTGGGTTGACAACCAGGAAGCACCAGTGGGTGGACCCGATATAATCCTAGACCAGTACAAGAAGATTGCCATCATCAAACAACGACTTCTAACAGCATAAAGTCGACAGAAGAGCTATGCAGATCAACGCAGAAAGCCGTTAGAGTTTGAGGTCAGAGAGTTTGTATTGCTAAAGGTGTCACCGAAGAAAGGTATCTCTCATTTCAGAGTTAAAGGGAAGCTAGCACTGCGTTACATTGGACCTTTCAAGATTGTACGCAGAGTTGGTAAGGTTGCATATGAGCTGAAGTTACCCGACACCTTAGGAGTGCACAACGTTTTCCATGTATCGATGCTGAGGAAGAGTGCACGAACAGAGTCCGAAGTTATTTCAACAGATGATGTAGAAATCCAACCAGATGTCTCTTACGTCGAGGTTCCAATGAAGATTTTGGATCGTAAGGTCAAGCAGCTGAGAACGAAAACAATACCCATGGTGAAGGTTCTTTGGAGTAACCATGGTGAAGAGGAAGCCACATGGGAAACCAAGAAAGATATGCGCGAGAACCATACCGAATGGTTCGCTAAGCAGTAGAGTACATATAATGTAGTCGACCTAAGTTTGTTTTGTAACCCTACTCTGTTCATAGTGGTAGATATACCACTATATGTTTTGAAAGGTGCATTTAGATCGCTTAATGAAATGAGAAGTTATTCATATTCTTATTCTCTTCTTTAGTGGGGAGTAATTCTTAAATTTTCGAGGACGAAACTATTTTTAGTGGTAGATATTTGTGACGCCTTAAATTTTATTTAAGGGTCAATATATAATTTAAATAAAATTAGTGTGCCAAAAAGTAATTAAAAATCTTTTGGAAACCCTAGGTTGGTTTCCTAGTCAAATTCCGCTCAAAAAGTCAACAATTTTAACTTAAAAAAAAAAAACCCTAAAATATTCGGCCATCACTTGGGATTTTTAATTAAAATTTAAATCCCACAAATCCAAGGAGGATTTAAATTTAAATTTCATCCCTTAAATATAAAGAAGAATTTCGGCCATAAAGTGTAGGAAATAAAGGAGATTTTATTTGAATTAAAAGCTGGGTCAAAACTCATTCAAAATTCAAATTATTTTTTTTGCTAAAAACTAATGGATAATTTTCGGCCACTTAAGGGGAAATAAGAGAGAAAACCCTAGCCTCAAAATAGCACAACAACTTTCCTTTTTGCCCCTTAAAATTTTCGGCCAAACAAGGAAGAGAAAGGGAAAGAAAAACCTAGTATAAAAACCCTCTTTTAACTCTCATTTACCCTTCCTTTCACTCTCAAAAATTCGACCAGCCTCCCCTTGTTTTCTCTCTGAATTTTCTCTCCCAAAACAACCCCAAAACAACAAACAAAAACCTACCTAAAGGCAGCTCAAGGATTTAACAAATTTTGAGACAAAAACAAGGTGAGAAATCAACTTTTTCCTTCCTTCTCCTTTTGATTTTAAATCCGAAATTTATATGGTTTTCTCCACTGTTTTCCCTACTGTTTTGAAGACTCCAACACTCACAAAAATTCAGCAAAAAAGGAGACCAAGCATCAAAAATAATGCAGCACAAACAAGGTGTGAATCTTTCTCTCAAACCCTAAAAATTTTGCCTCTTTGTTTCCCTTTCAAAAACCCTTATCAAATGTGTAAAATTTTATGTTTTTGTCAATTTGATTCTTGGGTTGTGTTAACCACATATAAATAAGGTCCTCCACAAAATTTCGTGATCATTGGATGAAAATTGAGTTGATTTGAGGCTAATTGAAATTCGGACACAGAAAAACGGAAATCTGGAAAATTACCATATAAACAGTAAATTTGTGTTAGCCATAACTTGAGTTTTAAAAATGATTTTCGAGTGATTCTTGAGCCTAAAATTAAATTCAAGATGTCCCCTAAATGTCTCCAAAATTTTAGAACCAAACTCATCCGTTTACCTAGTCAAAATATTTTTCTAAGATAAGCAGACAGAACTGCCAGTTTTTGAACTGAAACTGAACCCCAGATTTTATGCCTGAAAACAACCCCTCGGTTTTTGGCCTAATTGAATAATCAAACGATGTCCAAAAATTATAAAAATTACATGGAATTAAAGCTACGGATGTCTAGTTTAACATATTAAAAATTTAGAATTTTTGGGATTAAAAATGAATTAATATTAATTTTACAATCAGCCTAGGTCAGTCTGTCCATGTCCAGTAATATCCTAACTTAGAGTTTTTCACAAATTTTAAATCCCAAATGTTTATTAAACGTTTTGAAATCTTTTGTGGTACACTAAAATGATTGGATGATTATGTCTAGACCTAGACTGATCATATGTTGTGATTATAGGATTTATTTGACGTTCTTGCTAGATTTGTGGATCACGTTATCGTAACGCTTGTGCGATAATCGAGGTAGGACGTTCTAGCTCTTTCTGGGAGTAGTCAAGTGTTTTAAATTTCCCTGTTTTATCGATGGCATGCTGTTTTCAGTTTATGAAATTATTATACTGTTTTTGATGAAATAATCGCATGCAAAGTGTTTTGTAATAAATGTGTATTTTAAAGCATGTTTTGATTAATGGCATAATATAACTTGGTAAATACCATCTTTTGAATAATCCGGTGAACATAATTGAGCTCTAGTTCACGATCATTATAAATGATGTGTGCGTCCCAAAGTTGACGCCATGGAGGAAGGTCCCTAAACCTGCGCAGGGCCGTTCGGCCTATTTAGACCGTAACGAGATGATCTAGGATAATTCAATTCAAGGCACGTATATTATAGCTACGACAAGTTCTCACTCAAAATATGATGGTTTATTTTAATGATTTATTATTTTAATATTGGGGCACGTATATTCCAGCTACGCTAAGTCCTCAGCAGAATAAAACTTATATTAAAAATGTTTTCACGAAATTGTTGATTATTTGTTTTAAATGATTATTATGCCATGTATCCTTAAATTGTTGATTTTATTTTTGGAAACGAATATTATGCCATACATTTAAATGCTACCTGTTTAATCCACCTTTGTTTCTGTCCTACTAAGCCAGCGCTCACGTCCCTTTTCTTTGTAATTTCGAAATGACTACTTCCAGGTGCGGGAGGTAGCAGTTCCGAAAATCATTGAGATATCCGTTACTACCGAAGATGATGCTATCCGTTTTCTCTATCTTCTTCTTTATGTTTCTCGTTCTGATGTAATGAGACTTTAAGTTTGTACTTTATTTCACGTTATTTAAATTTTATACTTGGGAATATTTTATGGTTGGTAATTTCATTTGAAAACCGATTTTGTGTTTGATTTCCGCATTAAAAAGCATTTATTTTCTCCTTTATTTTATTATGTGGTTATGATGCTACTTTATAAATAATTAGGCTTAGCTAAATTATAATGTTGACCCGCTCTTCGTAATAAATGTTTTTCCTTAAATCTCGGGTTGATATTATGATTTGGCTGCCGTGTCACGTGTCTAAATTTTGGGTCGTGACAGTTCTGGGAATTGATTTGCTAGAACCTAGTCCAAAATATAGCACGCCGTTTATAAAGCATATCCCCAAAATAATAACGGCAGTGTTGAATAACTCATCATGGGCCGTAGCATATCCAACAAGGTCCTATTTCTCTTTTCGGCTACACCATTCTATTGTGGAGTACTAGGTGCAGTCAATTGGGATAATATCTTATTCTCTACAAGATGTCCTAGAAATTCGTCGGAGAGGTATTCGCCACCTCGATCAGATCAAAGTGTCTTTATGGATTTATCCAATTGCTTTTCCAATTCTACATGATACTCTTTGAACTTGTCAAAGGTTTCGATCTTACAGTGCATCAGATACACATATACATACCTCGAGTAATCATCTATAAAGGAGACATAATACTCGAACCCTCCTCGTGCTGTGACGTTCATGGGGCCACATACGTTAGTGTGCATAATTTCTAAGAGCTCCTGTGCCCTAGTGCCCTTACCTTCAAAAGACCTCTTAGTCATCTTACCCTCAAGACAAGACTCGCATTGCGGAAGACGTACCTCCTCCAGAGATTCTAGAGGACTGTCTTTCACCAACCTTTGAATCCTATCCTGATTAATATGACTAAGTCTTAAATGCCAAAGATACGCCTTGTTAGAGTGAGAAACTTTCAACCTTTTAGAGTTATCTATTAATTTGGTGTCAAGGAGTGAGTACATCTTTGTTTTGATCAAATATAGGTTTCCATCCATCTATCCAGAACAGATAAAAGACTTATTTCTACGAATATCAACTCTTTTACTAAAAGAAACTGAATAAGAATCCTTTATTAAACAAGCTACCGATATAAGGTTCCTCCTAAAATTAGGAACATAAAAATATTCTTTTAATAAAAAAAACCTAAATTCATCAAAATAAAGATAAATGTCTCCCACTGCCTCAGCCACCACCAAGCTACCGTCTCTAGTCTGCAACGTGAGGCTCCTATCATGCAGACTTCTCATTTTCACGAACCCCTGCATAGAAACACAAACATGATTAGTGGCGCCTGAATCAATGACCTAAATATCTTTCAATTCTTCCACCAAACACGCTTCTAAAAAGTGAAGTTCCTTACCTTCCTTGCCCTTGGCAGCTAGGAATTCCCGGCAAGCCTTCTTGAAATGACCTACCTTCCTACAATGGAAGCACTTGGACTTTTTAGGGTCCTTAGGCTTCTTGTTCTTCTTCTTCTTCTTCTTCCCAACTGAGACACGAGGATTAGAAGAACTAGAAGCCGTCTGCTTCTTATTTGGCCTCTTCCTCTTCTGTGAGGGTTTGGAAGATTCTGCCAAATTAGCCTCTCCCTTGGGTTGAACCGCATCCCCATCCTTGATCATCCTCGCATAAGCTTGAAGTTGCTTCATGAGCTCGGTGAGTCCTAACTCCCTTGTCACCAGATTATATGCGGCCTTAAACCCCAAAATCATTCGACAGAGTTTTAAACACCATTTTGATCTGGGTATTGTAGTCCAACTTATCACCATTTTCAGCAGCCTCAGTGAAGAATCCCATTAAAGTGATCATATAGTCCTTCACTGGAGTACCCACCTTTTGCCTGGAGTTCATAATACTGGTGATAGCATACTATCGAGCCAATTTTTTTTGGCCTCCGAACATGTCTTCCAGATTTTCCATGATCTCTTTAGCAACTTGATAAGTCTCGTGTTGCTTTTGTAAAGCACTCGTCATGCTAGCAAGAATGTAGCATTGAGCTATCTCATTGGATTCTCTCCAACGAGTATAGGTAACTAGGACCTCCTCAAGTAGTGTGTCAGGTTTGGGCCCAAGTGGGCATGGTTTGTCCAGTATGAACTTGTGTCTCTCGCAGCTGAGAACTATCAATAGATTTCTTTTCCAGTCTTTATAATTATCGCTATTCAGCTTATTTTTAGTAAGTATTGAAACGAGGGGTGTCGGTGACATTTTGAACTAAAATAAAATTATACTAGACATCATTACAAAGCCCAAGCAAATATACAGATAATTTAGCAAATAAAACATACAAGTATGTTCCTACATGAAACTTAAAAAAACATGTAGCATTGTAACGGTAATTCTCAGCACCTATTGCCCTAAACCACCGATGGGTGGTCATAAAACAAATAGCCAAAGCATGAACCCCATCCAATTAATATATGTTGCCTTAAACCCTCCAAGGTTAAGACATATATTAATAACCGCTTATTTTGGCCACCAGTTTAGTTAACAGAGCTTCTAGGGAAGGTTAATAACTGAACGAATCTTAAGTGTATAACCATTGTTTATGTAGCCCGATCTACGTCCTACCAAGCCACCGAGGGGTGGTCATGAATAGAATCATACCCGAACACGTTTTCTACATAGGAAATCCAACCTAGTATACCGACCGCGGTAAACACCTATTGAGCGGTGTGGTCAGGGCAGAACTGACGCGAGGCGTTACCATGCTTTTACATATGGATCAACAATGGAGGTCGTGGGTTTTGTTTGAAACCCTCTCCCACTCAATATTTTGAAAAACATGCAAGTTTTGACAAATATGTATGATCAATATAGTATGAGCGGCATTCACCTATCCTATATGATAGGTTATCAAATATGCATATAAAACATCCATCAATACATATTTATACATCCATGACATATCACAGAAAAAATAATTGACAGATAAATAACCAAGCCATGGTTCCATCCTAGAACAAAGAAAATAAAGATTACAAAATTCCATCCAAAGCATTCTTTGGGTCTTGAATTTTGTTCCATCTTCTTGTATCCATCTTTATGTAACCTCTCCATTTATTTCTCATCCCAAGAATCATTTAAAATTTAAATCCCAAAAATTTAAATTTCAAATTCAAATTCCAAATTCGAATTTCAAATTCAAATTTTAAACAATTTAAAATATCATGTGTAATAATATGTAATTTCAAATTTTCAATTACATATTTTTAAACATGATTTAAAAATTAAATCTCAAATTTAAAAAACAAAATTTTTTTATTTTGGGTCCACCGGCCCCCGGAGGCCGGCAGCCACCGTGCGCAGCCCCCAACCCCCCGGGGGAGGGGGGGCTGTGTAAGGACTGCCCCAATCATGTACTTTAATTTTCAATTTAATGAGAAATTGAAGAATAATTTGATGCATTTTAGTATAATTTTTAAAGTACACGGTTAGGTACACGGCCGTGTAAGTGGTCGTGTACCACTCAGACTGTGTACGTGTGTGTAGCCATGTAAGTATACATGGCCATGTAGTAGAACACGGTCAGGTAGATGGCCGTATAAGAGGCCGTGTACTGCTCGGGTCATGAATGTGTAAGAAGCTGTGTAACTAAACATGGCCATGTAGTAGAACACGGTTAAGAACACGGCCGTGTAAGAGGTCGTGTAGCTCTCGGGTTAATGAGCGTGTAAAAGGTCGTGTTTTCAAACATGGCCGTGTTGAAGAAATTCAACTAGTACACACCCATGTTCGGTGTATACACGCCCATGTTACATTATACATGCCCATGTTAGAGGCCGTGTTGAAGGCCGTGTAATAAGCAGAAAGCCGTTACACAGACCCTTAAATTGCATGAAACCTAATTACTAGACAATGAGTAATTAAGTTGAAAAATATAGTATATTTTCCCCATTGAATAGACTAAACAGATACGATACTGTTTAAATACTATTCATGCAATGAAAGGGGCGACCGATAGTGAACCTAGTCCACCCTATTATGTGTATATATTAATGAGACATGCAGTGTCAGGAAACTAGTCTGGACGACCATTTCTTGACACAAGACTGGTAAATAGATCACTAGAACGCTCGGACCGAACATCTGAGTACAATAGCAAGAGATAGTCCTAGCAAGGGTACGACATCGAGAAAATGGTCCGGATGACCTCTTCTTATCTAGAGATTGACAAAATCAGAGTCAGAGCACTCAGACCAGTCAATTAAGTAGAAAACGATGGATAATGAATAGTAAGAGATACGTAGTGTCAGGATGAGGATCAAGGCGACCTTTACTCACCCCGAAATTCATATATTTGGGCTCAGAACGCCCAAATTAGTCAATCGGGCACCTGATAAGTTTTTCGAGGTGGGGTCACACAGATCCCAAAAACTGGTCTAGATGACCTCCGATGGATGTAAAACTGATAAAAATAGAATTAGCACATCCAAATTAGTCAAGAGAGACTGTGTCTGAAATTTCACCCAGGAACGTCTCGGTTTATGTGCGAAAGGACAATACAGTGTAGACACAACCACAGTATAGAATGTAAATAGTAATTTAGACTAATAATGGGCTCTTAGACAGTAGAAAACAACTAGGAATTTATAGTATAAAAATCAGATTCAGAAAACAAATTTTCTGGTGAAAATTGGAACATTGTCGAGAAAGGATCGAACATCGTAATATAAAATTAGACTACGATGAGAAGCCAACACAGATAAAATTGACCTTAAATTTCCGTGACCCTTAGCTGTAATCTGTAGCACATATAGCCTAAAAGGTGGCCATTAAAATAATCTCCCTAGCCATGACACACTTGAATATTTTATCCAAGGGTTTTCAAAAAAGTAGTCAACAATATTTGTTTAATTCCTTCTTCCTCTCAATGAGTAGCCCACGCCCCCTTGGTTTGAAAATTGGTAACATATTTGTTCAAGATTTGGCTAATTTAGTAGACAATTAAGTAGGATTAAGCCTAAGTAGTTTGGTTAAGGTTTGCCTATAAAAGGCACCCTTGACATAATGCATGGACTTTTGCTTCCATACACCTAAAACCACAAGTCTTTTTCTTCTTCTTTTCCTTGCTTGCTGCCGAATCTTCTCAGCCCCAAAAGCCAACATTTTGTAAGCCAAAACCTTGACCAAAACTCACAAAAAAATCGACCTCTTTTAAGCTTGAGCAAAGGGACACCGAACCAAGCTTTTCAGGTGTACCAAGGGTAAGTGCAAAACCGATTTTCCTTGTGTTTTGATTCTTAGGTTTTAGTTATTGTTTGAATGATTTTTTTTTTTTGGTAACTTGGCTAGCATAAAACAACCTCAAGCCCTTAAGTTTCCATGGCATTTTGACACCCCAAGCCTAGCCAAAAGTGTGCTTGAGTCCAAAGTACCAAAGGTAAAAATCGAAACCCTTCTCATGGTGATTGGTTGAAAATTTTAGTTTTCAATCTAAGGTTTTATGTGTATTTGTTTATGCATAAGGTTGTATTAAGTTATTTGAGCCCTTAGCTTTCATTTCTTAAAGTCATTATGGTTGTGGTTGCATTTACTTTAAGTTACTTATGGTTTGTGGATGTGAATGCATGGATGTGAATTATGGTGGCTGGACACAAATTTGTCCTTAGAAAACAGCCATGGATTTTGGCCATTTTGACCCACTTAGGTTCCGAATCTGGAATTTGGTAAAACACAATGTTTTAAGAACATTTCAATACGGTCGTTTTTGCATCAAATAGGTCTCGACCAAAAATGAGCCTAAGATAGGTTTTTAGGGTGTTTTTTACTCGGTGTCCAAAACTAGGACAAAATTGGGAACAAAATCTAAACCCAGTGTTTAGTCTCAGGTTTTGCTAGAAATGGACCACTTAGAGTCCGAACCAGTTCTCGGACTCAACACAAAAGTTGTAGATCTCGTTGAGACCTTGAGAACCACTAGTAAGAGTAAAAAATTTGGCCGTTTCGGGCCTCAAACCAAGTCGTTTTTACAGAGACGTAAAACTGGCACTTTTACAAAAAAAACTGGGCACCAAGCCCACGGGTTTAATGAAATTAGGAGCCGTTAGAGTTAGATTTAGGCTCTAAGATGAACATGAGATTTGTTCATCTTGTCGAGGATGAAAACTTTCATGTTTGACAAAATTTCAAACAAAGTCGTTTAGACTATGTTTCAAAATTGTTTTCAAAAGTGGTTCAAAAACCACCTTTAAAATGCAAGCTTTAAAAATATAATTTATACACTTCAAAATAAAAATGTGTTTTTAACACTTTAAAATATGACCAAGGTTTTTATAAAAACGTCCCCCACCTTCCAACGGGGTGATAAGGGAGCGGTTTCAAAATAAGGAATTTTTCCAAGATTTTTACAAGCCAACCCAAACAATTTTTCAAAATAAAATAGTGTGTGTAGTCTGGTAGGCTACCACACCAAACAAGCCTTAGTAGCCCAGTAGGCTACTATCCCAAACAAGCCATAGTGGCCTGGTGGGCCATTTTACCAAACAAGCCTTAGTAGCCCGGTAGGCTACCACACCCCATTAAGCGAAGTAACCCGGTCGGTTACTACACTAAGTTCACATTTAGTAACTCGATAGACTACTTAGTTACTAACACGCGAGTTAACCGGTCAGTTGACTGAGCGGTAAACCAGTCAAGGGCCACGTTTCAAATAACACAGTGAGGAGCAATGATTAATCTGTCGAGCAGACGATTGATCGAACACGATACGAGTTAGACACCAAATCCCCATAATAGGCCAATAGGGTACCGACGGGCCTGGGTACCCCATAGAAACGCAAGCTATAGTCACTAACGTTAATAGTGACTCAACGAGAGTATTAATGAAAAACATTATTGATGACAGGTGGTAACCTGTAAATTGATAAAGGCGTGATTTCAAGTTGCTTGCAAATAGATAAATACAACTCTGCCTATGGCATGAACAAAAATGCTTTTAAATAATATTTTACAGTATGTTAAAATGTATATGCCATGCACACGATGTCGCACCACATGTTTAAGAGCATGTAGTTTCACAATCAAGTAGATTGATGAAAAAGCAAGTTAGATGCCATACGTCCCTACCATGTAGGATTTTGGGATAGCTTCGAGAAGCATATGGCTAGAAAAGATAAACAAGATGAAAAGTAGTAAGTGTATCGTACCAGCCCTTTCAAATGAAGGGGTTTTAAGTTAAAGCAGAAAGTTGAGCATCCATCGATGGCTCTTCGGCTATTTTACCATGGGCATTACCAATGGTCTGTGCATGTACGGTACTGACACATGGGTCCTAAATAGACAAGAAAAGAAAAGAGAAGTTTGAAGCATAAATGAACATAACCGGATCATGCATTAGTTATAGTTCACCATGCTTCTAGATACATTCAGTACGCGATGTTCTGTGATGCACATGTTATGTGAAGTTTTATAATCTTTGATATGATATGTGATATGTTAAAGTGGTATATGTGATATATGATTGCTTATATGTTTTTAAATATGTACTATGTTTTAACATATTTTACAGTAAATATGTTGTACTTACTGGGCATAAAGCTCACGTAGTGCGTTCATGCTGTAGGTAAGCGTCCTACGGCTTAAATCCCAATGGGCGATGGTGGCGGCGTAAGCGGATGTGAGGGCAAGGTTATAGAGATACCGCGAGTTTATCTTCTGCAAATTTGAGTATCAGTATTTTGAATAGTAATGGTTAAATAGTACTTTGAATATTCATTGTCAGACAGTATTTTGAATAGTAATCGCTAAATAGTTTGTTTGAATAATAATCACTAAATAGTATTTTTGAATAGTAACCGTAAACCATATTTTTGAATAGTAATCGTTAAATAGTATTTTTAATAGTAACCATTAAATAGTATTTTTAAATAGTAATCTGTATACATACGTATACAGTAAATATGTACATGTAAAAAAAATCCCTAATTTTATGATATCAAGGTAAGTATCAGTTTTAAAATAAAAGTTAAAGCAAGCAAGCAAGTTAATAGTTTTCAGTGACGGTTCGGGCCACTAAGGGCATGGGGCGTTACAGGCTGGCAGCCCACGGCCACAGCCGGGTGCAGTCCAGCCGACTGCAAGCCCGGATGGGTGCAGTAGCCCGCCAGGCTGCAGGCAACGCCTACAGCCATGGGCTGCACGCCTAAGGGCTGGCCGGCCCTTGGGAGGGCCACGGCCACCCCTGGCTGCAAGCAAAGCCTGTGGTCATGGGGTGCAGCCGTGGGCATGGGCTGTCATAACCCCATCCTGCCCGAGGGCAGGGGCTGCAGCCCCATCACGGCTGGGGGTCCATACCGAGGGGTCGGTCCTTGATTTTCGTGCCTTATGTCAATTTACCCGTTAGGATCTCCAAAATTAATTTGAATCCTAATTAAATTAAAATTTTCCACACAACCAAAATTTCAACCTTTTAATTAAATTTAACTTTTGGGAAAAAATAAATTACAGTCTTCAAACTTTAATCTCCTCTAAGAATAATTATATAAAATTTCCTAAACCGTTTTCGGTGTACAAAAATTCTAATCATAATAATTCTAAGAGACAAAAAATTAAAATCCATGAGAAAATTACAGTGTTAACAAACTACTCCCATGTTTACATAAAAATTCCTAGATACAATTTTCCAAATTCTAAAGAACCATAACTGGCAATAAACAAGCATGCTTATAATAATTTAAATAATTAAAATAACCACATACTACATACATAATACATGATAACAACATAAAGGAATCCTAGAATGCTACTCTCTAAATATCAAATCCATACATAAATTTAAAGACTAACTAATTGTCTAATTTATGTACATGGCATAGTCATGAGATGTCTCTGATACCAATTGTAGGAAATAAATTGGTAAAAACGTATCAAAGTGACGCAGCGGAACAATAAAAATTTTTCAAGATCGTTAAATATCTCATGATGCCATATACAATAAACCAACAACAATTGAAACTCATACCTCAAGAAAGCCAATCTGCAGGAGGAGAATGATCAGAGGGCTTCAACCAACTAACCGTCTCTACTATTCTTCAATTCTTGAATGGCTAAGTGTGTGGGCACTCTGAACGTCGATCGGTATGCTAGCACTACTAGTCTTCTTCCGACCACCCAGATCCCTAAAGAACTTACTGTTATGGTGAGTTGTGCAACAATAAGCCTGTTCACCTGAGAGTCTGTGATCTGAGAGAACTGGAGTGGTAGAACCTCTATTTATAGACTTGCATGAGGTGATCCTCTGAATTCGAATTAGATTAGGAGAAGATTTTCTCCCTTATCCTCAACCAAAAAATCTGAAATTTTCAAGCCTTTATCCACTAAAAGAATCGGCCAATTTTTGGGATTTTTCATTCAAAATTCAAACATAATTTAACTAGAATTTTATCTTCTCATTCCCTCATAAAAATTGATTCCCCTTTGTGCCAAAAACATAACTAGATTTGGTCATTAAAGTGTGAGGAGAATCAAAATCCAAATAGGATTTTCTAGGTCGAATTTTATCTCATCCTTATCTAATTAAAACCGAAAATCTCCTAGGATATTCCTTCAAAAATTTTGGCCACAATTAGGGAGGAGAGAATCCAAATTCAACTGAGATTGAAACTTGAATTTTTCCCTGAATCTTATCCACAAAATTTTCAAAAATTCCATGGGGATAATCCTCAAAATTTTCGACCAAAATTAGTTAGGATTGTGATTCAAAATTCTAGTAGAATTCAAACAAGATTTTCTTCTCCATATCTAACTCAAATTCGAATTTCATCCCCGTGGATTTACCACAAAAAATTCGAATCCTACTTGGACTGTTATTCAAAATTTGAATTTCAAATTTTAAAATTCAAATTTCAAATTTCAAATTTCAAAATTCAAATTTAAAATTCAAATTCAAATTTAAATTTCAAATTCCAATTTCAAATTTGAATTTCAAATTTAAATTTCAAATTCAAATTTCAAATTTCAAATTTCAAAATCCACAAACAGTTATATTTCAAATTCTTGTTCTCATGGATAATTTTCTACAACTCCAATCCAATCTCAATAAAATCACGACAACTTTATTTGGAGTTCGAATAATTGTGTACTCTATTATCCAAAACAAAATCTGAATTCAACTGGAGAGAATCTTGTCCACCATCCTAATCCTATGTCACCACTATCCATGCATAATCAACTAGCCAATAGCATACACAAATCAATTTGCCAAACGCTAAGGAATTATGTGGAGCTAGTAGAGGGACCAATTGGACATATACAATTAGGCTCCCATGATTCCATATGATCATCATTCTGTACCGAACAACTCAATCATATGATCACTAATTTCAGAGTCACACTACTATAAACTTGAAACTGAACTCCCAATTATATACCGTATTATGTAAGCCTGTGACGAGCTACTATCCAATAACCTTGTCATATATGCAGAACCCTCATATGATATCCATAATCAGCCTTAGGTTAAAGTCCGTTCAATCCTACTGATCAAGCTATCTTAAAGTTCCATTATACTACAGAATAAGAAAATGATTATTCACCATATGTGAATAAAAAGTCATCCGCCCAGCAGACGACCCAAGGCCTTATCCATTTTCACATCTAGTATAATGCCTTTAAGAGGATACCCTTAACTCCTTATTAGAGCTACGATTCTGATATCTGTAAACAAACCCTTCATCGTATACAAGTCATGTACCCAACGAACCGGTCTATAAGCTTACTACCTCTGAGACACTTTAGCCATTGGAATATCAAAGTACACAAGTCATATACATGAAGTAGTTCATTCACTCAGGATTAAGGTTACTGCACAATGAACGTTAAAAGCAGATTGATCCACTCATAGCGGACTACATATATTTTTTAATTTGATGAAAATTAATTGGCTTTATGACATCATCATAGTGATGTCATCAACTATTCATATTAATTCTCTAATTAATTCGTAGTCAATTTTGACTGTTATCCGATCCGAACGGAACTTTACCGAAATCGCGTAGGCGAGTTCTCAGCGCCTCCCGTGTGATCGGTTTGTCTTATTTTGCTTCCGTTTGATCAGAATTCTCTACCGTAAATTTCTATTATTTTAGTACATTTCAATGCACTCTCTAGGGTTTTCGGTTCTGATTTCGAACCGTCTTACCCAATTATGTTCGGTAGGATTTTCCATCCCCGAACTCACACACTTTAACACCGCCAGAATATTTTTACACTATTCACAACAGTATTGAAATACAACTTTTTTACATTTTATTCATTAATATTGTTATACTCATACAATTTTAACATAATTCGAGAATCTAAAATTCCCGGTTATCATAGTGATGATTTTTAAGCTTTGATTTTGTTGGTTTATGCCCAAGAAAGCTAGGCTGGTATGTGTTGGAAGCAAAGAATGAATTGGAAGTTAGAAAACAAAATTTGGTGCTTGATTTTAATGAGAAAACCATGAGCTTTTATGTGGAATGGATGAATGAAAATTTTGATTTTTATTTCATTAGTTTTTCTCTAAAGAGCTAGGTTAGCATGTCATTGAATCAAAGAATGAATTAGAAAGGAAAAAACACAATTTTATGTATGATATTCTAGTGAAAACCGTGAGCATCCTTGTGAGATGATTAATGAAAGTTTAAGCTTGTTCTTGATAGTTTGTGGATTCAAAGATTAGCCTTGGTATGTGTTTAAATTAGGAAAGAAATTTGAAGCACAAAATTTCAATTTTTCATGCATGGAAGACAAAGAAAACCGTGGGGACTTGTGGAAAGAATGAATGAAAATTAAGCTTGATTTCTTATGGTTTTATGATTCGAAAGATTGTATAAGGCATGTAATGTGATTTGGAAAAATTTGGAAGCTTAAATTCAATTTTTGTGCTTGAAAACCAAAGAAAAACTGTGGGCAATGCTATGTGAGGAAGTGAGAATTTTGTAAGGAAAATGTGGATAAAAATCAAGGGTTGGAATAGACAAAAATGAACCGAATTGTTGATAGAAACAATTAGGGTTTATGTGAAAAATTTTACATAAAAAGTTTGTATTTTTACGTAAAAATTAGGCCTCTGGTATAGTACGTGACAGGTTGGATGGTTTTAAGGTGTTACCTAAACGCCGGGAACCTAAAATTTAAACTGAAATGTTGCCAAAATTTTTAAAACAACATTAAGAGTATTTTAGGAAATGAGGGGTAAAATGTGGTTAGGGTTTGAAAACCAGAGCCTCCTCGATGACCTAGGCTGGGGAAAGGACGACAGACGTTTTGAGGATTAGTGAAACGTCCATTCGAAGTCTTGAAACTTAAAAAAAAAGAGGATTAACAACCGAGGGTCAAAATAGTACCACGCACGGGTTGATGAATAGTAAATCGAGAAGTTACGGCAATTAGTGCTGTAAAAGCACGGTAAGGTATAAAATAAATTATTTTATGATTTTTGAGCTTAGAAAATCCCGTTAAAACGCTAAAGTGAAAATTTTACAGTCCAAAGACCCATTAGGGGCAAAATGGTCATTTTGATCAAAAATTTCAAGAATGCTAGAAAAGGACCGTTAGAGTCTTAGAATAGCTTAATTAAGATTCTAAAGGCCAAAATTAAGTTTTAAGTCAAGGAAAAGTAAATTTAAGAAGAAGAATCATGCTAGAGACGAAATGATCATTTTGTCAAAAGTTGGGGACGAAATGGTCATTTTGTCAAAAGTTAGAAAAATGGCCGATAAGGCTTAGAATAGTAACCTAAGGTCTTAATTAAGATTTTAAAGGCCAAAATCAAGTGTTAAGTTGAAGAGAAGTAAGAAAGACCTGTTAGGAACAAAATGGTCATTTTGGTCAAAAATTTAGGAAATGACCGAAATGAACCGTTAGGGTTTTAAATATGTTTCAAAGCCTCTAATAAGGATTTTAAATACCAAAAGCGAGATTTAAGTGGAAAAATCCCGCTAAGGGGTGAAATAGTAATTTTGTCAAAAGTTCGGGATATAAAGGTCATTTTTCCAAAAGTTGGTGGAAAAGCTAAAAATGGGACATTAGACCCCTAAGTTCATTGTTAAGAAATAAAACGTAGAATTTTTATGTTTTACTAAGTTTTAAGTATGAAACAAGCAATGGAAATAATTGTTGGCTATTCTGATGATAGGAAACCTGAACAATGACGAGAAAGGAACCATAAAGGACCCGAGGAAGATTACGCTAGCACAAGTGCTGTAAGTACAGACATTTACCTGTATACTCACGAACTGACTATCGTATGTCTGTTTAGTGATAAGATGTTATGATGTGAATGTTGTGAAAGACATGTTATGAAAGAACCTTTTTATGAAATGTTTACGAAAGATATGTTTTACGAAATGACAAGAAAAGTTTCTGGCTTTACACGTTATAGAAATCGTGCAATTGTGACATGACGTTTAAACATGTTCACAAAGTCAAAAAAAATGATAAGTTAAAGTAAGGAAAGATAAGAATAAACAAGATAATAAGACTAAAGCTTTAAACGTTAGCGTACCGGCCTCTAAAGGTGAGGTTTCATGTTATGGCTTCCAATCCGACGGGATGCGTCTTGGGTGCAAAAGTTTAAAGTTCAAGTTACAGACCATCAATGGGGCCCGCAAGTGAAACTAAAGTAAAGTAAAGAAAAAGAAAAGAATAGAATAATACGAAAGAAAGAAAGAACAACAAAAATAAAAGAATGAAAATAAATGAGCATAATATGCACTAACCCATGTTTGATGCTATGTGCTATGTTAAATGTTCTACGTTAAGTATGTTTAAGTATACGTAAGTATGATTATGATGTTTGAGTATATTTAAGTATGTTTATGATGTTAAGCATACGTTAAGTATGTCATGTTTATGATGTTTAAGCATATGTTAAGTATGTTATGTTTACGATGTTTAAGTATATGTAAGTATGTTTACGATGTTCAAGTATATGTTAAGTATGTTTACGAAGTTAAGTATATTGAGTATGAATTTTAAGCTATGTATGTATATGTAATGTTATGAATGTATGTTTGTATTTACTAAACTCTAACTGACTAGTCTGTTAGTGATGTAGGTAACAAGGGTAAGCTGCCAACATCATAAGAAAGGAAACTGATGCGCTGGCAGACAGATTCCTGGGATATCATGGATAGGGAGTGGATCCGCTATGTTTTCTGCTGTTAAAAGATGTAAATGTATATGTAAAAGAACGAGACAAATTTGAAAATATGTTGAGGTTACGAAATATTTTAATGGAACAAAAGCACAAGTATTTTATGAAATATGAAATGTTATGACAAGTGTATTTATATATGTATGATTTAAAAGAAAAAAATTAGTCCTAATTTTATGTACAAGTTAAATTAGGAAATAAGATTTTAAAGTGTGTTAAAGTTAAAGTAAGTATGTTAAATAAAGAAAGTATATTAAAAGTAAGTTGTCGACGACCCATGAAGTGACAGACTACCATAATTGGCTTCAGAGCTCAACTATAATATGCTATTCAGCCTCCACAAAGGGTGGGCTGTCACAGTTTCTAAGAAATTTCTCATCACTTTATTACTTATTCGATTCATACGTTTTTGAAAATTCACAACAACAACCAGCAAAAGAGCAAGAGGAAAAAGAGACGGGAAAAAAAGATGCAGATCAAGGGAAGAAGGGAAAAATAAAAGAAAGCCTAGGTTATTCATATGGAAAGACCAAAAAACCACATAGAAGATAGGGCACATAGGGAAAGAAAGCAAGGACAAAGAAGTATAATCACAAGACAGGAACAAAAGGGTTGAAAAACCCGCGGAAAAAATCAGCCCCAAGTCAACCCATAAGGCCAAATCTATAAAAGCAACCTCCAAGTCAGCGAAAGTACCCAAAAGCCCACGCCAAAAAGCAACCCCGGGTACAAAATGAAAATATAAATCTGTCAAAGCACGTCCCTAAAGGCAAAAATGAAAAAGCATTGTAGAATATACAGTGTTTTCCTACTCTTCTTTATATATATATATATAATAACGTGTGACAAGCACATCTCCTGTGTTATTCCCCAAGTACATCTCGTTTATAGACATGTTCACACATGTGCCATATTTGTTTCAAAAACTTCCGTGCGTGCGTCCAAAAAAAATTAAAAAACAGAGAGAGAGAGAGCTTCACTCACAAATCTAACTGAAAGAGGCAAAGAGCCTCCCCCGGCGATTTTATTTGCAGTTGGTAATGTTTTAATTCAGCCCACTTTGTTTCTAGCACGCATATTGCTTTATATAAATATATATATGTATATGCATACATACATACATACATACTTATACGCACACACACACATATATACACACATACGTGTGTGTGTGTGGCGAATTATTGGATGTGCTGAGATAAAGTAATGCACACAAACTGTTTGATTAAAAGCCTCAGAATTTGTGTCAATAGTTCCGTTCTCTTTATTGGCTTTTAATGAAGACTGTCATGATTAGCATCAAGAAAAAGCTTACAATAATCATTCTTTTACCAACTGAAAGAATGATCATCCACTCCCAAAGAAACATTGTTTTTGCGTTCAAATTATAGTACAAAAATGGATATCAAAGCTGAGCCAATTATAATTGCATGAAAAGAAAGTTTTTACTGTGGAAATAACATTTTCTTCTCTTTTTTTTTTTTTTTTTTTTTTCCATTTCTAGTATCTCTTTCCTTTTCTTTTGGAAGTGAAAAAAATCCCCCCTTCCGGGGTCTTCAGTTGAGTCCACTAGAGGTTTCATAGCTTGCATATCCTGGATAGAAGCATATGGTAGTAATGGCAGTAAAAATGCTGAGCTTGTCTAAAGTAGTTCAATGTGAAGCCACAAGCCTAAATGGTGCTCAACTGCCTCATCCTCGGAATACAAACACCAAGCCTCACCTTTCATTCAATAAGCCCTATTGGGTTATCCGCACTGAGGCAAGTTGACGTTGTTTTCTCTATGTAGTTTGTTTCTGCTATTTTCTTAATGTCTTCTGTGTTATTTATGTTCTTTCTTTTTCAGTTTTTGTTGTTTGGTATTGAAGAAAACGTATAAAGTATCTAAAAGCAATAAAGACGTTTTATCTTTCTGTTCTTTATTTTGTTTGAACTTCCCTACTCTAGTTCCATTTTCTTCAATGTGCCGGGTTATTCTACCGGATGCACACATATTAGAGTGTTTCATACTTTTCTTTTGCTTCTTTTCTGTTTGTACTTTTAAGCTTTCTCGAGGACTGGTTGTCCTCTCTCCTTTGATCGATGTAATTATCAATACAAGGGAGTTTCTCATTTATATTAATTTTCGCACTTGTCACCATAAGTTGCCTGATTGAATTTTATGCAGTTATATTTATGAAGCATTCTTATACATATACGAGCTTCAAAAAGCCAATATTTTCTTTTACATGTGAGAACTTAAATAAGCTAATAGATTCCTTTACAGATGCAAACTTCAAAAGGCCAATAGATTCGAAAAGCCCATCTGTGAGTCCTTTGTTATGTAGCATTTTCCCGTTTATAGCAGGTTGCAAGTGCAGCTGTAAGGACATTAAAAAGGTACCACCAGCCAAGTTTTGCGTCCGTCTTGTGATTTAAAATCTTGGAGCTAAGAATACTGCGTTCAACTTAAATGAAAAACTCTTTGTATACGATGTGGCTTCCTCCTTGTTTCCAATCTGTTATGATCATTGCGCCAATAAATGAATCTCCCTGCATAAGCTTTCATTTCAGAAATTTAAGTGAATACACACAAAAAGTAGAATTGTCGTATTTGCAGTTTGAAACTCTGGATTCTGTTTTCTTTTTTGTTCGATGTTAAAACAAAACATCAACCTTTTGAGTTTTACCTTTGAAACCAAAGGCCTGCCCTCTCCCAGTAGGGCAATTGAAAATAATTATGTAATTTTATTGTTGGTTTCTAGAAGTTTGTCAATACGGTGACATTTGACATGGAATTCACTACTTCTGAGAAACATTTTTTTCATGCTATTGTGACTTTTGAACTCCTTTTCTTTGGCAGTCAAATGTTCTTAAAGAAAAAAGAAGAAAGCCAGATCCACCTTGTGTAGTCTGTGTGGGAAGTGGAAGGATTGAGTGCCATGATTGCCATGGAAGAGGTCTTTCTCTTTATTTCTCGCTCTCATTTCCCGTTGCTTGTCATTTTCAAAATTAAAACTATGCTAAAGCATATCCAAAGGGTGTATCTTACGGTCTTGGAGGCACGCCTTTCCTAAAAATGATATTGCTGTCATTGTGCTTTTGACCTTGTAGAGATTAAGAGATGACCTTGTAGAGATTAAGAGATGATCATTCTTGTAGATAGTACATTGGCCTTCATTTACTAATTAGGAGGTTTTACTTGCATGACATATCCAATTTTTTGGGGGAAAAAAAAAAAAAAGGTCGATAATACTTCCATTCTTCCTTTTAATGATATTGAACCATGTTAGGTTCTGAAATACAAGTTTCACACAAATGTTGCCATTGATCTCATTTTTCATTTTCATTAATAACCAAGTTGTTACTAATCATTTTCTTAAATAAATAAGAATGATCAATATGTGGTCCACTCATGAATTGAGGCTTTTTCCATTCTGTTGCAGCTCACAATTTCTACCCTAGTTAAAACTCAAGGTGAGACCAGTAATATCTTGTCCTGGAATGGAATATGGAAGCGTCTGAAATAATGATGTTTCATAGGTTCATTCATGTTACCCTTTGTTATCTTCTTTTAGATTCATGATTCCATTAATTCATCTGTTTCAAATGGTTGACGAGATAATCTTAAGCTTAGAGTGTTTCTAGGTGTAGTTTTCTCTCGCTTCTTCACCTCATTTCATTCCGCTTGACAAACACGTTCTTATTGCAGGAAGGACAAACTGTACTCATTTAGAGATGCTCCCAAAAGGGGAATGGCCAAAATGGTAAAACATTGATCCTTCTTATATTTTCTTTCGAAACCATATTTAGAATTCGGAGGGTTCTGTCCTGGGTTATTAAAAAATGCCCTGTCAGTGGGATATAGTTTTGAGCCATCAGACTTCACATTTTAAAACTTTACTAGGTGTTTTGACACTCCAAATCAACTTCCTTCAACCATTCTTGCAGGTGTAGGACTTGCGGTGGAAGTGGTCTTGGCTACTGCCCCCGCTGCCTTGGAACTGGTGAGTACAGGTACATAATGGGATTTCACTTCATGAAGAGGGATGCCAGCCCCACCCATAATCAGGAGAACGAAGTTCAAAGGAACCAGAAACGTCACAGCGTAGCGGATTTCTATGGACAATAATACATTTTGAGGGTATTATGGAGAGACTCCAATGGCGCTGTATTTCCAAAATTTTGATGTCATTTACGTGTTGATATAGCCTGAGTAGCGCAATTTTAGAATGTGCCAATAAGAGACGGATTAAACAAATTCCTGGGCTCGTGAGCACCGTCATAGACAAAATAATAGCATTACTACGTAGATAGCTCGGAGAATAACCAGATCTTTTTCTGCGTAATAAATAACAAGCAAACTTGGATGTTGCACGCTTTAATAAAAAGGCTGGTAGCTTGCAAAGCCTACAATTGTCTCAAGATATTTAGACATTACACCTCAAAATCATTACCGACATATACCACGATATATTGCTCGAAGAATCACGCATGTTGAATGCAGATGTGACTAATATTAGTGCACGATCCAAACTGTTTTAGGGGGATTCCAGCCCACTCCTATAGGATTGTGATTGTACATTCTACCTTTTTCTCTAACTTTTACTAATAAATTTTAATATGTCAATCATCTCAAACCTCTCAAACAAAGGTTTTCTACCTCCCCCTTAAGAGCCCTTAGGAGGCAAAGAAAGATTTCTCAAACATCACATTCAGTTAACCAAGCACGATAGAATGTAGAAGATCAGCATTTTAGAACAGCATCAAATCGCTTATTAAGCAAGCAAAGCAAAAGCCTATCAAAGGAAAAGGTAGGGAATGAGAAACTTCCTTCGCTAGGTTTGGTCTTGGAATTAATGTGAACCTGAAACCAGTCGAAAGAAAGGAGTCTAATGCACAGTTATTTGTGAAAACGGCACGGAATTGGAAACTGTCCCTTAGGGCAACAATGTTTTCATTTTAATACGACAGATCAGTCAACAAGTGACCAACTTGTTTGATCCGATGTACAGAGATAAATCAAAAAGCCAGTTATTTTAGTTTATTTCCATATGAATGATGAGAGAATATGTAGTAGAATATCCCAACTAGGTTGGCATTTTCCATCCTACACTAACTTCCCTACTTAAATTTTATTGAATAAAGCAAAAGCAAATTGCTATAGTTTAAAGAAAAAGCAAGTTGCTTTTTGTAACAATCTGATATCGCAGATGCCCACCAATCATATGTTAAATAGTGAATATTGCAGCTCTGCCACTAAATTTAAGAATTATTCATCAGGACAGGAACGAATCATGCACCATTCTGCCTCCACACTTTTAGGTGCTTCACCTCAGTAAAACATCATCTGGAACTGAATAGTTATCAAACCACCATAAAACCAAGAATATCATCAATAACAATAGATGAAAGAAGCGAATTCCAGATCAAATGAAAAGATCGGAAGATAGTGATTGCAACTAAAGCACAATTTGATACTACAAAGAAATCAAATATCAGTAAGACACAGAAAAGAGAGAATTTGTTTCTTAAAACACTTTGCAAAGCCCAGCCCATCACTTAATTCACTGATTTTTGCACAGCCCTCTCTCATGCAACAAAACGAGGTTATCCAAAGAAACACTGTTGAAAGCGAGAGAAGTAACAAAACCAGGTTATCCAATCAACTCCCATAATCAACCTACTTTCTTATCAACAAATAGCTAGTTCATTTTTGAAGTTATGCGAATAAATATGGATTTCTAATAGACTCAGATATTTACAGAAGTCGTTTCTTATGTTTGGCCAAAAAAAAGGTTCCGCAAAAAGATAAATGGCCATAAGAAAAATATTGTAAGAAATCATTACTGCAATGGCACCTTATGAACAGTATGTACCTTCGAGTTATAAAACTTTATTCTAGACAGAGAGGTCAACTATTTAGCATAGTAGACCAATCAAACAAAAAAAAAAAAAAAGTGTGAGCAAGTATCTCAGACATGATGCTTGAGCCCATCTGCAATTATGCTTCTACTTTCATCGCACAGCACTTGTGGATCACTTCCTTCTATGGGATTATGAATAATGACTTTGACAGATCCATAATTCAAGATACCCTCCATTCCTGCAGGCATGATATTACCAGTTCCTATTAGGGTGATCGGCACTACTGGCACTTTAGTCTTTGCTGCAACACTGAAGGCACCTTTCTGCGTGTCAACATCAAGATAGAACAATAGAAATTTCAAAAGTGGGCACATCACTACATCACTGCATCCTCTTCTCATTCCTACAACTGTAGTTATATAATGTACAGAAGATGATCCCCTTAGTTATTTCATATAGCCTAACGTGCTTCACAAGAAAATTGGTTGCTAGGTGTATGTAAAACTTCTTTTTTAATAATAAAGATCAATGCGCATGTTGAGCTTCCTGAAAACTGACTTTGGCTTCTAGATATGTTTGAATGATCTATCAAAAAAGTTTTTCGTCAAAGCCAAAAATATATGGCTTTTGGTTAAAGCTTTTCTAAATACACTATAAAACTCCTAACATAGTTTAAGTTAGACACTACATACATTCTAATGTTTATTACTTATTAGAAAATTTTAAAAACATTTTGATCTCATAAGCTCCTCTGTTCCAAACACTTACTGAAAAATCACAACTTTTGCTTATCTTTTTTTACCGGGTAAAAGCAAAAGAAAAAAATCTGCCAAACGGACCCTATGTACATTTCTCGCATCCCTTCGTTTGGTCAATAGAAAAAAGACAAAGTATTTCCTGTTTAGGAAATAGTTCCAAAGATTACCAAACCATATAAATCATAAATGCTTTTTGGCAACAGTTATATATTTCAAACTAGTGTATTCAACTTTTTATTACTCTGGTGAAAACTAGGCCGTATTTGGCTCTCAAAAGTATTCTTTAACCAAATTTCTTCCATTTCCTTTCATGGTTCTCAACCAAATAAGTGGACTCTACACTATTGCAGGTTCACAAGGATCCACAATGATCTCACCTTAAAAGCACCTAATATTCCATCTTTACTCCGTGTTCCTTCTGGAAAGAAAAAGACTGAGGCCCCCTTCTTTATTCGATCCGTACATTGCTTAAGACAGTCCTATAGGTGAAAGCCAACAGAATTCAAATCAACCAAACTGATATATCATGTTGAGAGAAAGCGAAAGAATTTAGTAGTAACAACTTTTCTACATTCCAATGCATAACAAGGGTGGTCAGAAGGAAAAGGAATACCAACTGACTTCTGCTGTCCATGCGCTTTAAAGGAATAACACCCAGGAAAAACATGGCCCAACCAATAATGGGGAAGAGAAAAATGCTGGTCTTGCTGATGAATTTAAAAGGTCTCCCAAGAGTCAAAAGAGTATATATGTCTAGAAAGCTCTGGTGATTGGAGACATAAACGGCTGGAGTGTCTGCTGGAGGTAGATTCTCCAGTCCCTCGAACTTAATCTTGTAAAATGGAATGACAGTTAAAGTTGCCCAAAGTTTAGCAATAAAGAAATGAGCTTTTCTTCGGTATTGATCCAACAAAAGTAGAATAGGATGTTGCAAGACCATCAGCACAAATAGAAAAACTGCGACAACAGCAGTGACAGCATAAAAGCATATCCCCCTAACCTTTGAACCCATACTTGGTTCTGCATATTTAAAAATAAATAAATAACTAAGCGAGAGAGAGAGAGAGAGTTATAGCTTTAGCTGATAGCAAGGAAATAGTGACAGAAGAAAAACCTAATTGAGTACCTGTTAACGAGAAAGTTGCACCAGGGGTCCCAGTTCCAGTAAGTTCAGATCTCACAGCTATGTATCTAGATGGCTTCTGTTGGCTTCGCATTTTGACAACATGTGTCCTTGGAATGCATATAAAGCTATTGCCAGCAGCTGTAGAAGAAAAGAATATTAATAATGGTTAAGTAATATAATTGCTACATTTATAAGAACATAGCACTTTGGGCCGGGATTACAATTGATCTTGAACACCTTGATATGACTTTATCAATAAATGTATGGCCAGAAAAGCAATCAGAATATAACAATAACCGTGAAACCGGTCAGTAATTCAGATGTGCTAGTATTAGAGGAAACAAGCATGAGGAACCCAAAAAACTATTGTTTTCACCAAGGACAGTAATATTTCCATATAATGTTATAGTTTGCTAGAGTTCTGGGTAGATAATAGGTGAACATTTGAGAATCACAGAAGGATTAGTGGTTTTTTCAGCTTCAAGGGTAAATACTTGGCTTAACACTATCAAGTTCATGAAACCATCAGGAAGCTTATTCCTAGTCCATCAAACAAATAAGACTTATTTGTACAAATGCCCCCTGAACTTTCCAAATCTAACAATTTAGTCCCTTTTATTCTTGGCGATCAACCCCCTGAACTTATAATTTTTGACAATTCAATCATTTTTGCACAAATTCGTTAAAATTTGGATGATTTTATATGCGTAGCTTGCACATTATAGTCTAAGAAGAATGTTGTTCATCATTTTTGTTTATTTTCAATACAATTTCCTTTAAAATCTTCAACTTAATCAACCTAAACTTTAAAAAGAAATTTGCATCCAAATTAAGCAAAAATACCAATAATGGTCATCTCGGACTATAATATGTAAGTTTTGTGCAAAAAACTTGATAAGGCCCGGGGAGTATTAATAGAACAAACAAAAGAACCCACAGTAATTTCTTCCACGAGGAAATTAGAAGAATAGAAAACAGAGGAAATTCCTTTTGTCTGGTATTACTTGAGAAAATTAGCATAAGGATACAGAGAATTCGAGAGCTCTGCAACTCTCCCAAAGACCACTCAAAATTTGCCTCGCCTCCCTTCTCTCTGCTCCCCTCTTTATTTACTTGGCCCTCAGAAATCTTGTCTCGGTGACCACGCCCTCCCTAACTAACTCACGTTTTTCAGATATCAGAAATAACAAACTGATTTCCAGAAAAAAATAACCTCAATACCCCAAAATGCACCAACAAACAAAAATCAGTAACAGAAAATAAAAAAATGCAACCTAAAAGACACATCTGCCCTTATTTTCTATGGCGCCGAGTATAAGTGAATCTTATTGGGGGTTTATCAAAACTATCCTAATTTTAATTGATTTAGGCAAAAACGACTAAATTGTCAAAAATTATATGTTCAGATGGGTTAATTGCCAAAAAAAAATTTAAGGATTAAATTGCCAAATTCAAAAAGTTCAAGGAGCAATCGTACAAATAAGTCAACAAATAATGTAGATAAAATGCTAAGAATGCCTTCGCTTACAATAATTTGTATAAACCAGCCTGGCCGTTATATGTAGAGAGCACCCTATCCAACGTTCCTTACGAGCAAACACCTGCATTAAGTGGGAAGAAATCAACAGTCAACACACTGATATAGAACCTTTTTAAAGAAGCAATAGCAGTATAAAAATGCATGATCACCCCTTTATTTTTTTTATTTTTTTTCCCTTAATGATCACCCCTTAGTTGATAGATGAGAATTAGTAGCACAGAGTTGTCACAACCCAAACCCAGGGCCGTTATTAATTTGAATTAATCATAATTAATTAAAATAAATTCAGGATTTATTAACAAAATCCAATATTAATTTTTTGCAAAAATAAGTAATAACGTATATTACTCCAAAGCTTTAAATTACACTTATTTATAAAAAAATAAAAAATAAAAAATAAACAATAAAGACCATGATTTACATTTTCCTCAAAATAATCCAACCATGGGACAGTGCCGACTAACACAGTTTCATACACGAGGCTATAATACAACTCCGAAATTAAAATAATAAAAGAACAATATAAACTGACTCACAAATCTTCGTGCAACTGCAGTTCGAACATCTGCTAATCCTGGAGGGGAAAAACATAAAAAAAGGCCGAGTGCTCAGCAGGGAGGAAAAGGGGAAACAACATCAAAACACTTTGGACAATCACAGTCGAACAATAAAAGATACAAACGTATACAAACAGCCATCACAAAGACTCTCATATCACATATTTCCAGTTATCAATTGTACATATGTCAACCACCATTTCATTAAAATGCATGATAGGGCGTGCAAGAGACAAACCTGAAACTCTCCTAAAGCTTTCTACCTGACTGTGTTCCTTAAAATCGCTAAATCAGTATGAAGATCTCTGAATCTAATAAAAAGTCTAACTAGACATTGGGGGTCCAAGTCTCATGGAAACCAATCCATAGATCTTAGGCCAAGGGCACCAATAACAGGTAACCAAACCTATTCCCAACACAAAAATAGGACACGATCTAGTTGAGACACTAACCCAAACTTAGCAAAAACCAAAAAAATACATAACTGAAAGTAAATAATGAAAATGTAAATATAGGGATAAATAAAAAATAGCCCGAGCATCCACTCATTTGTCTCATTACCTTTCAGACACATAGCTGAGCGTGGGTAGCAACTGACTGAGGGTATAGAACCAATGCAATTATATATGCAAAATGAAATGCACACAAATTCCAAAATCAAGAATAGAACATGTTAACTACTCAAATATCCAAAATATGAATATCCTAGCCCATTTATTAAATTTCTTTATATTTGGCACATCCTCATTGTCCAATTTAAACCTCATTCCTAGTGCTTAAGCAATTAGTTAGGACTCTAGGCCATGTACCATTCATCCCCATAACAATTTCTTGTTCAGAACTGTTTCTACGTGAAAATAGTTCATTCAACTGACTCTTGGACAGATTCAACATGCCGAGCAGGGAAATTCGTAATATTAATATAGTCACCAAAAATTACAAAGTAAAGTAGACAGACGTAGCTTTCTATTAAACTATCACACTCCATCTTTCGGGTTTGTTAAGACCCTGAAAACAGGTCTGGAAAAGGGACTAGACGTTCAGGATTTTGGCATGCATTTTTTCCTAAACTTAAAAATGTCATAACTTATGCTACAAGTGTCCGATTTGGACGTTCCTGGTATCAAGTCGAAGCTTAGGACGTCTACTTTGAGATTATTTAACTTTCTAATCCGAAAAGATAAAAGGAAAATACAGTTTTTCTATTTTCTATGGGCCGCCACTGTCTTAAGCCGTAAAACCGAGGTCCAACATCCAATCAGGAAAATCCCTCATGCATGCTTCAAATCCAATGGCTAAACACAAATTCAACACTAGAATAAGAGGGAGAAAACTGGATTGAAAACATGCAAATGAATTAAAAAAAAAAAAAAAGATTTGCAATCCTACCTCCAACTTTTGAAATCTCCATCAAATCACGCTCAAAGCATGTCATTGATATCAAAACCGAACTCCCCATGGTTGAAAACATCAAAGCCCTATGCTTTGGAGTTTTGGAAGCTATCTCCCAAAGACGAGAGCAAAAACGAGAGGAAGAAGAGAGAGCACAAGAGAATGAGAGAGAGTGAGGCAGGGGCTGCGCGTGAGAGAGAGAGAGAGAGAGAGAGAGAGAGAGAGCACGTGAGGTGGTGGAGGAAATGAAGAAAAGAAAAGGAAAAATATAAAAGAAGTATTTACACAAAATATTTATTTTTGAACACTTTTTTTTTTTCTTTAACCCGGGATACGCAAGGCCGCATCTAAAAGCACCTTTTTAAAATATAATGGTTTGTTTGTAAAGGGATCTATTTTTTAAAAACAAAAGATTTTTAGTTTTAAAAAATAAAAGTGTTATTTAAATTTTTTTAAAGTAAAAAATTATTTGAATGGATAAAAAATTTTCTTTATTTAAAGAGAAACTCTTTTTTATTTTCAAGTACAAAATTTGAGGAAAATCTATATTTTTAAAGTGAAAATTTTTTATTTTTTTAAATTAGATATATTAAACAAACAAAGCATAAATATTTTTAAATTTTTGAATAAATTTTGATTTTCACTATCTTTCTTTTTTAAGTTTACCCTTTCCTATTTTTTATGAGGAAAAAACTCTGATAGAGTTCAATTTATATACCTATCAATAAGGAATGTTTTTAAACCATTAAGATCTAATTAAAAGAATAAGATATTGTTTATGTACAATTACTATAATATATCTTCCCTCATAAAAATTAAAAAATCAAGCAAAAAAAAAAAGAAGAAATTAAAAAAAGACCAACATCCACCTTTAGCGACCAGATCCGAGGCCCTTACCCCCACAGGCAAAAAAAATGCCCCTCGACCTTCCCCGCGACTTCCAGCATTCCCCCCATTTGTAACTAGATCGGGTGGCCATCCTCCCCATCTGCTCCTTTTTTGCTTTCTTGGTCCGTAGATGTTCCTTCATCGCATTAGGATCTGGTTCCTATAACCGAAATAATAACGGTTATTTTCAATCCTCATTTCATACAAGCTTAGTAAAACGTAAAAATTCTATGTTTCATTTCCCAATCATGAACTTAGGGGTCTAATATCTCATTTATAACTTTTCTACTAACTTTTGGCAAAATTACAATTTTTGCCCTAACAGGATTTTTCATCATAACCTTACTTTTCTTTGATTTACAACTTGGTTTTGGTTAGAGTCTTAATTAAGCCATTTTAAGTCCATTAGGACCATTTTCTATCATTCTTGAAATTTTAGGTAAAAATGACCGCTTTGCTTCTAACGGGTCTTTGGGCCATATCATTTTCATTTTAATGCTTAGATTAGATTTTTTAAGCCTAAAAATCATAAAATCAACTTTCTAGTGTTTATCGGGTCTTTATCGCTTTAATCGCCCCAATTTTCATACTTAGTTCACACGGGTCCCTCGGGTGGTACTATTCTGACATAGGGGTCGTTATTCTTCATTTACTTACATTTCGAGATTTCGAATGGGTGGTTTATTAATCCTCAAAACATCCATCCTTCTTTTCTGGGCCTAGATCACCGAGGGGGCTCGGGTTTCCATCCCAACCACATTTTGTTTTATCCGTCGTTTCCTAAAATACTCCTTTGCGCTGTTTTAGAAATTTCGACAGCATTTTCACTTAATTTTTGGGTTCCTAGTGTTTAAGAAACGCCTCAAAACTATTTAACCAATTCTAATCTGTCACGTACTAAACCAGAGGCCTAATTTTTATGTAAAAACGTAAACTTTTTACATTAAAATCTTCACATTTCACACATTTTCTTATCCAACCATTTCTCATACCACTAATCTATAATTAGCATATAATCATTCTAATTAATAAATTGAGGAATGAAAGTAGTCGAGATCACTACTGAAGTCATTCAATGACATCCAACAGGTAGGTTGACTCCAATCGGTGATCAAAGGAGCCGTTCAATCTCGCGCGCACAAACTTTAATTCACCGTTCTTTACGTTTGAAATTCAAGTTGGCAAATCCGATGCTGCGGATGTATCCAGAACGTCAAAAATAGGCCAGAGAGCCATCCTTCAAAATTTGAGGTCCGGTTACCATTAACCCGCAGCAGCATGGGCCAAGATAGGTACCATTTTGTAGATCTTGACGAGAGGAACCCATTTTCGGTGTCAATTTTCCGAATCAAAGCTCCCATCGCCAGAAAACACCTCCCCACGGTGGGCGACGTTCGATCTCCATCGTCCGGCGTCGATTCCTGCAATTAAGTTGGGGCTTTTATTCTTCATACTATTCTGAGCATTTTGGGCTAGGCGGTGTCACTCACCTCTGCCGAAATCGACTAGTTCCACGGCGGCGTTGTGGCTGTGGCAGCGACGGCGAACCTTCGAGCAGTGCGATCCTGCGACCGTTGAGGTGAAACAAGACCTGGGTTTTGTCCTCTTCCTCACCGCGAATCTATTAGGACTAGAATCACCTCAATCAGAGGTCGGAGAGCAAAGATACAGCATCGGGAAATTCATGCACTCTGGCTACTTCGGGTGGCATGTGCGGCGTCTTCAAGTGGAGGTTCCAGCGACTTAACCCACCATTGGACTCAGCTCAACGAGAGCTTTTCAATGAGATCGGTAGTGTCGAAAACGGATGCCGTTTCCGATTTGTAGTTACTATTCACTCACGGTGTAGGGGAGAAAAGAGAGATAGAAGGAAAAATGAGGGCATTTTTTGCAAAATCTGACCTTTTCTACCTTTATATGCTTTTTTTTGTGAAAATTTTAACATATGCTATACTGACTAATTTAGGCGTGCTGAACTCAAATATATCAGTTTTAAATTCATTCGAGGTCATTTCGACCAGTTTTTTGGTACTGCGATTTCTTTGACTAATTTGAGCATACTGATTCTAAATATATCAGTTTTATTTCAAGAAAATGTCATCTTGACCAATTTCTTGATACTATATATTGATGGGTCAAAAGTTACATTTTATGCTCAATTGACTAATTTGAACATGGTAATTCTAAATATATCAATTTTATATCAAGAAAAAGTCATCTTGTCTGATTTCTTGATACTGTTTGTGACACACACGCGTATACACATAAAATCACTACATTTCACATTTTAAACATGGAATTCATCGTATACATTCTATGTATCGATTTTCCGAGAATGATGAAATTTCACGGTTGTCACAGGAATCATTTCCAAAATTTTGTTTTTAAAACAAAAAGAAAAAGATGGAATTTTGGTAAACTTTGTCCCTTGGATCAAAACCTCTTTAAACCTAAGTCATTGATCTTCTAATTCTTTCCAGTGAGTTTATTTTGTTATTCCTCTATTTATGATTGTAGGAAAAAATCGGTAAAAACACATCAAAGTGGCACAGCGGAATTACAAAAAATTTTCAAGATCGTTAAATATCTCGTGATGCCATATACAATAAACTAACAACGATATAATTTCATACCTCAGAGGATGCCAACTGTAGGAGGAGAATGATTGAAGGGCTTCAACCAACTAACCTTCTCTATTATTCTCCAATTCCCTGATGGCAGAGTGTGTGGGCACTCGGTTCCTCGACTGGTACACTAGCACTGCTAGTCTTCTTCCGACCACCCAGATCTCTAAAGAACTTATTGTCACGGTGAGTTATGCAACAATAAGCCTGCTCACCTGAGAGTCTGTGGTCTAAGAGAATTGGAGTGGTAGAACCCCTATTCATAAACTGGCATGAGGTGATCCCTTAAATTCGAATTGGACTAGGATAAGATTTTCTCCCTTATCCACTTACAAAAATCTGAAAATTCTAGGCCAAACTTTAGGGATAATTTTCGGTCACTTTAGAATTTTTGCAATCCAATCAAACAGGATTTTAACTCAAATTTTATCTCCTCATTTATCCATAATAATGAATTTTCCCTAACCCAAAAACAAGACTACATCCGGCGACTTTAATGTGAGGAGAATCAAAATCTAAATAGGATTTTCTTGCTCAAATTTTATCTCACCCTCATCCATTAGTAACCAAAAATCACCCTTAGGTTTATCCAATAATTTTCGGCCATTGTTGAGGGGACAGAATCAAAATTCAACTATGATTGAAACTTGAATTTTCCCTACATCCTTATCCCATAAAATCCGAATTCTCCTAGGACTTATCCACCCTAACAAATTCAGTTTTTCCTTGATAGATTTAGAATTCAAAATTTAGGTAGGATTCAAACAAGATTTTCGTCTCCTTTATCCAAACAAAACTGAATTTCATCTTGTGGATAATCCACATGAAATTCGAATCTTATATAGATTGTGATTCAAAATTTGAATTTGAATTTCAAAGTTCAAATTTCAAAATTCAAACTTCAAATTCAAATTTCAAATTTAAATTTCAAATTCAAATTTCAAATTTCAAATTTCAAATTTCAAATTCAAATTTCAAACTCCATAAAAAGTTGTATTTCAAATTTTGTTCTCATGGATAATTTTCTACAACTCCAATTCAATCTCAAATAAAATCATGGCAACTTTATTTGGAGTTTGAATAATTGTGTACTCTATTATCCAAAACAAAATCTAAATTCAACCAGAGAGAATCTTATCCACCATCCTGATCCTATGTCAACACCATCCATGCTAAGTCAACTAGCTAATAAGCATACACAGATCAATTTGCCATTCGTTAAGGAATTATGTGGAGCTAGTAGAGGGACTAATTGGACATATATAATCAGGCTCTCGTGAATCCCTATGATCATCATTCTGTACCGAACAACTTAATCATATGATCACTAATTTCAGAGTCATACCACTATAAACCTGAAACTGAACTCCTAATTATATACCGTATTACGAAAGCCTATGACATGCTATTGTCCAATGACCTTGTTATGAATGCAAAACCCTCATATGATATCCATGATCAGTCTTAGGTCAAAGTCTGTTCAACCTACTGATTAGGCTATCTTAAAGTTCTATTATACTACCAAATAAGAAAATGATTATTCACCATATATGAATAAGAAGTCATCCGCCTAGCAGACGACCTAAGGCCTTGTCCATTTTCACGTCTAGTATAATGCCTCTAAGAGGATACCCTTAACTCCTTATTAGAGCTATGATTCATATATCTGTAAACAAACCCTTCATCGTATACAAGTCATGCACCTAACGAACCAGTCTATAAGCTTACTACCTCTGAGACGCTTTAGCCATTGGAACATCTAAGTACATAAGTCATATACATAAAGTAGTTTATTTACTCAAGATTAAGGTTATTGCATAATGAACGTCAAAAGTAGATTGATCCACTCATAGCGGACTACGTAGATCGGTCACGCTCTAATCTCGATCCAATATGTCACCACTAAGTAACATATCTATGTCTCTACTCGGGAGTCTATGCGCTGGACAGTCAAGACAAACTGTCCCCACTATGGCTTTAGACAACATAATAGTGTTAACATGAGTTAGATGCTTGGTCTAACCCTATAGACTACGCACCTTAGTTTAGACCACTTACTTTAGAACATTATCTTCTTGCATATAAAATTTATTACATGCAACGTTCTAACAGTTTTAACACAAGCAGTCAGTGAGCCATATTGCTTACATTTACTATAACATATAAATAGAATGAGGACAAAGAGCAATGTAATGAATAACCTCTATTATTAATTTTATTATCTAGTTCAAAATAAATGAAATACATCAAAATGTCTTTCATACTTAGGGCATTTCCTAACAATCTCCCACTTGCCCTAAGCCAGTAGATGTGCCATGTTACACATCCCCATCATCTCGATATGCCTATTAAAGCTTCTGGCTGCCAAATTCTTAGTAAAGGGATCGGCAATGTTGTCCTCGGACATGATTTTACATACATCCACGTGCCCTCTAATGATGTGGTGCCTTCGATCTATTTACTTGGTCCTCTTGTGGTGCCGAGATTCCTTTGTGTTAGCAATAGCCCCGGTGTTATTACAGTAGAGTGTGATAGGCTTGTCAACACCTGAAATGACCTCAAGGTCTCTAAAGAACTTGTGGAGCCAAATCACTTCTTTAGATGCCTCAGCTGCAGCCACATACTCAACCTTCATCATAGAATCAGCTGTGCAACCCTGTTTCATGCTCCTCCATACAATGGTGCCTCCTCCAAGTAAGAACACTGACCCTGATGTCGATTTCCTTGAATCCTTGCAAGTCTGGAAGTCTGAGTCTGTGTATCCTATGGGTGTTAGATCCCCTCCAGAATACACTAGCATATAATCCATCGTTCTCTTAAGATACTTGAGTATATGCTTTACTGTTTGGCAGTGCTTGATTCTAGGATTTGCTTGATATCAACTCACCATACCTACTGCAAAACAAATATTCGGGCGAGTGCAAAGTATAGCGTATATAAGGCTACCCACAGTGGATGCATAAGCGACCTTACTCATATGCTCTCTTTCTTCCGATGTCTTGGGACAGTCATCCAATGAAAGAGTTAGACCAGCAATAGAAGGTTGTGAACCTTTCTTTGCCTCTTATATTGCAAACTTGTCAATTATTTTATCTATATATGAAGTCTGGGATAATGCTATCATTTTATTCTTTTGATCTATAAAGAGACAAATGCCTAGAATATAATTAGCTTCTCCCAAGTCCTTCATGTTAAACTATTGGTTCAACCAAAGCTTGACCGATGATAAATTCCTTACATTATTCCCAATGAGCAGTATATCATCGACATAGAGTACTAGAAAGACACTTTACCATCCTTGATATATTTATCAACACAGGGTTCATCAATGTTCTGCTTAAAATCGAATGTTTTGATCGCTTGATCAAACCTTTGGTTCCATGAGTGGGATGCTTGCTTTAATCCATAAATGGATCTAAGCAACTTGCAGACTTTTCTTTCTTTACCTTTTACCATGAACTCTTCGGGCTGTATCATGTAGATACTTTCCTCAAGATAGCCATTCAAGAATGATGTCTTGACGTCTATTTGCCAGATCTTGTAATCAAGAGCCGTAGCAACGGACAGAAGAATACGGATAGACTTCAGCATAGTAATAGGCGAAAAGATTTCATCGTAATCGATTCTAACCTTTTGCATGTACCCCTTTGCAACCAATCTAGCTTTGAAAGTTTCTATTCTCCCTTCTGCATCCTTCTTTCTTTTATAGACCCACTTGCATCCAATGGGTTTTATCCCATCTGGTAGATCCACAAGTTCTCAAACAGAGTTAGATTTCATGAAATCCATCTCATTGTTCATGGCCTGTTTCCAAGATTTAGAATCAACATCATTTATAACTTCATCGTAAGTGACCGGATCCTCCTTATACTCATGAGCCTTAGCCTGGTATACCTCAGTATCATACATGAAGAAATCAGGCTTCCTTGAAACCCTCCCAATACAATGAAGCATCCTATTTTGTTGACCGTCTGTAGGTCTTTCACTAGAACTCCGACTTGTGTCCAAGACCGAAACCTGTGGAGTAGTTCTTTCACCCGATAACTCTTTTAACACCACTTTGGTTCGAGGCTTAAAGTCATTCATGTGACTTTCCTCCAAGAATGTCACATGAGTTGATACATTAACTTTTTGTTCTTTCAGGTTATAGAACAGACCTCCCTTAGTTCCCTTAGAATACCCTACAAACATGCATAGTTCCGACCTTGGCTCTAACTTCTTCGCATCCCCATCCAGTACATATGCCAGGTAGCCCCATATTCTCATATGTCTAAAGAAGGGCTTCCTGCCATGCCACAATTCATACGGAGTCTTGGGAATTGACTTACTTAGAACCTAGTTCAGAATATAGCACGCCGTTTGTAGTGCATATCCCTAAAATGATAACGGCAGTATAGAATAACTCATCATGGACTGTACCATATCCATTAAGGTCCTGTTTCTCCTTTCAGCTACACAATTCTATTGTGGAATACCAAGTGCAGTCAATTGGGATAATATCTCATTCTCTATAAGATATCTTAGAAATTCATCGGAGAGGTATTCACCACCTTGATTGGATCGAAGTGTCTTTATGGATTTACCCAATTGCTTTTCCACTTCCACACGATACTCTTTGAACTTGTCAAAGGTTTCGCTCTTGCAGTGCATTAGGTATACATGTCCATACCTCGAGTAATTGTCTATAAAGGAGACATAATAGTCATACCCTCCTCGTGCTATGACGTTCATGGGGTCACGTACATCGGTATGCATAATTTCTAAGAGTTACTGAGCCCTAGTACCGTTAGCTCCAAAAGACCTCTTAGTCATCTTACCCTCAAGACAAGACTCACATTGAGGAAGATGTACCTCCTCCAGATATCCTAGAGGACTGTCCTTCACCAATCTTTGAATCCTATCCTGATTAATATGACCAAGTCTTGAATGCCAAAGATACGCCTTGTTAGAGTGAGAAACTTTCAACCTTTTAGAGTTATCTGTTAATTCAGTGTCAAGCAGTGAGTACATATTTGATTTGATTAAATACAGGTTTCCATCCATCCGTCCAGAACAGATAAAAGACTTATTTTTACGAATATCAACTCTTTTATTAAAAGAAACTAAATAAGAATCCTTTATTAAATAAGCTACCGATATAAGGTTTCTACTAAAATTAGGAACACAAAAATAGTCTTTCAATAATATATATCTAAATTTATCAAAATATAAATGTACGTCTCCCACTGCCTTAGCTACCACCTAGCTACCGTTTCCGGTCCGCAACGAGAGGCTCCTATCATATAGACTTCTCATTTCCATGAACCCATGTATAGAAACACACACATGATTAGTGGCACCCAAATCAACGACCCAAGTGTCTTTAGATTCTTCCACCAAACACGCTTCTAGATATAGAAGTTCCTTACCTTCCTTGCCCTTAGTGGTTAGGAACTCCCGGCAAGCCTTCTTGAAGTGACCTACCTTCCCATAGTAGAAGCACTTGGACTTTTTAAGATCCTTGGGCTTTTTGTTCTTCTTCTTCTTTTCCCCATCCGAGACAGGAGGATTAGAAGAACTAGAAGCCGCTTGCTTCTTATTTGGCCTCTTCCTCTTCCGTGAAGGTTTGGAAGATTCTGCCAAATTGGCCTCTCCTTTTGGTTGGACTGCATCCCCGTCCTTGATCATCCGCTCATAAGTTTGGAGTTGCTTCATGAGCTCGGTGAGTCCTAACTCCCTTGTCGCCAAATTATATACGGCCTTAAACCTCATAAAATCCTTAGACAGAGTTTTAAACACCATCTTGATCTGGGTGTTGTAGTCCAGCTCAGTACCATTTTTGGCAGCCTCAGCAAAGAATCCCATTAGAGTTATCATATGGTCCTTCACCCAAGTACCTGCTTTCTGCTTAGAGTTCATAATACTGGTGATAGCAGACTGTCAAGCCAATTTTTCTTGGCCTCCGAACATATCCTCCAGATTTTCCATGATCTCCCTAGCAACTTGATAAGTCTCATGCTGCTTTTGTAAAGCACTCGTCATGCTAGCAAGAATGTAGTACCGAGCTATCTCATTGGATTCTCTCCAATAAGTATAGGCAGCCGGGATCTCTTCAAGCGGTGTGTCAGGTTTGGGCCCATGTGGGCATGGTTCGTCCAGTACGAACTTGTGTCTCTCACAGCTGAGAACTATTAGTAGATTTCTTTTCCAGTCTTTATAATTATCACCATTCAGCTTATTTTCATTAAGTATTGAAATGAGGGGTGTCGGTGACATTTTAAACTAAAATAAAATTATACTAGACATCATTACAAAGCCCAAGCAAATATATAGATAATTTAGCAAATAAAACATACAAGTATGTTCCTACATGAAACTTGAAAAACATGTAACATTGTAATGGTAATTCTCAGTACCTATTGTCTCAAGCCACCGAGGGCTGGTCATGAGACAAATAGCCAGAACATAGACCCTGTTCAATTAATATATGTTGCCTTAAATCCTCCAAGGTTAAGACATATATTAATAACCGCTTATTTTGGACATCAGTTTAGTTAACAGAGCTTCTAGGGAAGGTTAATAACTAAACGAGTCTTGAGTATATAACCATTGTTTACGTAACTCGATCCACGTCCTACCAAGCCACCGAGGGACGGTCATGAATAAAATCATACCCAAACAGGTTTTTTACATAGGAGATCCAACCTAGTATACCAGCAGCGATAAACACCTACCGAAGGTGTGGTCAAGGCAGAACTGACGCGAGGTGTTACTATGCTTTCACATATGGATTAATAATGAAGGCCGTAAGTTTTGTTTGAAACCCTCTTCCTCTCAATATTTTGAAAAACATGTAATTTTTGACAAATATGTATGATCAATATATACTGAGCGGTATTCACCTATCCTATATGACATGTTATCAAATATGCATACAAGACATCCATCAATACATATTCATCCATCCATGATATATCACAGGAAAAATAATTGACGGTATAAATAACCAAGCCATGGTCCCATCCTAGAACAAAGAAAATAAAGATTACAAAATTCCATCCAAAGCATTCTTTGGGTCTTGAATTTTGTTCTGTCTTCTTGTATCCATATTTATGTGGCCTCTCCATTTATTTCTCATCCCAAGAATCATTTAAAATTTAAATTTCAAAAATTTAAATTTCAAATTCGAATTTCAAATTTAAATTTCAAATTCAAATTTTAAACAATTTAAATTTCATGTGTAATAATATGTAATTTCAAAAATTTCAAATTTTCAATTACATATTTTTAAACATGATTTAAAATTAAATCTTAAATTTAAAAATCGAAATTTTCGTTTTTCAGCCCATCGGCCCACGGGGCCCGGAGGCCCCCAGCCACCGTGTGTAGCCACCGTGGGCAGCCCCCAGGGGGCTGGCAGCCCATGACCACAGGCCGGGTGCAGCCTTGCCAGCTGTAGGCAGGGCCTGCAGCCACAGGCTACATGCCCAGGTGGGTGCAGTAGCCACCAGGCTGCAGGCGGGTTGCACACCCGGGTAGGCGCTACAGCCCGTTAGGCTACAGGCAAAGCCTGCGGCCGTGGGTAGTGTTGGCCTGGACAAGGGTTGCCATAGCCCCATCCTGCCCGAGGGCAGGGGCTACAGCCCTACCAAGGCTAGTGGCCTATCCCGAGGGGGCAGTCCTCGATTTTCGTGTCATATTCCAATTTTCCCATTAAAATCTCTAAAAATTAATTTGAATTCTAATTAAATTAGAATTTTCCACACAAATTAAATTTCAAACCTTAAATTAAATTTAACTTTTGAGAAAAATAAATTATGGTCTTCAAACTTTAATCTCCTCCAAGAATAATTACATAAAATTTCCTAAACCATTTTCAGTGTACAAAATTCTAATCATAATAATTCTAAGAGACATAAAATTAAAATCCATGGAAAAATTACGGTGGTGATAAACCGCTCCCATGGTTACATAAAAAATTCTAGATACAATTTTTTCTAAATTCTAAGGAAACATAACCGGTATAAACAAGTATGCTTATAATAATTTAAAAAAATTAAAATAACCACATACTACATACATAATTCATGATAACAATATAAAGGAAATCTAGAATGCCACTCTCTAAATATCAAAAAAGACTAACTAATTGTCTAATTTATGTACATGGCATAGTCACGAGATGGCTCTGATACCAATTGTAGGAAAAAATCGGTAAAAACGCATCAAAGCGGCGCAACGGAATTACAAAGGTTTTTCAAAATCATTAAATATCTCGTGATGCCATGTACAATAAACTAACAACAATATAATTTTATACCTCAGAGGATGCCAACTATAGGAGGAGAATGACTGGAAGGCTTAAACCAACTAGTCTTCTTTACTATTCTTCAATTCCTCGATGACAGAGTGTGTGGGCACTCGATTCCTCGACCAATATGCTAGCACTGTTAGTCTTCTTCCGACCACCCAGATCTCTAAAGAACTTATTGTCACGGTGAGTTATACAACAATAAGCCTGCTCACCTGAGAGTTTGTGGTCTAAGAGAACTGGAGTGGTAGGACCCCTATTCATAAACTGGCATGAGGTGATCCCTTGAATTCGAATTGGACTAGGAGAAGATTTTCTCCCTTATCCACTTACAAAAATCTGAAAATTCTAGGCCAAATTTTAGGGATAATTTTTGGTCACTTTAGGATTTTTGCAATCCAAATTCAAACAGGATTTTAACTCGAATTTTATCTTCTCATTTATCCATAAAAACAAATTTTCCCTAGCTCAAAAACAAGACTAGATTCGGCTACTTTAATGTGAGGAGAATCAAAATCTAAATAGGATTTTCTTACTCGAATTTTATCTCACCCTTATCCATTAGTAACCGAAAATCACCCTTAGGTTTATCCAATAATTTTCAGCCATTGTTGAGGGGACAGAATCAAAATTCAACTGTGATTGAAACTTGAATTTTCCCTACATCTTTATCCCATAAAATCCGAATTCTCCTAGGACTTATCCACCCTAACAAATTCAGTTTTTCCTTGATAAATTTAGGATTCAAAATTCAAGTAGGATTCAAATAAGATTTTCGTCTCCTTTATCCAAACAAAACTGAATTTCATCTTGTGGATAATCCACATGAAATTTGAATCCTACATGGATTGTGATTCAAAATTTGAATTTGAATTTCAAAGTTCAAATTTCAAAATTCAAACTTCAAATTCAAACTTCAAATTTAAATTTTGAATTCAAATTTCAAATTTAAATTTCAAATTCAAATGTCAAATTTAAATTTCAAATTCAAATCTCAAATTCAAAATTTAAATTTCAAATTCAAATTTCAAACTCCACAAAAAGTTATATTTCAAATTTTGTTCTCATGGATAATTTTCTACAACTCCAATTTAATCTCAAATAAAATGATGGTAACTTTATTTTGATTTCGAATTATTGTGTACTCTATTATCCAAAATAAAATCTAAATTCAACCGGAGAGAATCTTATCCACCATCCTGATCCTATGTCAACACCATCCATGCTAAGTCAACAAGCTAATAAGCATATACAGATAAATTTGCCATTCGTTAAGGAATTATGTGGAGTTAGTAGAGGGACCAATTGGACATACATAATCGGGCTCGCATGAATCCATATGATCATCATTCTGTACCGAACAACTCAATCATATGATCACTAATTTCAGAGTCACACCACTATAAACCTGCAACTGAACTCTTAATTATATACCGTATTATGAAAGCCTGTGACAAGCTATTATCCAATGACCTTGTTATGAATGCAAGACCCTCATATGATATCCATGATCAGTTTTAGGTTAAAATCCGTTCAACCTACTGATTAGGCTATCTTAAAGTTTTATTATACTACCAAATAAGAAAATGATTATTCACCATATATGAATAAGAAGTCATCCGCCTAGCAGATGACCTAAGGTTTTGTCCATTTTCACATCCAGTATAATGCCTTTAAGAGAATACCCTTAACCCCTTATCAGAGCTATGATTCCTATATCTGTAAACAAACCCTTCATCGTATACAAGTCATGCATCCAACGAATCGGTCTATAAGCTTACTACCTCTGAGATGCTTTAGCCATTGGAATATCAAAGTACACAAGTCATATACATGAAGTAGTTTATTTACTCAGGATTAAGGTTATTGCATAATGAACATAAAAAACAGATTGATCCACTAATAGCGGACTACGTAGATCAATCACGCTTTAGTCTCGATCCAATATGTTACCATCAAGTAACATATCTATGTCTTTACTCAGAAGTCTATGCTCCAGACAATCAAGACAAACCATCCCCATCATGGCTTTAGACAACATAATAGTCTTAACATGAGTTAGATGCTCGGTCTAATCCTATAGACTATGGACCTTAGTTTAGACCACTTACTTTAGAACATTTTCTTCTAGCATACAAAATTCATTACATGCAATGTTGTAACAGTTTTAACAAAAGCAATCAGTGAGCCATATTTGCTTACATTTACTTTAACATATAAATAAAATGAGGACAAACAGCAATATAATGAATAATCTCTATTATTAATTTTATTATCCAGTTCAAAATAAATGAAATGCATCAAAATGTTTTTCATGCTTAGGGTATTTCCTAACAGTGACATCATCATGTAATTGGTTGGTCAAAGTTTGACCAAAAGTCAAACCGAAAGCGATTTTACCGAAATCGTGCCGGCGGGTTTCTAAAGCCGTCCGTGTGATCGGTTTGCCTTAAATCACTTTCATTTGGCCAAAAATCATTACCGTAAGTATTTCATCCTTTTGTGGACCATGGTCATCGTCTAGGGTTTTTAATACCAAATTGGCATCGTTTTACTCATTTCAGTTCGGTAAAATTTTTCACAACCGAATCCTTAACCTTTAACATCATTTGAACAATTTATTTCTTTCTAAACAATATTAAATCATAAATTTCACATTTGAAACATTAAAATTAGCATATACATATAATGTACATAATTCCCAAGAACGATGAAATTTCTAGGTTGTAACATCCATAGTCTATGGGGTTAGATCAAGCATCTAATTCATGTTAAAACTATTATGTTATATAAAGCTAATTATGGGGATAGATAGTCTTGACTGTCAGGTGCTTTGACTCTCAAGTAGAGACATAGATATGTTGCTTGGTGGTGACGTATTAGAGCGAGACCAAAGTGTAATTGATCTATATAGTCCGCTTAAGTTGATCAATTCACTTTTGATATTCATTATTCAATAACCTTAATCCTAAGTAAATGAATTGCTTCATGTGTATAACATGTGTACCTTAATGTTCCAATGGCTAAAGTGTATCAATGGTAGTAAACTTATATATCGGTTTGTTGGGTACATGAATTGTATACGATGGAGGGTTTATTTACAGTTGTTAGAATCATAATTTTAATGAGGAGTAAAGGTTATCCTCTTAATGTCATTATATTAGATGTGAAAGTTGACAAAGCCTTAGGTAATTTGCTGGGTAGATGACTTTTTATTTACATATGGTGAATAATCATATTTTTATTTAGGAGTATAATAGATCTTTAAGATAGCTTGATCAGTAGGTCAAACAAACATTAATTTAAGGTTGATCATAGATATCATATGAGGGTTTTGCATATATGATAAGATCATTGAACGATAGCTTATCACTAACTTATGTAATACAGTATATATTTAGGAATGCAGTTTTAGGTTTATAGTGTTGTAATTCTGAAACCAATAATTTTAACAGGTTATTTGGTATAGAATAATAATTATGTGGATTATTGGAGCACACATTATATATGTCCAATTGATCGTTCTATTAGTTCCACATAATTCATTAACGGCTGGTAATTGATTGGAATATTCTTTATTGCTTTTTTTTTTTTTTTTTTGCATTTAATACAAAGGAAAATCTAGATCACCTTCCCACAGGGTGTAGGCATTTTTCTCTAGGTTCCAGGGGCTAAAATAATTTTGTATTATTCAATAAATAGGATAAATATTTAATTAATATTTATTTTGGAACATAAGATTTGAAATTTAAATTATTTGCATTTATCTTTCAAAAGATAAATATGAGATTAATTTGAATTTTGAAAATCTTGTCTTAAAATAAATATTTGAAATTTAAAATATTATACTATTAGAATTTGAATTGAACAAAATCTTGTCTTAGCACTGGATAGGTGGCGTCCATAGTGGCTAAGGATGGAAGATAAGATTTTCTCTTAATTTGAATTTGAATTTTGTTTTAAATAAGATAATATACAATTTTTTAAATTTTTAATAAGTTGCCATGATTTTATTTGAATTTGAATTGAAGTTGTGGAAAATTATCCATGTAGACAAAATCCCAAGTTTTGTGGAGTTTGAAATTTGAATCACAATTATCCATTGGATCAATCATCCCTATAGAAGAATTGGTTTTTGTATGGATATAGGAGAGAAAAATCTTTTTTAAATCTTATTTGAATTTTGAATCTCTTCTTCACTGAAGTGGCTGAAATTTTGTAGGGCTTTCCCTAGAGGAAATTCCACCTTGGTGAGTTATGGAGAGAGAAAATCTTTTCTTGGTCTAATTTAAAATTCAAAAAGTCACCTAATGCAATTTTATAAATAGAGGTTTTAGAGCTCCTATTTTTTTTAGACCACAAACTCTCAGGTGAGCAAATTTATTATTGTACATCTCACTAACAATAATAAATTCTTAGAAATCTAGGTGGTTGGAAGGAGACAAGCTGCACTAGAATATCGATCGAGGAACCGAGTAACCACACACTCCACCGTCTAGGAATAGGAGATTAGGCTAGTTGGTTGAAACCCCTCGATCACTTCCTCTAGTGTTCTTGGTGTTTTCCTCTGAAGGTATATCGATTGTTGATAATTTATTGTATATGATATGACGAGTTATTAACGATCTTTGAAAATTTTTTTAAAAATTCTACTACGTACTATTATGATTTTTACTATAGTATGATCGTCAACCTAAGCAAGTCGGGTTACTGCATGCCAGCAGCTAGCGGGGCTGCACCCAGCCCTACCTAGGTTGTAGCCCACAGCTTTTTGAATAATAAAATTATGTTAGGTAACTTTTTGAATTTTGAAGTAGACTAAGAAAAGATTTTTCTCTTTCCTCCAACACACCAAAATCGATGCTCCCAACAGGAAAAACCCCCTAGAGAATTTAGCCACACAAGGTAAGGGAGAGTTCAAGATTTAAACAAGATTTTTCTCTCTCTTCTTCACTTGAAAAACTTCTATGTACTTAATCAACTACCAATCTATTAGGTGTGCCCTAAGCAAGAAAAACATTTTAGTATATTTTATTTATTTTTGAACTGATTAATAAAATATTTTAGAGATTATTCATTACATTGCTATAAGTCATCGACCTATTTACATGTTAAAGTAAATGTTAGCAAATATGACTCATTGACTGCTTGTGTTAAACTAGTAGAATGTTGCATGTGATGATCTTTTATATGCAGGAAGACAACGTTCTAGAGTAAGTGGTCTAAATCTATGGTTCATAGTCTATAGGGTTAGAGTTAGCATTTAACTCGTATTAAGACTATTATGTTGTCTAAAGCCAATTGAGAGGGGGTGTAGTTTGCCTTGACTGTCTAGAGCTTTGACTCTTGAGTAGAGGCATAAATATGTTACTTAGTGACGACATAATGGACTAGGACTAAAACGTGATTGATCTGCGTAGTCCACTACGAGTGGATCAATCTGCTTTTGATGTTCATTGTCCAACAACTTTAATCTTAAGTAAGTTTATAGCTCCGTGTATATGGCTAGTATGCTTTGATGTTCCAAAGGCTAGGATGTCTTAGAGGTAGTAACCTAATCAACTGGTTTGTTGGGTACACGGTACACGTATGATGGAGGGATTACTTACAGATAACGAATCAAAGCTCTTATATAGAGTTAAGGTTATCCTCTTAAATGCATTATACTAGATTGGTGAGAATGGACAAGGCCTTGGGTCGTTTGCTTTGCATACGAAATATTATTCATATATAGTTGATAATCATTCTCTTATCGGGGGTATAATGTGTTAGGAGTGCCCTAAGCAGGATGGATATTTTAATGTATTTCATTTATTTTGAACTGGATAATAAAATTATATTTAGAGTTTATTCATTACATCACTATATGTCTTTATTTTATTTATATGTTAAAGTAAATGTAAGCAAATATAGCTCACTGACTACTTGTGTTAAACTGTTAGAATATTGTATATAATAGACTTTATATGCAAGAAGACAATATTCTAAAGTAAGTAGTCTAAACTATGTTCCGTAGTCTATGGGGTTAGATTGAGCATCTAACTCATGTTAAGACTTTTATGCTATCTAAAGCTAATTTGGGGACGGTTTGTCTTGTTTGTTTAGAGCTTTGACTCCTGAATAGAGACATAAATATGTTACTTGGTGGTGACATATTGGACTGAGACCAAAGTATAATTGATTTGTGTAGTCCGCTTGAGTGGATCATGTCACTTTTACATTCCTTATACAATGATCTTAATCCTAAGTAGAAAAATCGCTTCATGTATATAACTTGTATACTTTGATATTTTAATGATTAAAGTGTCTCATAGGTAGTAAGCTAATAGACTAGTTTGTTAGGTATATGACTTGCATATAATGGAGGGATTGTTTACAGATATTGGAATCATAGCTTTAATAAGGAGTCAAGAGTATCGCCTTAAAGGCATTATACTAGATGTGAAAATGGACAAGTCCTTGGGTCATCTGCTGGGCAGATGACTTCTTATTCACAGATGGTGAATAATCATTTTCTTATTCAATAGTATAATAGAACTTTAAGATAGCTTGATCAGTAAGTTGATCAGACTTTGACCTAAAGTTGATCATGGATATCATATACCAGCGGATGACTTCTTATTCACATATGGTGAATAATCATTTTCTTATTCAATAGTATAATAGAACTTTAAGATAGCTTGATCATTTTGACCTAAGGCTGATCATGGATATCATATAAGGGTTTTGCATATATGACGAGGTCATTAGAGGATAGCTTATTGTTGGCTTACATAATATGGTATATAATTGGGAGTTCAGCTTTAGGTTTATAGTAGTGTGACTCTAAAATTAATGATCATGCGATTGAGTTGTTTGGTTTAGAACAATGATCATATTGATTCATGGAAGCTCGATTATATATGTCTAATTGGTCCCTCTACTAACTCCACATAATTCCTTAACAAATGGTACTTAGTCAGGGTATACTTATTAGCTTGTTGTCTTGTATTTGGTGAAGAGAAAAATCCAGATCACCTTTCCACATGGTGTAGGCGTTTTTCTCTATGTGCTGGAAGGGAAAAATTGTAATTTTATATTATTCCATAAATGGGATAAATATTTGATTAATATTTATTTTGGATGATAAGATTTGAAATTTAAATTAATTGTATTTGAAATTAAAATTCAAATATGTGATTAATTTGAATTTTGAAAATCTTGTTTTAAAATAAATATTTGAAATTTGAATCCTATTTGAATTTAAATTGAACAAAATCTTGTCCTTGCACAACTTAAAGGTGGCGTCCATATGGGATAAGGGTGGAAGACAAGATTCTCTCCTATTTAAATTTTGTTTTGGATAAAAGATTAGAAAATTATTCGAATTTCAAATAAAGTTGTTATGATTTTATTTGAATTTGAATTGGAGTTGTGGAAAATTATCCATGTGGATAAAATTCAAAAGATTTGTTAAGTTTAAAATTTGAATTAAATTTTGAATCACAAACTTAGTAAGGGCTGAATTCTATTGGGGAGAAAACTCCTAGAAGAAGTCGATTTTCTTGTGGATAAGGGAGAGGAAAATCTTATTTGAATTCTACTTGAATTTTGAATCTCTCTCTCACAAATGGTAGCTGAATTTTGTAGGGATATTCCTAGGTAAGAATCAATTTTTTGTGGATAAGGAGGAGAGGAAATTCAAGTTTGAATCCTATTTGAATTTTAAATCCTCTTTCCCCTTGGTGTGGCTGAATTTAGCCATGGATTTTGGCCTAAGGGGAATTGGTTTTTTGGTCCATGGAGGAGACATAATTCAAGTTTAAATCCTGTTTGAATTTTGAATCTTTCTCTCCTAATGGTGGCCGAATTCTTTATGGATGGATTATCCCTTGGTAGAGTCAGTTTTTAGAAGAGAAATTGGTGAAAGAAATATCTTTTCTTAGTCCAATTCAAAATTCAAAAGGTCACCTCATGCAATATTATAAATAAGAGTCATTTCACCTAGTTCTCTTTAGACCACAGACTCTCAGGTGAGCAGGCTTATTATTGCACAAATCACCATAATAATAAGTTTTTAAGAGATTTGGGTGGTCAAAAAGAGACAAACGTGCTAGTATACCGATCAAGGATCCAGATGCCCACACACTCAGCCGTTTAGGAATTGGAGAATAGTAAAGAAGACTAGTTGGTTGAAGCCCCTTAGTCACTTCCTTCAACATTCCTGGGGTTTCGTTAGAAGGTATAATAGATTATTGTTGATTTGTTGTATATGGCATCACGAGTTTTTTAACGATCTTTAAAAATTTTTATAATTCGGTTGTGCAATTTTTACAGATTTTTCCTACAATTAATATCAGAGCCAACTCATGATTATGTCATATACATAAATTAGACAATCGTTTTTAGTCTCCTTTATGTATGGATTTGATATTTATAAAATGGCATTCTAGATTCTTTTATGTTGTTATCATGGATTATGTATGAAGTATGTGGTTATTTTAATTTTTTAAATTATTATAAGTAAGCTTAATTTTGCTGGTCATGGTTCCTTAGAATGAAGAAAAATTGTATTTAGGATTTTTCATGTAATCACGGGAGCGGTCTATCATCACTGTAATTTTCCATGAATTTTATTTTTTTGTCTCTTAGAATTTTATGATTAGAATTTTTGTACACCGAAAATGATATGGGAAATTTTATATAATTATTCCTAGAAATGATATAGGAAATTTTATATAATTATTCTTAGAAGAGATTGAAGATTAAAGACCATAATTTATTTTACCTGAAGATTGAATTTAACTTAAAGATTAGAAATTTTTTTTGTGTGGAAAATTCCAATTTAATTAGGATTCAAATTAATTTTGGAGATCCTAATATGTAAATTGGAATATGGCATGAAAATTGAAAACCGACCCCTCAGGACAACCACCGACCATGGTAGGGTTGCAGCCCCTATCCTCAGGCAAGAGGGGCTATGGCAGCCCCTATGTAGGGCGATGGCAGCCCCTACAACCGCACGGCTGCACTTCCTATAGCCTGCTGAGCTATAGTAGCCTGCCTGTAACCTGGCAGGGCTGCAATAGCTCTAGCCGTGGGCTGCCAGCCCCTAAGGGGGCTGGGCTGCCCACTATGGCTACGGGCCTATAGGCCCATGGCCTGACAAATTGAGGTTCAGAAATTTTCAATTTTTAAATTTGGATTTAATTTTAAATTGTGTATAAAAATATGTAATTGTAAATTTAAATTTTGAAATTATATATTATGTAATTATAAATTTAAATTTTGAAATTACATATTGTTACGCATGAAATTTAAATTGTTTAAAATTTGAATTTTAAATAATTTTTGGGATGAGAAATAAATGAAGAAGATACATGAAGATGGACATGTGAAAATGGAGCAAAATTCAAAATCCAAAGAATGCTTTGGATGGAATTTTATAATCTTTCATTTTTCTTTTTTCTAGGATGGGACCATGGTTCAATTGTTTAAATTTTCCATCATATATTTTTTCTTATGAAATGTCATGAATGGATGAATATGTATTGATGGATGTATTATATGCATATTTGATAATATGTCATATAGGATAGAAGAATGCTACTCAAAATGTATTGATCATACGTTTTTTTTCAAAAACTTACATGTTTTTCAAAATATTGAAACCCCACGGCCTCTATTGTTGATCCATATGTGAAATGATGGTAATGCCTCACGTTAGTTTTGCCTTGACCACACCCCTGGGTAAGTGTTTACTGCCGCCGGTATACTAGGTTGGATCTCCTATAAGGAAAATGTATTCAGGCACGATCTTATTCATGACCACCCCTCAGTGGCTTGGTAGGACGTGAATCGAACTATATAAACAATGGTTATACACTCAAGACTCAGGTTGCTATTAACCTTCCTTAGAAGCTTTGTTAGCTAAATTGGTGGCCAAAATAAGCTGTTATTAATATATATATCTTGTTTTTTTTAATTATGACAAATAAATGATTTTTAGTTATTTTTTTAAAAATTAAACATAAATATGTTTTCATAAAATACTCACTTATGAAATGGGTTTTCAAAAATATAACTATACAAAGTTTCATTTTTGTGTTTCTCAAAATATATACTTAGAAAATATAACCAAATATAGTTTTAAAAATAGTCTCAATATAGTTTTCAAAATATTCTCATTTTCAATTTTTTTTGAAATAGAAAACATTTCAAAAATAAAACCAAATGCCACCTAAATCTCCACCAAGCACTATGAAAATAGTTCTGAATTTTGTTCGGCAAAATTTGTTAGAATTAGTTGATGAGACTTTTTTTTACAAAAGCCTTATCTAAAATCCCCTTATTTCAATTTTTTTTTATTTTTTTTAACCAAAAACATTCAAAAAGAAAAAGAAAAATAAAGCTTAAATCAAAAATTAAAATCAATTGATATCGATATTAATAACTAACTATTCCCGACAACAGTGCCAGAAACTTGTCGTGAATTTTCGCAAGTACATGAATCGAACAAGTACTAAAGCTGTGGTGGCCTAGACCGTCACTTAAAACTTGCTTAAACTTAAACTTGAACATACTTAACTTGCTTAAAACTACTATTTTTAATACCATAATTTTTGAGTTTTTTTTTAAGCTTTACTATATAGGCTTTAAATACGTATGCTTGACTATAGCCATACATACTTAAATCTACTTTACAACTCATATAGATCTTAATATAACTTGAGGTTAAACATACATATATACTCAGGAAATACTAAACTGGTCATTACTTAATATAAGTTTGGTTCTCAAAATAAAAGCGTTACTTAACATAGTGTGGAAGACAAACTCGTGATGGTATCCATAACCTTAACCCTCACATCAACCCTACCGCCATCATTGTCCATCGGAGTCTAGACCGTAGGTCTCTTACCTATAGCATAAACATACATGATGAGCTTTATGCTCAGCAAATACAACACTAAATCCACAAAACTATCATTTCAAAACATATGCTATAACTTAAAGGCACATCATACTGATAAACACATCTTGACTTCAAAGCACATCATGAAATACATATCGTGTGTCATATAAATAAAAGCATAACATATCACGTAACTCAAAAGCATATCATAACTGTAACTTAAAGCATATCGTGATGTTAGGAAATGCCCTAAGCATTAGAGACATTTTTATATATTCATTTTGAACTGGATAATAAAATTATATATAGAGGTTATTCATTACATTGCTATCTGTCCTCGTCTTATTTACATGTTAAAGTAAATATAAGCAAATATAGCTCACTGACTACTTGTGTTAAAACTGTTAGAACGTTGCATGCAATGGACTTTTGTATTCGAGAAGACAATGTTCTAAAGTTAGCGGTCTAAACTATGGTTTGTAGTCTATGGGGTTAGACCGAGCATCTAACTCATGTTAAGACTATTATGTTGTCTAAAGCCTTGGAGGGGATGGTTTGTCTTGACTGTCTGGAGCTGGACTCCCAAGTAGAGACATAGATATGTTACTTGGTGGTGACATATTAGACCGGGACTAAAGCGTGATTGATCTACGTAGTCCGCTATGAGTGGATCAATCTGCTTTTGACGTTCATTGTGCAATAACCTTAATCCTGAGTAAATGAACTATTTCATGTATATGACTTGTGTACTTTGATGTTCCAATGGCTAAATCGTCTCAGAGGTAGTAAGCTTATAGACCGGTTCGTTGAGTGCATGACTTGTATACGATGAAGGGTTTGTTTGCAGATATCGGAATCATAGCTCTAAGGAGTTAAAGGTATCCTCTTAAAAGCATTATACTGAATGTGAAAATGGACAAGGCCTTGGGTCGTCTGCTGGGCGGATGACTTCTTATTCACATATGGTGAATAATCATTTTCTTAATTCGGTAGTATAATGGAACTTTAAGATAGCCTGATCAGTAGGATTAAACGGACTTTGACCTAAGGCTGATCATGGATATCATATGAGGGTTTTGCATATATGACAAGGTCATTGGATAGTAGCTTGTTACAGGCTTACGTAATACGGTATATAATTGGGAGTTCAGTTTCAGGTTTATAGTGGTGTGACTCTGAAACTAGTGATCGTATGATTGAGTTGTTCGATAAAGAATGATGATCATATGGATTTGCGGGAGCCTGATTATATATGTCCAATCAGTCCCTCTACTAGCTCCACATAATTCCTTAACGTTTGGCAAATTGATTTGCGTATGCTATTGGCTAGTTTATTATGCATGGATGGTGATGACACAGGATTAGGATGGTAGATAAGATTCTCTCCAGCTGGATTCAGATTTTGTTTTGGATAATAGAGTACACAATTATTCGAACTCCAAATAAAGTTGCCATGATTTTATTTGAGATTGGATTAGAGTTGTAGAAAATTATCCATGAGAACAAGAATTTGAAACACAACCGTTTTGTGGACTTTGAAATTTGAATTTTGAAATTTGAAATTTGAATTTTGAAATTTGAAATTTGAAATTTGAATTTGAAATTTGAATCTGAAATTTGAATTTGAAATTTGAATTTGAAATTTGAATTTGAAATTTAAATTTGAAATTTGAAATTTGAAATTCAAATTTTGAATCACAGTCCAAGTGGGATTCGAATTTGTTGTGAAAAATCCACAAGGTTTGAAATTCGAATTTGAGTTAGATTTGGAGAGGATAATCTTGTTAGAATCCTATTTGAATTTTGAATCCAAATCCTAACAAATTATGGACGAAATTTTGAGGATAATCCTCAATGGAATTTCGGTTTTTGTGGATAAGGTTCAAGGAAAAAATTCAAGTTTCAATCCTAGTTGAATTTGGATTCTCTCCTTCCCTGAAAAGTGGCCGAAATTATGGAGGAAATCTCCTACGAAAATTCGGTTATTTTGGATAAGGTTGAGATAAGGTTCAAGCTTGAAAATCCTAGTGGAATTTTGATTCTCCCTTATCCTAAATGTGGCCGAATTTTTGGAGGGAAAATCTCCTAGGAAATTTCAGATTTTTTGGTTGAAAAAGGGAGATAAAATTCTAGTTAAAATGTTATTTAGATTTGGATTGAATTTAACCTAAATAAACCGAATTTTATTGTTGGGATTTTCCCATGGAAAATTCAGATTTTATGGATATGGATAAGGGAGAATATCTTTTCCTAATCCAATTCGAATTCAGAGAATCACCTCATGCAGGTCTATAAATAGAGGTCCTGCCACTCCAGTTCTCTTAGACCACAGACTCTCAGGTGAGCAGGCTTATTGTTGCACAGCTCATCGTGACAATAAGTTCTTTAGAGATCTGGGTGGTCGGAAGAAGACTAGCAGTGCTAGCATACCGATCGAGGTTCAGAGTGCCCACACACTCAGCCATTTGGGAATTGGAGAATAGTAGAGAAGGCTAGTTGGTTGAAGCCTCCGGTCATTCTCCTCCTGCAAGATTGGCATCCTTGAGGTATGAGTTTTAATTGTTGTTGGTTTATTGTATATGGCATCATGAGATATTTAACGGTCTTAAAAAATTTTTATTGTTCCGCTGCGCCACTCTGATACATTTTTACCGATTTATTCTCCTACAATTGGTATCAGAGCCATCTCATGACTATGCCATGTACATAAATTAGACAATTACTTAGTCTTTTTATTTATGTATGGATTTGATATTTAGAGAGTGGCATTCTAGGGTTCCTTTATGTTGTTATCATGGATTATGTATAAAGTATGTGGTTATTTTAATTTTTGGAATTATTATAAGCATGCTTGTTTATATCGGTTATAGTTCCTTAGAATTTAGAAAAATTGTATCTAGGAATTTTTATGTAACCATGGGAACAGTTTATTAACACTATAATTTTCCCATGGATTTTAATTTTTGTCTCTTAGAATTTTTATGGTTAGAATTTTTGTACACCGGAAACGGTGTAGGAAATTTTATGTAATTATTCTTGGAGGAGATTGAAGATTGAAGACCGTAATTTATTTTTTCCCAAAAGTTAAATTTGATTTAAAGGTCAAAATTTTGATTGTGTGGAAAATTTCAATTTAATTGGGATTCAAATTAATTTTTGGAGATCCTAATAGGTAAATTGGAATATGATACGAAAATCGAGACACGACCCCTCAGGATAGGCCGACGGGCCTTGGTAGGGCTGCAGCCCCTGCCCTCGGGCAGGATGGTGCGGCAGCCCCTGTGCAGGCCAACACCACCCACGGCCGCAGGCTTGGCCTGTAGCCAAGGGTGGCCGTGGCCTGCCCAAGGCTGGCCGCAGCCTAGGCATGCAGCCTCTGGCTGCAGGCGCTGCCTGCAGCCTGCCGGTTGCTGCGCCCAGCCTGGGCGTGCAGCCTGGCGCTGCAGGCTTGGCCTGCAGCCCAGCAAGGCTGTACATAGGGGGCAGCCATGGGCTGCCAGTCCCTTTTGGGCTGGTGGCTGCCCACGGCGGCTGCCGCCTTCGGGGACGGCGGTGCGACGGTCTAAAAAATCAGAAAATTTTGATTTTTAAATTTGAGATTTAATTTTAAATCATGTTTAAAAATATGTAATTGAAAATTTGAAAATTTTGAAATTACATATTATTACACATGATGTTTAAAATTGTTTAAAATTTGAATTGGAAATTTAAATTTGAAATTCGAATTTGGAATTTGAATTTGAAATTTAAATTTTTGGAGATTTAAATTCTAAATAATTCTTGGGATGAGAAATAAATGGAGAGGCTACATAAAGATAGATACAAGAAGACGGAACAAAATTCAAGACCCAAAGAATACTTTAGATGGAATTTTGTAATCTTTATTTTCTTTGTTCTAGGATGGAACCATGGCTTGGTTATTCTGTCAATTATTTTTTCTGTGATATGTCATAGATGTATAAATATGTATTGATGGATGTTTTATATGCATATTTGATAACATGTCATATAGGATAGGTGAGTGCCACTCATATTATATTGATCATACATAATTTATCAAAATTTGCATGTTTTTCAAAATATTGAGTGGGAGAGGGTTTCAAACAAAACCCACGGCCTCCATTGTTGATCCATATGTGAAAGCATGGTAACGCCTCGCGTCAGTTCTGCCTTGACCACACCACTCGGTAGGTGTTTACCGCCGCCGGTATACTAGATTGGATCTCCTATGTGGAAAACGTGTTCGGGTACGATCCTATTCATGACTACCCCTCGGTGGCTTGGTAGGACGTGGATCGGGCTACGTAAACAATGGTTATACACTTAAGACTTGTTTAGTTATTAACCTTCCCTAGAAGCTCTGTTAACTAAACTGGTGGCCAAATAAGCGGTTATTAATATATGTCTTAACCTTGGAGGATTTAAGGCAATATATATTAATTGGACGGGGTCCATGTTCTGGCTATTTGTTTCCATGACCACCCCTCGGTGGCTTGGGGCAATAGGTGCTGAGAATTACCGTTGCAATGCTACATGTTTTTCAAGTTTCATGTAGGAACATACTTGTATGTTTTATTTGCTAAATTATCTGTATATTTGCTTGGGCTTTGTAATGATGTCTAGTATAATTTTATTTCAGTTCAAAATGTCACCGACACCCCTCATTTCAATACTTACTGAGAATAAATTGAATGGCGACAATTATAAAGATTGGAAAAGAAATCTATTAATAGTTCTTAACTGTAAGAGACACAAGTTCGTACTGGACGAATCATGCCCACCTGGGCCCAAACCTGACACACCACTTGAGGAGGTCCCGGTTGCCTATAATCGTTGGAGAGAATCCAATGAGATAACTCGATGCTACATCCTTGCTAGCATGACGAGTGCTTTACAAAAGCAGCATGAGACTTATCAAGTTGCTGGGGAGATCATGGAAAATCTGGAGGACATGTTTGGAGGCCAAGAAAAATTGGCTCGACAGTCCGCTATCACCAGCATTATGAACTCTCAGCAAAAGACGGGTACTCCGGTGAAGGACCATATGATCACTCTAATGGGATTCTTCGCTGAGGCTGCCGAGAATGGTGCTGAGTTGGACTACAACACCCATATCGAGATGGTGTTCAAGACTCTGTCTAAAGATTTTGTGGGGTTTATGGCCGCATACAATCTGGCGACAAAGGAGTTAGGACTAACCGAGCTCATGAAGCAACTACAGGCTTATGAGCGGATGATCAGGGATGAGGATGTGGTCCGACCTAAAGGAGAGGCCAATTTGGCAGAATCTTCCAATCCCTCACGGAAGAGGAAGAGGCCAAATAAGAAGCAAGTGGCTTCTAGTTCTTCTAATCCTCCTGTCTCGGACGGGAAGAAGAAGAAGAACAAGAACAAGAAGCCGAAGGACCCTAAAAAGTCCAAATGCTTCCATTGTGGGAAGGTAGGTCACTTCAAGAAGGCTTGCCGGGAATTCCTAGCCGCCAAGGGCAAGGAAGGTAAGGAACTTCATTACTTGGAAGCGTGTTTGGTGGAAGAATCGAAAGACACTTGGGTCATTGATTCGGGCGCCACTAATCATGTTTGTGTTTCTATGCAGGCGTTCATGGAAACGAGAAGTCTACATGATAGGAGCCTCTCGTTGCGGACTGGAGATGGTAGCTTTATGGTGGCTGAAGCAGTGGGAGATGTTTACCTTTATTTTGATCAATTTAGGTTTATTTTATTGAAAAATTGTTTTTATGTTCCTAATTTTAGGAGGAATCTTATATCGGTAGCTTGTTTAATAAAGGATTTTTATTCAGTTTCTTTTAGTAAAAGAGTTGATATTCGTAGAAATAAGTCTTTTATCTATTCTGGATGGATGGATGGAAACCTATATTTGATCAAACCAAAGATGTACTCACTGCTTGACACTGAATTAATTGATAACTCTAAAAGGTTGAAAGTTTCTCACTCTAACAAGGCGTATCTTTGGCATTTAAGACTTGGTCATATTAATCAGGATAGGATTCAAAGATTGGTGAAAGACAGTCCTCTGGAATCTCTGGAGGAGGTATGACTTCCCTAATGTGAGTCTTGTCTAGAGGGAATAACTAAGAGGTCTTTTGGAGCTAAGGTACAAGGGCTCAGGAGCTCTTAGAAATTGTGCACACTGACGTATGTGGCCCCATGAACGTTACAGCACGAGGAGGGTTTGAGTATTATGTCTCTTTTATAGATGATTACTCGAGGTATGAATATGTGTATCTTATGCACCGCAAGAGCGAAACCTTTGACAAGTTCAAAGAGTATCGTGCGGAAGTGGAAAAGCAATTAGATAAATCCATAAAAACACTTCGATCTGATCAAGGTGGCGAATACCTCTCCGATGAATTTCAAGGACATCTTATAGAGAACGGGATATTATCGCAATTGACTGCAGCTGGTACTCCACAACAGAATAGTGTAGCCGAAAGGAGAAACAGGACCTTATTGGATATGGTACAGTTAATGATGAGTTATTCAACGCTGCCATTATCATTTTGGGGATATGCTTTACAAACGGCGTGCTATATTCTGAACCAGGTTCCGAGCAAATCAATTCCCAGAACTCCGTATGAATTGTCGGGTGGCAGGAAGCCCTCCCTTGGACATATGAGAATACGGGGCTGCCCGGCACATGTACTGGATGGGGATGCAAAAAAGTTGGAACCAAGATCAGAATTATGCATGTTTGTAGGGTATCCAAAAGGAACTAAAAGAGGTCTGTTCTATAACCCGAAGGAACAAAAAGTCATTGTCTCAACCCATGCGACATTCTTGGAGGAAAGTCACATGAATGACTTTAAGCCTCGAAGTAAAGTGGTGCCAGGGGAGTTATCGGGTGAAAAAACTGCTCCACAGATTTCGGTCTTGGATGCAAGTCTGAGTTCCAGTGAAAGACCTACAGACGATCAACAATTTAGAGTGCCTCGTCGTAGTGGGAGGGTTTCTAAGAAGCCTAATTTCTTCATGTATGATGCTGAGGTATACCAGGCCGAGGCTCATGAGCATGAGGATGATCCGGTCGCCTATGATGAAGCTATAAATGATGTTGATTCTAAATCTTGGAAACAGGCTATGAACAATAAGATAGATTCTATGAAATCTAACTCTGTTTGAGAACTTGTAGATTTGCCGGATGGGATAAAACCCATTGGATGCAAATGGGTCTACAAAAGAAAGAAGGATGCGGAAGGGAGAGTGAAAACTTTCAAAGCTAGACTGGTTGCAAAGGGATACACGCAAAAGGCTGGAATCGATTACGATGAAACCTTTTCACCTGTTACTATGCTGAAGTCTATCCGTATTCTTCTGTCCATTGCTGCAGCTCTCGATTACGAGATCTGGCAAATGGATGTCAAGACGGCATTCTTGAATGGCCATCTTGAAGAGTGTATCTATATGATACAGCCTGAAGGGTTCATAGCAAAAGGCCAAGGAAGGAAAGTCTGCAAGTTGCTTAGATCCATTTATGGATTTAAGCAAGCGTCCCGCTCATGGAACCAGAGGTTTGATCAAGCGATTAAGACATTTGGTTTTGAGCAGAACGTTGATGAACTTTGTGTTTATAAACATATTAAGGATGGAAAAGTGGTCTTTCTGATACTCTATGTCGATGATATATTACTCATTGGGAATGATGTAGGGAACTTATCATCGGTCAAGCTTTGGTTACACCAATAGTTTGACATGAAGGACTTGGGAGAAGCTAATTATGTTCTAGGCATTCGTCTCTTCAGAGATCGAAAGAACAAAATGATAGCGTTATCCCAAGCTTCATACATAGATAAAATAATTGAAAAATATGTAATGCAAGAGGTAAAGAAATGCTCACAACCTTCTATTGCCGATCTAACTCTTTTATTAGATGACTGTCCCAAGACATCGGAAGAAAGAGAGTAAATGAGTAAGGTTCCAAATGCATCCGCTGTGGGTAGCCTTATGTACGCTATGCTTTGCACTCGCCCAGATATATGTTTTGCAGTAGGTATGGTGAGTCGATATCAAGCAAATCCTAGAACCAAGCACTGGCAAGCTGTAAAGCATATATTCAAGTATCTTAAGAGAACGAGGGATTATATGCTGGTGTATTCTGGAGGGGACCTAACACCCATAGGATACACGGATTCAGACTTCCAGACTTGTAAGGATTCGAGGAAATCGACATTTGGATCAATATTTTTACTCGGAGGAGGCGCCATTGTGTGGAGGAGCGTGAAGCAGGGCTGCACAGCTGACTCTACTATGGAGGCTGAGTATGTGGCTGCGGCTGAGGCATCTAAAGAAATGGTTTGGCTCCGCAAGTTCTTTAGAGACCTTGAGGTCATTCCGGGTGTTGACAAGCCTATCACACTTTACTGTGATAATACAGGGGCTATTGCCAACACAAGGGAATCTCGGCACCACAAGAGGACCAAGCACATCGATCGGAGATATCATATTATTAGAGGGCATGTGGAGACAGGACAAGTGGATGTATGTAAGATCACATTCGAGGACAACATCGCCGATCCCTTTACTAAGACTTTGGTGGCTAGAAGCTTTGAGAGGCATGTAGAGGCAATGGGGATGCGTAACATGGCACATCTACTGGCTTAGGGCAAGTGGGAGATTGTTAGGAAATGCCCTAAGCATTAGAGACATTTTGATGTATTCATTTTGAACTGGATAATAAAATTATATATAGAGGTTATTCATTACATTGCTATCTGTCCTCGTCTTATTTACATATTAAAGTAAATGTAAGCAAATATGGCTCACTGACTGCTTGTGTTAAAACTGTTAGAACATTGCATGCAATGGACTTTTGTATGCGAGAAGACAATGTTCTAAAGTTAGCGGTCTAAACTATGGTCTGTAGTCTATGGGGTTAGACCGAGCATCTAACTCATGTTAAAACTATTATGTTGTCTAAAACCTTGGAGGGGACGGTTTGTCTTGACTGTCTGGAGCTGAACTCCCAAGTAGAGACATAGATATGTTACTTGGGGGTGACATATTAGACCAGGACTAAAGCGTGATTGATCTACGTAGTCCGCTATGAGTGGATCAATCTGCTTTTGACGTTCATTGTCCAATAACCTTAATCCTGAGTAAATGAACTACTTCATGTATATGACTTGTGTACTTTGATGTTCCAATGGCTAAAGCGTCTCAGAGGTAGTAAGCTTATAGACCGGTTCGTTGGGTGCATGACTTGTATACGATGAAGGGTTTGTTTGCAGATATCGGAATCATAGCTCTAAGGAGTTAAAGGTATCCTCTTAAAAGCATTATATTGAATGTGAAAATGGACAAGGCCTTGGGTCGTCTGCTGGGCGGATGACTTCTTATTCACATATGGTGAATAATCATTTTCTTAATTCGGTAGTATAATGGAACTTTAAGATAGCCTGATCAGTAGGATTAAACGGACTTTGACCTAAGGCTGATCATGGATATCATATGAGGGTTTTGCATATATGACAAGGTCATTGGATAGTAGCTCATCACAGGCTTACGTAATACGGTATATAATTGGGAGTTCAGTTTCAGGTTTATAGTGGTGTGACTCTGAAACTAGTGATCGTATGATTGAGTTGTTCGATAAAGAATGATGATCATATGGATTTGCGGGAGCCTGATTATATATGTCCAATCAGTCCCTCTACTAGCTCCACATAATTCCTTAACGTTTGGCAAATTGATTAGTGTATGCTATTGGCTAGTTTATTATGCATGGATGGTGATGACACAGGATTAGGATGGTATACAAGATTCTCTCTGGTTGGATTCAAATTTTGTTTTGGATAATAGAGTACACAATTATTCGAACTCCAAATAAAGTTGCCATGATTTTATTTGAGATTGGATTGGAGTTGTAGAAAATTATCCATGAGAACAAGAATTTGAAACACAACCGTTTTGTGGATTTTGAAATTTGAATTTTGAAATTTGAAATTTGAATTTTGAAATTTGAATTTTGAATTTTGAAATTTGAAATTTGAATTTTGAATTTGAAATTTGAATTTGAAATTCGAATTTGAAATTTGAATTTGAAATTTAAATTTGAAATTTGAAATTTGAAATTTGAAATTTGAATTTGAAATTTGAAATTCAAATTTTGAATCACAGTCCAAGTGAGATTCGAATTTGTTGTGAAAAATCCACAAGGTTTGAAATTCGAATTTGAGTTGGATTTGGAGAGGATAATCTTGTTAGAATCCTACTTGAATTTTGAATCCAAATCCTAACAAATTATGGACGAAATTTTGAGGATAATCCTCAATGGAATTTCGATTTTTGTGGATAAGGTTCAAAGAAAAAATTCATGTTTCAATCCTAGTTGAATTTGGATTCTCTCCTTCCCTGAAAAGTGGCCGAAATTATGGAGGAAATCTCCTACGAAAATTCGGTTATTTTGGATAAGGTTGAGATAAGATTCAAGCTTGAAAATCCTAGTGGAATTTTGATTCTCCCTTATCCTAAATGTGGCCGAATTTTTGGAGGGAAAATCTCCTAGGAAATTTCGGATTTTTTGGTTGAAAAAGGGAGATAAAATTCTAGTTAAAATCTTGTTTAGATTTGGATTAGATTTATTCTAAATAAACCGAATTTTATTGTTAGGATTTTCCCATGGAAAATTTGGATTTTATGGATATGGATAAGGGAGAATATCTTTTCCTAATCCAATTCGAATTCAGAGAATCACCTCATACAGGTCTATAAATAGAGGTCCTGCCACTCCAGTTCTCTTAGACCACAGACTCTCAGGTAAGCAGGCTTATTGTTGCACAGCTCATCGTGACAATAAGTTCTTTAGAGATCTGGGTGGTCGGAAGAAGACTAGCAGTGCTAGCATACCGATCGAGGTTCAGAGTGCCCACACACTCAGCCATTCGGGAATTGGAGAATAGTAGAGAAGGCTAGTTGGTTGAAGCCTCCGGTCATTCTCCTCCTGCAAGATTGGCGTCCTTGAGGTATGAGTTTTAATTGTTGTTGGTTTATTGTATATGGCATCATGAGATATTTAACGATCTTAAAAAATTTTTATTGTTCCGCTGCACCACTCTGATACGTTTTTACCGATTTATTTTCCTACACGTGAACTGTGCATGAACTGATTATGCTCAATTATGCTTCATTATGCATTATCTTTCTTATCTTGTCTGAGGGCCTGTGTATCAGTACCGAATGCACGCGGATCTACAGATTCACCAAGACCACAAACTTTATGTTGAGCCTTGGGTTATTATATTTAAACTGAAAAACATCATCTAGCTTGAGAGGCCGGTACGACACGCTTAACAAGTCTTGACTCGTTTCTTAATTACGCAATTGTTGAGATCATGAGTTACTATCATCATGTCATAAGCTCTGCTAGGCTATCCACTAGTCATGTGCAATAGGGATATAAAGGCATCTAACTCATACTATTCAATAATCTACGCGATTATTAAACATCTTTTACCATGTTATATAACAATCATTCATGATTAGCATACATATCACAGAGTAAAATAACAGTTTCAAACTCATTTTATTCATGTTATATGTGGAGTTGTACTTACTTGATCTGCAGGTAGTTTTTACCTTGCCTCATCAAATTACAATTTTTACCTACTATAACGCATTCCATTAATTATTCGCTCTCAGGCCACTATTGTCGTTAGTGACTAATAATATTCTATCGTTATATGGTACCGATCTCTATCAGTACTAAACTACTCTCTTTTGAGAGTTCAATAACTACTTTCTAATTGTGGTTAATTAATTTATTTACCCAATAAATTAATTAACATCTCTCTCTCTCTTCCTATCTCAATTTTGATTAGTTAACAGACTAGTCGACTAACTGGTTACCTTGCATATTGATTTTATAGCCAATTGGGCTACCTCTACTGATTTGAAAAAATCGTTATGGAAAATGTCCTACATTTTTTTTTTTTTTTGTGAAATACCTTTCCTTAAGATTTAAACATAATCCCTTGTTTCACCCTATTGGAAGGTGAGGGTGTTTACTTAAAATCATTTTCTCATTTTAAAGAACATATTTTGGTGTTCACTTGGAAGATGGTTTTTGAATCCTTTTCCGAAAAACTGTGTAGAACTTGCTTAAAACGATCGAGTTTGTGAAATTGGCGAACATGAAATTTTTAGTCCTTGATGAGATGAACAACTTTCATGTTCAACTTGGAGCTCGGTTCAAACTCTATCAGGTCCTAAACACTACAAATTCGTGGCTAAAAACTGTCTCAGTTTAGAAAATTTTCAATTTTTCGGTTAATTAAAAATCACTCTGTTTGGGGCCTTAAACAACCAATTTAAACTCACGAATGCCAACTTTAAGTTTTCGACGTGGTCTACGTTTTTCATGTTGAGCCCGAGACTTGGTTCGGACTCTAAGTTACCCAGTTTTAGAAAAATCCGAGACTGTTCCCTGTTCCCTGTTCCCTGTTCCCAGGTTTTCAATCCAGTTTTGACCTTCAGTCAGAAATCATCCCGAAAACCTATACTAACATCATTTTTGGCCAAAGACTATTTGATGCAAAAATGTCCGTAACGAAATTTCCTAGAATTTTTGTGCAAAAACTCAAAATCTATCCATAACATACTCAAAACTTAGCAAAACCGTGACTAGAAGTCTAGGATAGTTTGGTTTCCAACCAAACCCTAAAATGTCTATGGCATTCACAAACCATAAAAACTTAAACCACAACCACACAACCATATAAATATAAAAATACAATACTCAAGGCTCAAAATAAACTTATTACAACCCATTGCTCAAAATACATAGTAAATCTCCTTGATATCGAAACTTAATAAAGGAAAAAAACCTCAAAGGGATGGGTTATAGAGTTTTTACCTTAGTGTGCTTTGAAACTAGCACAAATCGAACAAGATTTGTGACCAAAAATTTGTGTGGACCAAGGGTGAACAAGAGGTTGGCTTGGGCTGAGAAAAAAAACATAGAAATTTCCTTGGTTCATGAAGCTAAATAAATAACTAAAACTACAAACGAAAGGTTCCAACACTTTTATCTTAAGTGACCTTGAAGAATGGCTCCAACCAAGCAACAAACTAAGCAATTTTGGGCTGACTTTTGGTGTGTTTTTGGTGTGTTTTGAGGCTTTTACATTAAATGACCTTGAAGAATGGCTCCAACCAAGCAACAAACTAAGCAATTTTGGGCTGACTTTTGGTGAGTTTTTTGGTGTGTTTTGAGGCTGTGGAGGAGTCAGCTGGGGCTAGAAGAAGAGAATAAATTTTTTAAAGCCTTGGAGTATCAAGAAGAGGAAAAATGAATCAAACGGCCAAGGTGCCCTTTATATAGACTTGTCCTAAGCATAATTAATCAATTCTAAGCAAGTTTTCTTAAGCCTAATTGACTAAGCTTGGGGAACAAATTTTGTGCTGCTGCTCCCTTCAAAAACCAATGGGAGACATGGAGAAAAAGGAGCCAAATTTGCATTAATGGCATGGCTAAAGTCAATAGTAAATTGTCTCCACCTTTTCAATTTTTTAATCAAAACCTACAAGGCATGTTTCCTTGTTTTGTGGGAAACTTTCACACATTGTCTCCTAGGACTGTGTTTGGCTGCCCATAAGCAAGGTTTCTAAGGGAAAAATTTCATCTGCAAGGGCTTCCCTTAGCAGTCTAATTTCCTCTAATGGTGTTAGGCCTTTTTTCGGCTGTGTTCTAAACCTTCACTGAAAATGAATTATCTTAATCCAATTCTTATTCTATTCATTCCTGGATGGGTTGTAGTACCTATGAGCCCACTCTAAGTCTATTACTATTCATCTATGGTACTGTGGTTGTGTCTTAAACTGTGCTGACACTGCGCACGCATAGTATAACTTTTTCATGTGAAATTTCAGACACAGGCTATCTTGACTAATTTGGACATGTTGATTCTGAATTTATTAGTTTTACATCTATCTGAGGTCGTCTAGACCAATTTCTGGATCTGTGTGACTCCGACCTGGAAATTACGTTTAATGCTCAATTGACTCGTTTAAGCGTTCTGACTCTAAATATATCAGTTTCAGATCAAGGAAATGTCGTTTTGACTCCTTTTCCAATATTGTGCATGTCTCATATATAACTTCACATTTTGTGCCTATTTGATTAAATTGAGCATGCTGATTATAAATATATCAGTTTGGTGTCAAGAAAATGTCACCTCGACCATTTTCTTGGTACTGTATATTTATCATTCAAAATTTCATTATTGTGCTCAAATAACTAGTATGAGCATATTAATGACTAGCTCATCAGTTCTGTGTCAAGAAATGATCGTCTTGACTAGTTTCTTGATATTGTGTGCCATTTATGCACACTCACACGTAATAAGGTGAACTGATTTCACTTTCAGTTACCCCTTTCACTGTATGAATAGAAATTAAACATTTATTTACTCGTTTAATTCATTTAAACTGGAAAATTATACTGTATTCATAGACTTAATTTCTTGTTACATAGTAATTATGTACCATGAATAGGGCGATTATTACAAAAGTGATGAGTAAAGTATCGTTGCTACGATGATAGTATTATTTAGTTCTGAAATTACTTGACTTTAATTTAATCTAAGCGACCAAAAAATATTACAATTGTGAGCTTAAATACAATCCATCAAATACAGTTGTTCAATTGTCAATGCAGGCAATGTGGGAAATTATAGACATATAATTTCAAGCTCTAATAAATTCGATAATTAATCAAACTCTTTGATTAATTTATCAATTTTATTAATTCCAATATTACTCCACTAAAAACTTGAAATTGTATTCTTAAAATTATAGATATAAAATTACTTAAAAAATAGAGTTATCCATTTGATATAGCCATTACATATAGATCAATCCTCTATAAATAATTCATAATTAGTGTGGCGGCCCGCCCTTCGTAGAGATCATACAATACTATTACAGTTAAGTTTTGTCGCTAACTGCGATAGATTGTACTCTCATGGGTCGCCGGCTAATCTATCTCTCTTTAAATCATGACGTTTTTGGGGAAATTTTTTTTTTTTTTAACATCATGTACAACATTATCCACTAATCACTTTGTTTACAAGTACAAAGTAATTTATATAATACAGTACTTTCGCAAAATATATATTTACAAAAGAACTGTTTCTTTTTCCCTTTCTCTGTTATCGCTAAGCGGAAAGACTCTGGCAGGACCATATCCCTTGGCCTCCTATCCCATTTGACACTCGCTATCTCGTCCGCCATCCAGCCATACAAAGCTACTGAGCTGGTCGCTTACCTGCAACATAAGCAAAAATGGTGAGCTACAGGCTCAGTAAGTTCAAACATACAAGAAATAGAATTTCTATGAATAGTACTATTCATCATGAAAGTAACATTGACCACTATTCATCATGAATAGTAACTTTGACCACAACACAGTATGTCAACAGTACATTAACCACGGTGTTAGTACTCTCACGAAACTGTCTTATGCTCAATTATGGCATAGTTTCAGTTTTAGGTAATTATCTTTAATTATGTTCTGGTTTTGAGCTCAGGTTGGCAGTACCATTTTAGTGCGCATGACTGGGAGCGGTACATTAGTGCTGACCTCCACAGCCTTAATCTCATCATCATAGCCCCGAAGGCAAAGTTGTACATGACTGGGAGCGGTACATCAGTGCTGACCTCCACAGCCTTAATCTCATCATCATAGCCCCGAAGGCAAAGTTTATCTCCCTGTACGGAAGGCTGGTACGCCAAAAGTGGTTTCATTACCAACTTTTCAAAGTTCTAACCCTGTGACTTCATATTGCCCCGTGGTTAGGAATGGTTCACATTTCAATTTTAGGTGAGTGAGTTTCATTAACCTCGCTCTAGTACCTGAAGCACAATTTATTATGTGTCCCATTCCCAATAGTGCCTGTAGCACATTTCGTCTCTCTCTATTCTATAATAGTGCCCGTAGCACATATGTACCTAACTCATAGTTAGTACATCAAAATTAGCAATAATAATACTATATGTTACAGACAGGTAAATGTCTGAACTTACCTTATCTGTTTCTTCCTTTTTTTTCCTTCCTGGATCTTTAATCGCTTTCTTTGCGGGTCGATTTTGGGATCCTACAGACAAAACCTTATTTGTTAATTTCATTTCTATTTATAGCTTTTATATTTTTTATTAAAAGCTTAAATAAAACCTATTTATAACTTTTTAGGCTTTATTTATCATTTTCCCCATTTTTCTCAATTTTTACAAAATTACGATTTTGCCCCTATATTTTGGCAAAATTACAATTATGCCCCTGACGGGATTTTCTTGATCCAGACCACACTTTTGGCTCTCAGGAACTTTTCTGACTCTTTTCTATTCATTACCGGGTTCGTTTCTATTTTATTTCTATTTTTCACCTTCCCGACCCTCGGGAAGCACTATTCCGACCCTTACGTTGGTTTAGTAATTTTCTATCGTTTCGAAGTCTCAAATGGACGTTTTACTAGTATTTAAAATGTTCATCTAAACTTTCCCGATTTAGGTCTCCGAGGCTCGGACTTTCCGCACCCGACTCGGACCTTTACTTCGTTTCCCAAAAACGCCCCCCTTCGGGGTCGATTTTTCAGTTTCACTCGCGTTTTACATTTTTAAGGGGACGGGTTACTATTCACGAACCACCCCTTAGGTTTTCCTTATTCAATTTTCCTTTAGGGACTCGGGTTTCCGACCCAAACCTAAACTTTTACTTTTAATTCCCTTTTTACCCCAAATACCCTTTTCGAAATTTCTGCAGCATTTCGGCGTAAATTTAAGGCTACCGGCGTTAGGTACACCTTGAACCATATGTACCTACCACGTACTATACCAAAATCCTATTTTATGTAAAAGTTTCCTAAACTTTTACATAAAAGCTCACACATTTTCCAATTCACATTTTGAACCACATTCAACAAAATTCTTTCAATTTTGCCCTTAGTTTTAGCCACAGTTTTCATCCTCAAAACCAAACCAAAACTTTTCAATTTTTCAACCAAATTTTAGACTATTCTAATGTCATTACCTAGCACATTTTCAAGCCAATTTCCATGCATTTTACAACACAATTCTTAGGGTTTTTCAACACATATAGCCCGGCCATTTTAGGTAAAAGATGCACCAAATTTTTGTTTCATGCTTTCAATCACATAACTATCATTTTCATAATTAAATGCATGATTTAAGCTATCCAAACATCAAGTTAATCATGAAAAATATTCACCAAACCCTAATTACAACCCACAGCCATTTTAGGGTTATTAGATACCAAAATTTTTCCAAGCTTTCTAACCATGCAAACCATGCTTTCCTTTAATCCAAAACATGATTTAAAGCATTACAACACTTAAACAACAATGAATCCATTATCAAACACATAGGTAACCCACGGTTTTACCATTTAAAAACCAACCAAAACTTTGTTTTTCTTTAAACAAAATGCATGGTTTTTCTTCTAATCAAACCATTAACAAAACCCAAGCACCAAATCAACCAAATAAACCACAAATTTTCTCATCTTTCACACTATTCAACCCACGGATTTTTCAATGAAAAATCAAGAAAAATTGCAACCAAAGATGATTACCTTGCTTTCTTGCTTCCCTTAACTTCAATGAAGAATTTGATACCACTTTTGTGAAGTACACTTGAATATTTGGCTTGGTTCTCCTTGGTTGCTAACGGGTTCACCATGGAATCACTTAGAAAAAAATTTTCTTCTTTTTGTTTTGGCTTTGAAAAGGCTACGGGTGCCTTTTGTTTTATGTTTGCCGACTTAAGCAACCAAGAAGCCAATTAATTTAGCTTCCAACCAATGGAAATGCAACACCTTTCATGCCATTACTTTCCATTTTTAAAAAAAAAATAAATTTGGCTAATTTTGACCAAATCTTAGCCTTTAGATCAAAAAGTAAATCAATCTTAGCCATTAATGCCACCAACCACCAAAATTTTCACATTTAATAAATTGGCTTTATGATGTCATAAAGGCAAAGTAAAACTTTGCCTTTGACTTTATTATTCACATTAATTCGACTACTTTTTGACCGATGTCGGTTTGAACTGAAATTTTCCTGAAATCGTCCCGGCGGGTTCCTGAGGTCTCCTGTGCAGTCGGATCAATTTATACTACTTCCGTTTGATCAAAATCAATCCCAGAAGTTTTTCATCTTTTAGTGCACCATAATGCACCGATTAGGGTTTTCAACGCTGTTTTTGGCACTGTTCCACCCGTTTCAATTCAGTAAATTATATCTACACTGAATTCTTACTCGTCAGTATTGTTAGAACATTTTAATACATTTTGAATAATATAAATTTATTTATTTCACTTTTTAAATAGTACAAATTGTTACATACATACATTTGTACATTTTCTTCCGAGAATGCCAGAATTTCCCGGTTGTCACAATTAGAACTAGGTAAAGTCCGTGTAGGAAATAAATTGGTAAAAGCATATCAGAGTAGAGCAATAGAACAATAAAAATTTTTTTAAGATCGTTAAATATCTCGTGATGCCAGATACAATAAACTAACAACAATAAAACTCATACCTCAAGAGGATGCCAACTGTAGGAGGAGAATGACTGGAGGGCTTCAACTAACTAGCCTTCTCTACTATTCTCTAATTCCTGGATAGCAGAGTGTGTGGGCATTCGGCTCCTCGACCGGTATGCTAGCGTTGCTAGTCTTCTTCCGACCACCCAGATCTCTAAAGAACTTATTGTCATGGTGAGTTGTGCAACAATAAGCCTGCTCACCTGAGAGTCTGTGGTCTGAGAGAACTGGAGTGGCAAGACCTCTATTTATAGACTTGCATGAGGTGATCTTCTGAATTCGAATTAGATTAGGAGAAGATTTTCTCCCTTATCCACAACACAAAATCCGAAAATCCTAGCCTTATCTAACTATAATGAATTCGGCCACTTTAAGGATTTTTCATTCAAAATTCAAACAAAATTTTTTTTAACTAGAATTTTATTTCCTCATTGCCTCATAAAAACCGATTACCCTTTGTTCCAAAAACATGACTAGATTTAGTCATTAAAGTGTGAGGAGAATCAAAATCCAAATAGGATTTTCTAACTTGAATTTTATCTCATCCTTATCCATAAATAACTGAAAATCTCTTTGAGAATTTCCCTCAAAATTTCGGCCACTTTTAGGGAGGAGAGAATCCAAATTTAACTGGGATTGAAACTTGAATTTTTCCCTGAATCTTATCCACAAAAAATCCGAAAATTCTTGGAGGATATCGCTTAAAATTTTTGACCAAGTAAGTTAGGATTGGGATTCAAAATTCAAGTAGGATTCAAACAAGATTTTCCTCTTCATAATCCAACTCAAATTCGAATTCTAGCGTTGTGGAATTATCCACAAATAATTCGAATTCCACTTGGACTGTGATTCAAAATTTGAGTTTCAAAATTCAAAATTCAAAATTCAAAATTCAAAATTCAAAATTCAAAATTCAAAATTCAAAATTCACAAACAGTTGTATTTCAAATTTTTGTTCTCATGGATAATTTTCTACAACTCCAATCTAATCTCAAATAAAATCATGGCAACTTTATTTGGAGTTCGAATAATTGTGTACTCTATTATCCAAAACAAAATATGAATTCAACTGGAGAGAATCTTGTCCACCATCCTAATCCTATGTCAACACCATCCATGCATAATCAACTAGCCAATAAGCATACACAAATCAATTTGCCAATCGTTAAGGAATTATGTGGAGATAGTAGAGGGATCAATTAGACATATATAATCGGGCTCCCATGAATCCATATGATCATCATTCTTTTACCGAACAACTCAATCATATGATCACTAATTTCAGAGTCATACCACTATAAACCTGAAACTGAACTCCCAATTATATACCGTATTACGTAAACCTGTGACAAGCTATTGTCCAATTACCTTGTCATGTATGCAAAACCCTCATATGATATCCATGATCAGCCTTAAGTCAAAGTCCGTTTAATCCTACTGATCAGGCTATCTTAAAGTTCAATTATACTACCGAATAAGAAAATGATTATTCACCATATATGAATAAAAAGTCATCCACCCAGTAGACGACCCAAGGCCTTGTCCATTTTCACATCCAGTATAATGCCTTTAAGAGGATACCCTTAACTCCTTATTAGAGTTATGATTCCGATATCTGTAAACAAACCATTCATCGTATACAAGTCATGCACCCAACGAACCGGTCTATAAGCTTACTACCTCTGAGATACTTCAGCCATTGGAACATCAAAGTACACAAGTCATATACATGAAGTAGTTCATTTACTCATGATTAAGGTTATTGCACAATGAACATCAAAAGTAGATTGATCCACTCATAGCGGACTACGCAGATCAATCACGCTTTAGTCCCGGTCTAATATGTCACCACCAAACAACATATCTATGTCTCTACTTGGGAGTCTATGCTCCAGACAGTCAAGACAAACCGTCCCTACCATGGCTTTAGACAATATAATAGTCTTAACATGAGTTAGATGCTCAGTCTAACCCCATAGAGTACAGACCTTAGTTTAGACCACTTACTTTAGAACATTGTCTTCTCGTATACAAAAGTCAATTGCATGCAACGTTGTAACAGTTTTAACATAAGCAGTCAGTAAGCCATATTTACTTACATTTACTTTAACATGTAAATAGAATGAGGACAAATAACAATGTAATGAATAACTTCTATATATAATTTTATTATCCAGTTCAAAATAAATATATCAAAATGTCTCTAATGCTTAGGGCATTTCCTAACAGTCCGTTAACCTTTCTAATTACTTCTTTACCCTTAGGTACCATTGATTTTCTAATGAATGAAAAATTCATGAAATTAACCATGAATTAAGCGCTTATACCATTCAAACTCTGAATCAATATGCAAAGAAATTATTTATCTATTTATTAAATAAGAAGGAATAGATTCCATCTTGCAATATTAATATTCCTAACTACTTATTTCATCATATCTTCAAAGTACAAGAAATAAGATTAAATATTTAAATCTGTACCAAGTAAATAAAAAAACCTGATTCCATAATTAGAAGTCTGCTAGTTCTCAAGATTAAGATCATTCTACGTGTGACCATTAGTTGACGTGATTAAAATCTACTATACTTAACATAAATTATTAATGATTTATATCTAATCATATCCCCGTCCTATATAATCATATTATGTATAGTGTACTTCTTAAATATCTCGACATATTAATAATTCAGATAAGATTGTTCCATTCTTAATGATAATGATATACACTAGTAATATTCAATTAAAGATTCCATACTTTAATTGGTTAATCAATTAAATAATTGACTAATTATCAAAGACCATTTTAATTATCATCCTTAAATATCATCCTCTACTATATAAAACTTATTTACAATATTTAAGATTACATTGATAATTATAAAATTTTAATGATATTCATAAAGTATTTAAAAATTACATGCACATAATTATAAGGAAAATTCAAATTTTTTTAATTCAAAATAAATAATATCCAAAAACATCACGTGCTTTTGTGTATAAATCCCAACAATCTCATCTACACTAAAGCATATGAGATATGTATTTAAAACCAAATCTTTCCATATGTTTCTCCTCATCTAGAACAACTTGCAGATCAATCAAAAATTTCTAAAGTTATAGTAATTACATGGATGCTTCACAAGCAACAATATATATACCTTCTATTTAAAAGTTTGCAACAAATTACTCTTTTGGCTTTAATACTAAAAAGGGTGAACACAAAACTAGATACGGACTTTCGATCAACTAGAATCTATATATCAGAATATACAAGTACATAGTTCTTATTCTCCTAAGATACTTGAGAATGCACCTTAGTCCCATCTAGTAATCAAATCATGGATCAGACTGAAGCTTATTGATTTTACCTACTGCATAGCAAATGTTTAGCTTAATATATTGCATAGCCAACATTAAGATTCTAATTGTAGAAGTATATGGAAAGCATCTCATGCAATTTCCTCTTGAGGATACTTTAGATATATCTCCTATGAAAAATAAATACCATGCCTAGAAGCCACATTTCCTTTCTTAGAGTTCTGCATGTTGTACTTTAGATATAATGCCTTTTCTTGAGATCATGTAAAATGTGGATCCCAAGAATATAACTTGCCTCTCCTAAATCTTTCATTTGGAATTGGCTTGCTAATCAGTCATTTACTTTTAACATTGATTCCTTATCATTCACAATAAGTAGGATGTCATCAATGTAAAGGATTACAAAGACCACTTCCTTTTTCTTATGTACTTGCAGACACATGGTTCATCTAGATTTTGTTTAAAAACCATAAGACTTTAAAGCCTTATCAAATCTAATGTTATATGATCTAGATGCATGCTTAAGTCCATAAATTGACTTTTGCAATTTGTAGATTTTCTGCTCTTGTCCTTTAGCAACAAAACCTTTTAGTTGCACCATATGAATGCTTTTCTTAAGATAGCCATTCAAAACGTTATTTTGATGTCCATTTGCCATATGTCATCATCATAATGAGCAACAATAGAAGAGTATCATAATGGACTTAACTTTGGCAATCGGAGAAATTAGTTTCTTTGTAGTCAACTCCCTCCTTTTGGGTATAACCCTTAGCTACCAATCAAGAGGGTGGATTGCCTACATGAATAGTGATGTTTGATGAGATCCATTTCCAACAAATGAATTTTTTACTATAATTTGTCATTGCAAATAAACAAAATACTAAAATTAAACATTTGTAAAATAAATGTTATAGGTAAACTTCTTAGAGATATTTAATTTTAAGCTTATTTAATATACTATTACTAAAATAAAGCATAATTAAGTAAAAATCTCATGATATTTATAAAAGTTTAAATTAAAGTAAATAAATAAAATAAATAAAAATAAATAAAATTCTCAAGGATAAACCAATTTTTATATGTGAAAAAGTAGTAAAACAACTATATTTTTTAAAGTTATTAACAACAACCCTTCAAAATTTGCATTGTTATATATATACATATGAAACAGAAAATAAAATTAAAAACCAAATTGCAACATTTCATTTGATGATACATTAAAAGATTTAACAAAATCAACAATAGAAAGCTTAATTAAAATGCTTAATGAAAATAACAGATTAGTAAAAATTTTTCATGCCGTAAAAGATAGATACCAAAAGCACGAAATTCCTTCTGTGAAACTAAGATTGATAGGATGATGACATACAGATAGTAATCAATATAAATTGCCTACTTCAAATTATATAAGAGGTCTAAAATAGTTGGAGATATTGGTGAATATGTACAAAAAAGGGATAATATAATTTAGGACGAAATAAATAATTTATAAAGAATTACAAAATTATATCTTTCTTATATGGCTTCATAACATCAACTATATTCCCATATGGAGAATATGGTTATAGAATTGATTTAAATTAGAATACAAATAATTCAAATAAAAAACCTTCAACAAATAGGATTCCTATGAGAGGATTTTATTGCTATCAACTATAATAATGTCAATATCTAGACAATACTTTATTCAAGAGTGGAAGAACCTATGAATAATATATAATTGATATATATGCTACTGTTGAAAAAGATTGATTAGAATACATTAGAAAAAGACAAAGCAATTTAATATTTAAAATTATTAAGGCATTCAAGATGCCATTACAAGAGGAGATATTGATACAAGAGCAATAGAAAAAAGAATAATTCTTCCATCTAGCCATACTGGAAGTCCTAGCTACATAATCCAAAATTATTATGATGCAATGACAATATGTAGACAAAGGAAACTCAGATTTATTTATAACATTTATATGCAATCCTAAATAGTTTGAAATTACTCAGGTCCTGACAACAATCCCAAGTCAAAAACTTGAAGATAGACTAAATATTATTACAAGATTCTTTAAGATAAACTTAAACAATATTTTATCAATCATTAAATTAGAATGCATATTTGGGGTAGTTATTGTAGGTTAGATTCTTTAATTACATACCGTTTAATTTTGTTAATCTAAAATCTAAAAAAAAAAATTTTGTATATTAATGCAATATTAACGCATTTTCCTTTTTTTTAATTTCCTTTATTTTATTGTGTATATTTTTTTAGTTGAATTTAAAAAACGAGACTTCTCATATTGTCATTTCTTATTTTGGCTAATTTTTCAACTATCATAAATAAATAAATTTTTTTATACATAAATACCTTATCTGTAAAAAGATTCACAGAAATATAATGTTGTAGCTGAATTTATAAAGAATGGATAATGTCAACCCCCCGTTCACCTATTCGTCAATGAGGTTTCACTGACTGAAGATGCCAAAACCATCGGCACTGGTTTTTTCTTGCTGATCACTATTTGTGTTGCTCAGTGCACCATCAGTCTTGATTATTTTGTTTAGCCCAACTACTTTAATGTTGCACAATTATATTAAAAAAAAAAAAAGAATACGACAAACAGTGGTCAAAATAATAATAACAATAATAATAATTATGAACAGTAGTTTTGGACGATCAGTAAGAAGGCCTCCCAAAACTGTATATTTTATTATAGTTAGGATGTGATTATGATTAACGTTGGTCTTTTGCAAGTCTAGATAAGATATTTGGCTTTTTTTGGACCATCATGACTTTATAAGGTGAACTTGATTCGAAATGTACACAATTTGAAGAGAGAACCGTAGAAACAACTCTTAAATGCACGTGTTAAGGAATTATATCCCAAGTCATTTTTAAGCTGTTGACAAAATTTTTCAATTTGACTAGTTAATAAATAACTTATTTACCCTTGCTTATCTTATATTAGAATAAATCCTAATTATCAGAAATATTCCTATATCTCTCTCACTCTACCCCCTCCCTCTCCGCTCTCCTCTTTCCGTCGACCTGTCTTTCTTCTCTCTCCCACCGCCATGCTGTCTTTCCTCTCTCCTCTCTCCTCTCCCCCCTTCCCCCTTCCCCCTTCCCCTCCCCCATCTGCCCCCTCTCCCATCACCTCCATGCCCATGGGATCTGTCAGCATTAGGATCGCAAACCCGTTGCGACCAACTAGATGGATTTACCTCCAATATCAAATTTAAGAATAAACATTAAAAAAATGAAGACATTGTATATAAATGATTAATTAGACAAATATTAGATTTACTAAAAAAATTAAAAATTAAAAATTATTTACCTATTTATTTTTAATAATTTATCTATTTTTTAAATTAGTGTAACTATTGTATTAGAAATTTTTAGAATAAAAATTGGAGTATGGGAAGTAGCAGCAGCCTTAAAATTTTAACCCAAAAAAAAGTCATTTTTTTCCTACTTTTACACTGTCTTCCGATATTATCTGGTACACGTACGTTGAATCGCTTTTGATCACTGGTGTCAAAAAATTACCTGTAGAACACAAATTTGTCTAGTCCACAGCTCTATTTACCCGAATTTAGTCTTGGTCAATAGGTATAAGAAATCTCGTAAACGTCAAGACAACTTGGATTTTACCATCAATAAAGTACCTCTCTAATCAAAATTTTCTCAATTAGCTACACCAACACGCCAAATTTCAGTGGATAGTTAGACCGTCCAAAGAAAAATCCAAACACGTATATGTAGTTTACTTAGCTTGTTAAACTTGCCAAATGATGTTATTCTCTACACTTTTGTCCCTTTCCTCCAACACCATAAATAATTAGCCCTCTTCCAAACAAGAACACACTAGCTAATTAAACTCTCTCTTCCTCTCATTTTCTCTTGAGCACAGAAAATGGATATAGACAATGGAGAAAAATCGGAGGTCGGGTCTGCTGCGGTGAAGCCGAAGGATTGGACCCTATTCATGCTTAGGATCTCTTCTCTTTTGGCTACGGCTTCCGCAACTTTTGTCATGGCACTCAACAAAGAAACCAAAACTATTGTGGTTGCTACCATTGGGAGCAACCCTATAACAGCTCCTCTCAGTGCCAGGTTTCAACATAATCCAGCATTTGTGTAAGCTTAATCTTCAACATATATATAAATATATACATTTACATATATACACACACACACAATCGGTTTGATTCTAGTTGATGAATCCTGGTTAATTAATATATTTTTTATTCCAGCAAAAATAAAACGAAGCTGATTGTGTCATGTTATTAAAATTTTAAAACTATAACTGAAATACTTTTTAATAATATAAGCTTTTAAGAGATTTGATAAGCTTACTTGTACATGTTAACAAATATCATGTACTAATTTTTCATAAAACTAGTTAAATAAGATCAGAAAATATTTAGAAACATTACTAATACTGTACACCATTATTAATAAATAATGAATCCTATTTATAAATCTTATTATGAAATCTATTTTTATTAATGGATAATACTTAACATTACACGTATTATTAGTGTTGTTCTATCAAATCCATTCATTAAAATGACGTGGTCCCTATTACAACATATAAAGATATATGTGCATGTGTTTGTGTGTGTGAAATTTCTAAATTACCTGGTAAGAAAAACCGGCACTAAGTAATTGTAGTTTTCTTAGTTGCAAGGAGTTTCAATTATTGTTTTAACAGGTTCTTTGTGATAGCCAATGGAATGGCCAGCCTGCACAACTTGTTAACGATAGTGCTGGACATTTTCAGGCACAAGTTCAACAATAAAGGACCCTGCCTCGTCATGATTCCTATTTTAGACATGGTATTAAATGTCATTGTTGAAATTCCGAAAATATATATCTATATATATATATATTTGCTAAAATAGTCATTAAACAACATTGAAAAAGACGAGGATAAAATAAAACCTTCTTTACCATATTTGTTATGGTTATTTTTTATTTTTTGATATTTTGCAAATATATGAAGCCTAGAACTCTAACTTATTACAGATAAATATACACACTCTTAGATTTAAAATCCGGAAGTCAATGTCATCATTGAGCTACAACATAAGTTTTTTTCTTTTTGATTGTGGCGTCCCCAAATCCAACCACGTGAAACTGTCATGAATCAACTCTTTTGCCGACCAAGACAACTCATGGGTCGAATCCGAATCGCCATTTAAAACTCTTTTTCTCTCAACTCTTATTTTTCAGGGCCCAAAATTTCGCCCATAAATTTTTTTTTCTTTTTAATATATACTTTCCTTAAAAGAAAGCTAATTATGAAAGCCATATAAAATATAATGCTAACTTTTAGTTGTCTTTTTGAGTGTAACATAACGTACAACATACAATATACATATATTGTGCTTTTCAAAATACATTCTCTTCAATTTACTAACTTATCGCTTAGCTGAAGACTGGTAGCAGGACCAAAATCTACAATGGATTCCCTATCCCATTGACACATGTGCATCCTGCCGCCATCTATATAGTCTACTGGACAGGTTTCTTATCTGCAACATGAACAAACTGATGAGCTAACAGACTCAATAAGTTCAAACATACTTAGCAAGAATCACATAGATTCAAAAATAGCAAAATTACAATTTCCTATAAATAATACTATTGATGGTGAATAATACTATTCATCGTAGATAGTGACTTTGACCATTGATAGATGAATAGGAACTGTTACCCTAACCAGTTACTATTGACATTACTCTAATCGATTACTATTATTGTTACCCTAATCGGTTACTATTCACATTATTCTAACCGAGTTCACTACACTTAGTGTTAGTGTTGGTTATGCTCAATTATGGCTTTTGTCGCATTATTGATTATTCTCTCTATTTGTATTTTGGTATTGAGCTCATTGTGGAAGTACCGATAATTTATTTTGCGCGCTGACTGGGAGGGCCTACAGAGCGACTCTAGAGCTTCTTCCTCTCCAGTCCTTATTATGTTCTCGTAGGATCTGAAAAACCTCTACCACAACATTAGAGGGGCGGTATGCCTTAAATGGTTTTATTACCATCTTTCAATTATAATTCCGACCAAGTGACATTAATCGTCACCTCAAGGTCACTAATCTCCATCGCCCGTAGGCCTTAGATATTCTTTTTCCTTTTATTATGTGGGATGTGTTATACTAACTAATCCCCCAATGTCCATAGGACTTAATGCCTAATGTACAACTAGTACATAACGAAATAATACAGTATTTCATGTTGCATACATGAAAATACTTGAACTTACTACCACTGCGATAATATCCACTTCCAGAACTCCTCTATAGTTTTATCTCTAGTTTGGATCCCTACAGACATAATATTGTTTGTTAATACCCTTTATTAATTATCACTTTAATTATATTCATCTTGTGATAAATTTTACAATACAATTTAACTTTTAATGTGGTACATGGTCTGAAACACGCCCGTGTCTGTACACACCTGTGTACTATTTAAATTCTAGATTTTTAATTTTAAAATCTTTATTTTGGGTTTTAGAATTTTATTTAAGGCATTCTAGATTCTTTATGGTTCTTTCTGAACCTTTCGGAAATTTTTGGTCAAAATGACCATTTTGTCCCCTGATGGGTTTCGGGACCGTAACTATTCCATTTTATCATTTTTTTCTGAATTTTCTAAGCTCAAATATCTTAAAATAATATTCCTTAGGCTTCTATATCATTTTACAGCTTTATTTGCTACAAAATCTCAATTATTCATTTTCCGACCCTCGATTATTATTCATCCAACACCTAGGGTCGTTTCACGTTTTTCTAGCGTTTCAGAGTCTCAAATGGGTATTTTATTACTCTTGAAATGTTTTTCATTCCCGTCCCCTAGTCTCGGTTCCCGAGAGGTTTGGGTTTCCTATCCCAACCTAATTTTTCCCTCGTTTCCCAAAATACCCCTAACGTGAATATTTTTTTTCCCGTTTTAGGCATTTTAGTCATTAAGGGTCGGTTTACTATTCTTCTTGGGGTGGTTTTTCATTACTAACCCTAATCCACCGAAGGATCCCGGTTACCTTTCCGAGTCTAATTTTTTTACCCCTCGTTTCCTGAAATGCCCTTATGCCGTTTTAGACATTTCAGCAGCATTTCCGCTTGTATTTTTAGGTTTTCCTGGTGTTAAGTACGCCTCAGAACCTTTGTACCTGTAACATATTATACCAGAGGCCTATTTTATACAAAGTTACTAAACTTTGTTTACAAATTTTTCACTTTAACCAACATTCAAAATTCAACACAAATCATTAATTTTTTTTTTTCCATTTATAGCCTTGATTTCTCATGTTACACATCACCAAATATTTTTCATCACCACAATCAATTATCACATATCATTCTTAGGTTTTCAAATGTACATTTCAACATTACAAATCTAACAAAATTTCATTCCAACCCTAGCATTAGCCACGAATTTTTCATGCTAATTCACATAGAAAATTTTTGTTCTTATTACTAGGGTTTTATCAACATTTTGCATCATTTTTCAACACTAAAAATTTTCTCATTTTAACCATACATAGGCCACGGGTTTTTTGGGCAACAAACATTAAAATTCTCTTGTTTCTAGATCCTAATTTATGCTTTGATTAGCATGTTATAAAATGAACATAAACCATCAAGCAAATCCTCAATTTTTTTCCACATCATTTCCACCCTACAAGGCCACGGTTTTCATGAACAACATGCAACATTTTTTTGCTTGTTTCAATTTCCAAATCATACTTTAATTCATCCTAACATCAAACCCATCATATCACTAACAAAGCATCAATTTGTTTTCATCAAATTTTTCACCAAAGACCCATGGATTTTCTAAGGAAAATCAAGGTAAATTGCTTCAAATTAGAAGCTTACCTTATCAATTCGATTCCTTGATGCTAGAAGTGAATTTGAAGGCTAATTTTGGTGTGAAATTTTGAAAATTTTTGGGTTGGAATCCACTAAGGGGCCACGGATTTTTGGCTGCAGAAATGGCAAGAGTTTGGCCAAGTTTTACTAATTTTTCAAGTGAATTTTAAAGCCTATTTATAGGCAAAAGCAAGGGGCCTTTTAGCAATATTTTCTCAACAATTACATATTTGTTGAAGGGCTAAAATATAATTTTTTTGTGGTCAAAATAAAAATTTTGGGCTGCCATTCCTCCAAGTGGCCGAATCCCCCTTTTTGCCCATTTTTAATTTTTTATCAATGTCATTTTGGCTTAATCTTGGCCATTGATAAAAAAGACAACTAATCCTAGCCTTACACATATTCAATCTTACTTTCCAAGCTTTCAAAAATTATATTTATGATACTATAAATGTGATGTCATCTTATGAATTAATTCGTGATTAAATTTTGACCGAAAGTCAAATCGAACGGAATTTTACTGAAATCGTGTAGGTGGATTCCGGGTGCCTCCGGTGTGATCGGTTTGTTTTATTTTGCTTCCTTTTGGTTAAAATTCTTTATCATAAATTTTTATATTTTTAGTGTACTTTAGTACACTTTCTAGGGTTTTTGGCCCCATTTTCAAACCGTCTCACCCGATTCTATTCGGTAAGATTTTTCATCTCCGAACTCACTTACTTTAACACTGTCGGAACATTTTTACAGTATTCACAACAGTATTAAAACACAACTTTTTTTGCATTTTATTTATTAAAATTGGTACACACATACAATTTTAATGTACTCCAAGGATCTAAAATTCCCGGTTATCACATTCACCCCTCCTTATAAAATTTTCGTCATCGAAAATTGAGAACAAGTGGGGGTATAAAATTCTGATTTTGTCTTCTCGTTCCCATGTAGCTTCTTAAACGTTGTGATTTCTCCACAGCACTTTAACTAATGGGATCATTTTATTCCTTAAAACTTTCTCTTCTCATGCCAATATTTGTACAGGCCTCTCTTCATACGTCAGATCTTCCTGAATTTGGATCGGTTCATGTTTCAACACATGGGACGGATCTGATACATACTTCAGCAGCATTGATACGTGAAACACATTGTATACTGCCGACATTTCTGGAGGTAACGCCAATCTATGGGCAACCTTTCCAATGCGTTCTATGATCTCATATGGCCCAATATATCTTGGACTCAATTTTCCTTTTATCAGCGAGACTCTTAAGAATACGAAATCCCCTTTATTAAACTCTAGGGGTCTTCACCTTTTGTCCGCATAGCTCTTCTGTTGACTCTATGCTATTTTCATCCGTTGCTGTATTTTCGCAATTGCATCCGCTGTTTCTTGTAGAAAGTCTGTCTTGCGCAGTCGTTTTTCTTATAGATCATACCAATGAACCGGTGATCCACACTTTCTTCCATATAGAGCTTCATAGGGTGCCATACCTATCGAAGCTTTGTAGCTATTATTGTATGAAAACTCTACTAATGGAAGTTTCTCGTTCCAGCTCCCCGGGAAATCTATTGTACACGCACGAAGCTTGTCTTCCAACATTTGAATGGTTCGCTTAGATTACCCGTCCATCTACGGATGAAATGTTGTGCTCAGACGTACTTCCGTTCCCATAGCTTCTTGCACACATATCTAGAAATTTGAAGTGAATCATGGATCACGATCTGACACAATGGATTTAGGAACTCCATGTAACCTGACTATGTGGGTCACATACAAGTTCACTAACTTTTCCAACGAAAAAGTCATTTTCACAGTAATGAACCTTGCTGTCTTGGTCAATCCGTCGACAATAACCCAAATAGCATCATAACCTTCTTGGGTTTTCGGCAATCCTACCACAAAGTCCATTGTAATATATTCCCATTTCCATTTGGGAATCTCCAACGATTCTAATTTTCTGCCTAGATGATGATGTTTAGCCTTAACTTTTTGGTATGTCATACATCTGCTTACAAATTCTGCAATATCCTTCTTCATCCCTTTCCACCAAAATTGTAGCTTCAAATCCTGGTATATCTTACTGGCTCTGGGATGCACTGAATATGGCGTTTCATGGGCTTCTGCCATAATTTTCCTTCTTAGTCTTTCATTGTCAGGAACATAAATTCTTCCCTGATATAGGATTAACCCATCTTCAGACATTCCTTCTTGAGGACTAGTTAACTTCGGGTCTCATTTCTGGGCCTCTTTAATGTCCTCATATAGCGTTGATTCAAATTGTAGTGCAGCCAATTTTCCAGATATCACTTCCAACTTCAATGTATTGATCTCCTGCTGTAATGGCCTTGGAAATTTTTCAATCGGCAGTTGCTGCGGAACAGTAGATTTCCTACTTAACGCATCAGCAATGTGATTGGCTTTTCCGGGATGGTAGAGGATTTCACAATCATTATCCTTTACCAGCTCCAGCCATCTCCTTTGCTGCATATTTAGCTCTTTTTACGTGAAAAAATATTTTAAACTTTGGTGGTCAGTATAAATCTGACACTGAGCTCCATACAGATAATGTCGCCAAATCTTCAATGCGAACACTACTGCGGCAAGTTCCAAATCATGCGTGGGATAATTTTTTTCGTGGTCCTTTAATTGATGCGAGGCATAGGCAATTACCTTGTTACCTTGCATCAAGACAGCTCCTAATCCCATATTCAAGGCGTCACTGTAAATCATGAACATCTCCCCTTTCGTAGGAAGTGTAAGAATTGGCGCACTGGTTAATCGTCTTTTTAGCTCTTAGAAGCTTCTTTCGCACACCTTCGTCTACTAGTGCTTCCTCACTTTACGTGTCAAAGCTGTGAGAGGTGCAGTGAGTCGTGCGAATCCCTCTACAAAACTTCTGTAATAGCCTGCTAAACCTAAGAAACTTCATATTTCTGTTACATTCTTAGGTGCAGGCCATTCATTGATCGCCTCTACTTTTGCTGGATCCACGGCGATTCCTTCCTTAGATATCACATGTCCAAGAAAATGTACTCTATCTAGCTAGAATTCACACTTTGAGAATTTGGCATAGAGTTGATGCTTCCTTATCATCTGCAGGACAATTCTTAGATGTTCTTTATGCTCCTCGTGAGTCTTTGAATATATGAGTATGTCATCGATAAACACAATGACAAACTTATCTAGATATTCAATAAAGACTTGATTCATCAAGTCCATAAATGTAGTTAGTGCATTTGTTAACCCAAACCGCATCACAAGGAATTTGTAATGACTGTAACGGGTACGAAATGCGGTCTTATGAATATCGTTTTCCTTGATCCACAGCTGATGGTATCTTGATAGCAGATCGATCTTGGAGAATATTGCTACGCCTTTGAGTTGGTCAAACTAGTCATCAATTCTAGGTAACGGATACCTATTTTTGACAGTAACCTTATTTAACTCCTGGTAGTCGATGCACATTCAAAATGATCCATCCTTCTTCTTGACAAACAGTATGGGAGCACCGCATAGGGAATATCTCGGATGTATAAATCCCTTGTCAAGAAGTTCTTTCAACTACTCTTGTAACTCCTTCAACTCTGCTGGTGCATCCAGTACGGCACCTTTGAGATGGGTGCAGTTCTTGGCATCAGTTCAATTTCAAAAGAGATTTCTCGTTCTGGCGGCAATCCAGGTAATTCCTCCGGGAAAACGTCAATAAACTCCTTCACAATAGGAACATCTTTTGATTGAAGCTTCTATTCCTCTTTTATATCCACAATATATGCTAAATATCCTGCACAGCCACTCGACATTAGCCTTCTTGCTTTCATTGAGTTGATTATTATCTTCCTCGATTTGCATGACGAATCGATGTATTCAAATCCATCTTCCCGGATAGGTTGGAACCTTATCTTTCGCTTCCGGCAATCGATCGTGGCTTGATACTTTCCTAAGAATTCCATTCCTAGTATTACATCATAATCGGCAAGCTCCATCACGATCAATCTACATACAACTCCCTATTTGCCACAATTATTGGCACATGAGGCAGCCAATAATTGGACATCAATACTTCTCCTGAGGGTAGAGCCGTTCTAAAGGTCATACCCATATTATCCTTAGGATATCCTATATTGTTCGCAAATTGGTAGGAAATAAATGCATGCGTAGCACTAGAATCAAATAAAACGGACGCCAAATGATTAGCGACAGAAAACTGACCTGTCACTACATTGGACATCCCTGCTTCCGCATCTTCCTTGGTATACACCATTACTTGTGTAGGAAAATAAATCGGTAAAAACGTATCAGAGTGGCGCAGCGGAACAATAAAAATTTTTAGATTGTTAAATATCTCATGATGCCATATACAATAAACCAACAACAATTAAAACTCATACCTCAAGGACGCCAATCTTGCAGGAGGAGAATGACCGGAGGCTTCAACCAACTAACCTTCTCTACTATTCTCCAATTCCCGAATGGCTGAGTGTGTGGACACTCTGAACCTCGATTGGTATGCTAGCACTGCTAGTCTTCTTCGACCACCCAGATCTCAAAAGAACTTATTGTCACGATGAGCTGTGCAACAATAAGCCTGCAAACCTGAGAGTCTGTGGTCTAAGAGAACTGGAATGACTGGACCTCTATTTATAGACCTGCATGAGGTGATTCTTTGAATTTGAATTGGATTAGGAAAAGATATTCTCCTTTATCCATAACCATAAAAATCTGAATTTTCTATGGGAGATTCTCAACAATTAAATTCGGCCATTATGGATAAATCCAATCCAAATCTAAACAGGATTTTAACTAGAATTTTATCTCCCCTTTTTCAACCAAAAAATCCGAAATTCCTAAGAGAAAATCTCCTCAAACAATTCGGCCACTTTTAGGATAAGGGAGAATCAAAATTGTACTAGGATTTTCAAGCTTGAATCTTATCTCAACCTTATCCAAAATAACCAAATTTTCCTAGGAGATTTCCTCCATAATTTCGGCCACTTTTCAGGGAAGGAGAGAATCCAAATTCAACTAAGATTGAAACTTGAATTTTTCCTTTGAACCGTATCCACAAAAACCGAAATTCCATTAAGGAATATCCTCTAAATTTCGTCCATAAATTGTTAGGATTTAGATTCAAAATTCAAGTAGGATTCTAACAAGATTATCCTCTCCAAATCCAACTCAAATTCGAATTTTAAATCTTGTAGATTTTCCACAACAGATTCGAATCCCACTTGGAGTGTGATTCAAAATTTGAATTTAAAATTTCAAATTCGAATTTTAAATTCAAATTTCAAATTTCAAATTCGAATTTCAAATTTAAATTTCAAATTCAAATTTCAAATTTGAATTTCAAATTCAAATTTCAAATTCAAATTTCAAATTCAAAATTCAAAATTCAAATTTCAAAATTTAAATTTCAAAATCCACAAAACAATTGTGTTTCAAATTCTTGTTCTCATGGATAATTTTCTACAACTCCAATCCAATCTCAAATAAAATCATGGCAACTTTATTTGGAGTTCGAATAATTGTGTACTCTATTATCCAAAACAAAATCTGAATCCAACCCGAGAGAATCTTGTCTACCATCCTAATCCTGTGTCATCACCATCCATGCATAATAAACCAGCCAATAGCATACACAAATCAATTTGCCAAACGTTAAGAAATTATGTGGAGCTAGTAGAGGGACTGATTGGACATATATAATCGGGCTCCTGCAAATCCATATGATCATCATTCTTTTACCGAACAACTCAATCATATGATCACTAGTTTCAGAGTCACACCACTATAAACCTGAAACTGAACTCCCAATTATATACCGTATTACGTAAGCCTGTGACAAGCTATCGTCCAATGACCTTGTCATGTATGCAGAACCCTCATATGATATACATGATCAGCCTTAGGCCAAAGTCCGTTTAATCCTACTGATAAGGCTATCTTAAAGTTCTATTATACTACCGAATAAATAAAATGATTATTCACCATATGTGAATAAGAAGTCATCCGCCCAGTAGACGACCCAAGGCCTTGTCCATTTTCACATTCAGTATAATGCCTTTAAGAGGATACCCTTAACTCTTCATTAGAGCTATGATTCCAATATCTGTAAATGAACCCTTCATCGTATACAAGTCATGCACCCAACGAACCGGTCTATAAGCTTACTAACTCTGAGACACTTTAGCCATTGGAACATCAAAGTACACAAGTCATATACATGAAGCTGTTCTTTTACTCAGGATTAAGGTTACTGTATAATGAACGTCAAAAGCAGATTGATCCACTCAAAGCGGACTTCGTAGATCAATCACACTTTAGTCCCGGTCTAATATGTCACCACCAAGCAACATATCCATATCTCTACTTGGGAGTCCAGCTCCAGACAGTCAAGACAAACCGTCCCCTCCAAGGCTTTAGACAACATAATAGTCTTAACATGAGTTAGATGCTCGGTCTAACCCCATAGACTACAGACCATAGTTTAGACTGCTAACTTTAGAACATTGTCTTCTCGCATACAAAAATCCATTGCATGCAACGTTCTAACAGTTTAACACAAGCAATCAGGGAGCCATATTTGCTTACATTTACTTTAACATGTAAATAAGACGAGGACAGATAGCAATGTAATGAATAACCTCTATATATAATTTTATTATCCAGTTCAAAATAAATACATCAAAATGTCTCTAACGCTTAGGACATTTCCTAACAATCTCCCACTTGCCCTAAGCCAGCAGATGTGCCATGTTACGCATCCCCATAGCCTCTACGTGCCTCTCAAAGCTTCTAGCCACCAAAGTCTTAGTAAAGGGATCGGCGATGTTGTCCTCGGACGCGATCTTACATACATCCACTTGTCTTGTCTCCACGTGCCTTCTAATAATATGATATCTCCGATCAATGTGCTTGGTCCTCTTGTGGTGCCGAGATTCCCTTGTGTTGGCAATAGCCCCTGTATTATCACAGTAAAGTGTGATAGGCTTGTGAACACCCGGAATGACCTCAAGGTCTCTAAAGAACTTGCGGAGCCAAACCGCTTCTTTAGATGCCTCAGCCGCAGCCACATACTCAGCCTCCATAGTAGAGTCAGCTGTGCAGCCCTGCTTCACGCTCCTCCACACAATGGTGCCTCCTCCGAGTAAAAACACTGATCCAGATGTCGATTTCCTCGAATCCTTACAAGTCTGGAGGTCTGAGTCAGTGTATTCTACGGGTGTTAGGTCCCCTCCAGAATACACCAGCATATAATCCCTCGTTCTCTTAAGATACTTGAGTATATGCTTTACAGCTTGCCAGTGCTTGGTTCTAGGATTTGCTTGATATCGACTCACCATACCTACTGCAAAACATATATCCGGTGAGTGCGAAGCATAGCGTACATAAGGCTACCCATAGCAGATGCATAAGGGACCTTACTCATACGTTCTCTTTCTTCTGATGTCTTGGGACAGTCATCCAATGAAAGAGTTAGACCGGCAATGGAAGGTTGTGAGCCTTTCTTTGCCTCTTGCATTGCATATTTGTCAATTATTTTATCTATGTATGAAGCTTGGGATAACGCTATCATTTTGTTCTTTCGATCTCTGAAGAGACGAATGCCTAGAACATAATTAGCTTCTCCCAAGTCCTTCATGTCAAACTGTTGGTGTAACCAAAGCTTGACCGATGATAAGTTCCCTACATCATTCCCAATGAGTAGTATATCATCGACATAGAGTATTAGAAAGACCACTTTTCCATCCTTAATACGTTTATAAACACAAGGTTCATCAACGTTCTGCTCAAAACCAAATGTCTTAATCGCTTGATCAAACCTCTGGTTCCATGAGTGGGATGCTTGCTTTAATCCATAAATGGATCTAAGCAACTTGCAGGCTTTCCTTTCTTGGCCTTTCGCTACGAACCCTTCGGGCTGTATCATATAGATACACTCTTCAACATGGCCATTCAAGAATGCCGTCTTGACATCCATTTGCCAGATCTCGTAATCGAGAGCCGCAGCGATGGACAGAAGAATACGGATAGATTTCAGCATAGCAACAGGCAAAAAGGTTTCATCGTAATCGATTCCAGCCTTTTGCGTGTACCCCTTTGCAACCAGTCTAGCTTTGAAAGTTTCCACTCTCCCTTCCGTATCCTTCTTTCTTTTGTAGACCCATTTGCATCCAATGGGTTTTATCCCATTCGGCAAATCTACAAGTTCCCAAATAGAGTTGGATTTCATAGAATCCATCTCATTGTTCATAGCCTGTTTCCAAGATTTAGAATCAACATCATTTATAGCTTCATCATAAGTGACCGGATCATCCTCATGCTCATGAGCCTCGGCCTGGTATACCTCAGCATCATACATGAAGAAATTAGGTTTTTTCGAAACCCTCCCACTACGACGAGCCACCCTAAATTGTTGATCGTCTGCAGGTCTTTCACTAGAACTCGGACTTACATCCAAGACTAAAATCTGTGGAGCAGTTCTTTTACCTGATAACTCCTCTAGCACCATTTTGCTTCGAGGCTTAAAGTCATTCATGTGACTTTCCTCCAAGAATGTCGCATGGGTTGAGACAATGACCTTTTGTTCCTTCGGGTTATAGAACAGACCTCCTTTAGTTCCTTTTGGATACCCTACAAACATGCATAATTCTGATCTTGGTTCCAACTTTTTCGCATCCCCATCCAGTACATGTGCCGGACAACCCCATATTCTCATATGTCCAAGGGAGGGCTTCCTGCCACGCCACAATTCATACGGAGTTCTGGGAATTGATTTGCTCGGAACCTGGTTCGGAATATAGCACGCCGTTTGTAAAGCATATCCCCAAAATGATAATGGCAGCGTTGAATAACTCATCATGGACCGTACCATATCCAATAAGGTCCTGTTTCTCCTTTCGGCTACACCATTCTGTTGTGGAGTACCTGGTGCAGTCAATTTGGATAATATCCTGTTCTCTACAAGATGTCCTAGAAATTCATCGGAGAGGTATTCGCCACCTCGATCAGATCGAAGTGTCTTTATGGATTTATCCAATTGCTTTTCCACTTCCGCACGATACTCTTTGAACTTGTCAAAGGTTTCACTCTTGCGGTGCATCAGATACACATATCCATACCTCGAGTAATCATCTATAAAAGAGACATAACACTCGAACTCTCCTCGTGTTATGACGTTCATAGGGCCACATACGTCAGTGTACACAATTTCTAAGAGCTCCTGAGTCCTTGTACCCTTAGCTCCAAAAGACCTCTTAGTCGTCTTACCCTCTAGACAAGACTCACATTGGGGAAGACGTACCTCCTCCAGAGATTCTAAAGGACCGTCTTTCACCAATCTTTGAATCCTATTCTGATTAATATGACCAAGTCTTAAATGCCAAAGATACGCCTTGTTAGAGTGAGAAACTTTCAACCTTTTAGAGTTATCAATTAATTCAGTGTCAAGCAGTGAGTACATCTTTGGGTTGATCAAATATAGGTTTCCATCCATCCATCCAGAACAGATAAAAGACTTATTTTTACAAATATCAACTCTTTTACTAAAAGAAACAGAATAAGAATCCTTTATTAAACAAGCTACTGATATAAGGTTCCTCCTAAAATTAGGAACATAAAAACAGTCTTTCAATAAACCTAAATTGATCAAAATAAAGATAAACATCTCCCACTGCCTCAGCCACCACCAAGCTGCCGTCCCCAGTTCGCAACGAGAGGCTCCTATCATGTAGACTTCTCGTTTCCATGAACCCCTGCATAGAAGCACAAACATGATTAGTGGCGCCCGAATCAATGACCCAAGTGTCTTTTGATTCTTCCACCAAACATGCTTCTAAGTAATGAAATTCCTTACCTTCCTTGCCCTTGGCGGCTAGGAATTCCCGGCAAGCCTTCTTAAAGTGACCTACCTTCCCACAATGGAAGCATTTGGACTTTTTAGGGTCCTTCAGCTTCTTGTTATTCTTCTTCTTCTTCCCGTCCGAGACAGGAGGATTAGAAGAACTAGAAGCCACTTGCTTCTTATTTGGTCTCTTCCTCTTCCGTGAGGGATTGGAAGATTCTGCCAAATTGGCCTCTCCTTTAGGTCGGACCGCATCCTCATCCCTGATCATCCGCTCATAAGTCTGTAGTTGCTTTATGAGCTCGGTAAGTCCTAACTCCTTTGTCGCCAGATTGTATGCTGCCTTAAACCCCACAAAATCTTTAAACAGTGTCTTGAACACTATCTCGATCTGGGTGTTCTAGTCCAACTCAACACCATTCTCGGCAGCCTCAGTGAAGAATCCCATTAGAGTGATCATATAGTCCTTCAACGGAGTACCCGCCTTTTGCTTAGAGTTCATAATACTGGTGATAGCGGACTGTCGAGCCAATTTTTCTTGGCCTCGGAACATGTCCTTCAGATTTTCCATGATCTCTCCAACAATTCGATAAGTCTCATGCTGCTTTTGTAAAGCACTCGTCATGCTAGCAAGTATGTAGCATCGAGCTATATCATTGGATTCTTTCCAACGAGTATAGGTAACCGGGACCTCCTCAAGTGGTGTGTCAGGTTTGGGCCCAGGTGGGCATGATTTGTCCAGTACGAACTTGTGTCTCTCGCAACTGAGAACTATTAATAGATTTCTTTTCCAATCTTTATAATTATCACCATTCAACTTATTTTCAGTAAGTATCGAAATGAGGGGTGTCGGTGACATTTTGAACTGAAATAAAATTATACTAGACATCATTACAAAGCCCAAGCAAATATACAGATAATATAGCAAATAAAACATACAAGTATGTTTCTACATGAAACTTGAAAAACATGTAGCATTGCAACGGTAATTCTCAGCACCTATTGCCCCAAGCCGCCGAGGGGTGGTCATGAAAACAAATAACCGGAACGTGGACCCCGTCCAATTAATATATGTTACCATAAATCCTCCAAGGTTAAGACATATATTAATAACCGCTTATTTGGCCACCAGTTTAGTTAACAGAGCTTCTAGAGAAGGTTAATAACTAAATGAGTCTTGAGTGTATAACCATTGTTTACGTAGCCCGTTCCACGTCCTACCAAGCCACCGAGGGGTGGTCATGAATAGGATCGTACCCGAACACGTTTTCCACATAGGAGATCCAATCTAGTATACCGGCGGCGGTAAACACCTACCGAGGAGTGTGGTTAGGGCAGAACTGACGCGAGACATTACCATGCTTTCACATATGGATCAACAACGGAGGCCGTGAGTTTTGTTTGAAACCCTTTCCCACTCAATATTTTGAAAAACATGTAAGTTTTGACAAATTATGTATGATCAATATAGTATGAGCGGTACTCACCTATCCTATATGACATGTTATCAAATATGCATACAAAACATCCATCAATACATATTTATACATCCATGACATATCACAGAAAAAATAATTGACAGAATAACCAAGCCATGGTTCCATCCTAGAACAAAGAAAATAAAGATTACAAAATTCCATCCAAAGCATTCTTTGGGTCTTGAATTTCGTTCCGTCTTCTTGTATCCATCTTTATGTAGCCTCTCCATTTATTTCTCATCCCAAGAATCATTTAAAATTTAAATCTCCAAAAATTTAAATTTCAAATTCAAATTCCAAATTTGAATTTCAAATTTAAATTTCGAATTTAAATTTTAAACAATTTTAAACATCATGTGTAATAATATGTAATTTCAAAAATTTCAAATTTTCAATTACATATTTTTAAACATGATTTAAAATTAATTCTCAAATTTAAAAAATCAAAATTTTCTGATTTTTGGACCATCGCACAGCTGCCCCCGAAGGTGGCAGCCGCCGTGGGCAGCCACCAGCCCCAAAGGGGCTGGCAGGCCACGGCTGCCCCCTATGTGCAGCCTTGCCGGGCTGCAGGCCAAGCCTGCAGCACCAGGCTGCACGCCCAGGCTGGGCGCAGCAACCGGCAGGCTGCAGGCAGCGCCTGCAGCCAGAGGCTGCATGCCCAGGCTGCGGCCAACCTTGGGCAGGCCACAGCCACCCTTGGCTGTAGGCCAAGCTTGCGGTCGTGGGTGGTGTTGGCCTACACAGGGGCTGCCGCAGCCCCATCCTGCCCGAGGGCAGGCGCTGCAGCCCCACCAAGGACCGTCGACCTATCCCGAGGGTTCGTGTCTCGATTTTCATGCCATATTCCAATTTACCTATTAGGATCTCCAAAAATTAATTTGAATCCCAATTAAATTGAAATTTTCCACACAATCAAAATTTCAACCTTTAAATCAAATCTAACTTTTGGGAAAAAATAAATTACGGTGTTCAATCTTCAATCTCCCCCCAAGAATAATTACGCAAAATTTCCTAAACCATTTCCGATGTACAAAAATTCTAACCATAAAAATTCTAAGAGACAAAAATTAAAATCCATGGGAAAATTACAGTGTTAATAAACTGCTCCCATGGTTACATAAAAATTCCTAGATACAATTTTTCTAAATTCTAAGGAACTATAACCGGTATAAACAAGCATGCTTATAATAATTCAAAAAATTAAAATAACCACATACTTTATACATAATCCATGATAACAACATAAAGGAACCCTAGAATGCCACTCTCTAAATATCAAATCCATACATAAATAAAAAGACTAAGTAATTATCCAATTTATGTACATGGCATAGTCATGAGATAGCTCTAATACCAATTGTAGGAAAATAAATCGGTAAAAACGTATCAGAGTGGCGCAGCGGAACAATAAAAATTTTTAGATCGTTAAATATCTCATGATGCCATATACAATAAACCAACAACAATTAAAACTCATACCTCAAGGACACCAATCTTGCAGGATGAGAATGACTGGAGGCTTCAACCAACTAGCCTTCTCTACTATTCTCAAATTCCCGAATGGCTGAGTGTGTGGGCACTCTGAACCTCGATCGGTATGCTAGTACTGCTAGTCTTCTTCTGACCACCCAGATCTCTGAAGAACTTATTGTCACGATGAGCTGTGCAACAATAAGCCTGCTCACTTGAGAGTCTGTGGTCTGAGAGAACTGGAATGGCAGGACCTTTATTTATAGACCTGCATGAGGTGATTCTCTGAATTTGAATTGGACTAGGAAAATATTCTCCCTTATCCATAACCATAAAAATCTGAATTTTCTATGGGAGATTCTCAACAATAAAATTCGGCCATTATGGACAAATCCAATCCAAATCTAAACAAGATTTTAACTAGAATTTTATCTCCCCTTTTTCAACCAAAAAAATCTGAAATTCCTAGGAGAAAATCTCAAAAAATTCGGCCACTTTTAGGATAAGGGAGAATCAAAATTGTACTAGGATTTTCAAGCTTGAATCTTATCTCAACCTTATCCAAAATAACCGAATTTTCCTAGGAGATTTCCTCCATTATTTCGACCACTTTTCAAGGAAGGAGAGAATCCAAATTCAACTAGGATTGAAACTTGAATTTTTCCTTTGAACCTTATCCAAAAAAACCGAAATTTCACTAAGGATTATCCTCAAAATTTCATCCATAATTTGTTAGGATTTAGATTCAAAATTCAAGTAGGATTCTAACAAGATTATCCTCTCCAAATCCAACTCAAATTCGAATTTCAAATCTTGTGGATTTTCCACAACAAATTCGAATCCCACTTGGACTATGATTCAAAATTTGAATTTCAAATTTCAAATTCAAATTTCAAATTTCAAATTTCAAATTCAAATTTCAAAATTCAAATTTCAAATTTAAATTTCAAATTCAAATTTCAAATTCGAATTTCAAATTCAAATTTCAAATTCAAAATTCAAAATTCAAATTTCAAAATTCAAATTTCAAAATCCACAAAACGATTGTGTTTCAAATTCTTGTTCTCATGGATAATTTTCTACAACTCCAATCCAATCTCAAATAAAATCATGGCAACTTTATTTGGAGTTCGAATAATTGTGTACTCTATTATCCAAAACAAAATCTGAATCCAACCGGAGAGAATCTTGTCTACCATCCTAATCCTGTGTCATCACCATCCATGCATAATAAACCAGCCAATAGCATACACAAATCAATTTGCCAAACGTTAAGGAATTATGTGGAGCTAGTAGAGGGACTGATTGGATATATATAATCGGAGTCCTGCAAATCCATATGATTATCATTCTTTTACCGAACAACTCAATCATATGATCACTAGTTTTAGAGTCACACCACTATAAACCTGAAACTGAACTCCCAATTATATACCGTATTACGTAAGCCTGTGACAAGCTATCGTCTAATGACCTTGTCATGTATGCAGAACCCTCATATGATATTTATGATCAGCCTTAGGCCAAAGTCCATTTAATCCTACTGATTAGGCTATCTTAAAGTTCCATTATACTACCGAATAAAGAAAATGATTATTCACCATATGTGAATAAGAAGTCATCCGCCCAGCAGACGACCCAAGGCCTTGTCCATTTTCACATTCAGTATAATGCCTTTAAGAGGATACCCTTAACTCTTCATTAGAGCTATGATTCCAATATCTGTAAATGAACCCTTCATTGTATACAAGTCATGCACCCAACGAACCAGTCTATAAGCTTATTACCTCTGAGATGCTTTAGCCATTGGAACATCAAAGTGCACAAGTCATATACATAAAGCTGTCCTTTTACTCAAGATTAAGGTTACTGCATAATGAATGTCAAAAGCAGATTGATCCACTCAAAGCGGACTTTGTAGATCAATCACGCTTTAGTCCCGGTCTAATATGTCACCACCAAGCAACATATCCATGTCTCTACTTGGGAGTCCAACTCCAGACAGTCAAGACAAACCGTCACCTCCAAAGCTTTAGACAACATAATAGTCTTAACATGAGTTAGATGCTTGGTCTAACCCCATAGACTACAGACCATAGTTGAGACTACTAACTTTAGAACATTGTCTTCTCGCATACAAAAATCCATTGCATGCAACGTTCTAACAGTTTAACACAAGCAATCAGGGAGCCATATTTGCTTACATTTACTTTAACATGTAAATAAGACGAGGACAGATATCAATGTAATGAATAACCTCTATATATAATTTTATTATCTAGTTCAAATAAATACATCAAAATGTCTCTAACGCTTAGGGCATTTCCTAACATGGGTGGCGTCAACCCACTGTCCACCAATGCTGAAATTTCGGGATGGAACATTTCCAGTATTTTCTGAATTTTCTCCCTTTTAGTGGTGACAGCGTATGGGTGCAGTCGGGACAGTTGGTCGAACTTACTACATACTTCTATCACTGACATGTCCCCCTACTTCAACTCTGCAAACTCTTTTTGTTGGGGTCGAAGCAATGTGGGATTGTAGTACTTCTGGTTGAATTCTTCTAAAAAGTCTAGCTAGGACATTGTGAACACTTTCCTTCTTAATTTGACTGAATCCTATCAAACTCTTGCATCCTTCTTTAGAATAAAGGATGCACACATAATCTTTTCCTGATCGATCAGCTCCACAAATTCCAATATCATATGGAGTGAAGACAGCCACTCCTCTGCTTCCAAAGGGTTTGTGGAACCTTCGAACTTTGGCAGCTTCATTCGTCAGAATTGTTTATAAAGTGGTTCTTGATTGACTCTAGGTTGGGGTTGGGGTTCTACTATTTCAATCTCAGGTTCAATTAGCGGTACTTCTTGTTCAGGTACGGCCATGTGTGGGTTTTGGTCTTCTTCCTGGCCTTGCCTTTGCTCCATCTGTTCTATTCTTTGTCTTAGCTCAACATTTGCCTTCGTCTGAGCCTCCAATCATGGCTTCTAATTCATCTACTCTCTCTGATAGGACTGGACACCCTCTCATGTTTCTCAAGTTTCACGGATTCACCATCTTTCCTATTTCCTATAATCGCATGAAAATCGATCGTTAGATTTTTCATAAACATATTTTTACAATATAAGTAAAAATAGTTTTAATCATCAAATAGATTTCAACATTTCATCCATTGAACATGTCAAAATATAATTGTCATTTCATTTCAAAATTTTCAAATATTCATCAACTCGAAGGCTCCTTTTTCAAAATGGCCTTTCGAGACTATCATACATACACATATAGAGATATATATACATTTATACATCACGTGTGTTTCTACATCTAGTCTCCTGGCTGAGGTTGATCCGAAATTATCAAAAATTCCTCTAGATCCACTTCATCCTCATTCGTGCCGTTTCTGGCCTCGGATGGCATTGATCCTTCAACGGGACCTGTACCCTCACCTTGTCCTAATGGACCAGCCTCATGATCGTTTGACATAGGTCTCGGTCCGTACAGGCGATCTAACATTGCTTCTTGTAACAATTAGTCACGCCTTTAGCGCGCCATGCGCTCCATCATCAGCTCTTCCTCCATTTTAGCTACAGTAACAATAAACTCTCGTAAAGTGGTAGGATATAAAGGGGTTACCCTCTGTAGCAGATCTGTAGTAAGCCCCTTCCAGAAAATGTCACAAAAATCCTCCTCAGTGAGGTTAGACATAGGGCATCTCCTCACTACATTCTTCTCAAACCGTATTGCATAAGTGAACACCGTATCACTCAGCAGCATCTGAAGTCTCTCAGCTCGGAGAACTAACTCTCTCACATCTGAATATCTAGGCATCGTTTGTGTCGGAGTCACTACCCTGCTCTTCAGAGGGTCTGGAACTGGTGACGTTGGACTCTTCGGTAGGAACTACAGTATCATAATGTGTCAGAACTTAGCCCAGTCTAGTCCCAACAATATCTCTTGGTCACAGTACTCCTAGTACATCAGTGCATCCTTACAGAATGTGCCCACTGCCATCAACACCCAGCAATCCTTGTCTATATCACACTGATGCATAATCACCTATATATCATATAGCCAATCACGAGTAGAGATCCCCTTTTGACCTCCCTCAAAAGTGGGTGGACGACTACCTCTAAATGCATGTACCGCTCGTACTGATACTCGAGATCCTATAGGGCTCGTTCTCCCACCATTGGAATATCTACCACTACTAGTGGATTTAAAACCAGCGGAGGAGGTGGTGCTTGTACCGGTGCCGGTGCTACTATCCTCGGTGCTGGTGGCTCAGGTATCGGTGGTCGAGGCGCTGCTCGATGAATCATCGACGGTTTAATCATGGGCCTAGTCCATACCCAGATCGGTCCTCTCGGTTGGTATGGGTGGGGTCTCATATAAGGTGGTCTAGTCATCGTATGTCCCACAAAAATATATAACCTCATATAAATAAAAAGTTAACTAACTCAAAGAAAGCTAACTTACTTGGATTGATGAGCAGGTCGTGTTTCGTGCCAATAGGGATATGGTCAACTACTCTAATACCAACCTGTGGCGCCCCCAAATCCAACCATGTAAAACTGTAATGAATCGACTCTTTTGCCAACCAAGACAGCCCATGTGTCGAATCCGAATCGCCATTTAAAACTCTTTTTCTCTCAACTCTTATTTTTCAGGGCCCAAAATTTCACCCATAATTTTTTTTTCTTTTTAATACATACTTTCCTTAAAAGAAAGCTAATTATGAAAGCCATGTAAAGTATAATGCTAACTTTTAATTGTCTTTTTGAGTGTAACATAATGTACAACATACAATATACATATACTGTGTTGTTCAAAATACATTCTCTTCAATTCACTAACTTATCGCTCAGCGGAAGACTGGTAGCAGAACCAAAATCCACAGTGGATTCCCTATCCCATTGACACGTGCACATCCTGCCGCCATCCATATAGTTTACTGGACAGGTTTCTTACCTATAACATGAATAAACTGATGAGCTAACATGCTCAGTAAGTTCAAACATACTTACCAAGAATCACATAGATTCAAAAATAGCAAAATTACAATTTTCTATGAATAGTACTATTTATGGTGGACAGGTTTCTTACCTGCAATATGAACAAACTGATGAGCTAACAGGCTTAGTAAGTTCAAACATACTTAGCAAGAATCACACGGATTCAAAAACAGCAAAATTACAATTTCCTATAAATAGTACTATTCATGATGAATAATACTATTCATCATGAATAGTGACTTTGACAATTGACAGATGAATAGGAACTGTTACCCTAACTGGTTACTATTGACATTACTCTAATCAGTTACTATTCATATTACCCTAACTGGTTACTATTCGCATTATCCTAGCCGAGTTCACTACACTTAGTGTTAGTGTCGGTTATGCTCAATTATGGCTTTCGTTACATTATTGATTATTCTCTCTATTTGTATTCTGGTGTTGAGCTCATTGTGGCAGTACCGATAATTTATTTTGCGTGGTGACTAGGAGGGCCTATGGAGCGACCCTAGAGCTTCTTCCTCTTCAACCCTTATTATGTCCTCGTAGGATGCGAATAACCTTTACCACAATGTTGGAGGGGCGGTACGCCTTAAATGGTTTTATTACCATCTTTCAATTATAATTCTGACTAAGTAACATTAATCGTCACCTCAAGGTCACTAATCTCCATCGCCCGTAGGCCTTAGATATTCTTTTTCTTTTATTATATAGGATGTGTTATACTAACTAATCTCCCAACGTCCATAGGACTTAATGCCTAATGTACAACTAGTACACAACAAAATAATACAGTATTTCATGTTGCATACATGAAAATGCTTGAACTTACTATCACTGCAATAATGTTCACTTCCAGAACTCCTCCGCAGTTTTATCTCTAGTTTGGATCCCCACAAACATAATATTATTTGTTAATACCCTTTTATTAATTATCACTTTAATTATATTCATCTTGTGATAAATTTTACAACACAATTTAACTTTTAATGTGGTACACGGTCTGAAACACACTCGTGTCCCTACCCGTGTACCTCTTAAGCTCATTCTACACGGCTGTTATTCTATGTACGCGCCTATGTACTATTTAAATTTTAGAATTTTAATTCTAAAATCTTTATTTTGGGTTCTAGAGTTTTATTTAAGACATTCTAGATCCTTTATGGTCCTTTCCGAACCTTTCAAAAATTTTTGGTCAAAATGACCATTTTGCCCCTGACGGGTTTCAGGACCATAGCTATTCCGTCTTATCATTTTTCTCGAATTTTCTAAACCCAAATATCTTAAAATAATATTCCCTAGGTTTCTGTATCATTTTACAGGTTTATTTGCTACAAAATCTCAATTATTCATTTTCCGACCCTCGATTACTATTCATCCAACACTTAGGGTCATTTCGTGTTTTTCTAGTATTTCGGAGTCTCAAACGGGTATTCCACTACTCTGGAAATGTTTTTAATTCCCGCCCCTTAGTCTCGGTTCCCGAAGGGTTCAGGTTTCCTATCCTAACCTAATTTTTCCCTCGTTTCCCAAAATACCCTTAACGTGAATTTTTTTTCCCGTTTTAGGCATTTTAGTCATTAAGGGTTGGTTTACTATTCCTCTTGGGTTGATTTTCCATTACTAACCCTAATCTACCGAGATGCCCTGGTTACCTTCCCGAGTCTAATATTTTTACCCCTCATTTCCCGAAATGCCCTTATGCCGTTTTAGGCATTTCGGCATCATTTTCGCTTGTATTTTTAGGTTTTCCCGGCGTTAGGTATGCCTCAGAACCTTTGTACCTGCCACGTACTATACCAGGGGCCTATTTTATACCAAGTTACCAAACTTTGTATAAAATTTTTTTACATTAACCAACATTCAAAATTCAACACAAATTATCAATATTTTTTCCATTTATGCCACGGTTTCTCATGTTATACATCACCAAATATTTTGCATCATCATAATCAATTATTACATATCATTCTTAGGTTTTCAAATGTACATTTTGTAGGAAAATAAATCGGTAAAAACGTACCAGAGTGGCGCAGCGGAACTTATAAAAATTTTTAGATCGTTAAATATCTCATGATGCCATATACAATAAATCAACAACAATTAAAAATCATACCTCAAGGACGCCAATCTTGCAGGAGGAGAATGACCGGAGGCTTCAACCAACTAGCCTTCTCTACTATTCTCCAATTCCCGAATGGCTGAGTATGTGGGCACTCTGAACCTCGATCGGTATGCTAGCACTGCTAGTTTTCTTCCGACCACCCAGATCTCTAAAGAACTTATTGTCACGGTGGGTTGTGCAACAATAAGCCTGCTCACCTGAGAGTCTGTGGTCTGAGAGAACTGGAGTGGCAGGACCTCTATTTATAGACCTGTATGAGGTGATTCTCTGAATTCGAATTGGATTAGAAAAAGATATTCTCTCTTATCTATATCCATAAAATCTGAATTTTCCATGGGAAAATCCCAACAATAAAATTCGGCCATTTAGGATAAATCCAATCCAAATCTAAGCAAGATTTTAACTAGAATTTTATCTCCCTTTTTCAACCAAAAAATCTGAAATTTCCTAGGAGAAAATCTCCTCAAAAAATTCGGCCACATTTAGGATAAGGGAGAATCAAAATTCCACTAGGATTTTCAAGCTTGAATCTTATCTCATCCTTATCCAAAATAACCGAATTTTCCTAATAGATATTCTCCAAAATTTTGGCCACTTTCTGGGGAGGAGAGAATCCAAATTCAACTGGGATTGAAACTTGAATTTTTCCCTTGAACCTTATCCACAAAAAACCGAAATTCCATTGAGGATAATCCTCAAAATTTTGTCCACTATTTGTTAGGATTTGGATTCAAAATTCAAGTAGGATTCTAACAAGATTATCCTCTCCATATCCAACTCAAATTCGAATTTCATTTCTCGTGGATTTACCACAAGAAATTCGAATCCTACTTGGACTGTGATTCAAAATTTGAACTTCAAATTTCAAATTTCAATTTCAAATTTCAAATTTCAAATTTAAATTTCAAATTCAAATTTAAAATTAAAATTTCAAATTCAAAATTCAAATTTAAATTTCAAATTCAAATTTCAAATTTCAAATTTCAAATTTCAAATTTCAAAATTCAAAATTCAAAATTCAAAATTCAAAATTCAAAATTCAAAATTCAAAATCCACGAAACAGTTGTATTTCAAATTCTTGTTCTCATGGATAATTTTCTACAACTCCCATCCAATCTCAAATAAAATCATGGCAACTTTATTTGGAGTTCGAATAATTGTGTACTCTATTATCCAAAACAAAATCTGAATCCAACCGGAGAGAATCTTGTCTACCATCCTAATCCTGTGTCATCACCATCCATGCATAATAAACCAGCCAAGAGCATACACAAATCAATTTGCCAGACGTTAAGGAATTATGTGGAGCTAGTAGAGGGATTGATTGGATATATATAATCGGGCTCCCGCAAATCCATATGATCATCATTCTTTTACCAAACAACTCAATCATATGATCACTAATTTCAGAGTCACACCACTATAAACCTCAAACTGAACTCCCAATTATATACCGTATTACGTAAACCTATAACAAGCTATCGTCTAATGACCTTGTCATGTATGCAGAATCCTCATATGATATCCATGATCAGCCTTAGGCTAAAGTCTGTTTAATCCTACTGATTAGGCTATCTTAAAGTTCCATTATACTACCGAATAAAGAAAATGGTTATTCACCATATGTGAATAAGAAGTCATCCGCCCAGCAGACGACCCAAGGCCTTGTCCATTTTCACATTCAGTATAATGCCTTTAAGAGGATACCCTTAACTCCTCATTAGAGCTATGATTCCGATATCTGTAAACGAACCCTTCATCGTATACAAGTCATGCATCCAATGAACCGGTCTATAAGCTTACTACCTCTGAGACGCTTTAGCCATTCGAACATCAAAGTACACAAGTCATATACATGAAGTTGTCCTTTTACTCAAGATTAAGTTTACTGCATAATGAACGTCAAAAGCAGATCGATCCACTCAGAGCGGACTTCATAGATTAATCACGCTTTAGTCCCGGTCTAATATGTCACCACCAAGCAATATATCTATGTCTCTACTTGGGAGTCTAGCTCCAGACAGTCAAGACAAACCGTCCCCTCCAAGGCTTTAGACAACATAATAGTCTTAACGTGAGTTAGATTCTCGGTCTAACCCCATAGACTACAGACCATAGTTTAGCCCACTAACTTTAGAACATTGTCTTCTCACATGCAAAAGTCCATTGCATGCAACGTTCTAACAGTTTAACACAAGCAGTCAGGGAGCCATATTTGCTTACATTTACTTTAACATGTAAATAAGATGAGGACAGATAGCAATGTAATGAATAACCTCTATATATAATTTTATTATCTAGTTCAAAATAAATACATCAAAATGTCTCTAATGCTTAGGGCATTTCCTAACAATCTCCCACTTGCCCTAAGCCAGCAGATGTGCCATGTTACGCATCCCCATCTCCTCTAAGTGCCTCTCAAAGCTTCTAGCCACCAAAGTCTTAGTAGAGGGATCGGCAATGTTGTCCTCGGACGCGATCTTACATGCATCTACTTATCATGTCTCCACGTGCCCTCTAATGTCGACTTCCTTGAATCCTCTTAAATCTGGAAGACTCAATTCGTGTATCCTACGGGTGTTAGGTCCCCTCCAGAATACACCAGCATTTAATCTCTTGTTCTCTTAAGATACTTGAGTATATGCTTTACTGCTTGCCAGTGCTTGGTTCCAGGATTTGCTTGATATCAACTCACCATACCTACTGCAAAACATATATCCGGGTGAGTGCAAAGCATAGCGTACATAAGGCTACCTACGGCAGATACATAAGGGACCTTACTCATACGCTCTCTTTCTTCCGATATCTTGGGACAGTCATCCAATGAAAGAGTTAGACCGGCAATAGAAGGTTGTGAGCTTTTCTTTGCCTCTTGCATTGCATATTTATCGATTATTTTATCTATGTATGAAGCTTGGGATAATGCTATCATTTTGTTCTTTGGATCTCTGAAGAGACGAATGCCTAGAATATAATTAGCTTCTTCCAAGTCCTTCATGTCAAACTGTTGGTATAACCAAACCTTGACCGATGATAAGTTCCCTACATCATTCCCAATGAGTAGTATATCATCGACATAGAGTATCAGAAAGACCACTTTTCCATCCTTAATACGTTTATAAACACAGGGTTCATCAACGTTCTGCTCAAAACCAAATGTCTTAATCGCTTGATCAAACCTCTGGTTCCATGAGCGGGATGCTTGCTTTAATCCATTAATGGATCTAAGCAACTTGTAGACTTTCCTTTCCTGGCCTTTCGCTACGAACCCTTCGGGCTGTATCATATAGATACACTCTTCAAGATGGCCATTCAAGAATGCTGTCTTGACATTCATTTGCCAGATCTCGTAATCGAGAGCCACAGCAATGGACAGAAGAATACAGATAGACTTCAGCATAGCAATAGGTGAAAAGGTTTCATCGTAATCGATTCCTGCCTTTTGCGTGTACCCCTTTGCAACCAGTCTAGCTTTGAAAGTTTCCACTCTCCCTTTCGCATCCTTCTTTCTTTTGTAGACCCATTTGCATCCAATGGGTTTTATCCCATCCAGCAAATCTACAAGTTTCCAAATAGAGTTGGATTTCATAGAATCCATCTCATTGTTCATAGCCTGTTTCCAAGATTTAGAATCAACATTATTTATAGCTTCATCATAGGTGACCGGATCATTCTCATGCTCATGAGCCTCGGCCTGGCATACCTCAGCATCATACATGAAGAAATTAGGTTTCTTCGAAACCCTCCTACTATGATGAGGCACCCTAAATTGTTGATCGTCTGCAGGTCTTTCAGTGGAACTCAGACTTGCGTCTAAGACCGAAATCTGTGGAGCAGTTCTTTCACCCGATAACTCCTCTAGCACCACTTTGCTTCGAGGCTTAAAGTCATTCATGTGACTTGCCTCCAAGAATGTCGCATGGGTTAAGACAATGACTTTTTGTTCCTTTGGGTTATAGAACAGACCTCCTTTAGTTCCTTTTGGATACCCTACAAACATGCACAATTCTGATCTTGGTTCCAACTTCTTCGCATCCCCATCCAGTACATGCGCCGGGAAGCCCCATATTCTCATATGTCCAAGGGAGGGCTTCTTGCCACGCCACAATTCATACGGAGTTCTGGGAATTGATTTGCTTGGAACCTGGTTCAGAATATAGCATGCCGTTTGTAAAGCATATCCCTAAAATGATAATGGCAGCGTTGAATAACTCATCATGGACCATACCATATCCAATAAGGTCCTGTTTCTCATTTCAGCTACACCATTCTGCTGTGGAGTACTAGGTGCAGTCAATTGGAATAATATCCCGTTCTCTACAATATATCCTAGAAATTCGTCGGAGAGATATTCACCACCTCGATCAGATCGAAGTGTCTTTATGAATTTATCCAATTGCTTTTCCACTTCCGCATGATACTCTTTGAACTTGTCAAAGGTTTCTCTCTTGCGGTGCATTAGATACACATATGCATATCTCGAGTAATCATCTATGAAAGAGACATAATACTCGAACCTTCCTCATGCTGTGACGTTCATGGGGCCACATTCGTCAGTATGCATAATTTCTAAGAGCTCCTGAGCCCTTGTACCCTTAGCTCCAAAAGACCTCTTGGTCATTTTACCCTCTAGACAAGACCCACATTGGGGAAGAAGTACCTCCTCCAGAGATTCCAGAGGACCGTCTTTCACCAATCTTTGAATCCTATCCTGATTAATATGACCAAGTCTTAAATGCCAAAGATACGCCTTGTTAGAGTGAGAAACTTTCAACCTTTTAGAGTTATCAATTAATTCAGTGTCAAGCAGTGAGTACATCTTTGGTTTGATCAAATATAGGTTTCCATCCATCCATCCGAAACAGATAAAAGACTTATTTCTACGAATATCAACTCTTTTACTAAAAGAAACTGAATAAGAATCCTTTATTAAACAAGCTACCGATATAAAGTTCCTCCTAAAATTAGGAATATAAAAACAATCTTTCAATAAAATAAACCTAAAATGATCAAAGTAAAGGTAAACATCTCTCACTGCCTCAACCACCACCAAGCTGCCATCCCCAGTTCGCAACGAGAGGCTCCTATCATGTAGACTTCTCGTTTCCAAGAACCCTTGCATAGAAACACAAACATGATTAGTGGTGCCCGAATCAAGGACCCAAGTGTCTTTCGATTCTTCCACCAAACACGCTTCCAAGTAATGAAGTTCCTTACCTTCCTTGCCCTTGGCGGCTAGGAATTCCCGGCAAGCCTTCTTAAAGTGACCTACCTTCCCACAACGAAAGCATTTGGACTTTTTAGGGTCCCTGGGCTTCTTGTTCTTCTTCTTCTTCTTCCCATCCGAGACAGGAGGATTAGAAGAACTGGAAGCCGCTTGCTTCTGATTTGGCCTCTTCCTCTTCCGTGAGGGTTTGGAAGATTCCGCCAAACTGGCCTCACCTTTGGGTTGGACAGTATCCCCATCCTTGATCATCCGCTCATAAGCCTGGAGTTGCTTCATGAGCTCGGTTAGTCCTAAATCCCTTGTCGCCAGATTGTATGCGGCCTTAAACCCCACAAAATCTTTAGACAGAGTTTTGAACACCATCTCGATCTGGGTATTGTAGTCCAAATTAGCATCGTTTTCGGCAGCCTCAGCGAAGAATCCCATTAGAGTGATCATATGGTCCTTCACCGGAGTACCCGCCTTTTGCTTAGAGTTCATAATGCTGGTGATAGCGGACTGTCGAGCCAATTTTTCTTGGCCTCCGAACATGTCCTCCAGATTTTCCATGATCACCCCAGCAACTTGATAAGTCTCATGCTGCTTTTGTAAAGCACTCGTCATGGTAGCAAGCATGTAGCAACGAGCTATATCATTGGATTCTCTCCAACGAGTGTAGGCAACCGGGACCTCCTCAAGCAGCGTGTTAGGTCTTGACCCTGGTGGGCATGGTTCGTCCAGTACGAACTTGTGTCTCTCGCAGCTGAGAACTATCAACAGATTTCTTTTCCAATCCTTATAATTATCGCCATTCAGTTTATTCTCAGAAAGTATTGAAATGAGGGGTGTCGGTGACATTTTGAGCTGAAATAAAATTATACTAGACATCATTACAAAGCCCAAGCAAATATACAAATAATTTAGCAAATAAAACATACAAGTATGTTCCTACATGAAACTTGAAAAACATATAGCATTGCAACGGTAATTCACAGCACCCATTGCCCCAAGCCACCAAGGGGTGGTCATGAAAACAAATAGCCAGAACATGGATCCCGTCCAATTAATATATGTTGCCTTAAATCCTCAAAGGTTAAGACATATATTAATAACCGCTTATTTGGCCGCCAGTTTAGTTAACAGAGCTTCTAGGGAAGGTTAATAACTAAACGAGTCTTGAGTGTATAACCATTATTTACGTAGTCCGATCCACGTCCTACCAAGCCACTGAGGGGTGGTCATGAATAGGATCGTACCCGAACACGTTTTCCACATAGGAAATCCAATCTATTATACCGGTGGCGGTAAACACCTACCAAGTGGTGTGATCAGGGCAGAACTGACGCGAGGCGTTACCATGCTTTCACATATGGATCAACAATGGAGGCCGTGGGTTTTGTTTGAAACCCTCTCCCACTCAATATTTTGAAAAACATGCAAGTTTTGACAAATTATGTATGATCCATATAGTATGAGCGACACTCAGCTATCCTATATGACATGTTATCAAATATGCATAGAAAACATCCATCAATACATATTTATACATCCATGACATATCACAGAAAAAATAATTGACAGAATAACCAAGCCATGGTTCCATCCTAGAACAAAGAAAATAAAGATTACAAAATTCCATCCAAAGCATTCTTTGGGTCTTGAATTTATTCCGTCTTCTTGTATCCATCTTTATGTAGCCTCTCCATTTATTTCTCATCCCAAGAATCATTTAAAATTTAAATCTCCAAAATTTAAATTTCAAATTCAAATTCCAAATTCGAATTTCAAATTTAAATTTCAAATTAAAATTTTAAACAATTTTAAACATCATGTGTAATAATATGTAATTTCAAAAATTTCAAATTTTCAATTACATATTTTTTGAACCGTCGCACCACCGTCCCCGGAGGCGGCAGCCGCCGTGGGCAGCCACCAGCCCCGAAGGGGCTGGCAGCCCATGGCCGCCCATGTGCAGCCTTGCCGGGCTGCAGGCCAAGCTTGCAGCGCCAGGTTGCATGCCCAGGCTGGGCGTAGCAGCCGGCAGGCTACAGCCGGCGCCTGCAGCCACAGGCTGCACGCCCAGGCTGCGGCCAGCCTTTGGTAGGCCACAGCCACCCTTGACTGCAGGCCAAGCCTGCGGCCGTGGGTGGTTATGGCCTGCACAGGGGCTGCCACAGCCCCATCCGGCCCGAGGGTAGGGGCTGCAGCCCCACCAAGGCCCGTTGGCTTATCCCGAGGGGTCGTGTCTCGATTTTCGTGCCATATTCCAATTTACCTATTAGGATCTCCTAAATTAATTTGAATCCCAATTAAATTGAAATTTTCCACACAATCAAAATTTCAATCTTTAAATCAAATTTAACTTTTGGGAAAAATAAATTACAGTCTTCAATCTTCAATCTCCTCCAAGAATAATTACATAAAAAATACTAAACCGTTTCCGGTGTACAAAATTCTAACCATAAAAATTCTAAGAGACAAAAATTAAAATCCATGGGAAAATTACAGTGTTAATAAACTGCTCCCATGGTTACATAAAAATTCCTAGATACAATTTTTCTAAATTCTAAGGAACCGTAACTGGCATAAACAAGCATGCTTATAATAATTGAAAAAATAAAACAACCACATAGTTTATACACAATACATGATAAAAATATAAATGAATCCTAGAATGACACTCTCTAAATATCAAATCCATACATAAATAAAAAGACTAAGTAATTGTCTAATTTTTGTACATGGTATAGTCATGAGATGGCTCTGATACCAATTGTAGGAAAATAAATCGGTAAAAACGTATCAGAGTGGCGCAGCGGAACTTATAAAAATTTTTAGATCGTTAAATATCTCATGATGTCATATACAATAAATCAACAACAATTAAAACTCATACCTTAAGGACGTCAATCTTGCAGGAGGAGAATGACCAGAGGCTTCAACCAACTAGCCTTCTCTACTATTCTCCAATTCCCGAATGGCTGAGTGTGTGGGCACTCTGAACCTCGATCGGTATGCTAGCACTGCTAGTCTTCTTCCGACCACCCAGATCTCTAAAGAACTTATTGTCACGGTGGGCTGTGCAACAATAAGCCTGCTCACCTGAGAGTCTGTGGGCTGAGAGAACTGGAGTGGCAGGACCTCTATTTACAGACCTGCATGAGGTGATTCTCTGAATTCGAATTGGATTAGGAAAAGATATTCTCCCTTATCCATATCCACAAAATCTGAATTTTTCATGGGAAAATCCCAATAATAAAATTCGGTCATTTAGGATAAATCCAATCCAAATCTAAACAAGATTTTAACTAGAATTTTATCTCCCTTTTTCAACCAAAAAATCTGAAATTTCCTAGGAGAAAATCTCCTCAAAAAACTCGGCCACATTTAGGATAAGGGAGAATCAAAATTCCACTAGGATTTTCAAGCTTGAATCTTATCTCATCGTTATCCAAAATAACCGAATTTTCCTAAGAGATATTCTCCAAAATTTCGGCCACTTTCTGGGGAGGAGAGAATCCAAATTCAACTGGGATTGAAACTTGAATTTTTCCCTTGAACCTTATCCACAAAAAACCGAAATTCCATTGAGGATAATCCTCAAAATTTTGTCCACTATTTGTTAGGATTTGGATTCAAAATTCAAGTAGAATTCTAACAAGATTATTCTCTCCAAATCCAACTCAAATTCGAATTTCAAACCTTGTGGATTTTCCACAACAAATTCGAATCCCACTTGGACTGTGATTCAAAATTTGAATTTCAAATTTCAAATTCGAATTTCAAATTCAAATTTCAAATTTCAAATTTAAAATTTCAAATTTCAAATTCGAATTTCAAATTCAAATTTCAAATTCGAATTTCAAATTCAAATTTCAAATTCGAATTTCACATTCAAATTTCAAATTTGAATTTCAAATTCAAAATTCAAATTTCAAATTTCAAAATTCAAATTTCAAAATCCACAAAACAGTTGTGTTTCAAATTCTTGTTCTCATGGATAATTTTCTACAACTCCAATCCAATCACAAATAAAATCATGGCAACTTTATTTGGAGTTCGAATAATTGTGTACTCTATTATCCAAAACAAAAAATCTGAATCCAACCGGAGAGAATCTTGTCTACCATCCTAATCCTGTGTCATCACCATCCATGCATAATAAACCAGCCAAGAGCATACACAAATCAATTTGCCAAACGTTAAGGAATTATGTGGAGCTAGTAGAGGGACTGATTGGACATATATAATCGGGCTCCCGCAAATCCATATGATCATCATTCTTTTACCGAACAACTCAATCATGTGATCACTAATTTCAGAGTCACACCACTATAAACCTGAAAATGAACTCCCAATTATATACCGTATTACGTAAGCCAGTGACAAGCTATCGTCCAATGACCTTGTCATGTATGCAGAACCCTCATATGATATCCATGATCAGCCTTAGGCCAAAATCCGTTTAATCCTACTGATCAGGCTCTCTTAAATTTCCATTATACTACCGAATAAAGAAAATGATTATTCACCATATGTGAATAAGAAGTCATCTGCCCAGCAGACGACCCAAGGCCTTGTCCATTTTCACATTCAGTATAATGCCTTTAAAAGGATACCCTTAACTCCTCATTAGAGTTATGATTCCGATATCTGTAAACGAACCCTTCATCGTATACAAGTCATGCACCCAACGAACCGGTCTATAAGCTTACTATCTCTGAGATGCTTTAGCCATTGGAACATCAAAGTACACAAGTCATATATATGAAGCTATCCTTTTACTCAGGATTAAGGTTACTGCATAATGAACATCAAAAGCAAATCGATCCACTCAAAGCAGACTTCATAGATTAATCACGCTTTAGTCCCGGTGTAATATGTCACCACCAAGCAACATATCTATGCCTCTACTTGGGAGTCCAGCTCTAGACAGTTAAGACAAATCGTCCCCTCCAAGGCTTTAGACAACATAATAGTCTTAACATGAGTTAGATGCTCGGTCTAACCCCATAGACTACAGACCATAGTTTAGACCGCTAACTTTAGAACATTGTCTTCTCGCATGCAAAAGACCATTGCATGCAACGTTTTAACAGTTTAACACAAGCAGTCAGGAAGTCATATTTGCTTACATTTACTTTAACATGTAAATAAGATGAGGACAGATAGCAATATAATGAATAACCTCTATATATAATTTTATTATCCAGTTCAAAACAAATACATCAAAATGTCTCTAATGCTTAGGGCATTTCCTAACACATTTCAACATTAGAAACCTAACAAAAAATTTCATTTCAACCCTAGCATTAGCCACGGATTTTTCATGCCAATTCACATAGAAAATTTTTGTTCTTATTACTAGGGTTTTATCAACATTCCTCATCATTGTTCAATACTAAAAATTTTCTCATTTTAACCACACATAGGCCACGGGTTATATGGGAAACAAACATCAAAATTCTCTTGTTTCTAGATCCTAATTCATGCTTTGATCAACATGTTATAAAATGAACATAAACCATCAAGCAAATCCTCAATTTTTCCACATCATTTCCACCCTACAAGACCACGGTTTTCATGGACAACATGCAACATTTTTTGCTTATTTCAATTTCCAAATCATACTTTAATTCATCCTAACATCAAACCCATCATATCACCAACAAAGCATCAATTTGTTTTCATCAAATTTTTCACCAAAGACCCACGGATTTTCTAAGGAAAATCAAGGTAGATTGCTTCAATTTAAAAGCTTACCTTATCAATTCGATTCCTTGACGCTAGAAGTGAATTTGAAGGCTAATTTTGGTGTGAAATTTTGAAAATTTTTATCTTGGAATCTACTAAGGGTTCATGGATTTTTGGCTGCAGAAATTGGCAAGAGTTTGGCCAAGTTTTACTAATTTTTCAAGTGAATTTTGAAGCCTATTTATAGGCAAAAGCAAGGGGCCTTTTAACAATATTTTCTCAACAATTACATATTTGTTCAAGGGGTAAAATATAATTTTTTTGGGGTCAAAATAAAAATTTTAGGCTGCCATTCCTCCAAGTGGCCAAATCCCCTTTTTAGCCCATTTTTAATTTTTTTTCAATGTCATTTTGGCTTAATCTTAGCCATTGATCAAAAAGACAACTAATCCTAGCCTTACACATATTAAATCTTACTTTCCAAACTTTGAAAAATTATATTTATGACATCATAAATGTTATGTCATCCTATGAATTAATTCGTATATTAATTCGTGATCAAATTTTGACCAAATGTCAAACTGAAGGGAACTTTACCGAAATTACGTAGGCGGGTTCTGGACGCCTCCGGTGCGATCGATTTGTTTTATTTTGTTTCTGTTTCGTCAAAATTCTCTACCGTAAATCTTTATCTTTTTAGTGTACTTTAGTACACTTTCTAGGGTTTTTTACTCCGTTTTCGAGCCGTTTCACCCGATTCTGTTCGATAAGATTTTCTATCTCTGAACTCATTTACTTTAACACTGTTGGAACATTTTTACAGTATTCACAACAGTATTAAAATACAACTTTTTTCGCATTTTATTTATTAAAATTGGTATACACATACAATTTTAATGTACTCCGAGGATCTAAAATTCTCGATTATCAAATTGATAATTTTCACAACATAACTTTTGTTTACATAAAAAATATATTTATATATTATAACAACATAAATTATATAAAATGAATTTGGTATATACAAAATGATTTCTCTCTATTTTAACACTAGGCTAAGTTTGTATTCTCATCGTAATAATCATCTACGGATGGACAGTTGAACGTGGCATCAGCGTCTGCCTGGGACGGTGTGGCTACATTCATGGCAGAGCTAGGGAAGAACGGCAATTCTTATGCAAGGTGGAACAAAATCTGTGACCAATTCGGTAGCTATTGCGACCGTGGTGGAGGTGACCTTATTGCATCCTTCATTGGCCTTGGTCTCTTGCTTGTCGTCACGGTTTTTTCCATCATCAAACTTGTGGCACCCCCGACCTCGGTCCACCGAAACTATTACAATCAAGCTCCTTAGCCGACTGAAATAGCTTGTAAACTTCGTCGGGTCACCTAAATTCTATTCTTTCCTTTAAACCCTTTGTGAAATTTGGAATCATTTTTTTTAAATACATTTTCTTGTTTGTAAACATAACGTAATTAAACTGAACTATGTTTGTCACTTTTAAAAATACAAACATAGTTTATACACAATACATAATTCAAATCTTTTTGCAATATATGCCTCTTTTTTTAATGCTCAACGGAAAACTTGTAGCAAGACCATATCCACAGTGGATTCCCTATCCCTTTGACACGCTCGCATCCTGCTGCCATTTAGAAATCTACTGGACAGGTTTCTTACTTGCAACATGAACAAACTGATGAGCTAACAGGCTCAATAAGTTCAAACATACATAGTAAGAATCATATTGATTCAAAAGCACTAAAACTAAATTTCCTATGAATAATACCATTCACCATAAATCGTACTATTCACCATGAATCGTGACTTTGACCTTTGACTAATGAATAGTAATAGTTACCCTAACTGGTTGTGACAACCGGGAAATTTAGGCAATTCTCGGAAAAAAATGTACAAATGTATGTATATAACAATTTGTACTATTTAAAGAGTGAAATAAATGTAATTATATTGTTTAGATTACATTAAAATGTTCTAACAATACTGACGAGTAAGAATTCAGTGTTGGAAAAATTCACTGAGTTGAAACGGGTGAAACGGTGCCAAAACCGGCATTGAAAACCCTAACCGGGGCAACAAAAGACGAAAAACTTCCGGGATTAATTTTGATCAAACGGAAGCAGTTTAAATTGATCCAACTGCATAGGAGACCTCAGGAACACGCCGGGACGATTTCAGGAAAATTTCGGCTCAAACCGGTATCGGTCAAAAAGTAGTCGAATTAATGTGAATAGTAAAAGTCAAAGTCAACATATGCTTTAGCATTTATGACATCATAAATCCATTTAATAAATGGAAGGAAAATGGTGGTTGGTAGAATTAATGGCCATGATTTAGTTGCTTTTTGATCTAAAGGCCAAGATTTGGCCAAAAATTCACCATTTTAATTTTTGAAAAATGTGGAAAGAAATAGGTTGAAAGGTGGTGATTTTTGATTGGTGGAAAGCCAAATTAATTGGCTTTTTGGTTGGTTAAGTCGGTAACTTTAGGGAACCAAGTGGCCGAAACACATTTGCAAGCCAAACCAAGAACAAAATTTTTCTAAGTTATTTCCATGGTGGAGCCGTGAGTAACCCAAGAGGAACCAAGTTATTTCTTCAATCTTTCTTCACAAAATTGGTGTCAAACCTTTCATTGAAGCCTAAGCAAGCAAGTGAACAAGGTAACTCTCTTTGGATTGAATTTTTCTTGATTTTTCTTCAAGAAATCCGTGTGATGAATAGTGGAAAAGATGGAAAAATTTTTGGTTGTTTTCATTTAATTGGTGCTTGGGTTTTGTTAAGGGTGTAATTAGGAAGAAAACCATGTATTTGGTTTATAGAAAAACCAAATTTTGGTTGGTTTTCCAAGGGTAAAACTGTGGGTTACCAAGAGCAATCAATGAGAAAATTTTGTGGTATTAAGTGTTAACATGCTTTAAATCATAATTTGGTCTAATGTAAAGCATGATTTGCATTATGGAAAGCTTGAAAAAAAAAAAATATGGTGTCAACTTACCCTAGTCCCTAACGGAAAATGGAATAAGGAAAACCTAAGGGGTGGTTCGTGAATAGTAACCTGTCCCCTTGAAAATGTAAAACGTGAGTGAAACTGAAAAACCGACCCCGAGGGGGGGCATTTCTGGAAACGAAATAAAAGTCCGAGTCGGGAACGGAAAATCCGAACCTCGGAGACCTAGATCGGGAATGTCTAGATGAACGTTTTAAATACTAGTAAAACGTCCATTTGAGGCTCCGAAACGATAGAAAATCACTAAACCGACGTAAGGGTCGGAATAGTGCTTCCCGAGGGTCGGGAAAGTGAAAAGTGAAAATAAAATAGAAATGAACCCGGTAATGTTTAGAAAAGAGTCAGAAGAGTTCCTGGGAGCCAAAAAATGCAGTCTGGATCGAGAAAATTCTGTCAGGGGCAAAATTGTAATTTTTCCAAAATATGGGTAAAATCGTAATTTTGTAAAAGTTGAGAAAATTGGGGAAAATGATAAATAAAGCCTAAAAAGTGATAAATAGGTTTTATTTAAGCTTTTTAATGAAAAATACAAGCTATAAATGGAAATGAAATTAACAGACAAGGTTTTGTCTGTAGGATCCAAAAATCGACCTACAAGGAGGGTGATCAAAGATCCAAGAGAGAAAAAGGGAAGAGACCGATAAGGTAAGTTCAGACATTTATCTGTCTGCAACATTTAGCATTATTGTTGTTAACTTTGATGTACTAACTATAAGTTAGGTACATATATGCTACGGGCACTATTATAGAGTAGAGAGAGAGACGTAATGTGCTACGGGCACTATTGAGAATGGACACATTGTTAATTGTGCTTTGGGCACTAGAGCGAGGTTAATGAAACTCACTCCCCTAAAATTAAATGTGAACCATTCCTAACCACGGGACAATGTGAAGTCACCTGGTTAGAATTTTAAAAAGTCGGTAATGAAACCACTTTTGGCGTACCAGCCTTCCGTACAGGGAGGTACTTTTGCCTTCGGGGTTATGAGATTAAGGCTGTGGAGGTCAGCACTGATGTACCGCTCCCAGTCATATACAATTTTGCCTTCGGGGCTATGAGATTAAGGCTGTGGAGGTCAGCACTAATGTACCGCTCCCAGTCATGCGCACTTAAATGGTACTGCCAACCTGAGCTCAAAACCAGAACATAATGTAAGATAATTACCTAAAACTGAAACTATGCCATAATTGAGCATAAGATAGTTTCGTGAGGGTACTAACATCACGGTAGATGTACTGTTGTGACACTGTGTTATGGTCAAACTTACTATTCACCATGAATAGTGGTCAAAGTTACTATTTACATATGAATAGTGATCAACGGGACTATTCACGATGAATAGTACTATTTATAGAAATTTTATTTCTTGCATGTTTGAACTTACTGAGTCTGTAGCTCACCATTTTTGCTTATGTTGCAGGTAAGCGACTAGCTCAGTAGCTTGTTTGGCTGGATGGTGGACGGAATAGCGCGTGTCAAATGGGATAAATGGGCGAGGGATATGGTCCTGCCAGAGTCTTTCCGCTGAGCGATAAAAGAGAAGGGAAAAAGAAACAGTCTTTTGTAATAGTATATATTTTACGAAAGTACTGTAATATATAAATTACTTTGTACGTGCCAACAAAGTAAATAGTGGGAAATGTTTTATATGATGTTAAAAAAAAAAATTTCCACAAAAACGTCATGTTTCACTGAGAGAGAGATTAGCCAGCGACCCATGAGAGTACAATCTGTTGCAGTTAGCGATAAAGCTTAACTGTAATAGTATTGTATGATCTCTACGAGGGGCGGGCCGCCACAGTTGGTATCAGAGCGGGTTTACGGTTGGTGTAGTTTAGAATACGAACTGCCGTCACAGTTGGTATCAGAGCGGAATTACGGTTGGTTAAATTTGGATTGCCAACTGCCGTCACAATTGGTATGTCAGAGCAGTATTGACAATATCCTGATTTGGCACTTCGCGCATCCTGCACCGCTATCCAAGTAAGTAGTTTACTTAAGTTTAGTTAATTATTTTCTTATGTGAAAATAATTATCTTATAGGTAGCAAGATGACCAGACCTCCTTATGTGAGACCACCGCTACCACGACCGAGAGGGGTATTACGGGTATGGACAAGACCTGTTGTGAGGCCGTCTATTGCCTAACGACCGGTAATTAGACCCCCGGTGCCCGAGAGACCTCCAGTACTAGTACCAGCACCAGCACCAGTGCCAGTAGATGTTGTACAGCCACGACCGATAGTTCATCCACCTATAGTAGTGGACATTCCAGTTGTTGGTGGACGCCAACACATTGGAGTGAGAGTTTCGGCTTGGGCAGTACAGGCATTTCGAGCTAGTAGTCCCCCGATGTTTGATGGTGGATGACAGTCGATGGAGGCGAAGGACTGGCTTCATGCCATAGAGAGGATTATGGTGATATGCGACATTGATCGAGATATATGGATTCAGTTGGCCATCAGTATGTTTCAGGGAGACGCTCGAGTATTCTGGGAGTATTGTGACCAGGAGATTTTATTAGGATTTAGTTGGGCTGAGTTCTGTCAGCGATTGGCTGATCAGTTTCCGCCTAGGGATCCGGCACCTGCTCTAGCACCTCCAGAGAGACGAGAGGCTAATACACCTGCGTACCCTGGATTCGATGAGGTTAGGGACTATATTCTCCAAACTGAGAGGATGGTCATGTTGTCTGGTGAGATAGTTATGTCTTACGCAGCATGATTTGAGGAGACCATTAGGAGGAGATGTTCGTTGCCCAACCTCACTGAAGCGAACTGCTGTGAGCTATTCTGGAGAGGGTTACCCATGGAGTTGAGACAGAGGGTGATTAAGTTATTTCCTCCTACGCTCCAAGAGTTTGTGGTGACGATCAGGACGATCGAGAGAGAGATTTTGATTGAGCATCTGACGCAAAGTCGACGAGAGACACTGGGTCAAGATGAGATGTTTGCACGCATCTTTGGGCCGAGAGGAATGATGAATGATCATGAGGCTGGACCGTCTAGACCACGAGGAGGTGATGACTCAGGACAGGGAGCATTGCTTAGGGGTGGTGACGATTCAGATGATCCCAATGACGATGAGGACCCAAAAGAATATCCTCTAGTCCCAGACACAGGGGATGTGTAATCAGTAGATGCATACATGTACATAAGTAGCTTAGAGAGAAAAGCTCTTTTGTATAGACTTGTGGTCAATATGTATATGATGGCTGATGTATATGTGACTGGTGATGATTATGTACGATATATAAATGTTTTGCTATAAATGAAATATCAAAATGATTATATGTTGTACGATGATGTGTTACGATGATGTGGCTTTACATTACCCTGAATTTCGTAAATTTATATAATCTTACGAATGTGGTTATGGAAAAGCTAACGGTGAATTATTGTGCCATAATAGGACAATAGGCAAGATGGTAGATTTGCGAAATCGACCAGAGGGACGAGAAGGACGTCCTAATGTCATGGAGAGATTGGATCAGATACAAGCCCTGCTAGAAGCTCAGATGCAAGAAAATGCTAATCTGAGGCGATAGGTAGAGGAGTTCGAACAGAGACAAGGCTCTGAGGGTACCCAAGTAGAACAACAAGCTGAGGTACATCCGATTATCCCTCCAGCTGCAGTACATGAGAGAGTTCCTGAACCACAACCGGTATTAAATTTGGAACCCCTCTATGAAAGATTCAGGCGTATGAGGCCGCTAGAATTTGAAGGGTCTACAAATCCTCTAGAGGCTGAAGACTGGTTGTCGTCATTGCAAGTGATCATGGAATTCATGAACCTAACCGACCGGGAGAAGGTTGCATGTGCGTCTTTTGTGCTGAGAAAAGATGCTCGTTTTTGGTGGGACACTGTACGAATGAGAAGAGACGTGTCTACCATGAGTTGGGCGGAATTTCTGGAAGAATTTAACCAGAAATATTATGACCCTGCATCTCTGAGACAACAACAGAAAGAGTTCTCAGAATTGACGCAAGGAAATATGTCGGTAAGCGAAGTTTGCCGAAAATTCGACCAGTTATCCCGTTTATGCCCTTATGTAGTCCCTACTGAGAGGGAGAAAATACAGAAAATGATCGGGATGTTCAGGCCAGAAATTACTGCATTAGTAGACACTGGACAAGTACCGCCTACTTCTGTAGCTGATTATGTGAGTCGGGCCATTAGAGCTGAGTTTCACGTAGCCCGACAGAAAGAGGAAAGAGAGAAGCACTGGGAGGCCAAGAAGAAGGAGAGGGCTTTGGTGAAGTCTACACAAGCTGGTCAATCGAGCAAGCCTAATCAGAATGCTATACCAAGCCAGGACAATAATCAAGGATCCCAGCAAAACAAGAGAAAAGGCAATTTTTCTGGGAATCGGCAAGGAAATAATCGAAACCAGCAACGAAGGACAGTTGGAAATGCGGAATCTAATGTGCAAAATTGCCCTACATGCGGGAAGCGACATTCTGGACAATGCAGATTTGGGCCACTTGTTTGCTATGAATGTGGAAAGGAAGGCCATTACGCCAGGAACTGTCCAAACAATAGGCAGAGTGGACAAGGCACTTCCCAACAGCACTAGACACGCCCATAAGCTCATTCCCTTCAAGCCAGAGTTGAAGAGTCCCCAGTAAGGCCGCAACGCCAGGAGCGTGTGCCACGTGCTGATGCTCGTGTGATGGCCTGCAGCAAGGAGGATGTAGAGGCAGGAACATCGAACGTAGTGACAGGTCAGCTCACTGTCGCTAGTCATGTAGCCTCTATACTGTTTGATTCCGGTGCTACGCATTCTTTTGTTTCCTATGCATTTGCTGACAATATAGGACTTCCTAAGGATTATATGGGAAGGGTATTTAAGACAACTTTACCCTCTGGGGAAGTATTATTGTCCAATTACTGGCTACCTCATGTACCAGTATATGTGGTAAATAGGGAACTATATGCGGAGTTGATCGTAATGAAGATCGCGGATTACGATGTGATTCTAGGCATGGATTTCCTAGGGAAATATCGAGCTACGATCGACTGTCGAAATCGAAAGATAGTATTCCAACCCGAGGAAGAAGAGAGTTTCGAGTACATCGATACTTCTCGAAAACCCGGGAAGATGATGATCAGTTCGCTGAGAGCAAGCAAGCTGATAGCCAGTGGTTGTATGGGATATCTGGCATATGTGGTGGATACTACAGAGGAACAGAAGCTTTAACCTGAAGATGTTCCCGTTGTTAATGAATTTCTTGATGTATTTCTGGAAGAGTTACCAGGGATACCTCCAGAGAGAGAAATCTCGTTCGAAATTGAGTTGATGCCTAGAACGGCACCTATTTCCAAAGCACCATACCGCATAGCTCCAGTGGAGTTGAAGGAGTTGCAGGAACAATTAAAGGAGCTTTTGGATAAAGGATTCATCAGACCGAGTTATTCTCTGTGGGGTGCACCTGTGTTGTTCGTCAAGAAAAAGGATGGAACATTCCGTTTGTGCATTGATTACCGAGAGTTGAATAAGGTCACGATCAAAAATAGGTATCCGTTACCTAGAATTGATGACCTATTCGACCAGTTAAAAGGCGCAGCGGTATTTTCCAAGATCGACTTACGATCAGGATATCACCAGCTGAGAATTAAAGAAAGTGATATTCTTAAGACGACGTTTAGGACTCGTTATGGTCACTACGAGTTTCTTGTGATGCCATTTGGATTAACAAATGCACCGGCAGCATTCATGGATTTAATGAACAGAGTTTTTAAAGAGTATTTGGATAAGTTGTCATTGTATTCATTGATGACATTCTTATATACTTGAAGACTCGTGAGGAGCACAAGGAGCATCTGAGGATCGTGCTGAATACGATAAGGAAGCATCAACTGTATGCCAAATTCTCAAAATGTGAGTTTTGGCTAGATAGAGTACATTTCCTCGGACATGTTGTATCCCAGGAAGGTATTGCTGTAGATCCGACGAAAGTAGATGCAATTAACCAGTGGCCTGCACCCAAGAATGTGACGGAAATACGCAGTTTCTTGGGGTTAGCTGGTTATTATCGACGATTTGTAGAGGGATTTGAGCGTTTAGCTGCACCTCTTATTGCTCTTACACGCAAGGAAAGGAAGTACGAATGGACTACGGAATGTGACAGAAGCTTCCAGGAGTTAAAGAGATGGCTGACAAGCGCACCAATCCTTACGCTTCCCACTGAAGGGGAGAAGTTTGTAATCTACAGTGATGCATCCAAAGTAGGATTGGGAGCAGTCCTAATGCAAGGCAGCAAGGTGATTGCCTATGCTTCCCGTTAATTAAAGGATCATGAAAGGAATTATCCTACGCATGACCTTGAACTTGCTGAAGTAGTGTTCGCACTTAAAATTTGGTGACACTATCTCTATGGAGCTCAATGTCAGATTTTCACTGATCACCAAAGCCTGAAGTATTTCTTCACGCAAAAAGAGCTCAATATGCGACAAAGACGATGGTTGGAACTGGTAAAAGATTATGATTGTGAAATCCTATATCATCCAGGAAAGGCCAACCGTGTAGCGGATGCTCTAAGTAGAAAGTCTACCATATCACACCAGCTACCGATAAAAAGGCTTCCGAAGCCATTGTAGCAAGAGATAAATTCTTTGAACTTGGAGCTGATATCTGGAAGATTAGCTGCACTCCAAGTGGAATCGTCGTTGTTTGAGGATATAAAGGAAGCTCAAAGACGAGACCCAACAATGACAAGTTCTCAAGAAGGAATTTCCAAGGATGGAATAATCCTTTATCAAGGAAGGATAAATGTTCCAGCTGATGAGGAACTTAGAAGACGGATCATGTCATAAACCCATGAGACACCCTATTCGGTTCATCCCAGAGCTAGCAAGATGTATCAGGACTTGAAGTTACAGTTCTGGTGGAAAGGGATGAAGAACGATATAGCCAAATTCGTGAACAGATACATGACCTGTCAGAGAATCAAAGTAGAACATAAACATCCAGCAGGAAGATTGGAACCGTTGGAGATTCCTGAATGGAAATGGGAACACATTATGATGGATTTTGTAGTGGGACTCCCAAAAACCCGAGAAGTTTATGATGCCATCTGGGTTATTGTGGACACACTGACCAAGACGGCACGGTTTATAGCTGTCAAGATGACTTTTTCATTGGAAAAGTTTGCTCAGTTATACGTAACTCATGTTGTCAGATTACATGGAGTACCAAAATCCATTGTATCAGATCGAGATACACAATTCACTTCAAATTTCTGGAAGTGTGTGCAAGAGGCCATAGGTACTGAATTGAGACTCAATACGGCATTTCATCCGCAAACAGACGGACAGTCGGAGCGGACAATTCAGACGTTAGAGGACATGCTTCGAGCTTGTGTAATGGATTTTACGGGAAATTGAAACGAGAAGTTATCATTAATTGAATTCTCGTACAATAATAGTTACCAAGCTTCTATAGGCATGGCACCTTACGAGGCTTTGTATGGATGGAAGTGCAGATCACCATTACACTGGTATGATTTACGAGAGAAGCAGTTGCATAAGACGGATTTCATACAAGAGACTTCCGATGCAGTTGCTAGAATTCAACGTCAAATGAAAATTGCGCAAAGCCGATAAAAGAGTTATGCGGACAAGAGGCGGAGATCCTTAGAGTTTGATGAAGGAGACTTCGTGTTTCTTAAGGTATCGCCTATGAAGGGGATTATGCGTTTCGGTAAGAAGGGGAAACTAAGTCCAAGATATATTGGACCTTATGAAATTATCGAACGCATTGGAAGGCTCGCTTATAGATTAGTGTTACCTCCTGATTTGTCGGCAGTGCATAATGTATTTCATGTGTCGATGCTAAGAAAGTATATACTAGATCCGTCCCATGTATTGAAGCATGAGCCTATTCAAATCTATGAGGATTTGACATATGAGGAACAACCTATTCAAGTACTGGCTCGTGAAGAGAAAGTACTGAGGAATAAGACAATCCCACTAGTGAAGATTTTATGGAAAAATCACAATATTGAAGAAGCTACGTGGGAACGAGAAAACGATATGAGGAGTTTATACCCCCACTTGTTCTAATTTTCGAGGACGAAAATTTTATAAGGAGGGGTGAATGTGACAACCGGGAAATTTAGGCAATTCTCGGAAAAAAAATGTACAAATGTATGTATATAAAAATTTGTACTATTTAAAGAGTGAAATAAATGTAATTATATTGTTTAGAATACATTAAAATGTTCTAACAATACTAACGAGTAAGAATTCAGTGTTGGAAAAATTCACCGAGTTGAAATGGGTGAAACGGTGCCAAAACTGACATTGAAAACCCTAACCGGGGCAACAAAAGATGAAAAACTTCCGGGATTAATTTTGATCAAACGGAAGCAGTTTAAATTGATCCGACTGCACAGGAGAGCTCAGGAACACGCCGGGACGATTTCAGGAAAATTTCGGCTCGAACCGGTATCGGTCAAAAAGTAGTCAAATTAATGTGAATAGTGAAAGTCAAAGTCAACATATGCTTTAGCATTTATGACATCATAAATCCATTTAATAAATAGAAGGAAAATGGTGGTTGGTAGAATTAATGGCCATGATTTAGTTGCTTTTTGATCTAAAGGCCAAGATTTGGCCAAAAATTCACCATTTTAATTTTTGAAAAATGTGGAAAGAAATAGGTTGAAAGGTGGTGATTTTTGATTGGTGGAAAGCCAAATTAATTGGCTTTTTGGTTGGTTAAGTCGGCAACTTTAGGGAACAAAATGACCGAAACACATTTGCAAGCCAAACCAAGAACAAAATTTTTCTAAGTTATTTCCATGGTGGAGCCGTGAGTAACCCAAGAGGAACCAAGTTATTTCTTCAATCTTTCTTCACAAAATTGGTGTCAAACCTTTCATTGAAGCCTAAGGAAGCAAGTGAACAAGGTAACCCTCTTTGGATTGAATTTTTTCTTGATTTTTCTTCAAGAAATCTGTGTGATGAATAGTGGAAAAGATGGAAAAATTTTTGGTTGTTTTCATTTAATTGGTGCTTGGGTTTTGTTAAGGGTGTAATTAGGAAGAAAACCAAAAACCAAATTTTGGTTGGTTTTCCAAGGGTAAAACCGTGGGTTACCAAGAGCAATCAATGAGAAAATTTTGTGGTATTAAGTGTTAACATGCTTTAAATCATAATTTGGTCTAATGTAAAGCATGATTTGCATTATGGAAAGCTTAAAAAAAAAATATGGTGTGAACTTACCCTAAAAGGCCGTGGGTTAATTAGGGTTGGTGAAAAAAATTTTGCAGTTTACTTGATGTTTGGATGATTTAAAATCATGCATTTTATTATGTAAAGGATGGAATTGTGATTGAAAGCAAGAAAAGAAAATTTGGGGTATATTTCTCTTAATGTAGCCGTGGGTTATGTGAGGTTAAAAACCCTAGGAATTGTGTTGAAAAATACAATGAAATTGGCTTGAAAATGTGCTAGAAAAATGACATTGGAATAGCCAAAATTTGGTGGAAAATTTGAGAAGTTTTGGTTAGGTTTTGATTGTCAAAACCGTGGCCAAAAACTAAGGATAAAAATGAAAGAAATTTGTGTAATATGGTTTAAAATGAAAATTTGAATTTTGTGAGCTTTTATGTAAAAGTTTGGAAAACTTTTACATAAAATAGGCTTGTAGTATAGTACGTGGTAGGTACACATGGTTCGAGGCGTACCTAACGCCGGTAGCCTTAAAATTACGCCGAAATGCTGCCGAAATTTCGAAAACGGCATTCGGGGTAAAAATGGAAATTTAAAAATAAAAGTTTGGGGTTGAGTCGAAAACCCGAGTCCCTAACGGAAAATGGAATAAGGAAAACCTAAGGGGTGGTTCGTGAATAGTAACCCGTCCCTTTGAAAATGTAAAACGTGAGTGAAACTGAAAAACTGACCCCGAGGGGGGCGTTTCTGGAAACGAAATAAAAGTCCGAGTCGGGAATGGAAAATCCGAACCTCGGAGACCTAGATCGGGAATGTCTAGATGAACGTTTTAAATACTAGTAAAACGTCTATTTGAGCCTCCGAAACGATAGAAAATCACTAAACCGACGTAAGGGTCGGAATAGTGCTTCCCGAGGGTCGGGAAAGTGAAAAGTGAAAATAAAATAGAAATGAACCCGGTAATGATTAGAAAAGAGTCAGAAGAGTTCCTGGGAGCTAAAAAATGCAGTCTGGATCGAGAAAATTCTGTCAGGGGCAAAATTGTAATTTTGCCAAAATATAGAGGCAAAATCGTAATTTTGTAAAAGTTGAGAAAAATGGGGAAAATGATAAATAAAGCTTAAAAAGTCATAAATAGGATTTATTTAAGCTTTTTAATAAAAAATAAAAGCTATAAATGGAAATGAAATTAACAGACAAGGTTTTGTCTGTAGGATCCAAAAATCGACCTACAAGGAGGGCGATCAAAGATCCAAGAGAGAAAAAGGGAAGAGACCGATAAGGTAAGTTCAGACATTTATCTGTCTGCAACATATAGCATTATTGTTGCTAACTTTGACATACTAACTATAAGTTAGGTACATATGTGCTACGGGCACTATTATAGAGTAGAGAGAGAGACGTAATGTGCTACGGGCACTATTGAGAATGGATACATTGTTAATTGTGCTTCGCGTACTAGAACGAGGTTAATGAAACTCACTCCCCTAAAATTAAAATGTGAACCATTCCTAACCACGGGACAATGTGAAGTCACCGGGTTAGAATTTTAAAAAGTCGGTAATGAAACCACTTTTGGCGTACCAGCCTTCCGTACAGGGAGGTACTTTTATCTTCGGGGCTATGAGATTAAGGCTGTGGAGGTCAGCACTGATGTACCGCTCCCAGTCATGTACAATTTTGCCTTCGGGGCTATGAGATTAAGGCTATGGCGGTCAGCACTAATGTACCGCTCCCAGTCATGCGTACTTAAATGTTACTGCCAACCTGAGCTCAAAACCAGAACATAATGTAAGATAATTACCTAAAACTGAAACTATGCCATAATTGAGCATAAAATAGTTTTGTGAGGGTACTAACATCGTGGTAGATGCACTGTCGTGACACTGTGTTATGGTCAAACTTACTATTCACCATGAATAGTGGTCAAAGTTACTATTCATGTATGAATAGTGGTCAACGGACTATTCACGATGAATAGTACTATTCATAGAAATTTTATTTCTTGCATGTTTGAACTTACTGAGCCTGTAGCTCACCATTTTTGCTTATGTTGCAGGTAAGCGACCAGCTCAGTAGCTTGTTTGGCTGGATGGTGGACGGGATAGCGCGTGTCAAATTGGATAAATGGGCGAGGGATATGGTCCTGCCAGAGTCTTTCCGCTGAGCGATAAAAGAGAAGGGAAAAAGAAACAGTCTTTTGTAATAGTATATATTTTACGAAAGTACTGTAATATGTAAATTACTTTGTACGTGCCAACAAAGTAAATAGTGGGAAATGTTTTATATGATGTTAAAAAAAAAAAAATTTCCCCCAAAAACGTCATGTTTTACTGAGAGAGAGATTAGCCGGCGACCCATGAGAGTACAATCTATCGCAGTTAGTGATAAAGCTTAACTGTAATAGTATTGTATGATCTCTACGAGGGGTGGGCCGCCACACTCGTTACTATTCACTTTACCCTAATGGGGTACTATTCACATATTCTAACCGAATTTACATTACTCTAGTGTAAACTTCGGTTATGTTCAATTATGATTTTTATCATTTTATTGATCGTTTATTCTCTATTTGATTTCTAGTTTAGAGCTCTGTTTATGGCAGTACCGATGATTATTAACGCACTGATTGGGAGGGTCTAAGGAGCGACCTTAGAACATCGGCCTCCACAGCCTTGATATCCTCGTAGGATCTAAGAAAAACCTCCACCACTATGTTGGAGGGGCGGTATGCCTTAGTGGTTTCATTACCATCTTTCTTATAGTTCCCCACCGGCGACATTCATATGAATCGTCCCACGGTGGAACCCTTATTGCCAGTAGGTCTTTACATTTATTTCTTTATGTGTGTTTTTTTTATTAACCACACTATAGTGCCCTAGCACTTCTCCATAGTGTATTATTTATACACTTTTTAATTTCTTATTTCATTAGGTGAGTTAGTTTAACAACACCCCTATTACTCATAGGACTTTACAAGTTTGTATGATAAGTACTTAAATAAATCAAATAGTAATTCATGCTGCAGACATGTGAATATCTGAGCTTACCAAATATTTATCATAGCATCGCGCGATGAAACATTCATATAGCACATAAACCTAGACATAACAGATCAATTCATTCATATAATGAACAACATCAGAATGTTCATGAGCAGACAAATGAATGCTGGAACTTACATATATCACACTTAGACATAATAGTCTATTCATGTTGCAGTCAATTAAGTGTTTGAACTTACAAATACTTTAACTAGCATTTCCTTCAGACGTTCCTTTGCCTCGTCTGGATTGGGTTCCTATAACCGAAATAACCACGGTTATTCTAAATCTTCATTTCATATTCAAAATTTAGTAAAACGTAAAAATTCTACGTTTTATTTCCCATAAATGGTCTTAGGAATCTAAAATCACATTTTCCATTTTTACACAACTCTTGGCAAAATTACCATTTTGTCCCTGATTTGATTTCTCATCATAAACCTACGTTTTGTTGGTTTAAGACCCAAATTTAACTTTTATAATTTCATTTTAACTATCCTTAGGCATTCACGGTCCTTTCCGAGCCTTTCGGAAATTTTTGGTCAAAATGACCATTTTACCCCTGACGGGTCTTGGGACCGTTATATGCTTACTGTGACTTTTAACAGGATTTTCTAAGTCCAAATATCATAAAATAATATTTCTTAAACTTTTATACACTTTTACAGCATCCATTGCTGTTCCACAGATGACTATTGGTCATCCGACCCTCGGGTGGTACTATTCCAACACCTAGGGTCGTTTCTCATTTTTCTCACGTTTCAGAGCCTTAAATGGGTATTTCACTACTCCTGAAACGTTTGTTATGCTAATCCTGAGCCTTAGACACCGAGTGGGCTTAGGTTTTCATCCTTACCTCAAATTTACCTTTCGTTTCCTAAAATACCCTTGACATCGGTTTTTCCGTTCTTTTACATTTCACAACCTCGGAGGGATGGTTTACTATTCCTCAAAGGTTCATTTTCCCATTTTCTGAGCCTAACTCATCGAAGGGTCTCGGTTTCCATTACCGAACACAATTTGCCTCTCGTTTTTCACCAGAATGCCCATAGTGCCGTTTTCAAAATTTCGGTAGCATTTTCGCTAAATTTCTAGGCCTCCGGCATTTAGGAAACATCTCAAAACCATCTAACTTAGTCTAATCTACCACGTACTATACCAGAGGCCTAATTTTTACGTAAAACTCAACTTTTTACGTAAAAATATTCACATTTCCCATACATTTTCTTTTTCTGACATTTCATTCATTTTACTCTTTTTCTTTTCTTTTCTTTTTACAATTGGAATACAAATTACATATAAATCATTCTAATACATAAATAAGGAATGAAGGAAAACGAAATCGCTACCGAAATCGTCTCGTCGGTGATCGGACGAACCGTTCGGTCTCGACCGCGTAAACTTTTTGTCTCCGTTCTTCAAGTTCGGAATCCCGGTTGGCAATTCTGATGCCGCGGATGTGTCCGGAACGTCGAAAATAGGCCAACGGGCCATTCTTCATTTTTCCGCCCCCGGGTCGCCGTTGACCGGTGTTGACTGCGTTGACCAGCGTTGACTTCGGTGTTGACTAGCGGGGGACGACGGTGACGTGAACAACAAAGGTGTCCACCTTGAAGATCTCGACGAGAGGAGTCCATTAGCGGTGTCAATTTCACCATTGGAGGCTTTGATCGTCGACAATCGACCTCGAAAACTCGACCCACGGCGGCGGCGTTGAATCTCCGCTGTGCCGGGGTTGTTGCCTGAAATTGTTTGAGGGCTTTTGTTCCCCGTTCTCCTCTGAGCATTTTGAGACCGGTAGTGAGGCTCAACTCCGCCGGAATCGACAGATTCCACGGCGGCGACGTCGCGGCTTCGGGCGGTGCGATCCGGTGGCTGTTGAGGTGAAATGAGCTATGGGTTTTGTTGTCCTCTTCACCACAAAACTTTTGGAACCAGAATCGTGTCGATCGGAGGTCGGACGGCGGAGATACGGCCGTTTGAAATTTCCAGCCACCGACGGCTTCGAGCTGCGCGTGCGGCGTTCTCCGGTGTCGGTTCCGTTGATTCAGCACACCGTTGGACTCAGCTCGTCGAGAGCTTTCCAACGAGACCAGCGGTGTTGAAAACGGACACCGTTTCCGGTGGTCGGTTACTGTTCACCGACGGTGTATATGTGGGGGAGAAAATTTAGAAAATGAAAATTATGCGGTCTTTTCTGCAATTTCGATCTTTTATACCCTTTTTGTCCAAAATTTCAATATGAGCTATCCTGACTAATTTTGGCGTGCTGAACCCAAATATATCAGTTTTATTTCAATCCGAGATATTTCGACCAGTTTTCGACACTGCGAATTCCCGGTCAAAAATTACATTTGTGTTCAATTAACTAATTTGAGCATTCTGATAGACTATATTGACTAATTTGGACGTCCTGAATCTAAATATATCAGTTTCGTCGTCATCCGAGGTGATCTCGGTCAGTTTCCGGTACTGTACATTTCCCGGTCAAAATTCTCGTTTTGTGCTCAATTGACTAATTTGAGCATTCTGATTACAAATATATCAGTTTTATATCAAGAAAATGTCATCTTGACCAATTTCTTGATACTGCATATGTCCAGGTCAAATGTTACTTTTTATGCTCAATTGACTAATTTGAGCATGTTGAATCTAAATATATCAATTTTAGGTCAAAAAGAGGTCATCTAAACCAACTTCTCAATACTGTGTGTAACACACACACGTACTCACGTCTAAAATCACTACTATCAGTATTTTATATTTTTGTGCACTCAGTTTACCCTGATTCACCTACTAGGGTTTACAGTTCACTGTTTTTCCCTAGCTCAATTCGGCATGCTTTTACATCACCGAATTCTTAATTTGTAATATCGTTAGAATATTTTATCTCGTTCTACACAATATTAATCATACATTTCACATTTTAAACATGAAATTCATCATGTACATGTAATTTACTGTATTCCGAGAACAGTAAAATTTTCTGGTTATTACAAAACTGCTCCACGAACAAAAACCCACCAATTATCATGTTACGCCTCCTTAATTTTGTATGCATTAATGTTAAACAATTATTTGTCCTTACTTGTGCTTTGCTCCACTTATACCTGCCAAATTACACACATGGCCACGTCAATAAATCAGTATTATTTTGTGGGAATACTTCTTTTAACAAGTTTTCCATGTAAGTTGTATTTAGTGTAAATTTGTTCTACCTTTCATGATTCAAAATCCTCTGTGTGTTATTTTGTTTTTTAACTGAGTTCTTCATTTATTGTCTTCCTCTTTTTTCATCCCTAAATTCAAGCAGTATATTTTTTTATCTATTAACTAAAAAAAATGAGAACAAGCTTTTTTTTTTTTTTTGGGTTTCGAAACGTCACATACGTTTCTTTGGGAATGGTTTCAACGGCCCCTTTTTTTTTTTTTTGACATTAAAAACTTTACGAGAGAGGGAGAGAAAGAGAGAGACGGGGAAGGGTACGAGTGAGAGGAGAGAGAGAGAGAGAAGGGGGGGCGGGGGCAGGGCTACGCACGGTTTTTTTGAAGAGTGAGATATGAGGGGTTGTGCATGAGAAAGAAAGAAAGGAGAGTGTGGAATGAAGAAGAGAAGAAGGAGGATGGGTTCACATTCTTTAATTTTATTAAAATATTACTTTTTCCTCTCTTTTTTATATATACCATATAGAATATTATTTAAAATGTTAGAGTATACATTTTAATTATATATTAATGCATTTATTTTTTAAAATTTAAACACAATCTTTTTAATAAAAAAAATACGCATGCACACAATTTTTATGTTTTACATTTTTTTTAAATATTAGTTTTTTTTAGTAGTATAAAAACTTAATTTGTGCTATTTTTTTAAATTTTGTTTTATATTATGTAAATTCTTTGTGAATCCCTTTACACTTTTTTTTGAATAATAATTTACATTTTTTTAAATTACTTTTCATAAAATGTTAAAATACTATCTTTAAAACAAATATAATCAATAGGTCAAATTTATATAAAGTAATTCAAAATTTTTTTCTTATATGATCTCCCACGCACAAATCAAGTAGGTTCAACTAGTTATATATGGGGGAAAAAAAACGGTAATTTTATCATACATACAAGTAGTTCCGAACCTCGGGAATGACAAGCTATATGAACAGTTTTGAAAAAAGCGGCAAAATTAACAAAGTTGCATCATTCAGGATGAATTTATAAAATTAATCCTCTTATTATTTTTTTTAACTTATTCGTAGTTATATCTATATTTATATCCACGCCTTGCAATCTCTGCATATCTTATGGGCCAAAATATTTGGCTCTTGTTTTAACAGTAGAGAAAACTACAAAAAAATCATTGTTTCCTGCGAGAGATATATTAGGATGGGTTTCTTTAACACTCTTTTATTATTTTCTAAGTTCTTTATTTATCATATGTTCTCACACAATCCCATAAAAGTAAAGTTTGCTTATACGCCAATTTTTTGTAGCTTATTACAAGTCAACCATTAGCATGTTTTAAAGCAGGACATAAGAAGTAAAACAAACCAAATAAAGAAAGATCCTAATAATTTCAAAAAATCCAAAGTGCAAACTTTTAATTTTGCATGGTTATTGATTTACGAATGTTTTATTTCTGCATAATTATATATATATGTATATATACGTATGTATAAGGAGCCATGATATTTACAGATCTAGACATGTAAATTGTTTGAATTTTGTAATTGTTAATTTTTCTAAAATTAAACAGCCACATAATCTTCATTAGCCCGACCGCTTAAAAAATCCTTATTAGCACCAAAAAATTTCTTAATATTTAAAAAAACTAACGAATTTTACCTTCATTGATTTCCTTTTTTTATGTAAACTAACGAATTTTACCATATAATTGTTTTTTTTTTTTTTGTTTGGCACATACGTAAAGAAAAATGTTACATATATATACACACACTTACCTAAAAAGATGATTTGTATATTGATAAAGCTAGCTAGACAAATAAATCTACAACTTTCAGCATTTTTATTACTATAAATCAATTGATACATTTTTTGAAGTAGAAATATTTTCCAAACAATAAGTGTCTATTTTTTGTGCTTAATAAGAAAATCACCTTCTCTTTATTAAGCAAACAAGAAAAATTACCATTAGAAATGTTTTTTTTCTTATTTTTTTTAATCTTGAATGTTTATTGTTTCTCTTTGGATGCTATCTTGGACGTATGTTATCTTTTTTTTTTTTTTTTTTAAGTTAACCTTTCTATTTTGCTTTTATATATTAAAGAAAATATTTTTTTTTTGTTGCTTTTAAACGTACTAGTGGTAGACTTGTAATAAGTTATACAACGTTGGGTTACAGTTAAGTTTTTCTTTTTTGGGAATTCGCGGAGACATGTGGCAAAAAAATAACTTAAAAATTGATAGAAAGATTAACCCTAGCATTTGATAATGATCTCCTACCCTATAGATCTTTTAGGCAAGTGCACCTATCGAGTTCTATAACATAGTAGATAAATATATTGAATGTCGATCCCACAGGGACTATCGATTACTAGTACTAACTCTTTTCTTATTATCTACCCTTTAGTCGGTACAGGTTAACTAAAATAAAAATAAAATAAAGATAAAACTAATCAATGCAAATCAAAACTAAACAGCAATTAAATCAAGAAGAAATCAGTTCAAACAAGCAATACCTAGATAATGAATCCCCTTAGAATATCTATTGTGATTAACCCATCAAAACACCAAAATTTTTGTACTTTATTGGACCGTGAAAATTCCTTAGTTATGTTAATATCCTTCTCAAGAGTATTAACAACTAATCCCAGGTTGATTTCTTTCTAATTAAAACCCCTAAAATTGCATTAACCAATCAATGAATTCCTTTATTAGGTTTGACCCTAATCCGGAGGATTTACGTTGTTCTATCTCTAGAATTATGTGCAACTCCTTTCAATTATGCTAGATCAATTCATACAAAGGATTTCTCAATCACAAATGCATGATAAAAAACATGAATCAACACACCGGTGAATATTAATTCAATACAATGAGGAACACATAATTCAATCTCAATGAAATATGCAGATAAACTGAAATGAAAAAGATCAAATCACAATATTTATTCTAGGGTTCATCCTATCTAGGTATTAAACAAATCAGTGCATAATCAATGAAATAACAGTACTTCAAATGAATACAAAGAGTAGATGAATCCATGAAAAATCCCTTTTTACTCTAATGAAATCTACTAGTGGGAATGATTCTCTCTCTAATCTGCCTCCTCTCTGCTGTTTTAGGGTTTTCGTTTGCAGCTGGTGCTCCCTCTCTCAAAATACCAGATCCTACCCTTTTTATAACTCAAAATCCTGATTCCTACGTCATACACGGCCTTCGACACGGTCAAAGCATGACTTTACACTGGTGTGTTTAATGCAACACCGGCGTGTGAACTTCAAACACGGGCATGTTCAAGTCAGAATGGTCTAACACGTCCATGTTCCCATAACACAGCCTTTTACACATTTGAGGACTTGAGAGGTACACAGCAACCTACACATCCACCTACACGGCCGTGTACATGATCACACAGGCGTGTGCATTTCAGACACGGGCGTGTTCAAGTTAAAATGGTCTAACACAGCCAGCTTCCCAAAGACATGGCTTTATACACGTTTGAGGACTCGATAGGTACACGGCCATATACACGGCTGTGTACCAGATTGTGTTCGCCATACTTTGTAAAAAAAGGCTTCAAACTGCTCCAAATTAGCTCCTTATACTCCCTTTACTTGATTTAGGACCTGAAAACAATATATAAACCGATCAAGTGTAAAAATCCATGAAGAGATCCCTAAACTAAGCGATAATGGCCTAAATATTGTGCTAAAAATATATACATTCTAATGCTTATAAAACCTCCCTATATTTAAGCATTTGCTTGTCCTCAAGTAAATAATAGTTCCGATCCATAAACGCCTCTGAATATCCCTCTCTCTCTCACTTCAATTCGCCTCTCCACACTCCTTCCTACTATGGTTATTGAATCAAATTAAAATACAGGCAAAGCTTAACAATTCTAGACTAAACTTGTACAACTATCATTCATAACCAATTGTTTTGACAGTCTTTCTGAAATCAAAAACATAAGACTCATACCTCACAAAGGATTCACTCATAAACACTCAAGGTGTCTAGGGTAGAGAATATATAAAACTCTAATCAATGCATAGTAGGAATCTTAACCATAAGCTTGCTAATATATCACATTACGATAACTAGATGCATGAGTTAAAGGATTCTTGTCATGATTTTGATGAAGTTCGAGGTGGCGGTATGAAAGAATGGATCACAGGTTAACCAAGAAAAGAGGATAAAGGGCATGCTTAAACCAAATTACATAAATGTCTAACCTTTTTATGCAACTCAGAATTAGTTAAAACTTGGGTAAGGTGCATAAAATATTCTAATAAAAATCATCTTCTATAATATATACATATATATCTTTTTTTTTTTTTTAATGAATGCTCGTTTTATATTGTTTGACCTTCGAGCATACAAACATACCAGAAGATGAAGTTTGAACACATACTTTACACCTCTAGTCGTATCTAAACAAGACATTGGTTCTATTTTTCTTCCGATCAGACTCTTATGCATTTTAGTTAACATTGCCCTTCAGAATATAATAATAGTTACTGTGATGGTAAATCAAGGCATTCTGTTTGACTACACTGAAAGGACAAGATAGAGTATGGGTATGGTGAAGTGGAAAAAACAAATTAAGATAAAAACCCTTTTATTTCAATGCGTCTACTACAACAATGTGCATAACAAAGCAAGTTCTAGAATCCTCCAACTATGCATGATAGAAAACACACAACAAAAAAACTGCATAGAGCATATAACATATGAATGAATGCTAATAGGCCCAAATGCTCACAATTTGTAGGTTCATGTGTGTGAATCCTATATAATTCTCATTCAATTCAACTGTCTCAACAACCACCTATAATGAAGCTCATAAAAATCTAGCTATTCATGTCATTTTCTGCCTGTATCAAAATTCAATTAAAAAAATCATAGTCATTAAGAGCATGTTAAAGCTAGTTTCAATAAGATTGAGAATTCTAAACAGAAGAATTAATGAAAAAGAACTACTTCATGAAAAGGACTATTGTGCTTGATTCCCAACACATTGATTCGACTAACACTACCCCTTCCCCACACTTAAAAATGTACATTGTCCCTAATGTACACAATGAAAAACAGTGGGAAACGAACAAGTAAAGTAGAAACAAAATAGTAAAAGAGCAAGTCAATGTGTACTTCCTTGAACAAATATACCGTGAAAAATGTGGTACAGTCGACAAACTCTATTCATCAATCGCTGGAGGGTCTGGTTTCACATGTGGGGTGGTTTGTGGTTCAGCACTGGGGTCTTCAGGAATTGATTCATCTCGTAATGGTGCATCAGGAGCGTTAGTAGTGGGGTTAGATACCCGACTGGTGGTTAAGGTTGGCACTCCTAGGTGGGCACATAGGCGAGACAGTGTATCTTCTATCCATGCTACCTGTGTGTCCATGTTCTTAGACTGTTGCTCTAATCGCCTTAATCGAATTGATTGGTCACACTGAATAGCAACAGTTTCCTTTATAAGGGTAGAATTTGGCTGCAGAGTCTTTCGATGTTTGCGACGGATGGCCTGGAGTGATGATGGGATGATTCTGCCTGAGCATCTGGGCTGACTAGGGAGCATGAAGGGATATCCGATTGTTGTTCCTGTGGTGGTTGTACGTAGGAGTGTGTAGGAAAATAAATCGGTAAAACCGTATCAGAGTGGCGCAGCGGAACAATAAAAATTTTTAGATCGTTAAATATCTCATGATGCCATATACAATAAATCAACAACAATTAAAACTCATACCTCAAGGACGCCAATCTGCAGGAGGAGAATGACCGGAGGCTTCAACCAACTAGCCTTCTCTACTATTCTCCAATTCCCGAATGGCTGAGTGTGTGGGCACTCTGAACCTCGATCGGTATGCTAGCACTGCTAGTCTTCTTCCGATCACCCAGATCTCTAAAGAACTTTATTGTCACGATGAGCTATGCAACAATAAGCCTGCTCACCTGAGAGTCTGTGGTCTGAGAGAACTGAAGTGGCAGGACCTCTATTTATAGACCTGCATGAGGTGAATCTCTGAATTTGAATTGGATTAGGAAAAGATATTTTCCCTTATCCAAACCCATAAAATCTGAATTTTTCCAAGGGAAAATCCCAACAATAAATTCGGTTTTACTAGGATAAATCCAATCAAATCTAAACAAGATTTTAACTAGAATTTTTATCTCCCTTTTTCAACAAAAAATCCGAATTTCACAAGGAGAAAATCCTCCAAAAAATTTCGGCCATTATGGATAAGGGAGAATCAAAAATTCCACTAGGATTTTCAAGCTAAATCTCATCTCAACCTTATCCAAAAATAACCGAATTTCCTAGGATAAAGGCTCCAAAATTTCGGCCACTTTTAGGGAGGAGAGAATCCAAATTCAACTAGGATTGAAGCTTGAATTTACCCTTGAATCTTATCCACAAAATCCGAAATCTTTCATGAGGATTATCCTCAAAAATTTCGTCCCTTATTTGTTGGGATTTGGATTCAAAATTCAAGTAGGATTCTAACAAGATTATCCTCTCCAAATCTAACTCAAATTCGAATTTCAAACCTTGTGGATTTTCCACAACAAATTCGAATCCTACTTGGACTGTGATTCAAAATTTGAATTTGAAATTTGAAATTCAAATTTCAAATTCAAATTTCAAATTTCAAATTTCAAATTTCAAATTTAAATTTCAAATTCAAATTTCAAATTCGAATTTCAAATTCAAAATTCAAATTCAAATTTCAAATTCAAAATTCAAATTTCAAATTTCAAAATTCAAATTTCAAATTCCACAAAAACGGTTGTGTTTCATATTCTTGTTCTCATGGATAATTTTCTACAACTCCAATCCAATCTCAAATAAAATCATGGCAACTTTATTTGGAGTTCGAATAATTGTGTACTCTATTATCCAAAACAAAATCTGAATCCAACCGGAGAGAATCTTGTCTACCATCCTAATCCTGTGTCATCACCATCCATGCATAATAAACTAGCCAATAGCATACACAAATCAATTTGCCAAACGTTAAGGAATTATGTGGAGCTAGTAGAGGGACTGATTGGACATATATAATCGGGCTCCCGTGATTCTATATGATCATCATTCTGTACCGAACAACTCAATCATATGATCACTAATTTCAGAGTCACACCACTATAAACCTGAAACTGAACTCCCAATTATATACCGTATTACGTAAGCCTGTGACGAGCTACCATCTAATGACCTTGTCATATATGCAAAACCCTCATATGATATCCATGATCAGCCTTAGGTCAAAGTCCGTTTAATCCTACTGATCAGGCTATCTTAAAGTTCCATTATACTACCGAATCAAGAAAATGATTATTCACCATATGTGAATAAGAAGTCATTCGCCCAGCAGACGACCCAAGGCCTTGTCCATTTTCACATTCAGTATAATGCCTTTAAGAGGATACCTTTAACTCCTCAGAGCTATGATTCCGATATCTGCAAACAAACCCTTCATCGTATACAAGTCATGCATCCAACGAACCGGTCTATAAGCTTACTACCTCTGAGACGCTTTAGCCATTGGAACATCAAAGTACACAAGTCATATACATGAAGTAGTTCATTTACTCAAGATTAAGGTTATTGCACAATGAACGTCAAAAGCAGATTGATCCACTCATAGCGGACTACGTAGATCAATCACGCTTTAGTCCCGGTCTAATATGTCACCACCGAGCAACATATCCATGTCTCTACTTGGGAGTCCAGCTCCAGACAGTCAAGACAAACCGTCCCCTCCAAGGCTTTAGACAACATAATAGTCTTAACATGAGTTAGATGGTCGGTCTAACCCCATAGACTACAGACCATAGTTTAGACTGCTAACTTTAGAACATTGTCTTCTTGCATACAAAAGTCCATTGCATGCAACGTTCCAACAGTTTTAACACAAGCAGTCAGTGAGCCATATTTGCTTACATTTACTTTAACATGTAAATAAGACGAGGACAAATAGCAATGTAATGAATAACCTCTGTGTATAATTTTATTATCCAGTTCAAAATGAATACATCAAACTGTCTCTAATACTTAGGGCATTTCCTAACAGAGTGATCCCTCTCAACGCCAGGCTCAGCTGCCAATGGCGGAGCACTAATTAGAGTATATGTTGGGCTGCCTAGCCCTCGTCGTTTCTCCACCATCCCCATAGATCACAATGTTAGGAAATGCCCTAGGTATTAGAGACATTTTGATGTATTTATTTTGAATTGGATAATAAAATTATATATATAGAGGTTATTCATTACATTGCTGTTTGTCCTTATATTATTTACATGTTAAAGTAAATGTAAGCAAATATGTCTCCCTGACTGCTTGTGTTAAACTGTTAGAACGTTGCATGCAATGGACTTTTGTATGTAAGAAGACAATGTTCTAAAGTTAGCGGTCTAAACAATGGTCTATAGTCTATGGGGTTAGACCGAGCATCTAACTCATGTTAAGACTATTATGTTGTCTAAAGCCTTGGAGGGGACAGTTTGTCTTGACTGTCTGGAGCTGGACTCCCAAGTAGAGACATAGATATGTAGCTTGGTGGTGACATATTAGACCGGGACTAAAGCGTGATTGATCTATGAAGTCCGCTTTGAGTGGATCGATATGCTTTTGACGTTCATTATGCAGTAACCTTAATCCTAAGTAAAAGGACAGCTTCATGTATATGACTTGTGTACTTTGATGTTCCAATGGCTAAAGCGTCTCAGAGGTAGTAAGCTTATAGACCGATTCGTTGGGTGCATGACTTGTATACGATGAAGGGTTCATTTACAGATATTGGAATCATAACTCTAAGGAGTTAAAGGTATCCTCTTAGAGGCATTATACTGGATGTGAAAATGGACAAGGCCTTAGGTCGTCTGCTAGGCGGATGACTTCTTATTCACATATGGTGAATAATTATTTTCTTTATTCGGTAGTATAATGGAACTTTAAGATAGCCTGATCAGTAGGATTAAACGGACTTTGGCCTTAGGCTGATCATGGATATCATATGAGGGTTCTGCATACATGACAAAGTCATTGGACGATAGCTTGTCACAGCTTACGTAATACGGTATATAATTAGGAGTTCAGTTTCAGGTTTATAGTGGTGTGACTCTGAAATTAGTGATCATATGATTGAGTTGTTCGGCAAAAGAATGATGATCATATGGATTTGCGGGAGCCCGATTATATATGTCCAATCAGTCCCTCTACTAGCTCCACATAATTCCTTAACGTTTGGCAAATTGATTTGAGTATGCTATTGGCTGGTTTATTATGCATGGATGGTGATGACATAGGATTAGGATGGTAGATAAGATTCTCTCCGGTTGGATTCAGATTTTGTTTTGGATAATAGAGTACACAATTATTCGAACTCTAAATAAAGTTGCCATGATTTTATTTGAGATTCGATTGGAGTTGTAGAAAATTATCCATGAGAACAAGAATTTGAAACACAACTGTTTTGTGGATTTTAAAATTTGAAATTTGAAATTTGAAATTTGAATTTTGAATTTTGAATTTTGAAATTTGAAATTTGAATTTTGAAATTTGAATTTTGATTTTTGAATTTTGAATTTTGAATTTGAAATTTGAATTTGAAATTTGAATTTGAAATTCGAATTTGAAATTTGAATTTGAAATTTAAATTTGAAATTTGAAATTTGAAATTTGAAATTTGAAATTTGAAATTCGAATTTGAAATTCGAATTTGAAATTTGGAATTCAAATTTTGAATCACAGTCCAAGTGGGATTCAAATTTGTTGTGGAAAATCCACAAGGTTTGAAATTCGAATTTGAGTTGGATATGGAGAGGATAATCTTGTTAGAATCCTACTTGAATTTTGAATCCAAATCCTAACTAATGATGGACGAAATTTTAAGGATTATCCTCAATGGATTTTCGATTTTTGTGGATAAGGTTCAAAGGAAAAATTCAAGTTTCAATCCCAGTTGAATTTGGATTCTCTCCTCCCCAGAAAGTGGCGGAAATTTTGGAGAATATCTCCTAGGAAAATTCGGTTATTTTGGATAAGGATGAGATAAGATTCAAGCTTGAAAATCCTAGTGGAATTTTGATTCTCCCTTATCCTAAAAGTAGCCGAAATTTTTAGGAGATTTTCTCCTTAGATTTTTTCCGATTTTTTGGTTGAAAAAGGGAGATAAAATTCTAATTAAAATCGTATTTAGATTTGGATTGGATTTATCCTAAATGGCCGAATTTTATTGTTGGGATTTTCCCTTGGAAAATTCAGATTTTATGGTTGTGGATAAGGGAGAATATCTTTTCCTAGTCCAATTCGAATTCAGAGAATCACCTCATACAGGTCTATAAATAGAGATCCTGGCACTCCAGTTCTCTCAGACCACAGACTCTCAGGTGAGCAGGCTTATTGTTGCACAGCCGACCGTGATAATAAGTTCTTTAGAGATCTGGGTGGTCAGAAGAAGACTAGCAGTGCTAGCATACCGATCGAGGTTCAGAGTGCCCACACACTCAGCCATTCGGAAATTGGAGAATAGTAGAGAAGGCTAGTTAGTTGAAGCCCTCGGTCATTCTTCTCCTGCAAGATTGGCATCCTTGAGGTATGAGTTTTAATTGTTGTTGGTTTATTGTATATGGCATCATGAGATATTTAACGATCCAAAATTTTTTTATTGTTCCGCTGCGCCACTCTGATACGTTTTTACTGATTTATTTTCCTGCAATTGGTATCAGAGTCATCTCATGACTATGCCATGTACATATATTAGACAATTACTTAGTCTTTTATTTATGTATGGATTTGATATTTAGAGAGGGGCATTCTAGGGTTCCTTTATGTTGTTATCATGGATTATGTAGAAAGTATGTGGTTATTTTAATTTTATGAATTATTATAAGCATGCTTGTTTGTACCGGTTATGGTTCCTTAGAATTTAGAAAAATTGTATCTAGGAATTTTTATGTAACCATGGGAGCAGTTTATCAACACTGTAATTTTCCCATGAATTTTAATTTTTGTCTCTTAGAATTATTATGGTTAGAATTTTATACACCGGAAACGGTTTAGGAAATTTTATGTAATTATTCTTGGAGGAGATTGAAGATTGAAGACCGTAATTTATTTTTCTCAAAAGTTAAATTTGATTTAAAGGTTGAAATTTTGATTGTGTAGAAATTTTCAATTTAATTGGGATTCAAATTAATTTTTAGAGATCCTAATAGGTAAATTGGAATATGACATGAAAATTGAGACACGACCCCTCGGGATAGGCTGACGGGCCTTGGTGGGGCTACAGCCCCTGCCCTCGGGCAGGATGGGGCTGCGGCAGCCCCTGTGCAATCCATAACCACCCACGGTCTACCCAAGGCTGGCCGCAGCCTGGGCGTGCAGCCTGTCGGCTGCTGCGCCCAGCCTGGGTGTGCAGCTTGGTGCTGCAGGCTTGGCCCGCAGCCCGGCAAGGCTGCACATGGGGGCGGCCTTGGGCTGCCAGCCCCTCTGGGGCTGGTGGCTGCCCATGGCGACTGCCGCCTCTGGGGGCGGTGGTGCGACGGTTCAAAAATCGAAAATTTTTGATTTTTAAATTTGAGATTTAATTTTAAATCATGTTTAAAAATATGTAATTGAAAATTTGAAATTTTTTTGAAATTACATATTATTACACACGATGTTTAAAATTATTTAAAATTTAAATTTGAAATTTAAATTTGAAATTTGAATTTGGAATTTGAATTTGGAATTTAAATTTTTGGAGATTTAAATTTTTAAATGGTTCTTGGGATGAGAAATAAATGGAGAGGCTACATAAAGATGGATACAAGAAGACGGAACAAAATTCAAGACCCAAAGAATGCTTTGGATGGAATTTTGTAATCTTTATTTTCTTTGTTCTAGGATGGAACCATGGCTTGGTTATTCTGTCAATTATTTTTTTTGTGATATGTCATGGATGTACAAATATATATTGATGGATGTTTTATATGCATATTTTTGATAATATGTCATATAGGATAGATGAGTGCCGCTCATACAATATTGATCATACATAATTTGTCAAAACTTGCATGTTTTTCAAAATATTTAGTGGGAGAGGGTTTCAAACAAAACCCACGGCCTCCATTGTTGATCCATATGTGAAAGCATGGTAACGCCTCGTGTCAGTTCTGCCCTGACCACACCCCTCGGTAGGTGTTTACCGCCGCCGGTATACTAGATTGGATCTCCTATGTGGAAAACGTGTTCGGGTACGATCCTATTCATGACCACCCCTCGGTTGCTTTGTAGGACGTGGATCGGGCTACGTAAACAATGGTTATGCACTCAAGACTCGTTTAGTTATTAACCTTCCCTAGAAGCTCTGTTAACTAAACTGTTGGCCAAATAAGCGGTTATTAATATATATCTTAACCTTGGAGGATTTAAGGCAACATATATTAATTGGATGGGGTCCATGTTCTAGCTATTTGTTTTCATGACCACCCCTCGGTGGCTTGAGGCAATGGGTGCTGAGAATTACCGTTGCAATGCTACATGTTTTTCAAGTTTCATGTAGGAACATACTTGTATGTTTTATTTGCTAAATTATCTGTATATTTGCTTGGGCTTTGTAATGATGTCTAGTATAATTTTATTTCAGTTCAAAATATCACCGACACCCCTCATTTCAATACTTACTGAAAATAAGCTGAATGGCGATAATTATAAAGATTGGAAAGAAATCTATTAATCGTTCTCAACTGCGAGAGACACAAGTTCGTGCTGGACGAACCATGCCCACCTGGGCCCAAACCTGACACACCACTTGAGGAGGTCCCGGTTGCCTATAATCGTTGGAGAGAATCTAATGAGATAGCTCGATGCTACATCCTTGCTAGCATGACGAGTGCTTTACAAAAGCAGCATGAGACTTATCAAGTTGCTGGGGAGATCATGGAAAATCTGGAGGACATGTTCGGAGGCCAAGAAAAATTAGCTCGACAGTCCGCTATCACCAGTATGATGAACTCTAAGCAAAAGGTGGGTACTCCGATGAAGGACCATATGATCACTCTAATGGGATTCTTCGCTGAGGCTACCGAGAATGGTGCTGAATTGGACTACAACACCCAGATCGAGATGGTGTTCAAGACTCTGTCTAAAGATTTTGTGGGGTTTAAGGCCACATACAATCTGGCGACAAAGGAGTTAGGACTTATCGAGCTCATGAAGCAACTACAGGCTTATGAGCGGATGATCAGGGATGAGGATGCGGTCCGACCTAAAGGAGAGGCCAATTTGACGGAATCTTCCAATCCCTCACGGAAGAGGAAGAGGCCAAATAAGAAGCAAGTGGCTTCTAGTTCTTCTAATCCTCCTGTCTCGGACGGGAAGAAAAAGAAGAAGAACAAGAAGCCAAAGGACCCTAAAAAGTCCAAATGCTTCCATTGTGGGAAGGTAGGTCACTTTAAGAAGGCTTGTCGGGAATTCCTAGCCACCAAGGGCAAGGAAGGTAAGGAACTTCATTACTTGGAAGCGTGTTTGGTGGAAGAATCGAAAGACACTTAGGTCATTGATTCAGGCGCCGCTAATCATGTTTGTGTTTCTATGCAGGGGTTCATGGAAACGAGAAGTCTACATGATAGGAGCCTCTCGTTGCGGATTGGAGATGGTAGCTTTGTGGTGGCTGAGGCAGTGGGAGATGTTTACCTTTACTTTGACCAATTTAGGTTTATTTTATTGAAAGACTGTTTTTATGTTCCTAATTTTAGGAGGAACCTTATATCGGTAGCTTGTTTAATAAAGGATTCTTATTCAGTTTCTTTTAGTAAAAGAGTTGATATTCGTAGAAATAAGTCTTTTATCTGTTCTGGATGGATGGATGGAAACCTATATTTGATCAAACCAAAGATGTACTCACTGCTTGACACTGAATTAATAGATAACTCTAAAAGGTTGAAAGTTTCTCACTCTAACAAGGCGTATCTTTGGCATTTAAGACTTAGTCATATTAATCAGGATAGGATTCAAAGATTGGTGAAAGACGGTCCTCTGGAATCTCTAGAGGAGGTACGTTTTCCCAATGTGAGTCTTGTCTAGAGGGTAAGATGACTAAAAGGTCTTTTGGAGCTAAGGGTACAAGGGCTCAGGAGCTCTTAGAAATTGTGCACACTGACGTATGTGGCCCCATGAACGTCACAGCATAATGAGGGTTCGAGTATTATGTCTCCTTTATAGATGATTACTCGAGGTATGGATATGTGTATCTGATACACCGCAAGAGCGAAACCTTTGACAAGTTCAAAGAGTATCGTGTGGAAGTGGAAAAGCAATTAGATAAATCCATAAAGACACTTCGATCTGATCGAGGTGGAATACCTCTCTGACAAATTTCTAGGATATCTTGTAGAGAATGGGATATTATCCCAATTGACTGCACCTGGTACTCCACAACAGAATGGTGTAGCCGAAAGGAGAAACAGGACCTTGTTGGATATGGTACGGTCTATGATGAGTTATTCAACGCTGCCATTATCATTTTGGGGATATGCTTTACAAACGGCATGCTATATTCTGGACCAGGTTCCAAGCAAATCAATTCCCAGAACTTCATATGAATTGTGGCGTGGCAGAAAGCCCTCCCTTGGACATATGAGAATATGGGGCTGCCCGGCACATGTACTGGATGGGGATGCGAAGAAGATGGAACCAAGATCAGAATTGTGCATGTTTGTAGGGTATCCAAAAGGAACTAAAGGAGGTCTATTCTATAACCCGAAGGAACAAAAAGTCATTGTTTCAACCCATGCGACATTCTTGGAGGAAAGTCACATGAATGGCTTTAGGCCTCGAAGCAAAGTGGTGCTAGAGGAGTTATCGGGTGAAAGAACTGCTCCACAAATTTTGATCTTGGACGCAAGTCTGATTTCCGGTGAAGGACCTGCAGACGATCAACAATTTAGGGTGCCTCGTCGTAGTGGGAGGGTTTTGAAGAAAACTAATTTCTTCATGTATGATGCTGAGCTATACCAGGCCGAGGCTCATGAGCATGAGGATGATCTGGTCACCTATAATGAAGCTATAAATGATGTTGATTCTAAATCCTGGAAACAGGCTATTGTTAGGAAATGCCGTAGGCATTAGAGACATTTTTGATGTATTTATTTTGAACTGGACAATAAGATTATATATAGAGGTTATTCATTACATTGCTATCTGTCATCGTCTTATTGACATGTTAAAGTAAATGTAAGCAAATATGGCTCCCTGACTGCTTGTGTTAAACTATTCGAACGTTGCATGCAATGGATTTTTGTATGCGAGAAGACAATGTTCTAAAGTTAGCGGTCTAAATTATGGTCTGTAGTCTCTGGGGTTAGACCGAGCATCTAACTCATGTTAAGACTATTATGTTGTCTAAAGCCTTGGAGGGGACGGTTTGTCTTGACTGTCTGGAGCTGGACTCCCAAGTAGAGACATAGATATGTTGCTTGGTGGTGACATATTAGACCGGGACTAAAGCGTGATTGATCTACAAAGTCCGCTTTGAGTGGATCGATCTGCTTTTGACGTTCATTATGCAGTAAACTTAATCCTGAGTAAAAGGACAGCTTCATGTATATGACTTGTGTACTTTGATGTTCGAATGGCTAAAGCGTCTCAGAGGTAGTAAGCTTATAGACCGGTTCGTTGGGTGCATGACTTGTATACGATGAAGGGTTTGTTTACAGATATTGGAATCATAGCTCTAATGAGGAGTTAAGGGTATCCTCTTAAAGGCATTAGACTGAATGTGAAAATGGACAAGGCCTTGGGTCATCTGCTGGGCGGATGACTTCTTATTCACATATGGTGAATAATCATTTTCTTTATTCGGTAGTATAATGGAACTTTAAGATAGCCTGATCAGTTGGATTAAACGGACCTTGGCCTAAGGCTGATCATGGATATCATATGAGGGTTCTGCATATATGACAAGGTCATTGGACGATAGCTTGTCACAGGCTTACGTAATACGGTATATAATTGGGAGTTCAGTTTCAGGTTTATAGTGGTGTGACTCTGAAACTAGTGATCATATGATTTAGTTGTTCAGTAAAAGAATGATGATCATATGGATTTGCGGGAGCCCGATTATATATGTCCAATCAGTCCCTCTACTAGCTCCACATAATTCCTTAACGTTTGGCAAATTGATTTGTGTATGCTATTGGCTAGTTTATTATGCATGGATGGTGATGATACAGGATTAGGATGGTAGACAAGATTCTCTCCGGTTGGATTCAGATTTTGTTTTGGATAATAGAGTACACAATTATTCGAACTCCAAATAAAGTTGCCATGATTTTTTTTGAGATTGGATTGGAGTTGTAGAAAATTATCCATGAGAACAAGAATTTGAAACACAACCGTTTTGTGGATTTTGAAATTTGAATTTTGAAATTTGAAATTTGAAATTTGAAATTTGAATTTGAAATTCGAATTTGAAATTTGAAATTGAAATTTAAATTTGAAATTTGAAATTTGAAATTTGAAATTTGAATTTGAAATTCGAATTTGAGATTTGAAATTCAAATTTTGAATCACAGTCCAAGTAGGATTCGAATTTGTTGTGGAAAATCCACAAGGTTTGAAATTCGAATTTGAGTTGGATTTGGAGAGGATAATCTTGTTAGAATCCTACTTGAATTTTGAATCCAAATCCCAACAAATGTTGCACGAAATTTTGAGGATAATCCTCAAGGAAATTTTGGTTTTTTGTGGATAAGATTCAAGGGAAAAATTCAAGTTTCAATCCCAGTTGAATTTGGGTTCTCTCCCCCCTGAAAAGTGGCCGAAATTTTGGAGATAATCTCCTAGGAAAATTCGGTTATTTTGGATTGAGATAAGATTCAAGCTTGAAAATCCTAGTGGAATTTTTGATTCTCCCTTATCCATAATGGCCGAAATTTTTAGGAGATATTCTCCTTGGAAATTTCGGATTTTTTGGGTTGAAAAAGGGAGATAAAATTCTAGTTAAAATCTTGTTTAGATTTGGATTGGATTTATCCTAAGAAAAACCGAATTTTTTGTTGAGATTCTCCCTTGGAAAAATTCGGATTTTTTGGTTATGTATAAGGGAAAATATCTTTTCCTAATCCAATTCAAATTCAGAGAATCACCTCATGCAGGTCTATAAATAGAGGACCTACCACTCCAGTTCTCTCAAACCACAGACTCTCAGTTGAGCAGGCTTATTGTTGCACAACTCATCGTGACAACAAAGTTCTTTAGAGATCCGGGTGGTCGGAAGAGGACTAGCAGTGCTAGCATACCGATCGAGGTTCAGAGTGCCCACACACTCAGCCATTTGGGAATTGGAGAATAGTAGAGAAGGCTAGTTGGTTGAAGCCTCCGGTCATTCTCCTCCTGCAAGATTGGCGTCCTTGAGGTATGAGTTTTAATTGTTGTTGGTTTATTGTATACGGCATCATGAGATATTTAACGATCTAAAAATTTTTATTGTTCCGCTGCGCCACTCTGATATGTTTTTACCGATTTATTTTCCTACAATTGGTATCAGAAACATCTCATGACTATGCCATGTATATAAATTAGACAATTACATAGTCTTTTTATTTATGTATGGATTTGATATTTAGAGAGTGGCATTCTAGGGTTCCTTTATGTTGTTATCATGGATTATGTATAGAGTATGTGTTTATTTTAATTTTTTTAATTATTATAAGCATGCTTGTTTGTACCGGTTATGGTTCCTTAGAATTTAGAAAAATTGTATCTAGGAATTTTTATGTAACCATGGGAGCAGTTTATTAACACTGTAATTTTCCCATGGATTTTAATTTTTGTCTCTTAGAATTTTTATGGTTAGAATTTTTGTATACCGGAAACGGTTTAGGAAATTTTATGTAATTATTCTTGGAGAAGATTGAAGATTGAAGACCATAATTTATTTTTCCCAAAAGTTAAATTTGATTTAAAGATTGAAATTTTGATTGTATGGAAAATTTCAATTTAATTGGGATTCATATTAATTTTTGGAGATCCTAATAGGTAAATTGGAATATGGCACGAAAATCGAGACACGACCCCTCGGGATAGGCCGACGAGCCTTGGTGGGGCTGCAGCCCCTGCCCTCGGGCTGGATGGGGCTGCGGCAGCCCCTGTGCAGGCCAACACCACCCACGGCCGCAGGCTCAGCCTGCAGCCAAGGGTGGCCGTGGCCTGCCCAAGGTTGGCCACAGCCTGGCCGTGCAGCCTCTGGCTGCAGGCGCGGCCTGCAGCCTGCCGGCTGCTGCGCCCAGCCTGGGCCTGCAGCCTGGAGCTGCAGGCTTGGCCTGCAGCCCGGCAAGGCTGCACATAGGGGGCAGCCGTGGGCTGCCAGCCCCTTAGGGGCTGATGGCTGCCCACGGCGGCTGTCGCTTTCGCGGCGGCGGTTCAATGGTCCAAAATTCGAAAAATTTTGATTTTTAAATTTGAGATTTAATTTTAAATCATGTTTAAAAATATGTAATTGAAAATTTAAAAATTTTTGAAATTACATATTATTACACATGATGTTTAAAATTGTTTAAAATTTGAATTGGAAATTTTAATTTGAAATTCGAATTTGGAATTTGAATTTGAAATTTAAATTTTTGGAGATTTAAATTTTAAATAATTCTTGGGATGAGAAATAAATGGAGAGGCTACATAAAGATGGATACAAGAAGACGGAACAGAATTCAAGACCCAAAGAATGCTTTGGATGGAATTTTGTAATCTTTATTTTCTTTGTTCTAGGATGGAACCATGGCTTGGTTATTCTGTCAATTATTTTTTCTGTGATATGTCATGGATGTATAAATTTGTATTGATGGATGTTTTGTATGCATATTTGATAATATGTCATATAGGATAGGTGAGTGCCGCTAATACTATATTAATCATACATAATTTGTCAAAACTTGCATGTTTTTCAAAATATTGAGTGGGAGAGGGTTTCAAACAAAACCCACGGCCTCCATTGTTGATCCATATGTGAAAGTATGGTAACGCCTCGTGTCAGTTCTACCCTGACCACACCCCTCGGTAGGTGTTTACCGCCACCGGTATACTAGATTGGATCTCCTATGTGGAAAACGTGTTCGGGTGCGATCCTGTTCATGACCACCCCTCGGTGGCTTGGTAGGACGTGGATCGGGCTACGTAAACAATGGTTATACACTCAAGACTCGTTTAGTTATTATCCTTCCCTAGAAGCTCTATTAACTAAATTGGTGGCCAAATAAGCGGTTATTAATATATGTCTTAACCTTGGAGGATTTAAGGCAACATATATTAATTGGACGGGGTCCATGTTCTGGCTATTTGTTCTCATGACCACCCCTCGGTGGCTTGGGGCAATAGGTGCTGAGAATTACCGTTGCAATGCTACATGTTTTTCAAGTTTCATGTAGGAACATACTTGTATGTTTTATTTGCTAAATTATCTGTATATTTGCTTGGGCTTGGTAATGATGTCTAGTATAATTTTATTTCAGTTCAAAATGTCACCGACACCCCTCATTTCAATACTTACTGAGAATAAACTGAATGGTGACAATTATAAGGATTGGAAAAGGAATCTGTTAATAGTTCTCAGCTGTGAGAGACACAAGTTCGTACTGGACGAACCATGCCCACCAGGGCCAAAACCTAACACACCGATTGAGGAGGTCCCGGTTGCCTATACTCGTTAAAGAGAATCCAATGATATAGCTCGATGCTACATACTTGCTAGCATGACGAGTGCTTTACAAAAGCGGCATGAGACTTATCAAATTGCTGGGGAGATCATGGAAAATCTAGAGGACATGTTCGGAGGCCAAGAAAAATTGGCTCGATAGTCCGCTATCACTAGTATTATGAACTCTAAGCAGAAGGTGGGTACTCCGGTGAAGGACCATATGATCACTCTAATGGGATTCTTCGCTGAGGATGCCGAAAACGGTGCTGAGTTGGACTACAACACCCAGATCGAGATGGTGTTCAAAACTCTGTCTAAAGATTTTGTGGGGTTTAAGGCCACATACAATCTGGTGGCAAGGGAGTTAGGACTAACCGAGCTCATGAAGCAACTGCAAGCTTATGAGCGGATGATCAGGGATGGGGATGCTGTCCAACCCAAAGGTGAGGCCAATTTGGCGGAATCTTCCAAACCCTCACGGAAGAGGAAGAGGCCAAATCAGAAGCAAGCGGCTTCCAGTTCTTCTAATCCTCCTGTCTCGGATGGGAAGAAGAAGAAGAAGAACAAGAAGCCAAGGGACCCTAAAAAGTCCAAGTGCTTCCGTTGTGGGAAGGTAGGTCATTTCAAGAAGGCTTGCCGAGAAATCCTAGCCGCCAAGGGCAAGGAAGGTAAGGAACTTCTTTACTTAGAAGCGTGTTTGGTGGAAGAATCGAAAGACACTTGGGTCATTGATTCGGGCGCCACTAATCATGTTTGTGTTTCTAAGCAGGGGTTCGTGGAAACGAGAAGTCTACATGATAGGAACCTCTCGTTGCGAACTGGGGACGGCAGCTTAGTAGTGGCTGAGGCAGTGGGAGATGTTTACCTTTATTTTGATCAATTTAGGTTTATTTTATTAAAAGACAGTTTTTATGTTCCTAATTTCAGGAGAAACCTTATATCTGTAGCTTGTTTAATAAAGGATTCTTATTCAGTTTCTTTTAGTAAAAGAGTTGATATTCGTAGAAATATGTCTTTTATCTGTTCTGGATGGATGGATGGAAACCTATATTTGATCAAACCAAAGATGTACTCACTGCTTGACACTGAATTAACTGATAACTCTAAAAGGTTGAAAGTTTCTCACTCTAACAAGGCGTATCTTTGGCATTTAAGACTTGGTCATATTAATCAGGATAGGATTCAAAGATTGGTGAAAGACGGTCCTCTGGAATCTCTGGAGGAGGTACGACTTCCCCAATGTGAGTCTTGTCTAGAGGGTAAAATGACTAAGAGGTCTTTTGGAGCTAAGGGTACAAGGGCTCAGGAGCTATTAGAAATTGTGCACACTGACGTATGTGGCCCCATGAACGTCACAGCACGAGGAGGGTTCGAGTATTATGTCTCTTTTATAGATGATTACTTGAGGTATGGATATGTGTATCTGATGCACCGCGAGAGCGAAACCTTTGACAAGTTGAAAGAGTATCGTGCGGAAGTGGAAAAGCAATTGGATAAATCCATAAAGACACTTCGATCTGATCGAGGTGGCGAATACCTCTCCGACGAATTTCTAGGACATCTTGTAGAGAACGGGATATTATCCCAATTGACTGCACCTGGTACTCCACAACAGAATGGTGTAGCCGAAAGGAGAAACAGGACCTTATTGGATATGATACGGTCTATGATGAGTTACTCAATGCTGCCATTATCATTTTGGGGATATGCTTTACAAACGGCGTGCTATATTCTGAACCAAGTTCCGAGCAAATCGATTCCCAGAACTCCGTATGAATTGTGGCGTGGCAGGAATCCCTCCTTTGGGCATATGAGAATATGGGGCTGCCTGGCACATGTACTGGATGGGGATGCAAAGAAGTTGGAACCAAAATCAGAATTGTGCATGTTTGTAGGGTATCCAAAAGGAACTAAAGGAGGTCTGTTCTATAACCTGAAGGAATAAAAAGTCATTGTCTCAACCCATGCGACATTCTTGGAGGAAAGTCACATGAATGACTTTAAGCCTCGAAGCAAAGTGGTGCTAGAGGAGTTATCGGGTGAAAGAACTGCTCCACAGATTTCGGTCTTGGACGCAAGTCTGAGTTCCAGTGAAAGACCTGCAGACGATCAACAATTTAGGGTGCCTCGTCGTAGTGGGAGGGTTTCTAAGAAACCTAATTTCTTCATGTATGATGCTGAGGTATACCAGGCCGAGGCTCATGAGCATGAGGAAGATCCGGTCACATATGATGAAGCTATAAATGATGTTGATTCTAAATCTTGGAAACAGGCTATGAACAATGAGATGGATTCTATGAAATCCAACTCTGTTTGGGAACTTGTAGATTTGCCGGATGGGATAAAACCCATTGGATGCAAATGGGTCTACAAAAGAAAGAAGGATGCGGAAGGGAGAGTGGAAACTTTCAAAGCTAGGCTGGTTGCAAAGGGATACACGCAAAAGGCTGGAATCGATTACGGGGAAACCTTTTCGCCTATTGCTATGCTGAAGTCTATCCGTATTCTTATGTCCATTGCTGCGGCTCTCGATTACGAGATCTGGCAAATGGATGTCAAGACGGCATTCTTGAATGGCCATCTTGAAGAATGTATCTATATGATACAGCCTGAAGGATTCGTAACGAAAGGCCAAGAAAGGAAAGTCTACAAGTTGCTTAGATTATTTTATGGATTAAAGCAAGCATCCCGCTCATGGAACCAGAGGTTTGATCAAGCGATTAAGACATTTGGTTTTGAGCAGAACGTTGATAAACCTTGTGTTTATAAACGTATTAAGGATGGAAAAGTGGTCTTTCTGATACTCTATGTCGATGATATACTACTCATTGGGAATGATGTAGGGAACTTATCATCGGTCAAGCTTTGGTTACACCAGCAGTTTGACATGAAGGACTTGGGAGAAGCTAATTATATTCTAGGCATTCGTCTCTTCAGAGATCGAAAGAACAAAATGATAGCGTTATCCCAAGCTTCATACATAGATAAAATAATTGACAAATATGCAATGCAAGAGGTAAAGAAAGGTTCGCAACCTTCTATTGCTGGTCTAACTCTTTCATTGGACGACTATCCCAAGTCATCGGAAGAAAGAGAGCGTATGAGTAAGGTCCCTTATGCATCTGCTGTGGGTAGCCTTATGTACTCTATGCTTTGCACTCGCCCGGACATATGTTCTGCAGTAGGTATGGTGAGTCGATATCAAGCGAATCTTGGAACCAAGCACTGGCAAGCAGTAAAGCATTTACTCAAGTATCTTAAGAGAACGAGGGATTACATGCTGGTGTATTCTGGAGGGGACCTAACACCCGTAGGATACACAGACTCAGACTTCCAGACTTGTAAGGATTCGAGGAAATCGACATCTGGATCAGTGTTTTTACTCGGAGGAGGCACCATTGTGTGGAGGAGCATGAAGCAAGGCTGCACAGCTGACTCTACTATGGAGGCTGAGTATGTGGCTGCGGCTGAGGCATCTAAAGAAGTGGTTTGGCTCCGCAAGTTCTTTAGAGACCTTGAGGTCATTCCGGGTGTTCACAAGCCTATCACACTTTACTGTGATAATACAGGGGCTATTGCCAACACAAGGGAATCTCGACACCACAAGAGGACCAAGCACATCGATCGGAGATATCATATTATTAGAGGGCATGTGGAGACAGGGCAAGTAGATGTATGTAAGATCGCATCCGAGGACAACATCGCCGATCCCTTTACTAAGACTTTGGTGGCTAGAAGCTTTGAGAGGCACGTAGAGGCGATAGGGATGCGTAACATGGCACATCTGCTGGCTTAGGGCAAGTGGGAGATTGTTAGGAAATGCCCTAAGCATTAGAGACATTTTTGATGTATTTATTTTGAACTGGATAATAAGATTATATATAGAGGTTATTCATTACATTGCTATCTGTCCTCGTCTTATTTACATGTTAAAGTAAATGTAAGCAAATATGGCTCCCTGACTGCATGTGTTAAACTGTTAGAACGTTGCATGCAATGGATTTTTATATGTGAAAAGACAATGTTCTAAAGTTAGCGGTCTAAATTATGGTCTGTAGTCTATGGGGTTAGACCGAGCATCTAACTCATGTTAAGACTATTATGTTATCTAAAGCCTTGGAGGGGACGGTTTGTCTTGACTGTCTGGAGCTGGACTCCCAAGTAGAGACATAGATATATTGCTTGGTGGTGACATATTAGACCGGGAATAAAGCGTGATTGATCTACGAAGTCCGCTTTGAGTGGATCGATCTGCTTTTGACGTTCATTATGCAGTAACCTTAATCCTGAGTAAAAGGACAGCTTCATGTATATGACTTGTGTACTTTGATGTTCCAATGGCTAAAGCATCTCAGAGGTAGTAAGCTTATAGACCGGTTCGTTGGGTGCATGACTTGTATACGATGAAGGGTTCGTTTACAGATATTGGAATCATAGCTCTAATGAGAAGTTAAGGGTATCCTCTTAAAGGCATTATACTGAATGTGAAAATGGACAAGGCCTTGGGTCATCTGCTGGGCGGATGACTTCTTATTCACATATGGTGAATAATCATTTTCTTTATTCGGTAGTATAATGGAACTTTAAGATAGCCTGATCAGTTGGATTAAACGGACCTTGGCCTAAGGCTGATCATGGATATCATATGAGGGTTCTGCATATATGACAAGGTCATTGGACGATAGCTTGTCACAGGCTTACGTAATGCGGTATATAATTGGGAGTTCAGTTTCAGGTTTATAGTGGTGTGACTCTAAAACTAGTGATCATATGATTGAGTTGTTCGGTTAAAGAAATGATGATCATATGGATTTGCAGGAGCCCGATTATATATGTCCAATCAGTCCCTCTACTAGCTCCACATAATTCCTTAACGTTTGGCAAATTGATTTGTGTATGCTATTGGCTAGTTTATTATGCATAGATGGTGATGATACAGGATTAGGATGGTAGACAAGATTCTCTCCGGTTGGATTCAGATTTTGTTTTGGATAATAGAGTACACAATTATTCGAACTCCAAATAAAGTTGCCATGATTTTATTTGAGATTGGATTGGAGTTGTAGAAAATTATCTATGAGAACAAGAATTTGAAACACAACCGTTTTGTGGATTTTGAAATTTGAAATTTGAAATTTGAAATTTGAAATTTGAAATTTGAATTTGAAATTCGAATTTGAAATTTGAAATTTAAATTTAAATTTGAAATTTGAAATTTGAAATTTGAAATTTGAATTTGAAATTCGAATTTGAGATTTGAAATTCAAATTTTGAATCACAGTCAAAGTAGGATTCGAATTTGTTGTGGAAAATCCATAAGGTTTGAAATTCGAATTTGAGTTGGATTTGGAGAGGATAATCTTGTTAGAATCCTACTTGAATTTTGAATCCAAATCCTAACAAATGTTGCACAAAATTTTGAGGATAAGATTCAAGGGAAAAATTCAAGTTTCAATCCTAGTTGAATTTGAATTCTCTCCCCCCTGAAAAGTGGCCGAAATTTTGGAGATAATCTCCTAGGAAAATTTGGTTATTTTGGATAAGGTTGAGATAAGATTCAAGCTTGAAAATCCTGGTGGAATTTTTGATTCTCCCTTATCCATAATGGCCGAAATATTTAGGAGATATTCTCGTTGTAATTTTCGAATTTTTTGGGTTGAAAAAGGGAGATAAAATTCTAGTTAAAATCTTGTTTAGATTTGGATTGGATTTATCCTAAGAAAAACCGAATTTTTTGTCGAGATTCTCCCTTGGAAAAATTCAGATTTTTTGGTTATGGATAAGGGAAAATATATTTTCCTAATCCAATTCAAATTCAGAGAATCACCTCATGCAGGTCTATAAATAGAGGACTTACCACTCCAGTTCTCTCAGACCACAGACTCTCAGGTGAGCAGGCTTATTGTTGCACAGCTCATCATGACAATAAAGTTCTTTAGAGATTTGGGTGGTCGGAAGAAGACTAGCAGTGCTAGCATACCGATCGAGGTTCAGAGTGCCCACACACTCAGCCATTCGGGAATTGGAGAATAGTAGAGAAGGCTAGTTGGTTGAAGCCTCCGATCATTCTCCTCCTGCAAGATTGGCGTCCTTGAGGTATGAGTTTTAATTGTTGTTGGTTTATTGTATATGGCATCATGAGATATTTAACGATCTAAAAATTTTTATTGTTCCGCTGCGCTACTCTGATACGTTTTTACCGATTTATTTTCCTACAGCTTTGAACAATGAGATGGATTCTATGAAATCCAACTCTATTTGGGAACTTGTAGATTTGCCGGATGGGATAAAACCCATTGGATGCAAATGGGTCTACAAAAGAAAGAAGGATGCGAAAGGAAGAGTGGAAACTTTCAAAGCTAGACTGGTTGCAAAGGGGCACACGCAAAAGGCTGGAATCGATTACGATGAAACCTTTTCACCTGTTGCTACGCTGAAGTCTATCTGTATTCTTCTATCCGTTGCTGCGGCTCTCGATTACGAGATCTGGCAAATGGATGTCAAGACGGCATTCTTGATTGGCCATCTTGAAGAGTGTATCTATATGATACAGCCCGAAGTGTTCTTAGCGAAAGGCCAAGAAAGGAAAGTCTGCAAGTTGCTTAGATCCATTTATGGATTAAAGCAAGCATCCCACTCATGGAACCAGAGGTTTGATCAAACGATTAAGACATTTGATTTTGAGCAGAACGTTGATGAACCTTGTGTTTACAAACGTATTAAGGATGGAAAAGTGGTCTTTCTGATACTCTATGTCGATGATATACTACTCATTGGGAATGATATAGGGTACTTATCATCGGTCAAGCTTTGGTTACACCAACAGTTTGACATGAAGGACTTGGGAGAAGCTAATTATGTTCTAGGCATTCGTCTTTTCAGATATCGAAAGAACAAAATGATAGCGTTATCCCAAGCTTCATATATAGATAAAATAATTGACAAATATGCAATGCAAGAGGCAAAGAAAGGTTCACAACCTTCTATTGCCGGTCTAACTCTTTCATTGGATGACTGTCCCAAGACATCGGAAGAAATTAGAGCGTATGAGTAAGGTCCCTTATGCATCCGCTGTAGGTAGCCTTATGTACGCTATGCTTTGCACTCACTCGGATATGTGTTTTGCAGTACGTATGCTGAGTCGATATCAACTGAACCCTGGAACCGAGCACTGGCAAGCAGTAAAGCATATACTCAAGTATCTTAAGAGAACGAGGGATTATATGCTGGTGTATTCTGGAGGGGACCTAACACCTGTAGGATACACGTGCTAGGTCTTCTAGACTTGCAAGGATTTAAGGAAGTTGACATTAGAGGGCATGTGAAGACAGGATAAGTAGATGTATGTAAGATCGCGTCCAAGGACAACATTGCCGATCCCTCTACTAAGACTTTGGTGGCTAGAAGCTTTGAGAGGCACGTAGAGGCGATGGGGATGCGTAACATGACACATCTGCTAGCTTAGGGCAAGTGGGAGATTGTTAGGAAATGCCCTAAGTATTAGAGACATTTTGATGTATTTATTTTGAACTGGATAATAAAATTATATATATAGAGGTTATTCATTACATTGCTGTTTGTTCTTATACTATTTACATGTTAAAGTAAATGTAAGCAAATATGGCTCCCTGATTGCTTGTGTTAAACTGTTAGAACGTTGCATGCAATGGACTTTTGTATGCGAGAAGACAATGTTCTAAAGTTAGCGGTCTAAACTATGGTCTATAGTCTATGGGGTTAGACCGAGCATCTAACTCATGTTAAGACTATTATGTTGTCTAAAGCCTTAGAGGGGATGGTTTGTCTTGACTGTCTGGAGCTGGACTCCCAAGTAGAGACATAGATATGTTTCTTGATGGTGACATATTAGACCGGGACTAAAGCGTGATTGATCTACGAAGTCCGCTTTGAGTGGATCGATCTGCTTTTGATGTTCATTATGCAGTAACTTTAATCCTGAGTAAAAGGACAGCTGCATGTATATGACTTGTGTACTTTGATGTTCCAATAGCTAAAGCGTCTCAGAGGTAGTAAGCTTATAGACCGGTTCGTTGGGTGCATGACTTGTATACGAAGAAGGGTTCATTTACAGATATTAGAATCATAGCTCTAAGGAGTTAAAGGTATCCTCTTAAAGGCATTATACTGGATGTGAAAATGGACAAGGCCTTAGGTCGTCTGCTAGGCGGATGACTTCTTATTCACATATGGTGAGTAATCATTTTCTTTATTCGGTAGTATAATGGAACTTTAAGATAGCCTGATCAGTAGGATTAAACGGACTTTGGCCTAAGGCTAATCATGGATATCATATGAGGGTTCTGCATACATGATAAGGTCATTGGATGATAGCTTGTCACAGGCTTACGTAATACGGTATATAATTGGGAGTTCAGTTTCAGGTTTATAATGGTGTGACTTTGAAATTAGTGATCATATGATTAAGTTGTTCGGTAAAAGAATGATGATCATATGGATTTGCGGGAGCCCGATTATATATGTCCAATCAGTCCCTCTACTAGCTCCACATAATTCATTAACGTTTGGTAAATTGATTTGAGTATGCTATTGGCTGGTTTATTATGCATGGATGGGGATGACATAGGATTAGGATGGTAGACAAGATTCTCTCCAGTTGGATTCAGATTTTATTTTGGATAATAGAGTACACAATTATTCGAACTCCAAATAAAGTTGCCATGATTTTATTTGAGATTGGATTGGAGTTGTAGAAAATTATCCATGAGAACAAGAATTTGAAACACAACTGTTTTGTGGATTTTGAAATTTGAATTTTGAAATTTGAAATTTGAATTTTGAAATTTGAAATTTGAATTTGAAATTTGAATTTGAAATTTGAATTTGAAATTTGAAATTTGAATTTGAAATTCGAATTTGAAATTCGAATTTGAAATTTGAAATTCAAATTTTGAATCACAATCCAAGTGGGATTCAAATTTGTTGTGGATAATCCACAAGGTTTGAAATTCGAATTTGAGTTGGATATGGAGAGGATAATCTTGTTAGAATCCTACTTGAATTTTGAATCCAAATCCTAACTAATGATGGACGAAATTTTGAGGATTATCCTCCGTGGATTTTCGATTTTTGTGGATAAGGTTTAAAGGGAAAAATTCAAGTTTCAATCCCAGTTGAATTTGGATTCTCTCCTCCCCAGAAAGTGGCTGAAATTTTGGAGAATATCTCCTAGGAAAATTCAGTTATTTTGGATAAGGATGAGATAAGATTCAAGCTTGAAAATCCTAGTGGAATTTTGATTCTCCCTTATCCTAAAAGTGGCCGAAATTTTTAGGAGATTTTCTCCTTAGATTTTTTTGGATTTTTTGGTTGAAAAAGGGAGATAAAATTCTAGTTAAAATCTTGTTTAGATTTGGATTGGATTATCCTAAATGGCCGAATTTTATTGTTGGGATTTTCCCTTGGAAAATTCAGATTTTATGGTTGTGGATAAGGGAGAGTATCTTTTCCTAGTCCAATTCGAATTCAGAGAATCACTTCATGCAGGTCTATAAATAGAGGTCCTGCCACTCCAGTTCTCTCAGACCACAGACTCTCAGGTGAGCAGGCTTATTGTTGCACAGCCCACCGTGACAATAAGTTCTTTAGAGATCTGGGTGGTCGGAAGAAGACTAGCAGTGCTAGCATACCGATCGAGGTTCAGAGTGCCCACGCATTCAGCCATTCGGGAATTGGAGAATAGTAGAGAAGGCTAGTTGGTTGAAGCCCTTGGTCATTCTCCTCCTGCAAGATTGGCGTCCTTGAGGTATGAGTTTTAATTGTTGTTGGTTTATTGTATATGGCATCATGACATATTTAACGATCTAAAAATTTTTTATTGTTCCGCTGCGCTACTCTGATACGTTTTTACCGATTTATTTTCCCATACACAACGTATCCATATCGATAGGTATCATACGGCAGTCGATGATTAGGGGGGTAATTGATTGAATAACCCCAGGTTGCGGGCCAATCTTGCGATGTATGGCCCACAACATACTGTTCCTGCTCTTGGCCTACTTGCCTGACTGTCCAAGTACCAAGCCCAGGCATGCCTTAGATGAATTGCCACTTTCTCCCTCGTGCTGTAAATGTAGAAAAGGTCCCGTCAGGAGACCACAGCAGTGCTGTCTCTCCGTCCACTAATAGTGTGCACTAGTAGTTTGTGCATATACAGTAGCTCAGGGTGGCAAAGACGGGAGGCTTTAGACCTCATCGGTGCATATTCGTTTTCCCTGTTAATTGACCTCTAATACTCCTGATCATTGAAGTTGGCAAGCCAATCCACCTATAATTCCTTATAGGCATCTGTATTTGTGAACTCCTCAGTACAGAACCCTCAGTCAATGGAGAACTGCATGTTGCTCTTCTAAAATCGATGGTCTCCAATGTAGAATTCCATGATGGGTGTGGACTAGCCCAATGACTGCTTGTTGAGGGAAAATGTGGTGAGGAACTATAGGGTTAACTCTCTGTATGCAGGTTCCTCAATTTCAAAGAATCAGTCCCAGCCCCCAAATGAAACCAGCTCCCTTACTTGTTGATCCAGTCCCAGCTGCTCCAATACCGGCCAATCTATATATCGGCTTTGCTAGAAAGGCTTTTCCATCAGTCTCTTGAATCTCAAAATGAATGCTAGAGCCGTGAATTGTAGCAGTGGGTGTGCAGCAAGTTGCTCGAGAGGCTTTGCTTGGGATGAACTCTCTCCCCTATGCCTCTTCCTTAGGACCTCTTTCTATCTCCGCTACAATTCCTCTGTACGTCTCGTCATTATAGTAGTAGGGATCCTGTAATAGAATAAAAATGCAAGTAATGTGAGAAATTCTGTTTTTACACCCTAAAACCCTAGCACTAGCCTTGCACAATGTGGAATGGGAGCAATTGACAACAGAGCAATCAGAACAATTGACAACAGAGTAAGCTATGCTACCTGAATGATTGACAAAATAAAACTTTTTTTTTTTTTTCATATCTATAACTTCAGACACGGTCACAAACACGGGCATGTATGTTCCCATGTAATTCACTAAAATATTTTTTTTTTCGGAATAAAATCATTAGACTAGCAACAAATCATCTAAAAATCAGAAATAACATGGCAAAATGTGGATTTTCATGGCAGAATGATGAAAAGTACACGGTTTAACTTACATTCATGGTGAAAAGTGATAAATCAATGGATTATAAATGATGGATTCATGTGTAACAGCAAAAATCTGTCTATCAAGACTCACCAAGAATCGAAAATCCCTTGTAGTTCAAATGCCCATGAATAATCAAGAGAAAAATGGAAGAAAACTGCATACCTGAACGTTCGTGAACCCAGAGGGAAAGGAGAAGGAAATCTACTCAAAATGTAAAAAAACTTCCGAAAATTCCTAGACTCTAGGGAGTGTTTGTGAATTAATTGAATAAAATTAAGATTACCCGGTCAATTTGGTGTAAAATGGCACGATTTTCCTTTGAATCTCTGAGTTTCGGGAGAGGGGAGCATGTGAAATTGAAACAACCATGTGTTCAATCGATGTTTTAAATACTGGTGTCGACATGGCCTTGTACACGGCCATGTATCGGGCCGTGTTTGATACATACCCTTAGGGAAAAAGAACACAGGTGACTTACCTGGCCGTGTGGACAGATGTGTTGCTTAATTGTTGTAGAACACGGCCTCAAACACGGGCGTGTTTTTGACTGTGTACCTCTCGATTTGAATTTGTTTAAAATCTCCCTCTCTGAACACGGGCATAAACACGACACAAACATGGGCATGTCCAAGTGTGTGTTTATTACACAGCCTTAAACACGATCGTGTTTGTTCCTATGTACTCCTCTGGAAATGTGGCTCTTCAGTTTTCTCTCACAAATATAGTCATGTACCTGCCAAACATTATACACACGACCACGTACATGCCCATTAACATGGGCGTGTTGGAGGGCATGTACCATGTGTTATATTCACTTCAACACATTTTTTATATTTAATTTTTATTTTATTTTATTATTATTAGTATTATTATTATTTTTTATTTTTTTTAAACAAATCACAAAACAAAGACAATGACACAAGAAAAACATTCATTAGTATAAGATGTGCATCAAGAGTACAATAGTAAATCTTTATTCAACCATCTTATAAATAACGAAACTAGAAATTTTACTAAAAATAAAATAAAAATGCAACCAACCAAACTAACATTCAAAAAGTAAAATCTCACAAGCGGAAACTAAAATAGAAAATCATAAAATTAACGAGTTAAGGAATGTCATAGCCGAAGCGTCAGATTCAATCCCCGCTTCTTATTGCTTTTGTTGTCCTTAGTTGACCATACTATCTGTGACATTAATGGGTCAGGTTCAGGCACAAAAATCTGTAGTTTGTCAATCAACTGATCAGTTGTTGGAGTAAAGATTAAGATTTTTCGAGATGCTAGCGTAATGAATTCTTGTTCCATAGCATAATCAAGAAAAGACAACAAACCGTCATAAAAACCATTAACATTTAACAATCCTAATGGCTTTTGATAAAGATTGAGTTGGGCCCAAGAGGCAACGTTGAAAATTTCTTCCAGGGTTCCTAAACCACCAGGTAAAGTGATAAAGGCATCTGTATTACACATCATGTTACCCATTCTCCATGCATAGATGAGACCTTTAACTCGTTACCCAGAGTGCAGCTGGTGATTTTGTTGTCAGCTAAAGCATTAGGAATGATACCCAAGACTTTGCTACCCCCCACAAATGCATTGGATGACACACAACCCATTAACCCTAGACTTGCTCCCCCATACACTAGATTAATTTGTCTAGCAGCTAACACCCTACCAAGGTTGTTCACTGCTTTTAAAAACTCTTTATCTTTTCCCAAACTAGATCCCCGGAAAACACAGATAGTTTTAAACTTACGAACTGAAGGACCTTCCATCTCAACTCACTTCTTTTTATAACCTTACAAATGGAGATGTATGTGATGACAACGTGAGAATGCATGTGTATTTATAAGGTGAAAAAGTAGGATGTTGAGTTACGTATATCAGAGGAGAGATCAGTTTTCATCAGAAAAACAAAAGCCAAAGTCAAAAATAGACACTCGATGCAAAAACAAAAAGTCAACAATAAACACTCGATGCAATAAAAAGTTAAAAATGGGAACAATGAAACAAAACAGAAAATATGCAAAAGAAGAAATCAAGATTTTATACAGTAGTTGGGATTATGGCTCACATCTTTCTCTGATTTTACGTTTAGTAACAGCTTAAACGACATCTATGTGTTGAGGATATGCTTCCCATCCAGTTTTCTTATAAACTGGCAAACATGGTCTTTTCACGTCAGATTCCCAAGACTGCAGTACTCTCGTTCAGCTTCACGTATCTCGAGCTTTGATGGAGCATATCTTTTCTCTCTTTTTTTTTTATAACTACGACAATAAAAAGAAATGTGAAATAAAACAAAGAATAAACTCACAAAAAAAAATAATAATAAAAGAAGAGCAAAGAAAAGATATATATATATTTTTAATATCAAACATGGGCCTCAACACGGTGTGTAGATGGGCATGTTTATTTACACGATTATTCACATGGCCGTGTTACTGACCGTGTACCTCTCTGGAACTCTTTTTCCTTTGTTCTCTCCCGTAAACATGGTCGTGTTGGACGAATGTTGCCGCACATGGTAAGAGACATGCCCGTTAACACGGGCATGTTTAAGGACATGTACTCCTCTGGAATTCAATTCATCTCTTGTTCAGAAACTCAGTAAAAGGCCAAGTCCTTAAACTCGAATTTCCTTGGATTCAGCCTGACATACAGAACCAGAAATAAACAATTCAACCACTCAGACATATAAATATATATATATTTTTTGAAAAAGAACACTAACAAAAATCAAAGTAACAAAGAAAATAAATGCTTGGGTTGCCTCCCAAGAAGCGCTTGTTTTACGTCCTTAGCTTGACGAATTTACTCCTATTCAAGATTCAGTGTGGAGATTGAATTCCTCCCTTTGAGAGTTATCAAACTCTCCTCCATGAAACAGCTTCAACAGATGACCATTCACCTTGAATGTGCCCTTCTCAGGATGTGTTACCTTGATGGTGCTGTATGGGAAAACCTATTTAACTGTGAAAGGTCCTGACCATTTGGACTTGAGCTTTCCTAGGAATAATTTGAGCCGAGAGTTGCACAATAGCACTTGATCTCCTTCTGTGAACTCCTTGACTTGTTTTATTCTCTTATCATGATATAACTTGGTCCACTCTTTGTATAGTTTCAAGTTCTCGTAGGCTAGCAAGTGCCATTCTTCTAACTCGTTCAACTGAAGTTTCCTCTTTTCTCCCATAATGCCCAGGTTAAAATTGAGGAACTGAATGGCCTAATATGCTTTTTGCTCAAGTTCAACAGGTAGACGGCATGCTTTTCTGTATACTAACCTGTACAGTGTAGTACCTATTGGTGTTTTGTACGCTGTCCTGTAAGCCCAAAGAGCATCATCTAGCTTGACAGACCAATCCCTTCTATGGTGCTCTACAGTTTTCTATAGGATTCGTTTCAGTTCCCTATTGGAGACTTTGACTTGGCCACTGGTCTGCAGATGGTAAGGGGTTGCAGTTTTATGTGTAACACCATGTTTTTTCAAGACCTTGTCAAACTGGGTGTTATGAAAGTGTGTACCCCTATCACTAATGATTGCTCTAGGTGTGCCAAATCATGAAAATAGCTTCTTAAGGAACTTCACCACCACTCTAGCATCATCAGTTGGTATGGCTTGAGCTTTCACCCACTGAGACATATAGTTTACTACAACTAGGATGTATTTGTTCCTAGATGAAATTGGGAACAGCCCCATAAAATCAATACCCCACACATCAAAAATATCACAAACAAGGATGAAGTTTTGAGGCATTTCATCCCAACGGGATATGTTACCAGCCCGTTGGCAATTACCGCACAATGCCATATACCTTTAGGCATCTTTAAACAGAGTGGGCCAATAAAAACCTGCCTCAAGCACCTTCTGGGCTGTCCTATTTGCATGGTTATGTCCTCCTGTTGGCCCGGCATGGTAGTGTCGCAGAATCTTCCATCCTTCCAATTGCGAAACACATCACCTAATGACTTGGTCTGCACAAATCTTAAATAGGTAGGGGTCCTCCCAAAAATAATGTTTCAAATCAGAAAAGAATTTCTTCTTTTGCTGATGAGAAAGTCCCTTAGGAAGAATGTTAGCTGCTAAATAATTAAGCAAAATCAGCAAACCAGGGGACTTCAGTCTCACTTACCTCTCTAAGATTGTATAGACGTTCTTCAGGGAATGAATCGTCTATGTCATCTTCTGCTAGCTTCTCTAAGTTTGGGTTTTCTAAGTGTGAAAAGTGGTCTGCCGCTAGATTTTCAGCTCCCTTCTTGTCTCTTATTTCCAAGTCAAACTCCTGCAACAATAAAATCCACCTGATCAATCTGGGTTTAGCATCTGACTTATTTAATAAATAACGCAATGCAGAACGATCAGTATAGACAATGACTTTAGATAAAATTAGATATGATCTAAATTTATCAAAAGCAAAGATGACAGCTAGCAATTCTTTCTCCGTGGTTGTGTAATTCTCTTGAGCATCTGTCAAGGTCTTGCTAGCATAGTAGATAGGCTAAAAATGCTTGTCCCTCCGCTGTCCAAGGACTGCACCCACTGCAAAGTCACTGGCATCACACATTAGCCCAAAAGGAAGATTCCAATCGGGTGTAACCATAATCGGGGCATTAGTTAATTTTTCCTTAAGAGTATTAAAGGCTTCTAAACATTCTTGAGTAAAAATAAATGGCACATCTTTCTCCAGTAGTTACGTTAAGGGTCTAGCAATCTTAGAGAAATCTTTGATAAATCTCTGATAAAAACCAGTATGCCCTAGAAAACTCCTTATAGCCTTAACTATAGTAGGGGGCGATAGTTTTTCAATTGTCTCAATTTTTGCTCTGTCTACCTCCATCCCCCTATGTGAGATTTTATGGCCTAAGACTATGCCCTTTTGCACCATAAAATGGCAGTTTTCCTAATTCAACACCAAATTGGTTTCTTCACATCTTTTAAGCACTCTTTTAAGGTTCTACAGGCATGAATCAAAGGAGTCACCAAAAATAGAAAAATTATCCATAAAAACCTCCATGAGATCTTCTATCAAGTCATCAAAGATGGCCATCATACACCTTTGGAAAGTGGCAAGTGCATTGCATAATCCAAAAGGCATTCACCTGTATGCAAATGTACCATAAGGACATGTGAAAGTTGTCTTATCTTGGTCCTCCGGTGCTATGGGAATCTGAAAGTAGCCAGATAGACCATCCAAGAAGTAATAATACATGTGCCCTGCCAATCTCTCTAGCATTTGGTCCACGAAAGGTAGTGGGAAGTGATATTTCCGAGTTGCATCATTGAGCTTTCTATAGTCGATGCACACTCTCCACCTGGTGACGGTTCTCATGGGAATCAGCTCATTCTTCTCATTAGGCACCACCATCATTCCTCCTTTCTTTGGAACTACCTATATATGACTTACCCAAGCACTGTCAGAAATCGGATAAATCATACATGCATCGAGAAGCTTAATCACCTCTGCTTTGACCACTTCCTTCATTTTGGGATTAAGTCGCCTCTGGGGTTGCACCGACGATTTGAACTCATCATCCTTTAGGATTTTGTGGGTGCAAAATGAAGGGCTAATTCCCCGAATGTCAGAAATTTTCCATGTAATGGCCCTTTTATGCTTTTTCAATGCTATCAACAACTTTTCTTTCTGGGTAGCCGTCAATCTCGAGGCAATTATGATCGGTAACTTTAAATTCTCTTCCAAGAAGGCATATTCGAGGTGATGCGGTAATGCCTTCAATTCTAGAACCGACGGATCCTCAACAGAGGGTTTCAACCGCTTTTCTCTCTCTTGTTCAATCTCCTTGAATTCTTTCTTCCACAACTAAGGGTTCACTTGCTTTCAAATGAGCTACTTGTTCCTCAATGTAAGGACCATTTTTGTTCTCTTTCTCCCCTTTTACAAGGCATAGCTCTAGTGGGTCATCATGGCATAATCCCTGTAACAAATCAGAAATGACAATGTCAGTAGAATCAAGAAGGTAACAAGTATCATCCTGCTCAATGGAATGTCTCATGGAATTAGGTATTTTAAAAGTTACCTCTTCATCCCCAACCCTAAGGATTAACTTACTGTCACTTACATCTATACTGGCTCTGGCCGTAGCTAAAAAGGGTCGACCTAGGATTATAGATACCTCAATGTCTTCATCCGTGTCAAGAATAACAAAATCCATAGGAAAGATGAACTTATCTACCTTAACCAACACATCCTCAATAATGCCTTTAGGGTATTTAACTAACCTATCGACTAATTGTATACTCATCCTAGTTGGTTTAGGTTCTCCCAACCCCAGTTTCTTGAATAACTTGTAAGGCATCAAATGAATACTAGCACCTAAATCTACTAATGCCTTATCAACTGTCAAACTACCAATAAAACAAGGGATCGTAAAATTCCCTGGATCCTTTAATTTCTTGGGCAGTTTGTTTTGCAAGATGGCTGAATATTCTTCGCTTAATGTTACCATCGATAGCTCCTCTAGCTTCTTCTTGTTAGAAAGCAATTCCTTTAAAAATTTTGCATACTTTGGCATCTGCGAAAGAGCTTCAACAAAAGGTAAGTTGATATGGAGTTGCTTAAAAGTTCAAGGAAATTACTGAATTGCTCATCCATTTTGTCCTTCTTCAGTTTGGCTGGATATGGGATAGTGGGTTGAAAACCCTGCACAAGTTTAGGATGATCATTCCCCTTCTCTTTAACCTCGGATTGCTTATTCTTCTCTTCTTCACCTTGTGTCGCTTTCTCAGCTTGTAGCTCCTTACCACTCCTTAAGGTAATTGCCTTGACATGTTCTTTAGGATTCTTCTCCGTGTTATTAAGCAAGCTCCCTTGTTGTCTTTCTGAAACAAGCTTTGCAAGCTAACCAATCTGGTTCTCAAGGTTGTGAATAGAAGCCTCTTGATTCCTCAATGATGTTTCAGTAGCTTGGAATTGTGCTTTAGATGTCTGAATAAATTTAGACATTAATTCCTCCAAATTGGGCTTTTTCTCTTGTGGCGGGTGCTGTTGTTGAAAACCTGGAGGATGGTTATTTCTCTACTGCCCTTGATTTCCCCAAGAAAAATTTGGGTGGTTTCTCCAACCTGGGTTGTAGGTGTTGCTATAGGGATTGTTTTGGGGTCATCGTGCATTACCCATATAGTCAACATACTTTGGCGTCTGTTTAGGCATGGATTGTAAACTTTGGCACTCATTAGTTACATGTCCTCCCCCATATATCTCACATTGCAAGACTTGAGCTGGTTGATGGCCCAAAGATAATCCATCAATTTTCTTACTCAAGTTTTCAACTTGACTAACCAGGGCTGAGACTGCATCAATCTCATAAACTCCCGCTGGTCTACTAGGCTTTGTTTGATTTAAATGCCATTGATAATTGTTCATCGCCATGTCCTCTATCAACTCTTGGGCTGCCTCTGGTGTTTTGTTGTTCAATGTACCACCAGATGCTGCATCAATCATCTGTCTGGTTGCCAGATTCAACCCGTTGTAGAAAGTTTGCACTTGCAACCATGTTGGTAACCCGTGATGTGGACACTTTCTCAATAGATCTTTGAATCTCTCCTATGTCTCATAGAGCGTCTCAGAATCAATTTAAGCATAGGAAGAGATATCATTCCTCAATTTGGCCGTCTTTGTAGGTGGGAAGTATTTAAACATAAACTTCTCTGCCATTGGTCCCATGTAGTGATAGAACCTCTTGGTAGAGAGTTTAACCATTGCTTTGCCCGATTCCTTAAAAAAAACGGGAACAGCCTCAGTCTTATTGCATCATCAGTGGCGTCATTAATCTTGAAAGTATCACAAATCTCCAGGAAATTAGCTATATGTGCATTAAGGTCCTCATCCTGGAGCCCATCAAATTGTACATATTGTTGTACCATTTGAATGATATTGGGTTTGATCTCAAAATTGTTGGCTGCCACAGCTGGTCTAATAATGCTTGATTCTGTCCCCATCAATGATGGTCTTGCATAATCGGACATTGTCCTTTGTTGCTCAGGTTCGGCCATGACTTGGAGTTGAGCTAACTCTTCTTCTCTTTGTCTACGCTTGGATCTTAGACTTTGAAGAGTTGTTCTTTCAATTTCAAGAATTTCTTTGAAAAATTCGGATGGATTGTTTCAGGTCATAAACTAATCCAAGTGCCTGAAATAACAACACAAAGGAGAAAATATAAAATTAAATAAAATAGAAAATTAAAATAAAACAAATGGATAAATTAATAAGGATTAAACATTCTTAATATTATAGTCCCCAGCAACGGCGCCAAAAACTTGATAACGATCTCCTACCCTATAGATCTTTTAGGCAAGTGCACCTATCGAGTTCTATAGCATAGTGGATAAATATATTGAGTGTCAATCCCACAGGGACTAACGATTACTAGTACTAACTCTTTTCTTATTATCTACCCTTTAAATTTCGGTTGGTACAGGTTAACTAAAATAAAAATAAAATAAAGATAAAACTCACCAATGCAAATCAAAACTAAACAGCAATTAAATCAAGAAGAAATCAGTTCAAACAAGCAATACCTAGATAAGGAATCCCCCTAGAATCTCTATTGTGATTAACCCATCAAAACACCAAAATATCTGCACTTTATTGGACCATGGAAATTCCTTAGTTATGTTAATATCTTTCTCAAGAGTATTAACAACTAATCCCAGGTTGATTAATTGAAATCTCTTTGTAATTAAAACCCCCAGAATTGCATTAACCAATCAATGAATTCCTCTATTAGGTTTGACCCTAATCCGGAGGATTTACGTTGTTCTATCTCTAGAATTACGTGCAACTCCTTTCAATTATGCTAGATCAACTCATACAAAGGATTTCTCAATCACAAATGCATGATAACAAACATGAATCAACATACCGGTGGATATTAATTCAATATAATGAGGATCACATAATTGAATCTCAATGAAATACGCAGATAAATTGAAATGAAAAAGATCAAATCACAATATTCATTCTAGGGTTCATCCTATCTAGGTATTAAACAAATAGTTCATAATCAATGAAATAACAGTACTATAATTCAAGTGAATACAAAGAGTAGATGAATCCATGAAAAATCCCTTTTTACTCTAATGAAATCCACTTCGAATTGATAGATTGTTGCTTGTGGGAATGATTCTCTCTCTAATCTGCCTCCTCTCTGCTATTTTAGGGTTTTCATTGCAGCTCGGTGCTCCCCCTTTCAAAACACCAGATCCTGTCCTTTTTATAGCTCAAAATCTTGATTCCTGCGCCGTACACGGCCTTCGACATGGTCAAAGTGATGGGTTTTTTCTGCAAGTGCACAGTTCGCTCAAGTAATACAGTGAATGAGTAGAGTATCGTCCCACAGAGACTGTTATCACTAAAAATCTTAAGGAAAGTTAAACTGAGTAATTGCAAAATTTGATAATGAGCTATAATGAAATATAACTAACACGACACCAGGAAATAAAAATATGCAGACAAAGTGTGTATCAAAAAGAACAAATTAACAACCAAGTTGAAATGAATTGACTGAGAATCAATTTCCCCTCCCTTGTAATCTGTCAATGTATGCTACAGCAATGCTATAGTAATGTTCCTCAGTTAACCTAGAATTTAATATTTCACAAGATTCTTCCAAATTACTTATGCTTCTACCTCTTTCCTTTATATTTAACATATTCCTATGCCAAATTAAAATATGAGGTCAAATCAAAATCACATTCATGATCGGTTATGTGAGGCAAATATGCATTCCTGCTTAACTTGCAAAATCTAGCTAGTTCTTTTCACAAAACTAACCAAACACACATCATTCAATACCTATCTAATTCCGATCAGTTTTCTAACCAATTAAAATCTCAGTTTTATGCTAGAGATGGCCAGTTAATGAACACAAAATAGACAAGTAGATTAATATTGAATGAACTGATTAACATTAAAATAGCAAGCTAAGCATTCATTTCTAAATTACAAGTTTGAGTACTTTATCATCCCAGCCAAAAATAAATTTAGTTCATGGCTGTTTGTCCATAGAAAAACTCAGCGAATCTAGACATTATCCAAGAAGGGAAATAGTGAAAATACAACCGAAAATAAATTGGAAAAGGCAACAAACAAAGTTGGCAAGCATATGGTGTTGATCGTGGCACTTCTAGCTACTCCTTCTAGAAATGGCCGAAGATCCCTTTTCTTCTTTTTCGTGTACTCTTTTTCTTCTTTGAACCTGTCCTTTTTTCTCTCCTTTTTCCGATTCACCCGCTGCCTGTCTGCCGTCACCCTCACCAGCTAAAGGCAAAATGTCCTTCTTAAATGCTAGAGTAAAAGAGGAATGGACATGTGTCTCCAATCCAAAGGCTGAGATTTTGCTTGGTTTCTTTAGTAAAGGACAACTCACTTGCTTGTCTTTTTCTGCCTCATGTCAGTAGCTACATATACTGCCAGCTGTGCTTTGACTTGTCAACTTGGTTTATTAATCTCTGCCCAGTTGCTCCTGCAATGCTACAGCATCACCTAAAATTAAGCATCCTCACTGTTTTGCTCCAATCTCGCATTTCCTTCTTACCCAAAGCATAAATTTTCTTTTCCAAAAAAAAAAATTATCATTTCAAATCTAAAAAATGCGTCAAAACATTAACAACTTCCTCGAAAATCTAAATTCAACAATCTAAAATAAAATTTTGCATATGACACTAGAAATGCTATAGAAAACTAATAAATCACTAAAAACTCATTGGACCAAACACACTTTTAGTCTTGAAAACAGCTATGATAACAGAGTTATCACAAAGCATGACTTTACACGGGCGTGTTTAATGCAACACGGGTGTGTTCAAGTCAAAATGGTCTAACATGCCCATATTCCCACAACACGGCCTTTTACACGTTTGAGGACCCGAGAGGTACACGGTAACCTACATGTCCACCTACACGGCCATGTACATGATCACACGAGCGTGTGCATTTCAGACACAGGTGTGTTCGAGTCAAAATGGTCTAACATGCCCAGCTTCCCAAAGACACGGCTTTATACACGTTTGAGGACCCGATAGGTACACAGCCATATACACGGTCGTGTACCAGACCGTGTTCACCATACTTTATACAAAAAGGCTTCAAACTGCTCTAAATTAGCTCCTTATACTCCCTTTACTTGATTTAGGACCTAAAAACAAAATATAAACTGATCAAGTGTAAAAATCCATGAAGAGATCCCTAAACAAAGCGATAATGGCCTAAATATTGTGCTAAAAATATATACATTCTAACACTTATCAGCATTTCTCTTCCATGATAATGAAGAGCCTCGTTTATCAATTTATCAAAATCAATATGAGATGAAACCCGAATATCAGTAGCTTCAACTGCTTTCTTCTTCCATTCTTGAGCCTTTCCCTCATTTCCTCCCTCTTATTTCCTTCCATCACTTCTTTCACAAGATCCACAACTTCATCACTCTTAACATCGCTATTTACTTGGACTCCAATTGCCCAAGTGTTGCATAGAAAACAACAGTTCAGTAGCTGATCTCTGAAGAATGGCCAATAGATACAGGCACACCAGCACAAATGGTTTCCATAGTCGAATTCCAATCACAATGTGTGAGAATATAGATGAATGTGCTAAAACTTCCTGCCGTGGACACCAACTTGCTAGGAAACCTCTATCCTTAATCTCCTAAAAAAACTCGTTCGGCAAAGTTGATGAATTTGAACCTATCACAACATTAGGCCTAACTGTCCATAAAAAGTAGTGTTTTCCCTTTGCAAGACACCAAGCAAATTCTAGGAGATTTTTTTCTGTCATTGTTGTGATGCTTCAATAGTTCAAATACACAACCAAATTCGGCTCTCTTTTGTTAAGTCTGCAGACCAAAGAATCTCAATAGAGTGACCTAGGTTAAACAAGGGTTTTTCTAAGATTTTTGTAAAAAAGAATATATAAGAACACTTTATTTGTAAATAAACAAATAATAGTGTTAATAGAAATAAATGAATGTTTTGGAGGATTTATAATCTCCAAAAATAATTAAAGAATAAAGTTCATGATTAAGAAAGTGATTTCAAACCAAAACACTCAAAATGGAGTGGTTTCGGTATCCGAAAGGTATAGATAAAAAGAAATGGCAAGTCAAAGAAAAAGTAAAATAAAATAAGTGTTTTAGGGTTTTTTAGAGTTTCTAGATTGAGTTAAATTAAAATGATAGCACGGATGGTTAGAAACGTCCCCCGGTGCACTCCTCGAGAAATTTCATCATTTTCAAAAACTGAGGATGTCATTTAGAAATCGAAAACCCCAAGAGAATACCTTAGGTATACTAAGAACGGGGAAAAAGACAAAAAATTACGGTTTTGATTTTTAGACAAACCATAGTGAAATAAGGCAAACCGACCAGTCGGTTTGACTTTTGGTCAAAAAGTTTGACCAAAATTAATGAGAGGAGTTAAAGATTGAATGTGAAACTTTGAATGGATGTATAGATACATTAAGATCCAAGGGCTAGGGTTTAAAGTCAATTTGATCCAATGGTTTGGATGTAAAGTCAATACCAAAAAGTCAAAAATCAAACCAAGTAAATTCAAGAGACTTCTAGGGCTTATATGTGGTGAATTTTTAGAGGGAAATCAGAAAAAAATCTACCCTATTTTTATTTATTTGCAAAACAACCCTTAAAGGTTTAGAAAATTGCACAAAAAACTTGCAAAAGGTCCCTAATGTATTGCGAATGGTCCCTCCTTTTTGGCTTCAAATATGCATGGTTTTGGCAAGAAATAAACCAAAAAAATTCTGGTTCTTCAGTCCCCATAGCAGCCGTGTATCCCTCCCCCAAAAACAGAAAAAAAATTCTTCAAATTTTCTTCCAGAAAGTGTGCAAAATTCATTCCCAAGTTCAAGAAATTAAGAAAGCAAGGTAAGCTTTCATTTTTGCATGGTTTCCTCTTCTTTTTCCATGCAAAATCCGTGTGGCATATGGGCTGTTTTGAAGGGAAAATTTTCAGTTTTGTTTGATGGATTTTTGCTTTAAAAAATGTTAATAGCATAAGATTAAAACAAGTAAGAAATCATGATCATGAAAAATCAAGTTTAGGGCATTTTTACTCACAAAATCCATGAGCTATTTATGGCATGGAAATGAAATGAAAGAATGGAATGAAATGGAATTGAAAAACACAAATTCTTGTGTTTGGTTTCTTATGAAATCCGTGTGGCATTTAGGAGAGATGGCAAACTTTGTGTCGATAGAATTGGATTGTAAAAATGGTGTTAACATGTAGAGGAAACAAGTAAAGGGATGAAATGAGAAAAATAAAAGTTTGTGCTTGAATTTTCAATTGAAAATATGTGGCATTCCAAGAATAAAATGCATGAAATTTTGATGGGTTAGGTTAGTTTTTGTGTTGTAATGAACATGTATTGATGTGAAAAATTGAATAATGAAAATTAAAGTTTTGAAACAAAAATTTTGTTTAGTATTTTCTTAAGAAAACCGTGTATAGGTTAAGGGGTAAAAAATTTGTAATGGTGTGATATGTTATGGAATGAAACGAGGTGGAATTTACTGTTTAAACCGGGTCTAAAACTGAGAAAGAACGGGTTGAAATCCCGTTAGAAATGCTTAGGTTTTAACGGAAAATTTTACGCAAAAAAGTTTGTAACTTTTGCGTAAAATTAGGTTTGTGGTATAGTATATGGTAGGTTAGAATAAGATAAATGGTTTTGAGGCGTTTCCTAAACGATGAGAACCTAAAATTTTAGCGGAAATGCTGCCAAAATTTTTATAACGGCACGAAGGGCATTTTAGGAAACGAGGGGTAAAATAAGGGTCAGGATTTGAAAACCCGAGCCCCTCGGGGACCTAAGCTCGACGAAGGGCATTGGACGATATTCAAAGTAGTGAAATGTCCATTTGAGGTCCTGAACGGTTAGAAAAATGAGAAACAACCCCGAGGGCTGGAATAGTACCACCTGAGGGTTGGGTGAATAGTAACATGAACATTTCGGTAAGAAATGTCGTAAAAGCTCGGTAAGGCCTAAGAAAAACTATTTTATGATTTTGGGGACTAGAAAACCCAGTTAAAATGTAAAAATAAAAATTTTACGGTCTAAGGTCCTGATAGGGGCAAAATGGTCATTTCGATCGAAAATTTTAGAAAGGTCAAAAGAGAAGCGTTGAACCCCCTAGAAGGTCATTTTATGACTTTTGGGCTTAGAAAAGTCAGTTTAAGCAGTAAAATAAAACGTTCACAGTCTAGGTCAAAGTTACTATTCATGATAAATAGTACTATTTGTGGTCAAAGTTATTCATCATTTTGACCAAAATTTCTAAAATGTTTGGAAATGATCGTTAGAGCCCCAGCAGAGCTTAAATAGGATTTTAAAGGTCAAAATTTAAATTTAAGTCTAAGAAACGGAGAAAATCCCACTAGGGGTAAAACGGTAATTTTGTCAAAAATTTGAGGCAAGATGGTAATTTAACAAAAAGGTTCCAGGAAATGTCTCAATAGGATTGTTCAGGCTTTAAATGCTGTCCTAAGGCTTTAGTTAAGTTTTTAAAAGCCAAAGTTCAGATTTTAGTAAAACATAAGCTATTTAATAAAATGTAACTAATCGACGACCTTATTGACTATAGGAAACCCGACCGGAGATAGGCACAGGAGTTCAAAGGACTCGAGAAAGCTTACCTTAGTACAAATACTATAAGTACAGACATTTACATGTCTACTCACGAACTGACTTACTATAGAATTATGTTTATATATAAGTTATATATGTTGTGACAAATTCATCTAACATGTTCACAAAGTTAGAAAAACATGAAAAGTTAAAGTAAAGAAAGATAACTGTAAGCAAGATAATAAGACTGAAAATGTAAGGTCGGCCTCCCCAGTGTGAGGTTTAAGAATAGCCTCCACCCCAGTGTGTGGTGGTACCACAAGAATAAGGTAGTTAATGGCTTAATGTACTACCCCAAGTGTGGTAGTGTAAAGATTGACCTTGGGTTTGATTGATGGGTCACTCCCCCTTTCCTCCATTGGTCCACGGGCCCACAAGTGAAAGAAAAGAAAACAAAAGAAAAGAAAAGAAAAAGAAAAGAAAAGAAAGAAAGGAAAAAGCTAGAATAGAAAGAACGAAGAAATAATAAGAATAGAAAATAGACACACATAACAGACTAACCTTAAGTGTTAGGCATAAATCATGTTTCATCTGTATGTTTGTACTTACTGAGGTCTAGCTCATGAGTCTATTCGTGATGTAGGTAACAAAGGTAAACAACCTGCATTATGAAGAGAGAGCAAAAAGGACTGGCACACTGGTCATGGACGGGTTGTGGATCCGCTTCGCAAATCATCTGTTGTGAAAAAAATGTAGTATAAGAATGTATGTATAAATGTATAAAGACAAGACAAGCATGTTGTGTATAGAAGTGAAGTAAGTTTAAAGGTATACTTATGTAATAAAGTATGTTTATATTAATAAGTATTTTCAAGAAAACAAGACCGCAAGTATTTGACAAAAAAATAAAAATTAAAAAAAATTTCACGGTTTTTCAAATACAAATCTTTTAAAGAAAAGCAAGTTAAGTAAGAGGAACTAAAGAGCAAAGAAAGAAAGAAAGAAAGAGAGTGGAAGACTCGAGCTAGTCGGGTGGCCCACAAGAGTTAGTATTAGAGTGAGCAGTTCTTCCACCAACCTTCCATGACATTCCTGTACCTGCACCTGCTCAGTCCAAGTAAGTTAGTCTTTAGATGATTATTACATTGTTATGAGTACAAAACCATGCGCTATTGTTTGTAATAGGTTACACAGTAACATGGTTTGTACATGAGCTAGGCAAATTTACTAGCCAGAGAGAGCCAGTTTCGCCACTATACTAGCCAATATACAAGCTCGGCTAGATGCACAAGAGAGATAAAACCAGAGATTACAAGAACTATTAGAATAGAAAAACATAGAACAAGTAAATCCCCCTCCACCTCAAGTACCAGTACCAGAACTACAGCCAGCCGTAGAGCCGGTTATACCCTCGGTACCAGGTATACCAGAAGTAGCTTTGGTGCCCAACCTATGATTAATCAGGAACTTTTGTATGAAAGGTTTAGGAGAATGAAACCACTAGAGTTCGAGGGTCTATGGATCCCTTAGAGGCGGAAGAGTGGTTAGTTTCACTACAGACCATTTTTGAATTTATGAATCCTACGGACTAGGAAAAGGTCCTATGCGCTTCCTGCATGCTAAAGAAGGATGCACGATACTGGTGGGAGACAGTCAAAATACGGAGAGATACTAGGAAGATGACCTGGAATGACTTCCTAGAGGAGTTTAATAGGAAGTTTTTCAACCTGGACACTTTTAGAGCTCAGCAGAGAGAGTTTGACGATCTAAGGCAAGGTGATATGACAGTGACCGAGGCCTGCCATAAATTTGACAGACTGGCCCGATTATGTCTACACCTGGTACCCACAGAGGGAGAACGAGTACGGAGGATGATTAATATGTTTCGATCAGACAAAGCCACAATTGTGGACAGTGGTAAGACCCCACCAAACATAGTAGCTGACTATGTGAGCAGAGCCATGAGGGTAGAACATCGTCTGGGCCGAGTAAAAGAAGAAAGAATGAAAGCATGGGAAGAAAAAAAGAAGAAAAGAGACCTTGCGAAGCAGACTCAGAACAACAACCAAGCGGGCTAGAGTAGCAAGCCTAACCAAGGGATGAAGCCTGGTCAAAAGTATAATCAAAATCAGACAAACCCCAACAAGTGGAAGGCCAACCCAAATGAAAATTGGAGTCAAAATGCTCTAAACACTCAACAGAGACAAGGCCCGAAGTTGTACAAAATCGACAACCATGCCCAAAGTACGGAAAGATGCATAGGGGCGAGTGTAAATTTAGGATTGCTACATGCTTCATATGCCGCAAAGAGGGACATTATGCTAAGACCTATACATCCAACTGACAGAATCAACTCAGACCCTTCCAAGCTTGACAAATTGGTCAAGTCCATGTCGTACAAGGATCCTCCACTTCAACAGGGCGTCAAGAGATTACACCAAAGACAGAGGTGCACCTTCTAGCCTACACCAAAGAAGATGTAGAGGCAGGCACCTCCAATGTAATGACAGGTCAGCTTCTTGTCGCTCAAAGCCCTGTACATGTTTATTTGACTCAGGTGCATCACATTCATTTGCCTCATATAACTTCGTAGAAAGAATTAAACATGCTAAGGATAAAATTAGACAAGTATATAAGACAACCTTGCCATCTGGTGAGGTATTACTGTCCGATTACTGGTTACTTCATGTGCTAGTAATTGTTGCTTATAGAGAATTATACATCGACCTAGTCATACTAGAATTAGTTGACTACAATGTTATCCTTGGAATGGATTTCCTTGGAATGTATGGTGCAACAACTGACTGTCAACGACGAAAAGTGGTGTTCCAGTTTAGAGGAGAAGATCAGTTCGAGTATAAAGGGCATTCTCAAAAATTGTCGAATATGCTGATCAGTTCTATGAGAGCAAGGAAGCTAATATCTAGTGGCTGTATTGGATATTTTGCTTATGTCACAGACACAACCAAAGAGGTAAAGCTTCAACCTAAAGATGTGCCTGTGATCAATGAATTTGTAGAAGTGTTTCTAGAAGAATTACCAGGGCTTCCCCCAGGTAGAGAAATCAACTTTGAGATTGAGCTGCTAACTGGAATGTCTCCAATTTCCAAGGCTCCGTATAGAATGGCTCTAGCAGAGCTTAAGGAATTATAAGCTCAGCTGAAGGAGTTGTTAGAGAAGGGTTTTATTCGACCTAGTTTTTCTCCATGGGAAGCCCCAATCCTTTTCGTGAAGAAAAAGAATAGCACCTTAAGGATGTGTACAGATTACCACGAGTTCAATAAAGTTACGATTAAGAAGAAGTATCCACTACCAAGGATTGATGATTTATTCGATCAGCTCAAGGGAGCCGCGATCTTATCAAAGATTGACCTTCGATCTAGTTATCACCAATTAAAGATCAAGGAAGAGGACATACCAAAGACCGCATTTTGAACACGGAACGGGCACTACAAATTCCTCATTATGCCTTTTAGATTGACGAACGCCCCAGTTGCTTTTATGGATCTGATGAATCGAGTTATTAAGGAATATTTAGATAAGTTTGTCCTTGTATTTGTCGATGACATCCTTATTTACTCAAAGAATCGAAAGGAACATGAAGAGCATCTTCGGATTGCATTATGCACTCTGAAAGAGCAACAATTGTATGCCAAGTTTTCAAAGTGTGAATTTTGGCTAGATAAAGTTCATTTCTTAGGACATGTCGTCTCCAAAGATGGGATTTCAGTTGACCCAGTAAAGATGGAAGTAGTTAGTAAATGACCTCTTCTGAAAAATGTGACTGAGATCTAGAGTTTCCTAGGATTGGTAGGATACTACCATAGATTTGTAGAGGGATTTGCAAGACTTGTTGCCCCTCTCACGGCTCTTACCGAAAAGGAGAAGAAATTTGAATGGACAAAGAAGTGTAAAAAGAGTTTCCAAGAACTAAAGAATTGGCTGACTAGTGCTCCATTTCTTACGATCCCTAAGGATGAGGGAGAGTTTGATATTTATAGTGATGTATCTAGGAGCTGTCTTGATGCAAGAAGGAAAGGTGATAGCTTATGCATCTCGCCAACTCAAAGAGCATGAAAAGAATTACCCAACTCACGATCTAGAGTTAGTAGCTGTCGTGTTTGTGCTCAAGATATGGTGGCATTATTTATATGGAGCTCGATGTAGGATCTTCACGGACCATCAAAGCTTAAAGTATTTCTTCACCCAGAAAGAGCTCACTATGAGACAAAGGAGATGGCTAGAATTGATAAAAGACTATGACTGTGAAATTTTGTATCACCCTGGCAAGGCGAATAGAGTAGCAGACACATTGAGTCACAAGTCGATCATGCGGGAACAAGTAGCCATCGACAAGCTACCCAAACCGCTGTAGTGCGAAATTTCCTCCGTTGGAGTGGAATTAATTATAGGAAAGTTGGCAGCAATGCAATTAAAGCCAACAATCCTAGATGAAATTAAGGAAGCTCAAGAGCTAGATGGTGTTCTTAGAAGACTTAAAGAAGAAGCTTTCAAGAAGGAAAAGTCAGAATTCCACCTCTCCGATAATGGAATACTACCATTTCAAGGACAAATTTGCATACCAACAAGGAGGATTTAAAGAAAAGAATTCTAACAGAAGCACATGATACTCCTTATTCAGTACATACGGGTAGTACAAAAATGTACCAAGACCTGAAGCAGCACTTTTGGTAGAGAAAGATGAAGAATGACATTATTAAACATGTCAGTAGTTGTTTAACATGTTAGAGAATCAAAGCTAAGCATCAATGGCCAATAGGTGAGTTACAACCATTAGAGATCCCATAATGGAAATAGGAACATGTGACTATGGATTTCGTGGTAGGATTACCGAAGACAAGTGAAGGATTTGATGCGATATGGGTGGTGGTAGATCGATTGACCAAGTCCGCCCACTTTATACCTGTAAAGATGACGTACACGTTGGAGAAATTGGTAGAATTGTACATTGCCAACATTGTAAGATTACATGGAATACCAACAACAATAGTGTCAGATCGTGACAGTCAGTTTACCTCTAACTTCTGGAAAAGTGTATAAGAAGCTTTGGGCTCAGAATTAAGATTCAACACTGCATTTCACCCCCAGACTGATGGACAATCAATCCAAACGCTGGAAGACATGCTTCGAGCATGTGTACTAGATTTCAAAGAAGCACGGAATAAGAAATTACCATTGATTAAATTCTCCTACAATAATAGTTATCAAGTCTCCGTTGGAATGGCTCCTTACGAAGCATTATATGGTAGGAAATGTAGATCTTCTATCCATTGGTGCGATCTGAGGGAAAAATAACTACAAAAGACTGAATTTATTCAGGAGATGATTGATGCAGTCAAGAAGATCCAACAGAGGATGAAAACTACATAGAGTCTTAAAAAGAGTTATGCAGACAAAATACAAAGATTCCTAGAATTCAATGAAGGGGACTTCGTGTTCCTAAAGATAGCACCAATGAAAGGTGTCACGCGATTTGAAAAGAAATGGAAGCTGAGTCCAAGATATATAGGGCCTTTTCCGATTATTAGCCGAGTTGGAAAGGTAGCCTATAAGATAGCACTGCCACCAAAATTATCTTCAGTACATAATGTCTTTCATATATCAATGCTGAGAAAATACATATCAGACCCTTCACATGTTCTCGACTATGAGCCAATTCAAGTTCGAGAAGACTTATCCTATGAGGAGCAACCTCTACAAAAACTTGCTTGAGAAGAGAAAATATTGAGAAACAAAACTATTCCACTGGTCAAAGTCCTATGGAGAAATCATAGTGTAGAAGAGGCCACGTGGGAAAGAGAAGAAGAAATGAGAGAAAAGTACCCCTACTTATTCTAATTTTCGAGGACAAAAATTTTTAAGGAGGGGTGATTGTGATGAACCAAAGAATCTCAATAGAGTGACCTAGGTTAAACTAGCGTTTTTCTAAGATTTTTGTGAAAAAGAATATATAAGAACACTGTATTTGTAAATAAACAAATAATAGTGTTAATAGAAATAAATGAATGTTTTGGAGGATTTAAAATCTCCAAAAATAATTAACTAATAAAGTTCATGATTAAGAAAGTGATTTCGGACCAAAACGCTCAAAATGGAATGGTTTCTGTATCCGAAAGGTATAGATATAAAGAAATGGCAAGTTAAAGAAAAAGTAAAATAAAATAAATGTTTTAGGGTTTTTAAAAGTTTCTAGATTGAGTTAAATTGAACTGATAGCATAGATGGTTAGAAAAGTCCTCTGGTGCACTTTCTGAGAAATTTCATCACTTTCGGAAAATGAGGATGTCATTTAGAAATTGAAAACCCCAAGAGATTACCTTATGTAAACTAAGAATGGGGAAAAAGACAAAAAATTACGGTTTTGATTTTTAGACAAACTACAGTGAAATAAGGCAAACCGATCACACGGACAACCTCATAAACTTGCCTATGCTATTTCAGTGCAAAGTCATTCGGTTTGACTTTCGGTCAAAAAGTTTGACCGAAATTAATGAGAGGAGTCAAAGATTGAATGTGAAACTTTAAATGGATGTATGGATACATCCAGATCCAAGGGTTAGGGTTTAAAGTCAATTTGATCTAATGGTTAGGATGCAAAGTCAATACCAAAATGTCAAAAATCAAACCAAGCAAATTCAAGAGAATTCTAGGGCTTATAAGTGGTGAATTTTTAGAGGGAAATCAAAAAAAAATCTGCCCTATTTTATTTAATTGCAAAACAACCCTTAAAGGTTTGGAAAATTACGTAAAAAACTTGCAAAAAGGTCCCTAAAAGTATTAAAAATTGGTCCCTCCTTTTTGGCTTCAAATATGCACGGTTTTGGCAAGAAAGAAACCTGAAAAATTCTGGTTCTTCGGCCCCCATAGCAGCCGTGCATCCCTCTCCGAAAAACAGAAAAAAAATTCTTCAAGTTTTCTTCAAGAAAGTGTGTAAAATTCATTCCCAAGTTCAAGAAATCAAGAAAGCAAGGTAAGCTTTCATTTTTGCATGGTTTCCTCTTCTTTTTCCATGCAAAATCCATATCGGATATGGGCTGTTTTGAAGGGAAAAATTTCAGTTTTGTTTAGTGGATTTTTGCTTTAAAGAATGTTAATAGCATAAGGTTAAAACAAGTAAGGAATCATGAGCATGAAAAATCAAGTTTACGGCATTTTTACTCACAAAATCTGTGAGCTATTTATGGCATGGAAAGATGAAATTTTTGGTGTTAACTTGGTTGGTTTTTGGTGTTGAAAAGTACGTGGAAATGAAATGGAAGAAAGGAATGAAATGGAATTGAAAAACACAAATTCTTGTGTTTGGTTTCTTATGAAATTCGTTGAATATTTAGGAGAGATGGGAAACTTTGTGTTGATGGAATTAGATTGTAAAAATGGTGTTAACATGTAGAGGAAACAAGTAAAGGGATGAAATGAGAAAAATAAAAGTTTGTGCTTGAATTTTAAATTGAAAATCCGTGGCATTCCAAGAATAAAATGCATAAAATTTTGAAGGATTAGGTTAGTTTTTGTGTTGTAATGAACATGTATTGATGTGGAAAATTGAATAATTAAAAATGAAGTTTTGAAACAAAAATTTTGTTTAATATTTTCTTAAGAAAATCGTGTATAAGTTAGGGAGTAAAAAGATTTGTAATGGTGTGATATGTTGTGGAATGAAATGAGGTGGAATCTGTGGTTTAAATCGTGTGATAATCGGGAATTTTAGATTCTCGGAGTAGATTAAAATTATATGTATGTATCAATTTTAAGGAATAAAATATGAAAAAATTGTGTTTTAATACTGTTGTGAATACTGTAAAAATGTTCCGGCAGTGTTAAAGTGAGTAAGTTTAGGGATGGAAAATCTTACCAAATAGAATCGGGTAAGACCGTTTGAAAACGGAGCCAAAAACCCTAGAGAGTACACTGAAATGCACTAAAATGATAGAAATTTATGATAGAGAATTTTGACCAAACGGAAGCAAAATAAAACAAACCGATCACACCGGAGGCACTCGGAACCCGCCTACGCGATTTCGGTAAAGTTCCGTTCGGTTTGACTTTCGGTCAAAATTTGACCACGAATTAATTAGTGAATTAATATATATATATTATAGGATGACATACACATATGATGTCATAAATACAAATTTTGAAAGCTTGGAAAGTATTATAAAGTATATGTATGGCTAGGATTGGTTATCTTTGAGATCAATGGCCAAAATCAAGCCAAAAAGGCTTCGAAAAAATTTGAAAAAAAGAGAAAAAAAGGCCATTCAGCCACTTGTAAATGAGGCAGCCCAAAATTTTATTTTTGACCCAAAAATATTGCATTTTAGTCCTTGACCAATTAGCATATTGTTGGAAAAAAATTGCCAAAAGGTCCATTGCTTTTGCCTATAAATAGGCTTCAAAATTCATTCAAAAAATAGAAAAACTTGGCCAAATCCTTACTAATTTCTAGCAGCAAAAATCCGTGGGTTTCCCACCCCCCCATTTTAAGCCAAAATTTGTAAAAATTTCACACCAAAATAGCCTTCAATCATAACCAAGGTTGCAAGGGAACAAGTTCATAAGGTTAGCTTCTAAATTGAAGCATTTTTCATGTGTTTTCTTAGTGAAAATCTGTGGGTATGGAGGTGTAGAAACATTGAAAAAAAAATTGATGTTTTGTTAATGTTATGATTGGTTTGGTGTTTTAGAGATTAAAGCATGAATTAGGTTTAAGAAACAAGCAAAAATTTTGCATGTTTCCATCAAAAAATATGTGCCCTTGTAGGGTGGAAAATTTGATGATTTGCTTGATGATTTATGTTCATTTGGTAATATATTGAATTAAGCATGAATTAGAATCAAGAAACAAGAAATTGTGATGCATTTTCATGCTAAAATCCGTGGGTGATAAACACTAGAAAATGGAAAACTTTTAGTGTTGATCAACGATGAGAAATATGGATAAAAGCCCCAGGAAAGAAAACAAAATTTTCTACGTGAATTAGCATGAAAAATCCATGGCTAATGCTAGGGTTGGAATGAAAATTTTGTTAGGTTTTGATGTGGATATGTACGTTAAAAACCTAAGAATAATATGTGATAATTACTTAAGGTCATGAAAAATATTTGATGATGATTAACATAATAAACCGAGGCTATGTTTGAGAAAAAATTTGATGATGTGTGCTGAGTTCAGAATATTGGTTAATGTGGAAAATTTTTATACAAAGTTTGGTAACTTTGTATAAAATAGGCCTCTGGTATAGTACGTGGTAGGTACAAAGATTTTGAAGGGTACCTAACACCGGGAAAACCTAAAAATACAAGCGGAATGTTAGGAAATACCCTAAGCATTAGAGACATTTTGATGTATTTATTTTGAACTGGATAATAAAATTATATATATAGAGGTTATTCATTACATTGCTATTTATCCTTGTTTAATTTACATGTTAAAGTAAATGTAAGCAAATATGGCTCCCTGATTACTTATTTGGCCACCAGTTTAGTTAACAGAGCTTCTAGCGAAGGTTAATAACTAAATGAGTCTTGAGTGTATAACCATTGTTTACGTAGCCCGATCCACGTCCTACCAAGCCACCGAGGGGTGGTCATGAATAGGATCATACCCGAATACGTTTTCCACGTAGGAGATCTAATCTAGTATACTCGGTGGTAAACACCTACCAAGGGGTGTGGCAGGGCAGAACTGACACGAGGCGTTAACATGCTTTCACATATGGATCAACAATGGAGGCTGTGGGTTTTGTTTGAAACCCTCTCCCACTTAATATTTTGAAAAACATGCAAGTTTTGACAGATTATGTATAATCAATATAGTATGAGCGGCACTCACCTATCCTATATGATATGTTATCAAATATGCATATAAAACATCCATCAATACATATTTATACATCCATGACATATCATAGAAAAAATAATGGACAGAATAACAAAGCCATGGTTCCATCCTAGAACAAAGAAAATAAAGATTACAAAATTCCATCCAAAGCATTCTTTGGGTCTTGAATTTTGTTCCGTCTTCTTGTATCCATCTTTCTGTAGCCTCTCCATTTATTTCTCATCCCAAGAATCATTTAAAAATTTAAATCTCCAAAAATTTAAATTTCAAATTCAAATTCCAAATTCGAATTTCAAATTTAAATTTCAAATTCAAATTTTAAACAATTTTAAACATGATGTGTAATAATATGTAATTTCAAAAATTTCAAATTTTCAATTACATTTTTTTAAACATGATTTAAAATTAAATCTCAAATTTAAAAATCAAAATTTTTTAATTTTTGAATCGTCGCACCATCATCCCAGGAGGCGGCAGCCGCCGTGAGCAGCCACCAGCCCCGGAGGGGCTGGCAGCCCACGGTCGCCCCCATGTGCAACCTTGTTGGGCTGCAGGCTAAGCCTGCAACGCCAGGCTACACGCCCAGGCTGGGCACAGTAGCCAACAGGATGCAGGCAGCGCCTGTAGCCACAGGCTGTACGCCCCGGCTGCGGCCAGCCTTGGGGAGGCCACGGCCACCCTTGGCTGCAGGCCAAGCCTGCGGCCGTGGGTGGTTATGGCCTGCACAAGGGCTGTCGCAGCCCATCCTGCCCGAGGGCAGAGGCTACAGCCCCACCAAGGCCCGACGGCCTATCCTGAGGGGTCATGTCTCGATTTTCATGCCATATTCCAATTTACCTACTAGGATCTCCAAAAATTAATTTGAATCCCAATTAAATTGAAATTTTCCACACAATTAAAATTTCAACCTTTAAATCAAATTTAACTTTTGGGAAAAATAAATTACGGTCTTCAATCTTCAATCTCCTCCAAGAATAATTACAAAAAAATTTCCTAAACTGTTTCCGGTGTACAAAATTCTAACCATAATAATTCTAAGAGACAAAAAATTAAAATCTATGGGAAAATTACAGTATTAATAAACTGCTCTCATGGTTACATAAAAATTCCTAGATACAATTTTTCTAAGTTCTAAGGAACCATAACGGGCATAAACAAGCATGCTTATGATAATTCAAAAAATTAAAATAACCACATACTTTATACATAATACATGATAACAACATAAAGGAACCCTAGAATGCCACTCTCTAAATATCAAATCCATACATAAATAAAAAGACTAAGTAATTGTCTAATTTATGTACATGGCATAGTCATGAGATGGCTCTGATACCAATTGTAGGAAAATAAATCGGTAAAAACGTATCAGAGTGGCGCAGCGGAACAATAAAAATTTTTCAGATCGTTAAATATCTCATGATGCCATATACAATAAACCAACAACAATTAAAACTCATACCTCAAGGACGCCAATCTTGCAGGAGGAGAATGACCGGAGGGCTTCAACCAACTAGCCTTCTCTACTATTCTCCAATTCCCGAATGGCTGAGTGTGTGGGCACTCTGATCCTCGATCGGTATGCTAGCACTGCTAGTCTTCTTCCGACCACCCAGATCTCTAAAGAACTTATTGTCACGGTGGGCTGTGCAACAATAAGCCTGCTCACTTGAGAGTCTGTGGTCTGAGAGAACTGCAGTGGCAGGACCTCTATTTATAGACCTGCATGAGGTGATTCTCTGAATTCGAATTGGATCAGGAGAAGATATTCTCCCTTATCCACAAGCACAAAATCTGAATTTTCAGAGGGAAAATCCCAACAATAAAATTCAGCCACTTTATGATAAATCCAATTTAAATCTAAACAAGATTTTAACTAGAATTTTATCTCCCTTTTTTCAACCAAAAAATCTGAAAATTCTAAGGAGAAAATCTCCTCAAAAATTCGGCCACTTTTGGATAAGGGAGAATCAAAATTCCACTAGGATTTTCAAGCTTGAATCTTATCTCATCCTTATCCAAAATGACCAAAAATCTCCTAGGAGATTCACTCCAAAAATTCGGCCACTTTCTGGGAGGAGAGAATCCAAATTCAACTGGGATTGAAACTTAAATTTTTCCTTGAACCTTATCCACAAAAAATCCGAAAATCATTGGGGATAATCCTCAAAATTTTCGTTCAACTTTAATTAGGATTTGGATTCAAAATTCAAGTAGGATTCTAATAAGATTATCCTCTCCATATCCAACTCAAATTCGAATTTCATTCCTTGTGGATTTTCCACAATAAATTCGAATTCCACTTGGACTGTGATTCAAAATTTGAATTTCAAATTTCAAATTCGAATTTCAAATTCAAATTTCAGATTTCAAATTCAAAATTCAAATTCAAATTTCAAATTTCATATTTTAAAATTCAAATTTCAAAATCCACAAAACAGTTGTGTTTCAAATTCTTATTCTCATGGATAATTTTCTACAACTCCAATCCAATCTCAAATAAAATCATGGCAACTTTATTTGGATTCTAATAAGATTATCCTCTCCATATCCAACTCAAATTCGAATTTCATTCCTTGTAGATTTTCCACAATAAATTCGAATCCCACTTGGACTGTGATTCAAAATTTGAATTTCAAATTTCAAATTTCAAATTCGAATTTCAAATTCAAATTTCAAATTTCAAATTCAAAATTCAAATTCAAATTTCAAATTTCATATTTTAAAATTCAAATTTCAAAATCCACAAAACAGTTGTGTTTCAAATTCTTATTCTCATGGATAATTTTCTACAACTCCAATCCAATCTCAAATAAAATCATGGCAACTTTATTTGGAGTTTGAATAATTGTGTACTCTTTTATTCAAAACAAAATCTGAATCCAACCGGAGAGAATCTTGTCTACCATCCTAATTCTATGTCATCACCATCCATGCATAATAAACTAGCCAATAGCATACACAAATCAATTTGCCAAACGTTAAGGAATTATGTGGAGCTAGTAGAGGGACTAATTGGACATATATAATCGGGCTCCCGCAAATCCATATGATCATCATTCTTTATCGAACAACTCAATTATATGATCATTAATTTCAGAGTCACATCACTATAAACCTAAAACTGAACTCCTAATTATATAATGTAAGCCTGTGACAAGCTATCGTCAATGACCTTGTCATAATGGAAGACAACATCTTTCTACGAATCATGGACGCAACATCTCGAAAAACAAGCATGGGATTCGTTAAAAGATACATTGAAGAATGTAATGAATGCAAGTTTCACTAGTTGTTGGGGGAGTTTTCATGATAGCGGTTCCATGAAAGATCCAAAGACTCTAGTTGTATTATGTTGGACCGGGGTGACAGGGATGCTACCACTTAGCATAATATTGGAAAGGACAAGAGCGTTGAGTCCTTGCAAGTTTCCGATGCTTTCAGAAATGTCTCCTTGGAATATGTTGCTCACTCTTTTGTGCGAATAAATTTGTGTAAAATGGTGTTTCAACCACCTAAAAAACAGGGGCAATTTTGGAAATTGGAGTGAAAGGAAATCAGTTTTTATTTTTATTTTTATTTTATTTTTTAAGTACCAATATGTTTTTTTTTTTTTTTGTTTGGAGAAAAAAAAAGTGAGGTTTTGTATACTCACGTATTCATATTAATGTATGCTTGTCTGTATGTACAAGATGTGTATCTCAACACCTACAAAAAGAAAGAGAGGTTTCATATATTATCTCTATAGTGACTAGCGGTAATGAGATTTAATACATGAATATTAACGGAAACACTAAACTCAGGTAATATAACAGAACACCACATTCATTAGGCAAGGATAAAGAACTGAACTAACAACATTTTTACAGACTCCACAAAAAATACAAAAAATTATTTTTAGCAAAAGGAAAATATATATATATACACACACACATACACAAAGAAAGTTCTTAGGTGACCGATCAAGTTGTTAGTCGGAAATTACTTCCTTTTCTCCACTTAGTTTCGGTTTTTTTTTTTTTTTTGGTTTTAGTAAATCATATTGATACATACATACATTTAAATCTTTTCTGGGATTACTGGATTAAATTAGGTCATAAACTCTACGGAAAATATGAGAAATTAAACATAGGTCCTTTATCATATAAAATATCGATGTAGTACTTGACAACCTCTATTTTATTAGACTTTTTTTTTCCGACTTTAACCAGTCAAGTACCATAAACTAAAATACAATTTAGTAAGCTATTAGCTTTAATTGATACAAGTATATAATGAAAAAGACTAACATGAGGAAACAAAACAGCACAGCATGTACTTATTGTTAGGCAACATCTGACGAAAGGACGAACCTGTAATAAAAACAATTTTACAGGCTACAAAAGCAAAACAGAAAATTTATGGTGGCCACCTGATCAAGTTGTTCGTCGGAGCTTTCTTCCTCTCGGCTTAGTTTTGGTTGCAACAACAAAATTGAAAATCTTGACATACCACAGACGTTCGTCAACTGCAAGTAGCTGCTCTATGGCCACCCCGAATATAACTCCGCCAACAAACCCTGGCAATATTGTAATCCAATTGGACTTGAACCAAGACATTGAATCTTGATTGTCTTCTTCATCGGAACCCGAGGCTGAAGGTGATGCTCTAGGAGGAGTACTGACGCCTGGCAAGCCCCATAATTCCGCATTTCCTTCATATGAGCTGATGTCAAACGTAGAGAATTGGCTCCCTTGTGGTATAAGTCCTCTGAGACTGTTGAAAGAAACATTGAAGAATGCGAGGAAGTTGAGTTGCACTAGTTGTTGTGGGATTTCACCTGAGAGCTTGTTTAGGGAAAGATCTAATGACTCGAGTTGTGTTATCTTGGACAAGGACAATGGGATGCTACCATCAAGCATATTGTTTGAAAGATTGAGCACCTGGAGTCCATGTAGGTTTCCTATGCACTCCGGAATGTTTCCTTGGAATCTATTGCTCGAAAGATCGATGACCGTGAAAACTTCTAGAATCTTTTCATACTCCAAGTCTCTGCCTTTGTTTGTTATGGTAACTGAGTATGGATAAGTTAACTGAAGCACCCGTCCTCCAAGAGAAAAACGGAATGAGGTGCCCAAATATGACGATTTTCTACCATCAAAATCTTTCATGGCATTCAATTTTTGAAAGTAGTGAGATGGCAACACACCTGATAAATTGTTGTAGGAAAGATCCATAATTTGCAAACTGGGATAGTCATAGTCAGAAGCATATGTGGTTGTAATCTCACTGTGGAAGTGATTAGCTCGTAGTAGAAGTAGTTTGAGCTCCCGAAGATTCCCCAGCCAAGAAGGAAAGACGTCTCTGAAATGATTGTTCTCTAGCTTGAGAACTTTAAGCTTCAAGCAATTAGCAAGTAGTGATTGTGGTAAACGCCCTTGAAATTGATTGTTGCTCAAATCTATCACTTGCAGTTGACTTCCAAATGAACATGTCTGATGAACTCCAGCGCCGGAAAGGTTATGGTTGGTATTTCTCAAACATTCTGGAAGCACACCGCCCAATTTGTTATGAGACAAGTCAAGAAGTTGAAGGGAACTCAAATTGAAAAACAGAGGTGAAATCTTTCCACTCAGTTCATTATGTGAGGATTCAAAGAGAGTAATAGATGGAGGAGGAATGGGTAGTGCTCCCACGAAATTATTTGTCGAAAATCCCAATATGCGTAGACTCTTTGAAGGGAGGACATCAATGTCAAAGCCCGCGAAAAAGTTGTCTGTTATTATTAATGCCTCTATGCTTGTGTTCCAGATCCACAGGGGTACTTTGCCATGTATCTGGTTTTTACTAAGATCCAAAACCTTTAGCCCATATTGGTGTCTTAAGAAATAAGGAAAACTAGTTAAATTGCACGAACTAAGAAAAAAACCCTCAAACTTGGGAAGAGTTGCATTTATGCTGATTGTAGTACCATTCTCCCTTATAAGCACAGACAACAAGTTGCCAGATAGTCCAAGAATGGTGAGACTTTTCATGTTAAGAAACCTGTTGAAATCCACCGTCCCATTAAAAGCATTCCCACCGAGTTCTAGAAATTGAAGATTTAAAAGTCTACCAAGTGAAGATGGAAGTGGGCCATGAAACCCGCAATCTTCAACATTCAAAGTCATTAGGGAATCTAGATTTCCAATTGAGGAAGGTATATGACCAGAGAAACCGGTGTGGGCAACGGATATTTTTGTAAGAGAATTATTGGAGAAAACTTCAGGAAAAGAACCAGTAAGGTTCATGTTGTGTTCTATGTTAATGAATTGCAGGCTTGGAAGTTGAAAGATATCAATAGGGAATTCACCGTATAAACGGCACTCTTCCAGATGAAGGGACGTCAAAGCAGAGAAATTTGCCAAGAAACCAGGAACTGGGGAGGAGATGTCCATACCACTAAGCCTAAGATATTTTATCTTGCTAAGGTTCGTAGCAAACGTACTGAAATCGGGCTGTTTCAGCACCAACTGATTCTCGGATAGGTCAAGGAATGACAAGTTGAAGAGCTGTGAGATTTCTATTGGGATTTGGCCAGTAAAAACAGAGTTAGAAAGGTCTAGATATTTCAACCCTGGAAGGTCGCTCAACTGAGAAGGGATTAGAGAGCCATTGAAATCATTATCCACAAGGTTAAGGGTCTGAAGGTGTGAAAGGCGGAGAAGACTAGTATTTGAGTTGATAGAACCATAGAGACAACTGCTACTTAGATTAAGAGATACTACATGAGAGTTGTGTTCGTCACACTCGATGCCGTCCCACGAGCAACAATCGTCTTTCTCTTTGGGCGACCATGAAGCAACCTTGGGGTAAGCCAAAGGATTACCAGAAGCACTCCATCGTATGACAAAGCTATCCTTGAATTCCAGCAATGCAACGCCCTCATCAGGGTGGCAGAGTGGCTGCACATGAGAAAACAAGCAAGTCAGTATTATAAGATGAAGTACTGGGGTTGTAGTAAACAAGCGCATGAAGATGGACTTGCAAAAGTGTGACTTCATTGGCTTTAATATTTCTGTAATCTAATTTCAAAGGAGGCTATGTATGCATCTTCATAACCATTGTTCTTTTATAGAGACGAAATGCTTTGACGTATAGATGTATGTATTTGCTTTTCAAAAAGAAAAGTATGTATTCTGACTGTTTTGCTTTCAAAAAAAAAAGTATGTATTCTTTGTGAGTCAAAAATCATACTGTTTTTGTTTTGAACCAAAAAGGAAAGAAAAATAGAAAAATAAATGGGAAAACAAAAGACAGTGTAATAATCAACTTTTCTCCCCACCTTTGATTTTGAAGTAATCACCATTAAAGCGTGTTCTATGATCGTTAGGTTTTTAGCACTTGCCCCAAACTTTTTGGCTTTTGATATGTCGCCTTCTCTAAACTTTTAATTTTTTATAATTTACCCCTGAACTGCATATATACATATATTTATATATATAAGTTGTGTCACCTGTATCTTAGCCATTTCATATTCAAAAAAGCTGCACTAGAGGACAAGAGACTTGAGTCTTGAGTAAGGTGGAGTTGTCCATATAGTGGAGCAACTTGGTGGTCCAAAGTTTCACATGGCCACAAAGAAACCACTTTTTATAATATAACTATCGTGCCACCTTACCCATCTCCTTTTACATCCTTTCATTTCTATCATGTCCAGTTAATTAAAGTGTCATATTAATTAGAATATGATATCATAAAGAAATTTATGTAGCTAAAATATTTTTAATATTGTGACATAATTTTATTATATAACGATAAAAGATTTAAAATACATGTGAGACAAATCCTAATTTCAGAATGTCAGATTTATAAAAGAATTTCAATTATATCCTTAATGTGAGAAAATAAAAAACATAATATTAAAATGAAATTTATTTTTTGTGAAATTTAATTTCTTCTTATTTTCTCATTTTATTTTGTTTTGATTTTTGAGGAATTAAACTTTCAAAAAAGATTGAAAGATTTCTTTCTACGTTGATGGACTGAATCAAGTCGGAAACTTTTGCGGTGGGGTTGGACTGCAATTTTGTAACTTTTTAAGGTAAATAAATTTCTTAATCTTTTTTTTAATATTCAACAAATCATGGTAAAATATTGATTTGATGAGTTTGCAGCTCTTCTTTTTTTAGTATTTTTTTAGAACCGATAACTTAAAGTTTGGCAAATGATATAAAATTGGAATAAATTTTAACCAAAATCTTAAGGTAATGATAAGATTAAGCATTCGGGTTGTGGGAAGCACGCCCATGTAGATGGATTTGTTGCAAAAGTGACTTCATTGACTTTGGTTATGCAAAGACTTGGGACATGTGATAGTTACAAGAAAGGTTGTTGTGTCACCTGTGTCTTAGCCATTTTATATTCAAAAAAGCTGCACTACCGGACAAGAGACTTGAGTCTTGAGTAAGGTGGAGTTGTCCATATAGTGGAGCAACTTGATGGTCCAAAGTTTCACATGGCCACAAAGAAACTACTTGTAATAATATAACTATCGTGTCACCTTGCCCATCTCCTTTTACACACTTTCATTTCTTTCATGTCTAGTTAATTAAAGTGTCATATTAATTAGAATACGATATCATACGGAAATTTATGTAATTAAAATATTTTTATTAATGTGACATAATTTTATTATATAAAGATAAAAGATTTAAAATACACGAAAGACAAATCCTAATTTCAAAATGTCAGATTTATAAAAGAATTTCAATCATATCTTTAATGCGAGAAAATTAAAAAACTAGTATTAAAATGAAATTTATTTTTTATGAAATTTAATTTCTTCCTGTTTTCTCATTTTATTTTGTTTTGATTTTTGAGGAATTAAACTTACTAAAAAGATAGAAAGATTTCTTTCTACGTTGATGGACTGAATCAAGTCGAAAACTTTTGTGGTGGGGTTGGACTGCAATTTTGTAGCTTTTTAGGGTAAATAAATATCTTAATCTTTTTTTTAATTATCAACAAATCATGGTAAAATATTGATTTAATGAGTTTGCAGTTTTTCTTTTTTTAGTATTCTCTAAGAATAGGTAGTTTAAAGTTTGGCAAATGATATAAAATTTGAATAAATTTTAACTAAAATCTTAAGGTGATGATAAAATTAAGCATTCGGGTTGTGAGAAGCAAGCCCATGTAGATGGACTTATTGCAGAAGTGTGACTTCATTGACTTTGGTTATGCAAAGACTTGGGACATGTGATAGTTACAAGAAAGGTTGTTGTGTCACCTATATCTTAGCCATTTTATATTCAAAAAAGCTACACTAAAGGACAAGAGACTTGAGTCTCGAGTAAGGTGGAGTTGTCCAAATAGTGGAGCAACTTGGTGGTCCAAAGTTTCACATGGCCACAAAGAAACTACTTGTAATAATATAATTATCGTGCCATCTTACCCATCTCCTTTTACACCATTTTATTTCTATCATGGCCTGTTAATTAAAGTGTCATATTAATTAGAATATGATATCAGACAAAAATTTATGTAATTAAAATATTTTTATTAATGTGACATAATTTTATTATATAAAGATAAAAGAATTAAAATACACATGAGACAAATCCTAATTTCAGAATGTCAGATTTATAAAAAAATTTCAATCATATCCTTAATGCAAGAAAATAAAAAACATAGTATTAAAATGAAATTTATTTTTTATGAAATTTAATTTCTTCCTATTTTCTCCTTCTATTTTGTTTTGATTTTTGAGGAATTAAACATTCTAAAAAGATAGAACGATTTCTTTCTACTTTGATGGACTGAATCAAGTAGGAAACTTTTGTGATGGGGTTGGACTACAATTTTGGAGCTTTTTAGGGTAAATAAATTTCTTAATCTTTTTTTTAATTATCAATAAATAATGGTAAAATATTGATTTGATGAGTTTGCAGTTATTCTTTTTTTAGTATTTTTTAAGAACCGGTAGTTTAAAGTTTGACAAATGATATAAAATTTGAATAAATTTTAACTAAAATCTTAAGTTGATGATAAGATTAAGCATTCGGGTCGTGGGAAGCATGCCCATGTAGATGGACTTGTTGCAAAAGTGTGACTTCATTGACTTTGGTTTTGCAAAGACTTGGGACATGTGATAGTTGCAAGAAAGGTTGTTGTGTCACCTGTATCTTAGCCATTTTATATTCAAAAAAGCTGCACTAGAGGACAAGAGACTTGAGTCTTGTGTAAGGTGGAGTTGTCCATATAATGGAGCAACTTGGTGGTCCAAAGTTTCACATGGCCACAATGAAACCACTTGTAATAATATAACTATCGTGACACCTTACCCTTCTCCTTTTACACCCTTTCATTTCTATCATGTCCTGTTATTAAAGTGTCATATTAATTAGAATATGATATCATACAGAAATTTATGTAATTAAAATATTTTTATTAATGTGGCATAATTTTATTATATAACGAGAAAAGATTTAAAATACACGTGAGACAAATCCTAATTTCAGAATGTCAGATTTATGAAAGAATTTCAATTATATCCTTAATGTGGGAAAATAAAAAACATAATATTAAAACGAAATTTATTTTTTGTGAAATTTAATTTCTTCTTATTTTCTCATTTTATTTTGTTTTGATTTTTGAGGAATTAAACTTTCAAAAAAGATTGAAAGATTTCTTTCTATGTTGATGGACTGAATCAAGTCGGAAACTTTTGCGGTGGGGTTGGACTGCAATTTTGTAACTTTTTAGGGTAAATAAATTTCTTAATCTTTTTTTTAATATTCAACAAATCATGGTAAAATATTAATTTGACGAGTTTGTAGTTCTTCTTTTTTTAGTATTTTTTTTAGAACCGATAGCTTAAAGTTTGGAAAATGATATAAAATTGGAATAAATTTTAACCAAAATCTTATGGTGATGATAAGATTAAGCATTCGGGTTGTGGGAAGCAAGCCCATGTAGATGGACTTGTTGCAAAAGTGTGACTTCATTGACTTTGGTTATGCAAAGACTTGGGACATGTGATAGTTACAAGAAAGGTTGTTGTTGTGGCGGCCCGCCCTTGATATAGAGGTTCTACAATGCTATTACAGTCAACTCTGTAGTTAACCGCAATGGTATGTACGTCTCTAGGGTCGCTGGCATCATGCTTAACTTGAAAACTACTTGTAAATTTTACGGAATAAATTTTTTTCTTTTTCTTAATATAACAACTTGAAAACATATACATGTCTTGTTCGAGAATGTGATAAGAAAATCATGTTAACAAAATAACATATGCATGGATCATGATTCCCCTATCACATAGTCTTGACTTAAAATCATGTACTTGAAATTACAAGTTTAAATTTTCAAAATTATACAGCGGAAAATTCATGGTAGGACCACAATCACTCGCCCGGTTCCCCTGGCATGTACATACCCTGTCCGTTGTCCATCGTGAACTACTAGTGAACAGGTCTCTTACCTACAACATGTGAACAAACTAGTGAACTTTGGGTTCAGTAAGTTCAAATATAAAAACATGAAATCATAACATGAAATGCTGTGCTTATGCATAAAACTTGACTCTGAAAAAGATTCATGGCTGCATGTTAAATCTTAGGACATTATCTGAAATTAGGTTCTGATTTTGAGCCCCTGATTGGTCGTACCGGAAGGTGCGCATGACTAGGAGCGGTACTTTAGTGTTGACCTCCGCAGCCTTAACTGAAACTGAACATAAAAACCTCTCCGTGGGTCGAGAGGCCAGTACGCCAATAACTGATTTAATTACCATCTTTTCTGAAGTTCCAACTGGGTAGCATACTGATTGCTCCACAGTAGGAACTTATTGCATGTTTTACTTGGGGTATGAGTTTTATTAGTCTCACTATAGTGCCTTGTGCACTTACATGTTTTCGTGAGCTTGATACTTGTCTATCATGAGTACATGAATCATTTTCTTGAAACATGAAATTCTACATGCATGACATGAAATTGACATGTGTATCGTGATGCAGACGGTCAACGTCTGATATACACGTCAAACAACATACATAGCATCATAAAACATAACATAATTGTCCACGTTGCAACTAGGACAATGCTTAAACTTACAGAAAATCTGCTAACGTGAGCCTCTGCTGATCTGAGACTACTGTCTCGGGGTGTCTGACTTGAACTCCTATAAAAGAAATAATCGTTGATTATTTTCAATATATATCTTATACTTGAAACATGACAAAACATGTAAAATCATATTTCCAGACTCTTTTTTTTTTTTTTTTAGCTTCGAACATGTCCTCCTACACGGGCGTGTTTGTGGCCATGGATTCCACTGGACTTATGTGCATGGCCATGTAATTCATGCAATATGGCCGTGTAATTCATGCATGCATACACGGTTGGCTACACGGCCATGTTTCTGACCATGTTTCCTGCTGTCGAACATGGTCTGTTACACACCCCTTTCCATGGTCGTGTGCCATTCTGCATGGCTCAATATACGGCCGTATTCTTGGTCGTGGACCTCTCGGGTCTCAAATTCTCTCAAAACACGGTCATATATATGGACATGTTCGGGACCGTGTTCTAAACACGCCCTTGTACACACCCGTGTTCATACCAGAATTCTGATTCTGAGTCCGAAATTCTTACCTCTATTTTTCTAAGGCTTTCATAGCCTTTATTCTATTTCTTGCACTAGAAATCGATCTCAATAAGATTGTTTCAAGGTATAAACTGCATTTCTGCTATCATCAATCCATGGTTTTATAAGCAAAATTTTATATTTTTCTTCCACCAACATTTTGACTCAACATTTATAAAAATCAAAACTTTCTTGAAGAAAACTCACTGAAACTTGGTTTTCTAAACCATCAACTCACGAATTCATGTTTAAAAACAACTAGACTTGAACCATGTTTTGATTTAACCGAAAATCTCCACATGCAAACTCACATTCTTTTTTTCTTCCTTCAACAACCCAGATTTTTCACCCAAAAACGTGAGAGAAAAAGGGGTTACCTTGCTATGTAATGGTTACTATTCAAAAGTATGGTTTACGGTTACTATTCAAAAATACTACTTAATGGTTACTATTCAAAATTACTGTTTAGAGATTACTATTCACAAATACTGTTTAATAGTTACTATTTAAAATACTATTTAACCATTACTATTCAAAATACTGACACTCAAATTTACGGAAGATAAACTCGTGGTGTCTCCATACCCTTGCCCTGACATCCGCCTCCGCCACCACCATCATCCATTGGGGTTTAAGCCGTAGGACGCTTACCTATAGCATGAACACACTACGTGAGCTTTATGCCCAGTAAGTATAACATGTTTACCACAAAACATGTTTAAATATAGTACATACTTAAAAACATATAAGTAGTCGTATAACACATACACCACTTTAACATATCACATATCACATACCATATCAATGATTATAACTAATGCATGATCCAATTATGTTCATTTATGCTTCATTATTTTCCTTTCTTTTTCTTGTCTATTTAGGGCTCATATGTCAGTACCGTGTGTGCACAGACCATCGGTAATGCCCGTGGTTAAAAGCTGGAGAGCCGTCAATGGATGCTCAACTTTCTGCTTTAACTTACTTTAAAACCCTTTCAATTGAAAGAGCCGGTACGACACGCCTATACATTTCCATCTTGTTTATCTTTTCTAGCCACATGCTTTTCTAAGCTATCCCTAATCCTACGTGGTAGGGACGTATGGCGTCTAATTTTCTCTTTCATCAATCTACTTGATTGTGAAACTATATGCTCTTAATTATATGGGGCAATATCGTGTGCATGGCATACATATTTTAACATACTATAAAACACCATTTTAACATCATTTTATTCATGCTGCAGGCAGAGTTGTACTTACCTAAATTTGCCAGCAAAATGCATACTCGTGCCTTTAACAATTTACAAGTGATCACCTGTCATCAATAACGTTTCTTATCAGCATCTCCGTAGAGTCACTACTACTAGGAGTGACTATTAATCGTGTTTCTAGGTGGTACCGAGGCCCATCGGTACCCTATTGGCCTACTATGGAGATTTGGTGTCTAACTCGTATCATGTCAGATCAATCGTCTACTTGACAGATTAATCATCGTCCCTTACAGTGTTGTTTGTAACGCGGTCCTTGACTGGTTTACTGATCAGTGAACTGACCGGTTACCTCACGTGTTGGTAACTAAGTAGTCTACTGCGTTACTATGCATAAACAGGTGTAGTAACCGACCAGGTTACTTTGCTTATTGGGGTGTGGTAGCCTATCAAGCTACTATTCCTTGTTCAGTGTAATGGCCCACCGGGCCACTATAGCTTGTTTGGGATAGTAGCCTACCGGGCTACTAAGGCTTGTTTGGTGTGGTAGCCTACCGAGTTACACACACCGTTTCTCTCTAAAAAAAGTGTAGGTTGACTTAAGAGTTCTTGGGAAAAATTCTTTATTTTTGGAACCATCCCCTTATTACCTTTGGAAGGTGGGGACGTTTTTATAAAAACCATGTTTGTATTTTTAAAGTGTTAAAACACATTTTATTTTGAAAAGTATAAATTACATTTTAAAGGCGGTTTTTTTAAAACCATTTTTGAAAACCATTTTGAAACTTAATCGAAACGACTTTGTTTGTGATTTTGGTGGACATGAAAGTTTTCGTCCTCGACAAGATGAACAAATCTCGTGTTCACCTTGGAGCCTAAATCCAAATCTAACAGCTCCTAATTCCATTAAACTCATGGGCTTGTGCCCGGTTTTTTGAAAAACTCTGTAAATATAGCTCTGTTTGAGGCCCGAAACAGCAAATTTTTATAATAGGCATAGGTCATTTTCAAGGTCTCGATGAGATCTACAACTTTCGTGCTGAGCCTGAAGTCCGGTTCAGACTCTAAGGGGTCCGTTTTCACTAAAACCCGTGCCTATTTCTGGGTTTAGATTTTGTTTCCAATTTCAGAAACCGAGTGAAAAATACTTTAAAAACCTATTTTAGGTTTGTTTTGGGCCGAGCCCTATTTGATGCAAAAATGGCCGTATCAAAATTTCCTTAAAACACCGTGTTTTATCAAATCCCAAATTTGGACCCTACATAGGTCAAAATGGCCAAAATCCGTGGCTTTTCCTAGGGACAGATTTATGTCCAGCCACGTTCCTAATCATTCGTAACATCACACATACCATAGCCATTCGTAAAAATTTGTAAACGCAACTATAACCATATAAACTTAAAAATGGAACTTAAGGGCTCAAAATAAATTATTACAAACCATTTGCATAAATAAATACACATAAATGGCTTTAATCAAAAACTTAAGATCACTAAATAGCCAAAAAGGAAAGGTTTCGATTTTTACCTTGGTGCTTCGAACCCAGCACGTTTTTTGAACCAAGGCTTGATGAACCAAGTGTCCGTGGGGAACCAAGGGAAATGAGTTTGGTTTTGGCTAGACATAATACCAAAAATTTCTCTTAAAAATCAACCCAAAACAGAAACCAAAAACTTCAAGGATTGGATTTCGAAAACTTACCCTTGGCGCCTTAGAATGACTTGGATTCGAATCCTCCTAATACAAGCTCGTGAGGTTTGGTTTTTGGTAAGCTTTTGGCGTGATTTAAGGCTTGAAAATATAGGGGTTTGGGGACCTTAGAATGGTCAGCTGCTACAAGGAGTGGAGGGAAAAAGTGAAGTGAGTTTTAGGTGCAAAAGTGAGAAACTGATCTCCTTAGGTCACGCTTGCCTTTTATAGGCAAAATTTATCAAGATTACTTAGAGTTAATCCAAATTAATTGTCCACCAAATTAGCCAAATCATGGGACAAATTGCTGCCCATTTTCAGACTAAAGTCGGCGTGACGCCCCCAATTCTGATCACCCACAACCATCATGAACCGACTCTATTACCGAACAAGATAGCCCGTGTGCCGAATCTAGGTTGTCAATTTAAAACTCTTTTCTAATACTTTCATTTCTCAAGGCCCGAAAATTTTTGCCCATAAAATTTTTTTCTTTGTAATACATACTTTCTCCAAAAGAAAGCGAGATATAAAAACCAGGTAAAATACAACACTAATTTCTAGTTGTCCTTTTTGAGTACAATATAATGTATAATTTACAAAATATTTATACTGCATATTTTTTTTTTCACAATCTTTTGAATTCACTAACTTTGAAAGCTTAGCGGAAAACTTATGGCAGGACCAAGTCCACGGTGAATTCCCTATCCCTTGACATGTGCACATCCTACCGCCATCCATATATCTACTGGACAGGTTTCTTGCATACAACATGAACAAACTGGTGAGCTAACAGGCTCAGTAAGTTCAAACATACTTAGTAAGAATCATACAGATTTAAAAACATTGAAAACTCAATCTCCTATGAATAATACTATTCACCATAAATAGTAACTTTGACCTTTGATCGATGAATAGTAACTGTTACCATAGCTGATTACTATTCACATTACTTTAATCAAGTACTATTCACACATCCTAACCGAAATTACTATACTTAGTATACTCCTCGGTTATGCTCAATTAAGGTTTTCATCATATTATTGATGGTTCATTCTCTATTTATTTTCTAGTATAGAGCTATTTTTATGGCAATACCGTTATTAATCTTGCACGCTGACTGGGAGGGCCTAGGGAGCGACCCTAGAGTTTCGGCCTCCACAGCCCTTATATCCCCTTAGGTCCTTAGAGACCTCCATCAATATGTTTAAGGGACGGTACACCTTAATGGTTTTTATTACCATCGTTCAATTATAGTTTTGACCAAGTGACATTAATCGTCACCTTAAGGTCACTGTCCTCCATCGCCCGTAGGCCTTACTTATTCTCTTTTCTCATTATATGGGATATGTTATACTAACTAATTCCCAAATGTCCCTAGGACTTTATATCTCGTGTACGTCTAGTACATAATAAAATAACACAGTATTTCATGTTGCAGACATGAAAATGCTTGAACTTACCAATACTGCGCTAATGTCCACTTCCAGAACTCCTCCGCAGTTCTATTTCTAATTTGACTTCCTACAGACATAACATTGTCTGTCAATATTCTCTATTAATTATAATTTTAAATATATTTACTTTGTGATAAATTTTTACAAAGCATTTCAATTCATTATAAGGTACACGGTCTGCAACATTCTTGTGTCCCTAACCGTGTACCTCTCAATTTTATTTTATACGGTCGTGTTTCACTGTACACGCTTGTGTACTATTTAAATTCTAGATTTTTAACCTTAAAATCTCCATTTTGGATTCTAGAATTTTATTTAAGTTATTCTAGATCTTTTACGGTTCTTTCCGAGCCTTTTGGAAATTTTTGATCAAAATGACCATTTTGCCCCTCTCAGGCCTCGGGACCATAACTTCTCCATTCTATCATTTTTCTCAATCTTTCTAAGCCCAATTATCTTAAAATAACATTTCCTAGGCTTCGGTATCATTTTACAGCTTTTTAGTGCTAAAAACCCTAATTGTTCATTTTCCGACCCTCGATTACTATTCATCCATCACCTAAGGTCGTTTCTCATTTTTCGAGCATTCCGGAGCCTTAAATGGCCATTTCACTAGTGTTAAAACACTTTTTATCCCGTCCCCGACCCTCGGTCCTCGAGAGGCTCGGGTTTCCTATCCGGACCTAATATTTTTCCTCGTTTCCCAAAATACCCCTAACATGATTTTTTTTCCTGTTTTAGGCATTTTAGACATTAAGGGTCGGTTTACTATTTCTTTTGGGTTGGTTTTCCATTTTGAATCCTAATCCACCAAGGGGTCCCGGTTTCCTTCCTGAGTCCAATATTTTTACCCCTTATTCCCCGAAATGCCCTTATGCCGTTTTAAAAATTTCCCCAGCATTTTCGCTTATATTTTAAGGTTTCTCCGGCGTTAGGTACGCCTCAGAACCTTTGTACCTACCACATACTATACTAGAGGCCTATTTTATACAAAGTTTCCAAACGTTGTATGAAAATTTTCCACATAAATCAAAATTCAAAAATCCATACACAACAACTAAAATTTTCCAAACTAGCCTTGGTTTATCATGTTAATCATCACCAATGTTTTTCATCACAACATTTCAAATATCACATATCACTCTTAGGTTTTCTAATGTGTAAAAAAAAACTCAAAACCTAACAAAATTTTCATTCCAACCCTAGCATTAGCCACGGATTTTTCATGCAAATCACATAGAAAATTTTGCTTTCTTTCCTAGGGTTTTTATCAACATTCCGTATTCTCATTCAACATTAAAAATTTCCTACTTTCTACTGTTCATAACCCATGGATTTTAGCATGAAAATTCATCAAAATTTACTTATTTCTTGATTCTAATTCATGCTTGATCCAACATATAATTAAATGAACATAAACACTAAACCAAATCATCAATTCCCAATCATTTTTCACATCATTAATGCCACGGATTTCTTATGGAAACATGCAAAATTTTTGCTTGTTTGTAAACCTTAAATCATGCTTTAAATTCTATAGCATCAAACAAATCATATCATCAACAAAACGACAATTTTTCATTGTTTTTCCATTCTAAAAATCCATGGATTTTTACTAAGAAAATCAAAGAGAGATGCTTCAATTTTGAAGCTTACCTTAGCTAGTTGATGGCTTGATGCTAGAAATGCAATGACAGCTAAGTTTGATATGAAATTTAAAACAAAATTTTGGCTTAATTGGGGGGAGGGGGGGGGGGGGGGGGGTGGTGAAAGGCCATGGATTTTTGGCTGAAAAAAAAAGAGCAAGAGTTTGGCTTAGTTTTTCTATTTTTTTGAATGATTTTGGATGCCTATTTATAGGCAAAAGTCAAGGATTTTTTAGCAAAATTTTCCAACAATTTGCTAATTGTTCAGGGATCAAAATGCAAATATTTTAGGCCAAAAACCTAATTTTTTTTCTTTCTCCCTGTCCACATGGGCGAACGGCGTTTTAGATAATTCTAATAAATGTTTTTTTTATCATTTTGGCAAGATCTTAGCTATTGATCGAAAAGTGATCAAATCCTAACCATACACCTTTCATCTTACTTTCCAAAACAAAGAAATAAAAATGGATTTATGACATCAACATGATGATGTCATCCTACCATTTATATTAATTCACTAATTAATTTATGGTCAAATTTTGATCGAAAACCGAACCAAACGGAACTTTACCGAAATCACGTAGACGGGTTCCGGGTGCCCCCGACATGATCGGTTTGTTTTATTTTGCTTCTGTTTGGTCAGAATTCTCTACCATAAATTTCTATCGTTTTAGTACATTTCGATGCATTCTCTTGGGTTTTTGGCTCTGATTTCGAACCACCTCACCTAATTATGTCATGTAAAATTTTCTATCCCTGAACTCACTCACTTTAACACTGCCAGAACATTTTTAAAGTATTCTCAATAGTATTAAAGCACAACTTTTACATATTTTATTCATTAAAATTAATACATACATACAATTTTAATCTACTCCGAGAGTCTGAAATTCCCTGTTATCACATTCACCCCTCCTTATAGAATTTTCATCCTCGAAAATTTAAAACAAGTGGGGGTACAAATATCTAATTTTGTCTTCGCGTTCCCATGTAGACTCTTCAACATTGTGATTTTTCTCCAGCACTTTGACTAATGGGATTGTTTTATTCCTCAAAACTTTATCTTCGCGTGCCAGAATTTGAATAGGTCTTTCTTCATAGGTCAGGTCTTCTGAATCTAAATCGGTTCATGTTTCAGCATATGGGACGGATCTGATATGTACTTCTGTAACATCAACACGTGAAACACATTATGTACAGTTGACATTTCTGGAGGTAATACCAATCTATAGGCAACTTTACCAATGCGTTCGATGATCTCGTATGGCCCAATATATCATGGACTCAATTTCCCCTTCCTCATGAACCGCATTATTCTTTTTATCGGTGAAACTCTTAGGAATACGAAATCCCCTTCATTGAACTCCAGGAATCTTTGTATTTTGTCCGCATAGCTCTTCTGTCAGCTCTGGGCTATCTTCATCCACTGCTGTATTTTTATAATTGCATCCACTGTCTCTTGTACAAAATCTATCTTATGCAATCGTTTCTCTTGTAGGTCGTACCAATGAACCGGTGATCTACACTTCCTTTCATACAAAGCTTCATAGGGTGCCATACCTATCAAAGCTTGGTAGCTGTTGTTATACGAAAACTTTACCAATGGAAGTTTCTCGTTTCAGCTCCCTAGGAAATCTATTGTACATGCACGCAGCATATCTTCTAGCGTTTGGATGGTTCGCTCAGATTACCCGTCTGTCTGTGGATGAAATGTTATGCTTAGATGCACTTCTATTCCCATAGCTTCTTGTACACATGTCCAGAAGTTTGAAGTAAATCGTGGGTCATAACCTGAAACAATAGATTTAGGAACTCCATGTAGCCTAACTATATGGTTAAGATATAAACTTGCTAACTTTTCCAATGAGAAGGTCATTTTTACTACAATGAACCTTGCCGTCTTTGTCAGTCAGTCTATAATAACCCAAATGACATCATAGCCTTCTCAGGTCTTTGGTAATCCTACCACAAATTCCATTGTGATATGTTCCTATTTCCACTCAGGAACCTCCAATGGCTCTAGCTTTCCACCTGGATGACGGCATTTAGCCTTAACTTTTTGGCGCGCCATACATCTTTTTACAAACTCAGCTATATCCTTCTTCATCCCTTTCCACCAGAATTGCAGCTTTAAGTCCTGATACATTTTACTGGCTCTGGGATGCACTAAATAGGGCGTTTCATGGGCTTCTGTCATAATTCATCTTCTTAATCCTTTATCATCTGGAATTTAAATTCTCCCCTAATGTAGGATTAGTCCATCTTTAGATGCTTCCTTCTACAAACTAGCTAGCTTCGGATCGCATTTCTGAGCTTCTCTGATATCCTCATACAACATTGACTCCAATTGTAATGCAGCCAGCCTTTCGGCTATTAACTCCTTCTCCAGCATGTTGATTTCTTGTTGTAATGGCTTTGAAAATTTTGCAATCGGCAGTTGCTGCGGAGCAGTAGATTTCCTACTTAACGCATCTACAACGCGATTGGCTTTTCCTGGATGATAGAGGATTTCACAATCATAATCCTTTACCAACTCCAGCCATCTCCTTTGCCGCATATTTAGATGCTTCTGTGTGAAGAAATATTTTAGACTTTGGTGGTCATATAAATCTGATACTAAGCTCCATATAGATAGTGTCGCCAGATCATTAACGTGAACACTACTGCAGTAAGCTCCAAATCATGCATGGGATAATTTTTCTTATGGTCCTTTAATTGATGCGAGGCATAGGCAATCACCTTGTCGCCTTGCATCAGGATGGTTTCTAATCCCATCTTTGAGGCATCGCTGTATATCACGAACATCTCCCCTTCAGTCAGAAGTGTAAGTATCGGCGCACTCGTTAATCGTTTCTTCAGCTCTTGGAAGCTTTTCTCGCACTATTTAGTCCATTCATACTTCTTTTCCTTGCATGTAAGCATCGTGATAGGAGCGACGAGTCACTCGAATCCTTCAACAAATCTTTTATAATAGCCGGCTAGACCTAAGAAACTCCATATTTTCGTCACGCTCTTAGGTGCGGGCCATTCGTTGATTGCCTCCACTTTTGTAAGATCCACAGTGATTCCTTCCTGAGAAACCACATGTCCGAGAAAATGTACTCTATCTAGCAAAAATTCACATTTAGAGAATTTGGCATAGAGTTGATGCTTCCTTATCGTCTGCAAGACAGTCTTCAAATGCTCCTCATGCCCCTCACGAGTCTTTGAATATATGAGTATGTCATCGATAAACACAACGACAAACTTATCCAAATATTCCTTAAAGACTCAATTCATCAAGTCCATAAAAGCTGCTGGTGCATTTGTTAACCTAAACGGCATCACAAGAAATTCATAATGACCGTAACCGGTCCTAAATGCTTTCTTGTGGATGTCGCTCTCCTTGATCTTGAGTTGATGATATCCTGATCGCAGATCAATCTTAGAGTATACTGCTGCACCTGTTAGTTGATCGAACAGGTCATCAATTCTAGGTAATGGATACCTATTCTTGACAGTAACCTTGTTCAATTCCCGGTAGTCGATGCACATTCGAAATGATCCATCTTTCTTCTTAACAAATAGTCCTGGAGCACCCTACAGGGAATAGCTCGGGCGTATAAATCCTTTGTCAAGAAGCTCCTTCAGCTGCTCTTGTAACTCTTTTAAATCTACTGGTGCCATCCGGTACAATGCCTTTGAGATAGGTGCAGTTCCTGGCATTAACTCGATCTCAAAGGAAATTTCTCGTTCAGGCGGCAATCCTGGTAATTCCTCTAGAAAGACATCAATGAATTCCTTCACAATATGAATGTCTTCAGGTTGGAGCTTTCGTTCCTTCGTCACGTCCAACATACATGCTAGGTATCCAGCACAACCGCTAGACATAAGCCTCCTTGCTTCCATTGAGTTGATCATTATCTTCTTTGATCTACATGACGTATTGACGTACTCAAATCCCTCTTCTTAGCCGGGTTGAAATCTTATCTTCTACTTTCAGCAATCAATCATGGCTTGATACTTTCCTAGGAAATCCATTCCTAGTATTACATTGTAGTCGACAAGCTCTATCACGATCAATTCTACAAACAATTCCCTATTTGTCATAATTATTGGCACATGCGGTAACCAATAATTGGACATTAGAACTTCCCCCGTGGGTAATATAGTTCTAAATGTCATACCCATATTGTCTTTAGGATATCCTATCCTATTCGCAAACTGGTATGAGATGAAAGAATGCGTAGCTCTAGAATCAAATAAAACAGACGCCAAATTATTAGTGACAGAAAGCTGACCTGTCACTACATTTGACATTCCAGCTTCCGCCTCTTCCTTTGGGTATACCATTACTCTCGCATCTGCTCGGCGTAAGCATTCTTGTCTTTCCTGCCTCTCAGAATGGGGTGAACCTTTAGCTTTAGCCTACAGTAAATGTGCCTGGGAACGTTGCTGTTGTGACTGAGATGAACCTTGCACATTTTGTCTATTTTCTGGACAATTTATGATAAAATGACCGTCCTTCCCACATTGGAAACAGCCGTTTGTCTTTTCCCGCAGCTTACACAGTCTCGAATAACAGGACCAACATTATTGTTTATTCTCCTTTGTTGGTTCCTATTTCCATAATTATTCCCCTTTCTCTTCCCCTAAGACTGTTGACCAGAAGTACTTGGCTGCCTAGCCTTAGTATTTTGATTCGGTTTGCTACTTTGTCCGACCTGGGATCCAACTTGTATAGCTTTGGCTAACACCTTCTCCTTCTTCTTAGCGTCCCAAATCTTTTCTCTCTCTTCCTTCTATCGAACCAAATAATATTCTGCCCTCAGCGCATGACTAACATAATCAGATACAGTGTCAGGTGGCGTCAACCCATTGTCCACCAATGTTGAGATTTCAGGACGGAACATTCCCAGCATCTTCTGGATTTTCTCCCTCTCAGTGGTAACAGTGTATGGGCACAGTCTAGACAACTGATCAATTACTGTCATATCCCATTGCTTTAAATCTGTGAACTCTCATTGTTATGGTCACAACAGTGCAGGATTATAATATTTCTGGTTAAACTCCTCCAGAAAGTCCAACCAAGACATCGTATACATATTTTTCCTCAGCTTGACAGATTCCCACCAATACCTTACATCCTTTTTCAGAACGAAGGACGCACACATAATCTTCTCCTGATCGTTCAGCTCCATAAATTCCAATATCATGTGGAGTGAAGATAACCACTCCTTTGCTTCTTGAGGGTTTGTGGAGCCCTCGAACTCTGGCGGCCTCATTTGTTGAAATCTTTCATATACTGGCTCAGGATTGGCTCTAGGTTGTAGTTGGGGTTCTACTTCTTCTTTTGGCACCACTGGCGCACTTCTGGTTTTGGTGCGGCCATTTGTGGATCTTGGCCCTCACCTTGTTCTTGTCTCTATTCCATTTGCTCGAGTCTTTGTCTTAACTCAGCATTTTCTCTCATTTGGGCTTCTATTAGAACTTCCAATTTATACACTCTCTCTGACAGGACTGGACACCCTCTCACGTTCCTTAAGATTCACGGATCCACCATCTTCCCTATTTTCTATAATCGCATGAGAGTCGATCGTTAGATTTTCACAACCATATTTTTACAATATAAAAAAATAATATAGTTCTTATCATCATGTAATTTCAACATTTCATCCATTGAACATGTCAAAATATGATTATCATTTCTTTTCATTTCAAAAGTACATCAGTTTGAAGGCTTTTCTCAAAATAGCCTTTCGATATAGTCATATATACACATATACAAACGTATATACATTAGTAAAACCCATATATTTCTACGCCCGATCTCCTAACTGAGGTTGTTTCAGGATCGTCAAAAACTCAATTAGATCCATTTCTTCCTCATCCGTTCTGTTTCCAGCCTCAGACAACGTTGATCCTTCAACTGGACCTGTACCTTCTGCTTGTCTCAACAGACCAGCCTCATGGTCGTTTTCCATCATTTCAGATCCATACAGGCGATCTAACATTGCTTCCTGTAGCAACTGTTCATGCCTCTTGTGCACCATGCGCTCCATCATCATTTCTTCCTATACTTTTGCTATTGTAACTATAAACTCACGCAAAGTAGTAAGGCATAAAAGGGTTACCCTCTGTCATAGGTCAATGGTGAGTCCCTTCCAAAATATGTCACAAAAGTCATCATTTGTGATGTTGGATAGAGGACATGTCCTTACGACGCTATCCTAAAATCTGACTGCATATGAGAATACAGTATCGCTCAGCATCATTTGCTGTCTCTTTGCCTTTAGGATAAAGTCTCTAACATCCTCATACTTGGGCATAGTCAGTGGTGGCGTTACTATCCTACTCTCAGGAAGGTCTAAGACTAGCACTGAACTCTTCTGTGGAAACTGCTCTAGCGTGACTTGGTGAAATTCAGCCCAATCGAATGCTAATAGCATCTCCTGATCACAATACTCCCAATATAACCGTGCGTCCTCATGGAATGTGCCAATGGCCATCAAAACCCAGCAATCCTCATCTATATCACACTGGCGCATGATAACCTCAACGTCATATAGCCAGTCTCGCGTGGAGATCCCTTGCTGACCTCCCTCGAACGCAGGTGGATGACTGCCTCTAAAAGCATGTAGTGCTTGTACCGGTGCCGGTGCTACAATCCTCAGCGTTACTGGCTCAGGTACTGGTGGTCGTTGTACTACTTGCCGCATTATGGATGGTTTGATCACGGGCCTAGTCCACACCCGGATCGGTCCTCTTGGTCGATATGGGTGAGGTCTAACGTATGGTGGTCTAGTCATCTTATATCCTACAAAATATATATAATCTCGAATAAATGTAAAGTTAACTAACTTAAAGAAAGCTAACTTACTTGGATTGACGAGCAGATCGCGCTTCGTGCCAATAGGGATATTGTCAACTGCTCTGATACCAACCTGTGATGCCCCCGATTTCGATCACCCACAATCGTCACGAACCAGCTCTATTGCCAAACAAGACAGCTCGTGTGCCGAATCTGGGTTGTCAATTTAAAACTCTTTTTCTAAAACTTTCATTTCTCAGGGCCCGAAAATTTTTGCCCATAAAATTTTTTTCTTTTTAATACATACTTTCTCCAAAAGAAAGCTAGATATAAAAACCAGGTAAAATACAACACTAATTTCTAGTTGTCCTTTTTGAGTACAACATAATATATAATATACAAAATATCTATACTGCATATTTTTTTCACAATCTCTTCAATTCACTAACTTTGAAAGCTCAGCGGAAAACTTATGGCTGAACCAAGTCCATGGTGAATTCCTTATCCCTTGACACGTACAGATTCTACCACCATCCATATATCTATTGGACAGGTTTCTTACCTGCAATATGAATAAACTGGTGAGCTAACAGGCTAAGTAAGTTCAAACATATTTAGTAAGAATCATAAAGATTCAAAAACATTGAAAACTTAATCTCCTATGAATAATACTATTCATCATGATAGTACTATTCATCATGAATAGTGATTTTGACCTTCAATCGATGAATTGTAACTATTACCATAACTGGTTACTATTCACATTACTTTAACCGGATACTATTCACACATCCTAACCGAAATCACTATATTTAGTATACTCTTCGGTTATGCTCAATTATGGTTTTCATCATATTATTGATGGTTCATTCTCTATTTACTTTCTAGTATAGAGTGCTTTTCATGACAATACCGTTATTAATCTTGCGCGTTGACTGGGAGGGCCTAGGGAGCGACCCTAGAGCTTTGGCCTTCACAGCCCTTATATCCCCGTAGGACCTGAGAGACGTCCATCAATATGTTGGAGGGATGGTACGCCTTAATGGTTTTTATTACCATCTTTCAATTATAGTTTTGACCAAGTGAAATTAATTGTCACCTCAAGGTCACTATCCTCCATCGCCTGTAGGCCTTACTTATTCGCTTTTCTCATTATATGGGATATGTTATACTAACTAATCTCCAAATGTCCCTAGGACTTTATATCTAGTGTACATCTAGTACATAATAAAATAACACAGTATTTCATGTTGTAGACATGAAAATGCTTGAACTTACCAATACTGCGCTAACGTCCACTTCCGGAACTCCTCCGCAGTTCTATCTCTAATTTGACTTCCTACAGACATAACATTGTCTGTCAATATTCTCTATTAATTATCACTTTAAATATATTTACTTTGTGATAAATTTTTACAAAGCATTTCAATTCATTACATGGTACACAGTCTGCAACACGCCCTTGTCCCTAACCGTATACCTCTCGATTTTATTTTACACACCTGTGTTTCATTGTACACACCCGTGTACTATTTAAACTCTAGATTTTTAAACTTAAAATCTCCATTTTGGATTCTAGAATTTTATTTAAGTTATTCTAGATCCTTTACGGTCCTTTCTGAGCCTTTTGGAAATTTTTGGTCAAAATGACCATTTTGCCCCTATCAGGTCTCGAGAGCATAACTTCTCTGTTCTTTCATTTTTCTCAATCTTTCTAAGCTCAACTATCTTAAAATAACATTTCCTAGGCTTCGGTATCATTTTACAGCTTTTTAGTGATAGAAACCCTAATTGTTCATTTTTCGACCCTCAGTTACTATTCATCCATCACCTAGGGTCGTTTCCCATTTTTCGAGTGTTTCGGAGTCTCAATTGGTCTTTGCACAACTCTTGAAACACTTTTTATCTCGTCCTCGACCCTCGATCTTCGAGAGGCTCGGGTTTCCTATACCGACCTAATACTTTTCCTCGTTTTCCAAAATACCCCTAACATGAAATTTTTTTCCTGTTTTAGGCATTTTGGACATTAAGGGTCGGTTTACTATTCCTTTTGCGTTGCTTTTCCATTTTCAATCCTAGTCCGCCGAGGGGTCCCGGTTTCCTTCCCGAGTCCAATATTTTTACCCCTCATTCCCCGAAATGCCCTTATGCCGTTTTAAAAATTTCCCCAACATTTCCGCTTATATTTTAAGGTTTCCTCGACGTTAGGTACGGCTCAGAACCTTTGCACCTGCCATGTACTATACCAGAGGCCTATTTTATACAAAGTTTCCAAACTTTGTATAAAAATTTTCTACATAAATCAATATTCAAAAATCCATACACAATAACTAAAATTTTCCAAACTAGCCTTGGTTTATCATGTTGATCATCACCAATGTTTTTCATCACAACATTTCAAATATCACATATCACTCTTAGGTTTTCTAATGTGTAAAACAACACTTAAAACCTAACAAAAATTTCATTCCAACCCTAGCATTAGCCATGGATTTTTCATGCAAATCACATAGAAAATTTTGCTTTCTTTCCTAGGGTTTTTATCAACATTCCGCATTCTCATTCAACACTAAAAATTTCCCATTTTCTAGTGTTCATAACCCACGGATTTTAGCATGAAAATTCATCAAAATTTTCTTATTTCTTGATTCTAATTCATGCTTGATCCAACATATAATTAAATGAACATAAACACTAAGCCAAATCATCAATTCCCAATCATTTTTCATACCACTAATGCCACGGATTTCTTATGGAAACATACAAAATTTTTGCTTGTTTCTAAACCCTAAATCATGCTTTAAATTCTACAGCATCAAACAAATCATATCATCAACAAAACAACAATTTTTCATTGTTTTTCCATTCTAAAAACCCATGGATTTTTACTAAGAAAATCAAAGATAAATGCTATAATTTCAAAGCTTACCTTAACTAGTTGATGGCTTGATGCTAGAAATGCAATGAAAGCTAAGTTTGGTGTGAAATTTAAAACAAAGTTTTTCTATTTTTTTGAATGATTTTGGATGCCTATTTATAGGCAAAAGTCAAGGATTTTTTAGCAAATTTTTCCAACAATTTGCTAATTGTTCAAGGATCATAATGCAAATATTTTGGGCCAAAAACCTAATTTTTTTCTTTCTCCCTTTCCACATGGCCGAATGGCCTTTTAGATAATTCTAATAATTATTTTTTTTATCATTTTGGCATGATCTTAGCCATTGATCAAAAAGTGATCAAATCCTAACCAAACACCTTTTAGCTTACTTTCCAAAACAAAGAAATAAAAATGGATTTATGACATCAACATGATGATGTCATCATACTATTTATATTAATTCACTAATTAATTCACGGTCAAATTTTGACTGAAAACCGAACTGAACGGAACTTTACCAAAATCGCGTAGGCAGGTTCCGGGCGCCATCGGTGCGATCGGTTTGTTTTATTTTGTTTCCGTTTGGTCAGAATTCTCTACTGTAAATTTCAATCGTTTTAGTGCATTTCGATGTATTCTCTGGGGTTTTTGGCTTTGATTTTAAACCGTCTTACCCAATTATGTCATGTAAAATTTTCCATCCCTGAACTCACTCACTTTAACACTGCCAGAACATTTTTACAGTATTCTCAACAATATTAAAACACAACTTTTACGTATTTTATTCATTAAAATTAATACATACATACAATTTTAATCCACTCCGAGAGTCTGAAATTCCCGGTTATCATAGTGGGCGTGGGCTACTCATGAGAGGGAGAGAAGAATAAACAAAGATTGTTGACCAAGCTTTTAAAACCCCTTGAATTTTTAATTCAAAAGTTGTCATGGCTAGGGTAATTTTTTAATGGCCACCTTTTGGGCTATGTGTGCAGCTGATTGCAGCTATTTTTGTAGCTAAGGGGCATGAAATTTTAAGGCCTAAATTCATCTGTGTTGGCTCCACAATGCAGTCTAATTTTATACTGCGGTGTTTGGTCCTTTCTCGGCAGTGTTCCAATTTTCACCCGAAATTTGATTTCTGATTCCGATTTTCGTACTATAAATTCCTGGTTGTTTTATACTATTTAAGAGCCCATTATCAATCTAATTTTCTGTTCACATCCTATACTGTAGTTGTGTTTATACTGTGTTGTCCTTTTACACGTAAATCAAGGCGTTCCCGGGCGAAGTTTCAAAGATAGTCTCTCTTGACTAATTTGGACGTGCTGATTCCAATTTTATCAATTTTACATCCATCAGAGGTCGTCTGGACCAATTTTAAGGATCTATGTGACCCCGTCTCAAAAAACGTGTCAAGTGCCCGATTGACTAATTTGGACTTTATGAGTCCAAATATATCAAATTCGGAGCGAGTAAAGGTCGTTTTGACCCTCATCCTGATACTACGTATCTCTCAAACTAAAATTCCCATTTTATGCTCAATCAACTGGATTGTGTCTACTAACCATTCATATATCAGTCTTAAGTCAATTTAAGGCCGTCTCGGCCAATAACTTGACTCTGCCATTCTCACTATTTACTATTCATTGTCTTTCACTTAACTGACAAGTCTAAGTGCTCTGACTCTGATTTAGTCAGTCTCTAGGTGAAAGGAGGTCATCCAAATCATTTTCTTTATACCATACCCTTGCTTGGGTTATCTCTCGCTATCGTGCTCGGATGTCTGGTCCGAGCATTCTGGTGATTTATTCACCAGTCTTGTGTCATGAAATGGTCATCTGGACCAGTTTCTTGACACTGTGTGTCTCACACATACATACACATAATAGGGTAGACTGGGTTCATTGTCAATCACCCCTTTCATTGCATGAATGGTACTTAAATAGTACTGTATCTATTTAATCTATTCAACTAGAAAATATACTGTATTTTTCGAACTTAATTACTCATTACATAGGAATTAGGTTTCATGCATTTTGAGGGTTTGTGTAATGGCTTTCTGCCCATTACACGACCTTCAACACGGCCTCTAACACGGGCGTGTATAAGGCAACACGGGCGTGTATGCACCAGACGCGGGCGTGTACTAGTTGAAATTCTTCAACGCGACCCTGTTTCAAAACACGGCCCTTTACACGTTCATTTACCTAAGTGGTACACAGCCTCCTACATGGCCGTGTTCTTGACTGTGTCTTTGTACACGGCCATGTTCAGTTACACAGCTTCTCATGTGTTCACAACTCGAGCGGTACACGGCCTCTTATACGGCTGTGTGCCTGACCGCGTTCTACTACATGGCCATGTATACTTACATGGCTACAGACACGTACATAGTCTGGTTGGTACACGGTCACTTACACGGTTGTGTACAGGACCGTGTACTTTAAAAATTACACTAAAATACATCAAATCATCCCTCAATTTCTCATTAAATGAAAATCAAGTTATAGGAATAGGGTGGTCCTTACATGTACACGCCCGTGTAAGAGGCCGTGTATGGAGCAGGGAGCCACTGAAATGACTCTGGCAATTTGTGAAGCTTAATTAATATGTAATAAGTAATTAAGTTGAAAAATATAGTATAAATTCTAGTTGAATAGACTAAACAGATACAGTACTGTTTAGATACTATTATACAGTGAAAAGGGGTGACCGACGGTGAACTCAGTCCACCCTATTATGTGTCTAAGTGTATGAAATATACAGTATCAAGAAACTTGTTCAAATGACCATTTCTTGACATAAGACTGGTGAACAGATCACCAGAACGCTCAGACTGAACGTCCGAACATCGCAACGATAGAAACGCTAGTAGGGTACAATACTGAGAAAATGGTTCAAATAATCTCATCTCGTCTAGAAACTGACAAAATCAGAGTCATAACACTCAGACTAGTCAGTTAGAATAGAAAGTAGTAAATAGTAAATAGTGAAAAATGCAGTGTCAAGTTACTAGCCAAGACGGCCTTAAGTTAACTCAAAACTGACATATTCACAGTCAGCAGGCCCAATTTGGCCAATTTTGGCACAAAATGTGAATATTTGTCTGAGAGATATGTAATATTAGGAAGAGGGTCAAGACGACCTTTACTCGGCCCGAAACTGATAAAAAAGTTAGACTCAGGACGCCCAAATTAGTCAATCGGGCACTTGACACATTTTATGAGACGGGATCACACAGATCCTGAAAACTGGTCCAGAAGACCCCAGATGGACATAAACTGATAAAATTGAAATTAGCATGTCTGAATTAGTCAAGAGAGATTGTGTCTGAAATTTCGCTCAGGAACTCATCGGTTTGCGTGTGAAAGGACAACATAGTGTAGACACAACCATAGTATAGGAAACAAATAGTAATTGATGTAGAATGGGCTCTTAGACAATATAAATCAACTAGAAATCATCAGTGTAAAAAAATCAGATTCAAAAGATCTGATTTCTGGATGAAAATTAGAACATTGCTGAGAAAGGACCGAAAACCGCAATAGAAAACTGGACTGCAAAGAGTGCAACACATATGAATTTTTCTTGGCCCAAAACCATGTTCTCTAGCTAGAAAACCAGCTAGTTTTCAGCTGCTAAAAACCCCAAAAAGTAAAAAATAAAATATTGGGTTAATTTATGACACATTGTATAAACAATACTAAATTTTACATCACTTTCCATCACCTTACACCATGCCATTTTTTTATTCTTCCCCTCCATTGTGGCTGCAGCAAATCTAGTGGGAATAGGTTGAGAAGGGTAGAATTTTGTCCCCAAATTAGCCTAAAGATGGCTTAATTAATCAAGCTTAGGTTTGGTTAAGTGAGCTTAGGTTTGTCTATAAAAAGGGTGGGCATAACTTAGCTTGTGTTTTCTTTCTTTCACACCCCAAAACACAACTCATTTCCTCTCTCTTTTTCTCTTGCTGCTGCTGAGTATTCCACACCCCCAAATCATCATTTTTCAAGTCCAAAATTTTACCAAAGGTTCACCAAAAACAAACCTCTTCAAGCTTATGCTAGGTGACTTCAAAATCCAAGTCATTCTAAGTCTTTTAAGGGTAAGATTTCAAATCAATCTTTATGGTTTGTAGATGTTGATTTGGTTTGATACTAAGAGATATTATTTTGGTGTTTTGCTAGCACAAAACCAACCCTTATTCCCTTGGTTTTCCATGGCCATTTTGGTCATCAAGCTATAGTTCAAAATCATGCTTGGTTCAAAGCACAAAGGTAATAATTGAAAACCCTACTCTTGGTGATTTAGTGATTTTAAGATTTTGATCAAAGCCATTTATGTGTGTGACAGACCAAAAAATCGCAACAGTGCTTGCCTAGGATTAAGCTAGGTTTTTCTAAGAATTTTTATGAATAGAAGTGAAAGAACACTATGTTTATAAATAAACAGATAATAGTATTAATAATAATAATAAATGTTTTGGAGGATTTGAAATCTCAAAAAATGATCAAAGAATAAAGTTCATGACTGAGAAAGTGATTTCAGATCAAAACGCTCAAAATGGAGTGGTTTTGGTATTCGAAAAAGATAGATATAAGAAATGGCAGGTCAAAGCAAAGATAAGACAAGATAAGTATTTTAGGGTTTTTAAGAGTTTCGAGATTGAGTTAGATCAAATCGGCAACACGGATGGCTAGATATGTCTCCAGTGCACTCCCCCAGAAATTTCATTATTTTTGGAAAAATGAAGATGTTATTTAGATATCGAAAACTCCAAAAGGTTACCTTAGGTAAACCAATATCAGGGAAAAAGACAAAAACTTCGATAAGCAATTTTAGCCGAACGACAGTAGAATAAGGCAAACTGATCGCACAAGAGGCGCCAGAAACCCACCTACGCGATTTCAGTAAATTTCTGCTTGGTTTGAATTTTGGTCAAACTTTGACCCTAGATTAATATAATGAGGACAAAATAGATGATGTCATAATCGAATAATTTATTTTAAAGAAATGTAGTAGTTTGATCCAATGGTTATGGTAAAAAGTAAATTTTGATCAGGAAACATGCAGTATCAAGAAATTGGTCAAGATGACCTTTTCTTGATATAAAACTGATATATTAGATTCAGTATGCTCAAATTAGCCAATTGAGCGTAAAAAGTAATTTTTGGATCCGGAAATATGCAGTATCAAGAAATTGGTCAAGATGACATTTTCTTGAAATAAAACTGATATATTTGGAATCAGCATGCTCAAATTAGTCAATTGGGCACAAAAAGTAAATTTTGACAGGGAAACATGCGGTACCAGAAAACTGGTCAAGATGATCTCGGATGAAAATAAAACTGATATATTTGGGTTCAGCATGCCCAAATTAGTCAGGATAGCTCATGTTGAAATTTTGGACAAAAAAAGTATATACAAGGGAGAAAAATCAGAAATTTGAAAAAAGGCCCATAATTTTCCTTCTTCTTCTCTTTTCTCAACTTACACCAAAAATAAATAGTAAACGACCACCAAAAATGGTGTCCATTTTTGTGGCGCCCCCGAGTCCAGCCACGCGAAACCGTCACGATCCGACTCTGTAATTGACCGAGACAGCCCGTGCACCGAATCTGGGTCGCCATTTAAAACTCTTTTTCTTACTACTCTCATGTTTCAAGGCCTAAAATTTGTGCCCTTATTTTTTTTCTTTTCAAAATACTTTCCTCTCATGAAAGCTAAGTATGGAAGCCATATAAAATATAACATAAACTTTTAGTTGTCTCTTTGAATACAACATAATTTACAAATATGCAATATAGGTACTTTGTTTTTCAAAATATACATTCTCTTCAATTCACTTTCTCTCGATGCTCAATGGAAAACTTATGGCAGGACCAAATCCACAGTGGATTCCCTATCCCATTGGCACACGCGTATCCTGCCGCCATCCAAGTAGTCTATTGGACAGGTTTCTTACCTTCAACATGAACAAACTGATGAGCTGACAGGCTCAATAAGTTCAAATATGCTTAATAAGAATCACATAGATTCAAAAATATCAAAAATACAATTTCCTATGAATAATACTATTCATTCATGAATAGTATTATTTATTATAAATAGTAACTTTGACCTTTGACTGATGAATAGTAATTGTTATCCTAACCGGTTACTATTTACATTACCCTAACCGAGTTCACTACACTTAGTGTTAGTGTCGGTTATGCTCAATTATGCTCTATTATGGCTTTCCTTACATTACTGACTATTATCTCTATTTGTATTTTGATTTTGAGCTCATTGTGGCAGTACCGATAGTTTATTGCGCGCTGACTGGGAGGGCCTAGGGAGTGACTCTAGAGTTTCTTCCTCTCCAGTCCTTCATCACTCGTAGCGATTATTATATCCCTAAAGGACCTGTAAAACCTGCACCACAACGTTGGAGGGGCGGTACGTCTTAAATGGTTTTATTACCATCTTTCAATTATAGTCCTGACCAAGTGACCCTTATAGCCACCTCAAGGTCAACAACCTCTGTTGCCCATAGGTTTTACATATTCTTTTTTTTTTTCTCATTATATGGGATGTGTTATACTAACTAATCCCTCAATGCCCATAGGGCTTAACAGCTAATGTGTAGGAAATAAATCTGTAAAAATGTATTAGAGTGGCACAGCGGAATAATAAAAAATTTTTAAGATCGTTAAATATCTCATGATGCTATATACAATAAACCAATAACAATTTAAACTCATACCTCAAGGATGCCAATCTGCAAGAGTAGAATGATCAGAAGGCTTCAACCAACTAGCCTTCTCTACTATTCTCCAATTCCCTAATGGCTGAGTGTGGGGGCACTCTGAACCTTGATTGGTATGCTAGCGCTGCTAGCCTTCTTTCGACCACCCAGATCTCTAAAGAACTTATTGTCACGGTGAGTTGTGCAACAATAAGCCTACTCACCTGAGAGTCTGTAGTCTAAGAGAACTGGAGTGGCAGGACCTCTATTTATAGACTTGCATGAGGTGATCCTCTGAATTCGAAGTAGATTAGGAGAAGATTTTCTCCCTTATCCATAACAAAAAATCTGAAATTTTGAAGCCAAAATTCCAACTAAAAAATTCAGCCATTCTCTAGATTTTTTGTTCAAAATTCAAACAGGATTTTAACTTGAATTTTATCTCCCATTAACCAACCAAAAATCTGAAAATTCATTAGGATTTTCAATGAATATTTTCGGCCACATAAAGTAGGGGAAGAATCAAAATTCAACTAGGATTTTCAAGCTTGAATTTTATGTCATCCTTATACATAAAACTGAAAATCTTCATGAGACCTTCCTCAAAAATTTCGGCCACTTTTAGGGAGAAGAGAATCCAAATTCAATTGGGATTGAAACTTGAATTTTTCCCTAAATCTTATCCATAAAATTTTGGAAAATTCCATGTAGATAATCCTCAAAATTTTCGTCCCAAAATTAGTTAGGATTGTGATTCAAAATTCAAGTAGGATTCAAACAAGATTTTCCTCTCCATATCCAACTCAAATTCGAATTTCATCCCTGTGGATTTACCACAAAAAAAATTCGAATCCTATAAGGACTATGATTCAAAATTTGAATTTCAAATTTCAAAGTTCAAAATTCAAAATTCAAAATTCAAATTTCAAATTTCAAATTTCAAATTTCAAATTTCAAATTTCAAATTTAAATTTCAAATTCAAATTTCAAATTCGAATTTCAATTTTAAATTTCAAATTCAAATTTCAAAATTCAAAATTCAAATTTCAAAATCCACAAACAGTTGTATTTCAAATTCTTGTTCTTATGGATAATTTTCTACAACTCCAATCCAATCTCAAATAAAATTATGGCAACTTTATTTGGAGTTCGAATAATTGTGTACTCTATTATCCAAAACAAAATCTGAATTCAACCGGAGAGAATCTTGTCCACCATCCTAATCCTAGGTCAACACCATCCATGCATAATCAACTAGCCAATAGCATACACAAATCAATTTGCCAATCATTAAGGAATTATGTGGAGCTAGTAGAGGGACCAATTGGACATATATAATCGGGCTCCCGTGAATCCATATGATCATCATTCTTTACTGAACAACTAAATCATATGATCACTAATTTCAAAGTCACACCACTATAAACCTGAAATTGAACTCCCAATTATATACCGTATTACGTAAGCATGTGACAAGCTATTGTCCGATAACCTTGTCATGTATGTAAAACCCTCGTATGATATCCATGATCAGCATTAGGTCAAAGTCCGTTTAATCCTACTGATTAGGCTATCTTAAAGTTCCATTATACTAGCGAATAAGAAAATGATTATTCACCATATGTGAATAAGAAGTCATCCGCCCAACAGACTGTCATAATCGTAAAATTTTACTATTTCTAGAAATTTTGTATAACCGGTATACTCTATGATTTTCATGTGAAAAACTATAAAATATATGTTTTGATATAATTTAGAAGGCACAGAAATGCTCAGATAGTGCAGACAAGAGAGTACTCAGAAACGGAAAATTTTACCGAACCGAAATCGGACAGATTATGCCTTTTCAGTTTTGAAAATTTTGATAATATACTGTAAACCACTAAAACATGAAATACTTACGATAATGATTTTCAGGCAAATCGGAGTGAAATAAGGAAAACCGATCGCGCGGACAGCCTTAGGAACTCGCCTACGCGATTTCGGTGCAAAAATCTTGGGTTTGACTTTTGATCAAAAGTTTGACCCCAAATATATATAAGAAGTCAAAGATTGGATGCTTGCCTTTGAATGGATGTAAGAATACATTCCAATCTAAGGGCTAGGGTTTAAAGTCAAGAAAAATCAATGGTTAAGATGCAAAGTCAACTAGAAAAAGTCAAAGGAAGCTTAGGCAAAATTCTTGAAGTTTCTAGGGCTGAAATGTGTTGGATTTTTGGGCCAAAAATCAGATAAAATCTGGTCCTTTATGGTTAATTGCAAAACAGCACCTAAAGAGTAGAAAAATTGCACAAAAAGTTTGCTAAAATACCCTTAAATTCTTTGCAATTTGGTCCCTCCTTTTTGGCTATTATTAAGCACTGTTTTCAGCCATTAGAAACCAGAAAAAACTCTGGTTTTCAGCCGCCATTGAAGCCATGCATCCCCCCTAAAAAAACCTCAAATTTTTCTTCAACATTTGTGCAAGAAAGAGTGGAAAATTCATCACAAGATTCAAGCTATCAAGCAAGCAAGGTAATCCTTCATTTTTGGCACCATTTCTTCTTGTTTTTCATGAAGAAAAACCGTGTGATATGGGCTAATTTGAAGTGAGAAAAATAAGTTTTTGTTTCATGCATTTTAGTTGAAAAAGAGTGAATGATGTGTGGTTAAGTGAAACAAGAAATAAGTGCATGAAAAATTGTGTTATATGTGTGTTTTTCCTTTATCAAAACTGTGGGTTATTGGGGTTTGGAATGATGAAGTTCTCATGTTTGTTTTGGTTGATTTTTGATGTTGAAAATCATCTGGAAATGTGAAGAAAGAAATAGATGAAATGTGATTGAAAAACTTTCAATGCTGGTGTTGTTTTTCAATCCAAAACCGTGGAGAATGATGAGGAAAAATGAGACCTTTTGTTGTTGATTTCATATGGTAAATGTGAAGTTAATTTTGTGTAGAAAATAAGAAAGAAAAAAATGGAAATAAACCAAAATTTTGGGGTTGATTTTCTAAGGAAAATCCGTGGAGAATGCCTGAGATTTTGAAGAGTTATGTTAGGGTTTTTGTGGTGAAAAATTGAATGTGTTAGTGTGGAAAACAAATGAGAAGAAATTGAGTTAGAAAACAAAAATTTTTGTTTAAGGTTTTTAAAGAAAAACCGTTATGAGTTAGTGGAAAATGAGAAAGTTTTGTTGAGTTATGTAATGTGTGATTTGAGTATAAAAACAGGGCTTAAATGTGGTAAAGAACAGGTTGAAATTTCCGTTAAAAACGAGTTAATTTTGTGATGAAATTTTACATAAAAAGTTTGTAGCTTTTATGTAAAATTAGGTTTGTGGTATAGTACTTGGCAGGGTAGAATAGGATAGATGGTTTTAAGGTGTTTCCTAAACGCCGGGAACCTAGAATTTCAGCAGAAATGCTATCGAAATTTTCAGGACGCCCGAAGGGTAATTTGGTAAACCAGAGGTAAAAAGTAGGGTCAGGAACCAGAAACTCGAGCCCTTCAGAACCCTAAGCTAGAGAAGAGAATAAGGGACGATAATATAACTTGTAAAACAGTCATTTGAGGTCCCGAAAGGCTAGAAAAACGAGCCCGAGGGTCGGAATAGTACCACTCGAGGGTCGGGTGAATAGCAACCCGAGCGTTTTTGCAGAAAATATCGTAAAAGCTTCAGAAAACCTAAGAAACGTTATTTTAAGATTTTTGGGATTAGAAAATCCAGATAAAATGATAAAACGGGGATTTCCTAGTCTATAGTCCCGTTAGGGGCAAAATAGTCATTTTGACTAAAATTTTCTAGATTGTCAGAAAAAGGTCGTAAAAGCCTCAGAAAAATTTTATTAAAATTCTAAGGACTAAAATAGAGTGGTAAATCAGAGAAACAAAAGAAAAAACCCGCTAAAGACGAAATGGTCATTTTGCCAAAAGTTAGGGGCAAAGCGGTCATTTTGTCAAAAAGTTCAGAAAAGTGGAATCAAAACCCAGGATAGTAGTTTATGCAGCAGAACGATTTCAGGATTAAAAATATGAATCCTAAAATGGATAATTAAGAATTTTGGTTAGAAATTTTATAATTTCACAGTATTTTAGATATGAAGTAAATAGTAAAAATAACTGCAATTTATTTCGATTATAGGAAAGCAACCAAAAAGGCGAATTAAGGAAGCCAGTTGACTCAGGAAAGGAATTGATGGTAAAATATCAGGTAAGTTGAGACATTTATTCGTCTGCAGTATGAATTTACTCAGTATGCTTATGTGATATAGAAGATAGAAATTTAGTAGTTAGGTGCGGTAGGCACACTAACATAAGATATAAAATCTTAAGAAAATTACATAATAAATTACAAAGAGTTCTAGACCAAGGAGGCAGCATAATTGCCACCAGTCAGAACCACCAGAGAATTCAGTAATTAAATCAGTATTGGTGAACCGGCCTCCCACGCAGGTGGAGGTTTCTCAGTTTCCAGTTTCCAGTTACAGTTACAGTAGGACTCCAAACTGCAGGTGACGAGTCCCGGGTTTGGATGTCCAATATTTTCAGGCTATTGAGGATTAGCCAGTGGGTCGCTCCCCAGAGTCCCTCTCAATATAGCGCGTATTACGGTACAACCAATTCAGGGATCCAATAGCAGAATTCAGTAATAGATACATACTTAAGATTTCAGAATAGTCATAATTGAGCATAAAACGTACTAACAGATTATACAGTAGTTTAGATACCAGTTGACATGAATAGTATCAGTCAAAGTCAACCTTACTATTTATGATCAAAAGTCAAAATTACTATTCATATGAATAGTCTTTTTCAGGATTTTGTTATTTATGTTCTTGCATGTATGTTTGAACTTACTAAGCCTGTCGCTCACCAGTTTATTTATGTTGTAGGTAAGAAACTTGTGCACCAATAGATAGTGGATTAGACAAAGAGCGAGGTTGCATCTGCCTTCAAGGCTGGGCATGGGGAATGGTCCTGCTGTTGTTTTCCGCTGAGCAGAGTTTGAGCAGATTAAAAGTGTTATTTTGAGAATAGATTTTAAGTTGTATTTTGAAAATACATCATGATATAAATTATGTACAACCAGCACAATAGTAGTACATCCTATGCTGTATATCGCTTATATTTTTACAGATTACAATCATCAGCAGTTTAAAAAAAAAATCCTTAGTTTTCAGATTAAAAATCATTTTAACTACAACCAGTAAGTTAACAAGATCAAGTTATAAGTAAGATGCTGGTAACCCATTGAGGTAACGGTCTACCATAGTGGACTTTAGAGCTCTACTATGCTAGTACGGTAGCCTCAATTCAGGGCGGGGCACCACAGCACCAGAGCAAGGTTACCATATTCCTCAAGGCCCGATATGCATCCCGTTCATCGATCCAAGTAAGTTAAATTTATTTTATGTTTAGTAGCACATTTATTTATGTTGAGTGCACCTTATGTAGAAGTGAGAAGACGAAGCCATATCACTACCGACCATATCCATACCGAGGTACGGGTCCTCCAAGGGTGGGGACCAGGCCCATTACTAGACCACCTCCACCCAGACAACCGATGGTACCATCCGTGGCACCAGCTAATCCATCTAGTTCTAGAGAGGCACAGGCCACTGTTAGGGCACCAACCCCTTCACCAGTGCATCATCCCCCACCAGTAGTGGTTGATATACCAGTAATAGGTGGTCGAGACCATATTGGGTCCAGGGTATCGGCCAAAGCTACACGGGCATTTAGAGCTTGTTTGCCCCCTAGTTTCGATGGAGGACGCCAGTCTCTACCAATACATGATTAGCTGCACACTGTGGAGCTGATTTGTCGATCGTGTGATATAGACAGAGATTACTGGGTCATTTTAGCAATGAGTACTTTCCAGGGAGATGCCCGAGTTTATTGGGAATACCGTGACCAGGAGGCATTATTGAGGCTAAATTGGGCTGATTTTTATCGAGTTATGAGACAGCAATTTCCTCAGAGGAGCCCAGAGCCGACCCCAGTACCTCTAGCTAGAGAGGAGAGTGCACCACTGACGTTACCTCGGATAACTGATGTTAGAGATTATTTACAGAGGATTGAGAGGTTTCAGATGGGACCAGGGGATACAGTGCTGACTTATGCCGTGCGGTTCGAGGAAAATGTGGTTAAAAAGTGCTCGCTCCAGAACTTCTCTAATGAAGATTTTCGTGAGATGATTTGGAAGGAACTCACTCCAGAGCTGAAGTGTAGAGTAAGCCTACTCCATTCCATCCCTCGACATGAGTTTGTCGCTAGTGCCATCAGGATTGAGAGAGCGTAACCAAAAGAATGCCTGGAAAAGCATCAGTGGGAGCAAACTCATGAAAAAGGGGTACTGACATGCTTGTATGGACCACCCCCCATGGCCAACGATCACGAGGCTGGACCATCACGACAAGGAGGGAATAGAACCCATAATCAGGGAACGACTACCGGTGATGACACAGAGGAAGAGGATGAAGACCCTGAAGAATTACTGACAGGGCAAGATGAATAGGGTAGTCGAACCCTAAGAAGAGTATAAATATGCTCTATATGTGAATATGTATATATGTGTGGAACAGTTAAGACAGATGTTGTGTAGGCCATGTATGATGTAAAAAAGTGTTATGGAATGATATGAAATGTTTTGTGGTTATGTTTTGCAGTAAATGACATGTTTAAAATTCCTACTTAAAATTCCAAAAATTTATTATGGGAAATCTAATGATTGGTTATTTTGCAAGATTAGAAGAAAGAAGATTAAAAGAAAGAGATCAAAATGAGTGCGAGAAGAGGTCAACGCCCTACGTTAGCTAAGTGGTTAGAAGAGGTACAAGCTCTCCTCAAAAACAAATGAAAGAAAATGCAGAATTACGACTGCGACTTTCCACTACAGAACAACAAAGACAAGCCCAAGAAGAGGGCAATGCTTCCCAGGCGGCTGAAACAGTACTAATAGAGCCGCCAGTTGTCCCAGAAGTTCAGCAGCCCCAACTGAGGGTGAATCAGGAACCCTTATATGAACGATTTCGTCGGATGAAGCCGCCGGAGTTTGAGGGTTCGATTGATCCACTCGAGGTAGAGGAGTGGCTTTCGTCACTATAGCAGATCCTTGATTTCATGAATTTAAATGATCAAGAGAAGATTTTGTGCGTGTCCTTCGTGCTGAACAAGGATGCTCGTTTTTGGTGGGATATTGTTCGCATGAGGAGAGATGTTACCAACATGACTTAAGAAGAATTTCTGGAAGAATTTAACCAGAAATACTATGATCCAGCTGCTCTCTGCCACCAACAGAAAGAATTTGCTGAATTAAAGCAGGGAAACTAATTAGTGAGTGAAGTGTGTAGGAAATTTGATCAATTATCCAGATTATGCCCATATGTAGTGCCAACAGAAAGACAGAAGATTCAGTAAATGATTGGCATGTTCAGACCAGAGATAGCAATAGTGGTTGACAGTGGGCCAATACCACCTACTTCAGTGGCAGACTGTGTCAGTAGAGACCTTAGGGCTGAATATCACTTGCTCAGGCAGAAAGAGGAAAGAGAGAAAGTATGGGAAGCTAAAAAGAAAGAGAAGATCCTTGCTAAATCAGCACAAGCAGGGATGCAGACAGGACAGGGCAATAAATCTAGCCAGAACAGACCAAACCAGTCCAACCCTCAAGGCTCCTAATCACAACAGGGTAAAAGAAAGGGAAATTTCTCTGGAAACAGGAGTCAAGATACCCGTAACCAACAGCGGAAGACCAGTCAGGGCTCAGAGCTGAGTTTTCCCATATGTGCTATGTGTGGAAGGAGGCATCCAGGCCAATGCAAAATTGGCATTACAGCGTGTTATCAGTGTGGAAGAGAAAGGCATTTTGCAAAGAATTGTCCAATGAACCGCCATAATATTGCAGGGCTAGTGCAGTAGTGCCAACAATATCCTCCACGTCAGCAACCGCCTCAAGCTCATGCCTTAAAGGAAGGATAAAAGGACCTTCAGGAATGCCACCAGTATGGTTTGAGCGCCCAGAACCAACCTCACGACCAGATGCTCGTGTCACTATTTTTACCAAAGAAGATGTTGAAGCAGGAACATCCAATGTGGTTACAGGTCAGATTTCTGTATTTAACCACGTGGCATGTGTCCTTTTCGATTCAAGAGCCACACATTCGTTTGTGTCCCATAAATTTACTGACAAGCTAGGGTACGCTAAAGACCCTAAAGAAAATGACTTTTAGAACAGCTCTACCTTCAGGGGAAGTGATGCTGTCAAATTACTGGTTACGTCATGTGCTCATAATTGTGGCAAGTAGGGAGTTATATGTCGATCTGATCATATTAAAGATCGTCGACTATGATGTGATCTTAGGAATGGATTTCCTGGGAAAATACCAAGCCACCATCGACTGTCGAAAGCGAAAAATAGTCTTTCAACCCAACGACATGGAAAGTTTCGAATATGTTGATACATCTCATCAATCAAAGAAGATGATGATCATTGCAATGAGAGCTAAGAAGCTAATGGCTAGTGGCTGTGTTGGATACTTGGCATTTGTCATTGATGTGACTGAAGAAAAAGGATTACAACCAGAAGAGGTTCCAGTTGTCAATGAATTTCTCGATGTGTTTTTCTAGAGGAGTTGCCAGGGTTACCTCCAGAAAGAGAGATTTCATTTGAAATTGAGATCATGCCAGGGACTGCCCCAATTTCTAAGACTTCATATCGTATGGCCCCAGTCGAATTAAAAGAGCTGCAAATATAGTTGAAGGAATTGTTAGATAAAGGGTTTATCCGACCAAGTTATTCCTCTTGGGGTGCTTCACAAAAGAAGGACGGAACCCTCTGGATATGTATTGATTATAGGGAGTTGAATAAGGTTACCATTAAGAATAGGTATCCACTGCCTAGGATTGATGACCTATTCGACCAGCTAAAGGGAGCAGTAATATTTTCGAAAATTGCTTTACGTTCATGCTATTATCTGTTAAGAATCCGGTCGAGCGATATTCCTAAGACAGTGTTCAGGACTCGATACGGTCACTTTAAATTTTTATTGATGCCGTTCGGATTGATCAATGCCCCAGCAGCGTTCATGGATTTGATGAATAGAGTCTTCAGGAAGTTTTTTGATAAGTTTGTTATCGTGTTTATCGATGACATACTTATATATTCGAAGACTCACAAAGAGCATGAGGAGCATCTAAGAATTGTTCTTCACATGTTGAGAAGCCATTAGCTATATACAAAGTTCTCTAAGTGTGAGTTTTGGTTGAATAAAGTGAATTTCCTTGGACATGTGGTGACGAGGAAAGGCATAGCAATAGATCCAGTCAAAGTAGAGGCAATTAATGAGTGGCCTATTCCTAAGACTATAATTGAGATTTGGAGTTTCTTAGGACTGGCTAGTTATTACAGAAGATTTGTAAAAGGATTTGCAAGACTACTTGCACCTCTCACTGCTCTCACTCGTAAAGAAAAGAAATACGAGTGGACACCAGAGTGTGAAAGAAGCTTTCAAGAGTTGAAAAAGTGACTGACAAGTGCTCCTATCCTTATTTTACTTATAGAGGGTGAAAATTTCATGATTTACAATGATCCTTCAAAGATAGGTCTAGGAGCTATACTCATGCAGAACAATAAGGTGATAGCTTATGCATATCACCAGTTAAAGAACCATGAGAGGAATTATCCTATGCACGACCTAGAACTTGCTACTGTGGTGTTCGCACTCAAAATCTGGCGACACTATTTTTATGGAGCTCAGTGTCAAATCTTCACTGATCACAAGAGTTTGAAATACTTCTTCACATAGAAGGAGTTAAACATGCGTCAGAGAAGATAGTTAGAGTTAGTGAAAGACTATGACTGTGAAATTCTCTACCATCCAGGAAAGGCTAACCGAGTAGCAGACGTACCAAGTAGAAAATCAACCACGCCACAGAAACTATCCATAGAAGAGCTGCCCAGAGCCTTACAACAAGAAACTAATTCCCTTCAATTGGAGTTAATAATCAGAAGCTTGACAGCCTTAAGGTTAAAATCTTCTTTGTATGAAGATATTAAAGAAGCCCAGAAGCAGGATCCAGTAGCGATAAAACTCCGAGAAGAAGCCTCTACAAATAAAGAATCAGATATAAGCATGTCCATTGACGGAATGCTTCTACATCGAAGAAGAATCTATGTTCCGACTACTGAAGGGCTGAGAAGGCAAATCATGGCAGAAGCTCATGAAACCCCATATTCTATTCATCCTGGAGCCAGTAAAATGTATCAAGATCTCAAGATATAGTTTTAGTGGAAAGGGATGAAGAAAGATATTATAGAATTTGTGAGCCGATGCCTGACTTGTCAAAGAGTAAAGGCCGACCTTCGTGGTAGGACTTCCAAGACCAGAGAAGGGTATGATGCTATTTGGGTAATTGTTGATAGACTGACCAAGACGGCACGATTAATAGCCATGAGGACAACTTTCACGTTGGAAAAATTAGTGCAGTTGTACGTGACTCATATTATTATACTACATGGAGTGCCAAAGTCTATAGTTTCGGATAGAGATGCCAGATTTACTTCCGCGTTCTGGGAGTATGTACAAAAAGTTATGGGGATCGAGTTACGTTTTAGTACAGCTTTTCATCCTCGGATAGATGGACAGTCAGAGTGAACTATCCAGACACTGGAAGATATGCTTAGAGCCTGCGTTATATATTTACCTGGAAGTTGGAATGAGAAACTGCCGCTGATAGAGTTTTCTTATAACAACAGTTACCAAACTTCTATAGGAATGGCACCTTACGAGGCTTTGTATGGAAGGAAGTGTATGTAGGAAAATAAACCGGTAAAAACGTATCAGAGTGGCGCAGCGGAACAATAAAAATTTTAGATCGTTAAATATCTCATGATGCCATATACAATAAACCAACAACAATTAAAACTCATACCTTAAGGACGCCAATCTTGCAGGAGGAGAATGACCGGAGGCTTCAACCAACTAGCCTTCTCTACTATTCTCCAATTCCCGAATGGCTGAGTGTGTGGGCACTCTGAACCTCGATCAGTATGCTAGCACTGCTAGTCTTCTTCCGACCACCCAGATCTCTAAAGAACTTTATTGTCACGATGAGCTGTGCAACAATAAGCCTGCTCACCTGAGAGTCTGTGGTCTGAGAGAACTGGAGTGGCAGGACCTCTATTTATAGACCTGCATGAGGTGAATCTCTGAATTTGAATTGGATTAGGAAAAGATATTTTCCCTTATCTAAACCCATAAAATCTGAATTTTTCCAAGGGAGAATCTCCACTAAAAATTCGGTTTTCTTAGGATAGATCCAATCCAAATCTCAACAAGATTTTAACTAGAATTTTATCTCCCTTTTTCAACCAAAAAATCCGAAATCTTTAGGAGAAAATCTTCTCCAAATTTTCGGCCACTTTTAGGATAAGGAAGAATCAAAATTCCACTAGGATTTTTCAAGCTAAATCTCATCTCAACCTTATCCAAAAATAACCGAATTTTCCTTGGATTAAGGCTCCAAAATTTCGGCCACTTTTAGGGAAGGAGAGAATCCAAATTCAACTAGGATTGAAACTTGAATTTTCCCTTGAATCTTATCCACAAAAACCGAATTTTCCATTGAGGATTATCCTCAAAAAATTCGCCCACTTTTGTTGGGATTTGGATTCAAAATTCAAGTAGGATTCTAACAATATTATCCTCTCCAAATCCAACTCAAATTCGAATTTCAAACCTTGTGGATTTTTCACAACAAATTCGAATCCTACTTGGACTGTGATTCAAAATTTGAATTTCAAATTTCAAATTCAAATTTCAAATTTCAAATTTCAAATTTCAAATTTAAATTTCAAATTCAAATTTCAAATTCGAATTTCAAATTCAAATTTCAAATTCAAATTTCAAATTCAAAATTCAAATTTCAAATTTCAAATTTCAAAATTCAAAATTCAAATTTCAAAATTCAAATTTCAAATTCCACAAAACGGTTGTGTTTCATATTCTTGTTCTCATGGATAATTTTCTACAACTCCAATCCAATCTCAAATAAAATCATGGCAACTTTATTTGGAGTTCGAATAATTGTGTACTCTATTATCCAAAACAAAATCTGAATCCAACCGGAGAGAATCTTGTCTACCATCCTAATCCTGTGTCATCACCATCCATGCATAATAAACTAGCCAATAGCATACACAAATCAATTTGCCAAACGTTAAGGAATTATGTGGAGCTAGTAGAGGGACTGATTGGACATATATAATCGGGCTCCCGTGATTCCATATGATCATCATTTTTTACCGAACAACTCAATCATATGATCACTAATTTCAGAGTCACACCACTATAAACCTGAAACTGAACTCCCAATCATATATCGTATTACGTAAGCCTGTGACGAGCTACCATCCAATGACCTTGTCATGTATGCAAAATCCTCATATGATATCCATGATCAGCCTTAGGTCAAAGTCCATTTAATCCTACTGATCAGGCTATCTTAAAGTTCCATTATACTACCGAATTAAGAAAATGATTATTCACCATATGTGAATAAGAAGTCATCCGCCCAGCAGACGACCCAAGGCCTTGTCCATTTTCACATTCAATATAATGCCTTTAAGAGGATACCTTTAACTCCTCAGAGCTATGATTCCGATATCTGCAAACAAACCCTTCATCGTATACAAGTCATGCACCCAACGAACCGGTGTATAAGCTTACTACCTCTGAGACGCTTTAGCCATTGGAACATCAAAGTACACAAGTCATATACATGAAGTAGTTCATTTACTCAGGATTAAGGTTATTGCACAATGAACGTCAAAAGCAGATTGATCCACTCATAGCGGACTACGTAGATCAATCACGCTTTAGTCCCGGTCTAATATGTCACCACCAAGCAACATATCCATGTCTCTACTTGGGAGTCCAGCTCCAGACAGTCAAGACAGACCGTCCCCTCTAAGGCTTTAGACGACATAATAGTCTTAACATGAGTTAGATGCTCGGTCTAACCCCATAGACTACAGACCATAGTTTAGACTGCTAACTTTAGAACATTGTCTTCTCGCATACAAAAGTCCATTGCATGCAACGTTCCAACAGTTTTAACACAAGCAGTCAGTGAGCCATATTTGCTTACATTTACTTTAACATGTAAATAAGACGAGGACAAATAGCAATGTAATGAATAACCTCTATGTATAATTTTATTATCCAGTTCAAAATGAATACATCAAAATGTCTCTAATACTTAGGGCATTTCCTAACAGTGTAGGTCTCCTATTCATTGGTATGATCTATGAGAAAAGCAGCTGCATAAGACTGATTTCATTAGGGAAACTACAGAAGCAGTAGCCAAGATCCAGAAAAGAATGCAGATCACTCAAAGTCGACAGAAAAGTTATGCAGACAAACGATGAAGATTCTTAGAGTTTGAAAAGGGGGATCATGTATTCCTCGAGGTATCACCAATGAAAGGCGTAATGCGATTCGGTAAAAAAGGAAAATTGAGTCCAATGTATATTGGGCCATTTGAAATAATTGATCGCATTGGGAAAGTAGCTTACAAGCTAGCATTACCCCCAGACCTATCAGCAGTACATAATGTCTTCCATGTGTCAATGTTAAGGAAATATATACGTGATCCTTCACATATGCTAGAGTACAAGCTGATACAAGTTCAAGAAAATTTGACATATCCAGAACAATCAGTGCAGATTTTAGCATGAGAAGAGAAGGTATTGAGAAATAAGACAATCCCACTAGTTAACGTCTTATGGAGAAATCACAGTGTAGAAGAGGCTATGAAGGATTGTGAAGATGAGATGAAAACCCTATACCCTCACTTATTTTAATTTTTGAGGATGAAAATTTTATAAGGAGGGGAGAATGTCATAATCTCAAAATTTTACTGTCTATAGAAATTTTGTATAACCAGTATACTCTATGATTTTAATATGAAAAACTGTAAAATATATGTTTTGATATAATTTAGAAGGCATAGAAATGCCCGGATAGTGCAGACAAGAGAGTACTCAGAAACGGGAAATTTTACCGAACCGAAATCGGATGGATTATGCCTTTTCAGTTTCGAAAATTTTGATAATATACTGTAAACCAGTAAAAGACGAAATACTTACAGTAATGATTTTCAGGCAAACCGGAGCGAAATAAGGAAAACCGATCGCGCGGACAGCCTCAGGAACTCACCTACGCGATTTCGGTGCAAAAATCTTCAGTTTGACTTTTGGTCAAAATTTTGACCCCAAATATATATAAGAAGTCAAAGATTGGATGCTTGCCTTTGAATGGATGTAAGAATACATTCCAATCTAAGGGCTAGAGTTTAAAGTCAAGAAAAATCAATGGTTAAGATGCAAAGTCAACTAGAAAAAGTCAAAGGAAGCTTAGGCAAAATTCTTGAAGTTTCTAGGGCTGAAATGTGTCAGATTTTTGGGCCAAAAATCAGATAAAATCTGGTCCTTTATGGCTAATTGCAAAACAGCCCCTAAAGAGTAGAAAAATTACACAAAAAGTTTGCTAAAATACCCTTAAATTCTTTGCAATTTGGTCCCTCCTTTTTGGCTGTTATTAAACACGGTTTTCAGCCATTAGAAACCAGAAAAAAAAAAAACTCTGGTTTTCAACCACCATTGAAGCCGTGCATCACCCCTAGAGAAAGCTCAAAATTTTCTTCAAGATTTGTGCAAGAAAGAGTGGAAAATTCATCACAAGATTCAAGCTATCAAGCAAGCAAGGTAATCCTTCATTTTTGGCACCATTTCTTCTTGTTTTTCACGAAGAAAAACCGTGTGATATGGGCTGATTTGAAGTGAGAAAAATAAGTTTTAGTTTCATGCATTTTAGTTGAAAATGAGTGAATGATGTGTGGTTAAGTGAAACAAGAAATAAGTGCATGAAAAATCAAGTTATATGTGTGTTTTTCCTTCATCAAAACCGTGGGTTATTGGGGTTTGGAATGATGAAGTTTTCATGTTTTTTTGGTTGATTTTTGATGTTGAAAATCATGTGGAAATGTGAAGAAAGAAATAGATGAAATGTGATTGAAAAACTTTCAATGTTGTTGTTGTTTTTCAATCCAAAACCGTGGAGAATGATGAGGAAAAATGAGACTTTTTGTTGTTGATTTCATATGGTAAATGTGATGTTAATTTTGTGTAGAAAAAAAGAAAGAAAAAAATGGAAATAACCAAAATTTTGGGGATGATTTTCCAAGGAAAATCCGTGGAGAATGCCTGAGATTTTGAAGAGTTATGTCAGGGTTTTTGTGGTGAAAAATTGAATGTGTTAGTGTGGAAAACAAATGAGAAGAAATTGAGTTAGAAAACAAAAATTTTTGTTTAAGGTTTTTAAAGAAAAACCGTGTACAAGTTAGTGGAAAATGAGAAAGTTTTGTTGAGTTATGTAATGTGTGATTTGAGTATAAAAACAGGGCTTAAAAGTGGTAAAGAACGTGTTGAAATTTCAGTTAAAAACAAGTCAGTTTTGTGATGAAATTTTACATAAAAAGTTTGTAACTTTTATGTAAAATTAGGTTTGTGGTATAGTACTTGGCATGGTAGAATAGGATAGATGGTTTCAAGGCGTTTCCTAAACGTCGAGAACCTAGAATTTCAGCGGAAATATAGGAAAATAAATCGGTAAAACCGTATCAGAGTGGCGTAGCGGAACAATAAAAATTTTTAGATCGTTAAATATCTCATGATGCCATATACAATAAACCAACAATAATTAAAACTCATACCTCAAGGACGCCAATCTTGCAGGAGGAGAATGACCAGAGGCTTCAACCAACTAGCCTTCTCTACTATTCTCCAATTCCCGAATGGCTGAGTATGTGGGCACTCTGAACCTCGATCGGTATGCTAACACTGCTAGTCTTCTTCCGACCACCCAGATCTCTAAAGAACTTTATTGTCACGATGAGCTGTGCAACAATAAGCCTGCTCACCTGAGAGTCTGTGGTCTGAGAGAACTGGAGTGGCAGGACCTCTATTTATAGACCTGCATGAGGTGATTCTCTGAATTTGAATTGGATTAGGAAAAGATATTTTCCCATATCCTTAACCATAAAATCCGAATTTTTCCAAGGGAGAATCTCCACAAAAAATTTCGGTTTTTCTTAGGATAAATCCAATCCAAATCTAAACAAGATTTTAACTAGAATTTTATCTCCCTTTTTCAACCAAAAAATCCGAATTTTTCTTGGAGAAAATCTCAACAAAAGTTTCAGCCATTATGGATAAGGGAGAATCAAAAATTCCACTAGGATTTTCAAGCTTGAATCTCATCTCAACCTTATCCAAAATAACAGAATTTCCTAGGAGATTTTCTCCCTAATTTCGGCCACTTTTCAGGGAAGGAGAGAATCCAAATTCAACTAGGATTGAAACTTGAATTTTCCCTTGAATCTTATCCACAAAAAACCGAAATTTGCTTGAGGATTATCCTCAAAATTTCGTCCCTTATTTGTTGGGATTTGGATTCAAAATTCAAGTAGGATTCTAACAAGATTATCCTCTCCAAATCCAACTCAAATTCGAATTTCAAACCTTGTGGATTTTCCACAACAAATTCGAATCCTACTTGGACTGTGATTCAAAATTTGAATTTCAAATTTCAAATTCAAATTTTAAATTCAAATTTCAAATTTCAAATTTCAAATTTAAATTTTAAATTCAAATTTCAAATTCGAATTTCAAATTCGAATTTCAAATTCAAATTTCAAATTCAAAATCCAAATTTCAAATTTCAAAATTCAAATTTCGAATTTCAAAATTCAAATTTCAAATTCCACAAAACAGTTGTGTTTTATATTCTTGTTCTCATGGATAATTTTCTACAACTCCAATCCAATCTCAAATAAAATCATGGCAACTTTATTTGGAGTTCGAATAATTGTGTACTCTATTATCCAAAACAAAATCTGAATCCAACCGGAGAGAATCTTGTCTACCATCCTAATCCTGTGTCATCACCATCCATGCATAATAAACTAGCCAATAGCATACACAAATCAATTTGCCAAACGTTAAGGAATTATGTGGAGCTAGTAGAGGGACTGATTGGACATATATAATCGGGCTCCCGTGATTCCATATGATCATCATTCTTTACCGAACAACTCAATCATATGATCACTAGTTTCAGAGTCACACCACTATAAACCTGAAACTGAACTCCCAATTATATACCGTATTACGTAAGCGTGTGACGAGCTACTATCCAATGACCTTGTCATATATGCAAAACCCCCATATGATATCCATGATCAGCCTTAGGTCAAAGTCCGTTTAATCCTACTGATCAGGCTATCTTAAAGTTCCATTATACTACCGAATCAAGAAAATGATTATTCACCATATGTGAATAAGAAGTCATCCGCCCAGCAGACAACCCAAGGCCTTGTCCATTTTCACATTCAGTATAATGCCTTTAAGAGGATACCTTTAACTCCTCAGAGCTATGATTCCGATATCTACAAACAAACCCTTCATCGTACACAAGTCATGCACCCAACGAACCGGTCTATAAGCTTACTACCTCTGAGACGCTTTGGCCATTGGAACATCAAAGTACACAAGTCATATACATAAAGTAGTTCATTTACTCAGGATTAAGGTTATTGCACAATGAACGTCAAAAGCAGATTGATCCACTCATAGCGGACTACGTAGATCAATCACACTTTAGTCCCGCTCTAATATGTCACCACCGAGCAACATATCCATGTCTCTACTTGGGAGTCCAGCTCCAGACAGTCAAGACAAACCGTCCCCTCTAAGGCTTTAGATAACATAATAGTCTTAACATGAGTTAGATGCTCGGTCTAACCCCATAGACTACAGACCATAGTTTAGACTGCTAACTTTAGAACATTGTCTTCTCGCATACAAAAGTCCATTGCATGCAACGTTCTAACAGTTTTAACACAAGCAGTCAGTGAGCCATATTTGCTTACATTTACTTTAACATGTAAATAAGACAAGGACAGATAGCAATGTAATGAATAACCTCTATGTATAATTTTATTATCCAGTTCAAAATAAATACATCAAAATGTCTCTAATACTTAGGGCATTTCCTAACAATCTCCCACTTGCCCTAAGCCAGCAGATGTGCCATGTTACGCATCCCCATCGCCTCTACATGCCTCTCAAAGCTTCTAGCCACCAAAGTCTTAGTAAAGGGATCAGCGATGTTGTCCTCGGACGCGATTTTACATACATCCACTTGTCCTGTCTCCACATGCCCTCTAATAATATGATATCTCCGATCGATGTGCTTGGTCCTCTTGTGGTGCCGAGATTCCCTTGTGTTGGCAATAGCCCCCGTATTATCACAGTAAAGTGTGATAAGCTTGTCAATACCTGGAATGACCTCAAGGTCTCTAAAGAACTTGCGGAGCCAAACCGCTTCTTTAGATGCCTCATCCGCAGCCACATACTCAGCCTCCATAGTAGAGTCAGCTGTGCAGCCCTGCTTCACGCTCCTCCACACAATGGCGCCTCCTCCGAGAAAAAACACTGATCCAGATGTTGATTTCCTCGAATCCTTACAAGTCTGGAAGTCTGAGTCCGTGTATCCTACGGGTGTTAGGTCCCCTCCAGAATACACCAGCATATAATCCCTCGTTCTCTTAAGATACTTGAGTATATGCTTTACAGCTTGCCAGTGCTTGGTTCCAGGATTCGCTTGATATCGACTCACCATACCTACTGCAAAACATATGTCCGGGCGAGTGCAAAGCATAGCGTACATAAGGCTACCCACAGCGGATGCATAAGGGACCTTACTCATACGCTCTCTTTCTTCCGATGTCTTGGGACAGTCATCCAATGAAAGAGTTAAACCGGCAATAGAAGGTTGTGAGCCTTTCTTTGCCTCTAGCATTGCATATTTGTCAATTATTTTATCTATGTATGAAGCTTGGGATAATGCTATCATTTTGTTCTTTCGATCTCTGAAGAGACGAATGCCTAGAACAAAATTAGCTTCTCCCAAGTCCTTCATGTCAAACTGTTGGTGTAACCAAAGCTTGACCGATGATAAATTCCCTACATCATTCCCAATGAGTAGTATATCATCGACATAGAGTATCAGAAAGACCACTTTTCCATCCTTAATACGTTTATAAACACAAGGTTCATCAACGTTCTGCTCAAAACCAAATGTCTTAATCGCTTGATCAAACCTCTGGTTCCATGAGCGGGATGCCTGCTTTAATCCATAAATGGATCTAAGCAACTTGCAGACTTTCCTTTCTTGGCCTTTCGCTACGAACCCTTCGGGCTGTATCATATAGATACACTCTTCAAGATGGCCATTCAAGAATGCCGTCTTGACATCCATTTGCCAGATCTCGTTATCGAGAGCCGCAGCAATGGACAGAAGAATACGGACAGACTTCAGCATAGCAACAGGCGAAAAGGTTTCCTCGTAATCGATTCCAGCCTTTTGCGTGTATCCCTTTGCAACCAGTCTAGCTTTGAAAGTTTCCACTCTCCCTTCCACATCCTTCTTTCTTTTGTAGACCCATTTGCATCCAATGGGTTTTATCCCATCCGGCAAATCTACAAGTTCCCAAACAGAGTTGGATTTCATAGAATCCATCTCATTGTTCATAGCTTGTTTCCAAGATTTAGAATCAACATCCTTTATAGCTTCATCTGTAGGAAATTTAACCGGTAAAAAACGTATCAGAGTGGCGCAGCGGAACAATAAAAATTTTAAGATCGTTAAATATCTCATGATGCCATATACAATAAATCAACAACAATTAAAACTCATACCTCAAGGACGCCAATGAACAGGAGGAGAGTGACCGGAGGCTTCAACCAACTAGCCTTCTCTATTATTCTCCAATTCCCGAATGGCTGAGTGTGTGGGCACTCTGAACCTCGATCGGTATGCTAGCACTGCTAGTCTTCTTCCGACCACCCAGATCTCTAAAGAACTTTATTGTCACGATGAGCTGTGCAACAATAAGCCTGCTCACCTGAGAGTCTGTAGTCTGAGAGAACTGGAGTGGCAGGACCTCTATTTATAGACCTGCATGAGGTGATTCTCTGAATTCGAATTGGACTAGGAAAAGATTTTCTCCCTTATCCAAACCAAAAAATCCGAATTTTCCAAGGGAGAATCTCCACAATTAAATTCGGTTTTCCTAGGATAAATCCAATCCAAATCTAAACAAGATTTTAACTAGAATTTTATCTCCCTTTTTCAACCAAAAAATCCGAAATCTTTAGGAGAAAATCTTCTCCAAATTTTCGGCCACTTTTAGGATAAGGAAGAATCAAAATTCCACTAGGATTTTTCAAGCTAAATCTCATCTCAACCTTATCCAAAAATAACCGAATTTCCTAGGATTTAGGCTCCAAAATTTCGGCCACTTTTAGGGAGTAAAGAGAATCCAAATTCAACTAGGATTGAAGCTTGAATTTACCCTTGAATCTTATCCACAAAAACCGAATTTTCCACTGAGGATTATCCTCAAAAAATTCGCCCACTTTTGTTGGGATTTGGATTCAAAATTCAAGTAGGATTCTAACAAGATTATCCTCTCCAAATCCAACTCAAATTCGAATTTCAAACCTTGTGGATTTTCCACAAAAATTCGAATCCTACTTGGACTGTGATTCAAAATTTGAATTTCAAATTTCAAATTCAAATTTCAAATTCAAATTTCAAATTTCAAATTTCAAATTTCAAATTTAAATTTCAAATTCAAATTTCAAATTCGAATTTTCAAATTCAAATTTCAAATTCAAATTTCAAATTCAAAATTCAAATTTCAAATTTCAAAATTCAAATTTCAAATTCCACAAAACGGTTGTGTTTCATATTCTTGTTCTCATGGATAATTTTCTACAACTCCAATCCAATCTCAAATAAAATCATGGCAACTTTATTTGGAGTTCGAATAATTGTGTACTCGATTATCCAAAACAAAATCTGAATCCAACCGGAGAGAATCTTGTCTACCATCCTAATCCTGTGTCATCACCATCCATGCATAATAAACTAGCCAATAGCATACACAAATCAATTTGCCAAACGTTAAGGAATTATGTGGAGCTAGTAGAGGGACTGATTGGACATATATAATCGGGCTCCCGTGATTCCATACGATCATCATTCTGTACCGAACAACTCAATCATATGATCACTAATTTCAGAGTCACACCACTATAAACCTGAAACTGAACTCCCAATTATATACCGTATTACGTAAGCCTGTGACGAGCTACCATCCAATGACCTTGTCATATATGCAAAACCCTCATATGATATCCATGATCAGCCTTAGGTCAAAGTCCGTTTAATCCTACTGATCAGGCTATCTTAAAGTTCCATTATACTACCGAATCAAGAAAATGATTATTCACCATATGTGAATAAGAAGTCATCCGCCCAGCAGACGACCCAAGGCCTTGTCCATTTTCACATTCAGTATAATGCCTTTAAGAGGATACCTTTAACTCCTCAGAGCTATGATTCCGATATCTGCAAACAAACCCTTCATCGTATACAAGTCATGCACCCAACGAACCGGTCTATAAGCTTACTACCTCTGAGACGCTTTAGCCATTGGAACATCAAAGTACACAAGTCATATACATGAAGTAGTTCATTTACTCAGGATTAAGGTTATTGCACAATGAACGTCAAAAGCAGATTGATCCACTCATAGCGGACTACGTAGATCAATCACGCTTTAGTCCCGGTCTAATATGTCACCACCGAGCAACATATCCATGTCTCTACTTGGGAGTCCAGCTCCAGACAATCAAGACAGACCGTCCCCTCCAAGGCTTTAGACAACATAATAGTCTTAACATGAGTTAGATGCTCGGTCTAACCCCATAGACTACAGACCATAGTTTAGACTGCTAACTTTAGAACATTGTCTTCTCGCATACAAAAGTCCATTGCATGCAACGTTCTAACAGTTTTAACACAAGCAGTCAGTGAGCCATATTTGCTTACATTCACTTTAACATGTAAATAAGACGAGGACAGATAGCAATGTAATGAATAACCTCTAAGTATAATTTTATTATCCAGTTCAAAATGAATACATCAAAATGTCTCTAATACTTAGGGCATTTCCTAACATCATCATATGTGACCGGATCTTCCTCATGCTCATGAGCCTCGGCCTGGTATACCTCAGCATCATACATGAAGAAATTAGGTTTCTTAGAAACCCTCCCACTACGACGAGGCACCCTAATTTGTTGATCGTCTGCATGTCTTTCACTGGAACTCGGAGTTGCGTCCAAGACCGAAATCTGTGGAGCAGTTCTTTCACCCGATAACTCCTCTAGCACTACTTTGTTTCGAGGTTTAAAGTCATTCATGTGACTTTCCTCCAAGAATGTCGCATGGGTTGAGACAATGACTTTTTGTTCCTTCGGGTTATAGAACAGACCTCCTTTAGTTCCTTTTGGATACCCTACAAACATGCATAATTCTGATCTTGGTTCCAACTTCTTCGCATCTCCATCCAGTACATGTGCCAGGCAGCCCCATATTCTCATATGTCCAAGGGAGGGCTTCCTGCCTCGCCACAATTCATACGGAGTTCTAGGAATTGATTTGCTCGGAAACTGACTCAGAATATAGCATGCTGTTTGTAAAGCATATCCCCAAAATGATAATGGCAGCGTTGAGTAACTCATCATAGATCGTACCATATCTAATAAGGTCCTGTTTCTCCTTTCGGCTACACCATTCTGTTGTGGAGTACCAGGTGCAGTCAATTGGGATAAAATCCCGTTCTCTACAAGATGTCCTAGAAATTCATCGGAGAGATATTCGCCACCTCGGTCAGATCGAAGTGTCTTTATGGATTTATCTAATTGCTTTTCCACTTCCGCACGATACTCTTTGAACTTGTCAAAGGTTTCGCTCTTGCGGTACCTCAGATATACATATCCATACCTCGAGTAATCATCTATAAAAGAGACATAATACTCGAACCCTCCTCGTGCTGTGACGTTCATGGGGCCACATACGTCAGTATGCACAATTTCTAAGAGCTCCTGAGCCCTTGTACCCTTAGCTCCAAAAGACCTCTTAGTCATCTTACCCTCTAGACAAGACTCACATTGGGGAAGTCGTACCTCCTCCAGAGATTCCAGAGGACCGTCTTTCACCAATCTTTGAATCCTATCCTGATTAATATGACCAAGTAGAGTGAGAAACTTTCAACCTTTTAGAGTTATCAATCAATTCAGTGTCAAGCAGTGAGTACATCTTTGGTCTGATTAAATATAGGTTTCCATCCATCTATCCAGAACAGATAAAAGACTTATTTCTATGAATATCAACTCTTTTACTAAAAGAAACTGAATAAGAATCCTTTATTAAACAAGCTACCGATATAAGGTTCCTCCTAAAATTAGGAACATAAAAACAGTCTTTCAATAAAATAAACCTAAATTGATCAAAATAAAGGTGAACATCTCCCACTGCTTCAGCCACCACAAAGCTACCATCTCCAGTCCGCAACGAGAGGCTCCTATCATGTAGACTTCTCGTTTCCACGAACCCCTGCATAGAAACACAAACATGATTAGTGGCACCCGAATCAATGACCCAAGTGTCTTTCGATTCTTCCACCAAACACGCTTCCAAGTAATGAAGTTCCTTACCTTCCTTGCCCTTGGCGGCTAGGAATTCCCGGCAAGCCTTCTTGAAGTGACCTACCTTCCCACAATAGAAGCATTTGGACTTTTTAGGGTCCTTTGGCTTCTTGTTCTTCTTTTTCTTCTTCCCGTCCGAGACAGGAGGATTAGAAGAACTGGAAGCCACTTGCTTCTTGTTTGGCCTCTTCCTCTTCCGTGAGGGATTGGAAGATTCTGCCAAATTGGCCTCTCCTTTAGGTCGGACCACATCCTCATCCCTGATCATCCGCTCATAAGCCTGTAGTTGCTTCATGAGCTCGTTAGTCCTAACTCCTTTGTCGCCAGATTGTATACGGCCTTAAACCCCCCAAAATCTTTAGACAGAGTCTTGAACACCATCTCGATCTGGGTGTTGTAGTCCAACTCAGCACCATTCTCGACAGCCTTAGCGAAGAATCCCATTAGAGTGATCATATGGTCCTTCACCGGAGTACCCGCCTTTTACTTGGAGTTCATAATGCTGGTAATAGCGGACTGTCGAGCCAATCTTTCTTGGCCTCCGAACATGTCCTCCAGATTGTCCATGATCTCCCCAGCAACTTGATAAGTCTCATGCTGCTTTTGTAAAGCACTCGTCATGCTAGCAAGGATGTAGCATCGAGCTATTTCATTGGATTCTCTCCAACGATTATAGGCAACCGGGACCTCCTCAAGTGGTGTGTCAGGTTTGGGCCCAGGTGGGCATGGTTCGTCCAGTACGAACTTGTGTCTCTCGCAGCTGAGAACTATTAATAGATTTCTTTTCCAGTCTTTATAATTATCGCCATTCAACTTATTTTCAGTAAGTATTGAAATGAGGGGTGTCGGTGACATTTTGAACTGAAATAAAATTATACTAGACATCATTACAAAGCCCAAGCAAATATACAGATAATTTAGCAAAATAAAACATACAAGTATGTTCCTACATGAAACTTGAAAAACATGTAGCATTGCAACGGTAATTCTCAGCACCTATTGCCCCAAGCCACCGAGGGGTGGTCATGAAAACAAATAGCCGGAACATGGACCCCGTCCAATTAATATATGTTACCTTAAATCCTCCAAGGTTAAGACATATATTAATAACCGATTATTTGGCCACCAGTTTAGTTAACAGAGCTTCTAGGGAATGTTAATAACTAAACGAGTCTTGAGTGTATAACCATTGTTTACGTAGCCCGATCCACGTCTTACCAAGCCACCGAGGGGTGGTCATGAATAGGATCGCACCCGAACACGTTGTCCATATAGGAGATCCAATCTAGTATACCGCGGCGGTAAACACCTACCGAGGGGTGTGGTCAGGGCAGAACTGACGCGAGGCGTTACCATGCTTTCACATATGGATCAACAATGGAGGCCGTGGGTTTTGTTTGAAACCCTCTCCCACTCAATATTTTGAAAAACATGCAAGTTTTGACAAATTATGTATGATCAATCATAGTATGAGTGGCACTCACCTATCCTATATGACATGTTATCAAATATGCATACAAAACATCCATCAATACATATTTATACATCCATGACATATCACAGAAAAAATATTTGACAGAATAACCAAGCTATGGTTCCATCCTAGAACAAAGAAAATAAAGATTACAAAATTCCATCCAAAGCATTCTTTGGGTCTTGAATTCTGTTCCGTCTTCTTGTATCCATCTTTATGTAGCCTCTCCATTTATTTCTCATCCCAAGAATTATTTAAAATTTAAATCTCCAAAAAATTTAAATTTCAAATTCAAATTCCAAATTCGAATTTCAAATTTAAATTTCGAATTTAAATTTTAAACAATTTTAAACATCATGTGTAATAATATGTAATTTCAAAAAATTCAAATTTTTAATTACATATTTTTTTAAACATGATTTAAAATTAAATCTCAAATTTAAAAATCAAAATTTTCTGATTTTTTGGACCGTCGGACCGCCGCCCCGGTAAGCGGCAGCCGCCATGGGCAGCCACCAACCCCGGAGGGGCTGGCAGCCCACGGCTGCCCCTTGTGCAGCCCTGCCGGGCTGCAGGCCAAGCCTGCAGTGCCAGGCTGGGCACAGCAGCTGGCAGGCTGCAGGCAGCGCCTGCAGCCAGAGGCTGCACGCCCAGCCTGCGGCCAGCCTTGGGCAGGCCGCGGCCACCCTTGGCTGCAGGCCAAGCCTGCGGCCGGGGTGGTGTGGGCCTGCACAGGGGCTGCCGCAGCCCCATCCTGCCCGAGGGCAGGGGTTGCAGCCCCACCAAGGTTCGTCGGCCTATCCCAATGGGTCGTGTCTCGATTTTCATGCCATATTCCAATTTACCTATTAGGATCTCCAAAAATTAATTTGAATCCCAATTAAATCGAAATTTTCCACACAATCAAAATTTCAACCTTTAAATCAAATTTAATTTTTGGGAAAAATAAATTACGGTCTTCAATCTTCAATCTCCTCCAAGAATAATTACATAAAAATTCCTATACCGTTTCTGGTGTACAAAATTCTAACCGTAAAATTCTAAGAAACAAAAAATTAAAATCCATGGGAAAATTACAGTGTTAATAAACTGCTCCCATGGTTACATAAAAAATTCCTAGATACAATTTTTCTAAATTCTAAGGAACCATAACCGGTATAAACAAGCATGCTTATAATAATTCAAAAAATTAAAATAACCACATACTTTATACATAATCCATGATAACAACATAAAGGAACCCTAGAATGCCACTCTATAAAAAGACAAAGTAATTGTCTAATTTATGTACATGGCATAGTCATGAGATGGCTCTGATACCAATTGTAGGAAAATAAATAAGTAAAACCGTATCAGAGTGGCGCAGCGGAACAATAAAAATTTTTAGATCGTTAAATATCTCATGATGTCATATACAATAAACCAACAACAATTAAAACTCATACCTCAAGGACGCCAATCTTGCAGGAGGAGAATGACCAGAGGCTTCAACCAACTAGCCTTCTCTACTATTCTCCAATTCCCGAATGGCTGAGTGTGTGGGCACTCTAAACCTCGATCGGTATGCTAGCACTGCTAGTCTTCTTCCGACCACCCAGATCTCTAAAAAACTTTATTGTCACGATGAGCTGTGCAACAATAAGCCTGCTCACCTGAGAGTCTGTGGTCAGAGAGAACCGGAGTGGCAGGACCTCTATTTATAGACCTGCATGAGGTGATTCTCTGAATTTGAATTGGATTAGGAAAAGATATTTTCCCTTATCCTTAACCATAAAATCTGAATTTTTCCAAGGGAGAATCTCCACAAAAAATTCGGTTTTTCTTAGGATAAATCCAATCCAAATCTAAACAAGATCTTAACTAGAATTTTATCTCCCTTTTTCAACCAAAAAATCCGAATTTTTCTTGGAGAAAATCTCAACAAAAGTTTCGGCCATTATGGATAAGGGAGAATCAAAAATTCCACTAGGATTTTCAAGCTTGAATCTCATCTCAACCTTATCCAAAATAATCGAATTTCCTAGGATATTTTCTCCCTAATTTTGGCCACTTTTCAGGGAAGGAGAGAATCCAAATTCAACTAGGATTGAAACTTGAGTTTTCCCTTGAATCCTATCCACAAAAAACCGAAATTTGCTTGAGGATTATCCTCAAAATTTCGTCCCTTATTTGTTGGGATTTGGATTCAAAATTCAAGTAGGATTCTAACAAGATTATTCTCTCCAAATCCAACTCAAATTCGAATTTCAAACCTTGTGGATTTTCCACAACAAATTCGAATCCTACTTGGACTATGATTCAAAATTTGAATTTCAAATTTCAAATTCAAATTTCAAATTTCAAATTTCAAATTCAAATTTCAAATTCAAATTTCAAATTCAAAATCCAAATTTCAAATTTCAAAATTCAAATTTCGAATTTCAAAATTCAAATTTCAAATTCCACAAAACGGTTGTGTTTTATATTCTTGTTCTCATGGATAATTTTCTACAACTCCAATCCAATCTCAAATAAAATCATGGCAACTTTATTTTGAGTTCGAATAATTGTGTACTCTATTATCCAAAACAAAATCTGAATCCAACCGGAGAGAATCTTGTCTACCATCCTAATCCTGTGTCATCACCATCCATGCATAATAAACTAGCCAATAGCATACACAAATCAATTTGCCAAACGTTAAGGAATTATGTGGAGCTAGTAGAGGGACTGATTGGACATATATAATCGGGCTCCCGTGATTCTATATGATCATCATTCTTTACCGAACAACTCAATCATATGATCACTAGTTTCAGAGTCACATCACTATAAACCTGAAACTGAACTCCCAATTATATACCGTATTACGTAAGCCTGTGACGAGCTACTATCCAATGACCTTGTCATATATGCAAAACCCCCATATGATATCCATGATCAGCCTTAGGTTAAAGTCCGTTTAATCCTACTGATCAGGCTATCTTAAAGTTCCATTATACTACCGAATCAAGAAAATGATTATTCACCATATGTGAATAAGAATTCATCTGCCCAGCAGACAACCCAAGGCCTTGTCCATTTTCACATTCAGTATAATGCCTTTAAGAGGATACCTTTAACTCCTCAGAGCTATGATTCCGATATCTACAAACAAACCCTTCATCGTATACAAGTCATGCACCCAACAAACCGGTCTATAAGCTTACTACCTCTGAGACGCTTTAGCCATTAGAACATCAAAGTACACAAGTCATATACATGAAGTAGTTCATTTACTCAGGATTAAGGTTATTGCACAATGAACGTCAAAAGCAGATTGATCCACTCATAGCGGACTACGTAGATCAATCACACTTTAGTCCCGGTCTAATATGTCACCACTGAGCAACATATCCATGTCTCTACTTGGGAGTCCAGCTCCAGACAGTCAAGACAAACCGTCCCCTCTAAGGCTTTAGACAACATAATAGTCTTTACATGAGTTAGATGCTCGGTCTAACCCCATAGACTACAGACCATAGTTTAGACTGCTAACTTTAGAACATTGTCTTCTCGCATACAAAAGTCCATTGCATGCAACGTTCTAACAGTTTTAACACAAGTAGTCAGTGAGCCATATTTGCTTACATTTACTTTAACATGTAAATAAGACAAGGACAGATAGCAATGTAATGAATAACTTCTATGTATAATTTTATTATCCAGTTCAAAATAAATACATCAAAATGTCTCTAATACTTAGGGCATTTCCTAACAAGAAATGCTGTCGAATTTTTCAGGACGCCCGAAGGGCAATTTGGTGAACGAGTGGCAAAAAGTAGGGTCGGGAATTGGAAATTCGAGCCCCTCAGAACTCTAACCTAGAGAAGAGAATAAGGGATGATAATATAACCTGTAAAACAGTATTTGAGGTCCTGAAAGGCAAGAAAAACGAGAAACGACCCCGTGGGTCAGAATAGTACCACCAGAGGGCCAGATGAATAGTAACCCGAGCGTTTTTGTAACAAATGTCGTAAAAGTTTGGGAAACCTAAGAAACGTTGTTTTAAGATTTTTGGGATTAGAAAATCCAGATAAAATGATAAAACGGGGATTTCTTAGTCTATAGTCCCGTTAGGGGCAAAATGGTCATTTTGACCAAAATTTTCTAGATTGTCAGAAAAAGGTCGTAAAAGCCTCAGAAAAATTTTATTAAAATTCTAAGGGCTAAAATGGAGTGGTAAGTCAGAGAAACGAAGGAAAAACCCGTTAAAGACGAAATGGTCATTTTACCAAAAGTTAGGGGCAAAACGGTCATTTTGTCAAAAAGTTCAGAAAAGTTGAATCAAAACCCAGGATAGTAGTTTATGTAGCAGAATGATTCGAGGATTAAAAATATGAATCCTAAAATGGATAATTAAGAATTTCAGTCAGAAATTTTATAATTTCACAGTATTTTAGATATGAAGTAAATAGTAAAAATAACTGCAATTTATTTCGGTTATAGGAAAGCAATCAAAAAGGTGAATTAAGGAAGCCAGTTGACTCAGGAAAGGAATTGATAGTAGAATATCAAGTAAGTTGAGACATTTATTCATCTGTAGTATGAATTTACTTGGTATGCTTATGTGATATAGAAGATAGAAATTTAGTAGTCAGGTGCGGTAAGCACACTAACATAAGATATAAAATCTTAAGAAAATTACATAATAAATTATAGAAAGTTCCAGACCCAGGAGGCAGCATAATTGCCATCGGTTAGAAACCACCAGAGAATTCAGTAATTAAATCAGTATTGGCATGCCGGCCTCCCACGCAGGTGGACGTTCCTCAGTTTCCAGTTACAGTTACAGTAGGACTCCAAACTACAGGTGACGAGTCCCGGGTTTTGATGTCCAATATTTTCAGGCTATAGAGGATTGGCTAGTGGGTCACTCCCCAGAGTCCCTCTCAGTATAGCACGCATTACGGTACGACCAATTCAGGGGCCCAATAGTAGAATTCAGTAATAGATACATATTTAAGATTTCAGAACAATCATAATTGAGCATAAAACGTACGATAGATTATACAGTAGTTTAGATACCAGTTAACATGAATAATATTAGTCAAAGTCAACCTTACTATTTATAATCAAAAGTCAAAGTTACTATTCATATAAATAGTGCTTTTTCAGGATTTTGTGATTTATGTTCTTGCATGTATGTTTGAACTTACTGAGCCTGTCGCTCGCCAGTTTATTCATGTTGCAGGTAAGAAACCTGTGCACCAGTAGACAGTGGATTGGACGAAGAGTGGGATTACATCTGCCTTCGGGGCTGGGCAAAGGGAATGGTCCTACTGCTATTTTCTGCTTAGCAGAGTTTGAGCAGATTAAAAGTGTTATTTTGTGAACAGATTTTAAGTTGTATTTTGAAAATACATCATGATGTAAATTATGTACAACCAGCACAATAGTAGTACATCCTACTATATATCACTTATATTTTTACAGATTACAATCATCAGCAGTTTTAAAAAAAAAATCCCTTAGTTTTTAGATTAAAAATCATTTTAACTACAATCAGTAAGTTAACAAGATCAAGTTATAAGTAAGATGCCGGTGACCCACTGAGGTAGCAGTCTACTATAGTGGACTTTAGAGCTCTACTATGCTAGTACTGTGGCTCAATTCAGGGCGGGGCGCCACACGGACGACCTAAGGTCTTGTCCATTTTTGCATCTAGTAAAATGCCTTTAAGAGGATACCCTTAACTCCTTATTAGAGCTATGATTCCGATATCTGTAAACAAACCCTTCATCATATACAAGTCATGCACCTAACGAACCGGTCTATAAGCTAACTACCTCTGAGATGCTTCAGCCATTGGAACATCAAAGTACACAAGTCATAAACATGAAGTAGTTCATTCACTCAGGATTAAGGTTACTGCACAATGAACGCCAAAATCAGATTGATCCACTCATAGCAGACTACGTAGATCAATCACGCTTTAATCCTATTCTAATATGTCACCACCAAGCAACATATCTATGTCTCTACTTAGGAGTCTATGCTCTAGATAGTCAAGACAAACTGTCCCTACCATGGCTTTAGATAACATGATAGTCTTAACATGAGTTAAATGCTCGGTCTTACCCTATAAACTACAGACCTTAGTTTAGACCGTTTACTCTAGAACATTGTCTTCTCGCATACAAAAGTCCATTGCATGCAACGTTCTAACAGTTTTAAGACAAGCAGTCAGTGAGCCATATTTGCTTACATTTACTTTAACATGTAAATAGAATGAGGACAAACAGCAATGTAATGAATAACCTCTATATATAATTTTATTATCCAGTTCAAAATAAATACATCAAAATGTCTCTAATTCTTAAGGCATTTCCTAACAATCTCCCACTTATCTTAAGCCAGTAGATGTGCCATGTTACGCATCCCCATCGCCTCTACATGCCTCTCAAAACTTCTAGCCACCAAAGTCTTAGTAAAGGGATCGGCAATGTTGTCCACGGACGCGATGTTGCATACATCTACTTGTCCTGTCTCCACGTGCCCTCTAATAATGTGATATCTCTGATCTATGTGCTTCGTCCTCTTATGGTGTCGAGATTCCCTTGTGTTGGCAATAGCCCCAGTGTTATCACAGTAAAGTGTGATAGGCTTGTCAACACCTGGAATGACCTCAAGGTCTCTAAAGAAATTGCAGAGCCAAACCATATCTTTAGATGCCTTAGTTGCAGCCATATACTCAGCCTTGATAGTAGAGTCAGCTGTACAACCCTGCTTCAAGCTCCTCCATATAATGGAGCCTCTTTCGAGCAAGAACATTGATTCTGATGTCGATTTCCTCGAATCCTTACAAGTTTGGAAGTCTGAGTCCGTGTATCCAACGGGTGTTAGGTCCCCTCCAGAATACACCAGCATATAATCCCTCGTTCTCTTAAGATACTCGAGTATATGCTTTACTGCTTGCCAGTGCTTGGTTCCAGGATTCGCTTGATATCGACTCACCATACCTACTGCAAAACATATGTCCTGGCGAGTGCAAAGCATAGTGTACATAAGGCTACCCACAGCGGATGCATAAGGGACCTTACTCATACACTCTCTTGTTAGGAAATGCCCGAAGTGTTAGAAACATTTTGATGTATTTATTTTGAACTGGATAATAAAATTATATATAGAGGTTATTCATTACATTGCTATCTGTCCTCATCTTATTTACATGTTAAAGTAAATGTAAGCAAATATGGCTCCCTGATTGCTTGTGTTAAACTGTTAGAACATTGCATGCAATGGATTTTTGTATGCGAGAAGACAATGTTCTAAAGTTAGTAGTCTAAACTATGGTCTGTAGTCTATGGGGTTAGACCGAGCATCTAACTCATGTTAAGACTATTATGTTGTCTAAAGCCTTGGAGGGGATGGTTTGTCTTGACTGTCTGGAGCTGGACTCCCAAGTAGAGACATGGATATGTTGCTTGGTGGTGACATATTAGACTGGGACTAAAGCGTGATTGATCTACAAAGTCCGCTTTGAGTGGATCAATCTGCTTTTGACGTTCATTATGCAGTAACCTTAATCCTGAGTAAAAGGACAGCTTCATGTATATGACTTGTGCACTTTGATGTTCCAATGGCTAAAACGTCTTAGAGGTAGTAAGCTTATAGACCGGTTCGTTGGGTGCATGACTTGTATACGATAAAGGGTTCGTTTACATATATTAGAATCATAGCTCTAATGAGGAGTTAAGGGTATCCTCTTAAAAGCATTATACTGAATGTGAAAATGGACAAGGCCTTGGGTCGTCTGCTGGGCGGACGACTTCTTATTCACATACGGTGAATAATCATTTTCTTTATTCGGTAGTATAATGGAACTTTAAGATAGCCTGATCAGTAGGATTAAACGGACTTTGGCCTAAGGCTGTTCATGGATATCATATGAGGGTTCTGCATACATGACAAGGTCATTGGACGATAGCTTGTCACAAGCTTACGTAATACAGTATATAATTGGGAGTTCAGTTTCAGGTTTATAGTGGTGTGACTCTGAAACTAGTGATCATATGATTGAGTTGTTTGGTATAAGAATGATGATCATATGGATTTGTGGGAGCCCGATTTTATATGTCCAATCAGTCCCTCTACTAGTTCCACATAATTCCTTAACATTTAGCAAATTGATTTGTGTATGCTATTGGCTGGTTTATTATGCATGGATGGTGATGACACAGGATTAGGATGGTAGACAAGATTCTCTCCGGTTGGATTCAGATTTTGTTTTGGATAATAGAGTACACAATTATTCGAACTCCAAATAAAGTTGCCATGATTTTATTTGAGATTGGATTGGAGTTGTAGAAAATTATCCATTAGAACAAGAATTTGAAACACAACCGTTTTGTGGATTTTGAAATTTGAATTTTGAAATTTGAAATTTGAAATTTGAATTTGAAATTTGAATTTGAAATTTAAATTTGAAATTTGAAATTTGAAATTTGAAATTTGAATTTGAAATTCGAATTTGAAATTTGAAATTTAAATTTTGAATCACAGTCCAAGTGGGATTTGAATTTGTTGTGAAAAATCCACAAGGTTTGAAATTCGAATTTGAGTTGGATTTGGAGAGGATAATCTTGTTAGAATCCTACTTGAATTTTGAATCTAAATCCTAACAAAAGGTGGACGAAATTTTGAGGATAATCCTCAATGGAATTTCGGTTTTTGTGGATAAGGTTCAAAGGGAAAAATTCAAGTTTCAATCCCAGTTGAATTTGGATTCTCTCCTCCCTGAAAAGTGGGCTAAAATTTGGAGTGTATCTCCTAGGAAAATTCGGTTATTTTGGATAAGGTTGAGATAAGATTCAAGCTTGAAAATCCTAGTAGAATTTTGATTCTCCCTTATCCTAAAAGTGGCTGAATTTTATGAGGGGATTTTCTCCTAGGAATTTCGGATTTTTTGGTTGAAAAAGGGGAGATAAAATTCTAGTTAAAATCTTGTTTAGATTTGGATTGGATTTATCCATAATGGCCGAAATTTTATTGTTGAGAATCTCCCATAGAAAATTCAGATTTTTATGGTTATGGATAAGGGAGAATATCTTTTCCTAGTCCAATTCAAATTCAGAGAATCACCTCATGCAGGTCTATAAATAAAGGTCCTGCCACTTCAGTTCTCTCAGACCACAGACTCTCAGGTGAGCAGGCTTATTGTTGCACAGCTCATCGTGACAATAAGTTCTTTAGAGATCTGGGTGGTCGGAAGAAGACTAGCAGTGCTAGCATACCGATCGAGGTTCAGAGTGCTCACACGCTCAGCCATTCGGGAATTGGAGAATAGTAGAGAAGGTTAGTTGGTTGAAGCCTCCGGTCATTCTCCTCCTGCAAGATTGGCGTCCTTGAGGTATGAGTTTTAATTGTTGTTGGTTTATTGTATATGACATCATGAGATATTTAACGATCTAAAAATTTTTATTGTTCCGCTGCGCCACTCTGATACATTTTTACCGATTTATTTTCCTACAATTGGTATCAGAGCCATCTCATGACTATGCCATGTACATAAATTAGACAATTACTTAGTCTTTTTATATATGTATAGAGTTGATATTTAGAGAGTGGCATTCTAGTGTTTCTTTATGTTGTTATCATGGATTATGTATAAAGTATGTGTTTATTTTAATTTTATGAATTATTATAAGCATGCTTATTTATACCGGTTATGGTTCCTTAGAATTTAGAAAAATTGTATCTAGGAATTTTTATGTAACCATGGGAGCAGTTTATTAACACTGTAATTTTCCCATGGATTTTAATTTTTGTCTCTTAGAATTTTTATGGTTAGAATTTTTGTACACCGGAAACGGTTTAGGAAATTTTCTATAATTATTCTTGGAGGAGATTGAAGATTGAAGACTGTAATTTATTTTTTCCCAAAAGTTAAATTTGATTTAAAAGTTGAAATTTTGATTGGGTGGAAAATTTCAATTTAATTGGGATTCAAATTAATTTTTGGAGATCCTAATAGGTAAATTGGAATATGACATGAAAATCGAGACATGACCCCTCGGGATAGGCTGATGGGCCTTGGTGTAGGAAAATAAATCGGTAAAACGTATCAGAGTGGCGCAGCAGAACAATAAAAATTTTTAGATCGTTAAATATCTCATGATGCCATATACAATAAATCAACAACAATTAAAACTCATACCTCAAGGACGGAAATCTGCAGGAGGAGAATGACCGGAGGCTTCAACCAACTAGCCTTCTCTACTATTCTCCAATTCCCGAATGGCTGAGTGTGTGGGCACTCTGAACCTCGATCGGTATGCTAGCACTGCTAGTCTTCTTCCGACCACCCAGATCTCTAAAGAACTTTATTGTCACGATGAGCTGTGCAATAATAAGCTTGCTCACCTGAGAGTCTGTGGTCTGAGAGAACTGGAGTGGTAGGACCTCTATTTATAGACCTGCATGAGGTGATTCTCTGAATTCGAATTGGACTAGGAAAAGATTTTCTCCCTTATCTTTAACCAAAAAATCCGAATTTTTCCATAGGATAATCCTAACAATAAATTCGGTTTTTCCTAAGATAAATCCAATCCAAATCTTAACAAGATTTTAACTAGAATTTTATCTCCCTTTTTCAACCAAAAAATCTGAAATTCACAAGGAGAAAATCCTCCAAAAGATTTCGGCCATTATGGATAAGGGAGAATAAAAAAATTCCACTAGGATTTTCAAGCTTGAATCTTATCTCAACCTTATCTAAAAATAACCGAATTTTCCTTGGATAAAGGCTCCAAATTTCGGTGACTTTTAGGGAAGGAGAGAATCCAAATTCAACTAGGATTGAAACTTGAATTTTCCCTTGAATCTTATCCACAAAAATCGAATTTTCCATTGAGGATTATCCTCAAAAAATTCGCCCACTTTTGTTGGGATTTGGATTCAAAATTCAAGTAGGATTCTAACAAGATTATCCTCTCCAAATCCAACTCAAATTCGAATTTCAAACCTTGTGGATTTTCCACAACAAATTCGAATCCTACTTGGATTGTGATTCAAAATTTGAATTTCAAATTTCAAATTCAAATTTCAAATTCAAATTTCAAATTTCAAATTTCAAATTTCAAATTTCAAATTTCAAAATTCAAATTTCAAATTCCGCAAAACGGTTGTGTTTCATATTCTTGTTCTCATGGATAATTTTCAACAACTCCAATCCAATCTCAAATAAAATCATGACAACTTTATTTGGAGTTCGAATAATTGTGTACTCTATTATCCAAAACAAAATCTGAATCCAACTGGAGAGAATCTTGTCTACCATCCTAATCCCGTGTCATCACCATCCATGCATAATAAACTAGCCAATAGCATACACAAATCAATTTGCCAAATGTTAAGGAATTATGTGGAGCTAGTAGAGGGACTGATTGGACATATATAATCGGGCTCCCATGATTCCATATGATCATCATTCTGTACCGAACAACTCAATCATATGATCACTAATTTCAGAGTCACACCACTATAAACCTGAAACTGAACTCCCAATTATATACCGTATTACGTAAGCCTGTGACGAGCTACCATCCAATGACCTTGTCATATATGCAAAACCCTCATATGATATCCATGATCAGCCTTAGGTCAAAGCTCGTTTAATCCTACTGATCAGGCTATCTTAAAGTTCCATTATACTACCGAATCAAGAAAATGATTATTCACCATATATGAATAAGAAGTCATCCGCCCAGCAGACGACCCAAGGCCTTGTCCATTTTCACATTCAGCATAATGCCTTTAAGAGGATACCTTTAACTCCTCAGAGCTATGATTCTGATATCTGCAAACAAACCCTTCATCGTATACAAGTCATGCACCCAACGAACCGGTCTATAAGCTTACTACCTCTGAGATGCTTTAGCCATTGGAACATCAAAGTACACAAGTCATATACATGAAGTAGTTCATTTACTCAGGATTAAGGTTAATGCACAATGAACGTCAAAAGCAGATTGATCCACTCGTAGCGGACTGTAGGAAAATAAACCGGTAAAAACGTATCAGAGTGGCGCAGCGGAACAATAAAAAATTTTTAGATCGTTAAATATCTCATGATGCCATATACAATAAATCAACAACAATTAAAACTCATACCTCAAGGACGCCAATGAACAGGAGGAGAGTGACCGGAGGCTTCAACCAACTAGCCTTCTCTACTATTCTCCAATTCCCGAATGGCTGAGTGTGTGGGCACTCTGAACCTCGATCGGTATGCTAGCACTGCTAGTCTTCTTCCGACCACCCAGATCTCTAAAGAACTTTATTGTCACGATGAGCTGTGCAACAATAAGCCTGCTCACCTGAGAGTCTGTGGTCTAAGAGAACTGGAGTGGCAGGACCTCTATTTATAGACCTGCATGAGGTGATTCTCTGAATTCGAATTGGACTAGGAAAAGATTTTCTCCCTTATCCAAACCAAAAAATCCGAATTTTCCAAGGGAGAATCTCCACAATTAAATTCGGTTTTCCTAGGATAAATCCAATCCAAATCTAAACAAGATTTTAACTAGAATTTTATCTCCCTTTTTCAACCAAAAAATCCGAAATCTTTAGGAGAAAATCTTCTCCAAATTTTCGGCTACTTTTAGGATAAGGAAGAATCAAAATTCCACTAGGATTTTTCAAGCTAAATCTCATCTCAACCTTATCCAAAAATAACCGAATTTCCTAGGATTTAGGCTCCAAAATTTCGGCCACTTTTAGGGAGTAAAGAGAATCCAAATTCAACTAGGATTGAAGCTTGAATTTACCCTTGAATCTTATCCACAAAAACCGAATTTTCCATTGAGGATTATCCTCAAAAAATTCGCCCACTTTTGTTGGGATTTGGATTCAAAATTCAAGTAGGATTCTAACAAGATTATCCTCTCCAAATCCAACTCAAATTCGAATCCTACTTGGACTGTGATTCAAAATTTGAATTTCAAATTTCAAATTCAAATTTCAAATTCAAATTTCAAATTTCAAATTTCAAATTTCAAATTTAAATTTCAAATTCAAATTTCAAATTCGAATTTTCAAATTCAAATTTCAAATTCAAATTTCAAATTCAAATTTCAAATTTCAAATTTCAAAATTCAAATTTAAAATTTCAAATTTCAAATTTCAAATTCCACAAAACGGTTGTGTTTCATATTCTTGTTCTCATGGATAATTTTCTACAACTCCAATCCAATCTCAAATAAAATCATGGCAACTTTATTTGGAGTTCGAATAATTGTGTACTCTATTATCCAAAACAAAATCTGAATCCAACCGGAGAGAATCTTGTCTACCATCCTAATCCTGTGTCATCACCATCCATGCATAATAAACTAGCCAATAGCATACACAAATCAATTTGCCAATCGTTAAGGAATTATGTGGAGCTAGTAGAGGGACTGATTGGACATATATAATCGGGCTCCCGTGATTCCATATGATCATCATTCTGTACCGAACAACTCAATCATATGATCACTAATTTCAGAGTCACACCACTATAAACCTGAAACTGAACTCCCAATTATATACCGTATTACGTAAGCCTGTGACGAGCTACCATCCAATGACCTTGTCATATATGCAAAACCCTCATATGATATCCATGATCAGCCTTAGGTCAAAGTCCGTTTAATCCTACTGATCAGGCTATCTTAAAGTTCCATTATACTACCGAATCAAGAAAATGATTATTCACCATATGTGAATAAGAAGTCATCCGCCCAGCAGACGACCCAAGGCCTTGTCCATTTTCACATTCAGTATAATGCCTTTAAGAGGATACCTTTAACTCCTCAGAGCTATGATTCCGATACCTGCAAACAAACCCTTCATCGTATACAAGTCATGCACCCAACGAACCGGTCTATAAGCTTACTACCTCTGAGACGCTTTAGCCATTGGAACATCAAAGTACACAAGTCATATACATGAAGTAGTTCATTTACTCAGGATTAAGGTTATTGCACAATGAACGTCAAAAGCAGATTGATCCACTCATAGCGGACTACGTAGATCAATCACGCTTTAGTCCCGGTCTAATATGTCACCTCCAAGCAACATATCCATGTCTCTACTTGGGAGTCCAGCTCCAGACAGTCAAGACAGACCGTCCCCTCCAAGGCTTTAGACAACATAATAGTCTTAACATGAGTTAGATGCTCGGTCTAACCCCATAGACTACAGACCATAGTTTAGACTGCTAACTTTAGAACATTGTCTTCTTGCATACAAAAATCCATTGCATGCAATGTTCTAACAGTTTTAACACAAGCAGTCAGTGAGCCATATTTGCTTACATTTACTTTAACATGTAAATAAGACGAGGACAGATAGCAATGTAATGAATAACCTCTAAGTATAATTTTATTATCCAGTTCAAAATGAATACATCAAAATGTCTCTAATACTTAGGGCATTTCCTAACAATCTCCCACTTGCCCTAAGCCAGCAGATGTGCCATGTTACGCATCCCCATCGCCTCTACATGCCTCTCAAAGCTTCTAGCCACCAAAGTCTTAGTAGAGGGATCGGCGATGTTGTCCTCAGATGCGATCTTACATGCATCTACTTATCCTGTCTCCATATACCCTCTAATGTCGATTTCCTCAAATCCTTACAAGTCTGGAAGTCTGAGTCCATGTATCCTACGGGTGTTAGGTCCCCTCCAGAATACACCAGCATATAATCCCTCGTTCTCTTAAGATACTTGAGTATATGCTTTACAGCTTGCCAGTGCTTGGTTCCAGGATTCGCTTGATATCGACTCACCATACCTACTGCAAAACATATGTCCGGGCGAGTGTAAAGCATAGCGTACATAAGACTACCCACAGCGGATGCATAAGGGACCTTACTCATACGCTCTCTTTCTTCCGATGTCTTGGGACAGTCATCCAATGAAAGAGTTAAACCGGCAATAGAAGGTTGTGAGCCTTTCTTTGCCTCTAGCATTGCATATTTGTCAGTTATTTTATCTATGTATGAAGCTTGAGATAACGCTATCATTTTGTTCTTTCGATCTCTGAAGAGACGAATGCCTAGAACATAATTAGCTTCTCCCAAGTCCTTCATGTCAAACTGTTGGTGTAACCAAAGCTTGACCGATGATAAGTTCCCTACATCATTCCCAATGAGTAGTATATCATCGACATAGAGTATCAGAAAGACCACTTTTCCATCCTTAATACGTTTATAAACACAAGGTTCATCAACGTTCTGCTCAAAACCAAATGTCTTAATCGCTTGATCAAACCTCTGGTTCCATGAGCGGGATGCCTACTTTAATCCATAAATGGATCTAAGCAACTTGCAGACTTTCGTATCTTGGCCTTTTGCTACGAACCCTTCGGGCTGTATCATATAGATACACTCTTCAAGATGGCCATTCAAGAATGCCGTCTTGACATCCATTTGCCAGATCTCGTAATCGAGAGCCGTAGCAATGGACAGAAGAATACGGATAGACTTCAGCATAGCAACAGGCGAAAAGGTTTCCTCGTAATCGATTCCAGCCTTTTGCGTGTATCCCTTTACAACCAGTCTAGCTTTGAAAGTTTCCACTCTCCCTTCCGCATCCTTCTTTCTTTTGTAGACCCATTTGCATCCAATGGGTTTTATCCCATCAGGCAAATCTACAAGTTCCCAAACAGAGTTGGATTTCATAGAATCCATTTCATTGTTCATAGCCTGTTTCCAAGATCTAGAATCAACATCCTTTATAGCTTCATCATATGTGACCGGATCTTCCTCATGCTCATGAGCCTCGGCCTGGTATACCTCAGCATCATACATAAAGAAATTAGGTTTCTTAGAAACCCTCCCACTACGACGAGGCACCCTAAATTGTTGATCGTCTGCAGGTCTTTCACTGGAACTCGGACTTGCGTCCAAGACCGAAATCTGTGGAGCAGTTCTTTCACCCGATAACTCCTCTAGCACCACTTTGCTTCGAGGCTTAAAGTCATTCATGTGACTTTCCTCCAAGAATGTCGCATGTGTTGAGACAATGACCTTTTGTTCCTTCGGGTTATAGAACAGACCTCCTTTAGTTCCCTTTGGATACCCTACAAACATGCACAATTCTGATCTTGGTTCCAACTTCTTCGCATCCCCATCCAGTACATGTGCCGGGCAGCCCCATATTCTCATATGTCCAAGGGAGGGCTTCCTGCCACGCCACAATTCATACGGAGTTCTAGGAATTGATTTGCTCCGAACCTGGTTCAGAATATAGCACGCCGTTTGTAAAGCATGTCCCCAAAATTATAATGGCAGCGTTGAGTAACTCATCATGGACCGTACCATATCCAATAAGGTCCTATTTCTCCTTTCGGCTACACCATTCTGTTGTGGAGTACCAGGTGCAGTCAATTGGGATAAAATCCCGTTCTCTACAAGATGTCCTAGAAATTCATCAGAGAGGTATTCGCCACCTCGATCAGATCGAAGTGTCTTTATGGATTTATCCAATTGCTTTTCCACTTCCGCACGATACTCTTTGAACTTGTCAAAGGTTTCGCTCTTGCGGTGCATCAGATACACATATCCATACCTCGAGTAATCATCTATGAAAGAGACATAGTACTCGAACCCTCCTCGTGCTGTGACGTTCATGGGGCCACATACGTCAGTGTGCACAATTTCTAAGAGCTCCTGTGCCCTTGTACCCTTAGCTCCAAAAGACCTCTTAGTCATCTTACCCTCTAGACAAGACTCATATTGGGGAAGTCGTACCTCCTCCAGAGATTCCAGAGGACCGTCTTTCACCAATCTTTGAATCCTATCCTGATTAATATGACCAAGTCTTAAATGCCAAAGATACGCCTTGTTAGATTGAGAAACTTTCAACCTTTTAGAGTTATCAATTAATTCAGTGTCAAGCAGTGAGTACATCTTTGGTCTGATCAAATATAGGTTTCCATCCATCCATCCAGAACAGATAAAAGACTTATTTCTACAAATATCAACTCTTTTACTAAAAGAAACTGAATAAGAATCCTTTATTAAACAAGCTACCGATATAAGGTTCCTTCTAAAATTAGGAACATAAAAACAGTCTTTCAATAAAATAAACCTAAATTGATCAAAATAAAGATGAACGTCTCCCACTGCCTCAGCCACCACAAAGCTACCATCTCCAGTCCGCAACGAGAGGCTCCTATCATGTAGACTTCTCGTTTCCACGAACCCCTGCATAGAAACAAAAACATGATTAGTGGCGCCCGAATCAATGACCCATGTGTCTTTCGATTCTTCCACCAAACACGCTTCTAAGTAATGAAGTTCCTTACCTTCCTTGCCCTTGGAGGCTAGGAATTCCCGGCAAGCCTTCTTGAAGTGACCTACCTTCCCACAGTGGAAGCATTTGGACTTTTTAGGGTCCTTTGGCTTCTTGTTCTTCTTCTTCTTCTTCCCGTCCGAGACAGGAGGATTAGAAGAACTGGAAGCCACTTGTTTCTTATTTGGCCTCTTCCTCTTCCGTGAGGGATTGGAAGATTCCGCCAAATTGGCCTCTCCTTTAGGTCGGACCGTATCCTCATCCCTGATCATCCGCTCATAAGCCTGTAGTTGCTTCATGAGCTCGGTAAGTCCTAACTCCTTTGTCGCCAGATTGTATGCGGCCTTAAACCCCACAAAATCTTTAGACAGAGTCTTGAACACCATCTCGATCTGGGTGTTATAGTCCAACTCAGCACCATTCTCGGCAGCCTCAGTGAAGAATCCCATTAGAGTGATCATATGGTCCTTCACCGGAGCACCCGCCTTTTGCTTAGAGTTCATAATGTTGGTGATAGCGGACTGTCGAGCCAATTTTTCTTGGCCTCCGAACATGTCCTCCAGATTTTCCATGATCTCCCCAGCAACTTGATAAGTCTCATGCTGCTTTTGTAAAGCACTCGTCATGCTAGCAAGGATGTTGCATCGAGCTATCTCATTGGATTCTCTCCAACGATTATAGGTAACCGGGACCTCCTCAAGTGGTGTGTCAGGTTTGGGCCCAGGTGGGCATGGTTCGTCCAGTACGAACTTGTGTCTCTCGCAGCTGAGAACTATTAATAGATTTCTTTTCCAATCTTTATAATTGTCGCCATTCAACTTATTTTCAGTAAGTATCGAAATGAGGGGTGTCGGTGACATTTTGAACTGAAATAAAATTATACTAGACATCATTACAAAGCCCAAGCAAATATGCAGATAATTTTGCAAATAAAACATACAAGTATGTTCCTACATGAAACTTGAAAAAAATGTAGCATTGCAACGGTAATTCTCAGCACCTATTGCCCCAAGCCACCGAGGGGTGGTCATGAGAACAAATAGCCGGAACATGGACCCCGTCCAATTAATATATGTTACCTTAAATCCTCCAAGGTTAAGACATATATTAATAACCGCTTATTTGGCCACCAGTTTAGTTAACAGAGCTTCTAGGGAAGGTTAATAACTTAACGAGTCTTGAGTGTATAACCATTGTTTACGTAGCCCGATCCACGTCCTACCAAGCCACCGAGGGGTGGTCATGAATAGGATCGCACCCGAACACGTTTTCCACATAGGAGATCCAATCTAGTATACCGGCGGCGGTCCTACCGAGGGGTGTGGTCAGGTCAGAACTGACGCGAGGCGTTACCATGCTTTCACATATGGATCAACAATGGAGGCCGTGGGTTTTGTTTGAAACCCTCTCCCACTCAATATTTTGAAAAACATGCAAGTTTTGACAAATTATGTATGATCAATATAGTATGAGCGGCACTCACCTATCCTATATGACATGTTATCAAATATGCATACAAAACATCCATCAATACATATTTATACATCCATGACATATCACAGAAAAAAAATAATTGACAGACTAACCAAGCTATGGTTCCATCCTAGAACAAAGAAAATAAAGATTACAAAATTCCATCCAAAGCATTCTTTGGGTCTTGAATTTTGTTCCGTCTTCTTGTATCCATCTTTATGTAGCCTCTCCATTTATTTCTCATCCCAAGAATTATTTAAAATTTAAATTTCCAAAAATTTAAATTTCAAATTCAAACTCCAAATTTGAATTTCAAATTTAAATTTCTAATTCAAATTTTATACAATTTTAATCATCATGTGTAATAATATGTAATTTCAAAATTTTCAAATTTTTAATTACATATTTTTAAACATGATTTAAAATTAAATCTCAAATTTAAAAATCAAAATTTTCAAATTTTGGACCGCCGCACCGCCTCCCGTGAAGGCGGCAGCCGCCGTGGGCAGCCACCAAACCCCGGAGGGGCTGGCAGCCCACGGCCGCCCCTTGTGCAGCCTGCCGGGCTGCAGGCCAAGCCTGCAGCACCAGGCTGCACGCCCAGACTAGGCGCAGCAGCCGGCAGGCTGCAGGCAGCGCCTGCAGCCAGAGGCTGCACGCCCAGGCTGCGGCCAGCCTTGGGCAGGCCACAGCCACCCCTGGCTGCAGGCAGAGCCTGCGGCCGTGGGTGGTGTGGGCCTGTACAGGGGCTGCCGTAGCCCCATCCTGCCCGAGGGCAGGGGCTGCAGCCCCACCAAGGTTTGTCGGCCTATCCCGAGCGGTCGTGTCTCGATTTTCGTGTCATATTTCAATTTATCTTTTAGGATCTCCAAAAATTAATTTGAATCCCAATTAAATTGAAATTTTCCACACAATCAAAATTTCAACCTTTAAATTAAATTTAACTTTTGGGAAAAATAAATTACGGTCTTCAATCTTCAATCTCCTCCAAGAATAATTACACAAAAAATTCCTATACCGTTTCCGGTGTACAAAATTCTATCCATAAAAATTCTAAGAGACAAAAATTAATATCCATGGGAAAATTACAGTGTTAGTAAACTGCTCCCATGGTTACATAAAAAAAAATCCTAGATACAATTTTTCTAAATTCTAAGGAACCATAACCGGTATAAACAAGCATGCTTATAATAATTCAAAAAATTAAAATAACCACATACTTTATACATAATACATGATAACAACATAAAGGAACCCTAGAATGCCACTCTCTAAATATCAAATCCATACATAAATAAAAAGACTAAGTAATTGTCTAATTTATGTACATGGCATAGTCATGAGATGGCTCTGATACCAATTGTAGGAAAATAAACCGGTAAAAACGTATCAGAGTGGCGCAGCGGAACAATAAAAAATTTTTAGATCGTTAAATATCTCATGATGCCATATACAATAAATCAACAACAATTAAAACTCATACCTCAAGGACGCCAATGAACAGGAGGAGAGTGACCGGAGGCTTCAACCAACTAGCCTTCTCTACTATTCTCCAATTCCCGAATGGCTGAGTGTGTGGGCACTCTGAACCTCGATCGGTATGCTAGCACTGCTAGTCTTCTTCCGACCACCCAGATCTCTAAAGAACTTTATTGTCACGATGAGCTGTGCAACAATAAGCCTGCTCACCTAAGAGTCTCTGGTCTAAGAGAACTGGAGTGGTAGGACCTCTATTTATAGACCTGCATGAGGTGATTCTCTGAATTCGAATTGGACTAGGAAAAGATTTTCTCCCTTATCCAAACCAAAAAATCCGAATTTTCCAAGGGAGAATCTCCACAATTAAATTCGGTTTTCCTAGGATAAATCCAATCCAAATCTAAACAAGATTTTAACTAGAATTTTATCTCCCTTTTTCAACCAAAAAATCCGAAATCTTTAGGAGAAAATCTTCTCCAAATTTTCGGCTACTTTTAAGATAAGGAAGAATCAAAATTCCACTAGGATTTTTCAAGCTAAATCTCATCTCAACCTTATCCAAAAATAACCGAATTTCCTAGGATTTAGGCTCCAAAATTTTGACCACTTTTAGGGAGTAAAGAGAATCCAAATTCAACTAGGATTGAAGCTTGAATTTACCCTTGAATCTTATCCACAAAAACTGAATTTTCCATTGAGGATTATCCTCAAAAAATTCGCCCACTTTTGTTGGGATTTGGATTCAAAATTCAAGTAGGATTCTAACAAGATTATCCTCTCCAAATCCAACTCAAATTCGAATTTCAAACCTTGTGGATTTTCCACAACAAATTCGAATCCTACTTGGACTGTGATTCAAAATTTGAATTTCAAATTTCAAATTCAAATTTCAAATTTCAAATTTCAAATTTCAAATTTAAATTTCAATTTCAAATTTCAAATTCGAATTTTCAAATTCAAATTTCAAATTCAAATTTCAAATTCAAATTTCAAATTTCAAATTTCAAAATTCAAATTTCAAATTTCAAAATTCAAATTTCAAATTCCACAAAATGGTTGTGTTTCATATTCTTGTTCTCATGGATAATTTTCTACAACTCCAATCCAATCTCAAATAAAATCATGGCAACTTTATTTGGAGTTCGAATAATTGTGTACTCTATTATCCAAAACAAAATCTGAATCCAACCGGAAAGAATCTTGTCTACCATCCTAATCCTGTGTCATCACCATCCATGCATAATAAACTAGCCAATAGCATACACAAATCAATTTGCCAATCGTTAAGGAATTATGTGGAGCTAGTAGAGGGACTGATTGGACATATATAATCGGGCTCCCATGATTCCATATGATCATCATTCTGTACCGAACAACTCAATCATATGATCACTAATTTCAGAGTCACACCACTATAAACCTGAAACTGAACTCCCAATTATATACCGTATTACGTAAGCCTGTGACGAGCTACCATCCAATGACCTTGTCATATATGCAAAACCCTCATATGATATCCATGATCAGCCTTAGGTCAAAGTCCGTTTAATCCTACTGATCAGGCTATCTTAAAGTTCCATTATACTACCGAATCAAGAAAATGATTATTCACCATATGTGAATAAGAAGTCATCCGCCCAGCAGACGACCCAAGGCCTTGTCCATTTTCACATTCAGTATAATGCCTTTAAGAGGATACCTTTAACTCCTCAGAGCTATGATTCCGATATCTGCAAACAAACCCTTCATCGTATACAAGTCATGCACCCAACGAACCGGTCTATAAGCTTACTACCTCTGAGACGCTTTAGCCATTGGAACATCAAAGTACACAAGTCATATACATGAAGTAGTTCATTTACTCAGGATTAAGGTTATTGCACAATGAACGTCAAAAGCAGATTGATCCACTCATAGCGGACTACGTAGATCAATCACGCTTTAGTCCCGGTCTAATATGTCACCTCCAAGCAACATATCCATGTCTCTACTTGGGAGTCCAGCTCCAGACAGTCAAGACAGACCGTCCCCTCCAAGGCTTTAGACAACATAATAGTCTTAACATGAGTTAGATGCTCGGTCTAACCCCATAGACTACAGACCATAGTTTAGACTGCTAACTTTAGAACATTGTCTTCTTGCATACAAAAATCCATTGCATGCAACGTTCTAACAGTTTTAACACAAGCAGTCAGTGAGCCATATTTGCTTACATTTACTTTAACATGTAAATAAGACGAGGACAGATAGCAATGTAATGAATAACCTCTAAGTATAATTTTATTATCCAGTTCAAAATGAATACATCAAAATGTCTCTAATACTTAGGGCATTTCCTAACACGGACTACGTAGATCAATCACGCTTTAGTCCCGATCTAATATGTCACCACCGAGCAACATATCCATGTCTCTACTTGGGAGTCCAGCTCCAGACAGTCAAGACAGACCGTCCCTTCCAAGGCTTTAGACAACATAATAGTCTTAACATGAGTTAGATGCTCGGTCTAACCCCATAGACTACAGACCATAGTTTAGACTGCTAACTTTAGAACATTGTCTTCTCGCATACAAAAGTCCATTGCATGCAACGTTCCAACAGTTTTAACACAAGCAGTCAGTGAGCCATATTTGCTTACATTTACTTTAACATGTAAATAAGATGAGGACAGATAGCAATGTAATGAATAACCTCTATGTATAATTTTATTATCCAGTTCAAAATGAATACATCAAAATGTCTCTAATACTTAGGGCATTTCCTAACAATCTCCCACTTGCCCTAAGCCAGTAGATGTGCCATGTTACGCATCCCCATCGCCTCTACATGCCTCTCAAAGCTTCTAGCCACCAAAGTCTTAGTAAAGGGATCAGCGATGTTGTCCTCGGACACGATCTTACATACATCCACTTGTCCTGTCTCCACATGCCCTCTGATAATATGATATCTCCGATCGATGTGCTTAGTCCTCTTGTGGTGCCGAGATTCCCTTGTGTTGGCAATAGCCCCTGTATTATCACAGTAAAGTGTGATAGGCTTGTCAACACCCGGAATGACCTCAAGGTCTCTAAAGAACTTGCGGAGCCAAACCGCTTCTTTAGATGCCTCAGCCGCAGCCACATACTCAGCCTCCATAGTAGAGTCAGCTGTGCAGCCCTGCTTCACGCTCCTCCACACAATGGCGCCTCCTCCGAGTAAAAACACTGATCCAGATGTCGATTTCCTCAAATCCTTACAAGTCTGGAAGTCTGAGTCCGTGTATCCTACGGGTGTTAGGTCCCCTCCAGAATACACTAGCATATAATCCTCGTTCTCTTAAGATACTTGAGTATATGCTTTACTGCTTGCCAGTGCTTGGTTCCAGGATTCGCTTGATATCGACTCACCATACCTACTGCAAAACATATGTCCGGGCGAGTGCAAAGCATAGCGTACATAAGGCTACCCACAGCGGATGCATAAGGGACCTTACTCATACACTCTCTTTCTTCCGATGACTTGGGACAGTCATCCAATGAAAGAGTTAAACCGGCAATAGAAGGTTGTGAGCCTTTCTTTGCCTCTAGCATTGCATATTTGTCAATTATTTTATCTATGTATGAAGCTTGGGATAATGCTATCATTTTGTTCTTTCGATCTCTGAAGAGACGAATGCCTAGAACATAATTAGCTTCTCCCAAGTCCTTCATGTCAAACTGTTGGTGTAACCAAAGCTTGACCGATGATAAGTTCCCTACATCATTCCCAATGAGTAGTATATCATCGACATAGAATATCAGAAAGACCACTTTTCCATCCTTAATACGTTTATAAACACAAGGTTCATCAACATTCTGCTCAAAACCAAATGTCTTAATCGCTTGATCAAACCTCTGGTTCCATGAGCGGGATGCCTGCTTTAATCCATAAATGGATCAAAGCAACTTGCAGACTTTCCTATCTTGGCCTTTTGCTACGAACCCTTCGGGCTGTATCATATAAATACACTCTTCAAGATGGCCATTCAAGAATGCCGTCTTGAAATCCATTTGCCAGATCTCGTAATCGAGAGCCGCAGCAATGGACAGAAGAATACGGATAGACTTCAGCATAGTAACAGGCGAAAAGGTTTCCTCGTAATCGATTCCAGCCTTTTGCGTGTATCCCTTTGCAACCAGTCTAGCTTTGAAAGTTTCCACTCTCCCTTCCGCATCCTTCTTTCTTTTGTAGACCCATTTGCATCCAATGGGTTTTATCCCATCCGGCAAATCTACAAGTTCCCAAACAGAGTTGGATTTCATAGAATCCATCTCATTATTCATAGCCTGTTTCCAAGATTTAGAATCAACATCCTTTATAGCTTCATCATATGTGACCGGATCTTCCTCATGCTCATGAGCCTCGGCCTCGTATACCTCAGCATCATACATGAAAAAATTAGGTTTCTTAGAAACCCTCCCACTACGACGAGGCACCCTAAATTGTTGATCGTCTGCAGGTCTTTCACTGGAACTCGGACTTACGTCCAAGACCGAAATCTATGGAGCAGTTCTTTCACCCGATAACTCCTCTAGCGCCACTTTGCTTCGAGGCTTAAAGTCATTCATGTGACTTTCCTCCAAGAATGTCACATGGGTTGAGACAATGACCTTTTGTTCCTTCAGGTTATAGAACAAGCCTCCTTTAGTTCCCTTTGGATACCCTACAAACATGCACAATTCTGATCTTGGTTCCAACTTCTTCGCATTCCCATCCAGTACATGTGCCGGGCAGCCCCATATTCTCATATGTCCAAGGGAGGGCTTCCTGCCACGCCACAATTCATACGGAGTTCTAGGAATTGATTTGCTCGGAACCTGGTTTAGAATATAGCACGCCGTTTGTAAAGCATGTCCCCAAAATGATAATGGCAGTGTTGAGTAACTCATCATGGACCGTACCATATCCAATAAGGTCCTGTTTCTCCTTTCGGCTACACCATTCTGTTGTGGAGTACCAGGTGCAGTCAATTGGGATAATATCCCATTCTCTACAAGATGTCCTAGAAATTCATCGGAGAGGTATTCGCCACCTCGATCAGATCAAAGTGTCTTTATGGATTTATCCAATTGCTTTTCCACTTCCGAACGATACTCTTTGAATTTATCAAAGGTTTCGCTCTTGCGGTGCATCAGATACACATATCCATACCTCGAGTAATCATCTATGAAAGAGACATAGTACTCGAACCCTCCTCGTGCTGTGACGTTCATGGGGCCATATACGTCAGTGTGCACAATTTCTAAGAGCTCCTGTGCCCTTGTAGCCTTAGCTCCAAAAGACCTCTTAGTCATCTTACCCTCTAGACAAGACTCACATTAGGGAAGTCGTACCTCCTCCAGAGATTCCAGAGGACCGTCTTTCACCAATCTTTGAATCCTATCCTGATTAATATGACCAAGTCTTAAATGCCAAAGATACGCCTTGTTAGAGTGAGAAACTTTCAACCTTTTAGAGTTATCAATTAATTCAGTGTCAAGCAGTGAGTACATCTTTGGTCTGATCAAATATAGATTTCCATCCATCCATCCAGAACAGATAAAAGACTTATTTCTACAAATATCAACTTTTTTACTAAAAGAAACTGAATAAGAATCCTTTATTAAACAAGCTACCGATATAAGGTTCCTCCTAAAATTAGGAACATAAAAACAGTCTTTCAATAAAATAAACCTAAATTGATCAAAATAAAGATGAACGTCTCCCACTGCCACAGCCACCACAAAGCTACCATCTCCAGTCCGCAACGAGAGGCTCCTATCATGTAGACTTCTCGTTTCCACGAACCCCTGCATAGAAACACAAACATGATTAGTGGCGCCCGAATCAATGACCCATGTGTCTTTCGATTCTTCCACCAAACACGCTTCTAAGTAATGAAGTTCCTTACCTTCCTTGCCCTTGGAGGCTAGGAATTCCCGGCAAGCCTTCTTGAAGTGACCTACCTTCCCACAGTGGAAGCATTTGAACTTTTTAGGGTCTTTTGGCTTCTTGTTCTTCTTCTTCTTCTTCCCGTCCGAGACAGGAGGATTAGAAGAACTGGAAGCCACTTGCTTCTTATTTGGCCTCTTCCTCTTCTGTGAGGGATTGGAAGATTCCGCCAAATTGGCCTCTCCTTTAGGTCGGACCGTATCCTCATCCCTGATCATCCGCTCATAAGCCTGTAGTTGCTTCATGAGCTCGGTAAGTCTTAACTCCTTTGTCGCCAGATTGTATGCGGCCTTAAACCCCACAAAATCTTTAGACAGAGTCTTGAACACCATCTCGATCTGGGTGTTGTAGTGCAACTCAGCACCATTCTCGGCAGCCTCAGCGAAGAATCCCATTAGAGTGATCATATGGTCCTTCACCGGAGTACCCGCCTTTTGCTTGGAGTTCATAATGCTGGTGATAGTGGACTGTCAAGCCAATTTTTCTTGGCCTCTGAACATGTCCTCCAGATTATCCATGATCTCCCCAGCAACTTGATAAGTCTCATGCTGCTTCTGTAAAGCACTCGTCATGCTAGCAAGGATATAGCATCGAGCTATTTCATTCGATTCTCTCCAACGATTATAGGCAACCGGGACCTCCTCAAGTGGTGTGTCAGGTTTGGGCCCAGGTGGGCATGGTTCGTCCAGTACGAACTTGTGTCTCTCGCAGCTGAGAACTATTAATAGATTTCTTTTCCAATCTTTATAATTGTCGCCATTCAACTTATTTTCAGTAAGTATTGAAATGAGGGGTGTCGGTGACATTTTGAACTGAAATAAAATTATACTAGACATCATTACAAAGCCCAAGCAAATATACAGATAATTTAGCAAATAAAAACATACAGTATGTTCCTACATGAAACTTGAAAAAACATGTAGCATTGCAACGGTAATTCTCAGCACCTATTGCCCCAAGCCACCGAGGGGTGGTCATGAGAACAAATAGCCGGAACATGGACCCCGTCCAATTAATATATGTTACCTTAAATCCTCCAAGGTTAAGACATATATTAATAACCGCTTATTTGGCCACCAGTTTAGTTAACAGAGCTTCTAGGGAAGGTTAATAACTAAACGAGTCTTGAGTGTATAACCATTGTTTACGTAGCCCGATCCACGTCCTACCAAGCCACCGAGGGGTGGTCATGAATAGGATCGCACCCGAACACGTTTTCCACATAGGAGATCCAATCTAGTATACCGGCGGCGGTAAACACCTACCGAGGGGTATGGTCAGGTCAGAACTGACGCGAGGCGTTACCATGCTTTCACATATGGATCAACAATGGAGGCCGTGGGTTTTGTTTGAAACCCTCTCCCACTCAATATTTTGAAAAACATGCAAGTTTTGACAAATTATGTATGATCAATATAGTATGAGCGGCACTCACCTATCCTATATGACATGTTATCAAATATGCATACAAAACATCCATCAATACATATTTATACATCCATGACATATCACAGAAAAATAATTGACAGAATAACCAAGCCATGGTTCCATCCTAGAACAAAGAAAATAATGATTACAAAATTCCATCCAAAGCATTCTTTGGGTCTTGAATTTTGTTCCGTCTTCTTGTATCCATCTTTATGTAGCCTCTCCATTTATTTCTCATCCCAAGAATTATTTAAAATTTAAATTTCCAAAAATTTAAATTTCAAATTCAAACTCCAAATTCGAATTTCAAATTTAAATTTCTAATTCAAATTTTAAACAATTTTAATCATCATGTGTAATAATATGTAATTTCAAAAATTTCAAATTTTCAATTACATATTTTTAAACATGATTTAAAATTAAATCTCAAATTTAAAAATCAAAATTTTAAAATTTTTTTTTGGACCGCCGCACCGCCGCCCGTGAAGGCGGCAGCCGCCGTGGGCAGCCACCAACCCCGGAGGGACTGGCAGCCCACGGTTGCCCCTTGTGCAGCCTGCCGGGCTGCAGGCCAAGCCTGCAGCGCCAGGCTGCACGCCCAGGCTGGGCGCAGCAGCCGGCAGGCTGCAGGCAGCGCCTGCAGCCAGTGGCTGCATGCCCAGGCTGCGGCCGGCCTTGGGCAGGCTGCGCCACCCTCGGCTGCAGGCCAAGCCTGTGGCCGTGGGTGATGTTTGCCTGCATAGGGGCTGCCGCAGCCCCATCCTGCCCGAGGGCAGGGGCTGCAGCCCCACCAAGGCCCGTCGGCCTATTTCGAGGGGTCGTGTCTCGATTTTCGTGTCATATTCCAATTTACCTATTAGGATCTCCAAAAATTAATTTGAATCCCAATTAAATTGAAATTTTCCACACAATCAAAATTTCAATCTTTAAATTAAATTTAACTTTTGGGAAAAATAAATTACGGTCTTCAATCTTCAATCTCTTCCAAGATTAATTACATAAAAAATTCCTAAACCGTTTCCGGTGTACAAAAATTCTAACCATAAAAAATCTAAGAGATAAAAATTAAAATCCATGGGAAAATTACAGTGTTAATAAACTGCTCCCATGGTTACATAAAAATTCCTAGATACAATTTTTCTAAATTCTAAGGAATCATAACTGGTATAAACAAGCATGCTTATAATAATTCAAAAAATTAAAATAACCACATACTTTATACATAATACATGATAACAATATAAAGGAACCCTAGAATGCCACTCTCTAAATATCAAATCCATACATAAATAAAAAGACTAAGTAATTGTCTAATTTATGTGCATGGCATAGTCATGAGATGGCTCTGATACCAATTGTAGGAAAATAAATCGGTAAAACGTATCAGAGTGGCGCAGCGGAACAATAAAAATTTTTAGATCGTTAAATATCTCATGATGCCATATACAATAAATCAACAACAATTAAAACTCATACCTCAAGGACGCCAATCTGCAGGAGGAGAATGACCGGAGGCTTCAACCAACTAGCCTTCTCTACTATTCTCCAATTCCCGAATGGCTGAGTGTGTGGGCACTCTGAACCTTGATCGGTATGCTAGCACTGCTAGTCTTCTTCCGACCACCCAGATCTCTAAAGAACTTTATTGTCACGATGAGCTGTGCAACAATAAGCCTGCTCACCTGAGAGTCTGTGGTCTGAGAGAACTGGAGTGGCAGGACCTCTATTTATAGACCTGCATGAGGTGATTCTCTAAATTAGAATTGGACTAGGAAAAGATTTTCTCCCTTATCTTTAACCAAAAAATCCGAATTTTTCCATAGGATAATCCTAACAATAAATTCAGTTTTTCCTAAGATAAATCCAATCCAAATCTTAACAAGATTTTAACTAGAATTTTATCTCCCTTTTTCAACCAAAAAATCCGAAATTCACAAGGAGAAAATCCTCCAAAAGATTTCGGCCATTATGGATAAGGGAGAATCAAAAAATTCCACTAGGATTTTCAAGCTTGAATCTTATCTCAACCTTATCTAAAAATAACCGAATTTTCCTTGGATAAAGGCTCCAAATTTCGGCCACTTTTAGGGAAGGAGAGAATCTAAATTCAACTAGGATTGAAACTTGAATTTTCCCTTGAATCTTATCCACAAAAACCGAATTTTCCATTGAGGATTATCCTCAAAAAATTCGCCCACTTTTGTTGGGATTTGGATTCAAAATTCAAGTAGGATTCTAACAAGATTATCCTCTCCAAATCCAACTCAAATTCGAATTTCAAACCTTGTGGATTTTCCACAACAAATTCGAATCCTACTTGGACTGTGATTCAAAATTTGAATTTCAAATTCCAAATTCAAATTTCAAATTTCAAATTTCAAATTTAAATTTCAAATTCAAATTTCAAATTCAAAATTCAAATTTCAAATTTCAAAATTCAAATTTCAAATTTCAAAATTCAAATTTCAAATTCCACAAAACGGTTGTGTTTCATATTCTTGTTCTCATGGATAATTTTCTACAACTCCAATCCAATCTCAAATAAAATCATGACAACTTTATTTGGAGTTTGAATAATTGTGTACTATATTATCCAAAACAAAATCTGAATCCAACCGGAGAGAATCTTGTCTACCATCCTAATCCTATGTCATCACCATCCATGCATAATAAACTAGCCAATAGCATACACAAATCAATTTGCCAAACGTTAAGGAATTATGTGGAGCTAGTAGAGGGACTGATTGGACATATATAATCGGGCTCCCGTGATTCCATATGATCATCATTCTGTACCGAACAACTCAATCATATGATCACTAATTTCAGAGTCACACCACTATAAACCTGAAACTGAACTCCCAATTGTATACCGTATTACGTAAGCCTGTGACGAGCTACCATCCAATGACCTTGTCATATATGCAAAACCCTCATATGATATCCATGATCAGCCTTAGGTCAAAGTTCGTTTAATCCTACTGATCAGGCTATCTTAAAGTTCCATTATACTACCGAATCAAGAAAATGATTATTCACCATATGTGAATAAGAAGTCATCTGCCCAGCAGACGACCCAAGGCCTTGTCCATTTTCACATTCAGTATAATGCCTTTAAGAGGATACCTTTAACTCCTCAGAGCTATGATTCCGATATCTGCAAACAAACCCTTCATCGTATACAAGTCATGCACCCAACGAACCGGTCTATAAGCTTACTACCTCTAAGAGGCTTTAGCCATTGGAACATCAAAGTACACAAGTCATATACATGAAGTAGTTCATTTACTCGGGATTAATGTTATTGCACAATGAACGTCAAAAGCAGATTGATCCACTCGTAGCGGACTACGTAGATCAATCACGCTTTAGTCCCGGTCTAATATGTCACCACCGAGCAACATATCCATGTCTCTACTTGGGAGTCCAGCTCCAGACAGTCAAGACAGACCGTCCCCTCCAAGGCTTTAGACAACATAATAGTCTTAACATGAGTTAGATGCTCGGTCTAACCCCATAGACTACAGACCATAGTTTAGACTGCTAACTTTAGAACATTGTCTTCTCGCATACAAAAGTCCATTGCATGCAACGTTCCAACAGTTTTAACACAAGCAGTCAGTGAGCCATATTTGCTTACATTTACTTTAACATGTAAATAAGATGAGGACAGATAGCAATGTAATGAATAACCTCTATGTATAATTTTATTATCCAGTTCAAAATGAATACATCAAAATGTCTCTAATACTTAGGGCATTTCCTAACACTTGGTGGGGCTGCAGCCCCTGCCCTCGGGCAGGATGGGGCTATGGCAGCCCCTGTGCAGGCCAACACCAGCCACGGCCGCAGGCTTGGCCTGCAGCCAAGGGTGGCCGTGGCCTGCCCAAGGCTGGCCGTAGCCTCTGGCTGCAAGCGCTGCCTGCAGGCTGCAGGCGCTACCGGCATCCTGCCGGTTGCTGCGCCCGGCCTGGGCATGCAGCCTGGCGCTACAGGCTTGGCCTGCAGCCCGACAAGGCTGCACATAGGGGGCAGCCGTGGGCTGCCAGCACTTTGGGGCGACGGTCTAAAAATCGAAAAATTTTGATTTTTAAATCAGAAATTTAATTTTAAATCATGTTTAAAAAATATGTAATTGAAAATTTGAAATTTTTTAAATTACATATTATTACACATGATGTTTAAAATTGTTTAAAATTTGAATTGGAAATTTAAATTTAAAATTCGAATTTGGAATTTGAATTTGAAATTTAAATTTTTGGAGATTTAAATTTTAAATAATTTTTGGGATGAGAAATAAATGGAAAGGCTACATAAAGATGGATATAAGAAGACGGAACAGAATTCAAGACCCAAAGAATGCTTTGGATGGAATTTTGTAATCTTTATTTTCTTTATTCTAGGATGGAACCATGGCTTGGTTATTCTGTCAATTATTTTTTCTGTGATATGTCATGGATGTATAAATATGTATTGATGGATGTTTTATATGCATATTTGATAACATGTCATATAGGATAAGTGAGTGCCGCTCATACTATATTGATCATACATAATTTGTCAAAACTTGAATGTTTTTCAAAATATTGAGTGGGAGAGGGTTTCAAACAAAACCCACAGCCTCCATTGTTGATCCATATGTGAAAGCATGGTAACGCCTCGCGTCAGTGCTGCCCTGACCACACCCCTCGGTAGGTGTTTACCGCCACTGGTATACTAGATTGGATCTCCTATGTGGAAAACGTGTTCGGGTACGATCCTATTCATGACCACCCCTCAGTGGCTTGGTAGGATGTGGATCGGGTTACGTAAACAATGGTTATATACTCAAGACTCGTTTAGTTATTAACCTTTCCTAAAAGCTCTGTTAACTAAACTGGTGGCCAAATAAGCGGTTATTAATATATATCTTAACCTTGGAGGATTTAAGGCAACATATATTAATTGGACGGGGTCCATATTCCGGCTATTTGTTTTCATGACCACCCCTCGGTAGCTTGGGGCAATAGGTGCTGAGAATTACCATTGCAATGCTACATGTTTTTCAAGTTTCATGTAGGAACATACTTGTATGTTTTATTTGCTAAATTATCTGTATATTTGCTTGGGCTTTGTAATGATGTCTAGTATAATTTTATTTCAGTTCAAAATGTCACCGACACCCCTCATTTCAATACTTATTGAGAATAAACTGAATGGCGATAATTATAAGGATTGGAAAAGAAATCTGTTAATAGTTCTCAGCTGCGAGAGACACAAGTTCGTACTGGACGAACCATGCCCACCAGGGCCAAAACCTGATACACTGATTGAGGAGGTCCCGGTTGCCTATACTCATTGGAGAGAATCCAATGATATAACTCGATGCTACATACTTGCTAGCATGACGAGTGCTTTACAAAAGCAGCATGAGACTTATCAAATCGCTGAGGAGATCATGGAAAATTTGGAGGACATGTTCGGAGGCCAAGAAAAATTGGCTCGACAGTCCGCTATCACCAGTATTATAAACTCTAAGCAGAAAGTGGGTACTCCGGTGAAGGACCATATGATCACTCTAATGGGATTCTTCGCTGAGGTTGCCGAAAACGGTGCTGAGTTGGACTACAACACCCAGATCGAGATGGTGTTCAAAACTCTGTCTACAGATTTTGTAGGGTTTAAGGCCGCATGCAATCTGGCGACAAGGGAGTTAGGACTAACCGAGCTCATGAAGCAACTCCAAGCTTATGAACGGATGATCAGGGATGGGGATGCTGTCCAACCCAAAGGTGAGGCCAATTTGGCGGAATCTTCCAAGCCCTCACGGAAGAGGAAGAGGCCAAATCAGAAGCAAGCGGCTTCCAGTTCTTCTAATCCTCTTGTCTCGGATGGGAAGAAGAAGAAGAAGAACAAGAAGCCCAGGGACCCTAAAAAGTTCAAGTGCTTCCGCTGTGGGAAGGTAGGTCACTTCAAGAAGGCTTGCCGGGAAATCCTAGCCGCCAAGGGCAAGGAAGGTAAAGAACTTCTTTACTTAGAAGCGTGTTTGGTAGAAGAATCGAAAGACACTTGGGTCATTGATTCGGGCGCCACTAATCATGTTTGTGTTTCTATGCAAGGGTTCGTGGAAACGGGAAGTCTACATGATAGGAACCTCTCGTTGCGAACTGGGGACGGTAGTTTTGTTGTGGCTGAGGCAGTGGGAGATGTTTACCTTTATTTTGATCAATTTAGGTTTATTTTATTAAAAGACTGTTTTTATGTTCCTAATTTTAGGAGGAACCTTATATCGGTAGCTTGTTTAATAAAGGATTCTTATTCAGTTTCTTTTAGTAAAAGAGTTGATATTCGTAGAAATAAGTCTTTTATCTGTTCTGGATGGATGGATGGATGGATGGAAACCTATATTTGATCAAACCAAAGATGTACTCACTGCTTGACACTGAATTAATTGATAACTCTAAAAGGTTGAAAGTTTCTCACTCTAACAAGGCGTATCTTTGGCATTTAAGACTTGGTCATATTAATCAGGATAGGATTCAAAGATTGGTGAAAGACGGTCCTCTGGAATCTCTGGAGGAGGCACGACTTCCCCAATGTGAGTCTTGTCTAGAGGGTAAAATGACTAAGAGGTCTTTTGGAGCTAAGGGTACAAGGGCTCAGGAGCTCTTAGAAATTGTGCACACTGACGTATGTGGCCCCATGAACGTCACAGCACGAGGAGGGTTCGAGTATTATGTCTCTTTTATAGATGATTACTCGAGGTATGGATATGTGTATCTGATGCACCGCAAGAGCGAAATCTTTGACAAGTTCAAAGAATATCGTGCGGAAGTGGAAAAGCAATTGGATAGATCCATAAAGACACTTCGATCTGATCGAGGTGGAGAATACCTCTCCGATGAATTTCTAGGACATCTTGTAGAGAATGGGATATTATCCCAATTGGCTGCACTTGGTACTCCACAACAGAATGGTGTAGCTGAAAGGAGAAACAGGACCTTATTGGATATGGTACGGTCCATGATGAGTTATTCAACGCTGCCATTATCATTTTGGGGATATGCTTTACAAACGGCGTGCTATATTCTGAACCAGGTTCCGAGCAAATCAATTCCCAGAACTCCGTATGAATTGTGGCGTGGCAGGAAGCCCTCCCTTGGACATATGAGAATATGGGGCTGCCCGGCACATGTACTGGATGGGGATGCGAAGAAGTTGGAACCAAGATCAGAATTATGCATGTTTGTAGGGTATCCAAAAGGAACTAAAGGAGGTCTGTTCTATAACCCGAAGGAACAAAAGGTCATTGTCTCAACCCATGCGACATTCTTGGAGGAAAGTCACATGAATGACTTTAAGCCTCGAAGCAAAGTGGTGCTAGAGGAGTTATTGGGTGAAAGAACTGCTCCACAGATTTCGGTCTTGGACGCAAGTCTGAGTTCCAGTGAAAGACCTGCAGACGATCAACAATTTAGGGTGCCTCATCTAGTGGGAGGGTTTCAAAGAAATCCAATTTTTTCATGTATGATGCTGAGGTATACCAGGCCGAGGCTCATGAGCATGAGGATGATCCGGTCACCTATGATGAAGCTATAAATGATGTTGATTCTAAATCTTGGAAACAGGCTATGAACAATGAGATGGATTCTATGAAATCCAACTCTATTTGGGAACTTGTAGATTTTCTGAATGGGATAAAACCCATTGGATGCAAATGGGTCTACATAAGAAAGAAGGATATGGAAGGGAGAGTGGAAACTTTTAAAGCTAGACTGGTTGCAAAGGGGTATACGCAAAAGGCTGGAATCGATTACGATGAAACCTTTTTGCCTGTTGCTATGCTGAAGTCTATCCGTATTCTTCTGTCCATTGCTGCGGCTCTCGATTACGAGATCTGGCAAATGGATGCCAAGACGGCATTCTTGAATGGCCATCTTGAAGAGTGTATCTATATGATACAGCCCGAAGGGTTCATAGCGAAAAGCCAAGAAAGGAAAGTCTGTAAGTTGCTTAGATCCATTTATGGATTAAAGCAAGTATCCCGCTCATGGAACCAGAGGTTTGATCAAGTGATTAAGACATTTGGTTTTGAGCAGAACGTTGATGAACCTTGTGTTTATAAACGTATTAAGGATGGAAAAGTGGTCTTTCTGATACTCTATGTCGATGATATACTACTCAATGGGAATGATGTAGGGAACTTATCATCGGTCAAGCTTTGGTTACACCAATAGTTTGACATGAAGGACTTGGGAGAAGCTAATTATTGTAGGAAAATAAATCGGTAAAAACGTATCAGAGTGGCGTAGCGGAACAATAAAAAATTTTTAGATCGTTAAATATCTCATGATGCCATATACAATAAATCAACAACAATTAAAACTCATACCTCAAGGACGCCAATCTTGTAGGAGGAGAATGATCGGAGGCTTCAACCAACTAGCCTTCGCTACTATTCTCCAATTCCCGAATGGCTGAGTGTGTGGGTACTCTGAACCTCGATCGGTATGCTAGCACTGCTAGTCTTCTTCAGACCACCCAGATCACTAAAGAACTTTATTGTCACGATGAGCTGTGCAACAATAAGCCTGCTCACCTGAGAGTCTGTGGTCTGAGAGAACTGGAGTGGCAGGACCTCTATTTATAGACCTGCATGAGGTGGTTCTCTGAATTTGAATTGGATTTGGAAAAGATATTTTCCCTTATCCATAACCATAAAATCCAAATTTTTCCAAGGGAGAATCTCCACAATAAAATTCAGTTTTCTTAGGATAAATCCAATCCAAATCTAAACAAGATTTTAACTAGAATTTTATCCCCCTTTTTCAACCAAAAAATCTGAATTTCTAGGAGAAAATCTTCTCCAAATTTTCGGCCACTTTTAGGATAAGGAAGAATCAAAATTCCACTAGGATTTTCAAGCTTGAATCTTATCTCAACCTTATCCAAAAATAACCGAATTTCCTAGGAGAGATTCTCCAAATTTTCGGCCACTTTTCAGGGAAGGAGAGAATCCAAATTCAACTAGGATTGAAGCTTGAATTTTCCCTTGAATCTTATCCATAAAATCTGAATTTTTCATTGAGGATTATCCTCAAAATTTTTGTCCACTTTTGTTGGGATTTAGATTCAAAATTCAAGTAGGATTCTAACAAGATTATCCTCTCCAAATCCAACTCAAATTCGAATTTCAAACCTTGTGGATTTTCCACAACAAATTCGAATCCTACTTGGACTGTGATTCAAAATTTGAATTTCAAATTCAAATTTCAAACTCAAATTTCAAATTTCAAATTTCAAATTTAAATTTCAAATTCAAATTTCAAATTCGAATTTCAAATTCAAATTTCAAATTCAAATTTCAAATTCAAAATTCAAATTTCAAATTTAAAAATTAAAATTTCAAATTCCACAGAACGGTTGTGTTTCAAATTCTTGTTCTCATGGATAATTTTCTACAACTCCAATCCAATCTTAAATAAAATCATGGCAACTTTATTTGGAGTTCGAATAATTGTGTACTCTATTATCCAAAACAAAATCTGAATCCAACCGGAGAGAATCTTGTCTACCATCCTAATCCTGTGTCATCACCTCTATGCATAATAAACCAGCCAATAGCATACACAAATCAATTTGCCAAACGTTAAGTAATTATGTGGAGCTAGTAGAGAGAATGATTGGACATATATAATCGGGCTCCCGTGATTCCATATGATCATCATTCTTTACCGAACAACTCAATCATATGATCACTAGTTTCAGAGTCATACCACTATAAACCTGAAACTGAACTCCCAATTATATACCGTATTACGTAAGCCAGTGACGAGCTACTATCCAATGACCTTGTCATATATGCAAAACCCTCATATGATATCCATGATCAGCCTTAGGTCAAAGTCCGTTTAATCCTACTGATCAGGCTATCTTAAAGTTCCATTATACTACCGAATAAAGAAAATGATTATTCACCATATGTGAATAAGAAGTCATCCGCCCAGTAGACGACCCAAGGCCTTGTCCATTTTCACATTCAGTATAATGCCTTTAAGAGGATACCTTTAACTCCTCAGAGCTACGATTTCGATATATGCAAACAAACCCTTCATCGTATACAAGTCATGTACCCAACGAACCGGTCTATAAGCTTACTACCTCTGAGACGCTTTAGCCATTGGAACATCAAAGTACACAAGTCATATACATGAAGTAGTTCATTTACTCAGGATTAATGTTATTGCACAATGAACGTCAAAAGCAGATTGATCCACTCATAGCGGACTACGTAGACCAATCACGCTTTAGTCCCGGTCTGATATGTCACCACCAAGCAACATATCTATGTCTCTACTTGGGAGTCCAGCTCCATATAGTCAAGACAGACCGTCTCCTCCAAGGCTTTAGACAACATAATAGTCTTAACATGAGTTAGATGCTCGGTCTAACCCCATAGACTACAGACCATAGTTTAGACTGCTAACTTTAGAACATTGTCTTCTCGCATACAAAAGTCCATTGCATGCAACGTTCTAACAGTTTTAACACAAGCAGTCAGTGAGCCATATTTACTTACATTTACTTTAACATGTAAATAGGACGAGGACAGATAGCAATGTAATGAATAACCTCTATGTATAATTTTATTATCCAGTTCAAAATGAATACATCAAAATGTCTCTAATACTTAGGGCATTTCCTAACAATTATGTTCTAGGCATTCGTCTCTTCAGAGATCGAGAGAACAAAATGATAGCGTTATCCCAAGCTTCATACATAGATAAAATAATTGACAAATATGCAATGCAAGAGGCAAAGAAAGGCTCAGAACCTTCTATTGCCGGTCTAACTCTTTCATTGGATGACTGTCCCAAGACATCGGAAGAAAGAGAGCGTATGAGTAAGGTCCCTTATGCATCCGCTGTGGGTAGCCTTATGTACGCTATGCTTTGCACTCACCCGGATATATGTTTTGCAGTAGGTATGGTGAGTCGATATCAAGCAAATCCTGGAACCAAGCACTGGCAAGCTGTAAAGCATATACTCAAGTATCTTAAGAGAACGAGGGATTATGTGCTGGTGTATTCTGGAGGGGACCTAACACCGATAGGATACACGGACTCAGACTTCCAGACTTGTAAGGATTCGAGGAAATCGACATCTGGATCAGTGTTTTTACTCGGAGGAGGCGCCATTGTGTGGAGGAGCGTGAAGCAGGGCTGCACAGCTGACTCTACTATGGAGGCTGAGTATGTGGCTGCGGCTGAGGCATCTAAAGAAGCGGTTTGGCTCCGCAAGTTCTTTAGAGACCTTGAGGTCATTCCGGGTGTTGACAAGCCTATCACACTTTAATGTGATAATACAGGGGCTATTGCCAACACAAGGGAATCTCGGCACCACAAGAGGACCAAGCACATTGATCGGAGATATCATATTATTAGAGAGCACGTGGAGACAGGTCAAGTGGATGTATATAAGATCGCGTCCGAGGACAACATCGCCGATCCCTTTACTAAGACTTTGGTGACTAGAAGCTTTGAGAGGCACGTAGAGGCGATGGGGATGCGTAACATGGCACATCTGCTGGCTTAGGGCAAGTGGGAGATTGTTAGGAAATGCCCTAAGCATTAGAGACATTTTGATGTATTTATTTTGAACTGGAGAATAAAATTATATATAGAGGTTATTCATTACATTACTATCTGTCCTCGTCTTATTTACATGTTAAAGTAAATGTAAGCAAATATGGCTCCCTGATTGTTTGTGTTAGACTGTTAGAACGTTGCATGCAATGGATTTTTGTATGCGAGAAGACAATGTTCTAAAGTTAGCAGTCTAAACTATGGTCTGTAGTCTATGGGGTTAGACCGAGCATCTAACTCATGTTAAGACTATTATGTTGTCTAAAGCCTTGGAGGGGATGGTTTGTCTTGACTGTCTGGAGCTGGACTCCCAAGTAGAGACATGGATATGTTGCTTGGTGGTGACATATTAGACTGGGACTAAAGCGTGATTGATCTACAAAGTCCGCTTTGAGTGGATCAATCTGCTTTTAACGTTCATTATACAGTAACCTTAATCCTGAGTAAAAGGACAGCTTCATGTATATGACTTGTGTACTTTGATGTTCCAATGGCTAAAGCGTCTTAGAGGTAGTAAGCTTATAGACCGGTTCGTTAGGTGCATAACTTGTATACGATGAAGGGTTCGTTTACATATATTGGAATCATAGCTCTAATGAGGAGTTAAGGGTATCCTCTTAAAGGCATTATACTGAATGTGAAAATGGACAAGGCCTTGGGTCGTCTGCTGGGTGGATGACTTCTTATTCACATATGGTGAATAATCATTTTCTTTATTCGGTAGTATAATGGAACTTTAAGATAGCCTGATCAATAGGATTAAACGGACTTTGGCCAAAGGCTGATCATGGATATCATATGAGCGTTCTGCGTACATGACAAGGTCATTGGACGATAGCTTGTCACAGGCTTACGTAATACAGTATATAATTGGGAGTTCAGTTTCAGGTTTATAGTGGTGTGACTCTGAAACTAGTGATCATATGATTGAGTTGTTCGGTAAAAGAATGATGATCATATGGATTTGCGGGAGCCCGATTATATATGTCCAATCAGTCCCTCTACTAGCTCCACATAATTCCTTAACGTTTGGCAAATTGATTTGTGTATGCTATTGGCTGGTTTATTATGCATGGATGGTGATGACACAGGATTAGGATGGTAGACAAGATTATCTCCGGTTGGATTCAGATTTTGTTTTGGATAATAGAGTACACAATTATTCGAACTCCAAATAAAGTTGCCATGATATTATTTGAAATTGGATCGGAGTTGTAGAAAATTATCCATGAGAACAAGAATTTGAAACACAACCATTTTGTGGATTTTGAAATTTGAAATTTGAATTTTGAATTTGAAATTTGAATTTGAAATTCGAATTTGAAATTTGAATTTGAAATTTGAAATTGAAATTCGAATTTGAAATTTGAATTTGAAATTTAAATTTGAAATTTGAAATTTGAAATTTGAAATTTGAAATTTGAATTTGAAATTCGAATTTGAAATTTGAAATTCAAATTTTGAATCACAGTCCAAGTGAGATTTGAATTTGTTGTAGAAAATCCACAAGGTTTGAAATTCGAATTTGAGTTGGATTTGGAGAGGATAATTTTGTTAGAATCATACTTGAATTTTGAATCTAAATCCTAACAAAAGGTGGACGAAATTTTGAGGATAATCCTCAATGGTATTTCGGTTTTTGTGGATAAGGTTCAAAGGGAAAAATTCAAGTTTCAATCCCAGTTGAATTTGGATTCTCTCCTCCCTAAAAAGTGGCCAAAAATTTGGAGTGTATCTCCTAGGAAAATTCGGTTATTTTGGATAAGGTTGAGATAAGATTCAAGCTTGAAAATCCTAGTGGAATTTTGATTCTCCCTTATCCTAAAAGTGGCCGAATTTTATGAGGAGATTTTCTCCTAGGAATTTCGGATTTTTTGGTTGAAAAAGGAGCGATAAAATTCTAATTGAAATCTTGTTTAGATTTAGATTGGATTTATCAATAATGGTCGAATTTTATTGTTGAGAATCTCCCATAGAAAATTCAGATTTTTATGGTTATGGATAAGGGAGAATATCTTTTCCTAGTCCAATTCAAATTCAGAGAATCACCTCATGTAGGTCTATAAATAGAGGTCCTGCCACTCCAGTTCTCTCAGACCACAGACTCTCAGGTGAGCAGGCTTATTGTTGCACAGCTCATCGTGACAATAAATTATTTGGAGATCTGGGTGGTCGGAAGAAGACTAGTAGTGCTAGCATACCGATCGAGGTTCAGAGTACCCACACACTCAACCATTCGGGAATTAGAGAATAGTAGAGAAGGCTAGTTGGTTGAAGCCTCCGGTCATTCTCCTCCTGCAAGATTGGCGTCCTTGAGGTATGAGTTTTAATTGTTGTTGGTTTATTGTATATGACATCATGAGATATTTAACGATCTAAAAATTTTTTATTGTTCCGCTATGCCACTCTGATACGTTTTTACCAATTTATTTTCCTACATCTCTTTCTTCCGATGTCTAGGGACAGTCATCCAATGAAAGAGTTAGACTGGCAATAGAAGGTTACGAACCTTTCTTTGCCTCTTGCATTGCATATTTGTCAATTATTTTATCTATGTATGAAGTTTGGGATAACGCTATCATTTTGTTCTTTTGATCTCTGAAGAAACGAATGCCTAGAACATAATTAGCTTCTCCCAAATCCTTCATGTCAAACTGTTGGTGCAGCCAAAGGTTGACTGATGATAAGTTCCTTACATCATTCCCAATGAGTAGTATATCATTTGACATAGAGTACTAGAAAGACCACTTTTCCATCCTTAATATGTTTATAAACACAGGGTTCATCAACGTTCTGCTCAAAACCAAATGTCTTGATCGCTTGATCAAATCTCTGGTTCCATGAGCAGGATGCTTGCTTTAATCCATAAATGGATCTAAGCAACTTGTAGACTTTTCTTTCTTGGCCTTTTGCCACGAACCCTTTGGGCTATATCATGTAGATACACTCCTCAAGATGGCCATTCAAGAATATCGTCTTGACGTCCATTTGCCAGATCTTGTAATCGAGAGCCACAGCAATGGACAGAAGAATACGAATAGACTTCAGCATAGCAATAGGCGAAAAGGTTTCATCATAATTGATTCCTGCCTTTTGTGTGTACCCCTTTGTAACCAGTCTAGCTTTGAAAGTTTCCACTCTTCCTTTCGCATCCTTTTTTCTCTTGTAGACCCATTTGCATCCAATGGGTTTTATCTTATCCGGCAGATCTATAAGTTCCCAAACAGAGTTGGATTTCATAGAATCCATCTCATTATTCATAGCCTGTTTCCAAGATTTAGAATCAACATCATTTATAGCTTCATTGTAAGTAACCGGATCATCCTAATGCTCATGAGCCTCGTCCTGGTATACCTCAGCATCATACATGAAGAAATTAGGCTTCTTCGAAACCCTCCCACTATGACAAGGCACCCTAAATTGTTGATTGTCTGTAGGTCTTTCATCGAAACACAAACTTGTGTCCAAGATCGAAACCTGTGGAGTAGTTCTTTCACCCGATAACTCCTCTAACACCACTTTGCTTCGAGGCTTAAAGTTATTCATGTGACTTTCCTCCAAGAATGTCGCATGGGTTGAAACAATGACTTTTTGTTCCTTCGAGTTATAGAACAGACCTCCCTTAGTTCCCTTACGATATCCTACAAATATGCACAATTCTGATCTTGATTCCAACTTCTTCACATTCCCATCTAGTATATGTGCCGGGCAACCCCATATTCTCATATGTCCAAGGGAAGGCTTCCTGCCACACTATAATTCATACGAAGTCCTGAGAATCGATTTGCTTGGAACCTGGTTCAGAATATAGCACGTCATTTGTAAAGCATATCCCCAGAACGATAACAGCAGTGTTGAATAATTCATCATGGACTGTACCATATCCAACAAGGACTTGTTTCTCCTTTTGGCTACACCATTCTGTTGTGGAGTACCGGGTGCAGTCAATTGAGATAATATCCCATTCTCTACAAGATGTCCTAGAAATTCATCGGAGAGGTATTCGTCACCTCGATCAGATCGAAGTGCCTTTATAGATTTACCCATTTGCTTTTCCACTTCCGCATGATACTTTTTGAACTTATCAAAGGTTTTGCTCTTGCGATGCATCAGGTACACATATCCATACCTCGAGTAATCGTCTATAAAGGAGACATAATACTCAAACCCTCCTCGTGCTATGACGTTCATGGGGCCACATACGTCAGTGTATATAATTTCTAAGAGTTCCTGAGCCCTAGTACCCTTAGCTCCAAAGGACCTCTTAGTCATCTTACTTTCAAGACAAGACTCACATTGAGGAAGACGTACCTCCTCCAGAGATTCTAGAGGACCGTCTTTCACCAATCTTTGAATCCTATCTTAATTAATATGACCAAGTCTTAAATATCAAAGATACGCCTTGTTAGAGTAAGAAACTTTCAACCTTTTAAAGTTATCTATTAATTCGGTGCCAAGCAGTGAGTACATCTTTGGTTTGATCAAACATAGGTTTCCATCCATCCGTCCAGAATAGATTAAAGACTTATTTCTACGAATATCAACTCTTTTACTAAAAGAAACTGAATAAGAATCCTTTATTAAACAAGCTACCGATATAAGGTTCCTCCAAAAATTAGGAACATAAAACAGTCTTTTAATAAAATAAACCTAAATTCATCAAAGTAAAGATAAATATCTCCCACTGCCTCAGCCACCACTAAGCTACCGTCTCCAGTCCGTAATGAGAGGCTCCTATCACGTAGACTTCTTGTTTCCACAAACCCCTGTAAAGAAACACAAACATGATTAGTGGCATCTGAATCAATGACCCATGTGTCTTTCGATTCTTCCACCAAACACGCTTCTAAATAGTGAAGTTCCTTACCTTCCTTGCCCTTTGTGACTAGGAATTCCCAGCAAGCCTTCTTGAAGTGACCTACCTTACCATAGTGGATGCATTTGGACTTTTTAGGGTCCCTAGACTTCTTGTTCTTCTTCTTCTTCTTCCCATCTGAGACAGGAGGATTAGAAGAACTGGAAGCCACTTGCTTCTTATTTGGCCTCTTCTTCTTCTGTGAGGGCTTGGAAGATTTCACCAAATTGGCCTCCCTTTTGGGTTGGACCGCATCCCCATCCCTGATCATCCACTCATAAGCTCGGACTTGCTTCATGAGCTCAGTGAGTCCTAACTCCCTTGTTGCCAGATTGTATGCGGCCTTAAACCCCACAAAATCTTTTGACAGAGTTTTGAACACCATCTCGATCTGGGTGTTGTAGTCCAACTCAGCACCGTTTTGGATAGATTCAGCAAAGAATCCCATTAGAGTGATCATATGGTCCTTTACCGGAGTACCTACCTTCTGCTTGGAGTTCATAATGCTGGTTATAGTAGACTATTGAGCCAATTTTTCTTGGCCTCCGAACATGTCCTCCAGATTTTCCATGATCTCTTTAGCAACTTGATAAGTCTCATGCTACTTTTGTAAAGCACTCATCATGCTAGCTAGAATGTAGTATCGAGCTATCTCATTGGATTCGCTCTAATGAGTATAGGCAACTGGGACCTCCTCAAGCGGTGTGTTAGGTTTGGGCCCAGGTAGGCATGGTTCGTCCAGCATGAACTTGTGTCTCTCGCAGCTGAGAACTATGAGTAGATTTCTTTTCCAGTCTTTATAATTATTACCATTCAGCTTATTTTCTGTAAGTATTGAAATGAGGGGTGTCGGTGACATTTTGAACTGAAATAAAATTATACTAGACATCATTACAAAGCCTAAGTAAATATACAGATAATTTAGCAAATAAAACATACAAGTATGTTCCTACATGAAACTCGAAAAACCATGTAGTATTACAATGGTAATTCTCAGCACTTATTGCCCTACCCACCGAGAGGTGGTCATGAAACAAATAGTCGGAACATGGACTCCGTCCAACTAATATTGTTTCCTTAAATCCTCCAAGGTTAAAACATATATTAATAACTGCTTATTTTGGCCACCAGTTTAGTTAACAGAGCTTCTAGGGAAGGTTAATAACTAAACGAGTCTTGAGTGTATAACCATTGTTTACGTAACCCGATCCACGTCCTACCAAGCCACTAAGGGGTGGTCATGAATAGGATCGTGCCCGAATATGTTTTCCACATAGGAGATCCAACCTAGTATACCGGCGGCAGTAAACACCTACAGAGGGGTGCGCTCAGGGTAGAACTGACGCGAGGCGTTACCATGCTTTCACATATGGATCAACAATGAAGGCTGTGCGTTTTGTTTAAAACCCTCTCCCACTTAATATTTTGAAAAACATGTAAGTTTTGACAAATATGTATGATCAATATAGTATGAGCGGCACTCACCTATCCTATATGACATGTTATCAAATATGCATATAAAACATCCATCAATAGATATTTATACATCCATGACATATCGCAGAAAAAATAATTGACACAATAATGACCAAGCCATGGTTCCATCCTAGAACAAAGAAAATAAAGATTAAAAAATAACATCCAAAGCATTCTTTGGGTGTTGAATTTTGTTCCATCTTCTTGTATCCATCTTTATGTAGCCTCTCTATTTATTTCTCATCCCTTGAATCATTTAAAATTTAAATCCCAAAAATTTAAATTTCAAATTCAAATTTCAAATTCGAATTTCAAATTTAAATTTCAAATTCAAATTTTAAACAATTTTAAACATCATATGTAACAATATGTAATTTCAAAATTTTAAAATTTTAATTACATATTTTTAAACATGATTTAAAATTAAATCTCAAATTTAAAAATTAAAATTTTCTATTTTTCGGCCCATGGGGCTCGGAGGCTCGAAATTGCCGTGGGCAGCTCCTAGGCCCTGGGGGGGCTGGTAGCCCAGGGCCACAGGCTTAGTGTAGTCCAGCCGGCTGCACGCCCGGGTAATGGCCGACCCTTGGGTAGGCCACGACCACCCCTGGCTGCAAGCAAAGTCTGCAGCCGTGGGTGGTCATGGCCTAGACAGGGGCTGCCACAGCCCCATCCTACCCGATGGCCTATCGCGAGGGGCCATGCCTCGATTTTCGTGTCATATTCCAATTTATCCATTAGGATCTTCAAAAATTAATTTGAATCCTAATTAAATTGAAACTTTCCACACATCAAAATTTCAACCTTTAAATTAAATTTAACTTTTGGAAAAAAATAAATTACGGTCTTTACTCTTTAATCTCCTCTAAGAATAATTACATAAAATTTCCTAAACCATTTCCGGTGTACAAAAATTCTAATCATAATAATTCTAAGAGGCAAAAAATTAAAATCCATGGGAAAATTACAATGTTAATAAACTGCTCCCATGGTTACATAAAAAATTCCTAGATACAATTTTCTAAATTCCAAGGAACCATAACCGGCAATAAACAAGCATGCTTATAATAATTTAAAAAATTAAAATAACCACATACTACATACATAATCCATGATAACAACATGAAGGAATCCTAGAATGCCACTCTCTAAATATCAAATCCATACATAAATAAAAAGACTAATTAATTATCTAATTTGTGTACATGGCATAGTCATGAGATGGCTCTGATACCAATCGTAGGAAATAAATTGGTAAAAATGTATCAGAGTGGCGCAGTGGAACAATAAAAATTTTTTAAGATCGTTAAATATCTCATGATGCCATATACAATAAACTAACAATAATTTAAACTCATACCTCAAGGACGCCAATCTGCAGGAGGAGAATGATTGGAGGGCTTCAACCAACTAGCCTTCTCTACTATCCTCCAATTCCCAAATGGCTGAGTGTGTGGGCACTTTGAACCTCGATCGGTATGCTAGCACTGCTAGTCTTCTTCCGACCACTCAGATCTCTAAAGAACTTATTGTTACGATAAGTTGTGCAACAATAAGCCTGCTCATCTGAGAGTCTGTAGTCTGAGAGAACTGGAGTGGCAGGACCTCTATTTATAGACTTGCATGAGGTGATCCTCTGAATTCGAATTGGATTAGGAGAAGATTTTCTCCCTTATCCACAACACAAAATTTAAAATTTTCAAGCCAAAATCCTAACTAAAAAATTCGGCCATTCTCTAGAATTTTATGCTCAAAATTCAAATAGGATTTTAACTTGAATTTTATCTCCCATTAACCAACCAAAAATCTGAAAATTCATTAGGATTTCCAATGAATATTTTCAGCCATAAAAAAAAATAGAATCCTATAAGGACTGTGATTCAAAATTTGAATTTCAAATTTCAAAGTTAAAATTTCAAATTCAAATTTCAAATTTCAAATTTAAATTTCAAATTCAAATTCGAATTTCAAATTTAAATTTCAAATTCAAATTTCAAATTTAAATTTCAAATTTCAAATTTCAAAATCCACAAACAGTTGTATTTCAAATTCTTGTTCTTATGGATAATTTTCTACAACTCTAATCCAATCTCAAATAAAATTATGGAAACTTTATTTGGAGTTCGAATAATTGTGTATTCTATTATCCAAAACAAAATCTGAATTCAACTGGAGAGAATCTTGTCCACCATCCTAATCCTATGTCAACACCATCCATGCATAATCAACTAGCCAATAGCGTACACAAATCAATTTGCCAATCGTTAGGGAATTATGTGGAGCTAGTAGAGGGACCAATTGGACATATATAATCGGGCTCCCGTGAATCCATATGATCATCATTCTTTACCAAACAACTCAATCATATGATCACTAATTTCATAGTCACACCACTATAAACCTGAAACTGAACTCTCAATTATATACCGTATTACGTAAGCCTGTGACAAGCTACTGTCCAATGACCTTATCATATATGCAGAACCCTCATATGATATCCATGATCAGCCTTAGGTCAAAATTTGTTTAATCCTACTAATCAGGATCTTAAAGTTCCATTATACTACCGAATAAGAAAATGATTATTCACCATATGTGAATAAGAAGTCATCCGCCCAGCAGACGACCCAAGGCCTTGTCCATTTTTACATCTAGTATAATGCCTTTAAGAGGATACCCTTAACTCCTTATTAGAGCTATGATTCCGATATCTGTAAACAAACCCTTCATCATATACAAGTTATGCACCCAACGAACGGGTCTATAAGCTTACTACCTCTGAGACGCTTTAGCCATTGGAACATCAAAATACACAAGTCATACACATGAAGTAGTTCATTCACTCAGGATTAAGGTTACTGCACAATGAACGTCAAAAGTAGATTGATCCACTCATAGCAGACTATGTAGATCAATCTTGCTTTAGTCTCGGTCTAATATGTCACCTCCAAGCAACATATCTATGTCTTTACTTGGGAGTCTATGCTCCAAACACTCAAGACAAACCATCCCCACCATGGCTTTAGACAACATAATAGTTTTAACATGAGTTAGATGCTCGGTCTAATCCCATAGACTACAGACCTTAGTTTAGACTGCTTATTTTAGAATATTGTCTTCTTGCATACAAAAGTCCATTACATGCAACGTTCTAACAGTTTTAACACAAACAGATAGGGAGTCATATTTGCTTACATTTACTTTAACATGTAAATAGAATGAGGACAAACAGCAATGTAATGAATAATATCTATATATAATTTTATTATCCAGTTCAAAATAAATACATCAAAATGCCTCTAATGCTTAGGACATTTCCTAACATAATGTGCAACTAGTACATAAGGAAATATTACAGTATTTCATGTTGCAGACATGAAAATGCTTAAACTTACCACCACTGTGATAATGTCCACTTCTGGGACTCCTCCGCAGTTTTATCTCTAGTTTGGGTCCCTATAGACATAGTATTGTCTGTTAATACCCATCATTAATTATCACTTAGGATATATTCATTTTGTGATAAATTTTATAATACATTTCAACTTTTTATGTGATACATGGTCTGCAATATGCCCGTGTCCCTACCAGTGTACCTCTCGGGTTCATTCTACACGGCCGTGTTTCAAGGTACAAGCCCGTGTACTATTTGAACTCTAGATTTTTTACTATAAAATCTTTATTTTGGGTTTTATAATTTTATTTAAGACATTCTAGATCCTTTACAGTCCTTTTCGAGCCTTTCAGAAATTTTTGGTCAAAATGATCATTTTGCCTCTGACGGGCCTCGGGACTGTAACTATTCCATTCTATCATTTCTCCCGAATTTTCTAAACCTAAATATCATAAAATAATATTCCCTAGACTTCTGTATCGTTTTACAGCTTCATTTGCTATAAAATCACAATTGTTCATTTTCTGACCCTCGATTACTATTCATCCGACACCTAAGGTCGTTTCTAGTTTTTCTAGCATTTAGGAGCCTCAAATAGGTATTTTATTATTCCTGAAATGTTTTTCATCCCGTCCCTGAGCCTCGGTTCCTAAGGGGTTTAGGTTTCCTATTCTGATCTAATTTTTCTCCCTCGTTTCCTAAAATACCCCTAACGTGAATTTTTTCTCGTTTTAAGCATTTTAGTCACTAAAGGGTCGGTTACTATTCCTTTTGGGTTTGGTTTTTAATTATCAATCTTAACCCACTGCGGGGCCTCGGTTTCCTTTTCTGAGCCTATATTTTTACCCCTCGTTTCTCGAAATGCCCTTATGCCATTCTAGAAATTTTGACAGCATTTCCACTTGTATATTTAGGTTTCCCCAGCGTTAGGTACTCCTCAAGACCTTTGTACCTGCCACGTACTATACCAGAGACCTATTTCATACAAAGTTACCAAATTTTGTATAAAGTTTTCCACATTAACATCATTCAAACATAACATAAAATTCATCAAATTTTTTCCAATTATAGCCTCGATTTCTCATTGTAAATAACACCAAGGAATTTTCATCACCATAAATAAATATCACATATCACTCTTAGGTTTTCAAATGTAAATTTTAACATTAAAAACCTAAGAAAATTTTCATTCCAACCCTAGTATTAAGCCACGGATTTTCATGCTAGACCAGCATAGAAAATTTTGTTTTCATTCCTTCAACATTTCTCATCATTTTTCAACACTAAACTTTCTCATTTTTATCACACATAGGCCACGGATTTTGTGGGAAACAAGCATCAAAATTTTCTTGTTTCTAGATTCTAATTCATGCTTTGATCATCATGTTACCAAATGAACATAAATAACTATGCAATTCATTAATTTTTCTACATCATTTCCCCCCTATAAGGCCACATATTTTATGAAGATCAAGCATCAAATTTTGCTTGTTTCTTAGTTCTAGATCATGTTTCATTCATCCATAATCCCAAACCAACATAAACACCAATTCAAAACACAAAATTTACATCATTTTTCTACACCAATATACATGGATTTTCTTAAGGAAAATCAATGAAAATTGCTTCAAAATGGTCACTGACCTTATCACTTCAATTCCTTGCAATTTAAGCTTGGATTGGAAGCTAATTTAGTGATGAAACTTGTCAAATTTTTGCTTGGAATGGGAGGGTGATACACGGTCAGATTTGGGCAGAAAAATGGCAAGAGTTTGGCTTGGTTTTGTGATTTTTCCAAATGAATTTTTGATGCCTATTTATAGGAAAAAAGTCAGGGACTTCTTAGCAATTTTTCCCCACAATTTTCTAATTGTTTAGGGATCTTTTTGCACAGATTTTGGGGTCAAAATTTTAATCTTTTTGCTGATTTTTTTCCTTGTATGGCCGAACCCCTTTTCCAATTTTCTAAAAAAAATTTCAAGCATTTTTGGCTTGATCTTGTCCTTTGATCCAAAAAGCATTAAATCATGGCATTTAATGCTACCTACCACCATAAATTAGCCTTAATAAGCTAATTAACTAAATTGTATTTATGATGTCATCTTGACATCATCCAATTAATATATGAATTAATTCGTGATCAAATTTTGACCGAAAGTCAAACCGAATGGAATTTTATCGAAATCAAGTAGGCAGGTTCCGGGCACCTCCAGTGCGATCGATCTATTTTATTTTGCTTCCGTTTGTCCAGAATTCACTACCGTAAATTTTTGTTTTTTAGTGTACTTTGGTGCACTCTTCAGGGTTTTTGGCTTTGTTTTCGAGCCGTCTCAGCCATTTCTATTCGGTAAGATTTTCCATCTCCAAACTCACTCACTTTAACACTGCCAGAACATTTTCACAGTATTCTTAACAGTATTAAAACATAACTTTTTCACATTTTATTTATTAAAATTGATATATACATACAATTTTAATTTACTCTGAGAATCTAAAAATTCCTAGTTATCATAGTTTTTGACACTGCCACCACCATTGGAAAGCTCTCGCCGAGCTGAGTCCAACGGTGGGTCAACGTGATAGAACGGACACTGGAGTATGCCGCACGCGCTGCCCAAATGCCACCGGAGATGAAAAATTCAATCTGTCGTATCTCCGCTATCCGATGTCCGATCAACATGATTCCAGCCCTAAAAGACTCAGGGTGAAGAGTAGAACAAAACCAGGCCTCATTTCACCTCAACGGCCACTGGATCGCTCCGCTCAAAACTTCATCATCGCCGTCATGTCACCGCCATGGAAATCGTCGATTCCGGTGGAGTTGAGCAACACCACCGGTACCAAAATGCTCAGAGTGGTACGGGGAACAAAAACCCCAACTTAATTTCATGAAACAATGCCGGCACGGTAGAGATTGAACATCACTGTTGCCTTCCAATTTTCGAGGCCCGATTTCCCGCGATAGGAGGCTCGATTGACGAAATTGACACCACCAATAGGTTCCTCTCGTTAAGCTCTTCAAGATGGCGGCTGCCTTTTCCCTCGCCACTGCAGTCAACACTGGTCAATGATCGGTCAATGCCGGTCACGGACCGGTCAATGCCGGTCAACGGCGACCGGTGACCAAAAATTAAAGAATGGCCCGTTGGCCTATTTTCGACGTTCTGGACAAATCCGCAGCGTCAGAATTACAAGATAGAATTTCAAACATAAAGAATAAAGAATCAAAGTTTATGCACTCAAGACCGAACGGTTCATTCGATCGCCGGTGTGACGATTTCGGTAATGATTTCAGTCCCTTCATTCCTGAAATTTATGTTTTGGAATGATTATGTATTAATTATGTATTTTGGCATGTGAAATTGTAAGAAATATGGATGACAATGATGGATGATAAAAATGTATCGGAATGTGAAGATTTTTACATAAAAATTGAGTTTTAGGTAAAAATATAAGCCTCTGGTGTAGTACGTGTTAAATTAGAATAGGTTAGATGGTTTCAAGGTGTTTCCAAAATACCGAGACCCTAAAAATTAAGTGAAAATACTGCCAAAATTTCTAAAACGGCACAAAGGGGTATTTTAGGAAACGAAGGGTAAAAATGTGGTCGGGATGAAAACTTGAGCCCCCTCGGTGACCTAAGGTCAAAATAGTGCCACCCGAGGGTTGGTAAATAGTAAACCGAGAATTTCAACAATTAATGCTATAAAAGCTCAGTAAGGCCTAAGAAGAATTATTTTATGATTTTTGGGCTTAGAAAATCTAGTTTAAGTATTAAAGTGAAAATGATATAGCCTAAAGACCCGTTAGGGGCAAAACAGTCATTTTGACTAAAAATTCCAGGAATGATAAAAAAGGGCCCTAATGGACGTAAAATGGCTTTATTAAGTTTCTAAGGGCCAAATCAAGTTGTAAATAAAAGAAAAGTAATGTTATGATGAAAAATACCTCTAAAGGACAAAATGATAATTTTGCCAATAGTTCGGGATACAGAGGTGTCATTTTTCTAAAAGTTAGCAGAAAAGTGACAAATAAGGTTAATTAGGATTTTTAATGCCAAATTTAAGATTTTAAAAGAAGGAAAGTACTAAAATGAAAGTATAACCATTAGTCAAAGTTACTATTCACGTCAAAGTTACTATTTATCATAATTTTTGACAAAAGTTGATGGAAAAGTTATAGATAGGATATTAGATCCCTTATTCATGATTGGGAAATGAAAGGTAGAATTTTTACGTTTGATTAAGCTTTATATATGACTTAAGTAATGAAAATAACCGCTATTATTCCGGTTATAGGGATCCGCTTCAAACGCGATGAAGGCACGTCTGTGGACTAAGAAAGCAAGAAAGGAGATACGAACAGAAGTATCTGTAAGTTCAAACATGTGATTTATCAGCAACATGAACTGACATGTTATGTTATGCCTATAGGTTATGGTGTAAGTTCAAATATTTTCCTGTCTGTAACATGAATTGACTGATAGGTCTAAGTGTTATATGTTGTAAGTTTAAGCATTTCGTTGACTGCAACAGGAATTGACTGGTCATGTTTATGTGTTCTATGTGTAGTTTTTATGTCAAGATGTCATGATATGAATGTTACGGAAGCCATGTTATGAACTAGGTGTTATGTCTAAGTTAATGTAAATTGACTTGACATGTTTATGTCCATGTGTTATATGCAGTAAGTTCAGATATTTTAATGTCTGTAACATGAGTTTACATAATATGTTTATATGTTATGTATGACATGTAAATAAGTATTAAAGTACTATATGCACACTAACGTGGAAAATAAAATACCCACAAGTAAAGAATGTAATGTAAAAGTGTTCCAGACCCAAGAGGCACTGATAATGCCACCAGTTAAGAAGCACATGAAAGTCAGTAATGAAACCACTTTGGCGTACTAGCCTCCCACACAGGTGAAGGTTCCTTATGTTAAGTTATGTTATGTCTTCCAATCTAACAGTGGTGCGTCCCAGGTATGGAAGTCTAATGTTCAAGTTTAAGGTATGACCAATCATGGGGCCGAAAACCAGAACGTAACACAAGATAAAGACCTAAGACTTAAACTTTGCCCATAAACGAGCATAGTTAAGTCTAACATGTACTAATCGTATACTTAATGTTCTAAGTTATGGTTTATAGTCAAAGTTATGGTTCACAGTCAATGGTACTGTTCATAGTCAACCGTACTGTTCATGGTCAAAGTTACTATTTATAATAAATAGTAATACATAAGTAATGCATGTTATTTGTTTTGTTAATGATCTGTGGTATGCTTTATGTTAAGGATGTTTAAGTATACATAAGTGTATTTACGATGCTTAAGTATATTTACGAAGTTTTATGTATTTAAGTATGATAAGTATATTTATGATGTTAAATGTGAAAGTATTTTCATGATAATAAGTATGTTAAGTATGTCATGTTTACGATATTCAAGTATACGTAAGTATGACTATGATGTTTAAAGTATGTTAAGTATGAAGTATGTTCAAGATGTTAAAGTATGTTAAGTATGAAAGTATGTTCATGATACTAAGTATGTTAAGTATGTTCACCACGTTAAAGTATGTTAAGTATAAAATTATGTTTGTGATATTAAGTATCTTAAGTATATTTACGATGTGAAATATGTTAAGTATGATTATGATGTAAAGTATGCTCAAGTATGTATAAGTATGTTTACAATGTTCTGTACGTTAAGTATGAAATTTAAAATAACGTATGATATATGTTATGTTAATGTTCTAATGCCACAGCTAGTATCAGATATGCTCTGTCCGATATGGTATGAGTGATGTTAAATACGTTTAAGTATGAATTTTCAATAAGTTATGTTTTATGTTATGTTAATGCTCAGTCCTATATGGTAAGAATATTTATATGTTATGTATGTATGTTTGAACTTACTAAGCGTACCGCTCACAAGTTTATTCATGTTGTAAGTAAACAACCTGTGTGACAATAAGACAAGTGATGGATGACGAATGAGATCTGTATGTGCCAAGAGACTGGGCGAGGGTTATGGTACTACTATGAGTCTTCCACTGAGTTATTTAAAAGGAGTATTGAAATGATGTTTTATGATATATGTCAAGTTACGACAATGTAAAATTTTTATTCTAGTAAATGTTTTACGATTGTATAGTTTTCAAGTTTAAAGTTTAAGAAAAAAAATTGATCCCTATTTTCATGTTAAAATGAAAAGTTAAAATAAGTATGCTAAAAGTACGATACCAGCCACCACAGGTGGTATCAGACAAGTTAAAAGTAAGTTAAAAGTGAGTTACTGACGACCCATGAAGCAATGGTCTATCGTAGTCGGCTTTAGAGCTCGACCGCGTATAGCCTCCACGATAGGCGGGTCGTCACAATGTGTATTTGTTTATGTAAATGGTTTGTAATAAGTTTATTTTGAGTCCTTAAGTTTCCATTTTTAAGTTTATGTGGTTATGGTTGTGTTTACATTATTTTTATGAATGGTTGTGTGTAAATGAGAGCATAAATATTTTAGTGATTTGACATAATCTGTCCTCAAGGAAAGCTCATGGATTTTGGCTATTTTGACCCCCTTAGGGTCTGATTTTAGGATTTGATAAAACATAATGTTTTAGTAAAATTTCGTTATGGTCGTTTTTGTTTCAAAGAGCCTTTGGCCAAAAATGACACTACGATAGGTTTTTCGAGTGGTATTCACTTGGTGCCCAAAGCTAGGAACAAAATCTGAACCAAGAAATTGGTCTTGGGTTTTATTAATAGTTGACCACTTAGAGTCCGAACCAGACTTCGGGCTCAACATGAAAGTTGTAGATCTCATCGAGACCTTGAGATCAACCTATGCGTGTTTTAAAAATTTGACCGTTTCGAGCCTTAAACAGAGCTGTTTTCAAAATAATGCAAAACTGGGATTTTTGTAAAAACTGGGCACATAGGCCATGGGTTTAGTAAGATTAAGGCCAGTTAAAGTTAGAATTGAGCTCCGAGTGAACATGAGATTTGTTCATCTCATCGAGGATGAAAACTTTCATGTTTGTCGAATTTTCAAACAAAGTCGTTTTGGTCAAGTTTCAAAACAGTTTTCAAAAGTGGTTCAAAAACCACCTTCAAAATGTAACCTCAAAAATGTGTTTTAACACTTTAAAATATAAACATGGTTTAAACAAAAACGTCCCCCACCTTTCAATGGGGAGATAAGGGGACAGGCTCCAAACACATAATTTTCCAAGAATTTTATAAGTTAACCAAAACGAATTTCTTAAATAAAAAAAATAGTGTGTGTAGCCCGGTAGGCTACCACACCAAACAAGCCTTAGTAGCCCGTAGGCTACTACACCGAACAAGCCATAATGGCCTGATGGGCCACTACACCAAACAAGGAATAGTAGCCCGGTAGGTTACCACACCCAAACAGGCAAAGTTACCCGGCCAGTTACTACACCAAGTTTACGCATAGTAACCCGGTAGGCTACCCAGTTACCAATACACGAGGTAACTGGTCAGTTGACTGGTTAGCAACCAGTCAAGGACCGTGTTCTGAACAACACTGTGAGGAATGATGATTAATCTGTCAAGAAGATAGTTAATCAAACAACGATAGGAGTTAGATGCCAAATCCCCAAAGTAGGCTAATAGGGTACCGATGGGCCTTGGTACCACATAGGAACACAAGTAATAGTCACTAACAGTATTAGTGACTCAATGAAGGTGCTGATAAGATACGTTATTGATGATAGATGGTGACCTGTAAGCTGATAGAGCCGTGAGTACGAGTACGCATTTTGCTTGCAATTAGGTAAGTATAACTCTAACTACAGTATGAATAAAATGAATTTGAATGATGTTTTTATATTATGTTAAGTATGCCAAACATGTGCACGATGATGCACAACATATTTAAGAGCATATAGTTTCACAATCATGTAGATTAATGACAGTTCATATTAGATGCCACACGTCACTACCGCGTAGGATTAGGGATAGCTTAGAGAAGCATGTGCCTAGAAAAGATAAACAAGATGGAAATTTATAGGCGTGTCGTATCGGCCTTTTCAGTCGAAAGGGGTTTTTAAGATAAGTTAAAGTAGAAATTGAGCATCCGTGGATGGCTTTTCAGCTTTTTAACCACGGGCATTACCGATGGTCTGTGCACACACGGTATTGACACATGGGCCCTAAATAGACAAGAAGAAAAAGAAAAGAGAAGTTTGAAGTATAAATGAATATAACCAGATCATGCATTAGTTATAGTTCATCACGCTTCTAGTTATAGTAAGATGCATTTCAGTACACGATATATTCTGTTATGCATAATGTATGTAAAGTTTTATATTCAATAACATGTTATGTGATGATATGTGATTTGTTGCATGGTGTATGACCTGCTTATGTGATTTTAAGTATGTACTATATTTGGACATGTTTTGCAGTAACATGTTGTACTTACTGGGCGTAAAGCTCACGGAGTGTGTTTGTGCTGTAGGTAAGCGTCCTATGGCTTAATCATGTATGGGCGACGATAGCGGCAGAGGCGGATGTGAGGGGAGGTTGTGGACACACCGCGAGTATTCTTCTGCATACTTTTTGAGTAAACAGTATTTGTGAACAGTAATTATTAAATACTATTTTTGAATAGTGATGGTTAAACAGTATTTTTGAATAGTAACCATTAAGTGGTATTTTCGAATAGTAATTGATAAATAGTATGTTTGAACAGTAACCGTTAAATAGTATTTATGAATAGTAACAGTTAAACAATACTTTTGAATAGTAGTCGTTAATAGTACACATACGTGAATAGTAAATACGTATGCAGTCAAAAAAAAAATCCCTAAAATTATAGTATCTAATTAAGTAACTTTAAATATCAATTACAGGAAAGTATAAGTAGTATTTAAAGTAGTAAGTTTTTAGTGGAGGTCCGGGCCACTGAGGGCACGGGGCATCATAGTTGGTAGCAGAGCGGTTTCCTGCCACCCTACCTCACATCGCCAGATGCCTGCCTCATCTGTCCAAGTAAGTTAGTTTTGTTTTTCAAAGTTTAGTACATAAGATTAACGTTAATTTATAATAGGAGATTATGGCTGCACCAATAGACCCTTACCAAGTGCAAGAAGATCGAGAAGCGAGTAGAGCTTTCACCGCTATGTGACCACACACATATGACTGTAGCAACCCACATGAACTCCCTTATTGGATTCATCATATGGAGGTGATCTTCTAAGCGTGCCATATTCCACCACACCTACAAGTGGTAATGGCCAATAGCCGACTGCGAGGACCAGTACTGATATGGTGGAATGAACGACGTAGGATCAGAGATCTAGCGATGCAGTGGGTTGACTTTTGCCAAGACCTCCGCATCTCTGACGGCCTAGCTAAGGATGTAGCTATTTGGGATGACATGGAAAAGAGGCGATATCAGGTCTTCTCTGACATTTGGGATGTTTATGAAGGAGAAACTGTTAGGAAATGCCCTAAGTATTAGAGACATTTTGATGTATTCATTTTGAACTGGATAATAAAATTATACATAGAGGTTATTCATTACATTGCTATCTGTCCTCGTGTTATTTACATGTTAAAGTAAATGTAAGCAAATATGGCTCACTGACTGCTTGTGTTAAAACTGTTAGAACGTTGCATGCAATGGACTTTTTGTATGCGAGAAGACAATGTTCTAAAGTTAGCAGTCTAAACTATGGTCTGTAGTCTATGGGGTTAGACCGAGCATCTAACTCATGTTAAGACTATTATGTTGTCTAAAGCCTTAGACGGGACGGTCTGTCTTGACTGTCTGGAGCTGGACTCCCAAGTAGAGACATGGATATGTTGCTCGGTGGTGACATATTAGACCGGGACTAAAGCGTGATTGATCTACGTAGTCCGCTATGAGTGGATCAATCTGCTTTTGACGTTCATTGTGCAATAACCTTAATCCTGAGTAAATGAACTACTTCATGTATATGACTTGTGTACTTTGATGTTCCAATGGCTAAAGCGTCTCAGAGGTAGTAAGCTTATAGACCGGTTCGTTGGGTGCATGACTTGTATACGATGAAGGGTTTGTTTGCAGATATCGGAATCATAGCTCTGAGGAGTTAAAGGTATCCTCTTAAAGGCATTATACTGAATGTGAAAATGGACAAGGCCTTGGGTCGTCTGCTGGGCGGATGACTTCTTATTCACATATGGTGAATAATCATTTTCTTGATTCGGTAGTATAATGGAACTTTAAGATAGCCTGATCAGTAGGATTAAACGGACTTTGACCTAAGGCTGATCATGGATATCATATGAGGGTTTTGCATATATGACAAGGTCATTGGATGGTAGCTCGTCACAGGCTTACGTAATACGGTATATAATTGGGAGTTCAGTTTCAGGTTTATAGTGGTGTGACTCTGAAATTAGTGATCATATGATTGAGTTGTTCGGTAAAGAATGATGATCATATGGAATCACGGGAGCCCGATTATATATGTCCAATCAGTCCCTCTACTAGCTCCACATAATTCCTTAACGTTTGGCAAATTGATTTGTGTATGCTATTGGCTAGTTTATTATGCATGGATGGTGATGACACAGGATTAGGATGGTAGACAAGATTCTCTCCGGTTGGATTCAGATTTTGTTTTGGATAATAGAGTACACAATTATTCGAACTCCAAATAAAGTTGCCATGATTTTATTTGAGATTGGATTGGAGTTGTAGAAAATTATCCATGAGAACAAGAATATAAAATACAACTGTTTTGTGGAATTTGAAATTTGAATTTTGAAATTTGAAATTTGAATTTTGAAATTTGAAATTTGAATTTTGAATTTGAAATTTGAATTTGAAATTTGAATTTGAAATTCGAATTTGAAATTTGAATTTGAAATTTAAATTTGAAATTTGAAATTTGAAATTTGAAATTTGAAATTTGAATTTGAAATTTGAATTTGAAATTTGAAATTCAAATTTTGAATCACAGTCCAAGTAGGATTCGAATTTGTTGTGGAAAATCCACAAGGTTTGAAATTCGAATTTGAGTTGGATTTGGAGAGGATAATCTTGTTAGAATCCTACTTGAATTTTGAATCCAAATCCCAACAAATAGGGGACGAAATTTTTGAGGATAATCCTCATGAAAATTTCGGATTTTGTGGATGAGATTCAAGGGTAAATTCAAGCTTCAATCCTAGTTGAATTTGGATTCTCTCTACTCCCTAAAAGTGGCCGAAATTTTGGAGCCTTAATCCTAGGAAATTTGGTTATTTTTGGATAAGGTTGAGATGAGATTTAGCTTGAAAAATCCTAGTGGAATTTTGATTCTTCCTTATCCTAAAAGTGGCCGAAAATTTGGAGAAGATTTTCTCCTAAAGATTTCGGATTTTTTGGTTGAAAAAGGGAGATAAAATTCTAGTTAAAATCTTGTTTAGATTTGGATTGGATTTATCCTAGGAAAACCGAATTTAATTGTGGAGATTCTCCCTTGGAAAATTCGGATTTTTTGGTTTGGATAAGGGAGAAAATCTTTTCCTAGTCCAATTCGAATTCAGAGAATCACCTCATGCAGGTCTATAAATAGAGGTCCTGCCACTCCAGTTCTCTTAGACCACAGACTCTCAGGTGAGCAGGCTTATTGTTGCACAGCTCATCGTGACAATAAAGTTCTTTAGAGATCTGGGTGGTCGGAAGAAGACTAGCAGTGCTAGCATACCGATCGAAGTTCAGAGTGCCCACACACTCAGCCATTCGGGAATTGGAGAATAGTAGAGAAGGCTAGTTGGTTGAAGCCTCCGGTCACTCTCCTCCTGTTCATTGGCGTCCTTGAGGTATGAGTTTTAATTGTTGTTGATTTATTGTATATGGCATCATGAGATATTTAACGATCTAAAAATTTTTTATTGTTCCGCTGCGCCACTCTGATACGTTTTTACCGGTTTATTATCCTACAGAAACCATGGTATACTATTGTCAGCACTTTTTGGATGCTATGTTACCGTGCATTCCCTTAGAAAGCCATTTGCAGAGGTAACCGACCTGCTTTAAAAAGGGATCCCATGGTATGTGAGGGACCTCGTCCACTAACCTCTACCACGTGAGAATCTAAGGTGCCTTGTCCTAGACATAGTGGATGCCGAACGAGTGGCACCCAACCCTGACCTAGCGGAGGCAGCACCCCAACCAACCGACGAAGAGCTTGCGGCCGAACCTTAGCTAGTAGTATCTATGGGCCACCTGACATACTCGAGTCGTCCACTCTCTTTATTTCGATTCCGGTGATAGGGGCCTTGATTGGTGAAATTGACACCACCAATGGGTTCCTCACGTCGAGATCTACGAGATAGTGGTCGTCTTTTTCATCGTCGACATAGTCAACACCGATCAACGATTGGTCAACACCGGTCAACGACGGTCAACACCGATCAACGGCGATCGGTGACCAAAAATTGAAAAATGGCCCGTTGGCCTATTTTCGACATTCCAGACACATTTGCAGCATCAGATTTGCAAACTGAAACTTGGAAAGTGAAGAACAGAGGATCAAAGTTTGTGTACACAAGATCAAACGGCTCCGTTGATCATCGATTGGAGTCAACCTACCCGATGGACGTCGTCGAACAACGCCGGTAGTGATTTCAACTATTTTAATTCCTCAATTTATTAATTGAGATGATTATGTGTCAATTTATTAAGCGAAAATGCTGCCAAAATTTTGAAAACGGCACAGAAGAGTATTTTAGGAATCGAAGGGTAAAAATGTGGTCGGGATGGAAACCCAAACCCCCTCAACGACCTAAGGTCAGAATAGTGCCACCCGAGGGTCGATGAATAGTGATCTGAGCATTTAGACAATTAATGTTGAAAAAGCTCGAAAAGGCTCAAGAAAAATGATTTTATGATTTTTGGGTTTAGAAAATCCAGTTTAAGCATAACAAATGAAAGTGATACGGCCCAATGACCTGTCAGGGGCAAAACGGTGATCGAAATTTCAGGAATGATAGAAAAGGCTCCTAATGGACTTAGAATGACTTAATTAAGATCCTAAGAGCCAAATCCAAGTTGTAAACCAAAGAAAAGCAAAGTTTTGATGAGAAAATCCCGCTAGGGGTAAAATGGTAATTTTGCCAAAAATTCGGAATACAATGGTCATTTTACCAAAAGTTAGCAGAAAAGGCATAAATGGGATATTAGACCCCTAAGTTCAGGATTGGGAAATTAAACATAGAATTTTTGCGTTTTACTAAGCTTTACATAAAAATAAAGATTTAAAAAATCGTTATTATTGTTTCGGTTACAGGAACCCGATCCAGACGCAACAAAGGAACGTTTGCAGATCCAGAAGTGAAGAAAGAGACACGAGTATGTATTGGTAAGTACAAATATTTAATTGTCTACTCACGAACTGACTTGCCATAGGATTATGTTATGATGTGATGTTGTCAAACGAAGTTACAACATGTTTTTTTTTTAGTAAAAGAAATTTTTATAAGTGATGAAAAGTTTTGATTAAGCTTTATATAAAAGTTGTGCTTGTGACATGATGATAATCTAACATGTTCACGAGGTTAGAAAATAAAAAAAGTTAAAGAAAAGAAAGAAAAGAAAGATGAAAATAAGTAAAATAATAGGACTGAAAATTTATGGTTGACGTATCGGCCTCCCCAAAAGTGAGGTTGAAGAATAAGAATAGCCTCCACCCCAGAAGTATGGTGCTATCGCAAGAATATGGTAGTTAATGGCTCAATGTGCTACCCCTAAGATAGGTAGTTCAAATATTGACATTGGGGTCGATTGGTGGGTCGCTCCCCCGTTCCCCTATTGGTCCACGCGCATTAGGTACGTTCAACTATGGGCCCACAAGTGAAAGATAAAGAAAGATAAAGAAAGAAAAAGAAAAGAAAGTAAAGCAAAGAAAAGTTAAGAAAAGCTAAGAAAACAAAAGAAAGTAAAGTAAAGAAAAGTTAAGAAAAGTTAAGAAAAGAAAAAAAGAAGTAAAATAAAGAAAAGTTAAGAAAAGCTAAGAAAGAAAAGAAAAGAAAAGAATAGAAGAATAAGAAAAAAAGTAAGAACAATGAGAAGTAAGAAGAAAAATTAAGTAAGCATAATCTGACTAACCTTTGTTTTTAGTTGATGTGATTTATGAAATGTTATGTATGAGATGTGTTATGAAATATATGTTTATGTGTATGATATATTTATATGTGTGTTTGTACTTACTGCGCTCTAACTCATTAGTCTGTTCGTAATGTAGGTAACAAGAGTAAGCTACCTACATTATGAAATAAGAAACAGATGGGCTGGCAGACACATTCCTAGAGTGTTATGGGGTGGGTTATGGTTTTCACTATGATTTCTGCTACAGTTTAAAGAAAAGGTATATGTAATGTAATGAAAAAGAGACAAGGTTTAATGTAAGTTAAGTTTATGAAGTATTTCAACATGCTTTTTGAAAATTCATATGTTTAAGTTAAGTTTAAGTTTTAAAAGAGAAAAAAATTTATCAGTGATTTTTCAAACACTGCTTTCGCAAGCAAGTTAAAATGACAAAGTTAAAGCTAGTATGTTTAAAGATATAAGAAGTAAGTAAATTAAAGTAAGTTTTTCCTAAAGTAAGATAAAGAAGAGCAAAGTTAAGAAGAGTTAAAGTTTTAAGTGGATGGCTCAAGTGAGTCGAGTCGCCCACAAAATGTGGCATTAGAGCCCAAGTTAAGGTACCTACATGTGGTACCAGAGCAAGTTTAAAAGTAAATTAAGAAAAGCAAGTTTAAGAAGAGTAAAGTTCAGAAAAGTATAATTAAGTATGGTTAAAGTTTAAAGTTAAGGCAGTTAGGGCAGTCCTAACACTTAGACTGTAAAATTTTCATTTTAACATTTTATCTGGGTTTTTTAGTCCCAAAAATCATAAAATAGTTTTTTTTCTTAGGTCCTACTGAGCTTTTGTGATATTTCTTACCGAAATGCTTAGATTACTATTCATCTGACCCTCAGGTGGTACTATTTTGACCCTCGGGGTCTTTTCTCGTTGTTCTAATCGTTCGGGACCTCAAATGGACATTTCACTACTTTGGAAATCGCCCCTTGCCCTTCCTTGAGCCTAGGTCCCCGAGGGGCTCGGGTTTCCAATTCCTGATCCTAATTTTACCCCTCGTTTCCTAAAATACCTTTTTTGCTGTTATAAAAACTTCGGTAGCATTTCCACTAATATTCTAGGTTCCCGGCATTTAGGAAACGCCTCAAAACCACCTATCATATTCTAACCTACCACGTACTATACCAGAGGCCTGTTTTACGTAAAATGTGCTAAACGTTTTACGTAAAATCTTTGTAAAAATCAAATCATTTCTAACCAAACTTTCATCCATTTCTTTACTCATTCAACTTTTCGGTTCTAGTGTACAATCTCACCACATTATGCTACATAGGATTCTTTTACAAAAACACCATTTCCACACCACCTTACACTTGGTTTTTCTTTGAAAAACCTAACCAAACTTTTATTTCAATGTTTCTAAATTTACAAACTTACTTTCGATATTAATTTAATTCTTTTTAAATCCCCAAACTCAATTTATTTTTCACAAAATTCCATGCCTTCCATCATTGAAAGTCCACGGGTTTTATTATAAAAAACCTATTCAAAATTTGTTTCAAGCCTTTAAATTTCTTTTCTAATCATCTCAAATTCCAAAACACATATTCAAATCAACAAATTAACCAATCCAAACTTAAAATTCTTCACAATCCTACACGGATTTTTCTTGATTAACAAGCACTAAAATTGTGTTTCTTGCTTCTAATCCATTCTCTAACTTAATCACATACTAGTTCTTGTTTTTGAATCAAAATCAACCAAGTTTAAACTTGAAAATTCCAACTTATCTTCCTCATGAAACCCATGGATTTTTATACTAAAATACCATAGAAAAGCTTGAGTTTTTCAAGCTTACCTTACTATGTTGTTCTCTTGGTGCCTAAGATGAACTTTGATCAAGAATTTGTCACCAAAACTTGAAAATTTTTAAGCTTGAGGGGGGGGGGGGGGGGGGGGTGGGGAGGATTCACATGGCTACAAGGCTGAAAAAAAAAAAACTGAATTGTTTGACTGCAAATATGCTGATTCTACAGCCCAAAAACATGCATATATAGTGGCCAAAAAGGGGCTTGTTGGCAATTTTCTTGGGGACTTTTTAGCAAAATTCTAGGGGGGTTTTGGCAAACTTTTTGGGGTTATTTTTGTTGCAAATCTGCTGCCTCCGCCGACTCAAAACAGCCCCTAAATTCACCAATTTTCAATTTTTTTCTTCATGTATTTTTGGCTTAATTCTAGCCCTTGATCAAAGCTTACTTTAATTCTAGCCCTTGGATCATTTTCCATTTGTCCACATAATTTCTTTTCTTAATTTATTACATCATGCATGACCTAAGGCATGACATCATGGATGACCTCATCCAATTAATCTAAAATTCAAAGTTTGTCCAAAAGTCAAAGTTTGACCAAAAGTCAAGCCGAACGAAATTTCATCGAAATCGCGTAGACGAGTTTCTAAGGCTGTCCGTGCAATCGGTTTACCTTCTTTCACTGTGGTTTAGCTAAAAATCAAAACCGTAAATTTTCATCTTTTTTCCCATTCTTGGTTTACCTAAGGTAATCTTTCACGGTTTTCGGTTTCTAAATAGCATCCTCATTTTTCTGAAAATGATGAAATTTCTCAAGAAACATACCAAATGACTTTTCTAATCATCCGTGCTCTCAGTTCAATTTTACACAATCTAGAAACTCTTAAAAACCCTAAATCACTTATATTATCTTACTTTTTCTTTAACTTGCCGTTTCTTTATATCGATACTTTTCGGATACCAAAACCACTCCATTTTGAGTGTTTTGGTCTGAAATCACTTTCTTAACATAAACTTTTTTCTTTGATCATTTATGGAGATTTTAAATCCTCTAAAACATTCATTTATTTCTATTAACACTATTATTTGTTAATGTACAAATACAGTGTTCTTATACATTCTTATTCACAAAAATCTTAGAAAAATGCTAGTTTAACTCAGGTACCACTGTTGAGATTCTTTGGTTCGTCATAGTACCTGAAGCACCAGAGGACCTTGGGGACTTGATGGAGGATCCTGAGCTAGTCCCCTAGTCTCTCGAGGAAAATGATGACAAGACTCTCCTCGATGCCTAACCTAACGATGAAGAGGAGGAGCTCCCTAATCACATTAGCGACGATCAATGGATGGAGATGTATGAGACCCAGGTTATCATCACTAGTGACGACGAGGGTAGTATTGTCTGGGGAGATGAGGAGGAAGACCTAAAAGAGTTCCCATTTAGCGACGGTGAGGACGAGATGATGTCCGATGCTGAGTCTGGAATGTCTTCCGAGTAGTAGTAACCCTTTTTTACGGGAATTTTTTTTGTAAATATGTAGAAGGGAACAGCAGCTTTCCCCATCTGATTTAGTTAATCGTACTTTATGGGATCATATTTTGGGAAGTGTGCATCACTTCCACTAAACTAGAAGTTTGTACGTATTTTCAAGTATATATATATTTGTGAGATGTTTTATGAAAAAGCAGTTAAGTTTTTCCCTAAGGGGCTAAACATGATTTTCCACAAGTATGATCAAAGCATGATGAAAAGTGCAGTACGATTCCTGGCACATGGTTAATGTTCCAATAAGATGCGGCAATTGTACTAGGCATCACCGACTAAGAGAAGAAAAGAAAGATATAATATGTATATTTATATCTATAATGTTTAAATAAAATTGTTAAGTAAGAAAGAAAATGATATGTAATATGAGTCCCAAGTACAAAATCTGTAAGACTTATGCTTTTTCCCGCTGTGTAATAGGGTTACTTAGGGACGATGGGGACAACAAGAGCACCGACTAACCAAGCCACCCGTGAGGATGAGCTAATGACACGGCTCACCGCCATGCAAGAAATGATAATGAATCAACAACAAGAGCCCACTCAACTCAGGGAGCAAATGAACCGACAACAAAAGGCACCACAACCAGTGGAGGTGCCAGTCCAAGCGGCACTAGTAGCTCCCGACACCCCCGGAGAACAAGCGGCTCCACCAGTCCAGACAATGCCATCACTACCAGTTATGGCTACTCCTGTAGCAGCCAACGTCCTTGTGCTAGCCCACAGAGAAGGCGACCTATATGAGCAGTTTAGGCATATAAAGGTACCTAAATTTAAGGGGACTACGAACCCTATTGAAGCTGATGACTGGTTGATCGATGTCCAGGTCATCTTAGACCTCATAGGGCTAATGGAGAGGAAAAAGGTACTATATGGATCCCTTGCCTTTCACAAAGGAGCACGCCAGTAGTGGAAGACCGTGGCTATCAGGCTGAACATCAATGAAATGAACTGGGTAGACTTTATTATCGAGTTCAGGGAGATGTATTTCAACGATGAAGCCTTACGCATCCGGCAAGATGAATTCAACAATTTACGCTAGGGCAGCATGACTGTTATGGAAGCGGTCTGGAAATTCGAGTCGCTGGCCTGACTTTGCCCCGACTTAGTGCCGACTGAGAAAGAAAAGGTCCAGAGGATGCTGAAAATGTTTTGAATAGACATTGTAGTCCAAGTTTGTAGTAGCAGCCATGGGCCCACAACCGTAGTTGAATGTGTCAGCAGGGCTATCCAAGCGGAATACTGGTTGGCCCAAGACAAAGAGAGAAGGGCCCAAATTTTCAAGGCAAAAAGAGAAGAAAAGAACCAACCAAAACAAATTAAGGGAAGGTCAAATCACAACTCACAACACAAGGGGCAAAACACAGGGTTCAGCCAACACCACAGACAGTCCAACCACAACAACAATAAAAGAAAAGGGAACCCAAGCAACTAGGGGAAGCCTAGGAATTTCCCCCAAAAAAAGAACAACCATGGGGGAAATGGCAATCAACACCTACCTTGTCCAAAGTGTGGGAAGAATCACCCAGGAGAATGCCGCCTGGGGACTAGTGGTTACCATATCTGTGGCAAGGAAGGCCACTTCACCAATCACTACCACTCCAACCCATAAAATCAGCAAGGCCAAGTCTGCACCACCAGTGGTCAACTGCATGCCACGCAAGCCAAAATTGAAGGTCTGTCAATCACCCAGGGCTGATTAGAAGCTCGAGAGATGCAGGGGAGGATTCACGCCTTCACAAGAGAGGATGTAGAAGCCGGAACCTCAACGGTGGTGACAGGTCAGCTTTTTATCACCAAATCCACTACACTGGTTTTATTTGATTCGGGAGCAACACATTCATTCTCATCATCAGAGTTTGCTAGGAGAATAGACCAGAACGTAGATAGAATGAAATAGACTTTTCAAACTATTCTTCCCTTTGGGAAAGTTTTGTTGTCTAATTACTGGCTACGCCATGTACTAGTAATTATTTGTGGATGGGAGCTAAGTATCAACCTGATCATCCTCGACATGCATGATTGTGATGTGATAGTGGGGATGGATATCCTCGTCAAGTACCATGCCGTCATAAACTGTCAGAGACGAGAGGTTACCTTCGAGCGGGTCAGACACGAGAAGTTTGTCTACGAAGGTTTATTGCTAAAACAACCCAAGATGATGACTTCTGCCATAAAGGCCCATAAGCTTCTATCAAGCAGATGCACCGGCTTCCTCGCACATATAGTGGACAAGACTCAAGAAGCGGAGGCAGGGCCAGACAGCGTACCAATAGTTAAGGAGTTTATAGAAGTGTTTTTAGAGGATCTCTTAGGACTTCTGCCAGAACGTGAGATATCATTTGAGATAGAGCTGCTACCAGGGTCAGCACCCATATACAAGGCCCCCTACAGAATGGCACCGATAGAGTTGAATGAGCTCCAAACTCAGTTAAAGGAGTTGATGGACAAGGGTTTTATCCAACAAAGTTGTTTACCATAGGGAGCACCAGTCTTGTTCGTGAAAAAAAAGGATGGAACATTACGGATGTGGATAGACTACTGGGAGCTGAACAAGATCACCATAAAGAACAAGTATCCATTGCCACGGATCGACGATCTATTCGACCAGCTCCGAGGTGCTATAGTATTTTCAAAGATTGACCTACGTTTCAAGTATCACCAATTATGGATCAAAGATGTAGACATACCCAAGTGGCATTCCGAACTCGATATAGACACTACGAGTTCCTTGTCATGTCATTTAGACTGACTGACGCCCCCACAGCTTTCATGGATTTAATGAACCGTGTCTTCAAGGAATTCCTAGACAAGTTTGTCATTGTATTCATTGATGACATACTTGTATACTCCAAGATAAAAGAGGAGCATGAGGAGGACTTAAGGGCAGTTTGTGCAAGCTACGAGACCATCAGCTATACACCAAATTCTCTAAGTGTGAATTTTCGCTAGAAAAGGTCCACTTCCTTGGTCACATGGTCTCCAAGGAAGGGGTATTAGTAGACCTGGCAAAGGTTGAAGCAGTGAGTGACTGGCCGACTTCGAAGAATGTAACAGAGATCCATAGCTTCTTAGGATTAGCAGGTTATTATCATGTTTCATTAAAGGTTTTTTGCAGCTAGCTGCACCACTCACAACACTGACCAAAAAGGAAAAGAAGTATTAGTGGATGGACAAGTGTGAGAAAAGCTTCCAAGAGTTTAAAAGCAAACTCACGAGCGCTCCAATCCTAGCCATACCAGATGCTGGGTAGGGGAATTTTGTGATTTACAGTGACGCGTCCAAGACTGGACTAGCTATATTAATGCAAAGTGGTAGAGTGGTCGCATACGCTTCACGGTAACTCAAGAACCACGAACGGAATTACCCGACGCATGACCTGGAGCTTGCAGTGGTCATCTTTGTGCTCAAAATATGGAGGCACTATCTATATGGCATCAAGTACGAGATCTACACAGACTACCAGAGCCTCAAGTATATCTTCATGCAGAAAGAGCTCAACATGAGGTAGAAAAGATGGCTAGAACTGGTAAAGGACTACAACTGTGAAATCCTATATCATCTAGGGAAAGCAAATAAGGTGGCCGATGCACTAAGTAGAAAGCATATCTCATCACTCATGACTGTTTGTGCCCTACCGAAAGCACTGCAAAAGGAGCTACATAATAGCGAGATCGAGCTTTTGATGAGGAGGTTGTCCGAAATGACCCTGTAATCCACACTGCGAGAGGAGATTAAAGTCGGCCAAGACCTTGATTTGACCCTAATCAAGCTTAAAGAGGAGGCAACAGAGGGCCAGGGTTCAAAGTTTCAAGCTTCTAAGGATAGCATACTCTATTTCAGAGATCGAGTATGCGTTCCAAAGGATGAAGAACTCAGAAAAAAGGATCCTTTTGGAAGCCCATGACATGTCATACTCAGTACACCTAGGGGCGAATAAGATATACCAGGACTTAAAAGTGACCTTTAGGTGGCCACGAATGAAAAACGATGTTGCTGATTTCGTTGCAGAGCGCCTCACTCGCCAGAAAATCAAAGTAGAATATCAGTGACTAGGAGGAGAACTACAAAAGATCGAGCTGCCTGAGTGGAAATGGGAGCAGATCACAATGGATTTCGTGGTCAGATTACCGAGGACATCAAGCGAAAACAATGCAATATGGGTAATCGTGGACTGACTAAGGAAATCAACTCAATTTTTAGCCGTGAAGTTGAGCTATTCAGTAAAGAAATTGGCAGAAATGTATATGGCTCAAATAGTAAGACTGCATGATGCACCAAAATCGATCATCTTAGATCACGATGGACGCTTCACTTCAAGGTTTTGGCAGAGCGTTCAAGGTTCAATGGGAACCAAGTTGAAGTTTAGCACAACCTTCCATCCACAAACTGATGGCCAGTCTGAAAGAACCATTCAGACGTTGGAGGATATGCTGAGAGCGTGTGCCCTAGATTTCAAAGGAAACTGGGATCACAAGCTACCATTGATAGAGTTCTCGTACAATAATAGCTGTCATTCCTCGATCGGAATGGCACCGTACAAGGCACTCTACGAAAGGAAATGCAGATCTCCAATGCATTGGCATGAAACTAGAAAGAAACAGCTCACCAGCACAGACTTCATCAAGAGCACAATAGAAGATATGAAGCTTATAGAAGAGAGATTGGATACAGCTCATAGCTACCAAAAGATTTACGTGGATATATGATAGAGGCCTCTCGAATTTCAAGAAGGAGATTCAGTTTTTCGCAAGATGGCACCCATGAAAGGGGTGATGCGCTTTGGGAAGAAAGGAAAGCTCAGTCCTAGATATATGGGACCCTTCGAGATTCTTGAGAGAGTCGGGAAGGTAGCCTACAGATTGGCACTCCCTCTTGAACTAGCATCAGCGCATAACGTGTTCCACGTCTTAATGTTAAAGAAGTATGTGCCAGATATGTGACAACCGAGAAATTTTACCATTCTCAAAAAATAGGTACATTGAATGTACATTATGATTTTTGGGTTTAAAATGTGAAATGAATGATTTAATATTATTTAGAACGTGATAAAATGTTCTGACAATGTTAAAGGTAAGAAATTCAGTTGTGGAAAAATTTCACAGAACCGAAATAGGAAAAACAGTGCCATTTTGGGATCGAGAGTCCTAGAAGGTGACTTATTGTGGTGCCCCTGAATCCAACCACCCATAACCAACATGAACCGACTCTGTTGCCAATCAAGACAGCCCTTGTGTCGAATCCGGATCACCATTTAAAACTCTTTTTCTCTCAACTCTTATTTTCAGGGCCCAAAATTACGCCCAAATTTTTTTTCTTTTTGATACATACTTTCTCGAAAAGAAAGCTAAGTATGAAAGCCATGTGAAATACAATACTAACTTTTAGTTGTCTTTTTTAGTACAACATAATGTATAACATACAATATATTTATACTGTATTTTTTTTTAAAGACACATTCTCTTCAATTCACTAACTCTCAAAGCTCAGTAGAAGACTTATGACAGGACCAAGTCCACGGTGAATTCGCTATCCCTTGACACGCGCACATCCTGCCACTATCCATATAGTCTACTGGACAGGTTTTTTACCTGCAACATGAACAAACTGATGAGCTAACAGGCTCAGTAAGTTCAAACATACTTAATAAGAATCGCATAGATTAAAAAATATTAAAAATACCACTTCTATGAATAGTAGTATTCATTCGTAAACACTACTATTCAAATGAATATTGACTTTGACTTTTGATCGATGAATAGTAACTGTTACCCTAACTGGTTACTATTCATGTTACTTTAATCGGATACTATTCACATTAGCCTAACTGATTACCATTCACATTAGCCTAACCGGTTATGATTCTCATTTTTCTAACCAGTTTGCTATACTTAGTGTAAGCTTCGGTTATGCTCAATTATGGCTTTTATCATATTATTGATTACACTTTTCTCTATTTGTATTCTAGTATTGAGCTCTTTTATGGCAGTACTGATAATTTATCTTGCACGTTGACTGGGAGGGCTTAGGGAGCGACCCTAGAGCTTCTGCCTCAGCAGCCCTTATTATATCCCCGTAGGACCTGAAAAACCTCTATCACAATGTTGAGGGGTGGTACACCTTAAGTGGTATTATTATCATCTTTCAATTATAATTCTGACCAAGTGACATTAATCGTCACCTCAAGGTCACTAACCTCCATCGCCCGTAGGCCTTAGATATTCTTTTCCTTTTATTATGCGGGACCTATTATACTAACTAATCCCCAACTGTCCATAGGACTTGATACCTAATGTACAACTAGTACATAACAAAGTAATACAGTATTTCATGTTACAGACATGAAAATACTTGAACTTACCAATATTGCGATAATGTCCACTTCCGGAACTCCTCCGCAGTTCTATCTCTAATTTGGGTTCCTACAGACATAATTTTGTCTGTTAATATTCTTTTATTAATTATCACTTTAAATATATTTATTTTGTGATAAATTTTATAAAACATTTCAATTTTTTATGCGGTACACAGTCTGCAACATGCCCGTGTCCCCGACTGTGTACCTCTCCGTTTTATTTTATATGGTCGTGTTTCACTGCACATGCCCGTGTACTAATTAAACTCTGGATTTTTAACTCTAAAATCTCTATTTTAGATCCTAGAATTTTATTTAAGTTATTCTAGGTCCTTTACGGTCCATTCTAAGCCTTTCAGAAACTTTTGGTCAAAATGACCATTTTGCCCCTAATGAGTCTCGGGACCGTAACTATTCTGTTTTATCATTTTTCTTGAATTTTCTAAGCCCAAATATTTTAAAATAATATTCTCTAGGCTTCTGTATCATTTTACAACTTAATTTGCTAGAAAATTTCAATTATCTATTTTCTCGGCCCATGATTACTATTCATCCATCACCTATGGTCATTTCTTGTTTTTCGAGTGTTTTGGAGCCTCAAATGGCCATTTCACTACTCTTGAAATGTTTTTCATCCCATCCTCGACCCTCGGTCCCCGAGAGGCTTGGGTTTCCTATCTCGACCTAATTTTTTTTCCTCATTTCCCAAAATACCCCTAATATGAATTTTTTTCCTGTTTTAGGCATTTTAGTCATTCCGGGTCGGTTTGTTATTCCTCTTGGGTTGGTTTTCCATTTTCAATCCTAATCCACCGAGGGATCTCGGTTTCCTTTCCGAATCTAATATTTTTATCCCTCGTTTCTCGAAATGCCCTTATTCCGTTTTAAAAATTTTGGCAGCATTTCCGCTTGTATTTTAAGGTATCCCCGGTATTAGGTACGCCTCAGAACCTTTGTACCTGCCACGTCCTATACCAGAAGCCTATTTTATACAAAGTCACCAAACTTTGCATAAAAATTTTTCACATTAATCAATATTCAAATATTAATACACAACATCATATTCTTTCCAAATATAGCCTCGGTTTATCGTGTTAATTATCACCAAATGTTTTTCACCACCTTCAACAATTATCACATTTTATTCTTAGGTTTTCAAATGTGCAAATCAACATTAAAACCTAACCAAATTTTCATTCCAACCCTAGCATTGGCCACGAATCTTTATGCTAAAGCACCCTAGAAAATTTGTTCTCTTTCCTAGGGTTATATCAACATTACACGTCCTTGTTCAACACTAAAAATTTCCCATTTCTTAGTATTTATCACCCACGGATTTTAGCATGAAAATACATCAATTTTCTTGTTTCTTGATTCTAATTCATGCTTGATTCAACATGTTACCAAATAAACATAAACACTAAACCAAATCACCAAATTTCCAATCATTTTTCATACCAATAGTGCCACGGTTTTTCATGGAAACCAAGCAAAAATTTTTTGCTTGTTTCTTAAACCTAAATCATGCTTTAATCTCTAAAACACCAAACTAATCATATCATTAACAAAATATCAATTTTTATCAATGTTTTTCCACATCATAGACCCATGGATTTTCTAAAGAAAATCAAGGAAAATTGCTTCAATTTGGAAGCTTATCTTATCTATTCGATTCCTTGATGCTGGAAATGAATTGGAAGCTAATTTTGGTGTGAAGATTTGGAAAAATTTTGGCTTAAATGGGGGGAAGGGGGAACCCACGGTTTTGGCTGCTAGAGAGTGACAAGAGTTCGTCCAAATTTGTCCTTTTTTTTGAATGAATCTTGAAGCCTATTTATAGGAAAAAGCTAGGGACCACTTAGCAATTTTTTTCCAACAATTTACTAATTGTTCAAGGACTAAAATGCCATATTTTTGGCCAAAAATCAAATTTTTTTCTGCCCTCTTTCTAGGTGGCCGAATGGCCTTCTTTTAAATTTTTTCCATGTCTTTTTGGCTAGATCTTGGCCATTGATCAAAAAGACATCCAATCCTAGCCATACACCTATTACACCTTACTTTCCAAGCTTAAAAAATTGTATTTATGACATCATAATTATGATGTCATCCTATTATATATATGTATTAATTCACTAATTAATTCGTGGTCAAATTTTGACCAAAAGTTAAATCAAACAAAATTTTACCGAAATCGCGTAGGTGGGTTCCGAGCGCCTCTGATGCGATCGGTTTGTTTTATTTTGCTTCCGTTTGGTCAGAATTCTCTATCATAAATTTTTATCTTTTTAGTGCATTTCAATGTACTCCCTAGGGTTTTTGGCTCCGTTTTCAAATCATCTCCCTCGATTCTGTTCAATAAGATTTTCCATCTCCGAACTCACTTACTTTAACACTATCAGAACATTTTTATAGTATTCTAACAGTATTAAAACACAACTTTTTCATAATTTATTCATTAAAATTGATACATATATATAATTTTAACCTACTCCGAGAATTTAAAATTCCCAGTTATCACATTCATCCCTTCTTATAAAATTTTCGTCCTCGAAAATTTAGAACAAATGAGGGCACAAATTCCTAATTTCGTCTTTTCACTCCATTGTAGCCTCTTCAACTTTGTGATTTCTCCACATCACTTTGACTAATGGGATCGTTTTGTTCCTCAAAACTTTATTTTCTCGTGCCAGAATTTAAACAGGCCCATACTCATAAGTCAGATCTTCCTGAATCTGGATCGGTTCATGTTTCAATACATAGGACGGATCTGATATATACTTCCGCAGCATCGACACGTGGAACACATTATGCACTGCCGACATTTCTGGAGGTAATGCCAATCTATAAGTGACTTTATGAATGCGTTCGATAATTTCATATGGTCCAATATATCTTGGACTTAATTTCCCTTTCTTTCTGAACCGCATTTTCCTTTCATTGGCAAACTCTTAGAAATATGAAATACCCTTCGTTGAATTCTCGAGCTCTTCGTCTTTTGTCCACATAGCCCTTCTATTGGCTCTGGGCTATTTTAATCCGTTGCTGTATTTTTGTAACTACATCTACTGTTTCTTGTACGAAATCTGTCTTATGCAGTCATTTTTCTTATAAGTCATACCAATGAATCAATAATCTACACATCCTTCCATATAGAGCTTCATAGGATGCCATACCTATTGAAGCTTGGTAGCTGTTATTGTACGAAAACTCTACCAATGGAAGTTTCTCATTCCAGCTCCCTAGGAAATCGATTGTACATGCATGCAGCATGTCTTCTAGCATTTGAATGGTTCACTCAGATTGCTCGTCTGTCTGCGAATGAAATACGGTGCTTAGACGCACTTCTGTTCCCATAACTTCTTATACACGTGTCCAGAAATTCAAAGTGAATCGTGGATCGCGATCTGACACGATGGATTTAGGAACTCCATATAACCTGACTATGTGGTTAACATACAAGCTTGCTAACTTTTCCAACAAAAAGGTCATTTTCATAGTAATGAACCTTGTCGTCTTTGTCAATTTATCGACAATCACCCAAATGGCATCATATCCTTCTCGGGTCTTTGGTAATCCTACCACAAAGTCCATTGTGATATGTTCCTATTTCCATTCAGGAATCTCTAACGGCTCTAATTTTCCGACTGGATGACGATGTTCAGCCTTAACCTTTTGACACGTCATGCATCTGCTTATAAATTCCGCAATATCCTTCTTCATCCCTTTCCACCAGAATTGTAGCTTCGAATCCTAGTACATCTTATTGGCTTTGGGATGTACTGAATATGGCGTTTCATGGGCTTCTGCCATAATTTGCCTTCTTAATCCTTCATCATCTGGAACTTGAATTCTTCCCTGATGTAGGATTAATCCATCTTTACACACTTCTTCTTGCGAACTTGTTAGCTTCATGTCTCATTTCTAAGCCTCTCTGATATCCTCATATAGTGTTGATTCCAGTTGCAGTGCATCCAATTTTCCAACTATCAGCTCCACCTTCAGCATATTGATTTCTTGCTGTAATAGCTTTGGACGTTTTCTACTCGGCAGTTATTGCGAGACAGTAGATTTCCTACTTAATGCATCTGTAATGCGATTGGCTTTTCCAGGATGATAGAGGATTTCACAATCATAGTCTTTTACCAGCTCCAACCATCTCCTTTGCCACATATTTAGCTCTTTTTGTGTAAAGAAATACTTTAGACTTTGGTGGTCAGTATAAATGTAACACTGAGCTCTATATAGATAGTGTCGCCAGATCTTCAATGCGAGCACTACTGCGACAAGTTCCAAATCATGTATGGGATAATTCTTTTCATGGTCCTTTAATTGACGCTAGGCATAGGCAATCACCTTGTCGCCTTGCATCAGTACAGCTCCTAATCCCATCTTCGAGGCATTGCTGTATATCATGAACATCTCTCCTTTAGTAGGAAGTGTAAGTATTGGTGCACTAGTTAGTCATTTCTTTAACTCTTGGAAGCTTTATTCGCACACCTCCATCCACTCGTACTTCCTCTCCTTGTGTGTCAAAGCTGTAAGAGGTGCAGTGAGTAGTACGAATCCCTCTACAAATCTTCTATAATAGCCAGCTAGACCTAAAAAACTCCGTATTTTCGTCGCGCTCTTAGGTGCGGGCCATTCGTTTATCGCCTCTACTTTTGCAGGATCCATAGTGATTCCTTCCTTGGAAACCACATGTCCAAGAAAATGCACTCTATCCAGCCAGAATTCACACTTGGAGAATTTGGCATAGAGTTAATGCTTCCTTATCGTCTACAGGACAATCTTCAGATGCTCTTCATGCTCCTTGCAAGTCTTTGAATATATGAGTATGTCATCGATAAACACAATGACAAACTTATCCAAATATTCCTTAAAGACTCGATTCATCAAGTCCATAAATGCGGCTGGCGCATTTGTTAACCTAAATGGCATCACGAGAAATTTGCAATGACCGTAGCGAGTCTGAAATGCGGTCTTGTGGATGTCACTATTCTTGATCTACAGTTGATGGTATCCTGATCATAGATCGATCTTGGAAAACACCGCTGCGCCTTTGAGTTGGTCAAATAAGTCATTAATTCTAGGTAGCGGATACCTATTCTTGATAGTAACCTTGTTCAACTCCCAGTAATCAATGCATATGCGAAACAATCCATCCTTCTTCTTGAGGAACAACACTAGAGCACCCTATGGGGAATAGCTTGGGTGTATAAATCCTTTGTCAAAAAGCTCCTTTAGTGTGGCGGCCCGCCCCTCGTAGAGATCATACAATGCTATTACAGTTAAGCTTTATCGCTAACTGCGATAGATTGTACTCTCATGGGTCACCGGCTAATCTCCCTCTCAGTAAATCATGACGTTTTTGGGGAAAATTTTTTTTTTCTTTAAACATCATGTAAAACATTTCCCACTATTTACTTTGTTGGCAAGTACAAAGTAATTTACATATTACAGTACTTTCGTAAAATATATAATATTACAAAAGACTGTTTCTTTTTTTTTTCCTTCCCTTTTTATCGCTTAGCAGAAAGACTCTGGCAGGACCATATCTCTCGCCCACTTCTCCGATTTGACACACGCTATCCCGTCGCCATCCAGTCAAACAAGCTATTGAGCTGGTCACTTACTTGCAACATAAGCAAAAATGGTGAGCTACAGGCTCAGTAAGTTCAAACATGCAAGAAATAAAATTTATATGAATAGTACTATTCATCGTAAATAGTACCGTTGACCACTATTCATACGTGAATAGTACTTTGACCACAACACAGTATATCAACAGTACATCTACCGCGATGTTAGTACCCTTACGAAACTGTCTTATGCTTAATTATGGCATAGTTTCAGTTTTAGGTAATTATCTTTGCTTATGATCTGGTTTTGAGTTCAGGTTGGCAGTACCATTTAAGTGCGCATGACTGGGAGCGGTACATTAGTACTGACCTCCACAGCCTTAATCTCATAGCCCTGAAGGTAAATAGTACATGACTGGGAGCGGTACATCAGTGCTGACCTCCACAGTCTTAATCTCATAGCCCCGAAGGCAAAAGTACCTCCCTGTACGGAAGGCTGGTACGCCAGAAAGTGGTTTCATTACCGACTTTTTAAAATTCTAACCCGGTGACTTCATATTATCCCGTGGTTAGGAATGGTTCACATTTTAATTTTAGGGGAGTGAGTTTCATTAACCTCGCTCTAGTGCCCGAAGCACAATTAACAATGTGTCCATTCTCAATAGTACCCGTAGCACATATGTACCTAACTTATAGTTAGTACATCAAAGTTAGCAACAATAATGCTATATGTTGCAGACAGGTAAATGTCTGAACTTACCTTATCAGTTTCTTCCCTTTTTCTCTCTTGGATCTTTGATCGCCCTCCTTGTAGGTCGATTTTTGGATCCTACAGACAAAACCTTGTCTGTTAATTTTATTTCCATTTATAGCTTTTATTTTTCATTAAAAAGCTTAAATAAAACCTATTTATAACTTTTTAGGCTTTATTTATCATTTTCCCCATTTTTCTCAACTTTTGAAAAATTACGATTTTGCCCCTATATTTTGGTAAAATTGCAATTATGCCCCTAACGGAATTTTCTCGATCCAGACTGCATTTTTGGCTCTAAGGAACTTTTCTGACTCTTTTCTAATCATTACCGGGTTCGTTTCTATTTTATTTTCACTTTTCACTTTCCCGACCCTCGGGAAGCACTATTCCGACCCTTACGTCGGTTTAGTGATTTTCTATCGATTCGGAGTCTCAAATGGACGTTTTACTAGCATTTAAAACGTTCATCTAGACTTTCCCGACCTAGGTCTCTGAGGTTCGGATTTTCCGTTTCCGACTCGGACTTTTATTTCGTTTCCAAAAACGCCCCCCCTCGGGGTCGGTTTTTCAGTTTCACTCACGTTTTACATTTTCAAGGGGACGGGTTACTATTCATGAACCACCCCTTAGGTTCCCTTATTCAATTTTCCATTAGGGACTCGGGTTTTCGACCCGACCCCAAACTTTTATTTTTAATTTCTATTTTACCCCAAATGCCGTTTTCGAAATTTCGGCAGCATTTCGGCGTAAATTTAAGGTTACCGGCGTTAGGTACGCCTCGAACCATATGTACCTGCCACGTACTATACCACAAGCCTATTTTATGTAAAAGTTTTCCAAACTTTTACATAAAAGCTCACAAATTTCAAATTCACATTTTAAACCACATTACACAAATTTTTTTTCAATTTTGCCCTTAGTTTTGGTCTCGGTTTTTACACTCAAAACCTAACCAAAATTTCTCAATTTTCCCACCAAATTTTGGCTATTCCAAATGTCATTTTTTTAGCACATTTTCAAGCCAATTTCATTGCATTTTTCAACAAAATTCCTAGGATTTTTAACCACATATAACCCACGGCCACACTAAGAAAACATACCCCAAATTTTCTTTTCTTGCTTTCAATCACAATTCCATCCTTTACATAATAAAATGCATGATTTTAAATCATCCAAACATCAACAAAACCATGCAAAATTTTCCACCAAACCCTAATTAACCCACGGCCTTTAGGGTAGGTTCACACCACATTTTTTTTTCAAGCTTTCCATAATGCAAATCATTCTTTATACTTAACCAAATGTAAATTAAAGCATGTTAACACTTAAACACAACAAATTCTTCATTGATTACTCTTGGTAACCCACGGTTTTACCCTTGGAAAACCAACCAAAATTTGGTTTTTCTTTAAACCAAATACATGGTTTTCTTCCTAATTACGCCCTTAACAAAACCTAAGCACCAAATAAATGAAAACAACCAAAAATTTTTCCATCCTTTCCACTATTCATCACACGGATTTCTTGAAGAAAAATCAAGAAAAAATTCAATCCAAAGAGAGTTACCTTGTTCACTTGCTTCCTTAGGCTTCAATGAAAGGTTTGACACCAATTTTGTGAAGGAAGATTGAAGAAATCAAGTGGTTCCTCTTGGGTTGCTCACGGTTCCACCATGGAAATACTTAGAAAAATTTTTCCTCTTATGTTTGGCTTGAAAAATTGTCTCGGCCACTTTTGTTCAAGTTTTGCCGACTTAACCAACCAAAAAGCCAATTAATTTGGCTTTCCACCAATCAAAACTCACCACCTTTCAACCTAATTCTTTCCATATTTTCCAAAAATTAAAATGGTGATTTTTTGGCCAAATCTTGGCCTTTAGATCAAAAAGCAACTAAATCATAGCCATTAATGCTACCAACCACCATTTTCCTTCCATTTATTAAATGGATTTATGATGTCATAAATGCTAAAGCATATGTTGACTTTGACTTTCACTATTCACATTAATTCGACTACTTTTTGACCGATACCGGTTCGAGCCGAAATTTTCCTGAAATCGTCCCGGCATGTTCCTGAGGTCTCCTGTGCAGTCGGATCAATTTAAATTGCTTCCGTTTGATCAAAATCAATCCCGGAATTTTTCCGTCTTTTATTGCCCCGGTTAGGGTTTTCAATGCCGGTTTTGGCACCGTTTCACCCGTTTCAACTCAGTGAATTTTTCCAACACTGAATTCTTACTCGTCAATATTGTTAGAACATTTTCATATATTCTAAACAATATAAATACATTTATTTCACTCTTTAAACAGTACAAATTGTTATATACATACATTTGTACATTTTCTTTCGAGAATTGCCTGAATTTCCCGGTTGTCACATTTAGCTGCTCCTATAACTCTTTTAATTCTGCCGATGCCATTCGATATGGTGCCATTGAGATAGGTGCAGTTCCTGGCATCAGCTCGATCTCAAAGGAAATTTCTCATTCAGGCGGCAATCCTAGTAATTCCTCTGGGAAGACATCAATGAATTCCTTCACAATAAGAACATCTTCGGGTTTAAGCTTCTGTTCCTTCATCACATCCACTATGCATGCTAAGTATCCAGTACAACCGCTCGACATTAGTCTCCTTGCTTTCATTGAGTTGATTATTATCTTCCTTGATTCACATGACGTATCGATGTATTCAAATTCATCTTCCTGGTCGGGTTGGAACCTTATCTTTTGCTTTTGACAATCGATCATGCTTGATACTTCCCTAAGAAATCCATTCTTAGTATTACATCGTAGTTGGTGTTAGGAAATGCCTTAAGCATTAGAGACATTTTGATGTATCTATTTTGAACTGGATAATAAAATTATATATAGAGGTTATTCATTACATTGCTGTTTGTCCTTATTCTATTTATATGTTAAAGTAAATGTAAGCAAATATGGCTCACTGACTGCTTTTGTTAAAACTGTTAGAACATTGCATGCAATGGGCTTTTGTATGCAGAAGATAATGTTCTAAAGTAAGCAGTCTAAACTAAGGTCTGTAGTCTATGGGGTTAGACCGAGCATCTAACTCATGTTAAGACTATTATGTTGTCGAAAGCCATGGTGGGGACGGTTTGTCTTGACTGTTTAGAACATAGACTCCCAAGTAGAGACATAGATATGTTGCTTGGTGGTGACATATTAGATTGGGACTAAAGCGTGATTGATCTACGTAGTCCGCTATGAGTGGACCAATCTGCTTTTGATGTTCATTGTGCAGTAACCTTAATCCTTAGTAAATGAACTACTTCATGTATATGACTTGTGTACTTTGATGTTCCAATGGCTAAAGCATCTTAGAGGTAGTAAGCTTATAGACCGGTTCGTTGGGTACATGACTTGTATATGATGAAGGGTTTGTTTACAGATATCAGAATCATAGCTCTAAGCAATTAAAGTTATCCTCTTAAAGGCATTATACTGGATGTGAAAATGGATAAGGCCTTGGGTCGTCTGCTGGGCAGATGATAAATAATCATTTTCTTATTCACATATGGTGAATAATTATTTTCTTATTCGTTAGTATAATGGAACTTTAAGATAGCCTAATCAGTAGGATTAAACAGACTTTGACCTAAGGTTGATCATGAATATCATATGAGGGTTCTACATATATGACAAGGTCATTGGATAGTAGCTCGTCACATGCTTATGTAATACGGTATATAACTGCGAGTTCAGTTTCAGGTTTATAGTGGAGTGACTCTGAAATTAGTGATCATATGATTGAGTTGTTCGGTACAGAATGATGATCATATGGATTCATGGGAGCTTGATTATGTATGTCCAATTGGTCCCTCTACTAGCTCCACATAATTCCTTAACGATTGGTAAATTGATTTATGTATGCTTATTGGCTAGTTGATTATGCATGGATGGTGTTGACATAGTATTAGGATGGTGGACAAGATTCTCTCCGGTTGAATTCATAATTTGTTTTGGATAATAGAGTACACAATTATTCGAACTCCAAATAAAGTTGCTATGATTTTATTTGAGATTGGATTGGAGTTGTAGAAAATTATCCATGAGGGCAAAATTTAAAATACAACTTTTTGTGGATTTTGAAATTTGAATTTTGAAATTTGAAATTTGAATTTGAATTTGAAATTTAAATTTAAAATTCAAATTTGAAATTTGAAATTTGAAAATTGAATTTGAATTTGAATTTTGAATTTTGAAATTTGAAATTCAAATTTTAAATCACAGTCCAAGTGGAATTTGAATTCTTTGTGGATAATTCCATAAGGTTAGAATTTGAATTTTAGTTGGATTATGGTGAGGAAAATCTTGTTTGAATCCTACTTGAATTTTGAATCCCAATTCTAACAAAAGTGGCTCAATTTTTGTTAACGAAAATCCTCTAAGATATTTTCAATTTTTGTGGATAAGGATGCAGAGAAAAATTCAAGTTTCAATCCTAGTTGAATTTGGATTCTCTCCTCCCTGGAATTGGCTAAAATTTTTGAGGGAAAATCTCAAGGGGATTTTCAGTTTTTTATGGATAAGGATGAGATAAAATTCAAGCTAGAAAATCTTATTTGAATTTTGATTCTCCTCGCACTTTAATAGACGAATTTGGACAGGTTTATGGCCCTAGGGAAATTCAGTTTTATTGGATGAGTGAGGAGATAAAATTCAAGTTAAAATCTTGTTTGAATTTTGAATGCAAAAATCAAAAAGTGGCCAAATTCTTTTAGTGGATAAAGCCTTGAAAATTTCGGTTTTTGTGAGTGGATAAGGGAGAAAATCTTCTCCTAATCCAATTAGAATTCAGAAGATCACCTCATGCAAGTCTATGAATTGAGGTCCTGCCACTCCAGTTCTCTCAGACCACAAACTCTCAGGTAAGCAGGCTTATTGTTGCACAACTCACCGTGATAATAAGTTCTTTAGAGATCTGGGTGGTCGGAAGAAGACTAGTAGTGCTAGCATACCGATCGAGGTTCAGAGTGCCCACACATTCAGCCATTCAGGAATTAGAGAATAGTAGAGAAGGCTAGTTGGTTGAAGCCCTCCGATCATTCTCCTCCTGCAGATTAGCTTCCTCTGAGGTATGAGTTTAAATTGTTGTTAGTTTATTGTATATGGTATCACGAGATATTTAACGATCTTGAAAAATTTTTATTGTTCCGCTACGCCGCTCTGATGCATTTTTACCGATTTTATTCCTATAATCAGCAAGCTCCATCATGATCAATTCTGCATACAACTCCCTATTTGCCACAATTATTGATACATGAGGTAACCAATAATTGGACATCAAGACTTTCCCCGAGCGTAGTGCGGTTCTAAATGTCATAACCTTATTGGTTTTAGGATATCCTATCTTATTCACAAACTGGTATGAAATGAAAGAATGCGTAGCTCCAGAATCAAATAAAACAGACGCCAAATTATGAGCAACAGAAAACTAACCTGTCACTATATTTGACGTTCTGGCTTCCGCATCTTCCTTTGTATAGATCATGACTCTAGCATCTGCACGAGGCATGTGTTCTAATCTTTCCTGCCTCTTAGAATGGGACAAACCTTCAGCCTTAGCTTGCAATGAATGCGCCTGGGAACGTTGCTGTTGTGACTGAGACAAACCTTGCACATTTTGCCTATTTTTCGAACAGTTTCTAGCAAAGTGACCATCCTTCCCACATTGGAAACAGGCATTTGGGGCAAGTCTGCATCAGCCTGCATGTCTCTTCCTGCAGATCACACGGTCTTGAACAATAGGACCAGCATTATTGGTCATTCTCCTCTACTGGTTCCTATTTCTAGAATTATTTCCTTTTCTCTTCCCCTGGTACTACTGACCAGAAGTACTTGCTTGTCCAGCCTTAGTGTTCTGATTCGGTTTATTGCTTTGTCCGACCTGGGATCCAAATTGTATAGATTTGGCGAAGACCTTTTCCTTCTTCCTAGCATCCCAAATCTTTTCCCTTTCCTCCTTCTATCGAACCAACTAATATTCAACCCTCAACCCTCTGCTTACATAATCGGATATAGTAGTGGGCGGCGTCAATCTGCTATCTATCAATGTTGAGATTTTGGGATGGAACTTTCCCAGTATCTTCTAAATTTTCTCCCTTTCAGTGGTGATAGCGTATGGGCACAGTCGAGACAACTGGTCGAACTTGCTACAGACTTCAATTACTGACATGTCCCCTTGCTTTAATTCTGCAAACTCTCTTTATTATGGTTGCAGTAGTGCGGGATTGTCATACTTCTGATTAAACTCCTCTAGAAAATCTATCCATGACATTGTATACATGTTCCTTCTTAACTTGACTGACTCCCACCAAAACCTTGCATCCTTTTTCAGAACAAAGGATGCACATAAAATCTTTTCTTGGTCATTTAACTCCATAAATTCCAAGATCATACGGAGTGAGGATAACCATTCTTCTGCTTCTAGAGGGTTTGTCAAACCCTCGAACTTTGACAGCCTTATTCATCAGAATCTTTCATACAGTGGCTCATGGTTGACTCAGGGTTGCAATTGGGGTTCAACTATTTCGATCTCAGGTTCGATTGGTGGTACTTCTGGTTCAGGTGTAGCCATTTGTGGATTTTGGCCCTCTTCTTTGCCTTGTCTTTGCTCCATTTGGTCGAGTTTTTGCCTTAACTCGGCATTTTCTCTCATTTGGGCTTCTATTAAAGCTTCCAACACATCCACACTTTCTGACAGGACTGGATGCCCTCTCATGTTCCTCAAGTTTCACAGATTTACCATCATTTCTATTTCCTATAATCGCATGAGAGTCGATCGTTAGATTTTCACAAACATACTTTTACAATATAAGTAAAAATAGTTTTAATCATCACATAATTCCACATTTCATCTATTGATCATGTCAAAATATGATTGTCATTTCTTTTCATTTCAAAATTTTTTTCAAAAATGCATCACTCGAAGGTTTTTCTCAAAATGGCCTTTCGATACGATCATCCATACACATATACAGATATATATACATTTGTACAACAAATGTATTTCTACACCTGATCTCCTAACTGAGGTTGTTTCGGAATTGTCAAAAATTCAACTGGATCCATTTCTTCCTCATCCGTTCCGTTTCTGGCCTCGGATGGCATTGATCCTTCAGCTAGACCTGTACCCTCTGGTTGCCTTGATGGACTAGCCTCATGATCATTGGCCATAGGCTGTGCCCAGTACAGGCGGTCTAGCATGGCCTCCTACAATAGTTGCTCCCGTCTCTTGCACACCATGCACTCTATCATCATCTCCTCCTCTACTTTAGCTACCGTAACTATAAACTCACGCAAAGTAGTAGGGTATAAAGGAGTTACCCTCTGTCATAGATCAATAGTGAGTCCCTTCCAAAATATGTCACAAAAATCCTTGTCTGTGAGGTTGGACAGAGGACATGTTCTCACAACGTTATCCTGAAACCGGACTGTATAAGTGAATATAGTGTCACTTAACATCATCTGCTGTCTCTCTGTCCGAAGAACAAAGTCTTTGACATCTGCATACTTAGGCATAGTCAGTGGTGGCGCTACCACATTATTCTTAGAAGGGTCTAAAACTGGTGCTGAACTCCTCTACGAGAACTGCTGCATCATGATTTGGCAAAACTCAGCCCAATCGAGTGCTAAAAGCATCTTCTAATCACAGTACTCCCAATACAACTGTGCATCCTCCCGGAATGCACCAATAGCCATCAATACCCAACAATCTTCATCTATGTCGCACTGGCGCATGATCATCTCTACGTCATGTAGCCAGTCCCAAGTAGAGATCCCCTACTGCCCTCCCTCGAACATAGGTGGATGACTGCCTCTAAAAGCGTGTACTACTCGCACTGATACTCTAGCTCCTATATGAGCTCGATCTCCCACCACTAGAATATCTACTGCTACCGGTGGGTTTACAATCGGCCTAGGGGGTGGTGCTTGTACCAGTACCAGAGCTACTATCCTCGGTACTGGCAGCTCAGGTATCGGCGGTCGAGACACAGCTCGATGAATTATTGATGGTCTAATCAAGGGCCTGGTCCATACCCGGATCGGTCCTCTCAATCGGTATGGGTGAGGTCTCATATAAGGTGGTCTAGTCATCGTATATCCTATAAAATATATATAACCTTGAATAAATGAAAAGTTAACTAGTCTTAAAGAAAGCTAACTTACTTGGATTGACGAGCAGGTCACGCTTCGTGCCAATAGGGATATGGTCAAACACTCTGATACCAACTTGTGGGCCCCCCAAATCCAACCACCTGTAACCGTCACGAACCGACTCCGTTGCCGATCAAGACAGCCCTTGTGTCGAATCTGGATCGCCATTTCAAACTCTTTTTCTCTCAACTCTTATTTTCAGCGCCCAAAATTATGCCTAAATTTTTTTTCTTTTTGATACATACTTTCTCGAAAAGAAAGCTAAGTATGGAAGCCATGTGAAATACAATACTAACTTTTAGTTGTCTTTTTTAGTACAACATAACGTATAACATACAATATATTTATATTGTATTTTTTTTCAAAGACACATTCTCTTCAATTCACTAACTCTCAAAGTTCAGCGAAAGACTTATGGCAGGACCAAGTCCACGGTGAATTCGCTATCCCTTGACACGTGCACATCCTACCGCCATCCATATAGTCTACTGGACAGGTTTCTTACCTGCAATATGAACAAACTGATGAGCTAACAGGCTCAGTAAGTTCAAACATGCTTAATAAGAATTGCATAGATTAAAAAAATTAAAAATACCACTTCCTATGAATAGTACTATTCATTCATGAATATTACTATTCACCATGAATAGTGACTTTGACATTTGACTGATGAATAGTAACTGTTTCCCTAACTGATTACTATTCACATTACTTTAATCGGATACTATTCATATTAGCCTAATCGATTACTATTCACATTAGCCTAATCGGTTACTATTCATATTCTTCTAACCGAGTTCGCTATACTTAGTGTAAGCTTTGGTTATGCTCAATTATGGCTTTTATCATATTATTGATTACTCTTTCTCTATTTGTATTTTAGTATTGAGCCCTTTTGTGGCAGTACCAATAATTTATCTTGCGCGCTGACTAGGAGGGCCAAGGGAGTGACCCTAGAGCTTCTGCCTCTGCACCCCTTATTATATCCCCGTAGGACCTGAAAAACATCCATCACAATGTTGGAGGGGCGATACGCCTTAAATGATTTTATTATCATCTTTCAATTATAATTCTGACCAAGTGATATTAATCGTCACCTCAAGGTCACTAACCTCCATCGCCCGTAGGCCTTAGATATTCTTTTTCTTTTATTATGCGGGACCTGTTATACGAACTAATCCCCAAATATCCATAGGACTTGATACGTAATGCACAACTAGTACATAACAAAGTAATACAGTATTTCATGTTGTATACATGAAAATGCTTGAACTTACCAATACTGCGATAATGTCCACTTCTGGAACTCCTCTACAGTTCTATCTCTAATTTGGGTTCCTACAGACATAATTTTGTCTGTTAATATTCTTTTATTAATTATCACTTTAACTATATTTATTTTGTGATAAATTTTACAAAACATTTCAATTATTTATGTAGTACACTGTCTGCAACATGCCCGTGTCCCCGACCGTGTACTTCTCGGTTTTATTTTATACGGTCGTGTTTCACTGTACACGCCCATGTACTAATTAAACTCTAGATTTTTAACTCTAAAATCTTTATTTTAGGTCCTAAAATTTTATTTAAGTTATTCTACGTCCTTTACTCTCCTTTCCAAGCTTTTCAGAAATTTTTGGTCAAAATGACCATTTTGCCCCTAACGAGTCTCGGGACTGTAACTATTATGTCTTATCATTTTTCTTGAATTTTCTAAGCCCAAATATTTTAAAATAATATTCTCTAGGCTTCTGTATCATTTTACGACTTAATTTGCTACAAAATTTCAATTATCTATTTTCTCGGCCCATGCTTACTATTCATCCATCACATATGGTCGTTTCTCGTTTTTCGAGCATTTCGGAGCCTCAAATGGCCATTTCACTACTCTTAAAATGTTTTTCATCTCATCCCCGGCCCTCAGTCTCCGAGAGGCTCGGGTTTCCTATCCCGATCTAATTTTTTTTCCTCATTTCCCAAAATACCCCTAATATGAATTTTTTCCTGTTTTAGGCATTTTAGTCATTCCGGGTCGGTTTGCTATTCCTCTTGGGTTGGTTTTCCATTTTCAATCCTAATCCACCGAGGGGTCTCGGTTTCCTTTCCGAATCTAATATTTTTATCCCTCGTTTCCCGAAATGCCCTTATTCCGTCTTAAAAATTTCGATAGCATTTCCGCTTGTATTTTAAGGTAACCCCAGCGTTAGGTACGCCTCAGAACCTTTGTACCTGCCACGTACTATACCAGAGGCCTATTTTATACAAAGTCACCAAACTTTGTATAAAAATTTTACACATTATTCAATATTCAAATATCAATACACAAAATCAAATTCTTTCTAAATATAGCCTCGATTTATCATGTTAATTATCACCAAATGTTTTCCATCACCTTCAACAATTATCACAATTTATTCTTAGGTTTTCAAATGTGCAAATAAACATTAAAACCTAATCAAATTTTCACTCCAACCCTAGCATTGGCCCCAGATTTTTATGCTAAAGCACCCTAGAAAATTTGTTCTCTTTCCTAGGGTTTTATCAACATTACACATCATTGTTCAACACTAAAAATTTCCCATTTCCTAGTGTTTATCACCCACAGATTTTAGCATGAAAATACACCAAATTTTCTTGTTTCTTGATTCTAATTCATGCTTGATTCAACATGTTACCAAATGAACATAAACACTAAACCAAATCACCAAATTTCCAATCATTTTTCATACCAATAGTGCCATGATTTTTCATGGAAACCAAGCATAAATTTTTGCTTGTTTCTTAAACCTAAATCATGCTTTAATCTCTAAAACACCAAACTAATCATATCATTAACAAAACATCAATTTTTATCAATGTTTTTCCACATTAAAGACCCATGGATTTTCTAAAGAAAATCAAGGAAAATTGCTTCAATTTGTAAGTTTACATTATCTATTCGATTCCTTGATGCTAGAAATGAATTGGAAGCTTATTTTGGTGTGATGTTTTGGACAAATTTTGGCTTAAATTGGGAGGGGGGACCCACGGTTTTGGCTGCTAGAGAATGACAAGAGCTTGGCCAAATTTGTCCTTTTTTTTGAATGAATTTTGAAGCCTATTTATAGGCAAAAGCTAGGGACCACTTAGCAATTTTTTTCCAACAATTTGCTAATTGTTCAAGGACTAAAATGCAATATTTTTTGGCCAAAAATCAAAATTTTTTCTACCCTCTTTCTAGGTGGCCGAATGGCCTTTCTTTTTAATTTTTTTCCATGTCTTTTTGGCTAGATCTTGGCCATTGATCAAAAAGACATCTAATCCTAGCCATACACCTATTACACTTTACTTTCCAAGCTTAAAAATTTGTATTTATGACATCATAATTATGATGTCATCCTATTATATGTATGTATTAATTCACTAATTAATTCGCGGTCAAATTTTGACCGAAAGTCAAACCCAACTGAACTTTATCAAAATCGCTTAGGCGGGTTCCGGGCGCCTCCGGTGCGATCGGTTTGTTTTATTTTGCTTCCATTTGGTCAAAATTCTCTACCATAAATTTTTACCTTTTTAGCGCATTTCAATGTACTCCCTAGGGTTTTGGCTCCATTTTCGAACTGTCTCCCCCGATTCTGTTCAGTAAGATTTTCCATTCCCGAACTCACTCACTTTGACACAACCAGAACATTTTTACAATAATCTCAACAGTATTAAAACACAACTTTTTCATATTTTATTCATTAAAATTGATGCTTATATACTATTTTAACCTACTCCGAGAATCTAAAATTCCCGGTTATCACACTTGCGGTAAGACATGTGGCGGCCTGCCCCTCGTAGAGATCATACAATACTATTACAGTTAAGCTTTATCGCTAACTGCGATAGATTGCACTCTCATAGGTCACCGGCTAATCTATCTCTCTTGTAAAACATGACGTTTTTGGGGAAAATTTTTTTTTTCTTTCTTTCTTTAAACATCATGTAAAACATTTTTCACTATTTACTTTGTTGGCAAGTACAAAGTTGTAGGATAAATAATTCGGTAAAAACGTATCAGAGTGGCGCAGCGGAACAATAAAAATTTTTAGATTGTTAAATATCTCATGATGCCATATACAATAAACCAACAACAATTAAAACTCATACCTCAAGGACGCCAATCTGCAGGAGGAGAATGACCGGAGGCTTTAACCAACTAGCCTTCTCTACTATTCTCCAATTCCCAAATGGCTGAGTATGTGGGCACTCTGAACCTCGATCGGTTTGCTAGCACTGCTAGTCTTCTTCCGACCACCCAGATCTCTAAAGAACTTTATTGTCATGATGAGCTGTGCAACAATAAGCCTGCTCACCTGAGAGTTTGTGGTCTAAGAGAACTGGAGTGGTAGGACCTCTATTTATAGACCTGCACGAGGTGATTCTCTAAATTTTAATTGGATTAGGAAAAGATATTTTCCCTTATCCATAACCATAAAATCTGAATTTTCCAAGGGAGAATCTCAACAATAAAATTCGGTTTTCTTAGGATAAATCCAATCCAAATCTAAACAAGATTTTAACTAGAATTTTATCTCCCTTTTTTCAACCAAAAATCTGAAATTTCCTAGGAGAAAATCTTCTCCACAAATTCGGCCATTATGGATAAGGGAGAATCAAAAATTCCGCTAGGATTTTCAAGCTTGAATCTTATCTCAACCTTATCCAAAATAACCAAATTTTCCTAGGAGATTATCTCCAAAATTTCGGCCATTCTTCATGGAGGAATGAATCTAAATTCAACTGGGATTGAAACTTGAATTTTTCCCTTGAATCTTATCCACAAAAACCGAAATTCCATTGAGGATTATCCTCAAAATTTCGTGCATAGTTTGTTGGGATTTGAATTCAAAATTCAAGTAGGATTCTAACAAGATTATCCTCTCCAAATCCAACTCAAATTCAAATTTCAAACCCTGTGGATTTTCCACAACAAATTCAAATCCTACTTGGACTGTGATTCAAAATTTGAATTTCAAATCTCAAATTCGAATTTCAAATTCAAATTTCAAATTTCAAATTTCAAATTTAAATTTCAAATTCGAATTTCAAATTCAAATTTCAAATTTCAAATTCGAATTTCAAATTCAAATTTCAAATTCAAATTTCAAATTCAAAATTCAAATTTCAAATTTCAAATTTCAAATTTCAAATTTCAAATTTCAAATTTCAAAATCCACAAAACGGTTGTGTTTCAAATTCTTGTTCTCATGGATAATTTTCTACAACTCCAATCCAATCTCAAATAAAATCATGGCAACTTTATTTGGAGTTCGAATAATTATGTACTCTATTATCCAAAACAAAATCTGAATCCAACCGGAGAGAATCTTGTCTACTATCTTAATCCTGTATCATCACCATCCATGCATAATAAACTAGCCAATAGCATACACAAATCAATTTGCCAAACGTTAAGGAATTATGTGGAGCTAGTAGAGGGACTGATTAGACATATATAATCAGGCTCCCGTGATTCCATATGATCATCATTCTGTACCGAACAACTCAATCATATGATCACTAATTTCAGAGTCACACCACTATAAACCTGAAACTGAACTCCCAATTATATACCGTATTACATAAGCCTGTGACGAGCTACTATCCAATGACCTTGTCATATATGCAAAACCCTCATATGATATCCATGATCAGCCTTAGGTCAAAGTCTGTTTAATCCTACTGATCAGGCTATCTTAAAGTTTCATTATACTACCGAATTAAGAAAATGATTATTCACCAAATGTGAATAAGAAGTCATCCGCCCAGCAGACGACCCAAGGCCTTGTCCATTTTCACATTCAGTATAATGCCTTTAAGAGGATACCTTTAACTCCTCAGAGCTATGATTCCGATATCTGCAAACAAACCCTTCATCGTATACAAGTCATGCACCTAACGAACTGGTCTATAAGCTTACTACCTCTAAGACGCTTTAGCCATTAGAACATCAAAGTACACAAGTCATATACATGAAGTAGTTCATTTACTCAGGATTAAGGTTATTGCACAATGAACGTCAAAAGCAGATTGATCCACTCATAGCGGACTACGTAGATCAATCACGATTTAGTCCCGGTCTAATATGTCACCTCCAAGCAACATATCTATGCCTCTACTTGGGAGTCCAGCTCCAGACAGTCAAGACAAACTGTCCCCTCCAAGGTTTTAGACAACATAATAGTCTTAACATGAGTTAGATGCTCAGTCTAACCCCATAGACTACAGACCATAGTTTAGATCGCTAACTTTAGAACATTGTCTTCTCGCATACAAAAGTCCATTGAATGCAACGTTCTAACAGTTTTAACACAAGCAGTTAGTGAGCCATATTTACTTACATTTACTTTAACATGTAAATAAGACGAGGACAGATAGCAATGTAATGAATAACCTCTATGTATAATTTTATTATCCAGTTCAAAATGAATACATCAAAATGTCTATAATACTTAGGGCATTTCCTAACAATCTCTCACTTGCCCTAAGTCAGCAGATGTGCCATTTTACGCATCCCTATCGCCTCTACATGCCTCTCAAAGCTTCTAGCCATCAAAGTCTTAGTAAAGGGATCAGCGATGTTGTCCTCGGACGCTATCTTATATACATCCACTTGTCCTGTCTCCACATGCCCTTTAATAATATGATATCTCCGATCGATGTGCTTGGTCCTCTTGTGGTGCCGAGATTCCCTTGTGTTGGTAATAGCCCCTGTATTATCACAGTAAAGTGTGATAGGCTTGTCAACACCGGGAATGACCTCAAGGTCTCTAAAGAACTTGCGGAGCCAAACCACTTCTTTAGATGCCGCAGCCGTAGCCACATACTCAGCCTCCATAGTAGAGTCAGCTGTGCAGCCCTGCTTCATGCTCCTCCACACAATGGCGCCTCCTCCGAGTAAAAACACTGATCCAGATGTCGATTTCCTCGAATCCTTACAAGTCTGGAAGTCTGAGTCTGTGTATCCTACGGGTGTTAGGTCCCCTCCAGAATACACCAGCATATAATCCCTCGTTCTCTTAAGATACTTGAGTATATGCTTTACTGCTTGCCAGTGCTTGGTTCCAGGATTCGCTTGATATCGACTCACCATACCTACTGCAAAACATATGTCCGGGCGAGTGCAAAGCATAGAGTACATAAGGCTACCCACAGTGGATGCATAAAGGACCTTACTCATACGCTCTCTTTCTTTCGATGTCTTAGGACAGTCATCCAATGAAAGAGTTAGACCGGCAATAGAAGGTTGCGAACCTTTCTTTACCTCTTACATTGCATATTTATCAATTATTTTATCTATGTATGAATCTTGGGATAACGCTATCATTTTGTTCTTTCGATCTCTGAAGAGACGAATGCCTAGAACATAATTAGCTTCTCCCTAGTCCTTCATGTCAAACTGCTGGTGTAACCAAAGCTTGACCGATGATAAGTTCCCTACATCATTCCCAATGAGTAGTATATCATCGACATAGAGTATCAGAAAGACCACTTTTCCATCCTTAATACGTTTATAAACACAAGGTTCATCAACGTTCTGCTCAAAACCAAATGTCTTAATCGCTTGATCAAACCTCTGGTTCCATGAGCGGGATGCTTGCTTTAATCCATAAATGGATCTAAGCAACTTGCAGACTTTCCTTTCTTGGCCTTTCGCTACGAACCCTTCGGGCTGTATCATATAGATACACTATTCAAGATGGCCATTCAAGAATGCCGTCTTGACATCCATTTGCCAGATCTCGTAATCGAGAGCCGCAGCAATGGACAGAAGAATACGGATAGACTTCAACATAGCAACAGGCGAAAAGGTTTCCTCTTAATCGATTCCAGCCTTTTGCGTGTATCCCTTTGCAACTAGTCTAGCTTTGAAAGTTTCCACTCTCCCTTCCACATCCTTCTTTCTTTTGTAGACCCATTTGCATCCAATGGGTTTTATCCCATCCGGCAAATCTACAAGTTCCCAAACAGAGTTGGATTTCATAGAATCCATCTCATTGTTTATAGCCTGTTTCCAAGATTTAGAATCAACATCATTTACAGCTTCATCATAAGTGACCGGATCATCCTTATGCTCATGAGCCTTGGCCTGGTATACCTCAGCATCATACATGAAGAAATTAGGTTTCTTAGAAACCCTCACACTACGACGAGGCACCCTAAATTGTTGATCATCTGTAGGTCTTTCACTGGAACTCGGACTTGCGTCCAAGACCGAAATCTGTGGAGCAGTTCTTTCACCCGATAACTCCTCTAGCACCACTTTGCTTCGAGGGTTAAACTCATTCATGTGACTTTCCTCCAAGAATGTCGCATGGGTTGAAACAATGACCTTTTGTTCCTTCGGGTTATAGAATAGACCTCCTTTAGTTCCTTTTGGATACCCTACAAACATGCATAATTCTGATCTTGGTTCCAACTTTTTCGCATCCCCATCCAGTACATGCGCCGGGCAGCCCCATATTCTCATATGTCCAAGGAAGGGCTTCTTGCCGCGCCACAATTCATACGGAGTTCTGGGAATTGATTTGCTTGGAACCTGGTTCAGAATATAGCATGCCGTTTGTAAAGCATATCCCCAAAATGATAATGGCAGCGTTGAATAACTCATCATGGACCGTACCATATCCAACAAGGTCCTGTTTCTCCTTTCGGCTACACCATTCTGTTGTGGAGTACCAGGTGCAGTCAATTGGGATAAAATCCCGTTCTCTACAAGATGTCCTAGAAATTCATCGGAGAGATATTCGCCACCTCGATCAGATCGAAGTGTCTTTATGGATTTATCCAATTACTTTTCCACTTCCGCACGATACTCTTTGAACTTGTCAAAGGTTTCGCTTTTGCGGTGCATCAGATACACATATCCATACCTCGAGTAATCATCTATAAAAGAGACATAATATTCGAACCCTCCTCGTACTATGACGTTCACGGGGCCACATACGTCAGTGTGCACAATTTCTAAGAGCTCCTGAGCCCTTGTACCCTTAGCTCCAAAAGACCTCTTAGTCATTTTACCCTCTAGACAAGACTCACATTGGGGAAGTCGTACCTCCTCTAGAGATTCTAGAGGATCGTCTTTTACCAATCTTTGAATCCTATCCTGATTAATATGACCAAGTCTTAAATGCTAAAGATACCCCTTGTTAGAGTGAGAAACTTTCAACCTTTTAGAGTTATCAATTAATTCAGTGTCAAGCAGTGAGTACATCTTTGGTTTGATCAAATATAGGTTTCCATCCATCCATCCAGAATAGATAAAAGACTTATTTCTACGAATATCAACTCTTTTACTAAAAGAAACTGAATAAGAATCCTTTATTAAACAAGCTACCGATATAAGGTTCCTCCTAAAATTAGGAACATAAAAACAGTCTTTCAATAAAATAAACCTAAATTGATCAAAATAAAGATAAACATCTCTCACTGCTTCAGCCACCACAAAGCTACCATCTCCAGTCCGCAACGAGAGGCTCCTATCATGTAGACTTCTCGTTTCCATGAACCCCTGCATAGAAACACAAACATGATTAGTGGCGCCTGAATCAATGACCCAAGTGTCTTTCGATTCTTCCACCAAACATGCTTCCAAGTAATGAAGTTCCTTACCTTCCTTGCCCTTGGAGGCTAGGAATTCCCAGCAAGCCTTCTTGAAGTGACCTACCTTCCCACAATGGAAGCATTTGGACTTTTTAGGGTCCTTTGGCTTCTTGTTCTTCTTCTTCTTCTTCCCGTCCGAGACAGGAGGATTAGAAGAACTAGAAGCCACTTGCTTCTTATTTGGCCTCTTCTTCTTCCGTGAAGGATTGGAAGATTCCGCCAAATTGACCTCACCTTTAGGTCGGACCACATCCTCGTCCCTGATCATCCGCTCATAAGCCTATAGTTGCTTCATGAGCTCAGTTAGTCCTAACTCCTTTGTCGCCAGACTGTATGCGGCCTTAAACCCCACAAAATCTTTAGACAGAGTCTTGAACACCATCTCGATCTGGGTGTTGTAGTCCAACTCAGTACCATTCTCGGCAGCCTCAGCGAAGAATCCCATTAGAGTGATCATATGGTCCTTTACCGGAGTACCCGCCTTTTGCTTAGAGTTCATAATGCTGGTGATAGCGGACTGTCTAGCCAATTTTTCTTGGCCTTCGAACATGTCCTTGTTAGGAAATGCCCTAAGTATTAGAGACATTTTGATGTATTCATTTTGAACTGGATAATAAAATTATACATAGAGGTTATTTATTACATTGCTATTTGTCCTCGTCTTATTTACATGTTAAAGTAAATGTAAGCAAATATGGCTCACTAACTGCTTGTGTTAAAACTGTTGGAACGTTGCATGCAATGGACTTTTGTATGCGAGAAGACAATGTTCTAAAGTTAGCAGTCTAAACTATGGTCTGTAGTCTATGGGGTCAGACCGAGCATCTAACTCATGTTAAGACTATTATGTTGTCTAAAGCCTTGGAGGGGACGGTCTGTCTTGACTGTCTGGAGCTGGACTCCCAAGTAGAGACATGGATATGTTGCTCGGTGGTGACATATTAGACCGGGACTAAAGCGTGATTGATCTACGTAGTCCGTTATGAGTGGATCAATCTGCTTTGACGTTCATTGTGCAATAACCTTAATCCTGAGTAAATGAACTACTTCATGTATATGACTTGTGTACTTTGATGTTCCAATGGCTAAAGCGTCTCAGAGGTAGTAAGCTTATAGACCGGTTCGTTAGGTGCATGACTTGTATACGATGAAGGGTTTGTTTGCAGATATCGGAATCATAGCTCTGAGGAGTTAAAGGTATCCTCTTAAAGGCATTATACTGAATGTGAAAATGGACAAGGCCTTGGGTCGTCTGCTGGGCGGATGACTTCTTATTCACATATGGTGAATAATTATTTTCTTAATTCGGTGGTATAATGGAACTTTAAGATAGCCTGATCAGTAGGATTAAACGGACTTTGACCTAAGGCTGATCATGGATATTATATGAAGGTTTTGCATATATGACAAGGTCATTGGATGGTAGCTCGTCACAGGCTTATGTAATACGGTATATAATTGGGAGTTCAGTTTCAGGTTTATAGTGGTGTGACTCTGAAATTAGTGATCATATGATTGAGTTGTTTGGTAAAGAATGATGATCATATGGAATCACGGGAGCCCGATTATATATGTCCAATCAGTCCCTCTACTAGCTCCACATAATTCCTTAACGTTTGGCAAATTGATTTGTGTATGCTATTGGCTAGTTTATTATGCATGGATGGTGATGGCACAGGATTAGGATGGTAGACAAGATTCTCTCCGGTTGGATTCAGATTTTGTTTTGGATAATAGAGTACACAATTATTCGAACTCCAAATAAAGTTGCCATGATTTTATTTGAGATTGGATTGGAGTTGTAGAAAATTATCCATGAGAACAAGAATATGAAACACAACCGTTTTGTGGAATTTGAAATTTGAATTTTGAAATTTGAAATTTGAATTTTGAAATTTGAAATTTGAAATTTGAAATTTGAATTTGAAATTTGAATTTGAAATTCGAATTTGAAATTCGAATTTGAAATTCGAATTTGAAATTTAAATTTGAAATTTGAAATTTGAATTTGAAATTCAAATTTTGAATCACAGTCCAAGTAGGATTCAAATTTGTTGTGGAAAATCCACAAGGGTTGAAATTCGAATTTGAGTTGGATTTGGAGAGGATAATCTTGTTAGAATCCTACTTGAATTTTGAATCCAAATCCCAACAAATAAGGGACGAAATTTTGAGGATAATCCTCAAGGAAATTTCAGATTTTGTGGATGAGATTCAAGGGTAAATTCAAGCTTCAATCCTAGTTGAATTTGGATTCTCTCCTTCCCTGAAAAGTGGCCGAAATTAGGGAGTATCTCTCCTAGGAAATTCGGTTATTTTTGGATAAGGTTGAGATAAGATTCAAGCTTGAAAATCCTAGTGGAATTTTAGATTCTCCCTTATCCATAATGGCCGAAATCTTTAGGAGAAAAATCTCCAAGGAAAATTCGGATTTTTTGGTTGAAAAAGGGAGATAAAATTCTAGTTAAAATCTTGTTTTGATTTGGATTGGATTTATCCTAAGAAAAACCGAATTTTTTGTGGAGATTCTCCCTTGGAAAAATTCAGATTTTATGGGTTTGGATAAGGGAAAATATCTTTTCCTAATCCAATTCAAATTCAGAGATTCACCTCATGCAGGTCTATAAATAGAGGACCTACCACTCCAGTTCTCTCAGACCACAGACTCTCAGGTGAGCAGGCTTATTGTTGCACAGCTCATCGTGACAATAAAGTTCTTTAGAGATCTGGGTGGTCGGAAGAAGACTAGCAGTGCTAGCATACCGATCGAGGTTCAGAGTGCCCACACACTCAGCCATTCGGGAATTGGAGAATAGTAGAGAAGGCTAGTTGGTTGAAGCCTCCGGTCATTCTCCTCCTGCAGATTGGCATCCTTGAGGTATGAGTTTTAATTGTTGTTGATTTATTGTATATGGCATCATGAGATATTTAACGATCTAAAAATTTTTATTGTTCCGCTGCGCCACTCTAATACGGTTTTACCGATTTACTTTCCTACAGTCCTCTAGATTTTCCATGATCTCCCCAGCAACTTGATAAGTCTCATGCTGCTTTTGTAAAGCACTCGTCATGCTAGCAAGGATGTAACATCGAGCTATCTCATTGGATTCTCTCCAACAATTATAGGCAACCGGGACCTCCTCAAGTGGTGTGTCAGGTTTGGACCCAGGTAGGCATGATTCGTCCAGTACGAACTGGTGTCTCTCGCAGCTGAGAACTATTAATAGATTTCTTTTCCAATCTTTATAATTATCGCCATTCAGCTTATTTTCAGTAAGTATTGAAATGAGGGGTGTCGGTGACATTTTGAACCGAAATAAAATTATACTAGACATCATTACAAAGCCCAAGCAAATATACAGATAATTTAGCAAATAAAACATACAAGTATGTTCCTACATGAAACTTGGAAAACATGTAGCATTGCAACGGTAATTCTCAGCACCTATTGCCCCAAGCCACCGAGGGGTGGTCATGAAAACAAATTACCGGAACATGGACCCCGTCCAATTGATATATGTTAACTTAAATCCTCCAAGGTTAAGACATATATTAATAACCGCTTATTTGGCCACCAGTTTAGTTAACAGAGCTTCTAGGGAAGGTTAATAACTAAACGAGTCTTGAGTGTATAACCATTGTTTACGTAGCTCGATCCACGTCCTACCAAGCCACCGACGGGTGGTCATGAATAGGATCGTACCCGAACACGTTTTCCACATAGGAGATCCAATCTAGTATACCGGCAGCGGTAAACACCTACCGAGGGGTGTGGTCAGGGCAGAACTGACGCGAGGCGTTACCACGCTTTCACATATGGATCAACAATGGAGGCCGTGGGTTTTGTTTGAAACCCTCTCCCACTCAATATTTTGAAAAACATGCAAGTTTTGACAAATTATGTATGATCAATATAGTATGAGTGGCACTCACCTATCCTATATAACATGTTATCAAATATGCATACAAAACATCCATCAATACATATTTATACATCCATGACATATCACAGAAAAAATAATTGACAGAATAACCAAGCTATGGTTCCATCCTAGAACAAAGAAAATAAAGATTACAAAATTCCATCCAAAGCATTCTTTGGGCCTTGAATTCTGTTTCGACTTCTTGTATACATCTTTATGCAGCCTCTCCATTTATTTCTCATCCCAAGAATTATTTAAAATTTAAATCTCCAAAAATTTAAATTTCAAATTCAAATTCTAAATTTGAATTTCAAATTTAAATTTCCAATTCAAATTTTAAACAATTTTAAACATCATGTGTAATAATATGTAATTTCAAAAATTTCAAATTTTCGATTACATATTTTTAAACATGATTTTAAATTAAATTTCTAATTTAAAAATCAAAATTTTTCGATTTTTAGACCGTCGTACCGCCGCCTCCGAAGGCGGCAGCTGCCGTGGGCAGCCACCAGCCCCAAAGGGGCTGGCAGCCCACGACTGCCCCCTATGTGCAGCCTTGCCGGGCTACAGGCCAAGCCTGCAGTGCCAGGCTGCAGGCAGTACCTGCAGCCAGAGGCTGCACACCCAGGCTGCGGCCAGCCTTGGGCAGGCCACGGCCACCCTTGGCTGCAGGCCAAGCCTGCGGCCGTGGGTGGTGTTGGCCTGCACAGGGGCTGCCGCAGCCCTATCCTGCCCGAGGGCAGGGGCTGTAGCCCCACCAAGGCCCGTCGGCCTATCCCGAGGGGTCGTGTCTCGATTTTCATGCCATATTCCAATTTACCTATTAGGATCTCCAAAAATTAATTTTGAATCCCAATTAAATTGAAATTTTCCACACAATCAAAATTTCAACCTTTAAATCAAATTTAACTTTTGGGAAAAAAATAAATTACGGTCTTCAATCTTCAATCTCCTCCAAGAATAATTACATAAAATTTCCTAAACCGTTTCCGGTGTACAAAAAATTCTAACCATAAAAATTCTAAGAGACAAAAATTAAAACTCATGGGAAAATTATAGTGTTAATAAACTGCTCCCATGGTTACATAAAAAATTCCTAGATACAATTTTTCTAAATTCTAAGGAACCATAATCGGCATAAACAAGCATGGTTATAATAATTCAGAAAATTAAAATAACCACATACTTTATACATAATCCATATAACAACATAAAGGAACCCTAGAATGCCACTCTCTAAATATCAAATCCATACATAAATAAAAAGACTAAGTAATTGTCTAATTTATGTACATGGCATAGTCATGAGATGTCTCTGATACCAATTGTAGGATAAATAATTCGGTAAAAACGTATCAGAGTGGCGCAGCGGAACAATAAAAATTTTTAGATCGTTAAATATCTCATGATGCCATATACAATAAACCAACAACAATTAAAACTCATACCTCAAGGACGCCAATCTGCAGGAGGAGAATGACCGGAGGCTTCAACCAACTATCCTTCTCTGCTATTCTCCAATTCCCGAACGGCTGAGTGTGTGGGCACTCTGAACTTGGATCGGTATGCTAGCACTGCTAGTCTTCTTCCGACCACCCATATCTCTAAAGAACTTTATTGTCACGATGAGCTGTGCAACAATAAGCCTGCTCACCTGAGAGTCTGTGGTCTAAGAGAACTGGAGTGGTAGGACCTCTATTTATAGACCTGCATGAGGTGAATCTCTGAATTTGAATTGGATTAGGAAAAGATATTTTCCCTTATCCATAACCATAAAATCTGAATTTTCCAAGGGAGAATCTCAACAATAAAATTCGGTTTTCTTAGGATAAATCCAATCCAAATCTAAACAAGATTTTAACTAGAATTTTATCTCCCTTTTTTCAACCAAAAATCCGAAATTTCCTAGGAGAAAATCTTCTCCACAAATTAGGCCATTATGGATAAGGGAGAATAAAAAATTCCACTAGGATTTTCAAGCTTGAATCTTATCTCAACCTTATCCAAAATAACCGAATTTTCCTCGGAGATTATCTCCAAAATTTCGGCCATCTTTCATGGAGGAGAGAATCCAAATTCAACTGGGATTGAAACTTGAATTTTTCCCTTGAATCTTATCCACAAAAACCGAAATTCCATTGAGGATTATCCTCAAAATTTCATGCATAGTTTGTTGGGATTTGGATTCAAAAATTCAAGTAGGATTCTAACAAGATTATCCTCTCCAATTTACATAATACAGTACTTTCGCAAAATACATATTTACAAAAAACTGTTTCTTTTTCCCTTCCCTTTTATCGCTCAGCGGAAAGACTCTGGCAGGACCATATCCCTCGTCCCCTATCCCATTTGACACGCACCATCCCGTCCACCATCCAGTCATACAAGCTACTGAGCTGGTCGCTTACCTGCAACATAAGCAAAAATGGTGAGCTACAGGCTCAGTAAGTTCAAACATGCAAGAAATAAAATTTCTATGAATAGTACTATCCATCGTGAATAGTAATATTGACTACTATTCATACATGAATAGTAACTTTGACCACAACACAATATATCAACAGCACATCTACCGCGATGTTAGTACCCTCACGAAACTGTCTTATGCTCAATTATGATATAGTTTCAGTTTTAGGTAATTATCTCTCATTATGTTCTGGTTTTGAGCTCAGGTTGGCAGTACCATTTAAGTGCGCATGACTGGGAGCGGTACATTAGTGCTGACCTCCACAGCCTTAATCTCATAGCCCCGAAGGCAAAATTGTACATGACTGGGAGCGGTACATCAGTGCTGACCTCCATAGCCTTAATCTCATAGCCCCGAAGGCAAAATTTACCTCCCCGTACGGAAGGCTGGTACGCCAAAAAGTGGTTTCATTACCGACTTTTTAAACTTCTAACCCGGTGACTTCATATTGCCCCGTGGTTAGGAATGGTTCACATTTTAATTTTAAGTGAGTGAGTTTCATTAACCTCGCTGTAGTGCCCGAAGCACAATTTACTATGTGTCCCATTCTCAATAGTGCCCGTAGCACATTTCGTCTCTCTCTCTATTCTATAATAGTGCCCGTAGCACATGTGTACCTAACTTATAGTTAGTACATCAAAGTTAGCAACAATAATGCTATATGTTGTGGACAGGTAAATGTCTGAACTTACCTTATCAGTCTCTTCCCCTTTTCTCTCTTGGATCTTTGATCGCCCTCCTTGTAGGCCGATTTTGGGATCCTACAGACAAAACCTTGTCTGTTAATTTCATTTCCATTTATAGCTTTTATTTTTCATTAAAAAGCTAAAATAAAACCTATTTATAACTTTTTAGGCTTTATTTATCATTTTCCCCATTTTTCTCAACTTTTGCAAAACTATGATTTTGCCCCTATATTTTGGTAAAATTACAATTATGCCCCTGATGGAATTTTCTCGATCCAGACTGCATTTTTGGCTCTCAGGAACTTTTCTGACTCTTTTCTAATCATTACCGGGTTCATTTCTATTTTATTTCTATTTTTCACTTTCCCGACCCTCGGGAAGCACTATTCTGACCCTTACGTCGATTTAGTGATATTCTATCGTTTCGGAGCCTTAAATGGACGCTTTACTAGTATTTAGAACGTTCATTTAGACGTTCCCGATCTAGGTCTCCGAGGCTCGGATTTTTCGTACCCGACTCGGACCTTTATTTCATTTCCCAAAAACGTCCCCCCCTCGGGGTCGGTTTTTCAATTTCACTCACGTTTTACATTTTTTAGGGGACGGGTTACTATTCACAAACCACCCATTAGGTTTTCCTTATTCAATTTCCCTCCAGGGACTCGGGTTTCCGACCCGATCCTAAACTTTTATTTTTAATTCTCTTTTTACCCCAAATGCCGTTTTCGAAATTTCAGCAGCATTTCGGCGTAATTTTAAGGCTGCCGGCGTTAGGTATGCCTCGAACCATATGTACCAGCCACGTACTATACCACAAGCCTATTTTATGTAAAAGTTTTCCAAATTTTTACATAAAAGCTCACAAAATTCCAATTTACATTTTGAAACACTATACACAAAATTTCTTTCAATTTTACCCTTGGTTTTGGCCACGGTTTTCACACTCAAAACCTAACCAAAACTTCTCAATTTTTCCACCAAATTTTAGGCTATTCCAATGTCATTATCTAGCACATTTTCAAGCCAATTTACATGCATTTTTCAATACAATTCCTAGGGTTTTTAACCACATATAACCCACGGCCATATTAAGAGAAACATGCACCAATTTTTTTGTTTCTTGCTTTCAATCACAATTCCATCATTTCCATAATAAAATGCATGATTTAAATCATCCAAACATCAAGTAAACCATGCAAAAAATTTTCCCCAAACCCTAATTAACCCACGGCCATATTAGGGTAAGTTCACACCAAATTTTTTTCCAAGCTTTCCATCATACAAATCATGCTTTATATTTGACCAACATATGACTTAAAGCATGTTAATACTTAAACCACAACAATTCCTCATTGACTACACTTGGTAACCCACGGTTTTACCCTTCGAAAACCAACCAAAATTTTGTTTTTCTTTAAACAAAATGCATGATTTTTCTCCTACTTATTCCCTTAACAAAACCCAAGCGCCAAATCAATCAAAACAAACCAAAAATTTTCCATTCTTTACACTATTCATTGCACGGATTCTTGGAAGAAAAATCAAGAAAATTTTCAAGCCAAGGAAAGTTACCTTGTTCACTTGCTTCCTTTGTCTTCAATGAAGGTTTTGACGCCAATTTTGTGAAGAAAACTTGAAGTATTCACTTGGTTTCTCTTGGGTTGCCTATGGTTCTTCTTGGGAGAACACTTAGACAAATTTTTTTGTTATGTTTTGGCTTGGAATAGTCTCGGCCAATTGTTCCCAAAAGTTGCCGACTTAACCACAAAGAAAGCCAATTAATTTGGCTTTCAACCAATCAAAAATCAACACCTTTCAAACCTATTTCTTTCCAAATTTTTCAAAAAATAAAATGATGGAATTTTGGCCAAATCTTGGCCTTTAGATCAAAAACCAAACTAATCTTGGCCATTAATGCCACCAACCACCATTTTTCATTCATTTATTAAATGGATTTATGATGTCATAAATGCAAAGTAAAACTTTGACTTTGACTTTTACTATTCACATTAATTCGACTACTTTTTGACCGATACCGGTTCGAGCCGAAATTTTCCTGAAATCGTCCCGGTGGGTTCCTGAGGTCTCCTGTGCAGTCGGATCAATTTAAACTGCTTCCGTTTGATCAAAATCAATCCCGGAAGTTTTTCATCTTTTATTGCCCCGGTTAGGGTTTTCAATGCCGTTTTTGGCACCGTTCCGCCCGTTTCAACTCAGTGAATTTTTCCAACACTAATTCTTACTCGTCAGTATTGTTATAACATTTTAATATATTCTAAACAATATAAATACATTTATTTCACTCTTTAAATAGTACAAATTGTAATATACATATATTTGTACATTTTCTTCCGAGAATGCCTGAATTTCCCGGTTATCACATTCACCCCTCCTTATAAAATTTTCGTCCTCAAAAATTAGAACAAGTGGGGGTATAAACTCCTCATCTCGTCTTCTCGTTCCCACGTAGCTTCTTCAATGTTATGATTTTTCCACAAAATCTTTACTAGTGGAATTGTCTTATTCCTCAGCACTTTCTTTTCACGAGCTAGTACTCGAATAGGTTGTTCCTCATATGTCAAATCCTCGTGGATTTGAATAGGTTCATGCTTCTACATATGGGACGAATCTGGTATATACTTTCTCAGCATCGACACATGAAATACATTATGCACTGCCGACAATTCAGGAGGTAACACTAATCTGTAAGCGACCTTTCCAATGCATTCGATAATTTCATAAGGTCCAATATATCTTGGACTCAGTTTCCCCTTCTTACCGAAACGCATAATCCCCTTCATGGGCGATACCTTAAGAAACACGAAGTCTCCTTCGTCAAACTCCAAGGATCTTCGCCTCTTGTCCGCATAACTCTTTTGTCGGCTTTGCGCAATTTTCATTTGACGCTGAATTCTAGCAACTACATCGGAAGTCTCTTGTATGACATCCGTCTTATGCAACTGCTTTTCTCGCAAATCATACCAATGTAGTGGTGATCTGCACTTCCGTCCATACAGAGCCTCATAAGGTGCCATGCCTATAGAAGCTTGGTAACTATTATTGTACGAGAATTCAATTAATGATAACTTCTCGTTCCAATTTCCCGCAAAATCCATTACACAAGCTCGAAGCATGTCCTCTAACGTCTGAATTGTTCACTCCGACTGTCAGTCTGTTTGCGGATGGAATGTCGTACTGAGTCTCAATTCAGTACCCATGGCTTCTTGCACGCACTTCCAGAAATTCGAAGTGAATCGTGCATCTCGATCTGACACAATGGATTTTGGTACTCCATGTAATCTGACGACATGAGTTATGTACAACTGAGCAAACTTTTCTAACGAAAAAGTCATCTTGACAGCTATAAACCGTGTCGTCTTGGTCAGTTTGTCCACAATAACCCAGATGGCATCATAACCTTCTCGGGTTTTTGGGAGTCCCACTACAAAATCCATAGTAATGTGTTCCCATTTCCATTTAGGAATCTCCAAAGGTTCCAATCTTCCTGCTGGATGTTTATGTTCTGCTTTGATTATCTGACAGGTCATGCATCTGCTCACGAATTTTGCTATATCATTCTTCATCCCTCTCCACCAGAATTGTAATTTCAAGTCCTGATACATCTTGCTAGCTCTGGGATGAACCAAATATGGTGTCTCATGGGCTTCTGACGTGATCCGTCTTCTAAGTTCCTCATCAGTTGGAACATTAATCCTTCCTTGATAAAGGATCATTCCATCCTTGGAAATTCCTTCTTGAGAACTTGTCATTCTTGGATCTCGCCTCTGAGCTTCCTTTATATCCTCAAACAGTGATGATTCCACTTGGAGTGCAGCCAATCTTCTGGATATCAGCTCCAAGTTCAAAGAATTTATCTCTTGCTGCAATGGCTTCGGAAGCCTTTTTATCGGTAGCTGGTGCGATATGGTAGAGTTTCTACTTAGAGCATCCGCTACACAGTTGGCCTTCCCTGGATGGTATAGAATTTCACAATCATAATCCTTTACTGGTTCCAACAATCTTCTTTGCCGCATATTGAGCTCCTTTTGCTTGAAGAAATACTTCAGGCTTTGATGATCAGTAAAAATCTGACATTGAGCTCCATAGAGATAGTGTCACCAAATTTTATGTGCGAACACTACTGCAGTAAGTTCAAGGTCATGTGTAGGGTAATTCCTTTCATGATCCTTTAATTGACAGGAAGCGTAGGCAATCACCTTGCCGCCTTACATCAAGACTGCTTCCAATCCTATTTTGGATGCATCACTGTAGATCACAAACTTTTTTCCTTTAGTAGGAAGCGTAAGGATTGGTGCGCTTGTCAGCCGTCTCTTTAACTCCTGGAAGCTTCTTTCGCATTCCATAGGCCACTCATACTTCCTTTCCTTGTGTGTAGGAGCAGTAAGAGGTGCAGCCAATCGCGCGAATCCCTCTACAAATCACTGATAATAACCAGCTAGCCCCAAGAAACTGCGTATTTCCATCACACTCTTGGGTGTAGGCCACTGGTTAATTGCATCTACTTTCATCGGATCTCCAGCAATACCTTCCTGGGATACAACATGTCCGAGGAAATGTGCTCTGTCCAGCCAAAACTCACATTTTGAGAATTTGGCATACAATTGATGCTTCCTTATTGTATTCAGCACGATCCTCAGATGCTCCTTGTGTTCCTCATGAGTCTTTGAGTATATAAGAATGTCATCAATGAATACAATGACAAAATTATCCAAATACTCTTTAAAAACTCTGTTCATTAAATCCATGAACACTACCGGTGCATTTGTTAATCCAAATGGCATCACAAGAAAGTCGTAGTGACCATAACGAGTCCTAAACGCCGTATTAGGAATATCACTTTCTTTAATTCTCAGCTGATGATATCCTGATCGTAAGTCGATCTTGAAAAATACTGCTGCGCCTTTCAACTAGTCGAATAAGTCATCGATTCTAGGTAAAAGATACCTATTTTTGATCGTAACCTTATTCAACTCCCGGTAATCAATGCACAAACGGAATGTTCCATCCTTTTTCTTGACGAACAACACAGGTGCACCCCATGGAGAATAACTCGGTCTGATGAATCCTTTGTCCAAAAGCTCCTTTAATTGTTCCTGCAGCTCTTTTAACTCCACTGGAGCCATGCGGTATGGTGCTTTGGAAATAGGTGCCGTTCCAGGCATCAACTCAATTTCGAATGAGATTTCTCTCTCTGGAGGTATCCCTGGTAACTCTTCTGGAAATACGTCAAGAAATTCACTAACAATAGGAACATCTTCAGGTTGAAGCTTCTGTTCCTCTATAGTATCCACCACATATGCCAGATATCCCATACAACCACTGGCTATCAGCTTGCTTGCTCTCAGCGAACTGATCATCCTCTTCCCGGGTTTTCGAGAAGCATCGACGTACTCGAAACTCTCTTCTTCCTCGGGTTGGAACACTATCTTTCAATTTCGGCAGTCGATCGTAGCTTGGTATCTCCCTAGGAAATCCATGCCTAGAATTACATCTTAATCCATGATCTTCATTATGATCAACTCAGCATATAGTTCCCTATTTACCACATATACTGGTACATGAGGTAGCCAGTAATTGGACAACAATATTTCCCCAGAGGGTAAAGCTGTCTTAAAGACTCTTCCCATATAGTCCTTAGGAAGTCCTATCTTGTCAGCAAATTCATAGGAAACAAAAGAATGCGTAGCACCGGAATCGAATAGTACAGAGGCTACGTGACTAGCGACAGTAAGCTGACCTGTCACTACATTCGATATTCCTGCCTCTGCATCCTCTTTGCTGTAGGCCATCACACGAGCATCAGCACGTGGCACACGCTCCTGGCGTTGCGGCCTTACTGGAGACTCTTCAACTCTGGCCTGAAGGGAATGAGCTTGTGGGCGTGTTTGGTGCGGTTGGGAAGTGCCTTGTCCACTCTGCCTATTATTTGGACAGTTCCTGGCATAATGACCTTCCTTTCCACATTCATAGCAAACAAGTAGCCTATATCTGCATTGCCCAGAATGTCTCTTCCCGCATGTAGGACAATTTTATACATTGGATTCTGCATTACCAGCTGTTCTTCGCTGCTGGTTTCGATTATTTCCCTGGCGATTTCTGTTAGGAAATGCCCTAAGTATTAGAGACATTTTGATGTATTCATTTTGAACTGAATAATAAAATTATACATAGAGGTTATTCATTACATTGCTATTTGTCCTCGTCTTATTTACATGTTAAAGTAAATGTAAGCAAATATGGCTCACTGACTGCTTGTGTTAAAACTGTTGGAACGTTGCATGCAATGGACTTTTGTATGCGAGAAGACAATGTTCTAAAGTTAGCAGTCTAAACTATGGTCTGTAGTCTATGGGGTTAGACCGAGCATCTAACTCATGTTAAGACTATTATGTTGTCTAAAGCCTTGGAGGGGATGGTCTGTCTTGACTGTCTGGAGCTGGACTCCCAAGTAGAGACATGGATATGTTGCTTGGTGGTGACATATTAGACCGGGACTAAAGTGTGATTGATCTACGTAGTCCGCTATGAGTGGATCAATCTGCTTTTGACGTTCATTGTGCAATAACCTTAATCCTGAGTAAATGAACTACTTCATGTATATGACTTGTGTACTTTGATGTTCCAATGGCTAAAGCGTCTCAGAGGTAGTAAGCTTATAGACCGGTTCGTTGGGTGCATGACTTGTATACGATAAAGGGTTTGTTTGCAGATAACGGAATCATAGCTCTGAGGAGTTAAAGGTATCCTCTTAAAGGCATTATACTGAATGTGAAAATGGACAAGGCCTTGGGTCGTCTGCTGGGCGGATGACTTCTTATTCACATATGGTGAATAATCATTTTCTTGATTCGGTAGTATAATGGAACTTTAAGATAGCCTGATCAGTAGGATTAAACGGACTTTGACCTAAGGCTGATCATGGATATCATATGAGGGTTTTGCATATATGACAAGGTCATTGGATGGTAGCTCATCACAGGCTTACGTAATACGGTATATAATTGGGAGTTCAGTTTCAGGTTTATAGTGGTGTGACTCTGAAATTAGTGATCATATGATTGAGTTGTTCGGTACAGAATGATGATCATATGGAATCACGGGAGCCCGATTATATATGTCCAATCAGTCCCTCTACTAGCTCCACATAATTCCTTAACGTTTGGCAAATTGATTTGTATATGCTATTGGCTAGTTTATTATGCATGGATGGTAATGACACAGGATTAGGATGGTAGACAAGATTCTCTCCGGTTGGATTCAGATTTTGTTTTGGATAATAGAGTACACAATTATTCGAACTCCAAATAAAGTTGCCATGATTTTATTTGAGATTGGATTGGAGTTGTAGAAAATCATCCATGAGAACAAGAATATGAAACACAACCGTTTTGTGGAATTTGAAATTTGAATTTTGAAATTTGAAATTTGAATTTTGAAATTTGAAATTTAAATTTTGAATTTGAAATTTGAATTTGAAATTTGAATTCGAAATTCGAATTTGAAATTTGAATTTGAAATTTAAATTTGAAATTTGAAATTTGAAATTTGAAATTTGAATTTGAAATTTGAATTTGAAATTTGAAATTTGAAATTCAAATTTTTGAATCACAGTCCAAGTAGGATTCGAATTTGTTGTGGAAAATCCACAAGGTTTGAAATTCGAATTTGAGTTGGATTTGGAGAGGATAATCTTGTTAGAATCCTACTTGAATTTTGAATCCAAATCCCAACAAAAGTGGGTGAATTTTTTGAGGATAATCCTCAATGGAAAATTCGGTTTTTTGTGGATAAGATTCAAGGGAAAATTCAAGTTTCAATCCTAGTTGAATTTGGATTCTCTCCCTCCCTAAAAGTGGCCGAAATTTTGGAGCCTTAATCCTAGGAAATTCAGTTATTTTTGGATAAGGTTGAGATGAGATTTAGCTTGAAAAATCCTAGTGGAATTTTGATTCTTCCTTATCCTAAAAGTGGCCGAAAATTTGGAGAAGATTTTCTCCTAAAGATTTCGGATTTTTTGGTTGAAAAAGGGAGATAAAATTCTAGTTAAAATCTTGTTTAGATTTGGATTGGATTTATCCTAGGAAAACTGAATTTAATTGTGGAGATTCTCCCTTGGAAAATTCGGATTTTTTGGTTTGGATAAGGGAGAAAATCTTTTCCTAGTCCAATTCGAATTCAGAGAATCACCTCATGCAGGTCTATAAATAGAGGTCCTGCCACTCCAGTTCTCTTAGACCACAGACTCTCAGGTGAGCAGGCTTATTGTTGCACAGCTCATCGTGACAATAAAGTTCTTTAGAGATCTGGGTGGTCGGAAGAAGACTAGTAGTGCTAGCATACCGATCGAGGTTCAGAGTGCCCACACACTCAGCCATTCAGGAATTGGAGAATAGTAGAGAAGGCTAGTTGGTTGAAGCCTCCGGTCATTCTCCTCTTGCATATTGGCGTCCTTGAGGTATGAGTTTTAATTGTTATTGATTTATTGTATATGGCATCATGAGATATTTAACGATCTAAAAATTTTTATTCTTCCGCTGCGCCACTCTGATACGTTTTTACCGGTTTATTTTCCTACAATTTCCAGAAAAATTGTCTTTTCTCTTGTTTTGCTGGGATCCTTGATTATTGCCCTGGCTTGGTTTAGCATTCTGGTTTGGCTTGCTTGATTGACCAACTTGTGTAGACTTAGCCAAAGCCCTCTCCTTCTTCTTAGCCTCCCAGTGCTTTTCTCTTTCCTCTTTCTGTCGGCCTACGTGAAACTCAACTCTTATGGCCCGACTAACACAATCTGCTATAGAAGTAGGCGATACCTGACCAGTATCTACCAATGCAGGAATTTCTGGCCTGAACATCCTGATCATTTTCTGTATTTTCTCCCTCTCAATAGGGACTACATAAGGGCATAAACGGGATAACTGGTCGAACTTTCGTCAAACTTCGCTCACCGACATATTTCCTAGCATCAATTCTGAGAACTATTTCTATTGTTGTCTCAGAGATGCAGGGTCATAATATTTCTGGTTAAATTCTTCCAGAAATTCTGCCCAACTCATGGTAGACACATTTCTTCTCATTCACACAGTGTCCCACCAAAAATGAGCATCTTTCCTCAACACAAAAGACGCACATGCAACCTTCTCCCGGTCAGTTAGGTTCATGAATTCCATGATCACTTGCAAGGATGACAACCAGTCTTCAGCCTCTAGAGGATTTGTAGAACCTTCAAATTCTGGTGGCTTCATACGCCTGAATCTTTCATAGAGGGGTTCCAGATTTAACACCGGTTGCTGTTCAGGAACTCCCTCATGTACCGCAGCTGGAGGGATAACCGGATCTACCTCAGCTTCTTGTTCTACTTGGGTACCCTCAGAGCCTTATCTCTATTCTAACTCCTCTACCCGTTGTCTCAGATTAGCATTTTCCTGCATCTGAGCTTCTAATAAGGCTTGTATCTGATCCAATCTCTCCATGACATTAGGACGTCGTTCTCGTCCGTTTGGTCGATTTCGCAAATCCACCATCTTGCCTATTATCCTATTATGGCACAATAATTCACCGTTAGCTTTTCCATGACCACACTCGTAAAACCATATAAATTTACGAAATTCAGGGTAATGTAAAGCCACATCATCGTAACATATCATCATACAACATATAATCATTTTGATATTTCATTCATAGCAAAACGTTTATATATCATACATAATCATCACCAGTCATATACAGCTCGGCCATCATATACATCTTGGCCACAAGTCTATACAAAAGAGCTTTTCTCTATAAGCTACTTATGTACATGTATACATCTACTGGTCACACATCCCCTGTGTCTGGGACTAGAGGATATTCTTCTGGATCCTCCTCGTCATCTGGATCATCTGAATCGTCACCACCCCTAGGCAATGCTCCCTGTCCTGAGTCATCACCTCATCGTGGTCGAGACGGTCCAGCCTCATGATCGTTCATCATTCTTCTCGGCCCAAAGATGCGTGCCATAATCTCATCTTGACCCAGTGTCTCTCGTCGACTCTGCATTAGATGCTCAATCAAAATCTCTCTCTCGATCGTCCTGATCGTCACTACAAACTCTTAGAGCGTAGGAGGAAATAGCTTAATCACCCTCTGTCTCAACTCCATGGGTAAACCTCTCCAGAACAGCTCACAGTAGTTCGCTTCAGTGAGGTTGGGTAACGGACATCTCCTCCTAATGGTCTCCTCAAATCGTGCTACGTAAGACATAACTGTCTCACCAGACAACATGACCATCCTCTCGGTCTGGAGAATATAATCCCTAACCTCATCAAATCCAGGGTATACAGGTGTATCTGCCTCTCGTGTCTCTGGAGGTGCTGGAGTAGGTACTGGATCCCTAGGCAGAAACTGATCAGCCACTCGCTGACAGAACTTAGCCCAGCTAAATCCCAATAGAATCCCCTGGTCACAATACTCCTAGAATACTCGAGTGTCTCCTTGAAACATACTTATGGCCAATTGGATCCACATCTCTCGATCAATGTCACATATTACCATAATCCTCTCTATGGCATGGAGCCAGTCCTTCGTCTCCATCGACTGTCATCCACCATCAAACATAGGGGGACTGCTAGCTCTGAACGCTTGTACTGCCCGAGCCGAAACTCTCACCTCAATATGTTGGCGTCCACCAACAACTGGAATGTCCACTACTACAGGTGGATGATATATCAGTCGTGGCTGTACTACATCTACTGGAGCAGGTGCTGGTACTAGTACTGGACCCCTCTCGGTCGTGGTAGCGGTGGTCTCACATAAGGAAGTCTGGTCATCTTGCTACCTATAAGATAATTATTTTCATATAAGAAAATAATTAACTAAACTTAAATAAACTACTTACTTGGATAGCGGTGCAGGATGCGTGAAGTGTCAAATCAGGATATGGTCAACACTGCTCTGATATACCAACTGTGACAGCAGTCGGTGATCTAAACTCGACCAATCGTAAATCCGGCTTTGATACCAACTGTGGCGGCCCGCCCCTCGTAGAGATCATACAATACTATTACAGTTAAGCTTTATCACTAACTGCGATAGATTGTACTCTCATGGGTCACCGGCTAATCTATCTCTCTTGTAAAACATGACGTTTTTGGGGAAAAATTTTTTTTCTTTCTTTCTTTAAACATCATGTAAAACATTTTTCACTATTTACTTTGTTGGCAAGTACAAAGTAATTTACATAATACAGTACTTTCGCAAAATATATATTTACAAAAGACTGTTTCTTTTTCCCTTCCCTTTTATCGCTCAGCGGAAAGACTCTGGCAGGACCATATCCCTCGTCGCCTATCCCATTTGACACGCGCCATCCCGTCTACCATCCAATCATACAAGCTACTGAGCTGGTCGCTTACTTGCAACATAAGCAAAAATGGTGAGCTATAGGCTCAGTAAGTTCAAGCATGCAAGAAATAAAATTTCTATGAATAGTACTATCCATTGTGAATAGTAATGTTGACTACTATTCATACGTGAATAGTAACTTTGACCACAACACAATATATCAACAGTACATCTACCGCGATGTTAGTACCCTCATGAAACTATCTTATGCTCAATTATGGCATAGTTTCAGTTTTAGGTAATTATCTTTAATTATGTTCTGGTTTTGAGCTCAGGTTGGCAGTACCATTTAAGTGCGCATGACTGGGAGCGGTACATTAGTGCTGACCTCCACAACCTTAATCTCATAGCCCCGAAGGCAAAATTGTACATGACTAGGAGCGGTACATCAGTGCTGACCTCCACAGCCTTAATCTCATAGCCCCGAAGGCAAAATTTACCTCCCTATACGGAAGGCTGGTACCCCAAAAAGTGGTTTCATTACCAACTTTTTAAAGTTCTAACCCGGTGACTTCATATTGCCCCGTGGTTAGGAATGATTCACATTTTAATTTTAAGTGAGTGAGTTTCACTAACCTCGCTGTAGTGCATGAAGCACAATTTACTATGTATCCCATTCTCAATAGTGCCCGTAGCACATTTCGTCTCTCTCTCTATTCTATAATAGTGCCCGTAGCACATATGTACCTAACTTATAGTTAGTACATCAAAGTTAGCAACAATAACGCTATATGTTGCAGACAGGTAAATGTCTGAACTTACCTTATCAGTCTCTTCCCCTTTTCTCTCTTGGATCTTTGATCGCCCTCCTTGTAGGCTGATTTTGGGATCCTACAGACAAAACCTTGTCTGTTAATTTCATTTCCATTTATAGTTTTTATTTTTCATTAAAAAGCTTAAATAAAACATATTTATAACTTTTTAGGCTTTATTTATCATTTTCCCCATTTTTCTCAACTTTTGCAAAATTACGATTTTGCCCCTATATTTTGGCAAAATTACAATTATGCCCCTGATGGAATTTTCTCGATCCAGACTGCATGGCTCTCAGGAACTTTTCTGACTCTTTTCTAATCATTACAGGGTTCGTTTCTATTTTATTTCCATTTTTCACTTTCCCGACCCTCGGAAAGTACTATTCCGATCCTTACGTCGGTTTAGTGATTTTCTATCGTTTCGGAGCCTCAAATGGAAATTTTACTAGCATTTAAAATGTTTATTTAGATGTTCCCGATCTAGGTCTCCGAGGCTCGGATTTCCCGTACCTGACTCGGACCTTTATTTCATTTCCCAAAAACGTCCCCCCCTCGGGGTCGGTTTTTCAATTTCACTCACGTTTTACATTTTTAAGGGGACGGGTTACTATTCACGAACCACCCCTTAGGTTTTCCTTATTCAATTTCCCTTTAGGGACTTGGGTTCCCGACCCGACCCTAAACTTTTATTTTTAATTCTCTTTTTACCCCAAATGCTGTTTTCGAAATTTCGGCAGCATTTCGGCGTAATTTTAAGGCTACCGGCGTTAGGTACGCCTCGAGCCATATGTACCAGCCACGTACTATACCACAAGCCTATTTTATGTAAAAGTTTTCCAAACTTTTACATAAAAGCTCACAAAATTCCAATTTACATTTTGAACCACGTTACATAAAATTTCTTTCAATTTTACCCTTGGTTTTGGCCATGGTTTTCACACTCAAAACGTAACCAAAACTTCTCAATTTTTCCACCAAAATTTAGGCTATTCCAATGTCATTATCTTGCACATTTTCAAGCCAATTTATATGCATTTTTCAACATAATTCCTAGGGTTTTTAACCACATATAACCCACGGCCATATTAAGACAAACATGCACCAATTTTTTTGTTTCTTGCTTTCAATCACAATTCCATCATTTCCATAATAAAATGCATGATTTAAATCATCCAAACATCAAGTAAACCATGCAAAAAATTTTTCCCAAACCCTAATTAACCCACTGCCATATTAGGGTAAGTTAACACCAAATTTTTTTCCAAGCTTTCCATCATACAAATCATGCTTTATATTTGACCAACATATGATTTAAAGCATGTTAATACTTAAACCACAACAATTCCTCATTGACTACACTTGGTAACCCACGGTTTTACCCTTGGAAAACCAACCAAAATTTTGTTTTTCTTTAAACAAAATGCATGGTTTTTCTCCTACTTATTCCCTTAACAAAATCCAAGCACCAAATCAATCAAAACAAACCAAAAATTTTCCATCCTTTACACTATTCATTACACGGATTCTTGGAAGAAAAATCAAGAAAATTTTCAAGCCAAGGAAAGTTACCTTGTTCACTTGCTTCCTTTGTCTTCAATGAAGGTTTTGACGCCAATTTTGTGAAGAAAACTTGAAGTATTCACTTGGTTTCTCTTGGGTTGCCTACGGTTCTTCTTGTGAGAACACTTAGACAAATTTTTTTGTTATGTTTTGGCTTGGAATAGTCTCGGCCAATTGTTCCCAAAAATTGCCGACTTAACCACAAAGAAAGCCAATTAATTTGGCTTTCAACCAATCAAAAATCAACACCTTTCAAACCTATTTCTTTCCAAATTTTTCAAAAAATAAAATGATGGAATTTTGGCCAAATCTTGGCCTTTAGATCAAAAACCAAACTAATCTTGGCCATTAATGCCACCAACCACCATTTTTCATTCATTTATTAAATGGATTTATGATGTCATAAATACAAAGTAAAACTTTGACTTTGACTTTTACTATTCATATTAATTCGACTACTTTTTGACCGATACCGGTTCGAGCCAAAATTTTCCTGAAATCGTCCCGGCGGGTTCCTGAGGTCTCCTATGCAGTCGGATCAATTTAAACTGCTTCCGTTTGATCAAAATCAATCTCGGAAGTTTTTCATCTTTTATTACCCCGGTTAGGGTTTTCAATGCCGTTTTTGGCACTGTTCCGCCCGTTTCAACTCAGTGAATTTTTCCAACATTGAATTCTTACTCGTCAGTATTGTTAGAACATTTTAATATATTCTAAGCAATATAAATACATTTATTTCACTCTTTAAATAGTACAAATTATATTATACATACATTTGTACATTTTCTTCTGAGAATGCCTGAATTTCCCGGTTTTCACAAGACAAGCCCACTAACAGTCAAAAGAGTTATGATTGTGATGTGATATGCGTGTGCATTTGTGTTACACGCAGTATCAAGAAGTTGGTTAAGATGACCTTTTCTTGATATAAAACTAATATATTTAGAATCAGTATGCTTAAAATAGTCAATTAAGCATAAAATGCAAATTTTGATCGAGGAACATGCAGTATCAAGAAGTTGGTCAAGATGACCTTTTTTTGATACAAAACTGATGTATTTGGAATCAAAATGCCCAAATTAGTCATTTGAGCACAAAAAGTAATTTTTGACCGGGAAACATGCAGTACGGAAAACTTGTCAAGATGACCTTGAATGAAATTGAAACTGATAAATTTGGGTTCAGCATGCCCAAATTAGTCAGTAGAGCCTATCAACATGCTCAAATTAGTTAATTAAGCACAAAAGGTAATTTTTGTATGATAACCAGGGATTTTAGATTCTCGGAGTAAATTAAAATTGTATGTATATATCAATTTTAATAAATAAAATGTGAAAAAGTAGTGTTCTAATACTATTGAGAATACTGTGAAAATGTTCTGGTAGTGTTAAAGTGAGTAAGTTCGGAGATGGAAAATCTTACAGAACAGAAACGGGTGAGATGGCTCGAAAACGAAGCCAAAAACCCTGAAGAGTGCACCGAAGTGCACTAAAAGACAAAAATTTACTGTAATGAATTCTGGCCAAACGGAAGCAAAATAAGACAGACCGACCACACCGGAGGCACCCAGAACCCGCCTATGCGATATTGGTAAAGTTCCGTTCAGTTTGACTTTCAATCAAAATTTGAGCACAAATTAATTCACATATTAATTAGGGGATGTCAAGATGACATCGTAATTTTGATTTAGTTAATTAGGTTTTTAATGCTTAATTATGGTGGTAGGTAGTATTAAAGGCCAAGATTAAATGCTTTATGGATCAAAGGCCATGATCAAACCAAAATGGCTTTGAAAAATATTTGGAAAATGGACAAATTAGGAGGATCAGCCACATGGAAAGAAGGCAGCCCAAAAATTTCAAATTTGACCCCAAAATGTTTGCATTTAAGTCCTTGAACAATTAGTAAATTATTGGGAAAAATTACAAAAAGGTTCCCATCCATTTGCCTATAAATAGGCATAAAAAATTCACTTGGAAAATTTAGAAAACCAAACCAAACTCTTGCCATTTTTCTGCCCATAAAATCGGTGTATCTTTCATCCATTTCAAGCAAAATTTTGTCAAAAGTTTACACCAAAATTAGCTTCCAATCCAAGCTTAGGCATCAAGAGATCAAATTGAGAAGGTAAGCCACCATTTTGAAGAATTTTTCCTTGATTTCCCTTGCAAAATCTGTGGTTTATGAGGGTTGGAAAATTATGGAAAATTTTGATGTTTTGTTGATGTTTATGATTGGTTTGGTACAAGGATGAATGAAGCATGTTTTGGAAATTAGAAACAAGCAAAATTTGAGGCTTGATTTTATGAAAACTGTGGCCTTGTAGGGTGGAAATGATGTAGAAAAAAATTGATGATTTGCTTGGTGGTTTATGTTCATTTGGTAACATGTTGATAAAAGCATGAATTAGAATCTAGAAATAAGAAAATTTTGATGCTTGTTTCCCATAAAATCCGTGGCCTGTGTGTGATAAAAATGAGAAAATTTAGTGCTGAAAAATGATAAGGAATGTGTAATAAGAACACTAGGAATGAGAAAATTTTTCCTATGTGTTTTAGCATGAAAATCCATGGCTTAATGCTAGGGTTGGAATGAAAATTTTCTTAGGCTTTTAATGTTAAAATGTACATTTGAAAACCTAAGAGTGATATGTGATATTTATTTATGGTGATGAAAATTCCTTGGTGTTGTTTACCATGAGAAATCAAGGCTATAATTGGAAAATTTTGTCATGTGTTTGAATGATGATAATGTGAAAAATTTTTATACAAAGTTTGGTAACTTTGTATAAAATAGGTCTCTGGTATAGTACATGGCAGATACAAAGGTTCTAAGGCATACCTAACACCTGGGAAACCTAAAAATACAAGCGGAGATGTTGCCGAAATTTTTAAAATGGCATAAGGGCATTTCAGGAAACGAGGGGTAAAAATATTAGGCTCGGAAAGGAAACCGAGACCCCTCGGTGGGTTAGGGTCAAAAATGAAAAACCAAACCCAAAAGGAATAGTAAACTGACCTTTTAATGACTAAAATGCCTAAAACGGGAAAAATAATTCACGTTAGGGGTATTTTAGGAAACGGGGGGAAAAAATTAGATCAGGATAGAATCCCCGAGCCCTTCGAGAACCGAGGCTCAGGGATGGGATGAAAAATGTTTTAGGAGTAGTGAAATACCTATTTGAGGCTCTAAAATGCTAGAAAAATGAGAAACGACCCTAGGTATCAGATGAATAGTAACCAAGGGTCAGAAAAATGAATAATTGTGATTTTGTAGCAAATAAAGATGTAAAAAAAATACAGAAGCCTAGGGAATGTTATTTTATGATATTAGGCTTAGAAAATTCGGGAGAAATGATAGAACGGAATAGTTACGGTCTCGAGACCCGTCAGGGGCAAAATGTTCATTTTGACCAAAAATTTCCAAAAGGCTCGGAAAGGATCGTAAAGGATCTAGAATGTCTTAAATAAAATTCTAGAACCCAAAATAAAGATTTTAGAGTCAAAAATCTAGAGGTTAAATAGTACACGGGTGTGTACCTTGAAACACGGCCGTGTAGAGTGAACCCAGAGGTACATGGGCAGGGACACGGGCATGTTACAGACTGTGTACCATATAAAAAGTTGAAATGTGTTACAAAATTTATCACAAAATGAATATATCCAAAGTGATAATTAAGGATGAGTACTAACAGACAATACCATATTTGTAGGGACCCAAACTAGAGATAAAACTGCAAAGGAGTTCCGAAAGTGGACATTATCATAGTGGTGGTAAGTTCAAGCATTTTCATGTTTGCAACATGAAATACCATAATATTTCCTTATGTACTAGTTGTACATTAGCTGTTAAGCCCTATGGGTATTGGGGGATTAGTTAGTAAAACACATCCCACATAATAAGAAAAAAAGAATATGTAAGACCTACGGGCGATGGAGGTTAATGATCTTGAGGTGACGATTAATGTCACTTAGTCAGGACTATAATTGAAAGATGGTAATAAAACCATTTAAGGCATACCTCCCTTCCAACATTGTGGTGGAGGTTTTACAGGTCCTTCGGGGATATAATAATCGCTATGAGCGATGAAGGACTGGAGAGGAAGAAGCTTTAGGGTTGTAGGATAACAAATCCGTAAAAACATATCAGAGTGGCGCAGCGGAACAATAAAAATTTTAAGATCATTAAATATCTCATGATGCCATATACAATAAACCAACAACAATTAAAACTCATACCTCAAGGACGCCAATCTTGCAGGAGGAGAATGACTGGAGGCTTTAACCAACTAGCCTTCTCTTACTATTCTCCAATTCCCTAATGGCTAAGTGTGTGGGCACTCTGAACCTCGATCGGTATGCTAGCACTGTTAGTCTTCTTCCGACCACCCAGATCTCTAAAGAACTTTATTGTCACGATTAGCTGTGCAACAATAAGCCTACTCACCTGAGAGTCTGTTGTCTGAGAGAACTGGAGCGGCAGGACCTCTATTTATAGACCTGCATGAGGTGATTCTCTGAATTTGAATTGGATTAGGAAAAGATATTTTCCCTTATCCATATCCATAAAATCTGAATTTTTTCAAGGGAGAATCTCCACAATAAAATTCAGTTTTCTTAGGATAAATCCAATCCAAATCTAAACAAGATTTTAACTAGAATTTTATCTCCCTTTTTCAACCAAAAAATCAGAAATTTCCAAGGAGATTTTTCCTCCAATAATTCGGCCACTTTTAGGATAAGGGAGAATCAAAATTCCACTAGGATTTTCAAGCTTGAATCTTATCTCAACCTTATCCAAAAATAACCGAATTTCCTAGGAGAGATTCTCCAAATTTTCGGCCACTTCTCAGGGAGGAGAGAATTCAAATTCAACTGTGATTGAAACTTGAATTTTCCCTTGAACCTTATCCACAAAAATCCGAAATTTCCTTGAGGATTATCCTCAAAAATTTCGTCCACTTTTGTTGGGATTTGGATTCAAAATTCAAATAGGATTCTAACAAGATTATCCTCTCCAAATCCAACTCAAATTCGAATTTCAAACCTTGTGGATTTTCCACAACAAATTCGAATTCTACTTGGACTGTGATTCAAAATTTGAAATTCAAATTTGAAATTCAAATTTGGAATTTCAAATTCAAATTTCAAATTCAAATTTCAAATTCAAAATTCAAAATTCAAATTTCAAAATTCAAATTTCAAATTTCAAAATTCAAATTTCAAATTCCACAAAGCGGTTGTGTTTCAAATTCTTGTTCTCATGGATAATTTTCTACAACTCCAATCCAATCTCAAATAAAATCATGGCAACTTTATTTGGAGTTCGAATAATTGTGTACTCTATTATCCAAAACAAAATCTGAATCCAACCGGAGAGAATTTTGTCTACCATCCTAATCCTGTGTCATCACCATCCATGCATAATAAACTAGCCAATAGCATACACAAATCAATTTGCCAAACGTTAAGGAATTATGTGGAGCTAGTAGAGGAACTGATTGGACATATATAATCGGGCTCCCGTGATTCCATATGATCATTATTCTTTACCGAACAACTCAATCATATGATCACTAGATTCAAAGTCACACCACTATAAACCTGAAACTGAACTCCCAATTATATACCATATTACGTAAGCCTGTGACGAGCTACTATCCAATGACCTTGTCATATATGCAAAACCCTCATATGATATCCATGATCAGCCTTAGGTCAAAGCCCGTTTAATCCTACTGATCAGGCTATCTTAAAGTTCCATTGTACTACCGAATTTAAGAAAATGATTATTCACCATATGTGAATAAGAAGTCATCCACCCAGCAGACGACCCAAGGCCTTGTCCATTTTCACATTCAGTATAATGCCTTTAAGAGGATACTTTTAACTCTTCAGAGCTATGATTCCGATATCTGCAAACAAACCCTTCATCGTATACAAGTCATGCACCCAACGAACCGGTCTATAAGCTTACTACCTCTGGGACGCTTTAGCCATTGGAACATCAAAGTACACAAGTCATATACATGAAGTAGTTCATTTACTCAGGATTAAGGTTATTGCATAATGAACGTCAAAAGCAAATTGATCCACTTATAGCGGACTACGTAGATCAATCACGCTTTAGTCCCGGTCTAATATGTCACCACCAAGCAACATATCCATGTCTCTACTTGGGAGTCCAGCTCCAGACAGTCAAGACAAACCGTCCCCTCTAAGGCTTTAGACAACATAATAGTCTTAACATGAGTTAGATGCTCGGTCTAACCCCATAGACTGCAGACCATAGTTTAGATCGCTAACTTTAGAACATTGTCTTCTCGCATACAAAAGTCCATTGCATGCAACGTTCTAACAGTTTTAACACAAGCAGTCAGTGAGCCATATTTGCTTACATTTACTTTAACATGTAAATAAGACGAGGACTGATAGCAATGTAATGAATAACCTCTATGTATAATTTTATTATCCAGTTCAAAATGAATACATCAAAATGTCTCTAATACTTAGGGCATTTCCTAACAATCTCCCACTTGCCCTAAGCCAGCAGATGTGCCATGTTACGCATCCCCATCGCCTCTACATGCCTCTCAAAGCTTCTAGCCACCAAAGTCTTAGTAAAGGGATCAGCGATGTTGTCCTCGGACGCGATCTTACATACATCTACTTGTCCTGTCTCTACATGCTCTCTAATAATATGATATCTCCGATCGATGTGCTTGGTCCTCTTGTGGTGCCGAGATTCCCTTGTGTTGGCAATAGCCCCTGTATTATCACAGTAGAGTATGATAGGCTTGTCAACACCCGGAATGACCTCAAGGTCTCTAAAGAACTTGCGGAGCCAAACCGCTTCTTTAGATGCCTCAGCCGCAGCCACATACTCAGCCTCCATAGTAGAGTCAGCTGTGCAGCCCTGCTTCACGCTCCTCCACACAATGGCGCCTCCTCCGAGTAAAAACACTGATCCAGATGTCGATTTCCTCGAATCCTTACAAGTCTGGAAGTCTGAGTCCGTGTATCCTACGAGTGTTAGGTCCCCTCCAGAATACACTAGCATATAATCCCTCGTTCTCTTAAGATACTTGAGTATATGCTTTACTGCTTACCAGTGCTTGGTTCCAGGATTCGCTTGATAACGACTCACCATACCTACTGCAAAACATATGTCTGGGCGAGTGCAAAGCATAGCGTACATAAGGCTACCCACAGCGGATGCATAAGGGACCTTACTCATACGCTCTCTTTCTTCCGATGTCTTGGGACAGTCATCCAATGAAAGAGTTAGACCGGCAATAGAAGGTTGTGAGCCTTTCTTTGCCTCTAGCATTGCATATTTGTCAATTATTTTATCTATGTATGAAGCTTGGGATAACGCTATCATTTTGTTCTTTCGATCTCTGAAGAGACAAATGCCTAGAACATAATTAGCTTCTCCCAAGTCCTTCATGTCAAACTGTTGGTGTAACCAAAGCTTGACCGATGATAAGTTCCCTACATCATTCCCAATGAGTAGTATATCATCGACATAGAGTATCAGAAAGACCACTTTTCCATCCTTAATACGTTTATAAACACAAGATTCATCAACGTTCTGCTCAAAACCAAATGTCTTAATCGCTTGATCAAACCTCTGGTTCCATGAGCGGGATGCTTGCTTTAATCCATAAATGGATCTAAGCAACTTGCAGACTTTCCTTTCTTGGCCTTTTGCTATGAACCCTTCGGGCTGTATCATATAGATACACTCTTCAAGATGGCCATTCAAGAATGCCATCTTGACATCCATTTGCCAGATCTCGTAATCAAGAGCCGCAGCAATGGACAGAAGAATACGGATAGACTTCAGCATAGCAACAGGCGAAAAGGTTTCCTCGTAATCGATTCCAGCCTTTTGCATGTATCCCTTTGCAACCAGTCTAGCTTTGAAAGTTTCCACTCTCCCTTCTGCATCCTTCTTTCTTTTGTAGACCCATTTGCATCCAATGGGTTTTATCCCATCCGGCAAATCTACAAGTTCCCAAACAGAGTTGGATTTCATAGAATCCATCTCATTGTTCATAGCCTGTCTCCAAAATTTAGAATCAACATCATTTATAGCTTCATCATATGTGACCGGATCTTCCTCATGCTCATGAGCCTAGGCCTGGTATACCTCAGCATCATACATGAAGAAATTAGGTTTCTTAGAAACCCTCACACTACGACGAGGCACCCTAAATTGTTGATCGTCTGCAGGTCTTTCACTGGAACTCGGACTTGCGTCCAAGGCCGAAATCTGTGGAGCAGTTCTTTCACCCGATAACTCCTCTAGCACCACTTTGCTTCGAGGCTTAAAGTCATTCATGTGACTTTCCTCCAAGAATGTCGCATGGGTTGAGAGAATGACTTTTTGTTCCTTCGGGTTATAGAACAGACCTCCTTTAGTTCCTTTTGGATACCCTACAAACATGCACAATTCTGATCTTGGTTCCAACTTCTTCGCATCCCCATCCAGTACATGTGCCGGGCAGCCCCATATTCTCATATGTCCAAGGGAGGGCTTCCTGCCTCGCCACAATTCATACGGAGTTCTAGGAATTGATTTGCTCGGAACCTGCTTCAGAATATAGCATGCCGTTTGTAAAGCATATCCCCAAAATGATAATGGCAACGTTGAATTACTCATCATAGACCGTACCATATCCAATAAGGTCCTGTTTCTCCTTTCGGCTACACCATTCTGTTGTGGAGTACCAGGTGCAGTCAATTGGGATAAAATCCCGTTCTCTACAAGATGTCCTAGAAATTCATCGGAGAGATATTCACCACCTCGATCAGATCGAAGTGTCTTTATGGATTTATCCAATTGCTTTTCCACTTCCGCACGATACTCTTTGAACTTGTCAAAGGTTTCGCTCTTGCGGTGCATCAGATATACATATCCATACCTCGAGTAATCATCTATAAAAGAGACATAATACTCGAACCCTCCTCGTGCTGTGACGTTCATGGGGCCACATACGTCAGTATGCACAATTTCCAAGAGCTCCTAAGCCCTTGTACCCTTAGTTCCAAAAGACCTCTTAGTCATTTTACCCTCTAGACAAGACTCACATTGGGGAAGTCGTACCTCCTCCAGAGATTCCAGAGGACCGTCTTTCACCAATCTTTGAATCCTATCCTGATTAATATGACCAAGTCTTAAATGCCAAAGATACGCCTTGTTAGAGTGAGAAACTTTCAACCTTTTAGAGTTATCAGTTAATTCAGTGTCAAGCAGTGAGTACATCTTTGGTTTGATCAAATATAGGTTTCCATCCATCCATCCAGAATAGATAAAAGACTTATTTCTACGAATATCAACTCTTTTACTAAAAGAAACTGAATAAGAATCCTTTATTAAACAAGCTACCGATATAAGGTTCCTCCTAAAATTAGGAACATAAAAACAGTCTTTCAATAAAATAAACCTAAATTGATCAAAATAAAGATAAACATCTCCGACTGCTTCAGCCACCACAGAGCTACCATCTCCAGTCCGCAACGAGAGGCTCCTATCATGTAGACTTCTTGTTTCCACGAACCCCTGCATAGAAACACAAACATGATTAGTGGCGCCCGAATCAATGACCCAAGTGTCGTTCGATTCTTCCACCAAACACGCTTCCAGGTAATGAAGTTCCTTACCTTCCTTGCCCTTGGTGGCTAGGAATTCCCGGCAAGCCTTCTTGAAGTGACCTACCTTCCCACAATGGAAGCATTTGGAATTTTTAGGGTCCTTTGGCTTCTTGTTCTTCTTCTTCTTCTTCCCGTCCGAGACAGGAGGATTAGAAGAACTAGAAGCCACTTGCTTCTTATTTGGCCTCTTCCTCTTCCGTGAGGGATTGGAAGATTCCGCCAAATTGGCCTCTCCTTTAGGTCGGACCACATCCTCATCCCTGATCATCCGCTCATAAGCCTGTAGTTGCTTCATGAGCTCGGTTAGTCCTAACTCCTTTGTCGCCAGATTGTATGCGGCCTTAAACCCCACAAAATCTTTAGACAGAGTCTTGAACACCATCTCGATCTGGGTGTTGTAGTCTAACTCAGCACCATTCTCGGCAGCCTCAGCGAAGAATCCCATTAGAGTGATCATATGGTCCTTCACCGGAGTACCCGCCTTTTGCTTAGAGTTCATAATGCTGGTGATAGCGGACTGTCGAGCCAATTTTTCTTGGCCTCCGAACATGTCCTCCAGATTTTCCATGATCTCCCCAGCAACTTGATAAGTCTCATGCTGCTTTTGTAAAGCACTCGTCATGCTAGCAAGGATGTAGCATCGAGCTATCTCATTGGATTCTCTCTAACGATTATAGGCAACCGGGACCTCCTCAAGTGGTGTGTCAGGTTTGGGCCCTGGTGGGCATGGTTCGTCTAGCACGAACTTGTGTCTCTCGCAGCTGAGAACTATTAATAGATTTCTTTTCCAGTCTTTATAATTATCGCCATTCAGCTTATTTTCAGTAAGTATTGTAATGAGGGGTGTCGGTGACATTTTGAACTGAAATAAAATTATACTAGACATCATTACAAAGCCCAAGCAAATATATAGATAATTTAGCAAATAAAACATACAAGTATGTTCCTACATGAAACTTGAAAAACATGTAGCATTGCAATGGTAATTCTCAGCACCTATTGCCCCAAGCCACCGAGGGGTGGTCATGAGAACAAATAGCTGGAACATGGACCCCGTCCAATTAATATATGTTGCCTTAAATCCTCCAAGGTTAAGACATATATCAATAACCGCTTATTTGGCCACCAGTTTAGTTAACAGAGCTTCTAGGGAAGGTTAATAACTAAACGAGTCTTGAGTGTATAACCATTGTTTAAGTAGCCCGATCCATGTCCTACCAAGCCACCGAGGGGTGGTCATGAATAGGATCGTACCTGAACACGTTTTCCACATAGGAGATCAAATCTAGTATACCGGCGGCGGTAAACACCTACCGAGGGGTGTGATCAGGGCAAAACTGACGCGAGGCATTACCATGCTTTCACATATGGATCGACAATGGAAGCCGTGGGTTTTGTTTGAAACCCTCTCCCACTCAATATTTTGAAAAACATGCAAGTTTTGACAAATTATGTATGATTAATATAGTATGAGCGGCATTCACTTATCCTATATGACATGTTATCAAATATGCATATAAAACATCCATCAATACATATTTATACATCCATGACATATCACAGAAAAAATAATTGACAAAATAACCAAGCTATGGTTCCATCGTAGAACAAAGAAAATAAAGATTACAAAATTCTATCCAAAGCATTCTTTGGGTCTTGAATTCTGTTCCGTCTTCTTGTATCTATCTTTATGTAGCCTCTCCATTTATTTCTCATCCCAATAATTATTTAAAATTTAAATATCCAAAAATTTAAATTTCAAATTCAAATTCCAAATTCGAATTTCAAATTTAAATTTCAAATTTAAATTTTAAACAATTTTAAACATCGTGTTTAATAATATGTAATTTCAAAATTTTGAAATTTTTAATTACATATTTTTAAACATGATTTAAAATTAAATCTCAAATTTAAAAATCAAAATTTTCTGATTTTGGACCGTTGGACTGCCGCCCCCGTAGGCGGCAGCCGCCGTGGGCAGCCACCAACCCCGGAGGGGCTGGCAGCCCATGGCCGCCCCCATGTACAGGCCAAGCCTGCGGCCATGGGTGGTGTGGGCCTGCATAGGGGTTGCCGCAACCCCATCCTACCCGAGGGCAGGGGCTGCAGCCCCACCAAGGTCCGTCGGCCTATCCCGAGAGGTCGTGTCTCGATTTTCGTGCCATATTCCAATTTACCTATTAGGATCTCCAAAAAAAATTAATTTGAATCCCAATTAAATTGAAATTTTCCACACAATCAAAATTTCAATCTTTAAATCAAATTTAACTTTTGGGAAAAATAAATTACGGTCTTCAATCTTCAATCTCCTCCAAGAATAATTACATAAAATTTCCTAAACCGTTTCCGGTGTACAAAAAATTCTAACCATAAAAATTCTAAGAGACAAAAATTAAAATCCATGGGAAAACTACAGTGTTAATAAACTGCTCCCATGGTTACATAAAAATTCCTAGATACAATTTTTCTAAATTCTAAGGAACCATAACCGGTATAAACAAGCATGCTTATAATAATTCAAAAAATTAAAATAACCACCTACTTCATACATAATCTATGATAACAACATAAAGGAACCCTAGAATGCCACTCTCTAAATATCAAATACATACACAAATTATAAAGACTAAGTAATTGTCTAATTTATGTACATGGCATAGTCATGAGATGGCTCTGATACCAATTGTAGGATAATAAATCGGTAAAAACATATCAGAGTGGCGCAGCGGAACAATAAAAATTTTAAGATCGTTAAATATCTCATGATGCCATATACAATAAACCAACAACAATTAAAACTCATACCTCAAGGACGCCAATCTTGCAGGAGGAGAATGACCGGAGGCTTCAACCAACTAGCCTTCTCTTACTATTCTCCAATTCCCGAATGGCTGAGTGTGTGGGCACTCTGAACCTCGATCGGTATGCTAGCACTGCTAGTCTTCTTCCGACCACCCAGATCTCTAAAGAACTTTATTGTCACGATGAGCTGTGCAACAATAAGCCTGCTCACCTGAAATCTGTGGTCTGAGAGAACTGGAGTGGCAGGACCTCTACTTATAGACCTGCATGAGGTGATTCTTTGAATTTGAATTTGATTAGGAAAAGATATTTTTCCTTATCCATATCCATAATATCCAAATTTTTTCAAGGGAGAATCTCCACAATAAAATTCGGTTTTCTTAGGATAAATCCAATCCAAATCTAAACAAGATTTTAACTAGAATTTTATCTCCCTTTTTCAACCAAAAAATCCGAAATTTCCAAGGAGATTTTTCTTCCAATAATTCGGCCACTTTTAGGATAAGGGAGAATCAAAATTCCACTAGGATTTTCAAGCTTGAATCTTATCTCAACCTTATCCAAAAATAGCCGAATTTCCTAGGAGAGATTCTCCAAATTTTCGGCCACTTTTCAGGGAGGAGAGAATCCAAATTCAACTGGGATTGAAACTTGAATTTTCCCTTGAATCTTATCCACAAAAATCCGAAATTTCCTTGAGGATTATCCTCAAAAATTTCGTCTACTTTTGTTGGGATTTGGATTCAAAATTCAAGTAGGATTCTAACAAGATTATCCTCTCCAAATCCAACTCAAATTCGAATTTCAAACCTTGTGGATTTTCCATAACAAATTCGAATCCTACTTGGACTGTGATTCAAATTTGAAATTCAAATTTGAAATTCAAATTTCAAATTCAAATTTCAAATTTCAAATTTCAAATTTAAATTTCAAATTCAAATTTCAAATTCGAATTTCAAATTCAAATTTCAAATTTCAAATTTCAAAATTCAAATTTCAAATTCCACAAAACGGTTGTGTTTCAAATTCTTGTTCTCATGGATAATTTTCTACAACTCCAATCCAATCTCAAATAAAATCATGGCAACTTTATTTGGAGTTCGAATAATTGTGTACTCTATTATCCAAAACAAAATCTGAATCCAACCGGAGAGAATCTTGTCTACCATCCTAATCCTGTGTCATCACCATCCATGCATAATAAACTAGCCAATAGCATACACAAATAAATTTGCCAAACGTTAAGGAATTATGTGGAGCTAGTAGAGGGACTGATTGGACATATATAATCGGGCTCCCGTGATTCCATATGATCATTATTCTTTACCGAACAACTCAATCATATGATCACTAGTTTCAGAGTCACACCACTATAAACCTGAAACTGAACTCCTAATTATATGCCGTATTACGTAAGCCTGTGACGAGCTACTATCCAATGACCTTGTCATATATGCAAAACCCTCATATGATATCCATGATCAGCCTTAGGTCAAAGTCCGTTTAATCCTACTGATCAGGCTATCTTAAAGTTCCATTATACTACCGAATTTAAGAAAATGATTATTCACCATATGTGAATAAGAAGTCATCCACCCAGCAGACGACCCAAGGCCTTGTCCATTTTCACATTCAGTATAATGCCTTTAAGAGGATACTTTTAACTCTTCAGAGCTATGATTCTGATATCTGCAAACAAACCCTTCATCGTATACAAGTCATGCACCCAACGAACCGGTCTATAAGCTTACTACCTCTGAGACGCTTTAGCCATTGGAACATCAAAGTACACAAGTCATATACATGAAGTAGTTCATTTACTCAGGATTAAGGTTATTGCATAATGAACGTCAAAAGCAGATTGATCCACTCATAGCGGACTACCTAGATCAATCACGCTTTAGTCCCGGTCTAATATGTCACCACCAAGCAACATATCTATGTCTCTACTTGGGAGTCCAGCTCCAGACAGTCAAGACAAACCGTCCCCTCTAAGGCTTTAGACAACATAATAGTCTTAACATGAGTTAGATGCTCGGTCTAACCCCATAGACTACAGACCATAGTTTAGACCGCTAACTTTAGAACATTGTCTTCTCGCATACAAAAGTCCATTGCATGCAACGTTCTAACAGTTTTAACACAAGCAGTCAGTGAGCCATATTTGCTTACATTTACTTTAACATGTAAATAAGACAAGGACAGATAGCAATGTAATGAATAACCTCTATGTATAATTTTATTATCCAGTTCAAAATGAATACATCAAAATGTCTCTAATACTTAGGGCATTTCCTAACAAGGGTTGCTCCCTAAGCCCTCCTAGTCAGCACGCATTATACTATCGATACTGTCACAATGAGCTCAAAACCAAAATACAAATAGGGATAATAGTTAGTAATGTGACGAAAGCCATAATAAGAGCATAATTGAGCATAACCGACTCTAATACTAAGTGTAGCAGACTTGGTTAGGGTAACGTAAATAGTAACCAGTTAGGATAACAGTTACTATTCATTAACCAAAGGTCAAAGTTACTATTCATGATGAATAGTACTATTCATCATGGATAGTTTTCTTCATAGAAAGTTGTATTTTTAATGTTTTTGAATTTATGTGATTCTTATTAAGTATGTTTGAACTTATTGAGCCTGTTAGCTCATCAGTTTGTTCATGTTGCAAGTAAGAAACCTGTCCAATAGACTACCTGGATGGTGGCAGAATACACATGTGCCGATGGGATAGGGAATCCACTATGGATTTAGTCCTGCCGTAAGTTTTCCGCTGAGCATCGAGTGAAAGTGAATTGAAGAGAATGTATTTTTCAAAAGCAAAGTACATGTTTTGTATATCTGTAAATTATGTTGTATTTTAAAAAGACAACTAAAAGTTAATATTACATTCTATATGGCTTTCCTACTCAGCTTTCGTGAGAGAAAAGTATTTTGAAAAAAAAAATATGGGCGAAAATTTTAAGGCCCTGAAATATGAGAGTTAAATGAAAAGGTATTTAAATGGCGACCCGAATTCGGTGCACGGGCTATCTTGGTCGACTACGGAGTCGGACCTCAACGATTTCGCGTGGCTAGACTCGGGGGCGCCATATTTTGACCGGGAATTTACAGTATCGAAAACTGGTCAAGATGACCTCAGATGAAAATAAAATTGATATATTTGGGTTCAGCATACCCAAATTAGTTATGATAGCTCATGTTGAAATTTTGGAAAAAAAAAAAGTATATATAAGGACGAAAAATTGGACATTTTCAAATAGGGTCTCATATTTTCCCTTATTTCTTTTTCTCCCCACACCACCCAAGAGTGAACAGTAACCGACCACTGGAAACAGTGTCTATTTTTGACACTGCCGATCTCATTCAAAAGCTCTCGCCAAGCTGAGTCCAACGGTGGGTCGAGTCGATGGAACGGCCGCCGGAGGAAGTCGCACGTGTCGCCTGAAGCCGCCGAAAGCCGGAATCTTCAAACCACCATATCTCCATCATCTGACGTCTAAATGCCACGATTCTGGTCCCAATGGATTCATGGTGAAGAGTAGAACAAAACCCAGGCATCATTTCAACTCAACGGCCACCGAATCGCACCGTCCAAGCTTCGCTGTCGCCACCGCTGTTGCCACCGTGGAATCTATCGATTCCAGCGGAGTTGAGTGACATGGTGGGTATCCAAATACTCAGAGTGATGTGTAGATCAAAAGCCCCAACTCAATTTTGGGCAACAACCATGGCACGGTGAAAAACCAACCTCGCCACCATCGTTCATTTTTTGAGGGTTCAATTCCAATGATAGGAGGCTCGATTGGTGAAATTGATACCACCAATGGGTTCCTCTCGTCGAGCTCTTCAAGATGCTGGCCACCGTTTTCCTCACTGTTATAAGAAATAAATCGATAAAAACGTATCAGAGTGGTGAATTAATACACATATATAATAGGATGACATATAAAATAAACCAACAACAATTTAAACTCATACCTCAAGGATGCCAATCTACAAGAGGAGAATGATCAGAGGGCTTTAACCAACTAGCATTCTCTACTATTCTCTAATTCCCGAATGGCTAAGTGTGCGGGCACTCTGAACCTCAATCAGTATGCTAGCACTGCTAGTCTTCTTCCGACCACCCAGATCTCTAATGAACTTATTGTCACGGTGAGTTGTGCAACAATAAGCTTGCTCACCTGAGAGTCTGTGGTCTATGTGACGACTAGAGAATTCTAACAGTGTAACTTAGTTCAATCTAGGGTTTTCTATGAGTTCTATAAGCAAGAATGTAAAGAAACACTATGTTTGTAATTAGACAAATTATAGTGTTGAAAGCAATAAATAGATGTTTTGGAGGAATTAAAATCTCCAAAAATGAGTAGAGAATAAAGTATATGAGTAAGAAAGTGATTTCAAGCCAAAACGCTCAAACAGGAGTAGTTTCGGTATCCGAACAGTGTAAAGATAAGAATATGGCAAGTCAAAGTAAAAGCACAGTAAGAAAAGTAATTTAGGGTTTTTAAGAGTTTTAAGACAGTATTAGAATAATTTGACAGTACGGATGGCTAGATAAGTCCTCCGGTATGTCACCCTAGAAATTTCATCATTTTCGGTAAAATGATGAAGCATTTTAGGGCCAAAGAAAACAAGATATTACCCTAGGTAAAACCTAAGCTTACTAAAGGATGAAAAACTTTGTCATTGCATGTGGGGCGACCGCAGGCTTCCAGCCCCTCGGGGACTGGGGGCTGCCCACAGCAGTTGCTGGCTTCCGAGGCGGTTGGGGCGATGATTCGAAAATCGAAAAATTTTGATTTTTAAATTTCAGATTTAATTTTTAAATCATGTTTAAAAATACGTAATTGAAAATTTGAAATTTTTGAAATTACATATTGTTACACACGATGTTTAAAATTGTTTAAAATTTTGAATTTGAAATTTAAATTTGAAATTCGAATTTGGAATTTGAATTTGAAACTTAAATTTTTGGAATTTAAATTTTAAATGATTCTTGGGATGAGAAATAAATAGAGAGGCTACATAAAGATGGATACAAAAAGACGGAACAAAATTCAAGACCCAAAGAATGCTTTGGATGGAATTTTGTAATCTTTATTTTCTTTGTTCTAGGATTGAACCATAACTTGGTTATTCTATTAATTATTTTTTCGGTGATATATCATGGATGTATAAATATGTATTGATGAATGTTTTATGTGTATATTTGATAACATGTCATATAGGATAGGTGAGTGCCGCTCATACTATATTGATCATACATATTTGTCAAAACTTGCATGTTTTTCAAAATATTGAGTGGGAGAAGGTTTCAAACAAAACCCTCGGCCTCTATTGTTGGTCCATATGTGAAAGCATGGTGACACCTCACGTCAGTTCTGCCCTGACCACACCCCTCGGTAGGTGTTTACTGTCGCTGGTATACTAGTTTGGATCTCAATGTAGAAAACGTGTTCGGGTACGATTCTATTCATGACCACCCCTCAGTGGCTTGGTAGGATGTGGATCGAGCTACATAAACAATGGTTATACACTCAAGAATTGTTTAGTTATTAACCTTCCCTAGAACCTCTGTTAACTAAACTGGTGGCCAAATAAGCGATTATTAATACATGTCTTAACCTTGGAGGATTTAAGGCAACATATATTAATTGGACGAGGTCCATGTTTCGGCTATTTGTTTTCATGACCACCCCTCGGTGGCTTGGGGCAATAGGTGCTGAGAATTACCGTTACAATGCCACATGTTTTTCAAGTTTCATGTAGGAACATACTTGTATATTTTATTTGCTAAATTATCTGTATATTTGCTTGGGCTTTGTAATGATGTCTAGTATAATTTTATTTTAGTTCAAAATGTCACTGACACACATCATTTCAATACTTACTGAAAATAAGCTGAATGGTGATAATTATAAAGATTGGAAAAGAAATCTATTGTAGTTCTCAGCTACGAGAGACACAAGTTCATACTGGACGAACCATGCCCACCAGGCCCAAACCTAACACACCGCTTGAGGAGGTCCCGGTTGCCTATACTTATTGGAGAGAATCCAATGAGATAGCTCGATGCTACATTCTTGCTAGCACGACGAGTGCTTTACAAAAACAGCATGAGACTTATCAAGTTGCTGGGGAGATCATGGAAAATCTGGAGGACATGTTCGGAGGCCAAGAAAAGTTGGCTCGACTATCCGCTATAACCAGCATTATAAACTCTAAGCAGAAGGAGGGTACTCCGGGAAAGGACCATATGATCACTCTAATGGGATTCTTTGTTGAGGCTGTTGAAAACGGTGCTGAGTTGGACTATAACACCCAGATCAAGATGGTGTTCAAAACTCTATCTAAAGATTTTGTGGGGTTTAAGGTCGCATACAATCTGACGACAAGCGAGTTAGGACTAACCGAGCTCATGAAGCAACTCCAAGCTTCTGAGCGGATGATCAAGGATGGGGATACGGTCCAACCCAAAGGAGAGGCCAATTTGGCAGAATCTTCCAAACCCTCATGGAAGAGGAAGAGGCCAAATCAGAAGCAAACGGCTTCCAGTTCTTCTAATTCTCCTGTCTCGGATGGGAAGAAGAAGAACAAGAACAAGAAGCCCAAGGACCCTAAAAAGCCCAAGTGCTTCCGCTGTGCGAAGGTAGGTCACTTTAAGAAGGCTTGCCTAGAAATCCTAACTGCCAAGGGCAAGGAAGGTAAGGAACTTCACTACTTGGAAGCGTGTTTGGTGGAAGAATCAAAAGACACTTGGGTCATTGATTTGGGCGCCACTAGTCATGTTTGTGTTTCTATGCAAGGGTTCGTGGAAACGAGAAGTCTACATGATAAGAACCTCTCGTTGTGGACTGGAGACAACAGCTTGGTAGTGGCTGAGGCAGTGAGAGATATTTACATTTACTTTGATGAATTTAGGTTTATTTTATTAAAAGACTGTTTTTATATTCCTAATTTTAGGAGGAACCTTATATCGATAGCTTGTTTAATAAAGGATTCTTATTCAGTTTCTTTTAGTAAAAGAGTTGATATTCGTAGAAATAAGTCTTTTATCTATTCTGGATGGATTGATGGAAACCTATATTTGATCAAACCAAAGATGTACTCACTGCTTGACACCGAATTAATAGATAACTATGAAAGGTTGAAAGTTTCTCACTCTAACAAGGCGTATCTTTGGCATTTAAGACTTAGTCATATTAATCAATATAGGATTCAAGGATTAGCGAAAGACAGTCCTCTAGAATCTCTGGAGGAGGTACGTCTTCCTCAATGTGAGTTTTGTCTAGAGGGAAAGATGACTAAGAGGTCTTTTAGAGCTAAGGGTACTAGGGCTCAAGAGCTTTTAAAAATTGTACACACTAACGTATGTGGCCCCATGAATGTCACAGCATGAGGAGGGTTCGAGTATTGTGTCTCCTTTATAGATGATTACTCGAGGTACGGATATGTGTATTTGATGCATCGCAAGAGCAAAACCTTTGACAAGTTCAAAGAGTATCATGCAGAAGTGGAAAAGCAATTGGATAAATCCATAAAGACACTTCGATCTGATCGAGGTGGCGAATACCTCTCCGATGAATTTCTAGGACATCTTGTAGAGAACGGGATATTATCACAATTGACTGCACCTGGTACTCCACAATAGAATGGTGTAGCCGAAAGGAGAAAGAAGACCTCGTTGGATATGGTACGAACCATGACGAGTTATTCAATACTGCCATTCTCATTTTGGGGATATGCTTTACAAACGGTGTACTTTATTCTGAACCAGGTTCCAAGCAAATCAATTCCCAGAACTTCGTATGAATTGTGGCGTGGCAGGAAGCCCTCCCTTGGACATATGAGAATATGGGGCTGTCCGGCACATGTACTGGATAGGGATGTGAAGAAGTTGGAACCAAGATCAGAATTGTGCATGTTTGTAGGGTATCCAAAGGGAACTAAAGGAGGTCTGTTCTATAACCTGAAGGAACAAAAAGTCATTGTTTCAACCTATGTGACATTCTTGGAGGAAAGTCACATGAATGACTTTAAGCCTCGAACCAAAGTGGTGCTAGAGGAGTTATCAGGCGAAAGAACTGCTCCACAGGTTTCAATCTTGGACGCAAGTCCGAGTTCCGGTGAAAGACCTACAGACGATCAAAATTTATGGTGCCTCGTCGTAGTGGGAGGGTTTCGAAGAAGCCTAATTTCTTCATGTATGATGCTGAGGTATACCAGGTCGAGGTTCATGAGCATGAGGATGATCTGCTCACTTATGATGAAGCTATAAATGATATTGATTCTAAATCTTAGAAACAGGCTATGAACAATGAGATGGATTCTATGAAATCCAACTCCGTCTGGGAACTTGTAGATTTGCCGGATGGGATAAAATCCATTAGATGCAAATGGGTCTACAAAAGAAAGAAGGATGCGGAAGGGAGAGCGAAAACTTTCAAAGCTAGACTGGTTGTAAAGGGATACATGCAAAAGGCTGGAATCGATTAGGATGAAACCTTTTCACTTGTTGCTATACTGAAGTCTAATCGTATTCTTCTATTCGTTGCTGCGGCTCTCGATTACAAGATCTGGCAAATAGATGTCAAGACAGCATTCTTGAATGGTCATTTTGAAGAGTGTATCTATATGATACAGCCCAAAGGGTTTGTAGCAAAAGGCTAAGAAAGAAAAGTCTGCAAGTTGCTTGGATCCATTTATGGATTAAAGCAAGCATCCCGCTCATGGAACTAGAGATTTGATCAAGCGATCAAGACTTTCGATTTTGAGCAGAACGTTGATGAACCCTATGTTTATAAACATATTAAGGATGAAAAAGTGGTCTTTCTGATACTCTATGTCGATGATATACTATTCATTAAGAATGATGTAGGGAACTTATCATTGGTCAAGCTTTGGTTACACCAATGGTTTGACATGAAGGACTTGGGAGAAGCTAATTATGTTCTAGGCATTTGTCTCTTCAGAGTTCGAAAGAACAAAATGATAGCGTTATCCCAAGCTTTGTACATAGATAAAATAATTGACAAATATGCAATGCAAGAGGCAAAGAAAGGTACACAACCTTCTATTGCCAGTCTAACACTTTCATTGGATGACTGTCCTAAGACATCAGAAGAAAGAGAGCGTATAAGTAAGGTCCCTTATGCATCCGCTGTGGGTAGCCTTATGTATGCTATGCTTTGCACTCACCCGGGCATATGTTTTGCAGTAGGTATGGTGAGTCGATATCAAGCAAATCCTAAAACGAAGCACTGGCAAGCAGTAAAGCATATACTCAAGTATCTTAAGAGAACGAGGGATTATATGCTGGTGTATTCTGGAGGGGACCTAACACCCATAGGATACACGGACTCAGACTTCCAAACTTGCAAAGATTCAAGGAAATCGACATCTGGATCAATGTTCTTGATCGGAGGAGGTGCCATTGTATGGAGGAGCATGAAGCAGGGCTACACAGCTGACTCTACTATGGAGGCTGAGTATGTGGCTATGGCTGAGTCATCTAAAAAAGCGGTTTGGCTCCGTAAGTTCTTTATAGACCTTGAGGTCATTCCGGGTGTTGACAAGCCTATCACACTTTACTGTGATAACACTGGGGCTATCGCCAACATAAGGGAATCTCGGCACCATAAGAGGACCAAGCATATAGATCGGAGATATCATATTATTAAAGGGCACATGGAGATAAGACAAGTAGATGTATGTAAGATCGCATCCAAGGACAACATTACCGATCCCTTTACTAAGACTTTGGTGGCTAGAAGCTTTGAGAGGCATGTAGAGTCAATGGGGATGCGTAACATGGCACATATACTAGCTTAGGGCAAGTGGGAGATTGTTACGAAATGCCCTAAGCATTAGACACATTTCGATGTATTTATTTTGAACTGGATTAAAAATTTATATATAGAGGTTATTCATTACATTGCTAACTATCCTCGTTTTATTTACATGTTAAAGTAAATGTAAGCAAATATGGCTCCCTGACTGCTTGTGTTAAATTGTTAGAAAGTTGCATGTAATGGACTTTTGTATGCGAGAAGACAATGTTATAAAGTAAGCGGTCTAAACTATGATCTGTAGTTTATGGGGTTAGACCGAGCATCAAACTCATGTTAATGCTATTATGTTGCCTAAAGCCTTGGTGGAGACGATTTGTCTTGACTATCTGGAGCATAGACTCCCAAGTAGAGACATAGATATGTTGCTTGGTGGTGACATATTAGACCGGGACTAAAGTGTGATTGATCTACGAAGTCCGTTTTGAGTGGATCGATCTGCTTTTGACGTTCATTGTGTAGTAACATTAATCCTGAGTAGATGGACAACTTCATGTATATGACTTGTGTACTTTGATGTTCTAATGGCTAAAGTGTCTCAGAGGTAGTAAGCTTATAAACTGGTTCGTTGGGTGCATGACTTGTATACGATGAAGGGTTCATTTACAGATATAAGAATCATAGCTCTAATAAGGAGTTAAGGGTATCCTCTTAAAGGCATTATACTGGATATGAAAATAGACAAGGCCTTGTGTCGTCTACTAGGCGGATGACTTCTTATTCACATATGGTGAATAATGATTTTCTTTATTCGGTAGTATAATGGAACTTTAAGATAGCTTGATCAGTAGGATTGAATGAACTTTGACCTAAGGCTGATCATGGATGTCATATGAGGGTTCTGCATACATGACATGGTCATTGGACGATAACTTGTCACAGGCTTACGTAATACGGTATATAATTAGGAGTTCAGTTTCAGGTTTATAGTGGTGTGACCCTGAAATTAGTGATCATATGATTGAGTTGTTTGGTAAAGAATGATGATCATATGGATTTGCGAGAGCCCGATTATATATGTCCAATTGGTCCCTCTACTAGCTCCTCATAATTCCTTAACGTTTGGCAAAATTGATTTGAGTATGCTATTGGCTAGTTGATTATGCATGGATGGTGTTGACATAGGATTAGGATGGTGGACAAGATTCTCTTCGGTTGGATTCAGATTTTGTTTTGGATAATAGAGTACACAATTATTCGAACTCCAAATAAAGTTGCCATGATTTTATTTGAGATTGGATTGGAGTTGTAGAAAATTATCCATGTGAACAAGAATTTGAAATACAACTGTTTTGTGGATTTGGAAATTTGAATTTTGAAATTTGAATTTTGAATTTTGAAATTTGAAATTTGAAATTCGAATTTGAAATTTGAATTTGAAATTTGAATTTGAAATTTAAATTTGAAATTTGAATTTGAAATTTGAAATTCAAATTTTGAATCACAGTCCAAGTAGGATTCGAATTTCTTATGGTAAATCCACAAGGAATGAAATTCAAATTTGAGTTGGATATGAAGAGGAAAATCTTGTTAGAATCCTACTTGAATTTTGAATCCAAATCCTAACAAACTTGGTCGAAAATTTTGAGGATTATCCTCATGGAATTTTCAGATTTTTTGTGGATAAGGTTCAGGGAAAAATTCAAGTTTCAATCTCAGTTGAATTTAGATTCTCTCCTCCCTGATTATGGCTGAATTTTTTGAAGGATTATCCTAGGAGATTTTCGGTTATTTTGGATAAGGATGAGATAAAATTCAAGCTTGAAAATCCTAGTGAAATTTCGATTATCTCCCTATTATTTGTGGTCGAAAATTTGGAGGAGATCTCAAGATAGATTTTTGGATTTTTGGTTGGATAATGATAAGATAAAATTCTAGTTAAAATCCTGTTTGAATTTTGAACACAAAATCTAGAGAAAGTGACCGACTTTTTTTGTGGGATTTGGCCTTGATAATTTCAGATTTTGTGAGTAGATAAGGGAGAAAATCTTCTCCTAATCCAATTCGAATTCAGAGGATCACCTCATGCAAGTCTATAAATAGAGGTCTGCCACTCCAGTTCTCTTAAACCACAGACTCTTAGGTGAGCAGGTTTATTGTTGCACAACTCACCATGACAATAAGTTCTTTAGAGATCTGGGTGGTCGGAAGAAGACTAGCAGTGCTAGCATACCGATCGAGGTTCAGAGTGCCCACACACTCAGCCATTCTGGGAATTGGAGAATAGTAGAGAATGCTAGTTGGTTGAAGCCCTTCGGTCATTCTCCTCCTGCAAGATTGGCGTCCTTGAGGTATAAGTTTAAATTGTTGTTGGTTTATTGTATATGACATCATGAGATATTTAATGATCTTGGAAAATTTTTATTGTTCCGCTGTGCCACTCTGATACATTTTTATCGATTTTATTTCCTACACTACAGCCCCACCACGGCTGGTGGTCCATCCTGAGGGGAGCTGTCCTCGATTTTTGTGTCATATTTCAATTTACCTATTAGGATCTCCAAAATTAATTTGAATCCTAATTAAATTGAAATTTTCCACACAATCAAAATTTCAAATTTTAAATTAAATTTAACTTTTAGGAAAAATAAATTACGGTCTTCAAACTTCAATCTCCTCCAAGAATAATTACATAAAATTTCCTAAACCGTTTCCGGAGTGCAAAAATTCTAATCATAATAATTCTAAGAGACAAAAAATTAAAATACATGGGAAAATTTTAGTGATAATAAACTGCTTCCATGGTTACATAATAAAATTCCTAGATACAATTTTCTAAATTCTAAGGAATCATAATCGGGATAAAACAAGCATGCTTATAATAATTCAGAAAATTAAAATAACCACATACTACATACATAATACATGATAACAACATAAAGGAATCCTAGTATGCGACTCTCTAAATATCAAATCCATACATAAATAAAAAGGCTAATTAATTGTCTAATTTATGTACATGGCATAGTCATGAGATGGCTCTGATACTAATTGTAGGAAATAAATCGGTAAAAACGTATCAGAGTGGCACAACGAAACAATAAAAATTTTTCAAGATCGTTAAATATCTCATGATGCCATATACAGTAAACCAACAACAATTTAAACTCATACCTCAAGGACGCCAATCTACAGAAGGAGAATGATCGGAGGGCTTCAACCAACTAGCCTTCTCTACTATTCTTCAATTCTCGAATGGCTAAGTGTGTGGGCACTCTGAACCTCGATCGGTATGCTAGCACTGCTAGTTTTCTTTCGACCATCCAGATCTCTAAAGAACTTATTGTCACGGTGAGTTGTGCAACAATAAGCCTGCTCACTTGAGAGTCTGTGATCTGAGAGAATTGGTGTGGCAGGACCTCTATTTATAGACTTACATGAGGTGATCCTCTGAATTCGAATTGGATTAGGAGAAGATTTTCTCCCTTATCTATGCACAAAATTTGAATTTTGTAGGGCCAAATCCTAAATAAAAAATTCAGCCAATCTTTAGTATTTTGTATTCAAAATTCAAACAAGATTTTAAATTGAATTTTATCTCACCATTAACTAATTAAAAACTGAAAATCCCTTTCAAGATTTCCTCAAAAATTTTCAACCACAAAAGTAGGGAGAGAATCAAAAATTCAACTAGGATTTTCAAGCTTGAATTTAATCCCATCCTTATCCAAAATAACCGAAAATCTCCTTGAGATTTCCTCAATATTTTTGACCACTTTTAGGGAGGAGAGAATCCAAATTCAACTGGGATTGAAACTTGAAATTTTCCCTGAATCTTATCCACAAATATTTCAAAAATTCCACGAGGATATTCCTCCAAATTTTCAACCAAGTTAGTTAGGATTGGGATTCAAATTCAAATAGAATTCAAACAAGATTTTCCTCTTCATAATCCAACTCAAATTCTAATTCTAGCCTTGTGGAATTATCCACAAAGAATTCGAATTCCACTGGACTATGATTCAAAATTTGAATTTCAAAATTCAAAATTCAAAATTCAAAATTCAAAATTCAAATTTAAATTTCAAATTAGAATTTCAAATTTAAATTTCAAATTCAAATTTCAAATTCAAATTTCAAAATTTAAATTTCAAATTTCAAATTTCAAAATCCACAAATAGTTGTATTTCAAATTCTTGTTCTCATGGATAATTTTCTACAACTCCAATCCAATCTCAAATAAAATCATGGCAACTTTATTTGGAGTTCGAATAATTGTGTACTTTATTATCCAAAACAAAATCTGAATTCAACCGAAGAGAATCTTGTCCACCATCCTAATCCTATGTCAACACCATCCATGCATAATCAACTGGCCAATAGCATACTTAAATCAATTTGCCAATCGTTAAAGAATTATGTGGAGCTAGTAGAGGGACCAATTGGACGTATATAATCGGGCTTCTGTGATTCCATATGATCATCATTCTGTACCGAACAACTCAATCATATGATCACTAATTTCAGAGTCACACCACTATAAACTTGAAACTGAACTCCCAATTATATACCGTATTACATAAGCCTGTGACGAGCTACTATCCAATGACCTTGTCATATATGCAGAACCTTCATATGATATCCATGATCAGCCTTAGGTCAAAGTCTGTTCAATCCTACTGATCAGGCTATGTTAAAGTTCCATTATACTACCGAATAAGAAAATGATTATTCACCATATGTGAATAAGAAGTCATCCGCCCAGCAGACGATCCAAGGCCTTATCCATTTTCACATCCAGTATAATCCCTTTAAGAGGATACCCTTAACTCCTTATTAGAGTTATGATTCCGATATCTGTAAGCAAACCCTTCATCGTATACAAGTCATGCACCCAACAAACCGATCTATAAGCTTACTACCTCTGAGACGCTTTAGCCATTGGAACATCAAAGTACACAAGTCATATACATGAAGTAGGCCATTCAATCAGGATTAAGATTACTGCACAATGAACGTTAAAAGCAGATTGATCCATTCATAGCGGACTACATAGATCAATCACGCTTTAGTCACGGTCTAATATGTCACCACCAATCAACATATCTATGTCTTTACTTGGGAGTCTATACTCTAGACAGTCAAGACAAACCGTCCCCACCATGACTTTAGACAACATAATAGTCTTAACATGAGTTAGATGCTCAGTCTAACCCCATAGACTACAGACCTTAGTTTAGACTGCTTACTTTAGAATATTGTCTTCTCGCATACAAAAGTCCATTACATGCAACGTTCTAACAGTTTTAACACAAGCAGTCAGTGAACCATATTTGCTTATATTTACTTTAACATGTAAATAGAATAAGGACAAACAGGAATGTAATGAATAACTTATATATATAATTTTATTATCCAGTTCAAAATAAATACATCAAAATGTTTCTAATGCTTAGGGCATTTCCTAATAACCACCGCAGTTAACACTGGTCAACGACGGTCAATGACGTCAACAGCGACCCGGTGACCAAAAATTCAAGAATGGCCCCGTTGGCCTATTTTCGACGTTCTGGACACATCTGTTGCATCAGATTTGCAAACTGGAATTTGAAAAGTGAAGAACAGTGGAATAAAGTTCGTATGCTCGAGACCGTACGGTTCGTTCGATCGCCGGTGGGATGATTTCGATAGTGATTTTGGTCCTTTCATTCCTTAAATTATGTTTTGGAATGATTATGTATTAATTATGTATTTTATCATGTGAAATTGTAAGAAAAATGGATGAAAATGATGGATAAAAAAATGTGTGGGAATGTGAAGATTTTTGCGTAAAAGTTGAGTTTTACATAAACATATAGGCCTCTAGTATAGTACGTGGTAAATTAGAATTTGTTAGATGGTAAACGCCGAGAACCCAAAAATTAAGCAGAAATGCTGTCGAAATTTCTAAAATGGCACAAAGGATATTTTAGGAAACGAGGGGTAAAAATGTAGTCGGAATGGAAACCCGAGCCCCCTCGATGACCTAGGGTTACAATAGTGCCACCCGAGGGTCGGTGAATAGAACCCAAGCATTTCGGTAATTAATACCAAAAAAGCTCGATAAGGCTTAAGAAGAATTATTTTATGATTTTTGGGCATAGAATAGCCCGATAGAATGTTAAAATGAAAATGATACGTTTCTAAGACCCGTCAAGGATAAAATGGTCATTTTGATAAAAAATTTCTGAAATGCTCGGAAAGGACCGTGACTGTCTTAGAATAGTTAAAATAATATTCTAAGGGCTAAATTCAGGTTGTAAACCAACGAAAAGTGGGTTTACAGTGAGAAAAAGTGAACTAGGGGTAAAATAGTCATTTTGTCAAACGTTAGGGGCAAAATGGTCATTTTGTCAAAACTTGGGAAAAGGGCCGTTAAGGCTAGAAATGTTATCGTAAGGCCATAATTGAGAGTTTTAAGGCCTGGTTAAAGAATTAAGAAGGGAAAAAGTGAGAAAATCCTGCTAGGGGCAAAATGGTAATTTTGTCAAAAGTTAGCGGAAAAGTGAAAAATGGGATTTTAGACTCCCAAGTTCATTATTGAGAGATAAAACGTAAAATTTTTATGTTTTGTTTAGTTTTATGTATGAAATAAGATTGAAAATAACCATTGATTTTCCGGTTATAGGAACCCGATCCAGACACAATGAAGGAACGTCTGCGGACCCGAGAAAGGAGATACGCGTAGGAGTATCTGTAAGTTCAAATATTGCATTGTCTGCAACATGAACGACTATTATGTCTATGCATGATGTGTTGTAAGTGCAAGCATTTCCATGACTGCAACATAAATAGACTATTATTTTTAAGTGTTATGTGTGGTAAGTTCGGACATTTAATTGTCTGCAACATGAAATATTATGATATTTAATTATGTACTATTTGTACATTATATGCAAAGACTTACGGGCACTAGGGTGTAGTTAGAGTAACACACCCAATGAACTGATAAGGTGAGATGTGTACTGTGGGTACACTACGGAAAGAGTGTGACTAAATTTAAGACATACCCTTAAAAAGAGAATATGTAAGACCTATGGGTAGTAGAGGTTATTGACTTTGAGATGACGATTAATGTTACTTGGTTAGAACTGTAAACAAAAGATGGTAATGAAACCACGTTTGGCATACCGCCCCTCCAACAATGTGGTGGAGGTTTATAGGTCCTTCGGGGATATAATGACCTCTTCGGGTGATGATAGGACTGGAGAGGAAGGAGCCTTAGGATTACTCCCAAGGCCGTCCCAGTCAGCGTACATAAAATATCAGTACGGCCACTATGAGCCCAAAATCAGAATTAAATAAAAGATAATGACCCAAAACTGAATTGGAAACCATAATTAAGAATAATAGACACTAACTTTAAGTTTAATGGTCTTTGTTAAAGTTAACGTGAGTAGTGTTTGGTCAAAGTCAAGGTACTATTCTTGATAAATAGTACTATTCATGGTTAAATTTATTATTATGCTTATTGATGCCACAGTTTAGTATCAGAGGTTAATGCTCGGTACTATATGGTATGAGTATTTTATATGTATGAATGTTGCTGTTACTAGTATATGATACTAGTATGTGATTTGTTATGAATAAGCTTACAAATGTAAGTAATTTCAGGTATGATATGATATCAAGTATGTTTACGATGGGCAAGTAAGTATTGAGTATGCTTACTATGTTACGTATAAATGTTTTAAAACAATGAATAGTGTATACCATATGTTAGGCTAATGCTCTGATGCCCTAGTTGGTGACAGAGCTATGTTATATGTTATGATTACTCTGATGCCACAGCTGGTATCAGATATACTCGTTACTATATGGTAAGAGATTTTATATGTCATGTATTTATATTTGAACTTACTGAGTTTTAGCTCACGAGTTTGTTCATGTTGCAGGCAAGAAACCTGTATCTCAGCAGTAGAGTGCAATGGATGATGGCAGGATTTGCATGTGCCAATGGGGATAGGGAATCCACTGTAAATATGGTCCTGCTACCAGTCTTCTACTGAGTGAATGGAAAGAGAAGATTTGAAGAAAATAGAATTGATGTATTTGATGTGCAAGGCTGAAATAAAATATTTCTGTAAGTTATGTTTTACAGAAATATTTTATGAAAGAAAGAAAAAATTTTTTATGCTAAAATAGAGCATGGTTAAAAGTAAGATACTAGCCGCTACAGGTGGTATCAGAGCAAGTTAAAAGTAAGTTGTCGACAACTCAAGAGGTGACTGACTATCACAGTCGGCTTTAGAGCTCGACTGTGATGGTGCCATGTAGCCTCAACGAAGGGCGAGCCATCACAAGATAGTTCCCACATACTAAGCCAAGAGCTGGTTGAAGTACACACCGATATGACCTATGAAGAAAAACCCATGCGAATTCTAGCCAAGGAAGATAAAGTCCTTAGGAATAAAGTGATTCCGCTTGTAAAAGTATAATGGTGTAATCATAAACTCGAAGAAGCTACATGGGAATGGGAAGAGGATATGAGAAGAGACTTCCCAGGTTTATTCTAATTTTCGAGGACGAAAATTTTGTAAAGGGGGTAGGTTGTAAGGACCGTCCCATTCTTGTAACTTGAATTTTAATTAATGAGAAATTGAGGGATAATTTGATGTATTTTAGTGCAAATTTGGAGAACACGGGCACATACACGGCTGTGTAAGTGGCCATGTATTGTCCAGACTATACACATGAGAAAGGCCGTACAACTGTACGTAGCCATATATGTGAACATGATTAGGTACACGATCGTGTAAGTGGCTGTGTACCGATGGTATTATGCATATGCATAAGGCCGTGTGAGTAAACATGGCCATGTAGGTGAACACGGTCAGGTACACGTTTGTGTAAGTGACCGTGTACTAATCGGGTTGTTGAAATGTTAGAGGCCGTGTAGGTGTACATGGCTGTGTAGTATGACACAGCCGTGTAGGAGGCCGTGTACCATTCGATAAAATGAACTTGTTCTATGACACGGCCGTGTTGAGCAAGCTCAACTAGTACATGCCCGTGTAGCCTTGTACACGCCCGTGTAGGAGGTCGTGTAGGAGGCCGTGTATGGAGTAGGGAGTCACTAAAATGACTCTCGTGATTTGTGAAGCTAAATTACTATGTAATAAGTAATCAAGTTGAAAAATACAGCATAAATTCTAGTTAAATAGACTAAACAGATATGGTATTGTTTAGGTACTATTCATACAGTAAAAGGGGTGACCGACAGTGAACTTAATCCACCCTATTATGTGTATAAGTGTATGAAATAAACAGTATTAGGAAACTGGTTCAAATGACCATTTCCTGACACAAGACTGGTGAATAGATCACCAAAATGCTTGGACCGAACGTCTGAGCATCACAGCGATAGAAACCCTAGCAGGGTACAATAATGAGAAAATGATGCAGATGACCTCATCTCGTCTAGAAACTAACAAAATCAGAGTTAGAACACTCAGACTAATCAGTTAGAACAGAAAACAGTGAATAGTAAATAGTGAAAAATGCAGTGTCAAGTTACTGGCCAAGACGGCCTTAATTTAACTCAGAACTGATATATTCACAGTTAGTAGATCCAATTTGGTCAATTGGGCACAAACTGTGAATTTTTGTTTGAGAGACACGTAGTATCGGGAAAAGGGTCAATACGACCTTTACTCACCCCGAATCTGATATATTTAGACTCAGGATGCCAAAATTAGTCAATCGGGCACCTGACACATTTTACGAGACGAGATCACACAGATCCTGAAAACTGGTCTAGACGACTTCGGACGGACATAAGACTGATAAAATTGAAATCAGCACATCCGAATTAGTCAAGAGAGACTGTGTCTGAAATTTCACTAAGGAATGCCTCGATTTACGTGTAAAAGGACAGCACAGTTTAGACACAACCACAGTATAGGAAATGAATAATAAATTGGTGTAGAATGGGCTCTTAGACAGTATAAATCAACTAGAAATCATCAATGTAAAAAAATCAGATTCAGAAAATCTGATTTTTGGATGAAAATTAGAACACTGCCGAGAAAGGACTGAAAACCGCAGTAGAAAACAGGACTGCAAAGAGAGCAACACAGATGAATTTTTTGTGGCCCAAAACCATGTTCTCTAGCTAGAAAACCAGTTGGCTTTTAGCTGCTAAAAACCCCAAAAAGTGAAAAATAAAAACCCCAAATGCCCTAAGCATTAGAGACATTTTGATGAATTTATTTTGAACTGGATAACAAAATTATATATATAGGTTATTCATTACATTGCTGTGTATCCTCATTCTATTTACATGTTAAAGTAAATGTAAGCAAATCTGGCTCCCTGACTGCTTGTGTTAAAACTGTTAGAACGTTGCAAGCAATGGACTTTTGTATGCGAGAAGACAATGTTCTAAAGTAAGCGGTCTAAACTAAGGTCTGTAGTCTATGGGGTTAGACTGAACATCTAACTTATGTTAAGACTATTATGTTGTCTAAAGCCATGGTGGGGACGGTTTGTCTTAACTGTTTGGAGCATAGACTCCCAAGTAGAGACATAGATATGTTGCTTGGTGGTGACATATTAGACCGGGACTAAAGCTTGATTGATCTACATAGTCTGCTATGAGTGAATCAATCTGGTTTTGACGTTCATTATGTGGTAACCTTAATCCTGAGTGAATGAACTATTTCATGTATATGACTTATGTACTTTGATGTTCCAATAGCTAAAGTGTCTCAGAGGTAGTAAGCTTATAGACCGGTTCGTTGGGTGCATGACTTGTATACGATGAACGATTTGTTTACAGATATCGGAATCATAGCTCTAATAAGGAGTTAAGGGTATCCTCTTAAAGGCATTATACTGGATGTGAAAATGGACAAGGCCTTGGGTCGTCTGCTGGGTGGATGACTTCTTATTCACATATGGCGAATAATCATTTTCTTATTCGGTAGTATAATGGAACTTTGAGATAGCCTGATCAGTAGGATTGAACGGACTTTGACCTAAGGCTGATCATGGATATCATATGAGGATTCTGCATATATGACAAGGTCATTGGATAGTAGCTCGTCACAGGCTTACGTAATACTGCGTATAATTGGGAGTTTAGTTTCAGGTTTATAGTGGTGTGACTCTGAAATTAGTTATCATATGATTGAGTTGTTCGGTACAGAATGATGATCATATGGAATCATGAGAGCCCAATTATATATGTCTAATTGGTCCCTCTTCTAGCTCCACATAATTCCTTAACAATGGGCAAACTGATTTGAGTATGCTATTGACTAGTTGATTATGCATGGATTGTGTTGACATAGGATTAGGATAGTGGACAAGATTCTCTTCGGTTGAATTCAGATTTTGTTTTGGATAATAGAGTACACAATTATTTGAAATCCAAATAAAGTTGCCATGATTTTATTTGGGATTGGATTGGAGTTGTAGAAAATTATCTATGAGAACAAGAATTTGAAATATAACTATTTGTGGATTTTGAAATTTGAAATTTGAAAATCGAAATTTGAAATTTGAATTTGAAATTTAAATTTGAAATTCGAATTTGAAATTTCAATTTGAAATTTAAATTTGAAACTTGAAATTTGATTTTGAATTTTGAATTTTGAAATTTGAAATTCAAATTTTGAATCACAGTCCAAGTGGAATTCGAATTCGGTGGATAATTCCACAAGACTAGAATTTGAATTTGAGTTTGATATGGAGAGGAAAATCTTATTTAAACTGTACTTGATTTTGGAATCACAATCCTAACTAATTTTGGTCAAAAAATTTGAGGATTATCCTCATGGAATTTTCAAAAGTTTTGTGTATAAGATTCAAGGAAAAGTTCAAGTTTCAATCCCAGTTGAATTTGGATTCTTTCCTCCCTAATTGTGGTCGAAATTTTTGAAGGAATATCCTAGGAGATTTTCGGCTTTAATTGGATGAGGATGAGATAAAATTTAAGCTAGAAAATCCTATTTGAATTTTGAATGAAAAATCCCAAAAAGTGGCCGATTCTTTTAGTGGATAAAGGCTTGAAAATTTTGGATTTTTTGGTTGAGGATAAGGGAGAAAATCTTCTCCTAATCCAATTCAAATTCAGAGGATCACCTCATGCAAGTCTATAAATAGAGGTCCTACCACTCTAGTTCTCTTAGACCACAGACTCTCAGGTGAGCAGGCTTATTGTTGCACAACTCACCGTGATAATAAGTTCTTTAGAGATCTGGGTGCTCAGAAGAAGACTAGCAGTGCTAGCTTACCGATTTAGGTTCAGAACGCCCACACACTCAGCCATTCGGGAATTAGAGAATAGTAGAAAAGGCTAGTTGGTTGAAGCCCTCCAATCATTCTCCTCCTGCAGATTGGCATCCTTGAGGTATGAGTTTAAATTTTGAGGGTTTATTGTATATGGCATTAGGAGATATTTAATGATCTTGAAAATTTTTATTGTTCTGCTACGCCACTCTGATACGTTTTTATCGATTTATTTTCCTACAATTGGTATCAGAGCCATCTCATGACTATGCCATGTACATAAATTAGACAATTATTTAGTCTTTTTATTTATGTATGGATTTGATATTTAGAGAGTGGCATTCTAGGGTTCCTTTATGTTGTTATCATGTATTATGTATAAAGTATGTGGTTATTTTAATTTTTTGAATTATTATAAGCATGCTTGTTTTTGCCGGTTATGGTTCCTTAGAATTTAGAAAATTGTATCTAAGAATTTTTATGTAACCATGGGAGCAGTTAATTAATACTGTAATTTTCCCATGGATTTTAATTTTTGTCTCTTAGAATTATTATGGTTAGAATTTTTGTACACCGGAAACGGTTTAGGAAATTTTATGTAATTATTCTTGGAGGAGATTGAAGTTTGAAGACTGTAATTTATTTTTTCCCAAAAGTTAAATTTAATTTAAAGGTTGAAATTTTGATTGTGTAGAAAATTTCAATTTAATTAGGATTCAAATTAATTTTGGAGATCCTAATGGGTAAATTGAAATATAGCACGGAAATCAAGGACCGCCCCTCAGGATGGGCCACCAACCGTGGTGGGGCCGTAGCCCTTGCCCTCAGGCAGGATGGGGCTGCGACAGCCCCTGCCCACGGTTGCACCACCCACGGCCGCAGGCTCTGCCTGCAGCCGAGGTTAGCCGTGGCCCCCCAAGGGTTGGCCGCAGCCCTGGGCGCGCAGCCTAGCGGCTTCCCCCACCCGGGCATGTAGCCTGGCAAGGCTGCACATGGGCCTGCGGCCGTGGGCTGCCAACCCCCCCGGGGGCTGGGGGCTAGGGGCTGCCGGCCTCCGGGGCCGTGGGGTCGATGGTTCGAAAATCAAAAAATTTTGATTTTTAAATTTAAGATTTAATTTTAAATCATGTTTAAAAATATATAATTGAAAATTTGAAAATTTTGAAATTACATATTCTTGCACATGATATTTAAAATTGTTTAAAATTTTGAATTTGAAATTTAAATATGAAATTCGAATTTGGAATTTGAATTTGAAATTTAAATTTTTGGAATTTAAATTTTAAATGATTCTTGGGATGAGAAATAAATGGAGAGGCTGCATAAAGATGGATACAAGAAGACGGAACAAAATTCAAGACCTAAAGAATGCTTTGGATGGAATTTTGTAATCTTTATTTTTTTTGTTCTAGAATGGAACCATGGCTTGGTTATTTATCTGTCAATTATTTTTTCTATGATAGGTCATAGATGTATACATATGTATTGATGGATGTTTTATATGCATATTTGATAACATATTATATAGGATAGGTGAGTGCCACTCATACTATATTGATCATACATGTTTGTCAAAACTTGCATGTTTTTCAAAATATTGAGTGGGAGAGGGTTTCAAACAAAACCTACGGCCTCCATTGTTGATCCATATGTGAAAACATGATAACGCCTCGCGTCAGTTTTGCCCTAACCACACCCCTCGGTAGGTGTTTACCGCCACTGGTATACTAGGTTGGATCTCCTATGTAGAAAACGTGTTCGGGTACGATCCTATTCATGACCAACCCTCGGTGGCTTGGTAGGACGTGGATTGGGCTACGTAAACAATGGTTATACTCTCAAAACTCATTTAGTTATTAACCTTTCCTAGAAGCTCTGTTAACTAAACCGATGGCCAAATAAGTGGTTATTAACATATGTCTTAACCTTGGAGGATTTAAGGCAACATATATTAATTGGACGGGGTCCATGTTCCAGCTGTTTGTTTCATGACCACTCCTCGGTGGCTTGGGGCAATAGGTGCTGAGAATTGCCGTTGCAATGCTACATGTTTTTCAAGTTTCATGTAGGAACATACTTGTATGTTTTATTTACTAAATAATCTGTATATTTGCTTGGGCTTTGTAATGATGTCTAGTATAATTTTATTTCAGTTCAAAATGTCACCGACACCCCTCATTTTGATACTTACTGAAAATAAGCTGAATGGCGATAATTATAAAGATTGGAAAAGAAATTTGTTGATAGTTCTCAGCTGCGAGAGACACAAGTTCATACTGGACGAACCATGACCACTTGGGCCCAAACCTGACACACCACTTGAGGAGGTCCCGGTTGCCTATACTCATTGGAGAGAATCCAATGAGATAGCTCGGTGCTACATTCTGGCTAGCATGACGAGTGCTTTACAAAAGTAGCATGAGACTTATCAAGTTGCTGGGGAGATGATGGGAAATCTGGAAGACATGTTCGGAGGCAAAGAAAAATTGGCTCGATAGTCTGCTATTACCAGCATTATGAACTCCAAGCAGAAAGCAGGTACTCCGGTGAAGGACCATATGAGCACTCTAATGGGATTCTTCGCTGAGGCTGTTGAGAACAGTGCTGAGTTGAACTACAACACCCAGATCGAGATGGTGTTCAAAACTCTGTCTAAAGATTTTATGGGGTTTAAGGTCGCATACAATCTGGCAACAACGGAGTTCGGACTAACCGAGCTCATGAAGCAACTCCAAGCTTATTAGCGGATGATCAGGGATGGCGATGCGGTCCAACCCAAAGGAGAGGCCAATTTAGCAGAATCATCCAAACCCTCACAGAAGAGGAAGAGGCCATATCAGAAGCATGCAGCTTCTAGTTCTTCTAATCCTCCTATCTCGGATGGGAAGAAGAAGAAGAAAAACAAGAAGCCCAGGGACCCTAAAAAGTCCAAGTGCTTCCGCTGTGGGAAGGTAGGTCACTTTAAGAAGGCTTGCTGGGAATTCCTAGCTGCCAAGGGCAAGGAAGGTAAGGAACTTCACGACTTAGAAGCGTGTTTGGTGGAAGAATCGAAAGACACTTGGGTCATTGATTCGAGCGCCACAAATTATATTTGTGTTTCTATACAGGGGTTCGTGGAAACGAGAAGTCTACATGATAGGAGCCTCTCATTGCATACTGGAGTTGGTAGCTTGGTGGTGGCTGAGGCAGTGGGAGATATTTACCTTTACTTTGATGAATTAAGGTTTATTTTATTGAAAGACTGTTTTTATGTTCCTAATTTTAGGAGAAACTTTATATCGGTAGCTTGTTTAATAAAGGATTCTTATTCAGTTTCTTTTAGTAAAAGAGTTGATATTCATAGAAATAAGTCTTTTATCTGTTCTGGATGGATGGATGGAAACCTATATTTGATCAAACCAAAGATGTACTTACTGCTTGACACCAAATTAATAGATTACTCTAAATGGTTGAAAGTTTCTCACTCTAACAAGGCGTATCTTTGGCATTTAAGACTTGGTCATATTAATCTGGATAGGATTCAAAGGTTAGTGAAAGACGGTCCTCTAGAATCTTTAGAGGAGGTACGTCTTCCTCAATGTGAGTCTTGTCTTGAGGGTAAAATGACTAAGAGGTCTTTTGGAGCTAAGGGTACTAGGGCATAGGAGCTCTTAGAAATTGTACACACTGACGTATGTGGCCCCATCGGAAGAAAAAGAACGTATGAGTAAGGTCCCTTACACATCCGCTGTGGGTAGCCTTATGTACACTATGCTTTGCACTCGCCCTGACATATGTTTTGCAGTAGGTATGGTGAGTCGATATCAAGTGAATCCTGGAACCAAGCACTGGCAAGCATTAAAGCATATACTCAAGTATCTTAAGAGAATGAAGGATTATATGCTGGTGTATTCTAGAAGGGACCTAACACCCATAGGATACATGGACTCAGACTTCTAGACTCGTAAGGATTCGAGGAAATCAACATCTAGATCAGTGTTCTTACTCGGAGGAGGCGCCATTGTGTGGAGGAGCGTGAAACAGGGCACAGCTAACTCTACGATGGAGGCCGAGTATGTGGCTGTGGCTGAGGCATCTAAAGAAGCAGTTTGGCTCTACAAGTTCTTTAGAGGCCTTGAGGTCATTCTAGGTGTTGACAAGCCTATAACACTTTACTGTGATAACACTGGGGCTATTGCCAACATGAGGGAATCTCGGCATCACAAGAGGACCAAGCACATAGATCAGAGATATCACATTATTAGAGGGCACGTGGAGACAGGACAAGTAGATGTATGTAAGATCGCGTCCGAGGACAACATTGCCGATCCCTTTACTAAGATTTTGGTGGCTAGAAGCTTTGAGAGGCACGTAGAGGCAATGGGGATGCGTAACATGGCACATCTACTGGCTTAGGGCAAGTGGGAGATTGTTAGGAAATGATCTAAGCATTAGAGACATTTTGATGTATTTATTTTGAACTGGATAACAAAATTATATATACAGGTTATTCATTATATTACTGTGTGTCCTCATTCTATTTACATGTTAAAGTAAATGTAAGCAAATATGACTCCCGACTGCTTGTGTTAAAATTGTTAGAACGTTGCATGCAATGGACTTTTGTATGCGAGAAGACAATGTTCTAAAGTAAGCGGTCTAAACTAAGGTTTGTAGTCTATGGGGTTAGATCGAGCATCTAACTTACGTTAAGACTATTATGTTGTCTAAAGCCATGGTGGGGATGGTTTGTCTTGACTGTTTAGAGCATAGACTCCCAAGTAGAGACATAGATATGTTGCATGGTGGTGACATATTAGACCGGGACTAAAGCGTGATTGATCTACATAGTCCACTATGAGTGGATCAATCTACTTTTGACATTCATTGTGCAGTAACCTTAATCCTGAGTGAATGAACTACTTCATGTATATGACTTGTGTACTTTCAAGTAGAGACATAGATCTGTTGTATGGTGGTGACATATTAGACTGGGATTAAAGCGTGATTGATCTACGTAGTCCACTATGAGTGGATCAATCTGCTTTTGACATTCATTGTGTAGTAACCTTAATCCTAAGTGAATGAACTACTTCATGTATATGACTTGTGTACTTTCATGTTCCAATGGCTAAAGCATCTCAGAGGTAGTAAGCTTATAGACCGGTTCGTTCGGCGCATGACTTGTATACGATTAACGGTTTGTTTACAGATATCGAAATCATAGCTCTAATAAAGAGTTAAGGGTATCCTCTTAAAGGCATTATACTGGATGTGAAAATGGATAGTAGCTCATCACAGGCTTACGTAATACGGTATATAATTAGGAGTTCAGTTTCATGTTTATAGTGGTATGACTCTGAAATTAGTGATCATATGATTGAGTTGTTCGGTATAGAATGATGATCATATGGAATCATAGGAGGCCGTTTATATATGTCCAATTGGTCCCTCTACTAGCTCCACATAATTCCTTAACGATTGGCAAATTGATTTGAGTATGCTATTGGCTAGTTGATTATGCATGGATGGTGTTGACATAGGATTAGGATGGTGGACAAGATTCTCTTCGGTTGAATTCAGATTTTGTTTTGGATAATAGAGTACACAATTATTAGAACTCCAAATAAAGTTGCCATGATTTTATTTGAGATTGGATTGGAGTTGTAGAAAATTATCCATAAGAACAAGAATTTGAAATACAACTGTTTGTAGATTTTGAATTTTGAATTTTGAATTTGAAATTTGAATTTGAAATTTAAATTTGAAATTCTAATTTGAAATTTAAATTTGAATTTTGAATTTTGAAATTTGAAATTTAAATTTTGAATCACAGTCCAAGTGAAATTCAAATTCTTTGTGGATAATTCCACAAGACTAGAATTCAAATTTGAGCTGGATATGGAGAGGAAAATCTTGTTTGAATTTTACTTGAATTTTGAATCATAATCCTAACTAATTTTGGTCAAAAATTTTGAGGATTATCCTCATGGAATTTTTGAAAATTTTGTGGATAAGATTCAGGGAAAAATTCAAGTTTCAATCCCAGTTGAATTTGGATTCTCTCCTCCCTAATTGTGGCCGAAATTTTTGAAGGAATATCATAGGAGATTTTTGGTTTTAATTAGATAAGGATGAGATAAAATTCAAGCTAGAAAATTCTATTTAGATTTTGATTCTCCTCACACTTTAATGACAGAATCTAGTCATGTTTTTGGCAAAAAGGGAAATCAGTTTTTATAAGTGAATGAGGGGATAAAATTCTAGTTAAAATCTTGTTTGAATATTGAATAAAAAATCCCAAAAAGTGGTCGATTCTTTTAGTGGATAAAGGCTTGAAAATTTTGGATTTTTTGGTTGAGGATAAGGGAGAAAATCTTCTCCTAATCTAATTCAAAATCAGCGGATCACCTCATGCAAGTCTATAAATAGAGGTCCTGCCATTCAAGTTCTCTTAGACCACAGTCTCTCAGGTGAGCAGGCTTATTGTTGCACAACTCACCGTGATAATAAGTTCTTTAGAGATCTGGGTGGTCGGAAGAAGACTAGCAGTGCTAGCATCACACACTTAGCCATTCGGGAATTGGAGAATAGTACAGAAGGCTAGTTGGTTAAAGCCCTCTGATCATTCTCCTCCTGCAGATTGGCTTCCTTGAGGTATGAGTTTAAATTGTTATTGGTTTATTTTATATGGCATCAAGAGATATTTAACGATCTTAAAAATTTTTATTATTCCGTTGTGCCACTCTGATTCGTTTTTACCGATTTATTTTCCTACAGTCTAGATGACCCCAGATGGACATACGACTGATAAAATTGAAATCAACACGTCCGAATTAGTCAAGAGAGACCGCGTCTGAAATTTCACCAAGGAACGCCTCAGTTTGCGTGTAAAAGGACAACACAGTGTAGACACAACCATAATATAAGAAATGAATAATAAATTGACGTAGAATGGGCTCTTAGACAATATAAATTGAACTAGAAATCATCAGTGTAAAAAACTCAGATTTAGAAAATCTGATTTCTGGATGAAAATTAGAACACTACCGAGAAAGGACCGAAAACTGCAGTAGAAAACTGGGCTGCAAAGTGAGCAACACAGATGAATTTTTCTTAGCCCAAAACTGTGTTCTCTAGCTAGAAAACCAGCTGATTTTTAGCTGTTAAAAACCCCAAAAAGTGAAAAATAAAATATTGGGTTAGTTTATGACACATTGTATAAACAATACTAAATTTTACATCACTTTCCATCACCTTACACCATGCCATTTTTTTATTCTTCCCCTCCATTATAGCTGCAGCAAATTCGGTGGGAATGCGCTGAGAAGGGCAAAATTTTGTCCCCAAATTAGCCTAAAGAGGGCTTGATTAATCAAGGTTAGGTTTTGTTAAGTGAGCTTAGGTTTGTCTATAAAAAGGATAGGCATAACTTAGCTTGTGTTTTCTTCCTTTCACACCCCAAAACACAACTCATTTCCTCTCTCTTTTCCTCTTATTACTGCCAAGTATTCCACACCCCCAAACCATCATTTTTCAAGTCCAAAATTTTACCAAAGATTCACCAAAAAAAAAAAACGTCTTCAAGCTTGTGCTTGGTGACTTCAAAATCCAAGTCATTCTAAGTCTTTCAAGGGTAAGATTTTAAATCAATCTTTGTGGTTTGTAGATGTTGATTTGGTTTGATACTAAGAGATATTATTTTGGTGTTTTGCTAGCACAAAACTGACCCTTATTCCTTGATTTTCCATGTCCATTTTGGTCATCAAGTCATAGTTCAAAGTCATGCTTGGTTCAAAGCACAAAGGTAATAACCGAAAACCCTACTCTTGATGATTTAGTGATTTTAAGATTTTGATCAAGGCCATTTATGTGTATTTATTTATGCAAATGGTTTTTAATAAGCTTATTTTGAGGCCTTAAGTTTCCATTTTTAAGTTTATGTGATTATGGTTGTGTTTACATTATTTTTACGAATGGTTGTGTGCAAATGAGAGCATAAATGTCTTAGTGCTTGGACACAATCTGTCCTCAAGGAAAGGTCACAAATTTTGGCTATTTTGACTCCCTTAGGGTTTGATTTTGGGATTTGATAAAACACAATGTTTTAAGAAAATTTCATTATGGTCGTTTTTGTGTCAAATAGCCTTTGGCCAAAACTGACACTACGATAGGTTTTTTGAGTGGTTTTCACTCGGTGCCCAAAACTGGGAACAAAATCCGAACCCATAAATTAGTCTCTGGTTTTATTAATAATGGACTACTTAGAGTCTGAACTGGACTTCGGGCTCAACATGAAAGTTGTAGATCTTGTTTAGACCTTGAGAACGATCCCTACGTGTTTTAAAAATTTGGCCGTTTCAGGCCTTAAATAGAGCCGTTTTCAAAACAATGCAAAACTAGGATTTTTGTAAAAACTGGGCTCATAGGCCATGGGTTTAGCAAGATTAAGGCCGGTTAGAGTTAGAATTGAACTTCAAAGTGAACATAAGATTTATTCATCTTGTCGAGGACGAAGACTTTCATGCTTACCGAATTTACAAACAAAGTCATTTCAGTCAAGTTTCAAAACAGTTTTCAAAAGTGGTTCAAAAACCATCTTTAAAATGCAACCTCAAAAATGTGTTTTTGCACTTTAAAATATAAACATGGTTTTCACAAAAAATGTCCCTCACCTTCTAATGGGGTGATAAGGGGACGGGTTCCAAACACGTAATTTTCCAAGAATTTTATAAGTTAACCAAAACTATTTTCTGTAATAAACAAAATAGTGTGTGTAGCCTGCTAGGCTACCACACCAAACAAGCCTTAGTAGCCCGTAGGCTACTACACCGAACAAGCCATAATGGCCAGGTGGGCCACTACACCAAACAAAGAATAGTAGCCTGGTAGGCTACCACACCCAAACAGGCAAAGTAACCCGGCCAGTTACTACACTAAGTTTACGCATAGTAACCCGGTAGGCTGCCTAGTTATCAATACGCGAGGTAACCGGTTAGTTAACTGGTTGGCAACCAGTCAAGAACCGCGTTCTGAATAACACTGTGATGAACGAAGATTAATTTATCAAGAAGACAGTTAATCAAACAACGATAGGAGTTAGATGCCAAATTCCCAAAGTAGGCCAATAGGGTAACGATAGGCCTCGATACCACATAGGATGTAATGCCCCGAGCCCTTAGTGGCCCGGACCATCACTAAAAACTTACTTACTTTAAAAGATGCTTATACTTTTTTACAATTGATACTTAAAGTTACTTAACTAATTATCATAAATTTAGGGTTTTTTTTATCGCATACGTATTTACTATACACTTACGTACACCGATTACTATTTAAAAATACTATTTAATAGTTACTATTCCAAAATGCTATTCAACAATTACTATTTAAAAATACTGTTTACAATTACTATTCAAAAGTACTATTTATGATTACTATTCAAAAGTACTGTTTACAATTACTATTCAAAAGTACTATTTACAGTTACTATTCAAAATACTGTATACTGGTACTGTTAACAAATACTATTTACTGTTGCTATTCAAAATACTGAAACTGTACGAAAGATTTACTCGTGGTGTGTTCTATAATCTCGCCTCACATCCGCCTCCACCGCCACCATCACCCATAGATGCTTAAGCCATAGGATGCTTACCTACAACATGAACACACTCCGTGAGCTTTACGCCAGGTAAGTACAACATGTTGTCTGGAAAACATGTTTAAACATAGTGCATACTTAAAATCATATAAGCATGCTAGAAACATATATCACTTCAACATATCACATATCCAGTCATCACATAACATATCAATGAATATGAAACTTTACATACTTTATGCAAAACAGAAACGTCGTGATTTGAATGCATCTGGAAGCATGGTGAACTGATGTGTACCATGAACTAAGCATAATCCGGTTATGTTCATTTATGCTTCATTATTCTCTTTTCTTTCTCTTGTCTACTTAGGGCCCTTGTGTCAATAACATATGTGCACAGACCATCAGTAATGCCCGTGGTTAAAAAGCCGGAGAGCCATCAACGGATGCTCAACTTTCTGCTTTAACTTAATTTAAAACCCTTTCAACTGAAAGAGCCGATACGACATGCATATAATTTCCATTTTGTTTATCTTTTCTAGTCACATGCTTCTCTAAGCTGTCCCTCATCCTACGCGATAGGGACGTATGGCATTTATTTTGTTCTTTCATCAATCTACTTGATTATGAAACTATATGCTCTTAATTATGTGGTGCAACATCGTGTGCATGGCATACATATTTTAACATACTATAAAATATCATTTTAACATCATTTTATTCATGCCGTAGACGGAGTTGTACTTACCTAAATTGCAAGCAAAATGCATACTCGTGCCTTTACCAATTTATAGGTAACCACCTATCATCAATAACATGTCTTATTAATACTCTTGTCGAGTCACTCTAAACGTTAGAGACTATAACTTGCGTTTTTATGGGGTACTGAGGCCCATTAGTACCCTATTGGCCTACTATGGGGATTTGGCATCTAACTTGATCATGTTTGATTAATGGTCTATCTGACCAATTTAATCATTGTTCCTTATCATGTTGTTTGAAACACGGTCCTTGACTGGGTACTGGCCAGTCAACTAACCGGTTACCTCGTGCGTTGATAACTAAATAGCCAACCTGGTTACTACGTGTAAACTTAGAATAGTAATCGACCAGGTTACTTCGCTTGTTGGGGTATGGTAGCCTACCAGGTTACTATTCCTTATTTGGTGTAATGGCCCACCGGGCCACTATGGCTTGTTTGGGGTACTAGCCTTCCAGGCTACTAAGGCTTGTTTGGTGTGGTAGCCTACCAGGCTACTCACACTATTTTACTTTGAAAAATTATACGGTTTGGCTTGTAAAATTCTTGGGAAAAATTCTTTGTTTTGAAACTATCCCCTTATCACCCGATTGGAAGGTGGGGAACATTTCTATGAAAACCATGTTCATATTTTAAAGTCTTAAAAACACAATTTCTTTTTATTTTGAAGTGTACAAATCACATTTTTGAGGTTGCATTTTAAAGGTGGGTTTTGAAACATTTTTGAAAACTATTTTGAAACTTAGTTGAAATGACTTTGTTTGTGATTTTGGCGAACATGAAAGTTTTCATCCTCGACGAGATGAACAAATCTCATGTTCACCTTGGAGCTTAAATCTAACTCTAACGGCTCCTAATTTTATTAAACCCATGGGCTAAGTGCCCAATTTTTTGTAAAAGTCCCAGTTTTACATCACTTTCAAAACGACTCTATTTGAGTCCAGAAACAGCCAAAATTTTAAAATACGCGCTAGTTGTTTTCAAGATCTTGACGAGATCTACAACTTTCATGTTGAGCTCAAAGTCCAGTTCGGAATCTAAATGGTCCATTTATGGCAAAACCCGAGACCAATCTCTGGGTTTGGATTTTTGGTCAAAGTTTTGGGCACCAAGTGAAAAACATTCTAAAAACCTATCTTAGTATCATTTTTGGCCAAGAGCTATTAATGCAAAAACGACCATAGCGAAATTTCCTTAAAACACTGTTTTTACCAAATCCCAAATTTGGACCCTAAGTGGGTCAAAATAGCCAAAATCCGTGGCCTTTTCGAGGGATAGATTTATGTCCAGTCACGTTCCTCATTGTTCGTAGCATCACATATCTAATAGCCATTTGTAAAAATTATAAACACAACCACAACCATATCGACTTAAAAATGGAAATTTAAGGGCTCAAAATAAATTATTACAAACCATGTGCATAAATAAATACACAAAAATGGCTTTGATCAAAAACTTAAAATCACTAAATCACCAAAAGGGAAGGTTTCGGTTTTTACCTTTGTGCTTTGAACCAAGCACGTTTTTGAATCAAGGCTTGATGAACCAAAGTGGCAATGGGAAACCAAGAGAAATGAGGTCGGTTTTTGCTAGACACAATACCAAAAATTTTCTCTCAAAAATCAAACCAAAGCAAAAACTAAAATCTACAAAGGTTGGATTTTGAAAACTTACCCTTGGTGCCTTAGAACGACTTGGATTCGAATTCTCCTAACATAAGCTTGTGAGGTTTGATTTTTGGTACATTTTTTGTATGATTTAAGGCTTGAAAATGTGAGGGTTTGGGGCTTAGAGACATTCGGATACAGCTAGAAAAAAGGAAGAAATGAGAGTGGTGTTTTGGAAGCCAAAAGAAAGAAATGAACTCTTGTTGTCATGTGTGCCTTTTACAGGTGAAATTAATCAAGCTTGCTTAGACTTAATCCTGATTAATTATCCACCATTTTAGCTTAATTGTGGGTCAAATTGCTGCCCATTTTCAGACCACAATAGGCATGGGTTGCTACCATAAATGGGAGAAGAAATAAAAAAAAAATTAATTGACCAAGCTTTTGAAATCCCTTGAATTTTTTTATTCAAGTGTGTCTTAGCTAGGGCAATTTTTTAATGGTCACCTTTTGGGCTAAGTGCAGCCATTTTCAACTACCTTTTACAGCTAGGGGCATAATTTCTTAGGGCCAAATTTTATCTGCATTTGCTTCTCAATGCAGTCTAATTTTGTACTGCGATGTTCGGTCCTTTCTCGGCAGTGTTCCAATTTTCACCCGAAAATTGGATTTCTAAATTTGATTTTTGTACTATAAATTCCTGGTTGTTTTATAATATCTAAGAGCCCATTATCAGTCTAATTTATTGTTTACATCCTATACTGTGGTTATGTTTACACTGTGTTGTCCTTTCACATGCAAACCAAGGTGTTCTGGGTGAAATTTCATGCACAGTCTCTCTTGACTAATTTGGATGCACTGATTTCATTTTTATCAATTTTACGTCCATCAAATATCATCTAGACCAATTTTTGGGATCTACGTGACCCCGTCTCGAAAAACACATCAGGTGCCTGATTGACTAATTTAGACGTTCTGAGTCCAAATATATCAGTTTCGAAGCGAGTAAAGGTCGTCTTAACCCTCATCCTGATACTGCGTATCTCTCAAACTAAAATTCTCGTTTTATGCTCAATCGACCAGATTGAGCCTACTGACCGTTAATATATCAGTTTTAAGTCAAATTAAAGCCGTATTGGCCAGTAACTTGACACTGTGTTTTTCACTATTCACTATTTACTATTTACTGCTTTCAACTTAACTAACTAGTCTGAGTGCTCCGACTCCGATTTTGTCAGTCTCTAGATGAAAAGAGGTCATCCAGACTATTTTCTCGATGTCGTATCCTTACTAACGTTTATCTCTCGCTACCGTACTCAGATATTCGGTCCAAGCGTTCTGGTGATCTGCTCACCAGTCTTGTGTCAGGAAATTGTCGTTCAGACCAGTTTCATGACACTACATGTCTCATACATTCATACACATAATAGGGTAGATCGGGTTCACTGTCGGTCACTCCTTTCAATGTATGAATAGTATTTAAACAGTATTGTACCTATTTAAGCTACTCAATTGGAATTTATGCTGTATTTTCGAACTTAATTACTCTCCACATAGTAATTAGGTTTCATATATTATGAGAGTCTTAAAAAAAAAATGGCTCTCAGTTCCATACACGGCCTTCTACATGGGTCCTCACACGGGCGTGTATTAGTTGAGGCTACTCAACACGGCTGTGTCTTGGAAACACGTTCTTCTACCCGAGTGATACACGGCCTCTTACACGGCCGTGTACCTGACCGTGTCATCTTACACGGCCATGTACACTTACATGGCCTCTAACATTTCAACAACCTAATTAGTACACGGTCACTTACATAGCCGTGTACCTAACCGTGTTTTTCAAATTTGCATTAAAAAGTATCAAATTAACTCAATTTTCATTCCTTGATTTATCATTATATAGAACTTAAGTTACGGGAATGCGGTGGTCCTTACAACCTACCCCCCTTACAAAATTTTCATCCTCGAAAATTAGAATAAATCCGGGCAATCTCTCCTCATATTCTCTTCCTATTCCCATGTAGCTTCTTCGAGGTTATGATTCCGTCATAACACTTTTATGAGTGGAATCAAATTATTCCTAAGAACTTTGTTCTCCTTGGCTAAAATCTACACAGGTTTTTCTTCATAGGTCAGATCGGCGTGTAATCCAATCGGCTATTGGCCTAGGATGTGGGAACTATCCAGCACATACTTCTTCAACATCGAGACATAGAAGACATTATGTACAGAAGCTAGTTCGAGAGAAAGCGCTAATCGGTAGGCTACCTTCCTAACTTTCTCGAGGATCTCGAATGGTCCTATATATCTAGGACTGAGTTTCCCCTTTTTCCCAAAGCGCATCACCCCTTTCATGGGTGCCACTTTGAGAAAAACTGAATCTCCTTCTTGAAAATTGAGAGGTCTTCATCGTTTATCCACGTAACTCTTCTGGCGGCTATGAGCTATCTCCAGCCTTTCTCTTATAAGCTTCACGTCTGCCATGGTATCTTTGACGAATTCGGTGCTAGTAAGCTATTTTTCTCTGGTTTCATACCAGTGAACCGAAGATCGGCATCTTCTTCCGTAGAGTACCTCATACTGAGCCATCCCAATCGAGGAATGATAGCTATTATTGTATGAGAACTCTATCAAAGGCAGCTTCTGGTCCCAATTGCCCTTGAAGTCTAAGACACACACTCTCAACATATCTTCTAAAGTCTAAATAGTTCTCTCAGACTGGTCGTCAATCTAAGGATGGAAGGTGGTGCTGAACTTCAATTTAGTTCCCATTGCAGCTTAAATGCTTTACCAAAACCATGAAGTGAAGCGTCGATCGTGATCTGAGATGATTGATTTAGGTACACTGTGCAGTCTTACTATTTGAGCGACATACATTTTTGCTAACCTCTCTACTGAGTAGCTCAACTTCATAGTTAAAAATCAAGTTGATTTCGTTAGTCGGTCCATAATTACCTAGATGGCATCGTTTTCGCTTGATGTTTTGGGCAATCTAACCACGAAATCCATGGTAATTTACTCCCATTTCCATTTAGGTAGATTGATTTTCTGCAGTTCTCCTCCAGGTTGCTGATGTTCTATTTTAATTTTTTGGCAGGTGAGACACTTTGCTACGAACTTAGTGACGTCATTCTTCATGTTTGGCCACCAAAAACTTCCTTTTAAATCCTAGTACATCTTATTTGATTCTAGATGTACCGAGTATGGCGTGTCATGAGCCTCTAATAGGATTCTTTTCCTAAGTTCCTTATCATTTGGAACACATACTCTATCTCTGATGTAGAGTATGCCATCCTTTGAGACTTGAAACTCTGAACTCTGGTCCTCCATTTCCTCCTTTTTGAGCTTGTCCAGGGATGAGTCGAGGCTTGGGCCAGCTTTAATCTCCTCTAGGAGCATTGACTAGAAGGTCATTTCGGACAACCTCCCTCTTAGAATCTCGATTTTACTACTCCATAGCTCATCTTGTAATGCTTCTGGCAAGGCATGGACAGCCATAAGCAACAAGGTATGCGTTCTACTCAGCGCGTCGGCCACCTTATTGGCTTTCCCTGGATAGTAAAGGATTTCATAGTCATAATCCTTAATCAGTTCCAGCTATCTTCGTTGCCTCATATTAAGCTCCTTCTGTATGAAAATGTATTTGAGGCTCTGGTGGTCTGTGTAGATCTCGCACTTGACTCCATAAAGGTAATGCCTCCATATTTGGAGAGTAAAGACGACTACTGCAAGCTCTAGATCATGCATCGGGTAGTTCGTTTCGTGGTTCTTGAGTTGCCGCGAAGCGTACGGACTACTCTACCACTTTGCATTAATACAGCTCCTAATCCAGTCTTCGATGCGTCATTGTAAATAGCAAAATCTCCCTGTTCAGCATCTGGTATGGTCAAGATCGGAGTGCTTGTGAAAGCTCTTCTCGTACTTGTCAGTCTACTCATACTTCTTCTCCTTCTTTATGAGTGCTATGAGTGGTACGACTAGCTTTGATAATCATTCCACAAATCATCGGTAGTATCCCGCTAGACCTAAGAAGTTGTGGATTTCTGTTACATTCTTCGGACTTGGCCATTCACTAACTGCTTTTACTTGCGCTGGGTCCATGGACACTCCCTCCTGGGAGACCATGTGACGTAGGAAGTGGACCTTCTCCAACCAAAATTCACATTTGGAGAATTTGGCACATAGTTGATGCTCCTTAAGCTTGTATAGGATGGCTCTCAGATGCTCCTCATGCTCCTCCATTGTCTTAGTATATACAAGTATGTCATCAATAAACACAATGACAAACTTGTCTATGAACTCCTTGAATACTCAGTTCATCAGATCCATGAAAGTTACAGGTACGTTTGTCAGTCCGAACGACATAACAAGGAACTCATAATGTCTGTAGCATGTTCGAAATGCTTCTTAGGTACGTTTGCATCCCTGATCTGTAATTGGTGGTACCCAGAACGTAGGTCGATGTTTGAGAATATTGTGGCACCTCGGAGCTGGTCGAATAAATCGTCGATCCACGGCAACGGATACTTGTTCTTGACCGTGATCTTGTTCAGCTCCTTGTAGTAGATAAACATCCTTAACGTCCTGTCCTTTTTCTTCACGAATAATACAGGTGCTCCCCATGGTGAGCAACACTATCTGATGAAGCCTTCGTCCATCAGATCCTTCAACTGAGCTTGAAGCTCTTTTAGTTCTGTTGGGGCCATTCTGTAGAGGGCCTTGGATATGGGTGCTGATCGTGGTAACAGTTAGATTTCGAATGATATTTCCCGCTTCGACGGAAGTCCTCAAAGATCCTCCGGGAATACCTCCATAAACTCTCAAACTACTGAAATGCTGTTAGGTCTTGTCTCTGCTTCCTGGGTCATGTCCACTATATATGCAAGGAAAGTGGTGCATCCACTAGATAGTAGCTGGTGAGCCTTCATTGCCGATATCATCGTCTTTGGCTACTTCAACGATAAGCCCTTATAGATAAATTTTTTGTGTCCGCTCGGGTCGAAGGTCACCTCTTGTCTTTGACAGTCTATAACGACGTGGTATTGTGATGCCCCGTGCCCTCAGTGGCGCAGACTGTTACTAAAAACTTGCTCACTTGCTTTCTTTTCTTATACTTTCTTGCACTTGATACTTAACTAGATATCATAAATTTACAAATTTTTTTTAACACGAACGTATTTACTATGTACGTACGTATGCCAATTACTGTTCAAAATACTATTTAATAGTTACTGTTTAAAAATACTGTTTAGCAGTTACTATTTCAAAACTTGCTTACTTACTTTCTTTTCTTATACTTTCTTGCACTTAATGCTTAACTAGATATCATAAATTTACATATTTTTTTAACACGTACGTATTTACTGTGTACGTACGTATGCCGATTACTATTCAAAATACCGTTTACGGTTACTATTCAAAAATACTATGTAATGGTCACTATTCAAAAGTATGATTTACCGTTACTATTTGAAAATACTATTTAACGGTTACCATTCAAAATTACTGTTTAGCGAGTACTATTCATAAGTACTGTTTGACAGTTACTATTTAAAATACTATTTAATCATTATTATTCAAAATACTGATACTCAAATTTGTGTAAGATAAACTCGCGGTGTCTCCATCTCCTTGCCCTTACATCCACCTCCGTCGCCACCATTGCCCATTGTGGTTTAAGCTGTAGGATGCTTACCTACAGCATGAACACACTACGTGAGCTTTATGGCTAATAAGTACAATATGTTTACTGCAAAACATGTTTAACATAAAACATACTTAAAATCATATAACATATCAAGTACCAACATATACCGTATTAACATATCACATAACAAATCATCATATAACATATCAGTGAATATGAACCTTTGCATAACATGTGCATCACAGAAACATCGTGCACTGAGTCCATCTTACTGTCTCTAAAAGCATGATGAACTATAACTAATGCATGATCCGGTTATGTTCATTTATGCTTTAATATTTTCCTTTCTTTTTCTTGTCTATTTAGGGCCCGTGTGTCAGTGCCGTATGTGCATAGACTATCGGTAATGCCCATGGTTAAAAGCCGGAGAGCCATCAACAGATGCTTAACTTTATACTTTAACTTACTTTAAAACCCTTTCAACTGAAAGAGCCGGTATGACACGCCTTTACATTTCCATCTTGTTTATCTTTTCTAGCCACATGCTTTTCTAAGCTGTCCCTAATCCTACGTGGTAGGGACGTATGGCGTCTAACTTACTCTTTCATCAATCTACTTGATTGTGAAATTATATGCTCTTAATTATACGGTGCAACATAAGTGCATGGCATACATATTTTAACATATTGTAAAACACCATTTTAACATCATTTTATTCATGCTGCAGGTGGAGTTGTACTTACCTAAATTTGCCAGCAAAATGTGTACTCGCACCTTTAACAATTTACAGGTGACCACCTGTCATCAGTAACGTTCCTTATCAGCATCTCTGTAGAGTCACTACTACTGTGAGTGACTATTACTTGTGTTTCTATGTGGTACCGAGGCCCATCGATATCCTATTGTCCTACTATGGGGATTTGGTGTCTAACTCGTATCGTGTCTAATCAATCGTCTACTTGATAGATTAATCATCGTTCCTCATAGTGTTGTTCGAAATGCGGTCCTTGACTGGTTTACTACTCAGTCAACTGACCGGTTACCTTGCGTGTTGGTAACTAAATAGTCTACCAGGTTGCTATGCGTAAACTGGTGTATTAACCGACCAGGTTACTTTGCTTGTTGGGGTATGGTAGCCTACCAGGCTACTATTCCTTGTTTGCTGTAATGGCCCACCGGGCCACTATGGCTCACTTGGGGTAGTAGCCTACTGGGCTACCATGGTTTGTTTGGTGTGGTAGCCTACCGGGCTAACACACTGTTTCTCTTTGAAAAAATGGTGTAGGTTGACTTAAAAGTTCTTGGGGAAAATTCTTAATTTTTGGAACTGCACCCTTATCACCCCTTTGGAATGTGGGGGGATATTTTCATAAAAACTATGTTTGTATTTTTAAAGTGTTAAAACACATTTTATTTTGAAGAGTATAAATTACATTTTTAAAGTTACATTTTAAAGGTGGCTTTTGAACTATTTTTGAAAACCATTTTGAAACTTGATTGAAACGACTTTGTTTATGATTTTAGCGAACATGAAAGTTTTCGTCATCAAGAAGACAAACAAATCTCATGTTCACCTTGGAGCCTAAATCCAACTCTAATGACTCCCAATTCCATTAAATCCGTGGGCTTATGCCCAGTTTTTCGAAAAATTCCCAGTATTACGTCTCCGTAAATACAGCTTTGTTTGAGGACCGAAACGGCCAAATTTTTAAAACATGGATGAGTCGTTTTCAAGATCTCGATGATATCTACAATTTTCATGTTTACCCGAAGTCCGGTTCAGACTCTAAAGGGTCTGTTTTCACTAAAACCCATGCCTACTTCTGGGTTCAGATTTTGCTCCCAGTTTCGGACACTGAGTGAAAAACACTCTAAAAACCTATCTTAGGTTCGTTCTTAACCGAGGCCTATTTGAAAAAGAAAATGGCGTATCAAAATTTCCTTAAAACACCATGTTTTACCAAATCCCAAATTTGGAAACTAAGTGGGTCAAAATGGCCAAAATCCGTGGCCTTTCTTAGGGGCAGATTTATGTCTAGCCACGTTCCTAGCGTTCGTAACATCACACATACCATAACCATTCGTAAAAATTTGTAAACATAACCATAACCATATAAACTTAAAAATGGAAACTGAAGGGCTCAAAATAAATTATTATAAACCATTTGCATAAATAAATACACATAAATGGCTTTGATAAAAAACTTAGGATCACTAAATTGGCAAAAAGGAAAGGTTTCGGTTTTTACCTTGGTGCTTCGAACCAATCATATTTTTGAATCAAAGCTTGATGAACCAAATGGCCATGGGAAACCAAGGGAAATGAGGTTGGTTTTTGCTAAACACAATACCAAAAGTTTCTCTTAAAAATCAACCCAAAACAGAAACTAAAAACTTCAAGGATTGGATTTCGAAAACTTACCCTTGGTGCCTTAGAACGACTTGGATTCGAATCCTCCTAACACAAGCTTGTGAGGTTTGATTTTTGGTAAGTTTTTGGTATGATTTGTGGCTTAAAAAAGTGAAGGTTTGGGGGCTTAAAGGGGGTCGGCTGCAGCTTAGAAGAAAAGGAAGAAATGGTTGTGTTTTTGGGGTGGCAAATGAAAGAACAAAACCCTTGTGCAAAGAGTGCCTTTTATAGGCAAAATTGATCAACCTTACTCATACTTAATCCTAATCAATTATCCACCAAATTAAGCAAATCACTGGACAAATTTCCGCCCATTTTCAGACCAAAATGGGCATGGGTTGCTGCCTTAAATGGGAGAAGAATAAAGAAACATTTGTTGACCATGCTTTTGAAACCCAACGAATAATCTATTCCATGTGTCATAGCTTTTGTATTTTTTTAATGGTCACCTTTTGGGCTATGTGTGCAGCTGATTATAGCTACTTTTGTAGCTTAGGGGTACAAAGTTTTAAAGCCAAAATTCATCTGTGTTGGCTTCATAATGCAGTCTAATTTTATACTATGGTATTCGGTTCTTTTTCAGTAGTATTCCAATTTTCGCCTGAAAATTGGATTTCTGAATCCGACTTTTGTACTATAAATTCCTGGTTATTTTATACTATCTAAGAGCCCATTATCAGTTTAATTTACTATTCACATCCTATATTGTGATTGTGTCTACACTGTATTGTCCTTTCACACGCAATTTTATCAATTTTAGACACAGTCTCTCTTGACTAATTTAGACGTGTTGATTTCGTTTTTATCAATTTTATATCCATCGGAGGTCGTCTGGACCAATTTTTAGGATCTGTGTGATCCTGTCTAGAAAAACGTGTCAGGTGCTTGATTGACTAATTTGGACGTTTTGAGTCCAAATATATCAGTTTCAGAGCGAGTAAAGGTCGTTTTGATCCTCATCCTAATATTGCATATCTTTCAAACTAAAATTCCTGTTTTATGCTCAATCAACCGGATTGAGTCTACTAACCATTCATATATCAATTTTAGGTCAATTTAAGGCTGGTTTGGCCAATAACTTGACACTACGATACTTACTATTCACTGTCTATCACTTAACTGACCAGTTTGAGTGCTCTGACTCTGATTTTGTCATTCTCTAGGTGAGAAGAGGTCATCTAGACTATTTTCTCGATACCATACCCTTACTAGGGTTTTCTCTCACTATCATGCTTAGATGTTCCGTCCGAGCGTTCTGGTGATCTGTTCACCAGTCTTGTGTTAAGAAATGGTCATCTGGACCAGTTTCCTGACACTGTGTGTCTCACACATACATACACATAATAGGGTAGACCAGGTGCACTGTCGATCACCCCTTTCATTACGTGAATAGTATTTAAACAGTACTGTATCTGTTTAATCTATTCAACTGGAAAATATACTGTATTTTTCCAACTTAATTACTCATTACATAGTAATTAGGTTTCATGCATTTTGAGGGTCTGTGTAATGGCTTTTTACCCATTACACGACCTTCAACACGGCTTCTAACACTGGCGTGTATAAGGCAACATGGGCATGTATACACCAGACACGGGCGTGTACCAGTTGAAATTCTTCAACATGACCTTTTACACGTTTATTAGCCTGGGTGGTACACGGCTGTGTTCTTGACTGTGTCTCTGTACACGGCCATGTTCAGTTATACGGCTTCTCACGTGTTCACAACCTGAGCAGTACACGGCCTCTTACACGACTGTGTACCTGACCATGTTCTACTACACGGTCATGTATACTTACACAGCTACACACACGTACATAGTCCGATTGGTATATGGCTACTTACACGGTCGTGTACAGGACCGTGTACTTTAAAAATTACACTAAAATGCATCAAATCACCCCTCAATCTCTCATTAAATGAAAATCAAGTTACAAGAATGGGGCGGTCCTTATAGGTATTTGGCGAGGAAATCTATTCCTATAATCACGTCGTAATTGTATATCTTGATGATGATTAGATCAACGTTTAGCTCATGCCCACTGATAACTATTGGCACATGATGTACCCAACAGCTAGACAACAAAACTTCCCTAGAGGGAAGGGCAATTCGAAAGGTTTGGTTCATCTTATCTAGGTTCTGACCTATCTCCCTAACAAACGTTGATGATGCAAAAGAGCGTATAGCTCCAGAATCAAATAAAACCAGTGGAGTGGAGTTGGCAACAAAAAGCTGACTTGTCACCACAACTGAGGTTCCGGCCTCTATATCCTCACGGGTGAAGGCATAAATCCTCCCCTGCGGCTCTGGAGCTTCTAATCTACCTTGGTCGATTGACGGGCCTTCAATTCTTCCTTGGGCGGCATGCAGCTGTTCGTTAGTGGAGCCGGCTTGGCCCTGCTAATTTTATGGGTTAGAGCGGCAGTGCTTGGCAAAGTGGCCTTCCTTGCCACATATGTAACAGCCGCTGGTGCCCTGGCGGCATTCTCCCGGATGGTTCCTTTTGTATTTTGGACAAGGCAATTGTTGATTTCCATTTCCCCCCGGTTGTACTTCTTTTGGGGGAAATTCCTTTGCTGGCCTTGATTGCCTGGATTCCCTTTCCTCTTATTATTATTGTTTTGGTTGGACTGCCTGTGGTATTGGCTGGTCCCTGTGTTCTGTCCCTTGTGCTGTGAATCATGGTTCAGCCTTCCCTTGATCTGCTTTAGTTGTGTCTTCTCTTCCCTCTTTGCCTTGAAGATTTGCACCCTCCTTTCTTTGTCTTAGGCTAGCCAATACTCGACCCAGATGGCCCTGCTAACTTACTTTGCCACGGTTGCGGGCCCATGGGTACCACTACATACCTGGATGGCAATATCTGTCCAGAATATTTTTAGCATTCTCCTGACCCTTTCCTTCTCTGTTAGCACTAAGTCGGGGCAAAGTCGTGCTAGTTATTTGAACTTTCTTACGGCCTCCATGACTGTCATGCTGCCCTAGCATAGATTATTGAATTCGTCTTGTTGGACTGCTAGGGCTTTATCGCTGAAATACATCTCCCTGAACTCGGTGATAAAGTCTACCTAGTTCATTGCGTTAACATCCCTCCTGATAGCCACGGTCTTCCACCACTGGCATGGTCCTTTGCATAGGGCGAGGGATGCGTATAGTACTTTCTCTCTTTCAGTTAATCCCACAAGGTCTAGGATGACCAGGACGTCGGTCAACCAATCATCTGCTTCAATGGAGTTCGTAATCCCCTCAAATTCAGGTACCTTCATGCACCTAAACTGCTCGTATAGGTCACCCTCTCTATGGGCTGGCACAAGGATATTGGTCGTTGCGGAAGTAGCCACAACCGGTGGTGCTGGCATTGCTTAGACTGGTAGGGCCGCTTGTTCCCTAGGGCCGTCGGGGCCTACTGGAGCTACTTGAGCAGCTTGAGCTAGCACCTCTACTGGTTGTGGTGCTTGAGGTTGTCGGCTCAGTTACTCCTGGAGTTGGTTAAGCTCTTACTGTTGGTTTAACATCATTTCCTACATGGTTGTGAGTCATGCCATTAGTTCATCGTCTCGGGTGGCTTGAGTGGACTGTGATCTCATTCTTGCCATGGTTTCCTATGTAACCCTATCACACAATAGAAAAGTATCTATGAATTTCTCAAATTCTGTACTTGGGGCTCGTAGCACGTATCATTTTCCTTTTTACTTAACAATCATAGATAAAACCATATCTACTCATTTTATATCTTTCTTTCTTCTCTTGTGATGTTCATTACAACTGCCGCATTACATTGAAACATCATATAGGTGCCAAGAACTGTCCTACACTCCATATTATACTTCAATCATACTTGTGGAAAAATCATATTTAGGCCCTCAGGGCAAAATGATACTGCTTTTCATATTAGATACCACAAAAATATATGTATAAATAGATCCAAAATTCTAATTCAGTGGGAGTGATGCACACTTCCCAATATACAAACCCAACAAGTACATTCGGATAAGTCTGTTAGGGGAAAGCTACTGCCTCCCTCTAAATATATTTACATGACAAGAATTCCCATGGAAAGGGTTATTACTACTAGGAGGATAATCCTGACACCGCGTTAGACATTTCCTCATCCTCGCTGTCACTCAGGAGGAACTCCTCGGGATCTTCATCTTCGTCTCCCTAGAAAATACTGCCTTCATCGTAACTGGTAATGATAACTTGGGGCTCATACATTTCTACCCCCTCATCGTCACTGATGTGATCGGGGATATCCTCCTCCTCATCGTTAGGTTGGGCATTGGGAAGAGCCACGTTATCATCTTCCTCATGGTGCTCGAGAGACTAGGGGACTGGCTCAAGATCCTCCATCGGGTCCCCATGGTCTTCGGGTACTGCTGGCTGAGATTCGATCGCAAACTCCTTGTCGGTCGGTTGGGGTATTACGTCTACCGGGTCAGGGTTGAGGGCTACTCGCTCGGCATCCACTATGTCTTGGATAAGGCATCTCAAGTCTTCATGTGGTGGAGGGTAGGGAACAATGTTCCTCACATACCCTGGTATCTCTCCCCATAGCAGGTCAGCTATCCCTAAAAAAGGTCTATCCTAAGGGATATGAGATAACATGGCATCCAAAAATCTCTAGCAATAGTACGCCATGGTCTCTCCCTTGTAGAGATCCCAAGTGTTAAAAAGGATCTGGTATCATCACCCACACATATCCCCCCATATGTCTATGTCTCAGGCTGGTGGAGTACCATCACAGAGGTCACAATAGAATTCGGCCCATTACATCAGATGCCCAATCCCGCACCGTCTATTCCACCAAGTCAACGATGGTCCTTGCAGTCTACTACTAGCTAGAATCACTTGTAGGTACGGTGGAATATGGCATGCCTCGAAGATAACCTCCACATGATGGATCTAGTATGGGAGTTCGTGTAGGTGGTTGTCGTCATAGATGTTCGGTCGCATGGCAGCGAAAGCTAGACTTGCCTGTCAGTCCTCTTGCACTTGCTGAGGGTCTCGTGGTGCAGCCATATTCTCCTATTATAAACTAATTGTCAACTTACGTACTAAATTTTGAAAAACAAAAGCTAACTTACTTGGGCAGATGAGATAGGCGTACAGTGATTTGAGGTAAGGTTGTAGGAAACCGCTCTGATACCAACAATGATGCCGCAAGCCCTCAGTGGCCCGGACCGTCACTAAAAACTTACTTACTTTAAAAGATACTTACACTTTCTTACAATTGATACTTAAAGTTACTTAACTAACTATCATAAATTTAGGGATTTTTTTTTTAATCATGTAAATATTTACTGTGCATGTACGTACACTGATTACTATTCAAAAATATTATTCAACGGTACTATTCCAAAATGCTATTCAACGATTGCTATTTAAAAATACTGTTTATGATTACTATTTAAAAGTACTATTTACGATTACTCTTCAAAAGTACTGTTTAAGGTTATTATTCAAAAGTACTGTTTACGGTTACTATTCAAAATACTGTATACCGATTACTGTTCACAAATACTATTTACTATTGTTATTCAAAATATTGAAACTGTGCAGAAGATTTACTCGCAGTGTGTTCCATAACCTTGCCTCACATCCACCTCTGCCGCCACCATCGCCCATAGATGCTTAAGCCATAGGATGCTTACCTATAGCATGAACACACTCTATGAGCTTTACGCCCAGTAAGTACTACATGTTATCTGCAATACATGTTTAAACATAGTACATACTTAAAATCATACAAGCATGCCAGATACATATACCACTTCAACATATCACATATCTAGTCATCACATAACATATTAATGAATATGAAACTTTACATACTTTTTGCAAAATAGAAACATCACGATCTGAATGCATTTAGAAGCATGGTGAACTGATGTGTATCGTGAACTAAGCATGATCCGGTTATGTTCATTTATGCTTCTTTATTCTCTTTTCTTTCTCTTGTCTGCTTGGGGCCCGTGTGTTAGTACCATATGTGTACAGACCATCAGTAACATCGTGTGCATGGCATACATTTTTTAACATACGGTAAAACATCATTTTAACATCATTTTATTCATGCTGTAGGCGGAGTTGTACTTACCTAAATTGTAAGCAAAATGCGTACTCGCGCCTTTACCAATTTATAAGTAACCATTTGTCATCAATAACGCGTCTTATTAATACTCTCGTTGAGTCACTCTTAATGTTAGAGACTATAACTTGCGTTTCTATGGGGTACTGAGGCTCATTGGTACCCTATTGGCCTATTATTGCGATTTGGCGTCTAACTTGATCATGTTTGATTAGTGGTCTATCTGATCGATTTAATCATCATTCCTTACCATGTTGTTCGAAACACGGTCCTTGACTAGGTGCCGGCCAGTCAACTGACCGGTTACCTTACGCATAGGAAACTAAATAGCCTACCGGGTTACTACGCGTAAACTTAGTGTAGCAACTGACCGGGTTACTTCACTTATTGGGGTGTGATAGCCTACTGAGTTACTATTCCTTGTTTGGTGTAATGGCCTACCGGGCCTATATGGCTTGTTTGGGGTAGTAGCCTTCTAGGCTTCTAAGGCTTGTTTGGTGTGGTAGCCTACTGGGTTACTCACACTATTTTACTTTGAAAAATTATATGGTTTGGCTTGTAAAATTCTTGGGAAAATTTCTTTGTTTTGAAACCGTCTACCTATCACCCCGTTGTGATTTTGGTTAACAATGAAAGTTTTTGTCCTCGACGAGATGAACAAATCTCATGTTTACCTTGGAGCTTAAATCTAACTCTAACAGCTCCTAATTTCATTAAACCCACAGGCTAAGTACCCATTTTTTTTTTGTAAAAGTCCCAGTTTTACATCACTTTGAAAATGGTTCTATTTAAGGAATGAAATGGCCAAATTTTTAAAACACGTGTAGGTTTTTTTCAAGACCTCAACGAGATCTACAACTTTCATGTTGAGCCTGAAATCCGGTTCAGATTCTGAGTGGTCCATTTTTGGAAAAACCTGAGACCAATCTCTGGGTTTGGATTTTTGGTCCCAGTTTTGGGCATCGAGTGAAAAACACTTTAAAGACCTATCTTAGTGTCATATTTAGCCGAGGGCTATTTGACGCAAAAATGACTGTATCAAAATTTCCTTAAAACACTATGTTTTACCAAATCCTAAATTTGGAACCTAAGTGGGTCAAAATGACCAAAATCTGTGGACTTTCTGATGGACAAATTTATGTCCAGCCACGTTCCTAATCGTTCGTAGCATCACACATACAATAGCCATTCATAAAAATCATAAACACAACCACAACCATAACCACATAGAATTAAAAATGGAAATTTAAGGGCTCAAAATAAATTATTACAAACCATGTGCATAAACAAATACACATAAATGGCTTTGATCAAAAACTTAAAATCACTAAATCACCGCAAGGGAAGGTTTTAGTTTTTACCTTTGTGCTTTGAACCAAGCACGTTTTTGAACCTAGGCTTGATGAACCAAAGTGGCTGTGGTAAACTAAGGGAAATGAGGACGGTTTTTGCTAGACACAATACCAAAAATTTTCTCTCAAAAATCAAACCAAAACAAAAACTAAAATCTATAAAGATTGGATTTTGAAAAATTACCCATGGTGCCTTAGAACGACTTGGATTTGAATCCTCCTAACACAAGCTTGTGAGGTTTGATTTTTGGTATGATTTAAGGCTTGAAAATGTGAGGGTTTGGGGCTTAGAGAGGTTCAACTGCAGCTAGAAGAAAGGAAGAAATGAGAGTGGTGTTTTGGAAGCCAAAAGAAAGAAATGAACTCTTGTTGTCATGTATGCCTTTTATAGGCAAAATTAATCAAGCTTGCTTAGACTTAATCCTAATTAATTGTCCACCATTTTAGCTTAATCATGGGACAAATTGTTGCCCAATTTTAGACACAATGGGCGTGGGCTGCTGCCATAGTTTGGAGAAGAAATAAAAAAAAATTTGTTGACCAAGCTTTTGAAATCCCTTAAATTTTTTTATTCAATTGTGTCATTGCTAGGGAAATTTTTTAATGGTCACCTTTTGGGCTATGTGCAGGCATTTTCAGCTGCCTTTTGCAGCTAGGGGCACGGTTTCTAAGTGTGGGCACAACCCCTCTAGCTTGGGTCGTCCACCTTATCTTGCTTGCTTTCGTTATTCTTTGCTTATTCTTTCTTAGCTTGTTTGTCTTTATAACTTTCTTCTTCTTTAGGGTTTAAAAGATTTGTACTTGAAAAACTATGAATATTATTTTTTTTTAAAACTTGATTGAATGAAACTATTAGTTCTTTGAAATCGTATATACATAAATATATACATACTACTTAATATTTTTTTCCCAAAATATATTTTGCGGTCTTGTTACTTTAAAGTATGTAAAAATAAAAACATACTTTTAAGCTTGTTTCACTACTTTATATACTACACTCTTGTCTTATCTTTATACATATTCATCACTATTACACTTTCTTTCTTTTACACTTTAATTACAGTGGAACTCTGCGAAACGGAACCATAACCCGTCCATGACATCGCTAGGATCTGCTTGCTAGCCCGCTACTCTTGTTTCATATTACTGGTTGCTTACCTTTATTACCTACATCACAAATAGACTAATGAGCTAAAGCTCAGTAAGTACAAACATACAAGTAAATAAGCTGAATACACCACACTTAGAGTTAGTCAACTTATGACCAATTACTTGCTTATTTCTATGCTTTACTTATTCTATCTATTCTATCTCTTTCTTTTCTTTTCTTTACTTTATCTTGCTTAATCTTTCCCTTGTGGGCCTGTGGTTGGACGTACCTAATGCGTGCAGACCAATAGAGGATCAGGGGTCGGGAGCGACCCACCAATCAACCCTAAGGTCATCTCTGGACTACTACTGTGACGCCTTAAATTTTATTTAAGGGTCAATATATAATTTAAATAAAACAAGTGTGCCAAAAATTAATTAAAAATCTTTTGGAAACCCTAGGTTGGTTTCCTAGTCAAATTCCACTCAAAAAGTCAACAATTTGAACTTCAAGAACCCTAAAATATTCGGCCATTACTTGGGATTTTTAATTAAAATTTAAATCCCACAAATCCAAGGAGGATTCAAACTCAAATTTCATCCCTTAAATATAAAGAAGAAATTCGGCCATAAAGTGTAGGAAATAGAGGAGATTTTATTTGAATTAAAAGCTAGGTCAAAACTCAATCAAAATTCAAATTATTTTTCCTTAAAAAACTAATGGGTAATTTTGGTCACTTAAGAAGAAATAAGGAGAGAAAAACCCTAACCTCAAAATAGCACAAAGTTTCCCCTTTTGCCCCTCAAAATATTCGGCCAAGCAAGGAAGAGAAAGGGAAAGAAAAACCTAGTATAAAAACCCTCTTTTAACTCTCATTCACCTTTCCTTTCACTCTCAAAATTCGGCCAGCCTCCCCTTATTTCCTCTCTGAATTTTTCTCTCCCAAAACACACCCAAAACAGCAAGCAAAACCTACCTAAAGGCAGCTCAAAGATTCAACAACTTTTGAGACAAAAACAAGGTGAGAAATCAACTTTTTCCTTCCTTCTCCTTTTGATTTTAAATCCGAAATTTTTATGGTTTTTCTCCACTGTTTTCCCTACTGTTTTAAAGACTCCAACACTCACACAAATTCAGCCAAAAAGGAGACCAAGCATCAAAAATAGTGCAGCACAAACAAGGTGTGATTTCTCTCTCTAAAACCCTAAAAATTCTGCCTCATTGATCCCCTTTCAAAAACCCTATTATCACATGTGAAAATTTTATGATTTTTGCCAATTTGATTCTTGGGTTGTGTTAATGACATATAAATAAGGTTCGCCACAAAATTTCGTGATCATTGGATGAAAATTGAATTGGTTTGAAGCTAATTGAAATTCGGACAGGAAAAACGGAAATCTGGAAAATTACCATATAAACAGTAAACTTGTGTCAGCCATAACTTGAGGTTTAAAAATGATTTTCGAGTAAATCTTGAGCCTAAAATTAAATTCAAGATGTCCCCTAAGTGCCTACAATTCCGTTGGCCTAGTCAAAATATTTTTCTAAGATAGGTGGACAGAACTGCCAGTTTTTGAACTGAAACTGAACTCCTGATTTTATGCCTGAAAAAAAACCCCTCGGATTTTGGCCTAGTTGAATAACCAAACGATGTCTAAAAATTATGTGGAATTAAAGCTACGGATGTCTAGTTTAACATATTAAAAATTTAGAATTTTTGGGCTTAAAAATGAATTAATATTGATTTTACAGTCAGCCTAGGTCAGTCTGCCCATGACCAGTAATATCCTAACTTAGAGTTTTTCACAAATTTTTTTTTTAAATCCCAAATGTTTATTAAACATTTTAAAATCCTTTTGTGGCACACTAAAATGATTGGATGATTAGGTCTAGACCTAGACTGATCATATGTTGTGATTATAGGATTTATTTGACGTTCTTGCTTGATTTGTGGATCACGTCATTGCAACGCTTGTGTGATAATCGAGGTAGGACTTTCTAGCCTTTTCTGGGAGTAGTCAAGTGTTTTAAATTTCCCTGTTTTATCGATGGCATACTGTTTTCAGTTTATGAAATTATTATACTGTTTTTGATGAAATAAACGCATGTAACGTGTTTTGTAATAAATGTGTATTTTAAAGCGTGTTTTGATTAATGGCATAATATAACTTGGTAAAAACCATCTTTTGAATAATCCGGTGAACATAATTGAGCTCTAGTTCATGATCATTATAAATGATGCATGTGTCCCAAAGTTGACACCATGGGGGAAGGTCCCTAAACCTGCGCAGGGCCGTTCGGCCTATTTAGACCGTAACGAGATGATCTAGGATAATTCAATTTGAGGCACGTATATTATAGTTACGACAAGTCCTCACTCAAAATATGATGGTCTATTTTAATGATTTAATTTTTTAATATTGGGGCACGTATATTGCAGCTACACTAAGTCCTCAGCAGAATAAAACTAGTATTAAAAATGTTTTTCACGAAATTGTTGATTATTTTTTTGGAAATGATTATTATGCCATGTATTCTTAAATTGTTGATTGTTTTTGAAAACGAATATTATGTCATACTTTTAAATGTTACCTATTCAATCCACCTTTGTTTCTGTCCTACTGAGCCAGCGCTCACATCCCTTTTTCTTTGTGATTTCGAAATGACTACTTCCAGGTGCGGGAGGTAGCAGTTCCGAAAATCGTTGAGCTATCCGTTTCTACCAAAGATAATGCTATCTGTTTTCTCTATCTTCTTCTTTCTGTTTCTTGTTCTGATGTAATGAGACCTTAAGTTTGGACTTTATTTCACGTTATTTAAATTTCATGCTTGGGAATATTTTATGGCTGGTAATTTCTTTTGAAGATCGATTTTGTGTTTGATTTACGCTTTAAAAAGTATTTATTTTCTACTTTATTTTATTTTGTGGTTATGATGCTACTTTATAAATAATTAGGCTTAGCTAAACTATAATATTGACCCGTTTTTTGTAATAAATGTTTTCCTTAAATCCCGGGTTGATATTATGATTTGGCTGCCGTGTCACGTGTCTAAATTTTGGGCCGTAACAACTACTTATAGGTAGCAAGTCAAGCCACCAACTATCTCATTATTAACGAGGCAATGCCACACAACTGGGGTGGATGCTATATTTGAACCTCAAAACTGGAGAGGCCGGTACGCCAACCTTAACTTTTAAGTCTTATTATCTGACTTATCTTATTATTCTTTTCTTTATCTGATCTTGCTTAACTATTCTCATGAACATGTTAGTATCATGACACAAACTGAATAACTTAAATGTATATATATAATACAATTCTATGGCAAGTCAATTCGTGAGTAGACAATTAAATGTCTGTACTTATAGCACTTGTGCTAGTGTAAACTTCTGTGGTCCGTCAAGCTCCTTTGCCCGTCTTTAGTTGAGTTTCCTAAAGACATATTGTCATCAGTTAATATATTTTCATTAACTGACTTTATTATACTAAAATCTGAACTTTAGCTTTTAAAATCTTAATTAAAGTCTTATGATGACATTTAAAGTCCTAACGACTCTGTTTAGACTTTTCTAGCACTCTAGCAACCATTTTCGAACATTTCAGAAATTTTGGTAAACTTGATGAATAGTAACTTCTAACGTGAATAGTACTATTTACGTGAATAGTACCATGCACGTGAATAGTAACTGGGCCAGGGACGTTTCTATTTTTCTGCTTAGACTGGGTGCCCTAAATCCGAGAACTATAAAATAGCTAACTGGAGGGTTTAACACCCGTTTTCTTGACTTTTCTAGACTTTTTGGTCAAAATGACTATTTTACCCTAAACGGGTCTTGGGATCGTAACATTCTCATTTTGGTTCTTAAACGGGATTTTCTGAGTCCCTAAAATCTTAAAACAATCTTTTCTAGGTCTCGGTAAATTTTTACAACTTAATTGTTGTGATTACACTATTTACTTATCACCCGTCTCTCGGGTGGTACTATTCCGACTCTTAGGGTCGTGACTCGTTTTTCTAGCGTTTCGGAGCTTCAAACGAGCTTTTTACTAATCTTAAAAACGTTCCTTATTCTCTTCTCGACCTAGGTCTCCGAGGGGCTTGGGTTTTTTTCCATCCCGACCCTAAACTTTACCCTTGTTACCCAAAACGCCCTTGACGTTATTTTTTTTTCTCGTCCTCTCGGCATTTTAGATTTTAGGGGTTGGTTTACTGTTCTGCTGGCTTGGTTTCTTACTTCAAACTCTAAGGTACCGAGAGATCTAGGTTTTCATTTCTGAGCATATTTTTATCACTCGTTTCCTGAAATGCACTTAATGTTGCTTTAAAAATTTTGGCAGCATTTTTGCTTAAATTTTAGGTTTTCGGCATTTAGGAAATGCCTCAAAACCATCTATCCTAATCTAAACCTGCCACGTACTATACCAGAGGCCTATTTTACGCAAAAGTTTCTAAACTTTTACGTAAAAACTTTCCACATTCTCAATGTACAAATCACACACAAAGTTTTTATTTTTCAATCACTTAGGCCACGGTTTTAGTTTAGGTTTCTAACACCAAAACTTTCTTTCTTTCAACATTCTTTCTCTTACTTTTCTTCTTGGTTTTTAAGGCATATTCAATACCAAAACCAACTAAAATTCTTATTGAAATCTCTTTATAAAGCCACGGGTTTTATGCTAAATCCTAACCTAACTTTGATTTTCAATTCAACCACTTACACAAGCTTATCTTCTACATCATTCTAACTTACCACAACACCAAAATCACATGATTTTTTACATGTTCTTCACACTAGGTGTACATGGTTTCTCTTTAGAAAACTTTTAAAAAATTTTGTTTCAAACTTTTTTAACTTTTCTTTCTAAGCGTTTTATATATCAAAACACATGTCTCAATCAACCAAAAAACTCAAAATTCTTTCCAAATACTAGTAACATGCACGGTTTTTCTTGAAACAAACCGAATCCCACTTTGGTTTTAAGCTTTCAAACTTTCTTTCTAGCTATTTTACATATCAAAACACACTTTAAAACAACAATTTATTAAACCAAACTTGAAATTCCTTGAACCCATACACTTAGTTACATGTTCCTCATAAAACTAACATGAAAAATTCTTGTTTCAAACTTCTAAATTACTCTTTAACTATCATGCAAACTAATTAACCTTAAACAACAAGGTTTGAACTAAAATTTTCTCATTCTTTTCTACTCAACATAGCCACGGATTTTTTTCTTCAAAATACCTAAGAAAAGCTTGAAATTTCAAGCTTGCCTTGCTATGTTACTCAACACTTGCTTAGGAAGAACTTTGCTTAAGATTTTGGCACCAAACTTTGAAGAAACTCAAGCTCAATGGAGGGGGAGAGTCACGGCTTCAAAGGGCAGCAAAGGGGCTATAATTTTAGAAAAATTTTCTGATTTCATGAAGCCAAAAACGTTTTTAAAAAGGGAGGCCAAAAAGAAGCGCTTTTTAGCAATTTTCTTTAGGGACTTTTTAGCAACTTTTTAAGGGTTTATTTGCAAACTTTTTGGGGTCAAAATATAATTATTTTGGCTGTCTTTCCAGCTGTAAAACAGATGTACTTCAGCCCTTATCCACAAAAGTTTTTAAAAAATCAACTTTGCATTTTTGCCTTAATCTTAGCCCTTGATCGTACCTACCTTTAATCTTAGCCATTCATCCTACCTACCACCCTTTTTCTTCTAATTTCTTATTCCTAATTATGACATCATCCATGATGTCATCTAATTAATCCGTAGGTCAAAATTTGACCAAAAGTCAAACCGAACCAAACTTTATCAAAATCGCATAGGCGGGTTTCTGACGCCTGCTGTGCGATCGGTTTACCTTATTCTACTGTCGTTGGGCTAAAAATCAATGATGATGTTTTTCATCCTTTAGTAACCTTAGGTTTTACCTAGGGTAATCTCTTGGTTTCTTTGGCCCCAAAATGCTTCATCATTTTTTCGAAGATGATGAAATTTCTAGGGTGACATAACAGAGGACTTATCTAGCTATCCGTACTGTCAAATTATTCTAATACTGTCTTAAAACTCTTAAAAACCCTAAATTACTTTTCTTACTGTGCTCTTACTTTGACTTGCCATATTCTTATCTTTACACTATTCGGATACCGAAACTACTCCTTTTTGAGTGTTTTGGCCTGAAATCACTTTCTTACTCATATACTTTATTCTCTACTTATTTTTGGAGGTTTTAATTCCTCCAAAGCGTCTATTTATTACTATCAACACTATAATTTGTCTAATTACAAACATAGTGTTTCTTTACATTCTTGCTTATAGAACTCATAGGAAACCCTAGATTAAATTAAGTTACACTATTAGAATTCTCTGGTCGTCACATTCACCCCTCCTTAAAAATTTTCATCCTCGAAAATCAGAACAGGTGAGGGTGCTTGGGTCTCATTTCATCTTCTCTTTCCCACATGGCCTCTTCTACGTTATGATTTTTTCCATAGAACTTTGACCAGCGGGATGCTTCTATTTCTTAATATCTTCTCTTCTCATATAAGTATTTGCACTGGTTGCTCTTCGTAAGAGAGATCCTCTCGAACTTGGATTGGCTCGTAATCTAGGACATGCGAAGGGTCCGAGATGTACTTTTTTAGCATAGATACATGGAAGACATTATGCACTGAAGATAATTCTGGTGGCAAAGCTATCTTATAGGCCACTTTCCTAACTCGGCTAATAATTGGGAAAGGTCCTATGTATCTGGGACTCAACTTTTCTTTCTTTCCAAAACGCATGACACCCTTCATTGGTGCTACTTTTAAGAATACAAAGTCTTCCTTATTGAACTCCAGGAATCTTTGTCTTTTATCTGCATAGCTTTTCTGACGACTTTGTGCAGTTTTCATTCTCTGCTGAATCTTTTGGACCGTGTTTATCGTTTCTTGGATAAACTCGGTTCTATGAAGTTCTTTCTCCCTGAGATCATACCAGTGAATGGGAGATCTGCACTTTCGTCCATATAATGCCTCGTAGGGAGCCATCCCGATGGATGCTTGATAGCTGTTATTGTAGGAGAATTCTATCAACGATAGCTTCTTGTTCCAGACTCCCTTGAAATCTAAAATACAGGCACAAAGCATATCTTCTAGCATTTGGATCATACGCTCAGACTGTCCGTCAGTCTGAGGGTGAAATGCAGTACTGTATCTTAGTTCTGAGCCCATTGCCTCTTGTACGCTTCTCTAAAAGTTAGATGTGAACCGATTATCACGATCTAATACTATCATAGTCGGTATCCCATGCAGTCTTACAATATTGGAGACATATAACTCTGCTAACTTCTCCAGTGCATATGTTGTCCTCATGGGTATAAAGTGGGAAGACTTGGTTAGTCGGTCTACCACTACCCATATAGCATCATATCCTTCGCTAGTCTTGGGTAGCCCTACCATCAAATCCATGGTTACGTGCTCCTACTTCCACTCTAGAACCTCTAATGGTTGCAGCTTTCCGGCTGGCTGTTAATGCTTTGTTTTAACCTTTTGACATATTAAACAACTGCTGATGTGTTTAACAATGTCATTCTTCATCTTTTTCCACCAAAAGTGCTACTTTAAATCTTGATACATTTTCGTACTGCCCGGATGCACTGAATATGGAGTGTCATGGGCCTCTGTCAGAATTCTTTTCTTCAAATCTTCTTCATCTGGTACACAGATTCTTCCTTGGAAGAGTAAAGTTCCATCTTTAGAGAGGTGGAACTCTGACTTGTCATTCTTAGAGGCTTCTTCTTTAAGCCTTTTGAGAGCAGCATCTAGCTCTTGAGCCTTTTTAATCTCCTCAAGAATTGTTGGCTTGAGTTGCATTACTGCTAATTTTCCTGAAATTATCTCTACTCCCAACAAGGAGATCTCATGTTGAAGTGGCTTGGGCAGCTTGTTGATAGCTATCTGTTCCGGCATTGTTGATTTACGACTCAACGCGTCTGCTACTTTGTTTGCCTTACCGGGGTGATATAAGATCTTACAATCATAATCTTTTACTAACTCCAGCCATCTTTTTTGTCTCATGTTAAGCTCTTTCTAGTGAATAAATACTTTAAGCTCTGGTAGTCGGTGAAGGTTCTACACCGGACTCCATATAGGTAGTGTCGCCATATCTTTAAAGCGAATACGATGGCAGCTAGCTCTAAATCATGAGTCAGATAGTTCTTCTTGCGCTCTTTGAGTTGTCTTGATGCATAGGCTATTACTTTTCCATCCTGCATCAAAACAGCTCCTAAACCTGTCCTGGAGGCGTCGTTATAAATATCAAAGTTTCCTTCATCCTTTGGAATTATGAGAACTAGAGCACTGGTCAACCGGTTCTTCAGCTCTTGAAAGCTTTCTTCGCACTTCTTTGTCCACTCAAACCTCTTCTCCTTACGTGTGAGAGTAGTGAGAGGGGCAGCTAACCTAGCAAATCCCTCTATAAATCTTCTATAATAGCCCGCTAATCCGAGGAAACTCCAGATCTCGGTCACATTCTTTGGAGGAGACCACTTGCTTACCGCTTTGATCTTTGCTGGGTCTACTGAAATTCCATCTTTGGAGACAACATGTCCTAAGAAGTGGACCTTATCTAGCCAAAATTCACATTTGGAGAACTTTGCATATAGCTGATACTCCTTCAGAGTGCATAACACAATCCGAAGATGCTCCTCGTGCTCATTCCAATCTTTCGAGTATATAAGGATGTCATCGATAAACACAATGACAAATTGGTCTAAAAATTCCTTAAATACTCGATTCATCAGGTCCATAAAAGCGACTAGAGTATTCGTTAATCCAAAAGGCATAACGAGAAATTCGTAGTGCCCGTACCATGTTCAGAACGTGGTCTTTGGAATGTCTCCTTCTTTGATTTTTAACTGGTGATAGCCAGATCGAAGGTCAATCTTCGAAAAGACGGTGGCTCGTTTTAGCTGATCGAATAAATCATCGATCCTGGGAAGAGGATATTTATTCTTGATCGTGATTTTGTTGAGCTCACGATAGTCTATGCACATTCTAAGGGTTCCGTCCTTTTTCTTTATGAAGAGAACTGGAGCTCCCCATGGCAAATAACTAGGCCATATGAAATCTTTCTTTAATAACTCCTTCCGCTGAGCTTGTAATTCTTTAAGCTCAGCGTGTGCCATCCTGTAAGGGGCCTTAGAAATCAGAGACGTTCCTGGCAGCAGCTCGATCTCAAAGGTAACCTCTCGATTAGGAGTAAGTCTCGGTAATTCCTCTGGGAATACCTCCATGAACTCATTGATCACTGGTACCTCGTTCGGTTGTAGTTATACCTTCTTGGTGGTGTCCTTGACATAAGCTAGATATCCGGTACAGCTACTAGACATCAGCTTTCTTGCCCGTAGGGGAGTGATCAACATTTTCAACTGCTTCTAAGAATGCCTTTTATACTCAAACTGGTCTTTTTCTCCAAACTGGAACACTACTTTTCGTCGTCAACAGTTAATGGTCGCTCGATATTTTCCAAGGAAATCCATTCCAAGGATAATGTCATAATCGACTGTGACGACCAGAGAATTCTAACAGTGTAACTTAGTTTAATCTAGGGTTCTCTATAAGTTCTGTAAGCAAGAATGTAAAGAAACACTATGTTTGTAATTAGTCAAATTATAGTGTTGATAGTAATAAATAGATGTTTTGGAGGAATTAAAATCTCCAAAAATAAGTAGAGAATAAAGTATATGAGTAAGAAAGTGATTTCAGGCCAAAATGCTAAAAAAGGAGTAGTTTCGGTATCCCAACAATGTAAATATAAGAATATGACAAGTCAAAGTAAGAGCACAGTAAGAAAAGTAATTTAGGGTTTTTAAGAGTTTTAAGACAGTATTAGACTAATTTGACAGTACGGATGGCTAGATAAGTCCTCCGGTATGTCACCCTAGAAATTTCGTCATTTTCGGTAAAATGATGAAGCATTTTAGGGCCAAAGAAACCAAGAGATTACCGTAGGTAAAACCTAAGGTTACTAAAGGATGAAAAACTTTGTCATTGATTTTTAGCCCAACGACAGTAGAATAAGGTAAACTGATCGCACGGGAGGCATCAGAAACCCGCCTACGCGATTTCGGTAAAGTTTGGTTCGGTTTGACTTTTGATCAAACTTTGACCTATGGATTAATTAGATGACATCATGGATGATGTCATAATTAGGAATAAGAAATTAGAAGAAAAAGGGTGGTAGGTACGATGAATGGCTAAGATTAAAGGTAGGTAAGATCAAGGGCTAAGATTAAGGCAAAAATGCAAAGTTGATTTTTTTAAAAAATTCTATGGATAAGGGCTGAAGTAGGTCGGTTTTACAGCTGGAAAACAGCCAAAATAATTATATTTTGACCCCAAAATGTTTGCAAATAAACCCTTTAAAAGTTGCTAAAAAGTCCCTAAAGAAAATTGCTAAAAAGCCCTTCTTTTTGGCCTCCCTTTATAAAAACGTTTTTGGCTTCATGAAATCAGATTTTTTTTTTTTTCTGAAATTACAGCTCCTTTGCTGCGTTTTGAAGCCGTGACTCTTCCCCTCCATTGAGCTTGAGTTTCTTCAAAGTTTGGTGCCAAAATCTTAAGCAAAGTTCTTCCTAAGCAAGTGTTGAGTAACATAGCAGGGTAAGCTTGAAATTTCAAGCTTTTCTTTGGTATTTTGAAGCAAAAATCCGTGGCTATGTTGAGTAGAAAAGAATGAGAAAAGTTTAGTTCAAACCTTGTTGTTTAAGGTTAATTAGTTTGCATGATAGTTAAAGAGTAATTTAGAAGCTTGAAACAAGAATTTTCCATGTTAGTGTTGTGAGGAACCCGTGACTAAGTGTATGGGTTCAAGAAATTTCAAGTTTGGTTTAATTAAATTGTTGTTTTAACGTGTGTTTTGATATGTAAAACACTAGAAAGAAATTTTGAAAGCTTAAAACCAAAGTGGGATTTGGTTTGTTTCAAGAAAAACCGTGTATGTTACTGGGGTTTGGAAAGAATTTTGAGTTGGTTTTGGTTGATTTAAACATGTGTTTTGATGTGTAAAATGTTTAGAAAGAAAAGTTAAAAAGTTTGAAACAAAATTTTGTAAAATTTTTCTAAAAAGGAACCATGTATACCTAGTGTGAAGAACCTGTAAAAATCATGTGATTTTAGTGTTGTGGTAAGTTAGAATGATGTAGAAGATAAGCTTGTGTAAGTGGTTGAATTGAAAACCAAAGTTAGGTTAGGATTTAGCATAAAACCCGTGGCTTTATAAAGAGATTTCAATAAGAATTTTATTTGGTTTTGGTATTGAATATGCCTTAAAAAACAAGAAGAAAAGTAAGAGAAAGAATGTTGAAAGAAAGAAAGTTTTGGTATTGGAAACCTAAACTAAAACCGTGGTTAATGTTAGCGAAAAATAAAGACTGTGTGTGATTTGTACATTGAGAATGTGGAAAGTTTTTGCATAAAAGTTTGGAAACTTTTGCGTAAAATAGGCCTCTGGTATAGTACGTGGTAGGTTTAGATTAGGGTAGATGGTTTTGAGGTGTTTCCTAAATGCCGGAAACCTAAAATTTAAGCAGAAATGCTGCGGAAATTTTTAAAGCGGCATTAAGGGCATTTCAGGAAATGAACAATAAAAATATGCTCGGAAATGAAAACTGAGATCTCTCGGTACCTTAGAGTTTGAAGTAAGAAAGCAAGTCTAGCAGAATAGTAAACCGACCCCTAAAATCTAAAATGTCGAGAAGACAGAAAAAAAAAATATAACGTCAAGACCGTTTTGGGTAACAAGGGTAAAGTTTAGGGTCGGGATGGAAAAACCCGAGCCCCTCAGAGACCTAGGTCAGGAAAAGAATAAGAAACGTTTTTAAGATTAGTTAAAAGCTCGTTTGAAGCTCCGAAACGCTAGAAAAATAAACCACGACCCCAAGGGTCGGAATAGTACTACCCGAGGGACGGGTGATAAGTAAATAGTGTAATCACAAGAATTAAGTTGTAAAAATTTACCGAGACCTAGAAAAGATTGTTTTAAGATTTTAGGGACTCAGAAAATCCCGTTTAAGCACCAAAATGAGATGTAGGAAAATAAATCGGTAAAAAATGTATTAGAGTGGCGCAGCGGAACAATAAAAATTTTTAAATCGTTAAATATCTCATGATGCCATATACAATAAACCAACAACAATTAAAACTCATATCTCAAGGACGCCAATCTTGCAGGAGGAGAATGACCGGAGGCTTCAACCAACTAGCCTTCTCTACTATTCTCCAGTTCCCGAATGGCTGAGTGTGTGGGCACTCTGAACCTCAATCGGTATGCTAGCACTGCTAGTCTTCTTCCGACCACCCAGATCTCTAAAGAACTTTATTGTCACGATGAGCTGTGCAACAATAAGCCTGCTCACCTGAGAGTCTGTGGTCTAAGAGAACTGGAGTGGCAGGACCTCTATTTATAGACCCGCATGAGGTGATTCTCTGAATTTGAATTGGATTAGGAAAAGATATTTTCCCTTATCCTTAACCAAAAAATCGAAATTTTTCCATGGATAAATCCAACAATAAAATTCGGTTTTCTTAGGATAAATCCAATCCAAACCTAAACAAGATTTTAACTAGAATTTTATCTCCCTTTTTCAACCAAAAAATCCGAATTTTTCTTGGAGAAAATCTCCTCATAAATTTCGGCCATTATGGATAAGGGAGAATCAAAAATTCCACTAGGATTTTCAAGCTTGAATCTTATCTCAACCTTATCCAAAAAATAACCGAATTTCCTAGGAGAGATTCTCCAAATTTTCGACCACTTTTCAGGGAGGAGAGAATCCAAATTCAACTGGGATTGAAACTTGAATTTTTCCCTTGAACCTTATCCACAAAAACCGAAATTCCATTAAGGATTATCCTCAAAAATTTCGTCCACTTTTGTTGGGATTTAGATTCAAAATTCAAGTAGGATTCTAACAAGATTATCCTCTCCAAATCCAACTCAAATTCGAATTTCAAACCTTGTGAATTTTCCACAACAAATTCGAATCCTACTTGGACTGTGATTCAAAATTTGAATTTCAAATTTGAAATTCAAATTTCAAATTCAAATTTCAAATTTCAAATTCAAATTTCAAATTTCAAATTTCAAATTTCAAATTTAAATTTCAAATTCAAATTTCAAATTTGAATTTCAAATTCAAATTTCATATTCAAATTTCAAATTCAAAATTCAAAATTCAAATTTCAAAATTCAAAATTCAAATTTCAAAATTCAAATTTCAAATTCCACAAAACGGTTGTGTTTCAAATTCTTATTCTCATTGATAATTTTCTACAACTCCAATCCAATCTCAAATAAAATCATGGCAACTTTATTTGGAGTTCGAATAATTGTGTACTCTATTATCCAAAACAAAATCTGAATCCAACCGGAGAGAATCTTGTCTACCATCCTAATCCTGTGTCATCACCATCCATGCATAATAAACTAGCCAATAGCATACACAAATCAATTTGCCAAACGTTAAGGAATTATGTGGAGCTAGTAGAGGGACTGATTGGACATATATAATCGGGCTCCCGTGATTCCATATGATCATCATTCTTTACCGAACAACTCAATCATATGATCACTAGTTTCAGAGTCACACCACTATAAACCTGAAACTGAACTCCCAATTATATACCGTATTACATAAGCCTGTGATGAGCTACTATCCAATGACCTTGTCATATATGCAGAACCCTCATATGATATCCATGATCAGCCTTAGGTCAAAGTCCATTTAATCCTACTGATCAGGCTATCTTAAAGTTCCATTATACTACCGAATTAAGAAAATGATTATTCACCATATGTGAATAAGAAGTCATCTGCCCAACAGACGACCCAAGGCCTTGTCCATTTTCATATTCAGTATAATGCCTTTAAGAGGATACCTTTAACTCCTCAGAGCTATGATTCCGATATCTGCAAACAAACCCTTCATCGTATACAAGTCATGCACCCAACGAACCGGTCTATAAGCTTACTACCTCTGAGACGCTTTAGCCATTGGAACATCAAAGTACACAAGTCATATACATGAAGTAGTTCATTTACTCACGATTAAGGTTATTGCACAATGAACGTCAAAAGCAGATTGATCCACTCATAGCGGACTACGTAGATCAATCACGCTTTAGTCCCGGTCTAATATGTCACCACCGAGCAACATATCCATGTCTCTACTGGGAGTTCAGCTCCAGACAGTAAAGACAAACCGTCCCCTCTAAGGCTTTAGACAACATAGTAGTCTTAACATGAGTTAGATGCTCGGTCTAACCCCATAGACTACAGACCATAGTTTAGACTGCTAACTTTAGAACATTGTCTTCTCGCATACAGAAGTCCATTGCATGCAACGTTCTAACAGTTTTAACACAAGCAGTCAGTGAGCCATATTTGCTTACATTTACTTTAACATGTAAATAGGACGAGGACAGATAGCAATATAATGAATAACCTCTATGTATAATTTTATTATCCAGTTCAAAATGAATACATCAAAATGTCTCTAATACTTAGGGCATTTCCTAACATGAGAATGTTACGACCCCAAGACCCGTTAGGGGCAAAACGGTCATTTTGACCAAAAAGTCTAGAAAAGTCAAGAAAAGGGGCGTTAAACCCTCCAGTTAGCTATTTTATGGTTCTCGGACTTAGGGAACCCGGTCTAAGCAGAAAAATAGAAACATCCCCTAGTCAGTTACTATTCATGTGCATGGCGCTATTCACATGTATGATACTATTCACGTGAATAGTACTATTTACCGTTGGAAGTTACTATTCACCAAGTTTACCAAAATTTTTGCAATGCTCAGAAATGGTTGCTAGAGCCCTAGAAAAGTCAAAACAGAGTCGTTAGGACTTTAAATGTCGCCATAAGACTTTAATTAAGATTTTAAAAGCTAAAGTTCAGATTTTAGTAAAATAAAGTCAGTTAATGAAATTGTATTAACTGATGACATTATGTCTTTAGGAAATTCAACTATAGACGGGCAAAGGAGCTCGACGGACTACAGAAGTTTACACTAGCACAAGTGCTGTAAGTACAGACATTTAATTGTCTACTCACGAATTGACTTGCCCTAGAGATGTATTATATATATATACACATTTAAGTTATTCAGTTTGTGACATATACTAACATGTTCATGAGAATAGTTAAGCAAGATCAGATAAAGAAAAGAGGAATAAGATAAGTCAAATAATAAGACTTAAAAGTTAAGGTTAGCATACCGGCCTCTCCAGTTTTGAGGTTCAAAGATAGCCTCCACCCCAGTTGTGTGGCACTGCCTCGTTAATAATTAGGTAGTTGATGGCTTGACTTGCTACCTATAGGTAGTAGTCTAGAGATGACCTTAGGGTTGATTGGTGGGTCGCTCCCCTGATCCTCTATTGGTCTGCGCGCATTAGGTGCGTCCAACCATGGGCCCACAAGTGAAAGATTAAGCAAGATAAAGTAAAGCAAAGAAAAGAAAGAGATAGAATAGAAAGAATAAGTAAAGCATAGGAGTAAGAAAATAATTAGTTATAAGTTGACTAAACCTAAGTGTGGTGTATTCAGCTTATTTACTTATATGTTTGTACTTACTGAGCTTTAGCTCATTAGTCTATTCGTGATGTAGGTAATAAAGGTAAGCAACCAGCAATATGAAACAAGAGTAGCGGACTGGCAGGCAGATCCTAGCGATGTCATGGACGGGTTATGGTTCCGTTTCATAGAGTTCCGCTGTAATCAAAGTATAAAAGAAAAAAAGTATAATAGTGATGTATATGTATAAAGATAAGACAAAAGCATAGTATGTAAAGTAGTGAAACAAGCTTAAAAGTATGTTTTTATTTTTACGTACTTTAAAGTAACAAGACCGCAAAATATATTTTGGGAAAAATATTAAGTAGTACGTATATATTTATGTATACACAATTTCAAAGAACTAATAGTTTCATTCAGTCAAGTTTAAAAAGAAAAAAAAATATTCCTACTTTTCCAAGTACAAATCTTTTAAACCCCTAAAGAATAAGAAAGTTATAAAGACAAGCAAGCTAAGTAAGAATAAGCAAAGAATAAAGAAAGCAAGCAAGATAAGGTGAACGGCCCAAGCTAGAGGGGTTGCGCTCACATCGACTAACTTTAAGATGATTAGATCAACGTACAACTCCCTGTCGGCAACAATTACTAGCACGTGACGTAACCAGTAATCGGACAATAATACCTCACCAGACGGCAAGGTGGTTTTGAACATTTAGCCAATTTTATCCTTGGCATGACTAACTCTTTCTACAAAGCTATGGGAGGCAAATGAATGCGATGCACCGGAGTCAAATAAAACAAGTGCAGAGCTTTGGGCGACAAGAAGCTGACCTATCACCGCATTAGAGGTGCCTGCCTCTACGTCTTCCCTGGTGTAGGCTAACAGATGCGCCTCGGTCTTTGGTACAATCTCCTGGCACCCTAGCTGAATAAGTGGTCCTTGTATGGCATGGACCTGGCTCGTCTGTCAGGACTGAAAGGATCCCGACTAGTTCTGTCGGTTGGATGTGTAGGCCCTTGCATAATGGCCTTCTTTGCTGCAAACATACCATGCGGTACTCCCCAGCTTGCACTCGCCCTTATGCAGTCTTCCACATTTTAGGCAAGGCTATCGGTTCTGTACTCCTTCTAAGCCTTGTCTCTGCTGAGTATTGCGAGTATTTTGGCCCCAATTTTCATTTGGGTTTCCTTTTTGCTTATTGGCATTCTGCTAGTTCTAGTTATTTTTCTGACCAGGCTTCATTCCTTGACCAGATTTGCTACTTTGGCTAACTTGGTTATTCTTCTAAATCTGCTTCGCTAGATCTCTTTCTTTCTTCTTCTCCTTCCAGACTTTTGTTCTCTCGTCCTTAGCTCTATTCAGACGATGCTCAGCCCTCATGGCTCTGCTCACACAGTCTGCTACAGTGGTTGGCGGGGTCTCGCCACTCTCCATGTTTACAGCTATATCTAGTCGGAACATATTGATCATCCTCCGTACCCGCTCTTCTTCTGTGGGTACCCATTGTGGACACAGTCGAGCTAATCTGTTGAATTTTTGACAAACTTCAGTCACTATCATCTCGCCTTGCCTCAGCTCATTGAACTCTCTTTATTGAGCTCATAGGGTGTTAAGATTGAAATACTTCCTGTTAAATTCTCCCAGGAAGTCGTTCCAGGTCATCCTTTTAACATCCCTTTGGATCTTTACTGTCTCCCACCAATAACGAGCATCCTTCATTAATATGCAGGAGGCGCAAAGGACCTTCTCCTGGTCTGTTAGATCCATGAACTAAAAAATGGTCTGCAGTGAAGCTAACCATTCTTCAGCCTCTAAGGGTTCTGTAGATCCCTTAAACTCTTTCGGCTTCATCTTTCGGAACCGTTCATACAATGATCCCTGGTTGGCTCCAGCTCGGGCACGTATTGCTACTTCAGGTACCATTCGGACTGGTGGTGCTACTGGTTCAGGAGCTGGCTGTGGCTCCGGTACTGGTACTTGAGGTGGAGGAAAATTTGCTTGAGCCCCATTCCTTTGTTCTGGTAGCTCTTGTAGTCTATGGTTCTGTCTTTCTTGTGCCTCTAGCCGAGCTTGTATGTTAGCTAAAACGGTGGCTAAATCTGCTTCTGGAGCTTGCACAGCTCATGTACGAACCATGCTGCTGTGTCTGACCTATAACAGTAGCGACATGGTTTAGTACGAAATTAGATATTGATTATTTAAAATTAACTTACTTGGACTGAGCAGGTGCAGATACTGAAATATCATGGTAGGTCGATAGTAGAACTGCTCGCTCTGATACCAACTTTTATGGGCGACACCCCTCTAGCTTGGATTGTCCACCTTATCTTGCTTACTTTCATTGTTCTTTGCTTATTCTTTCTTAGCTTGTTTGTCTTTATAACTTTCTTCTTCTTTAGGGTTTAAAAGATTTGTACTTGAAAAACTATGAATATTTTTTTTAAAAAAACTTGACTGAATGAAACTATTAGTTCTTTGAAATCGTATATATATAAATATATACGTACTACTTAATATTTTTTTCCCAAAATATATTTTGCGATCTTGTTACTTTAAAGTACGTAAAAATAAAAACATACTTTTAAGCTTGTTTCACTACTTTACATACTACACTCTTGTCTTATCTTTATACATATTCATCACTATTACACTTTCTTTCTTTTACACTTTAATTACATTGAAACTCTCCGAAACAGAACCATAACCCGTCTATGACATCGCTGGGATCTGCTTGCCAGTCTGCTACTCTTGTTTCATATTACTGGTTGCTTACCTTTATTACCTGCATCACGAATAGACTAATGAGCTAAAGCTCAGTAAGTACAAACATACAAGTAAATAAGCTGAATACACCACACTTAGGGTTAGTCAACTTATGACCAATTACTTGCTTATTTCTATGCTTTACTTATTCTTTCTATTCTATCTCTTTCTTTTCTTTGCTTTACTTTATCTTGCTTAATCTTTCACTTGTGGGCCCGTGGTTGGATGTACCTAATGCACGCAGACCAATAGAGGATCAGGGGAGTGACCCACCAATCAACCCTAAGGTCATCTCTGAACTACTACCTATAGGTAGCAAGTCAAACCATCAACTACCTCATTATTAACGAGGCAGCACCACACAACTGGGGTGGAGGCTATATTTGAACCTCAAAACTGGAGAGACCGGTACGCCAACCTTAACTGTTAAGTCTTATTATCTAACTTATCTTATTCTTCTTTTCTTTATCTGATCTTGCTTAACTATTCTCATGAACATGTTAGTATCACGTCACAAACTGAATAACTTAAATGTATATATATAATACAATTCTATGGCAAGTCAATTCGTGAGTAGACAATTAAATGTCTGTACTTACAGCACTTGTGCTATTGTAAACTTCTGTGGTCCATCGAGCTCCTTTGCCCATCTCTAGTTGAGTTTTCTGAAGACATAATGTCATCAGTTAATACATTTTCATTAACTGACTTTATTATACTAAAATCTGAACTTTAGCTTTTAAAATCTTAATTAAAGTCTTATGACGACATTTAAAGTCCTAACGACTCTGTTTAGACTTTTCTAGCGCTCTAGCAACCATTTTCGAACATTTCAGAAATTTTGGTAAACTTGGTGAATAATAAATTCTGATGTGAATAGTACTATTCACGTGAATACTGCCCGTGAATAGTAACTGGGCTAGGGACGTTTCTATTTTTCTACTTAGACTGGGTTTTCTAAATCCGAGAACCATAAAATAGCTAACTGGAGGGTTTAACGCCCCTTTTCTTGACTTTTAGAGACTTTTTGGTCAAAATGACTATTTTGCCCCTAATGGGTCTTGGGGTAGTAACATTCTCGTTTTGGTGCTTGAACGGGATTTTCTGAGTCCCTAAAATCTTAAAACAATCTTTTCTAGGTCTCAGTAAATTTTTACAACATAATTGTTGCGATTACACTATTTACTTATCACCCGTCCCACTGGTGGTGCTATTCTGACCCTTGGGGTCGTGGTTCGTTTTTCTAGAGTTTCGGAGCTTCAAACGAGCTTTTCACTAATGTTAAAAACGTTCCTTATTCTCTTCCTGATAGGTCTCCGAGGGGCTCGGGTTTTTTTCCATCCAGACCCTAAACTTTACCCTTGTTACCCAAAAAACCCTTGACGTTTTTTTTTTTCCCGTCCTCTCGGCATTTTAGATTTTAGGGTTCAGTTTACTATTCTGCTAGACTTGCTTTCTTACTTCAAACTCTAAGATACTGAGGGATCTCGGTTTTCATTTCCGAGCATATTTTTATCGCTCGTTTCCTGAAATGCCCTTAATGCCGCTTTAAAAATTTCGGCAGCATTTCCGCTTAAATTTTAGGTTTCCGGCGTTTAGGAAACGCCTCAAAACCATCTATCCTAATCTAAACCTACCACGTACTATACCAGAAGCCTATTTTATGCAAAAGTTTCTAAACTTTTATGTAAAAACTTTCCACATTCTCAATGTACAAATCACACACAAAGTCTTTATTTTTCAATCACTTGGGCCACAGTTTTAGTTTAGGTTTCCAACACCAAAACTTTCTTCCTTTCAACATTCTTTCTCTTAATTTTCTTCTTGGTTTTTAAGGCATATTCAATACCAAAACCAACTAAAATTCTTATTGAAATCTCTTTATAAAGCCACGGGTTTTATGCTAAATCCTAACCTAACTTTGATTTTCAATTCAACCACTTACACAAGCTTATCTTCTACATCATTCTAACTTACCACAACACTAAAATCACATGATTTTTTACATGTTCTTCACACTAGGTATACATGGTTTCTCTTTAGAAAACTTTTAAAAAAATTTGTTTCAAACTTTTTTAACTTTTCTTTCTAAACATTTTACACATCGAAACACATGTTTAAATCAACCAAAACCAACTCAAAATTCTTTCCAAACCCTAGTAACATACACGGTTTTTCTTGAAACAAACCAAATCCCACCTTGGTTTTAAGCTTTCAAACTTTCTTTCTAGTTGTTTTACATATCAAAACACACTTCAAAACAACAATTTAATTAAAATACCCAAGAATACCCAAGAAAAGCTTGAAATTTCGAGCTTACCTTGCTATGTTACTCAACACTTGCTTAGGAAGAACTTTGCTTAAGATTTTGGCACCAAACTTTAAAGAAACTCAAGCTCAATGGAGGGGGGGAGTCACGGCTTCAAAGGGTAGCGAAGGAGCTGTAATTTAAGAAAAATTTTCTGATTTCATGAAGCCAAAAACATTTTTAAAATGGGAGGCCAAAAAGGAGGGCTTTGTAGCAATTTTCTTTAGGGACTTTTTAGCAACTTTTTAAGGGTTTATTTGCAAACTTTTTGGGGTCAAAATATAATTATTTTGGCTATCTTTCCAGCTGTAAAACTGGCCTACTTCAGCCTTTATTCACAAAATTTTTTAAAAAATCAACTTTCCATTTTTGGCTTAATCTTAGCCCTTGATCTTACCTACCTTTAATCTTAGCCATTCATCCTGCCTACCACCCTTTTTCTTCTAATTTCTTATTCCTAATTATGACATCATCCATGATGTCATCTAATTAATCCATAGGTCAAAGTTTGATCAAAATTCAAACCGAACCAAACTTCACCGAAATCGCGTAGGCGGGTGTCTGACGCCTCCTGTGCGATCGGTTTACCTTATTCTACTGTTGTTGGGCTAAAAATCAATGACGAAGTTTTTCATCCTTTATTAACCATAGGTTTTACCTACGGTAATCTCTTGGTTTCTTTGGCCCCAAAATGCTTCATCATTTTTTCGAAGATGACGAAATTTTTGGGGTGACATAACAGAGGACTTATTTAGCCATCGGCATTGTCAAATTATTCTAATACTGTCTTAAAACTCTTAAAAACCCTAAATTACTTTTCTTACTGTGCTCTTACTTTGACTTGCTATATTCTTATCTTTACACTGTTCGGATACCGAAACTGCTCCTTTTTGAGCATTTTGGCCTGAAATCACTTTCTTACTCATATACTTTATTCTCTACTTATTTTTGGAGGTTTTAATTCCTCCAAAACATCTATTTATTGCTATCAACACTATAATTTGTCTAATTACAAACATAGATTAAACTAAGTTACACTGTTAGAATTCTCTGGTCATCACACTAAGGGCTAAATTTTATCTGTATTTGCTTCTCAACGCAGTCTAATTTTATACTGCAGTATTCGGTCCTTTCTCGGCAGTATTCCAATCTTCACCCGAAAATTGGAATTCTGAATCCAATTTTTGTACTATAATTTCGTGGTTGTTTTATACTATCTAAGAGCCCATTATTAGTCTAATTTACTATTCACATTGTATATTGTGGTTGTGTTTACACTATGTTATCCTTTCGCACGTAAATCGAGGTATTCTCGGATGAAATTTCAGACATAGTCTCTCTTGACTAATTTGGACTTGCTAATTTCATTTTTATCAGTTTTGCATCCATCGGAGGTCGTCTGGACCAATTTTCAAGATCTGTGTGACCCCACATCGAAAAATGTGTTAGGTGCCCGATTGAATAATTTGGACATTCTGAGTCTAAATATATCAATTTCAGAATGAGTAAAGGTCGTCTAGACCCTCATCCCAATACTACGTATCTTTCAAATTAAAATTTCAGTTTTATACTCAATCGACCAAATCGAGCCTACTGACCATTAATATATCAGTTTTAAGTCAAATTAAGGTCGTCTTGGCCAGTAACTTGACACTGCGTTTTTCACTATTTACTATTCATTGCTTTCAACTTAACTGACTAGTCTGAGTGCTCTGACTCCAATTTTGTTAGTCTCTAGATGAGAAGAGGTCATCCAGACCATTTTCTCGATGTCGTATCCTTACTAAGGTTTATCTCTTGCTATCGTGCTCAGATGTTCAGTCCGAGCGTTCTGGTAATCTGTTCACCAATCTTGTGTCAGGAAATGGTCGTCTGGACTTGTTTCATGACACTACATGTCTCATACAGTCATACACATAATAGGGTAGACCGGGTTCACTGTCGATCACCCATTTCACTGCATAAATAGTACTTAAATAGTACTATACCTGTTTAAGCTATTCAATTGGAAATTATACTGTATTTTCAAACTTAATTACTCTCCACATAGTAATTAGGTTTCACGTATTATGAGAGGCTTAAAAAATGTGGCTCTCAGTTCCATACACGGCCTTCTACACGGGTCCTTACACAAGCGTATACCAGGCAACACGGGCGTGTACCAAGCAACACGGGCATGTACTGGTTGAGGCTACTTAACACGGGCGTGTCCTGGAAACACGTTCCTCTACCTGAGTGGTACACAGCCTCTTACACAGTCATGTACCTAGCCGTGTCACATCGCACGGCCATGTGCACTTACACGGCCTCTAACATTTCAACAACTCAATTAATACACAGTCACTTGCACGGTCGTGTACCTGACCGAGTTCTTCAAATTTGCATTAAAAAGCATCAAATTAACTCAATTTTCATTCCTCGATTTATCATTATATAGAACTTAAGTCACAGGAATGGGGCGGTCCTTACATAGGAACACAAGTAATAGTCACTAACAGTATTAGTGACTCAACGAAGGTGCTGATAAGATACATTATAAATGGCAGGCGGTGACCTGTAAGCTGATAGAGGCGTGAGTATTAGTACGCATTTTGCTTGCAATTAGGTAAGTACAACTCCTCCTATAGTATGAATAAAATGAATTTGAATGATGTTTTTATAGTATGTTAAGTATGCCAAACATGCGCACGATGATGCACAGCATATTTAAGGGCATATAGTTTCACAATCATGTAGATTGATGAAAGATCATGTTAGATGCCACACGTCCCTACCACGTAGGATTAGGGACAGCTTAGAGAAGTATGTGGCTAGAAAAGATAAACAAGATGGAAATTTATAGGCGTGTCATACCGGCCTTTTCAGTCGAAAGGGTTTTTTAAGATAAGTTAAAGCAAAAAGTTGAGCATCCATTGATGGCTCTCCGGCTTTTTAACCACGGGCGTTACCGATGGTCTGTGCATACACGGTGCTAACACATGGGCCCTAAATAGACAAGAAGAAAAAGAAAAGAAAAGTTTGAAGCATAAATGAACATAACCAGATCATGCATTAGTTATAGTTCATCATGCTTCTAGTTACTTTAAGATGTATTTCAGTACGCGATGTATTTTGTTATGCATAATGTATGTAAAGTTTTATATTCAATGACATGTTATGTGATGATATATGATTTGTTGCATGGTGTATGACCTGCTTATGTGATTTTAAGTATGTAATATGTTTAAACATGTTTTACGGTAATATGTTGTACTTACTTGGCGTAAAGCTCACGAAATGTGTTCGTGCTGTAGGCAAGCGTCTTATGGCTTAATCATCTATGGGTGATGACGGTAGCGGAGGCAGATGTGAGGGAAGGTTGTGGACACACCACGAGTATTCTTCCGCATACTTTTTGAGTAAACAGTATTTGTGAATAGTGATCGTTAAATAGTATTTTTGAATAGTGATGGTTAAACAGTATTTTTTAATAGTAACCGTTAAGTGGTATTTTAAAATAATAACTAATAAATAGTATTTTTGAATAATAATCGTTAAATATTATTTATGAATAGTAATCATTAAATAATATTTTTAAATAGTAACCGTTAAGTGGTATATTTGAGCAGTATTAGTTAATAGTACACGTACATGAATTGTAAATACGTATGCAGTCAAAAAAAATCCCTAAAATTATAGTATCTAATTAAGTAACTTTAAGTATCAATTACAAGAAAGTATAAGTAGTATTTAAAGTAGCAAGTTTTTAGTGATGGTTCGGGCTACTGAGGGCACGGGGCGTCACAAACCATACATGATTTGCATACTTAACATAGAGTAAAATAACACTTTAAACTCATTTTTGCTCATGCTGTAGGCGGAGTTGTACTTACCTAATCTATAAGCAAACTTGCACTCTCGCCCTTGTCAAGTTACAGGTAACTACCTATCATCATAATGTATTCCATCAATACCCATTGTTAAGTCACTAATACCATCAGTGACTAAAGTAGTTATTGTCGTAGGTTACCGATTGCCATCAGTACTAACTTGCTCTCTTTTTGGAGAGTTTGATTGTCTATTCGTGGCTAATTTATTTATCACCCAATAAATTAATTAATGTCATTCTTAGTTCACTACTACTGTTAGTGACTATAACTTGTATTGTTGTATGGTACTGAGGCCCATTGGTATCCTACTACTCTACTTTGGGAATTTGGTATCTAAGGTCTATTCATGTTTGATCAATTTGTCTACTTAACAGATTAATCACCGTTCCTTACTATATCGTTCAAACTCAGTCCTTGACTGGTTAACTGACCAGTCAACTGACCGATTACCTCGCGCATCATTAACTAGGTAGTCCATTGCGTTACTATGCTTATTCAGTGTGGTAGCCTACCGGGCTACCTCTACTGTTTTATTTATTTTTGAAAACTGTTTTAGAAGTCTTATAAAATTTTTGGGAAAATTTATGTTCTTTGAAACCATCCCTATATCACCCCGTTGAAAGGTAATGGCATTTTCTCAAAACCATATTTTTATTTTAAAAAGGGAAGAATACATTTTGATGTTCATTTTTAAAAATGGTTCTTGAACCATTTTACCGAAACTGTTTTAAAACTTGTTTGAAAAAATTTAATTCGCAAATATGGAAAACATAAAACTTTTAGTCCTCGACGAGATGAACAACTTTCGTTCATCTCAAAGCTCGAATCACACTCTAATGAGGCTTGAAACGGCCAAATTTTAAAACTTATGCAGGTCATCTTTAAGATTTCGATGAGATCTAAAACTTTTATGTTAAGTCCAAGATCTAGTTCGAAGTCCAACTTAGTTATTTTTACAAAAACCCGAGACTGTTCCTGTGGCTCAGGATTTTGGTCCCAGTTTTGAACTCCGATTAAAAACAGCTTAGAAATCCTATCTTAGAGTCATTTTTGGCCAAAAGCTATGCAAAAATGACCGTAACAAAATTCCCTTAAAACTTTGTGTTTCACCAAATCCCAAAATGGGAACTTGACATGGTAAAAAATGGCCAAAACCGTGGCCTAAAAACTAAGGACAGGTTGGTTTCCAGCCAACCCTAAAAATGTCCATTCACACATCCATCACAAAAACTTAATCCACAACCACACAGCCACATAAACTTAAAAATAAAATGCTAAGGGCTCAAAAAAAATTTGTTACAACCCATTGCATAAATAAATACGCATAAATTTCCTTGATCAAAACTTAAAAATAGCTGAACCACAAAAAGGGTTTTGGTTTTTACCTTGTGTGCTATGAACTAAGAACAATCCAAATCAAGGCCTAGATGACCAAAAATTGCCATGTGGACCTAGGGGAAATGGGGTTGGCTTGTGTTAGAAAAGAACACAAAAATTCCTTCTTATCATCATGCTAAAGAAAACTAATAAAACCGCAAAAACAAGTCCTAGCAACTTACCTTGAGATGACCTTGAAGTAGCTTGAGTGAAAGGCTCCAACACAAGCTTGAGTGTGGCTAATTTTTGGTAAGGATTTTGGTGAAATTTGGCTGAGTTTGGGGGCTAAGGGTGGTTGGTTTTGGCTTAAGAAGAAGGGAGAAAATGTTGGTGCTTTTGGGTGTGCAAAAGAAGAAAATGAAACCTAAGGCCAAGCACACATTTTTTTATAGGCAAAAGCTAAGTAAAATTAATCAACCTTAAACCTACTTAATTAAGCCAATTTTTAGCTAATCTAGGGGACAAAAATTGCTGCCTCCTAGTTGAAGAAAACTGTGTGGGTAGCTATAAAAATAAGAGGGAAAATTTGCTTTAATGTTTGCTAAAAATAACATGTGCTTGTCCCATATTTTTGCTTTTTTTTAATCCATGTGTCATAGACATGTTTCCTTGCTTTAAGGAAAACTTTTCCATGTCTCTAGGACTGCATTTGGCTGCTTATACATTGTTTTTGAGGGGAAAATTTTATCTGCAAAAGCTTCTCTTAACAGTCTAATTTTCTCCGATGGTACTCGGTCCTTTTTTGACGGTGTTCTAAACCATGACCGAAAATTAGATTTTCTTGATCTGATTCTTATACTGATAATTCCTGGTTGGGTTGTAATGCCTATGAGCCCATTCTATGTCTATTTTACTATTTATTTCCTATACTGTGAATATGTCTGCCCTTGCGCACACATAACAAGGTGTTTTCGCACGAAATTTCAAACATAGTCTCTCTTGACTAATTTGGATGTGTTGATTTCAAATTTATCAGTTTTATGTCCATCTGAGGTCGTCTGGACTAATTTTTGGGATCTATGTGACCCCACCTCGAAAAACATGTTTTGCACTCAATTGACTAATTTGAGCGTTCTGAGTCTAAATATATCAGTTTCGGGATGAGAAAAGGTCGTCTTGACCCCTTTCCCAAGACTGCGTATCTCTCAAACAAATTTTTACGTTTTATGCTCAATCGACCAAATTGAGCATGCTGACTGTAAATGTATCAGTTTTATGCCAAATTAAGGCTGTCTTGGCCATTAACCTGATACCGCGTATCTATTATTCACTATTCATTGTTTTCTATTTAATTGACTAGTCTGAGCGTTCTAGCTCTGATTTTGTCAGTTTCTAGTCGATAAAAGGTCATCTGGACCATTTTTTTGTACTATACCTCTGTTAGAGTAATTATCGCTGTTGTGCTTAGATGACTGGTCCAAGTATACTGATGACTTGCTCACCAGTTCTGTATCAAGAAATGGTCTTATGGATCAGTTTTCTTGATACTACATGTCTTATACGCACATACACATAATACGGTGAATCGATTTCACTGTCAATTACCCCTTTCACTACATAAATAGTAATTAAATGTAACTGTACTCGTTTAATTCATTCAACTGAAAAATATACTATATTTATTAACTTAATTACTCATTACATAGTAATTAGGTTTCATGGATCATGAGAGTCATTACAGCGGCTCTCTGCTCAATACACGACCTTCAACACGAGCTCTTACACGGGCATGTCCCATGCGACACAGACGTGTGCACATTCAAACGCGGGCATGTACCAGTTAAAATGCTCAACACGTCCAGCTTCCCTAACATGGCCTTTCACATGTTCAACGGCCCGAACGGTACATGGCCACTTACACGGCTATGTATCTGACCGTGTTCTTCAAACTTGTACCAAAAAGCTTCAAACTACTCCAAATTCATTCCATAATTATTTATTGCATCGTAATTGGGTTCCATGAATATGGGGGCCATTACAACCTACCCTTTACAAAATTTTCATCCTTGAAAATTAGAATAATTTTGGAAAGTCTCTTTTCATATCTTTTTTTTGTTCCCATGTGGCTTCCTCTATGTTTTGATTCCGTCACATTACTTTTACTAGTGGTAATACTTTATTCCTACTTTCTTTCTCCTCTCTGACTAGGATTCGCACGGTTTCTCCTCATATGTCAGATCTGCATGCACTCCGACCGGTTCGTGGCTCAGAATATGGGAGCTATCTGGCATGTACTTCTTTAGCATTAAGACATGGAAGACATTCTGCATTGTAGCTAACTCGGGAGGGAGTGCTAGTCTATAAGCCACCTTCTCGACTTTCTCTATTATTTCGAAGGGTCCTACGCACCTAGGACGGAGCTTTCCTTTCTGAGCTTGTTCAGGGACAAATCGAGGTCCTGACCAATCTTGATTTCTTCTAGGAGTGTTGATTGGAGGTTCATGTCAGATAACCTCCCTGTCAAAATCTAGATCTTGCTACTAAATAGCTCTCTTTGTAGCGCTCCCGACAAGGCACTGATAGCCATAAGTGACGAAGTATGTTTTCGACTCAGCGCATCGGCCACCTTGTTGGCCTTTCCTGGATTGTATAGGATCTTGCAGTCGTAATCCTTTACCAATTCTAGTCATCTTTGCTGCCTCATGTTGAGCTCTTTCTGCATGAAGATGTACTTGAGGTTCTGGTGATCTGTGTAAATTTCACACTTGACACCGTACAAGTAGTGCCTCCAAATCTTGAGCATAAAAACTACTACTACTAGCTCCAGATCATGCGTAGGGTAGTTCTTCTCGTGGTCCTTAAGTTATCGCGAAGCGTACATGACCACTATACCATTCTACGTCAACACAGCTCCTAATCTGGTCTTGGATGCGTCACTGTAGATCACGAAGTTTCTCTGACCAACATCTGGAATGGTCGGTATTGGAGCGCTTGTGAGCCTTCATTTCAGCTCCTAGAAGCTCTTTTCACACTTATCTGTTCACTCATACTTCTTTTCCTTCTTAGTGAGCATTGTGAGTGGTGCGACTAGCTTCGAAAAGCCTTTGACGAAGCACCGGTAAGACCCTACTAGGCCTAGGAAACTACAGATTTCTGTCATGTTTCTTCGAGTTGGTCACGTGCTAACTGTCTCAATCTTTGCTGGGTCTATAGACACTCCCTCCTTGGAGACTATGTAGCCTAGGAAATGGACTTTTTCTAGCTAAACTCGCACTTGAAGAACTTGGCATACAGTTGATGGTCCCGTAACATATGCAAGACGATCCTTAGGTGCTCTTCGTGCTCCTCCTCTGTCTTGGAGTATAGAATTATGTCATCGATGAACACAATGACAAACTATTCCAAAAAGCCCTTTAGCTAGGCTCGGAACTCCTTCAACTCTACAGGGCTCATTCGATATAGGGCCTTAGAGTTGGGGGCTAATCCTGGTAAATGTTTAGTCTCGAATGATACCTCAACAAATTTCCTAACCATCGGCACGTTCTCAGGTGCTATCTCTATTCCTCGAGTCTTATCTACTACGAGTGCTAGGAAACCTGTGCATTCAGTAGATAGCATCTTGCGAGCCTTTACTGCTAAGATAATTGTCTTTGGTTGCTCTGACAATATACCCTTGTAGATGAAACTTTCACACTTGATCGGTCCAAAGGAACTTTTCACGTTCGACAGTCTACGACAGTGTTGTATTTTATAAGGAATTCTATTCTCAAGATTACGTCCTGATCGATCATATCAATGATGATCAAATTAATGCTCTGCTCTCTCTCCTGCAAATAATTACCTGTATGTAACGCATCTAGTAATTAGACAATAAAACTTCCCCTGAGGGAAGTGCTGTTTTAAAAGTCTATTTCATACAATCTAAGCCCCTATCTAGCTTTCTAGCGAAGTCTGATGATGCAAATGAATGGGTGACCTCCTACTCTTTCTGCTTGATTACTCTTCTAATTCTATTTGGCAAGGTCTCTTTCTTTCTTTCGGTCTTCTCCTGCCTTGATCCACCTTTGCCTCGACCTTGGTTTCATCATAAGCCTACTTCAACAGGTGTTGTAGAAGTTCATATCCGTTCCTCGTAGTGCATAGCACATGTTAGAACCATGTCATCGAACACCTGTTGCAGTCTCTGAGTCCAATGAACAAATTCTCGTATATCTGCAACTCTAGGAAACATAGGTGGTTTCACTTCCCCGTTTGCCTTTAAAAAATAACTGGAGCTGATGCTAGACTCGCTTGGAGATTTGCTCGATCATGGTATGGCGAAACTCGACCCAGTTAAGAACTCATCCTGGTCATAAGAATCCCAATGCACACGAGAGTATCTTCCTGAAAGATATCAATAGCCAACAAGACATAGTTATATTGATCAATGGAGTACAATCGGGGAGTCACTTTGATAGGTGAAACCAATCCTGGTGTTCTCATGGAGTGCAGGAGTACTGCTTGCTACTCGATTCTTAGTGTACAACTAGCCCTTAAGACCGGTATAACTCGGGCAATAATCCATGTTCCTACTCTGAGCCATTCTTTCAGTCGCACTCTAGTCACGTGTGAAAATGTTATATCTAAGCCCTTAGACAAAACTGTACTACTTTTTATCATTTTAAAAGTACATAACTTTAGTCTGTTGGGAGTGGTAAACACTTCCCGGTACATAGTCTCAAAAGGACATACTAGGATAGGTCTAGTGGGAGTAAGCTATTGGTTCCCATCATGCCTATATACATAGCTTAAGAAAAGATTTTGCTTTAGTTGTCTAGGGCTTCCAGTCTGCCTTATGCGATTGAAGGGCCTTCAATTCTAGTCTGGGCAGTGTGAAGTTGGCCACTTATGGTACAGGCTTGGTTCCACTGGCTCTGTGGGTTGGAATAATAGTCTCTAGCATAGTGGCCTTCCTTGCCACTGATGAAACAACCACTTGCTCCCTGCTTGCACTCTCTTAGGTGTCCCTTTTCGCATTTCAGGCAAGTCGGTTGTTGGCTATCATTTCCTTTTTGGTCGTTTCTCTTATGAGGGAAGTCCTTCTATGAACCTTGGTTGCCCAGATTACCCTTCATCTTGTTGTTGTTGTGGGATTGCCTATTATTATGGCTAATCCCCACGGTCTGCCCTCTATGTTGTGATTCGGGGTTCTGCTTTCCCTGAGCTTGCTTTGCATGCATTTCCTTTTCCTTTCGATCTTTAAAAACCTAAGCCCTTCGCTCTTTATCTTGAGCCAACTAGTACTCAGCTCGGATAGCTCTGTTGATGCATTTAGCCACTGTCGTCGGTCTGTGGCTGCCACCGTAGACCTGGATGGTGATGTCTGTCTGGAACATCTTCAGTATCCTTCTAACTCTTTCCTTCTCTGTGGGCACTAGGTTAGGATAGAGTCGAGCTAACTGTTTGAAGTTCCTAGCTAACTGTTTGAAGTTCCTAACTACCTCTATCATGGTCATACTACCTTGGTGCAGGTTGTTGAATTCATCCTGCTGCGCCGCTAATGCCTCTTCATTGAAGTACATTTCTTTGAACTTGTCAATGAATTCAGTCCAACTCATTTCATTGACATTCCTCCGGATGGCTATCCTCTTCCACCATTACCGTGCCCCCTTGCTTAGGGAAAAGGACGCATATAGCACCTTTTCTCTATCAGTTAATCCTACAAAGTCCAAGATCACTTAGATGTTGGTCAGCCAGTCATCTACCTCTATGGGATTAGTGGTCCCTTTGAATTCTGACACTTTCATTCATTGGAATTTCTCATATAAATAGCCTTCCCTAGGGGTCGGTGGAAGAATGTTGGCTACTACAAGGACAGTCACTACTAGGGGTGCTGATGCCACCTGCCTTAGGGGAGCTGCTTGCTCATTCGGAGTATTGGAAGCTGCTGGAGTCTCCTAAACTGGCACCTATTTTGTCTGCAGTGCTTGGTTATGTCGGCCTAGTTGCTCCCTAAGCCAGTCTAGGTCGCGCTGCTTATTTTCCATCATTTCTCGCATAGCTATGAGTTGTGCCATTAATTCATCCTTTCGGGATGCTTCATTTGTCTGTGTACTATTCAAACCATGTTATTCTTTGGAACCTTCGTCCTCTGGTGGGGCCCTACTAGCGTAGCCTCTACTAGTGCAGCCATGGTTACACGTTATAACTTATGTTAACTTACATATTAATACTATAAAATAAAAACTAACTTAGTTAGACAGATGAGGTAACCATCCGACAATGTGAGGTAGGGTGGCAGGATACCGCTCTGATACCAACTGTGACATCCCATGCCCTGAGTGGCCCGGACTGTCATTTAAAACTACTACTGATACTTAAACTTACTTAATTAATACTATAATTTTAGGGATTTTTTTTGAAGGTGTATGTTTTTACTCTTCACTTACATATACTTTACAAATACAAAGGTTCAAATAATAGAAGTTCAATCTTACATACATACTTATGAAAGTACTTACCTGATTACTACTCAAAATAAAACTGTTTGTTTAACACTGTGCAGAAGTCAAATCTTGCTGTGGTATCCACAACCTTACCCTCACATCCGCCTCTGCCACTGTCACCGTCCAACATGGTCTAAGCCATAAGTCGCTTATCAACAGCATGAACACACACTGTGAGCTTTATGTCTAGTAAGTACAACATGTCATCTGTAAAACATGTTTCAATCATATTACATACTTAAAATATATAAACATGTCATGTACCAACATGTACCATACACTGAAACATTCCATATACCAGAGCATCACATATCACTGAATACAGAATTGAAACATCATGTACTGAATGCATAATAGAAAGCAACGTGTAATTGATTGCATATCTACTATGGTTTGAAGCATGCTATAACTATAGTTAAGGCATATCGTGAACAATGCATGAACCGATTATGCTCATATTATGCTTCAATATTCATTATCTTTTCTTTACTTTGCTGAGGCCACTTTGCTGAGGGCTCATTATTCATTATCTTTTCTTTAATTTGCTGAGGCCACTTTGCTGAGGGCTCATTATTCATTATGTTTTCTTTAATTTGTTGAGGCCACTTTGCTGAGGGCCCATTATTCATTATCTTTTTTTAAATTGTTGAGGCCACTTTGTTGAGGGCTCATTATTCATTATCGGATATCCTCATGCCACAAGTTCTACTAGGCTATCCACTAATCCTACATGATAGGGATCTAATGGTGTGGCGGCCCGCCCCTCGTAGAGATCATACAATACCATTACAGTTAAGCTTTATCGCTAACTGCGATAGATTGTACTCTCATGGGTCGCCGGCTAATCTATCTCTCTTTAAAACATGACGTTTTCGGGGAAATTTTTTTTTTAACATCATGTGAAACATTATCCACTATTTACTTTGTTTACAAGTACAAAGTAATTTACATAATACAGTACTTTCGTAAATATATATTTACAAAAGACTATTTCTTTTTCCCTTCCCTTTTATCGCTCAGCGGAAAGACTCTGACAGGACCATATCCCTCGTCCCCTATCCCATTTGACACGCGCCATCCCATCCACCATCCAGTCATACAAGCTACTGAGCTAGTTGCTTACCTGCAACATAAGCAAAAATGGTGAGCTACAGGCTCAGTAAGTTCAAACATGTAAGAAATAAAATTTCTATGAATAGTACTATTCATCTTGAATAGTAATGTTGACTACTATTCATACATGAATAGTAACTTTGACCACAACATAATATATCAACAGTACATCTACCGCGATGTTAGTACCCTCACGAAACTGTCTTATGCTCAATTATGGTATAGTTTCAGTTTTAGGTAGTTATCTTTCATTATGTTCTGGTTTTGAGCTCAGATTGGCAGTACCATTTAAGTGCGCATGACTGGGAGCGGTACATTAGTGCTGACCTCCACAGTCTTAATCTCATAGCCCCGAAAGCAAAATTGTACATGACTGGGAGCGGTACATCAGTGCTGACCTCCATAGCCTTAATCTCATAGCCCCGAAGGCAAAATTTACCTCCCTGTATGGAAGGCTGGTACGCCAAAAAGTGGTTTCATTACCGACTTTTTAAAGTTCTAACCCGGTGACTTCATATCGCCCGTGGTTAGGAATGCTTCACATTTTAATTTTAAGTGGGTGAGTTTCATTAACCTCGCTGTAGTGCCCGAAGCACAATTTACTATGTGTCCCATTCTCAATAGTGCCCGTAACACATTTCATCTCTCTCTCTACTCTATAATAGTGCCCGTAGCACATATGTACCTAACTTATAGTTAGTACATCAAAGTTAGCAACAATAATGCTATATATTGCAGACAAATAAATGTCTGAACTTACCTTATCAGTTTCTTCCCCTTTTTCTCTCTTGGATCTTTAATCGCCCTCATTGTAGGCCGATTTTGGAATCCTACAGACAAAACCTTGTCTGTTAATTTCATTTCCATTTATAGCTTTTATTTTTCATTAAAAAGCTTAAATAAAACCTATTTATAACTTTTTAGGCTTTATTTATCATTTTCCCCATTTTTATCAACTTTTGTAAAATTACGATTTTACCCCTATATTTTGGTAAAATTACAATTATGCCCTTGACGGAATTTTCTCGATCCAGACTGTATTTTTGGCTCTCAGGAACTTTTCTGAGTCTTTACTATTCATTACCAGGTTCGTTTCTATTTTATTTCCATTTTTCACTTTCCTGACCCTCGAGAAGCACTATTCCGACCCTTACGTCGGTTTAGTGATTTTCTATCGTTTCAGAGCCTCAAATGGACGTTTTACTAATATTTAAAACGTTCATCTAGACGTTCTCGATCTAGGTCTCCGAGACTCGGATTTTCCGTACCTGACTCTGACCTTTATTTTGTTTCCCAAAAAACGCCCCCCCTCGGGGTCGATTTTTTTCCAGTTTCACAACGTTTTACATTTTTAGGGGACGGGTTACTATTCATGAACCACCCCTTAGGTTTTCCTTATTCAATTTTCTTTTAGGGACTCGGGTTTTCTGACCCGACCCCAAACTTTTATTTTTAATTCCCTTTTTACCCCAAATGCTGTTTTCGAAATTTCGGCAGCATTTCGGCGTAAATTTAAGGCTACCGGCGTTAGGTACGCCTCGAATCATATGTACTGCCACGTACTATACCACAAACATATTTTATGTAAAAGTTGAAAACTTTCACATAAAAGCTCACAAAATTCCAATTTACATTTTGAACCACATTACACAAAATTTCTTCCAACTTTACCCTTGGTTTTGGCCACGGTTTTCACACTCAAAACCTAACCAAAACTTCTCAATTTTTCCACCAAATTTTAGGCTATTCCAATGTCATTATCTAGCACATTTTCAAGCCAATTTACATGCATTTTTCAACACAATTCCTAGGGTTTTTAACCACATATAACCCACGGCCATATTAAGAGAAACATGCCCCAATTTTTTTGTTTCTTGCTTTCAATCATAAATCCATCATTTCCATAATTCAATGCATGATTTAAACCATCCAAACATCAAGTAAACCATGCAAAAATTTTTTCCGCAAACCTTAATTAACCCACGGCTATATTAGGGTAATTTTACACCAATTTTTTTTTTCAAGCTTTCAATCATAAAAGTCATGTTTTATATTTAATCAAAACTTGATTTAAAGCTTTTTAACACTTAAACCACAACAATTCCTCATTGACTACACTTGGTAACCCACGGTTTTACCCTTGGAAAACCAACCAAAATTTTGTTTTTCTTTAAACAAAATGCATGGTTTTTTTTCCTACTTATTCCCTTAACAAAACCTAAGCACCAAATCAATCAAAACAAACCAAAAATTTTCCATCCTTTACACTATTCATTACACGGATTTTTGGAAGCAAAATCAAGAAAATTTTCAAACCAAGGAAAGTTACCTTGCTCACTTGCTTCCTTTGTCTTCAAGGAAGGGTTTGACACCAATTTTGTGAAGAAAACTTGAAGTATTCACTTGGTTTCTCTTAGGTTGCCTACGGTTCTTCTTGGGAGAACACTTAGAAAATTTTTCTCTTTGGTTTTTGGCTTTGAAATTGTCTCGGCCAATTTGTTCCAAGTTTTGCCGACTTAACCACAAAGAAAGCCAATTAATTTGGCTTTCAACCAATCAAAAATCAACATCTTTCAAACCTATTTCTTTCCACATTTTTCAAAAATTAAAATGATGGAATTTTGGCCAAATCTTGGCCTTTAGATCAAAAAGCAAACCAATCTTGGCCATTAATGCTACCAACCACCATTTTTCTTTCATTTATTAAATGGATTTATGATGTCATAAATGCAAAGTAAAACTTTGACTTTGACTTTTACTATTCATATTAATTCGACTACTTTTTGACCGATACCGGTTCGAGCCGAAATTTTCTTGAAATCTTCCCGGCAGGTTCCTGAGGTCTCCTATGCAGTTGGATCAATTTAAACTGCTTCCGTTTGATCAAAATCAATCCCGAAAGTTTTTCATTTTTTATTGCCCCGGTTAGGGTTTTCAATGCCGTTTTTGGCACCGTTCCTCCCGTTTCAACTCAGTAAATTTTTCCAACACTGAATTCTTACTCGTTAGTATTGTTAGAACATTTTAATATGTTCTAAATAATATAAATACATTTATTTCACTCTTGAAATAGTACAAATTGTAATATACATACATTTGTACATTTTCTTCCGAGAATGCCTAAATTTCCCAGTTATCACATTCACCCCTCCTTATAAAATTTTCTTCCTCGAAAATTAGAACAAGTGGGGGTACAAACTCCTCATCTCGTCTTCTCGTTCCCACGTAGCTTCTTCAATGTTATGATTTTTCCACAAAATCTTTACTAGTGGGATTGTCTTATTCCTCAGCACTTTCTCTTCACGAGCCAGTAGTCAAATAGGTTGTTCCTCATATGTCAAATTCTCGTGGATTTGAATAGGCTCATGCTTCAACACATGGGACAGATCTGGTATATACTTTCTCACCATCGACACATGAAATACATTATGCACTGCCGACAATTCAGGAGGTAACGCTAATCTGTAAGCGACCTTTCCAATGCGTTCGATAATTTCATAAGGTCCAATATATCTTGGACTCAGTTTCCCCTTCTTACCGAAACGCATAATCCCCTTCATGGGCGATACCTTAAGAAACATGAAGTCTCCTTCATCAAACTCTAAGGATCTTCGCCTCTTGTCCGCATAACTCTTTTGTCGGCTTTGCGCAATTTTCATTTGACGCTGAATTCTAGCAACTGCATCAGAAGTCTCTTGTATGACATCCATCTTATGCAACTGCTTTTCTCGTAAATCATGCCAGTGTAGTGGTGATCTGCACTTCCGTCCATACAGAGCCTCATAAGGTGCCATGCCTATAGAAGCTTGGTAACTATTATTGTACGAGAATTCAATTAATGATAACTTCTCGTTCCAATTTCCTGCAAAATCCATTACACAAGCTCGAAGCACGTCCTCTAACGTCTGAATAGTTCACTCTGACTGTCCGTCTATTTGCAGATGGAATGCCGTACTGAGTCTCAATTCAGTACCCATGGCTTCTTGCATGCACTTCCAGAAATTCAAAGTGAATCGTGCATCTCGATCTGACACAATGGATATTGGTACTCCATGTAATCTGACGACATGAGTTATGTACAACTGAGTAAACTTTTCTAACGAAAAAGTCATCTTGACAGCTATAAACCATGCCGTCTTGGTCAGTCTATCCACAATAACCCAGATGGCATCATAACTTTCTCGGGTTTTTGGGAGTCCCACTACAAAATCTATCGTAAAGTGTTCCCATTTCCATTCAGGAATCTCCAAAGGTTCCAATCTTCCTGCTGGATGTTTATGTTCCACTTTGATTCTTTGACAAGTCATGCATTTGCTCACGAATTTCACTATACCATTCTTCATCCCTTTCCACCAGAACTGTAACTTCAAGTCCTAATACATCTTGCTAGCTCCGGGATGAACCGAATACGGTGTCTCATGGGCTTCTGACATGATCCGTCTTCTAAGTTCCTCATCAGCTGGAACATTAATCTTTCCTTGATAAAGGATTATTCCATCCTTGGAAATTCCTTCTTGAGAACTTGTAATTCTTGGATCTCGCCTCTGAGCTTCCTTTATATCCTCAAACAGCGATGATTCCACTTGGAGTGCAGCCAATCTTCCGGATATCAGATCCAAGTTCAAAGAATTTATCTCTTGTTGCAATGGTTTCGGAAGCCTTTTTATCGGTAGCTGGTGCGATATGGTAGACTTTCTACTTAGAGCATCCGCTACACGGTTGGTCTTCCCTGGATGGTATAGGATTTCACAATCATAATCCTTTACCAGTTCCAACCATCTTCTTTACTACATATTGAGCTCCTTTTGCGTGAAGAAATACTTCAAGCTTTGGTGATCAGTAAAAATCTGACATTGAGCTCCATAGAGATAGTGTCACCAAATTTTAAGTGCAAACACTACTGCAGCAAGTTCAAGGTCATGTGTAGGGTAATTCCTTTCATGATCCTTTAATTGACGGGAAGCGTAGGCAATCACCTTGCCGCCTTGCATCAAGACTGCTCGCAATCCTATTTTGGATGCATCACTGTAGATCACAAACTTCTCCCCTTCAGTGGGAAGCGTAAGGATTGGTGTGCTTGTCAGCCGTCTCTTTAACTCCTGGAAGCTTCTTTCGCATTCCATAGTCCACTCATACTTCCTTTCCTTACGTGCAAGAGCAGTAAGAGGTGCAGCTAATCGCGCGAATCCCTCTACAAATCGTTGATAATAACCAACTAGCCCTAAGAAACTGCGTATTTCCGTCACACTCTTGGGTGCAGGCCACTGGTTAATTGCATCTACTTTCGTCGGATCTACAGCAATACCTTCCTGGGATACAACATGTCCGAGGAAATGTACTCTGTCCAGCCAAAGCTCACATTTTGAGAATTTGGCATACAATTGATGCTTCCTTATTGTATTCAGCACGATCCTCAAATGCTCCTTGTGTTCCTCATGAGTCTTTGAGTATATAAGAATGTCATCAATGAATACAATGACAAACTTATCTAAATACTCTTTAAAAACTCGTTCATTAAATCCATGAACGCTGTCGGTGCATTTGTTAATCCAAATGGCATCACAAAAAACTCGTAGTGACCATAACGAGTCCTAAACGCCGTCTTAGGAATATCACTTTCTTTAATTCTCAGCTGGTGATATCCTAATCGTAAGTCGATCTTAGAAAATACCGCTGCGCCTTTCAACTGGTCGAATAAGTCATCGATTCTAGGTAACGGATACCTATTTTTGATCATAACCTTATTCAACTCCCGGTAATCAATGCACAAACAGAATGTTCCATCCTTTTTCTTGACAAACAACACAGGTGTACCCTATAGAGAATAACTCGGTCTGATGAATCCTTTGTCCAAAAGGTCCTTTAATTGTTCCTACAGCTCTTTTAACTCCACTGGAGCCATGCGGTATGGTGCTTTGGAAATAGGTGCTGTTCCAGGCATCAACTCAATTTTGAACAAGATTTCTCTCTCTGGAGGTATCCCTGGTAACTCTTCTGGAAATACGTCAAGAAATTCACTAACAACAGGAACATCTTCAGGTTGAAGCTTCTGTTCCTCTGTAGTATCCACCACATATGCCAAATATCCCATACAACCACTGGCTATCAGCTTGCTTGCTCTCAGCGAACTGATCATCATCTTCCCGGGTTTTCGAGAAGTATCGACATACTCGAAACTCTCTTCTTCCTCGGGTTAGAATACTATTTTTTGATTTCGACAGTCGATCGTAGCTTGATATTTCCCTAGGAAATCCATGCCTAGAATCACATCGTAATCCGCGATCTTCATTACGATCAACTCTGCATATAGTTCCCTATTTGCCATATATACTGGTACATAAGGTAACCAGTAATGGGACAATAATACTTCCCCAGAGGGTAAAGCTGTCTTAAAGACTCTTCCCATATAGTCCTTAGGAAGTCCTATCTTGTCAGCAAATGCATAGGAAACAAAAGAATGCGTAGCACCGGAATCGAATAGTACAGAGGCTACATGACTAGCGACAGTAAGCTGACCTGTCACTACATTCGATGTTCCTGCCTCTGCATCCTCTTTGCTGTAGGCCATCACACGAGCATTAGCATGTGGCACACGCTCCTGGCGTTGTGGCCTTACTGGAGACTCTTCAACTCTGGCCTGAAGGGAATGAGCTTGTGGGCGTGTCTGTTGCGGTTGGGAAGTGCCTTGTCCACCCTGCCTATTGTTTGGACAGTTCCTGGCATAATGGCCTTCCTTTCCACATTCATAGAAAACAAGTGGCCCATATATGCATTGCCCAGAATGTCTCTTCCCACATGTAGGACAATTTTGTACATTGGATTCCGTATTACCAGCTGTTCTTCGCTGCTATTTTCGATTATTTCCCTGGTGATTTCCAGAAAAATTGCCTTTTCTCTTGTTTTGCTGGGTCTTTGATTATTACCCTGGCTTGGTTTAGCATTCTGATTTGGCTTGCTCGATTGACCAGCTTGTGTAGACTTAGCCAAAGCCCTCTCCTTCTTCTTGGCTTCCCAGTGCTTTTCTCTTTCCTCTTTGTGTCGGGCTACATGAAACTCAGCTTTTATGGCCCGACTAACATAATCTGCTACAGAAGTAGGCGGTACCTGACCAGTATCTACCAATGCAGCAATTTCTAGCCTGAACATCCCGATCATTTTCTGTATTTTCTCCCTCTCAGTAGGGACTACATAAGGGCATAAATGGGATAACTGCTCGAACTTTCGGCAAACTTCGCTCATCGACATATTTCCTTGCGTCAATTTTGAGAACTCTTTCTGTTGTTGTCTCAGAGATGCAGGGTCATAATATTTCTGGTTAAATTCTTCCAGAAATTCCGCCCAACTCATGGTAGACACATTTCTTCTCATTCGCATAGTGTCCCACCAAAAACGAGCATCTTTCCTCAACACAAAAGACGCACATGTAACCTTCTCCCAGTCAGTTAGGTTCATGAATTCCATGATCACTTGCAAGGATGACAACCAGTCTTCAGCCTCTAGAGGATTTGTAGAACCTTCAAATTCTGGCGGCCTCATATGCCTGAATCTTTCATAAAGGGGTTCCAGATTTAACACCAGTTGCTGTTCAGGAACTCTCTCATGTACCACAGCTGGAGGGATAACCGGATCTACCTCAGCTTCTTGTTCTACTTGGGTACCCTCAGAGCCTTGCCTCTGTTCTAACTCCTCTACTCGTTGTCTCAGATTAGCATTTTCCTGCATCTGAGCTTCTAGTAAGGCTTGTATCTGATCCAATCTCTCCATGACATTAGGACGTCGTTCTCGTCCCTCTGGTCGATTTCGCAAGTCCACCATCTTGCCTATTATCCTATTATGGCATAATAATTCACTGTTAGCTTTTCCATGACCACACTTGTAAAACCATATAAATTTACAAAATTCAGGGTAATGTAAAGCCAGATCATCGTAACACATTATCGTACAACATATAATCATTTTGATATTTCATTCATAGCAAAACGTTTATATATCATACATAACCATCACCAGTCATATACACATCGGCCATCATATACATCTTGGCCACAAGTCTATACAAAAGAGCTTTTCTCTATAAGCTACTTATGTACATGTATACATCTACTGGTCACACATCCCCTGTGTCTGGGACTAGAGGATATTCTTCTGGATCCTCCTCGTCATCTGGATCATCTGAATCGTCACCACCCCTAGGCAATGCTCCCTGTCCTGAGTCATCACCTCCTCGTGGTCTAAACGGTCCAGCCTCATGATTGTTCATCATTCTTCTCGGCCCAAAGATGCGTGCCAACATCTCATCTTGACCCAGTGTCTCTCGTCGACTCTGCGTCAAATGTTCGATCAAAATCTCCCTCTCGATCGTCATAATCGTCACTACAAACTCTTGAAGCATAGGAGGAAATAGCTTAATCACCCTCTGTCTCAACTCCATGGGTAAACCTCTCCAAAATAGCTCACAATAGTTCGTTTCAGTGAGGTTGGGCAACGGACATCTCCTCCTAATGGTCTCCTCAAATCGTGCTGCGTAAGACATAACTGTCTTACCAGACAACATGACCATCTTCTCGGTCTGGAGAATATAATCCCTAACCTCATCAAATCCAGGGTACGCAGGTGTATCTGCCTCTCGTGTCTCTAGAGGTGCTGGAGCAAGTGCTGGATCCCTAGGCGGAAACTGATCAGCCACTCGCTGACAGAATTCAGCCCAACTAAATCCCAATAGAATCTCGTGGTCACAACACTCCCAGAATACTCGAGCGTCTCCCTGAAACATACTTATGGCTAATTGGATCCACATCTCTCGATCAATGTCACATATTACCATAATCCTCTCTATGGCATGGAGCCAGTCCTTCGTCTCCATCAACTCTCGTCCACCATCAAACATAGGGGGACTGTTAGCTCTGAATGCCTGTACTGCCCGAGCTGAAACTCTTACCCCAATATGTTGGCATCCACCAACAACTGGAATGTCCACTACTACAGGTGGATGAAGTATCGGTCGTGGCTATACTACATCTACTGGCGCAGGTGCTGGTACTGGTACTGGAGGTCTCTCGGGCACCGAGGGTCTAACTACTGGTCGTTGGGAAATAGAGTCCTCACAATAGGTCTCGTCCATACCCGTAACACCCCACTCGGTCGTGGTAGCGGTGGTCTCACATAAGGAGGTCTGGTCATCTTGCTACCTATAAGATAATTATTTTCATATAAGAAAATAATTAACTAAACTTAAATAAACTACTTACTTGGATAGCGGTGCAGGATGTGTAAAGTGTCAAATCAGGATATGGTCAACACTGCTCTGATATACAAACTGTGACAGCAGTTGGTAATCTAAACTAGACCGATCGTAAATCCGGCTCTGATACCAACTGTGGCGGCCCGCCCCTCGTAGATATCATACAATACTATTACAGTTAAGCTTTATCGCTAACTTGGATAGATTGTACTCTCATGGGTCGCCGGCTAATCTATCTCTCTTTAAAACATGACGTTTTTGGGGAAAATTTTTTTTTTAACATCATGTGAAACGTTATCCACTAGTTACTTTGTTTACAAGTATAAAGTAATTTACATAATACAGTACTTTCACAAAAAACATATTTACAAAAGACTGTTTCTTTTTCCCTTCCCTTTTATCGCTCAGCGGAAAGACTCTGGCAGGACCACATCCCTCGTCCCCTATCCCATTTGACACGCGCCATCCGGTCCACCATCCATGTAGGAAAATAAACCGGAAAAAAACGTATCAGAGTGGCGCAGCGGAACAATAAAAATTTTTAGATCGTTAAATATCTCATGATGCCATATACAATAAATCAACAACAATTAAAACTCATACCTCAAGGACGCCAATGAATAGGAGGAGAGTGACCGGAGGCTTCAACCAACTAGCCTTCTCTACTATTCTCCAATTCCCGAATGGCTGAGTGTGTGGGCACTCTGAACCTCGATCAGTATGCTTGCACTGCTAGTCTTCTTCCGACCACCCAGATCTCTAATGAACTTTATTGTCACGATGAGCTGTGCAACAATAAGCCTGCTCACCTGAGAGTCTGTGGTCTGAGAGAACTGGAGTGGCAGGACCTCTATTTATAGACCTGCATGAGGTGATTCTCTGAATTCGAATTGGACTAGGAAAAGATTTTCTCCCTTATCCAAACCAAAAAATCTGAATTTTCCAAGGGAGAATCTCCACAATTAAATTCGGTTTTCCTAGGACAAATCCAATCCAAATCTAAACAAGATTTTAACTAGAATTTTATCTCCCTTTTTCAACCAAAAAATCCGAAATCTTTAGGAGAAAATCTTCTCCAAATTTTCGGCCACTTTTAGGATAAGGAAGAATCAAAATTCCACTAGGATTTTTCAAGCTAAATCTCATCTCAACCTTATCAAAAAATAACCGAATTTCCTAGGATAAAGCCTCCAAAATTTCGGCCACTTTTAGGGAGGGAGAGAATCCAAATTCAACTAGGAGTGAAACTTGAATTTTCCCTTGAATCTTATCTACAAAAACCGAATTTTCCATTGAGGATTATCCTCAAAAAATTCACCCACTTTTGTTGGGATTTGGATTCAAAATTCAAGTAGGATTCTAACAAGATTATCCTCTCCAAATCCAACTCAAATTCGAATTTCAAACCTTGTGGATTTTCTACAACAAATTCGAATACTACTTGGACTGTGATTCAAAATTTGAATTTCAAATTTCAAATTCAAATTTCAAATTTCAAATTTCAAATTTCAAATTTAAATTTCAAATTTAAATTTCAAATTCGAATTTTCAAATTCAAATTTCAAATTCAAATTTCAAATTCAAAATTCAAATTTCAAATTTCAAAATTCAAATTTCAAATTTCAAAATTCAAATTTCAAATTCCACAAAATGGTTGTGTTTCATATTCTTGTTCTCATGGATAATTTTCTACAACTCCAATCCAATCTCAAATAAAATCATGGCAACTTTATTTGGAGTTCGAATAATTGTGTACTCTATTATCCAAAACAAAGTCTGAATCCAACCGGGGAGAATCTTTTCTACCATCCTAATCCTGTGTCATCACCATCCATGCATAATAAACTAGCCAATAGCATACACAAATCAATTTTGCCAAACATTAAGGAATTATGTGGAGCTAGTAGAGGAACTGATTGGACATATATAATCGGGCTCCCGTGATTCCATATGATCATCATTCTGTACCGAACAACTCAATCATATGATCACTAATTTCAGAGTCACACCACTATAAACCTAAAACTGAACTCCCAATTATATACCGTATTACGTAAGCCTGTGACGAGCTACCATCCAATGACCTTGTCATATATGCAAAACCCTCATATGATATCCATGATCAGCCTTAGGTCAAAGTCCGTTTAATCCTACTGATCAGGCTATCTTAAAGTTCCATTATACTACCGAATTAAGAAAATGATTATTCACCATATGTGAATAAGAAATCATCCGCCCAGCAGACGACCCAAGGCCTTGTCCATTTTCACATTCAGTATAATGCCTTTAAGAGGATACCTTTAACTCCTCAAAGCTATGATTCCGATATCTGCAAACAAACCCTTCATCGTATACAAGTCATGCACCCAACGAACCGGTCTATAAGCTTACTACCTCTGAGACACTTTAGCCATTGGAACATCAAAGTACACAAGTCATATACATGAAGTAGTTCATTTACTCAGGATTAAGGTTATTGCACAATGAACGTCAAAAGCAGATTGATCCACTCATAGCGGACTACGTAGATCAATCACGCTTTAGTCCCGGTCTAATATGTCACCACCAAGTAACATATCTATGTCTCTACTTGGGAGTCCAGCTCCAGACAGTTAAGACAAACCGTCCCCTCCAAGGCTTTAGACAACATAATAGTCTTTATCATGAGTTAGATGCTCGGTCTAACCCCATAGACTACAGACCATAGTTTAGACCGCTAACTTTAGAACATTGTCTTCTTGCATACAAAAGTCCATTGCATGCAACGTTCTAACAGTTTTAACACAAGCAGTCAGTGAGCCATATTTGCTTACATTTACTTTAACGTGTAAATAAGACGAGGACAAATAGCAATGTAATGAATAACCTCTATGTATATAATTTTATTATCCAGTTCAAAATGAATACATCAAAATGTCTCTAATACTTAGGGCATTTCCTAACAATCTCCCACTTGCCCTAAGCCAGTAGATGTGCCATGTTACGCATCCCCATCGCCTCTACATGCCTCTCAAAGCTTCTAGCTACCAAAGTCTTAGTAATGGGATCAGCGATGTTGTCCTCGGACGCGATCTTACATACATCCACTTGTCCTGTCTCCACATGCCCTGTAATAATGTGATACCTCCGATCTATGTGCTTGGTCCTCTTGTGGTGCCGAGATTCCCTTGTGTTGGCAATAGCCCCTATATTATCACAGTAAAGTGTGATAGGCTTGTCAACACCCGGAATGACCTCAAGGTCTCTAAAGAACTTGCGGAGTCAAACCGCTTCTTTAGATGCCTCAGCCGCAGCCACATACTCAGCCTCCATAGTAGAGTCAGCTGTGCAGCCCTGCTTCACGCTCCTCCACACAATGGCGCCTCCTCCGAGTAAAAACACTGATCCAGATGTCGATTTTCTCGAATCCTTACAAGTCTGGAAGTCTGAGTCTGTGTATCCTACGGGTGTTAGGTCCCCTCCAGAATACACTAGCATATAATCCCTCGTTCTCTTAAGATACTTGAGTATATGCTTTACTGCTTGCCAGTGCTTGGTTCCAGGATTCGCTTGATATCGACTCACCATACCTACTGCAAAACATATGTCCAGGCAAGTGCAAAGCATAGCGTACATAAGGCTACCCACAGCGGATGCATAAGGGACCTTACTCATACGCTCTCTTTCTTCCGATGTCTTGGGACAGTCATCCAATGAAAGAGTTAAACCGGCAATAGAAGGTTGTGAGCCTTTCTTTGCCTCTAGCATTGCATATTTGTCAATTATTTTATCTATGTATGAAGCTTGGGATAATGCTATCATTTTGTTCTTTCGATCTCTGAAAAGACGAATGCCTAGAACATAATTAGCTTCTCCTAAGTCCTTCATGTCAAACTGTTGGTGTAGCCAAAGCTTGACCGATGATAAATTCCCTACATCATTCCCAATGAGCAGTATATCATCGACATAGAGTATCAGAAAGACCACTTTTCCATCCTTAATACGTTTATAAACACAAGGTTCATCAACGTTCTGCTCAAAACCAAATGTCTTAATCGCTTGATCAAACCTCTGGTTCCATGAGCGGGATGCCTGCTTTAATCCATAAATGGATCTAAGCAACTTGCAGACTTTCTTATCTTGACCTTTTGCTACGAACCCTTCAGGCTATATCATATAGATACACTCTTCAAGATGGCCATTCAAGAATGCCGTCTTGACATCCATTTGCCAGATCTCGTAATCGAGAGCCGCAGCAAGGGACAGAAGAATACGGATAGACTTCAGCATAGCAACAGGCGAAAAGGTTTCCTCGTAATCGATTCCAGCCTTTTGCGTGTATCCCTTTGCAACCAGTCTAGCTTTGAAAGTTTCCACTCTCCCTTCCGCATCCTTCTTTCTTTTGTAGACCCATTTGCATCCAATGGGTTTTATCCCATCCGGCAAATCTACAAGTTCCCAAACAGAGTTGGATTTCATAGAATCCATCTCATTGTTCATAGCCTGTTTCCAAGATCTAGAATCAACATCCTTTATAGCTTCATCATATGTGACCGGATCTTCCTCATGCTCATGAGCCTCGGCCTGGTATACCTCAGCATCATACATAAAGAAATTAGGTTTCTTAGAAACCCTCCCACTACGACGAGGCACCCTAAATTGTTGATCGTCTGCAGGTCTTTCACTGGAACTCGGACTTACGTCCAAGACCGAAATCTGTGGAGCAGTTCTTTCACCCGATAACTCCTCCAGCACCACTTTGCTTCGAGGTTTAAAGTCATTCATGTGACTTTCCTCCAAGAATGTCGCATGAGTTGAGACAATGACCTTTTGTTCCTTCGGGTTATAGAACAGACCTCCTTTAGTTCCCTTTGGATACCCTACAAACATGCACAATTCTGATCTTGGTTCCAACTTCTTCGCATCCCCATCCAGTACATGTGCCGGGCAGCCCCATATTCTCATATGTCCAAGGGAGGGCTTCCTGCCACGCCACAATTCATACGGAGTTCTAGGAATTGATTTGCTCGGAACCTGGTTCAGAATATAGCACGCCGTTTGTAAAGCATGTCCCCAAAATGATAATGGCAGCGTTGAGTAACTCATCATGGACCGTACCATATCCAATAAGGTCCTGTTTCTCCTTTCGGCTACACCATTCTGTTGTGGAGTACCAGGTGCAGTCAATTGGGATAATATCCCATTCTCTACAAGATGTCCTAGAAATTCATCGGAGAGGTATTCGCCACCTCGATCAGATCGAAGTGTCTTTATGGATTTATCCAATTGCTTTTCCACTTCCGCACGATACTCTTTGAACTTATCAAAGGTTTCGCTTTTGCGATGCATCAGATACACATATCCATACCTCGAGTAATCATCTATGAAAGAGACATAGTACTCGAACCCTCCTCGTGCTGTGACGTTCATGGGGCCACATACATCAGTGTGCACAATTTCTAAGAGCTCCTGTGCCCTTGTACCCTTAGCTCCAAAAGACCTCTTAGTCATCTTACCCTCTAGACAAGACTCACATTGGGGAAGTCGTACCTCCTCCAGAGATTCCAGAGGACCGTCTTTCACCAATCTTTGAATCCTATCCTGATTAATATGACCAAGTCTTAAATGCCAAAGATACGCCTTGTTAGAGTGAGAAACTTTCAACCTTTTAGAGTTATCAATTAATTCAGTGTCAAGCAGTGAGTACATCTTTGGTCTGATCAAATATAGGTTTCCATCCATCCATCCAGAACAGATAAAAGACTTATTTCTACGAATATCAACTCTTTTACTAAAAGAAACTGAATAAGAATCCTTTATTAAACAAGCTACCGATATAAGGATGTAGCATCGAGCTATTTCATTGGATTCTCTCCAACGATTATAGGCAACCGGGACCTCCTCAAGTGGTGTGTCAGGTTTGGGCCCAGGTGGGCATGGTTCGTCCAGTACGAACTTGTGTCTCTCGCAGCTGAGAACTATTAATAGATTTCTTTTCCAATCTTTATAATTGTCGCCATTCAACTTATTTTCAGTAAGTATTGAAATGAAGGGTGTCGGTGACATTTTGAACTGAAATAAAATTATACTAGACATCATTACAAAGCCCAAGCAAATATACAGATAATTTAGCAAATAAAAACATACAAATATGTTCCTACATGAAACTTGAAAAAAAAACATGTAGCATTGCAACGGTAATTCTCAGCACCTATTGCCCCAAGCCACCGAGGGGTGGTCATGAGAATAAATAGCCGAAACATGGACCCCGTCCAATTAATATATGTTACCTTAAATCCTCCAAGGTTAAGACATATATTAATAACCGCTTATTTGGCCACCAGTTTAGTTAACAGAGCTTCTAGGGAAGGTTAATAACTAAACGAGTCTTGAGTGTATAACCATTGTTTACGTAGCCCGATCCACGTCCTACCAAGCCACCGAGGGGTGGTCATGAATAGGATCACACCCGAACACGTTTTCCACATAGGAGATCCAATCTAGTATACCGGCGGCGGTAAACACCTACCGAGGGGTGTGGTCAGGTCAGAACTGACGCGAGGCGTTACCATGCTTTCACATATGGATCAACAATGGAGGCCTTGGGTTTTGTTTGAAACCCTCTCCCACTCAATATTTTGAAAAACATGCAAGTTTTGACAAATTATGTATGATCAATATAGTATGAGCGGCACTCACCTATCCTATATGACATGTTATCAAATATGCATACAAAACATCCATCAATACATATTTATACATCCATGACATATCATAGAAAAAATAATTGACAGAATAACCGAGCTATGGTTCCATCCTAGAACAAAGAAAATAAAGATTACAAAATTCCATCCAAAGCATTCTTTGGGTCTTGAATTCTGTTCCGTCTTCTTGTATCCTTCTTTATGTAGCCTCTCCATTTATTTCTCATCCCAAGAATTATTTAAAATTTAAATCTCCCAAAAATTTAAATTTCAAATTCAAATTCCAAATTCGAATTTCAAATTTAAATTTCAAATTTAAATTTTTAAACAATTTTAAAACATCATGTGTAATAATATGTAATTTCAAAAATTTCAAATTTTTAATTACATATTTTTAAACATGATTTAAAATTAAATCTCAAATTTAAAAATCAAAATTTTCTGATTTTTGGACCGTTGGACCGCCGCCCCCGTAGGCGGCAGCCACCAACCCCGGAGGGGCTGGCAGCCCACGGCCGCCCCTTGTGCAGCCCTGCCGGGCCGCAGGCCAAGCCTGCAGCGCCAGGCTGCACGCCCAGACTGGGCGCAGCAGCCGGCAGGCTGTAGGCAGCGCCTGCAGCCAGAGGCTGCACGCCCAGGCTGCGGCCAGCCTTGGGCAGGCCACGGCCACCCCTGGCTGCAGGCAGAGCCTGCGGCCGTGGGTGGTGTGGGCCTGCTCAGGGGCTGCCGCAGCCCCATCCTGCCCGAGGGCAGGGGCTGCAGCCCTACCAAGGTTTGTCGGCCTATCCCGAGGGGTCGTGTCTCGATTTTCGTGTCATATTCCAATTTACCTATTAGGATCTCCAAAAATTAATTTGAATCCCAATTAATTGAAATTTTCCACACAATCAAAATTTCAATCTTTAAATTAAATTTAACTTTTGGGAAAAATAAATTACGGTCTTCAATCTTCAATCTCCTCCAAGAATAATTACATAAAAATTCCTAAACCGTTTCCGGTGTTCAAAAATTCTAACCATAAAAATTCTAAGAGACAAGAATTAATATCCATGGGAAAATTACAGTGTTAATAAACTGCTCCCATGGTTACATAAAAATTCCTAGATACAATTTTTCTAAATTCTAAGGAACCATAACTGGTATAAACAAGCATGCTTATAATAATTCAAAAAATTAAAATAACCACATACTTTATACATAATACATGATAACAACATAAAGGAACCCTAGAATGCCACTCTCTAAATATCAAATCCATACATAAATAAAAAGACTAAGTAATTGTCTAATTTACGTACATGGCATAGTCATGAGATGGCTCTGATACCAATTGTAGGAAAATAAACCGGAAAAAAACGTATCAGAGTGGCGCAGCGGAACAATAAAAATTTTTAGATCGTTAAATATCTCATGATGCCATATACAATAAATCAACAACAATTAAAACTCATACCTCAAGGACGCCAATGAACAGGAGGAGAGTGACCGGAGGCTTCAACCAACTAGCCTTCTCTACTATTCTCCAATTCCCGAATGGCTGAGTGTGTGGGCACTCTGAACCTCGATCAGTATGCTAGCACTGCTAGTCTTCTTCCGACCACCCAGATCTCTAATGAACTTTATTGTCACGATGAGCTGTGCAACAATAAGCCTGCTCACCTGAGAGTCTGTGGTCTGAGAGAACTGGAGTGGCAGGACCTCTATTTATAGACCTGCATGAGGTGATACTCTGAATTCGAATTGGACTAAGAAAAGATTTTCTCCCTTATCCAAACCAAAAAATCCGAATTTTCCAAGGGAGAATCTCCACAATTAAATTCGGTTTTCCTAGGACAAATCCAATCCAAATCTAAACAAGATTTTAACTAGAATTTTATCTCCCTTTTTCAACCAAAAAATCCGAAATCTTTAGGAGAAAATCTTCTCCAAATTTTCGGCCACTTTTAGGATAAGGAAGAATCAAAATTCTACTAGGATTTTTCAAGCTAAATCTCATCTCAACCTTATCAAAAAATAACCGAATTTCCTAGGATAAAGCCTCCAAAATTTTGGCCACTTTTAGGGAGGGAGAGAATCCAAATTCAACTAGGATTGAAACTTGAATTTTCCCTTGAATCTTATCTACAAAAACCGAATTTTCCATTGAGGATTATCCTCAAAAAATTCGCCCACTTTTGTTGGGATTTGGATTCAAAATTCAAGTAGGATTCTAACAAGATTATCCTCTCCAAATCCAACTCAAATTCGAATTTCAAACCTTGTGGATTTTCCACAACAAATTCGAATACTACTTGGACTGTGATTCAAAATTTGAATTTCAAATTTCAAATTCAAATTTCAAATTTCAAATTTCAAATTTCAAATTTAAATTTCAAATTCAAATTTCAAATTCGAATTTTCAAATTCAAATTTCAAATTCAAATTTCAAATTCAAAATTCAAATTTCAAATTTCAAAATTCAAATTTCAAATTTCAAAATTCAAATTTCAAATTCCACAAAACGGTTGTGTTTCATATTCTTGTTCTCATGGATAATTTTCTACAACTCCAATCCAATCTCAAATAAAATCATGGCAACTTTATTTGGAGTTCGAATAATTGTGTACTTTATTATCCAAAACAAAGTCTAAATCCAACCGGAGCGAATCTTTTCTACCATCCTAATCTTGTGTCATCACCATCCATGCATAATAAACTAGCCAATAGCATACACAAATCAATTTTGCCAAACATTAAGGAATTATGTGGAGCTAGTAGAGGGACTGATTGGACATATATAATCGGGCTCCCGTGATTCCATGTGATCATCATTCTGTACCGAACAACTCAATCATATGATCACTAATTTCAGAGTCACACCACTATAAACCTGAAACTGAACTCCCAATTATATACCGTATTACGTAAGCCTGTGACGAGCTACCATCCAATGACCTTGTCATATATGCAAAACCCTCATATGATATCCATGATCAGCCTTAGGTCAAAGTCCGTTTAATCCTACTGATCAGGCTATCTTAAAGTTCCATTATACTACCGAATTAAGAAAATGATTATTCACCATATGTGAATAAGAAATCATCTGCCCAGCAGACGACCCAAGGCCTTGTCCATTTTCACATTCAGTATAATGCCTTTAAGAGGATACCTTTAACTCCTCAGAGCTATGATTCCGATATCTGCAAACAAACCCTTCATCGTATACAAGTCATGCACCCAACGAACCGGTCTATAAGCTTACTACCTCTGAGACGCTTTAGCCATTGGAACATCAAAGTACACAAGTCATATACATGAAGTAGTTCATTTACTCAGGATTAAGGTTATTGCACAATGAACGTCAAAAGCAGATTGATCCACTCATAGCGGACTACGTAGATCAATCACGCTTTAGTCCCGGTCTAATATGTCACCACCAAGTAACATATCTATGTCTCTACTTGGGAGTCCAGCTCCAGACAGTTAAGACAAACCGTCCCCTCCAAGGCTTTAGACAACATAATAGTCTTTATCATGAGTTAGATGCTCGGTCTAACCCCATAGACTACAGACCATAGTTTAGACCGCTAACTTTAGAACATTGTCTTCTTGCATACAAAAGTCCATTGGATGCAACGTTCTAACAGTTTTAACACAAGCAGTCAGTGAGCCATATTTGCTTACATTTACTTTAACGTGTAAATAAGACGAGGACAAATAGCAATGTAATGAATAACCTCTATGTATATAATTTTATTATCCAGTTCAAAATGAATACATCAAAATGTCTCTAATACTTAGGGCATTTCCTAACAATCCAGTCATACAAGCTACTAAGCTGGTCGCTTACCTACAACATAAGCAAAAATGGTGAGCTACGGGCTCAGTAAGTTCAAACATGCAAGAAATAAAATTTCTATGAATAGTACTATTCATCTTAAATAGTAATGTTGACTATTATTCATATATGAATAGTAACTTTGATGACAACACAATATATCAACAGTACATCTACCGTGATGTTAGTACCCTCACGAAACTGTCTTATGCTCAATTATGGCATAGTTTCAGTTTTAGGTAATTATCTTTCATTATGTTCTGGTTTTGAGCTCAGGTTGGCAGTACCATTTAAGTGCGCATAACTGGGAGTGGTATATTAGTGCTGACCTCCACAGCCTTAATCTCATAGCCTCAAAGGTAAAATTGTACATGACTGGGAGCGGTACATCAGTGCTGACCTTCACAGCCTTAATCTCATATCCCCGAAGGCAAAATTTACCTCCCTGTACGGAAGGCTGGTACGCCAAAAAGTGGTTTCATTACCGACTTTTTAAAGTTCTAACCCGGTGACTTCATATTGCCCCGTGGTTAGGAATGGTTCACATTTTAATTTTATGTGAGTGAGTTTCATTAACCTCGCTGTAGTGCCCGAAGCATAATTTACTATGTGTCCCATTCTCAATAGTGCCCGTAGCACATTTCGTCTCTCTCTCTACTCTATAATAGTGCCCGTAGCACATATGTACCTAACTTATAGTTAGTACATCAAGGTTAGCAACAATAATGCTATATGTTGCAGACAGGTAAATGTCTGAACTTACCTTATCAGTTTCTTCCCCTTTTTCTCTCTTGGATCTTTGATCGCCCTCCTTGTAGACCGATTTTGGGATCTTACAGACAAAACCTTGTCTGTTAATTTCGTTCTCATTTATAGCTTTTATTTTTCATTAAAAAGCTTGAATAGAACCTATTTATAACTTTTTAGGCTTTATTTATCATTATCCCCCTTTTTCTCAACTTTTACAAAATTACGATTTTACCCTTATATTTTGGCAAAATTACAATTATGCCCCTCACGGAATTTTCACGATCCAGACTGCATTTTTGGCTCTCAGGAACTTTTCTGGCTCTTTACTATTCATTACCGGGTTCGTTTCTATTTTATTTCCATTTTCACTTTCCCGACCCTCGGGAAGCACTATTCCGACCCTTACGTCAGTTTAGTGATTTTCTATCGTTTCAGAGCCTCAAATGGACGTTTTACTAGTATTTAAAACGTTCATCTAAACGTTCCCGATCTAGGTCTCTGAGGCTCGGATTTTCCGTACCCGACTCGGACCTTTATTTCGTTTCCCAAAAACACCCCACCTCGGGGTCGATTTTTTTCCAGTTTCACTACGTTTTACATTTTTAGGGGACGGGTTACTATTCACGAACCATCCCTTAGGTTTTCCTTATTCAATTTTCTTTTAGGGACTCGGGTTTTCCGACCCGATCCTAAACTTTTATTTTTAATTCCCTTTTTACCCCAAATGCTGTTTTCGAAATTTCGGCAGCATTTCGGTGTAAATTTAAGGCTACCAGCGTTAGGTACGCCTCGAACCATATGTACTGTCACGTACTATACCACAAACCTATTTTATGTAAAAGTTTTCCAAACTTTTACATAAAAGCTCACAAAATTCCAATTTACATTTTGAACCACATTACACAAAATTTCTTTCAATTTTACCCTTGGTTTTAGCCACGGTTTTCACACTCAAAACCTAACCAAAACTTCTCAATTTTTCCACCAAATTTTAGGCTATTCCAATGTCATTATCTAGCACATTTTCAAGCCAATTTACATGCATTTTTCGACAAAATTCCTAGGGTTTTTAACCACATATAACCCACGGCCATATTAAGAGAAACATGCACCAATTTTTTTGTTTCTTGCTTTCAATCACAAATCCATCATTTCCATAATTTAATGTATGATTTAAACCATCCAAACATCAAGTAAACCATGCAAAATTTTTTTCCCCAAACCCTAATTAACCCACGGCCATATTAGGGTAATTTCACACCAAATTTTTTTTTCAAGCTTTCAATCATACAAATCATGTTATATATTTAATCAAAACATGATTTAAAGCATTTTAGCACTTAAACCACAACAATTCCTCATTGACTACACTTGGTAACCCACGGTTTTACCCTTGGAAAACCAACCAAAATTTTGTTTTTCTTCAACCAAAATTTTGTTTTGGTTTTTCTCCTACTTATTCCCTTAACAAAACCCAAGCACCAAATCAATCAAAACAAACCAAAAATTTTCCATCCTTTACACTATTCATTACACGGATTTTTGGAAGAAAAATCAAGAAAATTTTCAAACCAAGTTACCTTGCTCACTTGCTTCCTTTGTCTTCAAGGAAGGGTTTGACACCGATTTTTTTGAAGAAAACTTGAAGTATTCACTTGGTTTCTCTTGGGTTGTCTATGGTTCTTCTTGGGAGAACACTTAGAAAAATTTTCCCTTTGGTTTTTGGCTTTGAAATTGTCTCGGCCAATTTGTTCCAAGTTTTGCCGACTTAACCACAAAGAAAGCCAATTAATTTGGCTTTCAACCAATCAAAAATCAACACCTTTCAAACCTATTTCTTTCCACATTTTTCAAAAATTAAAATGATGGAATTTTGGCCAAATCTTGGCCTTTAGATCAAAAAGCAAACCAATCATGGCCATTAATGCTACCAACCACTAGTTTTCTTTCATTTATTAAATGGATTTATGATGTCATAAATGCAAAGTAAAACTTTGACTTTGACTTTTACTATTTACATTAATTCGGCTACTTTTTGACCGATACCGGTTCAAGCCGAAATTTTCCTGAAATCTTCCCGGCGGGTTTCTGAGGTCTCCTGTGCAGTCGGATCAATTTAAACTGCTTCCGTTTGATCAAAATCAATCCCGGAAGTTTTTCATTTTTTATTGCCCCAGTTAGGGTTTTCAATGCCGTTTTTGGCACCGTTCCGCCGTTTCAACTCAGTAAATTTTTCCAACACTGAATTCTTACTCGTCAGTATTGTTAGAACATTTTAATATATTCTAAACAATATAAATACATTTATTTCACTCTTTAAATAGTTCAAATTGTAATATACATACATTTGTACATTTTCTTCCGAGAATGCCTGAATTTCCCAGTTATCACAAATGGCATCTAACTTATATTGGTTATCAATCTATGTGATTGTGAACCTATAAAATCTTCTATTATGCTATACAACAACTGTACATGATTTGTATACTTAACATAGAGTAAAATAACATTTTAAACTCATTTTTGCTCACGCTGTAAGCGGAGTTGTACTTACCTAATCTGCAAGCAAACTTGTACTCTCACCCTTGTCAAGTTACAGGTAACTACCTGTCATCATAATGTATTCCATCGATGCCTACTGCTAAGTCACTGATACCGTTAGTGACTACAGCAGCTATCGTCATAAGTTACCGATTGTCGTCAGTACTAACTTGCTCTCTTTTTAAAGAGTTTGATTGTCTAGTCATGGCTAATTTATTTATTACCTAATAAATTAATTAACATCATTCTTAGGTCACTACTACCATTAGTGACTATAACTTGTATTGTTGTATGGTACCGAGGCCCATTGGTACCCTACTGCTCTACTTTGGGAATTTGGTATCTAAGGTCTATTCATGCTTGATCAATTTGTCTACTTGACAGATTAATCATCATTCCTCACTATATTGTTCGAACTCAGTCCTTGACTAGTTAATGGACCAGTCAACTGACTGGTTACCTCGCACATCATCAACTAGGTAGCTTACCGAGTTACTATGCTTATTCGGTGTGGTAGCCTACCTGGCTACCTTTACTATTTTATTTATTTTAGAAAATTGATTTAGAAGTCTTATAAAATTTTTGAGAAAATTTATGTTCTTTAGAACCATCCCTATATCACCCCATTGGAAGGTGGGGGCGTTTTATCAAAACCATATTTTCATTTTAAAATGGGAAGAGCACATTTTGGTCTTAGTTTTTAAAAGTGGTTCTTAAACTATTTTACCCAAACTGCTTTAAAACTTGTTTGAAACGATTTAATTTGTAAATTTGGAAAACATAAAACTTTTAGTCCTCGATGGTATGAACAACTTTCATGTTCATCTCGGAGCTTGAATCACACTCTAATGGACCCTAAACTCATTAAACCCGTGGCTAAACTTGTGTCCAGTTTTATGCTTATTTAAAAACGGCTCTGTTTGAGGCCTGAAATGGCCAAATTTTTAAAACTCATACATGTCATCTTTAAGATTTCGACGAGATCTAAAACTTTCGTGTTGAGTCTGAGATCCAGTTCGGACTCTAATTTGGTCATTTTACAAAAACTCGAGACTGTTCCTGTGGCTCAGGATTTTAGTCCCAGTTTTGAACTCCGGTTAAGAACAGCTCGGAAAACCTATCTTAGAGTCATTTTTTGCCAAAAGCTATTTAATGCAAAGTGATCGTAACAAAGATTTTTTAAAATTTTATGTTTTACCAGTCCCAAAATCAGAACTAACACGGTCAAAAATGGCCAAAACCATGACCTAAAAAACTAGGGATAGGTTGGTTTCCAACCAACCCTAAAAACATCCATTCACACATCTATCACAAAAACTTAATCCACAACCACATAAACTTAAAAATAAAATGGTAAGGGCTCAAAATAAACTTATTACAACCCATTGCATAAATAAATATACAAAAATTTCCTTGATCCAAACTTAAAAATAGCTAAACCACAAAAAGGGTTTCGGTTTTTACCTTATATGCTATGAACTAAGCACAATCGGAATCAAGGCTTCGGTGACCAAAAATTGCCATGTAGACCAATAGGAAATGGGGTCGGCTTGTGCTAGAAAATAACACAAAAATTCCATCATGCTAAAGAAAATCAACAAAACCACAAAAACAAGTCCTAGCAACTTACCTTGAGGTGACCTTAAAGTAGCTTGAGTGAAAGATTCGAACACAAGCTTGAGTATGGCTAATTTTTGGTAAGGATTTTGGTGAAATTTGGCTAAGTTCGAGGGCTGAAGCAAAAGGGAGAGAATGTTGGTGCTTTTGGGTATGCAAAAGAAGAAAATGAAATCTAAGGCCAAGCACACTTTTTTATAGGCAAAAGCTAAGTAAAATTAATCAACCCTAAGCTCATTTAATTAAGGCAATTTTTAGCTAATCTAGGGGACAAATTACATGTGCTTGTCCCATACTTTTGCATTTTTTTAATCCATGTGTCACAGACATGTTTCCTTGCTTTAAGGAAAACTTTTCCATGTCTCTAGGGCTACATTTGGCTGCTCATACATGGTTTTTGAGGGGAAAAATTCATCTGCAAAAGCTTCTCTTAGCAGTCTAATTTCCTTCGATGGTATTCAGTCCTTCTTCGACGGTGTTCTAAACATTGATCGAAAATTAGATTTTCTTGATCCAATTCTTATACTGATAATTCTTGGTTGGATTGTAATGCCTATGAGCCCATTCTGTGTCTATTTTACTGTTTATTTCCTATACTATAGTTGTATATACACTGTGTTGCCCTTGCACACGCATAACGAGGTGTTTTTGTACAAAATTTCAAATACAGTCTCTCTTGACTAATTTGGATGTGCTGATTTTAAATTTATTAGTTTTACATCCATCTGAGGTCGCCTAGACTAGTTTTCAGGATCTGTTTGACCTCACCTCAAAAAACGTGTTTTGCACTCAATTGACTAATTTGAGCATTCTGAGTCTAAATATATCAATTTCAGGATGAGAAAAGGTCGTCTTGACCCCTTTATCGATATTGTGTATCTCTCAAACAAATTTTTACATTTTATGCTCGATTGATCAAATTGAGCTTGCTGACGGTAAATGTATCAGTTTTATGCCAAATTAAGGTTGTCTTGGCCATTAACCTGACACTGCGTATCTATTATTCACTATTCATTGTTTTCTGTTTAACTGACTAGTCTGAGCGTTCTGGCTCTGATTTTGTCAGTTTCTGGGTGAGAAGAGGTCATCTGGACCATTTTTTTGATACTGTACCTCTATTAGAGTAATTATCACTGTTGTACTTAGATGATCGGTCCGAGCATACTGATGACTTGCTCACCAGTTTTGTGTCAAGAAATGGTCATCTAGACCAGTTTTCTTAATACTGCGTGTCTTATATGCACATACACATAATAAGATGGACCGATTTCACTATCGATTACCCCTTCACTATATGAATAGTAATTAAACATGACTGTACTCATTTAATTTATTCAATTGGACAATATACTGTATTTATTAAATTAATTACTCATTACATAGTAACTAGGTTTCATGGATCATGAGAGTAATTACTACGGCTCTCTACTCAATAAACGGCCTTCGACACAGGCGTATGCCATGCGACATGGGCATGTGCACATTCAAACACAGGCGCGTACCAGTTAAACTACTTAACATGCCCAGCTTCCCTAACACGGCCTTACACATGTTCAATAGCCCGAATGGTACACGGCCACTTACACGGCCGTGTATCTGACCAAGTTCTTCAAACTTGTACCAAAAAGCTTCAAACTACTCCAAATTCATTCCATAATTACTTATTACATCGTAATTGGGTTCCATGAATATAGGGGTCATTACACTGGGACACTTTACATGTCGTTCTTTTATTGTGTGTATTTTGTTAGTCACACCATTATGCATATAGCACTTTCATATATAATTTATATTTTATACATAGCACATAGACATAGCAATCAATTCATGTTACAAACAAGAAAATATCTGAACTTACAGATATTTTGCTAGTATCTCTCTTTTCACTTTTTGGGTTCGCAGACGTTCCTTCATCGTGTCTGGATCAGGTTCCTATAACCAAAATAGCCATGGTTATTTTCAATGCTTATTTCATTTGTAAAGCTTAATAAAACGTAAAACTTCTATGTTTAACTTCCTAATTATGAACTTAAGGGGTTTCTACTAATTTTTTACAAAATAACCATTTTGTCCCAAATTTTGGCAAAATGACCATTTTGTCCCTCATAGGATTTTTCATTGTAAACATACTTAAACATCCTTTACTTTTGTTTAAATCTTGATTTTGGTTATTAAAATCTTAATTAACCTAATTTTTCACTTTTTTGCTAACTTTTGCAGAAATGACTATTATGTCTCGAACTTTTGACAAAATTATCATTTTGCCCTTAGCGGGATTGTTCCACTTAAACCTTACTATTGGCCTTTAAAATTCTAGTTAGAGCCTTTGAATCACGTTTAAAGCCCTAACGGTTAGTTTTGACCATTTTCTAAATTTTTGGCTAAAATGACCAATTTGTCTCTAGCGGGATTTTCTTACTTTTCTTCGACTTAAAACTTGATTCTGGCCTTTAAAATCTTAATCATGGCCATAGGATACTATTCTAAGTTAACGTCCCTCTTTCTTACTTTTGAAAAAATGACAATTTCGTCCCCAACTTTTGACAAAATGACCATTTCGTCTCGAGCGGGATTTTTCTTCTTAAATCTACTTTTCTTTGACTTAAAACTAAATTTTGGCCTTTATAATTTTAATTAAGCCATTCTAAGGCCCTAACGGCCCCTTTCTAATATTTCTAAAATTTTTGGTCAAAATGACCATTTTACCCCTGACTTGTATTTGGACCGTAACATTGTCACTTTAATATTTTAATGGGATTTTCTAAGCCCGAAAATCATAAAATAATTTTACTTAGACCTTATCAAGCTTTTACAGCACTAATAGCTGCAAATTCTTGGTTCACTATTCACTCAACCCTTGGGGACACTATTCTGATCTTTGGTCGTTAATCCTCTTTTTCTTACGTTTCGGGGTTCCGAATGGACGTTTTACTAATATTAAAAATGTCAGTCATCCTTTCCCCGGCCTAAGTCACTGAGGGGGCTTTGGTTTTCACCCCCACCATATTTTTACCCCTCGTTTCCCAAAATACCCTTCATGCCGTTTTAAAAATTTTGATAGTAGTTCGGCTTAAATTTTAGGTTTTCGGCATTTAGGTAATGCCTCAAAACCATTGCACTTGCCACGTACTAAATTAGAGGCCATATTTTACATAAAAGTATGAACTTTTTACATAAAATTTCCATAAAAACCTAATCGTTTCTAACGACATTTTCATCAATTCTTTTCCTAACCAATTCACATGCCAATAACTTATAAATAACATATAATCATTCCAATAAATAAATTGAGGAATGAAAGTGGTCGAGATCACTATCAAAATCATTCAACGACATCCAATGGGTAGGTTGACTCCAATCGGTGGTCAAAAGAGTCATTCAATCTCGAGCACACAAACTTTAAATCACCGTTCTTCACATTTGAAACGCCATCTTGCAAATCTGATGCCGCGAACATATCTGGAACGTCAAAAATAGGCCAGAGGGCCATCCTTCAAAATTTGGTAGCTGAGTCAAACTTTAACCGGTGTTGACCAACGTTGATCGATTGTTGACCAGCATTGACCACTGCGGCGTGGGCCAAGATGGACACTATTTTGAAGATCTCGATGAGAAGAACCCATTTCTAGTGTCAATTTACCAAATCAGAGCTCCAACCACAGAAAATCAACCTTCTAATAGTGACCGACAGTGGCGAGGTCCAATCTCCGCTATCCTGTGGTTGTTACATGAAATTAACTTAAGGTTTTTGTTTCCCAAGTCATTTAGAGCCTTTTAAGTTGGGTGGTGTCGATCACCTCCACCAGAAATCGCGACTTCCACGGTAAGGACATGGCGGCGATGTGGCAGCCTTGGATGGTGTGATCCGGCTATTGTTGAGGTGAAACAGGGCACGGGTTTTGTTCTCCTTATAACCATAAAGCTACAGGAACTAGAATCACCTAAATCAGAGGTCAGACGGCAAAGTTATGGCATCGAAAAAAAATGAACATTTTAGCAACTTTATCCAGCGCATGCAGCTTCCTCTGAACTCAGTGTTGGATAAAGTTGCTTAGACTCAGCGCGTGCAGTGTTTCCATCAACTTGGCAAACCGTTAGATTCAGCTCGTCGAGAGCTTTCCAACGAGCGGAGAGGTGTTAAAAACGGATATCGTTTTGGTGGTCGAATGCCATTAAATATGCGGTTGTGTGAGAAAGGGAGAGAGAGAAAATTTTTTTTGGGTGAAGATGGTGATGAAGAATGTGGAGGGGGAGCGGGACGTGGCCTAGCTACTTCCAACACTCATTATTCTTCTATTTTATTCTTCTTCTTCTTTTTTTTCTTTTTTTTTATTCGTGTATTGTAAAGATGGTGCATACATTCTAATTATATTGAAATGCTCGTAGGCTCCTTTTACTACCTAAATGAGCCCTCTCTGCATCTATCTACATCCTTTTTCCTGTCTTGTGTTTGTATCAATATACTGTGTTCACACCGCACATGAATAGTATGCTTATTCCATGCGAAAAATTTGACATGTCCTTAAAGGACTAATTTAGGCATGCTGAGTCCAAATATATCAGTTTTAAATTCGTTTGAGGTCATCTCGACTGGTTTTTTGATACTGTATGTTTTCTGTTCAAGAGTTACTTTTGTTGGAAATAAATCAGTAAAAACGTATCAGAGTTGCGCAGCGGAACAATCAAAATGTTTCAAGATCGTTAAATATCTCATGATGCCATATACAATAAACCAACAACAATTTCAACTCATACCTCATAGACGCCAATCTGCAAGAGGAGAATGATCAGAGGGCTTCAACCAACTAGTGTCCTCTACCATTCTCCAATTCTCAAAATGACTGAGTGTGTGGGCACTCTGAATCTTGATCGGCATGCTAGCACTACTAGTCTTCTTCTAACCACCTATATCTTTAAAGAACTTATTGTCACGGTGAGTTATGCAACAATAAGCCTGCTCACCTGAGAGTCTATGATCTTAGAGAACTGGAATGGCAGGACCTCTATTTATAGACTTGCATGAGGTGATCCTCAGAATTCGAATTGGATTAGGAGTAGATTTTCTCCCTTATCCTTCCACAAAATCTGAATTTTTTCAGCCAAAAAACCACCAAAAGATTTCGGCCAACTTAAGGATTTTGTATCCTAAATTCAAACAGGATGTTAACTTGAATTTTATCTCACCATTAACCAACCAAAAATCTTAAAATCTATAAGGATTTTCAATGAATATTTTTGGCCACAAAAAGTAGGGGGAGAATCAAAATTCAACTAGGATTTTTCAAGCTTGAATTTTATCTCATCCTTATCCGAATAATCAAAAATCTCCTTGAGATTTACCCTAAAAATTTTGGCCACTTTTAGGGAGAAGGGAATCCAAATTCAATTGGAATTGAAACTTGAATTTTTCCCTACATCCTTATCTACAAAAACTGAAAATATCTTGGAGGATTTTTCTCAACAAAATTCATCCACTTTTGTTAGATTTAGGATACAAAATTCAAGTAGGATTCAAACAAGATTTTCCTCTTCATAATCCAACTCAAATTCGAATTATAGTCTGGTGGAATTATCCATAAAGAATTCAAATTCCATTTGGCTTGTGATTCAAAATTTGAATTTCAAATTTCAAAATTCAAAATTCAAAATTCAAATTTCAAATTTCAAATTTCAAAATCTAAATTCAAATTTCAAATTCAAATTTCAAATTTCAAATTTCAAATTTCAAATTCAAATTTCAAATTCAAATTTCAAATTTTAAATTTCAAAATTCAAATTTCAAAATCCACAAACAGTTGTATTTCAAGTTTTTGTTCTCATGGAGAATTTTCTGCAACTCCAATCCAATCTCAAATAAAATCATGGTAACTTTATTTGGAGTTCGAATAATTGTGTACTCTATTATCCAAAACAAAATATGAATTCAATCGGAAAGAATCTTGTCCACCATCCTAATCCTATGTCAACACCATCCATGCATAATCAACTAGCCAATAGCATACTCAAATCAGTTTGCCAATTGTTAAGGAATTATGTGGAGCTAGTAGAGGGACCAATTGGACATATATAATCGAGCTCCCATGAATCCATATGATCATCATTTTTTACCGAACAACTCAATCATATGATCACTAATTTCATAGTCACACCACTATAAACTTGAAACTGAACTCCTAATTATATACCGTATTACGTAAGCCTATGACAAGCTATTGTCCAATGATCTTGTCATGTATGCAGAGCCCTCATATGATATCCATGATCAGCCTTAGGTCAAAGTCCGTTTAATCCTACTGATCAGGCTATCTTAAAATTCCATTATACTACCAAATAAGAAAATGATTATTCACCATATCTGAATAAGAAGTCATCCACCCAACAGACGACCCAAGGCCTTGTCCATTTTCACATCCAGTATAATGCCTTTAAGAGGATACCCTTAACTCCTTATTAGAGCTATGATTCCAATATCTGTAAACAAACCCTTCATCGTATACAAGTCATGCACCCAACGAACCGGTTTATAAGCTTACTACCTCTGAGACGCTTTAGCCATTGGAACATCAAAGTACATAAGTCATATACATGAAGTAGTTCATTCACCCAGGATTAAGGTTATTTCACAATGAACATCAAAAGCAGATTGATCCACTCATAGCGGACTACATAGATCAATCACGTTTTAGTCCCGGTCCAATATGTCACCACCAAGCAACAAATCTATGTCTCTACTTGGGAGTCTATGCTCCAGACAGTCAAGACAAACCGTCCCTACCATGGCTTTAGGCAACATAATAGTCTTAACACGAGTTAGATGCTCGGTCTAACCCCATAGACTACAGACCTTAGTTTAGACTGCTTACTTTAGAACATTTTTTTCTCGCATACAAAAAGTCCATTGTATGCAACGTTCTAACAGTTTTAACACAAGCAGTCAGGGAGCCATATTTGCTTACATTTACTTTAACATGTAAATAGAATGAGGACAAACAGCAATGTAATGAATAACCTCTATATATAATTTTATTAGCCAGTTCAAAATAAATACATCAAAATGTCTCTAATGCTTAGGGCATTTCCTAACAATCTCCCACTTGCCCTAAGGTAATAGATGTGCCATGTTATGCATCCCCATCGCCTCTACATGTCTCTCAAAGCTTCTAGCCACCAAAGTCTTAGTAAAAAGATCGGCAATGTTGTCCTCGGATGCGATCTTACATACATCTACTTATCCTATCTCCATGTGCCCTCTAATGTCGACTTCTTCGAATCCTTGCAAGTCTGGAAGACTCAGTCCGTGTATCCTATAGGTGTTAGGTCCCCTCCCGAATACACCAGCATATAATCCTTCGTTCTCTTAACATACTTGAGTATATGCTTTATTGCTTGCCAGTGCTTGGTTCTAGGATTCACTCGATATCGATTCACCATACCTACTGCAAAACAAATGTCCGGGTGAGTGCAAAACATAGCGTACATAAGGCTACCCACAACGGATGCATAAGGAACCTTACTCATACGCTCTCTTTCTTCCGATGTCTTCAGATAGTCATCCAATGAAAGAGTTAGACCGGCAGTAGAAGGTTATGAACCTTTCTTTGCCTCTTGCACTGCATATTTGTCAATTATTTTATCTATGTATGAAGCTTGGGATAACGCTATCATTTTGCTTTTTCGATCTCTGAAGAGGCGAATGCCTAGAACATAATTAGCTTCTGCCAAGCCCTTCATGTCAAACTGTTGATGCAACTAAAGCTTGACCGATGATAAGTTCTCTACATCATTCCCAATGAGTAGTATATCATCGACATAGAGTACAAGAAAGATCACTTTTCCATCATTAATACATTTATAAACACAGGGTTCATCAATGTTCCGCTCAAAACTGAATGTCTTGATCACTTGATCAAATCTCTGGTTCCATGAGCGGGATGCTTGCTTTAATCCATAAATGGATCTAAGCAACTAGTACACTTTTCTTTCGTGGCCTTTTACCACGAACCTTTTGGGCAGTATCATGTAGATACATTCCTCAAGATAGTCATTCAAGAATGCTGTTTTGACATCCATTTGTCAGATCTCGTAATCAAGAGCCGCAGCAATGGATAGAAGAATACGGATAGACTTCAGCATAGCAACAGGCAAAAAAGTTTCATCGTAATTGATTCCAGCTTTTTGCGTGTACCCCTTTGCAACCAATCTAGCTTTGAAAGTTTCCACTTTCCCTTCCACATCCTTCTTTCTTTTGTAGACCCACTTGCATCCAATGGGTTTTATCCCATCTAGTAGATCTACAAGTTCCCAAACAGAGTTGGATTTCATAGAATCCATCTCATTGTTCATAGTCTGTTTCCAAGATTTAGAATCAACATCATTTATAGCTTCATCATAGGTGATCAGATCATCCTCATGCTCATGAGCCTCGACCTGGTATACCTCAGCATCATACATGAAGAAATTAGGTTTCTTCGAAACCCTCCCACTACGACGAGGCACCCTAAATTGTTGATCGTCTGCAGGTCTTTCACCGGAACTCAGACTTACGTCCAAGATCGAATCCTATGGAGCAGTTCTTTCACTCGATAACTCCTCCAGCACCACTTTGCTTCGAGGCTTAAAGTCATTCATGTGACTTTCCTCTAAGAATGTCGAATGGGTTGAAACAATGACCTTTTGTTCCCTTAGTTCCCTTAGGATACCCTACAAACATGCACAATTCTGATCTTGGTCCTAACTTCTTTGCATCCCCATCTAGTACATGTGCCAGGTAGCCCCATATTCTCATATGTCTAAGGGAGGGCTTCCAGCCATGCCACAATTCATACGGAGTCCTGGGAATTGATTTGCTTGGAACCTAGTTCAAAATATAGCATGCCGTTTGTAAAGCATATCCCCATAATGATAACGGTAGCATTGAATAACTCATCATGGATCGTACCATATCCAATAAGGTCCTGTTTCTCCTTTTGGCTACACCATTCTGTTGTGGAGTACCAGATGCAGTCAATTGGGATAATATCCCGTTCTCTACAAGATGTCCTAAAAATTCACCAGAGAGGTATTTGCCACCTCAATCAGATCAAAGTGTCTTTATGGATTTATCCAATTGTTTTTCCACTTCCGTACAATACTCTTTAAACTTGTCAAAGGTTTCACTCTTGTAATGCATCAGATACACATATCCATACCTCGAGTAATTGTCTATAAAGGAGACATAATACTCAAACCCTCCTCGTGCTGTGACGTTCATGCGGCCACATACGTTAGTGTGCATAATTTCTAACAGTTCCTGAGCCCTAGTACCCTTAGCTCTAAAAGACCTCTTAGTCATCTTTCCCTCAAGACAAGACTCACATTGAGGAAGACGTACCTCCTCCAGAGATTCTAGAGGACCATCTTTCACCAATCTTTGAATCCTATCCTGATTAATATGACCAAGTCTTAAATGCCAAAGATACACCTTATTAGAGTAAGAAACTTTCAACCTTTTAGAGTTATTTATTAATTCAGTGTCAAGCAGTGAGTACATCTTTGGTTTGATCAAATATAGGTTTCCATCCATCCATCCAGAATAGATAAAAGACTTATTTCTACGAATATCAACTCTTTTACTAAAAGAAACTGAATAAGAATCCTTTATTAAACAAGTTACCGATATATGGTTCCTCCCAAAATTAGAAACATAAAAACAGTCTTTTAATAAAATAAACCTAAATTCATCAAAGTAAAGGTAAACATCTCTCACTGCCTCAGCCACCACCAAGCTACAGTCTCCAGTCCACAACGAGAGGCTCCTATCATGTAGACTTCTCGTTTCCACGAACCCCTGCATAGAAGCACAAACATGATTAGTAGCGCCCGAATCAATGACCCAAGTGTCTCTCGATTCTTCCACTAAACACGCTTCTAAATTGTGAAGTTCCTTACCTTCCTTGCCCTTGGCGGGTAGGAATTCCCAGCAAGCCTACCTGAAATGACCTACCTTCCCACAGCGGAAGCACTTAGACTTTTTAGGGCCCCTGTAATTGTTGTTCTTGTTCTTCTTCTTCCCATCTGAGACAGGAGGATTAGAAGAACTGCAAGCCGCTTGCTTCTGATTTGGCCTCTTCCTCTTTCGTGAGGGTTTGGAAGATTCTGCCAAATTAGCCTCTCCTTTGGGTTGGGCTGCATCCCCATCCCTGATCATCCGCTCATAAGCTTGGAGTTGCTTCATGAGCTCGGTTAGTCCTAACTCCCTTGTCGCCAGATTGTATGCAGCCTAAAACCCTACAAAATCTTTTGACAGAGTTTTGAACACTATCTCGATCTAGGTGTTGTAGTCCAGTTCAGCACCATTCTCGGCAGCCTCAGCAAAGAATCCCATTAGAGTGATCATATGGTCCTTCACTGGAGTACCTGCCTTCTGCTCGGAGTTCACAATGCTGGTTATAGCAGACTGTCGAGCTAATTTTTCTTGGCCTCCAAACATGTCCTCTAGATTTCCCATGATCTCTTTAGTAACTTGATAAGTCTCATGCTGCTTTTGAAAAGCACTCGTCATGCTAGCCAGAATGTAGCACCGAGCTATCTCATTGGATTCTCTCCAACGAGTATAGGCAACCGGGACCTCCTCAAGCAGTGTGTCAGGTTGGGGCCCAGGTGGGCATGGTTCATCCTATACAAACTTGTATCTCTCGCAGCTGAGAACTATCAATAGATTTATTTTCCAGTCTTTATAATTATCGTCATTTAGCTTATTTTCAGTAAGTATTAAAATGAAGGGTGTTGGTGACATTTTGAATTGAAATAAAATTATACTTGACATCATTACAAATCCCAAGCAAATATACAGATAATTTAGCAAATAAAACATACAAGTATGTTCCTACATGAAACTTGAAATACATGTAGTATTGCAACGGTAATTCTCAGCACCTATTACCCCAAGCCTCCGAGGGGTGGTCATGAGACAAATAGCCGGAACATGGACCTCGTCCAATTAGTATATGTTGCCTTAAATCCTCCAAGGTTAAGACATATATTAATAACCGCTTATTTTGGCCACCAGTTTAGTTAACAGAGCTTCCAGGGAAGATTAATAACTAAACGAGCCTTGAGTATATAACCATTGTTTACGTAGCCCGATTCACGTCCTACCAAGCCACCGAGGGGTGGTCATGAATAGGATCGTACCTGAATGTGTTTTCCACATAGGAGATCCAACCTAGTATACCGGTGGTGGTAAACACCTACCGAGGGGTGTGGTCGGGGCAGAACTGACGCGAGGCGTTACCATGCTTTCACTTGTGGATCAACAATGGAGGCCGTGGGTTTTGTTTGAAACCCTCTCCCACTCAATATTTTGAAAAACATGCAAGTTTTGACAAATATGTATGATCAATATAGTATGAGCGGCATTCACCTATCCTATATGACATGTTATTAAATACGCATATAAAACATCCATGACATATCACAGAAAAAATAATTGACAGATAAATAACCAAGTCACGGTTCCATCCTAGAACGAAGAAAATAAAGATTACAAAATTCCATCTAAAGCATTCTTTGGGTCTTGAATTTTGTTCCGTCTTCTTGTATCCATCTATATGTAGCCTCTCCATTTATTTCTCATCCCTTGAATCATTTAAAATTTAAATCCCAAAAATTTAAATTTCAAATTCAAATTCCAAATTGGAATTTCAAATTTAATTTTCAAATTCAAATTTTAAACAATTTTAAATAGCATGTGTAATAATATGTAATTTCAAAAATTTAAAATTTTAAATTACATATTTTTAAACATGATTTAAAATTAAATCTCAAATTTAAAAATCAAAATTTTTCGATTTTCGGTCTATCGGCCCCGAAGGCCGGCAGTCGCTGTGGCCAGCCCTTGGGAGGCCACGGCCACCCTCAGCTGTAGGCAGAGCCTGCGGCTGTGGGTGGTGTAGCCGTGGGCAGGGGCTGCTGCAGCCCTGTCCTACCCGAGGGCAGGGGCTGTAGCCCCATCATGGCTGGTGGTCCGTCCCGAGGGTCGGTCCTCGATTTCCATGCCATATTCCAATTTACCCATTAGGATCTCCAAAAATTAATTTGAGTCCTAATTAAATTGAAATTTTCCACACATCAAAATTTCAACCTTTAAATTAAATTTAACTTTTCGGTAAAAATAAATTACGGTCTTCAAACTTCAATCTCCTCTAAGAATAATTACATAAAATTTCATAAACCATTTCTGGTGTACAATAAATTCTAATCATAATAATTCTAAGAGACAAAAAATTAAAATCCATGGGAAAATTACAGTAATAATAAACTGCTCCCATGGTTACATAAAAATTCGTAGATACAATTTCTAAATTCTAAGGAACCATAACCGGTAAAAACAAGCATGCTTATAATAATTTAAAAAATTAAAATAACCACATACTACATACATAATCCATGATAACAACATAAAGGAATCCTAGAATGCCACTCTCTAAATATCAAATTCATATATAAATAAAAATACTAATTAATTGTGGTGGCCCGCCCTTCGTAGAGATCATACAATACTATTACAGTTAAGCTTTATAGCTAACTGCGATAGATTGTACTCTCAGGGGTCGCCGGCTAATCTATCTCTCTTGTAAAACATGACATTTTTGGGGGGATTTTTTTTTTAAACATCATGTAAAACATCATCCACTATTTACTTTGTTTGCAAGATTTACATAATACAGTACTTTCGTAAAATATATATATTTACAAAAGAACTGTTTCTTTTTCCCTTTCTCTATTATCGCTCAGTGGAAAGACTCTGGCAGGACCATATCCCTTGGCCTCCTATCCCATTTGACACTCGCTATCCCGTCCGCCATCCAGTCATACAAAGCTAGTGAGCTGGTTGCTTACCTGCAACATAAGCAAAAATGGTGAGTTACAGGCTCAATAAGTTCAAACATATAAGAAATAAAATTTCTATGAATAGTAGTATTCATTATGAATAGTAATATTGACCACTATTCACTATGAATAGTAACTTGACTACAACACAGGATATCAACAGTACATCAACCACGGTGTTAGTACTCTCACGAAACTGTCTTATGCTCAATTATGGCATAATTTCAGTTTTAGGTAATTATCTTTAATTATGTTCTGGTTTTGAGCTCAGGTTGGCAGTACCATTTTAGTACGCATGACTGGGAGTGGTACATTAGTGCTGACCTCCACAGCCTTAATCTCATCATCATAGCCCCGAAGGCAAAATTATACGTGACTGGGAGTGGTACATTAGTGCTAACCTCCACAGCCTTAATCTCATTATCATAGCCCCGAAGGCAAAATTTACCTCCCTATAAGGAAGGCTGGTACGCCAAGAGTGGTTTCATTACCGACTTTTTAAAGTTCTAACCCGGTGACTTCATATTGCCCCGTGGTTAGGAATGGTTCACATTTTAATTTCGTGTGAGTGAGTTTCATTAACCTCGCTCGATTACACGAAGCATAATTTATTATGTGTCCCATTCCAATAGTGCCCGTAGCACATTTCGTCTCTCTCTATTCTATAATAGTGCCCGTAGCACATATGTACCTAACTTATAGTTAGTATATCAAAGTTAGCAATAATAATGATACATGTTGCAGACAGGTAAATGTCTGAACTTACCTTATCTGTTTCTTCCCCTTTTCTTTCTTGGATCTTTAATCGCTCTCCTTGTAGGTCGATTTTGGGATCCTATAAACAAAACCTTGTCTGTTAATTTTATTTCCATTTATAGCTTTTATTTTTTATTAAAAAGTTTAAATAAAACCTATTTATAACTTTTTAGGCTTTATTTATCATTTTCCCCATTTTTCTCAACTTCGGTAAAATTATGATTTTGCCCCTATATTTTGGTAAAATTACAATTATGCCCCTGACAGAATTTTCACGATCCAGACTGTACTTTTGGCTTTCAGGAACTTTCCTGACTCTTTTCTATTCATTACCGGGTTCGTTTCTATTTTATTTTCATTTTTCACCTTCCCGACCCTCGGGAAGTACTATTCTGACCCTTACGTCGATTTAGTGATTTTCTATCGTTTCGAAGCCTCAAATGGACGTTTTACTAGCATTTAAAATGTTCATTTTGACTTTCTCGATTTACGTCTCTGAGGCTCGGATTTTTCGTACTCGACTCGGACCTTTACTTCGTTTCCCAAAAACGCCCCCCCTCGGGGTCGGTTCTTCAGTTTCACTCGCGTTTTACATTTTTAAGGGGACGGATTACTATTCATGAACCACCCCTTAGGCTTCCCTTATTCAATTTTCTTTTAGGGACTTGGGTTTCCGACCCAACCCTAAACTTTTACTCTCGATTCCCTTCTTACCCCAAATTTCGTTTTCGAAATTTCGACAGCATTTCGGCGTAAATTTAAGGCTACCGGCGTTAGGTACGCCTCGAACCATATGTACTTGCCACGTACTATACCAAAGTCCTATTTTATATAAAAGTTTCCCAAACTTTTACATAAAAGCTCAGAAATTTAACAATTCACATTTTGGAAATCCACCATCTTGTCTATTAATTTAAAAAATTAAAATAACCACATACTACATACATAATCCATGATAACAATATAAAGGAATCCTAGAATGCCACTCTCTAAATATCAAATCCATATATAAATAAAAAGACTAATTAATTGTGACGGCCCGCCCTTTGTAGAGATCATACAATACTTTTACAGTTAAGCTTCATAGCTAACTACGATAGATTGTACTCTCATGAGTTGTCGGCTAATCTATCTCTCTTGTAAAACATGACATTTTTGGGGGGATTTTTTTTTTTTAAAACATCATGTAAAACATCATTCACTATTTACTTTGTTTGCAAGTACAAAGTAATTTACATAATACAGTACTTTCACAAAATATATATACTTACAAAAGAACTGTTTCTTCTTCCCTTTCTCTGTTATCGCTCAACGGAAAGACTCTAGCAGGACCATATCCCTTGGCCTCATATCCCATTTGACACTCGCTATCCCGTCCACCATCCAGTCATATAAAGCTAGTGAGCTGGTTGCTTACCTGCAACATAAGTAAAAATGGTGAGCTATAGGCTCAGTAAGTTCAAACATGCAAGAAATAGAATTTCTATGAATAGTAGTATTAATCATGAATAGTAATATTGACCACTATTTATTATAAATAGTAACTTTGACTACAACACAGTATATCAACAGTACATCAACCACGGTGTTAGTACTCTCACGAAACTGTCTTATGCTCAATTATGGCATAGTTTCAGTTTTAGGTAATTATCGTTAATTATGTTCTAGTTTTGAACTCAGGTTGGCAGTACCATTTTAGTGCGCATGACTGAGAGCGATACATTAGTGCTAACCTCCACAGCCTTAATCTCATCATCATAGCCCCGAAGGCAAAATTTACCTCCCTGTAAGGAAGGCCAGTATGCCAAAATTGGTTTCATTACCGATTTTTTAAAGTTCTAACCCGGTGACTTCATATTGCCCCATAATTAGGAATGGTTCACATTTTAATTTCATGTGAGTGAGTTTCATTAACCTCGCTCTATTGCCCGAAGCACAATTTATTATGTGTCCCATTCCAATAGTGCCCGTAGCACATTTCGTCTCTCTCTATTCTATAATAGTGCCCGTAACACATATGTACTTAACTTATAGTTAGTTCATCAAAGTTAGCAATAATAATGCTACATGTCGTAGACAAGTAAATGTCTGAACTTACCTTATCTGGTTCTTCCCCTTTTCTTTCTTGGATCTTTAATCGCTCTCCTTGTAGGTCGATTTTGGGATCCTATAGACAAAACCTTGTCTGTTAATTTTATTTCCATTTATAGCCTTTATTTTTTATTAAAAAGCTTAAATAAAACCTATTTATAACTTTTTAGGCTTTATTTATCATTTTCCCAATTTTTCTCAACTTTTGCAAAATTACGATTTTGCCCTTATAATTTGGCAAAATTGCAATTATGCCCCTGATGGAATTTTCTCGATCCAGACTGTACTTTTGGCTCTTAGGAACTTTTCTGACTCTTTTCTATTCATTACCAGATTCGTTTCTATTTTATTTCCATTTTTCACCTTCCCGACCCTCAGGAAGTACTATTCCGACCCTTATGTCGGTTTAGTATTTTCTATCGTTTCAAAGCCTCAAATGGACGTTTTACTAATATTTAAAACGTTCATCTAGACTTTCCCGATTTAGGTCTCCGAGGCTCGGATTTTCCATACCCGACTCGGACCTTTACTTTGTTTCCCAAAAACGCCCCCTCTCGGGGTCAGTTTTTCAGTTTCACTCGCGTTTTACATTTTTAAGGGGACGGGTTACTATTCACAAACCACCCCTTAGGTTTCCCTTATTCAATTTCCCTTTAGGGACTTAGGTTTCTGACCCGACTCTAAACTTTTACTCTCAATTCCCTTTTCACCCCAAATGCCATTTTCGAAATTTCGGCAGTATTTCGGCGTAAATTTAAGGCTACCGGCGTTAGGTACGCCTCGAACCATATGTACCTACCACGTACTATACCAAAGTCCTATTTTATGTAAAAGTTTCCCAAACTTTTACATAAAAGCTCACACATTTAACAATTCACATTTTGAACTACAATTAACAAAATTCTTTCAATTTTGCCCTTAGATTTAGCCACGGTTTTCATACTCAAAACCTAACCAAAACTTTTCGATTTTTCAACCAAATTTTAGGCTATTCAAAGGCTATCACCTAGCACATTTTCAAGCCATTTTCCATGCATTTTACAACACAATTCTTAGGGTTTTTCAATACACATAACCCATGGCTATTTTAGGGAAAAACATGCACAACATTTTGTTTCATGCTTTCAACCTCATAACCAACATTTCCATAATTCAATGCATGAATTTAACTATCCAAACATCAAGTTAATCATGCAAAAATGTTCACCAAACCCTAATTACACCACACGGCCATTTTAGGGTTATTAGATTCTAAAATTTTTCCAAGCTTTCTAACCATGCAAACCATGCTTTCCTTTAATCCAAAACATGATTTAAAGCATTACAACACTTAAACAACAATGAATCTATTATCAAACACATAGGTAACCCACGGTTTTACCATTGAAAAACCAACCAAAACTTTGTTTTTCTTTAAACAAAATGCATGGTTTTTCTTCTAATTAAACCATTAACAAAACCCAAGCACCAAATCAACCAAAACAAACCATAAAATTTCTCATCCTTCAAGTCAACAACCCACGGATTTTTCAATGAAAAACCAAGAAAAATTTCAAACCAAAGATGGTTACCTTAATTTCTTGCTTCCCTTAACTTCAATAAAGAGTTTGATACCACTTTTGTGAGGCAAACTTGAAATTTTGGCTTGGTTCCTCTTGGTTGCTCACGGCTTGCTCTATGGAATCACTTAGACAATTTTTTTTCTTCTTTGTTTTAGCTTGAAAGGCTACGAGTGCCTTTGTATCCATTTTGCCGACTTAAGTAACAAAGAAGCCAATTAATTTAGCTTCCAACTAATGAAAATTCAACACCTTTCATACCATTACTTTCCATATTTTTCACAAAATAAATTTGGCTAATTTTGGCCAAATCTAAGCCTTTAGATCAAAAAGCAAATCAATCTTGGCCATTAATGCCACCAACCACCAAATTTAAATCATTTAATAAATGACTTTATGATGTCATAAATGTAAAGTAAAAATTTTGACTTTGACTTTACTATTCACATTAATTCGACTACTTTTTGACCGATGTCGGTTCGAGCCAAAATTTTCCTGAAATCGTCCCGGCGGGTTCCTGAGGTCTCCTGTGCAGTCGGATCAATTTATACTGCTTCCGTTTGATCAAAATCAATCTCGGAAGTTTTTCATCTTTTAGTGCACCATAATGCACCGGTTAGGGTTTTCAATGCCGTTTTTGGTGCCATTTTTGGCACCGTTCCACCCGTTTCAATTCAGTGAATTTTATCAACACTGAATTCTTACTCGTCAATATTGTTAGAACATTTTAATATATTTTGAACAATATAAATTTATTTATTTCACTCTTTAAATAGTATAAATTGTTATATACATACATTTGTACATTTTCTTCCAAGAATGCCAGAATTTCCCGGTTGTCACACTAATTGTCTAATGTATGTACATGGCATAGTCATAAGATGGCTCTGATACCTATTGTAGGAAATAAATTGGTAAAAATATATCAGAGTAGCGCAGCGAAACAATCAAAAATTTTCAAGATCGTTAAATATCTCATGATGCCATATATAACAAACCAACAACAATTTAAACTCATACCTCAAGGACGCCAATCTGTAGGAGGAGAATGATCAGAGGGCTTCAACCAACTAGCCTTCTTTACTATTCTCTAATTCTCGAATGGTTGAGTGTGTGGGCACTCTGAACCTCGATTGGTAGGCTAGCACTGCTAGTCTTCTTCTGACCACCCAGATCTCTAAAGAACATATTATCACGGTGAGTTATGCAACAATAAGCCTGCTCACCTGAGAGTCTGTGGTCTTAGAGAACTGGAGTGGCTGGACCTCTATTTATAGACTTGCATGAGGTGATCCTCTGAATTCAAATTGGAATAGGAGAATATTTTCTCCCTTATCCTCCCACAAAATCTGAATTTTTTCAGCCAAAAAACCACCAAAAGATTTCGGCCAACTCAAGGATTTTGTATCCTAAATTCAAACAGGATTTTAACATAAATTTTATCTCACCATTATCCAACCAAAAAATCCGAAAATCTCTTCCAAGATCTCCTCAAAAATCTCGGCCACAAATGCAGGGGGAGAATCAAAATTCAACTAGGATTTTTCAAGCTTGAATTTTATCTCATCCTTATCCAAAATAACCGAAAATCTCCTTGAGATTTACCCTCAAAATTTCAGCCACTTTTAGGGAGAAGAGAATACAAATTCAACTGGGATTGAAACTTGAATTTTTCCCTGCATCCTTATCCACAAAAACTGAAAATATCTTGGAGTATTTTCCTCAACAAAATTCGTCCACTTTTGTTAGATTTTGGATTCAAAATTCAAGTAGGATTCAAACAAGATTTTTCTCTTCATAATCCAACTCAAATTCGAATTCTAGTCTTGTAGAATTATCCATAAAGAATTCGAATTCCATTTGGACTGTGATTCAAAATTTGAATTTCAAAATTCAAAATTCAAAATTCAAATTCAAAATTCAAAATTCAGAATTCAAATTTCAAATTTCAAATTTAAATTTCAAATTCAAATTTTAAAATTCGAATTTCAAATTTAAATTTCAAATTCAAAATTCAAATTCAAATTTCAAATTTCAAATTTCAAATTTCAAAATCCACAAATAGTTGTATTTCAAGTTTTTGTTCTCATGGATAATTTTCTACAACTCTAATCTAATCTCAAATAAAATCATGGCAACTTTATTTGGAGTTCGAATAATTGTGTACTCTATTATCCAAAACAAAATCTGAATTCAACCGGAAAGAATCTTGTCTACCATCCTAATCCTATGTCAACACCATCCATGCATAATCAACTAGCCAATAGCATACTCAAATCAATTTGTCAATCGTTAAGGAATTATATGGAGCTAGTAGAGGGACCAATTGGACTTATATAATCGGGCTCCTGTGAATCCATATGATCATCATTCTTTATCGCATAACTCAATCATATGATCACTAATTTTAGGGTCACACCACGATAAACTTGAAACTGAACTCCCAATTATATACCGTATTACGTAAGCCTGTGACAAGCTATTGTCTAATGACCTTGTCATGTATGCAGAACCCTCATATGATATCCATGATCAGCCTTAGGTCAAAGTCTGTTTAATTTTACTGATCGGGCTATCTTAAAGTTCCATTATACTATCGAATAAGAAAATGATTATTCACCATATGTGAATAAGAAGTCATCCGCCAAGCAGATGACCCAAGGCCTTGTCCATTTTCACATCTATAGGAAATAAATCGGTAAAAATATATCGGAGTGGTGCAGCGGAATAATAAAAATTTTTAAGATCGTTAAATATCTCATGATGCCATATGCAATAAACCAACAACAATTTAAACTCATGCCTCAAGGACGCCAATCTTAGAGGAGGAGAATGACTGGAGGGCTTCAAGCAACTAGCCTTCTCTACTATGCTCTAATTCCCGAATGGCTAAGTGTGTGGGCACTCTGAACCTCGATCGGTATGCTAGCACTGCTAGTCTTCTTCCGACCACCCAAATCTCTAAAGAAGTTATTGTCATGGTGAGTTGTGGAACAATAAGCCTGCTCACTTAAGAGTCTGTGGTCTAAGAGAACTGGAGTGGCAGGACCTCTATTTATAGACTTACATGAGGTGATCCTCTGAATTTGAATTAGATTAGAAGAAGATTTTCTCCCTTATCCACACAAAAATTCTGAAAATTCAAGGGTCATTATCCACTAAAAGAATCGGCCACTTTAGGATTTTTCCATTCAAAATTCAAACAGGATTTTAACTTGAATTTTATCTCCTGATTCCCCACGAAAAACCGATTCCCCTTTGTGTCAAAAACATGACCAGATTCGGTAATTAAAGTGTGAGGAGAATCAAAGTCCAAATAGGATTTTTTAGCTTGAATTTTATCTCATCCTTATCTAATTAAAACCGAAAATCCCTTTAAGATTTACTCAATAATTTTCGGCCACAAATAGGGAGGAGAGAATCCAAATTCAACTGGGATTAAAACTTGAATTTTTCCCTGAATCTTATCCACAAAAAATCCAAAAATCTCGGAGGATTTTCTTCAACAAAATTACACCAAGTTAGTTAGGATTTAGATTCAAAATTCATGTAGGATTAAAACAAGATTTTCCTCTCCATATCCAACTCAAATTCAAATTTCATCCTTGTGGATTTATCACAAAAAATTCAAATCCTACTTGGACTGTGATTCAAAATTTGAATTTCAAATTTCAAATTTCAAATTCAAATTTCAAATTTCAAATTTCAAATTTCAAATTTCAAATTTCAAATTGCACAAAACAGTTGTATTTCAAATTCTTGTTCTCATGGATAATTTTCTACAACTCCAATCCAATCTCAAATAAAATCATGGAAACTTTATTTGGAGTTCGAATAATTATGTACTCTATTATCCAAAACAAAATCTGAATTCAACTGGAGAGAATCTTGTCTACCATCATAATCGTATGTCAACACCTTCTATGCATTATCAACCAGCCAATAGCATACACAAACCAATTTGCCAAACATTAAGGAATTATGTGGAGGTAGTAGAGGGATCAATTAGACATATATAATCGGGCTCTCGCGAATCAATATGATCGTCACTCTTTACCGAACAACGCAATCATATGATCACTAATTTTAGAGTCACACCACTATAAACCTAAAACTGTACTCCCAATTATATACTGTATTACATAAGCCTGTGACAAGCTATCGTCTAATGACCTTGTCATGTATGCAGAACCCTCATATGATATCCATGATCAGCCTTAGGTCAAAGTCCATTTAATCCTACTGATCAGGCTATCTTAAAGTTCCATTATACTACCGAATAAAGAAAATGATTATTCACCATATGTGAATAAGAAGTCATCCGCCCAACAGATGACCCAAGGCTTTGTCCATTTTCACATCTAGTATAATACCTTTAAGAGGATACCCTTAACTCCTTATTAGAGCTATGATTCTGATATCTGTAAACAAACCCTTCATCATGTACAAGTCATACACCCAACGAATCGGTCTATAAGCTTACTACCTCTGAGACGCTTTAGCCATTGGAACATCAAAGTACACAAGTCATATACATGAAGCTGTTCATCTACTCAGGATTAAGGTTACTGCACTATGATCGTCAAAAGTAGATTGATCCACTCATAGCGGAGTACGTAGATCAATCACGCATTAGTCCTGGTCTAATATGTCACCACCAAGCAACATATCTATGTCTCTACTTCGGAGTCAATGCTCCTGACAGTCAAGACAAATCGTCCCCACCATGGCCTTAGACAATAAAATAGTCTTAACATGAGTTAGATGCTCGGTCTAACCCCATAGACTACAGACCTTAGTTTTGACCGCTTACTTTAGAACATTGTCTTCTCGCATACAAAAGTCCATTGCATGTAACGTTCTAACAGTTTTAACACAAGCAGTCAGGGAGCCATATTTGCTTAAATTTACTTTAACATGTGAATAGAATGAGGACAAATAGCAATGTAATGAATAACCTCTATATATAATTTTATTATCCAGTTCAAAATCAATACGTCAAAATGTCTCTAATGCTTAGGGCATTTCCTAACAATATCCAGTATAATGCCTTTAAGAGGATACCCTTAACTCCTTATTAGAGCTATGATTCTGATATCTGTAAACAAACCCTTCATCGTATACAAGTCATGCACCCAATGAACCGGTCTATAAGCTTACTACCTTTGAGACGCTTTAGCCATTGGAACATCAAAGTACACAAGTCATATACATGAAGTAGTTCATTCACTCAGGATTAAGGTTACTGCACTATGAACGTCAAAAGTAGATTGATCCACTCATAATGGACTACATAGGTCAATCACGCTTTAGTCCCGATCTAATATGTCACCACCAAGCAACATATCTATAACTCTACTTGGGAGTCTATGCTCCAGACAGTCAAGACAAACCGTCACCACCATGGCTTTAGACAATATAATAGTCTTAACATGAGTTAGATGTTCGATCTAACCCTATAGACTACAGACCTTAGTTTAGACCGCTTACTTTAGAACATTGTCTTCTCGCATACAAAAAGTCCATTGTATGCAACGTTCTAACAGTTTTAACACAAGCAATCAGGGAACCGTATTTGCTTACATTTGCTTTAACATGTAAATATAATGAGGACTAATTTGAGCATACTGATTCTAAATATATTAGTTTTATATCAAGAAAATGTTATTTTGAGCAATTTCTTGCCACTGCATTTTTCTTAGTCAAAAGCTATTTTTTATGCTCAATTGACTAATTTGAGCATACTGATTCTAAATATATCATTTTTATGTCAAGAAGAGGTTATCTTGACCAATTTCTTGACACCATCTTGTGACATCATAGAATGACATCATTCATCACTTTTCGATCAAAGATTGACCAAAAATCAAGCCGAATGAAATTCTACCGAATCGCGTAGGCGGGTTTCTAACGCCGCCTGTGTGATTGGTTTGCCTTAAATCACTTCTGTTTGGCCAAAAATTATGTCCGTAGGTATTTTGTCTTTTTCTTACCCTTGGTTTACCATAGGTTACCTTCTAGGTTTTTCGATACCGAATTGGCACCATTCCTCTTATTTCGGTTTGGTAAAATTTTTCATCATCGAATTCCTAACCTTTAACATTGTTAGAACATTTTATTACGTTCTAAACAACATTAAATCATACATTTCACATTTTTGAACATGAAATTTATCATGTACGTGCACACTACACATATTCTTCGAGAATAGTGAAATTTCTCGGTTGTGACAAATCTCTTATCCAAAACAAAATTTAAATTCAAATAGGAGAGAATCTTATCTTCTACCCTTATCCAAAGTGGATGCCACCTTTGTTTGTACAAGGATAAGATTTTGTTCAATTCAAATTCATACAGGATTTAAATTTCAAATATTTATTTTAAGACAAGATTTTCAAAATTTAAATTAATCACATATTTGAATTTCAAATTCAAATATAATTAATTTAAATTTCAAATCTTATCATCCAAAAATAAATATTAATTAAATATTTATCTCATTTATTGAATAATATAAAATTATAATTTTACCCCTTCAGCACACAGAGAAAATGCCTACACCTTTGTGGAGGGTGATCTGGATTTTTCTCATTACCAAATGCAAGACAACAAGCCACATATAAATACCCTAATCAACTATCATCTTTAAAGACAACAAAACGCCTACACCTTTGTTGAGGGGGATCTAGAATTTTCTCATTACCAAATGCAAGACAACAAGCCACATATAAATACCCTAATCAACTATCATCTTTAAAGAACTATAGGAGCTAGCAGAGGGATTGATTAGACATATATAATCGGGCTTCTGTACATCCATGTAATCATTGTTCTATACCAAACAACTCAATCACATGATCACTAGTTTCAGGATAACTCCACTACAGACTTGAAACTGAACTCCTAATTATACTACAAATTAAGCAAGCCTCAGAAAAGACACCATCCTATGACCTTGTCAATAATGCATAACCCTCATATGATATCCATGATCAACCTAGGTCAAGATCCGTTCAACCTTTTGATCACGCTATCTCAAAGATCTATTATGCACTCGATAAGAGAATGATTATCCATCATATGTAGATGATAAGTCATTTGACAAGCAAACGACCCAAGGCTTTGTCCATTCTCACTTATCTAGCAAAATACCTTTAAGAGGATAATCTTAACTCTACATTAAAGCTTTGATTCTTTATCTGTAAGCAATCCCTCCATCAGATGTGTACTGTGTACTCAACAAACTAGCCCATTAGCTTACTAAGATGCCCTGGCTTTTGAAACATCAAAGCACACTAGCTACATACATGAAGCTATTCACTTGCTCATGATTAAGGTTATTGCATAATGAACATTAAAAGCAGATTGATCCACTAATAGTAGATTATGCAGATCAATCATGCTTTAGTCCCGATCCAATATATCACCATCAAGCAACATATCTATGTCTCTATTGGGAGTCGAAGCTCCAGACAGTCAAGATAAAGCGTCCCCTAAATTGGCTTTGGACAACATAATAGTCTTAACATAAGTTAGTTGCTCACTCTAACCCTATAGACTACAGACCATAGATTTAGATCACTTAATCTAGAAAGTTGTCTTCTCGCATACAAATGATCATTGCATGTAACCTTCTATCAGTTTAACATAAGCAGTCAATGAGCCATATTTGCTTACATTTATTTTAACATGTAAATACTTTGAGGACTAATAACAATGTAATAAATAACCTCTAATTATTTTATTAATCAGTTCCAAAAATTCAATGAAAAATACATTATTGCTTAGCGCACACCTAATAAGGAATAAATGAACTAGAAGCCCCTTTCTTCTTCTTTGGCTTCTTCTTGCTCTCGGAGGGTTTAGAAGATTCCACCAAGTTAGCCATTCCCTTAGATTGGACCGGAACCCTATCATTGATCATTTGCTCATAAACTTGGAGTTGCTTCATGAACTCAGTAAGTCCTAACTTCCTTGTCACTGGATTATATGCAGCTTTAAACCCCATAAAATCTTTTGATAGATTTTTGAATACCATCTCAATTTGGATGTCGTAGTCCAACTCCGTGTCATTTTTAGTAGCCTCAGTAAAGAATCCTATAAGCATAAGTATATGATCTTTTACTAGAGTACCTGCATTCTACCTAGAGTTCATTATATTTGTAACAACGGACTGTCCAGCTAATTTTTCTTGGCCTCTAAACATGTCCTCCAAGTTATCCATGATCTCCCTGGCAACTTGATAGGTTTCATGTTGCTTTTGTAAAGTGATCATCATACTAGCAAGGATGAAGCATTAACCTATCTCATTAGATTCTCTCCAATGAGTAAACATGACAGGGATATCCTTAAATGGCATGTTAGAACAGGGCCTTGATGGGCATGGTTTGTCTAATATGAACTTATGTCTCTCACAACTAAGAACTATTAGCAAGTTTCTTTTCCAGTCTTTATAATTATCCCCACTAAATTTTGTTTTTAATGAGTATTGAGATTAGAGATGTTGGTGACATTTTGAATTGAAATAAAATTATACAAGAACATCATCACATAGCATAAGCAAATATAAAGAAAGTTTAGCAAATAAAACATACAAGTATATTCCTATATGAAACTTGAAAAATATGTAGTATTGCAATGGTAATTCTTAATACCTATCGTTCCAAGCCACCAAGGGGTGATCATGACACAAATAGTTAAACATAGACCCTGTCCAACCAATATATATTGTCTTAAATCCACTTAGGTTAAGACATATATTAATAACCACTTATTTTGGCCACTGGTTTAGGTAACAGAATTTCTAGGGAAAATTAATAGCTAAACAAGTCTTGAGTGTGTAATTATTGTTTACATAGTGTTAGGAATGCCCTAAGTAGGAAAGATATTTCATATGTATTTTATTTATTTTGAATTGGATAATAAAATTATATTTAAAGTTTATTCATTACATTGCTATATGTCCTCATTTTATTAATATGTTAAAGTAAATGTAAGCGAATGTGGCTCAATGACTGCTTGTGTCAAATTGTTAGAAAGTTGCATACAATGGACTATTGTATGCAAGAAAATAACGTTCTAAAGTAAGCAGTCTAAACTATAGTCCGTAGTTTATGGGTTAGACTGAGCATCTAACTTATATTAAGACTATTATGTTGTCTAAAGCCAATTGGGCAGACGGTTTGTCTTGATTGTCTGGAGCTTTGACTCCCACGTAGAGATGTAGATATGTTGCTTGGTTATGATGTATTGGATTGAGACTAAAGTGTAATTAATCTACGTAGTTCGCTTAAATGGATCATGTCACTTTTAACGTTCATTATGTAATAACTTTAATCCTGAGTAGATGAATCACTTCATATGTATGACTTATGTACTTTGATGTTCCAATGGCTAAAACATCTCATAGGTAGTAAGCTTATAAACTGGTTCATTAAGTACATAACCTGTATACGATGGAGGGTTTGTTTACAGATATTAGAATCATAGCTCCAATGAGAAGTAAAGGTTATCCTCTTAAAGGCATTATACTTGATGTGAAAATGCAAGACTTTGGGTTGTTTGCTAGGTAGATGACTTCTTATTCACATATAGTGAATAATCATTTTCCTATTTGGGAGTATAATGGATTTTTAAGATAGCTTGATTAGTAGGTCGAATGGACTTTGACTAGTTATGAAATACCCTAAGCATGAAAGACATTTTGATGTATTTCATTTATTTTAAACTAGATAATAAAATTATATTTAGAGGTTATTCATTACATTGTTATTTGTCCTTATTCTATTTACATGTTAAAGTAAACGTAAGTAAATATGACTCACTAACTACCTTTGTTAAACTATTCGAATGTTGCATGTAATGGACTTTTGTATGCGAGAAGACAATGTTCTGAAGTAAGCAGTCTAAATTACAGTCCATAGTCTATGGGATTAGACCGAGCATCTAACTCATGTTAAGACTATTATGTTGTCTAAAGCCATGATGGGGACGATTTGTCTTGACTGTCTGGAGCATAGACTCCTAAGTAGAGACATAGATATGTTGCTTAGTGGTGACATATTGGATCAAGACTAAAGCATGATTGATCTATGTAGTCCGTTATGAGTAGATCAATCTGCTTTTGACATTTATTATGCAATAACCTTAATCCTGAGTAGATGAACTACTTCATGTATATGACTTGTGTACTTTGATGTTCTAATGGCTAAAGCATCTCAGAGGTAGTAAGCTTATAAACTAGTTCATTGGGTGCATGACTTGTATACGATGGAGGGTTTGTTTACAAATATTGGAATCATAGCTCTAATAACGAGTTAAGGGTATCCTCTTAAAGGCATTATACTGGATGTAAAATGGACAAGGCCTTAGGTCGTCTACTAGGTGGATGATTTCTTATTCACATATGGTGACTAATCATTTTCTAATTCGATAGTATAATGGAACTTTAAGATAGCTTGATCTATAGCTTGACCTAAGACTGATCATGGATATCATATGAGGGTCTTGCATACATGACAAGGTCATTGGACAATAGCTTGTCACAGGCTTTCGTAATACGGTATATAATTGGGAGTTCAGTTTTAGGTTGATAGTGGTGTGACTCTGAAATTAGTGATCATATGATTGAGTTGTTCGGTATAGAGTAATGATCATATGGATTCATGAGAGCTCGATTATATATGTCCAATTGGCCCTTCTACTAGCTCCACATAATTCCTTAATGGACGGCAAATTGATCAGGGTATACTGGTAGGCTTGTAGTCTTGCATGGATATAGGTAGTGTCTACATAGGATAAGGATGAAAGATAAGATTCTCTCCAGTTGAATTCAAATTTTGTTTTGGATAAGAGATTACATAATTGTTTGAATTCTAAATAAAGTTGTCATGATTTTATTTGAGTTTGAATTGGAGTTGTAGAAAGTTATCCATGAGGACAAAAATTTGACATATAAGTTTTTTGTGGAGTTTGAAATTTGGAATTTAAACTTTGAATTTGAAATTTAAATTTAATATTTGAATATGAAATTCAAATTTGAAATTTGAAATTTGAATTCAAAATTTAAATTTGAAATTTGAATTTGAAGTTTGAATTTTTGAAATTTGAATTCAAATTTTGAATCACAAAATCTTGTGATAATCGAATTTTTATGGGTAATGGCACAAGGAGAATCGGTTTTCTTGTGGATAAGAGATAGGAAGATCTTGTTCGAATCCTACTTGAATTTTGAATTCTAATCCCTTTTAATGGGGCCAAATTTGTTGAAAGGATATCTCTCCTTGATAAGTTCGGATTTTTATGGATAAGGATGTGTGAAAAATTCAAGTTTCAATCTTATTTAAATTTTGAATCTCTCCTTCACATGGTGGTCGAAATCTTTATGGATAAACCTAGGGAGTTCAGATTTTTTAATGGATAAGGGTAAGATGAAATTCATGTTAGAAAATTTTATTTGAATTTTGATTCTCCTCATACTTGGATGGGCAAATCTAGACAAACTTTTGGCCTAGGGGAAATTCGATTTTAGTGAATAAATGAGGAGATAAAATTCAAGTTAAAATCCTGTTTGAATTTTGAATGCAAAATCTCCTAGGGTGGCCAAATCTTCCTTTGATTTTGGCCCATGGTGAGAAGGAAGGGGAGAAAATCTTCTCTTGGTTCAATTAAAATTCAATGGGTCACCTCATGCAAGTTTATGAATAGGGGTCCTACCACTCCAGTTCTTTCAGACCACAGACTCTCAGGTGAGCAAGCTTATTGTTGCACAACTCACCGTGACAATAAGTTCTTTAGAGATCTAGGTGGTCAGAAGGAGACTAGTAGTGCTAGCATACCGATCAAGGATTCGAGTGCCCACACACTCTACCATCCAAGAATTGGAGAATAGTAAAGAAGGCTAGTTGGTTGAAACCCTCCGGTCATTCTTCTCCTGTATCTTTTAGCATCCTCTGAAGGTATAAAGTTATTGTTATTGATTTATTGTATATGACATCACGAATTATTTAATAATCTTAAAAAAATTTTGTAATTCCATTGTGCCACTCTGATGCATTCTTATCGATTTTTTGTTAGGAAATGCCCTAAGTATTAGAGATATTTTGATGTATTCATTTTGAACTGGATAATAAAATTATACATAGAGGTTATTCATTACATTGCTATTTGTCCTCGTCTTATTTACATGTTAAAGTAAATGTAAGCAAATATGGCTCACTGACTGCTTGTGTTAAAACTGTTGGAACGCTGCATGCAATGGACTTTTGTATGCGAGAAGACAATGTTCTAAAGTTAGCAGTCTAAACTATGGTCTGTAGTCTATGGGGTTAGACCGAGCATCTAACTCATGTTAAGACTATTATGTTGTCTAAAGCCTTGGAGGGGACGGTCTGTCTTGACTGTCTGGAGCTGGACTCCCAAGTAGAGACATGGATATGTTGCTCGGTGGTGACATATTAGACCGGGACTAAAGCATGATTGATCTACGTAGTCCGCTATGAGTGGATCAATCTGCTTTTGATGTTCATTGTGCAATAACCTTAATCCTGAGTAAATGAACTACTTTATGTATATGACTTGTGTACTTTGATGTTCCAATGGCTAAAGCGTCTCAGAGATAGTAAGCTTATAGACCGGTTCGTTGGGTGCATGACTTGTATACGATGAAGGGTTTGTTTGCAGATATCGGAATCATAGCTCTGAGGAGTTAAAGGTATCCTCTTAAAGGCATTATACTGAATGTGAAAATGGACAAGGCCTTGGGTCGTCTGCTGGGCGGATGACTTCTTATTCACATATGGTGAATAATCATTTTCTTAATTCGGTGGTATAATGGAACTTTAAGATAGCCTGATCAGTAGGATTAAACGGACTTTGACCTAAGGCTGATCATGGATATCATATGAGGGTTTTGCATATATGACAAGGTCATTGGATGGTAGCTCGTCACAGGCTTACGTAATACGGTATATAATTGGGAGTTCAGTTTCAGGTTTATAGTGGTGTGACTCTGAAATTAGTGATCATATGATTGAGTTGTTCGGTAAAGAATGATGATCATATGGAATCACGGGAGCCCGATTATATATGTCCAATGAGTCCCTCTACTAGCTCCACATAATTCCTTAACGTTTGGCAAATTGATTTGTGTATGCTATTGGCTAGTTTATTATGCATGGATGGTGATGGCACAGGATTAGGATGGTAGACAAGATTCTCTCCGGTTGGATTCAGATTTTGTTTTGGATAATAGAGTACACAATTATTCGATCTCCAAATAAAGTTGCTATGATTTTATTTGAGATTGGATTAGAGTTGTAGAAAATTATCCATGAGAACAAGAATATGAAACACAACCGTTTTATGGAATTTGAAATTTGAATTTTGAAATTTGAAATTTGAATTTTGAAATTTGAAATTTGAAATTTGAATTTGAAATTTGAATTTGAAATTCGAATTTGATTTGAATTTGAAATTTAAATTTGAAATTTGAAATTTGAAATTTGAAATTTGAATTTGAAATTTTAATTTGAAATTTGAAATTCAAATTTTGAATCACAGTCCAAGTAGGATTCGAATTTGTTGTGGAAAATCCACAAGGTTTGAAATTCGAATTTGAGTTGGATTTGGAGAGGATAATCTTGTTAGAATCCTACTTGAATTTTGAATCCAAATCCCAACAAATAACGGACGAAATTTTGAGGATAATCCTCAAGGAAATTTCGGATTTTGTGGATGAGATTCAAGGGTAAATACAAGCTTCAATCCTAGTTGTATTTGGATTCTCTCCTTCCCTGAAAAGTGGTCGAAATTAGGGAGTATCTCTCCTAGGAAATTCGGTTATTTTTGGATAAGGTTGAGATAAGATTTAAGCTTGAAAATCCTAGTGGAATTTTAGATTCTCCCTTATCCATAATGGCCGAAATCTTTAGGAGAAAAATCTCCAAGAAAAATTCGGATTTTTTGGTTGAAAAAGGGAGATAAAATTCTAGTTAAAATCTTGTTTTGATTTGGATTGGATTTATCCTAAGAAAAACTGAATTTTTTGTGGAGATTCTCCCTTGGAAAAATTTAGATTTTATGGGTTTGGATAAGGGAAAATATCTTTTCCTAATCCAATTCAAATTCAGAGATTCACCTCATGCAGGTCTATAAATAGAGGACCTACCACTCCAGTTCTCTCAGACCACAGACTCTTAGGTGAGCAGGCTTATTATTGCACAGCTCATCGTGACAATAAAGTTCTTTAGAGATCTGGGTGGTCAGAAGAAGACTAGCAGTGCTAGCATACTGATCGAGGTTCAGAGTGCCCACACACTCAGCCATTCGGGAATTGGAGAATAGTAGAGAAGGCTAGTTGGTTGAAGCCTCTGGTCATTCTCCTCCTGCAGATTGGCGTCCTTGAGGTATGAGTTTTAATTGTTATTGATTTATTGTATATGGCATCATGAGATATTTAACGATCTAAAATTTTTATTGTTCCGCTGCGCCACTCTGATACGGTTTCACCGATTTATTTTCCTACATTTTTTCCTACAATTTTATCAGAGCTATCTCATGGTTATGTCATGTACATAAATTAGACAATAGTTTAGTCCTTGTAATGTATAGATTTGATATTTAGAAAGTAGCATTCTAGGATTGTTTTATGTTGTTATCATGAATTGTATATGTAGTATGTAATTATTTTAATTTTTTGAATTATTATATGCATACTTGATTTTGCCGGTCTGGTTCCTTAAAATTTATATAAATTGTATCTATGAATTTTTATATAACCATGGGAGTGGTTTATTATCACCGTAATTTTTTCCCATGGATTTTATTTTTTAATCTTTTATAATTTTTATGATTAGAAATTTGTACACCGGAAGCGGTATAGGAAATTTTTGTGTAATTATTCTTGGAGGAGACTAAAGATTGAAGACCATAATTTATTTTTCCCAAAAGTTAGATTTAATTTGAAGATTGAAATTTTGTTTGTGTGGAAAATTCCAATTTAATTATGATTCGAATTAATTTTTGGAGATCCTAATGGGTAAATTAGAATATGGCACAAAAATCGAGGACCGACCCCTCAGGACAGGCCACTAGCCTTGGTGGGGCTGCAGACCCTGGCCTTGGGCCAGATGGGGCTGCGGTAGACCCTGTCCAGGGCTGGACCACCCACGGCCACAGGCTATGCTTGCAGCCAGGGGTGGCTATGCCCCCCCAAGGGCTGTAGCCTAGCGGGCTGCTGTGGTCCGCTTTAGGTACGCAGTCGATGGCTGCAAGCGCTGCCTGTAGCCTAGCAGATTGCTGTAACCTCCGAGGGGTGTAGCCCATGCCTGCAGGGCTACACCTGGCCTGGTCATGGGCTGCCAGCCCCCCGGGGGCTGGAGGCTGCCCACGGCGGCTGCGAGCTTCTGGGCCCATGGGTCGACGAGCTGGAAAATTGGAAAATTCCAATTTTGGAATTTGAGATTTAATTTTAAATCATGTTTAAAAATATGTAATTGAAAATTTGAAATTTTTGAAATTACATATTATTACATATGAAATTTAAATTGTTTAAAATTTGAATTTGAAATTTAAATTTAAAATTCAAATTTGAAATTTGAATTTAAAATTTAAATTTTTGAAATTTGAATTTTAAATGATTTTTAGAATGAGAAATGAATGAAGAGGCTACATGAAGATGGATATAGGAAGATGGAGCAAAATTCAAGACCCAACGAATGCTTTGGATGGAATTTTGTAATCTTTATTTTTTTTCTTTATTCTAGGACGGGACGATGGCTTGGTTATTTAAATTTTTCCATCATTTATTTTTTCTATGATATGTCATGGATGGATGAATATGTATTGATGGATGTTTTAGATGCATATTTGATAACATGTCATATAGGATAAGTGAATGTCGTTCAGACTGTATTGATCATATATATTTCTCAAAACTTGCATGTTTTTCAAAATATTGAGTGGGAGAGGGTTTCAAACAAAAACCGCAGCCTCCATTGTTAATCCATATGTGAAAGCATGGTAATGCCTTACGTCAGTTTTGCCCTAACCACACCCCTCGGTAGGTGTTTACTGCCGCTAGCATACTAGGTTGGATTTCCTATGTGGAAAATATGTTCGGGCATGATTCTATTCATGACCACCCCTTGGTGGCTTGGTAGGACATGGATCGAACTATGCAAACAATGGTTATACACTCAAGACTCGTTTAGTTATTAACCTTCCTTAGAAGCTCTGTTAACTAAATTAGTAGCCAAAATATGCAGTTATTAATATATGTCTTAACCTTAGAGGATTTAAGGCAACATATGTTAGGAAATGTCCTAAGCATTAGAGACATTTTGATGTATTTATTTTGAACTGGATACTAAAATTATATATAAAGGTTATTCATTACATTGCTATCTGTCCCCGTTTTATTTACATGTTAAGGTAAATGTAAGCAACTGTTAGAACGTTGCATACAATGTTCTAAAGTAAGCAGTCTAAACTATAGTCTATAGTCTATAGGGTTACACCGAGCATCTAACTCATGCTAAGACTATTATGTTGTCTAAAGCCTTAGAGGGGACGGTTTGTCTTGACTGTCTGGAGCTGGACTCCCAAGTAGAGACATAGATATGTCGCTTGGTGGTGACATATTAGACCGGGACTAAAGCTTGATTGATCTACGAAGCCCACTTTGAGTGGATCAATATGCTTTTGATGTTCATTGTGCAGTAACCTTAATCCTGAGTAAATGGACAGCTTCATGTATATGACTTGTGTACTTTGATGTTCCAATGGCTAAAGCGTCTCAGAGGTAGTAAGCTTATAGACCGGTTCGTTGGGTGCATGACTTGTATACGATGAAGGGTTCGTTTACAAATATCGGAATCATAGCTCTAATGAGGAGTTAAGGGTATCCTCTTAAAGGCATTATACTAAATGTGAAAATGGACAAGGCCTTGGGTCGTCTGCCGGGCGGATGACTTTTTATTCACATATGGTGAATAATCATTTTTTATTTGGTAGTATAATGGAACTTTAAGATAGCCTGATCAGTAGGATTAAATGAACTTTGGCCTAAGGCTGATCATGGATATCATATGACGGTTCTGCATACATGACAAGGTCATTGGACGATAGCTTGTCATAGGCTTACGTAATATGGTATATAATTGGGAGTTCAGTTTCAGGTTTATAGTGATGTAACTCTGAAATTAGTGATCATGTGATTGAGTTGTTCGGTAAAGAATGATGATCATATGGATTTGCAGGAGCCCGATTATATATGTCCAATTAGTCCCTCTACTAGCTCAACATAATTCCTTAACATTTGGCAAATTGATTTGTGTATGCTATTGGCTAGTTTATTATGCATGGATGGTGTTGACATAGGATTAGGATGGTCAGATTCTCTCCGGTTGGATTCAGATTTTGTTTTGGATAATAGAGTACACAATTATTCGAACTCCAAATAAAGTTACCATAATTTTATTTGAGATTAGATTGGAGTTGTAGAAAATTATCCATGAGAATAAGAATTTGAAATATAACTATTTTGTGGATTTTGCAGTTTGAATTTTGAAATTTGAAATTTGAAATTTGAATTTGAAATTCGAATTTGAATTTGAAATTTGAAATTTGAAATTGAAATTTGAAATTTGAAATTTGAAATTTGAAATTTGAAATTTGAATTTGAAATTTGAAATTCAAATTTTGAATGACAATCAAGCGGGATTCGAATTTGTTGTGGTAAATCCACAAGGAATGAAATTCGAATTTGAGTTGGATATGGAGAGGAAATCTTGTTTGAATCCTTCTTGACTTTTGAATCCAAATCCTAACCAAATATGGGCGAAAATTTTGAGGATTATCCTCAATGAATTTTTTGATTTTTGGGGATAAGGTTCAAGGAAAAATTCAAGTTGTAATCCAAGTTGAATTTGGATTCTCTCTTCCCTGATTATGGCCGAAAATTTGAGGAAGATCTCCTAGGAGATTTTCAGTTATTTTGGATAAGGGTGAGATAAGATTCAAGCTTGAAAATCCTAGTGAATTTTTTATTCTTCCTTATCCAAAAGTGGCTGAAAGTTTTGTGGGGATTTTCCCCTTGGTTTTTCAGATTTTTTGGTCAAAAAAGGGAGATAAGATTTATGTTAAAATCTTGTTTGAATTTGGATTGGATAATCTTCAATAATGGCTGAAATTTGTTGGGATTTTTCCGTGGATAATTTCAGATTTTATGGTTGTGGATAAGGGAGAATATCTTCTCCTAATCCAATTCGAATTCAGAGAATCACCTCATGCAGGTCTATAAATAGAGGTCCTACCGCTCCTGTTTTCTAAGACCACAGACTCTCAAGTAAGCCGGCTTATTGTTGCACAACTCACCGTGACAATAAGTTCTTTAGAGATCTGGGTGGTCGGAAGAAGACTAGCAGTGCTAGCATACCGATTGAGGTTCAGAGTGCCCACACACTCAGCCATTCGGGAATTGGAGAATAGTAGAAAAGGCTAGTTGGTTGAAGCCCTCCGATCATTCTCCTCCTACAGATTAGCGTCCTTGAGGTATGAGTTTTAATTGTTGCTAAAAAATTTTATTGTTCCGCTGTGCCACTCGAATACGTTTTTACCGATTTATTTTCCTACAATTGGTATCCGAGCCATCTCATGACTATGCCATGCATATAAATTAGACAATTACTTAGTCTTTTATTTATGTATGGACTTGATATTTAGAGAGTGGCATTCTAGGATTCCTTTATGTTGTTATCATGGATTATGTATATAGTATGTGGTTATTTTTATTTTTTAAATTATTATAAGCATGCTTATTTTTGCCGGTTATGGTTCCTTAGAATTTAGAAAAATTGTATCTAGGATTTTTATGTAATCATGGGAGCAGTTTTTTATTACTGTAATTTTCACATGGATTTTAATTTTGTCTCTTAGAATTATTATGGTTAGAATTTTTGTACATCGGAAACAGTTTAGGAAATTTTATGTAATTATTCTTGGAGGAGATTGAAGATTGAAGATCGTAATTTATTTTTCCCAAAAGTTAAATTTAATTTAAAGGTTGAAATTTTGATTGTGTGGAAATTTCAATTTTAATCGGGATTCAAATTAACTTTTGGAGATCATAATGGGTAAATTAGAATATGACATGAAAATCGAGACACGACCCTTTGGGATAGGCCATCGGGCTTTGATGGGGCAGCGGCAGCCCCTTGACAGGCCATAACCACCCACGGCCGTAGGCTTGGCCTGCAGCCGTGGATGGCCGTGGCTTAGCCATGGCTGGCCGCAGCCTGGGCGTGCAGCCTGTAGCTGCAGGTGCTGCTTGCAGCTTGCCGGCTGCTGGGCCCAGCCTGGGCGTGTAGCCTAGTGCTGTAAGCTTGGCCTGCAGCCCGACAGGGCTACACAAGGGGCGGCCGTGGGTTGCCAGCCCCCTAGGGGCTGGGGGCTACCCACAGCAGCTGCCGCCTCTGGGGCTTGTGGTGCAATGGTTCAAAAAAACTTTGATTTTTAAATTTGAGATTTAATTTTAAATCATGTTTAAAAATATGTAATTGAAATTTTGAAATTTTTGAAATTACATATTATTATACATGATGTTTAAAATTGTTTAAAAATTTGAATTTAAAATTTAAATTTGAAATTCGAATGTGGAATTTGAATTTGAAATTTAAATTTTTGGAATTTAAATTTTAATTGATTCATGGGATGAGAAATAAATGGAGAGGCTACATAAAGATAGATACAAGAAGACGGAACAAAATTCAAGACCCAAAGAATGCTTTGGATGGAATTTTGTAATCTTTATTTTCTTTGTTCTAGGATGGAACCATGGCTTGGTTATTTATCTGTCAATTATTTTTTCTGTGATATGTCATGGATGTATAAATATGTATTGATGGATGTTTTATATGCATATTTGATAACATGTCATATAGGATAGGTGAGCACCACTCATACTATATTGATCATACATATTTGTCAAAACTTACATGTTTTTCAAAATATTAAGTGGGAGAGGGTTTCAAACAAAACCTACGGCCTCCATTGTCGATCCACATGTGAAAGCATGGTAACGCCTCACGTCAATTCTGCCCTGACCACACCCCTCGGTAGGTGTTTACCACCGTCGGTATACTAGATTGGATCTCCTATGTGGAAAACCTGTTCGGGTACGATCCTATTCATGAGCACCCCTCGTTGGCTTGGTAGGACGTGGATCGGGCTACGTAAACAATGGTTATACACTCAAGACTTGTTTAGTTATTGACCTTCCATAGAAGCTCTGTTAACTAAATTGGTGGCCAAATAAGCGGTTATTAATATATGTCTTAACCTTGGAGGATTTAAGGCAACATATATTAATTGGACGGGGTCCATTTTCCGGCTATTTGTTTTCATGACCACCCCTCGGTGGCTTGGGGCAATAGGTGCTAAGAATTACTGTTGCAATGCTACATGTTTTTCAAGTTTCATGTAGGAACATACTTGTATGTTTTATTTGCTAAATTATTTGTATATTTGCTTAGGCTTTGTAATGATGTCTAGTATAATTTTATTTCAGTTCAAAATGTCACCGACACCCCTCATTTCAATACTTACTGAGAATAAACTGAATGGCGATAATTATAAGGATTGGAAAAGAAATCTGTTCATAGTTCTCAACTGCGAGAGACACAAGCTTATACTGGACGAGCCATGCCCACCAGGGCCCAAACCTGACACACTGCTTGAGGAGGTCCCGATTGCCTATACTAGTTGGAGAGAATCCAATAATATAGCTCGATGCTGCATGCTTGCTAGCATGACGAGTGCTTTATAAAAGTAGCATAAGACTTATCAGGTTGCTAGGGAGATCATGGGCAATCTGGAGGACATGTTCAGAGGCCAAGAAAAATTGGCTCGACAGTCCGCTATCACCAGCATTATGAACTCTAAGCAAAAGGTAGGTACCCCGGTGAAAGACCATATGATCACTCTAATGGGATTCTTTGCTGAGGCTATTGAGAACGATGCTGAGTTGACTACAACACCCAGATCGAGATAGTGTTCAAAACTCTATCTAAAGATTTTGTGGGGTTTAAGGCTGCATACAATCTGGCGACAAGGGAGTTAGGACTAACCGAGCTCATGAAGCAACTCCAAGCTCATGAGCGGATGATCAGGGATGGAGATGCTGTCCAACCCAAAGGAGAGGCTAATTTGGTGGAATCTTCCAAACCCTCACAGAAGAGGAAGAGGCCAAATCAGAAGTAAGTGGCTTCCAGTTCTTCTAATCCTCCTGTTTCGGATGGAAAGAAGAAGAACAAGAACAAGAAGCCCAGGGACCTTAAAAAGTCCAAATGCTTTCGTTGTGGGAAGGTAGGTCACTTCAAATCATAGAAATATCGGTAACTTGTTTAATAAAGGATTCTTATTCAGTTTCTTTTAGTAAAAGAGTTGATATTCATGGAAATAAGTCTTTTATCTATTCTGGATGGATGGATGGAAACCTATATTTGATCAAACCAAAGATGTACTCACTGCTTGACACCGAATTAATAGATAACCCTAAAAGGTTGAAAGTTTCTCACTCTAACAAGGCATATCTTTGGCATTTAAGACTTGGTCATATTAATCAGGATAGGATTCAAAGATAGGTGAAAGACGGTCCTCTGGAATCTCTGGAGGAGGTACCTCTTCCTCAATGTGAATCTTGTCTAGAGGGAAAGATGACTAAAAGGTCTTTTGGAGCTAAGGGTATAAGGGCTCAGGAGCTCTTAGAAATTGTGCACACTAACGTATGTGGCCCCATGAATGTCACAGCACGAGGAGGGTTTGAGTATTATGTCTCCTTTATAGACGATTACTCGAGGTATATATATGTGTATCTGATGCACCGTAAGAGAGAAACCTTTGACAAGTTCAAAGAGTATCGTGCAGAAGTGGAAAAGCAATTGGATAAATCCATAAAAGACATTTTGATCTGATCGAGGTGGCAAATACCTCTCCGATGAATTTCCAGGACATCTTGTAGAGAACGGGATATTATCCCAATTGACTGCACCTGGTACTCCACAACAGAATGGTGTAGTCGAAAGGAGAAACAGGACCTTATTGGATATGGTACAATCCATGATGAGTTATTCAATGCTGCCATTATCATTTTGGGGATATGCTTTACAAACAGCGTGCTATATTCTGCACCAGTTTCTTAGTAAATCAATTCCCAAAACTCCGTATGAATTGTGGCGTGGCAGGAAGCCCTCCTTTGGACATATGAGAATATGGGGCTGCCTGGCGCATGTACTGGATGGGGATGCGAAGAAATTGGAACCAAGATCAGAATTGTGCATGTTTGTAGGGTATCCAAAAGGAACTAAAGGAGGCCTATTCTATAACTCAAAGGAACAAAAATTCATTGTTTCAACCCATGCGACATTCTTGGAGGAAAGTCACATGAATGACTTTAAGCCTCGAAGCAAAGTAGTGCTAGAGGAGTTATCGGGTGAAAGAACTGCTCCACAGATTTCGGTCTTGAACGTATGTCTGAGTTCCGGTGAAAGACCTACAGACGATCAACAATTTCGGGTGCCTCGTCGTAGTGGGAGGGTTTTGAAGAAACATAATTTCTTTATGTATGATGCTGAGGTATACCAAGCTAAGGCTCATGAACACAAGGATGATCCGATCACCTATGATGAAGCTATAAATGATGTTGATTCTAAATCTTGGAAACAGGCTATGAACAATGAGATAGATTCTATGAAATCGAACTCTGTTTGGGAACTTGTAGATTTGCCAGATAGGATAAAACCCATTGAATGCAAATGGGTTTACAAAAGAAAGAAGGATGCGGAAGGGAGAGTAAAAACTTTCAAAGCTAGACTGGTTGCAAAGGGGTACACACAAAAGGCTGGAATCGATTACGATGAAACCTTTTCGCGTATTGCTATGCTGAAGTCTATCCGTATTCTTCTGTCCGTTGTTGCGGCTCTCGATTACGAGATCTGGCAAATGGATGTCAAGACGGCATTCTTGAATGGCCATCTTGAATAGTGTATCTATATGATATAGCCCGAAGGGTTCGTAGCGAAAGGCCAAGAGAGGAAAGTCTGCAAGTTGCTTAGATCCATTTATGGATTAAAGCAAGCATCCTGCTCATGGAACCAGAGGTTTGATCAAGCAATTAAGACATTTGGTTTTGAGCAGAACGTTGATGAACCCTGTGTTTATAAACGTATTAAGGATGGAAAAGTGGTCTTTCCGATACTCTATGTCGATGATATACTACTCATTAGGAATGATGTAGGGAACTTATCATCGGTCAAGTTTTGGTTACACCAACAGTTTGACATGAAGGACTTGGGAGAAGCTAATTATGTTCTAGGCATTCATCTCTTCAGAGATCGAAAGAACAAAATGATAGCGTTATCCCAAGCTTCATACATAGATAAAATAATTGATAAATATGCAATACAAGAGGCAAAGAAAGGTACACAACCTTCTATTGCTGGTCTAACTCTTTCATTGGATGACTATCTCAAGACATTGGAAGAAAGAGAGCGTATGAGTAAGATCCCTTATGCATCCGTTGTGGGTAGCCTTATGTATGCTATGCTTTCCACTCACCTAGACATATGTTTTATAGTAGGTATGGTGAGTCGATGTCAAGCAAATCCTGGAACCAAGTACTGGCAAGCAGTAAGGCATATACTCAAGTATCTTAAGAGAACGAGGGATTATATGCTGGCGTATTTTGGTGGGGACCTAACACCTGTAGGATACATGGACTCAGATTTCCAGACTTGTAAGGATTTGAGGAAATCGACATCTAGATTAGTGTTTTTGCTCGGAGGAGGCGCCATTGTGTGGGGGAGTGTGAAGCAGGGCTGCACAGGTGACTCTACTATGGAGGCTGAGTATGTGGCTTCGGCTGAGGCATCTAAAGAAGTGGTTTGGCTCTGTAAGTTCTTTAGAGACCTTGAGGTCATTCCGGGTGTTGACAAGCCTATCACGCGTTACTGTGATAACACTAGAGCTATTGCCAACACAAGGGAATCTTGGCACCACAAGAGGACCAAGCACATAGATCGGAGATATCATATTATTAGAGGGCACGTGGAGACAGGACAAGTAGATGTACGTAAGATCGCGTCCGAGGACAACGTTGCCGATCCCTTTACTAAGACTTTGGTGGCTAGAAGCTTTGAGAGGCACGTAGAGGCGATGAGGACGCGTAACATGGCATATCTGCTGACTTAGGGCAAGTGGGAGATTGTTAGGAAATGCTCTAAGCATTAGAGATATTTTGATGTATTTATTTTGAACTGGATAATAAAATTATATATAGAGGTTATTCATTACATTGCTATCTGTCCTCGTTTTATTTACATGTTAAAGTAAATGTAAGCAAATATGACTCCCTGACTCCTTGTATTAAACTGTTAGAACATTGCATGCAATGGACTTTTGCATGCTAGAAGACAATGTTCTAAAGTAAGCGGTCTAAACTATGGTCTGTAGTCTATGGGGTTAGACCGAGCATCTAACTCATGTTAAGACTATTATGTTGTTTAAAGCCTTGGAAGGGAAGGTTTGTCTTGATTGTCTGGAGCTGGACTCCTAAGTAGAGACATAAATATGTTACTTGGTGGTGACATATTAGACCGGGACTAAAGCGTGATTGATCTACGAAGTCCACTTTGAGTGAATCGATCTGCTTTTGATGTTCATTGTGCAGCAACCTTAATCCTGAGTTAATGGACAGCTTCATGTATATGACTTGTGTACTTTCATGTTCTAATGGCTAAAACGTCTCAGAGGTAGTAAGCTTATAGACCAGTTCGTTAGGTGTTTGACTTGTATACGATGAAGGGTTCGTTTACAGACATCAGAATCATAGCTCGGATGAGGAGTTAAGGGTATCCTCTTAAAGGCATTATACTGAATGTGAAAATGGATAACGCCTTAGGTCGTCTGTTGGGCAGATGACTTCTTATTCACATATGGTGAATAATCATTTTTTATTTGGTAGTATAATGAAACTTTAAGATAGCCTGATCAGTAGGATTAAACGGACTTTGGCCTAAGGCTGATCATGGATATCATATGACGGTTCTGCATACATAACAAGGTCATTGGATGATAGCTTGTCATAGGTTTACGTAATATGGTATATAATTAGGAGTTCAGTTTCAGGTTTATAGTGGTGTGATTCTGAAATTAGTGATCATATGATTGAGTTGTTCGGTAAAGAATGATGATCATATGGATTTGCAGGAGCCCGATTATATATGTCCAATTAGTCCCTCTACTAGCTCCACATAATTTCTTAACGTTTGACAAATTGATTTGTGTATGCTATTGGTTGGTTTATTATGCATAGATGGTGATGACATAGGATTAGGATGGTAGACAAGATTCTTTCCGGTTGGATTCAGATTTTGTTTTGGATAATAGAGTACACAATTATTCGAACTCTAAATAAAGTTGCCATGATTTTATTTGAGGTTGAATTGGAGTTGTAGAAAATTATCCATGAGAACAAGAATTTGAAATACAACTGTTTTGTGGATTTTGAAATTTGAATTTTGAATTAGAAATTTGAATTTGAAATTCGAATTTGAAATTTGAATTTGAAATTTAAATTTGAAATTTGAAATTTGAAATTTGAAATTTGAATTTAAAATTTGAATTTGAAATTTGAAATTCAAATTTTAAATCACAGTCTAAGTGAGATTCGAATTTGTTGTGGTAAATCCACAAGGAATGAAATTCAAATTTGAGTTGGATATGGAGAGGAAATCTTGTTTGAATCCTACTTGAATTTTGAATCCAAATCCCAACCAAATATGGACGAAAATTTTGAGGATTATCGTCAATGACTTTTTAGATTTTTGTGGATAAGGTTCAAGGAAAAATTCAAGTTTCACTCCCAGTCGAATTTGGATTCTCTCCTCCCTGATTATGGCCAAAAATTTGAGGAAGATCTCCTCAGAGATTTTCGGTTATTTTGGATAACGGTGAGATAAGATTCAAGCTTGAAAATCCTAGTGAATTTTTTATTCTTCCTTATCCAAAAGTGGTCGAAATTTTTGTGGGGATTTTCCCCTTTGTTTTTCGGATTTTTTGGTTGAAAAAGGGAGATAAGATTCATGTTAAAATCTTGTTTGAATTTGGATTAGATAATCTTCAATAATGGCTGAAATTTGTTGGGATTTTCCCTTGGATAATTTTAGATTTTATGGTTATGAATAAGGGAGAATATCTTCCCCTAATCCAATTCGAATTCAGAGAATCACCTCATGCAAGTTTACAAATAGAGGTCCTGCCACTCTAGTTCTCTAAGACCACAGACTCTCAGGTTAGCACGCTTATTGTTGCATAACTCATCGTGACAATAAGTTCTTTAGAGATCTGGGTGGTCGGAAGAAAACTAGTAGTGCTAGCATACCGATCGAGGTTCAGAGTGCCGACACACTCAGCCATTCAGGAATTGAAGAATAGTAGAGAAGGCTAGTTGGTTTAAGCCCTCCAGTCATTCTCCTCTTACAAATTAGCGTCCTTGATGTTAGGAAATGCCCTAAGTATTAGAGACATTTTGATGTATTCATTTTGAACTGGATAATAAAATTATACTTAGAGGTTATTCATTACATTGCTATCTGTCCTCGTCTTATTTACATGTTAAAGTAAATGTAAGCAAATATGGCTCACTGACTGCTTGTGTTAAAACTGTTAGAATGTTGCATGCAATGGATTTTTGTATGCAAGAAGACAATGTTCTAAAGTTAGCAGTCTAAACTATGGTCTGTAGTCTATGGGGTTAGACCGAGCATCTAACTCATGTTAAGACTATTATGTTGTCTAAAGCCTTGGAGGGGACGGTCTGTCTTGACTGTCTGGAGCTGGACTCCCAAGTAGAGACATGGATATGTTGCTTGGAGGTGACATATTAGACCGGGACTAAAGCGTGATTGATCTACGTAGTCCGCTATGAGTGGATCAATCTGCTTTTGACGTTCATTGTGCAATAACCTTAATCCTGAGTAAATGAACTACTTCATGTATATGACTTGTGTACTTTGATGTTCCAATGGCTAAAGCGTCTCAGAGGTAGTAAGCTTATAGACCGGTTCGTTGGGTGCATGACTTGTATACGATGAAGGGTTTGTTTGCAGATATCGGAATCATAGCTCTGAGGAGTTAAAGGTATCCTCTTAAAGGCATTATACTGAATGTGAAAATGGACAAGGCCTTGGGTCGTCTGCTGGGCGGATGACTTCTTATTCACATATGGTGAATAATCATTTTCTTGATTCGGTAGTATAATGGAACTTTAAGATAGCCTGATCAGTAGGATTAAACGGACTTTGACCTAAGGCTGATCATGGATATCATATGAGGGTTTTGCATATATGACAAGGTCATTGGATGGTAGCTCGTCACAGGCTTACGTAATACGGTATATAATTGGGAGTTCAGTTTCAGGTTTATAGTGGTGTGACTCTGAAATTAGTGATCATATGATTGAGTTGTTCGGTACAGAATGATGATCATATGGAATCACGGGAGCCCGATTATATATGTCCAATCAGTCCCTCTACTAGCTCCACATAATTCCTTAACGTTTGGCAAATTGATTTGTGTATGCTATTGGCTAGTTTATTATGCATGGATGGTGATGACACAGGATTAGGATGGTAGACAAGATTCTCTCCGGTTGGATTCAGATTTTGTTTTGGATAATAGAGTACACAATTATTCGAACTCCAAATAAAGTTGCCATGATTTTATTTGAGATTGGATTGGAGTTGTAGAAAATTATCCATGAGAACAAGAATATGAAATACAACTGTTTTGTGGAATTTGAAATTTTGAATTTTGAAATTTGAATTTTGAATTTTGAAATTTGAAATTTGAATTTTGAATTTGAAATTTGAATTTGAAATTCGAATTTGAAATTTGAATTTGAAATTTAAATTTGAAATTTGAAATTTGAAATTTGAAATTTGAATTTGAAATTTGAATTTGAAATTTTGAATCACAGTCCAAGTAGGATTCGAATTTGTTGTGGAAAATCCACAAGGTTTGAAATTCGAATTTGAGTTGGATTTGGAGAGGATAATCTTGTTAGAATCCTACTTGAATTTTGAATCCAAATCCCAACAAAAGTGGGCGAATTTTTTGAGGATAATCCTCAATGGAAAATTCGGTTTTTGTGGATAAGATTCAAGGGTAAATTCAAGCTTCAATCCTAGTTGAATTTGGATTCTCTCTAATCCCTAAAAGTGGCCGAAATTTTGGAGCCTAAATCCTAGGAAATTCGGTTATTTTTGGATAAGGTTGAGATGAGATTTAGCTTGAAAAATCCTAGTGGAATTTTGATTCTTCCTTATCCTAAAAGTGGCCGAAAATTTGGAGAAGATTTTCTCCTAAAGATTTCGGATTTTTTGGTTGAAAAAGGGAGATAAAATTCTAGTTAAAATCTTGTTTAGATTTGGATTGGATTTATCCTAGGAAAACCGAATTTAATTGTGGAGATTCTCCCTTGGAAAATTCGGATTTTATGGGTTTGGATAAGGGAAAATATCTTTTCCTAATCCAATTCAAATTCAGAGATTCACCTCATGCAGGTCTATAAATAGAGGTCCTGCCACTCCAGTTCTCTCAGACCACAGACTCTCAGGTGAGCAGGCTTATTGTTGCACAGCTCATCGTGACAATAAAGTTCTTTAGAGATCTGAGTGGTCGGAAGAAGACTAGCAGTGCTAGCATACCGATCGAGGTTCAGAGTGCCCACACACTCAGCCATTCGGGAATTGGAGAATAGTAGAGAAGGCTAGTTGGTTGAAGCCTCCGGTCACTCTCCTCCTGTTCATTGGCGTCCTTGAGGTATGAGTTTTAATTGTTGTTGATTTATTGTATATGGCATCATGAGATATTTAACGATCTAAAAATTTTTATTGTTCCGCTGCGCCACTCTGATATGTTTTTACCGATTTATTTTCCTACACTTGAGGTATGAGTTTTAATTGTTGTTGGTTTATTGTATATGGCATCATGAGATATTTAACAATCTAAAAAATTTTATTGTTCCGCTGCGCCACTCTGATACGTTTTTACCGATTTATTTTCCTACAACATACATTTGTTTTACGGGGTCTATATTCTGGCTATTTGTCCCATGACTACCCCTCGGTTGCTTGGGGCAATAGGTGCTGAGAATTACTATTGTAATGCTACATGTTTTTTCAAGTTTCATGTAGGAACATACTTGTATGTTTTATTTGCTAAATTTTCTCTATATTTGCTTGGGCTTTATAATGATATTCTTGTACAATTTTATTCAGTTCAAAATATCACCAACACCCCTCATTTCAATACTTACTAAATGGCAATAATTATAAAGATCGGAAAAGGAATCTATTTATAGTTCTCAATTACGAGAGACATAAGTATGTACTAGACGAACCATGCCCACCTGGGCTATGATAATCGGGAATTTTAGATTCTTGGAGTAGATTAAAATTATATGAATGTATTAATTTTAATGAATAAAATATGAAAAAGTTGTGTTTTAATACTGTTGTAAATACTGTAAAAATGTTCCGGCAGTGTTAAAGTTAGTGAGTTTGGAGTTGAAAAATCTTATTGAACAGAATCGGGTGAGACGGTTCGAAAACGGAACCAAAAACCCTAGAAAATACATTAAAATGCACTAAAAAAATAAAAATTTATGGTAATTTTGACCAAACAGAAGTAAAATAAAACAAACTAATCACATCGGAGGCACCCAAAACCTGCCTACACAATTTCGGTAAAGTTCCGTTCAATTTGACTTTTGGTCAAAATTTGACCACGAATTAATATACGAATTAATTCAAAGGATGACCTCACATTTATGATGTCATAAATATAGTTTTTTTAAGGCTTGGAAAGTAATTTGGTAAGGTGTAAGGTTAGGATTTTTTGTCTTTTTGATCAATGGCCAAGATCTAGCCAAAAAGACATTGGAAAAAATTTTAAAATTTAAAAAAAAAACCCATTCGGCCACCTAGAAAGAAGGCAGCAAAAAAATTTATTTTTAGCCCAAAAATATTGCATTTTAGTCCTTGAACAAATAGGAAATTGTTGGAAAAAAATTACCAAAAGGTCCCTTGCTTTTGCCTATAAATAGGCTTCAAAAAATCTATTTGAAAATTAGAGAAAAGTGGCTAAACTCTTGCCAATTTTCTGCAGCCAAAATCATGCCCCTTAAGTGCATTCCAAGCCAAAAATTTCCAAAATTTCATACCAAAAATAGCCTCCAATTTACGACGGAGGGTCGCATAGCTGACGCTACGATGGAGGCTGAGTATGTGGCTGCGGCTTAGGCATCTAAAGAAGCGGTTTGACTCCACAAGTTCTTTAGAGACCTTAAGGTCATTCCGGGTGTTGTCTATAGGAAAATAAATCGGTAAAAACGTATCAGAGTGGCGCAGTGGAATAATAAAAATTTTAGATCGTTAAATATCTCATGATGCCATATACAATAAACCAACAACAATTAAAACTCATACCTCAAGGACGCCAATATGCAGGAGGAGAATGACCGGAGGGCTTCAACCAACTAGCCTTGTCTACTATTCTCCAATTCCAGAATGGCTGAGTGTGTGGGCACTCTGAACCTCGATCGGTATGCTAGCACTGCTAGTCTTCTTCTGACCACCCAGATCTATAAAGAACTTATTGTCACGGTGAGTTGTGCAACAATAAGCCTGCTCACCTGAGAGTCTATGGTCTTAGAGAACTGGAGTGGCAGGACCTCTATTTATAGACCTGCCTGAGGTGATTCTCTGAATTCGAATTGGATTAGGAGAAGATATTCTCTCTTACCCACAACCATCAAATCTGAAATTATTCAAGGGAAAATCCCAACAAATTTAGGCCATTATAGGATAATTCCAATCCAAATCTAAACAAGATTTTAGCTAGAATTTTATCTCCATTTTTTCAACCAAAAATTCTGAAAATTTAAAGGAGAAATCTCCACCAAGATTTTAGCCACTTTTGGATAAGGAAGAATCAAAATTCCACTAGGAATTTCAAGCTTGAATCTTATCTCATCCTTATCCAAAATAATCGAAAATCTCCTAGGATATTTACTCCAAAAATTCGGCCATTATCAGGGAGGAGAGAATCCAAATTCAACTGAGATTGAAACTTGAATTTTTCCTTGAACCTTATCCATAAAAATCCAAAAATTCATTAAGGATATTCCTCAAAATATTCGTCCATATTTGGTTAGGATTTGGATTCAAAACTCAAGTAGGATTCTAACAAGATTTTCCTTTCCATATCCAACTCAAATTCGAATTTCATTCCTTGTGGAGTTAACACAACAAATTCGAATCCTACTTGGACTGTGATTCAAAATTTGAATTTCAAATTTCAAATTCAAATTCAAATTCAAATTCAAATTTCAAATTTCAAATTTCAAATTTCAAATTTAAATTTCAAATTCAAATTTCAAATTTGAATTTCAAATTCAAATTTCAAATTCGAATTTCAAATTCAAAATTCAAATTTCAAATTTCAAAATTCAAATTTCAAAATCCACAAAACAGTTGTATTTCAAACTCTTGTTCTCATAGATAATTTTCTACAACTCCAATCCAATCTAAAATAAAATCATGGCAACTTTATTTGGAGTTTGAATAATTGTGTACTCTATTATCCAAAACAAAATCTGAATCCAACCGGAGAGAATCTTGTCTACCATCCTAATCCTATGTCAACACCATCCATACATAATAAACTAGCCAATAGCATACACAGATCAATTTTGCCAAACGTTAAGAAATTTTGTGGAGCTAGTAGAGGGACTAATTGGACATATATAATCGGGCTCCTGCAAATCCATATGATCATCATTCTTTACCGAACAACTCAATCATATGATCACTAATTTTAGAGTCACACCATTATAAACCTGAAACTGAACTCCCAATTATATACCGTATTACATAAGACTGTGACAAGCTATCGTCCAATGACCTTGTCATGTATGCAGAACCCTCATATGATATCCATGATTAGCCTTAGGCCAAAGTCCGTTTAATCCTACTGATCAGGCTATCTTAAAGTTCCATTATACTACTGAATTAAGAAAATGATTATTCACCATATGTGAATAAGAAGTCATCCACCCTGAAGACGACCTAAGGCCTTGTCCATTTTCACATTCAGTATAATGCCTTTAAGAGGAGATCTTTAACTCCTCATTAGAGCTATGATTAAGATATCCGTAAACGAACCCTTCATCGTATACAAGTCATGCACCTAACGAACCAGTCTGTAAGCTTACTACCTCTAAGACGCTTTAGCCATTGGAACATCAAAGTACACAAGTCATATACATGAAGCTCTCCTTTTACTCAGGATTAAGGTTACTGCACAATGAACGTCAAAAGCAAGTCGATCCACTCAAAGCAGACTTCGTAGATCAATCACGCTTTAGTACCGGTCTAATATGTCACCACCAAGCAACATATCTATGTCCCTACTTGGGAGTCTAGCTCTAGATAGTGAAGACAAACCGTCCCCTCCAAGGCTTTAGACAGCATAATAGTCTTAATATAAGTTAGATGCTCGGTCTAACCCCATAGACTACAGACCATAGTTTAGATTGCTAACTTTAGAACATTATCTTTTCACATATAAAAGTCCATTGCATGCAACGTTCTAATAGTTTAACATAAGTAGTCAGGGAGCCATATTTGCTTACATTTACTTTAACATGCAAATAAAACGAGGACAGATAGCAATGTATCGAATAACCTCTATATATAATTTTATTATCCAGTTTAAAATAAATACATCAAAATGTTTCTAATACTTAGGGCATTTCCTAACATTGGCAAGCCTATCACACATTACTGTGATAACACTTGGGCTATTGCCAACATAAGGGAATCTCGGCACCACAAGAGGACCAAGCATATAGATCGGAGGTATCACATTATAAGAGGGCATGTGGAGATAGGACAAGTGGATGTATATAAGATCGCGTCTGAGGACAACATTGCCAATCCCTTTACTAAGACTTTGGTGGCTAGAAGCTTTGAAAGGCATGTAGAGGCGATGGGGATACGTAAGATGGCACATCTGCTGGCTTAGGCCAAGTGGGAGATTGTTAGGAAATGCCCTAAGCATTAGAGACATTTTATGTATTTATTTTGAACTGGATAATAAAATTATAATATAGAGGTTATTCATTATATTGCTGTTTGTCCTTATTCTATTTACATGTTAAAGTAAAGGTAAGCAAATATGGCTCACTGACTGCTTGTGTTAAAACTGTTAGAACGTTGTATGCAATGGATTTTTGTATGTAGGAAGACAATGTTCTAAAGTAAGCGGTCTAAACTAAGGTCTGTAGTCTATGGGGTTAGATCGAGCATCTAACTCATGTTAAGACTATTATGTTGTCTTAAGCCATGCTGGGGATGGTTTGTCTTGACTGTCTAGAGCATAAACTCCCAAGTAGCGACATAGATATGTTGTTTGGTGGTGACATATTAGACTGGGACTAAAGCATGATTGATCTACGTAGTCCGCTATGTAATAACCTTATGCAATCTGCTTTTGACAATCTGCTTTTGATCTACGTAGACATGGACTAAAGTAGATCAATCTGCTTTTGACATTCATTATGCAATAACCTTAACCCTGAGTAAATGAACTACCTCATGTATATGACTTGTGTACTTTGATGTTATAATGGCTAAAGCATCTCAGAGGTAGTAAGCTTATAGATCGGTATGTTAGGTACATGACTTGTATACGATGAAGGGTTTGTTTACAGATATCAGAAGCGTAGCTCTAAGGAGTTAAAGGTATCCTCTTAAAGGCATTATAGTGGATGTGAAAATGGACAAGGCCTTAGGTCGTCTGCTAACAGATGAGTTCTTATTCACATACGGTGAATAATCATTTTCTTATTCGGTAGTATAATGAAACTTTAAGATAGCCTGATCAGTAGGATTAAATAGACTTTGACCTAAGGTTGATCATGGATATCATATGAGGGTTCTGCATACATGACAAGGTCATTGGACATTAGTTTGTCACAGGCTTTCATAATACAGTATATAATTGGGAGTTCAATTTCAGGTTAATAGTGGTATGACTCTGAAATTAGTGATCATATGATTGAATTGTTCGATACAGAATGATGATCATACGGATTCATGGGAGCATGATTATATATGTCCAATTGGTCCCTCTACTAGCTCCACATAATTCCTTAATGGTTGGCAAATTGATTTGTGTATGCTTATTTGCTACTTGATTTTACATGGATGGTGTTGACATAGGATTAAGATGGTGGACAAGATTCTCTCCGGTTGAATTCATATTTGTTTTGGATAATAGAGTACACAATTATTCGAACTCCAAATAAAGTTGTCATGATTTTATTTGAGATTGGATTGGAGTTGTAGAAAATTATCCATGAGAACAAAAATTTGAAATACAACTTTTTTGTGAATTTTGAAATTTGAATTTTGAAATTTGAAATTTAAATTTTGAATTTGAAATTTGAATTTGAAATTTAAATTTGAAATTTGAATTTTGAATTTGAAATTTAAATTTGAAATTTGAAATTGAAATTTGAAATTTAAATTTAAATTTGAAATTTGAATTTTGAATTTTGAAATTTGAATTTCAAATTTTGAATCACAGTCCAAGTGGAATTCGAATTCTTTGTGGATAATTCCACAGGGTTAGAATTCGAATTTGAGTTGGATTACGGAGAGGAAAATCTTGTTTGAATCCTACTTGAATTTTGAATTCCAATCCTAACTAAAATGGTCAAAAATTGTTGAAGGAAATCCTCCTAGATATTTTCAGTTTTTGTGGATAAGGTTCAAGGAAAATTCAAGCCAGAAAATCCCAGTTGAATTTGGATTCTCTCTTCCCTAAAAGTGGTCAAAAATTTTGTGGATAATCCTAAGCGTGATTTTCGATTTTTTAGTGGATAAGGGTAAGATAGAATTCAAGTTTGATTCTCCTCACTTTTAATGGCCGAATCTAGTCATGATTTTGGCACTAGGGAAATTCGGTTATTATGGATAATTGAGGAGATAAAATTCAACTTAAAATCCTGTTTGAATTTGGATTGGATAATTTCAAAAAGTGGACGTTTTTTTTTGGGTTGGATAATGCCTAAAAAAATTCTTTTTTTTTTTTTGTGAATTGATAAGGGAGAAAATCTTCTCCTAATCCAATTCGAATTCAGAGAATCACCTCATGTAAGTCTATAAATAGAGGTCCTGCCACTTCAATTTGTTAGGAAATGCCCTAAGCATTAGAGACATTTTGATGTATTTATTTTGAACTGGATAATAAAATTATATATAGAGGTTATTCATTACATTGCTATCTGTCCTCGGTTTATTTACATGTTAAAGTAAATGTAAGCAAATATAGCTCACTGACTGCTTGTATTAAAACTGTTAGAACGTTGCATGCAATGGAATTTTGTATGCGAGAAGACAATGTTCTAAAATTAGCGGTCTAAACTATGGTCTGTAGTCTATGGGGTTAGACCGAGCATCTAACTCATGTTAAGACTATTATGTTGTCTAAAGCCTTGGAGGGGATGGTTTGTCTTGACTGTCTAGAGCTGGACTCCTAAGTAGAGACATAGATATGTTACTTGGTGGTGACATATTAGACCGGGACTAAAGCGTGATTGATCTACGTAGTCCACTATGAGTGGATCAATCTGCTTTTGACGTTCATTGTGTAATAACCTTAATCCTGAGTAAATGAACTACTTCATGTATATGACTTGTGTACTTTGATGTTCCAATGGCTAAAGCGTCTCAGAGGTAGTAAGCTTATAGACTGGTTCGTTGGGTGCATGACTTGTATACGATGAAAGGTTTGTTTGTAGATATCGGAATCATAACTCAAAGGAGTTAAAGGTATCCTCTTAAAGGAATTATACTGAATGTGAAAATGGACAAGGCCTTGGGTCGTCTGCTGGGCAGATGACTTCTTATTCACATATGGTGAATAATCATTTTCTTAATTCGGTAGTATAATGGAACTTTAAGATAGCCTGATCAGTAGGATTAAACGGACTTTAACCTAAGGCTGATCATAGATATCATATGAGGGTTTTGCATACATGACAAGGTCATTGGACGATAGCTTGTCACAGGCTTACGTAATGCGGTATATAATTGGGAGTTCAGTTTTAGGTTTATAGTGGTGTGACTCTGAAACTAGTGATCATATGATTGAGTTGTTTGGTAAAAGAATGATGATCATATGGATTTACGGGAGCCCGATTATATATGTCCAATTAGTCCCTCTACTAGCTCCACATAATTCCTTAACGTTTGGCAAATTGATTTGTGTATGCTATTGGCTGGTTTATTATGCATGGATGGTGATGACATAGGATTAGGATTGTAGACAAGATTCTCTCCGGTTGGATTCAGATTTTGTTTTGGATAATAGAGTACACAATTATTCGAACTCCAAATAAAGTTGCCATGATTTTATTTTAGATTGGATTGGAGTTGTAGAAAATTATCCATGAGAACAAGAATTTGAAATACAACTGTTTTGTGGATTTTGAAGTTTGAATTTTGAAATTTGAAATTTGAAATTTGAATTTGAAATTTGAATTTGAAATTCGAATTTGAAATTTAAATTTGAAATTTGAAATTTGAAATTTGAATTTGAAATTCGAATTTGAAATTTGAAATTCAAATTTTGAATCACAATCCAAGTGGGATTCGAATTTGTTGTGGAAAATCCACAAGGTGTGAAATTCGAATTTGAGTTGGATTTGGAGAGGATAATCTTGTTAGAATCCTACTTGAATTTTGAATCCAACTCCTAACAAATAGCGGACGAAATTTTGAGGATTATTCTCAATGGAATTTCGCTTTTTTATGGATAAGGTTCAAGGGAAAAATTCAAGTTTCAATCCCAGTTGAATTTGGATTCTCTCCTCCCCAGAAAGTGGCCGAAATTTTGGAGAATATCTCCTAGGAAAATTCGGTTATTTTGGATAAGGATGAGATAAGATTTAAGCTTGAAAATCCTAGTGGAATTTTGATTCTCCCTTATCCTAAATGTGGCCGAATTTTTTGAGGAGATTTTCTCCTAGGAAATTTCAGATTTTTTGGTTGAAAAAGGGAGATAAAATTCTAGTTAAAATCTTGTTTAGATTTGGATTGGATTTATCCTAAATGGCCGAATTTTATTGTCGGGATTTTCCCATGGAAAATTTGGATTTTATGGATATGGATAAGGGAGAATATCTTTTCCTAATCCAATTCGAATTCAGAGAATCACCTCATGCAGGTCTTTAAATAGAGGTCCTACCACTCCATTTCTCTCAGACCACAGACTCTCAAGTGAGCAGGCTTATTGTTGCACAACCCACCGTGACAATAAAGTTCTTTAGAGAGCTGGGTAGTCAGAAGAAGACTAGCAGTGCTAGCATACCGATCGAGGTTCAGAGTGCCCACACACTCAGCCATTTGGGAATTGGAGAATAGTAGAGAAGGCTAGTTGGTTGAAGCCTCCAGTCATTCTCCTCCTGCAAGATTGGCGTCCTTGAGGTATGAGTTTTAATTGTTGTTGGTTTATTGTATATGGCATCATGAGATATTTAACGATCTAAAATTTTTTTATTGTTCCGCTGCGCTACTCTGATACGTTTTTACTGATTTATTTTCCTTCAATTGGTATCAGAGCCATCTCATGACTATGCCATGTACATAAATTAGACAATTACTTAGTCTTTTTATTTATGTATGGATTTGATATTTAGAGAGTGGCATTCTAGGGTTCCTTTATGTTGTTATCATGGATTATGTATAAAGTATGTGGTTATTTTAATTTTTTGAATTTGTCACGGCCCAAAATTTAGACACGTGACACGGCAGCCAAATCATAATATCAACCCGAGATTTAAGGAAAACATTTATTACGAAAAACGGGTCAACGTTATAATTTAGCTAAGCCTAATTATTTATAAAGTAGCATCATAACCACAAAACAAAATAAAGTAGAAAGTAAATACCTTTTAATGCGGAAATCAAACACAAAATCGGTTTTCAAAAGAAATTACCAGAAAGAAGAAGATGGAGAAAACGGATAGCATCATCCTCGGTAGAAACGGATAGCTCAACGATTTTCGGAACTGCTGCCTCCTGCACCTCGAAGTAGTCATTTCGAAATCACAAAGAAAAAGGGACGTGAGCACTGGCTCAGTAGGACAGAAACAAATGTGGGTTAACAGATAACATTTAAAAGTATGGCATAATATTCGTTTCCAAAAATAATCAACAATTTAAAAAAAATACATGACATAATAATCATAAAAAAATAATCAACAATTTCGTGAAAAACATTTTTAAAACAAGTTTTATTCTGCTGAGGACTTAGCGTAGCTGCAATATACGTGCCCCAATATTAAAATAATAAATCATTAAAACAACCATTATATTATGAGTGAGGACTTGTCGTAGCTATAATATACGTGCCTCGAATTTGAATTATCCTAGATCATCTCGTTACGGTCTAAATAGGCCGAACGGCCCTGCGTAGGTTTAGGGACCTTCCCCCATGGCGTCAACTCTGGGACGCACGCATCATTTACAATGATCGTGAACTAGAGCTCAATTATGTTCACCGGATTATTCAAAAGATAGTATTTACCAAGTTATATTATGCCATTAATCAAAACACGCTTTAAAATACACATTTAATACAAAACACTTTGCATGCGTCTATTTCATCCAAAAACAGTATAAAAATTTCATAAACTGAAAACAGCATGCCATCGATAAAATAGGGGAATTTAAAACACTTGACTACTCCCAGAAAAGGCTAGAACGTCCTACCTCGATTATCGCACAAGCGTTACGATAACGTGATCCACAAATCTAGCAAGAACTTCAAATAAGTCCTATAATCACAACATATGATTAGTCTAGGTCTAGACATAATCATCCAATCATTTTAGTGTGCCACAAAAGATTTTAAAATGTTTAATAAACATTTGAGATTTAAAATTTGTGAAAAAATCTAAGTTAGGATATTTCTGGTCATGGGTAGACTGACCTAGGCTGATTGTAAAATCAATATCAATTCATTTTTAATCCCAAAAATTCTAAATTTTTAATATGTTAAACTACACATCTGTAGCTTTAATTCCATATAATTTTTATAATTTTTGGACATCATTTGGTCATTCAATTAGGCCAAAAACCGAGGGGTTGTTTTCAGGCATAAAATCTGGGTTTCAGTTTCAGTTCAAAAACTGGCAGTTCTGTCCGCCTATATTAGAAAAATATTTTGACTTGGAAAACGGATGAGTTTGGTTTTTAAATTTTGCAGGCATTTAGGGGACATCTTGAATTTAATTTTAGGCTCAAGAATCACTCAAAAATCGTTTTTAAAACTCAAGTAATGGCTGACACAATTTTACTGTTCATATGGTAATTTTCCGTATTTTCGTTTTTCTGTGTCCGAATTTCGATTAGCCTCAAACCAATTCAATTTTCATCCAATGATCACGAAATTTTGTGGAAAACCTTATTTATATGTCATTAACACAACCCAAGAATCAAATTGCCAAAAATCATAAAATCTACACATGTGATAATAGGGTTTTTGAAAGGGAACAAAGAGGCAAAATTGTTAGGGTTTGAGAGAGAGATTCACACCTTGTTTGTGCTGCACTATTTTTGATGCTTGGTCTCCTTTTTGGCTGAATTTGTGTGAGTGCTAGGGTCTTCAAAACAGTAGGGAAAACAGTGGAGAAAAACATATAAATTTCGGATTTAAAATCAAAAGGAGAAGGAAGGAAAAAGTTGATTTCTCACCTTGTTAAAATTTGTTAAATCCTTGAGCTGCCTTTAGGTAGGTTTTTGTTTGTTGTTTTGGGGTTGTTTTAGGAGAGAAAATTCAGAGAGAAAACAAGGGAAGGCTGGCTGAATTTTTGAGAGTGAAAGGAAGGGTGAATGAGAGTTAAAAGAGGGTTTTTATACTAGGTTTTTCTTTCCCTTTCTCTTCCTTGTTTGGCCGAAAATTTTAAGGGACAAAAGGGAAAGTTTTTGTGCTGTTTTGAGGCTAGGGTTTTCTCTCTTATTTCCCCTTAAGTGGCCGAAAATTATCCTAGTTTTTAGGAAAAAATAATAATTTGAATTTTTGAATGAGTTTTGACCTAGCTTTTAATTCAAATAAAATCTCCTTTATTTCCTACACTTTATGGCTGAAATTTCTTTATAATTAAGGGATGAAATTTAAATTTGAATCCTCCTTGGATTTGTGAGATTTAAATTTTAATTAAAATCCTAAGTGATGGCCGAATATTTTAGGGTTTTTTTGAAGTTAAAATTGTTGACTTTTTGAGCGGAATTTGACTAGGAAACCAACCTAGGGTTTCCAAAAGATTTTTAATTACTTTTTGGCACACTAATTTTATTTAAATTATATATTGACCCTTAAATAAAATTTAAGGAATCACAGAATTATTATAAGCATGCTTGTTTATACCGGTTACGGTTCCTTAGAATTTAGAAAAATTGTATCTAGGAATTTTTTATGTAACCATGGGAGCAGTTTATTAACACTGCATTTTTCCCATGGATTTTTTTTCTCTTAGAATTATTATGGTTAGAATTTTGTACACCGGAAACGGTTTAGGAAATTTTATTTAATTATTCTTGGAGGAGATTGAAGATTGAAGACCGTAATTTATTTTTCCCAAAAGTTAAATTTGATTTAATGGTTGAAAATTTGATTGTGTGTAAAATTTCAATTTAATTAGGATTCAAATTAATTTTTGGAGATCCTAATAGGTAAATTGGAATATGGCACGAAAATCGAGGCACGATCCCTCGGGATTGGTCGACGGGCCTTGGTGGGGCTGCAGCCCCTGCCCTCGGGCAGGATGGGCCTGCGGCAGCCCCTATGCAGGCCATAACCACCCACGGCCGCAGGCTTGGCCTGCAGCCGAGGGTGGCCGTGGCCTACCCAAGGCTGGCTGCAGCCTGGGCGTGCAGCCTGGCGCTGTAGGCTTGGCCTGCAGCCCGATAAGGCTGCACATAGGGGGCGGCCGTGGGTTGCCAGCCCCTCCGGGGCTGGTGGCTGCCCTCGGCTGCTGCCGCCTTCGGGGGCGGCGGTGCGACGGTATAAAAAAATCAGAAAATTTTGATTTTTAAATTTGATATTTAATTTTAAATCATATTTAAAAATATGTAATTGAAAATTTGAAATTTTTGAAATTACATATTATTACACATGATGTTTAAAATTGTTTAAAATTTGAATTTGAAGTTTAAATTTGAAATTCGAATTTGGAATTTGAATTTGAAATTTAGGGTTCGTTTGGTGAACGCATTGCATTTGCATTGCGTTTGAATGCAATGCATTGAATGCAATTTTGTTAGGAAATGCCCTAAGTATTAGAGACATTCTGATGTATTCATTTTGAACTGGATAATAAAATTATACTTAGAGGTTATTCATTACATTGCTATCTGTCCTCGTCTTATTTACATGTTAAAGTAAATGTAAGCAAATATGGCTCACTGACTGCTTGTGTTAAAACTGTTAGAACGTTGCATGCAATGGATTTTTGTATGCGAGAAGACAATGTTCTAAAGTTAGCAGTCTAAACTATGGTCTGTAGTCTATGGGGTTAGACCGAGCATCTAACTCATGTTAAGACTATTATGTTGTCTAAAGCCTTGGAGGGGACGGTCTGTCTTGACTGTCTGGAGCTGGACTCCCAAGTAGAGACATGGATATGTTGCTTGGTGGTGACATATTAGACCGGGACTAAAGCATGATTGATCTACGTAGTCCGCTATGAGTGGATCAATCTGCTTTTGACGTTCATTGTGCAATAACCTTAATCCTGAGTAAATGAACTACTTCATGTATATGACTTGTGTACTTTGATGTTCCAATGGCTAAAGCGTCTCAGAGGTAGTAAGCTTATAGACCGGTTCGTTGGGTGCATGACTTGTATACGATGAAGGGTTTGTTTGCAGATATCGGAATCATAGCTCTGAGGAGTTAAAGGTATCCTCTTAAAGGCATTATACTGAATGTGAAAATGGACAAGGCCTTGGGTCGTCTGCTGGGCGGATGACTTCTTATTCACATATGGTGAATAATCATTTTCTTGATTCGGTAGTATAATGGAACTTTAAGATAGCCTGATCAGTAGGATTAAACGGACTTTGACCTAAGGCTGATCATGGATATCATATGAGGGTTTTGCATATATGACAAGGTCATTGGATGGTAGCTCGTCACAGGCTTACGTAATACGGTATATAATTGGGAGTTCAGTTTCAGGTTTATAGTGGTGTGACTCTGAAATTAGTGATCATATGATTGAGTTGTTCGGTACAGAATGATGATCATATGGAATCACGGGAGCCCGATTATATATGTCCAATCAGTCCCTCTACTAGCTCCACATAATTCCTTAACGTTTGGCAAATTGATTTGTGTATGCTATTGGCTAGTTTATTATGCATGGATGGTGATGACACAGGATTAGGATGGTAGACAAGATTCTCTCCGGTTGGATTCAGATTTTGTTTTGGATAATAGAGTACACAATTATTCGAACTCCAAATAAAGTTGCCATGATTTTATTTGAGATTGGATTGGAGTTGTAGAAAATTATCCATGAGAACGAGAATATGAAAAACAACCGTTTTGTGGAATTTGAAATTTGAATTTTGAAATTTGAAATTTAAATTTTGAAATTTGAAATTTGAATTTTGAATTTGAAATTTGAATTTGAAATTTGAATTTGAAATTTAAATTTGAAATTTGAAATTTGAAATTTGAAATTTGAATTTGAAATTTGAATTTGAAATTTGAAATTCAAATTTTGAATCACAGTCCAAGTAGGATTCGAATTTGTTGTGGAAAATCCACGAGGTTTGAAATTCGAATTTGAGTTGGATTAGGAGAGGATAATCTTGTTAGAATCCTACTTGAATTTTGAATCCAAATCCCAACAAATAAGGGACGAAATTTTTGAGGATAATGCTCATGAAAATTTCAGATTTTGTGGATTAGATTCAAGGGTAAATTCAAGCTTGAATCCTAGTTGAATTTGGATTCTCTTCTTCCCTAAAAGTGGCCGAAATTTTGGAGCCTAAATCCAAGGAGAATTCGGTTATTTTTTGGATAAGGTTGAGATGAGATTTAGCTTGAAAATCCTAGTGGAATTTTGATTCTCCCTTATCCATAATGGCCGAAATCTTTTGGAGGATTTTCTCCTTGTGAATTTCCGATTTTTTGGTTGAAAAAAGGGAGATAAGATTCTAGTTAATATCTTGTTGAGATTTGGATTGGATCTCTCCTAAGAAAACCGAATTTTTAGTGGAGATTATCCCTTGGAAAAATTCGGATTTTATGGGTTTGGATAAGGGAAAATATCTTTTCCTAATCCAATTCGAATTCAGAGAATCACCTAGTGCAGGTCTATAAATAGAGGTCCTGCCACTCCAGTTCTCTCAGACCACAGACTCTCAGGTGAGCAGGCTTATTGTTGCACAGCTCATCGTGACAATAAAGTTCTTTAGAGATCTGGGTGGTCGGAAGAAGACTAGCAGTGCTAGCATACCGATCGAGGTTCAGAGTGCCCACACACTCAGCCATTCAGGAATTGGAGAATAGTAGAGAAGGCTAGTTGGTTGAAGCCTCCGGTCACTCTCCTCCTGTTCATTGACGTCCTTGAGGTATGAGTTTTAATTTTTGTTGATTTATTGTATATGGCATCATGAGATATTTAACGATCTTAAAATTTTTATTGTTCCGCTGCGCCACTCTGATACGTTTTTACCGATTTATTTTCCTACAATTGGTATCAGAGCCATCTCATGACTATGCCATGCATATAAATTAGACAATTACTTAGTCTTTTTATTTATGTATGGATTTGATATTTAGAGAGTGGCATTCTAGGGTTCCTTTATGTTGTTATCATGTATTATGTATAAAGTATGTGGTTATTTTAATTTTTTGAATTATTATAAGCATGCTTGTTTATACCGGTTATGGTTCCTTAGAATTTAGAAAAATTGTATCTAGGAATTTTTTATGTAACCATGGGAGCAGTTTATTAACACTGTGTTTTTCCCATGGATTTTAATTTTTGTCTCTTAGAATATTTATGGTTAGAATTTTTGTACACCGGAAACGGTTTAGAATTTTTTATGTAATTATTCTTGGAGGAGATTGAAGATTGAAGACCGTAATTTATTTTTTCCAAAAGTTAAATTTGATTTAAAGGTTGAAATTTTGATTGTGTGGAAAATTTCAATTTAATTGGGATTCAAATTAATTTTTGGAGATCCTAATAGGTAAATTGGAATATGGCACGAAAATCGAGACACGACCCCTCGGAATAGGCCGACGGGCCTTGGTGGGGCTGCAGCCCCTGCCCTCGGGCAGGATGGGGCTGCAGCAGCCCCTATGCAGGCAAGCATCACCCACGGCCGCAGGCTTGGCCTGCAGCCGAGGGTGGCGCAGCCTGCCCAAGGCTGCCCGCAGCCTGGGCGTGCAGCCACTGGCTGCAGGCGCTGCTTGCAGCCTGCCGGCTGCTGCGCCCAGCCTGGGCGTGCAGCCTGGCGCTGCAAGCTTGGCCTGCAGCCCGGCAGGGCTGCACAAGGGGCAGCCGTGGGCTGCCAGCCCCTCCGGGATTGGTGGCTGCCCACGGCGGCTGCCGCCTTCACGGGCGGCGGTGCGGCGGTCCAAAAAAATTTGAAAATTTTGATTTTTAAATTTGAGATTTAATTTTAAATCATGTTTAAAAATATGTAATTAAAAATTTGAAATTTTTGAAATTACATATTATTACACATGATGATTAAAATTGTTTAAAATTTGAATTAGAAATTTAAATTTGAAATTCGAATTTGGAGTTTGAATTTGAAATTTAAATTTTTGGAAATTTAAATTTTAAATAATTCTTGGGATGAGAAATAAATGGAGAGGCTACATAAAGATGGATACAAGAAGACGGAACAAAATTCAAGACCCAAAGAATGCTTTGGATGGAATTTTGTAATCTTTATTTTCTTTGTTCTAGGATGGAACCATAGCTTGGTTAGTCTGTCAATTATTTTTTCTGTGATATGTCATGGATGTATAAATATGTATTGATGGATGTTTTGTATGCATATTTGATAACATGTCATATAGGATAGGTGAGTGCCGCTCATACTATATTGATCATACATAATTTGTCAAAACTTGCATGTTTTTCAAAATATTGAGTGGGAGAGGGTTTCAAACAAAACCCACGGCCTCCATTGTTGATCCATATGTGAAAGCATGGTAACGCCTCGCGTCAGTTCTGACCTGACCACACCCCTCGGTAGGTGTTTACCGCCGCCGGTATACTAGATTGGATCTCCTATGTGGAAAACGTGTTCGGGTGCGATCCTATTCATGACCACCCCTCGGTGGCTTGGTAGGGCGTGGATCGGGCTACGTAAACAATGGTTATACACTCAAGACTCGTTTAGTTATTAACCTTCCCTAGAAGCTCTGTTAACTAAACTGGTGGCCAAATAAGCGGTTATTAATATATGTCTTAACCTTGGAGGATTTAAGGTAACATATATTAATTGGACGGGGTCCATGTTCCAGCTATTTGTTCTCATGACCACCCCTCGGTGGCTTGGGGCAATAGGCGCTGAGAATTACCGTTGCAATGCTACATTTTTTTCAAGTTTCATGTAGGAACATACTTGTATGTTTTATTTGCTAAATTATCTGTATATTTGCTTGGGCTTTGTAATGATGTCTAGTATAATTTTATTTCAGTTCAAAATGTCACCGACACCCCTCATTTCGATACTTACTGAAAATAAGTTGAATGGCGATAATTATAAAGACTGGAAAAGAAATCTATTAATAGTTCTCAGTTGCGAGAGACACAAGTTCGTACTGGACGAACCATGCCCACCTGGGCCCAAACCTGACACACCACTTGAGGAGGTCCCGGTTGCCTATAATCGTTGGAGAGAATCCAATGAGATAGCTCGATGCTACATCCTTGCTAGCATGACGAGTGCTTTACAAAAGCAGCATGAGACTTATCAAGTTGCTGGGGAGATCATGGAAAATCTGGAGGACATGTTCGGAGGCCAAGAAAAATTGACTCGACAGTCCGCTATCACCAGCATTATGAACTCTAAGCAAAAGGCGGGTGCTCCGGTGAAGGACCATATGATCACTCTAATGGGATTCTTCGCTGAGGCTGCCGAGAATGGTGCTGAGTTGGACTATAACACCCAGATCGAGATGGTGTTCAAGACTCTGTCTAAAGATTTTGTGGGGTTTAAGGCCGCATACAATCTGGCGACAAAGGAGTTAGGACTTACCGAGCTCATGAAGCAACTACAGGCTTATGAGCGGATGATCAGGGATGAGGATACGATCCGACCTAAAGGAGAGGCCAATTTGGCGGAATCTTCCAATCCCTCACGGAAGAGGAAGAGGCCAAATAAGAAGCAAGTGGCTTCCAGTTCTTCTAATCCTCCTGTCTCGGACGGGAAGAAGAAGAAGAAGAACAAGAAGCCAAAGGACCCTAAAAAGTCCAAATGCTTCCACTGTGGGAAGGTAGGTCACTTCAAGAAGGCTTGCCGGGAATTCCTAGCCTCCAAGGGCAAGGAAGGTAAGGAACTTCATTACTTAGAAGCATGTTTGGTGGAAGAATCGAAAGACACATGGGTCATTGATTCGGGCGCCACTAATCATGTTTGTGTTTCTATGCAGGGGTTCGTGGAAACGAGAAGTCTACATGATAGGAGCCTCTCGTTGCGGACTGGAGATGGTAGCTTTGTGGTAGCTGAGGCAGTGGGAGATGTTCATCTTTATTTTGATCAATTTAGGTTTATTTTATTGAAAGACTGTTTTTATGTTCCTAATTTTAGGAGGAACCTTATATCGGTAGCTTGTTTAATAAAGGATTCTTATTCAGTTTCTTTTAGTAAAAGAGTTGATATTCGTAGAAATAAGTCTTTTATCTGTTCTGGATGGATGGATGGAAACCTATATTTGATCAGACCAAAGATGTACTCACTGCTTGACACTGAATTAATTGATAACTCTAAAAGGTTGAAAGTTTCTCACTCTAACAAGGCGTATCTTTGGCATTTAAGACTTGGTCATATTAATCAGGATAGGATTCAAAGATTGGTGAAAGACGGTCCTCTGGAATCTCTGGAGGAGGTACGACTTCCCCAATGTGAGTCTTGTCTAGAGGGTAAAATGACTAAGAGGTCTTTTGGAGCTAAGGGTACAAGGGCACAGGAGCTCTTAGAAATTGTGCACACTGACGTATGTGGCCCCATGAACGTCACAGCACGAGGAGGGTTCGAGTACTATGTCTCTTTCATAGATGATTACTCGAGGTATGGATATGTGTATCTGATGCACCGCAAGAGCGAAACCTTTGACAAGTTCAAAGAGTATCGTGCGGAAGTGGAAAAGCAATTGGATAAATCCATAAAGACACTTCGATCTGATCGAAGTGGCGAATACCTCTCTGATGAATTTCTAGGACATCTTGTAGAGAACGGGATTTTATCCCAATTGACTGCACCTGGTACTCCACAACAGAATGGTGTAGCCGAAAGGAGAAATAGGACCTTATTGGATATGGTACGGTCCATGATGAGTTACTCAACGCTGCCATTATCATTTTGGGGACATGCTTTACAAACGGCGTGCTATATTCTGAACCAGGTTCCGAGCAAATCAATTCCTAGAACTCCGTATGAATTGTGGCGTGGCAGGAAGCCCTCCCTTGGACATATGAGAATATGGGGCTGCCCGGCACATTTACTGGATGGGGATGCGAAGAAGTTGGAACCAAGATCAGAATTGTGCATGTTTGTAGGGTATCCAAAGGGAACTAAAGGAGGTCTGTTCTATAACCCGAAGGAACAAAAGGTCATTGTCTCAACCCATACGACATTCTTGGAGGACAGTCACATGAATGACTTTAAACCTCGAAGCAAAGTGGTGCTAGAGGAGTTATCGGGTGAAAGAACTGCTCCACAGATTTCGGTCTTGGACGCAAGTCCAAGTTCCAGTGAAAGACCTGCAGACGATCAACAATTTAGGGTGCCTCGTCGTAGTGGGAGGGTTTCTAAGAAACCTAATTTCTTTATGTATGATGCTGAGGTATACCAGGCCGAGGCTCATGAGCATGAGGAAGATCCGGTCACATATGATGAAGCTATAAAGGATGTAGATTCTAGATCTTGGAAACAGGCTATGAACAATGAGATGGATTCTATGAAATCCAACTCTGTTTGGGAACTTGTAGATTTGCCGGATGGGATAAAACCCATTGGATGCAAATGGGTCTACAAAAGAAAGAAGGATGCGGAAGGGAGAGTGGAAACTTTCAAAGCTAGACTGGTTGCAAAGGGATACACGCAAAAGGCTGGAATCGATTACGAGGAAACCTTTTCGCCTGTTGCTATGCTGAAGTCTATCCGTATTCTTCTGTCCATTGCTACGGCTCTCGATTACGAGATCTGGCAAATGGATGTCAAGACGGCATTCTTGAATGGCCATCTTGAAGAGTGTATCTATATGATACAGCCTGAAGGGTTCGTAGCAAAAGGCCAAGATAGGAAAGTCTGCAAGTTGCTTAGATCCATTTATGGATTAAAGCAGGCATCCCGCTCATGGAACCAGAGGTTTGATCAAGCGATTAAGACATTTGGTTTTGAGCAGAACGTTGATGAACCTTGTGTTTATAAACGTATTAAGGATGGAAAAGTGGTCTTTCTGATACTCTATGTCGATGATATACTACTCATTGGGAATGATGTAGGGAACTTATCATCGGTCAAGCTTTGGTCACACCAACAGTTTGACATGAAGGACTTGGGAGAAGCTAATTAAGTTCTAGGCATTCATCTCTTCAGAGATCGAAAGAACAAAATGATAGCGTTATCCCAAGCTTCATACATAGATAAAATAATTGACAAATATGCAATGCTAGAGGCAAAGAAAGGCTCACAACCTTCTATTGCCGGTTTAACTCTTTCATTGGATGACTGTCCCAAGACATCGGAAGAAAGAGAGCGTATGAGTAAGGTCCCTTATGCATCCGCTGTGGGTAGCCTTATGTACGCTATGCTTTGCACTCGCCCGGACATATGTTTTGCAGTAGGTATGGTGAGTCGATATCAAGCGAATCCTGGAACCAAGCACTGGCAAGCAGTAAAGCATATACTCAAGTATCTTAAGAGAACGAGAGATTATATGCTAGTGTATTCTGGAGGGGACCTAACACCCGTAGGATACACGGACTCAGACTTCCAGACTTGTAAGGATTTGAGGAAGTCGACATTAGAGGGCATATGGAGACAGGATAAGTAGATGTATGTAAGATCGCGTCCGAGGACAACATTGCCAATCCCTCTACTAAGACTTTGGTGGCTAGAAGCTTTGAGAGGAATGTAGAGGCGATGGGGATGCGTAACATGGCACATCTGCTGGCTTAGGGCAAGTGGGAGATTGTTAGGAAATGCCCTAAGTATTAGAGACATTCTGATGTATTCATTTTGAACTGGATAATAAAATTATACTTAGAGGTTATTCATTACATTACTATCTGTCCTCGTCTTATTTACATGTTAAAGTAAATGTAAGCAAATATGGCTCACTGACTGCTTGTGTTAAAACTGTTAGAACGTTGCATGCAATGGATTTTTGTATGCGAGAAGACAATGTTCTAAAGTTAGCAGTCTAAACTATGGTCTGTAGTCTATGGGGTTAGACCGAGCATCTAACTCATGTTAAGACTATTATGTTGTCTAAAGCCTTGGAGGGGACGGTCTGTCTTGACTGTCTGGAGCTGGACTCCCAAGTAGAGACATGGATATGTTGCTTGGTGGTGACATATTAGACCGGGACTAAAGCATGATTGATCTACGTAGTCCGCTATGAGTGGATCAATCTGCTTTTGACGTTCATTGTGCAATAACCTTAATCCTGAGTAAATGAACTACTTCATGTATATGACTTGTGTACTTTGATGTTCCAATGGCTAAAGCGTCTCAGAGGTAGTAAGCTTATAGACCGGTTCGTTGGGTGCATGACTTGTATACGATGAAGGGTTTGTTTGCAGATATCGGAATCATAGCTCTGAGGAGTTAAAGGTATCCTCTTAAAGGCATTATACTGAATGTGAAAATGGACAAGGCCTTGGGTCGTCTGCTGGGCGGATGACTTCTTATTCACATATGGTGAATAATCATTTTCTTGATTCGGTAGTATAATGGAACTTTAAGATAGCCTGATCAGTAGGATTAAACGGACTTTGACCTAAGGCTGATCATGGATATCATATGAGGGTTTTGCATATATGACAAGGTCATTGGATGGTAGCTCGTCACAGGCTTACGTAATACGGTATATAATTGGGAGTTCAGTTTCAGGTTTATAGTGGTGTGACTCTGAAATTAGTGATCATATGATTGAGTTGTTCGGTACAGAATGATGATCATATGGAATCACGGGAGCCCGATTATATATGTCCAATCAGTCCCTCTACTAGCTCCACATAATTCCTTAACGTTTGGCAAATTGATTTGTGTATGCTATTGGCTAGTTTATTATGCATGGATGGTGATGACACAGGATTAGGATGGTAGACAAGATTCTCTCCGGTTGGATTCAGATTTTGTTTTGGATAATAGAGTACACAATTATTCGAACTCCAAATAAAGTTGCCATGATTTTATTTGAGATTGGATTGGAGTTGTAGAAAATTATCCATGAGAACGAGAATATGAAAAACAACCGTTTTGTGGAATTTGAAATTTGAATTTTGAAATTTGAAATTTAAATTTTGAAATTTGAAATTTAAATTTTGAATTTGAAATTTGAATTTGAAATTTGAATTTGAAATTCGAATTTGAAATTTGAATTTGAAATTTAAATTTGAAATTTGAAATTTGAAATTTGAAATTTGAATTTGAAATTTGAATTTGAAATTTGAATCACAGTCCAAGTAGGATTCGAATTTGTTGTGGAAAATCCACAAGGTTTGAAATTCGAATTTGAGTTGGATTAGGAGAGGATAATCTTGTTAGAATCCTACTTGAATTTTGAATCCAAATCCCAACAAATAAGGGACGAAATTTTTGAGGATAATGCTCATGAAAATTTCGGATTTTGTGGATTAGATTCAAGGGTAAATTCAAGCTTGAATCCTAGTTGAATTTGGATTCTCTTCTTCCCTAAAAGTGGCCGAAATTTTGGAGCCTAAATCCAAGGAGAATTCGGTTATTTTTTGGATAAGGTTGAGATGAGATTTAGCTTGAAAATCCTAGTGGAATTTTGATTCTCCCTTATCCATAATGGCCGAAATCTTTTGGAGGATTTTCTCCTTGTGAATTTCGGATTTTTTGGTTGAAAAAAGGGAGATAAGATTCTAGTTAAAATCTTGTTGAGATTTGGATTGGATCTCTCCTAAGAAAACCGAATTTTTAGTGGAGATTATCCCTTGGAAAAATTCGGATTTTATGGGTTTGGATAAGGGAAAATATCTTTTCCTAATCCAATTCGAATTCAGAGAATCACCTCATGCAGGTCTATAAATAGAGGTCCTGCCACTCCAGTTCTCTCAGACCACAGACTCTCAGGTGAGCAGGCTTATTGTTGCACAGCTCATCGTGACAATAAAGTTCTTTAGAGATCTGGGTGGTCGGAAGAAGACTAGCAGTGCTAGCATACCGATCGAGGTTCAGAGTGCCCACACACTCAGCCATTCGGGAATTGGAGAATAGTAGAGAAGGCTAGTTGGTTGAAGCCTCCGGTCACTCTCCTCCTGTTCATTGGCGTCCTTGAGGTATGAGTTTTAATTGTTGTTGATTTATTGTATATGGCATCATGAGATATTTAACGATCTTAAAATTTTTATTGTTCCGCTGCGCCACTCTGATACGTTTTTACCGATTTATTTTCCTACAAATTTGTATTTAGAGGAAAAGCATTAGCATTACATTTGAATGCAATGTGTGTTTGGGGGAAACGTATTTGAATTCTATTTTAATAATAAATATGTGATGTGATGGATAAAAGTAGAAAGAAAAAAGGAGAGAGAGAGAATATATGATGTAATTAATAAAAATAATAGAAAAAGTGAAATAATAAATAGTGATTGTGTTAGATTTAAAATGTGATGTGATTGGTATTTGAATGAAATGTTTTTGTATTTGGGGGAAAATTGCATTTTATTTAAATGCAATGCTAAAAAAATGCTAGTACCAAACGTGTACTTAAATTTTTGGAGATTTAAATTTTAAATAATTCTTGGGATGAGAAATAAATGGAGAGGCTACATAAAGATGGATACAAGAAGACGGAACAAAATTCAAGACCCAAAGAATGCTTTGGATGGAATTTTGTAATCTTTATTTTCTTTGTTCTAGGATGGAACCATAACTTGGTTATTCTGTCAATTATTTTTTCTATGATATGTCATGGATGTATAAATATGTATTGATGGATGTTTTGTATGCATATTTGATAACATGTCATATAGGATAGGTGAGTGCCGCTCATACTATATTGATCATATATAATTTGTCAAAACTTGCATGTTTTACAAAATATTGAGTGGGAGAGGGTTTCAAACAAAACCCACAGCCTCCATTGTTGATCCATATGTGAAAGCATGATAACGCCTCGCGTCAGTTCTGCCCTGACCACACCCCTCGATAGGTGTTTACCGCCGCCGAAATACTAGATTGGATCTCCTATGTGGAAAACATGTTCGGGTACGATCCTATTCATGACCACCCCTCGGTGGCTTGGTAGGACGTGGATCGGGCTACGTAAACAATGGTTACACACTCAAGACTCGTTTAGTTATTAACCTTCCCTAGAAGCTCTGTTAACTAAACTGGTGGCCAAATAAACGGTTATTAATATATGTCTTAACCTTGGAGGATTTAAGGCAACATATATTAATTGAACGGGGTCCATGTTCCGGCTATTTGTTTTCATGACCACCCCTCGGTGGCTTGGGGCAATAGGTGCTGAGAATTACCATTGCAATGCTACATGTTTTTCAAGTTTCATGTAGGAACATACTTGTATGTTTTATTTGCTAAATTATCTGTATATTTGCTTGGGTTTTGTAATGATGTCTAGTATAATTTTATTTCAGTTCAAAATGTCACCGACACCCCTAATTTCAATACTTGCTGAAAATAAGCTGAATGGCGATAATTATAAAGATTGGAAAAGAAATCTATTAATAGCTCTCAGCTGCGAGAGACACAAGTTAGTACTGGACGAACCATGCCCACCTGGGCCCAAACCTGACACACCACTTGAGAAGGTCCCAGTTGCCTATAACTGTTGGAGAGAATCCAATGAGATAGCTCGATGCTACATCCTTGCTAGCATGACAAGTGCTTTACAAAAGCAGCATGAGACTTATCAAGTTGCTAGGGAGATCATGGACAATCTGGAGGACATGTTCGGAGGCCAAGAAAAATTGGCTCGACAGTCTGCTATCACCAGCATTATGAACTCTAAGAAAAAGGCGGGTACTCCGGTGAAGGACCATATGATCACTCGAATGGGATTCTTCACTAAGGCTGCCGAGAATGGTGCTGAGTTGGACTACAACACTCAGATCGAGATGGTGTTCAAGACTCTGTCTAAAGATTTTGTGGGGTTTAAGGTCGCATGCAATCTGGCGACAAAGGAGTTAGGACTAACCGAGCTCATGAAGCAACTATAGGCTTATGAGCGGATGATCAGGGATGAGGATGCGGTCCGACCTAAAGGAGAGGCCAATTTGGTGGAATCTTCCAATCCCTCACGGAAGAGGAAGAGGCCAAATAAGAAGCAAGTGGCTTCTAGTTCTTTTAATCCTCCTGTCTTGGACGGGAAGAAGAAGAAGAAGAACAAGAAGCCAAAGGACCCTAAAAAGTCCAAATGCTTCCATTGTGGGAAGGTCGGTCACTTTAAGAAGGCTTGCCGAGAATTCCTAGCCGCCAAGGGCAAAGAAGGTAAGGAACTTCATTACTTGGAAGCGTGTTTGGTGGAAGAATCGAAAGACACTTGGGTCATTGATTCGGGCGCCACTAATCATGTTTGTGTTTCTATGCAGGGGTTCATGGAAACGAGAAGTCTACATGATAGGAGCCTCTCGTTGCGGACTAGAGATGGTAGCTTTGTGGTGGCTGAAGCAGTGGGAGATGTTTACCTTTATGTTGATCAATTTAGGTTTATTTTATTGAAAGACTGTTTTTATGTTCCTAATTTTAGGAGGAACCTTATATCGGTAGCTTGTTTAATAAAGGATTCTTATTCAGTTTCTTTTAGTAAAAGAGTTGATATTTGTAGAAATAAGTCTTTTATCTATTCTGAATGGATGGATGGAAACCTATATTTGATCAAACCAAAGATGTACTCACTGCTTGACACTGAATTAATTGATAACTCTAAAATGTTGAAAGTTTCTCACTCTAACAAGGGGTATCTTTGGCATTTAAGACTTGGTCATATTAATCAGGATAGGATTTAAAGATTGGTGAAAGACAGTCCTCTGGAATCTCTGAAGGAGGTATGACTTCCCTAATGTGAGTCTTGTCTAGAGGGTAAAATGACTAAGAGGTCTTTTGGAGCTAAGGGTACAAGGGCTCAGGAGCTCTTAGAAATTATGCACATTGACATATGTGGCCCCATGAACATCACAGCATGAGGAGGGTTTGAGTATTATGTCTCTTTTATAGATGATTACTCGAGGTATGGATATGTGTATCTGATGCACAGCAAGAGCGAAACCTTTGACAAGTTCAAAGAGTATCGTGCAGAAGTGGAAAAGCAATTCGATAAATCCATAAAGACACTTCGATCTGATCGAGGTGGCGAATACCTCTCCGATGAATTTCTAGGACATCTTGTAGAGAACGGGATATTATCCCAATTGACTGCACCTAGTACTCCACAACAGAATGGTGTAGTCGAAAGGAGAAACAGGACCTTGTTGGATATGGTACAGTCCATGATGAGTTATTCAACACAGCCATTATCAATTTGGGGATATGCTTTACAAACGGCGTGCTATATTCTGAACCAGGTTCCAAGTAAATCAATTCCCAGAACTCCGTATGAACTGTGGCGTGACAGGAAGCCCTCCCTTGGACATATGAGAATATGGGACTGCCCGACGCATGTACTGGATGGGGATGCGAAGAAGTTGGAACCAAGATCAGAATTGTGCATGTTTGTAGGGTATCCAAAGGGAACTAAAGGAGGTCTGTTCTATAACCCGAAGGAACAAAAAGTCATTGTCTCAACCCATGCGACATTCTTGGAGGAAAGTCACATGAATGACTTTAAGCCTCAAAGCAAAGTGGTGTTAGAGGAGTTATCGGGTGAAAGAACTGCTCCACAGATTTCGGTCTTGGACGCAAGTCCGAGTTCCAGTGAAAGACCTACAGACGATAAACAATATAGGGTGCCTCATCGTAGTAGGAGGGTTTCGAAGAAACTTAATTTCTTCATGTATGATGCTGAGGTATACCAGGCCAAGGCTCATGAGCATGAGGATGATCCAGTCACCTATGATGAAGCTATAAATGATGTTGATTCTAAATCTTGGAAATAGGTTATGAACAATGAGATGAATTCTATGAAATTCAACTCTGTTTGGAAACTTGTAGATTTGCCGGATGAGATAAAACCCATTGGATGCAAATGGGTCTACAAAAGAAAGAAGGATGCGGAAGGGAGAGTGGAAACTTTCAAAGCTAGACTGGTTGCAAAGGGGTACACGCAAAAGGATAAAATCGATTACGATGAAACCTTTTCACCTGCTGCTATGCTAAAGTCTATCCGTATTCTTCTGTCCATTGCTGCGGCTCTCGATTATGAGATCTGGCAAATGGATGTCAAGACGGCATTCTTTAATGGCCATCTTGAAGAGTGTATCTATATGATACAGCTCGAAGGGTTCGTAGTGAAAGGCCAAGAAAGGAAAGTCTGCAAGTTGCTTAGATCCATTTATGGATTAAAGCAAGCATCTCGCTCATGGAACCAGAGGTTTGATCAAGCGATTAAGACATTTGGTTTTGAGCAGAATGTTGATGAACCGTATGTTTATAAACGTATTAAGGATGGAAAAGTGGTCTTTCTGATATTCTATATCGATGATATACTACTCATTGAGAATGATGTAGGGAACTTATCATCGGTCAAGCTTTGGTTACACCAACAGTTTGACATGAAGGACTTGGGAGAAGCTAATTATGTTCTAGGCATTCGTCTCTTCAGAGATCGAAACAACAAAATGATAGCGTTATCCCAAGCTTCATACATAGATAAAATAATTGACAAATATGCAATGTAAGAGGCAAAGAAAGGTTCACAACCTTCTATTGCCTGTCTAACTCTTTCATTAGATGACTGTCCCAAGACATCGGAAGATAGAGAACGTATGAGTAAGGTCCCTTATGCATTTGCTGTGGGTAGTCTTATGTACGCTATGCTTTGCACTCGCTCAGATATATGTTTTGCAGCAGGTATGGTGAGTCGATATCAAGCAAATCCTGGAACCAAGCACTGGCAAGCAGTAAAGCATATACTTGAGTATCTTAAGAGAACGAGGGATTATATGCTAGTGTATTCTAGAGGGGACCTAACACCCGTAGGATACACGGACTGAGTCTTCTAGACTTGTGAGGATTTGAGGAAGTTGACATTAGAGGGCATATGGAGACAGGATAAGTAGAATTAGAGACATATAGAGATTGTTAGAGTGCATATAGAGATTGTTAGGAAATGACCTAAGCATTAGAGACATTTTGATGTATTTATTTTGAACAGGATAATAAAATTATATATAGAGGTTATTCATTACGTTGCTATCTGTCCTCGGTTTATTTACATGTTAAAGTAAATGTAAGCAAATATGGCTCACTGACTGCTTGTGTTAAAACTATTAAAACGTTGCATGCAATGGACTTTTGTATGCGAGAAGACAATGTTCTAAAGTTAGCGGTCTAAACTATTGTCTGTAGTCTATGGGGTTAGACCGAGCATCTAACTCGTGTTAAAACTATTATGTTGTCTAAAGCCTTGGAGGGTATGGTTTGTCTTGACTGTCTGGAGCTGGACTCCCAAGTAGAGACATATATATGTTACTTGGTGGTGACATATTAGACTGGGACTAAAGCGTGATTGATCTACGTAGTCCGCTATGAGTGGATCAATCTGCTTTTGACGGTCATTATGCAATAACCTTAATCCTGAGTAAATAAACTACTTCATGTATATGACTCGTGTACTTTGATGTTCCAATGGCTAAAGCATCTTAGAGGTAGTAAGCTTATAGACCGGTTCGTTGGGTGCATGACTTGTATACGATGAAGGGTTTGTTTGTAGATATCGGAATCATAGCTCTAAGGAGTTAAAGGTATCCTCTTAAAGGCATTATACTGAATGTGAAAATGGACAAGGCCTTGGGTCGTCTACTGGTCGGATTACTTCTTATTCACATATGGTGAATAATCATTTTCTTAATTCAGTAGTGTAATGGAACTTTAAGATAGCCTGATTAGTAGGATTAAACGGACTTTGACCTAAGGCTGATCATGGATATCATATGAGGGTTTTGCATACATGACAAGATCATTGGATGATAGCTTGTCACAGGCTTATGTAATACGGTATATAATTGGGAGTTCAGTTTCAGGTTTATAGTGGTGTGACTCTGAAACTAGTGATCATATGATTGAGTTGTTCGGTAAAAGAATGATGATCATATAGATTTGCGGGAGCCCGATTATATATGTCCAATCAGTCCCTCTACTAGCTCCACATAATTCCTTAACGTTTAGCAAATTGATTTGTGTATGCTATTGGCTGGTTTATTATGCATGGATGGTGATGACACAGGATTAGTATGGTAGACAAGATTCTCTCTGGTTGGATTCAGATTTTGTTTTGGATAATAGAGTACACAATTATTTGAACTCCAAACAAAGTTGCCATGATTTTATTTGAGATTGGATTGGAGTTATAGAAAATTATCCATGAGAACAAGAATTTGAAACATAACTGTTTTGTGGATTTTGAAGTTTGAATTTTGAAATTTGAAATTTGAATTTGAAATTCGAATTTGAAATTCGAATTTGAAGTTTGAAATTTGAAATTTGAATTTGAAATTTGAAATTCAAATTTTGAATCACAGTCCAAGTGGGATTCGAATTTGTTGCGGAAAATCCACAAGGTCTGGAATTCGAATTTGAGTTGGATTTGGAGAGGATAATCTTGTTAGAATCCTACTTGAATTTTGAATCCAAATCCTAACAAATATTGGACGAAATTTTGAGGATTATCCTCAATGTAATTTCGGTTTTTTGTGGATAAGGTTCAAGGGAAAAATTCAAGTTTCAATCCCAGTTGAATTTGGATTCTCTCCTCCCCAGAAAGTGGTCGAAGTTTTGGAGAATATCTCTTAGGAAAATTCGGTTATTTTGGATAAGGATGAGATAAGATTCAAGCTTGAAAATCCTAGTGGAATTTTGATTCTCCCTTATCCTAAATGTGGCTGAATTTTTTGAGGAGATTTTCTCCTAGGAAATTTCAGATTTTTTGGTTGAAAAAGGGAGATAAAATTCTAGTTAAAATCTTGTTTAGATTTGGATTTGATTTATCCTAAATGGCCGAATTTTATTGTTGGGATTTTCCCATGGAAAATTCGGATTTTATGGATATGGATAAGGGAGAATATCTTTTCCTAATCCAATTCGAATTCAGAGAATCGCCTCATGCAGGTCTATAAATAGCGGTCCTACCACTCCAGTTCTCTCAGACCACAGACTCTCAGGTGAGCAGGCTTATTGTTGCACAGCCCACCGTGACAATAAAGTTCTTTAGAGATCTGGGTGGTCGGAAGAAGACTAGCAGTGCTAGCATACCGATCGAGGTTCAGAGTGCCCACACACTCAGCCATTCGGGAATTGGAGAATAGTAGAGAAGGCTAGTTGGTTGAAGCCTCAGGTCATTCTCCTCCTGCAAGATTGGCGTCCTTAAGGTATGAGTTTTAATTGTTGTTGGTTTATTGTATATGGCATCATGAGATATTTAACGATCTAAAATTTTTTATTGTTCCACTGTGCCACTCTGATACGTTTTTACCGATTTATTTTCCTTCACAATTCGCTTAGACCACAGACTCTCAGGTGAGCAGGCTTATTGTTGCATAACTCACCATGACAATAAGTTTTTTAAAGATTTGGGTGGTCGGAAGAAGACTAGCAGTGCTAGCGTACCGATCGAGGAACCTAGTGCCAACAAACTTTGCCATCCGGGAATTGAAGAATAATAGAGAAGACTAGTTGGTTGAAGCCCTCCAGCCATTCTCCTCCTACAGTTGGCGTCCTCTTGAGATATGAGTTTTATTGCTGTTAATTTATTGTATATGACATCATGAGATATTGAACGATGTTGAAAAATTTTTTGTTGTTCCACTGCATCGCTCTGTTGCGTTTTTACCATTTTTATTCCTACATGGTTAATGTGGAAAATTTTTATACAAAGTTGGTAACTTTGTATAAAATAGGCCTCTGGTATAATACGTGGTAAGTACAAAGGTTCTAAGGCGTACCTGACGCTAGGAAAACCTAAAAATACAAGCGAAAATGCTGCTGAAATTCATAAAACGGCATAAGGGCATTTCGGGAAACGAGGGGTAAAAATATTGGACTCAGGAAGGAAACCAGGACCCCTCGGTGGATTAGGGTTAGTAATGGAAAACCAAACCAAGAGGAATAGCAAACCAACCCTTAATGACTAAAATGCCTAAAAACGAGAAAAAAATTCACGTTGGGGGTATTTTGGGAAACGAGGGAAAAATTAGGTTGGGATAGGAAACCCGAGCCCCTCGGGAACCGAGACTAAGGGATAGGAATGAAACACGTTTCAAGAGTAGTGAAATACCCATTTGAGGCTCCAAAATGCTAGAAAAACGAGAAACGACTCTAGGTGTCGGACGAATAGTAATCGAGGGTCAAAAAATGAATAATTAGGTTTTCATAGCACATAAAGCTGTAAAATGAAACAAAAGCCTAGAGAATATTATTTCAAGATATTTGGGCTTAGAAAATTTGAGAAAAATGATAGAACGAGATAGATATGGTCCCGAGACCTGATAGGGGCAAAATGGTCATTTGACCAAAAATTTCTTAAAGGCTCGGAAAGGACCGTAAAGGATCTAGAATGACTTAAATAAAATTCTAGGACCCAAAATAAAGATTTTAGAGTTAAAAAATCTATAGTTTAATAGTACACGGGCGTGTACAATGAAACACAGCCGTGTAGAATGAAACTGAGAGAGACAAGGTCAGGGACACGGGCGTGTTGCAGACCATGTATCACATAAAGAGTTGAAATGTTTTGTAAAATTTATCACCAAATAAATATGTTCAAAGTGATAATTAATAAAAGGTATTAACAGATAATACTATGTCTGTAGGAACCCAAACTAGAGATAAAACTACAGAGGAGTTCCGGAAGTGGACATTATCGCAGTGGTGGTAAGTTCAAGCATTTTCATGTCTGCAACATGAAATACTATATTACTTTGTTATATACTAGTTATACATTAGGTACCAAGTCCTATGGATATTTAGGGATTAGTTAGTATAACATGTCCCACAAAATAAAAGGAAAAGAATATCTAAGGCCTACGGGCAATGGAGGTTAGTGACCTTGAGGTGACGATTAATGTCACTTGGTCAGAATTATAATTGAAAGATGGTAATAAAACCATTTAAGGCATACCGCCCCTCCAACATTGTGGTGGAGGTTTTCTAGTGTGATAATTGGGAATTTCTGGCATTCTCAGAAGAAAACGTATAATTGTATATGTGTGACTGTAGGAAAATAAATCGGTAAAAACGTATCAGAGTGGCGCAGTGGAACAATAAAAATTTTTAGATCGTTAAATATCTCATGATGCCATATATAATAAACCAACAACAATTAAAACTCATACCTCAAGGATGCCAATCTTGCAGGAGGAGAATGACCGGAGGGCTTCAACAAACTAGCCTTCTCTACTATTCTCCAATTCCCGAATGGCTGAGTGTGTGGCCACTCTAAACCTTGATCGGTATGCTAGCACTGCTAGTCTTCTTCCAACCACCCAGATCTCTAAAGAACTTATTGTCATGGTGGGCTGTGCAACAATAAGCCTACTCACCTGAGAGTCTGTGGTCTCAGAGAACTGGAGTGGCATGACCTCTATTTATAGACCTACATGAGATGATTCTCTGAATTCAAATTGGATTAGGAAAAGATATATTCCCTTATCCACAAACACAAAATCTAAATTTTCCAAGGGAAAATCCCAACAACAAAATTCGGCCACTTTAGGATAAATCAAATCCAAATCTAAACAAGATTTTAACTAGAATTTTATCTCCCTTTTTCAACCAAAAAATCCGAAAATTCTAAGGAGAAAATCTCCTCAAAAATTTGGCCACTATTGGATAAGGGAGAATCAAAATTCCACTAGGATTTTCAAGCTTGAATCTTATCTCATCCTTATCCAAAATAACTGAATTTTTTCCTAGGAGATTCACTCCTAAATTTCGGCCACCTTCTGGAAGGAGAGAATCCAAATTCAACTGGGATTGAAACTTGAATTTTTCCTTGAACCTTATCCACAAAAAATCTGAAAATCATTGAGGATAATCCTTAAAATTTTCGTCCAACTTTAGTTAGGATTTGGATTCAAAATTCAAGTAGGATTCTAACAAGATTATCCTCTCCATATCCAACTCAAATTTGAATTTCAAACCTTGTGGATTTGCCATAACAACTTCGAATCCCACTTGGACTGTGATTCAAAATTTGAATTTCAGATCTCAAATTCGAATTTCAAATTCAAATTTCAAATTTCAAATTTCAAATTTAAATTTCAAATTCAAATTTCAAATTCAAATTTCAAATTTCAAATTTCAAAATCCACAAAACAGTTGTGTTTCAAATTCTTGTTTTCATGGATAATTTTCTACAACTCCAATCCAATCTCAAATAAAATCATGGCAACTTTATTTGGAGTTCAAATAATTGTGTACTCAATTATCCAAAACAAAATTTGAATCCAACCGGAGAGAATCTTGTCAACCATCCTAATTCTATGTCATCACCATCCATGCATAATAAACTAGCCAATAGCATACACAAATCAATTTGCCAAACGTTAAGGAATTATGTAGAGCTAGTAGAGGGACTGATTGGACATATATAATCGGGCTCTCACAAATCCATATGATCATCATTCTTTTACCGAACAACTCAATCATATAATCACTAATTTCAAAGTCTCACCACTATAAACCTGAAACTGAACTCCTAATTATATACCGTATTACGTAAGCCTGTGACAAGCTATCATCCAATGACCTTGTCATGTATGCAGAACCCTCATATGATATCCATGATCAGCCTTAGGCCAAAGTCAGTTTAATCCTACTGATCAGGCTATCTTAAAGTTCCATTATACTACCGAATAAAGAAAATGATTATTCACCATATGTGAATAAGAAGTCATCTGCCCAGCAGATGACCCAGGGCCTTGTCCATTTTCACATTCAGTACAATGCCTTTAAGAGGATACCCTTAACTCCTCATTAGAGCTATGATTCTGATATCTGTAAACGAACCCTTCATCGTATACAAGTCGTGCACCCAACGAATCGGTCTATAAGCTTACTACCTCTGAGATGCTTTAGCCATTGGAACATCAAAGTACACAAGTCATATACATGAAGTAGTTCATTTACTTAGGATTAAGGTTATTGCACAATGAACGTCAAAAGCAGATTGATCCACTCATAGCGGACTACGTAGATCAATCACGCTTTAGTCCCGGTCTAATATGTCACCACCAAGCAACATATCTATGTCTCTACTTGGGAGTCCAGCTCCAGACAATCAAGACAAACCGTCCCCTCCAAGGCTTTAGACAACATAATAGTCTTAATATGAGTTAGATACTCGGTCTAACCCCATAGACTACAGACCATAGTTTAGACCGCAAACTTTAGAACATTGTCTTCTCGCATACATAAGTCCATTGCATGCAACATTCTAACAGTTTAACATAAGTAGTCAGGGAGCCATATTTGCTTACATTTACTTTAACATGTAAATAAAATGAGGACAGATAGCAATGTAATGAATAACCTCTATATATAATTTTATTATCCAATTCAAAATAAATACATTAAAATGTCTCTAATGCTTAGGGCATTTCCTAACAATCTCCCACTTGTACTGTTTAAAGAGTAAAATAAACAAATTTATATTGTTTAGAATGTACTAAAATGTTCTGACAATGTTGATGGATAAAAATTCGGTGTTGAGAAATTTTACCGAAGCAAAACGAGTGAAACGATGTCAAAACGACATTGAAAACCCTAACCAGTGCCACTGGTGCACTAAAAGGCGAAAAACTTCCGGGATTGATTTTGATCAAACGGAAGCAGTATAATTTGATCCGACTGCACCAAAGACCTCAGGAACCCACCGGGGTGATTTTGGGAAAATTTAGCTCGGGTCAAAATTCGGTCAAACGTGACGTGAATAATAAATAGATAATTAAAGTGGTAGGTGAGGTGGATGGCTAGGATTTAATTCACTTTTAATCTAAAGGCCAAGATTTGGCCAAAATTCCACCCATTTTATTTTTGAAAAATGGTGGAAAGAATTAGAAAGAAAGGTGCCAATTTCTCATTGGTTGATTAAGGGTGATTCATGCCAAATTAGCCAAATTAATATGGCTTCCTTAACAATAAAGCTTCAGCCATTTTGAAACAAAAACCCGTAGCAAACAAAGCCAAAAGAAAACCAAGAAAAAACTTTCTAAGTTTGGTTCCAAGGGAGAATACGTGAGCCATCTTCGGGAATCAAAAGGTTTCTTCAATTATTAGAAGCAAAAATTGAAGTTTGACAAGCTAGCATCCAAGTAACCAAGGTAAGCTTTAAAACTTGTAATTTTTCCCCATTTTTGGTCATGAAATCCGAGGGAATAGTGGGAAGAAAATGATGAAATTTCGCTGTGGATTTGATGAAATTATGTGTTGGTTTTGTGATATGTTGAATTAGATTATTCATGTATTGGATTTGCATGAAAAAAAATGTGATTTTCGACTTGTTTTCTCCATGAAATCCGTGAGTTCAAAGGGGAGATTTTGGTGATGAAATTTTGATGAAAAATATTGTTATGTTGTGTGGAAATATGTTTTGGATGTTTAGAAACAATAAACTTCATATTGAATTTGCAAAAAAAAAAAGAAATTTGACAAAAGTTAGTGTGAAAACCCTAAGTGAAAACCGATTGTGGCTTAGGGTTTTAATGAAAAAATTTTGTTGATTAAGGGTTGTTTTGGAATAAAAATTATGTTATGGTTTAAGTACAAAACCGAGCATAATGTGGAGAAAATGAAGAAAAAAATTTTGCTAGGGTTTGATAAGTCAAAACCGTGGCTTAATTAAGGGGGGAAAGTGAAAGAAATTTTGAACATTGTGGTTGTTTCGTAAATTGGTGATTGTGCAAATTTTTATGTAAAAGTTTAGGAAACTTTTACATAGAATAGGACTTTGGTATAGTACGTGGCAGGTACACATGGTTCGAGGCGTACCTAACGCCGGTAGCCTTAAACTTACGCCGAAATGCTGTCGAAATTTCGAAAAACGGCATTTAGGGCAAAAAGGGAATCGAGAGTAAAAGTTAGGGTCGAGTCGGAAACCTGAGTCCCTTGAGGAAAATTGAATAAGGGAAACCTAAAGGGTGGTTCATGAATAGTAACCCATCCCCTAAAAATTGTAAAACGCGAGTGAAACTGAAAAACCGACCCCGAGGGGGGGTGTTTTTGGGAAACGAAGTAAAGGTCCAAGTCGGGTACGGAAAATCTGAGCCTCGGAGACCTAAATCGGGAAAGTCTAGATGAAAGTTTTAAATATTAGTAAAACGCTCATTTGAGGCTCTGAAACGATAGAAAAACACGAAATCGACGTAAGGGTCAGAATAGTACTTTCCAAGGGTCGGAAAGTGAAAATTTGGGATAATGAAAGAAAATTTTTCGGAAAAAGACCGATAAAATTTTAAAAGATGATTTAAGGATTTTTGGGCTTAGAAAATTTGGTCTAAAAATCTGAAATGAGAATTTAAAGTAAAATGACCCGATAGGGGCAAAATGGTCATTTTGACCAGAATGTTTCAAAAAGTGGGAAAAGAGCCCTAAAGGCCCCGTAATGGTAGAATAAGGTTCCTGAGCTTCAAAAGTAAATTTTTAAGTCGAGAAAATCCCGTCAGGGATATAATTGCAATTTTTCCAAAATTTAGAGGTAAAATCGTAATTTTACAAAAGTTGGTGGAAAAATGTGAAAATGATTAATAAAGCCTAGAAAGCTGTCATAAAGCTTAATCAAAGGTTTTAAGACCAAATTTGAGCTTTTTATTAAAAATACAAGCTACAAATAAAAAAGGAAATTAACAAATAAGGTTTTGTTTGTAGGGTCTCAAAATCAGCCAGGAAAAGGAACATTGAAGGATCTCAAGAAGCAGGCACTAGTAGACGTACAGTAAGTTCAGACATTTACTTGTCTACAACATGTAGTATTATCATTGCTAACTTTGATGTACTAACTATAAGTTAGGTACATATGTTCTACGGGCATTATTATAGAATAGAAGGAGACGAAATGTGCTACGGGCACTATTGAAAATGGGACACATAATAAATTGTGTTTCGGGCACTAGAGCGAGGTTAATGAAACTCACTCACACGAAATTAAAATGTGAACCATTCCTAAACACGGGGCAATATGAAGTCATCAGGTTAGAACTTTAAAAAGTCGGTCATGAAACCACTTTTGGCGTACCAGCCTTCCGTACGGGGAAGGTATACTTTGCCTTCGGAGCTATGATGATGAGATTAAGGCTGTGGAGGTCAGCACTAATGTACCGCTCCTAGTCATGCGCACTAAAATGGTATGGCCAACATGAGCTCAAAACCAGAACATAAATAAAGATAATTACCTAAAACTAAAACTATGTCATAATTGAGCATAAGGCAGTTTCGTGAGAGTACTAACACTGTGGTTGATGTACTGCTGATGATACTGTGTTGCGGTCAAAGTTACTATTTATAGTGAATAGTGATCAAAGTTACTATTCATGATAAGTAGTACTATTCGTAGAAATTCTATTTCTTGCATGTTTGAACTTACTGAGCCTGTAACTCACCATTTTTGCTCATGTTGCAGGTAAGCAACCAGCTCACTAGCTTTGTATCGCTGGATGGCAGATGGGATAGCGAGTGTCAAATGGGATGGGAAGCCAAGGGATATGGTTCTGTCAGAGTTTTTCCGCTGAGCGTTAACAAAGAGAGGAAAAAGAAACAGTTCTTTTGTAATAATATGTATTTTACGAAAGTACTGTATTATGTGAATTAATTTGTACTTGTAAACAAAGTGATTAGCGAATAATGTTTTGCTTTATGTTTAAAAAAAAATTGCCACACAAAAATACCATGTTTTAAAGAGAGATAGAATAGCCGGCGAGCCATGAGAGTACAATCTATCGTAGTTAGCTATGAAGCTTAACTGTAATAGTATTGTATGATCTCTACGAAGGGCGGGCCACCACATTCAGATTCTACGGGGACACAATAAGGGCTGGAGGTGAAGAAACTCTAGGGTCGTTCCCTAGGCCCTCCTAGTCAGCGTGCAAGATAAACTATCGGTACTGCCATAATGAACTCAACGCTAAATAGAGAGAATAGCCAATAATATGATGAAAGCCATAATTGAGCATAATCGACACTAACACTAAGTAATCGGTTAGGGTAATATGAATAGTTACTGGTTAGGGTAATATGAATAATAACCGGTTAAAGTAATGTGAATAGTAATCGATTAAGGTAATATGAATAGCAATCAGTTAGAGTAATTTGAATAGTAATCGGTTAGGGTAACAGTTACTATTCGTCAGTTAAGGGTCAAAGTCACTATTCATGATGAATAGTATTATTCATAGAAAATGTGGGTGTGATCCCTCTAGCTTGGGTCGTCCACCTTATCTTGCTTGCTTTCTTTATTGTTTGCTTATTCTTACTTAGCTTGCTTGTCTTTATAACTTTTTTTTTTCTTTAGGGGTTTAAAAGATTTGTACTTGAAAAACTAGGAATATACTTTTTTTTAACTTGACTGAATGAAACTATTAGCTCTTGAAATTGTGTATACATAAATATATACGTATTACTTAATATTTTTTCCCAAAATATATTTTGCGGTCTTGTTACTTTAAAGTACATAAAATAAAAACATACTTTTAAGCTTGTTTCACTACTTTACATACTACACTCTTATCTTATCTTTATACACATACATCACTATTACACTTTCTTTCTTTTACCCTTTAATTATAGCGGAACTCTGCGAAACGGAACCATAACCCGTCCATGACATCGCTGGGATCTGCCTACCAGTCCGCTACTCTTGTTTCATATTGCTGGTTGCTTACCTTTATTACCTACATCACGAATAGACTAATGAGCTAAAGCTCAATAAGTACAAACATACAAGTAACTAAGCTGAATACACCACACTTAGGGTTAGTCAACTTATGACCAATTATTTTCTTACTCCTATGCTTTACTTATTCTTTCTATTCTATTTCTTTCTTTTCTTTGCTTTACTTTATCTTGCTTAATCTTTCACTTGTGGGCCCGTGGTTGGACGTACCTAATGCGCACAGACCAATAGAGGATCAGGGGAGCAACCCACCAATCAACCCTAAGGTCATCTCTGGACTACTACCTATAGGTAGCAAGTCAAGCCATCAACTACCTCATTATTAACGAGGCAGCGCCACACAACTGGGGTGGAGGCTATCTTTGAACCTCAAAACTGGAGAGGCCAGTACACCAACCATAACTTTTAAGTCTTATTATTTGACTTATCTTATTTCTCTTTTCTTTATCTAATCTTGCTTAACTATTCTCGTGAACATGCTAGTATCATGTCACAAATTGAATAACTTAAATGTGTATATATATATAATTAAACTCTATGGCAAGTCAATTCGTGAGTAGACAATTAAATGTCTGTACTTACAGCACTTGTGCTAGTGTAAACTTTTGTGGGTCCGTTGATCTCCTTTGCCCGTGTCTAGTTGAGTTTCCTAAAGACGTAATGTCATCAGTTAATACATTTTCATTAACTGACTTTTTATACTAAAATCTGAACTTTGGCTTTTAAAATCTTAATTAAAGTCTTATGGTGACATTTAAAGTCCTAACGACTCTGTTTAGACTTTTCTAGGGATCTACCAACCATTTCCGAGTATTTCAAAAATTTTGGTAAACTTGGTGAATAGTAACATTTGACAGTGAATATTACTATTCACGTGAATAGTGTCATACACGTGAATAGTGTCATGTACGTGAATAGTAACTGGGCTAGGGGACGTTTCTATTTTTCTGCTTAGACTAGGTTCCCTAAGTTCAAGAACCATAAAATAGCTAACTGGAGGGTTTAACGCCCTTTTCTTGACTTTTCTAGACTTTTTGGTCAAAATGACCATTTTGCTCCTAACGGGTCTTAGGGTCGTGACATTCTCATTTTGGTGCTTAAACGGGATTTTTTGAGTCCCTAAAATCCTAAAATAATCATTTCTAGGTCTCGGTAAAGTTTTACAACTTAATTGTTGGGATTTCACTATTTACTTATCACCCGTCTCTCAGGTGGTACTATTCTGACCCTTGGGGTTGTGGCTCGTTTTTCTAGCGTTTCAGAGCTTCAAACGAGCTTTTCACTAATCTTAAAAACATTTCTTATTCTCTTCCTGACCTAGGTCTCTGAGGGGCTCGGGTTTTTTTATCCCGACCCTAAACTTTACCCTTGTTACCCAAAACGCCCTCGACGTTATTTTCTTTTTTCCGTCCTCTCGGCATTTTAAATTTTAGGTTTCTGGCGTTTAGGAAACGCCTCAAAACCATCTATCCTAATCTAAACCTGCCACGTACTATACCGGAGGCCTATTTTACGCAAAAGTTTCTAAACTTTTACGTAAAAACTTTCCACATTCTCAATGTACAAATCACATACAAAGTCTTTATTTTTCAATCACTTAGGCCATGGTTTTAGTTCAGGTTTTCAACACCGAAACTTCTTTCCTTTCAAACATTCTTTCTCTTACTTTTCTTCTTGGTTTTTAAGGCATATTCAATACCAAAACCAAATAAAATTCTTATTGAAATCTCACTTGGATGCCATGGGTTTTATGCTATACCCTAACCAAACTTTGGTTTTCAATACAACCACTTACACAAGCTTATATTCTACATCGTTCTAACTTACCACAACACTAAATCACATCATTTTTACATGTTCTTCACACTAGGTAGACATGGTTCCTTTTTAGAAAACTTTTACAAAATTTTGTTCCAAACTTTTTAACTTTTCTTTCTAAACATTTTACACATCAAAATACATGTTTAAATCAACCAAAACTAACTCAAAATTCTTTCCAAACCCTGGTAACATACACGGTTTTTCTTGAAACAAACCAAATCCCACTTTGGTTTTAAGCTTTCAAATTTTCTTTCTAGTGTTTTACATATCAAAACACACTTTAAAACAATAATTTAATTAAACCAAACTTGAAATTTCTTTAACCCATACACTTAGTCACGGGTTCCTCATAAAACTAACATGAAAAAAATTATTGTTTCAAGCTTCTAAATTACTCTTTAACTATCATGTAAACTAATTAACCTTAAACAATAAGGTTTGAACTAAACTTTTCTCATTCTTTTCTACTCAACATAGCCACGGATTTTTGCTTCAAAATACCAAAGAAAAGCTTGAAATTTCAAGCTTACCTTGCTATGTTACTCAACACTTGCTTAGGAAGAACTTTGCTTCAGATTTTGACACCAAACTTTGAAGAAACTCAAGCTCAATGGAAGGGAAGAGTCACGGCTTCAAAGGGCAGCAAAGGGGCTGTAATTTCAGAAAAATTCTTATTTCATGAAGCCAAAAACATTTTTATAAAGGGAGGCCAAAAAGGAGGGCTTTTTAGCAATTTTCTTTAGGGACTTTTTAGCAACTTTTAAAGGGTTTATTTGCAAATTTTTTGGGGTCAAAACATAATTATTTTGGCTGTCTTTCCAGCTGCAAAACCGACCTATTCAGCCCTTATCCACAAAATTTTTTAAAATATCAACTTTGCATTTTTGGCTTAATCTTAGCTCTTGATCTTACCTACCTTTAATCTTAGCCATTCATCCTACCTACCACCCTTTTTCTTCTAATTTCTTATTCCTAATTATGACATCATCCATGATGTCATCTAATTAATCAATAGGTCAAAGTTTGACCAAAAGTCAAACCGAACCAAACTTTACCAAAATCGCATAGGCGGGTTTCTGATGCCTCCTGTGCTATCGATTTACCTTATTCTACTGTCGTTGGGCTAAAAATCAATGACGAAGTTTTTCATCCTTTAGTAACCTTAGGTTTTACCTAGGGTAATCTCTTGGTTTCTTTGGCCCCAAAATGCTTCATCATTTTACCGAAGATGACGAAATTTCTGGGGTGACATACCGGAGGACTTGTCTAGCCATCCGTACTGTCAAATTATTCTAATACTGTCTTAAAACTCTTAAAAACCCTAAATTACTTTTCTTACGGTGGCCTTACTTTGACTTGCCATATTCTAATCTTTACACTGTTCAGATACCGAAACTACTCCTTTTTGAGTGTTTTGGCCTGAAATCACTTTCTTACTCATATACTTTATTCTCTACTTATTTTAGGAGATTTTAATTCCTCTAAAATATCTATTTATTACTATCAACTCTATAATTTGTCTAATTACAAACATAGTGTTTCTTTACATTCTTGCTTACAGAACTCATAGAAAACCCTAGATTAAACTAAGTTACACTACTAGAATTCTCTGGTCGTCACATTCACCCTTCCTTAAAAATTTTCATCCTCGAAAATCAGAACAGGTGGGGGTGCTTGGCTCTCATCTCATGTTCTCTTTCCCACGTGGCCTCTTCTACGTTATGATTTTTCCATAGAACTTTGACCAGCGGGATGCTTTTATTTCTTAATATCTTATCTTCTCGCACAAGTATTTGCACCGGTTGCTCTTCATAAGAGAGATCCTCTCGAACTTGGATTGGCTCATAATCAAGGACATGCGAGGGGTTCAAGATGTACTTTCTTAGCATAGACACATGGAAGACATTATGCACTGAAGATAATTCTGGTGGCAAAGCTATCTTATAGGCCACTTTCCCAACTCGGCTAATAATTGGGAAAGGTTCTATGTATCTTGGACTCAACTTTCCTTTCTTTCCAAAATGCATGACACCTTTCATTGGTGTTACTTTTAAAAATATGAAGTCTCCCTCGTCGAACTCTAGGAATCTTCATCTTTTATCTGCGTAGCTTTTCTGATGACTTTGTGCAGTTTTCATTCTCTGTTGAATCTTTTAGACTGCGTCTATCGTTTCTTGGATAAACTCGATTTTATGAAGTTTTTTCTCCCTGAGTTCATACCAGTGAATGGGAGATTTGCACTTTCATCCATATAATGCCTCATAAGGAGCCATTCCGATGGACGCTTGATAGCTATTGTTGTAAGAGAATTCTATCAACGGTAGCTTCTTGCTCCAGACTCCCTTGAAATCTAAAATATAAGCGTGAAGCATATCTTCTAACATTTGAATTGTACGCTCAGACTTTCCGTCAGTCTGAGTGTGAAATATAGTGCTGAATCTTAGTTCTGAGCCCATTGCCTCTTGTACACTTTTCCAGAAATTAGATGTGAACCGACTGTCACGATCTGACACTATTGTTGTCGGTATTCAATGTAATCTCACAATGTTGGCAATGTACAATTCTGTGAACTTCTCCAATGTGTATGTCATCTTTACGGGTATAAAGTGAGCGGACTTGGTCAATCGATCCACCACTACCCATATCATGTCAAATCCTTCACTTATCTTAGGTAGCCCTACCATGAAATCCATGGTTACGTGCTCCCACTTCCACTCTGGAATCTCTAATGGCTGCAGTTCTCCAAATGGCCGCTGATGCTCTGCTTTGACTCTTTGACATGTTAAGCAGCTGCTGATGTGTTTAACAATGTCATTCTTCATCTTTTTCCACCAAAAGTGCTGCTTTAAATCTTGATACATTTTCGTACTGCCTGGATGCACTGAATATGGAGTGTCATGGGCATCTGTCAGGATTCCTTTCTTCAAATTTTCTTCATCTGGTACACAGATTCTTCCTTCGAAGAGTAAAGTTCCATCTTTGGAGAGGTGGAACTCTGACTTGTCATTCTTGAAGGCTTCTTCTTTAAGCCTTTTGAGAGCAGCATCTAGCTCTTGAGCCTCTTTAATCTCCTCAAGAATTGTTGCTTTGAGTTGCATTGCCGCTAATTTTCCTGAAATTATCTCTACTCCCAACAAGGAGATCTCATGTTGAAGTGGCTTGTGCAGCTTACCGATGGCTATCTGCTACGGCATCGTTGATTTACGACTCAATGCGTCTGCTACTCTGTTTGCCTTACCGAGGTGATATAAAATCTCACAATCATAATCTTTCACTAACTCCAGCCATCTTCTTTCTCTCTGTTAAGTGTGGCGGTCCGCCCCTCGTAGAGATCATATAATACTATTACAGTCAAGCTTTATTGCTAACTACGATAAATTGTACTCTCATGGGTCGCCGGCTAATTTATCTCTCTTGCAAAACATTACATTTTTGGGGAAATTGTTTTTTAAACATTATGTAAAACATTATCCACTAATCACTTTTGTTTCATGCTTTCAATCACGTAACCATCATTTTCATAATTAAATGCATGATTTAAACTATCCAAACATCAAGTTAATCATGCAAAAAATATTCATCAAACCCTAATTACAACCCACGGCCGTTTTAGGGTTTTTGATTCCAAAATTTTTCCAAGCTTTATAACCATACAAATCATGCTTTACATTTAACCAAAACATGATTTAAAGCATTACAATACTTAAACAACAACAATCCATCATCAAACACACAAGGTAACCCACAGTTTTACCATTGGAAAACCAATCAAAACTTTGTTTTTCTTTAAACAAAATGCATGGTTTTTCTTCTAATCACACTCTTAAGAAAACCCAAGCACCAAATCAACCAAAACCAACTTAAAATTTTTCATCCTTCACACTATTCAACCCACGGATTTTTCAATGAAAAACCAAGAAAAATTACAAACTAAAGATGGTTACCTTGCTTCCTTGCTTCCCTTAACTTCAATGAAGGGTTTGATACCACTTTTATGAAGAAGACTTGAATATTTGGCTTGGTTCCTCTTGGTTGCTCACGTATTCTCCCTTGGACAACACTTAGAAAAAAATTTTCTCCTTTGTTTTGACTCTGGAAAGGCTACGGGTTTTTTGCTTCAAAATGGCCAAACCTTTTTGGTTAAGGAAGCTATATTAATTTGGCTAATTTGGCATGAGTCACCCTTAATTAACCAATGAGAGTTTGACACCACACTTGCTAATTCTTTCCACCATTTTTCAAAAATAAAATGGGTGGAATTTTGGCCATATCTTGGCCTTTAGATCAAAAAGCAAATCAATCTTGGCCATTAATGCCACCAACCACCAAACTTTTCACATTTATTAAATTGGCTTTATGATGTCATAAATGCAAAGTAAAACTTTGGCTTTGACTTTACTATTCATATTAATTCGACTACTTTTTGACCGGTATCGGTTTGAGCCGAAATTTTCCTGAAATCGTCCCGGCGGGTTCTTGAGGTCTCCTGTTCAGTCGGATCAATTTATACTGCTTCAGTTTGATCGAAATCAATCCCGGAAGTTTTTCATCTTTTAGTGCACCATAATGCACCGGTTAGGGTTTTCAATGCCGTTTTTGGCACCGTTCCACCCGTTTCAATTCAATGAATTTTATCAACACTGAATTCTTACTCGTCAGTATTGTTAGAATATTTTAATACATTCTAAACAATATAATTACATTCATTTCACTCTTTAAATAGTACAAATTGTTATATACATACATTTGTACATTTTCTTTCGAGAATACCTGAATTTCCCGGTTGTCACATTAAGCTCTTTCTGAGTAAAGAAATACTTTAAGCTCTGGTGGTCAGTGAAGATTATGCACCGGACTCCATATAGGTAGTGTCGCCATATCTTTAAAGTGAATACGACGGCAGCTAGCTCTAAATCATGAGTCGGATAGTTCTTCTCGTGCTCTTTGAGTTGTCTTAATGCATAGGCCATTACTTTTCCATCCTGATCAGCACAGCTCCTAGACCTTTCCTGGAGGCATCACTATAAATGTGGAAGTCTCCTTCATCCTTTGGAATTGTGAGAACTGAAGCACTGGTCAACCGGTTCTTCAGCTCTTGAAAGCTTTCTTCGTAGTTCTTTGTCCACTCGAACTTCTTCTCCTTGCATGTGAGAGTAGTGAGAGGGGCAGCTAATCTGGCAAATCCCTCTACAAATCTTCGATAATAGCCCACTAATCCGAGGAAACTCCGGATCTCGGTCACATTCTTTGGAGGAGACCACTTGCTTACCGATTCGATCTTTGCTGGGTCTACTGAAATTCCCTCTTTGGAGACGACATGTCCTAAGAAGTGGACCTTATCTAGCCAAAATCCATATTTGGAGAACTTTGCATATAGCTGATGCTCCTTCAGAGTGGGTAACACAATCCGAAGATGCTCCTCGTGCTCCTTCCAATCTTTCGAGTATATAAGGATGTCATCGTAAACACAATGACAAACTGGTCTAAAAATTCCTTGTATACTCGATTCATCAGATCCATAAAAGTGGCTGGTACATTCGTTAATCCAAAAGGCATAACGAGAAATTCTTAGTGCCCATACCGTGTTTGGAACGCGATCTTTGGAATGTCTCTTTCTTTAATTTTTAACTGGTGATAGCCGGATCGAAGGTCAATCTTTGAGAAGACGGTGGCTCCTTTTAGCTGATCGAATAAATCATCAATCCTTGGTAGAGGATATTCGTTATTGATCGTGACTTTGTTGAGCTCATGATAATCTATGCACATTCGGAGGGTTCCGTCCTTTTTCTTCACGAAGAGAACTGGAGCTTCCCACGGCGAATAACTAGGCCGTATGAAACCTTTCTCTAATAACTCCTTCAGCTGGGCTTGTAATTCTTTAAGCTCGGCGGGTGCCATCCTGTAAGGGGCCTTAGAAATCGGAGACGTTTCTGGCAGCAGCTCGATCTTGAAGATAATCTCTCAATCAGGAGGAAGTCCCGATAATTCTTCTGGGAATACCTCCACGAACTCGTTGATCACTGGTACCTCATTTGGCTATAGTTCTGCCTTCTTGGTGGTGTCCTTGACATAAGCTAGATATCCGGTACAGCCACTAGATATCAGCTTTCTTGCCCACAGGGGACTGAGCAGCATTTTTAACTGCTTCTGAGAATGCCCTTTATACTCAAACTGGTCTTTTTCTCCAAATTGGAGCACTACTTTTTGTCATCGATAGCCAATGGTCGCTCGATATTTTCCAAGGAAATCCATTCCAAGGATAAAATAATAATCGACTAACTTTAAGAGGACTAAATCGACATACAACTCCCTATCAGCAATAATTACTAGCATGTGACGTAACCAGTAATCGGACAATAATACCTCACCAGAAGGCAAGGTGGTTTTAAACACTTGGCCAATTTTATCCTTGGTATATCTAACTCTTTCTACAAAGCTATGGGAGGCAAATGAATGCGATGCACCGGAGTCAAATAAAACAAGTGCAGAGCTTTGGGCGACAAGAAGCTGACCTGCCACCACATTAGAGGTGCCTGCCTCTACGTCTTCCCTGGTGTAGGCTAACAGATGTGCCTCGGTCTTTGGTACAATCTCCAGGTGCCCTGGCTGAATAGGCGGTCCTTGTATGGCATGGACCTGGCTTGTCTGTCGGGACTGAAAGGATCCCGACTGGTTTTGTCGGTTGGATGTGTAGACCCTGGCATAATGGCCTTCTCTGCCGCAAACATAGCATGCGGTACTCCCCAGCTTGCACTCGCCCTTATGCAGTCTTCCACATTTTGGGCATGGCTCTCGGTTCGGTACTCCTTCTAAGCCTTGTCTCTGCTAGGTGTTGCGAGTATTTTGGCCCCAATTTTCATTTAGGTTTCCCTTTCACTTATTGGCATTCTGCTGGTTCTGGTTATTTTTCTGACCAGGTTTCATTCTTTGACCAGATTTGCTACTTTGGCCAGCTTGGTTTTTCTTTTGAGCCTGCTTCGCTAGATCTCTTTCTTTCTTCTTCTCCTCCCAGAATTTTGTTCTTTCTTCCTTAGCTCTGTTCAGACGATGGTCAGCCCTCATGGCTCTGCTCGCACAGTCTGCTACAGTGGTTGGCAGGGTCTCGCCACTCTCTACGTTTAGGGCTATATCTTGTCAGAACATATTGTTCATCCATAGTACCCGCTGTTCTTTTGTGGGTACCAAATGCGGACACAGTCAAGCTAATCTGTCGAATTTACGGCAGGCTTCAGTCACTATCATCTCGCCTTGCCTCAGCTCATCGAACTCTCTTTGTTGAGCTCGTAGGGTGTCAAGATTGAAATACTTCCTGTTAAATTCTCCTAGAAAGTCATTCCAGGTCATCCTTCTAATATCCCTTCGGATCTTTACTGTCTCCCACCAATAACGAGCACCCTACGTTAATATGCAGGAGGCGCAAAGGACCTTCTCCTGGTCTGTCAGATCCATGAACTCAAAAATGGTCTGCAGTGAAGCTAACCATTCTTCAGCCTCTAAGGGTTTTGTAGATCCCTCAAACTCTTTCAGCTTCATCTTCCAGAATCGTTCATACAGTGATCCCTGATTGGCTTCAGCTCTGGCACCTATCGCTACTTTAGGTACCATTCGGACTGATGGTGCTACTGGTTCAGGAGCTGGCTGTGGCTCCAGTACTGGTGCTTGAGGTGGAGGGAAATTCGCTTGGGCTCCATTCCTCTGTTCTAGTAGCTCTTGTGGTCTCTGGTTCTGTCTTTCTTGTGCCTCTAGCCAAGCTTGTATATTGGCTAGGACGACGGCTAAATCTGCTTCTGGAGCTTACGTAGCTCGTGTACGAACCATGTTGCTGTGTTTGACCTATAACAGTAGCGACATGGTTTAGTGCTAAATTAGATATTGATCATTCAAAATTAACTTACTTGGACTGAGCAGGTGCAGATACTGAAATGTCATGGAAGGTCGATAGTAGAACCACTCGCTCTGATACCAACTTTTGTGGGAGCAACCCCTCTAGCTTGGGTCGTTCACCTTATCTTGCTTGCTTTCTTTATTCTTTGCTTATTCTTACTTAGCTTGCTTGTCTTTATAACTTTCTTTTTCTTTAGGGGTTTAAAAGATTTGTACTTGAAAAACTAGGAATATATGTATATATTTTTAACTTGACTGAATGAAACTATTAGCTTTTTGAAATTGTGTATACATAAATATATACGTACTACTTAATATTTTTTCCCAAAATATATTTTGCGGTCTTGTTACTTTAAAGTACGTAAAATAAAAACATACTTTTAAGCTTGTTTCACTACTTTACATACTATACTCTTATCTTATCTTTATACATATACATCACTATTACACTTTCTTTCTTTTACACTTTAATTACAGTGGAACTCTGCGAAACAGAACCATAACCCGTCCATGACATCGCTGGGATCTGCCTACCAGTCTGCCACTCTTGTTTCATATTGCTGGTTGCTTACCTTTATTACCTACATCACGAATAGACTAATGAGCTAAAGCTCAGTAAGTACAAACATACAAGTAAATAAGCTGAATACATCACACTTAGGTTTAGTCAACTTATGACCAATTATTTTCTTACTCCTATGTTTTACGTATTCTTTCTATTCTATTTCTTTCTTTTCTTTGCTTTACTTTATCTTGCTTAATCTTTCACTTGTGGGCCCGCGGTTGGATGTACCTAATGTGCGCAGACCAATAGAGGATCAGGGGAGTGACCCACCAATCAACCCTAAGGTCATCTCTGGACTACTACCTATAGGTAGTAAGTCAAGCCATCGACTACCTCATTATTAACGAGGCAGTGCCACACAACTGGGGTAAAGGCTATCTTTGAACCTCAAAACTGGAGAGGCCGGTATGCCAACCTTAACTTTTAAGTCTTATTATTTGACTTATCTTATTCTCTTTTTCTTTTTCTGATCTTACTTAACTATTCTGGTGAACATGTTAGTATCATGTCACAAACTGAATAACTTAAATGTGTATATATATAATTCAACTCTATGGCAAGTCAATTCGTGAGTAGACAATTAAATGTCTGTACTTACAGCACGTGTGCTTGTGTAAACTTCTGTGGGTCCGTTGAGCTCCTTTGCTCGTCTCTAGTTGAGTTTCCTAAAGACATAATGTCATCAGTTAATACATTTTCATTAACTGACTTTTTACACTAAAGTCTGAACTTTGGCTTTTAAAATCTTAATTAAAGTCTTATGGCGACATTTAAAGTCCTAACGACTCTATTTAGACTTTTCTAGGGCTCTAGCAACCATTTCCGAGCATTTCAGAAATTTTGGTAAACTTGGTGAATAATAACTTTTGACGGTGAATTATACTATTCACATGAATAGTGTCATACACGTGAACAGTAACTAGCCAGGGGACGTTTCTATTTTTCTGCTTAGACCGGGTTCCCTAAGTCCGAGAACCATAAAATAGCTAACTGGAGGGTTTAACGCCCCTTTCTTGACTTTTCTAGACTTTTTGGTCAAAGTGACCATTTTGCCCCTAACGGGTCTTGGGGTCGTAACATTCTCATTTTGGTGCTTAAAGTGGATTTTCTGAGTCCCTAAAATCTTAAAACAATCTTTTCTAGGTCTCGGTAAATTTTTACAACTTAATTGTTGTGATTTTACTATTTACTTATCACCCGTCCCTCGGGTGGTACTATTCTGACCCTTGGGGTCGTGGCTCATTTTTCTAGCGTTTTGGAGCTTTAAACGAGCTTTTCACTAATCTTAAAAACATTTTTTATTCTTTTCCTGACCTAGGTCTCTGAGGGGCTCGGGTTTTTCCATCCCGACCCTAAACTTTACCCTTGTTACCCAAAACGCCCTTGACGTTATTTTTTTTTCCATCCTCTCGGTATTTTAGATTTTAGGGGTCGGTTTACTATTCTGCTCGACTTGCTTTCTTACATCAAACTCTAAGGTACCGAGGGATCTCAGTTTTCATTTCCGAGCATATTTTTATCACTCGTTTCCTGAAATGCCCTTAATGCTGCTTTAAAAATTTTGGCAGCATTTCCACTTAAATTTTAGGTTTCTAGCGTTTAGGAAACGCCTCAAAACCATCTATCCTAATCTAAACCTGCCACGTACTATACCAGAGGCCTATTTTATGTAAAAGTTTCTAAACTTTTACATAAAAACTTTCCACATTCTCAATGTACAAATCACACACAATGTCTTTATTTTTCAATCACTTAAGCCACAGTTTTAGTTCAGGTTTCCAACACCAAAACTTCCTTTCTTTCAAACATTCTTTCTCTTACTTTTCTTATTGGTTTTTAAGGCATATTCAATACCAAAACCAAATAAAATTCTTATTGAAATCTCACTTGGATGCCACGGGTTTTATGCTATACCCTAACCAAACTTTGGTTTTCAATACAACCACTTATATTCTCCATCATTCTAACTTACCACAACACTGAATCACATGATTTTTACATGTGCTTCACACTAGGTATACATGGTTCCTCTTTAGAAAACTTTTATAAAATTTTGTTTCAAACTTTTTAACTTTTCTTTCTAAACATTTTACACATCAAAATACATGTTTAAATCAACCAAAACCAACTCAAAATTCTTTCCAAACCCTAGTAACATACGCGGTTTTTCTTGAAACAAACCGAATCCCACTTTGGTTTTAAGCTTTCAAATTTTCTTTCTAGTGTTTTACATATCAAAACACACTTTAAAACAATAATTTAATTAAACCAAACTTGAAATTTCTTGAGCCCATACACTTAGTCACGAGTTCCTCATAAAACTAACATGAAAAAAATTATTGTTTCAAGCTTCTAAATTACTCTTTAACTATCATGCAAACTAATTAACCTTAAACAACAAGGTTTGAACTAAACTTTTCTCATTCTTTTCTACTCAACATAGCCATGGATTTTTGCTTCAAAATACCAAAGAAAAGCTTCAAATTTCAAGCTTACGTTGCTATGCTACTCAACACTTGCTTACGAAGAACTTTGCTTAAGATTTTGACACCAAACTTTGAAGAAACTCAAGCTCAGTGGAGGAGAAGAGTCACGGCTTCAAAGGGCAGCAAAGGGGCTGTAATTTCAGAAAAATTCTGATTTCATGAAGCCAAAAACGTTTTTATAAAGGGAAACCAAAAAGGAGGGCTTTTTAGCAATTTTCTTTAGGGACTTTTTAGCAACTATTAAAGGGTTTATTTGCAAACTTTTTGGGGTCAAAACATAATTATTTTGGCTGTCTTTCCAGCTGTAAAACCGACCTATTCAGCCCTTATCCACAAAATTTTTTAAAAAATCAACTTTGTTTTTTTGGCTTAATCTTAGCCCTTGATCTTACCTACCTTTAATCTTACCCATTCATCCTACCTACCACACTTTTTCTTCTAATTTCTTATTCCTAATTATGACATTATCCATGATGTCATCTAATTAATCCATAAGTCAAAGTTTGACCAAAAGTCAAACCGAACCAAACTTTACCGAAATCGCATAGGCGGGTTTCTGATGCCTCCTGTGTGATCGGTTTACCTTATTCTACTGTCGTTGGGCTAAAAATCAATGATGAAGTTTTTCATCCTTTAGTAACCTTAGGTTTTACCTCGGGTAATCTCTTGGTTTCTTTGGCCCCAAAATGCTTCATCATTTTACCAAAGATGACGAAATTTCTGGGGTGACATACCGGAGGACTTGTCTAGCCATCCGTACTGTCAAATTATTCTAATACTGTCTTAAAACTCTTAAAAACCCTAAATTACTTTACTTACTGTGCTCTTACTTTGACTTGCCATATTCTTATCTTTACACTGTTCATATACCGAAACAACTCCTTTTTGAGCGTTTTGGCCTGAAATCACTTTCTTACTCATATACTTTATTCTCTACTTATTTTGGGAGATTTTAATTCCTCCAAAGTATCTATTTATTACTATCAACACTATAATTTGTCTAATTACAAACATAGTGTTTCTTTACATTCTTGCTTACAGAACTCATAGAAAACCCTAGATTAAACTAAGTTACACTACTAGAATTCTCTGGTCGTCACAGAAAATTGTAATTTTGCTTTTTTAAATCTATGTGATTCTTATTAAGTATGTTTGAACTTACTGAGCCTGTTAGTTCATCAGTTTGTTTATGTTGCGGGTAAGAAACCTGTCCAGTAGACTAATGGATGGCGGCAGGATGAGTGCGTGTCAATGGGATAGGGAGTCCACTGTGAATAGTAATCGGTTAAGGTAATATGAATAGTAACCAGTTAGAGTAATGTGAATAGTAATCGATTAAGGTAATATGAATAGTAATTAGTTAGAGTAATTTGAATAGTAGCCGGTTAGGGTAATAGTTACTATTCGTCAGTCAAGGGTCAAAGTTACTATTCATAATAAATAGTACTATTCATAGAAAATTGTAATTTTGCTTTTTTAAACCTATGTGATTTTTGTTAAGTGTGTTTGAACTTACTGAATCTGTTAGATCATCAGTTTGTTTATGTTGCAGGTAAGAAACTTATCCAGTAGACTAATGGATAGCGGCAAGATGAGCACGTGTCAATAGGATAAGGAGTCCACTATGGATTTCGGTCCTGCTACCTGTCTTCCACTAAGCGATGAGTTAGTGAATTGAAGAGGATATGTTTTGAAAAATACAGTATATATATTGTATGTTGTATATTATGTTGTACTCAAATGATATCTAAAAATTAGTATGATATTTTATATGGCTTTTGTACTTGGCCTCCTTATAAAGAAAGTATGTATACAAAAGAAAAAAAAATTTGGACGAAATTTTGGGCCCTGAAAAAATAAGAGTTGAGAGAAAAAGAGTTTTAAATGGCCATCTGGATTCGACACATGAGCTGTCTTGGTCGGCAACTTAGTCAGTTCATGACAGTTTCGCGTGGTTGGATTCGGGGGCGTCACATGGGCCCAAACCTAACACACCACTTGAGGAGGTCTCGATTGCTTATACTTGTTGTAGAGAATCCAATGAGATAGTCGGTGCTACATTCTTGCTAGCATGATGAGTGTTTTACAAAAGCAGCATGAGATTTATCAAGTTGCTAGGGAGATCATGGAAAACTTGGAGGAGATGTTTCGAGACAAAGAAAAATTGACTCGACAGTCTGCCATATCATGATCAAGCTCTGAAGCAAACTGTGATAGTTTGCCACCTCATGGGTCACCGGTAACATACTTAAACTTACTTACTTTTATACTTTTAAACTTTGTCATTTTAACTTTGTTATTTAACATGCGCAATTTTTTTTAACTAGGCATTTCGTATTTGAAATCATTCCATCATAAATCGTTACTATGTAAACATCTTACATAATTTAAACTTTATTACATCATAAACATTTCATTTTAACATTCATTTAACTTTGCATTATTTCAAACAGCTCAGCGAAAGACTCATAGTAGTACCATAACCCTCGCCTAGTCCCTTGGCACATGTAGATCTCATTCGTCATCTATCACTTATCTTATTATCATACAGGTTGCTTACTTGCAACATGAACAAACTTGTGAGGTAATTACATTGTAAGTTCAAACATACACACATGACATATAAGAACTCATACCATATAAGACAGAGCATATCTAATACCACTATGGTATCAGAACATGGACATAACATATATCATACATTACTTTAAACTTCATACTTAACGTACATAACATTATAAACATACTTGTACATACTTGAACATACTTTACATCATAATCATTCTTGTTGCACACTTCAACATACTTAACGTGTGACGGCCCGCCCTTCGTAGAGATCATACAATACTATTATAGTTAAGCTTCATAGCTAACTGCGATAGATTGTACTCTCATGGGTCGCCGGCTAATCTATCTCTTTTGTAAAACATGACATTTTTGGGGGAATTTTTTTTTAAAACATCATGTAAAACATTATCCACTAATCACTTTGTTTACAAGTACAAAGTAATTTACATAATACAGTACTTTCGCAAAATATATATTATTACAAAAGAATTGTTTCTCTTTCCTTTCTCTGTTATCGCTCAGCGGAAAGAATCCGGTAGGACCATATCCCTTGGCTTCCCATCCCATTTGACACTTGCTATCCCGTCCGCCATCCAACCATACAAAGCTAGTGAGTTGGTTGCTTACCTGCAACATAAGCAAAAATGGTGAGCTACAAGCTCAGTAAGTTCAAACATGCAAGAAATAGAATTTTATGAATAGTACTATTCATCACGAATAGTAACATTGACTACTATTCACTAGGAGTAGTATTTTTGACTATAACACAGTATATCAATAGTACATCAACCACGGTGTTAGTACTCTCACGAAACTGTCTTATGCTCAATTATGGCATAGTTTCAGTTTTAGGTAATTATCTTTAATTATGTTCTGGTTTTGAGCTCAAGTTGGTAGTACCATTTTAGTGTGCATGACTGGGAGCGGTACTTTAGCGCTGACCTCCACAGCCTCAATCTCATCATCATAGCCTCGAAGGTAAAGTTTACCTCCCTGTACGGAAGGATGGTATGCCAAAAGTGGTTTCATTACCGACTTTTTAAAGTTCTAACCCGGTGACTTCATATTGCCTCGTGATTAGGAATGGATCACATTTTAATTTCACGTGAGTGAGTTTCATTAACCTAGCTTTAGTGCCCGAAGCACAATTTATTATGTGTCCCATTTTAATAGTGCTCGTAGCACATTGCGTCTATCTCTCTATTCTATAATAGTGCCCGTAGCACATATGTACCTAACTTATAGTTAGTACATCAAAGTTAGCAAAAATAATGCTACATGTTGTAAACAAGTAAATGTCTGAACTTACCTTGTCCGTTTCTTCTCCTTTTCCTTCCTGGATCTTTAATCGCTCTCCTTGTAGTTCAATTTTGGGATCCTACAGACAAAACCTTGTCTGTTAATTTCATTTCCATTTATAGTTTTTTATTTTCTATTAAAAAGCTTAAATAAAACCTATTTATAACTTTTTAGGCTTTATTTATAATTTTCCCATTTTTTCTCAACTTTTGAAAAATTACGATTTTGCCCCTATATTTTGGTAAAATTGTAATTATGCCCTTGACGGGATTTTCTCATTCTAGACTGCACTTTTGACTCTCAGGAACTTTTCTGACTCTTTTCTTATTCATTACCGAGTTCGTTTCTATTTTATTTCCATTTTTCACTTTCCCGACTCTCGGAAAGTACTATTCCGACCCTTACGTCAGTTAGTGATTTTCTATCGTTTCGAAGCCTCAAATGGACCTTTTACTAGTATTTAAAACGTTCAACTAGACTTTCCCAATTTAGGTCTCCGAGGCTCGGATTTTCCGTACCCAACTCGGACCTCTACTTCGTTTCCTAAAAACGCCCCCCCTCGGGGTCGGTTTTTCAGTTTCACTCACGTTTTACATTTTTAAGGGGATGGGTTACTATTCACGAACCACTCCTTAAGTTTCCCTTATTCGATTTTCCTCAAGGGACTCGGGTTTCCGACCCGACCCTAAATTTTTACTCTCGATTCCCTTTTTAACCCAAATGCCGTTTTTGAAATTTCGGCAGCATTTCGGCGTAAATTTAATGCTACCGGCGTTAGGTACACCTCGAACCATATGCACTTACCACGTACTATACCAAAGTCCTATTTTATGTAAAAGTTTCCCAAATTTTACATAAAAGCTCACACATTTAACAATTCACATTTTGAACCATAATTAACAAAATTCTTTCAATTTTGCCCTTAGTTTTAGCCTTAGTTTTTCTATCTAAAACCTAGCCAAAACTTTTCAATCTTTCAACCAAATTTTAGGCTATTCAAAGGCTATTACCTAGCACATTTTCAAGCTGTTTTCCATGCATTTTACAACACAATTCTTAGGGTTTTTCAACACACAAAACCCACGGCCATTTTAAGTAGAAACATGCATAACATTTTGTTTCATGTTTTCAACCTCATAACCAACATTTTCATAATTCAATGCATGATTTAAACTATCCAAACATCAAGATAATCATGCAAAAATGTTCACCAAACCCTAATTACACCACACGGCCATATTAGGGAATTTAGATACCAAAATTTTTCCAAGCTTTCTAACCATGCAAATCATGCTTTCCATTTAACCAAAACATGATTTAAAGCATTACAACACTTAATTAACAACAATCCATGAACGATCACACAAGGTAACCCACAGTTTTACTATTGAAAAACCAACCAAAACTTTGTTTTTCTTGAAAGAAAATACATGGTTTTTCTTCTAATCAAACCATTAACAAAACCCAAGCACCAAATCAACCAAATAAACCACAAAATTTCTCATCCTTCATACTATTTAACCCACGGATTTTTCAATGAAAAAGCAAGAGAAAATGCAAGCCAAAGATAGCTACCTTGATTTCTTGCTTCCCTTGACTTCAATGAAGAGTTTGTTATCACTTTAGTGAAGAATATTTGAAGGTTTGGCTTGGTTCTCCTTGGTTGCTCACGGGTTGCTCTCTTGAAACACTTAGAAAATTTTTTTCTTCATTGTTTTGCCTTCAAAGGCTACGAGTCCTTTTGTTCCAAGTTTTACCGATTCATGTAGCAAAGAAAACCAATTAATTTGGCTTCCAACCAATGAAATTTCAACATATTTTATGCCATTTCTTTCAATATTTTCACAAAAATAATTTGGCTAATTTTTGGCAAAATCTAGGTCTTTAGATCAAAAGCAGATTTAATCTTGGCCATTAATGCCACCAACCACCAATTTTAACATCATTTAATAAATGGCTTAATGATGTCATAAATGCAAAGTAAAAATTTGCCTTTGACTTCACTATTCATATTAATTCGACTACATTTTGACCGATGTCGGATTGAGCCGAAATTTTCCTGAAATCGTCCCGGCGGGTTCCTGAGGTCTCTAGTGTAGTCGAATCAATTTATACTGCTTCTGTTTGATCAAAATCAATCCCGAAAGTTTTTCATCTTTTTAGTGCACCATAGGCACCGGTTAGGGTTTTCAATGCTGTTTTTGGCACCGTTCCACCCGTTTTAATTCAGTGAAATTTATCAACACTGAATTCTTACCCGTCAGTATTGTTAGAACATTTTAATCCATTCTAAACAATATAAATACATTCATTTCACTATTTAAATAGTATAAATTGTTATATGCATACATTTGTATATTTTCTTCCGAGAATGCTAGAATTTCCCGGTTGTCACATTCACCCCTCCTTAAAAAATTTTCATCCTTGAAAATTAGAACAACTGGGGGTATAAACTCCTCATCTCTGTTTCTCGTTCCCACGTAGCTTCTTCAATGCTGTGATTTTTCCACAAAATCTTCACTAGTGGGATTGTCTTATTCCTGAGTACTTTCTCTTCTCGAGCCAGTACTCTAATAGGTTATTCTTCATATGTCAAATCTTTGTGGATCTGAATAGGTTCATGCTTTAACACATGGGATGGATCTGGTACATACTTTCTCAGCGTCAACACATGAAATTCATTATGCACAGCTGACAATTCAGGAGGTAACACTAATCTGTAAGTGACCCTTCCAATGCGTTCGATAATTTCATAAGGTCCGATATATCTTGGACTCAGTTTTCCCTTCTTACCGAAACGCATAATCCCCTTCATAGGCGATACCTTAAGAAATACGAAGTCTCCTTCATCAAACTCCAAGGATCTCCCCTTCTTATCCGCATAACTCATTTGTCGACTTTGTGCAATTTTCATTTGACACTGAATTCTTGCAACGGTATCGGAAGTTTCTCGTATCAAATCCATCTTATTCAGTTGTTTCTCTCGCAGGTCATACCTGTGTATCGACAATCTGCATTTCCATCCATAAAGGGCCTCATAAGGTGCCATTCCTATGGAAGCTTGGTAACTATTATTGTATGAGAATTCAATTAATGGTAACTTCTCGTTCCAAATTCCCACAAAATCTATTACACAAGCTCGAAGCATGTCCTCTAATGTTTGAATGGTCCGCTCTGACTGTCCGTCTGTTTGCGGATGAAATGCCGTACTGAGTCTCAATTCAGTACCCATGGATTCTTGCACACACTTCCAGAAATTCGAAGTGAATCGTGCATCTCGATCTGATACAATGGATTTTGGTACTCCATGTAATCTGACAACATGAGCTATGTACAACTGAGCAAACTTTTCCAACGAAAATGTCATCTTGACAACTATAAATCATGCTGTCTTGGTCAGTCTGTCAACAATAATCCAGATGGCATCATAACCTTCTCGGGTTTTTGGGAGTCCCATTACAAAATCCATCGTAATGTGTTCCCATTTCCATTCGGGAATCTTCAAAGGTTCCAATCTTCCTGCTGGATGTTTATGTTTAGCTTTGATTCTCTGACAGGTCATGCATCTGCTCACAAATTTCGCTATATCGTTCTTCATCCCTTTCCACCAGAATTGTAACTTCAAGTCCTGATACATCTTAGTAGCTCCGGGATAAATCGAATATGGTGTCTCATGGGCTTCTGACATGATCCGTCTTCTAAGTTCCTCATCAGCTAGAACATTAATTCTTCCTTGATAGAGGATCATTCCATCCTTGAAAATTCCTTCTTGAGAACTTGTCATTCTTGGATCTCGTCTTTGAGATTCCTTGATATCCTCAAACAACGATGATTCCACGTGGAGTGCAGCCAATCATCCAGATATCAGCTCCAAGTTCAAAGAATTTATCTCTTGCTGTAATGGTTTCAGAAGCCTTTTTATCGGTAGCTGGTGTGATATGGTAGACTTTCTACTTAAAGCATCTGCTACTCGGTTGGCCTTCCCTGGATGATATAGGATTTCACAATCATAATCCTTTACCAGTTCGAACCATCGTCTTTGTCGCATATTAAGCTTCTTTTGCGTGAAGAAATACTTCAGGCTTTAGTGATCAGTAAAAATCTGACACTAGGCTCCATAGAGATAATGTCGCCAAATTTTAAGTGCAAACACTACTGTAGCAAGTTCAAGGTCATGTGTAGGGTAATTCTTTTCATGATCCTTTAATTGAATCGAAGCGTAGGCAATCACCTTGCTGCCTTGCATCAGGACTGCTCCTAATCCTATTTTAGATGCATCACTGTAGATCACAAACTTCTCCCCTTCAGTGGAAAGCGTAAGGATTGGTACGCTTGATAGCCGTCTCTTTAACTCCTGGAAGCTTCTTTCGCATTCCATAGTCCACTCATACTTTCTTTCCTTGCTTGTAAGAGCAGTAAGAGGTGCAGCTAAATGCGTGAATCCCTCTACAAACCTCCAATAATAACCAGCTAACCCCAAGAAACTGCGTATTTCCGTCACACTCTTGGGTGTAGGCCATTGGTTAATTGCATCTACCTTCGTCGGATCTATAGCAATACCTTCCTGGGATACAACATGTCTGAGGAAATGTACTCTATCCAGCCAAAACTCGCATTTTGAGAATTTGGCATATAGTTGATGCTTCCTTATCGTATGCAACACGATCCTCAGATGCTCCTTGTGCTCCTCATGAGTATTTGAGTATATAAGAATGTCACCAATGAATACAATGACAAACTTATCCAAATACTCTTTAAAAATTATGTTCATCAAGTCCGTGAACACTGCTGGCATATTTGTTAATCCAAATGGCATCACAAGGAACTCATAATGACCACAATGAGTCCTAAACGCCGTCTTAGGAATATCACTTTCTTTAATTCTCAGCTGGTGATATCCTGATCATAAGTCGATCTTGGAAAATACCGCTGCGCCTTTTAACTAGTCGAATAAGTCATCAATTCTAGGTAACGGGTACCTATTTTTGATCGTAACCTTATTCAACTCCCGGTAATCAATGTACAAACAAAACATTCCATCCTTTTTCTTGACGAACAACATAGGTGCACCCCACGGAGAATAACTCGTCTGATAAATCCTTTGTCCAAAAGCTCCTTTAATTGTTCCTGTAGCTCCTTTAACTCCACTGGAGCCATGTGGTATGGTACTTTGGAAATAGGTGCCGTTCTAGGCATCAACTCAATTTCGAGCGAGATTTCTCTCTCTGGAGATATCCCTGGTAACTCTTCTGGAAATACGTCAAGAAATTCCTTAACAACAGGAACGTCTTCAGGTTGAAGCTTCTATTCCTCTGTAGTATCCATCACATATGCTAGATATCCCATACAACCACTGGCCATCAGCTTACTTGCTTTCAGCGAACTGATCATTATCTTCCCGAGTTTTCGAGAAGTACCGACGTACTCGAAACTCTCTTCTTCCTCGGGTTGGAATACTATTTTTCGATTTCGACAGTCGATCGTAGCTTGATATTTCCCTAGGAAATCCATACCTAGAATTGCATCGTAATCCACGATCTTCATTATGATCAACTCAGCATATAACTCCCTATTTGCCACATATACTAGTACATGAGGTAGCCAGTAATTTGACAACAATACTTCCCCAGAGGGTAAAGCTGTCTTAAATACTTTTCCCTTATAGTCCTTAGGAAATCTTATCTTGTCAGTAAATTCATAGGAAACAAAAGAATGTGTAGCATTAGAATCGAATAGTATAGAGGCTACATGACTAGCGACAGGAAGCTGACCTGTCACCACATCTGATGTTCTTGCCTCTGCATCCTCCTTGGTGTAGGCCATTACACGAGCATCAGCACGTGGCACACGCTCCTGGCGTTGTGGCCTTATTGGATACTCTTCAACCCTGGCTTGAAGAGAATGAGCTTGTGAGCGTGTCTGATGTGGTTGGGAAGTGCCTTGTACACCCTGCCTGTTGCTTGGACAATTCCTGGCATAATGAAATTCCTTTCCACATTCATAACAAGCAAGTGGCCGAAATCTGCATTGCCCAGAATGTCTCTTCCCGCATGTAGGACAATTTGGTACATTGGATTCAGCATTACCAGCTGTTCTTCGCTGCTGGTTTCGATTATTGGCTTGGCGATTTCCAGTAAAATTGCCTTTCCTCTTGTTTTGCTGGGATCCTTGATTATTGCCCTGGCCTGGTTTAGCATTTTGATTAGGTTTGCTAGATTGACTAGCTTGTGTAGACTTAGTCAAAGCCCTCTGCTTCTTCTTGGCCTCCCAGTTCTTTCTTTCCTCCTTCTGTCGGGCTACATGAAACTCAGCTCTCATGGCACGACTAACACAGTCTGCTACGAAAGTAAGCGGTATCAGTCCAGTATCTACCAATGCCGCAATTTCTGGCCTGAACATTCCGATCATTTTCTGTATTTTCTCCCTCCCAGTAGGGACTACATAGGGACATAAGGGGGATAACTGATCGAACTTTCGACAAACTTTGCTCACCGACATATTTCCTTACTTCAATTCTGAGAACTCTTTCTGCTGTAGTCTCAGAGATGCAGGATTATAGTATTTCTGGTTAAATTCTTCTAGAAATTCTGTCCAACTCATGGTAGATACATTTCTTCTCAGTCGCACAGTGTCCGACCAAAAACGAGCATCTTTCCTCAGCACAAAAGGCACACATGCGACCTTCTCCTGGTCAGTTAAATTCATGAATTCCATGATCACTTGTAAAGATGACAACCAGTCTTCAGCCTCTAGAGGATTAGTAGAACCTTCAAATTCTGGCGGCCTCATACGCCTGAATCTTTCATAAAGGGGTTCCAGATTTACTACCTGAGGTGGTTCAGGAACTCTCTCATGTACAGCAACTGGAGGAATAACCGGATCTACCTCAGCTTCCTGTTCTACTTAGGTGCCTTTAGAACCTTACCTCTATTCTAACTCCTCTACTCGTTCCCTCAGATTAGCATTTTCTTGCATCTGAGCTTCTAGTAAAGCTTGTATCTGCTCTATCCTTTCCATGAGATTAGGACGTCGTTCTCATCTCTTTGATCGATTTCGCAAATCCACCATCTTTCCTATTATCCTATTATGGCGCAACAATTCACCGTTAGCTTTTCCATGACCACATTCGTAAAATCATATAAATTTACAAAATTCAGGGTAATGTAAAGCCACATCATCGTAACACATCATCGTACAACATATAATCATTTTGATATTTCATTCATAGCAAAACGTTTATATATCATACATAACCATCACCAGTCATATATACATCGGCCATCATATACATCTTGGTCACAAGTCTATCCAAAAGAGCTTTTCTCTATGAGCTACTTATGTACATGAATACATCTACTGGTCACACATCTCCTGTGCCTGGGACTAGAGGATATTCTTCTGGATCCTCATCATCATCTGGATCATCTGAGTCATCACCACCCTTAGGCAATGCTCCCTGTCCTGAGTCATCACCTTCTCATGGTCTAGACGGTCCGGCCTCACGATCGTTCATCATCCTTCTCAGCCCAAAGATGCATGCCATCATCTCATCTTGACACAGTGTCTCTCGTCGACTCTGCGATCGATGCTCAATCGAAATCTCCCTCTCGATCGTCCTGATCGTCACTACAAACTCTTGGAGCGTAGGAGGATATAGCTTAATCACCCTCTGTCTCAACTTCATAGGTAAACCTTTCCAGAAAAGCTCACAATAGTTTGCTTAGTGAGATTGGGTAACGGACATCTCCTCCTAATAGTCTCCTCAAATCGTGCTGCGTAAGACATAACTGTCTCACCTGACAACATGACCATCCTCTCTGTCTGGAGAATATAGTCCCTAACCCCATCAAATCCAGGATACGTGGGTGTAACTACCTCTCGTCTCTCTGGAGGTGCTAGAATAGGTGTAGTCTCCTTAGGCGAAAACTAATCAGCCAATCGCTGACAGAACTTAGCCCAACTGAATCCCAACAGAATCTCCTGATCACAATAATCCCAGAATACTCGAGCATCTCCCTGAAACATACTTATTGCCGACTGGATCCACATCTTTCGATCAATATCACACATCACCATAATCCTTTATATTGCATGGAGCCAATTCTTTATCTCCATTGACTGTCGTCCACCATCAAACATAGGGGCACTGCTAGCTCTAAATGCCTATACTGCTCAAGCCGAAACTCTTACTCCAATATGTTGACGTCCACTAACAACTGGAATGTCTACTACTACAGGTGGATGAAGTACCGGTCGAGGCTGTACTACATCTACAGGGGCTGGTGCTGGTGCTGGTACTGTAGGTCTCTCTGGCACAGGGGGTCTAAGTGCCAGACATTGGGAAATAGACGGCCTCACAATAGGTCTCGTCCATACCCGTAACACCCCTCTTGGTCGTGGTAGCGACGGTCTTGCATAAGGAGGTCCAGTCATCTTGCTACCTATAAGATAATTATTTTCACATAAGAAAATAATTAACTAAACTTAAATAAACTACTTACTTAGATTGCGGTGCAGGATGCGCGAAGTGCCAAATCAGGATATGGTCAACACTGCTCTGATACCAACTGTGGCGATAGTTGGTAATCTAAACTAGACCAATCGTAAACCTGCTCTAATACAAACTGTGGCGGTCCGCCCTTCATAGAGATCATACAATACTATTACAGTTAAGCTTCATAGCTAACTACGATAGATTGTACTCTCATGGGTCATCGGTTAATCTATCTCTTTTGTAAAACATGACATTTTTGGGGGATTTTTTTTAAAATATCATGTAAAACATTATTCAGTAATCACTTTGTTTACAAGTACAAAGTAATTTACATAATACAGTACTTTCGCAAAATATATATTATTACAAAAGAAATGTTTCTTTTTCCTTTTTCTATTATCGCTCAGCGGAAAGACTCTGGCAGGACCATATCCCTTAGCTTCCCATCTCATTTGACACTCTCTATCCCGTCCGCCATCTAGCCATACAAAGTTAGCGAGCTGGCTGCTTACCTGCAACATAAGCAAAAATGGTGAGCTACAGGCTCAGTAAGTTCAAACATGCAAGAAATAGAAGTTCTATGAATAGTACTATTTATCATAAATAGTAACGTTGACCACTATTCATCATGAATAGTAACTTTGACTATAACACAGTATATCAACAGTACCTCAACCACGGTGTTAGTACTCTCACGTAACTGTCTTATGCTCAATTATGGCATAGTTTCAGTTTTAGGTAATTATCTTTAATTATGTTCTGGTTTTGAGCTCAGGTTGGCAGTACCATTTTAGTACGCATGACTGGGAGCGGTACATTAGTGCTGACCTCCACAACCTTAATCTCATCATCATAGCCCTGAAGGCAAAGTTGTACATGACTAGGAGTGGTACATTAGTGCTGACCTCCACAGCCTTAATCTCATCATCATAGCCCCGAAGGCAAAGTTTACTTCCCTGTACGGAAGGCTGGTACACCAAAAGTGGTTTCATTACCGACTTTTAAAAGTTCTAACCCGGTGACTTCATATTGCCCTGTGGTTAGGAATAGTTCACATTTTAATTTCACGTGAGTGAGTTTCATTAACCTCGCTCTAGTGCCCGAAGCACAATTTATTATTTTTCCCATTTTAATAGTGCCCGTAACACATTACGTCTCTCTCTCTATTCTATAATAGTGCCCGTAGCATATATGTACCTAACTTATAGTTATTACATCAAAGTTAGCAATAATAATGCTACATGTTGCAGACAAGTAAATGTCTGAATTTATCTTATCTGTTTCTTCTCCTTTTCCTTCCTGGATCTTTAATCGCTCTCCTTGTGGGTCGATTTTGGGATCTTACAGACAAAACCTTGTCTGTTAATTTCATTTCCATTTATAGCTTTTTATTTTTTATTAAAAAGCTTAAATAAAACCTATTTATAACTTTTTAGGCTTTATTTATAATTTTTACAATTTTTTCTCAACTTTTAAAAAATTATGATTTTGCCACTATATTTTGGTAAAATTGCAATTATGCCCCTAACGGGATTTTCTCGATCTAGACTGCACTTTTGGCTCTCAGGAACATTGCTGACTCTTTTCTTATTCATTATTGGGTTCGTTTCTATTTTATTTCCATTTTTCACTTTCCCGACCCTCGAGAATTACTATTCCGACCCTTACGTCAGTTTAGTGATTTTCTATCGTTTCGGAGCCTCAAATGGACGTTTTACTAGTATTTAAAACGTTCATCTAGAGTTTTCCGATTTAGGTCTCTGAGGCTCAGATTTTCCGTACCCGACTCGGACCTCTACTTCATTTCCCAAAAACGCCCCCCCCTCGAGGTCGGTTTTTCAGTTTCACTCACGTTTTACATTTTTAAGGGGATGGATTACTATTCATGAACCATCCCTTAGGTTTCCCTTATTCGATTTTCCTCAAGGGACTCGGGTTTCTGACCCGACCCTAAATTTTTACTCTCGATTTCCTTTTTACCCCAAATGCCGTTTTTGAAATTTCAGCAGCATTTCGACGTAAATTTAAGGCTACCGGCGTTAGGTACGCCTCGAACCATATGTACTTGCCACGTACTATACCAAAGTCCTATTTTATGTAAAAGTTTCCAAAAATTTTACATAAAATCTCACACATTTAATAATTCACATTTTGAACCATAATTAACAAAATTCTTTCAATTTTGCCCTTAGTTTTAGCCACGGGTTTCCTGTCCAAAATCTAGCCAAAAATTTTCAATCTTTCAACCAAATTTTAGGCTATTCAAAGGCTATTACCTAGTACATTTTCAAGCCATTTTCCATGCATTTTACAATACAATTCTTAGGGTTTTTCAACACACAAAACCCACGGCCATTTTAAGTAAAAACATGCATAACATTTTGTTTCATGCTTTCAACCTCATAACCAACATTTTCACAATTCAATGCATGATTTAAACTATCCAAACATTAAGTTAATCATGCAAAAATGTTCACCAAACCCTAATTACACCACACGGCCATATTAGGGAATTTAGAAACCAAAATTTTTCCAAGCTTTCTGACCATGCAAATCATGCTTTCCATTTAACCAAAACATGATTTAAAGCATTACAACACTTAATTAACAACAATCCATGAACAACCACACAAGGTAACCCACGGTTTTACTATTGAAAAACCAACCAAAACTTTGTTTTTCTTAAAACAAAATACATGGTTTTTCTTCTAATCAAACCATTAACAAAACCCAAGCACCAAATCAACCAAATAAACCACAAAATTTCTCATCCTTCACACCATTTAACCCACGGATTTTTCAATGAAAAAGCAGGAGAAAATGCAAACCAAAGATAGTTACCTTGATTTCTTGCTTCCCTTGACTTCAATTAAGAGTTTGCTATCACTTTGGTGAAGAAAATTTGAAGGTTTGGCTTGGTTCTCCTTGGGTGCTCACAGGTTGCTCTCGTGAAACACTAAGAAAATTTTTTTCTTCTTTGTTTTGGCTTGAAAAGCTAGGGGTCCTTTTGTTGCAAGTTTTGCCGACTCATGTAGCAAAGAAAACCAATTAATTTGGCTTCCAACCAATGAAATTTCAACACATTTCATGCCATTTCTTTCCATATTTTCACAAAAATAATTTGTCTAATTTTTGGCAAAATCTAGGCCTTTGGATCAAAAGCAAATTTAATCTTGGCCATTACTGCCACCAACCACCAATTTTAACATCATTTAATAAATGGCTTAATGATGTCATAAATGCAAAGTAAAAATTTGACTTTAACTTGACTATTCATATTAATTCGACTACTTTTTGACCGATGTCGGATTGAGCCGAAATTTTCCTGAAATCGTCCCGGCGGGTTCCTGAGGTCTCTAGTGCAGTCGGATCAATTTATACTGCTTCCGTTTGATCAAAATTAATCTCGGAAGTTTTTCATCTTTTTAGTGCACCATAGGCACTGGTTAGGGATTTCAATGCCGTTTTTGGCACCGTTCCACCCGTTTAAATTCAGTGAACTTTATCAACACTGAATTCTTACCCGTCGGTATTGTTAAAAAATTTTAATACATTCTAAACAGTATAAATACATTCATTTCACTATTTAAATAGTATAAATTGTTATATACATACATTTGTACATTTTCTTCTGAGAATGCTAGAATTTCCCGGTTGTCACATAACGTACTTTAAAGATACTTAACATACATACAAAACGTTGCATACACATATCATCCATTGCTTAAAACATTCATACTTAAACATAACATACTTAACATAACATAGAGCATACTCAACATCGTATGACTGACTTATGCATATCAACTTATGCATAACATAACATATGCATAACAATGAATGTTGCCTTGTAGTCACCATGAATAGTGACTTTTACCATGAATAGTACTATTCACCATGAATAGACTATTCATCATGAATAGTACTTTGACCATGAATAGTACTGTTGACTGTGAACAATATCATTGATCATGAATAGTAACTTTGATCATGACGGTACTCGTAGTGTTAGTGCGTCGTATGCTCGGTTATGCTCTTTTATGGCTTTCGTTTCAGTCTTAGGCCGTTATCTTTTCTTATATTCTAGTTTTGGACCTTATATTGGTCGTACCATTAGCGTGCATGATTAGGAGGGACACTGAGGAGCGACCCACTAGCCAATCCTCCATAGCTAACATAAGCATAAGCTTTATCCCTGTAGGAAACCAAACCTCTACCGTATTGAAGGCCGGTATGCCAAAAGTGGTTTACTTACAATCTTTCTTATAGTTCCAACCAAGTAGCATTTTTATTGCCCCATGATTAGGAACATGTTAGGAAATGCCCTAAGCATGAAAGAAATTTTGATGTATTTCATTTATTTTGAGCTGGATAATAAAATTATATATAAAGGTTATTCATTATATTGCTGTTTTTCCTTATTCTATTTGTATGTTAAAGTAAATGTAAGCAAATATGGCTCACTAACTACTTGTGTTAAACTGTTAGAATGTTGCATGTAATGGACTTTTGTATGCGAGAAGACAATATTCTAAATTAAGCAGTCTAAACTAAGGTCTGTAGTCTATGGGGTTAGACTGAGCATCTAACTCATGTTAAGACTATTATGTTGTCTAAAGTCATGATGGGGACAGTTTATCTTGACTGTCCTGAGTATAGATTTCTGAGTAGAGATATAGATATATTACCTGGTGGTGACATATTAGACCAGGACTAAAGCGTGATTGATCTACATAGTCCGCTATGAGTAAATCAATTTGCTTTTGACGTTCATTATGCAATAACCTTAATCTTGAGTAAATGAACTACTTCATGTATATGACTTGTGTACTTTGATGTTCCAATGGCTAAAGCGTAGATCGGTTTGTTGGATACGTGACTTATACATGATGAAGGGTTTGTTTACAAATATCGGAATAATAGCTCTAATAAGGAGTTAAGGGTATCCTCTTAAAGGCATTATACTAGATGTGAAAATGGACAAGGCCTTGGGTCGTTTGCTGGGTGGATGACTTCTTATTCATATATGGTGAATAATCATTTTCTTATTCGGTAGTATAATGGAACTTTAAGTTAGCCTGATCAGTAGGTTGAGTGGACTTTGACCTAAGGCTGATCATGGATATCATATGAGGGTTTTACATACCTGACGAGGGTTTTGCATACCTAACGAGGTCATTGGACATTAGCTTGTTACAGGCTTTCGTAATACAGTATATCATTGGGAGTTCAGTTTCAGGTTTATAGTGGTGTGACTCTAAAATTAGTGATCATATAATTGAGTTGTTCGGTATAGAATAATGATCATATGGATTCACGAGAGCCCGATTATATATCTCCAATTGGTCCCTCTAGTAGCTCCACATAATTCCTTAACGAATGGCAAATTGATCTGTGTATGCTTATTGGCTAGTTGACTTTGCATGGATGGTGTAGACATAGGATAAGGATGGAAGATAGGATTCTCTGTGGTTGAATTCAGATTTTGTTTTGGATAATAGAATACACAATTATTCGAACTCCAAATAAAGTTACCCTGATTTTTTTTGAGATTGAATTGGAGTTGTAGAAAAGAAAATTTGAAATATAATTTTTTGTGGAGTTTGAAATTTGAAATTTGAAATTTGAAATTTTGAATTTAAAATTTAAATTTGAAATTTGAAATTTGAAATTTGAACTCGAAATTTAAATTTGAATTTTGAATTTGAAGTTTAAACTTTGAAATTGAAATTCAAATTTTGAATCACAATCCATGTGAGATTCGAATTTTTGTGGATAATCCCACATGATAGAATTTGGTTTTGATATGGATAATGGAGAGGAAAATCCTGTTTGAATCTTATTTGAATTTTGAATTCTAAACCTAACCAAAAGTAGTCGAATTTGTTAAGGCATAACAATCCTAGGAGATTTCGGTTTTTGTGGATAAGGATAAAGGGAAATTCAAGTAAGAAAATCCTACTTGAATTTTGATTTCTCTCCATGGTGGCCAAAATTCTATGGATAGGGCCTAATGAAATTTTGATTTTTGGTGGATAAGGTTCAAGGGAAATTCAAGTAAGAAAATCCTACTTGAATTTTGAATCTCTCCCTCACAAACTGGCTGAAATTTTTATGGATATACTTAAGAGGATTTTTGGTTTTGTATGGATAAGGTTGAGATAAAATTCAAGCTAGAAAATCCGATTTGAATTTTGATTTTCCTCACACTGGGGTGGCCGAATCTAGCCTTGTTTATGGGCTAAGGGAAATATTGGTTATTGTGGATAATGATGAGATAAAATTCTAGTTAAAATCCTATTTGAATTTGGAATACAAAATCTACCCTAAGGTGGCTGAATCTTCCCATTATTATGGCCTATAGGGAATTCGGGTTTTGTAAAGAAAGCAAGAGAGAAAATTTTCTCCTAGTCTAATTCAAATTCAAGGGATCACCTCATGCCAGTCTATAAATAGGGGTCCTGCCACTCTAGTTTTCTCACACCATAGACTCACAGTTGAGCAAGCTTATTATTGCATAACTCACCGTGACAATAAGTTCTTTAGAGATCTGGGTGGTCGGAAGAAAACTAGCAATGCTAGCATACCAGTCGAGGAACCGAGTGCCCACACACTCTACCATCTGGGAATTGGAGAATAGTGGAGAAGACTAGTTGGTTGAAGCCCTCCGGTCATTCTCCTCCTGCAGCTTGGCATCCTTTATGGTATGAGTTTATATTGTTGTTAGTTTATTGTATATAGCATCATGAGATATTTAACGATCTTGAAAAATTTTTGTAATGCCGCTGCGTCACTCTGATGCGTTTTTATTGATTTTTTCCTATAGAACACTTTAGTGCCCGTAGCATATTTATATTCTTTCATTTATTGTGTGTATTAAATTAATCACACTCTATTGCCCGTAGCACATGTTTCCATAGTGTACATATAGTACACAACTTAGACCTATTAAGTCAATTATGTGTGTTAGATTAACCACACTTTAGTGCCCATAGCACAGACATACGTAATGCACATACAGCGCATAAACATGCACATAACTATTAATTCATGTTGCAGACAGGTAGATGTCTGAACTTACATACTGTACATAGAACACATAAACATGACCAATCAATTAATGTTGCAGTCAACGAAATGCTTGAACTTACAGATACTTCTGTTCGTATCTCCTTTCTTGCTTTCTTGGTCTGCAGACGTTCCTTCATCGCGTTTGGAGTGGGTCCTTATAATCGAAATAATAACGGTTATTTTCAATCCTCATTTCGTACATAAAGCTCAGTAAAATGTAAAAATTCTACATTTCATTTCCCAATCATGAAATTAGGGGTTTAATATCCCATTTATAAATTTTTTGTTAACTTTTGGCAAAATTACTATTTTGCCCTTAACGGGATTTTTTTTATCATAACCTCACTTTTCTTTGATTTACAACTCGGTTTTGAACCATAGAATCTTAATTAAGCCATTCTAAGTCCATTAGGGCCCTTTTTTATCATTCTTGACATTTTCGATCAAAATGACCGTTTTGCCCCTGATGAGTCTTTAGGCCGTATCATTTTCATTTTAATACTTATACTGGATTTTCTAAGCCCAAAAATCATAAAATCAACTTTATAGTCTTTATCGGGTCTTTACCGCTTTAATCGCCTCAATTTTCATACTTAGTTCATACCCATCCCTCGGGTGGTAGTATTCCGACATAGGGGTTGTTTTTCTTCGTTTTCTTACATTTTGAGATTTCGAATGGGCAGTTTACTAATCCTCAAAATGTCCATCCTTCTTTCCTGGGCCTAGGTCATCGAGGGGGCTCGAGTTTCCATTCCGATCACATTTTTTTTACCCCTTGTTTCCTAAAATACTGGTTTGTGCTGTTTTAGAAATTTTGGCATCATTTTTGCTTAATTTTTGGGTTCCTGGCGTTTAGGAAATGCCTCAAAACCATCTAACAAATTCTAATCTGCCATGTACTAAATCAGAGGCCTAATTTTTATGTAAAACCTCAAACTTTTTACGTAAAAATCTTCACATTTTACACATTTTCTTATCCGACCATTTCTCATACCAATAATCCGTAATTATGTGACGGCCCGCCCTTTGTGGAGGTTAACGGTACTATCACGGTCAAGCTTCAAAGCCAACTATGATAGCCTGCCACCTCATGGGTCGTCGGCAACATAGTTAAACTTACTTACTTTTATACCTTTAAACTTTGTCATTTTAACTTTGTTATTTAACACGTATAAATTTTTTTTTAACTGGCCGTTTTGTATTTGAAACCGTTCCAACGTAAATCATTACTACATAAACATCTTACATAATTTAAACTTTATTATGTCATAAACATTTTGTTTCAACATTCAATTAACTTTGCATTCTTTCAAATAGCTCAGCAGAAGATTCATAGCAGTACCATAACTCTGCCTAGTCGTTTGGCACATGCAATCTCATTCGTCATCCATCACTTGTCTTATCATCATGCAGGTTGCTTACCTATAACATGAACAAACTTGTGAGCTAGTTGCTCAGTAAGTTCGAGCATACATACATGACATATAAGAACTCATACCATATAGGACAGAGCATACCTGATACCAACTGTGGCATCAAAACATTAAAATAACATATATCATACATTACTTTAAACTTCATACTTAATGTACATAACATTGTAAACATACTTATACATACTTAACATCATGAACATAATTTCATACTTAGCATGCTTTAACATCGTGAACATACTTAATATACTTGAACATACTTGACATACTTAACATCATAAACATACTTAATGTAGCACATAGCACATATTATCAAACATAGTGTTAGTGCATATTATGCTCCCTTAGTTTTCATTCTTTCATTTCCATTGTTCTTTCTTTCTTTCATATCCTACTATTCTTTTCTTTTCTTGTCTTTACATTACTTTACTTTAGTTTCACTTGTGGGCCCCGTTCGATGGTCGTACCTGATGTGCACAGACCAATGAGGGGAGGGGGATCTACCCACCAACTAACCTCATGGCTGAACTTTAACGTTAAACTTCCACACCTTTGCATTAGTATCCCGGTGGATTAGATAACCTTTCTTTGAAATCTCACCTTGTAGGGGACCGGTACGCCAATATTTAACTCTTTAGTCTTATTATCTTGCTTATTCTTATCTTTCCTTACTGTCTTTCATATGATTCTGACCAGCTGACATTCTCATTTCCCCTTGGTTTGGAATACTTTACATTTCTTTCTTTTATTGTGTGTAGTTTGTTAGACACACTGTTGTGTATATAGCACCTTGCATATATACTTTACATTTTATACATAACACATAGACATGTCAAGTCAATTCATATTTGACTTAGATATAACACATGCACATAAGCATAGCAGTCATTTCATGTTGTAGACAGGAAAATGACTGGACTTACAACATATAACACATAGACATAAGCGTGTCAAGTAAATTCATGTTACAGACAATGCAATGTTTGAACTTACTTCATATAACACTTAGATATAGACATAACAGTCCATTGATATTACAGACATGGAAATGTTTGAACTTATATACTGCACATAGAACACATAAACATGACCAGTCAATTCATATTGCAGTCAACGAAATGCTTGAACTTACAACATATAACACATAGACATAATAGTCCATTCATGTTGCAGACATGGAAATGTTTGAAATTACAGATACTTCGTTAGTTTCTCTTTTTTTACCTTCTGAATCCGCAGACATTCCTTCATTGCGTCTGGATCTAGTTCCTATAACCGAAATAATAACGGCTATTTTCAATCCTCATTTCATACATAAAGCTTAGTAAAATGTAAAAATTTTGTGTTTCATTTCCCAATCATAAACTTAGGGGTCTAATATCCCATTTTTAGCTTTTCCACTAACGTTTGGAAAAATGACTATTGTGTCTCAAACTTTTGTTAAAATTACTATTTTGCCCTTAGCGAGATTTTTCATCATAACCTTATTTTTCTTTGATTTACAACTTGATTTTGGCCCTTAAAATCTTAATTAAGCCATTCTATGTCCATTAGGGCCCTTTTTTGTCATTCTTGAAGTTTTCAGTCAAAATGACTATTTTGCTCCTTATGGGTCTTTAGGCCATATCATTTTCATTTTAATGCTTACACTGGATTTTCTAAGCCCAAAAATCATAAAACCAACTTTCTAGTCTTTATCAGATCTTTACCGCTTTAATCACCATAATTTTCATACTTAGTTCATACTCGTCCCTCAGGTGGTACTATTCTGACATAGGAATCGTTTTTTTTTTTTTCATTTTCTTACATTTTGAGATTTCGAATGGGTGGTTTACTGATCCTCAAAACATCCATCCTTCTTTCTCGGGCCTAGGTCACCGAGGGAGCTCGGGTTTCTATCTCGACCATATTTTTTTTACCCCTCGTGTCTTATAATACCACTGTGTGCCGTTTTAGAAATTTCGGCAGCATTTCTGCATTTTTGGGTTCCCGACGTTTAGGAAATGCCTCAAAACCATCTAACCAATTCTAATCTGCCATGTACTAAACCAGAGGCCTAATTTTTACGTAAAAACTCGAGTCATTCAATGACATCCAATGGGTAGGTTGACTCCAATCAGCGATCAAAGGAGCCGTTCGATCTCGTGCACACAAACTTTAATTCACCGTTCTTCACATTTGAAATTCTGGTTGACAAATCTGATGCCGCGGATGTGTCTGGAACATCAAAAATAGGCCAGAGGCTACCCTTCAAAATTTGGGGTTCAGTCGCTGTTGACCGGCATTGGGACTGGCAGTGGCGTGGGCCAAGATAGGTACCAATTTGTAGATCTCGACAAGAGGATCTCATTTTTTATGTCAATTTACCGAATTGGAGCTCCCAATGCTGAGAATCGAGCTTCCAATGGCGGACGGCAGCAGCGACCTCCGATCGCTACCATCCCATGGTGGTTTCATGAAATTGACTTGGGGCTTTCGTTTCCCACATCATTCTGAACCTTTTGGGCTAGGCGGTATCACTCGCCTCCGTCGGAATTAGCAATGTGACGTTCCCAGATACCAACCACTCGCCACCGCCATGAATCGACTCTATGGTCGATCAAGACCGTTCGAGTGCTGAATCCGAGTCATCAATTTTAAACTCTTTTACTAATTCTATTTAAACACTAGGGCCTAAAATTTCACCCCAAAATTTTTTTTTTCTTTAATACATACTTTTTTTCTTATGATTGTCAAGTAAGAAAGCGATGTAAAATACAGTACTGGCTTTTTCATGTTAGAATAAGTACAACATATTTGGTAACATATATAATATCTATATATATATTGTATGCTTTGTCTGCAAACATAATTTTCTTTACTCAAAAAGCTCAACGGAAAACTTATGGCAGGATCACATCCACGGTGAGTTCCTTATCCCTCGACATGTTCGCATCCTGCCGCCATCTAGGAATCTACTAGACAGGTTTCTTACCTGCAACATGAACAAACCAATGAGCTAACAGGCTCAGTAAGTTCAAACATCCATAGTAAGAATCATATTGATTCAAAAACAAGAAAAACTTAATCTTCTATGAATAGTACTATTCATCATGAATAGTCAGTTGACATTTGACCGGTGAATAGTACCAGTTACCCTAACTGTGTACTATTCACATATCCTAACCGAGCGTAAATTTTGGTTATGCTCAATTATGATTTTTGTTCCATTTTGTGATTGCTTATTTTTCTATTAGATTTCTAGTGTAGAGCTCTATTTATGGCAGTACCGATGATTATTAGCGCGCTGACTGGGAGGGTCTAAGGAGTGACCTTAGAACATCGTCCTCCATAGCCCTGATAACCCTGTAGGATTTAAACAAACCTCCACCACTATATTGGAGGGGCGGTACGCCTTAATGGTTTCTTTACCATCTTTCAATTTATAGTTTTGACCAAGTGATCATATATATCACCTCAAGGACACTATCCCTCATTGCCCGTAGATCTTACTTATTCTCATTATTTGGGGTATGTTATACTAACTAATCCCCAACTGTGCATAAGAACTTATATCTAGTGAGCAGCTAGTATAGAATAGGTTCACACAGTATTTCATGTTGCAGACACAAAAATGCTTGAACTTACCAATACTGCGCTAGTGTCCACTTCTGGAACTCCTCCGTAGTTTTATCTTTATTTTAGGTTCCTACAGACATAATAGTGTCTGTTAATACCCTGTTTATTTATCTTCTAAAATATATATTTATTTTACTTAACAATTTTACACATTTAAATTTTATTTGTGGTACACGGCCTGCAACACGCCCGTGTTCCAGGCCGTGTACCTCTCGGGTCTATTTTACACGGCTATGTTATTTTCCTCCTTAGCCGTGTAACTGTACACGGCTCGATACACGCCCGTGTTCAAGCTCGTGTACCTCTTCGGGTTATAAAAATTTTCCTATACACGGCCGTGTATCTCTTCACGCGCCCGTGTTCCTTAAAATTTTTAGAATTTTAACTCTAAAATCTTCAATTTGAGTTTTAGAATTTTATCTAAGTTATTCTAGATCTTTTAGGGTTCTTTCCGAGCATTTTCGGAAATTTTTGGTTAAAATGACCATTTTGCCCGTAACGGATTTCGGAATCATAATTTGCTTCATTTTATCGTTTTTTTCCAAATTTTCTAAGTCTAATAATTTTAAAATAATATTTCCTAGGCTTTTGTATCATTTTACAGCTTAAATTGCAGCAAAATCTCAACTTCATTTTTTTCCTGGCCCTCGATTACTATTCATCCATCACCTAGGGCCGTTTTTTGCATTTTTCAAGCGTTTCGGAGCCTCAAATGGCCCTTTCACTACTTACGAAACGTTATTTATCCGGTCCCCCAACCCTCGGTCCTCGAGAGGCTTGGGTTTCCTATCCCGACCTAAAATTTTCCTTCGTTTCCCAAAATACCCCTAACATCAATTTTTTTCCTGTTTTAGGCATTTTAGTGATTGAGGGTCGATTTTCTATTCTGTTTGGGTTGGTTTTTCATTTCTAATCATAATTCACCGAGGGTTCTCGGTTTTCTTGCCGAGTTCAATATTTTTACCCCTCATTTCACGAAATGCTCTTAAGCCGATTTTAGAAATTTCGGCAGCATTTCCGCTTATATTTTAAGGTTTCTCGGTGTTAGGTACGCCTCATAAGCTTTGTACCTACCACGTACTGTACCAGAGGCCTATTTTATACAAAGTTTCCAAACTTTATATAAAAACTTTCCATATGATTCAACATTTACAAGTCACATCACATATTTATTTTTTTCCAAACTAACCTTGGTTTACTAGGTATTCACATCTAATTTATTTTCATCACAACACATTATTCTTTCCCAATGTATAAAACAACATTCAAAAACTTAACAAAACATGCATTCTAACCCTAGTTATAGCCACGGATTTTATGCCAAAAATAGAAAGAAAATTTCACTTTCTTTCCTAGGGTTTTTATCAACTTTTATCAACATTGAAAATTTTCCCATTTCATCATGTTCATGCTTAACTTAACGTATAATTGAATGAATATTAACACCAAATTAAAACAACAAAACTCATGAAATTTTCACACTATGGAAGCCACGGATTTTCTAAGAAAACATGCAAAATTTTTGTTTGTTTTTCTATCCTAATTCATGCTTTGAATATCACAACATCAACCAATCATAGAATTAACAAATCAACAATTTTTTTCCATTGTTTTTCAACCTTCCAAACCCACGGTTTTCAATGAAAAAATCAAGGAAAAATGCTTCAAATTTGAAGCTTACCTTGGTTAGTTGTTGCCTTGATGTTGGAAATGCAATTCAAGCTAGATTTGATGCGAAATTGAAAATAAAATTTTTGGTTTAAGGGGGGGTTCACTCACGGTTTTTGGCTGAAAAAAATGAGCAAGAGTTTAGTTGTTTTTTCCAATTTTTTCCTTGAATTTTTGATGCCTATTTATAGGCAAAAATCAAGGGCCTTTTTGCAATTTTTTTCCAACAATTTCTTAATTGTTCAAGGATCAAAAAGTAAAGGTTTTGGGGTCAAAATAAAATTTTTCTTTCTCCCTTTCCACATGGCAGAATGGCCTTTCAACAAAATTCCATAAATTTTTTTAATTTTTTCAATGTGAATTTTGGCATAATCTTGGCCTTTGATCAAAAAGCAAAACAATCCTAGCCATACACCTTTTAAAATACTTTCTAATTTGATGAAAATTAATTGGCTTTATGACATCATCATAGTGATGTCATCAACTATTCATATTAAATCTCTAATTAATTCGTAGTCAATTTTTTACTGTTATCCAATCCAACGGAACTTTACCGAAATCGCATAGGCGAGTTCTCAGCGCCTCCCGTGCGATCGGTTTGTCTTATTTTGCTTCCGTATGATCAGAATTCTCTACCGTAAATTTCTATTATTTTAGTACATTTCAGTGCACTCTTTAGGGTTTTCGGTTCTGATTTCGAACCGTTTTACCCAATTATGTTCGGTAGGATTTTCTATCTCTGAACTCACACACTTTAACACTATCAGAATATTTTTACACTATTCACAACAGTATTGAAATACAACTTTTTTACATTTTATTCATTAATATTGTTATACTCATACAATTTTAACATAATTCGAGAATCTAAAATTCCCGGTTATCACATTCACCCCTCCTTATAGAATTTTTGTCCTAGAAAATTTAGAACAAGTAGGGGTACAAGTTCTTCATTTCGTCCTCACGCTCCCATGTAGCCTCTTCAATGTTGTGATTTTTCCACAGCACTTTAACTAATGGGATCGTTTAATTCCTCAAGACTTTATTTTCGCGTGCCAGTATTTGAACAGGTCTCTCCTCATAGGTCAGATCTTCCTGAATCTGGATCAGTTCATGTTTCAGCACGTGGGATGGATCCGATATGTACTTCCATAGCATCGACACGTGAAACACATTATGTACTGCTGACATTTCTGGAGGTAATGCCAATCTATAGGCGACCTTACCAATACATTCAATGATCTCATATGGTCCAATATATCTTGGACTTAACTTTCCTTTCTTTCCAAACTGCATTATCCCCTTCATCGGGGAAACTCTTAGGAATACGAAATCCCCTTCATTGAACTCCAGAAATCTTCGTCTTTTGTCCGCGTAGCTTTTCTGTCGGCTCTGGGCTGTTTTCATCCGCTGCTGTATTTTTGTAACTGCATCTACTGTTTCTTGGACGAAATCAGTCTTATGCAGTCGTTTCTCTTGTAGGTCATACCAGTGAACTGGTGATTTACACTTCCTTCCGTACAAGGCTTCATAAGGTGCCATACCTATCGAAGCTTGGTAGCTGTTGTTATACGAGAATTCTACCAATGGAAGTTTCTCATTCCAACTCCCTGGGAAATCTATTGTACATGCACGCAGCATATCTTCAAGAGTCTGAATGGTTCGCTCAGATTGCCCGTCTGTCTACGGATGAAATGCTGTGCTTAGTCGTACTTCTGTTCCAATCGCCTCTTGTGCGCATGTCCAGAAGTTCGAAGTAAATCTTGGATCACAATCTGACACAATGGATTTAGGAACTCCATGTAGTCTGACTATGTGGTTAACATACAAGTCTGCCAACCTTTCCGACTAGAAGGTCATCTTTACTGTGATAAACGTTGCCATTTTTGTCAGTCTATCTACAATAACCCAGATGGCATCATAGCCTTCTCGGGTCTTTGGTAGTCCCATCACAAAGTCCATCGTGATATGCTCCCACTTCCACTCTGAAATTTCTAACGGCTCTAGTTTCCCACCTGGATAACAATGTTCAGCCTTAACCTTCTGACACGTCATACACTTGCTTACAAACTCTGCTATATCCTTCTTCATCCCTTTCCACCAGAATTGCAGCTTCAGATCCTGGTACATCTTGCTGACTCCGGGATGTATTGAGTAAGGTATTTTATTGGCTTCAGCCATAATTTTCTTTCTTAATCTTTCATCATCTGGAACTTGAATTCTCCCTTGACGTAGGATTAATCCATCTTCAGATGCTTCTCCTTGCGGGCTTGCTAGTGTTGGATCTTGCTTCTGAGCTTCTCTGATGTCCTTATACAATGTTGACTCCAGTTGTATTGCAGCTAGCTTTCCAGTTATCAGCTCCATCTCCAACATGTTGATTTCCTGCTGTAATGGCCTTGGGAGCTTTTTGATCGGTAGTTGCTGTGGAACAGTAGATTTCCTACTTAACGCATCTACAACTCGATTGGCCTTTCCTGGGTGATAGAGGATTTCGCAATCATAATCTTTTACCAGCTCCAGCCATCGCCTTTGCCGCATATTTAGCTCTTTTTGTGTGAAGAAATATTTCAGACTCTGGTGGTCTGTATAAATCCGACATTGAGCTCCATACAGATAGTGACGCCAAATTTTTAATGTGAACACTACTGCGGCAAGCTCCAGATCGTGCGTGGGATAACTTTTCTCATGGTCCTTTAATTGACGTGAGGCATAGGCAATCACCTTATCGCCTTGCTTCAGGACAGCCCTTAATCCCATTTTTGAAGCGTCACAGTATATCACGAACATTTCCCCTTCCGTCGGAAGTGTAAGTATTGGCGCACTCGTGAATCGTTTCTTCAGTTCCTGGAAACTTTTCTCGCACTGCTTAGTCCATTCATATTTCCTTTATTTGCGCGTAAAAGCTGTGATAGGAGCGGCAAGTCGTGCAAATCCTTCAATGAATCTTCTATAATAGCCAGCTAGACCTAAGAAACTTCGTATTTCTGTCACGCTTTTAGGTACGGGCCACTCGTTGATCGCCTCCACTTTAGCAGGATCCACTGTGATTCCTTCTTTGGAAACCACATGTCCGAGGAAATGTACTCTATTCAGCCAGAATTCGCATTTAGAGAACTTGGCATAGAGTTGATGTTCCCTTATTGTTTGCAGAACAATTCTCAAATACTCTTCGTGCTCCTGTCGAGTCTTTGAATATATAAGAATGTCATTGATGAATACAATAACAAACTTATCTAAATATTTCTTAAAGACTCGATTCATCAGATCCATAAAAGCTACTGGCGCATTTGTTAACCCAAACGGCATTACTAGAAATTCGTAATGACCGTAACGGGTTCGAAATGTGGTCTTGTGGATGTCACTCTCCTTGATCCTCAATTGATGATATCCTGATCGCAGATCTATCTTGGAGAATACGGCTGCACCTGTGAGTTGATCGAACAGGTCATCAATCCTAGGTAGCGAGTACCTATTCTTGATAGTAACCTTGTTCAGTTCCCGATAATCAATACACATTCAGAATGAGCCATCTTTCTTCTTAACAAACAGCACTGGAGCACCCCATGTAGGAAAATAAATCGGTAAAACCGTATCAGAGTGGCGCAGCGGAACAATAAAAATTTTTTAGATCGTTAAATATCTCATGATGCCATATATAATAAATCAACAACAATTAAAACTCATACCTCAAGGACGCCAATCTGCAGGAGGAGAATGACCGGAGGCTTCAACCAACTAGCCTTCTCTACTATTCTCCAATTCCCGAATGGCTGAGTGTGTGGGCACTCTGAACCTCGATCGGTATGCTAGCACTGCTAGTCTTCTTCCGACCACCCAGATCTCTAAAGAACTTTATTGTCACGATGAGCTGTGCAACAATAAGCCTGCTCACCTGAGAGTCTGTGGTCTGAGAGAACTGGAGTGGCAGGACCTCTATTTATAGACCTGCATGAGGTGAATCTCTGAATTTGAATTGGATTAGGAAAAGATATTTTCCCTTATCCAAACCCATAAAATCCGAATTTTTCCAAGGGAAAATCCCAACAATAAATTCGGTTTTACTAGGATAAATCCAATCAAATCTAGACAAGATTTTAACTAGAATTTTTATCTCCCTTTTTCAACAAAAAATCCGAATTTCACAAGGAGAAAATCCTCCAAAAAATTTCGGCCATTATGGATAAGGGAGAATCAAAAATTCCACTAGGATTTTCAAGCTAAATCTCATCTCAACCTTATCCAAAAATAACCGAATTTCCTAGGATAAAGGCTCCAAAATTTCGGCCACTTTTAGGGAGGAGAGAATCCAAATTCAACTAGGATTGAAGCTTGAATTTACCCTTGAATCTTATCCACAAAATCCGAAATCTTTCATGAGGATTATCCTCAAAAATTTCGTCCCTTATTTGTTGGGATTTGGATTCAAAATTCAAGTAGGAGTCTAACAAGATTATCCTCTCCAAATCCAACTTAAATTCGAATTTCAAACCTTGTTGATTTTCCACAACAAATTCGAATCCTACTTGGACTGTGATTCAAAATTTGAATTTCAAATTTCAAATTCAAATTTCAAATTTCAAATTTCAAATTTCAAATTTCAAATTTAAATTTCAAATTCGAATTTCAAATTCAAATTTCAAATTTAAATTTCAAATTCGAATTTCAAATTCAAATTTCAAATTCAAATTTCAAATTCAAATTTCAAATTTCAAATTTCAAAATTCAAATTTCAAATTCCACAAAACGGTTGTGTTTCATATTCTTGTTCTCATGGATAATTTTCTACAACTCCAATCCAATCTCAAATAAAATCATGGCAACTTTATTTGAAGTTCGAATAATTGTGTACTCTATTATCCAAAACAAAATCTGAATCCAACCGGAGAGAATCTTGTCTACCATCCTAATCCTGTGTCATCATCATCCATGCATAATAAACTAGCCAATAGCATACACAAATCAATTTGCCAAACGTTAAGGAATTATGTGGAGCTAGTAGAGGGACTAATTGGACATATATAATCGAGCTCCCGCAAATCCATATGATTATCATTCTTTTACTGAAAAACTCAATCTTATGATTACTAATTTCAGAGTCACACCACTATAAACCTGAAACTGAACTCCCAATTATATACCGTATTACGTAAGCCTGTGACAAGCTATCGTCCTATGACCTTGTCATGTATACAGAACTCTCATATGATATCCATGATCAGCCATAGGCCAAAGTCCGTTTAATCCTACTGATCAGGCTCTCTTAAAGTTCCATTATACTACCAAATAAAGAAAATCGTTATTCACCATATGTGAATAAGAAGTCATCCGCCGAGCAGACGACCCAAGGCCTTGTCCATTTTCACATTCAGTATAATGCCTTTAAGAGGATACCCTTAACTCCTCATTAGAGCTATGATTCCGATATCTATAAACGAACCCTTCATCGTATACAAGTCATGCACCCAATGAACCGGTCTATAAGCTTACTACCTCTGAGACGCTTTAGCCATTAGAACATCAAAGTACACAAGTCATATACATGAAGTAGTTCATTTACTCAGGATTAAGGTTATTGTACAATGAACGTCAAAAGCAGATTGATCCACTCATAGCGGACTACGTAGATCAATCACGCTTTAGTCCCGGTCTAATATGTCACCACCGAGCAACATATCCATGTCTCTACTTGGGAGTCCAGCTCCAGACAGTCAAGACAGACCGTCCCCTCCAAGGCTTTAGACAACATAATAGTCTTAACATGAGTTAGATGCTCGGTCTAACCCCATAGACTACAGACCATAGTTTAGACTGCTAACTTTAGAACATTGTCTTCTCGCATACAAAAGTCCATTGCATGCAACGTTCCAACAGTTTTAACACAAGCAGTCAGTGAGCCATATTTGCTTACATTTACTTTAACATGTAAATAAGACGAGGACAAATAGCAATGTAATGAATAACCTCTATGTATAATTTTATTATCCAGTTCAAAATGAATACATCAAAATGTCTCTAATACTTAGGGCATTTCCTAACAATCTCCCACTTGCCCTAAGCCAGTAGATGTGCCATGTTACGCATCCCCATCGCCTCTACATGCCTCTCAAAGCTTCTAGCTACCAAAGTCTTAGTAAAGGGATCGGTAATGTTGTCCTCGGACGCGATCTTACATGCATCCACTTGTCCTGTCTCCACATGCCCTCTAATAATGTGATACCTCCGATCTATGTGCTTGGTCCTCTTGTGGTGCCGAGATTCCCTTGTGTTGGCAATAGCCCCTGTATTATCACAGTAATGTGTGATAGGCTTGTCAACACCCGGAATGACCTCAAGGTCTCTAAAGAACTTGCGGAGCCAAACCGCTTCTTTAGGTGCCTCGGCCGCAGCCACATACTCAGCCTCCATAGTAGAGTCAGCTGTGCAGCCTTGCTTCACGCTCCTCCACACAATGGCACCTCCTCCGAGTAAAAACATTGATCCAGATGTCGATTTCCTCGAATCCTTACAAGTCTGGAAGTCTGAGTCCGTGTATCCTACGGGTGTTAGGTCCCCTCCAGAATACACTAGCATATAATCCCTCATTCTCTTAAGATACTTGAGTATATACTTTACTGCTTGCCAGTGCTTGGTTCCAGGATTCGCTTGATATCAACTCACCATACCTACTGCAAAACATAAGGCTACCCACAGCGGATGCACAAGGGACCTTACTCATACGCTCTCTTTCTTCCGATGTCTTGGGACAGTCATCCAATGAAAGAGTTAGACCGGCAATAGAAGGTTGTGAGCCTTTCTTTGCCTCTAGCATTGCATATTTGTCAATTATTTTATCTATGTATGAAGCTTGGGATAATGCTATCATTTTGTTCTTTCGATCTCTCAAGAGACGAATGCCTAGAACATAATTAGCTTCTCCCAAGTCCTTCATGTCAAACTGTTGGTGTAGCCAAAGCTTGACCGATGATAAGTTCCCTACATCATTCCCAATGAGTAGTATATCATCGACATAGAGTATCAGAAAGACCACTTTTCCATCCTTAATACGTTTATAAACACAAGGTTCATCAACGTTCTGCTCAAAACCAAATGTCCTAATCGCTTGATCAAACCTCTGGTTCCATGAGCGGGATGCTTGCTTTAATCCATAAATGGATCTAAGCAACTTGCAGACTTTCCTATCTTGGCCTTTTGCTACAAACCCTTCGGGCTATATCATATAGATACACTCTTCAAGATGGCCATTCAAGAATGTCGTCTTGACCCATTTGCATCCAATGGGTTTTATCCCATCCGGCAAATCTACAAGTTCCCAAACAGAGTTGGATTTCATAGAATCCATCTCATTATTCATAGCCTGTTTCCAAGATTTAGAATCAACATCCTTTATAGCTTCATCATATGTGACCGGATCTTCCTCATGCTCATGAGCCTCGGCCTGGTATACCTCAGCATCATACATGAAGAAATTAGGTTTCTTAGAAACCCTCCCACTACGACGAGGCACCCTAAAATGTTGATCGTCTGTAGGTCTTTCACTGGAACTCGGACTTGCGCCCAAGACCGAAATCCGTGGAGCAGTTCTTTCACCCGATAACTCCTCTAGTATCACTTTGCTTCGAGGCTTAAAGTCATTCATGTGACTTTCCTCTAAGAATGTCGCATGGGTTGAGACAATGACTTTTTGTTCCTTCGGATTATAGAACAGACCTCCTTTAGTTCCTTTTGGATACCCTACAAACATGCATAATTCTGATCTTGGTTCCAACTTATTCGCATCCCCATCCAGTACATGTGCCGGGCAGCCCCATATTCTCATATGTCCAAGGGAGGGCTTCCTGCCACGCCACAATTCATACGGAGTTCTAGGAATCGATTTGCTCGGAACCTGGTTCAGAATATAGCACGCCGTTTGTAAAGCATATCCCCAAAATGATAATGGCAGTGTTGAGTAACTCATCATGGACCGTACCATATCCAATAAGGTCCTGTTTCTCCTTTCGGCTACACCATTCTGTTGTGGAGTACCAGGTGCAGTCAATTGGGATAAAATCCCGTTCTCTACAAGATGTCCTAGAAATTCATCGGAGAGGTATTCGCCACCTCGATCAGATCGAAGTGTCTTTATGGATTTATCTAATTGCTTTTCTACTTCCGCACGATACTCTTTGAACTTATCAAAGGTTTCGCTCTTGCGGTGCATCAGATACACATATCCATACCTCGAGTAATCATCTATGAAAGAGACATAATACTCGAATCCTCCTCATGCTGTGACGTTCATGGGGCCACATACGTCAGTGTGCACAATTTCTAAGAGCTCCTTAGCCCTTGTACCCTTAGCTCCAAAAGACCTCTTAGTCATCTTACCCTCTAGACAAGACTCACATTGGGGAAGTCGTACCTCCTCCAGAGATTCAAGAGGACCGTCTTTCACCAATCTTTGAATCCTATCCTGATTAATATGAACAAGTCTTAAATGCCAAAGATATGCCTTGTTAGAGTGAGAAACTTTCAACCTTTTAGAGTTATCAATTAATTCAGTGTCAAGCAGTCAGTACATCTTTGGTCTGATCAAATATAGGTTTCCATCCATCCATCCAGAACAGATAAAAGACTTATTTCTACGAATATCAACTCTTTTACTAAAAGAAACTGAATAAGAATCCTTTATCAAACAAGCTACTGGTATAAGGTTCCTCCTAAAATTAGGAACATAAAAACAGTCTTTCAATAAAATAAACCTAAATTGATCAAAATAAAGGTGAACATCTCCCACTGCCTCAGCCACCACAAAGCTACCATCTCCAGTCCGCAACGAGAGGCTCCTATCATGTAGACTTCTCGTTTTCATGAACCCCTGCATAGAAACACAAACATGATTAGTGGCGCCCGAATCAATGACCCAAGTGTCTTTCGATTCTTCCACCAAACACGCTTTCAAGTAATGAAGTTCCTTACCTTCCTTGCCCTTGGCGGCTAGGAATTCCCGGCAAGCCTTCTTGAAGTGACCTACCTTCCCACAATGGAAGCATTTGGACTTTTTAGGGTCCTTTGGCTTCTTCTTCTTCTTCTTCTTCTTCCCGTCCGAGACAGGAGGATTAGAAGAACTGGAAGCCACTTGCTTCTTATTTGGCCTCTTCCTCTTCCGTGAGGGATTGGAAGATTCCACCAAATTGTCCTCTCCTTTAGGTCGGACCACATCCTCATCCCTGATCATCCGCTCATAAGCCTGTAGTTGTTTCATGAGCTCGGTTAGTCCTAACTCCTTTGTCGCCAGATTGTATGCGGCCTTAAACCCCACAAAATCTTTAGACAGAGTCTTGAACACCATCTCGATCTGGGTGTTGTAGTCCAACTCAGCACCATTCTCGGCAGCCTCAGCGAAGAATCCCATTAGAGTGATCATATGGTCCTTCACCGGAGCACCCGCCTTTTGCTTAGAGTTCATAATGCTGGTGATAGCGGACTGTCGAGCCAATTTTTCTTGGCCTCCGAACATGTCCTCCAGATTTTCCATGATCTCCCCAGCAACTTGATAAGTCTCATGCTGCTTTTGTAAAGCACTCGTCATGCTAGCAAGGATGTAGCATCGAGCTATTTCATTGGATTCTCTTTAACGATTATAGGCAACCGGGACTTCCTCAAGTGGTGTGTCAGATTTGGGTCCAGGTGGGCATGGTTCGTCCAGTACGAACTTGTGTCTCTCGCAGTTGAGAAATATTAATAGATTTCTTTTCCAATCTTTATAATTGTCGCCATTCAACTTATTTTCAGTAAGTATTGAAATAAGGGGTGTCGGTGACATTTTGAACTGAAATAAAATTATACTAGACATCATTACAAAGCCCAAGCAAATATACAGATAATTTAGCAAATAAAACATACAAGTATGTTCCTACATGAAACTTGAAAAAACATGTAGCATTGCAACGGTAATTCTCAGCACCCATTGGCCCAAGCCACCGAGGGGTGGTCATGAGAACAAATAGCCGGAACATGGACCCCGTCCAATTAATATATGTTACCTTAAATCCTCCAAGGTTAAGACATATATTAATAACCACTTATTTGGCCACCAGTCTAGTTAACAGAGCTTCTAGTTAAGGTTAATAACTAAACGAGTCTTGAGTGTTTAACCATTGTTTACGTAGCCCGATCCACGTCCTACCAAGCCACCGAGGGGTGGTCATGAATAGGATCGCACCCGAACACGTTTTCCACATAGGAGATCCAATCTAGTATACCGACGGCGGTAAACACCTACCGAGGGGTGTGGTCAGGGCAGAATTGACGCGAGGCGTTACCATGCTTTCACATATGGATCAACAATGGAGGCCGTGGGTTTTGTTTGAAACCTTCTCCCACTCAATATTTTGAAAAACATGCAAGTTTTGACAAATTATGTATGATCAATATAGTATGAGCGGTACTCACCTATCCTAAATGACATGTTATCAAATATGCATATAAAACATCTATCAATACATATTTATACATCCATGACATATCACAGAAAAAATAATTGACAGAATAACCAAGCCATGGTTCCATCCTAGAACAAAGAAAATAAAGATTACAAAATTCTATCCAAAGCATTCTTTGGGTCTTGAATTCTGTTCCGTCTTCTTGTATCCATCTTTATGTAGCCTCTCCATTTATTTCTCATCCCAAGAATTATTTAAAATTTAAATCTCCAAAAATTTAGATTTCAAATTCAAATTCCAAATTCGAATTTCAAATTTAAACTTCAAATTTAAATTTTAAACATCATGTGTAATAATATGTAATTTCAAAAATTTCAAATTTTTAATTACATATTTTTTAAACATGATTTAAAATTAAATCTCAAATTTAAAAATCAAAATTTTCTAATTTTTTAGACCTTCGGACCGCCACCCCTGTGGGCTGTGGCCGCCGTGGGCAGCCACCAACCCCGGAGGGGCTGGCAGCCCACGGCCACCCCATGTGCAGCCCTGTCGGGCTGCAGGCCAAGCCTGCAGCGCCAGGCTGCATGACCAGGCTGGGCGCAGCAGCCGGCAGGCTGCAGGCAGCACCTGCAGCCAGTGGCTACACGCCCAGGCTGCGGCCAGCCTTGGGCAGGCTGCGCCACCCTCGGCTGCAGGCCAAGCCTACGGCCGTGGGTGATGTTTGCCTGCAGAGGGGCTGCCGCAGCCCCATCCTGCCCGAGGGCAGGGGCTGCAGCCCCACCAAGGCCCGTCGGCCTATCCCGAGGGGTCGTGTCTCGATTTTCGTGTCATATTCTAATTTACCTATTAGGATCTCCAAAAATTAATTTGAATCCTAATTAAATTGAAATTTTCCACACAATCAAAATTTCAATCTTTAAATCAAATTTAACTTTTGGGAAAAAATAAATTACGATCTTCAATCTTCAATCTCCTCCAAGAATAATTACATAAAAAATTCCTATACCGTTTCCGGTGTACAAAATTCTATCCATAAAAATTCTAAGAGACAAAATAAAATCCATGGGAAAATTACAGTGTTAATTAAACTGCTCCCATGGTTACATAAAAATTCCTAGATACAATTTTTCTAAATTCTAAGGAACCATAACTGGTATAATCAAGCATGCTTATAATAATTCAAAAAATTAAAATAACCACATACTTTATACATAATCCATGATAACAACATAGAGGAACCCTAGAATGCCACTCTCTAAATATCAAATCCATACATAAATAAAAAGACTAAGTAATTGTCTAATTTATGTACATGGCATAGTCATGAGATGACTCTGATACCAATTGTAGGAAAATAAATCGGTAAAACCGTATCAGAGTGGCGCAGCGGAACAATAAAAATTTTTTAGATCGTTAAATATCTCATGATGCCATATACAATAAATCAACAACAATTAAAACTCATACCTCAAGGACGCCAATCTGTAGGAGGAGAATGACCGGAGGCTTCAACCAACTAGCCTTCTCTACTACTCTCCAATTCCTGAATGGCTGAGTGTGTGGGCACTCTGAACCTCGATCGGTATGTTAGCACTGCTAGTCTTCTTCCGACCACCCAGATCTCTAAAGAACTTTATTGTCACGATGAGCTGTGCTATAATAAGCCTGCTCACCTGAGAGTCTATGGTCTGAGAGAACTGGAGTGGTAGGACCTCTATTTATAGACCTGCATGAGGTGAATCTCTGAATTTGAATTGGATTAGGAAAAGATATTTTCCCTTATCCAAACCCATAAAATCCAAATTTTTCCAAGGGAAAATCCCAACAATAAATTCAGTTTTACTAGGATAAATCCAATCAAATCTAGACAAGATTTTAACTAGAATTTTTATCTCCCTTTTTCAACAAAAAATTTGAATTTCACAAGGAGAAAATCCTCCAAAAAATTTCGCCATTATGGATAAGGGAGAATCAAAAATTCCACTAGGATTTTCAAGCTAAATCTCATCTCAACCTTATCCAAAAATAACCGAATTTCCTAGGATAAAGGCTCCAAAATTTCGGCCACTTTTAGGGAGGAGAGAATCCAAATTCAACTAGGATTGAAGCTTGAATTTACCCTTGAATCTTATCCACAAAATCTAAAATCTTTCATGAGGATTACCCTCAAAAATTTCGTCCCTTATTTGTTGGGATTTGGATTCAAAATTCAAGTAGGATTCTAACAAGATCATCCTCTCCAAATCCAACTCAAATTCGAATTTCAAACCTTGTGGATTTTCCACAACAAATTCGAATCCTACTTGGACTGTGATTCAAAATTTGAATTTCAAATTTCAAATTCAAATTTCAAATTCAAATTTCAAACTTCAAATTTCAAATTTCAAATTTAAATTTCAAATTCGAATTTCAAATTCAAATTTCAAATTCGAAATTCAAATTTCAAATTTCAAAATTCAAATTTCAAATTCCACAAAACGGTTGTGTTTCATATTCTTGTTCTCATGGATAATTTTCTACAACTCCAATCCAATCTCAAATAAAATCATGGCAACTTTATTTGGAGTTCGAATAATTGTGTACTCTATTATCCAAAACAAAATCTGAATCCAACCAGAGAGAATCTTGTCTACCTTCCTAATCCTGTGTCATCACCATCCATGCATAATAAACTAGCCAATAGCATACACAAATCAATTTGCCAAGCGTTAAGGAATTATGTGGAGCTAGTAGAGGGACTGATTGGACATATATAATCAAGCTCCCGTGATTCCATATGATCATCATTCTGTACCGAACAACTCAATCATATGATCACTAATTTCAGAGTCACACCACTATAAACCTGAAACTGAACTCCCAATTATATACCGTATTACGTAAGCCTGTGACGAGCTAGCATCCAATGACCTTGTCATATATGCAAAACCCTCATATGATATCCATGATTAGCCTTAGGTCAAAGTCCGTTTAATCCTACTGATCAGGCTATCTTAAAGTTCCATTATACTACCGAACCAAGAAAATGATTATTCACCATATGTGAATAAGAAGTCATCCGCCCAGCAGACGACCCAAGGCCTTGTCCATTTTCACATTCAGTATAATGCCTTTAAGAGGATACCTTTAACTCCTCAGAGCTATGATTCCGATATCTGTAAACAAACCCTTCATCGTATACAAGTCATGCACCCAACGAACCGGTCTATAAGCTTACTACCTCTGAGACGCTTTAGCCATTGGAACATCAAAGTACACAAGTCATATACATGAAGTAGTTCATTTACTCAGGATTAAGGTTATTGCACAATGAACGTCAAAAGCAGATTGATCTACTCATAGCGGACTACGTAGATCAATCACGCTTTAGTCCCGGTCTAATATGTCACCACCGAGCAACATATCCATGTCTCTACTTGGGAGTCCAGCTCCAGACAGTCAAGACAGACCGTCCCCTCCAAGGCTTTAGACAACATAATAGTCTTAACATGAGTTAGATGCTCGGTCTAACCCCATAGACTACAGACCATAGTTTAGACTGCTAACTTTAGAACATTGTCTTCTCGCATACAAAAGTCCATTGCATGCAACGTTCCAACAGTTTTAACACAAGCAGTCAGTGAGCCATATTTGCTTACATTTACTTTAACATGTAAATAAGACGAGAACAAATAGCAATGTAATGAATAACCTTTATGTATAATTTTATTATCTAGTTCAAAATGAATACATCAAAATGTCTCTAATACTTAGGGCATTTCCTAACACCCCATGGGGAATAGCTCGGGCGTATTAATCCTTTGTCAAGAAGTTTCGTCAGTTGCTCTTGTAATTCTTTTAACTCTGCCGTGTCATCTGGTATGGTGCCTTTGAGATTGGTGCAGTTCCTGGCGTCAACTCGATCTCGAAGGAAATTTCTCGTTCAGGTGGCAGTCCTGGTAATTCTTCTGGGAAGATATCAATGTATTCCTTTACAATAGAAACATCTTCGGGTTGGAGCTTTGGTTCTCTCGTCATGTCTAGAACACATGCTAGGTATGCAGCACAATCGCTAGACATCATCCTTTTAGCTTCCATTGAGTTGATCATTATCTTCTGTGATCTTCGTGACGTGTCGAGGAACTCGAATCCTTCTTCTTCATCAAGTTGAAAACTTATCATCCTTTTTCGGTAATCGATCGTAGCTCGATACTTCCCTAGGAAATCCATTCCTAGTATCACATCGCAGTCGGCAAGCTCTCTTACGATCAATTCTGCAAATAACTCCCTATTTGCCACAATTATTGGCACATGTGGTAACCAGTAATTGGACATCAGGACTTCCCCCGAGGGTAATGCAATTTTAAATGTCATACCCATGTGGTCTTGAGGGTATCCTATCCTATTAGCAAATTGGTTTGAAATGAAAGAGTGCATAGCTCCACAATCAAATAAAACAGACGCCAAATTATTAGCGATAGAAAGCTGACCTGTCACTACATTTGACATTCCCACTTCTGCCTTCTCCTTTGTATAGACCATAATTCTTGCATCTACTCGAGGCAAGCGTTCTGGTCTTTCCTTCCTCTCAGAATGGGATGACCCTTCAGCTTTGACTTGTAGTGCATGTGCCTGGGGACGTTGTTGTGTCTGAGATGAACTTTGCACATTCTGCCTATTTTCTGGGCAGTTTTTGGCAAAGTGCCCGTCCTTCCCACACTGAAAACAGGCATTTGGGGCCAGTCTGCATCGACCTGAATGTCTTTTCCCACAGCTCACACAGTTTCGAACTATAGGACTAGCATTATTGTTCATTCTCCTTTGTTGGTTCCGGGTCCCGGGATTATTTGCTTTTCTCTTTCCCTGAGACTGCTGGCCTGAAGTGCTGGGCTGTCCAGCCTTGACAATCAAATTCTACCTGCTGCTTTGTCAAGTTTGAGGTCCAGCTTGTATGGCTTTGGTCAAAATCTTTTCTTTCTTCTTCGCATCCCAGATCTTCTCTCTTTCTTCCTTTTGTCAGATCAGATAATACTCTGCCCCTAGCGCACAACTAACACAATCAGAAACGGTATCAGGCGGCATCAACCCACTGTCCACCAATGCTGAAATCTCGGGACGAAACATCCCTAGCATCTTCTGGATTTTCTCCCTTTCAGTGGTGACAGTGTAGGGGCAAAGTCTGGATAACTGATCAAACTTATTGCAGACTTCTATCATAGTCATGTCCCCTTGTTTTAGCTCTGCGAACTCTCTTTGTTGTGGTCGCAACAGTGCTAGATTATAATACTTCTGATTGAATTCCTCCAGAAAATCCTACCAGGACATGGTATACATGTTTCTCCTTAACTTAACCGACTCCCACCAGAACCTTGCATCCCTTTTTAGAACAAAGGATGCACACAGAATCCTTTCTTGGTCATTTAACTCTATAAACTCCAATATCGTATGGAGTGAAGACAACCATTCCTCAGCATCCAGAGGGTTTGTGGAGCCCTCAAACTCTAGTGGCCTCATACGTCGGAATCTTTCATACAATGGCTCGATATTATTCCTGGATTGTGGTTGGGGTTGTACCACTTCTTTTTGTGCCACTGGAGGTACTTCCGGTTCTGGAACAGCCATCTGAGGGGCTTGGTCTTCTTCCTGTTCCTGTCTCTGCTCCATTTGCTCTAGTCTTTGTCTTAACTCCGCATTTCCTCTCATTTGGGCTTCTATCAAGGCTTCTAGCTTGTCCACTCTTTCCAATAGCACTGGACGTCCTCGCATATTCCGTAGATTTCTTAGGTTCACCATCTTATCTTATTTCCTAAAATCGCATAAGAGTCAATCATTAGGTTTTTCACAATCATATTTCTACAATATAAGTTCAAATAATTTTAATCATCACATAATTTTAACATTTCACACATTACATATGTCAAAATATGGTTATCATTTCTTTTCATTTCAAAAGTACATTAGTTTGAAGGCTTTCCTCAAAATAGCCTTTCAACGTTGTCATATATACACATATACAGTTATATATATACATTCTTATACAACACATGCATTTCTACTACTAATCTTCTGGCTGAGGTTCCTCTGGAATTGCCAAAAACTCGATTGGATCCATTTCTTCATTGTCTATTCCGTTTCCGGCCTCAGTCGGTGTTGAACCTTCAGCTGGATCTGCTCCCTCTGGTTGTCTTGATGGACCTGCCTCATGATCATTTGCCATCGGCCTGGATCCGTATAGGCGGTCTAACATTGCTTCTTGTAGTAACTACTCTCGCCTCTTACACAGCATGCGCTCCATCATCATTTCCTCCTCTACTTTAGCTACATCAATAATAAACTCACGTAAAGTAGCAGGGTATAGAGGGGTTACTCTCTGTCGTAAGTCTAGGGTGAGTCCCTTCCAAAATATATCACAAAAGTTATCATTTGTGATATTAGCTATAGGACATGCCCTTACGATGCTATCTTGGAATCGGACGGCATACGAGAATATGGTGTCACTCAACATCATCTGCTGCCTCTCTGCCTTCAGAACAAAATCTTTGATATCCACATAACTAGGCATGGCCGGTGATGGTGGCACTGTCCTACTCTTAGGAGGGCCTACAACTGGTGCAGAGCTCTTTTGTGGAAACTGCTCCAGCATGACTTGGCAAAACTCAACCCAATCCATCGCTAGCAGCATCTCCTGATCGCAATATTCCCAATACAACCGTGCATCCTCACGGAAGGTGCCAATGGCCATCAACACCCAGCAATCCTGATCGATATCGCACTGGCGCATGATGACCTCAATATCGTGTAGCCAGTCTCTCATAGAGATCCCCTGTTGACCTCCCTCAAATGCCGGTGGATGACTGCCTCTAAATGCATATACAACTCGTACTGATACTCTGGCCCCTATACGACCTCGATCTCCCACCACTGGAATATCTACTGCCATAGGAAGGTTTACTATTGGTCGCGGGGGTGGTGCCTATACTGGTGCTGGCGCTACTATCCTCAGCGCTAGTGGTTCAGGTACATGTGGTCGCTGCGTCTCTCGTCTCATCATAGACGGTCTGATCACGGGCCTAGTCCATACCCCGATCGGTCTTCTAGGTCGGTATGGATGAGGTCTCACATACGGTGGTCTAGTCATCTTAAATCCTGCAAAAATATATAATTTTGAATAAATGAAAGTTAACTAATCTTAAAGAAACTAACTTACTTGGATTGACGAGCAGATCGCGCTTCGTGTCAATAGGGATATTGTCAACCGCTCTGATACCAACCTGTGACGTCCCCAGATTCCAACCACTGGCCACCGCCATGAATCGACTCTATAGTCGATCAAGACCGTTCGAGTGCTGAATCCGAGTCGTCAGTTTTAAACTCTTTTACTAATTCTATTTAAACACTAGGGCCTAAAATTTCACCCAAAAAAAATTTTTTTTTTCTTTAATACATACTTTTTTTCTTATGATTGTCAAGTAAGAAAGCAATGTAAAATACAGTACTGGCTTTTTTATGTTAGAATAAGTACAACATATTTGGTAACATATATAATATCTATATATATATTGTATGCTTTGTCTGCAAACATAATTTTCTTTACTCAAAAAGCTCAGCGGAAAACTTATGGCAGGATCATGTTTACGGTGAGTTCCCTATCCCTCGACACGTTCACATCCTGCCGCCATCCAGGAATCTACTGGACAGGTTTCTTACCTGCAACATGAACAAACCGATGAGCTAATAGGCTCAGTAAGTTCAAACATCCATAGTAAGAATCATATTGATTCAAAAACACGAAAAGCTCAATCTTCTATGAATAGTACTATTCACCATGAATAGTCTATTCATCATGAATAGTACAGTTGACATTTGATCGGTGAATAGTACCAGTTACCCTAACTGTGTACTATTCACATATCCTAACCGAGCGTGAATTTTGGTTATGCTCAATTATGATTTTTGTTCCATTTTGTGATTGCTTATTTTTCTATTAGATTTCTAGTGTAGAGCTCTATTTATGGCAGTACCGATGATTATTAGCGCGCTGACTGGGAGGGTCTAAGGAGCGACCTTAGAACATCGTCCTCCACAGCCCTGATAACCCCGTAGAATTTAAACAAACCTCCACCACTATGTTGGAGGGTCGGTACACCTTAATGGATTCTTTACCATCTTTCAATTTATAGTTTTGACCAAGTGATCATATATATCACCTCAAGGTCACTATCCCCCATTGCCCATAGGTCTTACTTATTCTCATTATTTGGGGTATGTTATACTAACTAATCCCCAACTGTGCATAAGAACTTATATCTAGTGAGCAGCTAGTATAGAATAGGTTCACACAGTATTTCATGTTGCAGACACGAAAATGCTTGAACTTACCAATACTGCGCTAGTGTCCACTTCCGGAACTCCTCCGTAGTTCTATCTTTATTTTGGGTTCCTACAGACATAATAGTGTCTGTTAATACCCTGTTTATTTATCTTCTAAAATATATATTTATTTTACTTAACAATTTTACATATTTAAATTTTATTTGTGGTACACGGTCTACAACATGCCCGTGTTCCAGGCCGTGTACCTCTCGGGTCTATTTTACACGGCCATGTTATTTTCCTCCTTAGCCTTGTAACTGTACATGGCTCGATACACACCCATGTTCAAGCCCGTGTACCTCTTCGGGTTATAAAATTTTTCCTATACACGGCCGTGTATCTCTTTACACGCCCGTGTTCCTTAAAATTTTTAGAATTTTAACTCTAAAATCTTTAATTTGAGTTTTAGAATTTTATCTAAGTTATTCTAGATCTTTTAGGGTTTTTTCCGAGCCTTTTCGGAAATTTTTGGTCAAAATGACCATTTTGCCCCTAACGGGTTTCGGAATCATAATTTGCTTCATTCTATCATTTTTTTTCCAAATTTTCTAAGTCTAATAATTTTAAAATAATATTTCCTAGGCTTTTGTATCATTTTACAGCTTAAATTGCTGCAAAATCTCAACTTCATTTTTTTCCCGGCCCTCGGTTACTATTTATCCGTCACCTAGGGTCGTTTTTTTTCATTTTTCGAGTGTTTCGGAGCCTCAAATGGCCCTTTCACTACTTACTAAATGTTACATATCCTATCCCCTGACCCTCGGTCCTCGAGAGGCTCGGGTTTCCTATCCCGACCTAAAATTTTCCCTCGTTTCCCAAAATACCCCTAACATCAATTTTTTTTTCCTGTTTTAGGCATTTTAGTGATTTAGGGTCGGTTTACTATTCCGTTTGGGTTGGTTTTTTATTTCTAATCATAATTCACCGAGGGGTCTCGGTTTCTTTCCCGAGTTCAATATTTTTACCCCTCGTTTCACGAAATGCCCTTAAGCCGATTTTAGAAATTTCGACAGCATTTCCGCTTATATTTTAAGGTTTCCCGGTGTTAGGTACGCCTCAGAACCTTTGTACCTGCCACGTACTATACGAGAGGCCTATTTTATGCAAAGTTTCCAAACTTTGTATAAAAACTTTCCATATGATTCAACATTTACAAGTCACATCACATATTTATTTTTTTCCAAACTAACCTTGGTTTACTAGGTATTCACATCTAATTAATTTTCATCACAACACATTATTCTTTCCCAATATATAAAACAACATTCAAAAACTTAACAAAACATGCATTCTAAACCTAGTTATAGCCAAGGATTTTATGCCAAAAATAGAAAGAAAATTTCACTTTCTTTCCAAGGGTTTTTATCAACTTTTATCAACATTGAAAATTTTCCCATTTCATCATGTTCATGCTTAACTTAACATATAATTGAATGAATATTAACACTAAATTAAAACAACAAAACTCATGAAATTTTCACACTATGGAATCCACAGATTTTCTAGGAAAACATGCAAAAGTTTTGCTTGTTTTTCTATCCTAATTCATGCTTTGAATATCACAACATCAACCAATCATAGAATCAACAAATCAACAATTTTTTTCCATTGTTTTTTAACCTTCCAAACCCACGGTTTTCAATAAAAAAAAATCAAGGAAAAATGCTTCAAATTTGAAGCTTACCTTGCTTAGTTGTTGCCTTGATGTTGGAAATGCAATTCAAGCTAGATTTGATTTGAAATTGAAAATAAAATTTTTGGTTTAAGGGGGGGTTCACTCACGGTTTTTGGTTGAAAAAAATGAGCAAGAGTTTAGTTGTTTTTTCCAATTGTTTTCTTGAATTTTTGATGCCTATTTATAGGCAAAAATCAAGGGCCTTTTTGCAATTTTTTTACAACAATTTCTTAATTGTTCAAGGATCAAAAAGTAAAGGTTTTGGGGTCAAAATAAAATTTTTCTTTCTCCCTTTCCACATGGCAGAATGGCCTTTCAACAAAATTCCATAAGTTTTTTTAATTTTTTTCAATGTGAATTTTGGCATAATCTTGGCCTTTGATCAAAAAGCAAAACAATCCTAGCCATACACCTTTTAAAATGCTTTCTAATTTGATGAAAATTAATTGGCTTTACGACATCATCATAGTGATGTCATCAACTATTCATATTAATTCTCTAATTAATTCGTAGTCAATTTTTGACTGTTATTCGATCCGAACGGAACTTTACCGAAATCGCGTAGGCGAGTTCTCAGCGCCTCCCGTGCGATCGGTTTGTCTTATTTTGCTTCCGTTTGATCAGAATTCTCTACCGTAAATTTCTATTGTTTTAGTACATTTCAATGCACTCTCTAGGGTTTTCGGTTCTGATTTCGAACCGTTTTACCCAATTATGTTCGGTAGGATTTTTTATCCTCGAACTCACACACTTTAACAATACCAGAATATTTTTACACTTTTCACAACAGTATTGAAATACAACTTTTTTACAGTTTATTCATTAATATTGTTATACTATACAATTTTAACATAATTCGAGAATCTAAAATCCCCGGTTATCATAAGCAAGTTCCACGACGACGTTGTGGCAGCAACGGCGAAGCTTCGGGCCACGTGATTCAGCGGCCGTTGAGGTAAATGGGGTATGGGTGTAATGACCGCCATTTTCATGACACCTACTTACCGTGTAATAAGTCATTAAGGAATAAAATGGACATAATTTAATGTCTTTTAGTACAATTTAAGTAACATGGTCAGGTACACAGCCGTGTGAGTGACCGTGTGCCATTCAGACTGTGTATCTATTAATAGCCGTGTGAGTGTACATAGTCGTGTAGTGTAACACGGTCAAGTACACGATCGTGTAAGAGGCTGTGTACCGCTCAGATAGATGAATGTATTTCAAAGACATGGTCGTGTTGAGTAGTCTCAACTAGTACATGTCTGTGTCAGAAATGTACACGCCCATATTGCGTTGCACACGCACGCGTAAGAGTCTGTGTAGGACGCTGTGTAATGAGCCGAGAGCCACTGTAATGACTCTCATGAATTATGAAAATTAATTACGATGTAATGATGTAATTAAGTTAATAAACACAGTGGGCTTTTCAGTTGAATGAATTAAATGGGAATAGTAACGTTTAATTACTATTCATGCAGTGAAAGGGGCAACCGACAGTGAAATCGGTCCACCCTATTATGTGAGTATGCGTTGAGACACGCAATATCAAGAAACCGGTCTAGATGACCATTTCATGATGCAGAACTGATGAGCTAGTCATCAGTACGCTCAGACTGGTCATCTGAGCGCAGCAGTGATAATTGCCCTAATAGATGTACAGTATCGAGAAAAGTGGTCTAGATGACCTCTTCTCGCCCATAGACTGACAAAATCAAAGTCAGAACGCTCAGATCAGTCAGTCAGATAGTGAAAAGTGAACAGTGAATAGTGATTAGTGATAGTGAGAAACACAGTGTCAGGTTAGTGGCCAAGACGGCCTTAATCTAGCATAAAATTGACATATTAATAGTCAGCAGGTTCAATCTAGTGAAGTGAGCACAAAATGTGGATTTTGTTTAAAAGATACGCAGTATCGGGATAAGGGTCAAGACGACCTTTTCTTCCCCCGAAACTGATATATTTAAACTCAGGACGCCCAAATTAGTCAATCGGGCACCTTGCACGTTTTTCGAGATGGGGTCATATAGATCCTGAAAACTGGTCTAAAAGACCTCAGATGGATGTAAAACTGATAAATTTGAAACCAGCACGTCCAAATTAGTCAAGGGAGACTGTGTTTGAAATTTCACGCGAAAATACCTCGTTATGCGTGCGTAGTGTCAACACAGTGTAGGCCTAACCACAGTATCAAGAAATTGGTCAAGATGACCTTTTCTTGATATAAAACTGATATATTTGGAATCAGAATGCTCAAATTAGTCATTTAAGAGCAAAAAGTAATTTTTGATCAGGAACTATGCAGTATCGGAAAACTGGTCGAGACGACCTCGGATGAAGATAAAACTGATATATTTGGGTTCAGCACGCCCAAATTAGTCAGTATAGCCTATCTTAAAATTTTTCAAAAAATTAGTATAAAGGGGTCGAAATTTTTAGATTTTTCTAAAAAGGGTCCCCATTATTTTTTTTCCTATCTTTTTCTCCCCCACACCACACGAAGATGAACAGTGACCGACCATCGAATCCGGCCTCCGTTTTCGACACCACCGGCACCATTGGAAAGGTCTCGACGAGCTGAGTCCAACGGTGTACCGAGTCGACGGAACCGACGTCGGAGAACGCCGCACGCGCCGCCTAAAGCCGCCGGTGGCCGAATTTTTTCAAACCGTGATTTCTCCACCGTCTGACGTCCAAATGCCACGATTCCGATCCCAATGGATTTGTGGTGAAGAGTAGAACAAAACCCAGGCTTCATTTCACGTCAACAGCCACCAGATCGCGCCGCCAAAGGTTCGTCATCGCCACCGTCGAGTCTCGCTATTCCGGCGGAGTTGAGTTGCAAGGTCGGTATCAAAATGCTCAGAACAACACGTAGATCAAAAGGCCCAAATCAATTTTGAGCAACAATGCCGGAAAATGAAGATCCAACACCGCCGCCGTCGTCGACTTTTCGAGGGCCGATTTCTGGTGATAGGAGCCTCGATTGGTGAAATTGACACCACCAATGGGTTCCTCTCGTCGAGCTCTTCAAGATGGTGGTCGCCACTCCCATCGCCGCCGTGGTCAATGCTGGTCAATGGCCGGTCAACACCGGTCAACGGCGGTCAACGCCGACCCGGAGACCGAAAATTGAAGAATAGCCCGTTGGCCTATTTTTTACGTTCCGGACACATCCGCGGCATCGGATTTGCAAACCTGAGTTTCAAAAGTGGAGAACGATGATTCAAAGATTGTACGATCGAGATCGAACGATTCACCCGACCGCCGACGGGAACGATTTTGGTTGTGGTTTTGATCCCTTGATTCCTCAACTTATCATTAGAAATAATTATGTATTAATTATGGTTTACTGACTTGAGGAATTGTAAGAAAAAGGGTTGAAATGTCGAAAAAGAGAATGTGAGGAAATGGGAATATTTTTACGTGAAATAGGTTAGATGGTTTTGAGGCGTTTCCTAAACGACGGAAACCCAAAAATTAAGCGGAAATGCTGTCGAAATTTCTAAAACGGCACAAAGGGGTATTTTAGGAAACGAGGGGTGAAAATGTGATCAAGATGGGAACCCGAGCCCCCTCGATGACCTAGGTCCAGGAAAGAAGGACGGACGTTTACAGGATTAGTGAACCGCCCAATTAGAAATCTCGAAATGTAAGAAAACAACCCCTAGATCAGAATAGTGCCACCCGAGGGACGGGTGTGATCTAAGTATAAAATTTTGGGCGATTACATCGGTAACGGTAACCCGACAGGCTAAATGGTCATATGGGAGGTATTCAGTCAGTTGACTGGTCGGTTAGCCAGTCAAAGACCAAGTCAGAATGGGATAGTGAGAGACAGTGATTAATTTGTCAAGTAGACAAATTAATCAAGCACGATTAAAAATTAGATATCAAATTTCCCAAAGTAGAGCAGTTGGGTACCGATAGGCATCGGTACCACACAACGATAAGTTTATTAGTTCCTAACGATAGAGTGACCTAAGAGCGATGTTAATTAATTTATTGGGTAAATAAGTTAATTAACAATGATTAGAAAATCAAATTCTTAATAAGAGGGCAATTAGTACCGACAAGGATCGGTATCACTAACGATAGAGTTTTTATTAGTCACTAATGACCACAGTGGCCTAAGAGTAAATGTTAACGAAATGTATTATGATTACAGAGAGGTACCTGTATTGTGACGAAGGCAAGAGTATAAACTGTCTGATGATAGGTAAGTACAACTCCGCCTGCAGCATGAATAAAATGATGTTAAAATGATGCTTTTTCAGTATTTTAAGTATGTATCTTGCACACGATGCTGCACAGCATACATAAGAGCATATAGTTTCACAATCGAGTAGATTGATGAAAGAACAAGATAGAAGCCATAGATCCCTACCGCGTAGGATTGGGGATAGCTTAGAGAAGCGTATGGCTAGAATAGTTAAACAAGATGGAAACAAGTAGGTGTGTCGTACCGGCTCCTTCAGTCGAAGGGGTTTCCAATTAAAGAAAGTTAAGGCCAAAAGTTGAGCATCAGTTGATGGCTCTTCGGCATTAGTTGACCTCGGGCGTTACCGTTGGTCTACGCACACACAGTACTGACACGTGGGCCCTAAATAGACAAGAAAAGAAAAGAGAAGTTTGAAGCATAAATGAACATAACCGGACCATGCATTAGTTATAGTTCGCTATGCTTTCTTTTTCAGTAGAGTGCATACAGTACACGATGCTTCTGTCATGCATAAAGTATGTGAAGTTTTATATTCAATGTTATGACATGTTATGTGATGACATGATATGTGAGCTGATATGTGATATGCTTATATGGTATGTGATTTATTAAGTGATATATGTCATGCTTAGGATTTTAAGTATTTGCTATGTTTTAAACATGTTTTGCAGTTAACATGTTGTACTTACTGGGCATAAAGCTCACGGAGTGTGTTCATGCTGTAGGTAAGCTTCCTATAGCGCAAATACCAAGGGGCGATGATGGCGGCGGAGGTGGATGTGAGGATGAGGTTATGGATACACCGCGAGTATTCTTCCACACAGTATGAGTAAATAGTATTTTGAACGGTGACAGTTAAACAGTATTTTGAATAGTAAAGATTAATTGGTATTTTGGAACAGTAAACAGTATATGTATGAATAGTATATTTAAATAGTATCTGGTGAATATTAATCAGATAAACAAGTATATAAGTGTGTACGTATATTTGAAATCCTTATGTTTTTCAAATTCCGCATTTTAATAGTATACGTATGTGAATAGTAAATACGTACGCGTATATTAAAAAAAATCCCTCTGAATTTATGGTATTAAATTCAGCAAGTTTAAGTATCGGTTTTAAAGAGGAAGTATAAGTAAAAGCTAAAGAAGCAAGTAATAGTTTTCAGTGACGGTCCGGGCCGCTGAGGGCACGGGGCGTCACAGTTGGTATCAGAGATGTTTCCTGCCATCCTACCTCACATCACTGCATGCCTACCTCATCTGTCCAAGTAAGTTAGTTTTATTTTTAGTCGGTAAATGTTTATCTATTGAAGATAACATTTTATAGTAATGAAACGACGAAATCTATGATGGCAAGGATAAGATGAAAAGATGCTGAGATCATTATACGAAAAATCACGACCGTGCAGTGCTAGAGAACTACTCAGAGAAAGAACATGGATTGCTGCTCGAGTTGTACTGATCTTCAGAGCTAGTTGTCCACTAAGTTTCGAGTGGTAAATAGTACTCCTACAGTCTATGAGAATGTCAGGACTGGTTTCACATTATTAAAGTAATTCCCCGATTGTACGTCATTGACCAGGATAACTGAGTCCTATTGGATGTTGATATCTCTCAGGAAGATACTCTCGTGTGTATTGGGATCCTTATGACCAGGATGAGCTCTTAACTGTGTCGAGTTTCGCCATACCACGATCGAGCCAATCTCTGAGAGCAGTCGAGCATCAGCCCCAGTTTTTCTCTATGGGCAAGCAGGGAGTGAAACCGCCTAAGTTCTCTAGAGTTATGGATATACAAGAATTTGTTCATCGGACTGAAAGATTGTAGCTGATGTCCGGCGATACAGTTCTAATATATGCTGTTCGCTACAAGGAACCGATATGGACTTCCACAATACATGCCAAGACAAAAGTAGATCAAGACAGGAGAAGACCCAAAGAGAGAAAGAGACCTTGCCAAACAGAATTAGAAGAGCGATCAAGCAGGACTAGCAAGCCTTATCAAGGAGATAGTGAACGCCGAGAGAAAAGTGCTCAACCCCGGGAACCCTACACAAGCCCAAGGCATTATAGCAGCCGCCATTATGGAGGGTGACCCGGTAGAACCAGCACCCCAACTGGCCGATGAAGAGTTCATGGCCGAGCACTAGCCAGAAGTACACAAGGGCAATAGGGAGCTGATGGAGAACCCCGAACCAGCCCATATGTCTCCCGAACACCCCATGAAAGAGGAAGATAATGAGACTCTTTCCGATGCCCATCCCGGCGATGAGGGAGAGGAGATCCCCAACCGCTTTAGTAATGACAAATAGATGGGGATGTACGAACCCCAAGTCATCATAGCCAACTATGATGAGGTCAGTTTCGACTAAGAAGAAGAGAACCCAGAGGAGTACTCACTCAGTGATAGTGACGATGAGGAGATGTCTGATACTGAATTAGGATTGTCCTTCCAATAGTAGTAACCCTTCTGCGAGAATGTTAGTTATGAAAATATATAGAGGGAAGCAGTAGCTCTCCCCTGTCAGTTATAGCATAATATACTTGTTGGGATCATATAGGGGAAGTGTGTGTCACTCCCGCTGAACTAGATTCTTGAATATATGTATATATATTATGTGAAATACATTATGAGAAAAGCAGTAAAGCTTTGCCCTAAGGGCCAGATATAATTTTTTTCCACAAGTGTGAGTATTATATGACAGAAAGTGCAGGACGAATCCTAGCACTCAGACGATGTCCCAATACAATGCGGCAATTGTATTGAACATCACAGTATGAGAGAAAGAAAGATGGATATAGTGTGTATATTTATATCCATAATGTTTTAGTAAGATTATTAAGTAAGAAAGAAAATGATATGTGATACGAGTCCCAAGTACAGAATTTAAGAGACCTATTTTCATTTCCCGCTGTACAATAGGGTTACATAGGAAAACATGGCAAGAACGAGAGCTTAGTTAAACCCAGCATCCTGAGAGGATGAGTTGATAGCACAGATCGCAGCCATGCGAGAGATGATGGAGAACCAGTAACGTGAGCTAAACCAGCTTAGGGAACAGCTGGGCCAGCAACCCCAGGCACCACAGTCAGTAGAGATGCTAGCACAGGAGGCTTCAGCAGCCCAAAAAACTCTTAGGGAGCAAGCAGCTCCTCTAACCCAAGAGGCACTAGCACCCATAGTAATGGTTGCTTTCGTAACAGCAATTGTTTTTCTACCAATCCCTAGGGAAGGCGACTTGTATGAGAGATTCCGACGCATGAAAGCGTTAGAATTCTTAAGAATCACCAACCCTATAGAGGCCGATGATTGGCTAACGGATATCCAAGTAATCTTGGATTTTATAGGGTTAACAGATAGAGAGAGAAAGTGATGTACGCATCCTTCACCCTGCGCAATGAGGCACGTTAGTGGTGGAAGATGGTAACCATTAGGAGGAACATCAGAGAGATGAGCTGGAGCGATTTCATTGAGAAATTCAAGGAGATGTACTTCAACGAGGAAGCACTAACAGCGCAGTAAGACAAGTTCAACAACCTGCACCAAGGTAGTGTGACTATTATGGAGGTAGTCAAGAAATTTGAGCAGTTGGCTCAACTTTTTCCAGATTTGGTACCGACTAAAAGGAGAGAGTTAGACGAATGCTGAAGATGTTCAGAACCGAAATCGCAGTTTGGGTCTGTAGCTGAAGTCACGAACCAGCGACACTAGTAGAATGTGTCAGCAAGGCTATCTGAGTCGAGTACTGGTCGGTTCATGATAAGGAGTGAAAGGCGCAGAATTTTAAGGCACGAAAGGAGGAGAAAACGCAAGGTGAGCAGGCTCAAGGGAAGCAGAACCCCAAGTTACAACGCAGAGGACAGAATGTGGGAACCAGCCAGAATAGTAGGCATTCCCATAAGAACAACAAGAGAAAAGGGGAATTAAGGCAATCAAGATTCACAGAAGAATTTCCCCAGAAGAGAGACGACCAGGAAGGAATGACAGCCAATACCCGACATGCACGAGATGTGGAAAGAGGCACCTAGGAGAATGCAAGCAGAGAGCAAGTGGTTGTTTCATCTGTGGCAAGGAAGGCCACTACGCCAAAAAAAAAAAAGCTTAGGACACAACGTTGTCATAAACTGTTGAAGGCAGAAAATCGTTTTCAAACCAATCGGATGTGAAAAGTTCATCTATAAGGGTTTGTCGCCAGAGCAACCAAAGACGATGATATCAGCAGTGAAGGCTCGCGAGATGCTATCCAGTGGATGCACGGACTTCCTAGTATACGTAGCAGATAAGACTCAAGGAATAGAGATAGGACCTGACAATGTACCGATAGTCAGGGAATTCATGGAGATATTTCCAGAAGATCTTGGAGGACTCCAACCAGAGCGCGGGATCTCGTTCGAGACTGAACGTCTACTAGACTTAGCCCCGTCTTTGAGGCCCCCTACGGAATGGGCCTTGTAGAGCTAAAGGAGCTCCAAGCCCAGCTAAAGGACTAAATAGATAAGGGATTCATTCGACAGAGCTATTCACCCTGGAGAGCACCCATACCATTCGTGAAGAAGAAAGATGGACCACTGAGAATGTGCATCGACTACAGAGAGTTGAACAGGATTACGATTAAGAACAAGCATCTGTTGCCGCGAGTTGACGATCTATTTGATTAGCTCTGAGATGCTGCAATGTCCTCGAAGATCGATCTACATTCAGGGTACCATCAACTACAAATCAGGAAAGAAGATGTACCCAAAACAGCCTTTCAAATGCGGTACGGACATTACGAGTTTCTGTTCATGTCGCTCAGATTAACGGACACACCAGCAACTTTCATGAACCAGATGAACCGCATGTTCAACGACTATTTGGATAAGTTTGTCATTGTGTTCATCGATGACATACTTATACACTCTAATACGAAGGAAGAGCACGAAGAGCACGTAATTATCATTCTGTGCATGCAACAGGACCATCAGTTATACACCAAGTTCTCCAAGTACGAGTTTTGGCTGGAGAAGGTCCATTTCCTAGGCCACGTAGTCCCCAAGGAAGGAGTATCTGTGGACCCGATGAAAATTGATGCAGTTAGCGTGTGGCCAGCTCAGAGGAACGTAACGGGAATTCACAGTTTCTTTAAACTAACAGGATGTTACCTACACTTAGTCGAAGGCTACTCAAAGTTAGCTGCTTCGCTCACAGCGCTCACCAAGAAGGGAAAGAGGTATAAGTGAATCGACAAGTGTGAGGAAAGCTTTCAAGAGCTGAAATGAAGACTTATAAGCACTCTAATGCTGACCATTTCAAATGTTGGTCAGGGAAGCTTTGTGATTTAAGCACTGCATCTAAAACCAAGTTGGAAACTGTGTTGATGTAGAGTGGTAGAGTAGTCGCGTATGCTTCACGACAACTCAAAAACCTTGAGAAGAGCTACCCAACGCATGATCTGGAGCTAGTAGCGATAGTTTTTACGATAAAAGCATGGAGGCACTACCTGTATGGAGTCACGTGCGAGATTTACATCGATCACTAGAGCCTCAAATGTATCTTCATGCAGAATGAGCTCAATATGAGGCAGCGTAGATGGCTAGAGTTGGTAAGGATTACGACTGTGAGATCCTATACCATCTGGGGAAAGCCAATAAAGTGGTTAATGCGTAGAGTCAGAAGCATATTACTATGCCTATGAATATTAGTGCCTTGTCAGGAGCGCTACAAAGGAGCTATGCGACAGCGAGATCAAGATTTTGATAGGGAGATTGTCTGACATGACCCTCCAATCGACGCTCCAAGAAGAGATCAAGATCGGTCAAGGTTTTGATTTGTCCCTGCTCAAGTCCAGAAAGGAAGCTATAGAGGACAAGGGTTTAGAGTTTAAGATCCTTAAGGATGACGTACTCTACTACAGAGATAGAGTGTGTGTTCTGAAAGATGAAGAACTCAAGAAGCGAATCCTTTTGGAACCTTACGAGACGTCATATTTCGTACATCCGATAGCGAATAAGATGTACAAGTACCTGAAGGAAAGCTTTTGGTGGCCTGAAATGAAGAATGACATTGTCAAGTTCGTTGCCAGATACCTTACGTGTCAGAAGGTTAAGGCAGAACACCAGCGCCCAGCAGAATAATCGTAGAAAATTAAGCTATCCGAGTGGAAATAGGACCAGATTACGATGAATTTCGTAGTCGGACTGCCGAAGACGTCAAACGATAATGACGCAATCTGGGTGATTGTAGACAGACTGATGAAATCAGTTAATTTTTTTTTAGCAATGAAAGTTAGCTACTTGGTGGAACGACTAGCAGAATCCATACGACACAGTTCGTGAAACGGCACGGAGTACCAGAGTCGATCGTCTTAGATCGTAGTGGATGCTTTACCTTTAGATTTTGGCAAAGCATTTAAGCTGTATTACGGTCCAAATGAGAGTTCAGCACAACATTTCATCCTCAGACCGACAGTTAGTCTGAGAGGACCATACAGATGTTAGAGGACATGTTGAGACCTACGTCCTAGACTTTAAAGGAAATTGGAATCAGAAGCTACCATTGAGCGAGTTCTCATACAACAGCAACTACCATTCCTAGATAGGAATGGCACCGTACGAGACACATTATGGAAGAAAATGCAGATATCTGGCTCATTAGTACAAGTTTGGAGAGAAACGACTAGTTAGCTCAAACATCATCAAGAATACCATGGCAGACGTGAAGATGATACGAGAAACGTTAGATACAGCGCATAGTCGACAGAAAAATTTTGATGATAAGTGCTATAGGCCCCTCGAGTTTCAAGTAGGAGACTCGGTTTTTTTTTCAAGGCGGCACCCATGAAAGGGGTGATGCACTTTGAAAAGAAAGGAAAGCTCCGTCCTAGGTACATAGGACCCTCGAGATAATAGAGAAAGTCGGGAAGGTGGCTTATAGACTAACGCTTCCTCCCGAGTTAGCTATAGTTCTTTCACGTCTTGATGCTGAAGAAGTACGTGCCAAACAGCTCCCATGTTCTTAGCCAAGAATCCGTTGTAGTATACGCTGATCCGACGTACCAGGAGAGACCCGTGCGGATCCTAGTTAGAAAGGAGAGAGTACTTAGGAATGAAGTATACTGCTAGTAAAAGTGTTGTGACGGAATCATAGTGTTGAGGAAGCCACATGAGAATGGGAAGAAGACATGAGAAGAGACTTCCTGGAATTATTCTAATTTTCGAGGACGAAAATTTTGTAAGGGGGGTAGGTTGTAATGACCGCCATTTTCATGACATCTACTTACCATGTAATAAGTCATTAAGGAATAAAATGGACATAATTTAATGTCTTTTAGTACAATTTAAGTAACACGGTCAGGTACACAGCCGTGTAAGTGACCGTGTGCCATTCGGACTGTGTATCTATTAATAGTCGTGTGAGTGTACATAGTCGTGTAGTGTAACACGGTCAAGTACACGATCGTGTAAGAGGCTGTGTACCGCTCAGATAGATGAATGTATTTTAAAGACATGGTCGTGTTGAGTAGTCTCAACTAGTACATGTCTGTGTCTGAAATGTACACACTCGTGTTGTGTTGCACACGCACGCATAAGAGTTCGTGTAGAACGATGTGTAATAAGCCGAGAGCCACTGTAATGACTCTTATGAATTATGACAATTAATTACTATGTAATGATGTAATTAAGTTAATAAACACATTGTACTTTTCAGTTGAATGAATTAAATGGGAATAGTAACGTTTAATTACTATTCATGCAGTGAAAGGGGCAACCAACAGTGAAATCGGTCCACCCTATTATGTGAGTATACGTTGAGACACGCAATACCAAGAAACCGGTCTAGACGACCATTTCATGATACAAAACTGATGAGCTAGTCATCAGTATGCTCAGACTGGTCATCTGAGCGCAGCAGTGATAATTGCCCTAATAGATGTACAGTATCGAGAAAAGTGGTCTAGATGACCTCTTCTCGCCCATAGACTGACAAAATCAAAGTCAGAACGCTCAGATTAGTCAGTCAGATAGTGAAAAGTGAACAATGAATAGTGATTAGTGAATAGTGAGAAACGCAGTGTCAGGTTAGTGGCCAAGACGGCCTTAATCTGGCATAAAATTGACATATTAATAGTCAGCAGGTTCAATCTGGTCAAGTGAGCACAAAATGTAGATTTTGTTTAAAAGATACGCAGTATCGGGATAACGGTCAAGACAACCTTTTCTCCCCCCGAAACTGATATATTTAGACTCAGGACGCCCAAATTAGTCAATCGGGCACCTGACACGTTTTTCGAGACGAGGTCATATAGATGCTGAAAACTAGTCTAGAAGACCTCAGATGGATGTAAAACTGATAAATTTGAAATCAGCACATCCAAATTAGTCAAGAGAGACTGTGTTTAAAATTTCACGCGAAAACGCCTCGTTATGCGTGCGTAGTGTCAACACAGTGTAGGCCTAACCACAGTATCAAGAAATTGGTCAAGATGACCTTTTCTTGATATAAAACTGATATATTTGGAATCAAAATGCTCAAATTAGTCATTTAAGCGCAAAAAGTAATTTTTGATCGGGAACCATGCAGTATCGGAAAACTGGTCGAGACGACCTCGGATGAAGATAAAACTGATATATTTGGGTTCAGCACGCCCAAATTAGTCAGTATAGCCTATCTTAAAATTTTTCAAAAAATTAGTATAAAGGGGTCGAAATTTTTAGATTTTTGTAAAAAGGGCCCCCATTATTTTTTTTTCCTATCTTTTTCTCCCCCACACTACACGAAGATGAACAGTGACCGACCATCGAATCCGGCCTCCGTTTTCGACACCGCCGGCACCATTGGAAAGCTCTCGACGAGCTGAGTCCAACGGTGTGCCGAGTCGACGGAACCGACATCGGAGAACGCCGCACGCGCCGCCTAAAGCTACCGGTGGCCGAATTTTTTCAAACCGTGATTTCTCCACCGTCCGACGTCCAAATGCCATGATTCCGGTCCCAATGGATTCGTGGTGAAGAGTAGATAAAAACCCAGGCTTCATTTCACGTCAACAGCCATCACCATCGCCACTGTCAAATCTCGCAATTCCGGCGGAGTTGAGTTGCAAGGTCTGTATCAAAATGCTCAGAACAACACGTAGATCAAAAGCCCTAAATCAATTTTGGGCAACAACGCCGGAAAATGAAGATCCAACACCGCCGCCATCCCCGACTTTTTGAGGGCCGATTTCCATTGATAGGAGCCTCGATTGGTGAAATTGACACCACCAATGGGTTCCTCTCGTCGAGCACTTCAAGATGGTGGTCGCCACTCCCATCGCCGCCGTGGTCAATGCCGGTCAACGGCGACCCGGAGACCGAAAATTGAAGAATGGCCCGTTGGCCTATTTTTGACATTTCGGACACATCCGCGGCATCGGATTTGCAAACCGGAGTTTCAAAAGTGGAGAACGATGATTCAAAGATTGTGCGATCGAGATCGAACGGTTCACCCGACCGCCGACAGGAACGATTTTGGTAGTGGTTTTGATCCCCTGATTCCTTAATTTATTATTAGAAATAATTATGTATTAATTATGGTTTACTGACTTGAGGAATTGTAAGAAAAAGGGATGAAATGTCGAAAAAGAGAATGTGAGGAAATGTGAATATTTTTACATAAAAAGCGAAGCTTTTACGTAAAAATTAGGCCTCTGGTTTAGTACATGGTAGGTTAGAATAGGTTAGATGGTTTTGAGGCATTTCCTAAACATCGGAAACCCAAAAATTAAGCAGAAATGCTGCCGAAATTTCTAAAACGGCACAAAGGGGTATTTTAGGAAACGAGGGGTGAAAATGTGATCGGGATGGGAACCCGAGCCCCCTCGATGACCTAGGTCCAGGAAAGAAGGACGGACGTTTACAGGATTAGTGAACCGCCCAATTAGAAATCTCGAAATGTAAGAAAACGACCCCTAGATCAGAATAGTGCCACCCGATGGACGGGTGTGATCTAAGTATAAAATTTAGGGCGATTACATCGGTAACGGTAACCCGACAGGCTAAATGGTCATACGGGAGGTATTCAGTCAGTTGACTGGTCGGTTAGCCAGTCAAGGACCAAGTCGGAATGGGATAGTGAGAGACAGTGATTAATTTGTCAAGTAGACAAATTAATCAAGCACGATTAAAAATTAGATATCAAATTTCCCAAAGTAGAGCAGTTGGGTACCGATAGGCATCGGTACCACACAACAATAAGTTTATTAGTTCCTAACGATAGTGTGACCTAAGAGCGATGTTAATTAATTTATTGGGTAAATAAATTAATTAAAAATGATTAGAAAGTCAAATACTTAATAAGAGGGCAATTAGTACCGACAAGGATCGGTATCACTAACGATAGAGTTTTTATTAGTCACTAATGACCACAGTGACCTAAGAGTAAATGTTAACGAAATGTATTATGATTACAGAGAGGTACCTGTATTGTGACGAAGGCGAGAGTATAAACTGTCTGATGACAGGTAAGTACAACTCCGCTTGCAACATGAATAAAATGATGTTAAAATGATGCTTTTTCAGTATTTTAAGTATGTATCTTGCACACGATGCTGCACAGCATACATAAGAGCATATAGTTTCACAATCGAGTAGATTGATGAAAGAACAAGATAGAAGCCATAGATCCCTACCACGTAGGATTGGGGATAGCTTAGTGAAGCGTATGGCTAGAACAGTTGAACAAGATGGAAACAAGTAGGTGTGTCGTACCGGCTCCTTCAGTCGAAGGGGTTTCCAGTTAAAGAAAGTTAAGGCCAAAAGTTGAGCATCAGTTGATGGCTCTTCGGCATTAGTTGACCTCAGGCGTTACCGTTGGTCTGCGCACACACGGTACTGACACATGGGCCCTAAATAGACAAGAAAAGAAAAGAGAAGTTTGAAGCATAAATGAACATAACCGGACCATGCATTATTTATAGTTTGCTATGCTTTCTTTTTCAGTAGAGTGCATACAGTACACGATGCTTCTGTCATGCATAAAGTATGTGAAGTTTATATTCAATGTTATGACATGTTATGTGATGACATGATATGTGAGCTGATATGTGATATGCTTATATGGTATGTGATTTATTAAGTGATATATGTCATGCTTAGGATTTTAAGTATATGCTATGTTTTAAACATGTTTTGCAGTTAACATGTTGTACTTACTGGGCATAAAGCTCACGGAGTGTGTTCATGCTGTAGGTAAGCTTCCTATAGAGCAAACACCAAGGGGCGATGATGTCGGCGGAGGTGGATGTGAGGATGAGGTTATGGATACACCGCGAGTATTCTTCCGCACAGTATGAGTAAATAGTATTTTGAACGGTGACAGTTAAACAGTATTTTGAATAGTAAAGATTAATTGGTATTTTGGAACAGTAAACAGCATATGTATGAATAGTATATTTAAATAGTGTTTGGTGAATATTAATCAGATAAACAAGTATATAAGTGTGTATGTATATTTGAAATCCCTATGTTTTTCAAATTTCGCATTTTAATAGTATACGTATGTGAATAGTAAATACGTACGCGTATATTAAAAAAAAATCCCTCTAAATTTATGGTATTAAATTCAGCAAGTTTAAGTACCGGTTTTAAAGAGGAAGTATAAGTAAAAGCTAAAGAAGCAAGTAATAGTTTTCAATGACGGTCCGGGCCGCTGAGGGCACGGGGCGTCACAATGGGTTTTGTTCTCCTCATCACCACAAATCTATTATGTGGTGCCCCTGAATCCAACCAAGCGAAACTACCGAGGTCCGACACCGTTGTCGACCAAGACAGTCCGTGCACCAAATCCGGGTCACCATTTAAACATTTTTTCTTTCAACTCTCATATTTCGGGGCCTAAAATTTGCCTATATATTTTTTTTCTTTTTAAAGTACTTTCCTCTTACGAAAGCCAAGTATGAAAGCCATATAAAATATAATAACAACTTTTAGTTATCTCTTTGAGATACAACATAACTTACAAATATACAAATATGTACTTTTTTTTTTAAAAAATACATTCTTTTCAATTCACTTTCACTCGATGCTCAGTGGAAAACTTATGACAGGACCAAATCCACAGTGGATTCCCTATCCCACCGGCACACGTGTATCCTGTCGCCATCCAAGTAGTCTATTGGATAAGTTTCTTACCTGCAACATGAACAAACTGATGAGCTAATAGGCTCAGTAAGTTCAAAAATACTTAAGGGGCGTTTGATAAACACATTGCATTTTGATTGTATTTGAATGAAATTTGTTTTTTAAATGTTGTATTTGGTTAAAAAGTATTTGTTTTGTATTTGAATGAGAAGTGTGTTTAGATGAAAAGTATTTTAGAGTTGAAAAGTTGATGTGATTGGTAAAAATAGAGATAAATAGTGGAGTTGAAAAGTTAATGTGATTGTTTTAAAAATATTTTGAATAGTAATTGTTTTCGCAGCACTGTTGTAAAATTTGTATTTGGTGTAAAATTGTATTGTATTTGAGTAAAATTAAAATGAAATTTTTTCTCCAAACGCCCCCTTAGTAAGAATCACATAGATTCAAAAATATAAAAAATACAATTTCCTATGAATACTACCATTCATCCATGAATAATACTATTCATCATAAATAGTAATTTTGACCTTTGACCAATGAATAGTAACTGTTACCCCTAACTGGCTACCATTCGCATTACCCTAACCAAATCCACTACACTTAGTGCTAGTGTTGGTTATGCTCAATTATGCTCTCTTATAGCTTTCATCATATTACTGACTATTTCTCTATTAGTATTTTGGTGTTGAGTTCATTATGACAGTACCGATAGTATATTGCACGCTGACTAGGAGTGCCTAGAGAGTGACCCTAGAGTTTCTTCCTCTCCAGCCCTCATCGCTCATAGCGATTATTATATCCCTGAAAGACCTATAAAACCTCCACCACAGCGTTGGAGGGGTGGTACGCCTTTAATGGTTTTATTACCATCTTTCAATTATAGTCTTGACCAAGTGACATTAGTCGTCACCTCAAGGTCATTAACCTCTATCGCCCGTAGGTCTTACATATTCTCTTTTTCTTATTATGTGGTATGTGTTATACTAACTAATCCCCCAGTGCCCATAAGACTTAATATCTAATGTAAAACTAGTACTTAATGAAATAATACAGTATTTCATGTTGCACATATGAAAATGCTTGAACTTACCACCACTACGATAATGTCTACTTCCGGAACTCCTCCGCAGTTTTATCTCTAGTTTGGGTTCCTACAGACATAATATTGCCTGTTAATACCCATCATTAATTATCATTTTAGATGTATTCATTTTGTGATAAATTTTATAACACATTTCAAATTTTTATATGGTACACGGTCTGCAACACGCCCGTGTACCTCTCAGGTTCACTTTACACGGCCGTGTTTCAAAGTACATGCCCGTGTACTATTTAAACTCTAGATTTTTGACTCTAAAATCTTTAGTTTGGGTTCTAGAATTTTATTGAAGACATTCTAGATCCTTTACGGTTCTTTCCTAGCCTTTTAGAAATTTTTGGTCAAAATGACCATTTTGCCCCTGACAGGTCTCGGCGTCGTAACTATTCTGTTCTATCATTTTTCTTAAATTTTTGAAGCCCAAATATCATAAGATAATATTCTCTAGACTTCAGTATCATTTTACAGCTTCATTTGCTATAAAATCACAATTGTTCATTTTTCGACCCTCGATTACTATTCATCCGACACCTAGGGTCATTTCTCTTTTTTCTAGCATTTCAGAGCCTCAAATGGGTATTTCACTACTCCTGAAACTTTTTTAATCCCATCCCCAAGTCTCGGTTCCTGAGGGGCTCGGGTTTCCTATCCTGATCTAATTTTTCCCCCTCATTTCCCAAAATGCTCTTATGCAGTTTTAGAAATTTCAACAACATTTCCGCTTGTATTTTTAGGTTTTCCTGGCGTTAGGTATGCATCAGGACTTTTGTACCTACCGCATACTATACTAGAGGCCTATTTTATACAAAGTTACCAAATTTTATATAAAAATTTCCACATTAACCAACATTTAATCACAACACAAAAATTCATAAATTTTCCTCCATTTTGGCCCACGGATTTCATAATAAACAATACCAAGAAATTTCCATTACAAATCTCAGTTACCACATATTAATCTTAGGTTCTCAAATGCACATTCAACATCAAAACCTAAGAAAATTTTCATTCCAACCCTAGTATTAAGCCATGGATTTTCATACTAAATCAACATGGAAAATTTTGTTTTCATTCCTAGAGTCTTTATTACACATTCCTCAACATTTTTCAACGTTAAAATTTTCTCATTTTCATCGCACATAGGCCACGGATTTTGTGAGAAATAAACATCAAAACTTTCTTATTTCTTGATTCTAATTCATGCTTTTATCAACATATCATTGAACCAACACAATCCACTAATCAAACACCAAACTTTCATCATTTTCCATCACCAACCAAACCACAATTTCAATAGGAAACATGCAAAATTTTGCTTGATTTCTATTTCTAAATCATGCTTCATTCATCTTAATATCAAATTAATCAAAACATCAACAAAACATCAAAATTTTCAACCGTTTTCTAACCCTCTTAAGCCACGGATTTTGCAAGAAAAATCCAGGAAAAATCCATCAAAATGGTGGCTTACCTTCTCAATTTGATCTCTTGATGCCTAAGCTTGGATTGGAAGCTAATTTTGGTGTAAAATTTTGACAAATTTTGTCTTGAATTTCACTAGGAGTGCACAAATTTTTGGAAGAAAAAATGGCAACAGTTTGGCTTGGTTTTCTCATTTTTCCAATTGAATTTTCGATGCCTATTTGTAGGCAAATGGATGGGGACCTTTTAGTAATTTTTCCCAACAATTACATAATTATTCAAGGGCTTAAATGCAAACTTTTTGGGGCCAAATTTGAATTTTTTTGGCTGCCTTCTTTCCATTTGGCCGAATCCCATTTTTCCATTTTTTCCAAGTTTTTTTCAAAGCCATTTTGGCTTGATCATGGCCCTTGATTCAAAAAGCATTAAATCATGGCCTTTAATGCTACCTAAGTCCATAATTAAGCATTAAAAACCTAATTAACTAAATCAAAATTATGATGTCATCTTGACATCATCTAATTAATATGTGAATTAATTTGTGGTCAAATTTTGACCCAAAGTCAAACCGAACGGAACTTTACCGAAATCGTGTAGGCAGGTTCCGGGCACCTCCGGTGCGATCAGTCTGTTTTATTTTGCTTCTGTTTGGCCAGAATTCACTACCGTAAATTTTTGTCTTTTAGTGCACTTTAGTGCACTCTTCAGGGTTTTTGGCTTTATTTTCAAGCTGTCTCCTCCGTTTATGTTTGGTAAGATTTTCCATCTCCGAACTCACTTACTTTAACACTACCGAAAGATTTTCACAGTATTCTCAACAGTATTAAAACATAACGTTTTCACATTTTATTTATTAAAATTGATACATCCATACAATTTTAATTTACTCCAAGAATCTAAAAATTCCCAGTTATCATATTCACCCCTCCTTATAAAATTTTCATCCTCGAAAATTTAGAACAAGTGAGGGCACAAATTTCTAATTTCATCTTCGCATTCCCACGTGGCCTCTTCAATGTTGTAATTCTTCCACAACACTTTGACTAATGGGATCGTTTTGTTCCTTAAAACTTTCCCTTCTCGTGCCAAAATCTGTATAGGCTTCTCTTCATACATCAGATCTTCCTGAATCTAGATCAGTTCATGTTTCAGCACATGGGATGAATTTGATATGTACTTCTGCAACATCGATACGTGGAGCACATTATGTACTGCTGACATTTTAGGAGGTAATGCCAACTTGTAGGCAACCTTACCAATGTGCTCGATGATGTGACGTCCCCTGATTCCAACCACTTGCAACTGTCACGAATCGACTCTACGGCCGACCAAGACCGTTCGTGTGCTGAATCCGAGTCGTCAGTTTTAAACTCTTTTACTCATACTTCTCAAACACCAGGGCCTAAAATTTTGCCCCAAAATTTTTTTTTTCTTTAATACATACTTTTTCTTATGATTATCAAGTAAGAAGGCAATGTAAAATATAATACTGGTTTTTTTTTTAGGTCTAAAATAAGTACAACATATTTGGTAACATATATAATATATGTACGAAAATAAATCGGTAAAAACATATTAGAGTGGCGCAGCGGAATAATAAAAATTTTGTAGATCGTTAAATATCTCATGATGCCATATACAATAAACCAACAACAATTAAAACTCATACCTCAAGGATGCCAATCTTGCAGGAGGAGAATGACCGGAGGCTTCAACCAACTAGCCTTCTCTACTATTCTCCAATTCCCGAATGGCTGAGTGTGTGGGCACTCTGAACCTCGATCGGTATGCTAGCACTGCTAGTCTTCTTCCGACCACCCAGATCTCTAAAGAACTTATTGTCACGATGAGCTGTGCAACAATAAGCCTGCTCACCTGAGAGTCTGTGATCTAAGAGAACTGGAGTGGTAGGACCTCTATTTATATACCTGCATGAGGTGATTCTCTGAATTTGAATTGGACTAGGAAAAGATATTCTCCCTTATCCATAACCAAAAAATCTGAATTTTTCCATGGGAAAATCCAACAATAAAATTCGGTTTTCTTAGGATAAATCCAATCCAAATCTAAACAAGATTTTAACTAGAATTTTATCTCCCTTTTTCAACCAAAAAAAAAAATCCGAAATTTCCTAGGAGAAAATCTTCTCCACAAATTCAGCCATTATGGATAAGGGAGAATCAAAAATTCCACTAGGATTTTCAAGCTTGAATCCTATCTCAACCTTATCCAAAATAACCTAATTTTCCTAGGAGATTATCTCCAAAATTTCGGCCACTTTTCAGGGAGGAGAGAATCCAAATTCAACTGAGATTGAAACTTGAATTTTTCCCTTGAATCTTATCCATAAAAACCGAAATTCCATTGAGGATTACCCTCAAAATTTCGTCCATAGTTTGTAGGGATTTGGATTCAAAATTCAAGTAGGATTCTAACAAGATTATAATCTCCAAATCCAACTTAAATTCGAATTTCAAACCTTGTGGATTTTCAACAACAAATTCGAATCCTACTTGGACTGTGATTCAAAATTTGAATTTCAAATTTCAAATTCGAATTTCAAATTCAAATTTCAAATTTCAAATTTCAAATTTCAAATTCGAATTTCAAATTCAAATTTCAAATTTAAATTTCAAATTCAAAATTCAAAATTCAAATTTCAAATTTCAAATTTCAAATTTCAAAATTCAAATTTCAAAATTCAAATTTCAAATTCCACAAAACGGTTGTGTTTCAAATTCTTGTTCTCATGGATAATTTTCTACAACTCCAATCCAATCTCAAATAAAATCATGGCAACTTTATTTGGAGTTCGAATAATTGTGTACTGTATTATCCAAAACAAAATCTGAATCCAACCGGAGAGAATCTTGTCTACCATCCTAATCCTGTGTCATCACCATCCATGCATAATAAACTAGCCAATAGCATACTCAAATCAATTTGCCAAACGTTAAGGAATTATGTGGAGCTAGTAGAGGGACTGATTGGACATATATAATCGGGCTCCCGTGATTCCATATGATCATCATTCTGTACCGAACAACTCAATCATATGGTCACTAATTTCAGAGTCACACCACTATAAACCTGAAACTCAACTCCCAATTATATACGTATTACGTAAGCCTGTGACGAGCTACTATCCAATGAGCTTGTCATATATGCAAAACCCTCATATGATATCCATGATTAGCCTTAGGTGAAAGTCTGTTTAATCCTACTAATCAGGCTATCTTAAAGTTCTATTATACTACCGAATTAAGAAAATGATTATTCACTATTATGAATAAGAAGTCATCTGCCCAGCAAACGACCCAAGGCCATTTTCACATTCAGTATAATGTCTTTAAGAGGATACCTTTAACTCCTTAGAGCTATGATTCCGATATCTGCAAACAAACCCTTCATCGTATACAAGTCATGCACCCAACGAACCGGTCTGTAAGCTTACTACCTCTGAGACGCTTTAGCCATTGGAACATCAAAGTACACAAGTCATATACATGAAATAGTTCATTTACTCAGGATTAAGGTTATTGCACAATGAACGTCAAAAGCAGATTGATCCACTCATAGCGGACTACGTAGATCAATCACGCTTTAGTCCCGGTCTAATATGTCACCACCAAGCAACATATCTATGTCTCTACTTGGGAGTCCAGCTCCAGACAGTCAAGACAAACCGTCCCCTCCAAGGCTTTAGACAACATAATAGTCTTAACATGAGTTAGATGCTCGGTCTAACCCCATAGACTACAGACCATAGTTTAGGCCGCTAACTTTAGAACATTGTCTTCTCGCATACAAAAGTCCATTGCATGCAACGTTCTAACAGTTTTGGCACAAGCAGTCAATGAACCATATTTGCTTATATTTACTTTAACATGTAAATAAGATGAGGACAGATAGCAATGTAATGAATAACCTCTATATATAATTTTATTATCCAGTTCAAAATGAATACATCAAAATGTCTCTAATACTTAGGGCATTTCCTAACAATCTCCCACTTGCCCTAAGCCAGTAGATGTGCCATGTTACGCATCCCGATCGCCTCTACATGCCTCTCAAAGCTTCTAGCCACCAAAGTCTTAGTAAAGGGATCAGCGATGTTGTCCTCGGACGCAATCTTACATACATCCACTTGTCCTGTCTCCACATGCCCTCTAATAATATGATATCTCCGATCGATGTGCTTGGTCCTTGTCACGGCCCAAAATTTAGACACGTGACACGGCAACCAAATCATAATATCAACCCGAGATTTAAGGAAACATTTATTACGAAAAACGGGTCAACATTATAACTTAGCTAAGCCTAATTATTTATAAAGTAGCATCATAACCACAAAACAAAATAAAGTAGAAAGTAAATACTTTTTAATGTGGAAATCAAACACAAAATTAGTTTTCAAAAGAAATTACCAACCATATAATATTCCCAAGCATGAAATTTGAATAACGTGAAATAAAGTACAAACTTAAAGTCTCATTACATCAGAACCAGAAACAGAAAGAAAAAGATGGAGAAAACGGATAGCATCATCTTCGGTAGTAACGGATATCTCAACGAATTTTGAAACTGCTACCTCCCGTACCTGGAAGTAGTCATTTCGAAATCACAAAGAAAAAGGGACGTGAGCGCTGGCTCAGTAGGACAGAAACAAAGGTGGGTTAACAGATAACATTTAAAAATATGGCATAATAATCATAAAAAAAAATAATCAACAATTTTGTGAAAAACATTTTTAATGCAAGTTTTATTCTGCTGAGGACTTAGCGTAGCTGCAATATACGTGCCCCAATATTAAAATAATAAATCATTAAAACAAACCATCATATTATGAGTGAGGACTTGTCGTAGCTATAATATACGTGCCTCGAATTTGAATTATCCTAGATCATCTCGTTACGGTCTAAATAGGCCGAACGGCCCTGCGCAGGTTTAGGGACCTTCCCCCATGGCATCAACTTCAGGACGCACGCATCATTTACAGTGATCGTGAACTAGAGCTCAATTATGTTCACCGGATTATTCAAAAGATGGTATTTACCAAGTTATATTATGCCATTAATCAAAAAACTCTTTAAAATACACATTTATTACAAAATACGTTGCATGCGTTTATTTCATCAAAAATAGTATAATAATTTCATAAATCGAAAACAGCATGCCATCAATAAAACAAGGGTATTTAAAACACTTGACTACTCCCAGAAAAGGCTTGAACGTCCTACCTCAATTTTCGCACAAGCATTGCGATAATGTGATCCACCAATCAAGCAAGAACGTCAAATAATTCCTATAATCAAACAGATGATCAGTCTAGGTCTAGACATAATCATCCAATCATTTTAGTGTGCCACAAAAGATTTCAAAACGTGTAATAAACATTTGGGATTTAAAATTTTTTGAAAAACTCTAAGTTAAGATATTTCTGGTCATGGGCAGACTGACCTAGGCTGATTTTAAAATCAATATCAATTCATTTTTAATACCAAAAATTCTAAAATTTTAATATGTTAAACTAGACATCCGTAGCTTTAATTCCATATAATTTTTATAATTTTTGGACATCGTTTGGTCATTCAACTAGGTCAAAAACCGGGGGTTGTTTTCAGGCATAAAAATCTGGGTTTCAGTTTCGGTTCAAAACCTGGCAGTTCTGTCTGCCTATCTTAGAAAAATATTTCGACTAGGCAAATGGAGGGATTTGGTTCTGAAATTTTATAGGAATTTAGGGGACATCTTGCATTTAATTTTAGGCTCAAGAATCACTCAAAAATCGTTTTTAAAACTCAAGTTATGGCTGACACAAAGTTACTGTTTATATGATAATTTTCCAGATTTCCGTTTTTCTGTGTCCGAATTTCGATTAGCCTCAAACCAATTTAATTTTCATCCAATGATCACGAAATTTTGTGGAAAACCTTATTTATATGTCATTAACACAACCCAAGAATCAAATTGACAAAATCATAAAATCTTACACATATGATAATAGGGTTTTTGAAAAGGGGATCAATGAGGTAAAATTTTAGGGTTTGAGAGAAAAATCACACCTTGTTTGTGCTGCCCTATTTTTGATGCTTGGTCTCCCTTTTGGCTGAATTTGTGTAAGTATTGGAGTCTTCAAAACAGTATGGAAATAGTGGAGAAAACCATATAAATTTCGGATTTAAAATCAAAAGGAGAAGGAAGGAAAAAGTTTGATTTCTCACCTTGTTTTTGTCTCAAAAGTTGTTGAATCTTTGAGCTGCCTTTTGGTAGGTTTTGTTTGCTGTTTTGGGTGTGTTTTGGGAGAGAAAATTCAGAGAGGGGAGAGGGGAAAGCTGGCCGAAATTTTGAGGGGGAAAGGAGGGGTGAATGAGAGTTAAAAGGGGGTTTTTATACTAGGTTTTTCTTTCCCTTTCTCTTCCTTGTTTGGCTGAAAATTTTAAGGGGCAAAAGGGAAAGTTTTTGTGCTGTTTTGAGGCTAGGGTTTTCTCTCTTATTTCCCCTTAAGTGGCCGAAAATTATCCCTTAGTTTTTAAGGAAAAATAATTTAAATTTTAATTGAGTTTTAACCTAGCTTTTAATTCAAATAAAATCTCCTTTATTTCCTACACTTTATGGTCGAATTTCTTCTTTATATCTAAGGAATGAAATTTGAATTTGAATCCTTCTTGGATTTGTGGAATTTAAATTTTAATTTAAAATCCCAAGTGATGGCCGAATGTTTTAGGATTTCTTTTTGAAGTTCAAATTGTTGACTTTTTGAGCGCAAATTGACTAGGAAACCAACCTAGGGTTTCCAAAAGATTTTTAAATTAATTTTTGGCACACTAATTTTATTTAAATTATATATTGACCCTTAAATAAAATTTAAGACGTCACAAATATCTACCACTAAAAATAGTTTCGTCCTCGAAACTTTAAGAATTACTCCACACTAAAGAAGAGAATAAGAATATGAATAACTTCTCATTTCATTAAGCAGTCTAAATGCACCTTTCAAAACATATAGTGGTATATCTACCACTATGAACAGAGTAGGGTTACAAAACAAACTTAGGTCGACTACATTACATGTACTCTACTGCTTAGCGAACCATTCAGCATGGTTCTCGCGCATATCTTTCTCGGTTTCCCATGTGGCTTCCTCTTCACCATGGTTACTCCAAAGAACCTTCACCATGGGTATTGTTTTCGTTCTCAGCTGCTTGACCTTTCGATCCAAAATCTTCACCGGAACCTCGACGTAAGAGACATCTGGTTGGATTTCTATATCATCCGTTGAAATGACTTCTGACTCTATTCGTGCACTCTTCCTCAGCATCGATACATGGAAAACGTTATGCACTCCCAAGGTGTCGGGTAACTTCAACTCATATGCAACCTTACCAACTCTGCGTACGATCTCGAAAGGTCCAATGTAACGTGGTGCTAGCTTCCCTTTAACTCTGAAACGAGAGATACCTTTCTTCGGTGAAACCTTTAGCAACACAAACTCTCCGACCTCAAACTCTAACGGCTTTCTGCATTGATCAGCATAGCTCTTCTGTCGACTCTATGCTGTCAGAAGTCGTTGTTTGATGATGGCAATCTTCTCATACTGGTCTAGGATCATCTCGGGTCCACCCACTGGTGCTTCCTGGTTGTCAACCCAATAGATGGGTGATCTACAAGGCTTTCCGTACAACGCTTCAAAGGGTGCCATTCCGATACTCGCTTGATAACTGTTGTTGTATGTGAATTCTGACATGTAGAGGTGTTTGCTCCATCCATCTCCAAGATCAAGAACGCAGGCACGTAGCATATCCTCGAGGATCTGTAGAAGACGCTCCGACTGACCATCTGTCTGCGGATGAAAAGCGGTGCTGAAGTTCAGTTATGTGCCTAGAGCTTCCTGTAGACTTTGCCAAAAGCGAGCGTTGAAGCGCGTATCACGATCAGAAACGATCACCGAAGGGACTCCATGCAATCTGACTACGTTCCTCATGTAAAGCTCGGCTAGCTGGTTCCTGGTGCAAGTCGTCTTAAACGGGATGAAGTGCGCAGTCTTCGTGAGACGATCTACAACTACCCAGACTCCATCAGATCTATCCTGTGCTCTCGGTAAGCCGGTTAAGAAGTCCATTCCTATACTATCTCACTTCCACCGAGGTATTGGAAGTGGTTGGAGCAGACCTGCAGGTCTCTCCCGTATTGCCTTTACTTTCTGACACGTCAAACAGTTGGCTACGAAGTTCTTCACATCTAACTTCATACCTCTCCACCAAAGTTACCGTCTTAAGTTTTGATACATCTTGTTTCCACCTGGGTGCATGGCGAACCTCGACTGATGAAACTCTGACAAGATCTCCTGTATAAGCTCTGGGATGTGTGGCACTGCTAAGCGACCTTCGTTGTAAAGAATTCCACTGGCGTCCATCGACCACTCTGCAACACGCTTTCCCTTTAATAATCTATCTCGGATGTCAACGAAACGTGTATCTGCCAACTGATTCTCCTTGATCCTCTGCACGTAGTCTAGTTCCATCACTAAGTTGTATAACACTGGGTGACCCTGAACTTCGCCAAAACGAACTTGATAAGCTGTGAGGACTCTGTCCTTTTCCCACTCATCTATCTGCATAGCCATTATAGAAGCATCATGATAAGGATTGGGAACTGCCTCTCTTTTCCTACTTCGTGCATCTGCAACCACGTTTGCTTTACCCGGATGGTACTCGACTTGGAAGTCGTAGTCTTGCATGTATTCTACCCACCTTCTCTGACGCAGGTTGAGATCTTTCTGTGTAGCTAGGTATTTCAAACTCTTGTGATCTAAAAACAGTCTAAAACTAGCACCGTACAGATAACAACGCCAAATCTTAAGCGCAAACACTACTGCAGCTAACTCTAGATCTTGTGCAGGGTAGTTTCGTTCGTGTTGTTTCAGCTGTCGTGAGGCATAAGTGACAACTCGGTTCTGTTGCATCAAGACTGCTCCAAGACCTTGATGAGAAGCATCGGTGTAGACATCATATACTTGATCCTGATCTGGAATGATAAGGATAAGTGCAGACGTCAAACGACTCTTTAACTCTTGGAAGACTGACTCATAGCTGTTGTCCCAAACGAAAGGTACATCCTTCTTTGTCAGATTGGTGAGGGGAGCGGTGAGCTTGCTGAAGTCCTGTACAAAACATCGATAATATCCCGCTAAGCCCAAGAAGCTTCGGATCTCTGGAACATTCTTCGGTCGTTCCCACTTAAGAATCGCTTCAACCTTGGATGGATCAACTGATATACCATCTCCTGAGATGATATGTCCGAGAAACTTAACCTCTGTCATCCAAAACTCACATTTTTCTTTCTTGGCGTACAACTGATGTTCACGAAGAGTCTGTAAAACTATACTGAGATGCCGTGCATGATCTTCACGAGTTCGGGAGTAGATGAGGATGTCGTCGATGAATACGATGACGAACTTATCAAGAAAAGGTCGGAAGACTCTATTCATCATATCCATGAAGGCTGCTGGCGCGTTTGTCAAACCGAAAGGCATTACTAAGAACTCGTAACTGCCATACCTCGTTCGGAACGCCGTCTTCGGGATATCCTCCTCTCTAACCCGAAGCTGATGATAACCGGATCTCAAATCAACCTTGGAGAAGAAACAAGCTCTACCCAACTGATCAAACAAGTCATCTATACGTGGTAACGGATACTTATTTTTGATGGTCACACTGTTGAACTTTCTGTAGTCCACACAGAGATGTAGCGAACCATCGACTTTCTTAATGAAAAGGACTGACGAACCCCAAGGTGAGTTACTGTCTCGGATAAAGCCCAGTGATTTCAACTCATCCAGCTGCTTGCTCAACTCTTTCATCTCTAGAGGTGCCATACGATACGGAGCAGAAGCAAAAGGAGCTGTTCCAGGAACTAAGTCGATACGAAAATCTATTTCTCGATGAAGTGGTAAACCTGGAAAAGCTTTTGGAAAAACAACTGGAAAACTATCGACAACAGGTATAGGTTGGGTACTCTTTTCAGAACTGGATCCTTCTACCGCACACAAGGATAAGAAGCAAAGAATACCCTGTCTACTCTTCGACACTAACCTCAGAGCAGATCTATCAACATCTGAAACTAAGCTTAACTGATAGGACACTACATGTCCAAAATCAGTTGTAAAGATAACGCGACGATTACGACAATCAAGCATAATCCCATATCGGGAAAGCCAGTCATATCCCAGAATAACATCATAAGCAAACATAGGCATTACTACAAGTGATGCCTCCAAACAAACATCCCCAACATAAACATAGGCTTGACACCCATCACTAACGGTAGTCGTGCCCAACGGGGATTTCACACATAAGGGAGAGTCAAGATTTTGCAGTTTTAAACCAAGCGTACGAGTATAATGTTGGGCTATAAAAGAGTGTGTAGCTCCGGTGTCAAACAAAACATGTGCATATGTACCAAAGGTAGGAATTATACCATCTAATGCAGTCGGTGTATGATCTATCTCCATGCTGTCAGCTCCAAGAGCATGTACCTGTGGTGCCTTACCACGATTTTGAGCTGTATTCTCTCGCTGGTAGCCCGTACTCTGACCCTGTGGTGGCGGTCTCTGATAACTCGGCACTGGGAACTGCTGTAGCGGTGTAGCATGTGGAGCATAAGGCGTAGTGTACTGACTCGTGCGCTGAGGCTGATAGGGAGCTGTGACTGCGAAGACTGGGAAGTAATTTGTTGCCTCTGTAGAAGACCATTCTGATTCTGCTGATGATGATGTCTATGAGCATTGTCTCTTGACTGTCTCTTCGGGCAGACATTTCTTTTGTGGCCTTCATCACCACACTCGAAGCAGGTAATCACATTCACCCGACCCTGTCGCTGTCTAGAAGACTGATGAGAACCTGACCCCTGAGACTGCTGGTTCTTCTGGTAAGGAGTCTGCGGCTTGTGTTGAGGCTTGTTACGGATTGGTCCAGACTTGTTTTTGTTACGAGCTTCAAGGAACTCCTTGTCGCCCTCTTCCACTGTCAACGCCTTAGAAACTATATGCTGGTAGCTATCCCTGATCTGGAACGGTGTACACCCCTCTTCACATAGAGGCTAAGCCCTTCCTCAAAGCGGAGACACTTAGTAGCTTCATTTACCACCTGATTCTTCGCATACCGGGCTAACTCAGTGAACTTGGTTTCATATTCCCGCACTGACATAGACCATTGCTTCAAACGGACGAACTCCCTAGCTTTTCTGTCACGGAACTGAGCAGAAAAGAAACGCTCGTGAAAACGCTCCTAAAAAACTGTCCAAGAAGACCTCTGCTCCTCTATCAAACCATCCTCAATACTAGCCCACCAGGTAGAGGCTAGACTCACCAGCTTGTTGGAAGCAAACTCAACCCAGAACTCTGTGGGTGTGGCGGTCAACTTTAGTTGCTTGCGAATGGCATCAAACCAGTAGTCGACATCAATCTCTGTGCCCATGCCGTCGAAAGTGGGTACGTGAGGCTTAAAGAAAAGAGTTAGGGCTACCTGTTTAGGATGTATCATAGGCTTTGTAGGTACTGCTCCAGAGGTAGGGTTTTCGGTGGTAGGCGTTTGCTGAGGAGTCTGAGAAGAACTCCCCGCTCTCTGGGTCTCATTAGGAACAACATTGGCTACAGGAGCTGGGTTAGGTGTTCCAAAAGGTAAGACGGTGAAGAGAGCCTGTATCGCTGCCGTGAGATTCTGCATCGTCGTTAGCTGATCGTTCAGTGTAGGGACCGCTGTATTCTGACTCCTTTGAGGCTGCGTGTTCCCGGGGTTCTCTTCGTCGTTGCCTCTCTGCTGCCTCCGACTACGCGTTCCGGGACGAGCCATTTTGCTGCATACGATTGAAGGAAGAGGAAATCCTATAAGCTTCTAAGAGTAAAGAAAACTATGCTTGGGTATTTTGAAAACGTTTTGATGAAAAACCCTTTTGAAAATGTTTTGATGAAAAACCCTTTTGAAAACTTGGTCTCTGATACCATTATTTGTCACGGCCCAAAATTTAGACACGTGACACGGCAACCAAATCATAATATCAACCCGAGATTTAAGGAAACATTTATTACGAAAAACGGGTCAACATTATAATTTAGCTAAGCCTAATTATTTATAAAGTAGCATCATAACCACAAAAAAAAAAAAAAAGTAGAATGTAAATACCTTTTAATGTGGAAATCAAAGCCAAAATCAGTTTTCAAAAGAAATTACCAACCATATAATATTCCCAAGCATGAAATTTGAATAACGTGAAATAAAGTACAAACTTAAAGTCTCATTACATCAGAACGAGAAACAGAAAGAAAAAGATGGAGAAAACAGATAGCATCATCTTCAGTAGTAACGGATATCTCAACGAATTTCGAAACTGCTACCTCCCGTACCTGGAAGTAGTCATTTCGAAATCATAAAGAAAAAGGGACGTGAGCGCTGGCTCAGTAGGATAGAAACAAAGGTGGGTTAACAGATAACATTTAAAAATATGGCAGAATAATCATAAAAAAAAAATAATCAACAATTTTGTGAAAAACATTTTTAATGCAAGTTTTATTCTGCTGAGGACTTAGCATAGCTACAATATACGTGCCCCAATATTAAAATAATAAATCATTAAAACAAACCATCATATTATGAGTGAGGACTTGTCGTAGCTATAATATACGTGCCTCGAATTTGAATTATCCTAGATCATCCCGTTACGGTCTAAATAGGCCGAACAGCCCTGTGCAGGTTTAGGGACCTTCCCCAATGGCGTCAACTTCGGGACGCATGCATTATTCACAATGATCGTGAACTAGAGCTCAATTATGTTCATCGGATTATTCAAAAGATGGTATTTACCAAGTTATATTATGCCATTAACCAAAACACTCTTTAAAAAACACATTTATTACAAAATACATTGCATGCGTTTATTTCATCAAAAATAGTATAATAATTTCATAAATCGAAAACAGCATGCCATCAATAAAATAGGGGTATTTAAAACGCTTGACTACTCCCAGAAAATGCTTGAACGTCCAACCTTAATTTTCGCACAAGCGTTGCGATAATGTGATCCACCAATCAAGCAAGAACGTCAAATAATTCCTATAATCAAATATATGATCAGTCTAGGTCTAGACATAATCATCCAATCATTTTAGTGTGCCACAAAAGATTTCAACTAGGCCAAAAACCGGGGGTTGTTTTTAGGCATAAAAATCTGGGTTTCAGTTTCGGTTCAAAACCTGGCAGTTCTGTCCGCCTATCTTAGAAAAATATTTTGACTAGACAAATGGAGGATTTTGGTTCTGAAATTGTGCAGGAATTTAGGGTACATCTTGAATTTAATTTTAGGCTCAAGAATCACACAAAAATCGTTTTTAAAACTCAAGTTATGGCTGACACAAATTTACTGTTCATATGGTAATTTTCCAGATTTCCGTTTTTCTGTGTCCGAATTTCGATTAGCCTCAAACCAATTCAATTTTCATCCAATGATCACGAAATTTTGTGGAAAACCTTACTTATATGTCATTAACACAACCCAAGAATCAAATTGACAAAATCATAAAATCTTACGCATATGATAATAGGGTTTTCGAAAAGGGGATCAATGCGGTAAAATTTTAGGGTTTGAGAGAAAAATCACACCTTGTTTGTGCTGCCCTATTTTTGATGCTTGGTCTCCCTTTTGGCTGAATTTGTGTGAGTATTGGAGTCTTCAAAACAGTATGGAAATAGTGGAGAAAACCATATAAATTTCGGATTTAAAATCAAAAGGAGAAGGAAGGAAAAAATTTGATTTCTCACCTTGTTTTTGTCTCAAAAGTTGTTGAATCTTTGAGCTGCCTTTTGGTAGGTTTTGTTTGCTGTTTTGGGTGTGTTTTGGGAGAGAAAATTCAGAGAGGGGAGAGGGGAAAGCTGGCCGAAATTTTTAGGGGGAAGGAGGGGTGAATGAGAGTTAAAAGGGGGTTTTTATACTAGGTTTTTCTTTCCCTTTTTCTTCCTTGTTTGGCTGAAAATTTTAAGGGGCAAAAGGGAAAGTTTTTGTGCTGTTTTGAGGCTAGGGTTTTCTCTCTTATTTCCCCTTAAGTGGCCGAAAATTATCCCTTAGTTTTTAAGGAAAAATAATTTGAATTTTAATTGAGTTTTAACCTAGCTTTTAATTCAAATAAAATCTCCTTTATTTCCTACACTTTATGGCCGAATTTCTTCTTTATATCTAAGGAATGAAATTTGAATTTGAATCCTTCTTAGATTTGTGGAATTTAAATTTTAATTTAAAATCCCAAGTGATGGCCGAATGTTTTAGGGTTTCTTTTTGAAGTTCAAATTGTTGACTTTTTGAGCGGAAATTGACTAGGAAACCAACCTAGGGTTTCCAAAAGATTTTTAAATTAATTTTTGGCATACTAATTTTATTTAAATTATATATTGACCCTTAAATAAAATTTAAGGCGTCACAGTCCTCTTGTGGTGCCGAGATTCCCTTGTGTTGGCAATAGCCCCTGTATTATCACAGTAAAGTGTGATAGGCTTGTCAACACCCGGAATGACCTCAAGGTCTCTAAAGAACTTGCAGAGCCAAACCGCTTCTTTAGATGCCTCAGCCGCAGCCACATGCTCAGCCTTCATAGTAGAGTCAACTGTGCAGCCCTGCTTCACGCTCCTCCACACAATGGCGCCTCCTCCGAGTAAAAACACTGATCCAGATGTCGATTTCCTCGAATCCTCACAAGTCTGGAAGTCTGAGTCCGTGTATCCTATGGGTGTTAGGTCCCCTCCAGAATACACCAGCGTATAATCCCTCGTTCTCTTAAGATACTTGAGTATATGCTTTACAGCTTGCCAGTGCTTGGTTCCAGGATTTGCTTGATATCGACTCACCATACCTACTGCAAAACATAGGTCTGGGCGAGTGCAAAGCATAGCGTACATAAGGCTACCCACAGCGGATGCATAAAGGACCTTACTCGTACGCTCTCTTTCTTCCGATGTCTTGGGACAGTCATCCAATGAAAGAGTTAGACCAGCAATAGAAGGTTGTGAGCCTTTCTTTGCCTCTTGCATTGCATATTTGTCAATTATTTTATCTATGTATGAAGCTTGGGATAACGCTATCATTTTGTTCCTTCGATCTCTGAAGAGACGAATGCCTAGAACATAATTAGCTTCTCCCAAGTCCTTCATGTCAAACTGTTGATGTAATCAAAGCTTGACTGATGATAAGTTCCCTACATCATTCCCAATGAGTAGTATATCATCGACATAGAGTATCAGAATGACCACTTTTCCATCCTTAATACGTTTCTAAACACAAGGTTGATCAACGTTCTGCTCAAAACCAAATGTCTTAACCGCTTGATCAAACCTCTGGTTCCATGAGCGGGATGCTTGCTTTAATCCATAAATGGATCTAAGCAACTTGCAGACTTTCCTTTCTTGGCCTTTCGCTATGAACCCTTTGGGCTGTATCATATAGATACACTCTTCAAGATGGCCATTCAAGAATGCCGTCTTGACATCCATTTGCCAAATCTCGTAATCGAGAGCCGCAGCAATGGACAGAAGAATACGGATAGACTTCAGCATAGCAACAGGTGAAAAGGTTTCATCGTAATCGATTCCAGCCTTTTGCGTGTACCCCTTTGCAACCAGTCTAGCTTTGAAAGTTTCCACTCTCCCTTCTGCATCCTTCTTTCTTTTGTAGACCCATTTGCATCCAATGGGTTTTATCCCATCCGGCAAATCTACAAGTTCCCAAACAGAGTTGGATTTCATAGAATCCATCCCATTGTTCATAGCCTGTTTCCAAGATTTAGAATCAACATCATTTACGACTTCATCATAACTGACCGGATCATCCTCATGCTCACGAGCCTCGGCCTGGTATACCTCAGCATCATACATGAAGAAATTAGGTTTCTTAGAAACCCTCCCACTACGACGAGGCACCCTAAATTGTTGATCATCTGCAGGTCTTTCACTAGAACTCGGACTTGCGTCCAAGACCGAAATCTGTGGAGCAGTTCTTTCACCCGATAACTCCTCTAGCACCACTTTGTTTCGAGGCTTAAAGTCATTCATGTGACTTTCTTCCAAGAATGTCGCATGGGTTGAGATAATGACTTTTTGTTCCTTCGGGTTGTAGAACAAACCTCCTTTAGTTCCTTTTGGATACCCTACAAATATGTACAATTCTGATCTTGGTTCCAACTTCTTCGCATCCTCATCCAGTATATGCGCCGGGCAGCCCATATTCTCATATGTCGAAGGGAGGGCTTCCTGCCACGCCATAATTCATACGGAGTTCTGGGAATTGATTTGCTCGGAACCTAGTTCAGAATATAGCATGCCGTTTGTAAAGTATATCCCCAAAATGATAATGGCAGCGTTGAATAACTCATCATGGACCGTACCATATCCAATAAGGTTCTGTTTCTCCTTTTGGCTACACCATTCTGTTGTGGAGTACCAGGTGCATTCAATTGGGATAATATCCCATTCTCTACAAGATGTCCTAGAAATTCATCGGAGAGGAATTCGCCACCTCGATCAGATCGAAGTGTCTTTATAGATTTATCCAATTGCTTTTCAACTTCGGCATGATACTCTTTGAACTTGTCAAAGGTTTCGCTCTTACGGTGCATCAGATACACATATCCATACCTCGAGTAATCATCTATAAAAGAGACATAATACTCGAACCTTCCTCGTGCTGTGACGTTCATGGGGCCACATACGTCAATTTGCACAATTTCTAAGAGCTCCTGAGCCCTTGTACCCTTAGCTCCAAAATACCTCTTAGTCATTTTACCCTCTAGACAAGACTCATATTGGGGAAGTCGTACCTCCTCCAGAGATTCCAGAGGATCGTCTTTCACCAATCTTTGAATCCTATCCTGATTAATATGACCAAGTCTTAAATGCCAAAGATACGCCTTGTTAGAGTGAGAAACTTTCAACCTTTTAGAGTTATCAATTAATTCAGTGTCAAGCAGTGAGTACATCTTTGGTTTGATCAAATATAGGTTTCCATCCATCCATCCAGAACAGATAAAAGACTTATTTGTACGAATATCAACTCTTTTACTAAAAGAAACTGAATAAGAATGCTTTATTAAACAAGCTATCGATATAAGGTTCCTCCTAAAATTAGGAACATAAAAACAGTCTTTTAATAAAATAAACCTAAATTGATAAAAATAAAGGTAAACATCTCCCACTGCCTCAGCCACCACCAAGCTGCCGTCCCCAGTTCGTAACGAGAGGCTCCTATCATGTAGACTTCTCGTTTCCACGAACCCCTGCATAGAAACACAAACATGATTAGTGGCGCCCGAATCAATGACCTAAGTGTCTTTTGATTCTTCCACCAAACACGCTTCTAAGTAAAGAAGTTCCTTATCTTCCTTACCCTTGGCGGCTAAGATTTCCCGGCAAGCCTTCTTGAAGTGACCTACCTTCCCACAACGGAAGCACTTGGAATTTTTAGGGTCCCTGGGCTTCTTGTTCTTCTTCTTCTTCTTCCCATCCGAGACAGGAGGATTAGAAGAGCTGGAAGCCGCTTGCTTCTGATTTGGCCTCTTCCTCTTCTGTGAGGGTTTGGAAGACTCCGCCAAATTGGCCTCACCTTTGGGTTGGACAGCATCCCCATCCCTGATCATCCGCTATAAGCCTGAAGTTGCTTCATGAGCTCGATTAGTCCTAACTCCCTTGTCGCCAGATTGTATGCGGCCTTAAACCCCACAAAATCTTTAGACAGAGTTTTGAACACCATCTCGATCTGGATGTTGTAGTCCAACTCAGCACCATTTTCGGTAGCCTCAGCGAAGAATCCCATTAGAGTGATCATATGGTCCTTCACCGGAGTACCCGCCTTTTGCTTAGAGTTCATAATGCTGGTGATAGAGGACTGTCGAGCCAATTTTTCTTGGCCTCTGAGCATGTCCTCCAGATTGTCCATGATCTCCCTAGCAACCTGATAAGTCTCATGCTGCTTTTGTAAAGCACTCGTCATGCTAGCAAGGATGTAACATCGAGCTATATCATTGGATTCTCTCCAACGAGTATAGGCAACTGGGACTTCCGCAAGTGGTGTGTCAGTTTTTGGCCCTGGTGGGCATGGTTCGTCCAGTACGAACTTGTGTCTCTCGCAGCTGAGAACTATTAATAGATTTCTTTTCCAATCTTTATAATTGTTGCCATTCAGTTTATTCTCAGTAAGTATTGAAATGAGGGGTGTCGGTGACATTTTAAACTGAAATAAAATTATACTAGACATCATTACAAAGCCCAAGCAAATATACAGATAATTTAGCAAATAAAACATACAAGTATGTTCCTACATGAAACTTGAAAAACATATAGCATTGCAATGGTAATTCTCAGCATCTATTGGCCCAAGCCACCGAGGGGTGGTCATGGAAACAAATAGCCAGAACATGGACCCCGTCTCATTAATATATGTTGCCTTAAATCCTCCAAGGTTAAGACATATATTAATAACCGCTTATTTGGCCACCAGTTTAGTTAACAGAGCTTCTAGGGAAGGTTAATAACTAAACTAGTCTTGAGTGTATAACCATTGTTTACGTAGCCCGATCCACGTCTTACCAAGCCACCGAGGGGTGGTCATGAATAGGATCGTACCCGAACACGTTTTCCACATAGGAGATCCAATCTAGTATACCGGCGGCGGTAAACACCTACCGAGGGGTGCGGTCAGGGCAGAACTGACGCGAGACGTTACCATACTTTCACATATGGATCAACAATGGAGGCCGTGGGTTTTGTTTGAAACCCTCTCCCACTCAATATTTTGAAAAACATGCAAGTTTTGACAAATTATGTATGATCAATAGAGTATGAGTGGCACTCACCTATCCTATATGACATGTTATCAAATATGCATATAAAACATCCATCAATACATATTTATACATCTATGACATATCACAGAAAAAATAATTGACAGAATAACCAAGCTATGGTTCCATCCTAGAACAAATAAAATAAAGATTACAAAATTCCATCCAAAGCATTCTTTGGGTCTTGAATTTTGTTCCGTCTTCTTGTATCCATCTTTATGTAGCCTCGCCATTTATTTCTCATCCGAAGAATTATTTAAAATTTAAATCTCCAAAAATTTAAATTTCAAATTCAAATTCCAAATTCGAATTTCAAATTTAAATTCCAAATTCAAATTTTAAACAATTTTAAACATCATGTGTAATAATATGTAATTTCAAATTTTCAAATTTTCAAATTTTCAATTAAATATTTTTAAAGATGATTTAAAATTAAATCTCTAATTTAAAAATCAAAATTTTCTGATTTTTGGACCATCGCACCGCCGCCCCTGAAGGCAGCAGTCGCCGTGGGTAGCCATCAGCCCCAAAGGGGCTGGCAGCCCACGGCCTGCAGTGCCAGGACACACGCCCAGGCTGGGCGCAGCAGCCGGCAGGCTGCAGGCAGCGCCTGCAGCCAGAGGCTGCATGCCCAGGCTACGGCCAGCCTTGGGCAGGCCATGGCCACCCTTGGCTACAGGCCAAGCCTGCGGCCGTGGGTGGTGTTGGCCTGCACAGGGGCTGCCGCAGCCCCACCAAGGCCCGTCGGCCTATCCCGAGGGGTCGTGTCTCGATTTTCGTGTCATATTCTAATTTACCTATTAGGATCTCCAAAAATTAATTTGTATCCCAATTAAATTGAAATTTTCCACACAATCAAAATTTCAACCTTTAAATCAAATTTAACTTTTGGGAAAAAATAAATTACGATCTTCAATCTTCAATCTCCTCCAAGAATAATTATATAAAATTTCCTAAACCGTTTCTGGTGTACAAAAATTCTAACCATAAAAATTCTAAGTGACAAAAAATTAAAATCCATGGGAAAATTACAATGTTAATAAACTGCTCCCATGGTTACATAAAAATTCCTAAATAAAATTTTTTCTAAATTCTAAGGAACCATAACCGGCATAAACAAGCATGCTTATAATAATTCAGAAAATTAAAATAACCACATACTTTATACACAATGCATGATAACAACATAAAGGAACCCTAGAATGCCACTCTCTAAATATCAAATCCATACATAAATAAAAAGACTAAGTAATTGTCTAATTTATGTACATGGCATAGTCATGAGATGGCTCTGATACCAATTGTAGGAAAATAAATCGGTAAAAACGTATTAGAGTGGCGCAGCGGAACAATAAAAATTTTTTAGATCGTTAAATATCTCATGATGCCATATACAATAAACCAACAACAATTAAAACTCATACCTCAAGGACGCCAATCTTGCAGGAGGAGAATAACCGGAGGCTTCAACCAACTAGCCTTCTCTACTATTCTCCAATTCCTGAATGGCTGAGTGTGTGGGCACTCTGAACCTCAATCGGTATGCTAGTACTGCTAGTCTTCTTCCGACCACCCAGATCTCTAAAGAACTTATTGTCACGATGAGCTGTGCAACAATAAGCCTGCTCATCTGAGAGTCTGTGGTCTAAGAGAACTGGAGTGGCAGGACCTCTATTTATAGACCTGAATGAGGTGATTCTCTGAATTTGAATTGGACTAGGAAAAGATATTCTCCCTTATCCATAACCAAAAAATCTGAATTTTTCCATGGGAAAATCCAACAATAAAATTCGGTTTTCTTAGGATAAATCCAATCTAAATCTAAACAAGATTTTAACTAGAATTTTATCTCCCTTTTTCAACCAAAAATAAAAATCCGAAATTTCCTAGGAGAAAATCTTCTCCACAAATTCAGCCATAATGGATAAGGGAGAATCAAAAATTCCACTAGGATTTTCAAGCTTGAATCCTATCTCAACCTTATCTAAAATAACCAAATTTTCCTAGGAGATTATCTCCAAAATTTCGGCCACTTTTCAGGGAGGAGAGAATCCAAATTCAACTGGGATTGAAACTTGAATTTTTCCCTTGAATCTTATCCACAAAAACCGAAATTCCATAGAGGATTATCCTCAAAATTTCGTCCATAGTTTGTTGGGATTTGGATTCAAAATTCAAGTAGGATTCTAACAAGATTATCCTCTCCAAATCCAACTCAAATTCGAATTTCAAACCTTGTGGATTTTCAACAACAAATTCGAATCCTACTTGGACTGTGATTCAAAATTTGAATTTCAAATTTCAAATTCGAGTTTCAAATTCAAATTTCAAATTTCAAATTTCAAATTTCAATTTTAAATTTCAAATTCAAATTTCAAATTCGAATTTCAAATTCGAATTTCAAATTCAAATTTCAAATTCCAATTTCAAATTTCAAATTTCAAAATTCAATTTTCAAATTCCACAAAACGGTTGTGTTTCAAATTCTTGTTCTCATGGATAATTTTCTACAACTCCAATCCAATCTCAAATAAAATCATGGCAACTTTATTTGGAGTTCGAATAATTGTGTACTCTATTATCCAAAACAAAATCTGAATCCAACTGGAGAGAATCTTGTCTACCATCCTAATCCTGTGTCATCACCATCCATGCATAATAAACTAGCTAATAGCATACTCAAATCAATTTGCCAAACGTTAAGGAATTATGTGGAGCTAGTAGAGGAACTGATTGGACATATATAATCGGGCTCCCGTGATTCCATATGATCATCATTCTGTACCGAACAACTCAATCATATGATCACTAATTTCAGAGTCACACCACTATAAACCTGAAACTGAACCCCAATTATATACTGTATTACGTAAGCCTGTGACGAGCTACTATCCAATGACCTTGTCATATATGCAAAACCCTCATATGATATCCATGATCAGCCTTAGGTCAAAGTCCGTTTAATCCTACTGATCAGGCTATCTTAAAGTTCCATTATATTACCGAATTAAGAAAATGATTATTCACCATATGTGAATAAGAAGTCATCCGCCCAGCAGACGACCCAAGGCCTTGTCCATTTTCACATTTAGTATAATGCCTTTAAGAGGATACCTTTAACTCCTTAGAGCTATGATTCCGATATCTGCAAATAAACCCTTCATCGTATACAAGTCATGCACCCAACGAACCGGTCTATAAGATTACTACCTCTGAGACGCTTTAGCCATTGGAACATCAAAGTACACAAGTCATATACATGAAGTAGTTCATTTACTTAGGATTAAGGTTATTGCACAATGAACGTCAAAAGCAGATTGATCCACTTATAGCGGACTACGTAGATCAATCACGCTTTAGTCCCGGTCTAATATGTCACCACCAAGCAACGTATCTATGTCTCTACTTGGGAGTCCAGCTGCAGACAGTCAAGACAAACCGTCCCCTCCAAGGCTTTAGACAACATAATAGTCTTAACATGAGTTAGATGCTCTGTCTAACCCCATAGACTACAGACTATAGTTTAGACCGCTAACTTTAGAATATTGTCTTCTCGCATTCAAAAGTCCATTGCATGCAACGTTCTAACAGTTTTAACACACGCAGTCAGTGAGCCATATTTGCTTACATTTACTTTAACATGTAAATAAGATGAGGACAGATAGCAATGTAATGAATAACCTCTACATATAATTTTATTATCCAGTTCAAAATGAATACATCAAAATGTCTCTAATACTTAGGGCATTTCCTAACAATATATATATGTACTGTATATTTTGTCTTCAACATATTTTCTTTACTCAAAAAGCTCAGCGGAAAACTTATGGCAGGACCAAATCCACGGTGAGTTCCCTATCCCCTTGACACGCTCGCATCCTGCCGCCATCCAGGAACCTACTAGACACGTTTCATACCTCCAACATGAATAAACTGATGACCTAATAGGCTCAGTAGGTTCAAACATCCATAATAAGAATCATATTGATTCAAAAACAATAAAAACTCAATCTCCTATGAATAGTACTATTCATCACGAATAGTAATAAAAACTCAATCTCCAATGAATAGTACTATTCATCATGAATCGTAAAGTTGACCTTTGACTGATGAATAGTATCAGTTACCCTAACTGTGTACTATTCACATATCCTAACCAAACTTACACTACTCTAACGTAAACTTTGGTTATACTCAATTATGATTTCTAGTGAAGTTCAAATTGTTGACTTTTTGAGTGGAATTTGACTAGGAAACCAACCTAGGGTTTCCAAAAGATTTTTAATTAATTTTTGGCATACTAATTTTATTTAAATTATATATTGACCCTTAAATAAAATTTAAGGCGTCACAAATATCTACCACTAAAAATAGTTTCGTCCTCGAAACTTTAAGAATTACTCCACACTAAAGAAGGGAATAAGAATATGAATAATTTCTCATTTCATTGAGCAATCTAAATGCACCTTTCAAAACATATAGTGGTATATCTACCACTATGAACAGAGTAGGGTTACAAAACAAACTTAGGTCGACTACATTACATGTACTCTACTGCTTAGCGAACCATTCAGCATGGTTCTCACGCATATCTTTCTCAGTTTCCCATGTGGTTTCCTCTTCACCATGGTTACTCCAAAGAACCTTCACCATGGGTATAGTTTTCGTTCTCAGCTGCTTGATCTTACGATCCAAAATCTTCACCGGAGTCTCGACGTAAGAGACATCGGTTGGATTTCTACATTATCTGTTGAAATGACTTCGGACTCGGTTCGTGCACTCTTCCTCAGCATCGATACATGGAAAACGTTGTGCATTCCCAAGGTGTTGGGTAACTTTAGCTTATATGCAACCTTACCAACTCTGCGTACGATCTTGAAAGGTCCAATGTAACGCGGTGCTAGCTTCCCTTTAACTCCGAAACGAGAGATACCTTTCTTCGGTGACACCTTTAGCAGTACAAACTCTCCGACCTCAAACTCCAATGGCTTTCTGCGTTGATCTGCATAGCTCTTCTGTCGACTCTGTGCTGTTAGAAGTCATTGTTTGATGATGCCAATCTTCTCGTACTGGTCTAAGATTATATCGGGTCCACCCACTGGTGCTTCCTGGTTGTCAACCCAATAGATGGGTGATCGACAAGGCTTTCCGTACAATGCTTCAAAGGGTGCCATTTCGATACTCGTTTGATAACTGTTGTTGTATGCGAACTCTACCATGTAGAGGTGTTTGCTCCATCCATCTCCAAGATCAAGAACGCAGGCACGTAGCATATCCTCGAGAATCTGTATGAGACGCTCCGACTGACCATCTGTCTGCGGATGAAAAGTGGTGCTGAAGTTCAGTTCTGTGCCTAGAGCTTCTTGTAGACTTTACCAAAAGCGAGCGTTGAAGCGCGTATCATGATCAGAAACGATCACTGAAGGGACTCCATGCAATCTGACTATGTTCCGCATGTAAAGCTCGGCTAGCTGGTTCCTACTGCAAGTCGTCTTGAACGGGATGAAGTGCACGGTCTTCGTGAGACGATCTACAACTACCCAGACTCCATTAGATCTATCCTGTGCTCTCGGTAAGCCGGTTAAGAAGTCTATTCCTATACTATCTCACTTCCACCGAGGTATTAGAAGTGGTTGGAGCAGACCTGCGGGTCTCTCCCGTACTGCCGGTTGGAGCAGACCTGCGGGTCTCTCCCGTACTGCCTTTACCTTCTGACACGTCAAACAGTTGGCCGCGAAGTTCTTCACATCTAACTTCATACCTCTCCACCAAAGCTACCGTCTTAGGTTTTGATACATCTTGTTTCCACCTGGGTGCATGGCGAACCTCGACTGATGAAACTCTGACAAGATCTCCTGTATAAGCTCTGGGATGTGTGGCACTGCTAAGCGACCCTCGTTGTAAAGAATTCCACTGGCGTCCATCGACCACTCTACAACATGCTTGCACTTTAATAATCTATCTCGGATGTCAACGAAACGTGTATCTGCCAACTGATTCTCCTTGATCCTCTGCACGTAGTCTGGTTCCATCACTAAGTTGTACAACACTGGGTGACCCTGAACTTCGCCAAAACGAACCTGATAAGCTGTAAGAACTCTGTCATTTTCCCACTCATCTATCTGCATAGCCATTATAGAAGCATCATGATCAGGATTGGGAACTGCCTCTCTTTTCCTACTTAGTGCATCTGCAACCACGTTTGCTTTACCCGGATGGTACTCGACTTGGAAGTCGTAGTCTTGCATGTATTCTACCCATCTTCTCTGATGCAGGTTGAGATCTTTCTATGTAGCTAGGTATTTCAAACTCTTATGATCTGAAAACAGTCTAAAACTGGCACCATACAGATAACAACGCCAAATCTTAAGCGTGAACACTACTGCAGCTAACTCTAGATCGTGTGTAGGGTAGTTTCGTTCTTGTTGTTTCAGCTGTCGTGAGGCATAAGCGACAACTCGATTCTGTTGCATCAAAACTGCTCCAAGACCTTGATGAGAAGCATCGGTGTAGACGTCATATACTTGATCCTGATCCAGAATGATAAGGATACGTACAGACGTCAAATGACTCTTTAACTCTTGGAAAACTGACTCACAGCTGTTGTCCTAAACGAAAGGTACATCCTTCTTTGTCAGATTGGTGAGGGGAGCGGCGAGCTTGCTGAAGTCCTGTACAAAACGTCGATAATATCCCGCTAAGCCCAAGAAGCTTCAGATCTTTGGAACATTCTTCGGTCGTTCTCACTTAAGAATCACTTCAACCTTAGATGGATCAACTGATATACCATCTCGTGAGATGATATGCCCGAAAAACTTAACCTCTGTAATCCAAAACTCACATTTTTCTTTCTTGGCATATAACTGATGTTCACGAAGAGCTTGTAAAACTATACTGAGATGCTGTGCATGATCTTCACGAGTTCAGGAGTAGATGAGGATGTCGTCGATGAATACGATGACGAACTTATCAAGAAAAGGTCGGAAGACTCTACTCATCATATTCATGAAGGTTACTGGTGCGTTTGTCAAACCGAAAGGCATTACTAAGAACTCATAACTGCCATACCTTGTTCGGAAAGCTATCTTTGGGATATCCTCCTCTCTAACACGAAGTTGATGATAACCGGATCTCAAATCAACCTTGGAGAAGAAACAAGCTCCAACCAACTGATCGAACAAGTCATCTATACGTGGTAACAGATACTTATTTTTGATGGTCACATTGTTGAGCTTTCTGTAGTCTACACAGAGACGTAACGAACCGTCGGCTTTCTTCACAAAAAGGACTGACGAACCCCAAGGTGAGTTACTGTCTCGGATAAAGCCCAGTGATTTCAACTCATCCAGCTGCTTGCTCAACTCTTTCATCTCTAGAGGTGCCATACGATATGGAGCAGAAGCAAAAGGAGCTGTTCCGAGAACTAAGTCGATACGAAACTCTATTTCTCGATGAGGCGGTAAACCTGGAAGAGCTTTTGGAAAAACATCTGGAAAACTATCGACAATAGGTATAGGTTGGATACTCTTTTCAGAACTGGATCCTTCCACTGTGTACAAGGACAAGAAGCAAAGAATACCCTATCTATTCTTCGACACTAACCTCAGAGCAGATCTATCAACATCTGAAACTAAGCTTAACTGATAGGACACCACATGTCCGAAATCAGTTGTAAAGATAACGCGACGATTACGACAATCAAGCATAATCCCATATCAGGAAAGCCAGTCATATCCCAGAATAACATCATAAGCAAACATAGGCATTACCACAAGTGATGCCTCCAAACAAACATCCCCAACATAAACATAGGCTTGACATCCATCACTAACGGTAGTCGTGCCCAACGGGGATTTCACACATAAGGGAGAGTCAAGATTTTACAGTTTTAAACCAAGTGAACGAGCATAACGTTGGGCTATAAAAGAGTGTGTAGCCCCGGTGTCAAACAAAACATGTGCATATGTACCAAAGATAGGAATTATACCATCTAATGCAGTCGGTATATGATCTATCTCCATGCTGTCAGCTCCAAGAGCATGTACCTGTGGTGCCTTACCACGATTTTGAGCTGTATTCCCTCGCTGAGAGCCCGTACTCTGACCCTGTGGTAGCGGTCTCTGATAACTCGGCATTGGGAACTGCTGTAGTGGTGTAGCATGTGGAGCATAAAGCGTAGTGTACTGGCTCGTGCGCTGATGCTGATAGGGAGCCGGAAGCTGAGGGCACTGTGACTGCGAAGACTGGGAAGTAAACTGTTACCTCTGTGGAAGACCATTCTGATTCCGCTGATGATGATGTCTATGAGCATTGTCTCTTGACTGTCTCTTCGGGCAGACATTTCTTTTGTGTCCTTCATCACCACACTCGAAGCAGGTAATCATATTCACCCGACCCTGTCGCTGTCCAGAAAATTGACGAGAACCCGATCCCTGAGACTACTGGTTCTTCTGGTAAGAAGTCTGCGGCTTGTGTTAAGGCTTGTTGCGGATTGGTCCAGACTTGTTTCTGTCACGAACTTCAAGGAACTCCTTGTCGCCCTCTTCCACTGTCAATGCCTTAGCAACTATCTGCTGGTAGCTATCCCTGATCTGGAACGGTTGTACACCCCTCTTCACATAGAGGCTAAGCCCTTCCTCAAAGCGGAGACACTTAGTAGCTTCACCCAACACCTGATTCTTCGCATACCGGGCCAACTCAGTGAACTTGGTTTCATATTCCTGCACTTACATAGACCCTTGCTTCAAACAGACGAACTCCCTAGCTTTTCTGTCGTGGAACTGAGCTGAAAATAAACGCTCGTGAAAATGCTCCTCGAAAACTATCCAAGAAGACCTCTGCTCCTCTGTCAAACCATCCTCGATACTAGCCCACCAGGTAGAGGCTAGACCCACCAGCTTGTTGGAAGCAAACTCAACCCAGAACTCTGCGGGTGTGGTGGTCAACTTTAGCTGCTTGCGAATGGCATCAAACCAGTAGTCGGCATCCATTTCTGTGCTCATGCCGTCAAAAGTGGGTACGTGAGGCTTAAAGAAAAGAGCTAAGGCTGCCTGTTTAGGATGTATCATAGGTTGGATAGGTACTGCTCTAGAGGTAGGGTTTTTGGTGGTAGGCGTTTGCTGAGGAGTCTGAGAATAACTCCCCGCTCTCTGGGTCTCATTAGGAATAACATTGGCTACAGGAGTTGGGTTAGGTGTTCCAAAAGGTAAGACGGTGAGGAGAGTCTGTATCGCCGCCGTGAGATTCTGCATCGCCGTTAGCTGATCATTCGGTGTAGGAAACGCTGCATTCTAACTCCCTTGAAGATGCGTGTTCCCGGGGTTCTCTTCGTCGTTGCCTCTCTGCTGCCTCTGACTACGCGTGCCGGGACGAGCCATTTTGCTGAATAAGATTGAAGGAAAAGGAAATTCTATAAGCTTCTAAGAGTAAGGAATACCATGCTTAGGTATTTTGAAAACATTTTGATGAAAACCCTTTTGAAAACCTGGACTCTGATACCATTATTTGTCACGGCCCATAATTTAGACACGTGACATGGCAGCCAAATCATGATATCAACCCGAGATTTAAGGAAAAACATTTATTACGAAAAGTAGGTCAATATCATAATTTAGCTAAGCCTAATTATTTATAAAGTAGCATCATAACCACATAATAAAATAAAGTAGAAAATAAATACTTTTTAATGCGGAAACCAAACACAAATTCGGTCTTCAAAAGAAATTACCAACCGTAAAATATTCCCAAGCATGAAATTTAAATAACGTGAAATAAAGTCCAAACTTAAAGTCTCATTACATCAGAACGAGAAACAGAAAGAAGAAGATGGAGAAAACGGATAGCATCATCTTCGGTAGAAATGGATAGCTCAACGATTTTCAGAACTGCTACCTCACGTACTTGGAAGTAGTCATTTCGAAATCACAAAGAAAAAGGGACGTGAGCGCTGGCTCAGCAAGACAGAAACAAAGGTGGGTTAAACAGATAACATTTAAAAGTATGACATAATATTCGTTTCCAAAGATAATCAACAATTTAAGAATACATGGCATAATAATCATTTTTAAAAAAAATAATCAACAATTTCATGAAAAACATTTTTAATACAAGTTTTATTCTGCTGAGGACTTAGCGTAGCTACAATATACGTGCCCTAATATTAAAAATAATAAATCATTAAAATAAACCATCATATTTTGAGTGAGGACTTGTCGTAGCTATAATATACGTGCCTCGAATTGAATTATCCTAGATCATCTCGTTACGGTCTAAATAGGCCGAACGGCCCTGCACAGGTTTAGGGACCTTCCCCCATGGCGTCAACTTTGGGACGCACGCATCATTTACAATGATCATGAACTAGAGCTCAATTATGTTCACTGGATTATTCAAAAGATGGTATTTACCAAGTTATATCATGCCATTAATCAAAACACGCTTTAAAATACACATTTATTACAAAACACGTTGCATGCGTTTATTTCATCAAAAACAGTATAATAATTTCACAAACTGAAAACAGCATGCCATCGATAAAACAGGAAAATTTAAAACACTTGACTACTCCCAGAAAAGGCTAGAAAGTCCTACCTCGATTATTGCACAAGCATTGCGATGACGTGATCCACGAATCAAGGAAGAACGTCAAATAAATCCTATAATCACAACATATGATCAGTCTAGGTCTAGACATAATCATCCAATCATTTTAGTGTGTCACAAAAGGATTTTAAAATGTTTAATAAACATTTGGGATTTAAAAATAAATTTGTGAAAAAAAACTCTAAGTTAGGATATTACTGGTCATGAGCAGACTGACCTAGGCTGACTGTAAAATCAATATTAATTCATTTTTAATCCCAAAAATTCTAAATTTTTAATATGTTAAACTAGACATCTGTAGCTTTAATGTCATATAATTTTTATAATTTTTAGACATCGTTTGTTTACTCAACTAGGCCAAAAACTGAGGGGTTGTTTTCAGGCATAAAATCAGGGTTTCGGTTTCAATTCAAAAACTGGCAGTTCTGTCCACCTATCTTAGAAAACTATTTTGACTAGGCCAACGGATGATTTTGGTTCTGAGATTTTGCAGGCATTTAGGGGACATCTTGAATTTAATTTTAGGCTCAATATTTACTCGAAAATCATTTTAAATCTCAAGTTATGGCTGACACAAGTTTACTGTTCATATGGTAATTTTCCAGATTTCTGTTTTTCCTGTCCGAATTTCAATTAGCCTCAAACCAATTCAATTTTCATCCAATGATTATGAAATTTCGTGGAGAACCTTATTTATATGTCATTCACACAACCCAAGAATCAAATTGGCAAAAATCATAAAATTTTCAGATGTGATAATAGGGTTTTTGAAAGGGGATCAATGAGGCAAAATTTTTAGGGTTTTAGAGAGAGAAATCACCCTTGTTTGTGCTGCACTATTTTTGATGGTTGGTCTCTTTTTTGGCTGAATTTGTGTGAGTGTTGGAGTCTTCAAAACAGTAGGGAAAACAATGGAGAAAAACCATAAAAATTTCGGATTTAAAATTAAAAGGAGAAGGAAGGAAAAAGTTGATTTCTCACCTTGTTTTTGTCTCAAAAGTTGTTGAATCTTTGAGCTGCATTTAGGTAGGTATTTGCTTGCTGTTTTGGTGTGTTTTGGGAGAGGAGAATTCAGAGAGGAAACAAGGGGAGGTTGGTCGAATTTTGGGAGAGGAAGGAAAGGTGAATGAGAGTTGAAAGAGGGTTTTTATACTAGGTTTTTCTTTCCTTTTTGCTTCCTTGTTTGGCCGAATCTTTTGAGGGGCAAAAGGGAAAGTTTTTGTGCTGTTTTGAGGCTAGGGTTTTTCTCTCATTATTTCTCCTTAAGTGACCAAAATTACCCATTAGTTTTTAAGGAAAAATAATTTGAATTTTGATTGAGTTTTGACCTAGCTTTTAATTCAAATAAAATCTCCTTTATTTCCTACACTTTAGGGCCGAATTTCTTCTTTACATTTAAGGGATGAAATTTGAGTTTGAATCCTCCTTGGATTTGTGGAATTTAAATTTTAATTAAAATCCCAAGTAATGACCGAATATTTTAAGGTTTTTGAAGTTCAAATTGTTGACTTTTTGAGTGGAATTTGACTAGGAAACCAACCTAGGGTTTCCAAAAGATTTTTAATTAATTTTTGGCACACTAATTTTATTTAAATTATATATTGACCCTTAAATAAAATTTAAGGCGTCACAATCCTTCATCATCTGGAACTTGAATTCTCCCCTGATGTAGGATTAATCCATCTTCAGATGCTTCTTTTTGCGGGCTTGCTAGTGTCGGATATTGCTTTTGAGCTTCTCTGATGTCTTTATACAACGTTGACTCCAGTTGTATTGCAACTAGCTTTCCAGTTATCAGCTCCATCTCCAACTTGTTGATTTCCTGCTGTAATGGCTTTAGAAATTTTTCAATCGGCAATTGCTGTGGAATAGTAGATTTCCTACTTCACGCATCTGCAACGCGATTGGCCTTCCTTAGGTGATAGAGGATTTCGCAATCATAATCCTTTACCAACTCCAGCCATCGCCTTTGCCGCATACTTAGCTCCTTCTGTGTGAAGAAATATTTCAGACTCTGGTGGTCCGTATAAATCTGACACTGAGCTCCATATAGATATTGACGCCAGATCTTTAACGCGAACACTACTACGGCAAGCTCCAGATCGTGCGTGGGATAATTCTTCTCATGGTCCTTTAATTGATGCGAGGCATAGGCAATCACCTTATCGCCTTGCATCAGGACAGCCCCTAATCCCATTTTTGAAGCGTCGCTGTATATCACGAACATCTCCCCTTCCGTCGAAAGTGTAAGTGTTGGCGCACTTGTTAATCATTTCTTCAGTTCTAGGAAACTTTTCTTGCACTGTTCAGTCCATTCATATTTCCTTTCCTTGCGTGTAAGAGCTGTGAGAGGAGTGGTAAGTCGTGCAAATCCTTTAATGAATCTTCTATAATAGCCAGCCAGACCTAAGAAACTTCGTATTTCTGTCACGCTCTTAGGTACGGGCCACTCGTTGATCACCTCCACTTTAACAGGATCCACAGCGATTCCTTCCTTGGAAACCACATGTCCGAGAAAATGTACTCTATTCAGCCAGAATTCACATTTAGAGAACTTGGCATAGAGTTGATGTTCCCTTATCGTTTGCAGAACAATTCTCAAATGCTCTTCGTGATCCTCTCGAGTCTTTGAATATATAAGAATGTCATCGATGAATACAATAACAAACTTATCTAAATATTCCTTAAAGACTCGATTCATCAGATCCATAAAAGCTGTTGGCACATTTGTTAACCCAAACGGCATTACCAGAAATTCGTAATGACCGTAACGGGTTTGAAATGCGGTCTTATGGATGTCATTCTCCTTGATTTTCAGTTGATGATATCCTGATCGTAGATCAATCTTGGAGAATACGGCTGCAACTGTGAGTTGATCAAACAGGTCATTAATCCTAGGTAGCGGATACCTATTCTTGATAGCAACCTTATTCAGTTCCCGATAATCAATACACATCTGGAATGCGCCATCTTTCTTCTTAACAAACAGCACTGGAGCACCCCATGGGGAATAGCTTGGGCGTATGAATCCTTTGTCAAGAAGTTCCTTCAACTGCTCCTGTAATTCTTTTAACTCTGCCGGTGCCATCCAGTATGGTGCCTTTGAGATTGGTGCAGTTCCTGGCATCAACTTGATCTCGAAGGAAATTTCTCGTTCAGGTGGCAGTCCTGGTAATTCTTTTGGAAAGACATCAATGAATTCCTTTACAATAGGAACGTCTTTGGGTTGGAGCTTTGGTTCCTTCGTCATGTCTAGAACACATGCTAGGTATGCAGCACAACCGCTAGATATCATCCTTTTTGCTTCCATTGAGTTGATCATTATCTTCCGTGATCTTTGTGACGTATCAACGTATTCAAATCCCTCTTCTTCATCAGGTTGAAACCTTATCATCCGTTTTCGGCAATCGATCATAGCTCGATACTTTCGTAGGAAATCCATTCCTAGTATCACATCGTAGTCAGCAAGCTCCATCACGATCAATTATGCAAATAACTCCATATTTGCCACAATTATTGGCACCTGCGGTAACCAGTAATTGGACATCAGGACTTCCCTCGAGGGTAATGCAGTTTTAAATGTCGTACCCATGTTGTCTTTAGGATATCCTATCCTATTAGCAAATTGGTGTGAAATGAAAGAATGCATAGCTCCAGGGTCAAATAAAACAGACGCCAAATTATTAGCGACAGAAAGCTGACCTGTCACTACATTTGACGTTCCTGCTTCTGCTTCTTCCTTTGTGTAGACCATAATTCTTGCATCTGCTCGAGGCAAACGTTATGGTCTTTCCTGCCTCTCAAAATGGGATGACCCTTCAGCTTTGACCTGTAATGCATGTGCCTGGGGACGTTGTTGTGACTGAGATGAACCTTGCACATTCTGCCTATTTTCTGGGCAGTTTTTGGTGAAGTGACCGTCCTTCCCACATTGAAAACAGGCATTTGGGGCCAGTTTGCATTGACCTGAATGTCTTTTCCCACAGTTCACACAGTCTCAAACCATAGGACTAGCATTATTGTTTGTTCTCCTCTACTGGTTCCGGTTACTGAGATTACTTGCTTTTCTCTTTCCTTGGGACTGCTGGCCAGAAGTGCTTGACTGTCCAGCCTTGACAATCGAACTTTGCTTACTGCTTTGTCCAGTTTGAGGTCCAGCTTGTATGGCTTTAGTCAAGATCTTTTCCTTCTTCCTCGCATCCCAGACCTTCTCTCTTTCTTCCTTTTGTCGGATCAGATAATACTCTGCCCTTAACACACGGCTAACATAATTAGATACGGTGTCAGGCAGCGTCAACCCACTGTCCACCAATGCTGAAATCTCGGGACGAAACATCCCTAGCATCTTCTGGATTTTCTCCCTCTCAGTGGTGATAGTGTATGGGCATAGTCTGGATAACTGATCAAACTTATTGCAGACTTCTATTACTATCATGTCACCTTGCTTTAGCTCTGCGAACTCTCTTTGTTGTGGTCGCAATAGTGCTGGATTATAATACTTCTGATTGAATTCCCCTAGAAAATCCAACCAAGACATGGTATACATGTTTCTCCTCAACTTAACCGACTCCTACTAGAACCTTGCATCCCTTTTTAGAACAAAGGACGCACACAGAATCCTTTCTTGGTCATTCAACTCCATAAACTGCAATATCATATGGAGTGAAGACAACCACTCCTCAGCATTCAGAGGGTTTGTGGAGCCCTCAAACTCTGGTGGTCTCATGCATCGGAATCTTTCATACAATGGCTCGATATTGTTCCTGGGTTGTGGTTAGGGTTGTACCACTTCTTCTTGTGCCGCTGGAGGTACTTCTGGTTCTGGTACGGCCATTTGAGGGGCTTGGTCTTCTTCCTGTTCCTGTCTCTGCTCCATTTGCTCTAGTCTTTGTCTTAACTCAGCATTTTCTCTCATTTGAGCTTCTATTAAGGCTTCTAGCTCGTCCACTCTTTCTGATAGCACTGGACGTCCTCGCATATTCCGTAGATTTCTTGGGTTCACCATCTTATCCTATTTCCTAAAATCGCATAAGAATCAATCATTAGGTTTTTCACATTCATATTTTTATAATATAAATACAAATAATTTTAATCATCACATAATTTCAACATTTCACACATTGCATATGTCAAAATATGGTTATCATTTCTTTTCATTTCAAAAGTACATTAGTTTGAAGGCTTTCCTCAAAATAGCCTTTCAACACTGTTATATATACACATATACAGTTATATATATACATATTTATACGACACATGTATTTCTACCACTAATCTCCTAGCTGGAGTTCCTCTGGAATTACCAAAAACTAGATTGGATCCATTTCTTCATTGTCTATTCTGCTTCCGACCTCAGACGGCGTTGAAACTTCAACTGGATTTGCTCCCTCTAGTTGTCTCGACGGACCTGCCTCATGATTGTTTGCCATCAGCCCAGATCCATATAGGCAGTCTAACATTGCTTCTTGTAGCAACTGTTCATGCCTCTTGCGCACCATGCGCTCCATCATCATTTCCTCCTCTACTTTAGCTACAATAACAATAAACTCGCGTAAAGTAGCAGGATATAGAGGGGTTACAGTGTCACTCAACATCATCTGTTGCCTCTCTGCCTTCAGAACAAAATCTCTGACATCCGCATAACTAGGCATGGCCGATGGTGGTGGAACTGTCCTACTCTCAGGAAGGCCTACCACTGGTGCAGAGCTCTTTTGTGGGAACGGCTCCAGCATGACTTGGCGAAACTCGACCCAATCCATTACTAGCAGCATCTCCTGATCGCAATACTCCCAATACAACCGTGCATCCTCACGGAATGTGCCAATGGCCATCAGAACCCAGCAATCCTGATCGAAATCGCACTGGCGCATGATAACCTCAATGTCGTGTAGCCAGTCTCTCACATAGATCCCCTGTTGACCTGCCTCGAATGCCGGTGGATGACTGCCTCTAAATGCATATACAGCTCGTACTGATACTCTGGCTCCTATACAGGCTCAATCTCCCACCACTGGTATGTCTACTGCCACGGGAGGGTTTACTATCGGGCGCAGAGGTGGTGCCTGTACTGGGGCTGGCGCTACTATCCTTGGCCCTAGTGGCTCAGGCACAGGCGGTCGCTGCATCTCTCGTCTCATCATGGACGGTCTGATCACGGGCCTAGTCCATACCCGGATCGGTCCTCTAGGTCGGTATGGATGAGGTCCCACATATGGTGGTCTAGTCATCTTAAGTCCTACAAAAATATATAATTTTGAAAAAACGAAAAGTTAACTAAATTAAAGAAGCTAACTTACTTGGATTGACGAGCAGATCGCGCTTCGTGTCAATAGGGATATTGTCAACCGCTCTAATACCAACTTGTGACGTCCCCTGATTCCAACCACTCGCAACCGTCATGAATCGACTTTACGGCTGACCAAGACCGTTCGTGTGTTGAATCCAAGTCGTCGGTTTTAAACTCTTTTACTCGTACTTCTTAAACACCAGGGCCTAAAATTTCGCCCCAAAATTTTTTTTTCATTAATACATACCTTTTCTTATGATTATCAAGTAAGAAGGCGATGTAAAATATAATACTGGTTTTTTTTTTCATGTCTAAAATAAGTACAACATATTTGGTAACATATATAATATATATATGTACTGTATATTTTGTCTTCAACATATTTTCTTTACTCAAAAAGCTCAGTGAAAAACTTATGGCAGGACCAAATCCACGGTGAGTTCCCTATCCCCTTGACACGCTCGCATCCTGCCCCCATTTAGGAATCTATTGGACAGGTTTCTTACCTGTAACATGAACAAACTGATGAGCTAACAGGCTCAGTAAGTTCAAACATCCATAGTAAGAATCATATTGATTCAAAAACAATAAAAACTCAAACTCCTATAAATAGTACTATTCATCATGAATAGTAAAGTTGACCTTTGACTGATGAATAGTACCAGTTACCCTAACTGTGTACTATTCACATATCCTAACCGAACTTACATTACTCTAACGTAAACTTCAGTTATGCTCAATTATGATTTTTACCATTTTGTTGATTGCTTATTTTCTATTAGATTTCTAGTGTAGAGCTCTATTTATGGCAGTACCGATGATTATTAACGTGCTGACTGGGAGGGTCTAAGGAGTGACCTTAGAACATCGTCCTCCACAGCCCTGATAATCCCGTAGGATTTAAACAAACCTCCACCACTATGTTGGAGGGGCGGTACACCTTAATGGTTTCATTACCATCTTTCAATTTATAGTTTTGACCAAGTGATCATATATGTCACCTCAAGGTCACTATCCTCCATTGTCCATAGGTCTTACTTATTTTCGTTATTTGGGATATGTTATACTAATTAATCCCCAAATGCTCATAGGATTTTATATCTAGTGTGCAGCTAGTATAGAATAGATTAACACAGTATTTCATGTTGCAGACACGAAAATGCTTGAACTTATCAATACTGCGCTAGTGTCCACTTCCGGAACTCCTTCGCAGTTCTATCTTTATTTTTGGTTCCTACAGATATAATAATGTCTATTAATACCCTATTTTATTATCATTTTAAATATATATTTATTTTACTTAACAATTCTACACGTTTAAATTTTGTTTGTGGTATACGGTCTGTAACACGCCCGTATTCCAGCCCGTGTACCTCTCGAGTTATAAAATTTTTCCTATACACGACCGTGTATCCCTTTACACGCCCGTGTTCCTCAAAATTTTTAGACTTTTGACTCTAAATCTTTATTTTGAGCTTTAGAATTTTATCTAAGTTATTCTAGGTCTTTTAGGATTCTTTCCGAGCCTTTTCAAAAATTTTTGATCAAAATGACTATTTTGCCCTTAACGGGTCTCGGGATCGTAATTTGTTTCGTTCTATCATTTTTTTCCAAATTTTCTAAATCTAATTATTTTAAAGTAATATTTCCTAGGCTTTTCTATCATTTTATAGCTTAAATTGCTGTAAAATCTCAACTTCATTTTTCCCGACCCTCGATTACTATTCATCCGTCACCTAGGGTCGTTTTTTCATTTTTCAAGCCTTTCGGAGCCTCAAACGGCCCTTTCACTACTTATTAAATGTTATTTATCCCGTTCTCGACCCTCGGTCCTCGAGAGGCTCGGGTTTCCTATCCCGATCTAAAATTTTCCCTCATTTCCCAAAATACCCCTAACATGAATTTTTTTCTTGTTTTAGGCATTTTAGTGATTCAGGGTCGGTTTACTATTCCTTTTAGGTTGGTTTTTCATTTCTAATCATAATTTACCGAGGGGTCTCGGTTTCCTTCTCGAGTTCAATATTTTTACCCCTCGTTTCCCGAAATGCCCTTAAGCTGATTTTAGAAATTTCGACAGCATTTCCGCTTATATTTTAAGGTTTCCCGGCGTTAGGTATGCCTCAGAGCCTTTGTACCTGCCACGTACTATACCAGAGGCCTATTTTATACAAAGTTTCCAACTTTGTATAAAAATTTTCCACATGATTCAACATTTTAGAAATCAACACAGACCACAGCATTTTTCTTTCATACTAGCCTTGGTTTACTAGTTAATCACATTTAATTATCATCACATCACATCATTCTTAGGCTTTCCAATGTATAAAACAACATCCAAAAACCTAACAAAACATGCATTCTAACCCTAGTTATAGCCACGGGTTTCATGCATAAACACAAGGAAAATTTCATTTTCTTTCCTAGGGTTTTTATCAACATTCTTCAACATTAAAAATTTTCCATTTCCTAATGTTCATGCCCATGGTTTTAGCAACAAATTTACATCAAAATTTTCTTGTTTCTTTAGTCCAATTCATGCTTAATTCAACACATAATTGAATGAACTTTAATATTAAATCAAAACAACAAAACTCATGAAATTTTCACACCATTGAAGCCACGGATTTTCGAGGGAAACATGCAAAATTTTTGCTTGTTTTTTAATCCTAATTCATGCTTTAAATACTACAACATCAAACCAATCATAGAATCAACAAATCAACAATTTTTTTCATTGTTTTTCAACCCTTCAAACCCACGGATTTCCTAGGAAAAATCTAGGAAAAATGCTTCAAATTTGAAGCTTACCTTGATTAGTTGATGCCTTGAGATTGGAAATGCAATTCAAGCTCGGTTTGATGTGAAATTGAAAACAAAATTTTTGGTTTAAGGGGGGTTAAAGCTCACGGTTTTGGGTTGAAGAAAAAGAGCAAGAGTTTAGTTAGTTTTTCCATTTTTTTGCTTGAATTTTGATGCATATTTATAGGCAAAAACCAAGGGCTTTTTTGCAATTTTCTTCCAACAATTTCCTAATTGTTCTAGGACTAAAAAGTAAATATTTTGGGGCAAAAATCAAATTTTTTTTCTTTTCCCTTTCCAAGTGGCCGAATGGCCTTTTAAAAATTTTTACAAAATTTTTTTTATGGCTTTTTGGCATGATCTTAGCCATTGATTGTAAAGTAGGTTAATCTACACCATACATCTTTCAAAATTACTTTCTAATTTTAAGAAAATAATTTGTATTATGACATAATCAAGGTGATGTCATCAACTATTCATATTAATTCATTAATTAATTCGTAGTCAATTTTTGACAATAATCCGATCCGAACGGAACTTTACCGAAATCACGTAGGCGAGTTCTCAGCGCCTCCAGTGCAGTCGGTTTGTCTTATTTTGCTTCCGTTTAATCAGAATTCTCTATCGTAAATTTCTATTGTTTTAGTACATTTCAATGCACTCTCTAGGGTTTTCGGCTCTTATTTCGAACCGTCTCACCCAATTATATCCGGTAAGATTTTCCATCCCTGAACTCACACACTTTAACATTACCAGAACATTTTTACACTATTCACAATAGTATTGGAATACAACTTTTTGACATTTTATTCATTAAAATTGTTATACACATACAATTTTAGCATAATTTGAGAATCTAAAATTCTTGGTTATCACAGATGATCTCATATGGTCCAATATATCTTGGACTCAATTTCCCTTTCTTTTTGAATCGCATTATTCCTTTTCTCAGCGAGACTCTTAGAAATATGAAATCCCCTTCGTTGAACTCTAGGGATCTTCGTCTTTTGTCCGTATGGCTCTTCTATCGGCTTTGGGCTATTTTCATCCATTGTTGTATTTTTGTAACTGCATCCACTGTTTCTTGCACAAAATCTGTCTTATACAGTCGTTTTTCTTGTAAATCGTACTAATGAACTGGTGATCTACACTTCCTTCCATAGAGAGCTTCATAGGGTGCCATACCTATCTAAGTTTGGTAGCTATTATTGTAGTAAAACTCTACCAATGGAAGTTTCTCGTTCCAGCTTCCTGAAAAATCTATTGTATATACGCGAAGCATGTCCTCTAGTGTTTGAATTGTCTGCTCTGATTGCCCGTCTGTCTGTGGATAAAATGCTGTACTCAAGCACACTTCTGTTCCCATAGCTTCTTCCATGTACTTCCAGAAATTCGAAGTAAATCATGCATTACGATCCAATAGAATGAACTTAGGAACTCCATGTAACCTGACGATGTGGTTAACATATAAGTTTGCTAACTTTTCCAATGAAAAAGTCATTTTCACTGCTATGAACCTTACTGTCTTTGTCAATCTGTCAACAATAACCCAGAGGGCATCATAGCCTTATCAGGTCTTCGGCAATCCTACCATAAAGTCCATCGTAATATGTTCCTATTTTCATTCAGGAATCTCCAAAGGCTCTAGTTTTATGCCTGGATGATGATGTTCAGTCTTAACTTTTTGGCATGTCCTGCATTTACTCATAAATTTAGCAATGTGCTTCTTCATCCCTTTCCCCAGTATTGCAATTTCAAATCCTAGCACATCTTACTCGCTCCGGGATGCACTGAATATGACGTTTCGTGGGCTTCTGCCATAATTCTCCTTCTTAATCCTTCATCATCGGGAACATAAATTCTTCCCTGATGTAGGATTAATCCATCTTTGGACACTCCTTCTTGAGGATTTGATAGATTTGGATCTCGCTTTTGAGCTTCTCCAATGTCCTCATATAACGTGTGATGACCACCCTATACGTGTAAACCTAATTACTGTGTAATACGTAATTTTGTTTATAATGCAGTATAAATTGCTAATTGAATGCATTAAACGAGTACAGGATCGTTTAATTATTTTTCATGCAATGCACGGGGCTACTGACAAGTACAATCGGTCTGCCTCGATATACATGAAAATACGTGTGAGACACGTCGTATCTAGAAAATAGCCCAGACGGCCATTTCTTGACATAGAACAGATGAACTAGTCATCGGTACGCTCAGGCTGGTCGTCTGAGCACAATAGTGAAATCTTGCTTGATAAATATACTGTACCGAGGAAATAAGTCGAGGTGACAATTTTCTTGACATGAAACTGGTGTATTTATAGTCAACAGGCCCAATCGGGTCAATTGGGCATGAAATACAAGGTTTTGTCTGAGGGACACGCAGTATCAGGAAAGGAGTCAAGATGGCCTATTCTTAGCCCGAAACTGATATATTTAGTTTCAGAATGCCGAAATTGGTCGATTTAGCACGAAAAGTGATTTCTAGGGGGGAATCACACAGATACCGAAAACTAATCCGAATGACCCCGGATGGGCGTAAAACTGTTAAAAATAGATTCAGTACACCCAAATTAGTTAGGATAGCCTGTGTCAGACATTGCGTGCGAAAAAGTTGTATTACGCGCGTGCAGTGTCGGTGCAGTGTAAGACGCAACTACAATGCAAAAAATAAATAGTAAATAGTGACTGAGCGGGCTCATAGGCATTACAACCCAACCAAAAATAGCTAGAAATAACTAGAATGAAAATTGGAAGTAACGGTGCAATTTCAGGTGAAAATTAGAACACCACCGAAAAAGGATCAAAAATCGCAGTAGAAAACTGGACTGCGAAGAAACCTACCCAGTTAAATTGTAACCACTCCAAAACCGTGTCCCATTGGATGGAAACTAGCTAGTTTGATTAGTTAGAAAACCCCAAAAAGTAAGAATAAACAATGGGGAAAAAGTACACCAAAAACCCCTTAAACAACAATTTATTTTTCATCACCATACCTCACCATTTCACATCAAGTTGGATAAAAATTTTGCCTTGTTCTTCCCAAGGTATGCGACAATAATGGGGGGCTGCACACACAGAAATTTGTCTCTTGGTTAGGCAAAATTTTGGATTAATTTAGCTTGATTTGGTGAAGCTAATTGTGCTTAAGTTTGCCTATAAATAGGTATCACCTCCCTTGCCCTTCATTTCCTTTCTTTTAGCTCCCAAAAGCCAAGTATTCTCCCTTCTCCTTGCAGCCAAAAATCCACCCTTTTTCCCCTTAGCCAAACACCAAAATTTCACACAAAAACTCTTACACAAAGCTTGCCTACAAGGATGCTTAGTATTACACATCTTGAAGCTTATTTTGGTAAGGTCTTAAAACCAAGTTCATTTGTGGTTTAATGTTATGTTTGGTTTGATATTAAGAGCAAAATTTTTGTGTTCTCTCTTAGCTCACATTGACCCCTCAACCCTTGGATCCCACGGCCTTCTAATCATTCAAGCCTAGCTCGAATTTGTGCTCGAACCGAAGCATACAAAGTATAAACCGAAAACCTTACCTCTTTGTGGTTAGTTGTTTCTAAGTTTGCGATCAAGAAGTTTATGTGTATTTATTTATGCAAATGGATTGTAATAAGTTTATTTTGAGCCTTTAGCCTTCCATTTTCAAGTTTGTGGTTGTATGGTTATGTTTACATGATTTTATAAATGGTTTGTGGATGAATGATGCATAGACGTGTTAGGAAAAAACTGGAAACAAATCTGTCCAGTTTTAGGGCCACGGATTTGGCTATTTTAGGACACGTTGTTGTCTGTTTTTGAGAAAACGTGAAACACGAAACTTTAAGAAAATTTTGTTACGAGCATTTTTGCGTTCAAATAGAGCTCGGCCAAAAATGGCTCTAAGATAGGGTTTTAAACTGATTTTCAACCAGAGGTCAAAACTGGGGCCAAAATCCTGATTCCAGGAACAGCCTCAGATTTTCATTAAAACGACCCATTTAGAGTCCGAACTGGACTTCGTTCAAAATAGGAAAGTTTTAGATCTCAACGAAAACTTAAAACTGACTTGTGTAGGTTTCAAAAATTCGGCTGTTTCAGGCCTCAAACAGACACGTTTTTCAAAGTGTGCAAACTGAAAATTTTTGGTAAAAGTTGGACATGAAATTTGGCCACGGGTTTTTATGATTTCGGACCCATTGGAGGTCAAACTAAGCTCCGAGATGTTCATTGGATTTGTTCATCTCGTCGAGGACAAAAACTTTTACGTTTACCAATTTCTCAAATAAAATCATTTTGGACAAGTTTTATATGATTTTTTTAAAAAGGGTTCAAAAACCCTCTTAACAAATGAACACCAAAATGTGTTCTCCTTTTTAAAATTGAAAAATGATTTTCATAAAAATGCCCCCACCTTCCAATGGGGTGCTAAGGGGTCGATTTTAAAGAATAATGTTGCCCAAAACTTAATAAAATTTTTAGAACGTTTTTCGTAAAACTGGTGAAGTAGCCCGGTTGGCTACCAAGTAAAATTGTAAAGTAACCGGATAGATGACTAGCCTAACTAGTCAATAGGCCAAACATGAGGAAGCTGGTTAGGGGGCTAATCGATTAACCAGTTCAAATGCTAGGTAACCCGATAGCTTACATGGTCCATGCGCTAGGTAACCCAATAGGTTACATAGTCTAATACGCAAAGAAGCCCGGTGGGCTACACCGTTGGCAAAACATGAGGTAACCGGTCAGTAGACTAGCCGGTCAACCGGTCAAAGACCGAGTTTGAGCTTGAAGGTGAAATATGTCGATTAACTTGCCAAGTAGATGAATTAATCAGTCTCGTTAGATACTAGTACTGTCAAAGTAAAATAGCTAGGTACCGAGGGGCATCGATAACCTAGAATAGTAAGAAGTTATAGTCACTAATGACCACAGTGACTTAAGAGCAAATATTAACGACAATGCGTTATGATTGCAGGACGTTACCTGTAAGTGCATTGAGGTGAAGTACAAACTGTTGGTAAACAAGTAAGTACAATTCCGCCTACAGTATGAACAAAAATGAATTTAAAATGGTTGTTTAAATTATGTTAAGAATTACAGTATGGTGTGCTTGTTGCATGACATGTAGGAGGTTCATAATCACGTACATTAATGAACATCATAAGGTAAGGTGCCATTACATCCCCGTCAGGGCATGATGAGGGGTGAGCCCAGTTGAGCATAGGGCACATGGTTACTAATACTCATAATCCACAATAGGGTAATTAGATTAAGGGTGTCAGTATGACAGACCAAGTCGAGTCCATAAAGAAAATGAGTATGAATAAATGCGGCATACGGCCCACGATCAAAAAGCTCTCTATGGTCATGGTGAATCCGATGATCTGCGCGCCACAATACTGACACCAGGGCCCTTCAGATAAGAAAAGATAAATAATAATGAAGTATAATTTGAGCATAACTGGTTCATGCATTGTTCACGGTACGCATTAGTTTTAGACACAGTATGCTTCCTTGTTGCATGACATAATATGATATGTTTCTCATGCCACATGATGTGATTGAATAGCTTGCACTCTGTGAGATGCTACATGATATGTTTCCGTGTTTTGTGTATGTTGTAATGCGTGATACGTGTGATATATGGTTTATGGTTTACTATGCCATTGTGTATGGCTTATGCTTTAAATCTGGTTTTGCGGATGGTACATTGTACTTACTAAGCGTTAAAGCTCACTAGTGTGTTCATGCTGTAGGTAAGCGACCTGCATGCTAAACACTGCTGGACAATGATGGCGGCAGGGCAGATGTGAGGGTGAGGCTGTGGATACCACCACCAGAGTCTACTTCCGTAAATTATTTTGAGAGTTTATTTTATGAAAAGTAATTTAACAGTTTGGCATTTTGTGTATGTGTATGTTAATCCAAATTGTGTTAAGACTTTTGTATGGTTATAAGTATAAGTATGTAATAGGGAATTGCTAAATGAGCTATTCAAAAAAAAAATCCTTAAAATTCAGTATCTATAAGTAATAGTTTTTCAAATGAGATAAGTTAAGACAAGTGTTTTCAGTGATGGTTTGTGCCACCAGGGCACGGGTCGTCACATAACGATGATTCCAATTGAAGTGTAACCAATCTTCTTGCTATTAACTCTATCTTCAACGCGTTAATTTTCTACTACAATGGCCTTGGAAGTTTTCCAATTGGAAGTTGTTGCAGAATAGTAGATTTCCTACTTAACGCATCAGCAACATGATTGGCTTTATAGGGATGGTAGAGGATTTCGCAATCATAATCCTTTACCAGCTCTAACCATCTCCTTTACCACATATTTAGCTCCTTTTGTGTGAAGAAATACTTTAAACTCGGTGGTCAGTATAAATCTGACACTGAGCTCCATACAGATGGTGTCGCCAGATCTTCAATGCAAACACTACTACAGCAAGTTCCAAATTATATGTAGGATAATTTCTTTCATGGTCATATAACGTGTACTCATAGAACAATGATTCCAATTGAAGTGCAGCCAATCTTCCTGCTATCAGCTCCATCTTCAACACGTTAATTTCCTACTGTAATGGCCTTGGAAGTTTTTCAGTTGCTGCAGAACAGTAGATTTCCTACTTAACACATTAGCAACACGATTGGCTTTATCGGGATTGTAGAGGATTTTGTAGGAAATAAATAGGCAAAAACGTATCAGAGTAGCACAGCAGAACAATAAAAATTTTTCAAGATTGTTAAATATCTCATGATTTAATATACAATAAACCAACAATAATTCAAACTCATACCTCAAGGACGCCAATCTATAGGAGGAGAATGATCGGAGGGCTTCAACCAACTAGCCTTCTCTACTATTCTCCAATTTCAGAATGGCTAAGTGTGTGGGCACTCTGAACCTTGATCGGTATGCTAGCAACTAGTCTTCTTCCGACCACCCAGATCTCTAAAGAACTTATTGTCACAGTGAGTTGTGCAACAATAAGACTGCTCACCTGAGAGTCTGTGTTCTGAGAGAACTGGAGTGGTAGGACCTCTATTTATAGACTTGCATGAGGCAATCATCTGAATTCGAATTGGATTAGGAGAAGCTTTTCTCCCTTATCTACTCACAAAATCTGAAATTTTCCAAGCCAAATCCTAACAAAAAAATTCAGCCATTATGTAGATTTTGTATTCCAAATTCAAACAGGATTTTAACTTGAATTTTGTCTTACCATTAACCAACCAAAAATCTTAAAATCTATAAGGATTTTTAATGAATATTTTCAGCCACAAAAAGTAGGGGGATTATCAAAATTCAACTAGGATTTTCAATCTTGAATTTTATCTCATCCTTATCCAAAATAACCAAAAATCTCCTTGAGATTTGGCTTCAAAATTTCGGCCACTTTTAGTGAGAAGAGAATCCAAATTGAAGTGGGATTAAAACTTGAATTTTTCCCTGAACCTTATCCACAAAAAAATCAAAAAATTCCATGAGGATTTTCCTCAAAATTTCTAACCAAGTTAGTTAGGATTTGGATTCAAAATTCAAGTAGGATTCAAACAAGATTTTCCTCTTCATAGTCCAACTCAAATTCGAATTCTAGCCTTGTGGAATTATCCACAAAGAATTCGAATTCCACATGGACTGTGAATCAAAATTTGAATTTCAAAATTCAAAATTCAAAATTCAAATCAAATTTCAAATTTCAAATTTCAAATTTAAATTTCAAATTCAAATTTCAAATTCAAATTTCAAATTTAAATTTAAAATTCAAATTTCAAAATTCAAAATTCAAAATTCAAAATTCAAAATCCACAAACAGTTGTATTTCAAATTCTTGTTTTCATGGATAGTTTTCTACAACTCCAATCTAATTTCAAATAAAATCATGGCAACTTTATTTGGAGTTCGAATAATTGTGTACTTTATTATCTAAAACAAAATCTGAATTCAACCGGAGAGAATCTTGTCCACCATCTTAATCCTATGTCAACACCATCCATGCATAATCAACTAGCCAATAGCATACTCAAATCAATTTGCCAATTGTTAAGGAATTATGTGGAGCTAGTAGATTGACCAATTGGATATATATAATCGGGCTCCTGTGAATCCATATGATCATCATTCTTTACCGAGCAACTCAACCATACGATCACTAATTTTAGAGTCACACCACTATAAGCCTGAAACAGAATTCCCAATTATATACTGTATTATGTAAGCCTATGACAAGCTATCGTCCAATGACCTTGTCATGTATGCAAAACCCTCATATGATATCCATGATTAGCCTTAGGTAAAAGTCCGTTCAATCCTACTAATCAGGCTATCATAAAGTTCCATTATACTACCGAATAAAGAAAATGATTATTCACCATATGTGAATAAGAAGTCATCCGCCCAGTAGACGACCCAAGGCCTTGTCCATTTTCACATCCAGTATAATGCCTTTAAGAGGATACCCTTTACTCCTTATTAGAGCTATGATTTCGATATCTGTAAACAAACCCTTCATCGTATACAAATCATGCACCCAACGAACCGGTCTATAAGCTTACTACCTCTGAGATGCTTTAGCCATTGGAACATCAAAGTACACAAGTCATATATATAAAGTAGTTCATTCACTCAGGATTAAGCTTACTGCATAATGAACGTCAAAAGCAGATTGATCCACTCATAGTGGACTACGTAGATCAGTCATGCTTTAGTCCCAGTTTAATATGTCACTACCAAGCAGTATATCTATGTTTCTACTTGGGAGTTTATGCTCCAAACAGTCAAGACAAACCATCCCCACCATGGCTTTAGACAACATAATAGTCTTAATATGAGTTAGGTGCTCGGTCTAACCCCATAGATTACAGACCTTAGTTTAGATCGCTTACTTTAGAACATTATCTTCTTACATATAAAAGTCTATTGCATGCAACGTTCTAATATTTTTAACACAAGCAGTCAGGGAGCCATATTTGCTTACATTTACTTTAACATGTAAATAGAATGAGGACAAACAGCAATGTAATGAATAACCTCTATATATAATTTTATTATCCAGTTCAAAATAAATACATTAAAATGTCTCTAATCCTTAGGGCATTTCCTAACAATCTCCCACTTGCCCTAAGCCAGTAGATGTGCCATGTTACGCATCCCCATCGCCTCTACATGCCTTTCAAAGTTTCTAGCCGCCAAAGTCTTAGTAAAGGGATCGGTAATGTTGTCCTCAGACACGATCTTACATACATCTACCTGTCTTGTCTCCACGTGCCCTCTAATAATGTGATATCTTCGATCTATGTGCTTGGTCCTCTTGTGGTGTCGAGATTCCCTTATGTTGGCAATAGCCCAGTGTTATCACCGTAAAGTGTGATAAGCTTGTCAACATCCGAAATGACCTCAAGGTCTCTAAAGAACTTGCAGAGCCAAACCACTTCTTTAGATTCCTCAGCTATAGCCACATACTCAGCCTCCATAGTAGAGTCAGTTGTGCAACCCTGCTTCACGCTCCTCCACACAATGGCACCTCCTCCGAGTAAGAACACTGATCCTAATGTCGATTTCCTCGAATCCTTTCAAATCTGGAAGTCTAAGTCTGTATATCCGATAGGTGTTAGGTCCCCTCCAGAATACACTAGCATATAATCCCTCGTTTTCTTAAGATACTTGAGTATATACTTTACTGCTTGCCAGTGCTTGGTTCCAGGATTCGCTTGATATCGACTCACCATACCTACTGCAAAACATATATCTGGGCAAGTGCAAAGCATAGCATACATAAGGCCACCCACAGCGGATGCATAAGGGACCTTACTCATACGCTCTCTTTCTTTTGATGTCTTAGGACAGTCATCCAATGAAAGAGTTAGACCGATAATGGAAGGTTGTGAACCTTCCTTTGCCTCTTGCATTGCATATTTGTCAATTATTTTATCTATGTATGAAGCTTGGGATAGCACTATCATTTTGTCCTTTCGATCTTTGAAGAGATGAATGCCTAGAACATAATTAGTTTCTCCCAAGTCCTTCATGTCAAACTGTTGGTGTTGCAAAAGCTTGACCGATGATAAGTTCCCTATATCATTCCCAATGAGTAGTATATCATCGACATAGAGTACCAGAAAGACTACTTTTTCATCCTTAATAGGTTTATAAACACAAGGTTCGTCAATGTTCTACTTAAAACCAAATGTCTTGATCACTTGATCAAATCTCTAGTTCCATGAGTGGGATGCTTGCTTTAATCCATAAATGGATCTAAGCAACTTGCAGACTTTCCTTTCTTGGCCTTTTGCCACGAACCCTTCGGGCTGTATCATATAGATACACTCCTCAAGATGGCCATTCAAGAATGCTGTCTTAACGTCCATTTGCCAGATCTCGTAATCGAGAGCCGCAGTAATGGACAGAAGAATATGGATAGACTTCAGCATAGCGACAGGCGAAAAGGTTTCATCGTAATCGATTCAAGCCTTTTGCATGTACTCCTTTGCAACCAGTCTAGCATTGAAAGTTTCCACTCTCCCTTCCGCATCCTTCTTTCTTTTGTAGACCCACTTGCATCCAATGGGTTTTATCCCATTTGGTAGATTTACAAGCTCCCAAACAGAGGTAGATTTGATAGAATCCATCTCATTGTTCATAGCCTGTTTCTAAGATTTAGAATCAACATCATTTATAGCTTCATCATAAGTGACCGGATCATCTTTATGCTCATGAGCCTCGGCCTGGTATACCTCAGCATCATACATGAAGAAATTAGGCTTTTTTGAAACCCTCCTACTACGACAAAACACCCTAAATTGTTGATCGTCTGTAGGTCTTTCATCAGAATTCGGACTTGCGTCCAAGACCAAAACCTGTGGAGCAGTTCTTTTACCTGATAACTCCTCTAGCACTACTTTGCTTCGAGGCTTAAAGTCATTCATATGACTTTCCTCTAAGAATGTCGCATGGGTTGAAACAATGACTTTTTGTTCCTTCAGGTTATAGAACAGACCTCTTTTAGTTTCTTTAGGATACCCTACAAACATATACAATTCTGATCTTGGTTCCAACTTCTTCGCATCCCTATCCAGTACATGGGCCGGGCAGCCCCATATTCTCATATGTCCAAGGGAAGGCTTCCTGCCACGCCACAATTCATACGGAGTCCTGGGAATTGATTTGCTTAGAACCTGGTTCAGAATATAGCACGCCGTTTGTAAAGCATATCCCCGGAATGATAACGGCAGCATTGAATAACTCATCATGGATCGTACCATATCCAACAAGGTCTTGTTTCTCCTTTTGGCTACACCATTTTGTTGTAGAGTACCAGGTGCAGTCAATTGGGATAATATCCCATTCTTTACAAGATGTCCTAGAAATTCGCTGGAGAGGTATTCACCACCTCGATCAGATCAAAGTGTCTTTATGGATTTACCCAATTGCTTTTCCACTTCCACACGATACTCTTTGAACTTGTCAAAGGTTTCACTCTTGTGGTGCATCAAATACACATATCCATATCTTAAGTGATTGTCTATAAAGGAGACATAATACTCGAACCCTCTTCATGCTACGACATTCATGGGGCCATATACGTTAGTGTGAATAATTTCAAAGAGTTCTTGAGCCCTAGTACCCTTAGCTCCAAAAGACCTCTTAGTCATCTTACCCTCAAGACAAGGCTTACATTGAGGAAGACGTAACTCCTCTAGAGATTCTAGAGGACCGTCTTTCACCAATCTTTGAATCCTATCTTGATTAATATGACCAAGTCTTAAATGCCAAAGATACGCCTTGTTAGAGTGAGAAACTTTCAACCTTTTAGAGTTATCTATTAATTCGGTATCAAGCAGTGAGTACATCTTTGGTTTGATCAAATATAGATTTCCATCCATCCATCCAGAACAGATAAAAGTCTTATTTCTACGAATATCAACTCTTTTACTAAAAGAAACTGAATAAGAATCCTATAAGTCTTTTACTTTATAGAAATAAGTCTTTTATCTGTTCTGGATGGATGGATGGATGGAAATCTATATTTGATCAAACCAAAGATGTACTCACTGCTTGACGCTGAATTAATAGATAACTCTAAAAAGTTGAAAGTTTCTCACTCTAACAAGGCGTATCTTTGGCATTTAAGACATAGTCATATTAATCAGGATAAGATTCAAAGATTAGTGAAAGATGGTCCTCTGGAATATTTGGAGGAGGTATGTCTTCCTCAATGTGAGTCTTGTCTAGAAGGTAAGATGACTAAGAGGTCTTTTGGAGCTAAGGGTACAAGGGCTCAGGAGCTCTTAGAAATTATGCACACTGACGTATGTAGCCCCATGAACGTCATAGCACGAGGAGGGTTTGAGTATTATGTCTCCTTTATAGATGATTACTCGAGGTATGGATATGTGTATCTGATGCACCGCAAGAGCGAAACCTTTGACAAGTTCAAAGAGTATCGTGCGGAAGTGGAAAAGCAATTGGATAAATCCATAAAGACACTTCGATCTGATCGAGGTGGCGAGTACCTCTCCGATGAATTTCTAGGACATCTTGCAGAGAACGGTATATTATCCCAATTGACAGCACCTAGTACTCCACAACAGAATAGTGTAGCCGAAAGGAGAAACAGGACCTTGTTGGATATGGTACAATCCATGATGAGTTATTCAACGTTGCCATTATCATTTTGGGGATATGCTTTACAAACGGCGTGCTATATTCTGAACAGGTTCCAAGCAAATCGATTCCCAGAACTCTGTATGAATTGTGTTGTGCCAGGAAGCCTTCCCTTGGACATATGAAAATATGGGGCTACCCGACACATGTACTGGATGGGGATGCGAAGAAATTGGAACCAAGATCAGAATTATGCATGTTTGTAGGGTATCCAAAGGGAACTAAAGGAGGTCTATTCTATAACTCGAAGGAACAAAAAGTCACTGTCTCAACCCATGCGACATTCTTGGAGAAAAGTCACACGAATGACTTTAAGCCTCGAAGCAAAGTAGTGCTAGAGGAGTTATCGGGTGAAAGAACTGCTCCACAGATTTCGGTCTTGGATGCAAGTCCGAGTTCCGGTGAAAGACCTGCAGACGATCAACAATTTAGGGTGCCTTATCGTAGTGGGAGGGTTTGGAAGAAACCTAATTTCTTCATGTATGATGTGACAACCGGGAAATTCAGGCAATTCTCGGATAAAAATGTACAAATGTATGTATATAACAATTTGTACTATTTAAAGAGTGAAATAAATGTATTTATATTGTTTAGAATATATGAAAATGTTCTAACAATACTGACGAGTAAGAATTTAGTGTTGGAAAAATTCACTGAGTTGAAACGGGTGAAACGGTGCAAAACCGGCATTGAAAACCCTAACCGAGGCAATAAAAGACGGAAAACTTCCGGGATGAATTTTGATCAAACGGAAGCAATTTAAATTGATCCGACTGCACAGGAGACCTCAGGAACACGCCGGGACGATTTCAGGAAAATTTCGACTCGAACCAGTATCGGTCAAAAAGTAGTCGAATTAATTTGAATAGTGAAAGTCAAAGTCAACTTTCACTTTAGTATTTATGACATCATAAATCAAAATTTATAAATGAAAGAAATAGGGTGGTTGGTGGCATTAATGGCCATGATTCATCTACTTTTTGATCTAAAGGCCAAGATTTGGCCAAAATTCACCCTTTTAATTTTTGAAAAATGTGGAAAGAAATGGTGATGAAAGGTGGTTAATTCTCATTGGTTTAGAGCCAAATTAATTGGCTTTCTTTCATGCATAAGTCGGCCACTTTAGGAACAAAAGGCCGAAACCAAATTTCAAGCCAAAAACCATAACAAAATTTTTCTAAGTTATTTCCATGGTGTCTACGTGAGCCACCCAAGGGAACCAAGAGATTTCTTCAAAATTTATTCACAAAAAGTGTGTCAAAACACTCCTTGAAGACAAAGGAAGCATTAGACCAAGGTAACTTCCCTTGCACTTGATTTTTTCATGGTTTTTCTTCATGAAATCCGTGGGTGAATAGTGAGAAAAAGATGGAAAATTTTTGGTTGTTTTTCATGGATTTGATGTTGGGTTATGTTAAGGATGTAATAAGGAAGAAAACCATGCAAATTGTTTAAAGAAAAACCGAAATTTTGTTGGTTTTTCAAGGGAAAATCTGTGGGTTACCTTAAGTAACCAATGAGAAAAAGTTGTGGTTTAATTGCTAACTTGCTTCCAAGCTTAAAATTGGTGAAGAATAAAGCATGAATTTCATTGTGAAAAGTTTGAAAAAAAATTTTTGGTGTGAATTATATAAGGTGGCCGTGGGGTTTGTTAAAGGTTTGGAAGAAAAATTTTGCATGGTTTATGTGATATTTGATTGATTGAAATCATGCAATTTAATATGCAAATGATGAATTTATAATTGAAAGCATGAAACAAAAATGTTGAGTATGATTTCCATTCATGAGGCCGTGGGTTATAACCCTAAGAAATTGGTTGAAAATGCCAAGAAAATGGGCTTGAAAATGTGTTGAAAAAAATGACATTTGAATAGCCTAAAGTGTGGTGAAAAGTTTGACAAAATTTGGTTCGGTTTGATTGTGAAAACCGAAACCAAATTAAGGGCAAAATTATGAAAAAAATTTTGTAATGTGGGTGATAATGTGAAATTGGAATTTAGTGAGCTTTTATGTAAAAGTTTGGAAAACTTTTACATAAAATAGGCTTGTGGTATAGTACGTAGCAGGTACATACGGTTCGAGGCGTACCTAACGCCGGAAGCCTTAAAATTACGCCGAAATGCTGCCGAAATTTCGAAAACGGCATTCGGGGTAAAATGGAAATTAAAAATAAAAGTTAGGGCCGGGACGGAAACCCGAGTCCCTAACGGAAAAATGTAATAAGTGAAACCTAAGGGGTGGTTCGTGAATAGTAACCCGTCCCCTTTAAAATTTAAAACGCGAGCAAAATTGAAAAACCGACCCCGAGGGGGGGGGGGCGTTTTTGGAAACGAAATAAAGGTCCGAGTCGGGAACGGAAAATCCGAACCTCGGAGACCTAGGTCGGGAATGTCTAGGTGAACGTTTTAAATACTAGTGAAACGTCCATTTGAGACCCTGAAACGATAGAAAATCACTAAACCGACGTAGGGGTCGGAATAGTGCTTCCCGAGGGTCGGGAAAGTGAAAAGTGGAAATAAAATAGAAATGAACCCGGTAATGATTAGAAAAGAGTCAGAAAAGTTCCTGAGAGCCAAAAATGCAGTCTGGATCGGGAAAATTTCCGTCAGGGGCAAAATTGTAATTTTGCCAAAGTATAGGGGCAAAATCGTAATTTTTCCAAAATACAGGGACAAAATCGTAATTTTGCAAAAGTTTGAGGAAAATGGGGAAAATGATAAATAAAGCCTAAAAAGTTATAAATAGGTTTTATTTAAGCTTTTAAATGAAAAATAAAAGCTATAAATGGAAATGAAATTAACAGACAAAGTTTTGTCTGTAGGATCCAAAAATCGACCTACAAGGAAGGCGATCCGAGATCCAAGAGAGAAAGAAAGGAAAGAGACTGATAAGGTAAGTTCAGACATTTACCTGTCTGCAACATATAGCATTATTATTGCTAACTTTGATGTACTAACTATAAGTTAGGTACATATGTGCTACGGGCACTATTATAGAGTAGAGAGAGAGACGTAATGTGCTACGGGCACTATTGAGAATGGACACATTATTAATTGTGCTTCGGGCACTAGAGCGAGGTTAATGAAACTCACTCACCTAAAATTAAAATGTGAACCATTGCTAACCACGGGACAATGTGAAGTCACTGGGTTAGAAATTTAAAAAGTCGGTAATGAAACCACTTTCTGGCGTACCAGCCTTCCGTACAGGGAGGTACTTTTGCCTTCGGGGCTATGAGACTAAGGCTGTGGAGGTCAGCACTGATGTACCGCTCCCAGTCATGTAAAATTTTACCTTCGGGGCTATGAGATTAAGGCTGTGGAGGTCAGCACTAATGTACCGCTCCCAGTCATGCGCACCTAAATGGTACTGCCAACCTGAGCTCAAAACCAGAACGTAATCAAAGATAATGACCTAAAACTGAAACTGTGCCATAATTGAGCATAAGACAGTTAGTGAGAGCACTAACATCGCTGTAGATGTACTAGTGTGATACAGTGTTGTAGTCAACCTTACTATTCACGTATGAATAGTGGTCAAAGTTACTATTACTAGTGTGATACAGTGTTGTAGTCAACCTTACTATTCACGTATGAATAGTGGTCAAAGTTACTATTCATGTATGAATAGTGGTCAACAGTACTATTCATAGAAATTTTATTTCTTGCATGTTTGAACTTACTAAGCCTGTAGCTCACCATTTTTGCTAATGTTGCAGGTAAGCGACCAGCTCAGTAGCTTGTTTGACTGGATGCGGACAGGATGGCGCGTGTCAAATCGGATAACTGGGCGAGGGATATGGTCCTGCCAGAGTTTTTCTGCTGAGCGATAAAAAGGAAAAAAAAAAAAAAGAAACAGTCTTTTGTAATATTATATATTTACGAAAGTACTGTAATATGTAAATTACTTTGTACTTGCCAACAAAGTAAATAGTGGGAAATATTTACATGATGTTTAAAGAAAAAAAAAATTTTCCCTAAAAACGTCATGATTTAAAAAGAGAGAGAGATAAGCCGGCGACCCATGAGAGTACAATCTATCGCAGTTAGCGATAAAGCTCAACTGTAATAGTATTGTATGATCTCTACGAGGGGCGGGCCGCCACATATGATGCTGAGGTATACCAGGCCGAGGCTCATGAGCATGAAGATGATCCGGTCACCTATGATGAAGCTATAAATGATGTTGATTCTAAATCTTAGAAACAGGCTATGAACAATGAGGTGGATTCTATCAAATCCAACTCTGTTTGGGAACATATAGATTTGCCAGATGGGATAAAACCCATTGGATGCAAATGGGTCTACAAAAGAAAGAAAGATGTGGAAGGGAGAGTGGAAACTTTCAAAGCTAGACTAGTTGCAAAGAGGTATACACAAAATGCTGGAATCGATTACGATGAAACCTTTTCACCTGTTGCTATGCTGAAGTCTATCTGTATTCTTCGGTCCGTTGCTGTGGCTCTCGATTACGAGATCTGGCAAATGGATGTCAAGACGGCATTCTTGAATGGCCATCTTGAAGAATGTATCTATATGACACAGCCCGAAGGGTTCGTAGCAAAAGGCCAAGAAAGAAAAGTCTGCAAGTTGCTTAGATCTATTTATGGATTAAAGCAAGCATCCCGCTCATGGAACTAGAAGTTTAATCAAGCAATTAAGACATTTGGTTTTGAGCAGAACGTTAATGAACCCTGTGACGTATTAAGGATGGAAAAGTGATCTTTCTGATACTCTATGTCGATGATATACTACTCATTGGAAATAATGTAGGGAACTTATCATCGGTCAAGCTTTGGTTACACCAATAGTTTTACATAAAGGACTTGAAAGAAGCTAATTATATTCTAGGCATTCATCTCTTCTGAGATCGAAAGAACAAAATGATAGCGTTATCCCAAGCTTTATACATAGGTAAAATAATTGACAAATATGCAATGCAAGAGGCAAAGAAAGGTACATAACCTTCTATTGTCGGTCTAACTCTTTCATTGGATGACTATCCCAAGACATCAGCAGAAAGAGAGCGTATGGGTAAGGTCCCTTATGCATCCGCTGTGGGTAGCCTTATGTATGCTATGCTTTGCACTCGCCTAGACATATGTTTTGCAGTAGGTATAGTGAGTCGATATCAAGCGAATCCTAAAACCAAGCACTGGCAAGTAGTAAAGCATATACTCAAGTATCTTAAGAGAACGAGGGATTATATTCTGGTGTATTCTAGAGGGGACCTAACACTCATAGGATACACGGACTCAGACTTCCAGACTTGTAAGGATTCGAGGAAATCGACATCTGGATCAGCATTTTTGCTCAGAGGAGGCGCCATTGTGTGGAGGAGCGTGAAACAGGGCTACACAGCTGACTCAACTATTGAGGCTGAGTATGTGGCTACGGCTGAGGCATCTAAAGAAGCAGTTTGGTTCTGTAAGTTCTTTAGAGACCTTGAGGTCATTCCGGGTGTTGACAAGCCTATTAGACTTTATTGTGATAACACTGAGGCTATTGCCAACACAAGGGAATCTCGGCACCACAAGAGGACCAAGCACATAGATCGGTGATATCATATCATTAGATGGCACGTGGAGACAGGACAAGTAGATGTATGTAAGATCACGTCCGAGGACAACATTCCCGATCCCGTTACTCAGACTTTGGTGACTAGAAGCTTTGAGAGGTATGTAGAGGCGATGGGAATGCGTAACATGGCACATATGCTAGGTTAGGGCAAGTGGGAGATTATTCGAAAATGCCCTAAGCATTAGAGACATTTTGATGTATTTATTTTGAACTGGATAATAAAATTATATCTAGAGGTTATTCATTACATTGCTATCTATCCTCATTTTATTTACATGTTAAAGTAAATGTAAGCAAATATGGCTCCCTGACTGCTTGTGTTAAACTGTTAGAACGTTGCATGCAATGGACTTTTGTATGTGAGAAGACAATGTTCTAAAGTAAGCGGTCTAAACTATGGTCTGTAGTCTATGGGGTTAGACCGAGCATCTAACTCATGTTAAGACTATTATGTTGTCTAAAGCCTTGGAGGGGACGGTTTGTCTTGACTGTCTGGAGCATAAACTCCCAAGTAGAGACATAGATATGTTCCTTGGTGGTGATATATTAGACCGGGACTAAAGCGTGATTGATCTACGAAGTCTGCTTTGAGTAGATCAATCTGCTTTTGATGTTCATTGTGCAGTAACCTTAATCCTGAGTAAATGGACAACTTCATGTATATGACTTATGTACTTTGATGTTCCAATGGCTAAAGTGTCTCTAAGGTAGTAAGCTTATAGACCGGTTCGTTAGGTGCATGACTTGTATACGATGAAGGGTTCGTTTGCAGATATCGAAATCATAGCTCTAATAAGGAGTTAAGGGTATCCTCTTAAAGGCATTATACTGAATGTGAAAATGGACAAGGCCTTGGGTCGTCTGCTAGGCGGATGGCTTCTTATTCATATGTGGTGAATAATCATTTTCTTTATTCGGTAGTATAATGGAACTTTAAGATAGCCTGATCAGTAGGATTAAACGGACTTTGGCCTAAGGCTGATCATGGATATTATATGAGGGTTCTGCATACATGACAAGGTCATTGGACGATAGCTTGTCACAGGCTTACGTAATACGGTATATAATTGGGAGTTCAGTTTCAGGTTTATAGTGGTGTGACTCTGAAATTAGTGATCATATGATTGAGTTGTTCGGTTAAGAATGATGATCATATGGATTTGCAGGAGCCCGATTATATATGTCCAATTAGTCCCTCTACTAGCTCCACATAATTCCTTAACGTTTGGCAAATTGATTTGTGTATGCTATTGACTAGTTTATTATGCATGGATGGTGTTGACATAGGATAAGGATGGTTGACAAGATTCTCTCCTGTTGGATTCAGATTTTGTTTTGGATAATAGAGTACACAATTATTCGAACTCTAAATAAAGTTGCCATGATTTTATTTGAAATTGGATTGGAGTTGTAGAAAATTATCCATGAGAACAAAAATTGAAATACAGCTGTTTTGTGGATTTTGAAATTTTAAATTTGAAATTTGAATTCAAATTTTGAATCACAATCCAAGTGGGATTCGAATTTCTTGTGGTAAATCCACAAAGAATGAAATTCGAATTTGAGTTGGATATGAAGAGGAAAATCTTGTTAGAATCCTACTTGAATTTTGAATCCAAATCCTAACAATAATGGATGAAAATTTTGAGAATTATCCTCATGGAATTTTCAGATTTTTTTTAGATAAGGTTCAAGGAAAAATTCAAGTTTCAATCCCAGTTGAATTTGGATTCTCTCCTTGCCGAATTTTTGGAGTAAATCTCCTAGGAGATTTTTGGTTATTTTGGATAAGGATGAGATAAGATTCAAGCTTGAAAATCCTAGTGAAATTTTGATTCTCCCTTATCCAAAAGTGGCTGAAATTTTGGTGGGGATTTTCCCCTTGGATTTCAGATTTTTTGGTTGAAAAAGGGAGATAAAATTCTAGTTAAAATCTTGTTTAGATTTGGATTGGAATTATCCTAAAGTGGCCAAATTTGTTGTTGGGATTTTCCCCTTTGAAAATTCAAATTTTGTGCTTGTGGATGGGGGAGAATATCTTCTCCAAGTCCAATTCGAATTCAAGAATCACCTCATGCAGGTCTATAAATAGAGGTACTGCCACCCCAGTCCTCTAAGACCACAGACTCTCAGGTGAGCAGGCTTATTATTGCACAACTCACCATGACAATAAGTTCTTTAGAGATCTGGTTGGTCGAAAAAAGACTAGCAGTGCTAGCATACCGATCGAGGTTCAGAGTGCCCACATACTCAGCCATTTGAGAATTGGAGAATAATAGAGAAGGCTAGTTCGTTGAAGCCCTCTGGTCATTCTCCTCCTGCAGATTGGCGTCCTTGAGGTATGAGTTTTAATTGTTGTTGGTTTATTGTATATGGCATCATGAGATATTTAACGATCTAAAAAATTTTATTGTTCCGCTACGCCACTCTGATATGTTTTTACCGATTTATTTTCCTACACCCTGATCATCCGCTCATAAGCTTGGAGTAGCTTTATGAGCTCGGTTAGTCCTAACTCCCTTATTGCCAGATTATAGGTGGCCTTAAACCCCATAAAATCTTTTAATAGAGTTTTGAATACCATCTCGATCTGGGTGTTGTTGTCCAAGTCAACACTGTTTTCGCCAGCTTAAGCAAAGAATCCCATTAGAGTGATCATATGGTCCTTCACCGGAATACCTGCCTTCTGCTTGGAGTTCATAATGCTGGTTATAGCAGACTGTCGAGCCAATTTTTCTTGGCCTCTGAACGTGTCCTCCTGATTTTCCATGATCTCTTCAGCAACTTGATAAGTCTCATGCTGCTTTTGTAAAGCACTCGTCATGCTAGCCAGAATGTAGCATTGAGCTATCTCATTGGATTCTCTCCAACGAGTATAGGCAACTGGGACTTCCTCAAGCGGTGTGTCAGGTTTAGGCCCAGGTGGGCATGGTTCGTCTTGTACGAACTTATGTCTCTCGCAGTTGAGAACTATTAGCAGATTTCTTTTCCACTCTTTATAATTATCGCCATTCAACTTATTTTCAGTAAGTATTGAAATGAGGGGTGTCAGTGACATTTTGAACTGAAATAACATTATACTAGACATCATTACAAAGCCCAAGCAAATATAAAGATAATTTAGCAAATAAAACATACAAGTATGTTCCTACATGAAACTTGAAAAACATGTAGTATTGCAACGGTAATTCTTAGCAGCTGTTGCCCCAAGCCACTGAGCGGTGGTCATGAGACAAATAGCCGGAACATGGACCCCGTCCAATAAATATATGTTCCCTTAAATCCTCTAAGGTTAAGACATATATTAATAACTACTTATTCGGCCACCAGTTTAGTTAACAGAGCTTCTAAGGAAGGTTAATAACTAAATGAGTCTTAAGTGTATAACCATTGATTACGTAGCCCGATCCACGTCCTACCAAGCCACCAAGGGGTGGTCATGAATAGGATCGTGCCCGAACACGTTTTCTACATAGGAGATCCAACCTAGTATACTGGCGGCAGTAAACACCTACCAAGGGGTGTGGTCAGGGTAGAACTGACGCGAGGTATTACCATGCTTTCACACATGGATCAACAATGGAGGCCATGTGTTTTGTTTGAAACCCCCTCCCACTCAATATTTTGAAAAACATGCAAGTTTTGACAAATATGTATAATCAATATAGTTTGAGCAGCACTCACCTATCTTATATGACATGTTATCAAATATGCATATAAAACATCCATCAATACATATTTATACATCCATGACATATCACAGAAAAAATAATTGACAGAATAACCAAGCCATGGTTCCATCCTAGAACAAAGAAAATAAAGATTACAAAATTCCATCCAAAGCATTCTTTGGGTCTTGAATTTTGTTCTGTCTTCTTGTATCCATCTTTATGTAGCCTCTCCATTTATTTCTCATCCCTTGAATCATTTAAAATTTAAATCCCAAAAATTTTAATTTCAAATTCAAATTCCAAATTCGAATTTCAAATTTAAATTTAAATTTCAAATTTTAAACAATTTTAAATATCATGTGTAATAATATGTAATTTAAAAAATTTTAAACTTTCAATTACATATTTTTAAATATGATTTAAAATTAAATCTCAAATTTAAAAATCAAAATTTTTTGATTTCCGAACCATCGGCCCCACGGCCCTAGAGGCCAGCAGCAGCCGTGGGCAGGCCCCAAACCCCGGGGGGACTAATAGGCCACGGCCATAGGCCCATGTGTAGCCTTGCCGGGCTACAGGCCAAACTGCAGCCACAGGCTGCACGCCCAGGGCTGCGGCCAGTCCTTGGGGGGCCACGGCCACCCTCGGCTGCAGATAGTGTCTGCGGCCGTGGCTGGTGCAGCTGTGGGCAGGGGCGGTCGCAACCCCATCCTGCCCAAGGGCAGGGGCTGCAGCCCCACCATGGCTGGTGGACCGATCCGAGGGGTCGGTCCTCGATTTTCGTGGCATATTTCAATTTACCCATTAGGATCTCCAAAATTAATTTGAATCCTAATTAAATTGAAATTTTCCACATAATCAAAATTTCAACCTTTAAATTAAATTTAACTTTTTGGGAAAAACAAATTACGGTCTTCAAACTTCAATCTTCTCCAAGAATAATTACATAAAATTTTCTAAACCGTTTCCGGTGTACGAAAAATCTAATCACAATAATTCTAAGAGACAAAAAATTAAAATCCATGGGAAAATTACAGTAATAATAAACTGCTCCCATGGTTACATAAAAAATTCCTAAATATAATTTTCTAAATTCTAAGGAACCATAACCGGTATAAAACAAGCATGCTTATGATAATTAAAAAAAATTAAGATAATGGCATACTACATACATAATACATGATAACAACATAAAGGAATCCTAGAATGCCACTCTCTAAATATCAAATCCATACATAAATAAAAAGACTAATTAATTGTCTAATTTATGTACATGACAGAGTCATGAGATGGCTCTGATACCAATTGTAGGAAATAAATCGGTAAAAACGTATCAGAGTGGCGCAGCGAAACAATAAAAATTTTTTAAGATCGTTAAATATTTCATGATGCCATATACAATAAACCAACAACAATTTAAACTCATACCTCAAGGACGCCAATCTGCAGCAGGAGAATGATCAGAGGGCTTTAACCAACTAGTCTTCTCTACTATTCTCCAATTCCTAAATGGCTGAGTGTGTGGGCACTCTGAACCTCGATCGGTATGCTAGCACTGCTAGTCTTCTTCCAATCACCCAGATCTCTAAAGAACTTATTGTCACGGTGAGTTGTTCAACAATAAGCCTGGTCATCTGAGAGTTTGTGGTTTGAGAGAACTGGAGTGACAGGACCTCTGAATTTGAATTGGATTAGGAGAAGATTTTCTCCCTTATCCACTCATAAAATCTGAAATTTTCCAAGCCAAATCCTAACTAAAAAATTTGGCCATTATGTGGATTTTGTATTCAAAATTCAAACAGGATTTTAACTTGAATTTTATCTCACCATTAACCAACCAAAAATCTGAAAATCTATAAGGATTTTCAATGAATATTTTCAGCCACAAAAAGTAGGGGGAGAATCAAGATTCAACTAGGATTTTCATGCTTAAATTTTATCTCATCTTTATCCAAAATAACTAAAAATCTCCTTGAGATTTGCCCTCAAAATTTTAGCCACTTTGTAAGTAGAGGCATGGATATGTTACTTGGTGTTGACATATTAGACCGGGACTAAAGTGTGATTGATCTACGAAGTCCGCTTTGAGTGGATAATCTGCTTTTGACGTTTATTGTGCAGTAACCTTAATCCTGAGTAGATGAACAACTTCATATATATGACTTGTGTACTTTGATGTTCGAATAGCTAAAGCGTCTCAGAGGTAGTAAGCCTATAGACCGGTTCGTTGGGTGCATGACTTGTATACGATGAAGGGTTTATTTACAGATATCAGAATTATAGCTCTAATAAGGAGTTAAGGGTATCCTCTTAAAGGCATTATACTGGATGTGAATATGAACAAGACCTTGGGTCATCTGCTGGGTGGATGACATCTTATTCACATATAGTGAATAATCATTTTCTTTATTTGGTAGTATAATGGAACTTTAAGATAGCCTGATCAGTAGGATTGAATGGACTTTGATCTAAGGCTGATTATGGATATCATATGAGGGTTTTGCATACATGACAAGGTCATTGGATGATAGCTCGTCACAGGCTTACGTAATACGATATATAATTGAGAGTTCAGTTTCAGGTTTATAGTGGTGTGACTCTGAAATTAGTGATCATATGATTGAGTTATTCAGTAAAGAATGATGATCATATGGATTCACAGGAGCCCGATTATATATGTCCAATTAGTCCCTCTACTAGCTCCACATAATTCCTTAACGTTTGGAAAATTGATTTGTGTATGCTATTGGCTAGTTGATTATGCATGGGCGGTATTGACATAGGATTAGGATGGTGGACAAGATTCTTTCCGGTTGAATTCAGATTTTGTTTTGGATAATAGAGTACACAATTATTCGAACTCTAAATAAAGTTGCTATGATTTTATTTGAGATTGGATTGGAGTTGTAGAAAATTATCTATGAGAACAAGAATTTGAAATACAATTGTTTTGTGGATTTTGAAATTTGAATTTTGAAATTTGAAATTTGAATTTTGAAATTTGAATTTTCAAATTTGAAATTCAAATTTTGAATCACAATCCAAGTAGGATTCAAATTTCTTCTGGTAAATCCGCAAGGAATGAAATTTGAATTTGAGTTGAATATGGAGAGGAAAATCTTGTTAGAACCCTACTTGAATTTTGAATCCAAATCCTAACAATAATGGACGAAAATTTTGAGGATTATCCTCATGGAATTTTTAGATTTTTTTTTTGGATAAGGTTTAGGGAAAAATTCAAGTTTCAATCCCAGTTGAATTTGGATTCTCTCCTCCCTGATTATGGCTGAAATTTTGAGGAAGACATCCTAGGAGATTTTCGGTTATTTTGGATAAGAATGAGATAAGATTCAAGCTTGAAAATCCTAGTGGAATTTTGATTCTTCCCTTATCTTTTGTGGTCGAAATTATTTGGTGAAAATCCTTAAGGATTTTTGGATTTTTTGGTTGAAAAAAAGGGAGATAAAATTCAAGTTAAAATCTCGTTTAGATTTGAATTGGATAATCCTAAAGTGGCCGAAATTTTAATTAGGATTCTTCCCTTGGAAAATTCAGATTTTTTGGTTGTGGATAAGGGATAATATCTTCTCCTAATCCAATTCGAATTCAGAGAATCAATTCATGTAAGTCTATAAATAGAAGTCCTGCCACTCCAGTTCTCTTAGACCATAGACTCTCAGGTGAGTAGGCTTATTGTTGCACAACTCACCGTGACATTAAGTTCTTTAGAGATCTGGGTGGTCGAAAGAAGACTAGCAGTGCTAGCATACCGATCAAGGTTCAGAGTGCCCACACACTCAACCATTTGGGAATTGGAGCATAGTAGAGAAGACTAGTTGGTTGAAGCCCTCTGGTCATTCTCCTCCTGCAAGATTAGCGTCCTTGAGGTATGAGTTTAAATTAATGTTGGTTTATTGTATATGGCATCATGAGATATTTAACGATCTTGAAAAATTTTTATTGTTCCGTTGTGCCACTTTGATACGTTTTTCTCGATTTAATTTCCTATCATTGGTATTAAAGCCATCTCATGACTATGCCATGTACATAAATTAGACAATTAATTAGTCTTTTTATTTATGTATGGATTTGTTATTTAGAGAGTGGCATTCTAGGATTCCTTTATGTTATTATCATGGATTATATATGTAGTATGTGGTTATTTTAATTTTTGAATTATTATAAGCATGCTTGTATTTGCCGGTTATGGTTCCTTAGAATTTAGAAAAATTGTATTTAGGATTTTTTATGTAACCATGGGAGCGGTTTATTACACTGTAATTTTCCCATGGATTTTAATTTTGTCTCCTAGAATTATTATGATTAGAATTTTTTGTACAGCGGAAACAGTTTAGGATTTTTTATGTAATTATTCTTGAAGGAGATTAAAGTTTGAAAACTGTAATTTATTTTTCCCAAAAGTTAAATTTGATTTAAAAGTTGAAATTTTGATTGTGTGGAAAATTTCAATTTAATTGGGATTCAAATTAATTTTTGGAGATCCTAATGGGTAAATTGGAATATGACATGAAAATCGAGACATGACCCCTCGGGATAGGCCATCGGGCCTTGATGGGGTTGTAGCCCCTACCCCTGTATAGGCCATGACCACCCACGGTCGTAGGCTTGGCCTGCAGCCTAGGCATGTAGGCTGCCGGCTGCTGCGCCCAGCCTAGGCATGCAGCTTGACACTACAGGCTTGGCCTGCAGCCCGGCAGGGCTGCACATGGGGTGGCCGTGGGCTACCAGCCCCTCGGGGGCTGTGGGCTGCCCACGGCGTCTGCTGGCTTCCGGGGGCAGTGGGGGTGACGGTTCAAAAATCGAAAATTTTGATCTTTAAATTTAAGATTTAATTTTAATCGTGTTTAAAAATATGTAATTGAAAATTTGAAATTTTTTGAAATTGCATATTATTACACATGATGTTTAAAATTGTTTAAAATTTGAATCTAAAATTTAAATTTGAAATTCGAATTTGGAATTCTAATTTGAAATTTAAATTTTTGGAATTTAAATTTTAAATAATTATTGGGATGAGAAATAAATGGAGAGGCTACATAAAGATGGATATAAGAAGACGGAACAAAATTCAAGACCCAAAGAATGCTTTGGATGGAATTTTGTAATCTTTAATTTTCTTTGTTCTAGGATGGATCCATGGTTTGGTTTTTCTATCAATTATTTTTTTTTTGTGATATGTCATGAATGTATAAATATTTATTGATGGATGGTTTATATGCATATTTGATAGCATGTCATATAGGATAGGGTTGTGTCGCTCATACTATATTAATCATACATATTTGTCAAAACTTGAATGTTTTTCAAAATATTGAGTGGGAGAGGGTTTCAAACAAAACCCACGGCCTTCATTGTTGATCCATATGTGACAGCATGGTAACGCCTCGCGTTAGTTCTGCCCTGACCACACCCCTCGGTAGGTGTTTACACCGCCGGTATACTAGATTGAATCTCCTATGTGGAAAACGTGTTCAGGTACGATCCTATTCATGACCACCCCTCGGTGGCTTGGTAGGATGTGGATCGGGCTACGTAAACAATGGTTATACACTCAAGACTCGTTTAGTTATTAACCTTTCCTAGAAGCTCTGTTAACTAAACTGGTGGCCAAATAAGCAGTTATTAATACATATCTTAACCTTGGAGGATTTAAGGCAACATATATTAATTGGACGGGGTCCATGTTCTGGCTATTTGTTTCATGACCACCCCTCAGTGGCTTAGGGCAATAGGGGTTGAAAATTACCGTTGCAATGCTACATGTTTTTCAAGTTTCATATAGGAACATAATTGTATGTTTTATTTGCTAAATTATCTGTATATTTGCTTGGGCTTTGTAATGATGTCTAATATAATTTTATTTCAGTTCAAAATGTCACCGACACCCCTCATTTCAATACTTACTAAGAATAAACAAAATGGTGATAATTATAAAGACTGGAAAAGAAATCTGTTGATAGTTCTCAGCTACGAGAGACACAAGTTTGTACTGGACGAACCATGCCCACTTGGGCCCAAAGCTGACATGCAGCTTGAGGAGGTCCCAGTTGCCTATACTCATTGGAGAGAATCTAAAGAGATAGCTCGATACTACATTCTGGCTAGCATGACGAGTGCTTTACAAAAATAGCATGAGACTTATCAAGTTACTGGGGAGATCATGAAAAATCTAGAGGACATGTTCGTAGGCCAAGAAAAATTGGCTCGACAGTCCGCTATAACCAGTATTATGAACTCTAACCAAAAGGCAGGTACTCCAGTAAAGGACCATATGATCACTCTAATGGGATTCTTCGCTGAGGCTGCAGAGAACGATGCTGAGTTAGACTACAACACCCTGATTAAGATGGTGTTCAAAACTCTATCTAAAGATTTTGTGGGGTTTAAGGCCGCATACAATCTGGTGACAAGAGAGTTAGGACTAACCGAGCTCATGAAGCAACTGTAAGCTTATGAGTAGATGATCAGGGATAGGGATGCGGTCCAACCCAAAAGAGAGGCCAATTTGACGGAATTTTCCAAACCCTCATGGAAGAGGAAGTGGCCAAATTAGAAGTAAGCAGCTTCCAGTTCTTTTAATCCTCTTGTCTCATATGGGAAGAAGAACAAGAAGAACAAGAAGCCCAGAGACCCTAAAAGTCCAAGTGCCTCTATTGTGGGAAGGTAGGTCAGTTCAAGAAGGCTTGCCAGGAATTCCTAGCTGCCAAGGGCTGTAGGAAAATAAACCGGTAAAAACGTATCAGAGTGGCGCAGCGGAACAATAAAAATTTTTAGATCGTTAAATATCTCATGATGCCATATACAATAAACCAACAACAATTAAAACTCATACCTCAAGGACGCCAATCTTGCAGGAGGAGAATGACCGGAGGCTTCAACCAACTAGCCTTCTCTACTATTCTCCGATTCCCGAATGGCTGAGTGTGTGGGCACTCTGAACCTCGATCGGTATGCTAGCACTGCTAGTCTTCTTCCGACCACCTAGATCTCTAAAGAACTTTATTGTCACGATGAGTTGTGCAACAATAATCCTACTCACCTGAGAGTCTGTGGTCTAAGAGAACTGGAGTGGCAGGACCTCTATTTATAGACCTGCATGAGGTGATTCTCTGAATTCGAATTGGACTAGGAAAAGATTTTCTCCCTTATCTTTAACCAAAAATCCAAATTTTTCATAGGATAATCCTAACAATTAAATTCGGTTTTTCTAGGATAAATCTAATCCAAATCTAAACAAGATTTTAACTAGAATTTTATCTCCCTTTTTCAACCAAAAAATCCGAAATCTTTAGGAGAAAATCTTCTCCAAATTTTCGGCCACTTTTAGGATAAGGAAGAATCAAAATTCCACTAGGATTTTTCAAGGTAAATCTCATCTCAACCTTATCCAAAAATAACTGAATTTCCTAGGATTAAGGCTCCAAAATTTCGGCCACTTTTAGGGAGGAGAGAGAATCCAAATTCAACTAGGATTGAAGCTTGAATATTCCCTTGAATCTTATCCAAAAAATCTGAATTTTTCATGAGGATTATCCTCAAAAAATTCGTCCCTTATTTGTTGGGATTTGGATTCAAAATTCAAGTAGGATTCTAACAAGATTATCCTCTCCAAATCCAACTCAAATTCGAATTTCAAACCTTATGGATTTTCCACAACAAATTCGAATCCTACTTGGACTGTAATTCAAAATTTGAATTTCAAATTTTAAATTCAAATTTCAAATTCAAATTTCAAATTTCAAATTTCAAATTTCAAATTTCAAATTCAAATTTCAAATTCGAATTTCAAATTCAAATTTCAAATTCAAATTTCAAATTCAAAATTCAAAATTCAAATTTCAAAATTCAAATTTCAAATTCCACAAAACGGTTGTGTTTCATATTCTTGTTCTCATGGATAATTTTCTACAACTCCAATCCAATCTCAAATAAAATCATGGCAACTTTATTTGGAGTTCGAATAATTGTGTACTCTATTATCCAAAACAAAATCTGAATCCAACCGGAGAGAATCTTGTCTACCATCCTAATCCTGTGTCATCACCATCCATGCATAATAAACTAGCCAATAGCATACACAAATCAATTTGCCAACCGTTAAGGAATTTTGTGGAGCTAGTAGAGGGACTGATTGGACATATATAATCGGGCTCCCGTGATTCCATATGATCATCATTCTGTACCGAACAACTCAATCATATGATCACTAATTTCAGAGTCACACCACTATAAACCTGAAACTGAACTCCCAATTATATACCGTATTACGTAAGCCTGTGACGAGCTACCATCCAATGACCTTGTCATATATGCAAAACCCTCATATGATATCCATGATCAACCTTAGGTCAAAGTCCGTTTAATCCTACTGATCAGGCTATCTTAAAGTTCCATTATACTATCGAATCAAGAAAATGATTATTCACCATATGTGAATAAGAAGTCATCCGCCCAGCAGACGACCCAAGGCCTTGTCCATTTTCACATTCAGTATAATGCCTTTAAGAGGATACCTTTAACTCCTCAGAGCTATGATTCCGATATCTGCAAACAAATCCTTCATCGTATACAAGTCATGCACCCAACGAACCGGTCTATAAGCTTACTACCTCTGAGACGCTTTAGCCATTGGAACATCAAAGTACACAAGTCATATACATGAAGTAGTTCATTTACTCAGGATTAAGGTTATTGCACAATGAACGTCAGAAGCAGATTGATCCACTCATAGCGGACTACGTAGATCAATCACGCTTTAGTCCCGGTCTAATATGTCACCACCGAGTAACATATCCATGTCTCTACTTGGGAGTCCAGCTCCAGACAGTCAAGACAAACCGTCCCCTCTAAGGCTTTAGACAACATAATAGTCTTAACATGAGTTAGATGCTCGGTCTAACCCCATAGACTACAGACCATAATTTAGACTGCTAACTTTAGAACATTGTCTTCTCGCATACAAAAGTCCATTGCATGAAACGTTCTAACAGTTTTAACACAAGCAGTCAGTGAGCCATATTTGCTTACATTTACTTTAACATGTAAATAAGACGAGGACAGATAGCAATGTAATGAATAACCTCTATGTATAATTTTATTATCCAGTTCAAAATGAATACATCAAAATGTCTCTAATACTTAGGGCATTTCCTAACAATCTCCCACTTACCCTAAGCCAGCAGATGTGCCATGTTACGCATCCCCATCGCCTCTACATGCCTCTCAAAGCTTCTAGCTACCAAAGTCTTAGTAAAGGGATCAGCGATGTTGTCCTCGGACGCGATCTTACATACATCCACTTGTCCTGTCTCCACATGCCCTCTAATAATGTGATACCTCCGATCGATGTGCTTGGTCCTCTTGTGGTGCCGAGATTCCCTTGTGTTGGCAATAGCCCCTGTATTATCACAGTAAAGTGTGATAGGCTTGTCAATACCCGGAATGACCTCAAGGTCTCTAAAGAACTTGTGGAGCCAAACCGCTTCTTTAGATGCCTCAGCCACAGCCACATACTCAGCCTCCATAGTAGAGTCAGCTGTGCAGCCCTGCTTCACGCTCCTCCACACAATGGCGCCTCCTCCGAGTAAAAACACTGATCCAGATGTCGATTTCCTCGAATCCTTACAAGTCTGGAAGTCTGAGTCCGTGTATCCTACGGGTGTTAGGTCCGCTCCAGAATACACTAGCATATAATCCCTCGTTCTCTTAAGATACTTGAGTATATGCTTTACTGCTTGCCAGTGCTTGGTTCCAAGATTCGCTTGATATCGACTCACCATACCTACTGCAAAACATATGTCCGGGCGAGTGCAAAGCATAGCGTACATAAAGCTACCCACAGCGGATGCATAAGGGACCTTACTCATACGCTCTCTTTCTTCCGATGTCTTGGGACAGTCATCCAATGAAAGAGTTAAACCGGCAATAGAAGGTTGTGAGCCTTTCTTTGCCTCTAGCATTGCATATTTGTCAATTATTTTATCTATGTATGAAGCTTGGGATAATGCTATTATTTTGTTCTTTCGATCTCTGAAGAGACGAATGCCTAGAACATAATTAGCTTCTCCCAAGTCCTTCATGTCAAACTGTTGGTGTAACCAAAGCTTGACCGATGATAAATTCCCTACATCATTCCCAATGAGTAGTATATCATCGACATAGAGTATCAGAAAAACCACTTTTCCATCCTTAATACGTTTATAAACACAAGGTTCATCAACGTTCTGCTCAAAACCAAATGTCTTAATCGCTTGATCAAACCTCTGGTTCCATGAGCGGGATGCCTGCTTTAATCCATAAATGGATCTAAGCAACTTGCAGACTTTCCTTTCTTGGCCTTTTGCTACGAACCCTTCGGGCTGTATCATATAGATACACTCTTCAAGATGGCCATTCAAGAATGCCGTCTTGACATCCATTTGCCAGATCTCGTAATCGAGAGCCGCAGCAATGGACAGAAGAATATGGATAGACCTCAGCATAGCAACAGGCGAAAAGGTTTCCTCGTAATCGATTCCAGCCTTTTACGTGTATCCCTTTGCAACCAGTCTAGCTTTGAAAGTTTCCACTCTCCCTTCCGCATCCTTCTTTCTTTTGTAGACCCATTTGCATCCAATGGGTTTTATCCCATCCGGCAAATCTACAAGTTCCCAAACAGAGTTGGATTTCATAGAATCCATCTCATTGTTCATTGCCTGTTTCCAAGATCTAGAATCAACATCCTTTATGGCTTCATCATATGTGACCGGATCTTCCTCATGCTCATGAGCCTCGGCCTGGTATACCTCAGCATCATACATAAAGAAATTAGGTTTCTTAGAAACCCTCCCACTACGACGAGGCACCCTAAATTGTTGATCGTCTGCAGGTCTTTCACTGGAACTCGGACTTGCGTCCAAGACCGAAATCTGTGGAGCAGTTCTTTCACCCGATAACTCCTCTAGCACCACTTTACTTCGAGGCTTAAAGTCATTCATGTGACTTTCCTCCAAGAATGTCGCATGGGTTGAGACAATGACCTTTTGTTCCTTCGGGTTATAGAACAGACCTCCTTTAGTTCCCTTTGGATACCCTACAAACATGCACAATTCTGATCTTGGTTCCAACTTCTTCGCATCCCCATCCAGTACATGTGCCGGGCAGCTCCATATTCTCATATGTCCAAGGGAGGGCTTCCTGCCACGCCACAATTCATACGGAGTTCTAGGAATTGATTTGCTCAGAACCTGGTTCAGAATATAGCACGCCGTTTGTAAAGCATGTCCCCAAAATGATAATGGCAGCGTTGAGTAACTCATCATGGACCGTACCATATCCAATAAGGTCCTGTTTCTCCTTTCGGCTACACCATTCTGTTGTGGAGTACCAGGTGCAGTCAATTGGGATAATATCCCATTCTCTACAAGATGTCGTAGAAATTCATCGGAGAGGTATTCGCCACCTCGATCAGATCGAAGTGTCTTTATGGATTTATCCAATTGCTTTTCCACTTCCGCATGATACTCTTTGAATTTATCAAAGGTTTCGCTCTTGCGGTGCATCAGATACACATATCCATACCTCGAGTAATCATCTATGAAAGAGACATAGTACTCGAACCCTCCTCGTGCTGTGACGTTCATGGGGCCACATACGTCAGTGTGCACAATTTCTAAGAGCTCCTGTGCCCTTGTACCCTTAGCTCCAAAAGATCTCTTAGTCATCTTACCCTCTAGACAAGACTCACATTGGGGAAGTCGTACCTCCTCCAGAGATTCCAGAGGACCGTCTTTCACCAATCTTTGAATCCTATCCTGATTAATATGACCAAGTCTTAAATGCCAAAGATACGCCTTGTTAGAGTGAGAAACTTTCAACCTTTTAGAGTTATCAATTAATTCAGTGTCAAGCAGTGAGTACATCTTTGGTCTGATCAAATATAGGTTTCCATCCATCCATCCAGAACAGATAAAAGACTTATTTCTACGAATATCAACTCTTTTACTAAAAGAAACTGAATAAGAATCCTTTATTAAACAAGCTACCGATATAAGGTTCCTCCTAAAATTAGGAACATAAAAATAGTCTTTCAATAAAATAAACCTAAATTGATCAAAATAAAGATGAACGTCTCCCACTGCCTCAGCCACCACAAAGCTACCATCTCCAGTCCGCAACGAGAGGCTCCTATCATGTAGACTTCTCGTTTTCACGAACCCCTGCATAGAAACACAAACATGATTAGTGGCGCCCGAATCAATGACCCATGTGTCTTTCGATTCTTCCACCAAACACGCTTCTAAGTAATGAAGTTCCTTACCTTCCTTGCCCTTGGAGGCTAGGAATTCCCGGCAAGCCTTCTTGAAGTGACCTACCTTCCCACAGTGGAAGCATTTGGACTTTTTAGGGTCCTTTGGCTTCTTGTTCTTCTTCTTCTTCTTCCCGTCCGAGACAGGAGGATTAGAAGAACTGGAAGCCACTTGCTTCTTATTTGGCCTCTTCCTCTTCCGTGAGGGATTGGAAGATTCTGCCAAATTGGCCTCTCCTTTAGGTCGGACCGTATCCTCATCCCTGATCATCCGCTCATAAGCCTGTAGTTGCTTCATGAGCTCGGTTAGTCCTAACTCCTTTGTTGCCAGATTGTATGCGGCCTTAAACCCCACAAAATCTTTAGACAGAGTCTTGAACACCATCTCGATCTGGGTGTTATAGTCCAACTCAGCACCATTCTCGGCAGCCTCAGCGAAGAATCCCATTAGAGTGATCATATGGTCCTTCACCGGAGTACCCGCCTTTTGCTTGGAGTTTATAATGCTGGTGATAGCGGACTGTCGAGCCAATTTTTCTTGGCCTCCGAACATGTCTTCCAGATTATCCATGATCTCCCCAGCAACTTGATAAGTCTCATGCTGCTTTTGTAAAGCACTCGTCATGCTAGCAAGGATGTAGCATCGAGCTATTTCATTGGATTCTCTCCAACGATTATAGGCAACCGGGACCTCCTCAAGTGGTGTGTCAGGTTTGGGCCCAGGTGGGCATGGTTCGTCCAGTACGAACTTGTGTCTCTCGCAGCTGAGAACTATTAATAGATTTCTTTTCCAATCTTTATAATTGTCACCATTCAACTTATTTTCAGTAAGTATTGAAATGAGGGGTGTCAGTGACATTTTGAACTGAAATAAAATTATACTAGACATCATTACAAAGCCCAAGCAAATATACAGATAATTTAGCAAATAAAAACATACAAGTATGTTCCTACATGAAACTTGAAAAAACATGTAGCATTGCAACGGTAATTCTCAGCACCTATTGCCCCAAGCCACCGAGGGGTGGTCATGAGAACAAATAGCCGGAACATGGACCCCGTCCAATTAATATATGTTACCTTAAATCCTCCAAGGTTAAGATATATATTAATAACCGCTTATTTGGCCACCAGTTTAGTTAACAGAGCTTCTAGGGAAGGTTAATAACTAAACGAGTCTTGAGTGTATAACCATTGTTTACGTAGCCCGATCCACGTCCTACCAAGCCACCGAGGGGTGGTCATGAATAGGATCGCACCTGAACACGTTTTCCACATAGGAGATCCAATCTAGTATACCAGCGGCGGTAAACACCTACTGAGGGGTGTGGTCAGGTCAGAACTGACGCGAGGCGTTACCATGCTTTCACATATGGATCAACAATGGAGGCCGTGGGTTTTGTTTGAAACCCTCTCCCACTCAATATTTTGAAAAACATGCAAGTTTTTGACAAATTATGTATGATCAATATAGTATGAGCGGCACTCACCTATCCTATATGACATGTTATCAAATATGCATACAAAACATCCATCAATACATATTTATACATCCATGACATATCACAGAAAAATAATTGACAGAATAACCAAGCCATGGTTCCATCCTAGAACAAAGAAAATAAAGATTACAAAATTCCATCCAAAGCATTCTTTGGGTCTTGAATTTTGTTCCGTCTTCTTGTATCCATCTTTATGTAGCCTCTCCATTTATTTTTCATCCCAAGAATTATTTAAAATTTAAATTTCCAAAATTTTAAATTTCAAATTCAAACTCCAAATTCGAATTTCAAATTTAAATTTCTAACTCAAATTTTAAACAATTTTAATCATCATGTGTAATAATATGTAATTTCAAAAATTTCAAATTTTCAATTACATATTTTTAAACATGATTTAAAATTAAATCTCAAATTTAAAAATCAAAATTTTCAAATTTTGGACCGCCGCACCGCCGCCCGTGAAGGTGGCAGCCGCCGTGGCCTGCCACCAACCTCGGAGGGGCTAGCAGCCCATGGCCGCCCCTTGTGCAGCCTGCCGGGCTGCAGGCCAAGCTTGCAGCGCCAGGCTGCACGCCCAGGCTGGGCGCAGCAGCCGGCAGGCTGCAGGCCAAGCCTGCAGCGCCAGGCTGCACGCCCAGGCTGGGCGCAGTAGCCGGCAGGCTACAGGCAGCACCTGCAGCCAGTGGCTGCACGCCCAGGCTACGGCCGGCCTTGGGCAGGCCACGGCCACCCCTGGCTGCAGGCAGAGCCTGCGGCCGTGGGTGGTGTGGGCCTGTACAGGGGCTGCCGCAACCCCATCCTGCCCGAGGGCAGGGGCTGCAGCCCCACCAAGGTTTGTCGGCCTATCCCGAGGGGTCGTGTCTCGATTTTCGTGCCATATTCCAATTTACCTATTAGGATCTCCAAAAATTAATTTGAATCCCAATTAATTGAAATTTTCCACACAATCAAAATTTCAATCTTTAAATTAAATTTAACTTTTGGGAAAAATAAATTACGGTCTTCAATCTTCAATCTCCTCCAAGAATAATTACATAAAAAATTCCTAAACCGTTTCCGGTGTTCAAAAATTCTAACCATAAAAATTCTAAGAGACAAGAATTAATATCCATGGGAAAATTACAGTGTTAATAAACTGCTCCCATGGTTACATAAAAATTCCTAGATACAATTTTTCTAAATTCTAAGGAACCATAACCGGTATAAACAAGCATGCTTATAATAATTCAAAAAATTAAAATAACCACATACTTTATACATAATACATGATAACAACATAAAGGAACCCTAGAATGCCACTCTCTAAATATCAAATCCATACATAAATAAAAAGACTAAGTAATTGTCTAATTTATGTACATGGCATAGTCATGAGATGGCTCTGATACCAATTGTAGGAAAATAAACCGGTAAAAACGTATCAGAGTGGCGCAGCGGAACAATAAAAATTTTTAGATCGTTAAATATCTCATGATGCCATATACAATAAACCAACAACAATTAAAACTCATACCTCAAGGACGCCAATCTTGCAGGAGGAGAATGACCGGAGGCTTCAACCAACTAGCCTTCTCTACTATTCTCCAATTCCCGAATGGCTGAGTGTGTGGGCACTCTGAACCTCGATCGGTATGCTAGCACTGCTAGTCTTCTTCCGACCACCCAGATCTCTAAAGAACTTTATTGTCACGATGAGCTGTGCAACAATAAGCCTGCTCACCTGAGAGTCTGTGTTCTAAGAGAACTGGAGTGGCAGGACCTCTATTTATAGACCTGCATGAGGTGATTCTCTGAATTCGAATTGGACTAGGAAAAGATTTTCTCCCTTATCTTTAACCAAAAATCTGAATTTTTCATAGGATAATCCTAACAATTAAATTCAGTTTTTCTAGGATAAATCCAATCCAAATCTAAACAAGATTTTAACTAGAATTTTATCTCCCTTTTTCAACCAAAAAATCTGAAATCTTTAGGAGAAAATCTTCTCCAAATTTTCGGCCACTTTTAGGATAAGGAAGAATCAAAATTCCACTAGGATTTTTCAAGCTAAATCTCATCTCAACCTTATCCAAAAATAACCGAATTTCCTAGGATTAAGGCTCCAAAATTTCGGCCACTTTTAGGGAAGAGAGAGAATCCAAATTCAACTTGGATTGAAGCTTGAATATTCCCTTGAATCTTATCCAAAAAATCCGAATTTTTCATGAGGATTATCCTCAAAAAATTCGTCCCTTATTTGTTGGGATTTGGATTCAAAATTCAAGTAGGATTCTAACAAGATTATCCTCTCCAAATCCAACTCAAATTCGAATTTCAAACCTTGTGGATTTTCCACAACAAATTCGAATCCTACTTGGACTGTGATTCAAAATTTGAAATTCAAATTTCAAATTCAAATTTCAAATTCAAATTTCAAATTTCAAATTTCAAATTTCAAATTTCAAATTTCAAATTTCAAATTTAAATTTCAAATTCAAATTTCAAATTCGAATTTCAAATTCAAATTTCAAATTCAAATTTCAAATTCAAAATTCAAAATTCAAATTTCAAAATTCAAATTTCAAATTCCACAAAACGGTTGTGTTTCATATTCTTGTTCTCATGGATAATTTTCTACAACTCCAATCCAATCTCAAATAAAATCATGGCAACTTTATTTGGAGTTCGAATAATTGTGTACTCTATTATCCAAAACAAAATCTGAATCCAACCGGAGAGAATCTTGTCTACCATCCTAATCCTGTGTCATCACCATCCATGCATAATAAACTAGCCAATAGCATACACAAATCAATTTGCCAACCGTTAAGGAATTTTGTGGAGCTAGTAGAGGGACTGATTGGACATATATAATTGGGCTCCCGTGATTCCATATGATCATCATTCTGTACCGAACAACTCAATCATATGATCACTAATTTCAGAGTCACACCACTATAAACCTGAAACTGAACTCCCAATTATATACCGTATTACGTAAGCCTGTGACGAGCTACCATCCAATGACCTTGTCATATATGCAAAACCCTCATATGATATCCATGATCAACCTTAGGTCAAAGTCCGTTTAATCCTACTGATCAGGCTATCTTAAAGTTCCATTATACTACCGAATCAAGAAAATGATTATTCACCATATGTGAATAAGAAGTCATCCGCCCAGCAGACGACCCAAGGCCTTGTCCATTTTCACATTCAGTATAATGCCTTTAAGAGGATACCTTTAACTCCTCAGAGCTATGATTCCGATATCTGCAAACAACCCTTCATCGTATACAAGTCATGCACCCAACGAACCGGTCTATAAGCTTACTACCTCTGAGACGCTTTAGCCATTGGAACATCAAAGTACACAAGTCATATACATGAAGTAGTTCATTTACTCAGGATTAAGGTTATTGCACAATGAACGTCAGAAGCAGATTGATCCACTCATAGCGGACTACGTAGATCAATCACGCTTTAGTCCCGGTCTAATATGTCACCACCGAGTAACATATCCATGTCTCTACTTGGGAGTCCAGCTCCAGACAGTCAAGACAAATCGTCCCCTCTAAGGCTTTAGACAACATAATAGTCTTAACATGAGTTAGATGCTCGGTCTAACCCCATAGACTACAGACCATAATTTAGACTGCTAACTTTAGAACATTGTCTTCTCGCATACAAAAGTCCATTGCATGAAACGTTCTAACAGTTTTAACACAAGCAGTCAGTGAGCCATATTTGCTTACATTTACTTTAACATGTAAATAAGACGTGGACAGATAGCAATGTAATGAATAACCTCTATGTATAATTTTATTATCCAGTTCAAAATGAATACATCAAAATGTCTCTAATACTTAGGGCATTTCCTAACAAGGGCAAGGAAGGTAAGGAACTTCACTATTTGGAAGCGTATTTAGTGGAAGAATCGAAAGAAACTTGGGTCATTGATTCGGGCGATGCAGGGGTTCATGAAAATGAGAAGTCTATATGATAAAAGCCTCTCGTTGCAGACTGGAGATGGTAGCTTGGTGGTGGCTGAGGCAGTGGGAGATGTTTATCTTTATTTTGATGAATTTAGGTTTATTTTATTAAAAGACTGTTTTTATGGTCCTAATTTTAGGAGGAACCTTATATCGGTAGCTTGTTTAATAAAGGATTCTTATTTAGCTTCTTTTAGTAAAAGAGTTGATATTCGTAGAAATAAGTCTTTTATCTGTTCTAGATGGACGGATGGAAACCTATATTTGATCAAACCAAAGATGTACTCAATGCTTAATACCGAATTAATAGATAACTCTAAAAGGTTGAAAGTTTCTCACTCTAACAAGGCGTATCTTTGGCATTTAAGACTTGATCATATTAATCAGGATAGGATTCAAAGGTTGGTCAAAGACGGTCCTCTAGAATCTCTGGAGGAGGTACGTCTTCCTCAATGTGAGTCTTGTCTTGAGGGTAAGATGACTAAAAGGTCTTTTGGAGCTAAGGGTATAAGGGCTCAAGAACTCTTAGAAATTGTGCACACTGACGTATGTGGCCCCATGAACGTCACAGCATGAGGAGGGTTCGAGTATTATGTCTCCTTTATAGACGATTACTCGAGGTATGGATATGTGTATCTGATGCACCGTAAGAGCGAAACCTTTGACAAGTTCAAAGAGTATCATGCGGAAGTAAAAAAGCAAAGGGATAAATCCATAAAGACACTTCAATCTGATCGAGGTGGTGAATACCTCTTCCATGAATTTCTAGGATATCTTGTAGAGAATGGGATATTATCCCAATTGACTGCACCTGGTACTCCACAGCAGAATGGTGTAGCCGAAAGGAGAAACAGGACCTTGTTGGATATGGTACGGTCCATGATGAGTTATTCAACACTGCCGTTATCATTTTGGGGATATGCTTTACAAACGGCGTGCTATATTCTGAACTAGGTTCCAAGCAAATCAATTCCCAAGACTTCGTATGAATTGTGGCATGGCAGGAAGCCCTCCCTTGGACATATGAGAATATGGGGCTGCCCGGCGCATGTACTGGATGGGGATGTGAAAAAGTTGGAACCAAGATCAGAATTGTGCATGTTTGTAGGGTACCCAAAGGGACCTAAAGGAGGTTTGTTCTATAACCCGAAGGAACAAAAAGTCATTGTCTCAACCCATGTGACATTCTTGGATGAAAGTCACATGAATGACTTTAAGCCTCGAAGCAAAGTGGTGCTAGAGGAGTTATCGGGTGAAAGAACTGCTCCACAGATTTCAGCCTTGGATGCAAATCCGAGTTTTGGTGAAAACCTGCAGATGATCAATAATTTAGGGTGCCTCGTCGTAGTGTGAGGGTTTCAAAGAAACCTAATTTCTTCATTTATGATGCTGAGGTATACCAGGCTGAGGCTCATGAGCATGAAGATGATCCGGTCACTTATGATGAAGCTATAAATGATGTTGATTCTAAATCTTGGGAATAGGCTATGAACAATGAGATGGATTCTATGAAATCCAACTCTGTTTGCGAACTTGTAGATTTGCCAGATGGGATAAAACCCATTAGATGCAAATGGGTCTACAGAAGAAAGAAGGATGCGGAAGGGAGGGTGGAAACTTTCAAAGCTAGACTAGTTGCAAAGGGGTACACGCAAAAAGCTGGAATCGATTATGATGAAACCTTTTTGCCTGTTGCTATGCTGAAGTCTATCCGTATTCTTCTGTCCGTTGCTGCGGCTCTCAATTACGAGATCTGGCAAATGGATGTCAAGACAGCATTCTTGAATGGCCATCTTGAAGAGTGTATCTATATGATACAGGCCGAAGGGTTTGTAGCGAAAGGCCAAGGAAGGAAAGTCTGCAAGTTGCTTAGATCCATTTATGGATTAAAGCAAGCATCTCGGTCATGGAATCAGAGGTTTGATCAAGCGATTAAGACATTTGGTTTTGAGCAGAACGTTGATGAACCCTGTGTTTATAAACGTATTAAGGATGGAAAAGTGGTCTTTCTGATACTCTATGTCGATAATATACTACTCATTGGGAATGATGTAGGGAACTTATCATTGGTCAAGATTTGGTTACACCAACAGTTTGACATGAAGGACTTGGAAGAAGCTAATTATGTTCTAGGCATTCGTCTCTTCAGAGATAGAAAGAACAAAATGATAGCGTTATCCCAAGTTTCATACATAGATGAAATAATTGACAAATATGCAATGTAAGAGGTAAAGAAAGGTTCACAACCTTCTATTGCCGGTCTAACTCTTTCATTGGATGACTGTCCTAAGACATCAGAAGAAAGAGAACGTATGAGTAAGGTCCCTTATGCATCCGCTGTGGGTAGCCTTATGTATGCTATGCTTTACACTCGCCCGGATATATGTTTTGCAGTAGGTATGGTGAGTCGATATCAAGCAAATCCTGGAACCAAGCACTGGTAAGCAGTAAAGCATATACTCAAGTATCTTAAGAGAATGAGGGATTATATGCTGGTGTATTCTGGAGGGAACCTAACACCCGTGGGATACACGGACTTAGACTTCCAGACTTATAAGGATTCGAGGAAATCGACATCTGGATCAGTGTTTTTGCTCGGAGGAGGTGCCCTAGTGTGGAGGAGCGTGAAGTAGGGCTGCACGGCTGACTCTACTATGGAGGTTGAATATGTGGCTGCGGCTGAGCCATCTAAAGAAGCGGTTTGGCTCTATAAGTTCTTTAAAGACCTTGAGGTCATTCCGGGTGCTGACAAGTCTATCACACTTTACTGTGATAACACTAGGGCTATTGTCAACATAAGGGAATCTTGGCACCACAAGAGGACCAAGCACATAGATCAGAGATATCATATTATTAGAGGGCACATGGAGATAGGACAAGTAGATGTATGTAAGATCGCATCCAAGGACAACATTGTCGATCTCTTTACTAAGACTTTGGTGGCTAGAAGCTTTAAGAGGCACGTAGAAGCAATGGGGATGCGTAACATGGCACATTTGCTGGCTTAGGGCAAGTGGGAGATTGTTAGGAAATGACCTAAGCATTAGAGACATTTTGACGTGTTTATTTTGAACTGGATAATAAAATTATATATAGAGGTTATTCATTACATTGCTATCTGTCCCCGTTTTATTTGCATGTTAAAGTAAATGTAAGTAAATATGGCTCCCTGACTGCTTGTGTTAGACTGTTAGAACGTTGCATGCAATGGACTTTTGTATGCGAGAAGACAATGTTCTAAATTTAGCGGTCTAAACTATGGTCTGTAGTCTATAGGGTTAGACCGAGCATCTAACTCATGTTAAGACTATTATGTTGTCTAAAACCTTGGAGGGGACGGTATGTCTTGACTGTCTAGAGCTGGACTCCCAAGTAGAGACATAGATATGTTGTTCGGTGGTGACATATTAGACCGTGATTAAAGCGTGATTGATCTACGAAATCCGCTTTGAGTGGATCGATCTGCTTTTGACGTCAATTTTCAGTAACCCTAATCCTGAGTAAAAGGACAGCTTCATGTATATGACTTGTGTACTTTGATGTTCCAACGGCTAAAGCGTCTCAGAGATAGTAAGCTTATAGACCCGTTCGTTGGGTGCATGACTTGTATACAATGAAGGGTTCGTTTACAGATATCGGAATCATAGCTCTAATAAGGAGTCAAGGGTATCCTCTTAAAGGCATTATACTGAATGTGAAAATGGACAAGGCCTTGGGTCATTTGCTCGGTAGATGACTTCTTATTCACATATGGTGAATAATCATTTTCTTAATTCGGTCGTATAATGGAACTTTAAGATAGCCTGATCAGTAGGATTAAATGGACTTTGGCCTAAGGATGATCATGGATATCATATGGGGGTTCTACATACATGGCAAGGTCATTGGACGATAGCTTGTCACAGGCTTACGTAATACAGTATATAATTGGGAGTTCAGTTTCAGGTTTATAGTGGTGTGACTCTAAAATTAGTGATCATATGATTGAGTTGTTCGGTAAAGAATGATGATCATATGGATTTGCGGGAGCCCGATTATATATGTCCAATCAGTCCCTCTACTAGCTCCACATAATTCCTTAACATTTGGCAAAATTGATCTGTGTATGCTATTGGCTAGTTTATTATGCATAGATGGTGTTGATATAGGATTAGGATGGTAGACAAGATTCTCTCCAGTTGGATTCAGATTTTGCTTTGGATAATAGAGTACACAATTATTCGAACTCCAAATAAAGTTGCCATGATTTTATTTGAGATTGGATTGGAGTTGTGGAAAATTATCCATGAGAACAAGAATTTGAAATACAACTGTTTTGTGGATTTTGAAATTTGAATTTTGAAATTTGAAATTTGAATATTGAATTTGAAATTTGAATTTGAAATTCGAATATGAAATTTGAATTTGAAATTTGAATTTGAAATTTAAATTTGAAATTTAAATTTGAAATTCGTTTGAATCACAATCCAAGTGGGATTCGAATTTGTTGTGGGAAATCCACAAGGAATGAAATTTGAATTTGAGTTGGATATGGAGAGGATAATCTTGTTAGAATCCTACTTGAATTTTGAATCCAAATCCTAACTAATGATGGATGAAAATTTTGAGGATTATCCTCAATGGATTTTCGGATTTTTGTGGATAAGGTTCAAGGAAAAATTCAAGTTTCAATCCAAGTTGAATTTGGATTCTCTCCTCCCAGATAATGGTTGAATTTTTGGAGTGAATGTCCTAGGAGATTTTCAGTTATTTTGGATAAGGATGAGATAAGATTCAAGCTTGAAAATCCTAGTGGAATTTTGATTCTCCCTTATCCAAAAGTGGCTGAATTTTTGTGGAGATTTTCTCCTTTGAATTTTCAGATTTTTTGGTTGAAAAAGGGAGATAAAATTCTAGTTAAAATCTTGTTTAGATTTGGATTGGATTTATCCTAAAGTGGCCGAATTTATTGTTGGGATTTTCCCCTTGGAAAATTCAGATTTTGTGCTTGTGGATAAGGGAGAATATCTTCTCCTAGTCCAATTTGAATTCAGAGAATCACCTCATGCAAGTCTATAAATAGAGGTCCTGCCACTCCAATTCTCTTAGACCACAGACTCTCAGGTGAGCAGGCTTATTGTTGCACAGTCCACCGGGACAATAAGTTCTTTAGAGATCTGAGTGGTCGGAAGAAGACTAGCAATGCTAGCATACCGATCGAGGTTTAGAGTGCCCACACACTCAGCCATTCGGGAATTGGAGAATAGTAGAGAAGGCTAGTTGGTTGAAGCCCTCTGATCATTCTCCTCCTGCAGATTGGTGTCCTTGAGGTATGAGTTTTGATTGTTGTTGGTTTATTGTATATGGCATCATGAGATATTTAACGATCTAAAATTTTTTTATTGTTCCGCTACGCCACTCTGATACGTTTTTTTACGATTTATTTAATCTACACCGTAACTATTCCGTTCTATCATTTTTCCTGAATTTTCTAAGCTCAAATATTATAAAATAATATTCTCTAGGCTTCTATATCGTTTTACAGCTTCATTTACTATAAAATCACAATTGTTTATTTTTCGACCCTTGATTACTATTCATCAGACACGTAGTGTCGTTTCTCGTTTTTCTAGCGTTTCGGAGTCTCAAATGGGTATTTCACTTCTCCTAAAATGTTTTTATCTCGTCCTCGAGCCTCGGTTCCCTAGGGGCTCGGAATTCCTATCCCAATCTAATTTTTCCCTCTCGTTTCCCAAAATGCCCTTATGCCGTTTTAGAAATTTTGAGAGCATTTCCGCTTGTATTTTTAAGTTTCCCCGGCATTAGGTAAGCCTCAGAACTTTTGTACCTACCACGTACTATACTAGAGGCCTATTTTATACAATGTTACCAAACTTTGTATAAAAATTTCCACATTAACCAACATTTAATCACAACACAAAAATTCATAAATTTTCCTCCATTTTGGCCCACGAATTTCATGATAAACAATACCAAGAAATTTCCATTACAAATCTCAGTTACCATATATCAATCTTAGGTTCTCAAATGCACATATCAACATCAAAACTTAAGAAAATTTTCATTCCAATCCTAGTATATACCACGAATTTTCATACTAAATCAACATAGAAAATTTTGCAGGGTCTTTATTACACATTCCTCAACATTTTTCAACATTAAAATTTTCTCATTTTCACCGCACATAGGCCGCGGATTTTGTTAGAAACAAACATCAAAACTTTCTTGTTTCTTGATTCTAATTCATGCTTTGATCAACATATCATTGAACCAACACAATCCATTAACCAAAACACCAAGCTTTCATCATTTTCCATCACCAAGCAAACCATGGTTTTCATTGGAAACATGCAAAATTTTTGCTTGATTCTTATTTCTAAATCATGCTTCATTCATCTTAATATCAAATTAATCAAAACATCAACAAAACATCAAAATTTTCAACCATTTTCTAACCCCCATAAGCCACAGATTTTGCAAGAAAAATCAAGGAAAAATCCTTCAAAATGGTGGCTTACCTTCTCAATTTGATCTCTTGATGCCTAAGCTTGGATTGGAAGCTAATTTTTGTGTAAAATTTTGACAAATTATGTCTTGAAGTTCACTAGGAGTGCACAGATTTTTAGCAAAAAAAATGGCAAGAGTTTGGCTTGGTTTTCTCATTTTTCCAAATGAATTTTTGATGCCTATTTATAGGCAAATGGATGGGGACCTTTTAGCAATTTTTCCCAACAGTTGCATAATTGTTCAAGTGCATAAATGCAAAATTTTTGGGGTCAAATTTGAAATTTTAGGGCTGCCTTCTTTCCATGTGGCTGAATCCCATTTTTCCATTTTTTCCAAATTTTTTTCAAAGCCATTTTGGCTTGATCATGGCCCTTGATTCAAAAAGCATTAAATTGTGGCCTTTATTGCTACCTAACTCCATAATTAAGCATTAAAAACCTAATTAATGAAATCAAAATTATTTTGTCATCTTCACATCATCTAATTAATATGTGAATTAATTCGTGGTCAAATTTTGACCGAAAGTCAAACCGAACGGAACTTTACCAAAATCGCGTAGGCGGGTTCCGAGTGCCTTCGATGCAATCGATTTGTTTTATTTTACTTTCGTTCGGTCAGAATTCACTACCATAAATTTTTGTCTTTTAGTGCACTTTAGTGTACTCTTTAGGGTTTTTGGCTTTATTTTCAAGCCGTCTCCCCTATTTCTGTTCAGTAAGATTTTCCATCTCTGAACTCACTCACTTTAATGCTGCCGGAACATTTTCACAGTATTCTCAATAGTATTAAAACACAACTTTTTCACATTTTGTTTATTAAAATTGATACATACATACAATTTTAATTTACTTTGAGAATCTAAAAATTCCTGGTTATCATATATTAGGGTCGGAATCACCTCGATCGGAAGTCATATGGCAAAGATACGACGTCGGGAAATTCTGCGCACTCCAGCGATTTCGGACGGCGTGTGTGGCATCCTTCGACGGCAGTTCCATCGACTTGACCCACCGTTGGACACAGCTCAGCGAGAGCTTTCCAATGAGACCAATGGTGTCGAAAACGGATGCCGTTTCTGGTTCGTAGTTACGATTCACTCACAGTGGTAGGGGAGGAAACAGAGAGAGAAGGAAAAATGAGGGACTTTTTTGAAATAACTCAATCTTTACTACTTTTATATATATATATTTTGTAAATTTTAACATATACTATACTGATTAATTTGGGCACGCTGAACTCAAATATATCAGTTTTACATTGATTCAAGGTCATCTCTACTAGTTTTCTGATATTGCTATTTCCTGGTCAAAAATTACTTTTTGTGCTCAATTGACTAATTTGAGCATGCTGATTCTACATATATCAATTTTATTTCAAGAAAAGGTCATCTTGACCAATTTCTTGATACTATATATCTGTGGGCCAAAAGTTACATTTTATGCTCAATTAACTAATTTGAGCATATTGAATCTAAATATATCAGTTTTATATCAAGAAAAGATCATTTTGCCTGATTTCTTGATACTATTTGTGACACACATGCGTACGTACATAAAATCACTACATTTCAAACGTGGAATTCATCGTGTACATTCTATGTACCAATTTTCTGAGAATGATAAAATTTTTCGGTTGTCACAAATTAACATATAATCATTCTAATTAATAAATTGAGGAATGAAAGTAGTCAAGATTACTATCGAAGTTGTTCAACGATATCCAATGGGTAGGTTGACTTCAATTGGTGATCAAAAGTGCTGTTCGATCTTGTGTGCACAAACTTTATTTTACCATTCTTCACATTTGAAATTCCGGTTGACAAATCTGATGTCGCGGATGTTTCCAAAATGTCAAAAATAGGCTAGAGGGCAATCCTTCAAAATTTAGGTCCGGTCTCCATTAACCGGTGTTGACTGCGGCGGCGTGGCCAAAGATGGGCACCAATTTGTAGATCTCAATGAGAGGAACCCATTTTCGGTGTCAATTTACTGAATCGGAGCTCCCATCGCTGGAAAACACATCTCCCATGACAGACGACGACAGCGACATTCGATCTCCATCATCCCAGCATCGATTCATGCAATTAAGTTGGGGCTTTTGTTCTTCACACTATTTTGAGCAATTTGAGTTAGGTGGTGTCACTCACCTCCACCGGAATCGATGGCATTGTGGCAGCGATGACAAAGCTTCACACAGCGCGATCTGGCAGTTGTTGAGGTGAAACAAGACATGGATTTTGTTCTCTTCTTCACCATGAATCTATTAGGAGTGGAATCACCTCGATCAGAGGTCGGATGGCGAAGATATGGCATCGGGAAATTCTGCACACTTCGGCAGCTTCAGCGGTCCATGCGGCGTCCACTGGTGGTGGTTTCGTCGACTTGACCCACTGTTGGACTCAGCTTGACGAGACTTTCCAATGAGACCAGCGGTGTTGAAAACGGATGCCGTTTCTGGTTCATAGTTACTGTTCACTCACAGTGGTGGGGGAAAAAAGAGAGAGAAAAGGAAAAATGAGGGCCTTTCTGAAAAAAAAAAAAAACCCCGATTTTTTCTACTTTTATATATACTATTTTTTTTTTTACTTTTTTTTGTGAAAATTTTAACATATGCTATACTAACTAATTTGGGTGTGCTAAACCCAAATATGTCAGTTCTACATTCATTCGAGGTCCTCTCTGTTAGGAAATGCCCTAAGTATTAGAGACATTTTGATGTATTCATTTTGAACTGGATAATAAAATTATACATAGAGGTTATTCATTACATTGCTATTTGTCCTCGTCTTATTTACATGTTAAAGTAAATGTAAGCAAATATGGCTCACTGACTGCTTGTGTTAAAACTGTTGGAACGTTGCATGCAATGGACTTTTGTATGCGAGAAGACAATGTTCTAAAGTTAGCAGTCTAAACTATGGTCTGTAGTCTATGGGGTTAGACCGAGCATCTAACTCATGTTAAGACTATTATGTTGTCTAAAGCCTTGGAGGGGACGGTCTGTCTTGACTGTCTGGAGCTGGACTCCCAAGTAGAGACATGGATATGTTGCTCGGTGGTGACATATTAGACCGGGACTAAAGCGTGATTGATCTACGTAGTCCGCTATGAGTGGATCAATCTGCTTTTGACGTTCATTGTGCAATAACCTTAATCCTGAGTAAATGAACTACTTCATGTATATGACTTGTGTACTTTGATGTTCCAATGGCTAAAGCGTCTCAGAGGTAGTAAGCTTATAGACCGGTTCGTTGGGTGCATGACTTGTATACGATGAAGGGTTTGTTTGCAGATATCGGAATCATAGCTCTGAGGAGTTAAAGGTATCCTCTTAAAGGCATTATATTGAATGTGAAAATGGACAAGGCCTTGGGTCGTCTGCTGGGCGGATGACTTCTTATTCACATATGGTGAATAATCATTTTCTTAATTCGGTGGTATAATGGAACTTTAAGATAGCCTGATCCGTAGGATTAAACGGACTTTGACCTAAGGCTGATCATGGATATCATATGAGGGTTTTGCATATATGACAAGGTCATTGGATGGTAGCTCGTCACAGGTTTACGTAATACGGTATATAATTGGGAGTTCAGTTTCAAGTTTATAGTGGTGTGACTCTGAAATTAGTGATCATATGATTGAGTTGTTCGGTAAAGAATGATGATCATATGGAATCACAGGAGCCCGATTATATATGTCCAATCAGTCCCTCTACTAGCTCCACATAATTCCTTAACGTTTGGCAAATTGATTTGTGTATGCTATTGGCTAGTTTATTATGCATGGATGGTGATGGCACAGGATTAGGATGGTAGACAAGATTCTCTCCGGTTGGATTCAGATTTTGTTTTGGATAATAGAGTACACAATTATTCGAACTCCAAATAAAGTTGCCATGATTTTATTTGAGATTGGATTGGAGTTGTAGAAAATTATCCATGAGAACAAGAATATGAAACACAACCGTTTTGTGGAATTTGAAATTTGAATTTTGAAATTTGAAATTTGAAATTTGAAATTTGAAATTTGAATTTGAAATTCGAATTTGAAATTTAAATTTGAAATTTGAAATTTGAAATTTGAATTTGAAATTTGAATTTGAAATTTGAAATTCAAATTTTGAATCACAGTCCAAGTAGGATTCGAATTTGTTGTGGAAAATCTACAAGGTTTGAAATTCGAATTTGAGTTGGATTTGGAGAGGATAATCTTATTAGAATCCTACTTGAATTTTGAATCCAAATCCCAACAAATAAGGGACGAAATTTTGAGGATAATCCTCAAGGAAATTTCAGATTTTGTGGATGAGATTCAAGGGTAAATTCAAGCTTCAATCCTAGTTGAATTTGGATTCTCTCCTTCCCTGAAAAGTGGCCGAAATTAGGGAGTATCTCTCCTAGGAAATTCGGTTATTTTTGGATAAGGTTGAGATAAGATTCAAGCTTGAAAATCCTAGTGGAATTTTAGATTCTCCCTTATCCATAATGGCCGAAATCTTTAGGAGAAAAATCTCCAAGAAAAATTTGGATTTTTTGGTTGAAAAAGGGAGATAAAATTCTAGTTAAAATCTTGTTTTGATTTGGATTGGATTTATCCTAAGAAAAACCAAATTTTTTGTGGAGATTCTCCCTTGGAAAAATTCGGATTTTATGGGTTTGGATAAGGGAAAATATCTTTTCCTAATCCAATTAAAATTCAGAGATTCACCTCATGCAGGTCTATAAATAGAGGACCTACCACTCCAGTTCTCTCAGACCACAGACTCTCAGGTGAGCAGGCTTATTGTTGTACAGCTCATCGTGACAATAAAGCTCTTTAGAGATCTGGGTGGTCGGAAGAAGACTAGCAGTGCTAGCATACCGTGTGGCGGCCCGCCCCTCGTAGAGATTATACAATACTATTACAGTTGAGCTTATCGCTAACTGCGATAGATTGTACTCTCGTGGGTCGCTGGCTTATCTCACTCTCTTTTAAAATCATGTCATTTTTGGGGAAATTTTTTTTTTTTTTTACATCATGTAAAACCTTTCCCACTATTTACTTTGTTGGCAAGTACAAAGTAATATAAATAATACAGTACTTTTGTAAATATATATAATTACAAAAGAACTGTTTCCCTTTTTTTCCCTTCACTTTAACGCTCAGCGGGAAGACTCTGGCAGTACCATATCCCTCGCCCAGTTATCCCATTTGACACGCGCCATCCCGTCCGCATCCAGTCAAACAAGCTACTGAGCTGGTCGCTTACCTGCAACATTAGCAAAAATGGTGAATAGTCCAGTCAAAATTTCTATGAATAGTACTATTCATCGTGAATAGTCTGTTGACCACTATTCATATGTGAATAGTAAGTTTGACCACGACACTGTCTCACACTAGTACATCTACCACGATGTTAGTGCTCTCACTAAACTGTCTTATGCTCAATTATGGCACAGTTTCAGTTTTAGATCATTATCTTTGATTACGTTCTGGTTTTGAGCTCAGGTTGGCAGTACCATTTAAGTGTGCATGACTGGGAGCGGTACATTAGTGCTGACCTCCATAGCCTTAATCTCATAGCCCCGAAGGCAAAATTTTATATGACTGGGAGCGGTACATCAGTGCTGACCTCCACAGCCTTAGTCTCATAGCCCCGAAGGCAAAAATAGTACCTCCCTGTAGGGAAGGCTGGTACGCCAGAAAGTGGTTTCATTACCGACTTTTTACACTTCTAACCCGGTGACTTCACATTGCCCCGTGGTTAGGAATGGTTCACATTTTAATTTTAGGTGAGTGAGTTTTATTAACCTCGCTCTAGTGCCCGAAGCACAATTAACCATGTGTCCCATTCTTATAGTGCCCGTAGCACATTTCGTCTCTCTCTCTACTCTATAATAGTGCCCGTAGCACATATGTACCTAACTTATAGTTAGTACATTAAAGTTAGCACAATATTGCTATATGTTGCAGACAGGTAAATGTCTGAACTTACCTTATCAGACTGTTCCCTTTCTCTCTCTTGGATCTTGATTCGCCTTCCTTGTAGGCCGATTTTGGGATCCTACAGACAAAACTATGTCTGTTAATTTCTTTCCCATTTATAGCTTTTATTTTTCATTAAAAAGCTTAAATAAAACCTATTTATAACTTTTTAGGTTTTATTTATTATTTTCACCATTTTCCCCCAACTTTTGCAAAATTACGATTTTGCCCCAATATTTTGGCAAAATTACAGTTTTGCCCCTGACAGAATTTTATTGATCCAGACTGCATTTTTGGCTCTCAGGAACTTTTCTGACTCTTTTCTAATCATTACCGGGTTCGTTTCTATTTTATTTCCACTTTTTGCTTTCCCAGCCCTCGGGAAGCACTATTCCGACCCTTACGTCGGTTTAGCGATTTTCTATCGTTTCGGAGTCTCAAATGGACGTTTCACTAGTATTTAAAACGTTCATCTAGACTTTCCCGACCTAGATCTCCGAGGCTCGGGTTTTCCGTTCCCGACTCGGACCTTTATTTCATTTCCAAAAACGCCCCCCCCTCGGGGTCGGTTTTTCAATCTCACACGCGTTTTTCATTTTTAAGGGGACGGGTTACTATTCACGACCCACCCCTTAAATTTTCCTTATTCACTTTTCCGTTAGGGACTCGGGTTTCCGTCCCGGCCCTAACTTTTATTTTAAATTCCTATTTTACCCCGAATGCCGTTTTTGAAATTTCGGCAGCATTTCGGCGTAATTTTAAGGCTTCCGGCATTAGGTACGCCTCGAACCGTATGTACCTACCACGTACTATACCACAAGCCTATTTTATGTAAAAGTTTTCCAAACTTTTACATAAAAACCCACAAATTTCCAATTTCACATTATCACCCACATTACAAAATTTTTTTCACAATTTTACCCTTAATTTGGTTTCGGTTTTCACAACCAAACCGAACCAAATTTTGTCAAACTTTCACCACATTTTAGGCCATTCAAATGTCACGTTTTTAACACATTTTCAAGCCCATTTTCTTTGCATTTTCAATCAATTTTCCTAGGGTTTTTACCCTTGTATAACCCACGGCCATTTAATGAAACACATGCCAAACATTTTTGTTTCATTCTTTCCATTATAAATTCATCATTTGCATATTAAAATGCATAATTCCAATCAACCAAATACCACATAAAACCAAGCAAAATTTCTCCCAAACCTTTAACAAACCCACGGCCACATTATGTAATTCATACCAAAAATTTTTTTCAAGCTTTTCATAATGAAATTCAAGCTTTATTCTTCACAAAATTAAACTTGGAAGCAAGTTAGAAATTAAACCACAAACTTTTCTCATTGGTTACTCAAGGTAACCCACGGATTTTCCCTTGAAAAACCAACAAAATTTCGGTTTTTCTTTAAACAATTTGCATGGTTTTCTTCCTTATTACATCCTTAACAAAACCCAACATCAAATCCAATGGAAAACAACCAAAAATTTTCCATCTTTTTCTCACTATTCACCCACGGATTTTAAGAAGAAAAACCATGAAAAGTTAAGTGAAAAAGGAAGTTACCTTGGTCTAATGCTTCCTTTGTCTTCAAGGAACACTTTGCCACTCTTTTTTGTAAAGAAAAGTTAAAGAAAATCTTGGCTTCCCTTTGGCCCCTCACGTAGACACCATGGAAGAAAACTTAGAAATTTTTGTCTTTGATTTTGCTTTGAAAAAATGTCTCGGCCCTTTTGTTACAAAATGACCGACTTATGCAAACCAAAAGCCAATTAATTTGGCTCTAAACCAATCAAATTTCAACACCTTTCACACCATTTCTTTCCATAATTTTCAAAAATTAAAAATGGTAATTTTTGGCCAAATCTTGGCCTTTAGATCAAAAGGTGATTAAATCCTAGCCATTAATGCCACCAACCACCTTATTTATTTCATTTATAATTCTTGATTTATGATGTCATATATACTAAAGTGAAAGTTGACTTTGACTTTCACTATTCACATTAATTCGACTACTTTTTGACCGATACCGGTTCGAGCCGAAATTTTCCTGAAATCGTCCCGGCGTGTTCCTGAGGTCTCCTGTGCAGTCGGATCAATTTAATTTGCTTCCGTTTGATCAAAATCAATCCCGGAAGTTTACCGTCTTTTATTGGCTTGGTTAGGGTTTTCAATGCCGGTTTTGGCACCGTTTCACCCATTTCAACTTAGTGAATTTTTCCAACACTGAATTCTTACTCGTCAGTATTGTTAGAACATTTTCACATATTCTAAACAATATAAATACATTTATTTCACTCTTTAAATAGTACAAATTGTTATATACATACAATTGTACATTTTTCATCCGAGAATTGCCTGAATTTCCCGGTTGTCACATACCGATCGAGGTTCAGAGTGCCCACACACTCAGCCATTCGGGAATTGGAGAATAGTAGAGAAGGCTAGTTGGTTGAAGCCTCCGGTCATTCTCCTCCTGCAGATTGGCGTCCTTGAGGCATGAGTTTTAATTGTTGTTGATTTATTGTATATGGCATCATGAGATATTTAACGATCTAAAAATTTTTATTGTTCCGCTGCGCCACTCTGATACGGTTTTACCGATTTATTTTCCTACACTCTCGACCAGTTTTCCAATACTGCGATCTCCCAGTCAAAATTTACTTTTTATGCTCAATTGCCTAATTTAAGCATGTTGATTCTAAATATATCAGTTTTATTTCAAAAAAAGGTTATCTTAACCTATTTCTTGATACTGTATATCTGTGGATCAAAAGTTATATTTTATGCTCAATTGACTAATTTGAGCATATAGATTCTAAATATATCAGTTTTATATCAAGAAAAGGTCATCTTGACCGATTTCTTGATACAGTGTGTGACATACACGCATACACACATAAAATCACTGCATTTCACATTTTAAACATGGAATTCATCATGTACATTCTATGTACCGATTTTCTAAGAATGATGAAATTTCTCGGTTGTCACATTCACCCCTCCTTATAAAAGTTTCTTCCTCAAAAATTAGGACACGTAGGGGTACAAAGAATTCATTTCATCTTCATATTGAATTCGTTCTACCGCAGCTAGCAGTTCCTGAATTCTTTCCAAATTTTGTCTTTGCTCTACATTCTCTTTCATTTGGGCCTCTAGAAGAGAGTTACAAGCTCTTCTCTTTGTTCGGATAGTATAGGACAACATCCTCTTGTATCCATTGACCACGTGTATTTATTGTGTATTCTGCCCTTTCGGTTGGGGTAGAATCACAAGAATCGTCATATCATAGCAACATGTCATAACATTTCATAACCATTCATCACATATACATGTCATTACATAACATTTACATGTCATTTCAGACATATCAACATAACATGAAGGCTATATATATCATAGCCTTGTACATCGAATTTTCCTAAGGTACAGGAAACTCCTTCTGGGTCTTCTTCTTCATCGCCTGAATCGTTTCTAGCATCAATGGATGTTCCTTAAACTGTGTTTACCTAGGTCTTAATTCCATCATGAGTCTTCTCCAACATATGCTGCAAAAGTCCTCATCAATTCCTTGTAGTACATAGCATACGTTAGAACTATGTCACCAGATGTCGACTGTAGTCTCTCAGTCCGATGAACAAATTCTTGTATATCTGCAACTCTAGGGAATGTACGCATTGTTGAAAGTGACACCCCGCTTGCCCATAAGGAAACTGAGGCTGATGCTAGACTCATCCAAAAGGAGAATTTCTCGATCGTGGTATGGCGAAATTAGACCCAGTTAAGCACTAATCCTGGTCACAAGAATCCTAGTACACACAAGAAATTCTCCTTAAAAGGTGATAACAGCTAACATGATCCAGTTATCTCAATCTATGTCAACTAGCCATAAAATCCTTTCTATAGCATGCAGCCAGTCCTGTATTCCCGTGGACTGCTGTTGGCTGGATTCTGTTGGCTGGAGTACATGATGTCAGGTGTCAGGACAAATATAGCCTAACAACTGACCTTGTTCATACTTGGAACTCATACAAGGGACCAACACTTGTACTGTGATCTCGTTATCTCATCATCTTATCCTTACAAAATGTTTATTTTTAATAAATTAAAAATAAACATTTACTAATTTGAAATAAAACTATCTTACTTGGATGGCTAACAGGATGTGCATTGTTCCAGGAGAAATATGGTTGAACTGCTCTTATACCAACTGTGGCGCCCCTAACTGCGTGGAGGCTAGACAGTACTATCACGATCGAACTCTAAAGCTAACTGCGATAGCCTGCCACTTCATGGGTCACCGGCAACATACTTAAACTTACTTTCTTTTATACCTTTAAACTTTGTCATTTTAACTTTATTATTTAACATGTATAAAATTTTTTTTAACTGGGTGTTTCGTATTTGAAACCGTTCCATCGTAAATCATTACTACATAAACATCTTACATAATTTAAACTTTATTACATCATAAGCATTTCGTTTCAATGTTCATTTAACTTTGCATTCTTTCAAATAGCTCAATGGAAGACTCATAGCAGTACCATAAATCTCGCCCAGTCCCTTGGCACATGTAGATCTCATTCGTCATCCATCACTTGTCTTATTATCATGCAGGTTGCTTACCTACAACATGAACAAACTTGTGAGCTAATTGCTCAGTAAGTTCAAACATACATACATGACATATAAGAACTCATACCATAGAGGACAGAGCATATCTGATACCACTGTGGCATCAGAGCATGAACATAATATATATCATACATTACTTTAAACTTCATACTTAACGTAAATAACATTATAAACATACTTGTACATACTCGAACATACTTTACATCATAATCATTCTTGTCGCATACTTCAACATATTTAATGTACTTTAAACATGCTTAACATACATATAAAATATTGCATACACATATCATCCATCGCTTATAACATTCATACTTAAACATAACATACTTAACATAACATAAAGCATACTTAACATCATATAACTGACTTATACATATCAACTTATGCATAATATAACATATGCATAACAACAAATGTTACAGACCATTGCCTTATAGAGTCATTGTAATATACTTTTACTTTTAAACCTCTCATTATTTTAGGGGATATTTTGATCCATGAATAGTAACTTTAACCATAAATAGTACTATTCATCTTGAATAGTACTATTTATCTTGAATAGTAACTCTGACCATGAACAGCATTGTTGACTGTAAACAGTACCGTTGATTGTGAACAGTAACTTTGACAGTGACGGTGCTCATAGTGTTAGTGCATCTTATACTCAATTATACTCTCTTATGGCTTTTGTTTCAATCTTAGGCCATTATCTTTTCTTATATTCTGATATTGGGCCCTATATTGGCCATGCCATTAGCGCGCACAATTGGAAGGGACACCGGGGAGCGACCCACTAGTCAATCCTCCACAACTAATATAAGCATAAGCTTTATCCCCATAGGAAATTAAACCTCCACCGTACTGGAGGCTGGTATGCCAAAAGTAGTTTAATTACCATCTTTTTTATATTTCTAACCAGGTGGCATTTTCATTGCCCTTGATTAGGAACACTTTAGTATGCATAGCACATTTATATTCTTTTATTTATTATGTGTATTAAATTAATCACACTCTAGTACCCATAGCACATATTTCCATAGTGTATATACAGTACACAACTTAGACCTATTAAGTCAGTTATGTATGTTAGATTAACCACACTATAATGCCATAGCACAGACATACATAATGTACATATAGTGCATAAACATGGACATAATAGTTAATTCATGTTGTAGACAGGTAGATGTCTGAACTTACATACTGCACATAGAACACAAAAACATGACCAGGCAATTAATGTTGCAATCAACGAAATGCTTGAACTTACAGATACTTCTGCTTGTGTCTCCTTTCTTGCTTTCTTGGCCGTAGATGTTCTTTCATCAGGTCTAGAAGGGGTCCCTATAACCGAAATAATAACGGTTCTTTTCAATCCTCATTTCATATATAAAGATTAGTAAAACATAAAACTTCTACGTTTCATTTCCTAATCATAAACTTAGGGGTCTAATATCTCATTTATAACTTTTCTGCTAACTTTTGGCAAAGTTACTATTTTGCCCCTAACAGAATTTTTCATCATAACCTTACTTTTCTTTGATTTACAACTCAGTTTTGGCCCTTAGAATCTTAATTAAACCAGTCTAAGTCCATTAGGGCCCTTTTTTATCATTCCTATAAATTTCAGTCAAAATGGCAGTTTTGCCCTTAACGGGTCTTTAGGCTGTATCATTTTTATTTTAATGCTTACACTAGATTTTTTAAACCCAAAAATCATAAAATCAACTTTCTAGTCTTTATCAGGTCTTCATCGCTTTAATCGCCCCAATTTTCATACTAAGCTCACACTCATCCCTCGGGTGGTACTATTCTGACATAGGGGTCATTTTTCTTCATTTTCTTACATTTCGAGATTTCGAATGAGTGGTTTACTAATCTTCAAAACGTCTATTCTTCTTTCCCAGGCCTAGGTCACTGAGGGGGCTTGGGTTTTCATACTGACCACATTTTTTTTGCCCTTCATTTCCTAAAATATCCTTTTGTGCGGTTTTAGAAATTTCGACAGCATTTCTGCTTAATTTTTGAGTTCCCAACATTTAAGAAACGCCTCAAAACCATCTAACCAATTCTAATCTGCCACGTACTAAAATAGAGGCCTAATTTTTATGTAAAAACTCAAACTTTTTAGCTGTCTAGCCTCCACACAGTTAGGGGCACTACATGCCATTACCAGTATCATGAACTCTAGGCATAATACAGGTACTCTGGTGAAGGATCATATGGTCGCTCTTATGGGATTCTTTACTGAGGTTGCTAAAAATGGTGCAGAGCTGAACTACAGCATCCTGATCGAGATAGAGTTTAAAACTCTGTCAAAGGATTTTGTGGGGTTTAAGGCCGCATACAATCTGGCGACAAGGGAGTTAGGACTCATCGAGCTCATGAATCAACTCCAAGCTTATGAGCGGATGATCAAGAATAGGGATGCGGTCCAACCTAGGGGAGAGGTCAACTTGGCAGAATCTTGTAAACCTTCTGGAAAAATGAAGAAGCCAAAGAAGAAGCAAGCGGCTTCCAGTTCTTCTATTCCTTCTGTCTCAGATGGGAAGAAGAAGAAGAAGAACAAGAAGCCCAAGGTTCGTAAAAAGTCCAAGTGCTTCCACTGTAGGAAGGTAGGTCACTTTAAGAAGGCTTACCAGGAAGTCCTAGCTGCCAAGGGCAAGGAAGGTAAGGAACTTCATTTTTTAAAAGTGTGTTTGGTGGAAGAATCGAAAGACATATGGGTCATTGATTCGGGTGCCACTAATCATGTTTATATTTCTTTACAGGGGTTCATGGAAACAAGAAGCCTACATGATAGGAGCCTCTCATTATGGATTGCAGACGATAGCTTGATGGTGGTTGAAGTAGTGGGAGACGTTTATCTTTATTTTGATGAATTTAGGTTTATTTTATTGAAAGACTGTTTTTATGTTCCTAATTTTAGAAGGAACTTTATATCAGCAGTTTGTTTAATAAGTTATTCTTATTCAGTTCCTTTTACTAAAAGACTTGATATTTATAAAAATTAGTCTTTTATCTATTCTGGATGGATGAATGGAATCCTATATTTGATCAAACCAAAGATGTACTCACTACTTAACACCAAATTAACAAATAACTCTAAAAGGTTAAATGTTTCTCACTCTAACAAGGTGTATTTTTGGCATTTAAGACTTGGTCATATTAATCAAGATAGGATTCAAAGATTGGTGAAAGACAGTCCTTTGGAATCTTTGGAGGAGGTACGACTTCCTGAATATGAGTCTTGTTTTGAGGGTAAGATGACTAAGAGGTCTTTTGGAGCTAAGGGTACTAGAGCTCAGGTACTTTTAGAAATTGTGCACACCGACATATGTGGCCCCATGAACATCATAGCACGAGGAGGGTTCAAGTATCATGTCTTCTTTATAGATGATTACTCGAGGTATGGATATGTGTCCTTGATGCACCGCAAGAGCAAAACCTTTGATAAGTTCAAAGAGTATCGTGTGGAAGTGGAAAAGCAATTAAGTAAATCCATAAAGACACTTCAATCTGATTGAGGTGGTGAATACCTCTCTAAAGAATTTCTAGACATCTTATAGAGAATGGGATATTATCCTCGTTGACTACACCTGGTGCACCATAATAGAATGGTGTAGCCAAAAGGAGAAATAGTACTTTATTGGATATGGTACGATCCATGATGAGTTATTCAACACTGTCGTTATCATTCTAGAGATATGCATTACAAACAACATGCTATATTCTGAACTAGGTTCCAAGTAAGTCCATTCCCAGGACTCCGTATAAATTGTAGCGTGGCAGGAAGACCTTGCTTGGAGATATGAGAATATGGGGCTACCCGGCACATGTACTGGATAGGGATGCAAAGAAGTTGGAACCAAGATTAGAATTGTGCATGTTTATAGGGTATCCTAAAGGATCTAAGGGGGGTCTGTTCTACAACCTAAAGGAACAAAGGGTCATTGGATCAACCCATGCGACATTCTTGGAGGAAAGTTACATGAGTGACTTTAAACCTCAAAGCAAAGTGGTGCTAGAGGAATTATCAAGTGATAGAACTGCTCCATAAATTTCGGTCTTGGACACAAGTCTGAGTTCTAGTGAAAGACCTGCAAATGATCAACAATTTAAGGTGCCTCATCGTAGTGGGAGGGTTTTAAGGAAACCTAATTTCTTCATGTATAATGCTGAAGTATACTAGACCGAGGCTTATGAGCATGAAGATGATCCAGTCACTTATGATGAAGCTATAAATGATGTTGATTCTAAATCTTGAAAACAGGCCATGAACAATGAGATGGATTCTATTAAATCCAACTCTGTTTGGGAACTTATGGATCTACTGGATGGGATAAACTCATTAGATGTAAGTGGATCGACAAAATGATACAGAAGGGAGAGTTGAAACTTTCAAGGCTAGACTTATGGCAAAGGGATATACACAAAATGTTCGAATCGATTACGATCAAAACCTTTTCACTTGTTGCTATGCTGAAGTCTATCTGTATTCTATTGTCCATTGCTGCGACTCTCAATTACGAGATCTGGCAAATGGACGTCAAGATGGCATTTTTGAATGGCTATCTTGAGGAAAGTATCTATATGATATAGCTCAAAGGGTTCATGGTAAAAGGCAAGAAAGAAAAGTCTACAAGTTGTTTAGATCTATTCATGGATTAAAGCAAGAATCCTACTCATAGAACCAAAGGTTTGATCAAGCGATCAAAATATTCAGTTTTGAGTAGAATGTTGATGAACCTTGTGTTTATAAACATATTAAGGATAGCAAAATGGACTTTCTGGTACTCTATGTTGATGATATACTGCTCATTGGGAATGATGTGGGGAATTTATCATCGATCATACTTTCGCTGTACCAATAGTTTGACATAAAGGACTTGGGGGAAGCTAATTATGTTCTAGGCATTTGTCTCTTTAGAGATCAAAAGAACAAAATGATAGCATTATCTCAGGCTTCATACATAGACAAGATAATTGACAAATATGCAATGCAAGAGGCAAAGAAATGTTCATAACCTTCCATTGCCGGCCTAAGTCTTTCATTGGATGACTGTCCCAAGACATCAGAAGAAAAAGAGCGTATGAGTAAGGTCCTTTATGCATCCACTGTGGGTAGTCTTATGTATGCTATGCTTTGCACTCATCCAGATATATGTTTTGCAGTAGGTATGGTGAATCGAAATCAAGCAAATCCTGGAATCAAGCACTGGCAAGCAGTAAAACATATACTCAAGTATTTTAAGAGAACGTGTGACGTCCCGTGCCCTTAGTGGCCTGAACCGTCACTAAAAACTACTACTTAATCTTTTTCTTTAAAACTGATACTTAAACTTACTTGTTTAGATATCATAATTTTAAGGATTTTTTATACGCATACGTATTTACTATTTACGTACGTATACTATTAAAATGCAAAATCTGAAAACATAGGGATTTTAATTATACATACATACTTATTCTAACTGTTTAATTAAATACTATTCCAAATATGTTATTTAACTGTTACTATTTAAAGATACTATTTAAATATTACTATTTAAAAATACTATTTAACCGTTACTATTCAAATATACTATTTAATGATTACTATTTAAAAATACTTATTACATAAACTGTGTGGAAGAATACTTGTAGTGTATCCATAACCTCACCCTCACATCCGCCTCTGCAGCCATCATCGCCCATTGCTGTTTACGCCATAGGATGCTTACCTACAGCATGAACATATACTGTGAGCTTTATGCCCAGTAAGTACAAAATGTTAACCACCAAACATGTTTAAAACATAATACATACTTAAAATCATATAAGCATGTCAGGTATCAACATATACCATATATTACATGTCACGTCATCACATATCATGTCATTGAACATAAAACTTGTCATACTATATGCATAACAGAATACATCATGTATTGATGCATATCTACTGTAACTAGAAGCATGGTGAATTGTAGCTAAGGCATATCGTAACAATGCATGATCCGACTATACTCAAATTATGCTTCATTATTTATTATCTTTCCTTTACTCTGCTGAGGGCTCGTGTGTCAGTACCTTGAGCGCGCAGACCATTGGTAACACTCGTGGTGAAAAAGCCGGAGAGCCATCAATGGATGCTCAACTTTCTGCTTTAAATTACTTTAACTTGAAAACCTCTTCAACTGAAAAGGCCGGCACGAAACGCTTACTAACTTTCCATCTTATTTGTCTTTTCTAGCCATATGCTTCTCTAAACTATCCCTAATCTTATGTGATCAGGATGTATGGCATTTAACTTGTTCTTTCAACAATCTACTTGATTGTGAAACTACATGCTCTTATACATGCTGTGCATCAACGGTGCATGATAGGCATACTTAACATACTATAAAAAATCATCATTTCAAATTCATTTTATTCATGCTGTAGGTGGAGTTGTACTTACCTGTCAGCGGACAGTTTATACTCTCGACTTCATCACAATACAGGTACCTCCCTGCAGTCGTAACTCATTTCATTAATATTCGCTCTTACGTCAGTGTGGTCATTAGTGACTAATGAAAAATCTATTGTTAGTGATACCGATCCATATTCGTACTAATTGCCCTTCTCTTGAGAGTTTGATAATCTAATCGTGGTTAATTAATTCATTTACCTACTAAATTAATTAACGTCACTCTTAAGTCACTCTATCATTAGTGACTAATAAATCTATCATTGTGTGGTACTGATGCCTATCGGTACCTAACTACTCTACTTTGAGAATTTGATATTAAATTTCTAATCATGCTTAATTAATTTGTCTACTTGACAATTAATCACTGTCTTTCACTATCCCGTTCAAACTCGGTCCTTGACCGGTTAACCGACCAGTCAACTGACCGAATACCTCGTGTATTGACTGTGTAGCTTATCAGGTTACCTTTAATAATTTAACTACCCCAAATTTTATACTTAGTTCACACCCGTCCCTCAGGTGATACTATTCTGACATAGGGGTCGTTTTCTTATATTTCAATATTTCTAATGGGCGGTTCACTAATCCTCAAGATATCCATCCTTCTTTCCCTGGGTTTAGGTTGTCGAGGGGGCTCGAGTTTCTATCCCAATCACATTTTACCCCTCATTTCCTAAATTACTCCTTTATGCCGTTTTAGAAATTTCGACAGCATTTTTGCTTAATTTTTGACTTCCCGGTGTTTAGGAAATACCTCAAAACCATCTAACCAATTCTAATCCGCCACATACTAAACCAGAGGCCTAATTTTTACACAAAACTTAACTTTTACATAAAAATATTCACATTTTCTCACATTTTCTGTTTCAACATTTTATCCCTTTTTCTTACAATTCCTCAAGCTAGTAATCCATAATTAATACATGATTATTCCAATAATAAAATAAGGAATAAAGGGATCAAAATTACTAACAAGATTGTTCCCATCGGTGATCAAAAGAGCCATTCGGTCTTGACCGCACAATCTTTAAATCGTCGTTCTTTACTTTTGAAATTCAGGTTTGCAAATCTGATGCCGTGTATGTGTCTAGAAAATCGAAAATAGGCCAACGGTCCATTCTTTAAATTTTGGTCATCGGGTCGCCGTTAATTGGCATTGACCAACGTTAACTGCAGTGGCGAGGGAAAAGGCGGCCACCATCTTGAAGAGCTCGATGAGAGGAATCCATTGGTGATGTCAATTTCACCAATCGAGGCTCCTATCACCGGAAATCAACCCTCGAAAGGTGGCGATGGCAACGGTGATTGGTTCTCCATCTTCCCGGCGGTGTTGCCCATAATTGATTTGGGGCTTTTGTTCCTCGTGTCCTTCTGATCATAGTGGTACCCACCGTGTCACTCAACTCCACCAGAATCGACGGTTTTCATGGCGGTGACACGGAGGCAACGGCCTGACCTTGGGCAGCGTGATCCGGTAGCTATTGAGCTGAAATGAAGCATGGGTTTTGTTCTACTCTTCACCACGAATCCATTGGGACTAGAATCATGGCATTTGGACATCGGATGGTGGAGATACGGCGGTTTGAAAATTTCAGCCTCCGGTGGCTTTGGGCGGCGCGTGCGCCTTCCTCTAGCGTCGGTTCCGCCGACCCAGCCCACCATTAGACTTAGCTCGTCGAGAGCTTTCCAATGGTGCCAGCAGTGTCGAAAATGTAGGTCAGTTTTGATCGGTGGTTACTGTTCAAATTCGTGGGGTGTGGGGGAGAAAATGAGGTAAGGAAAAATAATGGGGGCCTTTTTACAAAGAATCCAAAATTTCCATCCCTTTATACTAATTTTTTGAAAAATTTTAACATAGGCTATACTGACTAATTTGGGTGTGCTGAACCCAAATATATCAGTTTTATTTTCATCCGAGGTCATCTCGACCAATTTTCAGATACTATGATTTCCTGATCAAAAATTACTTTTTATGCTCAAATGACTAATTTGAGCATGCTGATTCTAAATATATCAGTTTTATTTCAAGAAAAGGTCATCTTAACCAATTTCTTGATATTGTGGTTTGGCCTACACTATGTTGACACTGCGTGCGCATAACAAGGTGTTTTCGCGTGAAATTTCAAACACAGCTTATCCTGACTAATTTGGACGTGTTGATTTCAAATTTATCAGTTTTACGTCCATCTGAGGTCATCTGGGCCAGTTTTCAGGATCTGTGTGACCCCACCTCGTAAAACGTGTCAAGTGGCCCATTGAATAATTTGGGCGTCCTGAGTCTAAATATATCAGTTTCAGGGTGGGAAAAGGTCATCTTGATCCTCATCCCGATACAGCGTATTTCTTAAACATAAATCTACATTTTGTGCTCAATTGACTAAATTAAGCCTACTAACTATTAATATATCAGTTTTATGCCAGATTAAGGTCGTCTTGGCCACTAACCTGACACTACGCATCTGCTTTTCACTATTCACTATTTACTATTCACTGTTTTCTGTCTGAATGACTAGTCTAAGCGTTTTGGCTCCGATTTTGTCAGTTTCTAGGCAAGAAGAGGTCATCTAGACCACTTTGCTCGATAGTGTACATCTATTAGGGCAATTATTGCTGTTGTGCTCAGATGGCCAGTCTTAGTATACTGATGACTAGCTCATCAGTTCTGTGTCAAGAAATAGTCGTCTGGACCGGTTTCTTGATACTACGTGTCTCACACGCACACTCACATGTACTAAGGTAAACCAATCTCACTCTCGGTTGCCCCTTTCACTGCATGATAGTAATTAAACGTTACTGTACCCGTTTAATTCATTCAACTAGAAAGTATACTGTATTTATTAACTTAATTACTCATTACAAAGTAATTAAGCTCCATAATTCATGAGAGTCATTACAGCGGCTCTCTACTCATCACATAGCCTTCTATACGGGCTCTTACACGGGCGTGTACATTTCAAACACGGGCACGTACTAGTTGAGATTGCTCAACATGCCTATGTTCTAAAACACGTTCACCAACCCGAGCAGTACACGGCCACTTATACGGCCGTGTACCTGACCGTGTTACATTACACGGCCATGTACTCTTACAAGGCTTCTTACACTTCAACAGTCCGAACGGTATACGGCCACTTACACGGCCGTGTACCTGACCGTGTTCTTCAAAAGTGCACCAAAAAGCTTCAAAATAATCCAAATTCATTCCTTAATTACTTATTACATGGTAAGTAGGTTTCGTGAATGTGGGGGTCATTACAACCTACCTCCCTTACAAAATTTTCATCCTCGAAAATTAGAACAATTCCGGGAAGTTTCTTCTCATGTCTTCTTCCCATTCTCATGTGGCTTTCTTAACGCTATGATTCTGCCACAACACTTTTGCTAGTGGTATACTTTATTTCTAAGTACTTTCTCCTCTTTGACTAGGATCCGCACGGGTTTCTCCTCATGCGTCGGATCAACGTGTACTACAACGGGTTCTTGACTTAGATTATGGGAGCGGTCTAGCACATACTTCTTCAGCATTGAGACGTAAAAGACATTGTGCACTAAAGCTAACTCGAGAGGAAGCGCTAGTTTATAAGCCACCTTCCCGACTTTCTCTATTATCTCAAGGGTCCTATGTACCTAGGATTGAGCTTTCCTTTTTTTTTTTCAAAGTGCATCACTGTGGGCCACCCGACTAGCTTGACTCATCCACTTTCTTTCTTTCTTTATTTGTTCGTTATTTCCTCTCACTTAACTTGCTTTTCTTTAAAAGATTGGTATTTGAAAAATCGTGAAATTTTTTTTTTGTAAAATACTTCGGTCTTGTTTTCTTGAAAATACTTAGTAATATAAACATACTTTATTACATAAGTATACTTTTAAACTTTCTCACTTCTATACATAACATATTTGTCTTGTCTTTATACATTTATACTTACATTTTTCTACTATACTCTTTTCACAGCAGATAATTTTGCGAAGTGGATCCATAACCCGTCCATGACACTGTAGGAATCTGCATGCCAGCCCTTTTGTTCTCTCTTCATAATGCAGGTTTTTTGCCTTTGTTACCTACATCATGAACAGACTCGTGAGCTAAAGCTCAGTAAGTACAAATATGCAAATAAAACATGATTTAAGCTTAACACATAAGGTTAGCCTGTTATATGTGTCTATTTTCTGTTCTTATGATTTCTTCGTTCTTTCTATTCTATCTTTTTCTTTTTCTTTTCTTTTCTTTCTTTATCTTTCACTTGTGGGCCTGTGGTTGGACGCACCTAATGCACATAGACCAATGGGGGAAAGGGTGAGCGACCCACCAATCAACCCCAAGGTCAATCCTTACACTACCACACTTGGGGTAGTACATTAAGCCATTAGCTACCTTATTCTTACGGTAGCACCACACTTCTGGGGTGGAGACTATTCTTAAACCTCACAACTGGGGAGGCCAGTACGTGAACCTTACATTTTCAGTCTTATTATCTTGCTTACATTTATCTTTCTTTACTTTGGCTTTTCATGTTTTTCTAACTTTGTGAACATGTTAGATTAATATGCCACAACATATATAACTTATATATAAACATAATTCTATGGTAAGTCAGCTCGTGAGTAGACATGTAAATGTCTGTACTTACAGTGTTTATGCTAAAGCAAGCTTTTTCAAGTCCTTTGAATTCCTGTGCCCGTCTCCGGTCGGGTTTCCTATAGACAGTAATGTCGTTGATTAATTACATTTTTATTAAATTGCTTTTGTTCTACTAAAATCTAAACTTTGGCTTTTAAAAACTTAATTGAAGCCTTATGATAGTAATTAAATCCTGAACAATCTTATTTAGACCTTTCTGGAACCTTTTTTGCAAAATGATCATTTTGCCCCTAACTTTTGGTAAAATGACCGTTCTGCCCCTAGTAGGATTTTTCTCCATTTTTTAGACTTAAATTTTGATTTTGGCTTTTCGAATCCTGTTTACGCTCTTCTGGAGCTCTAACGGTCTTTTCTAAGCATTTCATTTTTTGGTCAAAATGATAAATAGTAACTTTGACAATAAATAGTACTATTTATCATAAATAGTAACTTTGACCTAGACCATGAACATTTTATTTTACTACGTAAACTGGCTTTTCTAAGCTCAAAAGTCATGAAATGACCTTCTAGAAGGTTCAACGCTCCTCTTTTGACTTTTCTGAAATTTTTGGTTCAAATGATCATTTTACCCCTGACGGGACTTTAGACCATAAAATTTTCATTTTAGCATTTTAATTAGGTTTTCTAGTCCCAAAATCATGAAATAACTTTTCTTAGGTCTTACCCAGCTTTTATGAAATTTCTTGCTGAAATGCTCAGGTTACTATTCACCGACCCTCGGGTGGTACTATTCTAACTCTCAGGGTCATTTCTTGTTTTTCTAATTGTTCAGGACCTCAAATGGACATTTTATTACTTTCGAAATTGTCCATTGCCCTTCCTCGAGCTTAGGTCTCCGAGGGGCTCGGGTTTTCAAATCCCGACTCTTATTTTAACTCTCGTTTCCTAAAATGCCCTTCATGCCATTATGAAATTTTCGGCAGCATTTCCGCTAAAATTCTAGGTTCTTGACGTTTAGGAAACGTCTCAAAACCATCTATCCTATTCTAACCTGCCACGTACTATACCACAAACCTAATTTTACGCAAAAGTTACAAACTTTTTACGTAAAATCTTCCATTAAAACCTAAGTACTTCTAATGGGATTTCAACCCGTTCTTTCTCATTTTTAAGCCCGGTTTAATTCACAATTTACATGTTGTTTCATTCCATAACATATCACTCTAATAAAATCTTTTTACCCCTTAACCTATACACGGTTTTCTTAAGAAAATCCTAAACAAAATTTTTGTTTCAAAACTTCATTTTTTATTATCCAATTTCCACATCAATACATGTTCATTACAACACAAAATCTAACCTAATCCATCAAAATTTCATGCGTTTTATCCTTGGAATGCCACGGCTTTCTCTTAGAAAATCAAGATAAAATTTTGTTTTCATGTTCTCTTCCTTTTCTCATCAATTTCACACATCAACTTCATTGTCAAACCACTTGGAATCAAAGCTTAACATAAAATTCTCATTCACCAACCCACATATACACATGCACGGTTTCACATTATCACTATGATCAAACTTTTTATTCTTGTTTCCAAAACTAACCAAACTTTATTTCCACACTTTTCTTTGTCTCAAAAACATATTAACACACTAACACAACAAATTTGATGCAACCATTTTCACTTTCCAAGCATGGCGAACCATGGATTTTCATAAGAAAATAAACCTAAGAGTTGATGTTTTTCAAGTCTATTTCATCTCTTTCCTTTATCACTTCTTTTCACATGATTTACAACACCAAAACCAACCAAACAAAATCTGAAATTTCTCTTCAAAATAGCCCCATGTCCCACGGTTTTTCAACAAGAAAAATGAGAAGAAAACTTGGAAAAAGGAGGGTTTACCTTACTTCGTTGATTTCTTAATGCTAGGTATGGATTTTGCACACTTTTCTTGAAGAAAACTTGAAGAAAATTTCTTGTTTTAGTGAGAGGAAACTCACGACCGCTTGGAGGGTAGAAAACACAAGTTTTTCTGGTTTTGTTTCATGCCAAAACCGTGTATAAATAGAGCCAAAAAGGAGGGACCATTTTGCAATTGTCTTGGGAGCATTTTTGCAAACTTTTTAGGCAATTTTAACAACCTTTAAGGGCTGTATTGTAATTAATAAAAACTTGGCAGATTTTTTTTTTTCTGATTTTATATTGAAAAACCGCCACCTAACATGCCCTAGAATTCTCTTGAAAATTTTCTAAGCTTTCCTTGACTTTTTATGTTGACTTTGCATCCTAACCATTGGATCAAAGTGACTTTAAACCCTAGCCCTTAGATTTGGATGTAATCTTACATCCATTCAACGGTTCACATCAAATCTTTGACTCCACATAATTATCTCGGTCAAACTTTTTGACTAAAAGTCAAACCAAATGGTTTTGCATCGAAATTGTGTAGACGAGTTTCTGAGGCTATCCATGTGATCAGTTTTCCTTAATTCACTCCGGTTTGACTAAAAATCAAAACCGTAATTTTTCATCTTTTTGTGAACTTAGTTTACCTAAGGTAATCTCTTGGGTTTTTTAGTTTCTAAATGGCATCTTCATTTTTTTGAAAACGATGGAATTTCTGGGGTAGTACACCGGAGGACTTTTCTAACCATCTGTGCTATCAGTTCGATCTAACTTACTCTTGAAACTCTTAAAAACCCTAAAACACTTATATTATCTTACTTTTTCTTTGACTTGCCATTTCTTTATATCTACACTTTTCGGATACCAAAATCACTCTATTTTGAGTGTTTTGGTCCGAAATCACATTCTCAATCATGAACTTTATTCTTTGATCAATTTTGGAGATTTTAAATCCTCCAGAACATTTATTTATTTCTATTAACACTATTATTTGTTTATTTACAAATACAGTGTTCTTATACATTCTTATTCATAAAAATCTTAGAAAAACCCTAGTCTAACCTAGGTAACACTACTGAGATTCTTTGGTCTATCACAATCACTCTTCCTTAAAAATTGTCGTCCCTGAAAATTAGAATAAGTAGGGATACTTGTCTCTTATTTCTTCTTCTCTTTCCCACGTGTCCTTTTCTATACTATGATTTCTCCATAGGACTTTGACCAATGGAATACTTCTGTTTCTCAACATTTTCTCTTCTCAAGCAAGTTTTTGTATAGGTTGCTCTTCATAAGATAAGTCTTCTTGAACTTGAATCGACTCATAGTCCGAAACATGTGAAGGGTCTGATATGTACTTCCTCAGCATTGATACATGAAAAAAATTATGTACTGAGGATAGCTCAGGTGGCAGTGTTATCTCATAGGCTGCCTTTCTAACATGGCTAATAATCGGAAAAGGCGCTATACATCTGGGACTTAGTTTCCCTTTCTTTCCAAATTGCATGACACCTTTCATTGGTGCTATCTTTAGGAACATGAAGTCCTCTTCATTGAATTCCAGTAATCTTCATCTTTTGTCTACATAACTCTTCTAATGACTCTGTACCGTTTTCATCCTCTGTTGGATCTTCTTGACCGCATCAATCGTCTCCTGAATGAACTCAGTCTTATGCAGTTCTTTCTCCCTTAGATTATACCAATGGATAGGAGATCTGCATTTCCTTCCATATAACGCTTTGTAAGGAGCCATTCCAATAGAGGCTTGATAACTATTGTTGTAAGAGAATTCAATCAATGGTAGCTTCTTATTCCATACTCCCTTGAAATCTAGTACGCATGCTCGAAGCATATATTTTAGTGTTTGGATTGTGCGCTCAGACTGTCCATCAGTCTGGGGGTTAAATGCAGTGCTGAATCTTAATTCTGAGCCCATCGCTTCTTGTACACTTTTCCAGAAATTAGATGTGAACCGACTGTCATGATTTGACATTATCATTGTCGGTACTCCATGTAATCTCACAATGTTGGCAATGTACAATTCTACCAATTTCTCCAATGTGTACGTCATCTTTACGGGTATAAAGTAAGCGGACTTGGTTAATCAATCCACCCCTACCCATATTGCATTAAATCCTTCACTTGTCTTAGGTAATCCTACCACGAAATCCATAGTCATGTGCTCCCATTTCCATTCTGGGATCTCCAACGGCTGTAACTCGCCTGCTGGTCGTTGATGCTCAACTTTGATCCTCTAACATGTTAAACAACTACTAACATGTTTAACTATGTCATTCTTCATCCTTCTCCATCAAAAGTGCTATTTCAGGCCTTGGTACATTTTTGTACTACCCAAATGTACTGAATAAGGAGTACCATGTGCTTTTGTGAGAATTCTTTTCTTTAAATCCTCCCTGTCTAGTACGCAAATTCGTCCTTGAAAGAGTAATATTCCATCAATGAAGAGGTGGAATTCTGACTTTTCCTTCTTGGAAGCTTCTTCTCTATGTCTTTTAAGAGCACCATCTAGCTCCTGAGCTTCCTTAATTTCTTCTAGGATTGTTGGCTTTAGTTGCATTACCGCTAGCTTTCCTAAGACTAGCTCAACTCCTAATGAAGAAATTTCGCACTGTAGTGGCTTATGTAGTTTGTCGATGGCTACTCGTTCCGACATTATTGACTTGCGACTCAACGCATCTGCTACTCTATTCGCCTTGCCAGGGTGATACAAAATTTCACAGTCATAGTCTTTTACCAGTTCTAGTCATCTCCTTTGTCTCATAGTGACTTCTTTCTGGGAGAAGAAATACTTTAAGCTCTGATGATCCGTGAATATCCTACACTGAGCTCTACATAAATAATGCCGCTATATTTTAAATGCAAACACGATGGCTACTAACTCTAAATCATGAGTTGGGTAGTTTTTTTCATGCTCTTTGAGTTGGCGAGATGCATAAGCTATCACTTTTCCTTCCTACATTAAGACAGCTCCTAATCCCATCCTGGATGCATCGTTATAAATATCAAACTCTCCCTCATCTTTAGGGATTGTAAGAACTGGAGCACTAGTCAACCGATTCTTCAGTTCTTGGAAACTTTCTTAACACTTTTTTATCCATTCAAATTTCTTCTCCTTACGGGTGAGGGCAGTTAGAGGGGCAGCTAATCTTGCAAATCCCCCTACAAACCTGCGATAGTATCCTACCAATGCTAGGAAACTTTGGATCTTAGTCACATTTTTCAGAGGAGACCATTTGCTGACTGCTTCTATTTTTGCTAGGTCTACTGAAATTCCATCTTTGGAGATGACATATCCCAAGAAATGTACTCTATCTAGCCAGAATTCACACTTTGAAAACTTGGCGTATAATTGGTGCTCCTTCAGAGTGCATAGTATAGTCCGGAGATGCTCTTCATGTTCCTTTTGATTCTTCGAGTAAATAAGGATGTCATCAATAAACACAATGACAAACTTGTCCAAATATTCCTTAAATACTCGATTCATCAGATCCATAAAAGCGGCTGGGGCGTTCGTCAATCCAAAAGGCATAATGAGAAATTCGTAGTGCCCGTACAGTGTTTGGAATGCGGTCTTTAGAATATCCTCTTCCTTTATCTTTAATTGGTGAAAACCAGATCGAAGGTCAATCTTTGAGAAGATCGCGACTCCCTTGAGCTGATCAAATAAGTCATTGAACCTTGGTAGTGGATACTTGTTCTTAATTACAACTTTATTGAGCTCGCGGTAATCTATGCACATCCTTAAAGTGCCGTCCTTTTGCTTCACGAAGAGACTGGAGCTCCCCATGGCGAAAAACTAGGTCAAATAAAACCTTTCTCTAGCAATTTCTTCAGCTGAGCTTGTAGTTCCTTAAGCTCTGCTGGAGCCATTCTATACAGGGCCTTGGAAATTGGAGACGTTCCATGCAGCAACTCAATCTCAAACGTGGTTTCTTTATCCGGGGGAAGCCCTGGCAATTCTTCTGGAAACACCTCTACAAATTTGTTGATCACAAGCACATCCTTAGGTTGAAGCTTCACCTCCTTGCTCGTGTCCATGACATAAGCTAAATATCCAATACAGCCACTAGACATTAGCTTTCTTGCCCTAGTAGAACTGATCAATATATTCGACAATTTCTAAGAATGCCCTTTATACTTGAGTTGATCTTCTCCTCCAGACTAGAACACCACTTTTCGCCGTCGACAGTCAATAGTTGCACCATACATTCCAAGAAAATCCGTTCCAAGGATAACATCATAGTTAACTAATTCTAGTATGACTAGGTCGATGTATAATTCTCTATTAGCAACAATTACTGGCACATGACGTAACCAGTAATCGGACAGTAATACCTCACCAGATGGCAAGGTTGTCCTAAATACTTGTCCAATTTTATCCTTAGCATGATTAATTCTTTCTATGAAGTTATATGAGAAAAATGAATGTGATGTTAGGAAATGCCCTAAGCATTAGAGACACTTTGATGTATTTATTTTGAACTGGATAATAAAATTATATATAAAGATTATTCATTACATTGCTATCTGTCCTTGTTTTATTTACATGTTAAAGTAAATGTAAGCAAATATGGCTCACTAACTGCTTGTGTTAAAACTGTTAGAACGTTGCATGCAATGGACTTTTGTATGCGAGAAGACAATGTTCTAAAGTTAGCGGTCTAAACTATGGTCTGTAGTCTATGGGGTTAGACCGAGCATCTAACTTATGTTAAGACTATTATGTTGTCTAAAGCCTTGGAGGAGACGGTTTGTCTTGACTGTCTGGAGCTGGACTACCAAGTAGAGACATAGATATGTTGCTTGGTGGTGACATATTAGACCGGTACTAAAGCGTGATTGATCTACGTAGTCCGCTATGAGTGGATCAATCTGCTTTTGACGTTCATTGTGCAATAACCTTAATCCTGAATAAATGAACTACTTCATGTATATGACTTGTGTACTTTGATGTTCCAATAGCTAAAGTGTCTCAGAGGTAGTAAGCTTATAGACCCGTTCGTTGGGTGCATGACTTGTATACGATGAAGGGTTTGTTTGCAGATATCGGAATCATAGCTCTAAGGAGTTAAGGTATCCCCTTAAAGGCATTATACTGAATGTGAAAATGGACAAGGCCTTGGGTCGTCTGCTGGGCGGATGACTTCTTATTCACATATGGTGAATAATCATTTTCTTAATTCGGTAGTATAATGGAACTTTAAGATAGCCTGATCAGTATGATTAAACAGACTTTGACCTAAGGCTGATCATGGATATCATATAAGGGTTTTGCATATATGACAAGGTCATTGGATAGTAGCTCGTCACAGGCTTACATAATACGGTATATAATTGGGAGTTCAGTTTCAGGTTTATAGTGGTGTGACTCTGAAATTAGTGATCATATGATTGAGTTGTTCGGTACAGAATAATGATCATATGGAATCACGGGAGCCCGATTATATATGTCCAATCAGTCCCTCTACTAGCTCTACATAATTCCTTAACGTTTGGCAAATTGATTTGTGTATGCTCTTGGCTGGTTTATTATGCATGGATGGTGATGACATAGGATTAGGATGGTAGACAAGATTCTCTCCGGTTGGATTCAGATTTTGTTTTGGATAATAGAGTACACAATTATTCGAACTCCAAATAAAGTTGCCATGATTTTATTTGAGATTGGATTGGAGTTGTAGAAAATTATCCATGAGAACAAGAATTTGAAACACAACTGCTTTGTGGATTTTGAAATTTGAATTTTGAATTTTGAAATTTGAAATTTGAAATTTGAATTTGAAATTTGAATTTGAAATTTGAATTTGAAATTTAAATTTGAAATTTGAAATTTGAAATTTGAAATTTGAAATTTGAAATTTGAAATTTGAATTTGAAATTCGAATTTGAAATTTGAAATTCAAATTTCGAATCACAGTCCAAGTGGGATTCGAATTTGTTGTGGAAAATCCACAAGGTTTGAAATTCGAATTTGAGTTGGATTTGGAGAGGATAATCTTGTTAGAATCCTACTTGAATTTTGAATCCAAATCCTAACAAATAGTAGACGAAATTTTGAGGATTATCCTCAATGGAATTTCGGTTTTTGTGGATAAGGTTTAAGGTAAAAATTCAAATTTCAATCCCAGTTGAATTTGGATTCTCTCCTCCCTGAAAAGTGGCCGAAATTATGGAGAAAATCTCATACGAAAATTCGGTTATTTTGGATAAGGATGAGATAAGATTCAAGCTTGAAAATCCTAGTGGAATTTTGATTCTCCCTTATCCTAAAAGTGGCCTAAAATTTTAGGAGATTTTCTCCTAGGAAATTTCAGATTTTTTGGTTGGAAAAGGGAGATAAAATTCTAGTTAAAATCTTGTTTAGATTTGGATTGGATTTATCCCATAAAGGCTGAATTTTATTGTTGGGATTCTCGCTTGGAAAATTCGGATTTTATGGTTATGGATAAGGGAGAATATCTTTTCCTAATCCAATTCGAATTCAGAGAATCACCTCATGCAGGTCTATAAATAGAGGTCCTGCCACTCCAGTTCTCTTTGACCACAGACTCTCAGGTGAGCAGGCTTATTGTTGCGCAACCCAACGTGACAATAAAGTTCTTTAGAGATCTGGGTGGTCGGAAGAAGACTAGCAGTGCTAGCATACCGATCGAGGTTCAGAGTGCCCACACACTCAGCCATTCAGGAATTGGAGAATAGTAGAGAAGGCTAGTTAGTTGAAGCCTCCGGCCATTCTCCTCCTACAAGATTGGCGTCCTTGACGTATGAGTTTTAATTGTTGTTGGTTTATTGTATATCGCATCATGAGATATTTAACGATCTAAAAATTTTTATTGTTCTGCTGTACCACTCTGATACGTTTTTACCGATTTATTTTCCTACAATTGGTATCAGAGCCATCTCATGACTATGCCATGTACATAAATTAGACAATTACTTAGCCTTTTTATTTATGTATGGATTTGTTATTAGAGAGTGGCATTCTAGGGTTCCTTTATGTTGTTATCATGGATTATGTATAAAGTATGTGGTTATTTTAATTTTATGAATTATTATAAGCATGCTTGTTTATGCCGGTTATGGTTCCTTAGAATTTAGAAAAATTATATATAGGAATTTTTTATGTAACCATGGGAGCAGTTTATTAACACTGTAATTTTCCCACGGATTTTAATTTTTGTCTCTTAGAATTTTTATGGTTAGAATTTTTGCACATCGGAAACGGTTTAGGAAATTTTATGTAATTATTCTTGGACGAGATTGAAGATTGAAGACCGTAATTTATTTTTCCCAAAAGTTAAATTTGATTTAAAGATTGAAATTTTGATTGTGTGGAAAATTTCAATTTAATTGGGATTCAAATTAATTTTTGGAGATCCTAATAGGTAAATTGAAATATGGCACGAAAATCGAGACACGACCCCTTGGGATAGGCCGACGGGCCTTGGTGGGGCTGCGGCAGCCCCTGTGCAGGCCATAACCACCCACGGTCGCAGGCTTGGCCTGCAGCCGAGGGTGGCCGTGGCCTATCCAAGGCTGGCCTGCAGCCCGGCAAGGTTGCACATAAGGGGCGGCCGTGGGCTACCAGCCCCTCCGGGGTTGGTGGCTGCCCACGGCGGCTGCTGCCTTCGGGGGCGGCGGTGCGACGGGCTAAAATATCAGAAAATTTTGATTTTTAAATTTGAGATTTAATTTTAAATCATGTTTAAAAATATGTAATTGAAAATTTGAAATTACATATTATTACACATGATGTTTAAAATTGTTTAAAATTTAAATTTGAAATTCGAATTTGGAGTTTGAATTTGAAATTTAAATTTTTGGAGATTTAAATTTTAAATAATTCATGAGATGATAAATAAATGGAGAGGCTACATAAAGATGGATACAAGAAGACGGAACGAAGTTCAAGACCCAAAGAATGCTTTGGATGGAATTTTGTAATCTTTATTTTCTTTGTTCTAGGATGGAACCATAGCTTGGTTTTTCTGTCAATTATTTTTTCTGTGATATGTCATGGATGTATAAATATGTATTGATGGATGTTTTATATGCATATTTGATAACATGTCATATAGGATAGGTGAGTACTGCTCATACTATATTGATCATACATAATTTGCCAAAACTTGCATGCTTTTGAAAATATTGAGTGGGAGAGGATTTCAAACAAAACCCACGACCTCCATTGTTGATCCATATGTGAAAAAGCATGGTAACGCCTCGCGTCAGTTCTGCCCTGACCACACTCCTCGGTAGGTGTTTACCACCGCCGGTATACTAGATTGGATCTCCTATGTGGAAAATGTGTTCGGGTATGATCCTATTCATGACCACCCCTCGGTGGCTTGGTAGGACGTGGATCGGGCTACGTAAACAATGGTTATACACTCAAGACTCGCTTAGTTATTAACCTTCCCTAGAAGCTCTGTTAACTAAACTGGTGGCCAAATAAGCGGTTATTAATATATGTCTTAACCTTGGAGGATTTAAGGCAACATATATTAATTGGACGGGGTCCATCTTCTGGCTATTTGTTTTCATGACCACCCCTCGGTGGCTTGGGGCAATAGGTGCTGAGAATTACCGTTGCAATGCTACATGTTTTTTAAGTTTTATGTAGGAACATACTTGTATGTTTTATTTGCTAAATTATCTGTATATTTGCTTGGGCTTTGTAATGATGTCTAGTATAATTTTATTTCAGTTCAAAATTTCATCGACACCCTCATTTCGATACTTACTGAAAATAAGCTGAATAGTGATAATTATAAAGATTGGAAAAGAAATCTGTTAATAGTTCTCCGCTGCGAGAGACACAAGTTCATACTGGACGAACCATGCCTACCTGGACCCAAACTTGACACACCACTTAAGGAGGTCCCAGTTGCCTATAATCGTTGGAGAGAATCCAATGAGATAGCTCGATGCTACATCCTTGCTAGCATGACGAGTGCTTTACAAAAGTAGCATGAGACTTATCAAGTTGCTAGGGATATCATGGACAATCTGGAGGACATGTTCGAAGGCCAAGAAAAATTGGCTCGACAGTCCGCTATCACCAGCATTATGAACTCTAAGCAAAAGGCAGGTACTCCGGTGAAGGACCATATGATTACTCTAATAGGATTCTTCGCTGAGGCTGCCGAGAATGGTGCTGAGTTGGACTACAACACCCAGATCGAGATGGTGTTTAAGACTCTGTCTAAAGATTTTGTAGGGTTTAAGGCCACATACAATCTTACGAAAAAGGAGTTAGGACTAACCGAGCTCATGAAGTAACTACAGGCTTATGAGCGAATGATCAGGGATAAGGACGCGGTCCGACCTAAAGGAGAGGTCAATTTGGCGGAATCTTCCAATCCCTCATAGAAGAGGAAGAGGCCAAATAAGAAGCAAGTGGCTTCTAGTTCTTCTAATCCTGCTGTCTCAAACGGGAAGAAGGAGAAGAAGAACAAGAAGCCAAAGGACAATAAAAAGTCCAAATGCTTCCATTGTGGGAAGGTAGGTCACTTTAAGAAGGCTTACCGGGAATTCCTGGCTGCCAAGGGCAAGGAAGGTAAGGAACTTCATTACTTGGAAGCGTGTTTGGGGGAAGAATCGAAAGACACTTAGGTCATTGATTCGGGCGCCACTAATCATGTTTGTGTTTCTATGCAGGGGTTCGTGGAAACGAAAAGTCTACATGATAGGAGCCTCTCGTTGCGGACTGGAGATGGTAGCTTTGTGGTGGCTGAAGCAGTGGGAGATGTTTACCTTTATTTTGATCAATTTAGGTTTATTTTATTAAAAGACTGTTTTTATGTTCTTAATTTTAGGAGGAACCTTATATCGGTAGCTTGTTTAATAAATCATTCTTATTCAGTTTGTTTTAGTAAAAGAGTTGATATTCGTAGAAATAAGTCTTTTATCTGTTCTGGATGGATGGATGGAAACCTATATTTGATTAAACCAAAGAGGTACTCACTGCTTGACATTGAATTAACAGATAACTCTAAAAGGTTGAAAGTTTCTCACTCTAACAAGGCGTATCTTTGGCATTTAAGACTTGGTCATATTAATCAGGATAGGATTCAAAGATTGGTGAAAGACGGTCCTCTGGAATCTCTGGAGGAGGTACGTCTTCCCCAATGTGAGTCTTGTCTAGAGGGTAAGATGACTAAGAGGTCTTTTGGAGCTAACGGTACAAGGGCTCAGGAGCTCTTAGAAATTGTGCACACTGACGTATGTGGCCCCATGAACGTCACAACATGAGGAGGGTTCGAGTATTATGTCTCTTTTATAGATGATTACTCAAGGTATGGATATGTGCATCTGATGCACCGCAAGAGCGAAACCTTTGACAAGTTCAAAGAGTATCGTGCGGAAGTGAAAAAGCAATTGGATAAATCCATAAAGACACTTCGATCTAATCGAGGTGGTGAATACCTCTCCGATGAATTTCTAGGACATCTTGTCGAGAACGGGATATTATCCCAATTGACTGCACCTGGTACTCCACAACAGAATGGTGTAGCTGAAAGGAGAAATAGGACCTTATTGGATATGGTTCGGTCCATAATGAGTTATTCAATGCTGCCATTATCATTTTGGGGGTTTGCTTTACAAACGGCGTACTATATTCTGAACCAGGTTCTAAGCAAATCAATTCCTAGAACTTCGTATGAATTGTGGCGTGGCAAGAAGCCCTCCCTTTGACATATGAGAATATGGGGCTGACCGGCGCATGTACTGGATGGGGATGCGAAGAAGTTGGAGCCAAGATCAGAGTTGTGCATGTTTGTAGGGTATCCAAAGGGAACTAAAGGAGGTCTGTTCTATAACCCGAAGGAACAAAAAGTCATTGTCTCAACCCATGTGACATTCTTGGAGGAAAGTCACATAAATGACTTTAAGCCTCGAAGCAAAGCGGTGCCAGAGGAGTTATCGAGTGAAAGAATTACTCCACAGATTTCGGTCTTGGACCCAAGTCCGAGTTCCGGTGCAAAACATGCAGACGATCAACAATTTAGGGTGCCTCGTCGTAGTGGGAGGGTTTCGAAGAAACCTAATTTCTTCATGTATGATGCTGTGGTATACCAGGCCGAGGCTTATGAGCATGAGGATGATCCGGTCACCTATGACGAAGCTATAAATGATGTTGATTCTAAATCTTGGAAATAGGCTATGAACAATGAGATGGATTCTATGAAATCCAACTCTGTTTGGGAACTTGTAGATTTGCCGGATGGGATAAAACCCATTGGATACAAATGGGTCTACAAAAGAAAGAAGGATGCGGAAGGGAGAGTGGAAACTTTCAAAGCTAGACTGGTTGCAAAGGGGTACATGCAAAAGGCTGGAATCGATTACGATGAAACCTTTTCACCTGTTGCTATGCTGAAGTCTATCCGTATTCTTCTGTCCGTTGCTGCGGCTCTCGATTATGAGATCTGGCAAATGGATGTCAAGACGGCATTCTTGAATGGCCATCTTGAAGAGTGTATCTATATGATACAGCCCGAAGGGTTCGTAGCAAAAGGCCAAGAAAGGAAAGTTTGCAAGTTACTTAGATCCATTTATGGATTAAAGCAAGCATCCCGCTCATGGAACCAAAGGTTTGATCAAGTGATTAAGACATTTGGTATTGAGCAGAACGTTGATGAACTTTGTGTTTATAAACGTATTAAGGATGGAAAAGTGGTCTTTCTGATACTCTATGTCGATGATATACTACTCATTGGGAGTGATGTAGGGAACTTATCATCGGTCAAGCTTTGGTTACACCAACAGTTTGACATGAAGGACTTGGGAGAAGCTAATTATGTTCTAGGCATTCGTCTCTTCAGAGATCGAAAGAACAAAATGATAGCGTTATCCCAAGCTTCATACATAGATAAAATAATTGACAAATATGCAATGCAAGAGGTAAAGAAAGGTTCACAGCCTTCTATTGTTGGTCTAACTCTTTCATTGGATGACTGTCCCAAGACATCGGAAGAAAGAGAGCATATGAGTAAGGTCCCTTATGCATCCGCTGTAGGAAGCCTTATGTATGCTATGCTTTGCACTCGCCTGGATATATGTTTTGTAGTAGGTATGGTGAGTCGATATCAAGCAAATCCTGGAACCAAGCACTGGCAAGCTGTAAAGCATATACTCAAGTATCTTAAGAGAATGAGGGATTATATGCTGGTGTATTCTGGAGGGGACCTAACACCCGTAGGATACACGGACTCAGACTTCCAGACTTGTAAGGATTCGAGGAAATCGACATCTGGATCAGTGTTTTTACTCGGAGGAGGCACCATTGTGTGGAGGAGCATGAAGCAGGGCTGCACAGCTAACTCTACTATGGAGGCTGAGTATATGGCTGCGGTGAGGCATCTAAAGAAGCGGTTTGGCTCCGCAAGTTCTTTAGAGACCTTGAGGTCATTCCGGGTGTTGACAAGCCTATCACACTTTATTGTGATAACACAGGAGCTATTCCCAACACAAGGGAATCTCAGCACCACAAGAGGACCAAGCACATCGATCGAAGATATCATATTATTAGAGGGCATATGGAGACAGGGCAAGTAGATGTATGTGAGATCGCGTCCGAGGACAACATCACCGATCCCTTTACTAAGACTTTGATGGCTAGAAGCCTTGAGAGGCACGTAGAGGCGATGAAGATGCGTTACATGGCACATCTGCTGGCTTAGGGCAAGTGGGAGATTGTTAGGAAATACCGTAAGCATTAGAGTCATATTGATATATTTATTTTTAACTGGATAATAAAATTATATATAGAGGTTATTCATTACATTGCCATCTGTCCTCGTTTTATTTACATGTTAATGTAAATGAAAGCAAATATGGCTCACTGACTGCTTGTGTTAAAACTGTTAGAACGTTGCATGCAATGGACTTTTGTATGCGAGAAGACAATGTTCTAAAGTTAGCGGTCTAAACTATGGTCTGTAGTCTATGCGGTTAGACCGAGCATCTAACTCATGTTAAGACTATTATGTTGTCTAAAGCCTTGGAGGGGACGGTTTGTCTTGACTGTCTGGAGCTGGACTCCTAAGTAGAGACATAGATATGTTGCTTGGTGGTGACATATTAGACCGGTACTAAAGCGTGATTGATCTACGTAGCCCGCTATGAGTGGATCAATCTGCTTTTGACGTTCATTATGCAATAACCTTAATCCTGAGTAAATGAACTACTTCATATATATGACTTGTGTACTTTGATGTTCCAATGGCTAAAGCGTCTCAGAGGTAGTAAGCTTATAGACCCGTTCGTTGGGTGCATGACTTGTATACGATGAAGGGTTTGTTTGCAGATATCGGAATCATAGCTCTAAGGAGGTAAAGGTATCCTCTTAAAGGCATTATACTGAATGTGAAAATGGACAAGGCCTTGGGTTGTCTGCTGGGCAGATGACTTCTTATTCACATATGGTGAATAATCATTTTCTTAATTCGGTAGTATAATGGAACTTTAAGATAGCCTGATCAGTAGGATTAAACGGACTTTGACCTAAGGTTGATCATGGATATCATATGAGGGTGTGCATATATGACAAGGTCATTGGATAGTAGCTCGTCACAGGCTTACGTAATACGGTATATAATTGGGAGTTCAGTTTCAGGTTTATAGTAGTGTGACTCTGAAATTAGTGATCATATGATTGAGTTGTTTGGTACAGAATGATGATCATATGGAATCACGGGAGCCCGATTATATATGTCCAATCAGTCCCTCTACTAGCTCCACATAATTCCTTAACGTTTGGCAAATTGATTTGTGTATGCTCTTGGCTGGTTTATTATGCATGGATGGTGATGACATAGGATTAGGATGGTAGACAAGATTCTTTCCGGTTGGATTCAGATTTTGTTTTGGATAATAGAGTACACAATTATTCGAACTCCAAATAAAGTTGCCATGATTTTATTTGAGGTTGGATTGGAGTTGTAGAAAATTATCCATGAGAACAAGAATTTGAAACACAACTGTTTTGTGGATTTTGAAATTTGAATTTTGAATTTTGAATTTTGAATTTTGAAATTTGAAATTTGAAATTTGAATTTGAAATTTGAAATTTGAAATTTGAATTTGAAATTCGAATTTGAAATTTGAATTTGAAATTCGAATTTGAAATTTGAATTTGAAATTTAAATTTGAAATTTGAAATTTGAAATTTGAATTTGAAATTCGAATTTGAAATTTGAAATTGAAATTTTGAATCACAATCCAAGTGGGATTCGAATTTGTTGTGGAAAATCCACAAGGTTTGAAATTCGAATTTGAGTTGGATTTGGAGAGGATAATCTTGTTAGAATCCTACTTGAATTTTGAATCCAAATCCTAACAAATAGTGGACGAAATTTTGAGGATTATCCTCAATGGAATTTCGGTTTTTGTGGACAAGGTTCAAGGGAAAAATTCAAGTTTCAATCTCAGTTGAATTTGGATTCTCTCCTCCCTGAAAAGTGGCCTAAATTATGGAGAAAATCTCCTACGAAAATTCGGTTATTTTGGATAAGGATGAGATTAGATTCAAGCTTGAAAATTCTAGTGGAATTTTGATTCTCCCTTATCCTAAAAGTGGCCTAAAATTTTAGGAGATTTTCTCCTAGGAAATTTCAGATTTTTTGTTGGAAAAGAGAGATAAAATTCTAGTTAAAATCTTGTTTAGATTTGGATTGGATTTATCCCATAATGGCCGAATTTTATTGTTGGGTTTCTCGCTTGGAAAAGTCAGATTTTATGGTTATGGATAAGGGAGAATATCTTTTCCTAATCCAATTCGAATTCAGAGAATCACCTCACGCAGGTCTATAAATAGAGGTCCTGCCACTCCAGTTCTCGTTGACCACAGACTCTCAGGTGAGCAGGCTTATTGTTGCACAGCCTGCCGTGACAATAAAGTTCTTTAGAGATCTGGGTGGTCGGAAGAAGACTAGCAGTGCTAGCATACCGATCGAGGTTCAGAGTGTCCACACACTCAGCCATTCGGGAATTAGAGAATAGTAGAGAAGGCTAGTTGGTTGAAGCCTCCGATCATTCTCCTCCTGCAAGATTGGCGTCCTTGAGGTATGAGTTTTAATTGTTGTTGGTTTATTGCATATGGCATCATGAGATATTTAACAATCTAAAAATTTTTATTGTTCCGCTGCGCCACTCTGATACGTTTTTACCGATTTATTTTCCTACATGTGATGCTCTCGAGTCAAATAAAACATATGCAGGGCTTTGAATGACAAGAAGCTAACCTGTCACTATGTTGGAAGTGCCTGCCTCTATGTCCTCTTTGGTATAGGCTAAAAAGTGCACATCTGTCTTTGGTGTAATCTCTTGACGCCCTGTCAGAGTAGAAGGTCCTTGTACGGCATGGACTTGACCAATTTACCGAGGCTGGAAGGGTCTGAGTTGATTCTATCAGTTGGATGTATAGGTCCTGCCATAATGTCCTTCTTTGCCGCATATGTAGCAATTTACACTTGCCCCTATGTATCTTTTTGCACTTTGAGCATGGTTGTCAATTTTGCACAACTTCAGGGCCTTGTGTCTGTTGAGTGTTTCAGGCATTTTGTCTCCAATTTTCATTTGGGTTGGCCTTCCGCTTGCTGGGGTTCATTTGATTTTGATTATTTTTCTAACCAGGCTTCATTCCTTGGTTAGGCTTGCTACTTTGGCCTGCTTGGTTATTCTTCTGAGTCTGCTTCACAAGATCTCTTTCTTTCTTTTCTCTTCCCATGCTTTCATTCTTTCTTCTTTTGCTTGGCCCAGATGATGTTCTGCCCTTATGGCTCTACTCACACAGTCTGCTATTGTGTTTGGCGGGGTCTCACCACTCTCCATAATTGTGGCTATGTCCAGTCAAAACATATTAATCATCCTCCATACCCGTTCTCCCTCTGTGGGTACCAGGTGTGGACATAATCGGGCCAGTCTGTCTTTTCATTTTAAAAGGGAAAGAACACATTTTGGTGTTCATATTTAAAAGTGGTTCTTGAACTATCTTACCAAAAACTGTTTAAAACTTGTTTGAAACAATTTAATTTGTGAATTTGGCAAACATTAAACTTTTAGTCCTCGACGAGATGAACTCTCGTGTTCATCTCAGAGGTTGAATCAAACTCTAATAGGTCCTAAACTCAACAAACCCTTGGCTAAAACTCGCACCCAGTTTTAGAAAAATTCCAGTTTTATGCTTGTTTAAAAACTGCTCTATTTAGGGCCCGAAACGACAAAATTTTTAAAATTTGCATAGGTCATCTTAAAGTTTTGACGAGATCTAAAACTTTCATGTTGAGTCCGCGATCCGATTCGGACTCTAAACTAGTCATTTTTATAAAAATCTGAGACTGTTCTTATTGCTCAGGATTTAAGTCCTAGTTTTGAACTCCAGTTGAAAACTGCCTCGAAAACCTATCTTAGGCCATTTTTGGCCAAAGGCTATTTGAGGTAAAAACGATCATAATGAAATTTTCTTAAAACTTTGTGTTTTACAAATTCCCAAAATCATACCATAACGTGTTTGAAATTGGCCAAAACTATGGCCTAAAAACTGGGACAAGTTGGTTCCCAGCCAACCCTAAAACATCCATTCACACATCCATTCACTAGAACTTAAAGCTTAAACACACAACCACAAAAACACATAACTAAAATGCTAAAGGCTCAAAATAAAGATTATTACCACCCATTGCTCAAATAAATATACATAAATTTCCTTAATCAAAACTTAAAAAGAGCTAAACCATAAAAAGAGGGTTTTCGCTTTTACCTTATATGCTATGAACCAAGCACAATCTAGACCAAGGAGTGGATGACCAAATCCATGTGGCTCTAGGTGAGAAGGAGGGTCGACTTTTGGTCTAGGAAAAAACATAAAAATTTCTTCTTATCATCAAGCTAAATAAAACTAACCAAAATCACAAAGAGTGCCCTCGCAACTCACCTTAAAACGGTCTTGAACTAGCTTGAGTGAAAGCCTCCTAACACAAGCTTGGATGTGACTAATTTTTGGTAAAATTTTGGTGAACTTTGGCTAAGTTCTTTGGCTAAGAAATGGTCTATGTTTGGGCTAGAAAGGAGTCGACTGTAGATGAGAAAAGAAGAGGAAAAAGTGTTGGTGTTTTGGGTGTACAAAAAGAAGAAATGATACCCTAGGCCAAGCACATTCTTTTATAGGAAAAACTAACTAAAATTAATCAACCTAAAACCCACTTAATTAAGCTAAAACTTAGCTAAATTGGGGAACAAAATCTGTCCTACAGCCCCCCACAAAAACCGATGGCACCTTAGGAAGAAAGAAGAGAAAAGTTGCATTAATTTGTATGAAAAGGAATAGTAACTTGCCCCCCCACTTTCGCTTATTTTATTACTAAACCAACACCTCATTGACCATATTAACCAGGATTAAGGGTGGGGGGTGGGGCTAACTTCGGCTGCCGGCTGCCCATAAAATCGATGGGGCTGCTCGAAATTTGGAGTCAAATTGCCTTAAATGCAAGGCCAAAAGGTGCATGTGCATGTCTTGCACTTTTACAATTTACTAATCCCATGTATCATAAACCTAGGCATTATTTTAATGGCAACTTTTGGGCTACTTTGCAACTGATTTTTGTTGCTTTTTCAGTTGCAATACACGAATTCCTAACGGGAAAATTCATGTGTAAAAACTTCTCTTTGCAGTCTAATTTCCTCCGATGGTGTTTGGTCCTTTTTCGACGGTGTTCTAGATTTTAGCCGAAATTGGATTTTCTTGATCCGATTTTTTCGTCGTTCATTCTTGGTCAGGTTGTAGTGCCTATGAGCCCATTCTATATCTATTTTACTATTTATTTCCTATACTATGGTTATGCCTATACTGTGTTGACACTATGCACGCATAATGAGGCTGTTTCGTGCGAAATTACAAACGCAGTTTACCCTAACTGATTTGGACATGTTGATTTCAAATTTATCAATTTTATGTCCATCTGAGGTCATCTAGACTAGTTTTCAGGATCTATGTGATCCTACCTCAAAAAACGTGTCTTGTGCTTAATTGACTAATTTAAGAGTACTAAGTCTAAATATATCAGTTTCGAGATGAGAAAAGGTCGTCTTGACCCCTATCCTGATACTGCGTATCTCTCAAACAAAATTTCACATTTTGTGCTCAATTGACTAAATTGAGCCTATTGACTATAAATATAACAGTTTTATGTCAAATTAAGGCCATTTTGGCCATTAACCTGACACTGCATATATACTATTCACTATTCACTGTTTTCTATTTCACTGACTAGTCTGAGCGTTTCGACTCTGATTTTGTCAGTTTCTAGTTGAAAAGAGGTCATCTGGACCATCTTTCTTGATATTGTACATTTATCAGAGTAATTATTGCTGCTGTGCTCGGATAGCTAGTCTGAGCGTACTGATGATTAGCTCATCAGTTCTAAGTCAAGAAATGGTCGTCTGGACCATTTTCTTGATACTGCGTGTCTCACACGCACACACACATGTACTAAGGTGAATTGATTTCACTGTTGGTTGCTCCTTTCACTACATAAATAGCAATTAAATGTTACCATACCCCTTTAGTTCATTCAGCTGGAAAAATTATGCAGGATTTATTAACTTAATTACTCTTTTCATAGTAACTAGGTTACATAAACATGGCGGTCATTACACTTAACATAAAGTGAAAAACCATAGTTTAAACTCATTTCATTCATGCTGTAGGCAGATTTTTACTTACCTGTCAGCAAACAGTTTGCACTCTCAACCTTGTCACAATACAGGTATCTTCCTGTAATCATAATGCACTGCATTAATATCCACTCTTAGGTCACTACTATCGTTAGTGACTAATAAATCTATCGCTGTGTGGTACCGATACTTATCAGTACCGAACGGCTCTCCTTTGAGAGTTCAGTATCTAAATTCTGTTCGTGATTGACAAATTGTCTACTTGACAAATTAATCAACGTCTCTCTCTCGTCCACCGTTTTTTGGCTAGTTAACCGACTAGTCAACTAACCGGTTACCTCACGTATAGACTGCGTAACCCAACTTAAAACTTATTACTGAGCCACTAATATCGTTAGTGACTAAAGCATCCATCGATACATGTTACCAATTACCATCGATACTATACTGCTCTCTTTTTGGAGAGTCTAACTTCTAATCGTGGGTAATTAATTTATCTCCTCAATAAATTAATTAACGTTTCCCTCTCTCTTTTATCTCGATTTTGGTTGGTTAACCAGCTAGTCAACTAACCGGTTACCTCCCGTACAAGCTATCTAACTAGTCGTGCTAGTTATCTAGTTGGTTACCTTGTATATTGACTATGTAACCTACCGGGCTACCTCTACTGATTTAAAACTTATTACTAAAAAACGTCATTTGTTTTTGTGAAATCCTTTTCTTAGGTTTCTAACACGGTTTCCCTTGCACCCCATTGGAAGGTGAGGGTATTTTTCTTAAAACCATTTTCTTGTTTAAAAAGAACACATTTTCTTGTTTAAAAAGAACACGTTTTGGTGTTCATGTGAAAAGGTGGTTCAGGAACCATTTTCTGAAAACTATTTATAACTTGTCCAAAACGATCGAATTTGCAAATTAGCGAATGTGATATTTTTAGTTCTCGACGAGATGAACAACTTCCTTGTTCACCTCAGAGCTCGATTCAAAATCTAACGGGTCCTAAACCAAGCAAACCTGTGGCTAGAACTGTGCCCGGTTTTAGAAAAATGCCAGTTTTTTGGTTATTTAAATACTGCTCTGTTTTGGGCCTTAAACAGTCAAATTTTTAAAACTTGCATAAGCCATCTTTTAGATTTCGATGAGATCTAAAACTTTCATGTTGAGCCTGAGATTTGGTTCGGACTCTAAATTGCTCATTTTAATAAAAATCCGAGACTGTCCCCTTCTCTAGGTTTCAGTCCTAGTTTTTGAACTCTGGTTACAAATTTCCATGAAAACCTATCTTGATGTCATTTTTGGCCAAAGGATATTTTCATACAAAAACAACTGTAACGAAATTTCCTAAAATTTTCATGTTTTACAAAACCTCAAAATCAGTTTGTAACTTGCTCAAAAATCTAAAAAACTGTGGCTAAAATCTGGGACAAGTTTGGTTTCCAAGCAAACCCTAAAACATCCATGAAAACATCCATCCAAAAAAGCTTAAATCATAACCACACAACCATATAAACTTTAAAAATAAGATACTAAGGGCTCAAAATCAACTTATTACAAACCATTGCTTGAAATACACAATAAATTTCTTTAACATCAAAACTTAAACGAAAATAAACTACAAAATGAGGGGTTTTTCGGAGTTTTACCTTAGTATGCTTGAACTAGCACAATTGAACCAAGGATGGATGACCGAAAATCTGTGTAGCACAAACTGAGACGGGTCAGGTTTGGGCTTGAAAGGAAACACAAAAATTTTCTCTTATTATCAAACCAAAAGACAAACTAAAACCACAATTAAAATGTCCTAGCAACTTACCCCAAAAAGATCTTGAAACGGCTTGAGAGAAAGACCCCAACACAACTTGAGTGTGGCTGATTTTTTGTAAGGATTTTGGTTTGTTTTTGGCTGAGCTTTTGGCTGAGGAAATAGTCTGTTTTGGCTGAAGAAAAGGGTCAGTTTTGCTGAAGAGAAAGGAGAGAGAAAAGTGTTTGGTTTTGGTGAGCCAAAAGAAGGAAAATGAGGCACAAGACCTCTTGCACTTATTTATAGGCAAACTGAAGCAAGTTTAATCAACCCTAAGCAACCTTAATTAAGCCAATTAACTAAGCTTAAGGGGGGACAAATTTACTGCCTGCTGCCCTCACAAAAACCGAAGGTGGGCTGCTGAAAATTGAGGCCAAAAATGCATTAAATGCTTCTTAATGTTGCATGTGTTTGTCTACTACTTTTGCTTTTTTTTTTTATTCCAAAAGCTTATAAGCCAATATCATTATTTTAAGGGACTTTTCAGCTGGCTTTTTTTGGTTTTCCAGCTACTACATACAGTTTTTAATGGGGGAAAATCATCTGTGTTGTCTTCTCTTCACAGTCTAATTTCCTTCAATGGTGTTCGATCCTTTCTCAATGGTGTTCTTGATTTTGACCGAAATTAGATTTTCTTGATCCGTTCCTTATACTATTCATTTTTGGTTGTGTTGTAGTGCCTATGAGCCCATTATGTGTCTATTTACTATTCATTTATGGTACTGTGGTTGTATCTACACTGTGTTGACACTACACATGCATAACGAGACTTTTTTGTGTGAAATTTCAAACACAGTCTATCCTGACTAATTTGGACACGCTGATTTCAAAATTATTAGTTTTATGTCCATTTGAGGTCATCTGAACCAGTTTTCGGGTACTGTATGTTCCTGTCTTGAAAATGTGTTTTGCGCTTAATTGCCTAAATTGAGCGTACTGAGTCTAAATATATCAGTTTCGGGTTGAGAAAAGGTTGTCTTGACCCCTTTCCCGATACTGCATATCTCTCAAATAGAATTTCACATTTTGTTCTCAATTGACTAAATTGAGCTTGCTGACTATAAATATATCAATTTTATGTCAAGAAAACGTCATCTATACCATTTTCTTGGTACTATATATTTATCAAGCAAAATTTCGTTGTTGTGTTCAAATAATTAGTCTAAGCATATTGATGACTAGCTCATTAGTTCTGTGTCAAGAAGTGGTCATCTAGACCGATTTCTTAATACTACAGGTCTCACACGTACACTCATATGTACTAAGGTGAACCGATCTCACTCTCGGCTGCTCTTTTCATTTTATGAATAGTAATTAAATATTTTTGTACCCGTTTAATTCATTCAAACTAGCAAATTATGCTGTATTCATTAACTTAATTACTTATTACGTAGTAATTAGGTTCCATGAACATAGGGGTCATTACAACCTACCCCTTTTTCAAAATTTTTGTCCTCGAAAATTAGAATAATTTCGGGAAGTCTCTTTTCATATCTTTTTCCTGTTCCCATATGGCTTCCTCTACATTATGATCCTGCCACAACACTTTTACAAAGGTATTACTTTATTCCTCAGTACTTTCTCCTCTTTGGCTAAGATCCGCACGGGTTTCTCCTCGTACGTTAAATCGACATGCACTTAGACTGGTTCTTGGCTCAGAATATGGGAGCTGTCTAGCACATACTTCTTCAGCATCGAGACGTGAAAGACTTTGTGTGTGATAACTGGGAATTTTGAGATTGTTGGAGAAATTTAAAATTGTATGTACATGACAATTTTAATGTATAAAATATGAAAAAGTTATGTTTTAATACTATTAAGAATATAATGAAAATGTTCTAATAGTGTTAAAGAGTTTATGTTCAGAGATGAAAAATCTTCCCAAATCGAAGCGGGTGAAATGGCCCTAAATCGGTGTCGAAAACCCTAAAGGGCGCACCAAGTATAATAATCCCAAAATTTTATTGTTTCTAGAAATTTAATATAACTAGTGTACTCTATGATTTTTATGTGAAAAACTGTAAAATATATGTTTTAATATTATTTAGATTGCACATAAATGTTTGGGCAGTGCAGACAAGAACGTGCTCAGAAACGGGAAATTTTACTGAACCGAATTGAACGAATTATGCCTTTTCGGATTCGAAAATTTTGAAAATATACTGTGAGCCACTAAAAGATGAAATACTTACGGTATTGATTTTTAGGCAAACCGGAGTGAAATAAGGAAAACCGATCACACAGACAGCCTCACGAACTCGTCTACGCGATTTCGGTGCAAAAATCTTTGGTTTGACTTTTGGTCAAAAGTTTGACTCCAAATATAATTCCATAATTAAAAATATGAATCCCAAAATGAATAATTAAGAATTTCAATTAGAAATTTTATACTTTCACTATATTTTAGATATGAAGTGAATAATAAAAATAACCGCAATTTATTTTGGTTATAGGAAAGCAACCAAAAGGCGAATTAAAGAAGCCGGTTGACTCAGGGAAGGAACTGCTGGTCAAATATTGGTAAGTTCAGACATTTATTTGTCTGCAGCATGAATTTACTCAGTATACTTATGTGATATAGATGACAGAAATTTAGTAGTCAGGCGTGGTAGGCACACTAACATAAGACATAAAATCTTAAGAAAACTACAGAATAAATTACAGAATAAATTATAGAGAGTTCTAGACCCAGGAGGTAGCATAATTGCCACCGGTCAGGAACCACCAGAAACTCAGTAATTAAATCAGTATTGGCATACCAGCCTCCCACACAAGTGGAGGTTTCTCAGATTTCAGTTACAATTATAATAGGACTCCAAACTATTAGTGATACATCCCGGGTTTGGATGTCTGATATATTCAGACTGTAGAGGATTGGCCAGTGGGTCGCTCCCCAGAGTGCCTCTCAGTTATGCACGCACTATGGTACGACCAATTCAGGGGTCCAATGGCAGAATTCAGTAACAGATAAATACTTAAGATTTCAGAACAGTCATAATTAAGCATAAAACGTACTAACTGTATGCGTAGCAGCTTAGAGACCTGTTGATGTGAATAGTATCAGTGTCACGTCCCAAAATTTAGACACGTGACACGACAGCCAAATCATAATATCAACCCGAGATTTAAGGAAAAAATATATTACAAAAAACGGGTCAACATTATAATTTAGCTAAGCCTAATTATTTATAAAGTAGCATCATAACCACAAAACAAAATAAAGTAGAAAGTAAATACCTTTTAATGCGGAAATCAAACACAAAATCGGTTTTCAAAAGAAATTACCAACCATAAATATTTCCAAGCATAGAATTTAAATAACGTGAAATAAAGTCCAAACTTAATGTCTTATTACATCAGAACGAGAAACAGAAAGAAGAAGATGGAGAAAACGGATAGCATCATCCTCGATAGAAACGGATAGCTCAACGATTTTCAGAACTGCTACCTCCCGCACCTGGAAGTAGTCATTTCGAAATCACAAAGAAAAAGGGACGTGAGCGCTGGCTCAGTAGGACAGAAACAAAGGTGGGTTAACAGATAACATTTAAAAGTATGGCATGATATTCGTTTCCAAAAATAATCAACAATTTAAAAAAAATACATGACATAATAATCATAAAAAAAATAATCAACAATTTCGTGAAAAACATTTTTAAAACAAGTTTTATTCTACTGAGGACTTAGCGTAGCTGCAATATACGTGCCCCAATATTAAAATAATAAATCATTAAAACAACCATCATATTATGAGTGAGGACTTGTCGTAGCTATAATATACGTGCCTCGAATTTGAATTATCCTAGATCATCTCGTTACGGTCTAAATAGGCCGAACGCCCCAGCGCAGGTTTAGGGACCTTCCCCCATGGCGCCAACTTTGGGACGCACGCATCATTTACAATGATCGTGAACTAGAGCTCAATTATGTTCACCGGATTATTCAAAAGATGGTATTTACCAAGTTATATTATGCCATAAATCAAAACACGTTTTAAAATACACATTTAATTACCAAATACGTTGCATGCGTTTATTTCATCAAAAACAATATAATAATTTCATAAACTGAAAACCGCATGCCATTGATAAAACAGGGAAATTTAAAACACTTGACTACTCGCAGAAAAGGCTAGAATGTCCTACCTCGATTATCGCACAAGCGTTACGATAACGTGATCCACAAATCCAGCAAGAACGTCAAATAAGTCCTATAATCACAACATATGATTAGTCTAGGTCTAGACATAATCATCCAATCATTTTAGTGTGCCATAAAAGATTTTAAAACGTTTAATAAACATTTGGGATTTAAATTTTTTTGAAAAACTCTAAGTTAAGATATTACTCGGCATGGGCAGACTGACCTAGGCTGAATGTAAAATCCATATTAATTTATTTTTCATCCCAAAAATTCTAAATTTTTAATATGTTAAACTAGACATCCATAGCTTTAATTCCATATAATTTTTATAATTTTTGGACATCATTTGCTCATTCAACTAGGCCAAAAACCTAGGGTTGTTTTTAGGCATAAAAATCTAGGTTTCAGTTTCGGTTCAAAACCTGGCAGTTCTGTCCGCCTATATTAGAAAAATATTTTGACTAGGCAAACGGATGAGTTTGGTTCTGAAATTTTTCAGACATTTTGGGGACATCTTGAATTTAATTTTAGGCTCAAGAATTACTCAAAAATCGTTTTTAAAACTCAAGTTATGGCCGATACAATTTTACTGTTCATATGGTAATTTTCCGGATTTCTGTTTTTCTGTGTCCGAATTTCGATTAGCCTCAAACCAATTCAATTTTCATCCAATGATCAGGAAATTTTGTGGAAAACCATATTTATATGTCATTAACACAACCCAGGAATCAAATTGACAAAATCATAAAATCTTTCACATATGATAATAGGGTTTTTGAAAAGGGGATCAATGAGGCAAAATTTTAGGGTTTGAGAGAGAAATCACACCTTGCTTGTACTGCACTATTTTTGATGTTTGGTCTCCCTTTTGGCTGAATTTGTGTGAGTGTTGGAGTCTTCAAAACAGTAGGGAAACAGTGGAGAAAACCATATAAAATTTCGGATTTGAAATCAAAAGGAAAAGGAACGAAAAAAAAAATTTTGATTTCTCACCTTGTTTTTGTCTCAAAGATTGTTGAATTTTTGAGCTGCCTTTTGGTAAGTTTTGTTTGCTGTTTTGGGTGTGTTTTGGGAGAGAAAATTCAGAGAGGAGAGAAGGGAAAGCTGGCCGAATTTTTGAGGGTGAAAGGAAGGGTGAATGAGGGTTAAAAGGGGGTTTTTATATTAGGTTTTTCTTTCCCTTTCTCTTCCTTGTTTGGCCGAAAATTGTAAGGGGCAAAAGGGAAAGTTTTTGTGCTGTTTTGAGGCTAGGGTTTTCTCTTTTATTTCCCCTTAAGTGGCCAAAATTATCCCTTAGTTTTTAAGGAAAAATAATTTGAATTTTGATTGAGTTTTGACTTAGCTTTTAATTCAATAAAATCTCCTTTATTTCCTACACTTTATGGCCAAATTTCCTCTTTATATCTAAGGAATGAAATTTGAATTTGAATCCTCCTTGGATTTGTGGAATTTAAATTTTAATTAAAATCCCAAGTGATGGCCGAATATTTTAGGGTTTCTTTTTGAAGTTCAAATTGTTGACTTTTTGAGCGGAATTTGACTAGGAAACCAACCTAGGGTTTTCAAAAGGATTTTTAATTAATTTTTGGTACACTAATTTTATTTAAATTATATATTGACCCTTAACTAAAATTTAAGGCGTCACAAATATCTACCACTAAAGATAGTTTCGTCCTCGAAACTTTAAGAATTACTCCACACTAAAGAAGAGAATAAGAATATGAATAACTTCTCATTTCCTTAAGCAGTCTAAATGCACCTTTCAAAACATATAGTGGTATATCTACCACTATGAACAGAGTAGGGTTACAAAACAAACTTAGGTCGACTACATTAAATGTACTCTACTGCTTAGCGAACCATTCAGCATGGTTCTCGCGCATATCTTTCTCGGTTTCCCATGTGGCTTCCTCTTCACCATGGTTACTCCAAAGAACCTTTACCATGGGTATTGTTTTCGTTCTCAGCTGCTTGATCTTATGATCCAAAATCTTCGTCGGAACCTCGACGTAAGAGACATCTGGTTGGATTTCTACATCATCTGTTGAAATAACTTCGGACTCTGTTCGTGCACTCTTCCTCAGCATCAATACATGGAAAACGTTGTGCACTCCCAAGGTGTCAAGTAACTTCAGCTCATATGCAACCTTACCAACTCTGCGTACGATCTCAAAAGGTCCAATGTAACGTGGTGCTAGCTTCCCTTTAACTCCGAAACGAGAGGTACCTTTCTTTGGTGAAACCTTTAGCAACACAAACTCTCCAACCTCGAACTCTAATGGCTTTCTGCGTCGATCTGCATAGCTCTTCTGTCGACTCTGTGCTGTTAGAAGTCGTTGTTTGATGATGGCAATCTTCTCGTACTGGTCTAGGATCATCTTGGGTCCACTCACTGGTGCTTCCTGGTTGTCAACCCAATAGATGGGTGATCGACAAGGCTTTCCATACAACACTTCAAAGGGTGCCATTCCGATACTCGCTTGATAACTGTTGTTGTATGCAAACTCTGCCATGTAGAGGTGTTTGCTCCATCCATCTCCAAGATCAAGAACGCAGGCACGTAGCGTATCCTCTAGGATCTGTATAAGACGCTCCGACTGACCATCTGTCTGCGGATGAAAAGCGGTGCTGAAGTTCAGTTTTGTGCCTAGAGCTTCCTGTAGACTTTGCCAAAAGCGAGCGTTGAAGCACGTATCACGATTAGAAACGATCACTGAAGGGACTCCATGCAATCTGACTACGTTTCTCATGTAAAGCTCGGCTAGCTGGTTCCTGGTGCAAGTCGTCTTGAACGGGATGAAGTGCGCAGTCTTCGTGAGACGATCTACAACTACCTAGACTCCATCAGATCCATTCTGTGCTCTCGGTAAGCCGGTTAAGAAGTCCATTCCTATACTATCCCACTTCCACCGAGGTATTGAAAGTGGTTGGAGCAGACTTGCGGGTCTCTCCCGTACTGCCTTTACTTTCTAACACGTCAAACAGTTGGCCACAAAGTTCTTCACATCTAACTTCATACCTCTCCACCAAAGCTGCCGTCTTAAGTTTTGATACATCTTGTTCCCACCTGGGTGCATGGCGAACCTCGACTGATGAAACTCGGACAAGATCTCCTGTATAAGCTCTGGGATGTGTGGCACTGCTAAGCGACCTTCGTTGTAAAGAATTCCACTGGCGTCCATCGACCACACTGCAACACGCTTGCCCTTTAATAATCTATCTCGGATGTCAACGAAACGTGTATCTGCTAACTGATTATCCTTGATCCTCTGCACGTAGTCTGGTTCCATCACTAAATTGTATAACACTGGGTGACCCTGAACTTCGCCAAAATGAACTTGATAAGCTGTGAGAACTCTGTCCTTTTTCCACTCATCTATCTGCATAGCCATTATAGAAGCGTCATGATCAAGATTGGGAACTGCCTCTCTTTTCCTGCTTAGTGCATCTGCAACCACGTTTGCTTTACCCGGATGGTACTCGACTTGGAAGTCGTAGTCTTGCATGTATTCTACCCACCTTCTCTAACGCAGGTTGAGATCTTTCGTGTAGCTAGGTATTTCAAACTCTTGTGATCTGAAAATAGTCTAAAACTGGCACCGTATTGATAACAACGCCAAATCTTAAGCGCAAACACTACTGCAGCTAACTCTAGATCGTGTGTAGGGTAGTTTCGTTCGTGTTGTTTCAGCTGTCATGCGGCATAAGTGACAACTCGGTTCTGCTGCATCAAGACTGCTCCAAGACCTTGATAAGAAGCATCGGTGTAGACATCATATACATGATCCTGATCCGGAATGATAAGGATAGGTGCAGACGTCAAACGACTCTTTAACTCTTGGAAGACTGACTTACAGCTGTTGTCCCAAATGAAAGGTACATCCTTCTTTGTCAGATTGGCGAGGGGAGCGGCGAGCTTGCTGAAGTCCTGTACAAAACGTCGATAATATCCCGCCAAGCCCAAGAAGCTTTGGATCTCTGGAACATTCTTCGGTCGTTCCCACTTAAGAATCGCTTCAACCTTGGATGGATCAACTGATATACCATCTCCTGAGATGATATGTCCGAGAAACTTAACCTCTGTCATCCAAAACTCACATTTTTCTTTCTTGGCATACAACTGATGTTCACGAAGAGTCTGTAAAACTATACTGAGATGCTGTGCATGATCTTCACGAGTTCGGGAATAGATGAGGATGTCGTCAATGAATGCGATGATGAACTTATCAAGAAAAGGTCGGAAGACTCTATTCATCATATCCATGAAGGCTGCTGGCGCGTTTGTCAAACCGAAAGGCATTACTAAGAACTCGTAACTGCCATACCTCGTTTGGAATGCCGTCTTCGGTATATCCTCCTCTCTAACTCGAAGCTGATGATAATCGGATCTCAAATCAATCTTGGAGAAGAAACAAGCTCCACCCAACTGGTCGAACAAGTCATCTATATGTGGTAACGGATACTTATTTTCGATGGTCACACTGTTGAGCTTTCTGTAGTCCACACAGAGACGAAGCGAACCGTCGGCTTTTTTCACAAAAAGGACTGATGAACCCCAAGGTGAGTTGCTATCTCGGATAAAGCCCAGCGATTTCAACTCATCCAGTTGCTTGCGCAACTCTTTCATCTCTAGAGGTGCCATATGATATGGAGCAGAAGCAAAAGGAGCTGTTCCAGGAACTAAGTCGATACGAAACTCTATTTCTCAATGAGGTGGTAAACCTGGAATAGCTTTTGGAAAAACATCTGAAAAACTATCGACAACAGGTATAGGTTGGGTACTCTTTTCAAAACTGGATCCTTCCACCGCACACAAGGATAAGAAACAAAGAATACCCTGTCTACTCTTCGACACTAACCTCAAAGCAGATCTATCAACATCTGAAATTAAGCTTAACTGATAGGACACTACATGTCCAAAATCAGTTGTAAAGATAACACGACGATTACGACAATCAAGCATAATCCCATATCGGGAAAGCCAGTCATATCCCAGAACAACATCATAAGCAAACATAGGCATTACTACAAGTGAAGCCTCCAAACAAACATCCCCAACATAAACATAGGCTTGACACCCATCACTAACGATAGTCGTGCCCAACGGGGATTTCACACATAAGGGAGAGTCAAGATTTTACAGTTTTAAACCAAGTGAACGAGCATAATGTTGGGCTATAAAAGAGTGTGTAGCCCCGGTGTCAAACAAAACATATGCATATGTACCAAAGATAGGAATTATACCATCTAAGGCAGTCGGTGCATGATCTATCTCCATGCTGTCAGCTCCAAGAGCGTGTACCTGTGGTGCCTTACCACGATTTTGAGCTGTATTCCCTCGCTGATAGCCCGTACTCTGACCTTGTGATGGCGGTCTCTGATAACTTGGCACTGGAAACTGCTGTAGCGGTGTAGCATGTGGAGCATAAGGCGCAGTGTACTGACTCATGCGCTGAGGCTGATAGGGAACCGGAAGCTGAGGGCGCTGTGACTGCGAAGACTGGGAAGTAAACTGTTGTCTCTGTGGAAAACCATTCTGATTCCGCTGATGATGATGTCTATAAGCATTGTCTCTCGACTGTCTCTTCAGGCAGACATTTCTTTTGTGGCTTTCATCACCACACTCGAAGTAAGTAATCACATTCACCCGACCCTGTCGCTGTCCAGAAGACTGATGAGAACCTGACCCCTGAGACTGCTGGTTCTTCTGGTAAGGAGTCTGCGGCTTGTGTTGAGGCTTGTTGCGGATTGGTCCAGACTTGTTTTTGTTACGAGATTCAAGGAACTCCTTGTCGCCCTCTTCCACTGTCAACGCCTTAGCAACTATTTGCTGGTAGCTATCCCTGATCTGGAACGGTTGTACACCCCTCTTCACATAGAGGCTAAGCCCTTCCTCAAAGCGGAGACACTTAGTAGCTTCATCTAAAACCTGATTCTTCGCATACCGGGCCAACTCAGTGAACTTGGCTTCATATTCCCGCACTGACATAGACCCTTGCTTCAAAAGGATGAACTCCCTAGCTTTTTTGTCGCGGAACTGAGCTGAAAAGAAACGCTCGTGAAAACGCTCCTCGAAAATTGTCCAAAAAGACCTCTGCTCCTCTGTCAAACCATCCTCGATACTAGCCCACCAGGTAGAGGCTAGACCCACTAGCTTGTTGGAAGCAAACTCAACCCAGAACTCTACGGGTGTAGCGGTCAACTTTAGCTGCTTGCGAATGACATCAAACCAATAGTCGGCATCCATCTTTGTGCCCGTACCGTCGAAAGTGGGTACATGAGGCTTAAAGAAAAGAGTTAGGGCCGCCTGTTTAGGATGTATCATAGGCTGGGTAGGTACTGCTCCAGAGGTAGGGTTTTCGGTGGTAGGCGTTTGCTGAGGAGTCTGAGAAGAACTCCCCGCTCTCTGGGTCTCATTAGGAACAACATTGGCTACAGGAGCTGGGTTAGGTGTTCCAAAAGGTAAGACAGTGAGGAGAGCCTGTATCACTACCGTAAGATTCTGCATCACCGTTAGCTGATCGTTCGGTGTAGGGACCGCTGTATTCTGACTCCCTTGATGCTGCGTGTTCCCGGGGTTCTCTTCGTCATTGCCTCTCTGCTGCCTCTAACTATGCGTGCCAGGACGAGCCATTTTGCTGAATAAGATTGAAGGAAGAGGAAATCCTATAAGCTTCTAAGAGTAAGAAAACTATGCTTGGGTATTTTGAAAACGATTTGATGAAAACCCTTTCGAAAATGTTTTGATGAAAAACCCTTTTGAAAACCTGGGCTCTGATACCATTATTTGTCACGGCCCAAAATTTAGACACGTGACACGGCAGTCAAATCATAATATCAACCCGAGATTTAAGGAAAACATTTATTACAAAAAACGGGTCAACATTATAATTTAGCTAAGCCTAATTATTTATAAAGTAGCATCATAACCACAAAACAAAATAAAGTAGAAAGTAAATACCTTTTAATGCGGAAATCAAACACAAAATCGGTTTTCAAAAGAAATTACCAACCATAAATATTTCCAAGCATAGAATTTAAATAACATGAAATAAAGTCCAAACTTAATGTCTCATTACATCAGAACGAGAAACAGAAAGAAGAAGATGGAGAAAACGGATAGCATCATCCTAGGTAGAAACGGATAGCTCAATGATTTTCGGAACTGCTACCTCCCACACCTGGAAGTAGTCATTTCGAAATCACAAAGAAAAAGGGACGTGAGCACTGGCTCAGTAGGACAGAAACAAAGGTGGGTTAACAGATAACATTTAAAAGTATGGCATAATATTCGTTTCCAAAAATAATCAACAATTTAAAAAAAATACATGACATAATAATCATAAAAAAATAATCAACAATTTCGTGAAAAACATTTTTAAAACAAGTTTTATTCTGCTGAGGACTTAGCGTAGCTGCAATATACGTGCCCTAATATTAAAATAATAAATCATTAAAACAACCATCATATTATGAGTGAGGACTTGTCGTAGCTATAATATACATGCCTCGAATTTGAATTATCCTAGATCATCTCGTTACGGTCTAAATAGGCCGAACGGCCCTGCGCAGGTTTAGGGACCTTCCCCCATGGCGTCAACTTTGGGACGCACGCATCATTTACAATGATCGTGAACTAGAGCTCAATTATGTTCACCGGATTATTCAAAAGATGGTATTTACCAAGTTATATTATGCCATAAATCAAAACACGTTTTAAAATACACATTTAATTACCAAATACGTTGCATGCGTTTATTTCATCAAAAACAATATAATAATTTCATAAACTGAAAACAGCATGCCATTGATAAAACAGGGAAATTTAAAACACTTGACTACTTCCAGAAAAGGCTAGAACGTCCTACCTCGATTATCGCACAAGCGTTACGATAACGTGATCCACAAATCTAGCAAGAACGTCAAATAAATCCTATAATCACAACATATGATTAGTCTAGGTCTAGACATAATCATCCAATCATTTTAGTGTGCCACAAAAGATTTTAAAACGTTTAATAAACATTTGGGGTTTAAAATTTTTGAAAAACTCTAAGTTAAGATATTACTGGGCATGGGCAGACTGACCTAGGCTGAATGTAAAATCCATATTAATTTATTTTTCATCCCAAAAATTCTAATTTTTAATATGTTAAACTAGACATCCGTAGCTTTAATTTCATATAATTTTTATAATTTTTGGACATTATTTGGTCATTCAAATATGCCAAAAACCGAGGGTTGTTTTCAGGCATAAAAATATGGGTTTCAGTTTCGGTTCAAAACCTGGCAGTTCTATCCGCCTATTTTAGAAAAATATTTTGACTAGGCAAATGGATGATTTTGGTTCTGACATTTTTCAGGCATTTAGGGGACATCTTGAATTTAATTTTAGGCTCAAGAATCACTCAAAAATCGTTTTTAAAACTCAAGTTATGGCCGACACAAATTTACTGTTCATATGGTAATTTTCTGGATTTCCGTTTTTCTGTGTCTGAATTTCGATTAGCCTCAAACCAATTCAATTTTCATCCAATGGTCACGAAATTTTGTGGAAAACCGTATTTGTATGTCATTAACACAACCCAAGAATCAAATTGACAAAATCATAAAACCTTACACATATGATAATAGGGTTTTTGAAAAGGGGATCAATGAGGCAAAATTTTAGGGTTTGAGAGAGAAATCACACCTTGTTTGTACTGCACTATTTTTTGATGTTTGGTCTCCCTTTTGGCTGAATTTGTGTGAGTCCTGGATTCTTCAAAACAGTAGGGAAACAGTGGAGAAAACCATATAAAATTTCGGATTTGAAATCAAAAGGAAAAGGAAGGAAAAAAAATTTTGATTTCTCACCTTGTTTTTGTCTCAAAGGCTGTTGAATTTTTGAGCTACCTTTTGGTAAGTTTTGTTGCTGTTTTGGGTGTGTTTTGGGAGAGAAAATTCAGAGAGGAGAGAGGGGAAAGCTGGCCGAATTTTTGAAGGTGAAAGGAAGGGTGAATGAGAGTTAAAAGGGGGTTTTTATACTAGGTTTTTCTTTCCCTTTCTCTTCCTTGTTTGGCCGAAAATTTTAAGGGGCAAAAGGGAAAGTTTTTGTGCTGTTTTGAGGCTAGGGTTTTCTCTCTTATTTCCTCTTAAGTGGCCAAAATTATCCCTTAGTTTTTAAGGAAAAATAATTTGAATTTTGATTGAGTTTTGACTTAGCTTTTAATTCAATAAAATCTCCTTTATTTCCTACACTTTATGGCCAAATTTCTTCTTTATATCTAAGGAATGAAATTTGAATTTGAATCCTCCTTAGATTTGTGGAATTTAAATTTTAATTAAAATCCCAAGTGATGGCCGAATATTTTAGGGTTTCTTTTTGAAGTTCAAATTGTTGACTTTTTGAGCGGAATTTGACTAGGAAACCAACCTAGGGTTTTCAAAAGGATTTTTAATTAATTTTTGGCACACTAATTTTTGTGTGATTTATGTTCCTGCATGTATGCTTGAACTTACTGAGCCTGTCGCTCACCAGTTTATTCATGTTACAGGTAAGAAACCTGTACAGCAGTAGACAGAAGATGGACGAGGAGCGGGATTGCATCTGCCTTCAAGGCTAGGCAAGGGGGTTGGTCTTGCTGTTGTTTTCCGCTAAGCAGATTTTCAGAGTTGTTTTAAGAGTAGATTTTAAGTTGTATTTTGAAAATACATCATGATGTAAATTATGTACAACCAGTATGATAACAGTAGTATATCCTATGTTTTATGTTGCATATTATTTTTATTTTACAATCACCAATAGTTTAAAAAAAAATTCCTTGATTTTCAGATTAAAAATCATTTTAATTATAAATAGTAATTTAACAAGAATAAGTTACAAGTAAGATGCCGGCGACCCATTGAGGTAACGGTCTACCATAGTGGACTTTAGAGCTCTACTATGCTAGTACTGTAGCCTCAATTCAGGGCGGGGCGCCACACCGAGTGCACTGAAAGACAAAATTTTATGGTAGTGAATTTTAGTCAAACAGAAGCAAAATAAGCCAGACCGGTCGCACTGGAGGCGTAAGAAATTCACCTACGCGATTTCGGTAGATTTCTGTTCAGATTGACTTTTGTTTAAACTTTGACCACGAATTAATATATGAATTAATTAGATGATGTCATATGTGACATCATAAATGCGATGTAATAAATGGAATTTAAAGCTTATAAAGGAAGTTAGGTAGCATTAATGGCTAAGATTAATGGGAATCTTGGATCAAGGGCCAAGATTTAGGCAAAATGGCTTGAAAAAAAATTTGGAAAATTGGAAAAAGGGGAGTCGGCCAAAGGGAGAAAAAATCAGCAAAAAAATTGTTGGGAAAAATTGCTAAGAGGTCCTCCACCATTTGCCTATAAATAGGAGTGGAAATTCACTTGAAAAAAATCAGAAAAATCGGCCAAATTGTTGCCCATTTCTGGCTGTGTATCACCCTTCCATTCCAACTAAATTTTGACAAAATTTGTTCACAAAACTAGCTTTCAATCCTAGTCCGTGCATCAAGGGTTCGAATTTATAAGGTGAGCCACCATTTTGAAGTATTTTTCGTTGATTTTCTTCAAAAACTCTGTGGCTTTGTAGGTGTGGAAAAATGATGAAAAGTTTGATGAATTGTTTAGTGTTTATTTTAGTTTGGTGCTATGGTGAATAAAGCATGTTGTAGACTCTAGAAACAAGCAAAATTGATGCAGGTTTCATACCAAACTCATGGCCAATATACATGAGAAAATGAGAAAAATTTTTTAATGAAGATGCTAAGGAAATGTTGATAAAAGACCATAGGAATAAGAGAAAATTTTCATATGGCGTTGGGCATAAAAACTGTGGCATAAGGCTAGAATTGGAATGAAAAATTTCTTAGGTTTTGATGTTAAAATGTGCATTAGAAACCTTAAGAATGGAATGTGATATTTGAGTTGTGTGATGAAAATTTCTTGGTGTTGAATACCATGAAAACCGTGGCCGTGATTGTGGAAAATTGATGAAATTTGTGTTGTGAATGAAATGATGAATAATGTGAAAACATTTTAAGTAAAGTTTCTTAACTTTACATAAAATAGGCCTCTGGTATAGTACGTGGCAGGTACCAAGGTTCTAAGGCGTACTTAAAATCGGGAAACCTAAAAATATAAGTATAAATGCTATCAAAATTTCAAAAACGGCATGAGGGCATTTTGGGAAATGAGGGGTAAAAAAATGTAGGCTCGGAAAGGAAACCAAGACCCCTCGGTATGTTAGAGTTGGTAATGAAAAAACCAAACCACAGAAGAATAGTAAAACGACCCTTCGAGGCCTAAAATGCCGAGAATGGGAAAAATTCATGTTAGGGGTATTTTGGGAAACGAGGGAAAATTTATGGACAGGATAGAAAACCGGAGCCCCTCGGGAACCAAGGCTCGGGAAAGGGATGAAAAAATGTTTCAAGAGTAGTGACATACTCATTTGAGGCTCCAAAACGCTATAAAAACGAGGAACGACCCAAGGCATCGGATGAATAGTACCCCGGGGGTCAGGTAAGGAATAGTTATCAAATTTCAGCAAATAATACTTTAAAAATATATCGAACTCTAAGAAATATTATTTTATGATATTTGGGCTTAGAAAATCCCAGTAAATAATAGAACAGAATTGTCACGGTCCCGACACCCGTCAGGGGTAAAATGGTCATTTTGACCAAAAATTTTTGAAAGGCTCGAAAAAGACCGTAAAAGATCTAGAATGCTTTAAATAAGATTCTAGAGGCCATAATTAAGATTTTAAAGTTAAAAATCTAAAATTTATAAGTACACGGGCGTGTACATTTAAACACGGGGGTGCAGTAGAAACCCGAGAGGTACACGGGCTTAGACACGGGCATGTTACAATCCATGTATTACATAAAGGGATAAAATGTGTGGTAAAGTTAATAACAAAGTGAATATATCCAAAGTGATAATTGATGATGTGATGACCCCCACATTCATGGAACCTACTTACCGTATAATAAGTAATTAAGGAATGAATTTGGAGTATTTTGAAGCCTTTTGGTGCACATTTGAAGAACATGATCAAGTACACAGCCGTGTATCATTCGAACTGTTGAAATGTAAGAAGCCGTGTAAGAGTACATGGCCATGTAGTGTAACACGATCAGGTATACGGCCATGTAAGTGGCCGTGTACCGCTCAGGTTGGTGAACGTGTTTCAGAACATGGGCGTGTTGAGCAATCTCAACTAGTATACGCTAGTGTTCAAATGTACACGCCCGTGTTGCCTTGCACACGCCCATGTAAGACTCCGTGTAGAAGGCTGTGTAATGAGCTGAGAGCCGCTGTAATGACTCTTATGAATTATGAAACTTAATTACTATGTAATGAGTAATTAAGTTAATAAATACAGTATACTTTCCAGTTGAATGAATTAAATGGGTACAGTAATATTTAATTACTATTAATGTAGTGACAGGGGCAACCGACAGTGAAATCAGTCCGCCCTATTATGTGAGCGTGCGTGTGTGACATGTAGTATTAAGAAACTGGTCTAGACGACCATTTCTTGACACAGAACTATCATGCAGTGAAAGGGGCAACCGAGAATGGGATCTGTTTACCTTAGTACATGTGAATGTGTGTGTGAGACATGCAGTATCAAGAAACTGATCCAGACTGTGACGACCCGTGCCCTGGTGGCATAGACCTCCCCAAAATACTACTTATCTTAACTTATCTTGTTTGAAAACTATTACTTGTAAATAGCCAAAATACAGGAATTTTTTTTGAATAGTGTGTTTATCAAATTATGTGCTACATACTTTTACTTAAAACCACACAAAGATCTTAGTACAATTTGAGTTAACATACATGTACACGAAATGCCAAACTGTTAAATTACTCTCCATAAAATAGACTCTCAAAATAACTTGCGGAAGTATACTCTGGCGGTGGTATCCACAACCTCACCCTCACATCCACCCTGCCGCCATCACCGCCAACAGTGTTTAGCTTGCAGGTCTCTTACCTACAGAATGAACACACACGGTGAGCTTTACGCTCAGAAAGTACAACATATTCGTCCGCAAAACTTGCTTTAAACATACATGCCATACACAGGGCATAATTAAAACTAACAGTTATATCACAACATCACAGGGAAACTTATTATATAGCATATAATAAAAAGCATCCCATTCAATCACATCATGTATCATAGCATGCAACTAAGAACATATACTACTGAGATAAAGGCATAACGTGATCAATGCATGAACCGATTATGCTCAAATTATGCTTCATTTATTCTTAATCTTGTCTTATCTGAAGGGCCCTGGTGTCAGTACTATTATGCACGGATGTGACGCCTTAAATTTTATTTAAGGGTCAATATATAATTTAAATAAAATTAGTGTGCCAAAAATTAATTAAAAATCTTTTGGAAACCCTAGATTGGTTTCTTAGTCAAATTCCACATAAAAAGTCAACAATTTTGACTTCAAAAACCCTAAAATATTTGGCCATTACTTGGGATTTTTAATTAAAATTTAAATCCCACAAATCCAAGGAGGGTTCAAACTCAAATTTCATCCCTTAAATAAAAAGAAGAAATTCGGCCATAAAGTGTAGGAAATAAAGGAGATTTGATTTGAATTAAAAGCTAGGTCAAAACTAAATCAAAATTCAAATTTTTTTTTTCCTTAAAAACTAATGGGTAATTTTGGCCACCTAAGGAAAAGTAAGGAGAGAAAAACCTAGCCTCAAAATAGCACAAAAATCTCCCCTTTTTCCCCTCAAAATATTGGGCCAAGCAAGGAAACAAAAAGGAAAGAAAATAAAAAAAAAAAACCCAGTATAAAAACCCTCTTTCATCTCTCATTCACCTTTCCTTTCACTCTCAAAATTCGGCCAGCCTCACCCTATTTCCTCTCTGAATTTTTCTCTCCCAAAACACACCCAAAACAGCAAGCAAAACCTACCTAAAGGTAGCTTAAGGATTCAACAATTTTTGAGACAAAAACAAGGTAAGAAATCAACTTTTTCCTTCCTTCTCCTTTTGATTTAAACCCCAAAATTTACATGGTTTTTCTCCACTGTTTTTCCCTACTGTTTTGAAGACTCCAACACTCACACAAATTCAGCCAAAAAGGAGACCAAGCATCAAAAATAGTGCAGCACAAACAAGGTGTGAATTTCTCTCTCTAAAACCCTAAAAATTTTGCCTCATTGATCCCCTTACAAAAACCCTATTATCACATGTGTAAAATTTTATGATTTTTGCCAATTTGATTCTTGGGTTGTGTTAATGAAATATAAATAAGGTTCTACACAAAATTTCATGATCATTGGATGAAAATTGAATTGGTTTGAGGCTAGTTGAAATTCGGACAGAAAAACAGAAATCTGGAAAATTACCATATGAACAGTAAAATTGTGTCAGCCATAACTTGAGCTTTGAAAACAATTTTTGAGTGAATCTTGCGCCTAAAATTAAATTCAAGATGTCCCCTAAATGCCTCCAAAATTTCAGTACCAAACTCATCCGTTGGCCTAGTCAAAATATTTTTCTATTATAGGCGGACAGAACTGCCAGTTTTTGAACTGAAACTGAAATTCTAATTTTATGCCTGAAAACAACCCCTCGGGTTTTGGCCTAATTGAATGACCAAACGATGTCTAAAAATTATAAAAATTATATGGAATTAAAGCTACGGATGTGTAGTTTAACATATTAAAAATTTAGAATTTTTGGGATTAAAAATGAATTAATATTTGTTTTACAGTTAGCTTAGGTCAGTCTGCCCATGTCCAGTAATATCCTAACTTAAGGTTTTTCACAAATTTTAAATCCCAAATGTTTATTAAACATTTTAAAATCCTTTTGTGGCACACTAAAATGATTGGATGATTAGGTCTAGACCTAGACAGATCATATGTTGTGATTATAGGATTTATTTGACATTCTTGCTGGATTTGTGGATCACGTCATCGCAACGCTTGTGCGATAATCGAGGTAGGACTTTCTAGCCTTTTCTGGGAGTAGTCAAGTGTTTTAAATTTCCCTGTTTTGTCGATCGCATGTTGTTTTCAGTTTATGAAATTATTATACTGTTTTTGATGAAATAAACGCATGCAAAGTGTTTTGTAATAAATGTGTATTTTAAAGCGTGTTTTGATTAATGGCATAATATAACTTAGTAAATACCATCTTTTGAATAATCCGGTGAACATAATTGAGCTCTAATTCACAATCATTATAAATGATGCGTGCGTCCCAAAGTTGATGCCATGGGGGAAGGTCCCTAAACCTGCGCAGGACCGTTCGGCCTATTTAGACCGTAACGAGATGATCTAGAATAATTCAATTCAAGGCACGTATATTATAGCTACGACAAGTCCCCACTCAAAATATGATGGTTTATTTTAATGATTTATTATTTTTAATATTGGGGCACGTATATTGCAGCTATGCTAAGTCCTCAACAGAATAAAACTTGTATTAAAAATGTTTTCATGAAATTGTTGATTATTTTTGGAAATGATTATTATGCCATGTATTCTTAAATTGTTAATTATTTTTGAAAACGATTATTATGTCATACTTTTAAATGTTACCTGTTTAATCCACCTTTGTTTCTGTCCTACTGAGCCAGTGCTCACGTCCCTTTTTCCTTATGATTTCGAAATGACTACTTCCAGGTGCGGGAGGTAGCAGTTCCGAAAATCGTTGAGCTATCCGTTTAGACCGAAGATGATGCTATCCGTTTTCTCCATCTTCTTCTTTCTGTTTCTCGTTCTGAGGTAATGAGACTTTAAGTTTGGACTTTATTTCACGTTATTTAAATTTCATGCTTGGGAATATTTTATGGTTGGTAATTTCTTTTGAAGACTGATTTTGTGTTTGGTTTCCACATTAAAAAGTATTTATTTTCTACTTTATTTTATTATGTGGTTATAATGCTACTTTATAAATAATTAGGCTTAGCTAAATTATGATGTTGACCCGCTTTTTGTAATAAATGTTTTTCCTTAAATCTCAGGTTGGTATCATGATTTGGCTGCCGTGTCACGTGTCTAAATTATGGGCCATGGCAAATAATGGTATCAGAGCCCAAGTTTTCAAAAAGGTTTTCATCAAAACGTTTTCAAAATACCCAAGCATGGTTTTCCTTACTCTTAGAAGCTTATAGGATTTCCTCTTCCTTCAATCTTATTCAGCAAAATGGCTCATCCCGGCACGCGTAGTCAGAGGCAGCAGAGAGGCAACGATGAAGAGAACCCCGGGAACACGCAGCCTCAAGGGAGTCAGAATGCAGCGGTTCCTACACCGAATGATCAGCTAACGGCGATGCAGAATCTCACCGCAGTGATACAGGCTCTCTTCACCGTCTTACCTTTTGGAACACCTAACCCAGCTCCTGTAGCCAATGTTATTCCTAATGAGACCCAGAGAGCGGGGAGTTCTTCTCAGACTCCTCAGCAAACGCCTACCACCGGAAACCCTACCTCTGGAGCAGTACCTACCCAGCCTATGATACATCCTAAACAGGCAGCCCTAACTCTTTTCTTTAAGCCTCACGTACCCACTTTCGATGGCACGGGCACAGAGATGGATGCCGACTACTGATTTGATGCCATTCGCAAGCAACTAAAGTTGACCGCTACACCCGCAGAGTTCTGGGTTGAGTTTGCTTCCAACAAGCTGGTGGGTCTAGCCTCTACCTGGTGGGCTAGTATCGAGGATGGTTTGACAGAGGAGCAGAGGTCTTCTTGGATAGTTTTCGAGGAGCGTTTCTTTTCAGCTCAGTTCCGTGACAGAAAAGCTAGGGAGTTCATCCGTTTGAAGCAAGGGTCTATGTCAGTGCGGGAATATGAAGCCAAGTTCACTGAGTTGGCCCGGTATGTGAAGAATCAGGTTTTGGATGAAGCTACTAAGTGTCTCCGCTTTGTGTGAAGAGGGGTGTACAACTGTTCCAGATCAGGGGATAGCTACCAGCAGATAGTTGCTATGGCGTTGACAGTGGAAGAGGGCGACAAGGAGTTCCTTGAAGCTCGTGACAGAAACAAGTCTGGACCAATCCGCAATAAGCCTCAGCACAAGCCGCAGACTCCTTAACAGAAGAACCAGCAATCTCAGGGATCGGGTTCTCATCAGTTTTCTGGACAGCGACAGGGTCGGGTGAATGTGATTACCTGCTTCGAGTGTGGTGATGAAGGACACAAAAGAAATGTCTGCACGAAGAGACAGTCAAAAGATAATGCTCATAGACATCATCATCAGCGAAATCAGAATGGTCTTCCACAGAGGCAATAGTTTACTTCCCAGTCTTCGCAGTCACAGCGCCCTCAGCTTCCAGCTCCCCATCAGCCTCAGCGCATAAGCCAATACACTGCACCTTATGCTCCACATGCTACACCACTACAGCAGTTCCCAGTGCCGAGTTATCAGAGACCGCCACCACAGGGTCAAAGTACGGGCTATCAGCGAGGGAATACAGCTAAAAATCGTGGTAAGGCACCATAGGTACAGGCTCTTGGAGCGGACAGCATAGAGATAGATCATACACCGACTGCATTAGATGGTATAATTCTTATCTTTGGTACATATGCACATGTTTTGTTTGACACCGGGGCTACACACTCTTTTATAACCCAACATTATGCTCGTTCACTTGGTTTAAAACTGCAAAATCTTGACTCTCCCTTATGTGTGAAATTCCCGTTGGGCATGACTACCGTTAGTGATGGGTGTCAAGCCTATATTTATGTTAGGGATGTTTGTTTAGAGGCATCACTTGTGGTAATGCCTATGTTTGCTTATGATGTTATTCTGGGATATGACTGGCTTTCCCAATATGGGATTATGCTTGATTGTCGTAATCGTCGCGTTATCTTTACAACTGATTTCGGACATGTAGTGTCCTATCAGTTAAGCTTAGTTTCAGATGTTGATAGATATGCTCTGAGGTTAGTGTCGAAGAGTAGATAGGGTATTCTTTGCTTCTTATCCTTATGTGCAGCGGAAGGATCCAGTTCTGAAAAGAGTACCCAACCTATACCTGTTGTTGATAGTTTTCTAGATGTTTTTCCAAAACCTCTTCCAGGTTTCCAGCCTCATCGAGAAATAGAGTTTCGTTTTGACTTAGTTCCCGAAACAGCTTCTTTTGCTTCTGCTCCGTATCGTATGGCACCTCTAAGCTGAAAGAGTTGAGCAAGCAGCTGGATGAGTTGAAATCGCTGGGCTTTATCCGAGACAGTAGCTCACCTTGGGGTTCGTCAGTCCTTTTTGTGAAGAAAGCTGACGGTTCGCTACGCTTTTGTGTGGACTACAAAAAACTCAACAGTGTGACCATCAAAAATAAGTATCCGTTACCACGTATAGATGACTTGTTTGATCAGTTGGGTGGAGCTTGTTTCTTCTCCAAGGTTAATTTGAGATCCGGTTATCATCAGCTTCATGTTAGAGAGGAGGATATCCCGAAGACAGTGTTCCGAACAAGGTATGGCAGTTATGAGTTCTTAGTAATGCCTTTCGGTTTAACAAACGCGCCAGCAGCCTTCATGGATATGATGAATAGAGTCTTCCGACCTTTTCTTGATAAGTTCATCATCGTATTCATCGACGACATCCTCATCTACTCCCGAACTCGTGAAGATCGTGCACAGCATCTCAGTATAGTTCTATAGACTTTTCGTGAACATCAGCTGTATGCCAAGAAAGAAAAATGTGAGTTTTGGATGACAGAGGTTAAGTTTCTCGGGCATATCATCTCAGGAGACGATATATCAGTTGATCCATCCAAGGTTGAAGCGATTCTTAAGTGGGAACGACCGAAGAATGTTTTAGAGATCCGAAGCTTCTTGGGCATAGCGGGATATTATCGACGTTTTCTACTGGACTTCAGCAAGCTCGCCGCTCCCCTCACCAATCTGACAAAGAAGGATGTACCTTTCATTTGGGACAACAGCTGTGAGTCAGTTTTCCAGGAGTTAAAGAGTCGTTTGACGTTTGCACCTATCCTTATCATTCCGGATCAGGATCAAGTATATGACGTCTACATCGATGCTTCTCATCAAGGTCTTAGAGCAGTTTTGATGCAACAGAACCGAGTTGTCGCTTATGCCTCACGATAGCTGAAACAACATGAACGAAACTACCCTACACACGATCTAGAGTTAGCTACAGTAGTGTTCGCGCTTAAGATTTGGTGTTGTTATCTGTATGGTGCCAGTTTTAGACTGTTTTCAGATCACAAGAGTTTGAAATACCTAGCTACACAGAAAGATCTCAACCTGCATCAGAGAAGATGGGTAGAATACATGCAAGACTATGACTTCCAAGTCGAGTACCATCCGGGTAAAGCAAATGTGGTTGCAGATGCACTAAGTAGGAAAAAAGAGGCAGTTCCCAATCCTGATCATGATGCTTCTATAATGGCTATATAGATAGAGGAGTAGGAAAAGGACAGAGTTCTTACAACTTATCAGGTTCGTTTTGGCGAAGGTCAGGGTCACCCAGTGTTGTACAACTTAGTGATGGAACTAGACTACGTGCAGAGGATCAAGGAGAATCAGTTGGCAGATACACGTTTCGTTGACATCCGAGATAGATTGTTAAAGGGCAAGCATGTTGCAGAGTGGTCGATGGACGCCAGTGGAATTCTTTACAACGAGGGTTGCTTAGCAATGCCACACATCCCAGAGCTTATACAGGAGACCTTGTCAGAGTTTCATCAGTCGAGGTTCGCCATGCACCCAGGTGGAAACAAGATGTATCAAAACCTAAGATGGCAGCTTTGGTGGAGAGGTATGAAGCTAGATGTGAAGAACTTCGTGGCCAACTGTTTGACGTGTCAGAAGGTAAAGGCAGTACGAGAGAGACCCGCAGGTCTGCTCCAACCACTTCCAATACCTCGGTGGAAGTGGGATAGTATAGGAATGGACTTCTTAACTGGCTTACCGAGAGCACAGGATGGATCTAATGGAGTCTGGGTAGTTGTAGATCGTCTCACGAAGACCGCGCACTTCATCCCGTTCAAGACGACTTGCAGCAGGAACCAGCTGCCGAGCTTTACATGAGGAACATAGTCAGATTGCATGGAGTCCCTTCAGTGATCGTTTCTGATCGTGATACGCGCTTCAACGCTGGCTTTTAACAAAGTCTACAGGAAGCTCTAGGCACAGAACTGAACTTCAGCACCGCTTTTCATCCGTAGACAGATGGTCAGTCAGAGCGTCTCATATAGATTCTCGAGGATATGTTACGTGCCTGCATTCTTGATCTTGGAGATGGATAGAGCAAACACCTCTACATGGCAAAGTTCGCATACAACAACAGTTATCAAGCGAGTATCGGAATGGCACCCTTTGAAGCGTTGTACGGAAAGCCTTGTCGATCACCCATCCATTGGGTTGACAACCACGAAACACTAGTGGGTGGACCCGATATGATCCTAGACCAGTATGAGAAGATTGCCATCATCAAACAACGACTTCTAACAGCACAAAGTCGACAGAAGAGCTATGCAGATCAACGCAGAAAGCCATTAGAGTTCGAGGTCGGAGAGTTTGTATTGCTAAAGGTGTCACCGAAGAAAGGTATCTCTCATTTCGGAGTTAAAGGGAAGCTAGCACCACGTTACATTGGACCTTTCGAGATCGTACGCGGAGTTGGTAAGGTTGCATATGAGCTGAAGTTACCCGACACCTTGGGAGTGCACAACGTTTTCCATGTATCGATGCTGAAGAAGAGTGCACGAACAGAGTCCGAAGTCATTTCAACATATGATGTAGAAATCCAACCAGATGTCTCTTACATCGAGGTTCTGGTGGAGATTTTGGATCGTAAGGTCAAACAGCTGAGAACAAAAACAATACCCATGGTGAAGGTTCTTTGGAGTAACCATGGTGAAGAGGAAGCCACATAGGAAACCGAGAAAGATATGCGTGAGAACCATGCTGAATGGTTCGCTAAGCAGTAGAGTACATGTAATGTAGTCGACCTAAGTTTGTTTTGTAACCCTATTCTGTTCATAGTGGTAGATATACCACTATATGTTTTGAAAGGTGCATTTAGACTGCTCAATGAAATGAGAAGTTATTCATATTCTTACTCTCTTCTTTAGTGTGGAGTGATTCTTAAAATTTCGAGGACGAAACTATTTTTAGTGGTAGATATTTGTGACGCCTTAAATTTTATTTAAGAGTCAATGTATAATTTAAATAAAATTAGTGTGCCAAAAATTAATTAAAAATCCTTTGGAAACCCTAGGTTGGTTTCCTAGTCAAATTCCACTCAAAAAGTCAACAATTTTGACTTCAAAAACCCTAAAATATTCGGCCATTATTTGGGATTTTTAATTAAAATTTAAATTTCACAAATTCAAGGAGGATTCAAACTCAAATTTCATCCCTTAAATAAAACAAAGAAATTCGTCCATAAAGTGTAGGAAATAAAGGAGATTTGATTTGAATTAAAAGCTAGGTCAAAACTCAATCAAAATTCAAAATTTTTTTTTTCTTAAAAACTAATGGGTAATTTCAGCCACCTAAGGAAAAATAAGGAGAGAAAAACCTAGCCTAAAAACAGCACAAAAATCTCCCCTTTTCCCCTCAAAATATTCGGCCAAGCAAGGAAACAAAAAGGAAAGAAAATAAAATAAAAAAACCTAGTATAAAAACCCTCTTTCACTCTCAAAATTCGGCCAGCCTCACCCTATTTCCTCTCTGAATTTTTCTCTCCCAAAAGACACCCAAAACAGCAAGCAAAACCTACCTAAAGGCAGCTCAAGGATTCAACAATTTTTGAGACAAAAATAAGGTAAGAAATCAACTTTTTCCTTCCTTCTCCTTTTGATTTAAACCCCAAAATTTATATGGTTTTTCTCCACTATTTTTCCCTACTGTTTTGAAGACTCCAACACTCATACAAATTCAGCCAAAAAGGAGACCAAGCATAAAAAATAGTGCAGCAGAAACAAGGTGTGAATTTCTCTCTCTAAAACCCTAAAAATTTTGCCTCATTGATCCCCTTTCAAAAACCCTATTATCACATGTGTAAAATTTTATGATTTTTGCCAATTTGATTCTTGGGTTATGTTAATGACATATAAATAAGGTTCTCCATAAATTTCATGATCATTGGATGAAAATTGAATTGGTTTGAGGCTAATTGAAATTCGGACAGAAAAACGGAAATCTAGAAAATTACCATATGAACAGTAAAATTTTGTCAGCCATAACTTCAGTTTTAAAAATGATTTTTGAGTGAATCTTGAGCCTAAAATTAAATTCAAGATGTCCCCTAAACGCCTACAAAATTTCAGAACCAAAATCATCCGTTGGCCTAGTCAAAATATTTTTCTAAGATAGGCGGATAGAACTGCCAGTTTTTGAACTGAAACTGAAATCCTAATTTTATGCCTGAAAACAACAACTCGGGTTTTGGCCTAATTGAATGACCAAACGATGTCTAAAAATTATAAAAATTATATGGAATTAAAGCTATGGATATCTAGTTTAACATAATAAAAGTTTAGAATTTTTGGGATTAAAAATGAATTAATATTGATTTTATAGTCAGCCTAGGTCAGTCTGCCCATGTCCAGTAATATCCTAACTTAAGGTTTTTCACAAATTTTAAATCCCAAATGTTTATTAAACATTTTAAAATCCTTTTATGGCACACTAAAATGATTGGATGATTAGGTCTAGACCTAGACTGATCATATGTTGTGATTATAGGATTTATTTGACGTTCTTGCTTGATTTGTGGATCATGTCATCGCAACGCTTGTGCGATAATCGATGTAGGACTTTCTAGCCTTTTCTGGGAGTAGTCAAGTGTTTTAAATTTCCCTGTTTTATCGATGGCATGCTGTTTTCAGTTTATGAAATTATTATACTGTTTTTGATGAAATAAACGCATGCAAAGTGTTTTGTAATAAATGTGTATTTTAAAGCGTGTTTTGATTAATGACATAATATAACTTAGTAAATACCATCTTTTGAATAATCCGGTGAACATAATTGAGCTCTAGTTCACGATCATTATAAATGATGCGCGTGTCCCAAAGTTGACGCCATGGGGGAAGGTCCCTAAACCTACGCAGGGCCGTTCGGCCTATTTAGACCGTAACGAGATGATCTAGGATAATTAAATTCGAGGCATGTATATTATAGCTACGACAAGTCCTCATTCAAAATATGATGGTTTATTTTAATGATTTGTTATTTTTAATATTGGGGCATGTATATTGCAGCTACGCTAAGTCCTCAGCAGAATAAAACTTGTATTAAAAATGTTTTCATGAAATTGTTGATTATTTTTGGAAATGATTTTTATGCCATGTATTCTTAAATTGTTAATTATTTTTGAAAACGTTTATTATGTCATACTTTTAAATGTTACCTGTTTAATCCACGTTTGTTTCTGTCCCACTGAGCCAGCACTCACGTCCCTTTTTCTTTGTGATTTCGAAATGACTACTTCCAGGTGCGGGAGGTAGCAGTTCCAAAAATCGTTGAGCTATCCGTTTCTACCGAAGATGATGCTATCCGTTTTCTCCATCTTCTTCTTTCTGTTACTCGTTCTGATGTAATGAGACTTTAAGTTTGGATTTTATTTCACGTTATTCAAATTTCATGCTTGGGAATATTTTATGGTTGGTAATTTCTTTTGAAGACTGATTTTGTGTTTGGTTTTCGCATTAAAAAGTATTTATTCTCTACTTTATTTTATTATGTGGTTATGATGCTACTTTATAAATAATTAGGCTTAGCTAAATTATGATGTTGACCCGCTTTTCGTAATAAATGTTTTTCCTTAAATCTCGGGTTGATATCATGATTTGGCTGCCGTGTCACGTGTCTAAATTATGGGCCATGACAACGGATCATTAGATTCACCATGACCATGGGCTCAACTTGGCCTGTTATCTTTATACTTGTCTTCCTTGCGGACCCAACGGTGCCCGTTAGTCTGACACCTTTTATCTGATTACCCAACTATGGATTATGAGTTTTAGTAACCATGTACCCTATGCTTAACTGGGCTTATCCCCCATCATGCCCTGATAGGGATGTATCCGCACCTTATAAAGTTCATTAATCTACGTGATTATGAACCCCTATATGTCATGCAACCAACATAAAACACGGCATACTTTAACATAGGTTAAACAACCATTTAAACTCATTTTTGTTCATACTGTAGACAGAGTTATACTTACTAGTTTGCCAACAGTTCACACTTTGCCTCGTTACAAATTACAGGTGACGTCCTGTAACCATAATACATTACCGTTAATATTTGCTCTTAAGTCACTGTGGTCATTAGTGACTATAATTCGTCATATCGTACCGATGCCCCATCGGTACTAAAATAATTCTACTTGGGTATTTGGGGACACAATTCTAATCATGTCTAATCAATTTGTCTATTTGAAAAATAAATCACCGTTCCTCACCATCTTGGTCAAACTCGGTCTTTGACTAGTTGACCGACCAGTTACCTAGCGTGCCATTAACTACGTAACCCACCGAGTTACATTGCGTATTGGCTATGTAACCTATCGGGTTACCTTGTGTATGGTTTGTGTAACCTATTGGGTTACCTAGCGTATCAAATTGGTTAACCGGTTATCTCATGTTGGATCTCAGGACTAGTTGGGCTAGTCATCTATCTGGTTACTTGGTAAATTGGTGTAGTAGCCCATCGGGCTACCACTGCCATTTTTAAGAAAACGTTCTAAAACCTTTGCAAAATTTTTGGGGAATAAATATTTTTTAAAATCATCCCCATGCCTCCCTGTTGGAAGTTGGGGGTGTTTTTACAAAAATCTTTTTTCGTTTTTAAAATGGGGAACACATTTTGGTGTTCAATTGTTAAGAGGGTTTTCGAACCCTTTTTCGGAAAATCATATAAAACTTGTCTGAAACGATTTTATTTGTGAAATTGTTAAACATGAAATTTTTTTTCCTCGATGAGATGAACAACTTCCGTGAATGTCTCAGAGCTTGGTTTTTCCTCTAAGGGGTCCAGAATCCCTAAAATCCATGGCTAATTTTCATGTCCAGTTTTTACCAAAAATTTCCAGTTTATGCACTTTTAAAAACGTGTCTGTTTGAGGTCCAAAACGACCAAATTTTTGAAGCTCGCATAGTTCATTCTCAAGGTTTCGACGTGCTCTAAAACTTTCATTTTGACCGAAGTCCGATTCGGCCTCTAAAAGAGTCAGTTTTACAAAAACCCGAGGCCGTCCCTGTAAATCAAGATTTTGGCCCTAGTTTTGACCTCCAGCTGAAAAACATTCTGAAACCCTATCTTAATGTCATTTTTTGCCAATCCCTATTTGATGCAAAAATGCTCGTAATGAAATTTCCTTAAAGTTTTGTGTTTTACAAATCCTTAAAAACAGATTGTATCCTATCAAGAACTGGCCAAAATTGTGGCCCTAAAACTGGAAAGATTTGGTGTCCAATCCCCTAAAAACGTCCAAGCTTAGTCACATCCACTAACCATTTACGAAAATACGTAAACATAACCATAACTCAAAAATGGAAACTAAGGGCTTAAATAAACTTATTACAACCGATTTGTATAAACAAATACACGTAAATCTCTTGGTCAAAAACTTAGAAACAACCAACCATAAAAAGGTAAGGTTTTTCGGTTTATACCTTAGCGTGCTTGGAACTAGCACAAACCGAGCCAAGTAAGGGGTTGATGATCACGACCAACCCATGGGGACCAAGAGGAGGAGGGGATGACTTGTCCTAGGAAGGAAAACATGAGGCTTTTCTTGGTAATCGAATCACACCAAAACTAAAATCACCAAAAACTTTGGTTCTAGGGCCTTACCGAAATGAGCCTTAAGATGTGTAACCCTAAGCACCTTTGTGAGCAAGCCTTGGAGTGAATTTTTGATGAAGAAATTTTGGTGTTTGGGGGGTCTAGAAGTGGTGGATTTTTGGCTGAAGAAAGGGGAAAAGAAATGCTTTGGTTGGGAGCTTTTTGGTGCTATAAAAAAGAAGAAGTGGAAGGCAAGGGTGTGTGCACATATTTATAGGAAAAATCTAAGCAAGGTTAACTAGCTTTAAACCAAGTTAGTTATGCCAAAACTTGGCTAAATTGGGGACAAAAATCTGTGTGTATTCAGCCCATCAAGTGTTCGAACACCATGGGGAAGAGGGAGCCAAAAGTTGCATTAAATAGTTGATAAAGCACTAGTCCTTTGGTCCTTTCTTGGCAATTTTTTATTCACCCTACCCTAGCCTTCATTGACCAACTTGGGACAAATTTTTCTCTGCATTTAGGGGCTGGAATATCTGTGGGTTTCAGCTAGGGAAATCAGAAAAAAAAGATTAGCTAAGGTTGAAATAATGTAGTGCATTAAATAGCATGAGAAAGGAATAGTGTTATGTCATAACTTTTGCTTATTTTAATTCCATTTGTCATAAGCATGTAGCTTGATTCAAAGGATGTGTTTGGATGGAAATTGGCTGCATGTGCACAGTTTTCTAGGGCAAAAAATTCATCTGTGAAAGCTTCTTGTTGCAATCTAAATCTTTCATTTTCGATATGGGCCGTTTTTCGGTAGTTTTCTAGATTTCAACTGAAATTGTGTCTATAGGTTTCGATTTTCATTCTAGACATTTCTAAACATTTTTGGTTGGGTTGAAATGCCTATGGGTCCACTCAATCACTATTTACTATTCATTTCTTACATTGTGATTGTGTCTTACACTGTACCGATACTACGAGCGCATAGTATAACTTTTTTGCCCGAAATGTCAGACACAGGCTATCCTCCCTAATTTGGACATTTTGAATCCATTTTTAGCAGTTTTATGTCCATCTGAGGTCGTCTAGACCAATTTTATCTGTGTGATTCTGATTCGGAAATCACCTTTTATGCTAGACCGACCAGTTTTGGTGTTCTGGATCTAAATATATCAGTTTCGAGCTAAGAATAGGTCATCTTGACTCTTTTCCCAACACTACGTATCTCTTTGATGAAACCTCGTATTTCATGCCTAATTAACTAGTGTGGGCATGCTGACTATAAATATACTAGTTTTAGGTCAAAGAAACGTCTTCTCGACTATTTCCTTAATACGATATATCTATCATGCAGAATTTCACCATTAAACTCAGATGATCGGTCTGGGTGTGTTGACGACTATTTCATCAGTTTTGTGTCAAGACATGGCCGTCTGGGTCGTTTTCTCGATACTGCGTGTCTTACACGAGTATTTTCATGTATTATGAGGTAGATCGATCATACTTGCCGGTAGCCCTTTTCCGCTGCATGAATAGTGATTAAACGATTTCGTACTCATCTAATTCATTCAACTGGCAATTCACACTGCATTTATTAACTTAATTACTCATTATATGGTAATGGAGTTTACACGTACAGGGCGGTCATCACAACCTACACCCCTTACAAAATTTTCATCCTCGAAAATTAGAACAAGTCTGGGAAGTCTCTCTTCATGTCCTCTTCCCATTCCCACGTAGCCTTTTCTATATTGTGGTTCTAGCACAAAACTTTTACCAACAGAATAACCTTATTTTTGAGCACTTTCTCTTCTCTGGCTAGGATTTGTACGGGCTTCTCCTCGTAGGTCAGATTGATGTGAACTTCAACGGGTTCCTGGTTTAGGATATGTGTGCTATCTGGCACGTACTTTTTTAGCAACGATACGTGGAAGACGTTATACAGTGAAGCTAATTCAGGAGGAAGCATTAATTTGTACACAACGTTTCTGACTTTCTCGATTATTTTAAAGGGTCCTACATACCTAGGACTGAGCTTTCCTTTCTTTCCAAAGCGCATCACTCCCTTCACGGGTGCCACATTGAGAAAGACCGAGTCTCCCACTTGAAACTTGATAGGTCTATGGTGTTTGTCTGCATAGCCCTTCTGGCAACTGTGTGCTGTATCCAATCTTTCTTTGATCAGCTTTAGGTCAGCCATTGTATCCTTGATGAAGTCCATGCTGGCTAGATGTTTCTCTCCGGTCTCGTGCCATTGAACCGGGGATCTACACTTTCTTTTATAGAGTGCCTCATACGGTACCATCCCTATCGAGGATTGGTAGCTGTTGTTGTACAAGAACTCGATCAATGGTAGTTTTTGATCCCAATTTCCCTTAAAGTCCAAGACATATGCTCTCAGCATGTCCTCTAGCATCTGTATGGTCCTCTCAGACTGACTATCAGTCTGAGGGTGGAAGGTCATGCTAAACTTCAACTTGGATCTTAACGCGGCCTATACACTCTGCCACAATCTGGAGGTAAAGCGTCCGTTACGATCTGAGATAATCGATTTTGACACTCTGTGCAACCTTACGATCTGAGCCACATAAATTTCTACTAGTCGTTCCATCGGGTAGTTGATCTTTATGGCTAGGAATCTGGCTGATTTCGTCAATTGGTCTACAATCACCCAGATTGCGTCATTTTCGCTAGATGTCCTTGGCCAGCCGACAGCAAAATCCATTGTAATCTGATCACATTTCCACTCGAGGAGCTAGATTTTTTATAATTCTCCTGCTAGACGCTGATGTTCAGCCTTAACTTTCTGACACGTGAGGCATTTGGTGATGAATTCTATTATGTCATTCTTTATTCTAGGCCACCAAAAACTTCCCTTCAGGCCCTTATACAACTTATTGGCTCCTGGATGTAGGGAATACGGCATCTCGTGAGCCTCTAAGAGGATTTGCTTTCGGAGCTCTTCCTCTTTCCGCACATACACTCTGCCCTTGTAATAGAGTATATCGTCCTTTGAGACTTTAAAATATGAGTTTTTACGCTCCTAAGCCTCATTCCTTGGCTTGGTTAGGGACAAATCAAGCTCTTAGATAGCCTTGATCTCGTTTAGGAGTGTCGACTAGAGAGTCATTTTAGATAATTTCCCTGACAGAATCTTGATCTCACTTCTGCACAGATCATTCTGTAAAGCTCTCGGCAAGGCGCTGTGTGACAACCGGGAAATTCAGGCCATTCTCGGATGAAAATGTACAAATGTATGTATATAACAATTTGTACTATTTAAAGAGTGAAATAAATGTATTTATATTGTTTAGAATATATGAAAATGTTCTAACAATACTGATGAGTAAAAAATTCAGTATTGGAAAAATTCGCTGAATTGAAACTAGTGAAACGGTGTCAAAACCGGCATTGAAAACCCTAACCGGGACAATAAAAGACGGAAAACTTCCGGGATTAATTTTGATCAAACGGAAGCAATTTAAATTGATCCGACTGCACAGGAGACCTCAGGAACACGCCGGGACGATTTCAGGAAAATTTCGGCTCGAACCGGTATCGGTTAAAAAGTAGTCGAATTAATGTGAATAGTGAAAATCAAAGTCAACTTTTACTTTAGCATTTATGACATCATTAATCCATTTAATAAATGGAAAGAAAATGGTGGTTGGTAGCATTAATGTCCATGATTCATTTGCTTTTTGATCTAAAGGCCAAGATTTGGCCAAAATTCACCATTTTTAATTTGTGAAAATTATGGAAAGTATTAGTGTTGAAAGGTGGTGAAATCTCATTGGTGGAAAGCCAAATTAATTGGCCTTTTAGTGGCTTAAGTCGGCAAGTTTGGGAACAAATGGCCGAGACACATATTGAAAGCCAAAACCAAGAGAAAATTTTGCTAAGTCCTTCCATGGTGGAGCCGTGAGCTACCAAGGGAAACCAAACTATGGACAAAATTGTGAAAAAATTTTGTAATGTGGGTCAAAATGTGAATTTGGAATTTTGTAAGCTTTTATGTAAAAGTTTGGAAAACTTTTACATAAAATAGGCTTGTGGTATAGTACGTGGTAGGTACATATGGTTCGAGGCGTACCTAACGCCGGAAGCCCTAAAATTACGCCGAAATGCTGCCGAAATTTCGAAAACAGCATTTGGGGTAAAATGGAAATAAAAATAAAAAGTTTGGGGTCGGGTCGGAAACCCGAGTCCCTAATGGAAAATTTGATTAGGAAAACCTAAGGGGTGGTTCGTGAATAGTAACCCGTCCCCTTGAAAATGTAAAACATGAGTGAAATTGAAAAACCGACCCCGAGAGGGGGGGCGTTTTTGGAAACGATATAAAGGTCCAAGTCGGGAACGGAAAATCCGAACCTCGGAGACCTAGATCGGGAATGTCAAGATGAACGTTTTAAATACTAGTGAAACGTCCATTTGAGGCTCCGAAACGATAGAAAATCGCTAAACCGACGCAAGGGTCGGAATGGTGCTTCCCGAGGGTCGGGAAAGTGAAAAGTAGAAATAAAATAGAAATGAACCCGGTAATGATTAGAAAAGAGTCAGGAAAGTTCCTGAGAGCCAAATATGCAGTCTCGATCGGGAAAATTTCCGTCGGGGGCAAAATCGTAATTTTGCCAAAATACAGGGGCAAAATCGTAATTTTGCAAAAGTTGAGAAAAATGGGGAAAATGATAAATAAAGCCTAAAAAGTTATAAATAGGTTTTATTTAAGCTTTTAAATGAGGTCTGCAACATATAGCATTATTGTTGCTAACTTTGATGTACTAACTATAAGTTAGGTACATACGTGCTACGGGCACTATTATAGAGTAGAGAGAGAGACGTAATGTGCTACGGGCACTATTAAGAATGGACACATTGTTAATTGTGCTTCGGGCACTAGAGCGAGGTTAATAAAACTCACTCACCTAAAATTAAAATGTGAACCATTGTTAACCGCGGGACAATGTGAAGTCACCGGGTTAGAATTTTAAAAAGTCGGTAATGAAACCACTTTCTGGCGTACCAGCCTTCCGTATGGGGAGGTACTTTTGCCTTCGGGGCTATGAGACTAAGGCTGTGGAGGTCAGCACTGATGTACCGCTCCCAGTTATATACAATTTTGCCTTCGGGGCTATGAGATTAAGGCTATGGAGGTCAGCACTAATGTACCGCTCCCAGTCATGCGCACTTAAATGGTACTGCCAACCTGAGCTCAAAACCAGAACATAAGCACAAATAATCACCTAAAACTGAAACTATACCATAAGTGAGCATAAGACAGTTTAGTGAGAGTACTAACATCGCGGTAGATGTACTGTTGTGACACTGTGTTGTGGTCAACCTTACTATTCATATATGAATAGTGGTCAAAGTTACTATTCACGTATGAATAGTGGTCAAAGGTACTATTTATGATGAATAGTACTATTCATAGAAATTTCATTTCTTGCATGTTTGAACTTATTGAGCCTGTAGCTCACCATTTTTGCTAATGTTGCAGGTAAGCGACCAGCTCAGTAGCTTGTTTGATTGGATGCGGATGGGATGGCGCGTGTCAAATGGGATAACTGGGCGAGGGATATGGTCCTGCTAGAGTCTTTCCGCTGAGCGATAAAAAGGGAAGGAAAAAAAAAAAAGAAACAGTCTTTTGTAATATTATATATTTACGAAAGTACTGTAATATGTAAATTACTTTGTACTTGCCAACAAAGTAAATAGTGAGAAACGTTTTACATGATGTTCAAAGAAAAATTTTTTTTTCCAAAAACGTCATGATTTAAAAAGAAAGAGAGATAAGTCGGCGACCCATGAGAGTATAATCTATCGCAGTTAGCGATAAAGCTCAACTGTAATAGTATTGTATGATCTCTACGAGGGGTGGGCCGCCACAGTTGGTATCAGAGCGAGGTTTACGGTTGGTAAAGTTTAGAATACCAACTGCCGCCACAGTTGGTATCAGAGCCAAGTTTGAGATTGGTTTAGTTTATAATACCAACTGCTGCCATAGTTGGTATTAGAGCGGAATTACGATGGATCTAGTTTGGATTACCAACTACAGTCATAGTTGGTATATCAGAGCAGTGTGACCATATCCTGATTTGACACTTCGCGCATCCTGCACCGCTATCCAAGTAAGTAGTTTACTTAAGTTTAGTTAATTATTTTCTTATATGAAAATAATTATGTTATAGGTAGCAAGATGACCAGACCTCCATATGTGATACCACCGCTACCACGACCGAGATGAGTATTATGGGTATGGACGAGATCTATTGTGAGGCCGTCTATGTCCCAACGACTGGTAATTAGACCCCCGGTGCCAGAGAGACCTCCGGTACCAGTACCAGCACCAGCAGCAGTGCCAGTAGAGGTTGTACAGCCACGACTGATAGTTCATCCACCTGTAGTAGTGGACATTCCAGTTGTTGGTGGACACCAACATATTGGAGTGAGAGTTTCGGCTCGGGCAGTACAGGCATTTCGAGCTAGCAGTCCTCCGATGTTTGACGGTGGACGACAGTCGATGGAGGCAAAGGATTGGCTCCATGCCATCGAGAGGATTATGGTGATATGCAACATCGATCGAGATATGTGGATTCAGCTGGCCGTCAGTATGTTTCAGGGAGATGCTCGAGTGTTCTGGCAGTATTGCGATCAGGAGATTTTATTAGGATTCAGTTGGGCTGAGTTCTGTCAGCGATTGGTTGATCAGTTTCCGCCTAGGGATCCAACACCTGCTCCAGCACCTCCAGAGAGACGAGAGGCTGATACACCTACGTATCCCAGATTTGATGAGGTTAGGGACTACATTCTCCAGACTGAGAGGATGATCATGCTGTCTGGTGAGACGGTGATGTCTTACACAGCACGATTTGAGGAGACCATTAGGAGAAGATGTCCGTTGCCCAACCTCACTGAAGCAAACTGTTGTGAGCTGTTCTGGAGAGGTTTACCCTTGGAGTTGAGACAGAGGGTAATCAAGCTGTTTCCTCCGACGCTCCAAGAGTTTGTGGTGACGTTTAGGACGATCGAGAGAGAGATTCTAATCGAGCATCTGACGCAGAGTCGACGAGAGACACTGGGTCAAGATGAGATGTTTGCACGCATCTTCGGACCGAGAAGAATGATGCATGATCATGAAGCTGGACCGTCTAGACCACGAAGAGGTGATGACTCAGGACAGGGAGCATTGCCTAGGGGCGGTGACGATTCAGATGATCCCGATGACGATGAGGATCCAGAAGAATATCCTCTAGTCCCAGATACAGGAGATGTATAATCAGTAGATGCATACATGTATATAAGTAGCTTAGAGAGAAAAGCTCTTTTGTATAGACTTGTGGTCAAGATGTAAAAAAAAGGCCGATGTATATATATGACTGGTGATGATTATGTATGACATATAAATGTTTTGCTATGAATGAAATATCAAAATGATTATATGTTATACGATGATGTGTTACAATGATGTGGCTTTATAGTACCCTAAATTTTTTACGAATGTGGTTATGGAAAAGCTAACGGTGAATTATTGTGCCATAATAGGACAATAGGCAAGATGGTGGATTTACGTAATCGACCAGAGGGACGAGAGCGACGTCCTAATGTTATGGAAAGATTGGATCAGATACAAGCTCTGCTAGAAGCTCAGATGCAAGAAAATGCTAATCTGAGGCGACGAGTAGAGGAGCTAGAACAGAGACAAGGCTCTGAGGGTACCCAAGTAGAACAAGAAGCTGAGATAGATCCAGTTATCCCTCCAGCTGCGGTACATGAGAGAGCTCCTAAACCTCAACCAGTATTAAACCTGGAACCCCTCTATGAAAGATTTAGGAGTATGAGGCCGCCAGAATTTGAAGGGGCTACAAATCCTCTAGAGGCTGAAGACTGGTTGTCGTCATTACAAGTGATCATGGAGTTCATGAACCTAACCGACCGGGAGAAGGTTGCATGTGCGTCTTTTGTGCTGAGAAAAGATGCTCGTTTTTGGTGGGACACTGTACGGATGAGAAAAGACGTGTCTACCATGAGTTGGGCGGAATTTCTGGAAGAATTTAACCAGAAATATTATGACCCTGCATCTCTGAGACAACAACAAAAAGAGTTCTCAGAGTTGGCGCAAGGAAACATATCGGTAAGCGAAGTCTGCAGAAAGTTCGACCAGTTATCCCGGTTATGTCCCTATGTAGTCCCTACTGAGAGGGAGAAAATACAGAAAATGATCGGGATGTTCAGGCCAGAAATTGCTGCATTGGTAGATACTGGACAAGTACCGCCTACTTCTGTAGCAGATTGTGTGAGTCGGGCCATTAAAGCTGAGTTTCATGTACCCCGACAGAAAGAGGAAAGAGAAAAACACTGGGAGGCTAAGAAGAAGGAGAGGACTTTGGCGAAGTCTACACAAGCTGGTCAATCAAGCAAGCCTAATCAGAATGCTAAACCAAGCCAGGGCAATAATCAAGGATCCCAGCAAAACAAGAGGAAAGGCAATTTTTCTGGAAATCGCCAGGGAAATAGTCGAAACCAGCAACGGAGAACAGCCGGTAATGCGGAATCTAATGTACAAAATTGTCCTACATGCGAGAAGAGACATTCTGGGCAATGCAGATTCGGGCCACTTGTTTGCTATGAATGTGGAAAGGTAGGCCATTATGCCAGAAACTGCCCAAATAGGCAGGGTGGACAAGGCACTTCCCAACAACACCAGACACGCCCACAAGCTCATTCCCTTCAGGCCAGAGTTGAAGAGTCACCAGTAAGGCCACAACGCCAGGAGCGTGTACCACGTGCCGATGCTCGTGTGATGGCCTACAGCAAAGAGGATGCAGAGGCAGGAACATCGAACGTGGTGGCAGGTCAGCTTCCTGTCGCTAGTCATGTAGCCTCTGTACTGTTTGATTCTGGTGCTACGCATTCTTTTGTTTCCTATGCATTTGCTGACAAGATAGGACTTCCTAAGGACTATATGGGAAGGGTATTTAAGACAGCTTTACCCTCTGGGGAAGTACTGTTGTCCAAATACTGGCTACCTCATGTACCAGTATATGTGGTAAATAGGGAACTATATGCGGAGTTGATCGTGATGAAGATCACGGATTACGATGTGATTCTAGGCATGGATTTCCTAGGGAAATACCAAGCTACGATCGACTGCCGAAATCGAAAGATAGTATTCCAACCCGAGGAAGAAGAGAGTTTCAAATATGTCAATACTTCTCGAAAGCCAAGGAAGATGATGATCAGTTCGCTGAGAGCAAGCAAGCTGATAGCCAGTGGTTGTATGGGATATCTAGCATATGTGGTGGACACTACAGAGGAACAGAAGCTTCAACCTGAAGATGTTCCTGTGGTTAATGAATTTCTTGACGTATTTCCGGAAGAGTTACCAGGGATACCTCCAGAGAGAGAAATCTCGTTTGAAATTGAGTTGATGCCTGGAACGGCACCTATTTCCAAAGCACCATACCGTATGGCTCCAGTGGAGTTAAAGGAGCTGCAGGTACAATTAAAAGAGCTTTTGGATAAAGGATTCATCAGGCCGAGTTTTTCTCCATGGGGTGCACCTGTGCTATTCGTCAAGAAAAAGGATGGAACATTCCGTTTGTGCATTGATTATCGGGAGTTGAATAAGGTCACGATCAAAAATAGGTATTCGTTACCTAGAATTGATGACCTATTTGACCAGTTAAAAGGTGCAGCAGTATTTTCCAAGATCGACTTACGATCAGGATATCACCAGCTGAGAATTAAAGAAAGTGATATTCCTAAGACGGCGTTTAGGACTCGTTATGGTCACTACGAGTTTCTTGTGATGCCATTTGGATTAACAAATGCACCGGCAGCGTTCATGGATTTGATGAACATAATTTTTAAATAGTATTTGGATAAGTTTGTCATTGTATTTATTGATGACATTCTTATATACTCGAAGACTCATGAGGAGCACAAGGAGCATCTGAGAATTGTGCTGAATACGATAAGAAAGCATCAACTGTATGCCAAATTCTCAAAATGTGAGTTTTGGCTGGACAGAGTACATTTCCTCGGACATGTTGTATCCCAGGAAGGTATTGCTGTAGATCCGACAAAAGTAGATGCAATTAACCAGTGGCCTGCACCCAAGAGTGTGACGGAAATACGCAGTTTCTTGGGGTTAGCTGGTTATTATCGGCGATTTGTAGAGGGATTCGCGCGATTAGCTGCACCTCTTACTGCTCTTACACCCAAAGAAAGGAAGTACGAGTGGACTATGGAATACGAAAGAAGCTTCCAGGAGTTAAAGAGACGGCTGACAAGCGCACCAATCCTTACGCTTCCCACTGAAGGGGAGAAGTTTGTGATCTACAGTGATGCATCTAAAATAGGATTGGGAGCAGTCTTGATGCAAGACGGCAAGGTGATTGCCTATGCTTCCTGTCAATTAAAGGAGCATGAAAGGAATTACCCTACGCATGACCTTGAACTTGCTGCAGCAGTGTTCGCACCTAAAATTTGGCGACACTATCTCTATGGAGCTCAATGTCAGATTTTCACTGATCACCAAAGCCTGAAGTATTTCTTCACGCAAAAGGAGCTCAATATGCGACAAAGACGATGGTTGGAACTGGTGAAGGACTATGATTGTGAAATCCTATACCATCCAGGGAAGGCCAACCGTGTAGCGGATGCTCTAAGTAGAAAGTCTACCATATCGCACCAGCTACCAATAAACAGGCTTCCGAAGCCATTGCAGCAAGAGATAAATTCTTTGAACTTGGAGCTGATATCTGGAAGACTAGCTGCACTCCAAGTGGAATCATCGCTATTTGAGGATATAAAGGAAGCTCAGAGGTGAGATCCAACAATGACAAGTTCTCAAGAAGGAATTTCCAAGGATGGAATGATCCTTTATCAAGGAAGGATAAATGTTCCAGCTGATGAAGAACTTAGAAGACGGATCATGTCAGAAGCCCATGAGACACCCTATTCGGTTCATCCCGGAGCTAGCAAGATGTATCAGGACTTGAAGTTACAGTTCTGGTGGAAAGGGATGAAGAACGATATAGCGAAATTCGTGAGCAGATGCATGACCTGTCAGAGAATCAAAGCGGAACATAAACATCCAGCAGGAAGATTGGAACCGTTGGAGATTCCTGAATGGAAATGGGAACACATTACGATGGATTTTGTAGTGGGACTCCCAAAAACCCGAGAAGGTTATGATGCCATTTGGGTTATTGTGGATAGACTGACCAAGACGGCATGGTTTATAGCTGTCAAGATGACTTTTTCATTGGAAAAGTTTGCTCAGTTATATGTAACTCATGTCGTCAGATTACATGGAGTACCAAAATCCATTGTATCAGATCGAGATGCACGGCTCACTTTGAATTTCTGGAAGTGTGTGCAAGAGGCCATGGGTACTGAATTAAGACTCAGTACGGCATTTCATCCGCAAACAGACGGACAGTCGGAGTGGACAATTCAAACGTTAGAGGACATGCTTCGAGCTTGTGTAATGGATTTTGTGGGAAATTGGAAAGAGAAGTTACCATTGATTGAATTCTCGTGCAATAATAGTTACCAAGCTTCTATAGGCATGGCACCTTACGAGGCTTTGTATGGACGGAAGTGCAGATCACCATTACACTGGTATGATTTGCGAGAGAAGCATTTGCATAAGACGGACTTCATAAAAGAGACTTCCGATGCAGTTGCTAGAATTCAGCGTCAAATGAAAATTGCGCAAAGCCGACAAAAGAGTTATGCGGACAAGAGGCGGAGATCCTTGGAGTTCGATGAAGGAGACTTCGTATTTCTTAAAGTATCGCTTATGAAAGGGATTATGCGTTTCGGTAAGAAGGGGAAACTTAGTCCAAGATATATTGAACCTTATGAAATTATCGAACGCATTGGAAAGGTCGCTTACAAATTAGCGCAACCTCCAGAATTGTCGGCAGTGCATAATGTATTTCATGTGTCGATGCTGAGAAAATATATACCAGATCCGTCCCATGTGTTGAAGCATGAGCCTATTCAAATCCATGAGGATTTGACATATGAGGAACAACCTATTCAAGTACTAGCTCGTGAAGAGAAAGTACTGAGGAATAAGACAATCCCACTAGTGAAAATTCTGTGGAAAAATCACAACATTGAAGAAGCTACGTGGGAACGAGAAGATGAGATGAGGAGTTTATACCCCCACTTGTTCGAATTTTCGAGGTCGAAAATTTTATAAGGAGGGGTGAATGTGACAATCGGGAAATTCAGGCCATTCTCGGATGAAAATGTACAAATGTATGTATATAACAATTTGTACTATTTAAAGAGTGAAATAAATGTATTTATATTGTTTAGAATATATGAAAATGTTCTAACAATACTGACGAGTAAAAAATTCAGTGTTGGAAAAATTCGCTGAATTGAAACGGGTGAAACGGTGTCAAAACCGGCATTGAAAACCCTAACCGGGACAATAAAAGACGAAAAAATTCCGGGATTAATTTTGATCAAACGGAAGCAATTTAAATTGATCCGACTGCACAGGAGACCTCAGGAACATGCCGGGACGATTTCAGGAAAATTTCGGCTTGAATCGGTATCGGTCAAAAAGTAGTCGAATTAATGTGAATAGTAAAAGTCAAAGTCAACTTTTACTTTAGCATTTATGACATCATTAATCCATTTAATAAATGGAAAGAAATTGGTGGTTGGTAGCATTAATGGCCATGATTCATTTGCTTTTTGATCTAAAGGCCAAGATTTGGCCAAAATTCACCATTTTTAATTTGTGAAAATTATGGAAAGTATTAGTGTTGAAAGGTGGTGAAATCTCATTGGTGGAAAGCCAAATTAATTGGCCTTTTAGTGGCTTAAGTCGGCAAGTTTGGGAACAAATGGCCGAGACACATATTGAAAGCCAAAACCAAGAGAAAATTTTGCTAAGTCCTTCCATGGTGGAGCCGTGAGCTACCAAGGGAAACCAAACTATGGACAAAATTGTGAAAAAATTTTGTAATGTGGGTCAAAATGTGAATTTGGAATTTTGTGAGCTTTTATGTAAAAGTTTGAAAAACTTTTACATAAAATAGGCTTGTGGTATAGTACGTGGCAGGTACATATGGTTCGAGGCGTACCTAACGCCGGAAGCCCTAAAATTACGCCGAAATGCTGCCGAAATTTCGAAAACAGCATTTGGGGTAAAATGGAAATAAAAATAAAAAGTTTGGGGTCGGGTTGGAAACCTGAGTCCCTAATGGAAAATTTGATAAGGAAAACCTAAGGGGTGGTTCGTGAATAGTAACCCGTCCCCTTGAAAATGTAAAACACGAGTGAAATTGAAAAACCGACCCCGAGGGGGGGGCGTTTTTGGAAACGAAATAAAGGTCCGAGTCGGGAACGGAAAATCCGAACCTCGGAGACCTAGATCGGAAATGTCTAGATGAACGTTTAAATACTAGTGAAACGTCCATTTGAGGCTCCGAAACGATAGAAAATCGCTAAACCGACGTAAGGGTCGGAATAGTGCTTCCTGAGGGTCGGGAAAGTGAAAAGTGGAAATAAAATAGAAATGAACCCAGTAATGATTAGAAAAGAGTCAGAAAAGTTCCTGCGAGCCAAAAATGCAGTCTCGATCGGGAAAATTTCCGTCGGGGGCAAAATCGTAATTTTGCCAAAATATAGGGGCAAAATCGTAATTTTGCAAAAGTTGAGAAAAATGGGGAAAATGATAAATAAAGCCTAAAAAGTTATAAATAGGTTTTATTTAAGCTTTTAAATGAAAAATAAAAACTATAAATGGAAATGAAATTAACAAACAAAGTTTTGTCTGTAGGATCCAAACATCGACCTACAAGGAGGGCGATCAAAGATCCACGAGAGAAAAAGAGAAGAGACTGATAAGGTAAGTTCAGACATTTACCTGTCTGCAATATATAGCATTATTGTTGCTAACTTTGATGTACTAATTATAAGTTAGGTACATACGTGCTACGGACACTATTATAGAGTAGAGAGAGAGACGTAATGTGCTACGGGCACTATTAAGAATGGACACATTGTTAATTGTGCTTCGGGCACTAGAGCGAGGTTAATAAAACTCACTCGCCTAAAATTAAAATGTGAACCATTGCTAACCGCGGGACAATGTGAAGTCACCGGGTTAGTATTTTAAAAAGTCGGTAATGAAACCACTTTCTGGCGTACCAGCCTTCCGTACAGGGAGGTACTTTTGCCTTTGGGGCTATGAGACTAAGGCTGTGGAGGTCAGCATTGATGTACCGCTCCCAGTTATGTACAATTTTGCCTTCGGGGCTATGAGATTAAGGCTGTGGAGGTCAGCACTAATGTACCACTCCCAGTCATGCGCACTTAAATGGTACTGCCAACCTGAGCTCAAAACCAGAACATAAGCACAGATAATCACCTAAAACTGAAACTATACCATAAGTGAGCATAAGACAGTTTAGTGAGAGTACTAACATCGCGGTAGATGTACTGTTGTGACACTGTGTTGTGGTCAACCTTACTATTCACATATGAATAGTGGTCAAAGTTACTATTCATCTATGAATAGTGGTCAAAGGTACTATTTATGATGAATAGTACTATTCATAGAAATTTCATTTCTTGCATGTTTGAACTTATTGAGCCTATAGCTCACCATTTTTGCTAATGTTACAGGTAAGCGACCAGCTCAGTAGTTCGTTTGATTGGATGCGGATGGGATGGCACGTGTCAAATGGGATAACTGGACGAGGGATATGGTCCTGCTAGAGTCTTTCCGCTGAGCGATAAAAAGGGAAGGAAAAAAAAAAGAAACAGTCTTTTGTAATATTATATATTTACGAAAGTACTGTAATATGTAAATTACTTTGTACTTGCCAACAAAGTAAATAGTGAGAAACGTTTTACATGATGTTCAAAGAAAATTTATTTTTTCCAAAAACGTCATGATTTAAAAAGAAAGAGAGATAAGCTGGCGACCCATGAGAGTACAATCTATCGCAGTTAGCGATAAAGCTCAACTGTAATAGTATTGTATGATCTCTACGAGGGGCGGGCCGCCACACGCTGATGGCCATAAGTGACATGGAGTGTGTCCGACTCAGTACATCAGCCACTTTATTGGCATTTCCCGGGTGACATAAGATCTCACAGTCGTAGTCTTTCACCAGCTCGACCATCTACGCTACCTCATGTTTAACTCTTTCTACGTGAAAATGTATTTAAGGCTCTTGTGGCCTGTGTAGATTTTGGACTTAATGCCATAAAGGTAGTGTCTCCATATCTTGAGCGCAAAAACTACTGCGGCTAGCTCTAAGTCGTGCGTAGGGTAGTTCCTTTTGTGTTCCCTTAGCTGTCGCTAGCCATATGCAACTACCTTACCATTCTGCATCAACACAGCTCCTAATCTAGTCTTGGATGCATCGCTGAAAATTACAAAGTTTCCCTGACTAGCATCTGGGATGGTTAGCACCGGAGCGCTCGTGAGTATGATGCCCACTGATTCTGACCACTCGCAACCGTCATGAGTCGACTCTAAGGCCGACCAAGACGGCTCATGTACCAAATCCGAGTAGTCAGTTTTAAACTCTTTTGCTCACAACACTTAATTATCAGGGCCTAAAATTTCACCCATAATTTTTTTTTCTTTAATACATACTTTCTTTTAAGAAACTAAGTAAGAAAGTCATATAATATGCTAACTTTTATATGTCTTAAATAAGAACAACATAATATACAACATATATAATATATATAGATGTACTGTATATTTTATTTTCAAACATATTTTCTTCAACTCAACAAACTCAGAGGAAAACTTATGGCAGGACCAAGTCCACGGTGAGTTCCCTATCCCCTTGACATGCTTGCATCCTGCCGCCATCCAGAAATCTACTGGACAGGTTTCTTACCTGCAACATGAACAAACTGGTGAGCTAATAGGCTCAATAAGTTCAAACATACTAGTAAGAATCATACAAATTCAAAAATACTGAAAACTCAATTTCCTATGAATAGTACTATTCATGAATGAATAGTATTATTTACCATAAATAGTGATTTTGACCTTTGACCGATGAATAGTAACAGTTACCTAATTGGTTACTATTCATTTTGCCCTAACGGGGTACTATTCACATATCCTAATCGAAACTTTGGTTATGCTCAATTATGATTTTTATCATTTTATTGATTGTTTACTCTCTCTATTTGATTTATAGTTTAGAGCTCTGTTTATGACAGTACTGATGATTATTAGCGCGCTGACTGGGAGGGTCAAAGGAGCGACCTTAGACCATCGGCCTCCACAGCCCTGATATCCCTGTAGGGTCCGAAACAAACCTCCACCACTATGTTGGAGGGGCGGTACGCCTTAATAGTTTCATTACCATCTTTCAATTTTATAGTCTTGACCAAGTGATATTAATCATCACCTTAAGGTCACTATCCTCCATTGCCCGTAGGTCTTATTTATTCTTATTATCTGGGATATGTTATTCTAACTAGTCCCTAAATGTCTATAAGACTTTATGTCTGGTGTACATCTAGTACAGAATAAACCAGCACAGTGTTTCATGTTATAGACACGGAAATGCTTGAACTTACCAATATTGCGCTAGTGTCCACTTCCGGAACTCCTCCGCAGTTCTATCTCTATTTTAGGTTCCTACAGACATAATATTGTCTGTTAATACCCTGTTTTAATTATCACTTTAAATATACATTTATTTCACTGAAAAATTCAACACCTTTAAATTTTGTTTGTGGTACACGGTCTGAAACACGTCCGTGTATCTCTCGGGTTAAAAAATTCTTTATGTACACGGCCGTGTATTTTTTTTTTTTTTTTTTGTATACGCCCATGTTCTTCGAAATTTTTAAATTTTTTACTCTAAAACCTTTATTTTGAGTCTTAGAATTTTATCTAAATTCTAGGTCTTTTAGGGTCCTTTCCGAGCCTTTCAGAAATTTTTGGTCAAAATGACCATTTTTCCCTAAGGGTCTCGGGACCGTAATTATTCCGTTCTATCATTTTTTCCAAATTTTCTAAGCCCAAATATTTTACAATAATATTCCCTAGGCTTGTATATCATTTTACAGCTTAAATTGCTGCAAAATCTTTATTTCATTTTTCCCGACCCTCGGTTACTATTCATTCATCACTTAGGGTCGTTATTTCATTTTTCAAGCGTTTCGAAGCCTCAAATGGACCTTTCACCACTCATTAAACATTATTTATCCCGTCTCCAGCCCTCGGTCCTCGAAAAGCTCGGGTTTCCTATCCCAATCTAAATTTTCCCCTAGTTTCCCAAAATACCCCTAACATGAATTTTTTTTCCTGTTTTAGGCATTTTAGTGTTTTTAGGATCAGTTTACTATTCCGTTTGGGTTGGTTTTCCATTTCTAACCCTATTCCCTGAGGGGTCTTCGTTTCCTTTCCAGGTCCAATATTTTCACCCCTCGTTTCCCGAAATACCCTTAAGCCAATTTTAGAAATTTTAGCAGCATTTCCGCTTATATTTTAAGGTTTCCTGATGTTAGGTACGCCTTAGAACCTTTGTACCTACCACGTACTATACCAGAGGCCTATTTTATACAAAGTTTCCAAACTTTGTTTAAAAATTTTCCACATGATTCAATATTCAGAGACTAACACAGATAACCATATTTTTCTTTCAAACTAGTCTCGGTTTACTAGTTAGTCATACCAAAATAATTTTTCATCACAACATATCATTCTTAGGTTTTCTAATGTATAAAACAACATCAAAAACCTAACAAAACATGCATTCTAACCCTAGCATAGCCACGGATTTTTATGCATAAACAGATAGAAAATTTTATTTTCTTTCCGAGGGTTTTTATTGACACTTTTCAACACTAAAAATTTTACATTTCTTAGTGTTCATACCCATGGTTTTAGCAAGAAAATTGCATCAAAATTTTCTTGTTTCCTTATTCCAGTTCATGCTTAATTCAACTCATAATTGAATGAACATAAACACTAAACCAAAACATCAAAACTCATGCATTTTTCACACCATTGAAGCCACGGTTTTTCAAGGGAAATATGCAAAATTTTTGCTTGTTTCTAAACCCTAATTCATGCTTTAATTTCTACAACACCAAACTAATCACAACATCATCACATTATCAACTAAATAACAATTTTTTTTTCATTATTTTCACACTTTCATACCCACAGATTTTCTAAGGAAAATCAAGGATAAAAGCTTCAATTTTGAAGTTTACCTTAACTAGTTGATGACTTGGTGTTGAAAATGCAATGTAAGCTAAGTTTAGTGTGAAATTGAAAACAAAATTTTGGCTTTCAAAGGGGGGAGAAGGCCACGGTTTTGGCTGAAGAAAAAGGGCAAGAGTTTGGCTGATTTTTTTCATTTTTTTGAATGAATTTTGATGCCTATTTATAGGCAAGAGTCAAGGGTTTTTTTGCAATTTTTTCCCAACAATTTTCTAATTGTTCAAGGACTAAAAAGTAAGGATTTTGGGGCAAAAATCAAATTTTTTTCTTCTTCCTTTCCAAGTGGCCGAATGGCCTTTTCCAAATTTTTTATAAAATTTTTCAATGGCTTTTTGGCATAATCTTGGCCATTGATTATAAAGTAACCTAATCTAAACCATACACCTTTCAAAATTACTTTCTTAATTAAGGAAAATAATCTTGGTTTATGACATAATCATAGTGATGTCATCCTACTATTCATATTAATTCACTAATTAATTCGTGGTCAATTTTTAACTGTAATCCGATCCGAACGGAACTTTACCGAAATCAGTTTGTCTTATTTTGCTTCCGTTTGATCAGAATTCTCTACTGTAAATTTCTATCATTTCCGTGCATCTCAATGCATTTTCTAAGGTTTTTGGTTCTGATTTCAAACCATCTTACCTAATTATGTCCGGTAAGATTTTCCATCCCCGAGCTCACACACTTTAATACTGCCAGAACATATTTACTGTAGGAAAATAAACCGGTAAAACGTATTAGAGTGGCGCAGCGGAACAATAAAAATTTTTAGATCGTTAAATATCTCATGATGCCATATACAATAAACCAACAACAATTAAAACTCATACCTTAAGGACGCCAATCTTGCAGGAGGAGAATGACCGGAGGCTTCAACCAACTAGCCTTCTCTACTATTCTCCAATTCCCGAATGGCTGAGTGTGTGGGCACTCTGAACCTCGATCGGTATGCTAGCACTGCTAGTCTTCTTCCGACCACCCAGATCTCTAAAGAACTTTATTGTCACGATGAGCTGTGCAACAATAAGCCTACTCACCTGAGAGTCTGTGGTCTGAGAGAACTGGAGTGGCAGGACCTCTATTTATAGACCTGCATGAGGTGATTCTCTAAATTCGAATTGGACTAGGAAAAGATTTTCTCCCTTATCCAAACCAAAAAATCCGAATTTTCCAAGGAAGAATCTCCACAATTAAATTCGGTTTTCCTAGGATAAATCCAATCCAAATCTAAACAAGATTTTAACTAGAATTTTATCTCCCTTTTTCAACCAAAGAATCCGAAATCTTTAGGAGAAAATCTTCTCCAAATTTTCGGCCACTTTTAGGATAAGGAAGAATCAAAATTCCACTAGGATTTTTCAAGCTAAATCTCATCTCAACCTTATCCAAAAATAACCGAATTTCCTAGGATTTAGGCTCCAAAATTTCGGCCACTTTTAGGGAGGGAGAGAATCCAAATTCAACTAGGATTGAAACTTGAATTTTCCCTTGAATCTTATCTACAAAAACCGAATTTTCCATTGAGGATTATCCTCAAAAAATTCGCCCACTTTTGTTGGGATTTTGATTCAAAATTCAAGTAGGATTCTAACAAGATTATCCTCTCCAAATCCAACTCAAATTCGAATTTCAAACCTTGTGGATTTTCCACAACAAATTCGAATCCTACTTGGACTGTGATTCAAAATTTGAATTTCAAATTTCAAATTTAAATTTCAAATTCAAATTTCAAATTTCAAATTTAAATTTCAAATTCAAATTTCAAATTCGAATTTCAAATTCAAATTTCAAATTCAAATTTCAAATTCAAAATTCAAATTTCAAATTTCAAAATTCAAATTTCAAATTTCAAAATTCAAATTTCAATTTCCACAAAACGGTTGTGTTTCATATTCTTGTTCTCATGGATAATTTTCTACAACTCCAATCCAATCTCAAATAAAATCATGGCAACTTTATTTGGAGTTCGAATAATTGTGTACTCTATTATCCAAAACAAAATCTGAATCCAACCGGAGAGAATCTTGTCTACCATCCTAATCCTGTGTCATCACCATCCATGCATAATAAACTAGCCTATAGCATACACAAATCAATTTGCCAAACGTTAAGGAATTATGTGGAGCTAGTAGAGGGACTGATTGGACATATATAATCGGGCTCCCGTGATTCCATATGATCATCATTCTGTACCGAACAACTCAATCATATGATCACTAATTTCAGAGTCACACCACTATAAACCTGAAACTGAACTCCCAATTATATACCGTATTACGTAAGCCTGTGACGAGCTACCATCCAATGACCTTGTCATATATGCAAAAACCCTCATATGATATCCATGATCAGCCTTAGGTCAAAGTCCGTTTAATCCTACTGATCAGGCTATCTTAAAGTTCCATTATACTACCGAATCAAGAAAATGATTATTCACCATATGTGAATAAGAAGTCATCCGCCCAGCAGACGACCCAAGGCCTTGTCCATTTTCACATTCAGTATAATGCCTTTAAGAGGATACCTTTAACTCCTCAGAGCTATGATTCCGATATCTGCAAACAAACCCTTCATCGTATACAAGTCATGCACCCAACGAACCGGTCTATAAGCTTACTACCTCTGAGACGCTTTAGCCATTGGAACATCAAAGTACACAAGTCATATACATGAAGTAGTTCATTTACTCAGGATTAAGGTTATTGCACAATGAACGTCAAAAGCAGATTGATCCACTCATAGCGGACTACGTAGATCAATCACGCTTTAGTCCCGGTCTAATATGTCACCACCGAGCAACATATCCATGTCTCTACTTGGGAGTCTAGCTCCAGACAGTCAAGACAAACCGTCCCCTCTAAGGCTTTAGACAACATAATAGTCTTAACATGATTTAGATGCTCGGTCTAACCCCATAGACTACAGACCATAGTTTAGACTGCTAACTTTAGAACATTGTCTTCTCGCATACAAAAGTCCATTGCATGCAATGTTCCAACAGTTTTAACACAAGCAGTCAATGAGCCATATTTGCTTACATTTACTTTAACATGTAAATAAGACGAGGACAAATAGCAATGTAATGAATAACCTCTATGTATAATTTTATTATCCAGTTCAAAATGAATACATCAAAATGTCTCTAATACTTAGGGCATTTCCTAACATTTACACTATTCATAATAGTATTAAAACACAACTTTTTTATATTTTATTCATTAAAATTGTTATATACATACAATTTTAACCTACTCCAAGAATCTAAAATTCCTAGTTATCATAGTAAGTCCCTGTTTTAGCTCTTGAAAGCTCTGCTCACATATGTCAGTCTACTTAAACTTCTTCTCTTTCTTGGTGAGCACTGTGAGTAGGGCGGTTAGCTTTGAAAAGGCTTCGACAAAGCACCGGTAATACCCTGCTAATCCCAATAAGCTATGTATCTTAGTTACATTCTTCGGAGCTGACCATGCACTTACCGCCTCGATCTTTTCTGGGTCCACGAATACTCTTTCCTTGGAGACTACATGTCCTAGAGAATGCACCTGTTCTATCTAAAACTCACACTTAGAGAACTTGGCATACAGCTGATGCACTTTTAACACACGCAATACTATCCTCAGATGCTCTGCATGCTCCTCCTTCGTCTTAGAGTATATCAGTATGTCATCGATAAATACAATGACAAACTTGTCCAAATACTCCTGGAATACTCGGTTCATCAAGTCCATGAAGGCTGCTGATGCGTTAGTAAGTCCAAATGACATAATGAGGAACTCGTAATGTCCGTCTCGTATTCAAAAGGCTGTCTTAGCTATATCCTCACTCTTGATTCGCAGCTGGTGGTACCCTGAACGTTGGTCAATCTTGGAGAATATTGCTGCCTCTCAGAGCTGATCAAACAAATCGTCAATATGTGGCAATGGATACTTGTTCTGGATCATAATCTTGTTTAGCTCCCAGTAGGCGATGCACATCCTCGACGTTCCATCTTTCTTCTTTACAAATAGTACAGGTGCTCCCCAAGGTGAAAAACTTTGTTGAATGAAACCCTTATCCAACAGGTCCTTTAGTTGGGTTTGGAGTTCCTGATGCTCTGCTGGGGCCATTTTGTACGAAGCCTTGGATACGGGAGCTGATCTTAGTAACAGCTCGATCTTGAACGAAATCTCGCACTCTGGTGAAAGTCCTGAAGATCCTCCAGAAATACCTCCACAAATTCCTTGACTACCGATACATTACCGGGCCCTATTCCTGCCTCTTGAGTCTTGTCCACTACGTGTGCCAAGTAAGCTGCACATCCACTGGATATCAGCTTGTGACCTTTAATCGCTGAGATTATCTGTGGCGGCCCGCCCTACGTAGGGTTAAACAGTACTATTACAATCAGCCACTGTTGCCAACTGCGATAGACTGTAACCACTTGGGTCATCGGCAACTTACTTTTAACTTGTTTCTAACTTATTCTGATACCATCTATAATAGCTGGTATCTTACTTTTAACATACTTTCTTTAACATGCTTACTCTAACTTCTCATTTGAACATGAAAATATGGAATAAATTTTTCTTTCTTTTCTTAAACTTTACTTGGAAACTGTACCGTTGTAAAACATTTACTATAATAAACATTTTACATTGCCTTAACTTCCTTTACATTATAAAACATCATTTTAATACTCTTTTAAACAGCTCAGCGGAAGACTCATAGTAGTACCATAACCCTCACCCAGTCCCTTGGCACATGCAGATTCCATCCGTCATCCATCACTTGTCTTATCTTCGTGCAGGATGCTTACCTGCAACATAAACAAACTTGTGAGCGACAGGCTCAATAAGTTCAAACATACATTCATGAAAAAATACTAACTCATACCTTTTGGACAGAACATGTCTGATGCCAACTGTGGTATCAGAACATGAACATACATTATACTTTACTTTCAACTTCATATATAACATATTCTAACATTGAGAGAACAATCTCAACGTTTTTTTTTTTTTTTTTGTATAACCTTTTTTAAACATAACATACAGAATGTATGCTTAACATCTTAAGCATAACATTCTCAATATTATACAAAACAATGTATACACATATCAATTTAAACATAGCATACTTAATGTATGCTTAAACATCACAAATACACTTAAAATTGTATAACTGACTTATGCATATTAATTTACGCATAACATAGCATATGCACACATGTTAGTCGCATTATGCTTGTTTACTTTCATTCTTTCTTTCATGTCATACTTTTCTTCTTCTTTTCTTTTCTTGCTAAGCATATGCACACATATTAGTGGCATTATGCTTGTTTACTTTCATTCTTTCTTTCATGTTATACTTTTCTTCTTCTTTTCTTTTCTTGCTAAGCAAATGCACACATATTAGTGGCATTATGCTTGTTTACTTTTATTCTTTCTTCTTCTAGCTTTTCTTAGCTTTTCTTTCTTTTCTTTTCTTTCTTTTTACTTTCACTAATGGATCATATCCCAATCTGTCGATCTATCTCCTTCTTTTCTTCTCTTTCTTTATTTATCTCTCTTTTCTTTTCTTTTCTTTTACTAGTGGATTCTATCCTAATCTGTCGATCTATCTCCTTCCTTTCTTCTCTTTCTTTATTTATCTCTCTTTTCTTTTCTTTTCTTTTTCTAGTAGATCATGTCCTAATCTGTTGTTTTACCTCCTTCTTTTCTTTTCTCTCTTTATCTGTCTCTTTTCTTTTCTTCTCCTAGCTTTTCTTAGTTTTTCTTAGCTCTTCTTAGCTTTACTTTGCTAAGCTTTACTTTCTTTTCTTTTCTTTGCTTTTCTTAGCTTTACTTTGCTAAGCTTTACTTTCTCTTCTTAGCTTTACTTTCTTTTCTTAGATTTTCTTTGCTAAGCTTTACTTTCTGTTCTTAGCTTTTCTTTGCTAAGTTTTTCTTTCTTTTCTTTTCTTTGCTTTTCTTAGTTTTTCTTTACTTTCCGTTCTTAGCTTTTCTTTGCTAAGCTTTACTTTCTGTTCTTAGCTTTTCTTTGCTAAGTTTTACTTTCTTTTCTTTTCTTTACTTTATCTGCTTAATCTTTCACTTGTGGGCCCGTGGTTGGACGTACCTAGTGCGCGCAGACTAATAGAGGATCAGGGGAGCGACCCACCGATCAACTCTAAGGTCATCTCTGGACAACTTACCCTATAGGTAGTAAGTCATGCCATGAACTACCTCATTATTAACGAGGCAGCGCCACACAACTGGGGTGAAGGCAGGAAGTTAAGCCATAAACTACCTCATTATTAATGAGGCAGCGCCACACAACTGGGGTGGAGGCTATCTGGGAACCTCACAACTGGGGAGGCCGGTACGCCAACCTTAACTTTTCAGTCTTATTATCTTGCTTATCTTTCTCGTTCTTTACTTTATCCTTTCGTTCGTTTGTTCATTCATTCTTTCTCTCTTTCGTTCATTTTCTTTTCCTTTCTTTCTTTCGTTTCTTTTCTTTCGTTTGTATTTCATAAATCATTTCTTTCTTAACGTAACTTTTCTATAGTGTGAATTATGTTAGTCACACTTTGGTGCATATAGCACTAACAGACATGAATTCCATATAACACTTAAACATAAACCTAACATAACATGTCAGTTCATGTTACAAACAAATCACATATTTGAACTTACCACATATCATACTTAGACATAATAGTCTATTCATATTGCAGTCAATTAAATATTCGAACTTACTACATAGAACACATAACACATAACAAGACCAGTTCATTTATGTTGCAGTCAATTAAATGTTTGAACTTACTAATAGTTGCTAGCATCTCTTTTCTCGCTTCCTTGGTCCGTAGATGTCTCTTCATATCGTCTGGCGCGGATCCCTATAACCGAAATAATAACGGTTATTTTCTATGCTTCTTGCATGTATAAAACTTAATAAAACGTAAAAATTCTACGTTTCATTTCTCGATCATAAATTTAAGGATTACTATCCAATTTATAACTTTTCTGCTAGCTTTTAGTAAAATTACTATTTTACCCTGAACTTTTGGTAAAATTACCATTTTGCCCCTAATGGGATTTTTCTCATTATAACCTTACTTTTCTTTGATTCGCAACTTAGCTTTGGCCCTTAAAATCTTAATTAAGCCATGCTAAGTCCATTAGGATCCTTTTCTATTATTCTTGAAATTTTCCGGTCAAAATTACCGTTTTACCCCTAATGGGTCTTTGAGTCATATCATTCTCATTTTATTGCTTAAACTGGATCTTCTAAGCTCAAAAATCATCAAATAATTTTTCTTGGGCTTTACTAAATTTTTTTACGGCCTTATTCACCATAATTTCTTGGTTTACTATTTACCGACCCTCGGGTGGTATTATTCTGACTCTTGAGCGTTAATGCTCTTTCTTGGTTCTAGGTCACCGAAAGGGCTCGCGTTTCCATCCCGACCACGTTTTTACCCTTCGGTTCTTAAAATACTCTTCTGTGCCGTTTTCAAAATTTCGGCAGCATTTCCACTTAATTTTGGGTTCCCGGCGTTTAGGAAACGCCTCGAAACCATCTAACCTAGTTCTATTCTACCACATACTATACCAGAGCATATATTTTTACGTAAAAACTCCACATTTTACTTAAAAATCTTTACATTTTTCACTTTTTCTCATTTGACTATTTTCCATACACATTATCCATTTTTCTTATAATTTCACATTCCAGAATATATAATTCATATATACTCATTCCAAAAACATTAATTTCAGGAATGGAGAGACCGAAGTCACTACCGGAATCGTTCCACTGGCGATCGAACGAGCTGTTCAGTTTCGCGCGGATAAACTTTAATTCTCCGTTTTTTGCTTTTGAGACTCCGTCTTGAAATTCTGATGCCGCGGATGTATCCGGAACATCGAAAATAGGCCAACGGGCCATTCTTAAATTTTTGGTCTCCGGTCGCCGTTGACAGGCGTTGACCGTCGTTGACCGGCGCTGACCGGCGTTGACCAGCCGTTGACCGGCAGTTGACGGCGGCGACGGTGGTAAATGAGTAGCCCATCTTGAAAAACTCGACGAGAGGAATCCATTGGTGGCCTCAATTTCATGTTTGGGGGCCCCTATCGTCGGAAAATTCCCTCGAAAACCACGGTCACGGCGGCGACGGTGGAACTCCACCGTGCCGGACCTTTTTCCCAAAATTGGTTAAGGGCTTTTGCTCCCCTCAGCCTTGCGGTCATTTCTGCACCAACGGCGCACTTCAACTCGGCCGGAATCGGGCGTTTCGACGGCGGCTCCACGGCGGCGTTTCACCGACTTTTTCGAGGCTTGGGCGGCGCGATTCCGCCGGTGTTGAGACGATCGGTGGCGTTGGTTTTGCTCCTCTCTTCACCACGAAACTTTTGGGACCGGTTTCGTGGCAAACGGTGGCCGGACGGCGGAGATATCACCGGTCGAATTTCTGGGCTCCGGCGGCATTCGAGTGGCGCGTGCGGCGGCTGTTCCGTCGAGTTGACCCGCCGTTGGACTCAGCTCGGTGAGAGCTTTCCGATGACACCGGCGGTGTCGAAAACGGACACCGTTTCCGATGGTCGGTTACTGTTCATTTTCGGGTAAGGGGAGGAAAGAGAAAATAAGAGAAAGTTATGGGCTTGTTTTTGAAATTTCTGATTTTTCGCCCTTTATATACTTTTTCGTCCAAAATTTCAACATGGCCTATCCTGACTAATTTGGATGTCCTGAATCCAAATATATAAGTTTTATTTTCATCTGAGGTCATCTTGATCAGTTTCCGGTACTGTGAATTTTCGATCAAAAATTACCTTTGTGCTCAATTAGCTAATTTGAGCATACAAATAGGCTATACTGACTAATTTGGACGTGCTGAATCCAAATTTATCAGTGTCAACTTCATTCGAAGTCATCTCGATCAGTTTTCAGGATCTGTGTGACCCCGTCTCGAAAAACGTGTCAGGTGCCTGATTGACTAATTTGGGCATCCTGAGTCTAAATATATCAGCTTCGGACCAAGAAAATGTCGTCTTGACCCTTATCTCGATACTGCGTACCTCTCAACAAAATCTACATTTTGTTCTCAATTGACTAATTTTGAGCATTCTGATTCTAAATATATCAGCTTCATATCAAGAAAATGTCATTTTAACCAATTTCTTGATACTGCACATTTCCTGATCATCACATTATCATCCGTGGTTGCTTTAGTGATATACCCATATAAGTGAACTTCTCGCATCCCATTGGTTCAAAGGCAACTTTCCGCCTCCTGCAGTCGATGATGGCATTGTATTTCGTGAGAAAGTCCATTCCCAAGATCACATCATAGTCATGCATGTCAATGATGATTAGGTTGACGCTCAGTTCTCGATCGTAGATAATTACCGACACATGTCGTATCCAGTAATTAGACAGTAAAACCTCCCCTATGGGAAGTGAAATTCTGAAAGTATGGTTCATCTTATCTAAGCCCCTACCTAGCCTCCTAGCAAACTCTGATGATATGAAGGAGTGTGTGGCTCTAGAATCAAATAACACTAATGCACTTGAGTTGGCGACAGAAAGCTGACCTGTCACCACTGTAGATGTTCCAGCCTCTGCATCATTTCTTGTGTAAGTGTAGACCCTCCCTTGAGTGTCTGGAGCTTCAAATGTGACGACCAGAGAATTCTAGTAGTGTAACTTAGTTTAATCTAGGGTTTTCTATGAGTTCTGTAAGCAAGAATGTAAAGAAACACTATGTTTGTAATTAGACAAATGATAGTGTTGATGGTAATAAATAGATGTTTTGGAGGAATTAAAAACTCCCAAAATAAGTAGAGAACAAAGTATATGAGTAAGAAAGTGATTTCAGGCCAAAACGCTAAAAAAGGAGTAGTTTCGGTATCTAAACAGTGTAAAGATAAGAATATGGCAAGTCAAAGTAAGAGCACAGTAAGAAAAGTAATTTAGGGTTTTTAAGAGTTTTAAGACAGTATTAGAATAATTTGACAGTACGGATGGCTAGACAAGTCCTCCGGTATGTCACCCCAGAAATTTCGTCATCTTCGGTAAAATGATGAAGCATTTTGGGGCTAAAGAAACCAAGAGATTACCCTAGGTAAAACCTAAGGTTATTAAAGGACGAAAAACTTTGTCATCGATTTTTAGCCCAACGACAGTAGAATAAGGTAAACCGATCACACAGGAGGCGTCAGAAACCCGCCTACGCGATTTCGGTAAAGTTTGGTTCAGTTTGAATTTTGGTCAAACTTTGACCTATAGATTAATTAGATGACATCACGAATGATGTCACAATTAGGAATAAGAAATTAAAAGAAAAAGGGTGGTAGGTAGGATGAATGGCTAAGATTAAAAGTAGGTAAGATCAAGGGCTAAGATTAAGGCAAAAATACAAATTTGAATTTTTTTAAAAATTTTGTGGAAAAGGGGTGAATAGGTCGGCTTTACAGCTGGAAAGCCAGCCAAAATAATTATGTTTTGACCCCAAAAAGTTTGCAAATAAACCCTTAAAAGGTTGCTAAAAAGTCCCTAAAGAAAATTGCTAAAAAGCCCTCCCTTTTGGCCTCCCTTTATAAAAACGTTTTTGGCTTCATGAAATCAGAATTTTTGTCCTGAAATTACAGCCCCTTTGATGCCTTTGAAGCCATGACTCTTCCCCTCCACTGAGCTTGAGTTTCTTCAAAGTTTGGTGTCAAAATCTTAAGCAAAGTTCTTCCTAAGCAAGTGTTGAGTAACGTAGCAAGGTAAGCTTGAAATTTCAAGCTTTTCTTTGGTATTTTGAAGCAAAAAAATCCGTGGCTATGTTGAGTAGAAAAGAATGAGAAAAGTTTAGTTCAAACTTTGTTGTTTAAGGTTAATTAATTTGCATGATAGTTAAAGAGTAATTTAGAAGCTTGAAACAAGAATTTTTCATGTTAGTTTTATGAGGAACCAGTGACTAAGTGTATGGGTTCAAGAAATTTCAAGTTTGGTTTAATTAAATTATTATTTTAAAGTGTGCTTTGATATGTAAAACAACTAGAAAGAAAATTTGAAAGCTTAAAACCAAAGTGGGATTCGGTTTGTTTCAAGAAAAACCGTGTATGTTACTAGGGTTTGGAAAGAATTTTGAGTTGGTTTTGGTTGATTTAAACATGTATTTTGATGTGTAAAATGTTTAGAAAGAAAAGTTAAAAGGTTTGAAACAAAATTTTGTAAAAGTTTTCTAAAAAGGAACCATGTATACCTAGTGTGAAGAACATGTAAAAAAATCATGTGATTTAGTGTTGTGGTAAGTTAGAATGATGTAGAATATAAGCTTGTGTAAGTGGTTGAATTGAAAACCAAAGGTTGGTTAGGAATTAGCATAAAACCCGTGGCTTTATAAAGAGATTTCAATAAGAATTTTATTTAGTTTTGGTATTGAATATGCCTTAAAAACCAAGAAGAAAAGTAAGAGAAAGAACGTTTGAAAGAAAGGAAGTTTTGGTGTTGGAAACCTAAACTAAAACTGTGGCCTAAGTGATTGAAAAATAAAGACTTTGTGTGTGATTTGTACATTGAGAATGTGGAAAGTTTTTACATAAAAGTTTAGAAACTTTTGCGTAAAATAGGCCTATGGTATAGTACGTGGCAGGTTTAGATTAGGATAGATGGTTTTGAGGCGTTTCCTAAACGTCAGGAACCTAAAATTTAACCGGAAATGCTGCCGAAATTTTTAAAGCGGCATTAAGGGTATTTCAGGAAAAGAGCGATAAAAATATGCTCGGAAATGAAAACCGAGATCCCTCAGTACCTTACAGTTTGAAGTAAGAAAGCAAGTCTACCAGAATAGTAAACCGACCCCTAAAAATCTAAAATACCGAGAGGACGGGAAAAAAATAACGTCAATGGCGTTTTGGGTAACAAGGGTAAAATTTAGGGTCGAGATGGAAAAACCCGAGCCCCTCGGAGACCTAGGTCGGGAAGAGAATAAGGAACGTTTTTAAGATTAGTGAAAAGCTCGTTTGAAGCTCCGAAACGCTAGAAAAACGAGCGACGGGGTCGGAACAGTACCACCCGAGGGACGGGTGAAAAGTAAATAGTGTAATCGTAACAATTAACTTGTAAAAATTTACCGAGACCAAGAAAAGATTGCTTTAAGATTTTAGGGACTCAGAAAATCCCGTTTAAGAACCAAAATGAGAATGTTACAACCCCAAGACCAGTTAGGGGTAAAATGGTCATTTTGACCAAAAAGTCAAGAAAGGGGCGTTAAACCCTCCATTTAGCTATTTTATGGTTCTCGGACTTAGGGAACCCGGTCTATGCAGAAAAATAGAAACGTCCCCTGGGCAAATTACCATTTACGTGCATGGCACTATTCACATGAATAGTATTATTCACCGTCAAAAAAATACTATTGACCCTGTTTACCAAAATTTCTGAAATGCTTGGAAATGATTGCTAGAGCGCTAGAAAAGTCTAAACGGAGTCATTAGGACTTTATATGTCGTTCTAAGACTTTAATTAAGATTTTAAAAGCTAAAGTTCAAATTTTAGTATAATAAAGTCAGTTAATGAAAATATATTAACTGATGACATTATGTCTTTAGGAAATTCAACTAGAGACGGGCAAAGGAGCTCAACGGACCACAGAATTTTATACTAGCACAAGTGCTATAAGTACAGACATTTAATTGTCTACTCACGAATTGACTTGCCATAGAGTTGTATTATATATATACACATTTAAGTTATTCAGTTTATGACATGATACTAACATGTTCACGAGAATAGTTGAGCAAGATCAGATAAAGAAAGAGGAACAAGATAAGTCAAATAATAAGACTTAAAAGTTAAGGTTGGCATACCGGCCGCTCTAGTTTTGAGGTTCAAAGATAGCCTCCACCCCAATTGTGTGGCGCTGCCTCGTTAATAATGAGGTAGTTGATGGCTTGACTTGCTACCTATAGGTAGTAGTCCAGAGATGACCTTAGGGTTTATTGGTGGGTCGCTCCCTTGATCCTCTATTGGTCTGCGCACATTAGGTCCGTCCAACCACGGGCCCACAAGTGAAAGATTAAGCAAGATAAAGTAAGGCAAAGAAAAGAAAGAGATAGAATAGAAAGAATAAGTAAAGCATAGGAATAAGCAAATAGTTGGTCATAAGTTGACTAATCCTAAGTGTGGTGTATTTAACTTATTTACTTGTATGTTTGTACTTACTGAGCTTTAGCTCATTAGTCTATTCGTGATGTACGTAATAAAGGTAAGCAACCAGAAATATGAAACAAGAGTAGCGGACTGGCTGGCAGACCCCAACGATGTCATGGACGGGTTATGGTTCTATTTCGCAGAGTTCCGCTGTAATTAAAGTGTAAAAGAAAGAAAGTATAATAGTAATGTATATGTATAAAGATAAGACAAGAGTGTAGTAGGTAAAGTAGTGAAACAAACTTAAAAGTATGTTTTATTTTTGCATACTTTAAAGTAACAAGACCGCAAAATATATTTTGGGAAAAAAAAATTAAGTAGTACGTATATATTTATGTATACACGATTTCAAAGAACTAATAGTTTCATTCAGTCAAGTTTCAAAAAGAAAAAAAAATATTCCTAGTTTTTCAAGTACAAATCTTTTAAACCCCTAAAGAAAAAGAAAGTTATAAAGACAAGCAAGCTAAGTAAGAATAAGCAAAGAATAAAGAAAGCAAGCAAGATAAGGTGGACGACCTAAGCTAGAGGGGTTGCACCCACAAGAGTTGGTACCAGAGCGAGCGGTTCTACTATCGACCTTCCATGACATTTCCATATCTGCACCTGCTCAGTCCAAGTAAGTTAATTTTAAATAATCAATATCTAATTTAGCACTAAACTATATCGCTACTGTTATAGGTCAGACACAGCAACATGGTTTGCACACGAGCTACGCAAGCTCAAGAAGCAGATTTAGCCGCCGTCCTAGCCAACATACAAGCTCGGCTAGAGGCTCAAGAAAGACAGAACCAGAGACAGCAAGAGCTACTAGAACAGAGGAATGGGGCCCAAGCGAATTTCCCTTCGCCTCAAGCACTAGTATCGGAACCACAGCCAGCTCCTGAACCAGTAGCGCCATCAGTCCGAATGGTACCTGAAGTAGAAATAGGTGCCCGAGCTGGAGCCAACCAAAGATCATTGTATGAACGATTCTGAAAGATGAAGCCAAAAGAGTTTGAGGGATCTATAGAACCCTTAGAGGCTGAAGAATGGTTAGCTTCACTGCAGACCATTTTTGAGTTTATGGACCTGACAGACCAAGAGAAGGTCCTTTGTACCTCCTGCATATTAACGAAGGATGCTCGTTATTGGTGGGAGATAGTAAAGATCTAAAGGGATGTTAGAAGGATGACCTGGAATGACTTCCGGGGAGAATTTAACAGGAAGTACAATCTTGAACTCTACGAGCTCAACAAAGAGAGTTCGATGAGCTGAGGCAAGGCGAGATAACAGTGACTGAAGCCTGCCATAAATTCGATAGATTAGCTCGACTGTGTCCGCATTTGGTACCCAATGAATAAGAGCGGGTACGAAGGATGATCAATATGTTCCGACAAGATATAGCCCTAAACGTGGAGAGTGGCGAGACCACACCAACCACTGTAGTAGACTATGTGAGCAGAGCCATGAGGGCCGAGCATCGTCTGATCAGAGCTAAGGAAGAGAGAACAAAAGTTTGGGAGGAGAAGAAGAAAGAAAGAGATCTAGCGAAGCAGACTCAGAAGAACAACCAAGCTGGCCAAAGTAGCGAATCTGGTCAAGGAATGAAGCCTGGTCAGAAAAATAACCAGAACCAGCAGAACGCCAATAAGTGAAAAGGAAACCCAAATGAAAATTGGGGCCAAAATACTCGCAACACCCAGCAGAGATAAGGCTTAGAAGGAGTATAGAACCGACAGCTATGCCCAAAATGAGGAAGACTGCATAAGGGCGAGTGCAAGCTAGAGAATACCGCATGCCATGTTTGCGGCAGAGAAGGCCATTATGCCAGGGCCTGCACATCCAACCAACAGAACCAACCAGGATCCTTTCAGTCCCGACAGACGAGCCAGGTCCATGCCATACAAGGATCACCTATTCAGCCAGGGCGCCAAGAGATTATACCAAAGACCAAGGCGCATCTGTTAGCCTACACCAGGGAAGACATAGAGGCAGGCACCTCTCATGTGGTGATAGGTCAGCTTCTTGTCGCCCAAAGCTCTGCACTTGTTTTATTTGACTCCGGTGCATCGCATTCATTTGCCTCTCATAGCTTTGTAGAAAGAGTTAGTCACGCCAAGGATAAAATTGGCCAAGTGTTTAAAACTACCTTGCCGTCTGGTGAGGTATTATTGTCCGATTACTGGTTACGTCACGTGCCAGTAATTGTTGCTGATAGGGAGTTGTACATCAATTTAGTCGTCTTAAAGTTAGTTGATTATGACGTTATCCGTGGAATGGATTTCCTTGGAAAATATCGAGCAACCATTGACTGTCGTCGACGAAATGTAGTGTTCCAGTTTGGAGAAAAAGACCAGTTTGAGTATAAAGGGCATTCTCAGAAGCAGTTGAAAATGCTGATCAGTCCCCTGCGGGCAAGAAAGCTGATATCTAGTGGCTATACTGGATATCTAGCTTATGTCAAGGACACCACCAAGAAGGTAGAACTACAGCCGAACGAGGTACAAATGATCAACGAGTTTGTGGAGGTATTTCCAGAAGAATTACCGGGACTTCCTCCTGATCGAGAGATTACCTTCGAGATTGAGCTACTGCCAGGAATGTCTCCGATTTCTAAGGCCCTTTACAGGATGGCACCCGCTGAGCTTAAAGAATTACAAGCTCAGCTGAAGGAGTTATTGGAGAAACGTTTTATACGGCCTAGTTATTCGCCATGGGAAGCTCCAGTTCTCTTTGTGAAGAAAAAGGACGAAACCCTCCGAATGTGCATCGATTATCGTGAGCTTAACAAAGTCACGATCAATAACAAATATCCTCTACCAAGGATCGATGATTTATTCGATCACCTAAAAGGAGCCACCGTCTTCTCAAAGATTGACCTTTGATCTGGCTATCACCAGTTAAAAATTAAAGAAAGAGACATTCCAAAGACCACGTTCTGAACACGGTACGGGCACTACGAATTTCTCATTATGCCTTTTGGATTAACGAATGCACCAACCACTTTTATGGATCTGATGAATCGAGTATTCAAGGAATTTTTAGACCAGTTTGTCATTGTGTTTATCGATGACATCCTTATATACTCGAAGGATTGGAAGGAGAACGAGGAGCATCTTTGGATTTTGTTACGCACTCTAAAGGAGCATCAGTTATATGCAAAGTTCTCAAATGTGAATTTTGGCTAGATAAGGTCCACTTCTTAGGACATGTCGTTTCCAAATATGGAATTTCAGTAAACCCAACAAAGGTCGAAGCAGTAAGCAAGTGGTCTCCTCCAAAGAATGTGACCGAGATCCGGAGTTTCCTTAGATTAGCGAGCTATTACCGGAGATTTATAGAGGGATTTGCTAGATTAGCTACCCCTCTCATTGGTCTCACACGCAAGGAGAAGAAGTTCAAGTGGACAAAGAAGTGCGAAGAAAGCTTTCAAGAGCTGAAGAACCGGTTGACCAGTGCTCCAGTTCTCACAATTCCAAAGGATGAACGAGACTTCGACATTTATAGTGATGCCTCCAGGACAGGTCTAGGAGCTGTGCTAATGCAGGATGGAAAAGTAATAGCCTATGCATCAAGACAACTTAAAGAGCACGAAAAGAACTATCCGACTCATGATTTGGACTTAGCAACTGTTGTATTTGCCTTGAAGATATGGCGACATTACCAATATGGAGTCTGGTGCAGAATCTTCACCGGCCATCAGAGTTTAAGTATTTCTTTACTCAGAAAAAGCTTAACATGAGACAAAGAAGATGGCTGGAGTTAGTGAAAGATTATGACTGTGAGATCTTATATCACCCCGGTAAGGCAAACAGAGTAGCAGACGCGTTGATGTAGGAAAATAAACCGGTAAAAACGTATCAGAGTGGCGCAGCGGAACAATAAAAATTTTTAGAACGTTAAATATCTCATGATGCCATATACAATAAATCAACAACAATTAAAACTCATACCTCAAGGATGCCAATGAACAGGAGGAGAGTGACCGGAGGCTTCAACCAACTAGCCTTCTCTACTATTCTCCAATTCCCGAATGGCTGAGTGTGTGGGCACTATGAACCTCGATCGGTATGCTAGCACTGCTAGTCTTCTTCCGACCACCCAGATCTCTAAAGAACTTTATTGTCACGATGAGCTGTGCAACAATAAACCTGCTCACCTGAGAGTCTGTGGTCTGAGAGAACTGGAGTGGCAGGACCTCTATTTATAGACCTGCATGAGGTGAATCTCTGAATTTGAATTGGATTAGGAAAAGATATTTTCCCTTATCCAAACCCATAAAATCTGAATATTCCAAGGGAGAATCTCCACAATTAAATTCGGTTTTCCTAGGATAAATCCAATCCAAATCTAAACAAGATTTTAACTAGAATTTTATCTCCCTTTTTCAACCAAAAAATCCGAAATCTTTAGGAGAAAATCTTCTCCAAATTTTCGGCCACTTTTAGGATAAGGAAGAATCAAAATTCCACTAGGATTTTTCAAGCTAAATCTCATCTCAACCTTATCCAAAAATAACCGAATTTCTTAGGATTAAGGCTCCAAAATTTCGGCCACTTTTAGGGAAGGAGAGAATCCAAATTCAACTAGGATTGAAACTTGAATTTTCCCTTGAATCTTATCCACAAAAACTGAATTTTCCATTGAGGATTATCCTCAAAAAATTCGCCCACTTTTGTTGGGATTTGGATTCAAAATTCAAGTAGGATTCTAACAAGATTATCCTCTCCAAATCCAACTCAAATTCGAATTTCAAACCTTGTGGATTTTCCACAACAAATTTGAATCCTACTTGGACTGTGATTCAAAATTTGAATTTCAAATTTCAAATTCAAATTTCAAATTCAAATTTCAAATTTCAAATTTCAAATTTCAAATTTAAATTTCAAATTCAAATTTCAAATTCGAATTTCAAATTCAAATTTCAAATTCAAAATTCAAAATTCAAATTTCAAAATTCAAATTTCAAATTTCAAAATTCAAATTTCAAATTCCACAAAACGGTTGTATTTCATATTCTTGTTCTCATGGATAATTTTCTACAACTCCAATCCAATCTCAAATAAAATCATGGCAACTTTATTTGGAGTTCGAATAATTGTGTACTCTATTATCCAAAACAAAATCTGAATCCAACCGGAGAGAATCTTGTCTACCATCCTAATCCTGTGTCATCACCATCCATGCATAATAAACTAGCCAATAGCATACACAAATCAATTTGCCAAACGTTAAGGAATTATGTGGAGCTAGTAGAGGGACTGATTGGACATATATAATCGGGCTCCCATGATTCCATATGATCATCATTCTGTACCGAACAACTCAATCATATGATCACTAATTTCAGAGTCACACCACTATAAACCTGAAACTGAACTCCCAATTATATACCGTATTACGTAAGCCTGTGACGAGCTAGCATCCAATGACCTTGTCATATATGCAAAACCCTCATATGATATCCATGATCAGCCTTAGGTCAAAGTCCGTTTAATCCTACTGATCAGGCTATCTTAAAGTTCCATTATACTACCGAATCAAGAAAATGATTATTCACCATATGTGAATAAGAAGTCATCCGCCCAGCAGACGACCCAAGGCCTTGTCCATTTTCACATTCAGTATAATGCCTTTAAGAGGATACCTTTAACTCCTCAGAGCTATGATTCTGATATCTGCAAACAAACCCTTCATTGTATACAAGTCATGCACCCAACGAACCGGTCTATAAGCTTACTACCTCTGAGACGCTTTAGCCATTGGAACATCAAAGTACACAAGTCATATACATGAAGTAGTTCATTTACTCAGGATTAAGGTTATTGCACAATGAACGTCAAAAGCAGATTGATCCACTCATAACGGACTACGTAGATCAATCACACTTTAGTCCCGGTCTAATATGTCATCACCAAGCAACATATCCATGTCTCTACTTGGGAGTCCAGCTCCAGACAGTCAAGACAGACCGTCCCCTCTAAGGCTTTAGACAACATAATAGTCTTATCATGAGTTAGATGCTCGGTCTAACCCCATAGACTACAGACCATAGTTTAGACTGCTAACTTTAGAACATTGTCTTCTCGCATACAAAAGACCATTGCATGCAACGTTCTAACAGTTTTAACACAAGCAGTCAGTGAGCCATATTTGCTTACATTTACTTTAACATGTAAATAAGACGAGGACAGATAGCAATGTAATGAATAACCTCTAAGTATAATTTTATTATCCAGTTCAAAATGAATACATCAAAATGTTTCTAATACTTAGGGCATTTCCTAACAGTTGAGTCGTAAATCAACGATGCCGGAGTAGATAGCCATCGATAAGCTGCCTAAGCCACTTCAACATGAGATCTCCTTGTTGGGAGTAGAGATAATTTCAGGAAAATTAGCTGCAATGCAACTCAAACCAACAATTCTTGAGGAGATTAAAGAGGCTCAAGAGCTAGATGCTGCTCTCAAAAGGCTTAAAGAAGAAGCCTCTAAGAATGACAAGTCAGAGTCCCACCTTTCCAAAGATGGAACTTTACTCTTCCAAGGAAGAATCTATGTACTAGATAAAGAAGATTTAAAGAAAAGAATTCTGACGGAGGCCTATGACACTCCATATTCAGTGCATCTAAGCAGTATGAAAGTGTATCAAGATTTAAAGCAGCACTTTTGGTGGAAAAAGATGAAGAATGACATTGTTAAACACATCAGCAGCTGTTTACCATGTCAAAGAGTCAAAGCAGAGCATCAGCGGCTAGCTGGAGAACTACAACCATTAGAGATTCCAGAGTGGAAGTGGGAGCACATAACCATGGATTTTGTGGTAGGGCTACCCAAGATAAGTGAAGGATTGGATATGATATGGGTAGTGGTGGATCGATTGACCAGGTCCGCTCACTTTATTCCCATAAAGATGACATACACATTGGAGAAATTCACAGAATTGTACATTGCCAACATTGTGAGATTACATGGAATACCGACAACAATATTGTCAGATCGTGACAGTCGGTTCACATCCAATTTCTGGAAAAGTGTACAAGAGGCAATGGGCTTAGAACTAAGATTCAGCACTGCATTTCACCCTCAGACTGATGGACAGTCTGAGCGTACGATTCAAACGCTAGAAGATATGCTTCGCACTTGTATTTTAGATTTCAAGGGAGTCTGGAACAAGAAGCTATCGTTGATAGAATTCTGCTACAACAACAGCTATCAAGCGTCCATCAGGATGGCTCCTTACGAGGCATTATATAGACGAAAGTGCAGATCTCCCATTCACTGGTATGAACTCAAGGAGAAAGAACTTCATAAAAACGAGTTTATCCAAGAAACGATAGACGCGGTCAAAAAGATTCAGCAGAGAATGAAAACTGCACAAAGTCGTCAGAAAAGCTACGCAGATAAAAGACGAAGATTCCTAGAGTTTAATGAGGGAGACTTCATATTCTTAAAAGTAGCACCAATGAAAGGTGTCATGCGTTTTGGAAAGAAAGGAAAGTTGAGTCCAAGATACATAGGACCTTTCCCAATTATTAGTCGGGTTGGGAAAGTGGCCTATAAGATAGCTTTGCCACTAGAATTATCTTCAGTGCATAATGTCTTCCATGTATCTATGCTAAGAAAGTACATCTCGGACCCTTCGTATGTCCTAGATTATGAGCCAATCCAAGTTCAAGAGGATCTCTCTTACGAAGAGCAACCGGCGCTAATACTTGCGCGAGAAGAGAAGATATTAAGAAATAAAAGCATCCCACTGGTCAAAGTTCTATGGAAAAATCATAACGTAAGAGAGGCCACGTGGGAAAAAGAAGATGAGATGAGAGCCTAGCACCCCCACTTGTTTGATTTTCGAGGATGAAAATTTTTAAGGAGGGGTGAATGTGACGACCAGAGAATTCTAGTAGTGTAACTTAGTTTAATCTAGGGTTTTCTATGAGTTCTGTAAGCAAGAATGTAAAGAAACACTATGTTTGTAATTAGACAAATGATAGTGTTGATAGTAATAAATAGATGTTTTGGAGGAATTAAAATCTCCCAAAATAAGTTGAGAATAAAGTATATGAGTAAGAAAGTGATTTCAGGCCAAAACGCTCAAAAAGGAGTAGTTTCAGTATCCGAACAGTGTAAAGATAAGAATATGGCAAGTCAAAGTAAGAGCACAGTAAGAAAAGTAATTTAGGGTTTTTAAGAGTTTTAAGATAGTATTAGAATAATTTGACAATACGGATGGCCAGACAAGTCCTTCGGTATGTCACCCCAGAAATTTTGTCATCTTCGATAAAATGATGAAGCATTTTGGGGCTAAAGAAACCAAGAGATTACCCTAGGTAAAACCTAAGGTTACTAAAGGATGAAAAACTTCGTCGTCGATTTTTAGCCCAATGACAGTAGAATAAGGTAAATCGATCGCACAGGAGGCGTCAGAAACCCGCATACGCGATTTCGGTAAAGTTTGGTTTGGTTTGACTTTTGGTCAAACTTTGACCTATAGATTAATTAGATGACATCATGGATGATGTCATAATTAGGAATAAGAAATTAAAAGAAAAAGGGTGGTAGGTAGGATGAATGGCTAAGATTAAAAGTAGGTAAGATCAAGGGCTAAGATTAAGCCAAAAATGCAAAGTTGAATTTTTTTAAAAATTTTGTGGATAAGGGCTGAATAGGTCAGTTTTACAGCTGGAAAGACAGCCAAAATAATTATTTTTTGACCCCAAAAATTTTGCAAATAAAACCTTAAAAGGTTGCTAAAAAGTCCCTAAAGAAAATTGCTAAAAAGCCCGCCCTTTTGGCCTCCCTTTATAAAAACGTTTTTGGCTTCATGAAATCAGAATTTTTCCTGAAATTACAGCCCCTTTGCTGCCCTTTGAAGCCATGACTCTTCCCCTCCATTGAGCTTGAGTTTCTTCAAAGTTTGGTGTCAAAATCTTAAGCAAAGTTCTTCCTAAGCAAGTGTTGAGTAACATAGCAAGGTAAGCTTGAATTTTCAAGCTTTTCTTTGGTATTTTGAAGCAAAAAAATCCGTGGCTTTGTTGAGTAGAAAAGTTTAGTTCAAACTTTGTTGTTTAAGGTTAATTAGTTTGCATGATAGTTAAAGAGTAATTTAGAAGCTTGAAACAAGAATTTTTCATGTTAGTTTTATGAGGAACCCGTGACTAAGTGTATGGGTTCAAGAAATTTCAAATTTGGTTTAATTAAATTATTGTTTTAAAGTGTGCTTTGATATGTAAAACAACTAAAAAGAAAATTTGAAAGCTTAAAACCAAAGTGGGATTCGGTTTGTTTCAAGAAAAACCGTGTATGTTACTAGGGTTTGGAAAGAATTTTGAGTTGGTTTTGGTTGATTTAAACATGTGTTTTGATGTGTAAAATGTTTAGAAAGAAAAGTTAAAAGGTTTGAAACAAAATTTTGTAAAAGTTTTCTAAAAAGGAACCATGTATACCTAGTGTGAAGAACATGTAAAAAAATCATGTGATTTAGTGTTGTGGTAAGTTAGAATGATGTAGAATATAAGTTTGTGTAAGTGGTTGAATTGAAAGCCAAAGGTTGGTTAGGAATTAGCATAAAACCCGTGGCTTTATAAAGAGATTTCAATAAGAATTTTATTTAGTTTTGGTATTGAATATGCCTTAAAAACCAAGAAGAAAAGTAAGAGAAAGAATGTTTGAAAGAAAGGAAGTTTTGGTGTTGGAAACCTAAACTAAAACCGTGGCCTAAGTGATTGAAAAATAAAGACTTTGTGTGTGATTTGTACATTGAGAATGTGGAAAGTTTTTACATAAAAGTTTAGAAACTTTTGCGTAAAATAGGCCCCTGGTATAGTACTTGGCAGGTTTAGATTAGGATAGATGGTTTTGAGGCGTTTCCTAAACGCTGAAAACCTAAAATTTAAGCGGAAATGCTGCCGAAATTTTTAAAGCGGCATTCCGAACATTTCAGGAAAAGAGCGATGAAAATATGCTCGGAAATGAAAACCGAGATCCCTCGGTACCTTAGAGTTGAAGTAAGAAAGCAAGTCTACCAGAATAGTAAACCGACCCCTAAAAATCTAAAATGCTGAGAGGACAGGAAAAAAATAACGTCAATGGCGTTTTGGGTAACAAGTGTAAAATTTAGGGTTGGGATGGAAAACCCTGAGCCCCTCGGAGACCTAGGTAGGGAAGAGAATAAGGAACGTTTTTAAGATTAGTGAAAAGCTCGTTTGAAGATCCGAAACGCTAGAAAAACGAGCCATGACCCCAAGGGTCGGAACAACACCACCCGAGGGACGGGTGATAAGTAAATAGTGTAATCACAACAATTAAGTTGTAAAAATTTACCGAGACCTAGAAAAGATTGTTTTAAGATTTTAGGGACTCAGAAAATCCCGTTTAAGAACCAAAATGAGAATGTTACAACCCCAAGACCCGTTAGGCGTAAAATGGTAATTTTGACCAAAAAGTCTAGAAAAGTCAAGAAAGGGGCGTTAAACCCTCCGGTTAGCTATTTTATGGTTCTCGGACTTAAACCCTCCGGTTAGCTATTTTATAGTTCTCGGACTTAGGGAACCCGGTCTAAGCAGAAAAATAGAAACGTCCCCTGGCCTAGTTACTATTCACGTACATGGAACTATTCACGTGAATAGCACTATTCACCGTCAAAAAAATTACTGTTCACCCATTTTACCAAAATTTCCGAAATGCTTGGAAATGGTTGCTAGAGCGCTAGCAAAGTCTAAACGGAGTCATTAGGACTTTATATGTCGTTCTAAGACTTTAATTAAGATTTTAAAAGCTAAAGTTCAGATTTTAGTATAATAAAGTCAATTAATGAAAATGTATTAACTGATGACATTATGTCTTTAGGAAATTCAACTAGAGACGGACAAAGGAGCTCGACAGACCATAGAAGTTTATACTAGCACAAGTGCTGTAAGTACAGACATTTAATTGTCTACTCACAAATTGACTTGCCATAGAGTTGTATTATATATATACACGTTTAAGTTATTCAGTTTGTGACATGATACTGACATGTTCACGAGAATAGTTGAGCAAGATCAGATAAAGAAAAGAGGAACAAGATAAGTCAAATAATAAGACTTAAAAGTTAAGGTTGGCGTACCAGCCTCTCCAATTTTGAGGTTCAAAGATAGCCTCCACTCCAGTTGTGTGATGCTGCCTCGTTAATAATGAGGTAGTTGATGGCTTGACTTGCTACCTATAGGTAGTAGTCCAGAGATGACCTTAGGGTTGATTGGTGGGTCGCTCCCTTGATCCTCTATTGGTTTGCGCGCATTAGGTACGTCCAACCATGGGCCTACAAGTAAAAGATTAAGCAAGATAAAGTAAAGCAAAGAAAAGAAAGAGACAGAATAGAAAGAATAAGTAAAGCATAGGAATAAGCAAATAATTGGTCATAAGTTGACTAATCCTAAGTGTGGTGTATTTAGCTTATTTACTTGTATGTTTGTACTTACTGAGCTTTAGCTCATTAGTCTATTCGTGATGTAGGTAATAAAGGTAAGCGACCAGCAATATGAAACAAGAGTAGCGGACTGGCAGGCAGACCCCAGCGATGTCATGGACGGGTTACGGTTCCGTTTCACAGAGTTCTACTGTAATTAAAGTGTAAAAGAAAGAAAGTGTGATAGTAATGTATATGTATAAAGATAAGACAAGAGTGTAGTAGGTAAAGTAGTGAAACAAGCTTAAAAATATGTTTTATTTTTACGTACTTTAAAGTAACAAGACCGCAAAATATATTTTGGGAAAAAAAAATATTAAGTGGTACGTATATATTTATGTATACACGATTTCAAAGAACTAATAGTTTCATTCAATCAAGTTTCAAAAAGAAAAAAAAATATTCCTAGTTTTCAAGTACAAATCTTTTAAACCCCTAAAGAAAAAGAAAGTTATAAAGACAAGCAAGCTAAGTAAGAATAAACAAAGAATAAAGAAAGCAAGTAAGATAAGGTGGACGACCCAAGCTAGAGGGGTTGCACCCACATCAAGCCTGTCGGTGACCTGACTCGCTCAGGCCGTCGACTACTTTCTTTTCTTCTTACTCTTACGTAACATAGTTTTACTTTTTATTTCGCGGAAATGTGTTTGAAAAACTTACTTGTAGGTTTGGAATTTGTGTGTGAAACTGTAGAATATTTTTTTTAAACATAATATAATCTACGGAAAATACATATGTATATACATGACTTGTAACATGCATATAAACTTTCTTGTTCTTATTATACATACTCCATAATTATAAACACACATAACTTCTTGTTTTCTTTCTTTACATATCTATTAAACTTTTCTTTCCAGCAAAAAACCTAGCGAGTCTACTTCCCTGTCTATGACATCTCAGGAATCTGTCCGCCAGTCCATCATTTATTTTCTTCATTGTGCTGGCTACTTACCCTTGTCACCTACGCCATAAACAGACTAGTGAGCTAACGCTCAGTAAGTACAAACATACATGCAAAACTGATATGAGTGTAACGACTAGAGTTAGCTTTGCTATACTTTCTTTTCTACGTTAGGGTTTCTTATTAGGCCTTCTATACCTTGATTTCTGACCCCTTTATATTTCTTCTTATGAACTATATTGTTCTGTTCTTTGTCTATCTTTTCTTCCATATATTCTATCTTTACTTTCTTTCTTTTCTTTCTCTCTTTACTTTCTTTACTTTCACTTGGGGGGCCCGATGTTGAACGTACCGAATGTGTGCAGACTAATGGGAGGAGGGGGAGCGACCTACCATCCTACCTCACGGTCATCTTAATCCATCATATTTTATGGATGGATTATAGCTACCATGCCTTTTGGGGTAGGGTCAGCCAACTACGCCCCTTTTAGGTAGCACCACATTCTGTGGGGAGGCTATAGACCTAAAAACCTCACCTTAAGGAGGTCGGTACGTCAACATTTAACTTTTAAATCTTATTATCTTGCTTATTCACATTCTTGATCATTCTTTTTCCTAAACTTTTCGTCTAGACCCAAATCATCTTTTTATGTGATTTAGTCAGTAAAGTTTGTACAACCAGTCAGTTTGTGGATAGACAAGTAAATGCCTGTACTTATAAAACTTGCGCTAACGTGGTCATCCTTGGGTTCGTCGCAGTTTCGTCCCTGTCTCTCATCGGGTGTCCTGTTCATAATATACCCTCAGTTAGTACTATTGTCATTCACTGACATTTCTATTGATAAAACTTGATTTTAATGTTTAAAATCCTAATTAAGGCTCTGCGATGGCTTTAGAAGCCCTAACGGCCCTTTTTGGACTTTTCTGTAACTTTTTAAAAATTTACGATTTTACCCCTTAATTTTGGTAAAATTATAATTTTACCCCTAGCGAGATTTTTCTCTATGTATTTACCGTTCCTTTAACCTTAAACTCAATCTAGGTCGTGAATAGCGATTTTTGACTTTGACGATGAATAATACTATTCATAGTAAATAGTAACTTTAACTTTGTTGTTACTGTCTGACGATCTTTAAAACCTGAATCGAGTCATACCAAGGCTCTCACGGTCTCTCTCTTTTTTTTCTTCTTTTTTTTCTTGGGTCTTTTTGAAATGTTTTAGGTAAAATGACCATTTTGCTCCTGATGGGTCGTTAGACCGTAAAAGTTTCAGTTTAATGCCTAAATGGGATTTTCTAAACCCAAAAATTATAAATGATAAACTTACGAGTTTAATGTCCATTTTCTATTTTTTTGAGATTTTCTGGTCGAAATAACCATTTTGCCCCTAATGGGTCATTGGACCGTAAAATTGTATTTTAAATTTTTAGACTAAAATTTCTAAGCCTAAAAACCATAAAATTGGCTTTCAAGGCCTATCGGGTATTTTCCAGATTATTTTCTACCATTTCCCCAATTTTCACTTTCCTGGCCCTCGGGAAGTACTATTCTGACCCTTACATCAATTTCTTATTTTTCTATTGTTTCGAAGCCTCAAATAAATGTTTTACTAATCGTTAAAATGTTCACTTAGGCTTTCATGACCTAAATCTCCGAGGGCTCGGGTTTTCCTAACCTGACACTAACTTGCAAGTTGTTTTCCAAAAATGTCCCCCCCTCGGGGGTTGGTTTTCTTACTTCACTCTTGTTTTTAGGTTTCGAGGGGATGGGTTACTATTCATAAACCGCCCCTTGTGTTTTTCGGGCTCTGATTTCTTGAGGGGGGGTTCGGGTTTCCGACCCGACCCTAACCTTTTATCCCTCGTTTCCTAAAATACACCTTATGCTGCTAAAGAAAATTCGGCAGTATTTCTGCTAAATTTTGAGGCTTCCAGCATTTAGAAAATGCCTCGAAACCATCTAACCTAACTAATTCTACCATGTACTATACTAGAGGCCTATTTTACGCAAAAGTTTCTAAACTTTTGCGTAAAATTTTTTACATACATATCAACTCTTTTAATCACATTTCAAGCCACATTATATGCACATTATGCTTGATTCTTTTTCATATTTACCACATGAACCTTCCTAAACAATTTCTCATGCCAAATCATTTTTCTCAAACCATTAACCAACAACAATCCAACTTAAGAAAAATGTCACAATCCATCACATACTTGTCCTAAAACACTTATTTCTTTATCGATGCCAAAGTCCATTTTCTGTTCATATTTAGCCAAAGTAGTCTTCATAAAACTTTTAGATAACATCTATAAAAACAACTTTTATGTTTTGACTTTTGTCAAATTCGGCCTCTAAGGCCTTGGTTTTTTCAAAAATCTGAGACTAGTTACACTTATGCACTGGGTGACCCGATTTCAATACACAGCCTACAACTATGTCTTCCACTCATTTCCTGCCAAAATTATCTTCATGAAAGTTTTTCAATACAAAATTTCCTACAACTTTCATGTTTTAACTTTTGACAAATTAGGCCATCTTCATAGCCGAAGCTGAGCTACAAAAGTTCAGATTTTCTTCATCAAAATTTCATACAAAAATAACTTCACTAACCATCCTCACAATAGCCACGGATTTCTTGATAAAAATCTAACCAAACTTTGTTTTCAAACCACCAATCTTGTTGTTTTTCATGCAACCAAAGCACACTAATCCTTTCTTAGAAAAATACAAACCATACTAACACTTGATTCATTCAAAACAACAAGCTTTCATCACCAAGAATTTCAACACTTCCCACACAGTTTTTTGTGCACCAAACAAAGAGGAAAGTTTGAGTTGCTTAATTAACCTTGTTAGAATGATGGAAGGTAACTTGTGCTCCAAATTTTTAGCTCCAAAAACTTGAGAAATTTCTTGGTGAAGAGGGGAGAAGGTTATGGCTTCAACAAGGCAAGGAAGCAAGGAAAGCTACGGTTCTTTGGCTTAAAAAAAAAAAAAAAGGCCGAATCTTATGCAAGAAGGAATGAGTTAATTAGCTTTGCTTTGGTATTATTAATCACTTTTGGCCAATGAGAAAGTGACACCTTGCAGCCATTTCTTTCCATAATTTTCTAAAATCAAATTTCCTAAATTTTTTGTCACTTTTTGAACCATTAGATCAAAGGTACACTTAATCTTGGCCCTTGATCTTACCTACCACCTTTTTTATTTTTTTATAATTAAATTATGACATCATAAAGGCAAAGTCATATTTTGACTTTTAATATTCACATTAATTCGACAACTTTTTGACCGAAAATCGACCCGGGTGAAACTTTCCTGGAATCGCCCCGGTGGGTTTCTGAGGTCTCCGGTGCAGTCAGTTTGCCTTATTCTGCTTCCTTTTGTCCAAAATTAATTCCGAAAGTTTTTCGTCTTTTAGGGCACCTGGTGCACTATTTAGGGTTTTTGATGCCGATTTGGCACCGTTCTTCTCATTTTTTTTTTGTTTGGTAATAATGTCTATCTCCGAATTCCTAACCTTTAACACTGTTAGAACATTCTGTTTCATTTTAAACAGTATTAAATCATTTGTTTCACATTTTTAAACATAAAAATCATTGTATTATATACAATGTACATATTTCCAAGAATGGTGAATTTTCTCGGTCATTACAAAGCCTACCTTGCGCGATTGATGGCCTTTCAATCCTGGTCTGGGCGGCGTGGAGTTGGCTATTCACTGAGTGGGGTGGATTTTGCTGATTCTGGGGGTTAGAGTAGCAATTCTTGGTATAATGGCCTTCCTTGCCACAAACAAAACAACCACTTGTCCCTTGCCTGTATTCACCTGGATGATTCTTCCCATATTTCAGGTACTTAGGGTTCTGGTTGTTGTTCCCTCCCTTGTTGTTTCTTTTCTGGGGAAAATTTCTCTAGGGGCCTTGATTGCCTGTATTCCCCTTTCTCTTATTATTGTGGTGGGGTTACTGGTTGTTCGTGCCGTTCCCCACGTTCTGTCCACTCTGAAGGGACTCCGGGTGCTGTTTCCCCTGAGTCTGCTTTGCTTGAGCCTTTTCCTCTTTTTGTGCCTTGAAAATATGAGCTTTCCGCTCCTTATCCTGTGCCAGCCAATACTCGGCCCGGATGGCCCTATTGACACACTTCGCTACCGTAGCTGGTCTATGGCTACCATTACAAAATTGTATAGCAATATCAGTCCTAAACATCTTCAACATCTGTCAGACCTTCTCTTTTTCAGTGGGGACTAAATCCAGATAGAGTCGAGCCAGTTGCTTGAACATCTTGACTGCTACCATGACAGTCATATTACCCTGTCGTAGATTGTTGAACTCATCCTGCTGTACCACTGAGGCTTCCTCATTGAAATACATTTGCCTAAACTCCTTAGTGAATTGATTCTAGTTCATCTCCTGGATGTTCCTCCTGATTGATACTGTTTTCCACCACTACAGCACCTCCTTGTATAAGGTGAAAGATGCACACAATACTTTTTCCCTATCTATCTGGCCCATAAGGTATAGGACCACCTGAATTTCGATCAACCAATCATCTGCCTCGATCAAGTTAGCGGTTCCTTCAAACTCTAGCACCTTCATGTGCCTGAACCTCTCATATAAGTCGCCTCCCTTGTGACCTAGTAGAAGAACACTTACCGTTGTGTGGATGGCTATCGCTACTGGGGGTGCTGGTGGCGGTTCGTGGACCTCGCGCCCATGTAAGATTTCCTGAGCTGGGGAAACCACTTGCTCCCACAGAGTTTCAGATGCCGATGGGGTTTCCTAAGTTGGTACCCCTGTCGTGGGTGGTGCTTGGTTCTATTGGCCCAGTTGGGCTCTAAGTTGGTGTTAGGAAATACCCTAAGCATTAGAGACATTTTGATGTATTTGTTTTGAACTGGATAGTAAAATTATATATAGAGGTTATTCATTATATTGCTATCTGTCCTCGTCTTATTTACATGTTAAAGTAAATGTAAGCAAATATGGCTCCCTGACTACTTGTGTTAAACTGTTAGAACGTTGCATGCAATGGACTTTTGTATGCAAGAAGACAGTGTTCTAAAGTTAGCGGTCTAAACTATGGTCTATAGTCTATGGGGTTAGACCGAGCATCTAACTTATGTTAAGACTATTATGTTGTCTAAAGCCTTGGAGGGGACGGTTTGTCTTGATTGTCTCGAGCTGGACTCCCAAGTAGAGACATAGATATGTTGCTTGGTGATGACATATTAGACCGGGACTAAAGCGTGATTGATCTACGAAGTCTGCTTTGAGTGGATCGATCTGCTTTCGACGTTTATTATGCAGTAACCTTAATCCTGAGTAAAAGGACAGCTTCATGTATATGACTTGTGTACTTTGATGTTCCAATGGTTAAAGCGTCTCAGAGGTAGTAAGCTTATAGACCTGTTCGTTGGGTGCATGACTTGTATACGATGAAGGGTTCGTTTGCAGATATCCGAATCAAAGCTCTAATGAGGAGTTAAGGGTATCCTCTTAAAGGCATTATACTAAATCTGAAAATGGATAAGGCCTTGGGTCGTCCACTGGGTGGATGACTTCTTATTCACATATGGTGAATAATCATTTTCTTTATTCGGTAGTATAATGGAACTTTAAGATAGCCTGATCAGTAGGATTAAACGGACTTTGGCCGAAGGCTGATCATGGAGATCATATGAGGGTTTTGCATACATGACAAGGTCATTGGACGATAGCTTGTCACAGGCTTACGTAATACGGTATATAATTGGGAGTTCAGTTTCAGGTTTATAGTGGTGTGACTCTGAAATTAGTGATCATATGATTGAGTTGTTCGGTAAAAGAATGATGATCATATGGATTTGCGGGAGCCCGATTATATATGTCCAATCAGTCCCTCTACTAGCTCCATATAATTCCTCAACGTTTGGCAAATTGATTTGTGTATGCTCTTGGCTGGTTTATTATGCATGGATGGTGATGACACAGGATTAGGATGGTAGACAAGCTTCTCTCTGGTTGGATTCAGATTTTGTTTTGGATAATAGAGTACACAATTATTCGAACTCCAAATAAAGTTGCCATGATTTTATTTGAGATTGGATTGGAGTTGTAGAAAATTATCCATGAGAACAAGAATTTGAAACACAACTGTTTTGTGGATTTTGAAATTTCAATTTTGAAATTTGAAATTTGAAATTTGAATTTGAAATTCGAATTTGAAATTTGAATTTGAAATTTAAATTTGAAATTTGAAATTTGAAATTTGAATTTGAAATTTGAATTTGAAATTTTGAATCACAGTCCAAGTGGGATTTGAATTTGTTGTGGAAAATCCACAAGGTTTGAAATTCGAATTTGAGTTGGATATGGAGAGGATAATCTTGTTTGAATCCTACTTGAATTTTGATTCCAAATCCTAACTAAAAGTTGGACGAAATTTTGAGGATAATCCTCAATGGATTTTCGGTTTTTGTGGATAAGGTTCAAGGGAAAAATTCAAGTTTCAATCCCAGTTGAATTTGGATTCTCTCCTCCCCAGAAAGTGGCTGAAATTTTGGAGAATATCTCCTAGGAAAATTCGGTTATTTTTGATAAGGATAAGATAAGATTTAAGCTTGAAAATCCTAGTGAAATTTTGATTCTCCCTTATCCTAAATGTGGCCGAATTTTTTGAGGAGATTTTCTCCTAGGAAATTTCAGATTTTTTGGTTGAAAAAGGGAGATAAAATTCCAGTTAAAATCTTGTTTAGATTTGGATTGGATTTATCCTAAATGGCCGAATTTTATTGTTGGGATTTTCCCTTGGAAAATTTAGATTTTATGGTTATGGATAAGGGAGAATATCTTTTTCTAATCCAATTTGAATTCAGAGAATCACCTCATGCAGGTCTATAAATAGAAGTCCTGCCACTCCAGTTCTCTTAGACCACAGACTCTCAGGTGAGCAGGCTTATTGTTGCACAGCCCACCGTGACAATAAAGTTCTTTAGAGATCTGGGTGGTCGGAAGAAGACTAGCAGTGCTAGCATACCGATCGAGGTTCAAAGTGCCACACACTCAGCCATTCAGGAATTGGAGAATAGTAGAGAAGGCTAGTTGGTTGAAGCCCTCTGGTCATTCTCCTCCTGCAGATTGGCGTCCTTGAGGTATGAGTTTTAATTGTTGTTGGTTTATTGTATATGGCATCATAAGATATTTAACGATCTAAAAATTTTCATTGTTCCGCTGCGCTACTCTGATACGTTTTTACCGATTTATTTTCCTACAGTTGGGCCAACTCTCATTGTTGGTTCTCCACCATTTCCCGCATGGCTACGAGCTATGTTGCCAATTCCTCCTCTTGGGAGGGTTGTATCGTCTGACTTCATGTCCTCGCCATGCAACAAGAAACGAAGGTAAAGATTGGGTCTCGCATTCTAGAATCAGATCACATATCAATTTCCTTTCTTATTTAACCATTATAAGCATACTTATATGCAATTTTCATTTTTTGCTCACTGTCCTGATGTTCAATACGATTGCCGTATCACATTGAAACATCACCTGAGTGCCAGGAGTCATCCCGCAGTTCTTCTTTACATTGTGCTTATGTGTGTAAGGTCATATCTAGAGCCTTCGGGCAAAACTAGATTACTTTTCATATATCGTAAATAATAGTACATAATGTTTGTCCGTTGGTAGTGGTGAACACACACACACTTCCAATACATATACTCAAAAGAACGGACTGGGCTAAATCAAGCGAGAGTAGGCTACAGCCTTCCTTCATACATGCATACATATAGTTAAAAGGGGATATACTAAAGTATATCCTAGCTACTCTGAGGTCAAAATGGACTCTAAATCAAAGACATCCTCGTCGTCAATCTCATCGAAAAAGAACTCCTTTGGGTCTTCTTTCTTGACCTCTGAACCGGAGCTATCCTTGTCATCACTGGCTATGATGATTTGAGGCTCAGGTTCAGGTTCTTCCCATTCATCTCTGCCAAGATAGTCGTCGTCATCCTCCTCGGGATAATATACATCTAGGGGTATTGCGGGGATAGGATCCTCTTCCATAGGTTCTTCTGCATTTTCTGGCGCTTCTGGCAGAAGCTCAGCCATGGGGTCCTCGCCGGTCGATTGGGGGTTTGGTTCCGCTAGGTCATCTTCAATGTTGGCGGGACCTGCTTTATCATGAGCTGGGGTAGGGTTCCGGGGGCTGATCACTGCCACTTCGATGTCTAATATGTCTCAAATGAAGCGTCCCAAATGCTCGTGCTACGGAGGGTAGTGGACAAGGTCCCTCATGCACCAGGGAACTACCCTCCATAGGAGTTTAACCACCTTCTTGAAAGGCCTGTCCAAAGGGATGTAGGGTACCATCCCATCCATAAATCTCTGGCAGTAGTGTGCCATGGTTTCTTCTTCGTAAACATCCCAAATACCAGAAAGGACATCATAACACCTCTCATGCATGTCCATCCAGATCTCCACATCTCAGCCTCTCCTACGAGCTTTGTCGAATGGGGCTGGTGCAAATGCGACATAAAGCTCGTGGCAAAGGTGCACCCAGTCTTCTATGGGGCCTAAAATCCTTTCTCGATCTTCCCACCACGTCTTCACTAGGCCGTGTAGCCTACTGCTCGCCAGAGCCACCTGTAGGTGAGGTGGAATGTGGCAGGTTTGGAACATAACTTCCATGTTACAAATCCATCTCATCAACTCATAGGGTTGGCGTCGACCATCAAACCGATCTGGCTGTGCAGCGATGAAAGCTAGGCTCGCCTATCGATCTTCATGTATCTGGTTAGGGTCTATTAGAGCGGCCATCCCTATAGTGTACAACATATCGTATTAACTCGGGTACTAGGATCATAAACAGAATCTACTTACTTGGATAGATGAGGCTGGCACACGGCGATGCGAGGTAGGGTGGCAAGATACGACTCTGATACAAACTATGATGACCCGTGCCCTGGTGGCGCAGACCTCCACAAAATACTACTTATCTTAACTTATCTTGTTTGAAAACTATTACTTGTAAATAGCCAAAACTTAGGATTTTTTTTAATAGTGTGTTTACCAAATTACATACTACATATTTATACTTAAAACCACATAAAGATCTTAGTACAATTTGAGTTAACATACATGTACACAAAATGCCAAATTGTTAAATTACTCTCCATAACATAGACTCTCAAAATAACTTGCAGAAGTATACTCTGGCGGTGGTATCCACAACCTCACCCTCACATCTGCCCTGCTGGCATCATTGCCCAGCAGTGTTTAGCTTGTAGGTCTCTTACCTACAGCATGAACACACACGGTGAGCTTTACGCTCAACAAGAACAACATATTCATCTGCAAAACATGCTTTAAACATACATGCCATACACAGGGCGTAATTAAAACTAACAGTTATATCATAACATTACAGGGAAACTTATTATATAGCATATAATAAAAAGCCCCATTCGATCACATCATGTATCATACCATGCAACTAAGAACATATACTACTGAGATTAAGGTATAACATGATCAATGCATGAGCCGATTATGCTCAAATTATGCTTTATTTATTCTTAATCTTGTCTTATCTGAAGGGCCCTCGTGTCAGTACTATTATGCATGGATCATTGGATTAACCGTGATCATGGGCTCGGCTTGGCCCGTTATCTTTATACTTGTCTTCGTTACGGACCCAACGGGGCCTGTTAGTCTGACACCTTTTATCTGATTACTCAATTGTGGATTATGAGTATTAGTAACCATATGCCCTATGCTCAACTGGGCTTATCCCCCATCATGCCTTGATGGGAATGTATTGGCACCTTATAAAGTTCATTAATCTACGTGATTATGAACCCCTATCTGTCATGTAACCAACATAAAATACGACATGCTTTAGCATATGTTAAACAACCATTTAAACTCATTTTTGTTCATACTGTAGGTGGAGTTATACTTACTTGTTTGCCAACAGTTCACACTTTGCCTCGTTACAAATTATAGGTGACGTCCTGTAACCATAATACATTATCGTGAATATTTGCTCTTAAGTCACTGTGTTCATTAGTGACTATAATTCGTCATATGGTACCGATGCCCCATTGGTACCAAATTATTCAACTTGGGTATTTGGGGACAAAATTATAATCGTGTCTGATCAATTTGTCTATTTGACAAATAAATCACCGTTCCTTACCATCTCGCTCAAACTCGATCTTTGACTGATTTGGCTGACCAATCTACCGACCGGTTACCTCGCATGCCATTAACTATGTAACCCACCGAGTTACATTGCGTATGGGCTATGTAACCTATCGGGTTACCTTGCGTATGGTTTGTGTAATCTATCGGGTTACTTAACATATCAAATTGGTTAAACAGTTAATCCGCTAACCAGTTACCACATGTTGGGCCTCAGGACAAGTTGGGCTAGTCATTTATCCAGTTACATGGTACATTGGTGTAGTAGCCCATCGAGCTACCACTGCCATTTTTAAGAAAATGTTCTAAAACCTTTGCAACATTTTTGGGCAATAAATATCCTTTAAAATCATCCCTATACCTCCCCGTTGGAAGGTGGGGGCATTTTTACAAAAATCATTTTTCATTTTTAAAATGGGGAACAGATTTTGGTGTTCAATTGTTAAGGGAGTTTTCAAACCCTTTTTTAGAAAACCATATAAAACTTGTCCGAGACGATTTTAGTTGTGAAATTGGTAAACATGAAAATTTTGTTCTCGACGAGATGAACAACTTCCTTGAACATCTCGGAGCTTGGTTTTCCCTCTAAGGGGTCTGGAATCCCTAAAACCCGTGGCCAATTTTCCATGTCCAGTTTTTACCAAAGATTTCTAGTTTGTGCACTTTTAAAAATGTATCTGTTTGAGGCCCGAAACGATCAAATTTTTGAAGCCCGCGCTAGTCATTCTCAAGGTTTCGATGTGATCTAAAACTTTTGTTTTGACCAAAGTCCGGTTCGGCCTCTAACAGAGTCAGTTTTACAAAAACCCGAGGCCATCCCTATAAATCAGGATTTCAGCCCCAGTTTTGATCTCCGGCTAAAAAAAATTCTGAAAACCTATCTTAGAGTCATTTTTTGGCCAACCTCTATTTGATGCAAATATGCTCGTAACAAAATTTCCTTAAAGTTCTTTGTTTTACAAATCCTAAAAAATGATTGTATCCTATCGAAAACTAGCCAAAACCATGGCCCTAAAATTGGACAGATTTGGTGTCTAGTCCCCCAAAAAAGTCCAAGCTCATTCACATTCACAAACCATTCGCAAAAATATGTAAACACAACCATAACTCAAAAATGGAAACTAAGGGCTTAAATAAACTTATTACAACCCATTTGCATAAACAAATACACATTAATCTCTTGGTCAAAAACGTAGAAACAGCTAACCATAAAAAGGTAAGGTTTTTCAGTTTATACCTTAATGTGCTTGGAACTAGCACAAACTAAGCCAAGTGAGGGGTTGATGATCACGACCAACTCATGGGGACCAAGAAGAGGAGGGGATGACTTGTCCTAGGAAGGAAAAAATGAGGCTTTTCTTAGTAATGGAATCACAACAAAACTAAAATCACCAAAAATTTGGTTCTAGGCCCTTACTGTAATGAGCCTTGAGATATGTAACCCTAAGCACCTTTGTGAGCAAGCCTTGAGTGAATTTTTGATTAAAAAATTTTAGTGTTTGGGGGGGCTAGAAGTGGTGGATTTTTGGTTGAAGAAAAGGGAAAAGAAATTCTTTGGTTGGGAGCTTTTTGGTGCTATAAAAAAGAAGAAGTGGAAGGCAGGGTTGAGTGCATATATTTACAGGAAAAATCTAAGCAAGGTTAACTAGCTTTAAACCAAGTTAATTAACCCAAAACTTGGTTAAATTGGGGACAAAAATCTGTGTGTATTCAGCCCATCAAGTGTTCGAACACCATGGGGAAGAGGGAGCCAAAAGTTGCATTAAGTGAGTTGATAAAGCACTAGTCCTTTGGTCCTTTCTTGGCAATTTTTATTCACACTACCCTAGCCTTCATTGACCAACTTGGGACAAATATTTCTCTACATTTACAGGCTAGAAAATCTGTGGGTTTCAGCTAGGGAAATCAGAAAAAAACGATTGGCTAAGGTTGAAATAATATAGTGCGTTAAATAGCATGAGAAAGGAATAGTGTTCTGTCATAACTTTTGCTTATTTTAATTCCATTTGTCATAAGCATGTGGCTTGATTCAAGGGCCGTGTTTGGCTGGAAATTGGCTGCATGTGGATGGTTTTCTAGGGCCAAAAATTCATCTGTGAAAGCTTTTTGTTGCCGTCCAAATCTTTCCTTTTTGGTGTTGGCCGTTTTTTGGCAATTTTCTAGATTTCAACCGAAATTGTGTTTACAAGTTCCGATTTTCATTCTAGAAATTTCTAAACATTTTTAGTTGCATTGAAATGCCTGTGGGCCCACTTGATCACTATTCACTATTCATTTCCTACACTGCGGTTGCGTCTTACATTGTACCGACACTGCGAGTGCATAGTATAACTTTTTCACCCAAAATGTCAGACACAGGGTATCCTCCCTAATTTGGATGTGTTGAATCCATTTTTAGTAGTTTTATGTCCATCTAAGGTTATCTGGACCAATTTCTGGTATCTGTGTGATTCCGATATGGAAATCACCTTTTATACTATACCGACTAGTTTTGGTATTCTGGATCTAAATATACCAGTTTCGGGCTAAGAATAGGTCATCATGACCCCTTTCCCGACACTGTGTATCTCTTTGATGAAACCACGTATTTCATGCCCAATTAACTAGTGTGGGCCTATTGACTATAAATATACTCGTTTTAGGTCAAGGAAACGTCTTGTCCACTATTTCCTCAATACGGCATATTTATCATGCTGAATTTCACCATTTCGCTCAGATGACTGGTCTAGGCGTGCTGACGAGTATTTCATCAGTTTTGTGTCAAGACATGGCCGTTTGGGTTGTTTTCTCAATACGGCGTGTCTCACACGAGTATTTTCACGTATTATGAGGCAGACCGATTATACTTGCCAGTAGCCCCTTTCCATTGCATGAATAGTGATTAAACGACTCTGTACTCATCTAATTCATTCAACTGGCAATTCACACTGCATTTATTAACTTAATTACTCATTATATGGTAATGGAGTTTACATGTACAGGGCAGTCATCACACAGATGACCATTTCTTGACACAGAACTGATGAGCTAGTCATTAGTATGCTCAGACTGGTCATTTGAGCATAGCAGTGATAATTGCCCTAATAGATGTACAGTATCGAGAAAAGTGGTCTAGATGACCTCTTCTCGCCCAGAGACTGACAAAATCAGAGTCAGAACGCTCAGATTAGTCAGTCAAATAGAAAACAATGAATAGTAAATAGTGAAAAGCAGATACACAGTGTTAGGTTAGTAGCCAAGATGACCTTAATCTAGCATAGAACTGATATATTAATAGTCAGTAGGCTCAATCTAATCAATTGAGCACAAAATTTAGATTTATGTTTGAGAGATGCGCAATATCCGGATCAGGGTCAAGACGACATTTTCTTGCCCCGAAACTGATATATTTAGACTCAGGACGCCCAAATTAGTCAATCGGGCACCTGATACATTTTTCGGGGTGAGGTCACACAGATTCTGAAAACTGGTCCAGAAGACCTCAGATGGACGTAAAACTGATAAATTTGAAATCAGTACGTCCAAATTAGTCAGGAGAGATTATGTTTGAAATTTCACATGAAAAAGCCTCGTTATGCGTGTACATTGTCAATATAGTGTAGGCACAACCATAGTATCAAGAAATTGGTCAAGATGACCTTTTTCTTGAAATAAAACTGATATATTTGGAATCAGCACGCTCAAATTAGTCATTTGAGCACAAAACGAAATTTTTGATCGGGAAATCGTAGTATCAGAAAACTGGTCGAGATGACCTCGGATGAAAATAAAACTGAAATATTTGGGTTCAGCATGCCTAAATTAGTTAGTATAGCCTATGTTAAAATTTTTCAAAAAAATAGTATAAAGGGGGGAAAAAATTGGACAATTGTAAAAAGGGCCTCATATTTTTCCTTATCTTCTTTTCTCGCCACACCACCACAAGTGAATAGTAACCAACTATCGAATCCGGCCTCTGTTTTTGACACTATCGGCACTATTGGAAAGCTCTCGCTGAGCTGAGTCTAACGGTGGGCCGAGTCGACAGAATGGTTGCCGGAGGAAGGCGCACACACCGCCCAAAGCCGCCGGAGGCTGAAATCTTCAAACCTCCGTTTCTCCGTCGTTTGATGTCCAAATGCCATGATACCAGTCCCAATGGATTCATGGTAAAGAGTAGAACAAAACCCAGGCTTCATTTCACCTTAACAGTTGCCGAATCACGCCGTCTAAGGTCACACCGTTGCCGTCGTGGAATCCATCGATTCTGGAGGAGTTAAGTGACGTGGTGGGTACCAAAATGATCAAAACCATGCATAGATCAAAAACCCCAAATCAATTTTGGGCAACAACGCTGGGCAGACGGAGAACCAATCACCGTCGCCGTCACCGATTTTCAAGGGTTGATTTCCGGCGATAGGAGCCTCGATTGGTGAAATTGACACCACCAATTGATTCCTCTCATTGAGCTCTTCAAGATGGTGGCCGCCTTTTTCCCTCGCCGCTACAGTCAATGCCAGTCAACGGTCGATCAACACTGGTCAATAATGGTCAACACAGTCAACGGTGACCTGATGACCAAATTTTGAAGAATGGCCCACTGGCCTATTTTCGAAGTTCCGGACACATTCACGGCATCAAATTTGTAAATCGAAATTTCAAAAGTGAAGAACAACGATTCAAAGATGTGCGGTCGAGACCGAACGGCTCTTTTGATCGCTGAAGGGAACAATTTTGGTAGTAATTTTGATCCCTTGATTCCTCATCTTATTATTGGAATAATTATGTATTAATTATGGATTATTGGCTTAAGGAATTGTAAGAAAAAGAGATGAAATATCAAAAAAAAAATGTGAGAAAATGTGAATATTTTTGCATAAAAAGTTGAGTTTTACGTAAAAATTAGGCCTCTAGTTTAGTATGTGGTAGATTAGAATTGGTTAGATGGTTTAGAGGCATTTCCTAAACGTCGGGAACCCAAAAATTAAGTGGAAATGCTACCAAAATTTCTAAAACGACACAAAGGGGTATTTTAGAAAACTAGGGGTAAATATATTATCGGGATGGAAACCCGAGCCCCCTCGGTGACCTAGGCCTGGGAAATAAGGATGCATGTTCTGAGGATTAGCAGACCACCCATTAGAAATCTCGAAATGTAAGAAAACGACCCCTATGTCGGAATAGTATCACCCGAGGGACAGATGTAAGCTAAGTATAAAATTTAGGGTGGTTAAATCAGTAAAGGTAACTCGATAGGCTAAACAGTCAATATGCGAGGTATCAGGTCAGTTAACTAGTTGGTTAACCAGTCAAGGACCGAGTTTGAACGTGATAATGAGAGACAGTGATTAATTTGTCTAGTAGACAAATTAATTAAGCACGTTTAGAAATTTAATATCAAATTCCCAAAGTAAAGCGGTTGGGCATCGATAGGCATCGGTACCACACAATGATAGATTTTTAGTCACTGACGATAGAGTGACCTAAGAGCGACGTTAATTAATTTAGTAGGTAAATAAATTAATTAACCATGATTAGAAAATCAAACTCTCAAGAGAAGAGCAATTAGTACCGATAAGGATCGGTATCACCTAACGATAGAGTTTTTATTAGTCACAAATGACCACAGTGATCTAAGAGCAAATGTTAATAAAATGCGTTATGATTACACTGAGGTACCTGTATTGTGATGAATGCAAGAGTATAAACTGTCCGCTGATAGGTAAGTACAACTCTGCCTACAGCATGGATAAAATGAATTTGAAATGATCATTTTTACAGTATGTTAAGTATGCCTATCATACACATGTTGATCCACAGCATGTATAAGAGTATATAGTTTCACAATCGAGTAGATTGTTGAAAGAACAAGTTAGATGCCATATATCCTGATCGCATAAGATTAGGGATGGCTTAGAGAAGCATATGGCTAGAAAAGATAAACAAGATGAAAATTTAGCAAACGTGTCGTACCAGCCTTTTTAGTTGAAGAGGTTTTCAAGTTAAAGTAATTTAAAGCAGAAAGTTGAGCATCCGTCAATGGCTCTCCGGCTTTTTGACCACGGGCGTTATCGATGGTCTGCACGCACACGGTATTGACACACGAGCCCTCCACAGAGTAAAGAAAAGATAATAAATAATGAAGCATAATATGAGCATAATTGAATCATGCATTGTTATGATATGCCTTAGCTATAGTTCAGCATGCTTCTAGTTACAGTAGATATGCAATCAGTACATAATGTATTCTGATATGCATAAAGTATGTGATGTCTTACATTCAGTGATATGCTATGTTCTGATATGTGAATGTTTTAGTGGCATATGTTGATATATGACATGCTTATATGATTTTAAGTATGTACTATGTTTTAAACATGTTTTGCGATTAACATATTGTACTTACTGGACATAAAGCTCATAGTATTTGTTCATGATATATGGATACACCGCGAGTATTATTCCGCACAGTTTATGTAATAAGTATTTTTGAATAGTAATTTTTAAATAGTATCTTTAAATAGTATTGGTTAAATAGTATTTTTGAATTGTAATAGTTAAATAGTATTTTTAAATAGTAATAGTTAAATAGCATATTTGGAATAGTATTTAATTAAACAGTCAGTATAAGTATGTATGCATAATTGAAATCCCTATGTTTTCAGATTTCGCATTTTAATAGTATACATACGTGAATAGTAAATATGTACGCGTATAAAAAAAATCCCAAAAATTCTGATATCTAAACAAGTAAGTTTAAGTATCAGTTTTAAAGAAAAAGATCATGTAGTAGTTTTTAGTGATGGTTTGGGCCACTAAGGGCATGGGATGTCACAGTTGGTATCAGAGCAGTATCCTGCTACCCTACCTCACATCGCTGCATACTTGTCTCATCTGTCTAAGTAAGTTAGTTTTATTTTTAGTCAATAAATGTTTATTTATGGAAGATAACATTTAATAGTAATGAGATGATGAAATCTATGATGGTGAGGATAAAATGAAGAGATGCTGAGATTACTATACATAAAATCACGACCGTGCAGTGCTAAATAACTGCTCAAAGTAAGAACATGGATTGCTGCTCGAGTTGTACTGATCTTCAGAGCTAGTTGTCCACTAAGTTTTGAGTGGTAAACAGTACTCCTGCACTCCATGAGAATGTCAAGACTAGTTTCATGCTATCAAAATGATTCCCTGATTATACGCCATTGATTAGGATAACTGAGTCCTGTTGGATGTTGATATCTCTCAGGAAGATACTCTCGTGTGTATCGGGATTCTTGTGACCAGGATGAGCACTTAACTAGATCGAGTTTCGCCATACCACAATCGAGCAAATCTCTGAGAGGAATCTAGCATCAACCTCAGTTTTTCTCTATGGGCAAGCAGGGAGTGAAACCGCCTAAGTACCCTAGAGTTGTGGATATATGAGAATTTGTTCATCGAACTGAAAGACTGCAGCTGATGTCCAGTGACACAGTTTAAACGTATGCTGTGTGCTATGAGAAACTAATATGGACTTCTACAATACATGTCGAGGCAAAAGTGGATCAAGGCAAGAGAAGACCAAAAGAGAGAAAGAGACCTTGCCAAATAGAATTAGAAAAACGATCAAGCAGAAAGAGTAGCAAACCTTATCCAGGAGATAGTGGACGCCGAGAGAGAAGTGCTCAACCCCAGGAACCCTGCACAAACCTAAGGCATTACAACAGCCACCATTATGGAGGGTGACCCGGTAGACCAAGTACCCCAATCGGTCGATAAAGAGTTCATGGCCGAACACCAGCTAGAAGCACCCGAGGGCAATGTGGAACAGATGGAGGACCCCAAACTAGCCCCTCTGTCCCCCAAACACCCCATGAAAGAGGATGATGATGAGGCTTTTCCTGATGCCCATCCCGATGTTGAGGGAGAAGAGATCCCCGACCACTTTAGTAATGACGAATGGATGGAACATGAGCCTGAAGCCCAAGTCATCATCGCTAGTGATGACGAAGCCAGTTTCATCTAGGGAGACGAAGAGGAGGACTCAGAGGAGTTCCCTCTCAGTGATAGTGATGATGAGGGAATGTCTGATGCTGAATCAGGATTGTCCTTCCAGTACCAGTGAGCCTTTCCACGGAATTTTGATTATATAAATGTATATAGGGAAGCAGTAGTTTTTCCCATCAAACTTAGCTTAATGTACCCTGTTGGGATTGTATACGGGGAAGTGTGTGTCACTCCCACCAGACTATAGTCTTGAATATATTTTGTGAAAATATTACGAAAAGCAATACAGTTTTGCCCCTGGGCTTAAATATGATTTTTCTACACATGACAGTAGTGTGACAAAAAGTGCAGGATGAGTCTTGGCACTCAGATGATATTTCAATATGATCTGGTAAATTGCACTGAACATCAGAGTAGTCGAGTATACATATATATTGCATTGAATATAAGAAAGAGAAAGATATAATGTGTATACATATATTCATGATAGTCGAGTAAGAAAGAAAATGATATGTAATGATTTCCAAGTGTGGAAACAAAAGACTCATAATTCCTTTTCCTGTTGTATGATAGGGTCACATAGGAAAACATGACAAGAACGAGAGCTTAGTCAAACCCAGCATCTCGAGAGGATGAATTGATGGCACAGCTCGCAGCTATGCGAGAGATGATGGAAAACCAGCAACAGGAACTAAACCAGCTTAGGGAACGGCTGGGCCAGTAACCCAGGCACCACAAACAGTAGAGGTGCCAGCTCAGGAGGCTACAGCAGCCCCAGAAACTCTGAGGAAGCAAGTAGCTCCTTCAGCCCAAGTGGCACTAGTGCCCTTAGCAACGGCTGCTCTTGCAGCAGCAATTGTTTTTCTGCCAACCCCTAAGGAAGGTGACTTGTATGAGAGATTTTGGCGCATGAAACCATTAGAATTTGAAAAAACCACCAACCCTATAGAGGCCGATGACTAGCTAACAGATATCCAAGTATTCTTGGATTTTTATAAGGCTAACAGACAGAGAGAAAGTGATGTACGCATCCTTCACCCTGCGCAATGAGGCGTATCAGTGGTGGAAGATGGCAACCATTAGGAGGAACATTAGAGAGATGAGCTAAAGCAGCTTCATTGAGGTATTTAAGGAGATGTACTTCAACGAGGAAGCACTGGCACTATAACAAGACGAGCTCAACCACCTAGGCCAACGTAGCATGACTGTCATGGAGGCAGTCAAGAAATTTGAGCAGCTGGCTCAACTTTGTCCAGATTTGGTGCTGACTGAAAAAGAGAGAGTCAGACGAATGTTGAAGATGTTCAGAACAAACATCGCAGTTTAAGTCTGTAGCAGAAGCCACGGACCAACTACAGTAACAGATTATGTCAGTAGGGTTATCCGAGCTGAGTACTAGTTGGCTCAGGATAAGGAGTGAAAGGTAGAATTTTAAGGCATGAAAGGAGGAGAAAATGCCAGCTGAGTAGGCTCAGGGGAAGTAGAACCCCGAGTCACAACACAAAGGGTAGAACGTGGAGATCGACCAGAATAGCAGGCATTCCCAAAACAATAACAACAAGAGAAAAGGGGAATCAGGGCAACCAAGATTCACTGAAGAATTTCCCCCAGAAGAGAAACGACCAGGGAGGAAATGGCAGCCAATACCCGACGTGTCTGAAATGCAGAAAGAGGCACCCAGGAGAATGCAAGTAGGGAGCAAGTGGCTGTTTCATCTGTGGCAAGGAAGGCCACTACACCAAAAATTGCTACTCCAACCCACAAAACCAACAGAATCAACTCTGCACTGGGAATAATCAACTTCACGCCACCTAGACCAAGATTAAAGGCCCTTCAATCACACAAGGTAGATTAAAAGCTCTAGACAACTAAGGGAGAATCTATGCTTACACGAGGAATGACGCTGAAGTTGGAACTTTCACATTGGTGACAGGCCAGCTTTCTATCGTCAACTTTTATGCGTTAGCTTTATTTGATTCTGGAGCCACCCATTCGTTACATCATAAGATTTCACTAGAAAGCTAGATAGGAGCTTAGACAGGATGAAATAGACTTTTAGAATATCACTTCCTTTAGGGGAAGTTTTATTATATAATTACTGGATACATTAGGTGCCAGTAATTATCTGTGGGTGAGAATTGAGTGTTAACATGATCGTTATCGACATGTAAAACTATGATGTAATTGTGGGTATGGATTTCCTCACAAAATACAACACCGTCATAGACTGTCAAAGGCGGAAGGTTACTTTCGAACCAATCGAATGCGAAAAGTTCATCTACAAGGGTTTGTCGCTAGAACAACCAAAGACGATGATCTCAGCAGTGAAGGCTCGCGAGATGCTATCCAGTGGATGCACGGGCTTCCTAGCATACATAACAGATAAGACTAAAGGATTAGAGATAAGACCCGAGAACGTGTTGATAGTCAGGGAATTTGTAGAGGTATTTCCAGAAGATCTTTCAGGACTCCTACCAGAGCGCGAGATTTCGATCGAGACTGAACATCTACCAGAATCAGCCCCCATCTCTAAGGCCCTATATAAAATGGGCCCTGCAAAGCTAAAAGAGCTCCAAGACCAACTGAAGGACTAAATAGACAAGGGATTCATTGGACAGAGCTGTTCACCCTGAGGAGTGCTTGTACCATTTGTGAAGAAGAAAGACGGAACACTGAGAATGTGCATTGACTACAGAAAGTTAAATAGGATTATGATTAAAAACAACTATCTGTTGTCGTGGGTTGACGATCTATTTGATCAACTTCGAGACGCTACAGTGTTCTCAAAGATCGATCTACATTCAGGGTACCATCAATTGTGAATCTGTAAGGACCGCCCCATTCCTATAACTTGATTTTCATTTAATGAGAGATTGAGGGATGATTTGATGCATTTTAGTGCAATCTTTAAAGTACTTGGTCCTTTACATGGCCGTGTAAGTGGTGTTGTACCAATCGGACTGTGTACGTGTATGTAGCCGTGTAAGTATACGTGGCCGTGTATTAGAACACGATCAGGAACACGGTCCTGTAAGAGGCCGTGTACCACTCGGGTTGTGAACACATGAGAAGCCATGTAACTAAACATGGCCGTGTACAGAGACACGGTCAAGAACACAACCGTGTAAGAGGCCGTGTACTACCCGAGTTAATGAATGTGTAAAAGGCCATGTTTTAAAACAGGGTCGTGTTGAAGAATTTCAACTAGTACACGCCCGTGTCCGGTGTATACACGCCCCTGTTAGAGGCCATGTTGAAGGCCATGTAATGGGCAGAAAGCCGTTACACAGACCCTTAAAATGCATGAAACCTAATAATTATGTAATGAGTAATTAAGTTGGCAAAATACAGTATATTTTTTAATTGAATAGTTTAAACAGATACAGTACTGTTAAAGTACTATTCATGTAATGAAATGGATTATCAATAGTGAACCCGGTCTACCCTATTATGTGTATGTATGTGTGAGACACGGAGTGTCAGGAAACTGGTATGGATGACCATTTCTTGACACAAGACTGGTGAACAGATCACCAGAATGCTCGGACTGAACATCTGAGCACGATAGTGAGAGAAAACCCTATCAAGGGTACGGTATCGAGAAAATGGTCTGGATGACCTCCTTTCACCTAAAGACTGACAACATCAGAGGCAGAGTACTCTGACTAGTCAGATAAGTCAAAGACAGTGAATAGTAAATAATTAGAGTCACAGTGTCAAGTTATTGGCCAAGACGACCTTAAATTGACCTAAAACTAATATATGAACGGTTAGTAGACTCAATCCAGTTGATTGAGTATAAAATAGGAATTTTAGTTTGAGAGATATGCAGTATCAGGATGAGGGTCAAAACGACCTTTACTCGCTTCGAAACTGATATATTTGGACTCAGAACGTCCAAATTAGTCAATTGGGCACCTGACATGTTTTTCGAGGTGGGGTCACACAGATCCCAAAAATTGGTCTAGACGACCTCCGATGGACGTAAAACTGATAAAAATGGAATCAGCATGTCCAAATTAGTCAAAAGAGACTGTCTAAAATTTCGCCCAAGAACGCCTCGGTTTGCATGCGGAAGGACAATACAGTATAAACACAACCACAGTGTAGGATGTGAACAGCAAATTAGACTAATAATAGGCTCTTAGATAGTATAAAACAATCAGGAATTTACAGTACAAAAATCAGATTCAGAAATCCAATTTTCGGGGGAAAATTGGAACACTGCCGAGAAAGGACCGAACATTGCAGTATAAAATTAAACTACAATGAGAAGCCAACACAGATAAAATTGGCCCTTAGAAACCATGCCCCTAGCTGTAAAAGGTAGCTGATAGTGGCTGCTCCCATAGCCCAAAAGTGAGATTAAAAAATTACCCTAGCCATGACAACTTTTAAATAAAAAATTCAAGGGTTTTTAAAAGCTTGGTCAACAATCTTTGTTTATTCTTCTCTCCCTTCCATGAGCAGCCCACACCCACTTTGGTCTGAAAATGGGCAGCAATTTGTCCCATGATTTGGCTAATTTGGTGGAAAATTAATTAGGATTGAGTCTAAGTAAGCTTGATCAATTTTGCCTATAAAAGGCAAGCATGACCTAAGGAGATCACTTTCTCACTCTTGCACCCAAAATTCACTTCACTTTCTCCCACCACTCCTTGCTGTAGCTGACCACTCTAAGGTCCCCAAACCCCCATATTTTCAAGCTTAAATCACACCTAAAAGCCTACCAAAAATTAAACCTCACAAGCTTGTGTTAGGAGAAGTCGAATCCAAGTCATTCTAAGGCACCAAGGGTAAGTCTTCAAAACCGATCCTTGTAGTTTTTAGTTTTTGTTTTGATTTGATTTTTAAGAGCAATTTTTGGCATTGTTTCTAGCAAAAATAGACCCCACTCTCTTGGATTTCCACGATTATTTTTTGCTCCTCAAGCCCTAGTTGAAACTGTGTTTGGTTCAAGGAACAAAGGTAAACCGAAAACCCTATTTTGCATTAGTTGGTTTTAAGTTTTGAACAAGGCCATTTATGTGTATTTATTTATGCAAATGGTTTGTAATAATTTATTTTGAGCCCTTACGTTTCCATTTTTAAGTTTATGTGGTTATGGTTATGTTTACAAATTTTTACGAATGGCGATGGTATGTGACATGCTTTTCCATAAACTAGCCTATATGGTGTAGTCCCTATCGGTGTCTTGTATGCCGTCCTATAGGCCCATAGAGCATCATCTAATTTGATGGACCAATCTCTCCTATGATGCTCTACAGTTCTTTCTAGGATTCTTTTCAAGTCCCTATTGGTCACCTCAACTTGGCCACTAGTCTGTGGATGGTAAGGGGTTGCAACTCTATGCGTAACACCATATTTTTTTAGTGCATTGATGAACTGTGCATTACGAAAGTGTGTGCCCCTATCACTAATGATTGCTCTAGGTGTGCCAAATCGAGAGAATAACTTTTTTAGGAACTTAACTACTACTCTAGCATCATTTGTTGGTAAAGCTTGGGCTTCAACCCACTTAGACACATAATCCACTGCAACTAGGATGTACTTGTTCCCAAAAGAGACTGGAAAAGGACCCATAAAGTCAATGCCCCAAACATCGAAAACCTCACAAACAAGAATGAAATTTTGGGGCATTTCATCCCGGCGGGAGATGTTACCTGATCGCTGACAGTTACCACACAACATTACGTACCTTTGGGCATCTCTGAACAAAGTAGGCCAATAAAAACCTGACTCAAGTACCTTCTGCACTGTCATATTAGCATGGTAATGTCCTCCTGCCGGGCCGGCATGACAGTGTTGCAAAATCTTCCATCCCTCCAATTGCAAAACACATCGCCTAATGATTTGGTCTGCACAGATCTTAAACAACTAGGGGTCCTCACAAAAGTAATTCTTCAAATCAGAAAAGAATTTCTCCTTTTGCTGATGAGAAAGCCCTTTAGGAAGGATGTCAGCAGCCAAATAATTAGCAAAATCGGCAAACCAAGGGACTTCACCTGCACTTACCTCTGTCAGATGGTATAAACGTTCTTCAGGGAATGCATCATCGATGTCCTCTTCTGCCAGCTTTTCTAGATTCGGGTTCTCTAACCGCGAAAGTGTTAGGAAATTCCCTAAGTATTAGAGACATTTTGATGTATTCATTTTGAACTGGATAATAAAATTATACATAGAGGTTATTCATTACATTGCTATTTGTCCTCGTCTTATTTACATGTTAAAGTAAATGTAAGCAAATATGGCTCACTGACTGCTTGTGTTAAAACTGTTGGAACGTTGCATGCAATGGACTTTTGTATGCGAGAAGACAATGTTCTAAAGTTAGCAGTCTAAACTATGGTCTGTAGTCTATGGGGTTAGACCGAGCATCTAACTCATGTTAAGACTATTATGTTGTCTAAAGCCTTGGAGGGGACGGTCTGTCTTGACTGTCTGGAGCTGGACTCCCAAGTAGAGACATGGATATGTTGCTCGATGGTGACATATTAGACCGGGACTAAAGCGTGATTGATCTACGTAGTCCGCTATGAGTGGATCAATCTGCTTTTGACGTTCATTGTGCAATAACCTTAATCCTGAGTAAATGAACTACTTCATGTATATGACTTGTGTACTTTGATGTTCCAATGGCTAAAGCGTCTCAGAGGTAGTAAGCTTATAGACCGGTTCGTTGGGTACATGACTTGTATACGATGAAGGGTTTGTTTGCAGATATCGGAATCATAGCTCTGAGGAGTTAAAGGTATCCTCTTAAAGGCATTATACTGAATGTGAAAATGGACAAGGCCTTGGGTCGTCTGCTGGGCGGATGACTTCTTATTCACATATGGTGAATAAACATTTTCTTGATTCGGTAGTATAATGGAACTTTAAGATAGCCTGATCAGTAGGATTAAACGGACTTTGACCTAAGGCTGATCATGGATATCATATGAGGGTTTTGCATATATGACAAGGTCATTGGATGGTAGCTCGTCACAGGCTTACGTAATACGGTATATAATTGGGAGTTCAGTTTCAGGTTTATAGTGGTGTGACTCTGAAATTAGTGATCATATGATTGAGTTGTTCGGTACAGAATAATGATCATATGGAATCACAGGAGCCCGATTATATATGTCCAATCAGTCCCTCTACTAGCTCCACATAATTCCTTAACGTTTGGCAAATTGATTTGTGTATGCTATTGGCTAGTTTATTATGCATGGATGGTGATGACACAGGATTAGGATGGTAGACAAGATTCTCTCTGGTTGGATTCAGATTTTGTTTTGGATAATAGAGTACACAATTATTCGAACTCCAAATAAAGTTGCCATGATTTTATTTGAGATTGGATTGGAGTTGTAGAAAATTATCCATGAGAACAAGAATATGAAATACAACCATTTTGTGGAATTTGAAATTTGAATTTTGAAATCTGAAATTTGAATTTTGAATTTGAAATTTGAATTTGAAATTTGAATTTGAAATTCGAATTTGAAATTTGAATTTGAAATTTAAATTTGAAATTTGAAATTTGAAATTTGAATTTGAAATTTGAATTTGAAATTTGAAATTCAAATTTTGAATCACAGTCCAAGTAGGATTCGAATTTGTTATGGAAAATCCACAAGGTTTGAAATTCGAATTTGAGTTGGATTTGGAGAGGATAATCTTGTTAGAATCCTACTTGAATTTTGAATCCAAATCCCAACAAATAAGGGACGAAATTTTGAGGATAATCCTCAAGCAAATTTCGGTTTTTTTGTGGATAGGATTCAAAGGAAAATTCAAGCTTCAATCCTAGTTGAATTTGGATTCTCTCCTTCCCTGAAAAGTGGCCGAAATTAGGGAGTATCTCTCCTAGGAAATTCGGTTATTTTGGATAAGGTTGAGATGAGATTCAAGCTTGAAAATCCTAGTGGAATTTTTGATTCTCCCTTATCCATAATGGCCGAAATCTTTAGGGAAGATACACCTTGAAATTTTCAGATTTTTTGGGTTGAAAAAGGGAGATAAAATTCTAGTTAAAATCTTATTGAGATTTGGATTGGATCTATCCTAAGAAAACCGAATTTATAGTGGAGATTCTCCCTTGGAAAAATTCGGATTTTATGGGTTTGGATAAGGGAAAATATCTTTTCCTAATCCAATTCAAATTCAGAGATTCACCCCATGCAGGTCTATAAATAGAGGTCCTGCCACTCCAGTTCTCTCAGACCACAGACTCTCAGGTGAGCAGGCTTATTGTTGCACAGCTCATCGTGACAATAAAGTTCTTTAGAGATCTGGGTGGTTGGAAGAAGACTAGCAGTGCTAGCATACCGATCGAGGTTCAGAGTGCCCACACACTCAGCCATTCAGGAATTGGAGAATAGTAGAGAAGGCTAGTTTGTTGAAGCCTCCGGTCATTCTCCTCCTGCAGATTGGCGTCCTTGAGGTATGAGTTTTAATTGTTGTTGATTTATTGTATATGGCATCATGAGATATTTAACGATCTAAAAATTTTTATTGTTCTGCTGCGCCACTCTGATACGGTTTTACCGATTTATTTTCCCACAATTGGTATCAGAGCCATCTCATGACTATGACATGTACATAAATTAGACAATTACTTAGTCTTTTTATTTATGTATGGATTTGATATTTAGAGAGTGGCATTTTAGGGTTCCTCTATGTTGTTATCATGGATTATGTATAAAGTATGTGGTTATTTTAATTTTTTTGAATTATTATAAGCATGCTTGATTATACCGGTTATGGTTCCTTAGAATTTAGAAAAATTGCATCTAGGAATTTTTATGTAACCATGGGAGCAGTTTAATTAACACTGTAATTTTCCCATGGATTTTATTTTGTCTCTTAGAATTTTTATGGATAGAATTTTGTATACCGGAAACGGTATAGGAATTTTTTATGTAATTATTCTTAGAGGAGATTGAAGATTGAAGACTGTAATTTATTTTTTCCCAAAAGTTAAATTTGATTTAAAGATTGAAATTTTTATTGTGTGGAAAATTTCAATTTAATTAGCATTCAAATTAATTTTTGGAGATCCTAATAGGTAAATTGGAATATGGCACGAAAATCGAGACACAACCCCTCGGGATAGGCCGACGGGCCTTGGTGGGGCTGCGGCAGCCCCTCTGCAGGCAAACATCACCCACGGCCGCAGGCTTGGCCTGCAGCGGAGGGTGGCGCAGCCTGCCCAAGGCTGGCCGCAGCCTGGGCGTGCAGCCACTGGCTGCAAGCGCTGCCTGCAGCCTGCCGGCTGCTGCGCCTAGCCTGGGCTTGCAGCCTGGCACTGCAGGCTTGGCCTGCAGCCCGGCAGGGCTGCACATGGGGCGGCCGTGGGCTGCCAGCCCCTCCGGGGTTGGTGGCTGCCCACGGCGGCCGCCGCCCACGGGTGCGGCCGTCCGAAGGTCTAAAAAATCAGAAAATTTTGATTTTTAAATTTGAGATTTAATTTTAAATCATGTTTAAAAAATATGTAATTAAAAAATTTGAAATTTTGAAATTACATATTATTACACATGGTGTTTGAAATTGTTTAAAATTTAAATTTGAAATTTAAATTTGAAATTCGAATTTGGAATTTGAATTTGAAATTAAAATTTTTTTGGAGATTTAAATTTTAAATAATTCTTGGGATGAGAAATAAATGGAGAGGCTACATGAAGATGGATACAAGAAGACGAAACAGAATTCAAGACCCAAAGAATGCTTTGGATGGAATTTTGTAATCTTTATTTTTCTTTGTTCTAGGATGGAACCATGGCTTGGTTATTCTGTCAATTATTTTTTTTGTGATATGTCATAGATGTATAAATATGTATTGATGAATGTTTTGTATGCATATTTGATAACATGTCATATAGGATAGGAGAGTGCCGCTCATACTATATTGATCATACATAATTTGTCAAAACTTGCAAGTTTTTCAAAATATTGAGTGGGAGAGGGTTTCAAACAAAACCCACGGCCTCCATTGTTGATCCATATGTGAAAGCATGGTAACGCCTCGCGTCAGTTCTGCCCTGACCACACCCCTCGGTAGCTGTTTACCGCCGCCGGTATACTAGATTGGATCTCCTATGTAGAAAACATGTTCGGGTACGATCCTATTCATGACCACCCCTCGGTGGCTTGGTAGGACGTGGATCGGGCTACGTAAACAATGGTTATACACTCAAGACTCGTTTAGTTATTAACCTTCCCTAGAAGCTCTGTTAACTAAACTGGCGGCCAAATAAGCGGTTATTAATATATGTCTTAACCTTGGAGGATTTAAGGCAACATATATTAATTGGACGGGGTCCATGTTCCGGCTATTTGTTCTCATGACCACCCCTCGGTGGCTTGGGGCAATAGGTGCTGAGAATTACCGTTGCAATGCTACATGTTTTTTTTTTCAAGTTTCATGTAGGAACATACTTGTATGTTTTTATTTGCTAAATTATCTGTATATTTGCTTGGGCTTTGTAATGATGTCTAGTATAATTTTATTTCAGTTTAAAATGTCACCGACACCCCTCATTTCAATACTTACTGAAAATAAGTTGAATGGCGATAATTATAAAGACTGGAAAAGAAATCTATTAATAGTTCTCACCTACGAGAGACACAAGTTCGTACTAGACGAACCATGCCCACCTGGGCCCAAACCTGACACACCACTTGAGGAAGTCCCGGTAGCCTATAATCGTTGGAGAGAATCCAATGAAATAGCTCGATGCTACATCCTTGCTAGCATGACGAGTGCTTTACAAAAGCAGCATGAGACTTATCAAGTTGCTGGAGAGATCATGGACAATCTGGAGGGCATGTTCGGAGGCCAAGAAAAATTGGCTCGACAGTCCGCTATCACCAGCATTATGAACTCTAAGCAAAAGGCTGGTGCTCCGGTGAAGGACCATATGATCACTCTAATGGGATTCTTCACTGAGGCTGCCGAGAATGGCGCTGAGTTGGACTACAACACCCAGATCGAGATGGTGTTCAAGACTCTGTCTAAAGATTTTGTGGGGTTTAAGGCCGCATACAATCTGGCGACAAAGGAGTTAGGACTAACCGAGCTCATGAAGCAACTACAGGCTTATGAGCGGATGATCAGGGATGAGGATATGGTCCGACCTAAAGGAGAGGCCAATTTGGCGGAATCTTCCAATCCCTCACGGAAGAGGAAGAGGCCAAATAAGAAGCAAGTGGCTTCCAGTTCTTCTAATCATCCTGTCTCAGACGGGAAGAAGAAGAAGAAGAACAAGAAGCCAAAGGACCCTAAAAAGTCCAAATGCTTCCATTGTGGGAAGGTAGGTCACTTCAAGAAGGCTTGCCGGGAATTCCTAGCCGCCAAGGGCAAGGAAGGTAAGGAACTTCATTACTTGGAAGCGTGTTTGGTGGAAGAATCGAAAGACACTTGGGTCATTGATTCGGGCACCACTAATCATATTTGTGTTTCTATGCAGGGGTTCGTGGAAACGAGAAGTCTACATGATAGGAGCCCCTCGTTGTGGACTGGAGATGGTAGCTTTGTGGTGGCTGAGGCAGTGGGAGATGTTCACCTTTATTTTGATCAATTTAGGTTTATTTTATTGAAAGGCTGTTTTTATGTTCCTAATTTTAGGAGGAACCTTATATCGGTAGCTTGTTTAATAAAAGATTCTTATTCAGTTTCTTTTAGTAAAAGAGTTGATATTCGTAGAAATAAGTCTTTTATCTGTTCTGGATGGATGGATGGAAACCTATATTTGATCAAACCAAAGATGTACTCACTGCTTGACACTGAATTAATTGATAACTCTAAAAGGTTGAAAGTTTCTCACTCTAACAAGGCATATCTTTGGCATTTAAGACTTGGTCATATTAATCAGGATAGGATTCAAAGATTGGTGAAAGACGGTCCTCTGGAATCTCTGGAGGAGGTACGACTTCCCCAATGTGAGTCTTGTCTAGAGGGTAAGATGACTAAGAGGTCTTTTAGAGCTAAGGGTACAAGGGCTAAGGAGCTCTTAGAAATTGTGCACACTGACGTATGTGGCCCCATGAGCGTTACAGCACGAGGAGGGTTCGAGTATTATGTCTCTTTCATAGATGATTACTCGAGGTATGGATATGTGTATCTGATGCACCGCAAGAGTGAAACCTTTGATAAGTTCAAAGAGTATCGTGCGGAAGTGGAAAAGCAATTGGATAAATCCATAAAGACACTTCGATCTGATCGAGGTGGCGAATACCTCTCCGATGAATTTCTAGGACATCTTGTAGAGAACGGGATTTTATCCCAATTGACTGCACCTGGTACTCCACAACAGAATGGTGTAGCCGAAAGGAGAAACAGGACCTTATTGGATATGGTACGGTCCATGATGAGTTACTCAACGCTGCCATTATCATTTTGGGGATATGCTTTACAAACGGCGTGCTATATTCTGAACCAGGTTCCGAGCAAATCAATTCCTAGAACTCCGTATGAATTGTGGCATGGCAGGAAGCCCTCCCTTGGATATATGAGAATATGGGGCTGCCCGGCACATGTACTGGATGGGGATGCGAAGAAGTTAGAACCAAGATCAGAATTATGCATGTTTGTAGGGTATCCAAAAGGAACTAAAGGAGGTCTGTTCTATAACCCGAAGGAACAAAAAGTCATTGTCTCAACCCATGCGACATTCTTGGAGGAAAGTCACATGAATGAATTTAAGCCTTGAAGCAAAGTGGTGCTAGAGGAGTTATCGGGTGAAAGAACTGCTCCACGGATTTCGGTCTTGGACGCAAGTCTGAGTTCCAGTGAAAGACCTACAGACGATCAACAATTTGGGGTACCTCGTCGTAGTGGGAGGGTTTCTAAGAAACCTAATTTCTTCATGTATGATGCTGAGGTATACCAGGCCGAGGCTCATGAGCATGAGGAAGATCCAGTCACATATGATGAAGCTATAAAGGATGTTGATTCTAAATCTTGGAAACAGGCTATGAATAATGAGATGGATTCTATGAAATCCAACTCTGTTTGGGAACTTGTAGATTTGCCGGATGGGATAAAACCCATTGGATGCAAATGGGTCTACAAAAGAAAGAAGGATGCGGAAGGGAGAGTGGAAACTTTCAAAGCTAGACTGGTTGCAAAGGGATACACGCAAAAGGCTGGAATCGATTACGAGGAAACCTTTTCGCCTGTTGCTAAGCTGAAGTCTATCCGTATTCTTCTGTCCATTGCTGCAGCTCTCGATTACGAGATCTGGCAAATGGATGTCAAGACGGCATTCTTGAATGGCCATCTTGAAGAGTGTATCTATATGATACAGCCCGAAGGGTTCGTAGCAAAAGGCCAAGATAGGAAAGTCTGCAAGTTGCTTAGATCCATTTATGGATTAAAGCAGGCATCCCGCTCATGGAACCAGAGGTTTGATCAAGCGATTAAGACATTTGGTTTTGAGCAGAACGTTGATGAACCTTGTGTTTATAAACGTATTAAGGATGGAAAAGTGGTCTTTCTGATACTCTATGTCGATGATATCTACTCATTGGGAATGATGTAGGGAACTTATCATCAGTCAAGCTTTGGTTACACCAACAGTTTGACATGAAGGACTTGGGAGAAGCTAATTATGTTCTAGGCATTCGCCTCTTCAGAGATTGAAAGAACAAAATGATAGCATTATCCCAAGCTTCATACATAGATAAAATAATTGACAAATATGCAATGCTAGAGGCAAAGAAAGGCTCACAACCTTCTATTGCCGGTTTAACTCTTTCATTGGATGACTGTCCCAAGTCATCGGAAGAAAGAGAGCGTATGAGTAAGGTCCCTTATGCATCCGCTGTGGGTAGCCTTATATACGCTATGCTTTACACTCGCCCGGACATATGTTTTGCAGTAGGTATGGTGAGTCGATATCAAGCGAATCCTGGAACCAAGCACTGGCAAGCAGTAAAGCATATACTCAAGTATCTTAAGAGAACGAGGGATTATATGCTAGTGTATTCTGGAGGGGACCTAACACCCGTAGGATACACGACTCAGACTTCTAGACTTGTAAGGATTCGAGGAAATCGACATCTGGATCAGTGTTTTTACTCGGAGGAGGTGCCATTGTATGGAGGAGCATGAAGCAGGGCTGCACAGCTGACTCTACTATGGAGGCTGAGTATGTGGCTGCGGCTGAGGCATCTAAAGAAGCGGTTTGGCTCCGCAAGTTCTTTAGAGACCTTGAGGTCATTCCGGGTGTTGACAAGCCTATCACACTTTACTGTGATAATACAGGGGCTATTGCCAACACAAGGGAATCTCGGTACCACAAGAGGACCAAGCACATAGATCGGAGGTATCACATTATTAGAGGGCATGTGGAGACAGGACAAGTGGATGTATGTAAGATCGCGTCCGAGGACAACATTGCCGATCCCTTTACTAAGACTTTGGTAGCTAGAAGCTTTGAGAGGCATGTAGAGGCGCTGGGGATGCGTAACATGGCACATCTACTGGCTTAGGGCAAGTGGGAGATTGTTAGGAAATGCCCTAAGTATTAGAGACATTTTGATGTATTCATTTTGAACTGGATAATAAAATTATACATAGAGGTTATTCATTACATTGCTATTTGTCCTCGTCTTATTTACATGTTAAAGTAAATGTAAACAAATATGGCTCACTGACTGCTTGTGTTAAAACTGTTGGAACGTTGCATGCAATGGACTTTTGTATGCGAGAAGACAATGTTCTAAAGTTAGCAGTCTAAACTATGGTCTGTAGTCTATGGGGTTAGACCGAGCATCTAACTCATGTTAAGACTATTATGTTGTCTAAAGCCTTGGAGGGGACGGTCTGTCTTGACTGTCTGGAGCTGGACTCCCAAGTAGAGACATGGATATGTTGCTCGGTGGTGACATATTAGACCGGGACTAAAGCGTAATTGATCTACGTAGTCCGCTATGAGTGGATCAATCTGCTTTTGACGTTCATTGTGCAATAACCTTAATCCTGAGTAAATGAACTACTTCATGTATATGACTTGTGTACTTTGATGTTCCAATGGCTAAAGCGTCTCAGAGGTAGTAAGCTTATAGACCGGTTCGTTGGGTACATGACTTGTATACGATGAAGGGTTTGTTTGCAGATATCGGAATCATAGCTCTGAGGAGTTAAAGGTATCCTCTTAAAGGCATTATACTGAATGTGAAAATGGACAAGGCCTTGGGTCGTCTGCTGGGCGGATGACTTCTTATTCACATATGGTGAATAAACATTTTCTTGATTCGGTAGTATAATGGAACTTTAAGATAGCCTGATCAGTAGGATTAAACGGACTTTGACCTAAGGCTGATCATGGATATCATATGAGGGTTTTGCATATATGACAAGGTCATTGGATGGTAGCTCGTCACAGGCTTACGTAATACGGTATATAATTGGGAGTTTAGTTTCAGGTTTATAGTGGTGTGACTCTGAAATTAGTGATCATATGATTGAGTTGTTCGGTACAGAATAATGATCATATGGAATCACGGGAGCCCGATTATATATGTCCAATCAGTCCCTCTACTAGCTCCACATAATTCCTTAACGTTTGGCAAATTGATTTGTGTATGCTATTGGCTAGTTTATTATGCATGGATGGTGATGACACAGGATTAGGATGGTAGACAAGATTCTCTCCGGTTGGATTCAGATTTTGTTTTGGATAATAGAGTACACAATTATTCGAACTCCAAATAAAATTGCCATGATTTTATTTGAGATTGGATTGGAGTTGTAGAAAATTATCCATGAGAACAAGAATATGAAATACAATCGTTTTGTGGAATTTGAAATTTGAATTTTGAAATCTGAAATTTGAATTTTGAATTTGAAATTTGAATTTGAAATTTGAATTTGAAATTCGAATTTGAAATTTGAATTTGAAATTTAAATTTGAAATTTGAAATTTGAAATTTGAAATTTGAATTTGAAATTTGAATTTGAAATTTGAAATTCAAATTTTGAATCACAGTCCAAGTAGGATTCAAATTTGTTGTGGAAAATCCACAAGGTTTGAAATTCGAATTTTGAGTTGGATTTGGAAAGGATAATCTTGTTAGAATCCTACTTGAATTTTGAATCCAAATCCCAACAAATAAGGGACGAAATTTTGAGGATAATCCTCAAGCAAATTTCAGTTTTTTTGTGGATAGGATTCAAAGGAAAATTCAAGCTTCAATCCTAGTTGAATTTGGATTCTCTCCTTCCCTGAAAAGTGGCTGAAATTAGGGAGTATCTCTCCTAGGAAATTCGGTTATTTTGGATAAGGTTGAGATGAGATTCAAGCTTGAAAATCCTAGTGGAATTTTTGATTCTCCCTTATCCATAATGGCGGAAATCTTTAGGGAAGATACACCTTGAAATTTTCAGATTTTTTGGGTTGAAAAAGGGAGATAAAATTCTAGTTAAAATCTTATTGAGATTTGGATTGGATCTATCCTAAGAAAACTGAATTTTTAGTGGAGATTCTCCCTTGGAAAAATTCAGATTTTATGGGTTTGGATAAGGGAAAATATCTTTTCCTAATCCAATTCAAATTCAGAGATTCACCTCATGCAGGTCTATAAATAGAGGTCCTACCACTCCAGTTCTCTCAGACCACAGACTCTCAGGTGAGCAGGCTTATTGTTGCACAGCTCATCGTGACAATAAAGTTCTTTAGAGATCTGGGTGGTTGGAAGAAGACTAGCAGTGCTAGCATACCGATCGAGGTTCAGAGTGCCCACACACTCAGCCATTCGGGAATTAGAGAATAGTAGAGAAGGCTAGTTGGTTGAAGCCTCCGGTCATTCTCTTCCTGCAGATTGGCGTCCTTGAGGTATGAGTTTTAATTGTTGTTGATTTATTGTATATGCATCATGAGATATTTAACGATCTAAAAATTTTTATTGTTCCGCTGCGCCACTCTGATACGTTTTTACCGATTTATTTACCTACAGAAAGATGGTCTGCTGCTAGGTTTTCAGCCCCCTTCTTATCTTTAATTTCCATGTCAAATTCCTGTAACAACAAAATCCACCTGATCAATCTGGGCTTGGCATCTGCCTTATTTAACAAGTAATGCAATGTAGAATGATCAGTATAAACAATGACTTTGGATAAAATTAAATAAGATCTGAATTTATCAAATGCAAAAATGACAGCTAGCAATTCTTTTTCGGTGGTTGTATAATTCTCTCGAGCGTCCGTCAAAGTCTTGCTAGCATAGTAGATGGGCTGAAAGTGCTTGTCCCTCCGCTGTCCCAGTACTGCACCTACTGCGAAGTCACTGGCATCACGCATCAATTCAAACGGAAGGTTCCAATCTGGTGCGACCATAATCGGGGCATTAGTTAATTTTTCCTTAAGAGTGTTAAATGCTTCCAAACACTCTTGAGTAAAGACGAATGGTGCATCTTTCTCGAGTAACTGAGTTAAGGGTCTGGCAATCTTAGAGAAGTCCTTGATGAATCTCCTGTAAAAACCTGCATGTCTGAGAAAACTCCTAACAGCCTTAACTACAGTTGGGGGTGGTAGCTTTTCAACTGTCTCAATCTTAGCTCTATCCACCTCTATTCCCCTGCTCGAGATTTTATGGCCCAAAACTATGCCTTCTTGTACCATAAAATGGCACTTTTCCCAGTTCAAAACCAGATTAGTTTCTTCACACCTTTTCAGCACTCGTTCAAGGTTGTGGAGGCACGCATCGAAGGAATCGCCAAACACAGAGAAGTCATCCATAAACACCTCCATGATGTCTTCTATTAAATCATCAAAAATTGCCATCATGCACCTTTGAAAGGTGGTAGGTGCATTGCACAGCCCAAAAGGCATCCTCCTGTATGCAAATGTGCCATAGGGGCATGTGAAAGTTGTCTTCTCTTGGTCCTCTAGTGCTATAGGAATCTGGAAATAGCCGGATAGACCATCCAAGTAGCAATAATACATGTGACCCGCTAATCTCTCTAGCATTTGGTCCACAAAGGGCAGTGGAAAGTGGTCTTTTCGAGTGCCATCATTAAGCTTTCTGTAGTCAATGCACACTCTCCACCCAGTGACGGTTCTCATGGGAATCAGCTCATTCTTCTCATTAGGTACCACCATCATTCCCCCCTTCTTTGGAACTACCTGCACAGGACTTACCCAAGCACTGTCAGAGATCGGATAGATCATACTTGCGTCGAGGAGCTTAATCACCTCTGCTTTGACTACTTCCTTCATCTTGGGATTGAGTCGCCGCTGGGGTTGCACCGATGACTTGAATTCATCCTCTATTAGGATTTTGTGGGTGCAAAATGAAGGGCTAATTCCCCTAATGTCCGAAATCTTCCAAGCGATAGCCCTTTTATGCTTCTTAAGTGCTACCAGCAACTTTTCTTTCTGATCTGTCCTCAATCCGGAGGCGATAATGACTGGTAGCTTTGAATCCTTCTCCAAAAAGGCATACTTGAGATGGGCTGGTAACGCTTTTAGTTCCAGAACTGGTAGGTCCTCGATAGAGGGTTTTAACCTCTTTTCTCCACTTTGTTCAATCTTTTCAAATTATTTCTTTCTCACCATGAGCTCGCTAGCTTCCAAATGTGCTACTTGTTCCTTAATGCACGAATCATCGTCGTTTTCCTCCCTTCCTTGTACAAGGCATAGCTCCAAAGGGTCATTATGGACCAATTCCTGTAAACGATCAGAAACGACAATATCAGTAAAGTCAAGATAGTAACACGTATCATCCTCTTCAAGAGAATGTCTCATGGCATTATGTATTTTAAAAGTTACCCCCTCATCCCCAACCCTAAGGACTAGCTTACCATTACTCACATCTATAATGGCTCTAGCAGTAGCTAAAAAGGGTCGACCTAGAATAAGGGGTACCTCAATGTCCTCATCCATTTCAAGAATGACAAAATCCACAGGGAATATAAACTTATCTACCTTAACCAACATATCCTCAATGATGCCTTTAGGGTATTTAATTGACCTATCGGCTAACTGTATGCTCATCCTAGTTGGTTTAGGCTCTCCCAACCCCAGTTTCTTAAACATCTTGTAAGGCATCAAATTAATGCTAGCTCCCAAATCTGCTAATGCCTTATCAACCGATAAACTACCAATGAGACACGGAATAGTAAAACTCCCTGGATCTTTTAATTTCTTGGGCAGCTTGTTTTGCACAATGGCTGAGCATTCCTCACTTAATGTTACTGTTGATAGCTCCTCCAACTTCCTCTTATTTGAAAGCAAATCCTTCAAGAATTTTGCATACTTTGGCATCTGCGAAAGAGCTTCAACAAAAGGCAAGTTAATGTGAAATTGCTTAAACAGTTCAAGAAACTTACCAAATTGCTCATCCATCTTAGCCTTCTTTAGCTTAGCTGGGTATGGGATAGTGGGTTGGAAACCCTGCACAGGTTTAGGATTTCCATCCCCCTTCTCTTTATCCTCAGATTGCTTGCCATTCTCTTCCTTACCATGCGGCTCCTTCTCAACTCATAGTTCTTTACCGCTCCTCAAGGTAACTGCCTTGACCTGCTCTTTTGGATTCTTCTCGGTATTACTAGGCAGGCTCCCTTGTTGTCTCTCCGACACAAGCTTTGCCAGCTGACCAATTTGGTTCTCAAGGTTATGGATAGAAGCCTCTTGGTTCCTCAGTGATGTTTCAGTGGCTTGGAATCGGCTTTCAGATGTTTGAATAAATTTAGCCATTAATTCCTCCATGCTAGGCTTCTTCTCTTGTGGCAGGTGTTGTTGCTAAAAACCCGGAGGAGGATTATTTCTTTGTTGTCCTTGATTTCCCTAAGAGAAATTAGGGTGGTTCCTCCAGCCTGGGTTATATGTGTTGCTATAGGGATTGTTTTGGGGTCGTGGTGCATTACCCATATAGTCAACATGCTCTGGTGTCTGTCTAGCCATAGCTGATAAACCTTGACACTCCTCAGTCACATGTCCTCCCCCACACATGTCACAATGTAGGACTTGAACTAGTTGATGGCCTACAGATAATCCATCAATCTTTGTACTTAATGCTTTGACTTGCCTAGGCAAGGCTGTGACTGCATCAACTTCATAGATTCCAGCGGATTTGCTAGGCTTCGCTCGGTTAGAGTGCCATTCGTAATTGTTCATGGCCATGTCTTCTATCAATTCTTGGGCTGCCTCTGGTGTTTTGTTATTCAATGTTCCTCCAGCCGCTGCATCTATCATCTGCCTGGTTGCCGGATTCAACCCATTGTAAAAGGTTTGCACTTGCAACCATGTTGGCAATCCGTGATGTGGACACTTCCTTAGAAGATCTTTAAACCTCTCCCATGTCTCATAAAGTGTCTCAGAATCAATCTGGGCATAGGAAGAGATATCATTCCTTAGTTTGGCAGTCTTCACAGGTGGAAAGTATTTCAACAGAAACTTCTCTGTCATTTGGTCCCATGTAGTAATAGAACCTCTCGGTAGATAATTTAGCCACTGCTTAGCCCTGTTCCTTAAAGAAAAAGGAAACAGCCTCAGCCTTATTGCATCATCAGTGGTACCATTGATCTTGAAAGTATCGTAGATCTCCAGGAAACTTGCTATGTGTGCATTAGGATCCTCATCCTGGAGCCCATCAAATTGTACATATTGCTGCACCATTTAAATAATATTGGGCTTGATCTCAAAATTATTGGCCGCCATAACTGGTCTAACAATGCTGGATTCTGTCCCCATTAAGGATGGTCTTGCATAGTCAGACATAGTCCTTTGTTGCTCTGGTTCAGCCATGACTGGTTCCTGTACTAACTCTTCTTGTCTCTGTGAACGCCTGGTTTTAAGAGCTCGAAGAGTTGTTCTTTCAATCTCAGGATCTTCTTCAAAGAACTCAGATGGACTGTTGCGGGTCATAAACTGATCCAAGTACCTGAAATAGCAACACAAAAGAAGAAGAAAAAAAATATATTAAATATAAGAATATAGAAAATAATAATAAAAAAATAAAATAAAATAAAATAAAATACAATTAAATAAAATAAAACAAAATAAAACAAAATAAAAGATATATATAAGAATGAAATAAGAGATAAAATAGAACAAAATAAATTAAAACAAAAGAATGGATAGATTAATAGGAATTAAGTGTTCCCAATGTCCTAGTCCCCGGCAACGGCACCAAAAACTTGGTACGGTCAATCTTCTACCCTATAGACCTTCTAGGCAAGTGCACCTATGGGTTTCTATAGTATAGTGGATAACAATATCGAGTGTCGATCCCACAGGGACTAACGAGTACTAGTACTTACTCTTTTCTTATTATCTATCCTATAAACAATCAATTTATGCTTAAATAATTAAATAAGAATTATATTAAATCAATCCAACACAAAATTAACTCCAAACAGCAGAAGATTAAGATGAAATCAATCCCAACCAACAATACCTAGATAATGAATCCCCCTAAAATGTATATTGCATCCAATCCCTAATATATCAAATTATCTACTAATCATTGGACCGTGGAAACTCCTTAATTATCTCAATATCTTTCTCAAACGTATTAACAACTAACCCCAGGTTGATTAATTGAAATCTCTTCCTAATTAAAACCCCCAGAATTGCATTCAACAATCAATGAATCTCTCTATTAGGTTTGACCCTAATCCGGAAGATTTACGTTGTCCTATCTCTAGAATCACGTGCAACTCCTTTCAATTATGCAAGATAAAATCAAACATAGGATTTCTCAATCGCAATTGTATGATATCAAACATGAATTAATACACTGGTAAATATCAATGCAATGATAATAAAGAACACAGAATTGAATCTCAATGAACTTGAAGAATAAATTAAATTAATTAAGGATCAAATAACAATATTCGTTCTAGGGTTCCTCCTATCTAGGTATCAAAGAAATTAGTTCATGATCAATGGAATAACCGCACTACAATTCAATGAACTACAAAGAATAATTGAATTCATGACAAATCCTCTTGATTCTAATGCAATCCAACTTGAATTGATCGATGGTTGCTTGTTGGAGTGTTTCTCTCTCTATTCTACCTCCTCTCTGCTGCTCTAGGGTTTATTTTTGCAGATTGACGGCTCTCCCCTTGAATTGACAGGTCCTGCCCCTTTTATAGAGCAAAATTCAACTTTCTGGATGGAACACGGTCTCAGGCAGATTTTACACGGGTGTGTACTAACCAACACGGGCGTGTATTCAAGGTCCACACGGGCGTGTACCTGTTAAATCGCTGAACACGCCCGTTTCTATTGTGCACGGCCGCTTACACGGTTCACGGTCACTCCTGTACACGGCCACCTACACGGCCGTGTACCAGACCGTGTATTATGTCTAATATCGCCGAACACGCCCGTTTTCCCAAAACACGGCTTTACGTACGTTGGTGAATCTGAAAGGTACACGGCCACGTACACGGCCGTGTTCTGCTCAACTTTGGTCAAAAAGCTTCAAACTGCTCCGAATCTCCTCCTTATGCTCACATTGCTTTAACTAGGACCTGAAAACAACATATAAACCGATCAAGTGCAAGAATTCCATGAAATTATTGTTAAACTAAACAATAATGGCCTAAATATGGACTAAAAATATGTACAGTTTAGCACTTATCAGTAATTAAGGAATGAATTTAGAGTATTTTAAAGCTTTTTGGTGTACATTTAAAGAACGCGGTCAGGTACATGGCCTTGTAAGTACCCATGTACCGTTCGGACTGTTGAAGTGTAAGATGCCATGTAAAAGTACATGGTTATGTAGTGTAACACGGTCAGGTACACGGCCGTGTAAGTGGCCGTGCACCGCTCGGGTTGGTGAATGTGTTTTAGAACATGGGCATGTTGAGCAATCTCAACTAGTATACACCCGTGTTCCAAATGTACACGCCCGTGTTGCCTTGCACATGCCCGTGTAAGAGTCTGTGAAGAAGGCTGTGTAATGAGCCGAGAGCCACTGTAATGATTATCATGAATTATGAAACTTAATTACTATGTAATGAGTAATTAAGTTAATAAATACAGTATACTTTCTAGTTGAATGAATTAAACGGGTACAGTAACATTTATTTACTATTTATGCAGTGACAGGGGCAACCGACAGTGAAATCGGTCCACCCTATTATGTGAGTGTGCGTGTGAGACACGCAGTATCAAGAAACCAGTTGAGACGACCATTTCTTGACACAGAACTATCATGCAGTGAAAGGGGCAACCGAGAGTGAGATCGGTTTACCTTAGTACATGTGAGTGTGCGTGTGAGACGCGCAGTATCAAGAAACCGGTCTAGACGACCATTTCTTGACACAGAACTGATGAGCTAGTCATCAGTACGCTCAAACTAGTCATCTGAGCATAGTAGCGATCATTGCCCTAATAGACGTACAGTATCGAGAAAAGTGGTCTAGATGACCTCTTCTCACCCAAAGACTGACAAAATCGGAGTTAGAACGCTTAGATTAGTGAGTCAAATATAGAATAGTGAATAGTGAAAAACAGATACGCAGTGTCAAGTTAGTGGCCAAGACGACCTTAATTTTGCATAAAACGGATATATTAATAGTCAGTAGGCTCAATCTAGTCAATTGAGCACAAAATTTAGATTTATGTTTGAGAGATACGCAGTATCAGGATGAGGGTCAAGACGACCTTTTCTAGCCCCGAAACTAATATATTTAGACTCAAGACGCCCAAATTAGTCAATTGGACACCTAACACGTTTTTCAAGATAGGGCCACATAGATTTAGAAAACTGGTTTAGACGACCTCAGATGGATGTAAAACTGATAAATTTGAAATCAGCATGTCCAAATTAGTCAGGAGAGACTGTGCTTGAAATTTAGCACGAAAACGCCTCATTATGCATGCATAGTGTCAACACAGTGTAGGCAAAACCGCAGTATCAAAAAATTGGTGAAGATGACCTTTTCTTGAAATAAAACTGATATATTTGGAATCAGCATGCTCAAATTAGTCATTTGAGCACAAAACAAAATTTTTGACTGAGAAACCGTAGTATCGGAAAACTGGTCAAGATGACCTCGGATGAAAATAAAACTGATATATTTGGGCTCAGCACACCCAAATTAGTCAGTATAGCCTATGTTAAAATTTTTCAAAAAAATATTATAAAGGGACGAAAAAATTGGACAATTGTAAAAAGGGTTTCATAATTTTTCCCTATCTTCTTTTCTCCCCACACCACCACAAGTGAACAGTAACTGACCATCGAATCCGGCCTCCGTTTTTAACACCGTTGGCAGGTTGGAAAGCTCTCATCGAGCTGAGTCCAACGGTGGGTCGAGTTGACGGAATGGCTGTCGGAGGAAGGCGCACGCACCGCCCAAAGCCGCTGGAGGTCGAAATCTTCAAACCACCATTTCTCCGCCATCCGACATCCAAATGCCATGATTCTAGTCGCAATGGATTTGTGGTGAAGAGTAAAACAAAATCCAGGCTTCATTTCACCTCAACAGTCACCAGATTGGGCCGCCCAAGGTCACACCATTACCGCCATGTCGCCGCCATGGAATCGGTCGATTCCGGCAGAGTTGAGTGACACGGTGGGTACCAAAATGCTCAGAATCATGTGTAGATCAAAAGCCCTAAATCAATTTTGGGCAACAACGCTGGGAAGACGGAGAACCAACCACCACCACCGTCGTCGGTTTTCGAGGTTTGATTTCTGGCAATAGGAGCCTCGATTGATGAAATTGACACCACCAATTGATTCCTCTCATCGAGCTCTTCAAGATGGTGGCCACCTTTTTCCCTCGCCATAGCAGTCAACACCAGTCAACGGTTTGTCAATACAGGTCAACGATGGTCAAAGCGGTCAACAGTGACCTGGTGACCAAATTTTGAAGAATGGGCCACTCGCCTATTTTTGACATTCCAGACACATCCGCGGCATTAGATTTACAAATCGGAATTTTAAAAGTGAAGAACGAGGATTCAAAGATTGTGTGGTTGAGACCGAACGGCTCTTTTGACCACCGAAGGGAACAATTTTGGTAGTAATTTTGATCCCTTTATTCCTTATCTTATTGTTTGAATAATTATGTATTAATGATGGATTATTGGCTTAAGGAATTGTAAGAAAAAGGGATGAAATATCAAAAAAGAAAATGTGAGAAAATATGAATATTTTTACGTAAAAAGTTGAGTTTTACGTAAAAATTAGGCCTCTGATTTAGTACATGGTAGATTAGAATTGGTTAGATGGTTTTGAGGCATTTCCTAAACACCGGGAACCCAAAAATTAAGCAAAAATGCTGTCAAAATTTCTAAAACGGCACAAAAGGGTATTTTAGGAAACGACGGGTAAATATGTGATCGGGATGGAAACCAAGCCTCCTCGGTAACCTAGGCCTAGGAAATAAGGATAGACGTTTTGAGGATTAGTAGACCACCCATTTGAAATCTCGAAATGTAAGAAAATGACCCCTATGTCAGAATAGTATTACCAGAGGGACGGGTGTAAGCTAAGTATAAAATTTGAGGCGGTTAAATCATTAAGGTAACCCGATAGGCTAAACAGTAAATACGCAATTTATCCGGTCAGTTGACTGGTCATTTAACCAGTCAAGGACCAAGTTTGAATGAGATAATGAGAGACAGCGATTAATTTGTCAAGTAGACAAATTAATTAAGCATGATTAGAAATTTAATATCAAATTCTCAAAGTAGAGCAGTTGGGTACTGATAGGCATCAGTACCACACAATCATAGATTATTAGTCACTGGCGATAAATTGACCTAATAGCGGCGTTAATTAATTTAGTGGGTACATAAATTAATTAACCACGATTAGAAAATCAAACTCTCAAGAGAAGGGTAAATAGTACCGATAAGGATCGGTATCACCTAACGATAAAGTTTTTATTAGTCATTAATGACCATAGTGACCTAATAGCGAATGTTAACGAAATGTGTTATGATTATAGGGAAGTACCTATATTGTGACGAAAGTGAGAGTATAAACTGTCCGCTGACAGGTAAGTACAACTCCGCCTACAGCATAAATAAAATGAATTTGAAATGATGATTTTTACGGTATGTTAAGTATGCCTATCATGCACATATTGATGCACAGCATGTATAAGAGCATATAGTTTCACGATTTAGTAGATTGTTGAAAGAACAAGTTAGATGCCATATATCCCGATCGCGTAAGATTAGTGATAGCATAGAGAAGCATATGGCTAGAAAAGATAAACAAGACGAAAATTTAGTAAGCGTGTCGTACTACCCTTTTCAGTTGTAGAGGTTTTCAAGTTAAAGTAATTTAAAGCAGAAAGTTGAGCATCCATTGATAGCTCTCCAACTTTTTGACCACTGGCATTACCGATGGTCTGTGGGCACACGGTACTGACACACTGGCCCTTAGCCGAGTAAAGAAAAGATAATAAATAATGAAGCATAATATGAGCATAATTGGATTATGCATTGTTACGATATGCCTTAGCTACAGTTCAGCATGCTTTTAGTTATAGTAGATATGTAATCAGTACACGATGTATTCTGATATGCATAAAGTATATGATGTCTTGCATTCAGTGATATGCTATGTTCTGATATGTGAATGTTTTAGTGGTATATGTTGATATATGACATGCTTATATGATTTTAAGTATGTACTATGTTTTAAACATATTTTGCGGTTAACATGTTGCACTTACTAGGCATAAAATTCACAATGTATGTTCATGCTGTAGGTAAGCGTCCTATGGCTTAAACAGCAATGGGCGATGATGGCAACAGAGGCGGATGTGAGGGCGAGGTTATGGATACACCATGAGTATTCTTCCGCAGAGTTTATGTAGTAAGTATTTTTGAATAGTAATCGTTAAATAGTATCTTTGAATAGTAATGGTTAAATAGTATTTTTAAATAGTAATAGTTAAATAGTATTTTTGAATAGTAACGTTAAGTAGCATATTTGGAATAGTATTTAATTAAACTGTCAGTATAAGTATGTATGTATAATTAAAATCTCTATGTTTTCAGATTTCGCATTTTAATAGTATATGTATGTGAATAGTAAATACGTACGCGTATAAAAAAAAATCCCAAAAATTCTGATATCTAAGCAAGTTTAAGTGTCAGTTTTAAAGAAAAAGATCAAGTAGTAGTTTTTAGTGACGGTTCGGGCCACTAAGGGCACGAGAGGTCACAGATGTAGGTATTAACAGACAATACTCTGTCTGTAGGGATCTAAACTAGAGATAAAAACAAAACTACGGAGGATTTCTGAAGGTAGACATTATCGCAGTGGTGGTAAGTTCAAGCATTTTCATGTCTGCAACATGAAATACTGTGATATTTAATTATGTACTAATTGTACATTATCTATTAAGTCCTATGGGCACTAGGGTGTAGTTAGACTAACACACCCAGAGAAATGATAAATTGACAAGTGTACTGTGGGTACACTACAGAAAGAGTGTGACTAAACTTAAGACACATCCTTTAAGAAAGAATGTGTTAAGACCTATGGGCACGAAAAGTTCCTAACTTTAAGGTGATGATTAATGCCACCCGGTCGGAACTGTAATTGAAAGATAGTATTGAAACCATGATTGGCGTAACGGCCTCCAATAATAACGACCGCTTCAGGCGATGATTGACTGGGGAGGATTAGCCTCAAGGTCGCTCCTAAGGCCCCTCATAGTCAGCGCACATATTACAGTATAAGGCCAAAATGAACTCAAAATCAGAACATAAATAAAGATAATAGTAAAAAATGTGACGAAAGCCGTAATTGAGCATAACCGACACTAACATTAAGTGTAGTGGACTCGATTAGGGTGATGTGAATAGTAAATGGTTAGAGTCAAAGTTACTATTCATCGATCAAAAGTCAAAATACTGTTCATAGTTGAATAGTACTATTCATTGATGAATAGTATTATTTATATTAAAATTTATTTTTGATGTGTTTGAATCTAAGTGATTCATATTCTGTATGTTTGAACTTATTGAGCCTGTTAGCTCACCAGTTTGTTCATGTTGCAGATAAGGAGCTTGTCTAGTAGATTATCTAGATGGCGGCAGGATACGTAGTACCAATGGGATAGGGAATCCACTGTGGATCATGGTCCTGCTACCAGTCTTCCGCTGAGCGTCAAAAGAGTGAGTTTGAAGAAAATGTATTTTTGAGAACATAGTTGCAGTCATATCTCTTTGTAAATTATGTTGTATTGTACAAAATACAACTAAAAGTTTAGTTCTAAAGTTTATATGGCTTCCATACATGGCTTTCATGTGAGGAAAGTATTTTGAAAAAAAAAAAAGGTGTAAATTCTAGGCCTTGTAAGATGAGAGTTTAAAAATAAACGTGTTTTAGTGGCGACCGATGAGGTGCATGGGCTATCTTGATCGACTATAAAGTCTGATTGTGACAGTTTTGCGTGGCCAAAGTCGGGGGCACCATAGGTTGGTATCAGAGCAGTTGACCATATCCCTATTGGCATAAAACGCTGCTTACTTGTCTATCTAAGTAAGTTAGCTTTCTTTAAGTTAATTAATTTTTCATTTATATGAGGTTATGTATTTTGTAGATATATGATGACTAGGCCACCATATGTGAGACCTCAACCATACAGATTGAGAAGACTGATCTAGGTATGGACAAGGTCTGTGAATAGGCCGTCCATGTCCCAGTGACTAGTATATCGACCGCCGATGCCTGAGCGGCCAGCGCCACAGGCTAGAGCACTAGTACCGATTCAAGCACCGCCTCCTGAACTGGTAGTTAATCCACTAGTAGCCATAGATATTCCAGTTGTTAGAGGATGAGCCCATATCAGAGCCAAAGTGTCAGTACGAGTGGTATACACTTTTTGAGGTAGTCGTCCACCCACCTTTGAGGGAGGTCAATAGGGGATCTCTACCAGAGATTGGCTACATGATGTGGAGACGATTATGCACTAGTGTGACATTGATGAGGACTGTTAGGTCTTGTTAGCAGTCAGTACAGTTCATGAGAATGCTAAGATGCTCTGGGAGTATTGTGACTAGGACATGCTGTTAGGGCTTAACTGGGCTGAGTTCAGACACATTATGATACATCAGTTCTCGCCAAAAAGCCCAGCAACGGTTCCAGACTCTCCAGAGAGTAGGGTAGTGACACCGCCACTTGCTATGCCCAGATACACACATGTTAGAGAGTTTGCTCCACGGGCAGAGAGACTGCAGATGCTACTTAGCGATACTATTTTCACTTTTGTAGTACGGCTTGAGGAGAACATTGTAAGGAGATGTCCTATGTCCAACCTCACTGATGAGGATTTTTGTGACATATTCTGGAAGGGGCTTACTATAGATCTATGACAAAGGGTAACCCCTCTATATCCTACCACTCTACGAGAGTTTATAGCTACTGTGGCTAAAGTAGAGGAAGAATTAATGATGGATCGCATGGTGCGCAAGCGACATGAACAGTTGTTACAAGAAGAAATGTTAGATCGTCTTTATGGAGCACGACCTATGGCAAATGACCATGAGGCTGGCCCATCAAGGCGACGAGAGGATATGAGTCCCATTAGAGGATTGACACCATCCGGAACCAGGAATGGTACGGATGAAGATGAAAAGGAGTCGAAAGAATTTTTGATAGTTCTGGACCAACCTCAACCAGGGGACTAAATGTAAAAACATATAAGATGTATAAATGTATATGTCTGTATATGTATATGTATGACTGTATCGAAAGGCTATTTTGAGGGAAAAAAAAAAAAAGCCTTCGAGTTGATGTGTATATGAAAATTTTGAAATGAAATGACATGAGATTTTGATAGGTCAAAATGATGAGATGTTTGAAACCTATTTTTACTTATATTGTAAAAATATGTTTGCGAAAAATCCAACGATTGATTTTCATGCGATTATAAGAAGTAAAAAAGATGGTAAACCTGCGAAATCTACGAAATATGAGAAGGCATCCTGTCCTTTCAAAAAGGGTAGATGAACTACAAGCCCTGATAAAAGCTCAGATGAAAGAGAATGCTGAGTTGAGGCAGAGATTAGAACAGATGAAACAGAGACAAGGCCAAGATGAAGGCCAAACCTCTCAAATGGCTGCACCTGAATAAGAAGTGCCACGAGTTATGCCTGAAATAGTAGTAGAACCCCAACCGTAATGCCGAGTCAATCAGGAACCACTCTATGAATGATTGCGATGGATGAAGCTACCAGAACTTGAGGATTCTACAAACCCGTTAGAAGCAGAGGAGTGGCTATCTTCACTCTACATGATCCTAGAATTTATGGATCTGAATGATCAAGAAAGAATAATGTGTGTATCTTTTGTATTGAAGAAGGATGCGAGATTTTGGTGGGATGCTGCCAAACTAAGAAGGAACGTGGCCACGATGTCATGGGTAGATTTCTTAGAGGAATTTAATTAGAAGTACTATGACCCTACTTTGTTGCGACCCCTAATAGAGAGAGTTTGCAGAGTTGAAACAGGGAAATATGAAAGTAAGTGAGGTCTGTCAAAAGTTCGATCAATTGCCCAGATTATGTCCATATGCCGTCCCTACTGAGAGGTAGAAAATCCAAAAGATACTCAGGATGTTCAGACCCAACATCGCAGCTCTGGTAGATAGTGGGTTAACGCCACCCACTACTGTAGCTGACTGTGTGAGTCGAGCTTTGAGAGCTGAGTATCACCTAGCTCGATAGAGGGAAGAAAAGTAAAAGATCTGGGATGCCAAAAAGAAGGAGAAAATTGTGATAACCGGGAATTTTTAGATTCTTGAAGTGAATTAAAATTGTATATATATAACAATTTTAATGTATAAAATGTGAAAAAGTTGTGTTTTAATACTGTTGAGAATATTTTAAAAATGTTCTAATAGTTTTAAAGATTGTGAGTTCGGAGATGGAAAATCTTCACGAACAGAATCGGGTAAGACGGCTCAAAAATGAAGCCAAAAACCCTGGAGAGTGCATCGAAGTGCACTAAAAGAAGAAATTTTATGGTAGTGAATTCTAGTCAAACGGAAGCAAAACAAGATAGACTGATCGCACCAGAGGCACATGGAACTTACCTACGCGATTTCAGTAAATTTCTGTACAGTTTGATTTTTGGTCAAACTTTGACCATGAATTAATTCATGAATTAATTAGATAATGTCACCTATGACATCATTATTATGATGTAATAAATGGATGATAAAAACTTGTTAGATAAGTTAGTTGACATGTATGGCTAGGATTTAATGCTTTTTGAATCAAAGGCCATGGTTAAGCCAAAAAGGCTTGAAAAAAATTTAAGAAAAAATGAAAAAGGGGGCTTGGCCACATGGAGAAAAAATCAACAAAATTTTAAAATTTTGATCCCAAAAAGTTAGCAAAAAAGCCCTTGAACAATTTCCTAATTGTTGTGAAATTTTGCTAATTGGTCCCCCATTTTTGGCCTATAAATAGGCATGAAAATTCATATGCAAAAAAATGAAAAATTGCAGCCAAAATCTGGTCCCTTGAATTGGTGTACTCTCCTTCCATTTCAAGCCAAAATTTGTCAAAAATCTTACACCAAATTAGCCTCCAATCCTAGCCTAAGTTGCAAGGAAACGAGTTGATAAGGTGAGCCTTCAAATTGAAGCATTTTTCATTGATTTTCTTTAAGAAAATCCATGTATATTGGGTGTAGAAAAATGATGAAAATTTGATGTTTGGTTTTGGTTTTTATATTAATTTGGTGTTATGTTAATCAAAGCTTGATTTGGAAATTGGAAACAAGCAAAAATGGTGCATGGTTCTTCATGAAACCCGTGGCTTTGTAGGGTGGAAAAGATGTTGAAAATTTGATGATTTGATTTGTGGATTATGTTAGTTTGGTGCCATGTTAATTAAAGCATGAATTAGAATTTTGAAACAAGCAAAATTGTGCATGCTTCTTCGGTAAAAACTGTGGCTTATGAATATATAATAATGGGGAATTTTTGTGATGAATTGATGAGGAAATGAGTAATAAGAACCTTAGGAATAAAGAAAAATTTTCCTATGGTTTTAGAGAATGAAAACCGTGGCATATGCTAGGCTTAAATGAAAATTTTCTTAGGTTTTTAATGATTGAGATGATACCCTAAGAATGGAATGTGATAATTGAATATTGTGATGAAAATTTCTTGGTGTTGATTACCATGAAAACCGTGGCCTTGATTTAAGAAAAATAAATGGATTTGTGTTGTGATTTAAATGATGTTAATGTGGAAAAATTTTATACAAAGTTTGGTAACTTTGTATAAAATAGGCCTCAAGTATAGTACGTGGCAGGTACAAAGGTTCTGATGCGTACCTAATGCGGGAGAAACCTAAAAATACAAGCAAAAATGCTGTTAAAATTTCTAAAATGGCATAAGGGCATTTCGAGAAATGAGAAATAAAAATATAGGATCGGAAATAAAATCGAGACCCATTGGTGGGTTAGGGCTAATAATGAAAACCGAACTCAAAAAGAATAGTAAAACGACCCTTTAGTAACTAAAATACCGATAACGGGAAAAATTGACGTTAGGGGTATTTTAGGAAATGAGGGGGAAAATTTATAGATGGGATAGAAAACCCGAGTCCCTCAAGAATCAAGGCTTGGGAACGGATTGTGAATCATTTTAGGAGTAGTGAAATACTCATTTGAGGCTCAAAAATGCTAGAAAAATGAGAAAAGACCCTAGGTGTAGGATGAATAGTACTTGAGGGTTGGGTGATGAATAGTTATTGATTTTGCAGTAAATAAAGTTGTAAAAAGATACACAAGCCTAGGGAATATTATTTTATGATATTTGGGCTTAAAAAATCTTGGAAAAATGATGGAACGGAATTGTTACGGTCCCGAGACCTGTCGGGGCCAAAATGGTAATTTTAACCAAAATTTTTTGAAAGACTCAGAAAAGGACCGTAAAGGATCTAGAATGTTTAAAATAAGATTCTAGAGGCCATAATAAAGATTTTAAGGTTAAAATCTAAAAAATTATAAAGTATACGGGCGTGTACTATGGAACACGGCCGTGTAGTGTAAACCCCAGAGGTACACGGGCTTGAACACGGGTGTGTTACAGGTCGTGTACCACATAAAGAGTTGAAATGTGCTGTAAAATTTATCAAAAAATGAATATATCCAAAGTGATAATTGACGATGTGTATTAACAAATAATACTCTGTCTGTAGGGACCCAAACTAGAGAAGATATCAAAGCTGCAGAGGATTTCCGAGGGTAGACACTATCGCAATTATGGTAAGTTCAAGTATTTTCAAGTCTGCAACATGAAATATTGTGATATTTGATTTTGTACTAATTGTACATTAGTTGTAAGTTCTACGAGCAATAGGGTGTAGCAAGACTAACACGCCTAATGAATTGATAAGTTGAGAAGTGTACTATGGATATACTATGGAAAGAGTGTGACTAAAATTAAGACATACTTTTAAAGAGAGAATGTGTAAAACCTATGGGTAATAGAAGTTACTAACCTTGAGGTGTGATGTCCCATAAGTTACCATACCATCCAGCTGAGCTCTGACGTCGACCATGATGGCTGGCAACCTCGTGGGTCGTCGTCCTCTTACTTAACATACTTAACTTCTATTTTTTAATGTTCTCTTTTTAAAGCGGAAGCAATTTCTATAGTAATTTTTTTTTACTTACATATTATACATATATCTCTATCATACTCTTATAACATATAATTCATAAATTTCTTTCTTTCAACTTCCCTTTTGAACGCTTAGCGAAAGACTCATAGTAGTACCATACCCTCGCCCAGTCCCTTGGCACATGCAGAGCTGTCCGTTGTCCATCATATTACTTTAAACTAACAGGTTACTTACCTGCATCATATGAACAACTAATGAGCTAGATGCTCAGTAAGTTCAAACATACATTCATTAACTTATAATTACTAGTAATATATATTATTACTAGAATATATGACATCACATATAGACACATCATACATATCATCGAAACATAACATAATATATTATCCTCTTCATGCTCATTTATCTCTTCGCTCATTGTTCTCATCATTCTATCGATCATCTCTTATCATTCTATTCTAATCTCTTTATTTCTTTTCTTTTCATTTGTATCATTTCTTAACTTTCTGTTCTGAACCTTCTTATCTTTTCTATCGTTTTATCATCATTTCTTAACCTTTCGTATCTTAAAAGCCAGTAACATATACACTAGCGTAACATCACGTAAAAACGTGTCATTCACATTATACACATAACATCAAATACATCACATCACATATATTAATTCTATTATTATTCTTTTAAGCTTCATTTTATTATTTATTTATTTTTCATCGATTTCATTATGTCATTCTTTCATGTCATTCGTTTCTTTTCATGTCGTTCGTTTCTTTTCATGTCATTCGTTTCTTTTCTTTTCTTTTCGTATCGTTTCTTTTCACTTTCCTTTTGTGGGCCCATTGCTGGTCGCACCTTGAAGATTACTGCTTTCTTCTCCGAGGGGGTGATCTTTAACTACCGCACCTTCGGGATAGTGTCCAACCTATAAACTACCTCACCTTCGGGATAGCACCACATCTGTATGGAGGATATAGACATTAACCTCACCTACGGGAGGCCGGTACGCCAACAACTTAAGTTTTTAGTCTTATTATCCTGTATGCTTTTATTTTTCTTATATTGATTTTTCGTTGTACATCTTTTTCATGACATTCATAATCTTTCCTTTCTCATTTTTCATAGAACATTTCATGGGACATTTGTTCTTTTGTTGTTCTATCTTTCTTTCGTAATTCTTTCTCATTGACATCTCATTCTTTCATTCTTATTTCATAAGACATATATCGTTGTTTCATGTTGTTGTTTTTCTTTTCTTAATTCTTTACTTTACTTGTGTGTTTCATGTTGTTGTTTTTCTTAATTTTTAAGACATATGTCGTTGTTTCATGTTGTTCTTGTTGTTTTTCTTAATTCTTTTCTTAATTCATTGACATCTCATTCTTTTATTCTCATTTCGTAAGACATATATCATTGTTTCATGTTGTTGTTTTTCTTTTCTTAATTGTTTACTTTACTTGTGTGAATTATGTCAGTCACACTTTAGTATATATAGCACATATTACTTATATATCATCACATCACATCATAACGAACAAAAATACGTTTAGTTATGTGCAGACAATTATTCTTTATTTATCATTTCCATCATTCTATCTATCATATATTATCATCATACTCCTATCGATCACAGCCTATCATTGCTTCTCTTTCTTGTCTAACTCTTCACTTTCATATCACTTTTCATAAAACATCTATCCTTTCGTTCTCATAAAACACACCCTTTCTTAATTCCTTTCATTACCGATTATCGTCGCTCTATCAATCACAACTTAACTTCCATAAAACTTTTCATAAACATCTATTATTTCCTTTCATATCTCATCTCCTTTTTATGCATTCTATCATAACATTTTCATTCTTACTCACTCTTTCTATTCTTCTATCTCTCTTTCTCACATCTTTACTCTCATAAAGCTTTTATAATACAATATATATATTTTTTATAAATTATTTATTAAAACCTATCTTTTAACATCATCATAGTATTGCTATGGCGTTACTATAGCATCATCATAAATCACATCATGACATCTGCATACAAAACATATAAATACAATAAGTTTGTTCATAGTTGCAGACGGAAAAATGTCTGAACTTACTCATAGCGTGCTTATCCTCTTCTTGGAATCCATCGACGTCCTTTATCGTGTCTGGATCGGGTTTCTACAAACAAACTTTGTCCATTAATCACATTTTCATTTATAGCTTTTATTTTATTAAAAAGCTTGATTATGGTCTTATAACCCTTAATTATAGCCTTAGGACAGCTTTTTAAACCTTAATGGCCATTTTTGAATTTTTCTCCAACTTTTTGAAAAATTACGATTTTACCCCTAACTTTTGACAAAATTACAATTTTGCCCTTGGCGTGAATTTTCATAACTTAAACCTCAATTTTGGCTTTTAAAAACTTCATTACCCTATTCTGGGGTCATTGGGGCTCTTTTCCCATAATTTGAGAATCTTTGGGCAAAATGACCATTTTGCCCCTGGTGGGTCGTTTAACCATAACGTTTTCATTTTCATACTTAGGCTAGATTTTCTAAACCCAAAATCATCTAATTAACTTTTTAAATCTTATCGGACCTTTTCCGGATCAATTCTTATCATTTTGCCAATTTTTCACATTCCGGCCCTCGGGAAGTATTATTCCGACCTAAGAGTCGGTTTACTAATCGTAACTTGCCCATTCCTTTTTCCATGCCCTAATTCCTCAAGGGGGCTCGGGTTACCTTCCCGATCATATTTTTTACCCTTTGTTTCCCATATTACCCCTAGTGTCGTTTTTAGAAATTTCGGCAGCATTTCCGCTTAATTTTTGAGGTTCCAGCGTTTAGGAAATGCCTGAAAACTATCTATCCTGATGTAATTCTATCACGTACTAGACTAGAGGCCTAGATTTTACGTAAAACTCATATTGTTTATGTAAAATCATTACATTATCACATATTTTTCTTTTCCTCGCCATTTTCTTCTTTTTACATACATTCTTTTCCATAATTTTGATACCAATAATTATAAAACCATACAATAGTCCCAAACAATTAAATTGTGGAACGTAAAAAGGTCAGGATTTATACCGAATTGCAGTTTGGTCTTGACGGCATAAACCTTAATTCTTCATTCTTCATATCTGAGGACCCGTCTTGCAAATCCGACTCCGCGGATACGTCTGGAACATCGAAAATAGGCCAACGGGCCAAACCTCCAAAATTGGTCAACGGTCGGCATTGACCTCCGTTGACCGTCCGTTGACCAGTGGCGACGGTAGAAGGTGGGTAGTCCATCTTGAAGATCTCGATGAGAGGAATCCATTGGTGGTCTCAATTTCATGTTTGGAGGCCCCTATCGCCGGAAAATCCCCCTCGAAAGATCGGCGACAGCGGCGGCTTTGGAACTCCGCCATGCCTTAGTGGTTTTTCAAAATTAACTTGGGGCTTTTCTTCCCCATGCCGAGGCGTCCCTTTCTACACTGGTGGCGACCTCAACATCACTTGAAATGACGAGTCTCAAGGTGGCGATACGATGGTGATGGCGCGAGCTACGGCGGTGCAATCCGGCCATCGTTGGCTGAAAGAAGGCTGGGTTTTGTAGTACTCTTCACCACGAATCTTTTGGGACGAGAATCATGGCAATCGAAGCTCGGACGGTGGAGAAATCTCACCAGAAAGATTTCGGCTCCAGCGGCCTTCAAGCCGCCCGTGCGGTGGCGTGCGGCAGCTGTTTCGTCGCGTCGACCCATTGTTGGACTCAGCTCGGCGAGAGCTTTCCAATGGTGCCGGTGGTATCGTGAATGGAGGCGGTACATGAAAGTTGGTTACTGTTCATATTTGAGAGAATTTTGGGGTGAAAATCTGATTTTTTTTAAATTATGGGGAATTTCTGAATTTAACCCCCAAGATTTCCTATTTATACTCCCCTCCCTAAAATTTTTAACTTGGGCTATCCTGACTAATTTAGACGTGCTGAATCCAAATTTATCAGTTTTATCTTAATCTGAGGTCATCTCGACCAGTTTCTGGTACTACGTATTTTTCGCATTCCCGGTAGAAATTTCTGTTTTGTGCTCCATTGACTAATTTGAGCGTTCTGATCCCAAATATATCAATTTTATGTCAAGGTAATATCATCTTGACCTACTTCTTGATACTGTGAGTGGCACCCACGTGCTCACACCTAAAATCACTGTCAATCATTTTTCATCTTTTAACATTGTTAGAACATTTTATTTAGTTCTAAACAATATTAAATCACTTAATTTCACATTTTAACGCTTAAATTTATTGTGTATTTATTCTCTGAGAAATATAAATTTTCCTGGTTATTACATGAGGTGACAATTAATGTCGCTTGGTTAGAACTATAATTGAAAGATGGTAAAGACAATTATTAGCGTACCGCCCCTCCAACAATGTGGGGGAGGTTTACAAGTCCTATTGGGATATAATGACCTAGGAAACTGCGTATCTTTGTCATGTTTCTCGGAGTTAGCCACGTGCGAACTGCCTCAACCTTTGCTAGGTCTACAGATACTCCCTCCTTGGGGACTACATTACCTAGAAAGTAAACCTTCTCCAGCCAAAACTCACACTTGGAGAATTTTGGCATACAGCTGATGATCCTTTAACACGCGTAGTATTGCCCTCAAGTGTTCTTCATGTTCCTCCTTTATCTTGGAGTATATAAGTATGTTATCGATGAACATAATAATAAACTTATCCAAAACGTCCTTAAATACATGGTTCATCAAATTCAGGAAGGCTGCTGGAACGCTTGTCAGTCTGAACGACATAACGAGGAACTCGTAGTGGCCATAGCATGTTCGAAAAGCAGTTTTGGGCACATCCACATCCCTAATTCACAACTGATGGTACCCTGAATGCAACTCGATTTTCGAGAACACTGCAGCGTCTTAGAGCTGATCAAACAAGTCTTCATCCCATGGCAATGGGTACTTGTTCTTGATCGTGATTTTGTTCATCTCTTTATAGTCTATGCATATCTCAGTGTTTTGTCTTTCTTCTTCATGAATAGTACGGGTGCAACTTAGGGTGAACAGCTCTATCGAAAGAATCCCTTGTCTATTAAATCCTTCAGCTGGGCTTAGAGCTCTTTTAGCTCTGCAGGGCCCATGTAGGAAAATAAATCGGCAAAAACGTATCAGAGTGGCGCAGCGGAACAATAAAAATTTTTAGATCATTAAATATCTCATGATGCCATATACAATAAATCAACAACAATTAAAACTCATACCTCAAGGACGCCAATCTGCAGGAGGAGAATGACCGGAGGCTTCAACCAACTAGCCTTCTCTACTATTCTCCAATTCCCGAATGGCTGAGTGTGTGGGCACTCTGAACCTCGATCGGTATGCTAGCACTGCTAGTCTTCTTCCGACCACCCAGATCTCTAAAGAACTTTATTGTCACGATGAGCTGTGCAACAATAAGCCTGCTCACCTGAGAGTCTGTGGTCTGTGAGAACTGGAGTGGCAGGACCTCTATTTATAGACCTGCATGAGGTGATTTTCTGAATTCGAATTGGACTAGGAAAAGATTTTTTTCCCTTATCTTTAACCAAAAAATCCGAATTTTTCCATAGGATAATCCTAACAATAAATTCGGTTTTTCCTAAGATAAATCCAATCCAAATCTTAACAAGATTTTAACTAGAATTTTATCTCCCTTTTTCAACCAAAAAATCCGAAATTCACAAGGAGAAAATCTTCCAAAAGATTTCGGCCATTATGGATAAGGGAGAATCAAAAATTCCACTAGGATTTTCAAGCTTGAATCTTATCTCAACCTTATCCAAAATTAACCGAATTTTCCTTGGATAAAGGCTCCAAAATTTCGGCCACTTTTAGGGAAGGAGAGAATCCAAATTCAACTAGGATTGAAACTTGAATTTTCCCTTGATTCTTATCCACAAAAACCGAATTTTCCATTGAGGATTATCCTCAAAAAAATTCACCCACTTTTGTGGGGATTTGGATTCAAAATTCAAGTAGGATTCTAACAAGATTATCCTCTCCAAATCCAACTCAAATTCGAATTTCAAACCTTGTGGATTTTCCACAACAAATTCGAATCCTACTTGGACTGTGATTCAAAATTTGAATTTCAAATTTCAAATTCAAAATTCGAATCCTACTTGGACTGTGATTCAAAATTTGAATTTCAAATTTCAAATTCAAATTTCAAATTCAAATTTCAAATTTCAAATTTCAAATTTCAAATTTAAATTTCAAATTCAAATTTCAAATTCGAATTTCAAATTCAAATTTCAAATTCAAATTTCAAATTCAAAATTCAAATTTCAAATTTCAAAATTCTAATTTCAAATTTCAAAATTCAAATTTCAAATTCCACAAAACGGTTGTGTTTCATATTCTTTTTCTCATGGATAATTTTCTACAACTCCAATCCAATCTCAAATAAAATCATGGCAACTTTATTTGGAGTTCGAATAATTGTGTACTCTATTATCCAAAACAAAATCTGAATCCAACCGGAGAGAATCTTGTCTACCATCCTAATCCTGTGTCATCACCATCCACGCATAATAAACTAGCCAATAGCATACACAAATCAATTTGCCAAACGTTAAGGAATTATGTGGAGCTAGTAGAGGGACTGATTGGACATATATAATCGGGCTCCCGTGATTCCATATGATCATCATTCTGTACCGAACAACTCAATCATATGATCACTAACTTCAGAGTCACACCACTATAAACCTGAAACTGAACTCCCAATTATATACCGTATTACGTAAGCCTGTGATGAGCTACCATCCAATGACCTTGTCATATATGCAAAACCCTCATATGATATCCATGATCAGCCTTAGGTCAAAGTCCGTTTAATCCTACTGATCAGGCTATCTTAAAGTTCCATTATACTACCGAATCAAGAAAATGATTATTCACCATATGTGAATAAGAAGTCATCCGCCCAGCAGACGACCCAAGGCCTTGTCCATTTTCACATTCAGTATAATGCCTTCAAAAGGATACCTTTAACTCCTCAGAGCTATGATTCCGATATCTGCAAACAAACCCTTCATCGTATACAAGTCATGCACCCAACGAACCGGTCTATAAGCTTACTACCTCTGAGACGCTTTAGCCATTGGAACATCAAAGTACACAAGTCATATACATGAAGTAGTTCATTTACTCAGGATTAAGGTTATTGCACAATGAACGTCAAAAGCAGATTGATCCACTCATAGTGGACTACGTAGATCAATCACGCTTTAGTCCCGGTCTAATATGTCACCACCGAGCAACATATCCATGTCTCTACTTGGGAGTCCAGCTGCAGACAGTCAAGACAGACCGTCCCCTCCAAGGCTTTAGACAACATAATAGTCTTAACATGAGTTAGATGCTCGGTCTAACCCCATAGACTACAGACCATAGTTTAGACTGCTAACTTTAGAACATTGTCTTCTCGCATACAAAAGTCCATTGCATGCAACGTTCTAACAGTTTTAACACAAGCAGTCAGTGAGCCATATTTGCTTACATTTACTTTAACATGTAAATAAGACGAGGACAGATAGCAATGTAATGAATAACCTCTATATATAATTTTATTATCCAGTTCAAAATGAATACATCAAAAATGTTTCTAATACTTAGGGCATTTCCTAACAATCTCCCACTTGCCCTAGGCCAGTAGATGTGCCACGTTACGCATCCCTATCACCTCTACATGCCTTTCAAAGCTTCTAGCTACCAAAGTCTTAGTAAAGGGATCAGCGATGTTGTCCTCGGATGCGATCTTACATACATCCACTTGTCCTGTCTCCACATGCCCTCTAATAATGTGATACCTTCGAATGCCTAGAACATAATTAGCTTCTCCCAAGTCCTTCATGTCAAACTGTTGGTGTAACCAAAGCTTGACCGATGATAAATTCCCTACATCATTCCCAATGAGTAGTATATCATCGTCATAGAGTATCAGAAAGACCACTTTTCCATCCTTAATACGTTTATAAACACAAGGTTCATCAACGTTCTGCTCAAAACCAAATGTCTTAATCGCTTGATCAAACCTCTGGTTCCATGAGTGGGATGCCTGCTTTAATCCATAAATGGATCTAAGCAACTTGCAGACTTTCCTTTCTTGGCCTTTTGCTACGAACCCTTCGGGCTGTATCATATAGATACACTCTTCAAGATGGCTATTCAAGAATGCCGTCTTGACATCCATTTGCCACATCTCGTAATCGAGAGCCGTAGCAATGGACAGAAGAATACGGATAGACTTCAGCATAGCAACAGGCGAAAAGGTTTCCTCGTAATCGATTCCAGCCTTTTGCGTGTATCCCTTTGCAACCAGTCTAGCTTTGAAAGTTTCCACTCTCCCTTCCGTATCCTTCTTTCTTTTGTAGACCCATTTGCATCCAATGGGTTTTATCCCATCCGGCAAATCTACAAGTTCCCAAACAGAGTTGGATTTCATAGAATCCATCTCATTGTTCATAGCCTGTTTCCAAGATCTAGAATCAACATCCTTTATAGCTTCATCATATGTGACCGGATCTTCCTCATGCTCATGAGCCTCGGCCTGGTGTACCTCAGCATCATACATAAAGAAATTAGGTTTCTTAGAAACCCTCCCACTACGACGAGGCACCCTAAATTGTTGATCGTCTGCAGGTCTTTCACTGGAACTCGGACTTGCGTCCAAGACCGAAATCTGTGGAGCTGTTCTTTCACCTGATAACTCCTCTAACACCACTTTGCTTCGAGGTTTAAAGTCATTCATGTGACTTTCCTCCAAGAATGTCGCATAGGTTGAGACAATGACCTTTTGTTCCTTCGGGTTATAGAACAGACCTCCTTTAGTTCCCTTTGGATACCCTACAAACATGCAAAATTCTGATCTTGGTTCCAACTTCTTCGCATCCCCATCCAGTACATGTGCCGGGCAGCCCCATATTCTCATATGTCCAAGGGAGGGCTTCCTGCCACGCCACAATTCATACGGAGTTCTAGGAATTGATTTGCTCGGAACCTGGTTCAGAATATAGCACGCCGTTTGTAAAGCATGTCCCCAAAATGATAATGGCAGCGTTGAGTAACTCATCATGGACCGTACCATATCCAATAAGGTCCTGTTTCTCCTTTCGGCTACACCATTCTGTTGTGGAGTACTAGGTGCAGTCAATTGGGATAATATCCCATTCTCTATAAGATGTCCTAGAAATTCATCGGAGAGGTATTCGCCACCTCGATCGGATCGAAGTGTCTTTATGGATTTATCCAATTGCTTTTCCACTTCCGCACGATACTCTTTGAACTTATCAAAGGTTTCGCTCTTGCAGTGCATCAGATACACATATCCATACCTCGAGTAATCATCTATGAAAGAGACATAGTACTCGAAACCTCCTCGTGCTGTGACGTTCGTGGGGCCACATACGTCAGTGTGCACAATTTCTAAGAGCTCCTGTGCCCTTGTACCCTTAGCTCCAAAAGACCTCTTAGTCATCTTACCCTATAGACAAGACTCACATTGGGGAAGTCGTACCTCCTCCAGAGATTCCAGAGGACCGTCTTTCACCAATCTTTGAATCCTATCCTGATTAATATGACCAAGTCTTAAATGCCAAAGATATGCCTTGTTAGAGTGAGAAACTTTCAACCTTTTAGAGTTATCAATTAATTCAGTGTCAAGTAGTGAGTACATCTTTGGTCTGATCAAATATAGGTTTCCATCCATCCATCCAGAACAGATAAAAGACTTATTTCTATGAATATCAACTCTTTTACTAAAAGAAACTGAATAAGAATCCTTTATTAAACAAGCTACCGATATAAGGTTCCTCCTAAAATTAGGAACATAAAAACAGCCTTTCAATAAAATAAACCTAAATTGATCAAAATAAAGATGAACGTCTCCCACTGCCTCAGCCACCACAAAGCTACCATCTCCAGTCCGCAACGAGAGGCTCCTATCATGTAGACTTCTCGTTTCCACGAACCCCTGCATAGAAACACAAACATGATTAGTGGCGCCCGAATCAATGACCCATGTGTCTTTCGATTCTTCCACCAAACACGCTTCTAAGTAATGAAGTTCATTATCTTCCTCGCCCTTGGAGGCTAGGAATTCCTGGCAAGCCTTCTTGAAGTGACCTACCTTCCCACAGTGGAAGCATTTGGACTTTTTAGGGTCCTTTGGCTTCTTGTTCTTCTTCTTCTTCTTCCCGTCCGAGACAGGAGGATTAGAAGAACTGGAAGCCACTTGCTTCTTATTTGGCCTCTTCCTCTTCCGTGAGGGATTGGAAGATTCCGCCAAATTGGCCTCTCCTTTAGATCGGACCGTATCCTCATCCCTGATCATCCGCTCATAAGCCTGTAGTTGCTTCATGAGCTTGGTAAGTCCTAACTCCTTTGTCGCCAGATTGTATGCGGCCTTAAACCCCACAAAATCTTTAGACAGAGTCTTGAACACCATCTCGATCTGGGTGTTATAGTCCAACTCAGCACCATTCTCGGCAGCCTCAGCGAAGAATCCCATTAGAGTGATCATATGGTCCTTCACCGGAGTACCCGCCTTTTGCTTGGAGTTCATAATGCTGGTGATAGCGGACTGTCCAGCCAATTTTTCTTGGCCTCCGAACATGTCCTCCAGATTGTCCATGATCTCCCCAGCAACTTGATAAGTCTCATGCTGCTTCTATAAAGCACTCGTCATGCTAGCAAGGATGTAGCATCGAGCTATTTCATTGGATTCTCTCCAACGATTATAGGCAACCGGGACCTCCTCAAGTGGTGTGTCAGGTTTGGGCCCAGGTGGGCATGGTTCGTCTAGTACGAACTTGTGTCTCTCGTAGCTGAGAACTATTAATAGATTTCTTTTCCAATCTTTATAATTGTCGCTATTCAACTTATTTTTAGTAAGTATTGAAATGAGGGGTGTCGGTGACATTTTGAACTGAAATAAAATTATACTAGACATCATTACAAAGCCCAAGCAAATATGCAGATAATTTAGCAAATAAAACATACAAGTATGTTCCTACATGAAACTTGAAAAAAATGTAGCATTGCAACGGTAATTCTCAGCACCTATTGCCCCAAGCCACCGAGGGGTGGTCATGAGAACAAATAGCCGGAACATGGACCCCGTCCAATTAATATATGTTACCTTAAATACTCCAAGGTTAAGACATATTAATAACCGCTTATTTGGCCACCAGTTTAGTTAACAGAGCTTCTAGGGAAGGTTAATAACTAAACGAGTCTTGAGTGTATAACCATTGTTTACGTAGCCCGATCCACGTCCTACCAAGCCACCGAGGGGTGGTCATGAATAGGATCGCACCCAAACACGTTTTCCACATAGGAGATCCAATCTAGTATACCGACGGTGGTAAACACCTACCGAGGGGTGTGGTCAGGTCAGAACTGACGCGAGGCGTTACAATGCTTTCACATATGGATCAACAATGGAGGCCGTGGGCTTTGTTTGAAACCCTCTCCCACTCAATATTTTGAAAAACATGCAAGTTTTGACAAATTATGTATGATCAATATAGTATGAGCGGCACTCACCTATCCTATATGACATGTTATCAAATATGCATACAAAACATCCATCAATACATATTTATACATCCATGACATATCACAGAAAAATAATTGACAGAATAACCAAGCCATGGTTCCATCCTAGAACAAAGAAAATAAAGATTACAAAATTCCATCCAAAGCATTCTTTGGGTCTTGAATTTTGTTCCGTCTTCTTGTATCCATCTTTATGTAGCCTCTCCATTTATTTCTCATCCCAAGAATTATTTAAAATTTAAATTTCCAAAAATTTAAATTTCAAATTCAAACTCCAAATTCGAATTTCAAATTTAAATTTCTAATTCAAATTTTAAACAATTTTAATCATCATGTGTAATAATATGTAATTTCAAAAATTTCAAATTTTCAATTACATATTTTTTAAACATGATTTAAAATTAAATCTCAAATTTAAAAATCAAAATTTTTTAAATTTTGGACCGCCACCCGTGAAGGCGGCAGCTGCCGTGGGCAGCCACCAACCCCGGAGGGGCTGGCAGCCCACGGTTGCCCCTTGTGCAGCCTGCCGGGCTGCAGGCCAAGCCTGCAGCGCCAGGCTGCACGCCCAGGCTGGGCGCAGCAGCCGGCAGGCTGCAGGCCAAGCCTGCAGCGCCAGGCTGCACGCCCAGCCAGGCTGCACGCCCAGGCTGGGCGCAGCAGCCGGCAGGCTGCAGGCAGCGCCTGCAGCCAGTGGCTGCATGCCCAGGCTGCGGCCGGCCTTGGGCAGGCTGCGCCACCCTCGGCTGCAGGCCAAGCCTGCGGCCGTGGGTGATGTTTGCCTGCATAGGGGCTGCCGCAGCCCCATCCTGCCCGAGGGCAGGGGCTGCAGCCCCACCAAGGCCCGTCGGCCTATTCCGAGGGGTCGTGTCTCGATTTTCGTGCCATATTCCAATTTACCTATTAGGATCTCCAAAAATTAATTTGAATCCCAATTAAATTGAAATTTTCCACACAATCAAAATTTCAATCTTTAAATTAAATTTAACTTTTGGGAAAAATAAATTACGGTCTTCAATCTTCAATCTCCTCCAAGAATATAAAAAATTCCTAAACCGTTTCCGGTGTACAAAAATTCTAACCATAAAAAATCTAAGAGATAAGAATTAAAATCCATGGGAAAATTACAGTGTTAATAAACTGCTCCCATGGTTACATAAAAATTCCTAGATACAATTTTTCTAAATTCTAAGGAACCATAACCGGTATAAACAAGCATGCTTATAATAATTCAAAAAATTAAAATAACCACATACTTTATACATAATACATGATAACAACATAAAGGAACCCTAGAATGCCACTCTCTAAATATCAAATCCATACATAAATAAAAAGACTAAGTAATTGTCTAATTTATGTGCATGGCATAGTCATGAGATGGCTCTGATACCAATTGTAGGAAAATAAATCGGTAAAAACGTATCAGAGTGGCGCAGCGGAACAATAAAAATTTTTAGATCGTTAAATATCTCATGATGCCATATACAATAAATCAACAACAATTAAAACTCATACCTCAAGGACGCCAATCTGCAGGAGGAGAATGACCAGAGGCTTCAACCAACTAGCCTTCTCTACTATTCTCCAATTCCCGAATGGCTGAGTGTGTGGGCACTCTGAACCTCGATCGGTATGCTAGCACTGCTAGTCTTTTCCGACCACCCAGATCTCTAAAGAACTTTATTGTCACGATGAGCTGTGCAACAATAAGCCTGCTCACTTGAGAGTCTGTGGTCTGTGAGAACTGGAGTGGCAGGACCTCTATTTATAGACCTGCATGAGGTGATTCTCTGAATTCGAATTGGACTAGGAAAAGATTTTTTTCCCTTATCTTTAACCAAAAAATCCGAATTTTTCCATAGGATAATCCTAACAATAAATTCGGTTTTTCCTAAGATAAATCCAATCCAAATCTTAACAAGATTTTAACTAGAATTTTATCTCCCTTTTTCAACCAAAAAATCCGAAATTCACAAGGAGAAAATCTTCCAAAAGATTTCGGCCATTATGGATAAGGGAGAATCAAAAATTCCACTAGGATTTTCAAGCTTGAATCTTATCTCAACCTTATCCAAAATTAACCGAATTTTCCTTGGATAAAGGCTCCAAAATTTCGGCCACTTTTAGGGAAGGAGAGAATCCAAATTCAACTAGGATTGAAACTTGAATTTTCCCTTGAATCTTATCCACAAAAACCGAATTTTCCATTGAGGATTATCCTCAAAAAAATTCGCCCACTTTTGTTGGGATTTGGATTCAAAATTCAAGTAGGATTCTAACAAGATTATCCTCTCTAAATCCAACTCAAATTCGAATTTCAAACCTTGTGGATTTTCCACAACAAATTCGAATCCTACTTGGACTGTGATTCAAAATTTGAAATTCAAATTTCAAATTCAAATTTCAAATTTCAAATTTCAAATTTCAAATTTCAAATTATAATTTCAATTTCAAATTTCAAATTCGAATTTCAAATTCAAATTTCAAATTCAAATTTTAAATTCAAAATTCAAATTTCAAATTTCAAAATTCAAATTTCAAATTTCAAAATTCAAATTTCAAATTTCACAAAACGGTTGTGTTTCATATTCTTGTTCTCATGGATAATTTTCTACAACTCCAATCCAATCTCAAATAAAATCATGGCAACTTTATTTGGAGTTCGAATAATTGTGTACTCTATTATCCAAAACAAAATCTGAATCCAACCGGAGAGAATCTTGTCTACCATCCTAATCCTGTGTCATCACCATCCATGCATAATAAACTAGCCAATAGCATACACAAATCAATTTGCCAAACGTTAAGGAATTATGTGGAGCTAGTAGAGGGACTGATTGGACATATATAATCGGGCTCCCGTGATTCCATATGATCATCATTCTGTACCGAACAACTCAATCATATGATAACTAATTTCAGAGTCACACCACTATAAACCTGAAACTGAACTCCCAATTATATACCGTATTACGTAAGCCTGTGACGAGCTACCATCCAATGACCTTGTCATATATGCAAAACCCTCATATGATATCCATGATCAGCCTTAGGTCAAAGTCCGTTTAATCCTACTAATCAGGCTATCTTAAAGTTCCATTATACTACCGAATCAAGAAAATGATTATTCACCATATGTGAATAAGAAGTCATCCGCCCAGCAGACGACCCAAGGCCTTGTCCATTTTCACATTCAGTATAATGCCTTTAAGAGGATACCTTTAACTCCTCAGAGCTATGATTCCGATATCTGCAAACAAACCCTTCATCGTATACAAGTCATGCACCCAACGAACCGGTCTGTAAGCTTACTACCTCTGAGACGCTTTAGTCATTGGAACATCGAAGTACACAAGTCATATACATGAAGTAGTTCATTTACTCAGGATTAAGGTTATTGCACAATGAACGTCAAAAGCAGATTGATCCACTCATAGCGGACTACGTAGATCAATCACGCTTTAGTCCCGGTCTAATATGTCACCACCGAGCAACATATCCATGTCTCTACTTGGGAGTCCAGCTCCAGACAGTCAAGACAGACCGTCCCCTCCAAGGTTTTAGACAACATAATAGTCTTAACATGAGTTAGATGCTCGGTCTAACCCCATAGACTACAGACCATAGTTTAGACTGCTAACTTTAGAACATTGTCTTCTCGCATACAAAAGTCCATTGCATGCAACGTTCAAACAGTTTTAACACAAGCAGTCAGTGAGCCATATTTGCTTACATTTACTTTAACATGTAAATAAGACGAGGACAGATAGCAATGTAATGAATAACCTCTATATATAATTTTATTATCCAGTTCAAAATGAATACATCAAAAATGTTTCTAATACTTAGGGCATTTTCTAACAGCCCATTCGGTATGGGGCCTTAAAGATGAGAGCTGATCCTGGTAGCAGTTCAATCTCAAATGAGATTTCACGCTTTGGCAGAAGTCTTGGAAGATCTTCTAGAAATACTCCCACGAATTGTGACAACCTGTGCCCTGAGTGGTCCGGACCATCACTTAAACCTACTACTGATACTTAAACTTACTTGAAAACTAATACTACTTACTTAAAGAATAGTTACTTAACTTATCTGGCTTGAAAACTGATACTCAACTTACTTACTTAATACTATAATTTTACGGGTATATTTTTTTTATACATACATACGTTCTACTATTCATGTGCATACATATATTTTACAAATATAGAGGTTTAAACAACTGAAGTTCAATCTTACATACATACTTATGAAATTGCTTAACTGATGACTACTAAAAATATAATGTTTGCTTAATATTATGCAGAAGTCAAAACTTGTGGTGGTATCTATAACCTCACCCTCACATCCACCTCTGCCGTCGTCACCGGCCAATGTGGTCTAAGCCATAGGTCGCTTACCTACAGCATGAATACACACTGTGAGCTTTATGCCTAGTAAGTACAACATGTCATCCACAAAACATGTTTAAATCATAGTACATGCTTAAAACATATAAGCATCTCATGTACCAATATGTACCACACACTAAAACATTCCATATACTAGAGCATCATATATCACTGAATGCAGAACTGAAACATCATGTACTAAATGCATATCTACTATAGCTAGAAGCATACTGAACTATAGCTAAGGTATATCATGAACAATGCATGAACTAATTATGTTCATATTATACTTCAATACTTTTTATTTTTCCTACGTCTAGCTGAGGGCCCGTGTGTCAGTACCGAATGGGCGTGGATCCATGGATTCACCGAGACCATTCTTTCTTTATGTGCCTCGACTTGGGCTCATTACGTCCGGCTCATTACGTATTCTGTGTGTGACGTTCTGTGCCCTTAATGGCCTGAGCCATCACTAAAAACTACTACTCGATCTGTTTCTTTAAAACTGATACTTAAACTTGTTTAGATATCAAAATTTTAGGGATTTTTTTTATACGCGTACGTAGTTACTATTCACATACATATACTGTTAAAATGCAAAATCTGAAAACATAGGGATTTTAATTATACATATATATTTATACTGACTGTTTAATTAAATACTATTCCAAATATGCTATTTAACTATTACTATTCAAAATTACTATTTAACTATTACTATTCAAAAATACTATTTAACCGTTACTATTCAAAGATACTATTTAACTATTACTATTCAAAAATACTTATTACATAAACTATGCAGAAGAATACTCGTGGTGTATCCATAACTTCACCCTCACATCTGCCTCCACTACCATCATCGCCCATTGCTATTTATGTCATAGGACGCTTACCTACAGCATGAACACACAATGTGAGCTTTATGCCTAATAACTACAATATGTTACCTATCAGCGGATAGTTTATACTCTTGCCTTCGTCATAGTATAGGTACCTCCTTGTAATCATAATGCATTTCGTTAACATTCACTCTAAGGTCACTGTGGTTATTAGTGACTAATAAAAACTCTATCGTTAGGTGATACCGATCCTTATCGGTACTAATTGCCCTTCTCTTGAAAGTTTGATTTTCTAATCATGGTTAATTAATTTATTTACCCAACAAATTAATTAACGTTGCTCTTAGGTCACTCTATCATTATGTGGTACCGATGTCGATCGGTACCCAACTGCTCTACTTGGGGAATTTGATATTAATTTTCTAATCATGCTTAATTAATTTCTCTACTTGACAAATTAATCACTATCTTTCATTATCCCGTTCAAACTCAGTCCTTGACTAGTTAACCGACCAGTCAACTGACCGGATACCTCATGTATTGACTGTTTAGCCTATCAGGTTACCTTTACCGATTTAATTGTCTCAAATTTTATACTTAGCTTACACCCATCCCTTGAGTGACACTATTCCGACATAGGGGTCGTTTTCTTACATTTCGAGATTTCTAATCGGCGATCTACTACTCCTCAAAACATCCATCCTTATTTCTCAGGCCTAGGTTACCGAGGGGGGCTCGGGTTTCTATCCTGGTCACATTTTTACCCTTCATTTCCTAAAAACCCGTTTGTACGGTTTTAGAAATTTTGGCAGCATTTTCGCTTAATTTTTGGGCTCCCGACGTTTAGGAAACACCTCAAAACCATCTAACCAATTCTAATCTATCACGTACTAAACCAGAGGCCTAATTTTTATGTAAAACTCAACTTTTTAAGTAAAAATATTCACATTTCCTCACATTTTCTTTTTCTACATTTCATCCCTTTTTCTTACAATTTCTCAAGCCAGCAATCCATAATTAAGACACAATTATTCCAAAAATAAAATGAGAAATAAAGGAATCAAAACCACTACCAAAATTGTTCCCATCAACGATCAAAATAGTCATTCGGTCTCGATCGCACAATCTTTGAATGGTCGTTCTTCACTTTTGAAATTTCAGCTTGCAAATCCGATGCCGCAGATGTGTCCGAAACGTCAAAAATAAGCCAATGGGCCATTCTTCAAATTTTGGTAATCGGGTCGTCGTTGACTATCCGTTGACCGGCATTGACTACGGCAGTGAGGGAAAAGGTAGCCACCATCTTAAAGAACTTGATGAGAGGAATCCATTGGTGGTGTCAATTTCACCAATCGAGCCTCCTACCACTGGAAATCAACCCTCGAAAGGTGGCGACGGTGGCGGTGGTTGGTTCTCCATCTTCCTGTCGTTGTTGCCCAAAATTGTTTTGGGGTTTTCGTTCCTCGTGTCCTTCTGATCATTTTGGTACCCACTATGTCACTTAACTCCGCCGTAATCAACGGATTCCACAACGGTGACGGTGGCGGCAGTGGCGACGGTGATGGTTGGGCGGTGCAATCCAGCGGCTGTTGAGCTAAAATGAAGCCTGGGTTTTGTTCTACTCTTCACCGCAAATCCAATGGGACCAGAATCGTGGCATTTAGACGTCGAATGGCGGGGATACAGTGGTTTGAAAATTTCAGCCTCCGGCAGCTTTGGATGGCGGGTGTACCTTCCTCTGGCGTCGGTTTCGTCAACTCGGCACACCGTTGGACCCACTCGTCAAGAGCTTTCCAATGGTGCCGGCGGTGTCAAAAACGGAGGTCGGATTCGATTGGTGGTTACTGTTCATATTCGTGTGGTGTGGGGGAGAAAAGTGGTAAGGAAAAATAATAGGGGCTTTATTTTACAAAGAATCAAAAATTTCCATCCCTTTATACTAATTTTTTGAAAAATTTTAACATAGGCTATACTGACTAATTTGGGTGCGCTGAATCCAAATATATCAGTTTTATTTTCATCTGAGGTCATCTCGACCAGTTTTCCGATACTATGATTTCCCGGTCAAAAATTTTGTTTTGTGCTCAAATAACTAATTTGAGCATGCTGATTCTAAATATATATGTTTTATTTCAAGAAAAGGTCATCTTGACCGATTTCTTGATACTGTCGGTTGTGCCGACACTGTGTTGACACTACATACGTATAACGAGACGTTTTCGCGCGAAATTTCAAACACAGTTTCTCCTAACTAATTTGGATGTGCTGATTCCAATTTTATCAGTTTTACGTCCATCTGAGGTCGTCTGGACCAGTTTTCGAGATTTGTGTGACCCTATCTTGAAAAACATGTCTTGTGCTGAATTGACTAATTTGGGCATTATGAGTCTAAATATATCAGTTTCGGGCTGAGAAAAGGTCGTCTTGACCCTCTTCCTGATACTGCATATCTCTCAAACAAAAATTCCCATTTTGTGCTCAATTGACTAAATCGAGCCTAGTAACTATAATTATATCAGTTTTAGGTCAAATTAAGGCCGTCTTGGCCATTAACCTGACACTGCATTTCTACAGTTCACTATTTCTTGCTTTTTGTTTAACTGACTAATCTGAGCATTTTGGCTCTGATTTTGTCAAGCTCTGGGCGAGAAGAGGTCATCTGGACCATCATCCTCGATACTATACATCTATTAGGGCAATTATCGCTGTTGTGCTCAGATGATCAGTCTGAGCATACTGATGACTAGCTCATCGGTTCTGTATCAAGAAATGATTGTCTGGACTGGTTTCTTGATACTGCGTGTGTCACATGCACACTCATGTATACTAAGGTCAACCGATCTCACTCTCGATTACCCCTTTCACTGCATGACAGTTCTGTGTCAAGAAATGGTCGTCTAGATCGGTTTCTTGATACTACAGGTCTCACATGCACACTTACATAATAGGGTAGATCGATTTCACTGTCAGTCACCCCTATCACAGTATGAATAATAATTAAACATTATTATACTCATTTAATTCATTCAACTGGAAAGTATATTGTATTTATTAACTTAATTACTCATTTCATAGTAATTAAGTTTCATAATTCATGAAAGTCATTACAGCGGCTCTCTGCTCATTACACAGCCTTCTACACAGGCTCTTACACGGGCGTGTGCAAGGCAACACAGGTGTGTACATTTCGAACATGAGCGTGTACTAGTTGAGATTGCTCAAAACGCCCATGTTCTGAAACACGTTCACTAACCTGAGCAGTACACGGCCACTTACACGGGCCGTGTACCTGACCATGTTACACTACACGGCCATGTACTCTTACACGGCTTCTTACACTTCAACAGTCTAAACGGCACATAGCCACTTACATGGCCGTGTACCTGACCATGTTCTTCAAATGTGTACCAAAAAGCTTAAAAATACTCCAAATGAATTCCTTAATTACTTATTACTTGGTAAGTAGGTTCTGTGAATATGGGGATCATTACAACCTACCCCCCTTAAAAAAATTTTGTCCTCAAAAATTAGAATAATTTTGGGAAGTCTCGTCTCATATCTTCTTACCATTCTCATGTGGCTTCCTCAATGCTATGATTCCACCATAACACTTTTACTAGTAGTATAATTTATTCCTAAGTACTTTCTCCTCTTTGACTATGATCTACATGGGTTTCTCCTTGTACGTCGGATCAACGTGTACTACAACAGGTTCTTGACTCAGAACATAAGAGCTGTTTGGCACATACTTCTTCAGCATCAAGACGTGAAGGATGTTGTGCGCTGTAGCTAACGCGGGATGAAGCGTTAGTCTATAGGCCACCTTCCCAACTTCCTCTATTATCTCGAAGGGTCCTATGTACCTAAGACTGAGCTTTCATCTCTTTTCAAAACGCATCACCCCTTTCATGGGTGCCGCCTTGAGAAAGACCGAGTCTCCTACTTGAAGCTCGAGGGGTCTATGACTCTTATTGTCAAAATGCTTCTGTCAACTGTGCACTGTATCTAACATTTCTTGTATCAGCTTCATGTCTGCCGTGGTATTCTTGATGATGTCCGAGCTAATTAGTCGTTTTTTCTCCGATCTCGTACCAATGAGTCAGAGATATGCATTTCTTTCCACAAGGTGCCTCATACGGTACCATTCCTATCGAGGAATGGTAGCTACTATCATACAAGAACTCACTCAAGGGTAGCTTCCGATCCCAATTTCCTTTGAAGTCTAGGATACAGGCTCTCAACATGTCCTCTAATGTCTGTATGGTCCTCTCAGACTGACTGTCAGTCTGAGGATGGAATGTTGTACTGAACTCAAACTTATACCCTAATGCGGCCTGAACGCTTTGCCAAATTCTGGAGGTGAAGCATCCGTTACAATCTGAGATGATCGACTTTAACATTCTGTGCAGTTTTACAAACCGAGCCGCATAGATTTCTGATACTCGTTCCACCGAGTAGCTATCTTTTATCATAAGAAATCTAGCTGATTTTTGTCAATCTATCTACGATCACCCAGATTGCATCATTATCGTTGGAGCTCCTTGGCAGTTCGACCACAAAGTCCATCGTGATCTGATCCCATTTTCATTCAGGTAGCTTAATTTTCTGTAATTCTATTGCTTGATGCCTGTGTTTTGCCTTAACCTTCTGACACGTAAGGTATCTGGCGACGAATTTGGCAACATCATTTTTCATCTTAGGCCACTAAAAGCTATCTTTTAAGTCCTTGTACATCTTATTTGCCCCTGGATGTACAGAGTATGGCATTTCGTGAGGCTCTGAAAGGATTTGCTTCCTGAGTTTCTCATCATTCGGAACACATACTTTATCCTTGTAATAGAGTATGCCATCCTTAGTGACTCTAAACTCTGAACTTTGGTCCTCTGTAGCCTCCTTTTTGAGCTTGTTTAGGGACAAATCGAAGCCCTGACCTATCTTGGTCTCTTCTTGGAGCGTCGATTGGAGTGTCATGTCAGACAACCTCCTTGTCAAAATCTTGATCTCGTTGCTACATAGCTCCCCTTGTAGCGCTCTCGGCAAGGCACTGATAGCCATAAGCATAGTAAAATGCTTCCGACTTTGTGCTTCGACCACTTTATTGGCTTTTCCCAAATGGTATAGGATCTTGCAGTCATAATCCTTTACCAACTCTAGCCATTTATGTTGCTTCATGTTGAGCTCTTTCTGCGTGAAGATATATTTGAGGCTCTGGTGGTTGGTGTAAATCTCGCACTTGACTCTGTACAGGTAGTGCCTCCATGCTTTTAATGCAAAACCTACCGCTGCTAGCTCTAGATCACATGTTGGGTAGCTCTTCTCAGGGTCTTTGAGTTATCGTGAAGCATATGTGACTACTCTGCCCCTCTACATCAACACGGCTCTCAACACGGCTCTCAACCCAGTTTTAGATACATCACTATAAATCATAAAGCTTCCCTGACCAGCATTTGGAATGGTCAGTATTGGAGCACTTGTGAGTTTTTGTTTCAGCTCTTGAAAGCTTTCCTTACACTTGTCGGTCCATTCATACCTCTTTCCCTTCATGGTAAGCGCTATGAGCTGTGCGACTAGCTTTGAAAAACCCTTGACAAAACGTTGATAGTATCTCACTGAGCCTAGGAAGCTGTGGATCTCCGTCACATTTCTCGGAGCTGGCCTCATGCTAACTATGTCAATTTTCATCGGGTCGATGGACACTCCCTCCTTGGAGACTACGTGGCCTAGGAAATGGACCTTCTCTAGCCAAAACTCATACTTGGAGAACTTGGCGTATAGGTCATGGTCCTGTTACATGCACAAAACGGTCCTTAAGTGCTTTTCGTGCTCTTTCTTTGTCTTAGACTATATAAGTATGTCATCGATGAACACGATGACAACTTATCCGAATAGTCCTTGAACATGCGGTTCATCAGGTCCATGAAGGCTGATGGCATGTTTGTCAATCCGAACGACATAACTAGAAACTCGTAATGTTTCTACCACGTTCGAAAGGTTGTTTTGGGTACATCTTCATCCCTGATTCATAGTTGATGGTACCCTAAACCTAGATCGATCTTCGAGAACATTGCAGTGTCTCGGAGTTGATCAAATAGATCGTCAACTTGTGGCAACAGAAACTCGTTCTTAATCATAATCCTGTTCAACTCTCTATAGTCGATGCACATTCTCAGCGTTCCATCGTTCTTCTTCACGAATGGTATGGGTGCTCCCTAGGGTGAATAGCTTTATCGAATGAATCTCTTGTCTATTTAGTCCTTCAGCTGGGCTTGGAGCTCCTTTAGCTCTACAGGGCCCATTCTGTATGGGATCTTAGAAATGGGGGCTGATTTTTGTAGAAGTTTAGTCTCAAACGATGTCTCACACTCTAGCGGGAGTCCTGGAAGATCTTCTGGAAACAACTCCATAAATTCCATAACTATTGGCACGTTCTCGGGTCCTATCTCTATTCCATGAGTCTTATCTGCTATATATGCTAGGAAGCCCATACATCTACTGGATAGCATCTCGTGAGCCTTTACTAATGAGATAATCATCTTTGGTTGCTCCGGTGACAAACCCTTGTAGACGAACTTTTCGTATCTGATTGGTTCAAAAGTAACCTCTCACCTTCGATAGTCCATGACGGCGTTGTATTTTGTGAGGAAGTCCATCCCCACAATAACATCATAGTCGTACATGTCGATGACGATCAGGTTAATACTCAATTCTCCCTCGTAAATAATTACTGGCACCTGACATACCCAGTAATTAGACAATAAAACTTCCCCTAAAGGAAGTGATATTCTAAAAGTCTATTTCGTCCTATCTAAGCTCTTATCTAGTTTCTAGCGAAATCTGATGATGCAACGAATGGGTGGCTCCAGAATTAAATAAAACTAACGCATCAAAGTTGGCGACAGAAAGTTGGCCCGTCACCACTGTAGAAGTTCCAGCTTCGGCGTCACTCCTCGTGTAAGCATAGATCCTCTTTTAGTTGTCTGGAGCTTTCAGTCTTCCTTGCGTGATCGAAGGGCCTTTGATCTTAGTCTGGGCGGCATGAAGTTGATTATTCTCAGTACGGGGTTGATTCTGTCAGTTCTGTGGGTTGGAGTAGCAGTTTCTGGTGTAGTGGCCTTCCTTGCCGCAGATGAAATAGCCACTTGCTCCCTGCTTGCATTCTCTTCGGTGTTTCTTTCTGCATTTCAGGCACATTGAGTATTGGCTGTTGTTTCCTCCCTGGTCATTTCTCTTCTTGGGAAAACTCTTCTATGAATCTTAGTTGGCCTGATTCCCCTTTTTTCTTATTGTTGTTGTTGGAATGCCTGCTATTCTGGCCAGTTCCCACATTCTGCCCTCTATGTTATGACTCAGGGTTCTGCTTCGCCTGAGTTTGCTCAGCTTGCGCTTTCTCCTCCTTTTGTGCCTTAAAATTCTGAGCCTTTTGCTCCTTATGCTAAGCCAACCAGTACTCAGATCGGATAACCCTTCTGGCACATTCTGCTACTATCTTTGGTCTGTGGCTTCCGTTATAGACCTGAACTATGATGTATGTTCTGAACATCTTCATCCTTCGTCTGACTCTCTCCTATTCAGCCGATGCTAAATCTGGACAAAGTTGAGCCAACTGCTCAAACTTCCTGACTACCTCCATGATAGTCATGATACCTTGGCGTAGGTTGTTGAATTGGTCTTGCTGCACTGCTAGTGCTTCCTCATTGAAGTACATCTCCTTGAATTCCTCAATAAAGTCACTTGAGCTCATCTTTCTAAAGTTCATCCTAATGGTTACCATCTTCCACCACTGACGCGCCTCATTACACGAGGTGAAGGATGCACACATCACTTTTTCTCTATCTGTTAGCACTATAAAATCCAAGATTACTTGGATATTTATTAGTGAGTCATCGGCCTCTATAGGGTTGGTGGTTCCTCTGAATTCTAATGCTTTCATGAGCCAGAATCTCTCATACAAGTCGCCTTCCTTAGGGGTTGGCGGAAAAACAATTTGCTATTGTGAGAGCAGTCGTTGCTAAGGGCACTAGTGCCATTTGGGCTGGAGGGGCTGCCTGCTCCCTTGGAGTTTCTGGGGCTGCTTGAGCCTCTTGGGCTGGTGCCTCTACTATCGGTGGTGCCTGGAGTTACTGGCCCAGCCGTTCCCAAAGCTGGTTTAGTTCTCGTTGCTGGTTCTCTATCATCTCTCGAATAGCTACGAGCTGTGCCATCAACTCATCCTTTCGGGATGCTGGGTTTGACTAAGCTCTCGTTCTTGCCATGTTTTCATATGTAACCCTATCGTACAGCAGAAAGGAAATTATGAGTCTTTTGTTTTCATACTTGGAAATCATCACATATCATTTTCTTCTTACTCGACTATCATGAATATATGTATGCACATTATATCTTTCTCTTTCTTATACTGTGATGTTCAATGCAATTTGTCACATCATATTAAAACATCACCTGAGTGCCAGGACTCACCCTGCATTTTCTGTCACACTACTGCCATGTGTAGAAAAATCATATTTAGGCCCTTGGGCAAAACTGTACTGCTTTTCGTAATATTTTCACAAAATATATTGAAGACTCTAGTCTGGTAGGAGTGACACATACTTCCCCGTGTACAATCCCAATAGGGTACATTAAGCTAAGTCTGATGGGAAAAGCTACTGCTTCCCTATATACATTTATATAATCAAAATTCCCGTGGAAAGGCTCACTACTACTGGAAGGACAATCCTGATTCAGCATCAGACATTCCCTCATCGTCACTATCATTAAGAGGGAACTCCTCTGAGTCCTCCTCTTCGTCTCCCTAGATGAAACTGGCTTCATCATTACTAGCTATGATGACTTGAGGTTCATGCTCATGTTCCATCCATTCGTCATTATTAAAGTGGTTGGGGATTTCCTCTCCCTCGTTATCAGGATGGGCGTCAGGAAGAGCCTCATCATTGTCCTCTTCCATGGGGTGTTCAGGAGGCAAAGGGGCTAGTTCAGGGTCCTCCATCGGTTCCCCATTGACCTCGGGTGCTTCTGGCTGGTGCTCGAACATGAACTCTTCGTCGGCCGGTTGGGTTGCTGGGTCACCGAGTCACCCTCCATAATGGTGGCTGTAGGAAAATAAATCGGTAAAACGTATCAGAGTGGCGCAGCGGAACAATAAAAATTTTTAGAACGTTAAATATCTCATGATGCCATATACAATAAACCAACAACAATTAAAACTCATACCTCAAGGACGCCAATATGCAGGAGGAGAATGACCGGAGGCTTCAACCAACTAGCTTTCTCTATTATTCTCCAATTCCCGAATGGCTGAGTGTGTGGGCACTCTGAACCTCGATCGGTATGCTAGCACTGCTAGTCTTCTTCCGACCACCCAGATCTCTAAAGAACTTTATTGTCACGATGAGCTGTGCAACAATAAGCCTGCTTACCTGAGAGTCTGTGGTCTGAGAGAACTGGAGTGGCAGGACCTCTATTTATAGACCTGCATGAGGTGATTCTCTGAATTCGAATTGGACTAGGAAAAGATTTTCTCCCTTATCCAAACCAAAAAATCCGAATTTTCCAAGGTAGAATCTCCACAATTAAATTCGGTTTTCCTAGGACAAATCCAATCCAAATCTAAACAAGATTTTAACTAGAATTTTATCTCCCTTTTTCAACCAAAAAATCCGAAATCTTTAGGAGAAAATCTTCTCCAAATTTTCGGCCACTTTTAGGATAAGGAAGAATCAAAATTCCACTAGGATTTTTCAAGCTAAATCTCATCTCAACCTTATCCAAAAATAACCGAATTTCCTAGGATAAAGCCTCCAAAATTTCGGCCACTTTTAGGGAGGGAGAGAATCCAAATTCAACTAGGATTAAAACTTGAATTTTCCCTTGAATCTTATCTACAAAAACCGAATTTTCCATTGAGGATTATCCTCAAAAAATTCGCCCACTTTTGTTGGGATTTGGATTCAAAATTCAAGTAGGATTCTAACAAGATTATCCTCTCCAAATCCAACTCAAATTCGAATTTCAAACCTTGTGGATTTTCCACAACAAATTCGAATCCTACTTGGACTGTGATTCAAAATTTGAATTTCAAATTTCAAATTTCAAATTTCAAATTTCAAATTTCAAATTTCAAATTTAAATTTCAAATTCAAATTTCAAATTCGAATTTTCAAATTCAAATTTCAAATTCAAATTTCAAATTCAAATTTCAAATTTCAAATTTCAAAATTCAATTTTCAAATTCCACAAAACGGTTGTGTTTCATATTCTTGTTCTCATAGATAATTTTCTACAACTCCAATCCAATCTCAAATAAAATCATGGCAACTTTATTTGGAGTTCGAATAATTGTGTACTCTATTATCCAAAACAAAGTCTGAATCCAACCGGAGAGAATCTTGTCTACCATCCTAATCCTGTGTCATCACCATCCATGCATAATAAACTAGCCAATAGCATACACAAATCAATTTTGCCAAACGTTAAGGAATTATGTGGAGCTAGTAGAGGGACTGATTGGACATATATAATCGGGCTCCCGTGATTCCATATGATCATCATTCTGTACCGAACAACTCAATCATATGATCACTAATTTCAGAGTCACACCACTATAAACCTGAAACTGAACTCCCAATTATATACCGTATTACGTAAGCCTGTGACGAGCTACCATCCAATGACCTTGTCATATATGCAAAACCCTCATATGATATCCATGATCAGCCTTAGGTCAAAGTCCATTTAATCCTACTGATCAGGCTATCTTAAAGTTCCATTATACTACCGAATTTAGAAAATGATTATTCACCATATGTGAATAATAAATCATCCGCCCAGCAGACGACCCAAGGCCTTGTCCATTTTCACATTCAGTATAATGCCTTTAAGAGGATAACTTTAACTCCTCAGAGCTATGATTCCGATATCTGCAAACAAACCCTTCATCGTATACAAGTCATGCACCCAACGAACCGGTCTATAAGCTTACTACCTCTGAGACGCTTTAGCCATTGGAACATCAAAGTACACAAGTCATATACATGAAGTAGTTCATTTACTCAGGATTAAGGTTATTACACAATGAACGTCAAAAGCAGATTGATCCACTCATAGCGGACTACGTAGATCAATCACGCTTTAGTCCCGGTCTAATATGTCACCACCAAGTAACATATCTATGTCTCTACTTGGGAGTCCAGCTCCAGACAGTTAAGACAAACCGTCCCCTCCAAGGCTTTAGACAACATAATAGTCTTTTTTCATGAGTTAGATGCTCGGTCTAACCCCATAGACTACAGACCATAGTTTAGACCGCTAACTTTAGAACATTGTCTTCTTGCATATAAAAGTCCATTGCATGCAACGTTCTAACAGTTTTAACACAAGCAGTCAGTGAGCCATATTTGCTTACATTTACTTTAACGTGTAAATAAGACGAGGACAAATAGCAATGTAATGAATAACCTCTATGTATATAATTTTATTATCCAGTTCAAAATGAATACATCAAAATGTCTCTAATACTTAGGGCATTTCCTAACAATCTCCCACTTGCCCTAAGCCAGTAGATGTGCCATGTTACGCATCCCCATCGCCTCTACATGCCTCTCAAAGCTTCTAGCTACCAAAGTCTTAGTAAAGGGATCAGCGATGTTGTCCTCGGACGCGATCTTACATACATCCACTTGTCATGTCTCCACATGCCCTCTAATAATGTGATACCTCCGATCTATGTGCTTGGTCCTCTTGTGGTGCCGAGATTCCCTTGTGTTGGCAATAGCCCCTGTATTATCACAGTAAAGTGTGATAGGCTTGTCAACACCCGGAATGACCTCAAGGTCTCTAAAGAACTTGCGGAGCCAAACCGCTTCTTTAGATGCCTCAGCCGCAGCCACATACTCAGCCTCCATAGTAGAGTCAGCTGTGCAGCCCTGCTTCACGCTCCTCCACACAATGGCGCCTCCTCCGAGTAAAAACACTGATCCAGATGTCGATTTCCTCGAATCCTTACAGTTCTGGAAGTCTGAGTCCGTGTATCCTACGGGTGTTAGGTCCCCTCCAGAATACACTAGCATATAATCCCTCGTTCTCTTAAGATACTTGAGTATATGCGTTACTGCTTGCCAGTGCTTGGTTCCAGGATTCGCTTGATATCGACTCACCATACCTACTGCAAAACATATGTCCGGGCGAGTGCAAAGCATAGCGTACATAAGGCTACCCACAGCGGATGCATAAGGGACCTTACTCATACGCTCTCTTTCTTCCGATGTCTTGGGACAGTCATCCAATGAAAGAGTTAAACCAGCAATAGAAGGTTGTGAGCCTTTCTTTGCCTCTAGCATTGCATATTTGTCAATTATTTTATCTATGTATGAAGCTTGGGATAATGCTATCATTTTGTTCTTTCGATCTCTGAAGAGACGAATGCCTAGAACATAATTAGCTTCTCCCAAGTCCTTCATGTCAAACTGTTGGTGTAACCAAAGCTTGACCGATGATAAATTCCCTACATCATTCCCAATGAGTAGTATATCATCGACATAGAGTATCAGAAAGACCACTTTTCCATCCTTAATACGTTTATAAACACAAGGTTCATCAACGTTCTGCTCAAAACCAAATGTCTTAATCGCTTGATCAAACCTCTGGTTCCATGAGCGGGATGCCTGCTTTAATCCATAAATGGATCTAAGCAACTTGCAGACTTTCTTATCTTGACCTTTTGCTACGAACCCTTCGGGCTGTATCATATAGATACACTCTTCAAGATGGCCATTCAAGAATGCCGTCTTGACATCCATTTGCCAGATCTCGTAATCGAGAGCCGCAGCAATGGACAGAAGAATACGGATAGACTTCAGCATAGCAACAGGCGAAAAGGTTTCCTCGTAATCGATTCCAGCCTTTTGCGTGTATCCCTTTGCAACCAGTCTAGCTTTGAAAGTTTCCACTCTCCCTTCCGCATCCTTCTTTCTTTTGTAGACCCATTTGCATCCAATGGGTTTTATCCCATCCGGCAAATCTACAAGTTCCCAAACAGAGTTGGATTTCATAGAATCCATCTCATTGTTCATAGCCTGTTTCCAAGATCTAGAATCAATATCCTTTATAGCTTCATCATATGTGACCGGATCTTCCTCATGCTCATGAGCCTCGGCCTGGTATACCTCAGCATCATACATAAAGAAATTAGGTTTCTTAGAAACCCTCCCACTACGACGAGGCATCCTAAATTGTTGATCGTCTGCAGGTCTTTCACTGGAACTCGGACTTGCGTCCAAGACCGAAATCTGTGGAGCAGTTCTTTCACCCGATAACTCCTCTAGCACCACTTTGCTTCGAGGTTTAAAGTCATTCATGTGACTTTCCTCCAAGAATGTCGCATGGGTTGAGACAATGACCTTTTGTTCCTTCGGGTTATAGAACAGACCTCCTTTAGTTCCCTTTGGATACCCTACAAACATGCACAATTCTGATCTTGGTTCCAACTTCTTCGCATCCCCATCCAGTACATGTGCCGGGCAGCCCCATATTCTCATATGTCCAAGGGAGGGCTTCCTGCCACGCCACAATTCATACGGAGTTCTAGGAATTGATTTGCTCGGAACCTGCTTCAGAATATAACACGCCGTTTGTAAAGCATGTCCCCAAAATGATAATGGCAGCGTTGAGTAACTCATCATGGACCGTACCATATCCAATAAGGTCCTGTTTCTCCTTTCGGCTACACCATTCTGTTGTGGAGTACCAGGTGCAGTCAATTGGGATAATATCCCATTCTCTACAAGATGTCCTAGAAATTCATCGGAGAGGTATTCGCCACCTCGATCAGATCGAAGTGTCTTTATGGATTTATCCAATTGCTTTTCCACTTCCGCACGATACTCTTTGTACTTATCAAAGGTTTCGCTTTTGCGGTGCATCAGATACACATATCCATACCTCGAGTAATCATCTATGAAAGAGACATAGTACTCGAACCCTCCTCGTGCTGTGACGTTCATGGGGCCACATACGTCAGTGTGCACAATTTCTAAGAGCTCCTGTGCCCTTGTACCCTTAGCTCCAAAAGACCTCTTAGTCATCTTACCCTCTAGACAAGACTCACATTGGGGAAGTCGTACCTCCTCCAGAGATTCCAGAGGACCGTCTTTCACCAATCTTTGAATCCTATCCTGATTAATATGACCAAGTCTTAAATGCCAAAGATACGCCTTGTTAGAGTGAGAAACTTTCAACCTTTTAGAGTTATCAATTAATTCAGTGTCAAGCAGTGAGTACATCTTTGGTCTGATCAAATATAGGTTTCCATCCATCCATCCAGAACAGATAAAAGACTTATTTCTACGAATATCAACTCTTTTACTAAAAGAAACTGAATAAGAATCCTTTATTAAACAAGCTACCGATATAAGGTTCCTCCTAAAATTAGGAACATAAAAACAGTCTTTCAATAAAATAAACCTAAATTGATCAAAATAAAGATGAACGTCTCCCACTGCCTCAGCCACCACAAAACTACCATCTCCAGTCCGCAACGAGAGGCTCCTATCATGTAGACTTCTCGTTTCCACGAACCCCTGCATAGAAACACAAACATGATTAGTGGCGCCCGAATCAATGACCCAAGTGTCTTTCGATTCTTCCACCAAACACGCTTCTAAGTAATGAAGTTCCTTACCTTCCTTGCCCTTGGAGGCTAGGAATTCCCGGCAAGCCTTCTTGAAGTGACCTACCTTCCCACAATGGAAGCATTTGGACTTTTTAGGGTCCTTTGGCTTCTTGTTCTTCTTCTTCTTCTTCCCGTCCAAGACAGGAGGATTAGAAGAATTGGAAGCCACTTGCTTCTTATTTGGCCTCTTCCTCTTCCGTGAGGGATTGGAAGATTCCGCCAAATTGGCCTCTCCTTTAGGTCGGACCGCATCCTCATCCCTGATCATCCGCTCATAAGCCTGTAGTTGCTTCATGAGCTCGGTTAGTCCTAACTCCTTTGTCGCCAGATTGTATGCGGCCTTAAACCCCACAAAATCTTTAGACAGAGTCTTGAACACCATCTCGATCTGGGTGTTGTAGTCCAACTCAGCACCATTCTCGGCAGCCTCAGCGAAGAATCCCATTAGAGTGATCATATGGTCCTTCACCGGAGTACCCACCTTTTGCTTGGAGTTCAAAATGCTGGTGATAGCGGACTGTCGAGCCAATTTTTCTTGGCCTCCGAACATGTCCTCCAGATTATCCATGATCTCCCCAGCAACTTGATAAGTCTCATGCTGCTTTTGTAAAGCACTCGTCATGCTAGCAAGGATGTAGCATCGAGCTATCTCATTGGATTCTCTCCAACGATTATAGGCAACCGGGACCTCCTCAAGTGGTGTGTCAGGTTTGGGCCCAGGTGGGCATGGTTCGTCCAGTACGAACTTGTGTCTCTCGCAGCTGAGAACTATTAATAGATTTCTTTTCCAGTCTTTATAATTATCGCCAATGGAGGCCGTGGGTTTTGTTTGAAACCCTCTCCCACTCAATATTTTGAAAAACATGCAAGTTTTGACAAATTATGTATGATCAATATAGTATGAGCGGCACTCACCTATCCTATATGACATGTTATCAAATATGCATACAAAACATCCATCAATACATATTTATACATCCATGACATATCATAGAAAAAATAATTGACAGAATAACCAAGCTATGGTTCCATCCTAGAACAAAGAAAATAAAGATTACAAAATTCCATCCAAAGCATTCTTTGGGTCTTGAATTCTGTTCCGTCTTCTTGTATCCTTCTTTATGTAGCCTCTCCATTTATTTCTCATCCCAAGAATTATTTAAAATTTAAATCTCCCAAAAATTTAAATTTCAAATTCAAATTCCAAATTCGAATTTCAAATTTAAATTTCAAATTTCAAATTTAAAACAATTTTAAAACATAATGTGTAATAATATGTAATTTCAAAAATTTCAAATTTTTAATTACATATTTTTAAACATGATTTAAAATTAAATCTCAAATTTAAAAATCAAAATTTTCTGATTTTTGGACCGTCGGACCGCCGCCCCCGTTAGGCGGCAGCCGCCGTGGGCAGCCACCAACCCCGGAGGGGGTGGCAGCCCACGGCCGCCCCTTGTGCAGCCCTACCGGGCTGCAGGCCAAGCATACAGCGCCAGGCTGCACGCACAGACTGGGCGCAGCAGCCGGCAGGCTGCACGCCCAGGCTGCGGCCAGCCTTGGGCAGGCCACGGCCACCCCTGGCTGCAGGCAGAGCCTGCGGCCGTGGGTGGTGTGGGCCTGCTCAAGGGCTGCCGCAGCCCCATCCTGCCCGAGGGCAGGGGCTGCAGCCCCACCAAGGTTTGTCGGCCTATCCCGAGGGGTCGTGTCTCGATTTTCGTGCCATATTCCAATTTACCTATTAGGATCTCCAAAAATTAATTTGAATCCCAATTAATTGAAATTTTCCACACAATCAAAATTTCAATCTTTAAATTAAATTTAACTTTTGGGAAAAATAAATTACGGTCTTCAATCCTCAATCTCCTCCAAGAATAATTACATAAAAATTCCTAAACCGTTTCCGGTGTTCAAAAATTCTAACCATAAAAATTCTAAGAGACAAGAATTAATATCCATGGGAAAATTACAGTGTTAATAAACTGCTCCCATGGTTACATAAAAATTCCTAGATACAATTTTTCTAAATTCTAAGGAACCATAACTGGTATAAACAAGCATGCTTATAATAATTCAAAAAATTAAAATAACCACATACTTTATACATAATACATGATAACAACATAAAGGAACCCTAGAATGCCACTCTCTAAATATCAAATCCATACATAAATAAAAAGACTAAGTAATTGTCTAATTTATGTACATGGCATAGTCATGAGATGGCTCTGATACCAATTGTAGGAAAATAAATCGGTAAAACGTATCAGAGTGGCGCAGCGGAACAATAAAAATTTTTAGAACATTAAATATCTCATGATGCCATATACAATAAACCAACAACAATTAAAACTCATACCTCAAGGACGCCAATATGCAGGAGGAGAATGACCGGAGGCTTCAACCAACTAGCCTTCTCTACTATTCTCCAATTCCCGAATGGCTGAGTGTGTGGGCACTCTGAACCTCGATCGGTATGCTAGCACTGCTAGTCTTCTTCCGACCACCCAGATCTCTAAAGAACTTTATTGTCACGATGAGCTGTGCAACAATAAGCCTGCTCACCTGAGAGTCTGTGGTCTGAGAGAACTGGAGTGGCAGGACCTCTATTTATAGACCTGCATGAGGTGATTCTCTGAATTCAAATTGGACTAGGAAAAGATTTTCTCCCTTATCCAAACCAAAAAATCCGAATTTTCCAAGGGAGAATCTCCACAATTAAATTCGGTTTTCCTAGGACAAATCCAATCCAAATCTAAACAAGATTTTAACTAGAATTTTATCTCCCTTTTTCAACCAAAAAATCCGAAATCTTTAGGAGAAAATCTTCTCCAAATTTTCGGCCACTTTTAGGATAAGGAAGAATCAAAATTCCACTAGGATTTTTCAAGCTAAATCTCATCTCAACCTTATCCAAAAATAACCGAATTTCCTAGGATAAAGCCTCCAAAATTTCGGCCACTTTTAGGGAGGGAGAGAATCCAAATTCAACTAGGATTAAAACTTGAATTTTCCCTTGAATCTTATCTACAAAAACCGAATTTTCCATTGAGGATTATCCTTAAAAAATTCGCCCACTTTTGTTGGGATTTGGATTCAAAATTCAAGTAGGATTCTAACAAGATTATCCTCTCCAAATCCAACTCAAATTCGAATTTCAAACCTTGTGGATTTTCCACAACAAATTCGAATCCTACTTGGACTGTGATTCAAAATTTGAATTTCAAATTTCAAATTTCAAATTTCAAATTTCAAATTTCAAATTTCAAATTTAAATTTCAAATTCAAATTTCAAATTCGAATTTTCAAATTCAAATTTCAAATTCAAATTTCAAATTCAAATTTCAAATTTCAAATTTCAAAATTCAATTTTCAAATTCCACAAAACGGTTGTGTTTCATATTCTTGTTCTCATGGATAATTTTCTACAACTCCAATCCAATCTCAAATAAAATCATGGCAACTTTATTTGGAGTTCGAATAATTGTGTACTCTATTATCCAAAACAAAGTCTGAATCCAACCGGAGAGAATCTTGTCTACCATCCTAATCCTGTGTCATCACCATCCATGCATAATAAACTAGCCAATAGCATACACAAATCAATTTTGCCAAACGTTAAGGAATTATGTGGAGCTAGTAGAGGGACTGATTGGACATATATAATCGGGCTCCCGTGATTCCATATGATCATCATTCTGTACCGAACAACTCAATCATATGATCACTAATTTCAGAGTCACACCACTATAAACCTGAAACTGAACTCCCAATTATATACCGTATTACGTAAGCCTGTGACGAGCTACCATACAATGACCTTGTCATATATGCAAAACCCTCATATGATATCCATGATCAGCCTTAGGTCAAAGTCCGTTTAATCCTACTGATCAGGCTATCTTAAAGTTCCATTATACTACCGAATTAAGAAAATGATTATTCACCATATGTGAATAAGAAATCATCCGCCCAGCAGACGACCCAAGGCCTTGTCCATTTTCACATTCAGTATAATGCCTTTAAGAGGATACCTTTAACTCCTCAGAGCTATGATTCCGATATCTGCAAACAAACCCTTCATCGTATACAAGTCATGCACCCAACAAACCGGTCTATAAGCTTACTACCTCTGAGACGCTTTAGCCATTGGAACATCAAAGTACATAAGTCATATACATGAAGTAGTTCATTTACTCAGGATTAAGGTTATTGCACAATGAACGTCAAAAGCAGATTGATCCACTCATAGCGGACTACGTAGATCAATCACGCTTTAGTCCCGGTCTAATATGTCACCACCAAGTAACATATCTATGTCTCTACTTGGGAGTCCAGCTCCAGACAGTTAAGACAAATCGTCCCCTCCAAGGGTTTAGACAACATAATAGTCTTTATCATGAGTTAGATGCTCGGTCTAACCCCATAGACTACAGACCATAGTTTAGACCGCTAACTTTAGAACATTGTCTTCTTGCATACAAAAGTCCATTGCATGCAACGTTCTAACAGTTTTAACACAAGCAGTCAGTGAGCCATATTTGCTTACATTTACTTTAACGTGTAAATAAGACGAGGACAAATAACAATGTAATGAATAACCTCTATGTATATAATTTTATTATCCAGTTCAAAATGAATACATCAAAATGTCTCTAATACTTAGGGCATTTCCTAACAGTGGCTGCTACAATAGCTTGGGCTTGTGCAGGGTTCCCGGGGTTGAGCACTTCTCTCTCGGCGTCCACTATCTCCTGGATAAGGTTTGCTACTCTTTTTGCTTGATCGCTTTTCTAATTCTATTTGGCAAGGTCTCTTTCACTCTTTTGGTCTTCTCCTGCCTTGATCCACTTTTGCCTCGACATTTATTGTAGAAGTCCATATCAGCTTCTCATGGCGCATAGCATATGTTTGAACTGTGTCACTAGACATCAGCTGCAGTCTTTCAGTCCGATGAATAAATTCTCATATATCTGTAACTCTAGGGAACTTAGGCAGTTTCACTCCCTGTTTGGCCATGGAGAAAAACTGGGGCTGATGTTGGACTCTTCTCAGAGATTTTCTGCATCGTGGAATAGTGAAACTTGACCCAGTTAAGAGCTCATCCTGGTCATAAGAATCCCGATACACATGAGAGTACCTTCCTGAGAGATATCAACAGCCAACAGGACTCGGTTATCCTGATCAATGGCGTACAATCGAGGAATCATTTTGATAGTGTGAAACTACTCTTGACATTCTCATGGAGTGCAGGAGTACTATTTGTTACTCCAAACTTAGTGGACAACTAGCCCTGAAGATCGGTACAACTCGAGCAGCAGTCCATGTTTTTACTCTAAGCAGTTCTTTAGCACTGCACGGTCAAGATTTTAGGTATAATAATCTCAGCATCTCTTCATCTTATCCTTGCCATCATAGATTTCGTCATCTCATTACTATAAAATGTTATCTTATATAAATAAAAATTTACTGACTAAAAATAAAACTAACTTACTTGGACAAATGAGGCAGGCATGCGGCGATGTGAGGTAGGGTGGTAGGATACCACTCTGATATCAACTGTGATGTCCTAGTGGCCTAAACCGCCACTAAAAACTACTACTTGATCTATTTCTTTAAAACTGATACTTAAACTTACTTGTTTAAATATTAGAATTTTAGAGATTTTTTTTATACGTGTACGTATTTACTATTCACGTACATATATTGTTAAAATGCGGAATCTGAAAACATAGGGATTTCAATTATACATACATACTTATACTGACTGTTTAATTAAATACTATTCCAAATATACTATTTAACATTACTATTCAAAAATACTATTTAACTATTACTATTCAAAAATACTATTCAATCATTACTATTCAAAGAAACTCTTTAACGATTACTATTCAAAAATACTTATTACATAAACTGTGCAGAAGAATACTCATGGTGTATTCATAACCTCACCCTCACATTCGCCTCCACCGCCATCATCACCCATTGCTGTTTACGCCATAGGACACTTACCTACAGCATGAACACACAATGTGAGCTTTATGCCTAGTAAGTATAACATGTTCACTGCAAAACATGTTAAAAGCATAGTACATACTTTAAATCATATAAGCATGTCAGGTATCAACATATACCACATATCACATATCATGTCATCACATATCATTTCATTGAATATAAAACTTTTCATACTATATGCATAACAGAATATATCGTGTATTGATGCATATCTACTGTAACTAGAAGCATGCTGAACTATAGCTAAGGCACATCGTAACAATGCATGATTTGATTATGCTTATATTATGCTTCATTATTTATTATCTTTTCTTTACTCTGTTGAGGGCCCGTGTGTCAGTACCGCGTGTGCGCAGACCATCGGTAATGCCCGTGGTCAAAAGCTGGGAGCTATCAACGGATGTTCAATTTTCTGCTTTAAATTAATTTAACTTGAAAACCTCTTCAACTGAAAAGGCCGGTACGACGCGCTTACTAAATTTCCATCTTGTTTATCTTTTCTAGCCATATGCTTCTCTAAGCTATCCCTAATCTTACGCGATCGGGATGTATGGCATCTAACTTGTTCTTTCAACAATCTACTCGATTGTGAAACTACATGCTCTTATATATGCTATGCATCAACTGGTGCATGGTTTGCATACTTAACATACTGTAAAAATCATCATTTAAAACTCATTTTATTCATGCTGTAGGCGAAGTTGTACTTACCTGTTAGTAAATAGTTTATACTCTCGCCTTCGTCGCAATACAGGTACCTCCCTGTAATCATAATGCATTTTGTTAACATTTACCCAAAGGTCACTGTGATCATTAGTCACTAATAAAAACTCTATCGTTTAGGTGATACCGATCCTTATCGGTACTAATTGCCATCCTCTTGAAAGTTTGATTTTCTAATTATGGTTAATTAATTTACTTATCTAATAAATTAATTAATGTCGCTCATAGGTTACTCTATCGTTAGTGACTAATAAATCTATCGGTACCCAACTGCTTTACTTTAGGAATTTGATATTAATTTTCTAATCGTGCTTAATTAATTTCTCTACTTGAAAAATTAATCACTGTCCCTCACCATCCTTATTTCCCAGGCCTAGGTCACCGAGGGGGGGCCCGGATTTCCATTCTAGTCACATTTTTACCCCTTATTTCCTAAAATACCCCTTTGTGCCCTTTTCAAAATTTGGCAGTATTTCCGCTTAATTTTTTGACTCCCGATGTTTAGGAAACGCCTCAAAACCATCTAACCAATTCTAATCTATCACGTACTAAACCACAGGACTAATTTTTATGCAAAACTCAAATTTTTATGTAAAAATATTCACATTTTCTCACATTTTCTTTTTCGACATTTCATCCCTTTTTCTTACAATTCCTCAAGCCAGTAATCCATAATTAATACGTAATTATTCCTAAAATAAAATGAGGAGTAAAGGAATCAAAACCACTACCAAAATTGTTCCCATCGGTGATCAAAAGAGCCGTTCGGTCTCGATCGCGCAATCTTTGAATCGTTATTCTTCACTTTTGAAATTTTGGTTTGCAAATCTAATGCCACGGATGTGTCCGTAACGTCGATAATAGGCCAACGGCCATTCTTCAAATTTTGGTCACTAGGTCATCATTGACCGGTGTTGACCGGCGTTGACTGGTCATTGACCGGCGTTGACTGTGGCGGTGAGGGAAAAGGCAACCACCATCTTAAAGAGCTCGACAAGAGGAATTCATTGGTGGTGTCAATTTCACTAATTGAGCTTCCTATCACCGGAAATTGACCCTTGAAAGGTGGCGATAGCAGCAGTGGTTGGTTCTCCGTCTTCTTGGCATTGTTGACCAAAATTAATTTAGGGCTTTTATTCCCTGTGTCCTTCTGATCATTTTTGTATCCAGCATGTCACTTAACTGCGTCGGAATCGACAGACTCCATAGCGACGACGGTGGTGTCGACAGCGATGGTTAAGCGAAGCGATCCAGTGGCCGTTGCACTGAAATGAAGCCTGCATTTTGTTCTACTCTTCACCATGAATCTATTGGGACTAGAATCGTAGTATTTGGACATCGGACGGCGGAGATACGGCGCTTTGGCCAGTGCATGCACCTTCCTCTAACGTCAGTTCTGTCGACTCAGCACATCGTTTGACTGAACTCGTCGAGAGCTTTCCAATAGTGCTGGCGGTGTGGAAAACAGAGGTCAGATTCGATCGGTGGTTCCTGTTCATATTCATGTGGTGTGGGGGAGAAAAAGAGGTAAGGAAAAATAATGGGGGCTTTTTTACAAAGAATCCAAAATTTCTGCCCCTTTATACTAATTTTTTGAAAAATTTTACATAGACTATACTGACTAATTTAGGCGTGTTGAACCCAAATATTTATTTTCATCCAAGGTCATCTCAACTAGTTTTCCTTTACTGTGATTTCCTAGTCAAAAATTTCGTTTTGTGCTCAAATAATGTGATGCCTTAAATTTTATTTAAGGGTCAATATATAATTTAAATAAAATTAGTCTGCCAAAAATTAATTAAAAATCCTTTTAGAAACCCTAGGTTGGTTTCCTAGTCAAATTCCGCTCAAAAAGTCAACAATTTGAACTTCAAAAAGAAACCCTAAAATATTCGGCCATCACTTGGGATTTTAATAAAAATTTAAATTCCACAAATCCAAGGAGGATTCAAATTCAAATTTCATTCCTTAGATATAAAGTAGAAATTTGGCCATAAAGTGTAGGAAATAAAGGAGATTTTATTGAATTAAAAGCTAAGTCAAAACTCAATCAAAATTCAAATTATTTTTCCTTAAAAACTAAGGGATAATTTTGGCCACTTAAGGGGAAATAAGAGAGAAAACCCTAGCCTCAAAATAGCACAAAAACTTTCCCTTTTGGCCCCTTACAATTTTCGGCCAAACAAGGAAGAGAAAGGGAAAGAAAAACCTAGTATAAAAACCCCATTTTAACTCTCATTCACCCTTCCTTTCACCCTCAAAAATTCGGCCAGCTTTCCTCTCTCTCCTCTCTGAATTTTCTCTCCCAAAACACACCCAAAACAGCAAACAAAACTTACCAAAAGGCAGCTCAAAAATTCAACAATCTTTGAGACAAAAACAAGGTGAGAAATCAAAATTTTTTTTCCTTCCTTTTCCTTTTGATTTCAAATCCGAAATTTTATATGGTTTTCTCCACTGTTTCCCTACTGTTTTGAAGACTCCAACACTCACACAAATTCAGCCAAAAGGGAGACCAAACATCAAAAATTGTGCAGTACAAACAAGGTGTGATTTCTCTCTCAAACCCTAAAATTTTGCCTCATTGATCACCTTTTCAAAAACCCTATTATCATATGTGTAAGATTTTATGATTTTATCAATTTGATTCCTGGGTTGGGTTAATGACATATAAATACGGTTTTCCACAAAATTTCGTGATCATTGGATGAAAATTGAATTGGATTGAGGCTAATCGAAATTCGGACATAGAAAAACGGAAATCCGGAAAATTACCATATGAACAGTAATTTTGTGACGGCCATAACTTGAGCTTTAAAAATGATTTTTGAGTGATTCTTGAGCCTAAAATTAAACTCAAGATGTCCTCTAAATGCATCCAAAATTTCAGAACCAAACTCATCCGTTTGTCTAGTCAAAATATGTTTCTAAGATAGGCAGACAGAACTGCCAGGTTTTGAACCGAAACTGAAACCCAGATTTTTATGCCTGAAAACAACCCTCGGTTTTTGGCCTAGTTGAATGACCAAATGATGTCCAAAAATTATAAAAATTATATGGAATTAAAGCTACGGATGTCTAGTTTAACATATTAAAAATTTTGAATTTTTGGGATGAAAAATAAATTAATAAGGATTTTACATTCAGCCTAGGTCAGTCTGCCCATGCTCAGTAATATCTTAACTTAGAGTTTTTCAAAAATTTTAAATCTCAAATGTTTATTAAACGTTTTAAAATCTTTTGTGGCACACTAAAATGATTGGATGATTATATCTAGGCCTAGACTAATCATATGTTGTGATTATAGGACTTATTTGACGTTCTTGCTGGATTTGTGGATCACGTTATCATAACGCTTGTGCGATAATCGAGGTAGGACATTCTAGCCTTTTCTGGGAGTAGTCAAGTGTTTTAAATTTCCCTGTTTTATCGATGGCATGCTGTTTTCAGTTTATTAAATTATTATATTGTTTTGATGAAATAAACGTATGCAACGTATTTGGTAATTAAATGTGTATTTTAAAACATGTTTTGATTTATGGCATATTACAACTTGGTAAATACTATCTTTTGAATAATCCGGTGAACATAATTGAGCTCTAGTTCACGATCATTGTAAATGATGCGTGCGTCCTAGAGTTGACGCCATGGGGGAAGGTCCCTAAACCTGCGCAGGGCCGTTCGGCCTATTTAGACCGTAACGAGATGATCTAGGATAATTCAAATTCGAGGCACGTATATTATAACTACGACAAGTCCTCACTCATAATATGATAGTTTGTTTTAATGATTTATTATTTTAATATTGGGGTACGTATATTGCAGCTACGCTAAGTCCTCAGTAGAATAAAACTTGCATTAAAAATGTTTTTCACGAAATTGTTGATTATTTTTTTGTTATGATTATTATGTCATGTATTTTTTTTTTAAATTGTTGATTATTTTTGGAAACGAATATTATGCCATACTTTTAAATGTTATCTGTTAACCCACCTTTGTTTCTGTCCTACTGAGCCAGCGCTCACGTCCCTTTTTCTTTGTGATTTCGAAATGACTACTTCCAGGTGCGGGAGGTAGCAGTTTCGAAAGTTGTTGAGCTATTCCGTTACTACCGAAGATGATGCTATCCGCTTTCTCCATCTTCTTCTTTCTGTTTCTCGTTCTGATGTAATGAAACTTTAAGTTTGTACTTTATTTCACGTTATTCAAATTTCATGCTTGGGAATATTTATGGTTGGTAATTTCTTTTGAAAACCGATTTTGTGTTTGATTTCTGCATTAAAAGGTATTTACTTTCTACTTTATTTTGTTTTGTGGTTATGATGCTACTTTATAAATAATTAGGCTTAGCTAAATTATAATGTTGACCTGTTTTTTGTAATAATTGTTTTCCTTAAATCTCGGGTTGATATTATGATTTGGCTGCCGTGTCACGTGTCTAAATTTTGGGCCGTGACAAATAATGGTATCAGAGCCCAGGTTTTCAAAAGGGTTTTCCATCAAAATATTTTCAAAAGGGGTTTTTCATCAAAATGTTTTCAAAAGGGTTTTTATCAAAACGTTTTCAAAATACCCAAGCATAGTTTTCTTTACTCTTAGAAGCTTATAGGATTTCCTCTTCCTTCAATCGTATACAGCAAAATGGCTTGTCCCGGCACACGTAGTCAGAGGCAGCAGAGAGGCAACGACGAAGAGAATCCCGGGAACACGTAGCCTCAAGGGAGTTAGAATACAGCGGTCCCTACACCGAACGATCAGCTAATGGCGATGCAGAATCTCACAGTAGCGATACAGGCTCTCCTCATCGTCTTACCTTTTGGAACACCTAACCCAGCTCCTGTAGCCAATGTTGTTCCTAATGAGACCCAGAGAGCGGGGAGTTCTTCTCAGACTCCTCAGCAAACGCCTACCACCAAAAACCCTACCTCTGGAGCAGTACCTACCCAGCCTATGATACATCCTAAACAGGCAGTCCTAACTCTTTTCTTTAAGCCTCACGTACGCACTTTCGATGGCACGGGCACAGAGATGGATGCCGACTACTGGTTTGATGCCATTCGTAAGCAGCTAAAGTTGACCGCCACACCCGCAAAGTTCTAGGTTGAGTTTGCTTCCAACAAACTGGTGGGTCTAGCCTCTACTTGGTGGGCTAGTATCGAGGATGGTTTGATAGAGGAGCAGAGGACTTCTTGGACAGTTTTCGAGGAGCGTTTTCACGAGCATTTCTTTTCAGCTCAGTTCCACGACAGAAAAGCTAGGGAGTTCGTCCGTTTGAAGCAAGGGTCTATGTCAGTGCGGGAATATGAAGCCAAGTTCACTGAGTTGGCCCGGTATGCGAAGAATCAGGTTTTGGATGAAGCTACTAAGTGTCTCCGCTTTGAGGAAGGGCTTAGCCTCTATGTGAAAAGGGGTGTACAACCATTCCAGATCAGGGATAGCTACTAGCAGATAGTTGCTAAGGCGTTGACAGTGGAAGAGGGCGACAAGGAGTTCCTTGAAGCTCGTAACAAAAACAAGTCTGGACCAATCGGCAACAAGCCTCAACACAAGCCGCAGACTCCTTACCAGAAGAACCAGCAGTCTCAAGGGTTAGGTTCTCATCAGTCTTCTGGACAGCGACAGGGTCGGGTGAATGTGATTACCTGCTTCGAGTGTGGTGATGAAGGCCACAAAAGAAATGTCTACCCGAAGAGACAGTCGAGAGACAATGCTCATACACATCATCATCCGCGGAATCAGAATGGTTTTCCACAGAGACAATAGTTTACTTCCCAGTCTTCGCAGTCACAGCACCCTCAGCAGTTTTTAGTGCCGAGTTATCAGAGACCGCCATCACAGGGTCAGAGTACGGGCTATCAGCGAGGGAATATAGCTCAAAATCGTAGTAAGGCACCACAGGTACACGCTCTTGAAGCTGACAGCATGGAGATAGATCATGCACCGACTGCATTAGATGGTATAATTCCTATCTTTGGTACATATGCATATGTTTTGTTTGACATCGGGGCTACACACTCTTTTATAGCCCAACATTATGCTCGTTCACTTGGTTTAAAACTGCAAAATCTTGACTCTCCCTTATGTGTGAAATCCCTGTTGGGCACGACTACCGTTAGTGATGGGTGTCAAGCCTATGTTTATGTTGGGGATGTTTGTTTGGAGGCATCACTTGTAGTAATGCCTATGTTTGCTTATGATGTTATTCTGGGATATGACTGGCTTTCCTGATATGGGATTATGTTTGATTGTCGTAATCGTCGTGTTATCTTTACAACTGATTTCGGACATGTAGTGTCCTATCAGTTAAGCTTAGTTTCAGATGTTGATAGATCTGCTCTGAGGTTAGTGTCGAAGAGTAGACAGGATATTCTTTGTTTCTTATCCTTGTGTGCAGTGGAAGGATCCAGTTCTGAAAAGAGTACCCAACCTATACCTGTTGTCGATAGTTTTCCAGATGTTTTTCCAAAAGCTCATCCAGGTTTACCACCTCATCGAGAAATAGAGTTTCATATCGACTTAGTTCCTGGAACAGCTCCTTTTGCTTCTGCTCCGTATCGTATGGCACCTCTAGAGATGAAAGAGTTGCGCAAGCAGCTGGATGAGTTGAAATTGCTGGGCTTTATCCAAGACAGTAACTCACCTTGGGGTTCATCAGTCCTTTTTGTGAAGAAAGCCAACGGTTTGCTTCGTCTCTGTGTGGACTACAGAAAACTCAACAGTGTGACCATCAAAAATAAGTATCCGTTACCACGTATAGATGACTTGTTCGACCAGTTGGGTGGAGCTTGTTTCTTCTCCAAGATTGATTTGAGATCCGGTTATCATCAGCTTCGGGTTAGAGAGGAGGATATCCCGAAGACGGCATTCCGAACGAGGTATGGCAGTTACGAGTTCTTAGTAATGCCTTTCGGTTTGACAAACGTGCCAGCAGCCTTCATGGATATGATGAATAGAGTCTTCCGACCTTTTCTTGATAAGTTCGTCATCGTATTCATCGACAACATCCTCATCTATTCCTGAACTCGTGAAGATCATGCACAGCATCTCAGTATAGTTTTACAGACTCTTCGTGAACATCAGTTGTACGCCAAGAAAGAAAAATGTGAGTTTTGGATGACAGAGGTTAAGTTTCTCGGACATATCATCTCAGGAGATGGTATATCAGTTGATCCATCTAAGGTTGAAGCGATTCTTAAGTGGGAACGACTGAAGAATGTTCCAGAGATCCGAAGCTTCTTGGGCTTGGTGGGATATTATCAACGTTTTGTACAGGACTTCAGCAAGCTCGCCGCTCCCCTCACCAATCTGACAAAGAAGGATGTACCTTTCGTTTGGGACAACAGCTGTGAGTCAGTCTTCCAAGAGTTAAAGAGTCGTTTGACGTCTGCACCTATCCTTATCATTCCGGATCAGGATCAAGTATATGATGTCTACACCGATGCTTCTCATCAAGGTCTTGGAGCAGTCTTGATGCAACAGAACCAAGTTGTCGCTTATGCCTCACGACAGCTGAAACAACACGAACGAAACTACCCTACACACGATCTAGAGTTAGCTGCAGTAGTGTTTGCGCTTAAGATTTGGCGTTGTTATCTGTACGGTGCCAGTTTTAGACTGTTTTCAGATCACAAGAGTTTGAAATACCTAGCTACACAGAAAGATCTCAACCTGCTTCAGAGAAGGTGGGTAGAATACATGCAAGACTACGACTTCCAAGTCGAGTACCATCCGGGTAAAGCAAACGTGGTTGCAGATGCACTAAGCAGGAAAAGAGAGGCAGTTCCCAATCTTGATCATGACGCTTCTATAATGGCGATGCAGATAGATGAGTGGGAAAAGGACAAAGTTCTCACAGCTTATCAAGTTCGTTTTGGCGAAGTTCAGGGTCACCCAGTGTTATACAATTTAGTGATGGAACCAGACTACGTGCAGAGGATCAAGGAGAATCAGTTGGCAGATATACGTTTCGTTGACATCCGAGATAGATTATTAAAGGGCAAGCATGTTGCAGAGTGGTCGATGGACGCCAGTGGAATTCTTTACAACGAAGGTCGCTTAGTAGTGCCACACATCCCAGAGCTTATACAGGAGATTTTGTCAGTGTTTCATCAGTCGAGGTTCGCTATGCACCCAGGTGGGAACAAGATGTATCAAAACTTTAGAAGGCAGCTTTGGTAGAGAGGTATGAAGTTAGATGTAAAGAACTTCGTGGCCAACTGTTTGACGTGTCAAAATGTAAAGGCAGTATGGGAGAGACCTGCAGGTCTGCTCCAACCACTTCCAATACCTCGGTGGAAGTGGGATAGTATAGGAATGGACTTCCTAACCGGCTTACCAAAAACACAGGATGGATCTGATGGAGTCTGGGTAGTAGTAGATCGTCTCACGAAGACCGCGTACTTCATCCCATTTAAGACAACTTGCACCACGAACCAGCTAGCCGAGCTTTACATGAGGAACGTAGTCAGATTGCATGGAGTCCCTTCAGTGATCATTTCTGATCATGATACGTGCTTCAACGCTCATTTTTGGCAAAGTCTACAGGAAGCTCTAGGCACAGAACTGAACTTCAGCACCGCTTTTCATCCGTAGACAGATGGTCAGTCAGAGCGTCTCATACAGATTCTCGAGGATATGCTACGTGCCTGCGTTCTTGATCTTGGAGATGGATGGAGCAAACACCTCCACATGGCAGAGTTCGCATACAACAACAGTTATCAAGCAAGTATCGGAATAGCGCCCTTTGAAGCGTTGTACGGAAAGCTTTGTCGATCACCCATCTATTGGGTTGACAACCAGGAAGCACCAGTGGGTGGACTCGAGATGATCCTAGACCAGTACGAGAAGATTGCCATCATCAAACAACGACTTCTAACAGCACAGAGTCGACAGAAGAGCTATGCAGATCAACACAGAAAGCCGTTAGAGTTCGAGGTCGGAGAGTTTGTGTTGCTAAAGTTTTCACCGAAGAAAGGTATCTCTCGTTTCGGAGTTAAAGAGAAGCTAGCACTGCGTTATATTGGACCTTTCGAGATCGTACGCAGATTTGGTAAGGTTGCATATGAGCTGAAGTTATCCGACACCTTGGGAATGCACAACGTTTTCCATGTATCGATGCTAAGGAAGAGTGCACGAACACAGTCCGAAGTCATTTCAACAGATGATGTGGAAATCCAACCAGATGTCTCTTACGTCGAGGTTCCGGTGAAGATTTTGGATCGTAAGGTCAAGCAACTGAGAACGAAAACAATACCCATGGTAAAGGTTCTTTGGAGTAACCATGGTGAAGAGGAAGCCACATGGGAAACCGAGAAAGATATGCGCGAGAACCATGCTGAATGGTTCGCTAAGCAGTAGAGTACATGTAATGTAGTCGACCTAAGTTTGTTTTGTAACCCTACTCTGTTCATAGTAGTAGATATACCACTATATGTTTTGAAATGTGCATTTAGACTGCTTAATGAAATGAGAAGTTATTCATATTCTTATTCTCTTCTTTAGTGTGGAGTAATTCTTAAAGTTTCGAGGATGAAACTATTTTTAGTGGTAGATATTTGTGACGCCTTAAATTTTATTTAAGGGTCAATATATAATTTAAATAAAATTAGTGTGCCAAAAATTAATTAAAAATCCTTTTGGAAACCCTAGGTTGGTTTCCTCGTCAAATTCCGCTCAAAAAGTCAACAATTTGAACTTCAAAAAGAAACCCTAAAATATTCGGCCATCACTTGGGATTTTAATTAAAACTTAAATTCCACAAATCCAAGAAGGATTCAAATTCAAATTTCATTCCTTAGATATAAAGAAGAAATTTGGCCATAAAGTGTAGGAAATAAAGGAGATTTTATTGAATTAAAAGCTAAGTCAAAACTCAATCAAAATTCAAATTATTTTTCCTTAAAAACTAAGGGATAATTTTGGCCACTTAAGGGGAAATAAGAGAGAAAACCCTAGCCTCAAAACAGCACAAAAACTTTCCCTTTTGCCCCTTACAATTTTCGGCCAAACAAGGAAGAGAAAGGGAAAGAAAAACCTAGTATAAAAACCCCCTTTTAACTCTCATTCACCCTTCCTTTCACCCTCAAAAATTCGGCCAGCTTTCCTCTCTCTCCTCTCTGAATTTTCTCTCCCAAAACACACCCAAAATAGCAAACAAAACTTACCAAAAGGCAGCTCAAAAATTCAACAATCTTTGAGACAAAAACAAGGTGAGAAATCAAAATTTTTTTTCCTTCCTTTTCCTTTTGATTTCAAATCCAAAATTGTATATGGTTTTCTCCACTGCTTCCCTACTGTTTTGAAGACTCCAACACTCACACAAATTCAGCCAAAAGTCAGACCAAACATCAAAAATAGTGCAGCACAAACAAGGTGTGATTTCTCTCTCAAACCCTAAAATTTTGCCTCACTGATCCCCTTTTCAAAAACCCTATTATCATATGTGTAAGATTTTATGATTTTATCAATTTGATTCCTGGGTTGTGTTAATGACATATAAATACGGTTTTCCACAAAATTTCGTGATCATTGGATGAAAATTGAATTGGTTTGAGGCTAATCGAAATTCGGACATAGAAAAACGGAAATCCGGAAAATTACCATATGAACAGTAATTTTGTGACGGCCATAACTTGAGCTTCAAAAATGATTTTTGAGTGATTCTTGAGCCTAAAATTAAACTCTAGATGTCCTCTAAATGCATGCAAAATTTCAGAACCAAACTCATCCGTTTGTCTAGTCAAAATATTTTTCTAAGATAGGCAGACAGAACTGCCAGGTTTTGAACCGAAACTGAAACCCAGATTTTTATGCCTGAAAACAACCCTCGGTTTTTGGCCTAGTTGAATGACCAAATGATGTCCAAAAATTATAAAAATTATATGGAATTAAAGCTACGGATGTCTAGTTTAACATATTAAAAATTTAGAATTTTTGGGATGAAAATTAAATTAATATGGATTTTACATTCAGCCTAGGTCAGTCTGCCCATGCCCAGTAATATCTTAACTTAGAGTTTTTCAAAAATTTTAAATCCCAAATGTTTATTAAACGTTTTAAAATCTTTTGTGGCACACTAAAATGATTGGATGATTATGTCTAGACCTAGACTAATCATATGTTGTGATTATAGAGCTTATTTGACGTTCTTGCTGGATTTGTGGATCACGTTATCGTAACGCTTGTGCGATAATCGAGGTAGGACGTTCTAGCCTTTTCTGGGAGTAGTCAAGTGTTTTAAATTTCCTTGTTTTATCGATAGCATGTTGTTTTCAGTTTATGAAATTATTATATTGTTTTGATGAAATAAACGCATGCAACGTATTTGGTAATTAAATGTATATTTTAAAACGTGTTTTGATTTATGGCATAATACAACTTGGTAAATACCATCTTTTGAATAATCCGGTGAGCATAATTGAGCTCTAGTTCACGATCATTGTAAATGATGCGTGCGTCCCAGAGTTGACGCCATGGGGGAAGGTCCCTAAACCTGCGCAGGGCCGTTCGGCCTATTTAGACCGTAACGAGATGATCTAGGATAATTCAAATTCGAGGCACGTATATTATAGCTACGACAAGTCCTCACTCATAATATGATGTTTTGTTTTAATGATTTATTATTTTAATATTGGGGTACGTATATTGCAGCTACGCTAAGTTCTTAGCAGAATAAAACTTGCATTAAAAATGGTTTTCATGAAATTGTTGATTATTTTTTTGTTATGATTATTATGTCATGTATTTTTTTTAAATTGTTGATTATTTTTGGGAACGAATATTATGCCATACTTTTAAATGTTATCTGTTAACCCACCTTTGTTTCTGTCCTACTAAGCCAGCGCTCACGTCCATTTTTCTTTGTGATTTCGAAATGACTACTTCCAGGTGCGGGAGGTAGCAGTTCCGAAAATTGTTGAGCTATTCCGTTACTACCGAAGATGATGCTATCCGTTTTCTCCATCTTCTTCTTTCTGTTTCTCGTTCTGATGTAATGAAACTTTAAGTTTGTACTTTATTTCACGTTATTCAAATTTCATGCTTGGGAATATTTATGGTTGGTAATTTCTTTTGAAAACCGATTTTGTGTTTGATTTCTGCATTAAACGGTATTTACTTTCTACTTTATTTTGTTTTGTGGTTATGATGCTACTTTATAAATAATTAGGCTTAGCTAAATTATAATGTTGACCCATTTTTCGTAATAAATGTTTTCCTTAAATCTCAGGTTGATATTATGATTTGGCTGCCGTGTCACGTGTCTAAATTTTGGGCCGTGACAAATAACTAATTTGAGCATGCTAATTCTAAATATATCAGTTTTATTTTAAGAAAAGGTCATCTTGACGAGTTTCTTAATACTGTCTGTTGTGCCCACATTGTGTTGACATTGCGTATGCATAACGAGGTGTTTTCACATGAAAATTCAAACACAGTCTCTCATGACTAATTTGGACGTGTTGATTCCAATTTTATTAGTTTTACAACCATCTAAGGTCGTCTAGACCAGTTTTTGGGATTTGTGTGACCCTACCTCAAAAAATGTGTCTTTTACCTGATTGACTAATATGGGCATTTTAAGTGTAAATATATCAATTTCGAGCTGAGAAAAGGTCATCTTGACCCTCTTCCTGTTAGGAAATGCCCTACGTATTAGAGACATTTTGATGTATTTATTTTGAACTGGATAATAAAATTATACATAGAGGTTATTCATTACATTGCTATCTGTCCTTGTCTTATTTACATGTTAAAGTAAATGTAAGCAAATATGGCTCACTGACTGCTTGTGTTAAAACTGTTAGAACGTTGCATGCAATAGACTTTTGTATGCGAGAAGACAATGTTCTAAAGTTAGCAGTCTAAACTATAGTCTGTAGTCTGTGGGGTTAGACCGAGCATCTAACTCATGTAAAGACTATTATGTTGTCTAAAGCCTTAGAGGGGACGGTTTGTCTTGACTGTCTGGAGCTGGACTCCCAAGTAGAGACATGGATATGTTGCTCGGTGGTGACATATTAGACTGGGACTAAAGTGTGATTGATCTACGTAGTCCGCTATGAGTGGATCAATCTGCTTTTGACGTTCATTGTGCAATAACCTTAATCCTGAGTAAATGAACTACTTCATGTATATGACTTGTATACTTTGATGTTCCAATGGCTAAAGCGTCTCAGAGGTAGTAAGCTTATAGACCGGTTCATTGGGTGCATGACTTGTATACGATGAAGGGTTTGTTTGTAGATATCGGAATCATAGCTCTGAGGAGTTAAAGGTATCCTCTTAAAGGCATTATACTGAATGTGAAAATGGACAAGGCCTTGGGTCGTCTGCTGGGCGGATGAATTCTTATTCACATATGGTGAATAATCATTTTCTTGATTCGGTAGTATAATGGAACTTTAAGATAGCCTGATCAGTAGGATTAAACGGACTTTGACCTAAGGCTGATCATGGATATCATATGAGGGTTTTGCATATATGACAAGGTCATTGGATAGTAGCTCGTCACAGGCGTACGTAATACGGTATATAATTGGGAGTTCAGTTTCAGGTTTATAGTGGTGTGACTCTGAAGCTAGTGATCATATGATTGAGTTGTTCGGTAAAGAATGATGATCATATGGAATCACGGGAGCCCGATTATATATGTCCAATCAGTCCCTCTACTAGCTCCACATAATTCCTTAACGTTTGGCAAATTGATTTGTGTATGCTATTGGCTAGTTTATTATGCATGGATGGTGATGACACAGGATTAGGATGGTAGACAAGATTCTCTCCGGTTGGATTCAGATTTTGTTTTGGATAATAGAGTACACAATTATTCAAACTCCAAATAAAGTTGCCATGATTTTATTTGAGATTGGATTGGAGTTGTAGAAAATTATCCATGAGAACAAGAATATGAAACACAACCGTTTTGTGGAATTTGAAATTTGAATTTTGAAATTTGAAATTTGAATTTTGAAATTTGAAATTTGAAATTTGAATTTGAAATTTGAATTTGAAATTTGAATTTGAAATTCGAATTTGAAATTTGAATTTGAAATTTAAATTTGAAATTTGAAATTTGAAATTTGAAATTTGAATTTGAAATTTGAATTTGAAATTTGAAATTCAAATTTTGAATCACAGTCCAAGTAGGATTCGAATTTGTTGTGGAAAATCCACAAGGTTTGAAATTCGAATTTGAGTTGGATTTGGAGAGGATAATCTTGTTAGAATCCTACTTGAATTTTGAATCCAAATCCCAACAAATAAGGGACGAAATTTTGAGGATAATCCTCAAGTAAATTTCGGTTTTTATGATAGGATTCAAGGGAAAATTCAAGTTTCAATCCTAGTTGAATTTGGATTCTCTCCTTCCCTGAAAAGTGGTCGAAATTAGGGAGAAAATCTCCTAGGAAATTCGGTTATTTTGGATAAGGTTTAGATGAGATTCAAGCTTGAAAATCCTAGTGGAATTTTTGATTCTCCCTTATCCATAATGGCCGAAACTTTTGTTGAGATTTTCTCCAAGAAAAATTCAGATTTTTTGGTTGAAAAAGGGAGATAAAATTCTAGTTAAAATCTTGTTTAGATTTGGATTGGATTTATCCTAAGAAAAACTGAATTTTTTATGGATATTCTCCCTTGGAAAAATTCAGATTTTATGGTTAAGGATAAGGGAAAATATCTTTTCCTAATCCAATTCAAATTCAGAGAATCACCTCATGCAGGTCTATAAATAGAGGTCCTGCCACTCCAGTTCTCTCAGACCACAGACTCTCAGGTGAGCAGGCTTATTGTTGCACAGCTCATCGTGACAATAAAGTTCTTTAGAGATCTGGGTGGTCGGAAGAAGACTAGCAGTGCTAGCATACCGATTGAGGTTCAGAGTGCCCACACACTCAGCCATTCGGGAATTGGAGAATAGTAGAGAAGGCTAGTTGGTTGAAGCCTCCGGTCATTCTCCTCCTGCAAGATTAGTGTCCTTGAGGTATGAGTTTTAATTGTTGTTGGTTTATTGTATATGGCATCATGAGATATTTAATGATCTAAAAATTTTTATTGTTCCGCTGCGCCACTCTGATACGTTTTTACTGATTTATTTTCCTACAATTGGTATCAGAGCCAGGTTATGACTATGCCATGTACATAAATTAGACAATTACTTAGTCTTTTTATTTATGTATGGATTTAATATTTAGAGAGTGGCATTCTAGGGTTCCTTTATGTTGTTATCATGGATTATGTATAAAGTATGTGGTTATTTTAATTTTTTGAATTATTATAAGCATACTTGTTTATACCAGTTAAGGTTCCTTAGAATTTAGAAAAATTGTATCTAGGAATTTTTTATGTAACCATGGGAGCAGTTTATTAACACTGTAATTTTCCCATGGATTTTAATTTTTTTGTCTCTTAGAATTTTATGGTTAGAATTTAACACTGTAATTTTATGTAATTATTCTTGGAGGAGATTGAAGATTGAAGACCGTAATTTATTTTTCCAAAAAAATAAATTTGATTTAAAGGTTGAAATTTTGATTGTGTGGAAAATTTCAATTTAATTGGGATTCAAATTAATTTTTGGAGATCCTAATAGGTAAATTGGAATATGACACGAAAATTGAGACACGACCCCTCGGGATAGCCCGACGAACCTTGGTGGGGCTGCAGCCCCTGCCCTCGGGCAGGATGGGGCTGCGGCAGCCCCTGTGCAGGCCCACACCACCCCGGCCGCAGGTTTGGCCAGCAGCCAAGGGTGGCCGCGGCCTGCCCAAGGCTGGCCGCAGCCTGGGCGTGCAGCCTCTGGCTGCAGGCGCTGCCTGCAGCCTGCCGGCTGCTGTGCCCAGCCTAGGCCTGTAGCCCGGCAGGGCTGCACAAGGGGCAGCCGTGGGCTGCCAGCCCCTCCGGGGTTCGTGGCTGCCCACGGCGGCTGCCGCCTACGGGGCCGGTGGTCCGACGGTCCAAAAATCAGAAAATTTTGATTTTTAAATTTGAGATTTAATTTTAAATCATGGTTAAAAATATGTAATTAAAAATTTGAATTTTTTGAAATTACATATTATTACACATGATGTTTAAAATTGTTTAAAATTTAAATTTGAAATTTAAATTTGAAATTCGAATTTGGAATTTGAATTTGAAATTTAAATTTTTGGATATTTAAATTTTAAATAATTCATGGGATGAGAAATAAATGGAGAGGCTACATAAAGAAGGATACAAGAAGACGGAACAAAATTCAAGACCCAAAGAATGTTTTGGATGGAATTTTGTAATCTTTATTTTCTTTGTTCCAGGATGGAACCATAGCTTGGTTATTCTGTCAATTATTTTTCTGTGATATGTCATGGATGTATAAATATGTATTGATGGATGCTTTGTATGCATATTTGATAACATGTCATATAGGATAGGTGAGTGCCACTCATACTATATTGATCATACATAATTTGTCAAAACTTGCATGTTTTTTCAAAATATTGAGTGGGAGAGGGTTTCAAACAAAACCCATGGCCTCCATTGTTGATCCATATGTGAAAGCATGGTAACGCCTCGCGTCAGTTCTGCCCTGACCACACCCCTCGGTAGGTGTTTACCGCCGCCGGTATACTAGATTGGATCTCCTATGTGGAAAACGTGTTCGGGTGCGATCCTATTCATGACCACCCCTCGGTGGCTTGGTAGGACGTGGATCGGGCTACGTAAACAATGGTTATACACTCAAGACTCATTTAGTTATTAACCTTCCCTAGAAGCTCTGTTAACTAAACTGGTGGCCAAATAAGCGGTTATTAATATATGTCTTAACCTTGGAGGATTTAAGGTAACATATATTAATTGGACGGGGTCCATGTTCCGGCTATTTGTTTTCATGACCACCCCTCGGTGGCTTGGGGCAATAGGTGCTGAGAATTACCGTTGCAATGCTACATGTTTTTCAAGTTTCATGTAGGAACATACTTGTATGTTTTATTTGCTAAATTATCTGTATATTTGCTTGGGCTTTGTAATGATGTCTAGTATAATTTTATTTCAGTTCAAAATGTCACCGACACCCCTCATTTCAATACTTACTGAAAATAAGTTGAATGGCGATAATTATAAAGACTGGAAAAGAAATCTATTAATAGTTCTCAGCTGCGAGAGACACAAGTTCGTACTGGACGAACCATGCCACCTGGGCCCAAACCTGACACACCACTTGAGGAGGTCCCGGTTGCCTATAATCGTTGGAGAGAATCTAATGAAATAGCTCGATGCTACATCCTTGCTAGCATGACGAGTGCTTTACAAAAGCAGCATGAGACTTATCAAGTTGCTGGGGAGATCATGGACAATCTGGAGGACATGTTCGGAGGCCAAGAAAAATTGGCTCAACAGTCCGCTATTACCAGCATTATGAACTCCAACCAAAAGGCGGGTACTCCGGTGAAGGACCATATGATCACTCTAATGGGATTCTTCGCTGAGGCTGCCGAGAATGGTGCTGAGTTAGACTACAACACCCAGATCGAGATGGTGTTCAAGACTCTGTCTAAAGATTTTGTGGGGTTTAAGGCCGCATACAATCTGGCGACAAAAGAGTTAGGACTAACCGAGCTCATGAAGCAACTACAGGCTTATGAGCGGATGATCAGGGATGAGGATGCGGTCCGACCTAAAGGAGAGGCCAATTTGGCAGAATCTTCCAATCCCTCACGGAAGAGGAAGAGGCCAAATAAGAAGCAAGTGGCTTCTAGTTCTTCTAATCCTCCTGTCTCGGACGGGAAGAAGAAGAAGAAGAAGAACAAAAAGCCAAAGGACCCTAAAAAGTCCAAATGCTTCCATTGTGGGAAGGTAGGTCACTTCAAGAAGGCTTGCCGGGAATTCCTAGCCGCCACGGGCAAGGAAGGTAAGGAACTTCATTACTTAGAAGCGTGTTTGGTGGAAGAATCGAAAGACACTTAGGTCATTGATTCGGGCGCCACTAATCATGTTTGTGTTTCTATGCAGGGGTTCGTGGAAACGAGAAGTCTACATGATAGGAGCCTCTCGTTGTGGACTGGAGATGGTAGCTTTGTGATGGCTGAAGCAGTGGGAGATGTTCACCTTTATTTTGATCAATTTAGGTTTATTTCATTGAAAGACTGTTTTTATGTTCCTCATTTTAGGAGGAACCTTATATCGGTAACTTGTTTAATAAAGGATTCTTATTCAGTTTCTTTTAGTAAAAGAGTTGATATTCGTAGAAATAAGTCTTTTATCTGTTCTGGATGCATGGATGGAAACCTATATTTGATCAGACCAAAGATGTACTCACTGCTTGACACTGAATTAATTGATAACTCTAAAAGGTCGAAAGTTTCTCACTCTAACAAGGCGTATCTTTGGCATTTAAGACTTGGTCATATTAATCAGGATAGGATTCAAAGATTGGTGAAAGACGGTCCTCTGGAATCTCTGGAGGAGGTACGACTTCCCCAATGTGAGTCTTGTCTAGAGGGTAAGATGACTAAGAGGTCTTTTGGAGCTAAGGGTACAAGGGCTCAGGAGCTCTTAGAAATTGTGCACACTAACGTATGTGGCCCCATGAACGTCACAGCATGAGGAGGGTTCGAGTATTATGTCTCTTTTATAGATGATTACTCGACGTATGGATATGTGCATCTGATGCACCGCAAGAGCGAAACCTTTGACAAGTTCAAAGAGTATCGTGCGGAAGTGGAAAAGCAATTGGATAAATCTATAAAGACACTTCGATCTGATCGAGGTGGCGAATATCTCTCCGATGAATTTCTAGGACATCTTGTAGAGAACGGGATATTATCCCAATTGACTGCACCTGGTACTCCACAACAGAATGGTGTAGTCGAAAGGAGAAACAGGACCTTATTGGATATGGTACGGTCCATGATGAGTTATTCAACGCTGCCATTATCATTTTGGGGATATGCTTTACAAACGGCATGCTATATTCTGAACCAAGTTCCGAGCAAATCAATTCCTAGAACTCCGTATGAATTGTGGCATGGCAGGAAGCCCTCCCTTGGACATATGAGAATATGGGGCTGCTCGGCACATGTACTGGATGGGGATGCGAAGAAGTTGGAACCTAGATCAGAATTGTGCATGTTTGTAAGGTATCCAAAAGGAACTAAAGGAGGTTTGTTCTATAACCCGAAGGAACAAAAAGTCATTGTTTCAACCCATGCGACATTCTTGGAGGAAAGTCACATGAATGACTTTAAACCTCGAAGCAAAGTAGTGCTAGAGGAGTTATCGGGTGAAAGAACTGCTCCACAGATTTCGGTCTTGGACAAAAGTCCGAGTTCCAGTGAAAGACCTGCAGACGGTCAATAATTTAGGGTGCCTCGTCGTAGTGGGAGGGTTTTTAAGAAACCTAATTTCTTCATGTATGATGCTGAGGTATACCAGGCCGAGGCTCATGAGCATGAGGAAGATCCGGTCACATATGATGAAGCTGTAAAGGATGTTGATTCTAAATCTTGGAAACAGGCTATAAACAATGAGATGGATTCTATGAAATCCAACTCTGTTTGGGAACTTGTAGATTTTCCGGATGGGATAAAAACCCATTGGATGCAAATGGGTCTACAAAAGAAAGAAGGATGCGGAAGGGAGAGTGGAAACTTTCAAAGCTAGACTGGTTGCAAAGGGATACACGCAAAAGGCTGGAATCGATTACGAGGAAACCTTTTCGCCTGTTGCTATGTTGAAGTCTATCCGTATTCTTCTGTCCATTGCTGCGGCTCTTGATTACGAGATTTGGCAAATGGATGTCAAGACGGCATTCTTGAATGGCCATCTTGAAGAGTGTATCTATATGATACAGCCCGAAGGGTTCGTAGCGAAAGGCCAAGAAAGGAAAGTCTGCAAGTTGCTTAGATCCATTTATGGATTAAAGCAGGCATCCCGCTTATGGAACCAGAGGTTTGATCAAGCGATTAAGACATTTGGTTTTGAGCAGAACGTTGATGAACCTTGTGTTTATAAACGTATTAAGGATGGAAAAGTGGTCTTTCTGATACTCTATGTCGATGATATACTACTCATTGGGAATGATGTAGGGAACTTATCATCGGTCAAGCTTTGGTTACACCAACAGTTTGACATGAAGGACTTGGGAGAAGCTAATTATGTTCTAGGCATTCGTCTCTTCAGAGATCGAAAGAACAAAATGATAGTGTTATCCCAAGCTTCATACATAGATAAAATAATTGACAAATATGCAATGCTAGAGGCAAAGAAAGGCTCACAACCTTCTATTGCCGGTCTAACTCTTTCATTGGATGACTGTCCCAAGACATCGGAAGAAGAGAGCGTATGAGTAAGGTCCCTTATGCATCCGCTGTGGGTAGCCTTATGTACGCTATGCTTTGCACTCGCCCGGACATATGTTTTGCAGTAGGTATGGTGAGTCGATATCAAGCGAATCCTGGAACCAAGCACTGGCAAGCAGTAAAGCATATACTCAAGTATCTTAAGAGAACGAGGGATTATATGCTGGTGTATTCTGGAGGGGACCTAACACCCGTAGGATACACGGACTCAGACTTCCAGACTTGTAAGGATTCGAGGAAATCGACATCTGGATCAGTGTTTTTACTCGGAGGAGGCGCCATTATGTGGAGGAGCGTGAAGCAGGGCTGCACAGCTGACTCTACTATGGAGGCTGAGTATGTGGCTATGGCTAAGGCATCTAAAGAAGCGGTTTGGCTCCGCAAGTTCTTTAGAGACCTTGAGGTCATTCCGGGTGTTGACAAGCCTATCACACTTTACTGTGATAATACAGGGGCTATTGCCAACACAAGGGAATCTCGACACCACAAGAGGACCAAGCACATCGATCGGAGATATCATATTATTAGCGGGCATGTGGAGACAGGACAAGTGGATGTATGTAAGATCGCGTCCGAGGACAACATCGCTGATCCCTTTACTAAGACTTTGGTGGCTAAAAGCTTTGAGAGGCATGTAGAGGCGATGGGGATGCGTAACATGGCACATCTGCTGGCTTAGGGCAAGTGGGAGATTGTTAGGAAATGCCCTAAGTATTAGAGACATTTTGATGTATTTATTTTGAACTGGATAATAAAATTATACATAGAGGTTATTCATTACATTGCTATCTGTCCTTGTCTTATTTACATGTTAAAGTAAATGTAAGCAAATATGGCTCACTGACTGCTTGCGTTAAAACTGTTAGAACGTTGCATGCAATGGACTTTTGTATGCGAAAAGACAATGTTCTAAAGTTAGCAGTCTAAACTATGGCCTGTAGTCTATGGGGTTAGACCGAGCATCTAACTCATGTAAAGACTATTATGTTGTCTAAAGCCTTAGAGGAGACGGTTTGTCTTGACTATCTGGAGCTGGACTCCCAAGTAGAGACATGGATATGTTGCTCGGTGGTGACATATTAGACCGGGACTAAAGTGTGATTGATCTACGTAGTCCGCTATGAGTGGATCAATCTGCTTTTGACGTTCATTGTGCAATAACTTTAATCCTGAGTAAATGAACTACTTCATGTATATGACTTGTGTACTTTGATGTTCCAATGGCTAAAGCGTCTCAGAGGTAGTAAGCTTATAGACCGGTTCGTTGGGTGCATGACTTGTATACGATGAAGGGTTTGTTTGCAGATATCGGAATCATAGCTCTGAGGAGTTAAAGGTATCCTCTTAAAGGCATTATACTGAATGTGAAAATGGACAAGGCCTTGGGTCGTCTGCTGGGCGGATGACTTCTTATTCACATATGGTGAATAATCATTTTCTTGATTCGGTAGTATAATGGAACTTTAAGATAGCCTGATCAGCAGGATTAAACGGACTTTAACCTAAGGCTGATCATGGATATCATATGAGGGTTTTGCATATATGACAAGGTCATTGGATAGTAGCTTGTCACAGGCTTACGTAATACGGTATATAATTGGGAGTTCAGTTTCAGGTTTATAGTGGTGTGACTCTGAAACTAGTGATCATATGATTGAGTTGTTCGGTAAAGAATGATGATTATATGGAATCACGGGAGCCCGATTATATATGTCCAATCAATCCCTCTACTAGCTCTACATAATTCCTTAACGTTTGGCAAATTGATTTGTGTATGCTATTGGCTAGTTTATTATGCATGGATGGTGATGACACAGGATTAGGATGGTAGACAAGATTCTCTCCGGTTGGATTCAGATTTTGTTTTGGATAATAGAGTACACAATTATTCGAACTCCAAATAAAGTTGCCATGATTTTATTTGAGATTGGATTGGAGTTGTAGAAAATTATCCATGAGAACAAGAATATGAAACACAACCGTTTTGTGGAATTTGAAATTTGAATTTTGAAATTTGAATTTTGAATTTTGAATTTTGAAATTTGAAATTTGAAATTTGAATTTGAAATTTGAATTTGAAATTCGAATTTGAAATTCGAATTTGAAATTTGAATTTGAAATTTAAATTTGAAATTTGAAATTTGAAATTTGAATTTGAAATTTGAATTTGAAATTTGAAATTCAAATTTTGAATCACAGTCCAAGTAGGATTCGAATTTGTTGTGGAAAATCCACAAGGTTTGAAATTCGAATTTGAGTTGGATTTAGAGAGGATAATCTTGTTAGAATCCTACTTGAATTTTGAATCCAAATCCCAACAAATAAGGGACGAAATTTTGAGGATAATCCTCAAGCAAATTTCGGTTTTTATGGATAGGATTCAAGGGAAAATTCAAGTTTCAATCCTAGTTGAATTTGGATTCTCTCCTTCCTTGAAAAGTGGCCTAAATTAGGGAGAAAATCTCCTAGGAAATTCGGTTATTTTGGATAAGGTTGAGATGAGATTCAAGCTTGAAAATCCTAGTGGAATTTTTGATTCTCCCTTATCCATAATGGCCGAAACTTTTGTTGAGATTTTCTCCAAGAAAAATTCGGATTTTTTGGTTGAAAAAGGGAGATAAAATTCTAGTTAAAATCTTCTTTAGATTTGGATTGGATTTATCCTAAAAAAAACCGAATTTTTTGTGGAGATTCTCCCTTGGAAAAATTCGGATTTTATGGTTAAGGATAAGGGAAAATATCTTTTCCTAATCCAACTCAAATTCAGAGAATCACCTCATGCAGGTCTATAAATAGAGGTCCTGCCACTCCAGTTCTCTCAGACCATAGACTCTCAGGTGAGCAGGCTTATTGTTGCACAGCTCATCGTGACAATAATGTTCTTTAGAGATCTGGGTGGTCGGAAGAAGACTAGCAGTGCTAGCATACCGATCGAGGTTCAGAGTGCCCACACACTCAGCCATTCAGGAATTGGAGAATAGTAGAGAAGGCTAGTTGGTTGAAGCCTCCGGTCATTCTCCTCCTGCAAGATTGGCGTCCTTGAGGTATGAGTTTTAATTGTTGTTGGTTTATTGTATATGGCATCATGAGATATTTAACGATCTAAAAATTTTTATTGTTCCGCTGCGCCACTCTGATATGTTTTTACCGATTTATTTTCCTACACTTCCCTGTTAGGAAATATCCTAAGCATTAGAGATATTTTGATGTATTTATTTTATTGGATAATAAAATTATATATAGAGGTTATTCATTACATTGTTGTTTGTCCTTATTCTATTTACATGTTAAAGTAAATGTAAGCAAATATGGCTCACTGACTGCTTGTGTTAAAACTGTTAGAACATTACATGCAATGGACTTTTGTATGCGAGAAGACAATGTTCTAAAGTAATCGGTCTAAACTAAGGTCTGTAGTCTATGGGGTTAGATCGAGCATCTGACTCATGTTAAGACTATTATGTTATCTAAAGCCATGGTGGGGATGGTTTATCTTGACTGTCTGGAGCATAGACTCCCAAGTAGAGACATAGATATGTTGCTTGGTCGTGACATATTAGACCGAGACTAAAACGTGATTGATTTATGTAGTCTTCTATGAGTGGATCAATCTGCTTTTGATGTTTATTGTGTAGCAACCCTAATCTTGAGTAAATGAACTACTTCATGTATATGATTTGTGTACTTTGATGTTCCAATGGCTAAAGCGTCTCAGAGGCAGTAAGCTTATAGACCGGTTTGTCGGGTGCATGACTTGTATACGATGAAGGGTTTGTTTACAAATATCAGAATCATAGCTCTAAGGAGTTCAAGGTATCCTCTTAAAGGCATTATACTAGATGTGAAAATGGACAAGGCCTTGGGTCATCTGCTGGGCAGATGATTTCTTATTCACATATGGTAAATAATCATTTTCTTATTCGGTAGTATAATGGAACTTTAAGATAGCCTGATTAGTAGGATTAAACGGACTTTGACCTAAGGCTGATCATAGATATCATATGAGAGTTCTGCATATATGACAAGGTCATTGGACAGTAGCTCGTCACAGATTTACGTAATACGGTATATTATTGGGAGTTCAGTTTCAGGTTTATAGTGGTGTGACTCTAAAATTGATAATCATATGATTGAGTTGTTCGGTACAGAATGATGATCATATGGATTCACCGGAGCCTGATTATATATGTCCAATTAGTCCCTCTATTAGCTCCACATAATTCCTTAATGATTGGCAAATTGATTTGTGTATGCTTATTGGCTAGTTGATTATGCATGGATGGTGTTGACATAGGATTAGGATGATGGACAAGATTCTTTCCGGTTGAATTCATAATTTGTTTTGGATAATAGAGTATACAATTATTCGAACTCCAAATAAAGTTGCCATGATTTTATTTGAGATTGGATTGGAGTTGTAGAAAATTATCCATGAGGGCAAAATTTTGAAATACAACTTTTTGTGGGTTTTGAAATTTGAATTTTGAAATTTGAAATTTAAATTTTGAATTTGAAATTTGAATTTGAAATTTAAATTTGAAATTCGAATTTGAAATTTGAATTTGAAACTTAAATTTGAAATTTGAAATTTAAAATTTGAAATTTGAATTTGAATTTTGAATTTTGAATTTTGAAATTTGAAATTCAAATTTTGAATCACAGTCCATGTGGAATTCGAATTCTTTGTGGATAATTCCACAAGGTTGAAATTCAAATTTGAGTTGGATTGTGTAGAGAAATCTTGTTTGAATCCTACTTGAATTTTGAATCCCAATCCTAACTAACTTGCACGAAAATATTAAGGAATATCCTCATAGATTTTCGGTTTTTGTATGGATAAGATTCACGGAAAAATTCAAGTTTCAATCCTAGTTGAATTTGGATTCTCTCCTCCCTAAAATTGACTGAAATTTTTGAGGAAGATCTCATGCAGGTTTTCAATTTTTTATGGATGAGGATTAGATAAAATTCAAGCTTGAAAATCTTAGTTGAATTTTGATTCTCTCCCTACTTTTGTGGCCAAGAATATTTAAGGAAATCTTAAAAGGGATTTTCAGTTTTTATTAGTTAATGGTGAGATAAAATTCAAGTTAAAATCTTATTTGAATTTTGAATGCAAAATCCTAGAAGGTGGCCGAATTTTTTAGTTAGATTTTTGGCTTGAAGAAATTCAGATTTTGTGTTGTGGATAAGAGAGAAAATCTTCTCCTAATCTAATTCAAATTCAGAGGATTACCTCATGCATGTCTATGAATAGAGGTCCTGCCACTCCAGTTCTCTCAGACCACAGACTCTCAGGTGAGCAGGCTTGTTGTTGCACAACTCATTGTGACAATAAGTTCTTTAAAGATCTGGGTGGTCAAAAGAAGACTAGCAGTGCTAGCATACCGATCAAGGTTCAGAGTGCCCACACACTCGGCCATTCAGGAATTGGAGAGTAGTAGCGAAGGCTAGTTGGTTGAAGCCCTCCAATCATTCTCCTCCTGTAGATTGGCATCCTTTGAGGTATGAGTTTAAATTATTGTTGGTTTATTATATATCGCATCATGAGATATTTAACGATCTTGAAAAATTTTTATTGTTCCGCTGCGCCACTCTGATGCGTTTTTACTAATTTATTTCCTACATTTCTGATACTGCATATCTCTCAAACAAAAATTTATTATTATCTGCAATGCTCGGCTCTGGCTTTGTGCAAGGCTTTTCTGGATTCCAGTTGTAGCCACTATGTTGCAGCATTTCTGTTTCAGTTTCCGTTCTGCTACTCCAGAGGCCTTCACTTCCTTTTTCCTTGCAAACACATGTCAGACAACCTATATTAATTATTAAAATGACATACTTACCTTAATCACACCAAAGAAAATCCACGAAAGAAAAGAGTAAATAAAAAATACACAAACAGGAAACAATAAAACATTGGGTTGCCTCCCATAAGCGCTTGTTTTTAAAGTCGACAACCCGACTACTTCCCTTTTTCTAATCTGGGTCTTTCAAGGATATTGCAGTCTTCTCCTTGTCAAAAGTGCCTCCCCAGTAATGTTTTAGCCTATGACCATTCACTTTGAACTTTCTTCCTGATTTTTCCTCCATTAATTCCACAGCTCCATGAGGAAAAACTTCATAAATCTTGAATGGACCTGACCAACGTGATTTCAATTTTCCTGGAAAGAGTTTCAGCCTTGAGTTAAAAAGAAGCACTAGCTGCCTTGCTTGAAATTCCCTTGAAAGAATTTTACTGTCATGCCATTTCTTAACTTTTTCTTTATACAGCTTGGCATTTTCATAAGCCATCATTCTAAATTCCTCCATCTCATTTAATTGCAACATTCTCTTTTCACCAGCTACATGAACATCCAGATTTAACTTTGAAATTGCCCAGTAGGCTTTATGTTCCATCTCAACTGGCAAGTGGCAAACCTTTTCGAATAATAACCGGTAGGGGGACATTCCTAAAGGAGTTTTGTAAGCTATTCTGTATGCCCACAAGGTGTCATCCAATCGTGCTGACCAATCCTTCCTTGTGGGGTTGACAACTTTTTCTAAAATTCTTTTTATCTCCCTGTTGGAAACTTCAGCCTGCCCACTAGTTTGAGGATGATAGGCTGTGGTAATTTTGTGGTGCACTCCATACTTAGTCAGAAGACTTTCAAACTACTTGCTGCTAAAGTGCATTCCTTCATCACTTATGATGGCCCTTGGTGTCCCAAAGCGTGTGAAAATATTCCTATGTAGAAACCTCACAACCACCTTGGAATCATTGGTAGGAGACGCTAAGGCTTCCACCCATTTGCTCACATAATCCACTGCCACCAATATGTACTAATTGCTATAGGATGAAGGAAACGGCCCCATGAAATCTATTCCCCACACATCAAATATTTCAACTTCCAAGATAATGTTCAGGGGCATTTCATGCCTTTATGAAATGTTTCCCACACGCTGACACCGATCGCAAGTCTTAGCAAACTTATGAGCATCCTTAAAATGTGATGGCCAATAGAATCCTGATTGCAAAACTTTAGCTGTAGTTCTAAGCCCTCCATAGTGTTCCCTATAAGGAGAAGAATGGCAATGATGGAGTATCCCAGCTGTCTCTTCCTTGGTACACACCTTCTTAAAATCTAATCTGCATACTGCCTGAACAAATACGGCTTATCCCAGTAATAGGACTTGGTATCATGAAGGAACTTCTTCCTTTGTTGGCTTGTCAGCTCTGGTGGGAGTAGAATACTAACCAAGTAGTTCACAATATCAGCATACCATGATGCATTCAACTGTTTGATCACAAAAAGCTGTTCATCTGGGAAAGTCTCCTTGATTGGCCCTTCAATCTTCTCTGTCACACCCGTTTCCAATCTGGATAAGTGATCAGCCACTTGATTTTCAGTCCCTTTTCGGTCTCTGATTTCCAAGTCAAACTCTTGAAGCAATAAAACCCATCTAATCAATCTTGGATTGGAGTCTTTCTTGGCAATGAGGTATTTAATTGCTGAATGGTCAGTGTAGACCACAACCTTGGTGCCTACCAGATATGTTCTAAATTTGTCGAATGCAAATACTACAGCGAATAGCTCCTTTTCTGTCGTGGTGTAGTTAAGCTGACCGTCAGTCAAGGTTCTACTAGCATAGTAAATCGGATGAAATATCCTCTGCATTCACTATCCCAAGACTGCTCCTATGGCATAATCACTAGCATCACACATCAACTCAAAAGAACAAGACCAATCTGGAGCCACTATGATCGGTGCTAACAATAACTTCTTCTTCAATTTTGTAAAAGCACGCTGACAATCCTCATCAAACTTGAACGGTACTTTCTGCTCCAACAACGAACAAAGAGGCTTAAAAATTTTTGAAAAATCCCTAATAAAATGTCTGTAAAAACCAACATGCCCTAAGAAACTTCTAATCCCTTTCACAGATGTAGGCGGCGGTAACTTGTCAATGATGTCCATCTTTGCTTTGTCTACTTCAATTCTTCTTCGTGAAACCTTATGTCCCAACACAATACCCTCATTTACCATAAAATGGCATTTTTCCCAGTTCAGAACTAAATTGGTTTCTTCGCATCTCCTTAAAAATTTCTCTAAATTCCCCAAACAGCTATCAAAAGACTCTCCCAGAACTGAGAAGTCGTCCATGAAGACCTCTAAAATTTTCCACCAAATCTGAGAAAATCACCATCATGCAGCGTTGAAATGTTACTGGTGCATTGCACAACCCAAATGGCATTCTTCTGAAGGCAAACGTACCATATGGGCAGGTAAAGGTAGTCTTTTCTTGATCTTCGGGTGCAATAGCTATTTGGTTATAGTCTGAATAGCCATCCAAGAAACGATAATATTCTTTCCCAGCTAATCGATCCAACATTTGGTCAATGAATGGCAGTGGAAAATGATCCTTTCTGGTAGCCTTGTTCAGCCTTCTATAATCCATACAGACTCTCCATCCTATGACTGTCTGAGTGGGAATCAACTCATTGTTGTTGTTAGCCACAACTGTTATTCCTCCTCTTTTTGGCACACATTGAACCGGACTAACCTACAAACTATCTGAGATGGGGTAAATGATGCCTGCATCAAGCCACTTAATTACTTTTTTCTTCACCACTTCTTTCACAATAGGATTTAGTCTTCTCTGCTGCTCTATCGAATTGCTATAGCATTCCTCCAACAAAATTTTATGCATACATATTAAAGGACTGATTCCTTTAATATCTGCAATAGACCAGCCTAAAGCTTTTTTAAACTTTCTTAGCACTGTAAGCAATTTCTGCTCCTGGTCATTAGTTAAAGAGGCTGAAATAGTTACTGGAAGTGTTTCTGATTCACCAAGATAAGCATACCTAAGGTGTGCGGGGATAGGCTTCAACTCCAAAACTGGAGGCTCTTCAGTAGATGGCTTAAACTTTTTTATCTCGCCATTTGACAGTCCCAGCGGCTCAAAATTCCTCTCCTTACATGAGCTAGCTAACTGTGTAGCAACCCATTCGGCTTGAGCATCATCTTCACCAATCACCATATCCGCTTCTACTTTCAAAGTCGGCTCAGAATAGTTTTCATGGCAGCTCTGCTCCAAATTTTTCAACACCACCGAGTCAATAACATTAACCAATGAGCATTCCTCCATTTCTTCTAGAAACTTCATCGCCTTTAACACATTGAAAGTAACTTGCTCATCATTGACCCTCATTATTAACTCGCCTTTCTGTACGTCGATTGGAGTTCTTCCCATGGCTAGGAATGGTCTTCCTAGTATAATCGGTACTTCTCTGTCTACCTCAAAGTCTAATACCATGAAATCCGCATGAAAAATGAACTTGTCCACCTTCACAAGTACGTCTTCAATCTTTCCTTCTGGGTGAGCTATAGATTTGTCGGTAAGTTATAGCGAGACTGTAGTAGGCCTAGCCTCCCCAATTCTAAGCTTCTTAAATATAGACATTGGCATCAGATTAATACTTGCTCCCAAGTCACATAAAGCTTTACCAAAGTACTGTTGACCTATTGAGCACGGAATAGTGAAGCTTCCAGGATCTTTCAACTTTGGAGGAAGTTTGTTCTGCAAGATGGCACTACATTCCTCCGTCAAAGACACAATCTCAAATTCTCCAAATCTACGCTTTTTCGTCACCAAATCTTTCATAAACTTTGCGTAACTCGGCATCTACTCCAAAGCTTCAACCAGTGGTATATTGATATGCAACTACTTTAGAACATCCAGAAATTTACGAAACTGACCATCCTTTTGCTGCTTCTGAAATCTTTGAGGAAATGGTGGAGGGGGTCTATTGTTACTGATTTTTGTCGTCCCAGTATGCTTCGGGAATGCTGCAGTATTTTGCAGTTCAGAATCTGGTTGCTGATTTTTCTGTTATGCTTCGGGCTGAAATTGATCCCCCTCTTCTTGGATTGAAGTGGGCTCTATCTGCACAACTTTGGGTTTTACTCCAGTTGGTTCTAGCTCCTTTCCATTTCTCAACGTAATTGCCTTGCATTTTTCCTTTCCTTCATGCCTAGGATTCTCTGTATCACTTGGTAATGCACCTTGAGGACGGTTGTTTAAGAAATTGGTCAGTTGTCCTACTTGATTCTCCAGATTTCTTAATGAAGCTACTTGATTTTGAATGATAGCATCATTTTTAGCCATGTATTCCTTCATAAGATTCTCCAAAGAACTTGATTGGTCAGTAGCTTGGCTTCTTTGTTATTGATGAGGAAATCCTAGTGGATGAGCAGGCCGGTAAAAAGCATTAACACCATTGGAACTTGTGCCTTGATTGCTCTATGACAAGTTTGGATGTTGCCTTCCACTGTGATTATAAGTGTTGGGGTAAGGGTTATTACTCCTGTTAAAATTTCCCACATAATTAATAGAGGCTGGATTTGAAGGATAGTCATCATACAAATGTCCCTCTCCATAGTATACACATGAAACTCTCGGAGTTTGGACTGCATTCGCACTTGCCTGTGTGTTCATTGTCTTAATCATGTTGGTCAGAGATGAAACTTGGGCTGAAAGTGCAGTGATAGGATCAACCTCCAATATTCCTGCAGGTCTCCTTGCGTTGAGTCTCTCAGTGGGCCATTGATAATTATTATTGGCCATTCTCTCTAAAATCTCATACGCTTTATTATAGGATTTAGCCAAAAGAGCACCATTAGCAGAAGCATCTATTATGGTTCGAGTTTGTGCATTCAGCCAATTGTAGAAAGTCTCTATTTGAATCCAATGAAGGATCCCATGGTTAGGACATTTCCTTAGAAACTCCTTAAACCTTTCCCAAGCTTCATGCAAAGATTCACCACCAGCTTGTTGAAATGAAATGATGTCATTTCTGAGCTTAGCATTCTTGGCTGGTGGGAAGTATTTCATCAAGAACTTCTCTGCCAAATCATTCCAAGTAGCAACAGAGCCCGGTGCCAAAGAATTAAGCTAAGCTCTAGCTCTATCTCTCAGAGAATAGGGAAATAGCTTCAACCTTAACACATCTTCTGTCACCCCAGGAATCTTGGAAGAATCACTGACTTCCATGAAAAGCCTGAGATGCAAACAAGGATCTTCAGTTGCCATGCCACTGAATTGGCCCATAGATTACAACATCTGAAACATCACCGGTTTAAGTTCAAATTGAGAGGCTTCAATTTCTAGCCTGACAATCCCTGAATTGAGCCCTTGTAGAATGGGCACAGCATACTCCCAAATTGCCCTGTTTCTGTCATCCATCACAGCTTGTTGTTGAATAGGGTTGTTACCATAAACAGGCTGTCCATTATTGGCTATTGCTTCCTCTGCCATAACTTCAACGGCTACTAGTCCTTGTTGTTCCCTTCTCCTAGCTCGAAATGTCCTTTCAGTTTCAGGATCCAAAGGCAACAACTCATGGGCCTGAGGACTGTTCATGCAGAAGACCAAGTTTCCTGCCAAAAACCATAACTCAAAAGAATAAAAAGAAATGAAACCAAATACTTCTGTAGAATTTTTTTACGATATTAGTTTCCCGGCAACGGCGCCAAAAACTTGTTGGTTCAAATCTGCTAGTGCATAGATCATTAAAGTAATATAGTGTACAAGAGTACGGATATCGTTCCCACGAGAACTATATCATAAAAATATAATATAGAAGCTGTAAAGTTCAATTTAAGTGAATTGTAATCAAAGAGGTTTTGACAAGATTGCTAATAAAAATGGATTGTAAAACTACTGAAAAATAAAAAGTACACTTAACAAAGAAGTACAGTAGTGATCAGAATGAAGAAAAAAAATAGAGCAGAGATTTTGATTGTAAAACAATAATTTGGATAAGCTAGGTTTACTAATTTCCCTAGGATGCAAACTACTAATAAAATGCTACTGAAATGCTACAGCAATCAATATATCCTGTCAACCAAGAACACGTGAGAGCAAGGATTTTTCCAAATCTCTTTGCAAAATTATTCTCCTAACTTACTTCAGCATATTCCTATGTGAGATCAGCTAAAAGAATGCAAACAGAAGCATAGGTTCTTTTGGGTCATACATGATGAATAATATATTCCTATACCATCCATAGATCTACAAATTCCTTTAAGACGATACATGCATCATTCATGAGATCCAATTTAAATCAACCTTTCTAGAATTAATCCAAATCTGATATTCTGTAAATTGATGGCCAGTCAAGAATAGAAATACGCATTAACACACATGAATGAACAAGAAACAATTGATTTCCATTACAAATTCAATAATCAGTTAACAATTCATATCCTTGGTTCCATTAGCAAACCCAGCTAAAGAAAATTAGTTCATACTGTAATTAACAAAATCCATTGTCCACAAATAAATCATGTCTAATTCAGCTCAATACTACAAAAGGGTAAGCAACAGATGGAGAGAAAGAAAGTCTACTTGTGAAAACCGGGAAATTCAGGCATTCTCGGAAGAAAATGAACAAATATATGTATATAACAATTTATACTATTTAAAGAGTGAAATAAATGTATTTATATTGTCTAGAATGTATTAAAATGTTCTAACAATACTGACGAGTAAGAATTCAGTGTTGATAAAATTCACTGAGTTGAAACGGGTGGAACGGTGCCAAAAACGGCATTGAAAACCCTAACCGGTGCACTAAAAGATGAAAATCTTTCGGGATTGATTTTGATCAAACGGAAGCAGTTTAAATTGATCTGACTGCACAGGAGACCTCAGGAACCCGCCGGGACGATTTCAGGAAAATTTCGGCTCGAACCGGTATCGGTCAAAAAGTAGTCGAATTAATGTGAATAGTAAAAGTCAAAATCAATATATTACTTTGCATTTATGACATCATAAAGCAATTTTAATAAATGGGAAAAATATGGTGGTTGGTGGCATTAATGGCCAAGATTGGTTTGCTTTTTGATCTAAAGGCCAAGATTTGGCCAAAATTTCACCCATTTAATTTTTGAAAAAAATGGAAAGAAATAGGCTTGATAAGTGTTGATTTCTCATTGGTTAAAAGCCAAATTAATTGGCTTCCTTGCTAGTTTAAGTCGGCAACTTTTGGAACAAAATGGCCGTAGCCATTACAAAGCCAAAAACGTAAGGAAAAAAAAATTCTAAGTGTTCTCCTAAGAGGAACCGTGAGCAACCAAAGAGAAACCAAGTAAATACTTCAAGTTTTCCTCACAAAATTTGTGTCAAACCCTTCATTGAAGTTCAAGGAAGAAAGAAAGCAAGGTAACCTTCTTTAGCTTGCAAATTTTGGCTTGTTTTCTCCCTAAAATCCGTGTAAGGAATAATGTAAAGGATGAAAAAATTTTTGTTTGTTTTGATTGATTTGGTGCTTGGGTTTTGTTAAGGGTGTGATTAGAAGAAAAACCATGCATTTTGTTTAAAGAAAAACAAAATTTTGGTTGTTTTCCAAGGGTAAAACCGTGGGTTACCAAGTGTAGTCAATGATGAATTGTTGTGGTTTAAGTGTTAAAATGCATTAAATCATGTTTTGATTAAATGTAAAACATGATTTGTATGATTGAAAGCTTGGAAAAAAAATTTGATGTCAAATAACCCTAATATGGCCGTGGGTTAATTAGGGTTTGGTGAAAAATTTTTGCATGATTTACTTGATGTTTGGATAGTTAAATTCATGCATTGAATTAAGGAAATGATGGATTAGTGATTGAAAGCATGAAAGAAAAAAATTTGGTGTATGTTTCTCTTAAATGGCCGTGGGTTGTAATGATGAAAAACCCAAGGAATTTTGTTGAAAAATACATGTAAATTGGCTTGAAAATGTGCTAGATAATGACATTGGAATAGCTTAAAATTTGGTTGAAAAATTTAGAAGTTTTGGTTAGGTTTTGAGTGTGAAAACCGTGGCCAAAACCAAGGGTAAAATTGAAAGAAATTTTGTGGAATATGGTTCGAAATGTGAATTGAAATTTTGTTAGCTTTTATGTAAAAGTTTGGAAAATTTTACATAAAATAGGTTTATGGTATAGTACGTGGCAGGTACATATGGTTCGAGGCGTACCTAATGCCGGTAGCCTTAAATTTACACCGAAATGCTGCCGAAATTTCGAAAACGGCATTTGGGGTAAAAAGGGAATTAAAAATAAGAGTTTAGGGTCGGGTCGGAAACCCGAGTCCCTAAAGGAAAATTGAATAAGGGAAACCTAAGGGTGGTTCATGAATAGTAACCCGTCCCCTTAAAAATGTAAAATGCGAGTGAAATTGAAAAAAAACCGACCCTGATGGGGGGTGTTTTTAGGAAGCGAAATAAAGGTCCGAGTCGGGTATGGAAAATCCGAGCCTCGGAAACCTAGGTCGGGAATGTCTAGATGAACGTTTTAAATACTAGTAAAACGTCTATTTGAGGCTCCGAAACAATAGAAAATCACTAAACCGACGTAAGGGTCGGAATAGTGCTTCCCGAGGGTCAGGAAAGTGAAAAATGGAAATAAAATAGAAATGAACCCGGTAATGAATAGAAAAGAGTCAGAAAAGTTCCTGAGAGCCAAAAATGCAGTCTGGATCGAGAAAATTCTGTCAGGGGTAAAATTGTAATTTTACCAATTATCCCGCTTATGTCCTTATTTAGTCCCTACTGAGAGGGAGAAAATACAGAAAATGATTGGGATGTTCAGGCCATAAATTGCTGCATTAGTAGACACTGGACAGGTACCACCTACTTCTGTAGCAGATTGTGTTAGTTGGGCCATAAGAGTTGAGTTTCACATAGCCCGATAGAAAGAGGAAAGAGAGAAGCACTGGAAGGCTAAGAAGAAGGAGAGGGCTTTGGCTAAATCTACACAAGTTGGTCAATCGAGCAAGCCTAGTTAGAATGTTAAACCAAGCCAGGGCAATAATCAAGGATCCCAGCAAAACAAGAGGAAAGGCAATTTTTCTGGAAATCGCCAGGGAAATAATCGAAACCAGCAGTGAAGAACAGCTGGTAATGCGAAATCCAATGTGCAAAAGTGTCCTATATGTGGGAAGAGACATTCTGGGCAATGCAGATTTGGGCCACTTGTTTGCTATGAATGTGGAAAGGAAGGTCATTATGCTAGGAACTGTCCAAACAATAGGCAGGGTGGACAAGGCACTTCCCAACCGCACCAGACATGCCCACAAGCTCATTCCCTTCAGGCCAGAGTAGAAGAGTTCCCAGTAAGGCCGCAACGCCGGGAGCATGTGCCACGTGCTGATGCTCGTGTAATGGCATATAGCAAGGAAGATGCAGAGGCAGGAACATCGAATGTGGTGACAGGTCAGCTTCCAGTCGCTAGTCATGTAGCCTCTGTACTATTCGATTCCGGTGCTACGCATTCTTTTGTTTCCTATGAATTTACTGACAAGATAGGACTTCCTAAGGACTATATGGGAAGAGTATTTAAGACAGCTTTACCCTCTGGGGAAGTACTATTGTCCAATTACTGGTTATCTCATGTACCAGTGTATGGGAACTATATGCTGAGTTGATCGTAATGAAGATCGTGGATTACGATGTGATTCTAGGCATAGATTTCCTAGGGAAATATCAAGCTACGATCAACTGCCGAAATTGAAAGATAGTATTCCGACCCGAGGAAGAAGAGAGTTTCAAGTACGTTGATGCTTCTCGAAAACCCGGGAAGATGATGATCAGTTCGTTGAGAGCAATCAAGCTGATAGCCAGTGGTTGCATGGGATATCTGGCATATGTGATGGACACTACAGAGGAACAGAAGCTTCAACCTGAAGATGTTCCCGTTGTTAAGAATTTCTTGACGTATTTCCAAAAGAGTTACCAGGGATACCTCCAGAGAGAGAAATCTCGTTCCAAATTGAGTTGATGCCTGGAACGGCACCCATTTCCAAAGCCCCATACCGCATGGCTCCAGTGGAGTTAAAGGAGCTGCAGGAACAATTAAAGGAGCTTTTGGACAAAGGATTCATCAGACCGAGTTATTCTCTGTGGGCTGCACCTGTGTTGTTCGTCAAGAAAAAGGATGGAACGTTCCGTTTGTGTATTGATTACCGGGAGTTGAATAAGGTTACGATCAAAAATAGGTATCTGTTACCTAGAATTGATGACTTATTCGACCGGTTAAAAGGCGCAGCGGTATTTTCCAAGATCGACTTACGATCAGGATATCACCAGCTGAGAATTAAAGAAAGTGATATTCGTAAGACGGCGTTTAGGACTCGTTATGGTCACTACGAGTTTCTTGTGATGCCATTCAGATTAACAAACGCACCGGCAGCGTTCATGGATTTAATGAACAGAATTTTTAAAGAGTATTTGGATAAGTTTGTCATTGTATTCATTGATGACATTTTTATATACTCAAAGACTCATGAGGAGCACAAGGAGCATCTGAGGATCGTGTTGCATATGATAAGAAAGCATCAACTGTATGTCAAATTCTCAAAATGCAAGTTTTGGCTGGACAGAGTACATTTTCTCGGACATGTTGTATCCCAGGAAGGTATTGCTATAGATCCGACAAAGGTAGATGCAATTAACCAGTGGTCTGCACCCAAGAGTGTGATGGAAATATGCAGTTTCTTGGGGTTAGCTGGTTATTATCGAAGGTTCGTAGAGGGATTCGCGCATTTAGCTGCACCTCTTACTACTCGTACATGCAAGGAAAGGAAGTATGAGTGGACTATGAAATGCGAAAGAAGCTTCCAGGAGTTAAAGAGACAGCTGACAAGCGCACCAATCCTTACGCTTCCTACTGAAGGGGAGAAGTTTGTGATCTATAGTGATGCATCCAAAATAGGATTGGGAGCAGTTCTGATGCAAGGTGGTAAGGTGATTGCCTATGCTTCCCGTCAATTAAAGGATCATGAAAGGAATTATCCTACGCATAACCTTGAGCTTGTTGCAGTAGTGTTCGCACTTAAAATTTGGCGACAATATCTCTATGGAGCTCAGTGTCAGATTTTTACTGATCACCAAAGCTTGAAGTATTTCTTCACGTAAAAGGAGCTCAATATGCGACAAAGAAGATGGTTGGAACTGGTAAAGGATTATGATTGTAAAATCCTATATCATCCAGGGAAGGCCAACCTTGTAGCGGATGCTTTAAGTAGAAAGTCTATCATATTGCACCAGCTACCAATAAAAAGGCTTCTAAAGCCATTGCAGCAAGAGATAAATTCTTTGAACTTGGAGCTGATATCCGGAAGATTGGCTGCACTCCAAGTGGAATCATTGCTGTTTGAGGATATAAGGGAAGCTCAAAGACGAGATTCAAGAATGACAAGTTCTCAAGAAGGAATTTCCAAGGATGGAATGATCCTTTATCAAGGAAGGATAAATGTTCCAGCTGATGAGGAACTTAGAAGACGGATTATGTCAGAAGCCCATGAGACACCATATTCGGTTCATCCCGGAGCTAGCAAGATGTATCAGGACTTGAAGTTACAGTTCTGGTGGAAAGGGATAAAGAATGATATAGCAAAATTCGTGAGCAGATGCATGACCTGTCAGAGAATCAAAGCGGAACATAAACATCCAGCAGGAAGATTGGAACCTTTAGAGATTTCTGAATGGAAATAGGAACACATTACGATGGATTTTATAGTGGGATTACCAAAAACCTGAGCAAGTTATGATGCCATCTGGGTTATTGTGGACAGACTGACAAAGACGGCACGATTTATAGCTGTCAAGATGACTTTTTCATTGGAAAAGTTTGCTCAGTTGTATGTAACTCATGTCGTCAGATTACATAAAGTACCAAAATCCATTGTATCAGATCGAGATGCACGATTCACTTTAAATTTCTGGAAGTGTGCGCAAGAAGCCATGGGTACTGAATTGAGACTTAATGCCACATTTCATCTGCAAACAGACGAACAGTCAGAGCGGACCATTCAGACATTAGAGGACACGCTTCGAGCTTGTGTAATGGATTTTGCGGGAAATTGAAATAAGAAGTTATCATTAATTGAATTCTCGTACAATAATAGATACCAAGCTTCCATAGGTATGGCACCTTATGAGACTTTGTATGGATGGAAGTGCAGATCACCACTACACTAGTATGATTTGCAAGAGAAGCAGTTGCATAAGACAGATTTCGTACAAGAGACTTCCAATGTAGTTGCTAGTATTCAATGTCAAATGAAAATTGTGCAAAGCTGACAAAAGAGTTATGCAGATAAGAGGCGAAGATCCTTGGAGTTTGATGAAGGAGACTTCATGTTTCTCAAGGTATCACCCATGAAGGGGATTATGCGTTTCGGTAAGAAAGGGAAACTGAGTCCAAGATATATTGGACCTTATGAAATTATCGAACGCATTGGAAAGGTCGCTTACAGATTAGCGTTACCTCCCGAATTATCGGCAGTGCATAATGTATTTCATGTGTCGATACTGAGAAAGTATATACCAGATCCGTCCCATGTGTTGAAGCATGAGCCTATTCAAATCCATGAGGATTTGACATATGAGGAACAACCTATTCGAGTACTGGCTCGTGAAGAGAAAGTACTGAGGAATAAGACAATCCCAGTAGTGAAGATTTTGTGGAAAAATCATAACATTGAAGAAGCTATGTGGGAACGAGAAGACGAGATGAGGAGTTTTGTGACACCTTAAATTTTATTTAAGGGTCAATATATAATTTAAATAAAATTAGTGTGCCAAAAATTAATTAAAAATCCTTTTGGAAACCCTAGGTTGGTTTCCTAGTCAAATTCCGCTCAAAAAGTCAATAATTTGAACTTCAAAAATAAACCCTAAAATATTCGGCCATCACTTGGGATTTAATTTAAAATTTAAATTCCACAAATCCGAGGAGGATTCAAATTCAAATTTCATTCCTTAGATATAAAGAAGAAATTTGGCCATAAAGTGTAGGAAATAAAGGAGATTTTATTGAATTAAAAGCTAAGTCAAAACTCAATCAAAATTCAAATTATTTTTCCTTAAAAACTAAGGGATAATTTTGGCCACTTAAGGGGAAATAAGAGAGAAAACCCTAGCCTCAAAACAGCACAAAAACTTTCCCTTTTGCCCCTTACAATTTTCGGCCAAACAAGGAAGAGAAAGGGAAAGAAAAACCCAGTATAAAAAAACCCCCTTTTAACTCTCATTCACCCTTCCTTTCACCCTCAAAAAATTCGGCCAGCTTTCCCCTCTCTCCTCTCTAAATTTTCTCTCCCAAAACACACCCAAAACAGCAAACAAAACTTACCAAAAGGCAACTCAAAAATTCAACAATCTTTGAGACAAAAACAAGGTGAGAAATCAAAATTTTTTTTCCTTCCTTTTCCTTTTGATTTCAAATCCGAAATTTTATATGGTTTTCTCCACTGTTTCCCTACTGTTTTGAAGACTCCAACACTCACACAAATTCAGCCAGAAGGGAGACCAAACATCAAAAATAGCGCAGCACAAACAAGGTGTGATTTCTCTCTCAAACCCTAAAATTTTACCTCATTGATCCCCTTTTCAAAAACCCTATTATCATATGTGTAAGATTTTATGATTTTGTCAATTTGATTCCTAGGTTGTGTTAATGACAGATAAATACGGTTTTCCACAAAATTTCGTGATCATTGGATGAAAATTGAATTGGTTTGAGGCTAATCGAAATTCGGACACAGAAAAACGGAAATCTGGAAAATTACCATATGAAAAGTAAATTTGTGTCGGCCATAACTTGAGTTTTAAAAACGATTTTTGAGTGATTCTTGAGCCTAAAATTAAATTCAAGATGTCCCCTAAATGCTTACAAAATTTCAGAACCAAAATCATCCGTTTCCCTAGTCAAAATATTTTTCTAAAATAGGCGGACAGAACTGCCAGGTTTTGAACCGAAACTGAAACCCAGATTTTTATGCCTGAAAACAACCCTCGGTTTTTGGCCTAATTGAATGACCAAATGATGTCCAAAAATTATAAAAATTATATCGAATTAAAGCTACAGATGTCTAGTTTAACACATTAAAAATTTAGAATTTTTGGGATGAAAAATAAATTAATATGGATTTTATATTCAGCCTAGGTCAGTCTGCCCATGCCCAGTAATATCTTAACTTAGAGTTTTTCAAAAATTTTAAATCCCAAATGTTTATTAAACATTTTAAAATCTTTTGTGGCACACTAAAATGATTGGATGATTATGTCTAGACCTAGACTGATCATATGTTGTGATTATAGGATTTATTTGACGTTCTTACTGGATTTTTGGATCACGTTATCATAACGCTTGTGCGATAATCGAGGTAGGACGTTCAAGCCTTTTTCTGGGAGTAGTCAAGTGTTTTAAATTCTCCTGTTTTATCGATGGCATGCTGTTTTTAGTTTATGAAATTATTATATTGTTTTTTATGAAATAAACGCATGCAACATATTTGGTAATTAAATGTGTATTTTAAAACGTGTTTTGATTTATGGCATAATATAACTTGGTAAATACCATCTATTGAATAATCCGGTGAACATAATTGAGCTCTAGTTCACGATCATTGTAAATGATGTGTGCGTCCCAGAGTTGACGCCATGGGGGAAGATCCCTAAACCTGCGCAGGGCCGTTCGGCCTATTTAGACCGTAACGAGATGATCTAGGATAATTCAATTTGAGGCACGTATATTATAGCTACGACAAGTACTCACTCATAATATGATGGTTTGTTTTAATGATTTTTTATTTTAATATTGGGGCACGTATATTGTAGCTACGCTAAGTCCTCAGCAGAATAAAACTTGTATTAAAAATGTTTTTTTCATGAAATTGTTGATTATTTTTTTTATGATTATTATGTCATGTATTTTTTTAAATTGTTGATTATTTTTGGAAACGAATATTATGCCATACTTTTAAATGTTATCTGTTAACCCACTTTTGTTTCTGTCCTACTGAGCCAGCGCTCACATCCCTTTTTCTTTGTGATTTCGAAATGACTACTTCCAGGTGCGGGAGGTAGCAGTTCCGAAAATCGTTGAGCTATCCGTTTCTACCGAGGATGATGCTATCCGTTTTCTCCATCTTCTTCTTTCTGTTTCTCGTTCTGATGTAATGAGTCATTAAGTTTGGACTTTATTTCACGTTATTTAAATTCTATGCTTGGGAATATTTATTGTTGGTAATTTCTTTTGAAAACCGATTTTGTGCTTGATTTCCGCATTAAAAGGTATTTACTTTCTACTTTATTTTGTTTTGTGGTTATGATGCTACTTTATAATTAGGCTTAGCTAAATTATAATGTTGACCCGTTGTTTTTGTAATAAATGTTTTCCTTAAATCTCGGGTTGATATTATGATTTGGCTGCCGTGTCACGTGTCTAAATTTTGGGCTGTGACAAATAATGGTATCAGAGACCAGGTTTTCAAAAGGGTTTTTCATCAAAACGTTTTCAAAAGGGTTTTTCATCAAAACGTTTTCAAAATACCCAAGCATAGTTTTCCTTACTCTTAGAAGCTTATAGGATTTCCTCTTCCTTCAATCATATGCAGCAAAATGGCTCGTCCCGGCACGCGTAGTCAAAGGTATTAGAGAGGCAACGACGAAGAGAACCCTGGGAACACGCAGCCTCAAGGGAGTCAGAATACAGCGGTCCCTACACCGAACGATCAGCTAACGGCGATGCAGAATCTCACGGCAGCGATACAGGCTCTCCTCACCGTCTTACCTTTTGGAACACCTAACCCAGCTCCTGTAGCCAATGTTGTTCCTAATGAGACCCAGAGAGCGGGGAGTTCTTCTTAGACTCCTCAGCAAACGCCTACCACCGAAAACCTACCTCTGGAGCAGTACCTACCCAGCCTATGATACATCCTAAACAGGCAGCCCTAACTCTTTTCTTTAAGCCTCACGTACCCACTTTCGACGGCACGGGCACAGAGATGGATGCCGACTGCTGGTTTGATGCCATTCATAAGCAGCTAAAGTTGACCGCTACACCCACAGAGTTCTGGGTTGAGTTTGCTTCCAACAAGCTGGTGGGTCTAGCCTCTACCTGGTGGGCAAGTATCGACGATGGTTTGACAGAGGAGCAGAGGTCTTCTTGGACAGTTTCCGAGGAGTGTTTTCACGAGCGTTTCTTTTCAGCTCAGTTTCGCGACAGAAAAGCTAGGGAGTTCATCCGTTTGAAGCAAGGGTCTATGTCAGTGCGGGAATATGAAGCCAAGTTCACTGAGTTGGCCCGGTATGCAAAGAATCAGGTTTTGGATGAAGTTACTAAGTGTCTCCGCTTTGAGGAAGGGCTTAGCCTCTATGTGAAGAGGGGTGTACAACCGTTCCAGATCAGGGATAGCTACCAGCAGATAGTTGCTAAGGCGTTGACAGTGGAAGAGGGCGACAAGGAGTTCCTTGAAGCTCGTAACAAAAACAAGTCTGGACCAATCCGTAACAAGCCTCAACACAAGCCGCAGACTCCTTACCAGAAGAACCAGTAGTCTCAGGGGTCAGGTTCTCATCAGTCTTCTGGACAGCGACAGGGTCGGGTGAATGTGATTACCTGCTTCGAGTGTGGTGATGAAGGCCACAAAAGAAATGTCTACCCGAAGAGACAGTCGAGAGACAATGCTCATAGACATCATCATCAGCAGAATCAGAATGGTTTTCCATAGAGACAACAGTTTACTTCCCAGTCTTTGCAGTCACAGTGCCCTCAGCTTCTGGTTTCCTATCAGCCTCAGTGCATGAGGCAGTACACTGCGCCTTATGCTCCACATGCTACACCACTACAATAGTTTCCAGTGCCGAGTTATCAGAGACCGCCATCACAGGGTCAGAGTACGGGCTATCAGCAAGGGAATACAGCTCAAAATCGTGGTAAGGCACCACAGGTACACGCTCTTGGAGCTGACCGCATGGAGATAGATCATGCACCGACTGCATTAGATGGTATAATTCCTATCTTTGGTATATATGCATATGTTTTGTTTGACACCGGGGCTACACACTCTTTTATAGCCCAACATTATGCTCGTTCACTTGGTTTAAAATTGCAAAATCTTGACTCTCCCTTATGTGTGAAATCCCCGTTGGGCACGACTACCGTTAGTGATGGGTGTCAAGCCTATGTTTATGTTGGGGATGTTTGTTTGGAGGCATCACTTGTAGTAATGCCTATGTTTGCTTATGATGTTATTCTGGGATATGACTGGCTTTCCCGATATGGGATTATGCTTGATTGTCGTAATCGTCGCGTTATCTTTACAACTGATTTCGGACATGTAGTGTCCTATCAGTTAAGCTTAGTTTCAGATGTTGATAGATCTGCTCTGAGGTTAGCGTCGAAGAGTAGACAGGGTATTCTTTGTTTGTTATCCTTGTGTGATGTGGAAGGATCCAGTTCTGAAAAGAGTACCCAACCTATACCTGTTGTCGATAGTTTTTCAGATGTTTTTCCAAAAGCTCTTCCAGGTTTACCGCCTCATCGAGAAATAGAGTTTCGTATCGACTTAGTTCCCGGAACAGCTCCTTTTGCTTCTGCTCCGTATCGTATGGCACCTCTAGAGATGAAAGAGTTGAGCAAGCAGCTGGATGAGTTGAAATCGCTGGGCTTTATCCGAGACAGTAACTCACCTTGGGGTTTGTTAGTCCTTTTCGTTAAGAAAGCCGACGGTTCGCTACATCTCTGTGTGGACTATAGAAAGCTCAACAGTGTGACCATCAAAAATAAGTATCCGTTACCACATATAGATGACTTGTTCGACCAGTTGGGTGGAGCTTGCTTCTTCTCCAAGATTGATTTGAGATCTGGTTATCATCAGCTTCGGGTTAGAGAGGAGGATATCCCGAAGACGGCATTTCGAACGAGGTATGGTAGTTACGAGTTCTTAGTAATGCCTTTCGGTTTGACAAACGCGCCAGCACCCTTCATGGATATGATGAATAGAGTCTTCCGACCTTTTCTTGATAAGTTCGTCATCGTATTCATCGACGACATCCTCATCTACTCTTGAACTCGCGAAGATCATACACAGCATCTCAATATAGTTTTACAGACTCTTCGTGAATATCAGTTGTACGCCAAGAAAGAAAAATGTGAGTTTTGGATGACAGAGGTTAAGTTTCTCGGGCATATAATCTCAGGAGACAGTATATTAGTGGATCCATCCAAGGTTGAAGCGATTCTTAAGTGGGAACGACCGAAGAATGTTCCAGAGATTCGAAACTTCTTGGGCTTAGTGGGATATTATAGTCGTTTTGTACAGGACTTCAGCAAGCTCGCCGCTCCCCTCACCAATCTGACAAAGAAGGATGTACCTTTCGTTTGGGACAACAGCTGTGAGTCAGTCTTCCAAGAGTTAAAGAGTCGTTTGACGTCTGCACCTATCCTTATCATTCCGGATCAGGATCAAATATATGATGTCTACACCGATGCTTCTCATCAAGGTCTTGGAGCAGTCTTGATGCAACAGAACCGAGTTGTCGCTTATGCCTCACGACAGCCGAAACAACATGAACGAAACTACCCTACACACGATCTAGAGTTAGCTACAGTAGTGTTTGCGCTTAAGATTTGGCGTTGTTATCTGTACGGTGCCAGTTTTAGATTGTTTTCAGATCACAAGAGTTTGAAATACCTAGCTACACAGAAAGATCTCAACCTGCGTCAGAGAAGGTGGGTAGAATACGTGCAAGACTACGACTTCCAAGTCGAGTACCATCCGGGTAAAGCAAACGTGGTTGGAGATGCACTAAGCAGGAAAAGAAAGGCAGTTCCCAATCTTGATCATGACGCTTCTATAATGGCGATGCAGATAGATGAGTGGGAAAAGGACAGAGTTCTCATAGCTTATCAAGTTCGTTTTGGCGATGTTCAGGGTCACCCAGTGTTATACAATTTAGTGATGGAACCAGACTACGTGCAGAGGATGAAGAAGAATCAGTTGGCAGATACACATTTTGTTGACATCCGAGATAGATTATTAAAGGGCAAGCATGTTGCAGAGTGGTCGATGGACGCCAGTGGAATTCTTTACAACGAAGGTCACTTAGCAGTGCCACACATCCCAGAGCTTATATAGGAGATCTTGTCAGAGTTTCATCAGTCGAGGTTCGCCATGCACTCAGGTGAGAACAAGATGTATCAAAACTTAAGACGGCAGCTTTGGTGGAGAGGTATGAAGTTAGATGTGAAGAACTTCGTGGCCAACTGTTTGACGTGTCAGAAAGTAAAGGCAGTACGGAAAGACCCGCAGGTCTGCTCCAACCACTTCCAATACCTCAGTGGAAGTGGGATAGTATAGGAATGGACTTCTTAACTGGCTTACTGAGAGCACAGGATGGATCTGATGGAGTCTGGGTAGTTGTAGATCATCTCACGAAGACTGCACACTTCATCCCGTTCAAGACGACTTGCACCAGGAACTAGCTAGCCGAGCTTTACATGAGGAACGTAGTCAAATTGCATGGAGTCCCTTCGGTGATCGTTTCTGATCTTGATACGCGCTTCAACGCTCGCTTTTGGCAAAGTCTACAGGAAGCTCTAGGCACAGAACTGAACTTCAGCACTGCTTTTCATCCGTAGACAGATGATCAGTCAGAGTGTCTTTTACAGATCCTCAAGGATATGCTACGTGCCTGCGTTCTTGATCTTGGAGATGGATGGAGCAAACACCTCTACATGGCAGAGTTTGCATAAAACAACAGTTATCAAGCGAGTATCGGAATGGCACCTTTTGAAGCATTGTACGGAAAGCCTTGTCGATCACCCATCTATTGGGTTGACAACCAGGAAGCACCAGTGGGTGGACCCAAGATGATCCTAGACCAGTACGAGAAGATTGCCATCATCAAACAACGACTTCTAACAGCATAGAGTCGACAGAAGAGCTATGCAGATCAACGCATAAAGCCGTTAGAGTTCGAGGTCAAAGAGTTTGTGTTGCTAAAGGTTTCACCAAAGAAAGGTATCTCTCATTTCGGAGTTAAAGGGAAGCTAGCACTGCGTTACATTGGACCTTTCGAGATCGTATGCAGAGTTGGTAAGGTTGCATATGAGCTGAAGTTACCTGACACCTTGGGAGTGCACAACGTTTTCCATGTATCGATGCTAAGGAAGAGTGCACGAACAGAGTCCGAAGTAATTTCAACAGATGATGTAGAAATCCAACCAGATGTCTCTTACGTCGAGGTTCCGGTGAAGATTTTGGATGGTAAGGTCAAGCAGCTGAGAACGACAACAATACCCATGGTAAAGGTTCTTTGGAGTAACCATGGTGAAGAAGAAGCCACATGGGAAACCGAGAAAGATATGCGCGAGAACCATACTGAATGGTTCGCTAAGCAGTAGAGTACGTGTAATGTAGTCGACCTAAGTTTGTTTTGTAACCCTACTCTGTTCATAGTGGTAGATATACCACTATATGTTTTGAAAGGTGTATTTAGACTGCTTAATGAAATGAGAAGTTATTCATATTCTTATTCTCTTCTTTAGTGTAGAGTAATTCTTAAAGTTTCGAGGATGAAACTATTTTTAGTGGTAGATATTTGTGACGCCTTAAATTTTATTTAAGGGTTAATATATAATTTAAATAAAATTAGTGTGCCAAAAATTAATTAAAAATCCTTTTGGAAACCCTAGGTTGGTTTCCTAGTCAAATTCCGCTCAAAAAGTCAACAATTTGAACTTCAAAAAGAAACCCTAAAATATTCGGCCATCACTTGGGATTTAATTTAAAATTTAAATTCCACAAATCCGAGGAGGATTCAAATTCAAATTTCATTCCTTAGATATAAAGAAGAAATTTGGCAATAAAGTGTAGGAAATAAGGGATAATTTTGGCCACTTAAGGGGAAATAAGAGAGAAAACCCTAGCCTCAAAATAGCACAAAAACTTTCCCTTTTGCCCCTTACAATTTTCGGCCAAACAAGGAAGAGAAAGGAAAAGAAAAACCTAGTATAAAAAAACCCCCTTTTAACTCTCATTCACCCTTCCTTTCACCCTCAAAAAATTCGGCCAGCTTTCTCCTCTCTCCTCTCTGAATTTTCTCTCCCAAAACACAACCAAAACAGCAAACAAAACTTACCTAAAGGCAGCTCAAAAATTCAACAATTTTTGAGACAAAAACAAGGTGAGAAATCAAAATTTTTTTTCCTTCCTTTTCCTTTTGATTTCAAATCTGAAATTTTATATGGTTTTCTCCACTGTTTCCCTACTGTTTTGAAGACTCCAACACTCACACAAATTCAGCCAAAAGGGAGTCCAAACATCAAAAATAGTACAGCACAAACAAGGTGTGATTTCTCTCTCAAACCCTAAAATTTTGCCTCATTGATCCCCTTTTCAAAAACCCTATTATCATATGTGTAAGATTTTATGATTTTGTCAATTTGATTCCTGGGTTGTGTTAATGACATATAAATACGATTTTTCACAAAATTTCGTGATCATTGGATGAAAATTGAATTGGTTTGAGGCTAATCGAAATTCGGACACAGAAAAACAGAAATCTGGAAAATTACCATATGAACAGTAAAATTGTGTCGGCCATAACTTGAGTTTTAAAAACGATTTTTGAGTGATTCTTACTGAAATTAAATTCAAGATGTCCCCTAAATGGCTGCAAAATTTCAGAACCAAACTCATCCGTTTGCCTAGTCAAAATATTTTTCTAAGATAGGCGGACAGAACTGCCAGGTTTTGAACCGAAACTGAAACCCAGATTTTTATGCCTGAAAACAACCCTCGGTTTTTGGCCTAATTGAATGACCAAATGATGTCCAAAAATTATAAAAATTATATGGAATTAAAGCTACGGATGTCTAGTTTAACAAATTAAAAATTTAGAATTTTTGGGATGAAAAATAAATTAATATGGATTTTATATTCAGCCTGGATCAGTCTGCCCATGCCCAGTAATATCTTAACTTAGAGTTTTTCAAAAATTTTAAATCCCAAATGTTTATTAAACGTTTTAAAATCTTTTGTGGCACACTAAAATGATTGGATGATTATGTCTAGACCTAGACTGATCATATGTTGTGATTATAGGATTTATTTGACGTTCTTGCTGGATTTGTGGATCACGTTATCGTAACGCTTGTGCGATAATCGAGGTAGGACGTTCAAGCTTTTTTTTGGGAGTAGTCAAGTGTTTTAAATTCCCCTGTTTTATCGATGGCATGCTGTTTTCAGTTTATGAAATTATTATATTGCTTTTAATGAAAGAAACGCATGCAACGTATTTGGTAATTAAATGCGTATTTTAAAACGTGTTTTGATTTATGGCATAATATAACTTGGTGAATACCATCTTTTGAATAATCCGGTGAACATAATTGAGCTCTAGTTCACGATCATTGTAAATGATGCCTGCGTCCCAGAGTTGACGCCATGAGGGAAGGTCCCTAAACCTGCGCAGGGCCGTTCGGCCTATTTAGACCGTAACAAGATGATCTAGGATAATTCAGTTCGAGGCACGTATATTATAGCTACGACAAGTCCTCACTCATAATATGATGGTTTGTTTTAATGATTTATTATTTTAATATTGGGCCACGTATATTGCAGCTACGCTAAGTCCTCAGCAGAATAAAACTTGTATTTAAAATGTTTTTTCACGAAATTGTTGATTATATTTTTTTATGATTATTATGTCATGTATTTTTTTTAAATTGTTGATTATTTTTGGAAACAAATATTATGCCATACTTTTAAATGTTATCTGTTAACCCACTTTTGTTTCTGTCCTACTGAGCCAGCGCGTCCCTTTTTCTTTGTGATTTCAAAATGACTACTTCCAGGTGCGGGAGGTAGCAGTTCCGAAAATCGTTGAGCTATCCGTTTCTACCGAGGATGATGCTATCCGTTTTCTCCATCTTCTTCTTTCTGTTTCTCGTTCTGATATAATGAGTCATTAAGTTTGGACTTTATTTCATGTTATTTAAATTCTATGCTTGGGAATATTTATTGTTGATAATTTCTTTTGAAAACCGATTTTGTGCTTGATTTCCGCATTAAAAGGTATTTACTTTCTACTTTATTTTGTTTTGTGGTTATGATGCTACTTTATAATTAGGCTTAGCTAAATTATAATGTTGACCTGTTGTTTTTGTAATAAATGTTTTCCTTAAATCTCGGGTTGATATTATGATTTGGCTGCCGTGTCATGTGTCTAAATTTTGGGCCGTGACAAGTTTATACCCCCGCTTGTTCTAATTTTCGAGGACGAAAATTTTATAAGGAGGGGTGAATGTGACAACCAGGAAATTCAAGCATTCTCGGAAGAAAATGTATAAATGTATGTATATAACAATTTATACTATTTAAAGATTGAAATAAATGTATTTATATTGTTTAGAATGTATTAAAATGTTCTAACAATACTGACGAGTACGAATTCAGTGTTGATAAAATTCACTGAGTTGAAACGGGTGGAACGGTGCCAAAAACGGCATTGAACACCCTAACCAGTGCACTAAAAGATGAAAATCTTCCGGGATTGATTTTGATCAAACGGAAGTAGTTTAAATTGATCCGACTGCACAGGAGACCCCAGGAACCCGCCAGGACGATTTCAGGAAAATTTCGGCTCGAACCAGTATCGGTCAAAAAGTAATCGAATTAATATGAATAGTAAAAGTCAAAGTCAATATATTACTTTTTATTTATGACATCATAAAGCAATTTTAATAAATGGGAAAAATATGGTGGTTGGTGGCATTAATGGCCAAGATTGGTTTGCTTTTTGATCTAAAGGCCAAGATTTGGCCAAAATTTCACCCATTTAATTTTTGAAAAAAATGGAAAGAAACAGGCTTGATAAGTATTGATTTCTCATTGGTTGAAAGCCAAATTAATTGGCTTCCTTGCTAGTTTAAGTCGGCAACTTTTGGAACAAAATGGCCGTAGCCATTACAAAGCCAAAAACATAAGGAAAAAAAATTTCTAAGTGTTCTCCCAAGCGGAACCGTGAGCAACCAAAGAGAAACCAAGTAAATACTTCAAGTTTTCCTCACAAAATTTGTGTCAAACCCTTCATTGAAGTCCAAGAAAGCAAGAGAGCAAGGTAACTTTCTTTAGCTTGCAAATTTTGGCTTGTTTTCTCCCTAAAATCCATGTAAGGAATAGTGTAAAGGATGAAAAATTTTTGGTTTGTTTTGATTGATTTGGTGCTTGGGTTTTGTTAAGGGTGTGATTAGAAGAAAAACCATGCATTTTGTTTAAAGAAAAACAAAATTTTGGTTGGTTTTCCAAGGGTAAAACCGTGGGTTACCAAGTGTAGTCAATGATGAATTGTTGTGGTTTAACTGTTAAAATGCATTAAGTCATGTTTTGATTAAATGTAAAACATGATTTGTATGATTGAAAGCTTGGAAAAAAAATTTGTCGTCAAATAACCCTAATATGGCCGTGGGTTAATTAGGGTTTGGTGAAAAATTTTTGCATGATTTACTTGATGTTTGGATAGTTAAATTCACGCATTAAATTAAGGAAATGATGGATTTGTGATTGAAAGCATGAAAGAAAAAAATTTGGTGTATGTTTCTCTTAAATGGCCGTGGGTTGTAATGATGAAAAACCCTAGGAATTTTGTTGAAAAATGCATGTAAATTGGCTTGAAAATGTGCTAGATAATGACATTGGAATAGCCTAAAATTTGGTTGAAAAATTTAGAAGTTTTGGTTAGGTTTTGAGTGTGAAAACCGTGGCCAAAACCAAGGGTAAAATTGAAAGAAATTTTATGGAATGTGGTTCGAAATGTGAATTGAAATTTTGTGAGCTTTTATGTAAAAGTTTGAAAAATTTTACACAAAATAGGTTTGTGGTATAGTATGTGGAAGGTACATATGGTTCGAGGCGTACCTAACGCCGGTAGCCTTAAATTTACGCCGAAATTTCGAAAACGGCATTTGTGGTAAAAAGGGAATTAAAAATAAGAGTTTAGGGTCTGGTCGGAAATCGAGTCCCTAAAGGAAAATTGAATAAGGGAAACCTAAGGGTGGTTCGTGAATAGTAATCCATCCCCTTAAAAATGTAAAATGCGAGTGAAATTGAAAAAAAACGGACCCCGATGGGGGCCGTTTTTGGGAAACGAAATAAAGGTCCGTGTCAGGTACGGAAAATCCGAGTCTCGGAGATCTAGGTCGGGAATGTCTAGATGAACGTTTTAAATACTAGTAAAATGTGCATTTGAGGCTCCGAAACGATAGAAAATCACTAAACCGACGTAAGGGTCGGAATAGTGCTTCCCGAGGGTTGGGAAAGTGAAAAATGGAAATAAAATAGAAACGAACCCGGTAGTGAATACAAAGGAGTCAGAAAAGTTCTTGAGAGCCAAAAATGCAGTCTGGATCGAGAAAATTCTGTCAGGGGAAAAATTGTAATTTTGCCAAAACATAGGGGTAAAATCGTAATTTTGTAAAAGTTGAGAAAAATGGGGAAAATGATAAATAAAGCCTAAAAAGTTATAAATAGGTTTTATTTAAGCTTTTTAATGAGAAATAAAAGCTATAAATGGAAATAAAATTAACAGACAAAGTTTTGTCTGTACGATCCCAAAATTGACCCACAAGGTGAGCGATTAAAGATCCAGGAAAGGAAAAGAAGAAAAAAGGGAAGAAACTGATAAGATAAGTTCAGACATTTACCTGTCTGCAACATATAGCATTATTATTGCTAAATTTGATGTACTAACTATAAGTTAGGTACATATGTGCTACGGGCACTATTATAGAGTAGAGAGAGAGACGAAATGTGCTATGGGTACTATTGAGAATGGGACACATAGTTAATTGTGCTTCGGGCACTAGAGCGAAATTAATGAAACTCACTCACCTAAAATTAAAATGTGAACCATTCCTAACCACGGGACAATATGAAGTCACCGGGTTAGAATTTTAAAAAGTCGATAATGAAACCACTTTTAGCGTACCAGCCTTCCGTACAGGGAGGTAAATTTTACCTTAGGGGCTATGAGATTAAGGCTGTGGAGGTTAGCACTGATGTACCGCTCCCAGTCATGTACAATTTTGCCTTCGGGGCAATGAGATTAAGGCTATGGAGGTCAGCACTAATGTACCGCTCCTAGTCATGCGCACCTAAATGGTATTGCCAACCTGAACTCAAAACCAGAACATAATGTAAGATAATTACCTAAAACTGAAACTATGCCATAATTGAGCATAAGACAGTTTCGTTAGGGTACTAACATCATGGTAGATGTACTGTTGATATACTGTGTTGTGGTCAAACTTACTATTCACAATGAATAGTGGTCAAAGTTACTATTCACGTATGAATAGTGTCAACGTTACTATTTATGATAAATAATACTATTCATAGAAATTTTATTTCTTGCATGTTTGAACTTACTGAGCCTGTAGCTCACCATTTTTGCTGATGTTGCAGGTAAGCGACCAGCTCAGTAGCTTTGTTTGACTGGATGGCGGACGGGATAACGCGTGTCAAATGGGATAAGAGGCGAGGGATATGATCCTGCCAAAGTCTTTCCGCTGAGCGATAAAAGAGAAGGGAAAAAAAGAAACAGTCTTTTGTAATAATATATATTTTACAAAAGTACTGTATTATGTAAATTACTTTGTACTTGCAAACAAAGTAAATAGTGGAAAATGTTTTACATGATGTTTAAAAAAAAATTTTCCCCAAAAATGTCATGTTTTAAAGAGAGATAGATTAGCCGGCGACCCATGAGAGTACAATCTATCGCAGTTAGCGATAAAGCTTAACTATAATAGTATTGTATGATCTCTACGAGGGGCGGGCCGCCACACTACTGAAGCTTGATTCCTCTTCTTTAACGTCCTTGCTCCTTCTTCTCTAGTACTTTCCTCTTTTTCTCTCTCGCTGGTACTCTCTACTTTTTGTGTGTGTGAAAAATTCGTCTCTGATGGGTCTCTCTCCAGAAGGTACTATTCTCTTATTCTTGTACTAGACGGCGTCCCTTTTCTGATTAGGGAAAACCATTTGCTAGGGCAATAATCTTGCTGACTTGTCTAGCTTTAAGAGCTCATGAGTGGTCCAAAATGACAGCTGCACAAAGCCCATGTGATATTTTATCTTTTTCTCCAGGTTGTGTGCTTATGTCACTTCAAATTTCCAACTCAGCTCAGCTCAAAATGTTGCAGCATTCTTCTCTCATTTTCATCCCCTGTAAAACTGAATGGAAACACAACCAAGCTAGACACCAACTTTTTGCACAGTTTTCTGTCAAAATTCCTTTACTTGATCAAAAAGGGCATAGAGACACTTTTGCCTAAGGCAAATGCAAAATTAAAAGATGAAAGATAAAAACACCACATAAAACAGTAAACACTCTCGGACAAGCCTATTTTTAAACTAAAAAATCAATGAATAACTTTAATTTCTTAGAGTTATCACTCTCACTATTCATTATCCATCATTTTCTACTTTACTGACTGGTTTGAGTGTTCCGACTCTGATTTTGTCGGTCTCTAGGTGAGAAAAGGTCATCTGGACCATTTTCTCAATATCGTACCCTTGCTAGGGCTATCTCTTCCTATTGTGGTCAGATGTTCGGTCAAGCAGTTTGGTGATCTATTTACCAGTCTTGTGTCAAGAAATGGTCGTCCGGACCAGTTTCTCGACACTGCATGTCTCATTGAATTATACACATAATAGGGTAGACCGGGTTCACTGTCGTTCACCCTTTTCACTGCATGAATAGTATTTAAACAGTACCGTATCTGTTTAGTCTATTCAATGGGGAAATATACTATATTTTCCAACTTAATTACTCATTGCATAGTAATTAGGTTTCATGCAATTTAAGGGTCTGTGTAACAGCTTTCTACTCATTACACGGCCTCTAACACGGGCGTGTATAAGGTTACACTGGTGTGTATACACCGGACACGGGTGTGTACTAGCTGAAGTTTTTCAACATGGCCATGTTTGAAAACACGGCCTTTTACACATTCATTAACCCGAGAAGTACACGGCCTCTTACACGACCATGTTCTTGACCATGTCTCAGTGCACGGCCATGTTCAGTGACACGGCTTCTCACATGTTCGCAACCCGAGTGATACACGGCCTTGTACATGGCCATGCACCTGACCGTGTTCTGCTACACGACCATGTACACTTACACGGCTACATGCACGTACACAGTCTGAGTGGTACACGGCCACTTACACGGCCATGTACCTGATCGTGTGCTACAAAAATTGCACTAAAATGCATCAAATTATTCTTCAATTTCTCATTAAATTGAAAATTAAAGTACATGATTAGGACGGTCCTTACAATCTACCCCTCTTACAAAAATTTTCATCCTCGAAAATTAGAATAAATCCGAGAAGTCTCTTTTCATATCCTCTTCCCATGCCCAGGTAGCTTCTTTGACATTATGATTCCACCATAGTACTTTAACAAGTGGAATCACTTTATTCCTAAGAACCTTATTTTCCCTGGCTAGAATTTGTACGGGTCTCTATTCATAGGTCAGATCTGCATGTACTTCGACTGGCTCTTGGCTCAGTATGTGGGAACTATCCAGCACGTACTTCTTCAACATTGAGGCATGGAAAACATTGTGTACCGAAGCTAGTTCGGGAAGAAGCGCTAATTGGTAGGCTACCTTCCCGACTCTTTCGAGGATCTGGAAAGGTCTTATATATTTAGGACTAAGCTTCCCTTTCTTCCCAAAGTGCATCACCCCTTTCATGGGTGCCATCTTGAGGAAAACTGAGTCTCCTTCCTGAAATTCGAGAGGTCTTTGTTGTCTATCCGCATAACTCTTCTGGTGGCTATGTGCTATATCTAGTCTCTCTCGTATAAGCTTCACAGCTTTTGTTGTATCCTTGACGAAGTCAGTACTGGTGAGCTGTTTTTCTCTGGTCTCGTGCCAGTGAATTAGAGATCGGCATCTTCTCCCATAAAGTGCCTCGTACGGAGTTATCCCAATCAAGGAGTGATAGCTATTATTGTACGAGAACTCTATCAATGGCAACTTCTGATCCCAATTCCCCTTGAAGTCTAAGACATACACTCTCAACATATCGTCTAACGTTTATATAGTCCTCTCAGACTGACCTTCAATCTGACGATGGAAAGCGGTGCTGAACTTTAATTTGGTTCCCATTGTAGCTTGAATGCTCTACCAAAACCTTGAAGTGAAGCATCCATCTCAATTTGAGATGATCGATTTGGGTACTCCGTGCAGTCTTACTACTTGAGCGATGTACATTTCCGCTAACCTTTCTACTGAATAGCTCAACTTCATGGCTAAAAATCGAGCTGACTTCATTAGTCAATCCATAATTACCCTGATGGCATCGTTCCCACTTGAGGTTCAGGGCAATCTAACCATGAAATCCATGGTAATTTGCTCCTATTTCCACTCTGGTAGCTCGATCTTCTGCAGCTCTCCTCCTAGTTGCTGATGTTCTGCTTTAATTTTCTGGTAGGTGAGGCACCTTGCTATGAACTCAACGACATCATTCTTCATGTTTGGCCACCAAAAACTTCCTTTCAAGCCCTGGTACATCTTATTTGCTCCTGGATGTATCGAGTATGGTGTGTCATGAGCTTCTGACAGGATCCGCTTCTTGAGTTCTTCATCCTTTGGAGCACACACTCTGTCTTTGAAATAGAGTATGCCATCCTTAGAGACCTGAAATTCTGAACTCTGGTCCTCCATTGCCTCCCTTTTGAGCTTGTGCAGGGATGAATCGAGGTCTTGGCCGGCCTTGATTTCCTCTATGAGCATTACTGGAGGGTCATTTCGGACAACCCTCCTGTTAACATCTCAAAAACCCTTTTGAGTTTTTAGTGACGGTCCGGGCCACTAAGGGCATGTGGCATCACACGAAAGGTAGACGGGGTCGATGAGGTCCGTTCTTCGCCGTGCCAGTGTTGATTCTCAAAATTGACTTGGGGCATTTGATATTTGCCCTATTCTAAATGTTTTGAGACCAGCAGTGTCACTTACCTCAGTCAGAAATGGTGACTTCCACGACAGTGACACGGCGGTGATGGCAAAGGCTTGGATGGCGTGATCCGGCAACCGTTGAGGTGAAATAAAGCTTGGGTTTTGTTCTACTCTTCAGCACAAATCTTTTGGGACTAGAATCAGCTTGATCAGAGGTTGGACGGTAGAGTTACGATGTCAGGAAAATCTGTACCTCTAGCGGCTTTGGGCGGTGCGTGCGGCTCCCTCCAGTAGAACAATTTTGGTGAAGGATTTTGGTGCAATTTTGGTGAAGGATTTTGCTAAATCTTTAGCTTGGAAAGGGGTGGGAGTTCACAGTTTCAATTTGACAGAATTTGGCCAAATTTTCTAATTTTTTAAACGGCTATTTTCACTTCTATTTATAGGCAACCAAAGAAGGACTAAGTTCCAAAATTTTCCAACAGTTTGGCCTAACTTTGGGGAACAAATTGTAACTTTTTAGTTGATTTTTTCAGCTTCCACTGACTCCAACCCAGCCAATTTATCCTAAAATTTTGCTAATTTCTTTCTTGCAATTTTGGCTTAATCCTAGCCTTCCATCCAAAAGCACATTAATTACTAGCGTTTGGATCTACCTACCACCTTGATAAGCCATGACTTTATTATTTATTGCATCATTAATTGATGTCATCAATGACATCACCCAATTAATTCAACATATTAATTCGTGGTCAAAGTTTGACCAAAAGTCAAAGTGAACAGAAATCTACGGAAATCGTGTAGGTGAGTTTCTAACACCTCCTGTGTGATCGATCTGTTTTATTTTGCTTCCGTTTGACCAAATATCAGTATCGTAAGTTGTTCGTCTTTTAGTGCATTCGGTGCACTTTCTAGGGCTTTTGGCTCCGATTTAGGCCCGTTTCACCCATTTCTATTCTGGAAAATTCTATATCTCCGAACTCCCTCTCTTTAACATCGTTAGAATATTTTATTGCATTCTAAACAGCATTAAAACACAACTTTTTTATATTTTATACTTTAAAATTGTTATATACATACAATTTTCAATTCTCCCGAAAATCTTAAAATTCCCGATTATCACATTCACCCCTCCTTATAAAATTTTTGTCCTTGAAAATTTAGAACAAGTGGGGGTACAATTCCCTAATTTCTTCTTTACGTTCCCATGTAGCCTCTTCGATGTTGTGGTTTTTCCATAAAACTTTAACTAACGAGATCATCTTATTCCTCAATAGTTTCTCTTTACGTGCCAAATTTTGAATAGGCTGTTCTTCATATGTTAGATCTTCCTGGATTTGAATTGGTTCCTATTTCAAAACATAGGATAGATCTGATATGTATTTCCTCAACATGGAAACATGGAACACGTTATGCACTGCAGACATCTCTAGAGGTAATGCCAACTTATAGGCAACTTTTCCAATGCGTTCGATAATTTCAAGTGGTCCAATATACCTTGGACTCGGTTTCCCTTTCTTGCTGAAACGCATTATTCCTTTCATTGGCAATACCTTTAAGAACATAAAATCCCCTTCATTAAACTCCAAGGATCTTTATCATTTATCCGCATAACTCTTCTGTCGGCTTTGTGCAATCTTCATTCATCGCTGTATCTTTCCAACTACATTTGTTATTTCTTGTACAAAATCTGTCTTGTACAGTTGCTTTTCTTGTAGATCATACCAGTGGATTGGTGATCTACACTTCTTTCCATACAAAGCTTCATAGGGTGCCATTCCTATAGAAGCTTGGTAGTTATTATTGTATAAAAATTCTGTGATGTCTTGTGCCCTGGGTGGCGAGACCATCACTTAAAACTACTACTAATTAAACTTACTTAATACTACAATTTTAGGGATTTTTTTTTGAATGTGTACGTTTTTATTATTCATGTACATATACTTTGCAAATATATAGGTCTAAATCGTCTAATTACATACATACTTATGAAATTGTTTCAATTAATTACTACTAAAAAATATAATGTTTACTTAATACTGTGTAGAAGTTAAAACTTGTGTTGGTATCCACAACCTCACCCTCACATCCACCTCTGCTGCCATCACCGTCCATAGTGGTCTAAGCCATAGGTCGGTTACCTACAGCATGAACACACACACTATGAGCTTTATGCCCAGTAAGTACAACATGTTGTTCGCAAAACATGTTTAAATCATAATACATGCTTAAACCATATAAGCATGTCATGTATACACAACATGTACCATGCACTGAATCATTCCATAGACTAGATGCAAAACCAAAGCATTACACTTAACTAAATACAAATCTGAAACATGACAAAACTAAAACATCTCATAACTGAATGCATAACAGAAAACATCATGTACTGAATACATACCTACTATAGTTAGATGCATATTGAACTATAGCTAAAGAATATCGTGAACAATGCATGAAATGATTATGCTTCAATATTCATTATCGTTTCTTATCTTTGTTGAGAGCCCGTGTGCCAGTACCAAATTGCATGTAGATTATTGGAAACGTCCATGATCTTAGTGATCCTTACGCTTGTGGGCCATATGCCCTTTATGTATTAAGAGCTGTCGGCTGAGGCTCATCTTAGTTAATTGATAAACCTCTTCAAGCAGAAGGGGCCGGTATGACATGAATTCTTTTAATTACCCAATTGGTTATCTGATCTGGCCATATGCCCTACTAGGCTATCCCTAATCTTACTTGATAGGGATGTATGACATCTAACTCATGTTTTCACCAATCCACATGATTGTGGAACTATATACTCTTATAATATGCTATGCAACAACGTGCATGGTTTGCATACTCAACATAGTGTAAAAACAATACTTTAACTTCATTTTTGCTCATGCTGTAGGCGGAGATGTACTTATCTAATCTGCAAGCAAACTTCTACTCATGCCCTTGTCAAGTTACAGGTATCTACCTATCATCACAACGTATTCCATCAATATTCATCGCTGAGTCACTAATACCGTTAGTGACTAAAGTAGCTATTTACGTACGTTACCTATTGCCGTCGGTACTAACTTGCTCTCTTTTTGGTGAGTTGTGATTCTCTATAATCGTGGTTAATTAATTTATTATCCAATAAATTAATGAACGTCGTTCTGAGGTCACTACTACCATTAGTGATATAACTTGTATTGTTGTATGGTACCGAGGCCCATCGGTACCCTACTACTCTACTTTGGGAATTTGGTATCTAATGTCTATTCGTGCTTGATCAATTTGTCTACTTGATAGATTAATCATCGCTCCTCACTGTCTCATTCAAACACAGTCCTTGACTCGTTTACTAACTAGTCAACCGACTGGTTACCTCATGCATCGTTGACTATGTAGTTTACCAGGTTACTTACGTACTTGGTGTGGTAACCAATCGAGCTACCTCTACTGTTTTATTTATTTTTAAGAAAGTTTTAGAAGTTTTATAAAAATTTTGGAGAAAACATATACCCTTTTAAACGGTCCCCATACCACCTCATTGGTAGGTGGGGGCATTTTATTATAACCATTTTTTCCATTTAAAAAGGGAAGAACACATTTTGGTGTTCAATATTTAAAAAGGGTTCTTGAACCATTTTACCAAAATTGTTTTAAAACTTGTTTGAAATGACTTAATTTGTAAATTTGGTGAACATCAAACTTCTAGTCCTCGATGAGACGAACAACTCTCGTGTTCATCTCGGAGCTCAAATCAAATTCTAACGGGTACTAAACTTATCAAACCCGTGGCTAACTTTGTGTCCAGTTTTAGAAAAATCCCAGTTTTACGCTTATTAAAATATAGCTCTATTTGAGATGCGAAATGGCCAAATTTTTAAAACTCATATAAGTCATCTTTAAGATTTCAATGAGATCTACGACTTTCATGTTGAGCCCTAGATCCGATTCAGACTCTAAGTTGGTCATTTTTATGAAAATCTGATACTATTCCTGTTACTCAGGATTTTAGTCCTAGTTTTGAACTCCAGTCAAAAAGTACTCAAAAAATCTATCTTAGATTCATTTTTGGCCAAAAGCTATTTGATGGAAAAATGATTGTAACGAAATTTTCTTAAAACTTCATATTATACCAAATCCAAAATCGGAACCTAACATGGTCAAAAATGGCCAAAACTATGGCCTAGAAACTAAGGATAGGTTGGTTCCCAGCCAACCCTAAAAATGTCCATTCTCACATCCATCACAAAAACTCAAACCAAAATCACACAACCACATAAACTTAAAAATAAAATGCTAAGGGCTCAAAATAAACTTATTACAACCCATTGCACAAATAAATACATATAAATTTCCTTGATCAAAACTTAAAAATAACTAAATCATAAAAAAAGGGTTTCAGTTTATACCTTATGTGCTATGAACAAAGCGCAATCCGAATTAAGGCTTAGGTGACTAAAAATTGCCATGTGGACTAAGGGGAAATAAGGTCAGCCTTTGCTAGAATGGACACACAAAATTTCATTTTATCATCAAGTCAAAAGAAACTAACAAAACCACAAAACAAGTCCTAGCAACTTACTCTAAAATGACCTTGAAATAACTTGAAGAAGTAGCTCTAACACAAGCTATGTGGTGGCTAATTTTTTGGTATGTTTTTGGCTAAGTTTTGGTTGGGTTTCTTGGCTGGAAATGGTCAGTTTTAGGGCTAGGAAAGAGTCGGCTTTGGCTAATAGAAAAGGGAGAGAAATTATGTTCTCTTGGGCGAGCAAAAGAAAGAAAGTGATACCCTAAGCCAAGCTCACCCTTTTATAGACAAAACCGAAGCAAGATTAACCAACCTTAAGCTCACTTAATTAGCCATGTTTTCTTGCTAATCTAGGGACAAATCTTGCTGCCATCTGCCCCTCAAAAACCGAGGAAGGCTACGCATAGAGAAGGGGGCCAAATTGTTTAATGTTTGGTTTGCCATGTAATGGATACTATTGCATATTTTAATCAAAAGGTAGTCAACACATCCCTTGCTTTAGGGAAAACATTTCCCTCTTTTTGGGGCTGTGTTTGGGGTTGTTTGTGCTGCATGTGCACGGTTTCCTAGGGGAAAAATTCATCTGCAAGGTCTACTCTTCGCAGTCTAATTTTCTTCTATAATGACCCGCATGTTCCTGAAACCTAATTACTATGTAATTAGTAATTAAGTTAGTGAATACAATATAAATTGTCAGTCTGAATAAATTAAACAGGTATAGAAACGTTTAATTACTATTCATGTAGTGAAATGAGCAACCGACAGTTAAATCAATTCACCTTAGTACATATGTGTGTACGTGTGAGGCACGCAGTATCAAGAATATGGTCCAGACGACTATTTCTTGACATAGAACTGATAAGTTAGTCATCAGTACGCTCAGACCAGTTATTTGAGCGTAATAGCGATGATTACCTTAATAGAGGTACAGTATCGAAAAAAATGGTCCAGATGACCTCTTCTCGACCAGAAATTGACGAAATCGGAGTTAGAACGCTCAGGCTAGGCAATTAAATAGAAAATAATGAATAGTAAATTGTAGGTACGCAGTGTCAGGTTAATGGCCAAGACGGCCTTAATTGGACATAAAACTGATATATTAACGGTCAGCAAGCTCAATTTAGCTAATTGAGCCAAAACATGAAATTTTTTTTGAGAGATACGTAGTATCGGTAACATGGCCAAGACGACCTTTTCTCGTCCCGAAACTGATATATTTTGACTCAGAACGCTCAAATTAGTCAATTAAGACATGTTTTTTGAGGTGGGGTCACACAGATCCTGAAAACTGGTCCAGACGACCTCAGATGGATGTAAAACTGATAAAATTGGAATCAGCACGACCAAATTAGTTAGGAGAGACTGTGTTTGAAATTTTGCACGAAAATATCTCGTTATGCATGCGCAAGGACAACACAGTGTAGACATAACCACAGTATAGTAAATGAAAATAAAATTGACACAAAATGGGGTTATAGGCATTACAACTGTGACAACCGGGAAATTCAGGCCATTCTCGGATGAAAATGTACAAATGTATGTATATAACAATTTGTACTATTTAAAGAGTGAAATAAATGTATTTATATTGTTTAGAATAAATGAAAATGTTCTAACAATACTGACGAGTAAGGATACAGTGTTGGAAAAATTCACTGAGTTGAAACGGGTGAAACGGTGCCAAAACCGGCATTGAAAACCCTAACCGAGGCAATAAAAGACGGAAAACTTCCGGGATTAATTTTGATCAAACGGAAGCAGTTTAAATTGATCCGACTGCACAGGAGACCTCAGGAACACGCCGGGACGATTTCAGGAAAATTTCGGCTTGAACCGGTATCGGTCAAAAAGTAGTCGAATTAATGTGAATAGTGAAAGTCAAAGTCAACTTTGCTTTAGCATTTATAACATCATAAATCCCTTTAATAAATGGGAAGAAAATGGTGGTTGGTAGCATTAATGGCCATGATTCATTTGATTTTTGATCTAAAGGCCAAGATTTGGCCAAAAATACACCATTTTGATTTTTTGAAAATGTTGGAAAGAATTAAGGTGAAATGTGTTGAAATTTGATGGGTTAAAGGCCAAATTAATTGGCTTATTTCATGGTTAAGTCGGCCACTTTTTGGGAACAAAAGGCCGAGACATATTTTGAAGCCAAACCAAGAGAAAAAAATTTCTAAGTCATTTTCCATGGTGAACCGTGAGCAACCCAAGGGAGATTAAGTGATTCCTTCAATTTTCTTTCACAAAATTGGTGTCAAAGCATTCCTTGAAGACAAAGGAAGCAAGGGAACAAGATAATTCCCCTTGGATTAAACTTTTTCTTCGTTTTTTTCAATAAAACCGTGGGATGAATAGTGGAAAAAGATGGAAAAATTTTTGGTTATTTTCAATGATTTGATGCTTGGGTTTTGTTAAGGGTGTAATTAGGAAGAAAACCATGCAATTGGTTTAAAGAAAAACCAAAGTTTTGTTGGTTTTCCTTTGGTAAAACCATGGGTTACCTTGAGTAATCAATGAAGAAATTGTTGTGTTTAAGTATTAACATGCTTTCAAGTTAAATTTTGTTAAGAATAAAGCATTATTTGCATTATGGAAAACTTGAAAAAAAAAATTTTGGTGAACCTACCCTAATGTGGCCGTGGGTTAGCAAGGGTTAGGAAAAACATTTTCATGGTTTACTTGATGTTTGGTTAATTGAAATCATGCATTTTATAATGTGAATGATGGAATTGTGATTGAAAGCATGAAAAGAAAATTTTGGAGTATGTTTTCTCTAATTGGCCGTGGGTTATATGTGATTAAAAACTCTAGGAAAATTGTTGAAAAATGCAATGAAACTGGGTTTGAAAATGTGTTAGAAAATGACATTTTAATAGCCTAAGATTTGGTGAAAATTTGAGAAATTTTGGTTAGGTTTGATTGTGGAAAACCGAGACCAAAACTAAGGGCAAAATTGAGAAAAAAATTTTGTAATGTGGTTCAAAATGTGAATTTGGAATTTTGTGAGCTTTTATGTAAAAGTTTGGAAAACTTTTACATAAAATAGGCTTGTGGTATAGTACGTGGCAGGTACATATGGTTCGAGGCGTACCTAACGCCGGTAGCCTTAAAATTACGCCGAAATGCTGCCGAAATTTCGAAAACAGCATTTGGGGTAAAATGGAAATAAAAATAAAAAGTTTGGGGTCGGGTCGGAAACCCGAGTCCCTAACGAAAAATTGAATAAGGAAAACCTAAGGGGTGGTTCATGAATAGTAACCCGTCCCCTAAAAATGTAAAACGTGAGTGAAATTGAAAAAAACCGACCCCGAAGGGGGAGGCGTTTTTGGAAACGAAATAAAGGTCCGCATCGAGAACGAAAAACCCGAGCCTCGGAGACCTAGGTCGGGAATGTCTAGATGAACATTTTAAATACTAGTGAAACATCCATTTAAAGCTCCGAAACGATAGAAAATCACTAAACCGACGTAAGCGTCGGAATAGTGCTTCCCGAGGGTCGGGAAAGTGAAAAGTGAAAATAAAATATAAATGAACCCGGTAATGATTAGAAAAGAGTCAGAAAAGTTCCTGAGAGCCAAAAATGCAGTCTGGATCGAGAAAAGTTCCGTTAGGGGTAAAATTGTAATTTTACCAAAATATAGGGGCAAAATCGTAATTTTGCCAAAATACAGGGGTAAAATCGTAATTTTACAAAAGTTGAGAAAAATGGGGAAAATGATAAATAAAGCCTAAAAAGTTTTAAATGGGTTTTGTTTAAGCTTTTAAATGAAAAATAAAAGCTATAAATGGAAATGAAATTAACAGATAAAGTTTTGTTTGTAGCATCCAAAAATCGACCTACAAGGAGGGCGATCAAAGATCCACGAGAGAAAAAGAGAAGAGACTGATAAGGTAAGTTCAGACATTTACCTATCTGCAACATATAGCATTATTGTTGCTAACTTTGATGTACTAACTATAAGTTAGGTACATATGTGCTACGGGCACTATTATAGAATAGAGAGAGAGACGTAATGTGCTACGGGCACTATTGAGAATGGACACATTGTTAATTGTGCTTCGGGCACTAGAGCGAGGTTAATGAAACTCACTCCCCTAAAAATTAAAATGTGAACCATTCCTAGCCACGGGACAATATGAAGTCACCAGGTTAGAAATTTAAAAAGTCGGTAATGAAACCACTTTCTGGGATACCAGCCTTCCGTACAGGGAGGTACTTTTGCCTTCGGGGCTATGAGACTAAGGCTGTGGAGGTCAGTACTGATGTATCGCTCCTAGTCATGTACTATTTTGCCTTCGGGGCTATGAGATTAAGGCTGTGGAGGTCAGCACTAATGTACCGCTCCTAGTCATGCGCACTTAAATGGTACTGCCAACCTGAGCTCAAAACCAGAACATAAGCAAAGATAATTACCTAAAACTGAAACTATGCCATAATTGAGCATAAGACAGTTTAGTGAGTGTACTAATATCGCGGTAGATGTACTGTTGTGACACTGTGTTGTGGTCAAACTTACTATTAACGTATGAATAGTGGTCAAAGTTACTATTCATGTATGAATAGTGATCAACGGTATTATTCATGACGAATAGTACTATTCATAGAAATTTTATTTTTGCATGTTTGAACTTACTGAGCCTGTAGCTCACCATTTTTGTTAATGTTGCATGTAAGCGGCCAGTTCAGTAGCTTGTTTGACTGGATGCGGACGGGATGGCGCGTGTCAAATAGGATAACTGGGCGAGGGATATGGTCCTGCTAGAGTCTTTCCGCTGAACGATAAAAAGGGAAGGAAAAAAAAAAGAAACAGTCTTTTGTAATATTATATATTTTACGAAAGTACTGTAATATGTAAATTACTTTGTACTTGCCAACAAAGTAAATAGTGGGAAATGTTTTACATGATGTTTAAAGAAAAAAAAAATTTTCCCAAAAAACGTCATGATTTAAAAAGAAAGAGAGATAAGCCGGTGACCCATGAGAGTACAATCTATCGCAGTTAGCGATAAAGCTCAACTGTAATAGCATTGTATGATCTCTACGAGGGCCGGGCAGCCACAGTTGGTATCAGAGCAAGGTTTGAGATTGGTCTAGTTTATAATACCAACTGCTGTCACAGTTGGTATTAGAGCGGAATTACGGTTGGTTTAGTTTGGATTACCAACTGCAGTCACAGTTGGTATATCAGAGCAGTGTTGACCATATCCTGATTTGACACTTCGCGCATCCTACACTGCTATCCAAGTAAGTAGTTTACTTAAGTTTAGTTAATTATTTTCTTATGTGAAAATAATTATCTTATAGGTAGCAAGATGACCAGACCTCCTTATGTGAGACCACTGCTGCCACGACCGAGAGGGGTATTACGGGTATGGACGAGACCTATTGTGAGGCCGTCTATTTCCCAATGATCGGTATTTAGACCCCCGGTGCCCGAGAGACCTCCAGCACCAGTATCAGCACCAGCACCAGCGCCAGTAGATGTTGTACAGCCACGGCCGATAGTTCATCCACCAGTAATAGTGGACATTCCAGTTGTTGGTGGACGCCAACACATTGGAGTGAGAGTTTCGGCTCGTGCAGTACAGGCATTTCGAGCTAGCAGTCCTCCTATGTTTGACGGTGGACGACAGTCGATGGAGGCGAAGGACTGGCTCCATGCCATCGAGAGGATTATGGTGATATGCGACATCGATCGAGATATGTGGATCCAGTTGGCCGTCAGTATGTTTCAGGGAGATGTTCGAGTGTTTTGGCAGTATTGCGACCAGGAGATTTTATTAGGATTCAGTTGGGCTGAGTTCTGTCAGCGATTGGCTGATCAGTTTCCGCCTAGGGATCCGGCACCTGCTCCAGCACCCCCAGAGACACGAGAGGCAGTTACACCCACGTATCCCGGATTTGATGAGGTTAGGGACTACATTCTCCAGACTGAGAGGATGGTCATGTTGTCTGGTAAGACGGTGATGTCTTACGCAGCACGATTTGAGGAGACCATTTGGAGAAGATGTTCGTTGCCCAACCTCACGGAAGCAAACTGTTGTGAGCTGTTCTGGAGAGGCTTACCCATGGAGTTGAGACAGAGGGTAATCAAGCTATTTCCTCCTACGCTCCAAGAGTTTGTGGTGACGATCAGGACGATCGAGAGAGAGATTCTGATCGAGCATCTGACGTAGAGTCGATGAGAGACACTGGGTCAAGATGAGATGTTCGCACGCATCTTCGGACTGAGAAGAATGATGAATGATCATGAGGCTGGACCGTCTAGACCACGAAGAGGTGATGACTCAGGACAGGGAGCATTGCCTAGGGGCGGTGACGATTCAAATGATCCCGATGACGATGAGGATCCAGAAGAATATCCTCTAGTCCTAGATACAGGGGATGCGTGATCAGTGGATATGTACACATGTACATAAGTAGCTTAGAGAGAAAAGCTCTTTTGTATAGACTTATGGCTAGGATGTATAAAATGACCTATGTATATATGACTGGTGATGATTATGTATGACATATAAATGTTTTGCTATGAATGAAATATCAAAATGATTATATGTTGTACGATGATGTGTTACGATGATGTGGCTTTACAGTACCCTAAATTTCGTGAATTGATATGATTTTACGAATGTGGTTATGGAAAGGCTAACGGTGAATTATTGTGCCATAATAGGACAATAGGCAAGATGGTGGATTTGCGTAGTCGACCAGAGGGACGAGAGTGACGTCCTAATGTTATGGAGAGATTAGATCAGATACAAGCCCTGTTTGAAGCTCAGATGCAAGAAAATGCTAATCTGAGGTGACGGGTAGAGGAGCTAGAACAGAGGCAAGGCTCTGAGGGTACCCAAGTAGAACAGGAAGCTGACGTAGATCCAGTTATCCCTTCAGCTGCTGTAAATGAGAGAGTTCCTGAACCACAACCGGTATTAAACCTGGAACCCCTCTATGAAAGATTCAGGCGTATGAGGCCGCCAGAATTTGAAGGGTCTACAAATCCTCTAGAGGCTGAAGACTGGTTGTCGTCATTACAAGTGATCATGGAATTCATGAACCTAACCGATCGGGAGAAGGTTGCATGTTCGTCTTTTGTGCTGAGAAAAGATGCTCGTTTTTGGTGGGACACTATACGGATGAGAAGAGACGTGTCTACCATGAGCTGGGTGGAATTTCTGGAAGAATTTAACCAGAAATATTACGACCCCGCATCTCTGAGACAACAACAGAAAGAGTTCTCAGAATTGATGCAAGGAAATATGTCGGTGAGCGAAGTTTGCCGAAAATTTGACCAGTTATCCCGTTTATGTCCCTATGTAGTCCCTACTGAGAGGGAGAAAATACAGAAAATGATAGGGATGTTCAGGCCAGAAATTGCTGCGTTAGTAGACACCGGACAAGTACCGCCTACTTCTATAGCAGATTGTGTGAGTCGGGCCATCAGAGCTGAGTTTCACGTAGCCCAACAGAAAGAGGAAAGAGAGAAATACTGGGAGGCTAAGAAGAAGGAGAGAGCTTTGGTGAAGTCTACACAAGCTGGTCAATCGAGCAAGCCTAGTCAGAATGCTAAACCAAGCCAGGGCAATAATCAAGGATCCCAGCAAAACAAGAGGAAAGGCAATTTTTCTGGAAATCACCAGGGAAATAATCGAAACCAGCAGCGGAGAACAGCTGGTAATGCAGAATCCAATGTACAAAATTACCCTACATGCGGGAAAAGACATTCTGGGCAATGCAGATTTGGGCCACTTGTTTGCTATGAATGTGGAAAGGAAGGCCATTATGCCAGAAACTGTCCAAACAATAGGCAGGGTGGACAAGGCACTTCCCAACCGCACCAGACACGCCCATAAGCTCATTCCCTTCAGGCCAGAGTTGAAGAGTCACCAGTAAGGCCGCAACGCCAAGAGCGTGTGCCACGTGCCGATGCTCGTGTGATGGCCTACAGCCAAGAGGATGCAGAGGCAAGAACATCGAACGTGGTGACAGGTCAGCTTCCTGTCGCTAGTCATGTAGCCTCTGTATTATTCGATTCCGGTGCTACGCATTCTTTTGTTTCCTATGCATTTGCTGACAAGATAGGACTTCCTAAGGACTATATGGGAAGGGTATTTAAGACAGCTTTACCCTCTGGGGAAGTATTGTCGTCCAATTACTGGCTACCTCATGTACCAGTATATGTGGCAAATAGGGAACTATATGCGGAGTTGATCGTAATGAAAATCACGGATTACGATGTGATTCTAGGCATGGATTTCCTAGGGAAATACGAAGCTACGATCGACTGTCGAAATCGAAAGATAGTATTCCAACCCGAGGAAGAAGAGAGTTTCGAGTATGTCGATACTTCTCGAAAACCCGGGAAGATGATGATCAGTTCGCTGAGAGCAAGCAAGCTGATAGCCAGTGGTTGTATGGGATATCTGGCATATGTGGTGGACACTACAGAGGAACATAAGCTTCGACCTGAAAACGTTCCTGTGGTTAATGAATTTCTTGACGTATTTCCGGAAGAGTTACCAGGGATACCTCCAGAGAGAGAAATCTCGTTCGAAATTGAGTTGATGCCTGGAACAGCACCTATTTCCAAAGCACCATACCGCATGGCTCCAGTGGAGTTAAAGGAGCTGCAGGAACAATTAAAGGAGCTTTTGGATAAAGGATTCATCAGACTGAGTTTTTCTCCATGGGGTGCACCTGTGTTATTCGTCAAGAAAAAGGATGGAACATTCCGTTTGTGAATTGATTACCGAGAGTTGAATAAGGTTACGATCAAAAATAGGTATCCGTTACCTAGAATTGATGACTTATTCGACCAGTTAAAAGGCGCAGCGGTATTTTCCAAGATCGACTTACGATCAGGATATCACCAGCTGAGAATTAAAGAAAGTGATATTCCTAAGACGGCATTTAGGACTCGTTATGGTCACTACGAGTTTCTTGTGATGCCATTCGGATTAATAAATGCACCGGCAGCATTCATGGATTTAATGAACAGAGTTTTTAAAGAGTATTTGGATAAGTTTGTCATTGTATTTATTGATGACATTCTTATATACTCGAAGAGTCATGAGGAGCACAAGGAGCATTTGAGAATCGTGCTGAATACAATAAGGAAGCATCAACTGTATGCCAAATTCTCAAAATGTGAGTTTTGGCTGGACAGAGTACATTTCCTCAGACATGTTGTATCCCAGGAAGGTATTGCTGTAGATCCGACAAAGGTAGAAGCAATTAACCAGTGGCCTGTACCCAAGAGTGTGACGGAAATACGCAGTTTCTTGGGGTTAGCTGGTTATTATCGACGATTTGTAGAGGGATTTGCACGATTAGCTGCACCTCTTACTACTCTTACACGTAAGGAAAGGAAGTACGAGTGGACTACGGAATGTGAAAGAAGCTTCCAGGAGTTAAAGAGGCGACTGACAAGCGCACCAATCCTTACGCTTCCTACTGAAGGGGAGAAGTTTGTGATCTACAGTGATGCATCTAAAATAGGATTGGGAGCAGTCCTGATGCAAGGCGATAAGGTGATTTCCTATGCTTCCCGTCAATTAAAGGAGCATGAAAGGAATTATCCTACACATGACCTTGAACTTGCTGCAATAGTGTTCGCACTTAAAATTTGGCGACACTATCTCTATGGAGCTCAATGTCAGATTTTCACTGATCACCAAAGCCTGAAGTATTTCTTCACGTATAAAGAGCTCAATATGCGGCAAAGACGATGGTTGGAACTGGTGAAGGATTATGATTGTGAAATCCTATACCATCCAGGGAAGGCCAACCGTGTAGCGGATGCTTTAATTAGAAAGTCTACCATATCGCACCAGCTACCAATAAACAGGCTTCCGAAGCCATTGCAGTAAGAGATAAATTCTTTGAACTTGGAGCTGATATCTGGAAGACTAGCTGCACTCCAAGTGGAATCATCGCTATTTGAGGATATAAAGGAAGCTCAGAGGCGAGATCCAACAATGACAAGTTCTCAAGAAGGAATTTCCAAGGATGGAATGATCCTCTATCAAGGGAGGATAAATGTTCCAGCTTATGAGGAACTTAGAAGATGGATCATGTCAGAAGCCCACGAGACACCCTATTCGGTTCATCCCGGAGCTAGCAAGATGTATCAGGACTTGAAGTTATAGTTCTGGTGGAAAGGGATGAAGAATGATATAGCGAAATTTGTGAGCAGATGCATGACCTGTCAGAGAATCAAAGCGGAACATAAACATCCAGTAGGAAGATTGGAACCGTTGGAGATTCCTGAATGGAAATGGGAACATATTACGATGGATTTTGTAGTGGGACTCCCAAAAACCCGAGAAGGTTACGATGCCATTTGGGTTATTGTGGATAGACTGACCAAGACGGCACGGTTTATAGCTGTCAAGATGACTTTTTCGTTGGAAAAGTTTGCTAAGTTATATGTAACTCATGTCGTCAGATTACCTGGAGTACCAAAATCCATTGTATCAGATCGAGATGCACGATTCACTTCGAATTTCTGGAAGTGTGTACAAGAGGCCATGGGTACTGAATTGAGACTCAGTACGGCATTCCATCCGCAAACAGACGGACAGTCGGAGCGGACAATTCAGACCTTAGAGGACATGCTTCGAGCTTATGTGATGGATTTTACGGGAAATTGGAACGAGAAGTTACCATTGATTGAATTCTCGTACAATAATAGTTACCAAGCTTCTATAGGCATGGCACTTTACGAGGCTTTGTATGGACGGAAGTGCAGATCACCATTATACTGGTACGATTTGCGAGAGAAGCAGTTGCATAAGACAGATTTCATAAAAGAGACTTCCGATGCAGTTGCTAGAATTCAGCAACAAATGAAAATTGCGCAAAGCCGACAAAAGAGTTATGCGGACAAAAGGCGGAGATCCTTGGAGTTCGATGAAGGAGACTTCGTGTTTCTCAAAGTATCGCCTATGAAGGGGATTATGCGTTTCGGTAAGAAGGGGAAACTGAGTCCAAGATATACTGGGCCTTATGAAATTATCAAACGCATTGGAAAGGTCACTTACAGATTAGCGTTACCTCCAGAATTGTCGGTAGTGCATAATGTATTTCATGTGTCGATGCTGAGAAAATATATACCAGATCCGTCCCATGTGTTGAAGCATGAGCCTATTCAAATCCACGAGGATTTGACATATATGGAACAACCTATTCGAGTACTGGCTCGTGAAGTGAAAGTACTGAGGAATAAGACAATCCCACTAGTGAAGATTCTGTGGAAAAATCACAACATTGAAGAAGCTACGTGGGAACGAGAAGATGAGATGAGGAGTTTATACCCCCACTTGTTCTAATTTTCGAGGACAAAAATTTTATAAGGAGGGGTGAATGTGACAACCGGGAAATTCAGGCCATTCTCGGATGAAAATGTACAAATGTATGTATATAACAATTTGTACTATTTAAAGAGTGAAATAAATGTATTTATATTGTTTAGAATATATGAAAATGTTCTAACAATACTGACGAGTAAGGATTCAGTGTTGGAAAAATTCATTGAGTTCAAACGGGTGAAACGGTGCCAAAACCAGCATTGAAAACCCTAACCGGGGCAATAAAAGACGGAAAACTTCCGGGATTAATTTTGATCAAACGGAAGCAGTTTAAATTGATCCGACTGCACAGGAGACCTCAGGAACACGCCGGGACGATTTTAGGAAAATTTCGGCTCGAACCGGTATCGGTCAAAAAGTAGTCGAATTAATATGAATAGTGAAAGTCAAAATCAACTTTGCTTTAGCATATATGACATCATAAATCCCTTTAATAAATGGGAAGAAAATGGTGGTTGGCAGCATTAATGGCCATGATTCATTTGCTTTTTGATCTAAAGGCCAAGATTTGGCCAAAAATACACCATTTTGATTTTTTGAAAATGATGGAAAGAATTAAGGTGAAATGTGTTGAAATTTGAATGGTTAAAGGCCAAATTAATTGGCTTATTTCATGGTTAAGTCGGCCACTTTTTGGGAACAAAAGGCCGAGACATATTTTGAAGCCAAACCAAGAGAAAAAAATTTCTAAGTCATTTTCCATGGTGAACCGTGAGCAACCCAAGGGAGATTAAGTGATTCCTTCAATTTTCTTTCACAAAATTGGTGTCAAAGCATTCCTTGAAGACAAAGGAAGCAAGGGAACAAGGTAATTCCCCTTGGATTAAACTTTTTCTTGGTTTTTTTCAATAAAACCGTGGGATGAATAGTGGAAAAAGATGGAAAAATTTTTGGTTATTTTCAATGAGTTGATGCTTGGGTTTTGTTAAGGGTGTAATTAGGAAGAAAATCATGCAATTGGTTTAAAGAAAAACCAAAATTTTGTTGGTTTTCCTTTGGTAAAACCATGGGTTACCTTGAGTAATCAATGAAGAAATTGTTGTGTTTATGTATTAACATGCTTTCAAGTTAAATTTTGTTAAGAATAAAGCATGATTTGCATTATGGAAAACTTGAAAAAAAATTTTGGTGAACCTACCCTAATGTGGCCGTAGGTTAACAAGGGTTTGGAAAAAAAATTTCATGGTTTACTTGATGTTTGGTTAATTGAAATCATGCATTTTATAATGTGAATGATGGAATTGTGATTGAAAGCATGAAAAGAAATGGAGTATGTTTTCCCTAATTGGCTGTGGGTTATATGTGGTTAAAAACCCTAGGAAAATTGTTGAAAAATGCAATGAAACTGGGCTTGAAAATGTGTTAGAAAATGACATTTTAATAGCCTAAGATTTGGTGAAAATTTGAGAAATTTTGGTTAGGTTTGATTGTGGAAAACCGAGACCAAAACTAAGGGTAAAATTGAGAAAAAAATTTTGTAATGTGGTTCAAAATGTGAATTTGGAATTTTGTGAGCTTTTATGTAAAACTTTGGAAAACTTTTACATAAAATAGGCTTGTGGTATAGTACGTGGCAGGTACATATGGTTCGAGGCGTACCTAACGCCGGTAGCCTTAAAATTACGCCGAAATGCTGCCGAAATTTCGAAAACAGCATTTGGGGTAAAATGGAAATAAAAATAAAAAGTTTGGGGTCGGGTCGAAAACCCGAGTCCCTAACGAAAAATTGAATAAGGAAAACCTAAGGGGTGGTTCGTGAATAGTAATCCATCCCCTAAAAATGTAAAACGTGAGTGAAATTAAAAAAAACCGACCCCGAGGGGGGGGCGTTTTTTAAAACGAAATAAAGGTCCGAATCGAGAACGGAAAACCCGAGCCTCGGAGACCTAGGTCGGGAATGTCTAGATGAACGTTTTAAATGCTAGTGAAACGTCCATTTGAGGCTCCGAAACGATAGAAAATCACTAAACCGACGTAAGGGTCGGAATAGTGCTTCCCGAGGGTCGGGAAAGTGAAAAGTGAAAATAAAATAGAAATGAACCCGGTAATGATGAGAAAAGAGTCAGAAAAGTTCCTGAGAGCCAAAAATGCAGTTTGGACCTGGAAAATTTCCGTCAGGGGCAAAATTGTAATTTTTCCAAAATATAGGGGTAAAATCGTAATTTTGCCAAAATACAGGGGCAAAATCGTAATTTTACAAAAGTTGAGAAAAATAGGGAAAATGATAAATAAAGCCTAAAAAGTTATAAATAGGTTTTATTTAAGCTTTTAAATGAAAAATAAAAGTTACAAATGGAAATGAAATTAACAGACAAAGTTTTGTTTGTGGGATCCAAAAATCGACCTACAAGGAGGGCGATCAAAGATCCACGAGAGAAAAAGAGAATAGACTGATTATGTAAGTTCAGACATTTACCTGTCTGCAACATATAGCATTATTGTTGCTAACTTTGATGTACTAACTATAAGTTAGGTACATATGTGCTACGGGCACTATTATAGAATAGAGAGAGAGACGCAATGTGCTACGGGCACTATTGAGAATAGATACATTGTTAATTGTGCTTCGGGTACTAGAGCGAGGTTAATGAAACTCACTCCCCTAAAAATTAAAATGTAAACCATTCCTAGCCACGGGACAATATGAAGTCACCGGGTTAGAAATTTAAAAAGTCGGTAATGAAACCACTTTCTGGCGTACCAGCCTTCCGTACAGGGAGGTACTTTTGCCTTCGGGGCTATGAGACTAAGGCTGTGGAGGTCAGCACTAATGTACCGCTCCCAGTCATGCGCACTAAAATGATACTGCCAACCTGAGCTCAAAACCAGAACATAAGCAAAGATAATTACCTAAAACTGAAACTATGCCATAATTGAGCATAAGACAGTTTAGTGAGAGTACTAACATCGCGGTAGATGTACTGTTGTGACACTGTGTTGTTGTCAAACTTACTATTCATGTATGAATAGTGGTCAAAGTTACTATTCATATATGAATAGTGGTCAATGGTACTATTCATAGAAATTTTATTTCTTGCATGTTTGAACTTACTGAGCCTGTAGCTCACCATTTTTGCTAATGTTGCAGGTAAGCGACCAGCTCAGTAGCTTGTTTGACTGGATGCGGACGGGATGGCACGTGTCAAATGGGATAACTAGGCGAGGGATATGGTCCTGCCAGAGTCTTTCCGCTGAGCGATAAAAAGGGAAGGAAAAAAAAAAAAGAAACACTCTTTTGTAATATTATATATTTTACAAAAGTACTGTAATATGTAAATTACTTTGTACTTGCCAACAAAGTAAATAGTGGGAAATGTTTTACATGTTGTTAAAAGAAAAAAAAATTTCCCAAAAAACGTCATGATTTAAAAAGAAAGAGAGGTAAGCCGGCGACCCATGAAAGTACAATCTATCGCAGTTAGCGATAAAGCTCAACTGTAATAGCATTGTATGATCTCTACGAGGGGCGGGCAGCCACAACAACCCAACTTGGAATTATCAGTATAAGAATCGGATTCAGAAAATACAATTTCAGAACAAACATCGTTGTTGAAAATTAGACTGCAAAGAGAAGACAACATAGATGAATTTCCCCCATCAAAAACCGTGAATCCCAGTTGAAAAAGCAGCAGAGTAGCCCAATAGTTGGCATTAAAATATTATATAGGCTTATGACACATAGGAATAAAAAATGCAAAAGGTGCACCAAGGGCACATGCAACTTTAAGCTCCCATTCAATGCATATCTTGGCCTTTATTTTCTGTTGCCACCCATGGTTTTTAGGGCTGCCAACATCCAAGAATTTATCCCCCCTTAAGCTTAGTTAATTTGGTTAATCAAGTTTGCTTAAGGTTAACCAAACTTGCTCAGTTTTGCCTATAAAAGGATGAGCTTGACCTAGTATGTCATTTTCTTCTTTTGCTCTCCCAAAAACCAAGCCCTTCTCTTCCTTTTTCAATCAGCCAAGGCCGACACCCCTTGCTGCCCAAACACCCAAAATTTTCACCAAAAATCCTAACCAAAAAAATTAGCCCCCTCAAGCTTGTGTTGGAGATATTATTCAAGATCATTGCAAGGTCATTTGAGTTGAGTTGCTAGGACTATCCTTTTGTGGTTTTGGTTAATTTTTCTTTAGCTTGATAGTAAGGAGAAATTTTTGGTGTCCCTTTTTAGCACAAGCCGACCCCATTTTCCCTTGGTTCACATGGCAATTTTTGGTCACCAAAGCCTTAATTCAGATTATGCTTGGTTCATAGCACAAAAGGTAAAAACCGAAACCCTTTTTGTGGTTTAGTAATTTTTAAGTTTTGATCAAGGAAATTTATGCGTATTTATTGTGCAATGGGTTGTAATAAGTTTATTGTGAGCCCTTAGCATTTTATTTTTAATTTTATATGGTTGTGTGATTTTGGTTTAAGTTTTCATGATGGATGTGAGAATGGACGTTTTTAAGGTGGCTGGACACAAATCTGTCCCCAGTTTTAGGCCATAGGTTTGGCCATTTTTGACCATGTTAGAGTCCAATTTTAGGATTTGGTAAAACATAAAGCTTTAAGATAATTCGTTACGGTCGTTTTTGTGTCAAATAGCTTTTGCCAAAAATGACATTAAGATACATTTTTCGAGCAGTTTTCAACTAGAGTTCAAAACTGGGACTAAAATCCTGAGTCATAGGAACAGTCTCGAATTTTTGTAAAAATGACCAACTTAGATACTGAACCAGATCTTGAGCTCAACATGAAAGCTGTAGATCTCATCGAAATCTTTAAGACGACCTATGCAAGTTTTAAAAATTTGGCTATTACGAGCCTCAAACAGAGCTATTTTTTAATAAGCATAAAACTGGGATTTTTCTGAAACTGGACACAAGGTTAGCCATGGGTTTGATAAGTTTAGCACCTATTCGAGTTTGATTTGAGCTTTGAGATGAACATGAGAGTTGTTCGTCTCATCGAGAACTAAAAGTTTGATGTTTGCCAAATTTGCAAATTAAGTCGTTTCAAATAAGTTTTATAATAGTTTTGGTAAAATGGTTTAAGAACCCCTTTTAGAAATTGAACACCAAAATGTGTTCTTCCCCTCTTTAAATGGAAAAATGGTTTTAATAAAATGCCCCCACCTTCCAACAGGATGATATGGGGATGATTTCAAAGAACTAATATTTTCCTAAAATTTTTTTAAGAATTCTAAGACAATTTTCAAAATAAACAAGATGGTAGAGGTAGCCCGGTAGGCTACCACACCAAATAAGCAAAGTAACTTGGTAGGCTACATAGTCAACGATGCACGAGGTAACCGGTCAGTTGATAGGTTGGTAAACCAGTCAAGGACCGTGTTTGAATGAAATAGAGAGGAACGGTGATTAATCTGTCAAGTAGACAAATTAATCAAGCATAAATAGACATTAGATACCAAATTCCCAAAGTAGAGCAGTTAGGTACCGATGGGCCTCGGTACCATACAATAATACAAGTTATAGTCACTAATGGTAGTAGTGACCTAAGAACGATGTTAATTAATTATTGGGCAATAAATTAATTAGCCATAATTAGGCGATCAAACTCACCAAAAAGAGAGCAAGTTAGTACCGACGGCAATCGGTACCATACATTAGTATCTACTTTAGTCACTAACGGTATTAGTGACTTAGCAAAAGTATTGATGGAATGCGTTGTGATGACAGGTAGATACTCGTAGCTTGACAAGGGCATGAGTACAAGTTCCCTTGTAGATTAGGTAAGTACAACTCCGCCTACAGCATGAGCAAAAATGAATCTAAAGTGATGTTTTTACACTATGTTGACTATGCAAACCATGCATAATTGTTGCATAGCATGTTATAAGAGCATATAGTTTCACAATCGCATAGATTGATGAAAACATAGGTTAGATGCCATATATCCCTATCACGTAAGATTAGGGATAGCCTAGTAGGGCATATGGCTAGATCAGTTAAACAACTGGGTAATTAAAAGACTTCGTGTCGTACCGGCCCCTTCCGCTTAAAGAGGTTTTCTTTAGTTTAAGTATGACAAGCCAAAGTCGATGGCTCTTAATACATAAGGAGGCATATGGCCCATGAGTGTAAGGCTCATTTCCAATGATCTGCGGGTAATTTGGTACTAACACACGGGCCGTTAGCAAAGATAAGAAATGATTAAAAATACTTAAGCATAATCGTTTCATGCATTGTTTACAATATGCTTTAGCTGTAGTTCAGCATGCATCTAGCTTTAGAAGATATGCATTTCAGTATATGATGTTTTCTGTTATGCATCCAATTAAGTAATGTTCAGTTATGCTTTCCGTTCTATATGATGCTTTGGTTTTGCATCTAGTATGTGGAATGATTCACTGCCTGGTACATGTTGTGTGTACATGGCATACTTATATGTTTTAAGTATGTATTATGTTTTAAACATGTTTTGCAGATGACATGTTGTACTTACTAGGCATAAGTCTCACAGTATGTGTTCATACTATAGGTAAGTGACCTATGACTTAGATCTCACTGGGCGATGACAACGGTAGAGGCGAATGTGAGGGCTAAATTGTGGATACCACCGCAAGTTTTGACTTCCGCATAGCATTAAGTAAACAATGTAATTTTTAATAGTAGTTAGTTAAACGTTTTCATAAGTATGTATGTAATATTGAACTTCATATGTTTTAGACCCCTTGTATATATAAAGTATATGTACGTACGTGAATAGTATAACGTATCAGTATATATATAAAAAAAAACCCCTAAAAATTATAGTATTAAGATTTCAAGTAAGATTAAGTATCAGTTTTCAAACTAGATAAGTTAAGTAACTATTCTTTAAGTAAGCAAGAATAGTTCTCAAGTAAGTTCAGTTTTAAAGTAAAGCTAGTATCAGTAGCAGTTTTAAGTGACGATCCAAGCCACTCAGGGCTCGAGATGTCACAGTTGGTATCAGAGCAATATCCTTCCACCCTACCTCACATCACTGTATGCCTGCCTCATCTGTCTAAGTAAGTTAGTTTTTATCTTAGAGTATTAGTTGTAAGTTAACGATTAAGTTATAGTAGGCGACCATGGTAGTACCAGTGGAACCTGTACCGGCAGAACATATACCAGTAGAACCTACTCCCGTAGGCCCTCACTAGATATACGAAGACCGCCAAGCAAGTATGGTTTTCATCGCCATGCACTCAAATAGATACGACGGTTACCGTCCGCATGAGCTCCCACTATGGATTCACAATATGAAAGTTATCTTCCAAACCTGCCACATACCACCTCACCTACAAGCGGTTTTGATGGGCAATGGGCTAGAGGGGTCAGCTATTGCCTGGTGGAGTCAATATCGCAAGGGTAAAGACCCAATCATACATTGGGAGGATTTCTGCTGAGACCTCCTCAACCACTATGGACTAGCCAGTAAGGACCCCATGGCGGACCATCAACCAGAGACACCAGAGGATGCCGTGGAACCCATAGAAGAGCCCGAACCAGCCCTTCTGTCTCCCGAGTACCTCCTAGAAGTAGAGGATATTGATGGCGACGATGACGATGTTAGGAAATGCCTTAAGCATTAGAGACATTTGATGTATTTATTTTGAACTGGATAATAAAATTATATATAGAGGTTATTCATTACATTACTATCTGTCCTCGGTTTATTTACATATTAAAGAAAATGTAAGCAAATATGGCTCACTGACTGCTTGTGTTAAAACTGTTAGAACATTGCTTGCAATGGACTTTTGTATGCGAGAAGACAATGTTCTAAAGTTTGCAGTCTAAACTATGGTCTGTAGTCTATGGGGTTAGACCGAGCATCTAACTCATGTTAAGACTATTATGTTGTCTAAAGCCTTGGAGGGGACGGTTTGTCTTGACTGTCTGGAGCTGGACTCCCAAGTAGAGACATAGATATGTTACTTGGTGGTGACATATTAGACCGGGACTAAAAGAGTGATTGATCTACGTAGTCCGCTATGAGTGGATCAATCTGTTTTTGACGTTCATTGTGCAATAACCTTAATCCTGAGTAAATGAACTACTTCATGTATATGACCTGTGTACTTTGATGTTCCAATAGCTAAAGCGTCTCAGAGGTAGTAAGATTATAGACCGGTTCGTTGGGTGTATGACTTGTATACGATGAAGGGTTTGTTTGTAGATATCGGAATCATAGCTCTAAGGAGTTAAAGGTATCCTCTTAAAGGCATTTTACTGAATGTGAAAATGGACAAGGCCTTGGGTCGTCTGCTGGGCGGATGACTTCTTATTCACATATGGTGAATAATCATTTTCTTAATTCGGTAGTATAATGGAACTTTAAGATAGCCTGATCAGTAGGATTAAACGGACTTTGACCTAAGGCGGATCATGGATATCATATGAGGGTTTTGCATACATGACAAGGTCATTGGACGATACCTTGTCACAGGCTTGCGTAATACGGTATATAATTGGGAGTTCAGTTTCAGGTTTATAGTGGTGTGACTCTGAAATTAGTGATCATATGATTGAGTTGTTTCGTAAAAGAATGATGATCATATAGATTTGTGGGAGCCCGATTATATATGTCCAATCAGTCCTTCTACTAGCTCCACATAATTCCTTAACGTTTGGCAAATTGATTTGTGTATGCTATTGGCTGGTTTATTATGCATGGATGGTGATGACACAGGATTAGGATGGTAGACAAGATTCTCTCCGGTTGGATTCAGATTTTGTTTTGGATAATAGAGTACACAATTATTCGAACTCCAAATAAAGTTGCCATGATTTTATTTGAGATTAGATTGGAGTTGTAGAAAATTATCCATGAGAACAAGAATTTGAAACACAACTGTTTTGTGGATTTTGAAATTTGAAATTTGAAATTTGAAATTTGAATTTGAAATTTGAAATTTGAATTTGAAATTCGAATTTGAAATTTGAAATTCAAATTTTGAATTACAGTCCAAGTGGGATTCGAATTTGTTGTGGAAAATCCACAAGGTTTGAAATTCGAATTTGAGTTGGATTTGGAGAGGATACTCTTGTTAGAATCCTACTTGAATTTTGAATCCAAATCCTAACAAATAGTGGACGAAATTTTGAGGAATATCCTTAATGGAATTTCGGTTTTTGTGGATAAGGTTCTAGGGAAAAATTCAAGTTTCAATCCCAGTTGAATTTGGATTCTCTCCTCCCTGAAAAGTGGTCGAAATTATGGAGAAAATCTCCTAGGAAAATTCTGTTATTTTGGATAAGGATGAGATAAGATTTAAACTTGAAAATCCTTGTGGAATTTTGATTCTCCCTTATCCTAAAAGTGGCCGAAAATTTTAGGAGATAAAATTCTAGTTAAAATCTTGTTTAGATTTGGATTGGATTTATCCCTTAATGGCCGAATTTTATTGTTGGGATTCTCCCTTGGAAAATTCAGATTTTATGGTTATGGATAAGGGAGAATATCTTTTTCTTATCCAATTCGAATTCAGAGAATCACCTCATGCAGGTCTATAAATAAAGGTCCTGCCACTCCAGTTCTCTCAGACCACAGACTCTCAGGTGAGCAGGCTTATTGTTGCACAGCCCACCGTGACAATAAAGTTCTTTAGAGATCTGGGTGGTTGGAAGAAGAGTAGCAGTGCTAGCATACCGATCGAGGTTCAGAGTGCCCACACACTCAGCCATTCGGGAATTGGAGAATAGTACAGAAGGCTAGTGGGTTGAAGCCTCCGGTCATTCTCCTCCTTCACATTGGCATCCTTGAGGTATGAGTTTTAATTGTTGTTGGTTTATTGTATATGGTATCATGAGATATTTAACGATCTAAAAATTTTTTATTGTTCTGCTGCGCCACTTTGATACGTTTTTACCGAATTTTTTTCCTACAATTGGTATCAGAGCCATCTCATGACTATGCCATGTACATAAATTAGACAATTACTTAGTCTTTTTATTTATGTATGGATTTGATATTTAGAGAGTGGCATTCTTGGGTTCCTTTATGTTGTTATCATGGATTATGTATAAAGTATGTGGTTATTTTATTTTTCTGAATTATTATAAGCATGCTTGTTTATGCCACTTATGGTTCCTTAGAATTTAGAAAAATTGTATCTAGGATTTTTTTATGTAACCATGGGAGCAGTTTTTTAACACTGTAATTTTCCCATGGATTTTAATTTTTGTCTCTTAGAATTTTTATGGTTAGAATTTTTGTACACCGGAAACAATTTAAGAAATTTTATGTAATTATTCTTGGAGGAAATTGAAGATTGTAGACCGTAATTCATTTTTCCCAAAAGTTAAATTTTATTTAAAGATTGCAATTTTGATTGTGTGGAAAATTTCAATTTAATTGGGATTCAAATTAATTTTTGGAGATCCTAATAGGTAAATTGAAATACGACACGAAAATTGAGACACGACCCCTCGGGATAGGCCGACGGGCCTTGGTGGGGCTGCAGCCCCTGCCCTCGGGCAGGATGGGGCTGCGGCAGCCCCTTTGCAGGCCATAACCACCCACGGCCACAGGCTTGGCCTGCAGCCGAGGGTGGCCGTGGCCTACCCAAGGCTGGCCGCAGCCTGGGCGTGCAGCCTCTGGCTACACGCGCTGCCTGCAGCCTGCTAGCTGCTGCGCCCAGCCTGAGGGTGGCCGTGGCCTACCCAAGGCTGGCCGCAGCCTGGGCGTGCAGCCTCTGGCTGCACGCGCTGCCTGCAGCCTGCTAGCTGCTGCGCCCAGCCTGGGCGTGCAGCCTGGTGCTGCAGGCTTGGCCTGCAGCTCGGCAAGGCTGCACATAGGGGGCGGCCGTGGGCTGCCAGCCCCTCCGGGGTTGGTGGCTGCCTACGGCGGCTGCCGCCTTCGGGGGCGGCGGTGCGACGGTATAAAAATCGAAAAATTTTGATTTTTAAATTTGAGATTTAATTTTAAATCATGTTTAAAAATATGTAATTGAAAATTTGAAAATTTGAAATTACATATTATTACACATGATGTTTAAAATTTAAATTTGAAATTTAAATTTGAAATTCGAATTTGGAGTTTGAATTTGAAATTTAAATTTTTAGAGATTTAAATTTTAAATAATTCTTGGGATGAAAAATAAATGGAAAGGCTACATAAAGATGGATACAAGAAGACGGAACGAAATTCAAGACCCAAAGAATGCTTTGGATGGAATTTTGTAATCTTTATTTTCTTTGTTCCAGGATGGAACCATAGCTTGATTATTCTGTCAATTATTTTTTTTGTGATATGTCATGGATATATAAATATGTATTGATGGATGTTTTGTATGCATATTTGATAACATGTCATATAGGATAGGTGAGTGCCGCTCATACTATATTGATCATACATAATTTGTCAAAACTTGCATGTTTTACAAAATATTGAGTGGGAGAGGGTTTCAAACAAAACCCACGGCCTCCATTGTTGATCCATATGTGAAAGCATAGTAATGCCTCGCGTCAGTTCTGCCCTGACCACACCCCTCGGTAGGTGTTTACCGCCGCCGGTATACTAGATTGGATCTCCTATGTGGAAAACGTGTTCGGGTACGATCCTATTCATGACTACCCCTCGGTGGCTTGGTAGGATATGGATCGGGCTACGTAAACAATGGTTATGCACTCAAGACTCGTTTAGTTATTAACCTTCCCTTGAAGCTCTGTTAACTAAACTGGTGGCCAAATAAGCGGTTATTAATATATGTCTTAACCTTGGAGGATTTAAGGCAACATATATTAATTGGACGGGGTCCATGTTCCAGCTATTTGTTTCCATGACCACCCCTCGGTGGCTTGAGGCAATAGGTGCTGAGAATTACTGTTGCAATGCAACATGTTTTTTCAAGTTTCATGTAGGAACATACTTGTATGTTTTATTTGCTAAATTATCTGTATATTTGCTTAGGCTTTGAAATGATGTCTAGTATAATTTTATTTCAGTTCAAAATATCACCGACACCCCTCATTTCAATACTTACTGAAAATAAGCTAAATAACGATAATTATAAAGATTGGAAAAGAAATCTATTAATAGTTCTCAGCTGCGAGAGACACAAGTTCGTACTGGACGAACCATGCCCACCTGGGCCCAAACCTGACACACCACTTGAGGAGGTCCCGGTTGCCTATAATCGTTGGAGAGAATCCAATGAGATAGCTCGATGCTACATCCTTGCTAGCATGATGAGTGCTTTACAAAAGCAGCATGAGACTTATCAAGTTGCTAGGGAGATCATGGACAATCTGGAGGACATGTTCGGAGGCCAAGAAAAATGGGCTCGATAGTCCGCTATCACCAGCATTATGAACTCTAAGAAAAAAGTGGGTACTCCGGTGAAGGACCATATGATCACTCTAATGGGATTCTTCGCTGAGGCTGCCGAGAATGGTGCTGAGTTGGACTATAACACCCAAATCGAGATGGTATTCAAGACTCTGTCTAAAGATTTTATGGGGTTTAAGGCTTCATACAATCTAACGACAAAGGAGTTAGGACTAACCGAGCTCATGAAGCAACTACAGGCTTATGAGCGGATGATCAGGGATGAGGATGCAGTCTGACCTAAAGGAGAGGCCAACTTGGCGAAATCTTCTGATCCTTCACGGAAGAGGAAGAGACCAAATAAGAAGCAAGTGGCTTCTAGTTCTTTTAATCCTCCTGTCTCGAACGGGAAGAAGAAGAAGAAGAAGAAGAACAAGAAGCGAAAGGACCCTAAAAAGTTCAAATGCTTCCATTGTGGGAAGGTAGGTCACTTTAAGAAGGCTTGCCGGGAATTCCTAGCCGCCAAGGGCAAGGAAGGTAAGGAACTTCATTACTTGGAAGCGTGTTTGGTGGAAGAATCGAAAGACACTTAGGTCATTGATTCGGACGCCACTAATAATGTTTGTATTTCTATGCAGGGGTTCGTGGAAACGAGAAGTCTACATGATAGGAGCCTCTCGTTGCGAACTAAGGACGGCAGCTTGGTGGTGGCTGAGGCAGTGGGAGATGTTTACCTCTACTTTGATCAATTTAGGTTTATTTTATTAAAATACTGTTTTTATGTTCCTAATTTTAGGAGGAACCTTATATCGGTAGCTTGTTTAATAAAGGATTCTTATTCAGTTTCTTTTAGTAAAAGAGTTGCTATTCGTAGAAATAAATCTTTTATCTGTTCTGGATGGATGGATGGAAACCTATATTTGATCAAACCAAAGATGTACTCACTGCTTGACACTGAATTAATAGATAACTCTAATAGGTTGAAAGTTTCTCACTCTAACAAGGCGTATCTTTGGAATTTAAGACTTGGTCATATTAATCAGGATAGGATTCAAAGATTGGTGAAAGATGGTCCTCTGGAATCTCTGGAGGAGGTACGTCTTCCTCAATGTGAGTCTTGTCTAGAGGGTAAAATGACTAAGAGGTCTTTTGGAGCTAAGGGTACAAGGGCTCAGGAGCTCTTAGAAATTGTGCATACTGACGTATGTGGCCCCATGAATATCACAACACGAGGAGGGTTCGAGTATTATGTATCTTTTATAGATGATTACTCGAGGCATGGATATGTGTATCTAATACACCGCAAGAGCGAAACCTTTGACAAGTTCAAAGAGTATCGTGCGGAAGTGGAAAAGCAATTGGATAAATCCATAAAGACATTTTGATCTGATCGAGGTGGCGAATATCTCTCCGATGAATTTCTAGGACATCTTGTAGAGAACGGGATATTATCCCAATTGACTGCACCTGGTACTCCACAACAGAATGGTGTAGTCAAAAGGAGAAACAGGACCTTATTGGATATGGTACGGTCCATGATGAGTTATTCAACGCTGCCATTATAATTTTGGGGATATGCTTTACAAACGGTGTGCTATATTCTGAACCAGGTTCCGAGCAAAACAATTCCCAAAACTCTGTATGAATTGTGGCGTGGCAGGAAGCCCTCCCTTGGACATATGAGAATATGGGGCTGCCCAGCGCATGTACTGGATGGGGATGCGAAGAAGTTGGAACCAAGATCAGAATTGTGCATGTTTGTAGGGTATCTAAAGGGAACTAAAGGAGGTCTGTTCTATAACCCGAAGGAACAAAAAGTCATTGTCTCAACCCATGCGACATTCTTGGAGGAAAGTCACATGAATGACTTTAAGCCTCGAAGCAAAGTGGCGCTAAAGGAGTTATCGGGTGAAAGAACTGCTCCACAGATTTCGGTCTTGGATGCAAGTGCAAGTTCTAGTGAAAGACCTGTAGACGATCAACAACTTAGGGTGCCTCGTCATAGTAGGAGGGTTTCGAAGAAACCTAATTTCTTCACGTATAATGCTGAGGTCTACCAGGCCGAGGCTCATGAGCATGAGAATGATCTGGTCACCTATTATGAAGCTATAAATGATATTGATTTTAAATCTTAGAAACAGGCTATGAACAATGAGATGGATTCTATGAAATCCAACTCTGTTTGGGAACTTATAGATTTGCCAGATGGGATAAAACCCATTGGATGCAAATTGGTCTACAAAAGAAAGAAGGATACAGAAGGGAGAGTGGAAACTTTCAAAGCTAGACTGGTTGCAAAGGGGTACATGCAAAAGGCTGGAATCGATTACGATGAAACCTTTTCGCCTGTTGCTATGCTGAAGTCTATTTGTATTCTTCTGTCCATTGCTGCGGCTCTCGATTACGAGATCTGACAAATGGATGTCAAGACGGCATTCTTGAATGGCCATCTTGAAGAGTGTATCTATATGATACAGCCCGAAGGGTTCGCAGCGAAAGGCCAAGAAAGTAAAGTTTGCAAGTTGCTTAGATCCATTTATGGATTAAAGCAAGCATCCCGCTCATGGAACTAGAGGTTTGATCAAGCGATTAAGACATTTGGTTTTGAGCAGAACGTTGATGAACCTTGTGTTTATAAACGTATTAAGGATGGAAAAGTGGTCTTTCTGATACTCTATGTCGATGGTATACTACTCATTGGGAATAATGTAGGGAACTTATCATCGGTCAAGCTTTGGTTACACCAACAGTTTGACATGAAGGGCTTGGGAGAAGCTAATTATGTTCTAGGCATTCGTCTCTTCAGAGATCGAAAGAACAAAATGATAGCGTTATCCCAAGCTTCATACATAGATAAAATAATTGACAAATATGCAATGCAAGAGGCAAAGAAAGGTTCACAGCCTTCTATTGCCGGTCCAACTCTTTCATTGGATGACTGTCCCAAGACATCGGAAGAAAGAGAGCATATGAGTAAGGTCCCTTATGTGTAATGACCGCCATTCTCATGACACCTACTTACCATGTAATAAGTCACTAAGGAATAAAATGGACATAAATTAATGTCTTTTAGTGCAAATTTAAGAAACACGGTCAAGTACACGGCCGTGTAAGAGGCTGTATACCGCTCAGATAGATGAATGTATTTCAAATTCATGGCCGTGTTGAGTAGTCTCAACTAGTACACACCCATGTCTGAAATGTACAAGCCCGTGTTGCGTTGCACACACACGTGTAAGAGTCCGTGTAGAAGGCTGTGTAATGAGCCGAGAGCCACTGTAATGACTCTCATGAATTATGAAACTTAATTACTATGTAATGATGTAATTAAGTTAACAAGCATAGTGTGCTTTTCAGTTGAATGAATTAAACAGGAATAGTAACGTTTAATTACTATTCATGCAGTGAAAGGGGTAATCGACAGTGAAATCGGTCCACCCTATTATGTGAGTATGCGTTGAGACACGCAATATCAAGAAACCGGTCTAGATGACCATTTCATGATACAAAAATGATGAGCTAGTCATCAGTACGCTCAGACTGGTCATCTGAGCGCAGCAGTGATAATTGCCCTAATAGATATACAGTATCGAGAAAAGTGGTCTAGATGACCTCTTCTCGCCCAGAGACTGACAAAATCGGAGTCAGAACGCTCAGATTAGTCAGTTAGATAGTGAATAGTGAATAGTGAGAAACGCAGTGTTAGGTTAGTGGCCAAGACGGCCTTAATCTGGCATAAAATTGACATATTAATAGTCAGCAGGTTCAATCTGGTCAAGTGAGCACAAAATGTAGATTTTGTTTAAAAGATACGCAGTATCGGGATGAGGGTCAAGACGACCTTTTCTCGCCCCGAAACTGATATATTTAGACTCAAGACGCCCAAATTAGTCAATTGGGCACCTGACACGTTTTTTGAGACGGGGTCATATAGATCCCGAAAACTGGTCTAGAAGACCTCAGATGGACGTAAAACTGATAAATTTGAAATCAGCATGTCCAAATTAGTAAAGGGAGACTGTGTTTGAAATTTCACGCAAAACGCCTCGTTATACGTGCACAGTGTAGGCCTAACCACAGTATCAAGAAATTGATCAAGATGACCTTTTCTTGATATAAAATTGATATATTTGGAATTAGAATGCTCAAATTAGTCATTTGAGCACAAAAAGTAATTTTTGACCGGGAACCATGCAGTATCGGGAAACTGGTCGAGACGACCTCGGATGAAGATAAAACTGATATATTTGGGTTCAGCACGCCCAAATTAGTCAGTATAGCTCATCTTAAAATTTTTCAAAAAATTAGTATAAAGGACGAAATTTTGGGGATTCTAGAAAAATAGCCCCCATATTTTTCCAAATCTCATTTTCTCCTTCCCCACACCACACGAAGATGAACAGTGACCGACCATCGAATCCGGCCTCCGTTTTCGACACTGCCGACACCATTGGAAAGCTCTCGACGAGCTGAGTCCGACGGTGTGCCAAGTCGACGGAACCGACGTCGGAGAACGCCGCACCGAATTTTTCAAACCGTGATTTCTCCACCGTCCGACGTCCAAATGCCACAATTCCGGTCCCAATGGATTCGTGGTGAATAGTAGAACAAAACCCAAGCTTCATTTCATGTCAACAGCTACCGGATCGCGCCGCCTAAGGTTCAACATCGCCGTCGCCATCGCCGCCGTCGAATCTCGCTATTCCGGCGGAGTTGAGTTGCAAGGTCGGTATCAAAATGGTCAGAAAAACACGTAGATCAAAAGCCCCAAATCAATTTTGGGTAACAACGCCGGAAAATGAAGATCCAACACTGCCACTGTCGCCGACTTTTCGAGGGCCGATTTACGGTGATAGGAGCCTCGATTGGTGAAATTGACACCACCAATGGGTTCCCCTCGTCGAGCTCTTCAAGATGGTGGTTGCCACTCCCATCGCCGCCGTAGTCAACGCCGGTCAACAGCTGGTCAACGCCGGTCAACGGCGGCTAACGCCGGTCAACGGCAGTCAATGCCGGTCCATGGCGACAGGAAACAGAAAATTGAAGAATGGCCCGTTGGCCTATTTTTGACGTTCCGGACACATCCGAGGCATCAGATTTGCAAACCGAAGTTTCAAAAGTGGAGAACTATGATTCAAAGATTGTGCGATCGAGATCGAACGGTTCACCCGACCGCCAACGGGAACGATTTTGGTAGTGGTTTTGATCCCTTGATTCCTCAATTTATTATTAGAAATAATTATGTATGAATTATGGTTTACTGACTTGAGGAATTGTAAGAAAAAGGGATGAAATGTCGAAAAAGAGAATGTGAGGAAATGTAAATATTTTTACGTAAAAAGCGGAGCTTTTACGTAAAAATTAGGCCTCTGGTTTAGCACGTGGCAGGTTAGAATAGGTTAGATAGTTTTGAGGCATTTCCTAAACGCCGGAAACCCAAAAATTAAGCGAAAATGCTGCCGAAATTTCTAAAACGGCACAAAGGGGTATTTGTTAGGAAATGCCCTAAGTATTAGAGACATTTTGATGTATTCATTTTGAACTGGATAATAAAATTATATACATAGAGCTTATTCATTACATTGCTATTTGTCCTCGTCTTATTTACACGTTAAAGTAAATGTAAGCAAATATGGCTCACTGACTGCTTGTGTTAAAACTGTTAGAACGTTGCATGCAATGGACTTTTGTATGCAAGAAGACAATGTTCTAAAGTTAGCAGTCTAAACTATGGTCTGTAGTCTATGAGGTTAGACCGAGCATCTAACTCATGTTAAGACTATTATGTTGTCTAAAGCCTTGGAGGGGACGGTCTGTCTTGACTGTCTGGAGCTGGACTCTCAAGTAGAGACATGGATATGTTGCTCGGTGGTGACATATTAGACCGGGACTAAAGCGTGATTGATCTACGTAGTCCGCTATGAGTGGATCAATCTGCTTTTGACGTTCATTGTGCAATAACCTTAATCCTGAGTAAATGAACTACTTCATGTATATGACTTGTGTACTTTGATGTTCCAATGGCTAAAGCGTCTCAGAGGTAGTAAGCTTATAGACCGGTTCGTTGGGTGCATGACTTGTATACGATGAAGGGTTTGTTTGCAGATATCAGAATCATAGCTCTGAGGAGTTAAAGGTATCCTCTTAAAGGCATTATACTGAATGTGAAAATGGACAAGGCCTTGGGTCGTCTACTGGGCGGATGACTTCTTATTCACATATGGTGAATAATCATTTTCTTGATTCGGTAGTATAATGGAACTTTAAGATAGCCTGATCAGTAGGATTAAACGGACTTTGACCTAAGGCTGATCATGGATATCATATGAGGGTTTTGCATATATGACAAGGTCATTGGATGGTAGCTAATCACAGGCTTACGTAATACGATATATAATTGGGAGTTCAGTTTCAGGTTTATAGTGGTGTGACTCTGAAATTAGTGATCATATGATTGAGTTGTTCGGTAAAGAATGATGATCATATGGAATCACGGGAGCCCGATTATATATGTCCAATCAGTCCCTCTACTAGCTCCACATAATTCCTTAACGTTTGGCAAATTGATTTGTGTATGCTATTGGCTAGTTTATTATGCATGGATGGTGATGACACAGGATTAGGATGGTAGACAAGATTCTCTCCGGTTGGATTCAGACTTTGTTTTGGATAATAGAGTACACAATTATTCGAACTCCAAATAAAGTTGCCATGATTTTATTTGAGATTGGATTGGAGTTGTAGAAAATTATCCATGAGAACAAGAATATGAAATACAACCGTTTTGTGGAATTTGAAATTTGAATTTTGAAATTGAAATTTGAATTTGAAATTTGAATTTGAAATTTGAATTTGAAATTTAAATTTGAAATTTGAAATTTGAAATTTGAAATTTGAAATTTGAATTTGAAATTTGAATTTGAAATTTGAAATTCAAATTTTAAATCACAGTCCAAGTAGGATTCGAATTTTTTGTGGAAAATCCACAAGGTTTGAAATTCGAATTTGAGTTGGATTTGGAGAGGATAAACTTGTTAGAATCCTACTTGAATTTTGAATCCAAATCCCAACAAATAAGGGACGAAATTTTGAGGATAATCCTCAAGGAAATTTCAAATTTTGTGGATGAGATTCAAGGGTAAATTCAAGCTTCAATCCTAGTTGAATTTGGATTCTCTCCTTCCCTGAAAAGTGGCCGAAATTAGGGAGTATCTCTCCTAGGAAATTCGGTTATTTTGGATAAGGTTGAGATGAGATTCAAGCTTGAAAATCCTAGTGGAATTTTTGATTCTCCCTTATCCATAATGGCCGAAATCTTTAGGGAAGATTCACCTTGAAATTTTCAGATTTTTTGGGTTGAAAAAGGGAGATAAAATTCTAGTAAAAATCTTGTTGAGATTTGGATTAGATCTATCCTAAGAAAACCGAATTTTTAGTGGAGATTCTCCCTTGGAAAAATTCAGATTTTATGGGTTTGGATAAGGGAAAATATCTTTTCCTAGTCCAATTCGAATTCAGAGAATTACCTCATGCAGGTCTATAAATAGAGGTCCTGCCACTCCAGTTCTCTCAGACCACAGACTCTCAGGTGAGCAGGCTTATTGTTGCACAGCTCATCGTGACAATAAAGTTCTTTAGAGATCTGGGTGGTCGGAAGAAGACTAGCAGTGCTAGCATACCGATCGAGGTTCAGAGTGCCCACACACTCAGCCATTCGGGAATTGGAGAATAGTAGAGAAGGCTAGTTGGTTGAAGCCTCCGATCATTCTCCTCCTGCCGATTGGCGTCCTTGAGGTATGAGTTTTAATTCTTGTTGATTTATTGTATATGGCATCATGAGATATTTAACGATCTAAAAATTTTTATTGTTCCGCTGCACCACTCTGATACGTTTTTACCGGTTTATTTTCCTACAACAAATCCATATGATCATCATTCTTTACCGAACAACCCAATCATATGATCACTAATTTCAGAGTCACACCACTATAAACCTGAAACTGAACTTCCAATTATATACCAAAAGTTAAATTTAATATAAAGATTGAAATTTTTATTGTTCCGCTGCGCCACTCTGATACGTTCTTTTCCGGTTTATTTTCCTACAATTGGTATCAGAGCCATCTCATGACTATGCCATGCACATAAATTAGACAATTACTTAGTCTTTTTATTTATGTATGGATTTGATATTTAGAGAGTGGCATTCTAGGGTTCCTTTATGTTGTTATCATGTATTATGTATAAAGTATGTGGTTATTTTAATTTTTTGAATTATTCTAAGCATGCTTGTTTATACCAGTTATGGTTCCTTAGAATTTAGAAAAATTGTATCTAGGAATTTTTATGTAACCATGGGAGCAGTTTATTAACACTGTAATTTTCCCATGGATATTAAATTCTTGTCTCTTAGAATTTTTATGGTTAGAATTTTTGAACACCGGAAACGGTTTAGGAATTTTTATGTAATTATTCTTGGAGGAGATTGAAGATTGAAGACCGCAATTTATTTTTCCCAAAAGTTAAATTTAATATAAAGATTGAAATTTTGATTGTGTGGAAAATTTCAATTAATTGGGATTCAAATTAATTTTTGAAGATCCTAATAGGTAAATTGGAATATGGCACGAAAATCGAGACATGACCCCTCGGGATAGGCCGACAAACCTTGGTGGGGCTGCAGCCCCTGCCCTCGGGCAGGATGGGGCTGCGGCAGCCCCTGTGCAGGCCCACACCACCCACGGCCACAGGCTCTGCCTGCAGCCAGGGGTGGCCGTGGCCTGCCCAAGGCTGGCCGCAACCTGGGTGTGCAGCCTCTGGCTGCAGGCGCTGCCTGCAGCCTGCCGGCTGCTGCGCCCAGTCTGGGCGTGCAGCCTGGCACTGCAGGCTTGGCCTGCAACCCGACAGGGCTGCACAAGGGGTGGTCGTGGGCTGCCAGCCCCTCCGGGGTTGGTGGCTGCCCACGGCGGCTGCCGCCTACAGGGGCGGCAGTCCGACGGTCCAAAAATCAGAAAATTTTTGATTTTTAAATTTGAGATTTAATTTTAAATCATGTTTAAAAATATGTAATTAAAAATTTGAAATTTTTGAAATTACATATTATTACACATGATGTTTTAAAATTGTTTAAAAATTTAAATTTGAAATTTAAATTTGAAATTCGAATTTGGAATTTGAATTTGAAATTTAAATTTTTAGGAGATTTAAATTTTAAATAATTCTTGGGATGAGGAATAAATGGAGAGGCTACATAAAGAAGGATACAAGAAGACGGAACAGAATTCAAGACCCAAAGAATGCTTTGGATGGAATTTTGTAATCTTTATTTTCTTTGTTCTAGGATGGAACCATAGCTTGGTTATTCTGTCAATTATTTTTTCTATGATATGTCAAGGATGTATAAATATGTATTGATGGATGTTTTGTATGCATATTTGATAACATGTCATATAGGATAGGTGAGTGCCGCTCATACTATATTGATCATACATAATTTGTCAAAACTTGCATGTTTTTCAAAATATTGAGTGGGAGAGGGTTTCAAACAAAACCCACGGCCTCCATTGTTGATCCATATGTGAAAGTATGGTAACGCCTCGTGTCAGTTCTGACCTGACCACACCCCTCGGTAGGTGTTTACCGCCGCCGGTATACTAGATTGGATCTCCTATGTGGAAAACGTGTTCGGGTGCGATCCTATTCATGACCACCCCTCGGTGGCTTGGTAGGACGTGGATCGGGCTATGTAAACAATGGTTATACACTCAAGACTCGTTTAGTTATTAACCTTCCCTAGAAGCTCTGTTAACTAAACTGGTGGCCAAATAAGTGGTTATTAATATATGTCTTAACCTTGGAGGATTTAAGGCAACATATATTAATTGGACGGGGTCCATGTTCCGGCTATTTGTTCTCATGACCACCCCTCGGTGGCTTGGTGCAATAGGTGCTGAGAATTACCGTTGCAATGCTACATATTTTTTTTCAAGTTTCATGTAGGAACATACTTGTATGTTTTATTTGCTAAATTATCTGCATATTTGCTTGGGCTTTGTAATGATGTCTAGTATAATTTTATTTCAGTTCAAAATGTCACCGACACCCCTCATTTCGATACTTACTGAAAATAAGTTGAATGGCGACAATTATAAAGATTGGAAAAGAAATCTATTAATAGTTCTCAGCTGCGAGAGACACAAGTTCGTACTGGACGAACCATGCCCACCTGGGCCCAAACCTGACACACCACTTGAGGAGGTCCCGGTTGCCTATAATCGTTGGAGAGAATCCAATGAGATAGCTCGATGCTACATCCTTGCTAGCACGACGAGTACTTTACAAAAGCAGCATGAGACTTATCAAGTTGCTGGGAAGATCATGGATAATCTGGAGGACATGTTCGGAGGCCAAGAAAAATTGGCTCGACAGTCCGCTATCACCAGCATTATGAACTCCAAGCAAAAGGCGGGGACTCCGGTGAAGGACCATATGATCAATCTAATGGGATTCTTCACTGAGGCTACAGAGAATGGTGCTGAGTTGGACTATAACACCCAGATCGAGATGGTGTTCAAGACTCTGTCTAAAGATTTTGTGGGGTTTAAGGCCGCATACAATCTGGCGACAAAGGAGTTAGGACTTACCGAGCTCATGAAGCAACTACAGGCTTATGAGCGGATGATCAGGGATGAGGATACGGTCCGACCTAAAGGAGAGGCCAATTTGGCAGAATCTTCCAATCCCTCACGGAAGAGGAAGAGGCCAAATAAGAAGCAAGTGGCTTCTAGTTCTTCTAATCCTCCTGTCTCAGACAGGAAGAAGAACAAGAAGAACAAGAAGCCGAAGGACCCTAAAAAGTCCAAATGCTTCCACTGTGGGAAGGTAGGTCACTTCAAGAAGGCTTGCCGGGAATTCCTAGCCTCCAAGGGCAAGGAAGGTAAGGAACTTCATTACTTAGAAGCGTGTTTGGTGGAAGAATCGAAAGACACATGGGTCATTGATTCGGGCGCCACTAATCATGTTTGTGTTTCTATATAGGGGTTCGTGGAAACGAGAAGTCTACATGATAGGAGCCTCTTGTTGCGGACTGGAGATGGTAGCTTTGTGGTGGCTGAGGCAGTGGGAGACGTTCATCTTTATTTTGATCAATTTAGGTTTATTTTATTGAAAGACTGTTTTTATGTTCCTAATTTTAGGAGGAACCTTATATCGGTAGCTTGTTTAATAAAGGATTCTTATTCAGTTTCTTTTAGTAAAAGAGTTGATATTCGTAGAAATAAGTCTTTTATCTGTTCTGGATGGATGGATGGAAACCTATATTTGATCAGACCAAAGATGTACTCACTGCTTGACACTGAATTAATTGATAACTCTAAAAGGTTGAAAGTTTCTCACTCTAACAAGGCGTATCTTTGGCATTTAAGACTTGGTCATATTAATCAGGATAGGATTCAAAGATTGGTGAAAGACGATCCTCTGGAATCTCTGGAGGAGGTACGACTTCCCCAATGTGAGTCTTGTCTAGAGGGTAAGATGATTAAGAGGTCTTTTGGAGCTAAGGGTACAAGGGCACAGGAGCTCTTAGAAATTGTGCACACTGACGTATGTGGCCCCATGAACGTCACAGCACGAGGAGGGTTCGAGTACTATGTCTCTTTCATAGATGATTACTCGAGGTATGGATATGTGTATCTGATGCACCGCAAAAGCGAAACCTTTGATAAGTTCAAAGAGTATCGTGCGGAAGTGGAAAAGCAATTGGATAAATCCATAAAGACACTTCGATCTGATCGAGGTGGCGAATACCTCTCCGATGAATTTCTAGGACATCTTGTAGAGAATGGGATATTATCCCAATTGACTGCACCTGGTACTCCACAACAGAATGGTGTAGCCGAAAGGAGAAACAGGACCTTATTGGATATGGTACTGTCCATGATGAGTTACTCAACGCTGCCATTATCATTTTGGGGACATGCTTTACAAACGGCGTGCTATATTCTGAACCAGGTTCCGAGCAAATCAATTCCTAGAACTCCGTATGAATTGTGGCGTGGCAGGAAGACCTCCCTTGGACATATGAGAATATGGGGCTGCCCGGCACATGTACTAGATGGGGATGCGAAGAAGTTGGAACCAAGATCAGAATTGTGCATGTTTGTAGGGTATCCAAAGGGAACTAAAGGAAGTCTGTTCTATAACCCGAAGGAACAAAAGGTCATTGTCTCAACCCATGCGACATTCTTGGAGGAAAGTCACATGAATGACTTTAAACCTCGAAGCAAAGTGGTGCTAGAGGAGTTATCGGGTGAAAGAACTGCTCCACAGATTTCGGTCTTGGACGCAAGTCCGAGTTCCAGTGAAAGACCTGCAGACGATCAACAATTTAGGATGCCTCGTCGTAGTGGGAGGGTTTCTAAGAAACCTAATTTCTTTATTTATGATGCTGAGGTATACCAGGCCGAGGCTCATGAGCATGAGGAAGATCCGGTCACATATGATGAAGCTATAAAGGATGTTGATTCTAGATCTTGGAAACAGGCTATGAACAATGAGATGGATTCTATGAAATCCAACTCTGTTTGGGAACTTGTAGATTTGTCGGATGGGATAAAACCCATTGGATGCAAATGGGTCTACAAAAGAAAGAAGGATGCGGAAGGGAGAGTGGAAACTTTCAAAGCTAGACTGGTTGCAAAGGGATACACGCAAAAGGCTGGAATCGATTACGAGGAAACCTTTTCGCCTGTTGCTATGCTGAAGTCTATCCGTATTCTTCTGTCCATTGCTGCTGCTCTCGATTACGAGATCTGGCAAATGGATGTCAAGACGGCATTCTTGAATGGCCATCTTGAAGAGTGTATCTATATGATACAGCCCGAAGGGTTCGTAGCAAAAGGTCAAGATAAGAAAGTCTGCAAGTTGCTTAGATCCATTTATGGATTAAAGCAGGCATCCCGCTCATGGAACCAGAGGTTTGATCAAGCGATTAAGACATTTGGTTTTGAGCAGAACGTTGATGAACCTTGTGTTTATAAACGTATTAAGGATGGAAAAGTGGTCTTTTTGATACTCTATGTCGATGATATACTACTCATTGGGAATGATGTAGGGAATTTATCATCGGTCAAGCTTTGGTTACACCAACAGTTTGACATGAAGGACTTGGGAGAAGCTAATTATGTTCTAGGCATTCGTCTCTTCAGAGATCGAAAGAACAAAATGATAGCATTATCCCAAGCTTCATACATAGATAAAATAATTGACAAATATGCAATGCTAGAGGCAAAGAAAGGCTCACAACCTTCTATTGCCGGTTTAACTCTTTCATTGGATTATATGCTGGTATATTCTGGAGGGGACCTAACACCCGTAGGATACACGGACTTAGACTTCCAGACTTGTAAGGATTCGAGGAAATCGACATCTGGATCAGTGTTTTTACTCGGAGGAGGCGCCATTGTGTGGAGGAGCGTGAAGCAGGGCTGCACAGCTAACTCTACTATGGAGGCTGAGTATGTGGCTGCGGCTGAGGCATCTAAAGAAGCGGTTTGGCTCCGCAAGTTCTTTAGAGACCTTGAGGTCATTCCGGGTGTTGACAAGCCTATCACACTTTACTGTGATAATATAGGGGCTATTGCCAACACAAGGGAATCTCGGCACTACAAGAAGACCAAGCACATAGATCGGAGGTATCACATTATTAGAGGGCATGTGGAGACAGGACAAGTGGATGTATGTAAGATCGCGTCCGAGGACAACATCACTGATCCCTTTACTAAGACTTTGGTAGCTAGAACCTTTGAGAGGCATGTAGAGGCGATGGGGATGCGTAACATGGCACATCTACTGGCTTAGGGCAAGTGGGAGATTGTTAGGAAATGCCCTAAGTATTAGAGACATTTTGATGTATTCATTTTGAACTGGATAATAAAATTATATACATAGAGGTTATTCATTACATTGCTATTTGTCCTCGTCTTATTTACACGTTAAAGTAAATGTAAGCAAATATGGCTCACTGACTGCTTGTGTTAAAACTGTTAGAACGTTGCATGCAATGGACTTTTGTATGCAAGAAGACAATGTTCTAAAGTTAGCAGTCTAAACTATAGTCTGTAGTCTATGGGGTTAGACCGAGCATCTAACTCATGTTAAGACTATTATGTTGTCTAAAGCCTTGGAGGGGACGGTCTGTCTTGACTGTCTGGAGCTGGACTCCCAAGTAGAGACATGGATATGTTGCTCGGTGGTGACATATTAGACCGGGACTAAAGCGTGATTGATCTACGTAGTCCGCTATGAGTGGATCAATCTGCTTTTGACGTTCATAGGGCAATAACCTTAATCCTGAGTAAATGAACTACTTCATGTATATGACTTGTGTACTTTGATGTTCCAATGGCTAAAGCGTCTCAGAGGTAGTAAGTTTATAGACCGGTTCGTTGGGTGCATGACTTGTATACGATGAAGGGTTTCTTTGCAGATATCGGAATCATAGCTCTGAGGAGTTAAAGGTATCCTCTTAAAGGCATTATACTGAATGTGAAAATGGACAAGGCCTTGGGTCGTCTACTGGGCGGATGACTTCTTATTCACATATGGTGAATAATCATTTTCTTGATTCGGTAGTATAATGGAACTTTAAGATAGCCTGATCAGTAGGATTAAACGGACTTTGACCTAAGGCTGATCATGGATATCATATGAGGGTTTTGCATATATGACAAGGTCATTGGATGGTAGCTAATCACAGGCTTACGTAATACGATATATAATTGGGAGTTCAGTTTCAGGTTTATAGTGGTGTGACTCTGAAATTAGTGATCATATGATTGAGTTGTTAGGTAAAGAATGATGATCATATGGAATCACGGGAGCCCGATTAGATATGTCCAATCAGTCCCTCTACTAGCTCCACATAATTCCTTAACGTTTGGCAAATTGATTTGTGTATGCTATTGGCTAGTTTATTATGCATGGATGGTGATGACACAGGATTAGGATGGTAGACAAGATTCTCTCCGGTTGGATTCAGACTTTGTTTTGGATAATAGAGTACACAATTATTCGAACTCCAAATAAAGTTGCCATGATTTTATTTGAGATTGGATTGGAGTTGTAGAAAATTATCCATGAGAACAACAATATGAAATACAACCGTTTTGTGGAATTTGAAATTTGAATTTTGAAATTTGAAATTTGAATTTTGAAATTTGAATTTTGAATTTGAAATTTGAATTTGAAATTTGAATTTGAAATTCGAATTTGAAATTTGAATTTGAAATTTAAATTTGAAATTTGAAATTTGAAATTTAAAATTTGAATTTGAAATTTGAAATTCAAATTTTAAATCACAGTCCAAGTAGGATTCGAATTTGTTGTGGAAAATCCACAAGGTTTGAAATTCGAATTTGAGTTGGATTTGGAGAGGATAATCTTGTTAGAATCCTACTTGAATTTTGAATCCAAATCCCAACAAATAAGGGACGAAATTTTTGAGGATAATCCTCATGAAAATTTCAGATTTTGTGGATGAGATTCAAGGGTAAATTCAAGCTTCAATCCTAGTTGAATTTGGATTCTCTCTACTCCCTAAAAGTGGCCGAAATTTTGGAGCCTTAATCCTAGGAAATTCGGTTATTTTTGGATAAGGTTGAGATGAGATTTAGCTTGAAAAATCCTAGTGGAATTTTGATTCTTCCTTATCCTAAAAGTGGCCGAAAATTTGGAGAAGATTTTCTCCTAAAGATTTCGGATTTTTTGGTTGAAAAAGGGAGATAAAATTCTAGTTAAAATCTTGTTTAGATTTGGATTGGATTTATCCTAGGAAAACCGAATTTAATTGTGGAGATTCTCCCTTGGAAAATTCGGATTTTTTGGTTTGGATAAGGGAGAACATCTTTTCCTAGTCCAATTCGAATTCAGAGAATCACCTCATGCAGGTCTATAAATAGAGGTCCTGCCACTCCAGTTCTCTCAGACCACAGACTCTCAGGTGAGCAGGCTTATTGTTGCACAGCTCATCGTGACAATAAAGTTCTTTAGAGATCTGGGTGGTCGGAAGAAGACTAGCAGTGCTAGCATACCGATCGAGGTTCAGAGTGCCCACACACTCAGCCATTCGGGAATTGGAGAATAGTAGAGAAGGCTAGTTGGTTGAAGCCTCCGGTCACTCTCCTCCGGTTCATTGGCGTCCTTGAGGTATGAGTTTTAATTGTTGTTGATTTATTGTATATGGCATCATGAGATATTTAACGATCTAAAAATTTTTATTGTTCCGCTGCGCCACTCTGATACGTTCTTTTCCGGTTTATTTTCCTACAGTATTTTAGGAAACGAAGGGTGAATATGTGATCGGGATGGAAACCCGAGCCCCCTTGATGACCTAGGTCCAGGAAAGAAGGGCGGACATTTACAGGATTAGTGAACCGCCCAATTAGAAATCTCGAAATGTAAGAAAACGATCCCTAGATCAGAATAGTACCACCCGAGGGACGGGTGTGATCTAAGTATAAAATTTAGGCCGATTACATCGGTAACTGTAACCCGACAGGCTAAATGGTCATACGGGAGGTATTCAGTCAGTTGACTGGTCGGTTAGCTAGTTAAGGACCAAGTCGGAATGGGATAGTGAGAGATAGTGATTAATTTGTCAAGTAGACAAATTAATCAAGCACGATTAAAAATTAGATATCAAATTTCCCAAAGTAGAGCAGTTGGGTATCGATAGGCATCGGTACCACACAACGATAAGTTTATTAGTTCCTAACGATAGAGTGACCTAAGAGCGATGTTAATTAATTTATTGGGTAAATAAATTATTTAACAATGATTAGAAAATCAAATTCTTAAGAAGAGGGCAATTAGTACCGACAAGGATCGGTATCACTAACGGTAGAGTTTTTATTAGTCACTAATGACCACAGTGACCTAACAGTAAATGTTAACGAAATGTATTATGATTACAGGGAGGTACCTGTATTGTGACGAAGGCGAGAGTATAAACTGTCTGCTGACAGGTAAGTACAACTCTGCCTACAGCATGGATAAAATGAATTTAAAATGATGCTTTTCTAATATTTTAAGTATGTATCTTGCATACGATGCTGCACAGCATACATAAGAGCATATAGTTTCACAATCGAGTAGATTGATAAAAGAACAAGATAGAAGCCATAGATCCCTACCGCGTAGGATTGGTGACAGCTTAGAGAAGCGTACGGCTGGAACAGTTAAACAAGATGGAAACAAGTAGGTGTGTCGTACCGGCTCCTTCGGGGTTTCCAGTTAAAGAAAGTTAAGGCCAAAAGTTGAGCATCAGTTGATGGCTCTTCGGCAATAGTTGACCTAGGGCATTACCGTTGGTCTGCGCGCACACGGTACTGACACATGGGCCCGAAATAGACAAGAAAAGAAAAGAGAAGTTTGAAGCATAAACGAACATAACCGGATCATGCATTAGTTATAGTTCGTTATGCTTTCTTTTTCAGTAGAGTGTATACAGTACACGATGCTTCTGTCATGCATAAAGTATGTGAAGTTTTATATTCAGTGTTATGACATGTTATGTGATGACATGATATGTGAGCTGATATGTGATATGCTTATATAGTATGTGATTTATTAAGTGATATATGTCATGCTTAGGATTTTAAGTATGTGCTATATTTTAAACATGTTTTGCGGTTAACACGTTGTACTTACTGGGCGTAAAGCTCACGGAGTGTGTTTATGCTGTAGATAAGCTTCCTATAGCGCAAACACCAAGGGGCGATGATGGCAGCGGAGGTGGATGTGAGGATGAGGTTATGGATACACCGCGAGTATTCTTCCACAGTATGAGTAAATAGTATTTTGAACGGTGACAGTTAAATAGTATTTTGAATAGTAAAGATTAATTGGTATTTTAGAACAGTAAACAATATATATATGAATAGTATATTTAAACAGTGTCTGGTGAATATTAATCAGATAAATAAGTATATAAGTGTGTATGTATAATTGAAATCCTTATGTTTTTCAAATTTCGCATTTTAATAGTATACGTATGTGAATTGTAAATACGTACGCGTATAATAAAAAAAATCCCTCTAAATTTATGGTATTAAATTCAGCAAGTTTAAGTATCGGTTTTAAAGAGAAAGAGGTATAAGTAAAAGCTAAAGAAGCAAGTAATAGAGTTTACAGTGACGATCTGGGCCGCTAAGGGCATGGGGCGTCACAGTTGGTATCAGAGCGGTTTCCTGCCATCCTACCTCACATCACCGCATGCCTACCTCATCTGTCCAAGTAAGTTAGTTTTATTTTTAGTCGGTAAATGTTTATCTATTGAAGATAACATTTTATAGTAATGAAACGACGAAATCTATGATGGCGAGGATAAGATGAAAAGATGCTGAGATCATTATACGAAAAATCACGACCGTGCAGTGCTAGAGAACTGCTCAGAGAAAGAACATGGATTGCTGCTCGAGTTGTACCGATCTTCAGAGCTAGTTGTCCACTAAGTTTCGAGTGGCAAATAATACTCCTGCACTCTATGAGAATGTCAGGACTGGTTTCACATTATCAAAGTGATTCCCTGATTATACGTCATTGACCAGGATAACTGAGTCCTGTTGGCTGTTGATATCTCTCAGGAAGATACTCTCGTGTGTATCGGGATCCTTATGACCAGGATGAGCTCTTAACTGTGTCGAGTTTCGCCATACCACGATCGAGCCAATCTCTGAGAGCAGTCCAGCATCAGCCCCAGTTTTTCTCTATGGGCAAGCAGGGAGTGAAACCGCCTAAGTTCTCTAGAGTTATGGATATACGAGAATTTGTTCATCGGACTGAAAGACTGCAGCTGATGTCTGGTGATACAGTTCTAACGTATGTTGTTCACTACAAGGAACCGATATGGACTTCTACAATACATGCCGAGACAAAAGTGGATCAAGACAGGAGAAGACCAAAAGAGAGAAAGAGACCTTGCCAAACAAAATTAAAAGAGCGATCAAGCAGAAGGAGTAGCAAGCCTTATCCAGGAGATAGTGAATGCAGAGAGAAAAGTGCTCAACCCCGAGAACCCTGCACCAGCCCAAGGCATTATAGCAGCCGCCATTATGGAGGGTGACTCGATAGAACCAGCACCCCAACTGGCTGATGAAGAGTTCATGGCCGAGCACCAGCCAGAAGTACACGAGGGCAATAGGGAATCGATGGAGAACCCCAAACCAGCCCGTATATCTCCCGAACACCCCATGGAAGAGGAAGATGACAAGACTCTTTCCGATGCCCATCCCGACGATGAAGGAGAGGAGATCCCCGACCGCTTTAGTAATGACAAATAGATGGGGATGTACGAACCCCAAGTCATCATAGCCAGTGATGACGAGGTCCGTTTCAGCTGAGAAGAAGAGGAGAACCCAGAGGAATTCCCACTCAGCGATAGTGATGATGAGGAGATGCCTGATACTGAATCAGGATTATCCTTCCAATAGTAGTAACCCTTCTGTGGGAATGTTAGTTATGAAAAAATATAGAGGGAAGCAGTAGCTCTCCCCCATCAGTTGTAGCATAATGTACTTGTTAGGATCGTATAAGGGAAGTGTGTGTCACTCCCACTGAACTAGAATCTTGAATATATGTATATATATTATGTGAAATATATTATGAGATAAGCAGTAAAGCTTTGCCCTAGGAGCCAGATATAATTTTTTTTCCACAGTGTGAGTATGATATGACAGGAAGTGCAAGACGAATCCTAGCACTCAGACGATGTCCCAATACAATGCGGTAATTGTATTGAACATCACAGTATGAGAGAAAGAAAGGTGGATATAGTGTGTATATTTATATCCATAATGTTTAAGTAAGATTGTTAAGTAGGAAAGAAAATGATATGTGATACGAGTCCCAAGTACAAAATTTAAGAGACTTATATTTTTCTTTCCCGCTGTACGATAGGGTTACATAGGAAAACATGGCAAGAACGAGAGCTTAGTTAAATCCAGCATCCCGAGAGGATGAGTTGATAGCACAGATCGCAGCCATGCGAGAGATGATGGAGAACCAGCAACGGGAGCTATACCAGCTTAGGGAACAGCTAGACCAACAACCCCAGGCACCACAGTCAGTAGAGATGCCAGCACAGGAGGCTCTAGCAGCCCCAAAAACTCTGAGGGAGCAAGCAGCTCCTCCAGCTCAAAAAGCACTAGCACCCATAGTAATAGCTGCTTTCGTAGCAGCAATTGTTTTCTGTCAGTCCCTAGGGAAGGCGACTTGTATGAGAGATTTCGACGCATGAAAGCGTTAGAATTCATAGGAATCACCATCCCTATAGAGGCCGATGCTTGGCTAACGGATATCCAAGTAATCTTGGATTTTATAGGGTTAACATATAGAGAGAGAAAGTGATGTATGCATCCTTCCCTCTGCGCAATGAGGCGCGTTAGTGGTGGAAGATGGTAACCATTAGGAGGAACATTAGAGAGATGAGCTGGAGCGATTTCATTGAGGAATTCAAGGAGATGTACTTCAACAGGAAGCACTAGCAGCACAGTAAGACAAGTTCAACAACCTGCGCCAAGGTAGTGTGACTATTATGGAGGTAGTCAAGAAATTTGAGCAGTTGGCTCAACTTTTTCCAGATTTGGTACCGACTAAAAGGAGAGAGTTAGACGAATGCTGAAGATGTTTAGAACGGAAATCACAGTTTGGGTCTGTAGCTGAAGCCACGGACCAGCGACCATAGTAGAATGTGTCAGCAAGGTTATCTGAGCCGAGTACTGGTCGGCTCATGATAAGGAGCGAAAGGCGCAGAATTTTAAGGCACGAAAGAAGGAGAAAACGCAAGCTGAGCAGGCTCAAGGGAAGCAGAACCCCGAGTTACAATACAGAGGATAGAACGTGGGAACCGGCCAGAATAGCAAGCATTCCAACAACAACAACAACAAGAGAAAAGGGGAATTAAGGCAATCAAGATTCACATAAGAATTTCCCCAGAAGAGAGACGACCAGGAAGGAATGATAGCCAATACCCGACGTGCACGAGATGCGGAAAGAGGCACCCAGGAGAATGCAAGCAGAGAGCAAGTGATTGTTTCATCTGTGGCAAGGAAGGCCACTATGCCAAAAAAAAAATTGCCACTCCAACTTGCAGAATCGACAGAATCAACCCCGCACTGGGAAAGATCAACTTCACACCGTCCAAACCAGGATCGAAGGCCCTTTAATCACACAAGGTAGACTGAAAGCTTCAGACAGCTAAAGGAGAATCTCGGCTTACGCGAGGAGTGACGCTGAAGCTATAACTTCTGTAGTGGTTACAGGCCAGCTTTCTATTACCAACTCTGATGTGTTAGTTCTACTTGATTCTGGAGCCACCCATTCGTTGCATCATCAGATTCTGCCAAAAAAAAAAAGCTTAGGACACAACGTTGTCATAAACTGTTGAAGGCGGAAAATCGTTTTCGAACCAATCGGACGTGAAAAGTTCATCTACAAGGGTTTGTCACCAGAGCAACCAAAGACGATGATATCAGCAGTGAAGGCTCGCGAGATGCAATCCAGTGGATGCACGGACTTCCTAGTATACGTAGCAGATAAGACTCAAGGAATAGAGATAGGACCCGACAATGTACTGATAGTCAGGGAATTCATGGAGATATATCCAGAAGATCTTGCAGGACTCCAACCAGAGCACGGGATCTCATTCGAGACTGAACGTCTACTAGAATCAGCCCCATCTTTGAGGTCCCCTACGGAATGGGCCTTGTAGAGCTAAAGGAGCTCCAAGCCCAGCTAAAGGACTAAATAGATAAGGGATTCATGCGACAGAGCTATTCACCCTTGAGAGTACCCATACCAATCGTGAAGAAGAAAGATGGACCACTGAGAATGTGCATCGACTACAGAGAGTTGAACAGGATTACGATTAAGAACAAGCATTTGTTGCCGCGAGTTGACGATCTATTTGATTAGCTCTGAGATGCTGCAATGTCCTCGAAAATCGATCTACATTCAAGGTACCATCACTACGAATCAGGAAAGAAGATGTACCCAAAACGGCCTTTCAAACGCGGTACGGACATTATGAGTTTCTGTTCTTGTTGCTCAGATTAACGGACGCACCAGCAACTTTCATGAACCGAGTGAACGCCATGTTCAACGACTATTTGGATAAGTTTGTCATTGTGTTCATTGATGACATACTTATACACTCTAAGACGAAGGAAGAGCACGAAGAGCACTTAATTATCATTTTGCGCATGCAACAGGACCATCAGTTATACACCAAGTTCTCCAAGTACGAGTTTTGGCTGGAGAAGGTCCATTTCCTAGGCCACGTAGTCCCCAAGGAAGGAGTATCTGTGGACCCGATAAAAATTGATGCAGTTAGCACGCGGCCAACTCAGAGGAATGTAACGGGAATTCATAGTTTCTTTAAACTAACAGGATGTTACCTACACTTAGTCGAAGGCTACTCAAAGTTAGTTGCTCCGCTCACAGAGCTCACTAAGAAGGGAAAGAGGTATAAGTGAATCGACAAGTGTGAGGAAAGCTTTCAAGAGCTGAAATGAAGACTCATAAGCACTCCAATCTGACCATTTCAAATGTTGGTCAGGGAAGCTTTGTGATTTAAGTGCCACATCTAAAACTAAGTTGGAAACTGTGTTGATGCAGAGTGGTAGAGTAGTCGCGTATGCTTCACGATAACTCAAAAACCTTGAGAAGAGCTACCCAACGCGTGATCTGGAGCTAGTAGCGATAGTTTTTATGATAAAAGCATGGAGGCACTACCTGTACGGAGTCACGTGCGAGATTTACATCGACCACTAGAGCCTCAAATGTATCTTCATGTAGACAGAGCTCAACATGAGGTAGCGTAGATGGCTAGAGTTGGTAAGGATTACGACCGTGAGATCCTATACCATCCGGGGAAAGCCAATAAAGTGGTTAATACGTAGAGTCAGAAGCATATTACTTTGCCTATGAATATTAGTGCCTTGTCATGAGCGCTACAAAGGAGCTATGCGATAGCGAGATCAACATTTTGATAGGGAGATTGTCTGACATGACCCTCCAATTGACGCTCCAAGAAGAGATCAAGATCGGTTAAAGTTTCGATTTGTCCCTGCTCAAGTCAAGAAAGGAAGCTATAGAGGACAAGGGTTCAGAGTTTAAAATCCTTAAGGATGACGTACTCTACTACAGAGATAGAGTGTGTGTTCTGAAAGATGAAGAACTCAAGAAGTGAATCCTTTTGGAACCTTACGAGACGTCATATTCCGTACATCTGATAGCGAATAAGATGTACAAGTACCTGAAGGAAAGCTTTTGGTGGCCTGAAATGAAGAATGACATTGTCGAGTTCATTGCCAGATACCTTACGTGTCAGAAGGTTAAGGCAGAACACCAGCGCCCAGCAGGATAATCGTAGAAAATTAAGCTACCCGAGTGGAAATAGGACCAGATACAATGAATTTCGTAGTCTGACTGCTGAAAACGTCAAACGATAATGACGTAATCTGGGTGATGTAGACAGACTGATGAAATCAGTTAATTTTTTTTTAGCAATGAAAGTTAGCTACTTGGTGGAACGACTAGTAGAAATCTATGCGGCACAGTTTGTGAAACGACACAGAATACCAGAGTCGATCGTCTTAGATCGTAGTGGATGCTTTACCTTCAGATTTTGGCGAAGTGTTCAGGCTGCATTACTATCCAAGTGAGAGTTTAGCACAGCATTTCATCCTCAGACCAATAGTTAGTCTGAGAGGACCATACAGATGTTAGAGGACATGTTGAGACCTACGTTCTAGATTTCAAAGGAAATTGGGATCAGAAGCTACCATTGAGCGAATTCTCGACAACAGCAACTACCATTCCTCGATAGGAATGGCACCGTACAACACTTTATGGAAGGAAATGCAGATCTCTGGCACATTAGTATGAGACCGGAGAGAAACGACTAATTAGCTCAGACATCATCAAGAATACCACAGCAGACGTGAAGCTGATACAAGAAATGTTAGATACAACGCATAGTCGATAGAAAAATTTTGACGATAAGCGCTATAGACCCCTCGAGTTTCAAGTAGGAGACTCAGTTTTTTTTTTTCAAGGCGGCACCTATGAAAGGGATGATGCACTTTGAAAAGAAAGGAAAGCTCCGTCCTAGGTATATAGGACCCTCGAGATAATAGAGAAAGTCGGGAAGGTGGCTTATAGACTAACGTTTCCTCCCGAGTTAGCTATAGTGCACAACATCTTTCACGTTTTGATGTTGAAGAAGTACGTGCCAGACAGCTCCCATGTTCTTAGCCAAGAATCCGTTGTAGTATACGCTAAGCCGACGTACGAGGAGAGACCCGTGCCGATCTTAGTTAGAAAGGAGAAAGTACTTAGGAATGAAGTATACCGCTAGTAAAAGTGTTGTGGCGGAATCATAGTGTTGAGGAAGCCACATGAGAATGGGAAGAAGACATGAGAAGAGACTTCCCAGAATTATTCTAATTTTTGAGGACGAAAATTTTGTAAGGGGGGTAGGTTGTAATGACCGCCATTTTCATGACACCTACTTACTATGTAATAAGTCACTAAGGAATAAAATGGACATAAATTAATGTCTTTTAGTGCAAATTTAAGAAACACGGTCAAGTACACGACCGTGTAAGAGGCTGCATACCGCTCAGATAGATGAATGTATTTCAAAGTCATGGCCGTGTTGAGTAGTCTCAACTAGTACACGCCCGTGTCTGAAATGTACACGCCCGTGTTGCGTTGCACACGCACATGTAAGAGTCCGTGTAGAAGGCTGTGTAATGAGCCGAGAGCCACTGTAATGACTCTCATGAATTATGAAACTTAATTACTATGTAATGATGTAATTAAGTTAATAAGCACATTGTGCTTTTCAGTTGAATGAATTAAACAGGAATAGTAACGTTTAATTACTATTCATGCAGTGAAAGGGGTAATCGACAGTGAAATCGGTCCAGCCTATTATGTGAGTATGCGTTGAGACACGCAATATCAAGAAACCGGTCTAGACTACCATTTCATGATACAAAACTGATGAGCTAGTCATCAGTACGCTCAGACTGGTCATCTGAGCGCAGTAGTGATAATTGCCCTAATAGATGTACAGTATCGAGAAAAGTGGTCTGGATGACCTCTTCTCGCCCAGAGACTGACAAAATCGGAGTCAGAACGCTCAGATTAGTCAGTTAGATAGTGAATAGTGAATACTGATTAGTGAATAGTGAGAAACGCAGTGTTAGGTTAGTGGCCAAGACGGCATTAATCTGGCATAAAATTGACATATTAATAGTCAGCAGGTTCAATCTGGTCAAGTGAGCACAAAATGTAAATTTTGTTTAAAAGATACACAGTATCGGGATGAGGGTCAAGACGACCTTTTCTCGCCCCGAAACTGATATATTTAGACTCAGGACGCCCAAATTAGTCAATTGGGCACCTGACACGTTTTTCGAGGTGAGGTCATATAGATCCCGAAAACTGGTCTAGAAGACCTCAGATGGACGTAAAATTGATAAATTTGAAATCAGCATGTCCAAATTAGTAAAGGGAGACTATGTTTGAAATTTCACGCGAAAACACCTCGTTATGCGTGCACAGTGTAGGCCTAACCACAGTATCAAGAAATTGGTCAAGATGACCTTTTCTTGATATAAAATTGATATATTTGGAATTAGAATGCTCAAATTAGTCATTTTAGCACAAAAAGTAATTTTTGACCGGGAACCATGCAGTATCGGGAAACTGGTCAAGACGACCTCGGATGAAGATAAAACTGATATATTTGGGTTCAGCATGCCCAAATTAGTCAGTATAGCCCATCTTAAAATTTTTCAAAAAATTAGTATAAAGGACGAAATTTTGGGGATTCTAGAAAAATAGCCCCCATATTTTTCCAAATCTCATTTTCTCCCTCCCCACACCACACGAAGATGAACAGTGACCTACCATCGAATCCGGCCTCCGTTTTCGACACCGCTGGCGCCATTGGAAAGCTCTCGACGAGCTGAGTCCAACGGTGTGCCGAGTCGACGGAACCGACGTCGGAGAACGCCGCACTCGCCGCCTAAATCCGCCGTGGACGAATTTTTCAAACCGTGATTTCTCCACCGTCCGACGTCCAAATGCCACGATTCCGGTCCCAATGGATTCGTGGTGAAGAGTAGAACAAAACCCAAGCTTCATTTCATGCCAACAGCCACCGGATCGCGCCGTCCAAGGTTCACCGTCGCCGTCGCCATCGCCGCCGTCGAATCTCACTATTCCGGCGGAGTTGAGTTGCAAGGTCGGTATCAAAATGGTCAGAACAACATGTAGATCAAAAGCCCCAAATCAATTTTGGGCAAGAACGCCAGAAAATGAAGATCTAACACCACCGCCGTCGCCGACTTTTCGAGGGCCGATTTCCGGTGATAGGAGCCTCGATTGGTGAAATTGACACCACCAATGGGTTCCTCTCATCGAGCTCTTCAAGATGGTGGTCACCACTCCCATCGCCGCCGTGGTCAACGCCGGTCAACGGCTGGTCAACACCGGTCAACAGCGGTCAACACCGGTCAACGGCGACCAGGAGACAGAAAATTGAAGAATGGCCCGTTGGCCTATTTTTGACGTTCCGGACACATCCGCGGCATCGGATTTGCAAACCGGAGTTTCAAAAGTGGAGAACTATGATTCAAAGATTGTGCGATCGAGATCGAATGGTTCACCTGACCGCCGATGGGAACGATTTTGGTAGTGGTTTTGATCCCTTGATTCCTCAATTTATTATTAGAAATAATTATGTATGAATTATGGTTTACTGACTTGAGGAATTGTAAGAAAAAGGGATGAGATGTCGAAAAATAGAATGTGAGGAAATGTAAATATTTTTACGTAAAAAGCGGAGCTTTTACGTAAAAATTAGGCCTCTGGTTTAGTACGTGGCAGGTTAGAATAGGTTAGATGGTTTTGAGGCGTTTTCTAAACGCCGAAAACCCAAAAATTAAGCGGAAATGCTGCCGAAATTTCTAAAACGGCACAAAGGGGTATTTTAGGAAACGAGGGGTGAATATGTAATTGGGATGGAAACCCGAGCTCCCTCGATGACCTAGGTCCAGGAAAGAAGGGCGGACGTTTACAGGATTAATGAACTGCCCAATTAGAAATCTCGAAATGTAAGAAAACGACCCCTAGATCAGAATAGTGCCACCCGAGGGACTGGTGTAATCTAAGTATAAAATTTGGGGAGATTACATCGGTATCGGTAACTCGATAAGCTAAATGGTCATACGGGAGGTATTCAGTCAGTTGACTGGTCGGTTAGCCAGTCAAGGACCAAGTCGGAATGGGATAGTGAGAGATAGTGATTAATTTGTCAAGTAGACAAATTAATCAAGCACGATTAAAAATTAGATATCAAATTTCCCAAAGTAGAGCAGTTGGGTATCGATAGGCATCGGTACCACACAACGATAAGTTTATTAGTTCCTAACGATAGAGTGACCTAAGAGCGATGTTAATTAATTTATTGGGTAAATAAATTAATTAACAATGATTAGAAAATCAAATTCTTAAGAAGAGGGCAATTAGTACTGACAAGGATCGGTATCACTAACGATAGAGTTTTTATTAGTCACTAATGACCACAGTGACCTAAGAGTAAATGTTAATGAAATGTATTATGATTACAGGGAGGTACTTGTATTGTGACGAAGGCGAGAGTATAAACTGTCTGCTGACAGGTAAGTACAACTCTGCCTACAGCATGGATAAAATGAATTTAAAATGATGCTTTTCCAATATTTTAAGTATTTATCTTGCACACGATGCTGCATAGCATACATAAGAGCATATAGTTTCACAATCGAGTAGATTGATGAAAGAACAAGATAGAAGCCATAGATCCCTACCGCGTAGGATTGGGGACAGCTTAGAGAAGCATATGGCTAGAACAGTTAAACAAGATGGAAACAAGTAGGTGTGTCGTACCGGCTCCTTCAGTCGAAGGGGTTTCCAGTTAAAGAAAGTTAAGGCCAAAAGTTGAGCATCAGTTGATGGCCCTTCGGCATTAGTTGACCTCGGGCGTTACCGTTGGTCTGCGTGCACACGGTACTGACACATGAGCCCTAAATAGACAAGAAAAGAAAAGAGAAGTTTGAAGCATAAACGAACATAACCGGATCATGCATTAGTTATAGTTCGTTATGCTTTCTTTTTCAGTAGAGTGCATACAGTACACGATGCTTCTATCATGTATAAAGTATGTGAAGTTTTATATTCAGTGTTATGACATGTTATGTGATGACATGATATGTAAGCTGATATGTGATATGCTTATATGGTATGTGATTTATTAAGTGATATATGTCATGCTTAGGATTTTAAGTATGTGCTATATTTTAAACATGTTTTACAGTTAACATGTTGTAATTACTGGGCGTAAAGCTCACGGAGTGTGTTCATGCTGTAGATAAGCTTCCTATAGCGCAAACACCAAGGGGCGATGATGGCGGCGGTGGTGGATGTGAGGATGAGGTTATGGATACCCCGCGAGTATTCTTCCGCACAGTATGAGTAAATAGTATTTTGAACGATGACAGTTAAACAGTATTTTGAATAGTAAAGATTAATTGGTATTTTAGAACAGTAAACAATATATGTATGAATAGTATATTTAAATACTGTCTGGTGAATATTAATCAGATAAACAAGTATATAAGTGTGTATGTATAATTGAAATCCTTATGTTTTTCAAATTCCGCATTTTAATAGTATACATATGTGAATAGTAAATACGTACGCGTATAATAAAAAAAAATCCCTCTAAATTTATGATATTAAATTCAGCAAGTTTAAGTATCGGTTTTAAAGAGAAATAGGTATAAGTAAAAGCTAAAGAAGCAAGTAATAGAGTTTACAGTGACGGTCCGGGCCGCTGAGGGCACGGGGCGTCACATTATGCATCCGTTGTGGGTAGCCTTATGTACGCTATGCTTTGCACTCGCCCGGATATATGTTTTACAGTAGGTATGGTGAGTCGATATGAAGCAAATCCTGGAACCAAGCACTGGCAAGCTGTGAAGCATAGACTCAAGTATCTTAAGAGAACGAGGGATTATATGCTGGTGTACACCCGTAGTATACACGGACTCAGACTTCCAGAGTTGTAAGGATTCGAGTAAATCGACATCTGAATCAGTATTTTTACTCGGAGGAGGCACCATTGTGTGGAGGAGCGTGAAGCTGGGCTGCACAGCTGACTCTACTATGGAGGCTGAGTATGTGGCTACGACTGAGGCATCTAAAGAAGCGGTTTGGCTCCGTAAGTTCTTTAGAGACCTTGAGGTCATTCCGGGTGTTGACAAGCCTATCACACTTTATTATGATAACACAGGGGCTATTGCCAACACAAGGGAATCTCGGCACCACAAGAGGACCAAGCACATCGATCAGAGATATCATATTATTAGAGGGCATGTGGAGACAGGATAAGTGGATGTATGTAAGATCACGTCCGAGGACAACATCGCCGATCCCTTTACCAAGACTTTGGTGGCTAGAAGCTTTGAGAGGCACGTAGAGGCGATGGGGATGCGTAACATGGCACATCTACTGGCTTAGGCAAGTGAGAGATTGTTAGGAAATGCCCTAAGCATTAGAGACAATTGATGTATTTATTTTGAACTGGATAATAAAATTATATATAGAGGTTATTCATTACATTGTTATCTGTCCTCGGTTTATTTACATGTTAAAGTAAATGTAAGCAGATATGGCTCACTGACTGCTTGTGTTAAAACTATTAGAATGTTGCATGTAATAGACTTTTGTATGCGAGAAGACAATGTTCTAAAGTTAGCAGTCTAAACTATGGTCTGTAGTCTATGGGGTTAGATCGAGCATCTAACTCATGTTAAGACTATTATGTTGTCTAAAGCCTTGGAGGGGACGGTTTGTCTTGACTGTCTGGAGCTGGACTCCCCAGTAGAGACATAGATATGTTACTTGGTGGTGACATATTAGACCGGGACTAAAAGAGTGATTGATCTACGTAGTCCGCTATGAGTGGATCAATCTGTTTTTGACGTTCATTGTCCAATAACCTTAATCCTGAGTAAATGAACTACTTCATGTATATGACTTGTGTACTTTGATGTTCCAATGGCGAAAGCGTCTCAGAGGTTGTAAGCTTATAGACCGGTTCGTTGGGTGCATGACTTGTATACGATGAAGGGTTTGTTTGTAGATATCGAAATCATAGCTCTAAGGAGTTAAAGGTATCCTCTTAAAGGCATTATACTGAATGTGAAAATAGACAAGGCCTTGGGTCGTCTGCTGGGCGGATGACTTCTTATTCACATATGGTGAATAATCATTTTCTTAATTTGGTAGTATAATGGAACTTTAAGATAGCCTGATCAGTAGGATTAAACGGACTTTGTCCTAAGGCTAATCATGGATATCATATGAGGGTTTTGCATACATAACAAGGTCATTGGACGATAGTTTGTCACAGGCATGCGTAATACGGTATATAATTGGGAGTTCAGTTTCAGGTTTATAGTGGTGTGACTTTGAAATTAGTGATCATATGATTGAGTTGTTTGGTAAAAGAATGATGATCATATGGATTTGTGGGAGCCCAATTATATATGTCCAATCAGTCCTTCTACTAGCTCCACATGATTCCTTAACGTTTGGCAAATTGATTTGTGTACGCTATTGGCTGGTTTATTATGCATGGATGGTGATGACACAGGATTAGGATGGTAGACAAGATTCTCTCCGGTTGGATTCAGATTTTGTTTTGGATAATAGAGTACACAATTATTCGAACTCCAAATAAAGTTACCATGATTTTATTGATTGGATTGGAGTTGTAGAAAATTATCCATGAGAACAAGAATTTGAAACACAACTGTTTTGTGGATTTTGAAATTTGAATTTTGAATTTTGAAATTTGAATTTTGAATTTGAAATTTGAATTTGAAATTCGAATTTGAAATTTGAATTTGAAATTTGAAATTTGAAATTTGAATTTGAAATTCGAATTTGAAATTTGAAATTCAAATTTTGAATCACAGTCCAAGTGGGATTCGAATTTGTTGTGGGAAATCCACAAGGCTTGAAATTTGAATTTGAGTTGGATTTGGAGAGGATAATCTTGTTAGAATCCTACTTGAATTTTGAATCGAAATCCTAACAAAGAGTGGACGAAATTTTGAGGAATATCCTCAATGGAATTTCGGTTTTTGTGGATAAGGTTCAAGGGAAAAATTCAAGTTTCAATCCCAGTTGAATTTGGATTCTCTCCTCCCTGAAAAGTGGCCGAAATTATGGAGAAAATCTCCTAGGAAAATTCGGTTATTTTGGATAAGGATGAGATAAGATTCAAGCTTGAAAATACTAGTGGAATGTTGATTCTCCCTTATCCTAAAAGTGGCCGAAAATTTTAGAAGATTTTCTCGTAGGAATTTTCAGATTTTTTGGTTAAAAAAAGGGAGATAAAATTCTAGTTAAAATCTTGTTTAGATTTGGATTGGATTTATCCCATAATGGTTGAATTTTATTGTTGGGATTCTCCCTTGGAAAATTTGGATTTTATGGTTATGGATAAGGGAGAATATCTTTTCCTGATCCAATTCGAATTCAGAGAATCACCTCATGCAGGTCTGTAAATAGAGGTCCTGCCACTCCAGTTCTCTCAGACCACACACTCTCAGGTGAGCAGGCTTATTGTTGCACAGCCCACCGTGACAATAAAGTTCTTTAGAGTTCTGAGTGGTCGGAAGAAGACTAGCAGTGCTAGCATACCGATCGAGGTTCAGAGTGCCCACACACTCAGCCATTCGGGAATTGGAGAATAGTAGAGAAGGCTAGTTGGTTGAAGCCTCCGGTCATTCTCCTCCTGCACATTGGCGTCCTTGAGGTATGAGTTTTAATTGTTGTTGGTTTATTGTATATGGCATCATGAGATATTTAACGATCTAAAAATTTTTATTGTTCCGCTGTGCCACTTTGATACGTTTTTGCCGAATTTTTTTCCTACAGACGACCTACCTGATGCTCCTCCCGTGGATGAGGAGATAAGTGGTGATGATGAGGGAGGTGAGCACCCTATTCCAGCTATACCATTAGTAGTATATCACCCCGATGTGGTGAACAATGATGGGGATGATGTTCCTTACTTCAATAGAGATGATGAAAGGATGGAGTGTGAGCTGGAACCTCGAGTTATCATAGCTAGCGATGACGAGGCCAGCTTTAGTCTAGAAAACGAGGAGGACCCAGAGGAATTTTTCTTTGACGAGAGTGACGAGGACGATATCTTCAACGCAGAATCAGTAATAACCCCTAAGTAGTAGTGACCTGTGTTAGCAAAACTTTTGACTATGTATATATGCATGATGGGAAGCAGTAGCTTACTCCCACTGGGCCTATCCTAGTATGTCCTTTTGAGACTACGTACTGGGAAGTATGTGCCACTCCCACGAGACTAGTAGTTTGTACATATTTTGTGAATATGTTATGAGAAACCATACAGTTTTGCCCAAGGGCTTAGATAGGATTTTCTACCTTTGACTATAGTATGACGAAAAGTGCAAGACGAATCCTGACACTCAGGCGATGTCTCAATATGATATGGCAAATTGTATTGAACATCACAGTATAAGAAAGAGAAAGATATAGTGTATATGTATATATACATATCTATGATAGTTAAGTAAGAAGGAAGATGATAGGTAACGTGATCCCCTAGTATGCAAACAAAAAGACTTATAATTTCTTTTCTGCTATATGATAGAGTTCAAAAGACATGATGGTTAGAACACGTACGCAAACAACCCAAGCATACCTGAGAGGGTGAGTTGATAGCATAACTCGTGGCTATGTGTGTTAGGAAATGCCCTAAGTATTAGAGACATTTTGATGTATTCATTTTGAACTGGATAATAAAATTATACATAGAGGTTATTCATTACATTGCAATTTGTCCTCGTCTTATTTACATGTTAAAGTAAATGTAAGCAAATATGGCTCACTGACTGCTTGTGTTAAAACTGTTGGAACGTTGCATGCAATGGACTTTTGTATGCGAGAAGACAATGTTCTAAAATTAGCAGTCTAAACTATGGTCTGTAGTCTATGGGGTTAGACCGAGCATCTAACTCATGTTAAGACTATTATGTTGTCTAAAGCCTTGGAGGGGACGGTCTGTCTTGACTGTCTGGAGCTGGACTCCCAAGTAGAGACATAGATATGTTGCTCGGTGGTGACATATTAGACCGGGACTAAAGCGTGATTGATCTACGTAGTCCGCTATGAGTGGATCAATCTGCTTTTGATGTTCATTTTGCAATAACCTTAATCCTGAGTAAATGAACTACTTCATGTATATGACTTGTGTACTTTGATGTTCCAATGGCTAAAGTGTCTCAGAGGTAGTAAGCTTATAGACCGGTTCGTTGGGTGCATGACTTGTATACGATGAAGGGTTTGTTTGCAGATATCGGAATCATAGCTCTGAGGAGTTAAAGGTATCCTCTTAAAGGCATTATACTGAATGTGAAAATGGACAAGGCCTTGGGTCGTCTGCTGGGCGGATGACTTCTTATTCACATATGGTGAATAATCATTTTCTTAATTAGGTAGTATAGTGGAACTTTAAGATAGCCTGATCAGTAGGATTAAACGGACTTTGACCTAAGGCTGATCATGGATATCATATGAGGGTTTTGCATATATGACAAGGTCATTGGATGGTAGCTCGTCATAGGCTTACGTAATACGGTATATAATTGGGAGTTCAGTTTCAGGTTTATAGTGGTGTGACTCTGAAATTAGTGATCATATGATTGAGTTGTTCGGTACAGAATGATGATCATATGGAATCACGGGAGCCCGATTATATATGTCCAATCAGTCCCCCTACTAGCTCCACATAATTCCTTAACGTTTGGCAAATTGATTTGTGTATGCTATTGGCTAGTTTATTATGCATGGATGGTGATGACACAGGATTAGGATGGTAGACAAGATTCTCTCCGGTTGGATTCAGATTTTGTTTTGGATAATAGAGTACACAATTATTCGAACTCCAAATAAAGTTGCCATGATTTTATTTGAGATTGGATTGGAGTTGTAGAAAATTATCCATGAGAACAAGAATATGAAACACAACCGTTTTGTGGAATTTGAAATTTGAATTTTGAAATTTGAATTTGAAATTTGAATTTGAAATTTGAATTTGAAATTCGAATTTGAAATTTGAATTTGAAATTTAAATTTGAAATTTGAAATTTGAAATTTGAAATTTGAATTTGAAATTTGAATTTGAAATTTGAAATTCAAATTTTGAATCACAGTCCAAGTAGGATTCGAATTTGTTGTGGAAAATCCATAAGGTTTGAAATTCGAATTTGAGTTGGATTTGGAGAGGATAATCTTGTTAGAATCCTACTTGAATTTTGAATTCAAATCCCAACAAAAGTGGGCGAATTTTTTGAGGATAATCCTCAATGGAAAATTCGGTTTTTGTGGATAAGATTCAAGGGAAAATTCAAGTTTCAAACCTAGTTGAATTTGGATTCTCTCCTTCCCTAAAAGTGGCCGAAATTTTGGAGCCTTTATCCAAGGAAAATTCGGTTATTTTTGGATAAGGTTGAGATAAGATTTAAGCTTGAAAATCCTAGTGGAATTTTTGATTCTCCCTTATCCATAATGGCCGAAATCTTTTGGAGGATTTTCTCCTTGTGAATTTCGGATTTTTTGGTTGAAAAAGGGAGATAAAGATTTGGATTGGATTTATATTAGGAAAAACTGAATTTATTGTTAGGATTATCCTATGGAAAAATTCGGATTTTTTGGTTAAAGATAAGGGAGAAAATCTTTTCCTAGTCCAATTCGAATTCAGAGAATCACCTCATGCAGGTCTATAAATAGAGGTCCTGCCACTCCAGTTCTCTCAGACCACAGACTCTCAGGTGAGCAGGCTTATTGTTGCACAACTCATCGTGACAATAAAGTTCTTTAGAGATCTGGGTGGTCGGAAGAAGACTAGCAGTGCTAGCATACCAATCAAGGTTCAGAGTGCCCACACAGTCAGCCATTCGGGAATTGGAGAATAGTAGAGAAGGCTAGTTGGTTGAAGCCTCCGGTTATTCTCCTCCTGCAAGATTGGCGTCCTTGAGGTATGAGTTTTAATTGTTGTTGGTTTATTGTATATGGCATCATGAGATATTTAACGATCTAAAAATTTTTATTGTTCCGCTGCGCCACTCTGATACGTTTTTACCGATTTATTTTCCTACAATGTGAGAAATGATAAGGAACCAGCTTAGGGAACAGTTGGGCCAGTAAACCCCAACACCATAGGTAGTAACGGTGCCAGCACAGGAGGCTTCAGCAACCTCAGAGACTTTAAGGGAGTGAGCAACTACCCTTATCCAGGGAGTTCTGTGATGGTGGGAATTTCCTGCACTACCATTAACACCCTCAGCAGTGGCTGCCCCTGTAGCAACAAACGTGCCTCAGCCAGTTCTTAGGGAAGGTGACGTATACGAGAGATTCCGGCACATGAAAGCACCAGAGTTCGAAAGGAACCACCACCCCATAGAAGCCGATGACTGGCTAACGGATATCCAAGTAATCTTAGATTCTACGGGATTGGTCGATAGATACAAGGGGATGTGCGCATCCTTTGCCTTGAGGAAGGAAGCACGTCAATAGTAGAAGACAACAGTGATCAGAAGGAACGTTAGCAAGATGAGCGGAAGCGACTTCATTAAGGGATTCAAAGAGATGTATTTCAATGAAGAAGCACTAGCAGCGCAGTAAGACGAATTCAACAACCAGCACCAAGATAGCACGACTATCATGGAGGCATCAAGAAGATTAAGTAATTGGCTCGACCTTGTCCAGATTTGGTACCGACTGAAAAAGAAAGAGTCAGAAGAGATGCTGAGGACAGTCTACATAAAATCATGACCGTGCAGTGCTAAAGAACGGCCCAGTGTAGGAACATGGATTGCTACCCGAGTTATACTGATCTTCAGGGCTAGTTGTCCACTAAGTTTCGAGTGGCAAGCAGTACTCCTGCATTCCATGAGAATGTCAGGACTGATTTCACGCTATCAAAGTGATTCCTTGGTTATATGCCATTGATCAGGATAACTGAGTCCTGTGGACTATCGATATCTCTCAGGAAGATACTCTCGTATGTATTAGGCTTCTTATGACTAGGATAAACTCTTAACTAGGTCGAGTTTCGCCATACCATGATCGAGCAAATCTCTGAGGGGAGTCTAACATCAGCTTTAGTTATTCTTTATGGGCAAGCTAAGAAGTGAAACTGCCTAAGTTCCCTAGAGTTGCGGATGTATGAGAATTTGTTCATCGGACTGAGAGACTACAACTGATGTCCGATGACATAGATCTAACATATGTTGTGCACTACGAGGGACTGACATGGACTTCTACAACACATGTTAAAGAAGGCTTATGATGAAACCAAGGAAGAGGCAAAGGTGAATCAAGGAGAAGACAGAAAGAGAGAAAGAAACCTTGCCAAACAGAATTAGAAGAGCAATCAAGCAAAAAGAGTAGTAGGCCACCCATTTGTTTACATCATCAAACTTCGCTAGAAAGCTAGATAGGGGCTTAGATAGGATGAAATAGACTTTTAGAACAGCACTTCCCTCAGGGAAATTTTTGTTGTCTAATTACTAGATGCATTATGTATCAATAATTATTTGTGGGAGAGAGAGAGTTGAGCGTTAATCTGATCATCATTGATATGATCGATTAGGACCTAACCTTGAGAATAGAATTCCTCGTGAAAAACAACATCGTTGTAGACTGTTGAAGGTGAAAGGTCACTTTTGGACTGATTAGGTGCGAAAGGTTCATTTATAAGGGGTTTGTCGCTAAAGCAACCAAAGATGCTGATCACAGTGATGAAGACTTGCAAGATGCTATCTAATGGATGCATGGGCTTCCAGCACATGTAGTAGAAAAGACTCAAGGAATAGAGATAGGACTCGAGAACGTACCGATAGTCAGGGAATTCATGGAGGTATTCCCAGAAGATCTTTCAGGACTCCTGCTAGAGCGTGAGATATCGTTCAAGACTAAACATCTACCTGGATCAGCCCCCCACCTCTAAGGCCCCATACAGAATGGGCCCTGTAGAGCTAAAGGAGCTCTAAACCCAACTAAAGGAATTGATGAACAAAATCATGATTAAGAACAAGGATCTGTTGCCACGAATTAGCGATCTATTTGATCAACTCCGAGATGCTGCAATGTTCTCAAAGATAGATCTGTCTTCAGGGTACCATCAAGTATGAATCAGGGATGAAAACATCCCAAAATAGCTTTCTGAACGCGGTATGGATGTTACGAGTTTTTGGTTCTGTCATTCAGACCAACGAACACTCCAGCAGCCTTTAGGGATTTGATGAATCGTGTGTTCAAGAACTTCTCAAATAAGTTTGTCATTGTGTTCATTGATGACATACTTATATACTCTAAAATGAAAGAAGAGCATAAAGAGCACTTGAGGATCGTCTTACGTAAGCTACAGGACCATCAGCTATACGCCAAGCTCTCCAAGAGCGAGTTTTGGCTGGAAAAGGGTCCACTTCCTAGGCCACGTAGGCTCCAAGGAGGGAGTATCTGTGGACCTAGCAAAAGTTAAGGCAGTTAGCATGTGGCCAGCACCGAGGAATGTGATGAAAACACACAATTTCCTAGGCCTAGTAGGATATTATAGGCATTTGTCGAGGGTTTTTCAAAGCTAGTTACAGCACTCATAGCGCTTACCAAAAAAAAAAAAGAGGTATAAGTGGACAGATAAGTGTGAAGAGAGCTTTCAAGAGCTAAAACGACGACTCACGAGCGCTCCGATGTTGACTATTCCAGAAGCTACTCAATGAAACTTTGTGATTTGCAGTGACGCATACAAGATCGGATTAGGAACTGTGTTGATGCGAAATGGCAGAGTGGTCATGTACGCTTCATGACAACTCAAGGACCATATGAAGAACTACTATACGCATGACCTGAAGCTAGTAGCAGTAGTTTTCGCACTAAAAATATGAAAGCACTACCTAGAGATTTATACCGACCACCAGAGCCTTGAAGTACATCTTCACGCAGAGAGAGCTTAACATGAGGCAACAAAGATGGCTAGAACTGGTAAAGGATTATGACTGTGAGATCCTATACCATCTAGGAAAAGCCAACAAGGTGGTTATGCACTGAGTAGAAAGCATTCTTCATTGCTTCTAGCTATCAGTGCCTTGCCGGGAGCGCTACAAAAGGAACTATGTAATAGCAAGATCGAGATTTTGACAGGGAGGTTATCTAAAATGACCCTCCAGTTGACGCTCCTAGAGGAGATCAAGACTAGTCAGAACCTCGATTCGCCCCTAATCAAGCTAAGAAGGATAGCTATGGAGAATAAGAGTTCAGAGTGTACATTTCGAAGGATGAAGAACTAAGGAAATGAGTCCTTTTAGAAGCTCACGAGACACCATACTTCGTACATCTAGGGGAGAACAAGATGTACAAGGACCTAAAGGAAAGTTTTTGGTGGCCGAGAATGAAGAATGACATTGGCAAGTTTGTTTCCAAATGCCTTACATGTCAGAAGGTTAAAGTGGAACATCAACGATCGATGGAGAACTACAGAAAATCGAGCTGCCTGAATGGAAATAGGACCAAATTACGATGGAATTTCTAGTCGAATTGTCAATAACGTCTAGTGGCAACGACATAATCTGGGTGATTACGGACCGATTGACGAAATCAGCTCGATTTCTAGCTATGAAAGTGAGTTACTCCATGGAATGACTAGTAGAAATGTACGTAGCTCAGATAGTAAGACTACACTGAGTGCCAAAGTCCATTATCTCAGATCGTGACAGACGCTTCACTTCCAAATTTTGGCAGAGCGTCTAGGCCTCATTGGGGACCAGATTGAAGTTTAACATAGCCTTCCATCCTCAGACTGACGGCCAATCTGAGAGGACTATACAGACATTGGAGGATATGTTAGGAGCTTGTGTCCTAGACTTCAAAGGAAACTAGGACTAGATGCTACTTTTGATTAAGTTCTCATACAATAATAACTACCATTCCTCGATTAGGATGGTACCATATGAGGTACTCTATGGAAGAAAATGTAGATCTCCGGTTCACTCGCACAAGATCGGAGAGAAATAGCTTACAAGCACGGACTTCAGTAAGAATACAATGGCGGACATAAAGCTAATATGAGAGATATTGGATACAGAGCATAGCCACCAAAAGAGCTACATAGATAAACACAGTAGACCCCTCGAGTTTCAAGAAGGAGACTCAATCTTTCTCAAGGTGGCACCCATAAATAGGGTGATGCACTTTGGAAAAAAGGGAAAGCTGAGTCCTAGGTACATAGAACCCTTCAAGATAATTAAGAGAGTCGGGAAGAAGGCTTACAGGTTAGCGCTCCCTCCCAAGTTAGCTTCAGTGTACAATGTCTTCCACGTCTCAATGTTAAAGAAGTACGTGCCAGACAGTTCCCACGTTTTAAGCCAAGAACCCGTAGAAGTGCAAGCTGATCTAACCTATGAGGAGAAACCAGTGCAAATCTTAGCCCGAGAAGAGAGGGTGCTTAGAAATAGGACTATACCTCTGGTAAAGATGTTGTGGCAGAACCATAGTATTGAGGAAGCCACGTGGGAATGAGAAGAAGACATGATAGGGACTTCTCGGAATTATTCAAATTTTTAAGGATGAAAATTTTGTAAGGGGGTAGGTTGTAATGACCCCCATGTTCTTGAAATCTAATCACTATGTAATTAGTAATTAAGTTAGTGAATACAGTATAAATTGTTAATTTAAATAAATTAAATGGGAACAGAAATGTTTAATTACTACTCATACAGTGAAAGAGGCAACCAATAGTGAAACCGGTTCACCTTAGTACATGTGTGTGTGCGTGTGAGACACGTAGTATCGAGAAAACAGTCCAGACGACCATTTCTTGACATAGAACTGATAAGTTAGTCATCAGTATGCTCGAACCGGTTATCTGAGCACAATAGCAATGATTACCTCAATAGAGGTACAGTATCTAGAAAAATGGTCCAGATGACCTCTTCTCGACCAAAAATTGACGAAATTAGAGTCAGAACGCTCAGACTAATCAGTAAAATAGAAAATAGTAAATAGTGAATCGTAGGCACGCAGTATCAGCTTAATGGCCAAGACGGCCTTAATTTGACATAAAACTGATATATTAACGGTCAACAGGCTCAATTTAGCTAATTTAGCTCAATTTAACTGAAGACGACCTTTTCTCGTCCCGAAATAGATATATTTAGACTTAGAATGCTCAAATTAGTCAATTGAGTGCAAAAATCGTTTTTCGAGGTGGGGTTACACAGATCCTGGACACTAGTCTAGACGACCTCAGATGGACGTAAAACTGATAAAATTAGAATCAACATGTCCAAATTAGTCAAGAAAGTCTATGTTTAAAATTTCACACGAAAATGCCTCATTTTGAGTGTGCAAGGATAACATAGTGTAGACACAAGCACAGTATAGAAAATAAATAGTAAATGGACACAAAATAGGCTCATAGACATTACAACCTAACTAGAAATTATCAGTATAAGATTCAGATTCAGAAAGTCTAATTTCGAAGGAAATCTAGAACATTGTCAAGAAAAGACCGAACACCGTTGTGGAAAATTAGACTGCAAAGAGAAGCCAACACAGGTGAATTCCACCCATCAAAAACTATGAATCCCAGCTGAAAAAGCAACAGAAAAATGCTACAAAGTAGTCCAAAAGTTGGCATTAAAATATTATATAGGCTTATGAGAAATTGGAATAAAAAATGCAAAAGGTGTACCAAGGGCACATGCAACTTTAAGCTCTAATTCAATGCATATATTGGCCTTTATTTTCTATAGCCACCCACAATTTTTAGGGCTGCCAACAGCCAAGAATTTGTCCCTCCTTAAGCTTGGTTAATTTGGTTAATTAAGGCTGCTTAAGGTTAACCAAACTTGCTTAGTTTTGCCTATAAAAGGATGAGCTTGACCTAGTGTGTCATTTTCTTCTTTTGTTCTCCCAAAAACCAAGCCCTTCTCTTCCTTTTTCTATCAACCAAGGCTGACACCCCTTGCTGCCCAAACACCCAAAATTTTCACCAAAAATCCTAACTAAAAAAATTAGCCCCTTCAAGCTTGTATTGGAGATATTATTCAAGATCATTGCAAGGTCATTTAAGGTGAGTTGCTAGGACTATCCTTTTATGGTTTTGGTTAATTTTCTTTAGCTTGATAGTAAGGAGAGATTTTGGTGTCCCTTTCTAGCACAAGCCGACCCCATTTCCCCTTGGTTCACATGGCAATTTTTGGTCACCAAAGCCTTAATTTGGATTGTTCTTGGTTCATAGCACAAAAGGTAAAAACCAAAACCCTTTTTGTGGTTTAGTAATTTTTAAGTTTTGATCAAAGAAATTTATGCATATTTATTGTGCAATGGGTTGTAATAAGTTTATTTTGAGCCCTTAGCATTTTATTTTTAAGTTTATGTGGTTGTGTGATTTTGGTTTAAGTTTTTGTGATGGATGTGAGAATGGACGTTTTTAAGGTGGCTGGACACAAATTTGTCCCCAGTTTTGGGCCACAGGTTTGGCCATTTTGACCATGTTAGAGTCCAATTTTGGGATTTGATAAAACATGAAGTTTTAAGATATTGCGTTATGATCGTTTTTGCATCAAATAGCTTTTGCCAAAAGTGACATTAAGATACATTTTTTGAGCAGTTTTCAACTAGAGTTCAAAACTGGGACCAAAATCCTGAGTCATAGGAACAGTCTCAAATTTTTGTAAAAATGACTAATTTAGATTCTGAACCAGATCTCAAGCTCAGCATAAAAGCTGTAGATCTCATCGAAATCTTTAAGTCGTCCTATGCGAGTTTTAAAAATTTGGCTGTTTCAAGCCTCAAACAGAGCCGTTTTTAAATAAGCACAAAACTAGGATTTTTCTGAAACTGGACACTCCATGGGTTTGATAAGTTTAGGACCTGTTAAAGTTTGATTTGTGCTCTGAGATGAACATGAGAGTTGTTCGTCTCATTGAGGACTAAAATTTTGGTGTTCACCAAATTTGCAAATTAAGTCATTTCAAATAAGTTTTAAAACAGTTTTGGTAAAATGGTTTAAGAACCGCTTTTAAAAATTGAACACCAAAATGTGTTCTTTCCCTCTTTAAATGGAAAAATAGTTTTAATAAAACGCTCCCACCTTCCAATGGGGTGATATAGGGATGATTTCAAAGAACATATATTTTCCTAAAAAATTTATAAGAATTCTAAAACAATTTTCAAAATAAACAAAACAGTTCAAGTAGCTCGGTAGGCTACCACACTGAATAAGTAAAGTAACCCGGTAGGCTACACAGTCAACGATGTGTGAGGTAACTGGTTGGTTGATTGGTCGGTAAACTAGTTGAGGACTGTGTTTGAATGAAATAGTGAGGAATGGTGATTAATCTGTCAAGCAGACAAATTGATCAAGCACGAATAGACATTAGATACCAAATTCCCAAAGTAGAGCAGTTGGGTACCGATGGGTCTCGGTACTATACAACAATACAAGTTATAGTCACTAACGATAGTAGTGACTTAAGAACAACGTTAATTAATTTATTGGGTAATAAATTAATTAGCCACGATTAGATGATCAAACTCACCAAAAAGAGAGCAAGTTAGTACCGACGGCAATCCATGCCACACGTTAGTATCTGCTTTAGTCACTAACGGTATTAGTGACTTAGCAAGAGTATTGATGGAATGTGTTGTGATGATAAGTGGATACCTATAACTTTACAAGGGTGTAAGTACAAGTTGGCTTGCAGATTAGGTAAGTACAACTCCGCCTACAGCATGAGCAAAAATGAATTTAAAGTGATGTTTTTACACTATGTTGAGTATGCAAACCATGCACCATTGTTGCACAGCATGTTCTAAGAGCATATAGTTTTACAATCATGTAGATTGATGAAAACATGAGTTAGAAGCCATATATCCCTATCACGTAAGATTAGGGATAGCTTAGTAGAGCATATGGCCAGATCAGATAAACAACTGGGTAATTAAAAGACTTCGTGTCATACCAGCCCCTTCCGCTTGAAGAGGTTTTCTTTACTTTGAATACAACGAGCCGATGTCAGTGGCTCTTAATACATAAGGGGGCATATGGCCCATGAGCGTAAGGCTTATTAAGATCATGGACGTTTCCAATGATCTACACGTAATTTGGTACCAACACACGGGCCCTTAGCAAAGATAAGAAACGATAATAAATAATGAAACATAATCGATTCATGCATTGTTCATGATATGCTTTAGCGATAGTTCAGCATGCATCCAGCTTTAGAAGATATGCATTTCAGTACATGATGTTTTTTGTTATGCATCTAATTAAGTAATGTTCAATTATGCTTTTCGTTCTGTATGATGCTTTGGTTTTGCATCTAGTATGTGGAATGATTCAGTGCCTAGTACATGTTGTGTGTACATGACATGCTTATATGTTTTATGTATTGTGATTTAAACATGTTTTACAGACGACATGTTGTACTTACTGGGTGTAAAATTCACAGTATATGTTCATGCTATAGGTAAGCGACCTATGACTTAGATCACACTGGGCAATGATAGCGGCAGAGGCGGATGTGAGGGTGAGGTTGTGGATACCATCGTAAGTTTTGACTTCCGCACAGTATTAAGTAAACAATATAATTTTTAGTAGTAATTAGTTAAACGTTTTCATTAGTACATATCTAACATTGAACTTAAGATGTTTTAGACCTCTTGTATATATAAAGTATATGTACGTACATGAATAGTAGAATATATGAGTATAAATATATGAAAAACATTCCCTAAAAATTATAGTATTAAGATTTCAAGTAAGATTAAGTATCAGTTTTCAAGCCAGATAAGTTAAGCAACTGTTCTTTAAGTAAGCAAGAATAGTTCTCAAATAAGTTCAGTTTTAAAGTAAAGCTAGTATCAATGGTTATTAGGAAATGCCCTAAGCATTAGAGACATTTGATGTATTTATTTTGCACTGGATAATAAAATTATATATAGAGGTTATTCATTACATTACTATCTGTCCTCATCTTATTTACATGTTAAAGTAAATGTAAGCAAATATGGCTCCCTGACTGCTTGTGTTAAACTGTTAGAACGTTGCATGCAATGGACTTTTGTATGCGAGAAGACAATGTTCTAAAGTTAGTGGTCTAAACTATGGTCTGTAGTCTATGGGGTTAGACCGAGCATCTAACGCATGTTAAGACTATTATGTTGTCTAAAGCCTTGGAGGGGATGGTTTGTCTTGACTGTCTGGAGCTGAACTCCCAAGTAGAGACGTAGATATGTTGCTTGGTGGTGACATATTAGACCGGAACTAAGGCATGATTGATCTACGAAGTCCGCTTTTAGTAGATCGATATGCTTTTGACGTTCATTATACAGTAACCTTAATCCTGAGTAAAAGGGCAGCTTCATGTATATGACTTGTGTACTTTGATGTTCCAATGGCTAAAGCGTCTCAGAGATAGTAAGTTTATAGATCGGTTCGTTGGGTGCATGACTTGTATATGATGAAGGGTTCGTTTACAGATATCGGAATCATAGCTCTAATGAGGAGTTAAGGGTATCCTCTTAAAGGCATTATACTGAATGTGAAAATGGACAAGGCCTTGGGTTGTCTGCTGGGCAGATGACTTCTTATTCACATATGGTGAATAATCATTTTCTTTATTCTTTAGTATAATGGAACTTTAAGATAGCCTGTTCAGTAAGATTAAATGGACTTTAGCCTAAGGCTGATCATGATTATCATATGAGGGTTCTGCATCCATGACAAGGTCATTAGACGATAGCTTGTCACATGCTTACGTAATACGGTATATAATTGGGAGTTCAGTTTCATGTTTATAGTGGTGTGACTATGAAACTAGTGATCATATGATTGAGTTGTTCGGTAAAATAATGATGATCAAATAGATTTGCGGGAGCCCGATTATATATGTCCAATCAATCCCTCTACTAGCTCCACATAATTCCTTAACGTTTGGCAGATTGATTTGTGTATGCTCTTGGCTGGTTTATTATGCATGGATGGTGATGACATAGGATTAGGATGGTAGACAAGATTCTTTCCGGTTGGATTTAGATTTTGTTTTGGATAATAGAGTACACAATTATTTGAACTCCAAATAAAGTTGCCATGATTTTATTTGAGATTGGATTGGAGTTGTAGAAAATTATCCATGAGAACAAGAATTTGAAACACAACTGTTTTGTGGATTTTGAAATTTGAATTTTTGAAATTTGAAATTTGAATTTGAAATTCGAATTTGAAATTTGAATTTAAAATTTAAATTTGAAATTTGAAATTTGAATTTGAAATTCGAATTTGAAATTTGAAATTCAAATTTTGAATCACAGTCTAAGTGAGATTCGAATTTGTTGTGGAAAATCCACAAGGTTTGAAATTCGAATTTGAGTTGGATATGGAGAGGATAATCTTGTTAGAATCCTACTTGAATTTTGAATCCAAATCCTAACAAATAGTGGACGAAATTTTGAGGAATATCCTCAATGGAATTTCGGTTTTTGTAGATAAGGTTCAAGGGAAAAATTCAAGTTTCAATCCTAGTTGAATTTGGATTCTCTCCTCCCCATAAAGTGGCCGAAATTTTGGAGAATATCTCCTAGGAAAATTCGGTTATTTTGGATAAGGATGAGATAAGATTCAAGCTTGAAAACCCTAGTGGAATTTTGATTCTCCCTTATCCTAAATATGGCCGAATTTTTTGAGGAGATTTTCTCCTAGGAAATTTCAGATTTTTTTGGTTGAAAAAGGGAGATAAAATTCTAGTTAGAATCCTATTTACATTTGGATTGGATTTATCCTAAATGGCCGAATTTTATTGTTGGGATTTTCCCATGGAAAATTCAGATTTTATGGTTATGGATGAGGGAGAATATCTTTTCCTAATCCAATTCGAATTCAGAGAATCACCTCATGCAGGTCTATAAATAGAGGTTCTGCCACTCCAGTTCTCTCAGACCACACACTCTCAGGTGAGCAGGCTTATTGTTGCACAGCCCACCGTGACAATAAAGTTCTTAATAGATCTGGGTGGTCGGAAGAAGACTAGCAGTGCTAGCATGCCGATCGAGGTTCAGAGTGCCCACACACTCAGCCATTCAGAAATTGGAGAACAGTAGAGAAGGCTAGTTGGTTGAAGCCCTCCGGTCATTCTCCTCCTGCAGATTGGTGTCCTTAAGGTATGAGTTTTAATTGTTGTTGGTTTATTGTATATGGCATCATGAGATATTTAACGATCTTAAAAATTTTTATTGTTCTGCTGCGCCGCTCTGATACGTTTTTTGCCGATTTATTTTCCTACAATTGGTATCAGAGCCATCTCATGACTATGCCATGTACATAAATTAGACAATTACTTAGTCTTTTTATTTCTGTATGGATTTGATATTTAGAGAGTGGCATTCTAGCGTTCCTTTATGTTGTTATCATAGATTATGTATAAAGTATGTTTTTATTTTAATTTTATGAATTATTATAAGCGTGCTTGTTTATGCCGGTTATGGTTCCTTAGAATTTAGAAAAATTGTATTTAGGAATTTTTTATGTAACCATAGGAGCAGTTTATTAACACTGTAATTTTCCCATGGATTTTAATTTTTGTCTCCTAGAATTATTATGGTTAGAATTTTGTACATCGGAAACGGTTTAGGAAATTTTATGTAATTATTCTTGGAGGAGATTGAAGACTGAAGACCGTAATTTATTTTTTCCAAAAGTTAAATTTGATTTAAAGGTTGAAATTTTGATTGTGTGGAAAATTTCAATTTAATTAGGATTCAAATTAATTTTTAGAGATCCTAATAGGTAAATTAGAATATGGCATGAAAATCGAGACACGACTCCTCGGGATAGGCCGACGGGCCTTGGTGGGGCTGCAACCCCTGCCCTCGGGCAGGATGGGGCTGCGGCAGCCCCTGTGCAGGCCATAACCACCCACGGCCGCAGGCTTGGCCTGCAGCAAAGGGTGGCCGTGGCCTACCCAAGGCTGGCCGCAGCCTGGGCGTGCGGCCTCTGCCTGTAGCCTGTCGGCTGCTGTGCCCAGCCTGGGCATACAGCCTGGCGCTGCAGGCTTGGCCTGCAGCCCAGCAAGGCTGCACATAAGGGGCGGCCGTGGGCTACCAGCCCCTCCGGTGTTGGTGGCTGCCCACGGTGGCTGCCGCCTTCGGGGGTAGTGGTGCGACGATTTAAAAATTGGAAAATTTTGATTTTTAAATTTGAGATTTAATTTTAAATAATTTTTTAAAATATGTAATTAAAAATTTGAAATTTTTGAAATTACGTATTATTACACATGATGTTTAAAATTGTTTGAAGTTTGAATTTGAAATTTAAATTTGAAATTCGAATTTGGAAATTGAATTTGAAATTTAAATTTTTGGAGATTTAAATTTTAAATGATTATCGGGATGAGAAATAAATGGAGAGGCTACATAAAGATGGATACAAGAAGATGGAACAAAATTCAAGACCCAAATAATGCTTTGGATGGAATTTTGTAATCTTTTTTTCTTTGTTCTAGGATAGAACCAGGGCTTGGTTATTCGATCAATTATTTTTTCTGTGATATGTTATGGATGTATAAATATGTATTGATGGATGTTTTACATGCATATTTGATAACATGTCATATAGGATAGTTGAGTGCCGCTCATACTACATTGCTCATACATAATTTGTCAAAACTTGCATGTTTTTCAAAATATTGAGTGGGAGAGGGTTTCAAACAAAACCCACGGCCTCCATTGTTGATCCATATGTGAAAGCATGGTAATGCCTCGCGTCAGTTCTGCCCTGACCACACCCATCGGTAGGTGTTTACCGCCGTCGGTATACTAGATTGGATCTCCTATGTGGAAAACGTGTTCGGGTACGATCCTATTCATGACCACCCCTCGGTGGCTTGGTAGGAAGTGGATCGAGCTACGTAAACAATGGTTATACACTCAAGACTCGTTTAGTTATTAACATTCCCCAGAAGCTCTGTTAACTAAACTGGTGGCCAAATAAGCGGTTATTAATATATGTCTTAACCTTGGAGGATTTAAGGCAACATATATTAATTGGGCGGGGTCCATGTTCTGGCTATTTTTTTTCGTGACCACCCCTCGGTGGCTTGGGGCAATGGGTGCTGAGAATTACCGTTGCAATGCTACATGTTTTCAAGTTTCATGTAGGAACATACTTATATGTTTTATTTGCTAAATTATCTGTATATTTGCTTGGGCTTTGTAATGATGTCTAGTATAATTTTATTTCAATTCAAAATGTCACCGACACCCTTCATTTCAATACTCACTGAGAATAAACTGAATGGTGATAATTATAAGGATTGGAAAAGAAATCTGTCAATAGTTCTCAGGTGCGAGAGACACAAGTTTGTACTGGACGAACCATGCCCACCAGGGCCAAAACCTGACACACCGCTTGAGGAGGTCCCGGCTGCCTATATTCGTTGGAGAGAATCCAATGATATAGCTCGATGCTACATGCTTGCTAGCGTGACGAGTGCTTTACAAAAGCAGCATGAGACTTATCAAGTTGCTATGGAGATCATGGATAATCTGGAGGACATGTTCGGAGGCCTAAAAAAATTGGCTCGACAGTCCGCTATCACCAGTATTATGAACTCTAAGCAGAAGGCGGGTACTCCGGTGAAGGACCATATGATCACTCTAATGGGATTCTTCGCTGAGGCTGTCGAAAAGGTGCTAAGTTGGACTACAACGCCCAGATCGAGATGGTGTTCAAAACTCTGTCTAAAGATTTTGTGGGGTTTAAAGCCGCATACAATCTGCCGACAAGGGAGTTAGGACTAACTGAGCTCATGAAGCAACTCTAGGCTTATGAGCGGATGATCAGGGATGGGGATGCTGTCCAACCCAAAGGTGAGGCCAATTTGGCAGAATCTTCCAAACCCTCACAGAAAAGGAAGAGGCCAAATCAAAAGCAAGCGGCTTCCAGTTCTTCTAATCCTCCTGTCTCGAATGGGAACAAGAAGAAGAAGAACAAGAAGCCCAGGGACCCTAAAAAGTCCAAGTGTTTCCGTTGTGGCGAAGGTAGGTCACTTCAAGAAGGCTTGCCGGGAAATCCTAGCCGCCAAGGGCAAGGAAGGTAAGGAACTTCTTTACTTGGAAGCGTGTTTGGTGGAAGAATTGAAAGACACTTGGGTCATTGATTCGGGTGCCACTAATCATGTTTGTGTTTCTACGCAGGGGTTCGTGGAAACGAGAAGTCTACATGATAGAAGCCTCTCGTTGCGAACTGGGGACGGCAGCTTTGTGGTGGCTGAGGCAGTGGGAGATGTTTACCTTTACTTTGATCAATTTTGGTTTATTTTATTGAAAGACTGTTTTTATGTTCCTAATTTTAGGAGGAACCTTATATCGGTAGCATGTTTAATAAAGGATTCTTATTCAGTTTCTTTTAGTAAAAGAGTTGATATTTGTAGAAATAAGTCTTTTATCTGTTCTGGATGGATGGATGGAAACCTATATTTGATCAAACCAAAGATGTACTCACTGCTTGACACTGAATTAATAGATAACTCTAAAAGGTTGAAAGTTTCTCACTCTAATAAGGCGTATCTTTGGCATTTAAGACTTGGTCGTATTAATCAAAATAGGATTCAAAGATTGGTGAAAGACGGTCCTCTGGAATCTCTGGAGGAGGTACGTCTTCCCCAATGTGAGTCTTGTCTAGAGGGTAAAATGGCCAAGAGGTCTTTTGGAGCTAAGGGTACAAGGGCTCAAGAGATCTTAGAAATTGTGCATACTGACGTATGTGGCCCCATGAACGTCACAGCACGAGGAGGGTTCGAGTATTATGTCTCTTTCATAGATGATTACTCGAGGTATGGATATGTGTATCTAATGCACCGCAAGAGCGAAACCTTTCACAAGTTCAAAGAGTATCGTGCGGAAGTGGAAAAGCAATTGGCTAAATCCATAAAGACACTTTGATCTGATCGAGGTGGCGAATATCTCTCCGACGAATTTCTAGAACATCTTGTAGAGAACGGGATATTATCCCAATTGACTGCACCTGGAACTCCACAACAGAATGGTGTAGCCGAAATGAGAAACATGACCTTATTGGATATGGTACGGTCCATGATGAGTTATTCAACGCTGCCATTATCATTTTGGGGATATGCTTTACAAACGGCATGCTATATTCTGAACCAGGTTCCAAGCAAATCAATTCCTAGAACTCCGTATGAATTGTGGCGTGGCAAGAAACCTTCCCTTGGACATATGAGAATATGGGGCTGCCTGGTGCATGTACTGGATGAGGATGTGAAGAAGTTGGAACCAAGATCAGAATTGTGCATGTTTGTAGGGTATCCAAAAGGAACTAAAGGAGGTCTGTTATATAACCCGAAGGAACAAAAGGTCATTGTCTCAACCCATGTGACATTCTTGGAGGAAATTCACATGAATGACTTTAACCCTCGAAGCAAAGTGGTGCTAGAGGAGTTATCTGGTGAAAGAACTGCTCCACAGATTTCGGTCTTGGACGCAAGTCCAAGTTCCAGTGAAAGACCTGCAGACGATCAACAATTTAGGGTGCCTCGTCGTAGTGGGAGGGTTTCAAAGAAACCTAATTTCTTCATGTATGATGCTGAGGTATACCAGGCCGAGGCTCATGAGCATGAGGATGATCCAGTCACCTATGATGAAGCTATAAATGATGTTGATTCTAAATCTTGGAAACAGGCTATGAACAATGAGATGGATTCTATGAAATCCAACTCTGTTTGGGAACTTGTAGATTTGCCGGATGGGATAAAACCCATTGGATGCAAATGGGTCTACAAAAGAAAGAAGGATGCGGAAGGGAGAGTAGAAACTTTCAAAGCTAGACTGGTTGCAAAGGCGTACACGCAAAAGGCTGGAATCAATTACGATGAAACCTTTTCGCCTGTTGCTATGCTGAAGTTTATCCGTATTCTTCTATCCATTGCTGCGGCTCTTGATTATGAGATCTGGCAAATAGATGTCAAGATGGCGTTCTTGAATGGCCATCTTGAAGAGTGTATCTATATGATACAGCCCGAAGGGTTCGTAGCAAAAGGCCAAGAAAGGAAAGTTTGCAAGTTGCTTAGATTCATTTATGGATTAAAGCAAGCATCCCGCTCATGGAACCAGAAGTTTGATCACGCGATTAAGACATTTGGTTTTGAGCAGAACGTTGATGAACCCTGTGTTTATAAACGTATTAAGGATGGAAAAGTGGTCTTTCTGATACACTATGTCGATGATATACCACTCATTGGGAGTGATGTAGGGAACTTATCATCGGTCAAGCTTTGGTTACACCAACAGTTTGACATGAAGGACTTGGGAGAAGCTAATTATGTTCTAGGCATTCGTCTCTTTAGAGATCAAAAGAACAAAATGATAGCGTTATCCCAAGCTTCATACATAGATAAAATAATTGACAAATATGCAATACAAGAGGCAAAGAAAGGCTCACAACCTTCTATTGCTGGTCTAACTCTTTCATTGGATGACTGTCCCAAGACATCGGAAGAAAGAGAGCGTATGAATAAGGTCCCTTATGCATCCGCTGTAGGTAGCCTTATGTACGCTATGCTTTGCACTCGCCCGGATATATATTTTGCAGTAGGTATGGTGAGTCGATATCAAGCAAATCCTGGAACCAAGCATTGGCAAGCTGTAAAGCATATACTTAAGTATCTTAAGAGAACGAGGTATTATATGCTGGTGTATTCTGGAGGGGACCTAACACCCGTAGGATACACGAACTCAGACTTTAAGACTTATAAGGATTCGAGGAAATCGACATCTGGATCAGTGTTTTTACTCGGAGGAGGCGCCATTGTATGGAGGAGCGTGAAGCAGGGCCGCACAAATGACTCTACTATGGAGGCTGAGTATGTGGCTGCGGCTGAGGCATCTAAAGAAGCGGTTTGGCTCCGCATGTTCTTTAGAGACCTTGAGGTCATTCCAGGTGTTGACAAGCCTATCACACTTTACTGTGATAACACAGGGGCTATTGCCAACACAAGGGAATCTCGACACTACAAGAGGACCAAGCACATCGATCGGAGATATCGTGTTATTAGAGGGCACGTTGGGACAGGACAAGTGGATGTATGTAAGATCGCGTCCGAGGACAACATCGCTTATCCCTTTACTAAGACTTTGGTGGCTAGAAGCTTTGAGAGGCACGTAGAGGCAATAGGGATGTGTTACATGGCACATCTGCTGGCTTAGGGCAAGTGGGAGATTGTTAGGAAATGCCCTAAGCATTAGAGACATTTGATGTATTTATTTTGAACTGGATAATAAAATTATATATAGAGGTTATTCATTACATTGCTATCTGTCCTCGTCTTATTTACATGTTAAAGTAAATATAAGCAAATATGGCTCCCTGACTGCTTGTGTTAAACTGTTAGAACGTTGCATGCAATGGACTTTTGTATGCAAGAAGACAATGTTCTAAAGTTAGCAGTCTAAACTATGGTCTGTAGTCTATGGGGTTAGACCGAGCATCTAACTAATGTTAAGACTATTATGTTGTCTAAAACCTTGGAGGCGACGGTTTGTCTTGACTGTCTGGAGCTGGACTCCCAAGTAGAGACGCAGATATGTTGCTTGGTGGTGACATATTAGACCGGGACTAAGGCGTGATTGATATATGAAGTACACTTTGAGTGGATCGATCTGCTTTTGACGTTCATTATGCAGTAACCTTAATCCTGAGTAAAAGGATAGCTTCATGTATATGACTTGTGTACTTTGATGTTCCAATGGCTAAAGCGTCTCAGAGGTAGTAAGCTTATAGACCGGTTCGTTGGGTGCATGACTTGTATACGATGAAGGGTTCGTTTACAGATATCGGAATCATGGCTCTAATGAGGAGTTAAGGGTATCCTCTTAAAGGCATTATATTGAATGTGAAAATGGACAAGGCCTTGGGTCGTCTGCTGGGTAGATGACTTCTTATTCACATATGGTGAATAATCATTTTCTTTATTCAGTAGTATAATGAAACTTTAAGATAGCCTGATCAGTAGGATTAAACGGACTTTGGCCTAAGGCTGATCATGGATATCATATGAGGGTTCTGCATACATGACAATGTCATTGGACGATAGCTTGTCACAGGCTTACGTAATACGGTATATAATTGGGAGTTCAGTTTTAGGTTTATAGTGATGTGACTCTCTGAAACTAGTAATCATATGATTGAGTTGTTCGGTAAAAGAATGATGATCATATGGGTTTGCGGGAGCCCGATTATATATGTCCAATCAGTCCCTCTACTAGCTCTACATAATTCCTTAACGTTTGGCAAATTGATTTGCGTATGCTCTTGGCTGGTTTATTATGCATGGATGGTGATGACATAGGATTAGGATGGTAGACAAGATTCTCCCCGGTTGGATTCAGATTTTGTTTTGGATAATAGAGTACACAATTATTCGAACTCCAAATAAAGTTGCCATGATTTTATTTTATATTGGATTAGAGTTGTAGAAAATTATCCATGAGAACAAGAATTTGAAACACAACTGTTTTGTGGATTTTGAAATTTGAATTTTTGAAATTTGAAATTTGAAATTTGAATTTTGAATTTGAAATTTGAATTTGAAATTTGAATTTGAAATTTAAATTTGAAATTTGAAATTTGAAATTTGAAATTTGAAATTTGAAATTTGAATTTGAAATTTGAAATTCAAATTTTGAATCACAGTCCAAGTGGGATTCGAATTTGTTGTGGAAAATCCACAAGGTTTGAAATTCGAATTTAAGTTGGATATGGAGAGGATAATCTTGTTAGAATCCTACTTGAATTTTGAATCCAAATCCTAACTGAAAGTTGGACAAAATTTTGAGGATAATCCTCAATGGATTTTCGGTTTTTGTGGATAAGGTTCAAGGGAAAAATTCAAGTTTCAATCCCAGTTGAATTTGGATTCTCTCCTCCCCAGAAAGTGGCCGAAATTTTGGAGAATATCTCGTAGGAAAATTCGGTTATTTTGGATAAGGATGAGATAAGATTCAAGCTTGAAAATCCTAGTGGAATTTTGATTCTCCCTTATCCTAAATGTGGCCGAGTTTTTTGAGGAGATTTTCTGCTGGGAAATTTCGGATTTTTTTGGTTGAAAAAGGGAGATAAAATTCTAGTTAAAATCTTGTTTAGATTTGGATTGGATTTGTCCTAAATGGCCAAATTTTATTGTTTGGGATTTTCCCATGGAAAATTCAGATTTTATGGTTATGGATAAGGGAGAATATCTTTCCCTAATCCAATTCGAATTCAGAGAATCACCTCAAGCAGGTCTATAAATATAGGTCTTGCCACTCCAGTTCTCTCAGACCACAGACTCTCAGGTGAGCAGGCTTATTGTTACACAGCTTACCGTGACAATAAAGTTCTTTAGAGATCTGGGTGGTCGGAAGAAAACTTGCAGTGCTAGCATACCGATCGAGGTTCAGAGTGCCCACACACTCAGCCATTCAGGAATTGGAGAATAGTAGAGAAGGCTAGTTGGTTGAAGCCCTCCGGTCATTCTCCTCCTGCAGATTGGCATCCTTGAGGTATGAGTTTAATTGTTGTTGGTTTATTGTATATGGCATCATGAGATATTTAACATTCTTAAAAATTTTTATTGTTCCGCTGCGCCACTCTGATACGTTTTTACCAATTTATTTTCCTACAATAGTAGTTTTAAGTGACGGGCCAGGCCCCTCAAGGCTTGGGATGCCACATCTTCTTTCGGTATTCGACCCTTTCTTGACAGTGTTCCAAATTTCCACCGAAATTGGATTTTCTGAATCTGATTCTTAGACTGATAATTCCTAGTTAGGTTGTAATGCCTCTGAACCCATTTTGTGTCCATTTTACTGTTCATTTCATATACTATGGTCGTGTCTACACCGTGTTGTCCTTGCACATGCATAATGAGGCGTTTTCACGTGAAATTCCAAACACAGTCTCTCCCGACTAATTTAGACGTGTTGATTTCAAATTTATTAGTTTTATGTCCATCTGGGGTCTCTGGACTAGTTTTTGGGATCTGTGTGACCCCGCCTCAAAAAACGTGTTTTGCACTCAATTGACTAATATGAGCATTTTGAGTTTAAATATATCAGTTTTAGGATGAGAAAAGATCGTCTTGACCCCTTTCCTGATATTGCGTATCTCTCAAACAAAATTTCATGTTTTTTGCTCAATTGACTAAATTGAGCCTGCTGACTATAAATATATCAGTTTTAAGTCAAATTAAGGCCGTCTTGACCATTAACCTAACACTGCATATCTACTATTCACTGTATTTTGCTTAACTGACTAGTCTGAGTGTTCAAACTCTGATTTCGTCAGTTTCTAGGTTAGAAGAGGTCATCGGGACCATTTTTCTCGATAGTGTACCTCTGCTAAGGTTAATTATTGATGTTGTGCTCAGATGACCGGTCCGAGTGTATTAATGACATGCTCACCAGTTCTGTATCAAGAAATGGTCGTCTGGACTGTTTTCTTGATACTACATGTCTTATACGCACATACACATAATAGGGTGGACCGATTTCACTGTCGGTTACCCCATTCACTATATGAATAGTAATTAAATGTTACTGTACCCGTTTAATTTATTCAACTAGAAAATATACTGCATTTATTAACTTAATTACTCATTACATAGTAATTAGGTTTCATGAATCATGAGTGTCATTACGGTGGCTCTCTGCTCAGTACACGGCCTTCTACACGGGCTTTTACATGGGCGTGTGCAAGGCAACAGTGTGTACATTCCGGACATGGGCGTGTACTAATTGAGTTTGCTCAACACAGCCTTCCTCATGTTCATCAACCCGAGTAGTACACGGCTACTTACACGGTTATGTACCTGACCATGTTCTTCAAATGTGCATTAAAAGGCATCAAATTATTCCAAATTCATTCCTCAAATTCTTATTGTATGGTAACTAGGTTACATGAACGAGGCGGTCGTTACAATCTACCCCCCTTACAAAATTTTTGTCCTCGAAAATTAGAATAATTTCGGGAAGTCTCTTCTCATATCTTCTTCCCGTTCCCACGTGGCTTCCTCAATATTATGGTTTTGCCACAACACTTTCACAAGGGGTATAACCTTATGTAGGAATTTAAACCAATAAAAACGTATCAGAGTGGCACAGTGGAACAATAAAAATTTTTCAAGATCGTTAAATATCTCATGATGCCATATACAATAAACCAACAACAATTTAAACTCATACCTCAAGGACGCCAATCTTACAGGAGGAGAATGACTAGAGGGCTTCAACCAACTAGCCTTCTCTTCTATTCTCCAATTCCCGAATGGCTGAGTATGTGGGCACTCTGAACCTTGATCGGTATGCTAGCACTGCTAGCCTTCTTCCAACCACTCAGATCTCTAAAGAACATATTGTCACGGTGAGTTATGTAACAATAAGCCTGCTCACCTGAAAGTCTGTAGTCTAAGAGAACTGAAGTGGCAGGACCTCTATTTATAGACTTGCATGAGGTGATTCTCTGAATTCGAATTAGATTAGGAGAAGATATTCTCCCTTATCCACAACTGAAAAATCTGAATTTATCAAGGCCAAATCCCAACAAGAAAATTTGGCCATTTTAGGATTTTTCCATTCAAAATTTAAACAAGATTTTAGCTAGAATTTTATCTCCCTTTTTCAACCAAAAAATCCGAAAATCCAAGGGGAAAATCCCAACAAAATTTTGGCCACTTTAGGATAAGAGAAGAATCAAAATTCCACTAGGATTTTCAAGCTTGAATCTTATCTTGTCCTTATCCAAAATAACTGAAAATCCTCTATGAGATTCACTCAATGATTTCGGCCATAATCAGGGAGGAGAGAATCCAAATTCAACTGGGATTGAAATTTGAATTTTTCCCTGAACCTTATCCACAAAAAATCCAAAATTTCATGAGGATAATCCTCAAAATTTTCGTCCATTATTGTTAGGATTTGGATTCAAAATTCAACTAGGATTCTAACAAGATTTTCCTCTCCATATCCAACTCAAATTCGAATTTCATTCCTTGTGAATTTAGCACAAGAAATTTGAATCCTACTTGGACTGTGATTCAAAATTTGAATTTCAAATTTCAAATTTCAAATTCAAATTTCAAATTCAAATTTCAAATTTCAAATTTCAAATTTCAAATTCGAATTTCAAATTCAAATTTCAAATTTCAAATTCGAATTTCAATTTCAAATTTCAAATTTCAAAATTCAAATTTCAAAATCCATAAAACTGTTGTATTTCAAATTCTTGTTCTCATGGATAATTTTCTACAACTCCAATCCAATCTCAAATAAAATCATGGCAACTTTATTTGGAGTTCGAATAATTGTGTACTCTATTATCTAAAACAAAATCTGAATCCATTCGGAGAGAATCTTGTCCACCATCTTAATCCTATGTCAACACCATCCATGCATAATCAACTAGCCAATAGCATACACAAATCAATTTGCCAAATGTTAAGGAATTATGTGGAGCTAGTAGAGGGACCAATTGGACATATATAATCGGGCTCTCACAAATCCATATGCTCATCATTCTTTATCGAACAACTTAATCATATGATCACTAATTTTAGAGTCACACCACTATAAACCTGAAATTGAACTCCCAATTATATACCGTATTACGTAAGTCTGTGACAAACTATCGTTCAATGACCTTGTCATGTATGCAGAACCCTCATATGATATCCATGATCAGCCTTAGGTTAAAGTCCATTTAATCCTACTAATCAGGCTATATTAAAGTTTCATTATACTACCGAATAAAGAAAATGATTATTCACCATATGTGAATAAGAAGTCATCCACCCAACAGATGACCCAAGGCCTTGTCCATTTTCACATTAAGTATAATGCCTTCAAGAGGATACCCTTAACTCCTCATTAGAGCAATGATTCTGATATCTGTAAATGAACCCTTCATCGTATACAAGTCATGCACACAACGAACCGGTCTATAAGCTTACTACATCTGAGACGCTTTAGCCATTGGAACATCAAAGTACACAAGTAATATACATGAAACTGTCCATCTACTCAGGATTAAGGTCACTGCACAGTGAACGTCAAAAGCAGATCGATCCACTCAAAGCAGACTTCGTAGATCAATCATGCTTTAGTCTTGGTCTAATATGTCACCACCAAGCAACATATCTATGTCTTTACTTGGGAGTCTATACTCTAGACAGTCAAGACAAACCGTCCCCTCGAAGGCTTTAGACAACATAATAGTCTTAACATAAGTTAGATACTCGGTCTAACCCCATAAACTACAAACCTTAGTTTAGACCGCTTACTTTAGAACATTATCTTCTCGCATACAAAAAGTCTATTAAATGCAACATTCTAACAGTTTAACACAAGCAGTCAGGGAGCCATATTTGCTTACATTTACTTTAACATGTAAATAAAATGAGGACAGATAGCAATATAATGAATAACCTATGTTTATAATTTTATTCTCCAGTTCAAAATAAATACATCAAAATGTCTCTAATGCTTAGGGCATTTCCTAACACCTTATTCTAAAGCACCTTCTCTTCTCCGGTTATGATCTGCACTGGTTTCTCCTCATAGGTCAGATCAGCGTGTACTTCTACTGGTTCTTGGCTTAAAATGTGAGAGCTGTCTGGCACATACTTCTTTAGCATTGAGACATGGATGACATTGTGCACTGAAGCTAACTCGAGAGGGAACGCTAATCTGTTAACCACCTTCCTGACTCTCTTAATTATCTTGAAGGGTCCTATATACCTAGGACTTAGCTTTCCCTTCTTTCCAAAGCGCATCAGCCCTTTCATGGGTGCCACATTGAGAAAGGCTAAATCTCTTTCTTGAAACTCGAAAGGTCTATGGCGTCTATCTGTGTAGCTCTTTTGGTGACTGTGCACTATATCCAATCTCTCTCATATTAGCTTCACGTCCGCCTTTGTATTCTTGATGAAGTCTGTGCTGGTGAGCTATTTCTCTCCAATCTTATACCAATGAACTGGAGATCTGCATTTTCTTCCATAGAGTGTAAAGACCTCCATTTTCATGGCACTTACTTACCATGTAATGAGACATTAAGGAATAAAATTAAAGTATTTTGAGAGCTTCCAGATGCACATTTGCAGAACACATTCAGGTACACGGCCGTGTAAGTGGTCGTGTAATATTTAAACTGTGTACGCGTGAAAGAGATCGTATTTCAGAACAGGGCCATGTTAAGGAATTCCAAGTAGTACGCACCTGTATCCAGAATGTACATGCCCGTGTTGCCCTATACACACCCATGTAAGAGGCCGTGTAGAAGACCGTGTACTGAGCTGCGAGCCGTTGGAAAGACTCTCAAAAATGTGTGAAACCTAATTACTATATAATAAGTAATTAAGTTGAAAAATATAGTATATTTTTCAATTGAATAGACTAAACCAATACGATACTATTTAAGTACTATTTATGTAGTGAAAGGGGCGACCGACCGTAAACGCGGTCCACCTTATTATGTGTATAAATGTATGAGGCACGCAGTGTCAGGAAACTAGCCCAAACGATCATTTCTTGACAGAAGACTGGTGAATGGATCACCAAAACGCTCGGATCGAACATCTGAGCACAATAGCGAGAGATAACCCTAGTAAGCGTATGATATCAAGAACATGGTCCGAATGACCTCTTCTCACCTAGAGTCTGACAAAATAGGAGTCAAAACACTCAGACTAGTCAATTAAGTAGAAAATAGTGAATAGTGAGAAATGCAGTGTCAAGTTATTCGCCAAGATGGCCTTAAATCAACCTAAAACTGATATATGAACGATTAGTAGACTCGATCTGGTTGATTGAGCACAAAACAAGAATTTTAGTTTGAGGGATACACAGTAGCAGGATGAGGGTCAAGACGACCTTTACTCGCTCCGAAACTGATATAAATGGACTCAAAACGTCAAAATTAGTCAATTGAGCACCTGACATGTTTTTCGAGTCGGGGTGGCACAGATCTCAAAAATTAGTCTAGATGATCTCTGATGGACGTAAAACTAATAAAAATGGAATCATCACATCCAAATTAGTCAAGAAAGACTGTCTAAAATTTCACCTGGGAACGCCTCGATTTACGTACGAAAGGACAACACAGTATAGACACAACCACAGTATAGGACATGAATAGTAAATTAGACTGATAATGGGCTCTTAGATAGTATAAAATAATTAGGAATTGATAGTTCAAAAATCAGAACCCATAGGCACAATTTCGGTTGAAAACTAGAACACTGCCGAAAATGGGTCTAATACCAAAGAGGAAAACTTAGACTGTAACAAGAGGCCTTCACAGATGAATTTTGGCCATAGAAAATCATGCATTTTCAGCCCCAATTTCCAGCCAAACACAGTCCATAAATCATGCCCACATGCTTATGATACCGTGGTATAAAATAAGCCAAAAGTGCATGAAAATACTATTGCTTTTTCATGCCATTTAATGCACCACATTAATGCAAGTTGGCCTTGGTTTTTTTTTTTTTTTTCTGAAATTTCAGCCTTGAACCCCACTTTTGGATGTTGTAAATGCAGATGAAATTTGCTCCAAAGTGTTCAATGAAAGCTTAGATTAGAATGAATAAAAAGTGCTAGAGTAGGGGACAAGTTCCTATAGCCTTTTTCCACCCATTAATGTAACTTTTTCTCTCTTCTTCCCAAAGCAGCACCCTACCCCACCCTAAACATTTTTTCAGCTAGAAAAGCAGCACATTTTGTCCCCTAGATTAGCTAAAGTTGGCTGAATTAAGTTGGCTTATATATGGTTAATCTTGGTTAGCATTTGCCTATAAATAGGCATGTGTGCCTTTGTGTCTCATTTCTTCCTTTTGGCACACCAAAAACCCCAAAACACTAAAGCTTTTCTCCCTATTTTTCTTCAGCAAACCCATGCCCTTTTGTAGTCCCAAAACACTCCAAAGTTCACAAAATTTTTTACCAAAAACCAGCCACACACACTAGCTTGCATTCGAGCCTTTCACTCAAGCCACTTCAAGGTAGTTCTTCGGTAAGTTGCTAAGACATCTCTTTTGTGATTTTGTTGTCTTTTTAGTTTGGCAACCAAAAAGGAATTTTGTGTTCTCCTTAGCCCCAAGACTGAACCCTTTTCCTCTCTTGGTCTATATGAGGATTTGGGCCCCCCCCCCCCCCCTATGGTTCGTTTCATGCTTGGTTCGTAGCACCCTAAGGTATAACCCAGAAAACCCTTCCTTTTTGTGGTTACTTTATTTTAAGCTTTGATCAAAGGGATTTATGTATATTTGCTCAAGCCATGGGTTGTAATAATCTTTATTTTAGCCCTTAGCATTATGGTTATGTGTATTTGTGGTTGTGTGCTTGAGTTTTACATTTTTTTTTTTTGTGGAATGAATGTGCATGGACATTTTAGGAAGGACTGGACACAAATCTGTCCAGTTTTAGGGCCACGATTTTGGCCAATTTTAAATATGATAATAGCTGTTTTTGAGGATTTGTAAAACACAGAACTTTAAGGAAATTTCGTTACGAGCATTTTTGCATCAAATAGAGGTTGGCCAAAAATGACTATAATATAGGGTTTTAAGGCACTTTTCAACCGGAGGCCAAAACTAGGGCCAAAATCCTGATTTATAGGGATGGCCTCAGGTTTTTGCAAAACTGACCCTTTTAGAGTCCGAACCGGACTCCAATCAAAACATGAAAGTTTTAGATCACATCGAAATCTTTGAGATGATTTGTGTGTGTTTGAAAAATTTGGCCGTTTCGGGTCTCAAACATAGATATTTTTAAGAGTGTGCAAAATTGGGGATTTTTGTAAAAACTGGGCACTAAAATTGGCCATGGGTTTTGAAAGATTCAGACCCATTGTAGGCCAAACCGAGCTCTGAGATGTTCAAGAAAGTTTTTCATCCCGTTGAGGACAAAAACTTTTATGTTCACCAATTTCGTAAATTAAATCGTTTCGGATAAGTTTTAAATGGTTTATGGAAGATGGTGCAAAAACCAACCTTTTTGACTTGAACACCAACATGTGTTCTCTCTTTTAAAAATGCAGACCGATTTTTATAAAAACACCTCCACCTTCCAATAAGGTGCTAAGGGGTCGATTTTAAAGGACTACATTGCCCCAAAATTTTACAAGGATTTTAGAATGTTTTTCAAAAAAATGGCAGTGGTAGCCCGGTTGGCGACTACACCAACATACAAGGTAACCAGTTAGATGACTAGCCTAACTAGTCAATAGGCCCAACATGAGGTAACTGGTTAGTAGATTAACTGGTTAACCAGTCTAATAAGCTAGGTAACCCGATAGGTTACACAATCCATGACGTAAGGTAGCCTGGCAGGCTACATGGTTAATGACACGTGAGGTTGCCGGTCAGTGGACTGGTCGGTCAACCAGTCAAAGATCGAGTTTGAATGCGAAGGTGAGATACGATGATTAATTTGTCAAGTAGACAAATTGATCAGTCACAGTAGATATTGGTGCTACCAAAGTAGAGCAATTGGTACTGAGGGACACCAGTACCATATAATAATAATAATTTATAGTCACTAACGACCTTAGTGACTTAAGAGTGAATATTAATGACAATGCGTTATGGTTACAGGTCGGTACCTATAATTTGCATCGAGGCAAAGTGCGAACTGTTGGTAAACAAGTAAGTACAACTCCGCCTACGACATGAATAAAATGAATTTAAAGTGATGTTTTTACAGTATCTTAAGTATGTATGCCATGCACACATAGTTGCACAACATGTATAAGAGCACATAGTTTCACAATCGCATAGATTGATGAAAGAACAAGTTAGATGCCATTAGATCCCTATCACATAAGATTAAGAGAACTTATGGCACGAGAATAACATATATGATTCAACAATTGGGAAAATGTTAAGCAATATTACACTGGCCCTTTTCCGTGAGGTTTTCGATTTATTGACGGTTCTCCATGTTAGGAAATTTCCAAAGCATTAGAGACATTTTGATGTATTTATTTTGAATTGGATAATAAAATTATATATATATAGAGGTTATTCATTACATTGCTGTCTGTACATAATTTATTTACATGTTAAAGTAAATGTAAGCAAATATGGCTGCCTGACTGTTTGTGTTAAAACTGTTAGAACGTTGCATGCAATGGACTTTTGTATGTGAGAAGAAAATGTTCTAAAGTAAGCGGTCTAAACTAAGGTCTGTAGTCTATGGGGTTAGACCGAGCATCTAACTCATGTTAAGACTATTATGTCGTCTAAAGCCATGGTAGGGATGGTTTGCCTTGACTGTCTAGAGCTGGACTCCCAAGTAGAGACATAGATATGTTGCTTGATGGGGACATATTAGACCGGGACTAAAGCATGATTGATCTATGAAGTCCGCTTTGAATCGATCGATCAGCTTTTGACGTTCACTGTGCAGTGACCTTAATCCTGAGTAGATGAACAGCTTCATGTATATGACTTGTGTACTTTGATGTTCCAATGGCTAAAGCGTCTCAGAGGTAGTCAGCTTATAGACTGGTTCATTGGGTGCATGACTTGTATACGATGAAGGGTTTGTTTACAGATATCGGAATCATAGCTCTAATAAGGACTTAAGGGTATCCTCTTAAAGGCATTATGCTGGATGTGAAAATGGACAAGGCCTTGGGTCGTCTGCTGGGCGGATGTCTTCTTATTCACTTATGGTGAATAATCATTTTCTTTATTCGGTAGTATAATAGAACTTTAAGATAGCCTAATCAGTAGGATTAAATGGACTTTGACCTAAGGCTGATCATGGATATCATATGAGGGTTCTGCATACATAACAAGGTCATTGGACGATAGCTTGTCACAGGCTTACGTAATACGGTATATATTTGGGAGTTCAGTTTCAGGTTTATAGTGGTGTGACTCTGAAATTAGTGATCATATGATTGAGTTGTTCGGTAAAGAATGATGATCATATGGATTTGCGAGAGCCCGATTATATATGTCCAATTGGTCCCTCTACTAGCTCCACATAATTCGTTAATGTTTGGGAAAATTGATTCGTGTATGCTATTAGCTAGTTTATTATGCATGAATGGTGTTGACATAGGATTAGGATGGTGGACAAGATTCTCTCCGGTTGGATTCAGATTTTGTTTTGGATAATAGAGTACACAATTATTTGAACTCTAAATAAAGTTGCCATGATTTTATTTGAGATTGGATTGGAGTTATAGAAAATTATCCATGAGAACAAGAATTTGAAATACAACTGTTTTGTGGATTTTGAAATTTGAATTTTGAAATTTGAAATTTGAATTTTGGAATTTGAAATTTGAAATTTGAATTTGAAATTTGAATTTGAAATTCGAATTTGAAATTTAAGTTTGAAATTTTAAATTTTAAATTTGAATTTTAAATTTGAAATTCAAATTTTGAATCACATTACAAATAGGATTCAAATTTCTTATGGTAAATCCACAAGGAATGAAATTCGAATTTGAGTTGGATATAGAGAGGAAAATCTTATTAGAATCCTACTTGAATTTTGAATCCAAATCCTAACAATAATGGACGAAAATTTTGAGGATTATCCTCAGGGAATTTTCAAATTTTTTGTGGATAAGGTTCAAGGAAAAATTCAAGTTTCAATCCCAGTTCAATATGGATTCTCTCCCCCCTGATTATGGCCGAAATTTTGAGGAAGATACCCTAGGAGATTTTTGGTTATTTTGGATAAGGATGAGATAAGATTCAAGCTTGAAAATCCTAGTGGAATTTTGATTATTCCCTTACCTTTTGTGGCCGAAAATTTTATGGATTTATCCTAGTGAATTTTCAGATTTTTCTAGTGGATAATGGGGAGATAAAATTCAAGTTAAAATCTTATTTAGATTTGAATTGGGTAATCCTAAAGTGGCCAAAATTTTGTGGGATTTTCCCCTTGGAAAATTTAGATTTTTTGGTTGTGGATAAGAGAGAATATCTTCTCCTAATCCAATTCGAATTCAGAGAATCACCTTATGCAAGTCTATAAATAGAGGTCCTACCACTCCAGTTCTCTCAGACCACAGACTCTCAGATGAGCAGGCTTATTGTTACATAACTCACTGTGACAATAAGTTCTTTAGAGATCTGGGTGGTCGGAAGAAGACTAGCAGTGCTAGCATAACGATCAAGGTTCAGAGTGCCCACACACTCAGCCATTCAGGAATTGGAGAATAGTAGAGAAGGCTAGTTGGTTGAAGCCCTTCGGTCATTCTCCTCCTACAGATTGGCGTCCTTGAGGTATGAGTTTAAATTGTTATTGGTTTATTGTATATGGCATCATGAGATATTTAACGATCTTGAAAAAATTTTTATTGTTCCGCTGTGCCACTCAGATATGTTTTTACTGATTTATTTCCTAAAATTGGTATCAGATCCATCTCATGACTATGCCATGTACATAAATTAGACAATTAATTAGTCTTTTTTATTTATGTATAGATTTGATATTTACAGAGTGGCATTCTAGGATTCCTTTATGTTATTATCATATATTATGTATATAGTATGCGGTTATTTTTAATTTTCTGAATTATTATGAGCATACTTATTTTTGGCTGGTTATGGTTCCTTAGAATTTAGAAAAATTGTATCTAGGATTTTTTATGTAACCAAGGGAGTAGTTTAGTAACACTGTAATTTTTCTCATGGATTTTAATTTTGTCTCTTAGAATTATTATAATTAGAATTTTTGTACACCGGAAACGGTTTAGGAAATTTTATGTAATTATTATTGGAGGAGATTAAAGATTGAAGACCATAATTTATTTTTCCCAAAAGTTAAATTTAATTTAAAGGTTGAAATTTTGATTGTGTGGAAAATTTCAATTTAATTGGGATTCAAATTAATTTTTAGCGATCCTAATGGGTAAATTGAAATATGGCACGAAAATCAAAGCACGACCACTCGGGATAGGCCATCGGCTTAGGTGGGGCTGCAGCCCCTGCCCTCTAGCAAGATGGGGCTGCGACAGCCCCTGTCAAGGCCATGACCACCGACGGTCGCAGGCTTTGCCTGCAGCCAGGGGTGGCCATGGCCCACCCAAGGGGCGACAAGCCCATAGGCGTGCAACCTATGGCTGCAGGCGCTGCCTGCAGCCTGACGGACTGCTGCACCCACCTGGGCGTGCAGCCCATGGCTACAGGCGCTGCCTGCAGCCGACTGGACTGCACCTGCCTGTGGCCGTGGGCTACCAGCCCCCCTGGGGGTTGGAGGCTGCCCACGGTGGCTGCCGGCCTCGGGGCCAGTGGGGCGGCGATTTGAAAATCAAAAAATTTTGATTTTTAAATTTGAGATTTAATTTTTTAAATCATGTTTAAAAATATATAATTGAAAATTTTAAATTTTTGAAATTACATATTATTGCACATGATATTTAAAATTGTTTAAAGTTTGAATTTGAAATTTAAATTTGAAATTCGAATTTGGAATTTGAATTTGAAATTCGAATTTGGAATTTGAATTTGAAATTTAAATTTTTGGAATTTAAATTTTAAATAATTATTGGGATGAGAAATAAATGGAGAGGCTACATAAAGATGGATACAAGAAGACGGAAAAAAATTGAAAACCCAAAGAATGCTTTGGATGGAATTTTGTCATCTTTATTTTCTTTGTTCTAGGATGAAACCATGGCTTGGTTATTTTGTCAATTAATATTTTTTCTGTGATATGTCATAGATGTTTAAATATGTATTGATGAATGTTTTATATGCATATTTGATAACATGTCATATAGGATAGGTGAGTGCTGCTCATACTATATTTATCATACATATTTGTCAAAATTTGCATGTTTTTCAAAATATTGAGTGGGAGAGGGTTTCAAACAAAACCCACGGCCTCCATTGTTGATCCATATGTGAAAGCATAGTAACGCCTCGCGTGAGTTCTGCCCTGACCACACCCCTCAGTAGGTGTTTACCGCCACCGGTATACTAGATTGGATCTCCTATGTGGAAAACATATTCGGATACGATCCTATTCATGACCACCCCTCGATGGCGTGGTAGGATATGGATCGGGCTACATAAACAATGGTTATACACTCAAGACTCGTTTAGTTATTAACCTTCTCTAGAAGCTCTGTTAACTAAACTGGTGGCCAAATAAGTGGTTATTTGTAGGAAATTAAACCGGTAAAACATATCAGAGTGGCGCAGCGGAACAATAAAAATTTTTAGATCGTTAAATATCTCATGATGCCATATACAATAAATCAACAACAATTAAAACTCATACCTCAAGGACGCCAATATGCAGGAGGAGAATGACCGGAGGCTTCAACCAACTAGCCTTCTCTACTATTCTCCAATTCCCGAATGGCTGAGTGTATGGGCACTCTGAACCTCGATCGGTATGCTAGCACTGCTAGTCTTCTTCCGACCACCCAGATCTCTAAAGAACTTTATTGTCACGATGAGCTGTGCAACAATAAGCCTGCTCACCTGAGAGTCTGTGGTCTAAGAGAACTGGAGTGGCAGGACCTCTATTTATAGACCTGCATGAGGTGATTCTCTGAATTCGAATTGGACTAGGAAAAGATTTTCTCCCTTATCCAAACCAAAAAATCCGAATTTTCCAAGGGAGAATCTCCACAATTATATTCGGTTTTCTAGGATAAATCCAATCCAAATCTAAACAAGATTTTAACTAGAATTTTATCTCCCTTTTTCAACCAAAAAATCCGAAATCTTTAGGAGAAAATCTTCTCCAAATTTTCGGCCACTTTTAGGATAAGGAAGAATCAAAATTCCACTAGGATTTTTCAAGCTAAATCTCATCTCAACCTTATCCAAAATAACCGAATTTCCTAGGATTTAGGCTCCAAAATTTCGGCCACTTTTAGGGAGTAGAGAGAATCCAAATTCAACTAGGATTGAAGCTTGAATTTACCCTTGAATCTTATCCACAAAAAACCGAAATCTTTCATGAGGATTATCCTCAAAAATTTCGTCCCTTATTTGTTGGGATTTTGATTCAAAATTCAAGTAGGATTCTAACAAGATTATCCTCTCCAAATCCAACTCAAATTCGAATTTCAAACCTTGTGGATTTTCCACAACAAATTCGAATCCTACTTGGACTGTGATTCAAAATTTGAATTTCAAATTTCAAATTTCAAATTCAAATTTCAAATTCAAATTTCAAATTTCAAATTTCAAATTTCAAATTTAAATTTCAAATTCAAATTTCAAATTCGAATTTCAAATTCAAATTTCAAATTCAAAATTCAAATTTCAAATTTCAAAATTCAAATTTCAAAATTCAAAATTCAAATTTCAAATTCCACAAAACGGTTGTGTTTCATATTCTTGTTCTCATGGATAATTTTCTACAACTCCAATCCAATCTCAAATAAAATCATGGCAACTTTATTTGGAGTTCGAATAATTGTGTACTCTATTATCCAAAACAAAATCTGAATCCAACCGGAGAGAATCTTGTCTACCATCCTAATCCTGTGTCATCACCATCCATGCATAATAAACTAGCCTATAGCATACACAAATCAATTTGCCAAACGTTAAGGAATTATGTGGAGCTAGTAGAGGGACTGATTGGACATATATAATCGGGCTCCCGTGATTCCATATGATCATCATTCTGTACCGATCAACTCAATCATATGATCACTAATTTCAGAGTCACACCACTATAAACCTGAAACTGAACTCCCAATTATATACCGTATTACGTAAGCCTGTGACGAGCTACCATCCAATGACCTTGTCATATATGCAAAACCCTCATATGATATCCATGATCAGCCTTAGGTCAAAGTCCGTTTAATCTTACTGATCAGGCTATCTTAAAGTTCCATTATACTACCGAATCAAGAAAATGATTATTCACCATATGTGAATAAGAAGTCATCCGCCCAGCAGACGACCCAAGGCCTTGTCCATTTTCACATTCAGTATAATGCCTTTAAGAGGATACCTTTAACTCCTCAGAGCTATGATTCCGATATCTGCAAACAAACCCTTCATCGTATACAAGTAATGCACCCAACGAACCGGTCTATAAGCTTACTACCTCTGAGACGCTTTAGCCATTGGAACATCAAAGTACACAAGTCATATACATGAAGTAGTTCATTTACTCAGGATTAAGGTTATTGCACAATGAACGTCAAAAGCAGATTGATCCACTCATAGCGGACTACGTAGATCAATCACGCTTTAGTCCCGGTCTAATATGTCACCACCAAGCAACATATCCATGTCTCTACTTGGGAGTCCAGCTCCAGACAGTCAAGACAGACCGTCCCCTCCAAGGCTTTAGACAACATAATAGTCTTAACATGAGTTAGATGCTCGGTCTAACCCCATAGACTACAGACCATAGTTTAGACTGCTAACTTTAGAACATTGTCTTCTCGCATACAAAAATCCATTGCATGCAACGTTCTAACAGTTTTAACACAAGCAGTCAGTGAGCCATATTTGCTTACATTTACTTTAACATGTAAATAAGACGAGGACAGATAGCAATGTAATGAATAACCTCTAAGTATAATTTTATTATCCAGTTCAAAATGAATACATCAAAATGTCTCTAATACTTAGGGCATTTCCTAACAATCTCCCACTTGCCCTAAGCCAGCAGATGTGCCATGTTACGCATCCCCATCGCCTCTACATGCCTCTCAAAGCTTCTAGCTACCAAAGTCTTAGTAAAGGGATCAGCGATGTTGTCCTCGGACGCGATCTTACATACATCCACTTGTCCTGTCTCCACATGCCCTCTAATAATGTGATACCTCCGATCGATGTGCTTGGTCCTCTTGTGGTGCCGAGATTCCCTTGTGTTGGCAATAGCCCCTGTATTATCACAGTAAAGTGTGATAGGCTTGTCAACACCCGGAATGACCTCAAGGTCTCTAAAGAACTTGCGGAGCCAAACCGCTTCTTTAGATGCCTCAGCCGCAGCCACATACTCAGCCTCCATAGTAGAGTCAGCTGTGCAGCCCTGCTTCACGCTCCTCCACACAATGGCGCCTCCTCCGAGTAAAAACACTGATCCAGATGTCGATTTCCTCGAATCCTTACAAGTCTGGAAGTCTGAGTCCGTGTATCCTACGGGTGTTAGGTCCCCTCCAGAATACACTAGCATATAATCCCTCGTTCTCTTAAGATACTTGAGTATATGCTTTACTGCTTGCCAGTGCTTGGTTCCAGGATTCGCTTGATATCGACTCACCATACCTACTGCAAAACATATGTCCGGGCGAGTGCAAAGCATAGCGTACATAAGGCTACCCACAGCGGATGCATAAGGGACCTTACTCATACGCTCTCTTTCTTCCGATGTCTTGGGACAGCCATCCAATGAAAGAGTTAAACCGGCAATAGAAGGTTGTGAGCCTTTCTTTGCCTCTAGCATTGCATATTTGTCAATTATTTTATCTATGTATGAAGCTTGGGATAATGCTATCATTTTGTTCTTTCGATCTCTGAAGAGACGAATGCCTAGAACATAATTAGCTTCTCCCAAGTCCTTCATGTCAAACTGTTGGTGTAACCAAAGCTTGACCGATGATAAATTCCCTACATCATTCCCAATGAGTAGTATATCATCGACATAGAGTATCAGAAAGACCACTTTTCCATCCTTAATACGTTTATAAACACAAGGTTCATCAACGTTCTGCTCAAAACCAAATGTCTTAATCGCTTGATCAAACCTCTGGTTCCATGAGCGGGATGCCTGCTTTAATCCATAAATGGATCTAAGCAACTTGCAGACTTTCCTATCTTGGCCTTTTGCTAGGAACCCTTCGGGCTGTATCATATAGATACACTCTTCAAGATGGCCATTCAAGAATGCCGTCTTGACATCCATTTGCCAGATCTCGTAATCGAGAGCCGCAGCAATGGACAGAAGAATACGGATAGACTTCAGCATAGCAACAGGCGAAAAGGTTTCCTCGTAATCGATTCCAGCCTTTTGCGTGTATCCCTTTGCAACCAGTCTAGCTTTAAAAGTTTCCACTCTCCCTTCCGCATCCTTCTTTCTTTTGTAGACCCATTTGCATCCAATGGGTTTTATCCCATCCGGCAAATCTACAAGTTCCCAAACAGAGTTGGATTTCATAGAATCCATCTCATTGTTCATAGCCTGTTTCCAAGATCTAGAATCAACATCCTTTATAGCTTCATCATATGTGACCGGATCTTCCTCATGCTCATGAGCCTCGGCCTGGTATACCTCAGCATCATACATAAAGAAATTAGGTTTGTTAGAAACCCTCCCACTACGACGAGGCACCCTAAATTGTTGATCGTCTGCAGGTCTTTCACTGGAACTCGGACTTGCGTCCAAGACCGAAATCTGTGGAGCAGTTCTTTCACCCGATAACTCCTCTAGCACCACTTTGCTTCGAGGCTTAAAGTCATTCATGTGACTTTCCTCCAAGAATGTCACATGGGTTGAGACAATGACCTTTTGTTCCTTCGGGTTATAGAACAGACCTCCTTTAGTTCCCTTTGGATACCCTACAAACATGCACAATTCTGATCTTGGTTCCAACTTCTTCGCATCCCCATCCAATACATGTGCCGGGCAGCCCCATATTCTCATATGTCCAAGGGAGGGCTTCCTGCCACGCCACAATTCATACGGAGTTCTAGGAATTGATTTGCTCGGAACCTGGTTCAGAATATAGCACGCCGTTGTAAAGCATGTCCCCAAAATGATAATGGCAGCGTTGAGTAACTCATCATGGACCGTATCATATCCAATAAGGTCCTGTTTCTCCTTTCGGCTACACCATTCTGTTGTGGAGTACCAGGTGCAGTCAATTGGGATAATATCCCATTCTCTACAAGATGTCCTAGAAATTCATCAGAGAGGTATTCGCCACCTCGATCAGATCGAAGTGTCTTTATGGATTTATCCAATTGCTTTTCCACTTCCGCACGATACTCTTTGAACTTGTCAAAGGTTTCGCTCTTGCGGTGCATCAGATACACATATCCATACCTCGAGTAATCATCTATGAAAGAGACATAGTACTCGAACCCTCCTCGTGCTGTGACGTTCATGGGGCCACATACGTCAGTGTGCACAATTTCTAAGAGCTCCTGTGCCCTTGTACCCTTAGCTCCAAAAGACCTCTTAGTCATCTTACCCTCTAGACAAGACTCACATTGGGGAAGTCGTACCTCCTCCAGAGATTCCAGAGGACCGTCTTTCACCAATCTTTGAATCCTATCCTGATTAATATGACCAAGTCTTAAATGCCAAACATACGCCTTGTTAGAGTGAGAAACTTTCAACCTTTTAGAGTTATCAATTAATTCAGTGTCAAGCAGTGAGTACATCTTTGGTCTGATCAAATATAGGTTTCCATCCATCCATCCAGAACAGATAAAAGACTTATTTCTACGAATATCAACTCTTTTACTAAAAGAAACTGAATAAGAATCCTTTATTAAACAAGCTACCGATATAAGGTTCCTCCTAAAATTAGGAACATAAAAACAGTCTTTCAATAAAATAAACCTAAATTGATCAAAATAAAGATGAACGTCTCCCACTGCCTCAGCCACCACAAAGCTACCATCTCCAGTCCGCAACGAGAGGCTCCTATCATGTAGACTTCTCGTTTCCACGAACCCCTGCATAGAAGCACAAACATGATTAGTGGCGCCCGAATCAATGAACCATGTGTCTTTCGATTCTTCCACCAAACACGCTTCTAAGTAATGAAGTTCCTTACCTTCCTTGCCCTTGGAGGCTAGGAATTCCCGGTAAGCCTTCTTGAAGTGACCTACCTTCCCATAGTGGAAGCATTTGGACTTTTTAGGATCCTTCGGCTTCTTGTTCTTCTTCTTCTTCTTCCCGTCCGAGACAGGAGGATTAGAAGAACTGGAAGCCACTTGCTTCTTATTTGGCCTCTTCCTCTTCCGTGAGGGATTGGAAGATTCCGCCAAATTTGCCTCTCCTTTAGGTCGGACCACATCCTCATCCCTGATCATCCGCTCATAAGCCTGTAGTTGCTTCATGAGCTCGGTAAGTCCTAACTCCTTTGTCGCCAGATTGTACGCGGCCTTAAACCCCACAAAATCTTTAGACAGAGTCTTGAACACCATCTCGATCTGGGTGTTATAGTCCAACTCAGCACCATTCTCGGCAGCCTCAGCGAAGAATCCCATTAGAGTGATCATATGGTCCTTCACCGGAGTCCCCGCCTTTTGCTTGGAGTTCATAATGCTGGTGATAGCGGACTGTCGAGCCAATTTTTATTGGCCTCCGAACATGTCCTCCAGATTATCCATGATCTCCCCAGCAACTTGATAAGTCTCATGCTGCTTTTGTAAAGCACTCGTCATGCTAGCAAGGATGTAGCATCGAGCTATTTCATTGGATTCTCTCCAACGATTATAGGCAACCGGGATCTCCTCAAGTGGTGTGTCAGGTTTGGGCCCAGGTGGGCATGGTTCGTCCAGTACGAACTTGTGTCTCTCGCAGCTGAGAACTATTAATAGATTTCTTTTCCAATCTTTATAATTGTCGCCATTCAACTTATTTTCAGTAAGTATCGAAATGAGGGGTGTCGGTGACATTTTGAACTGAAATAAAATTATACTAGACATCATTACAAAGCCCAAGCAAATATGCAGATAATTTAGCAAATAAAACATACAAGTATGTTTCTACATGAAACTTGAAAAAAAATGTAGCATTGCAACGATAATTCTCAGCACCTATTGCCCCAAGCCACCGAGGGGTGGTCATGAGAACAAATAGCCGGAACATGGACCCCGTCCAATTAATATATGTTACCTTAAATCCTCCAAGGTTAAGACATATATTAATAACCGCTTATTTGGCCACCAGTTTAGTTAACAGAGCTTCTGGGGAAGGTTAAAAACTAAACGAGTCTTGAGTGTATAACCATTGTTTACGTAGCCCGATCCACGTCCTACCAAGCCAGCGAGGGGTGGTCATGAATAGGATCGCACCCGAACACGTTTTCCACATAGGAGATCCAATCTAGTATACCGGCGGTGGTAAACACCTACCGAGGGGTGTGGTCAGGTCAGAACTGACGCGAGGCATTACCATGCTTTCACATATGGATCAACAATGGAGGCCGTGGGTTTTGTTTGAAACCCTCTCCCACTCAATATTTTGATAAACATGCAAGTTTTGACAAATTATGTATGATCAATATAGTATGAGCGGCACTCACCTATCCTATATGACATGTTATCAAATATGCATACAAAACATCTATCAATACATATTTATACATCCATGACATATCATAGAAAAAATAATTGACAGAATAACCAAGCTATGGTTCCATCCTAGAACAAAGAAAATAAAGATTACAAAATTCCTTCCAAAACATTCTTTGGGTCTTGAATTTTGTTCCGTCTTCTTGTATTCATCTTTATGTAGCCTCTCCATTTATTTCTCATCCCAAGAATTATTTAAAATTTAAATTTTCAAAAATTTAAATTTCAAATTCAAACTCCAAATTCGAATTTCAAATTTAAATTTCTAATTCAAATTTTAAACAATTTTAATCATCATGTGTAATAATATGTAATTTCAAAAATTTCAAATTTTTAATTACATATTTTTAAACATGATTTAAAATTAAATCTCAAATTTAAAAATCAAAATTTTCAAATTTTGGACCGCAGCACCGCCGCCCGTGAAGGCGGCAGCCGCTGTGGGCAGCCACCAACCCCGGAGGGGCTGGCAGCCCACGGCTGCCCCTTGTACAGCCCTGCCGGGCTGCAGGCCAAGCCTGCAGCGCCAAGCTGCACGCCCAGGCTGGGCGCAGCAGCCGGCAGGCTGCAGGCAGCGCCTGAAGCCAGTGGCTGCACGCCCAGGCTGCGGCCAGCCTTGGGCAGGCTGCGCCACCCTTGGCTGCAGGCCAAGCCTGCGGCCGTGGGTGATGTTTGCCTGCATAGGGGCTGCCGCAGCCCCATCCTGCCCGAGGGCAGGGGCTGCAGCCCCACCAAGGCCCGTCGACCTATCCCGAGGGGTCGTGTCTCGATTTTCGTGTCATATTCCAATTTACCTATTAGGATCTCCAAAAATTAATTTGAATCCCAATTAAATTGGAATTTTCCACACAATCAAAATTTCAACCTTTAAATCAAATTTAACTTTTGGGAAAAATAAATTACGGTCTTCAATCTTCAATCTCCTCCAAGAATAATTACATAAAAAAATTCTAAACCGTTTCCGGTGTACAAAAAATTCTAACCATAAATATTCTAAGAGACAAAAATTAAAATCCATGGGAAAAACACAGTGTTAATAAACTGCTCCCATGGTTACATAAAAAATTCCTAGATACAATTTTTCTAAATTCTAAGGAACCATAACCGGTATAAATAAGCATGCTTATAATAATTCAAAAAATTAAAATAACCACATACTTTATACATAATACATGATAACAACATAAAGGAACCCTAGAATGCCACTCTCTAAATATCAAATCCATACATAAATAAAAAGACTAAGTAATTGTCTAATTTATGTGCATGGCATAGTCATGAGATGGCTCTGATACCAATTGTAGGAAATTAAACCGGTAAAACATATCAGAGTGGCGCAGCGGAACAATAAAAATTTTTAGATCGTTAAATATCTCATGATGCCATATACAATAAATCAACAACAATTAAAACTCATACCTCAAGGACGCCAATATGCAGGAGGAGAATGACCGGAGGCTTCAACCAACTAGCCTTCTCTACTATTCTCCAATTCCCGAATGGCTGAGTGTGTGGGCACTCTGAACCTCGATCGGTATGCTAGCACTGCTAGTCTTCTTCTGACCACCCAGATCTCTAAAGAACTTTATTGTCACGATGAGCTGTGCAACAATAAGCCTGCTCACCTGAGAGTCTGTGGTCTAAGAGAACTGGAGTGGCAGGACCTCTATTTATAGACCTGCATGAGGTGATTCTCTGAATTCGAATTGGACTAGGAAAAGATTTTCTCCCTTATCCAAACCAAAAAATCCGAATTTTCCAAGGGAGAATCTCCACAATTAAATTCGGTTTTCTAGGATAAATCCAATCCAAATCTAAACAAGATTTTAACTAGAATTTTATCTCCCTTTTTCAACCAAAAAATCCGAAATCTTTAGGAGAAAATCTTCTCCAAATTTTCGGCCACTTTTAGGATAAGGAAGAATCAAAATTCCACTAGGATTTTTCAAGCTAAATCTCATCTCAACTTTATCCAAAATAACCGAATTTCCTAGGATTTAGGCTCCAAAATTTCGGCCACTTTTAGGGAGTAGAGAGAATCCAAATTCAACTAGGATTGAAGCTTGAATTTACCCTTGAATCTTATCCACAAAAAACCGAAATCTTTCATGAGGATTATCCTCAAAAATTTCGTCCCTTATTTGTTGGGATTTTGATTCAAAATTCAAGTAGGATTCTAACAAGATTATCCTCTCCAAATCCAACTCAAATTCGAATTTCAAACCTTGTGGATTTTCCACAACAAATTCGAATCCTACTTGGACTGTGATTCAAAATTTGAATTTCAAATTTCAAATTCAAATTTCAAATTCAAATTTCAAATTTCAAATTTCAAATTTCAAATTTAAATTTCAAATTCAAATTTCAAATTCGAATTTCAAATTCAAATTTCAAATTCAAAATTCAAAATTCAAATTTCAAAATTCAAATTTCAAAATTCAAAATTCAAATTTCAAATTCCACAAAACGGTTGTGTTTCATATTCTTGTTCTCATGGATAATTTTCTACAACTCCAATCCAATCTCAAATAAAATCATGGCAACTTTATTTGGAGTTCGAATAATTGTGTACTCTATTATCCAAAACAAAATCTGAATCCAACCGGAGAGAATCTTGTCTACCATCCTAATCCTGTGTCATCACCATCCATGCATAATAAACTAGCCTATAGCATACACAAATCAATTTGCCAAACGTTAAGGAATTATGTGGAGCTAGTAGAGGGACTGATTGGACATATATAATCGGGCTCCCGTGATTCCATATGATCATCATTCTGTACCGAACAACTCAATCATATGATCACTAATTTCAGAGTCACACCACTATAAACCTGAAACTGAACTCCCAATTATATACCGTATTACGTAAGCCTGTGACGAGCTACCATCCAATGACCTTGTCATATATGCAAAACCCTCATATGATATCCATGATCAGCCTTAGGTCAAAGTCCGTTTAATCTTACTGATCAGGCTATCTTAAAGTTCCATTATACTACCGAATCAAGAAAATGATTATTCACCATATGTGAATAAGAAGTCATCCGCCCAGCAGACGACCCAAGGCCTTGTCCATTTTCACATTCAGTATAATGCCTTTAAGAGGATACCTTTAACTCCTCAGAGCTATGATTCCGATATCTGCAAACAAACCCTTCATCGTATACAAGTCATGCACCCAACGAACCGGTCTATAAGCTTACTACCTCTGAGACGCTTTAGCCATTGGAACATCAAAGTACACAAGTCATATACATGAAGTAGTTCATTTACTCAGGATTAAGGTTATTGCACAATGAACGTCAAAAGCAGATTGATCCACTCATAGCGGACTACGTAGATCAATCACGCTTTAGTCCCGGTCTAATATGTCACCACCAAGCAACATATCCATGTCTCTACTTGGGAGTCCAGCTCCAGACAGTCAAGACAGACCGTCCCCTCCAAGGCTTTAGACAACATAATAGTCTTAACATGAGTTAGATGCTCGGTCTAACCCCATAGACTACAGACCATAGTTTAGACTGCTAACTTTAGAACATTGTCTTCTTGCATACAAAAATCCATTGCATGCAACGTTCTAACAGTTTTAACACAAGCAGTCAGTGAGCCATATTTGCTTACATTTACTTTAACATGTAAATAAGACGAGGACAGATAGCAATGTAATGAATAACCTCTAAGTATAATTTTATTATCCAGTTCAAAATGAATACATCAAAATGTCTCTAATACTTAGGGCATTTCCTAACATTATTAACACATGTCTTAACCTTGGAGGATTTAAGACAATATATATTAATTGGATGGGGTCCATCTTTCGGCTATTTGTTTCATGACCACCCCTCGGTGGCCTAGCCAATAGGTGCTAAGAATTATCATTGCAATGCTACATGTTTTTCAAGTTTCATGTAGGAACATACTTGTATGTTTTATTTGCTAAATTATCTGTATATTTGCTTGGGCTTTGTAATGATGTCTAGTATAATTTTATTTCAGCTCAAAATGTCATCGACACTACTTATTTCAATACTTACTGAAAATAAACTGAATGGCGATAATTATAAAGATTGGAAAAGAAATTTGTGATAGTTTTCAGCTGCGAGAGAAACAAGTTCGTACTGGAAAAACCATGCCCACTAGGACCCAAACCTGACACACCGCTTGAGGAGGTCCCGATTGCCTCTACTCGTTGGAGAGAATCCAATGAGATAGCTTGATGCTACATTCTTGCTAGCATGACGACTGCTTTACAAAAGCAGCATGAGACTTATTAAGTTGCTGGGGAGATCATGGAAAATCCGGAGGACATGTTAGGAGGCCAAGAAAAGTTAGCTCGACAGTCTGCTATAACCAGTATTATGAACTCTAAGCAAAAGGAGGGTACTCTAGTGAAGGACCAGATGATCACTTTAATGGGATTCTTCACTGAGGCTGCCGAGAACGGTGCTGAGTTGGACTACAACACCCAAATCGAGATGGTGTTCAAAACTCTGTTTAAAGATTTTGTGGGGTTTAAGGCCGCATACAATTTAGCGACAAGGGAGTTAGGACTAATCGAGCTCATGAAGCAACTCCAAGCTTATGAGTGGATGATTAGGGATGGGGATGCGGTCCAACCCAAAGGAGAGGCCAATTTGGCAGAATCTTCCAAACCCTCACAAAAGAGGAAAAGGCCAAATCAGAAGCAAGCGGCTTCCAATTCTTCTAATCCTCCTATCTCGGATGGGAAGAAGAATAACAAGAACAAGAAGCCCAGGGACCCTAAAAAGTCCAAGTACTTCCACTGTGGGAAGGTACGTCACTTCAAGAAGGCTTGCCGGGAAATCCTAGCCGCCAAGGGCAGGGAAGGTAAGGAACTTCACTACTTGGAAGCGTGTTTGGTGGAAGAATCGAAAGACAATTAGGTCATTGATTCGGGCTCCACTAATCATGTTTGTGTTTCCATGCAGGGGTTCATGGGAACGAGAAGTCTATATGATAGGAGCCTCTCGTTGCGGACTAGAGATGGCAGTTGGTGGTGGTTGAGGTAGTGGGAGATATTTATCTTTACTTTGATGAATTTAGGATTATTTTATTGAAAGATTGTTTTTATGTTCCTAATTTTAAGAGGAACCTTATATCGGTAGCTTGTTTAATAAATGATTCTTATTCAGTTTCTTTTAGTAAAAGAGTTGATATTCATAGAAGCAAGTCTTTTATCTGTTCTGGATGGATGGATGGAAACCTATATTTGATCAAACCAAAGATGTACTCACTGCTTGACACTGAATTAATAGATAACTCTAAAAGGTTGAAAGTTTCTCACTCTAACAAGGCGTATCTTTGGCATTTAAGACTTGGTCATATTAATCAGGATAGGATTCAAAGATTGGTGAAAGACGGTCCTCTAGAATCTCTGGAGGCGGTACGTCTTCCTCAATATGAGTATTGTCTAGAGGAAAAGATGACTAAGAGGTCTTTTGGAGCTAAAGGTACTAAGGCTCAAGAGCTCTTATAAATTGTGCACTCTGACATATGTGGCCCCATGAACGTCACAGCACCAGAAGGGTTTAAGTATTATGTATCCTTTATAGATGATTACTCGAGGTATGGATATGTGTATCTGATGCACCGCAAGAGTGAAACCTTTGACAAGTTCAAAGAGTATCGTGCGGAAGTGGAAAAGCAATTGGATGAATCCATACAGACACTTCAATCTGATCGAGGTGGTGAATACCTCTCCAATAAATTTCTAGGACATCTTGTAGAGAACGAGATATTATCCTAATTAACTGCACCTAGTACTTTACAACAGAATGGTGTAGCCAAAAGGAGAAACAGGACCTTGTTGGATATGCTTTACAAATGGTGTGCTATATTCTGAACTAGTTTCCAAGTAAGTCAATTCCTAGGACTTCGTATGAATTGTGGCGTGGTAGGAAGCCCTCCCTTGGACATATGAGAATATAGGGCTGCCCGGTGCGTATACTGGATAGGGATGCGAAGAAGTTGGAACCAAGATCAGAATTGTGTATGTTTATAGGGTATCCAAAAGGAACTAAAGGAGGCCTGTTCTATAACTTGAAGGAACAAAAACTCATTGTTTCAACCCATGCGACATTCTTGGCTTAAAGTCACATGAATAACTTTAAGCCTCGAAGCAAATTGGTGTTAGAAGAGTTATCGGGTGAAAGAACTACTCCACAAGTTTTGATTTTGGACATAAGTCTGAATTCCAGTGAAAGACCTACAGACGATCAACAATTTAGGGTGCCTCGTCGTAGTGGGAGGGTTTCGAAGAAACCAAATTTCTTCATGTATGATGCTAAGGTATACCAGGTCGAGGCTCATGAGCTTAAGGATGATCTGGTCACTTATAATGAAGCTATAAATTATGTTGATTCTAAATCTTGGAAACAGGTTATGAACAATGAGATGGATTCTATGAAATCCAACTCTGTTTGGGAACTTGTAGATTTGCCGGATGGAATAAAACCCATTAGATGCAAATAGGTCTATAAAAGAAAAAAGGATGCGGAAGGGAGAGTAGAAACTTTCAAAGTTAGACTAGTTGCAAAGGGGTACACGCAAAAGGCTGGAATTGATTACGATGAAACCTTTTCACCTGTTGCTATGCTAAAGTCTATCCGTATTCTTCTGTCCATTGCTATAGCTCTCGATTACGAGATCTAGCAAATGGATGTCAAGACAGCATTCTTGAATGGCCATCTTGAGGAAAGTATCTACATGATATAGCCCAAAGGGTTCATAGCAAAAGGCCAAGACAAGAAAGTCTACAAGTTGCTTAGATCCATTTATGGATTAAAGCAAGCATCCCACTCATGGAACCAGAGATTTGATTAAGTGATCAAGACTTTCAGTTTTGAGTAGAACGTTGATGAACCCTATGTTTATAAACGTATTAAGGATGGAAAAGTGGTCTTTCTGATACTCTATGTCGATGATATACTGCTCATTGGGAATGATGTAGGGAACTTATCATCGGTCAAACTTTGGTTACACCAACAGTTTGACATGAAGGACTTGGGAGAAGCTAATTATGTTCTAGGCATTCATCTCTTCAGAGATCGAAAGAACAAAATGATAGCGTTATCCCAAGCTTCATACATAGATAAAATAATTGATAAATATGCAATGCAAGAGGCAAAGAAAGATACACAACCTTCTACTACCGGTCTAACTCTTTCATTGGATGACTGTCCAAAGACATCGGAAGAAAGAGAGCATATGAGTAAGGTCCCTTATGCATCCGCTGTGGGTAGCCTTATGTATGCTATGTTTTGCACTCGCCCAAACATATGTTTTGCAGTAGGTATGGTGAGTTGATATCAAGTGAATCCTGGAACCAAGCACTGGCAAGCAGTAAAGCGTATATTCAAGTATCTTAAGAGAATGAGGGATTATATGCTAGTGTATTCTGGAGGGGACTTAACACCCGTAGGATACACAGACTCAGACTTCCAGACTTGCAAGGATTCGAGAAAATCGACATCTAGATCAGTGTTCTTGCTCGGAGGAGGTGCCATTGTATGGAGGAGCGTGAAGCAGGGCTGCACAACTGACTCTACTATGGAGGCTGAGTATGTGGCTACGGCTGAGGCATCTAAAGAAGCTATTTGGCTCCGCAAGTTCTTTAAAGACCTTGAGGTCATTCCGAGTGTTAACAAGCCTATCACACTTTACTGTGATAACACTGGAGCTATTGCCAACACAAGGGAATCTCGGCACCACAAGAAGACCAAGCACATAGATCGGAGATATCATATTATTAGAGGGCACGTGGAGACAGGAAAAGTAGATGTATGTAAGATCGCATCCGAGGACAACATTGCCAATCCCTTTACTAAGACATTTGTGGCTAGAAGCTTTGAGAGGCATGTAGAGGCAATGGGGATGCATAACATGGCACATCTGCTGGCTTAAGGTAAGTGGGAGATTGTTAGGAAATGCCCTAAGCATTAGAGACATTTTGATGTATTTATTTTGAATTGGATAATAAAATTATATATATATAGAGGTTATTCATTACATTGCTGTCTATCCTCAATTTATTTACATGTTAAAGTAAATGTAAGCAAATATGGCTCCCTGACTGCTTGTGTTAAAACTGCTAGAACGTTGCATGCAATGGACTTTTGTATGTAAGAAGACAATGTTCTAAAGTAAGCGGTCTAAACTAAGGTCTGTAGTCTATGGGGTTAGACCGAGCATCTAACTCATGTTAAGACTATTATGTTGTCTAAAGCCATGGTGGGGACGGTTTGTCTTAACTGTCTGGAGCTGAACTCCTAAGTAGAGACATAGATATGTTGAAAAATCGTGAAATTTTTTTTTTTATATATACTTGCTATCTTGTATTCTTGAAAATACTTAATAATATTTAAAATACTTAGTAATATAAACACACGTCCTTACATAAGTATATCTTTAAACTTAATTCACTTTATACAAAACACACTTATCTTCTCTCTATACATTTATATATACATTCTTGTACTACACTCTTTTTACAGCGGATAGTTTGTGTAGCAGATCCACAACCCGTCCATGACACCATGGGAATGTGCCTGCCAGTCCCTTTTTCTCTTTCTCTTCATAATGCATGTTGTTTACCTTTGTTACCTATATCACGAACAGACTAGTAAGCTAGAGCTCAGTAAGTACAAACATATAGACAAAGCATGAATTATATCTAACACTTAGAGTTAGTCTATTAGGTGTGTCTATTTTCGGTTCATATGGTTTCTTCGTTCTTTCTATTCTATCTTTTTCTTTTCTTTTCTTTTCTTTTCTTTCTTTATCTTTCTCTATCTTTCTTTATCTTTCACTTGTGGGCCTGTGGCTGGACGTACCTAATGTGTGCAGACCAATAGGGGAAAGGGGGAGCGACCCACCAATCAACCCGAAAGTCGATCTCGCACTACAAACTTGGGGCAGTGCATTAGCCATTAACTACCTTAAGCTTGCGGTAGCACCACACATCTGGTGTGGAGGCTATTCTTAACTCTTAAACCTCACAGTTGGGGAGGCCGGTACGCCAACCATTACATTTTCAGTCTTATTATCTTGCTTATATTTATCTTTTTATTTTATTTTTTTGGTTTGCTTATGCTTTTCTACTTCGTGAACATGTTAGAACATCATGCCAAAACATATGTAACTTATACAGATAAATATAATTCTAAGGTAAGTCAGTTCGTGTGTAGACATTTAAATGTCTGTACTCACAGCGTTTGTGCTAATGTAAGCTTTCTTGAATCCTTTGGAATCCTGCGCTCGTCTCCGGTCGGGTTGCCTATAATCATTAAGGTCGTTGATTAGTTACCCTTTTACTAAATAACTTTCATTTTACTAAAATCTAAATTTAGGCTTTTAAAAACTTAACTAAAGCCTCAGGATATTATTTGAAGCCTAAACAATCCTATTTAGACCTTTCTGGAACCTCTTTGAACAATTACCATCTTGCCCTAAACTTTTGACAAAATTACCGTTTTGCCCCTAGTAGGGTTTTTCTTCGCTTATCAAGCTTCAATCTTTGATTCTGACCTTTAAAATCCTGTTTAGACTCTTCTGGGGCTCTAACGATCTTTTCCGAGCTGTTTGGAAATTTTGATCGAAATGATGAATAGTAAATTTGACATAGACTATAAACGTTTGCTTTTATTGCTTAAACTGACTTTTCTAATCCCAAAAGTCATAAAATAACCTTCTAGGAGGTTCAACATTCCTCTTTTGACCTTTCTAAAATTTTAGGTTGAAATGACCATTTTGCCCCTAATGGGATCTTAGACCATAAAATTTGTATTTTAACGTTTTAACTAGGTTTTCTATTCCAAAAAATCATAAAATAATATTTCTTAGGTCTTACTAAGCTTTTATGGCATTTCTTACCGAAATGCTCAGGTTACTATTCATCGACCCTCGGGTGGTACTATTTCACCCCTCGGGGTCCTTTCTCGTTTTTCTAACTATTCAGGACCTCAAATGGCTATTTCACTAGTTACGTAATCATTCCTTATTCTCTTCTCGAGCTTAGGTTTCTGAGGGGCTTGGGTTTCCAATTCCCGATCCTAACTTTACCCCTCGTTTCCTAAAATGCCCTTCGTGCCGTTATAAAAATTTCGGCAGCATTTCCGCTAAAATGCTAGGTTCCCGATGTTTAGGTAACGTCTCAAAACCATCTATCCTATCCTAACCTGCCACGTACTATACCACAAACCTAATTTTACGCAAAAGTTACAAACATTTTACGTAAAATTTTTCCTTTAAAACAACATCATTTCTAACGGGATTTCAACCCGTTCTTTCTAATTTTAAAGTCCAGCTTAACACATCAATTCCTCTTCATTACATTACTTAACATATCACATCATTACAAACTTTGTGTCCCTTAATTCATAAACAGATTTCTTAAGAAACATAAAGCAAAATTTTGTTTCAAAACTTTATTTGTTATCATTAAATTTTTCCATATCAATACATGTTATTACAACACAAAAACTAACCTAATCCATCAAAATTTCATGCATTTTCTCTTTGGAATCCCACGGCTCCCACTTAGGTATCAAACATAAAATTTCATTTTTATGTTCTCTTCCTTTTCTCATCAATTTCCCACATTAAATTTCATTGTCAAACCACTAGAAATCCAAGCTTGACATAAACTTTTCATTCTCCAAGATACACATACACATACATGGTTTCATACCATCTTATAACCAAACTTTTTATTCTTGCTTCCAATGCTAACCAAACTTCATTTCCATGCTTTTCTTTGTCTCAAAAACACATTAACATGCAAATATAACAAACTTAATGCAACCATTTTCCATTTCCTACACATGGTAACCCACGGATTTCATAAGAAAACAAGCACCCAAGTTGATGTTTTTCAACTCTATTTCATCACTTTCCTTTATCACCCTTTTTCACATGATTTACAACACCAAAACCATCAAATAAAATCTGAAATTCCAACTTCAAAACAGCCCATATTCCACATGGTTTTGCTTGGAAGAAGAAGAAGAAATCATGCAAAAATGAAAGTTTACCTTGCTTTCTTGATTTCTTGATGCCAGGGAGGTATTTTGCACACTTTTCTTGAACAAAACTTGAAGAAATTTTCTTGTTCTATGGGGGATTGATACACGGCAGCAAAGGGGTTGAAGAACCAGAATTTTTATGGTTTTCCCTTGCCAAAATCGTGGGTATTTGAAGCCAAAAAGGAGGGACCACTTTGCAACATTTTTAGGGACCTTTTTGCGAGCTTTTTGTGTAATTTTTCAAACCTTTAGGGGCTATTTTGCAATTAAATGAAATTGACCTGATTTTTTTTTTCTGATTTCCCCATGAAAAACCGCCACTTAACATGCCCTAGAAAGCTCTTGAAAGTTTACTAAGTTTTCCTTGACTTTTTAGGTTGACTTTGCATCCTAACCATTGGATCAAAGTGGCCTTTAACCCTAGCCCTTGGATCTTGATATACCCATACATCCATTCAAAGTTTCACACTAAATATTTGACTCCATATAATTATCTTGGTCAAAAAGTTTGACCAAATGTCAAACTGAACGGTTTTGCATTGAAATCGTGTAAACGAGTTTCTGAGGTTGTCCGTGCGATCGGTTTGCCTTATTTCACTGTGGTTTGTCTTAAAATCAAAGCCGTAATTTTTCGTCCTTTAGTGAACTTAGTTTACTTAACGTAATCTATTGGGGTTTTCAGTTTCTAAATGACATCTTCATTTTACCGAAAATGCCAAAATTTCGGCGAAAGTGCACCGGAGGACTTTTCTACCTTTTCATGCTATCAGTCTCATCTAACTCAATCTATAAACTCTTAAATCCCCTAAATCAATTATATCATCTTACCTTTTCTTTAACTAGCCTTTCCTTTTTATCTATGCTTTTCGGATACCGAAACCACTCCATTTTGAGCGTTTAGGTCCGAAATTACTTTCTCAATCATAAACTGTATTCTTTGATCATTTTTGGGAGATTTTAAATCCTTCAAAACATTTATTTATTTCTATTAATAATATCATTTGTTTATTTACAAATACAGTGTTCTCATACATTTTATTCACAAAAATCCAAGAAAAACGTAGTTTAACATAGATAACACTACTGAAATTCTTTGGATCGTCACAACATATTAGACCGGGACTAAAGCGTGATTGATCTATGAAGTCTGCTTTGAGTTGATCGATCTGCTTTTGACGTTCATTGTGCAGTAACCTTAATCTTGAGTAAATGAACAGCTTCATGTATATGACTTGTGTACTTTGATGTTCCAATGGCTAAAGCATCTCAGAGGTAGTAAGCTTATAGACTAGTTCGTTATGTGCATGACTTGTATATGATGAAGGGTTTATTTACGGATATCGGAATCATAGCTCTAATAAGGACTTAAGGGTATCCTCTTAAAGGCATTATACTGGATGTGAAAATCGATAAGGCCTTGGGTCGTCTGCTGGCCGGATGACTTCTTATTCACCTATGGTGAATAATCATTTTCTTTATTCAGTAGTATAATGGAAATTTAAGATAGCCTGATCAGTAGGATTAAACGGACTTTGACCTAAAGCTGATCGTGGATATCATATGAGGGTTCTGCATACATGACAAGGTCATTGGACAATAGCTTGTCACAGGCTTACGTAATACGGTATATAATTGGGATTTTAGTTTCAGGTTTATAGTGGTGTGACTATGAAATTAGTGATCATATGATTGAGTTGTTCGGTAAAGAATGATGATCATATGGATTCACGGGAGCCCGATTATATATGTCCAATTAGTCCTTCTACTAGCTCCACATAATTTCTTAACGTTTGGCAAAATTTATTTGTGTATGCTATTGGCTAGTTTATTTTGCATGGATGGTGTTGACATAAGATTAGGATGGTGGACAATTACTCGAACTCCAAATAAAGTTGCCATGATTTTATTTGAGATTGGATTGGAGTTGTAGAAAATTATCCATGAGAACAAGAATTTGAAATACAACTATTTTGTGGATTTTGAAATTTGAAATTTGAAATTTGAAATTTGAAATTTGAAATTTGAATTTTGAATTTTGAAATTTGAATTTTGAATTTGAAATTTTAATTTGAAATTCAAATTTGAAATTTGAAATTGAAATTCAAATTTGAAATTGAAATTCGAATTTGAAATTCGAATTTGAAATTTGAAATTGAAATTCGAATTTGAAATTTGAAATTTGAAATTTGAAATTCAAATTTTGAATCACAGTCCAAATAGGATTCGAATTTCTTATGGTAAATCCACAACGAATGAAATTCGAATTTGAGTTGGATATGGAGAGGAAAATCTTGTTAGAATCCTACTTGAATTTTGAATTCAAATCCGAACAACAATGGACGAAAATTTTAAGGATTATCCTCATGGAATTTTTAGATTTTTTGTGGATAAGGTTCAAGGAAAAATTCAAGTTTTAATCCCAATTGAATTTGGATTCTCTCCTCCCTGATTATGGCCGAAATTTTGAGGAAGATATCCTAGGAGATTTTTGGTTATTTTGGATAAGGATGAGATAAGATTCAAGCTTGAAAATTCTAGTGAAATTTTGATTATTCCCTTACCTTTTGTGGCTGAAAATTTTATGGATTTATCCTAGTGAATTTTCAAATTTTTCTAGTGGATAATAGGGAGATAAAATTCAAGTTAAAATCTTATTTAGATTTGAATTGGATAATCCTAAAGTGGCTGAAATTTTGTTGGGATTTTCCCCTTGGAAAATTTGGATTTTTTGGTTGTGGATAAGGGAGAATATCTTCTCCTAATCCAATTCGAATTTAGAGAATCACCTCATGCAAGTCTATAAATAAAGGTCCTGTCACTCTAGTTCTCTCAGACCATAGACTCTCAGGTTAGCATGCTTATTATTGCATGACTTACCATGACAGTAAGTTCTTTAGAGATCTGGGTGGTCGGAAGAAGACTAGCAGTGCGAGCATACTGATCGAGGTTCAGAGTGCCCACACACTCAGCCATCCGAGAATTGGAGAATAGTAGAGAAGGCTAGTTGGTTGAAGCCCTCCGATCATTCTCCTCCTGCAGATTGGCATCCTTAAGGTATGAGTTTAAATTGTTATTGGTTTATTATATATGACATCATGAGATATTTAACGATCTTGAAATAATTTTTATTGTTCCGCTGTGCCACTTAGATACGTTTTTATCGATTTGTTTCCTACAGTTCGCATGGTGACCTCAACAAAATGACACTCCGCACAGTAGTCTTCCGCGAAGTGGTTCTCTGTATAGTGGCCCTTGGCAAAGTAAAGAAAGATAATTAATGATGAAGCATAAACTGAGCATAAACGGTCCATGTAGAGTACATGTTACGCCCTAGATATAGTTAGAGCAAGCTTCCTAGTTGCATGATAGGACATACCCACTTGATATGCATTCTGAGATGCTACATGATATGTTTCCATGTTCCGTGTGAATGTGTGATATGATTACCAGTTTTGTATATGCCTTAAGTATGGCTTACTGTTTAAACATGTTTTGCAGTTAACATATTGTACTTACTAGGCATAAAGCTCATGGAGTGTGTTCATGCTGTAGGTAAGCGTCCTATGGCTTAAACCACAATGGGCAAGGATGGCGGCGAAGGTGAATGTAAGGCGAGGTTATGGATACACCGCGAGTATTCTTCTACACAATTTGAGATAAATAGTATTTTTGAATAGTAATCGATAAATAGTATTTTTGAATAGTGATCGTTAAATAATATTTTTGAATAGTAGTCGTTAAATAGTATACGTACGTAAATAGTAAATATGTACGCAATCAAAAAAATCCCTAAAATTTATAGTATCTAAGTAAGTAAGTTTAAGTATCAATTTTAAAGATAAAGTTAAAGTAAGCAAGTCTTTAGTGACGGTCTGGGCCACTGAGGGCTCGGGGCATCACAGTTGGTATCAGAGCGGTTTCCTGCCATCCTACCTCACATCGCCGCATACCTACCTCATCTGTCCAAGTAAGTTAGTTTTTATTATATAGTATTAGTATGTAAGTTGATGTTTGAGTTACGGTAGGTAGTCATGGTCGTACCAATAGAGCTTGTACTGGCGGAACCTGTACTAGCAGAACCCGAACTAATGGAATCTGTACCAATAGAACCAGCACTGGTAGGACCTACACCAGTGGAACTTGTTCTGGTAGACCCTCACCAAAAAAATGAAGATCGCCAGGCGAGTTTGGCTTTCCCCGCCATGCATCTAAGTAGATATGATAGTTGCCGCCGACTAGATGAGCTAGTGAAACGGATTCACAACATGGAAATCATATTCCATGCTTGCCACATCCCACGTTACCTATAGGTGGTTTTGGAGAGTGGTATGCTGGACGGACTAGTAAGAGCGTGGTGGTTAGATCGACATTGGTGTGGAGACCTGATTGTATGTTGGGAGGACTTCTGTTGAGACTTTCTCAGCAACTATAGGCCGTCGCCCATGGGGGAAAGAACTCAAGCTAAACAGTTTCAAGGGAAACTGAACCCTGAACTGCAACACTGAGTACGAAATGTGGGAACCAGCCGGAACTATAGGCAATCCCACAACAATAATAAGAAAAGGAAGAGAAACGACAGGGAAGGAGACAGCAACAAACACCTGACGTGCCCGAAATATGGAAAAGGCACCTAGGGAGTGCAAGCATGGAATGAGTGCCTGCTACTTTTGTGGCAAGGAAGGCCACTATACTAGAAACTGTTATTCCAACCCACAAAATCAACAAAACCAAGTCCGCACCGTAAGTAACCAACTCCATGCTGCCCAGACCGGAATTGAAGGCCTTTCGATCACACAAGGCAGATAGGAAGCCTTAGACAACTAAGGGAGAGTCTACGCCAAAATGAGGAGGACCCAAAGGAGTTTTGTTTTGACTAGAAAGGCAATGAAGATATCTCCGATGTAGAATCAGTACTAACCTCTGAATAGTAGTGGCCCATATTAGTAAAACTTTTGACTATGTATATAGGCATAATGGGAAGCAGTAGTTTACTGCCACTGGACCTATCCTAGTATACCCTTTTGTGATTACGTACCGGGAAGTGTGTGTGTCACTTTCACTAAATTAGAGTCTATATATATATATATTTTTTGTGTGAAAGTTTTATGAAAAGCAGTATCGTTTTTGCCCAGAGGGCCTAGATATGACATTCCAATACGTGATTGGAGTGTAATACAAGGGGCAGGACATATCCTAACACTCGGACGATGTTTCAAGGCAATATGACGCATAGCATGGAACATCACAACATAAGGAAAAGAAAGCTATAGTGTATATACATATCTGTGATAGTTGAGAAAGAAGGAAAATGATAGTTGAGTAAGAAGGAAAATGATAGGTGACACGATTTCCTAGCATGGGAGTAAAGGACTTACAATTTCTTTTCCACTATATGATAGAGCTAGAAAGACATCATGATCAGAATGCATACGCAAACAAACCAAGCATCCCCGAGAGGATGAGTTGATGGCACAACTCATGGCTAGGCAAGAAATGTTAAGGAACATTAGCAAGTTAAGTTGGAGCAATTTCATTAAGGAACCCAAAGAGATGTACTTCGATGAAGAAACACTAGCAACACAGCAAGATGAATACAACAACCTGCACCAAGGTAGCATTACTGTCATGGAGGAATTCTAGAAGATGGGGCAGCTGGCTCGACCATATCCAGTTTTGTTACAGGCTAAAAAAAAGAATGAGTCAGAAGAGATGTTAAGATCACCTTACGTAAAATCACGACCGTGCAGTACTGAAGAACTACTCAGAGTAGGAACTTGGGTTGTTGCCAAGTTGTACTGATCTTTAGGGCTAGTTGTCCAATGAGTTTCGAGTGGCAAGCAACACTCCTACACTCCATGTGAATGTCAGGACTGGTTTCACGCTATCAAAGTGACTCCCTGATTGTACTCCATTAATCAGGATAACTGAGTCCTGTAGGCTGTTGATATCTTTCAGGAAGATACTCTCGTGTGTATTAGGTTCTTGTGACCAGGATGAGCTCTTAACTGGGTCAAGTTTCGCCATACCACGTTCAAGTAAATCCCTGAGAAGAGTCTGGCATCAGCCTTAGTTTTTCTTTATGGGCAAGCAGGGGGAGTGAAACCACCTAAGTTCCCTACAGTTACGGATATACAAAGCTTTAATGTATGCTGTGTGCTATGACAAATCGATATGGACTTCTACAACACATGTGTAAAAAGGCTTACAACGAGACCAAGGCTGAGTTAAAGGAGGATCAAGTCAGGAGAAGAGCGAACAAAGGATGAGGAACTCAGGAAGCGAATCCTTTCAGAAGCCCATGAAACACCATACTCTGGACATCTAGGAGCAAATAAGGTATATAAGGACTTAAATGAAAGTTTTTAGTGACCTGGAATGAAGAATAACGTTGCTGAGTTCGTCATCGGATGCCTTACATTCCAGAAGGTTAAGGTAGAATACCAATACCTAGCAGGAGAATTATAGATAATTAGGCTAGCCAAGTGGAAATGGGACCATATTATGATGAATTTCGTAGACGGATTGCCAAAAACATCGAGCGACAATGACACAATTTGGGAAATTATGGACAAATTAACGAAATTAGCTTGATTTCTAGCTACAAAAGGGAGCTATTCAGTAGGAAGACTGCACGGAGTGTATGTCGATCTGACATACGAGGAGAAACCGCACGAATCCTGGCCAAAGAAGACAAAGAATTTAGGAATAAGCTTATTCCACTTGTAAAAGTGTTGTGGCGGAACCACAACATAGAAAAGGCCATATGGGAATGGAAGAGTATATGAAAAGAAACCTCCTGGACCTATTCTTATTTTCGAGGATGAAAATTTTGTAAGGAGGGTAGGTTATAAGGACTGCCATTTTCATGGCACCTACTTACCATATAATGAGACATTAAGGAATAAAATTATAGTATTTTGAGAGCTTTCGGATGGACATTTGAAGAACACGGTCAGGTACACGGTCGTGTAAGTGGTCATGTATCTTTTAAACTGTGTATGCATGAAAGAGGCTGTGTTTCCGAATAGGGCCATGTTGAGGAATTCCAACTAGTACACGCCCGTGTCCAGAATGTACACACCGGTGCTGCCCTGTACATACCCGTGTAAGAGGCCGTGTAGAAAATCGTGTACTGAGCTGAGAGCCATTGTAAAGACTCTCAAAAATTTGTTAAACCTAATTACTATATAATGAGTAATTAAGTTGGAAAATATAGTATATTTTCCAGTTGAATAGACTAAACAGATACGATACTATTTAAATACTATTCATGTAGTGAAAAGGGCGACCGCCAGTGAACCCGGTCCACCCTATTATGTGTATAAATGTATGAGATAAGCAGTATCAGGAAACTGGTCCGAATGACCATTTCTTGACACAAGACTGGTGAATAGATCACCAGAACGCTTGGACCGAACATCTGAGCACAATAGCGAGAGATAACCCTAGCAAGGGTACGATATCGAGAACATGGTCCGAATGGCCTCTACTCACCTAGAGACTGACAAAATCGGAGTCAAAGCACTCAAACTAGTCAGTTAAGTAGAAAATAATGAATAGTGAATAGTGAGAAACGTAGTGTCAAGTTATTGGCCAAGACAGCCTTAAATTGACCTAAAACTGATATATGAACGGTTAGCAAACTCGATCTGGTTGATTGAGCACAAAATGAGAATTTTAGTTTGAGAGATATGCAGTATCAGGATAAGGGTCAAGACGACCTATACTCGCTCCGAAACTGATATATTTGGACTCAGAACGTCCAAATTAGTCAATCGAACACCTGACATGTTTTTCGAGGTAGGGTCACACAGATCCCAAAAATTGGTCCAGATGAACTCTGATGGATGTAAAATTGATAAAAATGGAATCAGCATGTCCAAATTAGTCAAAAAAGACTGTGTCTAAAATTTCACCTGAGAACGCCTTGATTTACATGTGAAAGGACAACATAGTGTAGACACAACCACGTTATAGGACATGAATAGTAAATTAGACTGATAATGGGCTCTTAGATAGTATAAAACAATTAGAAATTGGCAGTATAAAAATCGGAACCCATAGGCACAATTTCAGTTGAAAACTAGAACACTACCGAAAAGGGGTCTAATACCGAAGAGGAAACCTTAGACTGCAATAAGAGGCCTTCATAGATGAATTTTGGCCATAGAAAACCACGTACTTTCAGCCCCAATTTCCAGCCAAACATAACCCATAAATCATGGCCACATGCTTATGACACTATGGAATAAAATTAGCCAAAAGTGCATGAAAATACTATTGCTTTTTCATGCCATTTAATGCACCACATTAATGCAAGTTGGCCTTGGTTTTTTTTTTTTTTTTGAAAGTTCAGCCTTGAACCCCCACATTTGGATGCTGTAAATGAAGAATAAATTTGCTCCAAAGTGGTCAGTGAAAGCTTAGATTAGAATGAATAAAAAATGCCAAAGTGGGGGACAAGTTCCTATTGCCTTTTTCCACCCATTAATGTAACTTTTTCTCTCTTCTTCCCAAGGCAGGCCCCCCCCCCCCCCCCCCCCCCCCCGCCCTCCCCAGCCCCCCACGTTTTTTCAGCTGGAAATGTAGCACATTTTGTTTCCTAGATTAGTTAAAGTTGGCTTAGATGTGGTTAATCTTGCTTAGCATTTGCCTATAAATAAGGCATGTGTGCCTTTGTGTCTCATTTCTTCCTTTTGGTGCACCAAATGTAGGAAAATAAACCGGTAAAAACGTATCAGAGTGGCGCAGCGGAACAATAAAAATTTTAGATCGTTAAATATCTCATGATGGCATATACACTAAATCTACAACAATTAAAACTCATACCTCAAGGACGCCAATCTGCAGGAGGAGAATGACCGGAGGCTTCAACCAACTAGCCTTCTCTACTATTCTCCAATTCCCGAATGGCTGAGTGTGTGGGCACTCTGAACCTCGATCGGTATGCTAGCACTGCTAGTCTTTTTCCGACCACCCAGATCTCTAAAGAACTTTATTGTCACGATGAGCTGTGCAACAATAAGCCTGCTCACCTGAGAGTCTGTGGTCTAAGAGAACTGGAGTGGCAGGACCTCTATTTATAGACCTGCATGAGGTGAATCTCTAAATTTGAATTGGATTAGGAAAAGATATTTTCCCTTATCCAAACCAAAAAATCTGAATTTTCCAAGGGAGAATCTCCACAATTAAATTCGGTTTTCCTAGGATAAATCCTATCCAAATCTAAACAAGATTTTAACTAGAATTTTATCTCCCTTTTTCAACCAAAAAATCTGAAATCTTTAGGAGAAAATCTTCTCCAAATTTTCGGCCACTTTTAGGATAAGGAAGAATCAAAATTCCACTAGGATTTTACAAGCTAAATCTCATCTCAACCTTATCCAAAAATAACCGAATTTCCTAGGATTAAGGCTCCAAAATTTCGGCCACTTTTAGGGAGGAAAGAGAATCCAAATTCAACTAGGATTGAAGCTTGAATATTCCCTTGAATCTTATCCACAAAATCCGAATTTTTCATGAGGATTATCCTCAAAAAATTCGTCCCTTATTTGTTGGGATTTGGATTCAAAATTCAAGTAGGATTCTAACAAGATTATCCTCTCCAAATCCAACTCAAAATTCGAATTTCAAACCTTGTGGATTTTCCACAACAAATTCGAATCCTACTTGGACTGTGATTCAAAATTTGAATTTCAAATTTCAAATTCAAATTTCAAATTCAAATTTCAAATTTCAAATTTCAAATTTCAAATTTAAATTTCAAATTCAAATTTCAAATTCGAATTTCAAATTCAAATTTCAAATTTAAATTTCAAATTTCAAATTTCAAATTTCAAATTTCAAATTTCAAATTCCACAAAACGGTTGTATTTCATATTCTTGTTCTCATGGATAATTTTCTACAACTCCAATCCAATCTCAAATAAAATCATGGCAACTTTATTTGGAGTTCGAATAATTGTGTACTCTATTATCCAAAACAAAATCTGAATCCAACCGGAGAGAATCTTGTCTACCATCCTAATCCTGTGTCATCACCATCCATGCATAATAAACTAGCCAATAGCATACACAAATCAATTTGCCAAACGTTAAGGAATTATGTGGAGCTAGTAGAGGGACTGATTGGACATATATAATCGGGCTCCCGTGATTCCATATGATCATCATTCTGTACCGAACAACTCAATCATATGATCACTAATTTCAGAGTCACACCACTATAAACCTGAAACTGAACTCCCAATTATATACCGTATTACGTAAGCCTGTGACGAGCTACCATCCAATGACCTTGTCATATATGCAAAACCCTCATATGATATCCATGATCAGTCTTAGGTCAAAGTCCATTTAATCCTACTGATCAGGTTATCTTAAAGTTCCATTATACTACCGAATCAAGAAAATGATTATTCACCATATGTGAATAAGAAGTCATCCGCCCAGCAGACGACCTAAGGCCTTGTCCATTTTCACATTCAGTATAATGCCTTTAAGAGGATACCTTTAACTCCTCAGAGCTATGATTCCGATATCTGCAAACAAACCCTTCATCGTATACAAGTCATGCACCCAACGAACCGGTCTATAAGCTTACTACCTCTGAGACGCTTTAGCCATTGGAACATCAAAGTACACAAGTCATATACATGAAGTAGTTCATTTACTCAGGATTAAGGTTATTGCATAATGAACGTCAAAAGCAGATTGATCCACTCATAGCGGACTACGTAGATCAATCACGCTTTAGTCCCGGTCTAATATGTCACCTCCGAGCAACATATCCATGTCTCTACTTGGGAGTCCAGCTCCAGACAGTCAAGACAGACCGTCCCCTCCAAGGCTTTAGACAACATAATAGTCTTAACATGAGTTAGATGCTCGGTCTAACCCCATAGACTACAGACCATAGTTTAGACTGCTAACTTTAGAACATTGTCTTCTCGCATGCAAAAGTCCATTGCATGCAACGTTCTAACAGTTTTAACACAAGCAGTCAGTGAGCCATATTTGCTTACATTTACTTTAACATGTAAATAAGATGAGGACAGATAGCAATGTAATGAATAACCTCTATATATAATTTTATTATCCAGTTCAAAATGAATACATCAAAAATGTCTCTAATACTTAGGGCATTTCCTAACACCAAAGACCCTAAAGCACTAAAGTTTTTCAACCTATTTTTCTTCAGCAAACCCATGCCCTTTTGTAGCCCCAAAACACTCTAAAGTTCACAAAATTTTTTACCAAAAACCAGCCACACACACTAGCTTACATTCGAGCCTTTCACTCAAGCCACTTTAAGGTCATTCTTCGGTAAGTTGCTAGGACATCTCTTTTGTGATTTTGTTGTCTTTTTAGTTTGGTAACCAAAGAGGAATTTTGTGTTCTCTTCAGCCCCAAGACTGAGCCCTTTTCCCTTCTTAGTCCACACGAGGATTTGTGCCCCCTCCCCCCCTTCGGTTTGTTTTGTGCTTTGTTCATAGCACCCTAAGGTATAACCTAAAAAACCCTTCCTTTTTGTGGTTAGTTTATTTTAAGCTTTGATCAAAGGGATTTATATGTATTTGTTCAAGCCATGGGTTGTAATAATCTTTATTTTAGCCCTTAGCATTATGGTTGTGTATTTGTGGTTATGTACTTGAGTTTTACATTTTTTTTTTGTGGATGAATGTACATGAACGTTTTAGGAAGGACTGGACACAAATCTGTCCAGCTTTAGGGCCACAGTTTTGGCCAATTTTGAATGTGATAATAGCTGTTTTTAAGGATTTGTAAAACATGGAACTTTAAGGAAATTTATTATGTGCAATTTTACGTCAAATAGAGGTTGGCCAAAAAAGAATCTAAGATAGGTTATAGGGACGGCCTTAGGTTTTTGCAAAACTAGCCCTTTTAGAGTCCGAACTGGACTCCGGTCAAAACATGAAAATTTTAGATTACGTCGAAACCTTTGAGATGACTCATGCATATTTGAAAAATTTAGCCGTTTCTGGTCTCAAACAGAGCCGTTTTTAAAAGTGTGCAAAACTGGGAATTTTTGTAAAAACTGGGCACAAAAATTGGCCACGGGTTTTGAAAGATTCGGACCCATTGGAGGCCAAATCGAGCTCCGAGATGTTCATGAGAGTTATTCATCTCATTGAGGAAAATAATTTTATGTTCACCAATTTCACAAATTAAATCGTTTCGGACAAGTTTTAAATGGTTTTCGGAAGATGGTTCAAAAACCAACCTTTTTGACTTGAACACCAACATGTGTTCTCTCTTTTAAAAATGTAGACTGATTTTTATAAAAATGCCCCTACCTTCCAATGAGGTGCTAAGTGGTCAATTTTAAAGGACTACATTGCCCCAAAATTTTACTAGGATTTTAGGACGTTTTTCAAAAAAATGGCAAAGGTAGCCCGGTTGGCTACTACACCAATATACAAGGTAACTAGTTAGATGACTAGCCTAACTAGTCAATAGGCCCAACGTGAGGTAATTGGTTAGTGGATTAATCGGTTAACCAATCAATACACTAGGTAACTCGATAGGTTATACAATCCAATATGCATGGTAGCCTGGCAGACTATATAGTTAATGACACGCGAGGTAACCGGTCAGTGGACTAGTCAGTCAACCAGTCAAAGATCGAGTTTGAACATGATAGTGAGATACGATGATTAATTTGTCAAGTAGACGAATTAATCAGTCATGGTAGATATCGGTGCTGCCAAAGTAGAGCAGTTGGTACCTAGGGGCATCGATACCCTATAATGATAAGAATTTATAGTCACTAACGACCTTAGTGACTTAAGAGTGAATATTAATGACAATGCATTATCGTTACAGGTCGACACCTGTAATTTACATCGAGGCAAAGTGCGAACTGTTGGCAAACAACTAAGTAAAACTCCACCTACGGCATGAATAAAATGAATTTAAAGTGATGTTTTTACAGTATGTTAAGTATGTATGCCATGCACACATTGTTGCACAGCATGTATAAGAGCACATAATTTCACAATCGCATAGATTGATGAAAGAACAAGTTAGATGCCATTAGATCCCTATCATGTAAGATTAACAGAACTTATGGCACGAGAATAACATATATGATTCAACAATTGGGAAATTGTTAAGCAATGTTGTACCGGCCCTTTTCTGTTTGAAGAGGTTTTTGATTTATTGACGGTTCTCCGCATAGTGACCTCAACAAAATGACTCTCCACACAGTGGTCCTCCGTGAAGTGGCTCTCCGCACAGTGGCCCTTAGCAAAGTAAAGAAAGATAATTAATGATTAAGCATAAGCTGAGCATAAACGGTTCATGTAAAGTACACATTACGCCCTAGATATAGTTAGAGCAAGCTTCCTAGTTGCATGATAGGACATGCCCACTTGATATGCATTCTGAGATGCTACATGATATGTTTCCATGTTCCGTGTGAATGTGTGATATGATTGCTAGTTTTGTATATGCCTTAAGTATGGCTTACTGTTTAAACATGTTTTGCCGTTAACATGTTGTACTTACTGGGCATAAAGCTCACGGAGTGTGTTCATGCTGTAGGTGAGCATCCTATGGCTTAAACCATAATAGGTGATGATGGCGACCAAGGTGAATGTGAGGCAAGGTTATAGAGACACCGCGAGTATTCTTCCGCACAATTTGAGATAAATAGTATTTTTAAATAGTAATCGATAAATAGTATTTTTGAATAGTGATGGTTAAATAATATTTTTAAATAGTAGCTGTTAAATAGTACACATAAATGAATAGTAAATACGTATGCAATTAAAAAAAATCCTTAAAATTTATAGTATCTGAGTAAGTAAGTTTAAGTATCAGTTTTAAAGACAAATTTAAAGTAAGCAAGTCTTTGCTGACGGTCTGAGCCACTAAGGGCTCGGGCGTCACATAGAGTGCCTTATACGGTGCCATCCCAATCAAGGAATGGTAGCTATTATATTATGAGAACTCAATCAAAGGTAGATTCTTGTCCCAATTTCCTTGGAAGTCTAGGACACAAGCTCTCAATCTATCTTGTAATGTCTGTATGGTCCTCTTGGACTGGTCGTTAGTCTGAGGATGGAAGGTTATGCTAAACTTCAGTCTGGTTCCTAAGGAAGCCTGGACGCTCTGCCAGAACATGAAGGTGAAGCATCCATCATGATCTGAAATAATGGACTTTGGCACTCTGTGCAGTCTTACTATCTAAGCTACGTACATTTCTACCAGCCTTTCTACCAAGTAGCTCACTTTCATAGCTAGAAATCGAGCTGATTTCGTTAATCAGTCTATAATTACCCAGATTGCATCGTTGCCACTTGACATCCTCAGTAATGTGACTACGAAATCCATCGTAATCTGGTCCCATTTCCATTTGGGTAGCTTGATCTTTTGTAGTTCTTCTACTGGCCATTGATGTCCCACTTTAATCTTCTAACACATAAGGCATCTAGCAACAAACTCAGCCATGTCATTCTTCATTCTTGGCCACTAAAAACTTTCCTTTAGGTCCTTATACATCTTGTTCACCCCTGGATGTACAGAATATGGCATCTTGTGAGCTTCTGAAAGGATTCGCATCCTGAGTTCTTTATCTTTTGGAACACACACTCTATCTCTGTAACAGAGTATGCCGTCCTTAGAGACTCTAAACTCTAAACTCTCATCCTCTATAGCTTCCTTTCTGAGCTTATTCAGGGATGAATCGAGGTCCTAATCGGCCTTGATTTCTTCTAAGAGCATCAATTGGAGGGTCATTTCAGATAACCTCCCTGTCAAAATCTCGATCTCACTGCTGCGTAGCTCATTTTGTAGTGCTTCCGACAAGGCACGAATAGTCATAAGTGACGAAGAATGCTTTCAGCCACCTTATTGGCTTTCCCTGGATGGTATAGGGTCTCATGGTCGTAATCCTTTACCAGTTCTAGCCATTTTCGCTGCCTCATATTAAGCTCTTTCTGCATGAAGATGCACTTGAGGCTTTAGGGGTCCGTGTAAATTTCACACTTGACACTGTATAGGTAGTGCCTCCATATCTTGAGTGTGAAAATGACCACTGCTAGCTCTAGATCGTGTGTTGGATAGTTTTTTTCATGGTCCTTGAGTTGTCACGAAGCGTACGCGACCACTCTACCATTTTGCATCAACATGGCTCTTAATCCGGTCTTGGATGCATCACTATAAATTACGAAATTTACCTAACCAGCATCTGGAATGGTCAGTGTTGAAGCACTTATGAGTCATCGTTTCAGCTCTTGGAAGCTCTTTTCACATTATTTGTCCACTAATACTTTTTTCCTTCTTGATGAGCGCTATGAGTAGTGCGGCTAGCTTCGAAAAGCCTTCGACAAAGCACCAGCAATACCCTACTAGGCCTAGGAAACTGGGAATCTCTGTCACATTTCTCGGAGTTGGCCATGCTCTAACTGCCTCAACCTTTGACGGGTCCACAGATTTTCCCTCCTTGAAGACTAGGTGGCCTAGGAAATGGAATTTGTCCAGTCAAAACTTGCACTTGGAGAATTTGGCACACAGTTGATGATCTCATAGCTTGCATAAGATGGCCTTTAAATGCTCTTCATGCTCCTCCTTCATTTTTGAGTATACAAGTATGTCATCGATGAACACAATGACAAACTTGTCTAAGAAGTCCTTGAACATGCTGTTCATCAGGTCCATAAAGGCCGCTGGGGCATTAGTCAGTCTGAACGACATGACTAGAAACTCATAGTGTCCATACCGAGTTCAGAAAGCTATTTTGGGTACATCTTCATCCTTGATTCACAACTGGTGGTACCCTGAGTGTAGATCTATTTTCGAGAACACTACAGCATCTCAGAGTTGATCAAATAGATCATTGATCCATGGCAACGGATACTTGTTCTTGACCATGATTTTGTTCAGCTCTTTATAATCGATGCATATCCTCAGCGCTCCGTCCTTTTTCTTCATGAACAACACGAGTGCTCCCTAAGGAGAACAGCTCTGTTGGATAAATCCCTTGTCTATAAAGTCCTTCAGCTGGGCTTGGAGCTCTATTAGTTCTGCAGGGGCCATTCGGTATGGGGCATTGGAGATGGGGGCTAATCTTGGTAGAAGTTCGATCTCAAACAATATTTCACACTTAGGTGGAAGTCCTGGGAGATCTTCTGGAAATACTTCCACGAACACTCTAACCACTGGCATGCTATCCGGCCCTATATCTGTTAGGAAATGCCTTAAGCATTAGAGACATTTTTTATGTATTTATTTTGAACTGGATAATAAAATTATATATAGAGGTTATTCATTATATTGCTATCTGTCCTCATTTTATTTACATGTTAAAGTAAATGTAAGCAAATATGGCTCACTGACTGCTTGTGTTAAAACTGTTAAAACGTTGCATGCAATGGACTTTTGTATGCGAGAAGATAATGTTCTAAAGTTAGCGGTCTAAACTATGGTCTGTAGTCTATAGGGTTAGACCGAGCATCTAACTCATGTTAAGACTATTATGTTGTCTAAAGCCTTGGAGGGGACAGTTTGTCTTGACTGTCTAGAGTTGGACTCCCAAGTAGAGACATAGATATGTTGCTTGGTGGTGACATATTAGACCGAGACTAAAGCGTGATTGATCTACGTAGTCCGATATGAGTGGATCAATCTGCTTTTGACGTTCATTATGCAATAACCTTAATCCTGAGTAAATGAACTATTTCATGTATATGACTTGTGTACTTTGATGTTCCAATGGCTAAAGCATCTCAGAGGTAGTAAGCTTATAGACCGGTTCGTTAGGTGCATGACTTGTATACGATGAAAGGTTTGTTTGCAGATATCGGAATCATAGCTCTGAGGAGTTAAAGGTATCCTCTTAAAGACATTATACTGAATGTGAAAATGGACAAGGCCTTGGGTCGTCTGCTGGGTGGATGACTTCTTATTCACATATAATGAATAATCATTTTCTTAATTCGGTAGTATAATGGAACTTTAAGATAGCCTGATCAATAGGATTAAACGGACTTTGACCTAAGGCTGATCATGGATATCATATGAGGGTTTTGCATATATGACAAGGTCATTGGATAGTAGCTCGTCACAGGCTTATGTAATACGGTATATAATTGGGAGTTCAGTTTCAGGTTTATAGTGGTGTGATTCTGAAATTAGTGATCATATGATTGAGTTGTTCGGTACAGAATGATGATCATACGGAATCACGGGAGCCCGATTATATATGTCCAATCAGTCCCTCTACTAGCTTCACATAATTCCTTAATGTTTGGCAAATTGATTTGTGTATGCTCTTGGCTGGTTTATTATGCATGGATGGTGATGACATAGGATTAGGATGGTAGACAAGATTCTCTCCGATTGGATTCAGATTTTGTTTTGGATAATAGAGTACACAATTATTCGAACTCCAAATAAAGTTACCATGATTTTATTTGAGATTGGATTGGAGTTGTAGAAAATTATCTATGAGAATAAGAATTTGAAACACAACCGCTTTGTGGATTTCGAAATTTGAATTTTGAAATTTGAAATTTGAAATTTGAATTTGAAATTTGAATTTGAAATTCGAATTTGAAATTTGAATTTGAAATTAAAATTTGAAATTTGAAATTTGAAATTTGAAATTTAAATTTGAAATTCGAATTTGAAATTTGAAATTCAAATTTTGAATCACAGTCCAAGTAGGATTCGAATTTGTTGTGGAAAATCCACAAGGTTTGAAATTCAAATTTGAGTTGGATTTAGAGAGTATAATCTTGTTCGAATCCTACTTGAATTTTGAATCCAAATCCTAACAAATTATGGACGAAATTTTGAGGATAATCCTCAATGGAATTTCGGTTTTTGTGGATAAGGTTCAAGGGAAAAATTTAAGTTTCAATCCCAGTTGAATTTGGATTCTCTCCTTCCTTGAAAAGAGGCCGAAATTATGGAGGAAATCTCCTAGGAAAATTCGGTTATTTTGGATAAGGTTGAGATAAGATTCAAGCTTGAAAATCCTAGTGGAATTTTGATTCTCCCTTATCCTAAAACTAGCCGAATTTTTTGAGGAGATTTTCTTCTAGGAATTTCGGATTTTTTGGTTGAAAAAGGGAGATAAAATTCTAGTTAAAATCTTATTTAGATTTGGATTGGATTTATCCAAAATAAACCGAATTTTATTGTTGGGATTTTCCTACGGAAAAATTCAGATTTTATGGTATTGGATAAGGGAGAATATCTTTTCCTAATCCAATTCGAATTCAGAGAATCACCTCATGCAGGTCTATAAATAGAGGTCATGCCACTCCAGTTCTCTCAGACCACAGACTCTCAGGTGAGCAGGCTTATTGTTGCACAGCTCATCGTGACAATAAGTTCTTTAGAGATCTGGGTGGTCGGAAGAAGACTAGCAGTGCTAGCATACCGATCGAGGTTCAGAGTGCCCACACACTCAGCCATTCAGAAATTAGAGAATAGTAGAGAAGGCTAGTTGGTTGAAGCCTCTGGTCATTCTCCTCTTGCAAGATTGGCGTCCTTGAGGTATGAGTTTTAATTGTTGTTGGTTTATTGTATATGGCATCATGAGATATTTAACGATCTTAAAAAATTTTTATTGTTCCGCTGCGCCACTCTGATACGTTTTTATCGATTTATTTTCCTACAATATCTGCTTCTTGAATCTTGTCTACTATGTGCACTAGGAAGCCGGTGCATTTGTTGGATAATAGCTTGTGGGCCCTCATTGTTGATATCATCTTCTTTGGCTGTTTTAGCGACAGACCCTTGTAGATGAACTTCTTGCATCCAACTGGTTCGAAGGTAACCTCCCACCTTTGACAATCTATGATGGCATTTTACTTTGTGAGGAAGTCCATCCCCATAATTACGTCATAGCCATACATGTCAATGACGATCAAGTTTATACTCAATTCTCGCCCACAAATAACAAAACTTCCCCTGAGGGAAGGGCAGTTTGAAAAGTTTGTTCCATTCTATCTAAGCTCTTATCTATCTTTCTAGCAAATTCTGATGATGCGAATGAATGGGTGGCTCTAAAATTAAACAAAACTAATGCAGCTGAGTTGGCGATAGAAAGCTAACTTGTTACCATTGTTGAGGTTCCAGCTTCCACATCATCCCTCGTGAATGTATAGATTCTTCCCTGGGTGTCTGGAGCCTCCAACCTGCCTTGGGCGATCGACAGGCCTTCGATCCTAGTCTAGGTGGAGTGTAGTTGGCCCTTGGTTGTACAGGCTTGGTTCTACTGGTTCTGAGGGTGGAGTAGCAATTCTTGGCATAGTGGCCTTTCTTGCCACAGATGAAACAACCACTTATATCTTGTCTGCATTTTGGGCATAACGGGTATTAGTTGCCATTTCCTCCTCGATTATTCTTCTTCAAGGGAAAGTTCCTTTGTGGACCTTAGTTGTTAGGGTTCCCTTTCTATTTGTTGTTGTTGTTGTGGGACTACCTGTTGTATTGGCCGGTCCCCATAGTTTGCCCCTTATGTTGTGACTCGGGGTTCTGTCTACCCTTAGTCAGCTTAGCCTGTGTCCTTTCCTCCTTCCGGGCCTTAAAGATTTGAGCCCCTCTCTCTTTATCCTGAGCCAACCAATGTTCTGCTCGGACGGCCTTACTGACTCATTCAGCCACTGTTGCTGGTCCATGGTTGCCGCTGCAGACTTGGATGGCGATGTAAAGACCGCCCTGTTTATGTAACTTAAGTACCATTGAATGAGAATTCGAGGAATGAATTTTGGAATAAATTAGTGTCTTTTAGTGCAAAAGTTAAAGGACACGGTCAGGTACATGGCCATGTAAACAGCCGTATACCATTTAGACTGTTGCAATGTAAGAAGGCCCTGTCCCAGGACGTGGCTGTGTTGAGAAAATTCAACCAGTACACACCCGTGTAAGAGCCCGTGTAGAAGGTCGTGTTTTTAGCAGAGAGCCGCTGTAAAGACTCTCACGATTTATGAAACCTAATTACTATGTAATGAGTAACTAAGTTGATAAATACAATATATTTTCCAGTTGAATAGATTAAACAGGAACAGTATTGTTTAATTACTATTCATGTAATGAAAGGGGCGACTGACAGTGAAATTGGTCCACCCTATTATGTGTGTAAGTGTTTAAGATACGCAGTATTAGGAAACTAGTCCAGATGACCGTTTCCTGACACAAGATTGGTGAACAGATTATCATAACACTCGGACCGATAGTTTGAGCACAACAACGATAAATGTCCTAGCAGAGGTATAGTATCAAGAACAATGGTCCAGATGACCTCTTCTCATCCAGAAACTAACAAAATCGGAGTCAGAACACTTAGACTAGTCAGTTAAGCAGAAAATAGTGGGTAGTGAATAGTAGAAACACAGTGTAAGGTTAATGGCCAAGACAGCCCTAATTTGGCATAAAACTGATATATTAATGGTCAACAGGCTCAATCCGGTCAATTGAGCATAAAATGAAAATTTTTGTTTAAGAGATATGCAGTATTGAGAAGAGGGTCAAGACGACCTTTTCTCGCCCCGAGACTGATATATTTAGACTCAGAACGCCTAAATTAGTCAATCGGGAACCTGACACGTTTTTCAAGGTAGGATCACACAGATCCTGAAAACTAGTCTAGATGACCTCAGATGGATGCAAAACTATAAATTTGAAATCAGCATGTCCAAATTAGTCAAGAGAGGCTGTGTTTGAAATTTCACACGGGAATGCCTTGTTATGCGTGTACAAGGACAACACAGTGTAGACATAACCACAGTATAAGAAATAAATAGTAAATAGGTACAAAATGGGCTCATAGGTAGTACAACCCAACTAGAAATCATCAGTACAAAAATCAGATTCTGAAAATTCAATTCTGGATGAAAACTAGAATACTGCCAAAAAAGGGTCGGATACCGAACGCTAGAAATTAGACTGTGAAGAAAAGAGTTTGCAGATGAAATTTTCCCCTAGTAAACCATGTGCAAGCAACTAAGATAGTCCCAAACATAGCCTTAAAAAGTGGGAAAAGTTTTCCCTAACGTTACGGATGTTTTGGCCACCTTTCGATTAAACAATGCTAGAATTTCCTCACATGGCCAATAAAAATTTTTGTTTATTGGCCCCTTCACCATGCACACAACCCTTGGCTGTTGGGAGACTAAAATCGGTAGGTTTTTGTTCCCCAATTAGGCAAATTTGTGGTTTAGTTAAGTGAGCTTAAGTGTAAGTAAGATGGGTTAGATTTACCTATAAAAGGCATGCATGACCTAAGGGTACCACTTTCCTACTTTTGCACCTAAAACACAACTCTTCTTCCTCTTCCTTTTCTTGCTGTAGTAGACCATTCCACAGCCCGCAAACCTACCATTTTCAAGACCAAAAAATCTAGCCAAAAGCTTACCAAAATCCAGCCCCCTTCAAGCTTGTGTGAGGAGATTTCAATCCAAGTCATTCTAAGTTCATTTAAGGGTAAGTTTTTAGAACCAATCTTTGTGATTTTTAGTTATTGTTTTCGGTTGATGTTAAGAGAAAATTTTTAGTGTCATTTCTAGCACAAGTTGACCCCAAACCTCCTTGGTTCACACGGCCATTTTTGTCACCCAAACATTGATTCGGTGTGCTTGGTTCATAGCACGAGAGGTAAAACCGAAAACCCTCCCTTTTTGTGGTTAGTTATTTTTAAGTTTTTGATCAAGGAATTTATGTGTATTTATTTATGCAATGGTTTGTAATAAGTTTATTTTGAGCCCTTAGCTTTTCATTTTTAAGTTTATGTGGCTGTGTGGTTGCGGTTTAATTTTTATGGATGGATATGTGTATGTGTGGACGTTTTAATGGCTGGACACAAATCTGTCCCCAGATTTAGGCCACGGGTTTTAGCCATTTTGACCATGTTAGAATCTGAATTTGAGATTTGGTAAAACATAAAGTTTTAAGGAAATTTTGTTATGGTCATTTTTGCATCAAATAGGTTTTGGCCAAAAATGACACTAAGATAGGTTTTTTGAGTGGTTTTCATTCGGTATCCAAAACTGGGACTGAAAATCTAAGCCCAAGAACAGTTTCGGGTTTTGTTAAAAATGACCCACTTAGAGTCTGAACTGGGTCTCGGGCTCAAATGAAAGTTGTAGATCTTGTCAAAACCTTTAGGATGACCTATGTGTGTTTTAAAAAGTTGGCCGTTTTAGGCATCAAACAGAGCCATTTTTAAAATAGCATAAAACTGGGATTTTACTAAAACTGGACATAAGTTAGCCACGGGTTTAGTGAGTTTAGGAGCCGTTAGAGTTTGATTTGAGCTCCGAGATGAACACGAGAGTTGTTCATCTTGTCGAGGATGAAAAATTTTATATTCACCATGTAATGACCGCCATTTTCATGGCACCTACTTACCATATAATAAGTCACTAAGGAATAAAATGACAATAATTTAATGCCTTCTAGTGTAAATTTAAGTAACACGGTCAGGTACACGGCCATGTGAGTGACCGTGTACCATTCAAACTGTGTATCTGTGAGAAGCCACGTGAATGTACATAGCCGTGTAGTGTAACACGGACAAGTATACGGCCATGTAAGAGGTCCTGTACCACTCGGATAAATGAATGTGTTTCAAAGACACGGCAGTGTTGAGTAGTCTCAACTAGTACATGCCCGTATCTGAAATGTACACGCCCGTGTAAGAGTCCATGTAGAAGGCTGTGTAATGAGCAGAGAGCCATAGTAATAACTCTCATAAATTATGAAACTGAATTACTATGTAATGAGTAATTAAGTTAATAAATACAGTATACTTTCCAGTTGAAGGAATTAAACATGCACAGTAACGTTTAATTACTATTCATGTAGTGACAGGGGCAACCAATAGAGAAATCGGTCCACCCTATTGTGTGAGTGTGCGTGTGAGACACGCAGTATCAAGAAATTGGTCCCAACGACCATTTCTTGACACAGAATTGATGAGCTAGTCATTAGTACGCTCAGATTGGTCATCTGAGCACAGCAGCAATAATTGCCCTAATAGATATGTAGTATCGAGAAAAGTGGTCTAGATGACCTCTTCTCACCCATAGACTGACAAAATCAATGTCAGAACGGTCAGATTAGCCAGTCAGATAGTGATTAGTGACTAGTGAATAAAGAGATATGCAGTGTCAGGTTAGTCGCCAAGACGGCCTTAATTTGGCATAAAATTGATATATTAGTAGTCAACAGGCTTAATCTGGTCAATTGAGCACAAAATGTAAATATGTTGAGAGGCACACAGTATCGGGATGAGGGTCAAGACGACCTTTTCTCTGTTAGGAAATGCCCTAAGTATTAGAGACATTTTGATGTATTCATTTTGAACTGGATAATAAAATTATATACATAGAGGTTATTCATTACATTGCTATTTGTCCTCGTCTTATTTACACGTTAAAGTAAATGTAAGCAAATATGGCTCACTGACTGCTTGTGTTAAAACTGTTAGAACGTTGCATGCAATGGACTTTTGTATGCAAGAAGACAATGTTCTAAAGTTAGCGGTCTAAACTATGGTCTGTAGTCTATGGGGTTAGACCGAGCATCTAACTCATGATAAAGACTATTATGTTGTCTAAAGCCTTGGAGGGGACGGTTTGTCTTAACTGTCTGGAACTGGACTCCCAAGTAGAGACATAGATATGTTACTTGGTGGTGACATATTAGACCGGGACTAAAGCGTGATTGATCTACGTAGTCCGCTATGAGTGGATCAATCTACTTTTGACGTTCATTGTGCAATAACCTTAATCCTGAGTAAATGAACTACTTCATGTATATGACTTGTGTACTTTGATGTTCCAATGGCTAAAGCGTCTCAGAGGTAGTAAGCTTATAGACCGGTTCGTTGGGTGCATGACTTGTATACGATGAAGGGTTTGTTTGCAGATATCGGAATCATAGCTCTGAGGAGTTAAAGGTATCCTCTTAAAGGCATTATACTGAATGTGAAAATGGACAAGGCCTTGGGTCGTCTGCTGGGCGGATGATTTCTTATTCACATATGGTGAATAATCATTTTCTTAATTCGGTAGTATAATGGAACTTTAAGATAGCCTGATCAGGAGGATTAAACGGACTTTGACCTAAGGCTGATCATGGATATCATATGAGGGTTTTGCATATATGACAAGGTCATTGGATGGTAGCTCGTCACAGGCTTACGTAATACGGTATATAATTAGGAGTTCAGTTTCAGGTTTATAGTGGTGTGACTCTGAAATTAGTGATCATATGATTGAGTTGTTCGGTACAGAATGATGATCATATGGAATCACGGGAGCCCGATTATATATGTCCAATCAGTCCCTCTACTAGCTCCACATAATTCCTTAACGTTTGGCAAAATTGATTTGTGTATGCTATTGGCTAGTTTATTATGCATGGATGGTGATGACACAGGATTAGGATGGTAGACAAGATTCTCTCCGGTTGGATTCAGACTTTGTTTTGGATAATAGAGTACACAATTATTCGAACTCCAAATAAAGTTGCCATGATTTTATTTGAGATTGGATTGGAGTTGTAGAAAATTATCCATGAGAACAAGAATATGAAACACAACCGTTTTGTGGAATTTGAAATTTGAATTTTGAAATTTGAAATTTGAATTTTGAAATTTGAAATTTGAATTTTGAATTTGAAATTTGAATTTGAAAATTCGAATTTGAAATTTGAATTTGAAATTTAAATTTGAAATTTGAAATTTGAAATTTGAAATTTGAATTTGAAATTTGAATTTGAAATTTGAAATTCAAATTTTGAATCACAGTCCAAGTAGGATTCGAATTTGTTGTGGAAAAATCCACAAGGTTTGAAATTCGAATTTGAGTTGGATTTGGAGAGGATGATCTTGTTAGAATCCTACTTGAATTTTGAATCCAAATCCCAACAAAAGTGGGCGAATTTTTTGAGGATAATCCTCAATGGAAAATTCGGTTTTTGTAGATAAGATTCAAGGGAAAATTCAAGTTTCAATCCTAGTTGAATTTGGATTCTCTCCCTCCCTAAAAGTGGCCGAAATTTTGGAGGCTTTATCCTAGGAAATTCGGTTATTTTTGGATAAGGTTGAGATGAGATTTAGCTTGAAAAATCCTAGTGGAATTTTGATTCTTCCTTATCCTAAAAGTGGCCGAAAATTTGGAGAAGATTTTCTCCTAAAGATTTCGGATTTTTTGGTTGAAAAAGGGAGATAAAATTCTAGTTAAAATCTTGTTTAGATTTGGATTGGATTTGTCCTAGGAAAACCGAATTTAATTGTGGAGATTCTCCCTTGGAAAATTCGGATTTTTTGGTTTGGATAAGGGAGAAAATCTTTTCCTAGTCCAATTCGAATTCAGAGAATCACCTCATGCAGGTCTATAAATAGAGGTCCTGCCACTCCAGTTCTCTCAGACCACAGACTCTCAGGTGAGCAGGCTTATTGTTGCACAGCTCATCGTGACAATAAAGTTCTTTAGAGATCTGGGTGGTCGGAAGAAGACTAGCAGTGCTAGCATACCGATCGAGGTTCAGAGTGCCCACACACTCAGCCATTCGGGAATTGGAGAATAGTAGAGAAGGCTAGTTGGTTGAAGCCTCCGGTCACTCTCCTCCTGTTCATTGGCGTCCTTGAGGTATGAGTTTTAATTGTTGTTGATTTATTGTATATGGCATCATGAGATATTTAACGATCTAAAAATTTTTATTGTTCCGCTGCGCCACTCTCATACGTTTTTTTCCGGTTTATTTTCCTACAATTGGTATCAGAGCCATCTCATGACTATGCCATGTACGTAAATTAGACAATTACTTAATCTTTTTATTTATGTATGGATTTGATATTTAGAGAGTGGCATTCTAGGGTTCCTTTATGTTGTTATCATGTATTATGTATAAAGTATGTGGTTATTTTAATTTTTTAAATTATTATAAGCATGCTTGTTTATACCAGTTATGGTTCCTTAGAATTTTGAAAAATTGTATCTAGGAATTTTTATGTAACCATGGGAGCAGTTTATTAACACTGTAATTTTCCCATGGATATTAATTCTTGTCTCTTAGAATTTTTATGGTTAGAATTTTTGAACACCAGAAACGGTTTAGGAATTTTTATGTAATTATTCTTGGAGGAGATTGAAGATTGAAGACCGTAATTTATTTTTCCCAAAAGTTAAATTTAATTTAAAGATTGAAATTTTGATTGTGTGGAAAATTTCAATTAATTGGGATTCAAATTAATTTTTGGAGATCCTAATAGGTAAATTGGAATATGACATGAAAATCGAGACACGACCCCTCGGGATAGGCCGACAAACCTTGGTGGGGCTGCAGCCCCTGCCCTCAGGCAGGATGGGGCTGCGGCAGCCCCTGAGTAGGCCCACACCACCCACGGGCGCAGGCTCTGCCTGCAGCCAGGGGTGGCCGTGGCCTGCCCAAGGCTGGCCGCAGCCTGCCGGCTGCTGCGTCCAGTCTGGGCGTGCAGCCTGGCAGGGCTGCACAAGGGGCGGCCGTGGGCTGCCAGCCCCTCCGGGGTTGGTGGCTGCCCACGGCGGCTGCCGCCTACGGGGGCGGCGGTCCGACGGTCCAAAAAATCAGAAAATTTTGATTTTTAAATTTGAGATTTAATTTTAAATCATGTTTAAAAATATGTAATTAAAAATTTGAAATTTTTGAAATTACATATTATTACACATGATGTTTTAAAATTGTTTAAAAATTTAAATTTGAAATTTAAATTTGAAATTCGAATTTGGAATTTGAATTTGAAATTTAAATTTTTGGGAGATTTAAATTTTAAATAATTCTTGGGATGAGAAATAAATGGAGAGGCTACATAAAGAAGGATACAAGAAGACGGAACAGAATTCAAGACCCAAAGAATGCTTTGGATAGAATTTTGTAATCTTTATTTTCTTTTTTCTAGGATGGAACCATAGCTTGGTTATTCTGTCAATTATTTTTTCTATGATATGTCAAGTATGTATAAATATGTATTGATGGATGTTTTGTATGCATATTTGATAACATGTCATATAGGATAGGTGAGTGCCGCTCATACTATATTGATCATACATAATTTGTCAAAACTTGCATGTTTTTCAAAATATTGAGTGGGAGAGGGTTTCAAACAAAACCCACGGCCTCCATTGTTGATCCATATGTGAAAGCATGGTAACGCCTCGCGTCAGTTCTGACCTGACCACACCCCTCGGTAGGTGTTTACCGCCGCCGGTATACTAGATTGGATCTCCTATGTGGAAAACGTGTTCGGGTGCGATCCTATTCATGACCACCCCTCGGTGGCTTGGTAGGACGTGGATCGGGTTACGTAAACAATGGTTATACACTCAAGACTCGTTTAGTTATTAACCTTCCCTAGAAGCTCTGTTAACTAAACTGGTGGCCAAATAAGCGGTTATTAATATATGTCTTAACCTTGGAGGATTTAAGGTAACATATATTAATTGGACGGGGTCCATGTTCCGGCTATTTGTTCTCATGACCACCCCTCGGTGGCTTGGGGCAATAGGTGCTGAGAATTACCGTTGCAATGCTACATGTTTTTTTTCAAGTTTCATGTAGGAACATACTTGTATGTTTTTATTTACTAAATTATCTGTATATTTGCTTGGGCTTTGTAATGATGTCTAGTATAATTTTATTTCAGTTCAAAATGTCACCGACACCCCTCATTTCAATACTTACTGAAAATAAGTTGAATGGCGACAATTATAAAGATTGGAAAAGAAATCTATTAATAGTTCTCAGCTGCGAGAGACACAAGTTTGTACTGGACGAACCATGCCCACCTGGGCCCAAACCTGACACACCACTTGAGGAGGTCCTGGTTGCCTATAATCGTTGGAGAGAATCCAATGAAATAGCTCGATGCTACATCCTTGCTAGCATGACGAGTGCTTTACAAAAGCAGCATGAGACTTATCAAGTTGCTGGGGAGATCATGGATAATCTGGAGGACATGTTCGGAGGCCAAGAAAAATTGGCTCGACAGTCCGCTATCACCAGCATTATGAACTCCAAGCAAAAGGCGGGTACTCCGGTGAAGGACCATATGATCACTCTAATGGGATTCTTCGCTGAGGCTGCCGAGAATGGTGCTGAGTTGGACTATAACACCCAGATCGAGATGGTGTTCAAGACTCTGTCTAAAGATTTTGTGGGGTTTAAGGCCGCATACAATCTGGCGACAAAGGAGTTAGGACTTACCGAGCTCATAAAGCAACTACAGGCTTATGAGCGGATGATCAGGGATGAGGATACGGTCCGACCTAAAGGAGAGGCCAATTTGGCGGAATCTTCCAATCCCTCACGGAAGAGGAAGAGGCCAAATAAGAAGCAAGTGGCTTCCAGTTCTTCTAATCCTCCTGTCTCGGACGGGAAGAAGAAGAAGAAGAACAAGAAGCCAAAGGACCCTAAAAAGTCCAAATGCTTCCACTGTGGGAAGGTAGGTCACTTCAAGAAGGCTTGCCGGGAATTCCTAGCCTCCAAGGGCAAGGAAGGTAAGGAACTTCATTACTTGGAAGCGTGTTTCGTGGAAGAATCGAAAGACACTTGGGTCATTGATTCGGGCGCCACTAATCATGTTTGTGTTTCTATGCAGGGGTTCGTGAAAACGAGAAGTCTACATGATAGGAGCCTCTCGTTGCGGACTGGAGATGGTAGTTTTGTGGTGGCTGAGGCAGTGGGAGACGTTCATCTTTATTTTGATCAATTTAGGTTTATTTTATTGAAAGACTGTTTTTATGTTCCTAATTTTAGGAGGAACCTTATATTGGTAGCTTGTTTAATAAAGGATTCTTATTCAGTTTCTTTTAGTAAAAGAGTTGATATTCGTAGAAATAAGTCTTTTATCTGTTCTGGATGGATGGATGGAAATCTATATTTGATCAGACCAAAGATGTACTCACTGCTTGACACTGAATTAATTGATAACTCTAAAAGGTTGAAAGTTTCTCACTCTAACAAGGCGTATCTTTGGCATTTAAGACTTGGTCATATTAATCAGGATAGGATTCAAAGATTGGTGAAAGACGGTCCTCTGGAATCTCTGGAGGAGGTACGACTTCCCCAATGTGAGTCTTGTCTAGAGGGTAAGATGACTAAGAGGTCTTTTGGAGCTAAGGGTACAAGGGCACAGGAGCTCTTGGAAATTGTGCACACTGACGTATGTGGCCCCATGAACGTCACAGCACGAGGAGGGTTCGAGTACTATGTCTCTTTCATAGATGATTACTCGAGGTATGGATATGTGTATCTGATGCACCGCAAAAGCGAAACCTTTGATAAGTTCAAAGAGTATCGTGCGGAAGTGGAAAAGCAATTGGATAAATCCATAAAGACACTTCGATCTGATCGAGGTGGCGAATACCTCTCCGATGAATTTCTAGGACATCTTGTAGAGAATGGGATATTATCCCAATTGACTGCACCTGGTACTCCACAACAGAATGGTGTAGCCGAAAGGAGAAACAGGACCTTATTGGATATGGTACGGTCCATGATGAGTTACTCAACGCTGCCATTATCATTTTGGGGACATGCTTTACAAACGGCGTGCTATATTCTGAACCAGGTTCCGAGCAAATCAATTCCTAGAACTCCGTATGAATTGTGGCGTGGCAGGAAGCCCTCCCTTGGACATATGAGAATATGGGGCTGCCCGGCACATGTACTGGATGGGGATGCGAAGAAGTTGGAACCAAGATCAGAATTGTGCATGTTTGTAGGGTATCCAAAGGGAACTAAAGGAGGTCTGTTCTATAACCCGAAGGAACAAAAGGTCATTGTCTCAACCCATGCGACATTCTTGGAGGAAAGTCACATGAATGACTTTAAACCTCGAAGCAAAGTGGTGCTGGAGGAGTTATCGGGTGAAAGAACTGCTCCACAGATTTCGGTCTTGGACGCAAGTCCGAGTTCCAGTGAAAGACCTGCAGACGATCAACAATTTAGGGTGCCTCGTCGTAGTGGGAGGGTTTCTAAGAAACCTAATTTCTTTATGTATGATGCTGAGGTATACCAGGCCGAGGCTTATGAGCATGAAGAAGATCCGGTCACATATGATGAAGCTATAAAGGATGTTGATTCTAGATCTTGGAAACAGGCTATGAACAATGAGATGGATTCTATGAAATCCAACTCTGTTTGGGAACTTGTAGATTTGCCGGATGGGATAAAACCCATTGGATGCAAATGGGTCTACAAAAGAAAGAAGGATGCGGAAGGGAGAGTGGAAACTTTCAAAGCTAGACTGGTTGCAAAGGGATACACGCAAAAGGCTGGAATCGATTATGAGGAAACCTTTTTGCCTGTTGCTATGCTGAAGTCTATCCGTATTCTTCTGTCCATTGCTGCGGCTCTCGATTACGAGATCTGGCAAATGGATGTCAAGACGGCATTCTTGAATGGCCATCTTGAAGAGTGTATCTATATGATACAGCCCGAAGTGTTCGTAGCAAAAGGTCAAGATAAGAAAGTCTGCAAGTTGCTTAGATCCATTTATGGATTAAAGCAGGCATCCCGCTCATGGAACCAGAGGTTTGATCAAGCGATTAAGACATTTGGTTTTGAGCAGAACGTTGATGAACCTTGTATTAAGGATGGAAAAGTGGTCTTTCTGATACTCTATGTCGATGATATACTACTCATTGGGAATGATGTAGGGAATTTATCATCGGTCAAGCTTTGGCTACACCAACAGTTTGACATGAAGGACTTAAGAGAAGCTAATTATGTTCTAGGCATTCGTCTTTTCAGAGATCAAAAGAACAAAATGATAGCATTATCCCAAGCTTTATACATAGATAAAATAATTGACAAATATGCAATGCTAGAGGCAAAGAAAGGCTCACAACCTTCTATTGCCGGTTTAACTCTTTCATTGGATGACTGTCCCAAGACATCGGAAGAAAGAGAGCGTATGAGTAAGGTCCCTTATGCATCCGCTGTGGGTAGCCTTATGTACGCTATGCTTTGCACTCGCCCGGACATATGTTTTGCAGTAGGTATGGTGAGTCGATATCAAGCGAATCCTGGAACCAAGCACTGGCAAGCAGTAAAGCATATACTCAAGTATCTTAAGAGAATGAGGGATTATATGCTAGTGTATTCTGGAGGGGACCTAACACCCGTAGGATACACGGACTCAGACTTCTAGACTTGTAAGGATTCGAGGAAATCGACATCTGGATCAGTGTTTTTACTCGGAGGAGGCGCCATTGTGTGGAGGAGCGTGAACAGGGCTGCACAGCTGACTCTACTATGGAGGTTGAGTATGTGGCTGCGGCTGAGGCATCTAAAGAAACGGTTTGGCTCCGCAAGTTCTTTAGAGACCTTGAGGTCATTCCGGGTGTTGACAAGCCTATCACACTTTACTGTGATAATACAGGGGCTATTGCCAACACAAGGGAATCTCGGCACCACAAGAGGACCAAGCACATAGATCGGAGGTATCACATTATTAGAGGGCATGTGGAGACAGGACAAGTGGATGTATGTAAGATCGCGTCCGAGGACAACATCGCTGATCCCTTTACTAAGACTTTGGTAGCTAGAAGCTTTGAGAGGCCTGTAGAGGCGATGGGGATGCGTAACATGGCACATCTACTGGCTTAGGGCAAGTGGGAGATTGTTAGGAAATGCCCTAAGTATTAGAGACATTTTGATGTATTCATTTTGAACTGGATAATAAAATTATATACATAGAGGTTATTCATTACATTGCTATTTGTCCTCGTCTTATTTACACGTTAAAGTAAATGTAAGCAAATATGGCTCACTGACTGCTTGTGTTAAAACTGTTAGAACGTTGCATGCAATGGACTTTTGTATGCAAGAAGACAATGTTCTAAAGTTAGCGGTCTAAACTATGGTCTGTAGTCTATGGGGTTAGACCGAGCATCTAATTCATGATAAAGACTATTATGTTGTCTAAAGCCTTGGAGGGGACGGTTTGTCATAACTGTCTGGAGCTGGACTCCCAAGTAGAGACATAGATATGTTACTTGGTGGTGACATATTAGACCGGGACTAAAGCGTGATTGATCTACGTAGTCCGCTATGAGTGGATCAATCTGCTTTTGACGTTCATTATGCAATAACCTTAATCCTGAGTAAATGAACTACTTCATGTATATGACTTGTGTACTTTGATGTTCCAATGGCTAAAGCGTCTCAGAGGTAGTAAGCTTATAGACCGGTTCGTTGGGTGCATGACTTGTATACGATGAAGGGTTTGTTTGCAGATATCGGAATCATAGCTCTGAGGAGTTAAAAGTATCCTCTTAAAGGCATTATACTGAATGTGAAAATGGACAAGGCCTTGGGTCGTCTGCTGGGCGGATGATTTCTTATTCACATATGGTGAATAATCATTTTCTTAATTCGGTAGTATAATGGAACTTTAAGATAGCCTGATCAGTAGGATTAAACGGACTTTGACCTAAGGCTGATCATGGATATCATATGAGGGTTTTGCATATATGACAAGGTCATTGGATGGTAGCTCGTCACAGGCTTACGTAATACGGTATATAATTGGGAGTTCAGTTTCAGGTTTATAGTGGTGTGACTCTGAAATTAGTGATCATATGATTGAGTTGTTCGGTACAGAATGATGATCATATGGAATCACGGGAGCCCGATTATATATGTCCAATCAGTCCCTCTACTAGCTCCACATAATTCCTTAACGTTTGGCAAAATTGATTTGTGTATGCTATTGGCTAGTTTATTATGCATGGATGGTGATGACACAGGATTAGGATGGTAGACAAGATTCTCTCCGGTTGGATTCAGACTTTGTTTTGGATAATAGAGTACACAATTATTCGAACTCCAAATAAAGTTGCCATGATTTTATTTGAGATTGGATTGGAGTTGTAGAAAATTATCCATGAGAACAAGAATATGAAACACAACCGTTTTGTGGAATTTGAAATTTGAATTTTGAAATTTGAAATTTGAATTTTGAAATTTGAAATTTGAATTTTGAATTTGAAATTTGAAATTGAAATTTGAATTTGAAAATTCGAATTTGAAATTTGAATTTGAAATTTAAATTTGAAATTTGAAATTTGAAATTTGAAATTTGAATTTGAAATTTGAATTTGAAATTTGAAATTCAAATTTTGAATCACAGTCCATGTAGGATTCGAATTTGTTGTGGAAAATCCACAAGGTTTGAAATTCGAATTTGAGTTGGATTTGGAGAGGATGATCTTGTTAGAATCCTACTTGAATTTTGAATCCAAATCCCAACAAAAGTGGGCGAATTTTTTGAGGATAATCCTCAATGGAAAATTCGGTTTTTGTAGATAAGATTCAAGGGAAAATTCAAGTTTCAATCCTAGTTGAATTTGGATTCTCTCCCTCCCTAAAAGTGGCCGAAATTTTGGAGGCTTTATCCTAGGAAATTCGGTTATTTTTGGATAAGGTTGAGATGAGATTTAGCTTGAAAAATCCTAGTGGAATTTTGATTCTTCCTTATCCTAAAAGTGGCCGAAAATTTGGAGAAGATTTTCTCCTAAAGATTTCGGATTTTTTGGTTGAAAAAGGGAGATAAAATTCTAGTTAAAATCTTGTTTAGATTTGGATTGGATTTGTCCTAGGAAAACCGAATTTAATTGTGGAGATTCTCCCTTGGAAAATTCGGATTTTTTGGTTTGGATAAGGGAGAAAATCTTTTCCTAGTCCAATTCGAATTCAGAGAATCACCTCATGCAGGTCTATAAATAGAGGTCCTGCCACTCCAGTTCTCTCAGACCACAGACTCTCAGGTGAGCAGGCTTATTGTTGCACAGCTCATCGTGACAATAAAGTTCTTTAGAGATCTGGGTGGTCGGAAGAAGACTAGCAGTGCTAGCATACCGATCGAGGTTCAGAGTGCCCACACACTCAGCCATTCGGGAATTGGAGAATAGTAGAGAAGGCTAGTTGGTTGAAGCCTCCGGTCACTCTCCTCCTGTTCATTGGCGTCCTTGAGGTATGAGTTTTAATTGTTGTTGATTTATTGTATATGGCATCATGAGATATTTAACGATCTAAAAATTTTTATTGTTCCGCTGCGCCACTCTGATACGTTTTTTTCCGGTTTATTTTCCTACATTCTCGCCTTGAAACTGATATATTCAGACTCAGGATGCCCAAATTAGTCAATCAGGCACCTGACACGTTTTTTGAGATGGGGTCACACAGATCCTGAAAACTAGTCTAGAAGACCTAAGATGGACGTAAAACTGATAAATTTGAAATCAGCACGTCCAAATTAGTTAGGAGAGACTGTTTGAAATTTTACGCGAAAACACCTCGTTATGCATGCGCAGTGTCAATATAGTGTAGGCCTAACCACAGTATCAAGAAATTGGTCAAGATGACCTTTTCTTGATATAAAACTGATATATTTGGAATTAGAATGCTCAAATTAGCCATTTGAGTACAAAAAGTAATTTTTCACCAAGAACCATGCAGTATCAGAAAACTGGTTGAGACGACCTCGGATGAAGATAAAACTGATATATTTGAGTTCAGCACACCCAAATTAGTCAGTATACCTTATCTTAAAATTTTTCAAAAATTTAGTATAAAAGGGTCGAAATTTTGGGAACTTTGTTAAAATGCTTCCATAATTTTCCCTTACCTTATTTTCTCCCCCACACCTCACGAATATGAACAGTGTCTGACCATCGAATCTGGCCTCTGTTTTTGACACCGCCAGCACCATTAGAAAGCTCTCGACGAGTTGAGTCCAACGGTGGACCGAGTCGACCGAACCGACGCTGGAGCACGCCGCATGCGCCACCCAAAGTCGCTGATGGTCGGAATTTTCAAACTGCCGTATCTCCGCCGTTCGACGTCCAAATGCCACGATTCTGGTCCCAATGGATTCGTGGTGAAGAGTAGAACAAAATCCAGGCCTCATTTTAGCTCAACAGCCATCAGATCGTGCCATCCAAACTCACGCCGTCACCATCATGGAATCCACCGATTCTGGCGGAGTCGAGTTGCAAAGTGGGTACCAATATGCTCAGAATAACACGTAGATCAAAAAGCCTAAATCAAGTTTGGGCAACAACGCTGGAAAACAGAGATCCAACCACCGCCACTTTCGTCGATCTTCAAAGCTCAATTTCTGGCGATAGGAGCCTCGATTGGTGAAATTGACACCACCAGTAGGTTCCTCTCGTCGAGCTCTTCAAGATGGTGGTCGCCACTTCCATCGCTGCCATGGTCAATGCCTATCAACGATGGTCAATGTCGGTCAACAACGACCGGAGACCAAAAATTGAAGAATGGCCCGTTGGCCTATTGTTGACGTTCTGGACATATCTGCGGCATTGGATTTACAAACCGGAGTTTCAAAAGTGAAGAATAACGATTCAAAGATTGTGCGGTCGAGACCGAACGGTTCGTTTAACTGCCGACGGGAACGATTTTGGTAGTGGTTTTGATCCCTTGATTCCTCATTTTATTACTGGAATAATTATGTATTAATTATGGATTACTGACTTGAGGAATTGTAAGAAAAAGGGATGAAATGTCCAAAAAGAGACTATGAGGAAATATGAATATTTTTACGTAAAAAACTGAGCTTTTATGTAAAAATTAGGCCTCTGGTTTAGTACGTGGTAGGTTAGAATAGGTTAGATAGTTTTGAGACGTTTCCTAAACGCCGGAAACCCAAAAAATAATCAGAAATGTTACCGAAATTTCTAAAATGGCACAAAGGGGTAAATGTGATCGGGATGGAAACCCGAGCCCCCTCGATTACCTAGGTCCGGGAAAGAAGGACGGACGTTTAGAGGATTAGTGAATCGTCCAATTAGAAATCTTGAAATGTAAGAAAACGACCCCTATGTCAGAATAGTACCACCCGAGGGATGGGTGTGAGCTAAGCATAAAATTTGGGATGGTTAAATTGGTAAAGGTAACCTGATAGGCTAAATAGTCAATACGCGAGGTATCCAGTCAGTTGACTGGTCGGTTAACCAGTCAAGGACCGAGTCTAAACGGGATAGTGAAAGATAGTGATTAATTTGTCAAGTAGACAAATTAATCAAGCACGATTAGAAATTAGATATCAAAAAATTCGCAAAGTAGAGCAGTTGGCTACCGATAGCCATCGGTACCACACAATGATAGATTTATTAGTTCCTAACGATAGAGTGACCTAAGAGCGACGTTAATTAATTTATTGAGCAAATTAATTAATTAACCACGATTAGAAATTAGAGAAAATCAAATTCTTAAGAAGAGGGCAATTAGTACCGATAAGGATCGGTATCACCTAACGACGGAGTTTTTGTTAGTCACTAATGACCATAGTGACCTAAGAGCAAATGTTAATGAAATGCATTATGATTACAGGGAAGTACTTGTATTGTGACAAAGTCGAGAGTATAAACTGTCCACTGACAGGTAAGTACAACTCCACCTACAACATGTAGTCTCCAAGGAAGGAGTATCAGTATACCCTGTAAAGGTTGAAGCAGTTAGTGCATGGCCAACCCTGAGGAATGTGACAGAGATCCGTAGTTTCCTAGGACTAGCGGGTTATTATCGGCTTTTCATTGAAGGTTTTTCAAAGCTAGCCGCACCACTCACAGCGCTAACCAAGAAGGAAAAGAAGTATGAGAGGACGGATAAGTGTGAAAGGAGCTTCCAAGAGTTGAAATGCAGACCCACAAGCACTCCGATCCTGACCATACCAGATGCTGGACAGGGAAATTTTGTGATCTACAGTGACACATCCAAGACTGGACTAGGAGTCGTACTGATATAGAATGGTAGAGTGGTCGTATATGCTTCACGATAACTCAAGGACCATGAAACGAACTACCCGATACATGACCTGTGTTAGGAAATGCCCTAAGTATTAGAGACATTTTGATGTATTCATTTTGAACTGGATAATAAAATTATACTTAGAGGTTATTCATTACATTGCTATCTGTCCTCGTCTTATTTACATGTTAAAGTAAATGTAAGCAAATATGGCTCACTGACTGCTTGTGTTAAAACTGTTAGAACGTTGCATGTAATGGATTTTTGTATGCGAGAAGACAATGTTCTAAAGTTAGCAGTCTAAACTATGGTCTGTAGTCTATGGGGTTAGATCGAGCATCTAACTCATGTTAAGACTATTATGTTATCTAAAGCCTTAGAGGGGACGGTCTGTCTTGACTGTCTGGAGCTGGACTCCCAAGTAGAGACATGGATATGTTGCTTGGTGGTGACATATTAGACCGGGACTAAAGTGTGATTGATCTACGTAGTCCGCTATGAGTGGATCAATCTGCTTTTGACGTTCATTATGTAATAACCTTAATCCTGAGTAAATGAACTTCTTCATGTATATGACTTGTGTACTTTGATGTTCCAATGGCTAAAGCGTCTCAGAGGGTAGTAAGCTTATAGACCGGTTCGTTGGGTGCATGACTTGTATACGATGAAGGGTTTGTTTGCAGATATCGGAATCATAGCTCTGAGGAGTTAAAGGTATCCTCTTAAAGGCATTATACTGAATGTGAAAATGGACAAGGCCTTGGGTCGTCTGCTGGGCGGATGACTTCTTATTCACATATGGTGAATAATCATTTTCTTGATTCGGTAGTATAATGGAACTTTAAGATAGCCTGATCAGTAGGATTAAACGGACTTTGACCTAAGGCTGATCATGGATATCATATGAGGGTTTTGTATATATGACAAGGTCATTGGATGGTAGCTCGTCACAGGCTTACGTAATACGGTATATAATTGGGAGTTCAGTTTCAGGTTTATAGTGGTGTGACTCTGAAATTAGTGATCATATGATTGAGTTGTTCGGTACAGAATGATGATCATATGGAATCACGGGAGCCCGATTATATATGTCCAATCAGTCCCTCTACTAGCTCCACATAATTCCTTAACGTTTGGCAAATTGATTTGTGTATGCTATTGGCTAGTTTATTATGCATGGATGGTGATGACACAGGATTAGGATGGTAGACAAGATTCTCTCCGGTTGGATTCAGATTTTGTTTTGGATAATAGAGTACACAATTATTCGAACTCCAAATAAAGTTGCCATGATTTTATTTGAGATTGGATTGGAGTTGTAGAAAATTATCCATGAGAACGAGAATATGAAAAACAACCGTTTTGTGGAATTTGAAATTTGAATTTTGAAATTTGAAATTTGAATTTTGAAATTTGAAATTTGAATTTTGAATTTGAAATTTGAATTTGAAATTTGAATTTGAAATTCGAATTTGAAATTTGAATTTGAAATTTAAATTTGAAATTTGAAATTTGAAATTTGAAATTTGAATTTGAAATTTGAATTTGAAATTTGAAATTCAAATTTTGAATCACAGTCCAAGTAGGATTCGAATTTGTTGTGGAAAATCCACAAGGTTTGAAATTCGAATTTGAGTTGGATTAGGAGAGGATAATCTTGTTAGAATCCTACTTGAATTTTGAATCCAAATCCCAACAAATAAGGGACGAAATTTTTGAGGATAATGCTCATGAAAATTTCGGATTTTGTGGATTAGATTCAAGGGTAAATTCAAGCTTGAATCCTAGTTGAATTTGGATTCCCTTCTTCCCTAAAAGTGGCCGAAATTTTGGAGCCTAAATCCAAGGAGAATTCGGTTATTTTTTGGATAAGGTTGAGATGAGATTTAGCTTGAAAATCCTAGTGGAATTTTGATTCTCCCTTATCCATAATGGCCGAAATCTTTTGGAGGATTTTCTCCTTGTGAATTTCGGATTTTTTGGTTGAAAAAAGGGAGATAAGATTCTAGTTAAAATCTTGTTGAGATTTGGATTGGATCTATCCTAAGAAAACCGAATTTTTAGTGGAGATTATCCCTTGGAAAAATTCGGATTTTATGGGTTTGGATAAGGGAAAATATCTTTTCCTAATCCAATTCAAATTCAGAGATTCACCTGATGCAGGTCTATAAATAGAGGTCCTGCCACTCCAGTTCTCTAAGACCACAGACTCTCAGGTGAGCAGGCTTATTGTTGCACAGCTCATCGTGACAATAAAGTTCTTTAGAGATCTGGGTGGTCGGAAGAAGACTAGCAGTGCTAGCATACCGATCGAGGTTCAGAGTGCCCACACACTCAGCCATTCGGGAATTGGAGAATAGTAGAGAAGGCTAGTTGGTTGAAGCCTCCGGTCATTCTCCTCCTGCAAGATTGGCATCCTTGAGGTATGAGTTTTAATTGTTGTTGGTTTATTGTATATGGCATCATGAGATATTTAACGATCTAAAAATTTTTATTGTTCCGCTGCGCCACTCTGATACGTTTTTACCGATTTATTTTCCTACAACCTGGAGTTAGCAGCGGTCATTTTTGTGCTCAAGATTTAGAGGCACTACCTATATGGTGTCAAGTGCAAAATCTATACGAACCACCAGAGCCTCAAGTACATTTTCACATATAAGGAGCTCAACATAAGGCAACGAAGATGGCTAGAATTGGTAAAGGATTACGATTATGAAATCCTATACCACCTAGGGAAAGCCAATAAGGTGGCTGATACACTAAGTAGAAAGCATTCCTCGTCACTTATGGTTGTTTGTGCCTTGCCAGAAGTAATACAAAAGGAGCTACGCTGCAGTGAAGTCGAGATATTGACAGGGAGGTTGCCTGAAATGACCTTCCAATCGACACTCCTAGAAGAGATTAAGGCCAGTTAGGACTTCGATTCATCCCTAATCAAACCCAGAAAGGAGGCTACAGAGGACCGAAATTCTGAGTTTCGAGTCTCTAAGGATGGCATACTCTACTATAGAGATAAAATGTGTGTTCTGAAGGATAAGGAACTCAGAAAGTGAATCCTTTCAGAGGCTCACGAAACAGCATATTCTATACATCTAGGGGCAAATAAGATGTATAAGGACTTAAAAGAGAGTTTTTGGTGGCCTGAGATGAAGAATGACGTTGCAGAGTTCGTTGTCAGATGCCTCACGTGTAAGAGAATTAAGGTAGAACACCAATGGTCGGTAGGAGAACTACAGAAAATCGAGCTATCAGAGTGGAAATGGGAGTAGATTACAATGGATTTCATGGTCGGATTGCCTAGGATGTCGAGGGACAACGACGCAATCTGGGTAATTGTGGACTGATTGATGAAATCAACTCGATTTCTAGTTATAAAGCTAAGCTACTCGGTAGAAAGATTAGCAGAAATGTATGTAGCTCAGATAGTGAGACTGCACGGAGTACCAAAATCTATCATCTCAGATCATGATGGACACCTCACCTCCAGGTTTTGGTAGAGCGTACAAGCCTTATTGGGAACCAAGTTGAAGTTTAGCACAGCTTTTCACTCTCAGACTGACCAAACTGACAGTCAGTCTGAAAGGAGCATACAAACACTAAAGGATATGTTGAGAGCTTATGTCCTAGACTTCAAGGGAAACTAGGACCAGAAGCTACCATTGATCAAGTTCTTGTACAATAACAGCTACCATTCCTCGATCGGGATGGCACCGTATGAGGTACTCTATGGAAGAAAATGCTGATCTTCAGTTCATTGGTATGAGACTGGAGAGAAACAGCTTACCAACATAGATTTCGTTAAGGATACAATGATAGACATGAAGCTTATAAGAGAGAGGCTAGATACAGCACATGGTCACCAGAAGAGCTATGCGGACAAACACCATAGACCCCTCAAGTTTCGAGAAGGAGACTCTATTTTTCTCAAGGTGGCACCCATGAAAGGGGTGATGTGCTTTGGAAAGAAAGGAAAGCTTAGTCCTAGGTATATAGGACCCTTCAAGATCATCGAGAGAGTTGGGAAGGTGGCTTACAGATTAGCACTCTCTCTTGAATTAGCTTCAATGTACAATGTCTTCCTTGTCTTAATGCTAAAGAAATACATGCCAGACAGTTCCCACATTTTGAGCCAAGAGCCGGCCGAAGTACCCGCCGATCTAACATATGAAGAAAAACTTATGCAGATTTTAGTCAAGGAAGATAAAGTCCTTAGGAATAAAGTTTTACCGCTTGTAAAAGTATTGTGGCAGAACCATAATATAGAAGAAGCCACATGGAAACGGGAAGAGGATATGAAAAGAGACTTCCCGAAATTATTCTAATTTTTGAGGACGAAAATTTTGTAAGGCGGATAGATTGTAAAGACCGCCCCATTCATGTAACTTAAGTACCATTAAATGAGAATTCGATGAATGAATTTTGGAATAAATTGGTGTCTTTTAGTGAAAAAGTTAAAGGACACGGTCAGGTTCACGACCATGTAAACAGCCGTATACCGTTCGGACTGTTGCAATGTAAGAAGGCCGTGTCCCAAGATGTGGCCGTGTTGAGAAAATTCAACCAGTACACGCCCGTGTAAGAGCCCGTGTTGAAGGCCATGTTTTAAGTAGAGAGCTGCTGTAAAGGCTCTCACGATTTATGAAACCTAATTACTATGTAATAGGTAATTAAGTTGATAAATACAGTATGTTTTCTAGTTGAATAGATTAAACAACAATAGTAATATTTAATTACTATTCATGCAATGAAAGGGGCGATCGACAGTGAAATCGATCCACCCTATTATGTGTGTAAGTGTTTAAGATACGTAGTATCAGGAAACTGGTCCATATGATCGTTTCCTAACACAAGACTAGTGAACAAATCATCAGAATGCTCAAACCGATCGTCTGAGCACAACAGCGATAAATACCCTAGCGGAGGTATAGTATCAAGAACAATGGTCCAGCTGACCTCTTCTCGCCTAGAAATTAACAAAATCAGAGTCAGAACACTCAGACTAATTAGTTAAGTAGAAAACAGTGGGTAGTGAATAGTAGAAACGCAGTGTTAGGTTAATAGCTAAGACGGCCCTAATCTGGCATAAAATTGATATATTAATAGTCAGTAGGCCAAATCCGGTCAATTGAACATAAAACGAGAATTTTTATTTGAGAGATACGCAGTATAGGGAAAAGGGTCAAGACAACCTTTTCTCGCCTTGAAACTGATATATTTAGACTCAGAACGCCCAAATTAGTCAATCGAGCACCTGACACGTTTTTCAAGGTGGGATCACACAGATTTTCAAAAAATGTTCCAGACGACCTCAGATGGATGTAAAACTAATCAATTTGAAATTAGTACATCCAAATTAGTCAAGAGAGACTGTGTTTGAAATTTTACATGAGAATGCCTTGTTATGCGTGTGCAAGGACAACACAGTGTAGAGACAACCACAATATAGGAAATAAATAGTAAATAGGTACAAAATGGGCTCATAGGTAGTACAACCCAATTAGAAATCATCAGTACAAAAATTGGATTCCGAAAATCTAATTCCAGGTGAAAACTAGAACACTACAGAAAAAGGGTCGGATACCAAACGGTAGAAATTAAACTGCAAAGAGAAGACATTGCAGATGAAATTTTCCATTAGAAAATAGTGTGCAAGTAGCTAAGACAGTCCTAAACATAGCCTTAAAAAGTGGGAAATTTTTCCCTAAAGTCAGGGATGTGTTGTCCACCTTTTGATTAAACAATGCTAGAATTTCCACACATGGCCAATAAAATTTTTTTTTATTGGCCCCTTAACCATGCGCACAACCCTCGACTGTTGGGAGGCTGAAATGGGCAGGTTTTTATTCCCCAATTAGGTAAATTTTTGGTTTAATTAATTGAGCTTAAGTCTAAGTAAGATGGGTTAGATTTGCCTATAAAAGGCATGTATGACCTAAGGCTGCCACTTTCTTACTTTTGCACCCAAAACACAACTCTTCTTCCTCTTCCTTTTCTTACTGCAGCCAACCATTCCACAGCCCCCAAACCTACCATTTTCAAACTAAAAAATCTATCTAAAAGCTTACTAAAATCCAACCCTGTAATAACTGAGAAAATTCACCACTCTCGGAAATATGTACATTGTATATAATACAGTGATGTTTATGTTTAAAAATACAAAATGAATGATTTGATACTGTTTAGAATAAAGCAAAAAGTTCTAATAGTGTTAAAGTTTAGGAATTTAGAGATAGAGATTATTACCAAACAAAAAATGAGAAGAACGGTGCCAAATCGGTATTGAAAACCCTAAATGGTGCACCAGGTGCACTAAAAGACGTAAAACTTCTGGAATTAATTTTGAACAAACGGAAGCAGAATAAGGCAAACTAACTACACCGAAGACCCCAGGAACCCGCCGGGGTGATTCCAGGAAAGTTTCACCCGGGTCGATTTTCGGTCAAATAGTTGTAGAATTAATGTGAATAGTAAAAGTCAAAATATGACTTTGCCTTTATGATGTCATAATTTAATTATCAAAAAAATAAAAAGGGTGGTAGGTAAGATCAAGGGACAAGATTAAGTGTACCTTTGATCTAATGGTCCAAAAAGTAACAAAAATTAAGGAATTTTTATTTTAGAAAATTATGGAAAGAAATGGTTGCAAGGTGTCACTTTCTCATTGCCCAAAAGTGATTAATAAGACCAAAACAAAGCTAATTAATCCATTCCTTCATGCATAAGGTTCGGGCACTTTTGGAAGCTAAGAATCAAAGCTTATAAAAAAAAAAACAAACAAAACATACCATTATTTCTTTCTTGTTGAAGTTGTAGCTTTCTCCCCCCTTCACCAAGAAATTTCTCAAGTTTTTGGGGCTAAAAATTTGGAGCACAAGTTACATTTTATCAATCCAACAAGATGAGTTATGTAACTCAAACTTTCCTCTTTATTTGGTACACAAAAACTGTGTGGGAAGTGTTGAAATTCTTGGTGATGAAAGTTTGTTGTTTGGATGAATCAAGTGTTGGTATGGATTGTATTTTTCTAAGAAAGGATTAGTGTGCTTTGGTTGCATGAAAAACAACAAGATTGGTGGTTTGAAAACAAAGTTTGGTTAGGTTTTTATCAAGAAATCCGTGGCTATTGTGAGGATGGTTAGTGAAATTATTTTTATATGAAATTTTGATGAAGAAAATCTGAATTTTTCCAGCTCAGATTCAGCTATGAAGATGGCCTAATTTGACAAAAGTTAAAACATGAAAGTTGTAGGAAATTTTGTCTTAAACAACTTTTGTGAAGATCATTTTGGTAGAAAATGAGTGGAATATATAGTTTTAGGCTATGAATTGAAATCGGGTCACCCAGTGCATAAGTGTAACTAGTCTTGGATTTTTGACAAAACCAAGGCTTTGGACGCCGAATTTGACAAAAGTCAAAACATGGAATTGTTTTTCTAGATGTTATCTAAAAGTTTCATGAAGACTACTTTGGTTAAATATGAACAGAAAATGGACTTTAGCATTGATAAAGAAATCAGTGTTTTAGAAGAAGTGTGTGATGGATTATGACATTTTTAAGTTGGATCATTGTTGGTTAATGGTTCAAGAAAAATGATTTGGCATGAGAAATTGTTTAGGAAGGTTCATATGGTAAATGTGAAAAAGAATCAAGCATAATGTGCTTGAAATGTAGCTTGAAATGTGATTAAAAAAGTTGATATGTATGTAAAATTTTTACGCAAAAAGTTTAGAAAATTTTGCGTGAAATAGGCCTCTGGTATTGTATGTGGTAGAATTAGTTAGGTTAGATGGTTGAGGCATTTCCTAAACATCGGAAGCCTCAAAATTTAGTAGAAATACTGCCGAAATTTCTTTAGTAGCATAAGGGGGTATTTTAGGAAATGAGGGATAAAAGTTTAGGGTCGGGTCGAAAAATCAAACCCCCTAGAGAAATTAGAGCCTGATAAACACAAGGGAAGGTTTATGAATAGTAACCCATCCCTTCGAAACAAAAAAAAAGAGCAAAGTGAGAAAATCGACCCCCGAGGGGGGGGGGCGTTTTTGGAAAATGACTTGCAAGTTAGCGTCGAGTTAGGAAAACCCGACCCCTCGAAGATTTAGGTCAGGAAAGCCTACGTGAACATTTTAACGATTAGTAAAACATGCATTTGAGGCTCCAAAATGATAGAAAAATGAGAAACCGATGCAAGGGTCGGAAAAGTACTTCCCGAGGGTCGGGAAAGTGAAGATTAGGGAAATGGTGGAAAATAATCTGGAAAATATCCGATAGGCCTTTAAAGCCAATTTTATGGTTTTTAGGCTTAGAAAATTTAGTTTAAAAATTTAAAATACAATTTTACGGCCCACTGACCCGTTCGGGGTAAAATGGTCATTTCGACCAGAAAATCCCAGAAAAATAGAAAAAGGACATTAAACCTGTAGGTTTATCGTTTTATGATATTTGGGCTTAGAAAATCCCATTTAGGCATTAAACTGGAACTTTTATAGTCTAACGACCTATCAGGGGCAAAATGATCATTCTACCCAAAAAGTTTCAAAAAGACCCCAGAAAAAAGAAAAAAAAAAAAAAAGAGACCGTGGGAGTCTTGGTATGACTAGGTTCAGGTTTTAAGGACCGTCAGACAGTAACAACAAAAGTTACTATTCACGATCAAAGTCAAATTTACTATTCATGGTTAAAGTCAAAAATCACTATTCATATCCCAAATTGAGTTTAAGGTCAAAGAAATGGTAAATACAAAGAGAAAAATCCCGCTAGTGACAAAATTGTAATTTTACCAAAAATTAGGGGTAAAATCATAAATTTTAAAAAAGTTATTGAAAGGTCTACAAAGGGCCGTTAAGGCTTCTAAAGCCATTATAGAGCCTTAATTAGGATTTTAAACACTAAAATCAAGTTTTATCGAAAGAAATGTCAATGAATGACAATAGTACTAACTGAGGGTATCTTATGAATGGGACACCCAACGAGAGACAGGGACAAAACTGCGAAGGACCTAAGGACGACCATGTCAGCGCAAGTTTGGTAAGTATAGCCATTTACTTGTCTACCCACAAACTGACTAGTTGTACTAACTGTGCTAACTAAATCACATTAAAAGACGATTTGGGTCTAGATGAAAAGTTTAGGAAAAAGAATGATCAAGAATGCGAATAAACAAGATAATAAGATTTTAAAGTTAAATGTTGACGTACCGGCCTCCTTAAGGTGAGGTTTTAAGGTCTATAGCCTCCGCACAGAATGTGGTGCTACCCAAAAGGGCAGTAGTCGGCTGACCCTACCCCAAAAGGTGTGGTAGCTGTAATCCATCCATAAAATACGATGGATTAAGATGACCGTGAGGTAGGATGGTGGGTCGCCCCCCTCCCCTCATTGGTCTGCGCGCATTCAGTACATTCAACATTGGGCCCACAAGTGAAAATAAAGAAAGTAAAGAGAGAAAGAGAAGAAAAAAAGTAAAGACAGAATATATGGAAGCAAAGATACACAAAGCGCAGAACAATATAGTTCATAAGAAGAAATATAAAGAGGTCAGAAATCAAAGTATAGAAGGCCTAACAAGAAACTCTTAATCCTGAAAAGAAAGTATAGCAAAGCTAACTCTAGTCGCTACACTCATATCATTTTTGCATGTATGTTTGTATTTACTGAGCTTTAGGCCACTAGTCTGTTTATGGCGTAGGTGACAAGGGTAAACAGCTGGCACAATGAAGAAAGTAACTGATGGACTAGCAGACAGATTCCCGAGATGTCATGGTTAGGGAAGTGGACCCGCAAGGTTTTCTACTGCAAAAGAAAAGAAGAAAGAAAAGTTTAATGAACATGTAAAGAAAGAGAACAAAAAGTTATGTGTGTTTACAATTATGGAGTATGTATGACAAGAACAAGAAAGTTTATATGTATGTTACAAGTCATGTATATATATGTATTTTCAGTAGATTATATTTCGTTTTTTTTTTTTTTAAATCTACAGTTTCACATACACAAATTCTAAAGCCAAAGTAAGTTCTGTAAACACGTTGCCGTAAAATAAAAAGTAAAACTATGTTACATAAGAGTAAGAAGAAAAGAAAGTAGTCGATGGCCTGCGGGAGTCGAGTCACCAACAAGAGTTGTTATCGGAGCAGCGGTTCTCCCATCGACCTTCCATGACATTTCAAGTATCTGCTCTACATTGTCCAAGTAAGATAGTATTTAATTAAGTTATTATGCTTTTTTAAGCACTAAACCATGTTGTTATTGGTTCTAATAGGTAGTACACGACAACATGGTCCGTACACGAGCTACAACAGCTAGGGCAGGCCAAGAGGCCGGGTTTGTCACCATGCTAGCCAATATATAAGCACGATTGGATGCGCAAGAGCAAGAAAATCAGAGGCTATAAGATATGTTAGCCCAAAGGAACCCTGGACCAGCTGGCGTAGGAGGAGTTCCACTACCTCAAGCACCAGTGCCAGAACCACAACCAGCACCAGAACCAGCAATGCCACCAATGCTAGCTATGCTAGTAGTGGCTATTGGTGCTCAAGCCATAGTTAATCACGAGCCTTTATATGAGAAATTTAGAAGAATGAAACCGCAGGAGTTTGAAGGCTCGATAGACCCACTAGAAGCCAAAGAATGGTTGGCTTCAATCTAAACGATCTTTGAGTTCTTGAACCTTACTGACCAAGAAAAGGTTCTTTGTGCCTCCTATATGCTGAAAAAAGATGCACGGTATTGGTGGGAAATAGTAAGGATGTGAAGAAATGTTCAAACAATGACATGGAATGACTTCCTAGAGGAGGTCAATAGGAAGTTCTTCAATCTGGACACACTTCAAGCTCAGTAGAGGGAGTTCAATGATTTGAAGCAGGGAGACATGTCAGTGACTGAGGCTTGCTGTAAGTTTGATAAACTGGCCCAGCTATGTCCTCACTTGGTGCTGACCGATAATGAATGGGTACGACGCATGATTGACATGTTCTGACCAGGCATAGCGACATTAGTGGAAAGTGGGAAGACCCCACCACACACAGTAGCTGATTATGTTGGTAGGGTGATGAGAGCAGAACACCGCTTGGGCCATGCTAGAGAAGAAAGAAACAAGGCGTGGAAAGACAAGAAGAAGGAAAGAGAGCAGGCCAAGCAAACTCAGAAGAATAATCAAGCCAGTCAAAGCAGTAAGCCGAACCAAGGACCTAGACTTGGTCAAAGCCAAAATCAAAACTAGGCAAACTCAAATAGGCGAAGGGCTAACCCGAATAATAATCGGGTCAGAATGTTCACAATCTTCAACAAAGACCAAATCAGAATGTCGGTTAGGGGCGGCCAACATGTCCAAAATGTGGGAAAATGCACCTAGGAGAGTGCAAGTTTGGCACCACTACCTATTACATATGTGGCAAGGAAGGCCACTTTGCAAAGAACTGTATGTCAAATCCACAGTATCAACCTAGGTCCTTCCAACCCAGGCAACTTGTCAGATAGATGCGCACCATGCAAACTAGATTACAGGGACTCCAAATTCAAACGGGTCGACTGGAGGGTGCACCTAGCGCAAACGCTTATCTCCTGGCATATACAAAAGAGGATGTGGAGGCAGGCACCTCCAATGTGGTGACAGGTCAGTTACTTGTTGCCCAAAGCCCTGGATATGCTTTATTTGATTCAGGTGCATCACATTCATTTGTCTCGCATGATTTCGTTAAGAAAATTAACCATGCTAAGGATAAAATTGGACAAGTATTTAAGACCACCTTGCCATCTATTGAGGTATTGTTGTCTGATTATTAGCTGCGCCATGTACCAGTAATTATTGCTGATCGAGAGTTATTCATTGACTTAGTCATACTATGGTTATTCAACTACGATGTTATTTTCGGAATGGATTTCCTCAGCAAGTATCATGCAACAATTGATTGTCAACGACGAAAGGTGGTGTTTTAGTCCAGAGAAGAAGACCAGTTCAATTTTATGGACCATACACCTAGGCTATCCGACATGATAATAAGCTCCATGAAAGCAAGTAAGCTAATATCTAGTAGGTACACTGGATATTTAGCTTACATCACCAACATCGATGCTGAAGTAAAGCTACAACCGAGAGATGTACCCATAGTCAATGAATTCTTAGAAGTATTTCCAGAGGAATTACCAGGACTTCCATCAGATCGGGAAATGACCTTCAAAATCGAGTTGATACTTGGCACATCCCTGATTTCCAAGGCTTCATATAGAATGGCTCCTACAGAGCTTAAAGAATTACAAGTCCAACTAAAGGAATTACTGGAGAAAGGATTCATCTAGCCCAGCTTTTCACCAAGGGGCATTCCAGTACTGTTCATAAAGAAGAAAGATGGAACTCCATGGATGTGCATTAATTGTCGTGAACTCAATAAAGTGACGATAAAAAATAAGTATCTGTTACCTAGGATTGACGATTGATTCGATCAACTCAAGGGAGCTGCAATCTTTTCCAAGATAGATCTTTGATCAGGCTATCATCAGTTGATGATCAAGGAAGGAGACATCTCGAAGACTACATTTCAGACACAATATGGACATTATGAGTCCTTAGTCATGCCTTTCAGATTGATGAATGCACCAGCTGCTTTTATGGATATCATGAACCGAGTATTTAAGGATTATTTGGATAAGTTCGTCATTGTATTCATTGATGACATCTTTATTTACTCAAAGGACTAAGAGGAGCATGAGGAACATCTTCGGATTGCGTTACGCACTTTAAAGGAGCATTAATTGTACACCAAATTCTCAAAATGTGAATTTTGGCTGGTTAAACGACATTTCCTAGGAAATGTCGTTTAAAGGATGGGATTTCGGTAGACCCTACAAAGATAGAAGCGGTTAGCAAATGGTCTACTCTAAAGACTGTTACTGAGATTCAGAGTTTTTTGGGATTAACAGGGTACTATTGTAGGTTCATAGAGGGATTTGTAAGATTAGCTGCCCCTCTTACTGCTCTCACGTGCAAGGAGAGGAAGTTCGAATGGACAAGCAAATGTGAGGAGAGTTTCAAGGAATTAAAGAAACGGTTGACTAGTGCTCCCGTTCTTACAATCCCCAAAGATGAAGGAGAGTTTAACATTTATAATGATGCGTCTTGGATTTGATTAGGAGTTGTCTTGATGTAAGATGGAAAAGTGATAGCTTATGCTTCTCCACAGCTCAAAGAACATGATAAGAATTACCCAACTCATGATCTTGAGTTGGCAGCCGTTGTATTTGCTCTCAAGATATTACGACATTATTTATACGGAGTATGGTGTAGAATCTTCACAGACCACCAGAATTTAAAGTATTTCTTCACTCAAAAGGAACTCAATATTAGGCAAAGGAGATGGTTAGAATTGGTCAAAGATTATGACTGTGAGATCTTGTATCATCTTGACAAGGTGAATAGAGTAGCCAACGCGTTAAGTCATAAATCTACAATGCCGACAAGACTAGCCATCGACAAACTACCTAAGCCGCTTCAACATGAAATCTCCTTATTAGGAATAGAGCTAATTTATAGAAAGCTAGCTACGATGCAACTCAAACCGACACTTTTTGAAGAAATTAAGGAGGCCCAAAATCGAGATTCTATTCTTGGAAAGCTTAGGGATGAAGCTTCCAAGAATGAAAAGATAGAATTCTATATTTCTGACGATGGGATGTTACTTTCCAAGGAAGAATCTGTGTACCTGACACTAAGGAATTACGAAAAAGAATCCTGATAGAAGCCTACGATACACCTTACTTGGTACATCCGGGTAATACAAAGATGTATCAAGATTTGAAGCAGCACTTCTAGTAGAGAAGAATGAAGAATGACATTGTTAAACATGTTAGTCATTGTTTAACATGTCAAAGGGTCAAAGCAGAGCACCAAAAACCAACAGGCACACTACAACCACTAGAAATCCCATAATGGAAATGGGAAAAAGTGACTATGGATTTTGTAGTTGGACTACCGAAAACAAGTGAAGGATTTGATGTAATATGGGTAGTGGTGAATCGATTGCCGAAATTGGCTCACTTTATACCCATAAAGATGATGTATACACTGGAAAAGTTAGCAGAGCTGTACATCTCTAACATAGTGAGACTGCATAGAGTGCCGACCACTTTAGTATCAGATCGTGATAGTCGATTCACATCAAATTTCTAGACGAGTGTACAAGTAGCTATGGGCTCAGAACTGAGGTTTAGCATTACTTTTCACTCTCAGACTGATGGGCAATCTAAGTGCATAATCCAAACGCTGGAAGATATGCTTCGTGCATGCACATTGGATTTTAAAGGAGCATGGAACAAGAAGCTATCGTTGATAGAATTCTCCTATAATAACAGCTTACAAGTTTCGATTGGAATGGCTCCGTACAAAGCATTGTATGGATGCAAATGCAGATCTCCTATTCACTGGTATGATTTAAAGGAAAAGGACTTGCACAGGACAGAATTCATCCAAGAGACAATTGACGCAGTAAAGAAAATCCAACAAAGGATGAAAATTGTGCAAAGTCATCAAAAGAGCTATGCTGATAAGTGACGAAGACCCTTGGAATTAGAAGACGGAGATTTCGTATTTCTAAAGGTCACGCCAATGAAAGGTGTACTGCGCTTCGAAAAGAAAGGGAAATTTGAGTCCGCGATATGTAGGACCTTTTCCAATCATCAGCCTAGTGGGAAAGGTAGCCTATAAGCTAGCGCTCCCACCAGAGTTGTCTATAGTACATAACGTTTTCCATGTGTCAATGCTGAGAAAGTAAATATCGGATCCTTCACATGTACTCGAATACAAGCCAATTCAAGCTCGAGAAGACTTGTCCTACGAGGAGCAACCAGTCCAAATACTGGCACGAGAAGAAAAGATATTAAGGAATAGAAGCATCCCACTAGTCAAGGTGTTATGGAGGAATCATAGTGTAGAAGAGGCTACGTGGGAACAAGAAGATGAAATGAAGGCCAAATACCCGCATTTGTTTAGAATTTTTGAGGACGAAAATTTTATTAGGAGGGGTGAATGTAATGACCGAGAAAATTCACCATTCTCAGAAATATGTACATTGTATATAATGCAATGATTTTTATGTTTAAAAATGCAAAATAAATGATTTTGATACTGTTTAGAATGAAACAAAAAGTTCTAATAGTAGGTTAGGAATTTGGAGATAGAGATTATTACTGAACAAAAAATGAGAAGAACAGTGCCAAATCGGCATCGAAAACCGTAAGTAGTGCACCAGGTGCACTAAAAGACGAAAAACTTCCAGAATTAATTTTGGACAAACAGAAGCAGAATAAGGCAAACTGACTGCACCGGAGACCCCAGGAACCTACCGGGGCGATTCCGAGAAAGTTTCACTTGGGTCGATTTTCAATCAAATAGTTGTCGAATTAATGTGAATAGTAAAAGTCAAACTATGACTTTGCCTTTATGATGTCATAATTTAATTATCAAAAGAATAAAAACGGTGGTAGGTAAGATCAAGGGCCAAGATTAAGTGTGCCTTTGATCTAATGGTCCAAAAAGTGACAAAAATTAAGGAATTTTGATTTCAGAAAATTATAGAAAGAAATGGTTGCAAGGTGTCACTTTCCCATTGGCCAAAAGTGATTAATAAGACCAAAACAAAGCTAATTAACTCATTCCTTCTTGCATAAAGTTCGGCCACTTTTGGAAGCTAAGAACTGAAGCTTATAAAAAACAAAAAACAAACAAACAAAACATACCATTCTTTCTTGCTTGTTGAAGCTGTAGCCTTCTCCCCCCTTCACCAAGAAATTTCTCAAGTTTTTGGAGCTAAAAATTTGGAGCACAAGTTACCTTCCATCATTCTTTTGAGGTCAATTATGTAACTCAAACTTTTCTCCTTATTTGGTACACAAAAACTGTGTGGGAAGTGTTGAAATTCTTGGTGATGAAAGTTTGTTGTTTGGATGAATCAAGTGTTGGTATGGTTTGTATTTTTCTAAGAAAGGATTAGTGTGCTTTGGTTGCATGAAAAACAACAAGATTGGTGGTTTGAAAACAAAGTTTGGTTAGGTTTTTATCAAGAAATCCGTGGCTATTGTGAGGATGGTTGGTGAAGTTATTTTTGTATGAAATTTTGTTGAAGAAAATCTGAATTTTTGTAGCTCAGATTCGGCTATGAAGATGGCCTAATTTGACAAAAGTTAGAACATGAAAGCTGTAGGAAATTTGTTCTGAACAACTTTCGTGAAGATTATTTTGGCCGGAAATGAGTGGAATACATATTTTTAGGCTGTGCATTGAAATCGGGTCACCCAGTGCATAAGTGTAACTAGTCTCGGATTTTTGACAAAACCAAGACTTTAGAAGCCGAATTTGACAAAAGTCAAAACATGAAAGTTGTTTTTCTGGATTTATCTAAAAGTTTCATGAAGACTACTTTGGCTAAATAGGAACAGAAAATGGACTTTAGCATTGATAAACAAATCAGTGTTTTAGGAGAAGTATGTGATGGATTATGACATTTTTAAGTTGGATTATTGTTGGTTAATGGTTCAAGAAAAATGATTTGGCATGAGAAATTGTTTAGGAAGGTTCATATGGTAAATGTGAAAAAGAATCAAGCATAATGTGCATGAAATGTGGCTTGAAATGTGATTAAAAAAGTTGATATGTATGTAAAATTTTTACACAAAAGTTTAGAAAATTTTGCGTGAAATAGGTTTCTGGTATAGTATGTGGTAGAATTAGTTAGATTAGATGGTTTGAGGTGTTCGTAAACACCAAAAGCCTCAAAATTTAGCGAAAATGCTGCCGAAATTTCTTTAGCAGCATAAGGGGTATTTTAAGAAATGAGGGATAAAAGTTTAGGGTCAGGTCGGAAACCCGAACTCCCTCGAGAAATTAGAACCCAAAAAACACATGGGGCGGTTTATGAATAGTAACCCATCCCTTCGAAACACAAAAACAAAAGCAAAGTGAGAAAACCAACCCCCGAGGGGGGGGGGTGTTTTGAAAATGACTTGCAAGTTAGCATCGAGTTAGGAAAAGCTAACCCCTCAGAGATTTAGGTCAGGAAAGGCTAGGTGAACGTTTTAATGATTAGTAAAACGTTCATTTGAGGCTTCGAAACGATAGAAAAATGAAAAACCGACGTAAGGGTTGGAATAGTACTTCCCGAGGGTTGGGAAAGTGAAGATTAGGGAAATGGTAGAAAATAATCTGGAAAATACCCGATAGGCCTTGAAAGCCAATTTTATGGTTTTTAGGCTTATAAAATTTAGTTTAAAAATTTTAAATACAATTTCACGGTCCAATGACCCGTTAGGGGCAAAATGGTCATTTCGACCAGAAAATCTGAGAAAAATAGAAAAAGGACATTAAACCTGTAGGTTTATCATTTTATGATTTTTGGGCTTAGAAAATCCCATTTAGGCATTAAACTGGAACTTTTATGGTCTAACGACTTATTAGGGGAAAAATGGTCATTTTGCCCAAAAAGTTTCAAAAAGACCCAAGAAAAAAAAAAAAAAGAGACCGTGAGAGCCTTGGTATGACTCAGTTCAGGTTTTAAGGACCGTCAGACAGTAACAACATACGTTACTATTTACGATCAAAGTCAAAGTTACTATTTATTATGAATAATACTATTCATGATCAAAGTCAAAAATCACTATTCATGACCTAAATTGAGTTTAAGGTTAAAGATATGGTAAATACATAGAGAAAAATCCCGCTAGGGGCAAAATTGTAGTTTTACCAAAAATTAGGGATAAAATCGTAAATTTTCAAAAAGTTATTAAAAGGTCCAAAAAGGGTCGTTAGGGCTCTAAAACCATTATAGAGCCTTAATTAGGATTTTAAACACTAAAATCAAGTTTTATCGAAAGAAATGTTTGTGAATGACAATAGTACTAACTGTGGGTATCTTATGAATGGGACACCCGACGAGAGACAGGGACGAAACTGCGAAGGACCTAAGGACGACCACGTTAGCGCAAGTTTGGTAAGTATAGGCATTTACTTGTCTACCCACAAACTGACTGGTTGTACTAACTGTGCTGACTAAATCACATAAAAAGACGATTTCGGTCTAGATGAAAAGTTTAGGAAAAAGAATGATCAAGAATGCGAATAAGCAACATAATAAGATTTAAAACTTAAATGTTGATATACCGGCCTCCTTAAGGTGAGGTTTTTAGGTCTATAGCCTCCACACAGAATGTGGTGCTACCCAAAAGGACGATAGTTGGCTGACCCTACCCCAAAAGGCATGGTAGCTATAATCCATCCATAAAATACGATGGATTAAGATGACCTTGAGGTAGGATGCTGGGTAGGTCCCCCTACTCCCATTAGTCTGCAGGCATTCGGTATGTTCAACGTCAGGCCCACAAGTAAAAGTAAAGAAAGCAAAGAGTGAAAGAGAAGAAAAAAAGTAAAGACAGAATATATGGAAGAAAAGAAAGACAAAGAGCAGAACAATATAGTTCATAAGAAGAAACATAAAGAGGTCAGAAATCAAAGTATAGAAGGCCTAACAAGAAACTCTAACTTAGAAAAGAAAGTATACCAAAGCTAACTCTAGTCACTGCACTCATATCAGTTTTGCATGTATGTTTGTACTTACTGAGCTTTAGCTCACTAGTCTATTTGTGGTGTAGGTGACAAGGGTAAGCAGCCGGCATAATGAAGAAAGTAACTGATGAACTGGCGGACAGATTCCTGAGATGTCATGGTTAAGGAAGTGGACCAGCTAGGTTTTCTGCTACAAAAGAAAAGAAGAAAGAAAAGTTTAATGAATATGTAAAGAAAGAGAACAAGAAGTTATGTGTGTTTACAATTATGGAGTATGTATGACTGTTAGGAAATGCCTTAATCATTAGAGACATTTTGATGTACTTATTTTGAACTGAATAATAAAATTATATATAGAGGTCATTCATTACATTGTCGTGTGTCCTCATTCTATTTACATGTTAAAGTAAATGTAAGCAAATATGGCTCCCTGACTACTTGTGTTAAAACTGTTAGAACATTGCATGCAATGGACTTTTGTATGTGAGAAGACAATATTCTAAAGTAAGCGGTCTAAACTAAGGTCTGTAGTCTATGGGTGTTAGACCGAGCATCTAACTCATGTTAAGACTATTATGTTGTCTAAAGCCATGGTGGGGACAATTTGTCTTGACTGTCTGGAGCATATACTCCCAAGTAGACACATAGATATGTTGGTTGGTGGTGACATATTAGACCTGGACTAATGCATGATTGATCTACAAAGTCTACTTTGAGTGGATCAATCTGCTTTTGACGTTCATTGTGCAGTAACCTTAATCCTGAGTGGATGAACAGCTTCATGTATATGACTTGTGTACTTTGATATTCCAATGGCTAAAGCGTCTCAGAGGTAGTAAGTTTATAGACCTGTTCGTTAGGTGCATGACTTGTATACGATGAGGGGTTCATTTACAGATATCAGAATCATAGCTCTAATGAGGAGTTAATGGTATCCTCTTAAAGGCATTATACTGAATGTGAAAATAGATAAGGCCTTGGGTTTTCTATTGGGTGGATGACTTCTTATTCACATATGGTGAATAATCATTTTCTTTATTCGGTAGTATAATAGAACTTTAAGATAGCCTGATCAGTAGGATTACACGGACTTTGACCTAAGGCTGATCATGGATTTCATATGAGGGTTCTGCATACATGATAAGGTCATTGGACGATAGCTTGTCACAGGCTTACGTAATACGGTATATAATTGAGAGTTCAGTTTCAGGTTTATAGTGGTGTGACTCTGAAATTAGTGATCGCATGATTGAGTTGTTCGATAAAGAATGATGATCATATGGATTTACGAGAGCCCGATTATATATGTCCAATTGGTCCCTCTACTAGCTCCACATAATTCCTTAATGTTTGGCAAATTGATTTGAGTATGCTATTGGCTAGTTGATTATGCATGGATGGTGTTGACATAGGATTAGGATGGTGAACAAGATTCTCTCCGGTTGAATTCAGATTTTGTTTTGGATAATAGAGTACACAATTATTCGAACTCCAAATAAAGTTACCATGATTTTGTTTGAGATTGGATTGGAGTTGTAGAAAATTATCCATGAGAACAAGAATTTGAAATGCAACTATTTGTGGATTTTGAAATTTGTGTAGGAAATAAATCGGTAAAAATGTATCAGAGTGGCGCAGTGAAACAATAAAAATTTTTCAAGATCATTAAATATCTCATGATGTCATATACAATAAATCAACAACAATTTAAACTCATACCTCGAGGACGCCAATCTTGTAGGAGGAGAATCACCGGAGGGCTTCAACCAACTAGCCTTCTCTACTATTCTCCAATTCCCGAATGGCTGAGTGTGTGGGCACTCTGAACCTCGATCGGTATGCTAGCACTACTAGTCTTCTTCCAACCACCTAGATCTCTAAAGAACTTATTATCATGGTGAGTTATGCAACAATAAGCCTACTCACCTGAGAGTCTGTGGTCTAAGAGAACTGGAGTGGTAGGACCTCTATTTATAGACTTGCATGAGGTGATCCTCTAAATTCAAATTGGATTAGGAGAAGATATTCTCCCTTATCCACAACCAAAAAATCTGAATTTTCCAAGGGGAAAATCCCAACTAAAACTCGGCCACTTTAGGATTATCCAATTCAAATCTAAATAAGATTTTAACTTGAATTCTATCTCCCCTTTATCCAACCAAAAAATCCGAAAATCTCTTTAGAAAATCCTCTAAGATTTTTTAGCCACAAAAGGTAAGGAAAGAATCAAAATTCAACTAGGATTTTCAAGTTTGAATCTTATCTCATCCTTATCCAAAATAACCGAAAATCCTCATGAGATCTTCCTCAAAATTTTGACCATAATCAGGGAGGAGAGAATCCAAATTTAACTGGGATTGAAACTTGAATTTTTCCCTGAACTTTATCCATAAAAAATCTAAAAATTCCATGAGGATAATCCTCAAAATTTTCATCCATATTTGTTAGGATTTGGATTCAAAATTCAAGTAGGATTCTAACAAGATTTTCCTCTCCATATCCAACTCAAATTCGAATTTCATTCCTTGTAGATTTACCACAAGAAATTCGAATCCTACTTGGACTGTGATTCAAAATTTGAATTTCAAATTTCAAATTTAAATTTCAAATTCGAATTTCAAATTCAAATTTCAATTTCAAATTTCAATTTCAAATTTCAAATTTCAAATTTCAAATTTCAAATTTCAAAATCTGCAAAACAATTATATTTCAAATTCTTGTTCTCATGGATAATTTTCTACAACTCCAATCCAATCTCAAATAAAATCATGGCAACTTTATTTGGAGTTCGAATAATTGTGTACTCTATTATCCAAAACAAAATCTGAATTCAACCAGAGAGAATCTTGTCCACCATCCTAATCCTATGTCAACACCATCCATGCATAATCAACTACCCAATAGCATGCACAAATCAATTTGCCAAACGTTAAGGAATTATGTGGAGCTAGTAGAGGGACTAATTGGACATATATAATCGGGCTCTCGTAAATCCATATGATCATCATTCTTTATCGAACAACTCAATCATACGATCACTAATTTCAGAGTCACAAAACTATAAACCTGAAACTGAACTCTCAATTATATACCATATTACGTAAGCCTGTGACAAGCTATCGTCCAATGACCTTGTCATGTATGCAGAACCCTCATATGATATCCATGATCAGCCTTAGGTCAAAGTCCGTTTAATCCTACAGATCAGGCTATCTTAAAGTTCCGTTATACTACCGAATAAGAAAATGATTATTCACCATATGTGAATAAGAAGTCATCCGCCCAGTAGACGACCCAAGACCTTGTCCATTTTCACATCTAGTATAATGCCTTTAAGAGGATACCCTTAACTCCTTATTAGAGTTATGATTCTGATATCTGTAAACGAACCCTTCATCGTATATAAGTCATGCACCCAATGAACCGGTCTATAAGCTTACTACCTCTGAGACACTTTAGCCATTGGAAGATCAAAGTACACAAGTCATATACATGAAGCTGTTCATCCACTCAGGATTAAGGTTACTGCACAATGAACATCAAAAGCAGATTGATCCACTCAAAGCGGACTTCGTAGATCAATCATGCATTAGTCCCGGTCTAATATGTCACTACCAAGCAACATATTTATGTCTCTACTTAGGAGTACAGCTCAAGACAGTCAAGGCAAACCGTCTCCCCCATGGCTTTAGACAACATAATAGTCTTAACATGAGTTAGATGCTCAGTCTAATCCCATAGACTACAGACCTTAGTTTAGATTACTTACTTTAGAACATTGTCTTCTTGCATACAAAAGTCCATTGCATGCAATGTTCTAACAGTTTTAAACAAGCAGTCAGGGAGCCATATTTCCTTACATTTACTTTAATATGTCAATAAAACGAGGACAGACAGCAATGTAATGAATAACCTCTATATATAATTTTATTATCCAGTTCAAAATAAATACATCAAATGTTTCTAATGCTTAGGGCATTTCCTAACAATTTGAATTTTAAAATTTGAATTTTGAATTTTGAATTTGAAATTTGAATTTGAAATTTGAATTTGAAATTCGAATTTGAAATTTGAATTTGAAATTTAAATTTGAAATTTGAAATTTGAAATTTGAATTTGAAATTTGAAATTCAAATTTTGAATCACAGTCTAAGTAGGATTCGAATTTCTCGTGGTAAATCCACAAGGGATGAAATTCAAATTTGAGTTGGATATGGAGAGGAAAATCTTGTTTGAATCCTACTTGAATTTTGAATCCAAATCCTAACAAACTTGGTCGAAAATTATGAGTATTATCCTCATGGAATTTTCGAAACTTTTGTAGATATGATTCAGGGAAAAATTCAAGTTTCAATCCCAGTTGAATTTGGATTCTCTCCTCCCTAAAAGTGGCCGAAATTTTTGAGGGCATATCTCAAGGGGACTTTCAGTTATTTTGGATAAGGATGATATAAAATTTAAACTTGAAAATCCTAGTTGAATTTTGATTCTTCCCTTATCTTTTGTAGCTGAAAAATCTTGGAGGATTTTCTACAGGGATTTTCAGATTTTTTTGGTTAGATAATGGGAGATAAAATTCAAGTTAAAATCTTGTTTATATTTGAATTGGATAATCTCCAAATGGCCAAAGTCTAGTTGGGATTTTTCCCCTTGATAATTTCAGATTTTGTGAGTGGATAAGGGAGAAAATCTTCTCCTAATCCAATTCGAATTCAGAGGATCACCTCATGCAAGTCTATAAATAGAGGTCTTACCACTCCAGTTCTCTTAGACCACAGACCCTCAGGTGAGTAGGCTTATTGTTGCACAACTCATCGTGACAATAAGTTCTTTAGCGATCTGGGTGGTCGGAAGAAGACTAGTAGTGCTAGCATACCGATTGAGGTTCAGAGTGCCCACATGCTCAGCCATTCGGGAATTGGAGAATAGTAGAAAAGGCTAGTTAGTTGAAGCCCTTCGATCATTCTCCTCCTGTAGATTGGCGTCCTTGAGGTATGAGTTTAAATTATTGTTGGTTTATTGTATAAGGCATCATGAGATATTTAACGATCTTGAAAATTTTTATTATTCCGTTGCACCACTCTGATACGTTTTTACCAATTTATTTCCTTCAATTGGTATCAGATCCATCTCATAACTATGCCATGTACATAGGTTAAACAATTAGTTAGTCTTTTTTATTTATGTATGGATTTGATATTTAGAGAGTGGCATTTTAGGATTCCTTTATGTTGTTATCATGTATGAAGTATGTGGTTATTTTAATTTTTTGAATTAATATAAGCATGCTTGTTTTTGCCGGTTATAGTTCCTCAGAATTTAGAAAATTGTATCTAGGAATTTTTATGTAACCATGGGAGCAGTTTATTAATACCGTAATTTTTTCATGGATTTTAATTTTTATCTCTTAGAATTATCGTGGTTAGAATTTTTTGTACACCAGAAACGGTTTAGGAAATTTTGTGTAATTATTCTTGGAGGAGATTGAAGTTTGAATACCGTAATTTATTTTTCCCAAAAATTAAATTTAATTTAAAGGTTGAAATTTTGATTGTGTGGAAAATTTCAATTTAATTGGGATTCAAAGTAATTTTTGGAGATCCTAATGGGTAAATTGGAATATGGCACGAAAATCGAGACACGACCCCTTGGGATAGGCCATTGGGCCTTGGTGAGGCTGCAGCCCGTGCCCTCGGGCAGGATGGGACTGCGACAACCTATGGCGGCCCGCCCTTCGTAGAGATCATACAATACTATTACAGTTGAGCTTTATCACTAACTGTGATAGATTGTACTCTCATAGGTCACCGGCTAGTCTATCTCTCTTTAATCATGACGTTTTTGGGGAAATTTTTTTTTAAACATCATGTAAAACATTATCTACTATTTACTTTGTTTGCAAGTACAAAGTAATTTACATAACACAGTACTTTCGTAACATATATAATTACAAAATAACTGTTTTCTTTTTCCCTTCTCTGTTAACGCTCAGCAGAAAGACTCTGGCAGGACCATATCCCTTGCCTCTTATCCCATTTGACACGAGCCATCCCGTCTGCCATCCAGTCATACAAAGCTACTGAGCTGGTCGCTTACCTGCAACATAAGCAAAAATGGTGAGCTACAGGCTCGGTAAATTCAAACATGCAAGAAATAAAATTTATATGAATAGTACTATTCATTGTGAATAGTAACACTGACTATTATTCATACATAAATAGTACTTTGACCACTATTTATTATGAATAGTAAGTTTGACCACAACACAGTATATCAACAATACATCTACCGCGATGTTAGTACCCTTACGAAACTGTCTTATGCTCAATTATGGCATAGTTTCAGTTTTAGGTAATTATCTTTGATTATGTTCTAGTTTTGAGCTCAGGTTGGCAGTACCATTTAAGTGCGCATGACTGGGAGCGGTACATTAGTGCTGACCTCCACAGTCTTAATCTCATAGCCCCGAAGGCAAAATTGTACATGATTGGGAGCGGTACATTAGTGCTGACCTCCACAGCCTTAATCTCATCATCATAGCCCCGAAGGCAAAATTTACCTCCCTGTACGGAAGGCTGGTACGCCAAAAGTGGTTTCATTACCGACTTTTTAAAGTTCTAACCGGGTGACTTCATATTGCCCCGTGGTTAGGAATGGTTCACATTTTAATTTTAGGTGAGTGAGTTTCATTAACCTCGCTCTAGTGCCCGAAGCACAAAATGTGTCTCATTCTCAATAGTGCCCGTAACACATTTCATCTCTCTCTCTACTCTATAATAGTGCCCGTAGCACATATGTATCTAACTTATAGTTAGTACATCAAAGTTAGCAATAATAATGCTATATGTTGCAGACAGATAAATGTCTGAACTTACCTTATCAGTTTCTTCCTCTTTTTTCTCTTGAATCTTTGATCGCCCTCCTTGTAGGTCGATTTTGGGATCCTACAGACAAAACTGTCTGTTAATTTCATTTCTATTTATAGCTTTTATTTTTCATTAAAAAGCTTAAATAAAACCTAGTTATAACTTTTTAGGCTTTATTTATCATTTTCCCCATTTTTCTCAACTTTTGTAAAATTATGATTTTGCCCCTATATTTTGGCAAAATTACAATTATGCCCCTGACTGAATTTTCTTGATCCAGACTGCATTTTTGGCTCTCAGGAACTTTTCTGACTCTTTTCTACTCATTACTGGGTTCGTTTTTATTTTATTTCCATTTTTCACTTTCCCGACCTTCGGGAAGCACTATTCCGACCCTTACGTCGGTTTAGTGATTTTCTATCGTTTCAGAGCCTCAAATGGACGTTTTACTAGTATTTAAAACGTTCATCTAGATATTCCCGATCTAGGTCTCCGAGGCTCGGATTTTCCGTAACCGACTCGGACCTTTACTTCGTTTCCCAAAAATGCCCCCCCTTGGGGTCGGTTTTTCAATTTCACTCACGTTTTACATTTTTAGGGGACGGGTTACTATTCACGAACCACCCCTTAGGTTTTCCTTATTCAATTTTCTTTTAGGGACTCGGGTTTCCGACCCGACCCTAAACTCTTATTTTTAATTCCCTTTTTACCCCAAATGTCGTTTTCGAAATTTCGGCAGCATTTCGGCGTAAATTTAAGGCTACTAGTGTTAGGTACGCCTCGAACCATATGTACCTGCCACGTACTATACCACAAACCTATTTTATGTAAAAATTTTCCAAACTTTTACATAAAAGCTCACAAAATTTCAATTCACATTTTGAACCACATTACACAAAATTTCTTTCAATTTTTACCCTTGGTTTTGGCCATGGTTTTCACACTCAAAACCTAACCAAAACTTTTCAAATTTTCCATCAAATTTTAGGCTATTCCAATGTCATTATCTAGCACATTTTCAAGCCAATTTCCATGCAATTTTGAGCACAAATTCTTAGGGTTTTCACCATTATAACCCACGGCCATTTGAAACATGCACCAAATTTTTTTGTTTCATGCTTTCAATCACAAATCCATCATTTCCTTAATTCAATGCATGAATTTAACTATCCAAACATCAAGTAAGTCATGCAAAAATTATTCGCCAAACCCTAATTAAACCCACGGCCATATTGGGGTTATTTCACACCAAAATTTTTCCAAGCTTTCAACCATTCAAATCATGCTTTACATTTGACCAAAATATGATTTAAAGCATTTTAACACTTAAACAACAACAATTCAACATCAATTACTCATGGTAACCCACGGTTTTACCCTTGGAAAACCAACCAAAATTTTGTTTTTCTTTAAACAAAATGCATGGTTTTTCTTCTAATCACACCCTTAACAAAACCCAAGCACCAAATCAACCAAAACAAACCAAAAATTTTTCATCCTTCACACTATTCATTCCACGGATTTTAGGGAGCAAAATCAAGAAAATTTGCAAACCAAAGAAGGTTACCTTACTTTCTTGCTTCCTTGGACTTCAATGAAGTGTTTGACACCACTTTTGTGAAGAAAACTTGGGTATTTGGCTTGGTTTTCCTTAGTGGCTCATCGTACACAATGGACAACACTTAGAGAAAATTTTTGTTCTTTGTTTTGGCTTGGAAATGGTTCGGCCACTTTTGTTTAAAATGTTGCCGACTTAAGTGCTAAAGGAACCAATTAATTTGGTTTCCAACCAATCAAAATGCAACACTTTTCCATCCATTTCTTTCCAAATTTTTAAAAAAATCAAAGGATGGAATTTTGGCCAAATCTTGGCCTTTAGATCAAAAAGTAAACCAATCTTGGCCATTAATGCCACCAACCACCTTAATTTTCATATTTAATAAATTTGCTTTATGATGTCATAAATGCAAAGTAATATGTTGACTTTGACTTTACTATTCATATTAATTCGACTACTTTTTGACTGGCATCGGTTCGAGTCGAAATTTTCTTGAAATCGTCCCGGTGGGTTCCTGAGGTCTCCTGTGCAGTCGGATCAATTTATACTGCTTCCGTTTGATCAAAATCAATCCCGGAAGTTTTTGTCACGGCCTAAAATTTAGACACGTGACACAGCAGCCAAATCATAATATCAACCCGGGATTTAAGGAAAACATTTATTACGAAAAATGGGTCAACATTATAATTTAGCTAAGCCTAATTATTTATAAAGTAGCATCATAACCACAAAATAAAATAAAGTAGAGAATTGATAAGTGCTAAACTGTACATATTTTTAGTCCATATTTAGGCCATTATTGCTTAGTTTAAGGATAATTTCATGGAATTCTTGCACTTGATCGGTTTATATGTTGTTTTCAGGTCCTAGTTAAAGCAATGTGAGCATAAGTAGGAGATTCAGAGCAGTTTGAAGCTTTTTGACCAAAGTTGAGCAGAACACGGTTTGGTACACGGCCGTGTACGTGGCCGTGTACCTTTCGGATTCACCAACGTACGTAAAGCCATGTTTTGGGAAAACGGGCGTGTTCGGCGTTATTAGACATAATACACGATCCGGTACATGGCCGTGTAGGCGGCCGTGTACAGGAGTGACCGTGAACCGTGTAAGCGGCCGTGCACAATAGAAACGGGCGTGTTCAGCGATTTAACAGGTACACGCCCGTGTCGACCTTGAATACACGCCCGTGTTGGCTAGTACACGCCCGTGTAAAATCTGCCTGAGACCGTGTCGAAGACCGTGTTCCATCCAGAAAGTCGAATTTTGCTCTATAAAAGGGGCAGGACCTGTCAATTCAAGAGGAGAGCTGTCAATCTGCAAAAAATAAACCCTAGAACAGCAGAGAGGAGGTAGAATAGAGAGAGAAACACTCCAACAAGCAACCATCAATCAATTCAAGTTGGATTGCATTAGAATCAAGAGGATTTGTCATGAATTCAATTATTCTTTGTAGTTCATTGAATTGTAGTGCGGTTATTCCATTGATCATGAACTAATTTCTTTGATACCTAGATAGAAGGAACCCTAGAACGAATATTGTTATTTGATCCTTAATTAATTTAATTTATTCTTCAAGTTCATTGAGATTCAATTATGTGTTCTTTATTATCATTGAATTGATATTTACCGGTGTATTAATTCATGTTTGATATCATACAATTGCGATTGGGAAATCCTATGTTTGATTTGATCTTGCATAATTGAAAGGAGTTGCACGTGATTCTAGAGATAGGACAACGTAAATCTTCCGGATTAGGGTCAAACCTAATAGAGAGATTCATTGATTGTTGAATGCAATTCTGGGGGTTTTAATTAGGAAGAGATTTCAATTAATCAACCTACGGTTAGTTGTTAATACGTTTGAGAAAGATATTGACATAATTAAGGAGTTTCCACAGTCCAATGATTAGTAGATAATTTGATATATTAAGGATTGGATGCAATATACGTTTTAGGGGGATTCATTATCTAGGTATTGTTGGTTTGGATTGATTTCATCTTAATCTTCTGTTATTTGGAGTTAATTTTGTGTTGGATTGATTTAATATAATTCTTATTTAATTATTTAAGCATAAATTGATTGTTTATAGGATAGATAATAAGAAAAGAGTAAGTACTAGTACTCGTTAGTCCCTGTGGGATCGACACTCGATATTGTTATCCACTATACTATAGAAACTGATAGGTACACTTGCCTGGAAGGTCTATAGGGTAGAAGATTGACCGTACCAAGTTTTTGCCGCCGTTGCCGGGGACTAGGATATTAGGAACACTTAATTCCTATTAATCTATCCATTCTTTTGTTTTAATTTATTTTGTTCTATTTTATCTCTTATTTCATTCTTATATATATCTTTTATTTTATTTTATTTTATTTTATTGTATTTTATTTTATTTTATTTTTTTATTATTATTTTCTATATTCTTATATTTAATATATATATATTTTTTCTTCTTCTTTTGTATTGCTATTTCAGGTACTTGGATCAGTTTATGACCCGCAGCAGTCCATCTGAGTTCTTTGAAGAAGATCCTGAGATTGAAAGAACAATTCTTCGAACTCTTAGAACCAGGCGTTCACAGAGACAAGAAGAGTTAGTACAGGAACCAGTCATGGCCGAACCAGAGCAACAAAGGACTATGTCTGACTATGCAAGACCATCCTTAATGGGGACAGAATCCAGCATTGTTAGACCAGCTGTGGCGGCCAATAATTTTGAGATCAAGCCCAATATTATTCAAATGGTGCAGCAATATGTACAATTTGATGGGCTCCAGGATGAGGATCCTAATGCACACATAGCAAATTTCCTGGAGATCTACGATACTTTCAAGATCAATGGCGCCACTGATGATGTAATAAGGCTGAGGCTGTTTCCTTTTTCTTTAAGGAAAAGGGTTAAGCAGTGGCTGAATTCTCTGCCGAGAGGTTCTATTACTACATGGGACCAAATGACAGAGAAGTTTCTGTTGAAATACTTTCCACCTGTGAAGACTGCCAAACTAAGGAATGATATCTCTTCCTATGCCCAGATTGATTATGAGACACTTTATGAGACATGGGAGAGGTTTAAAGATCTTCTAAGGAAGTGTCCACATCACGGATTGCCAACATGGTTACAAGTGCAAACCTTTTACAATGGGTTGAATCCGGCAACCAGGCAGCTGATAGATGCAGCGGCTGGAGGAACATTGAATAACAAAACACCAGAGGCAGCCCAAGAATTGATAGAAGACATGGCCATGAACAATTACCAATGGCACTCTAACCGAGCGAAGCCTAGCAAATCCGCTGGAATCTATGAAGTTGATGCAGTCGCAGCCTTGGCTAGGCAAGTCGAAGCATTAAGTACGAAGATTGATGGATTATCTGTAGGCCATCAACCAGTTCAAGTCCTGCATTGTGACATGTGTGGGGGAGGACATGTGACTGAGGAGTGTTAAGGTTTATCAGCTATGGCTAGACAGACACCAGAGCATGTTGACTATATGGGTAATGCACCACGACCCCAAAACAATCCCTATAGCAACACATATAACCCAGGCTGGAGGAACCACCCCAATTTCTCTTCGGGAAATCAAGGACAACAAAGAAATAATCCTCCTCCGGGTTTTCAGCAACAACACCTGCCACAAGAGAAGAAGCCTAGCATGGAGGAATTAATGGCTAAATTTATTCAAACATCTGAAAGCTGATTTCAAGCCACTGAAACATCACTGAGGAACCAAGAGGCTTCTATCCATAACCTTGAGAACCAAATTGGTCAGCTGGCAAAGCTTATGTCAGAGAGACAACAACGGAGCCTGCCTAGTAATACCGAGAAGAATCCAAAAGAGCAGGTCAAGGCAGTTACCTTGAGGAGCGGTAAAGAACTACGAGTTGAGAAGGAGCCGCATGGTAAGGAAGAGAATGGCAAGCAATCTGAGGATAAAGAGAAGGGGGATGGAAATCCTAAACCTGTGCAGGGTTTCCAACCCACTATCCCATACCCAGCTAAGCTAAAGAAGGATAAGATGGATGAGCAATTTGGTAAGTTTCTTGAACTGTTTAAGCAACTTCACATTAACTTGCCTTTTGTTGAAGCTCTTTCGCAAATGCCAAAGTATGCAAAATTCTTGAAGGATTTGCTTTCAAATAAGAGGAAGTTGGAGGAGCTGTCAACAGTAACATTAAGTGAGGAATGCTCAGCCATTGTGCAAAACAAGCTGCCCAAGAAATTAAAAGATCCAGAGAGTTTTACTATTCCGTGTCTCATTGGTAGTTTATCAGTTGATAAGGCATTAGCAGATTTGGGAGCTAGCATTAATTTGATGCCTTACAAGATGTTTAAGAAACTGGGGTTGGGAGAGCCTAAACCAACTAGGATGAGCATACAGTTAGCCGATAGGTCAGTTAAATACCCTAAAGGCATCATTGAGGATGTGTTGGTTAAGGTAGATAAGTTTATATTCCTTGTGGATTTTGTCATTCTTGAAATGGATGAGGACATTGAGGTACCCCTTATTCTAGGTCGACCCTTTTTAGCTACTGCTAGAGCCATTATAGATGTGAATGATGGTAAGCTAGTCCTTAGGGTTGGGGATGAGGAGGTAACTTTTAAAATACATAATGCCATGAGACATTCTCTTGAAGAGGATGATACGTGTTACTATCTTGACTCTACTGATATTGTCGTTTCTGATCGTTTATAGGAATTGGTCCATAATGACCCTTTGGAGCTATGCCTTGTACAAGGAAGGGAGGAAAACGACGATGATTCATGCATTAAGGAACAAGTAGCACATTTGGAAGCTAGCGAGCTCATGGTGAGAAAGAAAGAATTTGAAAAGATTGAACAAAGTGGAGAGAAGAGGTTAAAACCCTCTATCGAGGACCCACCAGTTCTAGAACTAAAAGCGTTACCAGCCCATCTCAAGTATGCCTTTTTGGAGAAGGATTCAAAGCTACCAGTCATTATCGCCTCCGGATTGAGGACAGATTAGAAAGAAAAGTTGCTGGTAGCACTTAAGAAGCATAAAAGGGCTATCGCTTGGAAGATTTCGGACATTAGGGGAATTAGCCCTTCATTTTGCACCCACAAAATCCTAATGGAGGATGAATTCAAGTCATTGGTGCAACCTCAGTGGTGACTTAATCCCAAGATGAAGGAAGTAGTCAAAGCAGAGGTGATTAAGCTCCTCGACGCAGGTATGATCTATCTGATCTCTGACAGCGCTTGGGTAAGTCCTGTGCAGGTAGTTCCAAAGAAGGGGGGAATGACGGTGGTACCTAATGAGAAGAACGAGCTGATTCCCATGAGAACCGTCACTGGGTGGAGAGTGTGCATTGACTACAGAAAGCTTAATGATGCCACTTGAAAAGACCACTTTCCATTGCCTTTTGTGGACCAAATGCTAGAGAGATTAGCGGGTCACATGTATTATTGCTTCTTGGATGGTCTATCCGGCTATTTCCAGATTCCTATAGCACCAGAGGACCAAGAGAAGACAACTTTTACATGTCCCTGTGGCACATTTGCATACATGAGGATGCCTTTTGGGCTGTGCAATGCACCTGCCACCTTTCAAAGGTGCATGATGGCAATTTTTGATGATTTAATAGAAGACATCATGGAGGTGTTTATGGATGACTTCTCTGTGTTTGGTGATTCCTTCGATGCGTGCCTCCACAATCTTGAACGAGTGCTGAAAAGGTGTGAAGAAACTAATCTGGTTTTGAACTGGGAAAAGTGCCATTTTATGGTACAAGAAGGCATAGTTTTGGGCCATAAAATCTCGAGCAGGGGAATAGAGGTGGATAGAGCTAAGATTAAGACAATTGAAAAGCTACCACCCCCAACTGTAGTTAAGGCTGTGAGGAGTTTTCTGGGACATGCAGGTTTTTACAGGAGATTCATCAAGGACTTCTCTAAGATTGCCAGACCCTTAACTCAGTTACTCGAGAAATATGCACCATTCGTCTTTACTCAAGAGTGTTTGAAAGCATTTAACACTCTTAAGGAGAAATTAACTAATGCCCCGATTATGGTCGCACCAGATTGGAACCTTCCGTTTGAATTGATGTGTAATGCCAGTGACTTCGCAGTAGGTGTAGTACTGGGACAGCGGAGGGACAAGCACTTTCAGCCCATCTACTATGCTAGCAAGACTTTGACAGACGCTCAAGAGAATTATACAACCACCGAAAACGAATTGCTAGCTGTCATTTTTGCATTTGATAAATTCAGATCTTATTTAATTTTATCCAAAGTCATTGTTTATACTGATCATTCTGCATTGCGTTACTTGTTAAATAAGGCAGATGCCAAGTCCAGATTGATCAGGTGGATTTTGTTGTTACAGGAATTTGACTTGGAAATTAAAGATAAGAAGGGAGCTGAAAACCTAGCAGCAGACCATCTTTCGCGGTTAGAGAACCTGAATCTAGAAAAGCTGGCAGAAGAGGACATCGACGATGCATTCCCTGAAGAACGTTTATACCATCTGACAGAGGTAAGTGCAGGTGAAGTCCCTTGGTTTGCCGATTTTGCTAATTATTTGGCTGCTGACATCCTTCCTAAAGGGCTTTCTCATCAGCAAACGAAGGAATTCTTTTCTGATTTGAAGAATTACTTTTAGGAGGACCCCTACTTGTTTAAGATCTGTGCAGACCAAATCATTAGGCGATGTGTTTCGCAATTGGAGGGATGGAAGATTTTGCAACACTGTCATGCCGGCCCGGCAGGAGGACATTACCATGCTAACAGGACAGCGCAGAAGGTACTCGAGTCAGGTTTTTATTGGCCTACTTTGTTCAGAGATGCCCAAAGGTACGTAGCGTTGTGTGGTAACTGTCGGCGATCAGGTAACATCTCCCGCCGGGATGAAATGCCCCAAAATTTCATTCTTGTTTGTGAGGTTTTCGATGTTTGGGGCATTGACTTTATGGGTCCTTTTCCAGTCTCTTTTGGGAACAAGTACATCCTAGTTGCAGTGGATTATGTGTCTAAGTGGGTTAAAGCCCAAGCTTTACCAACAAATGATGCTAGGGTAGTAGTTAAGTTCCTAAAAAAGTTATTCTCTCGATTTGGCACACCTAGAGCAATCATTAGTGACAGGGGCACACACTTTCGTAATGCACAGTTCATCAATGCACTAAAAAAATATGGCGTTATGCATAGAGTTGCAACCCCTTACCATCCACAGACTAGTGGCCAAGTTGAGGTGACCAATAGGGACTTGAAAAGAATCCTAGAAAGAACTGTAGAGCATCATAGGGGAGATTGGTCCATCAAATTAGATGATGCTCTATGGGCCTATAGGACGGCATACAAGACACCGATAGGGACTACACCATATAGGCTAGTTTATGGAAAAGCATGTCACCTACCAGTGGAATTTGAGCACCAACCGTATTAGGCAATTAAGTTCCTTAACTTTAACTTAGATGTTGCAGGAGAAAAGAGGAAAATCCAGATGAACGAGTTAGAGGAATGGCGCTTGATGGCCTATGAGAACGCGAGGATATACAAGGAGCGAAGCAAGCTATATCATGACAGGAGGATCAAACAAGGGAAAGAATTCAGCGAAGGAGATCAAGTGTTATTGTATAATTCTAGGCTGAAATTATTCCCAGGAAAGCTCAAATCCAGATGGTCAGGTCCCTTTACGGTCAAGCAAGTTTTCCCGTACGGTACAGTTGAAGTAACGCATCCAGAAAAAGGCACGTTCAAGGTGAATGGACATCGCCTCAAGTTGTTCCTAGGGGGAGAGTTTGATAACCCTCAAAGGGAGGAGTTCAACCTTCACATCGACTAGTGGATGAAAGTGAATGCGTCAAGCTAAAAACATTAAACAAGCGCTTCTTGGGAGGCAACCCAAGGGTTTTCTTTCTCGTTTCCCTTATTTCATGTTGTCTTTACTCTTAATTTAATTTTCGTTAGGTTTTGATTGCCCTTAGGTTTTAATTTTCATTAGGCTTTAGTTTCTTGTTACTTTCTGTTTTTATTCTTTTGAAAAAAAAAAAATCCATAAAACACGCCCTTGAACACACCCGTGTTAATGGGCGTGTCTGGGGCCATGTGAAGTTTTGCTTGTCAGGTACACGGGCATGTTTACGAGGGGAAAAATAGGAGTCAACGTACCGAGACGTACACGGGAATAGACACGGCCGTGTTTATGGCCGTGTAAATTCAAATTAGACACGCCCGTGTCTTTGCCGTGTTAACACCCGTGTCCGGGAGAAGGAGATTGAACAATTCTATACAGAGGAGTACACGGCCTTAAACACGCCCGTGTTATGGGCCGTGTTCATCCCCAGGTAAGTAACACGCCCGTGTCTCGGCCGTGTAACCGCCCGTATTCATTTATTTTTCTCGACACGGCCCGATATACGGCCGTGTATCTGGGCGTGTCGAGGCATTATTTATACGAACGGTTGCTGGAAACACGACCGTTTCATTCACACACGCCCCCTTTCTCCGAAATCCAAAGTTCTACCAAGAAATCACGCCGATATGTGCACGAAAAGCCGGGTAAGCCTAATTCTAACGGATTATTTGATAAACACCCTTTAGGAATTAGATTTTTTTTCGAAGAATAGTTGGGTATTTCGGGCGAAATTTTTTCTTCGTTCTTCTTCGACTCACGGAAACGATGGTATGTATTCCTTCCTTCTTCTTTTTCGTTTGCTTTCGTGATTTATGGGTTATTTGATGGATTAATAGCATGATTTGATAGAAGTGCTCTGTGTTGCTTGATTGATTTCGTGCGGACATTGTGAACGGAGTGCACATTTTTCTTTCCGTCCAATGTGGTGCTCGGACGTTCTCACTAGTGTGCTAAATTTTCCTAACCCTTTTGCATGCCTGGAATGTGATTCAATCTTGTCTGCGGTTGAATATTGAAATGTGAATTTCAGAATAAGGCTTGAATTGTGCATACTTTCAGTTTATCTCTGTTATTCACTATGAATTTCTTTTACAGGACCCCAAGTGCCACCATGACAAGACGTACTGAAGAAATCCAGTGGTGACAAAAGGAGGTTCCGCGGAAAAGGCAGAGGGGAGAGGCCTCCTCTCATGCACAGCAACAACCACCACAACAACCTGGACTGCACCCACTGCTGCAATTTCAGGCTCTAGCATTCCTTACGAGACTTGAGAGGCTATTGGAAAAACCTTTTGAGAATAGCCGGTTTATAGATTGGCCTATGTTACAGCAGATGGGCTTGGATCAACAAGTGAGGGAATTGGTCACTTTTGGGAGTTGGGACCGATTCTTCGATATTGAGGAACCAGCTTATCAAGAGCTAACTTTGGAATTCCTCACCACATTCTCCCTCAACAAGAGATCACTGAGCTAGTCCCTGCCCAACATGGAGTTTCAGATTGGCGGGGAAAGATTTCACAGAAGCTATACGCAGTTCTCAATAGACTGTGGTTTCTATACCGAGGAGTTTACCCAAACCGACGCCTATCGAGAACTGCAGGTGGACTGGCCCTCCAACTTTAATGACCAGCAATATTGGAGGTCCATTAGTAGAGAGAGGGAGTACGCACCAACGAGATCCAAAGCCTCCCGTCTTTGTCACCCAGAACTTCGATATGTGCACAAGTTATTAGTGCACACCATTAGTGGACTGAGAGAAAGCACTGGTGTAGTCTCTCGACGTGACCTTTTCTACATCTACAGTATGAGGGAGAAGGTGGCCATTCATTTGGGACATGCCTGGGCATGGTACTTGGATAGCCAGGCAAGCAGGCCACGAGCGGGCGCAGTGTGTTGCGGGCCGTACATCACGCGATTGGCTCGCAACCTAGGGCTGTTTAGTCGTCTACCTCCCTTAACCATTGCATTTCAGATGATACCGATTGACATGGATACTTTAAGATCCATGGGGATGGTTGAGAGACGACAGGGGCCAGGTGGTCCAACCTATGTTCTGACAGGTACCCCGCCACCTGCAACCGAGGCCGAATCTGAAAGGGATCACTCCCCTGCACCACCACCGCAAGACTAACACCCGGCCACCCCTTCCCACTCAAACGTCGGAAGATTGAGCAGTCAAGTGCTGCCAATGCTAAGAAGGACAGTGGCTTTGCAGCAAGCCCATTCATCTCGACTGATACGACTAGAGCGACAGTCGGCCTGGATTGAAGATACGTTGACTCACCTGTGTGCTCACCTCGGGATCCTAACTTTACCCAACGTTCGGGCAGTTGATTCCACCACTAGCGGCCCTGAGGAGCCATCGAGATCTGGACTGATCCCCGAAGAACCGAGTACAGAGTCCCAGTCTACCCCACCTGTGGATCCCGAGCCTCCAGTAGCCGATGAGTAGTTTATGGAGTCGGCCTCGAATTTAATTTTTCGTTTGGCCGGGAGAACCAGGTCTGTTGATCCCCACTGCGTTGATGTTGACTGTACTGGCCTCTTCATTACATACATATATTCAGGGAAGTACACGTTGACTTGTTCTTATACCATTTTGATTCCATTTTACCTGTTTATTCCTCACTGTTTTAATTGTGTCCATTGAGGACAATGTACATCTCTAAGTGTGGGGAAGGGATTTTGGTTTTAGTGGAATTTATTTGTTGAGAATTGAGCATTTTGTAGTCTTCTTGCATAAAGTAGTCCCTTTTCATTGATTCTTCTGTTTGGAAATCTTAATCTTGTTAAAATGTGTTTCAACATGCTCTCAATGACTGTGGTTCCTCGAATTGGATTAAGATACAAGCAGAAAACAACACGAATCGCTAGATTTTTATGAGCTTCGTTATAGGCAATTGTTGAGACAGTTAATCTAGATGAAAATTGCATGGGATTCACACATATGAGCCTAAAATTTGTGAGTATTTGAGCCTATGAGCATTCATCATTATATGCTCCACTTATTTTCTTTTTGGTGTGATTATCATGCATAGTGGGAAGATTCTAGAACTTGCTTTGTTATGCACGTTATTGTTTTAGATGCATTAGAAAGAAGGGTTTTGTCTTAGCCTTTCTTGTTGCCCGAACTTTAAGCCAAATACCCCAATTATTTTTTCTTGGCCAACACCATAACCATTGTTTTACACCGAAGGGCTTAGTCAACTGAATCGCATGAAAATCTGATCAAAAGGAGTACAGAACCAAGGGCTTGTCTGACTAAAGGTGCATGGTATATGTTTAAACTTCATCTTCTGTTGTGATCAATTCCACTTGGATGCTCGAATATTTTTCAAGTGCAACATTTTGTAAAGCGAGCATCATTAAGTTAAAAAACGAAAAAAAAAAGAAAAAAAAAGAAACGAAAAAAAAAGAGAAATAAATAAGTAAGAACAGCAGATGATTGTGGTTAATAATGTTTTATGCACCTTACTTGAGCTTTAATTGAAGGTTCTATATACAAGAGAGTCAGGTTCTTGTGTGATTTGGTATAGACGTGTCCTTTATCTTTTATTCTTGGTTAACCTGGGATCTATTCACTCCATTCTTTCCATATACCGCCACCCAAACCTTATCGCAGTCATGACAAGGATCCTTTAATTCATGCATCTAATTATCGTGATGTGATATATTAGCAAGCTTATGGTTAAGATTCCTGCTATGCATTGATTTAAGTGCTATGATATCTTTTCTACCCTAAACACTTTGAGCGTTTTATGAGTGAATCCTATGTGAGGGTACGAGTCTTATGTTTTTGATTCCGGAAAGACTGTCAACATGATTGCTTATGGATGATTGTTTATAGAAGTTTATCCTAGGATTGTTGGATTTTACTTGTATTTTAATTTGGTTCAGAAGTCATAGTAGGAAGGAGTATGGAGAGATGCATTGAGATAAGAGAGAGAGGGATATTTAGAAGGTTTTATGATTTGGAACTATTATTTGCTTGAGGACAAGCAAATGCTTAAGTGTGGGGAGATTTGATAAGTGCTAAACTGTACATATTTTTAGTCCATATTTAGGCCATTATTGTTTAGTTTAAGGATAATTTCATGGAATTCTTGCACTTGATCGGTTTATATGTTGTTTTCAGGTCCTAGTTATAGCAATGTGAGCATAAGGAGGAGATTCGGAGCAGTTTGAAGCTTTTTGACCAAAGTTGAGCAGAACATGGTTTGGTACACGGTCGTGTACGTGGCCGTGTACCTTTCGGATTCACCAACGTACGTAAAGCCGTGTTTTGGGAAAACGGGCGTGTTCGGCGATATTAGACATAATACACGGTCCGGTACACGACTGTGTAGGCGGCCGTGTACAGGAGTGACCGTGAACCGTGTAAGTGGCCGTGCACAATAGAAACGGGCGTGTTCAGCGATTTAACAGGTACACGCCCGTGTCGACCTTGAATACACGCCCATGTTGGTTAGTACACGCCCGTGTAAAATCTACCTGAGACCGTGTTCCATCCAGAAAGTCGAATTTTGCTCTATAAAAGGGGCAGGACCTGTCAATTCAAGGGGAGAGTCGTCAATCTGCAAAAAATAAACCCTAGAACAGTAGAGAGGAGGTAGAATAGAGAGAGAAACACTCCAGCAAGCAACCATCGATCAATTCAAGTTGGATTGCATTAGAATCAAGAGGATTTGTCATGAATTCAATTATTCTTTGTAGTTCATTGAATTGTAGTGCGGTTATTCCATTGATCATGAACTAATTTCTTTGATACCTAGATAGGAGGAACCCTAGAACGAATATTGTTATTTGATCCTTAATTAATTTAATTTATTCTTCAAGTTCATTGAGATTCAATTATGTGTTCTTTATTATCATTGAATTGATATTTACCGGTGTATTAATTCATGTTTGATATCATACAATTGCGATTGAGAAATCCTATGTTTGATTTGATCTTGCATAATTGAAAGGAGTTGCACGTGATTCTAGAGATAGGACAACGTAAATCTTCCAGATTAGGGTCAAACCTAATAGAGAGATTCATTGATTGTTGAATGCAATTCTGGGGGTTTTAATTAGGAAGAGATTTCAATTAATCAACCTGGGGTTAGTTGTTAATACGTTTGAGAAAGATATTGACATAATTAAGGAGTTTCCACGGTCCAATGATTAGTAGATAATTTGATATATTAAGGATTGGATGCAATATACATTTTAGGGGGATTCATTATCTAGGTATTGTTGGTTTGGATTGATTTCATCTTAATCTTCAGCTGTTTGGAGTTAATTTTGTGTTGGATTGATTTAATATAATTCTTATTTAATTGTTTAAGCATAAATTGATTGTTTACAGGATAGATAATAAGAAAAGAGTAAGTACTAGTACTCGTTAGTCCCTGTGGGATCGACACTCGATATTGTTATCCACTATACTATAGAAACCGATAGGTGCACTTGCCTAGAAGGTCTATAGGGTAGAAGATTGACCGTACCAAGAATAAATACTTTTTAATGCAGAAATCAAACACAAAATCGGTCTTCAATAGAAATTACCAACCATAAAATATTCCCAAGCATGAAATTTAAATAACGTGAAATAAAGTCCAAACTTAAGGTCTCATTACATCAGAACGAGAAACAGAAAGAAGAAGATGGAGAAAATGGATAGCATCATCTTTGGTAGAAACAGATAGCTCAACGATTTTCGGAACTGCTACCTCCCGCACCTGGAAGTAGTCATTTTGAAATCACAAAGAAAATGGACATGAGCGCTGGCTCAATAGGACAGAAACAAAGGTGGGTTAAACAGGTAACATTTAAAAGTATGACATAATATTCGTTTCCAAAGATAATCAAAAATTTAAGAATACATGGCATAATAATCATTTCCAAAAAAATAATCAACAATTTCGTGAAAAACATTTTTAATACAAGTTTTATTCTGCTGAGGACTTAGTGTAGCTGCAATATACGTGCCCCAATATTAAAATAATAAATCATTAAAATAAACCATCATATTTTGAGTGAGGACTTGTCGTAGCTATAATATACGTGCCTCAAATTGAATCATCCTAGATCATCTCCTTACGGTCTAAATAGGCCGAACGGCCCTGCGCAGGTTTAGGGACCTTCCCCCATGGCATCAACTTTGGGACGCATGCATCATTTACAAAGATCATGAACTAGAGCTCAATTATGTTCGCCAGATTATTCAAAAGATGGTATTTACCAAGTTATATTATGCCATTAATCAAAACACGCTTTAAAATACACATTTATTACAAAACACGTTGCATGCGTTTATTTCATCAAAAATAGTATAATAATTTCATAAACTGAAAACAGCATGCCATCGATAAAACAGGGAAATTTAAAACACTTGACTACTCCCAGAAAAGGCTAGAAAGTCCGACCTCGATTATTGCACAAGCGTTGCAACAACGTGATCCATGAATCAAGCAAGAACGTCAAATAAATCCTATAATCACAACATATGATCAGTCTAGGTCTAGACATAATCATCCAATCATTTTAGTGTGCCACAAAAGGATTTTAAAATGTTTAATAAACATTTGGGATTTAAAAAAAAATTGTGAAAAACTCTAAGTTAGGATATTACTGGTCATGGGCAGACTGACCTAGGCTGACTATAAAATCAATATTAATTGATTTTAATCCCAAAAATTCTAAATTTTTAATATGTTAAACTAGACATCCGTAGCTTTAATTCCATACAATTTTTATAATTTTTAGACATCGTAAGGTTATTCAATTAGGCCAAAAACCAAGGGGTTGTTTTCAGGCATAAAATCAGGGTTTCGGTTTCAGTTCAAAAACTGGTAGTTCTGTCCACCTATCTTAGAAAACTATTTTGACTAGGCCAACGGATGAGTTTAGTTCTGAAATATTGAAGCATTTAGGGGACATCTTGAATTTAATTTTAGGCTCAAGATTTACTCGAAAATCATTTTAAAAACTCCAGTTATGGCTGACACAAGTTTAGTGTTCATATGGTAATTTTCCAGATTTCCCTTTTTTTTTGTCCGAATTTCAATTAGCCTCAAACCAATTAAATTTTCATCCAATGATCACGAAATTTCATGGAGAACCTTATTTATATGTCATTAACACAACCCAAGAATCAAATTGGCAAAAATCATAAAATTTTCACATGTGATAATAGGGTTTTTGAAAGGGGATCAATGAGGCAAAATTTTTAGGGTTTTAGAGAGAGAAATCACACCTTGTTTGTGCTACACTATTTTTGATGCTTGGTCTCCTTCTTGGCTGAATTTGTGTGAGTGTTGGAGTCTTCAAAACAGTAGGGAAAACAGTGGAGAAAAACCATAAAAATTTTGGATTTAAAATCAAAAGGAGAAGGAAGGAAAAAGTTGATTTCTCACCTTGTTTTTGTCTCAAAAGTTGTTGAATCTTTGAGCTACCTTTAGGTAGGTTTTGCTTCTTGTTTTGGGTGTGTTTTGGGAGTGAAAAATTCAGAGAGGGAAGAAGGGGATGCTGGCTGAATTTTGGGAGAGGAAGGAAAGGTGAATGAGAGTTAAAAGAGGGTTTTTATACTAGTTTTTTCTTTCCCTTTCTCTTCCTTGCTTGGTCGAATATTTTGAGCGACAAAAGGGGAAACTTTGTGCTGTTTTGAGGCTAGGGTTTTTCTCTCCTTATTTCTCCTTAAGTGACCAAAATTACCCATTAGTTTTTAAGGAAAAATAATTTGAATTTTGATTGAGTTTTGACCTAGCTTTTAATTCAAATAAAATCTCCTTTATTTCCTACACTTTAGGGCCGAATTTCTTCTTTTTATTTAAGGGATGAAATTTGAGTTTGAATCCTCCTTAGATTTGTGGGATTTAAATTTTAATTAAAATCTCAAGAAATGGCCGAATATTTTAGGGTTTTTGAAGTCAAAATTGTTGACTTTTTGAGTGGAATTTGACTAGGAAACCAACCTAGGGTTTCCAAAGGATTTTTAATTAATTTTTTTGGCACACTAATTTTATTTAAATTATATATTGACCCTTAAATAAAATTTTAGGGGTCACAATTTTTCATCTATTAGTGCACCGGTTAGGGTTTTCAATGCCATTTTTGGCACCGTTCCACCCGTTTCAACTCAGTGAATTTTTCGAACACTGAATTCTTACTCGTCAGTATTGTTAGAACATTTTAATACATTCTAAACAATATAAATACATTTATTTCACTCTTTAAATAGTACAAATTGTTATGCATATACATTTGTACATTTTCTTCCGAGAATACCTGAATTTCGTGGTTGTCAGACAGCCCTTGTATAGGCCATGACCACCCACGGCTGTAGGTAAAGCCTGTAGCTAAGGGTGGCCGTGGCCCCCCCAAGGGCTGGCTACAGCCTGGGCGTGCAGCCTGCCGGCTGCTGCGCCCAGCCTAGGCATACAACCTAGGGCTGCACATGGGGCGGCCATGGGCTACCAGCCCCTCGGGGCTGGGGGCTGCCCACGGCGGCTACCGGCCTCCGGGGCCGGTGGGGCGATGATTCGAAAATCGAAAAATTTTGATTTTTAAATTTAAGATTTAATATTTAATCATGTTTAAAAATATGTAATTGAAAATTTGAAATTTTTGAAATTACATATTATTACAATGATATTTAAAATTGTTTAAAATTTGAATTTGAAATTTAAATTTGAAATTCGATTTGAAATTTGAATTTGAAATTTAAATTTTACATGATTCTTGGGATGAGAAATAAATGGAAAGACTACATAAAGATGGATACAAGATGACAGAATAAAATTCAAGACCCAAAGAATGCTTTGGATGGAATTTTGTAATCTTTAAATTTCTTTGTTCTAGGATGGAGCCATGGCTTGGTTATTCTGTTAATTATTTTTTCTGTGATATGTCATGGATGTATAAATATGTATTGAGGGATGTTTTATATGCATATTTAAAAACATGTCATATAGGATAGGTGAGTGCCACTCATACTATATTGATCATACATATTTGTCAAAAACTTGCATGTTTTTTCAAAATATTAAGTGGGAGAGGGTTTCAAACAAAACCCACGGCTTCCATTGTTGATCCATATGTGAAAGCATGGAAACGCCTCGCGTCAGTTCTGCCCTGACCATACCCCTTGGTAGGTGTTTACCACCGTCGGTATACTAGGTTGGATCTCCTATGTGGAAAATGTGTTCGGGTATGATTCTATTCATGACTACCCCTTGGTGGCTTGGTAGGACGTGGATCGGGCTACGTAAACAATGGTTATACACTAAAGACTCATTTAGTTATTAACCTTCCCTAGAAGCTCTGTTAACTAAACTGGTGGCCAAAATAAGTGGTTATTACTATATGTCTTAACCTTGGAGAATTTAAGGCAACATATATTAATTGAACGGGGTCCATATTCCAGCTATTTGTTTCATGACCACCCTTCGGTGGATTGGGGCAATAGGTGCTGAGAATTACCGTTGCAATGCTACATGTTTTTTCGAGTTTCATGTTGGAACATACTTGTATGTTTTATTTGCTAAATTATCTATATATTTGCTTGGGCTTTATAATGATGTCTAGTATAATTTTATTTCAGTTCAAAATGTCACCAACACCCCTCATTTCAATACTTACTGAGAATAAACTGAATGGCGATAATTATAAAGACTGGAAAAGAAATCTACTGATAGTTCTTAGCTGCGAGAGACACAAGTTCGTACTGGACGAACCATGCCCACCTGAGCCCAAACCTGACACACCGCTTGAGAAGGTCCCGATTGCCTATACTTGTTGGAGAGAATCCAATGAGATAGCTCGATGCTACAATCTGGCTAGCATGACGAGTGCTTTACAAAAGCAGCATGAGACTTACCAAGTTACTGGGGAGATCATGGAAAATCTGGAGGACATGTTCGAAGGCCAAGAAACGTTGGCTCGATAGTCTGCTATAACCAGTATTATGAACTCCAAGTAGAAGGTAGATACTTTAGTGAAGGTCCATATGATCACTCTAATGGGATTCTTCGCTAAGGCTGCCGAGAACAGTGCTGAGTTGGACTACAACACCCAGATCGAGATGGTGTTTAAAACTTTGTCTAAAAATTTTGTGGGGTTGAAGGCCACATATAATCTAGTGACAAGGGAGTTAGGACTAACCGAGCTCATGAAGCAACTCTAAGCTTATGAGTGGATGATCAAGGATAGGGATGCAATCCAACCCAAAGGAGAGGCCAATTTGGCAGAATCTTCCAAACCTCATGGAAGAGGAAGAGGCCAAATCAGAAGCAAGCGGCTTCCAGTTCTTCTAATCCTCCTGTCTCGGATGGGAAGAAGAAGAACAAGAACAAGAAGCCTAGGGACCCTAAAAATTCCAAGTGCTTCCGCTGTGGGAAGGTAGGTCACTTCAAGAAGGCTTGTCGAGAATTCTTAGCCGCCAAGGGCAAGGAAGGTAAGGAACTTCACTATTTAGAAGCATGTTTATTGGAAGAATCGAAAGACACTTAGGTTATTGATTTAGGCGCCACTAACGATGTTTGTGTTTCTATGCAGGGGTTCGTGGAAACGAGAAGTCTATGTGATAAGAGCCTCTCGTTGCGGACTGGAGACGATAACTTGGTAGTGGCTGAGGCAGTGGGAGATATTTACCTTTACTTTAATGAATTTAGGTTTATTTTATTGAAAGACTGTTTTTATGTTCCTAATTTTAGGAGGAACCTTGTATCGATAGCTTGTTTAATAAAGGATTCTTATTCAGTTTCTTTTAGTAAAAGAGTTGATATTCATAGAAATAAGTCTTTTATCTGTTCTGGATGGATGGATGGAAACTTATATTTGATCAAACTAAATATGTACTCACTGCTTGACACCGAATTAATAGATAACTCTAAAAGGTTGAAAGGTTCTCACTCTAACAATGCGTATCTTTGGCATTTAAGACTTGGTCATATTAATCAGGATAGGATTCAAAGATTAGTGAAAGAAGGTCCTCTAGAATCTCTGGAGGAGGTACGTCTTCCTCAATGTAAGTCTTGTCTAGAGGGATTTGAATTTTGAATTTTGAATTTGAAATTTGAATTTGAAATTTAAATTTGAAATTTGAATTTGAAATTTAAATTTGAAATTTGAAATTTGAAATTTGAAATTTGAAATTTGAATTCGAAATTTAAATTTCAATTTCGAAATTCAAATTTTGAATCACAGTCCAAGTAGGATTCGAATTTCTTATGGTAAATCCACAAGGGATGAAATTCGAATTTGAGTTAGATATGGAGAGGAAAATCTTATTTGAATCCTACTTGAATTTTGAATCCAAATCCTAACAAACTTGGTCAAAAATTATGAGGATAATCCTCATGGAATTTTTTGATTTTTTGTGGATAAGGTTCAGGGAAAAATTTAAGTTTCAATCCCAGTTAAATTTGGATTCTCTCGTCCCTAAAAGTGGTCGAAATTTTTGAGGGCATATCTCAAGAAGACTTTCGGTTATTTTGGATAAGGATGAGATAAAATTCAAGCTTGAAAATCCTAGTTGAATTTTGATTATTCCCTTATCTTTTGTGGTCGAAAAATCTTGGAGGATTTTCTAAAGGGATTTTTAGATTTTTTGGTTGGATAATGGGAGATAAAATTCAAGTTAAAATCTTGTTTAGATTTGAATTGGATAATCTCCAAATGGCCGAATCCTAGTTCGGATTTTTCCCCTTGATAATTTCAGATTTTGTGAGTGGATAAGGGAGAAAATCTTCTCCTAATCCAATTTGAATTCAGAGGATCACCTCATACAAGTCTATAAATAGAGGTCCTGCCACTCCAGTTCTCTTAGACCACAGACTCTTTGGTGAGCAGGCTTATTATTGCACAACTCACTGTGACAATAAGTTCTTTAAAGATATGGGTGGTCGGAAGAAGACTAGTGGTGCTAGCATACCGATCGAGGTTCAGAGTGCCCACACACTCAGCCATTCGGGAATTGGAGAATAGTAGAGAAGGCTAATTGGTTGAAGCCCTCCGATCATTCTCCTCCTCAGATTGGCATCCTTAAGGTATGAGTTTAAATTGTTATTGGTTTATTGTATATGGCATCATGAGATATTTAACGATCAAGAAAAATTTTTATTGTTCTGCTGGGCCACTCTGATACGTTTTTACCGATTTATTTCCTTCAATGACAAGAATAAGAAAGTTTATATGTATGTTACAAATCATGTATATATATATATGTATTTTCAGTAGATTATATTTCTTTTTTTTTTTTTTAAATCTACAGTTTCACACACACAAATTCTAAAACCAAAAGTAAGTTCTTCAAACATGTTTCCGTGGAATAAAAAGTAAAACTATGTTACGTAACAGTAAGAAGAAAAGAAAATAGTCGACGGCTGAGTGAGTCGGGTTGCCGACAAGCCCCTTTCAAGCTTGTGTGAGGAGATTTCAATCCAAGCCATTCTAAGTTCATTCAAGGGTAAGTTTTTAGAACCAATCTTTGTGATTTTTAGTTATTATTTTGGGTTAATGTGAAGAGAAAATTTTTAGTGTCATTTCTAGCACAAGCCGACCCCGAACCTCCTTGGTTCACATGGCCATTTTTGTCTTCCAAGCTTTGATTCAGTGTGCTTGGTTCATAGCACGAGAGGTAAAACCAAAAACCCTCCCTTTTTATGGTTAGTTATTTTTAAGTTTTTGATCAAGGAATTTATGTGTATTTATTTGTGCAATGGGTTTTAATAAGTTTATTTTGAGCTCTTAGCTTTTCATTTTTAAGTTTATGTGATTGTGTGGTTGTGGTTTTATTTTTATGGATGGATATGTGTATGTGTGGATGTTTTAGTGGCTGGACACAAATCAGTCCCTAGATTTAGGCCATAGGTTTTGGCAATTTTGACCATGTTAGAGTCTGAATTTGGGATTTGGTAAAATATAAAGTTTTAAGAAAATTTTGTTACTGTCGTTTTTGTGGTTTTGGCCAAAAACGACACTAAGATAGGTTTTTTGAGTGGTTTTCATTCGGTGTCCAAAATTGGGACTAAAAATTCGAGCCTAGGAATAATCTCGGGTTTTGTTAAAAATGACCTACTTAGAGTTCGAACCGGATCTCAAGCTCAACATGAAAGTTGTAGATCTTATCGAAACCTTTGGGACGACTGATGTGTGTTTTAAAAATTTGGCTGTTTCGGGCATCAAACAGAGTCATTTTTAAAATAGCATAAAACTAGGATTTTACTAAAACTGGACATAAGTTAGCCACGAGTTTAGTGAGTTTAGGAGCCGTTAGAGTTTGATTTAAGCTCCGAGATAAACATGTCGAGGATGAAAATTTTATGTTCACCAAATTTATAAACTAAGTTGTTTTAAACATGTTTTTAAAATAGTTTCGGTAAGTGGTCCAAAAACCACATTTAAAATGCAAACACCAAATGTGTTTTAACCTTTTTAAAATGAGGATATGGTTTTAATAAAACACCCCTACCTTTCAACAGGGTGATAAGGGGATATTTTCAAAGCACATAAATTTCCAATAATTTTATAAGGCAACCAAAACAATTTTACAAAATAAATAACACAGTAGAGGTAGCCCGGTAGGCTACCACATCAAACAAGCTTAGTAACCCAATAGGCTACCAAGTCAACAATGCACGAGGTAACCGGTCAGTTGACTGGTTGGCCAACCAGACAAGGATTGAGTTTGAACGATATAGTGAGGAACGATGATTAATTTATCAAGTAGACAACTTAATCAAACATGATATAAGTTAGATACCAAATTCCTAAACTTGAACAGTTGGGTACCGATGGACCTCGATATCTTACAACGATACAAGTTACAGTCACTAACAGTAGTAGTGACCTAAGAACGGCGATAATTAATTTATTGGATAATAAATTAATTAACCAAGTATAAGGAATTAAACTCACCAAAAGAGAGCAAGTTAGTATCGACAGCTATAGGTACCAGACGTAGTATCCACTTTAGTCACTGGCAGTATTAGTGACTTAGCAAGATTATTGATGAGATACATTATTGATGATAGGTAGTTACCTGTAAGTTGACTAAGGTGAGAGTACAAGTTTGTTGCAAACTAGGTAAGTGCAACTTCGCCTACAGCATGAGCAAAATGATTTTAAATGATGATTTTTACAGTATGTTAAGTATGCAGACCATGCACAAGTTGTTGCACAGCATGTATAAGAGCGTATAGTTTCACAATTGTGTGGATTGATGAAAGAACAAGTTAGATGCCAGACATCCTGATCACGTGAGATTAGGGACAGCTTAGTAGAGCATATGCCAGACATCCTGATCACGTGAGATTAGGGACAGCTTAGTAGAGCATATGGCCAGATCAGATAAATAAGGCAGAATTTATTAAAGCGTGTCGTACCGGCCTTTTCCATTTAAGAGGTTTTTCAAGTTAAACTAAGATAAGAGGAGCCTCTATTAACGGCTCTTAAGTTAGTGGCCACAGACGTTTTCGATGGTCTGCGCACACTCGATACTAACACACGGGCCCTGAGCTAGACATAGGAAAGAAAAGAATATTGAAGCATAAATGTGCATAATCGGATCATGCATTATTCACAGTATGCATTAGTTATAGTTTATTGTGCTTTCAGCTATAATAGATATGCATTCAGTACTCAATGTTTATATTATGCATACTATATGTGATGTTCTGCATTCATTGAATAAATATGTTGTTTTGGTATGTGGAATGTTTCAGTGAGATGTGTTGGTTTATGACATGCTTATATGGTTTTAACTATGAAATATGATTTAAATATGTTTTGCGGATGACATGTTGTACTTATTGGGCATAAAGCTCACAGTGTACGTTCAAGCTGTAGGTAAGCATCCTGTGGCTTAAACATCAATGGGCGATGACGGCGACAGAGGCGGATGTAAGGGCAAGGTTATGGATACCATCACGAGTTTCAGCTTCCGCACAGTAAATAGTATATTTGAATAGTAAATTTTGGATAGTATATTTTGAGTAGTAATTAGATAAAGAATTTAGGTATGAAAGTATGTATAAATGAACTCCTAATGATTTGGACTCCGTATTTTAATTATATACATACGTGAATAGTATATACATGTGCATATAAAAGAAATCCCTAAAATTATGGTATCTAAGTTAATAAGTTTAAGTAAGTATTAATGGCTTGTAAGTAAGTATAAGTATCAATACAGGTAGTAGTTTTTAAGTGACGATCCGGGCCACTCAGGGCTACGGGGCATCACAGGCGATGTCCGTCCGGAATATCTTCAGCATCCTTCTAACTCTCTCCTTCTCTGTGGGCACCAGATCTGGACAAAGTCGAGCCAACTGCTTAAACTTCCTAACTACCTTAATGATAGTCATACTGCCTTGGCGCAGGTTGTTGAATTCATCCTGCTGGGCCGCTAGTGTCTCATCATTAAAGTACATTTCTTTTTACTCGTCAATGAATTCGGTCCAGCTCATTTCATTGACATTCCTTTGGATGGCTACCGTCTTCCACCATTACCGTGCCCCCTTGCATAGGGCAAAGGACACACATAACACCTTCTTTCTGTCAGTTAATCCCACGAAGTCCAAGATCACTTGGATGTCGGTCAGCCAGTCATCGGCCTCTATAAGATTAGTCGTCCCTTTGAATTCTAGCACCTTCATGTGCCATAATTTCTCATAAAAATCGCCTTCCCTAGGGGTTGGCAGAAGAATGTTCGCTACTATAGGGATAGTCGCTGTTAGAGGTGCTGATGCCCCCTAGGCCGGGGGAGCTGCTTACTCCCTCGGAGTATCGAAATCTGCTGGAGCCCCCTGAACTGGCATCTGAGCTGTCTGCAGTACTTGGTCTTGTCAGCCTAGTTGCTCCCTAAGCCGGTCTAGGTCATGCTGCTGATTTTTCATCATTTCTCGCGTAACTATGAGCTACGCTATTAATTCATCTTCCCAGGAGGCTTGGTTTGTCTGGGCTCTTGTCCTTGCTATGTTTTCCTATGTAACCCTATCATACAGCGAGAAAGGAAAATATAAGTCTTTTATTTCCATACTTGGAATTCATGTCACATATCATTTTCTTACTCAACAATCATAGATATAAGTATACATATTACATCTTTCTTTCTATTGTGATGTTCAATACAACTTGCTGTATCGTATTAGAACATCGTCTGAGTGCTAGGATCCATCCTGCACTTTCTGTCACACTATGATCATGTTGTGGAAAAATCATATCTGGGCCTTTAGGCGAAATTGTACTGCTTTTCATAATATTTTTACAAACTATATATATATATACATAAGACTCTAGTCCAATGGGAGTGCATACACTTCCCAGTATACATTCCTAAAAAAGATACATTAAGCTAAGTCTAATGGGGAAAGCTAATGCTTCCCTTTATACATTTACATAGTCAAAATTCCTACGAAAAGGGTCACTACTACTGGAAGGACAATCCTGATTCAGCATCAGACATCTCTTCATCATCACTATCACTGAGAGAGAACTCCTCTGGGTCCTTCTTTTCGTCTCCCTAGACGAAGCTGGCTTCGTCATCGCTGGCTATGATGACTTGGGGCTCATACATCCTTATCCATTCATCATTGCTGAAGTGATCGGGGATTTCCCTTCCCTCATCGTCGAGATGGGCATCAGAAAGAGCCTCATCATCGTCCTTTTCCAAGGTGTATTCCAGAGACAGAAGGGCTGGTTTGGGGTTCTCCATTGGTTCCCCGTCGTTTCCAGGTACTTCCAGCTAATGCTCGGCCATGTACTCTTTGTCGACCGGTTGGGGTGCGGGGTCCACTGGGTCACCCTCCATATTAGCAGCTGCACAACGCCTTAGGCTTATACGGGGTTCCTGCGGTTGAGTGCTTCTCTCTCAGCCTCCACTACCTCTTGGACAAGGTGCCTCAGATCTTCATGTTGTGAAGGGTAGCGAACGAGATCCCTCACATACCACGGAGCCCCTTTTCATAACAGGTCAGCTATCTCTGCAAATGGCCTGTCTAAAGGTATGTGAGGTAACATGGCATCCACAAACCTTTGACAGTAATGTGTCATGACCTCCCCTTCGTAGACATCCCAGATATCAGAGAGGACATGGTATCACCTCTCGTGTATGTTGTCCCAGATATCTCTATCTCTAGCTGGTCCAACGGAATCGTGGAGGTCTCAGCAGAACTCGACCCATTACATCGTCGGATCCCTGATCTTACATCATTCATTCTACCAAGCCATTACTGATCCCTCCAGCCGGCTACTGGCCAAAACCACTTGCAGGTGAGGTGGGATATGGCAAGCTTGGAAAATAACCTCCATATGGTGGATCCAAAATGGGAGCTCACGCGAGTGACGACCATCGTATCAGTCTGGTAGGATGGCGGGGAAAGCCATGCTCACTTGTCGATCTTCGTGTGCTTGACGGGGGTCTACTGGTGTAGCCATACTACCTATTATAGCTGAAACGTTAACTTACATACTAACACTAAAAAATAAAACTAACTTACTTAGACAGATGAGACTGGCATGCGGCGATGTGAGGTAGGGTGGCAAGATACCGCTCTGATACCAACTGTGACGTCCCGTGCCCTGAGTGGCCTGGACCATCAGTTAAAACTACTACTGATTAAACTTGAAATCTATTCATTGGACTTACTTAATTAATACTATAATTTTAGGGATTTTTTTTTGAATGTGTACGTTTTTACTATTCACGTACATATACTTTGCAAATACATAGGTCTAAATCGTCTAATTACATACATGCTTATGAAATTATTTTAACTGATTACTACTCAAAAATATAATGTTTACTTAATACTATGTGGAAGTTAAAACTTCGGGTGGTATCCACAACCTCGCCCTCACATCCACCTTTACAGCCTTCACTGTCCATAGTAGTCTAAGCTATAGGTCACTTACCTATAGCATGAACACACACTATGAGCTTTATGCCCAGTAAGTACAACTTGGCGTCTGCAAAACATGTTTAAATCATTATATATACTTAAAACATATAAGCATGTCATGTACACACAATATGTACCATGCGCTGAATCATTCCTTAGACTAGATGCAAAACCAAAGCATCACAATTAACTGAATACATATACGAAACGTGACATAACTAAAACATCTCATAACTGAATGCATAACAGAAAACATCATGCACTTAATACATACCTACTATAGCTAGATGCACACTAAACTATAGCTAAAGCATATTCTGGAGAATGCATGAACCGATTATGCTTCATTATTCATTATCATTTCTTATCTTTACTGAGGGCCCGTGTGTCAGTATCGAATTATGTCCAGATCATTGGAAATGCCCATGATCTTAGTGAGCCTTACGCTCGTGGGCAATATGCCCCTTATGTATTAAGAGTCATCGGCTGAGGCTCATCTTACTTAACTGAAAAACCTCTTCAAGTGGAAGGGGCCGTACGACACGAATTCTTTTAATTACCCAGTTGTTCATTTGATCTGGCCATATGCCCTATTAGGCTATCCCCAATCTTACTTAATATAGATGTATGGCATCTAACTCATGTTTTTACTAATCCACATGATTGTTGAACTATATGCTCTTATAATATGCTATGCAACAACGGTGCATGGTTTGCATACTCAACATAGTGTAAAAAAAATACTTTAACTTCATTTTTGCTCATGTTGTAGGCGGAGTTGTACTTACCTAATCTGCAAGCAAACTTATACTCACGCCCTTGTCAAGTTACAGGCATCTACCTGTCATCACAACATACTCCATCAATATTCATCGCTGAGTTACTAATACCGTTAGTGACTAAAGCAGCTATTTACGTACGTTACCGATTGCCATCGATGCTAACTTGCTCTCTTTTCGGTGAGTTTTGATTCTCTATAATCGTGGTTAATTAATTTATTATATAATAAATTAATTAACATCGTTCTTAGGTCACTACTACAATTAGTGACTATAACTTGTATTGTTGTATGGTAGCGAGGCCCATGGGTACCCTACTGCTCTACTTTGGAAATTTGGTATCTAATGTCTATTCGTGATTGATCAATTTGTCTACTTGACAGATTAATCATCGCTCCTCACTGTCTCATTCAAACACGGTCCTTGACTGGTTTACCGAGCAGTCAAGGTTACCTAGTGTGGGCGACCCCTCTAGCTTAGGTCGTCCACCTTATCTTGCTTACTTTCTTTATTCTTTGCTTAGTCTTACTTAGCTTGCTTGTCTCTATAACTTTCTTCTCCTTGGGGTTTAAAAGATTTGTTCTTGAAAAACTAGGAATATTTTTTCTTCTATCTTTTTAAACTGGACTGGATGAAACTACTGATTCTTGAAAATTGTGTATACATAAATATATACGTACTACTTAATACTTTTTGTTTTTCCAAAATATATTTTTGGAGTCTTGTTACTTTAAAGTACGTAAAAATAGAAACACACTTTTAAGCTTGTTTCACTACTTTACATATTACACTCTTGCCTTGTCTTTATACATATACCTCACTATTACACTTTCTTTCTTTTACACTTTGAGTACAGCAGAATTCTGCAAAACGGAACCATAACCCGTCTATGACATCGCTGGGATCTGCCTGTCAGTCCGCTACTCTTGCTTCATACTGCTGGTTGTTTTCCTTTATTACCTACAGCACGAATAGACTAATGAGCTAAAGCTCAGTAAGTACAAACATACATACAAGTAAATAAGCTGAATACACCACTCTAGGGTTAGTCAACTTAGGACCAATTATTTTCTTTAGTCCTATACTGCTTGTTCTTTCTATTCTATTTCTTTCTTTTCTTTGCTTTACTTTATCTGCTTAATCTTTCACTTGTGGGCCCGTGGTTGGACGTACCTGGTGCGCACAGACCAATAGAGGATCAGGGGAGCGACCCACCGATCAACCCTAAGGTCATCTCTGGACTACTGACCTTATAGGTAGTAAGTCATGCCATAAACTACCTCATTATTAACGAGGCAGCGCCACACTTCTGGGGTGGAGGCAGGAAGTTAAGCCATAAACTACCTCATTACTAACGAGGCAGCGCCACACTTCTGGGGTGGAGGCTATCTGGGAACCTCACAACTGGGGAGGCCGGTACACCAACCTTAACTTTTAAGTCTTATTATCTGACTTATCTTATTCCTCTTTTCCGTTTCTGATCTTGCTTACTATTCTCGTGAACATGTTAGTATCATGTCACAAACTGAATAGCTTAAATGTATATATATATATAACACAACTCTATGGTAAGTCCATTCGTGAGTAGACAATTAAATGTCTGTACTTACGTTATCAATCTCTTCTCCTTTTCTCTCTAGGATCGTTGATCGCCCTCCTTGTAGGTCGATTTTTGGATCCTACAGACAAACTTTGTCTGTTAATTTCATTTCCATTTATAGCTTTTATTTTTCATTAAAAAAGCTTAAATAGAACCTATTTACAACTTTTTGGGCTTTATTTATCATTTTACCAATTTTTCCCAACATTTGCAAAATTACGATTTTACCCCTATATTTTGGTAAAATTGCAGTTTTGCCCCTGACGGAATTTTATTGATCCAAACTGCATTTTTGGCCCTCAGGAACTTTTCTGACTCTTTTCTAATCATTACCGGGTTCGCTTCTATTTTATTTCCATTTTTCACTTTCCCGACCCTCGGGAAGCACTATTCCAACCCTTACGTCGGTTTAGTGATTTTCTATCATTTCGGAGCCTCAAATGGACGTTTCACTAGTATTTAAAACGTTCATCTAGACATTCCCGACCTAGGTCTCCGAGGCTCGGATTTTCCGTTCCCGACTTGGACTTTTATTTCATTTCCAAAAACGCCCCCCCCCTCGGGGTCGGTTTTCAGTTTCACTCGCATTTTACATTTTTAGGGGACGGGTTACTATTCACGAACCACCCCTTAGGTTTTCCTTATTCAATTTTCCGTTAGGGACTCGGGTTCCCGACCCGACCCTAAACTTTTATTTTTAATTCCTATTTTACCCCGAAAGCCGTTTTCGAAATTTCGGCAGCATTTCGGCGTAATTTTAAGGCTACCGGTGTTAGGTATGCCTCGAACCATATGTACCTGCCACGTACTATACCACAAGCCTATTTTATGTAAAAGTTTTCCAAACTTTTACATGAAAGCTCACAAATTTCCAATTTCACATTTTTAACCACATTACAAAATTTTTTCACAATTTTGCCCTTAGTTTTGGTTTCGGTTTTCACCACCAAACCGAACCAAAATTTCTCAAACTTTTCAACCACTTTTTAGGCTATTCAATGCCATTTTTCTAACACTTTTTCAAGCCCATTTCCTTGTACTTTTCAACCAAATTCTTAGGGTTTTTAAGCCTCCCATAACTCACGGCCACATTAAGAAAACACATGCCATCATTTTTGTTTCATGCTTTCAATCAAAATTTCATCATTCACATCATAAAATGCATGATTTCAATTAACCAAACATCATATGAAACATGCAAAATTTTCACCAAAACCGTAAGTATTTCCCATGGCCACTTTAGGTAATGTACAACAAAATTTTTTTTCAAACTTTTCCATAATGAAATTCATGCTTTATTCTTCACCAATTTCAACTTAGAAAGCATGTTAGCAATTAACCACAACTTTTTCTCATTGGTTACCTAAGGTAACCCACGGATTTTCCTTTGAAAAACCAACCAAAATTTGGTTTTTCTTTAAACAATTTACATGGTTTTCTTACTTATTACAACCTTAACAATACCCTTCATCAACTTAATGAAAAACAACCAAAAATTTTCCATCTTAATTCACTATTCACCCCACGGTTTTCATGAAGAAAAACCAAGAAAATTTTCAATCCAAGGGAAGTTACCTTGTTCACTTTCTTCCTTTGTCTTCAAGTGATGTTTTGCCACACTTTTTGTATAGAAAACTTGAAGAAATAGCTTAGTTCTCCTTTGGTCACTCACGGCTCACCATGGAGAATAACTTAGAAAATTTTCTTTGGTTGTTTGCTTGAAAATTGGCTTCGGCCACTTTATTCCCAAACTTGCCGACTTATGCATGGAAGAAAGCCAATTAATTTGGCCTTTAACCAATCAAATTTCAACACCTTTCCACCTAATTCTTTCCACCTTTTTCAAAAATTAAAAATGGTTAATTTTCGCCAAATCTTGGCCTTTAGATCAAAAGCAAATTAAATCATGGCCATTCATCCTACCTAACACTATATTTCTTTCCATTTGGTAAATGGATTTATGATGTCATAAATGCAAAAGTGAAAGTTGACTTTGACTTTCACTATTCACATTAATTCTACTACTTTTTGACCGATGCCGGTTCGAGCCGAAATTTTCCTGAAATCGTCCCGGCGTGTTCCTGAGGTCTCCTGTGCAATCGGATCAATTTAAATTGCTTCCGTTTGATCAAAATCAATCCCGGAAGTTTACCGTCTTTTTGAGCTCCGGTTAGGGTTTCAATGCCGGTTTTGGCATCGTTTCACCCGTTTCAACTCAGTGAATTTTTCCAACACTGAATTCTTACTCGTCAGTGTTGTTAGAACATTTTAATATATTCTAAACAATACAAATACATCTATTTCACTTTTTAAATAGTACAAATTATTATATACATATATTTGTACTTTTCTTACTGTGCTCTTACTTTGACTTGCCATATTCTTATCTTTATACTGTTCAGATACCGAAACTACTCCTTTTTTAGCGTTTTGGGCCTGAATTCACTTTCTTACTCATATACTTTATTCTCTACTTATTTTTGGAGATTTTAATTCCTCCAAAACATTTATTTATTTCTATCAACACTATAATTTTTCTAATTACAACCATAGTGTTTCTTTACATTCTTACTTACAGAACTCATAGAAAACCCTAGATTAAATTAGGTCACACCGCTAAAATTCTCTGGTCGTCACATTCACCCCTCCTTAAAAATTTTCGTCCTCGAAAATCAGAACAGGTGGGGGTACTTGGCTCTCATCTCATCTTCTCTTTCCCACGTGGCCTCTTCTACATTATGATTTTTCCATAGAACTTTGACCAGCGGGATGCTTTTATTTCTTAAGATCTTCTCTTCTCGCGCAAGTATTTGCACCGGTTGTTCTTCGTAAGAGAGATCCTCTCGAATTTGGATTGGCTCATAATCTAGGACATGTGAAGGGTCTGAGATATACTTTCTTAGCATAGATACATGGAAGACATTATGCAGTGAAGATAATTCTGGCGGCAAAGCTATCTTATAGGCTACTTTCCCAACCCGGCTAATAATTGGGAAAGGTCCTATGTATCTTGGGCTCAACTTTCCTTTCTTTCCAAAATGCATGACACCTTTCATTGGTGCTACTTTTAAGAATACGAAGTCACCCTCGTTAAACTCTAGGAATCTTCGTCTTTTATCTGCGTAGCTTTTCTGACGACTTTGTGCAGTTTTCATTCTCTGCTGAATCTTTTGGACCGCGTCTATCGTTTATTGGATAAACTCGGTTTTATGAAGTTCTTTCTCCCTGAGTTCATACCAGTGAATGGGAGATCTACACTTTCGTCCATATAATGCCTCATAAGGAGCCATCCCGATGGACGCTTGATAGCTGTTGTTGTAGGAGAATTCTATCAATGGCAGCTTCTTGTTCCAGGCTTCCTTGAAATCTAAAATACAAGCACGAAGCATATCTTCTAGCATTTGGATCGTACGCTCAGACTGTCCGTCAGTCTGAGGATGAAATGCAGTGCTGAATCTTAGTTCAGAGCCCATTGCCTCTTGTACACTTTTCCAGAAATTGGATGTGAACCGACTGTCACGATCTGACACTATTGTTGTCGGTATTCCATGTAATCTCACAATGTTGGCAATGTACAATTCTGTGAATTTCTCTAATGTGTATGTCATCTTTACGGGTATAAAGTGAGCAGATTTGGTCAATCGATCCACCACTACCCATATCATGTCAAATCCTTCACTTGTCTTGGGTAGTCCGACCACGAAATCCATGGTTACGTGTTCCCACTTCCACTCTGGAATCTCTAATGGCTGCAGCTCTCCGGCTGGCCGCTGATGCTCTGCTTTGACTCTTTGACATGTTAAGCAGCTGCTGATGTGTTTAACAATGTCATTCTTCATCTTTTTCCACCAAAAGTGCTGCTTTAGATCCTGATACATTTTCGTACTGCCCGGATGCACTGAATATGGAGTGTCATGGGCCTCTGTCAGGATTCTTTTCTTCAAAACTTCTTCATCTGGTACACAAATTCTTCCTTGGAAGAGTAAAGTTCCATCTTTGGAAAGGTGGAATTCTGACTTGTCATTCCTAGAGGCTTCTTCTTTAAGCCTTTTGAAAGCAGCATCTAGCTCTTGAGCCTCTTTAATCTCCTCAAGAATTGTTGGTTTGAGTTGCATTGCCGCTAATTTTCCTGAAATTATCTCCACTCCCAACTAGGAGATCCCATGTTGAAGTGGCTTGGGCAGCTTATTGATGGCTATTTGCTCTGGCATCGTTGATTTACGACTCAACGCGTCTACCACTCTGTTCGCCTTACCGGGGTGATATAAAATCTCACAATCGTAATCTTTTACCAACTCCAGCCATCTTCTTTGTCTCATGTTAAGCTCTTTCTAAGTAAAGAAATACTTTATGCTCTGGTGGTCGATGAAAATTCTGCACCGAACTCCATATAGGTAATGTCACCATATCTTCAAAGCAAATACGACGGCTGCTAACTCCAAATCATGAGTCGGATAGTTCTTTTCATGCTCTTTGAGTTGTCTTGATGCATAAGCTATTACTTTTCCATCCTGCATCAGCACAGCTCCTAGACCTGTCCTGGAGGCATCGTTATAAATGTCGAAGTCTCCTTCATCCTTTGGAATTGTGAGAATTGGAGCACTGGTCAACCGATTCTTCAACTCTTGAAAGCTTTCTTCACACTTCTTTGTCCACTCGAACTTCTTCTCTTTGCGTGTGAGAGCAGTAAGAGGGGCAGCTAATCTGGCAAATCCCTCTACAAATCTCTGATAATAGCCCGCTAATCCGAGAAAACTCCGGATCTCGGTCACATTCTTTGGAGGAGACCACTTGCTTACCGCTTCAATCTTTGCTGGGTCTACTGAAATTCCGTCTTTGGAAACGACATGTCCTAGGAAGTGGACCTTACCTAGCCAAAATTCACATTTGGAGAACTTTGCATATAGCTGATGCTCCTTCAGAATGCGTAACACAATTCGAAGATGCTTCTCATGCTCCTTCCAATCTTTCGAGTATATAAGGATGTCATCGATAAACACAATGACAAACTGATCTAAAAATTCCTTGAATACTCGATTCATCAGATCCATAAAAGCGGCTGGTGCATTCGTTAATCCAAAAGGCATAACGAGAAATTCGTAGTGCCCATATCGTGTTCAGAATGCAGTCTTTGGAATGTCTCTTTCTTTAATTTTTAACTGATGATAGCCGGATCGAAGATCAATCTTCGAGAAGACGGTGGCTCCTTTTAGCTGATCGAATAAATCATCGATCCTTGGTAGAGGATATTTATTCTTGATCGTGACTTTGTTGAGCTCACGATAATCTATGCACATTCAGAGGGTTCCATCTTTTTTCTTCACGAAGAGAACTGGAGCTCCCCACGGTGAATAACTAGGTTGTATAAAACCTTTCTCTAATAACTCCTTCAGCTGAGCTTGTAATTCTTTAAGCTCAGCAGGTGCCATCCTATAAGGGGCCTTTGAAATCGGAGACGTTCCTGGCAGCAACTCGATTTCGAAGGTAATCTCTCGATCAGGAGGAAGTCCCGGTAATTCTTCTGGAAATACCTCCACAAACTCGTTGATCACTGGTACCTCGTTCGGTTGTAGTTCTACCTTCTTGGTGGTGTCCTTGACATAAGCTAGATATCCGGTACAGCCACTAGATATCAGCTTTCTTGCCCGCAGGGGACTGATCAGCATTTTCGACTGCTTCTGAGAATGCCCCTGATACTCAAACTGGTCTTTTTCTCCAAACTGGAACACTACTTTTCGTCGTCGACAGTCAATGGTCACTTGATATTTTGCAAGGAAATCCATTCCAAGGATAACGTCATAATCGACTAACTCTAAGACGACTAAGTCAACGTACAACTCCCTATCAGCAACAATTACTGGTACGTGACGTAACCAGCAATCAGATAATAATACCTCACCAGACGGTAAGGTGGTTTTAAACACTTGGCCAATTTTATCCTTGGCATGACTAACTCTTTCTACAAAGCTATGTGAGGCAAATGAATGCGATGCACCGGAGTCAAATAAAACAAGTGCAGGGCTTTGGGCGACAAGAAGCTGACCTGTCACCACATTCGAGGTGCCTGCCTTTACATCTTCCCTGGTGTAGGCTAATAGATGTGCCTCGGTCTTTGGTATACTTTCTTGGCGTCCAGGTTGAGTATGCGATCCTTGTATAGCATGGACCTGGCTCGTCTGTCGGGACTGAAAGGATCCCGGCTGGTTCTGTTGGTTGGATAGGCAGACTCTAGCATAATGGCCTTATCTACCACAAACATAGCATGCAGTATTCCCCAGCTTGCACTCGCCCTTATGCAGTCTTCCACATTTTGGGCATGGCTGTCGGTTCTGTACTCCTTCTTAGCCTTGCCTTTGCTGAGTGTTGCGAGTATTTTGGCCCCAATTTTCATTTGGGTTTCCCTTTCGCTTATTGGTATTCTGCTGGTTCTGGTTATTTTTCTGACCAGGCTTCATTCCTTGACTAGATTTATTACTTTGGCCAGCTTGGTTGTTCTTCTGAGTCTGCTTCGCGAGATCTCTTTCTTTCTTCTTCTCCTCCCAGACTTTTGTTCTTTCTTCCTTAACTCTGTTCAGACGATTCTCGGCCCTCATAGCTCTGCTTACATAGTCTGCTACAGTGGTTGGCGGGGTCTCGCCACTTTCCACATTTAGGGCTATATCCTGTCGGAAGATATTGATCATCCTCCGTACCCACTCTTCTTCTGTGGGTACCAAATGTGGACACAGTCTAGCTAATCTGTCGAATTTACGGCAGGCTTCAGTCACTGTCATCTCACCTTGCCTCAGCTCATCGAACTCTCTTTGTTGAGCTCGTAGGGTGTCAAGGTTGAAATACTTCCTGTTAAATTCTCCCAGGAAGTCATTCCAGGTCATCCTTCTAACGTCCCTTCGCATCTTTACTGTCTCCCACCAATAACGAGCATCCTTCGTTAACATGCAGGAGGCGCAAAGGACCTTCTCTTGGTCTGTTAGGTCCATAAACTCAAACATAGTCTGCAATGACGCTAACCATTCTTCGGCCTCTAAAGGTTCTATAGATCCCTCAAACTCTTTTGGCTTCATCTTTCGGAACCGTTCATACAATGATCCCTGGTTGGCTCCAGCTCGGGCACCTATTGCTACTTCAGGTACCATTCGGACTGGTGGTGCTACTGGTTCAGGAGCTGGTTGTGGCTCCGGTACTGGTGCTTGAGGTGGAGGGAAATTCGCTTGGGCCCCATTCCTCTGTTCCAGTAACTCTTGCAGTCTCTGGTTCTGTGTTTCTTGTGCCTCTAGCCGAGCTTGTATGTTGGTTAGGACAGCGGCTAAGTCTGCTTCTTGAGCTTGCTCAGCTCGTGTGTGAACTATGTTGCTGTGTCTGACCTATAACAATAGCGACATGGTTTAGTGCTAAATTAGATATTGATTATCTAAAATTAACTTACTTGGACTGAGCAGGTGCAGATGCTGAGATGTCATGAAAGGTCGATAGTAGAACCGCTCGCTCTGATACCAACTCTTGTGGGCGACCCCTCTAGCTTAGGTCGTCCACCTTATCTTGCTTGCTTTCTTTATTCTTTGCTTAGTCTTACTTAGCTTGCTTGTCTCTATAACTTTTTTCTCCTTGGGGTTTAAAAGATTTGTTCTTGAAAAACTAGGAATATTTTTTTTTTCTATCTTTTTAAACTGGACTGGATGAAACTACTGATTCTTGAAAATTGTGTATACATAAATATATACGTACTACTTAATACTTTTTGTTTTTTCCAAAATATATTTTTGGAGTCTTGTTACTTTAAAGTACGTAAAAATAGAAACACACTTTTAAGCTTGTTTCACTACTTTACATATTACACTCTTGCCTTGTCTTTATACATATACCTCACTATTACACTTTCTTTCTTTTACACTTTGAGTACAACGGAATTCTGCGAAACGGAACCATAACCTGTCTATGACATCGCTGGGATCTACCTGTCAGTTCGCTACTCTTGCTTCATACTGCTGGTTGTTTTCCTTTATTACCTACAGCACGAATAGGCTAATGAGCTAAAGCTCATTAAGTACAAACATACATACAAGTAAATAAGCTGAATACACCACTCTAGGGTTAGTCAACTTAGGACCAATTATTTTCTTTAGTCCTATACTGCTTGTTCTTTCTATTCTATTTCTTTCTTTTCCTTGCTTTACTTTATCTGCTTAATCTTTCACTTGTGGGCCCGTGGTTGGACGTACCTGGTGCGCGCAGACCAATAGAGGATCAGGGGAGCGACCCACCGATCAACCCTAAGGTCATCTCTGGACTACTGACCTTATAGGTAGTAAGTCATGCCATAAACTACCTCATTATTAACGAGGCAGCGCCACACTTCTGGGGTGGAGGCAGGAAGTTAAGCCATAAACTACCTCATTATTAACGAGGCAGCGCCACACTTCTGGGGTGGAGGCTATCTGGGAACCTCACAACTAAGGAGGCCAGTACGCCAACCTTAACTTTTAAGTCTTATTATCTGACTTATCTTATTCCTCTTTTCTGTTTCTGATCTTGCTTACTATTCTCGTGAACATGTTAGTATCATGTCACAAACTGAATAGCTTAAATGTATATATATATATAACACAACTCTATGGTAAGTCCATTCGTGAGTAGACAATTAAATGTCTGTACTTACCTTATCAATCTCTTCTCCTTTTCTCTCTAGGATCGTTGATCGCCCTCCTTGTAGGTCGATTTTTGGATCCTACAGACAAACTTTGTCTGTTAATTTCATTTCCATTTATAGCTTTTATTTTTCATTAAAAAAGCTTAAATAGAACCTATTTACAACTTTTTGGGCTTTATTTATCATTTTCCCAATTTTTCCCAACTTTTAGAAAATTACGATTTTACCCCTATATTTTGGTAAAATTACAGTTTTGTCCCTGACGGAATTTTATTGATCCAGACTACATTTTTGGCCCTCAGGAACTTTTCTGACTCTTTTCTAATCATTACCGGGCTCGCTTCTATTTTATTTCCATTTTTCACTTTCCCGACCCTCGGGAAGCACTATTCCGACCCTTATGTCGGTTTAGTGATTTTCTATCGTTTCGGAGCCTCAAATGGACGTTTAACTAGTATTTAAAACGTTCATCTAGACATTCCCGACCTAGGTCTTCGAGGCTCGGATTTTCCGTTCCCGACTTGGACCTTTATTTCATTTCCAAAAACGCCCCCCCCCCTCGGGGTCGGTTTTCCGTTTCACTCGCATTTTACATTTTTAGGGGACGGATTACTATTCACGAACCACCCCTTAGGTTTTCCTTATTCAATTTTCCGTTAGGGACTCGGTTCCCGACCCGACCCTAAACTTTTATTTTTAATTCCTATTTTACCCCGAAAGCCGTTTTCAAAATTTCGGCAGCATTTCGGCGTAATTTTAAGGCTACCGGCGTTAGGTACGCCTCGAACCATATGTACCTGCCACGTACTATACCACAAGCCTATTTTATGTAAAAGTTTTCCAAACTTTTACATAAAAGCTCACAAATTTCCAATTTCACATTTTTAACCACATTACAAAATTTTTTCACAATTTTGCCCTTGGGTTTGGTTTCGGTTTTCACCACCAAACCGAACCAAAATTTCTCAAACTTTTCAACCACTTTTTAGGCTATTCAATGCCATTTTTCTAACACTTTTTCATGCCCATTTCCTTGTACTTTTCAACCAAATTCTTAGGGTTTTTAAGCCTCCCATAACTCACGGCCACATTAAGAAAACACATGCCATCATTTTTGTTTCATGCTTTCAATCAAAATTTCATCATTCACATCATAAAATGCATGATTTCAATTAACCAAACATCATATGAAACATGCAAAATTTTCACCAAAACCCTAAGTATTTCCCACGGCCACTTTAGGTAATGTACAACAAAATTTTTTTTCAAACTTTTCCATAATGAAATTCATGCTTTATTCTTCACCAATTTCAACTTAGAAAGCATGTTAGCAATTAACCACAACTTTTTCTCATTGGTTACCTAAGGTAACCCACGGATTTTCCTTTGAAAAACCAACCAAAATTTGGTTTTTCTTTAAACAATTTACATGGTTTTCTTACTTATTACAACCTTAACAAAACCCTTCATCAACTTAATGAAAAACAACCAAAAATTTTCCATCCTAATTTACTATTCACCCCGCGGTTTTCATGAAGAAAAACCAAGAAAATTTTCAATCCAAGGGAAGTTACCTTGTTCACTTTCTTCCTTTGTCTTCAAGTGATGTTTTGCCACACTTTTTGTATAGAAAACTTGAAGAAATAGCTTAGTTCTCCTTTGGTCACTCACGGCTCACCATGGAGAATAACTTAGAAAATTTTCTTTGGTTGTTTGCTTGAAAATTGGCTTCGGCCACTTTATTCCCAAACTTGCCGACTTATGCATGGAAGAAAGCCAATTAATTTGGCCTTTAACCAATCAAATTTCAACACCTTTCCACCTAATTCTTTCCACCTTTTTCAAAAATTAAAAATGGTTAATTTTGGCCAAATCTTGGCCTTTAGATCAAAAGCAAATTAAATCATGGCCATTCATCCTACCTAACACTATATTTCTTTCCATTTGGTAAATGGATTTATGATGTCATAAATGCAAAAGTGAAAGTTGACTTTGACTTTCACTATTCACATTAATTCGACTACTTTTTGACCGATGCCGGTTCGAGCCGAAATTTTCCTGAAATCGTCCCGGCGTGTTCCTGAGGTCTCCTGTGTAGTCGGATCAATTTAAATTGCTTCCGTTTGATCAAAATCAATCCCGGAAGTTTGCCGTCTTTTTGAGCTCCGGTTAGGGTTTCAATGCCGGTTTTGGCACCGTTTCACCCGTTTCAACTCAGTGAATTTTTCCAACACTGAATTCTTACTCGTCAGTATTGTTAGAACATTTTAATATATTCTAAACAATACAAATACATCTATTTCACTATTTAAATAGTACAAATTATTATATACATATATTTGTACTTTTCTTACTGTGCTCTTACTTTAACTTGCCATATTCTTATCTTTATACTGTTCAGATACCGAAACTACTCCTTTTTTAGCGTTTTGGGCCTGAATTCACTTTCTTACTCATATACTTTATTCTCTACTTATTTTTGGAGATTTTAATTCCTCCAAAACATTTATTTATTTCTATCAACACTATAATTTGTCTAATTACAACCATAGTGTTTCTTTACATTCTTACTTACAGAACTCATAGAAAACCCTAGATTAAATTAGGTCACACCGCTAAAATTCTCTGGTCGTCACACCTAGCGCATTATTGACTATGTAGTTTACCAGGCTACTCGCGTGCTTGGTGTGGTAACCAATCGGGCTACCTCTACTGTTTTATTTGTTTTTAAGAAAGTTGTTTTAGAAGTTTTATAAAAATTTTGGGGAAAATATATGCTCTTTGAAACCATCCTCATATCAACTCGTTGGAAGGTGGGGGATTTTTATTAAAACCATTTTTTCCATTTAAAAGGGGAAAACACATTTTGGTATTCAATTTTTAAAAAGGGTTCTTGAACCATTTTACCAAAACTATTTTAAAACTTATTTGAAACAACTTAATTTGTAAATTTGGCAAACATCAAACTTTTAGTCCTCGATGAGACGAACAACTCTCGTGTTCGTCTTGGAGGTCAAATTAAACTCTAATCGGTCCTAAACTTATCAAACCTATGGCTAACTTTGCGTCCAGTTTTAGAAAATTCCCAGTTTTACGCTTATTTAAAAATGGCTTTGTTTGAAACTTGAAATGATAAATTTTTAAAACTCGTGTAGGTCATCTTTAAGGTTTCGATGAGATCTACAAGTTTCATGTTGAGCCTGAGATCCAGTTCGAACTCTAAGTTGGTCATTTTTATGAAAATCTGATACTATTCCTGTTGCTTAGGATTTTAGTCCCAGTTTTGAACTCCAGTTAAAAACTTATCGAAAAATCTATTTTAGAGTCATTTTTGGCCAAAGGCTATTTGACATAAAAACGACCGTAACAAAATTTCCTTAAAACTATATTTTTTACCAAACCTAAAATCGGAGCCTAACATGGTCAAAAATGGCCAAAACCGTGGCCTAAAAACTGAGGACAGGTTGGTTCCCAGCCAACCCTAAAAACATCTATTCTTACATCCATCACAAAGACATAAACCAAAATCACACAACCGTATAAACTTAAAAATAAAATGCTAAGGGCTCAAAATAGACTTATTACAGCCCATTGTGTAAATAAATACATATAAATTTCCTTGATCAAAACTTAAAAGTAACTAAACCATAAAAAAAGGGTTTCGGTTTATACCTTATGTGCTATGAACCAAGTACAATTTGAATCAAAGCTTAGGTGACCAAAAATTGTCATGTAGACCAAGGGGAAATAGGGTCAGCCTTTGCTAGAATGGACACACAAAATTTCTTTTTATCATCAAGCCAAAAGAAACTAACAAAACCACAAAATAAGTCCCAGCAACTTACCCCAAAATGACCTTGAAATAACTTGAAGAAGTAGCTCCAACACAAGCTATGTGGTGCCTGACTTTTTTGTTAAGTTTTTAGCTGAGTTTTGGTTAGGGTTCTTGGCTAGAAATGGTCAGTTTTGGGGCTAGGATAGAGTCAGCTTTGGCAGATAGAAAAGGGAGAGAAATTGTGTTCTCTTGGGTGAGCAAAAGAAAGAAAGTGACACCCTAAGCCAAGCTCACCATTTTATAGACAAAACCTAAGCAAGATTAAACAACCTTAAGCTCACTTAATTAGTCACATTTTCTTGCTAATCTAGGGGCAAATCTTGCTGCCATTTGCCCCTCAAAAACTAAGGAAGGCTACGCATAGAGAAGGGGGCCAAATTATTTAATGCTTGGTTTGCCATGTGATGGATACTATTGCATATTTTAATCAAAATGTGGCCAACACATCCCTTGCTTTAGCGAAAACTTTTCCCTATTTTTAGGGCTATGTTTAGGGCTGTTTGTGCTACATGTACATGGTTTCCTAGGGGAAAAATTCATTTGCAAGGTCTTCTCTTCGCAATCTAATTTTCTTCTTTCGGTGTTCGACCCTTTCTCGACGGTGTTCAAGATTTCCATCGAAATTGGATTTTTTGAATCTGATTCTTCTACTGATAATTTCTAGTTGGGTTGTAATGCCTATGAGCCCATTTTGTATCCATTTACTGTTCATTTCATATACTGTGGTTGTGTCTACACTATGTTGTCTTTACACACGTATAACGAGGCATTTTTGCATGAAATTCCAAACACAGTCTTTCCTGACTAATTTGGGCATGCTGATTTCAAATTAATCATTTTTAAATCCATTTAGGGTCGTCTAGACTAGTTTTCAGGATCTGTGTGATCCCACCTCGAAAAACATGTTTTGTGCTCAATTGACTAATTTGAGCGTTCTGAGTCTAAATATATTAGTTTCGGGACGAGAAAAGGTCATCTTGACCCCTTTCCTGATACTGTGTATCTCTCAAACAAAATTTCATGTTTTGTGCTCAATTGACTAAATTGAGCCTACTGACTGTAAATATATCAGTTTTAAGTCAAATTAAGACTGTCTTGGCCATCAACCTGACACTGCGTATCTACTATTTATTATTCACTGTTTTCTGCTTAACTGACTAGTCTGAGCGTTTTGACTCTGATTTCATCAGTTTCTGGGCTAGAAAAGGTCATCTGGACCATTTTTCTCAATACTGTACCTCTGTTAGGGTAATTATCGCTATTGTGCTTAGATGACCGATCCGAGCGTACTGATGACCTGTTTACTAGTTTTGTGTCAAGAAATAGTCTTCTAGACTGTTTTCTTGATACTGCGTGTCTTATACACACATACACGTAATAGGGTAGACTGATTTCACTGTCGGTTACCCCCTTCACTGCATAAATAGTAATTAAACGTTACTGTACCTGTTTAATTCATTCAACTAGAAAATATATTGTATTTATCAACTTAATTACTCATTATATAGTAATTAGGTTTCATCAATCATGAGAGTCATTACAATGGCTCTCTACTCAATACACGGCCTTCTACACGGGCTCTTATACAAGTGTGTACAAGGCAACACGAGTGTGTACATTCTGGACACGGGCATGTACTAGTTGAGTTTGCTCAACATGATCATGTTCTAAAACACAGCCTTCCTCACGTTCATCAACCCGAGCGATACATAGCTAATTACACGGTCGTGTACCTTACCATGTTCTTCAAATGTGTACTAAAATGCATCAAATTATTCCAAATTCATTCCTTATATTCTTATTGTACGGTAACTAGGTTACATGAATGAGGCAGTCATTACAAATTCTATAAACAGAAGTTTGTCATTCCAGTTTTCCAGAAAATCCATTATACATGCACGAAGCATGTCTTTTGATGTTTGGATCGTCCGTTCAGTTTGTCCGTCCATCTGCAGGTGGAAATTCGTACTAAGTCGCAACTCCGTTCCCATGGCTTCTTGCACACACTTATAGAAATTCAAAGTGAATCGTGCATCACGATCTGACACAATGGACTTAGGAATGCCATGTAATATAATGATATGGGCTACATAGAGATTTGCTATCTTTTCTAGTGAAAAGGTCATTTTCATTGCTATGACTCTTGCCATGTTAGTTAATCATTCGATAATAACCCAAATGGCATCGCAGTCCTCTCGGGTTTTCAGTAATCCTACTAAGAAATTCATTGTAACATGTTCCCATTTCCATTCGGGAACTTCCAATGGCTCTAACTTTCCACTTGGATAATAATGTTCAGCCTAGACTCTTTGACACGTCATCAATCGGCTCATGAACTTTGTGATGTCATTCTTTATCCCTTTCTACTAGAATTGTAGCTTTAAATCCTGGTCCATCTTACTGGCTCTAGGATGTACGGAATAGGTGTATCATGAGCTTCTGCCATAATTCACCTTCTTAATCCTTCATCATCGGGAACATATATTCTTCCCTAATGCATGATTAGTCCCTCCTTGGAAACCCCTTCCCGAGGACTTGCTAGATTTGGATCTCATTGTTGAGCCTCCCTAATATCCTCGAATAATGACTACTCTAGTTGAAGTGCAGCCAATTTTCTAGTTATCAGCTCTATCTTCAACGAGTTGATCTCCTGCTGTAACAACTTTGGGAGTTCCTCTATCGATAATTGATGTGAGACAGCAAACTTCCTACTTAATGCATTCGCAATGCAGTTGGCCTTTCCTGGATGGTAGAGTATTTTGTAATCATAATCCTTTACCAGCTCCAACCATCTTCTTTGTCACATGTCAACTCCTTTGTGTAAAGAAGTACTTTAAGTTTTGATGGTCAGTGTAAATCTGACACTAAGCTCTATATAAATAATGTCACCAAATCTTGAGTACGAACACTACTGCAACAAGTTCTAAATCATGCATCGGATAATTTTTCTCATGATCCTTTAATTATCACGAGGCATAGGCAATTACTTTGTCGCCTTACATCAGGATGCCTCCTAATCTCATTTTCGATGCGTCACTGTATATCACGAACGTCTCCCCTTCAGTCGAAAGCGTAAGGATTGGTGTGCTCGTTAGTCACTTTTTCAGCTTTCAAAAGCTCTTTTCACACTCATCAGTCTACTTGTACTTCCTTTCTTTGCGCATAAGAGCTGTGAGAGGTGTAGCGAGTCATGCGAATCCCTCTACGAATCTCCACCTAAGAAACTTCATATCTAGGTCACGTTCCTAGGTGCAGGCCATCCATTGATCACCTCCACTTTGACAGGATCCACGATGATTCCTTCTTTAGGGACTACGTGTCCTAGCAAATGCACTCTGTCTAGCCAAAATTCACATTTAGAGAATTTCACATAGAGTTGGTGCTTCCTTATCATTTGAAGAATGATCCTTAGGTGTTCCTCATGCTCCTCATAAGTCGTCGAATATATAAGTATGTCATCTATAAATACAATGACAAACTTATCTAGGAATTCGTTGAAGACTCGATTCATCAAGCCCATGAACGCAGCTGGAGCATTTGTCAATCAAAACAGCATCATAAGGAATTAGTAATGACTGTAACGGGTCCTAAAAGTGGTCTTCGGTATATCGCTCTCTTTGATTCATAGCTGATGATATCCTGAGCACAGATCGATCTTGGAGAATACTGTTATGCGTTTGAGTTAATCGAATAAGTTGTCAATTATAGGTAATGGATACCTATTCTTGATAGTGACCATGTTCAACTCTTGATAATCGATATACATGCAGAATGTTCCATCCTTCTTCTTGACAAAAAGCACTAGAGCACCCTATAGGGAATAGCTCAGACGTATGAATCATTTATCAAGAAGCTCTTTTAATTGTATTTGAAGATCCTTCAGGTCCGTTGGTGCCATTCGGTATGGCGCCTTTGAAATAGGTGTGGTTTTAGGCATCAATTTGATCTTAAAGGAGATTTCCCACTCTGGCGGCAGTCTAGGTAATTCTTCAGGGAAAACGTCAGGAAACTAGTTGACGATGGGAACGTCCTTTGGTTGAAGCTTGTGCTTTTCCGTCACATTCACTATGTATGCTAAGTATCCAGCACAGCTACTAGGCATTAGCCTTCTTGCTCTCATCAAGTTGATCATCATCTTCCTCGATTTGCGTGACGAATCTACATATTCGAAACTATCCTCCTGATCGGGTTAGAATATGATCTTCCACTTCCGGCAAATGATCGTGGCTTGAAACTTTCCTAGGAAATCCATTCCTAGGATTACGTCGTAATCAGCCAATCTCATCATGATCAATTCTGCCTATAACTCCCTATTTACCACAATTATTAGTACATAAGGTACCCAGTAATTAGACTGTAAAATTTCACCTGAGGGTAAAGCCGTTCTAAACGTCTTACCTATACTATCCCTAGGATATCCTATCCTATTCACAAAATTGCACGAAATAAATGAATGTGTAGCTCTAGAATCGAATAAAATAGACACCAAATGATTAGCGACAGAAAGCTGACCTGTCACTACATTAGACGTCCCAGCTTCCGTATCCTCCTTTATGTACGCCATGACTTGAGCATCTACACGAGGCATGCGTTCTGGCCTTTCTTGCATCTCCAAAGGCCCTTCAATTTTAGCCTGTAGCACATGAGCTTGGGGACATTGCTGCTGTGGCTGAAACGTACCCTGCACATTTTGTTGATTTTTGGGATAGTTATTGGCAAAATGGCCCTCTCTTCTGCATTGAAAGCAGGCGTTTTGAGTATATCTATATCAGCTTGTGTGCCTCTTTCTGCACGTAACGCAGTCATGAACAATAGATAAGGCATTATTGTTCATCCTCCATTACCGATTTCGATTTCTGGAACTAGTTCCTTTCCTTTTCCCTTGCAGCTGTTGGCCTGAAGTGTTTGACTTCCAACCTTAACATTCTGGTTCTGCTTGCTCCCTTGGCCAACCTGGGTTCCTACTTAGGCAACTTTAGTGAAGACTTTTTCCTTCTTCTTGGCATTCCATATTTTCTCCTTCTTTTCCCTTTGTAGAGCTAAATGATACTCGGCTCTCAAAGCTCGACTAACGCAATCAGCTACCGTAGTGGCTGGCGTTAACCTACTATCTACCAATGTCGAGATGTTAGGTTAAAACATCCCGAGCATCTTTTATATTTTCTCCCTCTCAACAGGGACTATATATGGACATAATTGGGACAACTGATAAAACTTTTGATAAACTTCGCTTACTGTCATATTCCCCTGCTTCAGCTCTGCAAACTCCCTCTGTTAATGTCACAGTAGCATGGGGTCATAATACTTCTGATTGAATACTTCTAAGAATTCTATCCATGTCATCATGGCTATGTTTTTCTTAGTTTGATGGTGTCCTACCAAAACTTGCATCCTTCCTCAGTACAAAGGATGCATACATGACTATCTCTTGTTTCGTTAGATCTATAAATTCTAGGATCATTTGGATCGAGTAAAGCCATTCTTCTACTTCTAACGGGTTTGTAGAGCCCTTAAATTCTGGTGGCTTCATCCGTCAAAATCATTCATACAACGACTCCTAGTTTATTGGGGTTGAGGTTGGGGTTCTTGTTAGGAAATGCCCTAAATATTAGAGATATTTTGATGTATTCATTTTGAACTGGATAATAAAATTATACATAGAGGTTATTCATTACATTGCAATTTGTCCTCGTCTTATTTACATGTTAAAGTAAATATAAGCAAATATGGCTCACTAACTGCTTGTGTTAAAACTGTTGGAACGTTGCATGCAATGGACTTTTGTATGCGAGAAGACAATGTACTAAAGTTAGCAGTCTAAACTATGGTCTGTAGTCTATGGGGTTAGACCGAGCATCTAACTCATGTTAAGACTATTATGTTGTCTAAAGCCTTGGAGGGGACGGTCTGTCTTGACTGTCTGGAGCTGGACTCCCAAGTAGAGACATGGATATGTTGCTCGGTGGTGACATATTAGACCGGGACTAAAGCGTGATTGATCTACGTAGTCCGCTATGAGTGGATCAATCTGCTTTTGACGTTCATTGTGCAATAACCTTAATCCTGAGTAAATGAACTACTTCATGTATATGACTTGTGTACTTTGATGTTCCAATGGCTTAAGCGTCTCAGAGGTAGTAAGCTTATAGACCGGTTTGTTGGGTGCATGACTTGTATACGATGAAGGGTTTGTTTGCAGATATCGGAATCATAGCTCTAAGGAGTTAAAGGTATCCTCTTAAAGGCATTATACTGAATGTGAAAATGGACAAGGCCTTGGGTTGTCTGCTGGGCGGATGACTTCTTATTCATATATGGTGAATAATCATTTTCTTAATTCGGTAGTATAATGGAACTTTAAGATAGCCTGATCAGTAGGATTAAACGGACTTTGACCTAAGGCTGATCATGGATATCATATGAGGGTTTTGCATATATGACAAGGTCATTGGATGGTAGCTCGTCACAGGCTTACGTAATACGGTATATAATTGGGAGTTCAGTTTCAGGTTTATAGTGGTGTGACTCTGAAATTAGTGATCATATGATTGAGTTGTTCGGTACAGAATGATGATCATATGGAATCACGGGAGCCCGATTATATATGTCCAATCAGTCCCTCTACTAGCTCCACATAATTCCTTAACGTTTGGCAAATTGATTTGTGTATGCTATTGGCTAGTTTATTATGCATGGATGGTGATGACACATGATTAGGATGGTAGACAAGATTCTCTCCGGTTGGATTCAGATTTTGTTTTGGATAATAGAGTACACAATTATTCAAACTCCAAATAAAGTTGCCATGATTTTATTTGAGATTGGATTGGAGTTGTAGAAAATTATCCATGAGAACAAGAATATGAAACACAACCGTTTTGTGGAATTTGAAATTTGAATTTTGAAATTTGAAATTTGAATTTTGAAATTTGAAATTTGAATTTTGAATTTGAAATTTGAATTTGAAATTTGAATTTGAAATTCGAATTTGAAATTTAAATTTGAAATTTGAAATTTGAAATTTGAAATTTGAATTTGAAATTTGAAATTCAAATTTTGAATCACAGTCCAAGTAGGATTCGAATTTGTTGTGGAAAATCCACAAGGTTTGAAATTCGAATTTGAGTTAGATTTGGAGAGGATAATCTTGTTAGAATCCTACTTGAATTTTGAATCCAAATCCCAACAAAAGTGGGCGAATTTTTTGAGGATAATCCTCAATGGAAAATTCAGTTTTTGTGGATAAGATTCAAGGGAAAATTCAAGTTTCAATCCTAGTTGAATTTGGATTCTCTCCTTCCCTAAAAGTGGCCAAAATTTTGGAGCCTTTATCCAAGGAAAATTCAGTTATTTTTGGATAAGGTTGAGATAAGATTCAAGCTTGAAAATCCTAGTGGAATTTTTGATTCTCCCTTATCCATAATGGCCGAAATCTTTTGGAGGATTTTCTCCTTGTGAATTTCGGATTTTTTGGTTGAAAAAGGGAGATAAAATTCTAGTTAAAATCTTGTTAAGATTTGGATTGGATTTATCTTAGGAAAAACCGAATTTATTGTTAGGATTATCCTATGGAAAAATTCAGATTTTTTTTGGTTAAAGATAAGGGAGAAAATCTTTTCCTAGTCCAATTCGAATTCAGAGAATCACCTCATGCAGGTCTATAAATAGAGGTCCTGCCACTCCAGTTCTCTCAGACCACAGACTCTCAGGTGAGCAGGCTTATTGTTGCACAGCTCATCGTGACAATAAAGTTCTTTAGAGATCTGGGTGGTCGGAAGAAGACTAGCAGTGCTAGCATACCGATCGAGGTTCAGAGTGCCCACACACTCAGCCATTCGGGAATTGGAGAATAGTAGAGAAGGCTAGTTGGTTGAAGCCTCTGGTCATTCTCCTCCTGCAAGATTGGCGTCCTTGAGGTATGAGTTTTAATTGTTGTTGGTTTATTGTATATGGCATCATGAGATATTTAACGATCTAAAAATTTTTATTGTTCCGCTGCGCCACTCTGATACATTTTTACCGATTTATTTTCCTACAGTTCTGATACTACCTCAGGCATAACTGGCGACACTGCTTGTTCAGTGACAGCCATTTGTGAGGTTTGGCCTTCTTCTTGGCCTTGGCTCTGTTCCATTTGCTCTAAACATTGTCTTAGCTCAGCATTTTCCTTCATATGAGCTTCTATAAGGGCTTGTAATTCATTAACCCTTTGTGAAAGGAAAAGATGCCCTCTCTTATTCCTTGGATTTCGCATGTTTACCATATTCTCTATTTCCTATAGTCGCATGAAAATCAATCATTAGATTTTCAACAAACATATTTTTACAATATACGTAAAAATAGATTTTAAACATCATAGAATTTCAACATCTCATCATTTTAACATATCATAATTTCAAAATATATCATTTCACAACATGTATATACATATCAACTTTAAGGCCTTTTCTCAAAATAGCCTTTCAACATAGTAATACATGTACATATACAGATATATATTTATACATCTTTATATGTTCTACATTCTAATCCCTTGGTTGATTCGGAACTATCAAAAATTCTTCTGGATCTTCCTCATCCTCATCCGAACCATTCCCGGCCCCAGATGGTGTTTCCCTAATGGGACTTGTCCCATCATGTTGCCTAGATGGGCCGACCTTATGGTCATTCGCCATAGGTCGTGTTCCATAGAGACGATCTAACATTGACTCCTATAACCCTTATTCATGCCCATTGCATACCATGTACTCCAACAATAGCTCTTCCTCAGCTTGAACTACTGTGACTATAAACTCTCATAGAGTAAGAGGATATAGTAAGGTTATCCTCTATCGTAAATCTATCGTAAGCCCCTTCCAAAACATATCACAAAAATCCTCATCAATAAGGTTAGATAGGGGACATCTCCTCAGGATATTCTCCTCGAATCATACTGCATAAGTGAAAATTATGTCACTCAGCAGCATCTATAATCTCTCTATCCAGAGAATGAACTCTCTAATATCTGTATATCTAGGTAAGGTAGGTGGCGGTGTCACTACCCTGCTCTCTGGAGGGTCTGGAACTGGTGCCGGGCTCTTAGGTAGAAACTACTGTATCATGATATGCCTAAACTCAGCCTAGTCAAGCCATAACAACATGTCCTAGTCACAATACTCCTAGTATATATGTGCATCTCCATTGAATGTGCCGACTGCCAACATAACCCAGTAGTCCTCGTTAATGTCACAATGAAGCATAATCATCTCCACATCATGTAACCAGTCTCTGGTAGCAATCCCCTGTTGACCTCCCTTGAAAATAGGTGGATGACTACCTCAAAATGCATGTACAGTGCAAATGGATACCCTAGCTCCTATGTGTGGCCACCCTCCAACAACTGGGATATTTATCTTGACTAGTGGGTTTAGTACTGGTCGAGGAGGTGGTACTCGAATCGGTGACGGTGCCCTAGCCTATGGCACTGGCAGCTCAGGCATAAGTAGTCAATGTATAGGACGTTGGGACATAGATGGTCTAATCACAGACCTGGTCCATACCCTGATCGATCATCTCAGTCTATACGGCTGAGGTTGCACATATGGTGGCCTAGTCATCGTATATCCTACAAAACATATAACCTTGTATAAACAAATAGCTAACTAACTTAAAAAAAGCTAACTTACTTAGATTGACGAACAAGCTACGCTTTGTGCCAGCAGGGATATGGTCAACTGCTCTGATACCAACCTGTGACGCCCCCAATTTTGGCCACACAAAACCGTGACAACCAAACTTTGTAGTCGATTGAAACAGCCCGTGAACCTCATTGGGTTGTCAAAACTTTATTTCATTTTTTAAACCTTTGCATTTTAGAGCCCATTTTTTTTTTTTATACTTTTCAAATATGAAAGCCATATAAAACTTTAAAACTATACTTTAGTTATTCTTTGTACAATAACATAATTTACAAAATTACATTGTTCCACTCTGTATCTCAAAATACATTTTCTTCAAATCTTCTCTTTCAAAGGTCAATGGAAGACTGGTAGCAGGACCATAATCCATAGTGGAATTCCCTATCCCAATGGCACTGCATATCCTGCCGCCATCTAGAGAAATCTACTGGACAGCTTTCTTACCTGCAAGATGAACAAACTGGTGAGCTAACAGGCTCAGTAATTCAAACATTCATACTATGAATCATATAGATTCAAAAGCATCAATAATCAAATTTCCTATGAATAGACTATTCATTTATGAATAGTAACTTTGACTTTGATCAGATATTATTTACGTCAACTTTGACCGAATACACTATACGTAAACTTAGTGTCAGTTATGCTCGGTTATGCTCATTTATGGCTTTCATTTCAGTCCTGGGTCATTATTTTTATTATGTTCTGGTTTTGGGCCCGTAGTGGCCGTACAAATTGTGCGCACTGACAGTGAAAGACCTTAAAAGCGACCCTGAGGCCAATCCTCCCCAGTCTATCATTGCCCAAAGCGGTCATTATGTCCCTAAAGGACTTGTAAACCACCGCCTTACTGGCGGCTGGTACGCCAGTTTTGGTTTTATTACCATCTTTTTTATAGTTCCGACCAGGTGGCATTAATCATCACCTCACAGTCAGGAACCTTTAATGCCCGTAGGTCTTTTCACATTCTTTCATTTATGTATGTCTTAAATTTAGTCACACTCTAGTGCTATAGCACCTTTTCCATGGTGTACTCTCAATACACATCTCAGACTTATCAATCCGTTACATGCATTAATATAATTACACCCTAGTGCCCGTAGGACTTTGCATTTAATGTACAATTGGTACATAATTAAACATCATAGTATTTCATGTTACGGACAATTTAAATGTTTGAACTTACCATAACTGCGTTAACATCTAATTCCTAACATCCTTCGCAGTTCCTTATTCGTCTCTAGTTTGGGTCCCTACAGACAAAATATTGTCTGTTAATTCCCAGTATTATTCATTACTTTTAATGTATTCACTTTGTTCTTAGCATTAAACTATTTTTCATATTTCTTTGTGATACACGGCCTGGTATCTCGGGTTCTTTCGTACACGGTCATGTAACCCCTAATGTATCCATACGATAGTACATGGCTTGGTATACGCTCGTGTCTAAGGCCGTGAACCTCTCGGGTCCTTTTTCCATATGGCTGTGTAACCCCTATTTGCCCTTGTAACTATACACGGCTTAGTAGACACCCATGTCCAAGGTCATGTACCTCTCTGGTCTTGTTACCATATGGACGTGTAACCTTTATTTGCAAGTGTAACTATACATGGCTTGGTACATGCCCGTGTTTAAGGTCGTGTACCTCTCAGGTTGCTTAATTTCATCAATACACGGCCGTGTACCCATATACACACCCGTGTTCTTCACAAAATTTGGATTTTTGTCTTAAAAATCTTATTTAAATCATTCTAAGTCCTTCATAGTTCGTTCCAAGTCGTTCAGACATTTTTGGTCCAAATGACCATTTTACCCCTATAGGTTTCGGGATTGTAAAATTCCATTATATCGTTTTTCTGGGATTTTCTAAGCCCAAATATCATAAAATAATATTTCTTAGGCTTCGATATATTTTTACCGTATTATTTGCTGCAAAATCGATGGCTACTCCTCACCTAACCCTCGGATGGTATTATTTTGACACCTAGGGTTATTTTTCATTTTTCTAATGTTTCGGAGTCTGAAATGGGTATTTTACTACTCTTGAAACATTTATTATTCTATTCCCGAGCTTTGGTTCCTAAGAGGCTCGGGTTTTCCATCCCGTCCATAAATTTACCCTATCGTTTTCTGACTTGCTCTTTTTGTCATTTTCAAATTTTGGTAACATTTCCTCTTAGATTTTTAGGTTTCCTCGTCATTAGGTACGCCTCAGAACCTTAGCACCTGCCACGTTCTCTACCAAATGCCTATTTTACTTAAGGTTACCAAAACCTTTATGTAAAACTTTCCCATATGATTAATCATTCAAACAACCACAAAATTTCATTATTTTTCTTCAACATAGGCCACGATTTCATAAGTGAATCAACACTAAGATTTTTCACCATAAAGTTCATTTATCACATTTCAATCTTATGGTTTCTAATGCATTTTCCATGTCAAAAACCTTAAAATTTCATTCCAAACCTTATATTAAGGCCATGGTTTTCATGTCCAACACCCTAAACAAAATTTTCTTATTCTTAGAGTCCTTTATCAAACATTTCCTCATCAAATTTCATCACAAAATTTTCCACATATTCATTCTACAAAGGCCATGGATTTTTCATGAAAACATGTATATAATCTGCTTGTTTCAAGCTTCTAGCATATACTTCAATCATAACACTAATGATCAAACTAAATACCAAGTTTGCACCCAAAATTTTCATCATTTTTCCCCATACACACGCCATGGATTTTTGTAAGAAAAACATAAGGAAATCAAGCAAAATGAATGCTCACCTTAATAGCTTGAATCCTTGATACTTGGAAGTGGTTTTGGTGAATTTTGGTGAAGGATTTTGCTAAATTTTTAGCTTGGAAAGGGGTGGTTGCTCACAGTTTCAATTTGACAGAATTTGGCCATATTTTCTAATTTTTCTAAGGCCATTTTTACTTCTATTTATAGACAACCAAAGGGAGGACTAAGTTGCAATTTTCCCAACAATTTGGCCTAACTTTGGGGACCAAATTGTAACTTTTTAGCTGATTTTTTTTAGCTTCCACCGACTCCAACACAGCCCATTTTTCCCAAAATTGTGCTAATTTCTTTCTTGCAATTTTGGCTTAATCCTAGCCTTCCATCCAAAAGCAAATTAATTACTAGCCTTTGATTCTACGTACCACCTTAATTAGCCATAACTTTATCATTTATTACATCATTAATTGATGTCATCAATGACATCACCCAATTAATTCAAAATATTAATTCGTGGTCAAAGTTTGACCAAATGTTAAACCGAACGGAAATCTACCGAAATCACGTAGGCAAGTTTCTGACTCTTCCTGTGCAATCAATCTACCTTATTTTTCTTCTGTTTTACCAAAACTCAGTACCATAAGTTGTTTGTCTTTTAGTGCATTTGGTGCACTTTTTAAGGCTTTTGGTTCTGATTTAGGGCCGTTTTACCCATTTCTGTTCAGGAAAATTCTACATCTCCAAACTTAGTCTCTTTAACATTGTTAGAATATTTTATCGCATTCTAAACAAAATTAAAACACAACTTTTTCATATTTTATGCATTAAAATTGCCATATACATACAATTTTCAATTCTTCTGAGAATATTAAAATTCTCGGTTATCACACACAAATCCCACTTATGTGCGAATTTCTTATGGATAATTCCAAGGGAAAATTTGGTTTTCTTGTATATAAGTGAGAAGAGAAAAATCTTGTTTGAATCTTATTTGATTTTTGATTCTCCTCTATCCTATGTGGCCAAATTTTTTAGAAGGAAAACTCCTAGATAGAATCGGTTTTTGCTAGATGGATAAAGGAGAGGAAAATCTTGTTTGAATCCTGTTTGAATTTCAAATCATCCTAACTCGTGGTGGAATCCTTTTTTTTTGGAGTTTATTGGAGAAGGAAAAATCTTTTCTTGGTCCAATTCTAAATTCAAAAGGGTCATCTCTTGCAATATTATAAATAGAAGTCATTCCACTCCTATTTCTTTAGACCACAGACTCTTAGGTGAGCAAGCTTATTGTTGCACAAATCACATAGCAATAAGTTCTTAGAAATCTGGGTGGTCAGAAGGACACAAGCCATGCTGAATACCGATCGAGGAAACGGGTGCCCACACACTCAACCATCTAGGAATTGGAGAATAGTAGAGAAGGCTAGTTGGTTGAAGCCCTTCCTGGTGTTGTCCTCTGGTGTCTCTAACATTCTTTCTGAGATACTGGTGTTTTATTTGAAAGGTATAAAAGATTGTTGATAATTTATTATATATGACAATATAAGTTCTAATGATCTTTAAAAAGTTTCAAAATTCCGCTGTATATATTTTTCATGTTTTTCTAACAAATGATATTAGAGACAACTCATGAATATGTCATATACATAAAGTAAACAATCGATTATATCTCTAATATGTATGGATTTAATATTACAGAATGGCAGCCCACAGCCAGCCAGCAGCAGCCATGGGCTGTTGGTAGCCTGTAGGCTACCAACTACAACCCATGACTACATGCAGCCACAGGCTATTGGCAACCTGCAGGCTTCTACCAGCCATGGGTGCGAGTCCGTAGCGGCCCAAGGTGGCCTTGGGGGGCGTTTTCTCTCACCCTGATCTCCTTAGGGGTCGAGACAGAAATTTTTAGAAATTATCAATGATTTAAATTTTAATTTTAAATTGTGTTTAATCATATGTAATTTTTTGAAATTTAAAAATTACATATGTTTATACACGAGATTCAAAATTCGCTTAAAATTTGAATTTTTTTAAATTTGAATTTTAAAGGAATTTATGAGATGAAAAATAAATTGTGGAGCTACATGAAGATGGATACATGAAGATGGAGCAAAATTCAAGGCCCATAGAATGCTTTAGATGAAATTAGGTAATCTTGTTTTTCTATTTTTCTAAGATGGAACCGTGAATTAGTTATTTAATTTTTCCATCATTTGTTTTCTCTTATGTTTTGTCATGTATGAATAAATATGTATTGATGGAATGGTATACTGTGTATTTGATGACATGTCATGTAAGGTAGAAGAATACCGCTTATACTATGTTAATCATGAATATTTCAAATAAAAACTCATTGTTTTAAAATATTGAGTAGGAGATGGTTTTAAACAAAACTCACGACCTCTATTGTTGATTCATATGTGAAAGCACGATAATGTCTCGTGTGAGTTCTGCCCTGACCACACCTTTAGTAGGTGCCTACCACCACCAGTATATTAGATTGGATCTCTTATATGGAAAACAAGTTTGGGTATGTTCTATTTGAGACCATCCTGAGATGGCTTGAATAGGGCATGGATCAGACGTTGTAAACAACGATTACACACTCAAGACTAATTTGGCTATTAACCTCATCGAGGAGCTCTATTAGTCAAATCGGTGGCCAAAATAAACTATTATTGATATATGTCTTGACCTTGGAAGATTTAAGGCAACATATATTAATTGGATGGGGTTCATATTTTTGCTATTCATTTTATGTACACCCCGAGGTGACATAGAGTGATAGATGTTGAAAATTACCATTGTAATGCTACATTTTTTTTTAAGTTTTTCATGTAAGAACATATCCATATGTTTGATTTGCTAAAATCTTTTATATTTGCTTGGGCTTTGTAATGATATTCTTTTTATTTTATTATCAATTGAAAATGTCATTGACACCTCTAATCACAATTTGTACTGAAAACAAATTGAATGGGGACAATTATAAGGAATGAAAAAGAAACCTACTAATAGTCCCCAGTTGCGAGAAACACAAGTTTGTATTGGACAAACCATGCTCATCAAGGTGCCGACCTAAGATGTGACAACCGGGAAATTCAGGCAATTCTCGGATGAAAATGTACAATTGTATGTATATAACAATTTATACTATTTAAAGAGTGAAATAAATGTATTTATATTGTTTAGAATATATAAAAATGTTCTAACAATACTGCCGAGTAAGAATTCAGTGTTGGAAAAATTCACTGAGTTGAAACGGGTGAAACGGTGCAAAACCGGCATTGAAAACCCTAACCGAGGCAATAAAAGACGGAAAACTTCCGGGATTAATTTTGATCAAACGGAAGCAGTTTAAATTGATCCGACTGCACAGGAGACCTCAGGAACACGCCGGGACGATTTCGGGAAAATTTCGGCTCGAACCGGTATCGGTCAAAAAGTAGTCGAATTAATGTGAATAGTGAAAGTCAAAGTCAACTTTCACTTTAGTATTTATGACATCATAAATCAAAATTTATAAATGAAAGAAATAGGGTGGTTGGTGGCATTAATGGCCATGATTCATCCACTTTTTGATCTAAAGTCCAAGATTTGACCAAAATTCACCCTTTTTAATTTTTGAAAAATATGGAAAGAAATGGTGATGAAAGGTGGTTAATTCTCATTGGTTTAGAGCCAAATTAATTGGCTTTCTTTCATGCATAAGTCGGCCACTTTAGGAACAAAAGGGCCGAAACCAAATTTCAAGCCAAAAACCATAACAAAATTTTTCTAAGTTATTTCCATGGTGTCTACGTGAGCCATCCAAGGAGAACCAAGAGATTTCTTCAAAATTTCTTCACAAAAAGTGTGTCAAAACACTCCTTGAAGACAAAGGAAGCATTAGACCAAGGTAACTTCCCTTGCACTTGATTTTTTCATGGTTTTTCTTCATGAAATCCGTGGGTGAATAGTGAGAAAAAGATGGAAAATTTTTGGTTGTTTTTCATGGATTTGATGTTGGGTTATGTTAAGGATGTAATAAGGAAGAAAACCATGCAAATTGTTTAAAGAAAAACCGAAATTTTGTTGGTTTTTCAAGGGAAAATCCATGGGTTACCTTAAGTAACCAATGAGAAAAAGTTGTGGTTTAATTGCTAACTTGCTTCCAAGCTTAAAATTGGTGAAGAATAAAGCATGAATTTCATTGTGAAAAGTTTGAAAAAAAATTTTTGGTGTGAATTATATAAGGTGGCCGTGGGGTTTGTTAAAGGTTTGGAAGAAAAATTTTGCATGGTTTATGTGATATTTGGTTGATTGAAATCATGCAATTTCATATGCAAATGATGAATTTATAATTGAAAGCATGAAACAAAAATGTTGAGTATGATTTCCATTCATGAGGCCGTGAGTTATAACCCTAAGAAATTGGTTGAAAACGCCAAGAAAATGGGCTTGAAAATGTGTTGAAAAAAATGACATTTGAATGGCCTAAAGTGTGGTGAAAAGTTTGACAAAATTTGGTTCGGTTTGATTGTGAAAACCAAAACCAAATTAAGGGCAAAATTGTGAAAAAAAAATTTTGTAATGTGGGTGATAATGTGAAATTGGAATTTTGTGAGCTTTTATGTAAAAGTTTGGAAAACTTTTACATAAAATAGGCTTGTGGTATAGTACGTGGCAGGTACATACGGTTCGAGGCCTACCTAACGCCGGAAGCCTTAAAATTACGCCGAAATGCTGCCGAAATTTCGAAAACGGCATTCGGGGTAAAATGGAAATTAAAAATAAAAGTTAGGGCCGGGACGGAAACCCGAGTCCCTAACGAAAAAATGTAATAAGGGAAACCTAAGGGGTGGTTTGTGAAAAGTAATCCGTCCCCTTTAAAATTTAAAACACGAGCGAAATTGAAAAACCGACCCCGAAGGGGGGGGCGTCTTTGGAAATAAAATAAAGGTCCGAGTCGGAAACGGAAAACCCGAGCCTCGGAGACCTAGGTCGGGAATGTCTAGATGAACGTTTTAAATTCTAGTGAAACGTCCATTTGAGACTCCGAAACGATAGAAAATCGCTAAACCGACGTAAGGGTCGGAATAGTGCTTCCCAAGGGTCGGGAAAGTGAAAAATGGAGATAAAATAAAAACGAACCCGGTAATGATTAGAAAAGAGTCAGAAAAGTTCCTGAGAGCCAAAAATGTAGTCTGGATCCGGAAAATTTCCGCCAGGGGTAAAATTGTAATTTTGCCAAAGTATAGGGGTAAAATCGTAATTTTGCCAAAATACTGGGGCAAAACTGTAATTTTGCAAAAGTTGTGAAAAATGGGGAAAATGATAAATAAAGCCTAAAAAGTTATAAATAGGTTTTATTTAAGCTTTTAAATGAAAAATAAAAGCTATAAATGGGAATGAAATTAACAGACAAGGTTTTGTCTGTAGGATCCAAAAATCGACCTACGAGGAGGACGATCAAAGATCCACGAGAGGAAAAGAGAAGAGACTGATAAGGTAAGTTCAGACATTTACCTGTCTGCAACATATAGCATTATTGTTGCTAACTTTGATGTACTAACTATAAGTTAGGTACATATGTGCTACGGGCACTATTATAGAGTAGAGAGAGATGTATTGTGCTACGGGCACTATAAGAATGGGACACATGGTCAATTGTGCTTCGGGCACTAGAGCGAGGTTAATGAAACTCACTCCCCTAAAATTAAAATGTGAACCATTCCTATCCACGGGACAATGTGAAGTCACCGGGTTAGAATTTTAAAAAGTCAGTAATGAAACCACTTTCTGGCGTACCAGCCTTCCGTACAGGGAGGTACTATTTTGCCTTCGGGGCTATGAGGATAAGGCTGTGGAGGTCAGCACTGATGTACCGCTCCCAGTCATATAAAATTTTGCCTTCGGGGCTATGAGATTAAGGCTGTGGAGGTCAGCACTAATGTACCGCTCCCAGTCATGCGCACCTAAATGGTACTGCCAACCTGAGCTCAAAACCAGAACGTAATCAAAGATAATGACCTAAAACTGAAACTGTGCCATAATTGAGCATAAGACAGTTAGTGAGAGCACTAACATCGCGGTAGATGTACTAGTGTGATGCAGTGTTGTGGTCAACCTTACTATTCACGTATGAATAGTGGTCAACGGACTATTCATGATGAATAGTACTATTCATAGAAATTTTATTTCTTGCATGTTTGAACTTACTGAGCCTGTAGCTCACCATTTTTGCTAATGTTGCAGGTAAGCGACCAGCTCAATAGCTTGTTTGACTGGATACGGACGGGATGGCGCGTGTCAAATCGGATAACTGGGCGAGGGATATGGTCCTGCCAGAGTCTTTCCGCTGAGCGATAAAAAGGGAAGAAAAAAAAAGAAACAGTCTTTTGTAATATTATATATTTACGAAAGTACTGTAATATGTAAATTACTTTGTACTTGCCAACAAAGTAAATAGTGGGAAATATTTACATGATGTTTAAAGAAAAAAAAAATTTTCTAAAAACGTCATGATTTAAAAAGAGAGAGAGATAAGCCGGCGACCCATGAGAGTACAATCTATCGCAGTTAGCGATAAAGCTCAACTGTAATAGTATTTTATGATCTCTACGAGGGGCGGGCCGCCACATAAGATGCCACGTGAAAAGGTCCCGGCTGTGTATACTCGTCAAAGAGAATCCAATAAGATTGCTTAGTGCTACATCTTAGCTAGCATGACGAGAGCTCTACCAAAGCAACATGAGACCTATTAAGTTGTAAGGGAGATCATGGAAAACTTGGAGGACATGTTTGGAGGCCAAGAAAAATTGGCTCAACAGTCCGCTATTACAAGTATAATGAAGTCTAAGCAGAAGGCAGGTACTCTGGTGAAGGATCATATGCTTATGCTTATAGGGTTCTTAATTGAGGCTGCTGAAAATGGCACAGAGTTGGACCATAACACCCAAATTGAAATGGTATTCAAGACTCTATCTAAGGATTTTGTGGGGTTTAAAGCTGCATATAATCTAACAACAAAGGAGTTAGGAGCTACCGAGCTCATAAAGCAATTTCCAGCTTATGAGCAGATGATCACAGACGGGTATGCAGTCTAACCTAAAGGAGAGGCTAACTTGGTGGAATATAATAAACCCTTTAGGAATAAGAAGAAGACAAAGAAAAAGCAGGAAGCTTTTAGTTTGTCTGTTCCTCCTATCTCTGATGGGAAAAAGAAGGAGAAGAACAAGAAGTCGAAGGACCCTAAAAAGTCCAAATGCTTCTATTATAGAAACGTAGGTCACTTTAAGAAGGCTTGTTGGGAATTTTTAGCCTCCAAGGCCAAGGAAGGTAAGGAACTTCTATACCTAGAAGCTTGTTTGGTGGAAAAATCAAAAGATAACTGGGTCATTGATTCAGATGCCATTAATCATGTTTGTGTTTCTTTGCAGGAGTTCATGGAAGTAAGAAGTCTACATGATAGAAGCTTTTCGTTGTGAACTAGATATGATAGCTTGGTGGTGGCTAAAGTAGTGGCAGATATTTATCTTTATTTTGATAATTTTAGGTTTATTATACTAAATGATTGTTTTTATGTTTCTAATTTTAAAAGGAACCTTATATCGTAAGCCTATTTAGTTAAGGATTGTTGCTCAGTCAGGTTTAATGAAACAATTGTTATTCATAAAACCAATTCTTTTATCTGTTATGAGAGAATGGATGGAAACCTTTATTTTATCAAATCAAAGATGTACTCACTGTTAGACATTGAGTTAATTAGATAACTCTAAAAGGCTAAAAACTTCTCACTCTAACAAGGCATACATTTGGCATTTAAGACTAGGTCATATTAATGAAGATAGGATTCTGATATTGGTTAAAAACAACCCTTGAGATACTTTAGAGGAGGTATATCTTCCCCAATGGAAATCTTGCCTTGAGGGAAAGATGACAAAGCAGTCTTTTAGAGCTAAGGGTACTAGGGCTAGGGAACTCTTAGAAATTATGCACACCAACATATGTGGCCCCATGAACGTTGAGACGCAAGGAAGGTATGAGTATTATGTATCCTTTATAGATGATTACTCACGGTATGGTTATGTGTACTTGATACACCGTAAGAGCGAAACCTTTTATAAGTTTAAAGTGTATCATACAAAAGTAGAAAAGCAATTAGGAAAATCCATAAAGACACTTTGATCTGATCAAGGTGGTGAATACCTCTCTAATGATTTTCTAGGAAATCTTGTAGAGAATGGGATTCTATCTTAATTAACTGCAACTGGTAGCCCGCAACAAAGTCTTAGTAAAGGGATCGGCAATGTTGTCCTCGGACGCGATCTTACATACATCCACTTGTCCTGTCTCCACATGCCCTCTAATAATGTGATACCTCTGATCTATGTGCTTGGTCCTCTAGTGGTGCCGAGATTCCCTTGTGTTGGCAATAGCCCCTGTATTATCACAGTAAAGTGTGATAGGCTTGTCAACACCCGGAATGACCTCAAGGTCTCTAAAGAACTTTCGGAGCCAAACCGCTTCTTTAGATGCCTCAGCCGCAGCCACATACTCAGCCTCCATAGTAGAGTCAGCTGTGCAGCCCTGCTTCACGCTCCTCCACATAATGGCGCCTCCTCCGAGTAAAAACACTGATCCAGATGTCAATTTCCTCGAATCCTTACAAGTCTGGAAGTCTGAGTCCGTGTATCCTACGGGTGTTAGGTCCCCTTCAGAATACACTAGCATATAATCCCTCATTCTCTTAAGATACTTGAGTATATGCTTTACTGCTTGCCAGTGCTTGGTTCCAGGATTCGCTTGATATCGACTCACCATACCTACTGAAAAACATATGTCCGGACGAGTGCAAAGCATAGCGTACATAAGGCTACCCATAGCGGATGCATAAGGGATCTTACTCATACGCTCTCTTTCTTCCGATGTCTTGGGACAGTCATCCAATGAAAGAGTTAAACCGGCAATAGAAGGTTGTGAGCCTTTCTTTGCCTCTAGCATTGCATATTTGTCAATTATTTTATCTATGTATGAAGCTTGGGATAATGCTATCATTTTGTTCTTTCGATCTCTCAAGAGACGAATGCCTAGAACATAATTAGCTTCTCCCAAGTCCTTCATGTCAAACTATTGGTGTAACCAAAGCTTGACCGATGATAAGTTCCCTACATCATTCCCAATGAGTAGTATATCATCAACATAGAGTATCAGAAAGACCACTTTTCCATCCTTAATACGTTTATAAACACAAGGTTCATCAACGTTCTGCTCAAAACCAAATGTCTTAATCGCTTGATCAAACCTCTGGTTCCATGAGCGGGATGCCTGCTTTAATCCATAAATGGATCTAAGCAACTTGCAGACTTTCCTATCTTGGCCTTTTGCTACGAACCCTTCGGGCTGTATCATATAGATACACTCTTCAAGATGGCCATTCAAGAATGCCGTCTTGACATCCATTTGCCAGATCTCGTAATCGAGAGCCGCAGCAATGGACAGAAGAATACGGATAGACTTCAGCATAGCAACAGGCGAAAAGGTTTCCTCGTAATCGATTCCAGCCTTTTGCGTGTATCCCTTTGCAACCAGTCTAGCTTTGAAAGTTTCCACTCTCCCTTCTGCATCCTTCTTTCTTTTGTAGACCCATTTGCATCCAATGGGTTTTATCCCATCCGGAAAATCTACAAGTTCCCAAATAGAGTTGGATTTCATAGAATCCATCTCATTATTCATAGCCTGTTTCCAAGATTTAGAATCAACATCCTTTATAGCTTCATCATATGTGACCGGATCTTCCTCATGCTCATGAGCCTCGGCCTGGTATACCTCAGCATCATACATGAAGAAATTAGGTTTCTTAGAAACCCTCCCACTACGACGAGGCACCCTAAATTGTTGATCGTCTGCAGGTCTTTCACTGGAACTCGGACTTGCGTCCAAGACCGAAATCCGTGGAGCAGTTCTTTCACCCGATAACTCCTCTAGCACCACTTTGCTTCGAGGCTTAAAGTCATTCATGTGACTTTCCTCCAAGAATGTCGCATGGGTTGAGACAATGACTTTTTGTTCCTTCGGGTTATAGAACAGACCTCCTTTAGTTCCTTTTGGATACCCTACAAACATGCATAATTCTGATCTTGGTTCCAACTTCTTCGCATCCCCATCCAGTACATGTGCCGGCAGCCCCATATTTTCATATGTCCAAGGGAGGGCTTCCTGCCATGCCACAATTCATACGGAGTTCTAGGAATTGATTTGCTCGGAACCTGGTTCAGAATATAGCACGCCGTTTGTAAAGCATATCCCCAAAATGATAATGGCAGCGTCGAGTAACTCATCATGGACCGTACCATATCCAATAAGGTCCTGTTTCTCCTTTCGGCTACACCATTCTGTTGTGGAGTACCAGGTGCAGTCAATTGGGATAAAATCCCATTCTCTACAAGATGTCCTAGAAATTCATTGGAGAGGTATTCGCCACCTCGATCAGAACGAAGTGTCTTTATGGATTTATCCAATTGCTTTTCCACTTCCGCACGATACTCTTTGAACTTATCAAAGGTTTCGCTCTTGCGGTGCATCAGATACACATATCCATACCTCGAGTAATCATCTATGAAAGAGACATAATACTCGAACCCTCCTCGTGCTGTGACGTTCATGGGGCCACATACGTCAGTGTGCACAGTTTCTAAGAGCTCCTTAGCCCTTGTACCCTTAGCTCCAAAAGACCTCTTAGTCATCTTACCCTCTAGACAAGACTCACATTGGGGAAGTCGTACCTCCTCCAGAGATTCCAGAGGACCGTCTTTCATCAATCTTTGAATCCTATCCTGATTAATATGACCAAGTCTTAAATGCCAAAGATATGCCTTGTTAGAGTGAGAAACTTTCAACCTTTTAGAGTTATCAATTAATTCAGTGTCAAGCAGTGAGTACATCTTTGGTCTGATCAAATATAGGTTTCCATCCATCCATCCAGAACAGATAAAAGACTTATTTCTACGAATATCAACTCTTTTACTAAAAGAAACTGAATAAGAATCCTTTATTAAACAAGCTACCGATATCAGGTTCCTCCTAAAATTAGGAACATAAAAACAGTCTTTCAATAAAATAAACCTAAATTGATCAAAATAAAGGTGAACATCTCCCACTGCCTCAGCCACCACAAAGCTACCATCTCCAGTCCGCAACGAGAGGCTCCTATCATGTAGACTTCTCGTTTCCACGAACCCCTGCATAGAAACACAAACATGATTAGTGGCGCCTGAATCAATGACCCACGTGTCTTTCGATTCTTCCACCAAACACGCTTCCAAGTAATGAAGTTCCTTACCTTCCTTGCCCTTGGCGGCTAGGAATTCCCGGCAAGCCTTCTTGAAGTGACCTACCTTCCCATAATGGAAGCATTTGGACTTTTTAGGGTCCTTTGGCTTCTTGTTCTTCTTCTTCTTCTTCCCGTCCGAGATAGGAGGATTAGAAGAACTGGAAGCCACTTACTTCTTATTTGGCCTCTTCCTCGTCCGTGAGGGATTGGAACATTCCGCCAAATTGGCCTCTCCTTTAGGTCGGACCACATCCTCATCCCTGATCATCCGCTCATAAGCCTGTAGTTGCTTCATGAGCTCGGTTAGTCCTAACTCCTTTGTCGCCAGATTGTATGCGGCCTTTAAACCCCACAAAATCTTTAGACAGAGTCTTGAACACCATCTCGATCTAGGTGTTGTAGTCCAACTCAGCACCATTCTCGGTAGCCTCAGCGAAGAATCCCATTAGAGTGATTATATGGTCCTTCACCGGAGCACCCGCCTTTTGCTTAGAGTTCATAATGCTGGTGATAGCGGACTTTCGAGCCAATTTTTCTTGGCCTCCGAACATGTCCTCCAGATTGTCCATGATCTCCTCAGCAACTTGATAAGTCTCATGCTGCTTTTGTAAAGCACTCATCATGCTAGCAACGATGTAGCATCGAGCTATTTCATTGGATTCTCTCCAACGATTATAGGCTACCAGGACTTCCTCAAGTGGTGTGTCAGGTTTGGGCCCAGGTGGGCATGGTTCGTCTAGTACAAACTTGTGTCTCTCGTAGCTGAGAACTATTAATAGATTTCTTTTCCAGTCCTTATAATTATCGCCATTCAACTTATTTTCAGTAAGTATCGAAATGAGGGGTATCGGTGACATTTTGAACTGAAATAAAATTATACTAGACATCATTACAAAGCCTAAGCAAATATACAGATAATTTAGCAAATAAAAACATACAAGTATGTTCCTACATGAAACTTGAAAAAACATGTAGCATTGCAACGGTAATTCTCAGCACCTATTGCCCCAAGCCACCGAGGGGTGGTCATGAGAACAAATATCCGGAACATGGACCCCGTCCAATTAATATATGTTGCCTTAAATCCTCCAAGGTTAAGACATATATTAATAACCGCTTATTTGGCCACCAATTTAGTTAACAGAGCTTCTAGGGAAGGTTAATAACTAAACGAGTCTTGAGTGTATAACCATTGTTTACGTAGCCCGATCCATGTCCAACCAAGCCACCAAGGGGTGGTCATGAATAGGATCGTACCCGAACACGTTTTCCACATAGGAGATCCAATCTAGTATACCGGCGGCGGTAAACACCTACCGAGGGGTGTGGTCAGGGCAGAACTGACGCGAGGCGTTACCATGCTTTCACATATGGATCAACAATGGAGGCCGTGGGTTTTGTTTGAAACCCTCTCCTACTCAATATTTTGAAAAACATGCAAGTTTTGACAAATTATGTATGATCAATATAGTATGAGCGGCACTCACCTATCCTATATGACATGTTATCAAATATGCATACAAAACATTCATCAATACATATTTATACATCTATGACATATCACAGAAAAAATAATTGACAGAATAACCAAGCCATGATTCCATCCTAGAACAAAGAAAATAAAGGTTACAAAATTCCATCCAAAGCATTCTTTGGGTCTTGAATTCTGTTCCGTCTTCTTGTATCCATCTTTATGTAGCCTCTCCATTTATTTCTCATCCCAAGAATTATTTAAAATTTAAATTTCAAATTCAAATTCCAAATTCGAATTTCAAATTTAAATTTCAAATTTAAATTTTAAACAATTTCAAACACCATGTGTAATAATATGTAATTTCAAATTTTCAAATTTTTAATTACAAATTTTTTAAACATGATGTAAAATTAAATCTCAAATTTAAAAATCAAAATTTTCTGATTTTTTGGACCGTCGGACCGCCGCCCCCGTGGGCGGCGGCCGCCGTGGGCAGCCACCAACCCCGGAGGGGCTGGCAGCCCACGGCAGCCCCATGTGCAGCCCTGCCGGGCTGCAGGCCAAGCCTGCAGTGCCAGGCTGCGGCCAGCCTTGGGCAGGCTGCGCCACCCTCGGCTGCAGGCCAAGCCTACGGCCGTGGGTGATGTTTGCCTGCAGAGGGGCTGCCGCAGCCCCATCCTGCCCGAAGGCAGGGGCTGCAGCCCCACCAAGGCCCGTTGGCCTATCCCGAGGGGTCATGTCTCGATTTTCGTGCCATATTCCAATTTACCTATTAGGATCTCCAAAAATTAATTTGAATCCTAATTAAATTGAAATTTTCCACACAATCAAAATTTCAATCTTTAAATCAAATTTAACTTTTGGGAAAAAATAAATTACGATCTTCAATCTTCAATCTCCTCCAAGAATAATTACATAAAAAATTCCTATACCGTTTCCGGTGTACAAAATTCTATCCATAAAAATTCTAGGAGACAAAATAAAATCCATGGGAAAATTACAGTGTTAATTAAACTGCTCCCATGGTTACATAAAAATTCCTAGATACAATTTTTCTAAATTCTAAGGAACCATAACCGGTATAATCAAGCATGCTTATAATAATTCAAAAAATTAAAATAACCACATACTTTATACATAATCCATGATAACAACATAGTGGAACCCTAGAATGCCACTCTCTAAATATCAAATCCATACATAAATAAAAAGACTAAGTAATTGTCTAATTTATGTACATGGCATAGTCATGAGATGGCTTTGATACCAATTGTAGGAAAATAAACTGGTAAAACCGTATCAGAGTGGCGCAGCGGAACAATAAAAATTTTTAGATCGTTAAATATCTCATGATGCCATATACAATAAATCAACAACAATTAAAACTCATACCTCAAGGACGCCAATCTGCAGGAGGAGAATGACCGGAGGCTTCAACCAACTAGCCTTCTCTACTATTCTCCAATTCCCGAATGGCTGAGTGTGTGGGCACTCTAAACCTCGATCGGTATGCTAGCACTGCTAGTCTTCTTCCGACCACCCAGATCTCTAAAGAACTTTATTGTCACGATGAGCTGTGCAACAATAAGCCTGCTCACCTGAGAGTCTGTGGTCTGAGAGAACTGGAGTGGTAGGTCCTCTATTTATAGACCTGCATGAGGTGAATCTCTGAATTTGAATTGGATTAGGAAAAGATATTTTCCATTATCCAAACCCATAAAATCTGAATTTATCCAAGGGAGAATCTCCACAAAAAATTCGGTTTTTCTTGGGATAAATCCAATCCAAATCAAAACAAGATTTTAACTAGAATTTTAACTCCCTTTTTCAACCAAAAAATCTGAATTTTTCTTGGAGATTTTTCTCCTAAAGATTTCGGCCATTATGGATAAGGGAGAATCTAAAATTCCACTAGGATTTTCAAGCTTGAATCTTATCTCAACCTTATCCAAAAATAACCGAATTTCCTAGGAGAGATACTCCCTAATTTCGGCCACTTTTCAGGGAAGGAGAGAATCTAAATTCAACTAGGATTGAAGCTTGAAGTATTGTTAGGAAATGCCCTAAGTATTAGAGACATTTTGATGTATTCATTTTGTACTGGATAATAAAATTATACATAGAGGTTATTCATTACATTGCTATTTGTCCTCGTCTTATTTACATGTTAAAGTAAATGTAAGCAAATATGGCTCACTGACTGCTTGTGTTAAAACTGTTGGAACGTTGCATGCAATGGACTTTTGTATACGAGAAGACAATGTTCTAAAGTTAGCAGTCTAAACTATGGTCTGTAGTATATGGGGTTAGACCGAGCATCTAACTCATGTTAAGACTATTATGTTGTCTAAAGCCTTGGAGGGGACGGTCTGTCTTGACTGTCTGGAGCTAGACTCCCAAGTAGAGACATGGATATGTTGCTTGGTGGTGACATATTAGACCGGGACTAAAGCGTGATTGATCTACGTAGTCCGCTATGAGTGGATCAATCTGCTTTTGACGTTCATTGTGCAATAACCTTAATCCTGAGTAAATGAACTACTTTATGTATATGACTTGTGTACTTTGATGTTCCAATGGCTAAAGCGTCTCAGAGGTAGTAAGCTTATAGACCGGTTCGTTGGGTGCATGACTTGTATACGATGAAGGGTTTGTTTGCAGATATCGGAATCATAGCTCTGAGGAGTTAAAGGTATCCTCTTAAAGGCATTATACTAAATGTGAAAATGGACAAGGCCTTGGGTCGTCTGCTGGGTGGATGACTTCTTATTCACATATGGTGAATAATCATTTTCTTAATTCGGTGGTATAATGGAACTTTAAGATAGCCTGATCAGTAGGATTAAACGGACTTTGACCTAAGGCTGATCATGGATATCATATGAGGGTTTTGCATATACGACATGGTCATTAGATGGTAGCTCGTCACAGGCTTACGTAATACGGTATATAATTGGGAGTTCAGTTTTAGGTTTATAGTGGTGTGACTCTGAAATTAGTGATCATATGATTGAGTTGTTCGGTAAAGAATGATGATCATATGGAATCACGGGAGCCCGATTATATATGTCCAATCAGTCCCTCTACTAGCTCCACATAATTCCTTAACGTTTGGCAAATTGATTTGTGTATGCTATTGGCTAGTTTATTATGCATGGATGGTGATGGCACAGGATTAGGATGGTAGACAAGATTCTCTCCGGTTGGATTCAGATTTTATTTTGGATAATAGAGTACACAATTATTCGAACTCCAAATAAAGTTACCATGATTTTATTTGAGATTGGATTGGAGTTGTAGAAAATTATCCATGAGAACAAGAATATGAAACACAACCGTTTTGTGGAATTTGAAATTTGAAATTTGAAATTTGAAATTTGAAATTTGAAATTCGAATTTGAAATTCGAATTTGAAATTCGAATTTGAAATTCGAATTTGAAATTTGAAATTTGAAATTTGAATTTGAAATTTGAAATTCAAATTTTAAATCACAGTCCAAGTAGGATTTGAATTTGTTGTGGAAAATCCACAAGGTTTGAAATTCGAATTTGATTTGGATTTGGAGAGGATAATATTGTTAGAATCCTACTTGAATTTTGAATCCAAATCCCAACAAATAAGGGACGAAATTTTGAGGATAATCCTCAAGGAAATTTCAGATTTTGTGGATGAGATTCAAGGGTAAATTCAAGCTTCAATCCTAGTTGAATTTGGATTCTCTCCTTCCCTGAAAAGTGGCCGAAATTAGGGAGTATCTCTCCTAGGAAATTCGGTTATTTTTGGATAAGGTTGCGATAAGATTCAAGCTTGAAAATCCTAATGGAATTTTAGATTCTCCTTTATCCATAATGGCCGAAATCTTTAGGAGAAAAATCTCCAAGAAAAATTCGGATTTTTTGGTTGAAAAAGGGAGATAAAATTCTAGTTAAAATCTTGTTTTGATTTGGATTGGATTTATCCTAAGAAAAACCGAATTTTTTGTGGAGATTCTCCCTTGGAAAAATTCGGATTTTATGGGTTTGGATAAGGGAAAATATCTTTTCCTAATCCAATTCAAATTCAGAGATTCACCTCATGCAGGTCTATAAATAGAGGACCTACCACTCCAGTTTTCTCAGACCACAGACTCTCAGGTGAGCAGGCTTATTGTTGCACAGCTCATCGTGACAATAAAGTTCTTTAGAGATCTGGGTGGTCGGAAGAAGACTAGCAGTGCTAGCATACCAATCGAGGTTCAGAGTGCCCACACACTCAGCCATTCGGGAATTGGAGAATACTAGAGAAGGCTAGTTGGTTGAAGCCTCCGGTCATTCTCCTCCTGCAGATTGGCGTCCTTGAGGTATGAGTTTTAATTGTTGTTGATTTATTGTATATGGCATCATGAGATATTTAATGATCTAAAAATTTTTATTGTTCCACTGCGCCACTCTGATACGGTTTTACCGATTTATTTTCCTACAGAAAATGTGTTGAAAAAATGACATTTGAATGGCCTAAAGTGTGGTGAAAAGTTTGACAAAATTTGGTTCGGTTTGATTGTGAAAACCGAAACCAAATTAAGGGCAAAATTGTGAAAAAAAAATTTTGTAATGTGGGTGATAATGTGAAATTGGAATTTTGTGAGCTTTTATGTAAAAGTTTGGAAAACTTTTACATAAAATAGGCTTGTGGTATAGTACGTGGCAGGTACATACGGTTCGAGCCGTACCTAACATCGGAAGCCTTAAAATTACGCCGAAATGCTGCCGAAATTTCGAAAACGGCATTCGGGGTAAAATGGAAATTAAAAATAAAAGTTAGGGTCGGGACGGAAACCCGAGTCCCTAACGGAAAAATGTAATAAGGGAAACCTAAGGGGTGGTTCGTGAATAGTAACCCATCCCCTTTAAAATTTAAAACGCGAGCGAAATTGAAAAACCGACCCCGAGGGGGGGGCGTTTTTGGAAATAAAATAAAGGTCTGAGTCGGGAACGGAAAACCCGAGCCTCGGAGACCTAGGTCGGGAATGTCTAGATGAACGTTTTAAATACTAGTGAAACGTCCATTTGAGGCTCCGAAACGATAGAAAATCACTAAACCGACGTAAGGGTCGGAATAGTGCTTCCCGAGGGTCGGGAAAGTGAAAAATGGAGATAAAATAAAAACAAACCCGGTAATGATTAGAAAAGAGTCAGAAAAGTTCCTGAGAGCCAAAAATGCAGTCTGGATCGGGAAAATTTCCGTCAGGGGCAAAATTGTAATTTTGCCAAAGTATAGGGGTAAAATCGTAATTTTTCCAAAATACAGGGGCAAAACTGTAATTTTACAAAAGTTGAGAAAAATAGGGAAAATGATAAATAAAGCCTAAAAAGTTATAAATAGGTTTTATTTAAGCTTTTAAATGAAAAATAAAAGCTATAAATGGGAATGAAATTAACAGACAAGGTTTTGTCTGTAGGATCCAAAAATCGACCTACGAGGAGGGCGATCAAAGATCCACGAGAGGAAAAGAGAAGAGACTGATAAGTTAAGTTCGGACATTTACCTGTCTGCAACATATAGCATTATTGTTGCTAACTTTGATGTACTAACTATAAGTTAGGTACATATGTGCTACGGGCACTATTATAGAGTAGAGAGAGAGGTATTGTGCTACGGGCACTATAAGAATGGGACACATGGTAAATTGTGCTTCGGGCACTAGAGCGAGGTTAATGAAACTCACTCCCCTAAAATTAAAATGTGAACCATTCCTAACCACGGGACAATGTGAAGTCACCGGGTTAGAATTTTAAAAAGTCGGTAATGAAACCACTTTCTGGCGTACCAGCCTTCCGTACAGGGAGGTACTATTTTGCCTTCGGGGCTATGAGGATAAGGCTGTGGAGGTCAGCACTGATGTACCGCTCCCAGTCATATAAAATTTTGCCTTCGGGGCTATGAGATTCAGACTGTGGAGGTCAGCACTAATGTACCGCTCCCAGTCATGCGCACCTAAATGGTACTGCCAACCTGAGCTCAAAACCACAACGTAATCAAAGATAATGACCTAAAACTGAAACTGTGCCATAATTGAGCATAAGACAGTTAGTGAGAGCACTAACATCGCGGTAGATGTACTAGTGTGATACAGTGTTGTTGTCAACCTTACTATTCACGTATGAATAGTGGTCAACGGTACTATTCATGATGAATAGTACTATTCATAGAAATTTTATTTCTTGCATGTTTTAACTTACTGAGCCTGTAGCTCACCATTTTTGCTAATGTTGCAGGTAAGCGACCAGCTCAGTACCTTGTTTGACTGGATGTGGACGGGATGGCGCATGTCAAATCGGATAACTGGGCGAGGGATATGGTCCTGCCAGAGTCTTTCCGCTGAGTGATAAAAAGGGAAGAAAAAAAAAGAAACAGTCTTTTGTAATATTATATATTTACGAAAGTACTGTAATATGTAAATTACTTTGTACTTGCCAACAAAGTAAATAGTGGGAAATATTTACATGATGTTTAAAGAAAAAAATTTTTTTTTCTAAAAACGTCATGATTTAAAAAGAGAGAGAGATAAGCCGGCGACCCATGAGAGTACAATCTATCGCAGTTAGCGATAAAGCTCAACTGTAATAGTATTTTATGATCTCTACGAGGGGCGGGCCGCCACATAAGATGCCACGTGAAAAGGTCCTGGCTGTGTATACTCGTCAAAGAGAATCCAATAAGATTGCTCAGTGCTACATCTTAGCTAGCATGACGAGAGCTCTACCAAAGCAACATGAGACCTATTAAGTTGTAAGGGAGATCATGGAAAACTTGGAGGACATGTTTGGAGGCCAAGAAAAATTGGCTCAACAGTCCGCTATTACAAATATAATGAAGTCTAAGCAGAAGGCAGGTACTCTGGTGAAGGATCATATGCTTATGCTTATAGGGTTCTTAATTGAGGCTGCTGAAAATGGCACAGAGTTGGACCATAACACCCAAATTGAAATGGTATTCAAGACTCTATCTAAGGATTTTGTGGGGTTTAAAGCTGCATATAATCTAACAACAAAGGAGTTAGGAGCTACCGAGCTCATAAAGCAATTTCAAGCTTATGAGCAGATGATCACAGACGGGTATGCAGTCTAACCTAAAGGAGAGGCTAACTTGGTGGAATATAATAAAACCTTTAGGAATAAGAAGAAGACAAAGAAAAAGCAGGAAGCTTTTAGTTTGTCTGTTCCTCCTATCTCGGATGGGAAAAAGAAGGAGAAGAACAAGAAGTCGAAGGACCCTAAAAAGTCCAAATGCTTCTATTATAGGAACGTAGGTCACTTTAAGAAGGCTTGTTGGGAATTTTTAGCCTCCAAGGCCAAGGAAGGTAAGGAGCTTCTATACCTAGAAGCTTGTTTGGTGGAAAAATCAAAAGATAACTGGGTCATTGATTCAGATGCCATTAATCATGTTTGTGTTTCTTTGCAGCAGTTCATGGAAGTAAGAAGTCTACATGATAGAAGCTTTTCGTTGTGAACTAGAGATGATAGCTTGGTGGTGGCTAAAGTAGTGGCAGATATTTATCTTTATTTTGATAATTTTAGGTTTATTATACTAAATGATTGTTTTTATGTTTCTAATTTTAAAAGGAACCTTATATCGTAAGCCTATTTAGTTAAGGATTGTTGCTCAGTCAGGTTTAATGAAACAATTGTTATTCATAAAACCAATTCTTTTATCTGTTATGAGAGAATGGATGGAAACCTTTATTTTATCAAATCAAAGATGTACTCACTGTTAGACATTGAGTTAATTAGATAACTCTAAAAGGCTAAAAACTTCTCACTCTAACAAGGCATACATTTGGCATTTAAGACTAGGTCATATTAATGAAGATAGGATTCTGATATTGGTTAAAAACAACCCTTGAGATACTTTAGAGGAGGTATATCTTCCCCAATGGAAATCTTGCCTTGAGGGAAAGATGACAAAGCAGTCTTTTAGAGCTAAGGGTACTAGGGCTAGGGAACTCTTAGAAATTGTGCACACCAACATATGTGGCCCCATGAACGTCGAGACGCGAGGAAGGTATGAGTATTATGTATCCTTTATAGATGATTACTCAAGGTATGGTTATGTGTACTTGATACACCGTAAGAGCGAAACCTTTTATAAGTTTAAAGTGTATCATACAAAAGTAGAAAAGCAATTAGGAAAATCCATAAAGACACTTTGATCTGATCAAGGTGGTGAATACCTCTCTAATGATTTTCTAGGACATCTTGTAGAGAATGGGATTCTATCTTAATTAACTGCAACTGGTACTCCACAACAAAATAGTGTAGTCGAAAGGAGAAATAGGACCTTATTGGATATAGTATGATCCATGATGAGTTATTCAGAGTTGCCAATATCGTTCTGGGGATATATATTGTAAACGGCGTGCTATATTCTAAACCATGTTTATACTAAATCAAATCCTGGAACTCCGCACTAATTATGGACGGGCAAGAAGCCTTTTCTCTGTAACGTTCTGTACCCTTAGTAGCCTGAACCGTCACTAAAAACTACTACTTGAACTTTTATTTTAAAACTGATACTTAATCTTACTTACTTAGATACCCTAATTTTAGGGATATATTTTTTTTATAATATGCGTACGTATTTACTATTCAAGTATGTATACTATTAAAATGCGAAATCTGAAACATAGGGATTTCAATTATACATACATACTTGTACTGTCTGTTTAATTAGATACTATTCCGAATATACTATTTAACTATTACTATTCAATATACTATTCATATATAATGTTTACTATTCAAAATATACTGTTACTATGTGGAAGATAGTACTCGTGGTGGTATCCGTAACCTCATCCTCACATTCACTTGCCGCCATCGTCGCCCATTAGTGTTCAAGCCATAGGACACTTACCTACAGCATGAATACACACCGTGAGCTTTATTGCCCAGTGAGTACAACATGTTAACCACAAAACATATTTAAAACTTAGTACATACTTAAAATCATATAAGCATGTCATAAATCAACATATACCACTTATACATAACACATACTAGATCATCACATATCATGTCATTGAATACAAAACTTCACATACTATATGCATAGCAGAAAGCATCATATACTGAATGCATCTTACTATAGCTAGAAGCATAGTGAACTGTAACTAATGCTATGAATCATGCATGATCTGGTTATGTTCATTTATGCTTCAATGCTCTTTTCTTTCTCTTGTCTACTTAGGGCCGTGTGCCAGCACTGTATGCGCGCAGACCATAGGTAACACTCATGGTCAAAAAGCCGAAGAGCCATCAACGGATGCTCAACTTTGCCTTAACTTACTTTAACTTGAATACCTCTTCAACTGAAAATACTGGTATGACATGCTTACTAAATTCCTTCTTGTTTATCTATTCTAGCCATATGCTTCTCTAAGCTATCCCTAATCCTATGCGGTAGGGATATATGGCATCAAACTTGTTCTTTCATCAATCTACCTGATTGTGAAACTATGTGCTCTTATTCATGATATGCAATAAAGTGTGCATGGCATACGAACTTAACCTACTGTAAAAATATCATTTTAAATTCATTTCATTCATGCCGTAGGTGGAGTTGTACTTACCTAGATTGAAAGCCAACGCGTACTCTCGCCTTTATCAACTTACAGGTTACTACCTGTCATCAATAACGTATCTCATTAACACTTTTACTGAGTCACTAATACTGTTAGTGACTAAAACAGATAAAATTGTTTGGTACCGATTGCCATCGGTACAACTCGCTCTCTTTTTCAACGTTTGAATTCATCTGCATTATCTTGGCACCCTACCTTACATCGTCATTTGCCTGCCTCCTCTGTCCAAGTAAGTTAGTTTCCTTTTTCTTCAGAGTTAGAATATAAGTTAACATTTAAATTATAATAGGAGATAATGGCTACACCGATCGACACCCATCAAGTGCAAGAGGACTATTAAGCGAGCCTAGCTTTTGCTGCCATGCGACTGAACATATATGATGGTCATCGCTTGAGTGAACTTCCATATTGGATCCATCACTTGGAGGTTATCTTTGAAGCATGCCATATCCTACCTCGCCTACAGGTAGTATTGGCCAATAGCAGATTAGAGGGACCAATACTGACTTGGAGGAATGAACGACGTAGGATCGGGCATCTGGTGCAGTGGGCCGAGTTCTAGCATGACCTCCGTGATAGCGTTGAACCAGCCTGAGACATAGATATATGGGATGATATGCGCGAGAGGCGATATCAGGTCCTCTCCAACATCTGGGATATCTATATGGGAGAAACCATGGCGTACTACTGTCAGAGGTTCATGGATGCGATGCTTCCCCATATCCCTTTGGACTGACCCTTTGCAGAGATAGCTGACTTACTATGGAGAGGGACACCATGGTATGTAAAGGACCTTGTTCCCTACCCTCCATAGCATGAAGACCTGAGGTGCCTTGCCCAGGATATAGTAGAAGCCGAAAGAGTGGCACTCAACCCTGCACCTGGCGAAGGCTTTGCGGCAGTAGCAGCTAACATGGAGGGTAACCCAACGGACGCAGCACCCCAACAGGCCAATGAAGAGTTCGTGGCTACACGCTAGCCAGCAGTACCTAAGGGCGATGGGGAACACATAGAGGACCCCAAACCGGTCCCTCTGTCTCCTGGACATCACATGGATGAAGATGATGATGAGGCTCTCCCCGATGCTCAACCTGACGATGAAGGGAAGGAAATCCCCGATCACATTAGTGACGATGAGTAGATAGAAATGTATGAGCCCCAAGTTATCATTGCCAACGACGATGAAGGTAGTATTATATGGGGAGATGAGGAGGAGGACCCAGAGGAGTTCCCACTTAGTGATGGTGAGGACGAGATGATGTCCGATGCTGAGTTAGGAGTGTCTTCTGAGTAGTAGTAACCCTTTTCCACAGGAATTTTTGTTATGTAAATATACAGAGGGGAACAATAGCTTTCCCCACCAGACTTAATTAAATGTACTTGTGGGATTGTATATTGGGAAGTGTGTGTCACTCCCGCTGAACTAGAATTTTGAATATATGTATATATTTTATGAAATATATTATAAAAGAAAAAAGCATTATAGTTTTGCCTAGAGGGCCTAAAATTGATGAATTTCCACACATATCAGTAGTGAGACAAAAAGTGCAGGACAGTTCCTGGCACTTAGATGATGTCCCAATATGATGAGACAATCATATTGAACATCACAGAACAAGAGGAGAGTAGAAAGATACAATACGTATATTTATATCTATGATTGCTAAGTAAGATTGTTAAGTAAGATGATAATATGTGATACCAGTCCCAAGTACAGGATTTGAAAGACTTACGTTCTCTTTTCCTGCTGTGTATTAGGGTTACTAGGAAGCAATGGCGAGAATAAGATCTCAGACTAATCAAGCTACCCGAGAAGACGAGCTAATGGCACGGCTCGTAACCATGCAAGAGATGATGCTAAATCAATAACAAGAACTTGCTCAACTCAGGGAGCAATTAAACCAAAAGTCCCAGGCACCACAACTGGTAGAGGTGCCAGTCCAAGCAGCACCAGTAGCCCCCGACACCCCCAGAGAACAAGCGACCCCACCAGTCTACACAACGCTAGCACCATTGACTATGGCTGCTCTCGCAGCAGTCAACGTTCTTGTGCCAGCCCAGATAAAAGCGACCTATATGAATGATTTAAGTGCATGAAGGTGCCAAAATTTAAAGGGACTACGAACCCCATCGAAGCCGATGATTGGCTGACTAATGTCCAGATCATCTTAGACCTCGTTGCCTTGACAGAAAGGGAAAAGGTATTGTGTGCATCCCTTACCCTACCAAAGGGACACACTAATGTTGGAAGAGCATGGCCATCTGAAGGAGCGTTAAAGAGATGAACTGGGTAGATTTCATAACCGAGTTCAAAGAGATGTATTTCAATGACAAAACCGTAGCAGCTCAACAGGACGAGTTTAACAATTTACACTAGGGTTGCATGAATGTCATGAAGGCAGTAAGGAAGTTCAAGCAGCTAGCTTGACTCTACCCAAACTTAGTGCCAACGGAGAAGGAGAAGGTCAGGAGGATGCTGAAAATGTTCAGGATGGATATCACCATCTAAGTCTATAGCGGTAGCCATGGGCCCGCAACAATAGTAGAGTGTGTCAGCCGAGCCATCCAAGTAGAATATTGGTTGGTCCAGGACAAGGAGCATAAGGCTCAACTCTTCAAGGCCAGAAGAGAAGAGAAGACACAAGCCAAGCCGACCAAGGGTAGACAGCATCTGGACTCACACCATAAGGGTCAGAATGTGGGGAACAACTAAAATCCCACCCCAACAACAAGAGGAAGGGAAATTCAAGTAATCAAGGGCAGTAGAGGAACTTCCCTCAAAAGAAGAGTAACCAAGGAGGAAATGGCAACCCACACCCACCTTGTCCAAAGTGTGGAAAGAGCCATCCTGGAAAATGCCACCTAGGATCTAGTGGTTGCTACATTTGTGGCAAAGAAGGCCACTATGCCAAGAATTACCGCTCTAACCCACAAAATCAACAGGGCCAAGCCCGTGCCACTAGCGACCAACTGCATGCTTCCCAGACTAGGATTGAGGGTCCATTAATCGCTCAGGGTAGACTAGAGGCCCCAGAGACGTAGGAGATGATCTACGCGTTCACCAGGGAGGATGCAGAGGCCAGAACCTCGACTGTGGTGACAGGTCATCTTTCTGTTTCCAACTCCACTACACTGGTTCTATTTGATTTAGGAGCTACACATTCATTTGCATCCTCAGAATTTGCTAGGAAGTTAGACAAGAACCTAGATAAGATGAATCAAACAATTCAAACTGCTCTTCCCTCTGGGGAAGTTTTGTTGTCTAATTACTAGCTACACCACGTACCAGTAATTATCTACGGATGGGAGTTAAGCATTAACCTGATCATCCTCGACATGCATGACTACGACGTAATCATGGGAATGGACTTCCTCGCTAAATATAATGCCATCATAGACTGTCGAAGACGGGAATTTACCTTCGAACCAATCGGATACAAGAAGTTTGTCAACAAGGGCTTATCGCCAAAGCAACCTAAGATGATGATATCGAGTATGAAGGCTCACAAGTTGCTATCTAGTGGATCAGTTTCCTCACACACATAATGGACACGACCCAGAAAGCAAAAGCAAGGCTAGACAGTGTGCCAATAGTTAAGGAGTTCATAGAAGTGTTCCCAGAGGATCTCCTAGGACTTTTGCCAAAGCGAAAGATATCATTCGAGATCGAGATATTACCAGGATCAGCCCCCATCTCCCAAGCCCCCTACAGAATGACCCCAGTAGAGTTATAGGAACTTCAGACTCAGTTGAAGGATCTGGTGGACAAAGGATTCATCTGACAAAGCTGCTCACCGTGGGGAGCACTGGTTTTGTTCGTAAAGAAGAAGGATGGAATGCTGAGGATGTGTGTAGACTATAGGGAGCTAAACAAGATCACGATCAAGAACGAGTATCCGTTGCCATGGATTGATGAATTGTTTAACCAACTCTGAGGCGCTGCAATGTTCTCAAAGATTGACCTACATTCTGGGTACCATTAGCTATGAATTAGGGATGAAGATGTACCCAAGACGGCATTCCAAACATGATATAGGCATCATGAGTTCCTCATTATGTCGTTTGGACTGACGAACGCCCCTGCAGCCTTCATGTACTTAATGAACCGTGTGTTCAAGGAATTTTTAAACATGTTTGTAATGTGTTTATCGATGACATACTTGTATATTCTAAGATAGAGGAAGAGCACAAGGAACATCTGAGAGCCATCCTACTCAAGCTATGAAATCATCAACTATAAGCCAAATTCTCCAAGTGTGAGTTTTGGCTGGAGAAGGTCCAATTCCTTGACCATATAGTCTCTAAGGAAGAAGTGTTAGTAGACCCAGCAAAAGTCAAAGTAGTTAGCGAATGGCTAACCCCGAGGAATGTAATAGAAATCTGTAGATTCTAGGATTAGCAGGCTATTACCGACACTTCGTCGAAGGCTTCTCGAAGTTAGCTGTACCACTCATAGCGCTTACCAAGAAGAAAATAAGTATAAGTGGAATGACAAGTGCGAAAAGAGCTTTTAGAAGCTGAAACAGAGACTCATGAGTGCCCCGATTCTGATGATTCTAGTAGCTAGTCAGGGAAATTTGGTGATCTACAGTGACACCTCCAAGTGTAGGAAATAAATCGATAAAAACGTATCAGAGTGGTGCAGCAAAATAATAAAAGATTTTCAAGATCGTTAAATATCTCATGATGCCATATACAATAAACCAACAACAATTTAAACTCATACCTCAAGGACACCAATCTACAGGAGGAGAATGACTGGAAGGCTTCAACCAACTAGCCTTCTCTACTATTCTCCAATTCCCGAATGGTTGAGTGTGTGGGCACTCTGAACCTCGATTGGTATGCTAGCACTACTAGTCTTCTTCTTACCACCCAGATCTCTAAGGAACTTATTGTCACGGTGAGTTATGCAATAATAAGCCTGCTCACCTGAGAGTCTGTGGTCTGAGAGACCAAGAGTGGCAGGACCTCTATTTATAGACTTGCATGAAGTGATTCTCTAAATTTGAGTTGGATTAGAAGAAGATATTCTTCCTTATCCACAACCAAAAAATCCGAATTTATCAAGGCCAAATCCCAAGAAGAAAATTCGGCCACTTTAGGATTTTTCCATTCAAAATTCAAATAAGATTTTAACTATAATCTTATCTCCCTTTTTCAACCAAAAAATCGGAAAATCCAAGGGAAAAATCCCAACAAAATTTCGGCCATTTTAGGATAAGGGAAGAATCAAAATTCCACTAGGATTTTTAAGCTTGAATCTTATCTCATCCTTATCCAAAATAACTAAAAATCTTCTAGGAGAATCACTCAAACAATTCGGCCATAATAAGGGAGGAGAAAATCCAAATTCAACTGGGATTGAAACTTGAATTTTTCCCTGAACCTTATCTACAAAAAATCTGAAAATTCCATGAGGATAATCCTCAAAATTTTCATCAATTATTGTTAGGATTTGGATTCAAAATTCAAGTAGGATTCTAACAAGATTTTCCTCTCCATATCCAACTCAAATTCAAATTTCATTCCTTGTGGATTTACCACAAGAAATTCGAATCCCACTTGGACTGTGATTCAAAATTTGAATTTCAAATTTCAAATTCAAATTCGAATTTCAAATTCGAATTTCAAATTCAAATTCGAATTTCAAATTCAAATTTCAAATTTCAGATTTCAAAATTCAAATTTCAAAATCCATAAAACAATTGTATTTCAAATTCTTGTTCTCATGGATAATTTTCTACAACTCCAATCTAATCTCAAATAAAATCATGGCAACTTTATTTGGAGTTTGAATAATTGTGTACTCTATTATCCAAAACAAAATCTGAATCTAATCAGAGAGAATCTTGTCGACCATCCTAATCCTATGTCAACACCATCCATGCATAATCAACTAGCCAATGGCATACACAAATCAATTTGTTGAACGTTAAGGAATTATGTGGAGCTAGTAGAGGGACCAATTGGACATATATAATCGGGCTCCCGCAAATCCATATGATCATCATTCTTTACCGAACAACTCAATCATATGATCACTAATTTCAGAGTCACACCACTATAAACTTGAAACTGAACTCCCAATTGTATACCGTATTACGTAAGCCTGTGACAAGCTATCATCCAATGACCTTGTCATGTATGCAGAAACCTCATATGATATCCATGATCAGCCTTAAGCCAAAGTCTGTTTAATCCTACTGATCAGGCTATCTTAAAGTTGCATTATACTACCGAATGAAGAAAATGATTATTCACCATATGTGAATAAGAAGTCATCCGCCCAACAGACGACCCAAGGCCTTATCTATTTTCACATTCAGTATAATGCCTTTAAGAGGATACCCTTAACTCCTCATTAGAGCTACGATTCTGATATCTGTAAACGAACCCTTCATCGTATACAAGTCATGCACCCAATGAACCGGTGTATAAGCTTGCTACCTCTGAGATGCTTTAGCCATTGGAACATCAAAGTACACAAGTCATATACATGAAGCTGTCCATCTTCTTAGGATTAAGGTCACTGCACAATGAATGTCAAAAGCATAGATCCACTCAAAGCAGACTTCGTAGATTAATCACGCTTTAGTCCCGGTCTAATATGTCCCCACCAAGCTGTAACATATCTATGTCTCTACTTAGGAGTCTATGCTCCAGACAGTCAAGACAAACCGCCTCCTCCAAGGCTTTAGACAACATAATAGTCTTAACATGAGTTAGATGCTCGATCTAACCCCATAGACTACAGACCTTAGTTTAGACCGCTTACTTTAGAACATTGTCTTCTCGCATACAAATGTCCATTGCATGCAACGTTCTAATAGTTTTAACACAAGCAGTCAGGGAGCCATATTTGCATACATTTACTTTAAAATGTAAATAAAATGAGGACAGATCGCAATATAATGAATAACCTCTATATATAATTTTATTATCTAGTTCAAAATAAATACATTAAAATGTCTCTAATGCTTAGGGCATTTCCTAACACGAAGATGGGAGTAGAGTACTAATGCAAAATGATAGAGTAGTCGCATACGATTCGTGATAACTCAAGAACGGTTAAAGGAATTAGCCGACACACGAGCTAGAGCTTGCAGTAGTCGTCTTTGCACTCAAAATTTAGAGGCATTACTTATATAGCGTTAAGTGTGAGATTTACACAGACCACCAGAGCCTTAAGTACATTTTCATACAGAAGGAGCTTAATATGAGGCAACAAAGATGGCTGGAATTGGTTAAGGATTACGACTGTGAGATCCTATACCATCCAGGAAAAGCCAATAAGGTGGCCGATGCACTGAGTAGAAAGCACTCTTCATCACTCATGGCTGTCCATGCCTTGTTGGAAGCACTGCAAAAGGAGCTACACAACAGCGAAATCGAGATTTTATCGGGGAGGCTATCCGAAATTACCCTCCAATCGACACTCCTAGAAGAAATTAATGCCAGTCAAGATCGCGATTCGTCCCTAAACAAGCTCAAAAAGGAGGCAACAGAAGATCAGAGTTCAGAATTTTGAGTCTCTAAGGATGGCATACTTTATTTCAGAGATAGAGTATGTGTCCCAAATAATAAGGAGCTCAGGAGAAGGATCCTTTTGGAAGCCCACGAAACACCATATTCAGTACATCCAAGGATGAACAAGATATAAAAAGACCTGAAAGAGAGTTTTTAGTGGACAAAGACGAAGAACAATGTTGCCGAATTCGTTGCAAAGTGCCTTACATGCCAGAGGATTAAAGTAGAACATCAATGACCAGCAGGAGAATTACAGAAAATCAAACGTCCAAGTGGAAATAGGAGTAAATCACAATGGATTTCATGGTCAGATTGCCCAGAACATCAAGTGATAACGATGCAATCTGGGTAATTGTGGACTGGTTGACAAAATCAGCTCAATTTCTAGCAATAAAACTGAGCCATTCGGTAGAGAGACTGGCAAAAATGTGCATGGCTCAGATAGCAAGATTGCACAGGGTATTGAAATCAATCATTTTAGATCGCGACAGACGCTTTACTTCAAGATTGTGGCAAAGCGTTCAAGCTTCAATGGGAACTAAATTAAAGTTCAGCACAGCTTTCCACCCTCAGACTGACGGCCAGTCTAAGAGAACCATTCAGATGTTAGAGGATATGGTGAGAGCTTATGTCCTAAACTTCAAGGGGAATTGGGACCAGAAGCTACCATTGAAAGAGTTCTTGTATAATAATAACTACCATTCCTTAATCGGAATGGCACTGTATAAGGCACTCTATGCAAGAAGATGTCGATCTCTGGTTCACTGGCATGAGACCAGGGAGAAATAGCTTACTAGCATAGACTTCGTCAAGAATATAATAGAAGATGTGAAGCTTATACGAGAGAGACTAGATACAACTTATAGTCACCAGAAGAGTTATATGGATAAACGATGCAGTCCTCTCGAATTTCAAGAAGGAGATTCAGTTTTTCTCAAGGTGGCACACATGAAAGGAGTGATGCGCTTTGGGAAGAAAGGAAAACTCAGTCCTAGGCACATAGAACCCTTCTAGATCCTCGAGAGAGTCAGGAAGGTAGCCTACAGATTAGCGCTCCCTCCTGAACTAGCTTCTATACACAATGTTTTCCACATCTCGATGTTAAAGAAGTATGGGCCGGACAGCTCCCACGTACTATGCCAAGAGTCAGTTGAAGTACACACTGATCTAACCTATGAAGAAAAACCCATGCGAATTTTAGCCAGAGAAGATAAAGTGTTTAGGAATGAGGTTATACCACTTGTAAAAGTATTGTGGTGGAACTATAACCTCGAAGAAGCTACGTGGGAACGGGAAGAAGACATGAAAAGAGACTTCCCAGCTTATTCTAATTTTTTAGGATGAAAATTTTGTAAAGGGGGTAGGTTGTAAGGACCCCCATATTCATGTAACCTAAATTCTATATAATGAGCAATTGAGTAATGAATTTGGGTTAGTTTAATGGCTTTTAGTGCAAATTTGATGAACATGGTTTGGTATATGGCCATGTAAGAAGCCGTGTACCGATCGGACTATTTATGTAAGAGAGGCCATGTGAGTAAACATGGCCATGTAGTGTGACACGGTCAAGTACACAGCCGTGTAAGTGGCCATGTATAGTTGGGTAAATGAACGTGTTCCAAGACAAGGCCATGTTGAGCAAGCTCAACTAGTACATGCCCGTGTCTGAACAATACATGCCCATATAAGAGGCCGTGTTGATGGCCGTGTAATGAGTAAAGAGCCGCTACATAGTCTCTAAAAAATGCATGAAACCTAATTACTATGTAACGAGTAATTAAGTTGAAAAAAAAACAGTATAATCTCCAGTTGAATAGACTAAACAAGTACAGTACTGTTTAAGTACTATTTATGCAGTGAAAAAGGTGACCGATGGTGAACTCGGTCCACCCTATTATCTGTATAAGTGTATAAGATACGCAGTATCAGGAAACTGGTCCAAATGACCATTTCCCGACACAAGACTGGTGAACAGATGGCTAGAACACTCGGGCCGAACATCTGAGTACAATAGCGATAGAAACCCTAGCAGGGGTATAGTACCAAGAAAAAGGTCCAGATGACCTCTTCTCACCGAGAAACTAACAAAATCAGAGTTAGAACACTCAGGCTAGTCAGTTAAGATAGAAAGCAGTGAATAGTGAAAACGTAGTGTCAAGTTAATGGCTAAGATGGCCTTAAATTGACTTAAAACTGATATATTCACAGTCAACTAGCGTAATTTGGTCAATTGGGTATAAAACGTGAATTTTTGTCTGAGAGATACGTAGTATCACGAAGAGGGTCAAGACGACCTTATCTTGCCCCAAAACTGATATATTTAGACTCAGAACGCCTAAATTAGTCAATCAGGCACTGACATGTTTTTCGAGGCGGGGTCACATATATCCCAAAAACTAGTCCAGATGACCTTAGATGGATGTAAGACTGATAAAATTGAAATCAATACATCCAAATTAGTCAAGAGAGACTGTGTCTGAAATTTCGCACAAGAACTCCTCGTTTTGCATGTGAAAGGACAACACAGTGTAGACACAATCACAATATAGAAAATAAATAGTAAACTGGTACAAAATGGGCTCTTAGACAATACAAACCAACTAGGAATGATTAGTATAAAAATCAGACTCAGAAAATCTAATTCTAGATGAAAACTAAAACACTATTGAGAAAGAACCGAACACCGCAGTAGAAAACTGAACTGCGAAGAGAGCCAAAATGCAGATGAATTTCAGCCTTAAAAACTGAGGGCTGTGCTCATTCATGGAGGGGAAATAAACAAAATTTTTTGGTTGATGTCATGATGGAAATGTGACATATTTTATTCAATTGTGTTATAACCTTCTCCTTATTTTATTCCTACATTTTGGGGTTATTTTGTAGCTAAAAACAGCTGGTTTCCAGCCAAGGCACACGGTTTTTAAGGCCAAAATTCATCTGCATTTTAACTCTCTTCGCAATCCAGTTTTCTACTGCGGTGTTCGGTCCTTTCTCGGTAGTGTTTTAATTTTCATCCGGAATTGGATTTTCTGAGTCTGATTTTTGTACTGATCATTCCTAGTCAGTTTATACTATCTAAGAGCCCATTCTGTACTAGTTTACTATTTATTTTCTACACTGTGGTTGTTCTTACACTGTGTTGTCATTTCACACGCAAAACGAGGCATTCTTGTGCGAAATTTCAGACACAGTCTCTCTTGACTAATTTGGACGTACTAATTTCAATTTAATTAGTCTTGTGTCCATCTGAGGTCGTCTGGGACAGTTTTTGGGATCTGTGTGACCCCGCTTCGAAAAACATGTCAGGTGCCCGATTAACTAATTTGGGCGTTCTGAGCCTAAATATATCAGTTTCAGGGCAAGATAAGGTCGTCTTGACCCTCTTCTCGGTACAGCGTATCTCTAAGACAAAAATTCACGTTTTGTGCCTAATTGATCAAATGGGGTCAGCTGACTGTGAATATATCAGTTTTAAGTCAATTTAAGGCTGTCTTGGCCATTAACTTGACACTGCATTTTTACTATTCATTATTCACTACTTTCCATCTTAACTGACTAGTCTGAGTGTTTTGACTCTGATTTTGTCAGTTTCTAAGTAAGAAGAGGTCATCTGGACCTTTTTCTCGATACTGTACCCCTGCTAGGGTTTATATTGCTGTTGAGCTCAAATGTTTGGCCCGAGTGTTCTAGCAATATGTTCACCAATCTTGTGTCAGGAAATAGTCGTCTGGACTAGTTTTCTGATACTGCGTATCTTATACACTTATACACATAATAGAGTGGACCAAGTTCACTGTCAGTCGCCTCTTTCATTGCATAAATAGTGCTTAAATAGTACTGTACTTTTTTAGTCTATTCAACTGGAGATTATAGTGTATTTTTTTAACTTAATTACTCGTTATGTAGTAATTAGGTTTCATACATTTTTGAGAGTCTGTGTAACGGCTCTCTACTTATTATACGACCTTCAACCCGGCCTCTTACACTGGCGTGTATAAGGCAACACAAGCATGTATTGTTCGAACACAAGCCTGTACTAATTGAGGTTGCTCAACACGGCCATGTCTTGGAACACCTTCATTTACCCGAGCGGTACACGACCACTTACATGACCGTGTACCTGATCGTGTCACACTACACGGCCATGTTCACTCACACGGCCTCTCTCACGTAAACAGTCTGATCGGTACATGGCTTCTTACATGGCTGTGTACCTAACTGTGTTCATCAAATTTACTAAAAGCCATCAAACTAACCTAAATTCATTACTTAATTTCTCATTATATAGAATTTAGGTTACATGAATACGGGGGTCCTTACACTCTCCAACATATGAGAATATGGGGATACGAAGAAATTAGAACCGAGGTCAGAATTATGCTTGGTTGTAGGGTATCCTAAGAAGACTAGTGGAGGTTTGTTTTATAACCCAAAAGAGTAAAAGGTCATTATTTTAACCCAAGCTACTTTCTTGGAGGAAAGTTATGTGAATGACTTTAAGCCTCAAAGCAAAGTTTTGTTAAAGGAGATGTTGGGTAATAGAGCTACTCCATAGATTTCAATTTTGGACTAAGTCCAAGTTCCACTAAAAGACGAGCAAATGATCAATAGTTTAGGGTGCTTCAATGAAGTGAGATTCTAAGAAACCCAATTTCTTTATGTATAATGTTGAAGTTTACCAAGCTAAGGCTCGTGAGTATGAAGATAACCCTATAAGTTATGAAGAAGTTATAAATGGTATTGATTCCAAACTTTAGAAACAGCCTATGAAGAATGAGATGGACTTTATGAAATCTACCTTCATATAGGAACTTGTGGACTTGTCGGATGGGATAAAATCCATTGGGTGCAAGTGAGTCAATAAGAAAAATAGAGATACAAAAGGGAAAGTTGAAACTCTCAAAGCTAGACTTATAGCAAAGGGATACATGTAGAAGGCTAGAATTCATTACGAGGAAACCTTTTCACCTGTTGTGATGCTCAAGTCTATCTGCATTCTTTTATCCATTGCTACGCTCTTGATTACAAGATCTGGCGAATGGATATCAAGACTGCATTCTTGAATGGTCATCTTGATGAAAGTATCTATATGGTACAACCCGACGGATTCATGGAAAAAGGCCAAAGTCAAAAGGTTTGCAAGTTACTTAGATCTATTTATGGATTAAAGCAAGCATTCCACTCATGCAACCAGAAGTTTGATTAAGCAATTAAAACTTTTGGTTTTGAGTAGAATGTTGATGACTCTTGTGTTTATAAACGTATAATGTAGAAGTTAAATCTATCTATGGATTAAAGTAGGCATCCCACTCATGGAACCAGAAGTTTGATCAAGCAATTAAAACTTTTGGTTTTGAGCAAAATGTTGATGAATCTTGTGTTTATAAACATACAAATGATGGCAAGGTAGTTTTTCTAGTTCTCTATGTCAATGATATACTACTCATTAGGAATTATGTAGGGAACTTATTATTGGTCAAACTGTGGTTATCTCAATACTTTGACATGAAGGACTTAGGAGAAGCTAGTTATAGGTATTTGTCTCTTCAGAGATCGAAAGAACAAAATGATAGCACTATCCCAAACTTCATACATAATAAATTAATTGCGAAATTTGCAATGCAAGAAGAGAAGAAAGATTCACAACCTATTCTCTTAGGTTTCACTCTTTCATTGGATGACTTGTTAGGAATGCCTTAAACAGGAAAGACATTTTTAATATATTTCATTTATTTTGAACTGGATAATAAAATTATATTTAGAGGTTATTCATTATATTGCTGTATGTCCTCATTCTATTTACATGTTAAAGTAAATATAAGCAAAAATGACTGACTAACTGCTTATGTTAAAAATATGGCTCTCTTAAGAGGAATGACTTTTGTATGTAAGAAAACAACGTTCTAAAGAAAGTAGTCTAAAATATGGTCCATAGTCTATGGGAATAGACCGAGTATCTAATTCATGTTAAGACTATTTTGTTGTCTAAAGCCAACTTGGAGACGGTTTGTCTTGACTATCCGGAGCTTATGATTCCCGAGTAGAGATGTGATAACTGAGAATTTTAAGATTCTCGGAAGAATTGAAAATTATATGTAGATGACAATTTTAATGTATAAAATATGAAAAAAGTTGTGTTTTAATACTGTTTAGAATGCGATAAAATGTTCTAATAGTGTTAAAGAGTGTAAGTTCGGAGATGGAAAATCTACCCGAACAGAAATGGTGAAACGGCCCTAAATCGGAGCCAAAAGCCCTCGAAAGTTTACCGAATGCACTAAAAGACTAACAACTTACGGTAGTGATTTTTGGTCAAGCCGAAGCAAAATAAGGCAGAACGATCACACAGGAGGCGTTAGAAACTCACCTACACGATTTTTGTAGATTTCCATTTGGTTTGACTTTTGGTCAAACTTTGATCACGAATTAATATGTTGAATTAATTGGATGATGTCATTGATGACATCAATAAATGCTGTTATAAATGAGGGAATTATGGTGAATAAGGGTTGTAGGTAGATCCAAAGGTTAGCATTTTAATGCAATCTTTAATCAAGGGTCAAGATTAGGCCAAATTTACAAGAAAGAAATTGGCAAAATTTTGGGATTTTGGCTAAAATTGGAGTTGGTAGAGGGCTATAGAAATCAGCCGAAAAGTTGCTAAAAAGTCCCTAAAGAGTTGCCAAATTGTTGATAAAATTTATAACTTGGTCCTCGATCCTTTTGCCTATAAATACAAGTGAAAATGGCCTTGAAAAAAATCAGAAAACTTGGCCAAATTCTATCCATTTCCAGCCGTGAGCTTCCTCCCCTTTCCAAGTCAAACTTTTTGCAAAATCCTCAACCAAACTTGTATCAAAACACCTCCCAAGTATCAAGGACTCAAGCTAGTAAGGTGAGCATTCATTTTGTTTGATTTCCTTTTGTTTTTCTTACAAAAATCCATGGCTATGGTGGGGAAAATTGATTGTGAAAGTTTAATGTTAGACCTTGTTGGTTGGTGTTGGTTAGGATGCATGTTAGTGTAGGAAAATAAATCGGTAAAACGTATCAGAGTAGCGCAGCGGAACAATAAAAATTTTTAGATCGTTAAATATCTCATGATGCCATATACAATAAACCAACAACAATTAAAACTCATACCTCTGAGGACGCCAATCTTGCAGGAGGAGAATGACCGGAGGCTTCAACCAACTAGCCTTCTCTACTATTCTCCAATTCCCGAATGGCTGAGTGTGTGGGCACTCTGAACCTCGATCGGTATGCTAGCACTGCTAGTCTTCTTCTGACCACCCAGATCTCTAAAGAACTTTATTGTCACGATGAGCTGTGCAACAACAACCCTGCTCACCTGAAAGTCTGTGGTCTAAGAGAACTGGAGTGGTAGGACCTCTATTTATAGACTTGCATGAGGTGATTCGCTGAATTTGAATTGGATTAGGAAAAGATATTTTCCCTTATCCATAACCAAAAAATCTGAATTTTCCAAGGGAGAATCTCAACAATAAAATTCCGTTTTTCTTAGGATAAATCCAATCCAAATCTAAACAAGAGTTTAACTAGAGTTTTATCTTCCTTTTTCAACCCGAAAAATCCGAAAATTACAAGGAGAAAATCTCCTAAAAATTTCGGCCATTATGGATAAGGGAGAATCAAAAATTCCACTAGGATTTTCAAGCTTGAATCTTATCTCAACCTTATCCAAAATAACCAAATTTTACTAGGAGATTTTCTCCCTATTTTCGCCCACTTTTCAGGGAAGGAGAGAATCCAAATTCAACTGGGATTGAAACTTGAATTTTTCCCTTGAATCTTATCCACAAAAAACCGAAATTTCCTTAAGGATTATCCTCAAAATTTCGTGCAACATTTGTTAGGATTTGGATTCAAAATTCAAGTAGGATTCTAACAAGATTATCCTCTCCAAATCCAACTCAAATTCGAATTTCAAACCTTGTGGATTTACCACAACAAATTTGAATCCCACTTGGACTGTGATTCAAAATTTGAATTTCGAATTTCAAATTCAAATTTCAAATTTCAAATTTAAATTTCAAATTCAAATTTCAAATTCCACAAAACGGTTGTGTTTCATATTTTTGTTCTCATGGATAATTTTCTACAACTCCAATCCAATCTCAAATAAAATTATGACAACTTTATTTGGAGTTCGAATAATTGTGTACTCTATTATCCAAAACAAAATATGAATCCAACAGGAGAGAATCTTGTCTACCATCCTAATCCTGTGTCATCACCATCCATGCATAATAAACCAGCCAATAGCATATACAATTCAATTTGCCAAATGTTAAGGAATTATGTGGAGCTAGTAGAGGCACTGATTAGACATATATAATCAGGCTCCCACAAATCCATATGATCATCATTTCTTTTACCGAACAACTCAATCATATGATCACTAGTTTCAGAGTCATACCACTATAAACCTGAAACTGAACTCCCAATTATATACCGTATTACGTAAGCCTGTGACAAGCTATCGTCCAATGACCTTGTCATATATGCAGAACCCTCATATGATATCTATGATCAGCCTTAGGCCAAAGTCTGTTTAATCCTACTGATCAGGCTATCTTAAAGTTCTATTATACTACCGAATTAAGAAAATGATTATTCACCATATGTAAATAAAAAGTGATCTGCCCAGCAGACGACCCAAGGCCTTGTCCATTTTCACATTCAGTATAATGCCTTTAAGAGGATACCTTTAACTCCTTAGAGTTATGATTCTGATATCTGCAAACAAACCCTTCATCGTAGACAAGTCATGCACCCAATGAACCGGTCTATAAGCTTACTACCTCTAAGACACTTTAGCCATTAGAACATCAAAGTACACAAGTCATATACATGAAGTGGCTCATTTACTCAGGATTAAGGTTATTGCACAATGAACGTCAAAAGCAGATTGATTCACTCATAGTGGACTACGTAGATCAATCACGCTTTAGTCCCGGTCTAATATGTCACCACCAAGTAACATATCTATGTCTCTACTTGGGAGTCCAGCTCCAGACAGTCAAGACAAACCGTCCCCTCCAAGGCTTTAGACAACATAATAGTCTTAATATGAGTTAGATGCTCGGTCTAACCCCATAGACTATAGACCATAGTTTAGACTGCTAACTTTAGAACATTGTCTTCTCGCATACAAAAGTCCATTGCATGCAACGTTCTAACAGTTTTAACACAAGCAGTCAGCGAGCCATATTTGCTTACATTTACTTTAACATGTAAATAAAACGAGGACAGATAGCAATGTAATGAATCTATATATATATAATTTTATTATCCAGTTCAAAATAGATACATCAAAATGTCTCTAATGCTTAGGGCATTTCCTAACAATCTCCCACTTGCCCTAAGCCAGCAGATGTGCCATGTTACGCATCCCCATCGCCTCTACGTGCCTCTCAAAGCTTCTAGCCACCAAAGTCTTAGTAGAGGGATTGGCAATGTTGTCCTCAGACGCGATCTTACATATATCTACTTATCCTGTCTCCATATGCCCTCTAATGTCAACTTCCTCAAATCCTTACAAGTCTGGAAGTCTGAGTCCGTGTATTCTATGGGTATTAGGTCCCCTCCATAATACACCAGCATATAATCCCTCATTCTCTTAAGATACTTGAGTATATGCTTTACAGCTTGCCAGTGCTTGGTTCCAGGATTTGCTTGATATCGACTCACCATACCTACTGCAAAACATATATCTGGGCGAGTGCAAAGCATAGCGTACATAAGGCTACCCACAGTGGATGCATAAGGGACCTTACTCATATGCTCTCTTTCTTCTGATGTCTTGGGACAGTCATCCAATGAAAGAGTTAGACCGGCAATAGAAGGTTGCGAACCTTTCTTTGCCTCTTGCATTGCATATTTGTCAATTATTTTATCTATGTATGAAGCTTGGGATAACGCTATCATTTTGTTCTTTCGATCTCTAAAGAGATGAATGCCTAGAACATAATTAGCTTCTCCCAAGTCCTTCATGTCAAACTGCTGCTGTAACCAAAGCTTGACCGATGATAAGTTCCCTACATCATTCCCAATGAGTAGTATATCATCGACATAGAGTATCAGAAAGACCACTTTTCCATCCTTAATACGTTTATAAACACAAGGTTCATCAACGTTCTGCTCAAAACCAAATGTCATAATCGCTTGATCAAACCTCTGGTTCCATGAGCGGGATGCTTGCTTTAATCCATAAATGGATCTAAGCAACTTACGGACTTTCCTTTCTTGGCCTTTGGCTACGAACCCTTCGGGCTGTATCATATAGATACACACTTCAAGATGGCCATTCAAGAATGCCGTCTTGACATCCATTTGCCAGATCTCGTAATCGAGAGCCGCAGCAATGGACAGAAGAATACGGATAGACTTCAGCATAGCAACAGGCGAAAAGGTTTCCTCGTAATCGATTCCAGTCTTTTGCATATATCCCTTTGCAACCAGTCTAGCTTTGAAAGTTTCCACTCTCCCTTCTACATCCTTCTTTCTTTTGTAGGCCCATTTGCATCCAATGGGTTTTATCCCATCCGGCAAATCTACAAGTTCCCAAACAGAGTTGGATTTCATAGAATCCATCTCATTGTTCATAGCCTGTTTCCAAGATTTAGAATCAACATCATTTATAGCTTCATCATATGTGACCGGATCTTCCTCATGCTCATGAGCCTCGGCCTGGTATACCTCAGCATCATACATGAAGAAATTAGGTTTCTTAGAAACCCTCCCACTACGACGAGGCACCCTAAATTGTTGATCGTCTGCAGGTCTTTCACTGGAACTCGGACTTGCGTCCAAGACCAAAATCTGTGGAGCAGTTTTTTCACCCGATAACTCCTCTAGCACCACTTTGCTTCAAGGCTTAAAGTCATTCATGTGACTTTCCTCCAAGAATGTCGCATGGGTTGAGACAATGACTTTTTGTTCCTTCGGGTCATAGAACAGACCTCCATTAGTTTCTTTTGGATACCCTACAAACATGCACAATTCTAATCTTGGTTCCAACTTCTTCACATCCCCATCCAGTACATGTGCTGGGAAGCCCCATATTCTCATATGTCCAAGGGAGGGCTTCCTGCCACGCTACAATTCATACAGAGTTTTGGGAATTGATTTGTTCGAAACTTGGTTCAGAATATAGCATGCCGTTTGTAAAGCATATCCCCAAAATGATAATGGCAGCGTTGAGTAACTCATCATGGACCGTACCATATCCAATAAGGTCCTGTTTCTCCTTTCGGGTACACCATTTTGTTGTGGAGTACCAGGTGCAGTCAATTGGGATAATATCCCATTTTCTACAAGATGTCCTAGAAATTCGTCGGAGAGGTATTCGCCACCTCGATCAGATCGAAGTGTTTTTAGGGATTTATCCAATTGCTTTTCCACTTCCGCATGATACTCTTTGAACTTGTCAAAGGTTTCGCTCTTGCGATGCATCAGATACACATATCCATGCCTCGAGTAATCATCTATAAAAGAGACATAATACTCGAACCCTCCTCATGTTGTGACGTTCATGGGGCCACATACGTCAGTATGCACAATTTCTAAGAGCTCCTGAGCCCTTGTACCCTTAGCTCTAAAAGACCTCTTAGTCATCTTACCCTCTAGACAAGACTCACATTGGGGAAGACGTACCTCTTCTAGAGATTCCAGAGGACCATCTTTCACCAATCTTCGAATCCTATCCTGATTAATATGACTAAGTCTTAAATGCCAAAGATACGCTTTGTTAGAGTGAGAAACTTTCAACCTTTTAGAGTTATCAATTAATTCAGTGTCAAGCAATGAGTACATCTTTGGTTTGATCAAATATAGGTTTCCATCCATCCATCCAGAACAGATAAATGACTTATTTCTACGAATATCAACTCTTTTACTAAAAGAAACTGAATAAGAATCCTTTATTAAACAAGCTACTGATATAAGGTTTCTCCTGAAATTAGGAACAATAAAACAGTCTTTTAATAAAATAAACCTAAATTGATCAAAATAAAGGTAAACATCTCCCACTGCCTCAACCACCACCAAGCTGCTGTCCCTAGTTCGCAACGAGGGGCTCCTATCATGTATACTTCTCGTTTCCACGAACCCCTGCATAGAAACACAAACATGATTAGTGGTGCCCGAATCAATGACCCAAGTGTCTTTCGATTCTTCCACCAAACATGCTTCTAAGTAAAGAAGTTCCTCACCTTCCTTGCCCTTGGCGGCTAGGATTTCTCGGCAAGCCTTCTTGAAATGACCTACCTTCCCATAACGGAAGCACTTGGACTTTTTAGGGTCCTTGGGCTTCTTATTCTTCATCGTCTTCTTCCCATCTGAGACAGGAGGATTAGAAGAACTGGAAGCTGCTTGCTTCTGATTTGGCCTCTTCCTCTTCCGTGAGGGTTTGGAAGATTCCGCCAAATTGCCCTGACCTTTGGGTTGGACAGCATCCCCATCCCTGATCATCCGCTCATAAGCTTAGAGTTGCTTCATGAGCTCGGTTAGTCTTAACTCCCTTGTCACCAGATCGTATGCGGCCTTAAACCCCACAAAATCTTTAGACAGAGTTTTGAACACCATCTCGATCTGGGTGTTGTAGTCCAACTCAGCACCGTTTTCGGCAGCCTCAGCGAAGAATCCCATTAGAGTGACCATATGGTCCTTCACCGGAGTACCCGCCTTCTGCTTAGAGTTCATAATACTGGTGATAGCGGACTGTCGAGCCAATTTTTCTTGGCCTCCGAACATGTCCTCCAGATTTTCCATGATCTCCCCAGCAATTTGATAAGTCTCATGCTGCTTTTGTAAAGCACTCGTCATGCTAGCAAGTATGTAGCATTGAGCTATATCATTGGATTCTCTCCAACGAGTATAGGCAACCAGGACCTTCTCAATCGGTGTGTCAGGTTTTGGCCCTGGTGGGCATGGTTCGTCCAGTACGAACTTGTGTCTCTCACAGCTGAGAACTATTAACAGATTTCTTTTCCAATCCTTATAATTGTCGCCATTCAGTTTATTCTTAGTAAGTATTGAAATGAGGGGTGTCGGTGACATTTTGAACTGAAATAAAATTATACTAGACATCATTACAAAACCCAAGCAAATATACAGATAATTTAGCAAATAAAACATACAAGTATGTTCCTACATGAAACTTGAAAAACATGTAGCATTGCAACGGTAATTCTCAGCACCTATTGCCCCAAGCCACCGAGGGGTGGTCATAAGAACAAATAGTCGGAACATGGACCCCGTCCAATTAATATATGTTGCCTTAAATCCTCCAAGGTTAAGACATATATTAATAACCGCTTATTTGGCCACCAGTTTAGTTAACAGAGCTTCTAGGGAAGGTTAATAACTAAACGAGTCTTGAGTGTATAACCATTGTTTACGTAGCCCGATCCACGTCCTACCAAGCCACCGAGGGGTGGTCATGAATAGGATCGCACCCGAACACGTTTTCCACATAGGAGATCCAATCTAGTATACCGGCAGCGGTAAACACCTACCAAGGGGTGTGGTCAGGGCAGAACTGACGTGAGGCGTTACCATGCTTTCACATATGGATCAACAATGGAGGCCGTAGGTTTTGTTTGAAACCCTCTCCCACTCGATATTTTGAAAAACATGCAAGTTTTGACAAATTATGTATGATCAATATAGTATGAGCGGCACTCACCTATCCTATATGACATGTTATCAAATATGCATATAAAACATCCATCAATACATATTTATACATCTATGACATATCACAGAAAAAATAATTGACAGAATATCCAAGTCATGGTTCCATCCTAGAACAAAGAAAATAAAGATTACAAAATTCCATCCAAAGCATTCTTTGGGTCTTGAATTTCATTCCGTCTTCTTGTATCCATCTTTATGTAGCCTCTCCATTTATTTCTCGTCCCAAGAATCATTTAAAATTTAAATCTCCAAAAATTTAAATTTCAAATTCAAATTCTAAATTCGAATTTTAAATTTAAATTTCCAATTCAAATTTTAAACAATTTTAAACATCATGTGTAATAATATGTAATTTCAAATTTTCAAATTTTCAATTACATATTTTTTAAACATGATTTAAAATTAAATCTCAAATTTAAAAATCAAAATTTTTCGAATTTTGGACCATCGCACTGCCGCCCCCGAAGGCGGCAGCCGCCGTGGGTAACCACCAACCCCGGAGGGGCTGGCAGCCCACGGCCACCCCCATGTGCAGCCCTATCGGGCTGCAGGCCAAGCCTGCAGTGCCAGGCTGCAACCCCACCAAGGCCCGTCGGCCTATCCCGAGGGGTCGTGTCTCGATTTTCGTGTCATATTCCAATTTACCTATTAGGATCTCTAAAAATTAATTTGAATCCCAATTAAATTGAAATTTTCCACACAATCAAAATTTCAAGCTTTAAATCAAATTTAACTTATGGGAAAAATAAATCACGGTCTTCAATCTTCAATCTCCTCCAAGAATAATTACATAAAATTTCCTAAACCGTTTCCGGTGTACAAAAATTCTAACCATAAAAATTCTAAGGGACAAAAATTAAAATTAAAATCCATGGGAAAATTACAATGTTAATAAACTACTCCCATGGTTACATAAAATTTCCTTGATACAATGTTTCTAAATTCTAAGGAACCATAACCGGTATAAACAAGCATGCTTATAATAATTCAAAAAATTAAAATAACCACATACTTTATACATAATCCATGATAACAACATAAAGGAACCCTAGAATGCCACTCTCTAAATATCAAATCCATACATAAATAAAAAGACTAAGTGATTGTCAAATTTATGTACATGGCATAGTCATGAGATGGCTCTGATACCAATTGTGGGAAAATAAATCGATAAAACGTATCAGAGTGGCGCAGCGGAACAATAAAAATATTTAGATCGTTAAATATCTCATGATGCCATATACAATAAACCAACAACAATTAAAACTCATACCTCTGAGGACGCCAATCTTGTAGGAGGAGAATGACGGAGGATTTAACCAACTAGCCTTCTCTACTATTCTCTAATTCCCGAATGGCTGAGTGTGTGAGCACTCTGAACCTCGATCGGTATGCTAGCATTGCTAGTCTTCTTCCGACCACCCAGATCTCAAAAGAACTTTATTGTCACGATGAGCTGTGCAACAATAAGCCTGCTCACCTGAGAGTCTGTGGTCTAAGAGAACTGGAGTGGTAGGACCTCTATTTATAGACCTGCATGAGGTGATTCTCTGAATTTGAATTGGATTAGGAAAAGATATTTTCCCTTATCCATAACCAAAAAATCTGACTTTTCCAAGGGAGAATCTCAACAATAAAATTCGGTTTTTCTTAGGATAAATCTAATCCAAATCTAAACAAGATTTTAACTAGAATTTTATCTCCCTTTTTCAACCCAAAAAATCTGAAAATTACAAGGAGAAAATCTCCTAAAAATTTCGGCCATTATGGATAAGGGAGAATCAAAAATTCCACTAGGATTTTCAAGCTTGAATCTTATCTTAACCTTATCCAAAATAACCGAATTTTCCTAGGAGATTTTCTCCCTATTTTCGGCCACCTTTCAGGGAAGGAGAGAATCCAAATTCAACTGGGATTGAAACTTGAATTTTTCCCTTGAATCTTATCCACAAAAAACCAAAATTTCCTTGAGGATTATCCTCAAAATTTCATGCAACATTTGTTACGATTTGGATTCAAAATTCAAGTAGGATTCTAACAAGATTATCCTCTCCAAATCCAACTCAAATTCGAATTTCAAACCTTGTGGATTTTCCACAACAAATTCGAATCCCACTTGGACTGTGATTCAAAATTTGAATTTCGAATTTCAAATTCGAATTTCAAATTCAAATTTCAAATTTCAAATTTCAAATTTCAAATTTCAAATTTCAAATTTAAATTTCAAATTCAAATTTCAAATTCGAATTTCAAATTCAAATTTCAAATTCAAATTTCAAATTCAAATTTCAAATTTCAAATTTCAAATTTCAAAATTGAAATTTCAAATTCCACAAAACGGTTGTGTTTCATATTTTTGTTCTCATGGATAATTTTCTACAACTCCAATCCAATCTCAAATAAAATCATGGCAACTTTATTTGGAGTTCGAATAATTGTGTACTCTATTATCCAAAACAAAATCTGAATCCAACCAGAGAGAATCTTGTCTACCATCCTAATCCTGTGTCATCACCATCCATGCATAATAAACCAGCTAATAGCATACACAATTCAATTTGCCAAACGTTAAGGAATTATGTGGAGCTAGTAGAGGGACTGATTGGACATACATAATCGGGCTCCCGCATATCCATATGATTATCATTCTTTTACCGAACAACTTAATCATATGATCACTAGTTTCAGAGTCACACCACTATAAACCTGAAACTGAACTCCCAATTATATACCGTATTACGTAAGCCTGTGACAAGCTATCGTCCAATGACCTTGTCATATATGTAGAACCCTCATATGATATCCATGATCAGCCTTAGGCCAAAGTCAGTTTAATCCTACTGATCAGGCTATCTTAAAGTTCTATTATACTACCGAATTAAGAAAATGATTATTCACCAAATGTGAATAAGAAGTCATCCGCCCAGCAGACGACTCAAGGCCTTGTCCATTTTCACATTCAGTATAATGCCTTTAAGAGGATACTTTTAACTCCTTAGAGCTATGATTCCGATATCTGCAAACAAACCCTTCATCGTATACAAGTCATGCACCCAACGAACCGGTCTATAAACTTACTACCTCTGAGACGCTTTAGCCATTAGAACATTAAAGTACACAAGTCATATACATAAAGTAGTTCATTTACTCAGGATTAAGGTTATTGCACAATGAACGTCAAAAGCAGATTGATCCACTCATAGCGGACTATGTAGATCAATCACGCTTTAGTCCCGGTCTAATATGTCACCACCAAGTAACATATCTATGTCTCTACTTGGGAGTCCAGCTCCAGATAGTCAGGACAAACCGTCCCCTCCAAGGCTTTAGACAACATAATAGTCTTAACATGAGTTAGATGCTCGGTTTAACCTCATAGACTATAGACCATAGTTTAGACCGCTAACTTTAGAACATTGTCTTCTCGCATACAAAAGTCCATTGCATGTAACGTTCTAACAATTTTAACACAAGCAATTAGTGAGCCATATTTGCTTACATTTACTTTAACATGTAAACAAAACGAGGACAGATAGCAATGTAATGAATAACCTCTATATATATAATTTTATTATCCAGTTCAAAATAAATACATCAAAATGTCTCTAATGCTTAGGGCATTTCCTAACAGTTAGTTAAAGTGTGTTTTGGAAGCTTGAAACAAGCAATTTTTGTGCATGATTTCATACAAAATCCGTGGCCTATATGGAAGATAGTATGGAAAATTTTGTGATGAAATTGTGTGAGGAAAAGTTTGATGAAAACTCTAAGAACAAGAAAATTTTGTTTAGGGTTTCGGACATGAAAACTATGGTTTAAAGGTAAGGTTTGGAGTGAAAAATTTTAAGGTTTTGGATGTGGAAATATGCATTAGAAACCCTAAGATTGAAATGTGATAAAATGTCTTTGTGGCGAAAAATTTTGGCGATTGGTTTACATAGAAAATCCGTGGCCCATGTTAAGGAAAAATAATGAAATTTTGTATTGGTTTGAATGATTAGTAATGTGGAAAAGTTTTACGTAAAAGTTTGGTAACTTTGTGAAAAATAGGCCTTTAGCATAGAACGTGGCAGGTACTAAGGTTCTGAGGTGTACCTAACGCCAAAAGAACTTAAAATTTAAGCGAAAATGCTGTCGAAATTTTATAAAAGGGCATTTCACGAAACGAGGGATAAACTTATGGACAGGATGGAAAACCCGAGCCCCTCGGGAACCAAGGCTTGAGAATAGGATAATAAACGTTTTAGGAGTAATGAAATACCCATTTGAGACTCCGAAATGTTAGAAAAACGAGAAACGACCCTAGGTGTCGAAATAGTACCATCCGAGGGTTAGGTGAGGAATAGTCACCGATTTTGTAGCATTTAATGCTGTAAAAATATATTAAAGCCTAAGAAATATTATTCTATGATATTTATGCTTAGAAGATCCCAGAAAAATGATAAAGTGAAAATGTTACGGTCCCAAGACCCGCCAGGGGTAAAATGGTCATTTTGGTCAAGAATTTCTGAAAGGATCGAAAAAGACCGTTAAGGACTTATAATCATTTAAATGAAATTTTGGAGGCCATAAATAAGATTTTTGAGGCTAAAATCTGAATTTTATGGAGTACACAGGTGTGTACTTTGGGTACACGGCCATGTGTTGAAGAAATTAGATAACCCAAGAGGTACATGGTCTTGAACACTAGTGCGTATCAAGCCATGTACTATTGCATGAATACATATGGTTACACGGCCGTGTGGAAAAAGGACCTGAGAGGTACATGATCTTAGACACGGGCATGTACCAAGCTGTGTACTGTTGCATGGATAAAAGAGTTACACGACCATGTAGCAAAGAACATGATGTAGGATAATAAATCGGTAAAAACGTATCAGAGTGGTGCAGCGGAATAATAAAAATTTTTAGATCGTTAAATATCTCATGATGCCATATACAATAAACCAACAACAATTAAAACTCATACCTCAAGGACGCCAATCTTGCAGGAGGAGAATGACCGGAGGCTTCAACCAACTAGCCTTCTCTACTATTCTCCAATTCCCGAATGGCTGAGTGTGTGGGCACTCTGAACCTCGATCGGTATGCTAGCACTGCTAGTCTTCTTCCGACCACCCAGATCTCTAAAGAACTTTATTGTCACGATAAGCTGTGCAACAATAAGCTTGCTCACCTGAGAGTCTGTGGTCTGAGAGAACTGGAGTGGCAGGACCTCTATTTATAGACCTGCATGAGGTGATTCTCTAAATTCGAATTGGACTAGGAAAAGATTTTCTACCTTATCTTTAACCAAAAAATCCGAATTTTTCCATAGGATAATCCTAACAATAAATTCGGTTTTTCCTAAGATAAATCCAATCCAAATCTTAACAAGATTTTAACTAGAATTTTATCTCCCTTTTTCAACCAAAAAATCCAAAATTCACAAGGAGAAAATCCTCCAAAAGATTTCGGCCATTATGGATAAGGGAGAATCAAAAATTCCACTAGGATTTTCAAGCTTGAATCTTATCTCAACCTTATCCAAAAATAACCGAATTTTCCTTGGATAAAGGCTCCAAAATTTCGGCCACTTTTAGGGAAGGAGAGAATCCAAATTCAACTAGGATTGAAACTTGAATTTTCCCTTGAATCTTATCCACAAAAACCGAATTTTCCATTGAGGATTATCCTCAAAAAATTCGCCCACTTTTGTTGGGATTTGGATTCAAAATTCAAGTAGGATTCTAACAAGATTATCCTCTCCAAATCCAACTCAAATTCGAATTTCAAACCTTGTGGATTTTCCACAACAAATTCGAATCCTACTTGGACTGTGATTCAAAGTTTGAATTTCAAATTTCAAATTCAAATTTCAAATTTCAAATTTCAAATTTCAAATTTAAATTTCAAATTCAAATTTCAAATTCGAATTTCAAATTCAAATTTCAAATTCAAAATTCAAATTTCAAATTTCAAAAATCAAATTTCAAATTTCAAAATTCAAAATTCAAATTCCACAAAACGGTTGTGTTTCATATTCTTGTTCTCATGGATAATTTTCTACAACTCCAATCCAATCTCAAATAAAATCATGGCAACTTTATTTGGAGTTCGAATAATTGTGTACTCTATTATCTAAAACAAAATCTGAATCCAACCGGAGAGAATCTTGTCTACCATCCTAATCCTGTGTCATCACCATCCATGCATAATAAACTAGCCAATAGCATACACAAATCAATTTGCCAAACGTTAAGGAATTATGTGGAGCTAGTAGAGGGACTGATTGGACATATATAATCGGGCTCCCGTGATTCCATATGATCATCATTCTGTACCGAACAACTCAATCATATGATCACTAATTTTAGAGTCACACCACTATAAACCTGAAACTGAACTCCCAATTATATACCGTATTACGTAAGCCTGTGACGAGCTACCATCCAATGACCTTGTCATATATGCAAAACCCTCATATGATATCCATGATCAGCCTTAGGTCAAAGTCCGCTTAATCCTACTGATCAGGCTATCTTAAAGTTCCATTATACTACCGAATTAAGAAAATGATTATTCACCATATGTGAATAAGAAGTCATCCGCCCAGTAGACAACCCAAGGCCTTGTCCATTTTCACATTCAGTATAATGCCTTTAAGAGGATACCATTAACTCCTCAGAGCTATGATTCCGATATCTGCAAACAAACCCTTCATCGTATACAAGTCATGCACCCAACGAACCGGTCTATAAGCTTACTACCTCTGAGACGCTTTAGCCATTGGAACATCAAAGTACACAAGTCATATACATGAAGTAGTTCATTTACTCAGGATTAAGGTTATTGCACAATGAACGTCAAAAGCAGATTGATCCACTCATATCGGACTACGTAGATCAATCACGCTTTAGTCCCGGTCTAATATACCACCACCGAGTAACATATCTATGTCTCTACTTGGGAGTCCAGCTCCAGACAGTCAAGACAGATCATCCCCTCCAAGGCTTTAGACAACATAATAGTCTTAACGTGAGTTAGATGCTCGGTCTAACCCCATAGACTACAGACCATAGTTTAGACTGCTAACTTTAGAACATTGTCTTCTCGCATACAAAAGTCCATTGCATGCAACGTTCCAACAGTTTTAACACAAGTAGTCAGTGAGCCATATTTGCTTACATTTACTTTAACATGTAAATAAGACGAGAACAAATTGCAATGTAATGAATAACCTCTATGTATAATTTTATTATTCAGTTCAAAATGAATACATCAAAATGTCTCTAATACTTAGGGCATTTCCTAACAATCTCCCACTTGCCCTAAGCCAGTAGATGTGCCATGTTACGCATCCCCATCGCCTCTACATGCCTTTCAAAGCTTCTAGCTACCAAAGTCTTAGTAAAGGGATCGGCAATGTTGTCCTCGGACGCGATCTTACATACATCCACTTGTCCTGTCTCCACATGTCCTCTAATAATGTGATACCTCCGATCTATGTGCTTGGTCCTCTGGTGGTGCCGAGATTTCCTTGTATTGGCAATAGCCCCTGTATTATCACAGTAAAGTGTGATAGGCTTGTCAACACCCGGAATGACCTCAAGGTCTCTAAAGAACTTGCAGAGCCAAACCGCTTCTTTAGATGCCTCAGCCGCAGCCACATACTCAGCCTCCATAGTAGAGTCAGCTGTGCAGCCCTGCTTCATGCTCCTCCACACAATGGCCCCTCCTCCGAGTAAAAACACTGATCCAGATGTCGATTTCCTCGAATCCTTACAAGTCTGGAAGTCTGAGTCCGTGTATCCTACGGGTGTTAGGTCCCCTCCAGAATACACTAGCATATAATCCCTCGTTCTCTTAAGATACTTGAGTATATGCTTTACTGCTTGCCAGTGCTTGGTTCCAGGATTCGCTTGATATCGACTCACCGTACCTACTGCAAAACATATGTCCGGGCGAGTGCAAAGCATAGCGTACATAAGGCTACCCACAGCGGATGCATAAGGGACCTTACTCATACGCTCTCTTTCTTCCGATGTCTTGGGACAGTCATCCAATGAAAGAGTTAGACCGGCAATAGAAGGTTGTGAGCCTTTCTTTGCCTCTAGCATTGCATATTTGTCAAATATTTTATCTATGTATGAAGCTTGGGATAATGCTATCATTTTGTTCTTTCGATCTCGGAAAAGACGAATGCCTAGAACATAATTAGCTTCTCCCAAGTACTTCATGTCAAACTGTTGGTGTAACCAAAGCTTGACCGATGATAAGTTCCCTACATCATTCCCAATGAGTAGTATATCATCGACATAGAGTATCAGAAAGACCACTTTTCCATCCTTAATACGTTTATAAACACAAGGTTCATCAACGTTCTGCTCAAAACCAAATGTCTTGATCGCTTGATCAAACCTCTGGTTCCATGAGCGGGATGCCTGCTTTAATCCATAAATGGATCTAAGCAACTTGCAGACTTTCCTATCTTGGTCTTTTGCTACGAACCCTTCGGGCTGTATCATATAGATACACTCTTCAAGATGGCCATTCAAGAATGCCGTCTTGACATCCATTTGCCAGATCTCGTAATCGAGAGCCGCAGCAATGGACAGAAGAATACGGATAGACTTCAGCATAGCAACAAGCGAAAAGGTTTCCTCGTAATCGATTCCAGCCTTTTGCGTGTATACCTTTGCAACCAGTCTAGCTTTGAAAGTTTCCACTCTCCCTTCCGCATCCTTCTTTCTTTTGTAGACCCATTTGCATCCAATGGGTTTTATCCCATCCGGCAAATCTACAAGTTCCCAAACAGAGTTGGATTTCATAGAATCCATCTCATTGTTCATAGCCTGTTTCCAAGATCTAGAATCAACATCCTTTATAGCTTCATCATATGTGACCGGATCTTCCTCATGCTCATGAGCCTCGGCCTGGTATACCTCAGCATCATACATGAAGAAATTAGGTTTCTTAGAAACCCTCCCACTACGACGAGGCACCCTAAATTGTTGATCGTCTGCAGGTCTTTCACTGGAACTCGGACTTGCGTCTAAGACTGAAATCTGTGGAGCAGTTCTTTCACCCGATAACTCCTCTAGCACCACTTTGCTTCGAGGCTTAAAGTCATTCATATGACTTTCCTCCAAGAATGTCGCATAGGTTGAGACAATGACCTTTTGTTCCTTCGGGTTATAGAACAGACCTCCTTTAGTTCCCTTTGGATACCCTACAAACATGCACAATTCTGATCTTGGTTCCAACTTCTTCGCATCCCCATCCAGTACATGTGCCGGGCAGCCCCATATTCTCATATGTCCAAGGGAGGGCTTCCTGCCACGCCACAATTCATACGGAGTTCTAGGAATTGATTTGCTCAGAACCTGGTTCAGAATATAGTACGCTGTTTGTAAAGCATGTCCCCAAAATGATAATGGCAGCGTTGAGTAACTCATCATGGACCGTACCATATCCAATAAGGTCCTGTTTCTCCTTTCGGCTACACCATTCTGTTGTGGAGTACCAGTTGCAGTCAATTGGGATAATATCCCATTCTCTACAAGATGTCCTAGAAATTCATCGGAGAGGTATTCGCCACCTCGATCAGATCGAAGTGTCTTTATGGATTTATCCAATTGCTTTTCCACTTCCGCACGATACTCTTTGAACTTATCAAAGGTTTCGCTCTTGCGGTGCATCAGATACACATATCCATGCCTCGAGTAATCATCTATGAAAGAGACATAGTGCTCGAACCCTCCTCATGCTTTGACGTTCATGGGGCCACATACGTCAGTGTGAACAATTTCTAAGAGCTCCTGTGCCCTTGTACCCTTAGCTCCAAAAGACCTCTTAGTCATCTTACCCACTAGACAAGACTCACATTGGGGAAGTCGTACCTCCTCCAGAGATTCCAGAGGACCGTCTTTCACCAATCTTTGAATCCTATCCTGATTAATATGACCAAGTCTTAAATGCCAAAGATACGCCTTGTTAGAGTGAGAAACTTTCAACCTTTTAGAGTTATCAATTAATTCAGTGTCAAGCAGTGAGTACATCTTTGGTCTGATCAAATATAGGTTTCCATCCAGAATAGATAAAAGACTTATTTCTACGAATATCAACTTTTTTACTGAAAGAAACTGAATAAGAATCCTTTATTAAACAAGCTACCGATATAAGGTTCCTCCTAAAATTAGGAACATAAAAACAGTCTTTCAATAAAATAAACCTAAATTGATCAAAATAAAGATGAACGTCTCCCACTGCCTCAGCCACCACAAAGCTACCATCTCCAGTCCGCAACGAGAGGCTCCTATCATGTAGACTTCTCGTTTCCACGAACCCCTTCCTTGCCCTTGGAGGCTAGGAATTCCCGGCAAGCCTTCTTGAAGTGACCTACCTTCCCACAGTGGAAGCATTTGGACTTTTTAGGGTCCTTTGGCTTCTTGTTCTTCTTCTTCTTCTTCCCGTCTGAGACAGGAGGATTAGAAGAACTGGAAGCCACTTGCTTCTTATTTGTCCTCTTCCTCTTCCGTGAAGGATTGGAAGATTCCGCCAAATTGGCCTCTCCTTTAGGTCGGACCGTATCCTCATCCCTGATCATCCGCTCATAAGCCTGTAGTTTCTTCATGAGCTCGGTAAGTCCTAACTCCTTTGTCGCCAGATTGTATGCGGCCTTAAACCCCACAAAATCTTTAGACAGAGTCTTGAACACCATCTCGATCTGGGTGTTATAGTCCAACTCAGCACCATTCTCGGCAGCCTCAGCGAAGAATCCCATTAGAGTGATCATATGGTCCTTCACCGGAGTACCCGCCTTTTGCTTGGAGTTCATAATGCTGGTGATAGCGGACTGTCGAGCCAATTTTTCTTGGCCTCCGAACATGTCCTCCAGATTATCCACGATCTCCCCAGCAACTTGATAAGTCTCATGCTGCTTTTGTAAAGCACTCGTCATGCTAGCAAGGATGTAGCATCGAGCTATTTCATTGGATTCTCTCCAACGATTATAGGCAACCGGGACCTCCTCAAGTGGTGTGTCAGGTTTGGGCCCAGGTGGGCATGGTTCGTCCAGTACGAACTTGTGTCTCTCGCAGCTGAGAACTATTAATAGATTTCTTTTCCAATCTTTATAATTGTCGCCATTCAACTTATTTTCAGTAAGTATTGAAATGAGGGGTGTCGGTGACATTTTGAACTGAAATAAAATTATACTAGACATCATTACAAAGCCCAAGCAAATATACAGATAATTTAGCAAATAAAAACATACAAGTATGTTCCTACATGAAACTTGAAAAAACATGTAGCATTGCAACGGTAATTCTCAGCACCTATTGCCCCAAGCCACCGAGGGGTGGTCATGAGAACAAATAGCCAGAACATGGACCCCGTCCAATTAATATATGTTACCTTAAATCCTCCAAGGTTAAGACATATATTAATAACCGCTTATTTGGCCACCAGTTTAGTTAACAGAGCTTCTAGGGAAGGTTAATAACTAAATGAGTCTTGAGTGTATAACCATTATTTACGTAGCCCGTTACACGTCCTACCAAGCCACCGAGGGGTGGTCATGAATAGGATCGCACCCGAACACGTTTTCCACATAGGAGATCCAATCTAGTATACCGGCGGCGGTAAACACCTACCGAGGGGTGTGGTCAGGTCAGAACTGACGCGAGGCATTACCATGCTTTCACATATGGATCAACAATGGAGGCCGTGGGTTTTGTTTGAAACCCTCTCCCACTCAATATTTTGAAAAACATGCAAGTTTTGTCAAATTATGTATGATCAATATAGTATGAGCGGCACTCACCTATCCTATATGACATGTTATCAAATATGCATACAAAACATCCATCAATACATATTTATACATCCATGACATATCACAGAAAAATAATTGACAGAATAACCAAGCCATGGTTCCATCCTAGAACAAAGAAAATAAAGATTACAAAATTCCATCCAAAGCATTCTTTAGGTCTTGACTTTTGTTCCGTCTTCTTGTATCCATCTTTATGTAGCCTCTCCATTTATTTCTCATCCCAAGAATTATTTAAAATTTAAATTTCCAAAAATTTAAATTTCAAATTCAAACTCCAAATTCGAATTTCAAATTTAAATTTCTAATTCAAATTTTAAACAATTTTAATCATCATGTGTAATAATATGTAATTTCAAAAATTTCAAATTTTCAGTTACATATTTTTTAAACATAATTTAAAATTAAATCTCAAATTTAAAAATCAAAATTTTCAAATTTTTGGACCGCCGCACCGCCGCCCGTGAAGGCGGCAGCCTACGTGGGCAGCCACCAACCCCGGAGGGGCTGGTAGCCCACGGTTGCCCCTTGTGCAGCCTGCCGGGCTGCAGGCCAAGCCTGCAGTGCCAGGCTGCACGCCCAGGCTGGGCGCAGCAGCCGGCAGGCTGCAGGCAGCGCCTGTAGCCAGTGGCTGCATGCCCAGGCTGCGGCCGGCCTTGGGCAGGCTGCGCCACCCTCGGCTGCAGGCCAAGCCTGCGGCCGTGGGTGATGCTTGCCTGTATAGGGGCTGCCGCAGCCCCATCCTGCCCGAGGGCAGGGGCTGCAGCCCCACCAAGGCCCGTGGCCTTATTCCGAGGGGTCGTGTCTCGATTTTCGAGCCATATTCCAATTTACCTATTAGGATCTCCAAAAATTAATTTGAATCCAAATCAAATTGAAATTTTCCACACAATCAAAATTTCAATCTTTAAATTAAATTTAACTTTTGGGAAAAATAAATTACGGTCTTCAATCTTCAATCTCCTCCAAGAATAATTACATAAGAAATTCCTAAACCGTTTCCGGTATACAAAAATTCTAACCATAAGAAATCTAAGAGATAAAAATTAAAATCCATGGGAAAATTACAGTGTTAATAAACTGCTCCCATGGTTACATAAAAATTCCTAGATACAATTTTTCTAAATTCTAAGGAACCATAACCGGTATAAACAAGCATGCTTATAATAATTCAAAAAATTAAAATAACCACATACTTTATACATAATACATGATAACAACATAAAGGAACCCTAGAATGCCACTCTCTAAATATCAAATCCATACATAAATAAAAAGACAAAGTAATTGGCTAATTTATGTGCATGGCATAGTCATGAGATGGCTCTGATACCAATTGTAGGATAATAAATCAGTAAAAACGTATCAGAGTGGCGTAGCGGAACAATAAAAATTTTTAGATCGTTAAATATCTCATGATGCCATATACAATAAACCAACAACAATTAAAACTCATACCTCAAGGACACCAATCTTGCAGTAGGAGAATGACCGGAGGCTTCAACAAACTAGCCTTCTCTACTATTCTCCAATTCCCGAATGGCTGAGTGTGTGGGCACTCTGAACCTCGATCGGTATGCTAGCACTGCTAGTCTTCTTCCGACCACCCAGATCTCTAAAGAACTTTATTGTCACTATGAGCTGTGCAACAATAAGCCTGCTCACCTGAGAGTCTGTGGTCTGAGAGAACTGGAGTGGCAGGACCTCTATTTATAGACCTGCATGAGGTGATTCTCTGAATTCGAATTGGACTAGGAAAAGATTTTCTCCCTTATCTTTAACCAAAAAATCCGAATTTTTCCATAGGATAATCCTAACAATAAATTCGGTTTTTCCTAAGATAAATCCAATCCAAATCTTAACAAAATTTTAACTAGAATTTTATCTCCATTTTTCAACCAAAAATTCCGAAATTCATAAGGAGAAAATCCTCCAAAAGATTTCGGCCATTATGGATAAGGGAGAATCAAAAATTTCGCTAGGATTTTCAAGCTTGAATCTTATCTCAACCTTATCCAAAAATAACCGAATTTTCCTTGGATAAAGGCTCCAAAATTTCGGCCACTTTTAGGGAAGGAGAGAATCCAAATTCAACTAGGATTGAAACTTGAATTTTCCCTTGAATCTTATCCACAAAAACTGAATTTTCCATTGAGGATTATCCTCAAAAAATTCGCCCACTTTTGTTGGGATTTGGAATCAAAATTCAAGTAGGATTCTAACAAGATTATCCTCTCCAAATCCAACTCAAATTCGAATTTCAAACCTTGTGGATTTTCCACAACAAATTCGAATCCTACTTGGGTTGTGATTCAAAATTTGAATTTTAAATTTCAAATTCATATTTCAAATTCAAATTTCAAATTTCAAATTTCAAATTTCAAATTTAAATTTCAAATTCAAATTTCAAATTCGAATTTCAAATTCAAATTTCAAATTCAAATTTCAAATTCAAAATTCAAATTTCAAATTTCAAAATTCAAAATTCAAATTTCAAAATTCAAATTTCAAATTCCACAAAACGGTTGTGTTTCATATTCTTATTCTCATGGATAATTTTCTACAACTCCAATCCAATCTCAAATAAAATCATGGCAACTTTATTTGGAGTTCGAATAATTGTGCACTCTATTATCCAAAACAAAATCTGAATCCAACCGGAGAGAATCTTGTCTACCATCCTAATCCTGTGTCATCACCATCCATGCATAATAAACTAGCCAATAGCATACACAAATCAATTTGTCAAACGTTAAGGAATTATGTGGAGGTAGTAGAGGGACTGATTGGACATATATAATCGGGCTCCCGTGATTCCATATGATCATCATTCTTTACCGAACAACTCAATCATATGATCACTAGTTTCAGAGTCACACCACTATAAACCTGAAACTGAACTCCCAATTATATACCGTATTACGTAAGCCTGTGACGAGCTACCATCCAATGACCTTGTCATATATGCAAAACCCTCATATGATATCCATGATCAGCCTTAGGTCAAAGTCCGTTTAATCCTACTGATCAGGCTATCTTAAAGTTCCATTATACTACCGAATCAAGAAAATGATTATTCACCATATGTGAATAAGAAGTCATCCGCCCAGCAGACGACCCAAGGCCTTGTCCATTTTCACATTCAGTATAATGCCTTTAAGAGGATACCTTTAACTCCTCAGAGCTATGATTCCGATATCTGCAAACAAACCCTTCATCGTATACAAGTCATGCACCCAACGAACCGGTCTATAAGCTTACTACCTCTGAGACGCTTTAGCCATTGGAACATCAAAGTACACAAGTCATATACATGAAGTAGTTCATTTACTCAAGATTAAGGTTATTGCATAATGAACGTCAAAAGCAGATTGATCCACTCGTAGCGGACTACGTAGATCAATCACGCTTTAGTCCCGGTCTAATATGTCACCACCGAGCAACATATCCATGTCTCTACTTGGGAGTCCAGCTCCAGACAGTCAAGATAGACCGTCCCCTCCAAGGCTTTAGACAACATAATAGTTTTAACATGAGTTAGATGCTCGGTCTAACCCCATAGACTACAGACCATAGTTTAGACTGCTAACTTTAGAACATTGTCTTCTCGCATACAAAAGTCCATTGCATGCAACGTTCCAACAGTTTTAACACAAGCAGTCAGTGAGCCATATTTGCTTACATTTACTTTAACATGTAAATAAGACGAGGACAAATTGCAATGTAATGAATAACCTCTATGTATAATTTTATTATTCAGTTCAAAATGAATACATCAAAATGTCTCTAATACTTAGGGCATTTCCTAACACACGAGAGGTACATGGCCTTAGACACAGGCTTGTACCAGGCAGTGTATCACATAGAAAGATGAAAAATAGTGTGTGTAGGAAATTAAATCGATAAAAATGTATCAGAGTGGCACAGCGGAACAATTAAATTTTTTTCTTTTTAAGATCGTTAAATATCTTATGATGCCATATACAATAAACCAACAACAATTTAAACTCATACCTTAATGATGCCAATCTCACAAAAGGAGAATGACCGAAGGGCTTCAACCAACTAGCCTTTTCTACTATTCTCGAATTTCTGGATGGCTGAGTGTGTAGGCACTCTGAACCTCGATCGGTATACTAGCATTGCTAGTCTTCTTCCTACCACCCAGATCTCTAAAGAACTTATTGTCACGGTGAGTTGTGTAACAATAAGCCTGCTCACCTGAGAGTCTGTGGTCTTAAAGAGCTGAAGTGGCAGGACCTCTCTATTTATAGACTTGCATGAGGTGATTCTCTGAATTCAAATTGGATTAGGAGAAGATATTCTCCCTTATCCACAACCAAAAAATCCAAATTTTCAAAGGGAAAAATCCCAACAAAATTTCGACCATTTTAGGATTATCCAATTCAAATCTAAACAAGATTTTAACTTGAACTTTATCTCCCTTTTTTTCCTACCAAAAAACTAAAAATCCTTAAGGATTTTCACCAAATATTTTCCGCTACAAAAGATAAGGGAAGAATCAAAATTCCACCAGGATTTTCAAGTTTGAATCTTATCTCATCCTTGTCCAAAATAACCAAAAATCTCCTAGGATATCTTCCTCAAAATTTCAGCCATAATCAGGGTGGAGAGAATCCAAATTCAACTAGGATTGAAACTTGAATTTTTTCTTGAACTTTATCCACAAAAAATCCAAAAATTCCATGAGGATAATCCTCAAAATTTTCATCCATTATTGTTAGCATTTGGATTCAAAATTCAAGTAGAATTCTAACAAGATTTTCCTCTCCATATCCAACTCAAATTCAAATTTCATTCCTTATGGATTACCACAAGAAATTCAAATCCTACTTGGATTGTGATTCAAAATTTAATTTCAAATTTCAAATTTAAATTTCAAATTTCAAATTTCAAATTTAAATTTCAAATTCAAATTCAAATTCGAATTTCAAATTCGAATTTCAAATTCAAATTTCAAATTCAAAATTCAAAATTCAAATATCAAATTTCAAATTTCAAAATCTACAAAATAGTTGTATTTCAAATTCTTGTTCTTATGGATAATTTTCTACAACTCCAATCCAATCTCAAATAAAATCATGACAACTTTATTTGGAGTTCAAATAATTGTGTACTCTATTATCAAAAACAAAATCTGAATTCAACTAGAGAGAATCTTGTACGCCATCCTAATCCTAAGTGAACACAATCCATGCATAATTAACTACCCAATAGCATACACAAATCAATTCGCTAGACGTTAAGGAATTATGTGGAGCTAGTAGAGGGACCAATTGGACATTTATAATCGAGCTCCCGCGAATTCATATGATCATCATTCTTTACCAAACAACTCAATCATATGATCACTAATTTCAGAGTCACACCATTATAAACCTGAAACTGAACTCCCAATTATATACTGTATTACGTAAGCCTGTGACGAGCTATCATCCAATGACCTTGTCATATATGCAAAATCCTCATATGATATCCATGATCAGCCTTAGGTCAAAGTCCGTTTAATCCTACTGATCAGGCTATCTTAAAGTTCCATTATACTATCGAATTAAGAAAATGTTTATTCACCATATGTGAATAAGAAGTCATCTGCCCAGCAGACGACCCAAGGCCTTGTCCATTTTCACATTCAGTATAATGCCTTTAAGAGGATACCCTTAACTCCTTATTAGAGTTATGATTCCGATATCTGTAAACAAACCCTTCATTGTATATAAGTCATGCACCCAACGAACCGATCTATAAACTTACTACCTCTGAGACGCTTTAGCCATTGGAACATCAAAGTATACAAGTCATATACATGAAGCTGTTTATCTACTCAGGATTAAGGTTACTACATAATGAACATCAAAAGCAGATCGATCCACTCAAAGCAGACTTCGTAGATCAATCACGCTTTAGTCCCAGTCTAATATGTCACCACCAAGCAACATATCTATGTCTCTATTTGATAGTCTATACTCTAGACAGTCAAGACAAACCGTCCCCTCCAAGGCATTAGACAACATAATAGTCTTAACATGAGTTTGATGCCCGTTTTAACCCCATAGACTACAGACCTTAGTTTAGACTGCTTACTTTAGAACATTGTCTTCTCGCATACAAAAGTCCATTGCATGCAACATTCTAACAGTTTTACCACAAGCAGTCAGGGAGCTATATTTGCTTACATTTACTTTAACATGTAAATAAATTGGGGACAGCCAGCAATGTAACGAATAAGCTCTATATATAATTTTATTATCCAGTTCAAAATAAATACATCAAAATGTCTCTAATGCTTAGGGCATTTTCTAACAGTGTGATGCTAAGAACAAAGTGAATGCAAAGGGATAAATGATAATGGGAATTAATAGACAATATTTTGTTTATAGGGACCTAAACTTGAGGCGAAAAAGGAACTGAAAAGGACGTCAGGAATTGGACGTTGTGGTAAGTTCAAGCATTGCTATTTCCGTATGAAAAGTCCTATGGGCACTAGGGTGTAGTTAAACTAATACACCTAAATGACTATTAAGTTTGAAACGTGTACTGAGAGTACACCATGAAAGAGGCGCTACAGCACTAAAGTGTGAATAAATTTAAGATACACCTAAATGAAAGAATGTGAAAAGACCTACGAGCATTAAAGGTTCCTAACCTTGAGGTGATGATTAATGCCACCCAATTAGAACTACAAGAAAGATGGTAATGAAACCATTTTTGGCGTACCAGCCTCCAGCGACAGATGGAGGTATTTTTCAAATCCTACGTGGATAAGCCAAAAAGGCTTGATAGATTGTGGAGGATTGGCTAGAGGGTCACTCCTCAGGTCCATCACAGTAGCGTGCAACATCAGTACAGCCACTACAGGCCCAAAACCAGATCATAATGAAGATAATGACCAAACACTGAAATGAAACCCATAAATGAGCATAACCAAGCATAACCGACACTAACTTTATGTAGTGTACTCCGTCAAAGTTGATGTGAATAGTATCCGATCAAAGTCAAAGTTACTATTTACTAGTCAAAGTCAAAGTGACTATTCAAGGATGAATAGTATTATTCATGGGAAATTTTATTATTGATGCTTTTGAATCTATATGATTCATACTATGTATGTTTGAAGTTACTGAGCTTGTTAGCTCATCAGTTTATTCATGTTGCAGGTAAGAAACCTGTCTAGTAGATTACACTGGATGATGGCAGGATATGCAGTGCCAATGGGATAGGGAATTCCACTGTGAATTATGATCCTGCTACCAATCTTCTGCTGAGCTTTGAAAAAAGAAATTTGAAGAAAATGTATTTTGAAATACAGAGTTGAAACAATGTAATTTTGTAAATTATGTTGTAGTACAAAGGATGACTAAAGTATTGTTTTAAATTCTTATATGGCTTTCATACAAGAAAAGTATTCGAAAAGTATTTTGAAAAATAAAAAAGAGCTCCAAAATATGAAGAGTTAAAAATGAAACAAAGTTTTTTGGTGACCCAATAAGGTTCACGGGCTATTTTAATTGACTACAGAGTTTGATTGTGACAGTTACGCGTGGTCGAAATTGGGGGCGTCGCAAGAGACATCGATATGTTGCTTGGTGGTGACATATTAGACCGGGACTAAATTGTAATTGATCTGCATAGTCTGCTTGAGTGGATCATGTCACTTTTGACGTTCATTATACAATGACCTTAATCCTGAGTAGATGAATCACTTCATGTTTATGACTTGTGCACTTTGGTGTTCTAATTGCTAAAGTGTCTCACAGGTAGTAAGCTTATACACCAGTTTGTTGGGTACATGACTTGTATACAATAGAGGGTTTGTTTACAAATATTGGAATTATAGCTCTAATAAGGAATTAAGGGTATCCTCTTAAAGGTATTATACTAGAAACGAAAATGGACAAGGCCTTGGGTCGTCAGCTAGATAGATGACTTCTTATTCACATTTGGTGAATAATCATTTTCTTATTTGGTAGTATAATGGAACTTTAAGATAGCTTGATCACTAGGTTGAGCGGACTTTGACCTAAGGCTAATCATGGATAGCATATGAGGGTTTTGCATATATAACAAGGTCATTAGACAATAACTTATCACTTGTTTACGTAATACGGTATATAACTAGGAGTTCAGTTTTAGGTTTATAGTGGTGTGACTCTGAAATTAGTGATCAAGTGATTGAGTTGTTTGTTATAGAATAATGATCACATGGATTCACAGGAACCTGATTATATATGTCGAATTAGTCCCTCTACTAATTCCACATAATTTCTTAATGAATGATAATTGATTAGGATATATTTATTAGCTTGTTGTCTTGCATTTAGTGAAGAGAAAAATCCAAACCACCCTCCCACAGGGTATAGGCATTTTTCTCAATATGCTGGAAGGGTAAAATTGTAATTTTGTGTTATTAAAAAAAGGATAAATATTTATTAATATTTATTTTGAATGATGAGATTTGAAATTTAAATTAATTTTATTTGAAATTTGAAATTTAAATATGTAATTAATTTGAATTTTGAAAATCTTATGTTTAAATAATTATTTGAAATTTGAATCCTATTTGAATTTGAATTGAACAAATCTTATCCTTACACAAGGATAGGTGGTGTCCACATTGGATGAGGATGGAAGACAAGATTCTCTCTTATTTGAATTTGAATTTTGTTTTAGATAAGAGATTACACAATTATTTGAATTTCAAATAAAATTGTCATGATTTTATTTGAATTTGAATCGGAGTTGTGGAAAATTATCCATGTGAATAAAATTCAAAATTAAAATATTTGTGGAGTTCGAAATTTGAATCAAATTTTAAATTCAAATTTTGAACCACAAACCTAAGAAAAACCAAATTTGATTGGGGATAAATCCACTAGGAAGAATTAGTTTTTGATAAAGGAGAAGTGGAAGATCTTCTTTGAATCCCACTTGAATTTTGAATCCTTTTCTCACAAAAGGTAGCCGAATTTCTTCTAGGAAACACCCTAGGTAAGAATCGGTTTTTGTGGATAAGGAATGGAGGAAAGTAAAGTTTGAATCTTGTTTGAATTTTAAATCTTCTTTCCCTTTGGTGTGGCCAAATCTAACCTTGTTTTGGCCTATAAGGGAATCGGTTTTTAGTCCTTTGGTGGAGATAAAATTCAAGTTTAAATCTGATTTGAATTTTGAACCTTTTTTCCTAAGAATGGCCAAATTCTTTAAGGTGATTCACCCTTGGTAGAATCAGTTTTTGTGAGGGATTATGGTGAGAGAAAAATCTTCTCTTGGTCCAATCCAAAATTCAAAAGGTCATCTTATGTAAGATTATAAATAGGGATCCTTTCACTATAGAGCTCTTTAGACCATAAACTCTCAGGTGAGTAGGCTTATTGTTGCACAAATCATCGTAGCAATAAGTTCTTAAGAGATCTTTGTGGTCAGAAGGAGACAAGCCGTACTAGTATACTGATCAAGGATCCGAATGCCCACACACTCAATTGTTTGGGAATTAGAGAATAGTAGAGAAGACTGATTAATTGAAACCCCTCGATTACTTCCTCCGACTCGATCACTTCCTCCGGTATCCCAGGTGATTCCTCTGAAGGAATAAAAAATTGTTGTTGATTTATTATATATGGCATCACGAGCATTTTAACGATCTTAAAAAAATTTTGTAATTCTGTTGTGTAATTTTTTACAATTTTTCCTACAATTAGTATTTGGCTCAACTCGTGATTATATCATGTACATAAACCAGAGAATCATTTTCATCTCCTTTATGTATTGATTTGATATTTAGAGAGCTTTTTCATGATCTTAAAAAAATTTTGTAATTTTGCTGTGCAATTTTTTATGATTTTTCCTACAATTAGTATTTGGTTCAACTCGTGATTATATCATATACATAAATTAGACAATCATTTTAATCTCCTTTATGTATGGATTTGATATTTCGAGAGTGGCATTCTAGGATTCTTTTATGTTGTTATCATGAATTATGTAAAAGTATGTGGTTATTTTAATTTTTTAAATTATTATAAGCATGTTTAATTTTGTCGGTCATGGTTCCTTAGAATTTAGAAAAATTGTATCTAGGATTTTTTATGTAACCATGGGAGCAGTCTATTATTTTTTCTGAAGATTAAATTTAATTTTAAAGATTGGAAATCTTTTTTTGTGTGGAATATTCCAATTTAATTAGGATTCAAATTAATTTTGGAGATCTTAACGGGTAAATTGGAATATGACATGAAAATCAAGAATCGACCCCCTCAAGATGGCCACCGGCCTTAGTGGGGCTATAGCCCCTGCCTTCAGGTAGGATAGGGCTGCAACAGCCCCTGTCCAGGGCTGCAACCGCCATGGCTGCATGCATTGCCTACAGCCAGGGGCGGCCATGGCCAAACCCCAGGGGCTACAAACCTGGGTTGCAAGCATTGCCTATAGCTTGGTAGGCTGTAGTAGCCCTGGAAGTGGGCTGCTAGCCCCCTTGGGGGTTAGGCTGTCAACGGTGGCTATAAGCCTTTGAGCCATGTAGGTGAGCGTCAGAAATTTTCAATTTTTAAAATTTGGGATTTTATTTTAAATTATGTATAAAAATATGTAATTGTAAATTTAAATTTTGAAATTACATATGTTAGGCATGAAATTTGAATTGTTTAAAATTTGAAGTTTGAAATTTAAATTTTAAATAATTTCGGGATGAAAAATAAATAAAGAGGCTACATGAAGATGGATACAAGAAGATGAAGCAAAATTTAAGATCAAAATAATGCCTTGGATAGAATTTTGTATTCTTTAATTTTTCTTTTATTTAGGATGGGACCATGGTACGATTGTTTAAATATTTTCGTCATTTATTTTTTTCCTATGATATGCCATGGATGGATGAATATGTATTAATAGATATTTTGTATGCATATTTGATAACATGTTATATAGGATAGAAGAATGACGCTCAAACTATATTGATCATACATGTTTTTCAAAATATTGAGTAGGAGAGGGTTTCAAACAAAACCCACAACCTCAATTATTGATCCATATGTGAAAGCATGGTAACGCTTGGCGTCAGTTTTTGCCTTGACCACACCCCTCAATAGGTGCTTGCGATCGCCAGTATACTAGATTGGATCTCCTGTGAGGAAAATGTGTTCAAGCATGATCTTATTCATGACCACCCCTTGGTAGCTTGGTAGGATGTGGATCAAACGATGTAAATAATGGTTACAAACTCAAGACTCATTTAGCTATTAACCTTTCCTAGAAGCTTTGTTAGCTAAACTCATGGCCAAAATAAGCGATTGTTAATATATATCTTAACCTTGGAAGACTTAAGGCAACATATATTAATTGGAAGGTGTCCATGTTCTGGCTATTTGTCTTATGAACACCCTTTGGTGGCTTAGGGCAATAAGTGCTGAGAATTGCCATTGCAATACTACATGTTTTTTTTTTTCAAGTTTCATGTGGGAACATACTTGTATGTTTTGTTTGCTAAATTTTTCCTTATATATGCTTGGGCTTTGCAATGATGTTTTTGTATAATTTTATTTCAGTTTACAAAGTCACTGACACATCTTGTTTAAATACTCATTGAAAACAAACTTAATGGCGATAACTATAAAGACTAAAAAAGGAATCTGCTAATAGTTTTAAACTGCAAGAGACATAAATTCGTAGTAAACGAACCATGCCGACTTGGGCCCAAAACTAACATGTCACTTGAAGAGATCCTGGTTGCCTATACTCATTGGAGAGAATCCAATAAGATGGTTGGATGCTACATTCTAGCTAGCATGACAAGTGCCTTATAAAAGCAGCATGAGACTTACCAAGTTGCCAAGGAGATCATGGAAAACTTGGAGGACATGTTCGGAGGCCAAGAAAAGTTGGCTCAACAATTCGCTATAACAAGCATCATGAAGTCTAGGCAGAAGATAGGTACTCCAGTAACGGATCATATGCTCATGCTTATGGGGTTCTTTGCAGAGGCTGCCGAAAATGGAGTTAAGTTGGACTACAACACCTAGATTGAGATGGTGTTTAAAACTCTGTCAAAGGAGTTTGTGGGCTTTAAAGCCACATACAATCTGGCGACTGAAGGAAAATAAATCGGTAAAAACGTATCAGAGTGGCGCAGCGGAACAATAAAAATTTTTAGATCGTTAAATATCTCATGATGCCATATACAATAAACCAACAACAATTAAAACTCATACCTCAAGGACGCCAATCTTGCAGGAGGAGAATGACCGGAGGCTTCAACCAACTAGCCTTCTCTACTATTCTCCAATTCCCGAATGGCTGAGTGTGTGGGCACTCTGAACCTCGTTCGGTATGCTAGCACTGCTAGTCTTCTTCCGACCACCCAGATCTCTAAAGAACTTTATTGTCACGATGAGCTGTGCAACAATAAGCCTGCTCACCTGAGAGTCTGTGGTCTAAGAGAACTGGAGTGGCAGGACCTCTATTTATAGACCTGCATGAGGTGATTCTCTGAATTCGAATTGGACTAGGAAAAGATTTTCTCCCTTATCCATAACCAAAAAATCCGAATTTTCCAAGGGAGAATCTCCACAATTAAATTCGGTTTTCCAAGGATAAATCCAATCCAAATCTAAACAAGATTTTAACTAGAATTTTATCTCCCTTTTCCAACCAAAAAATCTGAATTTTTCTTGGAGAAAATCTCCTCATAAATTTCAGCCATTATGGATAAGGGAGAATCAAAAATTCCACTAGGATTTTCAAGCTTGAATCTTATCTCAACCTTATCCAAAATAACCGAATTTCCTAGGAGATTTTCTCCCTAATTTCGGCCACTTTTCAGGGAAGGAGAGAATCCAAATTCAACTAGGATTAAAACTTGAATTTTCCCTTGAATCCTATCCACAAAAACCGAAATTTCCTTGAGGATTATCCTCAAAATTTCGTCCCTTATTTGTTGGGATTTGGATTCAAAATTCAAGTAGGATTCTAACAAGATTATCCTCTCCAAATCCAACTCAAATTCGAATTTCAAACCTTGTGGATTTTCCACAACAAATTCGAATCCTACTTGGACTGTGATTCAAAATTTGAATTTCAAATTTCAAATTCAAATTTCAAATTCAAATTTCAAATTCAAATCTCAAATTCAAATTTCAAATTTCAAATTCAAATTTCAAATTTCAAATTTCAAAATTCAAATTTCAAATTCCACAAAACGGTTGTGTTTCATATTCTTGTTCTCATGGATAATTTTCTACAACTCCAATCCAATCTCAAATAAAATCATGGCAATTTTATTTGGAGTTCGAATAATTGTGTACTCTATTATCCAAAACAAAATCTGAATCCAACCGGAGAGAATCTTGTCTACCATCCTAATCCTGTGTCATCACCATCCATGCATAATAAACTAGCCAATAGCATACACAAATCAATTTGCCAAACGTTAAGGAATTATGTGGAGCTAGTAGAGGGACTGATTGGACATATATAATCGGGCTCCCGTGATTCCATATGATCATCATTCTTTACCGAACAACTCAATCATATGATCACTAGTTTCAGAGTCACACTACTATAAACCTGAAACTGAACTCCCAATTATATACTGTATTACGTAAGCCTGTGACGAGCTATCATCCAATGACCTTGTCATATATGCAAAACCCTCATATGATATCCATGATCAGCCTTAGGTCAAAGTCCGTTTAATCCTACTGATCAGGCTATCTTAAAGTTCCATTATACGACCGAATTAAGAAAATGTTTATTCACCATATGTGAATAAGAAGTCATCCGCCTAGCAGACGACCCAAGGCCTTGTCCATTTTCACATTCAGTATAATGCCTTTAAGAGGATACCTTTAACTCCTCAGAGCTATGATTCCGATATCTGCAAATAAACCCTTCATCGTATACAAGTCATGCACCCAACGAACCGGTCTATAAGCTTACTACCTCTGAGACGCTTTAGCCATTGGAACATCAAAATACACAAGTCATATACATGAAGTAGTTCATTTACCCAGGATTAAGGTTATTGCACAATGAACGTCAAAAGCAGATTGATCCACTCATAGCGGACTACGTAGATCAATCACGCTTTAGTCCCGGTCTAATATGTCACCACCAAGCAACATATCCATGTCTCTACTTAGGAGTCCAGCTCCAGACAGTCAAGACAAACCATCCCCTCTAAGGCTTTAGACAACATAATAGTCTTAATATGAGTTGGATGCTCGGTCTAACCCCATAGACTACAGACCATAGTTTAGACTGCTAACTTTAGAACATTGTCTTCTCGCATACAAAAGTCCATTGCATGCAACGTTCTAACAGTTTTAACACAAGCAGTCAGTGAGCCATATTTGCTTACATTTACTTTAACATGTAAATTAGATGAGGACAGATAGCAATGTAATGAATTACCTCTATGTATATATAATTTTATTATCCAGTTCAAATAAATACATCAAAATGTCTCTAATACTTAGGGCATTTCCTAACAATCCCCCACTTGCCCTAAGCCAGTAGATGTGCCATGTTACGCATCCCTATCACTTCTACATGCCTCTCAAAGCTTCTAGCCACCAAAGTCTTAGTAGAGGGATCGGCGATGTTGTCCTCGGACGTGATCTTACATACATCTACTTATCCTGTCTCCATATGCCCTCTAATGTCGACTTCCTCAAATCCTTACAAGTCTGGAAGTCTGAGTCCGTGTATCCTACGGGTGTTAGGTCCCCTCCAGAATACACCAGCATATAATCCCTCATTCTCTTAAGATACTTGAGTATATGCTTTACTGCTTGCCAGTGCTTGGTTCCAGGATTCGCTTGATATTGACTCACCATACCTACTACAAAACATATGTCTGGGCGAGTGCAAAGCATAGCGTACATAAGGCTACCCACAGCGGATGCATAAGGGACCTTACTCATACGCTCTCTTTCTTCCGATGTCTTGGGACAGTCATCCAATGAAAGAGTTAGACCGGCAATAGAAGGTTGTGAGCCTTTCTTTGCCTCTAGCATTGCATATTTGTCAATTATTTTATCTATGTATGAAGCTTGGGATAACGCTATCATTTTGTTCTTTCGATCTCTGAAGAGACGAATGCCTAGAACATAATTAGCTTCTCCCAAGTCCTTCGTGTCAAACTGTTGGTGTAACCAAAGCTTGACCGATGATAAGTTCCCTACATCATTCCCAATGAGTAGTATATCATCGACATAGAGTATCAGAAAGACCACTTTTCCATCCTTAATACGTTTATAAACACAAGGTTCATCAACGTTCTGCTCAAAACCAAATGTCTTAATCGCTTGATCAAACCTCTGGTTCCATGAGCGGGATGCTTGCTTTAATCCATAAATGGATCTAAGCAACTTGCAGACTTTCCTTTCTTGGCCTTTTGCTATGAACCCTTCGGGCTGTATCATATAGATACACTCTTCAAGATGGCCATTCAAGAATGCCGTCTTGACATCCATTTGCCAGATCTCGTAATCGAGAGCCGCAGCAATGGACAGAAGAATACGGATAGGCTTCAGTATAGCAACAGGCGAAAAGGTTTCCTCGTAATCGATTCCAGCCTTTTGCGCGTATCCCTTTGCAACCAGTCTAGCTTTGAAAGTTTCCATTCTCCCTTCCGCATCCTTCTTTCTTTTGTAGACCCATTTGTATCCAATGGGTTTTATCCCATCCGGCAAATCTACAAGTTCCCAAATAGAGTTGGATTTCATAAAATCCATCTCATTGTTCATAGCCTGTTTTCAAGATTTAGAATCAACATCCTTTATAGCTTCATCATATGTGACCGGATCTTCCTCATGCTCATGAGCCTCGGCCTGGTATACCTCAGCATCATACATGAAGAAATTAGGTTTCTTAGAAACCCTCCCACTACGACGAGGCACCCTAATTTATTGATCGTCTGTAGGTCTTTCACTGGAACTCGGACTTGCGTCCAAGACCGAAATCTGTGGAGCAGTTCTTTCACCCGATAACTCCTCTAGCACCACTTTGCTTCGAGGCTTAAAGTCATTCATGTGACTTTCCTCCAAGAATGTCGCATGGGTTGAGACATTGACTTTTTGTTCCTTAGGGTTATAGAACAGACCTCCTTTAGTTCCTTTTGGATACCCTACAAACATGCACAATTCTGATCTTGATTCCAACTTCTTCGCATCCCCATCCAGTACATGTGCCGGGCAGCCCCATATTCTCATATGTCCAAGGGAGGGCTTCCTGCCACGCCACAATTCATACGGAGTTCTGGGAATTGATTTGCTCGGAACTTGGTTCAGAATATAGCATGCCGTTCGTAAAGCATATCCCCAAAATGATAATGGCAGCATTGAATAACTCATCATGGACCGTACCATATCCAACAAGGTCCTGTTTCTCCTTTCGGCTACACCATTCTGTTGTGGAGTACCAGGTGCAGTCAATTGGGATAAAATCCCGTTCTCTACAAGATGTCCTAGAAATTCGTCGGAGAGGTATTCGCCACCTCGATCAGATCGAAGTGTCTTTATGGATTCATCCAATTGCTTTTCCACTTCCGCACGATACTCTTTGAACTTGTCAAAGGTTTCGCTCTTACGGTGCATCAGATACACAAATCCATACCTCGAGTAATCATCTATAAAAGAGACATAATACTCGAACCCTCCTCGTGCTGTGACGTTCATGGGGCCACATACGTCAGTGTGCACAATTTCTAAGAGCTCCTGAGGCTTTGTACCCTTAGCTCCAAAAGACCTCTTAGTCATTTTACCCTCTAGACAAGACTTACATTGGGGAAGTCGTACCTCCTCCAGAGATTCCAGAGGACCGTCTTTCACCAATCTTTGAATCCTATCCTGATTAATATGACCAAGTCTTAAATGCCAAAGATACGCCTTGTTAGAGTGAGAAACTTTCAACCTTTTAGAGTTATCAATTAATTCAGTGTCAAGCAGTGAGTACATCTTTGGTTTGATCAAATATAGGTTTCCATACATCCATCCAGAACAGATAAAAGACTTATTTCTACGAATATCAACTCTTTTACTAAAAGAAACTGAATAAGAATCCTTTATTAAACAAGCTACTGATATAAGGTTCCTCCTAAAATTAGGAACATAAAAACAGTCTTTCAATAAAATAAACCTAAATTGATCAAAATAAAGATAAACATCTCCCACTGCTTCAGCCACCACAAAGCTACCATCTCCAGTCCGCAACGAGAGGCTCCTATCATGTAGACTTCTCATTTCCACGAACCCCTGCATAGAAACACAAACATGATTAGTGGCGCCCGAATCAATGACCCAAGTGTCTTTCGATTCTTCCACCAAACACGCTTCCAAGTAATGAAGTTCCTTACCTTCCTTGCCCTTGGCGGCTAGGAATTCCCGGCAAGCCTTCTTGAAGTGACCTACCTTCCCACAATGGAAGCATTTGGACTTTTTAGGGTCCTTTGGCTTCTTATTCTTCTTCTTCTTCTTCCCGTCCGAGACAGGAGGTTTAGAAGAACTGGAAGCCACTTGCTTCTTATTTGGCCTCTTCCTCTTCCGTGAGGGATTGGAAGATTCCGCCAAATTGGCCTCACCTTTACGTCGGACCACATCCTCATCCCTGATCATCCGCTCATAAGCCTGTAGTTGCTTCATGAGCTCCATCAGTCCTAACTCCTTTGTCGCCAGATTGTATGCGGCCTTAAACCCCACAAAATCTTTAGACAGAGTCTTGAACACCATCTCGATCTGGGTGTTATAGTCTAACTCAGCACCATTCTCGGCAACCTCAGCGAAGAATCCCATTAGAATGATCATATGGTCCTTCACCGGAGTACCCGCCTTTTGCTTGGAGTTCATAATGCTGGTGATAGCAGACTGTCGAGCCAATTTTTCTTGGCCTCCGAACATGTCTTCCAGATTGTCCATGATCTCCCCAGCAACTTGATAAGTCTCATGCTGCTTTTGTAAAGCACTCGTCATGCTAGCAAGGATGTAGCATCGAGCTATCTCATTGGATTCTCTCCAACGATTATAGGCAACTGGGACCTCCTCAAGTGGTGTGTCAGGTTTGGGCCCAGGTGGGCATGGTTCGTCCAGCACGAACTTGTGTCTCTCGTAGCTGAGAACTATTAATAGATTTCTTTTCCAGTCTTTATAATTATCACCATTCAACTTATTTTCAGTAAGTATTGAAATGAGGGGTGTCGGTGACATTTTGAACTGAAATAAAATTATACTAGACATCATTACAAAGCCCAAGCAAATATACAGATAATTTAGCAAATAAAACATACAAGTATGTTCCTACATGAAACTTGAAAAACATGTAGCATTGCAACGGTAATTCTCAGCACCTATTGCCCCAAGCCACCGAGGGGTGGTCATGAAAACAAATAGCCGGAACATGGACCCCGTCCAATTAATATATGTTACCTTAAATCCTCCAAGGTTAAGACATATATTAATAACCGCTTATTTGGCCACCAGTTTAGTTAACAGAGTTTCTAGGGAAGGTTAATAACTAAACGAGTCTTGAGTGTATAACCATTGTTTACGTAGCCCGATCCACGTCCTACCAAGCCACCGAGGGGTGGTCATGAATAGGATCGCACCCGAACACGTTTTCCACATAGGAGATCCAATCTAGTATACTGGCGACGGTAAACACCTACCGAGGGGTGTGGTCAGGGCAGAACTGACGCGAGGCGTTACCATGCTTTCACATATAGATCAACAATGGAGGCCGTGGGTTTTGTTCGAAACCCTCTCCCACTCAATATTTTGAAAAAAACATGCAAGTTTTGACAAATTATGTATGATCAATATAGTATGAGCGGCACTCACCTATCTTATATGACATGTTATCAAATATGCATACAAAGCATCCATAAATACATATTTATACATCCATGACATATCACAGAAAAATAATTGACAGAATAACCAAGCTACGGTTCCATCCTAGAACAAAGAAAATAAAGATTACAAAATTCCATCCAAAACATTCTTTGGGTCTTGAATTTTGTTCCGTCTTCTGGTATCCTTCTTTATGTAGCCTCTCCATTTATTTCTCATCCCATGAATTATTTAAAATTTAAATATCCAAAAATTTAAATTTCAAATTCAAATTCCAAATTCGAATTTCAAATTTAAATTTCAAATTTAAATTTTAAACAATTTTAAACATCATGTGTAATAATATGTAATTTCAAAAAATTCAAATTTTTAATTACATATTTTTAAACATGATTTAAAATTGAATCTCAAATTTAAAAATCAAAATTTTTTGATTTTTGGATTGTTGGACCGCCACCCCCGTAGGCGGCAGCCGCCGTGGGCAGCCACCAACCCCGGAGGGGCTGGCAGCCCACGGCTGCCCCTTGTGCAGCCCTGCCGGGCTGCAGGCCAAGCCTATAGCGCCAGGCTAGGCGCAGCAGCCGGCAGGCTGCAGGCAGCGCCTGCAGCCAGAGGCTGCACGCCCAGGCTGTGGCCAGCCTTGGGCAGGCCGCGGCCACCCTTGGCTGCAGGCCAAGCCTGCGGCCGGGGTGGTGTGGGCCTGCACAGGGGCTGTGTTAGGAAATGCCCTAAGTATTAGAGACATTTTGATGTATTCATTTTGAACTGGATAATAAAATTATACTTAGAGGTTATTCATTACATTGCTATCTGTCCTCGTCTTATTTACATGTTAAAGTAAATGTAAGCAAATATGGCTCACTGACTGCTTGTGTTAAAACTGTTAGAACGTTGCATGCAATGGACTTTTGTATGCGAGAAGACAATGTTCTAAAGTTAGCAGTCTAAACTATGGTCTGTAGTCTATGGGGTTAGATCGAGCATCTAACTCATGTTAAGACTATTATGTTGTCTAAAGCCTTAGAGGGGACGGTCTGTCTTGACTGTCTGGAGCTGGACTCCCAAGTAGAGACATGGATATGTTGCTTGGTGGTGACATATTAGACCGGGACTAAAGCGTGATTGATCTACGTAGTCCGCTATGAGTGGATCAATCTGCTTTTGACGTTCATTATGCAATAACCTTAATCCTGAGTAAATGAACTACTTCATGTATATGACTTGTGTACTTTGATGTTCCAATGGCTAAAGCGTCTCAGAGGTAGTAAGCTTATAGACCGGTTCGTTGGGTGCATGACTTGTATACGATGAAGGGTTTGTTTGCAGATATCGGAATCATAGCTCTGAGGAGTTAAAGGTATCCTCTTAAAGGCATTATACTGAATGTGAAAATGGACAAGGCCTTGGGTCGTCTGCTGGGCGGATGACTTCTTATTCACATATGGTGAATAATCATTTTCTTGATTCGGTAGTATAATGGAACTTTAAGATAGCCTGATCAGTAGGATTAAATGGACTTTGACCTAAGGCTGATCATGGATATCATATGAGGGTTTTGCATATATGACAAGGTCATTGGATGGTAGCTCGTCACAGGCTTACGTAATACGGTATATAATTGGGAGTTCAGTTTCAGGTTTATAGTGGTGTGACTCTGAAATTAGTAATCATATGATTGAGTTGTTCGGTACAGAATGATGATCATATGGAATCACGGGAGCCCGATTATATATGTCCAATCAGTCCCTCTACTAGCTCCACATAATTCCTTAACGTTTGGCAAATTGATTTGTGTATGCTATTGGCTAGTTTATTATGCATGGATGGTGATGACACAGGATTAGGATGGTAGACAAGATTCTCTCCGGTTGGATTCAGATTTTGTTTTGGATAATAGAGTACACAATTATTCGAACTCCAAATAAAGTTGCCATGATTTTATTTGAGATTGGATTGGAGTTGTAGAAAATTATCCATGAGAACGAGAATTTGAAAAACAACCGTTTTGTGGAATTTGAAATTTGAAATTTGAATTTTGAAATTTGAAATTTGAATTTTGAATTTGAAATTTGAATTTGAAATTTGAATTTGAAATTCGAATTTGAAATTTGAATTTGAAATTTAAATTTGAAATTTGAAATTTGAAATTTGAAATTTGAATTTGAAATTTGAATTTGAAATTTGAAATTCAAATTTTGAATCACAGTCCAAGTAGGATTCGAATTTGTTGTGGAAAATCCACAAGGTTTGAAATTCGAATTTGAGTTGGATTTGGAGAGGATAATCTTGTTAGAATCCTACTTGAATTTTGAATCCAAATCCCAACAAATAAGGGACGAAATTTTTGAGGATAATGCTCATGAAAATTTCGGATTTTGTGGATTAGATTCAAGGGTAAATTCAAGCTTGAATCCTAGTTGAATTTGGATTCTCTTCTTCCCTAAAAGTGGCCGAAATTTTGGAGCCTAAATCCAAGGAGAATTCGGTTATTTTTTTGGATAAGGTTGAGATGAGATTTAGCTTGAAAATCCTAGTGGAATTTTGATTCTCCCTTATCCATAATGGCCGAAATCTTTTGGAGGATTTTCTCCTTGTGAATTTCGGATTTTTTGGTTAAAAAAAAGGGAGATAAGATTCTAGTTAAAATCTTGTTGAGATTTGGATTGGATCTATCCTAAGAAAACCGAATTTTTAGTGGAGATTATCCCTTGGAAAAATTCAGATTTTATGGGTTTGGATAAGGGAAAATATCTTTTCCTAATCCAATTCAAATTCAGAGATTCACCTCATGCAGGTCTATAAATAGAGGTCCTGCCACTCCAGTTCTCTCAGACCACAGACTCTCAGGTGAGCAGGCTTATTGTTGCACAGCTCATCGTGACAATAAAGTTCTTTAGAGATCTGGGTGGTCGGAAGAAGACTAGCAGTGCTAGCATACCGATCGAGGTTCAGAGTGCCCACACACTCAGCCATTCGGGAATTGGAGAATAGTAGAGAAGGCTAGTTGGTTGAAGCCTCCGGTCACTCTCCTCCTGTTCATTGGCGTCCTTGAGGTATGAGTTTTAATTGTTGTTGATTTATTGTATATGGCATCATGAGATATTTAACGATCTAAAATTTTTATTGTTCCGCTGCGCCACTCTGATACGTTTTTACCGATTTATTTACCTACAATTGGTATCAGAGCCATCTCATGACTATGCCATGTACATAAATTAGACAATTACTTAGTCTTTTTATTTATGTATGGATTTGATATTTAGAGAGTGGCATTCTAGGGTTCCTTTATGTTGTTATCATGTATTATGTATAAAGTATGTGGTTATTTTAATTTTTTGAATTATTATAAGCATGCTTGTTTATACCGGTTATGGTTCCTTAGAATTTAGAAAAATTGTATCTAGGAATTTTTTATGTAACCATGGGAGCAGTTTATTAACACTGTAATTTTCCCATGGATATTAATTTTTTGTCTCTTAGAATTTTTATGGATAGAATTTTGTACACCGGAAACGGTATAGGAATTTTTTATGTAATTATTCTTAGAGGAGATTGAAGATTGAAGACCGTAATTTATTTTTCCCAAAAGTTAAATTTAATTTAAAGGTTGAAATTTTGATTGTGTGGAAAATTTCAATTTAATTGGGATTTAAATTAATTTTTGGAGATCCTAAAAGATAAATTGGAATATGACACGAAAATCGAGACACGACCCCTCAGGATAGGCCGACGGGCCTTGGTGGGGCTGCAGCCCCTGCCCTCGGGCAGGATGGGGTTGCGGCAGCCCCTATGCAGGCAATCATCACCCACGGCCGCAGGCTTGGCCTGCAGCCGAGGGTGGCGCAGCCTGCCCAAGGCTGGCCGCAGCTTGGGCGTGCAGCCACTGGCTGCAGGCGCTGCCTGCAGCCTGCCGGCTGCTGCGCCCAGCCTGGGCGTGCAGCCTGGTGCTACAGGCTTGGCCTGCAGCCCGGCAGGCTGCACATGGGGCAGCCGTGGGCTGCCAGCCCCTTCGGGGTTGGTGGCTGCCCACGGCGGCTGCCGCCTACGGGGGCGGCGGTCCGACGGTCCAAAAATCAGAAAAATTTTGATTTTTAAATTTGAGATTTAATTTTAAATCATGTTTAAAAATATGTAATTTTGAAATTTTTGAAATTACATATTATTACACATGATGTTTAAAATTGTTTAAAAATTTAAATTTGAAGTTTAAATTTGAAATTCGAATTTGGAATTTGAATTTGAAATTTAAATTTTTGGAGATTTGAATTTTAAATAATTCTTGGGATGAGAAATAAATGGAGAGGCTACATAAAGATGGATACAAGAAGACGGAACAAAATTCAAGACCCAAAGAATGTTTTGGATGGAATTTTGTAATCTTTATTTTCTTTGTTCTAGGATGGAACCATAGCTTGGTTAGTCTGTCAATTATTTTTTTTCTGTGATATGTCATGGATGTATAAATATGTATTGATGGATGTTTTGTATGCATATTTGATAACATGTCATATAGGATAGGTGAGTGCCGCTCATACTATATTGATCATACATAATTTGTCAAAACTTGTATGTTTTTCAAAATATTGAGTGGGAGAGGGTTTCAAACAAAACCCACGGCCTCCATTGTTGATCCATATGTGAAAGCATGGTAACGCCTCGCGTCAGTTCTGACCTGACCACACCCCTCGGTAAGTGTTTACCGCCGCCGGTATACTAGATTGGATCTCCTATGTGGAAAACGTGTTCGGGTGCGATCCTATTCATGACCACCCCTCGGTGGCTTGGTAGGGCGTGGATCGGGCTACGTAAACAATGGTTATACACTCAAGACTCGTTTAGTTATTAACCTTCCCTAGAAGCTCTGTTAACTAAACTGGTGGCCAAATAAGCGGTTATTAATATATGTCTTAACCTTGGAGGATTTAAGGTAACACATATTAATTGGACGGGGTCCATGTTCCGACTATTTGTTCTCATGACCACCCCTCGGTGGCTTGGGGCAATAGGTGCTGAGAATTACCGTTGCAATGCTACATTTTTTTCAAGTTTCATGTAGGAACATACTTGTATGTTTTATTTGCTAAATTATCTGCATATTTGCTTGGGCTTTGTAATGATGTCTAGTATAATTTTATTTCAGTTCAAAATGTCACCGACAGCCCTCATTTCGATACTTACTGAAAATAAGTTGAATGGAGACAATTATAAAGACTGGAAAAGAAATCTATTAATAGTTCTCAGCTGCGAGAGACACAAGTTCGTACTGGACGAACCATGCCCACCTGGGCCCAAACCTGACACACCACTTGAGGAGGTCCCGGTTGCCTATAATCGTTGGAGAGAATCCAATGAAATAGCTCGATGCTACATCCTTGCTAGCATGACGAGTGATTTACAAAAGCAGCATGAGACTTATCAAGTTGCTGGGGAGATCATGGAAAATCTGGAGGACATGTTCGGAGGCCAAGAAAAATTGGCTCGACAGTCCGCTATCACCAGCATTATGAACTCCAAGCAAAAGGCTGGTGCTCCGGTGAAGGACCATATGATCACTCTAATGGGATTCTTCGCTGAAGCTGCCGAGAATGGTGCTGAGTTAGACTACAACACCCAGATCGAAATGGTGTTCAAGACTCTGTCTAAAGATTTTGTGGGGTTTAAGGCCGCATACAATCTGGCGACAAAGGAGTTAGGACTTACCGAGCTCATGAAGCAACTACAGGCTTATGAGCGGATGATCAGGGATGAAGATGTGGTCCGACCTAAAGGAGAGGCCAATTTGGCGGAATCTTCCAATCCCTCACGGAAGAGGAAGAGGCCAAATAAGAAGCAAGTGGCTTCCAGTTCTTCTAATCCTCCTGTCACGGACGGGAAGAAGAAGAAGAAGAACGAGAAGCCAAAGGACCCTAAAAAGTCCAAATGCTTCCACTGTGGGAAGGTAGGTCACTTCAAGAAGGCTTGCCGAGAATTCCTAGCCTCCAAGGGCAAGGAAGGTAAGGAACTTCATTACTTAGAAGCGTGTTTGGTGGAAGAATCGAAAGACACATGGGTCATTGATTCGGGCGCCACTAATCATGTTTGTGTTTCTATGCAGGGGTTCGTGGAAACGAGAAGTCTACATGATAGGAGCCTCTCGTTGCGGACTGGAGATGGTAGCTTTGTGGTGGCTGAGGCAGTGGGAGACGTTCATCTTTATTTTGATCAATTTAGGTTTATTTTATTGAAAGACTGTTTTTATGTTCCTAATTTTAGGAGGAACCTTATATCGGTAGCTTGTTTAATAAAGGATTCTTATTCAGTTTCTTTTAGTAAAAGAGTTGATATTCGTAGAAATAAGTCTTTTATCTGTTCTGGATGGATGGATGGAAACCTATATTTGATCAGACCAAAGATGTACTCACTGCTTGACACTGAATTAATTGATAACTCTAAAAGGTTGAAAGTTTCTCACTCTAACAAGGCGTATCTTTGGCATTTAAGACTTGGTCATATTAATCAGGATAGGATTCAAAGATTAGTGAAAGACGGTCCTCTGGAATCTCTGGAGGAGGTACGACTTCCCCAATGTGAGTCTTGTCTAGAGGGTAAGATGACTAAGAGGTCTTTTGGAGCTAAGGGTACAAGGGCACAGGAGCTCTTAGAAATTGTGCACACTGACGTATGTGGCCCCTTGAACGTCACAGCACGAGGAGGGTTCGAGTACTATGTCTCTTTCATAGATGATTACTCGAGGTATGGATATGTGTATCTGATGCACCGCAAGAGCGAAACCTTTGACAAGTTCAAAGAGTATCGTGCGGAAGTGGAAAAGCAATTGGATAAATCCATAAAGACACTTCGATCTGATCGAGGTGGCGAATACCTCTCTGATGAATTTCTAGGACATCTTGTAGAGAACGGGATTTTATCCCAATTGACTGCACCTGGTACTCCACAACAGAATGGTGTAGCCGAAAGGAGAAATAGGACCTTATTGGATATGGTACGGTTCATGATGAGTTACTCAACGCTGCCATTATCATTTTGGGGACATGCTTTACAAACGGCGTGCTATATTCTGAACCAGGTTCCGAGCAAATCAATTCCTAGAACTCCGTATGAATTGTGGCGTGGCAGGAAGCCCTCCCTTGGACATATGAGAATATGGGGCTGCCCGGCACATGTACTGGATGGGGATGCGAAGAAGTTGGAACCAAGATCAGAATTGTGCATGTTTGTAGGGTATCCAAAGAGAACTAAAGGAGGTCTGTTCTATAACCCGAAGGAACAAAAGGTCATTGTCTCAACCCATGCGACATTCTTGGAGGAAAGTCACATGAATGACTTTAAGCCTCGAAGCAAAGTGGTGCTAGAGGAGTTATCGGGTGAAAGAACTGCTCCACAGATTTCGGTCTTGGACGCAAGTCCGAGTTCCAGTGAAAGACCTGCAGACGATCAACAATTTAGGGTGCCTCGTCGTAGTGGGAGGGTTTCTAAGAAATCTAATTTCTTTATGTATGATGCTGAGGTATACCAGGCCGAGGCTCATGAGCATTAGGAAGATCCGGTCACATATGATGAAGCTATAAAGGATGTTGATTCTAGATCTTGGAAACAGGCTATGAACAATGAGATGGATTCTATGAAATCCAACTCTGTTTGGGAACTTGTAGATTTGCCGGATGGGATAAAACCCATTGGATGCAAATGGGTCTACAAAAGAAAGAAGGATGCGGAAGGGAGAGTGGAAACTTTCAAAGCTAGACTGGTTGCAAAGGGATACACGCAAAAGGCTGGAATCGATTACGAGGAAACCTTTTCGCCTGTTGCTATGCTAAAGTCTATCCGTATTCTTCTGTCCATTGCTGCGGCTCTCGATTACAAGATCTGGCAAATGGATGTCAAGACGGCATTCTTGAATGGCCATCTTGAAGAGTGTATCTATATGATACAGCCCGAAGGGTTCGTAGCAAAAGGCCAAGATAAGAAAGTCTGCAAGTTGCTTAGATCCATTTATGGATTAAAGCAGGCATCCCGCTCATGGAACCAGAGGTTTGATCAAGCGATTAAGACATTTGGTTTTGAGCAGAACGTTGATGAACCTTGTGTTTATAAACGTATTAAGGATGGAAAAGTGGTCTTTCTGATACTCTATGTCGATGATATACTACTCATTGGGAATGATGTAGGGAACTTATCATCGGTCAAGCTTTGGTTACACCAACAGTTTGACATGAAGGACTTGGGAGAAGCTAATTATGTTCTAGGCATTCGTCTCTTCAGAGATCGAAAGAACAAAATGATAGCGTTATCCCAAGCTTCATACATAGATAAAATAATTGACAAATATGCAATGCTAGAGGCAAAGAAAGGCTCACAACCTTCTATTGCCGGTTTAACTCTTTCATTGGATGACTGTCCCAAGACATCGGAAGAAAGAGAGCGTATGAGTAAGGTCCCTTATGCATCCGCTGTGGGTAGCCTTATGTACGCTATGCTTTGCACTCGCCCGGACATATGTTTTGCAGTAGGTATGGTGAGTCGATATCAAGCGAATCCTGGAACCAAGCACTGGCAAGCAGTAAAGCATATACTCAAGTATCTTAAGAGAACGAGGGATTATATGCTAGTGTATTCTGGAGGGGACCTAACACCCGTAGGATACACGGACTCAGACTTCCAGACTTGTAAGGATTCGAGGAAATCGACATCTGGATCAGTGTTTTTGCTCGGAGGAGGCGCCATTGTGTGGAGGAGCGTGAAGCAGGGCTGCATAGCTGACTCTACTATGGAGGCTGAGTATGTGGCTGCGGCTGAGGCATCTAAAGAAGCGGTTTGGCTCCGCAAGTTCTTTAGAGACCTTGAGGTCATTCCGGGTGTTGACAAGCCTATCACACTTTACTGTGATAATACAGGGGCTATTGCCAACACAAGGGAATCTCGGCACCACAAGAGGACCAAGCACATCGATCGGAGGTATCACATAATTAGAGGGCATGTGGGGACAGGACAAGTGGATGTATGTAAGATCGCGTCCGAGGACAACATCGCTGATCCCTTTACTAAGACTTTGGTAGCTAGAAGCTTTGAGAGGCATGTAGAGGCGATGGGGATGCGTAACATGGCACATCTGCTGGCTTAGGGCAAGTGGGAGATTGTTAGGAAATTCCCTAAGTATTAGAGACATTTTGATGTATTCATTTTGAACTGGATAATAAAATTATACTTAGAGGTTATTCATTACATTGCTATCTGTCCTCGTCTTATTTACATGTTAAAGTAAATGTAAGCAAATATGGCTCACTGACTGCTTGTGTTAAAACTGTTAGAACGTTGCATGCAATGGACTTTTGTATGCGAGAAGACAATGTTCTAAAGTTAGCAGTCTAAACTATGGTCTGTAGTCTATGGGGTTAGATCGAGCATCTAACTCATGTTAAGACTATTATGTTGTCTAAAGCCTTAGAGGGGACGGTCTGTCTTGACTGTCTGGAGCTGGACTCCCAAGTAGAGACATGGATATGTTGCTTGGTGGTGACATATTAGACCGGGACTAAAGCGTGATTGATCTACGTAGTCCGCTATGAGTGGATCAATCTGCTTTTGATGTTCATTATGCAATAACCTTAATCCTGAGTAAATGAACTACTTCATGTATATGACTTGTGTACTTTGATGTTCCAATGGCTAAAGCGTCTCAGAGGTAGTAAGCTTATAGACCGGTTCGTTGGGTGCATGACTTGTATACGATGAAGGGTTTGTTTGCAGATATCGGAATCATAGCTCTGAGGAGTTAAAGGTATCCTCTTAAAGGCATTATACTGAATGTGAAAATGGACAAGGCCTTGGGTCGTCTACTGGGCGGATGACTTCTTATTCACATATGGTGAATAATCATTTTCTTGATTCGGTAGTATAATGGAACTTTAAGATAGCCTGATCAGTAGGATTAAACGGACTTTGACCTAAGGCTGATCATGGATATCATATGAGGGTTTTGCATATATGACAAGGTCATTGGATGGTAGCTCGTCACAGGCTTACGTAATACGGTATATAAGGAGTTCAGTTTCAGGTTTATAGTGGTGTGACTCTGAAATTAGTAATCATATGATTGAGTTGTTCGGTACAGAATGATGATCATATGGAATCACGGGAGCCCGATTATATATGTCCAATCAGTCTCTCTACTAGCTCCACATAATTCCTTAACGTTTGGCAAATTGATTTGTGTATGCTATTGGCTAGTTTATTATGCATGGATGGTGATGACACAGGATTAGGATGGTAGACAAGATTCTCTCCGGTTGGATTCAGATTTTGTTTTGGATAATAGAGTACACAATTATTCGAACTCCAAATAAAGTTGCCATAATTTTATTTGAGATTGGATTGGAGTTGTAGAAAATTATCCATGAGAACGAGAATTTGAAAAACAACCGTTTTGTGGAATTTGAAATTTGAATTTTGAAATTTGAAATTTGAATTTTGAAATTTGAAATTTGAATTTTGAATTTGAAATTTGAATTTGAAATTTGAATTTGAAATTCGAATTTGAAATTTAAATTTGAAATTTGAAATATGAAATTTGAAATTTGAATTTGAAATTTGAATTTGAAATTTGAAATTCAAATTTTGAATCACAGTCCAAGTAGGATTCGAATTTGTTGTGGAAAATCCACAAGGTTTGAAATTCGAATTTGAGTTGGATTTGGAGAGGATAATCTTGTTAGAATCCTACTTGAATTTTGAATCCAAATCCCAACAAATAAGGGACGAAATTTTTGAGGATAATGCTCATGAAAATTTCGGATTTTGTGGATTAGATTCAAGGGTAAATTCAAGCTTGAATCCTAGTTGAATTTGGATTCTCTTCTTCCCTAAAAGTGGCCGAAATTTTGGAGCCTAAATCCAAGGAGAATTCGGTTATTTTTTTGGATAAGGTTGAGATGAGATTTAGCTTGAAACTCCTAGTGGAATTTTGATTCTCCCTTATCCATAATGGCCGAAATCTTTTGGAGGATTTTCTCCTTGTGAATTTCGGATTTTTTGGTTAAAAAAAAGGGAGATAAGATTCTAGTTAAAATCTTGTTGAGATTTGGATTGGATCTATCCTAAGAAAACCGAATTTTTAGTGGAGATTATCCCTTGGAAAAATTCGGATTTTATGGGTTTGGATAAGGGAAAATATCTTTTCCTAATCCAATTCAAATTCAGAGATTCACCTCATGCAGGTCTATAAATAGAGGTCCTGCCACTCCAGTTCTCTCAGACCACAGACTCTCAGGTGAGCAGGCTTATTGTTGCACAGCTCATCGTGACAATAAAGTTCTTTAGAGATCTGGGTGGTCGGAAGAAGACTAGCAGTGCTAGCATACCGATCGAGGTTCAGAGTGCCCACACACTCAGCCATTCGGGAATTGGAGAATAGTAGAGAAGGCTAGTTGGTTGAAGCCTCCGGTCACTCTCCTCCTGTTCATTGGCGTCCTTGAGGTATGAGTTTTAATTGTTGTTGATTTATTGTATATGGCATCATGAGATATTTAACGATCTAAAATTTTTATTGTTCCGCTGCGCCACTCTGATACGTTTTTACCGATTTATTTACCTACAGGCTGCCGCAGCCCCATCCTGCCCGAGGGCAGGGGCTGCAGTCCCACCAAGGTTCGTCGGCCTATCCCGAGGGGTCGTGTCTCGATTTTCGTGTCATATTCCAATTTACCTATTAGGATCTCCAAAAATTAATTTGATTCCCAATTAAATTGAAATTTTCCACACAATCAAAATTTCAACCTTTAAATCAAATTTAATTTTTTTGGAAAAATAAATTACGGTCTTCCATCTTCAATTTCCTCCAAGACTAATTGCACAAAAATTCCTAAACCGTTTCCGGTATACAAAAATTCTAACCATAAAAATTCTAAGAGACAAAAATTAAAATCCATGGGAAAATTACAGTGTTAATAAACTGCTCCCATGGTTACATAAAAATTCCTAGATACAATTTTTCTAAATTCTAAGGAACCATAACCGGCATAAACAAGCATGCTTATAATAATTCAAAAAATTAAAATAACCACATACTTTATACATAATCCATGATAACAACATAAAGGAACCCTAGAATGCCACTCTCTAAATATCAAATCCATACATAAATAAAAAGACTAAGTAATTGTCTAATTTATGTATATGGCATAGTCATGAGATGGCTCTGATACCAATTGAAGGAAAATAAATCGGTAAAAACGTATCAGAGTGGCGCAGCAAAACAATAAAAATTTTTAGATCGTTAAATATCTCATGATGCCATATACAATAAACCAACAACAATTAAAACTCATACCTCAAGGACGCCAATCTTGCAGGAGGAGAATGACCAGAGGCTTCAACCAACTAGCCTTCTCTACTATTCTCCAATTCCCGAATGGCTGAGTGTGTGGGCACTCTGAACCTCGATCGGTATGCTAGCACTGCTAGTCTTCTTCCGACCACCCAAATCTCTAAAGAACTTTATTGTCACGATGAGCTGTGCAACAATAAGCCTGCTCACCTGAGAGTCTGTGGTCTAAGAGAACTGGAGTGGCAGGACCTCTATTTATAGACCTGCATGAGGTGATTCTCTGAATTCGAATTGGACTAGGAAAAGATTTTCTCCCTTATCCATAACCAAAAAATCTGAATTTTCCAAGGGAGAATCTCCACAATTAAATTCAGTTTTCCTAGGATAAATCCAATCCAAATCTAAACAAGATTTTAACTAGAATTTTATCTCCCTTTTCCAACCAAAAAATCCGAATTTTTCTTGGAGAAAATCTCCTCATAAATTTCAGCCATTATGGATAAGGGAGAATCAAAAATTCCACTAGGATTTTCAAGCTTTAATCTTATCTCAACCTTATCCAAAATAACCGAATTTCCTAGGAGATTTTCTCCCTAATTTCGGCTACTTTTCAGGGAAGGAGAGAATCCAAATTCAACTAGGATTGAAACTTGAATTTTCCCTTGAATCCTATCCACAGAAACCGAAATTTGCTTGAGGATTATCCTCAAAATTTCATCCCTTATTTGTTGGGATTTGGATTCAAAATTCAAGTAGGATTCTAACAAGATTATCCTCTGCAAATCCAACTCAAATTCGAATTTCAAACCTTGTGGATTTTCCACAACAAATTCGAATCCTACTTGGACTGTGATTCAAAATTTGAATTTCAAATTTCAAATTCAAATTTCAAATTCAAATTTCAAATTTCAAATTTCAAATTTAAATTTCAAATTCAAATTTCAAATTCGAATTTCAAATTCAAATTTCAAATTCAAATTTCAAATTCAAAATTCAAATTTCAAATTTCAAAATTCAAATTTCAAATTTCAAAATTCAAATTTCAAATTCCACAAAACGGTTGTGTTTCATATTCTTGTTCTCATGGATAATTTTCTACAACTCCAATCCAATCTCAAATAAAATCATGGCAACTTTATTTGGAGTTCCAATAATTGTGTACTCTATTATCCAAAACAAAATCTGAATCCAACCGGAGAGAATCTTGTCTACCATCCTAATCCTGTGTCATCACCATCCATGCATAATAAACTAGCCAATAGCATATACAAATCAATTTACCAAACGTTAAGGAATTATGTGGAGCTAGTAGAGGGACTGATTGGACATATATAATTGGGCTCCCGTGATTCCATATGATCATCATTCTTTACCGAACAACTCAATCATATGATCACTAGTTTCAGAGTTACACCACTATAAACCTGAAACTGAACTCCCAATTATATACTGTATTACGTAAGCCTGTGACGAGCTATCATCCAATGACCTTGTCATATATGCAAAACCCTCATATGATATCCATGATCAGCCTTAGGTCAAAGTCCGTTTAATCCTACTGATCAGGCTATCTTAAAGTTCCATTATACTACCGAATTAAGAAAATGTTTATTCACCATATGTGAATAAGAAGTCATCCGCCCAGCAGACGACCCAAGGCCTTGTCCATTTTCACATTCAGTATTATGCCTTTAAGAGGATACCTTTAACTCCTCAGAGCTATGATTCCGATATCTGCAAATAAACCCTTCATCGTATACAAGTCATGCACCCAACGAACCGGTCTATAAGCTTACTACCTCTGAGACGCTTTAGCCATTGGAACATCAAAATACACAAGTCATATACATGAAGTAGTTCATTTACCCAGGATTAAGGTTATTGCACAATGAACGTTAAAAGTAGATTGATCCACTCATAGCGGACTACGTAGATCAATCACGCTTTAGTCCCGGTCTAATATGTCACCACCAAGCAACATATCCATGTCTGTACTTGGGCGTCCAGCTCCAGACAGTCAAGACAAACCGTCCCCTCAAAGGCTTTAGACAACATAATAGTCTTAACATGAGTTGGATGCTCGGTCTAACCCCATAGACTACAGACCATAGTTTAGACTGCTAACTTTAGAACATTATCTTCTCGCATACAAAAGTCCATTGCATGCAACGTTCTAATAGTTTTAACACAAGCAGTCAGTGAGCCATATTTGCTTACATTTACTTTAACATGTAAATTAGACGAGGACAGATAGCAATGTAATGAATAACCTCTATGTATATATAATTTTATTATCCAGTTCAAATAAATACATCAAAATGTCTCTAATACTTAGGGCATTTCCTAACAGCGACGAGGGAGTTAAGACCTACCAAGCTCATGAAGCAACTCCAAGCTTATAAGTGAATGATCAAGGATGGTAATGTGATCCAACTTAAGGGATAGGCCAACTTGGCGAAATCTTTTAAACCCTCTAGGAAAAAGAAGAAACCAAAGAAGAAGTAGGTGGCTTCCAGTTCTTCTATTCCTCGTAGTTCTTCTATTCCTCCTATCTCAGATGGGAAGAAAAAGAATAACAACAACAAGCCCAAGGACCCCGAAAAGTCTAAGTGCTTCCACTATGGGAAGGTAGGTTACTTCAAGAAGGCTTGCCGGAAATTCCTAGCTACCAAGGGCAAGAAAGGTAAGGAGGTTCATTATTTAGAAGCATGTTTGGTGGAAGAATTGAAAGATACTTGGGCCATTGATTCAGGTGCTACTAATCATGTTTATGTTTCTTTGCAGGGGTTCATGGAAACGAAAAGTTCACAAGATATGAGTCTTTCATTGAGGACTGGAGATGGTAGCTTGGTGATGGCTCAGGCAATGGGAGATGTTTATCTTTATTTTGATGAATTTAGGTTTATTCTATTGAAAAACTATTTTTATGTTCCTAATTTTAGGAGGAACCTTATATTAGTAGCTTATTTAATAAAAGATTCTTATTTAATTTCTTTTAATAAAATAGTTGATATTCGCCAAAACAAGCCTTTTATCTGTTCTAGATAGATAGAAGGGACCTTTATTTAGTCAAGCCTAAGATGTACTCACTGCTTATCACTGAATTAACTGATAACTCTAAAATGTTGAATGTTTCTTGCTCTAACAAGGTGTACCTTTTAAAAGGTTGGCATTTAAGACTTAATCATATTAATCAGGATAGGATTCAAAGGTTGATGAAAGATGGTCCTTTGAAAACTCTAAAAGAGGTACGTTTTCCTTAATGTGAATCTTGTCTTGAGGGTAAGATGATCAAGAGGTCTTTTGGAGCTAAAGGTAATAGGGCTCAGGAACTCTTAGAAATTGTGCACATTGATGTATGTGGTCCCATGAACGTCATTATATGAGGAGGGTTCGGGTATTATGTCTCATTTATAGATGATTACTCAAGGTATTGATATGTTTACCTAATGCACTGCAAGAGCGAAACCTTTGTCAAGTTCACAGAGTATTGTGCGGAAGTGGATAAGCAATTAGGTAAATCCGTAAAGACACTTTGATTCGATCGAAGTGGTGAATACCTCTCCAATGAATTTCTAGGACATCTTGTAAAGAATGAGATATTATCTTAATTGACTATACCTAGTACTCTATAGTAAAATAGTGTAGTCGAAAGGAGAAACAGGACTTTATTGGATATGATGCGGTCCATGATGAGTTATTCAATGCTGGCGTTATCATTCTGGGGATATGCACTATAAATGACATGCTATATTTTGAACCAAGTTCTAAGTAAATCAATTCCTAAGACTTCGTATGAATTTTGGTGAGGCAGGAAGCCCTCCCTTGGACATATGAGAATATGGGGCTGCCCTACACATATACTGGATAGGGATGCGAAGAAGTTGGAACCGTGATCTGAATTATGCATGTTTGTAGGGTATCCTAAGGGAACTAAGGGAGGTCTATTCTATAACTCGAGGGAATAAAAAGTCATTGTTTCAACCCATGCAACATTCCTAGAAGAGTCACATAAATGACTTTAAGCCTCAAAGTAAGATGGTGCTAGAGGAGTTGTCAAGTGATAGAACTGCTCCACATGGTTTTGGTCTTGGATGCAAGTCTGAGTTCTAGTGAAAGATCTATAAATGATCAATATTTTAGGATGCTTCATCATAGTGGGAGGGTTTCAAGGAAACCTAATTTCTTCGTGTATGATGCTGAGGTATATAAGGCGGAAGCTCATGAATATGATGATGATCTGGTCACTTATGATGAAACTATAAATGATGTTGATTTTAAATCTTGGAAACAGGTCAGGAATAATGAGATAGATTCTATGAAATCCAACTTTGTTTAGGAACTTATGGACCTAGTAAATGGGAGAAGACCCATTGCGTGCAAGTGGGTCTATAAAAGAAAGAGGGATGCGGAAATGAGAGTTAAAACTTTCAAAGCTAGACTTGTGGCAAAGGGATACACGTAAAAGGCTGGAATCGATTACGATAAAACCTTTTCATCTGTTGCTATGCTGAATTCTATTTGCATTCTTTTGTCTATTGCTGCGGCTCTTGATTATAAGATCTAACAAATGGATGTCAAGATGGCATTCTTAAATAGGCATCTTGAGCAAAGTATCTATATGATATAACCTGAAGGGTTCATGGTAAAAGGCCAAGAGAGAAAAGTTTGCAAGTTGCTTAGATCTATTTATGGATTAAAGCAAGCATCCCATTCATGGAACCAAAGGTTTGATTAAGCGATCAAAACATTCGGTTTTGGAGCAGAACATTGATGAACCTTGTGTTTATAAACATATTAAGGATGAAAGAGTGGTCTTTCTAGTGCTTTATGTCAATGATATACTACTCATTGGAAATGATGTAGGGAACTTTTCATCAATCAAACTTTGGCTATACCAACAGTTTGATATGAAAGAATTGGGAGAAGCTAATTATGTTCTAGGCATTCGTCTCTTTAGAGATCGAAAGAACAAAATGATAGCATTATCTTAAGCTTCATACATAGAAAAATAATTGAAAAGTATGCAATGCAAGAGGTAACGAAAGGTTCACAACTTTCTATTACCAGGCTAACTCTTTCATCAGCTAATTGTCCCAAGACATCGAAAGAAAGAGAGCGTATGAATAAGGTCCCTTATGTATCCGTTGTGGGTAGCCTTATGTATACTATGCTTTACGCTCGCACAGACATTTGTTTTATAGTAGGTATGGTAAGTCGATATCAAGCGAATCCTAGAATCAAGTACTGGCAAGCTGTGAAGCATATATCTAAGTATATTGAAGCCCTTAGCATTTTAGTTATGTGTTTTTATGATTGTGTGCTTGAGCTTTAAGTTCTTGTGGATGGATGTGTTAATAGATGTTTTAGGGTTAGCTGGGAACCAACCTGTCCCATTTTTTAAGCCATGGTTTTGGCCATTTTTGAACATGTTATGGTCTGATTTTGGGAATTTATAAATATGAAGTTTTAAGCAAATTTTGTTATGGTCGTTTTTGCATCAAATAGGCTTTGGCCAAAAATGACTCTAAGATAGGTTTTCGAGGTAGTTTTCAACCGGAGTTGAAAACTAGGACTGAAATCCTGAGCAACAGGAATAGTCTCGGATTTTTATAAAAATGACTAGATTAGAGTCCAAACCAAGTCTCGAACTCAACACAAAAGTTTTAGATCTCGTCAAAATCTTTAAGATGACCTGTGCAAATTTTAAAATTTTGGCAATTTCAGGCACCAAACAGAGCAGTTTTTAAACAAGCGTAAAACTAGAATTTTTCTAAAACTGGGCGCGAGTTTTAGCCATTGGTTTGTTGAGTTTAGGGCCCATTAGAGTTTAATTTAAGCTCCGAGATGAACACGAGAGTTGTTCATCTCATCGAGGACTAAAGGTTTCATGTTTGCCAAATTCACAAATTAAATCATTTCAAATAAGTTTTAAATAGTTTTCAGTAAGATGGTTCAAGAACCACTTTTAAATATAAACACCAAAATGTGTTCTTTCCCTTTAAAATGAAAAAAAATGGTTTTGATAAGGCACCCTAACCTTCCAACAGTGTCATATGGGGACGATTTCAAATAGCATAGATTTTCCCCAAAAATTTTATAAGATTTCTAAAACAACTTTCTTAAAAATGAATAAACGATAGAGGTAGCCCGGTTGGCTACTACACCAAATACGCAAAGTAACCCGATAGGCTACATAGTCAGTGATACGCGAGGTAACCGATCAGTTGATTGGTCGGTTAACCATTCAAGGACCGAGTTTGAATGAGATAGTGAGGAACGGTGATTAATTTGTCAAGTTGACAAATTAATCATGAACGATTAGAGATTAGATACTAAATTCCTAAAGTAGAGCGGTTGGGTACCAATAGGCATCAGTACCACACAACATATAAAATTTATAGTCACAAATGACCATAGTGACCCAAGAGCCAAGTTTAACAAAGATACGTTATAATTACAAGTCACTACCTGTAAATTTCAACAAAGACGATGTATAAAATTTTTCTACTGACAAGTAAGTACAACGCCGCCTACAACATGAGCAAAAATGAGTTTAAAGTATTGTTTTTACACTATGTTAAGTATGCAAACCGTGGACAGTTATTGAATAGCATATTATAAGAGCATATCGTTTCATAATCACGTAGAGTGATGAAAGCATGAGTTAGATGCCATACATCCCTATCACGTCAGGTTAAGGGATAGCCTAGTAGAGCATATGGCCTGATCAGATAAACAATTGAGTAATTATTAAGCGTGTCGTACTGCCTCTCCCGCTTGAAGAGGTTTTTCAGTTTAAGTATAATGAGCCTAAGCCTATGGCTCTTAATACATAACGGGCGCAAGGCCCACGAGCACAAGGCTCACTATGATCATGGATGTTTCTGATGATCCATGCAGAGTTTGATACTAACACATGGACCCTCAGTAAAGTAAGAAAAGATAATGAATAATGAAGCATAATATGAGCATAATCAGTTCATGCATTGTTCATGATATACCTTAGCTATAGTTACAGCATGCTTCCAGCTATAGTAGATATGCATTCAGTTACATGATGTTTTCTGTTTTGCATTCAGTTATGTGATGTTTCAGTTATGAATTTAGTTATGTGTGATGCTTGGGATTTGCATGCAGTATGTGGAATGATTTAGTGCATGACATGCTTATATGTTTTAAGTATGTATTATGTTTGAACACGTTTTGTAGATAGAACGTTGTACTTATTGAGCGTAAAGCTCACAGTGTGTGTGTTCATGCTGTAGGTAAGCGACTTATAACTTAGACCTCGATGGATGGTGATGGCGACAGAGGCGGATGTGAGGGTGAGGTTATGGATACCACCGCAAGTGTTGACTTCCGCACAGCATTAAACAAACATTTTCTTTTTGAGTAGTAACTAGTTAAACAATTTCATAAGTATGTATGTAAGATTGAACTTCAGTTGTTTTAGACCTTTGTATTTGTAAAGTATATGTACGCACGTGAATAGTAGAACATACGTATATATATCAAAAAAATATATCTCTAAAATTATAGTATTAAGTAAGTAAGTTCTAGTAATAGATTTCAAGTAAGTTTAAGTATCAGTACCAAGTTTTAAGTGATGGTCCAGGCCACTCAGGGTTCGGGCTATCACAGAACAAACTCTCTGATATCTGTGTATCTAGGTACGGCAGGTGGTAGTGTCTCTACCCTGCTCTCCGGAGGGTCTGGAACTGGTGTCAGGCTCATAGGTGGAAATTAATGTATCATAATATGCCTAAACTCAGTGCAATCAAGCCCTAACAGCATGTCCTTGTTGCAATACTCCCAGAACATCCGTGCGTCTCCATGGAATGTGCCGACTGCCAACATGATCCAGTAGTCCTCGTCAATGTCGCATTGACGCATGATCATGTCCACATCGTGTAGCCAATCTTTAGTATCAATCCCCTATTGACCTCCCTCGATAGTGGATGTATGACTGTGTGACGCACCGTGCCGTCAGTGGCCCGGATCGTCACTAAAAACTTGCTACTTTAAATAATACTTATACTTTCTTACAATTGATACTTAAAGTTACTTAATTAGATACCAAAATTTTAAGTATATATATTTTTTTTTGACTGCGTACATACTTACTATTCACATACGTGTACTATTAACGGCTACTATTAAAAAATACTACTTAATAGTTACTATTCAAAAATATTGTTTAATGATTACTATGCATAAATACTATTTAACGATTACTGTTCAAAAATACTATTTATCGATTTCTATTTAAAAGTACCACTTAATGGTTATTATTCAAAAATACCATTTAACCATCACTATTCAAAAATACTATTTAATGATTACTATTCATAAATGCTGTTTACCCAAAAATTATGTGGAAGAATACTTGTGGTGTGTCCACAACATCTCCTCACATCCGCCTCCGCTATCGTCATCGCCCATTGATAATTAAGCCATAGGAAGCTTACCTACAGCATGAAAACACTTCGTGAGCTTTATGTCCAGTAAGTACAACATGTTACCACAAAATATGTTTATACATAGTACATACTTAAAATCACATAAGCATGTTATGTACCAGGCAACAAATCCCATATCATCACATAACATATCATTGAATATAAAACTTTACATACATTATGCATAGTAGAATATATCGTGTACTGAAATGCATTTTACTATAACTAGAAGCATGGTGAACTATAACTAATGCATGATCCGGTTATGTTCATTTATGCTTCAGTATTCTTTTTCTTCTTATCTATTTAGGGCCTATGTGTCAGTACCATGTGTGCACAAACCATCAGTAATGCCCGTGGTTAAAAGCCAGAGAGCCATCAATGGATGCTCAACTTTCTGCTTTAACTTATCTTAAAAACCCTTTCAACTGAAAAGGCTGGTACGATATGCCTATAAATTTCCATCTTATTTATCTTTTCTAGCCACGGGGTTCTCTAAGCTGTCCCTAATCGTACGCTATAGGGACGTATGGCATCTAACATGATCTTTCACCAATCTACTTAATTGTGAAACTATATGCTTTTAAATATGCTGTGCATCAACGTGTGCATGGAATACTTACTTAACATACTGAAAGACATCATTTTAACTTCATTTTATTCATTCTATAGGCGGAGTTATACTTACCTAAATTGCAAGCAAATGCATACTCGTACTCATGCCTCTATCAGCTTATAGGTTACCACGTATCATCAATAAGGTATCTTATCAGCACCTTCACTGAGTCACTAATACTGTTAGTGACTATTACTTGTGTTTCTATGTGGTACCGAGGCCCATCGGTATCCTATTGGCCTACTTTGGGGATTTGGTATCTAACTCCTATTGTCGTTTGATTAACTTTCTTCTTAACAAATTAATCACCGTTCCTCACAGTGTCATTCAGAATACGGTCCTTGACTGGTTGCCAATCAATCAACTAACTGGTTTCCTCGCGTATTGATAACTAGGTAGCCTACCGGGTTACTATACATAAACTTGGTGTAGTAACCGACCTGGTTACTTTGCCTATTTGGGGGTGGTAGCCTACCAGGCTACTATTCCTTGGTGTAGTGGCCTACCGGGCCACTATGGTTTATTTGGTGTAGTAGCCTACTAGGCTATTAAGGCTTGTTTGGTGTAGTAGCCTACCGGCTACACACACTATTTTGTTTATTTAAGAAAATCATTCTGGTTAACTTATAAAATTCTTGAAAAAATTACATGTTTAGAACCCGTCCCCTTATCACCCTGTTGGAAGGTGGGGGACATTTTTGTGAAAACCATGTTTACATTTTAAGTGTTAATTTTTGAGGCTGCATTTTAAAGGTGGTTTTAAAACCACTTTTGAAAACTATTTTGAAACTTGATCGACACGACTTTGTTTGTAAATTTGATGAACACAAAAGTTTTCCTCCTCGATGAGATGAACAAATCTTGTGCACACCTCAGAGCTCAATTCTAACTCTAACTAGCCCTAATCTTACTAAACCTATAGGCTATGTGCCTAGTTTTTACGAAAATCCTAGTTTTGTGTTGTTTTGAAAATAGCTCGGTTTAAGGCCAGAAACGGCCATATTTTTAAAACACGCATAGGTCGTTCTCAAGATCTCGACGAGATATACAACTTTTATGTTAAGCTCGAAGTCCAGTTCGGACTCTAAGTAGTCCATTTTTAATAAACCCGAGACTGATTTCTGGATTCAGATTTTGTTCCTAGTTTTGCGCACCGAGTGAAAACCACTCGAAAAACCTATTGTGATGTTGTTTTTGGCCAAAGGCTATTTGATGCAAAAATGACTGTATCGAAATTTTCTTAAAAAATGTATTTTATCAAATCCCAAAATCAGACCTAACAGGGTCAAAATAGCCAAAATCCTTGGCCTATCCTTGAGGACGGATTGTGTCCAATCACTAAAAATATTTATGCTCTCATTTGCACACAACCATTCGTAAAAATAATGTAAACATAACCACAACCATATAAAACTTAAAGGCTTAAAATAAACTTATTACAAACCATTTACATAAACAAATACACATAAATGGCCTTGATTAAAATCTTAAAATCACTAAATCACCAAGGGTAGGGTTTTCGGTTATTACCTTTGTGCTTTGAACCAAGCACGATTTTGAACCGAGACTTGATGACCAAAATGGCCATGGATAACCAAGGGAATAAGGGTCAGTTTTTGCTAGCAAAATACCAAAATAATATCTCTTAGTATCAAATCAAATCAGCATCTACAAACCATAAAGATTGATTCGAAATCTTACCCTTGAAAGACTTAGAATGACTTGGAATAAAAAACTCTAACACAAGCTTGAAGGGGGCTAGCTTTTGGTAAGTTTTTGGCTTGGTTTTGGCTTGCAAAATGGTGGTTTTGGGGCTATGGAAGTGATTGAATGGCTGCTGCTTGGAAAAAAGGGAAAGAGAGTTGTGTTTTTTTTGGAGGTGTGAAATGAAAGAAACATAAGCTAAGGTAAGGTCACCCTTTTTATAGGAAAACTCTAAGCAAGCTTAACCAACTTAAGCTTAATTAATCAAGCCAAATTTAGGCTAATTTAGGGACAAAATTCTGCCCATCTCAGCCCATTCCCACCGGATTTGCTACAGCCATAATGGAGGGGAAGAATAAAAAATGGCATGATGTAAGATGATGGGAAGTGATGTAAAATTTAGCATTGTTTATACAATGTATCATAAACTAATCCAATATTTTATTTGCCACTTTTTAGGGTTTTTAGTAGCTGAAAACTAGCTGGTTTTCCAGCTGGAGAACATTGTTTTATGCCAAGAAAAATTCAACCATGTTGCTCTCTTCGCATTTCAGTTTTCTACTGCGGTTTTCGGTCCTTTCTCGGTAGTGTTCTAATTTTTATCTGGAAATTAGATTTTCTGAATCTGATTTTTGTACTGATCATTCCTAGTTAGTTTACACTGTCTAAGAGCTCATTCTGTACTAGTTTACTATTTATTTTCTATACTGTGATTGTGTCTACACTGTGTTGTCCTTTTGCATGCAAACCGAGGCGTTCCCGGGTGAAATTTCAGACACAGTCTCTCTTGACTAATTTGGATGTGTTGATTTCAATTTTATCAGTCTTATGTACGTCCAAGGTCGTCTGGACCAGTTTTCAGGATCTGTGTGATCCTATCTCGAAAAACGTGTCAAGTGCCCGATTGACTAATTTGGGCGTCCTAAGTCTAAATATATCAGTTTCGAGACAAGTAAAAGTCCATCTTGACCCTCTTCCTGATACTACGTATCCCTTAGATAAAAATTCACAGTTTGTGCCCAATTAACCAAATTGGGCCTACTGACTGTGAATATATCAGTTTTAAGTCAAATTAAGGCCGTCTTGGCCAGTAACTTGACACTGTGTTTTTCACTATTCACTATTCACTGCTTTCTATTCTAACTGACTAGTCTAAGCATTCTGACTCCGATTTTGTCAGTTTTTAGATGAGAAAAGGTCATTTGGACTATTTTCTCGGTATTGTACCCTACTAGGGTTTCTATCGATGTGATGCACAAACATTCGGTCCTAGCGTTCTGGTTATCTATTCACCAGTCTTATGTCAGGAAATTGTCATCTGGACCAGTTTCCTGATACTGCTTATTTCATACACTTATACATATAATAGGGTGGACCGAATTCACTGTCAATTACCCCCTTTCACTGTATGAATAGTACCTGAACAGTACTGTATTTGTTTAGTCTATTCAATTGGAATTTATACCGTATTTTTCAACTTAATTGCTTATTACATAGTAATTAAGCTGCATCAATTGCGAGAGTCATTTCAGTGGCTCCTTACTTCTTACACGGCCTCCTAGAAGGGCGTGTACAAGGCTACACGGGTGTGTACTAATTAAGCTGGCTCAACACAGCCATGTCTTGGAACAAGTTCATTCTACCAATTGGTACACGGCCTCCTACATGGGCGTGTACCTGGCCGTGTTCACTTACCCTGCCATGTTCATTTACACGGCTTCATGCACGTGCACAGCACCAACGTTACACGGCCAATTACACGGTCGTGTACCTAACCGTGTTCACTTGCCCGTCTCACACACGTATAGATTGGATAGTACACGACCACTTACACGGCCGTGTATATGCCCATGTTCTTCAATATTGCACTAAAATGCATCAAATTATGCCTTAATTTCTCATTAAATGAAAATTAAATTATAAGAATGGAGTGGTCCTTACAACCTACCCCCCTTACAAAATTTTTGTCCTAAAAAATTAGAATAAATTTGGGAAGTCTCTTCTCATATCTTCTTCCCGTTCCCATGTAGCTTCTTCGAGGTTATGGTTCCGCCATAATACTTTTACAAGCAGAATCACTTTATTCCTAAGAACTTTATCTTCCTTGGCTAGAATTTGCATGGGTTTTTCTTCATAGGTCAGATCGGTGTGTACTTTAACCAGCTTCTGACTCAGAATGTGGGAGCTGTCTAGCACGTACTTCTTTAACATCGAGATGTGGAACACGTTATGCACTGTTGCTAGTTCGGGAGGGAGTGCTAATCTGTAGGCTACCTTCACAACTTTCTCGAGAATCTCGAAAGGTCCTATATATCTAGGACTGAGCTTTCCTTCTTCCCAAAGCACATCACCCTTTTCATGGGTGCCACCTTGAGAAAAACTAAATCTCCTTCTTGAAATTCAAGAGGCTTCTGTCGTTTATCCACGTAACTCTTTTGGCAGCTATGAGCTGTATATAAGCTTCACGTCTTCTATTGTGCTCTTGACGAAGTCAGTACTGGTGAGCTGTTTCTCTCTAGTTTCATGCCAATGCACCGGAGATCTACATTTCCTTCCATAGAGTGCCTCATACGACTCCATCCCAATCGAGGAATGTTAGCTATTATTGTAAAAGAACTCTATTAGTGGTAGCTTCTGATCCCAGTTCCCTTTAAAATCTAGGGCACACGCTCTCAACATATCCTCTAACGTCTGAATGGTTCTCTCTGACTAGCCATCAGTTTGAGGATGGAAGGCTATGTTGAACTTCAACTTGGTTCCCATTAAAGCTTAAACGCTCTACCAAAACCTTGAAGTGAAGCATCCATCGCGATCTGAGATGATCGATTTCGGTACACCGTACAGTCTTACTATTTAGGCCAAGTACATTTCTGCCAGTTTATCTACTGAATAGTTTAGCTTCATGGCTAAAAATCGAGCTGATTTCGTTAATTGTCTACGATTACCCAGATTGCATCATTTCCACTAGAGGTTATGCGCAATCCGACTATGAAATCCATTGTGATTTGCTCCCATTTCCACTCTGGTAGCTCAATCTTTTGCAGTTCTCTTCCCGGTCACTAATGCTCTACTTTGATTTTTTGACATGTGAGCCACTTTGCTACGAACTCAACGATGTCGTTTTTCATCCCCGGCCACCAAAAACTCGCTTTTAAGTCCTAGTACATCTTATTCACCCCTAGATGTACCGAGTATGGTGTGTCATGGCCTCTGAAAGGATCCTTTTCTTGTGTTCTTCCTCCTTTGGGACACACACTCTATCTCCAAAATAAAGTATGCCATCCTTAGAAACTTAAAACTCTGAACCCTGGCCCTCTATTGCCTCCTCTTTAAGCTTGATTAGGGTTAAATCGAGGTCTTGGTCAGCTTTAATTTCTCCTAGGAGTATCGACTGGAGGGTCATTTCGGACAACCTCCTATTAAAAGCTCGATCTCACTACTACGTAGTTCCTTCTATATGGCGTCTGGTAAGGCATGGATAGCCATGAGCGATGACGTATGCTTTCTACTTAGCGCGTCGAGCACCTTATTTGCTTTCCCTGGATGATATAGGATTTTACAGTCATAATCCTTCACTAGTTCCAGCTATCTTCGTTGCCTCATGTTGAGCTCTTTCTGCTTGAAGATATATTTGAGGCTTTGGTGGTCCATGTAGATCTCACACTTGATGCCATATAAGTAGTGCCTCCATATTTTAAGTGCAAAGACGACCACTGCAAGCTTCAGGTCGTGTGTCAGGTAATTCCTTTCGTGGTTCTTGAGTTGTCGCGAAGCATATGTGACCACTCTACCACCTTGCATTAATACAACTCCTAGTCCAGTCTTGGATGCATCCCTGTAAATCACAAAATTCCCCTATCCAGCATCCAGTATAGTCAGGATTGGAGCGCTCGTGAGTCTACTTAATAACTCTTGGAAGCTTTTCTCACACTTGTCCATCTATTCATACTTCTTTTCCTTCTTAGTCAGTGCTGTGACTAGTGCGGCTAGCTTTGAAAAACCTTCAACGAAACATCGATAGTAGCCTACTAATCCTAAGAAGCTATGGATTTCTATCACATTCTTTGGAGTCGGCCAGTCACTAACTTCTTCAACCTTTGTCGGGTCTACTGATACTCCTTCCTTAGAGACCACTTGACCAAGGAAGTGGACATTTTCCAGCCAAAATTCACACTTGAAAATTTTGACATACAGCTGATGCTCCTTTAAATTGAGTAGAACAGCTCTCAAATGCTCCTCGTGCTCCTCATTTGTCTGGAATATACAAGTATGTCATCGATAAACACAATGACAAACTTGTCTAAGAATTCCTTGAACACTTGGTTCATCAGGTCCATGAAAGCTGCAGGTGCATTGGTCAACCCGAATGACATAACGAGGAACTCGTAATGTCCATATCATGTTTAGAATGCTGTCTTGGGTATGTCTGTACCTTTGATCCGTAATTGGTAATACTGGGAACATAGGTCAATTTTTGAAAATACTATAGCACCTCAGACCTGGTCGAACAGATCGTCAATCCATAGCAATGGATACTTGTTCTTTATGGTGATCTTGTTCAGCTCCTAATAATCTATGCACATCTGTAATGTTTCGTCCTTCTTTTTCACGAATAAGACTGGTGCTGCTCATGGTGAACAACTCTGTTGGATAAAACCCTTGTCCATCAATTCCTTTAACTGAGTTTGGAGCTCCTTCAACTCCGCTGGTTCCATTCTGTAGGCACCTTGGATACGGGTGCTGACCCTGGTAACAGCTTTATCTCGAATGATATTTCTCTCTCTGGTGGAAGACCTGGGAGATCCTCTGGAGACACTCCTACGAACTCCTTGACGACTGGTACGCTATCTGGCCCTGCTTCTGCTTCTTGGGTCTTATCCACTATGTGTGCAAGGAAGCCGATGCATCTGCTAGATAGAAGCTTCTGGGCCTTCATGGCAGAAATCATCATCTTGGGTTGTTTCAATGATAAACCCTCGTAGACATACTTCTCATGTCCGACCGGCTTGAAGGTAACCTTTTGTCTCTGACAGTTTATGATGGCGTGGTACTTAGCGAGGAAATCCATCCCCACTATTACGTCATAGTTGTGCATGTTAAGGATGATTAGGTTTATACTTAGCTCCCGTCCATAGATAATTACTGGTACGTGGCATAACCAGTAATTAGACAACAAAACTTCCCCAGAGGAAAGAGCGGTTTGAAAAGTTTGGTTCATTTTATCTACATTTTAGCCTATCTTCCTAGCAAACTCTGATAATGTGAATGAATGTGTTGCTCTAGAATCAAACAAAACCAGTGCAGTGAAGTTGGTGACAGAAAGCTGACCTATCACCACGGTCGAGGTTTTGGCTTCCACATCCTCCCTTATGAAAGCATAGATCCTCCCCTGCGTCTCTGGAGCTTCTAATATACCCTGGGTGATTGACGGACCTTTAATTCTAGCTTGGGCAGTGTGTAGTTGTTCGCTGGTGGGGTGGGCTTGGCCTTATTGGTGTTGTGGGTTCGAGTGGCACTGTTTGGTGAAGTGGCCTTCCTTACCACAGATGTAACAACCACTAGTTCCAAGGCGGCATTCTCCTGAGTGGTTCTTCGCACACTTTGGACAAGGTGGGTGTTGATTTCTGTTTCCCCCCCAATTGTGCTTCTTTTGGGAAAAATTCCTCTACTGCCCCTGGTTGCCCTAGTTTCCTTTTCTTTTGTTGTTGTTGTGGTTGAAATGTCTGTGGTGTTCGCTGGCCCCTGTGTTCTACCCCTTGTGTTGTGAGTCAGAATTTGGCCTTCCCTTGATCTGCTTCGGTTGATTCTTCTCTTCTCTCTTTACCTTGAAGATCTAGGCCCTCCTCTCCTTGTCTTAGGCTAGCCAATATTCAGCTTGGATGGCCCTACTGACACATTTGGCCATCGTTGTAGGTCCATGGCTGCCGCTATAGACTTGGATGGCTATGTCCGTCTGGAACATTTTCAGCATCCTTTTACTTTCTCCTTTTCCATCAGCAATAAGTCAAGGCAAAGTCATGCCAGTTGTTTGAACTTTCTTACAGCCTCTATGACCGTCATGTTACTGTGGTGTAGATTGTTGAATTCGTCCTGCAAGAATGCTAGGGCTTCATCGTTGAAGTACGTTTCCCTGAACTCAGCGATGAAGTCCACCCAGTTCATTTCATTAATGTTCCTCCTAATAGCCACGGTCTTCCACCACTGGCATGCTCCTTTGCATAGGGCAAGGGAGGCACATAGTACTTTCTCCCTCTCCGATAGCCCTATGAGGTCTAGGATGACCTGAACGTCAGTCAACCAGTCATCTGCTTTAATAGGGTTCATCGTCCCATCAAATTCGGGTAACTTCATGCACCTAAACCACTCGTATGGGTCACCTTCTCTATGGGCTGGCATAAAGACATTGGCTGCTGTGGGGGTAGCCACAGCCAGTGGTGCTGGCATTGTCTGGACTGGTGGGACCGCTTGTTCTCAAGGGGCATCAGGGATACTGGTACTGCTTGAGCTAGCACCTCTACCAGTTGTGGTGCCTATTTTTGTCAGTTCATTTGCTCTCGGAGTTGAGCTAGCTCTTGTTATTGATTCATCATCATTTCTTGCATAACGGCGAGCTGTGTCATTAGCTCGTCCTCACGGGTGGCTTGGTTAGTCTATGCTCTTATTCTCGCCATCATCCCTATGTAAGACTATCATATAATGGGAAAAGAGAACATGAGTTCTTTAAACTTTGTACTTGGGACTCGTGTTACATATCATTTTCTTTCTTACTTAACAATTTTATTTAAGTCGGTGATGCCCAGTACAATTGTCGCATTGTATTGGAACATTAACCACGTGCCAGGAATCGTCCTGCACTTTTCATTATGCTTTGATCATACTCGTGGAAAATCATGTTTAGGCCCTTAGGGCAAAACTTAACTGTTTTTTCATAAAACATCTTACAAAATATATGTATACTCGAAAATACATACAAACTTCTAGTTCGGTGGGAGTGATCCTTATAATTGTCGCCATTCAGTTTATTCTCAGTAAGTATTGAAATGAGGGGTGTCGGTGACATTTTGAACTGAAATAAAATTATACTAGACATCATTACAAAGCCCAAGCAAATATACAGATAATTTAGCAAAGAAAACATACAAGTATGTACCTACATGAAACTTGAAAAACACGTAGCATTGCAACGGTAATTCTCAGCACCTATTGCCCCAAGCCACCGAGGGGTAGTCATGAAAACAAATAGCTGGAACATGGACCCCGTCCAATTAATATATGTTGCCTTAAATCCTCTAAGGTTAAGACATATATTAATAACCGCTTATTTGGCCACCAGTTTAGTTAACAGAGCTTCTAGGGAAGGTTAATAACTAAACGAGTCTTGAGTGTATAACCATTGTTTACGTAGCCCGATCCACGTCCTACCAAGCCACCGAGGGGTGGTCATGAATAGGATCATACTCGAACATGTTTTCCACATAGGAGATCCAATCTAGTATACCGGCGGCGGTAAACACCTACCGAGGGGCGTGGTCAGGGCAGAACTGACACGAGACGTTACCATGCTTTCACATATGGATCAACAATGGAGGCTGTGGATTTTGTTTGAAACCCTTTCCCACTCAACATTTTGAAAAGCATGCAAGTTTTGACAAATTATGTATGATCAATATAGTATGAGCGGCACTCACCTATCCTATATGACATGTTATCAAATAAGCATATAAAACATCTATCAATACATATTTATACATCTATGACATATCATAGAAAAAATAATTGACAAAATAACCAAGCCATGGTTCCATCCTAGAACAAAGAAAATAAAGATTACAAAATTCCATCCTAAGCATTCCTTGGGTCTTGAATTCTGTTCCGTCTTCTTGTATCCATCTTAATGTAGCCTCTCCATTTATTTCTCATCCCAAGAATTATTTAAAATTTAAATCTCCAAAAATTTAAAATTCAAATTCAAATTCTAAATTCGAATTTCAAATTTAAATTTCCAATTCAAATTTTTAAATAATTTTAAACATCATGTGTAATAATACGTAATTTCAAAAATTTCAAATTTTCAATTACATATTTTTAAACATGATTTAAAATTAAATTTCTAATTTAAAAATCAAAATTTTTCGATTTTTAGACCGTCGTACCGCGCCTCCGAAGGCGGCAGCCGCCGTGGTTAGACACCAGCCCCAAAGGGGCTGGTAGCCCACGGCTACCCCCTATGTGTAGCCTTGCCGGGCTGCAGGCCAACCCTGCAGCGCCAGGCTGCACGCCCAGGCTCGGTGCAGCAGTCGGCTGCCTGCAACCAGAGGCTGCACGCCCAGGCTGCGGCCAGCCTTGGGCAGGCCACCGCCAGGCTTGGCTGTAGGCCAAGCCTACGACCGTGGGTGGTGTTGGCCTGCACAGGGCCTGCCGCAGCCTCATCCTGCCCGAGGGCAAGGGCTGCAGCCCCACCAAGGCCCGTCGGCCTATCCCGAGGGGTCGTGTCTTGATTTTCATGCCATATTCCAATTTACCTATTAGGATCTCCAAAAATTAATTTGAATCCCAATTAAATTGAAATTTTCCACACAATCAAAATTTTAACCTTTAAATCCAATTTAACTTTTGGAAAAAAATAAATTACGGTCTTCAATCTTCAATCTCCTCCAAGAATAATTACATAAAATTTCCTAAACCGTTTCCAGTGTACAAAAATTCTAACCATAAAAATTCTAAGAGACAGAAATTAAAATCCATGGTAAAATTACAATGTTAATAAACTGCTCCCATGGTTGCATAAAAAATTCCTAGATACAATTTTTCTAAATTCTAAGGAACCATAACCGGTATATACAAGCATGCTTATAATAATTTAGAAAAATTAAAATAAGAACATACTTTATACATAATCCATGATAACAGCAAAAAGGAACCCTAGAATGCCACTCTCTAAATATCAAATCCATACATAAACAAAAAGACTAAGTAATTGTCTAATTTATGTATATGGCATAGTCATGAGATGGCTCTGATACCAATTGTTGGAAAATAAATCAGTAAAAACGTATCAGAGTGGTGTAGCGGAACAATAAAAATTTTTAGATCGTTAAATATCTCATGATGCCATATACAATAAACCAACAACAATTAAAACTCATACCTCAAGGACGCCAATCTTGCAGGAGGAGAATGACCGGAGGCTTCAACCAACTAGCCTTCTCTACTATTCTCCAATTCCCGAATGGCTAAGTGTGTGGGCACTCTGAACCTCGATCGGTATGCTAGTACTGCTAGTCTTCTTCTGACCACCCAGATCTCTAAAGAACTTATTGTCACGATGAGCTGCGCAACAATAAGCCTGCTCACCTGAGAGTCTATGGTCTGAGAGAACTGGAGTGGCAGGACCTCTATTTATAGACCTGCATGAGGTGATTCTCTGAATTTGAATTGGACTAGGAAAAGATATTCTCCCTTATCCATAACCATAAAAATCCAAATTTTCTATGGGAGATTCTCAACAATAAAATTCGGCCATTATGGATAAATCCAATCCAAATCTAAACAAGATTTTAACTAGAATTTTATCTCCCCTTTTTCAACCAAAAAATCCGAAATTCCTAGGAGAAAATCTCCTCATAAAATTCGGCCACTTTTAGGATAAGAGAGAATCAAAATTCCACTAGGATTTTCAAGCTTGAATCTTATCTCAACCTTATCCAAAATAACCGAATTTTCCTAGGAGATACACTCCAAAATTTCGGCTACTTTTCAGGGAGGAGAGAATCCAAATTCAACTGGGATTGAAACTTGAATTTTTCCCTTTGAACCTTATCCACAAAAACCGAAATTCCATTGAGGATTATCCTCAAAATTTCGTACACCTTTTGTTAGGATTTAGATTCAAAATTCAAGTAAGATTCTAACAAGATTATCCTCTCCAAATCCAACTCAAATTCGAATTTCAAATCTTGTGGATTTTCTACAACAAATTCGAATCCTACTTGGACTGTGATTCAAAATTTGAATTTCAAATTTCAAATTTCAAATTCAAATTTCAAATTCAAATTTCAAATTTCAAATTTCAAAATTCAAATTTGAAAATCCACAGAACGATTGTGCTTCAAATTCTTGTTCTCATGGATAATTTTCTACAACTCCAATCCAATCTCAAATAAAATCATCCATGAGAATTTGAATTTGAAACACAACCGTTTTGTGGATTTTGAAATTTGAATTTTGAAATTTGAAATTTGAATTTTGAATTTGAAATTTGAATTTGAAATTTGAATTTTGAAATTTGAAATTTGAATTTTGAATTTGAATTTCGAATTTCAAATTCGAATTTCAAATTCAAATTTCAAATTCAAAATTCAAATTTCAAATTTCAAAATTCAAATTTCAAAATCCACAAAACAGTTGTGTTTCATATTCTTGTTCTCATGGATAATTTTCTACAACTCCAATCCAATCTCAAATAAAATCATGGCAACTTTATTTGGAGTTCGAATAATTGTGTACTCTATTATCCAAAACAAAATCTGAATCCAACCGGAGAGAATCTTGTCTACCATCCTAATCCTATGTTATCACCATCCATGCATAATAAACCAGCCAATAACATACACAAATCAATTTGCCAAACGTTAAGGAATTTATTAGGAAATGCCCTAAGTATTAGAGACATTTTGATGTATTCATTTTGAACTGGATAATAAAATTATACGTAGAGGTTATTCATTACATTGCTATCTGTCCTCGTCTTATTTACATGTTAAAGTAAATGTAAGCAAATATGGCTCACTGACTGCTTGTGTTAAAACTGTTAGAACATTGCATGCAATGGACTTTTGTATGCGAGAAGACAATGTTCTAAAGTTAGCAGTCTAAACTATGGTCTGTAGTCTATGGGGTTAGACCGAGCATCTAACTCATGTTAAGACTATTGTGTTGTCTAAAGCCTTAGAGGGGACGGTCTGTCTTGACTGTCTAGAGCTGGACTCCCAAGTAGAGACATGGATATGTTGCTTGGTGGTGACATATTAGACCGGGACTAAAGCGTGATTGATCTACGTAGTCCGCTATGAGTGGATCAATCTGCTTTTGACGTTCATTGTGCAATAACCTTAATCCTGAGTAAATGAACTACTTCATGTATATGACTTGTGTACTTTGATGTTCCAATGGCTAAAGCGTCTCAGAGGTAGTAAGCTTATAGACCGGTTCGTTGGGTGCATGACTTGTATACGATGAAGGGTTTGTTTGCAGATATCGGAATCATAGCTCTGAGGAGTTAAAGGTATCCTCTTAAAGGCATTATACTGAATGTGAAAATGGACAAGGCCTTAGGTCGTCTGCTGGGCGGATGACTTCTTATTCACATTTGGTGAATAATCATTTTCTAGATTCGGTAGTATAATGGAACTTTAAGATAGCCTGATCAGTAGGATTAAACGGACTTTGACCTAAGGCTGATCATGGATATCATATGAGGGTTTTGCATATATGACAAGGTCATTGGATGGTAGCTCGTCACAGGCTTACGTAATACGGTATATAATTGGGAGTTCAGTTTCAGGTTTATAGTGGTGTGACTCTGAAATTAGTGATCATATGATTGAGTTGTTCGGTACAGAATGATGATCATATGGAATCACGGGAGCCCGATTATATATGTCCAATCAGTCCCTCTACTAGCTCCACATAATTCCTTAACGTTTGGCAAATTGATTTGTGTATGCTATAGGCTAGTTTATTATGCATGGATGGTGATAACACAGGATTAGGATGGTAGACAAGATTCTCTCCGGTTGGATTCAGATTTTGTTTTGGATAATAGAGTACACAATTATTCGAACTCCAAATAAAGTTGCCATGATTTTATTTGAGATTGGATTGGAGTTGTAGAAAATTATCCATGAGAACAAGAATATGAAATACAACCGTTTTGTGGAATTTGAAATTTGAATTTTGAAATTTGAAATTTGAATTTTGAAATTTGAATTTGAATTTTGAATTTGAAATTTGAATTTGAAAATTGAATTTGAAATTCGAATTTGAAAATTGAATTTGAAATTTAAATTTGAAATTTGAAATTTGAAATTTGAAATTTGAATTTGAAATTTGAATTTGAAATTTGAAATTCAAATTTTGAATCACAGTCCAAGTAGGATTCGAATTTGTTGTGGAAAATCCACAAGGTTTGAAATTCGAATTTGAGTTGGATTAGGAGAGGATAATCTTGTTAGAATCCTACTTGAATTTTGAATCCAAATCCCAACAAATAAGGGACGAAATTTTTGAAGATAATGCTCATGAAAATTTCGGATTTTGTGGATAAGATTCAAGGGTAAATTCAAGCTTAAATCCTAGTTGAATTTGGATTCTCTTCTTCCCTAAAAGTGGCCGAAATTTTGGAGCCTAAATCCAAGGAGAATTCGGTTATTTTTTGGATAAGGTTGAGATGAGATTTAGCTTGAAAATCCTAGTGGAATTTTGATTCTCCCTTATCCATAATGGCCGAAATCTTTTGGAGGATTTTCTCCTTGTGAATTTCGGATTTTTTGGTTGAAAAAAGGGAGATAAGATTCTAGTTAAAATCTTGTTGAGATTTGGATTGGATTTATCTAGAAAACCAAATTTAATTGTGGAGATTCTCCCTTGGAAAATTCGGATTTTTTGGTTTGGATAAGGGAGAAAATCTTTTCCTAGTCCAATTCGAATTCAGAGAATCACCTCATGCAGGTCTATAAATAGAGGTCCTGCCACTCCAGTTCTCTCAGACCACAGACTCTCAGGTGAGCAGGCTTATTGTTGCACAGCTCATCGTGACAATAAAGTTCTTTAGAGATCTGGGTGGTCGGAAGAAGACTAGCAGTGCTAGCATACCGATCGAGGTTCAGAGTGCCCACACACTCAGCCATTCGGGAATTGGAGAATAGTAGAGAAGGCTAGTTGGTTGAAGCCTCCGGTCACTCTCCTCCTGTTCATTGGCGTCCTTGAGGTATGAGTTTTAATTGTTGTTGATTTATTGTATATGGCATCATGAGATATTTAACGATCTAAAAATTTTTATTGTTCCGCTGCGCCACTCTGATACGTTTTTACCGATTTATTTTCCAACAGAATTATGTGGAGCTAGTAGAGGGACTGATTGGACATATATAATCGGGCTCCCGCAAATCCATATGATCATCATTCTTTTACCGAACAACTCAATCATACGATCACTAGTTTCAGAGTCACACCACTATAAACCTGAAACTGAACTCCCAATTATATACCGTATTACGTAAGCCTGTGACAAGCTATCATCCAATGACCTTGTCATGTATGCAGAACCCTCATATGATTTCCATAATCAGCCTTAGGTGAAAGTCCATTTAATCCTACTGATCAGGCTATCTTAAAGTTCCATTATACTACCGAATAAAGAAAATGATTATTCACCATATGTGAATAAGAAGTCATCTGCCCAGCAGACGACCCAAGGCCTTGTCCATTTTCACATTTAGTATAATGCCTTTAAGAGGATACCCTTAACTCCTCATTAGAGTTATGATTCCAATATCTGTAAACGAACCCTTCATCATATACAAGTCATGCACCCAACGAACCGGTCTATAAGCTTACTACCTCTGAGACGCTTTAGCCATTGGAACATCAAAGTACACAAGTCATATACATGAAGCTGTCCTTTTACTCAGGATTAAGGTTACTGCATAATGAACGTCAAAAGCAGATTGATCCACTCAAAGCGGACTTCGTAGATCAATCATGCTTTAGTCCCGGTCTAATATGTCACCACCAAGCAACATATCCATGTCTCTACTTGGGAGTTCAGCTCCAGACAGTCAAGACAAACCATCCCCTCCAAGGCTTTAGACAACATAACAGTCTTAACATGAGTTAGATGCTCAGTCTAACCCCATAGACTACAGACCATAGTTTAGACTGCTAACTTTAGAATATTGTCTTCTCGCATACAAAAATCCATTGCATGCAACGTTCTAACAGTTTAACACAAGCAATCAGGGAGCCATATTTGCTTACGTTTACTTTAACATGTAAATAAGACGAGGACAGATAGCAATGTAATGAATAACCTCTATATATAATTTTATTATCCAGTTCAAAATAAATACATCAAAATGTCTCTAACGCTTAGGGCATTTCCTAACATATTATGCATGGATGGTGTTGACATAGGATTAGGATGGTAGATAAGATTCTCTCCGGTTGGATTCAGATTTTGTTTTGGATAAAAGAGTGCACAATTATTCAAACTCCAAATAAAGTTGCCATGATTTTATTTGAGATTGGATTGGAGTTGTAGAAAATTATCCATGAGAACAAGAATTTGAAATACAACTGTTTTGTGGATTTTGAAATTTGAATTTTGAAATTTGAATTTTGAATTTGAAATTTGAATTTGAAATTTGAAATTTGAAATTTGAAATTTGAAATTTGAAAATTGAAAATTGAAATTTGAAATTTGAAATTTGAAATTTGAATTTCAAATTTGAAATTCAAATTTTGAATCACAGTCCAAGTGGGATTCAAATTTATTGTGGAAATCCACAAGGAATGAAATTTGAATTTGAGTTGGATATTGAGAGGAAAATCTTATTAGAATCCTACTTGAATTTTGAATCCAAATCGTAACCAAATATGGACGAAAATTTTGAGGATTATCCTCAATGAATTTTCAGATTTTTGTGGATAGGGTTCAAGGAAAAATTCAAGTTTCAATCCAGTTGAATTTGGATTCTCTCCTCCCTGATAATGGCCGAATTTTTGGACTAAATCTCCTAGGAGATTTTCAGTTATTTTGGATAAGGATGAGATAAGATTCAAGGTTGAAAATCCTAGTGGAATTTTGATTCTACCTTATCCAAAAGTGGCTGAAATCTTGGTGGAGATTTCTCCTTTGAATTTTTAGATTTTTTGGTTGGAAAATGGAGATAAAATTCTAGTTAAAATCTTATTTAGATTTGGATTGGAATTATCCTATAATAGCCGAAATTGTTGGGATTTTCCCTTAGATAATTTCAGATTTTATGGTTGTGAATAAGGGAGAATATCTTCTCCTAATCCAATTCGAATTCAGAGAATCACCTCATGTAGGTCTATAAATAGAGGTCCTACCACTCCAGTTCTCTTAGACCACAGACTCTCAGGTGAGCAGGCTTATTGTTGCACAACTCACCATGGCAATAAGTTCTTTAGAGATCTGGGTGGTCGGAAAAAGACTAGCAGTGCTAGCATACCGATCGAGGTTCAGAGTGCCCACACACTCAACCATTCAGGAATTGGAGAATAGTAGAGAAGGCTAGTTGGTTGAAGCCCTCCAGTCATTCTCCTCCTGCAGATTAGCGTCCTTGAGGTATGAGTTTTAATTGTTGTTGGTTTATTGTATATGGCATCATTAGATATTTAACGATCAAAAATTTTTTATTGTTCCGCTACGCCACTCTGATACATTTTTACCGATTAATTTTCCTACAGGTTTCTTTACCATCTTTCAATTACAATTCTAACCATGTGACATTAATCGTCATTTCAAGGTCAGTAACTTATGTTGCCCGTAGGTCTTACATTCTCAAGTGTGTCTTAATTTTAGTCACACTCTCTCTATAGTGTACCCATAGTACACTTCTCAACTTATTAATTCATTAGGTGTGTTAGTCTTGCTACACACTATTGCCCGTAGGACTTACAACTAATGTACAACTAGTACAAAATCAAATATCGCAATATTTCATGTTGTAGACATGAAAATGCTTGAACTTACCACAACCGCGAAAATGTCCACCCTCGAAAATCCTTCACAGTTTTGATATCTTCTCTAGTTTGGGTTCCTACAAACAGAGTATTATCTGTTAATACCCATAATTAATTATCACTTTGAATTTATTCATTTTGTGATAGATTTTACGACAGATTTTGCCTCTTTTTGTGGTACACGGCTTGCAACACGCCCGTGTTCAAACCCGTGTACCTCTCGGGTTTACACTACATGTCCGTGTCCCATAGTACATGCCCGTGTACTTTATAAATTTTTAGATTTTAATCTTAAAATCTTTGTTGTGGCCTCTAGAATCTTATTTTAAATATTCTAGATCCTTTACGGTCCTTTCCGAGCCTTTCAGAAATTTTTGGTCAAAATGACCATTTTACCCCTGACGGGTCTCAGGACCGTAACACTTTTGTTCTATCATTTTTCCCAGATTTTGTAAGCCCAAATATCATAAAATAATATTTCCTAGACTTCTGTATCTTTTTACAACTTTATTTGTTACAAAATCAACAACTATTCATCATCCAACCCTCCGGTACTATTCATCTGACATTTAGGGGTCGTTTCTCGTTTTTCTAGCGTTTTGGAGCCTTAAATGGGTATTTCACTTCCTAAAACATTTGTCATCCCGTTCCTGAGCTTGATTCCTGAGGGGCTTGGGTTTTTTATCCCGTTCACGGCTTTTCCCCCTCGTTTCTTAAAATACCCCTAACGTGAATTTTTTTTTTCCGTTCTGGGTATTTTAATACTAAAGGGTCGTTTTACTATTCCTTTTGGGTTCAGTTTTCATTATTAACCCTAACCTACCAAGGGGTCTCAGTTTTATTTCCGATCCTGTATTTTTATCCCTCATTTCTTGAGATGCCCATATGCTGTTTTAGAAATTTCGGCAGCATTTCTACTTGTATTTCTAGGTTTCCTTGGCGTTAGGTATGCTTTAGAACCTTTGTACCTATCACGTACTATGCAAAGGCCTATTTTATACAAAGTTACCAAACTTTGCATAAAATCTTTCACATTATTCATTATTCAAAACACAACACAAATTTCATCCTTTTTTTTCCATTTGGCCCACAGATTTTTTTCATGGTATCAATACCAAGAAATTTTCATCACAATGCTCAATTAACACATTTCAATCTTATGTTTTCTAATGCACAATTGAACATCAAAACCTAAGAAAATTTTCATTAAAACCTGGCCTTTTATGCCATGGTTTTCAAGCTTTATAACCATAGGAAAATTTTCCTCATTCCTAGGGTTCTTATTACACATTCCTCAACATTTTTAATCACAAAAATTTCCAAAATCCCATGTATATAAGCCACGGATTTTTCCTAGAAACATGCATCAATTTTGCTTGTTTCTGTTTTCTAATACATGCTTTCATCAATATCTTACCAAACTAACATAATCACTAAAATAAAACATCAAACTTTTCTCGTTTTCTCATGCACTTTGGCCATGGTTTTTAGTACGAAACATGCACCAATTTGCTTGTTTCTTGATTCTAAAGCATGCTTTCATTAACATATCACTAAACGAACATAATCACCAAACTAATTCATCAAACTTTTTATCATTTTTCAACACCCATAAAGCCACAGATTTTTGAAGAAAAAACACTAAGATTTGCTTCAATTTGAAGGCTCACCTGATCAATTTATCTTTTTGATCCTTAGTGTGATTTTAGAGGCCATTTTGATGTGAAATTTTGGACAAATTTTGGCTTAAGGGGGGAAGAAAGCTCACGGTTTTGGAGAGTAAAAGTTTGGTTGCATTTCTCTAGTTTTTCAAGTGATTTTTCATCACCTATTTATAGACAAAATTGGAGGACCTTTTTGTAATTTTTTCTCAACAATTTGATAATTGCTCAAGGACTTTTTTGCAAACTTTTTGGGGTCAAAACTAACATTTTTGCTATTTTTTTTTAGTATGGCTGAGCCCCCTTTTTTCCCATTTTCCAAATTTTTTTCCAAGCCATTTTGGCTTGATCTTGGCCTTTGATCCAAAAATCATTAAATCCTAGCCATTAATGCTAACTAACTTATCTTATAAGCTTTTGATATCCATTTATTACATCATAATAATGATGTCATAGGTGACATTATCTAATTAATCCATGAATTAATTCGTTGTCAAAGTTTGACCGAAAGTCAAACTAAACAGAAATTTACCGAAATCACGTAGGCGGGTTCCGGTCGCCTTCGGTGTGATCGGTCTGTCTTATTTTGCTTCCATTTGACCAGAATTCGTTACCGTAAAATTTTGTCTTTTAGTGCGCTTCAGTGCACTCTCCAGGGTTTTTAGCTTTGTTTTCGAGCCGTCTCACCCGATTCTGTACGGGAAGATTTTCCATCTCTGAATTCACACTCTTTACCACTATCAGAACATTTTCGCAGTATTCTCAACAGTATTAAAACACCACTTTTTCACATTTTATACATTAAAATTGTTATATACATGTAATTTTAATTCTCTCTGAGAATCTGAAAATTCCCGATTATCACATTCACCCCTCATAAAATTTACGTCCTCAAAAATTTAGAACAAGTGGGGGTACAATCTTCTAATCTTATCTTTGCGCTCCCATATAGCCTCTTCAATGTTGTGATTTTTTCATAGTACTTTGACTAATGGGATCGCCTTGTTCCTTAAAACTTTGTCTTCTCATGCCAGAATTTGTATAGGCCTCTCATCATATGTTAGATCTTCCTGAATCTGGGTCGGTTCATCTTTCAGTACATGGGACAGATCCGATATGTACTTCTGCAACATCGACACATGAAATACGTTATACACCGCCGACATTTTTGGAGGTAATGCTAACTTTTAGGCAACCTTCCCAATGCGTTCGATGATCTCATACAGCCTAATATATCTTGGACTTAATTTTCCTCTCTTATCGAAGCATATTATTCCTTTCATCGGTGAAACTCTTAAAAATACGAAATCCCCTTAGTTAAACTCTAGGGATCTTTGTTGTTTTTTCGCATAACTCTTCTGTCGGCTCTACACAATCTTCATTCGTTGCTGTATTTTCGCAACTGTATCAATTGTTTCTTGCATAAAATCTATCTTGTGTAGTTGCTTTTCTTGTAGATCATACCAGTGGATAGGTGATCTACACTTCCTTTCACATAAAGCTTCCTAGGATGCCATACCTATGGAAGCTTGGTAGCTGTTGTTGTATGAAAACTCTACCAACGGAAGTTTCTCGTTCCAGCTTCCCAGGAAATCTATTATACACGCATGAAGCATGTCTTCTAGCGTTTGAATCATCTACTCAGATTGCCCATCCGTTTACGGATGAAATGCTGTACTCAGATGCACTTCCCTTCCCATGGCTTCTTGCATACACTTCCAAAAATTTGAAGTGAATCGTGCATCACGATCTTATGTAATGGACTTAGGAACTCCATGTACCCTGATGATGTGGTTAACATATAAGTTCACTAGCTTTTCCAGTGAAAAAGTCATTTTCACTGCTACAAACCTTGCCGTCTTTGTCAATCTATAGACAATACTGCAAATGGCATCATAGCCTTCTCGGGTTTTCGGCATTCCTACCACAAAGTCCATCATAATATGTTCCCATTTCGATTTGGGAATCTCTAATGGTTCTAACTTTTCGCTTGGGTGATGGTATTCAGCCTTATCTTTTTGGCACATCATACATCGGCTTACAAATTCTGCAATATCCTTCTTCATCCCTTTCCACAAGAATTACAATTTTAAATCCTGGTACATCTTACTGGCTCCGGGATGCACTGAATATGACATTTTATGGGCTTCTATCATAATTCGCCTTCTTAATCCTTCATCATTGGGAACATAAATTCTTTCTTGATGTAGGATCAATCCCTCTTTGGACACTCTTTCTTGAGGACTTACTAGATTTGGATCTCACCTTTGAGCTTCTCTAATGTCCTCGAATAGTGATGATTCCAATTGAAGTGCAGCTAATCTTCCAGATATCAGCTCCATCTTCAACGCATTGATTTCTTGCTGCAATGGTCTTGGAAGTTTTCCAATAGGTAGTTGCTACGAAACAGCAGATTCCCTACTTAACGCATCTGTAACGCTATTGGCTTTTCTAGGATGGTAAAGGATCTCGCAATCATAATCCTTTACCAGCTCCAATCATCTCCTTTGCTGCATATTTAGCTCCTTCTGAGTGAAAAAGTACTTTAAACTCTGATGGTCAGTATAAATCTGACACTAAACTCCATATAAATAGTGTCCCCAAATCTTCAGTGCGAACACTACTATGGTAAGTTCCCAATCATAGGTAGGGTAATTTCTCTCAGATCCTTTAATTGACGCGATGCATAAGCAATCACCTTATCGCCTTGCATTAGGATCGCTGCTAATCCCATCTTTGATGCATCGCTATAAATCACGAACATCTCCCTTTTAGTAGGAAGTATAAGTATTGGTGTACTTGTTAATCACTTTTTCAGCTCTTGGAAGCTCCTTTCGCACACTTCAGTCCACTCGTACTTCCTCTCTTTGTGAGCCAAAGCCGTGAGAGGTGCAATGAGTCATGCGAATTCCTCTACAAATCTTCTATAATAGCCAGCTAAACCTAAGAAACTCCGTATTTCTATCACGTTCTAAGGTGCGGGCCATTCATTTATCACCTTGACTTTCACAGGATCCATGGTAATTCCTTCTATTGGAAACTACGTGTCTGAGGAAATGTACTCTATCTAGCCAAAATTCACACTTAGAGAATTTGGCATAGAGTTGATGCTTCCTTATTGTCTACAAAATGATCCGCAGGTGTTCTTCATACTCCACACGAGTCTTTGAATATATAAGTATGTCATCGATAAACACAATGACAAACTTATCTAGAAACTCTTTAAAGACTTGGTTCATTAGGTCCATGAATGTAGCTGGCACATTTGTTAACCTAAACGGCATCACAAGGAATTCGTAATGATCATAACGAGTTTGAAATGTGGTCTTTGGAATGTCACTCTCCTTGATCCACAGCTGATGATATCCCGATCATTGATCGATCTTGAAAAATACTGCTGCGCCATTGAGTTGATTGAACAAGTCGTTAATTCTAGATAAAAGATACCTATTCTTGATAGTAACCTTGTTCAACTCCTGGTAGTCGATGCACATACAAAACGTACCATCCTTCTTCTTGACAGACAATACCGGAGCACCCCATGAGGAATAACTTGGATGGATGAATCCTTTGTCAAGAAACTCTTTTAATTGCTCTTGCAGCTCCTTCAATTCTGCCGGTGCCATCCGGTAAGGCGCCTTTGAGATAGGTGCAGTTCCTGGCATCAATTCGATCTCAAAAGAGATCTCTCGTTCAGGCAACAATCCTAGTAATTCTTTTGGGAAAACATCAAGGAACTCATTCACGATAGGAACATCTTCAGGTTGAAGCTTTTGTTCGTACATTACATCCATTATGTATGCTAAGTATCCAGCACAGTCGCTAGACATTAGCCTTCTTGCTTTCATCGAATTAATCATCGTCTTCTTCGATTTACGTGACGATCTGACATACTCAAATTCATCTTCCTAGTCAGGTTGAAACATTATCTTCCACTTCTGATAATTGATCGTGGCTTGATGCTTCCTTAGGAAATCCATTCCTAGAATTACATCATAATCAACAAGCTCCATCATGATCAATTCTGCATATAGCTCCCTAATTGCCACAATTATTGGCATATGAGGCAACCAATAATTGGACATCAATACTTCTCCTAAGGGTAGAGCCGTTCTAAACGTCATACCCATGTTATCCTTTGGATATCTTATCTTATTTGCAAATTAGTAGGAAATAAAGGAATGCATAGCTCCAGAATCAAATAAAATAGACGCCAAATGATTAGCGATAGAAAGCTAACTTGTCACTACATTGGACATCCCGGCTTCCACATCCTCCTTGGTGTAGACAATTACTCAAGCATCTGCATGAGGTAGGTGTTCTAGTCTTTCTTGTGTCTCAGAATGTGAAGGGCCTTCAATCTTTACCTGTAGGGCATGAGCTTAGGGACATTGCTGCTGTGATTGGAACATTCCTTATGCATTTTGCCTATTCTTAGGAGAGTTTCTGGCAAAATGACCATATTTTCCACACTAGAAACAGGCATTTGGTGCAAGTCTGCATCGGCCTGGGTGCCTTTCTCTGCAAACCATGTAGTCATGAACAATAGGTCCAGCATTATTGTTCAACCTCCACTACTGGTTTCTGTTTCCTAAATTATTCCCCGTCCTCTTTCCTTGAGACTATTGGCCAGAAGTGCTTGATTGTTCGGTCTTCGTGTTCTGATTCTGTTTGCTTCCCTATCCAACTTGAGATGTAGTTTGTGCGGCTTTGGCCAAGACTTTCTCCTTTTTCTTGGCATCCCAAATCTTCTCTTTCTCTTCCCTCTGTCAAGCTAAGTGATACTCGGCCCTTAACGCTTGACTTATACAATCTGCTACAATAGTGGGTGATGTCAACCCAGTATCTACCAGAGCTGTGATGTCAAGTCTAAACATCTTAACATCTTTTGAATTTTCTCTTTCTCTCTCCGTGGAGACAACATATGGGCACAGTCAGGACAACTGGTTGAACTTTTAACAGACTTCAATTACTATCATATTTCCCTGCTTTAATTCTGCAAACTCCCTCTATTGGGGTCGTAGCAATGTGGGGTCATAGTATTTCTGGTTAAACTCCTCTAAGAAATCTAGCCATGACATTGTGAACACGTTCCTTTTTATCTTGACAGTGTCCCACCAGAATCTTGCATCTTTCTTCAGCACAAAAGTTGCACACATGATCCTTTCTTGATCATTTAAATTCATGAATTCTAGAATCATGTGGAGTGATGACAACCACTCCTCTGCTTCGAGCGGGTTTGTGGAACCCTTGAATTTTGGTGGCTTCATCCGTCAAAATCATTCGTATAGTGGTTCCTGGTTAACTCGGGGTTGTGGTTGCGGTTCTACTACTACCTCTGACACAACTGGCGGCACTTCTGGCTTAGGTGCAGCCATCTAAGAGGTTTGGCCTTCATCTTGGCTTTGTCTCTGTTCCATCTGCTCTATTCTTTGTCTCAACTCAGCATTTGCTTTTATCTGAGCTTGTAACATAGCTTGCAGTTCATCTACTCTTTCAGAAAGGACTGGACGTCTTCTCATGTTCCGTAGGTTACGCGGATTCACCATCTTTATCTACTGCCTATAATCACATGAAAATCAATCGTTAGATTTTCAACAAACATATTTTTACAATATAAGTGTAGGAAAATAAATCGGTAAAAACGTATCAGAGTGGCGCAGCGGAACAATAAAAATTTTTAGATCGTTAAATATCTCTTGATGCCATATACAATAAACCAACAACAATTAAAACTCATACCTCAAGGATGCCAATCTGCAGGAGGAGAATGACTGGTGGCTTCAACCAACTAGCCTTCTCTACTATTCTCCAATTCCCGAATGGCTAAGTGTGTGGGCACTCTGAACCTCGATCGGTATGCTAGCACTGCTAGTCTTCTTCCGACCACCTAGATCTCTAAAGAACTTATTGTCACGATGAGCTGTGCAACAACAAGCCTGCTCACCTGAGAGTCTGTGGTCTGAGAGAACTAGAGTGGCAGGACCTCTATTTATAGACCTGCATGAGGTGATTCTCTGAATTCGAATTGGATTAGGAGAAGATATTCTCCCTTATTCACAACCATAAAATCTGAAGTTTCCAAGGGAAAATCCCAACAAAATTCGGCCATTTAGGATAAATCCAATCCAAATCTAAATAAGATTTTAATAAGAATTTTATCTCCCTTTTTCAACCAAAAAATCCGAAAATTCCAAGGAGAAAATCTCCTCAAAATTTCGGCCACTTTTAGGATAAGGGAGAATCAAAATTCCACTAGGATTTTCAAGCTTGAATCTTATCTCATCCTTATCAAAAATAACCAAATTTTCCTAGGAGATATGCTCCAAATTTCAGCCACTTTTCTGGGAGGAGAGAATCCAAATTCAACTAGGATAGAAACTTGAATTTTTTTCTTGAACCTTATCCATAAAAACCAAAAATCCATTGAGGATAATCCTCAAAATTTCGTCCATCATTAGTTAAGATTTGGATTCAAAATTCAAGTAGGATTCTAACAAGATTATCCTCTCCATATCCAACTCAAATTCGAATTTCATTCCTTGTGGATTTTCCATAACAAATTCGAATCCCACTTGGACTGTGATTCAAAATTTGAATTTCAAATTTCAAATTCGAATTTCAAATTCGAATTTCAATTTCAAATTTCAAATTTAAATTTCAAATTCGAATTTCAAATTCAAATTTCAAATTTCAAATTTCAAATTTCAAAATCCACAAAACAGTTGTGTTTCAAATTCTTGTTCTCATGGATAATTTTCTACAACTCCAATCCAATCTCAAATAAAATCATGGCAACTTTATTTGGAGTTTGAATAATTGTGTACTCTATTATCCAAAACAAAATCTGAATCCAACCGGAGAGAATCTTGTCTACCATCCTAATCCTATGTCATCACCATCCATGCATAATAAACTAGCCAATAGCATACACAAATCAATTTGCCAAACGTTAAGGAATTATGTAGAGCTAGTAGAGGGACTGATTGGACATATAAAATCGGGCTCCCGCAAATCCATATGATCATCATTCTTTTACCGAACAACTTAATCATATGATCACTAATTTCAGAGTCACGCCACTATAAACCTGAAACTGAACTCCCAATTATATACCGTATTACGTAAGCCTGTGACAAGCTATCGTCCAATGACCTTGTCATGTATGCAGAACCCTCATATGATATCCATGATCAGCCTTAGGCCAAAGTCTGTTTAATCCTACTGATCAGGCTATCTTAAAGTTGCATTATACTACCGAATAAAGAAAATGATTATTCACCATATGTGAATAAGAAGACATCCGCCCAGCAGACGACCTAAGGCCTTGTCCATTTTCACATTCAGTATAATGCCTTTAAAAGGATACCCTTAACTCCTCATTAGAGTTATGATTCCGATATCTGTAAACGAACCCTTCATCATATACATGTCATACACCTAACGAACCGGTCTATAAGCTTACTACCTCTGAGATGCTTTAGCCATTAGAAGATCAAAGTACACAAGTCATATACATGAAGCTGTCCTTTTATTTAGGATTAAGGTTACTGCATAATGAACATCAAAAGCAGATCGATCCACTCAAAGTGGACTTCGTAGATCAATCATGCTTTAGTCCCGGTCTAATATGTCACCACCAAGCAACATATCTATGTCTCTACTTGGGAGTCCAGCTCCAGACAGTCAAGACAACCTGTCCCCTCCAAGGCTTTAGACAACATAATAGCCTTAACATGAGTTAGATGCTCGGTCTAACCCCATAGACTACAGACCATAGTTTAGACCGCTAACTTTAGAACATTGTCTTCTCGCATACAAAAGTCCATTGTATGCAACGTTCTAACAGTTTAACACAAGCAGTCAGGGAGCCATATTTGCTTACATTTACTTTAACATGTAAATAAGACGAGGACAGATAGCAATGTAATGAATAACCTCTATATATAATTTTACTATCCAGTTCAAAATAAACATATCAAAACATCTCTAATGCTTAGGGCATTTCCTAACAATCTCCCACTTGCCCTAAGCCAGCAGATGTGCCATGTTACGCATCCTCATCGCCTCTACATGCCTCTCAAAGCTTCCAGCCACCAAAGTCTTAGTAGAGGGATCGGCAATGTTGTCCTCAGACGCGATCTTACATACATCTACTTATCCTGTCTCCATATGCCCTCTAATGTTGACTTCCACAAATCCTCGCAAGTCTGGAAGACTCAGTCCGTGTATCCTATGGGTGTTAGGTTCCCTCCAGAATACACCAGCATATAATTCCTCGTTCTCTTAAGATACTTGAGTATATGCTTTATTGCTTGCCAGTGCTTGGTTCTAGGATTTGCTTGATATCGACTCACCATACCTACTACAAAACATATATCCAGGTGAGTGCAAAGCATAACGTACATAAGGCTACCCACAGCGGATGCATAAGGGACCTTACTCATACGCTCTCTTTCTTCCGATGTCTTGGGACACTCATCCAATGAAAGAGTTAGACCGGCAATAGAAGGCTGTGAACCTTTCTTTGCCTCTTGCATTGCATATTTGTCAATTATTTTATCTATGTATGAAGCATGGGATAACGCTATCATCTTGTTATTTCAATCTCTGAAGAGACGAATGCCTAGAACATAATTAGCTTCTCCCAAGTCCTTCATGTCAAACTGTTGGTGTAACCAAAGCTTGACCGATGATAAGTTCCCTACATCATTCCCAATGAAAAGTATATCATCGACATAGAGTATCAGAAAGACCACTTTTCCATCCTTAATACGTTTATAAACACAAGGTTCATCAACGTTCTGCTCAAAACCAAATGTCTCAATCGCTTGATCAAACCTTTGGTTTCACGAGCGGGATGCTTGCTTTAATCCATAAATAGATCTAAGCAATTTGCAAACTTTCCTTTCTTGGCCTTTCGCTACGAACCCTTCGGGCTGTATCATATAGATACACTCTTCAAGATGGCCATTCAAGAATGCCGTCTTGACATTTATTTACCAGATCTTATAATCGCGAGCCACAGCAACAGACAGAAGAATACGGATAGACTTCAGCATAGCAACAGGCGAAAAGGTTTCATCGTAATTGATTCCAGCCTTTTGCATGTATCCCTTTACAACCAGTCTAGCTTTGAAAGTTTCCACTCTCCCTTCCGCATCCTTCTTTCTTTTGTAGACCCATTTGCATCCAATGGGTTTTATCCCATCCGGCAAATCTACAAGTTCCCAAACAGAGTTGGATTTCATAGAATCCATCTCATTGTTCATAGCCTGTTTCCAAGATTTAGAATCAGCATCATTTATAGCTTCATCATAGGTAACCGGATCATCCTCATGCTCATGAGCCTTGGCCTGGTTTACTTCAGCATCATACATGAAGAAGTTTCTTTGAAACCCTCCCACTACGACGAGGCACCCTAAATTGTTGATCGTCTGCAGGTCTTTTAGTGGAACTCGGACTTGCGTCCAAGACCGAAATCTGTGGAGTAGTTCTTTCTCCTGATAACTCCTCTAGCACCACTTTGCTTCGAGGCTTAAAGTCATTCATGTGACTTTCCTCTAAGAATGTCGCATGGGTTAAAACAATGACTTTTTGTTCCTTCGGGTTATAGAACAGACCTCCTTTAGTTCCTTTTGGATACCCTACAAACATGCACAATTCTGATCTTGGTTCCAACTTTTTTGCATCCCCATCCAGTACATGCGCTGGGCAACCCCATATTCTCATATGTCCAAGGGAGGGCTTCCTGTCACGCCACAATTCATACGAAGTTATGGGAGTTGATTTGCTTGGAACCTGGTTCAGAATATAGCATGTCGTTTGAAAAGCATATCCCCAAAATGATAATGGCAACGTTGAATAACTCATCATGGATTGTACCATATCCAACAAGGTCCTGTTTCTCCTTTCGACTGCACCATTCTGTTGTGGAGTACCAGGTGCAGTCAGTTGAGATAATATCCCGTTCTCTACAAGATGCCCTAGAAATTCATCGGAGAGGTATTTGCCACCTCGATCAGATCGAAGTGTTTTTATGGATTTATCCAATTGCATTTCCACTTCCACACAATACTCTTTGAACTTGTCAAAGGTTTCGCTCTTGCGGTGCATCAGAGACACATATCCATACCTCGAGTAATCATCCATAAAAGAGACATAATACTCGAAACCTCCTCATGCTGTGACATTCATGGGGCTACATACATCAGTGTGCACAATTTTTAAGAGCTCCTGAGCCCTTGTACCCTTAGCTCCAAAAGACCTCTTAGTCATTTTACCCTCTAGACAAGACTCACATTGAGGAAGACGTACCTCTTCCAGAGATTCCAGAGGACCATCTTTCACCAATCTTTGAATCCTATCCTGATTAATATGACCAAGTCTTAAATGCCAAAGATACGCCTTGTTAGAGTGAGAAACTTTCAACCTTTTAGAGTTATCTATTAATTTAGTGTCAAGCAGTGAGTACATCTTTGATTTGATTAAATATAGGTTTCCATCCATCCATCCAGAACAAATGAAAGACTTATTTTTACGAATATTAACTCTTTTACTAAAAGAAACTGAATAAGAATCCTTTATTAAACAAGCTACCGATATAAGGTTCCTCCTAAAATTAGGAACATAAAAATAGCTTTTCAGTAAAATAAACCTAAATTGATCAAAATAAAGGTAAATATCTCCCACTGCCTTAGCCACCACCAAGCTGCCGTCTCTAGTTCGCAACGAGAGGCTCCTATCATGTAGACTTCTCGTTTCCACGAACCCCTGCATAGAAACACAAACATGATTAGTGGCGCCCAAATCAATGACCCAAGTGTCTTTCTATTCTTCCACCAAACACGCTTCCAAGTAATGAAGTTCCTTACCTTCCTTGCCCTTGGTGGCTAGGAATTCCCGACAAGCCTTCTTAAAGTGACCTACCTTCCCACAACGGAAGCACTTGGACTTTTTAGGGTCCCTGGGCTTCTTGTTCTTCTTCTTCTTCTTCCCATCCGAGACAGGAGGATTAGAAGAACTAGAAGCCACTTGCTTCTGATTTGGCCTCTTCCTCTTCCGTGAGGGTTTGGAAGATTCCACCAAATTGGCCTCACCTTTGGGTTAGACCGCATCCCCATCCCTGATCATCTGCTTATAAGCTTGGAGTTGCTTCATGAGCTCGGTTAGTCCTAACTCCCTTGTCGCCAAATTGTATGCGGCCTTAAACCCCACAAAATCTTTAGATAGAGTTTTGAACACCATTTCGATCTGGGTGTTGTAGTCCAGCTCAGCACTGTTTTCAGTAGCCTCAGCGAAGAATCCCATTAGAGTGATCACATGGTCCTTCACCGGAGTGCCCGCCTTTTGCTTAGAGTTCATAATGCTGGTGATAGCGGACTGTCGAGCCAACTTTTCTTGGCCTCCGAACATGTCCTCCAGATTATCTATGATCTCCCTAGCAACCTGATAAGTCTCATACTGCTTTTGTAAAGCACTCATCATGCTAGCAAGCATGTAGCATCAAGCTATATCATTGGATTCTCTCCAACGAGTATAGGCAACCGAGACCTCCTCAAGCGGTGTGTCAGGTTTTGGCCCTGGTGGGCATGGTTCGTCCAGTACAAACTTATGTCTCTCGCAGCTGAGAACTATTAACAGATTTCTTTTCTAATCCTTATAATTATCGCCGTTCAGTTTATTCTCAGTGAGTATTGAAATAAGGGGTTCGGTGACATTTTGAACTGAAATAAAATTATACTAGACATCATTACAAAGCCCAAGCAAATATACAGTTAATTTAGCAAATAAAACATACAAGTATGTTCCTACATGAAACTTGAAAAACATGTAGCATTGCAACGGTAATTCTCAGCACCCATTGCCCCAAGCCACCAAGGGGTGGTCATGAGAACAAATAGCTGGAACATGGACCCCGTCCAATTAATATATGTTGCCTTAAATCCTCCAAGGTTAAGACATATATTAATAACCGCTTATTTGGCCGCCAGTTTAGTTAACAAAGCTTCTAGGGAAGGTTAATAACTAAACGAGTCTTGAGTGTATGACCATTGTTTACGTAGCTCGATCCACTTCCTACTAAGCCATCGAGAGGTGATCATGAATAGGATCATACCCGAACACGTTTTTCACATAGGAGATCCAATCTAGTATACCGGCGGTGGTAAACACCTACCGAGGGGTGTGGTCAGGACAGAACTGACGCGAGGCGTTACCATGCTTTCACATATGGATCAACAATGGAGGCCGTGGGTTTTGTTTGAAACCCTCTCCCACTCAATATTTTGAAAAACATGCAAGTTTTGACAAATTATGTATGATCAATATAGTATGAGCGGCACTCACCTATCCTATATGACATGTTATCAAATATGCATATAAAACATCCATCAATACATATTTATACATCTATGACATATCACAGAAAAAATAATTGACGGAAAAACCAAGCCATGATTCCATCCTAGAACAAAGAAAATAAAGATTACAAAATTTCATCCAAAGCATTCTTTGGGTCTTGAATTTGTTCCGACTTCTTGTATCCATCTTTATGTAGCCTCTCCATTTATTTCTCATCACAAGAATCATTTAAAATTTAAATATTCAAAAATTTAAATCTCAAATTCAAATTTTAAACAATTTTAAACATCATGTGTAATAGTATGTAATTTCAAAAATATCAAATTTTCAATTACATATTTTTAAACATGATTTAAAAGTAAATCTCAAATTTAAAAATCAAAATTTTTTGATTTTTTGAACTACAGCACTGCCGCCCCCAGAGGCGGCAGCCGCCCCCAGAGGCGGCAGCCGCCGTGGGCAGCCGACAGCCCCGGGGGGGCTGGCAGCCCACGGCCGCCTCATGTGCATGCCTAGGCTGGGCGCAGTAGCCGGCAGGCTGCAGGCAGTGCCTACAGCCATAGGCTGCACGCCCAGGCTGCGGCCAGCCTTGGGTAGGCCACGGCCACCCTCGGCTGTAGGCCAAGCCTGCGGTCGTGGGTGGTTATCGCCTGCACAGGGGCTGCCGCAGCCCCATCCTGCCTAAGGGCAGCGGCTGCAGCCCGACCAAGGCCCGTTGGCCTATCCCGAGGGGTCGTGTCTCGATTTTCATGCCATATTCTAATTTACCTATTAGGATCTCCAAAAATTATTTTGAATCCCAATTAAATTGAAATTTTTCCACACAATCAAAATTTCAACCTTTAAATCAAATTTAACTTTTGGGAAAAATAAATTACAGTCTTCAATCTTCAATCTCCTCCAAGATACTTACATAAAATTTCCTAAACCGTTTCCGGTGTACAAAAAATTCTAACCATAAAAATTCTAAGAGACAAAAAATTAAAATCCATGGGAAAATTACAGTGTTAATAAACTGCTCCCATGGTTACATAAAAATTCCTAGATACAATTTTTCTAAATTCTAAGGAACCATAACCATCATAAACAAGTATGCTTATATTAATTCAGAAAATTAAAATAACCACATACTTTATACATAATCCATGATAACAACATAAAGGAACCCTAGAATGCCACTCTCTAAATATCAAATCCATACATAAATAAAAAGACTAAGTAATTGTCTAATTTATGTACATGGCATAGTCATGAGATGACTCTGATACCAATTGTAGGAAAATAAATCGGTAAAAACATATCAGAGTAGCGCAGCGGAACAATAAAAATTTTTAGATCGTTAAATATCTCATGATGCCATATACAATAAACCAACAGCAATTAAAACTCATACCTCAAGGATGCCAATCTGCTGGAGGAGAATGACCAGAGGCTTCAACCAACTAGCCTTCTCTACTATTCTCCAATTCCCGAATGGCTGAGTGTGTGCGTACTCTGAACCTCGATCGGTATGCTTGCACTGCTAGTCTTCTTCCGACCACCCAGATCTCTAAAGAACTTATTGTCATGATGAGCTGTGCAACAATAAGCTTGCTTACCTAAGAGTCTGTGGTCTGAGAGAACTGGAGTGGCAGGACCTCTATTTATATACCTGCATGAGGTGATTCTCTGAATTCGAATTAGATTAGGAGAAGATATTCTCCCTTATCCACAATCATAAAATCTGAATTTTCCAAGGGAAAATCCCAACAATAAAATTCGGCCATTTAGGATAAATCCAATCCAAATCTAAACAAGATTTTAAATAGAATTTTCTCTCTCTTTTTCAACCAAAAAATCCGAAAATTCCAAGGAGAAAATCTCCTCAAAATTTCGGCCACTTTTAGGATAAGGGAGAATCAAAATTCCACTAGGATTTGAAGCTTGAATCTTATCTCATCCTTATCCAAAATAACCGAATTTTCCTAGGAGATATACTCCAAGTTTTAGCCACTTTTCTGGGAGGAGAGTATCTAAATTCAACTGGGATTGAAACTTAAATTTTTTTCTTGAACCTTATCCACAAAAACCGAAAATCCATTGAGGATAATCCTCAAAATTTCATCCATCATTAGTTAGGATTTGGATTCAAAATTCAAGTAGGACTCTAACAAGATTATCCTCTCCATATCTAACGCAAATTCGAATTCAATTCGTTTTGGATTTTCCGCAACAAATTCGAATCCCACTTTGACTGTGATTCAAAATTTGAATTTCAAATTTCAAATTCGAATTTCAAATTCAAATTTCAAATTTCAAATTTCAAATTTAAATTTCAAATTCAAATTTCAAATTTCAAATTCAAATTTCACATTCAAATTTCAAATTTCAAATTTCAAAATTCAAATTTCAAAATCCACAAAACAGTTGTGTTTCAAATTCTTGTTCTCATGGATAATTTTCTACAACTCCAATCCAATCTCAAATAAAATCATGGTAACTTTATTTGGAGTTCGAATAATTGTGTACTCTATTATCCAAAACAAAATCTGAATCCAACCAGAGAGAATCTTGTCTACCATCCTAATCCTATGTCATCACCATCCACGAATAATAAACTAGCCAATAGCATACATAAATCAATTTGCCAAATGTTAAGGAATTTTGTAGAGCTAGTAGAGGGACTAATTGGACAAATATAATCGGGCTCCCACAGATCCATATGATCATCATTCTTTTGCCGAACAACTCAATCATATGATCACTAATTTCAGAGTCACACCACTATAAACCTGAAACTGAACTCCCAATTATATACCGTATTACGTAAGCCTGTGACAAGCTATCGTCCAATGACCTTGTCATGTATGCAGAACCCTCATATGATATCTATGATCAACCTTAGGCCAAAGTCTGTTTAATCCTACTGACCAGGCTATCTTAAAGTTCCATGATACTACCGAATAAAGAAAATGATTATTCACCATATGTGAATAAGAAGTCATCCGCCCAGCAAACGACCCAAGGCCTTGTCCATTTTCACATTTAGTATAATGCCTTTAAGAGGATACCCTTAACTCCTCATTAGAGTTATGATTCTGATATCTGTAAATGAACCCTTCATCGTATACAAGTCATGCACCCAACAAACCGGTCTATAAGCTTACTACCTCTGAGATGCTTTAGCCATTGGAACATCAAAGTACACAAGTCATATACATGAAGCTGTCCTTTTACTCAGGATTAAGGTTACTGAATAATGAACGTCAAAAGCAGATCGATCCACTCAGAACGGACTTCGTAGATCAATCACGCTTTACTCCTGGTCTAATATGTCACCACCAAGCAATATATCTATGTCTCTATTTGGGAGTCCAGCTCCAGACAGTCAGGACAAACCGTCCCCTCTAAGGCTTTAGACAACATAATAGCCTTAACATAAGTTAGATGCTCGGTCTAACCCCATAGACTACAGACCATAGTTTAGACCGCTAATTTTAGAACATTGTCTTCTCGCATACAAAAGTCCATTGTATGCAACGTTCTAACAGTTTAACACAAGCAGTCAAGGAGCCATATTTGCTTACGTTTACTTTAACATGTAAATAAGACGAGGACGATAGCAATGTAATGAATAACCTCTATATATAATTTTATTATCTAGTTCAAAATAAATACATCAAAGTGTCCCTAATGCTTAGGGCATTTCCTAACAATAGGTAAAAATAGTTTTACTCATCATGTGCTTTTAGACATCTCATCATTTTGAATATATCAAAATTGCATGTCATTTCGCTTCAAAATTTTTCATATACATATCAACTCGAAGGTTTTTCTCAAAACAGCCTTTCATTACAGTCATACATATACATATATAGATATATACATTTATTCATCTTATATGTTTTTACCTCTAGTCCACTCGTTGAGATTGGTCCAGAATTGTCAGAAACTCCTTTGGATCCTCATTATCCTCATCCGTACCATTTCTAGCCTCAGATGGTGTTAATCCTCCAATGGGACTCGTACCCTCTCATCTTCTCAATGGGCCGGCCTCATGGTCATTTTCCATATGTCGCTCACCATACAGACGATCTAGCATGGCATCTTGCATACCTATTTGCGCCTCTTGCACACCATGCACTCCATCATCAATTCTTCCTCTACCTTAGCTACCGTAACTATCAACTCACATAGTGTTGTAGGATATAATGGGGTTACCCTCTATCATAGATCTATAGTAAGCCCCTTCTAGAAGATGTTACAAAAATCCTCATCAATGAGGTTAGACATAGGATATCTCCTCACTACCTTCTCCTAGAATCATACTGCATAAATGAATATAGTATCACTTAGCAGCATCTGCAGTCTCTCTACCCAGAGAACAAACTCTCTGACATCTATATACCTAGGCATTGCCGGTGGCAGTGTCACAACCCTGCTCTCTAGAGGGTCTGGAACTGGTGCTGGACTCTTTGGCAGGAACAGCAGTATCATAATGTGTCTGAACTCAGCCCAATCGAGTCCTAACAGCATCTCTTGATCGTAATACTCCCAGTACATTCGTGCATCCTCACAGAAAGTGTCAACTGCTAACAAGACCCAACAGTTTTCATCAATGTCACACTGGCGCATGATCGTCTCCACATCATGCAGCCAATCTCAGGTAGAGATCCCTTTTTTACCTCCTTCAAAGGTAGGTGGGTGACCACCTCTGAAGGCATGTATAGCTCGTACCAATACTCTAGCTCTGACATGGGCTCATCTACCAACAACTGGAATATCTGCGGTGACTAGTGGATTAACTACTGGTCGAGGGTGTGGTGCTTGGATCGGTGCCAGTGTCCTAACCTGTGGTACTGTTGGCTCAAGTATCGACGGTTGAGGCACTGCTCGTTGGATCGTGGACGGCCTGATCACGAGCCTAGTCTATACCTAGATTGATACTCTTGGCCTATACGGATGGGGTCACACATACTTTGGTCTAGTCATCATATACCCTACAAAATATATAACCTCGTATAAACAAAAGTTAACTAGCTTAAAGGAAAGCTAACTTAGTTAGATTGACGAGCAGGCTGCATTCTGTGCCAATAGGGATATAGTCAACTACTCTGATACCAACCTGTGACAACCTAGACCTCAGCCACGCGTAACCATCCCGAATCCAACTCCGTCACCGATCGAGACAGCCCGTGCACCTCGTCGGGACGTCATTTTAAAACACTTTTATTTTAAATTTCTCATTTTTAGGGCCCAAAATTTTCACCCATATTTTTTTCCTTCCAAAATACTTTTATTGCATAAAGCATTATATGAAAGCCATATAAAACACAAACTTAGTTGTCTTTTGTACAATACCACAAATTTTACAAAGATACTATTTGTAAACTTTGTTTCAAAAATACATTTTCTTCAATTCACTATCTTTTGTCGCTCAGCAGAAGACTTGCAGTAGGTGTGATAACCGGGAATTTTAGATTCTCGAATTATGTTAAAATTGTATGAGTATAACAATATTAATGAATAAAATGTAAAAAAGTTGTATTTCAATACTGTTGTGAATAGTGTAAAAATATTCTGGCAGTGTTAAAGTGTGTGAGTTCGGGGATGGAAAATCCTATCGAACATAATTGGGTAAGACGGTTCGAAATCAGAACCGAAAACCCTAGAGAGTGCATTAGAATGTACTAAAATAATAGAAATTTACGGTAGAGAATTCTGATCAAACGGAAGCAAAATAAGACAAACTGATCGCACGGGAGGCGCTGAGAACTTGCCTACACGATTTCGGTAAAGTTCCGTTCGGGTCGGATAACAGTCAAAAATTGACTACGAATTAATTAGAGAATTAATATGAATAGTTGATGATATCATTATGATGATGTCATAAAGCCAATTAATTTTCATCAAATTAGAAAGCATTTTAAAAGGTGTATGGCTAGGATTGTTTTGCTTTTTTGATCAAAGGCCAAGATTATGCCAAAATTCACATTGAAAAAAATTAAAAAAATTTATGGCATTTTGTTGAAAGGCCATTCGGCCATGTGGAAAGGGAGAAAGAAAAATTTTGTTTTGACCCCAAAACCTTTACTTTTTGATCCTTGAACAATTAAGAAATTGTTGGAAAAAAAATTACAAAAAGGCCCTTGTTTTTTTGCCTATAAATAGGCATCAAAAATTCAAGAAAAAAATTGAAAAACACAACTAAACTCTTGTCCATTTTTTCCAGCCAAAAACCGTGAGTGAAACCCCCCTTAAACCAAAAATTTTATTTTCAATATCACATCAAATCTAGCTTGAATTGCATTTCCAACATCAAGACAACAGCTAAGCAAGGTAAGCTTCAAATTTGAAGCATTTTCCTTCATTGTTCTTCATTGAAAACCGTGGGTTTGGAAGGTTGAAAAACAATGGAAAAAAATTGCTGAATTATTGATTCTAGGATTGGTTTGATGTTGTGATATTCAAAGCATGAATTAGGATAGAAAAACAAGCAAAAATTTTGCATGTTTTCCTTGAAAATTCGCAGCTCCTATGGTGTGAAAATTTCATGAGTTTTGTTGTTTTAATTTAGTGATTAATGTTCATTCAATTATATGTTAAGTCAAGCATGAAATGGACTTAAGAAACAAGAAAAGTTTGAGGTAGAATTCTTGCTAAAACCATGGGCATGAACATGATGAAATGGGATAATTTTCAATGTTGATAAAAGTTGATAAAAACCCTAGGAAGGATAGTGAAATTTTCTTTCTATTTTTGGCATAAAATCCGTGGCTATAACTAGGGTTAGAATGCATGTTTTGTTAAGTTTTTGAATGTTATTTTATACAATGGGAAGCATAAGGATAATGTGGTGTGACGAAAATTTATTAAACATAAAAACCTAGTAAACTAAGGTTAGTTTGAAAAAAAAAATAATAAATATGTGATGTGACTTGTGTTAAATTTTAAATGTTGAATCATATGGAAAGTTTTTATACAAAGTTTGGAAACTTTGTATAAAATAGGCCTCTGGTATAGTACGCGGCAGGTACAAAGGTTCTGAGGTGTACCTAACGTCGGGAAACCTTAAAATATAAGCCGAAATGCTGCCGAAATTTCTAAAATCAGTTTAAGGGCATTTCAGGAAACGAGGGGTAAAAATATTGAACTCGGGAAGGAAACCGAGACCCCTCGGTGAATTATGATCAGAAATGGAAAACCAACCCGAACGGAATAGTAAACCAACCCTAAATCACTAAAATGCCTAAAACAGGAAAACATTGATGTTGAGGGTATTTTGGGAAACAAGGGAAAATTTTAGGTCGGGATAGGAAACCCGAGCCTCTCGAGGACCGAGGGTCGGGGACGGGATAAATAACGTTTAATAAGTAGTGAAAGGGCCATTTGAGGCTCCGAAACGCTCGAAAAATGAAAAAACGACCCTAGGTGACGGATGAATAGTAATCGAGAGCTGGGAAAAATGAAGTTGAGATTTTGCAGCAATTTAAGCTGTAAAATGATACAAAAGTTTAGGAAATATTATCTTAAAATAATTAAACTTAGAAATTTTGAAAAAAAGGATAAAATGAAGCAAATTATAATCTCGAAACTCGTTAGGGGCAAAATGGTCATTTTGACCAAAAATTTTTGAAAAGGCTCGGAAAGAACCCTAAAAGACCCAGAATAACTTAGATAAAATTCTAAGGCTCACAATAAAAATGATAGAGTTAAAAGTCTAGAAATTTTAAGGAACACGGGCGTGTAAGGAGATACACGGCCGTGTATAGGAAAAATTGAATAACCCAAGAGGTACACGCCCTGGAACACGGGCGTGTTGCAGACCGTGTACCACAAATAAAATTTAAATATGTAGAATTGTTAAGTAAAATAAATATATATTTTAGATGATAAATAAACAGGGTATTAACAGACACTATTATGTCTGTAGGAACCCAAAATAAAGATAGAACTGCGGAGGAGTTCCGGAAGTGGACACTAGCGCAGTATTGGTAAGTTCAAGCATTTTCATGTCTGCAATATGAAATACTGTGTGAACCTATTCTATACTAGCTGCTCACTAGATATAAGTTCTTATGCACAGTTGGGGATTAGTTAGTATAACATACCCCAAATAATGAGAATAAGTAAGACCTACGGGCAATGGGGGATAGTGACCTTAAGGTGATATATATGATCACTTGGTCAAAACTATAAATTGAAAGATGGTAAAGAAACCATTAAGGCGTACCGCCCCTCCAACATAGTGGTGGAGGTCTGTCTAAATCTTACGGGGTTATCAGCGCTATGGAGGACGATGTTCTAAGGTCGCTCCTTAGACCCTCCCAGTCAGCGCGCTAATAATCATCGGTACTGCCATAAATAGAGCTCTACACTAGAAATTTAATAAAAAATAAACAATCACAAAATAAATCAAAAATCATAATTGAGCATAACCAAAATTTACGCTCGGTTAGGATATGTGAATAGTACACAGTTAGGGTAACTGGTACCTTTCACCGATCAAAGGTTAACTATACTATTCATGGTGAATAGTACTATTAATAGAAGATTGAGTTTTTCTTGTTTTTGAATCAATATGATTCTTACTATGGATGTTTGAACTTACTGAGCCTGTTAGCTCATCAGTTTGTTCATATTGCAGGTAAGAAACCTGTCCAGTAGATTCCTAGATGGCAGTAGGATGCGAACGTGTCAAGGGATAGGGAACTCACCGTGGACATGATCCTGCCATAAGTTTTCCGCTGAGCTTTTTGAGTAAAGAAAATATGTTGCAGACAAAGCGTACAATATATATATATATTATATATGTTACCAAATATGTTGTACTTATTCTAACATGAAAAAGCCAGTACTGTATTTTACATCGCTTTCTTACTTAACAATCATAAGGAAAAAAAAAAGATGTATTAAAGAAAAAAAAAATTTGGGGCAAAATTTTAGGCCCTAATGTTTAAAAAGAATTGGTAAAAGAGTTTAAAACTGACGACTCGGATTCAACACACGAACATTCTTGATCGACCATAGAGTCGATTCATGATGGTGGCGAATGGTTGGAATCTGGGGACGTCACAAGTTGGTATCAGAGCGGTTGATAATATCTCTATTGACACGAAGCGCGATCTGCTCGACAATCCAAGTACGTTAGTTTCTTTAAGGTTAGTTAACTTTCATTTATTCAAAATTATATATTTTTGTAGGATTTAAGATGACTAGACCACCGTATGTGAGACCTCATCCATACCGACCTAGAGGACCGATCCGGGTATGGACTAGGTCCGTGATCAGACCGTCTATGATGAGACGAGAGATGCAGCGACCACATGTACCTGAACCACTAGCACCGAGGATAGTAGCGCCAGCACCAGTATAGGCACCACCCCCGTGACCAATAGTAAACCCTCTTGTGGCAGTAGATATTCCAGTGGTGGGAGATCGAGGCCGTATAGGGGCCAGAGTATCAGTGCGAGCTGTACATGCATTTAGAGGCAGTCATCCACCGGCATTCAAGGGAGGTCAACAGGGGATCTCTACGAGAGACTGGCTACACGATATTGAGGTCATCATGCGGCAGTGCGATATAGATCAGGATTGCTGGGTTCTGATGGCCATTGGCACCTTCCGTGAGGATGCACGGTTCTATTGGGAATATTGCGATTAGGAGATGCTGCTAGCGATGGATTGGGTTGAGTTTTGCCAAGTCATGCTGGAGCAGTTTCCATAAAAGAGCTCTGCACCAGTTGCAAGCCCTCCTGAGAGTAGAACAGTGCCACCATCACCGGCCATGCCTATTTATGCAGATATCAGAGATTTTGTTCTAAAGGCAGAGAGGCAGCAGATGATGTTGAGTGACACCGTATTCTCGTATGCAGTCCGATTCCAAGATAGCATCGTAAGGGCGTGTCCTCTAGCTAATATCACAAATGATAACTTTTGTGATATATTTTGGAAGGGACTCACCCTAGACTTACGACAGAGAGTAACCCCTCTATACCCTGCTACTTGACGCGAGTTTATTATTGATGTAGCTAAAGTAGAGGAGGAAATGATGATAGAGCGCATGGTGAACAAGAGGCAAGAGCAGTTACTACAAGAAGCAATGTTAGACCGCCTATATGGATCCGGGCCGATGGCAAATGATCATGAGGTAGGTCCATCAAGACAACCAGAGGGAGCAGATCCAGCTGAAGGTTCAACGCCGACTGAGGCCAGAAACGGAACAGACAATGAAGAAATGGATCTAATCGAGTTTTTGGCAATCCCAGAGGAACCTCAGCCAGAAGAATAGTTGTAGAAATGCATGTGTTGTATAAGTATGTATATATATAACTGTATATGTGTATATATGACAACATTGAAAGGCTATTTTGAGGAAAGCCTTCAAACTAATGTACTTTGGAAAGGAAAAGAAATGATGACCATATTTTGACATATGCAATGTGTGAAATGTTAAAAGTATGCGATGAATAAAATTATTTGAACTTATATTGCAGAAATATGATTGTGAAAAACCTAATGATTGACTCTTATGCGATTTTAGGAAATAGGATAAGATGGTGAACCCAAGAAATCTACGGAATATGCGAGGACGTCCAGTGCTATCAGAAAGAGTGGACGAGCTAGAAGCCTTGATAGAAGCCCAAATGAGAGAAAATGCGGAGTTAAGACAACGACTAGAGCAAATGGAGTAGAGACAGGAACAGGAAGAAGACCAAGCCCCTCAGATGGCTGTACCAGAACCGGAAGTAGCTCCAGTGGCACAAGAAGAAGTGGTACAACCCAACCACAACCCAGGAATAATATCGAGCCATTGTATGAAAGATTCCGATGCATGAGGCCACCAGAGTTTGAGGGCTCCACAAACCCTCTGGATGCTGAGGAATGGTTGTCTTCACTCCATACGATATTGGAGTTTATGGAGTTGAATGACCAAGAAAGGATTCTGTGTGCGCCCTTTGTTCTAAAAAGGGATGCAAGGTTCTGGTGGGAGTCGGTTAAGTTAACGAGAAACATGTATACCATGTCCTGGTTGGATTTTCTGGAGGAATTCAATCAGAAGTATTATAATCCAGCACTGTTGCGACCACAATAAAGAGAGTTCGCAGAGCTAAAACAATGAGACATGACTGTGATAGAAGTCTGCAATAAGGTTGATCAGTTATCCAGACTTTGCCCCTACACTGTCACCACTGAGAGGGAGAAAATCTAGAAGATGCTAGGGATGTTTCGTCCCGAGATTTCAGCATTGGTGGACAGTGGGTTGACACCGCCTGACACCGTTTCTGATTGTGTTAGCCGTGTGCTAAGGGCAGAGTATTATCTGATCTGACAAAAGGAAGAAAGAGAGAAGATCTGGGATGCGAAGAAGAAAGAAAAGATTTTGACCAAAGCCATACAAGCTGGACCTCAAACTGGACAAAGCAGCAGGCAGAATTCGATTATCAAGGCTGGACAGCCAAGCACTTCTGGCCAGCAGTCCCAAGGAAAGAGAAAAGCAAATAATCTGGGGAACCGGAACCAACAGAGGAGAATACACAATAATACTAGCCCTATGGTTCGAGACTGTGTGAGCTGTGGGAAAAGACATTCAGGTCGATGCAGACTGGCCCCAAACGCCTGTTTTTAGTGTGGGAAGGACGGGCACTTCGCCAAAAACTACCCAGAAAATAGGCAGAATGTGTAAAGTTCATCTCAGACACAACAACGTCCCCAGGCACATGCACTACAGGTCAAAGCTAAAGGGTTATCCCATTCTGAGAGGCAGGAAAGACCAGAACGCTTGCCTCGAGTAGTTACAAGAATTATGGTCTATACAAAGGAGGAGGCAGAAGCGGGAACGTCAAATGTAGTGACAGGTCAGCTTTCTGTCGCTAATAATTTGGCGTCTGTTTTATTTACTGTGGAGCTACGTACTCTTTCATTTCAAACCAATTTGCTAATAGGATAGGATACCCTCAAGACCACATGGGTATGAAATTTAAAACTACATTACCCTCGGGGGAAGTCCTAATGTCCAATTATTGGTTACCACATGTGCCAATAATTGTGGCAAATAGGGAGTTATTTGCAGAATTGATCGTAATGGAGCTTGCCGTCTATGATGTGATACTAGGAATGGATTTCCTAGGGAAGTATCAAGCTACGATCGATTGCCGGAAAAGGATGATAAGGTTTCAACCTGATGAAGAAGAAGGATTCGAGTACCTCGACACGTCACGAAGATCACAGAAGATAATGATCAACTCAATGGAAGCTAAAAGGATGATGTCTAGCGGTTGTGTTGCATACCTAGCATGTGTTCTAGACATGACGAAAGAACCGAAGCTCTAACTTGGAGATGTTTCTATTGTAAAGGAATTCATTGATATCTTCCCAGAAGAATTACCAGGACTGCCACCTGAACGAGAAATTTCCTTCGAGATCGAGTTGATGCCAGGAACTACACCAATCTCAAAGGCACCATACCGGATGGCACCGGCAGAGTTAAAAGAATTACAGGAGCAACTGAAGGAACTTCTTGACAAAGGATTCATACGCCCGAGCTATTCCCCATGGGGTGCTCCAGTGCTGTTTGTTAAGAAGAAAGATGGCTCATTCCGAATGTGTATTGATTATCGGGAACTGAACAAGGTTACTATCAAGAATAGATGCCCACTACCTAGGATTGATGACCTGTTCGATCAACTCACAGGTGTAGCCGTATTCTCTAAGATTGATCTGTGATCAGGATATCATCAATTGAGGATCAAGGAGAGTGACATCCACAAGACCGCATTTCGAACCCGTTACGGTCATTACGAATTTCTGGTAATGCCGTTTGGGTTAACAAATGCGCCAGCAGCTTTTATGGATCTGATGAATCGAGTCTTTAAGGAATATTTAGATAAGTTTGTTATTGTATTCATCGATGACATTCTTATATATTCAAAGACTCGAGAGGAGCACGAAGATCATTTGAGAATTGTTCTGCAAACAATAAGGGAACATCAACTCTATGCCAAGTTCTCTAAATGCGAATTATGGCTGAGTAGAGTACATTTCCTCGGACATGTGGTTTCCAAAGAAGGAATCACAGTGGATCCTGCTAAAGTGGAGGCGATCAACGAGTGGCCCGTACCTAAAAGCGTGACAGAAATACGAAGTTTTTTAAGTCTGGCCGGCTATTATAGAAGATTCGTTAAAGGATTTACACGAATAAAAACTCCTATCACAGCTCGTACGCGCAAAGAAAGGAAATATGAATGGACTGAGCAGTGCGAGAAAAGTTTCCAAGAACTGAAGAAACGACTCACGAGTGCGCCAATACGTACACTTCTGACGGAAGGGGAAATGTTCGTGATATACAGCGGCGCTTCAAAAATGGGATTAGGGGTTGTCCTGATGCAAGGCGATAAGGTGATTGCTTATGCCTCACGTCAATTAAAGGACCATAAGAAAAGTTATCCCACGCATGATCTAGAGCTTGCCGCAGTAGTGTTCGCATTAAAAATCTGGTGTCACTATCTATATGGAGCTCAATGTCGGATTTATACAAACCACCAAAGTCTGAAATATTTCTTCACACAAAAGGAGCTAAATATGCGGCAAAAGCGATGGCTGGAGCTGGTAAAAGATTATGATTACAAAATCCTCTATTACCTAGGGAAGGCCAATCGAGTTGCAGATGCGTTAAGTAGGAAATCTACTGTTCAACAGCAACTACCGATCAAAAAGCTCCCAAGCCTATTACAGCAGGAAATCAACATGTTGGAGATGGAGCTGATAATTGGAAAGCTAGCTGCAATACAACTGGAGTCAACATTGTATAAGGACATCAGAGAAGCTCAGAAGCAAGATTCGACACGAGCAAGCCCGCAAGGAGAAGCATCTGAAGATGGATTAATCCTACGTCAAGGGAGAATTTGTGACGCCTTAAATTTTATTTAAGGGTCAATATATAATTTAAATAACATTAGTGTGCCAAAAATTAATTAAAAATCTTTTGGAAACCCTAGGTTGGTTTCCTAGTCAAATTCCACTCAAAAAAATGTCAACAATTTTGACTTCAAAAACCTTAAAATATTCGGCCATTACTTGGGATTTTAATTAAAATTTAAATTCCACAAATCCAAGGAGGATTCAAACTCAAATTTCATCCCTTAAATGTAAAGAAGAAATTCGGCCCTAAAGTGTAGGAAATAAAGGAGATTTTATTTGAATTAAAAGCTAGGTCAAAACTCAATCAAAATTCAAATTATGTTTCCTTAAAAACTAATGGGTAATTTTGGTCACTTGAGGAGAAATAAGGAGAGAAAAACCCTAGCCTCAAAACAGCACAAAAACTTTCCCTTTTGCCCCTCAAAAGATTCAGCCAAACAAGGAAGCAAAAAGGAAAGAAAAACCTAGTATATAAACCCTCTTTCAACTCTCATTCACCTTTCCTTCCTCTCCCAAAATTCGGCCAGCCTCCCCTTGTTTCCTCTCTGAATTCTCCTCTCCCAAAACACACCAAAACAGCAAGCAAAAACCTACCTAAAGGCAGCTCAAAGATTCAATAACTTTTGAGACAAAAACAAGGTGAGAAATCAACTTTTTCCTTCCTTCTCCTTTTGATTTTAAATCCGAAATTTTTATTGTTTTTCTCCACTGTTTTCCCTACTATTTTGAAGACTCCAAAACTCACACAAATTCAGCCAAAAAGGACACCAAGCATCAAAAATAGTGTAGCACAAACAAGGTGTGATTTCTCTCTCTAAAACCCTAAAAAATTATGCCTCATTGATCCCCTTTCAAAAACCCTATTATCACATGTGTAAATTTTATGATTTTTTCCAATTTGATTCTTGGGTTGTGTTAATGACATATAAATAAGGTTCTCCACGAAATTTCGTGATCATTGGATGAAAATTGAATTGGTTTGAGGCTAATTGAAATTCGGACAGGAAAAACGGAAATCTGGAAAATTACCATACAAACAGTAAAATTGTGTCAGCCATAACTTGAGTTTTAAAAATGATTTTTGAGTAAATCTTGAGCCTCAAATTAAATTCGGGATGTCCCCTAAATGCCTGACAATTTTCAGAACTAAACTCATCCGTTAACCCAGTCAAAATATTTTTCTAAGATAGGTGGACAGAACTGCCAGTTTTTTAACTGAAACCGAAACCCTGATTTTATGCCTGAAAACAACCCCTCGGTTTTTGGCCTAGTTGAGTAACCAAACGATGTCTAAAAATTATAAAAATTATATGGAATTAAAGCTACGGATGTCTAGTTTAATATATTAAAAATTTAGAATTTTTGGGATTACAAATGAATTAATATTGATTTTACAATCAGCCTAGGTCAGTCTGCCCATGTCCAGTAATATCCTAACTTAGAGTTCTTTTTCACAAATTTTAAATCCCAAATGTTTATTAAACATTTTAAAATCCTTTTGTGGCACACTAAAACGATTGACCTAGACTGATCATATGTTGTGATTATAGGATTTATTTGACGTTCTTGCTTGATTTGTGGATAACGTTATCGCAACGCTTGTGCAATAATCGAGGTAGGACTTTCTAGCCTTTTCTGGGAGTAGTCAAGTGTTTTAAATTTCCCTGTTTTATCGATGGCATGCTGTCTTCCGTTTATAAAATTATTATATTGTTTTTGATGAAATAAACGCATGCAAAGTGTTTCGTAATAAATGTGTATTTTAAAGCGTGTTTTGATTAATGGCATAATATAACTTGGTAAATACCATCTTTTGAATAAACCGGTGAACATAATTGAGCTCTAGTTCACGATCATTACAAATGATGCGTGCGTCCCAAAGTTGACACCATGGGGGAAGGTCCCTAAACCTGCACAGGGCCGTTCGGCCTATTTAGACCGTAACGAGATGATCTACGATAATTCAATTCGAGGCACGTATATTATAGCTACGACAAGTCCTCACTCAATATATGATGGTTTATTTTAATGATTTATTATTTTAATATTGGGGCACGTATATTGCAGCTACGCTAAGTCCTCAGCAGAATAAAACGTGTATTAAAAAGATGTTTTTACGAAATTGTTGATTATTTTTAGGAATGATTATTATGCCATGTATTCTTAAATTGTTGATTATTTTTGAAAACAAATATTATGTCATACTTTTAAATGTTACCTGTTTAATCCACCTTTGTTTCTGTCCTACTGAGCCAGCGCTCACGTCCCTTTTTCTTTGTGATTTCGAAATGACTACTTCCAGGTGTGAGAGGTAGTAGTTCCGAAAATCGTTGAGCTATCCATTTTCTTCGTCTTCTTCTTTCCTTTTTTCGTTCTGATGTAATGAGACTTTAAGTTTGGACCTTATTTCACGTTATTTAAATTTCATACTTGGTAATATTTTATGGTTGGTAATTTCTTTTAAAGACCGATTTTGTGTTTGGTTTCCACGTAAAAAAGGATTTATTTTCTACTTTATTTTATTATGTGGTTATGATGCTACCTTATAAATAATTAGGCTTAGTTAAATTATAATGTTGACCCGCTTTTCGTAATAAATGTTTTTCCTTAAATCTCGGGTTGATATTATGATTTGGTTGCCATGTCACTTGTCTAAATTTTGGGCCATGACAAATAATGGTATCAGAGACCAGGTTTTCAAAAGGGTTTTCATCAAAACGTTTTCAAAATGCCCAAGCATGGTTTTCTTTACTCTTGGAAGCTTATAGGATTTCCTCTTCCTTCAATCTTATTCAACAAAATGGCTCGTCCCGGCACGCGTAGTCAGAGGCATTAGAGAGGCAACGACGAAGAGAACCCCAGGAACACGCAGCCTCAAGGGAGTCAGAATGCAGCGGTTCCTATACCGAATGATCAGCTAACGGCGATGTAGAATCTCATGGTGACGATACAGGCTTTCCTCACCGTCTTACCTTTTGGAACGCCTAACCCAGCTCCTGTAGCCAACGTTGTTCCTAATGAGACCCAGAGAGCGGGGAGTTCTTCTCAGACTCCTCAGCAAACGCCTACCACCGAAAACTCTACCTCTGGAGCAGTACTACCCAGCCTATGATACATCCTAAACAGGCAGCCCTAACTCTTTTCCTTAAGCCTCACGTACCCACTTTCGACGGCACAGGCATAGAGATGGATGCCGACTACTAGTTTGATGCCATTCGTAAGCAGCTAAAGTTGATTGCCACACCCGTAGAGTTCTGGGTTGAGTTTGCTTCCAACAAGCTGATGGGTCTAGCCTCTACCTAGTGGGCTAGTATCGAGGATGGTTTGACAGAGGAGCAGAGGTCTTCTTGGACAGTTTTCGAGGAGCGTTTTCATGAGCGTTTCTTTTCAGCTCAGTTCCGCGACAGAAAAGCTAGAGAGTTCATCCATTTGACACAAGGGTCTACGTCAGTGCGGGAATATGAAGCCAAGTTCACCGAGTTGGCCCAGTATGTGAAGAATCAGGTTTTGGATGAAGCTACTAAGTGTCTCTGCTTTGAGGAAGGGCTTAGCGTCTATGTGAAGAGGGGTGTACAACCGTTCCAGATCTGGGATAGCTACCAACAGATAGTTGCTAAAGCGTTGACAGTGGAAGAGGGTGACAAGGAGTTCCTTCAAGCTCGTGACAGAAACAAGTCTGGACCAATCCACAACAAGCCTCAGCACAAGCCGCAGACTCCGTACCAGAAGAACCAGCAGTCTCAGGGATCGGGTTCTCGTCAGTTTTCTGGACAGCTACAGGGTTGGGTGAATGTGATTACCTGCTTTGAGTGTGGTGATGAAGGACACAAAAGAAATATCTGTCCGAAGAGACAATCAAGAGACAATGCTCATAGACACCATCATCAGTGGAATCAGAATGGTCTTCCACAGAGGCAACAGTTTACTTCCCAGTCTTCGCAGTCACAGCGAATTCAGCTTCAGGCTCCCTACCAGCCTTAGCGCACGAGCCAGTACACTGCGCCATATGCTCCACATGCTACACCGCTATAGCAGTTCCCAGTGCTGAGTTATTAGAGACCGCCGCCACAGGGTCAAAGTACGGGCTATCAGCGAGGGAATACAGCTCAAAATCGTGGTAAGGCACCACAGGTACACGCTCTTGGAGCTGACAGCATGGAGATAGATCATACACCGACTGCATTAGATGGTATAATTCCTATCTTTGGTACATATGCACATGTTTTGTTTGACACCAGGGCTACACACTCTTTTATAGCCCAACATTATGCTCGTTCACTTGGTTTAAAACTGTAAAATCTTGACTCTCCCTTATGTGTGAAATCCCCATTGGGCACGACTACTGTTAGTGATGGGTGTCAAGCCTATGTTTATGTTGGGGATGTTTGTTTGGAGGCATCACTTGTGGTAATGCCTATGTTTGCTTATGATCTTATTCTGGGATATGACTGGCTTTCCCGATATGGGATTATACTTGATTGTCGTAATCGTTGCGTTATCTTTACAACTGATTTCGGACATGTAGTGTCCTATCAGTTAAGCTTAGTTTCAGATGTTGATAGATCTGCTCTGAGGTTAGTGTCGAAGAGTAGACAGGGTATTCTTTGCTTCTTATCCTTGTGTGCAGTGCAAGGATCCAGTTCTGAAAAGAGTACCCAACCTATACCTGTTGTCGATAGTTTTCCAGATGTTTTTCCAAAAGCTCTTCCAGGTTTACTGCCTCATCGAGAAATAGAGTTTCGTATCGACTTAGTTCCCGTAACAGCTCCTTTTGCTTCTGCTCCATATCATATGGCACCTCTAGAGATGAAAGAGTTGAGCAAGCAGCTGGATGAGTTGAAATCACTGGGCTTTATTCGAGATAGTAACTTACCTTGAGGTTCGTCAGTCCTTTTGGTGAAGAAAGCTGACGGTTCGCTACGTCTCTGTGTGGACTATAGAAAGCTTAACAGTGTGACCATCAAAAATAAGTATCCGTTACCACGTATAGATGACTTGTTCGATCAGTTGGGTGGAACTTGTTTCTTCTCCAAGGTTGACTTGAGATCCGGTTATCATCAGCTTCGTGTTATAGAGGAGGATATCCTGAAGACAGTGTTTCGAACAAGGTATGGCAGTTATGAGTTCTTAGTAATGCCTTTCGGTTTGACAAACGCGTCAGCAGCCTTTATGGATATGATGAATAGAGTCTTCCGACCTTTTCTTGATAAGTTCGTCATCGTATTCATCGATGACATCCTCATCTACTCCTGAACTCGTGAAGATCATGCACAGCATCTTAGTATAGTTTTACAGACTCTTCATGAACATCAGTTGTACGCCAAGAAAGAAAAACGTGAGTTTTGGATAACAGAGGTTAAGTTTCTCCGGCATATCATCTCAGGAGATGGTATATCAGTTGATCTATCCAAGGTTGAAGTGATTCTTAAGTGGGAACGACCGAAGAATGTTCTAGAGATCCGAAGCTTCTTGGGCTTAGCGTGATATTATCGACGTTTTGTACAGGACTTTAGCAAGCTCGCCGCTCTCCTCACCAATCTGACAAAGAAGGATGTACCTTTCGTTTGGGACAACAGTTGTGAGTCAGTTTTCCAGGAGTTAAAGAGTCGTTTGACGTCTGCACCTATCCTTATCATTCCGGATCAGGATCAAGTATATGACGTCTACACTGATGCTTCTCATCAAGGTCTTGGAGCAGTTTTGATGCAACAGAACCGAGTTGTCGCTTATGCCTCACGACAGCTGAAACAACATGAATGAAACTGCCCTACACACGATCTAGAGTTAGCTGCAGTAGTGTTTGTGCTTAAGATTTGGCGTTGTTATCTGTATGGTGCCAGTTTTAGACTGTTTTCAAATCACAAGAGTTTGAAATACCTAGCTACACAGAAAGATCTCAACCTGCGTCAGAGAAGATGGGTAGAATACATGCAAGACTACGACTTACAAGTCGAGTACCATCCGGGTAAAGCAAATGTGGTTGCAGATGCATTAAGTAGGAAAAGAGAGGCAGTTCCCAATCCTGATCATGATGCTTCTATAATGGCTATGCAGATAGATGAGTGGGAAAAGGACAGAGTTCTTACAGCTTATCAGGTTCGTTTTGGCAACGTTCAGGGTCACCCAGTGTTGTAGAACTTAGTGATGGAACCAGACTACGTGCAGAGGATCAAGGAGAATCAGTTGGCAGATACACGTTTCGTTGACATCCGAGATAGATTGTTAAAGGGCAAGCATGTTGCAGAGTGGTCGATGGATGCTAGCGGAATTCTTTACAACGAGGGTCGCTTAGCAGTGCCACACATCCCAGAGCTTATACAGGAGATCTTGTCAGAGTTTCATCAGTCGAGGTTCACCATGCACCCAGGTGGAAACAAGATGTATCAAAACCTAAGACAGCAGCTTTGGTGGAGAGGTATGAAGTTAGATGGAAAGAACTTCGTGGCCAACTATTTGACGTGTCAGAAGGTAAAGGCAGTACGGGAGAGACCCGCAGGTCTGCTCCAACCACTTCCAATACCTCGGTGGAAGTGGGATAGTATAGGAATGGACTTCTTAACCGGCTTACCGAGGGCACAGGATGGATCTGATGGAGTCTGGGCAGTTGTAGATCGTCTCACGAAGACCGCGCACTTCATCCCGTTTAAGACGACTTGCAACAGGAACCAGCTAGCTGAGCTTTACATGAGGAACATAGTCAGATTGCATGGAGTCCCTTCAGTGATCATTTCTGATCGTGATACGCGCTTCAACGCTCGCTTTTGGCAAAGTCTACAGGAAGCCCTAGGCGCAGAACTGAACTTCAGCACCGCTTTTCATCTGCAGACAGATGGTCAGTCGGAGCGTCTCATACAGATTCTCGAGGATATGCTACGTGTCTGCGTTCTTGATCTTGGATATGGATAGAGCAAACACCTCTACATGGCAGAGTTCGCATACAACAACAGTTATCAAGCGAGTATCAGAACGGTACCCTTTGAAGCGTTGTACGGAAAGCCTTGTCGATCATCCATCTATTGGGTTGACAACCAGGAAGCACCAGTGGGTGGACCCGATATGATCCTAGACCAATACGAGAAGATTGCCATCATCAAACAACGACTTCTAACAGCACAGAGTCGATAGAAGAGCGATGCAGATCAACGCAGAAAGTCGTTAGAGTTCGAGGTTGGAGAGTTTGTGTTGTTAAAGGTTTCACCGAAGAAAGGTATCTCTCGTTTCGGAGTTAAAGGGAAGTTAGCATCGCATTACATTGGACCTTTCAAGATCGTACGCAGAGTTGGTAAGGTTGCATATGAGCTGAAGTTACCCGACACCTTAGGAGTGCACAACGTTTTCCATGTATTGATGCTGAGGAAGAGTGCACGAATAGAGTCTGAAGTCATTTCAACAGATGATGTAGAAATCCAACCAGATGTCTCTTACGTTGAGGTTCCAGTGAAGATTTTGGATCGTAAGGTCAAGCAGCTGAGAACGAAAACAATACCAATGATGAAGGTTCTTTGGAGTAACCATGGTAAAGAGGAAGCCACATGGGAAACCGAGAAAGATATGCACGAGAACCATGCTGAATGGTTCGCTAAGCAGTAGAGTACATGTAATGTAGTCGACCTAAGTTTGATTTGTAACCCTACTCTGTTCATAGTGCTAGATATACCACTATATATTTTGAAAGGTACATTTAGATCGCTTAATGAAATGAGAAGTTATTCATATTCTTATTCTCTTCTTTAGTGTGGAGTAATTCTTAAAGTTTCGAGAACGAAACTATTTTTAGTGGTAGATATTTGTGACGCCTTAAATTTTATTTAAGGGTCAATATATAATTTAAATAAAATTAGTGTGTCAAAAATTAATTAAAAATCTTTTGGAAACCCTAGGTAGGTTTCCTAGTCAAATTCCACTCCAAAAAAAGTCAACAATTTTGACTTCAAAAACCCTAAAATATTCGGCCATTACTTGGGATTTTAATTAAAATTTAAATTCCACAAATCCAAAGAGGATTCAAACTCAAATTTCATCCCTTAAATGTAAAGAAGAAATTCGGCCCTAAAGTGTAGGAAATAAAGGAGATTTTATTTGAATTAAAAGCTACGTCAAAACTCAATCAAAATTCAAATTATGTTTCCTTAAAAACTAATGGGTAATTTTGGTCACTTGAGGAGAAATAAGGAGAGAAAAACCCTAGCCTCAAAATAGCACAAAAACTTTCCCTTTTGCCCCTCAAAAGATTCAGCCAAACAAGGAAGCAAAAAGGAAAGAAAAACCTAGTATAAAAACCCTCTTTCAACTCTCATTCACCTTTCCTTCCTCTCCCAAAATTCGACCAGCCTCCCCTTGTTTCCTCTCTAAATTCTCCTCTCCCAAAACACACCAAAACAGCAAGCAAAAACCTACCTAAAGGCAGCTCAAAGATTCAACAACTTTTGAGACAAAAACAAGGTGAGAAATCAACTTTTCCTTCCTTCTCCTTTTGATTTTAAATCCGAAATTTTTATGGTTTTTGTCCACTATTTTCCCTACTGTTTTGAAGACTCCAACACTCACACAAATTCAGTCAAAAAGGACACCAAGCATCAAAAATAGTGCAGCACAAATAAGGTGTGATTTCTCTCTCTAAAACCCTAAAAAATTCTGCCTCATTGATCCCCTTTCAAAAACCCTATTATCACATGTGTAAATTTTATGATTTTTTCCAATTTGATTCTTGGGTTGTGTTAATGACATATAAATAAGGTTCTCCACGAAATTTCGTGATCAGTGGATGAAAATTGTATTGGTTTGAGGCTAATTGAAATTCAGACAGGAAAAACGGAAATCTGGAAAATTACCATATAAATAGTAAAATTGTGTCAGCCATAACTTGAGTTTTAAAAATGATTTTCGAGTAAATCTTGATCCTAAAATTAAATTCGAGATGTCCCCTAAATGCCTGCCAAATTTCAGAACCAAACTCATCCGTTGGCCTAGTCAAAATATTTTTCTAAGATAGGTGGATAGAACTGCCAGTTTTTGAATTGAAATCGAAACCCTGATTTTATGCCTGAAAACAACCCCTCGGTTTTTGGACTAGTTGAGTAAACAAACAATGTCTAAAAATTATAAAAATTATATGGAATTAAAGCTACGGATGTCTAGTTTAACATATTAAAAATCTAGAGTTTTTGGGATTAAAAATGAATTAATATTGATTTTACAGTCAGCCTAGGTCAGTCTACCCATGTCCTGTAATATCCTAACTTAGAGTTCTTTTTCACAAATTTTAAATCCCAAATGTTTATTAAACGTTTTAAAATCCTTTTGTGGCACACTAAAATGATTGACCTAGACTGATCATATGTTGTGATTATAGGATTTATTTGACGTTCTTGCTTGATTTGTGGATCACGTTATCGCAACGCTTGTGCGATAATCGAGGTAGGACTTTTTAGCCTTTTCTAGGAGTAGTCAAGTGTTTTAAATTTCCCTGTTTTATCGATGGCATGCTGTATTCCGTTTATAAAATTATTATATTGTTTTTGATGAAATAAACGCATGCAAAGTGTTTTGTAATAAATGTGTATTTTAAAGCGTGTTTTGATTAATGGCATAATATAACTTGGTAAATACCATCTTTTGAATAATCCGGTGAACATAATTGAGCTCTAGTTCACGATCATTATAAATGATGTGTGCGTCCCAAAGTTGACGCCATGGGGGAAGGTCCCTAAACCTGCGCAGGGCCGTTCGGCCTATTTAGACCGTAACGAGATGATCTAGGATAATTCAATTCGAGGCACGTATATTATAGCTACGACAAGTCCTTACTCAAAATATGATGGTTTATTTTAATGATTTATTATTTTAATATTGGGGCACGTATATTGCAGCTACGCTAAGCCCTCAGCAGAATAAAACGTGTATTAAAAATATGTTTTCACGAAATTATTGATTATTTTTGGGAATGATTATTATGCCATGTATTCTTAAATTGTTGATTGTTTTTGAAAACGAATATTATGTCATATTTTTAAATGTTACCTGTTTAATCCACCTTTGTTTCTGTCCTACTGAGCCAGCGCTCACGTCCCTTTTTCTTTGTGATTTCGAAATGACTACTTCCAGGTGCAGGAGGTAGCAGTTCTGAAAATCGTTGAGCTATCCGTTTCTACCAAAGATGATGCTATCCGTTTTCTCCATCTTCTTCTTTCTGTTTTTCGTTCTGATGTAATGAGGCTTTAAGTTTGGACTTTATTTCACGTTATTTAAATTTCATGCTTGGGAATATTTTATGGTTGGTAATTTCTTTTGAAGACCGATTTTGTGTTTGGTTTCCACATAAAAAAGTATTTATTTTCTACTTTATTTTATTATGTGGTTATAATGCTACCTTATAAATAATTAGACTTAGCTAAATTATAATGTTGACCCGCTTTTCGTAATAAATGTTTTTCCTTAAATCTTGGGTTGATATTATAATTTGGCTGCCGTGTCACGTGTCTAAATTTTGGGCCGTGACAAAATTCAAGTTCCAGATGATGAAAGATTAAGAAAGCAAATTATGGCTGAAGCCCATAAAACACCTTACTCAATACATCCCGGAGTCAGCAAGATGTACCAGGATCTGAAGCTGCAATTCTGGTGGAAAGGGATGAAGAAGGATATAGCGGAGTTTGTAAGCAAGTGTATGACGTGTCAGAAGGTTAAGGCTGAACATCGTTATCCAGGCGGGAAACTAGAGCCGTTAGAAATTCTGGAGTGGAAGTGGGAGCATATCACGATGGACTTTGTGATGGGACTACCAAAGACCCGAGAAGGCTATGATGCCATCTGGGTTATTGTAGATAGACTGACAAATACGGCAAGGTTTATCATAGTAAAGATGACCTTCTCGTTGGAAAGGTTGGCAGACTTGTATGTTAACCACATAGTCAGACTACATGGAGTTCCTAAATCCATTGTATCAGATCGTGATCCAAGATTTACTTCGAACTTCTGGACATGCGTACAAGAGGCGATGGGAACAGAAGTACGACTAAGCACAGCATTTCATCCGCAAACAGACGGGCAATCTGAGCGAACCATTCAGACTCTTGAAGATATGCTGCATGCATGTATAATAGATTTCCCAGGGAGCTGGAATGAGAAACTTCCATTAGTAGAATTCTCGTATAACAATAGCTACCAAGCTTCGATAGGTATGGCACCTTATGAAGCCTTGTACGGAAGGAAGTGTAAATCACCAGTTCACTGGTATGCCCTACAAGAGAAACGACTGCATAAGACTGATTTCGTCTAAGAAACAGTAGATGCAGTTACAAAAATACAGCAGCGGATGAAAACAGCCCAAAGTCGACAGAAAAGCTACGCGGACAAATGACAAAGATTTATGGAGTTTAATGAAGGGGATTTCGTATTCCTAAGAGTTTCCCCGATGAAGGGGATAATGCGGTTTGGAAAGAAAGGAAAGTTAAGTCCAAGATATATTGGACCATATGAGATCATTGAACGTATTGGTAAGGTCGCCTATAGATTGGCATTACCCCCAGAAATGTCGGTAGTACATAATGTGTTTCACATGTCGATGCTACGGAAGTACATATCGGATCCATCCCACGTGCTGAAACATGAACCGATCCAGATTCAGGAAGATCTGACCTATGAGGAGAGACCAGTTCAAATACTGGCACGCGAAAATAAAGTCTTGAGGAATAAAACGATCCCATTAGTTAAAGTGCTGTGGAAAAATCACAACATTGAAGAGGCTACATGGGAACGTGAAGACGAAATGAAGAACTTGTACCCCTACTTGTTCTAAATCTTCAAGGACGAAAATTCTATAAGGAGGGGTGAATGTGATAACTGGGAATTTTAGATTCTCGAATTATGTTAAAATTGTATGAGTATAACAATATTAATGAAAAAAATTGTATTTCAATACTGTTGTGAATAGTGTAAAAATATTATGGCAGTGTTAAAGTGTGTGAGTTCGGGGATGGAAAATCCTATCGAACATAATTGGGTAAGACGGTTCGAAATCAGAACCGAAAACCCTAGAGAGTGCATTGAAATGTACTAAAACAATAGAAATTTACGGTAGAGAATTCTGATCAAACAGAAGCAAAATAAGACAAACCGATCGCACGGAAGGCACTGAAAACTCGCCCACGCGATTTCAGTAAAGTTCCGTTCGGATCGGATAACAGTCAAAAATTGACTACGAATTAATTAGAGAATTAATATGAATAGTTGATGACATCACTATGATGATGTCATAAAGCCAATTAATTTTCATCAAATTAGAAAGCATTTTAAAAGGTGTATAGCTAGGATTGTTTTGCTTTTTGATCAAAGGCCAAGATTATGCCAAAATTCACATTGAAAAAAATTAAAAAAATTTATGACATTTTGTTGAAAGGCCATTCGGCCATGTGGAAAAGGAGAAAGAAAAATTTTATTTTGACCCCAAAACCTTTACTTTTTGATCCTTGAACAATTAAGAAATTGTTGGAAAAAAATTGCAAAAAGGCCCTTGTTTCTTTGCCTATAAATAGGCATCAAAAATTCAAGAAAAAAATTGAAAAACACAACTAAACTCTTGTCCATTTTTTCCAGCCAAAAACCGTGAGTGAAACCCCCCTTAAACCAAAAATTTTATTTTCAATTTCACATCAAATCTAGCTTGAATTGCATTTCCAACATCAAGACAACAACTAAACAAGGTAAGCTTCAAATTTGAAGCATTTCCTTGATTGTTTTTCATTGAAAACCGTGGGTTTGGAAGGTTGAAAAAAAATGGAAAAAATTGTTGAATTGTTGATTCTAGGATTGGTTTGATGTTGTGATATTCAAAGCATGAATTAGGATAGAAAAACAAGCAAAAATTTTGCATGTTTTCCTTGAAAATCCGTGGCTCCTATGGTGTGAAAATTTCATGAGTTTTGTTGTTTTAATTTAGTGATTAATGTTCATTCAATTATATGTTAAGTCAAGCATGAAATGGACTTAAGAAACAAGAAAAGTTTGAGGTAGAATTCTTGCTAAAACCGTGGGCATGAACATGATGAAATGGGATAATTTTCAATGTTGATAAAAGTTGATAAAAACCCTAGGAAGGAAAGTGAAATTTTCTTTCTATTTTTGGCATAAAATCCATGGCTATAACTAGGGTTAGAATGCATGTTTTGTTAAGTTTTTGAATGTTATTTTATACAATGGGAAGCATAAGGATAATGTGGTGTGACGAAAATTTATTAAACATAAAAACCTAGTAAACTAAGGTTAGTTTTAAAAAAAAATAATTAATATGTGATGTAACTTGTGTTAAATTTTAAATGTTGAATCATATGGAAAGTTTTTATACAAAGTTTGGAAACTTTGTATAAAATAGGCCTCTGGTATAGTACGTGGCAGGTACAAAGGTTCTAAGGCGTACCTAACGCCGGGAAACCTTAAAATATAAGCTGAAATGCTGCCGAAATTTCTAAAATCGGTTTAAGGGCATTTCAGGAAACGAGGGGTGAAAATATTGAACTGGGGAAGGAAACCGAGACCCCTTGGTGAATTATGATCAGAAATGGAAAACCAACCCGAACAGAATAGTAAACCGACCCTAAATCACTAAAATGCCTAAAACAGGAAAAAATTGATGTTGGGGGTATTTTGGGAAATGAGGGAAAATTTTAGGTTGGGATAGGAAACCCGAGCCTCTCGAGGATCGAGGGTCGGGGACAGGATAAATAACATTTAGTAGGTAGTGAAAAGGCCATTTGAGGCTCCAAAATGCTCAAAAAATGAAAAAACGACCCTAGGTGACGGATAAATAGTAATCGAGTGCCGGGAAAAATGAAGTTGAGATTTTGCAGCAATTTAAGCTGTAAAATGATACGAAAGTTTAGGAAATATTATCTTAAAATAATTAAACTTAGAAAATTTGAAAAAAAGGATAAAATGAAGCAAATTATAATCTCGAAACCCGTTAGGGGCAAAATGGTCATTTTGACCAAAAATTTCCGAAAAGGCTCGGAAAAAACCCTAAAAGACCCAGAATAACTTAGATAAAATTCTAAGGCTCACAATAAAAATGATAGAGTTAAAAGTCTAAAAATTTTAAGGAACACGGACGTGTAAGGAGATACACGGCCGTGTATAGGAAAAATTGAATAACCCGAGAGGTACACGGCCTGGAACACGGCCGTGTTGCAGACCGTATACCATAAATAAAATTTAAATATGTAGAATTGTTAAGTAAAATAAATATATATTTTAGATGATAAATAAACAGGGTATTAACAGACACTATTATGTCTGTAGGAACCCAAAATAAAGATAGAACTGCGGAGGAGTTCCGGAAGTGGACACTAGCGCAGTATTGGTAAGTTCAAGCATTTTTGTATCTGTAACATGAAATACTGTGTAAACCTATTCTACACTAGCTGCTCAGTAGATATAAGTTCTTATGCACAGTTGGGGATTAGTTAGTATAACATACCCCAAATAATGAGAATAAGTAAGACCTACGGGCGATGGGGGATAGTGACCTTAAGGTGATATATATGATCACTTAGTCAAAACTATAAATTGAAAGATGGTAAAGAAACCATTAAGGCGTACCGCCCCTCCAACATAGTGGTGGTGGTCTGTCTAAATCCTACGGGGTTATCAGGGCTGTGGAGGACGATGTTCTAAGGTCGCTCCTTGGACCCTCACAGTCAGCGCGCTAATAATCATCGGTACTGCCATAAATAGAGCTCTACACTAGAAATTTAATAGAAATTAAACAATCACAAAATAAATCAAAAATCATAATTGAGCATAACCAAAATTTACGCTCGGTTAGGATATGTGAATAATACACAGTTAGGGTAACTGGTACTATTCACCGATCAAAGGTCAACTGTACTATTCATAGTACTATTAATAGAAGATTGAGTTTTTCTTGTTTTTGAATCAATATGATTCTTACTATGGATGTTTGAACTTATTGAGCCTGTTAGCTCATCAGTTTGTTCATGTTGCAAGTAAGAAACCTGTCTAGTAGATTCCTAGATGGCGGCAGGATGCGAATGTGTTGGGATAGGGAACTCACCATGGACATGATCCTGGCATAAGTTTTCCGCTGAGCTTTTTGAGTAAAGAAAATATGTTGCAGACAAAGCATACAATATATATAGATATTATATATGTTACCAAATATGTTGTACTTATTCTAACATGAAAAAGTTAGTACTGTATTTTACATCGCTTTCTTACTTAACAATCATAAGGAAAAAAAAAGTATGTATTAAAGAAAAAAAATTTTGGGGTGAAATTTTAGGCTCTAATGTTTAAAAAGAATTGGTAAAAGAGTTTAAAACTGACGACTCGGATTTAGCACACGAGCGGTCTTGATCGACCATAGAGTCGATTCATGACGGTGGCGAGTGGTTGGAATCTAGGGACGTCACAGCAGGACCATGATCCACAGTAGATTCCTTATCCCATTGACACACGCGTATCCTGCCGCCATCTAAGTAGTCTATTGGACAGGTTTCTTACTTGTAACATGAACAAACTAGTGAGCTAATAGGCTCAATAAGTTCAAACATACAAACTATGAATCGCATAGATTCAAAAACATCAAAAATCCAATTTCCTATGAATAGGACTATTCATCCGTGAATAGTACTATTCATCATGAACAATAACTTTAACATTTGATCGATGAATAGTAACTTTGACCCTAATCGATTACTATTCATGCCACCCTAACTGAGTCCACTACACTTAGTGTTAGTGTCGGATATGTTCAATTATGCTCAGTTATGGCTTTCATAATATTTTTATCTATTATCTTTATTTATATTTCGGTTTTGAGCTCATAGTGGCCGTACCGATATTTTATATGCGCTGACTGGGAGGGCCTTGGGAACGACCCTAAAGCTCCTTCCTCTCCAGTCCTATCATCACTCGAAGCGGTCATTATATCCCCGTAGGACCTATAAACCTCCACCACATTGTTGGAGGGGTGGTACGCCAAAGGTGGTTTCTTTACCATCTGTCAATTACAGTTCTAACCAAGTGACATTAATCGTCACCTCAAGGTCAGTAACTTTTGTTGCCCATAGGTCTTGCATTCTCTCTTTAAAAGTGTGTCTTAATTTTAGTCACACTCCCTACATAGTGTACCCATAGTACACTTCTCAACTTATCAACTTTTTAGGCGTGTTAGTCTTGCTGCATCCTATTGTCCGTAGGACTTACAACTAATGTATAACTAGTACAAAATCAAATATCACAGTATTTCATGTTGCAGACATGAAAATGCTTGAACTTACCACAACTGCGACAGTGTCCACCCTCGGAAATCCTCCGCAGTTTTGATATCTTCTCTAGTTTGGGTTCCTATAGACAGAGCATTGTCTGTTAATACCCATCATTAATTATCACTTTGGATTTATTCATTTTGTGACAAATTTTACAACACATTTTATCTCCTTTTGTGGTACACGGCTTGCAACACACCCATGTTCAAACCCGTGTACCTCTCAGGATTACACTACATTGCCGTGTCTCATAGTACATGCCCGTGTACTTTATAAATTTTTAGATTTAATCTTAAAATCTTTATCATGGCCTCTAGAATCTTATTTTAAATATTCTAGATCCTTTACGGTCCTTTCTGAGCCTTTCAGAAATTTTTGGTCAGAATGACTATTTTACCCCTGACGGGTCTCGGGACTGTAACAAATTTGTTCTATCATTTTTCCCAGATTTTCTTAGCCCAAAATCATAAAATAATATTTTCTAGGCTCTGTATCTTTTTATAGCTTTATTTGCTGCAAAATCAACAATTATTCATCACCCCCTCGGGTACTATTCATCTGACACCTAAGGTCGTTTCTCGTTTTTCTAACGTTTCAGAGCCTTAAATGAGTATTTTACTACTCCTAAAACATTTTTCATCCCGTCCCTGAGCCTTGATTCCCGAGGGGCTCGGGTTTTCTATCCTATTCACAGCTTTTCCCCCTCGTTTCCTAAAATACCCCTGACGTGATTTTTTTTTTCCGTTCTCGGTATTTTAGACATTAAAGGGTCGTTTTACCATTCCTTTTAGGTTTGGTTTTCATTATTAACCCTTACCCACTGAGGGGTCTCGATTTTATTTCCTTTCCTATATTGTTATCCCTCATTTCCTGAAATACCCTTATGCTGTTTTAGAAATTTCGGTAGCATTTCTTCTTGTATTTCTAGGTTTCCTTGGCGTTAGGTAAGCCTCAAAACCTTTGTACCTGCCACGTACTATACCAGAGACCTATTTTATACAAAGTTACCAAACTTTACATAAAATTTTCCACATTATTCATTATTTAAAACACAACACAAATTTCATCATTTTTCTTCCATTTGGCCCACAAATTTTTTTCATGGTATCAATACCAAGAAATTTTCATCACAATGCTTAATTAACGCATTTCAATCTTAGGTTTTTGAATGCACAATTCAACATCAAAACCTAAGAAAATTTTAATTAAAACCTAGCCTTTTATGCCACGGTTTTCAAGCTTTATAACCATAGGAAAATTTGGCACGTACTTCTTCAGCATCGAGACATGGAAGACGTTGTGCGTTGAAGCGTCCTATGTACCTAGGACTGAGCTTTCCCTTCTTTCCAAAGGGTATCACCCCTTTCATGGGTGCCACCTTAGAATGACTGAGTCTCCTTCTTGAAACTCGACGGGTCTACGACATTTATCTACATAACTCTTTTAGCGAATATGCACTGTATCTATTTGCCCTTGTATCCACTTCACGTCTGCCATTGTGCTCTTGATAAAGTCTGTGCTAACAAACTGTTTCTCTCCGGTCTCATGCCAGTGAACTAGAGATCTGCATTTTCTTCCATAAAGTGCCTCGTACGGTGCCATCCCGATCAAGGAACGGTAGCTATTATTGTACAAGAACTTGATCAAGGGTAGCTTCTAGTCCTAGTTTCCTTTGAAGTCTAGGACATAGGCTCTCAACATATCCTCTAATGTCTGTATGGTCTTCTCGGACTGACCGTCGGTGTGAGGATGGAATGCTGTGCTGAGCTTTAGCCTGGACCTTAATGCCGCTTGAACGCTTTGTCAAAATCTGGAAGTGAAGTGTCCGTCACAATCTGAGATAATTGACTTCGGTACATCATGCAATCATACAATCTAAGCCAAATAGACTTTTGCTAGTCATTCTACCAAGTAGTTAACTTTTATTGCTAGAAATCTGGCTAATTTTGTCAATCTGTCCATGATCACCCAGATTGCATCATTGTCGTTGGATGTCTTTGGCAATTCGACTGCAAAATCCATCATAATCCGGTCCTATTTCCACTCGGGTAACTCGATTTTCTGTAATTCTCCTACCGAGTGCTGGTGTTCGGCCTTAACCTTCTGACATGTAAGGCATCTGGCGACGAATTTAGCGATGTCATTCTTCATTCCAGGCCACTAAAAGTTTCCCTTTAAGTCCTTGTACATCTTATTCACTCATGGATGTACGAAATATGGCATTTCATGAGCCTCCGATAGGATTTATTTATTGAGTTCTTCATTCTTCGAGACACACACTCTATCCTTATAGTAGAGTATGCCATCCCTAGAGACTCTAAACTTTGAACTCTTATCCTTCGTAGCTTCCTTCCTAGGCTTGATCAGGGACAAATCGAGGTCTTGACTAATCTTGATCTCTTCTAGGAGCGTCAATTGGCTGGTCATGTCAGACAACCTCCTTGTCAAAATCTCGATCTCGCTGCTGCATAGCTCTCTTTATAGCACTCCTGACAACGCACTGATAGCCATAAGCGATGAAGAATGCTTCCGACTCAGTGCATCGGCCACTTTATTGGCTTTTCCCAGAGGTATAAGATCTCACAATCATAATCCTTAACCAACTCGAGCCATCTTTGCTGCCTCATATTAAGCTCTTTCTGTGTAAAATATACTTGAGGCTCTGGTGGTCGGTGTAAATCTCGCACTTGACTCTGTAGGGATAGTGCCTCCATATTTTCAATACAAAAACTACCGTTGCTAGCTCTAGATCATGCGTAGGGTAATTCTTCTCGTGGTCCCTGAGCTACCGTGAAGCATACGCGACTACTCTACCACTCTGTATCAGGACGACTCCTAATCTAATCTTAGACACGTCGCTATAAATCACAAAGTTTCCTTGAGCAGCCTGTAGAATGGTCAATATTGGAGTGCTTGTGAGTCATCGTTTCAATTCTTGGAAGCTCTCCTTGCACTTATTGGTCGACTCATACCTCTTTCCTTTCTTGGTAACTGCTGTAAGTGGGGTAGCTAGCTTCAAAAAGCCTTCAACGAAGCGCCGGTAATATCCTACTAGGCCTAGGGAACTACGTATCTCCGTCACGTTCTTCATAGTTGGCCACGTGCTAACTGCATCAATTTTCACTAGATCGACGGATACTCCATCCTTAGAGACTACGTGGCCTAGGAAATGGTCCTTTTTTAGCCAAAACTCATATTTAGAGAACTTGGCGTATAGCTGATGATCCTTTAATACACGCAGTACTATCCTCAAGCATTCTTTGTGTTCCTCTTTTGTTTTGGAGTATATAAGTATGTCATCGATGAACATAATAACAAACTTATCCAAATAGTCCTTAAACACGCGGTTCATCAGGTCCATGAAGGCTGCTAGAGCGTTTGTTAATTCGACCGACATAACAAGAAACTCGTAGTGCCTGAATCGCGTTCGAAAGACTGTGTTGGTTACATCCTCATCCCTGATTTACAATTGATGGTATCCTGAATGCAGGTCGACCTTTGAGAATATTACCGCCTCTTGGAGTTAATCAAATAATTCATCGATCCTTGGCAATGGATACTATTCTTAATCGTAATCTTGTTCAACTCTCTATAGTCGATGCATATTCTCAGTTTCTGTCTTTCTTTTTCACGAATAGTATAGGTGCTTCCTGGGTGAACAGCTCTGTCGAATGAATCCCTTGTCTATTAAGTCCTTCAACTTTGCTTGGAGTTCCTTTAGCTCTACAAGGCCCATTCTGTATAGGGCCTTAGAGATGGAAGCTGATCCTAGTAGCAGTTCAATCTTAAACAAGATTTCGCACTCCAACGGAAGTCTTGGAAGATCTTCTGGAAATACCTCCCTGAATTCCCTGACTATCGACACGTTCTTGGGTCCTATCTCTATTTCTCAAATCTTATCTACTATGTGTGCTAGGAAGCTTGTGCATCCACTAGATAGCATCTTGTGAGCCTTCACTGCTAAGATCCTCATATTTGGTTACTCCAGGGACAAACCCTTGTAGAGAAACTTTTCACACTCGATTGGTCCTAAAGCAACTTTTCACCTTCGATAGTCTATGATGGCATTGTATTTTGCGAGAAAATCCATCCCCAAGATTACATCATAATTGATCATGTCGATAATGTTCAGATTAATGCTCAACTTTCTATCGCAAATAATTACTGGTACATAACGTATCCAGTAATTAGATAATAAAACTTCCCCTAAGGGAAGTGCTATTCTAAAAGTCTGTTTACATATATGCATCATAACTTTCTTTTTCTCCTCATGCGGTGATGTTCAACAAGATTTATCATATCGCCTTGAAGCATCGTCGAGTGCTAAGATTTGTCTTGCAATTTCTGTCACACTCTAGTCGCATGTGAAAATATTATATCTAAGCTCTGGGCAAAACTGCACTGCTTTTCATGTCATATAAAAGTACATAGCCTTAGTTTGTTGGGAGTGGTAAACACTTCCTAGTACATAGTCTCAAAAGGACATGCTAGGTTCAGTCTAGTGGGGGTAAGCTACAGCTTCCTATTATACATATATACATGCTTAAAAGTCCGGCTAAAATGGGCCACTACTACTCTGAGGATAATCCTGACTCTGCATCAGAGATCTCCTCATCGAAGGGAAACTCCTTTGGGTCCTCTCGTCTTGGTGTAGACTCTCCCTTAGTTGTCCTGAGCTTCCTGTCTGCCCTGTGTGATCGAAAGGCTTTCAATCCTGGTCTGGGCAGCATGAAGTTGGTTATCTATGGAATGGGGTTGATTCTGTTGATTCTGCAGGTTGGAATGATAGTTTTTAGCATAGTGGCCTTCCTGGCCACAAATAAAACAGCCACTTGTTCCTTGCCTGCACTCTCCCGGGCGCTTTCTTCTACATTTCAGGCACACTGAGTGTTTGTTGCGGTCTCCTCCCCTATTGTTCTTCTTTTGAGGGAAATTCTTCTATGGGCCTTGGTTGCCTGGGTTTCCCTTCCTCTTGTTGTTGTTGTAGGATTGCCTGTTGTTGTAGCTGGTCCGTATGTTCTACCCTCTGTGTTGTGACTCGGGGTTCTATTTCCCTTGAGTCTGCTTAGCTTGAGTTCTTTCCTCAATGGCTGGCAGCCCATAGTTCTTGAGAAGGTCTCGACAGAAATCTTCCCAGCATACCATCGGGTCCCTACCCCTACAATGCTGATCCTACCAAGCCATAACTAGTCCCGCCAGTTTGCTACTGACCAAATCCATCTATAGATGAGGTGGGATATGGCAAGCTTGGAAGATGACTTCCAAGCGGTGGATCAAGAGTGGAAGCTCATGCAGGTGATGACCATCGTATTGATCTGGTTGCATGGCGGTGAAAGCCAAACCTGCTTGGCAATCTTTGTGTATTTAGTGGGGGTCTACCGGAATGGGCTCTACTAGTACAGCCATGGTTGCCTATTATAACTTTGATGCTAACTTACCTACTAATACCATAAAATAAAAGCCAACTTACTTGGATAGATGAGGCTGGCATGTGGCGATGTGAGGTAGGGTAGCAGGATACCAACTATGATAGGCCGGAGCCCTGGCGGCCCCAAACCGTCACTTAAAACTTACTTAACTTAAACATGAACTTACTTACCTTATTTAAAACTACTTATCTCTGATACTGTAAAATATAGGGATTTTTTTTAAATAGTATGTTTCACTATTTACGTACATACATATACGTACAAACATGTGAAAGTCTGAAAGCAACTAGGGTCAATATACATACATACTTAAAACTATTAAACTGCTCAAAACATGAGATTGATTTTTCAATATCGTGCGGAAGTTAACACTGATGGTGGTATCCATAACCTCAACCCTCACACCTTCCTCTGCTGCCGTCATCATCCATTAGTGTCTAGCTTACAGGTTCTTTACCTACAGCATGAACACACACTATGAGCTTTACGCTCAGTAAGTACAACATGTCATCTAAAAAACATGTTTAAAACATAAGCCATACTATAAGGCATATTTAAACTGTTAATCACGTCACGCGTTCACACAGAACATGGAAACATATCATGTAGCATATCACAGAATGCATACCATGGGGACATATCATGTCATGTAACTGAAAAGCATATTATAACTGTCTCTAGAGTATATCATGAACAATGCATGAACCGATTATGCTCAATTATGCTTCATTATGTTTTATCTTTCTTTGCTTGTCTGAGGGCCCATGTGTCAAGACCGAATGTGCGTGTATCTACGGATTCACTGAGACCACAAACTTTCTTTTGAGCCACAGCTTGGCCTTTGTTATGTATTCTGAGCCTCGGCTTGGGCTCATCATACTTAAACTGAGAAACCTCTTCTAGCTTGAGAGGCCAATACGACACGCTTAACAATTACCCAATTGTTGAATCATATCTGATATTCTCATGCAATAAGCTCTACTAGGCTACCCATAATCTTACGTGATAGGGATGTAATGGCATCTAACTTATGCTGTTCATTAATCTACATAATTGTGAACTTATAAGCTCTTCTATCATGCTATGCAACAACCATACATGATTTGCATACTTAACATAGAGTAACAATAACACTTTAAACTCATTTTTGCTGATGCTGTAAGTGGAGTTGTACTTACCTGTCAGTGGATAGTTTGTACTCTCTCCTTTGTCACAATACAGGTGCCTTCTTGTAATCATAACGTATTTCTATTATATTTTGTTTTTAGGTCACTGTAGTCGTTAGTGACTAATAAAAATTCTATCGTTATGTGGTATCGATCCTTATCGGTACTAACTACTCTCCTCTTAGGAGTTTGATTTTATAATCATGGTTAATCAATTTATTAAGTCAATAAATTAATTAACATCGCTCTTAGGTCATGTAATAACCCCCATATTCACGGAACCTACTTACCATGTAATAAGTAATTAAGGAATGAATTTGGAGTATTTTGAAGACTTTTGGGGCACATTTGAAGAACACGGTCAGGTACACAGCTGTGTAAGTGGCCGTGTACTGTTCAAACTGTTGAAGTGTAAGAAGCCGCGTTAGAATACATGGCCGTGTAGTGTAACACAGTCAGGTACACAGCCGTGTAAGTGGCTGTGTACCGCTCAGGTTGGTGAATGTGTTTCAAAGACATGGCCGTGTTAAGTAATCTCAACTAGTACATGCCCGTGTTCGAAATGTACACGCCGTGTTGCCTTGCACACGCCCGTGTAAAAGCCCATGTAGAAGGCTATGTAATGAGCAGAGAGCCGCTATAATGACTCTCATGAATTATGAAACCTAATTACTATATAATGAGTAATTAAGTTAATAAATATAGTATACTTTCTAGTTGAATGAATTAAATGGGTACAGTAACGTTTCATTACTATTCATGCAATGACAGGGGAAACCGACAGTGAAATCGGTCTACCCTATTATGTGACTGTGCGTGTGAGACACATAGTATCAAGAAACCAGTCTAGACGACCATTTCATGACACAGAACTGTCATGCAGTGAAAGGGGCAACCGAGAGTGAGATCAGTATATCTTAGTACATGTGAGTGTGAGTGTGAGACACGCAGTATCAAGAAACCAGTCCAGACGACCATTTCCTGACACAGAACTGATGAGCTAGTCATCAGTACGTTCAGATTGGTCATCTGAGCACAGCAGCGATAATTGCCCTCATAGATGTACAGTATCGAGAAAAGTGGTCTAGATGACCTCTTCTTGCCTAGAGACTGACAAAATCGGAGTCAGAACGCTAAGACTAATCAGTCAGACAGAAAATAGTAAATAATGAATAGTGAAAAACACAGTGTCGTGTTAATGGCCAAGACGGCCTTAATATGGCATAAAACTGATATATTAATAGTTAGTAGGCTCAAGCTGGTCAATTAGGCACAAAATGTAGATTTTAGTTTTAGAGATACGCAGTATTGGGATGATGGTCAAGACGATCTTTTCTCGCCCCGAAACTGATATATTTAGACTCAGGACGCCCAAATTAGTTAACTGGGCATCTGATATGTTTTTCAAGCTGGGGTCACAGACATCCTGAAAATTGGTCCAAACGACCTCAGATTGACGTAAAACTGATAAATTTGAAATCAGCACGTGCAAATTAGTCAGGATAGACTGTGTTTGAAATTTTGTGCGAAAACGCCTCGTTATGCATGCACAGTGTCAACACAATGTAGGCCTAACCACAGTATCAAGAAATTGGTCAAGATGACCTTTTCTTGAAATAAAACTGATATATTTGGAATCAGCATGCTCAAATTAGTCATTAGAACGTAAAAAGTAATTTTTGACCGGGAAACCGCAGTATCGGAAAATTGGACGAGATGACCTCGGATGAAAATAAAACTGATATATTTGTGTGACAACCAGGAAATTTTATCATTCTCGAAAAATTGGTATATGGAATGTACATGATGAATTTTATGTTAAAAATAGGAAATGTAGTGATTTTATGTGTGTACGCGTGTGTGTCATACACAATAACAAGAAACTGGTCAAGATGACCTTTTCTTGATATAAAACTGATATATTTAGAATCAGTATGCTCAAATTAGTCAATTGAGCATAAAATGTAATTTTTGACCCACAGATATGTAGTATCAAGAAACTAGTCAAGATGACCTTTTCTTGATATAAAACTGATATATTTGGAATCAGAATGCTCAAATTAGCCATTTGAGCATAAAAAGTAAAATTTGACTGGGAAATATACAGCATCAAAAAACTGGTCGAGATGACCTTGAATGAGATTAAAATTGATATATTTGGGTTTAGTACGCCCAAATTAGACAGTTTAGCCTATCAGCATGCTCAAATTAGTTAATTGAGTATAAAGGTAATTTTTGATCGGAAGTTTGCAGTATCGAAAACTAGTCAAGATGACCGCAGATGAAGATAAAACTGATATATTTGGGTTCAGGACGCCCAAATTAGTCAAGATAGCTTGTGTTAAAATTTTGAAGAAAAAAAAAGTATAAAAGGCCAAAAAAATGGGGAAAAAGTCAGAAATTTCAAAATAAGCCCACATTTTTTCCTCTTTTCTCTTTTCTCCCACACCCTTACGATGAACAGCAACCAACTATCGGAAATTGTGTCCGTTTTTGACACCGTCGGCATCGTTGGAAAGCTCTCACCGAGCTAAGTCCAACGATGGGTCGACGCGATGGAACGGCCGCCGGAGTAAGCCGCACGCGCCGGCCGAAGCTACCAGTGGCCAGAAATTTCAAACGGCCATTTCTTCGCCGTCCGACGTACGATCAACACGATTTTGGTCCCAAAAGTTTCGTGGTGAAGAGGAGAACAAAACCCATAGCTCATTTTACCTCAACAGCCACAGAATCACGCCACCAGAAACTTTGCCATCGACGCCGTGTCGTCACCATGAAACTCACCGTTTCCGGTAGAGTTAAGCTCCACCACCAGTACCAAAATGCTCAGTGTTTCATAGGAAACAAAAGCCCCAAACTAATTTTGAGAAAAAAAGCCGGCACGACAGAGATTGAAGCTTGTCGCCGCTGTCGATTTTTCGGGGGTTAGTTTCCGGCGATAGGAGCTTCAATTGGTGAAATTAACACTACCAATGAGTTCCTCACATCAAGATCTACGAGATGGTGGCCGCCTTTCTCCACGCCGCCACCGGCCAACGACCGGTCAATGGCAGTCAATGCCGATCAACAGTGATTGGTGACAAAAAATTAAGGAATGGCCCGTTGGCCTATTTTCGACGTTCCGACACGTTCGTGGCATCGAAATTGCAAGATGAAATTTAAAAAGGGAAGAATAGAGAAAAAAAGTTTGTGCACGCGAGACCAAACGGTTCATTCGATCGCCGATGGGACGATTTCGATAGTGATTTCAGTCCTTCATTCCTAAATTTATGTTTTGGAATGTACTTTTACATGTGAAATTGTAAGAAAAATGGACTATGTGTATGAAAAATAATCAAATAAGAAAATGTGAAAAATGTAAAGATTTTTACGTAAAAGTTGAATTTTACATAAAAATATAGGCCTCTAGTATAGTACGTGGTAGAATAGAATTAGGTTAGATGGTTTCGAGGCGTTTCCTAAACGCCAGGAACCCAAAAATTAAGCAGAAATGCTACTGAAATTTCAAAAACGGCACAAAAGGGTATTTTAGGAACCGAAAGGTAAAAATATGGTCGGGATGGAAACCCGAGCCCCCTCGGTGATCTAGGCCCAAAAAAGAGGATTAACGACCAAGAGTCAGAATAGTGCCACCCGAGGGTCGGTGAATAATGACGCGAGCATTTCGGTAATTAAGGCTGAAAAAGCTAGAAAAGGCTTATGAAAAATGATTATATGATTTTTGGATTTAGAAAATCCTGCCTAAGCAATAAAATGAAAATGATATGGCCCAAAGACCTGTCAGGGACAAAACGGTCATTTTGACCGAAAATTTTATGAATGATAGAAAATGGCCCTAATGGACTTAGAATGGCTTAATTAAGATTCTGAAGACCAGAATTAAGTTGTAAATCAAAGAAAAGTAAGGTTATAATAAAAAAATCCTGTTAGGGGTAAAATAATAATTTTGCCAAAAGTTTAGAACATAATGGTAATTTTTCCAAGAGTAAACAGAAAAGTTACAAATGGGATAATAAACCCCTAAATTCATGATTATAAAATGAAGCGTAGAATTTTTACGTTTTATTAAGTTTTATGTATGATTTAAGTAACAAAAATAAGCATAAATATTTCGGTTATATGAATTCGATACGGACACGATAAAGGGACGTCTGCAGACCAAGGAAGTACGAAAGGAGATACGAGCAGAAGTATCAGCAAGTTCGAATATTTAATTGACTGCAACATGAACAGACTATAATGTCTAAGTGTCGTATGTGGTAAGCTTTAAATATTTCTATGTCTACAACATGTATGGACTTTTATGTGTTATGTGTTGCAAGTTCAAACATTTAGTTGACTGCAACATAAATTGACATGTTTATATCTACGTGTTATATGTAGTAAGTTTAGACATTTTATTGTCTGTTACATGAAATTACGTAATATGTTTATATGCTATGTATGAAATGTAAAGTATATATGTAAGGTGTTATATGGACAAAGGTGTATTTAATAAAATACACATAATAAAAGAAAGACATAAGAAGTGTTCTAGACCATGGAGACAATGATAATGCCCCCTGGTCAGAATCATATGAAAGACAATAAGAGAAGACAAGAATCAGCAAAATAATAAGACTGAAACTTTAAACGTTGGATGTTTATGTGTAGGTCTAAGTCAAACATGAATTGACTTTTATGTTTAAGTGTTATTTACAATAAGTTCGGGCATTTAATTATCAGCAACATGAACATACTTGATGTGTTTATGTATTATGTGTTCTATATGCAGCATGTAAGTTTAAATATTTTCATGTCTGCCACATAAATGGACTGGTCATGTTTATATGTTTTATGTGCAGTTTTAGTGCCAAGATACTATGATTTGAATGTTACGAAAGTCATGTTATGAATCATGCGTTATGTCTAACACAAATGTAAATTGACTTCACATGTTTATGTTTATATATTATATTTTTTAAGTTCAGACATTATCTATCTGCAGCTTGAATTTACTTAGTATGCTTATGTGATATAGATGACAGAAATTTAGTAGTCAGGTGTCGTATGCACACTAACATAAGAGATAAAATCTTAAGAAAACTATAGAATAATTTAAAGAGTTCCAGACTTAAGAGGCAGCATAAATGCCACCGGTCAAGAACCATAAGAAAATCAGTAACTAAATTAGTGTTAGCGTACCGGCCTCCCACATAGGTGGAGGTTTCTCAAATTTAGTATCGTTAGGACTCCAAACTGCCGGTGATATGTCCTTGGTTTGGAAGTCTGATGTTATATAGACTGTAAAGGATTGGCCAGTGGGTCGCTCCCTAAAGTCCCTCTCAGTTATGCACGTATTACGGTACGACCAATCATGGGGCCCAAAACCAGAACGTAATGAAAGATAAAGACTCAAGAAAAAAATATATACAGTCTACAAATGAGCATAAGACATACTAACACTATGAATACCATGCAGTCAAAGTCACTGTTCACGGTCAACAATACAGTTCACAGTCGACAGTATTGTTCATGGTCAGAGTTAATATTCACCGTAAATAGTAATGCAAAAGCAATGCATGTTTTTATTATGTCAGTGATCCATGTTATGTTTGATGTTAAGGATGTTTGAGCATACGTAAGTGTATTTACAATGTTTAAGTATATTTATGAAGTTTTACATATTTAAGTATGATAAGTATATTCATGATATTAAATGTGAAAGTATTTTCACAATAACAAATATGTCAAGTATGTTATATTTATGATGTTAAGCTTATGTTCAACATACTATGTTTAAATCATGATACATTCACAATGATAAACATGAAATTCTATTCAGTTATTATAGGGCTCCCAAACCGATGGTGGTACGTGTCGGGTTTGGAAGTCTAATGTTATGTAAATTGTAGAGGATAGCATGAAACTATGTTGAAGATATTAAGTACGTTTAAAGCATGTCAAGAATGCAAGTATGTTCAAGATATTAAGTATGTTTAAAGTATGTTAAGTATGAAAGTGTACTCATGGCATGCAATATGTCCAGTATGGTTATGATGAAAAATATGTATAAGTATGTTTTAAATATTATATACGTTAAGTATGAAATCTAAAGTAACGTATGATATGTGTTGTGTTAATGTTCTGAAGCCGTAGTTGGTATCATATATGTTCTGTCAGATATGGTATGAAGGATGTTAAATACGTTTAAGTATTAATGTTAAGCAAACATAACGTTATAAAGTTACTATTTATAGTGAATAGTATTATTCGTGGTAATAAGCAAGTATCACATGACTAACGTTTGTGTTAAAAATCTGATATGTTATAATTATTATGCATAAGTTAATAAACATAAGTTAATCATACTATGTTAAGTATGCTCTATATGATGATAAATATGCATGTTATATTTAAATATGAATGTCTAAGTAATAAACGATGCGTGTATGTAATATTTGTATGTATGAAAGTATGTTTATGACGTTAAGGATATTTAAGTATACGTAAGTATAATTTACGATGCTTAAGTACATTTACCCCGTTTTATGTATTTCAGCGTGACAAGTAATTTATTATGTTAAATGTGAAAGTATTTTCACGATAATAAGCATGATATATATGTTACGTTTACGATGTGTAGCATACATTATGTATGCTATGTTTACGATGTTCAAGTATACACAAGTATGACTATGATGTTTCAAGTATGTTATGTATAAAAGCATGTTCATGATGCCAAGTATGTTAAGTATGTTCATGACGTTACAGTAAGTTTAAGAGGTTCAAGTATGAAAGAATGTTCATGAGATTAAAGTATGATAAGTACAAAAGTATGTTTATGATGTTAAGTACTTATAAAGTACATTAAGTATGTTTACGTTGCCAAGTGTGAAAGTAGGATTATGATATAAAGTGTGTTCAGATATGTACAAGTACGTTTGTAAGGTTATGTGCGACAAGTATGAATGTTAAGCAATACACGATATACGTTATGTAACGTTCTGAGGCAACAGTAGGTATGTTAGCACTTCTAGGGAAATACTCTCGTGTGTACTGGGATTCTTGTGACCACGATTAGCACTTAACTTGAGACGCCCCGTGCCCTCAGCGGCCCGGACCGTCACTGTAAACTCTATTACTTGCTTCTTTAGCTTTTACTTATACTTCCTCTATAAAACCGATACTTAAACTTGCTGAATTTAATACCATAAATTTAGAGGGGTTTTTTTTTAATATACGCATACGTATTTACTATTCACATACGTATACTATTAAAATGTGGAATTTGAAAAATATAAGGATTTCAATTATACATACACACTTATATACTTGTTTATCTGATTAATATTCACCAGACACTATTTAAATATACTATTCATACATATACTATTTACTGTTCCAAAATACCAATTAATCTTTACTATTTAAAATACTATTTAGCTGTCACCGTTTAAAATACTATTTACTCATACTGTGCGGAAGAATACTCGTGGTGTATCTATAACCTCATCCTCACATCCACCTCCGCCGCCATCATCGCCCCTTGGTGTTTGCGCTATAGGAAGCTTACCTACAGCATGAACACGCTCCGTGAGCTTTACGCCCAGTAAGTACAACATGTTAACCGCAAAACATGTTTAAAACATAACACATACTTAAAATCCTAAGCATGATATATATCACTTAATAAATCACATACCATATAAGCATATCACATATCAGCTCACATATCATGTCATCACATAACATGTCATAACACTGAATATAAAACTTCACATACTTTATGCATGACAGAAGCATCGTGTACTGTATGCACTCTACTGAAAAAGAAAGCATAGCAAACTATAACTAATGCATGGTCCGGTTATGTTCATTTATGCTTCAAACTTCTCTTTTCTCTTCTTGTCTATTTAGGGCCCATGTGTCAGTACCGTGCGCGTGCAGACCAACGGTAACGCCCGAGGTCAACTAATGCCGAAGAGCCATCAACTGATGCTCAACTTTTGGCCTTAACTTTCTTTAACTGGAAACCCCTTCGACTGAAGGAGCTGGTACGACACACCTACTTGTTTCCATCTTGTTTAACTGTTCTAGCCATACGCTTCTCTAAGCTATCCCCATTCCTACGCGGTAGGGATCTATGGCTTCTATCTTGTTCTTTCATCAATCTACTCGATTGTGAAACTATATGCTCTTATGTATGCTGTGCAGCATCGTGTGCAAGATGCATACTTAAAGTACTGGAAAAGCATCATTTTAAATTCATTTTATCCATGCTGTAGGCGGAGTTGTACTTACCTGTCAGCAGACAGTTTATACTCTCGCCTTCGTCACAATACAGGTACCTCCTTGTAATCATAATGCATTACATTAACATTCACTCTTAGGTTACCGTGGTCATTAGTGACTAATAAAAATTCTCGTTATGTGGTACTGATCCTTATCGGTACTAATTGCCCTCTTCTTAAGAATTTGATTTTCTAATCATGGCTAATTAATTTATTTGCTCAATAAATTAATTCACGTCGCTCTTAGGTCACTCTATCGTTAGGAGCTAATAAACTTATCGTTGTGTGGTACCGATGCCTATCGGTTCCCAACTGCTCTACTTTGGGAAATTTGATATCTAATTTTTAATCGTGCTAGATTAATTTGTCTACTTGACAAATTAATCACTGTCTCTCACTATCCCATTCCGACTTGGTCCTTAACTAGCTAACTGACCAGTCAACTGACTGAATACCTCTCGTATGACCATTTAGCCTGTCGGGTTACCGTTACCGAGGTAATCGCCCCAAATTTTATACTTAGATCACACCCGTCCCTCAGGTGGCACTATTCTGATCTAGGGGTCGTTTTCTTACATTTCGAGATTTCTAATTGGACGGTTTACTAATCCTGTAAACGTCCGTCCTTCTTTCCTGGACCTAGGTCATCGAGGGGGCTCGGGTTTCCATTCCGATCACATTTTCACCCCTCTTTTCCTAAAATACCCCTTTATGCCGTTTTAGAAATTTCGGTAGCATTTCTGCTTAATTTTCGGGTTTCCGGCATTTAGGAAACGCCTCAAAACCATATAACCTATTCTAACCTGCCACGTACTAAACCAGAGGCCTAATTTTTACGTAAAAGCTCCGCTTTTTACGTAAAAATATTCACATTTCCTCACATTCTCTTTTCCGACATTTCATCCCTTTTTCTTACAATTTCTCAAGTCAGTAAACCATAATTCATACATAATTATTTCTAATAATAAATTGAGGAATCAAGGGATCAAAACCACTACCAAAATCGTTCCTATCGGCGGTCAGGTGAACCGTTCGATCTCGATCGCACAATCTTTGAATCATCGTTCTCCACTTTTAAAACTCCGATTTGCAAATCCGATGCCGCGGATGTGTCCGGAACGTCAAAAATAGGCCAACAGGCCATTCTTCAATTTTCGATCTCCGGGTCGCCGTTTACCGGCATTGACCGCCATTGACCGCCGTTGACCGTCGTTGACTGGCGTTGACCACGGCGGCGATGGAAGTGGCGACCACCATCTTGAAGAGCTCGACGAGAGGAACCCATTGGTGGTGTAAATTTCACCAATCGAGGCTCCTATCACCAGAAATCGGCCTTCGAAAGGTCGGCGACGGCGGCGGTGTTGGATCCTCATTTTCCGGCATTGTTGCCCAAAATTGATTTGGGGCTTTTGATCTACATGTTGTTCTGAGCATTTTGATACCGACCTTCCAACTCAACTCCGCCGGAATAGCGAGATTCGACGGTGGCGACGGTGAACCTTGGGCGGCGCGATCCGGCGGCTGTTGACGTGAAATGAAGCCTGGGTTTTGTTCTACTCTTCACCACGAATCCATTGGGGCCGGAATCATAGCATTTGGACGTCGGACGGCGGAGATAAGGCGGTTTGAAAACTTCGGCCATTGGCGGCTTTGGGCGGCACGTGCGGCATGCTCCGGCGTCGGTTCGGTCGACTCGGCCCACCGTTGGAATCAGCTCGTCGAGAGCTTTCCAATGGTGCCGGCGGTGTCGAAAACGAAGGTCGGATTCGAATGATGGTTACTGTTCACCTACGGGTGGTGTGGGGAGAAAAAGATAGGAAAAAAAATAATGGGGGCACTTTTTACAAAAATCTAAAAATATCGACCCCTTTATACTAATTTTTTGAAAAATTTTAAGATAGGCTATACTGACTAATTTGGGCGTGCTGAACCCAAATATATCAGTTTTATATCAAGAAAAGGTCATCTTGACCAATTTCTTGATACTGTGGTTAGGCCTACACTGTGTTGACACTACGCACGCGTAACGAGGCGTTTTCGCATGAAATTTCAAACACAGTCTCCCCTTGACTAATTTGGACGTGCTGATTTCAAATTTATCAGTTTTACATCCATCTGAGGTCTTCTAGACCAGTTTTCGAGATCTATATGACCCCGTCTCGAAAAACGTGTCAGGTGCCCGATTGATTAATTTGGGCGTCCTGAGTCTAAACATATCAGTTTCGGGGCAAGAAAAGGTCGTCTTGACCCTCATCCCGATACTGCGTATCTTTTAAACAAAATCTACATTTTATGCTCAATTGACCAGATTGAGCCTGCTGACTATTAATATGTTAATTTTATGCCAGATTAAGGCCGTCTTGGCCACTAACCTAGCACTGCGTTTCTCACTATTCACTATCTGACTGACTAATTTAAGCGTTCTGACTTTGATTTTGTCAGTCTATGGACGAGAATAGATCATCTAGACCACTTTTCTCGATACTGTACATCTATTAGGGGAATTATCGCTGTTGCGCTCAGGTGACCAGTCTTAGCATACTGATGACTAGCTCATCAGTTCTGTATCATGAAATGGTCGTCTTGACCGGTTTCTTGATATTGCATGTCTCAACGCATACTCACATAATAGGGTGAACCGATTTCACTGTCGATTGCCCCTTTCACTGCATGAATAGTAATTAAACGTTACTATTCCCATTTAATTCATTCAACTGAAAAGCACACTGTGTTTATTAACTTAATTACATCATTACATAGTAATTAAGTTTCAAAATTCATGAGAGTCATTACAGGGGCTCTCGGCTCATTACACAGCCTTCTACACGGACTCTTACACGTGTGTGTGCAACGCAACACGGGTGTGTACTAGTTGAGACTACTCAACACGGCCATGTCTTTGAAATACATTCATCTATCTGAGCGATACACAGCCTCTTACACGGCCGTGTGCTCGACCGTGTTTCTTAAATTTGCACTAAAAGACATTAAATTATGTCCATTTTATTCCTTAATGACTTATTACATGGTAAGTAGGTGCCATGGAAATGGCGGTCATTACAACATACCCCCCTTACAAAATTTTTGTCCTCGAAAATTAGAATAATTCTAGGACGTCTCTTCTCATGTCTTCTTCCCATTCTCATGTGGCTTCCTCAACACGATGATTCCGCCACAACACTTTTACTAGCAGTATACTTTATTCCTAAGTACCTTCCCCTCTCTGACTAGGATCCTCATGGGTCTCTACTAGTACGTCGGATCAGCGTATACTACAATGGATTCTTGGCTAAGAACATGGGAGCTGTCTGGCACGTACTTCTTCAGCATCAAGACGTTGTGCACTGTAGCTAACTCGGGAGGAAGCGTTAGTCTATAAGCCACCTTCCCGACTTTCTCTATTATCTCAAGGGTCCTATGTACCTAGGACTGAGCTTTCCTTTCTTTTCAATGCGCATCACCCCTTTCATGGGTGTCGCTACTTGAAACTCGAGGGGTCTATGGCGCTTATCGTCGAAATTCTTCTGTCAACTGTGCGTTGTATCTTACGTTTTTTGTATCAACTTCACGTATGCCATGGTATTCTTGATGATGTCTGAGCTAACTAGTCGTTTCTCTCCAAACTCATACTAATGAGCCAGAGATCTGCATTTCCTTCCACAATGTGTCTCGTACGGTGCCATTCCTATCTAGGAATGGTAGTTGCTGTTGTATGAGAACTCGCTCAATGGTAACTTCTGATTCCAATTTCCTTTGAAGTCTAGGACGTAGGTCTCAACATGTCCTCTAACATCTGTATGGTCCTCTCAGACTAACTGTCGGTCTGAGGATGAAATGTTGTGCTGAACTCTCACTCGGACCGTAATGCAGCCTGAACACTTCACCAAAATCTGGAGGTAAAACGTCCACTACGATCTGAGACGATCGACTCTGGTACTCCGTGCCGTTTCACGAACTGTGCTGCATAGATTTCTACTAGTCGTTCCATCGAGTAGCTAACTTTCATTGCTAAAAATCTAGCTAATTTCATCAGTCTATCTATAATCACCCAGATTGCGTCATTATCGTTTGACGTCTTTGACAATCCAACTACGAAATTCATCGTAATCTGGTCCCATTTCCACTCGGGTAACTTAATTTCCTACGATTATCCTGCTGGGTGCTGGTGATCTGCCTTAACCTTCTGGCACGTAAGGCATCTGGTGACAAACTCGACAACGTCGTTCTTCATTCCAAGCCACCAAAAGCTTTTCTTCAGGTACTTATACATCTTATTCGCCACCGGATGTATGGAATATGATGTCTCGTAAGGTTTCAAAAGTATTCGCTTCGTAAGTTCTTCATCTTTCATAACGCACACTCTATCTCTATAGTAGAGTATGTCGTCCTTAGGGATCTTAAACTCTGAACTTTGGTCCTCTGTAGCCTCCTTTTTGAGCTTGTTTAGGGACAATTCGAAGCCTTGACCAATCTTGATTTCTTCTTAGAGCATCGATTGGAAGGGTCATGTCAGACAACCTCCTTGTCAAAGTCTTGATCTTGCTGCTGCATAGCTCCCTTGTAGCGCTCCTGAAAAGGCACTGATAGCCATAAGCATAGTAAAATACTTCTGACTCTGCGCATCGGCCACCTTATTGGCTTTCCCTGGATGGTATAAGATCTCACAGTCGTAATCCTTACCAACTATAGTCATCTATACTGCCTCATGTTGAGCTCTTTCTGCATGAAGATATACTTGAAGCTCTGGTAATCGGTGTAAGATCTCGCACTTGATTCCGTACAGGTAGTGCCTCTATGCTCTTAACGCAAAAACTACCACTACTAGCTCCAGATCACGTGTTGGGTAGCTCTTCTCAAGGTTTTAGATGCGGCGCTTAAATCACAAAGCTTCCCTGGCCAACATTTGAAATGGTCAGCATTGGAGTGCTTATGAGTCTTCATTTTAGCTCTTGAAAGCTTTCCTCACACTTGTCGATTCACTTATACCTCTTTCCCTTCTTGGTGAGCACTGTGAGCGAAGCAGTTAACTTTGAGTAGCCTTCGACTAAGTGTAGGTAACATCCTGTTAGTTTAAAGAAACTATGAATTCCCGTTACGTTCCTCTGAGCTGGCCACACGCTAACTGCATCAATTTTCATCGGGTCCATAGATACTCCTTCCTTGGGGACTACATGGCCTAGGAAATAGGCCTTCTCCAGCCAAAACTCGTACTTGGAGAACTTGGTGTATAACTGATGGTCCTGTTGCATGCGCAAAATGATAATTAAGTGCTCTTCGTCCTCTTCCTTCGTATTAGAGTGTATAAGTATGTTATCGATGAAAACAATGACAAACTTATCCAAATAGTCCTTGAACATGCGGTTCATCCAGTTCATGAAAGTTACTGGTGCGTCCGTTAATCTGAGCGACATGAACAGAAACTCATAATGTCCGTACCGCGTTTGAAAGGCTGTTTTGGGTACATCTTCTTTCCTGATTCGTAGTTGATGGTACCCGGGACATAGATCGATCTTCGAGAACATTGCAGCATCTTAGAGCTAATCAAATAGATCGTCAACTCGTGGCAACAGATGCTTGTCCTTAATCGTAATCATATTCAACTCTCTGTAGTCGATGCACATTCTCAGTGGTCCATCTTTCTTCTTCACGAATGGTATGGGTGCTCTCCAGGGTGAATAGCTCTGTCGAATGAATCCCTTATCTATTTAGTCCTTTAGCTGGGCTTGGAGCTCCTTTAGCTCTACAGGGCCCATTCCGTAGGGGGCCTCAAAGATGGGGCTGATTCTAGTAGACATTCAGTCTCGAACGAGATCCCGTACTCTGGTTGGAGTCCTGCAAGATCTTCTGGAAATATCTCTATGAATTCCCTGACCATCGGTACGTTGTCGGGTCCTATCTCTATTCCTTGAGTCTTATCTGCTACGTATACTAGGAAGTCAGTGCATCCACTGATAGCATCTCGCGAGCCTTCACTGCTGATATCATCGTCTTTGGTTGCTCTGGCGACAAACCCTTGTAGATGAACTTTTCACATCCGATTGGTTCGAAAACGATTTTCCGCCTTCAACGGTTTATGACAACGTTGTGTCCTAAGCTTTTTTTTTTTTGGCAGAATCTGATGATGCAATGAATGGGTGACTCCAGAATCAAGTAGAACTAACGCATAAAAGTTGGCGATAGAAAGCTAGCCTGTCACCATTGCAGAAATTACAACTTCAACGTCACTCCCTGTGTAAGCATAGATTCTCCCTTAGCTGTCTGAAGCTTTCAGTATACCTTGTGTGATTGAAGGGTCTTCGATCCTGGTCTGGTTAGTGTGAAGTTGATTATTCCCAGTGCGGGGTTGATTCTGTTGATTCTGCAGGTTGGAGTGGCAATTTTTTTTTTTTTTTTGCATAGTGGCCTTCCTTGCCACAGATGAAACAACCACTTGCTCTCTGCTTGCATTCTCCTGGGTGCCCCTTTCCACATCTCGTGCATGTCGGGTATTGGCTGTCATTCCTTCCTGGTCTCTCTCTTCTGGGGAAATTCTTCTGTGAATCTTGATTGCCTTAATTCCCCTTTTCTCTTGTTGTTGTTATGGGAATGCCTACTATTCTAGCCGGATCCCACATTCTGCCCTCTGTATTGTGACTCGGGGTTCTACTTCTCTTGAGCCTACTAGACTTGCGTTTTCTCCTCCTTTCGTGCCTTAAAATTCTATGCCTTTCGCTCCTTATCATGAACCGACCAGTACTCAACTCAGATAGTCTTGCTGACACATTCTGCTAGTGTCGCTAGTCCGTGGCTTCTGCTACAGATCTAAACTGTGATTTCCGTTCTGAACATCTTCAGCATTCGTCTGACTCTCTCCTTTTGGTCGATACCAAATCTAGACAAAGTTGAGCCAACTGCTCAAACTTCTTGACTACCTCCATAACAGTCACACTACCTTGGCGCAGGTTGTTGAACTTGTCTTACTGCGCTACTAGTGCTTCCAGAGCTGGAGGAGCTGCTTGTTCCCTCAGAGTTTCTGGGGCTGCTAGAGCCTCCTGTGCTAGCATCTTTACTGACTATGGTGCCTGGGGTTGCTAGCCCAGCTGTTCCCTAAGCTGGTTTAGCTCCAGTTGCTAGTTCTCCATCATCTCTCGCATGGCTGCGATCTGTGCTATCAACTCATCCTCTCGGGATGCTGGGTTTAACTAAGCTCTCGTTCTTGCCATGTTTTCCTATGTAACCCTATCGTACAGCAGAAAAGGAAAATATAAGTCTCTTAAATTCTGTACTTGGGACTCGTATCACATATCATTTTCTTTCTTACTTAACAATCTTACTTAAACATTATGGATATAAATATACACACTATATCTACCTTTCTTTCTCTCATACTGTGATGTTCAATACAATTGCTGCATTGTATTGGGACATCGTCTGAGTGCTAGGATTCGTCCTGCACTTTCTGTCATATCATACTCACACTTATGGAAAAAATTTTTATCTGTCCCCCAGGCAAAGCTTTACTGCTTATCTTATAATGTATTTCACATAATATATATACATATACTCAAGATTCTAGTTCAGCGGGAGTGACACACGCTTCCCCTATACGATCCCAACAAGTACATTATGCTACAACTGACGGGGGAGAGCTACTGCTTCCCTCTATATTTTTTCATAACTAACATTCCCGCAGAAGGGTTATTACTATTAGAAGGACAATCCTGATTCAGTATCAGGCATCTCCTCATCATCACTATCACTGAGTGGGAATTCCTCTGGGTTCTCCTCTTCTTCTCAGCTGAAACGAACCTCGTCATCACTGGCTATGATGACTTGGGGTTCGTACATCCCCATCTATTCGTCATTACTAAAGCGGTTGGGGATCTCCCCTCCCTCATTGTCGGGATGGGTGTCGGAAAGACTCTCGTTATCTTCCTCTTTCATGGAGTGTTCGGGAGACATACGGGCTGGTTCGGGGTTCTCCATCGGCTCCCCATTGCCCTTGTGTACTTCTGGCTGGTGCTCGGCCATGAACTCTTCATCGGCCAGTTGGGGTGTTAGTTCTACCGGGTCACCCTCCATAATGGCGGCTGCTATAATGCCTTGGGCTTGTGTAGGGTTCCCGGGGTTGAGCACTTTTCTCTTGGCGTTCACTATCTCCTTGACAAGGCTTGCTAGTCCTGCTTGATCGCTCTTCTAATTCTGTTTGGCAAGGTCTCTTTCTCTCTTTGGGTCTTCTCTTGTCTTGATCCACTTTTGTCTTGGCATGTATTGTGGAAGTCCATATCGGTTCCTTGTAGCGAACAGCATATGCTAGAACTGTATCGCAGGACATCAGCTGCAGTCTTTCAGTCCGATGAACAAATTCTCGTATATCCATAACTCTAGAGAACTTAGGCAGTTTCACTCCCCGCTTGCCCATAAAGAAAAACTGAGGCTGATGCTGGACTCCTCTCAGAGATTGGCTCGATCGTGGTATGGCGAAACTCGACACAGTTAAGAGCTCATCCTGGTCATAAGGATCCCGATACACACGAGAGTATCTTCCTGAGAGATATCAATAGCTAACAGGACTCAGTTATCCTGATCAATGACGTACAATCGGGGAATCACTTTGATAATGTGAAACCAGTCCTGACATTCTCATAGAGTGCAGGAGTACTGTTTGTCACTCGAAACTTAGTGGACAACTAGCTCTGAAGATCGGTCTAACTCGAGCATCAATCCATGATCTTTCTTTGAGCAGTTCTCTAGTACTGCACGGTCGTGATTTTTCGTATAATGATCTCAGCATCTTTTCATCTTATCCTCGCCATCATAGGTTTCGTCATCTCATTACTATAAAATGTTATCTTCAATAGATAAACATTTACCAACTAAAAATAAAACTAACTTACTCGGACAGATGAGGTAGGCATGCGGCGATGTGAGGTAGGATGGCAGGAAACCGCTCTGATACCAACTAAGATGCCCCGTGCCCTCAGCAGCCCGGACTGTCACTGTAAACTCTATTACTTGCTTCTTTAGCTTTTACTTATACTTCCTCTTTAAAACCGATACTTAAACTTGCTGAATTTAATACCATAAATTTAGAGGGATTTTTTTTTAATATACGCATACGTATTTACTATTCACATACGTATACTATTAAAATGCGGAATTTGAAAAACATAAGGATTTCAATTGTACATACACACTTATATACTTGTTTATCTGATTACTATTCACCAGATACTATTTAAATATACTACTCATACATATACTGTTTACCGTTCTAAAATACCGTTTAACCTTTACTATTCAAAATACTATTTAGCTGTCACTGTTTAAAATACTATTTACTCATACTGTGCGGAAGAATACTCGTGGTGTATCTATAACCTCATCCTCACATCCACCTCCGCTGCCATCATCGCCCCTTGGTGTTTGCGCTATAGGAAGCTTACCTACAGCATGAACACGCTCCGTGAGCTTTACGCCCAGTAAGTACAACATGTTAACCACAAAACATGTTTAAAACATAACACATACTTAAAATCCTAAGCATGATATATATCACTTAATAAATCACATACCATATAAGCATATCACATATCAGCTCACATATCATGTCATCACATAACATGTCATAACACTGAATATAAAACTTCACATACTTTATGCATGACAGAAGCATCGTGTACCGTATGCACTCTACTGAAAAAGAAAGAATAGCGAACTATAACTAATGCATGGTCCGGTTATGTTCATTTATGCTTCAAACTTCTCTTTTCTTTTCTTGTCTATTTAGGGCCCATGTGTCAGTACCATGTGTGCACAGACCAACGGTAACGCCCGAGGTCAACTAATGCCGAAGAGCCATCAACTGATGCTCAACTTTTGGCCTTAACTTTCTTTAACTGGAAACCCCTTCGACTGAAGGAGCCAGTACGACACACCTACTTGTTTCCATCTTGTTTAACTGTTCTAGCCATACGCTTCTCTAAGCTATCCCCATTCCTACGCGGTAGGGATCTATGACTTCTATCTTGTTCTTTCATCAATCTACTCGATTGTAAAACTATATGCTCTTATGTATGCTGTGCAGCATCGTGTGCAAGATACATACTTAAAGTACTGGAAAAGCATCATTTTAAATTCATTTTATCCATGCTGTAGGCGGAGTTGTACTTACCTGTCAGCAGACAGTTTATACTCTCGCCTTCGTCACAATACAGGTACCTCCCTGTAATCATAATGCATTACATTAACATTCACTCTTAGGTCACCGTGGTCATTAGTGACTAATAAAAATTCTCGTTATGTGGTACTGATCCTTATCGGTACTAATTGCCCTCTTCTTAAGAATTTGATTTTCTAATCATGGTTAATTAATTTATTTGCTCAATAAATTAATTCACGTCGCTCTTAGGTCACTCTATCGTTAGGAGCTAATAAACTTATCGTTGTGTGGTACCGATGCCTATCGGTTCCCAACTGCTCTACTTTGGGAAATTTGATATCTAATTTTTAATCGTGCTTGATTAATTTGTCTACTTGACAAATTAATCATTGTCTCTCACTATCCCATTCCGACTTGGTCCTTGACTAGCTAACCGACCAGTCAACTGACTGAATACCTCTCGTATGACCATTTAGCCTGTCGGGTTACCGTTACTGAGGTAATCGCCCCAAATTTTATACTTAGATCACACCCGTCCCTCAGGTGGCACTATTCTGATCTAGGGGTCGTTTTCTTACATTTCGAGATTTCTAATTGGGCGGTTTACTAATCCTGTAAACGTCCGTCCTTCTTTCCTGGACCTAGGTCATCGAGGGGGCTCGGGTTTCCATTCCGATCACATTTTCACCCCTCGCTTCCTAAAATACCCCTTTATGCCGTTTTAGAAATTTCGGTAGCATTTCTGCTTAATTTTCGGGTTTCTGGCATTTAGGAAACGCCTCAAAACCATATAACCTATTCTAACCTGCCACGTACTAAACCAGAGGCCTAATTTTTACGTAAAAGCTCCGCTTTTTACGTAAAAATATTCACATTTCCTCACATTCTCTTTTTCGACATTTCATCCCTTTTTCTTACAATTTCTCAAGTCAGTAAACCATAATTCATACATAATTATTTCTAATAATAAATTGAGGAATCAAGGGATCAAAACCACTACCAAAATCGTTCCTATCGGCGGTCAGGTGAACCGTTCGATCTCGATCGCACAATCTTTGAATCATCGTTCTTAGCTTTTGAAACTCCGGTTTGCAAATCCAATGCCGCGGATGTGTCCGGAACGTCAAAAATAGGCCAACAGGCCATTCTTTAATTTTCGATCTCCGGGTCGCCGTTGACCGGCGTTGACCGGTCGTTGATCGATGTTGACCACGGCGGCGACGGAAGTAGCGACCACCATCTTGAAGAGCTCGACGAGAGGAACCCATTGGTGGTGTCAATTTCACCAATCGAGGCTCCTATCACCGGAAATCGGCCCTCGAAAGGTCGACGACAGCGGTGGTGTTGGATCCTCATTTTCTGGTGTTGTTGCCCAAAATTGATTTGGGGCTTTTGATCTACGTGTTGTTCTGAGCATTTTGATACCGACCTTGCAACTCAACTCCGCCGGAATAGCAAGATTCGACGGTGGCGACGGCGACGGCGACGGCGAACCCTGGGCGGCGCAATCCGGTGGCTGTTGACATGAAATGAAGCCTGGGTTTTGTTCTACTCTTCACCACGAATCCATTGGGACTGGAATCGTGACATTTGGACGTCGGACGGCGGAGATGCGGCGGTTTGAAAAATTCGGCCACCGGCGGCTTTCGGCGACGCGTGCGGCATGCTCCGGCGTCGGTTCGGTCGACTCGGCCCACCGTTGGAATCAGCTCGTCGAGAGCTTTCCAATGGTGCCGGTGGTGTCGAAAACAGAGGTCGGATTCGACTGATGGTTACTGTTCACCTACGGGTGGTGTGGGGAGAAAAAGATAGGAAAAAAAATAATGGGGGCCCTTTTTACAAAAATCTAAATATTTTAACCGCTTTATACTAATTTTTTGAAAAATTTTAAGATAGGCTATACTGACTAATTTGGGCGTGCTGAACCCAAATATATCAGTTTTATATCAACAAAAGGTCATCTTGACGAATTTCTTGATACTGTGGTTAGGCCTACACTATGTTGACACTACGCACGCATAACGAGGTGTTTTCGCGTGAAATTTCATACACAGTCTCCCTTGACTAATTTGGACATGATGATTTCAAATTTATCAGTTTTACATCCATTTGAGGTCTTCTAGACCAGTTTTCAGGATCTATATGACCCCGTCTCGAAAAACGTGTCAGGTGCCCGATTGACTAATTTGGGCGTCCTGAGTCTAAACATATCAGTTTCGGGGCAAGAAAAGGTCATCTTGACCCTCATCCTGATACTGTGTATCTTTTAAACAAAATCTACATTTTATGCTCAATTGACCAGATTGAGCCTGCTGACTATTAATATGTTAATTTTATGCCAGATTAAGGCCGTCTTGGCCACTAACCTAGCACTGCGTTTCTCACTATTCACTATCTGACTGACTAATCTATGCGTTCTGACTTTGATTTTGTCCGTCTATGGACGAGAATAGGTCATCTAGACCACTTTTCTCGATACTGTACATCTTAGGGCAATTATCGCTGCTGCGCTCAGGTGACCAGTCTGAGCGTATTGATGACTAGCTCATCAGTTCTGTATCATGAAATGGTCGTCTTGACCGGTTTCTTTATATTGCGTGTCTCAACGCATACTCACATAATAGGGTGAACCGATTTCACTGTCGATTGCCCCTTTCACTGCATGAATAGTAATTAAACGTTACTATTCCCATTTAATTCATTCAACTGAAAAGCACACTGTGTTTATTAACTTAATTACATCATTATATAGTAATTAAGTTTCATAATTCATGAGAGTCATTACAGGGGCTCTCGGCTCATTACACAGCCTTCTACACGGACTCTTACACGTGTGTGTGCAACGCAACACGGGTGTGTACTAGTTGAGACTACTCAACACGGCCATGTCTTTGAAATACATTCATCTATCTGAGCGGTACACAGCCTCTTACATGGCCGTGTGCTCGACCGTGTTTCTTAAATTTGCACTAAAAGACATTAAATTATGTCCATTTTATTCCTTAATTACTTATTACATGGTAAGTAGGTGCCATGAAAATGGCGGTCATTACATAACTAGACCAAGTTTCACCATACCACGATTGAGTGATTCTCTTGGAGGAGTCCAGCATTAGCCCCAGTTTCCTCATGGGCAAGCGGGGTGTCATTTCCAACACCGTCTATATTCCCTAGAGTTGTAGGTGTACAGGAAAATTAGATGTACAAAACTATAATATATATAGCCTTTATGTTATGTAGATATGTTTGAAATGACATGTAAATTTTATGAAATGATATGTACACGTGATGAACAAAGATGAAATGAAATCTTTGTACCCCTACTTGTCTCAATTTTCGACGAAGAAAATTCTATAATGAGGGGTGAATATGACAACCGGGAAATTTTATCATTCTCAGAAAATTGGTACATGGAATGTACATGATGAATTTTATGTTAAAAATGGGAAACGTAGCGATTTTATGTGTGTACGCGTGTCTATCATACACAGTATCAAGAAACTGGTTAAGATGACCTTTTCTTCATACAAAACTGATATATTTAGAATCAGTGTGCTCAAATTAGTCAATTGAGCATAAAATGTAATTTTTGACCCACAGATATGCAGTATCAAGAAACTAGTCAAGATGACCTTTTCTTAATATAAGACTGATATATTTGGAACCAAAATGCTCAAATTAGCCATTTAAGCATAAAAAGCCAATTTTGACAGGGAAATATACAGTATCGAAAAACTGGTCGAGATGACCTTGAATGAGATTAAAATTGATATATTTGGGTTCAACACGCCCAAATTAGTCAGTATAGCCTATCAGCAAGCTCAAATTAGTTAATTGAGTACAAAGGTAGTTTTTGATCGAAAGTTCACAGTATCGAAAACGGGTCAAGATGACCTCGGATGAAGATAAAACTGATATATTTGGGTTCAGGACGCCCAAATTAGTCAGGATAGCTCATGTTAAAATTTTGAAGAAACAAAAAAGTATAAGAGGCTGAAAAAATGAGGAAAAAGTCAGAAATTTCAAAATAAACCCACATTTTTTCCTCTTTTTCTCTTTTCTCCCACACCCTCGTGATGAATAGTAATCAACTACTGGAAACGGTGTCTGATTTTGACACCGCCGGTGCCATTAGAAAGCTCTCACCGAGCTAAGTCCAACGGTGGGTCGACGCGATGGAACGGCCGTCGAAGTAAGCCACATGCGCCGCCCGAAGCTGCCAGTGGTCGAAAATTTCAAACGGTCATTTCTCCACCGTCTGACGTACGATCGACACGATTCCGATCCTAAAAGTTTCGTGGTGAAGAGATAAACAAAACCCATAGCTCATTTCACCTCAACAGTCGTCAGATCGCACCACCCGAAGCTTTACCGTCGACGCCGTGTCGTAATTGTGAAACTCACCATTTCCAGCAAAGTTGAGCTCCACCACTGGTACCAAAATGCTCAAAATTTCATGGGGAACAAAAGCCCCAAGCTAATTTCGAGAAAAAAAGCTGACACAGCGAATATTGAAGGCCGCCGCCGTCGTCGATTTTTCGGGGGTTAGTTTCCATTGATAGGAGTTTCAATTGGTGAAAATGGCACCACCAATGAGTTCCTCACGTCAAGATCTATGAGATGGTGGCCGCCTTTCTCCATGCCACCATCGGTTAACGCCGGTCAATGATGGTCAATGTCGGTCAATGGCAACCAGTGACAAAAAATTGAGGAATGGCCCGTTTGCCTATTTTCGACGTTTCGGACACATCAGTGGCATCTGAATTGCAAGATGAAATTTCAAAAGCGAAGAACGGAGAAAAAAAGTTTGTGCACTCGAGACCAAACAGTTCGTTCGATTGCCAATGGGATAATTTTAGTAGTGATTTCGGCCCTTCATTCCAAAATTTATGTTTTGGAATGATTATGTATTAATTATGTACTTTTACATGTGAAATTGTAAGAAAAATGGACTATGTGTGTGAAAAATAATCAAATAAGAAAATGTAAAAAATGTAAAGATTTTTACGTAAAAGTTGAATTTTACAAAAAAAATATAGGCCTCTGGTATAGTATGTGATAGAATAGAATTAGACTAGATGGTTTCGAGGCATTTCCTAAACGCCGGGAACCCAAAAATTAAGCGGAAATGCTGCCGAAATTTCAAAAACGACACAAAGGGGTATTTTAGAAACCGAAAGGTAAAAATATGGTGGGATGGAAACCCGAGCCCCCTCGGTGATCTAGGCCTGAAAAAAAAAGGATTAACGACCAAGGGTCGGAATAGTGCCACCCAAGGGTCGATGAATAGTGACTCGAGCATTTCGGCAATTAAGGTTGAAAAAGTTCGAAAATGCTTAAGAAAAATGATTTTATGATTTTTGGATTTAGAAAATCCAACCTAAGCAATAAAATGAAAATGATATGGCCCATAGACCTGTTTGGGACAAAACGGTCATTTTGACCGAAAGTTTTATGAATGATAGAAAATGGCCCTAATGGACTTAGAATGGCTTAATTAAGATTCTGAAGACCAGAATTAAGTTGTAAATCAAAGAAAAGTAAGGTTATAATAAAAAATCCCATCAGGGGTAAAATAATAATTTTGCCAAAAGTTTAGAACATAATGGTAATTTTTCCAAGAGTACACAGAAAGGTTATAAATGGGATATTAAACCCCTAAATTCATGATTATGAAATGAAGCATAGAATTTGTACGTTTTATTAAGTTTTATGTATGATTTAAGTAACGAAAATAACTGTAAATATTTTGGTTATAGGAATCTGATACAGACACGATAAAGGGACGTCTGCAGGCTAAGGAAGTACGAAAGGAGATACGAGCAGAAGTATTAGCAAGTTCAAACATTTAATTGACTGCAACATGAACAGACTATAATGTCTAAGTGTCTATGTGGTAAACTTTAAATATTTCTATGTCTGCAACATGTATGGACTTTTATATGTTATATCTTGCAAGTTCAAACATTTAGTTGACTGCAACATAAATTGACATATTTATATCTACGTATTCTATGTAGTAAGTTCGGACATTTTATTGTCTGTTACATGAAATTACGTAATATGTTCATATGCTACGTATGAAATGTAAAGTATATATGTAAGGTGTTATATGCACAAAGATGTATTTAATAAAATACACACAATAAAAGAAAGACATAAGAAGTGTTCTAGACCATGGAGACAATGATGATGCCCCCTGGTCAGAAAGACAATAAGAAAAGACAAAAATCAGCAAAATAAGAAGACTGAAACTTTAAACGTTGGATGTTTATGTGTTAGGTCTAAGTCAAACATGAATTGACTTTTATGTTTAAGTGTTATTTACAGCAAGTTCGGGCATTTAATTGTCTGCAATATGAACTTACTTGACATGTTTATGTGTTATTTGTTCTATATGTAGCATGTAAGTTTAAATATTTCCATGTCTGCCACATAAATGGACGTAAGTGTATTTATGATGTTTAAGTATATTTACAAAGTTTTAAATATTTAGCTATGATAAGCATATTCATGATACTAAATGTGAAAGTATTTTCACAATAACAAGCTTGTCAAGTATGTTATATTTATGATGTTAAGCATATGTTCAATATGCTATGTTTAAATCATGATATGTTTACAATGATAAACATGAAATTCTGTTCAGTTATTATAGGCCTCCCAAACCGATGGCGGTACGTCTCGGGTTTGGAAGTCTAATGTTATGTAAATTGTAGAGGATAGCACGAAAGTTTGTTCAAGATATTAAGTACATTTAAAGCATGTCAAGAATGCAAGTATGTTCAAGATATTAAGTATGTTTAAAGCATGTTAAGTATGAAAGTATACTCACAGTGTGCAATATGTCCAGTATGGTTATGATGAAAAGTACGTATAAGTATGTTTTGAATATTATATATGTTAAGTATGAAATCTAAAGTAATGTATGATATATGTTGTGTTAATGTTCTGATACCATAATTGGTATCATATATGTTCTGTTAGATATGGTATGAAGGATGTTAAATACGTTTAAGTATTAATGTTAAGCAAACATAACGTTATAAAGTTACTATTTTTAGCGAATAGTATTATTCTTGGTAATAAGCAAGTATAACATGACAAACGTTTGTGTTAAAAATCTGATATGTTAGAACATTACGCATAAGTTAATAAACGTAAGTTAATCATACTATGTTAAGTATGCTCTATATGATGATAAATATGCATGTTCTATTTAAATATGAATGTCTAAGTAATAAACGATACGTGTATGCAATATTTGTATGTACGAAAGTATGTTTATGATGTTAATGATATTTAAGTATACATTAGTATAATTTACGATGCTTAAGTACATTTACGCTGTTTTATGTATTTCAGCGTGACAAGTATATTTATTTTGTTAAATGTGAAAGTATTTTAACGATAATAAGTATGATATATATGTTATGTTTACGATGTGTAGCATACATTAAGTATGCTATGTTTGCGATCTTCAAGTATACACAAGTATGACTATGATGTTTCAAGTATGTTAAGTATAAAAGCATGTTCATGATACCAAGTATGTTAAGTATGTTCATGACGTTACAGTAAGTTCACGGGGTTCAAGCATGAAAGCATGTTCATGAGATTAAAGTATGATAAGTACAAAAGTATGTTTATGATGTTAGGTACGTATAAAGTACATTAAGTATGTTTACGTTGCTAAGTGTGAAAGTAGGATAATTTTATAAAGTGTGTTCAGATATGTACAAGTATGTTTATAAGGTTATGTGTGATAAGTATCAATGTTAAGCAATATACGATATATGTATGTTTAGCAATATACGATATACGTTATGTAATGTTCTGAGGTTACAGTAGGTATCAGAATTACCTTGTACTCTATGGTATGAATTGTTATATGTCATGAATGTATGTTTAAACTTACTAAGCCTGTCGCTCACAAGTTGTTTATGTTGCAAGTAAGCATCCTGCATGATGATAAGACAAGTGATGGATAACGAACGAGATCTGCATATGCCAAGGGACTGGGCGAGGGTTATGGTACTACTATGAGTCTTCCGCTGAGCTATTTAAAAGAGTAATGAAAAGAATACTAAAATGATATTTTGTGATGTATATCAAGTTAAGATAATGTATTTACTTTAGTAAATATTTTATCACGATACGATTTGCAAGTTTAAAGTTTAAAAAAAAAGAAAAAAAGAACAAAAATTATCCCTAATTTTCACATTGAAATAAGAAGTTAAAATAAGCATGTCAAACAAAGTAGGTTAAAAGTAAGATACCAGTTGTCATAGGTGGTATCAGAATAAGTTAAAAGCAAGTTAAAAGTAAGTTGCCGACGAGCCAAGTGTTTGCAGTCTATCGCAGTTGGTGACAATAACTGACTGTAATAGTACTATTTAACCCTACATAGGGCGGGACGTCACAATTGGTATCAGAGCAGTTTGACCATATCCCTCCTAGCACGATGCACATCCAGTTCACCATCCAAGTAAGTTAGTTTTATTCTGAATTAGTAAATATTTGTTTATTAAAAATAAACATTTTGTAAAGATAAGATGATGAGATAACAATAGCATAGTGTAGGTGCTAGTTCCCTGTACGAGTTTCAAGAATAGACAATACTTTTACTTTAGCACTCCATGGGAATGCATTACTAGTTTCATGCCGTCGAGATGATTCTCCGGTTGTGTGCCACTGATTAGGATAACTGGGTTCTTTTGGCTGTTAGCACTTATTGGGAAATACTCTCGTGTGTACTGGGATTCTTGTGACCAGGATTAACTGGACCAAGTTTCGCCATACCAAGATTGAGTGATTCTCTTGGAGGAGTCTAGCATTAGCCCCAGTTCCTCATGGGCAAGTGGGGTGTCATTTCCAACACCGTCTATATTCCCTAGAGTTATAGGTGTACAAGAAAATTAGATGTACAAAACTATAATATATATATAGCCTTTATGTTATATAGATATGTTTGAAATCACATGTAAATGTTATGAAATGATATGTATATGTGATGAACAAAGATGAAATGAAATCTTTGCAACCCTACTTGTCTCAATTTTCGAGGATAAAAATTTTATGAGGATGGGCGAATATGACAACCGGGAAATTTTATTATTCGCAAAAAATTGGTACATGGAATGTACATGATGAATTTTATGTTAAAAATAGGAAATGTAGTGATTTTATATGTGTACGCATGTGTATCATACACAGTATCAAGAAACTAGTCAAGATGACCTTTTCTTGATATAAAACTGATATATTTAGAATTAGTATGCTCAAATTAGTCAACTGAGCATAAAATGTAATTTTTGACCTACAGATATGTAGTATCAAGAAACTAGTCAAGATGACCTTTTCTTGATATAAAATTGATATATTTGGAATCGGAATGCTCAAATGAGCCATTTGAGAATAAAAAGTAAATTTTGACCAGGAAATATACAGTATCAAAAAACTGGTCGAGATGACCTTGAATGAGATTAAAGTTGACATATTTGGGATCGGCATGCCCAAATTAGTCAGTATAGCCTATCAGCATGCTCAAATTAGTTAATTAAGTACTAAGGTAATTTTTGATCGGAAGTTCCCAGTATCGGAAACTGGTTAGGATGACCTCAGATAAAGATAAAACTGATATATTTGGATTCAGGATGCTCAAATTAGTTAGGATAGCTTATGGTTAAAATTTTGAAGAAAAAAAAGTATAAAAGGTGAAAAAAATAGGGAAAAAGTGAGAAATTTCAAAATAAACCCTCATTTTTTCCTCTTTATATCTTTCCTCGCACACCCTCACGATGAATACTAACCTACTACTGGAAACGGTGTCCGTTTTCGGCACTGCCGGCACCGTTGGAAAGCTCTCGCCAAGCTAAGCCCAAGGTAGGTCGACGTGACATGATTCTGATCCTAAAAGTTTCGTGGTGAAGAGTAGAACAAAACTCATAGCTTATTTCACCTCAACAGCCATTGGATCGCGCCACCTGAACCTTTGCCGTCTCTGCTGTGAAACTCATCGTTTCCGGCAGAGTTGAGCTCCACCACCAGTACCAAAATGCTCAGAATTTCATGGGGAACAAAAGCCCTAAACTAATTTCAAGAAAAGAACCTGGCACGGCGGAGATTGAAGACCGCCGCCACCGTCAATTTTTTTGGGGTTAGTTTCCAGCGATAGGAGCTTCAATTGGTGAAATTGACACCACTAATGAGTTCCTCACGTCATGTAATGACCGCCATTTTCATGGCACCTACTTACCATGTAATAAGTCACAAAAGAATAAAATGGACATAATTTAATGCCTTTTAGTGCAAATTTAAGTAACACAGTCAGGTATACGGCCGTGTGAGTGACCGTATGCCATTCGGACTGTGTATCTGTTAGTAGTCGTGTGAGTGTACATGGCCGTGTAGTGTAACACGGTCAAGCACACGGCCGTGTAAGAGGCTGTGTACCGCTCAGATAGATGAATGTGTTTCAAAGACATGGCCGTGTTGAGTAGTCTCAACTAGTACACGCCCGTGTTACGTTGCACACACACGTGTAAGAGTCCGTGTAGAAGGCTGTGTAATGAGCCGAGAGCCACTGTAATGACTCTCATGAATTATGAAACTTAATTACTATGTAATGATGTAATTAAGTTAATAAGCACAGTGCGCTTTTCAGTTGAATGAATTAAACAGGAATAGAAACGTTTAATTACTATTCATGCAGTAGAAGGGGTAATCGACAGTGAAATCGGTCCACCCTATTATGTGAGTATGCGTGGAGACACGCAATATCAAGAAACCGGTCTAGACGACCATTTCATGATACAGAACTGATGAGCTAGTCATCAGTACGCTCAGACTGGTCATCTGAGCGCAGCAGTGATAATTGCCCTAATAGATGTACAGTATGGAGAAAAATGGTCTAGATGACCTCTTCTCGCCCAGAGACTGACAAAATCGGAGTCAGAACGCTCAGACTAGTCAGTCAGATAGTGAATAGTGATTAGTGAACAGTGTGATACGCAGTGTCAGGTTAGTGGCCAAGACGGCCTTAATCTAACATAAAACTGATATATTAATAGTCAGCAGGCTCAATCTGGTCAATTGAGCACAAAATGTAGATTTTGTTTAAAAGATACGCAGTATCGGGATGAGGGTCAAGACGACCTTTTCTCACCCCGAAACTGATATATTTAGACTCAGGACGCCTAAATTAGTCAATCGGGCACCTGACACGCTTTTCGAGACAGGGTCATACAGATCTCGAAAACTGGTCTAGAAGACCGCAGATGGACGTAAAACTGATAAATTTGAAATCAGCACGTCCAAATTAGTCAAGAGAGATTGTGTTTGAATTTTCACGCGAAAACGCCTCGTTATGCATGCACAGTGTCAACACAGTGTAGGCCTAACCACAGTATCAATAAATTTGTCAAGATAACCTTTTCTTGATATAAAACTGATATATTTGAAATCAGAATGCTCAAATTAGTCATTTGAGCACAAAAAGTAATTTTTGACCGGGAACCATGCAGTATACGGAAACTAGTCGAGACGACCTCGGATGAAGATAAAACTGATATATTTGGGTTCAGCACGCCCAAATTAGTCAGTATAGCCTATCTTAAAATTTTTCAAAAAATTAGTATAAAAGGACGAAATTTTTGGGACTATTGAAAAATAGCCCCCATAATTTTTCCAAATCCCATTTCCTCCCCCAACACCACACGAGGATGAACAGTAACCATCAGTCGAATCCGACCTCCGTTTTCGACACCGCCGGCACCATTGGAAAGCTCTCGAAGAGCTGATTCCAACGGTGGGCCGAGTCGACCGAACCGACGCCGGACCACGCCGCACGCGCCGCCCAAAGCCGCCGGTGGCCGAATTTTTCAAATCGCCGTATCTCCGCCGTCCGAAGTCCAAATGCCACGATTCCGGTCCCAATGGATTCTTGGTGAATAGTAGAACAAAACCCAGGCTTCATTTCACGTCAACAGCTGCCGGATCGCGCCGCCCAAGGTTCGCCATCGCCACCGTCGAATCTCGCTATTCCGGCGGAGTTGAGTTGCAAAGTCGGTATCAAAATGCTCAGAACAACACGTAGATCAAAAGCCCCAAATCAATTTTCGGCAACAATGCCGGAAAATGAAGATCCAACACCGTCGCCGTCGCCGACTTTTCGAGGGTCGATTTCCGGTGATAGGAGCCTCGATTGGTGAAATTGACACCACCAATGGGTTCCTCTCGTCGAGCTCTTCAAGATGGTGGTCACCACTCCCATCGCCGCCGTGGTCAACGCCGGTCAACGGTCGGTCAACGGTCGGTCAATGGTGGTCAACACCGGTCAACGGTGACTCGGAGACCGAAAATTGAAGAATGGCCCGTTGGCCTATTTTTGATGTTCCGGACATATCTGCGGCATCGGAATTGCAAACCGAAGTTTCAAAAGTGAAGAACGCCGATTCAAAGATTGTGCAGTCGAGACCTAACGGTTCATCCGACCGCCAACTGGAATGATTTTGGTAGTGATTTTGATCCCTTGATTCCTCAATTTATTATTAGAAATAATTATGTATAAATTATGGTTTACTGACTTGAGGAATTATAAGAAAAAGGGATGAAATGTCGAAAAAGAGAATGTGAGGGAATGTGAATATTTTTACGTAAAAAGCGGAGCTTTTACGTAAAAATTAGGCCTCTGGTTTAGTACGTGGCAGGTTAGAATAGGTTAGATGGTTTTGAGGCGTTTCTTAAACGCCGGAAACCCAAAAATTAAGCAGAAATGCTGCCGAAATTTCTAAAACGGCACAAAGGGATATTTTAGGAAACGAGGGATGAAAATGTGATCGGGATGGAAACCCGAGCCCCCTCGATGACCTAGGTCCGGGAAAGAAGGACGGACGTTGTGAGGATTAGTGAACCGTCTCATTATAAATTTCATAATGTGAGAAAACGACCCCTATGTTAGAATAGTGCCACCCGAGGGATGGGTGTGATCTAAGTATAAAATTTGGGGCGATTACATTGGTAACGGTAACCCGACAGGCTAAATGGTCATACAAGAGGTATTCAGTCAGTTGACTGGTCGGTTAGCCAGTCAAGGACCAAGTCGGAATGGGATAGTGAGAGACAGTGATTAATTTGTCAAGTAGACAAATTAATCAAGCACGATTAAAAATTAGATATCAAATTTCCCAAAGTAGAGCAGTTGGGTACCGATAGGCATCAGTACCACACAACGATAAGTTTATTAGTTCCTAACGATAGAGTGACCTAAGAGCGATGTTAATTAATTTATTGGGTAAATAAATTAATTAACAATGATTAGAAAATCAAATTCTTAAAAAGAGGGCAATTAGTACCGATAAGGATCGGTACCACATAACGAGAATTTTTATTAGTCACTAATGACCACGGTGACCTAAGAGTAAATGTTAACGAAATGTATTATGATTACAGGGAGGTACCTGTATTGTAACGAAGGCGAGAGTATAAACTGTCTGATGACAGGTAAGTACAACTCCGCCTACAGCATGGATAAAATGAATTTAAAATGATGCTTTTCCAGTATTTTTAGTAGGTATCTTCCACACGATGCTGCACAGCATACATAAGAGCATATAGTTTCACAATCGAGTAGATTGATGAAAGAACAAGATAGAAGCCATAGATCCCTACCGCGTAGGATTGGGGACAGCTTAGAGAAGCGTATGGCTAGAACAGTTAAACAAGATGGAAATAAATAGGTGTGTTGTACCGGCTCCTTTAGTCGAAGGGGTTTCTAGTTAAAGAAAGTTAAGGCCAAAAGTTGAGCATCAGTTGATGGCTCTTCGGCATTAGTTGACCTCGGGAGTTACCGTTGGTCTGCGCGCACACGGTACTGACACATGGGCCCTAAATAGACAAGAAAAGAAAAGAGAAGTTTGAAGCATAAATGAACATAACCGGACCATGCATTAGTTATAGTTCGCTATGCTTTCTTTTTCAGTAGAGTGCATACAGTACACGATGCTTCTGTCATGCATAAAGTATGTGAAGTTTTATATTCAGTGTTATGACATGTTATGTGATGACATGATATGTGAGCTGATATGTGATATGCTTAAATGGTATGTGATTTATTAAGTGATATATGTCATGCTTAGGATTTTAAGTATGTGCTATGTTTTAAACATGTTTGCGGTTAACATGTTGTACTTACTGGGCGTAAAGCTCACGGAGTGTGTTCATGCTGTAGGTAAGCTTCCTATAGCGCAAACACCAAGGGGCGATGATGGCGGCGGAGGTGGATGTGAGGATGAGGTTATGGATACACCGCGAGTATTCTTCCGCGCAGTATGAGTAAATAGTATTTTGAACGGTGACAGCTAAATAGTATTTTGAATAGTAAAGGTTAAACGGTATTTTAGAACGGTAAACAGTATATGTATGAGTAGTATATTTAAATAGTATCTGGTGAATAGTAATCAGATAAACAAGTATATAATTGTGTATGTATAATTTAAATCATTATGTTTTTCAAATTCCGCATTTTAATAGTATACGTACGTGAATAGTAAATACGTACGCGTATATATAAAAAAAAAATCCCTCTAAATTTATGGTATTAAATTCAGCAAGTTTAAGTATCGGTTTTAAAGAGAAAGTATAAGTAAAAGTTAAAGAAGTAAGTTAAGTAATAGAGGTTTTAGTGACGGTCCGGGCCGCTGAGGGCACGGGGCGTCACAGTTGGTATCAGAGCGGTTTCCTGCCATCCTACCTCACATCGCCGCATGCCTGCCTCATCTGTCCAAGTAAGTTAGTTTTATTTTTTTAGTCAGTAAATGTTTATCTATTGAAGATAACATTTTATAGTAATGAAACGACGAAATCTATGATGGCGAGGATAAGATGAAAAGATGCTGAGATCATTATACGAAAAATCACGACCGTGCAGTGCTAGAGAACTGCTCAGAGAAAGAACATGGATTGCTGCCTGAGTTGTACCGATCTTCAGGGCTAGTTGTCCACCAAGTTTCGAGTGGCAAACAGTGCTCCTGCACTCTATGAGAATGTCAGGACTGGTTTCATGTTATCAAAGTGATTCCCTGATTGTACGCCATTGATCAGGATAACTGAGTCCTGTTGGCTGTTGATATCTCTCAGGAAGATACTCTCGTGTGTATCGGGATCCTTATGACCAGGATGAGCTCTTAACTGCGTCGAGTTTCACCATACCACGATCGAGCCAATCTTTGAGAGTAGTCCAGCATCAGCCCCAGTTTTTCTCTATGGGCAAGCGGGGAGTGAAACCGCCTAAGTTCTCTAGAGTTATGGATATACGAGAATTTGTTCATCGGACTGAAAGACTGCAGCTGATGTCCGGTGATACAGTTCTAACGTATGTTGTTCGCTACAAGGAACCGAGATGGACTTCCACAATACATGCCGAGACAAAAGTGGATCAAGACAGGAGAAGACCAAAAGAGAGAAAGAGACCTTGCCAAACAAAATTAAAAGAGTGATCAAGCAGAAGGAGTAGCAAGCCTTATCCAGGAGATAGTGAATGCCGAGAGAAAAGTGCTCAACCCCGAGAACCCTGCACAAGCCCAAGGCATTATAGCAGCTGCCATTATGGAGGGTGACCCGGTAGGACCAGCACCCCAACTGGCCGATGAAGAGTTCATGGCCGAGCACCAGCCAGAAGTACACAAGGGCAATAGGGAGCCGATGGAGAACCCCGAACCAGCCCGTATGTCTCCCGAACACCCCATGAAGGAGGAAGATAACGAGACTCTTTCCGATGCCCATCCCAACGATGAGGGAGAGGAAATCCCCGACCGCTTTAGTAATGACAAATAGATAGGGATGTACGAACCCCAAGTCATCATAGCCAGCGATGACGAGGTCAGTTTCGACCGAGAAGAAGAGGAGAACCCAGAGGAGTACTCACTCAGTGATAGTGATGATGAGGAGATGCCTGATACTGAATCAGGATTGTCCTTCCAATAGTAGTAACCCTTCTGCGGGAATGTTAGTTATGAAAATATATAGAGGGAAGCAGTAGCTCTCCCCCGTCAGTTATAGCATAATGTACTTGTTGGGATCGTATAAGGGAAGTGTGTGTCAATCCCGCTGAACTAGAATCTTGAATATATGTATATATATTATCTGAAATATATTATGAGATAAGTAGTAAAGCTTTGCCCGAGGGGTCAGATATAAATTTTTTTCCACAGTGTGAGTATGATATGACAGAAAGTGCAGGACGAATCCTAGCACTCAGACGATGTCCCAATACAATACGGCAATTGTATTGAACATCACAGTATGAGAGAAAGAAAGATGGATATAGTGTGTATATTTATATCCATAACGTTTAAGTAAGATTGTTAAGTAAGAAAGAAAATGATATGTGATACGAGTCCCAAGTACAGAATTTAAGAGACTTACATTTTCCTTTCCCGCTGTACGATAGGGTTACATAGGAAAACATGACAAGAACGAGAGCTTAGTTAAACCCAGCATCCCGAGAGGATGAGTTGATAGCACAGATCGCAGCCATGCGAGAGATGATGGAGAACCAGCAGCGGAAGCTAAACCAGCTTAGAGAACAGCTAGGCCAGCAACCCCAGGCACCACAGTCAGTAGAGATGCCAGCACAGGAGGCTCTAGCAGCCCAGAAACTCTGAGGGAGCAAGCAGCTCCTCCAGCTCAGGAAGCACTAGCACCCATAGTAATGGCTGCTTTCGTAGCAGCAATTGTTTTCTGTCAATCCCTAGGGAAGGTGACTTATATGAGAGATTCTGGCGCATGAAAGCATTGGAATTCGAAGGAATCACCAACCCTATAGAGGCCAATGACTGGCTAACGGATATCCAAGTAATCTTGGATTTTATAGGGCTAACAGATAGAGAGAAAGTGATGTGCGCATCCTTCACCCTGCGCAATGAGGCGCGTCAGTGGTGGAAGATGGTAACTATTAGGAGGAACATTAGAGAGATGAGCTGGAGCGATTTCATTGAGGAATTCAAGGAGATGTACTTCAACGAGGAAGCACTAGCAGCGCAGTAAGACGAGTTCAACAACCTGCGCCAAGGTAGTGTGACTGTTATGGAGGCAGTCAAGAAATTTGAGCAGTTGGCTCAACTTTTTCCAGATTTGGTACCGACTAAAAGGAGAGAGTTAGATGAATAATGAAGATGTTCAGAACAGACATCACAGTTTAGGTCTATAGCGGACGCCACGGACCAGCGACACTAGCAGAACATGTTAGTAAGGCTATCTGAGCCGAGTACTGGTTGGCTCAGGATAAGGAGCAAAAGACGCTTAATTTTAAGGCACGAAAAGATGGAAAAACGCAAGCTGAGCAGGCTCAGGTGAACCAGAACCCCGAGTTACAATACAGAGGACAGAACATGGGAACCGACTAGAATAGCAGGGATTCCAACAACAACAACAAGAGAAAAGGGGAACCAGGGCAACCAAGATTCATAGGAGAATTTCCCCCACAAGAGAAATGATCTGGAAGGAGATGACAGCCAATACCTGACGTGCACTAGATGTGGAAAGAGGCACCCAGGAGAATGCAAGCAGAGAGCAAGTGGTTGTTTCATCTGTGGCAAGGAAGGCCACTATGCCAAAAAAAAAATTGCCACTCCAACCTGCAGAATCAACCCCGCACTGAGAATAATCAACTTCACACCAACCAGACCAGGATCGAAGACCCTTCAATCACACAAGGTATACTGAAAGCTTCAGACAGCTAAGAGAGAATCTATGCTTACACGGGGAGTGACGTTGAAGCTGTAACTTCTGCAATGGTGACAGGCCAGCTTTCTATCGCCAACTTTGATGCGTTAGTTCTACTTGATTCTGGAGCCACCCATTCGTTGCATCATCGGATTCTGCCAAAAAAAAAAAAAAAGCTTAGGACACAACGTTGTCATAAACTGTTGAAGGCGGAAAATCGTTTTCGAACCAATCGGATGTGAAAAGTTCATCTATAAGGGTTTGTCGCCAGAGCAACCAAAGACGATGATATCAGCAGTGAAGGCTCGCGAGATGCTATCCAGTGGATGCACGGACTTCCTAGTATACGTAGCAGATAAGACTCAAGGAATAGAGATAGGACCCGACAACGTACCGATAGTCAGGGAATTCATGGAGATATTTCCAGAAGATCTTGCAGGACTCCAACCAGAGTGCGGGATCTCGTTCGAGACTGAACGTCTACTAGAATCAGCCCCATCTTTGAGGCCCCCTACGGAATAGGCCCTATAGAGCTAAAGGAGCTCCAAGCCCAGCTAAAGGACTAAATAGATAAGGGATTCATGCGACAGAGCTATTCACCCTGGAGAGCACCCATACCATTCGTGAAGAAGAAAGATGGACCACTGAGAATGTGCATCGACCACAGAGAGTTGAAAAGGATTACGATTAAGAACAAGCATCTGTTGCCGCAAGTTGACGATCTATTTGATTAGCTCTGAGACGCTGCAATGTCCTCGAAGATCGATCTACGTTCAGGGTGCCATCAACTACGAATCAGGAAAGAAGATGTACCCAAAACAGCCTTTCAAACGCGGTACGGACATTACGAGTTTCTGTTCATGTCGCTCAGATTAACGGACGCACCAGCAACTTTCATGAACTGGATGAACCGCATGTTCAAGGACTATTTGGATAAGTTTGTCATTGTGTTCATTAATGACATACTTATACACTCTAAGACGAAGAAAGAGCACGAAGAGCACTTAATTATCATTTTGCGCATGCAACAGGACCATCAGTTATACACCAAGTTCTCCAAGTACGAGTTTTGGCTGGAGAAGGTCCATTTCCTAGGCCACGTAGTCCCCAAGGAAGGAGTATCTGTGGACCCGATGAAAATTGATGCAGTTAGCGCATGGCCAGCTCAGAGGAACATAACGGGAATTCACAGTTTCTTTAAACTAACAGGATGTTACCTACACTTAGTCGAAGGCTACTCAAAGTTAGCTGCTTCGCTCACAGCGCTCACCAAGAAGGGAAAGAGGCATAAGTGAATCGACAAGTGTGAGGAAAGCTTTCAAGAGCTGAAATGAAGGCTCATAAGCACTCCAATGCTGACCATTTCAAATGTTGGTCAGGGAAGCTTTGTGATTTAAGCGCCGCATCTAAAACCAAGTTGGAAACTGTGTTGATGCAGAGTGGTAGAGTAGTCGCGTATGCTTCACGACAACTCAAAAACCCTGAGAAGAGCTACCCAACGCGTGATCTGGAGCTAGTAGTGATAGTTTTTACGATAAAAGCATGGAGGCACTACCTTTACAGAGTCACGTGCAAGATTTACATCGACCACTAGAGCCTCAAATGTATCTTCACGCAGAAAGAGCTCAACATGAGGCAGCGTAGATGGCTAGAGTTGGTAAGGATTACGACGGTGAGATCCTATACCATCCGGGGAAAGCCAATAAGGTGGCTGATGCACGGAGTCAAAAGTATATTACTATGCCTATGACTATTAGTGCCTTGTCAGGAATGCTATAAAGGAGCTATGTGATAGCGAGATCAAGATGTTGATAGGGAGATTGTCTGACATGACCCTCCAATCGACGCTCCAAGAAGAGATCAAGATCGGTCAAGGTTTCGATTTGTCCCTGCTTAAGTCCAGAAAGGAAGCTATAGAGGACAAGGATTCAGAGTTTAAGATCCTTAAGGATGACGTACTCTACTACAGAGATAGAGTGTGTGTTCTGAAAGATGAAGAACTCAAGAAGCGAATCCTTTTGGAACCTTACGAGACGTCATATTCCGTACATTCGGCGGCGAATAAGATGTACAAGTACCTGAAAGAAAGCTTTTGGTGGCTTAGAATGAAGAATGACATTGTCGAGTTCGTTGCCAGATACCTTACGTGCCAGAAGGTTAAGGCAGAACACCAGCGCCCAGCAGGATAATCGTAGAAAATTAAGCTACTCGAGTAGAAATGGGACCAGATTACGATGAATTTCATAATCGGATTGCTGAAGACGTCAAACGATAATGACACAATCTGGGTGATTGTAGAAAGACTGATGAAATTAGTTAGATTTTTAGCAATGAAAGTTAGCTACCCGGTGGAACGACCAGTAGAAATCTATGCGGCACAGTTCGTGAAACGGCACGGAATACCAGAGTCGATCGTCTCAGATCGTAGTGGACGCTTTACCTCCAGATTTTGGTGAAGTGTTCAAGCCGCATTACGGTCCAAGTGAGAGTTCAGCACAGCATTTCATCCTCAGACCGACAGTTAGTTTGAGAGGACCATACAGATGTTAGAGGACACGTTGAGACCTGCATCCTAGACTTCAAAGGAAATTGAGATCAGAAGCTACCATAGAGCGAGTTCTCGTATAACAACAACTATCATTCCTCGATAGGAATGGCACCATACAAGACACTCTGTGGAAGGGAATGTAGATCCCTGGCTCATTAGTACGAAACCAGAGAGAAACGGCTAGTTAGCTCAGACATCATCAAGAATACCATGGCAGACGTGAAGCTGGTATGAAAAACGTAAGATACAGTGCACAGTCGACAGAAGAATTTTGACGATAAGCGCCATAGACCCCTCGAGTTTCAAGTAGCACACCCATGAAAAGGATGATGTGCATTGAAAAGAAAAGAAAGCTCAGTCCTAGGTACATAGGACCCTTGAGATAATAGAGAAAGTTGGGAAGGTGGCTTATAGACTAGCACTTCCTCCCGAGTTAGTTACAGTGCACAACGTCTTTCACGTCTTGATGCTGAAAAAGTACGTGCCAGACAGCTCCCATGTTCTTAGCCAAGAATCCGTTGTAGTATACGCTGATCCGACGTACGAGGAGTACGGATCCTAGTCAAAGAGGAGAAGGTACTTAGGAATAAAGTATACTGCTAGTAAAAGTGTTATGGCGGAATCATCGTGTTGAGGAAGCCACATGAGAATGGGAAGAAGACATGAGAAGAGACGTCCCGGAATTATTCTAATTTTCGAGGACAAAAATTTTGTAAGGGGGGTAGGTTGTAATGACCGCCATTTTCATGGCACCTACTTACCATGTAATAAGTCACAAAAGAATAAAATGGACATAATTTAACGCCTTTTAGTGCAAATTTAAGTAACACAGTCAGGTATACGGCCGTGTGAGTGACCGTATGCCATTCGGACTGTGTATCTGTTAGTAGTCGCGTGAGTGTACATGGCCGTGTAGTGTAACACGGTCAAGCACACGGCCGTGTAAGAGGCTGTATACCGCTCAGATAGATGAATTTGTTTCAAAGACATGGCCGTGTTGAGTAGTCTCAACTAGTACACGCCCGTGTTGCGTTGCACACGCACGTGTAAGAGTCCGTGTAGAAGGCTGTGTAACGAGCCGAGAGCCACTGTAATGACTCTCATGAATTATGAAACTTAATTACTATGTAATGATGTAATTAAGTTAATAAGCACAGTGTGCTTTTCAGTTGAATGAATTAAACAGGAATAGTAATGTTTAATTACTATTCATGCAGTGAAAGGGGTAATCGACAGTGAAATCGGTCCACCCTATTATGTGAGTATGTGTTGAGGCACGCAATATCAAGAAACCGGTCTAGACGACCATTTCATGATACAGAACTGATGAGCTAGTCATCAGTACGCTCAGACTGGTCATCTGAGCGCAGCAGTGATAATTGCCCTAATAGATGTACAGTATGGAGAAAAGTGGTCTAGATGACCTCTTCTCGCCCAGAGACTGACAAAATCGGAGTCAGAACGCTCAGATTAGTCAGTCAGATAGTGAATAGTGATTAGTGAACAGTGTGATACGCAGTGTCTGGTTAGTGGCCAAGACGGCCTTAATCTGACATAAAACTGATATATTAATAGTCAGCAGGCTCAATCTAGTCAATTGAGCACAAAATGTAGATTTTGTTTAAAAGATACGCAGTATCGGGATGAGGGTCAAGACGACCTTTTCTCACCCTGAAACTGATATATTTAGACTCAGGACGCCTAAATTAGTCAATCGGGCACCTGACACGTTTTTCGAGACAGGGTCATGCAGATCTCGAAAACTGGTCTAGAAGACCGCAGATGGACGTAAAACTGATAAATTTGAAATCAGCACGTCCAAATTAGTCAAGAGAAACTGTGTTTGAATTTTCACGCGAAAACGCCTCGTTATGCGTGCACAGTGTCAACACAGTGTAGGCCTAACCACAGTATCAAGAAATTGGTCAAGATAACCTTTTCTTGATATAAAATTGATATATTTGGATTCAGAATGCTTAAATTAGTCATTTGAGCACAAAAAGTAATTTTTGACCGGGAACCATGCAGTATACGGAAACTGGTCGAGACGACCTCGGATGAAGATAAAACTGATATATTTGGGTTCAGCACGCCCAAATTAGTCAGTATAGCCTATCTTAAAATTTTTCAAAAAATTAGTATAAAAGGACGAAATTTTTGGGACTATTGAAAAATAGACCCCATAATTTTTCCAAATCCCATTTCCTCCCCCAACACCACACGAGGATGAACAGTAGCCATCAGTCGAATCCGACCTCCGTTTTCGACAACGCCGGCACAATTGGAAAGCTCTCGACGAGCTGATTCCAACGGTGGGCCGAGTTGACCGAACCGACGCCGGACCACGCCGCACGCGCCGCCCAAAGCCGCCGGTGGCCGAATTTTTCAAACCGCCGTATCTCCGCCGTCCGACGTCCAAATGCCACGATTCCACTCCCAATGGATTCGTGGTGAAGAGTAGAACAAAACCCAGGCTTCATTTCACGTCAACAGCCGCCGGATCGTACCGCCCAAGGTTCGCCGTCGCCGTCGCCATCGCCGCCGTCGAATCTCACTATTCCGGCGGAGTTGAGTTGCAAGGTCGGTATCAAAATGCTCAGAACAACACGTAGATCAAAAGCCCCAAATCAATTTTGGGCAACAATGCCAGAAAATGAAGATCCAACACCGGAAAATGAATTTAAAATGATGCTTTTCCAGTATTTTTAGTAGGTATCTTGCACACGATGCTGCACAGCATACATAAGAGCATATAGTTTCACAATCGAGTAGATTGATGAAAGAACAAGATAGAAGCCATAGATCCCTACCGCGTAGGATTGGGGACAGCTTAGAGAAGCGTATGGCTAGAACAGTTAAACAAGATGGAAATAAATAGGTGTGTCGTACCGTCTCCTTCAGTCGAAGGGGTTTCTAGTTAAAGAAAGTTAAGGCCAAAAGTTGAGCATCAGTTGATGGCTCTTCGGCATTAGTTGACCTCGGGAGTTACCGTTGTTCTGCGCGCACACGGTACTGACACATGGGCCCTAAATAGACAAGAAAAGAAAAGAGAAGTTTGAAGCATAAATGAACATAACCGGACCATGCATTAGTTATAGTTCGCTATGCTTTCTTTTTCAGTAGAGTGCGTACAGTACACGATGCTTCTGTCATGCATAAAGTATGTGAAGTTTTATATTCAGTGTTATGACATGTTATGTGATGACATGATATGTGAGCTGATATGTGATATGCTTAAATGGTATGTGATTTATTAAGTGATATATGTCATGCTTAGGATTTTAAGTATGTGCTATGTTTTAAACATGTTTGCGGTTAACATGTTGTACTTACTGGGCGTAAAGCTCACGGAGTGTGTTCATGCTGTAGGTAAGCTTCCTATAGCGCAAACACCAAGGGGCGATGATGGCGGCGGAGGTGGATGTGAGGATGAGGTTATGGATACACCGCGAGTATTCTTCCGCACAGTATGAGTAAATAGTATTTTGAATGGTGACAGCTAAATAGTATTTTGAATAGTAAAGGTTAAACGGTATTTTAGAACAGTAAACATTATATGTATGAGTAGTATATTTAAATTGTATCTGGCGAATAGTAATCAGATAAACAAGTATATAATTGTGTATGTATAATTTAAATCCTTATGTTTTTCAAATTCCGCATTTTAATAGTATACGTACGTGAATAGTAAATACATACGCGTATATATAAAAAAAAAATCCCTCTAAATTTATGGTATTAAATTCAGCAAGTTTAAGTATTGGTTTTAAGGAGAAAGTATAAGTAAAAGTTAAAGAAGCAAGTTAAGTAATAGAGTTTTTAGTGACGGTCCCGGCCGCTGAGGGCACGGGGCGTCACACGTCAAGATCTACGAGATGGTGGCCGCCCTTCTCCACGCCGCCGGCGATCAACACTGGTTAGTGACTGGTCAACGGTGGTCAATGCCGGTCAATGGCAACCGGTGACAAAAAATTAGAGAATAGCCCGTTGGCCTATTTTTGACGTTTCGGGCTTGTCCGTGGCATCGGAATTGCAAGACAAAATTTCAAAAGCGAAGAACGAAGAAAAAAAGTATGTGCACGTGAGACCGAACGGTTCGTTTGATCGCTAATGGGACGATTTCGGTAGTAACTTCGGTCCTTCATTCTGAAATTTATGTTTTGGAATGATTATGTATTAATTATATACTTTTACATGTGAAATTATAAGAAAAATGGAGTATGTGTGTGAAAAATAATCAAATAAGAAAATGTGAAAAATGTAAAGATTTTTACGTAAAAGTTAAATTTTACATAAAAAACAGCACAAAAGGGTATTTTAGGAACCGAAAGGTAAAAGGATGGTTGGGACGGAAACCCGTGCCCCCTCGGTGATCTAGGCCTGGAAAAGACGATTAACACCCTAGGGTCGGAATAGTGCCACCAGAGGGTCGATGAATAGTGACCCGAGCATTTCGGCAATTAAGGCTGAAAAAGCTCGAAAAGGCTTAAGAAAAATGATTTTATGATTTTTGGATTTAGAAAATCCAGCCTAAGCAATAAAATGAAAATGATATGGCCCAAAGACCTGTCAGGGACAAAACGGTCATTTTGACCGAAAATTTTATGAATGATAGAAAATGGCCCTAATGGACTTAGAATGAATTAATTAAGGTTCTGAAGACCAGAATTAAGTTGTAAATCAAAGAAAAGTAAGGTTATATTAAAAAAATCCCATTAGGGGTAAAATAATAATTTTGCCAAAAGTTTAGAACATAATGGTAATTTTTCCAAGAGTAGACAAAAAGGTTATAAATGGGATAATAAACCCCTAAATTTGTGATTATGAAATGAAGCGTAGAATTTTTACGTTTTATTAAGTTTTATGTATGATTTAAGTAACAAAAATAACCGTAAATATTTCGGTTATAGGAATCTGATACAGACGTGATAGAGCGACATCTGCAGACCAAGGAAGTACGAAAGGAGATACGAGCAGAAGTATCAGCAAGTTCGAACATTTAATTAACTACAACATGAACAGACTACTATGTTTAAGTGTCGTATGTGGTAAGCTTTAAATATTTCTATGTCTGCAACATGTATGGACTTTTATGTATTATATGTTGCAAGTTCAAACATTTAGTTGACTAAAACACAAATTGACATGTTTACATCTACGTATTATATGTAGTAAGTTCAGACATTTTATTGTCTGTTACATGAAATTACGTAATATGTTTATATGTTATGTATGAAATGTAAAGTACATATGTAAGGTGTTATATGCACAAAGGTGTATTTAATAAAATACACACAATAAAAGAAAGACATAAGAAGTGTCCAGACTATGGAGACAATGATAATGCCCCCTGGTCAGAATCATATGAAAGACAATAAGAAAAGACAAGAATCAGCAAAATAAGAAGACTAAAACTTTAAACGTTGGATGTTTATGTGTTAGGTCTAAGTCAAACATGAATTGACTTTTATGTTTAAGTGTTATTTACAGTAAGTTCGGGCATTTAATTATCTGCAACATGAACTTACTTGACACGTTTATGTATTATGTTTTCTATATGTAGTATGTAAGTTTAAATATTTCCATGTCTGCCACATAAATGGACTGGTCATGTTTATGTGTTTTATGTGTAGTTATAGTGCCAAGATGCTATGATTTGAGTGTTATGAAAGTCATGTTATGAACCAAGCGTTATGTCTAAGTCAAATGTAAATTGACTTCACATGTTTATGTTTATGTGTTATATTTTTTAAGTTCAAACATTATCTGTCTGCAACATGAATTTACTCATATGCTTATGTGATATAGATGACAGAAATTTAGTAGTCAGGTGTCATATGCACACTAACATAAGAGATAAAATCTTAAGAAAACTATAGAATAATTTAAAAAGTTACAAACCCAGGAGGCAGCATAAATTCCCCCGGTCAGGAACCATAAGAAAATCAGTAACTAAATCAGTATTGGTGTACCGACCGCCCACACAGGTGGAGGTTTTTCAGATTCTGTATTGTTAGGACTCCAAACTGTCAGTGATATGTCCCGGGTATGGAAGTCTGATGCTATGTAGACTGTAGAGGATTGGTCAATGGGTCGCTCCCCAAAGTCCCTCTCAGTTATTCACGTATTACGGTACGACCAATCATGGGGCCCAAAACTAGTACGTAATGAAAGATAAAGATTCAAGAAAAAAATATGTGCAGTCCATAAACGAGCATAAGATATACTAACACTACGAATACCGATGCAGTTAAAGTCAATATTCACGGTTAATGGTACTATTCATAGTCGACAGTATTGTTCATGGTCAGAGTTAATATTCACCGTAAATAGTATTGCAAAAGCAATGCGTGTTTTTATTATGTCAATGATCCATGTTATGTTTGATGTTAAGGATGTTTGAGCATACGTAAGTGTATTTATGATGTTTAAGTATATTTATAAAGTTTTATATATTTAAGTATGATAAGCATATTCGTGATACTAAATATGAAAGTATTTTCACAATAACAAGCATGTCAAGTATGTTATATTTATGATGTTAAGCTTATGTTCAATATACTATATTTAAATCATGATATATTTACAATGATAAACATGAAATTCTATTAAGTTATTATAGGGCTCCCAAATCGATGGTGGTACGTCTCGGGTTTGGAAGTCTAATGTTATGTAAATTGTAGAGGATAGCACGAAAGTATGTTCAAGATATTAAGTACGTTTAAAGCATGTCAAGAATGCAAGTATGTTCAAGATATTAAGTATGTTTAAAGCATGTTAAGTATGAAAGTGTACTCATGGTGTGCAATATGTCCAGTATGGTTATGCTGAAAAGTGTGTATAAGTATGTTTTAAATATTATATACGTTAAGTATGAAATCTCAAGTAATGTATGATATATGTTGTGTTAATGTTTTGTTGGCATAATTGGTATCATATATGTTATGTCAGATATGGTATGGAGGATGTTAAATACGTTTAAGTATTAATGTTAAGCAAACATAACATTATAAAGTTACTATTTATAGTGAATAGTATTATTTGTGGTAATAAGCAAGTATAACATGACTAATGTTTGTGTTAAAAATCTGATATGCTAAAACTATTACACGTAAGTTAATAAACGTAAGTTAATCATACTATGTTAAGTATGCTCTATATGATCATAAATATGCATGTTCTATTTAAATATGAATGTCTAAGTAATAAACGATATGTGTATTCAATATTTGTATGTATGAAAGTATGTTTATGACGTTAAGGATATTTAAGTATACGTAAGTATAATTTATGATGCTTAAGTACATTTACGCTGTTTTATATATTTCAGCGTGACAAGTATATTTATTATGTTAAATGTGAAAGTATTTTCATGATAATAAGTATGATATATATGTTATGCTTACGATGTGTAGCATACATTAAGTATGCTATGTTTGTGATGTTCAAGTATACACAAGTATGACTACGATGTTTCTAGTATGTTATGTATAAAAGCATGTTCATGATGCCAAGTATGTTAAGTATGTTCACGACATTACAGTAAGTTCATGAGGTTCAAGTATGAAAGCATGTTCATAAGATTAAAGTATGATAAGTACAAAGGTATGTTTATGATGTTAAGTACGTATAAAGTACATTAAGTATGTTTACGTTGCGAAGTGTTAAAGTAGGATTATGATATAAAGTGTGTTCAGATATGTACAAGTATGTTTATAAGGTTATGTGTGACAAGTATGAATGTTAAGCAACATCTGATATACGTATGTTAAGCAATAAACGATATACGTTATGTAATGTTCCGAGGCTAGCATAGGTATCAGAATTACCTTGTATTATATGGTATGAATTGTTATATGTTATGAATGTATGTTTGAACTTACTGAGCCTGTCGCTCACAAGTTGTTTATATTGCAGGTAAGCATCCTGCATGACGATAAGACAAGTGATGGATAACGAACAAGATCTGCATGTGCCAAGGGATTGGGCGAAGGTTATGGTGCTGCTATGAGTCTTCCGCTGAGCTGTTTAAAAGAGTAAGGAAAAGAATGTTAAAATGATGTTTTGTGATTATATCAAGTTACGATAATGTATTTACTTTAGTAAATATTTTATCACGATACGATTTGCAAGTTTAAAGTTTAAAAAAAAGAAAAAAAGAAAAAAAATTATCCCTAATTTTCACGTTCAAATAGGAAGTTAAAATAAGCATGTTAAACGAAGTAGGTTAAAAGTAAGATACTAGTCGTCGTAGGTGGTATCATAATAAGTTAAAAACAAGTTAAAAGTAAGTTGCCGACGAGCCAAGTGGTTACAGTCTATCGCATTTGGTGACAGTAGCTGACTGTAATGGTTCTGTTTAACCCTACGTAGGGCGGGACGTAACAGTTGGTATCAGAGTAGTTTAACCATATCCCTCTTGACACGACGCACATCCAGTTCGCCATCCAAGTATGTTAGTTTTATTCTGAATTAGTAAATGTTTGTTTAATAAAAATAAACATTTTGTAAAGATAAGATGATGAGATAACAATAGCATCATATAGGCGCTAGTTCCCTGTACGAGTTTCAGGAATAGACAGTACTTTTACTTTAGCACTCCATGGGAATGCGTACTAGTTTCATGCCGTTGATATGATTCTCTGGCTGTATGCCACTGATTAGGATAACTGGGTTCTTTTGGCTGTTAGCACTTCTTGGGAAATACTCTCGTGTGTACTGGGATTTTTGTGACCAGGATTAGCGCTTAACTGGACCAAGTTTTGCCATACCACGATTGAGTGATTCTCTTGGAGGAGTCCAGCATTAGCCCCAGTTTCCTCATGGGCAAGTGGGGTGTCATTTCCAACACCGTCTATATTTTCTAGAGTTGTAGGTGTACAGGAAAAATAGATGCACAAAACTATAATATATATAGCCTTTATGTTATGTAGATATGTTTGAAATGACATGTAAACGTTATGAAATGATATGTATATGTGATGAACAAAGATGAAATGAAATCTTTGCAACCCTACTTGTCTAAATTTTCGAGGATGAAAATTTAATAAGGATGGGTGAATATAACAACCGGGAAATTTTATCATTCTCAAAAAATCGGTACATGGATTGTACATGATGAATTTTATGTTAAAAATAGGAAATGTAGTGATTTTATGTGTGTACGCATGTGTATCATACACAGTATCAAGAAACTGGTCAAGAAGACCTTTTCTTGATATAAAACTGATTTATTTAGAATCAGTATGCTCAAATTAGTCAATTGAGCATAAAATGTAATTTTTTACCTACAGATATGCAGTATCAAGAAACTAGTTAAGATGACCTTTTCTTGATAAAAAAATTGATATATTTGGAATCAGAATGCTCAAATGAGCCATTTTATGCTCAAATGAGCCATTTGAGCATAAAAAGTAAATTTTGACTGGGAAATATGCAGTATCAAAAAACTAGTCGAGATGACCTTGAATGAGATTAAAATTGACATATTTGGGATCAGCATGCCCAAATTAGTCAATATAGCCTATCAGCATGCTCAAATTAGTTAATTGAATACTAAGGTAATTTTTGATCAAGATGACCTTGGATGAAGATAAAACTGATATATTTCGGTTCAGGATGCCAAAATTAGTTAGGATAGCTCATGTTAAAATTTTGAAGAAAAAAAAAGTACAAAAGGCCGAAAAAATAGGGAAAAAGTGAGAAATTTCAAAATAAACCCACATTTTTTCCTCTTTTTCTCTTTCCTCGCACACCTTCACGATGAATAGTAATCAACTACCAGAAACGGTGTCTGTTTTCGACACCGCCGGCATCGTTGGAAAACTCTCGCTGAGCTAAGTCCAACGGTGGGTCGATGCAACGGAACGGCCGCTGGAGTAAGCTGCACGCGCCGCCCGAAGCTGCCAGTGGTCAGAAATTTCAAACGGTTGTTTCTCCGCCGTCTGACTTTCGATCCACATGATTCCGGTCCCAAAAGTTTCGTGGTGAAGAGGAGAACAAAACTCGTTGCTCGTTTCACCTCAACAGCAGCCGGATCGCGCCACCCAAAGCTTTGCCGTCACCGTCGCGTCACTGTCGTGAAACTCACCGTTTCCGGCTGAGTTGAGCTCCACCACTGGTACCAAAATGCTCAGAATTTCATGGGGAACAAAATGTAATAACCGGGAAATTTTACTGTTCTCGGAATATTGTAAATTGCATGTACATGATGAATTTCGTGTTTAAAATGTAAAATGTATGATTAATATTGTGTAGAATGAAATAAAATGTTCTAACGATATTACAGATTAAGAATTCGATGACGTAAAAGCATGCCGAATTGAGCTAGGGAAAAACAGTGAACTGTAAACCCTAGTACGTGACTCAGGGTAAGCTGAGTGCACAAAAAGATAAAATACTGATAGTAGTGATTTTAGACGTGAGTGCGTGTGTGTGTGTTGCACATAGTATTGAGAAGTTGGTCTAGATGACCTCTTCTTGACCTAAAATTGATATATTTAGATTCAACATGCTCAAATTAGTCAATCGAGCATGAAAAGTAATATTTGATCCAGAAATACGCAGTATCAAGAAATTGGTCAAGATGACATTTTCTTGATATAAAACTGATATATTTGGAATCAGAATGCTCTAATTAGTCAATTAAGTACAAAACAGAAATTTTGACCGAGAAATGTACAGTATCGAAAACTGGCCGAGATGACCTCGGATAATGACAAAACTGATATGTTTGGATTCAGGACGTTCAAATTAGTCAGTATAGCCTATCAGAATGCTGAAATTAGTTAATTGAGCACAAAGGTAATTTTTGACGGGGAACTTGCAGTACCGGAAACTGGTCGAAACGATCTCGGATGAAAACGAAACTGATATATTTGGGTTCAGCACGCCCAAATTAGTCAGGATAGCTCATGTTGAAAATTTGGACAAAAAGGGTATAAAATGGCGAAATTGCAGAAAAGGCCCCATAATTTTCATTTTCTAGATTTTCTCCCCCACACCTGCACCATCGGTGAACAGTAACTGACCATCAGAAATGGTGTCCGTTTTCGACACCGCTGGTCTCGTTGGAAAGCTCTCGACGAGCTGAGTCCAACGGTGTGCTGAATCGATGGAACCGACGCCGGAGAACGCCGCATGCGCCGCTCGAAACCGCCGGTGGCCGGAAATTTCAAACGGCCGTATCTCCGCCGTCCGACCTCCGATCAAGGTGATTCCGGTCCCAAAAGTTTCGTGGTGAAGAGGGGAACAAAACCCATAGCTCATTTCACTTCAACAGTCACCGGATCGCGCCGCCCAAAGCCATGTTGTCGTCACCGTGAAGCCGCCGTGGAATCCATCGATTCCGGCGGATTTGAGTGACGTGGTTGGTACCAAAAGACTCAGAGTGATGCATAGAGGAAAAGCCCTCAAACAATTTCGAGCAACAACCCCGGCACGGCAGAGATTCAACGTCGCCACCGTGGGTCGAGTTTTCGAGACCGATTGTCGACGATCGAAGCCTCCAATGGTGAAATTGACACCACCAATGGACTCCTCTCATCGAGATCTTCAAGATGGACACCTCCGTTGTTCACGTCGTCGCCGTCCACCGACGGTCAACGCCGGAGTCAACGCCAGTCAACACGGTCAACGCCGGTCAACAGTGACCCCGAGGGCGGAAAAATGAAGAATGGCCTGTTGGCCTATTTTTGACGTTCTAGACACATCCGCGGTATTAGAATTGCCAACCGAGGTTCCAAACATGAAGAACGGAGACAAAAATTTTGCGCGATCGAGACCGAACGGTTCCTCCGATCACCGACGGGACGATTTCGGTAGCGATTTTGTTTCCCTTCATTCCTTATTTATGTATTGGAATGATTTGTATGTAATTTGTATTCAAATTGTAAAAAGAAAAGAAAAAAAAAGAGTAAAATGAATGAAATGTCAGAAAAAGAAAATGTACGGGAAATGTGAAAATTTTTACGTAAAAAGTTGAGTTTTAAGTAAAAATTAGGCCTCTGGTATAGTACGTGGTAGATTAAACTAAGTTAGATGGTTTTGAGGCGTTTCTTAAACGCCGGAGACCTATAAATTTAGTGGAAATGCTGCCGAAATTTTGAAAACGGCACTATGGGCATTTTGATGAAAAACGAGAGGTAAATTGTGTTCAGTAATGGAAACCGAGACCCTTCGATGAGTTAAGCTCGGAAAATGGGAAAATGAACCTTTGAGGAATAGTAAACCATCCCTCCGAGGTTGTGAAAATGTAAGAAAACGGGAAAACCAATGTCAAGGGTATTTTGGGAAACGAAAGGTAAATTTGAGGTTAGGATGAAAACCTGAGCCCACTCGGTGTCTAAGGCTCGGGATTAGCATAACAAACGTTTCAGGAGTAGTGAAATACCCATTTAAGGCTCCGAAACATGAAAAAAACGAGAAACGACCCTAGGTGTCGGAATAGTACCACCCGAAGGTCGGATGACCAATAGTCATCTATGGAACAGCAATGGATGCTGTAAAAGGGTGTAAAAGCTTAAGAAATATTATTTTATGATATTTGGGCTAGGAAAATCCTGTTAAAAGTCACAGTAAGCATATAACGGTCCCGAGACCCGTCAGGGGTAAAATGGTCATTTTGACCAAAAATTTCTGAAAGGCTCGGAAAGGACCGTGAATGCCTAAGGATAGTTAAAATGAAATTATAAAAGTTAAATTTGGGTCTTAAACCAGCAAAAAGTAGGTTTATGATGAGAAATCAAATCAGGGGCAAAATGGTAATTTTGCCAAGAGTTATCGTAAAAATGGAAAATGGAATTTTAGATTCCTAAGACCATTTACGGGAAATAAAACGTAGAATTTTTACGTTTTACTAAATTTTGAATATGAAATGAAGATTTAGAATAACCGTGGTTATTCCGGTTATAAGAACCTGATCCAGACACGGCATAGGAACGTCTGCGGAGCCGGGGAAGGAAATGCTAGCGAAAGTATCTGTAAGTTCGAACATTTAATTAACTGCAACATGAATAGACGATTATGTCTAAGTGTAATATGTATAAGTTCCAGCATTTATTTGTTTGCTCATGAATATTCTGATGTTGTTCATCATATGAATGAATTGATCTGTTATATCTAGGTTTATGTGCTATATGAATGTTTCATAGCGCGATGCTATGATAAATGTTTGGTAAGCTCAGATATTTACATGTTTGCAGCATGAATTACTATTTGATTGATTTAAGTACTTTTCGTACAAAGTTGTAAAGTCCTACTGGCAATAGGGGTGTAGTTAAACTAACTCACCTAATGAAATGAGAAATTAAAAAGCGTATAAATAATACACTATGGAGAAGTGCTAGGGCACTATAGTGTGGTTAATTAAAAACACACACAAAGAAATAAATGTAAAGACCTACGGGCAATAAGGGTTCTACCATGGGACGATTCATATGAATGTCACTGGTGGGGAACTATAAGAAAGATGGTAATGAAACTACTAAGACGTACCGCCCCTCTAACATAGTGGTGGAGGTTTTTCTCAGATCCTACAAGGATATCAGGGCTATGGAGGCCGATGTTCCAAGGTCACTCCTTAGATCCTCCCAGTCAGAGCGCTAATAATCATCGGTACTGCCATAAACAGAGCTCTAAACTAGAAATCAAATAGAGAATAAACAATCAATAAAATGATAAAAAAACCATAATTGAGCATAACCGAAGCTTACGGTAGAGTAATGTAAATTCGGTTAGGGTATGTGAATAGTATCCCGATAGCGTAAAGTGAATAGTAACCAGTTAGGGTAACTGTTACTATTCATTCGGTCAAATGTCAAAGTTACTATTTATGATAAATAGTACTATTTATAGGAAATTGAGTTTTAGTGTTTTTGAATCAATATGATTCTTACTATGTATGTTTGAACTTATTGAGCCTGTAAGCTCATCAGTTTGTTCATGTTGCAGGTAAGAAACCTGTCCAGTAGATTTCTGAATGGTGGCAGGATGCGAGCGTGTCAAAGGGATAGGGAATCCACTGTGGATAGCATTGAAAGAAAAGACATGTATTGTAAAAAAATTTGATTTAGGTATATTGTGTATAAAGTATGTTTGTACTTTTAAATGTGACAAACATAGTTCAGTTTAATTACGTTATGTTTACAAACAAGAAAAAGTATTTAAAAAAAAAATGATTCCAAATTTCACAAAGGGTTTAAAGGAAAGAAAAGAATTTAGGTGACCCGACGAAGTTCACGAGCTATTTCAGTCGGCTAAGGAGCTTGATTGTAATAGTTTTGGTGGACCGAGGTCGGGGGCGCCACACAAAAGCCCCAAACTAATTTCAAGAAAAAAAGCCGGGACGGTGGGGATTTAAGCCCGTCGCCACTGTCGATTTTTCGGAGGTTAGTTTCCGATGATAGGAGCTTCAATTGGTGAAATTGACGCCACCAATGAGTTCCTCATGTCAAGATCTATGAAATGGTGGCCGCCCTTCTCCACGCCATCAGCAGTCTACGCCGGTCAATGGCGGTCAATGCTGGTCAATGGCGACCGATGACAAAAAATTGGAGAATGGCCCGTTGGCCTATTTTTGACGTTCCAGACATGTCCGTGGCGTTGGAATTGTAAGATGAAATTTCAAAAGCGAGGAACAGAGAAAAAAAGTTTGTGCATACGAGATCAAACAGTTCGTTCGATCGCCGATGGGACGATTTCGGTCCTTCATTCCAAAATTTATGTTTTGGAATGATTATGTATTAATTATATACTTTTACATGTGAAATCATAAGAAAAAAGGACTATGTGTATGGAAAATAAGCAAATAAGAAAATGTGAAAAATGTAAAGATTTTTACGTAAGAGTTAAATTTTATGTAAAAATATAGGCCTCTGGTATAGTACGTGGTAGAGTAGAATTATGTTAGACGGTTTCGAGGCGTTTCCTAAACGCCGAAGAACCCAAAAATTAAGAGGAAATGCTACCGAAATTTCAAAAACGGCACAAAAGGGTATTTTAGGAACCGAAAGGTAAAAATATGGTCTGGATGGAAACCCGAGGCCCCTCGGTAATCTAGGCCCGAAAAAGAAGATTAACGATCTAAGGTCGGAATAGTGCCACCCGAGGGTCGATGAATAGTGACCAGAACATTTCGGTTATTAAGGCTAAAAAAGCTCGAAAAGGCTTAAGAAAACTGATTTTATGATTTTTGGATTTAAAAAATTCAGCCTAAGAAATAAAATGAAAATGATATGGCCTAAAGACCTGCCAGGGATAAAACAGTCATTTTGACCGAAAATTTCAGGAATGATAGAAAATGGCCCTAATGGACTTAGAATGGCTTAATTAAGATTCTGAGGACCAGAATTAAGTTGTAAATCAAAGAAAAGTAAGGTTATAATAAAAAATCCCGTTAGGGGCAAAATGATAATTTTGCCAAAAGTTTGGAACAAAATGGTAAATTTTCCAAGAGTAGACAGAAAAGTTATAAATGGGATAATAAACCCCTAAATTCATGATTATGAAATGAAACATAGAATTTTTATGTTTTATTAAGTTTTATGTATGATTTAAGTAACGAAAATAACCGTAAATATTTCAGTTATAGGAATCCGATACAGACGTGATAAAGGGACGTCTGCAGACCAAGGAAGTACGAAAGGAGATACAAGCAGAAGTATCAGCAAGTTCGAACATTTAATTGACTACAACATGAACAAACTATTATGCCTAAGTGTCGATGTGTTAAGCTTTAAACATTTCTATGTCTGCAACATGTATGGACTTTTATGTGTTATATGTTGCAAGTTCAAACATTTAGTTGACTGCAACATAAATTGACATGTTTATATCTACGTGTTATATGCAGTATGTTCATACATTTTATTATCTATTACATGAAATTATGTAATATGTTTATATGCTATGCATGAAATATAAAGTATATATGTAAGGTGTTATATGCACAAAGGTGTATTTAATAAAATACATACAATAAAAGAAAGACTTAAGAAGTGTTCTAGACCATGGAGACAATGATAATGGCCCCTGCTCGGAATCATATGAAAGACAATAAGAAAAGACAAGAATCAGCAAAATAATAAGACTAAAACTTTAAACGTTGGATGTTTATGTGTTAGGTCTAAGTCAAACATGAATTGACTTTTATGTTTAAGTGTTATTTACAGCAAGTTCGGGCATTTAATTGTCTACAACATGAACTTATTTGACATGTTTATGTGTTATGTGTTCTATATGCAGCATGTAAGTTTAAATATTTCCATGTTTGCCACATAAATGGACTGGTCATGTTTATGTGTTTTATGTGCAGTTTTAGTGCCAAGACACTATGATTTGAATGTTAAGAAAGTCATGTTATGAACCATGCATTATGTCTAAGTCAAATGTAAATTGACTTGACATGTTTATGTTTATGTGTTATATTTTGTAAGTTCAGACATTACTGTTTGCAGCATGAATTTACTCAGTATGCTTATGTGATATAGATGACAGAAATTTAGTAGTCAGGTGCCGTATGCACACTAACATAAGAGATAAAATCTTAAGAAAACTATAGAATAATTTAAAGAGTTCCAGACCCAGGAGGCAGCATAAAATGCCACCGGTCAGGAACCATAAGAAAATCAGTAACTAAATCAGTATTGGCGTACCGGCCTCCCACACAGGTAGAGGTTTTTCAGATTCAGTTTTGTTAGGACTCCAAACTGCCAGTGATATGTCCTGGGTTTGGAAGTCTGATGTTATGTAGACTGTAGAGGATTGGCCAGTGGGTCGCTCCCCAGAGTCCCTCTCAGTTATGCACGTATTACGGTACGACCAATCATGGGGCCCAAAACCAGAACGTAATGAAGGATAAAGACTCAAGAAAAAAATATATGTAATCCATAAACAAGCATAAGACATACTAACATTGTGATAACCGAGAATTTTAGATTCTCGGAGTAGGTTAAAATTGTATGTATATAGCAATTTTAATGAATAAAATATGAAAAAGTTGTGCTTTGATACTGTTATAAATAGTGTTAAAATGTTTTGACAGTATTAAAGTGAGTGAGTTCGGGGATGAAAAATCTTACCGGACATAATTAGGTGAGATGGTTCGAAATCAAAGCCAAAAACCCTAGAGAAATCATCGAAATGCAATAAAATAATAGAAATTTACGGCAGAGAATTCTGATCAAACGGAAGCAAAATAAAACAAACTGATCACACTGGAGGCGCCGGGAACCCACCTACGCATACTGGCCTCCTACATTGTAAGGACCACCCCGTCCCTGTAACTTAACAAATTATTCAATGAGAAGTTAAGGAATAATTTGATGCATTTTTAGTGCAAATACATCGAACACGGTCAGGTACACGGTCGTGTAAGAAACTATGTACTTATCAGATTGTTTTATGAGAGAGGTCGTGTGAGTTAACATGGCCGTGTAGTTTTACATGGTCAGGTACACGGCTGTGTAAGTGGCCGTGTACCACCCAGGTAAAGTAAGCATGGTCCAAGACACGACTGTGTTAAGAAAGCTCGGCTAGTGCACGCCCGTGCTCGAGCCATACACGCCCGTGTTATAACCCGTATAGAAGGCCGTGTACTGAACAGAGAGCCAATTTGAAGACTTTCGTAATGCGTGAAACCTAATTACTATGAAATGAGTAATTAAGTTGATAAATACAGTATAAATTCTAGTTGAATAGACTAAAGAGGGGCAGTACCGTTTATTACTATTCATACAGTGAAAAGGGGTAATCGACAGAGAACCCGATCCACCCTGTTATATGTATAAGTGTATGAGATACGTAGTGTCATGAAACTGGTCTGGATGACCATTCACTGACACAAGACTAGTGAGCAGATCATCAGAACGCTCAGACTGAACATCTGAGCATAACAGTGAGAAATCGCCCAAGCAGGGGTACAGTATCGAGAAAATGGTCCGGATGACCTCTTCTCACCCAGAGACAGACAAAATTGGAGTCAGAACACTCAGACTAGTATGTTAGAACAGAGAACAGTGAATAGTATAAGACACAGTGTCAAGTTAATGGCCAAGACGACCTTAATTGACTCAAAACTGATATATCTAGACTCAGGATGCCCAAATTAGTCAAACGGGCACCTGGCATGTTTTTCAAGGTGGGACCATACAGATCTCAAAAAATGGTCCAGACGACCCCAGATGGACATAAGACTGATAAAATTGAAATCAGAACGTCCTAATTAGTTAAGAGAGACTGTGTCTGAAATTTTGCTTAAGAACGCCTCGGTTTGCATATGAAAGGACAACACAGTGTAGACACAACCACAGTATAGGAAATGAATAGTGATTTGACATAAAATGGGCTCTTAGATAGTATAAAACGATTATAAATTATCAGTACAAAAATCGGATTCAAAAAATCCAATTTTTGGATGAAAATTAGAACACTACCGAGAAAGGGCTGAAAAACGAAGTAGAAAACTAGACTGCACAGAACTGATTCGGTTGGACCTTTACCCCAACCAAACCGTGCCCCTTTTGGTTAAGAAAACAGCTGCAAAACTAGCTGAAAATGATCCCTTAAATCAAGGGATGTGTTGGAGTTTTTAGATTAAAAAAATGGGGTTTTAAGGACAAGAGGACCATGACCGTTTAATGCAAACTTGCTCCATTTCACCCTCCATCATGGCCTCCAAAAATTTAAGGACTGCAGCACAAATTTTTGTCCCCTAATTGAGCTAAAGTATGGCTTAATTAAGAGGGCTTAGAGTTAAGCAAAGTTGCTTAGAGTTGCCTAGAAAAAGATGCAACCACCCTTAGGTCTCACTTTTCCCATTTGCTCACAAAAACTCTCAAGAAAAATATAGCTTTCTCTAGCTTTTCTCTTCAGAAAATTCGACCCCTCTTCAGCCCCTAAACCACCCATATTTTCACATAACTTTCACACAAAAGCTTGGCCATACAAGTTGCTAGAGGTGCACTCTTCCAAGGTAGTTTCGATAAGACCTTAGAACCGAAATTTTTCTATGGTTTAGTTATTCCTCTTGGCTTGATATTAAGAGAAACGTTTTGTTTTCCTTGTGTTCTCATTCTAGCACAAGTGACCCCTCAACCCCCTTTGTTTTCCATGGAGCCTTGATAGCCACCCTTGGCTCGGTTGTGCTTGGATCAAAGCACTCTAAGGTATAAACCGAAAAACCCCCATCTTTTGTGGTTAGTTGTTTTTAAGTTTTTGATTAAAGGAGATTTATGTGTATTTGCTTATGCACATGGATTGTAATAAGTTATTTGAGCCCTTAGATTTTATTTTTTAAAGTTTTTGTGGTTGTGGTTGTGGTTGTGTTTACTTTAGTTCACAAGTGGTTAGAGATATGTGTGTGCACGAGTGTGTAGAGGGTGGCTGGACACAAAATCTATCCCTAAGATAAGCCACGGATTTTGCCCATTTTGACCAATTTAGGTTCCAAATTTGGGATTTGGTAAAACATGAAATTTTAAGGAAATTTCGATACGGTTGTTTTTGCATCAAGTAGCCATTGGCCAAAAATGAACCTACAATAGACTTTTTAGCTAGTTTTGGTTCGGTGTCTAAAACTGGGAGTAACAAATCCGGACCAAACGAACAGTCTCAGATTTTTATTAAAATGACCCTTTTAGAGGCTGAGCCAGACTTTGGTCAAAACATGAAAGTTTTAAATCTGGATAAAACCTTGAAACTGACTCACGCAAATTTCAAAAATTTGGCCGTTTTGGTCCCCAAACAGACCTGTTTTTAAAAGTGTGTAAAACTGGAACTTTTATAAAAAATGGGCGCAAAGGCCACGGGTTTGATGAATTTAGGAGCCGTTAGAGTTAGAGTTAGGCTCCGAAATGAACACGAGAATTGTTCATTTTGTCAAGGATGAAATGTTTCTTAAATGCCAAATTCTCAAACAAAGCCTTTTCGAATAAATTTCAAATTATTTTCAAAAAGTGGTCCAACACCACACTTTTAAGCACACTCACCATGTGTTCCCTTTAAATGACTTAGAAATGATTTCAACAAAAACACCCTTATCCTCTAACGGGGTGAGGTAAGACTCGGTTTCAAAAATGTGGGGACACCATACCCCTTTCAAACCATTTCAAACTCTTTGCTTTTAAAAAATGTGGGGACGCCATGCCCCTTTCAAAATGAAAAAAAAAAATTCCTTTTTGTAAGAATTCCTAGATTTAAACAAGTTTTTCAAAAAGGGTTCGTGCATAACCCTAAGAGAGGTTTCACACAGAACAAAGGACGTTTTTAGTGCAATAGGGTAGAGGTAGCCTGGGTGGCTACTATACCAAAAATGCAAGGTAACCCAGTAGACTACCACACCTAAACAAGCAAAGTAACCCGGACGGTTACTATACCAAGCCTACGCATAGTAGCCCGATAGGTTACCTAGTTGCCAAAACACGAGGTAGTCGGTCGGTTAATTAATCAGTAAATTAGTCAAAGACCTTGTTCAGAGCAACATTGTGAGGAACATTGATTTAACTGTCAAGAAGACAGTTAATCAAACGCGACGGAAACTAGACACCAAATTCCCAGATAGGCCAATAGGGTACCGAGGGACCTTGGTACCACATGAAAACACGAGTATATGCAAAAGTAGCCTAAGGACGTGTTAGTTAATTTATGGGCCATAAATTAATTAACCACATACGAATAAGTTAACTCTTGAGATAGAGAGTAAGTAGTGCCAACGGCAATCGGTAACGAGTAATTATCTACTTTAGTCACTAACAGTATTGGTGACTTAGAGAAGATATTAACAAAAGACATTATTGATGACATGTAGTAACCTGCAAATTTCTAAAGCCGTGAATACAAGTGCTTGCAATTAGGTAAGTACAACTCCACCTGCAGCATGAATAAAATGATGTTAAAATAATAGTTTTACAGTATGTTAAGTATGCCTTACATGCACACGATGTTGCACAGCATACATAAGAGCATATAGTTTCACAATCGCATTGATTGATAAAAGAACAAGTTAGAAGCCATAGATCCCTATAATGTAGGATTGGGGACAGTATAGAGAAGCCTATGGCTAAAACAGTTAAACAAGATGGAAATAAGTAGGTGTGTCGTACCGGTTCCTTCAGTGAAAGGGGTTTCCAGTTAAAGACAGTTAAGGTCAAAAGTTGAGCGTCAATTGATGGCTCTTCGGCATTAGTTGACCTTGGGCATTACCGTTGGTCTGCGCGCACATGGTACTGACACATGGGCCCTAAGTAGACAAGAGAAAGAAAAGAGTACGTAAGCATAAATGAACATAACCGGATCATGCATAGTACACTGTTCACATTAGTTCACTATGCTTTAAGCTACAGTAAGACGTATGCTTTTACATGAAGTAATCTATATGCATATGGTATGTAAAGTTTGTATGCTATGACATGATATGTGATGATATGGTATATGCTGAGTGGTATATGTGACTATCTTGCATGCTTATGCGTTTTTTAAGTATGTATTATATTTAAACATGTTTTGTGGTTAACATGTTGTGCTTACTGGGCGTAAAGCTCACGGAGTGTGTTGATGCTGTTGGTAAGCGTCCTATGGCATAAGCCACGGTGGGCAGTGGTGGCGGCGGAGGTGGATGTAAGGAGAGGTTATGGACACCCTACGAGTAAATTTCCACATAGTTTGAGTAACCAGTATTTTGAATGGTAATAATAACTGTTAAATAGTATTTTTGAATAGTAATGGTTACACAGTATTTTGAATAGTAGTAGTTAAATAGTATTTTTGAATAAAAGCTGATGGGTACTATTCAAAAATACTATTCCACAAATTCAACAGTATAAGTAGGTTTGTAAGATTAAATTTGTTCTGTTTCAAATTCCGCTTTTAATAGTACATGTATGTGAATAGTAAATACGTACGCATTTAAAAAAAATTCTTCTAAAATTAGGGTAACCCATTTAAGATATTTTAAGTAAACATTATTCAATCACAAGAAAGCATAAGTATAAGTAAAGAAATAGTAGTTTTACAGTGACGGTCCGAGCCGCCTAGGGCCTAAGGCGTCACAGTTGGTATTAGAGCGGTTTCCTGCCACCCTACCTCACATCGCCACACGCCTGCCTCATCTGTCCAAGTAAGTTAATTATTTTCTTTTCCAGTATCAGTATATAAGTTGACATCTATATTATAGTAGGGGATATGGCCGCACCGGTAGACCCTGAGCACCAAGACGACAATAGGGCAGTAAGTGATGCCTTTACCGGGATGGGCTTAGATATGTTCGATAGTCGGCATAGGCCTTACAAGCTGTTGAGGTGGGTTCAGCAGGTGGAGGTCACCTTTCGTACCTACCATGCCCCACCTCACCTGCAAGTGGAGCTAGCAAGCAGTAAGTTAGATGGACCAGCATTGACTTGGTGGCTGGACCAGTGAAGAGAGGGAAGACCAGTGCCAGATTGGGCCACCTTCTACCAGGAACTCCATGCCATATTTGCACCACCTGCATTCGAGAAACTCTATGGTCCAGATAGGAATTTCAGCACATGGAGAGACACGCACGAGAGGAGGTATGACGTCCTCTCGGGTATGTGGGATGTCGACGAAGGAGAGACCATAGCGCATTATTGTCAGAGGTTTAAGGACGCGATGCTACCCTACATTCCCTTTGACTGCTCTTTCCGAGAAGTAGCTGAGCTAGATTGGAGAGGGGTACCCAGGGATGTTAGGGAACTTGTCCCCTACCCTCCACGACATCAAGATTTGAGGCGTTTCCTTCAAGAGATAGAGTATGTCGAAGTCGATGCGGTCAACGTTAGGAACCACGAGCAGGCACGCAATGCTGCTAATCTTGCCACTCACAAGGAGGACCCTATTCCAACTATACCATTGGCTGAGTACCGCTTTAAGGAACCAGAGGATGATGATGACATCCCCTATTTCTCCAATGATGACGAGGACATGGAGGAGTATGAGCCGGAACCTCAAGTCATTATCGCTAGTGATGATGAGGTCAGTTCAAGCTCGGAGGACGAGGAGGATCCGAAAGAATTCCCCTTCGATGAGAGTGACGATGAAGAGATGTCCAATCCAGAATCAGTGATCACATCAGAGTAACTGCACTCTACCTCGGGTTACATCAGAAGAAATGGCAAGAACAAGAGCTCAGACTAATCAAGCCACCTGAGAAGACGAGTTAATAGCATGGCTCACAGCCATGCAGGAGATGATGATGAACCAACAACAAGAGCTTGCTCAGCTCAGAGAGCAACTCAACCAACAATCTTAGGCACCACAACCCGTAGAGGTGCCAGGCCAAGCCGACCCAGTAGCCCCACCAGTCCAGGCAGCTCCAGCACCGCCAGTTATGGTTACTCTTGCAGCAGCAGATGTTCCCTTACCAGTCTCAAAAGATGGTGACTTATACGAGTGATTTTGACGTCTGAAGGTGCTAGAGTTTGAGGGGACAACTAACCCTATCGAGGCAGATGACTGGTTAACTGACATCCAAGTCATCTTAGACCTTGTAGGGCTAATTGAGAAGGAAAAGGTACTGTGTGCATCCCTTGCCCTATGCAAAGGAGCACGACAGTGGTGGAAGACAGTGGCTATCAGGAGAGATGTTAATGCAATGATCTGGGCAGACTTCATTATTGAGTTCAGAGAAATGTATTTCAATGATGAAGCCTTGGCAGCACAACAAGATGAGTTCAATAATCTTTGCCAAGGTAGTATGACTGTAATGGAAGCCATCCGCAAGTTCGAGCAGCTAGCTCGATTATGTCCCGACCTGGTGCCAATCGAAAAGGAAAGGGTTAGGAGAATATTGAAGATGTTTAGAACCAACGTTGCTGTCCAAGTATGCGGTGGAAGCCACGGACCAACAACGGTGGCTGAATGTGTCAGTCAAGCCATCAGGGCCGAATACTGGTTGGCCCAAGATAAAGAGAGGAAAGCATAGATCTTCAAGGCCAAGAGAGAGGAGAAGACACTGGCCAGACCCAACAGGGGAAGACCGAACCCCGATTCATAACATAAGGATTAGAATACAGGAAACAGTCAGAGTAATTGATAGTCCCATAACAACAAGAGGAGAGGAAGCTAGAATAACCAAGGGCGATAGAGGAATTTTCCCCAGAAAAAGAACAATCGGGGAGGAAATGGTAGTCAGCACCCTCCTTGCCCGAAATGCGGGAAGAACCACCTAGGGGAGTGCCGTTTAGGCACTAACAGTTGCTACATCTATGGCAGGGAAGGCCACTTTACTAAACAATGCCACTCAAACCCTCAAAATCAGTAGGGCCAAGCCCGTGCCAGTAACGGCCAACTACATACCGCCCAAGCTAGAATTAAAGGTACACCCATCACCCAAGGTAGACTGGAAGCTCCAGAGATGCAGGGGAGAATTTACACCTTTACAAGGGAGGATGCAGAAGCTGGAACCTCAACCGTGGTGACAGGTCAGCTTTCTGTTGCCAACTCCACTACATTAGTATTATTTGATTCTGGAGCTATGCATTCTTTTGTGTCATCAAAGTTTGCTAGAGAACTAGGTTAGAACATAGACAAGATGAACCAAACTTTCTGAATTGCCCTTCCCTCCAGGGAAGTTTTGTCGTCTAACTATTGAGCAAGACATGTACCAGTAGTTATTAGTGGGTAAGAGCTGAGTGTAGACCTAATCATCATCGACATGTGTGACTACAACGTAATCATGGGAATGGACTTCCTCGCTAAGTACAGCACCGTAATAGACTGTCGAACACGAGAGGTTACCTTCGAGCTGAACGGGAACAAGAAGTTTGTCTACAAAGGGCTATCGTTGAAGCAACCGAAGATAATAACATCTGCTATGAGGGCTTACAAACTTCTATCCAGTGGATGCGCCGGTTTCCTAGCACACATGGTAGACAGCAACCAGGAAGCAGAGATAAGGCCTGAAGATGTCCCAATGGTCAAAGAATTCATAGGAGTATTCCCAAAGGATCTGCCAGGACTTCTGCTAGAAATGGAGATATCATTCGAGATCGAGCTGTTACCAGGATCAGCCCCTATCTCGAAGGCCCCATATAGAATGGCCCTGACAGAGTTAAAGGAACTCCAGGCCTAATTGAAGGACCTGATCGACAAGGGCTTCATTCGACAGAGCTGTTCACCGTGGGGAGCACTAGTTTTATTCTTGAAGAAGAAGGATGGAACGTTAAGGATGTGCATCGATTACAGGGAGCTAAACAAGGTCACTATAAAGAACAAGTATCCGTTGCCATGAATCGACGATCTGTTCGACCAGCTCTGAGATGCTGCAGTGTTCTCAAAAATCGACTTATGTTCTGGGTATCACCAACTACAGATTAGAGGTATAGACATACCCAAGACAGTCTTCCATACACAATATGGACACTATGAGTTCCTCGTTATGTCATTCAAACTAACAAATGCCCCACAGTCTTCATGGATTTGATGAATAGAGTGTTCAAGGAGTTCTTAAACAAGTTTGTCATTGTGTTTATCGATGACATACTTATGTATTCTACGACAAGGGAGGAACACGAGGAGCATCTGAAAGCTATTCTACTCAAGTTAAAGGAGCACTAGCTATACGCCAAATTCTCCAAGTGCGAGTTTTAGCTGGAAAAGGTCCATTTTCTTGGTCACATGGTCTCCAAAGACGGAGCATCAGTAGACCCAGTGAAAGTTGAAGCAGTCAGCGAATGGCTGACTCTGAAAAACATAATGGAGATCCGCAGTTTCCTAGGCCTAGCAGGCTATTACAACCATTTCGTAAAAGGGTTCTCGAAGTTAGCCGTACCACTCACAGCACTTACCAAGAAGGAGAAGAAGTATGAGTGGACGGATAAATGCGAGAAAAGCTTCCAGGAGCTAAAACACAGACTCATGAGCGCTCCGATCCTGACCATACTAGACGCTGGACAGGGAAATTTTGTAATCTATAGTGATGCATCTAAGACCGGACTGGGAGCTGTATTAATGCAGAATGGGAAAGTAGTCACTTATGCCTCACGATAACTTAAGAACCACGAGAGGAATTATTTGACTCATGACCTGGAGCTAGTAGCGGTCGTGTTTGCGCTGAAAATATGGAGGCATTATCTATATGGCGTCAAGTGTGAGATTTATACGGACCACCAAAGCCTCAAATACATCTTCACGTAGAAGGAGCTCAACATGAGGTAGCGAAGGTGGCTAGAATTGGTGAAGGATTATGACTGCGAGATCCTATATCACCCAGGGAAAGCCAACAAAGTGGCTGATGCATTGAGTAGGAAGTACTCTTCATCGCTTATGGCTATCAATGCCTTACTAGAAGCCCTATAGAAAGAGCTATGTAACGGTGAAATTGAGATTCTAACTGGGAAGTTGTTTTAAATGACCCTCCGATCAACACTCCGAGAAGAAATCAAGGACGGCCAAGACCTCAATTTAACCCTAAACAAGCACAAGAAGGAGGCAATGGAGGACCAGAAGTCAGAATTTTAAGTCTCCAAGGATGGCATACTCTATTTTAGAGATAGAGTGTGCATCCCAAAGGATGAAGAACTCAGGAAAAGGATCCTTTCAGAAGCCTATGACACACCATACTCAGCTCATCCAGGGGCAAACAAGCTATACAAAGACTTGAAAGACAGTTTTTGGTGGCCTAAGATGAAGGGCGATGTCACTGAATTTGTCACAAAGTGCCTTACATGTCAAAAAATTAAAGTACAATATCAACGACCTGGAGGTGAACTACAGAAAATCGAGCTTCCTGAGTGGAAATGGGAACAGATTACAATGGACTTCGTGGTCAGACTACCCAGAACATCCAGTGGAAACAACGCCATTTGGGTAATTATGGACCAACTGACGAAATCAGCTCGATTCTTAGCCATGAAGTTGAGCCACTCAGTAGAGAGGCTAGCAGAAATGTACGTGGCCCAGATAGTAAGACTGCATGATGTACCTAAGTCAATAATTTTAGATTGTGATGGGCGCTGCACTTCAAGGTTTTGGTAGAGCGTCCAAGCTTCAATACAGCTTTCCACTTCAATGGGGACTAAGTTGAAGTTCAGCACAGCTTTCCACCGTTAAATCGATGGTCAGTCAGAAAGGACAATACAAACATTGGAAGATATATTGAAAGCGTGTGCCCTAGACTTCAAGGGGAATTGGGACCAAAAGCTGCCGCTAATAGAGTTCTCGTACAACAACAGCTACCATTTATCGATTGGAATGGCACCATACGAGGCACTCTATGGAAGGAAATGTAGATCTCTGGTCCACTGGCATGAGACCAGAGAGAAACAGCTCACTAGCACGAACTTCATCAAAAGTACAACAGAAGACGTGAAGATTATACGAGAGACACTGGAGATAGCTCATAGTCGTCAAAAGAGTTACGCCGATAAACGACGCAGACCTCTCGAGTTTCAGGAAGGAGATTCAGTTTTCCTCAAGGCGGCACCGATGAAAGGGGTGATGCGCTTTGGGAAGAAAGGGAAGCTCAGCCCTCGACATATAGGACCTTTTGAGATGCTCAAAAGAACTAGGAAGGTAGCCTACAGGTTAGCGCTCCCTCCTGAGTTGGCATCCGTGCATAACGTTTTCATGTCTCGATGCTGAAGAAATACATGCCTGATAGTTCCCACATACTGAGTCAAGAACCTGTTGAAGTACACACCGACCTGACATATGAGGAAAGACCGACACAGGTTTTAGCTAAGGAGAGCAAAGTCCTCAGGAATAAAGTGATCTCGCTTGTGAAAGTGCTGTGGTGGAATCACAATATAGAAGAAGCTACATGGGAAAGGGAAGAGGACATGAAGAGAGACTTTCCCGATTCATTCTAATTTTCAAGGACGAAAATTTTGTAAGGGGGTAGGTTGTAAGGACCACCCCGTCCCTATAACTTAACAAATTATTCAATGAGAAGTTAAGGAATAATTTGATGCATTTTTAGTGCAAATACATCGAACACAATCAGGTACACGGTCGTGTAAGAAACCGGGTACTGATCAGATTGTTTTATGAGAGAAGCTATGTGAGTTAACATGGCCGTGTAGTTTTACATGGTCAGGTACACGGCTGTGTAAGTGGCCGTGTACCATTCGGGTAAAGTGAGCATGGTCCAAGACACGGCTGTGTTAAGAATGCTCGGCTAGTGCATGCCCGTGCTCAAGCCATACACACCCGTGTTAGAACCCGTGCAGAAGGCCGTGTACTGAACAGAGAGCCAATTTGAAGACTTTCGTAATGCGTGAAACCTAATTACTATGAAATAAGTAATTAAGTTGATAAATACAGCATAAATTCTAGTTGAATAGACTAAAGTGCAGTACTATTTATTACTATTTATACAGTGAAAAGGTGTAACCAACAGAGAACCCGGTCCACCCTGTTATGGGTATAAGTGTATGGATACACAGTCTCATAAAACTGGTCCGGATGACCATTCCCTGACACAATACTGGTGAGCAGATCACCAGAACGCTCGGACTGAACATCTGAGCACAATAGCGAGAAATCGCCCTAACAGGGGTACAGTATCGAGAAAATGGTCTGGATGACCTCTTTTCACCTAGAGACTGACAAAATCGGAGTCAGAACAGTCAGACTAGTCAGTTAGAACAGAGAATAGTGAATAGTATAAGACACAGTGTCAAGTTAATGGCCAAGACGGCCTTAGTTCGACTCAAAACTGATATATCTAGACTCAGGATGCCCAAATTAGTCAAACGGGCACCTGACACGTTTTTCGAGATGGACCACACAGATCTCAAAAAATGATCCAGACGACCCTAGACAGACATAAGACTAATAAAATTGAAATCAGAACGTCCGAATTAGTCAAGAGAGACTGTGTCTGAAATTTCACCTAGGAACACCCCGGTTTGCGTGCGAGAGGACAACATAGTGTAGACACAACCACAGTATAGGAAATGAATAGTGATTTGACATAGAATGGGCTCTTAGATAGTATAAAACAATTAGAAATCATCAGTACAAAAATCGGATTCAGAAAATCTAATTTTTGGATGAAAATTAAAACACTGCCGAGAAAAGACCGAAAAACGCGGTGAAAAACTAGACTGCACAGAACCGATTCGGTTGGACCTTTAACCCAACCAAACCGTGCCCCCTTTGGTTAGGAAAATAGCTGTAAAACAAGTTGCAAACCCAGCTGAAAATGATCCCTTAAATCAAGGGATGTGTTGGAGTTTTTAGATTAAAAAAATAGTGTTTTAAGGACAAGAGGACCATGACCATTTAATGCAAACTTGCTCCCTTTCACCCTCCATTATGGCCTCCGAAAATTTAAGGGCTACAGCACAGATTTTTGTCACCCAATTGAGCTAAATTGTGGCTTAATTAAGAGGGCTTAGAGTTAAGCAAAGTTGCTTAGAGTTGCCTATAAAAAGGTGTAACCACCCTAAGGTCTCACTTTTCCCATTTGCTCACAAAAACTCTCAAGAAAAATACAACTTTCTCGCCCCTTTCTCTTCAAAAAATCTGACCCCTCTTCAACTCCTAAACCACCCATATTTTCACATAACTTTCACACAAAAACTTGGCCACACAAGTTGCTAGAGGTGCACTCTTCCAAGGTAGTTTCGGTAAGACCCTAGAACCGAAATTTTTCAATGGTTTAGTTTTTCCTCTTGGCTTGATATTAAGAGAAACGTTTTGTTTTCCTTGTGTTCTCATTCTAGCACAAGTGACCCCTCAACCCCCTTTGTTTTCCATGGAGCCTTGATAGCCACCCTTGGCTCAGTTGTGCTTGGATCAAAGCACTCTAAGATATAAACTGAAAAACCCCCATCTTTTGTGGTTAGTTGTTTTTAAGTTTTTGATCAAAGGAGATTTATGTGTATTTGTTTATGCACATAGATTGTACTAAGTTATTTGAGCCCTTAGCTTTCAGTTTTTAATGTTTTTGTGGTTGTGGTTGTGTTTACTTTAGTTTACAAGTGGCTTGAGATATGTGTGTGCACGAGTGTGTAGAGGGTGGCTGGACACAAAATCTGTCCCCAGGATAAGCCACGGATTTTGGCCATATTGACTCACATAGGTTCTGAAATCTGGGATTTGGTAAAACATGAAGTTTTAAGGAAATTTCGATACAGTTATTTTTACCTCAAATAGCCATTGGCCAAAAATGAACCTACGATAGACTTTTCGGCTAGTTTTGGTTTGGTGTCCAAAACTGGGAGTAACAAATCTGGACCAAATGAACAGTCTTAGATTTTTATTAAAATGACCCTTTTAGAGGCCGAACTAGACTTTGGTCAAGACACAAAAGTTTTAGATCTCAATGAAATCTTAAAACTTACCTATGTAGGTTTCAAAAATTCGGCTGTATCGGTCCTCAAACAGACCTATCTTTAAAAGTGTGTAAAACTGGAACTTTTATAAAAACTGGGCACAAAGGCCGTGGGTTTGATGAATTTAGGAGCCGTTAGAGTTAGAGTTAGGCTCTGAAATGAACATGAGAATTGTTCATTTCGTTGAGGATGAAAAGTTTCATGAACGCCAAATTCTCAAACAAAGCCTTTACGAACAAGTTTCAAAATATTTTCAAAAAGTGGTCCAACACCACACTTTTGAGCACATTCACCATGTGTTCCCTTTAAATGACTTAGAAAGGATTTCAACAAAAACATCCTTATCCTCCAACGGGGTAAGGTGAGACTCATTTTCAAAAATGTAGGGACACCATACCCCTTTCAAACCATTTCAAACTCTTTGCTTTTAAAAAATGTGGGGACGCCATACCCCTTTCAAAATGAAAAAAAAAATCATTTTTGTAAGAATTCCTAGACTTAAACAAGTTTTTCAAAAAGGGTTCGTGCATAACCCTAAGAGAGGTTTCACACAGAACAAAGGACGTTTTTAGTGCAATATGGTAGAGGTAGCCTAGATGGCTACTATACCAAAAACGTAAGGTAACCCGGTAGACTACCACACCTAAACAAGCAAAGTAACCTGGATGGTTACTATACCAAGCCTATGCATAGTAGCCCGATAGGCTACCTAGTTACCAAAACGCGAGGTAATCGGTTGGTTAATTGATCGGTAAATCAGTCAAGGACCGTGTTCAGAGCAACATTGTGAGGAACGTTGATTTAACTGTCAGGAAGACAGTTAATCAAACGCGACGGAAACTAGACACCAAATTCCCAGATAGGCCAATATGGTACCGAGGGACCCCGGTACCACATGAAAACACAAGTATAGGCAAAAGTAGCCTAAGGACGTGGTAGTTAATTTATGGGGCCATAAATGAATTAACCACATATGAATAAGTTAACTCTTGAGATAGAGAGTAAGTAGTGCTGACAGTAATCGGTATCGAGTAATTATCTACTTTGGTCACTAACAGTATTGGTAACTTAGAGAAGATATTAATGAGAGACGTTATTGATGACAGGTAGTAACCTGTAAATTTCTAAAGGCGAGAATACAAGTGCTTGCAATTAGGTAAGTACAACTCTGCCAACAGCATGAATAAAATGATGGTTTTACAGTATGTTAAGTATGCCTTACATGCACACGATGTTGCACAGCATACATAAGAGCATATAGTTTCACAATCACATTGATTGATGAAAGAACAAGTTAGAAGCCATAGATCCCTATCATGTAGGATTAGGGACAGCATAGAGAAGCGTATGGCTAGAACAGTTAATCAAACGCGACGGAAACTAGACACCAAATTCCCAGATAGGCCAATAGGGTACCGAGGGACCCCGGTACCACATGAAAACACGAGTATAGGCAAAAGTAGCCTAAGGACGTGGTAGTTAATTTATGGGGCCATAAATTAATTAACCACATACGAATAAGTTAACTCTTGAGATAGAGAGTAAGTAGTGCCGACAGTAATCGGTGTCGAGTAATTATCTACTTTAGTCACTAACAGTATTGGTGACTTAGAGAAGATATTAATAAGAGACGTTATTGACGACAGGTAGTAACCTGTAAATTTCTAAAAGCGCGAATACAAGTGCTTGCAATTAGGTAAGTACAACTCCGCCTACAGCATGAATAAAATGATGTTAAAATGATGGTTTTACAGCATGTTAAGTATGCCTTACATGCACACGATGTTGCACAGCATACATAAGAGCATATAGTTTCACAATCGCATTGATTGATGAAAGAACAAGTTAGAAGCCATAGATTCCTATCACATAGGATTGGGGATAGCATAGAGAAGCATATGGCTAGAACAGTTAAACAAGATGGAAATAAGTAGGTGTGTCGTACCGGCACCTTCAGTCGAAGGGGTTTCCAGTTAAAGAAAGTTAAGGCCAAAAGTTGAGCGTCAGTTGATGGCTCTTCGGCATTAGTTGACCTCAGGCATTACCGTTGATCTGTGCGTACACGGTACTGACACATGGGCCCTAAGTGGGTAAGAGAAAGAAAAGAGTACTAAAGCATAAATGAACATAACCGGATCATGCATAGTACACTGTCTGCATTAGTTCACTATGCTTTTAGTTACAGTAAGACACATGCTTTTACATGAAGTAATCTGTATGCATATGGTATGTAAAGTTTGTATGTTATGACATGATATGTGATGATATGGTATATGCTGAGTGGTATATGTGACTATCTTGCATGCTTATGCGTTTTTTAAGTATGTATTATATTTAAACATGTTTTGCGGTGAACATGTTGTGCTTACTGGGCGTAAAGCTCACGAGTGTGTTGATGCTGTAGGTAAGCGTCCTATGGCATAAGCCACAGTGGGCAGTGGTGGCGGCAGAGGCGGATGTAAGGAGAGGTTATGAACACCCTACGAGAAAACTTCCGCATAGTTTGAGTAACCAGTATTTTGAATAATAATAGTAACTGTTAAATAGTATTTTTGAATAGTAACAGTTACATAGTATTTTGAATAGTAGTAGTTGAATAGTGTTTTTGAATAAAAGCCGATGGATACTATTTAAAAATACTATTCCATAAAATCAATAGTATAAGTATATTTGTAAGATTAAATTTGTTATGTTTCAAATTCCGCTTTTAATAGTACGTGTACGCGAATAGTAAATACGCATGAATTTAAAAAAAAATTTCTTGTAAAATTAATGTAACCTATTTAAGATATTTTAAGTAAACATTATTCAATTGCAAAAGAGCATAAGTATAAGTAAAGAAATAGCAATTTTACTGTGACGGTCTGGGCCGCCTAGGGCCTGAGGCGTCACATACACAAGTTGAGGTTTTTCAAATTCAGTATTGTTAGGACTCTAAACTGCCGGTGATATGTCCTAGGTTTGGAAATCTGATGTTATATAGACTGTAGAGGATTGGCCAGTGGGTCGCTCCCTAGAGTCCCACTCAGTTACGCATGTATTACGATATGATTAATAATTGAGCCCAAAACCAAAACGTAATGAACGATAAAGACTCAAGAAAAAAATATATGTAGTCCATAAATGAGCATAAGACATACTAACACTACGAATACCGATGCAATTAAAGTCACTGTTCACGGTCAACAGTACTGTTCACAGTCGACAGTACTGTTCATGGTCAGAGTTAATATTCACAGTAAATAGTAATGCAAAAGCAATGCATGTTTTTATTATGTCAGTGATCTATGTTATGTTTGATGTTAAGGATGTTTGAGAATACGTAAGTGTATTTACGATGTTTAAGTAAATTTACAAAGTTTTACGTATTTAAGTATAATAAGTATATCATGATATTAAATGTGAAAGTATTTTCACAATAACAAGTGTGTCAAGTATGTTATATTTATGATGTTAAGTTTATGTTCAATATACTATGTTTAAATCATGATATATTTACAATGATAAATGCGAAATTCTATTCAGCTATTAAAGGGCTCCCAAACTGATGGTGGTATTTCTCGGGTTTGGAAGTCTAATGTTATGTAAATTGTAGAGGATAGCACAAAAGTATGTTCAAGATATTAAGTATGTTTAAAGCATGTCAAGAATGCAAGTATGTTCAAGATATTAAGTATGTTTAAAGCATGTTAAGTACAAAAATGTACTTACGGTGTGCAATATGTCAAGTATGGTTATGATAAAAAGTATGTATAAGTATGTTTTAAATATTATATACGTTAAGTATGAAATCTAAAGTAATGTATGATATATGTTGTGTTAATGTTCTGATGCCACAGTTGGTATCATATATGTTCTGTCATATATGGTATGAAGGATGTTAAATACTTTTAAGTATTAATGTTAAGCAAACATAACGTTATAAAGTTACTATTTATAGTGAATAGTATTATTCGTGGTAATAAGCAAGTATAACATGACTAACGTTTGTGTTAAAAATCTGATATGTTATAACCATTACGCATAAGTTAATAAATGTAAGTTAATCATACTATGTTAAGTATGCTCTATATGATGATAAATATGCATGTTATATTTAAATATGAATGTCTAAGTAGTACACAATATGTGTATGCAATATTTGTATATGTGAAAGTGTATGTTCATGACGTTAAGGATATTTAAGTATATTTATATATTTCAGCGTGACAAGTATATTTATTATATTAAATGTAAAAGTATTTTCATGATAATAAGTATGATATATATGTTATGTTTACAATGTGTAGCATACATTAAATATGCTATGTTTGCGATGTTTAAGTATACACAAGTATGACTACGATGTTTCAAGTATGTTAAGTATAAAAGCATGTTCATGATGCCAAGTGTGTTAAGTATGTTCATGATGTTACAGTAAGTTCACGAGGTTTAAGTATGAAAGCATGTTCATGAAATTAAAGTATGATAAGTACAAAAGTATGTTTATGATGTTAAGTACGTATAAAGTACATTAAGTATGTTTACAATGCTAAGTGTGAAAGTAGGATTATGATATAAAGTGTGTTCAGATATGTACAAGTATGTTTATAAGGCTATGTGTGATAAGTATGAATGTTAAGCAATATACGATATACGTTATGTAATGTTCCGAGGCTACGGTAGGTATCAGAATTACCTTGTACTATACGGTATGAGTTGTTATATGTCATGAATGTATGTTTGAACTTACGGAGCCTATCACTCACAAGTTGTTTATGTTACAGGTAAGCATCCTGCATGACGATAAGACAAGTGATGGATAACGAACGAGATCTGCATGTGCCAAGGGACTGGGTGAGGGTTATGATACTACTATGAGTCTTCCTCTGAGCTTTTTAAAAGAGTAATGAAAAGAATGTTAAAATGATGTTTTATGATGTATGTCAAGTTACAATAATGTATTTACTTTAGTAAATATTTTATCACGATACGATTTGCAAGTTTAAAGTTAAAAAAAAAAAAGAAAAAAAAATTATTCACAATTTTCACGTTCAAATAGGAAGTTCAAATAAGCATGTTAAACGAAGTAGGTTAAAAGTAAGATATTAGTCGTCATAGGTGGTATCAGAATAAGTTAAAAGTAAGTTACCGATAAGCCAAGTGTTTACAGTCTATCGCAGTTGGAGAGAGTAACTGACTATAATATTACTCTTTTAACCCTACATAGGGCGGGACGTCACAGTTTGTATCAGAGCAGTTTGACCATATCACTCCTGGCACGATACACATCCAGTTCGCCATCCAAGTAAGTTAGTTTTATTCTGAATTAGTAAATGTTTGTTTATTAAAAATAAACATTTTGTAAAGATAAGATGATGAGATAACAGTAGTATAGTATAGGCGCTAATTTCTGGTATGAGTTTCAAGAATAGACAAAACTTTTACTTTAGCACTCCATGGGAATGCAGTACTAGTTTCATGCCATCGAGATGATTCTCCAGCTGTGTGCCATTGATTAGGATAACTGGGTTCTTTTGGCTGTTAGCACTTCTAGGGAAATACTCTCTTGTGTACTAGGATTCTTGTGACCAGGATTAGTGCTTAACTGGACCAAGTTTCGCCATACCACGATTGGGTGATTCTCTTGGAGGAGTCCAGCATTAGCCCTGGTTTCCTTATGGGCAAGCGGGGTGTCATTTCCAACATCATCTATATTCCCTAGAGTTGTAGGTGTACAGGAAAATTAAATGTACAAAACTATAATATATATAGCCTTTATGTTATGTAGATATGTTTGAAATGACATGTAAATGTTATGAAATGATATGTATATGTGATGAACAAAGATGAAATGAAATCTTTGTACCCCTACTTGTCTTAATTTTCAAGGACGAAAATTTTATAAGGAGGAGTGAATGTGACAATCGGGAAATTTTATCATTCTCGAAAAATTGGTACATAGAATGTACATGATGAATTTTATGTTAAAAATAGGAAATGTAGTGATTTTATGTGTGTACGCGTGTGTGTCATACACAGTATCAAGAAACTGGTCAAGATGACCTTTGCTTGATATAAAACTGGTATATTTAGAATTAGTATGCTTAAATTAGTCAATTAAGCATAAAATGTAATTTTTGACCTACAGATATGCAGTATCAAGAAAATAGTCAAGATGACCTTTTCTTGATATAAAACTGATATATTTGGAATCAGAATGCTCAAATTAGCCATTTGAGCATAAAAAGTAAATTTTGACCAGGAAATATACAATATCGAAAAACTAGTCGAGATGACCTTGAATGAGATTAAAATTGATATATTTGGGTTCAACACACCCAAATTAGTTAGTATAGCCTATCAACGTGCTCAAATTAGTTAATTGAGTATAAAGGTAATTTTTGATCAGAAGTTCGTAGAATCGAAAACTAGTCAAGATGACCTCGGATGAAGATAAAATTGATATATTTAGGTTCAGGACGCCCAAATTAGTCAAGATCGCTCATGTTAAAATTTTGAAAAAAAAAGTATAAAAGGCCGAAAAAATGGGGAAAAAGTTAGAAATTTCAAAATAAACCCACATTTTTTCTCCTCTTTTTCTGTTTCCTCCCACACCATCATGATGAACAGTACCCAACTACCGGAAACGGTGTCCATTTTTGACACTGCCGGCACCGTTGGAAAGCTCTCGCCGAGCTAAGTCCAATGGTGAATCGACAGGACGGAACGGCCGCCGGAGTAAGCCATACGCGCCGCTGGTGGCCAAAAATTTCAAACAGCCATTTTTCCGCCGTTCGATGTACGATCGAAACGATTCTGGTCCCAAAAGCTTCGTAGTGATAAGGAGAACAAAACCCATAGCTCATTTCACCTCAATAGCCGCCAGAGCGCGCCACTCAAAGCTTTACCGTTGACGCTGTGTCGCCACCGTGAAACTTGCTGTTTTCGACAGAGTTGAGCTCCACCACCGGTACCAAAATGTTCAGTATTTCATGGGAAAAAAAAATCCCCAAACTAATTTCAAGAAAAAAGCTGGCCCAATGGAGATTGAAGCCCGCCGCCGTCATCGATTTTTCGAGGGTTAGTTTCCATCGATAGGAGCTTCAATTAGTGAAATTGACACCACCAATGAGTTTTTCATGTCAAGATCTATGAGATGGTGGCCGCCTTTCTCCACGCTGTCGCCGGTCAAAGCCAGTCAACGACCGGTCAACGACGATCAATGTCGGTCAATGGCGACCGGTGACAAAAAATTGAGGAATGCCCCGTTGGCCTATTTTCGACGTTCTGGACACGTCCGTGGTGTCGAAATTACAAGACAAAATTTCAAAAGCGAAGAACGGAGAAAAAAAGTTTGTGCACACGAGACCGAACGGTTCGTTCGATCGCCGATGGGACGATTTCGGTAGTGATTTCGATCCTTCATTCCTAAATTTATGTTTTGGAATGATTATGTATTAATTATGTACTTTTACATGTGAAATTGTAAGAAAAATGGACTATGTGTATGAAAAATAATCAAATAAGAAAATGTGAAAAATGTAAAGATTTTTACATAAAAGTTGAATTTTACGTAAAAATATAAGCCTCTGGTATAGTACGTGGTAGAATAGAATTAGGTTAGATGGTTTCGAGGCGTTTCCTAAACGCCGAGAACCAAAAAATTAAGCAGAAATGCTGCCGAAATTTCAAAAACGTCACAAAGGGGTATTTTAGGAACCAAAAGGTAAAAATATGGTCGGGATGGAAACCCGAGCCCCCTCGGTGATCTAGGCCCGAAAAAGTGGATTAACGACCTAGCGTCGGAATAGTGCCACCCGAGAGTTGGTGAATAGTGACCTGAGTATTTCGGCAATTATGGTTGAAAAAGCTCGAAACGGCTTAAGAAAAATGATTTTATGATTTTTAGGTCTAGAAAATCCAGCCTAAGCAATAAAATGAAAATGACACGGCCCAAAGACCTATCAGGGACAAAACGGTCATTTTGACCAAAATTTCAGGAATTATAGAAAATGGCCCTAATGGACTTAAAATGGCTTAATTAAGATTCTAAGGACCAGAATTAAGTTGTAAATCAAAGAAAAGTAAGATTATAATAAAAAATCCCGTTAGGGGAAAAATGATAATTTTGCCAAAAGTTTGGAACAAAATGGTAATTTTTCCAAGAGTAGACAGAAAAGTTATAAATGGGATAATAAAACCCTAAATTCATGATTATGAAATGAAACGTAGAATTTTTATGTTTTATTAAGTTTTATGTATGATTTAAGTAACGAAAATAACTGCAAATATTTCAGTTATAGGAATCCAATACAGACACGATAAAGGGACGTCTGCAGACCAAGGAAGTACGAAAGGAGATACGAGCAGAAGTGTCGGTAAGTTCGAACATTTAATTAACTGCAACATGAACAGACTATTATGTCTAAGTGTCGTATGTGGTAAGCTTTAAATATTTCTATGTCTGCAACATGTATGGACTTTTATGTGTTATATGTTGCAAGTTCAAACATTTAGCTGACTGCAACATAAATTGACATGTTTATATCTACGTGTTATATGTAGTAAGTTCAGACATTTTATTATCTGTTACATGAAATTACGTAATATGTTTATATGATATGTATGAAATGTAAAGTATATGTGTAAGGTGTTATATATCAGCTAAATGTTTTATAACACGTAGGCGGTGAAGACACAAAGAAATAAAAAGATAAATTATTTATATTTTATTTTGTGTATGTATATTTTATTTGTCCTTTTGATGTGACAAATTCTTGACTACTAATAAGCAACCAATCTGACAAAGCATATATTTCTAATGTAATATTGTCACATCTTTCTAATGTAATATTGTCACATCAAATTCTCAGAAAAGAATTTGTGAGTTGAAATATTTGATCTCAAGGTAGAATTGACCTTTTACTTTTACCTCAAAAGGAGCATTTGATGTGACAATATTACATTAGACATAAGAAGTGTTCCAGACCATGGAGACAATGATAATGCCCCCTGGTCGGAATCACATGAAAGACAATAAGAAAAGACAAGAATCAGCAAAATAATAAGAATGAAACTTTTAACGTTTGATGTTTATGTGTTAGGTCTAAGTCAAACATGAATTGACTTTTATGTTTAAGTGTTATTTACAGTAAGTTCGGGCATTTAATTGTCTACAACATGAACTTACTTGACATGTTTATGTATTATGTGTTCTATATGCAGTATGTAAGTTTAAATATTTCCATGTCTGCCGTATAAATGGACTGGTCATGTTTGTGTGTTTTATGTGCAGTTTTAGTGCCAAGATACTATGATTTGAATGTTACGAAAGTCATGTTATGAACCATGCATTATGTTTAAGTCAAATGTAAATTAACTTGACATGTTTATGTTTATGTGTTATATTTTGTAAGTTCAGACATTATCTATCTGCAGCATGAATTTACTCAGTATGCTTATGTGATATAGATGATAGAAATTTAGTAGTCAGGTGCCATATGTACACTAACATAAGAGATAAAATCTTAAGAAAACTACAAAATAATTTAAAGAGTTCCAGACCCAGGAGGCAGCATAAATGCCACCGGTCAGGAACCTTAAGAAAATCAGTAACTAAATTAGTATTGGCGTACCGGCCTCCCACACAGGTGGAGGTTTTTCAGATTCAGTATTTTTAAGACTCCAAACTGCCGGTGATATGTCCCGGTTTTGGAAGTCTGATGTTATGTAGACTGTAGAGGATTGGCCAGTGGGTCGCTTTGGCCAGTGGGTCGCTCCCCAGAGTCCCTCTCAGCTATGCACGTATTACGATACGACCAATCATGGGGGCCCAAAACCAGAATGTAATGAAAGATAAAGACTCAAGAAAAAAAATATATGTAGTCCAGAAACAAGCATAAGACATACTAACACTATGATAACCGGGAATTTTAGATTCTCGGAGTAGGTTAAAATTATATGTATATAGCAATTTTAATGAATAAAATATGAAAAAGTTATGTTTTTATACTATTGTGAATAGTGTAAAATTGTTTTGGCAGTGTTAAAGTGAGTGAGTTCGGGAATGAAAAATCTTATTGGACATAATTGGGTGAGACGGTTAGAAATCAGAGCCAAAAACCCTGGAGAAATCATCGAAACGTACTAAAACAATAGAAATTTATGGTAGAGAATTCTGACCAAACGGAAGCCAAATAAAACAAACCGATTGCACTGGAGGCGCCGGGAACCCACCTACGCGATTTCGGTACAGTTTCGTTAGGTTCGGTTTTCGGTCAAAATTTGACCATGAATTAATTAGTGAATTAATATGAATAGTAGGATGATATCATCAAGATGATGTCATAAATTCATTTTTATTTTACATGGTTTGGAAAGTAAAAATGAAAGGTGTATGGTGAGATTTTGATCACCTTTTTATCAAAGGCTAAGATCTTGCCAAAATTATAGAAAAAAAAATTTTGTATTTAATTAAATGGCCATTCGACCACTTGGAAAGAAAGAAAGAACAAAATTTGATTTTTGCCCCAAAATCCTTACTTTTAGTCCATGAACAATTAACAAATTGTTGTAAAAAAATTGCTAAATGGTCCTTGAGTTTTGCCTATAAATAGGCATCAAAATTCATAAGAAAAATTAGAAAATCTAGCCAAACTCTTGCCTATTTTTAATAGCCAAAATCGTGAGCTTTATTTCCCCATTAAGCCAAAATTTTGTTCCAAAATTCACACCAAACTAAGCTTGCATTGCATTTCTGGCATCAGGCTAACAATTAGTTAGGGTGAACTTCTAAATTGAAGCATTTTTCCTTGATTTTCTATAGTAAAATCCATGGGTTTGATGTGTGGAAAAACAACAAAAAAAATTGTTGTTTAGTTGGTTATATGATTGGTTTAATGTTGTAGAATTTAAAGCATGAATTAGGGTTTATAAACAAGCAAAAATTTTGCATGTTTCCCTTGAAAAACCGTGGCTTTAATGGTGTGAAAAATGTATGAGAATTGATGATTTGGGTTAGTGTTTATGTTCATTTCATTATGTGTTGAATCACGCATGGATTAGAAACAAGAAATAAGAAAATTTTGATGAAATTTCATGCTAAAATCCGTGGGTTATGAACACTAGGAAATGGAAATTTTTGGTGTTGAGAAATGTTGATAAAAACCCTAGTAGAGAAAACAAAATTTTCTATGTGTTTGTGCATGAAAATCCGTGGCTATGCTAGGGTTAGTATGAATGTTTTGTTAGGTTTTGATGTTGAATTATACGTTAGAAAACCTAAGAATGATATGTTGTGATGAAAAAATTATTTGGTGATGATTAACATGTAAACCAAAGCTAGTTTGGAAAAAATATTGTTATTTTGTGTTGATTCTTGAATATTGAATTATGTGAAAAATTTTTAAGATGATGATTAATATACTTGGTCAAAACTAACTAGAAAGTAAATAGAGAATAAACAATCAGTAAAATGATTTATGACAGTACCGATATTTATGTGAAAAATTAACATATCCCAGATAAAGAGAATATGTAAGGCCTACGGGCAATGGAGGATAGTGACCTTAAGGTGATGATTAATATCACTTGATCAAAACTATAATTGAAAGATGGTAATGAAACCATTAAGGCGTACCACCCTTCCAACATAGTGGTGGAGGTTTCTCAGGTCCTACAGGGATATAAGGGCTATGGAGGCCGATGCTCTAGGGTCGCTCCCTAGGCCCTTCCAGTCAGTATGCAAAGATAATTATCGGTACTACCATAAACAGAGCTCTATACAAGAAAGTAAATAGAGAATGAACAATCAATAAAATGAAGAAAATCATAAGTGAGCATAATCGAAGTTTACGCTCAGTGTAGTGATTTCGGTTAGGATATGTGAATAGTATCCCGTTAGGGTACAATGAATAGTAACTAGTTAGGGTAACTGTTACTATTCATCGATCAAATGTCAAAGTTACTATTTATAGTGAATAGTATTATTTGTGGTGAATAGTACTATTTGTGATGAATAGTACTATTCATAGAAAATTGAGTTTTTAGTGTTTTTGAATCTGTATGATTCTTACTAAGTATGTTTCAACTTACTGAGCCTATTAGCTCACCAGTACATTCATGTTACAGGTAAGAAACCTGTCTAGTAGATTTCTGAATGGCGACAGGATGCGAGCGTGTCAAGGGATAGGGAATTCACCGTGGACTTGGTCCTGCCATAAGTTTTCCGCTGAGCTTTTTAAGTTAATGGATTAAAGGGAATGTGTTTGGAAACAAAATATACAGTACATATATATATTATATGTTGTATTTCATAAAGACATATAAAAGTTAGTATTGTATTTTACATGACTTTTTTACTTGGTTTTCTTAAGAGAAAGTATGTATTAAAGAAAAAAAAAATTATGGGTGAAATTTTAGGCCCTGATAATTAAGAGTTATGAGAAAAAGAGTTTAAAACTGACGACCCAGATTCGACACACGAGTCGTCTTGGTTGGCCGTAAAGTGGAGTCATGACGGTTACGGGTGATCATAATCAGGGGGCGTCACAAACACTGTGAATGCCGATGCAGTCAAAATCATTGTTCACAGTCAACAGTATTATTCACAGTCGACAGTATTGTTCATGGTCAGAGTTAATATTCGTAGTAAATAGTAATGCGAAAGCAATGCATGTTTTTATTATGTCAGTGATCCATGTTATGTTTGATGTTAAGGATGTTTGAGCATACATAATTTTATTTACGATGTTTAAGTATATTTACAAAGTTTTACGTATTTAAGTATGATAAGTATATTCATGATATTAAATGTGAAAGTATTTTCACAATAACTAGTGTGTCAAGTATGTTATATTTATGATGTTAAGCTTATGTTCAATATGCTATGTTTGAATCATGATATGTTTACAATGATAAACATGAAATTCTGTTCAGTTATTATAGGGCTCCCAAACTGATGGTAGTACGTCTCGGGTTTGGAAGTCTAATGTTATGTAAATTATAGAGGATAGCACGAAAGTATATTCAAGAGATTAAGTATGTTTAAAGCATGTCAAGAATGCAAGTTTGTTCAAGATATTAAGTATGTTTATAGCATGTCAAGAATGCAAGTATGTTCAAGATATTAAGTATGTTTAAAGCATGTTAAGTATGAAAGTGTACTCACGGTGTGCAGTATGTCCAGTAAGGTTATGATGAAAAGTATGTATAAGTATGTTTTAAATGTTATATACGTTAAGTATAAAATCTAAAGTAATGTATGATATATGTTGTGTTAATGTTATGATGCCATAGTTGGTATCATATATGTTCTGTCAGATATGGTATGAAGGATGTTAAATACGTTTAAGTATTAATGTTAAGCAAATATAACGTTATAAAGTTACTATTTATAGTGAATAGTATTATTCGTGGTAATAAGCAAGTATAACATGACTAACGTTTGTGTTAAAAATCTGATATGTTATAACTATTACGCATAAGTTAATAAACGTAAGTTAATCATACTATGTTAAGTATGCTCTATATGATGATAAATATGCATGTTATATTTAAATATGAGTGTATAAGTAATAAACGATACGTGTGTGTAATATTTGTATGTATGAAAATATGTTTATGACGTTAAGGATATTTAAGTATACGTAAGTATAATTTACGATGCTTAAGTACATTTACGATGTTTTATGTATTTCAGCATGACAAGTATATTTATTATATTAAATGTGAAAGTATTTTCACGATAATAAGTATGATATATATGTTATGTTTACGATGTGTAGCATACGTTAAGTATGCTATGTTTACGATGTTCAAATATATACAAGTATGATGACAATGTTTCAAGTATGTTAAGTATAAAAGCATGTTCACAATGCCAAGTATGTTCACGACGTTATAGTAAGTTCACGAGGTTCAAGTATGAAAGCATGTTCATGAGATTAAAGTATGATAAGTATAAAAGTATGTTTATGATGTTAAGTACGCATAAAGTACATTAAGTATGTTTACGATGCTAAGTGTGAAAGTAGGATTATGATATAAAGTGTGTTCAGATATGTACAAGTATGTTTATAAGATTATGTGTGATAAGTATGAATGTTAAGCAATATACGATATACGTTATGTAATGTTCCGAGGCTACAGTAGGTATCAGAATTACCTTGTACTATATGGTATGAATTATTATATGTCATGAATGTATGTTTGAACTTACTGAGCCTGTCGCTCACAAGCTGTTTATGTTGCAGGTAAGCATCCTACATGACGATAAGACAAGTAATGGATAACGAACGAGATCTGCATGCGCTAAGGGACTGGGCGAGGGTTATGGTACTGCTATGAGTCTTCCGCTAAGCTGTTTAAACGAGTAATGAAAAGAATGTTAAAATGATGTTTTATGATGTATATCAAGTTACGATAATGTATTTACTTTAGTAAATATTTTATAACGATACAATTTGCAAGTTTAAAGTTAAAAAAAAAAATCCCCAATTTTCACGTTCAAATAAGAAGTTAAAATAAGTATGTTAAATAAAGTAGGTTAAAAGTAAGATACCAGTCGTCATAGGTGGCATTAGAATAAGTTAAAAGCAAGTTAAAAGTAAGTTATCGACGACCCAAGTGGTTACAGTCTGTCGTAGTTGGCGACGGTAGCTAACTGTAATAGTACGGTTTAACCCTACATAGGGCGGGACGTCACACATAAAAAGTAAATTTTGACCGGGAAACATAGAGACCAGAAAATTGGTCAAGATGATGTCGAATGATGATAAAACTGATAAATTTAGGTTCAGCACGCCCAAATTAGTCAGTATAGCCTATCAGTATGCTCAATTAGTTAATTGAGCGCAAAAGGTAATTTTTTGACCGGGAATTCGTAGTACCGAAAACTGGTCGAAATGATCTCGGATGAAAATAAAATTGATATATTTGGGTTCAAGATGCCCATTTTAGTCAGAATAGCCCATGTTGAAATTTTGGACAAAAAACGTATATATAAGGGCGAAAAATCAGAAATTTCAAAATAAACCCTCAAAATTTTCACTCTCTCGTTTTCTCTTCCACACCGTCGGTGAACAGTTACCGACTATTAGAAACAATGTCTGTTTTTGACACCACCAGTCTCGTTGGAAAGCTCTACCCAAGCCAAGTCCAACGGTGGGTTGAGTCATCAGAACCGACGCTGAAGCATGCCGCACGCGCCGCCCAAAGCCGCCGGCTGTTGAAAAATTCGAACGGCCATATCTCCACCGTCCGACGTCCGATCGACACGATTTTGGTCCCAAAACAGTCGGGTTGAAGAGTAGAACAAAACCCAAGCTTCATTTCAATTCAACAGTCACTGGATTGCACTGCCCAACATTATGTTGTCGCTGCCATGGAATTCGTCGATTCCAGAGGAGTTAAGTGACGTGGTGGGTACCAAAATGATCAGAGGAGCATGGGGAACAAAAGTCGTAACCCAATTTTGGGCAACAACTTCGGTACGGTAGAGATTGAATGCCACCGCCACTAACAAACTTTCAGGGGTTCGATTCCGGTGATAGGGGCCTCGATTGGTGAAATTGACACCACCAATGTGTTCCTCATGTCGAGATCTACGAGATGGTGGCCTCCTTTTTCATCGTCACCGCCAGCCAATGCCAGTCAACCATCGGTCAACACTGGTCAATGATCGTCAATGCCGGTCAAGGACGACCTGGTGACAAAAAATTGAAGAATGGCTTGTTGGCCTATTTTCGATGTTCCGGACACGTCTGTGGCATCAAAATTACAAGATAGAATTTCAAATGTGAAGAACAGAGAATTAACATTTGTGCATGTGAGATTGAAAGGTTTGTTCGATCGTTGATGGGATGATTTCGGTAGTAATTTTGGTCCCTTCATTGTTTAATTTATGTTTTGGAATGATTATGTATTAATTATGTAATTTGGCATGTGAAATTGTAAGAAAAATGGATGAAAATGATGAAAAAGAAAATGTGTAGAAATGTGAAGATTTTTACATAAAAGTAGAATTTTACGTAAAAATATAGGCCTCTGGTATAGTACGTGGTAAATTAAAATAGAGTAGATGGTTTCAAGGCATTTCTTAAACGCCGAGAACCCAAAAATTAAGCAAAAATGCTGTCAAAATTTCAAAAATGACACAAAAGGGTATTTTAGGAAACGAGAGGTAAAAATATGGTCGGGATGGAAACCCGAGCCCCCTCGAATGATTTTAAGGATTAATGAATGAGTTAGGCTCAAAAAAGGATGACGGATGTTTTAAGGATTAGCAAACCAAGAAATTCAGCAATTAATGCTGTAAAAGCTCGGTAAAGCCTAAGAAAATTGATTTTATGATTTTTAAGCTTAGAAAATCTAGTCTAGGCACTAAAATGAAAATGATACAACCTAAAGACCCGTTAGGGGTAAAACGGTCATTTTGACCGAAAATTTCAGGAATGATAGAAAAAGGCCCTAATGGATTTAAAATGGCTTAATTAAGATTCTAAGGGCCAGAATTAAGTTGTAAATCAAAGAAAAGTAAGGTTACGAGGAAAAATCACGTTAGGGGCAAAATGGTAATTTTGCCAAAAGTTAGCAGAAAAGTTATAAATAAGATATTAGACCCCTAAGTTTATGATCGGGAAATGAAACGTAAAATTTTTACGTTTTATTAAGTTTTATGCATGAAATAAATAATGAAAATAACTATGGTTTTTTTCCGTTATAGGAATCCGAAGCAAACGCGACGAAAGAACGTCTACGGATCCAGAAAGCAAGAAAGGAGATACTAGCAAAGTAACTGTCAGTCCAAGCATTTATTTGTCTACAACATGAACCAACATGTGATGTTAGGTGTATATTTAAGTGTTATATGAAAGTTATATATGTGAGTGCTATACGCACTAAAGTGTGACTAACATAACACACACTATCAAAATTACGTTAAGAAAGAAATAATTTATGAAATGCTTATGAAACACACTAAAGTGTGTTATATGAAATGCTTATGTAAGATGTTCCAAACCAATGAGGTAATGATAATGCCACCTGGTCGGAATCATATGAAACATAGTAAGGAAAGATAAGAGATGAATTGTGGCACCCCGCCCTGAATTGAGGCTACAGTACTAGCAAAGTAGAGCTCTAAAGTCCACTATGGTAGACCGTTACCTCAATGGGTCGCCGACATCTTACTTGTAACTTGTTCTTGTTAAATTACTATTTGTAATTAAAATGATTTTTAATCTAAAAACCGAGGGATTTTTTTTAAAAATTGTTGGTGACTATAAACTGTAAAAATATAAGCAACATAAAACATACGATATACTACTATTATACTAGTTGTACATAATTTACATCATGATGTATTTTCAAAATACAACTTAAAATCTGCTCTCAAAACAACACTTTTAATCTGCTCAGCGGAAAACAGTAACAAGATCATTCCCCTCGCCCAGCCCTGGAGGCATATGCAATCCCGCTCCTCGTCCATCCACTGTCTACTGGTGTATAGGTTTCTTACCTACAACATAAATAAACTGGTGAGCAACAGACTCAGTAAATTCAAACATACATGCAGGAACATAAATCATAAAATCATGAAAAAAGACTATTCATATGAATAGTAACTTGTAGGAAATAAAATCGGTAAAAACGTATCAGAGTGGTACAGCGGAATAATAAAAATTTTTCAAGATCATTAAATATCTCATGATGCCATATACAATAAACCAACAACAATTTAAATTCATACCTCAAGGACACCAATCTGCAGGAGGAGAATGATTCAAGGGCTTCAACCAACTAGCCTTCTCTACTATTCTCCAATTCTCGAATGGCTGAGTGTGTGGGCACTCTGAACCTCGATCGGTATGCTAGCACTGCTAGTCTTCTTCTGACCACCCAGATCTCTAAAGAACTTATTGTCACGATGAGTTGTGCAACAATAAGCCTGCTCACCTAAGAGTCTGTAGTCTAAGGGAATTAGAGTGGCAGGACCTCTATTTATAGACTTGTATGAGGTGATCCTCTGAATTCGAATTGGATTAGGAGAAGATTTTCTCCCTTATCCACAGTAAAAAATATGAATTGTTTGAGCCTTATCCAACCATAAAGATTCGGCCACTTTTAGGGAATTTTCATTCAAAATTCAAACAGGATTTTAATTAGAATTTTATTTCCTCATTCCCACAAAAAAAACCGATTCCCCTTTGTGCCAAAAACATGACTAGATTCGGTCATTAAAGTGTGAGGAGAATTAAAATCTAAATAGGATTTTTTAGCTTGAATTTTATCTCATCCTTATCCATAAAAATCAAAAATCCTCATGAGATCTTTCTCAAAAATTTCGGCCATCCTCTAGGGAGGAGAGAATCCAAATTCAACTGAGATTGAAACTTGAATTTTTCCCCGAACCTTATCCACAAAAAATCCAAAAATTCCATGAGGATTTTCCTCAAAATTTTCGTGCACTTTTAGTTAGGATTGGGATTCAAAATTCAAGTAGTATTCAAACAAGATTTTCCTCTCCATATCTAACTCAATTCGAATTTCAACCTTGTGGATTTACCAAAAAAATTCGAATCCTACTTGGACTGTGATTCAAAATTTGAATTTCAAATTTCAATTTCGAAATTCAAAATTCAAATTTAAATTTCAAATTCAAATTTCAAATTCAAATTTCAAATTTAAATTTCAAATTCAAATTTCAAATTTCAAATTCAAAATTAAAAATTAAAAATTAAAAATTCAAATTTCAAATTTCAAAATCTACAAAACAGTTGTATTTCAAATTCTTGTTATCATGGATAATTTTCTACAACTTTAATCCAATCTCAAATAAAATCATGGCAACTTTATTTGGAGTTCGAATAATTATGTACTCTATTATCCAAAACAAAATCTGAATTTAACCGGAGAGAATCTTGTTTACCATCCTAATCCTATGTCAACACCATCCATGCATAATCAACTAGCCAATAGAATACACAAATCAATTTGCCAAACGTTAAGAAATTATGTGGAGCTAGTAGAGGGATCAATTGGATATATATAATCAGGCTCCTGCGAATCCATATGATCATCATTCTTTACCAAACAACTCAATCATATGACCACTAATTTCAGAGTCACACTACTATGAACCTGAAGCTGAACTCCCAATTATATACCGTATTACGTAAGCCTGTGACAAGCTATCATCTGATGACTTTGTCATGTATGCAGAACCCTCGTATGATATCCATGATCAGCCTTAGGTCAAAGTCCATTTAATCCTATTGATTAGGCTATCTTAAAGTTCCATTATACTACCAAATAAGAAAATGACTATTCACCATATGTGAATAAGAAGTCATCCGCCCAGCATACGACCCAAGGCCTTGTCCATTTTCACATCTAGTATAATGCCTTTAAGAGGATACCTTTAACTCCTTATTAGAGCTATGATTTCGATATCTGTAAACAAACCCTTCATCGTATACAAGTCATGCACCCAACGAACCGGTCTATAAGCTTACTACCTCTGAGGCACTTTAGCCATTGGAACTTCAAAGTACACAAGTCATATACATGAAGCTGTTCATCCACTCAGGATTAAGGTTACTACACAATGAACGTCAAAAGCAGATTGATCCACTAATAGCGGACTACATAAATCAATCATGCTTTAATCCCGGTCTAATATGTCACCACCAAACAACATATCTATGTCTCTACTTGGGATTCTCTGCTCCAGATAGTCAAGACAAACCATCCCCACCATGGCTTTAGACAACATAATAGTCTTAACATGAGTTAGATGCTCGGTCTAACCCCATAGACTACAGACCTTAGTTTAGACTACTTACTTTAGAATATTGTCTTCCCGCATACGAAAAGTCCATTGCTTGCAACGTTCTAACAGTTTTAACACAAGCAGTTAGGGAGTCATATTTGCTTACATTTACTTTAACATGAAATAAAATGAGGACACAAAGTAATGCAATGAATAACCTCTATATATAATTTTATAAGCCAGTTCAAAATAAATACATCAAAATGTCTCTAATGCTTAGGGCATTTCCTAACAATCTCCCACTTGCCCTAAGCAAGTAGATGTGCCATGTTACGCATCCCCATCACCTCTACATGCCTCTCAAAGCTTCTAACCACCAAAGTCTTAGTAAAGGGATTGACAATGTTGTCCTCAAATGTGACCTTACATACATCAACTAATCCTGTCTCCACGTGCCCTCTAATGTCGACTTCCTTGAATCCTTGCAAGTTTGGAAGACTCAGTCCGTGTATCCTACGGGTGTTAGGTCCCCTCTAGAATACACCAGCATATAATCCCTCGTTCTCTTAAGATACTTGAGTATATGCTTTACTGCATGCCAGTACTTGGTTCCAGGATTCGCTTGATATCGAATCACCATACCTACTACAAAACATATGTCCAGACGAGTGCAAAGCATAGCGTACATAAGGTTACCCACAGTGGATGCATAAGGGACCTTACTCATACGCTCTCTTTCTTTCGATGTCTTGGGATAGTCATCTAATGAAAGAGTTAGTCCAGCAACGGAAGGTTGTGTACCTTTCTTTGCCTCTTGCATTGCATATTTGTCAATTATTTTATCTATGTATGAAGCTTAGGATAACACTATCATTTTGTTTTTTCCATCTCTAAAGAAACGAATGCCTAGAACATAATTAACTTATCCCAAGTCCTTCATGTCAAACTGTTGGTGTAGCCAAAACTTGACCGATGATAAGTTCCCTACATCATTCTCAATGAGTAGTATATCATCGACATAGAGTAACAGAAAGACCACTTTACCATCCTTAATACGTTTATAAACACAGGGTTCATCAACGTTCTGCTCAAAACTGAATGTCTTGATCGCTTGATCAAATCTCTGGTTCCATGAGCGAGATGCTTACTTTAATCCATAAATGGATCTAAGCAACTTGTAGAATTTTCTCTCTTGGCCTTTTGCTACGAACCCTTCGAGCTTTATCACGTAGATACACTCCTCAGGATGGCCATTCAAGAATGCCGTCTTGACATCCATTTGCCAGATCTCGTAATCGAGAGCCGCAGCAACAGACAAAAGAGTACGGATAGACTTCAGCATAGCAACAGGCGAAAAAGTTTCATCATAATCGATTCTAGCCTTTTGCGTGTACCCTTTTGCAACCAGTCTAGCTTTGAAAGTTTCCACTCTCCCTTCCGCATCCTTCTTTCTTTTGTAGACCCATTTGCATCCAATGGGTTTTATCCCATCCGACAAATCTACAAGTTCCCAAACAGAGTTAAATTTCATAGAATCCATCTCATTGTTCATAGCCTGTTTCCAAGATTTAGAATCAACATCATTTATAGCTTTATCATAAGTGACTGAATCATCCTCATGCTCACAAGCCTCGGCCTGGTATACCTCAGCATCATACATGAAGAAATTACGGTTCTTCGAAACCCTCCTACTACGACGAGGCACCCTAAATTGTTGATCGTCTGTAGGTCTTTCACCAGAACTTGGACTTGCATCTAAGACCGAAACCTATGGAGCAGTTCTTTCACCCGATAACTCCTCTAGCACCACTTTGCTTTGAGGCTTAAAGTCATTCATGTGACTTTCCTCCAAGAATGTCGCATGGGTTGAAACAATGACTTTTTGTTCCTTCGGGTTATAGAACGGACCTCCCTTAGTTCCCTTAGGATGCCCTAAAAACATGCACAATTCTGATATTAGTTCCAAATTCTTCGCATCCCTATCCAGTACATGTGTCGGGCAGCCCCATATTCTCATATGTCCAAGGGAGGGCTTCCTACCACGCCATAATTCATACGGAGTCCTGGGAATTGATTTGCTTAGAACCTGGTTCAGAATATAGCACGCCATTTGTAAAGCATATCCCCAGAATGATAACGGCAGCGTTGAATAACTCATCATAGACTGTACCATGTCCAATAAGGTCTTGTTTCTCGTTTCGGCAATACCATTCTATTGTGGAGTACCAAGTGCAGTCAATTGGGATAATATCCCATTCTCTATAAGATGTCCTAGAAATTCGTTGGAGAGGTATTCGCCACCTCGATCAGATCGAAGTGTCTTTATGGATTTATCTAATTGCTTTTCCACCTCCACACGATACTCTTTGAACTTGTCAAAGGTTTCGCTCTTACGGTGCATCAGATACATATATCCATACCTCGAGTAATCGTCTATAAAGGAGACATAATACTCAAACCCTCCTCATGCTATGACGTTCATGGGGCCATGTACGTCAGTATGCATAATTTCTAAGAGTTCCTAAGCCCTAGTACCCTTAACAACAAAGGACCTCTTAGTCATCTTTTCCTTAAGATAAGACTCACATTGAGGAAGACGTACCTCCTCCAAAGATTCTAGAGGACCGTCTTTCACCAACCTTTGAATCCTATCCTAATTAATATGACTAAGTCTTAAATGCCAAAGATACGCCTTGTTAGAGTGAAAAACTTTCAACCTTTTAGAGTTATCTATTAATTCTATGTCAAGCAGTGAGTACATCTTTGGTTTGATCAAATATAGGTTTCCATCCATCCATAGAGAATAGATAAAAGACTTATTTCTATGAATATCAACTCATTTACTAAAAGAAACTGAATAAGAATCCTTTGTTAAACAAGCTACCGATATAAGGTTCCTCCTAAAATTAGGAACATAAAAACAGTCTTTTAATAAAATAAACCTAAATTCATCAAAGTAAAGGTTAACGTCTCCCACTGCCTCAGCCACCACCAAGCTACCGTCTCCAGTCCACAACGAGAGGCTCCTATTATGTAGACTTCTCGTTTCCACAAACCCTTGTATAGAAACACAAACATGATTAGTGGCGCCTGAATCAATGACCCAAGTGTCTTTCGATTCTTTCACCAAACGTGCTTCTAAATAGTGAAGTTCCTTACCTTCCTTGCCCTTGGCGGCTAGGAATTCCCGACAAGCCTTCTTGAAGTGACCTACCTTCCCACACTGGAAGCACTTAGACTTTTTAGGGTCCTTGGGCTTCTTGTTCTTGTTCTTCTTCTTCCCATCCGAGACAGGAGGATTAGAAGAACTGGAAGCCGCTTGCCTCTGATTTGGCCTCTTCCTCTTCCATGAAGGTTTGGAAGATTCTGTCAAATTGGCCTCTCCTTTGGGTTGGACCGCATCCCCATCCTTGATCATCCGCTCATAAGCTTGGAGTTGCTTCATGAGCTCAGTTAGTCCTAACTCCCTTGTCGCCAGATTGTATGCGGCCTTAAACCCCACAAAATCTTTAGACAGAGTTTTAAACACCATCTCAATCTAGGTGTTGTCATCCAACTCAGCACCGTTCTCAACAGCCTCAGCGAAGAATCCCATTAGAGTGATTATATGGTCCTTCACCGGAGTACTTGCTTTCTACTTGGAGTTCATAATGCTGGTAATAGCAGACTGTCGAGCCAACTTTTCTTGGCCTCTAAACATGTCCTTTCAGATTTGTCATGATCGCTTTAGCAGCTTGATAAGTCTCATGCTACTTTTATAAAACACTCGTCAGGCTAGCCAGAATGTAGCACCGAGCTATCTCATTGGATTTTCTCCAACGAGTATAGGCAACCGGGACCTCCTCAAGCGGTGTGTCAGGTTTGGGCCCAGGTAGGCATGGTTCGTCCAGTATGAACTTGTGTCTCTCGCAGCTGAGAACTATCAACAGATTTCTTTTCTAGTCTTTATAATTATTGCTATTCAGATTATTCTCAGTAAGTATTGAAATAGGGGGTGTCGGTGACATTTTGAACTGAAATAAAATTATACTAGACATCATTACAAAGCCCAAGCAAATATACAGATAATTTAGCAAATAAAACATACAAGTATGTTTCTACAAGAAACTTGAAAAAACATGTAGCATTACAACGGTAATTCTCAGCACCTATTGCCCCAAGCCATTGAGGGGTGGTCATGAGACAAATAGCCACAACATGGACCCCGTCCAATTAATATATGTTGGCTTAAATCTTCCAAGGTTAAGACATATATTAATAACCACTAATTTTGGCCATCAGTTTAGTTAATAGAGCTCCTAGGGAAGGTTAATAACTAAACGAGTCTTGAGTATATAACCATTGTTTACATAGCCTGATCCACGTCCTACTAAGCCACTGAGGGGTGGTCATGAATAGGATCATACCCGAACACGTTTTCCATATAGGAGATCCAACCTAGTATACCAGCGGCGATAAACACCTACCGAGGGCTGTGGTCAGGGCAGAACTGACGTGAGGCGTTACCATGCTTTCACATATGGATCAACAATGGAGGCCGTGGGTTTTGTTTGAAACTCTCTCCCACTCAATATTTTGAAAAAACATGCAAGTTTTGACAAATATGTATGATCAATATAGTATGAGTGGCACTTACCTATCCTATATGACATGTTATCAAATATGCATATAAAACATCCATCAATACCTATTTATACATCCATGACATATCACAGAAAAAATAATCGACAAATAAATAACCAAGCCATGGTTCCATCCTAGAACAAAGAAAATAAAGATTACAAAATTCCATCCAAAGCATTCTTTGGGTCTTGAATTTTGTTCTGTCTTCTTGTATCCATCTTTATGTAGCCTCTCCATTTATTTCTCATCCCAAGAATCATTTAAAATTTAAATTCCAAAAATTTAAATTTCAAATTCAAATTCCAAATTCGAATTTCAAATTTAAATTTCAAATTCAAATTTTTAAACAATTTTAAATATCATGTGCAATAATATGTAATTTCAAAAATTTCAAATTTTCAATTACATATTTTTAAACATGATTTAAAATTAAATCTCAAATTTAAAAATCAAAATTTTTGGATTCTCGAACCATCGACCCCACGGCCCCAGAGGCCGACAGCGACCGTGGGCAACCCCCAGCCCCCGAGGGGGCTGGCAGACCGCAGTCGTAGGCCCATGCCCAGCCTTGCCGGGCTGCAGGCCAAGCTTACAGCCACAGGCTGCACGCCTAGGTTGCGGCTAGCCCTTGGGGGGCCACAGCCACCCTCGACTGCAGGCAGAGCCTGCAGTCGTGGGCAGGGCCTGCCGCAGCCCCACCACGGCTTGGTGGTCCATCCCGAGGGTGGTCCTCAATTTTCGTGCCATATTGCACTTTTAGCTAGGATTGGGATTCAAAATTCAAGTAGGATTCAAACAAGATTTTCCTCTCTATATCCAACTCAAATTCTAATTTCATCCCTATGGATTTATCACAAAAAATTCAAATCCCACTTGGACTGTGATTCAAAATTTGAATTTCAAATTTCAAATTCAAATTTCAAATTCAAATTTCAAATTTCAAATTTCAAATTTCAAATTTAAATTTAAATTTCAAATTTAAATTTCAAATTTGAATTTCAAATTTAAATTTCAAATTCAAATTTCAAATACAAAATTCAAATTTCAAATTTCAAATTTCAAATTTCAAAATCCAAAAAACGGTTGTACTTCAAATTCTTGTTCTCATGGATAATTTTCTACAACTCCAATCCAATCTCAAATAAAATCATGGCAACTTTATTTGGAGTTCAAATAATTGTGTACTCTATTATCCAAAACAAAATCTGAATTCAACCGGAGAGAAACTTGTCCACCATCCTAATCCTATGTCAACACCATCCATGCATAATCAACTAGCCAATAACATACACAAATCAATTTGCCAAACGCTAAGGAATTATGTGGAGCTAGTAGAGGGACTAATTGGACATATATAATCTGTTAGGAAATGACCTAAGCATTAGAGACATTTTGATGTATTTATTTTGAACTGGATAATAAAATTATATATATAGAGGTTATTCATTACATTGCTATTTGTCCTCATCTTATTTACATGTTAACGTAAATGTAAGCAAATATTGCTTCTTAACTGCTTGTGTTAAACTGTTAGAACGTTGCATGCAATGGACTTTTGTATGCGAGAAGACAATGTTCTAAAGTTAGCGGTCTAAACTATGGTCTGTAGTCTATGGGGTTAGACCGAGCATCTAACTCATGTTAAGACTATTATGTTGTCTAAAGCCTTGGAGGGGATGGTTTGTCTTGACTGTCTGGAGCTGGACTCCAAAGTAGAGACGTAGATATGTTACTTGGTGGTGACATATTAGACCGGGACTAAAGCGTGATTGATCTACGTAGTCCGCTATGAGTGGATCAATTTGCTTTTGACTTTCATTGTGCAATAACCTTAATCCTGAGCAAATGAACTACTTCATGTACATGACTTGTGTACTTTGATGTTCCAATGGCTAAAGCGTCTCAGAGGTAGTAAGCTTATAGACCAGTTCATTGGGTGCATGACTTGTATACGATGAAGGGTTTGTTTGTAGATATCGGAATCATAGCTTTGAGGAGTTAAAGGTATCCTCTTAAAGGCATTACACTGAATGTGAAAATGGACAAGGCCTTGGGTCGTCTGCTGGGCGGATGACTTCTTATTCACATATGGTGAATAATCATTTTCTTAATTCGGTAGTATAATGGAACTTTAAGATAGCCTGATCAGTAGGATTAAACGGACTTTGACCTACGGCTGATCATGGATATCATATGAGGGTTTTGCATATATGACAAGGTCATTGGATAGTAGCTCTCACAGGCTTACGTAATACGGTATATAATTGAGAGTTTAGTTTCAGGTTTATAGTGGTGTGACTTTGAAACTAGTGATCATATGATTGAGTTGTTCGGTAAAGAATGATGATCATATGGATTTACGGGAGCCCGATTATATATGTCCAATCAGTCCCTCTACTAGCTCCACATAATTCCTTAACGTTTGGCAAATTGATTTGTGTATGCTCTTGGTTGGTTTATTATGCGTGGATGGTGATGACACAGGATTAGGATGGTAGACAAGATTCTCTCCAGTTGGATTCAGATTTTATTTTGGATAATAGAGTACACAATTATTCGAACTCCAAATAAAGTTGCCATGATTTTATTTGAGATTGGATTGGAGTTGAAGAAAATTATCCATGAGAACAAGAATTTGAAACACAATCGTTTTGTGGATTTTGAAATTTGAATTTTGAAATTTGAATTTGAAATTTGAATTTGAAATTTGAATTTGAATTTGAAATTTAAATTTGAAATTTGAAATTTGAAATTTGAAATTTAAATTTGAAATTCGAATTTGAGATTTGAAATTCAAATTTTGAATCACAGTCCAAGTGGTATTCGAATTTGTTGTGGAAAATCCACAAGGTTTGAAATTCGAATTTGAGTTGGATTTGGAGAGGATAATCTTGTTAGAATCCTACTTGAATTTTGAATCCAAATCCTAACAAATAGTGCATGAAATTTTGAGGATTATCCTCAATGGAATTTCGGTTTTTGCGAATAAGGTTCAAGGGAAAAATTCAAGTTTCAATCCCAGTTGAATTTGGATTCTCTCCTTCCCTGAAAAGTGGCTGAAATTATGGAGGAAATCTCCTAGGAAAATTCGGTTATTTTGGATAAGGTTGAGATAAGATTCAAGCTTGAAAATCCTAGTGGAATTTTGATTCTCCCTTATCCTAAAAGTGGCCGAATTTTTTGAGGAGATTTTCTCCTAGGAATTTCGGATTTTTTGGTTGAAAAAGGGAGATAAAATTCTAGTTAAAATCTTGTTTAGATTTGGATTGGATTTATCGTAAATAAACCGAAGTTTATTGTTGGGATTTTCCCATGGAAAAATTCAGATTTTACAGTTATGGATAAGGGAGAATATCTTTTCCTAATCTAATTCGAATTCAGAGAATCACCTCATGCAGGTCTACAAATAGAGGTCCTGCCACTCCAGTTCTCTCAGACCACAGACTTGTTAGGAAATGCCCTAAGTATTAGAGACATTTTTGATGTATTCTTTTTGAACTGGATAATAAAATTATACATAGAGGTTATTCATTACATTGCTATCTGTCCTCATCTTATTTACATGTTAAAGTAAATGTAAGCAAATATGGGTCACTGACTGCTTGTGTTAAAACTGTTAGAACGTTGTATGCAATGGACTTTTGTATGCGAGAAGACAATGTTCTAAAGTTAGCAGTCTAAATTATGGTCTGTAGTCTATGGGGTTAGACCGAGCATCTAACTCATGTTAAGACTATTATGTTGTCTAAAGCCTTAGAGGGGACGGTTTGTCTTGACTGTCTGGAGCAGGACTCCCAAGTAGAGACATGGATATGTTGCTCGGTGGTGACATATTAGACAGGGACTAAAGCGTGATTGATCTACGTAGTCCGCTATGAGTGGATCAATCTGCTTTTGACGTTCATTGTGCAATAACCTTAATCCTGAGTAAATGAACTACTTCATGTATATGACTTGTGTACTTTGATGTTCCAATGGCTAAAGCGTCTCAGAGGTAGTAAGCTTATAGACCGGTTCGTTGGGTGCATGACTTGTATACGATGAAGGGTTTGTTTGCAGATATCGGAATCATAGCTCTGAGGAGTTAAAGGTATCCTCTTAAAGGCATTATACTGAATGTGAAAATGGACAAGGCCTTGGGTCGTCTGCTGGGCGGATGACTTCTTATTCACATATGGTGAATAATCATTTTCTTGATTCGGTAGTATAATGGAACTTTAAGATAGCCTGATCAGTAGGATTAAACGGACTTTGACCTAAGGCTGATCATGGATATCATATGAGGGTTTTGCATACATGACAAGGTCATTGGATGGTAGCTCGTCACAGGCTTACGTAATACGGTATATAATTGGGAGTTCAGTTTCAGGTTTATAGTGGTGTGACTCTGAAATTAGTGATCATATGATTGAGTTGTTCGGTACAGAATGATGATCATATGGAATCACGGGAGCCCGATTATATATGTCCAATCAGTCCCTCTACTAGCTCCACATAATTCCTTAACGTTTGACAAATTGATTTGTGTATGCTATTGGCTAGTTTATTATGCATGGATGGTGATGACACAGGATTATGATGGTAGACAAGATTCTCTCCGGTTGGATTCAGATTTTGTTTTGGATAATAGAGTACACAATTATTCGAACTCCAAATAAAGTTGCCATGATTTTATTTAAGATTGGATTGGAGTTGTAGAAAATTATCCATGAGAACAAGAATATGAAACACAACCGTTTTGTGGAATTTGAAATTTGAATTTTGAATTTTGAAATTTGAATTTTGAAATTTGAAATTTGAATTTGAAATTTGAATTTGAAATTTGAATTTGAAATTCGAATTTGAAATTTGAATTTGAAATTTAAATTTGAAATTTGAAATTTGAATTTGAAATTTGAATTTGAAATTTGAAATTCAAATTTTGAATCACAGTCCAAGTAGGATTCGGATTTGTTGTGGAAAATCCACAAGGTTTGAAATTCGAATTTGAGTTGGATTTGGAGAGGATAATCTTGTTAGAATCCTACTTGAATTTTGAATCCAAATCCCAACAAAAGTGGGCGAATTTTTTGAGGATAATCCTCAATGAAAAATTCGGTTTTTTGTGGATAAGATTCAAGGGAAAATTCAAGTTTCAATCCTAGTTGAATTTGGATTCTCTCCTTCCCTAAAAGTGGCCGAAATTTTGGAGCCTTAATCCTAGGAAATTCGGTTATTTTTGGATAAGGTTGAGATGAGATTTAGCTTGAAAAATCCTAATGGAATTTTGATTCTTCCTTATCCTAAAAGTGGCCGAAAATTTGGAGAAGATTTTCTCCTAAAGATTTCAGATTTTTTGGTTGAAAAAGGGAGATAAAATTCTAGTTAAAATCTTGTTTAGATTTGGATTGGATTTATCCTAGGAAAACCGAATTTAATTGTGGAGATTCTCCCTTGGAAAATTCGGATTTTTTGGTTTGGATAAGGGAGAAAATCTTTTCCTAGTCCAATTCGAATTCAGAGAATCACCTCATGCAGGTCTATAAATAGAGGTCCTGCCACTCCAATTCTCTCAGACCACAGACTCTCAGGTGAGCAGGCTTATTGTTGCACAGCTCATCGTGAAAATAAAGTTCTTTAGAGATCTGGGTGGTCGGAAGAAGACTAGCAGTGCTAGCATACCGATCGAGGTTCAGAGTGCCCACACACTCAGCCATTCGGGAATTGGAGAATAGTAGAGAAGGCTAGTTGGTTGAGGCCTCCGGTCATTCTCCTCCTGCATATTGGCGTCCTTGAGGTATGAGTTTTAATTGTTGTTGATTTATTGTATATGGCATCATGAGATATTTAACGATCTAAAATTTTTATTGTTCCGCTGCGCCACTCTGATACGTTTTTACCGGTTTATTTTCCTACAAGACTCTCAGGTGAGCAGGCTTATTGTTGCACAGCTCATCGTGCCAATAAAGTTCTTTAGAGATCTGGGTGGTCGGAAGAAGACTAGCAGTGCTAGCATACTGATCGAGATTCAGAGTGCCCACACACTCAGCCATTCAGGAATTGGAGAATAGTAGAGAAGACTAGTTGGTTGAAGCCTCCGGTCATTCTCCTCCTACAAGATTGGCGTCCTTGAGGTATGAGTTTTAATTGTTGTTGGTTTATTGTATATGGCATCATGAGATATTTAACGATCTAAAAATTTTTATTGTTCTGCTGCGCCACTTTGATATGTTTTTACCGATTTATTTTCCTACATAATCGGGCTCCCGTGAATCCATATGATCATCATTCTTTACCAAACAACTTAATCATATGATCACTAATTTCAGAGTCACACCACTATAAACCTGAAACTGAACTCCCAATTATATACCGTATTACGTAAGCTTGTGACAAGCTATCGTCCAATGACCTTTTCATGTATGCAGAACCCTCATATGATATCCATGATCAGCCTTAGGTTAAAGTCTGTTTAATCCTACTGATCAGGCTATCTTAAAGTTTCATTATACTACCGAATAAGAAAATGATTATTCACCATATATAAATAAGAAGTCATCTGCCTAGCAGACGACCCAAGGCCTTGTACATTTTTACATCTAGTATAATGCCTTTAAGAGGATACCCTTAACTACTTATTAGAGCTATGATTCTGATATCATGTAAACAAACCTTTCATCGTATACAAGTCGTGCACCCAACGAACTGGTCTACAAGCTTACTACCTCTGAGACGCTTTAACCATTGGAACTTCAAAGTACACAAGTCATATACATGAAGCTGTTCATCTACTCAGGATTAAGGTTATTGCATAATGAACGTCAAAAGCAGATTGATCCACTCATAGCGGACAAAGTAGATTAATCACGCTTTAGTCCCGGTCTAATATGTCACCACGAAGCAACATATTTATGTCTCTACTTGGGGGTTTATGCTCCAGATAGTCAAGACAAACCTTCCCCACCATGGCTTTAGACAATATAATAGTCTTAACGTGAGTTAGATGCTCGGTCTAACCTCATAGACTACAGACCTTAGTTTAGACTGCTTACGTTAGAACATTGTCTTCTCGCATACAAAAAGTCCATTGCATGCAACGTTTTAACAGTTTTAACAAAAGCAGTCAGGGAGCCATATTTGCTTATATTTACTTTAACATGAAATAAAATGAGGACACACAGTAATGTAATGAATAACCTCTATATATAATTTTATTATCCAGTTCAAAATAAATACATCAAAATGTCTCTAATGCTTAGGGCATTTCCTAACAACTTTGACTTTTGACCATGAATAGTAAGGTTGACTTTGATCGATACTATTCACGTCAACTGGGATCTAAACTGCTACACATACAGTTAGTACGTTTTATGCTCAATTATGGCAGTTCTGAAGTCTTAAGTCTTTATCTGATTTCGAATTCTGCTATTGAGCCCCTGAATTGGTCGTACCGTAATGCGTGTATAACTAAGAGGGACTCTGGGGAGCGACCCACTGGCCAATCCTTTACAGTCTGAATATATCAGACTTCGAAACCCGAGACATACCACCATCGGTTTGGAGTTCTATTGTAACTGAATCTGAGAAACCGCTACTTGGGTGGGAGGCTGGTACACCAATACTGATCTAATTACTTCTGATGGTTCCTGGCCAGTGGTAATTATGCTACCTCCTGGGTCTGGAACTCTTTAAATTTATTCTATAATTTATTCTGTAGTTTTCTTAAGATTTTATATCTTATGTTAGTGTGTATACAACACCTGACTATTAAATTTTGTCATTTATATCGCATAAACATACTGAGTAAATTCATGTTGCAGATAAATAAATGTCTGAACTTATCGATTTTTACTAGCGGTTCCTTTCCTGAGTCAAGTGGCTTCCTTAATTCACCTTTTAGTTGCTTTCCTATAACTGAAATAAAATTTCTAATTCAAACTCTTAATTATTCATTTTGGGATTCATGTTTTTAATTCTGAAATTATTATGCTGCATGAAAAACTAATCCGGGCCTTAATATCACTTTTCTGAACTTTTTGACAAAATGACCGTTTTACCCTAACTTTTGGCAAAATGACCATTTCATCCTTAATGGGTTTTTTCCCTCGTTTTTCTGACTTACCACTCTAATTTAGCCTTTAGAATTTTAACAAAATTATTTTGAGGCTTTTACGACCTTTTTCTGGTAATTTAGAAAATTTTGACCAAAATGACCATTTTGCCCCTAACGGGACTATAGACCGGGAAATCCTCGTTTATCATTTTATCTGGATTTTCTAATCCCAAAAATCCTAAAATAATGTTTCATAGGTCTTTCTGAGCTTTTACAATATTTTCTGTCAAAACGCTCGGGTTGCTGTTCACTTGACCCTCGGGGGGTACTATTCCAACCCTCGGGGTCGTTTCTCATTTTTCTAGTCTTTCGGGCCTCAAATGACTATTTTATAAGTTATGTAATCGTCCCTTATTCTCTTCTCGAGCTTAGGTTTCCGAGGGGGCTTGGGTTTCCTGTGATAACCGAGAATTTTAGATTCTCGAAATAGGTTAAAATTGTATGTATATAACAATTTTAATGAATAAAATGTGAAAAAGTTGTATTTTGATACTGTTGTGAATAGTGTAAAAATATTCTGGCAGTATTAAAATGTGTGAGTCCGGGGATGAAAAATCTTACCGAACATAATTGGGTGAGAAGGTTCGAAATTAGAGCCGAAAACCCTAGAGAGTGCATTAAAATGTACTAAAACAATAAAAATTTACGGTAGAGAATTCTGATCAAACGGAAGCAAAATAAGACAAACCGATTGCATTGGAGGCATTGAGAACCCACCTACGCGATTTCGGTAAAGTTCCGTTCGGATCGGATTACAGTGAAAAATTGACCTCGAATTAATTAATGAATTAATATGAATAGTTGGATGACATCACCTTGATTATGTCATAATACAAAATTATTTTCCTTAATTTGGAAAGTAATTTTGAAAGGTGTATGGTGTAGATTAGGCTACTTTATGATCAATGGCTAAGATCATGCCAAAAAGCCATTGAAAAAAAAATTTTAAAATTTTGAATGGCCATTCGGCCACTTGGAAAGGGAGAAGAAAAAAATTTGATTTTTGTCCCAAAATCTTTACTTTTTGGTCGTTGAACAATTAAGAAATTGTTGGAAAAAAATTGCAAACAAGGCCTTGGTTTTTGCCTATAAATAGGCATCAAAATTTAAGCAAAAAAATGGAAAAAACCAACCAAACTATTGCTTTTTTTTTTTTAGCCAAAAAACCGTGGCCTTCTCCCCCTTTGAAAGCCAAAATTTTGTTTTCAATTTCACACCAAACTTAGCTTGCATTGCATTTCCAATCACAAGTCATCAACTAATCAAGGTAAGCTTCAAAATTGAAGCTTTTCCCTTTGATTTTCCTTAGAAAATCCGTGGGTATGAAAGTGTGAAAACAATGGAAAAAAATTGTTATTTAGTTGATGATGTGATGATGTTTTGATTTGTTTGATGTTGTGATATTTAAAGCATGAATTAGGGTTTAGAAACAAGCAAAAATTTTGCATGTTTCCCTTGAAAAACCGTGGCTTCAATGGTGTGAAAAATGCATGAGTTTTGATGTTTTGATTTAGTGTTTATGTTCATTCAATTATGTGTTGAATTAAGTATGAATTGGAATAAGGAAACAAAAAAATTTTGATGTAATTTTCTAGCTAAAACCGTGGGCATGAACATTATGAAATGAAAAATTTTTAATGTTGAAGAATGTTGATAAAAACCCTAGGAAAGAAAATGAAGTTTTCTATGTGTTTATGCATAAAAATCCATGGCTATACTAAGGTTAGAATGCATGTTTTGTTAGGTTTTGATGTCGTTTTATACATTGGATAACCTAAGAATGATGTGATGTGATGAAAAATTATTTAGATGTGATTAATTAGTAAATCGAGGCTAAGTTGAAAGAAAAATGTTATGGTTTGTGTTGGTTTCTAAATGTCGAATCATTTGAAAAATTTTTATACAAAGTTTGGAAACTTTGTATAAAATAGGCCTTTAGTATAGTACATGGCAGGTACAAACGTTCTGAGGCGTACCTAACGCTGGGAAACCTTAAAATATAAGCGGAAATGCTGTCGAAATTTCTAAAATCAGCTTAAGGGCATTTTGGGAAACGAGAGGTAAAAATATTGAACTCGGGAAGGAAACCGAGACCCCTCGGTAAGTTAGGATTAGAAATGGAAAACCAACCCAAAAGGAATAGTAAACCGACCATAAAACACTAAAATGCCTAAAATAGGGAAAAAAAATTCATGTTAGGGGTATTTTGGGAAAACAGGAAAAAAAATGAAGGTCGGGATAGGAAACCCGAGCCTCTCGAGGACCGAGGGCCAGGGACGGGATAAATAAAATTTAATGAGTAGTAAAAGAGCCATTTGAGGCTCCGAAACGCTCGAAAAATGAAAAAACAACCCTAGGTGATGGATGAATAGTAATCGAGGGCCGAGAAAAATAAGATTGAGATTTTGCAGCAATTTAAGCTGTAAAATGATACAGAAACCTAGGAAATATTATTTTAAAATAATTAGACTTAGAAAATTTGAAAAAAATAATAGAACGAAACAAGTGCGATCCCGAGACCCGTTAGGGGCAAAATAGTCATTTTGACCAAAAATTTCTGAAAAGACTCGGAAAGAACTCTAAAAGACCTAGAATAACTTAGATAAAATTCTAAAACTCAATATAAAGATTTTAGAGTTAAAATTCTAAAAATTTTGAGGAACACGGGCGTGTAGAGGGATACACGGCCGTGTGTAGGAAAAATTTTATAACCCGAGAGGTACACGGGCTTGAACACGGGCGTGTATCGAGTCGTGTACAGTTACATGGCTAAAATAGAAAACAACATGGCCATGTAGAATGGACCCGAGAGGTACACGGGCGTGTTGCAAACCGTGTACCACAAACAAAGTTTAAATGTGTTGAATTGTTAAGTGAAATAAATGTACATTTAAAATGATAATTAAAATAGGATATTAACAGACGATATTATGTCTGTAGGAACCCAAAATAGAGATACAACTGTGGAGAAGTTTCGAAAGTGGACACTAGCATAGTATTGGTAAGTTTAAGCATTTTCGTGTCTGCAACCTGAAATACTGTGTTAATCTATTCTGTACTAGATGTACACTAGATATAAAATCCTATAAGCATTTGAGGATTAGTTAGAATAACATATCCTAAATAACGAAAATAAGTAAGACCCACGGACAATGGAAGATAGTGACCTTAAGGTGACATATAAGATCACTTCGTCAAAACTATAAATTGAAAGATGGTAATAAAACCATTAATGCGTACCACCCCTCCAACATAGTGGTGGAGGTTTGTTTAAATCCTACGGGGTTATCAGGGCTATGGAGGCCGATGTTCTAAGGTCGCTCCTTAGACCCTCCCAGTCAGCGTGCTAATAATCATCGATACTGCCATAAATAGAGCTCTAAACTAGAAATCAAATACAGAATAAACAATCAACAAAATGATAAAAATCATAATTGAGCATAACCGAAGTTTACGTTAGAGTAATGTAAATTCAGTTAGGATATGTGAATAGTATCTAGTTAGGGTAAAGTGAATAGTAACCAGTTAGGGTAACTGGTACTATTCATCGATCAAATGTCAAAGTTACTATTCATGATTAATAGTACTATTCATGGTGAATATTACTATTCATTTTGAATATTACTATTCATAGGAGATTGAGTTTTTGTGTTTTTGAATCAATATGATTCTTACTATGTATGCTTGAACTTACTGAGCCTGTTAGCTCATTAGTTATTCATATTGCAGGTAAGAAACCTGTCCAGTAGATTCCTGGATGGCGGCAGGATGCGAGCGTGTCAAGGGGATAGGGAACTCACCGTGGACTTAGTCTTACCATAAGTTTTCCGCTGAGCTTTTTGAGTTAAAGAAAATATGTTTGAAGACAAAATATACAGTACATATATATATATTATATATGTTGTACAATATGTTGTACTTATTTAAGACATAGAAAAGACAGTATTATATTTTACATCGTTTTCTTACTCGGTATTCATAAGAAAAAGTATGTATTAAAGGAAAAAAAAAATTATGGACGAAATTTTAGGCCCTAGTATTTAAGAATTATGAGCAAAAGAGTTTAAAACTAACTACTCAAATTCGGCACACGAACGGTCTTGGTCGGCCGTAGAGTCGATTCATGACGGTTGTGGGTGGTTGGAATCAGGGGACGTCACAGGTTGGTATCAGAGCGGTTGACAATATCCCTATTGACACGAAGTGCGATCTGCTCGTCAATCCAAGTAAGTTAGCTTTCTTTAAGTTAGTTAACTTTATATTTATTTCGAATTATATGTACTTTTGCAGGACTTAAGATGACTAGACCACCATATGTGAGACCTCATCCATACTGACTAAGAGGACCGATCTGGGTATGGACTATACCCGTGATCAGACTGTCCATGATGTGACGAGCGATGCAGTGACCACCTATGCCTGAGCCACTAGCGCCAAGAATAGTAGCACCGGCACCAGTATAAGTACCACCTCCACGACCGATAGTGAACCCTCCCGTGGCAGTAGACATTCCGGTGGTGGGAGATCGAGCTCGTATAGAAGCCAGAGTGTCAGTACGAGCTGTACATGTATTTAGAGGCAGTCATCCATCGACGTTCGAGGGAGATCAACAGGGGATCTCTACGAGAGATTGGCTACATGACATTAAGGTCATCATGTGCCAGTGTGACATAGATCAGGATTGTTAGGTTTTGATGGCCATTGGTACATTCCATGAGGATGTACGGTTGTATTGGGAGTATTGTGATTAGGAGATGCTACTTGCAATGGATTGGGTCAAGTTTCACCAAGTCATGCTAGAGCAGTTCCCACAAAAGAGCGCTGCACTAGTGGTAGGCCCTCCTGAGAGTAGGACAGTATCACCACCACCGGCTATGCCCAGTTATGCAGATATCAGAGATTTTATTCTAAAGGCAGAAAGGTAGCAGATGATGTTGAGTGACACTATATTTTCATATGCGGTCGGATTCCAAGATAGCATCGTAAGGGCGTGTCCTCTAACCAACATCACAAATGATAACTTTTGTGATATATTTTGGAAGGGACTCACCCTAGATCTACGACAGAGAGTAACCCCTTTATACCCTACTACCTTACACGAATTTATTATCGATGTAGCCAAGGTAGAAGAAGAGATGATAATGGAGCGCATGGTGCATAAGAGGTGTGAACAGTTGCTACAAGAAGCAATGTTAGATTGCCTATACGGATCTGGGCCAATGGCAAATGATCATGAGGCAGGTCCGTCTAGGCGACTAAAGGGAACAGATCCAGCTGAAGGCTCAACACCGTCTGAGGCTGGAAACGGAACGAACAATGAGGAAATGGATCTAATCGAGTTTTTGGCGATTCCAGAGCAACCTCAGCTAGGGGATTAGTGTAGAAATACATGTGTGGAATCGATATGTGTATATATGACAGTGTTGAAAGGCTATTTTGAGGAAAACCTTCGATCTAATGTACTTTTGAAATGAAAGGAAATGACAACCATATTTTGACATATTCAATGTGTGAAATGTTGAAATTATGTGACGATCAGAATTATTTGTACTTATATTGTAAAAATATGATTGTGAAAAACCTAATGATCGATTCTTATGCAATTTTAGGAAATAGGATAAGATAGTGAATCCAAGAAATCTGCGGAATATGCAAGGATGTCCAGCGTTGTCAGAAAGATTGAACGATCTAGAAGCCTTAATAGAAGTTCAAATGAGAGAAAATGCTGAGTTAAGACAAAGACTCGAGCAAATGGAGCAGAGACAGGAACAGGAAGAAGACCAAGCACCACAAATGGCCGCTCCAAAACCAGAAGTACCGCCAGCGGCACAAGAAGAAGTGGTACAACCCCAACCACAACCCAGGACCAATATCGAGCCATTATATGAAAGATTCTAACGCATGAGGCCACCATAGTTTGAGGGCTCCACAAACCCTCTAGATGCTGAGGAGTGGTTGTCTTCACTCCATACGATATTGGAGTTGATGGAGTTGAATGACCAAGAGAGGATTCTGTGTGCGTCCTTGGTTCTAAAAAGGGATGCAAGGTTCTGGTGGGAGTCAGTTAAGTTGAGGAAAAACATGTATACCATGTCTTGGTTGGATTTTCTGGAGGAATTCAATCAGAAGTATTATAATCTAGCACTGTTGCGACCACGATAAAGAGAGTTCACAGGCTAAAGCAGGGGGACATGATAGTGATAGAAGTCTGCAACAAGTTTGATCAGTTATCTAGACTATGCCCATACACTGTCACCACTGAGAGGGAGAAAATCCAGAAGATGCTAGGGATGTTTCGCCCCGAGATCTTAGCATTGGTGGACAGTGGGTTAACGCTGCCTGACACTGTATCTGATTGTGTTAGTCGTGCGCTAAGAGCAGAGTATTATCTAATCCAACAAAAGGAAGAGAGAGAAAAGGTCTGTGATGTGAAGAAGGAAAAGATCTTGACCAAAGCTATACAAGCTGGACCTCAAACTGGACAAAGCAGCAAGCAGAGTTCGATTGTCAAGGCTAGACAGCCAAGCACTTCTGGCCAGCAGTCTCAGGGAAAGAGAAAAGGAAACAATTTCGAGAACAGGAACCAGCAGAGGAGAACAAATAATAATGCTAGCCCTATGGTTCGAGACTACGTGAATTGTGGGAAAAGACATTCGGGTAGATATAGACTGGCCCCAAATGCCTGTTTTTAATGTGGGAAGGACGGTCACTTTGCCAAAAACTGTCCAGAAAATAGGTGGAACGTGCAAGGTTCATCTCAGTCACGACCATGTCCCCAGGCACATGCGTTACAGGTCAAAGCTGAAGGGTCATCTCATTCTGAGAGGTAAGAAAGACAAGAACGCTTGCCTCGAGCAGATGCGAGAGTTATGGTCTACACAAAGGAAGAGGCAGAAACGGGAACGTCAAATGTAATGACAGGTCAGCTTTCCGTCGTTAATAATTTGGCGTTTGTTTTATTTGACTCTGGAGCTATGCATTCTTTCATTTCATACCAATTTGCTAATAGGATAGGATATCCTAAGGATAACATGGGTATGACATTTAAAACTACATTACCCTTGGGGCAAGTCTTGATGTCCAATTACTGGTTACCGCATGTGCCAATAATTGTGGCAAATAGGGAGTTATTTGCAGAATTGACCGTGATGGAGCTTGCCGACTACATTAAGAAATGAAAAATGAAGTTTGATGCAATTTTCTTGCTAAAACCGTGGGCATGAACATTAAGAAATGAAAAATTTTTAATGTTGAAGAATGTTGATAAAAACCCTAGGAAAGAAAATGAAGTTTTCTATGTGTTTATGCATAAAAATCCGTGGCTATACTAGGGTTAGAATGCATGTTTTGTTAGGTTTTGATGTTGTTTTATACATTGGAAAACCTAAAAATGATGTGATGTGATGAAAAATTATTTAGATGTGATTAATTAGTAAATCGAGGCTAAGTTGAAAGAAAAATGTTATGGTTTGTGTTGGTTTCAGAATGTTGAATCATGTGGAAAATTTTTATATAAAGTTTAGAAACTTTATATAAAATAGGCCTCTAGTATAGTACGTGGCAGGTACAAAGGTTATGAGACGTACCTAATGCTGGGAAACTTAAGCAGAAATGCTGTCGAAATTTCTAAAATCAGCTTAAGGGCATTTCGGGAAGCGAGGGGTAAAAATATTGAACCCGGGAAGGAAACCATGACCCCTCGGTAAGTTAGGATTAGAAATGGAAAACCAACCCAAAAGGAATAGTAAACCGACCATAAAACACTAAAATGCCTAAAACAGGAAAAAATTCATGTTAGGGGTATTTTGGGAAAAGAGGAAAAAAAATGAAGGTCGGGATAGGAAACCCGGGCCTCTCGAGGACCGAGGGCCGGGAATGGGATAAATAACGTTTAATGAGTAGTGAGAAGGCCATTTGAGATTCCGAAACGCTCGAAAAATGAAAAAACGACCCTAGGTGATACATGAATAGTAACTGAGGGCCGGGAAAAATAAGATTGAGATTTTACAGCAATTTAAACTATAAAATGATACAGAAACCTAGGAAATATTATTTTAAAATAATTAGACTTAGAAAATTTGAAAAATATGATAGAACGAAATAATTACGATCCCGAGACCCGTTGGGGGCAAAATGGTCATTTTGACCAAAAATTTCCGAAAAGACTTGGAAAGAACCCCAAAAGACCTAGAATAACTTAGATAAAATTCTAAAACTCAAAATGAAGATTTTAGAGTTAAAATTCTAAAAATTTTGAGGAACGCGGGCGTGTAGAGGGATACACGGCCGTGTATAGGAAAAACTTTATAACCTGAGAGGTATACGGGCTTGAACACGGGCGTGTATCGAGTCGTGTACAGTTACACGGATAAAATAGAAAACAATATGGCCATGTCGAATAGACCCGAGAGGTACACGGGCGTGTTGCAGACCGTATACTACAAACAAAGTTTAAATGTGTTGAATTGTTAAGTGAAATAAATATACATTTAGAGTGATAATTAAAATAGGGTATTAACAGACAATATTATGTCTGTAGGAACCCAAAATAGAGATAGAACTACGGAGGAGTTTTGAAAGTGGACACTAGCACAGTATTGGTAAGTTCAAGCATTTACATGTCCGTAACATGAAATACCGTGTTAATCTATTCTGTACTAGATGTACACTAGATATAAAATCCTATAAGCATTTGTGGATTAGTTAGAATAACATATCCCAAATAACGAAAATAAGTAAGACCCACGGGGAATGAAAGATAGTGACCTTGAGGTGACATATAAGATCACTTGGTCAAAACTATAAATTGAAAGATGGTAATAAAACCATTAAGGCGTACCGCCCCTCTAACATAGTTGTGGAGGTTTGTTTAAATACTACGGGGTTATCAGGGCTGTGGAGGTCGATGTTCTAAGGTCGCTCCTTAGACCCTCCCAGTCAGCGCACTAATAATTATCTGTACTGTCATAAATAAAGCTCTAAACTAGAAATCAAATAGAGAATAAGCAATCAACAAAATGATAAAAATCATAATTGAGCATAACCGAAGTTTACGTTAGAGTAATGTAAATTCGGTTAGGATATGTGAATAGTATCTAGTTAGGGTAAAGTGAATAGAAACCAGTTAAGGTAACTTGTACTATTCATCGGTCAAAGGTCAAAGTTACTATTCATCATGAATAGTACTATTCATAGGAGATTGAGTTTTAGTGTTTTTGAATCAATATGATTCTTACTATGTATGTTTAAACTTACTGAGCCTATTAGCTTATCAGTTGTTCATGTTGCAGGTAACAAACCTGTCTAGTAGATTCTTGGATGGCGGCAGGATGTGAGCATGTCAAGGGGATAGGGAACTCACCGTGGACTTGGTCCTGCCATAAGTTTTCTGCTGTGCTTTTTGAGTTAACGAAAATATGTTTGAAGACAAACTATACAGTACATACATATATTATATATGTTGTATAATATGTTGTACTTATTTAAGACATAGAAAAGTCAGTATTATATTTTACATCGCTTTCTTACTTGGTATTTGTAAGAAAAAGTATGTATTAATGAAAAAAAAAATTTATGGGCGAAATTTTAGGCCTTGGTATTTAAGAATTATGAGCAAAAGAGTTTAAAACTGACGACTTGGATTCGGCACACGAACAGTCTTGGTCGGCCGTAGAGTCGATTCATGACGGTTGTTGGTGGTTGGAATCAGGGGACGTCACATTTCCGGTTCCTGACCCTATTTTTACCTGTCGTTTACCAAATTGCCCTTTGGGCGTCCTGAAAATTTTGGCAGCATTTCTGCTGAAATTCTAGGTTCCCGGCGTTTAGGAAACGCCTCGAAACCATCTATCCTATTCTACCCTGCAAGTACTATACCACAAACCTAATTTTACATAAAAATTACAAACTTTTTACGTAAAATTTCATCACAAAACTTGCTCGTTTTTAACGGGATTTCAACCCATTCTTTATCATTTTTAGGCCCAGTTTTATACTCAATCACACATGCACATGTCTTAACAAAACTTTCTCATTTTCCACTAAACCTATACATGGTTTTTTTCTCAAAACCCCTAAACAAAAATTTTTGTTTTATAATTCAAATTTTTCTTGTTTATTTTCCATACCAACACATTAATTTTTCATCACAAATCATAACATGTTTCATCAAATTTTTTCACACATTTGCCCCTTAGAAAGCCACAGCTTTTGAATGGGAACTCAAGCATAAACTTTTATTTTTCTCATCACATTCTCTCATTCAATTTATCACATGTTAATATCAATTTTTTCCATATTCGAATCAACACAAAATCTCATTTTTTTTCTTCCTTTCTTTCCCACGGTTTTCAATTGAAAAACAAGCACCAACATTGAATGTTTTTCAATCCCATTTCATCTATTTCTTTCTTTCCATTTCCACATGATTTTCAACACCAAAATCAAACAAAACAACATGAAAATTTCATCATTCCATTCTACATACAACCCACGGATTTAGTGGGAAAAATACACATAAAACTTGATCTTTTTATGCTCTTGTTTCTTGTTTCACTTAATCACACATCATTCATGCACTTCCAACCAAATATGCATGAAACAAAACTGATTTTTCTCACTTCCAATCAGCCCATAATACACGGTTTTTCTTCATGAAAAACAAGAAGAAATGACGCCAAAATGAAGGATTAACTTACTTGCTTGGTAACTTGAACTTTGTGATGGATTTTTCACACTTTCTGGCCCAAATCTTAAAGAAACTTTTTTGAACTTTCACTAAGGGAGATGCACGGCTTCAATGGTGGCTGAAAATCAGAAAATTTTTTGGTTTCTAATGGCCCAAAACCATGCATATAAACAGCCAAAAAGGAGGGACCAAGTTGCAAAGGATTTAAGGGTATTTTAGCAAAATTTTTGTGCAATTTTTCTACTCTTTAGGTGCTGTTTTGTAATTAAACAAAATTGACCAGATTTTGATCAGATTTTGGCCCCAAAATCCGCCACCTTTCATGCTCTAGAACCCTTTTGAATTTTTCTTAAGCTTCTTTTGACTTTTCTAGTTGACTTTGCATCTCAACTATTGATTTTGCTTGACTTTAAACCCTAGCCCCTGGATTGGAATGTATCCTTACATCCTTTCAAAGGTAAACACTCAATCTTTGACTCCTTATATATATAGAGTCAAACTTTTGACCAAAAGTCAAACCGAAAATTTTTGCATCGAAATCGCGTAGACGAGTTCCTGAGGCTGTTCGCACGATTGGTTTTCCTTATTTCGCTCCGGTTTTACCTAAAAATCAATACCGTAAGTATTTCATCTTTTAGTGGTTTATAATATATTTTCAAAATTTTCGAAAACGAAAAGGCATAATTTATCCGATTTCGGTGCGGTAAAATTTCCTGTTTCTGAGCACACTCTTGCCTGCCCTATCCGAACATTTCTGTGCATTCTAAATAGTATTAAAACATATATTGTATAGTTTTTCACATAAAAATCATAGAGTACATGAGCTATATAAAATTTCTAGAAACAGTAAAATTTTGCGATTATGACATGAACGAATGAAAGAAAAGAGATGAATGAAAGAAAGAAACAATTTATGAAATGCAAATGAAAGAAAAGAAATGAATGAAAGAAAGAAACGATTTATGAAATGCTTATAAAAGAAATGAAATAAACGAACAAAAGAAAGAAAGAAAAGAAATGAAAGAAAGAGAGAATGAATGTATGAACGAAAAAATAAAGTAAAGAAAGAGAAAGATAAGCAAGATAATAAGACTGAAAAGTTAAATGCTGGCTTATCGGCTTCTTATAATAAGAGGTTTTAAAGAATGGCTCTCCAATCCGACGGGATACTAACCTAAAGGGGCGGAAGTTTAATGTTAAAGTTGGGCCCTGAGGTTGGTTTGTGGGTAGCTCCCCCTCCCCTTATTGGTCTGTGTGCATTATGGTACGTCCATTGAATGGGGCCCACAAGTGAAACCAAAGTAAAGTAAAGAAAAGAAAATAATAGAATGATATGAAAGAAAGAAAATGAAACAAAAGACAAGTAAAGATCAGTGAAAGAAAAGAAAAGAAAGTAAAGCAAAGAAAAGTTAAGAAAAAGCTAAGAAAAGAAAAGACAAGAAAAGAAAAGAACAGAACCACATGATATGAAAGAAAGAATGAACAATGAAAATGAAAGTTAAGTGATAAAAGAAAAGAAAAGAATGACATGAAAGAAAGAAAGAACAAAAGAATAATGAAAATGAATGAATGAAAAGTAAACAAGTATAATGAGACTAACATGTATGCTTATGTTATGATGTGCATAATTTGATATGCATAAGTCAGTCTTATAATTTTAAGTATGTTTGTGATGTTTAGGCATACATTAAGTATGCTATGTTTAAATTGATGTGTGTATACAATGTTTTGTATGATGTTAAGTATATTACACTTAAAATGTTAAGCATACATTATGTATCCTACGTTTAAATTATGTTATGTTAAAGAACATTAAGGTTGTTCTCAATGTTAGAATATGTTAAGTATGAAGTGGAAAGTAGTGTATGATATATGTTATATTAATATTCTGATGCCACAGTTGGTATCAGATATCCTCTGTCCAAGAAGGTATGAGTTATTATTTTTGTCATGAATGTATGTTTGAACTTACTCAGCCTATCGCTCACAAGTTTGTTCATGTTGCAGGTAAGCATCCTGCACGACAATAAGACAAGTGATGGATGACGAATGAGATCTGCATGTGCCAAGAGACTAGGCAAGGGTTATGGTACTGCCATGAGTCTTCCACTGAGCTATTTAATGAGAGTATTGAAACGAAATGTTTATGAAGTAATAAAGTTTAAAAATTAAGTAAACTGTTTAATTAGTAAATGTTTTACGATATAGTCTTAAAGTTTTAAAGTTTAAGGAAAAAAAATGTATTCCCTATTTTCACATTAAAATGGAAAGTTAAAATGAGTATGTTAAAGAAATTATGTTAAAAATAAGATACCAGCCGTCACAGGTGGTATTAGAATAAGTTAAAAGTAAATTAAAAGTAAGTTGCCAACAACCTAATGAGGCGACGATCTATCGCAGTCACCTATGGAGCACGACTGTAATGGCATACTGAGCCTCTGGACATTACAGGTAGTATCAGAGTAGTTTGACCATATCCCTCCTGGCATGATGCACATCCCGTTCGTCATCCAAGTAAGTTAGTTTATTTTTTAATTTACTAAATGTTTATTTATTGAAAATAAACATTTTTTAAGGATATGATGATGGGATAATAAGATCATAAGTACAGGCGTTAGTTTCTTGTACGAATTTCAAGAATAGACAGTACTTTTACTTTAGCATTCCATGGGAATGCAGGACTAGTTTCATGCCATCGTGATGATTCTCCGGCTGTGCTCCATTGATTAGGATAGCTGGGTCCTTTTGGTTGTTAGCACTTTCAGGGAAATGCTCTCGTGTTTATTGGGATTCTTGGTTCCAAATGCGATAGGGGCTTAATTGGACTTAGTTTCGCCATACCACGATTGAGTGATTCTCTTGGAAGAGTCCAGCATTAGCCCCAGTTTCCTCATGAGCAAGCGAGGTGTCGTTTCCAATACTACTTTTGTTCCCCAGAGTTGTGGTTATACAGGAAAATTAGATGTATAAGGCCATGATATATGAAGCCTTCGTGTTATATAGATATGTTTGAAATGACAAGTAAATATTATGAAATGACATGTATATGTGATGAACAAAGATGAAATGAAATCTTTGTACCCCTACTTATCTCAATTTTCAAGGACGAAAATTTTATAAGGAGGGGTGAATGTGACAATCGGAAATTTTATCATTCTTGGAAAATCCGTACATAGAATGTACATGATGAATTCCATATTTAAAATGTGAAATGTAGTGATTTTATTCTATATGTGTATGCATGTGTGTCATACACAGTATCAGGATATTGGTCAAGATGACCTTTTCTTGATATAAAACTGATATATCTAGATTCAGTATACTCAAATTAGTCAATTGAGCATAAAAAGTAAATTTTGATCGGGAAGCATGCAATATTAGAAAATTGGTCAAGATGACCTCGGATGAAGATAAAACTAATAAATTTGGGTTCAGCATACATTATGTTAAATTATGTTATGTTAAAGAATATTAAGTTTGTTCTTAATATTAGAATATGTTAAATATGAAGTGGAAAGTAATGTATGATTTATGTTATATTAATATTCTGATGCCACAGTTGGCATTAGATATTCTCTGTCCAAAAAGGTATGAGTTATTATTTTTGTCATGAATGTATGTTTGAACTTACTGAGCTTGTTGCTCACAAGTTTGTTCATGTTGCAGGTAAGCATCCTACATGACGATAAGACAAGTGATGGATGACGAATGAGATCTACATGTGCCAAGGGACTGGGCGAGGGTTATGGTACTGCTATGAGTCTTCCGCTGAGCTGTTTAAGGAGAGTATTGAAACAAAATGTTTATGAAGTAATAAAGTTTAAAAATTAAGTAAAATGTTTAATTAGTAAATATTTTACAATACAGTCTTAAAGTTTTAAAGTTTAAGAAAAAAAAAATGCATTCCCTATTTTCACATTAAAATGGAAAGTTAAAATGAGTATGTTGAAGAAATTATGTTAAAAATAAGATACCAGCCGTCACAAGTGGTATTAGAATAAGTTATAAGTAAGTTATAAGTAAGTTGCCGACGACCTAATGAGGTGATGGTCGATTGCAGCCGGCTATGGAGCACGACCGCGATGGCATACCAAGCCTCTGGACGGCACAATTTGAATTCTGCACGCCCAAATTAGTCAGTATAATCTATGTTAAATTTTTTCAAAAAATTAGTATAAAGGACGAAAATTTTGGATTCCTTGTAAAATGGCCCCTATAAGTTTTTCTTATCTCTTTTTCTTCTCCTTACACCTCACGAATGTGAACAGTAACCACCGATCGAATCTGACCTCCGTTTTCGACACTGCCAGCACCATTTGAAAGTTCTCGACGAGCTGGGTCCAACGGTGTGCTAAGTTGACGGAACCAATGCCAGAGGAAGGCACACGCGCCACCCAAAGCCGCTGGTGGCCGAAAATTTTGATCGGCCATATCTCCGCTGTCGGATGTCCAAATGCCATGATTCTGGTCCCAATAGGTTCGTGGTGAAGAGTAGAATAAAACCCAGGCCTCGTTTCATGTCAATAGCCACCGGATCGCGCTGCCTATCCTTTGCCGTCATTGCCACAGTCACTGCCGTGGAATCCATCGATTCCGACAGAGTTGAGTTGCAAGGTAGGTATCAAAATGCTTAGAACAACATGGGGAACAAAAGCCCCAAATCAATTTTGGGCAACAATGCCAGGAAGAAGGAGATCCAACCACCGCCACTGTCGTCGACTTTCGAAGCCCGATTTCCGGTGATAGGAGACTCGATTGGTGAAACTGACACCACCGCCACTGCCATCATTACTTCCCTTGCTGCCGCAGTCACCATTCGTCAACGGTAGGTCAACACTGGTCAACGACGATCAACGCCGGTCAATGGCGACCCGGTGACCAAAAATTGAAGAATGGCCCGTTGGCCTATTTTCGACGTTCTAGACACATCCACAACATCAGATTTGCAAACTGAAATTTCAAAAGTGAAGAATTACAATTTAAAGATTGTGCGATCAAGATCGAACGACTCTTTTGACCACTAATGGGAACAATTTTGATAGTAATTTTGATTCCTTTATTCCTCATTTTATTATTGGAATAATTGTGTGTTAATTATGGACACTAACTTGAGGAATTGTAAGAAAAAGGGATGAAATATCAAAAAAGAAAATGTGAGAGAATGTGAATATTTTTGCATAAAAGTTGAGCTTTTACGTAAAAAATTAGGCCTCTGGTTTAGTACATGGTAGATTAGAATAAGTTAAATGGTTTTGAGGTGTTTCCTAAACGCCGGGAAGCCAAAGATTAAGCAGAAATGCTACTGAAATTTCTAAAATGGCACAAAAGGGTATTTTAAGAAACGAGGGGTAAAAATGATCGGGATGGAAACCCGAGCCCCCCCTCGATGACCTAGGTCTGGGAAAGAAGGATGGACGTTTTGAGGATTAGTAAACTACCCATTCGAAATCTCAAAATGTGAGAAAACAACCCGTATGTCAGAATCGTGCCACCTGAGGGACGGGTGTAAGCTAAGCATAGAATTTGGGGTGATTATATCGATAAAGGTAACCCGATAGGTTAAACAGTCAATACGTGAGGTATACGGTCAGTTAATTGGTCGGTTAACCAGTCAAGGACTAAGTTTGAATAGGATAGTGAGAGACAGTGATTAATTTGTCAAATAGACAAATTAATTAAGCACGATTAGAAATTAAATACCAAATTCCCAAAGTAGAGAAGTTGGGTATCGATAGGCATCGGCACTACATAACGATAGATTTATTAGTCACTAACGATAAAGTGACCTAAGAGCAGTGTTAATTAATTTATTGGGCAAATAAATTAATTAACCACGATTAGAAAATCAAACTCCCAAGAGGAGGGCAATTAGTACCGATGAGGATTGGTATCACCTAACAATAGAGTGACCTAAGAGTGGCATTAATTAATTTATTAGGAAAATAAATAAATTATTCACGATTAGAAAATCAAACTCTCAAGAGAAGGGCAATTAGTACCATTAAGGATCGTTACCACATAACGATAAAGTTTTTTATTAGTCACTAATGATCAAAGTGACCTAAGAGCAAATGTTAACGAAATGTGTTATGATTGCAGGGAGGTACCTATATTGTGACAAAGCCGAGAGTATAAACTGTCCACTGACAAGTAAGTACAACTCCACCTACAGCATGAATAAAATGTTAGGAAATGCCCTAAGTATTAAAGACATTTTGATGTATTCATTTTGAACTGGATAATAAAATTATACATAGAGGTTATTCATTACGTTGCTATCTGTCCTTATCTTATTTACATGTTAAAGTAAATGTAAGCAAATATGACTCACTGACTGCTTGTGTTAAAACTATTGGAACGTTGCATGCAATGGACTTTTGTATGCGAGAAGACAATGTTCTAAAGTTAGCAGTCTAAACTATGGTCTGTAGTCTATGGGGTTAGACCGAGCATCTAACTCATGTTAACACTATTATGTTGTCTAAAGCCTTAGAGGGGACGGTCTGTCTTGACTGTCTGGAGCTGGACTCCCAAGTAGAGACATGGATATATTGCTTGGTGGTGACATATTAGACCGGGACTAAAGCGTGATTGATTTACGTAGTCCGCTATGAGTGGATCAATCTGCTTTTGACGTTCATTGTGCAATAACCTTAATCCTGAGTAAATGAACTACTTCATGTATATGACTTGTGTACTTTGATGTTCCAATGGCTAAAGCGTCTCAGAGGTAGTAAGCTTATAGGCCGGTTCGTTGGGTGCATGACTTGTATACGATGAAGGGTTTGTTTGCAGATATCGGAATCATAGCTCCGAGGAGTTAAAGGTATCCTCTTAAAGGCATTATACTGAATGTGAAAATGGACAAGGCCTTGGGTCATCTGCTGGGCGGATGACTTCTTATTCACATATGGTGAATAATCATTTTCTTAATTCGGTAGTATAATGGAACTTTAAGATAGCCTGATCAGTAGGATTAAACGGACTTTGACCTAAGGCTGATCATGGATATCATATGAGGGTTTTGCATACATGACAAGGTCATTGGATGGTAGCTCGTCACAGGCTTACGTAATACGATATATGATTGGGAGTTCAGTTTCAGGTTTATAGTGGTGTGACTCTGAAATTAGTGATCATATGATTGAGTTGTTCGGTAAAGAATGATGATCATATGGAATCACGGGAGCCCGATTATATATGTCCAATCAGTCCCTCTACTAGCTCCACATAATTCCTTAACGTTTGACAAATTGATTTGTGTATGCTATTGGCTAGTTTATTATGCATGGATGGTGATGACACAGGATTAGGATGGTAGACAAGATTCTCTCCGGTTGGATTTAGATTTTGTCTTGGACAATAGAGTACACAATTATTCGAACTCCAAATAAAGTTGCCATGATTTTATTTAAGATTGGATTGGAGTTGTAGAAAATTATCCATGAGAACAAGAATATGAAACACAACCGTTTTGTAGAATTTGAAATTTGAATTTTGAAATTTGAAATTTGAATTTTGAAATTTGAAATTTGAATTTTGAATTTGAAATTTGAATTTGAAATTTGAATTTGAAATTCGAATTTGAAATTTGAATTTGAAATTTAAATTTGAAATTTGAAATTTGAAATTTGAAATTTGAATTTGAAATTTGAATTTGAAATTTGAAATTCAAATTTTGAATCACAGTCCAAGTAGGATTCGAATTTGTTGTGAAAAATCCACAAGGTTTGAAATTCGAATTTGAGTTGGATTTGGAGAGGATAATATTGTTAGAATCCTACTTGAATTTTGAATCCAAATCCCAACAAAAGTGGGTGAATTTTTTGAGGATAATCCTCAATGGAAAATTCGGTTTTTGTGGATATGATTCAAGGAAAAATTCAAGTTTCAATCCTAGTTGAATTTGGATTCTCTCCTTCCCTAAAAGTGGCCGAAATTTCGGAGCCTTAATCCAAGGAAAATTCGGTTATTTTTGGATAAGGTTGAGATGAGATTTAGCTTGTAAAATCCTAGTGGAATTTTGATTCTTCCTTATCCTAAAAGTGGCCGAAATCTTTAGGGAAGATACACCTTGAAATTTTCGGATTTTTTGGTTGAAAAAGGGAGATAAAATTCTAGTTAAAATCTTGTTGAGATTTGGATTGGATCTATCCTAAGAAAACTGAATTTTTAGTGGAGATTCTCCCTTGGAAAAATTCAGATTTTATGGGTTTGGATAAGGGAAAATATCTTTTCCTAATCTAATTCAAATTCAGAGATTCACCTCATGTAGGTCTATAAATAGAGGTCCTGCCACTCCAGTTCTCTCAGACCACAGACTCTCAGGTGAGCAGGCTTATTGTTGCACAGCTCATCGTGACAATAAAGTTCTTTAGAGATCTGGGTGGTCGGAAGAAGACTAGCAGTGCTAGCATACCGATCGAGGTTCAGAGTGCCCACACACTCAGCCATTCGGGAATTGGAGAATAGTAGAGAAGGCTAGTTGGTTGAAGCCTCCGGTCATTCTCCTCCTGCAAGATTGGCGTCCTTGAGGTATGAGTTTTAATTGTTGTTGGTTTATTGTATATGGCATCATGAGATATTTAACGATCTAAAATTTTTATTGTTCCGCTGCGCCACTCTGATACGTTTTTACCGGTTTATTTTCCTACAATTGGTATCAGAGCCATCTCATGACTATGCCATGTACATAAATTAGACAATTACTTAGTCTTTTTATTTATGTATGGATTTGATATTTAGAGAGTGGCATTCTAGGGTTCCTTTATGTTGTTATCATGTATTATGTATAAAGTATGTGGTTATTTTAATTTTTTGAATTATTATAAGCATGCTTGTTTATACCGGTTATGGTTCCTTAGAATTTAGAAATATTGTATCTAGGAATTTTTTATGTAACCATGGGAGCAGTTTATTAATACTGTAATTTTCTCATGGATTTTAATTTTTTGTCTCTTAGAATTTTTATGGTTAGAATTTTTGAACACCGGAAACGGTTTAGAATATTTTATGTAATGATTCTTGGAGGAGATTGAAGATTGAAGACCGTAATTTATTTTTTCCAAAAGTTAAATTTGATTTAAAGATTGAAATTTTGATTGTGTGGAAAATTTCAATTTAATTGGGATTCAAATTAATTTTTGGAGATCCTAATAGGTAAATTGGAATATGACACGAAAATCGAGACACGACCCCTCGGGATAGGCCGACGGGCCTTGGTGGGGCTGCAGCCCCTGCCCTCGGGCAGGATGGGGCTGCGGCAGCCCCTGTGCAGGCCTACACCACCCAAGTCTGCAGGCTTGGCCTGCAGCCAGGGGTGGCCGTGGCCTGCCCAAGGCTGGCCGCAACCTGGGCGTGCAGCCTCTGGCTGCAGACGCTGCCTCCAGCCTGCCGACTGCTGCGCCCAGCCTGGGCGTGCAGCCTGGCGCTGCAGGCTTGGCCTACAGCCCGGCAGGGCTGCACATGGGGGCGGCTGTGGGCTGCCAACCCCTCCGGGGTTGGTGGCTGCCCACGGCGGCTGCCGCCTACGGGGTCGACGGTCCAACGGTCCCAAAAATCAGAAAATTTTGATTTTTAAATTTGAAATTTAATTTTAAATCATGTTTAAAAATATGTAATTAAAAATTTTCAAATTTTTGAAATTACATGTTATTACACTTGATGTTTAAAATTGTTTAAAATTTAAATTTGAAATTTAAATTTGAAATTCGAATTTGGAATTTGAATTTGAAATTTAAATTTTTGGATATTTAAATTTTAAATAATTCTTGGCATGAGAAATAAATGGAGAGGCTACATAAAGATGGATACAAGAAGATGGAACAGAATTCAAGACCCAAAGAATGCTTTGGATGGAATTTTGTAATCTTTATTTTTTTTGTTCTAGGATGGAACCATAGCTTGGTTATTCTGTCAATTATTTTTTCTGTGATATGTCATGGATGTATAAATATGTATTGATGGATGTTTTATATGCATATTTGATAACATGTCATATAGGATAGGTGAATGCCGCTCATACTATATTGATCATACATAATTTGTCAAAACTTGTATGTTTTTCAAAATATTGAGTGGGAGAGGGTTTCAAACAAAACCCACGGCCTTCATTGTTGATCCATATGTGAAAGCATGGTAACGCCTCGCCTCAGTTCTGCCCTGACCACACCCCTCGGTAGGTGTTTACCGCCGCCGGTATACTAGATTGGATCTCCTATGTGGAAAACGTGCTCGGGTACAATCCTATTCATGACCACCCCTCGGTGGCTTGGTAGGACGTGGATCGGGCTACGTAAACAATGGTTATACACTCAAGACTTGTTTAGTTATTAACCTTCCCTAGAAGCTCTGTTAACTAAACTGGTGGCCAAATAAGCGGTTATTAATATATGTCTTAACGTTGGAGGATTTAAGGCAACATATATTAATTGGACGGGGTCCATGTTCCGGCTATTTGTTCTCATGACCACCCCTTGGTGGCTTGGGGCAATAGGTGCTGAGAATTACCATTGCAATGCTACATGTTTTTCAAGTTTCATGTAGGAACATACTTGTATATTTTATTTGCTAAATTATCTATATATTTGCTTGGGCTTTGTAATGATGTCTAGTATAATTTTATTTCAGTTCAAAATGTCACCGACACCCCTCATTTCAATACTTACTGAAAATAAGTTGAATGGCGACAATTATAAAGATTGGAAAAGAAATCTATTAATAGTTCTCAGCTGTGAGAGACACAAGTTCGTGCTAGACGAACCATGCCCACCTGGGCCCAAACCTGACACACCACTTGAGGAGGTCCCGGTTGCCTATAATCGTTGGAGAGAATCCAATGAGATAGCTCGATGCTACATCCTTGCTAGCATGACGAGTGCTTTACAAAAGCAGCATGAGACTTATCAAGTTGCTGGGGAGATCATGGAAAATCTGGAGGACATGTTCGGAGGCCAAGAAAAATTGGCTCGACAGTCTGCTATTACCAGCATTATGAACTCAAAGCAAAAGGCGGGTACTCCGGTGAAGGACCATATGATCACTCTAATGGGATTCTTCGTTGAGGCTGCCGAGAATGGTGCTGAGTTGGACTACAACACCCAGATCGAGATGGTGTTCAAGACTCTGTCTAAAGATTTTGTGGGGTTTAAGGCCGCATACAATCTGGCGACAAAGGAGTTAGGACTAACCGAGCTCATGAAGCAACTACAGGCTTATGAGCGGATGATCAGGGATGAGGATGTGGTCCGACCTAAAGGTGAGGCCAATTTGGCGGAATCTTCCAATCCCTCACGGAAGAGGAAGAGGCCAAATAAGAAGCAAGTGGCTTCTAGTTCTTCTAATCCTCTTGTCTCGGACGGGAAGAAGAAGAAGAAGAACAAGAAGCCAAAGGACCCTAAAAAGTCCAAATGCTTCCATTGTGGGAAGGTAGGTCACTTTAAGAAGGCTTGCCGGGAATTCCTAGCCGCCAAGGGCAAGGAAGGTAAGGAACTTCATTACTTAGAAGCGTGTTTGGTGGAAGAATCGAAAGACACTTGGGTCATTGATTCGGGCGCCACTAATCATGTTTGTGTTTCTATGCAGGTGTTCATGGAAACGAGAAGTCTACATGATAGGAGCCTCTCGTTGCGGACTGGAGATGGTAGCTTTATGGTGGCTGAAGCGTGGGAGATGTTTATCTTTATTTTGATCAATTTAGGTTTATTTTATTGAAAGACTGTTTTTATGTTCCTAATTTTAGGAGGAACCTTATATCGGTAGCTTGTTTAATAAAGGATTCTTATTCAGTTTCTTTTAGTAAAAGAGTTGATATTCGTAGAAATAAGTCTTTTATCTGTTCTGGATGGATGGATGGAAACCTATATTTGATCAGACCAAAGATGTACTCACTGCTTGACACTGAATTAATTGATAACTCTAAAAGGTTGAAAGTTTCTCACTCTAACAAGGCGTATCTTTGGCATTTAAGACTTGGTCATATTAATCAGGATAGGATTCAAAGATTGGTGAAAGATGGTCCTCTGGAATCTCTGGAGAAGGTACGACTTCCCCAATGTGAGTCTTGTCTAGAGGGTAAGATGACTAAGAGGTCTTTTGGAGCTAAGGGTACAAGGGCACAGGAGCTCTTAGAAATTGTGCACACTGACGTATGTGGCCCCATGAACGTCATAGCACGAGGAGGGTTCGAGTACTATGTCTCTTTCATAGATGATTACTCGAGGTATGGATATGTGTATCTGATGCACCGCAAGAGCGAAACCTTTGATAAATTCAAAGAGTATCGTGCGGAAGTGGAAAAGCAATTGGATAAATCCATAAAGACACTTCGATCTGATCGAGGTGGCGAATACCTCTCCGATGAATTTCTAGGACATCTTGTAGAGAATGGGATATTATCCCAATTGACTGCACCTGGTACTCCATAACAGAATGGTGTAGCCGAAAGGAGAAACAGGACCTTATTGGATATGGTACGGTCCATGATGAGTTACTCAACACTGCCATTATCATTTTGGGGACATGCTTTACAAACGGCGTGCTATATTCTGAACCAGGTTCCGAGCAAATCAATTCCTAGAACTCCGTATGAATTGTGGCGTGGCAGGAAGCCCTCCCTTGGACATATGAGAATATGGGGCTGCCCGGCACATGTACTGGATGGGGATGCGAAGAAGTTGGAACCAAGATCAGAATTGTGCATGTTTGTAGGGTATCCAAAGGGAACTAAAGGAGGTCTGTTCTATAACCCGAAGGAACAAAAGGTCATTGTCTCAACCCATGCGACATTCTTGGAGGAAAGTCACATGAATGACTTTAAGCCTCGAAGCAAAGTGGTGCTAGAGGAGTTATCGGGTGAAAGAACTGCTCCACAGATTTCGGTCTTGGATGCAAGTCCGAGTTCCAGTGAAAGACCTGCAGACGATCAACAATTTAGGGTGCCTCGTCGTAGTGGGAGGGTTTCTAAGAAACCTAATTTCTTCATGTATGATGCTGAGGTATACCAGGCCGAGGCTCATGAGCATGAGGAAGATCCGGTCACATATGATGAAGCTATAAAGGATGTTGATTCTAGATCTTGGAAACAGGCTATGAACAATGAGATGGATTCTATGAAATCCAACTCTGTTTGGGAACTTGTAGATTTGCCAGATGGGATAAAACCCATTGGATGCAAATGGGTCTACAAAAGAAAGAAGGATGCGGAAGGGAGAGTGGAAACTTTCAAAGCTAGACTGGGTGCAAAGGGATACACGCAAAAGGCTGGAATCGATTACGAGCCTTTTCGCCTGTTGTGTGGCGGCCCGCCCCTCGTAGAGATCATACAATACTATTACAGTTGAGCTTATCGCTAACTGCGATAGATTGTACTCTCATGGGTCGCCGGCTTATCTCTCTCTCTTTTTAAAATTATGTCGTTTTTGGGGAAATTTTTTTTTTCTTTAAACAACATATAAAATCTTTCCTACTATTTACTTTGTTGGCAAGTGCAAAGTAATTTACATATTACAGTACTTTCATAAAATATATAATATTACAAAAGACTGTTTCCCCCTTTTTCCCTTCACTTTAACGCTCAGCGGGAAGACTCTGGCAGTACCATATCCCTTGCCCAGCTATCCCATTTGACACGCGCCATCCCGTCCGCATCCAGTCAAACAAGCTACTGAACTGGTCGCTTACCTGCAACATTAGCAAAAATGGTGAGCTACAGGCTCAGTAAGTTCAAACATGCAAGAAATGAAATTTCTATGAATAGTACTATTCATCATGAATAGTACCATCGACTACTATTCATATATGAATAGTAACTTTGACCACTATTCATACGTGAATAGTAAGGTTGACCACAACACTGTATCACACTAGTACATCTACCGCGATGTTAGTGCTCTCACTAAACTGTATTATGCTCAATTATGGCATAGTTTCAGTTTTAGGTAATTATCTTTAATTATGTTCTGGTTTTGAGCTCAGGTTGGCAGTACCATTTAAGTGCGCATGACTGGGAGCGGTACATTAGTGCTGACCTATACAGCCTTAATCTCATAGCCCCGAAGGCAAAATTTTATATGACTGGGAGCGGTACATTAGTGCTGACCTCCACAGCCTTATTTTCATAGCCCCGAAGGCAAAAATAGTACCTCCCTGTACGGAAGGCTGGTACGCCAGATAGTGGTTTCATTACCGACTTTTTAACATTCTAACCCGGTGACTTCACATTGTCCCGTGGTTAGGAATGGTTCACATTTTAATTTTAGGTGAGTGAGTTTTATTAACCTCGCTCTAGTGCCCGAAGCACAATTAACCATGTGTCCCATTCTTATAGTGCCCGTAGCACATTACGTCTCTCTCTCTACTCTATAATAGTGCCCGTAGCACATATGTACCTAACTTATAGTTAGTACATCAAAATTAGCAACAATAATGCTATATGTTGCAGACAGGTAAATGTCTGAACTTACCTTATCAGACTGTTCCCTTTCTCTCTCTTGAATCTTTGATCGCCTTCCTCGTAGGTCGATTTTTGGATCCTACAGACAAAACTTTGTCTGTTAATTTTTTTTATTTCCATTTATAGCTTTTATTTTTCATTAAAAAGCTTAAATAAAACCTATTTATAACTTTTTAGGCTTTATTTATTATTTTCACCTTTTTTCCCCAACTTTTGCAAAATTACGATTTTACCCCTGACGGAATTTTTCTTGATCCAGACTGCATTTTTGGCTCTCAGGAATATTTCTGACTCTTTTCTAATAATTACCGGGTTCGTTTTTATTTTATTTCCACTTTTTTGCTTTCCCGGCCCTCGGGAAGCACTATTCTGACCCTTACGTCGGTTTAGCGATTTTCTATCGTTTCGGAGCCTCAAATGGACGTTTCACTGGTATTTAAAACATTCATCTAGACTTTCCCGACCTAGGTCTCCGAGGCTCGGGTTTTCCGTTCCCGACTCGGACCTTTATTTCGTTTCCAAAAATGCCCCCCTCGGGGTCGGTTTTTTTTTCAATTTCACTCACGTTTTTCATTTTCAAGGGGACGGGTTACTATTCATGACCCACCCCTTAAAATTTTTTTTTTTATTCAAAATTTTTCGTTAGGGACTCGGGTTTCCGCCCCGGCCCTAACTTTTATTTTTAATTTCCATTTTACCCCGAATGCCATTTTCAAAATTTTGGCAGCATTTCGGCGTAATTTTAAGGCTTCCGGCGTTAGGTACGCCTCGAACCGTATGTACCTGCCACGTACTATACCACAAGCCTATTTTATGTAAAAGTTTTCCAAACTTTTACATAAAAACCCACAAATTCCAATTTCACATTTTAACCCACATCACAAAATTTTTTCCACAATTTTGCCCTTAATTTGGTTTCGGTTTTCACAACCAAACCGAACCAAAAATTTGTCAAACTTTCACCACACTTTAGGCCATTTAATGTCATGTTTTTACCACATTTTCAAGCCCATTTTCTTGGCATTTTTAACCAATTTTCCTAGGGTTTTTACACACTTGTACCCCACAGCCAAAGAATGAAAACATGCCAAACAATTTTGTTTCATTCTTTCCATTATAAATTCATCATTTGCATATTAAATTGCATAATTCCAATCAACCAAATACCACATAAACCATGCAAAAATTTTCTTCCAAATCATTATTAAACCCCACGGCCATTTAATGTAATTCACACCAAGAATTTTTTTAAGCTTTTCACCATGACATACAAGCTTTATTCTTCACCAATTTCAACTTTGAAAGCATGTTAGCAATTAACCACAAAGTTTTCTCATTGGTTACCTAAGGTAACCCACGGATTTACCCTTGAAAAACCAACCAAAATTTGGTTTTTCTTTAAACAAATTACATGGTTTTCCTACTAATTACACCCTTAACAAAACCCAAGCATCAAATCATTGAAAACCACCAAAAATTTTTCCATCTTTTTCACTATTCATCCCATAGTTTTCTTGAAGAAAAACCAAGAAAAAATGCAAACCAAAGAAGGTTACCTTGCTTTCTTGCTTCCTTTGCCTTCAATGAAGTGTTTGATACCACTTTTGTGAAGAAATTTTGGAAGATTTGCTTGGTTCTCCTTGGTGGCTCACGTATTCTCCATGAACACTTAGAAGAAATTTTCTTTCTTTTGGTTTTGGCTTTGAAACAAGTTTCGGCCACTTTATCACAATGTTGCCGACTTAATGAAACCAAAGGCCAATTAATTTAGCCTTCCACCAATGAGAATTAGACATCTTTCAACCTAATTCTTTCCATAATTTTCAAAAATTAAAAAGGTGTATTTTTGGCCAAATCTTGGCCTTTAGATCAAAAAGGCAAATGAATCATGGCCATTAATTCTACCAATCATCATCTTCTTTTTATTTATTAAATGGATTTATGATGTCATAAATGCTAAAGCAAAAGTTGACTTTGACTTTCACTATTCACATTAATTCGACTACTTTTTGACCGGTACCGGTTCGAGCCGAAATTTTCCTGAAATCGTCCCGGCGTGTTCCTGAGGTCTCCTGTGCAGTCGGATCAATTTAAACTGCTTCCGTTTGATCAAAATCAATCCCGGAAGTTTTCCGTCTTTTATTGCTCTGGTTAGGGTTTTCAATGCCGATTTTGCACCGTTTCACCCGTTTCAACTCAGTGAATTTTTCCAACACTGAATTCTTACTCGTCAGTATTGTTAGAACATTTTCATATATTCTAAACAATATAAATACATTTATTTCACTCTTTAAATAGTACAAATTGTTATATACATACATTTGTACATTTTCATCCGAGAATTGCCTGAATTTCCCGGTTGTCACATGTTGCTATGCTGAAGTCTATCCGTATTCTTCTGTCCATTGCTGCGGCTCTCGATTACGAGATCTGGCAAATGGATGTCAAGACGGCATTCTTGAATGGCCATCTTGAAGAGTGTATCTATATGATACAGCCCGAAGGGTTCGTAGCAAAAGGCCAAGATAGGAAAGTCTGCAAGTTGCTTAGATCCATTTATGGATTAAAGCAGGCATCCCGCTCATGGAACCAGAGGTTTGATCAAGCAATTAAGACATTTGGTTTTGAGCAGAATGTTGATGAACCTTGTGTTTATAAACGTATTAAGGATGGAAAAGTGGTCTTTCTGATACTCTATGTCGATGATATACTACTCATTGGGAATGATGTAGGGAATTTATCATCGGTCAAGCTTTGGTTACACCAACAGTTTGACATGAAGGACTTGGGAGAAGCTAATTATGTTCTAGGCATTCGTCTCTTCAGAGATCGAAAGAACAAAATGATAGCATTATCCCAAGCTTCATACATAGATAAAATAATTGACAAATATGCAATGCTAGAGGCAAAGAAAGGCTCACAACCTTCTATTGCCGGTTTAACTCTTTCATTGGATGACTGTCCCAAGACATCGGAAGAAAGAGAGCGTATGAGTAAGGTCCCTTATGCATCCGCTGTGGGTAGCCTTATGTACGCTATGCTTTGCACTCGCCTGGACATATGTTTTGCAGTAGGTATGGTGAGTCGATATCAAGCGAATCCTGGAACCAAGCACTAGCAAGCAGTAAACCATATACTCAAGTATCTTAAGAGAACGAGAGATTATATGCTAGTGTATTCTGGAGGGGACCTAACACCCGTAGGATACACAGACTCAGACTTTCAGACTTGTAAGGATTCGAGGAAATCGACATCTGGATCAGTGTTTTTACTCGGAGGAGGTGCCATTGTGTGGAGGAGCGTGAAGCAGGGCTGCACAGCTGACTCTACTATGGAGGCTGAGTATGTGGCTGCGGCTGAGGCATCTAAAGAAGCGGTTTGGCTCCGCAAGTTCTTTAGAGACCTTGAGGTCATTCCGGGTGTTGACAAGCCTATCAAACTTTACTGTGATAATACAGGGGCTATTGCCAACACAAGGGAATCTCGGCACCACAAGAGGACCAAGCACATCGATCGGAGATATCATATTATTATAGGGCATGTGGAGACAGGACAAGTGGATGTATGTAAGATCGCGTCCGAGGACAACATCGCCGATCCCTTTACTAAGACTTTGGTGGCTAGAAGCTTTGAGAGGCACGTAGAGGCGATGGGGATGCATAACATGGCACATCTGCTGGCTTAGGGCAAGTGGGAGATTGTTAGGAAATGCCCTAAGTATTAAAGACATTTTGATGTATTCATTTTGAACTGGATAATAAAATTATACATAGAGGTTATTCATTACGTTGCTATCTGTCCTTATCTTATTTACATGTTAAAGTAAATGTAAGCAAATATGGCTCACTGACTGCTTGTGTTAAAATTGTTGGAACGTTGCATGCAATGGACTTTTGTATGCGAGAAGACAATGTTCTAAAGTTAGCAGTCTAAACTATGGTCTGTAGTCTATGGGGTTAGACCGAGCATCTAACTCATGTTAAGACTATTATGTTGTCTAAAGCTTTAGAGGGGACGGTCTGTCTTGACTGTCTGGAGCTGGACTCCCAAGTAGAGACATGGATATGTTGCTTGGTGGTGACATATTAGACCGGGACTAAAGCGTGATTGATCTACGTAGTCCGCTATGAGTGGATCAATCTGCTTTTGACGTTCATTGTGCAATAACCTTAATCCTGAGTAAATGAACTACTTTATGTATATGACTTGTGTACCTTGATGTTCCAATAAGCGTCTCAGAGGTAGTAAGCTTATAGGCCGGTTTGTTGGGTGCATGACTTGTATACGATGAAGGGTTTGTTTGCAGATATCAGAATCATAGCTCTGAGGAGTTAAAGGTATCCTCTTAAAGGCATTATACTGAATGTGAAAATGGACAAGGCCTTGGGTCGTCTGCTGGGCGGATGACTTCTTATTCATATATGGTGAATAATCATTTTCTTAATTCGGTAGTATAATGGAACTTTAAGATAGCCTGATCAGTAGGATTAAACGGACTTTGACCTAAGGCTGATCATGGATATCATATGAGGGTTTTGCATACATGACAAGGTCATTGGATGGTAGCTCGTCACAGGCTTACGTAATACGATATATGATTGGGAGTTCAGTTTCAGGTTTATAGTGGTGTGACTCTGAAATTAGTGATCATATGATTGAGTTGTTCGGTAAAGAATGATGATCATATGGAATCACGGGAGCCCGATTATATATGTCCAATCAGTCCCTCTACTAGCTCCACATAATTCCTTAACGTTTGGAAAATTGATTTGTGTATGCCATTGGCTAGTTTATTATGCATGGATGGTGATGACACAGGATTAGGATGGTAGACAAGATTCTCTCCGGTTGGATTCAGATTTTGTTTTGGATAATAGAGTACACAATTATTCGAACTCCAAATAAAGTTGCTATGATTTTATTTGAGATTGGATTGGAGTTGTAGAAAATTATCCATGAGAACAAGAATATGAAACACAACCGTTTTGTGGAATTTGAAATTTGAATTTTGAAATTTGAAATTTGAAATTTGAAATTTGAAATTTGAAATTTGAAATTTGAATTTTGAATTTGAAATTTGAATTTGAAATTTGAATTTGAAATTCGAATTTGAAATTTGAATTTGAAATTTAAATTTGAAATTTGAAATTTGAAATTTGAAATTTGAAATTTGAATTTGAAATTTGAAATTCAAATTTTGAATCACAGTCCAAGTAGGATTCGAATTTGTTGTGAAAAATCCACAAGGTTTGAAATTCGAATTTGAGTTGGATTTGGAGAGGATAATATTGTTAGAATCCTACTTGAATTTTGAATCCAAATCCCAACAAAAGTGGGTGAATTTTTTGAGGATTATCCTCAATGGAAAATTCGGTTTTTGTGGATAAGATTCAAGGGAAAATTCAAGTTTCAATCCTAGTTGAATTTGGATTCTCTCCTTCCCTAAAAGTGGTCGAAATTTTGGAGCCTTAGTCCAAGGAAAATTCGGTTATTTTTGGATAAGGTTGAGATGAGATTTAGCTTGAAAAATCCTAGTGGAATTTTGATTCTTCCTTATCCTAAAAGTGGCCGAAATCTTTAGGGAAGATACACCTTGAAATTTTTGGATTTTTTGGTTGAAAAAGGGAGATAAAATTCTAGTTAAAATCTTGTTGAGATTTGGATTGGATCTATCCTAAGAAAACCGAATTTTTAGTGGAGATTCTCCCTTGGAAAAATTCAGATTTTATGGGTTTGGATAAGGGAAAATATCTTTTCCTAATCCAATTCAAATTCAGAGATTCACCTCATGTAGGTCTATAAATAGAGGTCCTGCCACTCCAGTTCTCTCAGACCACAGACTCTCAGGTGAGCAGGCTTATTGTTGCACAGCTCATCGTGACAATAAAGTTCTTTAGAGATCTGGGTGGTCGGAAGAAGACTAGCAGTGCTAGCATACCGATCGAGGTTCAGAGTGCCCACACACTCAGCCATTCGGGAATTGGAGAATAGTAGAGAAGGCTAGTTGGTTGAAGCCTCCGGTCATTCTCCTCCTGCAAGATTGGCGTCCTTGAGGTATGAGTTTTAATTGTTGTTGGTTTATTGTATATGGCATCATGAGATATTTAACGATCTAAAATTTTTATTGTTCCGCTGCGCCACTCTGATACGTTTTTACCGGTTTATTTTCCTACATAAAATGAGTTTAAATGATAATTTTTATAGTATGTTAAATATAATACCATGCACAAGTTGTTGCACAGCATGTTTAAGAGCTTTTAGTTTCACAATCACGTAGATTGATGAAAGAACAAGTTAGATGCCATATATCCCTATCGCATAAGATTAGGGATAGCCTAAAAGAGCATATGGCCAAATCAGATAAATAAGATGGAAATTTATAGGTGCATCGTACTGGCCTTTTCAGTTGAAATTAAGTTAAGATAAAGCAGAAAGTTGAGCATCCGTTGATGGTGTGACGTCCTGTGCCCTCAATGGCCCGAATCTGCACTAAAAACTTGCTACTTTAAATAATACTTATTCATTCTTGCAATTGATACTTCAATTTACTTAATTAGATACCATAAATTTTAGGGATTTTTTTTTTGACAGCATACATATTTACTATTCACGTATAGGTACTATTAATAACTACTGTTCAAAAATACCGCTAACGATTACTATTCAAAAATATTGTTTAACAGTTACTATTCATAAATACTAATTAACAGTTACTATTCAAAAATACTGTTTAACCATCACTATTCAAAAATACTATTTAATGATTACTATTCATAAATACTGTTTACTCAAAATTTATGTGGAAGAATACTCGTGGTGTGTCCACAACCTCCCCTCGCATCCGCCTCTGCCGCCGTCATCGTCCATAGATGATTAAGCCGTAGGACGCTTACCTATAGTTTGAACACACTCCATGAGCTTTACGTCCAGTAAGTACAACATGTTTACCACAAAACATGTTTAAAACATAATACATACTTAAAATCCCATAGTAGTTCATATAGCACTTGTCATAACATCACATAACATGTCATTGAATATCACACTTTACATAACATATGCATAACAGAATATATCGTGTATTGTAATGCATCTTTCTGTAACTGAAAGCATGTGAACTATAACTAATGCATGATCCGGTTATATTCGTTTTTGCTTCAAACTTCTCATTTCTCTTTCTTCTTATCTATTTAAGGCCCATGTGTCAGCACCGTGTGTGTGCAAACCAATGGTAATGCCCAAGGTCACTAAAAGCCGAAGAGCCATCAACGGATACTCAACTTTCTGCTTTGACTTAACTTAAGAACCTCTTCAACTGAAAAGGCCGGTATGACACATCTATTTAATTCCATCTTGTTTATCTGTTCTAACCACATGCTTTTCTAAGCTGTCCCTAGTCCTACGCGGTAGGGATATATGGCTTCTAACATGATCTTTCACCAATCTACTTGATTAGGAAACTATATGCTCCTAACTGTGGTATGCATCAATGTGTGCATGACATAAATACTTAACATACTATAAAAACATCATTTTAACATCATTTTCATTCATCCTGTAGGCTGAGTTATACTTACCTAAATGCAAGCAATTGCATACTTGTACTTACGCCTCTATCAGCTTGTAGGTTACCACCTGTCATCATTAACATATTTTATCAGCATCTTCGTTGAGTTACTAATACTGTTAGTGACTATTAGTTGAGGTTCTATGTGATACTGAGGTCCATCGGTACCCTATTGTCTTACTTTGGGAATTTGGCATCTTACTACTAGCGTGGTTTGATTAACTGTCTTACTGGCAGATTAATCTTCGTTCCTCATAGTGTTGTTCAGAACACTATCCTTGACTGGTTGCTGACCAGTCAACTAACCGGTTACCTCTGGTATCGGTAACTAGGTAGCCTACCGGTTTACTATGCGTACACTTGGTGTAGTAACCAATCGAGTTACTTATGCCTATTTGGGGTGTGGTAGCCTATTGGGCTACTATTCCATGGTGTAGTGGCTTATCGGGCCACTATGGCTTGTTTGGTATAGTAACCTACCAGGCTACTAAGGCTTGTTTGGTGCGGTAGCCCACTAGGCTACATACACTTGTTTTATTTAAGAAAAATCATTTTGGTTGCCTTATAAAATTCTTGGTAAAATTATGTATTTGGAACCCGTCCCCTTATCACCCCATAGGAAGGTGGGGGATGTTTTTATGAAAACCAAGTTTATATTTTAAGGTGTTAAAAATACATCTTTATTTGAAGTATGTAGAACACAAATTTTTTTTTTATGTTTGTATTTTAAAGGTGGTTTTGAACCCCTCTTGAAAATAGTTTTGAAACTTGACCGAAATGACTTTGTTTGTGACTTTGACGAACATAAAAGTTTTCATCCTTAACGAGAAGAACAAATCTTGTGTTCACCTCGAAACTTAATTCTAACTCTAACCGGCCCTAATCTTATTAAAATTGTGGCCTATGTGCCCAGTTTTAACAAAAACAATCCCAGTTGCATTGTTTTGAAAACTACTCTGTTTAAGGCCCGAAACGGCTTAATTTTTAAAACACATGTAGGTCATTCTCAAAGGCTCAACAAGATCTACAACTTTCATGTTGAGCCCAAAGTCTAGTTCGGACTCTAAGGGGTCCATTTTTAATAAAACCCGAGACTAGTTTCTGGGTTCAGATTTTGTGCCTAGTATTGTTCCCAGTTTTGGGTACCGAGTAAAAACCACTCGAAAAACCTATCTTAGTATCATTTTTGGCCAAAGGCTATTTGATGTAAAATTGACCATAACAAAATTTTCTTAAAACACTATGTTTTACCAAATCCCAAGATCAGACTCTAAGGGGGTCAAAATAGCCAAAATCCGTGGCTTTTTTCTTGAGGACAGATTTGTGTCCAGCCACACCATTAATCATTTATGTATCTCACATACTCATAACCATATGTAAAAATTGTAAACACAATCACAACCATTTAAACTTAAAAATAGAAATCTAAGGGCTCAAAATAAAATTATTACAAACCATGTGCATGAACAAATACACATAAATGGCCTTGATCAAGATCTTAAAAATCACTAACCATAAAAGCAAGGGTTTTAGGCTATTGCCTTTGTGCTTTGAATCAAGCACAACTTGAACTAAGGTTTGAATGGAAAAGTGTCTACTGGAAACCAAAGAAATGAGGGTCAGTTTTGTGCTATCAAAACACCAAAATAATTTCTCTTAGCATTAACTCAAACAAAGAACTAAAACCACAAAGATTGATCTAGAACCTTACCCTTGAGAGACTGAAGATGACTTGGAAATGATTCCTCCTAGAACAAGCTTGAAAAGGTTGGCTTTTGGTAAATTTTTGATAAAGTTTTGAACTTGAAAAAGGGTAGTTTTGGGGGTTAAGGGTGGTTGGCTGCTACTTGGAAAAGAGAGAGAATAAGCTGAAATTTTTGGAGTGTGAAAATGAAGAAACTTAAGTCCTAGTTATAGCCATCCCTTTTATAGGTAATCCTAAACTTTCTTAGCCAACTTAAGCTTGATTAATCAAGCCAACTTTAGGCTAATTTTGGGGACAAAAACCTGTCCTTCTCAGTCCCAAAATCGGAAGAGTATGCAGCCATTTAAGGGAGAGGGTGAGAGAGGAATGGTGATGGAGAATTTAATATTGTTTGTACAATGTGTCATAAATTACCCTAATATTTTATTTGTCACTTTTTGGGGTTTTTAACTGCTGAAAACTAGCTGGTTTTCTAGCTAGAGAACATGGTTTTGGAGCCAAGAAAATTTATCTGTATTGCTCTCTTCGCAGTCTAGTTTTATTCTATGGTTTTCGGTCCTTTCTCAATAGCGTTCTAATTTTCACCTAGAAATCTGATTTTCTATACTGATAATTTCTAGTTAGTCTATACTGCCTAAGACCCCATTCTATACCAATCTACTATTCATTTCTATACTGTGGTTGTGTCTACACTGTGTTGTACTTATACATGCATACTGAAGCGTTTTCATGCAACATTTTCAACATAGTCTCTCTTAGCTAAATCAGACGTGTTGATTTCTATTTTATTAGTCTTATATCCGTCCGAGGTCGTCTGGACCTCTTTCTTGGTATTGTACCCTACTAGTGTTTCTATCGCTGTTATGCTCAGACATTCAGTCCGAGCGTTCTAGTGATCTGTTCATCAGTCTTGTGTCAGGAAATAATCATCTGGACTAGCTTCCTGATACTGTGTATTTCACACATTTATAAATATAATAGGGTGGATCGGATTCACTGTGAGATACCCCCCTTCCAATTTATGAATAGAAATAAACAATACCGTATCTCTTTAATATACCTTCCAATTACTCATTGTATAGTAATTAGGTTTCATACATTTTAAGAGTCTGCACAGTGACTTTTTGCTCATTACATGGCCTTTTACACGGCCTCCTACACAGGTATGTACAAGGCTACCTAGGCGTGTACCAGTTGAGCCTTGCTCAACATGGCCGTGTCTTGGAACAAACTCATTTTATTGATTGGTGCATGGCCTTTTAAACGGTCGTGTACCTGGGCGTGTCACACTATACGACCATGTACACCTACACGACCTCTAACATTCCAATAACCCAATCATTACACGGTCACTTACACCGCCGTGTACTTGACTATGTTCACCTACATGACCATGTTTACTCACACGGCCTAACGTAGTGCATAGTACTAATAGTACACGGCCACTTACACGGCCGTGTACATAACCATGTTCACCTACATGGCCATGTACAGTTGCACGGCCATTTTCACGCGCACAGTCTGGACAGTACACGGCCATGTACATGCTCGTGTTCTTCAATTTTTACACTAAAATGCATCAATTTGTTCTTCAATTTCTCATTAATTGAAATTCTAAGTTAAAGGAATGAGGTGGTCCTTACGACCTACCCCCTTTACAAAATTTTCGTCCTCAAAAATTAGAATAGATCCGGGAAGTCTCTTCTCATATCCTCTTCCCATTCCCATGTGGCTTCTTCTAGGTTGTGGTTCCGCCACAACACCTTTACAAGTGGGATAACTTTATTCCTGAGGACTTTATCTTCCTTAGCTAGAATTCGCACTGGTCTTTCTTCATAGATCAGATCGACGTGTACTTCCATCGGTTATTAGCTTAAAATGTAAGAGCTGTCAGGTACATACTTCTTCAACATCGAGACGTGGAACACATTATACACTGATGCTAGTTCGGGAGGAAGCACTAATCTATAAGCTACCTTCTTTACTCTATCAAGAATCTCGAAGTGTCCTATATATCTAGGACTAAGCTTTCTTTTCATCCCAAAGTGCATCACCCCCTTCATGGGTGCCACCTTGAGAAAAACTGAATCTCCTTCTCGAAATTCGAGGGGCCTTCGTCGTTTATCCATGTAACTCTTCTGGCCGCTATGGGCTGTATCCAATCTCTCTTGTATAAGCTTCACATCTTCTGTTGTGCTCTTGATGAAGTCTGTGCTAGTAAGCTGTTTCTCTCCATTTTCATGCCAATGCATCGGAGATCTACATTTCCTTCCATATAGTGCCTCGTACGGTGCCATTTCGATCGAGGAATGGTAGCTGTTTTGTACAAGAACTCTATCAATGGTAGCTTCTGATCCCAGGTCCCTTTGAAATCTAGGGTACACGCTCTCAACATATCCTCTAATGTCTGAATAGTTCTTTCAGACTGGCCATCAGTTTGAGGGTGGAAGGCTATACTAAATTTCAACTTGGTTCCCATTGAAGCTTGAATGCTCTGTCAAAACCTTGAAGTAAAGTGTCTATCGTGATTTGAAATGATCGATTTTGGTACACCGTGCAGTCTTACTATCTAAGCTATATACATTTCGGCTAACCTTTCCACTGAATAGCTTAGCTTCATCACTAAAAATCGAGCTGCTTTTATTAATCGGTCCACAATTACCTAGATAACATCATTTTTGCTTGATGTCCTGGGCAATCCGACCATGAAATCCATTGTGATCTGCTCCAATTTCCACTCCAGTAGCTCGATCTTTTGCAGTTCTCCTCTCGGTTGCTGATGTTTTACTTTGATTTTCTGGCAAGTAAGGCACTTTGTAACAAATTCAACAACATCATTTTTCATTCCTGACCACCAAAAGCTCTCCTTTAGATCCTGATACACCTTATTTACCCCTGGATGTACCGAGTACAGTGTGTCGTGGGCCTCTAATAGGATTCTTTTTATGAGTTCTTCCTTCTTTGGAACACATACTCTATCTCTAAAATAGAGTGTGCCATCCTTAGATACTTGAAACTCTGAACTCTGTCCCTCTATTGCCTCCTTTTTAAGCTTCATCAGGATTGAATCGAGGTCATGGCCAGCTTTAATTTCTTCTAGTAGCGTGGATTGGAGGGTCAGTTCAGACAACCTCCCCATTAAAACCTCAATTTTGTTGCTACGTATCTCATTTTATAGTGTCTTTGGCAAGGCGTGGATTGCCATGAGTGACGAGGTATGCTTCTTACTTAATGCATCGGCCACCTTATTTGCCTTCCCTGGATGACATAGGATTTCACAGTCATAATCCTTTGCCAGTTCCAGCCATCTTCTCTGCCTCATGTTGAGCTCTTTTTGTGTGAAGATATACTTTAGGCTCTGGTGGTCTATGTAGATCTCACACTTGACGTCATATAGATAGTGCCTCCATATTTTGAGTGTGAAAATGGCCGTTGCAAGCTCCAGGTCATGCATCAGTTAATTCTGTTCGTGGTTCTCGAGTTGTCATGGAGCATTTGCGACCACTTTACCACTCTGCATCAGTACAGCTCCTAACCCAGTCTTTGATGCATCACTATAAATCATAAAATTTCCTTGTCCAGCATCCGGTATAGTCAAGATTGGAGCACTCGTCAGTTTGCTTTTTAACTCCTGGAAGCTTTTCTTGCACTTGTCAGTCTACTGATACTTCTTTTCCTTCTTGGTCAGTGCTATGAGTGGTGCGGCTAGCATTAAGAATCCTTCAACAAAACGTCGATAATATCTCGATAATCCTAAAAAGCTACAAATTTTTGTTACATTCTTCGGAGTTAACCAGTCACTAACTGCCTCGACCTTTGTAGGATCTACTGATATGCCTTCTTTGGAGATCACATGACCAAGAAAATGGACCTTCTCCAGCCAAAATTTGCATTTGGAAAATTTGGCATACAGCTGATGCTCCTTTAACTTGAGTAGAATGGCTCGCAGATGCTCCTCGTGCTCCTCCTTTATCTTAAAATATACAAGTATGTCATCGATGAATACAATGATAAACTTTTCTAAGAACTCCTTAAAGATGCGGTTCATTAGGTCCATGAAAGCTGCGGGGGCGTTCGTCAATCTGAATGACATGACAAGGAACTCGTAGTGTCCATATCGAGTTTGGAAAGCAGTCTTAGGTATGTCTTCATCCCTTATTCGTAGTCGGTGATACCCAGAACGTAAGTCAATCTTGAAGAATATGGCAGTGCCTCGGAGCTGGTTGAACAGATCATCAATCCATGGCAACGGATACTTGTTCTTTATCATGATCTTGTTCAGCTCCCTGTAGTCCATGAACATTCTCAGTATTCTATCCTTCTTCTTAATGAATAAGACAGACACTCCCCATGGCGAACAGCTCTGTTGGATGAATCCTTTGTCCACCAGATCCTTCAACTGGATCTGGAGTTCCTTTAGCTCTGCCGGGACCATTCTATATAGGGCCTTGGATATAGGGGCTGATCCTGGTAACAGCTTGATCTCAAATGAAATCTCTCGCTCCAATGGAAGTCCTAGAAGATCTTCAGGGAACACTTCCATAAACTCTTGAACTACTGGTACGTTGTCTGGTCCTGTCTCTGCCTCCTAAAACTTGTCTACGATGTGTGTGAGGAATCTGATGCATCCACTAGATAGAAGCTTGTAAGCCTTCATAGCCAATATCATCATCTTAGGTTGTTTTAGCGATAAACCCTCATAGACAAACTTCTCGTGTCCGACTGGCTCGAAGGTAACCTCTCGTCTCCGACAGTTTATGACAGCATGGTACTTGGCAAGGAAATCCTTCCCTACTATCTCGCCATAATCGTGCGTGTCTAGGATGATCAGGTTGATACTTAGCTCCTGTCTGTAGATAATTACTATTATATGGCGTAGCTAGTAATTAGATAACAAAACTTCGCCAGAGGGAAGAGCAGTTTGAAAAGTTTGGTTCATTCTATCTATGTTCTAGCCTATCTTCCTAGCAAACTCTGACGATACGAATGAATGTGTTGCTCCAAAATCAAATAAAACCAGTGCGATGGAGTTGGCAACAGAAAGCTGACTTGTCACCATAATCGAGGTTCTGGCCTTTGCATCCTCACGAGTGAAGGTGTAAATCCTCCCTTGTGGCTCTGGAGCTTCTAATCTGCCTTGGTTGATTGACGAGCCTTCAATTCTTCCTTGGACGGCATGCAGCTGTCTGCTATTAGGGTGGGCTTGGCTTGATTGATTCCATGGGTTCGAGCGGCAGTGCTTGGCGAAGTTGCCTTCCTTGCCACATATGTAACAGCTACTGGTGCCCTGACGGCATTCTATGGGATGGTTCTTCCCATAATTAGGATAAGGTGGGTGTTGGTTGCCATTTCCTCTACTGTTGTGCTTCTTTTACGGGAAATTCCTCTGCTGTTCCTGGTTGCTCTGGTTTCCTTTTCTTTTGTTATTGTTGTGGTTGGACTGTCTGTGGTGTTGACTGGCCCCTGTGTTCTGGCCCTTGTGCTGTGAGTCAATTCGGCCTTCCCTTGATCTACTTCGACTGATTTTTCTCTTCTCTCTTTGCCTTGAAGATCTGGGGCCTTCTCTCCTTGTCCTGGGCTAGCTAATATTCGACCTGGATGGCCCTACTGACACATTCGGCCACAGTTACAGGCCTATGGCTGCCGCTACAGACTTAGACTGCAATGTCTGTCTGGAACATTTTCAGCATCCTCCGGACTTTTTCTTTCTCGATCGGTACTAAGTTGGGGCAAAGTCGAGCTAGTTGCTCAAACTTCCTTACGGCCTCCATAATCTGTAGGAAATAAATCGATAAAAAACACATCAGAGCAGTGCAGCAGAACAATAAAAAATTTTTAAGATCACTAAATATCTCATGATGCCATATACAATAAATTAACAATAATAAAACTCATACCTCAGGAGGATGCTAACTACAAGAGGAGAATAATTGGAGGGCTTCAACCAACTAGCCTTCTCTACTATTCTCCAATTCCCGGATGACAGAGTGTGTGGGTACTCTAAACCTCGATCGGTATGCTAGCACTGCTAGTCTTCTTCCGACCACCCAGATCTCTAAAGAACTTATTGTCACGGTGAGTTGTGCAATAATAAGCCCACTCACTCGAGAGTCTATGGTCTGAGAGAACTGGAGTAGCAGGACCTCTATTTATAGACTTGCATGAGGTGATCCTTCGAATTCAAATTGGATTAGGAGAAGATTTTCTCCCTTATCCACTCACAAAAATCCGAAATTAACAAGGCCAAAATCAAGGGTAAATTCGGGCACTTTTTGGGATTTTGCAATCCAAATTCAAACAGGATTTTAACTTGAATTTTATCTCCTCATTTATCCATAATAACCGAATTTCCCTAGTGCCAAAATCATGACTAGATTTAGCCATTAAAAGTAAGGAGAATCAAAATCCAAATAGGATTTTCTAGCTTGAATTTAATCTCATCCTTATCCACAAATAATTGAAAAATCTCCTTGGATTTATCCAATAATTTTCATCCACTTTAGGTAGGAAAAGAATCAAAATTCAACTAGGATTTTCTTGCTTGAATTTCCCTTGAACCTTATCCACAAAAACTGAAAATATCTAGGAGGATTTTCCTCAACAAAAATTCGGCCACTTTTGATAGAATTAAGATTCAAAATCCAAGTAAGATTCAAACAAGATTTTCCTCCCCTTTATCCAAATTAAAACCAAATTTTCTCTTGTCGATAATCCATAAAAAATTTGAATCCTATATGGATTGTGATTCAAAATTTGAATTTCAAATTTTAAAGTTCAAATTTTAAAATTCAAACTTCAAATTCAAATTTCAAATTTAAATTTCGAATTCAAATTTCAAATTTAAATTTCAAATTCAAATGTCAAACTCGAATTTCAAATTTAAATTTCAAATTCAAAATTTAAATTTTAAATTTTAAATTTCAAGTTTCAAATTTCAAATTTCAAAATCCACAAAAAATTGTATTTCAAATTTTTGTTCTTATGGATAATTTTCTACAACTCCAATCCAGTCTAAAATAAAATCATGGCAATATTATTTGGAGCTCGAATAATTATGTACTCTATTATCCAAAACAAAATCTGAATTCAATCGGAGAGAATCTTGTCCACCATCCTAATCCTATGTCAACACCATCTATGCATAATCAACTAGCCAATAAGCATACACAAATCAATTTGCCAACTGTTAAGGAATTAGGTGTAGCTAGTAGAGGGACCAATTGGACATATATAATTGGGCTCCCGTGAATCCATATGATCATCATTCTGTATCGAACATCTCAATCATATGATCACTAATTTCAGAGTCATACCATTATAAACCTGAAACTGAACTCCCAATTATATATCGTATTACGAAAGCCTATGACAAGCTAATGTCCAATGACCTTATCATGTATGCAAAACCCTCATATGATATCCATGATCAACCTTAGGTCAAAGTCTGTTTAATCCTACTGATCAAGCTATCTTAAAGTTCCATTATATTACCGAATAAGAAAATGATTATTTACCATATGTGAATAAGAAGTCATCTGCCCAGCAGACGACCCAAGGCCTTGTCCATTTCAACATCCAATATAATGCCTTTAAGAGGATACCTTTAACTCCTTAGAGTTATGATTCCGATATCTGTAAACAAACCCTTCATCGTATACAAGTCATGCACCCAACGAACCGGTCTATAAGCTTACTACCTCTGAGATGCTTTAGCCATTAGAACATCAAAGTACACAAGTCATATACATGAAGTAGTTCATTTACTCAAGATTAAGGTTATTGCATAATGAACATTAAAAGTAGATTGAACCACTCATAGCGGACTACGTAAATCAATCACGCTGTAGTCCCGGTCTAATATGTCACCACCAAGCAACATATCTATGTCTCTACTTGGGAGTCTATGCTCCGGACAGTCAAGACAAACTGTCCCCACCATGGCTCTAGATAACATAATAGTCTTAACGTAAGTTAGATGCTCGGTCTAACCCCATAAACTACAGACCTTAGTTTAGACCGCTTACTTTAGAACATTGTCTTCTCGCATGCAAAAGTCCATTGCATGCAATGTTCTAACAGTTTTAACACAAGCGGTTGTTAGGAAATGCCCCAAGCATCAGAGACATTTTGATGTATTTATTTTGAACTATATAATAAAATTATATATAGAGGTTATTCATTATATTGTTGTGTGTCCTCATTTTATTTACATGTTAAAGTAAATGTAAGTAAATATGGCTCCCTGACTGCTTGTATTAAAACTGCTAGAACGTTGCATGCAATGGACTTTTGTATACGAGAAGACAATGTTCTAAAGCAAGCGGTCTAAACTAAGGTCTGTAGTCTATGGGATTAGACCGAGCATCTAACTCATGATAAGACTATTATGTTGTCTAAAGCCATGGTGGGGACGGTTTGTCTTGACTGTGTAGAGCATAGACTCCCAACTAGAGACATAGATATGTTGCTTGGTGGTGGCATATTAGACCTGGACTAAAGCGTGATTGATCTACATAGTCCGCTATGAGTGGATCAATCTGCTTTTGACATTCATTGTGCAGTAACCTTAATCCTGAGTGGATGAACAGCTTCATGCATATGACTTGTGTACTTTGATGTTCCAATGGCTAAAGTGTCTCAGATGTAGTAAGCTTATAGACCTGTTCGTTGGGTGCATGACTTGTATACAATGAAGGGTTTATTTACAGATATCAGAATCATAGCTCTAATAAGGAGTTAAGGGTATCTTCTTAAAGGCATTATACTGGATGTGAAAATGGATAAGGCCTTGGGTCGTCTGCTGGGCGGATGACTTTTTATTCACATATGGTGAATAATCATTTTCTTATTCGGTAGTATAATGGAACTTTAAGATAGCCTGATTAGTAGGATTAAACGGGCTTTGACCTAAGGCTGATCATGGGTATCATATGAGGGTTTTGCATACATGACAAGGTCATTGGATGATCGCTCATCATTGTAGGAAAATAAATCAGTAAAAACGTACTAGAGTGGCGCAGCGGAACAATAAAAATTTTTAGATCGTTAAATATCTCATGATGCCATATACAATAAACCAACAACAATTAAAACTCATACCTCAAGGACGCCAATCTTGCAGGAGGAGAATGACCGGAGGCTTCAACCAACTAGCCTTCTCTACTATTCTCCAATTCCCAAATGGCTGAGTGTGTGGGCACTCTGAACCTCGATCGGTATGCTAGCACTGCTAGTCTTCTTCCGACCACCCAGATCTCTAAAGAACTTTATTGTCACGATGAGCTGTGCAACAATAAGCCTGCTCACCTGAGAGTCTATGGTCTAAGAGAACTGGAATGGCAGGACCTCTATTTATAGACCTGCATGAGGTGATTCTCTGAATTAGAATTGGACTAGGAAAAGATATTCTCCCTTATCCATAACCATAAAAATCCGAATTTTCTATGGGAGATTCTCAACAATAAAATCCGGCCATTATGGATAAATCCAATCCAAATCTAAACAAGATTTTAACTAGAATTTTATCTCCCCTTTTTCAACCAAAAAATCCGAAATTCCTAGGAGAAAATCTCCTCAAAAAATTCGGCCACTTTTAGGATAAGGGAGAATGAAAATTCCACTAGGATTTTCAAGCTTGAATCTTATCTCAACCTTATCCAAAATAACCGAATTTTCCTAGGAGATTTCCTCAATAATTTCGGCCACTTTTCAGGGAAGGAGAGAATCCAAATTCAATTAGGATTGAAACTTGAATTTTTCCTTTGAACCTTATCCACAAAAACCGAAATTCCATTGAGGATCATCCTCAAAATTTCGTCCATAATTTGTTAGGATTTAGATTCAAAATTCAAGTAGGATTCTAACAAGATTATCCTCTCCAAATCTAACTCAAATTCGAATTTCAAACCTTGTGGATTTTCCACAACAAATTCGAATCCCACTTGGACTGTGATTCAAAATTTGAATTTCGAATTTCAAATTCAAATTTCAAATTTCAAATTTCAAATTTCAATTTCAATTTCAAATTTCAAATTCGAATTTCAAATTCAAATTTCAAATTCAAATTTCAAATTCAAAATTCAAATTTCAAATTTCAAAATTCAAATTTCAAAATCCACAAAACGGTTGTGTTTCAAATTCTTGTTCTCTTGGATAATTTTCTACAACTCCAACCAATCTCAAATAAAATTATGGCAACTTTATTTGGAGTTCGAATAATCGTGTACTCTATTATCCAAAATAAAATCTGAATCCAACCGGAGAGAATCTTGTCTACCATCCTAATCCTGTGTCAACACCATCCATGCATAATAAACCAGTCAATAGCATACACAAATCAATTTGCCAAACGTTAAAGAATTATGTGGAGCTAGTAGACGGACTGATTGGACATATATAATCGGGCTCCCGTAAATCCATATGATCATCATTCTTTTACCGAACAACTCAATCATATGATCACTAGTTTCAGAGTCACACCACTATAAACCTGAAACTGAACTCCCAATTATATACCGTATTACATAAGCCTGTTACAAGCTATCGTCCAATGACCTTGTCATGTATGCAGAACCTTCATATGATATCCATGATCAGCCTTAGGCCAAAGTCCATTTAATCCTACTGATCAGGCTATCTTAAAGTTCCATTATACTACCGAATAAAGAAAATGATTATTCACCATATGTGAATAAGAAGTCATCCGCCCAGCAGACGACCTAAGGCCTTGTCCATTTTCACATTCAGTATAATGCCTTTAAGAGGATACCCTTAACTCCTCATTAGAGCTATGATTCCAATATCTATAAATGAACCCTTCATCGTATACAAGTCATGCACCCAACGAACCGGTCTATAAGCTTACTACCTCTGAGACGCTTTAGCCATTGGGACATCAAAGTACAAAGTCATATACATGAAGCTGTCCTTTTACTCAAGATTAAGGTTACTGCATAATGAACGTCAAAAGCAGATTGATCCACTCAAAGCGGACTTCGTAGATCAATCACGCTTTAGTACCGGTCTAATATGTCACCACCAAGCAACATATCCATGTCTCTACTTGGGAGTCCAGCTCCAGACAGTCAAGACAAACCATCCCCTTCAAGGCTTTAGACAACATAATAGTCTTAACATGAGTTAGATGCTCGGTCTAACTCCATAGACTACAGACCATAGTTTAGACTGTTAACTTTAGAACATTTTCTTCTCGCATACAAAAGTCCATTGCATGCAACGTTCTAACAGTTTAACACAAGCAATCAGGGAGCCATATTTGCTTACATTTACTTTAATATGTAAATAAGATGAGGACAGATAGCAATGTAATGAATAACCTCTATATATAATTTTATTATCCAGTTCAAAATAAATATATCAAAATGTCTCTAATGCTTAGGGTATTTCCTAACAATCTCCCACTTGCCCTAAGCCAGTAGATGTGCCATGTTACGCATCCCCATCGCCTCTATGTGCCTCTCAAAGCTTCTAGCCACCAAAGTCTTAGTAAAGGGATCGGCGATGTTGTCCTCGGACGCGATCTTACATACATCCACTTGACCTGTCTCCACGTGCCCTCTAGTAATATGATATCTCCGATTAATGTGCTTGGTCCTCTTGTGGTGCCGAGATTCCCTTGTGTTGGTAATAGCCTCTGTATTATCACAGTAAAGTGTGATAGGCTTGTCAACACCCGGAATGACCTCAAGGTCTCTAAAGAACTTGCGGAGCCAAACCGCTTCTTTAGATGCCTCAGCCGCAGTCACATACTCAGCCTCCATAGTAGAGTCAGCTGTGCAGCCCTGCTTCATGCTCCTCCACACAATGGCACCTCCTCCGAGTAAAAACACTGATCCAAGTGTCGATTTCCTTGAATCCTTACAATTCTGGAAGTCTGAGTCCGTGTCTCCTACGGGTGTTAGGTCCCTTCCAGAATACACCAGCATATAATCCCTCGTTCTCTTAAGATACTTGAGTATATGCTTTACAGCTTCCCAGTGCTTGGTTCCAGGATTTGCTTGATATCGACTCACCATACCTACTGCAAAACATATATCTGGGCGAGTGCAAAGCATAGCGTACATAAGGCTACCCACAGCGGATGCATAAGGGACCTTACTCATACGCTCTCTTTCTTCCGATGTCTTGGGACAGTCATCCAATGAAAGAGTTAGACCGGAAATAGAAGGTTGTGAGCCTTTCTTTGCCTCTTGCATAACATATTTGTCAATTGTTTTATCTATGTATGAAACTTGGGATAATGCTATCATTTTGTTCTTTCGATCTCTAAAGAGACGAATGCCTAGAACATAATTAGCTTCTCCCAAGTCCTTCATGTCAAACTGTTGGTGTAACCAAAGCTTAACCGATGATAAGTTCCCTACATCATTCCCAATGAGTAGTATATCATCGACATAGAGTATCAGAAAGACCACTTTTCCATCCTTAATACGTTTATAGACACAAGGTTCATCAACGTTCTGCTCAAAACTAAATGTCTTAATCACTTGATCAAACCTCTGGCTCCATGAGCGAGATGCGTGCTTTAATCCATAAATGGATCTAAACAATTTGCAGACATTCCTTTCTTGGCCTTTCGCTATGAACCCTTCGGGCTGTATCATATAGATACACTCTTCAAGATGACCATTCAAGAATGCCGTCTTGACATCCATTTGCTAGATCTCGTAATCGAGAGCCGCAGCAATGGACAGAAGAATACGGATAGACTTCAGCATAGCAACAGGCAAAAAGGTTTCATCGTAATCGATTTCAGCCTTTTGCATGTACCCCTTTGCAACCAGTCTAGCTTTGAAAGTTTCCACTCTCCCTTCCGCATCCTTCTTTCTTTTGTAGACCCATTTGCATCCAATGAGTTTTATCCCATTCGGCAAATCTACAAGTTCCCAAACAGAGTTGGATTTCTTAGAATCCATCTCATTGTTCATAGCCTGTTTCCAAGATTTAGAATCAACATCATTTACCACTTCATCATAAGTGACCGGATCATCCTCATGCTCATGAGCCTCGGCCTGGTATACCTCAGCATCATACATGAAGAAATTAGGTTTCTTAGAAACCCTCCCACTACGACGAGGTGCCCTAAATTGTTGATCGTCTGCAGGTCTTTCACTTGAACTTGGACTTGCGTCCAAGACCGAAATCTGTGGAGCAGTTCTTTCACCCGATAACTCCTCTAGCACCACTTTGCTTCGAGGCTTAAAGTCATTCATGTGACTTTCCTCCAAGAATGTCGCATGGGTTGAGACAATGACCTTTTGTTCCTTCGGGTTATAGAACAAACCTCCTTTAGTTCCTTTTGGATACCCTACAAACATGCACAATTCTGATCTTGGTTCCAACTTTTTCGCATCCCCATCCAGTACATGCGCCGGACAGCCCCATATTCTCATATGTCCAAGGGAGGGCTTCCTGCCACGCCACAATTCATACGGAGTTCTGGGAATTAATTTGCTCGGAACCTGATTCAGAATATAGCACGCCGTTTGTAAAGCATATCCCTAAAATGATAATGGCAACGTTGAATAACTCATCATCGACCGTACCATATCCAATAAGGTTCTGTTTCTCCTTTCGGCTACACCATTCTGTTGTGGAGTACGAGGTGCAGTCAATTGGGATAATATCCCGTTCTCTACAAGATATCCTAAAAATTCATCGGAGAGGTATTCGCCACCTCGATCAGATTGAAGTGTCTTTATGGATTTATCCAATTGCTTTTCCGCTTCCGCACGATACTCTTTGAACTTGTCAAAGGTTTCGCTCTTGCGGTGCATCAGATACACATATCCATACCTCGAGTAGTCATCTATAAAAGAGACATAATACTCGAACCCTCCTCGTGCTGTGACGTTCATGGGGCCACATACGTCGGTGTGCACAATTTCTAAGAGCTCCTGAGCCCTTGTACCCTTAGCTCCAAAAGACCTCTTAATCATTTTACCCTCTAGACAAGACTCACATTAGGGAAGTCGTACCTCCTCCAGAGATTCCAGAGGACTGTTTTTCACCAATCTTTGAATCCTATTCTAATTAATATGACCAAGTCTTAAATGCCAAAGATACGCCTTGTTAGAGTGAGAAACTTTCAACCTTTTAGAGTTATCAATTAATTCAGTGTCAAGCAGTGAGTACATCTTTGGTTTGATCAAATATAGGTTTCCATCTATCCATCCAGAACAGATAAAAGACTTATTTCTACGAATATCAACTCTTTTACTAAAAGAAACTGAATAAGAATCCTTTATTAAACAAGCTACTGATATAAGGTTCCTCCTAAAATTAGGAACATAAAAACAGTCTTTTAATAAAATAAACCTAAATTAATCAAAATAAAGATAAACATCTCCCACTGCCTCAGCCACCACAAAGCTGCCGTCCCCAGTTTGCAACGAGAGGTTCCTATCATGTAGACTTCTCATTTCCACGAACCCCTGCATAGAAACACAAACATGATTAGTGGCACCCGAATCAATGACAAAAGTGTCTTTCGATTCTTCCACCAAACACGCTTCTAAGTAAAGAAGTTCCTTACCTTCCTTGCCCTTGGCGGCTAGGATTTCCCGGCAAGCCTTCTTGAAGTGACCTACCTTCCCACAGCGGAAGCACTTGGACTTTTAGGGTCCCTGGGCTTCTTGTTCTTCTTCTTCTTCTTCCCATCCGAGACAGGAGGATTAGAAGAACTGGAAGCTGCTTGCTTCTGATTTGGCCTCTTCCTCTTCTGTGAGGGTTTGGAAGATTCCGCCAAATTGGCCTCACCTTTGTGTTGGATAGCATCCCCATCCCTGATCATCCGCTCATAAGCTTGGAGTTGCTTTATGAGCTCGGTTAGTCCTAACTCCCTTGTAGCCAGATTGTATGCGGCCTTAAACCCCATAAAATCTTTAGACAGAGTTTTGAACACCATCTCGATCTGGGTGTTGTAGTCCAACTCAGCACCGTTTTCGGCAGCCTCAGCGAAGAATCCCATTAGAGTGATCATATGATCCTTCACCTGAGTACCCGCCTTCTGCTTAGAGTTCATAATACTGGTGATAGCGGACTGTCGAGCCAATTTTTCTTGGCCTTCGAACATGTCATCCAGATTTTCCATGATCTCCCCAGCAATTTGATAAGTCTCATGCTGCTTTTGTAAAGCACTCGTCATGCTAGCAAGTTTGTAGCATCGAGCTATATCATTGGACTCTCCAACGAGTATAGGCAACCGGGACCTCCTCAATCAGTGTGTCAGGTTTTGGCCCTGGTGGACATGGTTCGTCCAGTATGAACTTGTGTCTCTCGCAGTTGAAAACTATTAACAGATTTCTTTTCTAATCCTTATAATTGTCGCCATTCAGTTTATTCTCAGTAAGTATTGAAATAAGAGGTGTCGGTGACATTTTGAACTGAAATAAAATTATACTAGACATCATTACAAAGCCCAAGCAAATATACAGATGATTTAGCAAATAAAACATACAAGTATGTTCCTACATGAAACTTGAAAAACATGTAGCATTACAACAGTAATTCTTAGCACCTATTGCCCCAAGCCACCGAGGGGTGGTCATGAAAACAAATAGCCGGAACATGGACCCCGTCCAATTAATATATGTTGCCTTAAATCCTCCAAGGTTAAGACATATATTAATAACCACTTATTTGGCCACCAGTTTAGTTAACCGAGCTTCTAGGGAAGGTTAATAACTAAACGAGTCTTGAGTGTATAACCATTGTCTACGTAGCCCGATCCACGTCCTACCAAGCCACCGAGGGGTGGTCATGAATAGGATCATACCCGAACACGTTTTCCACATAGGAGATCCAATCTAGTATACCGGTGGCGGTAAACACCTACCGAGGGTGTGGTCAGGGCAGAACTGATGCGAGGCGTTACCATGCTTTCACATATGGATCAACAATGGAGGCCGTGGGTTTTGTTTGAAACCCTCTCCCACTCAATATTTTGAAAAACATGCAAGTTTTGACAAATTATGTATGATCAATATGGTATGAGCGGCACTCACCTATCCTATATGACATGTTATCAAATATGCATACAAAACATCCATCAATACATATTTATACATCCACGACATATCACAGAAAAAATAATTGATAGAATAATCAAGCTATGGTTCCATCCTAGAACAAAGAAAATAAAGATTACAAAATTCCATCCAAAGCATTCTTTGGGTCTTGAATTCTGTTCCGTCTTCTTGTATCCATCTTTATGTAGCCTCTCCATTTATTTCTCATCCCAAGAATTATTTAAAATTTAAATCTCCAAAAATTTAAATTTCAAATTCAAATTCCAAATTCGAATTTCAAATTTAAATTTCCAATTCAAATTTTAAACAATTTTAAACATCATGTGTAATAATATGTAATTTCAAAAATTTCAAATTTTCAATTACATATTTTTAAACATGATTTAAAATTAAATTTCTAATTTAAAAATCAAAATTTTTCGATTTTTAGACCGTCGTATCGCCGCCTCCGAAGGCGGCAGCCGCCGTGGGCAGCCACCAGCCCCAAAGGGGCTGGCCGCCCACGGCTGCCCCCTATGTGCAGCGTTGCCGGGCTGCAAGCCAAGCCTGCAGCGCCGGCTGCACGCCGAGGCTGGGCGCAGCAGCCGGCAGGCTGCACGCCCATGCTGCGGCCAGCCTTGGGCAGGCCACGGCCACCCTTGGCTGCAGGCCAAGCCTGCGGCCGTGGGTGGTGTTGGTCTGCACAGGGGCTGCTGCAGCCCCATCCTGCCCGAGGGTAGGGGCTGCAGCCCCACCAAGGCCCGTCGGCCTATCCCGAGGGGTCGTGTCTCGATTTTCATGCCATATTCCAATTTACCTATTAGGATCTCCAAAAATTAATTTGAATCCCAATTAAATTGAAATTTTCCACACTATCAAAATTTCAACCTTTAAATCAAATTTAACTTTTGGAAAAAAATAAATTACGGTCTTCAAATAGTTATATAAAATTTCCTAAACCGTTTCCGGTGTACTAAAATTCTAACCATAAAAATTCTAAGAGACAAAAATTAAAATTAAAATCCATGGGAAAATTACAGTGTTAATAAACTGCTCCCAAGGTTACATAAAAATTCCTAAATACAATTTTTCTAAATTCTAAGGAACCATAACCGGTATAAAGAAGCATGCTTATAATAATCAAAAAATTAAAATAACCACATACTTTATACATAATCCATGATAACAACATAAAGGAACCCTAGAATGCCACTCTCTAAATATCAAATCCATACATAAATAAAAAGACTAAGTAATTGTCTAATTTATGTACATGGCATAGTCATGAGATGTCTCTAATACCAATTGTAGGAAAATAAATCGGTAAAAACGTATCAGAGTGGCGCAGCAGAACGATAAAAATTTTTATATCGTTAAATATCTCATGATGCCATATACAATAAACCAACAACAATTAAAACTCATACTTCAAGGACGCTAATCTTGCAGGAGGAGAATGACTGGAGGCTTCAACTAACTAGCCTTCTCTACTATTCTCCAATTCCCGAATGGCTGAGTGTGTGGGCACTCTGAACCTCGATCGGTATGTTAGCACTACTAGTCTTCTTCCGACCACCCAGATCTCTAAAGAACTTTATTGTCACGATGAGCTGTGCAACAATAAGCCTGCTCACCTGAGAGTCTGTGGTCTAAGAGAACTGGAATGGCAGGACCTCTATTTATAGACCTGCATGAGGTGATTCTCTGAATTTGAATTGGACTAGGAACATATATTCTCCCTTATCCATAACCATAAAAATCTGAATTTTCTATGGGAGATTCTCAACAATAAAATTCGGCCATTATGGATAAATCCATTCCAAATCTAAACAAGATTTTAACTAGAATTTTATCTCCCCTTTTTCAACCAAAAGATCTGAAATTCCTAGGAGAAAATCTTCTCAAAAAATTCGGCCACTTTTAGGATAAAGGAGAATCAAAATTCCACTAGGATTTTCAAGCTTGAATCTTATCTCAACCTTATCCAAAATAACCGAATTTTCCTAGGAGATTTCCTCCATAATTTCGGCCACTTTTCAGGGAAGGAGAGAATCCAAATTCAACTAGGATTGAAACTTGAATTTTTCCTTTGAACCTTATCCATAAAAACCAAAATTCCATTGAGGATTATCCTCAAAATTTCGTCCATAATTTGTTAGGATTTAGATTCAAAATTTAAGTAGGATTCTAACAAGATTATCCTCTCCAAATCCAACTCAAATTCGAATTTCAAACCTTGTGGATTTTCCACAACAAATTCGAATCCCACTTGGACTGTGATTCAAAATTTGAATTTCGAATTTCAAATTCAAAATTCAAAATTCAAAATTCAAATTTCAAATTTAAATTTCAATTTCAAATTTCAAATTCGAATTTCAATCGGGCTCCCGCAAATCCATATGATCATCATTCTTTTACCGAACAACTCAATCATATGATCACTAGTTTTAGAGTCACACCACTATAAACCTAAAACTGAACTCCCAATTATATACCGTATTACGTAAGCCTGTGACAAGCTATCATCCAATGACCTTGTCATGTATGTAGAACCCTCATATGATATCCATGATCAGCTTTAGGCCAAAGTCTGTTTAATCCTACTGATCAGGCTATCTTAAAGTTCCATTACACTACCGAATAAAGAAAATGATTATTCACCATATGTGAATAAGAAGTCATCCGCCCAGCAGACGACCCAAGGCCTTGTCCATTTTCACATTCAGTATAATGCCTTTAAGAGGATACCCTTAACTCCTCTTTAGAGCTATGATTCCAATATCTGTAAACGAACCCTTCATCGTATACAAGTCATGCACCCAACGAACCGGTCTATAAGCTTACTACCTCTGAGACGCTTTAGCCATTAGAACATCAAAGTACACAAGTCATATACATGAAGTTATCCTTTTACTCAGGATTAAGGTTACTGCATAATGAACGTCAAAAGCAGATTGATCCACTCAAAGTGGACTTCGTAGATCAATCACGCTTTAGTCCCGGTCTAATATGTCACCACCAAGCAACATATCCATGCCTCTACTTGGGAGTCCAGCTCCAGACAGTCAAGACAAACCATCCCCTCCAAGGCTTTAGACAACATAATAGTCTTAACATGAGTTAGATGCTCGGTCTAACCCCGTAGACTACAGACCATAGTATAGACTGCTAACTTTAGAACATTGTCTTCTCGTATACAAAAATCCATTGCATGCAACGTTCTAACAGTTTAACACAAGCAATCAGGGAGCCATATTTGCTTACATTTACTTTAACATGTAAATAAGACGAGGACAGATAGCAATGTAATGAATAACCTTTATATATAATTTTATTGTCTAGTTCAAAATAAATACATCAAAATGTCTCTAACGCTTAGGGCATTTCCTAACAATCATAGGCTTATGTAATACGGTATATAATTGGGAGTTCAGTTTCAGGTTTATAGTGATGTGACTCTGAAATTAGTGATCATATGGTTGAGTTATTCGGTGGAGAATGTTGATCATATGGATTCATGGGAGCCCGATTATATATGTCCAATTAGTCCCTCTACTAGCTCCACATAATTCCTTAACGTTTGGCAAATTGATTTGTGTATGCTATTGGCTAGTTGATTATGCATGGATGGTGTTAACTTAGGATTAGGATGGTGGACAAGATTCTCTCTGGTTGAATTCATATTTTGTTTTGGATAATGGAGTACACAATTATTCGAACTCCAAATAAAGTTGCCATGATTTTATTTGAGATTGGATTGGAGTTGTAGAAAATTATCCATGAGAACAAGAATTTGAAATTCAACTGTTTGTGGATTTTGAAATTTGAATTAGAAATTTGAAGTAGAAATTTAAATTTGAAATTTGAATTTGAAATTTGAATTTGAAATTTGAATTTGAAATTTGAATTTGAAATTTAAATTTGAATTTTGAATTTTGAATTTTGAATTTTGAATTTGAAATTTGAAATTTGAAATTTGAAATTTGAAATTCAAATGTGAATTTGAAATTTGAATTTGGAAATTTGAAATTCAAATTTTGAATCACAGTCCAAGTGGAATTTGAATTCTTTGTGGATAATTCCACAAGGCTAGAATTCAAATTTGAATTGGATTATGAAGAGGAAAATCTTGTTTGAATCCTACTCGAATTTTAAATCCAAATCCTAACTAACTTGGTCGAAAATTTTTAGGATTATCCTCATGGAATTTTTGAAAATGTTGTGGATAAGATTCAAGGAAAAATTCAAGTTTCAATCCTAGTTGAATTTGGGTTCTCTCCTCCCTAATTGTGGCTGAAATTTTGAGGGCATATCTCAAGGAGATTTTCGGTTATTTTGGATAAGGATGAGATAAAATTCAAGCTTGAAAATTCTAGTTGAATTTTGATTCTTCCTTTTCTTTTTGTGGCAAAAAATAATTGAGGAAATCCTAAAGAGATATTTGGATTTTTGGTTCGTTAAGGGGAGATAAAATTCAAGTTAAAATCCCGTTTGAATTTTGAACACAAAATCTAGAGAATGTGGCCGAATTTTTTAGTTGGATTTGGCTTGAATAATTTTGGATTTTGTGTGTGGATAAGAGAGAAAATCTTCTCCTAATCCAACTCGAATTCAGAGGATCACCTCATGCAAGTCTATAAATAGAGGTCCTACCACTCCAGTCCTCTCAGATCACAGACTCTCAGGTGAGCAGGCTTATTATTGCATAACTCACTATGACAATAAGTTCTTTAGAGATCTGGGTGGTTGGAAGAAGACTAGCAGTGCTAGCATACCGATCGAGGTTCAGAGTACCCATACACTCAGCCATTCGGGAATTGGAGAATAGTAGAGAAGGCTAGTTGGTTGAAGCCCTCTGGTCATTCTCCTCCTACAGATTGTGAGGTATGAGTTTAAATTGTTGTTGGTTTATTATATATGGAATCATGAGATATTTAACGATATTAAAAAAATTTTATTGTTCCACTGCACCACTCTGATACGTTTTTATTTATTTATTTCCTACAGTAGTTAGTGAACCATATTTGCTTATATTTACTTTAACATGTAAATAGAATAAGGACAAACAACAATGTAATGAATAACCTCTATATATAATTTTATTATCCAGTTCAAAATAAATACATCAATATGTCTCTCATGCTTAGGACATTTCCTAACAATCTCCCACTTGCACTAAGCCAGTAGATGTGCCATGCTACGCATCCCCATCGCCTCTACATGCCTCTCAAAGCTTCTAGCCACCAAAGTCTTAGTAAAGGGATCGGCAATGTTGTCCTTGAACGCGATCTTACATACATATACTTGTCCTATCTCCACGTGCCCTCTAATAGTGTGATTCCCTTGTCCTATCACAGTAAAGTGTGATAGGGTTTTCAACACCTGGAATGACCTCAAGTTCTCTAAAGAACTTGTGGAGCTAAACCGCTTCTTAAATACCTCAGCCGCAGCCACATACTCAGTCTCCATCATAGAGTCAGCTGTGCAATCCTGCTTCAGGCTCCTCCACACAATGGTGCCTTCTCTGAGTAAGAACACTGATCCTGATGTCGATTTTCTTGAATCCTTACAAGTCTGGAAGTCTGAGTCCATGTATCCTACAGGTGTTAGGTCCCCTCAGAATATACCAGCATATAATCCCTCGTTCTCTTAAGATACTTAAGTATATGCTTTATTGCTTGTTAGTGCTTGGTTCCAGGATTCGCTTGATATCGACTCACCATACCTACTGCAAAACATATCTCCGGGTGAGTGTAAAAGCATAGCGTGCATAAGGCTACCCACAGCAGATGCATAAGGGACCTTACTCATACGCTCTCTTTCTTCCGATGTCTTGGGACAGTCATCCAATGAAAGAGTTAGACCGGCAATAGAAGGTTGTGAGCATTTCTTTGCCTCTTGCATAACATATTTGTCAATTATTTTATCTATGTATGAAGCTTGGGATAATGCTATCATTTTGTTCTTTTGATCTCTGAAGAGACGAATGCCTAGAACATAATTAGCTTCTCCCAAGTCCTTCATGTCAAACTGTTGGTGTAACCAAAGCTTGACCGATGATAAGTTCCCTACATCATTCCCAATGAGTAGTATATCATCGATATAGAGTATCAGAAAGACCACTTTTCCATCCTTAATACGTTTATAGACACAAGGTTCATCAACGTTTTGCTCAAAACCAAATGTCTTAATCACTTGATCAAACCTCTGGTTCCATGAGCGGGATGCTTGCTTTAATCCATAAATGGATCAAAGCAATTTGCAGACTTTCCTTTCTTGGCCTTTCGCTACAAACCCTTCGGGCTGTATCATATAGATACACTCTTCAAGATGGCCATTCAAGAATGCCTCTTGACATCCATTTGCCAGATCTCATGATCGAGAGCTGCAGCAATGGACAGAAGAATACGGATAGACTTCAGCATAGCAACAGGCGAAAAGGTTTCATCGTAATCGATTTTAGCCTTTTGCGTGTACCCTTTTGCAACCAGTCTAGCTTTGAAAGTTTCCACTCTCCCTTCTGTATCCTCTTTCTTTTGTAGACACACTTGCATCCAATGGGTTTTATCCCATCCGACAGATCTACAAGTTCCTAAATAGAGTTGGATTTCACAGAATCCATCTCATTGTTCATGGCCTGTTTCCAAGATTTAGAATCAACATCATTTATAGCTTCATCATAGGTGACCGGATCATCCTCATGCTCATGAGCCTGGGCCTGGTATACCTCAGCATCTTTAATGAAGAAATTAGGTTTCTTTGAAATCCTCCCACTACGACGAAGCACCCTAAATTGTTGATCATCTGCAGGTCTTTCACCGGAACTCAGACTTGCATCCAAGACTGAAACCTGTAGAGCAGTTCTTTCACCCAATAACTCCTCTAGCACCATTTTGTTTCGAGGCTTAAAGTCATTCATGTGACTTTTCTCTAAGAATGTCGCATGGGTTGAAACAATGACTTTTTGTTCCTTCAAGTTATAGAACAGACCTCCCTTAGTTCCCTTTAGATACCCTACAAACATGCACAATTCTGATGTTGGTTCCAACTTCTTCGTATCCCCATCTAGTACATGTTCCGGGCAGCCCCATATTCTCATATGTCTAAGGGAGGGCTTCCAATCATGTCACAATTCATACGGAGTCCTGGGAATTGACTTGCTTAGAACCTGGTTCAGAATATAGCACATCGTCTGTAATGCATATCCCAAAATGATAACGGCAGTGTTGAATAACTCATCATGGACCGCACCATATCCAATAAGGTCCTGTTTCTTGTTTTAGCTACACCATTCTGTTGTGGAGTACCAGGTACAGTCAATTGGGATAATATCCCATTCTCTACAAGATGTCCTAGAAATTCATCGGAGAGGTATTCGCCACCTCGATCAGATCAAAGTAGCTTTATGGATTTACCCAATTGCTTTTCCACTTCCACACGATACTCTTTGAACTTATCAAAGGTTTCGCTCTTGCGGTGTATCAGATACACATATCCATACCTTGAGTAATCGTTTATAAAGGAAACATAATACTCAAACCCTCCTCGTGCTGTGACATTCATGGGGCCACATACATCAGTGTGCACAATTTCTAAGAGCTCCTATGCCCTAGTATCCTTAGCTCTAAAAGACCTCTTAGTCATCTTACCCTCAAGACAAGACTTACATTGAGGAAGACGTACCTCCTCCAGAGATGCTAGAGGACCATTTTTCACCAACTTTTGAATCCTATCCTGATTAATATGACCAAGTCTTAAATACCAAAGATACGCTTTGTTAGAGTGAGAAACTTTCAACCTTTTAGAGTTATCTATTAATTCGGTGTCAAGTAAGGAGTACATCTTTGGTTTGATCAAATATAGGTTTCCATCCATCCATCCATCCAAAACAGATAAAAGACTTATTTCTACGAATATCAACTCTTTTACTAAAAGAAACTGAATAAGAATCCTTTATCAAACAAGCTACTGATATAAGGTTCCTCCTAAAATTAGGAACATAAAAACAGTCTTTCAATAAAATAAACCTAAATTCATCAAAGTAAAGGTAAATATCTCCCACTGCCTTAGCCACCACCAAGCTACCGTCTCCAGTCCGCAACGAGAGGCTCCTATCATGTAGACTTCTCATTTCCACGAACCCCTGCATAGAAACTCAAACATGATTAGTGGTGCCCGAATCAATGACCCAAGTGTCTTTTGATTCTTCTACCAAACACGCTTCTAAGTAGTGAAGTTTCTTACCTTCCTTGCCCTTGGCGGCTAGGAATTCCCAGCAAGCCTTCTTGAAGTGACCTACCTTCCCACAGCGGAAGCACTTGGACTTTTTAGGGTCCCTAGGTTTCTTGTTCTTCCCATCCAAGATGGGAGGATTAGAAGAACTAGAAGTCGCTTGCTTCTTATTTGGCTTCTTCCTCTTCTATGAGGATTTGTAAGATTCTGCCAAATTGGCCTCTCTTTTGGGTTGGACCGCATCCCCATCCCTGATCATCCGTTCATAAGCTTGGAGTTGCTTCATGAGCTCAGTGAGTCCTAACTCCCTTGTCGCCAGATTATATGCAGCCTTAAACCCCACAAAATCTTTAGACAGAGTTTTGAACACCATTTTCAATCTGGGCGTTGTAGTCCAATTCAGCACCGTTCTCAGTAGCCTCAACAAAGAATCCCATTAGAGTGATCATATGGTCCTTTACTGGAGTACTCGCCTTCTGCTTAAAGTTCATAATGCTGGTTACAGCAGGTTGTCGAGCCAATTTTCTTGGCCTCCGAACATGTCCTCTAGATTGTCCATGATCTCCCTAACAACTTGATAAGTTTCATGCTACTTTTATAAAGCACTCGTCATACTAGCAAGTATGTAGCACCGAGCTATCTAATTGGATTCTCTCCAACGAGTATAGGCAACTGAGATTTCCTCAAGCGGTGCGTCAGGTTTGGGCCCAAGAGGGCATGGTTCATCCAGCACGAACTTGTGTCTCTCGCAGCTGAGAACTATTAGTAGATTTCTTTTCCAGTCTTTATAATTATCGCCATTCAGCTTATTTTCAGTAAGATTGAAATGAGGGGTGTCGGTGATATTTTGAACTGAAATAAAATTATCATAGACATCATTACAAAGCCCAAGCAAATATATATATAATTTAGCAAATAAAACATACAAGTACGTTCCTACATAAAACTTGAAAAGTATATAGCATTGCAACGGTAATTCTCAGCACCTATTGGCCCAAGCCACCGAGGGGTGGTCATGAAACAAATAGCCGGAACATGGACCCTGTCCAATTAATATATGTTGCCTAAAATCCTACAAGGTTAAGACATATATTAATAACTGCTTATTTTGGCCACCAGTTTAGTTAACAGAGCTTATAGGGAAGGTTAATAACTAAATGAGTCTTGAGTGTATAACCATTGTTTACATAGCTTGATCCACGTCCTACCAAGCCACTGAGGGGTGGTCATGAATAGGATCGTAGCCGAACATGTTTTCCACATAAGAGATCCAACCTAGTATACCGGCGACGGTAAACACCTACCAAGGGGTGTGGTCAGGGCAGAACTGACACGAGGCGTTACCATGCTTTCACATATGGATCAACAATGGAGGCCGTGGGTTTTGTTTGAAACCCTCTCCCACTCAATATTTTGAAAAACATGCAAGTTTTGGCAAATATATATGATCAATATAGTATGAGCGGCACTCACCTATCCTATATGACATGTTATCAAATATGCATATAAAACATCCATTAATACATATTTATACATCTGTGATATATCATAGAAAAAATAATTGACAGATAAATAACCAAGCTATGGTTCCATCCTAGAATAAAGAAAATAAAGATTACAAAATTCCATCCAAAGCATTCTTTGGGTCTTGAATTTTGTTCCGTCTTCTCGTGTCCATCTTTATGTAGCCTTTCCACTTATTTCTCATCCCTTGAATCATTTAAAATTTAAATCCCAAAAATTTAAATTTCAAATTCAAATTCCAAATTCGAATTTCAAATTTAAATTTCAAATTCAAATTTTAAACAATTTTAAATATCATGTGCAATAATATGTAATTTCAAAAATTTTAAATTTTCAATTATATATTTTAAAACATGATTTAAATATTAAATCTCAAATTTAAAAATCAAAATTTTTTGATTTTCAAATCGTCGCCCCCACGGCCCCGAAGGCCGGCAGCCGCTGTGGGCAGCCCTCAGCCCCCGAGGGGGCTGGTAGCCCACAGCCACAGCTGGGTGCAGTCATGCTGGCTGCACGCCCGGGTGGGTGCAACAGCGCGCCAGGCTGCAGGTAATGCCTGCAGCCATGGGCTACACGCCTAAGTGCTAGCCAGCCCTAAGGTGGGCCATGGCCACCCCTGGCTGTAGGCAAAGCCTGCGGCCGTGGGGTGTAGCTGTTGGTAGGGCTTGCTACAGCCCCATCCTGCCCGAGGCCAGGGGCTGCAGCCCCATCACGGCTAGTGGTCCATCCTGAGGGGTCAGTCTTCGGTTTCTGTGCCATATTTCAATTTACCCATTAGGATCTCCAAAAATTAATTTGAATCATAATTAAATAGAAATTTTCCACACAATCAAAATTTCAACCTTTAAATTAAATTTAACTTTTGGGAAAAATAAATTACGATCTTCAAACTTTAAACTCCTCTAAGAATAATTACATAAAATTTCCTAAACCATTTCAGGTGTACAAAAAATTCTAATCATAATAATTCTAAGAGACGAAAAATTAAAATCCATGGGAAAATTACAGTGTTAATAAACTGCTCCCATGGTTACATAAAAAATCCTAGATACAATTTTCTAAATTCTAAGGAACTATAACTGGCAATAAACAAGCATGCTTATAATAATTCAAAAATTAAAATATCCACATACTACATACATAATAGAATGGCATAAAGGAATCCTAGAATGCCACTCTCTAAATATCAAATCCATACATAAATAAAAAGACTAACTAATTGTCTAATTTATGTACATGGCATAGTCATGAGATGTCTCTGATACCAATTGCAGGAAATAAATCGGTAAAAATGTATCAGAGTGGCGCAGCAGAACAATAAAAATTTTTCAAGATTGTTAAATATCTCGTGATGCCATATACAATAAACCAACAACAATTTAAACTTATACCTCAAGAATGCTAATCTGCAGGAGGAGAATGATCGGAGGGCTTCAACTAACTAGCCTTCTCTATTATTCTCCAATTCTCGAATGGCTGTGTGTGTGGGCACTCTAAACCTCGATCGGTATGCTAGCACTGCTAGTCTTCTTCCGACCACCCAGATCTCTAAAGAACTTATTGTCATGGTGAGTTATACAACAATAAGCCTGCTCACCTGAGAGTCTGTGGTCTAAGAGAACTGGAGTGGTAGGACCTCTATTTATAGACTTGCATGAGGTGATCCTCTGAATTCGAATTAGATTAGAAGAAGATTTTCTCCCTTATCCACTCACAAAAAATCCAAAATTTTCAAGCCAAAATCCACCAAAAGAATTCGGCCACTTCTTGGGATTTTCATTCAAAATTCAAACAGGATTTTAACTAGAATTTTATTCCCCCTTAACCACCCAAAAAATCTGAAAATCTCTTTAGGATTTCCTCAATTATTTTTGGCCACAAAAAGCAAGGGAAGAATCAAAATTCAACTAGGATTTTCAAGCTTGAATCTTATCTCATCCTTATCCAAAATAACTGAAAATCCTCATGAGATCTCCCTCAAAAATTTCGGCCATTCTCTAGGGTGGAGAGAATCCAAATTCAACTAGGATTGAAACTTGAATTTTTTTGCTAAACCTTATCCACAAAAAATCTGAAAATTCCATGAGGATTTTCCTCAAAATTTTCGACCAAGTTAGTTAGAATTTGGATTCAAAATTCAAGTAGGATTCAAACAAGATTTTCCTTTCCATATCCAACTCAAATTCAAATTTCATCCTTGTGGATTTACAACAAAAATTCGAATCCTACTTGGACTGTTATTCAAAATTTGTATTTCAAATTTCAAATTCAAATTTCAAATTCAAATTTCAAATTTCAAATTTAAATTTCAAATTCAAATTTCAAATTCAAATTTTAAATTCAAAATTCAAAATTCAAATTTCAAATCTACAAACAGTTGTATTTCAAATTCTTGTTCTCATGGATAATTTTCTACAACTCCAATCCAATTTCAAATAAAATCGTGGCAATTTTATTTGGAGTTCAAATAATTGTGTACTCTATTATCCAAAACAAAATCCGAATTCAACCGGAAAGAATCTTGTCCACCATCATAATCCTATGTCAACACCATCCATGCATAATCAACTAGCCAATAACATACTCAAATCAATTTGCCAAACGTTAAGGAATTATATGGAGCTAGTAGAGGAACCAATTAAACATATATAATCAGGCTCCCGCGAATTCATATGATCATCATTCTTTACCGAACAACTTAATCATATGATTACTAATTTCAGAGTCAGACCACTATAAACCAGAAACTGAACTCCCAATTATATACCGTATTACGTAAGTTTGTGACAAGCTACGTCCAATGACCTTGTCATGTATGCAGAACCCTCATATGATATCCATGATCAGCCATAGGTCAAAGTCAATTTAATCCTACTGATCAGGCTATCTTAAAGTTCCGTTATACTACCGAAAAAGAAAATGATTATTCACCATATGTGAATAAGAAGTCATCCACCTAGCAGATGACCCAAGGCCTTGTCCACTTTCACATCCAGTATAATGCCTTTAAGAGGATACCCTTTACTCCTTATTAGAGCTATGATTCCGATATCTGTAAACAAACCCTTCATCATATACAAGTCATGCACCTAATGAACCAGTCTATAAGCTTACTACCTATGAGACGCTTTAGCCATTGGAACATCAAAGTACACAAGTCAAATACATGAAGCTGTTCATCCACTCAGGATTAAGGTTACTGCACAATGAACGTCAGAAGCAGATTGATCCACTCATAGCGGACTACGTACATCAATCACGCTTTAGTCCCGGTCTAATGTGTCACCACGGAGCAACATATCTATGTCTCTACTTGAGAGTCAATGCTCTAGATAGTCAAGACAAACCGTCCCCACCATGGCTTTAGACAACATAATAGTCTTAACATGAGTTAGATGGTCGGTCTAACCCCATAGACTACAGACCTTAGTTTAGACCACTTACTTTATAACATTGTCTTCTCGCATACAAAATTCCATTGCATGCAACGTTCTAACAGTTTTAACACAAGCAGTCAGGGAGCCATATTTGCTTACATTTACTTTCACATGTAAATATAATGAGGACAAACAGTAATATAATGAATCACCTCTATATATAATTTTATTATCCAGTTCAAAATAAATACATCAAAATGCCTCTAATGCTTAGGGCATTTCCTAACAAAAACAGTCTTTCAATAATATAAACCTAAATTCATCAAAGTAAAGATAAACGTCTCCCACTACCTCAACCACCACCAAGCTACCGTCTCCAGTCTGCAATGAAAGGCTCCTATCGTGTAGACTTGTCGTTTCCAAGAACCTCTGCATAGAATCACAAACATGATTAGTGGCACTCGAATCAATGACCCAAGTGTCTTTCGATTCTTCCACCAAACACGCTTCTAAATAGTAAAGTTCCTTACCTTCCTTGCCCTTGGTGGCTAAGAATTCCCGGCAAGCCATCTTGAAATGACCTACCTTCCCATAGTGGAAGCACTTAGACCTTTTAGGGTCCTTGGGCTTCTTATTCTTCTTCTTCTTCTTCCCATCCGAGATAGGAGGATTAAAAGAACTAGAAGCCACTTGCTTCTTATTTGGCCTCTTCCTCTTCCGTGAGGGTGTGGAAGATTTCGTCAAATTGGCCTCTAATTTTGGTTGGACTGCATCCCTATCCCTGATCATCCGCTCATAAGCTTAGAGTTACTTCATGAGCTTGGTTAGTCCTAACTCCCTTGTCGCTAGATTATATGCGGCCTTAAACCCCATAAGATCTTTTGATAGATTTTTGAATACCATCTCGATCTGGGTGTTGTAGTCCAGTTCAGCACCGTTCTCGGTAGCCTCAGTAAAGAATCCCATTAGAGTGATCATGTGGTCCTTAATCGGAGTACCTGCCTTTTGCTTAGAGTTCATAATGCCGGTGATTGCAGACTGTCGAGCCAATTTTTCTTGGCCTCCAAATATGTCCTCTAGGTTTTCCATGATCTCCCTAGCAACTTGATAAGTCTCATGCTGCTTTTGTAAAGCACTCGTCATGCTAGCAAGAATGTAGCATCGAGCTATCTCATTGGATTTTCTCCAACGAGTATAGGAAACCGGGACCTCCTCAAGCGGTATGTCAGGTTTGGGTCCTGGTAGGCATGGTTCGTCCTGCACGAGCTTATGTCTCCCGCAGCTGAGAACTATCAGTAGATTTCTTTTCTAGTCTTTATAATTATCGTCATTCAGCTTATTTTCAGTAAGTATTGAAATGAAGGGTGTTGGTGACATTTTGAACTGAAATAAAATTACACTAGACATCATTACAAAACCCAAGCAAATATAGAGATAATTTAGCAAATAAAATATACAAGTATGTTCCTACATAAAACTTGAAAAACATGTAGCATTGCAACAGTAATTCTCAGCACCTATTGCCCCAAGCCACCGATGGGTGGTCATGAGACAAATAGCCAGAACACGGACTCCGTCCAATTAATATACGTTGCCTTAAATTCTCCAAGGTTAAGACATATATTAATAACAGTTTGTTTTGGCCACCAGTTTAGTTAAAAGAGCTTCTAGGGAAGGTTAATAACTAAACGAGTCTTGAGTATATAACCATTGTTTACGTAGCCCGATCCATGTCCTGCCAAGCCACCGAGGGGTGGTCATGAATAGAATCATACCTAAACACATTTTCCACATAGGAGATCTAACCTAATATACCGGCGGCGGTACACACCTACCAAGGGGTGTGGTCAGGGTAGAACTGACGCGAGGCGTTACCATGCTTACACATATGGATCAATAATGGAGGCCATGGGTTTTGTTTGAAACCCTCTCCCACTCAATATTTTGAAAAACATGCAGGTTTTGACAAATATGTATGATCAATATAGTATGAGCGGCATTCACCTATCTTATATGACATGTTATCAAATATGCATACATAACATCCATCAATATATATTTATACCTCCACGACATATCAAAGAAAAAAGAATTGTCGGAAAAATAACCAAGCCATGGTTCCATCCTAGAACAAAGAAAACAAAGATTACAAAATTTCATCCAAAGCAATCTTTGGGTCTTGAATTTTGTTCCATCTTCTTGTATCCATCTTTATGTAGCCTCTCCGTTTATTTCTCATCCCAAGAATAATTTAAAATATAAATTCCAAAAATTTAAATTTCAAATTCGAATTTTAAATTTAAATTTCAAATTCAAATTTTATACAATTTAAATATCATGTGTAATAATATGTAATTTCAAAAAAAAACTTTAAATTTTCAATTACATATTTTTAAACATGATTTTAAAATTAAATCTCAAATTTAAAAACCACAATTTTCATTTTTTTGGCCCGTCAGTCTACGGGCCCCCGAAGGCCCACAGCCACCATGGGCAACCCCTAGCCCTCGGGGGGGTGGGGGGGGGGGGGGGGGGCAGTCCATAACAACAGGCAGGGTGCACGCCCGGGTGGGTGCAGCAGCCCGCCAGGCTGCAGGCAGTGCCTGCAGCCATAGACTGCACCCCTAAAGGCTGGTCGGCACTTGGGTGGGCCACGGCCACACCTGGCTACAGGCAAAGCCTACAACCGTGGGTGGTCTTGGCCTGGACAGGGGCTGTCGCAGCCCCATCGTGCCCAAGGCCAGGGGCTGCAGCCCGACCAAGGCCGATGGCCTATCCCGAGGGGTGTGACCTCGATTTCCATGCCATATTCTAATTTACCCATTAGGACCTCCAAAAATTAATTTGAATCCTAATTAAATTGGAATTTTCCATACAATCAAAATTTCAACCTTTAAATTAAATTTAACTTTTGGGAAAAATAAATTACGGTCTTCAAACTTCAATCTCCTCTAAGAAAAATTGCATAAAATTTCGTAAACCGTTTCCAGCATACAAAAATTCTAATCATAATAATTGTAAGAGACAAAAAAATTAAAATCCATGGGAAAATTATGGTAATGATAAACCGCTCCCATGGTTACATAAAAATTCTTAGATACAATTTTTTAAATTCTAAGGAACCATAACCGGCATAAAACAAGTATGCTTATAATAATTTAAAAAATTAAAATAACCACATGCTACATACATAATACATGATAACAATATAAAGGAATCCTAAAATGCCACTCTCTAAATATCAAATCCATACATAAATAAAAAGACTAACTAATTGTCTAATTTATGTACATGGCATAGTCATGAGATGGCTCTGATACCAATTGTAGGAAATAAATCGGTAAAAAATATATCAGAGCGGCGTAGTGGAACAATAAAAACTTTTCAAGATCGTTAAATATCTCATGATGCCATACACAATAAATTAACAACAATAAAACTCATGCCTCAGGAGGACGCCAACTGTAGGATGAGAATGATTGGAGGGCTTCAACCAACTAGCCTTTTCTACTATTCTCCAATTCCCGAATGGCAGAGTGTGCAGGCACTCTAAACCTCGATCGGTATGCTAGCATTGCTAGTCTTCTTCCGACCACCTAAATCTCTAAAGAACTTATTGTCACTGTGAGTTGTGCAACAATAAGCCTGCTCACCTGAGAGTCTGTGGTCTGAGAGAACTGGAGTGGCAGGACCTCTATTTATAGACTTGCATGAGGTGATCCTCTAAATATGAATTGGATTAGGAGAAGATTTTCTCCTTTATCCACTCACAAAAATCCAAAATTAATAAGCCCAGAATCAAGGGTAAATTCGGCCACCTTTTGGGATTTTGCAATCCAAATTCAAATAGGATTTTAACTTGAATTTTTTCTCTTCATTTATCCATAATAACCGAATTTCCCTAGTGCCAAAATCATGACTAGATTTGCCCATTAAAAGTGAGATGAATCAAAATCCAAATAGTATTTTTTAGTTTGAATTTAATCTCATCCTTATTCACAAATAACCAAAAAATCTCCTTGGATTTATCCAATAATTTTAGTCCACTTTAGGTAGGGAAAGAACCAAAATTCAACTAGGATTTTCTTGCTTGAATTTCCCTTGAACCTTATCCACAAAAACCGAAAATATCTTGGAGGATTTTCCTCAACAAAAATTCGGTCACTTTTGCTAGAATTAGGATTCAAAATTCGAGTAGGATTCAAACAAGATTTTCATCTCCTTTATCCAAATTAAAACCGAATTTTCTCTTGTGGATAATCCACAAAAAATTCGAATCCTATATGGATTGTGATTCAAAATTTGAATTTCAAATTTCAAAGTTCAAATTTCAAAATTCAAACTTCAAATTTAAATTTCAAATTTAAATTTCAAATTCAAATTTTGAATTCAAATTTCAAAATCCACAAAAAGTTGTATTTCAAATTTTTGTTCTCATGGATAATTTTCTACAACTCCAATCCAATCTAAAATAAAATCATGGCAACGTTATTTAGAGTTCAAAAAATTATGTACTCTATTATCCAAGACAAAATATGAATTCAACCGGAGAGAATCTTGTCCACCATCCTAATCCTATGTCAACACCATCCGTGCAAAATCAACTAGTCAATAAGCATACACAAATCAATTTGCCAACTGTTAAGGAATTATACAGAGCTAGTTGAGGGACCAATTGGACATATATAATCGGGCTCCTGTGAATCCATATGATCATCATTCTGTACCAAACAACTCAATCATATGATCACTAATTTCAGAGTCACACTACTATAAACCTGAAACTGAATTCCTAATTATATACCGTATTACGAAAGCCTATGACAAGCTAATGTCTAATGACCTTATCATGTATGTAATACCCTCATATGATATCCATGGTCAGCCTTAGGTCAAAGTCTGTTTAATCCTACTGATCAGACTATCTTAAAGTTCCATTATACTACCGAATAATAAAATGATTATTTACCATATGTGAATAAGAAATCATCTACCCAGCAGACGACTCAAGGCCTTGTCCATTTTCACATCCAGTATAATGCCTTTAAGAGGATACTTTTAACTCCTTAGAGTTATGATTCCGATATCTGTAAACAAACCCTTCATCGTATACAAATCATGCACCCAACGAACCGATCTATAAGCTTACTACCTCTAAGATGCTTTAACCATTGGAACATCAAAGTACGCAAGTCATATACATGAAATAGTTCATTTACTCAGGATTAAGGTTATTGCATAATGAACGTCAAAAGCAGATTAATCCACTCATAACGGACTACGTAGATCAATCACTGTGATAACCGAGAATTTTAGATTCTCAGAATAGGTTAAAATTGTGCATACATAACAATTTTAATGAATAAAATATGAAAAAGTTGTGTTTTAATACTGTTGTGAATAGTGTAAAAATGTTCTGGCAGTGTTAAAGTGTGTGAGTTCAGGAATGGAAAATCTTACCGGACATAATTGGGTGAGACGGTTCGAAATCAGAGCTGAAAACCTTAGAAAATGCATTGAGATGCACGAAAATGATAGAAATTTACGGTAGAGAATTCTGATCAAACGGAAGCAAAATAAGACAAAACGATCGCACCGAAGCCGCCTAGAACCCGCCAACGCGATTTTGGTAAAGTTTCGCTCGGATAGGATTTCGATCAAAAATTGACCATGAATTAATTAATGAATTAATATGAAAGCAGGATGACATCACCATGATTATGTCATAATCCAAAATTATTTTCCTTAATTAGGAAAGTAATTTTGAAAGGTGTATGGTTTAGATTAGGTTACTTTATGATCAATGGCCAAGATTATGCCAAAAAGCCATTGAAAAATTTTTAAAAAAATTTTGGAAAGGCCTTTTGGCCACTTGGAAAGGAAGAAGAAAAAAATTTGATTTTTGCCCCAAAATCCTTACTTTTTAGTCCTTGAACAGTTAGCAAATTGTTGGAAAAAATTGCAAAAAAGCCCTTGAGTTTTGCCTATAAATAGGCATCAAAATCCATTCAAAAAATGGAAAAATTAGCCAAACTCTTGCCCTTTTTCTTCAACCCAAAACCGTGGCCTTCTCACCCTTTCTAAGCCAAAATTTTGTTTTCAATTTCACACCAAACTTAGCTTGCATTGCATTTTCAACATCAAGTCATCAACTAGTTGAGGTAAACTTCAAAATTGAAGCTTTTCTCTTTGATTTTCCTTAGAAAATCCGTGGGTATGAGAGTGTGAAAACAATGAAAAAAATTGTTATTTAGTTGATGATGTGATGATGTTGTGATTTGTTTGGTGTTGTAGAAATTAAAGCATGAATTAGGGTTTTGAAACAAGCAAAAATTTTGCATGTTTCCTTTGAAAAACCATAGCTTCAATGGTGTGAAAATTGTATGAGAATTGATGTTTGGTTTAATGTTTAAGTTTATTCAATTATGTGTTAAATTAAGCATGAATTAGAATAAGGAAACAAGAAAATTTTGATGTAATTTTCTTGCTAAAACCGTGAGTATGCACACTAAGAAATGGAAAATTTTTAGTGTTGAAAAGTGTTAATAAAAACCCTAGGAAAGAAAATAAGATTTTTCTATGTGTTTATGCATGAAAATCCGTGGCTATGCTAAGGTTAGAATGCATGTTTTGTTAAGTTTTGATGTTGATTTATACATCTAAGAATGATATGTTGTGATGAAAAAATTATTTTGGTGTTGATTAACATGTAAACCGAGGCTAGTTTGGAAAAAAAATATTGTTGTTTGTGTTGATTCCTGAATATTGAATTATGTGGAAAATTTTTATACAAAGTTTAGAAACTTTGTATAAAATAGGCCTCTAGTATAGTACATGGGAGGTACAAAGGTTCTGAGGCGTACCTAACGCTGGAAAGCCTTAATATATAAGCGAAAATGCTGCCGAAATTTCTAAAATCGACATAAAGGCATTTCAGAAAACGAGGGGGGAAAAATATTGGACTCGAAAGGAAACCAGGACGTCTCGGTTGATTAGGGTTAGAAATGGAAAACCAACCCAAAAGGAATAGTAAACCGACCCTAACAGACTAAAATGCCTAAAACAGGAAAAAAAATTCATGTTAAGGGTATTTTGGGAAACGAGGGAAAATTGTAGGTCAGGATCGAAAACCCGAGCCTTTCGAGGACCGAGGGTCAGGAACGAGTTAAAAAAATGTTTTAAGAGTAGTAAAAGGGCCATTTGAGGCTCCGAAATGCTCGAAAAACGAGAAAACGACCCTAGGTTCGGATGAATAGTAATCGAGGGTCGGGAAAAATTAAATTGAAATTTGGCAGCTATTTAAGTTGTAAAATGATACAGAAGCCTAGGGAGTTTTATTTTAGAATAATTAGGCTTAGAAAACTGGAGAAAAATAATAGAACGGAATAGTTACGGTCCCGAGACCCGTTAGGGGCAAAATAGTCATTTTGACCAAAAATTTTCGAAAGGCTCGAAAAGGACCTTAAAGACTTAGAATAACTTATATCAAATTCTAAGACTCAAAATAAAGGTTTTAGAGTTAAAAATCTAAAAATTTCTAAGAACACGGGCGTGTAGAAGAAATACACGGTCGTGTACATAAAGAATTTTTCAACCCGAGAGGTACACGAGCTTGAACACGGGCGTGTATTAAGTCATGTACAGTTACACGGCCAGATAGTAAATAACATGGTCGTGTATAGGAAAAAGAATATACAACCTGAGAGGTACACGGGCTTGAACACCGGCGTGCATCAAGCCGTGTACAGTTACAAGGCTAGATAGTAAAGAATATGGCCGTGTAGAGTAAACCCTAAAGGTATACGGGTTGGAACACGAGCATGTTACAGGCCGAGTACCACAAACAAAATTTAAATGTGTTGAATTTTTAAGTGAAATAAATGTATATTTGAAGTGATAATTAAAACAGGGTATTAACAGACAATATTATTTCTATAGGAACCCAAAATAGAGATAGAACTACAGAGGAGTTCCGGAAGTGGACTCTAGCACAGTATTAGTAAGTTCAAGCATGTTCGTGTCTACAACATGAAATACTGTGTTGATTTATTCTATACTAGATTTACACTAGATATAAAGTCTTATAGACAATTGGGGATTAGTTAGAATAACATATCCCAGATAATGAGAATGAGTAACACCTATGGGCAATGGAGGATAGTGACCTTGAGGTGATGATTAATATCACTTGGTCAAGACTATAATTAAAAGATGGTAATGAAACCATTAAGGCGTACCGCCCCTCCAACATAGTGGTGGAGGTTTTTCTCAGATCCTACGAGGATATCAGGGCTATGAAGGCCGATGTTCTAAGGTCTCTCCTCAGACCCCCCCCCCCGTCAGTGCGCTAATAATCATCGGTACTGCCATAAACAGAACTCTAAACTAGAAATAAAATAGAGAATGAACAATCAACAAAATGATAAAAATCATAATTGAGCATAACCGAAGTCTATGCTAAGTGTAGTAATTTTGGTTAGGATATGTGGATAGTACCCTGTTTGGGTAAAGTGAATAGTAATCAGTTTGGGTAAAGTGAATAGTAACCAGTTAGGGTAACTGTTACTATTCATCGATCAAAGGTCAAAGTTACTATGTATGATGAATAGTACTATTCATGGGAAATTGAGTTTTCAATGTTTTGAATCCGTATGATTCTTACTAAGTATATTTAAACTTACTGAGTCTATTAGCTCACCAGTTTGTTCATGTTACAGGTAAGAAACCTGTCCAGTAGATTCTCTAAATGGCAGCCGGATGTGCGCGTGTCAAGGGATAGGAAACTCACCGTGGACTTGGTCTTGCCATAAGTTTTCTGTTGAGCTTTTAAAGTTAATGAATTGAAGAGAATGGGTTTGAAACAAAATATACAGTACATATATATATGTTGTATATTATGATGTACTTCATAAAGACATATAAAAGTTAGCATTATATTTTACATGGCTTTCTTACTTAGTTTTCTTAAGTGAAAGTATGTATTAAAGAAAAAAAATTATAGGCAAAATTTTAGGCCCTGATAATTAGGTATTGTGAGAAAAAGAGTTTAAAATTAATGATCCGAATTCGGCACACAAGTCATCTTGGTCGGCCTTAGAGGTGATTCATGACGGTTATGGGTGGTCGGAATCAGGGGGCATCACAGGTTGGTATCAGAGCGGTTGACAATATCCCTATTGGCACGAAGCGCTATCTGCTCATCAATCTAAATAAGTTAGCTCTGTTTAAGTTAGTTAACTTTACATTTATTCGAGATTATATATTTTTGTAGGACTTAAGATGACTAGACCACCATATATGAGACCTCATCCATACCGACCTAGAGGACCGATTCGGTTATGGACTAGACCCATGATCAGGCCATCCATGATGCATCGAGCGATGCAGCGACCACCAGTGCCTGAGCCATTAGTGCCGAGGATCGTAGCACTGGCAGCGGTACAAGCACCACCTCCACGATCGATCGTGAACCCACCAGTAGCAGTAGACATTCCAGTGGTGGGAGATCGAGATCTTATAGGAGCCAGAGTGTCAGTACGAGCTGTACATGCATTTAGAGGTAGTCATCCACCTGCGTTCGAGGGAGGTCAGCAGGGGATCTCTACGAGAGACTGGCTACATGACATTGAGGTTATCATGCGCTAGTACGATATAGATAAGGATTGTTGGGTTCTAATGGCCATTGGCATATTCCGTTAGGATACACGGTTATAATGGGAGTATTGCGATCAGGAGATGCTGCTAGCAATGGATTGGGCCGAGTTTCGCCAAGTCATGCTAAAGCAGTTTCCACAGAAGAGTGCAGCACCAGTGGTAGACCCTCTTGAGAGTAGGACAGTCTCGCCACCACTGGCTATGCCCAGTTATGCGGATGTCAGAGACTTTGTTCTGAAGGCAGAGAGGTAGCAGATGATGTTGAGCGATACTGTATTTTCGTATGCAGTCAAATTCCAGGATAGCATCGTAAGGACGTGTCCTCTACCTAACATCACAAATGATAACTTTTGTGACATATTTTGGAAAGGACTCACCCTAGACCTATGACAGAGGGTAACCCCTTTATACCCTGCTACTTTATGTGAGTTTATTATTGATGTAGCTAAAGTAGAGGAGGAGACAATGATGGAGTGCATGGTGCGCAAGAGGTGTGAACGGTTGCTACAAGAAGTAATGTTAGATTGCCTATACAGATCTAGACTGATGGCAAACGACCATGAGACTGGTCCGTCGAGACAACTGGAGGGTGCAGATCCAGCTGAAGGCTCAATGTCGTCTGAGGCCAGAAACGGAATGGACAATGATGAAATGGACCCAATCGAGTTTTTGATGATTCCAGAGCAACCTCAGCTGGGAGATTAGTTGTAGAAATACATATGTTGTACAAACATATATATATAACTGTATATGTGTATATATGGCACTATCGAAAGGCTATTTTGAGAAAAGCCTTTGAATAGATGTACTTTTGAAATGAAAAGAAATGATAATCATATTTTGACATGTTCAATGTGTGAAATGTTGAAATTATGCGATGATCAAAACTATTTGTACTTATATTGTAAAAATATGTTTGTGAAAACCTAACGATCGATTTTTATGTGATTTTAGGAAATAGGATAAAATGGTGAATCCAAGGAATCTACGGAACAAGCGAGGACGTCCAGTCCTTTCTCAAAAAGTGGACGAGCTAGAAGCCTTAATAGAAGCCCAAATGAGAGAAAATGCCGAGTTAAGGCAAAGACTCGAGCAAATGGAGCAGAGACAAGAACAGGAAGAAAACCAAGAACCATAAATGGCCGCACCAAAACCAAAAGTATCGCCAATGGTACCAGAGGAAATAGTACAACCTTAACCACCATCTAGGGCTAATCAAGAGCCATTATATGAAAGGTTCAGATGTATGAGGCCGCTAGAGTTCGAGGGCTCCACCAACCCTCTAGAAGCCGAGGAGTGGTTGTCTTCACTCCATATGATATTGGAGTTTATGGAGTTGAATGACCAGGAGAAGATTCTGTGTGCGTCCTTTGTTCTGGAAAGGGATGCAAGGTTCTGGTGGGAGTCAATCAAGCTAAGGAGAAACATGTATACGATGTCTTGGTTTGATTTCTTAGAAGAATTCAATCAGAAATACTATAATCCAGCACTATTGCGACCACAACAAAGAGACTTCATCGAGTTGAAGCAGGGAGATATGACGGTGATAGAAGTCTGCAGCAAGTCCAATAAAGTGTCCAGACTATGCCCATACACTGTTACCATTGAGAAGGAGAAGATCCAGAAGATGCTAGGGATGTTTTGCCCCGAGATCTCAGCGTTGGTGGATAGTGGGTTGACGCAACCTGACACTGTATCTGACTATGTTAGTCGTGCACTAAGGGTAGAGTATTATCTGATCCATCAAAAGGAAGAGAGAGAGAAGGTCTAGGATGCGAAGAAGAAGGAAAGGTCTTGACCAAAACTATACAAGCTGGATCACAAGTTGGACAATGCACCAAGCCGAGTTCAAATGTCAAGGCTGGGCAGCCAGGTACATCTGGTCAGCAATCCCAGGGGAAGAGAAAAGGAAATAATTCTGGAAACAGGAACCAGCAGAGGAGAACAAACAATAGTGCTGGCTCGATGGTTCAAGACTGTGTGAACTATGGAAATGGGTCGATGTAGATTGGCCCCAAATGCCTGCTTTCAATGTGGGAAGGATGGTCACTTTGCAAAAAGCTGTCTAGAAAATAGGCAGAATGTGCAAGGTTTATCTCAATCACAACCACGTCCCCAGGCACATTCATTACAGGCCAATGCTGAAGGGTCATCCTATTCTGAGAGACAGGAAAGACAAGAACACTTGCCCCGTGCAGATGCTAGGGTCATTGTCTATACAAAGGAAGAGGCAGAAGTGGGAGCGTCAAATGTAGTGACAGGTCAGCTTTCTGTCGCTAATAATTTACCGTCTATTTTATTTGACTCTGGAGCTATGCATTCTTTCATTTCATACCAATTTCCAAATAGGATAGGATATCCTAAAGACAATATACGTATGACATTTAGAACTGCACTGCCCTCGAGGGAAGTCCTGATGTCCAGTTACTGGTTACCGCATATGCCAATAATTGTGGCAAATAAGGAGTTGTTTGCAGAATTGATCGTGATGGAGCTTGCCGACTATGATGTAATACTAGGAATGGATTTCCTAAGGAAGTATCAAGCCACGATCGATTGCCGGAAGTAGAAGATAAGGTTTCAACCCGACCAAGAAGAGGGATTTGAGTACGTGATACGTCATGTAGATCAATGAAGATAATGATCAACTCGATGGAAGCAAGGAGGCTGATGTCAAGCGGTTGTGCTGGATACCGAGCAAGCATATTTGACGTGACAAAGGAGCAAAAGCTCCAACCCGAAGATGTTCCTATTGTGAAGGAATTCATTGACGTCTTTCCAGAGGAATTAGTAGGATTGGCAACTAAACGAGAAATTTCCTTTGAGATCAAGCTGTTAGGACTGCCCTAACTACTATCCTTAATTTAACCTTACTTTTGCTCTGATACCACCCTGTTAGGACTGCCCTAACTACCTCAACTTTAAACTTACCTTTAAACTTTAAACATACTTGATTATACTTCTCTGAACTTTATTCTTCTTAAACTTGCTTGTCTTAATTTACTTTTATACTTGCTCTGGTACCAATGTAGGTACCTTAACTTGGGCTCTAATGCCACATCTTGTGGGCAACCTGACTCCCTCGAGCCGTCCACTTAAAACATTAACTCTTCTTAACTTTACGCTTCTTTATCTTACTTTAGGAAAAACTTACTTTAACTTACTTACTTCTTATATCTTTAAACTTACTAGTTTTAACTTTGTCATTTTCACTTACCTGCGGAAGCGGTATTTGAAAAATATCTGATAAATTTTTCTTTCTTCTTTTAAAACTTAAACTTAATTTAAACATATGAGTTTTCAAAATGCATATTGAAATACTTCATAAACTTACTTACATTAAACCTTGTCTCTTTTCTTTGCGTTACATATACATTTTCTTCAAATGGCAGTGGAAAATCATAGTGAAAACCATAACCCACCCCATAACACTCTGGGAATCTGTCTGCCAGCCCATCTGTTTCTTCTTTCACAATGCAGGCAGCTTACTCTTGTTACCTACATCATGAACAGACTAGTGAGCTAGAGCTCAGTACGTACAAATATACATATAAAACATTACATGTTCATACATTCATGCTAAAACTTTATGAAAACATGACATACAAATAAAACTCTACATAAACTTGTCAACTAACAGCAAAGGTTAGTCACATTATGCTTACTTTTTTTTTTTCTTCTTGCTTCTCATTGTTCTTACTATTTATTTTTTTTCTAATTCTTCTATTCTTTTCTTTTCTTCTCTTTTCTTAGCTTTTTCTTAACTTTTCTTTACTTTACTTTCTTTTCTTCTCTTATTCTATTCTTTCTTTATCTTTTCTTAATTTTTCTTTGCTTTACTTTCTTTTTTTTTTCTTTTCTTTCTTTTCTTTCTTTATCTTTTCTTAACTTTTTTTGGCTTTACTTTCTTTTCTTTTCCTTTCTTTCTTTTCTTATCTTTCACTTTCCCTTGTGGGCCCATGGTTGAACATACCTAATGCGCGCGGACCAATGGGGGAACGGGGGAGCGATCCACCAATCAACCCCAAAGTCGATCTCGCACTACAAAACTTGGGGTAGTGCGTTAGGCATTAACTACCTTAAGCTTACGGTAGCACCACACATCTGGGGTAGAGGCTATTCTTAACTCTTAAACCTCACAGCTGGGGAGGCCGGTACGTCAACATTAAATTTTTAGTCTTATTATCTTGCTTATTTTCATCTTTCTTTTCTTTAACTTTTTGTTCTTTTTCACTTTGTGAACATGTTAGATTTTTATTTCACCATGCATGTTTCTTAATAATTGCATGGTCCAAAAACTTTTCTTATCGTTTTATAAAACATTTATTTTCAAACACGTTATTCATAATGTCACATTATCATATAATCCTATGGCAAGTCAGTTCGTGAGTAGACAATTAAATGTCTATACTTACAAATACTTTTGCTCCCATCTCTTTCTTCACTTCTGGATCCGCAGACGTTCCTTTGTTGCGTCTAGATCGGGTTCCTATAACCGAAACAATAATAACGGTTATTTAAATCTTTATTCTTATGTAAAACTTAGTAAAATGTAAAAATTCTACGTTTAATTTCCCAATCTTGAACTTAGGGGTCTAATATCTCATTTTCCACTTTTTTGCTAACTTTTGACAAAATTACTATTTTACCCTTTACGGGACTTTTTCATCATAACTTTACTTTTCTTTGATTTACAACTTAGTTCGGGCCCTTAGAATCTTGATTAAGCCATTTTAAATCCATTAGGGCCTTTTTCTATTATTCCTGGAATTTTCGGTCAAAATGACCATTTTGCCCCTAACAGGTCTTTGGGACATATCATTTTCATTTTATTGCTTAAACTGGATTTTCTAAAGTCAAAAATCAAAAAATCATTTTTCTTAAGCCTTTTTGAGCTTTTTCAGCATTAATTATCGAAATGCTTGGGTCACTATTCACCGACCCTCGGGTGGCACTATTCCTACCCTAGGTCGTTAATCCTCTTTTTCAGGCCTAAATCACCGAAGGCGCTCGGGTTTCCATCCCGACCATATTTTTACCCTTCAATTTCTAAAATATCCCTTTGTGTCGTTTTTGAAATTTCGACAGCATTTCCGCTTAATTTTTGGGTTCTTGGCGTTTAGGAAATGCCTTGAAACCATCTAACATAATTCTATTCTAGCACGTACTATATCAGAGGACTAATTTTTACGTAAAAATCAACTTTTACGTAAAAATCTTTACATTTTTCACATTTTCTTATTTAACTATTTTTCATATACATAGTCCATTTTTCTTACAATTTCACATGTAAAAGTACAACATTAATACACAATCATTCCAAAACATAAATTTAGGAATGAAGGACTAAAATCACTACCAAAATAGTCCCACCGACGATCAAATGAACCGTTCGGTCTCGCGTGTACAAACTTTGATGCTCCATTCTTTACATTTGAAATTTCGTCTTCAAATTCTGACGCAACGAACGTGTCTGGAATGTTGAAAATAGGCCAACGGGCCATTCTTCAATTTTTGGTCCCGATCACCGTTGACTGGCATTGACTGGCATTGACCGTCATTAACCAGCGGCGGTTTGGGCCAAACTTGGTACCAAAATGTAGATCTGGATGAGAGGAACTCATTGATGGTGTCAATTTCAACAATTGAAACTCCTATCGCTAGAAATTAACCCACGAAAATCTGACGACGGCGGCAATGTCTGTTCTCTGTTTTCCCGACTTTTTTTCTTGAAACTAGTTTGGGCCTTTTGTTCCCCATGAAATTCTCAGCATTTTGGTACCCACCATATCACTCAACTCTGCCAGAATCGGTGGCTTTCACGGTGGCGACGGTGAAGCTCCGGACGGAGCAATCCAGCGGCCATTGAGGTGAAATGAGCATGGGTTTTGTTCTCCTCTTCACCATGAAACTTTTAGGACTGAAATCACCTTGATCAGAGGTCGGATGGTGGAGATACGGGCGATCAAAATTTTCGACCACTGTGACCTTCAGGCGGTGAGTGCGGCTTCCTCCGGCATCTGCTCCGTCGCGTCGGCACACCGATGGATTCAGCTTGGCGAGAGCTTTCCAACGAGATCGGCGGTGTTGAAAACGGACACCGTTTTTGATGGTCAGTTACTGTACATTTTCGTGTAGGGGGGAAGATAGAGAAAGTGAGATGAAATTATAGGCCTGTTTTTTGAAATTTTTGATTTTTCGCCCTTTATATACTTTTTCGCCTAAAATTTCAACATGGGCTATCTTGACTGATTTGGGTGTGCTGAACCCAAATATATCAGTTTTATTTTCATCTGAGGTTATCTTTACCAGTTTCCGATACTGTGAATTTTCAGTCAAAAATTACCTTTATGCTTAATTAACTAATTTAAGCATACTGATAGGCTATAGTGACTAATTTGGGTGTGCTGAACCCAAATTTATCGATTTTAACTTCATCTTAGGTCATCTTGACCAGTTTTCTGGTACTGCATATTTCCGGATCAAAATTTATTTTGTGTGCTCAAATGGCTAATTTGAGCATTTTGAATCCAAATATATCAATTTTATATCAAGAAAATGTCATCTTGACTAATTTCTTGATACTGCATGTTTCTTGATAAAAATTACTTTAAACCATAATCATTGGATCCAACTACCAAATTTCTTTAAAAGAAATAAATCAATTGTGACATCATCTACTTTGTCCTCATTATATTAATCCAGAGTCAAAGTTTGACCAAAAGTCAAACTAATCAGAACTTTCACCGAAATCGCATAGGCAGGTTTCTGACGCCTCCTGTGCGATCAATTTGATCTAATTAAATATCAAAACTCTTAAAAACCCTAAAATACTTATCTTGCCTTATCTTTGCTTTAACTTGCCATTTCTTATATCTATCTTTTTTGGATACCGAAATCACTCTATTCCGAGCGTTTTGGTCCGAAATCACTTTCTCAGTTATGAACTTTATTGTTTAACTATTTTTGGAGATTACAATTCCTCCAAAACATTTATTTATTATCATTAATACTTTTATCTGTTTATTTATAAACATAATGTTCTTTTACATTCTATTCATAAAAGTTCTTAGAAAAGCCTAGCTTAATCCTAAGTAACACTATAGGAACTTTTCAGTCTGTTACACGAGCTGATGCCAGGAACTACACCTATCTCAAAGGCACCATACCGGATGGCACCGATAGAGTTAAAGGAGTTGCAGGAGTAGCTAAAGGAACTTCTTGACAAAGGATTCATACGCCCGAGCTATTCCCCATGGGGTGCTCAGTGCTGTTTGTTAAGAAAAAAGATGGCTCATTTCGGATGTGCATCGACTATCTGGAGTTTAACAAGGTTACTATCAAGAATAGGTATCCACTACCTAGAATTGATGACCTGTTCAATCAACTAACAGGCGCAGCAATATTCTCCAAGATTGATCTGCGATCAGGGTATCATCAACTGAAGATCGAGGAGAGTGACATCCACAAGACTGCATTACAGACCCGCTACGGTCATTACGAATTCCTTGTGATGCTGTTTGGGTTAACAAATACGCTAGCAGCCTTTATGGACTTGATGAATCGAGTCTTTAAGGAATTTCTGGATAAGTTTGTTATTGTGTTTATCGATGACATTCTCATATATTCAAAGACTCGAGAGGAGCATGAGGAGCATCTAAAGATTGTCTTGCAGACGATAAGGAGGCATCAACTCTATGCCAAATTCTCCAAATGTGAATTTTGGCAAGATAGAGTACATTTTCTCGGACACGTGGTTTCCAAGGAAGGAATCGCTATCGATCCTGCGAAAGTGGAGGCAATCAACGAATGACCCACACCTAAGAGTGTGACGGAAATACGGAGCTTCTTAGGTCTGGCCAGCTATTATAAAAGATTTATTGAAGGATTTGTGTGACTTGCCGCTCTATCATGGCACTTACGCGCAAGGAAAAGAACTAAGAATGGACTGAACAGTGCGAGAAAAGCTTCCAAGAGCTGAAGAAACAACTAATGAGCGCTCTGATACTAACACTTCCGACTGAAGGGGATATGTTCGTAATATACAGTGACGCTTCAAAAATGAGATTAGGAGCCGTCCTGATGCAAGGTGACAAGGTGATTGCCTATGTCTCGCGTTAATTAAAGGGCCATGAGAAGAATTATCCCACGCATGATTTGGAGCTTGCTGCAGTAGTATTCGCGTTAAAAATCTGGCGACACTATCTATATGGAGCTCAGTGTCAGATTTATACGGACCATCAGAGTCTAAAATATTTCTTCACATAGAAGGAGCTAAATATGTGGCAAAGAAGATGGCTAGAGCTGGTAAAGGATTATGATTGTGAAATCCTCTATCATCCAGGAAAAGCCAATCGCGTTGCAGATGCGTTAAGTAGGAAATCTACTATTCCATAGCAACTACCATTTGGGAAACTTCCAAAGCCATTACAGTAGGAAATCAACATGCTAGAGATGGAGTTAATAACCAGAAAGCTAGCTACACTAGAACTGGAGTCAACATTGTATAAAGACATCAGAGAAGCTCAGAAGTGAGATCCGAAGCAAGCAAGCTCGCAGGAAGAAGTGTCTGAAGAAGGATTAATCCTACATCCGAGGAGAATTCATGTTCCAGATGATGAAGGATTAAGAAGGTGAATTATGGCCAAAGCTCATGAAACACCTTACTCAGTACGTCCCGGTACTAGCAAGATGTGCCAGGATTTGAAGCTGTAATTCTGGTGGAAAGGGATGAAGAAGGATATAGCTGAATTTGTAAGTAGATGTATGACAAGCCAAAAAGTTAAGGCTGAACATCATCATCCAGGCGGAAAGTTAGAGTCGTTGATGATTCCTGAGTGGAAATGGGAATATATCACGATGGACTTTGTGGTAGGATTACCAAAGACCCGAGAAGGCTATGATGCCATTTGGGTTATTGTAGACAGACTGACAAAGACAGCAAGGTTCATTGTAGTAAAAATGACCTTCTCATTAGAAAAATTAGCGAGCTTGTATGTTAACCACATAGTCAGGCTACATGGAGTTCCTAAATCCATTATGTCAGATCGTGATCCAAGATTCACTTTGAACTTCTGGACATGTGTACAAGAAGCTATGGGAATAGAAGTGCATCTGAGCATAGCATTTCATTCGCAGACAGACGGGCAATCTGAGCGAACCATCCAAATGCTAGAAGACATGTTATGTGCGTGTACAATAGATTTCCCAGGGAGCTGGAATGAGAAACTTCCATTGGTAGAGTTCTCGTATAACAACAGCTACCAAGCTTCGATAAGTATGGCACCTTATAAAGCTTTGTATGGAAGGAAATGTAGATCACCGGTTCACTGGTACGACCTACAAGAGAAACGACTGCATAAGACAGATTTTATATAAGAGACAGTGGATGCAGTTACAAAAATACAGCAGCGGATGAAGATAGCCCAGAGCCGACAAAAGAGCTATGCAGATAAGAGACGAAGATCCTTGGAGTTCAATGAAGGGGATTTCGTATTCCTAAAACTTTCACCGATGAAAGGAATAATACGGTTCGCGAAGAAGGGGAAATTGAGTTCAAGATATATTGGGCCATATGATATCATCGAACGTATTGGTAAAGTTGCCTATAGATTGACATTACCTCTAGAAATGTCAGTAGTACATAATGTGTTTCACATGTCAATGCTACGGAAGTACATATCGGATTCGTCCCATGTGCTAAAACACGAACTGATCCAGATTCAGGAAGACCTGACCTACGAGGAGAGACCTATTCAAATCTTGGCATGCGAAGATAAAGTTTTGAGGAATAAAACAATCCCATTAGTCAAAGTGCTGTGGAGAAATCACAACATTGAAGAGGCTACATGGGAGCGCGAAGACGAAATTAAGAATTTGTATCCCCACTTGTTCTAAATTTTCGAGGATGAAAATTCTATAAGGAGGGGTGAATGTGATAACCGGGAATTTTAGATTCTTGGAATAGGTTAAAATTGTATATATATAACAATTTTAGTGAGTAAAACATGAAAAAGTTGTGTTTTAATACTGTTATAAATAGTGTAAAAATGTTCTGCCAGTATTAAAGTGTGTGAGTTCAGGAATGGAAAATCTTACCAGACATAATTGGGTGAGACGGTTCGAAATCAGAGCCAAAAACCCTAGAAAATGCATTGAGATGCACAAAAATGATAGAAATTTGCGGTAGAGAATTATGATCAAACGGAAGAAAAATAAGACAAACCGATCACACCGGAGGCGCCTAGAACCCGCCTACGCGATTTCGGTAAAGTTCCATTCGGATCGGATTTCTGTCCAAAATTGACCATGAATTAATATGAATAGTAGGATGACATCACCATGATTATGTCATAAACCAAAATTACATTCCTTAATTAGGAAAGTAATTTTGAAAGTTGTATGGTTTAGATTAGGTTACTTTATGATCAATGGCTAAGATTATGCCAAAAAGCCATTGAAAATTTTTTAAAAAAATTTTGAAAAGGCCATTCGGCCACTTGGAAAGGAAGAAGAAAAAATTTTGATTTTTGACCCAAAATCCTTACTTTTTAGTCCTTAAACAATTAGCAAATTATTGGAAAAAAATTACAAAAAAGCCCTTGAGTTTTGCCTATAAATAGGCATCAAAATCCATTCAAAAAATGGAAAAATTAGCCAAACTCTTGCCCTTTTTCTTCAGCCCAAAACTGTGGCCTTCTCCCCCTTTGTAAACCAAAATTTTGTTTTCAATTTCACACTAAACTTAGGTTGCATTGCATTTTCAACATCAAGTCATCAACTAGTTAAGGTAAACTTCAAAATTGAAGCTTTTCTCTTTGATTTTCCTTAGAAAATCCGTGAGTATGAGAGTGTGAAAACAATGAAAAAAATTGTTATTTAGATGATGATGTGATGATGTTGTGATTAGTTTGGTGTTGTAGAAATTAAAGCATGAATTAGGGTTTTGAAGCAAGCAAAAATTTTACATGTTTCCTTTGAAAAACCGTGGTTTCAATGGTGTGAAAATTGTTTGAGAATTGATGTTTGGTTTAATGTTTATGTTTATTCAATATGTGTTGAATTAAGCATGAATTGGGATAAGGAAACAAGAAAATTTTGATGTAATTTTCTTGTTAAATCCGTGAGTATGCACACTAAGAAATAGAAAATTTTTAGTGTTGAAAAGTGTTGATAAAAACTCTAGGAAAGAAAATAAGATTTTTCTATGTGTTAATGCATGAAAATCCGTAGCAATGCTAGGGTTAGAATGCATGTTTTGTTAAGTTTTGATGTTGATTTATACATCTAAGAATGATATGTTGTGATGAACAAATTATTTTGGTGTTGATTAACATGTAAACCGAGGCTAGTTTGGAAAAAAATACTATTGTTTGTGTTGATTCCTGAATATTGAATTATGTGGAAAATTTTTATACAAAGTTTGGAAACTTTGTATAAAATAGGCCTCTGGTATAGTACGTGGCAGGTACAAAGGTTCTGAGGCGTACCTAACACCTGGAAACCTTAAAATATAAGCGGAAATGCTGCCGAAATTTCTAAAATCATCATAAGGGCATTTCGGGAAACGAGGGGTGAAAATATTAGACTCAGGAAGGAAATCAGGACGTCTCGGTGGATTAGGGTTAGAAATGGAAAACCAACCCAAAAGGAATAGTAAACCGACCCTAAAAGACTAAAATGCCTAAAACAGGAAAAAAAAATTCATGTTAAGGGTATTTTGGGAAACGAGGGAAAAATGTAGGTCGGGATCAGAAACCCGAGCCTCTCGAGGACCGAAGGCTGGGGACGGGTTAAAAAAACGTTTTAAGAGTAGTGAAAGGGTCATTTGAGGCTCTGAAACGCTCGAAAAACGAGAAAACGACCCTAGGTGATGGATGAATAGTAACTAAGGCTGGGAAAAATGAAATTGAGATTTGGCAGCTATTTAAGTTGTAAAATGATACAAAAGCCTAAGGAATATTATTTTAAAATAATTAGGCTTAGAAAACTGGAGAAAAATGATAGAACAGAATAGTTACGGTCCCGAGACCCGTCAGGGGCAAAATGGTCATTTTGACCAAAAATTTCCGAAAGGCTCAGAAAGGACCTTAAAAGACCTAAAATAACTTATATAAAATTCGAAGACTCAAAATAAAGGTTTTATAGTCAAAAATCTAAAAATTTCGAAGAACACAGGCGTGTAGAAGAAATACACGGCCATGTACATAAAGAATTTTTCAACCCGAGAGATACACGGGCGTGTATCAAGCCGTGTACAGTTACACGGCCAGATAGTAAATAACATGGCCGTGTATAGGAAAAAGAATTTACAACCTGAGAGGTACACGGGCTTGAACACGGGCGTGTATCAATCCATGTACAGTTACACGGCTAGATGGTAAACAACATGGCCATGTAGAGTAAACCCTGGGGCACACGGGCTGGAACACGGGCCTGTTGCAGGCCGAATACCGCAAACAAAATTTAAATGTGTTGAATTATTAAGTGAAATAAATGTATATTTTAAGTGATAATTAAAACAAGGTATTAACAGACAATATTATGTCTGTAGGAACCCAAAATAGAGATAGAACTACGGAGGAGTTCCAGAAGTGGACACTAGCACAGTATTGGTAAGTTCAAGCATGTTCGTGTCTGCAACATGAAATACTGTGTTGATTTATTCTGTACTAGATGTATACTAGATATAAAGTCTTATAGACAATTGGGGATTAGTTAGAGTAACATATCCCAGATAATGAGGAATGAGTAAGACATACGGGCAAAGAAGGATAGTGACCTTGAGGTGATGATTAATATCACTCGGTCAAGACTATAATTGAAAGACGGTAATGAAACCATTAAGGTGTACCGCCCCTCCAACACAATGGTGGAGGTTTTTATCAGATCCTACGAGGATATCAGGGCTGTAGAGGCCGATGTTCTAAGGTCACTCCTTAAACCCTCCCAGTCAACTCGCTAATAATCATCGGTACTACCATAAACAGAGCTCTAAACTCGAAATCAAATAAAGAATGAACAATCAATACAATGATAAAAATCATAATTGAGCATAACCGAAGTCTACGCTAAATGTAGTAATTTTGGTTAGGATATGTAGATAGTACCCTGTTAGGATAAAGTGAATAGTAATCAGTTAGGGTAACTGTTACTATTCATCGATCAAAGGTCAAAGTCACTATTTATTGTGAATAGTACTATCCATGATGAATAATGCTATTTATAGGAAATTGAGTTTTCAATGGTTTGAATCCGTACGATTCTTACTAAGTATGTTTGAACTTACTGAGCCTGTTAGCTCACCAGTTTGTTCATGTTGCAGGTAAGAAACCTATCCAGTACATTCTCTGGATGGCGGTAGTGTGACAACCGGGAAATTCTAGCATTCTCGGAAGAAAATGTACAAATGTATGTATATAATAATTTGTACTATTTAAATAGTGAAATGAATGTATTTACATTGTTTAGAATGTATTAAGATGTTCTAACAATACTGGTGGGTAAGAATTCAGCATTGATAAAGTTCACTGAATTGAAACAGGTGAAACGGTGTCAAAAACAACATTGAAAACCTAATTGGTGCATTATTGTGCACTAAAAAGATGAAAAACTTCCGGGATTGATTTTGATCAAACGGAAGTAGTATAAATTGATCCGACTACACTAGAGATCTCAGGAACCCACCGAGACGATTTCAGGAAAATTTCGGCTCGAACCGACATCGGTCCAAAAGTAGTCGAATTAATATGAATAGTAAAGTCAAAGTCAAAGTTTTTACTTTCCATTTATGACATCATAAAGTCATTTATAAATGATTTAAAATTTGGTGGTTGGTGGCATTAATGGCCAAGATTAAATTAGCTTTTGATATAAAGGCTTAGATTTGGCCAAAATTAGCCAAATTATTTTTGTGAAAATATGGAAAAAATGGCATGAAATGTGTTGAATTTTCATTGGTTGGAAGCCAAATTAATTGGTTTCTTTGTTACTTAAGTCGGAAAAAATTGGAACAAAAGGACCGAAGCCTTTCAAAGCCAAAACAAAGAAAAAAAAAATTTTCTAAGTGTCCTAGAGTGAACCCGTGAGCAACCAAGGAGAACCAAGCCAAAAATTCAAATTTTCTTCATAAAAGTGATAGCAAACTCTTGATTGAAGTCAAGGGAAACAAGAAATCAAGGTAGCTATCTTTGGTTTGCATTTTCTCTTGCTTTTTCATTGAAAAATCCGTGGGTTTGATGGCTTGAAGAATGAGAAAATTTGTGATTAATTTGGTTGATTTGGTGCTTGGGTTTTGTTAATGGTTTGATTAGAAGAAAAACCATGTATTTTGTTTGAAGAAAAACAAAGTTTTGGTTGGTTTTTCAATGGTAAAACCATGGGTTACCTTAGTGTTTGATGATGGATTCATTGTTGTTTAAGTGTTGTAATGCTTTAAATCATGTTTTGGTTAAATGGAAAGCATGATTTGCATGGTTAGAAAGCTTGAAAAAAATTTTGGTATCTAAATTCCCTAAAATGGTTGTGTGATGTAGTTAGGGTTTGGTGAACATTTTTGCATGATTAACTTGATGTTTGAATAGTTTAAATCATGCATTGAATTATGGAAATGTTGGTTATGAGGTTGAAAGCATGAAACAAAATGTTATGCATGTTTTACCTAAAATGGCCATGGGTTGTGTGTGTTGAAAAACCCCTAAGAATTGTGTTGTAAAATGAATGGATAATGGCTTGAAAATGTGCTAGGTAATAGCGTTTGAATAGCCTAAAATTTGGTTGAAAGATTGAAAAGTTTTGGTCAGGTTTTGAGTATGAAAACCGTGGCTAAACCTAAGGGTAAAATTGAAAGAATTTTGTGGAATGTGGTTCAAAATGTGAATTGGAAATTGTGTGAGCTTTTATGTAAAAGTTTGAGAAACTTTTACATAAAAGAGGACTTTGGTATAGTACGTGGCAGGTACATATGGTTCGAGGAGTACCTAACGCCGGTAGCCTTAAATTTATGCCGAAATGCTGTTGAAATTTCGAAAAACAGCATTTGGGGTAAAAAGGGAATCGAGAGTAAAAATTTAGGGTCGAGTCAGAAACCTGAGTCCCTAAAGGAAAATTGAATAAGGGAAACCTAAGGGGTGGTTCATGAATAGTAACCCGTCCCCATAAAAATGTAAAACGCAAGTGAAACTGAAAAATCGACCCTGAAGGGAAGGGCGTTTTTGGGAAACGTAGTAAAGGTCCGAGTCGGGTATGGAAAATCTGAGCCTAGAAGATCTAAATCGAGAAAGTCTAGATGAATGTTTTAAATACTAGTAAAACGTCCATTTGAGGCTCCGAAACGATAGAAAATCACTAAACCGATATAAGGGTCGGAATAGTACTTCCTGAGGGTCGGGAAGGTGAAAAATGGAAATAAAATAGAAACGGACCCGGTAATGAATAGAAAAGAGTCAGAAAAGTTCCTGAGAGTCAAAAGTGCAGTCTAGATAGAGAAAATCACGTCAGGGGCATAATTGTAATTTTACCAAAATATAGGGGCAAAATCATAATTTTTCAAAAGTTGAGAAAAATGGGGAAAATGATAAATAAAGCCTAAAAAGTTATAAATAGGTTTTATTTAAGCTTTTAATATAAAAATAAAAGCTATAAATGACAATGAAATTAACAGACAAGGCTTTGTCTGTAGGATCTCAAAATCGACCCACAAGGAGAGCGATTAAAGATCCAGGAAAGGAAAAGGGGAAGAAACAGATAAGGTAAGTTCAGACATTTACTTGTCTGCAAAATGTAGCATTATTATTGCTAACTTTGATATACTAACTATAAGTTAGGTACATATGTGCTACGGGCACTATTATAGAATAGAGAGAGATGCAATGTGCTACAGGCACTATTGAAATGGGACACATAATAAATTGTGCTTCGGGCACTAGAGAGAGGTTAATGAAACTTGCTTATGTGAAATCAAAATGTAAACCATTCCTAACCTTAGGGCAATATGAAGTCACTAGGTTAGAACTTTAAAAAGTCGGTAATGAAACCACTTTTGGGGTACCAGCCTTCCGTACAGGGAGGTAAACTTTACCTTCGGGGCTATGATGATGAGATTAAGGCTGTGGAGGTCAGCACTAATGTACCGCTCCCAGTCATGTACAACTTTACCTTCGGGGCTATGATGATGAGATTAAGGCTGTGGAGGTCAGCACTAATGTACTACTCCCAGTCATGCGCATTAAAATGGTACTGTCAACTTGAGCTCAATATCAGAACATAATTAAAAATAATTACCTAAAACTGAAACTATGCCATAATTGAGCATAAGATAGTTTCGGTAGAGTACTAACACCGTGGTTGATGTACTATTGATATACTGTGTTGTAGTCAAAGTACTATTCATGATAAATAGTGGTCAACATTACTATTTATAATAAATAGTACTATTCATAGAAATTCTATTTCTTGCATGTTTGAACTTACTGAACCTGTAGCTCACCATTTTTGCTTATGTTGCAGGTAAGCAACCAGCTCATTAGCTTTGTATGGATGGATGGCGGACGGGATAGCGAGTGTCAAATGGGATGGGAAGCCAAGGGATATGATCCTGCCAGAGTCTTTCTACTGAGCGATAACAGAGAAAGGAAAAAGAAACAGTTCTTTTTTAATATTATATATTTTGTGAAAGTATTGTATTATGTAAATTACTTTGTACTTGTAAACAAAGTGATTAGTGGATAATGTTTTACATGATGTTTAAAAAAAAAAATTTCCCCAAAAATGTCATGTTTTACAAGAGAGATAGATTAGCCGGCGTCACATGAGAGTACAATCTATCGCAGTTAGCTATGAAGCTTAACTGTAATAGTACTGTATGATCTCTACGAAGGGCAGGCCGCCACAGTTGGTATCAAAGCGGGTTTACGATTGGTCTAGTTTAGATTACCCACTGTCGCCACAGTTGGTATATCAGAGCAGTGTTGTCCATATCCTAATTTGACACTTCGCGCATCCTGCATCGCAATCCAAGTAAGTAGTTTACTTAAGCTTAGTGAATTATTTTCTTATGTGAAAATAATTATCTTATAGGTAGTAAGATGACCATACCTCCTTATGCGAGACCGCCACTACCACGACCGAGAGGGGTGTTACGGGTATGGACGACACCTATTGTGAGGCTGTCTATTTCCCAACGTCCGGTACTTAGACCCCCGGTGCCAGAGAGACCTGCAGCACCAGCACCAGCTCCTATAAATGTAGTACAGTCTCGACCGGTACTTCATCCACCTGTAGTAGTAGACATTCCAGTTGTTGGTGGACGCCAACATATTGGTGTGAGAGTTTCGGCTCGAGCAGTATAGGCATTTAGAGCTAGTAGTCCCCCTATGTTTGATGGTGGATGAAAGTCAATAGAGACAAAGAATTGGCTTCATGCAATAGAGAGGATTATGGTGATGTGTGATATTGATCGAGAGATGTGGATCAAGTTGGCAATAAGTATGTTTCAGGGAGATGCTCGAGTATTCTAGGATTATTGCGATCAAGAGATTCTGCTGGGATTCAGTTGGGCTAAGTTCTGTCAGCGATTGGCTGATCAGTTTCCGCCTAAGGATCCGACACCTGTTCCAATGCCTCCAGAGAGACGAGAGGTAGTTACACCCACGTATCCTTGATTTGATGAGGTTAGGGACTATATTATCCAGACAGAGAGGATGGTCATGTTGTCTGGTGAGATAGTTATGTCTTACATAGCACAGTTTGAGGAGACTATTAGGGGAAGATGTTTGTTGCCCAACCTCACTGAAGTGAACTATTGTGAGCTTTTCTAGAGAGGTTTACCCATGGAGTTGAGACAGAGGGTAATTAAGCTATATCCTCCTACGCTCCAAGAGTTTGTAGTGATGATCAGGATGATCGAGAGGGAGATTTTGATTGAGCATCTGTCGCAGAGTCTACGAGAGACACTGGGTCAAGATGAGATGATGGCACGCATCTTTGGGCCAAGAAGGATGATGAACGATCATGAGGCCGGACCGTATAGACTACGAGGAGGTGATGACTCAGGATATGGAGCACTGCCTAAGGGTGGTGATGACTCAGATGATACAGATAATGATGAGGATCCAGAAGAATATCCTCTAGTCCCAGACACAAGAGATGTGTGACCAGTAGATGTATTCATGTACATAAGTAGCTTATAGAGAAAAGCTCTTTTGTATAGACTTGTGGCCAGGATGTATATGATGGCCGATGTATATATCACTGGTGATGGTTATGTATGATATATAAACATTTTGCTATGAATGAAATATCAAAATGATTATATATTATACGATGATGTGTTACGATGATGTGGCTTTACATTACCCTGAATTTCGTAAATTTATATGATTTTATGAATGTGGTCATGGAAAAGCTAACGGTGAATTGTTGTGCCATAATAGGATAATAGGCAAGATGGTGGATTTGTGAAATCGACCAAAGAGACGAGAACGAAGTCCTAATCTCATGGAATGAATAGATCAGATACAAGCTTTACTAGAAGCTCAGATGAAAGAAAATGCTAATCTGAGGCAACGAGTAGAGGATTTACAACAAAGGCAAGGTTCTGAAGGTACTCAAGTAGAATAGGAAGTTGAGGTAGATTCAGTTATTCATCCAGTTGCTATACATGAGAGAGTTTCTGAACCGCCACCTGTAGTAAATCTAGAACCTCTCTATGAAAGATTCAGGCGTATAAGGCTACCAGAATTTGAAGGTTCTACAAATCCTCTAGAGGCTGAAGACTGGTTGTCATCATTGCAAGTGATCCTGGAATTCATGAATTTAACTGACTAGGAGAAGGTCGCATGTGCGTCTTTTGTGTTGAGGAAAGATGCTCATTTTTGGTTGGACACTGTGCGACTGAGAAGAAATGTGTCTAGTATGAGTTGGACAAAATTTCTGGAAGAATTTAACTGGAAATACTATGATCCTGCATCTCTGAGACTACAACAGAAAGAGTTCTCATAATTGAAGCAAGGAAATATGTTAGTGAGTGAAGTTTACTGAAAGTTTGATCAGTTATCTCGCTTATGTCCCTATATAGTCCCTACTGAGAGGGAAAAAATACAGAAAATGATCGACATGTTCAGGCCAAAAATTACGGCATTGGTAGATAGTGGACAGATACTACCTACTTCTGTAGCAGACTGTGTTAGTCATGCCATGAGAGCTGAGTTTCATGTAGCCCGACAGAAGGAGGATAGAGAGAAGAACTGGGAGGCCAAGAAGATGGAGAGGGCTTTAGCTAAATCTACACAAGCTAGTCAATCTAGCAAGCCTAATCAGAATGCTAAACTAGGCCAGGGAAACAATCAAGGATCCCAGCAAAATAAGAGGAAAGGCAATTTTATTGGAAATCACCAGGTAAATAATAGAAACCAGCAGCGAAGAACAGCTGGTAATGCGAAATCCAATGTACCAAATTGTCCTACATGTGAGAAGAGACATTCTGGGCAATGTAGATTTGGGCCACTTTTTTGTTATGAATGTGGAAAGGAAGGTCATTACGCCAGGAACTGTCCAAGCAACAGGCAGGGTGTATAAGGCACTTCCCAACCGCACCAGACACGCCCACAAGCTCATTCCCTTCAGGCCAGGGCTGAAGAGTCTCCAGTAAGGCCGCAATGCCAGGAGCGTGTACCACGTGCTGATGCACGTGTAATGGCCTACACCAAGGAGGATGCAGAGGCAGGAACATCAAATGTGGTGACAGGTCAACTTCCTGTCGCTAGTCATGTAGCCTCTGTACTATTCGATTCCGGTGCTATGCATTCTTTTGTTTCTTATGACTTTGCTGACAAGATAGAACTTCCTAAAGACTATATGGGAAAAATATTTAAGACAGCTTTACCCTCTGGGGAGGTATTGTTGTCTAATTACTGGCTACCTCATGTACCAGTATATGTGGCAAATAGGGAGCCATATGCTGAGTTGATCGTAGTGAAGATTGTGGATTATGATGTGATTCTAAGCATGGATTTCCTAGGGAAATATCAAGCTACGATCGACTACCCAAATCAAAAAATATTATTCCAACCCGAGGAAGAAGAGAGTTTTGAATACGTCAACACTTCTCGAAAACCCAGGAAGATGATGATCAGTTCACTGAAAGCAAGTAAGCTGATGACCAGTGGTTGTATGGGAAATCTGGCATATGTGATGTATACTACAGAGGAATAGAAGCTTCAACCTAAAGATGTTCCTGTTGTTAATGAATTTCTTGACGTATTTCAGGAAGAGTTACTAGGGATACCTCCAGAGAGAGAAATCTCATTCGAAATTGAGTTGATGCCTAGAACAGCATCTATTTCCAAAGCACCATACTGCATGGCTCCAGTGGAGTTAAAGGAGCTGCAGGAACAAATAAAGGATCTTTTGGATAAGGGATTCATTAGACTGAGTTATTCTCCGTGGGGTGCACCTGTGTTGTTCGTCAAGAAAAAGGATATAATGTTCCGTTTGTGAATTGATTACTTGGAGTTGAATAAAGTTACGATCAAAAATAGGTATCCGTTACCTAGAATTGATGACTTATTCGACCAGTTAAAAGGCACAGCGGTATTTTCCAAGATCGACTTACGATCACGATATCACCAACCGAGAATTAAGGAAAGTGATATTCCTAAGACAGAGTTCAGGACTCGTTATGGTCATTATGAGTTCCTTGTGATGCCATTCAGATTAACAAATGTGCCAGTAGCGTTCATGGACTTGATGAACAGAATCTTTAAAGAGTATTTGGATAAGTTTATCATTGTATTCATTGATGAAATTCTTATATACTCAAAGACTCATGAGGAGCACAATGAGCATCTGAGGATCGTGTTGCATACGATAAGGAAGCATCAACTGTATGCCAAATTCTCAAAATACGAGTTTTGGCTGGACAGAGTACATTTCCTCGGACATGTTGTATCCCAGGAAGGTATTGTTGTAGATCCGACGAAGGTAGATGCAATTAACCAATGGCCTGCACCCAAGAGTGTGACGAAAATATGCAGTTTCTTGGGGTTAGCTGGTTATTATCGGAGGTTTGTAGAGGGATTCACGCATTTAGCTGCACCTCTTACTGCTCTTACACGCAAGGAAAGAAAGTATGAGTGGACTATGGAATGCAAAAGAAGCTTCCAGGAGTTAAAGAGATGGTTGACAAGTGCATCAATCCTTACACTTCCCACTGAAAGGGAGAAGTTTGTGATCTATAGTGATGCATCTAAAATAGGATTGGGAGCAGTCCTGATGCAAGGCGGCAAAGTGATTGCTTACACTTTGCGTCAACTAAAGGATCATGAAAAGAATTACCCTACACATGACCTTGAACTTGCTGCAGCAGTGTTTGCACTTAAAATTTGGCTACACTATCTCTATGGAGCCCAGTGTCAGATTTTTACTGATCACCAAAGCCTGAAGTATTTCTTCACGCAAAAGGAGCTTAATATGCGACAAAAAAGATGGTTGGAACTGGTAAAGGATTATGATTGCGAAATCCTATATCATCCAGGGAAGGCCAACCGTGTAGCAGATGTTTTAAGTAGAAAGTCTACCATATCGCACCAGCTACCGATAAAAAACTTGCGAAATCATTGTAGCAAGAGACAAATTCTTTGAACTTGGAGCTGATATCTAGAAGATTGGATGCACTCTAAGTGGAATCATCATTGTTTGAGGATATCAAGGAAGCTCAAAGACGAGATCCAAGAATGGCAAGTTCTCAAGAAGGAATTTCCAAGGATGGAATGATCCTTTATTAAGGAAGAATTAATATTCTGGCTGATGAGGAACTTAGAAGACAGATCATGTCAGAGGCCCATGAGACACCATATTTGGTTCATCCCGGAGCTAGTAAGATGTATCAGGACTTAAAGTTACAGTTCTGGTGGAAATGGATGAAGAACGATATAGCAAAATTCGTGAGTAGATGCATGACCTGTCAGAGAATCAAAGTAGAACATAAACATCCAGCAAGAAGATTGGAACCTTTGGAAATTCCTGAATGGAAATGGGAACACATTACGATGGATTTTGTAATAGGACTCCCAAAAACCCGAGAAGGTTATGATGCCATCTGGGTTATTGTGGACAGACTAACCAAGATGGCATGGTTTATAGCTGTCAAGATGACTTTTTCGTTGGAAAAGTTTACTCAGTTGTAGATAGCTCATGTCGTCAGATTGCATGGCGTACCAAAATCTATTGTATCAGATCGAGATGCACTATTCACTTCAAATTTCTGGAAGTGTGTGCAAGAAGCCATGGGTACTGAATTAAGACTCAATATGGCATTTCATCCGCAAACAGAAGGACAATCAGAGCGGACTATTCAGACATTAGAGGACATGCTTCGAGCTTGTGTAATGGATTTTGCAGGAATTTGGAAGGAGAAGTTACCATTAATTGAATTCTCATACAATAATAGTTACCAAGCTTCCATAGGCATGGCACCTTATGAGGCTCTTTATGGACAGAAATGCAGATCACCGATACACTGGTATGACCTGCGAGAGAAACAACTGCATAAGATGGATTTTATACAAGAAACTTCTGATGTCGTTGTAAGAATTCAGCGTCAAATGAAAATTGCGCAAAGTCGACAAAAGAGTTATGCAGATAAGAGGTGGAGATCCTTGGAGTTTGATGTAGGAGACTTCGTGTTTCTTAAGGTATCGCCTATGAAGGGGATTATGTGTTTCAGTAAGAAGGGGAAACAGAGTCCAAGATATATCAGACCTTATGAAATTATCGAACGCATTGGAAGAGTTACTTACAGATTAGCGTTACCTCCTGAATTGTCGGCAGTGAAAAATATATTTCACGTGTCGATGCTGAGAAAGTATATACCAGATTCGTCCCATGTGCTGAAGCATGAACCTATTCAGATCCACGAGGATTTGACATATGAAGAACAACCTATTCGAGTACTGGCTCGTGAAGAGAAAGTACTGAGGAATAAGACAATCCCACTAGTGAAGATTTTGTGGAAAAATCACAACATTGAAGAAGTTACGTGGGAGTGAGAAATAGAGATGAGGAGTTTATACCCCCACTTGTTCTAATTTTCAAGGACGAAAATTTTATAAGGAGGGGTGAATGTGACAACCGGGAAATTCTGGCATTCTCGGAAGAAAATGTACAAATGTACATATATAACAATTTATACTATTTAAATAGTGAAATGAATGTATTTGCATTATTTAGAATGTATTAAGATGTTCTAACAATATTGATGAGCAAGAATTCAGTGTTGATAAAGTTCACTGAATTGAAACGGGTGAAACTGTGCCAAAAACGGCATTAAAAACCTAATCGGTGCATTATAGTGCACTAAAAAGATGAAAAACTTCCGGGATTGATTTTGATCGAACGGAAGTAGTATAAATTGATCCGACTGCACTAGAGATCTCAGGAACCCAACGGGATGATTTTAGGAAAATTTCGGCTCGAACCAACATCGATCAAAAAGTAGTCGAATTAATATGAATAGTGAAGTCAAAGTCAAAGTTTTTACTTTGCATTTATGATATTATAAAGCCATTTATAAATGATTTAAAATTTGGTGGTTGGTGGCATTAATGGCTAAGATTAAATTTGCTTTTGATCTAAAGGCCTGGATTTGGCCAAAATTAGCCAAATTATTTTTGTGAAAATATGGAAATAAATGGCATGAAATGTGTTGAATTTTCATTGGTTGGAAGCCAAATTAATTGGTTTCTTTGTTACTTAAGTCGGCAAAACTTGGAACAAAAGGACCGAAGCCTTTCAAAGCTAAAACAAAGAAAAAAAATTTTTTTCTAAGTGTCCTAGAGTGAACCTGTGAGCAACCAAGGAGAACCAAGCCAAAAATTCAAAATTTCTTCACAAAAGTGATAGCAAACTCTTCATTAAAGTCAAGGGAAGCAAGAAATCAAGGTAGCTATCTTTGGTTTGCATTTTCTCTTGCTTTTTCATTGAAAAATCCGTGGGTTTGATGGCTTGAAGAATGAGAAAATTTGTGATTTATTTGGTTGATTTGGTGCTTGGGTTTTGTTAATGGTTTGATTAGAAGAAAAACCATGTATTTTGTTTCAAGAAAAACAAAGTTTTGGTTGGTTTTTCAATGGTAAAACCGTGGGTTACCTTAGTGTTTGATAATGGATTCATTGTTGTTTAAGTGTTGTAATGCTTTAAATCATGTTTTGGTTAAATGGAAAGCATGATTTGCATGGTTAGAAAGCTTGAAAAAAATTTTGGTATCTGAATTCCCTAAAATGGCCGTGTGGTGTAGTTAGGGTTTGGTGAACATTTTTGCATGATTAACTTGATGTTTGAATACTTTAAATCATGCATTGAATTATGGAAATGTTGGTTATGAGGTTGAAAGCATGAAACAAAATGTTATGCATGTATTACCTAAAATAGCCGTGGGTTGTGTGTGTTGAAAAACCCCTAAGAATTGTGTTGTAAAATACATGGATAATGGCTTGAAAATGTGCTAGGTAATAGCCTTTGAATAGCCTAAAATTTGGTTGAAAGATTGAAAAGTTTTGGTTAGGTTGAGTATGAAAACCGTGGCTAAACCTAAGGGTAAAATTGAAAGAATTTTATGGAATGTGATTCAAAATGTGAATTAGAAATTGTGTGAGCTTTTATGTAAAAGTTTGGGAAACTTTTACATAAAATAGGACTTTGGTATAGTACGTGGCAGGTACATATGGTTCGAGGCGTACCTAACGCCGGTAGCCTTAAATTTACGCCGAAATGCTGTCGAAATTTCAAAAAAGGGCATTTGGGGTAAAAAGGGAATCGAGAGTAAAAATTTAGAGTCGGGTCAAAAATCCGAGTCCCTAAAGGAAAATTGAATAAGGAAAACCTAAGGGGTGGTTTGTGAATAGTAACCCGTCCTTTTAAAAATGTAAAACACAAGTGAAACTTAAAAACCGACCCTCAAGGGGGGGGCGTTTTTGGGAAATGTAGTAAAGGTCCGAGTCGGGTACGGAAAATCCAAGCCTCGGAGATCTAAATCGGGAAAGTCTAGATGAACGTTTTAAATACTAGTAAAGCATCCATTTGAGGTTCCGAAACGATAGAAAATCACTAAACCGACGTAAGGGTCGGAATAGTACTTCCCGTGGGTCGGGAAAGTGAAAAATGGAAATAAAATAGAAACGAACCCGGAAATGAATAGAAAAGAGTCAGAAAAGTTCCTGAGAGCCAAAAGTGCAGTCTAGATCGAGAAAATCCTGTCAGGGGCATAATTGCAATTTTGCCAAAATATAGGGTCAAAATCGTAATTTTTCAAAAGTTGAGAAAAATGGGGAAAATGATAAATAAAGCCAAAAAAGTTATAAATAGGTTTTATTTAAGCTTTTTAATAAAAAAAATAAAAGCTATAGATGGAAATGAAATTAACAGACAAGGTTTTGTCTGTTGGATCCCAAAATCGACCCACAAGGAGAGCGATTAAAGATCGAGGAAAGGAAAAAGGGAAGAAACAGATAAGGTAAGTTCAGACATTTACCTGTCCGCAACATGTAGCATTATTATTGCTAACTTTGATATACTAACTATAAGTTAGGTACATATGTGTTACGGGCACTATTATAGAATAGAGAGAGACACAATGTGCTATGGGCACTATTGAAATAGGACACATAATAAATTGTGCTTCGGGCACTAGAGAGAGGTTAATGAAACTCACTCATGTGAAATTAAAATGTGAACCATTCCTAACCACAGGGCAATATGAAGTCACCGGGTTAGAACTTTAAAAAGTCGGTAATGAAACCACTTTTGGCGTACCAGCCTTCTGTACAGGGAGGTAAACTTTGCCTTCGGTGCTATGATGATGAGATTAAGGTTGTGGAGGTTAGCACTAATGTACCGCTCCCAGTCATGTACAACTTTGCCTTCGGGGCTATGATGAAGAGATTAAGGCTGTGGAGGTTAGCACTAATGTACCGCTCCCAGTCATGCGCACTAAAATGGTGCTGCCAGCCTGAGCTCAAAACCAGAACATAATTAAAGATAATTACCTAAAACTGAAACTATGCCATAATTGAGCATAAGACAATTTCGTGAGAGTACTAACACCGTGGTTGATGTACTAGTTGATATACTATGTTATAGTCAAAGTTACTATTCATGATGAATAGTGGTCAACGTTGCTATTTATAATGAATAGTACTATTCATAGAAATTCTATTTCCTGCATGTTTGAACTTACTAAGCCTGTAGCTCACCATTTTTGCTTATGTTGCAGGTAAGCAACCAGCTCACTAGCTTTGTATGGGTGGATGGCGGATGGGATAGCGAGTGTCAAATGGGATGGGAAGCCAAGGGATATGATCCTGCTAGAGTCTTTCCACTGAGTGATAATAGAGAAAGGAAAAAAAAAACAGTTTTTTTGTAATATTATGTATTTTGCGAAAGTACTGTATTATGTAAATTACTTTGTACCTGTAAAAAAAGTGATTAGTGGATAATGTTTTACATGATGTTTTAAAAAAAAAATTCCCCCAAAAATGTCATGTTTTAGAAGAGAGATAGATTAGCCGTCGTCCTATGAGAGTACAATCTATCATAGTTAGCTATGAAGCTTAACTGTAATAGTATTGTATGATCTCTACGAAGGGCGGGCCGCCACAGGTAAGATGTACGCATGTCAAGGGATAGGGAACTCACCATGGACTTGGTCCTGCTATAAGTTTTCCGCTGAGCTTTTAAAGTTAATGAATTGAAGAGAATGGGTTTGAAACAAAATATATAGTACATATATATATGTTGTATATTATGATGTACTTCATAAAGACATATAAAAGTTAGTATTGTATTTTACATGGCTTTCTTACTTAGTTTTCTTAAGTGAAAGTATGTATTAAAGAAAAAAAATTTATGGGCAAAATTTTAGGCGCTGATAATTAGGTATTGTGAGAAAAAGAGTTTAAAACTAACGGCCCAAATTCGGCACACGAGCCATCTTGGTCGGCCTTAGAGGCAATTCATGACGGTTATGGGTGGTCGGAATCAGGGGGCATCACGATCACGCTATAGTCCCGGTCTAATATGTCACCAACAAGCAACATATCTATGTCTCTACTTGGGAGTCTATGCTCCAGACAGTCAAGAAAAACAGTCCCCACCATGGCTTTGGACAACATAATAATCTTAACATGAGTTAGATGCTCGGTCTAGCACCATAGATTACAGACCTTAGTTTAGACCGATTACTTTAGAACATTGTCTTCTTGTATACAAAAGTCCATTGCATGCAATGTTCTAACAGTTTTAACATAAGTAGTCAGTGAGCCATATTTGCTTACATTTACTTTAACATGGAAATAGAACAAGGACAAACAACAATGTAATGAATAACTTCTATATATAATTTTATTACCCAGTTCAAAATAAATACATTAATATGTCTCTCATGCTTAGGGCATTTCCTAACATAATCGTCATGCCTCCTTGGCATAAATTGTTGAATTCGTCCTATTGGACTGCTAGGGCTTCATCATTGAAGTACATCTCCCTGAACTCGGTGATGAAGTCTGCCCAGTTCATTGCATCAATATCCCTTCTAATAGCCACAGTCTTTCACCACTGGCGTGCTCCTTTACGTAGGGCTAGGGATGCACATAGTTCTTTCTCTCTTTTTGTGAGTCCTACTAGGTCTAGGACGACCTGGACATCAGTCAACCAGTCATCTATTTCAATAGGGTTTGTCGTCACTTCAAATTTCGGTACCTTTATGTCCCTGAATCGTTCGTATAAGTCACCATCTGTTGAAGCTGGCCCAAGAACGTTGGTTGCTGTGAGAGCAGCCATAGTTGATGGTGCTGGTGAGGTCTGGACTGGTGGGGCTACCTACTCTCTAAGTGTGTTGGGGGCCATTGGAGCTACTTGGGCTAGCACCTCCACTGGTTGTGGTGCTTGTTGTTATCGGTTCATTTGCTTCTTAAGCTGGTTAAGCTCCTGTTGTTGATTTAACATCATTTGCTGCATCGTTGTGAGACATGACATGAGCTTATCGTCTCATGTAGCTTGGCTGGTCTGAGCTCTTGTTCTTGCCATTATTCCTATGTAACCCTATCACATAATGGAAAAAGAAAACAGAAGTTCCTTAAATTTTGTACTTGGGACTCGTATTACATATCATTTTCTTTCTTGCTTAAAAATTCTATTTAAATATCATGGATATAATTATACATTTTATATCTTTCCTTTCTCCTTTTACTCTTGTGATTTTTAATAAAATTACCGCATCGTATTGGGACATCATCTGAGTGCCAGGAATCATCCTACACTCTTATTATACTTGATCATTCTTGTAAAAATCATATTTAGGCCCTTAAGGCAAAATGACACTTCTTTTCATAAAATACTCAAAAATATATGTGCATACTTTTAGTTTGGCCGGAGTGACAAACACTTCCCAAAATATGATCCCATAAAATACAACTGACTAAGTCAGATGGGGGAGCTACTATTCCCTCTCTATATTTACAAAACAATATTCTCGTGAAAAGGGTTACTGCTACTCGGAATATATCCCAGACTTACCATCTGACATCATCTCGTCCTCATTATCACTAAGAGAGAACGCTCAGGGTCTTTATCTTCGTCACCCTAGATGATATTGCCCTTGTCGTTACTAGCAATCATAATATGGGGTTCGTACATCCCCATCCACTCATCGTCGCTAAAATGATTAGGGAGTTCATCCCCCTCATCATCTAATTAGGCATTGGGGATAGCCTCGTCATCATCAGCCTCCTCGGGATGCTCAGGAGATTGAGGGACTGGCTCGAATTCCTCAATCAGATTCTCGTGGCCCTCGGGTGCTTCAGGTACTGCCGACTGATATTCAATTGCAAACTCCTCGTCGACCGATTGGGGTATTATGTCTGCCGGGTCATGGTTGAGGGCTACTCGCTCGGCATCCGTTATGTCTTGGATAAGGCACCTTAAGTCTTCATGTGGTGGAGGGTAGGGAACGAGATTCCTCACATACCCTGGTATCTCCCCCCATAGCAGGTCAGCTATCTTCGAAAAAGGTCTATCGTGAGGGATATGAGACAACATGGCATCCAAAAATCTCTAACAATAGTGCACCATGGTCTCTCCCTTGTAGAGATCCCAACAATAAGAGAGAATATGGTATCGTTACTCACGTATATCCTCCCATATGTCTATGTCTCGGGCTGGTGGAGTACTATCGCGGAGGTCACGGCAAAATTCAGCCCACTGCATCGGGTGCCCGATCCTGCGCCGTCTGTTCTACCAGGTCAACGCTAGTCCTTCCAGTCTACTACTAGCCAAAATCACCTGTAGGTGTAGTGGAATATAGCATGCCTAGAAGATAACCTCCATATGATGGATCTGGTATGTGTAGGATTAAAATTGGTAAAAACGCATCAGAGCAGTGCAGTGGAACAATAAAAATTTTTCAGGATCATTAAATATCTCATGATGCCATATACAATAAACTAACAACAATAAAACTCATACCTCAAAAGGATGCCAAACTGCAGGAGGAGAATGACTGGAGGGCTTCAACCAACTAGCCTTCTCTACTATCCTCCAATTCCCGAATGGCAGAGTGTGTGGGTACTCAGTTCCTCAACCAGTATGCTAGCACTGCTAGTCTCCTTCCGACCACCCGAATCTCTAAAGAACTTATTGTCACAGTGAGTTTTGCAACAATAAGCCTGCTCACATGAGAGTCTATGGTCTGAGAGAACTGGAGTGGCAGGACCTCTATTTATAGACTTGCATGAAGTGATCCCTTGAATTTGAATTGGATTAGGAGAAGATTTTCTCTCTTATCGACTCACAAAAATCTGAAATTAACAAGGCCAAAATCAAGGGTACATTCGGCCATCTTTTGGGATTTTGCAATCCAAATTCAAACAGGATTTTAACTCGAATTTTATCTCCTCAATTATCCATAATAACCGACTTTCCCTAGTGCCAAAAACATGACTAGATTCGACCATTAAAAGTGAGGAGAATCAAAATCCAAAGAGGATTTTCTAGCTTAAATTTTATCTCACCCTTATCCACAAATAACCAAAAAATCTTCTTGGATTTATCCAATAATTTTTGTCCACTTTAGGCAGGGAGAGAATTAAAATTCACCTAGGATTTTCTTGCTTGAATTTCCCTTGAACCTTATCCATAAAAATTGATTCCTTTTAAGGTGGCATTCCTTTAACAAATTCGGTTTTCTTGATAGATTTAGGATTCAAAATTCAAGTAGGATTCAAACAAGATTTTCCTCTCCATAATCCCACTCAAATTTGAATTCTGAATCTATGGAATTATCCACAAAAATTTGAATTCCATTTGCACTGTAATTCAAAATTTGAATTTCAAATTTCAAAGCTCAAATTTCAAAATTCATATTACGCCCCCTGATTCTGACCACCCACAACCGTCATGAACCGACTCTACGGTCGACCAAGACGACTCGCGTGTCGAATTCAGGTCGTCACTTTTAAACTCTTTTTCTCATAACTCTTAATTATCAGGGCCTAAAATTTCCCCCATAATTTTTTTTTCTTTAATACATACTTTCACTTAAGAAAACTAAGTAAGAAAGCCATGTAAAATACAATACTAACATTTATATGTCTTTATGAAGTACAACATAATATACAACATATAATATATATGTATAGTATATTTGTTTCAAACACATTCTCTTCAATTCATTAACTTTAAAAGCTTAGCGGAAAGCTTATGGCAGGACCAAGTCCAGGGTGAGTTCCCTATCCCTTGACACGTTCGCATCCTGCCGCCATCCCAAAAATCTACTAGACAGGTTTCTTACCTGCAATATGAACAAACTGGGGAGCTGACAGGCTCAGTAAGTTCAAACATACTTAGTAAGAATCATAAAGATTCAAAAACACTGAAAACTCAAATTCCTATGAATAATACTATTCACCATAAATAGTGACTTTGACCTTTGATCGATGAATAGTAACAGTTACCCTTACTGGTTACTATTCACTTTACCCTAACGGGGTACTCTTCATATATCCTAACCGACATCACTATACTTAGCGTACTTCGGTTATGCTCAATTATGATTTTTATCATTTTATTGATTGTTCATTCTCTATTTGATTTCTAGTTTAGAGCTCTGTTTATGGTTGTACCGATGATTATTAGTGCACTGACTAGGAGGGTCTAAGGAATGACCTTAGAACATCGGCCTCCATAGCCCTGATATCCTCGTAGGATCTAAGAAAACCCTCCACCACTATGTTGGAAGGGCGGTACGCCTTAATGGTTTCATTACCATATTTCAATTATAGTCTTGAAAAAGTGATATTAATCATCACCTCAACGTCACTATCCTCCATTGCCCGTAGGTCTTGCTTATTTTCTTTATCTGGGATATGTTATACTAACTAATCCCCAATTATCTTTAAGACTTTATGGCTAGTGTACATCTAGTACAAATAAAATAACATAGTATTTCATGTTGCAGCCAAGAAAATGCTTGAACTTACCAAACCTGCGATAATGTCCACTTTCGGAACTCTTCTGCAATTTTATCTCTAAATTGGATTCCTACAGACATAATATCGTCCGTTAATACCCTTCATTAATTATCACTCTAAATATATTTATTATGTGATAAATTTTACACAACATTCAATTTTTCCTGTGGTACACGGTTTGCAACGCACCCGCGTCCTAACCGTTTTTCTCTCTATTCTAGTCTACACGGCCGTGTTTCATTGTACCTACTCGTGTACTATTTAAACTCTAGATTTTAACTTTAAAATCTCTATTTTGGATCCAAGAATTTTTTTTAAATCACTTTAGGTCTTTTAGGGTCCTTTTTAAGCCTTTCAGAAAGTTTTGGTCGAAATGACCATTTTACCCCTAATGGGTCTCGAGACCGTAACTAGTCCGTTTTATCATTTTCTCAAATTTTCTAAGCCAAATTATTTTAAAATAATATTCTCTAGGCTTCTGTATCATTTTACAGTTTAAATTGCTGCAAAATCTCAATTTCATTTTTTCTGACCCTCGATTACTATTCATCCATCACCTAGGGTCGTTTTCTCGTTTTTTGAGCGTTTCGGAGCCTCAAATGGTCATTTCACTACTCTTAAAACGTTTTTCATCCCATCCCCGGCCCTCGGTCCTCAAGAGGCTCGGGTTTCCTATCCTGACCTAAATTTTTTTCTCGTTTCCCAAAATACTCCTAACATGAAATTTTTTTCCTGTTTTAGGCATTTTAGTCTTTTAGGGTCAGTTTACTATTCCTTTTGGGGTTGGTTTTCCATTTCTAACCCTAATCCATCAAGGGGTCCTGGTTTCCTCCCCGAGTCCAATATTTTTACCCCTTGTTTCCCGAAATGCCATTATGTCGATTTTAGAAATTTTGACAGCATTTTCGCTTATATTTTAAGGTTTCCCGGTATTAGGTATGCCTCAGAACCTTTGTACCTGCCACGTACTATACCAGAGGCCTATTTTATACAAAGTTTCCAAACTTTGTATAAAAATTTTCTACATTATTCAATATTCAATAATCAACACAAACAACTATATTTTTTTCCCAAACTAGCCTCGGTTTACATGTTAATCAACACCAAATAATTTTTCGTCACTACATATCACTCTTAGGTTTTCTAATAACATCAAAACCTAACAAAACATGCATTCTAACCCTAGCATAGCCACGGATTTTCATGCATAAACACATAGAAAATCTTGTTTTCTTTCCTAGGGTTTTTATCAACACTTTTCAACATTAAAATTTTCCATTTCTTAATGTTCATACCCATGGTTTTAGCAAGAAAATTACATCCAAATTTTCTTGTTTCCATGTTCCAATTCATGATTAATTCAACTCATAATTAAATGAACATAAGCAACAAACCAAAACATCAATACTTATGCATTTTTCATACCCCTAATGCCCCGGATTTTCAAGAGAAACATGCAAAATTTTTGCTTGTTTCTAAACCCTAATTCATGCTTTAATTTCTACAACACCGAACTAATCACAACATCATCACACCATCAACTAAATAACAATTTTTTTCATTGTTTTCACACTCTCGTACCCACGGATTTTCTAAGGAAAATCATAGAGAAAAGCTTCAATTTTGAAGTTTACCTTAACTAGTTGATGACTTGATGTTGAAAATGCAATGCAAGCTAAGTTTGGTGTGAAATTGAAAACAAAATTTTGGCTTACAAAGGGCGAGAAAGCCACGGATTTGGGCTGAAGAAAAGGCAAGAGTTTGGCTTGAATTTTTCATTTTTTTATTGAATTTTGATGCCTATTTATAGGCAAAAACCAAGGGCTCTTTAGCAAATTTTTCCAACAATTTGCTAATTGTTCAAGGACTAAAAAGTAAGGATTTTGGGGTAAAAATCAAATTTTTTTCTTTCTTCCTTTACAAGTGGCCAAATGGCCTTTTCACAATTTTTTTAAAAATCTTTCAATGGCTTTTTGGCATAATCTTGGCCATTGATCATAAATCAACCTAATCTAAACCATAAACCTCTTAAAATTACTTTCCTAATTAAAGAAAATAATTTTGGTTTATGACATAATCATGGTGATGTCATCCTACTATTCATATTAATTCACTAATTAATTCATGGTCAATTCTTGAACGAAATCCGATCCGAACGAAACTTTACTGAAATCGCGTAGGTGGGTTCTAGGCACCTCTGGTGCGATCGGTTTGTCTTATTTTGCTTCCGTTTGATCAGAATTCTCTACCGTAAATTTCTATCATTTTCCTGCATCTCAACGCATTTTCTAGGGTTTTCGGCTCTGATTTTGAACCGTCTCACCCAATTATGTCCGGTAAGATTTTCCATCCCTGGACTCATACACTTTAACACTACCAGAACATTTTTACACTATTCACAATAGTATTAAAACACAACTTTTTCATATTTTATTCATTAAAATTGTTATATACATACAATTTTAACCTACTCCGAGAATCTAAAATTCCCGGTTATCACAATTCAAACTTTAAATTCAAATTTCAAATTTAAATTTCAAATTCAAATTTTAAATTTCGAATTTCAAATTTAAATTTCAAATTCAAATTTCAAATTCAAAATTTAAATTTCAAATTTCAAATTTCATATTTCAAACTCCACAAAAAGTTGTATTTCAAATTTTGTTCTCATGGATTATTTTCTACAACTCCAATCCAATCTCAAATAAAATCATGGCAACTTTATTTGGAGTTCGAATAATTGTATACTCTATTATCCAAAACAACTTATAAATTCAACCGGAAAGAATCTTGTCCACCATCCTAATCATATGTCAACACCATCCATGCATAATCAACTAGCCAATAAGCATACACAAATCAATTTGCCAACCGTTAAGGAATTATATGGAGCTAGTAGAGGAACTAATTAGACATATATAATCGGGCTCCTGTGAATCTATATGATCATCATTCTGTACGAACAACTTAATCATATGATCACTAATTTCAGAGTCACACCACTGTAAACCTGAAACTGAACTCCCAATTATATATCGTATTACGAAAGCCTCTGACAAGTTAATGTCCAATGAGCTTATCATGTATGCAGAACCCTCATATGATGTCCATGATCAGCCTTAGGTCAAAGTCTGTTCAATCCTATTGATCAGGCTATCTTAAAGTTCCATTATACTACCGAATAAGAAAATGATTATTCACCATATGTGAATAAGAAGTCATCTACCTAGCAGACGACCCAAGGCCTTATCCATTTTTCACATCCAGTATAATGCCTTTAAGAGGATACCTTTAAGTCCTTAGAGCAATGATTCTGATATCTGTAAACAAGCCCTTCATCATATACAAGTCATGCACCCAATGAACCGGTCTATAAGCTTACTACCTCTGAGACGCTTTAGCCATTGGAACATCAAAGTACACAAGTCATATACATGAAGTAGTTCATTTACTCAGGATTAAGGTTATTGCATAATGAATGTCAAAAGCAGATTGATCCACTCATAGCAGACTACGTAGATCAATCACGCTTTAGTCCCGGTCTGATATGTCACGCCCAAGCAATACATCTATGTCTCTACTTGGGAGTCTATGCTCCGGACAGTCAAGGCAAACCGTCTGATAACTCTATAAAATAGAGTTATTTTACCACTTTTTCATACACAAAAGTTAGCTTGTTTTTGAGATTTTTAGTTGTTTTTTATTTGTTTTTGATTTATTTTGTTTTATGTACTTTAATTTAGATTTTCATAAATTCGTAAAGATTTTATTTAATTTTCATCTTTTTCTAATAGTAATTAAATAAGCTTAAAATTAAATATTTCCAATAAGTCTATTTATAATATTTTATTTTGGAAATATCTAATTTTAGCACTTTGTTTTTCTGTAATATCAAAGATGGCATCACTATTCATGTCAGGAAACTATAAAAACCACGCTCATTGTGCATTCTATGGCATTGGATCATTCCTAATTTCACACACTGGATTGGAGCTAATGTACTACTATAGCAGACTGTAGCAATGTGCATGGACACTGTAGTAAGCATGCTAGCACTGTGGATAAGCAAGCGACACTATATCGGACCGTAGCAAGAATGCAAACATTGTAACAGAACTGTTGCAAGCATGCACAATCACTGTAGCACTATAGCAAGAAAAAGCCAACCAATCTTTCGGTTAAAGTGCCTTTTCACCAAGATCTTCAACCTATTGGGAAAGTGCTGGAATATCAAGATCCCACGTGGCTAACTCATCTGAAACCATCAATAGCATTAATCCTTGGGGTCCACAAAGCAAAATATTCGAAACCAATTTTTGTTGGGCACACATGTCGAATTGCTTTACATTCAGCCAAGCTTGAGGGCATCATTAACAAAGACCCATATGTGGTGTTGCATGACACCTATTATGGGCGAAAGCCGCTTTTTGATGAAACGTGTTTTGAAGTCAAGCCGATGACTATAAATCAAGTGCTTTTTGGGAGGCAACCCAAGCTGTCTTTTTTTTTATTTTCACATATATTTTTAACTTTCTTAGTTTTAGATATGGAAGGCCATTTATTAAAACTCCAGAATAGGTTTCCTCCTCTTCCTCAGAATGCCTTGCTGAAGATATATAGATGCAGATTAGAAAGGATGAAGCTGCTCATGAATTTTGGCATACCAGAAGATCTGCGTTGGATTATTGAGGCTAAGATACGTTTATCAGGTGAATTTCCTAATTCATTTGACAAACATATGCCAGTAATGGGAAAAAGTACTTTTGCCAAGAAAAGAAAAGCAAAGAGAATGGGAGTCTGTTTTAGATGTGCACGATGGAACTGTAATAAATGATGTAAAAACATAGGAATGACGTCCATAAATCGAGATGACAAAATTCAGTTCATAAAGGATGGTTTGAGTAAAGAGTCATTGGATGATATCCTTTTGTCTCTTGACGCATATCCAAGTGGACATGTTCAATGTATCATTCTTGACCTATGGAGTTTATTCGTGGATGAACGAAAGCACTACAGTTTAGTAAATCTGACGTTAAAAGACCTTGTTTGCTAGTTTATAAGAAAACTGGATGGGAAGCTAATCGTCGACTCATAGAAGGTGTTTAAGCCGTTACTGGACGTAAAACCAGAGGAAGATGTGAGCCACAATCACAACTACTGCATAAATCTTGCTTTTTTTTTCTCTCGTATTTCACTCTAGTCATTATTATTATTATTTTTGCATCGAGTGTGCATTTTTGACCTTTTCTTTGCATTAAGTGTGTGTTTTTTTATCCTTTTCTTCTTTTCGCATCGAGTGTGTATTTTTGAATTTTTCGTTTCGCATCGAGTTTGTATTTTTGACTTTTTCTTTTCGCGTGAGTGTGTTTTTTTTTTTTATCTTTTTCTTCTTTTCGCATCGAGTATGTATTTTTGGCTTTTTCTTTTTATTTTTCAAAGATTTCTAACAAACAGCCGATCTACCCCCTGATAGACTTAACTCACATCGTCTTTCCGCACCTTATAAATTTGCATGCATTTTCACCATTTTCATCACACACATATCCATTTGTAAAGTTAGAAAGAAGTGAGTTGAGATGGAAGGTCCTTCAGTTCATAAGTTTAAAACTATTTGTGTTTTTGGTGGGACTAGTTTGGGAAAAGATAGAGAGTTTTTGAAAGCAGCAAACAATCTTAGTAGGGTGCTAGCTGCTAGACAAATTAATCTAATATATGGGGGAGGAAGTCTTGGGTTAATGGGTTATGTATCATCCAGTACATATGTGGAGGGCAGTAAAGTCTTAGGCATCATTCCTATTGCTTTAGCTGACAAAAAAATCATCGGTCATACTTTAGGTAATGACTTAAAGGTCTCGTCCATGCATGAGAGAATAGGTAATACATTGTGTAATGCAGATGCCTTTATTGCTTTATCTAGTGGTTTAGGAACCCTGGAAGAGATTTTCAACACTGCTTCTTAGGCCCAACTTAATCTTCATCAAAAGCCGTTAGGATTATTAAATGTTAATGGTTTTTATGATGGTTTGTTGTCTTTTCTAGATCATGCTGTGGAACAGGAATTCATTACACTATCAACTCAGAAAATCCTAGTCTCAGCTCCAACTACTAATCAGCTATTTGATCAACTACAGATCTTTGTGCTTGAACCTGACCTGTTAATGTCATAGGTAGTACGGTCAACTGCGGACAACAAAAGTAGTAAGAAGCGAGGGTTGGATCTGACGCTACGGTTGTAACTTTCCTTAATTTGTTGGTTTTTCTCTTAACATTTGATTTTTTTATTTCAGTTTGTCATTTTTGCTTTCAATAACACCAGATTAGGTGAGACCATTCATTCTCTAGTTATCTACATTAGAAATTAGGGACAATGTCTCAATTAGGTCGTGGGGAGGGAATAGTTTGATTTTTTTTTTGTTTAGTTTCTTGTGTTTTTATAAAAAAAAAAAAGCAAAAAAATAATTTTTTTTAACAACTAGATTTATTATTTATAAGATGGTTGAGTAAAGAGTTACTTTTGGTACTCTTGATGCGCATCTTTTAGTAATGATTGTTTTCTTGTGTCATTATTTTGTCTTTATTTAGAAAAATAATAATAAAAAAAAAGAAAAAAAAGGCAAAAAAAAAAGTGATTTTCCACAGATTTGATGATGAAAATTTTGGTTGCTTTATTTTATATAGTCTTTCAGAAAAGTATAAATTTTGGACAAATTTGCATTTAAATTTTTGAGCTAGTTTAACTCAGTTGTGATATTCAATATTTGAGCACTAATTCTTGATCTATAAGTTGTGTGTTTGTTTAGAGAAAGTTTTGTGAATATGAAATATTTCTGGTCTCACAAGTCTTAGAATTTGTTTGATTTTCTCTTGAGGCGAAATCCCAGACAATATCAAAAATTAAGGAAATGATTTAGACTTTTTTTTTTTGGAATGTTTGAGCTTTTCAAGCCAACCCTGTAATATCTTTATCCTTAGTTTACCCCGTTTGAGCCTTGTTTTATACAACATTTTTCTTGTCACCTACATTTTTAGCCTAGCTTTCAAATAAAATATCTAACCTTTAGCCCTTAAGCATGTTGATCATTTTAGAAATTATTTTGAGCTATGCTGAAATCTGGGAGAAAGATTGGGATTACAAAATAAAAAAACAAAAACAAAAGAATACTATATACTTTGTTTATCATAATAAGTTTTGGGATGTAGTTGTTCTAAAAAAAACAAAATAATAATAATAATAATAATAATAAAACAAAAAAGAAGAAGGTTTTATTTTTAATAAGGAAAAGTTGTGAATAAGTTTGGGGGTGTTACTTGGGTGTAAATAAAAAGCTCTACAACAAGTTCTAAAATGATTAATGTGTTGAAGGGTGATTTAAGCCATATTATCCTATATCTTACCTTCACCTCAGTCACACATTACAAGCCTAATAAAAGTCCTAATGATCTTTGATTTTGTGTTTGTCGACATTAGTGGAGAGAGAAATAAAAAATGAACCTATAGGATTTGTCCGAGATCGATTGTTTCATTTCTCAAAAACTCATATAAATTGCATACAATTTAATGAAAAAGAAATTTTACACACACTCACACACACACTGAATATCCAACTGTAAGTAGATATACTCTTAAATTAAACTCAAATTTTTGATCAAAATTTATGTTTTTTTTTTTCTGTAGACTATATCTTTTACAGCAACCTATGAGGAAATTTCTGAAAATCACCATTATTAATAAAATATTTTCAATCTTTCTTTATTTCTTTTCTTTTCTTTTGCTTAAGGACAAGCAAAATCTTAAGTTTGGGGGTGTGATAACTCTATAAAATAAAGTTATTTTACCACTTTTTCATACACAAAAGTTAGCTTGTTTTTGAGAATTTTAGTTGTTTTTTATTTGTTTTTGATTTATTTTGTTTTATGTACTTTAATTTAGATTTTCATAATTTCATAAAGTTTTTCTTTAATTTTCATCTCTTTCTAACAGTAATTAAATAAGCTTAAAATTAAATATTTCCAACGAGTCTACTTATAATATTTTATTTTGGAAATATCTAATTTTAGCACTTTGTTTTTTTGTAGCATCAAAGATGGCATCACTATTCATGTCAGGAAACTGTAAAAACCAAGCTCATTGCGAATTCTATGGCACAATATCCCTACTAATTTCACACACTAGATTGGAGCTAATGTACTCCTGTAGCAGACTGTAGCAATGTGCATGGACACTGTAGTAAGCATGTCGGCACTGTGGACAAGCATGCGACACTGTATCAAACTGTCGCAAGCACGAGAACACTGCAACAGAACTGTTGCAAGCATGCACCGATCACTGTAGCACTGTAGCAAGCATGCATCGATTACTGTAGCACTATAGTAAGTTTGAAAATTTGTGTTTTGTAGCACTGAATACTGTAGCATGTTTGAAAATTGTGTTATGTGGGCACCTAATACTGTAGCAGTTTGAAAAATTATGTAAAAGTTAGGTGGAATAGTGCAAATTTATGCTTATAAAAGGGGGCATTCTTGGAGAGTTGAGAGAGGGGGATACACTTTGTCTCTCTCATTTTTACCTTGCTTTCATTCTCATATGTTCTCTCTAGAATATTGTGAGAATGTTTTGCAAGTTAGGCTAGAGTCCTTGGGTGAGGCTAGAGATGATCCTATATGTGTAGTGAGTTTATTTGGAGTTTGATTCTCTATGGTTTGTAATGCTTATACGTTTGAGTAATTAATTTTCTTTTATCCTATTTATTTCTCACGTCAATATATTTTGTTAACAACTTTTATATAAATTCAGTCAAGCTCTTTTTATGTTATTGTTGTATGATACAATATATTGATAAACATAGTTTTATAACTAGTCTTTTACTGCATTATCACCGGTGGCATATTGTCAATTTTAGATTTTTTATAAGACAATATTTTCTAGCACTTAACGTAAGAATTTTATTTACTCGAATACATTTAATTCACAAGTTCTTCAAATCTTCTCTTCCGATTAATTGTTTGGAATGTGAAACTTTCAATTGCGTTAATTTGTGAATCAAAATTTAAATAAGTGAACGAAGCATATAGGGAATTCTCGATGTCTTACCATTTTTAATTATTAAATTTTCTTTACTTTAAATTGCATTATCTTTCAATCAATTTACTCTAAAATCACAAAAACACTTTATTTCTTTTCTTGTTTAATTGCGTATCTCTCTAACACTTATGTTCCACTAATCTCTTTTGTTTGTTTTTATCACCTTCTCGTGGGATCGACCATCGTAATTGTACTATAACTGACCGCTTTGTTTTGTCACAATTTAGGCATAATCACCGTCCCCACCATGGCTTTAGACAACACAATAGTCTTAACATGAGTTAGATATTCCATCTAACCCCATAGACTACAGACCTTAGTTTAGACTACTTACTTTAGAACATTGTCTTCTCACATACAAAAGTCCATTGCATACAACGTTCTAACAGTTTTAACACAAGTAGTCAGTGAGCCATATTTGCTTACATTTACTTTAACATATAAATAGAATAAGGACAAACAGCAATGTAATGAATAACTTCTGTATTATAATTTTATTATCTAGTTCAAAACAAATACATAAAAATGTCTCCAATGCTAAGGGCATTTCCTAACAATCTCCCACTTACCCTAAGCCAACAGATGTGCCATGTTACGCATCCCCATCGCCTCTACATGCCTTTCAAAGCTTCTAGCCACCAAAGTCTTAGTAAAGGGATCGGCAATATTGTCCTCGGACGTGATCTTACATACATCCACTTGTTCTATCTCCACGTGCCCTCTTATAATGTGATACCTCCGATCTATGTGCTTGGTCCTCTTATGGTGCCGAGATTCCCTTCTGTTGGCAATAGCCCTAGTGTTATCACAGTAAAGTGTGATAGGCTTGTCAACATCCGGAATGACCTCAAGGTCTCTAAAGAACTTGCGGAGCCAAACCACTTCTTTAGATGCCTCAGCCACTGCCACATACTCAGCCTCCATCGTAGAGTCAGCTGTGCAACCCTGCTTCACACTCCTCTGCACAATGGCGCCTCCTCCGAGTAAGAACACTGATCTCGATGTCGATTTCCTTAAATCCTTGCAAGTCTAGAAGTCTAAGTCCATGTATCATACGGGTGTTAGGTCTCTCCCAGAATACACCAGCATATAATCCCTCATTCTCTTAAGATACTTAAGTATATGCTTTACTGCTTGCCAGTGCTTTGTCATAGGATTCGCTTAATGTTGACTCACCATACCTACTGCAAAACATATGTCTGGGCGAGTACAAAGCATAGTGTACATAAGACTACCCACAGTGGATGCATACTCATATGCTCTCTTTCTTTCGATGTCTTAGGACAGTCATCCAATGAAAGAGTTAGATCGGTAATGGAAGGTTGTGAACCTTTTTTTGCCTCTTGCATTGCATATTTGTCAATTATTTTATCTATGTATGAAGCCTGGGATAACGCTATCATTTTATTCTTTCGATCTCTAAAGAGATGAATGCCTAGAACATAATTTGCTTCTCCCAAGTCCTTCATGTCAAACTGTTGGTGTAGCCAAAGCTTGACCAATGATAAATTCCCTACATCATTCCCAATGAGTAGTACATCATCGACATAGAGTACTAGAAAAACCACTTTACCATCCTTAATACGTTTATGAATACAGGGTTCATCACCATTCTGCTCAAAACCGAATGTCTTGATCGTTTGATCAAATCTCTGGTTCCATAAGCGGGATGCTTGCTTTAATCTATAAATGGATCTAAGCAACTTGCAAACTTTTCTTTCTTGGCCTTTTGCCATGAACCCTTCGGACTGTATCATGTAGATACATTCCTCAAGATGGCCATTCAAGAATGTCGTCTTGATATCCATTTGCCAAATCTCGTAATCAAGAGCCACAACAACGGACAGAAGAATACGGATAGACTTTAGCATAGCAATAAGTGAAAAGGTTTCATCGTAATCGATTTCAGCCTTTTACATGTACACCTTTGCAACTAGTCTAGCTTTGAAAGTTTCCACTCTCCCTTCTACATCCTTCTTTCTTTTGTAGACCCACTTGCATCTGATGGGTTTTATCCCATCCATTTGATCTATAAGTTCTCAAATAGAGTTAGATTTCATAGAATCCATCTCATTGTTCATGGCCTGTTTCCAAGATTTAGAATCAACATCATTTATAGCTTCATTATAAGTGACCGGATCATCCTCATGCTCATGAGCCTCGGCCTGGTATGCCTCAGCATCATACATGAAGAGATTAGGCTTCCTTCAAACCCTCCCACTATGATAAGGAACCCTAAATTGTTAATCGTCTGCAAGTCTTTTACCAGAACTCAAACTTGCATCCAAGATCGAAATCTATGGAGCAGTTCTTTCACCAAATAACTCATCTAGCACCACTTTACTTCGAGGCTTAAAGCCATTCATGTGACTTTCCTCCAAGAATGTCCTATGGGTTGAAATAATGACTTTTTATTCCTTCGGGTTATAGAACAGACCTCCCTTAGTTCCCTTAGGATACCCTACAAACATGCATAATTCCGATCTTGGTTCCAACTTTTTCGCATCCCCATCCAGTACATGTGTCGAGTAGCTCTATATTCATATATGTCCAAGGGAGGGCTTCTTGCCATGCCACAATTCATACGGAGTCCTGGGAATTGACTTGCTTAGAACCTGGTTCAGAATATAGCACGCTGTTTATAATGCATATCCCCAAAATGGTAATGGCAGCGTTGAATAACTCATCATGGACCATACTATATCCAATAAGGTTCTGTTTCTCCTTTTGGCTACACCATTTTGTTGCGGAGTACTAGGTGCAATCAAATGGGATAATATCCCATTCTTTACAAGATGTTCTAGAAATTCATTGGAGAGGTATTCACCACCTTGATCAGATTGAAATGTCTTTATGGACTTACCCAATTGCTTTTCCACTTCTGCACGATACTTTTTGAACTCATCAAAGGTTTTGCTCTTGCAGTGCATCAGGTACACATATCCATACCTCAAGGAATCGTCTATAAAGGAAACATAATACTCGAGCCCTCCTTATACTGTAATGTTTATGGGGCCACATACGTCAGTGTGCACAATATCTAAGAGTTCCTGAGCCCTAATACCCTTAGCTCCAAAAGACCTCTTAGTCATTTTACGCTCAAGACAAGACTCACATTGAGGAAGACGTACCTCCTCCAAAGATTCTAGAGGACCGTCTTTTACGAACCTTTGAATCCTATCTTGATTAATATGGCCAAGTCTTAAATGCCAAAGATACGCCTTGTTAGAGTGAGAAACTTTTAACCTTTTAGAGTTATCTGTTAATTTAGTGTCAACCTATGACTATATCTTTGGTTTGATCAAATATAGGTTCCATCCATCCATCCAGAATAGATAAAAGACTTATTTTTATGAATATCAACTCTTTTACTAAAAGAAACTGAATAAGAATCCTTTATTAAACAAGCTACCGATATAAGGTTCCTCCTAAAATTAGGAACATAAAAACAGTCTTTCAATAATATAAACCTAAATTCATCAAAATAAAGATAGACGTCTCCCACTGCCTCAGCCACCACCAAGCTACCATCTCCGGTCCGCAACGAGAGGCTCCTATCATGTAGACTTCTTATTTCTATGAACCCCTACATAGAAATACAAACATGATTAGTGGCGCCTGAATCAATGATCCATGTGTCTTTCGATTCTTCTACCAAACACGCTTTTAAATAATGAAGTTCCTTAACTCCCTTGCCTTTGGCAGCTAGGAATTCCCAGCAAGCCTTCTTGAAGTGACCTACCTTCCCACAGTGAAAGCACTTGGACTATTTAGGTTCCTTGGGTTTCTTATTCTTCTTCTTCTTCATCCCATCTGAGACAGATGGATTAGAACAACTGGAAAGCACTTGCTTCTAATTTGGCCTCTTCCTCTTCCGCGAGGGTTTGGAAGATTCTGCCAAATTGGCCTCTCCTTTAGGTTGGACCGCATCCCCGTCCCTGACGATCCGCTCATAAGCTTGGAGTTACTTCATGAGCTCGGTGAGTCCTAACTCCCTTATCGCCAAATTGTACGTGGCCTTAAACCCCACAAAATCTTTTGACAGAGTTTTGAACACTATCTCGATCTGGGCGTTGTAGTCCAGCTCAGCACCATTTTCAGCAGCCTCAACAAAGAGTCCCATTAGAGTGATCGTATGGTCCTTTACTGGAGTTCCTACCTTCTGCTTAGAGTTCATGATACTTGTGATAACTGACTGTCGAGCCAATTTTTCAAGGCCTCCGAACATGTCCTCGAAATTCTCCATGATCTCCCTAGCAACTTGATAAGTCTCATGCTGCTTTTGTAAAGCACCCATCATGTTAGCAAGTATGTAGCACCGAGCTATCTCATTGGATTCTCTCCGACGAGTATAGACAACCAGGACCTCCTCAAGCGGTGTGGCAGGTTTGGGCCCAGGTGGGCGTGGTTCGTCCAGCACGAACTTGTGTCTCTCGCAAGTGAGAACTATCAATAGATTTCTTTTCCAGTCTTTATAATTATCGCCATTCAACTTATTTTTAGTAAGTATCGAAACGAGCGGTGTTAGTGACATTTCGAACTGAAATAAAATTATACTAGACATCATTACAAAGCTCAAGCAAATATAGAGATAATTTAGCAAATAAAACATATAAGTATGTTTCTACATTAAACTTGAACAAACATGTAGCATTGCAATGGTATTTCTCAGCACCTATTATCCCAAGCCATCGAGGGGTGGTCATGAGACTAATAGCCAGAACACGGACCCCGTCCAATTAATATATTTTGCCTTAAATCCTCCAAGGTTAAGACATATATTAATAATCGCTTATTTTGGCCACCAGTTTACTTAATAAAGCTTCTAGGGAAGGTCAATTACTAAACGAGTCTTGAGTGTATAACCATTATTTAAGTAGCCCGATCCACGTCCTGCCAAGCCATCGAGGGGTGGTCATGAATAGAATCGTGCCCGAACACGTTTTCCGCATAGGAGATCCAACCTAGTATACCGGCGGCGGTAAACACCTACCAAGGGGTGTGGTCAGGGCAGAACTGATGCAAGGCGTTACCATGCTTTCACATATGGATCAACAATGGAGGTTGTGGGTTTTGTTTGAAACCCTCTCCCGCTCAATATTTTGAAAAACATGCAAGTTTTGACAAATATGTATGATCAATATAGTCTAAGCGGCATTCACCTATCCTATATGACATATTATCAAATATGCATATAATTCATCCATCAATACATATTCATCCATCCATGACATATTATAGAAAAAATAATTGACGAAAAATAACCGAGCCATGGTTCCATCCTAGAATAAAGAAAATAAAGATTAATAAATTCCATCCAAAGCATTCTTTAGGTCTTGAATTTTGTTTCGTCTTCTTGTATCCATCTTCATGTAGCTCTCTTGATTTATTTCTCATTCCAAGAATCATTTAAAATTTAAATTCCAAAAATTCAAATTTCAAATTCGAATTTCAAATTTCAATTTCAAATTCAAATTTTAAGCAATTTTAAATTTCATGTGTAATAATATGTAATTTCAAAAAATTTAAAATTTTCAATTACATATTTTTAAACATGATTTAAAACTAAATCTCAAATTTAAAAATTAAAATTTTTCGATTTTTAACCCATCAGCCCAAGGGGCCCTGAGGCCCTCACCCACCATGGGCAGCCCCCAGCCCCTAGCCCCCAAGGGGGCTGGTAGTCCACAGCCACAGGCCGGGCATAGCCATGCCGGGCTGCACACCCAGGGGCTGCTATAGCCCCAGGCTGCAGGTAGTGCCTGTAGCCATGGGCTGCACGCCGGGTGGACGCTGCAACCCGCTGGTCTGCAGCCTAGGGGCTCGGCCAACTCCTAGAGGGCCAATGGCCACCCTCAGCTACAGGTAGTGCCTGCGACTGTGGGTGGTGCAGCCGTGGGCAGGGACTACTGCAGCCCCATCCTGCCCGAGGACAGGGGCTGCTACCCCACCAAGGCTAGTGGCCTATCCCGAGGGGTCCGTCCTTGATTTTCGCCATATTCCAATTTACCCATTAGGACTTCCAAAAATTAATTTGAATCCTAATTAAATTGGAATTTTCCACACTATCAAAATTTTAACCTTTAAATTAAATTTAACTTTTGGGAAAAATAAATTACGGTCTTCAAACTTTAATCTCCACCAAAAATAATTACATAAAATTTCCTAAACCGTTTTCGGTACACAAAAATTCTAATCATAATAATTCTAAGAGACAAAAAATTAAAATCCATAGGAGAATTACGGTGATAATAAACCGCTCCCATGGTTACATAAAATCCTAGATACAATATTTCTAAATTCTAAGGAACCATAACCGGCATAAAATAAGTATGCTTATAATAATTCAAAAAATTAAAATAACCACATACTACATATATAATACATGATAACAACATAAAGGAATCCTAGAATGCCACTCTCTAAATATCAAATCCATACATAAATAAAAAGACTAACTAATTCTAATTTATGTACATGGCATAGTCATGAGATGACTCTGATACCAATTGTAGGATTAAAATCAGTAAAAACGCATCAGAGCGGTGTAGCAGAATAATAAAAATTTTTCAAGATCGTTAAATATCTCGTGATGCCATATACAATAAACTAACAACAATAAAACTCATACCTCAAGAGGACGCCAAACTACAAAAGGAGAATGACTGGAGGGCTTCAACCAACTAGCCTTCTCTACTATTCTCCAATTCCTGAATGGCAGAGTGTGTGGGCACTCGGTTCCTCGACCGGTATGCTAGCACTGCTAGTCTCCTTCCGACCACCTAGATCTCTAAAGAACTTATTGTCACGGTGAGTTATGCAACAATAAGCCTACTTACCTGAGAGTCTATGGTCTGAGAGAACTAGAGTGGTAGAACCTCTATTTATAGACTTACATGAGGTGATCCCTTGAATTCAAATTGGATTAAGAGAAGATTTTCTCCCTTATCCACTCATAAAAATCTGAAATTAACAAGGCCAAAATCAAGGGTACATTCGGCCATCTTTTAGAATTTTGCAATCTAAATTCAAACAGGATTTTAACTTGAATTTTATCTCCTCAATTATCCATAATAACCGAATTTCCCTAGTGCTAAAAACATGACTAGATTCGACCATTAAAAGTGAGGAGAATCAAAATCTAAATAGGATTTTCTAGCTTGAATTTTATCTCATCCTTATCCACAAATAACCAAAAAATCTCCTTGGATTTATCCAATAATTTTCGTCCCCTTTAGGTATGGAGAGAATCAAAATTCAACTAGGATTTTCTTGCTTGAATTTCCCTTGAACCTTATCCACAAAAATCGATTCCTCTCAAGGTGGGATTCCCTTAACAAATTTGGTTTTCTTGATAGATTTAGGATTCAAAATTCAAGTAGGATTCAAACAAGATTTTCCTCTCCATAATCCAACCCAAATTCAAATTCTAACTCTGTCGAATTATCCACAAAGAATTCGAATTCCACTTGGACTGTGATTCAAAATTTGAATTTCAAATTTCAAAGTTCAAATTTCAAAATTCAACTTCAAATTCAAATTTCAAATTTAAATTTCGAATTCAAATCTCAAATTTCAAATTTAAATTTCAAATTCAAATTTCAAATTTGAATTTCAAATTTAAATTTTGAAATTCAAATTTAAAATTCAAAATTTAAATTTCAAATTCAAAATTTAAATTTCAAATTCAAAATTCAAATTTCAAATTTCAAATTTCAAATTTCAAACTCCACAAAAAGTTGTATTTCAAATATTGTTCTCATGGATAATTTTCTACAACTCCAATTCAATTTCAAATAAAATCATGACAATTTTATTTGGAGTTCGAATAATTGTGTACTCTATTATCCAAAACAAAATATGAATTCAACTGGAGAGAATCTTGTCCACCATCCTAATCCTATGTCAACACCATCCATGCATAATCAACTAGCCAATAAGCATACATAAATCAATTTGCCAACCGTTAAGGAATTATGTGGAGCTAGTAGAGCGACCAATTAGACATATATAATCAGGCTTCCGTGAATCCATATGATCATCATTCTATACCGAACAACTCTTTCATATGATCACTAATTTCAGAGTCACACCCCTATAAACCTGAAATTGAACTCCCAATTATATACCGTATTACGAAAGCCGGTGACAAGCTAATGTCCAATGACCTTGTCATGTATGCAGAACCTTCATATGATATCCATGATCAGCCTTAGGTCAAAGTCCATTCAATCCTACTGATCAGGCTATCTTAAAGTTCCATTATACTACTAAATAAGAAAATGATTATTCAGCATATGTGAATAAGAAGTCATCTGCCCAGAAGACGACCCGAGGCCTTGTCCATTTTTCACATCTAGTATAATGCCTTTAAGAGGATACCTTTAACTCCTTAGGGCTATGATTCTGATATCTGTAAACAAACCCTTCATCGTATACAAGTCATGCACCCAACGAACCGGTCTATAAGCTTACTACCTCAGAGACGCTTCAGCCATTGGAACATCAAAGTACACAAGTCATATACATGAAGTAGTTCATTTACTCAGGATTAAGGTTATTGCATAATGAACGTCAAAAACAGATTGATCCAGTTATAGTAGGCTACATAGATCAATCATGCTTTAGTCCCGATCAAATATATCACCATCAAACAACATATCTATATCTCGACTTGGGAGTCTATGCTCCGGACAGTCAAGACAAACCGTCCTCACCATGGCTTTAGACAACATAATAGTCTTAACATGAGTTAGATGCTCGGTCTAACCCCATCGACTACAGACCATAGTTTAGACTGCTTACTTTAGAACATTGTCTTCTTGCATACAAAAGTCCATTACATGCAACGTTCTAACAGTTTTAACATAAGCAGTCAGTGAGCCATATTTGCTTACATTTACTTTAACATGTAAATAGAATAAGGACAAATAGTAATGTAATAAATAATCTCTATATTATAATTTTATTATCCAGTTCAAAATAAATACATAAAAATGTCTCCAATGCTTAGGGCATTTCCTAACAGTATGGAGTTCGTGTTGGTGGTTGCCATCATAGATGTCTGGCCGCATGGTGGCAAATGCTAGACTCGCCTGTCGGTCCTCTTGTATTTACTAGGGGTCTTGTGGTGCAGCCATAATCTCCTATTATAAATTTAACGTTAATCTTATGTACTAAACTTTGAAAAATAAACTAACTTACTTGGACAGATGAGGCAGGTGTCCAATGATGTGGGGTAGGGTGGCAGGAAACCGCTTTGATACAACTGTGATGCCCCATGCCCTTAGTGGCCTGGATCGTCACTAAAAACTTGCTACTTTAAATAATACTTATACTTTCTTGCAATTGATAGTTAAATTTACTTAATTAGATACCATAAATTTTAGGGATTTTTTTTGACAGCATACATATTTACTATTCACATATAGGTATTATTAATGGCTACTATTCAAAAATACCACTTAACGATTACTATTCAAAAATATTGTTTAACAGTTACTATTCATAAATACTAATTAACGATTACTATTCACAAATACTGTTTAACCATCACTATTCAAAAATACTATTTAATGATTACTATTCATAAATACAGTTTACTCAAAATTTATGCAGAAGAATACTCATAGTGTGTCCACAACCTCCCCTTGCATCCGTCACTGTCGCCGTCATCACCATAGATGATTAAGCCGTAGGATGCTTATCTACAGCATGAACACACTCTATGAGCTTTACGCCTAGTAAGTATAATATGTTTACCACAAAACATATTTAAAACATAATACATACTTAAAATCTGTTTACTCAAAATTCATAAATACTGTTTACTCAAAATTTATACCGAAGAATACTCGCGGTGTGTCCACAACCTCCCCTCACATCTGCCACTATCGCCATCATCACCATAAATGATTAAGCCGTAGGACGCTTATCTACAGTATGAACACGCTCTGTGAGCTTTACGCCCAATAAGTACAATATGTTTACCGCAAAACATGTTTAAAACATAATACATACTTAAAATCCCATAGCAGTTCATATAGCACTTGTCATAACATCACATAACATGTCGTTGAATTTCACACTTTACATAACATATGCATAACAAAATACATCGTGTATTGTAATGCATCTTTCTGTAACTGGAAACATGGTGAACTATAACTCATGTATGATCCGGTTATGTTCGTTTATGCTCAAACTTCTCATTTCTCTTTCTTCTTGTCTATTTAGGGCCCACGTGTCAGTACCGTGTGCGCACAGACCAATAGTAATGGCTGAGGTCACTAAAAGCCGGAGAGCCATCAATGAATGCTCAACTTTCTGCTTTGACTTAACTTAAAAACCTCTTCAACTGAAAAAGTCAGTATGACACACCTATTCTGTCTTGTTTATTTGTTCTACTCACGTGCTTCTCTAAGCTATCCCTAGTCCTATCCGGTATGGACATATGGCTTCTAACCTGATCTTTCACCAATCTACTTGATTGGGAGACTATATGCTCCTAACTATGCTGTGCATCAATGTGTGCATGGCATAAATACTTAACATACTATAAAAACATCATTTTAACATCATTTTCTTTTATACTGTAGGCGGAGTTGTACTTACCTAAGTGCAAGCAATTGCATACTCGTACTCATGCCTCTATCAGCTTACAGGTTACCATCTATCATCATTAACGTATTTTATCAGCATCTTTGTTGAGTCACTAATACTGTTAGTGACTGTTACCTGAGGTTCTATGTGATACTGAGGTCCACCGGCACCCTATTGGTTTACTTTGAGAATTTGGCATCTTACTTCTATCGTGGTTTGATTAACTGTCTTCTTGGCAGATTAATCTTCATTCCTCATAATGTTGTTCAGAACACATACCTTGACCGGTTGCTGACTAGTTAATTGACCGGTTATCTCTCGTATTGGTGACTAGGTAGCTTACCGGTTTACTATGCATACACTTGGTGTGGTAACCAACTGGGTTACTTGTGCCTATTTGGGGTGTAGTAGCCTACCAGGCTACTATTTCTCGTTGTAATGGCTTATCGGCCACTATGGCTTGTTTGGTGTAGTAGCCTACCAGGCTACTAAGGCTTGTTAGGTGCGTTAGCCCACCGGGCTACATACATTTGTTTTATTTAAGAAAAATCATTTGGTTGCCTTATAAAATTCTTGGTAAAATTATGTATTTAGAACCGTCCCTTATCACCCCATTGGAAGGTGGGGGACGTTTTTATGAAAACCAAGTTTATATTTTAAGGTGTTAAAAATACATCTTTATTTGAGGTATGTAGAATGCACAAATTTTTTTTTTTTTTGATGTTTGCATTTTAAAGGTGGTTTTGAACCCCTCTTGAAAATAGTTTTGAAACTTAATTGAAATGACTTTGTTTGTGATTTTTCCAAACATAAAAGTTTTCATCCTCGACGAGATGAACAAATCTTATGTTCACCTCAGAGCTCAAGTCTAACTCTAACCAGCCCTAATCTTATTAAAACCGTGGCCTATGTGCCCAGTTTTTACAAGAAAAACAATCCTAGTTTTGCATTGTTTTGAAAACTGCTCTATTTAAGGCCAGGAACGGCCAAATTTTTAAAACAAGCATAGGTCATTCTCAAGATCTCGATGAGATCTACAACTTTCTTGCTGAGCCCGAAGTCCTGTTCAAACTCTAAGGGGTCCGTTTTTAATAAAATTCGAGACTAGTTTCTGGGTTCGGATTTTGTGCCTAGTATTATTCCCAGTTTTGGGCACTAAGTGAATACCACTCGAAAAACCTATCTTACTGTCATTTTATACCAAAGGCTATTTTACCCTAAAACGATCATAACGAAATTTTCTTAAAACATCGTGTTTTACCAAATCCCTAAATCAGACCCTAAGGGGGTCAAAATAGCCAAAATCCGTAGACTTTCCTTGTGGACAGATTTGTTGTAGGAACATAAATCGGTAAAAACGTATCAGAGTGGCACAGCGGAACAATAAAAATTCTTAGATCATTAAATATCTCATGATGCCATATACAATAAACCAACAACAATTAAAACTCATACCTCAAGGACGCCAAACTACAGGAGGAGAATGACCGGAGGCTTCAACCAACTAGCCTTCTCTACTATTCTCCAATTCCCGAATGGCTGAGTGTGTGGGCACTCTAAACCTCGACCGGTATGCTAGCATTGCTAGTCTTCTTCCAACCACCCAGATCTCTAAAGAACTTTATTGTCATTGTGGGCTGTGCAATAATAAGCCTGCTCACCTGAGAGTCTGTAGTCTGAGAGAACTGGAGTGGCAGGACCTCTATTTATAGACCTGCATGAGGTGATTCTCTGAATTCGAATTGGATTAGGAAAAGATATTCTCCCTTATCCATATCCATAAAATCTGAATTTTCCATGGGAAAATCCCAACAATAAAATTCGGCCATTTAGGATAAATCCAACCCAAATCTAAACAAGATTTTAACTAGAATTTTATCTCCCTTTTTCAACCAAAAAATCTGAAATTTCCTAGGAGAAAATCTCCTCAAAAAATTCGGCCACATTTAGGATAAGGGAGAATCAAAATTCCACTAGGATTTTCAAGCTTGAATCTTATCTCATCCTTATCCAAAATAACCGAATTTTCCTAGGAGATATTCTCCAAAATTTTGGCCACTTTCTGGGGAAGAGAGAATCCAAATTCAACTGGGATTGAAACTTGAATTTTTCCCTTAAATCTTATCCACAAAAAACTGAAACTCCATTGAGGATAATCCTCAAAATTTCGTCCACTATTTGTTAGGATTTGGATTCAAAATTCAAGTAGGATTCTAACAAGATTATCCTCTTCAAATCCAACTCAAATTCGAATTTTAAACCTTGTGGATTTTCCACAATAAATTTGAATCCCACTTGGACTGTGATTCAGAATTTGAATTTCAAATTTCAAATTTGAATTTCAAATTCAAATTTCAAATTTCAAATTTCAAATTTTAAATTTCAAATTTCAAATTTAAATTTCAAATTCAAATTTCAAATTCGAATTTCAAACTCGAATTTCAAATTCAAAATTTCAAATTCAAATTTCAAATTCAAATTTCAAATTTCAAATTTCAAATTTCAAAATTCAAATTTCAAAATCCACAAAACAGTTGTGTTTCAAATTCTTGTTCTCATGGATAATTTTCTACAACTCCAATCCAATCTTAAATAAAATCATGGCAACTTTATTTGGAGTTCGAATAATTATGTACTCTATTATCCAAAACAAAATCTGAATCCAACCGGAGAGAGTCTTGTCGACCATCCTAATCCTGTGTCATCACCATCCATGCATAATAAACCAGCCAATAACCTACACAAATAAATTTGTCAAATATTAAGGAATTATGTGGAGCTAATAGAGGGACTGATTAGACATATATAATCGGGCTCCCACAAATCCATATGATCATCATTCTTTTACCAAACAACTCAATCATATGATCACTAGTTTAAGAGTCACACCACTATAAACCTGAAACTGAACTCCCAATTATATACCATATTACGTAAGCCTGTGACAAGCTATCGTCCAATGACCTTGTCATGTATGCAGAACCCTCATATGATATCCATGATCAGCCTTAGGCCAAAGTCCGTTTAATCCTACTGATCAGGCTATCTTAAAGTTCCATTATACTACCGAATAAAGAAAATGATTATTCACCATATGTGAATAAGAAGTCATCCGCCCAGCAGACGACCCAAGGCCTTGTCTATTTTCACATTCAGTATAATGCTTTTAAGAGGATACCCTTAACTCCTCATTAGAGCTATGATTCCGATATCTGTAAACGAACCCTTCATCGTATACAAGTCATGCACCCAACGAACCGGTCTATAAGCTTACTACCTCTGAGACTCTTTAGCCATTGGAACATCAAAGTACACAAGTCATATACATGAAGCTGTCCTTTTACTCAGGATTAAGGTTACTGCATAATGAACATCAAAAGCAGATCGATCCACTCAAAGCGGACTTCGTAGATCAATCACGCTTTAGTCCCGGTCTAATATGTTACCCCCAAGCAACATATCTATGTCTCTACTTGGGAGTCCAGCTCCAGACAGTCAAGACAAACCGTCCCCTCCAAGGCTTTAGACAACATAATAGTCTTAACATGAGTTAGATGTTCGGTCTAACCCCATAGACTACAGACCATAGTTTAGACTGCTAACTTTAGAGCATTGTCTTCTCGCATACAAAAGTCCATTGCATGCAATGTTCTAACAGTTTAACACAAGCAGTCAGGGAGCCATATTTGCTTACATTTACTTTAACACGTAAATAAGATAAGGACAGATAGCAATGTAATGAATAACCTCTATATATAATTTTATTATCTACTTCAAAATAAATACATCAAAAATGTCTCTAATGCTTAGGGCATTTCCAAACAATCTCCCACTTGCCCTAAGCCAGTAGATGTGCCATGTTATGCATCCTCGTTGCCTCTACGTGCCTCTCAAAGCTTCTAGCTACCAAAGTCTTAGTAAAAAGATCGGCGATGTTGTCCTCGGACGCGATCTTACATACATCCATTGCCCTGTCTCCACGTGCCCTCTAATAATATGATATCTCCAATCTATGTGCTTGGTCCTCTTGCGGTGCCGAGATTCCTTTGTGTTGGCAATAGCCCCAGTGTTATCACAGTAAAGTGTGATAGGCTTGTCAACACCCGGAATGACCTCAAGGTCTCTAAAGAACTTGTGGAGTCAAACCGCTTCTTTAGATGCCTCAGCCGCGGCCACATACTCAGCCTCTATAGTAGAGTCAGTTGTGCAGCCCTGCTTCACGCTCCTCCACATAATGGTGCCTCCTCCGAGTAAAAACACTGATCCAGATATCAATTTCCTCGAATCCTTACAAGTCTAGAAGTCTGAGTCCGTGTATCCTACGGGTGTTAGGTCCCCTCCAGAATACACCAGCATATAATCCCTCGTTCTCTTAAGATACTTGAGTATATGCTTTACAGCTTGCCAGTGCTTGGTTCCAGGATTTGCTTGATATCGACTCACCATACCTACTACAAAACATATATTCGGGTGAGTGTAAAGTATAGCGTACATAAAGCTACCCACAGCGGATGCATAAGGGACCTTACTCAAACGCTCTCTTTCTTCCGATGTCTTGGGATAGTCATCCAATGAAAGAGTTAGACCGGCAATAGAAGGTTGTGAGCCTTTCTTTGCCACTTGCATTGCATATTTGTCAATTATTTTATCTATGTATGAAGCTTGGGATAACGCTATCATTTTGTTCTTTCAATCTCTAAAGAGACGAATGCCTAGAACATAATTAGCTTCTCCCAAGTCCTTCATGTCAAACTGTTGGTGTAACCAAAGCTTGACCAACGATAAGTTCCCTACATCATTCCCAATGAGTAGTATATCATTGACATAGAGTATTAGAAAGACCACTTTTCCATCCTTAATACGTTTATAAACATAGGGTTCATCAACGTTCTACTCAAAACCAAATATCTTAATCGCTTGATCAAACCTCTGGTTCCATAAGCGGGATGCTTGCTTTAATCCATAAATGGATCTAAGCAACTTGCAGACTTTCCTTTCTTGGCCTTTCGCTACGAACCCTTTGGGCTGTATCATATAGATACACTCTTCAAGATGGCCATTCAAGAATGCCGTCTTGACATCCACTTGCCAGATCTCGTAATCGAGAGCAGCAGCAACGGACAGAAGAATACGGATAGACTTTAGCATAGCAACAGGCGAAAAGGTTTCATCGTAATCGATTCCAGCCTTTTGCGTGTATCCCTTTGCAACCACTCTTGCTTTGAAAGTTTCCACTCTCTATTCTGCATCCTTCTTTCTTTTGTAGACCCATTTGTATCCAATGGGTTTTATCCCATCCGGCAAATCTACAAGTTCCCAAACAGAGTTGGATTTCATAGAATCCATCTCATTGTTCATAGCCTATTTCCAAGATTTAGAATCAACATCATTTATAGCTTTATCGTAGGTGACCGGATCATCCTCATGCTTATGAGCCTCAGCCTGGTATACCTCAACATCATACACGAAAAAATTAGGTTTCTTCGAAACCCTCCCACTATGACGAGGCACCCTAAATTGTTGATCGTCTGCAGGTCTTTCACTGGAACTAGGACTTGCATCCAAGACCGAAATCTGTGGAGCAGTTCTTTCACCCGATAACTCCTCTAGCACCACTTTGCTTCGAGGCTTAAAGTCATTCATGTGACTTTCCTCCAAGAATGTCGCATGGGTTGAGACAATGACTTTTTGTTCCTTCGGGTTATAGAACAGACCTCCTTTAGTTCTTTTTGGATACCCTACAAACATGCATAATTCTGATCTTGGTTCCAACTTCTTCGCATCCCCATCCAGTACATGCGCCGGGCAGCCCCATATTCTCATATGTCCAAGGCAGGGCTTCTTGCCACGCCACAATTTATACGGAGTTCTAGGAATTGATTTGCTTGGAACCTGGTTCAGAATATAGCACGCCGTTTATAAAGCATATCCCCAAAATGATAATGGCAGCATTGAATAACTCATCATGGACCGCACCATATCCAATAAGGTCTTGTTTTTCCTTTCGGCTACACCATTCTGTTGTGGAGTACCAGGTGCAGTTAATTGGGATAATATCCCGTTCTCTACAAGATGTCCTAGAAATTCGTCGAAGAAATATTCGCCACCTCGATCAGATCGAAGTGTCTTTATGAATTTATCCAATTGCTTTTCCACTTCCTCATGATACTCTTTGAACTTGTCAAAGGTTTCGCTCTTGCGTGCATTAGATACACATATCCATACCTCGAGTAATCATCTATAAAAGAGACATAATACGCAAACCCTCCTCGTACTGTGATGTTTATGGGGCCACATACGTCAGTGTGCACAATTTCTAAGAGCTCCTAAGCCCTTGTACCCTTAGCTCCAAAAGACATCTTAGTCATTTTACCCTCTAGACAAGACTCACATTGAGGAAGACGTACCTCCTCTAGAGATTCTAGAGGACCGTCTTTCACCAATCTTTGAATCTTATCCTGATTAATATGACCAAGTCTTAAATGCCAAAGATACGCCTTGTTAGAGTGAGAAACTTTCAACATTTTAGAGTTATCTATTAATTCAGTGCTAAGCAGTGAGTACATCTTTGGTTTGATCAAATATAGGTTTCCATCCATCCATCCAGAATAGATAAAAGACTTATTTCTACGAATATCAACTCTTTTACTAAAAGAAACTGAATAAGAATCCTTTATTAAACAAGCTACCGATATAAGGTTCTTCCTAAAATTAGGAACATAAAAACAGTCTTTCAATAAAATAAACCTAAATTGATCAAAGTAAAGGTAAACATCTCCCACTGCCTCAGCCACCACTAAGCTGCCGTCCCCAGTTCGCAATGAGAGGCTCCTGTCATGTAGACTTCTCGTTTCCACGAACCCCTGCATAGAAACACAAACATGATTTGTGGCACCCGAATCAATGACCCAAGTGCCTTTCGATTCTTCCACCAAACACGCTTCCAAGTAAAGAAGTTCCTTACCTTCCTTACCCTTGGCGGCTAGGATTTCCCGACAAGCCTTCTTGAAGTAACCTACCTTCCCACAACGGAAGCACTTGGACTTTTTAGGGTCCTTGGGCTTCTTGTTCTTCTTCTTCTTCTTCCCATCTAAGACAGGAGGATTAGAAGAACTGGAAGCCGCTTGCTTCTGATTTGGCCTCTTCCTCTTTTGTGAGGATTTGGAAGATTCCGCCAAATTGGCCTCTCCTTTGGGTTGGACAGCATCCCCATCCTTGATCATCCGCTCATAAGCCTGAAGTTGCTTCATAAGCTCAATTAGTCCTAACTCCCTTATCGCCAGATTGTATGCGGCCTTAAACCCCACAAAATCTTTAGATAGAGTTTTGAACAACATCTCGATCTGGGTGTTGTAGTCCAACTCAGCACCGTTTTCGGCAACGTCAGCAAAGAATCCCATTAGAGTGATCATATGGTCCTTCACTGGAGTACCTGCCTTTTGCTTAGAGTTCATAATACTGGTGATAGCAGACTGTCGAGCCAACTTTTCTTGGCCTCCGAACATGTCCTCCAGATTATCCATGATCTCCCTAGCAACTTGATAAGTCTCAAGCTGCTTTTGTAAAGCACTCGTCATGCTAGCAAGCATGTAGCATCGAGCTATATCATTGGATTCTCTCCAACGAGTATAGGCAACCGGGACCTCCTCAAGCGGTGTGTCAGGTTTTGGCCCTAGTGGGCATGGTTCGTCCAGTATGAACTTGTGTCTCTTGCAGCTGAGAACTATTAACAGATTTCTTTTCCAATCCTTATAATTATCGCCATTCAGTTTATTCTCAGTGAGTATTGAAATGAGGGGTGTCGGTGACATTTTGAACTGAAATAAAATTATACTAGACATCATTACAAAGCCCAAGCAAATATACAGATAATTTAGCAAATAAAACATACAAGTATGTTCCTACATGAAACTTGAAAAACATGTAGCATTGCAACAGTAATTCTCAGCATCCATTGCCCCAAGCCACCGAGGGGTGGTCATGAAAACAAATAGCCGGAACATGGACCCCGTCCAATTAATATATGTTACCTTAAATCCTCCAAGGTTAAGACATATATTAATAACCACTTATTTGGCCACCAGTTTAGTTAACAGAGCTTCTAGGGAAGGTTAATAAGTAAACGAGTCTTGAGTGTGTAACCATTGTTTACGTAGCTCGATCCACGTCCTACCAAGCCACTGAGGGGTGGTCATGAATAGGATCGTACCCGAACACGTTTTCCACATAAGAGATCCAATCTAGTATACCGGCGGCGGGAAACACCTACTGAGGGGTGTGGTCAGGGTAGAATTGACGCGAGGTGTTACCATGCTTTCACATATGGATCAACAATGGAGGCCGTGGGTTTTGTTTGAAACCCTCTTCCACTCAATATTTTGAAAAACATGCAAGTTTTGACAAATTATGTATGATCAATATAGTATGAGCGGCACTCGCCTATCCTATATGACATGTTATCAAATATGCATATAAAACATCCATCAATACATATTTATACATCCATGACATATCATAGAAAAAATAATTGACAGAATAACCAAGCCATGGTTCCATCCTAGAACAAAGAAAATAAAGATTACAAAATTCCTTCCAAAGCATTCTTTGGGTCTTGAATTTTGTTCCGTCTTCTTGTATCCATCTTTATGTAGCCACTGCATTTATTTCTCATCCCAAGAATCATTTAAAATTTAAATCTCCAAAAATTTAAATTTCAAATTCAAATTCCAAATTCGAATTTCAAATTTAAATTTCAAATTCAAATTTTAAACAATTTAAAACATCATGTGTAATAATATGTAATTTCAAAAATTTCAAAATTTCAATTACATATTTTTAAACATGATTTAAAATTAAATCACAAATTTAAAAATCAAAATTTTTTGATTTTTGAATCATCACACCACTGCCCCCGGAGGCGGCAACCGCCGTGGGTAACCACCAGCCCCGGGGGGGCCGCCAGCCCACAACTGCTCCCTATGTGCAGCCTTGCCGGGCTGCAGGCCAAGCCTGCAGCGCCAGGCTACACGTCCAGGCTGGGCGCAGCAGTCGGTAGGTTGTAGGCAGCGCCTGCAGTTAGAGGCTGCACGCCTAGGCTGCGGCCAACCTTGGGTAGGCCACGGCCACCCTTGGCTGCAGGCCAAGCCTGTGGCCGTGGGTGGTTATGGCCTGCACAGGGGCTGCCGCAGCCCCATCCTGCCCGAGGGCAGGGGCTACAGCCCCACTAAGGCCCGTCGGCCTGTCCCGAGGGGTTGTGTCTCGATTTTTATGCCATATTCCAATTTACCTATTAGGATCTCCAAAAATTAATTTGAATCCCAATTAAATTGAAATTTTACACACAATCAAAATTTCAATCTTTAAATCAAATTTAACTTTTGGGAAAAATAAATTACGGTCTTCAATCTTCAATCTCCTCTAAGAATAATTACATAAAATTTTCTAAACCGTTTCTGGTGTACAAAAATTCTAACCATAACATTCTAAGAGACAAAAAAATTAAAAACCATGGGAAAATTACGGTGTTAATAAACTGATCCCATGGTTACACAAAAATTCCTAGATACAATTTTTCTAAATTCTAAGGAACCATAACCGGCATAAATAAGCGTGCTTATAATAATTCATAAAATTAAAATAACCATATACTTTATACATAATCCATGATAACAACATAAAGGAACCCTAGAATGCCACTCTCTAAATATTAAATCCATACATAAATAAAAAGACTAGGTAATTGTCTAATTTATGTACATGGCATGGTCATGAGATGGCTCTGATACCAATTGTAGGAACATAAATCAGTAAAAACGTATCAGAGTGGCGCAGCGGAACAATAAAAATTTTTAGATCCTTAAATATCTCATGATGCCATATACAATAAACCAACAACAATTAAAACTCATATCTCAAGGACGCCAAACTGAAGGAGGAGAATGACCGGAGGCTTCAACCAACTAGCCTTCTCTACTATTCTCCAATTCCCGAATGGCTGAGTGTGTGGGCACTCTGAACCTCGATCGGTATGCTAGCACTGCTAGTCTTCTTCCGACCACCCAGATCTCTAAAGAACTTTATTGTCACGGTGGGCTGTGCAACAATAAGCCTACTCACCTGAGAGTCTGTGGTTTAAGAGAACTGGAGTGGTAGGACCTCTATTTATAGACCTGCATGAGGTGATTCTCTGAATTCGAATTGGATTAGGAAAAGATATTCTCCCTTATCCATATCCATAAAATCCGAATTTTCCATGGGAGAATCCCAACAATAAAATTCGGCCATTTAGGATAAATCCAATCCAAATCTAAACAAGATTTTAACTAGAATTTTATCTCCCTTTTTCAACCAAAAAATCTGAAATTTCCTAGGAGAAAATCTCCTCAAAAAATTCGGCCACATTTAGGATAAGGGAGAATCAAAATTCCACTACGATTTTCAAGCTTGAATCTTATCTCATCCTTGTCCAAAATAACCGAATTTTCCTAGGAGATATTCTCCAAAATTTCGGCCACTTTCTGGGGAGGAGAGAATCCAAATTCAACTGGGATTGAAACTTGAATTTTTCCCTTGAATCTTATCCACAAAAAACTAAAATTCCATTGAGGATAATCCTCAAAATTTTGTCCACTATTTGTTAGGATTTGGATTCAAAATTCAAGTAGGATTCTAACAAGATTATCCTCTCCAAATCCAACTCAAATTCGAATTTCAAACCTTGTGGATTTTCCACAACAAATTCGAATCCCACTTGGACTGTGATTCAGAATTTGAATTTCAAATTTCAAATTCGAATTTCAAATTCAAATTTCAAATTTCAAATTTCAAATTTCAAATTTAAATTTCAAATTCAAATTTTAAATTCAAATTTCAAATTCAAATTTCAAATTTCAAATTTCAAATTTCAAACTCCACAAAACAGTTGTGTTTCAAATTCTTGTTCTCATGGATAATTTTCTACAACTCCAATCCAATCTCAAATAAAATCATGGCAACTTTATTTGGAGTTCGAATAATTGTGTACTCTATTATCCAAAACAAAATCTAAATCCAACCGGAGAGAATCTTGTCGACCATCCTAATCCTGTGTCATCACCATCCATGCATAATAAACCAGCCAATAGCATACACAAATCAATTTGTCAAACGTTAAGGAATTATGTGGAGCTAGTAGAGGGACTGATTGGACATATATAATCGGGCTCCCGCAAATCCATATGATCATCATTCTTTTACCGAACAACTCAATCATATGATCACTAGTTTCAGAGTCACACCACTATAAACCTGAAACTGAACTCCCAATTATATACCGTATTATGTGAGCCTGTGATAAGCTATCGTCCAATGACCTTGTCATGTATGCAGAACCCTCATATGATATCCATGATCAGCCATAAGTCAAAGTCCGTTTAATCCTACTGATCAGGCTATCTTAAAGTTCCATTATACTATCGAATAAAGAAAATAATTATTCACCATATGTGAATAAGAAGTCATCCGCCCAGCAGACGACCCAAGGCCTTGTCCATTTTCACATTCAGTATAATGCCTTTAAGAGGATACCCTTAACTCCTCATTAGAGCTATGATTCTGATATCTGTAAACGAACCCTTCATCGTATACAAGTCATCCACCCAACGAACCGGTCTATAAGCTTACTACCTCTGAGACGCTTTAGCCATTGGAACATCAAAGTACACAAGTCATATACATGAGGTTGTCCTTTTACTCAGGATTAAGGTTACTGCATAATGAACGTTAAAAGCAGATCGATCCACTCAAAGCGGACTTCGTAGATCAATCACGCTTTAGTCCCGGTCTAATATGTCACCACCAAGCAACATATCTATGTCTCTACTTGGGAGTCCAGCTCCAGACAGTCAAGACAAACCGTCCCCTCCAAGGCTTTAGACAACATAATAGTCTTAACATAAGTTAGATGCTCGGTCTAAACCCATAGACTACAGACCATAGTTTAGACTGCTAACTTTAGAACATTGTCTTCTCGCATACAAAAGTCCATTGCATGCAGCATTCTAACAGTTTAACACAAGCAGTTAGGGAGCCATATTTGCTTACATTTACTTTAACATGTAAATAAGATGAGGACAGATAGTAATGTAATGAATAACCTCTATATATAATTTTATTATCCACTTCAAAATAAATACATCAAAAATGTCTCTAATGCTTAGGGCATTTCCTAACATTTGTGTCCAGCCACGCCATTAAACGTTCATGCATCTCACATACTCATAACCATATGTAAAAATTATAAACACAACCACAGCTATATAAACTTAAAAATGGAAAGTTAAGGGCTTAAAATAAAATTATTACAAACCGTGTGCATGAACAAATACACATAAATGGCCTTGATCAAGATTTTAAAAATCACTAACCATAAAAGTAAGGGTTTTAGCGATTACATTTGTGCTTCGAACCAAGCACAACTTGAATTAAGGTATGAATGGCAAAGTGTGACACCCCAGATTCCAATCAACCGTAACTGTCATGAACCTACTCTATTGTCGACCAAGACAGCTCGTGTGCCGAATCTGGGTTGTCAATTTTAAACTCTTTTTCTTAAACTTTCACTTTTCAGGGTCCAAAAATCTTGCCCATAATTTTTTTTCTTTTTAATACATACTTTCTCGAAAAGAAAGCTAAGTATAAAAGCCATGTAAAATACAATACTAACTTTTAGTTGTCCTTTGGAGTATAACATAATGCATAATATACAAAATATTTATACTGCATTTTGTTTTTTTCACAATCTCTTCAATTCACTAACTTAAAAACTCAACGGAAGACTTTTGGCAGAACCAAGTCCACGGTGAATTCCCTATCCCATCAGCACACGCGCATATCTTGCCACCATCCATAAAGTCTACCGGACAGGTTTCTTACCTGCAACATGAACAAACTAACGAGCTAACAGGCTCAGTAAGTTCAAACATACTTAGTAAGAATCATATAGATTCAAAAAATTAAAAACTCAATCTCCTATGAATAGTATTATTTATGATTGAATAGTACTATTCATCATGAATAGTGACTTTGACCTTTGATCGATGAATAGTAACTGTTACCATAACTAGTTACTATTCACATTACCCTAATGAGGTACTATTCACATCATCCTAACCGAGTTTACTACACTTAGTGTAAGCTTCGGTTATGCTTAATTATGGTTTTTATCATTTTATTGATTATTCTTTCTCTATTTATATTCTGGTGTAGAGTTCTTTTTATGCTAGTACCGATAAATTATTGTGCACTGATTGGGAAGGCCTAGGGAGCGACCCTAGAGCTTCAACCTCCACAGCCCTTATATCCCCGTAGGACCTGAAAAAAAAACCTCCACCACAATGTTGGAGGGGCGGTACGCCTCAAATGGTTTTATTACCATCTTTCAATTATTGTTTTGATCAAGTGACATCATTCGTCACCTCAAGGTCACTAACCTCCATCGCCCGTAGGCCTCAGATATTCTTATCTTTAAAATGTGGGATATGTTATATCAACTAATTCCCCAATATTAATAGGACTTGATTCCTAATGAACAACTAATACATAATAAAGTAATACAGTATTTCATTTAAAAACTACTCTGTTTGGGGCCTAAAATGGACAAAATTTTAAAACTCACATAGGTCATCTTAAAGTTTTGACGAGATCTAAAACTTTTGTGTTGAGTTTGAGATTCGGTTTGTACTCTAAGTTAGTCATTTTTATAAAAATCCGAGACTATTCCTGTTGCTTAGGATTTTGGTCCTAGTTTTGAACTCTAGTTGAATACTGCCTCGAAAACCTATCTTAGATTCATTTTTAGCCAAAGGCTATTTTACACTAAAACGCTCATAATGAAATTTCCTTAAAAATTTGTTCAGACCATAACATGTTCGAAAATGGCCAAAACCGTGGCCTAAAAACTGGGGACAGGTTGGTTCCCAGCCAACCCTAAACATCCATTTACACATCCATCCACAAAAACTTAAAGCTCAAGTACACAACTACAGAAATACATAACCAAGATGCTAAGGGTTCAAAATAAAGATTATTATAGCCCATTGCTCAAATAAATACACGTAAATCACTTGATCTCAAAACTTAAACGAAACTAAACGACAAAAGGAGGGGTTTTCGGGTTTTACCTTAGTGTGCTTCAAAACAAACACAACCGAACCAAGGGGTGGGTGACCAAATATCTATGTGGCACTAGGTGAGAAGGGGATCAGTTTTTGGGCTAGAAAAGAACACAAAACATCCTTGGTTAGCCAAGCCAAAAACCAACTAAACCACAAAGAAAACCCCTAGCAACTTACCCTTGAAGTGACCTTGAAATGGCTTGAAGAAATGGATCCAACATAAGCTAGGTTGTGGCTGATTTTTGGTGAAGATTTGGTGTGTTTTTGGCTGAGTTTTAGGGCTATCTTTTGGTTGAAAAGGGAGTTAGATTTTTTAGAGCAAATGGAAGAGAAAGTTTATGTTTCTTGGGTGTGGAAAAGAAAAAAATGAACCCTAAGGTCAAGCACACCTTTTTATGGGCAAAAGTTAATCAAAATTAACTAACCCTAAGCCCACTTAATTAAGCTAATTTAAACTAAGCTTGGAGACAAATTTGGGCTGCTGCTGCCTAGCTGAAAGGACGTGCGACTACTAAAAAGAAAGAGGCAAAAATTGCCTTAAATGTTAGGCGAAAGTTACATGTGTATGTCATACACTTTTGCATATTTTAATCCCAAAAGCTTACAAGCCTATGCATTATTTTAAGAAAACTTTTTAGCCTTCTTTTTTGGGTTATAATGCCTATAAGCCCATTTTATGCTTATTTGTTGTTCATTTACAATACTATGGTTGTGTCTATACTGTGTTGACACTATGCATGCATAACAAGGCTTTTTTGTGCGAAATTGCAAACATGGTCTACCCTGACTAATTTGGATGTGCTGATTTCAAATTTACCAATTTTAAGTCCATCTGAGGTCGTCTAGACCAGTTTTCAGGATCTGTGTGAACTTACCTCGAAAAACGTGTTTTGCACTCAATTGATTAATTTAAGCGTACTGAGTCTAAATATATCAGTTTCAGGATGAGAAAAGGTCATCTTGACCCCTTTCTTGATACTGCATGTCTCTCAAACAAAATTTCACGTTTTGTGCTCAATTGACTAAATTGAGCCTACTGACTATAAATGTGTCAGTTTTATATCAAATTAAGGCCATCTTGGCCATTAACCTGACACTGCGTATCTACTATTCATAAGTTATTATTCTATGCTTAATTAACTAGTCTGAGTGTTTTGACTCTGATTTTGTCAGTTTCTTGGTGAGAAGAGGTCATCTTGATAACTTTTCTTGATACTGTACCTTTATCAGACCAAATCTCATTGTTGTGCTTAAATAACCAGCCTGAATGTGCTAATGACTAGCTCATCAGTTCTGTATCAAGAAATGGTCATTTGGACCAATTTCTTGATACTGCGTGTCTCACATGCATACTCACATGTACTAAGGTTAACCGATCTCACTCTCGGTTGCCCCTTCCACTATATAAATAGTAATTAAATGTTTCTGTACCCATTTAATTCATTCAACTGGAAAAATATACTGTATTTATTAACTTAATTACTTATTACATAGTAATTAGGTTTCAGAAACATGGGGGTCATCACAGACTTAATGTTTTCTGCAATAATATGTCATCGACATAGCATATGAAAACTTTCCTTGGACCTCTTAACATACACACAATGGTCTTCCTCGATCATCGTAAACCCGTTAGATACAATGGCTTAATGAAATCACAGATAACGTTGTCTAGACAATTATTTTTGGCCATAAATGGATCGGCAAAACTTGCAAACCTTGCATTCTTGTCCATTTTCCATAAAACTAGTAGATTGATCCATACAGATCTCATCATCTATTACTCCATTGAGAAATGTAGTTTTCACATCCATTTGGTAAAGTTCCAAATCCACATAAGCTATAATAACTAGAATAAGGTGAATCAAGGCAAATCTTACCACTAATGAACAAAGTTTGGGTGTAACCCTTTGCCACATGCCTTTCTATGGATCCATCTGCCATGTGTTTTGTGGCAATCAAGAAATTTTACTACTCTCAGCAAATATGTACAATGAATGTATGTAATGATTTTTATGTGTATAATTGTAAAATGTATGAATTAATGCTATGTAAAACGCAATGAAATGTTCTAACCATGCCAAAGAGAGTGTGATCAGGAATGAAAAATTTTACCGAACTAAAATCGGACAAATAATGCCCTTTTCAGAATCAAAAACTCTAGAAATATACTGTAAGTCACTAAAAGATGAAATATTTACAGTATGGATTTTTAGTCAAACTGGAGTAAATTAAAGAAAACCGACTGCACTGATAGCCGCAGAAACTCATCTACGCGATTTCGGTGCAAAACTGTTCGGTTTGACTTTTGGTCAAAAGTTTGACCGAAATATGTATGTAGAGTCAAAGATTTGGTGTGAGACTTCCAAAGGATGTAAGATTACATCAAGATCCAAGGGATAGGGTATAAAGTCATTTTGATCCAATGGTCAGGATGCAAAGTCAACACAAAAAAAGTCAAAAAATCAACCTCGGAAAAATTCAAGAATTTTCTAGGGTACAAAGTGGCGGATTTTGAGTGGAGAATGAAAGAAAATCAGCAAAAAATTTTTAATTGCAAACTAGTCCTTAAGAAGTTGCCAAAAAGCACTTGAATTGTTACTAAATTGTCTAAGACCCTTTGCAAATTGGTCCTTCCTTTTTAGGCTGATATATACACGATTTTGGTGGCCAAAAATCAGAAAAAATTTCAGCCATTTTTCTTCATTGTAGCCATTACCAAAAAGCACTTGAATTGTTACTAAATTGTCTAAGACCCTTTACAAATTGGTCCTTCCTTTTTGGGCTGATATATACACGATTTTGGTGGCCAAAAATCAGAAAAATTTTTAGCCATTTTTCTTCATTGTAGCCGTGAGCTTTCCTTCATCAAAACCAGAAAATTTCTTCAAGTTTTCTTCGCAAAAAGGTGTTTAAATTCCATCTCAAGCTTAAGGAAGCAATATAGCAAGGTGAGCTTCCATTTTTGGAAGTTTTCTTCTTATTTTTCCGTGGAAAAACCGAGTGAATGAAGGGCTATTTTGAAGTAAAAATTTTAGTTTTTGTTTTGATGGATTTTTGCATTAAAGAGTGTTAATGGTATGGAGTTAGGTCAAGTAATGATTAAGAGCATAAAAAATCAAGTTTATTGTATATTTTGGTCACAAAATCCATGAGCTATTCATGGTATGGAAGGGTGAAGAATTTTGATGTAAACTTGATTGTTTTGGTGTTGCTATTGTGTTTTGCGTGGAGGAATATTATGGACACTTGAAACACAAAGTTTTGTGTACGGTTCATGTGTAAAATCCATGAGCTAGGGTTGTCAAATTTTGAACTAGGGATTTGTTTGTTCATGATGTAGAATTGAGCATTGATATAAAAGGGGGATTAAGGAAGGAAATAAATCATGAGAAACAAACTTTGTGCTTATTTTCTTATGAAAATGCATGGGATACAACAGGTGGAATGTGAGTTTTGTGTTGATGATTTTGGATTGAAAATATGGTATTAACATGTATTCGAATCAAGAAAAGAAATGTAATGAGAAAAACATAATTTTGTGCATTATTTTCTAAGTAAAATCAATGAGTTAAGGAAAGGGTTTGAATGAAATTTTTTCACTTGTTTAGGGTAATGTTTTGACTTTATAAATTGTGTTGGTATGTAATGAAATTATAGATAAAGTTAGGGACAAGAAAAATTAAATTTTGGTACTTATTTAATAACAAAACCATGCTAGGGTTTTGGTGGAAAATGGAAAATTGTGTAAGGGAAATGTGGAATTGTAATGTGGATAAAACCGAGGCTAAGAATAGTTAAAAATGAACCCAAAACGTCATTGAAAACGACTAGGGCTCTAAATGTATTTTTACGTAAAAAGTTTGGTTTTTACATAAAAATTAGGTCTCTGGTTTAGTAATTGGCAGGTACCAAGGGTTTTGAGGCATTACCTAAACGCCAGGAACCTAAAAATTAAGCTGAAATGTTGTCGAAATTTTTAGGGCACCTGAAGGGCATTTTGGGAAACGAGGGGTAAATTAGGATCAGGATTGGAAAACCCGAGCCCCTTAAAGGCCTAGGCTCGAGGAAGGGCAATGGACGATTTTAGAAGTAGTGAAATATCCATTTGAGGTCCCGAAAGGTTAGAAAAATGAGAAACGACCCCAAGGGTCGGAATAGTAACACCCAAGGGTTGGGTGAATAGTAACCCTGGCGTTTCGATAAGAAATATCTAAAAACTCGATAAGGCCTAAGAAAAATTATTTTATGATTTTTAGGACTAGAAAACCCAGTTAAAACACTAAAATGAAAATTTTACGATCTAAGGTCCTGTCATGGGTAAAATGGTCATTTTGACCAAAATTTTCTAAAATGCTAGAAAAAATCGTAAAAGCCTCAAAATGATTTAATTAAATTTTTAAAGGCCAAAATAGAGCCGTAAGTAAGAAAAACAGGTGGAAAATCCCACTAAGGACGAAATGGTCATTTTGTCAAAAGTTACGGGCAAAATGGTCATTTTGTCAAAAGTTAGGAAAAGTGATATTAAGGCCCAGAATAGTATCCTAAGGCCTTAATTAAGGTTTTAATGATTAAATTCAAATTTTTCAATAGTACACGCCCGTGTACTAGGAAAACATGGGCGTGTAGTGAAATAACTCATAAATCCGAGAGGTACACGGTCATGGACAAAGCCGTGTACCAGGCCATGAAATAAATACAAAAATGAAAAAAAAACAAACCCCTAAACATATAACTAGGGATCCAAAATCTGAAATTTTGTATTTTCACAATATTTTAAATATGAAATGAATAATAATAATAGCCGTGATTTATTTCGGTTATAGTAATCCAACAAAAAGGCGATAAAAGGACGCCAGTTGACTCAAGCAAGGAAACGCTAGCAAAATATCTGTAAGTTTAGACATTTATTTTGTTTGCAACATGAATTTACATAATATGTTTATATGTTATGTATGACATGTAAATAAGTATCAAGGTGCTATATGTACACTAACGCGGAAATAAAATAACCACAAATAAAGAATGTAACGTAAAGAGTTCCAGACTTAGGAGGCAATAACAATGCCACCAGTTAGGAACCACATGAAACTCGGTAATGAAACCAATATTGGCATACTGGCCTCCCACAGAGGTGGAGGTTTCTCACGTTATGTTATATTATGTGAAGTTAATGTCATGTAGACTGTTGAGGATTGGCTAGTGAATCACTCCCCAAAGTCCCTTTCAGTCATGTGCGCATTATGGTATGACCAATTACGGGGCCCAAAACCAGAACTTAACGCAAGATAATCCCTAAGACTTAAGATTTGCCCATAATCGAGTATAATTAAGTCTAACATGTACTAACAGTATGATTAGGGTTTATGATATGATGTATGATATATGTTATATATTTATATGTTTGAACTTACTGAGCTTGTCACTCATAAGTTTACTCATGTTACAGCTAAGAAGCCTATACACCAGTAGATAGTGGATGGATGAGGAGCAGGATCTGCATCTGCCATCAGGGCTAGGCGAGGGGAATGATCCTACTGATATTTTCCACTGAGCAATTTTGGAAACTGTTTTGAAATGTTGTAACACGATGTAAATTAAGCATAATAAAGTATGATACGTATTTCAGTATATGTGTTATAATGTTTTACAACTTTATAGTTTTAAGATCAGTTTTAAAAAAAAATATCCCCAGTTTTCACGATTAAATTTAAGTTTAAAATAAGAACGGTAAATAATAAAAACAAGTTACAAGTAAGTTGTCGGCGACCCAGTGAGGTGACAGTCTATCATAGTTGACTCCAAAGCTCTACTATGCTAGTACTGTTAGCCTCCATGATGGGCGAGCCGCCACATGTTCGATTTTCAGAATCCATTTGTTCTCAATAGTCTTATGCCCAAGTGGAAGATCTACTATGCCCTAGACTTTATTTTTATCCATAAATACCATTTCCTCTACCATTGTAGCATTCCATTTATCAGAAAAATGAGATAAGATAGCCTCTTGATTGTCAAGAATGCTCTAAAAGACATTTTAATGTATTTCATTAATTTTGAACTGATTAATAAAGATATATTGGAGATTATTCATTACATTATTGTATGTCCTCATCCTATTTACATGTTAGAGTAAATGTAACCAAATATGACTTATTGATTGCTTATTATTAAACTGTTAGAATGTTGTATACAATGGACTTTCGTGTGCAAGAAGACATCGTTCTAAAGTAAGCAATTTAAATTTATAGTCTATAGTCTATGGGGTTTGACGGAGCATCTAATTTATGTTAAGACTCATATGTTGTCTAAAGCTAATTAGGGAGACGGTTTGTTTTGACTATCTGGAGCTTCGACTCCCGAGTAGAGATATAGATATGTTGCTTGGTGTTGCCGTATCAAACTTGGACCAAAGTGTTATTGATCTACGTAGTCCACTTGAGTAGATCAATTCACTTTTGACATTCATTATGCAATAACCTTAATTATGAGTAAGTGAATCGCTTCAAGTGTATGGCCTGTGTACTTTGATGTTCCAATGGCTAAAGTGTCTCAGAGGTAGTAAGCTTATAGACCGATTTGTTGGGTACATGACTTGTATACAATGGAGGGTTTGTTTACAGATATTGGAATCAAAGCTCTAATGAGAAGTAAAGACTATCTTCTTAAAGGCATTATATTAGACATGAAAATGGGCAAAGCCTTGGTCATTTACTTGGTAGATGGCTTCTTATTCTCATATGGTAAATAATCATTTTCTTAATCGAGTGTATAATGGATCTTTAAGATAGGGTGATCAGTAGGTCAAACGGACTTTGAACTAAGACTGATTATGGATATTATCTAAGGGTGTGCATAAATGACAAAGTCATTGGATGATAGCTAATTATTGGCTTGCATAATATAGTATATAATTGGAAGTGTAGTTTTAGGTTTATAGTAGTGTGACTCTGAAACTAATAATTGTAATGGGTATATTCAGTATAGAATAATAGTCTCATAGATTCCTTAACAGATAGTAATTAATTGGGATATTTTATATTGCTTATGTTCTTGCATTCAGTGAAAAGAAAATCCAGATCACCTGTTTCCATGTGTAGGTGTTTTTCTTTGGGTGCTAAAGGAAAAATTGTAATTTTATATTATTCAATAAATGAGACAAATATTTAATTTAGGTGAAGATTTATTTTGGAATATAAGATTTGAAATTTAAATTAATCGTATTTATCTCTCAAAAGATAAATATGAGATTAATTTGAATTTTGAAAATCTTATTTAAATTAAATATTTGAAATTTAAAAGATTATACTATTTGAATTTGAATTAAGCAAAATCTTATCCTAACACAAATATAGAGGGCAGTTTTTTTATGGGATTGGAAGGCAAGATTTTCTTCTAATTTGAATTTTGTTTCGGATAAAAGATTGCACAATCATTTAAATTTCAAATAAAGTTATCATGATTTTATTCAAATTTAAATTGGAGTTGTAGAAAATTATCCATTCAGACAAAATCACAAGATTTAAGGAGTTTGAAATTTGAATCAAATTTTAAACCACAAATTCCATGAGTGCCAAATTTTTTAAGTGGATTCCATAGGTATAAAATTCGGATTTTGTGTGAGGAAAGAGAGATAAATATCTAGTCTAGAATCCTTTATGAATTTTGAAACTCCCACTCCCTGAATGATCAAATTTTTTAGGGCTTTTTTTCCTTAGGATAATTGGCCTTGTTGTGGTGGAAGAAAGAGAAAATATTTTCTTAGTCCAATTTAAAATTCTAAAAGCCACCTAATGCAAATTTATAAATAAGACTATCAGGACTCTTATTTTCTTTAGATCATAGATTCTCAAGTGAGCTAATTTATTATTATACATCTCACTAATAATAATAAATTCTCAAAGATATGGGTGGTTGGAAAGAGACAAGTTATGCTAGAATACTAATCCAGGAATCGAGTGCCAATACGCTCTTAACATTTGGGAATTGGAGAATAGTAGAAAAGGTTAGTTAGTCGAAGCCCCTCGATCATACCCTCCGGTGTTCTTGGTGATTTCCTCTGATTATATAATGATTGTTGGATAATTTATTGTATATGGCAACACGAGTTTTTAATGATCTTGAAAAATTATTAAAACTTCATAGTGCACTCTTACATTTTATACCTACAATTGGTATTAGATTCAACTCGTAATTGTGTCATATACATAGATTAAATGATCGTTTTTCTCCTTGATGTATGGATTTAATATTTAGAGAGTGGTATTCTAGGTTTCTTTTATGTTATTATATGTATTATGTATGATGTATGTGGTTATTTTAATTTTTAAAATTATTATAAGCATGCTTAATATTACCGATCATGATTCCTTCGAATTTAGAAAAATTGTATATAGGATTTTTTATTTAAATATGGATTTTAATTTTTTGTCACTTTGAATATTTAAACTTTTTTATATCAGAAATGGTATAGGAAATTTTATTTAATTATTCATAGAAGAGATGAAGATTGAAGGCATGATTTATTTTTTCCAAGGGTTAAATTTAATTTAATGATTGAAAATTTTTTGTGTGGAAAATACCAATTTAATTATGATTCAAATTTATTTTTTGGAGATCCTGATTGGTAAATTAGGAATATGTCACAAAAAAGAACAAACCTTGGATCTCATCTTGGTATCAGCCCTGAAGGGTTAGTGAGAAAGTGTGGTACCCTCGAATCTAACCACGCTAAAATTATCATGAACCAACTCTGTTGCCGGTCAAAACAGCCCGTGTGCCGAATCTGGATTGCCATTTAAAACTCTTTTTCTCTCAACTCTTATTTTTCAAGGCCTAAATTTCACCCATAATTTTTTTTTTCCTTTTTAACACCCACTTTTCTTAAAAGAAAACTAAGTATGAAAGCCTCATAAAATATAATACTAGTTTTTAGATGTCTTTTTGAGTACAACACACTGTACAACATACAATATATTTATACTGTATTTTTCAAAACACATTCTTTTCAATTCACTAACTCTTTATGCCCAGCGGAAGACTTATGGCAGAACCAGATCCACGGTGAATTCCCTATCCCCTTGACATGCACACATCCTGCCGCCATCCATGTAGTCTATTGGACAGGTTTCTTACCTGCAATATGAACAAACTGATGAGCTAACAGGTTCAGTAAGTTCAAACATACTTAATAAGAATCACACAGATACAAAAACATCAAAATCTAATTTCCTATGAATAGTACTATTCATACGTAAATAATACTATTCATCATAAATAGTAACTTTGACCTTTGATCGATGAATAATAACTGTTACCCTAACTGGTTACTATTCATATTACCCTAACAGAACTCACTACACTTAGTGCTAGTGTCGGTTATACTCAATTATGCTCCGTTATGACTTTCATCACTTTATTCTCTATTAGCTCTATTTATGTTCTGGTTTCGAGCTCTTGATGGCTGTATCGATAGTTTATAGCACGCAGACTATGAGGGCCTAGGGAGTGACCCTAGAGCTTCTTTCTCTCCAGTCCTTATCGCTCGTAGCGATTATTATATCCTCGAAGAACCTATAAAACCTCCGCCGTAATGTTGGAGGGGCGGTACACCTTAAGTGGTTTTATTACCATCTTTCAATTTTAGTCTTGATCAAGTGATATTAATCCTCACCTCAAGGTCATTAACCTTTATTACCCGTAGGTCTTATTTATTCTCTTCTTCTTATTATGTGGAGAGTGTTATACTAACTAATCCCCAAGGTCCATAGGACTTAATAAATGATGTACAACTAGTACTAAGCACAATATCACAGTATTTCATGTTGCTGACATGAAAATGCTTGAACTTACTAAAAATGTAATAGTTTCTACCCTCGGAAATCTCTGTGGTTTGACTTCTTCTCTAGTTTGGGTCCCTACAGACCAAATATTGTCTGTTAATACCCATCATTAATTATCATTTTAGATATATTCATTTTGTTATAAATTTTTCAACACAATTCAACTTGTAACATGGTACACGCCCATCAACATGCCCGTGTTCATGACCCAGTGCACCATAGGGCATTTCCTAACATCACGGAGGTCTTGGCAGAAATCGGACCAGTGCACCATAGAGTCTCTGTTCTTGTGTTGCCTATCCTACCAGGCCATCGCTGGTCTATCTAGCCTACTACTTGCTAGATCCACCTGTAGGTAGGGTGGGATATGGCAGGTATGGAATATGACCTCTATGCAGCGTATCCATCCTATGAGCTCATAAGAGTGGCGTCTGTCATACTTATCAAGATCCATATTAGCAATAGCAAAACTCGCCTCGCAATCTTCATCTCTCTGGCAGGGGTTTACCGGTGCAGCCATGGCAACATATTATAACTTAAATGTTAACCTACATACTAACAACATAAAATACAAACTAACTTACTTGGACAGACGAAGCAGGCATGCAGTGATGTGAGGTAAGGTGGCAGGATATGGCTCTGATAACAACTGTGGCAACCCTAACTTAGACCTGCCCTAGTGGTGTGATGCCCCCGATTTCGATCACCCACAACTGTCATGAACCGACTCTATTACTGACCAAGACAGCTTGTGTGCCAAATCTGGGTTGTTAATTTAAAACTCGTTTCTTAAACTTTCATTTCTCAGGGCCCGAAAATTTCACCCATAATTTTTTTTTCTTTTTAATCCATACTTTCTCCGAAAGAAAGGTAAGTATAAAAGCCATATAAAACGCAAAACTACTTTTAGTTGTCTTTTTAAGTATAACATAATGTATAATATACAAAATAGCTACACTGCTTTTTTTTTTTTTATAACATATTCTCTTCAATTCACTAACTTTAAAAGCTCAGCGGAAGACTTATGATAGGACCAAGTCCACAGTGAATTTCCAATCCCTTGACATGTGCACATCCTGTCGCCATCCATAAAGTCTACTAGATAGGTTTCTTACCTACAACATGAACAAACTGGTGAGCTAACAGGCTCAGTAAGTTCAAACATACTTAGTAAGAATCACATGGATTCAAAAACATTAAAAACTCAATCTCCTATGAATAGTACTATTCATGATAAATAGTAGTATTCACATGAATAGTGACTTTCACCATTGATCGATGAATAGTAACTGTTACCTTAACAGGTTACTATTCACGTTACTCTAATCGGATACTATTCAAATATCCTAACCGAATTCACTATACTTAGTGGAAGCTTCGGTTATGCTCAATTATGGTTTTCATCATATTATTGATTATTCTTTCTCTATTTATTTTCTAGTATAGAGCTCATTTATGGCGGTACCGATATTTATCTTGTGTGCTTATTGGGAGGGCCTAGGGAGCGACCCTGGAGTTTCGGCCTCCACAACCCCTTATATATCCCTGTAGGATCTGAAAAACCTCCATCACAATGTTGGAGGGGCGGTACGCCTTAAATGGTTTTATTTCCATCTTTCAATTATAGTTTTGACCAAGTGATATTAATCGTCACCGCAAGGTCACTAACCTCCATCGCCCGTAGGCCTTAGATATTCTTATCTTTAAAATGTGGGACATGTTGTACTAACTAATCCCCAAATGTCAATAGGACTTGATTCTTAATGTACAACTAATACATAGCAAAGTAATATAGTATTTCATGTTACAGACATGAAATTGCTTGAACTTACCAATACTGCGATAATGTCCACTTCTGGAACTCTTCCGCAGTTCTATCTCTAATTTGGGTTCCTACAGACATAATATTGTCTGTTAATATTCTTCCTTAATTATCACTTTATAAATTTATTTTATGACAGATTTTACAAAACATTTCAATTCTTAATATACAACACGCCTATGTCCCTGACTGTGTACCTCTCGGCTTTATTTTACACGGTCGTGTTTTATTGTACACGCCCGTGTACTAATTAAATTCTATATTTTAATCTTTAAAAATTCTATTTTTGGTCCTAGAATTTTATTTAAGGTATTCTAGATCCTTTACGGTCCTTTCCAAGCCTTTCAGAAATTTTTTGTCAAAATGACCATTTTACCCCTGACGGGTCTCGGGACCGTAACTATTCCGTTCTATCATTTTTCTTAAATTTTCTAAGCCCAAATATCTTAAAATAATATTCTCTAGGCTTATGTATTACTTTACAGCTCAATTTACTATAAAATCTCAATTATCTATTTTTCCGGCCCTTGATTACTTTTCATCCACCACCCAGGGTCGTTTCTCATTTTTCAAGCGTTTTGGAGCCTCAAATGGCCGTTTTACTACTCTTGAAACACTTTTTATCCTGTCCCTGACCCTCGGTCCTCAAAGAGGCTTGGGTTTCCTATCCCGACCTAATATTTTCTCCTCGTTTCCCAAAATACCCCTAACATGAAATTTTTTTCCTATTTTAGGCATTTTAGACATTAAGGGTCGATTTACTATTCCTTTTGGGTTGGTTTTCCATTTTCAATCCTAATCCACTGAGAGATCCCGGTTTCCTTCCCGAGTTCAATATTTTTACCCCTCGTTTCCCGAAATGCCCTTATGCCGTTTTAAAAATTTCGGTAGCATTTTCGCTTGTACTTTTAGGTTTCCCGGTATTAGGTACATCTCGGAACCTTTGTACCTATCACATACTATACCAGTGGCCTATTTTATACAAAGTTTCCAAACTTTGTATAAAATTTTTTTCACATTAACCAATATTCAAGAATCAATACATAACATCAATTCTTTCCAAACTTAGCTTTGGTTTATCATGTTGATCATCACCAATGTTTTTCATCACAACATTTCAAGTATCACATATTACTCTTAGGTTTTCTAATGTGTAAAACAACATCAAAACCTAATAAAATTTTCATTGTAACCCTAGCATTAGCCACGGATTTTTCATGCAAAATCACAAAGAACATCTTGTTTTCTTTCCTAGGGTTTTATCAACATTATTCAACACTAAAAATCTCCATTTGCTAGTGTTCATCACCCACGGTTTTAGCATGAAATCTACATCAAAATTTTCTTATTTCTTGATTCCAATTCATGCTTGATTCAACATGTAATTGAATGAACCTAAATACTAAACCAAAACACTCATTTCCAAATCATTTTTCACATCAATAAGCTGCGGATTTTTTCATGAAAACATGCAAAATTTTTGTTTGTTTCTTAACCCTAAATCATGCTTAAAATTCTAAAACACCAAACTAATCATACTATTAACAAAACATCAACTTTTTCAATGTTTTTCTACACCAAAAACCCACAGATTTTCACCAAGAAAATCAAAGAAAAATGCTTCAATTTGGAAGCTCACCTTATCTAGTTGATCGCTTGATGCTAGAAATGCAATGAAAGGTAATTTTGGTATGAAATTTTGAACACAATTTGGCTAAAAAGGGGGAGAAGCTCACGGTTTTTGGGCTATAAGAAAAGGGCAAGAGTTTGGCCACTTTTTTCTAATTTTTTTGAATGAATTTTGGTGCCTATTTATAGGCAAAATCCAAGGACCATTTAGCAAATTTTTCCCAACAATTTGTTAATTGTTAATTGTTAATTTTTTCTTTATTTTCCAAAATTTTTTTCAAGGTTATTTTGGCATGATCTTAGCCATTAATCAAAAAGAAAGGTGATCCTAGCCATACACCTTTTATATATTACTTTCCAAGCCAAAAAATAAAATTGTATTAATGACATCATGTAGGTGATGTCATCTTATTATATATATTAATTCCCTAATTAACTTGTGGTCAAATTTTGACCGAAAGTCAAGCCGAATAGAACTTTATTGAAATTGCGTAGGCGGGTTTCGGGTGCCTTTGGTGTGATCGGTTTGTTTTATTTTGCTTCCGTTTACTCAAAATTCTTTATCGTAAATTTCTGTCTTTTTAGTGCATTTTAGTGCACTCCTTAGGGTTTTTGGCTCTGATTTCAAACCGTCTCACCCAAATATGTTCGGTAAGATTTTCCATCTCCGAACTCACTCACTTTAACACTGTCAAAACATTTTATAGTATTCTCAACAGTATTAAAACACAACTTTTTCATATTTTATTCATTAAAATTCATACATACATACAATTTTAACCTACTCCGAGAATCTAAAATTCCCGGTTATCACAAGTGGCATGGCTGTCGCCACTTATTTAAACTTACTTTACTTAAACTTACTTGGACACATGCTTAAAACAATCATATTGCAACATCATAATTTCCATTGGATTTTTTTTTATACATAAGCTTTACTGTAGCCATACATACTTAAATATACTTTACGAATACATAAGGGTCTTAATACAACTTGAGGTCAAACATACATACATGCTCAGGAAATGCTGAACTGGTTATTACTTAATATAAGTTTGGTTCTCAAAATAAAAAGGGTTCCTTAACATCATGTGGAAGTAGAACTTGCGGTGATATCCATACCCAACCCTCACTTCAGCGCTGCCGTCATCACCGTCCATTAGAGTCTAGCCCATAGGTTTCTTACCTACAGCATGAACACACATGATGAGCTTTACACTTAGAAAGTACAATACTTGATCCGCAAAACATAACTTAAAAACATAGGCCATACTAAAAGGCCTATCATACTGATAAACATATCGTGACTTCAAAGGATATCATGAAAATATATCATGTGTCATATAACTAAAAGCATAACATATATCACATAACTTAGAAGCATATCATAACTATAACTTAAAGTATATCATGAACTATGTATGAAATGATTATACTCAATTATGCTTCATTATGCTTTATCTCTCTTTACTTTTCGAAGGTCCGTGTGTCAGTACCAAATGCGTTTGGATCTTTGTATTCACTAGGACCACAAACTTTCTTTTGAACCTTGGCTTATCATACTCAAACTAAAAACCTCCCTTTAGCTCGAAAGGCTGGTATGACACACTCAATGAGTCTTGACTCGCTTCTTAATTACCTAATTATTGAGATCATGAATTGCTATCATCATGTCATGAACTCTATCTTGTTATTCAGTATTCATATGTGATTAAAGAATAAAAACATGCTTATTGTAAGAGCCGACTGAAACATCTTTATCATGTTATTCATCAATCATACGCGATTAAGGAATAAAAGCATTCTCATCGTAAAAATATTTAAAATCATTTTCATTCATGCTATAGGCAGAGTGGTACTTACCTATCAGTTTGTAGTTTACCTTGTCGAAATACAAGTATCTACCCGTCATCCTAATGCATTCCATTAACACTTATTTTTTGAGTCACTAATATCGTTAGTGACTAAAGCACCTATCGACATATGTTACCAATTACCATCGGTACTAAACTGCTCTCTTTTTGGAGAGTTTGTTTAACTATCTTCTAATCATGGTTAATTGATTTATTTACTTAATAAATCAATTAACGTCTCTCTCTCTCTCTCTTTCTTGGTCATGTTAGCTAATCAGCTAATTAACTAATACGGCCATTTAAGGTAATCAAGGTGCCTTTACTATCCTACCAATTTTGAAAATAGTTCGCAAGCATATTTTCATTTTAAGAAACATATAATCTTTAAAAACAATCCTCTTAACACCCCATTGGAAGGCGTGGGCATTTTCTTAAATCCTGTCACGGCCCAAAATTTAGACACGTGACACGGCAGCCAAATCATAATATCAACCCGAGATTTAAGGAAAACATTTATTACAAAAACAACGGGTCAACATTATAAATTAGCTAAGCCTAATTATAAAGTAGCATCATAACCACAAAATAAAATAAAGTTGAAAGTAAATACCTTTTAATGCGGAAATCAAACACAAAATCAGTTTTCAAAAGAAATTACCAACAATAAATATTCCCAAGCATAGAATTTAAATAACGTGAAATAAAGTCCAAACTTAATGTCTCATTACATCAGAACGAGAAACAGAAAGAAGAAGGTGGAGAAAACGGATAGCATCATCCTCGGTAGAAATGGATAGCTCAACGATTTTCGGAACTGCTACCTCCCGCACCTAGAAGTAGTCATTTTGAAATCACAAAGAAAAAGGGACGTGAGCGCTGGCTCAGTAGGACAGAAACAAAGGTGGGTTAACAGATAACATTTAAAAGTATGGCATAATATTCGTTTCCAAAAAGAATAAACAATTTAAAAAAATACATGACATAATAATCATACCAGAAAAATAATCAACAATTTCGTGAAAAAAACATTTTTAATGCAAGTTTTATTCTGCTGAGGACTTAGCGTAGTTGCAATATACGTGCCCCAATATTAAAATAATAAATCATTAAAACAAACCATCATATTTTGAGTGAGGACTTGTCGTAGCTATAATATACGTGCCTCGAATTTGAATTATCCTAGATCATCTCGTTACGGTCTAAATAGGCCGAACGGCCCTGCGCAGGTTTAGGGACCTTCCCCTATGGCATCAACTTTGGGACGCACGCATTATTTACAATGATCGTGAACTAGAGCTCAATTATGTTCACCGGATTATTCAAAAGATGGTATTTACCAAGTTATATTATGCCATAAATCAAAACACGTTTTAACATACACATTTAATTACCAAATACGTTGCATGCGTTTATTTCATAAAAAAAAACAATATAATAATTTCATAAACTGAAAACAGCATGCCATCGATAAAACAGGGAAATTTAAAACACTTGACTACTCCCAGAAAAGACTAGAACGTCCTACCTCGATTATCGCACAAGCGTTACGATAACGTGATCCACAAATCCAGCAAGAACGTCAAATAAGTCCTATAATCACAACATATGATTAGTCTAGGTCTAGACATAATCATCCAATCATTTTAGTGTGCCACAAAAGATTTTAAAACGTTTAATAAACATTTGGGATTTAAAATTTTTGAAAAACTCTAAGTTAAGATATTACTGGGCATGGGCAGACTAACCTAGGCTGAATGTAAAATCCATATTAATTTATTTTTCATCCCAAAAATTCTAAATTTTTAATATGTTAAACAAGACATCCGTAGCTTTAATTCCATATAATTTTTATAATTTTTTTACGTCATTTGGTCATTCAACTAGGCCAAAAACCGAGGGTTGTTTTCAGGCATAAAAATCTGGGTTTCAGTTTCAGTTCAAAACCTGGCAGTTCTGTCCGCCTATCTTAGAAAAATATTTTGACTAGGAAAACGGATGAGTTTAGTTCTGAAATTTTGTAGGCATTTAGGGGACATCTTGAATTTAATTTTAGGCTCAAGAATCACTCAAAAATCGTTTTTAAAACTCAAGTTATGGTAATTTTCTGGATTTCTGTTTTTCTATGTCCGAATTTCGATTAGCCTTAAACCAATTCAATTTTCATCCAATGATCACGAAATTTTGTGGAAAACCGTATTTATATGTCATTAACACAACCCAGGAATCAAATTGACAAAATCATAAAATCTTACACATATGATAATAGGGTTTTTGAAAAGGGGATCAATGAGGTAAAATTTTAGGGTTTGAGAGAGAAATCACACCTTGTTTGTGCTGCACTATTTTTGATGTTTGGTCTCCCTTTTGGTTGAATTTGTGTGAGTGTTGGAGTCTTCAAAACAGTAGGGAAACAGTGGAGAAAACCATATAAAATTTTGGATTTGAAATCAAAAGGAAAAGGAAGGAAAAAAAAAATTTTGATTTCTCACCTTGTTTTTGTCTCAAAGATTGTTGAATTTTTGAGCTGCCTTTTGGTAAGTTTTGTTTGCTGTTTTGGGTGTGTTTTAGGAGAGAAAATTCAGAGAGGAGAGAGGGGAAAGTTGGCCGAATTTTGAGGGTGAAAGGAAGGGTGAATGAGAGTTAAAAGGGGGTTTTTATACTAGGTTTTTCTTTCCCTTTCTCTTCCTTGTTTGGCCGAAAATTGTAAGGGGCAAAAGGGAAAGTTTTTGTGCTGTTTTGAGGCTAGGGTTTTCTCTCTTATTTCCCCTTAAGTGGCCAAAATTATCCCTTAGTTTTTAAGCAAAAATAATTCGAATTTTGATTGAGTTTTGACTTAGCTTTTAATTCAATAAAATCTCCTTTATTTCCTACACTTTATGGCCAAATTTCTTCTTTATATCTAAGGAATGAAATTTGAATTTGAATCATCCTTGGATTTGTGGAATTTAAATTTTAATTAAAATCCCAAGTGATGGACGAATATTTTAGGGTTTCTTTTTGAAGTTCAAATTGTTGACTTTTTGAGCGGAATTTGACTAGGAAACCAACCTAGGGTTTCCAAAAGGATTTTTAATTAATTTTTGGCACACTAATTTTATTTAAATTATATATTGACCCTTAAATAAAATTTAAGGCGTCACAAATATCTACCACTAAAAATAGTTTCGTCCTCGAAACTTTAAGAATTACTCCACACTAAAGAAGAGAATAAGAATATGAATAACTTCTCATTTCATTAAGCAGTCTAAATGCACCTTTCAAAACATATAGTGGTATATCTACCACTATGAACAGAGTAGGGTTACAAAACAAACTTAGGTCGACTACATTACATGTACTCTACTGCTTAGCGAACCATTCAGCATGGTTCTCGCGCATATCTTTCTCGGTTTCCCATGTGGCTTCCTCTTCACCATGGTTACTCCAAAGAACCTTTACCATGGGTATTATTTTCGTTCTTAGCTGCTTGACCTTACGATCCAAAATCTTCACCGGAACCTTGACGTAAGAGACATCTGGTTGGATTTCTACATCATCTATTGAAATGACTTCGGACTCTGTTCGTGCACTCTTCCTCAGCATCGATACATGGAAAACGTTGTGCACTCCCAAGGTGTCGGGTAACTTCAGCTCATATGCAACCTTACCAACTCTACGTACGATCTCGAAAGGTTCAATGTAACGCGGTGCTAGCTTCCCTTTAACTCTGAAACGAGAGGTACCTTTCTTCGGTGAAACCTTTAGCAACACAAACTCTCCGACCTCGAACTCTAACGGCTTTCTGCGTCGATCTGCATAGCTCTTCTGTCGACTCTGTGCTGTTAGAAGTCATTGTTTGATGATGGCAATCTTCTCGTACTGGTCTAGGATCATCTCGGGTCCACCCACTGGTGCTTCCTGGTTGTCAACCCAATAGATGGGTGATCGACAAGGCTTTTCGTACAACGCTTCAAAGGGTGCCATTCCGATACTCGCTTGATAACTGTTGTTGTATGTGAACTCTGCCATGTAGAGGTGTTTGCTCCATCCATCTCCAAGATCAAGAACACAGGCACGTAGCATATCCTCGAGGATCTGTATAAGACGCTCCGACTGACCATCTATCTGCGGATGAAAAGCGGTGCTGAAGTTCAGTTCTGTGCCTAGAGCTTCTTGTAGACTTTGCCAAAAGCGAGCGTTGAAGCGCGTATCATGATCAGAAATGATCACTGAAGGGACTCCATGCAATCTGACTACGTTCCTCATGTAAAGCTCGGCTAGCTGGTTCCTGGTGCAAGTCGTCTTGAACGGGATGAAGTGCGCAGTCTTCGTGAGATGATCTACAACTACCCAGACTCCATCAGATCCATCCTGTGCTCTCGGTAAGCCGGTTAAGAAGTCTATTCCTATACTATCCCACTTCCACCGAGATATTGGAAGTGGTTGGAGCAGACTTGTGCGTCTCTCCCGTACTGCCTTTACTTTCTGACACGTCAAACAGCTGGCCACGAAGTTCTTCACATCTAACTTCATACCTCTCCACCAAAGCTGCCGTCTTAAGTTTTGATACATCTTGTTCCCACCTGGGTGCATGGCGAACCTCGACTGATGAAACTCTAACAAGATCTCCTGTATAAGCTCTGGGATGTGTGGCACTGCTAAGCGACCTTCGTTGTAAAGAATTCCACTGGCATCCATCGACCACTCTGCAACACGCTTGCCCTTTAATAATCTATCTCAGATGTCAACGAAACGTGTATCTGCCAACTGATTCTCCTTGATCCTCTGCACGTAGTCTGGTTCCATCACTAAATTGTATAACACTGGGTGACCCTGAACTTCGTCAAAACGAACTTGATAAGTTGTGAGAACTCTGTCCTTTTCCCACTCTTCTATCTGCATCGCCATTATAGAAGCGTCATGAACTGCCTCTCTTTTCCTGCTTAGTGCATCTGCAACCACGTTTGCTTTACCCGGATGGTACTCGACTTGGAAGTCGTAGTCTTGCATGTATTCTACCCACCTTCTCTGACGCAGGTTGAGATCTTTCTGTGTAGCTAGGTATTTCAAACTCTTGTGATCTGAAAACAGTCTAAAACTGGCACCGTACAGATAACAACGCCAAATCTTAAGCGCAAACACTATTGCAGCTAACTCTAGATCGTGTGTAGGGTAGTTTCGTTCGTGTTGTTTCAGCTGTCGTGAGGCATAAGCGACAACTCGGTTCTATTGCATCAAGACTGCTCCAAGACCTTGATGAGAAGCATCGGTGTAGACATCATATACTTGATCCTGATCCGGAATGATAAGGATAGGTGCAGACGTCAAATGACTCTTTAACTCTTGGAAGACTGACTCACAGTTGTTGTCCCAAACGAAAGGTATATCCTTCTTTGTCAGATTGGTGAGGGGGGCGGCGAGCTTGCTGAAGTCCTGTACAAAATGTCGATAATATCCCGCCAAGCCCAAGAAGCTTCGGATCTCTGGAACATTTTTCAGTCGTTCCCACTTAAGAATCGCTTCAACCTTGGATGGATCAACTGATATACCATCTCCTGAGATGATATGTCCGAGAAACTTAACCTCTGTCATCCAAAACTCACATTTTTCTTTCTTGGAATACAATTGATGTTCACGAAGAGTCTGTAAAACTATACTGAGATGTTGTGCATGATTTTCACGAGTTCAGGAATAGATAAGGATGTCGTCAATGAATACGATGACGAACTTATCAAGAAGAGGTCGGAAGACTCTATTCATCATATCCATGAAGGCTGCTGGCGCGTTTGTCAAACCGAAAGGCATTACTAAGAACTCGTAACTGCCATACCTCGTTCGGAATGTCGTCTTCGGGATATCCTCCTCTCTAACCCGAAGCTGATGATAACCGAATCTCAAATCAATCTTGGAGAAGAAACAAGCTCCACCCAACTGGTCGAACAAGTCATCTATATGTGGTAACGGATACTTATTTTTGATGGTCACACTATTGAGTTTTCTGTAGTCCACACAGAGACGAAGTGAACCGTCGGCTTTCTTCACAAAAAGGACTGATGAACCCCAAGGTGAGTTGCTGTCTTGGATAAAGCCCAGCGATTTCAACTCATCCAGCTGCTTGCGCAACTCTTTCATCTCTAGAGGTGCCATACGATACGGAGCAGAAGCAAAAGGAGCTGTTCCAGGAACTAAGTCGATACGAAACTCTATTTCTCGATGAGGTGGTAAACCTGGAAGAGCTTTTGGAAAAACATCTGGAAAACTATCGACAACAGATATAGGTTGGGTACTCTTTTCAGAACTGGATCCTTCCACCGTACACAAGGATAAGAAACAAAGAATACCCTGTCTACTCTTCGACACTAACCTCAGAGCAGATCTATCAACATTTGAAACTAAGCTTAACTGATAGGACACTACATGTCCGAAATCAGTTGTAAAGATAACGCGACGATTACGACAATCAAGCATAATCCCATATCGGGAAAGCCAGTCATATCCCAGAATAACATCATAAGCAAACATAGGCATTACTATAAGTGATGCCTCCAAACAAACATCCCCAACATAAACATAGGCTTGACACCCATCACTAACGGTAGTCGTACCCAACGGGGATTTCACACATAAGGGAGAGTCAAGATTTTGCAGTTTTAAATCAAGTGAATGAGCATAATGTTGGGCTATAAAAGAGTGTGTAGCCCCGGTGTGAAACAAAACATATGTATATGTACCAAAGATAGGAATTATACCATCTAATGCAGTCGGTGCATGATCTATCTCCATGCTGTCAGCTCCAAGAGCGCATACCTGTGGTGCCTTACCACGATTTTGAGCTGTATTCCCTCGCTGACAGCCCGTACTCTGACCCTGTGATGGCGGTCTCTGATAACTCGGCACTGGAAACTGCTGTAGCGGTGTAGCATGTGGAGCATAAGGCGCAGTGTACTGGCTCATGCGCTGAGGCTGATAGGAAACCGGAAGCTGAGGGCGCTGTGACTGCGAAGACTGGGAAGTAAACTGTTGTCTCTGTGGAAAACCATTCTGATTCCGCTGATGATGATGTCTATGAGCATTGTCTCTCGACTGTCTCTTCGGGCAGACATTTCTTTTGTGACCTTCATCACCACACTTGAAGCAGGTAATCACATTCACCTGACCCTATCGCTGTCCAGAAGACTGATGAGAACCTGACTCCTGAGACTGCTGGTTCTTCTGGCAAGGAGTCTGCGGCTTGTGTTGAGGCTTGTTGCGGATTGGTCCAGACTTGTTTTTGTTACGAGCTTCAAGGAACTCCATGTCGCCCTCTTCCACTGTCAACGCCTTAGCAACTATCTACTGGTAGCTATCCCTGATCTGGAACGGTTGTACACCCCTCTTCACATAGAGGCTAAGCCCTTCCTCAAAGCGGAGACACTTAGTAGCTTCATCCAAAACCTGATTCTTCGCATACCGGGCCAACTCAGTGAACTTGGCTTCATATTCCCGCACTGACATAGACCCTTGCTTCAAACGGACGAACTCCCTAGCTTTTCTGTCACGGAACTGAGCTGAAAAGAAATGCTCGTGAAAACGCTCCTCGAAAACTGTCCAAGAAGTCCTCTGCTCCTCTGTCAAACCATCCTCGATACTAGCCCACCAGGTAGAGGCTAGAACCACCAACTTGTTGGAAGCAAACTCAACCCAGAACTCTGTGGGTGTGGCGGTCAACTTTAGCTGCTTACGAATGGCATCAAACCAGTAGTCGGCATCCATCTCTGTGCCCGTGCCATCGAAAGTGGGTACGTGAGGCTTAAAGAAAAGAGTTAGGGCTGCCTGTTTAGGATGTATCATAGGCTGGGTAGGTACTGCTCCAGAGGTAGGGTTTTCGGTGGTAGGCGTTTGCTGAGGAGTCTGAGAAGAACTCCCCGCTCTCTGGGTCTCATTAGGAACAACATTGGCTACAGGAGCTGGGTTAGGTGTTCCAAAAGGTAAGACAGTGAGGAGAGCCTGTATCGCTGCCGTGAGATTCTGCATCGCCGTTAGCTGATCGTTCGGTGCAGGGACCGCTGTATTCTGACTCCCTTGAGGCTGCGTGTTCCCGGGGTTCTCTTCGTCGTTGCCTCTCTGCTGCCTCTGACTACGCGTGCCGGGACGAGCCATTTTGCTGCATACGATTGAAGAAAGAGGAAATCCTATAAGCTTCTAAGAGTAAAGAAAACTATGCTTGGGTATTTTGAAAACGTTTTGATAAAAACCCTTTTGAAAACATTTTGATGAAAAACCCCTTTTGAAAACGTTTTGATAGAAAACCCTTTTGAAAACCTGGGCTCTGATACCATTATTTGTCACGGCCCAAAATTTAGACACGTGACATGGCAGCCAAATCATAATATCAACCCGAGATTTAAGGAAAACATTAATTACAGAAAGAACGGGTTAACATTATAATTTAGCTAAGCCTAATAATAAAGTAGCATCATAACAACAAAATAAAATAAAGTAGAAAGTAAATACCTTTTAATGCGGAAATCAAACACAAAATCGGTTTTCAAAAGAAATTACCAACAATAAATATTCCCAAGCATAGAATTTAAATAACGTGAAATAAAGTCCAAACTTAATGTCTCATTACATCAGAACGAGAAACAGAAAGAAGAAGATGGAGAAAACGGATAGCATCATCCTCGATAGAAACGGATAGCTCAACGATTTTCGGAACTGCTACCTCCCGCACCTGGAAGTAGTCATTTCGAAATCACAAAGAAAAAGGGACGTGAGCGCTGGCTCAGTAGGACAGAAACAAAGGTGGGTTAACAGATAACATTTAAAAGTATGGCATAATATTCGTTTCTAAAAAGAATCAACAATTTAAAAAAATACATGATATAATAATCATACCAAAAAAATAATCAACAATTTCGTGAAAAAAACATTTTTAATACAAGTTTTATTCTGCTGAGGACTTAGCGTAGCTGCAATATACGTGCCCCAATATTAAAATAATAAATCATTAAAACAAACCATCATATTTTGAGTGAGGACTTGTCGTAGCTATAATATACGTGCCTCGAATTTGAATTATCCTAGATCATCTCGTTACGGTCTAAATAGGCCGAACGGCCCTGCGTAGGTTTAGGGACCTTCCCCTATGGCGTCAACTTTGGGACGCACGCATCATTTACAATGATCGTGAACTAGAGCTCAATGATGTTCACCGGATTATTCAAAAGATGGTATTTACCAAGTTATATTATGCCATAAATCAAAACACGTTTTAACATACACATTTAATTACCAAATACGTTGCATGCGTTTATTTCATAAAAAAAAAATAATATAATAATTTCATAAACTAAAAACAGCATGCCATCGATAATATAGGAAAATTTAAAACACTTGACTACTCCCAGAAAAGACTAGAACGTCCTACCTCGATTATCGCACAAGCGTTACGATAACGTGATCCACAAATCCAGCAAGAACGTCAAATAAGTCCTACAATCACAACATATGATTAGTTTAGGTCTAGACATAATCATCCAATCATTTTAGTGTGCCACAAAAGATTTTAAAACGTTTAATAAACATTTGGGATTTAAAATTTTTGAAAAACTCTAAGTTAAGATATTACTGGGCATGGGCAGACTGACCTAGGCTAAATGTAAAATTAATATTAATTTGTTTTTCATCCCAAAAATTCTAAATTTTTAATATGTTAAACTAGACATCCGTAGCTTTAATTCCATATAATTTTTATAATTTTTGGACATCATTTGTTCATTCAACTAGGCAAAAAACCGAGGGTTGTTTTCAGGCATAAAAATCTGGGTTTCAGTTTCGGTTCAAAACCTGGCAGTTCTGTCCGCCTATCTTAGAAAAATATTTTGACTAGGCAAACAGATGAGTTTGATTCTGAAATTTTGTAGGCATTTAGGGGACATCTTGAATTTAATTTTAGGCTCAAGAATCACTCAAAAATCGTTTTTAAAACTCAAGTTATGGTAATTTTCCGGATTTCCATTTTTCTATGTTTGAATTTCGATTAGCCTTAAACCAATTCAATTTTCATCCAATGATCACGAAATTTTGTGGAAAACCATATTTATATGTCATTAACACAACCCAGGAATCAAATTGACAAAATCATAAAATCTTACACATATGATAATAGGGTTCTTGAAAGGGTATCAATGAGGCAAAATTTTAGGGTTTGAGAGAGAAATCACACCTTGTTTGTGCTACACTATTTTTGATGTTTGGTCTCCCTTTTGGCTGAATTTGTGTGAGTGTTGGAGTCTTCAAAACAGTAGGGAAACAGTGGAGAAAACCATATAAAATTTCGGATTTAAAATCAAAAGGAAAAGGAAGGAAAAAAAAAATTTTGATTTCTCACCTTGTTTTTGTCTCAAAGATTGTTGAATTTTTGAGCTGCCTTTTGGTAAGTTTTGTTTGCTGTTTTGGGTGTGTTTTGGGAGAGAAAATTCAGAGAGGAGAGAGGGGAAAGCTGGCCGAATTTTTGAGGGTGAAAGGAAGGGTGAATGAGAGTTAAAAGGGGGTTTTTATACTAGGTTTTTCTTTCCCTTTCTCTTCCTTGTTTGGCCGAAAATTGTAAGGGGCAAAAGGGAAAGTTTTTGTGCTGTTTTGAGGCTAGGGTTTTCTCTCTTATTCCCCTTAAGTGGCCAAAATTATCCCTTAGTTTTTAAGGAAAAATAATTTGAATTTTGATTGAGTTTTGACTTAGTTTTTAATTCAATAAAATCTCATTTATTTCCTACACTTTATGGCCAATTTCTTCTTTATATTTAAGGAATGAAATTTGAATTTGAATCCTCCTTGGATTTGTGGAATTTAAATTTTAATTAAAATCCCAAGTGATGGCCGAATATTTTAGGGTTTCTTTTTGAAGTTCAAATTGTTGACTTTTTGAGCGGAATTTGACTAGGAAACCAACCTAGGGTTTCCAAAAGGATTTTTAATTAATTTTTGGCACACTAATTTTATTTGAATTATATATTGACCCTTAAATAAAATTTAAGGCGTCACAAATCCTTAGTCTCATTTTGAAAGAACACTCTTTGGTGTTAAGTCAAAAATATGATTTTCGAACCTCTTCTGAAAAACTGATCACCACTTGCTTAAATAGATCAAACTTGTAAAATTGACGAATATGATATTTTAAGGCCTCGATGAGACAGACAAGTTTCATGTTCATCTCGGAGCTTGGTCAGACTCTAGCCTCTCCTAAACATCTCAAACACATGGCTTTGCTTTGGCCCAGTTTTTAAGTTTAGGAAAACCGCTCTGTTTAGGCCCTAAAATGGCCGAATTTTGGATATTCACATGACTCATTTTTAAGTTTTTGATGTGATCTACATTTTTTGTGTTGAGCCTAGAAACTGATTCGGACTCAAGGTTACCTGTTTTTTCAAAAATCCAAAACTGTCCTTGCCTCTAGGATTATAGTCCCAGTTTTGACCTCCAGTCAGAAAACCATCCAAAAGCCTATCTTAACATCATTTTTAGCCTAGGTTCATTTCACACAAAAACATCTATTACAAAATTTCCTAAAACTTTCATTTTTCAGATTTCTCAAAATCTATCCATATCATGCTCAAAACAATCAAAATCCATGGCTAAAAAATAAGTGCAGTTTGGCTTATCATACTAACCTTAAACATTCATGCATACCACAAGCCACAAAAATGAAAATCCTAACCTCACAACCACATAATCACATGATAACATACTTAAAACTCAAAATAAAACTTATTATGTGACGTTCCCTGATTCCAACTACCCGTAACTGTCATGGATTGATTCTACGACCGACCAAGACTGTTTGTGTGCCGAAACCGAGTCGTCAGTTTTAAACTCTTTTACTCATACTTCTTAAACACCAGGGCCTAAAATTTCACCCCAATTTTCTTTTTCTTTAATTCATACTTTTTCTTATGATTATCAAGTAAGAAAGCGATGTAAAATATAATACTGGCTTTTTCATGTCTGAAATAAGTACAACATATTTGGTAACAAATATAATATCTATATGTACTGTATATTTTGTGTTCAAACACATTTTCTTTACTCAAAAAGCTCAGTGGAAAACTTTGGCAGGACCAAGTCCACGGTGAGTTCCCTATCCCCTTAACACGCTCGCATCCTGCCGCCATCCAGGAATCTACTGGACAGGTTTCTTACCTGCAACATGAACAAACTGATGAGCTAACAGGCTCAGTAGGTTCAAACATCCATAGTAAGAATCATATTAATTCAAAAATAATAAAAACTCAATCTCCTATAAATAGTACTATTCACCATAAACAGACTATTCACCATGTATTGTACTATTAATCATGAATAGTAAAGTTGACTTTTGATCGTTGAATAGTACCAGTTACCCTAACTGTGTACTATTCACATATCCTAACCGAACGTACATTACTCTAATGTAAATTTCGGTTATGCTCAATTACGATTTTTACCATTTTGTTGAGTGCTTATTTTCTATTAGATTTCTAGTGTAGAGCTCTATTTATGGCAGTACCGATGATTATTAGCATGCTGACTGGGAAGGTCTAAGGAGCGACCTTATAACATCATCGTCCATAGCCCTGATAACCCCGTAGGATTTAAACAAACCTCCACCACTATGTTGGAGGGGCGGTACGCCTTAATGGTTTCATTACCATCTTTCAATATATAGTTTTGACCGAGTGATCGTATATGTCACCTCAAGGTCACTATCCTCCATTACCCGTAGGTCTTACTTATTTTCGTTATTTGGGATATGTTATACTAACTAATCTCCAAATGCTCATAGGATTTTATATCGAGTGAGCAGCTAGTATAGAATAGATTAACACAGTATTTCATGTTGTAGACACGAAAATGCTTGAACTTACCAATACTGCGCTAATGTCCACTTTCGGAACTCCTCCGCAGTTCTATCTTTATTTTGGGTTCCTACAGACATAATAGTGTTTGTTAATACCCTGTTTTATGAACAGTTTAAATACATATTTATTTTGCTTAACAATTCTACACATTTAAATTTTGTTTGTGGTACACGGTCTGTAACATGCCTGTGTTCCAGCTCGTGTACCTCTCGGGTCTATAAGATTTTTCCTATACACGGCCGTGTAGGGGTGAACAAAAAATCCGAAAACCCAAATAACCCACCCAATCCACCCAAGAAAAACCCGACGGGTTGGGTCCACGTCAGACCCAAAAAGAATTCGGGTTGACCCACCCAACCCAACGTCAAATTGGGTGGGTTCGGGTTGGAATTCTAAAACCCGATCAAAACCCAACCCACCCAATGAATGTGTGTGTTTTTTTTTTTTTTTTTTTTTATATTTAGAAAAAATATAATGATTAACCGAAGCCAATTTTGTTGATCCAACTATCATTTCCCATTTATACCTCCTCTCAAGCCAAAGTTCGTGCCTTGCCTTTACCAAACCCGATGTCCCACCAGCCTCCTCCAATCATCCCTTTCTTCGACCATTGGCCGTCACCCCTCGACGTATTCATTTTTGTCTCCCCAAGCCCGTGTTCGTCTCGTGCCTTGTCCTTGCCCAACCCTAGCCACCACTTGCCATTAACCTCCCCTGATCCTCCCTTCTGTTAGGATTTAAGAACAAGATTTCAAGTTCATTTCAATTTGCCTAACTTTAGTTCTTGTTACTACACACATTGGAGTTAGAGATTATTCTTGTGAAATAGATTTGATTGTTTGTGGTTGATATTTATTAGAATTCATTAAAAGCATGTTTTAATTAGTTCTTATTGTCTTTATATGACTTCTTTATTTGAATATTTAAGCTTGTATTTTGATTTGTGATTAAATTTTTAAGTCATGCTTTATTATTTTATTTTTATAAATTGCCGAACCCGACGAACCCGAAAAACCCGCCAAACCCACCCAAACTTTAATTGGGTGGGTCAATTTTATATATTGGGTTAATTGGGTAGGTGAAAAAAATTTTCAACCCACCCAATCTTCATTAGGTGGGTTAAAAAATGTCAAAAATCCACCCAACCCACCCGACGAACACCCCTACGGCCGTGTATCCCTTAACACGCCCGTGTTCCTTAAAATTTTTAGACTTTTAACTCTAAAATCTTTATTTTGAGCTTTAGAATTTTATCTAAGTTAGTCTAGGTCTTTTAGGATTCTTTCCGTGCCTTTTCAGAAATTTTTGGTCAAAATAACCATTTTACCCCTAACGGGTCTCGGGATTGTAATTTGTTTCATTCTATCATTTTTTTCCAAATTTTCTAAGCCTAATTATTTTAAAATAATATTTCCTAAGCTTTTGTATCATTTTACAACTTAAATTGCTACAAAATCTCAACTTCATTTTCCCGGCCCCCGGTTACTATTCATCCATCACCTAGGGTCGTTTTTTCATTTTTCGAGCGTTTCGGAGCCTCAAATGGCCCTTTCACTACTTATTAAACGTTATTTATCCTGTCTCCGACCCTCGATCCTCTAGAGGCTTGGGTTTCCTATCCCGACCTAAAATTTTCCCTCGTTTCCCAAAATACCCCTAACATGAATTTTTTTTTCCTGTTTTAGGCATTTTAGTGATTTAGGGTCGGTTTACTATTCCTTTTGGGTTGGTTTTCCATTTCTAATCATAATTCACCGAGGGGTCTCGGTTTCCTTCCCGAGTTCAATATTTTTACCCCCCGTTTCCCAAAATGCCCTTAAGCTGATTTTAGAAATTTCGACAGCATTTACGCTTATATTTTAAGGTTTCCTAGCGTTAGGTACGCCTCATAACCTTTGTAACTGCCACGTACTATACTAGAGGCCTATTTTATATAAAGTTTCCAAACTTTGTATAAAAATTTTCCACATGATTCAACATTTAGGAATCAACACAAACCACAACATTTTTCTTTCAAATTAGCCTTGGTTTACTAGTTAATCACATCTAATTAATTTTCATCACATCACATCATTCTTAGGCTTTCCAATGTATAGAACAACATTCAAAACCTAGCAAAATATGCATTCTAACCCTAGTTATAGCCACAGATTTTATGCATAAACACATAGAAAATTTCATTCTCTTTCCTAGGGTTTTTATCAACCTTCTTTCAACATTAAAAATTTCTCAATTCATAATGTTCTTGCCCACGGTTTTAGCAAGAAATTTACATCAAACTTTTCTTGTTTCTTTATTCCAATTCATGCTTAATTCAACACATAATTGAATGAACATTAATACTAAATCAAAACAATAAAACTCATGAAATTTTCACACCATTGAAGCCACGGATTTTCAAGGGAAACATGCAAAATTTTTGCTTGTTTTTCAATCCTAATTCATGCTTTAAATACTATAACATCAAACCAATCATAGAATCATCAAATCAACAAATTCTTTCATTGTTTTTCAACCCTCCAAACCCACGGATTTTCTATGAAAAATCAAGGAAAAATGGTTCAAATTTGAAGCTTACCTTCATTTGTTGATGCCTTGATATTGGAGATGCAATTCAAGCTAGGTTTGATGTGAAATTGAAAACAAAATTTTTGTTTTAAGGGGGGTAAAGCTCACGGTTTTGGGCTAAAGAAAAAGAGCAAGAGTTTAGTTGGTTTTTCCATTTTTTTTGCTTGAATTTTGATGCTTACTTATAGGCAAAAACCAAGGGCTTTTTTGCAATTTTTTTCCAACAATTTCCTAATTGTTCAAGGACTAAAAAGTAAAGATTTTGGGTCAAAAATCAAATTTTTTTCTTCTCCCTTTCCAAGTGGCCGAATGGCCTTTTAAATTTTTTTACAAAATTTTTTTAATGGCTTTTTGGCATGATCTTAGTCATTGATCATGAAGTAGCCTAATCTACACCATGCACCTTTCAAAATTTCTTTCTAACTTTAAGAAAAATACTTTGTATTATGACATCATCAAGGTGATGTCATCAACTATTCATATTAATTCATTAATTAATTCGTGGTCAATTTTTGACCGTAATCCGATCTAAACGGAACTTTATCGAAATCGCGTAGGCGAGTTCTCAACGCCTCCAGTGCGATCGGTTTGTCTTATTTTGCTTCCGTTTGATCAGAATTCTCTATCGTAAATTTCTATTGTTTTAGTACATTTCAATGCACTCTCTAGGGTTTTCGACTCTAATTTCGAACCGTCTCACCTAATTATGTCCGGTAAGATTTTTCATCCCTGAACTCACACACTTTAACACTACCAGAACATTTTTACACTATTCACAACAATATTGGAATACAACTTTTTCACATTTTATTTATTAAAATTGTCATACACATACAATTTTAACATAATTCGAGAATCTAAAATTCCCCATTATCACATTCACCCCTCCTTATAGAATTTGCATCCTCGAAAATTTAGAACAAGTAGGGGTACAAGTTCTTCATTTCGTCCTCACGCTCCCATGTAGCCTCTTAAATGTTGTGATTTCTCCACAACACTTTGACTAATGGGATCGCTTTATTCCTCAAGATTTTATCTTTGCGTGCCAGTATTTGAACAGATCTCTCCTCATAGGTCAGATCTTCCTGAATCCGGATCGGTTCATGTTTCAGCATGTGGGATGAATCCGATATGTACTTCCGTAGCATCAACACGTGAAACACATTATGTACTGTCGACATTTCTGGAGGTAATGCTAATCTATAGGCGACTTTACCAATGCGTTCGATGATCTCGTATGGTCCAAAAATCTTAGACTTAACTTTCCCTTCTTTCCGAACCGCATTATCGCTTTCATCGGGGAAACTTTTAGGAATACGAAATCCCCTTCATTGAACTCTAGGAATCTTCGTCTTTTGTCCATGTAGCTTTTCTGTCGACTCTGGGCTGTCTTTATCCACTGCTATATTTTTGTAACTGCATCTACTGTTTCCTGGATGAAATCAGTCTTATGTAGTCATTTCTCTTGTAGGTCGTACCAATGAATCGGTGATCTACACTTTCTTCCGTACAAGGCTTCATAAGGTGCCATACCTATCGAAGCTTGGTAGTTGTTATTATACGAAAATTCTACCAATGGAAGTTTCTCATTCCAACTCCCTAGAAAATCTATTGTACATGCACGCAGCATGTCTTCGAAAGTCTGAATGGTTCGCTCAGATTACCTGTCTGTCTGTGGATGAAATACTGTGCTCAATCGTACTTCTGTTCCCATAGCCTCTTGTATGCATGTCTAGAAGTTTGAAGTGAATCTTGGATCACGATCTGACACAATGGATTTAGGAACTCCATGTAGCCTGACTATGTGGTTAACATATAAGTCTGCCAATCTTTCCAACGAGAAGGTCATCTTTACTGCGATGAACCTTGCCGTTTTTGTCAGCCTATCTACAACAACCTAGATGGCATCATAGCCTTCTCGGGTCTTTGGTAGTCCCATCACAAAGTCCATCGTGATATGCTCCTACTTCCACTCAGGAATCTCTAACCGTTCTAGCTTCCCACCTGGATAACGATGTTCAGCCTTAACTTTCTGGCACGTCATACACTTGCTTACAAACTCCGCTATATCCTTCTTCATCCCTTTCCACCAGAATTGCAACTTCAGATCCTGGTACATCTTGCTGACTCTGGGATGTATTGAGTAAGGCGTTTTATGGGCTTTAGCCATGATTTGCTTTCTTAATCCTTCATTATCTGGAACTTGAATTCTCCCCTGATGTAGGATTAATCCATCTTCAGATGCTTCTTCTTGCGGGCTTGCTAGTGTCAGATCTTGCTTCTGAGCTTCTCTGATGTCTTTACACAATGTTGACTCCAGTTGTATCGTAGCTAGCTTTCCGGTTATTAGCTCTATCTCTAACATGTTGATTTCCTACTATAATGGCTTTGGAAATTTTTCAATCGATAGTTGTTGTGGAACAGTAGATTTCCTACTTAACGCATCTGTAACTCGATTGGCCTTTCCTGGGTGATAGAGGATTTCGCAATCATAATCCTTTACCAGCTCCAGCCATCGCCTTTGCCGCATATTTAGTTCCTTCTGTGTGAAGAAATATTTCAGACTCTGGTGGTTCGTATAAATCTAACACTGTGCTCCATATAGATAGTGACGCCAGATCTTTAACGCGAACACTACAGCGGCAATCTCCAGATCGTGCGTGGGATAATTCTTCTCATGGTCCTTTAATTGACGCGAGGCATAGGCAATCACCTTATCGCCTTGCATCAGGACAGCCCCTAATCCCATTTTTGAAGCGTCGCTGTATATCACGAACATCTCCCCTTCCGTCGGAAGTGTAAGTATTGGCGCATTCGTTAGTCGTTTCTTCAGCTCTTGGAAACTTTTCTTGCACTATTTAGTCCATTCATATTTCCTTTCCTTGCGTGTAAGAGCTGTGATAGGAGCGATAAGTCATGTAAATCCTTCAATGAATCTTCTATAACCGGTCAGACCTAAGAAACTTCGTATTTCTGTCACGCTCTTAGGTACGGGCCACTCGTTGATCGCCTCCACTTTAGCAGGATCCACAGTGATTCCTTCCTTGGAAACCACATGTCTGAGGAAATGTACTCTATTTAGCTAGAATTTGCATTTAGAGAACTTGGCATAGAGTTGATGTTCCCTTATCGTTTGCAAAACAATTCTCAAATTCTCTTCGTGCTCCTCTCGAGTCTTTGAATATATAAGAATGTCATCGATGAACACAATAACAAATTTATCTAAATATTTCTTAAAGAATCGATTCATCAGATCCATAAAAACTACTGGCGCATTTGTTAACCCAAACAGCATTACTAGAAATTTGTAATGACCGTAACTGGTTCGAAATGCGGTCTTGTGGATGTCACTCTACTTGATCTTCAGTTGATGATATCCTGACCGCAGATCAATCTTGGAGAATACGGCTGCACCTATGAGTTGATCGAACAGGTCATCAATCTTAGGTAGCGGATACCTATTCTTGATAGTAACCTTGTTCAGTTCCCCATAATCAATACACATCCGAAATGAGCCATCTTTCTTTTTAACAAACAACACTGAAGTAACCCATGGGGAATAGCTTGGGCATATGAGTCCTTTGTCAAGAAGTTCCTTTAGCTGCTCCTGTAATTCTTTTAACTCTGCTGGTGCCATCCGGTATGGTGTCTTTAAGATTGGTGCAGTTCCTGGCATCAACTCGATCTCGAAAGAAATTTCTCGTTTAGGTGGCAGTCCTGGTAATTCTTCTGGAAAACATCAATGAATTCCTTTATAATAGGAACGTCTTTGGGTTGGAGCTTCGGTTCCTTCGTCATGTCTAGAACACATGCTAGGTATGTAGCACAACCGCTAGACATCATCCTTTTTGCTTCCATTGAGTTGATCATTATCTTTTGTAATCTTCGTGACGTATCAACATATTCAAATCCTTTTTCTTCATCAGGTTGAAACCTTATCATCTGTTTTCGGCAATCGATCGTAGCTCGATACTTCCCTAGGAAATCCATTCCTAGTATTACATCGTAGTCGACAAGCTCCATCACGATCAATTCTGCAAATAACTCCCTATTTACCATAATTATTAGCACATGCGGTAACCAGTAATTGGACATCAGGACTTCCCCTGAGGGTAATGCAGTTTTAAATGTCATACCCATGTTGTCCTTACGATATCCTATCCTATTAGCAAATTGGTGTGAAATGAAAGAATACGTAGCTCCAGAGTCAAATAAAACAGACGCCAAATTATTAGCGACAGAAAGCTGACCTGTCACTACATTTGACGTTCCCGCTTCTGCTTCTTCCTTTGTGTAGACCATAATTCTTGCATCTGCTCGAGGTAAGCGTTCTGGTCTTCCCTGCCTCTCAGAATGGGATGACCCTTCAGCTTTGACCTGTAATGCATGTGCCTGGGGATGTTGTTGTGACTGAGATGAACCTTGCATATTCTGCCTATTTTCTGGATAGTTTTTGGCAATGTGACCATCCTTCCCACACTAAAAACAGGCATTTGGGGCCAGTTTGCATTGACCTGAATGTCTTTTCCCACAGTTCACACAATCTCGAACCATAGGACTCGCATTATTGTTTGTTCTCCTCTGCTGGTTTCGATTCCTGGGATTATTTGCTTTTCTCTTTCCCTGGGTCTGCTGACCAGAAGTGCTTGGCTGTCCAGCCTTGACAATCGAACTTTGCTTGCTACTTTGTCCAGTTTGAGGTCCAGGTTGTATGGCTTTGGTCAAGATCTTTTCCTTCTTTCTCGCATCCCAGACCTTCTCTCTTTCTTCCTTTTGTCAGATCAGATAATACTCTGCCCTTAGCACACGGCTAACACGATCAGATACGATGTCAGGCGGTGTCAACCCACTGTCCACCAATGTTGAAATCTCGAGACGAAACATCCCTAGCATCTTCTGGATTTTCTGCCTCTCAGTGGTGATAGTGTATGGCCATAGTCTGGATAATTGATCAAACTTATTGCAGACTTCTATTACTGACATGTCACCCTGCTTTAGCTCTGCGAACTCTCTTTGTTGTGGTCGCAACAGTGCCGGATTATAATACTTCTGATTGAATTCCTCTAGAAAATCCAACCAAGACATGGTATACATGTTTCTCCTCAACTTAACTGACTCCCACCAGAACCTTGCATCCCTTTTCAGAGCAAAGGACGCACATAGAATCCTTTCTTGGTCATTCAACTCCATAAACTCCAATATTGTATGGAGTGAAGACAACCACTCCTCAACATCCTGAGGGTTTGTGGAGCCCTCAAACTCTGGTGGCCTCATGCATCGGAATCTTTCATATAATGGCTTGATATTGTTCCTGGGTTATGGTTGGGGTTGTACCACTTCTTCTTATGCCACTAGAGGTACTTCTGGTTCTGGAACAGTCATTTGAGGGGCTTGGTCTTCTTCCTGTTCCTGTCTCTGCTCCATTTGCTCTAGTCTTTGTCTTAACTCAGTATTTTCTCTCATTTGAGCTTCTATCAAGGCTTCTAGCTCGTCCACTCTTTCTGACAATACTGGATGTCCTCGCATATTCCGTAGATTTCTTGGGTTCACCATCTTATCTTATTTCCTAAAATCGCATAAGAGTCAATCATTAGGTTTTTCACATTCATATTTTTATAGTATAAATACAAATAATTTTAATTATCACATAATTTCAACATTTCACACATTGCATATGTCAAAATATGGTTATCATTTCTTTTCATTTCAAAAGTATATTAGTTTGAAGGCTTTCCTCAAAATAGCCTTTCAACACTGTCATATATACACATATACAGTTATATATATACATATTTATACAACACATGTATTTCTACCACTAATCTCCTAGCTGGGGTTCCTTTGGAATCGCCAAAAACTCGATTAGATCCATTTCTTCATTATCTATTCCGTTTCCGGCCTCAGACGGCGTTGAACCTTCAGCTGGATCTGCTACCTCTGGTTCTCTCGACGGACCTGCCTCATGATCGTTTGCCATCGGCCCAGATCCGTATAGGCGGTCTAACATTGCTTCTTGTAGCAACTGTTCACGCCTTTTGCGCACCATGATCTCCATCATCATTTCCTCCTCTATTTTAGCTATATCAATAATAAACTCGCGTAAAGTAGCAGGGTATAGAGGGGTTACTCTCTGTCGTAGGTCTAGGGTGAGTCCCTTCCAAAATATATCACAAAAGTTATCATTTGTGATGTTGGTTAGAGGACACGCCCTTACGATGCTATCTTGGAATCTGACTGCATATGAAAATACAGTCACTCAACATCATCTACTGCCTCTCTGCCTTCAGAACAAAATCTCTGACATCTGCATAACTACGCATGGCCGGTGGTGGTGATACTGTCCTACTCTCAGGAGGGCCTACCACTGATGCAGAACTCTTTTGTGGGAATTGCTCCAGCATGACTTGGTGAAACTCAACCCAATCCATTGCTAGCAGCATCTCCTGATCGCAATACTCCCAATACAACCATGCATCCTCACGGAATGTTCCATTGGCCATCAGAACCCAGCAATCCTGATCGACATCGCACTGGCGCATGATGACCTCAATGTCGTGTAGCTAGTCTCTCGTAGAGATCCCCTATTGAACTCCCTCGAATGCCGGTGGATGACTGCCTCTAAATGCATGTACAGCTCGTACTGATACTCTGGCTCCTATACGGGCTCGATCTCCCACCACTGGTATGTCTACTGCCATGGGAGGGTTTACTATCGGCCGCGGAGGTGGTGCTTGTACTGGTGCTGGCGCTGCTATCCTTGGCACTAGTGGCTCAAGCACAGGTGGTCGCTGCATCTCTCGTCTCATCATGGACAGTCTCATCATGGGCCTAGTCCATACCCAGATCGGTCCTCTAGGTCGGTATGGATGAGGTCTCACATACGGTGGTCTATTCATCTTAAATCCTACAAAAATATATAATTTCAAATAAATGAAAGTTAACTAATCTTAAAGAAGCTAACTTACTTGGATTGACGAGTAGATCACGCTTCGTGTCAATAGGGATATTGTCAACTGCTCTGATACCAGCCTGTGACGTCTCCTGATTCCAACTACCCGTAACTGTCATGGATCGATTCTACGGCCGACCAAGATTGTTCGTGTGCCGAAACCGAGTCGTCAGTTTTAAACTCTTTTACTCATACTTCTTAAACACCAGGGCCTAAAATTTCACCTCAAAATTTTTTTCTTTAATTCATACTTTTTCTTATGATTATCAAGTAAGAAAGTGATGTAAAATATAATACTGGCTTTTTCATGTCTGAAATAAGTACAACATATTTGGTAACAGATATAATATCTATATGTACTATATATTTTGTCTTCAAACATATTTTCTTTACTCAAAAAGCTCAGTGGAAAACTTTGGCAGGACCAAGTCCACGGTGAGTTCCCTATCCCCTTGACACGCTCGCATCCTGCTACCATCCAGGAATCTACTCGACAGGTTTCTTACCTGCAACATGAACAAACTGATGAGCTAACAAGCTCAGTAAGTTCAAACATCCATAGTAAGAATCATATTGATTCAAAAACAATAAAAACTTAATCTCCTATGAATAGTACTATTCACCATGAATAGTACTATGGTGAATAGTCTATTCACCATGAATAGTACTATTCACCATGAATAGTACTATTCACCATGAATAGACTATTCATGGTGAATAGTACTATTCACCATGAATAGACTATTCACCATAAATAGACTATTCACCATGAATAGTGAAGTTGACCTGTGACCGATGAATAGTACCAGTTACCCTAACTATGTACTATTCACATATCCTAATCGAACTTACATTACTCTAACGTAAATTTCGGTTATGCTCAATTATGATTTTTACCATTTTGTCGAGTGCTTATTTTCTATTAGATTTTTAGTGTAGAGCTCTATTTATGGCAGTACTGATGATTATTAGCGCACTGACTGGGAGGGTCTAAGGAGCGACCTTAGAACATCGTCCTCCACAGCCCTGATAACCCCGTAAGAGTTAAACAAACCTCCACCACTACGTTGGAGGGGCGGTACGCCTTAATGGTTTCATTACCATCTTTCAATTTATAGTTTTGACTGAGTGATCATATATGTCACCTCAAGGTCACTATCCTCCATTGCCCGTAGGTCTTACTTATTTTCGTTATTTGGGATATGTTATACTAACTAATCCCAAATGCTCATAGGATTTTATATCTAGTGAGCAGCTAGTATAGAATAGATTAACACAGTATTTCATGTTGCAGACATGAAAATGCTTGAACTTACCAATACTGCGCTAGTGTCCACTTCCGGAACTCCTCCGCAGTTCTATCTTTATTTTCGGTTCCTACAGACATAATAGTGTCTGTTAATACCCTGTTTTATTAACATTTTAAATACATATTTATTTTACTTAACAATTCTATACATTTAAATTTTGTTTGTGGTACACAGTCTGCAACACACTCTTGTTCCAGCCCGTGTACCTCACGGGTCTATAAGATTTTTCCTATATACGGCCATGTATCCCTTTACACGCCCGTGTTCCTTAAAATTTTTAGACTTTTAACTCTAGAATCTTTATTTTGAGCTTTAGAATTTTATCTAAGTTATTCTAGGTCTTTTAGGATTTTTTCCGTCGCTTTTCGGAAATTTTTGGTCAAAATGACCATTTTACCCCTAACGGGTCTCGGGATCATAATTTGTTTCATTCTTTCAATTTTTTTCCAAATTTTCTAAGCCTAATTATTTTAAAATAATATTTCCTGAGCTTTTGTATCATTTTACAGCTTAAATTGCTGCAAAATCTCAACTTCATTTTTCCTGGCCTCCGATTGCTATTCATTCGTCACGTAGGGTCGTTTTTTCATTTTTCGAGCGTTTCGGAGTCTCAAATGGCCCTTTCACTACTTATTAAACGTTATTTATCCCGTCCCCGACCCTCGGTCCTCGAGAGGCTCGGATTTCCTATCCTGACTTAAAATTTTCCCTCATTTCCCAAAATACCCCCAACATGAATTTTTTTTCCTATTTTAGGCATTTTAGTGATTTAGGGTCGGTTTACTATTCCTTTCGGGTTGGTTTTCCATTTCTAATCATAATTCACCGAGGGGTTTCGGTTTCCTTCCCGAGTTCAATATTTTTACCCCACGTTTCCCGAAATGCCCTTAAGCTGATTTTAGAAATTTCGACAGCATTTCCGCTTATATTTTAAGGTTTTCTGGCGTTAGGTACGCCTCATAACCTTTGTACCTGCCACATACTATACCAGAGGCTATTTTATACAAAGTTTCCAAACTTTGTATAAAAATTTTCCACATGATTCAACATTTAGGAATCAACACAAACCACAACATTTTTCTTTCAAATTAGCCTTGGTTTACTAGTTAATCACATCTAATTAATTTTCATCACATCACATCATTCTTAGGCTTTCCAATGTATAAAACAATATTCAAAACCTAGCAAAACATGCATTCTAACCCTAGTTATAGCCACGGATTTTATGCATAAACACATAGAAAATTTTATTCTCTTTCCTAGGGTTTTTATCAACCTTCTCTCAACATTAAAAATTTCTCACTTCATAATGTTCTTGCCCACAGTTTTAGCAAGAAATTTACATCAAACTTTTCTTGTTTCTTTATTCCAATTCATGCTTAATTCAACACATAATTGAACGAACATTAATACTAAATCAAAACAACAAAACTCATGAAATTTTCACACCATTGAAGCCACGGATTTTCAAGGGAAACATGCAAAATTTTTGCTTGTTTTTCAATCCTAATTCATGCTTTAAATACTACAACATCAAACCAATCATAGAATCATCAAATCAACAAATTTTTTCATTGTTTTTCAACCCTCTAAACCCACGGATTTTCTATGAAAAATCAAGGAAAAATGGTTCAAATTTGAAGCTTACCTTGATTTGTTGATGCCTCGAGATTGGAGATGCAATTCAAGCTAGGTTTGATGTGAAATTGAAAACAAAATTTTTGGTTTAAGGGGGGGAAAGCTCATGGTTTTGAGCTGAAGAAAAAGAGCAAGAGTTTAGTTGGTTTTTCCATTTTTTTGCTTGAATTTTGATGCCTATTTATAGGCAAAAACCAAGGGCTTTTTTGTAATTTTTTTCCAACAATTTCCTAATTGTTCAAGGACTAAAAAGTAAAGATTTTGGGTCAAAAATCAAATTTTTTTCTTCTCCCTTTCCAAGTGGCTAAATGGCCTTTTAAATTTTTTTACAAAATTTTTTTAATGCCTTTTTGGCATAATCTTAGTCATTGATCATAAAGTAGGCTAATCTACACCGTACACCTTTCAAAATTTCTTTCTAACTTTAAGAAAAATAATTTGTATTATGACATAATCAAGGTAATGTCATCAACTATTCATATTAATTCATTAATTAATTCGTGGTTAATTTTTGACCGTAATCCGATCCGAACGGAACTTTACCGAAATCACGTAGGCGAGTTCTCAGTGCCTCTAGTGCGATCGATTTATCTTATTTTGCTTCCGTTTGATCAGAATTCTCTACCGTAAATTTCTATTGCTTTAGTACATTTCAATATACTCTCTAGGGTTTTCGACTCTAATTTCGAACCGTCTCACCGAATTATGTCCGATAAGATTTTCCATCCCCGAACTCACACACTTTAACACTACCAGAACATTTTTACACTATTCACAACAGTATTGGAATACAACTTTTTCACATTTTATTTATTAAAATTGTTATACATATACAATTTTAAAATAATTCGAGAATCTAAAATTCCCGGTTATCACATATTACAACCCATGTGCTCAAATACATAATAAATTCCTTTGAGATCAAAGCTTTACTAAAGACAATAGCCACAAAGAATAGGGTCATAGCAATTACCTTTGTGTGACCCAAAGAATGGCTCAATCCAAGTAAGGTTTTATGGTTAAAATTTGGGTGTTTTCGGCTGAGAGGGGGGTCAGTTGTGTGTTGAAAGGAACAGAGAAAATGCAACTTTTTGGGTGGCTTTCGGAAAGAAAGAAAGAAAGTAGCCCTAATGGCTAAGCATACCTATATATAGACAATTCTTAAGCATGTTTAGCTAATCCTAAGCATCTTAATTAAGCTAAACTTGGCTAAGTTAAGGGGGACAAATTTTCAACTGCTGCCCCTTGTGTAGAACTGGTGGAACATGGGGAAAATTAAGGCCAACATTGCATTAATGAGTTGCAAAAGCAATCGTGCTTATCTCCTACAACCCTTTTTTTTTTTAATTCAAAAATGCTAAACATGTTTCCTTATTTCAAGGAAAACTTTTCAGCTTGTCTCTTGGCTGCTAAGGCCAGTTTTTGAGGTGGAAAATTTATCTGCAAAAGTTTCTCTTACAGTCTAATTTCCCACTATGGTGTTTGGTAATCGTCCAGCTGTATTCCAAACCTTCACCAAAAAATGGATTCTCTTGATCCGATTCTTATTCTAATTATTTCTAATGGGTTGTAAGTGCTTATGAGCTTACTCTGTGTCTGTCTACTATTCCTCCATGGCTCTGTGGTTGTGTTCTAAACTATACCAACATAGTATATCCATGGTATACTTTCTGTACCAAAAATTTCAACATAGGCTATCTTGGCTAATTTGGGCATGCTGATCATGAATTTATCAGTTTTATACCCCTCTGAGGTCATCTCAGCCAGTTTCTGGATACTGCATGATCCTTACTCGGAAATCACTTTTTGTGCTCAATCGACTAGTTTGAGCGTACTGACTCTAAATATGTTAGTTTTGAGTTGAGAAAATGCTGTCTTGACCCTTTTCCTGATATTGCATATATCTCATTCATAACTTCACCTTTTATGCTCAATTGACTAATTTGAGCGTACTGATCATAAATATATCAGTGTGGTGTCAAGAAAATGTCATCTAGACCATTTTCTCAATGCTGCATATTTATCATTCAAAATTCACTTCGTGCTCAGATAACTAATTTGAGTGTACTAATTATAAGTACATCAGTATCGTGTCAAGAAAAGGTCATCTTGACCAATTTCTTGATACTACGTGTCACACACACGCACTCCACGTACTATTATATCTCTCAGTCTATACATATACGTAAGTATGAATATATATATATTTAGTTTTCTAAATATGCATGTCACCTATAAGGCTATACACATTCATATATAGCATCATACCACTCAATATATATAAACATATATATATTGCTCAATAGTAAATAGAATGTACCAATTTACCCTTAGTTGCCCCTTTCATTGTAGGATTAGAAATTAAACATTTCTTTATTCATTTAATTCATTCTAATGGGTAATTTAAACAGTATTTATAGACTTAATTACTTGTCTCAAAGTAAATTATGTCTATGATCATGGCGGATATTACACTCGAATCATTGCAAGTCTGGAAATCTGAGTCCGTGTATCCTATAGGTGTTATAATCCTTCATTCTCTTAAGATACTTGAGTATATACTTTACTACTTGCCAATGCTTGATTCTAGGATTCGCTTGATATCAACTCACTATACCAACTACAAGACATATATCCGGGTGAGTGCAAAGCATAGCATACATAAGGCTACTCACAGCGGATGCATAATAGACCTTACTCATGTGCTCTCTTTCTTCCAATGTCTTGGGACAGTCTTCCAATGAAAGAGTTAGACTGGCAATGGAAGGTTGTGAACCTTTCTTTGCCTCTTGCATTACATATTTGTTAATTATCTTGTCTATGTATGAAGCCTAGGATAATGCTATCATTTTGTTCTTTCGATCTCTAAAGAGACGAATGCCTAGAATATAATTAGCTTCTCTCAAGTCCTTCATGTTGTGACGACCCAGACCATTCTGGTGGCCCCGAACCATCACTTGAAACTTACTTAACTTAAACTTAAGCTGAACTTACATAACTTGCTTGAACATACTTAACTTGCTGAAAAGCTATTTATCTTAATAGTTTAATTTTAGGTGATTTTTTTCTTAAATAGTACATTTTACTATTTATGTACTTACATATACTTACAAACATATGGAAGCCAGAATACATCTGGGGTCAACATATGTACATACTTAGAATGATTAAACTGCTCAAAACATGGGATTGATTTTTCAATATTGTGCGGAAGTTAACACTGGTGGTCATATCCATAACCTCAACCTTCACACCTGCCTCTGCCGCTGTCATTGTCTATCAGTGTCTAGCTTGCAGGTCTCTTACCTATAGCATGAACATACATAGTGAGCTTTACGCTCAGCAAGTACAACATATTCATCCACAAAACATGCTTTAATAATGTACGCCATACTCAAGGCATATTTAAAACTATCAACCATGTCACAACGTTATACATAACATGGAAACTAAGAAATAGCATAACATCGTATCATAAACTGAGAAGTCTACTATACTGAAACTAAGGCATAATGTGATCAATGCATGAACCATTTATGCTCTGTTTATGCTTTGCTATTCTTTATCTTTATTTTACTTTGTTGAGGGTCACTTTGCTGAGGGCCTACATGCCAGTACCGAATGCGCACAGATCTACGGATTCACCAAGACCACAAACTTTCCTTTGAGCCACGACTTGGGCTTCTTATGTATTAAGAGCCATCGACTGAGGCTCATCATACCTAAATTGAAAAACCTCTTCAAGTGAAAAAGGCTGATACAACACGCTTAACAATTACCCAATTGTGGAATCATGTATGATATGCCATGTACTTTACTAGGCTATCCACTATCTTACGCGATAGGGATGTAATGGCATCTAACTTATATTAGTCATCAATATATGTGATTATGACCTTATAAATTCTTCTATCATACTATTTAGTAGCCATACATGATTTGTACACTTAACATAGAGCAAAAATAACACTTTAAACTCATTTTTGCTTATGCTATAGGCGGAGTTATACTTACCTGTCAGTGGACAGTTTATACTTTCGCCTTTGTCACAATACAGGTACCCTCCCGTAATCATAACGCATTTCTGTTAAAACTCGCTCTTAGGTCACTATGGTTGTTAGTGACTGATAAAAATTCTATCGTTATGTAGTACTGATCCTTATCGGTACTAATTGCCCTCTTCTTGAGAGTTTGATTTTCTAATTTTGGTTAATTAATTTATTTACCCAATAAATTAATTATCGTCGCTCTTAGGTCACTACTATCGTTAGTGACTAATAAATCTAGTGTTGTGTGGTATTGATACCTATCGGTACCAAACTGCTCCCCTTTGGGAGTTCGGTATCTAACTTCTAATCATGCTTGATTAATTTGTCTACCTACCAAATTAATCACCATCTCTCACTATCCCATTCAAACTCTATCCTTGACTAGTTAACCGACTAGTCAACTAACCGGTTACCTCGCGTATCATTGACTATATAGCCTACCAGTTTACTTTGCATATATTAGCTATATAACCTACTGGGTTACATCTGCTGTTTTAAAACTTATTACTGAAAATGTCCTTTGTTTTTGTGAAATCCTTTCCTTGGGTTTTGAACATGATCTCTCTTACTCCCCATTGGAAGGTGATGGTGTTTTTCTTAAATTCATTTTCATGATTAAAAAGAACACATTTTGGTGTTCATTAGATAAGGGGGTTTCTGAACCCTTTTTCAAAAAAACTATGCAAAACTTGCTTAAAACGATCGAGTTAGTGTAAAAACAACACATTTTCTTATTTAAACCATTTTCTTGTTTTGAGCACGAACTTGAGTTTTGAACGATTTTCTTATTTAAAAAGAAAACATTTCTTGTTTTAAAAGAACACATTTTGGTGTTCATATTTAAAAGTGCTTCTTGAACCATTTTACCGAAAACTATTTAAAACTTGTCCGAAATGATTTAATTTGTGAACTTGGCAAACATGGAACTTTTAGTTTTCGACGAGATAAACAGTTTTCATGTTCATCTTGGAGCTCGGTTTAACCTGTAATAGGTCTGAAACACTCAAAACCAGTAGCTAAAACTCGTGTCCAGTTTTAGAAAAATTCCTGTTTTACGCTTGTTTAAAAACTGCTCTGTTTGGGGCCTGAAATGGCCAAATTTTTAAAACACATGTAGGTCATCTTAAAGGTTTCGATGAGATCTAAAACTTTCATGTTGAGTCTGAGATCCAGTTTGGATTCTAAATTTGTCATTTCATAAAAATCTGAGACTATTCTTGTTGCTCAGGATTTCAGTCTCACTTTTGAACTCCAGTTGAAAACTACCGCGAATACCTATCTTAGAGTCATTTTTAGCCAAAGGCCATATACAAAAATGCTCGTAATGAAATTTTCTTAAAACTTTGTGTTTTACAAATTCCCAAAATCGGATCATAACATGTTCAAAAATGGCCAAAATCATAGCCTAAAAATTGGGATAGGTTGGTTCCCAGCAAACCCTTAACGTCCATTCACACATCCATCCACAAAAACTTAAAGCTCAAGCACACAACCACAAAAATACATAACCAAGATGCTAAGGGCTCAAAATAAAGATTATTACAAGCCGTTGCTCAAATAAATATGTTAGGAAATAACCTAAGCATTGGAGACATTTTTATGTATTTATTTTGAACCGGGTAATAAAATTATAATATAGAGGTTATTCATTACATTGCTGTTTGTCCTTATTCTATTTACATGTTAAAGTAAATGTAAGTAAATATGGCTCACTGACTGCTTGTGTTAAAACTATTAGAACGTTGCATGCAATGGACTTTTGTATGCGAGAAGACAATGTTCTAAAGTAAACAGTATAAATTAAGGTCTGTAGTCTATGGGGTTAGACAAAAGCATCTAACTCATGTTAAGACTATTATGTTGTCTAAAGCCATGGTGGGGATGGTTTGTCTTGACGATCTGGAGCATAGACTCCCATGTAGAGACATAGATATGTTGCTTGGTGGTGACATATTAGACCAGGACTAAAGCATGATTGATCTATATAGTCCGCTCTGAACCAGGACTAAAGCGTGATTGATCTACGTAGTCCGCTATGAGTGGATCAATATGCTTTTGACGTTCATTATGCAATAAACTTAATCCTAAGTAAATGAACTACTTTATGTATATGACTTGTGTACTTTGATGTTCCAATGGCTAAAGTGTCTCAGAGGTAGTAAGCTTATAGACTAGTTCGTTAGGTGCATGACTTGTATATGATGAAAGGTTTGTTTACAGATATCGGAATCATATCTCTAAGGAGTTAAAAGTATCCTCTTAAAGGCATTATACTAGATGTAAAAAATGGACAAGACCTTGGGTCGTTTGCTGGGTAGGAAAATAAATCGGTAAAAACGTATCAAAGTGGCGCAGTGGAACAATAAAAATTTTTAGATCGTTAAATATCTCATGATGCCATATACAATAAACCAACAACAATTAAAACTCATACCTCAAGGACGCCAATCTTGCAGGAGGAGAATGACCGGAGGCTTCAACCAACTAGCCTTCTCTACTATTCTCCAATTCCCGAATGGCTGAGTGTGTGAGCACTCTGAACCTCGATCAGTATGCTAGCACTGCTAGTCTTCTTCTGACCACCTAGATCTCTAAAGAACCTTATTGTCACGATGAGCTGTGCAACAATAAGCCTGCTCACCTGAGAGTCTGTGGTCTGAGAGAATTGGAGTGGCAGGGCCTCTATTTATAGACCTGCATGAGGTGATTCTCTGAATTCGAATTGGATTAGGAAAAGATATTCTCCCTTATCCATAACCATAAAATCTGAATTTTTCCATGGGAAAATCCCAACAATAAAATTCGGTTTTTTTAAGGATAAATCCAATCCAAATCAAAACAAGATTTTAACTAGAATTTTATCTCCCTTTTTCAACCAAAAAATCCGAAATTTCCTAGGAGATTTTTCCTCCAAAAATTCGGCCACATTTAGGATAAGGGAGAATCAAAATTCCACTAGGATTTTCAAGCTTGAATCTTATCTCAACCTTATCCAAAATAACCGAATTTTCCTAGGAGATTTCCTCCATAATTTTGGCCACTTTTCAGGGAAGGAGAGAATCCAAATTCAACTAGGATTGAAACTTGAATTTTTCCCTTGAACCTTATCCACAAAAACCAAAATTCCATTGAGGATTATCCTCAAAAATTTCGTCCACCTTTTTGTTAGGATTTAGATTCAAAATTCAAGTAGGATTCTAACAAGATTATCCTCTCCAAATCCAACTCAAATTCGAATTTCAAACCTTGTGGATTTTCCACAACAAATTCGAACCCCACTTGGACTGTGATTTAAAATTTGAATTTTAAATTTCAAATTCAAATTTCAAATTTCAAATTTCAAATTTCAAATTTCAAATTTCAAATTTCAAATTCGAATTTCAAATTTAAATTTCAAATTCCAAATTTCAAATTCAAAATTCAAATTTCAAATTTCAAAATTCAAATTTCAAATTTCAAAATTCAAATTTCAAAATCCATAAAACGGTTGTGTTTCAAATTCTTGTTCTCATGGATAATTTTCTACAACACCAATCCAATCTCAAATAAAATCATGGCAACTTTATTTGGAGTTCGAATAATTGTGTACTCTATTATCCAAAACAAAATCTGAATCCAACCGGAGAGAACCTTGTCTACCATCCTAATCCTGTGTCATCACCATCCATGCATAATAAACTAGCCAATAGCATACACAAATCAATTTGCCAAACGTTAAGGAATTATGTGGAGCTAGTAGAGGGACTGATTGGACATATATAGTCGGGCTCCCGTGATTCCATATGATCATCATTCTGTACCGAACAACTCAATCATATGATCACTAATTTCAGAGTCACACCACTATAAACCTGAAACTGAACTCCCAATTATATACCGTATTACATAAGCTTGTGACGAGCTACTATCCAATGACCTTGTCATATATGCAAAACCCTCATATGATATCCATGATCAGCCTTAGGTCAAAGTCCATTTAATCCTACTGATCAAGCTATCTTAAAGTTCCATTATACTACCGAATTAAGAAAATGATTATTCACCATATGTGAATAAGAAGTCATCCGCCCAGCAGACGACCCAAGGCCTTGTCCATTTTCACATTCAGTATAATGCCTTTAAGAGAATACCTTTAACTCCTTAGAGCTATGATTCCGATATCTGCAAACAAACCCTTCATCGTGTACAAGTCATGCATCCAACGAACCGGTCTATAAGCTTACTACCTCTGAGACGCTTAAGCCATTGGAACATCAAAGTACACAAGTCATATACATGAAGTAGTTCATTTACTCAGGATTAAGGTTATTGCACAATGAACATCAAAAGCAGATTGATCCACTCATAGTGGACTACGTAGATCAATCACGCTTTAGTCCCGGTCTAATATGTCACCACCAAGCAACATATCTATGTCTCTACTTGGGAGTTCAGCTCTAGACAGTCAAGACAAACCGTCCCCTCCAAGGCTTTAGACAACATAATAGTCTTAACATGAGTTAGATGCTCAGTCTAACCCCATAGACTACAGACCATAGTTTAGACCGCTAACTTTAGAACATTGTCTTCTCGCATACAAAAGTCCATTGCATGCAACGTTCTAACATTATTAACACAAGCAGTCAGTGAGCCATATTTGCTTACATTTACTTTAACATGTAAATAAGACGAGGACAACTAGCAATGTAATGAATAACCTCTATATATAATTTTATTATCCAGTTCAAAATGAATACATCAAAATGTCTCTAATGCTTAGGGCATTTCCTAACATGCTGGACAGATGACTTCTTATTCACATACGGTGAATAATCATTTTCTTATTCGGTAATATAATGGAACTTTAGGATAGCCTGATCAGTAGGATTAAATAGATTTTGACCTAAGGCTAATCATGGATACCATATGAGGGTTCTGCATACATGATAAGGTCATTGGACATTAGCTTGTCACAGGCTTTCGTAATACGGTACATAATTGAGAGTTCAGTTTCAGGTTTACAGTGGTGTGCTCTAAAATTGGTGATCATATGATTGAGTTGTTTGGTACAGAATGACGATCATATGGATTCATGGGAGCCTGATTATATAAATCCAATTGGTCCCTCTACTAGCTCCACATAATTCCTTAACGGTTGGCAAATTGATTTATGTATGCTTATTGGCTAGTTGATTATGCAGGGACGGTGTTGACATAGGATTAGGATGGTGGACAAGATTCTCTCCAGTTGAATTCATATTTTGTTTTGGATAATAGAGTACACAATTATTCAAACTCCAAATAAAGTTACCATAATTTTATTTGAGATTGGATTGGAGTTGTAGAAAATTATCCATGAGAACAAAATTTGAAATACAACTTTTTATGGAGTTTGAAATTTGAAATTTGAATTTTGAAATTTGAAATTTGAAATTTGAAATTTAAATTTTGAATTTGAAATTTGAATTTGAAATTTAAATATGAGATTTGAATTCGAAATTTAAATTTGAAATTTGAATTTGAAGTTTGAATTTTGAAATTTGAACTTTGAAATTTGAAATTCAAATTTTTAATCACAATCCAAGTGGAATTCGAATTCTTTGTTGATAATTCCACAAGGTTAGAATTTGAATTTGAGTTGGATTGTGGAGAGGAAAATCTTGTTTGAATCCTACTTGAATTTTGAATCCTAAATCTATCAAGAAAATCGAATTTGTTAAGGGAATCCCACCTTGAGAGGAATTGGTTTTTGTGGATAAGGTTCAAGGGAAATTCAAGTAAGAAAATCCTAGTTGAATTTTGATTCTCTCCCTACCTAAAGTGGAAGAAAATTATTAGATAAATCCAAGGAGATTTTTCGGTTATTTGTTGATAAGGGTGAGATAAAATTCAAGCTAGAAAATCCTGTTTAGATTTTGATTCTCCTCACTTTAATGGCCGAATGTAAACATGTTTTTGGCACTAGGGAAATTTGGTTATTATGGATAATTGAGGAGATAAAATTTAAGTTAAAATCCTGTTTGAATTTGGATTGCAAAATCCCAAAAGATGACCAAATGTACCCTTGATTTTGGCCTTGTTAATTTCAGATTTTTGTGAGTGGATAAGGGAGAAAATCTTCTCCTAATCCAATTCAAATTCAAGGGATCACCTCGTGTAAGTCTATAAATAGAGGTCCTACCACTCTAGTTCTCTCAAACCACAGACTCTCAGGTGAGCAGGCTTGTTGTTGCATAACTCACCGTGACAATAAGTTCTTTAGAGATCTGGGTGGTTAAAAAGAGACTATCATTGCTAGCATACCGATCGAGGAACCGAGTGCCCACACACTCTGCCATCTGGGAATTGGAAAATAGTAGAAAAGGCTAGTTGGTTGAAGCCCTCCAGTCATTCTCCTCTTGCAGTTTGGCGTCCTCTTAAGGTATGAGTTTTATTATTGTTAGTTTATTGTATATAGCATCACGAGATATTTAACAATCTTGAAACATTTTTATTGTTCCGCTATGCCACTTTAATGCATTTTTACCGATTTTAATCCTACAATTGGCATCAGAGCCATCTCATAACTATGCCATATACATAAATTAGACAATTAGTTAGTCTTTTTATTTACGTATGGATTTGATATTTAGAGAGTAGCATTCTAGGATTCCTTTATGTTGTTATCATATATTATATATGTAGTATGTGGTTATTTTAATTTTTTGAATTATTATAAGCATGCTTATTTTATGCTGGTTATGGTTCTTTAGAATTTAGAAATATTGTATCTAGGATTTTATGTAACCATGTGAGTGGTTTATCATCACCATAATTCTCCCATGGATTTTAATTTTTTGTCTTTTAGAATTATTATGATTAGAATTTTTGTACACCGAAAACGGTTTAGGAAATTTTATGTAATTATTCTTGGAGGAGATTAAAGTTTGAAAACCATAATTTATTTTTCCCAGAAGTTAAATTTAATTTAAAGGTTTAAATTTTGATAGTGTGGAAAATTCCAATTTAATTAGGATTCAAATTAATTTTTGGAGGTCCTAATGGGTAAATTGGAATATGACACGAAAATCGAGGACAAACCCTTGGGATAGGCCAGCAGCCTTGGTGGGGCTGCAGGCCCTGCCCTCGGTAGGATGGGGCTACGGCAGCCCTTGCCCATGGCTACACCACCCATGGCCGTAGGCTCTGCCTGCAGTTGAGGGTAGCCGTGACCCCCCTACGGGCTAGGGGTTGCCCACGGTGGGTGAGGGCCTCCAGGCCCCATGGCCGATGGGTCGAAAATTGAAAAATTTTAATTTTTGAATTTGAGATTTAATTTTAAATCATGTTTAAAAATATGTAATTGAAAATTTTAAATTTTTTGAAATTACATATTATTACATATGAAATTTAAAATTGTTTAAAATTTGAATTTGAAATTTAAATTTGAAATTCGAATTTGAAATTTGAATTTGAAATTTAAATTTTTGGAATTTAAATTTTAAATGATTCTTGGAATGAGAAATAAATCAATAGGCCACGTGAAGATGGAACAAAATTCAAGACCAAAAGAATGCTTTTGATGGAATTTTGTAATCTTTATTTTGTTTGTTCTAGGATGGAACCATGGCTTGGTCATTTTTCTGTCAATTATTTTTTCTATGATATGTCATGGATGGATGAATATGTATTGGTGGATGAATTGTGTAAGGACCACCCTGTCCCTGTAACTTAACAAATTATTCAATGAGAAGCTAAGGAATAATTTGATGCATTTTTTAGTCCAAATACATCGAACATGGTCGTCTAAGAAACCGTGTACTGATCGGATTGTTTAATGAGAGAGGCAGTGTGAGTTAACATGGCCGTGTAGTTTTATATGGTCAGATACACAACTGTGTAAGTGGCCATGTACCACTCGGGTAAAATGAGCATGATCCAAGACACGGTCGTGTTGAGAAAGCCCAGCTAGTACACGTCCATGCTCGAGCCATACACACCCGTGTTAGAACCCTTGTAGAAGGCCGTGCACTGAGCAGAGAGCCAATTTGAAGACTCTCGTAATGCGTGAAACCTAATTACTATGAACTGAGTAATTAAGTTGATAAATGTAGCATAAATTCCAGTTGAATAGACAAAACAGGTACAGTACTGTTTATTACTATTCATACAGTGAAAAGGGGTAACAGACAAAGAACCCGGTCTACCCTGTTATGTGTATAAGAGTATGGGATATACAGTGTCATGAAACTGGTCTGGATGACCATTTCCTGACACAAGACTGGTGAGCAGATCACTGAAATGCTCGGACCAAACGTCCGAGCACAACAACGAGAATCTCCCTAGTAGGGGTACGGTATCGAGAAAACGATCCAGATGACCTCTTCTCATCTAGAGACTGACAAAATCGGAGTCAGAACACTCAGACTAGTCAGTTAGAATAGAGAACAGTGAACCATAAATGGTGAATAATAAATAGTGCAAGACGCAGTGTCAAGTTACTGGCCAAGACGGCCTTAGTTTGACTTAAAACTAATATATCTAGACTCAGGACGCCCAAATTAGTCAAACGGGCACTTGACACGTTTTTCGAGGTAGGGCTACACAGATCCCAAAAACTGGTCCAGACGATCCCAAACGGACATATGGCTGATAAAATTGAAATCAGAATGTCCGAATTAGTCAAGAGAGACTGTGTTTGAAATTTCACCTGGGAACGCCCGGTTTACGTGCGAAAGGACAACACTGTGTAGACACAATCATAGTATAGGAAATGAATAGTGATTTGGCATAGAATGGGCTCTTAGATAGTATAAAATAATTAGAAATCATCAGTATAAAAATCAGATTCAGAAAATCCAATTTTTGATGAAAATTAAAACACTGCCGAGAAAGTGCCGAAAAACGCAGTAGAAAACTAGACTGCACAGAACCAATTCGGTTGAACCTTTACCCCAGCCAAACCGTGCCCCCTTTGGTTAGAAAAACAGCTGCAAAACCAGCTGTAAAACCAGCTGAAAATGATCCCTTAAATCAAGGGATGTGTTGGAGTTTTTAGATTAAGAAAATGGGGTTTTAAGGACAAGAGGACCATGACCATTTAATGCAAACTTGCTCCCTTTCACCCTCCATCCTGGCTCCAAAATTTCAAGGCCTACAGCATAGATTTTTGTCCCCCAATTGAGCTAAATTGTTAAGAGGGCTTAGAGTTAAGCAAAGTTGCTTAGAGTTGCCTATAAAAAGGTGCAACCACCTTTAGGTCTCACTTTTCCCATTTGCTCACAAAAACTCTCAAGAAAAATACAGCTTTCTCTCCCCTTTCTCTTTAGAAAATCCGACCCCTCTTCAGCCACTAAACCACCCATATTTTCACATAACTTTCACACAAAATCTTGGCCACACAAGTTGCTAGAGGTGCACTCTTCCAAGGTAGTTTCGGTAAGACCCTAGAACCGAAATTTTTCTATGGTTAGTTTTCATCTTGGCTTGATATTAAGAGAAACGTTTTATTTTCTTTGTGTTCTCATTCTAGCACAAGTGACCCCACAACCCCCTTTGTTTTCCATGGAGCCTTGATAGCCACCCTTGGCCCAGTTGTGCTTGGATCAAAGCACTCTAAGGTATGAACCGAAAAACCCCCATCTTTTATGGTTAGTTGTTTTTAAGTTTTTGATCAAAGGAGATGTATGTGTATTTAGTTATGCACATGGGTTGTAATAAGTTATTTGAGCCCTTAGCTTTCAATTTTTAAAGTTTTTGTGGTTGTGGTTGTGTTTACTTTAATTTACAAGTGGTTTGAGATATGTGTGTGCACAAGTGTGTAAAGGGTGGCTGGACACAAAATCTGTCCCCAGGATAAGCCGTGGATTTTGGCCATTTTGACCCAATTAGGTTCCCAATTTGGAGTTTGGAAAAACATGAAGTTTTAGGGAAATTTTGATACGGTCGTTTTTATATCAAATAGCCATTGGCCAAAAATGAACCTACGATAAACTTTTCGGCTGGTTTTTGTTCGGTGTCCAAAACTGGGAGTAACAAATCCGGACCAAACGAATAGTCTAAGATTTTTATTAGAATGACCCTTTTAGAGGCTGAACTAGACTTTGGTCAAAATATAAACGTTTTAGATCTCAACGAAACCTTGAAATAACTAACGTAGGTTTCAAAAATTTGGCCGTTTCGGGCCCCAAACAGACCTGTTTTCAAAAGTGCATAAAACTGAAACTTTTATAAAAAATTAGGCACCAAGGCAACGAATTTGATGAATTTAGGAGTTGTTAGAGTTAGAATTAGTCTCCGAAATGAACACAAGAATTGTTCATTTCGTCGTGAAAAGTTTCATGAACGCCGATTTCTCAAACAAAATCATTTTGAACAAGTTTCAAATTATTTTCAAAAGTGGTCCAACACCACATTTTTTTAGCACATTTACAATGTGTTCACTTTAAATGACTTAGAAACGATTTCAACAAAAACACCCTCATCCTCCAATGGGGTGAGGTGAGACTCGTTTTCAAAAATGTGGGGACACCATACCCCTTTCAAACCATTTTAAACACTTTGCTTTCAAAAATGTGGGGACACCATACCCTTTTCAAAATGAAAAATCCTTTTGTAAGAATTTCTAGATTTGAACAAAGTTTTCAAAGGAATTTCACAAAGAACAAGGGACGTTTTTAGTAAGATATGGTAGAGGTAGCCTAGTCGGCTACTACACCATAATGCAAGGTAGCCCGGTAAGCTACCACACCCAAACAAGCAAAGTAACCCGGACAGTTACTATACCAAGCCTATGCATAGTAGCCCTATAGGCTACCTAGTTGCCAAAACGCGAGGTAACCGGTCAGTTGACTGATTGGTAAATTAGTCAAGGACCGTGTTCAGAGCTACATTGTGAGGAACATTGATCTAACTGTCAAGAAGACAGTTAATCAAACGTGACGGAAATTAGACACCAAATTCCCAGATAGGCCAATAGGCCCGGTACCACATAAAAGACGAGTATAGGCAAAAGTAGCCTAAGGACGTGGAAGTTAATTTATGGGGCCATAAATTAATTAACCATATACGAATAAGTTAACTCTTGAGATAGAGAGTAAGCAGTGCCGACGGCAATCGGTATCGAGTAATTATCTACTTAGTCACTAACAGTATTGGTGACTTAGAAAAGATATTAACGAGAGATGTTATTAATGACAGGTAGTACCTGTAAATTTCTAAAGGTGCGAATACAAGTGCTTTCAATTAGGTAAGTACAACTCCACCTACAGCATGAATAAAATGATGTTAAAATGATGGTTTTACAGTATGTTAAGTATGCCTTATATGCACACGATCTTGCACAGCATACATAAGAGCATATAGTTTCACAATCGCATAGATTGATGAAAGAACAAGTTAGAAGCCATAGATCTCTATCACGTAGGATTGGGGACAGCTTGGAGAAGCGTATGGCTAGAACATTTAAACAAGATGGAAATAAGTAGGTGTGTCGTACTTGCTCCTTCAGTCAAAGGGGTTTCCAGTTAAAGAAAGTTAAGGCCAAAAGTTGAGCATCAGTTGATGGCTCTTCGGCATTAGTTGACCTCGGGCATTACCGTTGGTCTGCGCGCACACGGTACTGACACATGGGCCCTAAATAGACAAGAGAAAGAAAAGAGTACTAAAGCATAAATGAACATAATCGGATCATGCATAGTTCACTGTTTGCATTAGTTCGCTATGCTTTCAGCTACAGTAAGATACATGTATTTACATAAAGTAATCTGTATGCATATGGTATGTAAAGTTTGTATGCTATGACATGATATGTGATGTTTCGGTATATGCTAAGTGGCATATGTGACTATCTTGCATGCTTATGCGTTTTTAAGTATGTATTATGTTTAAACATATTTTACGGTTAACATGTTGTACTTATTGGGTGTAAAGCTCACGGAGTGTGTTCATGGTGTAGGTAAGCGTCCTATGGCATAAGCCACGACGGGCAATGACAGCGGCGGAGGCGGATGTGAGGCGAGGTTATGGACACCGTACGAGTTTAACTTTCGCACAATTTAAGTAAACAGTATTTTGAACAGTAACAGTACAGTACCAGTAAATAGTACTTTTAAATAGTAACCGTTAAATAGTATTTTTGAATAGTAATAGTTACACAATATTCTTGAATAGTAATAGTTGAATAGCATTTTCGAATAGCAGCCGATTGATACTATTCAAAAAACTATTCCACAAAATCACCAGTATAAGTATGTTTGCAAGATTAAATTTATTATGTTTCAAATTCCGCTTTTAATAGTACATGTACATGAACAGTAAATACGTACGTAATTTTAAAAAAAAATTTCTTCGAAAATTAGGGTAACCTATTAAAGATATTTTAAGTAAGCAATATTCAATTGCAAGAAAGTATAAGTAAAAGTAAAGAAACAGTAGTTTTACAATGATGGTTCGGGCCGCTTAGGGCACGGGGCATCACAGTTGGTATTAGAGCGGTTTCCTGCCACCCTACCTCACATCGCTGCACGCCTGCCTCATCTATCCAAGTAAGTTAGTTATTTTCCTTTCCAGCATCAATATATAAGTTAACATCTATATTATAATAGGAGATATGGTTGCTCCAGTGGATCCTCAGCAAATACAGGAAGACCGTCAGGCCAGCTTGGCATTCGCCACCATGCGACCGGATATATACGATGGTCGCCACCCCAACGAGCTTTCCTATTGGATTCATCACCTGGAGGTTATTTTCCAAGCATGCCATATTCCACCTTGCCTACAGGTAATTCTGTCTAGCAGCCGATTGGATGGGCCAGCGAGAGAATGGTGGAACAAACGGTGCAGGATCAAGCATCAGGTGCCGTGGGTCGAATTCTGCCGCGATCTCCAGGGAAGTGATGCTCCCACCCGAGATAACGACATCTGGGAGGATATGCACAAGAGGCAATGTCAGGTCCTTTTAGACATTTGGGATGCCTACGAGGGAGAGACTATGGCACATTACTCCCAGAGGTTCTTGGATGCCATGTTACCCTACATCCCCCTCGACAGACCCTTCATGGAGATAGCTGACCTACTGTGGAAGGGAACACCATGGTACGCGAGGGATCTTATTCCCTACCCTCCACCACATGAGGATTTGAGGCGCCTTACCAGAGATATAGTAGAGGCAGAGAGAGTGGTGCTCAACCCTGCACCAGGCAAAGGCTTTGGAGCAGCAGCCAATGTAGGGGGTGACCAGGCAGATGCAGCCCCCCAATCAATAGATGAAGAATTCGTGGTCACCCATCAGCCCATAATACCAGAGGGCAATAAGGACCCCGAACCAGGCCCCTTGTCTCCTGAGCACTTGTTAGAGGCTCTCCCCGAGGCCCAACCCGACGATGAGGATGAGATCCCTGACCATTTCAGTGATGATGAGTGGATGGGGATATACGAGCCCCAAGTCATCATCGCCAGTGATGACGAGGGTAGTATTATCTAAGGAGACGAGGAGGAAGACCCCGAGGAGTTCCCGCTCAGTGATGGTGACGATGATGAGATGTCCGGTGCTGAGTCAGGGCTGTCTTCTGATTAATAGTAACCCTTTTGTGGGAATTTGATTTTTGTATATGTATAGAGAGAAGCAGTAGCTTTCCTCGCTAGACATAAGTTATTGTACTTGTTGAGACCGTATCTCGGGAAGTGTCACTCCTGCTAAGTTAAAAGCTTGTAAATGTTTTCAATATATATATATGTACCTTGTGGAATGGATTTTTTTTCCCTCAAAGATGACTAAGTTACAAAGAATAGTGCGAGGCAGTTCCTAGAACTCAGACGATGTTCTAATACAATGCGTCAATTATATTAAACACCACAGTGAAAGAAAAGAGAAGAAAGATATAATATGTATGTTTATCTTATGATGATTGAGTAACACCATTGAGATAAAATGTGATACGATTCCCAAGTACAAAGTGTGATAAAAGCAAAACTTATAGTTCTTTTTCCCGTTATGTGATAGGGTTACATCGGAAGAAATGACAAGAACAAGAGCTCAGACTAATCAAGCTACTCGAGAAGACAAGTTCATGGCACTACTCACAGCCATGCAGAAGATGATGATGAACCAACAACAAGAGCTTACTCAGCTCAGGGAGCAACTCAACCAACAATCTCAGACACCACAACCCGTAGAGGTGCCAGCCCAAGCCGACCCAGTAGCCCCACCAGTCCAGGCAGCTCTAGCACCACCAGTTGTGGTTGCTCCTACAGCAGCAGATGTTCCCTTACCAGTCTCAAGAGATGGTGACTTATAAGAGCGATTTCGGCATCTGAAGCCACCAGAGTTTGAGGGGACAACTAACCCTATCGAGGCAGATGACTGGGTAACTTACATCCAAGTCATCCTAGACCTTGTAGGGCTAATTAAGAGGGAAAAGGTACTGTGCATGCCTTACCCTATGCAAAGGAGCACGACAGTGGTGGAAAACAATGGCTATCAGGAGAGACGTTAATGCAATGAACTGGGCAGAATTCATTATGGAGTTCAGAGAAATGTATTTCAATGATAAAGCCTTGGCAGCATAACAAGATGAGTTCAACAATCTACGCCAAGGTAGTATGACTGTAATGGAAGCTGTCCGCAAGTTCGAGCAGCTAGCCCGACTATGCCCTTACCTAGTGCCAACAGAAAAGGAAAGGGTCAGAAGGATGCTGAAGATGTTTAGAACCGACATTGCCATCCAAGTATGTGGTGGAAGCCACGGACCAACAACCATGGCTGAGTGTGTCAACCGAGCCATCAGGGCTGAATACTGGTTAGCCCAAGATAGGGAGAGGAAAGCATAGATCTTCAAGGCCAAGAGAGAGGAGAAGACACTGGCCAGACCCAATAGAGGAAGACCGAACCCCGATTCACAACATAAGGGTCAGAATACGGGAAACAATCAGAGTAACCGACAGTCCCATAACAACAAGAGGAGAGGAAGCCAGAATAACCAAGGGCAACAGAGAAATTTTCCCCATAAGAAGAACAATCAGGAGGAAATGGTAGTCAGCACCCTCTTTGCCTGAAATGCAGGAAGAACCACCTAGGGGAGTGCTGCTTATGCATTAGCGGTTGCTACATCTGTGGCAAGGAAGGCCACTTCGCTAAACAATGCTGCTCAAACCCTCAGAATTAGCAGGGCCAAGCCCGTGCCAGTAGCGGCCAACTACATGCCACCCAAACCAGAATTGAAGGTACACCCATCACCCAAGGTAGACTGGAAGCTCCAGAGATACAGGGGAGAATTTATGCCTTTACAAGGGAGGATGTAGAAGCTGGAACCTCAACCGTGGTGACAGGTCAGCTTTCTATCGCCAACTCCACTACATTAGTATTATTTGATTCTGGAACTACGCATTCTTTTGTGTCATCAAAGTTTGCTAGAGAACTAGGTCAAAACATAGACAAGAAGAACCAAACTTTCTGAACTACCCTTCCCTCCGGGGAAGTTTTGTTGTTTGGCTATTAGGTAAGACATGTACTAGTAGTTATTAGTGGGTACGAGCTGAGTATAGACCTAATCATCATCGACATGTGCGACTACAACGTAATCATGGGAATGGACTTCCTCGCTAAGTACAGCACCGTAATAGACTGTCGAAGACAAGAGGTTACCTTTGAGCTGAATGGGAACAAGAAGTTTGTCTACAAAGGGCTATCGTTGAAGCAACTGAAGATAATAATATCCACTATGAGGGCTCACAAACTTCTATCAAGTGGATACACCGGTTTCTTAGCACACATGGTAGACAGCAACCAAGAAGCAGAGATAAGGCCTGAAGATGTCCAAATGGTCAGAGAATTCATAGGAGTATTCCCAAAGGATCTGCCAGGACTTCCGCCAGAAAGGGAGATATCATTAGAGATCAAGCTGTTACTAGGATCAGCCCCCATCTCCAAGGCCCCATACAGAATGGCCCCGACAGAGTTAAAGGAACTCCAGGCCCAGTTGAAGGACCTAATGGACAAGGGCTTCATTCGACAGAGCTGTTCACCGTGGGGAGCACCAGTTTTATTCATGAAGAAGAAGAATGGAACGTTAAGGATGTGCATCGATTGCAGGGAGCTGAACAAGGTCACTATAAAGAACAAGTATCCATTGCCACGAATCGACGATCTGTTCAACCAGCTCCGAGACGCTGCAGTGTTCTCGAAAATCGACCTACGTTCCGAGTATCACCAACTACGGATTAGAGGTACAGACATATCCAAGACAGCCATCCGTACACGATATGGACACTACGAGTTCCTTGTTATGTCATTCAGACTAACAAATGCCCCGCAACCTCATGGATCTGATGAATAGAGTGTTCAAGGAGTTCTTAGACAAGTTTGTCACTGTGTTTATCGATGGCATGCTTGTGTATTCTAAGACAAGGGAGGAACACGAGGAGCATCTAAAAGCTATTCTACTCAACCTAAAGGAGCACCAGCTATACGCCACAATTTTCCAAGTGCGAGTTTTGGCTGGAAAAGGTCCATTTTCTTGGTCACGTGGTCTCCAAAGACGGAGTATCAGTAGACCCAGTGAAAGTCAAAGCAGTCAGTGAATGGCCGACTCCGAAGAACATAACAGAGATCCGCAGTTTCCTAGCCCTAGCAGGCTATTACAGACGTTTTGTAGAAGGATTCTTGAAGTTGGCGGCACCACTCACAGCACTCACTAAGAAGGAGAAGAAGTATGAGTGGACAGATAAATGCGAGAAAAGCTTCCAGGAGCTAAAACACAGACTCACGAGCACTCCAATCCTGACCATACCAGCCACTGGATAGGGAAATTTTGTAATCTACAGTGATGCATCTAAGACCAGACTGGGAGCCGTATTGATGTAGAATGGGAAAGTAGTCGCTTATGCCTCGTGACAACTTAAGAACCAAGAGAGGAATTATCTGACTCACGAACTGGAGCTAGCAGCGGTCATGTTTGCGCTAAAAATATGGAGGCATTATCTATATGGCGTCAAGTGCGAGATTTATACGGACCACCAAAGCCTCAAATACATCTTCATGCAGAAGGAACTCAATATGAGGCAGCGAAGATGGCTAGAATTGGTGAAGGATTACGACTGCGAGATCCTGTATCACCCAGGAAAAGCCAACAAGGTGGCCGATGCACTGAGTAGGAAGTACTCTTCATCGCTTATGGCTATCAATGCCTTGCCAGAAGCCCTACAGAAGGAGCTATGTCACGGCGAAATTGAGATTCTAACAGGGAAGTTGTCTGAAATGACCCTCCAATCAACACTCCTAGAAGAAATCAAGACCGGCCAAGACCTCGATTTAACCCTGAACAAGCACAAGAAGGAGGCAATAGAGGACCAGAAGTCAGAATTCCAAGTCTCCAAGGATGGCATACTCTATTTCAGAGATAGAGTATGCGTTCCGAAGGATGAAGAACTCAGTAAAGGATCATTTTAGAAGCCCATGACACACCGTACTCAGTTCATCTAGGGGCAAACAAGCTATACAAAGACTTGAAAGACAGTTTTTGGTGGCCTAAGATGAAGGGCAACGTCGCTGAATTTGTCACAAAGTGCCTTACATGTCAAAAAATTAAAGTAGAATATCAACGGCCTGGAGGAGAACTGTAGAAAATCGAGCTTCCTGAGTGAAAATGTGAACAGATTACAATGGACTTCATGGTCGGACTACCTAGAACATCCAGTGGAAACGACACTATCTGGGTAATTGTGGACCGACTGATGAAATCAGCTCGATTCTTAGCCATGAAGTTGAGCTACTCAGTAGAGAGGCTAGCAGAAATGTATGTGGCCCAGATAGTAAGACTGCACGATGTACCTAAGTTAATAATTTCATATCGTGATGGGCGCTTCACTTTAAGGTTTTGGCAGAGCGTCCAAGCTTCAATGGGGACTAAGTTGAAGTTCAGCACAGCTTTCCACCCTCAAACCGATGGTCAGTCAGAAACGACAATACAAATGTTGGAAGATACGTAGAGAGCGTGTGCCATAAACTTCAAGGGGAATTGGGACCAAAAGCTACCGCTAATAGAGTTCTCGTACAATAATAGCTACCATTCCTCGATCGAAATGGCACCATACGATGCACTCTATGGAAGGAAATGTAGATCTCCGGTCCACTGGCATGAGACCGGAGAGAAACAGCTAACTAGCATGGACTTCGTCAAAAGTACAACAGAAGACATGAAGATTATACAGGAGAGACTGGAGATAGCTCATAGTCATCAAAAGAGTTATGCCGATAAACGACGCAGACCTCTCGAGTTTCAGGAAGGAGATTCAGTTTTCCTTAAGGTGGCACTCATGAAAGGGGTGATGCGCTTTGGGAAGAAAGGAAAGCTCAGCCCTCGATATATAAGACCCTTCGAGATCCTCGAGAGAATTGGGAAGGTAGCTTACAGGTTAGCGCTTTCTACCAAGTTGGCATTCATGCATAATGTTTTTCATGTCTCAATGCTAAAGAAATACGTGCCTGACAGTTCCCACATACTGAGTCAAGAGCCTGTTGAAGTACATGCCGACCTGACATATGAGAAAAGACTAGTGCAGATTTTAGCTAAGGAGAGCAAAGTCCTCAGGAATAAAGTGATCCCGCTTGTGAAAGTGCTATGGCGGAATCACAATATAGAAGAAACTACATGGGAAAGGGAAGAGGACATGAAGAGAGACTTCTCGGATTTTTTCTAATTTTCGAGGATGAAAATTTTGTAAGGGGGGTAGGTTGTAAGGACCACCTCGTCCCTGTAACTTAACAAATTATTCAATGAGAAGCTAAGGAATAATTTGATGCGTTTTTTAGTCCAAATACATCGAACACGATCGTGTAAGAAATCGTGTACTGATCGGATTGTTTTATGAGAGAGGTCGTGTGAGTTAACATGCTCGTATAGTTTTATATGGTCAAGTACATGGCTGTGTAAGTGACCATGTACCACTCGGGTAAAATGAGTATGGTCCAAGACATGGTCGTGTTGAGAAAGCCCGGCCAGTACACGCCCGTGCTCGAGCCATACACGCCCGTGTTAGAACCCTTGTAGAATTCCGTGTACTGAGCAAAGAGCCAATTTGAGGACTCTCGTAATGCGTGAAACCTAATTACTATGAAATGAGTAATTAAGTTGATGAATATAGCATAAATTCCAGTTGAATAGACTAAACAGGTGCAATACTATTTATTACTATTCATACAGTGAAAAGGGATAACCGACAGAGAACCCGGTCTACCCTGTTATGTGTATAAGTGTATGAGATACGTAGTGTCATGAAACTGGTCCGGATGACCATTTCCTGACGCAAGACTGGTGAGCAGATCATTGAAATGCTCAGACCAAATGTCTAAGCACAACAACGAGAATCTCCCTAGTAGGGGTACAGTATCGAGAAAATGGTCCGGATGACCTCTTCTCACCTAGAGACTGACAAAATCGGAGTCAGAACACTCAGACTAGTCAGTTAGAATAGTGAATAATGAATAGTGCAAGATGCAGTGTCAAGTTACTGGCCAGGATGGCCTTAGTTTGACTTAAAATTGATATATCTAGACTCAGGACGCCCAAATTAGTCAAACGGGAACCTGACACGTTTTTTCAGGTGGGACCACACAGATCCCAAAAACTAGTCCAGACGACCCCAAACAAACATATGACTGATAAAATTGAAATTAGAATGTCTGAATTACTCAAGAGAGACTGTGTCTAAAATTTCACCTAAGAACACCCTGGTTTGCTTGTGAAAGGACAACACAGTGTAGACACAACCGCAGTATAGGAAATGAGTAGTGATTTGCCATAGAATGGGCTCTTAGACAGTATAAAACAATTAGAAATCATCAGCACAAAAATCAGATTCAGAAAATCTAATTTTTGGATGAAAATTAGAACACTGCAGAGAAAGAGCCGAAAAATGCAGTAGAAAACTAGACTGCACAGAACCGATTCGGTTAGACCTTTACCCCAGCCAAATGGTGCCCCCTTTGGTTAGGAAAACAGCCGTAAAACCAGCTGCAAAACCAGCTGAAAATGATCCCTTAAATCAAGGGATGTGTTGGAGTTTCTAGATTAAAAAAATGGGGTTTTAAGGACAAGAGGACCATGATCATTTAATGCAAACTTGCTCCCTTTCACCCTCCATCATGGCTCCCAAATTTCAAGGGCTGCAGCACAGATTTATGTCCCCCAACTGAGCTAAATTGTGGCTTAATTAAGAGGGCTTAGAGTTAAGCAAAGTTGCTTAGAGTTGCCTATAAAAAGGTGCAACCACCCTTAGATCTCACTTTTCCCATTTGCTCACAAAAACTCTTAAGAAAAATACAGCTTTCTCTCCCCTTTCTCTTTAGAAAATCCGACCCCTCTTTAGCCACTAAACCACCCATATTTTCACATAACTTTCACATAAAATCTTGGCCATACAAGTTGCTAGAGGTGCACTCTTCTAAGGTAGTTTCGGTAAGACCCTAGAACCGAAATTTTTCTATGGTTTAGTTTTTCATCTTGGCTTGATATTAAGAGAAACGTTTTGTTTTCTTTGTGTTCTCATTCTAGCACAAGTAACCCCTCCACCCCCTTTGTTTTCCATAGAGCTTTGATAGCCACCCTTGGCCTGGTTATGCTTGGATCAAAGCACTCAAAGGTATAAACTGAAAAACCCCTATCTTTTATGGTTAGTTGCTTTTAAGTTTTTGATCAAAGGAGATTTATGCGTATTTGGTTCTGCACATGGGTTGTAATAAGTTATTTGAGCCCTTAGCTTTCAGTTTTTAAAGTTTTTGTGGTTGTGTTTGTGTTTACTTTAGTTTACAAGTGGTTTACGATATGTGTGTGCACGAGTGTGTATAGGGTGGCTGGACACAAAATCTGTCCGCAGGATAAGCCACGGATTTTGGCCATTTTGACCTACTTAGGTTCCAAATCTGGGATTTAGTAAAACATGAAGTTTTAAGGAAATTTTGATACGGTCATTTTTGCGTCAAATAGCCATTGGCCAAAAACGAACCTACGATAGAATTTTCAGCTGGTTTTGGTTCGGTGTCCAAAACTGGGAGTAACAAATCCGGATCAAATGAACAGTCTCAGATTTTTATTAAAATGACCCTTTTTGTGGCTGAACCAGACTTTGGTCAAAACATAAAATTTTTAGATCTCGACGAAATCTTGAAACTCACTCTCGTGGGTTTCAAAAATTTGGCCGTTTCGGACCCCAAACAGTCTTGTTTTCAAAAGTGCATAAAACTGGAACTTTTATAAAAAACTGGGCACAAAGGCCATGGGTTTGATGAATTTAGGAGCCGTTAGAGTTAGAATTAGGCTCCGAAATGAACACGAGAATTGTTCATTTCATTGAAGACGAAAAGTTTCATGAACGTCGATTTCTCAAACAAAGTTATTTCGAGCAAGTTTCAAATTATTTTCAAAAGTGGTCCAACACCACATTTTTTTTAGAACATTTACAATGTGTTCCCTTTAAATGACTTAGAAATGATTTCAACAAAAACACCGTCATCCTCCAACGGGGTGAGGTAAGACTCGTTTTCAAAAATGTGGGGATACTATACCCCTTTCAAACCATTTCAAACACTTCGCTTTCAAAAATGTGGGGACACCATACCCCTTTCAAAATGAAAAATCCTTTTGTAAGAATTTATAGATTTGAACAAAGTTTTCAAGGGAATTTCACAAAGAATAAGGGACGGTTTTAGTAAGATATGGTAGAGGTAGCCTAGTCGGCTACTACACCCTAATGCAAGGTAGCCCGGTAGGCTACCACACCCAAACAAGCAAAGTAACCCGGACGGTTACTATACCAAGCCTACACATAGTAGCCCGATAGGCTACCTAGTTGCCAAAACGCGAGGTAACCGGTCAGTTGACTGATCGGTAAATTAGTCAAGGACCGTGTTCAGAGCAACATTGTGAGGAACGTTGATTTAACTGTCAAGAAGACAGTTAATCAACCGTGACAGAAATTAGACGCCAAATTCCCAGATAGGCCAATAGGGTACCAAGGGACCCCGGTACCACATGAAAGACGAGTATAGGCAAAAGTAGCCTAAGGCCATGGTAGTTAATTTATAGGGCCATAAATTAATTAACCACATACGAATAAGTTAACTCTTGAGATAGAGAGTAAGCAATGCCGATGGCAATCGGTATCGAGTAATTATCTACTTAGTCACTAACAGTATTGGTGACTTAGAGAAGATATTAACGAGAGACATTATTGATGACAGGTAGTATCCTACAAATTTCTAAAGGTGTGAATACCAGTGCTTGCAATTAGGTAAGTACAACTCCACCTGCAGCATGAATAAAATGATGTTAAAATGATGGTTTTACAGTATGTTAAGTATGCCTTACATGCACACAATGTTGCACAACGTACATAAGAGCATTTAGTTTCACATTCGCGTAGATTGATGAAAGAATAAGTTAGAAGCCATAGATCCCTACCACGTAGGATTGGGGACAGCTTAGAGAAGTGTATGGCTAGAACAATTAAACAAGATGGAAATAAGTAGGTGTGTCGTACCAGCTCCTTCGGTCGAAGGGGTTTCCAGTTAAAGAAAGTTAAGGCCAAAAGTTAAGCATCAGTTGATGGCTCTTCGGCATTAGTTGACCTCGGGCGTTACCGTTGGTCTGCGCGCACACGATACTGGCACATGGGCCCTATATGGACAAGAGAAAGAAAAGAGTACTAAAGCATAAATGAACATAACCGGATCATGCATAGTTCACTGTCCGCATTAGTTCGCTATGCTTTCAGCTACAGTAAGATACATGCATTTACATGAAGTAATCTGTATGCATATGGTATGTAAAGTTTGTATGCTATGATATGATATGTGATGTTATGGTATATGCTAAGTGGTAGATGTGACTATCTTGCATGCTCATGCGTTTTTAAGTATGTATTATATTTAAACATGTTTTCTGGTTACATGTTGTATTTACTGGGCGTAAAGCTCACGGAATGTGTTGATGCTGTAGGTAAGCGTCCTATGGCATAAGCCACGATGGGCAATGACGGTGGCGGAGGCGGATGTGAGATGAGGTTATGGACACCATATGAGTTTAACTTCCGCATAGTTTAAGTAAATAATATTTTGAATAGTAACAGTACAGTACCAGTAAATGGTATTTTTAAATAGTATTTTTGAATAGTAATGGTTACACAATATTCTTGAATAGTAATAGTTGAATAGCATTTTCAAATAGCAGCTGATTGATACTATTCAAAAATACTATTCTACAAAATCACCCGTATAAGTATGTTTGCAAGATTAAATTTATTATGTTTCAAATTTCGTTTTTAATAGTACATGTACATGAACAGTAAATACGTACGCAATTTAAAAAAAATTCTTCTAAAATTAGGGTAACTTATTAAAGATATTTTAAGTAAGCAATATTCAATTGCAAGAAAGTATAAGTAAAAGCAAAGAAATGGTAGTTTTACAGTGATGGTCCAGGCCGCTTGGGGCACGGGGCGTCACAAATTGTATGCATATTTGATAACATGTCATATAGGATAGGTGAATACCATTCTTACTATATTGATCATACATATTTGTCAAAACTTGCATGTTTTTCAAAATATTGAGTGGGAAAGGATTTCAAACAAAACCCACAGCCTCTATTGTTGATCCATATGTGAAAGCATGGTAATGCCTTGCATCAGTTCTGCCCTGACCATACCCCTTAGTAGGTGTTTACTGCCGTCGGTATACTAGGTTGGATCTCCTATGTGGAAAACGTGTTCGGGCACGATTCTATTCATGACCACCCCTCGGTGGCTTGGTAGGACGTGGATCGGGCTACGTAAACAATGGTTATACACTCAAGACTTGTTTAGTTATTAACCTTCCCTAGAAGCTCCGTTAACTAAACTAGTGGCCAAAATAAGTGATTATTAATATATGTCTTAACCTTAGAGGATTTAAGGCAACATATATTAATTGGACAGGGTCCATGTTCTAGCTATTTGTCTCATGGCCACCCCTCAGTGGCTTGGGGTAATAGGTGCTGAGAATTACCGTTGCAATGCTACATGTTTTTTCAAGTTTAATGTAGAAATATACTTGTATGTTTTATTTGCTAAATTATCTCTATATTTGCTTGAGTTTTGTAATGATGTCTAGTATAATTTTATTTCAGTTCAAAATGTCACCGATGCCCCTCATTTCGATACTTACTGAAAATAAGTTGAATGGCAATAATTATAAAGACTAGAAAAGAAATCTACTAATAGTTCTCAGCTGCGAGAGACACAAGTTCATGCTGGATGAACCATGCCCACCTGGAACCAAACCTAACACACCACTTGAGGAGGTCCCAATTGCCTATACTCGTTGGAGAGAATCCAATGAGAACTTGGGGGACATGTTCAGAGGCCAAGAAAAATTAGCTCGACGGTTAGCTATCACAAGTATCATGAACTCTAAACAGAAGGCAGGAACTCCGATAAAGGACCATATGATCACTCTAATGGGATTCTTTGCTGAGGCTGCTGAAAATGGTACTAAGCTGGACTACAATACCTAGAACAAGATGGTGTTTAAAACTCTATCAAAAGTTTCGATGGGGTTTAAGGCCGCATACAATCTGGCGACAAGGGAGTTAGGACTCACTGAGCTTATAAAGAAACTCCAAGCTTATGAGCAGATGACCAGGGACGGGGATGTAGTCCAACCTAAAGGAGAGGCCAATTTGGCAGAATCATCCAAACCCTCACGAAAGAGGAAGAGGCCAAATAAGAAGCAAGCGGCTTCCAGTTCATCTAATCTTCCTGTATCAGATGGGAAGAAGAATAAGAAGAACAAGAAGCCTAAGGACCCTAAAAAGTCTAAGTGCTTTCACTGTGGGAAGGTATGTCACTTCAAGAAGGCTTGCCAGGAATTCCTAGTTGCCAAGGGCAAGGAAGGTAAGGAATTTCATTATTTAGAAGCAAGACACATAGGTCATTGATTTGGGTGCCACTAATAATGTTTGTGTTTCTATGTAGGGGTTCGTGGAAATGAGAAGTCTACATGATAGGAGCCTCTCGTTGCGGACCGTAGACGGTAGCTTGGTAGTGGTTGGGGCAGTTGGAGATGTCTATCTTTATTTGATGAATTTAGGTTTATATTATTGAAAGACTGTTTTTATGTTCCTAATTGTAGGAGGAACCTTATATCGGTAGCTTGTTTAATAAAGGATTCTTATTCAGTTTCTTTTAGTAAAAGAGTTGATATTCATAAAAATAAGTCTTTTAACTGTTCTGGATGGATGGATGGAAACCTATATTTGATCAAACTAAAGATGAACTCATTGCTTGACACTGAATTAACAGATAACTCTAAAAGGTTAAAAGTTTATCACTCTAACAAGGCGTATCTTTGGCATTTAAGATTTGGTCATATTAATCAGGATAGGATTCAAAGGTTGGTGAAAGACGGTCCTCTAGAATCTCTAGAGGAGTACATCTTCCTCAATGTGATTCTTGTCTTGAGAGTAAGATGACTAAGAGGTCTTTTGGAGCTAAGGGTACTAGGGCTTAGGAACTCTTAGAAATTATGCACACTGACGTACGTGGCCCCATAACCGTCACAACATGTGGAGGGTTCGAGTATTATGTCTTCTTTATAGACGATTACTCTAGGTATGGATATGTGTACTTGATGCACCGCAAGAGCGAATCTTTGATAAGTTCAAAAAGTATCGTGCGGAAGTGGAAAAGCAATTAGGTAAATCCAAAAAAACACTTTGATCTAATCGAGGTGGTGAATACCTCTCCAATGAATTTCTAGGACATCTTGTAGAGAATGGGATATTATCCCAATTGAATGCACCTAGTACTCCACAACAGAATGGTGTAGCCAAAAGGAGAAACAGAACCTTATTGGATATGGTACGGTCCATGATGAGTTATTCAACACTGCCGTTATCATTTTGAGGATATGCATTACAAACAGCGTGCTATATTCTGAACCAAGTTCCACACAATTCAATTCCCAAGACTCCGTATGAATTGTGGCATGGCAGGAAGCCCTCCCTTAGACATATGAGAATATGGGGCTGCCCGACACATGTACTGGATAGGGATACGAAAAAGTTGGAACCAAGATCAGAATTATGCATGTTTGTAGGGTATCCTAAGGGAACTAAGGGTGGTCTGTTCTATAACCTGAAGGAATAAAAAGTCATTGTTTCAACCCATGCGACATTCTTGGAGGAAAGTCATATGAATGATTTTAAGCCTCGAAGTAAAGTGGTGCTAGAGGAGTTATCGGGTGAAATAACTGCTCCACAGATTTTGATCGTGGATGCAAGTCCCAGTTCCAGTGAAAGACCTACAGACGATCAACAATTTAGGATGCCTCATCATAGTGGGAAGGTTTCAAGGAAGCCTAATTTCTTCATGTATGACGTTGAGGTATACCAAGCTGAGGCTCATGAGCATGAGGATGATCTGGTTACTTATGATGAAGCTATAAATGATGTTAATTCTAAATCTTAGAAACAGGCCATGAACAATGAGATGTATTCTATGAAATCTAACTCTGTTTGAGAACTTGTAGATCTGCTAGATGGGATAAAACCCATTAGATACAAGTGGGTCTACAAAAGAAAGAATGATACGGAAAGGAGAGTGGAAACTTTCAAAGCTAGACTGGTTACAAAGGGGTACATGCAAAAGGCTGGAATCGATTACGATGAAACCTTTTTGCCTGTTGCTATGCTAAATTCAATCCGTATTCTTCTATCTGTTGCTGCGGCTCTTGATTATGAGATCTAGCAAATGGATGTTGAGACGGCATTCTTGAATGGCCATCTTGAGTGATGTATCTACATGATACAGCTTGAAGGGTTCATGGCAAAAGGCCAAGAAAGAAAAGTCTGTAAGTTGCTTAGATCCATTTATGGATTAAAGCAAGCATCTCGCTCATGGAACCAGAGATTTGATCAAGCGATCAAGACATTCGATTTTGAGTAGAACGTTGATGAATCCTATGTTTATAAACGTATTAAGGATGGTAAAGTGGTCTTTCTAGTACTCTATATCGATGATATACTGCTCATTGGGAATGATGTAGGGAATTTATCATCAGTCAAGCTTTGGCTACACCAACAGTTTGACATGAAGGATTTTGGAGAAGCTAATTATGTTCTAGGCATTCGTCTCTTCAGAGATCGAAAGAACAAAACGATAGCATTATCCCACGCTTCATACATAGATAAAATAATTGACAAATATGCAATGCAAGAGGCAAAGAAAGGTTCATAACCTTCCATTGCCAGTCTAACATTTTCATTGGATGACTGTCCCAAGACATCGAAAGAAAAAGAGCGTATAAGTAAGGTCCCTTATGCATCCACTGTGGGTAGCCTTATGTACACTATGCTTTGCACTCGCCTAGACATATTTTTTGCAATAGGTATGGTGAGTCGATATCAAGGGAATCGTAGAATCAAACACTGGCAAGCAGTAAAGTATAAACTCAAGTATCTTAAGAGAACGAGGGATTATATGCTGGTGTATTCTAGAGGGGACCTAACACTCATAGGACACACGGACTCAGACATCCAGACTTGCAAGGATTAGAGGAAATCGACATCAGGATCAATGTTCTTATTCAGAGGAGGTGCCATTGTGTGAAGGAGCATGAAGCAGGGTTGCACAGCTGACTCTACAATGGAGGCTGAGTATGTGGTTACGGCTGAGGCATATAGAGAAACGGTTTGGCTCCACAAGTTCTTTAGAGACCTTGAGGTCATTCCGGATGTTAACAAGCCTATCACACTTTCCTGTGATAACACTGGGGCTATTGCCAACACAAGGGAATCTCAGCACCACAAGAAGACCAAGCACATAGATCAGAGGTATCACATTATAAGAGGACACGCGGAGGAAGGACAAGTGGATGTATGTGAGATCGCGTCTGAGGACAACATTGTCGATCCCTTTACTAAGACTTTGGCGGCTAGAAGCTTTGAAAGGCATGTAGAGGTGATGAGGATTCGTAACATGGCACATCTACTGGCTTAGGGCATGTGATAATCGGCAATTTTAGATTCTCAAAATAGGTTAAAATTGTATATATCTGTCAATTTTAATGAATAAAATATGAAAAACTTGTGTTTTAATACTGTTGTGAATACTGTAAAAAATGTTCCAGCAGTGTTAAAGTGAGTGAGTTTGGGGATGGAAAATCTTACCGAACAGAATCAGGTGAGACGGTTCGAAAACAGAGCCAAAAACCCTAGAGAGTGCACTGAAATGTACTAAAATGATAAAAAATTTACGGTAGAGAATTTTGACCAAACGGAGGCAAAATAAAAACAAACCAATCGCACTGGAGGCGCTGGGAACCGGCCTATGCGATTTCGGTAAAATTCTGTTTGGTTTGACTTTCAGTTAAAATTTGACCATGAATTAATTAGTCAATTAATCCCTTAATATTATAGGATGACATCACAATTATGATGTCATAAATGTAAGTTCTGGAAGGCTTGGAAAGTAATTTGGTAAGGTGAAAGGTTAGGATTAATTGCTTTTCTGATCAATGGTTAAGATCATGCTAAAATAAAATTGAAAAAAAAATTTAAAATTTTGGAAAAATGGGCATTCGGCCACCTAGATAGATGGCAGCAAAAAAAATTTATTTTTGGCCCAAAAATATTGCATTTTAGTCCTTGAACAATTAGCAAATTGTTGGAAAAAAATTGCCAAAAGGTCCCTTGCTTTTGCCTATAAATAGGCTTCAAAATTCATTAGAAAAATTAGAGAAAAGTGGCAAAACTTTTGCCAATTTTCTACAGCCAAATCTGTGCCCCTTAAGTGCATTACAAGCCAAAAATTTCCAAAATTTCATACCAAAAATAGCCTCCAATTTTAGGCAAGGTTGTAAGGGAACAAGTTCATAAGGTTAGCTTCTAATTTGAAGCATTTTTTATGCTTTTTCTTGCAAAAATCGGTGGCATTATTGGTGTAGAAAACATTAAAAAATTTGATGTTTTGATTAATGATTATGATTGGCTTGGTGTTCTAGAGTTTGAAGCATGATTTAGAACTAAGAAACAAGCAAAATTTTGATGGTAGATTTCATGAAACCCATGGCTTGTTAAGGAGGAAATGATGTGGAAATTTTGGTGATTTGTTTTAATGAATATGTGAGTTTGATACTATGTTCATTCAAGCATGAATTGGAATAATGAAACAAGAAATTTTGATGTTTGTTTTCCATAGAACCCGTGGCCTATGTGTGGTTGAAATGAGAAAAATTTAGCGTTGATAAATGACAAGGAATGTGTAATAAAAGCCCTAGGAAAGAAAACAAAATTTTCCTATGTGGTTGTATATGAAAACCGTGACATTAAAGGCTAGGGTTGAATGAAAATGTTGTTAGGTTTTTAATGTTGATTTGTACATTTGGAAACCTAAGAATAATATGTGATAATTGCTTAAGGTGATGAAAAATATTTGGTGTTGATTATCATGGGAAACCAAGGCTATGATTTGGAAAAAAATTTTTGATGATGTGTTTGTTGATCTCTGAATATTGGTTAATGTGGAAAATTTTTATACAAAGTTTGGTAATTTTGTATAAAATAGGTTTCTGGTACAGTACGTGACAGGTACAAAGGTTCTGAGGCGTACCTAATACCGAGAAAACCTTAAAATACAAGCGGAAATGCTGTCGAAAATTTCTAAAACGGCATAAGGGAATTTCAATAAACGAGGGGTAAAAATATTAGACTCAGGAAGGAAACGAGACCCCTCGGTGGATCAGGGTTAGAAATGGAAAACCAACCCAAGAGGAATAGTAAACCGATCCCTAATGACTAAAATGCCTAAAACGGGGAAAGTTTCACTTTAGGGGTATTTTGGGAAACAAGGGAAAAATTAGGTTGGGACAGGAAACCCGAGCCCCGCGAGAACTGAGACTAGGGGACGGGAACGAAAAACGTTTCAGGAGTAGTAAAATACCCATTTGAGACTCCAAAATGCTAGAAAAATGAAAAACGACCCTGGGTGTCGGATGAATAGTAATCAAGGGTCGAAAAATAAATAATTGAGATTTTGTAGCCAATAAAGCTATAAAAAGATACAGAAGCCTAGAAAATATTATTTTATAATATTGGGCTTAGAAAATTCGGGATAAATGATAGAACAAAATAGTTACGATCCCGATACCCAATAGGGGTAAAATGGTCACTTCGACCAAAATATTCCCGAAAGACTCGAAAAGAACCATTAAGGATCTAGAATACTTAAAATAAGATTCTAGAAGTCATAATGAAGATTTTAAGATTAAAAAAACTAAAAATTCTGAAGAACACGGGCGTGTAGAAGGTTACACGACCGTGTATGGGGGAAAATTTACAACCCGAGAAGTACACGGGCTTGAACACGGGCATGTACCAAGCCGTATACAATTACATGGCTAGATAGTAAACAACACAGCCATGCAGTAAAAAACCGAGAGGTACACGGTCATAAACACAGGCGTGTTGAAAGCCGTGTACCATGTTACAAGTTGAATTGTGTTGAAAATTTTATAACAAAATGAATATATCTAAAATGATAATTAATTATGGGTATTAACAGACAATATTTGGTCTGTAGGGACCCAAACTAGAGAAGAAGTCAAAACCACGGAGGATTTCCGAGGGTGGACACTGTTATATTTTTAGTAAGTTCAAGCATTTTCATGTCTGCAACATGAAATACTATGATATTGTGCTTAGTTCTAGTTGTACATCATTTATTAAGTCCTATGGACCTTGGGGATTAGTTAGTATAACACATCCCACATAATGACCTTGAGGTGATGATTAATGTCACTTGGTCAAGACTAAAATTGAAAGATGACAATAAAACCACCTAAGGCGTACCGCCCCTCCAACATTGTGGTGGAGGTTTTATAGGTCCTTCGGGGATATAATAATCGCTACGAGTGATAAGGGCTAGAGAGGAAGAAGCTCTAGGGTCGCTCCCTAGGCACTCACAGTTGGCACGCTATAAATTATCAGTACAGCCATCAGGAGCTCGAAACCGGAACATAAATAGAGCTAATAGAGAAAAAAGTGATGAAAGCCATAACAGAGCATAATTGAGTATAACCAACACTAGCACTAAGTGTAGTGAGTTCAGTTAGGGTAATATGAATGGTAACCCGTAGGGTAATAGTTACTATTCATCGATCAAATGTCAAGTTACTATTCATATGTGAGTATTACTATTCATGTATGAATAGTAGTATTCATAGGAAATTAGATTTTGATGTTTCTGAACCTATGTGATTCTCATTAAGTATGTTTGAACTTACTGAGCCTGTTAGCTCATCAATTTGTTCATGTTACAGGTAAGAAACATGTCTAATAAACTACATGGATGGCGGCAGGATGTGTGCGTGTCAAGAGGATAGGGCATTCACTGTGGATCTAGTTCTGTCATAAGTCTTCTACTGGGCATAAAGAGTTAGTGAATTGAAGAGAATGTGTTTTGAAAAATACAGTATAAATGTATTGTATGTTGTATTGTACTCAAAAAGACATCTAAAAGCTAGTATTGTATTTTACGAGGCTTTCATACTTAGCTTTCTTTTAAGAAGAGTGGGTATTAAAAATAAAAAGAAAATTTATGGGCGAAATTTAGGCCCTAAAAATAAGAGTTGAGAGAAAAAGAGTTTTGAATGGCGATTCGGATTCGGTACACGGGCTGTCTTGGCCGGTAACAGAGTCAGTTCATGACAGTTTTAGTGTGGTTGGATTCGAGGAGGCCACAGGTTGGTATCAGAGCGGTTGACCATATCACTATTGGCACGAACGTGATCTGCTCATCAATCCAAGTAAGTTAGGTCTCTTTAAGATTAGTTAACGTTCTGTTTATTTGAGGTTATATATAATTTTGTAGGACATATGATGACTAGACCCCTGTACGCGAGACATCACCCATATAGACCGAGAGGGCCGATCTGAGTATGGACTAGGTCCGTGGCCAGGCCATCTATGGTACAGCGAGCAGTACATAGACCGCTGATAGCTTAGCTGCTAGCGCCAAGGATTGTAGTACCAACACCAGTATAGGCACCACTTCCTCGAGCAGTTGTACATCCACCAATTGAAGTAGATATTCCAATGGTGGGAGGATGAGCTCACATAGGAGCTAGAGTATCAGTACGAGCAGTACACACTATCAGAGGCAGTCATCCACCTATATTCGAGGGAGGTTAATAGGGGATCTCTACTCGAGGCTGGCAACATGACATAGAGACGATCATGCGCTAGTGTGACATAGATGAGGATTACTGGGTGCTGATGGCAATAGGCATATTCCGTGAGGATGCACGGATGTAGTAGGAGTACTGTGACCAGGAGATTCTGTTAGCACTTGATTGGGCTGAGTTTCACCAAATCATGATACAGCAATTCCCGCAGAAGAGTTCAGTACCGATTTTAGACCCTCCTGAGAGCAGGGTAGTAACGCCACCACTGACTATACCCAAGTATACAGATGTCAGAGATTTTGTTCTTCAGGCAGAGAGATAGCAGATGATGCTAAGTGATACTGTGTTCACATATACAGTCCGATTTCAGGATAACGTTGTGAGGAGACATCCTCTGTCCAACCTCACAGATGAGGATTTTTGTGATATATTTTGGAAGGGGCTCACTATTGATCTATGATAGAGGGTAACCCCTTTATACCCTACTACCTTGCGTGAGTTTTGAAGGAAATAAATCGATAAAAACGTATCAGAGTGGCGTAGCAGAATAATAAAAATTTTTCAAGATCGTTAAATATCTCATGATGCCATATATAATAAACCGACAACAATTTAAACTCATACATCAAGGATGCCAATCTGTAGGAGGAGAATGATCGGAGGGCTTCAACCAACTAGCCTTCTCTACTATTCTCCAATTCCTAAATAGTTAAATGTGTAGGCACTCTGAACCTCGATCAGTATGCTAGCACTGCTAGTCTTCTTCCGACCAACCAGATCTCTAAAGAACTTATTGTCACGGTGAGTTGTGCAACAATAAGCTTGCTCACTTGAGAGTTTGTGGTCTAAGAGAACTGGAGTGGCAGGACCTCTATTTATAGACTTGCATGAGGTGATCCTCTGAATTCAAATTGGATTAGGAGAAGATTTTCTCCCTTATCCACTCATACAATCCGAAAATCTAAGGCCAATATCCACTAGAAGATTTCAGCCACTTTTAAGGATTTTCTTTCAAAATTCAAATAGGATTTTAACTTGAATTTTATCTCCCCATTTATCCATAAAATCTGAATTTCCTTAAGGCCATAAACCTGTCCAGATTCATCCATTAAAGTGTGAGGAGAACCAAAATCCAAATAGGATTTTCTAGTTTAAATTTTATCTCATCCTTATCCAATTAAATCCAAAAATCTCTCTTGAGATTTCCTTAATATTTTCAGCCACTTTTAGGGAGGAGAGAATCGAAATTCAACTGGGATTGAAACTTGAATTTTTCCCTGCATCCTTATCCATAAAAATCGAAAATATCTTGGAGGATTTTTGTAAGGATAGCCCCGATCATGTACTTTAATTTTCAATTTAATGAGAAATTAAAGAATAATTTGATGCATTTTAATGTAATTTTTAAAGTACATGGTCAGGTACACGGCTGTGTAAGTGGCCGTGTACCAATCAGACAAAGTACGTGTGTGTAGCCGTGTAAATATACATGGCTGTGTAGTAGAACACGATCAGGTACAAGACCGTGTAAGAGGTTGTGTACCGCTCAGGTTGTGAACGTGTGAGAAACTATGTAATTGAACATGGCCGTGTATTGAGACACGGTCAAGGACACGGCAGTGTAAAAGGTCATGTACCTCTCGGGTTAATGAATGTGTAAAAGGTCGTGTTTTCAAACATGGCTGTGTTGAAGAAATTCAGCTAGTACAAGCCCGTGTCCGGTGTATACACGCCCGTGTTACATTATACATGCCCGTGTTAGAGGCTGTGAAATGCGCAAAAAGTTATTACACAGACCCTCAAATTGCATGAAACCTAATTACTATGCAATGAATAATTAAGTTGGGAAATATAGTATATTTCCCCATTGAATAGACTAAACAGATACGATACTGTTTAAATACTATTCATGCGGTGAAAGGGGCGACCGACAACGAACCCGGTCCACCCTATTATGTGCATATATGAATGAGACATGTAGTGGCGGGAAACTGGTTCGGATGACCATTTCTTCACACTAGACTGGTAAGTAGATTACCAAAATGCTCTGACCGAATATCTGAGCACAATAGCAAAAGACAGCCCTAGCAAGGGCATGACATCGAGAAAATGGTCCAGATGACCTCTTCTCACCTAGAGACTAACAAAATCAGAGTCGGAGCACTCAGACCAGCTAGTTAAGTAGAAAATAATGGATAATGAATAGTGAGAGGTACGCAGTATCAGGATGAGGCTCAAGACGACCTTTACTCGCCCCAAAACTGATATATTTGGGCTCAGAACGCCCAAATTAGTCAATCGAGCACCTGACACGTTTTTCGAGGTAGGGTTACATTGACCCTAAAAATCGATCTAGATGACCTATGATAGACATAAAACTGATAAAAATGGAATCAGCACGTCCAAATTAGTCAAGAGAGACTGTATCTGAAATTTCACCCGAGAATGCCTCGGTTTACGTACGAAAGGACAACACAGCGTGACACAACCACAGTATAGGATGTGAACAGTATTTTAGACTGATAATGGGCTCTTAGATAGTAGAAAACAACCAGGAATTTACAGTGCAAAAATCGAGTTCAGAAAACTAATTTTCTGGTGAAAATTGGAACACTGTTGAGAAAGGACTGAACACCGCAGTATAAAATTAGACTGTGATGAGAAGCCAACACAGATAAAATTAGCCTTAAATTTCCATGCCCCTTAGCTGCAAAAGCAGCTGTAATCTGTAGCAAACATAGCCCAAAAGGTGGCCATTAAAATAATCTCCCTAGCCATGACACATTGGAATATTTAATTCAAGGGTTTTCAAAAAGCTAGTCAACAACATTTGTTTATTCATTCCTCCTTCCAATGAGCAGCCCACACCAATTTCTTCTGAAAATTGACAACATATTTTTCCCAAGATTTGGCTAATTTGGTAGACAATTAAGTAGGATTAAGCCTAAGTAGTTTGATTAATTTTTGCCTATAAAAGGCACCCATGACATAAGACATGGACTTTTGCTTCCACACACCTAAAACCACAAGTTTTTTTCTTCTTCTTTTCCTTGCTTACTGCCGAATCTTCTTAGCCCCAAAAGCCAACATTTTGCATGCCAAAACCTTGACCAAAACTCACAAAAAACTGACCTCTTCCAAGCTTGAGCAAGGGGAGACCGAACCAAGCTTTTCGGGTAAACCAAGGGTAAGTGCAAAACCGATTTTCCTTGTGTTTTGATTCTTGATTTTGAGTTGTTGTTTGAATGATTTTTTTTTTGGTAACTTGGCTAGCATAAAACCAACCTCCAGCCCTTGAGTTTGCATAGCATTTTGACCCCCCAAGCCTAGCCAAAAGTATGCTTGAGTCCAAAGCACCAACGGTAAAAACCGAAACCCTTCTCATGGTGATTGGTTGAAAAGTTAAGTTTTCAATCTAAGGGTTTTATGTGTATTTGTTTATGCACAAGATTGTATTAAGTTATTTGAGCCCTTAGCTTTCATTTCTTAAAGTCATTATGGTTGTGGTTGTGTTTACTTTAAGTTGCATACGGTTTGTGGATGTGTGTTATGGTGGCTGGACACAAATCTGTCCTTAGAAAACAGCCATGGATTTTGGCCATTTTGGCCCACTTAGGGTCCGAATCTAGGATTTGGTACAACATGGTGTTTAAATGAAATTTCGATATGGTTGTTTTTGTGTCAAATAGGCCTCGGCCAAAAACGAGCCTAAGATAGGTTTTTAGGGTGTTTTTCACTTGATGTCCAAAACTGTGACAAAACTGGGAGTAAAAATCTGAGTGTTGAAACAGTCTCGGGGTTTGCTAGAAATAACCCACTTAGAGTTCAAACCGGTTCTTAGACGCAACATGAAAGTTGTAGATATCATCGAGACCTTGAGAACCACCTGCGTGAGTCAAAAAATTGGCAGTTTCGGGCCTCAAACCGAACCGTTTTTATAGAGATGTAAAACTAGGATTTTTACAAAAAAAAAAACTGGGCACCAAGCCCACGGGTTTAATGAAATTAGGAGCCGTTAGAGTTAGATTTATGCTCTGAGATGAACACGAGATTTGTTCATCTTGTTGAGGACAAAAACTTTTATGTTTGACAAAATTTCAAACAAAGTCATTTAGAATAAGTTTCAAAATTTTTTTCAAAAGTGGTTCAAACACCACCTTTAAAATGGAAGCTTTAAAAATGTGATTTATTTACTTCAAAATAAAAATGTGTTTTTAACACTTTAAAATATGAACAAAGTTTTCATAAAAACGTCTCCCCACCTTCCAACCGGGTGATAAGGGGTTGGTTTCCAAATAAGGAATTTTTCCAAGATTTTTACAAGTCAACCCAAACATTTTTTCAAAGAAAAATATAATGTGTGTAGCTCGGTAGGCTACCACACCAAACAAGCCTTAGTAGCCCGGTAGCCTACTACCCTAGACAAGCCATAGTGGCCCGGTGGGCCATTACACCAAACAAATCTTAGTAGCCTGGTAGACTACCATACCCTAACAAGCGAAGTAACCCTGTCGGTTACTACACTAAGTTCACGTATAGTAACTCGATAGACTACCTAGTTACCAACACGCGAGTTAACCGGTCAATTGACTGAGCTATAAACTAGTCAAGGCTCACGTTTTTGAACAACACAGTGAGGAACGATGATTAATCTTTCAAGTAAACGATTGATTGAACATGATACGAGTTAGATACTAAATCTCCATAATAGGCCAATAGGGTACCGATGGGTCTCGGTACCCTATAGAAACGCAAGTTATAGTCACTAACATTAATGGTGACTCAACGAGAGAATTAATGAGAAACGTTATTGATGACAAGTGGTAACCTGTGAATTGATAAAGGCATGATTTCAAGTTGCTTGCAATTAGGTAAGTACAACTTCGCCTATGACATGAACGAAAATGCTTTTAAATGATATTTTACAGTATGTTAAAATGTGTATGCCATGCACACGATGTTGCACCTCATGTTTAAGAGCATGTAGTTTCACAATCAAGTAGATTGATGAAAAAGTAAGATAGATGCCATACATCCCTACCATGTAGGAGTTGGGACAGCTTAGAGAAGCATATGGCTAGAAAAGATAAACAAGACGGAAAGTAGTAAGCGTGTCGTACCAGCCCTTTCAAATGAAAGGGTTTTTAAGTTAAAGCAGAAAGTTGAGCATCTGTTGATGGCCCTCTGGCTATTTTACCACGGGCATTACCGATGGTCTGTGCACACACGGTACTGACAAATGGGCCCTAAATAGACAAGAAAAGAAAAGAAAAGTTGAAGCATAAATGAACATAACCGGATCATGCATTAGTTATAGTTCAGCATGCTTCTAGATGCATTCAGTACATGATGTTTCTGTGATGCACATTTTATGTGAAGTTTTATAATCCTTGATATGATATGTGATATATGGTATGTGATATGTGATATGTTAAAGTGGTATATGTGATACATGACTACTTATAAATTTTTAAGTATATACTATGTTTAAACATGTTTTGTGGTAAACATGTTATACTTACTGGGCGTAAAGCTCACATAGTGTGTTCATGCTGTAGGTAAGTGTCCTACGGATTAAATCCCAATGGGCTATGGTGGCGGCAGAGGTGGATGTGAGGGCGAGGTTATGGAGACACCACAAGTTTATCTTCTGCAAAATTTGAGTATCAGTAATTTGAATAGTAATGGTTTAATAGTACTTTGAATAGTAATTATCAGACAATATGTTTGAATAATAACCGTTACATAGTATTTTTGAATAATAATCATTAAATGGTACTTTTGAATAGTAACCGTAAACTGTATTTTTAAATAGTAATCATTAAATAGTATTTTTAAATAGTAACCGCTAAATAGTATTTTTGAATAGTAATCAGTATACGTACGTATGCAGTAAACACGTACATGTAAAATTAAAAAAAAAATCCCTAATTTCATGATATCTAGTTAAGTATAAGTTGTTAGAAAGTATAAGAAAAGCAAGCAAGTTCAGTTTTTAGTGATGGTCTGGGCCACTGAGGGCACGGGGCGTCATAGTTGGTATCAGAGCGGTTTTCTGCCACCCTACCTCACATCGCCGCATGCCTGCCTCATCTGTCCAAGTAAGTTAGGTTTTGTTTTTTTCAAAAGTTAGTATATAAGTTGATGATTAGTTTATAATAGGAGAATGGCCACACCGGTTGACCCTCAGCAAGTGCGAGAGGACCGAGAAGCAAGTGTAGCATTCGCCGCCATGCAACCACACACATACAACGGCAGCAACCCATATGAACTCCCTTATTAGATTCATCATATGGAGACAATCTTCGAAGGGTGCCATATTCCACCCCGTCTACAGGTGGTAATGGCCAGTAGCTGATTGCAAGGACCAGTAATGACATGGTGGAATGATCGACATAGGATCAGGGGTCCAGCAATGCAGTAGGATGAGTTCTGCCAAGTCCTTCACAACTCTGACGGTCCAGCTAAGGAGGCCGATATCTGGGTGGATATGCGCAAGCGACGATACCAGATCCTCTCCGGCACTTGGGATCTCTACGAGGGAGAGACCATGGCACATTATTGTCAGCGATTTCTAGATGCCATGTTGCCTCATATCCCGCAGGATAAACACTTTTCAGATATAGCTGATTTGCTATGGGGAGAGGTACCAGGGTATGTGAGGGACCTCGTTCCCTACCTCCGTCGCATGAAGACTTAAGGCACTTGATCTGAGACATAGTGGATGCTGAGAGGGTAGTACTCAACCCCGAACCAGCCCCTCTGTCTCCCGGACAGCGTATGGATGAAGACGGTGATGGGGCTATCCCCGATGCCTAACCTAATGACAAGGAGAGGAGTTCCCCGATCACATTAGTGACGATGAGGAAGTAGAAATGTATAAGCCCCAAGTCATCATCGCCAGCGATGATGAAGTTGATTTTGCTTGGGAAGACGAAGATGAAGACCCCGAGGAGTTTCCTCTGAGTGAAAGCGAGAATGAGGAAATGCCTGACACAGAGTCATGATTGTCCTCTGAGTAGTAGTAACCCTTTTCACGGAAATTTTTATTATGTACAGGGAAACAGTAGCTTTCCCCGGCTGACTCAACTTAATGTTAGGAAATGCCTTAAGCATTAGAGACATTTTGTTGTATTCATTTTGAACTGGATAATAAAATTATATATAGAGGTTATTCATTACATTGCTATTTGTCCTCGTCTTATTTACATGTTAAAGTAAATGTAAGCAAATATGGCTCACTAACTGCTTGTGTTAAAACTGTTAGAATGTTGCATGCAATGGACTTTTGTATGCGAGAAGACAATGTTCTAAAGTTAGCGGTCTAAACTATGGTCTGTAGTCTATGGGGTTGACCGAGCATCTAACTCATGTTAAGACTATTATGTTGTCTAAAGCCTTGGAGGGGACGGTTTTTCTTGACTGTTTGGAGCTGGACTCCCAAGTAGAGACATAGATATGTTACTTGGTGGTGACATATTAGACTAGGACTAAAGCATGATTGATCTACGTAGTTCGCTATGAGTGGATCAATCTACTTTTGACGTTCATTGTGCAATAAACTTAATCCTGAGTAAATAAACTACTTCATGTATATGACTAGTGTACTTTGATGTTCCAATGGCTAAAGCGTCTCAGAGGTAGTAAGCTTATAGACCGGTTCGTTGGGTGCATGACTTGTATACGATGAAGGGTCTGTTTGCAGATATCAGAATCATAGCTCTGAGGAGTTAAAGGTATCCTCTTAAAGGCATTATACTGAATGTGAAAATGGACAAGGCCTTGGGTCGTCTGCTGGGCGGATGACTTCTTATTCACATATGGTGAATAATTATTTTCTTAATTCGGTAGTATAATGGAACTTTAAGATAGCCTGATCAGTAGGATTAAATGGACTTTGACCTAAGGCTGATCATGGATATCATATGAGGGTTTTGCATATATGACAAGGTCATTGGACAGTAGCTCGTCATAGGCTTACGTAATACGGTATATAATTGGGGGTTCAGTTTCAGGTTTATAGTGGTGTGACTCTGAAACTAGTGATCATATGATTGAGTTGTTCGGTAAAGAATGTTGATCATATGGATTTACTTGAGCCCGATTATATATGTCCAATCAGTCCCTCTACATAATTCCTTAACGTTTGGCAAATTGATTTGAGTATGCTATTGGCCAGTTTATTATGCATGGATGGTGATGACACAGGATTAGGATGGTAGACAAGATTCTCTCCGGTTGGATTCAGATTTTGTTTTGGATAATAGAGTACACAATTATTTGAACTCCAAATAAAGTTGCCATGATTTTATTTGAGATTGGATTGGAGTTGTAGAAAATTATCCATGAGAACAAGAATTTGAAACACAACCGTTTTGTGGAATTTGAAATTTGAATTTGAAATTTGAATTTGAAATTTGAATTTGAAATTTGAATTTGAAATTTAAATTTGAAATTTGAAATTTGAAATTTGAAATTTGAAATTTGAAATTTGAAATTTGAAATTTGAAATTCAAATTTTGAATCACAGTCCAAGTAGGATTCGAATTTGTTGTGGAAAATCCACAAGGTTTGAAATTCGAATTTGAGTTGGATTTGGAGAGGATAATCTTGTTAGAATCCTACTTGAATTTTGAATCCAAATCCCAACAAACTATGGACGAAATTTTAAGGATAATCCTTAATGGAATTTTGGTTTTTATGGATAAGATTCAAGGGAAAAATTCAAGTTTCAATCCCAGTTGAATTTGGATTCTCTCCTCCCTGAAAAGTGGCCGAAATTTTGGAGATAATCTCCTAGGAAAATTCGGTTATTTTGGATAAGGTTGAGATAGGATTCAAGCTTGAAAATCCTAGTGGAATTTTTGATTTTCCCTTATCCATAATGGCCGAATTTGTGGAGAAGATTTTCTCCTAGGAAATTTCAGATTTTTTGGTTGAAAAAGGGAGATAAAATTCTAGTTAAAATCTTGTTTAGATTTGGGTTGGATTTATCCTAAGAAAACCGAATTTTATTGTTGGATTTTTCCATGGAAAAATTCAGATTTTTTGGTTATGGATAAGGGAGAATATCTTTTCCTAGTCCAATTCAAATTCAGAGAATCACCTCATGCAGGTCTATAAATAGAGGTCCTACCACTCCAGTTCTCTCAGACCACAGACTCTCAGGTAAGCAGGCTTATTGTTGCATAGCTCATCGTGACAATAAAGTTCTTTAGAGATCTGGGTGGTCGGAAGAAGACTAGCAGTGCTAGCATACCGATCGAGGTTCAGATTGCCCACACACTCAGCCATTCTGGAATTAGAGAATAGTAGAGAAGGCTAGTTGGTTGAAGCCTCCGGTCATTCTCCTCCTACAAGATTAGCGTCCTTGAGGTATGAGTTTTAATTGTTGTTGCTTTATTGTATATGGCATCATGAGATATTTAATGATCTAAAAATTTTTATTGTTCCGCTGCGCCACTCTGATACGTTTTTACCGAATTATTTATCCTACACTTAATGTACTTAATGGGATTGTATTTTGGGAAGTGTGTGTCACTCCCACCAAATTTAAAATATATACATATGTTTTATGAGATGTTTTATGAAAAGTAGTATCATTTTTCCCTGAGGGCCTAAATATGATCTTTCTACGAGTATGATCAAGTATGGTAAAGAGTACAGGACGGTTCCTGGCACTCAGATGATGTCCCAATACGACGCGATAGTTATATTGAACATCATAAGAATAAGAGAAGAAAGGAAAGATATAATATGTATATTTATATCTATAATGCTTAAAATAAAGTTGTTTAGTAAAAAGGAAATTGATATGTAAATACGAATCCCAAGTATAAAATTTGAGAAGCTTATGTTCTCTTTTTCCATTATGTGATAGGGTTACATAGGTGGCAATGGCAAGAGCAAGAGCCCAAACAAACCAAGCTACACGAAACGATGAGCTACTGGCACGTCTCACAACGATGCAGGAAATGATGGTAAATCAACAACGGGAGCTTAACCAGATCAGAGAACAAATGAACTGACAACAACAAGCACCATAACCTGTGGAGGTACCAGTCCAAGCTGTACCAGCAGCCCCACCAGCCCAAGCAATGCCAGCACCACCGGCTGTGGCTGCTCCTATAACAGCCAGTGTTATTGTACTAGCCAATAGGGAGGGTGACTTATACAAGCAGTTTAGGCGTATGAAGGTGCCTGAATTTGAAGGAACTACGAACCCTATTGAAGCAGACGATTAGCTGACTGATGTTCAGGTCATTCTAGACCTCGTGGGACTGACCAAAGGAGAAAAAGTTATATGCGCATCCCTAGCCCTACGGAAAAGAGCACGCTAGTGGTGGAAGACCGTGGTTATCAGATGGAACATCAATGAAATGAACTGGGTAGACTTCATCAACGAGTTCAGAGAAATGTACTTCAACGATGAAGCTTTGGTAGTCCAACAAGATGAATTTAACAATTTGCGCCAAGGAAGCATGACGGTCGTGGAGGCTGTAAGAAAATTCGAATAGCTAGCCCGACTTTGCCTTGACCTAGTGCCAACTGAGAAGGAAAAGGTCAGGAGGATGCTGAAAATGTTTTGGATGGATATAGTGGTCCAAGTCTGCAGCAGCAGCCATGGGCCAACGACCATGGCCGAATGAGTCAACAGAGCCATCCGAGCTAAGTATTGGCTAGCCCAAGACAAAAAAAGGAGGGCGCAGATCTTGAAGGCAGAGAGAGAAGAAAAGAACCAATCAAAGCCAACCAAGGGCAGACAACACTCTGAATTTCAGCACAGAGGGTAGAGTGCGAGAAACAACCAACACGACCGACCATCCAACAACAACAATAAAAGGAAAGGGAATCCAGGCAATCAGGGCCATCAAAGGAACTTTACTCAAAAGAGAAATAATCAAGGAGGAAACAGAAATCAACACCTGCCTTGTCCAAAATGCAGAAGGAACCATCCAGGAGAATGCCGCCAGGGCACTAACGGCTGTTACATATGTGGCAAGGAAGGCCACTTCGCTAAACACTGCCGCTCGAACCCGTAAAACTAGCAAAGCCAAGCCCGCCCTACTAGCGGACAGCTGCACGCCGCCTAGGGAAGGATTGAAGGCCGAATGATCAGCCATGGTAGACTGAAAGCCCCAGAGCCACAGAGGAGGATTTATGCCTTTACTCGCGACGATGCAGAGGCTAGAACCTCGACTGTGGTGATAGGTCATCTCTCTGTCACCAACTCCACTGCACTAGTTTTGTTTGATTCCGGTGCTATGCATTCTTTTTCATCATCAGAATTTGCTAGGAGGTTAGGCAAGAACTTAGATAAGATGAACCAGACTTTTCAAATTGCCCTTCCCTCTGGGGAAGTTTTGTTGTCTAGCTATTGGATACGTCACGTACTAATAGTTATCAGCGAGCATGAGCTGAGCACGGACCTAATCGTCATCGAGATGTATGACTACAACGTGATTATAGGAATGGATTTCCTACCCAAGTACCATGCTGTTATAGACTGTTAGAGACGAGAGGTGATTTTCCACCCGAGCGGACACAAAAAATTTGTCTACAAGGGCTTATCATCGAAGCAACCAAAGACGATGATATTGACAATGAAGGCTTACCAGCTACTATCTAATGGATGCACTAGTTTTCTCACACACATAATAGATAGATCTAGGAAGTGGAAACTAGACCAGACAATGTACCAATAGTAAAGGAGTTCACAGAAGTATTCCCCGAAGATCTTCTAGGACTTCCGCCGAAGCAGGAGATATCATTCGAAATCCAACCATTACCAGGATCGGCACCTGTATCCAAGGCCCCCTACAGAATGGCCCCGACAGAATTAAAGAAGCATCAAACTCAGTTAAAGGAGCTGATGGACAATGGTTTCATTCGACAGAGATGCTCGCCATGGGGAAGACCAGTCTTATTTGTAAAGAAGAAAGATAGAATGTTGTGAATGTGCATAGACTACCTGGGAGGTGAACAAGATCACGATCAAGAACAAGTATCCGTTGCCACGGATCGACGATTTGTTCGACCAGCTACGAGGTATTGCCATATTTTCTAAGATCGACCTACGTTTCGGGTACCACCAATTACGGATCCGAGATGCAGACATTCCTAAGACGGCATTTCGAACACGATATGGACATTATGAGTTCCTCTTTATGCCATTCAGCCGGACAAACGCACCTGCTGCTTTCATGGATCTGATGAACCGAGTACTCAAGGAGTTCCTAGACAAGTTTGTCATTGTGTTTATCGATGACATACTTGTATATTCTAAGACAAAGGAAGAGCATGCGGAGCATTTAAGAGCCATCCTACTCAAGCTTAAGGAGCATCAACTGTATGCCAAATTCTCTAAGTGTGAATTTTGGCTGGAGAAGGTTCATTTTATTAGTCACGTGGTCTCCCATGAGGGAGTGTCCGTGGACCTAGCAAAGGTAGAAGCAGTTAGCAATTGGCTGACTCCAAAAAATGTAACAGAAATCCGTAACTTCTTAGGTTTAACAGGATACTACCAACGCTTTGTGAAAGGATTCTCGAAGCTAGCCGCACCACTCGCGACACTAACCAAGAAGGAAAAGAAGTACGAGTGGTCTGACAAGTACGAAAACAGCATTTAGTAGCTAAAAAGCTGACTCACGAGCGCTCCAATCCTGATCATACCAGATGCTGAATAAGGGAATTTTGTAATTTACAGTGACGTGTCCAAGACTGGACTAAGAGCCGTGTTAATGCAAGGTGGTAGGGTAGTTGCATACGCCTCACGACAACTCAAGAACCACGAAAGGAACTACCCAACGCATGACTTGGAGCTTGCAGCAGTGGTCTTTGCACTCAAAATATGGAGGCATTACCTATATGGCATCAAGTGTAAGATCTACACAGACCACCAGAGCCTCAAATACATTTTCACGCAGAAGGAGCTTAATATGAGGCAACGAAAATGGCTAGAGCTAGTAAAGGATTATGATTATGAAATCCTATATCACCCCAGAAAAGCCAATAAAGTGGCTGATGCGTTGAGCAGGATGCACTCTTCGATGCTTATGACCATTCAGGCCCTACCGGAAGCACTGTAAAAGGAGCTACGGAGTAGCGAGATTGAGATATTAACAGGAAGGTTGTCTGAAATGACCCTTCATTTAACGCTCATAGAGGAAATCAAGGCCGGCCAAGACCTCGATTCGTCCCTGCACAAGCTCAAAAGGGAGGCAATAGAGGACCAGAATTCAGAATTTCAGGTCTCTAAGGATGGCATACTCTATTTCGGCGATAGAGTATGTGTTCCAAAGGATGAAGAACTCAAGAAGCGGATCCTATTAGAAGCTCATGACACATCGTACTCGATACATCCAGGAGCAAATAAGATGTACCAATGCTTGAAAGGAAGTTTTTGGTGGCCAAACAGGAAGAATGACGTCGCTAAGTTAGTAGCAAGGTGCCTCACCTGCCAGAAAATTAAAGCAGAACATCAGCGACCGGGAGGAGAGCTGTAGAAGATAGAGCTACCGAAATGGAAATGGGAGCAAATTACCATAGATTTTATGGTCGGATTGTCCATAACCTCAAGCGGGAACGATGCCATCTAGGTAATTATGGATCGACTAACGAAGTCAGCTCGATTTTTAGCCATGAAGTTGAGCTACTCGGTAGAGAGGTTAGCAAAAATGTACAATGCTCAAGTAGTAAGACTGCACGGAGTACCCAAATTGATCGTCTCAGATCGTGATGGACGCTTCACTTTAAGGTTTTGGCAAAGCGTTTAAGCTGCAATGGGAACCAAATTGAAGTTCAGCACTGCTTTCCATCCTCAGACTGATGGTCAGTCTGAGAGGACTATACAAATGTTAGAAGATATGTTAAGAGCATGTGTCTTAGACTTCAAGGGGAATTGGGATCAGAATCTGCCATTAATAGAGTTCTCGTACAATAATAGCTATCATTGCTTGATTGGGATGGCTCCGTATGAGGCACTTTGTGTAAGGAGATGCCGATCTCTGATTCACTAGCATGAGGCCAGAGAAAAACAGCTCACTAGCACTGACTTCGTCAAGGATACAACAAAAGCTATGAAGCTTATACGAGAGAAACTAGATACAGTGCATAGTCACCAGAAGAGTTATGTGGATAGACTATGAAGACCTCTCGAATTTCAAGGAGACTCGGTTTTCCTCAAAGTGGCACCCATGAAAGGGGTGATGCGCTTTGGGAAGAAAGGGAAGCTCAGCCCTAGATATATAAGACCTTTTGAGATCCTCGAAAGGGTCAGGAAGATAGCCTATCGATTAGCGCTTCCTCCCGAACTAGCTTCTGTACACAATGTTTTCCACGTCTTGATGTTGAAGAAGTACGTGCCGGATAGTTCCCACATACTGAGCCAAGAGCCAGTCGAAGTACATGCAGATTTAACCTATGAAGGAGACCCGTGCATATTTTAGCCAGGGAAAATAAGGTTGTTAGGAATAAAGTTATTCCGCTTGTTAAAGTATTATGGCAGAATTATAACCTCGAAGAAGCTACATGGGAATGGGAAGAGGATATGAAAAGAGACTTCCTAGATTTATTCTAATTTTCCAGAACGAAAATTTTTATAAGAGTGGTAGATTGTAAGCACCGCCCTGATCATATACTTTAAACTTCATTTTAATGAGAAATTAAAGAATAATTTGATGCATTTTAGTATAATTTTTAAAGTACACTGTCAGGTACACGACTGTGTAAGAGGCCGTGTACCACTCAGACTGTGTACGTGTGTGTAGCCGTGTAAGTATACATGGTCGTGTAGTAGAACACGGTCAAGTACGCGATCGTGTAAGAGACTGTGTACCACTTGGGTTGTGAACGTGTGAGAAACCGTGTAATTGAACATGGTCGTGTACTGCGACACGGTCAAGAACATGGCCGTGTAAGAGGTCGTGTACCTCTTAGGTTAATGAACGTGTAAAAGGCCGTGTTTTCAAACATGGCCGTGTTGAAGAAATTTAGATAGTACACACCCATGTCTGGTGTATACACGCCCATGTTACATCATACACGCCCGTGTTAGAGGACGTGTTGAAGGCCGTGTAATGAGCAGAAAGCCATTACACAGACCCTCAAATTGCATGAAACCTAATTACTATGCAATGAGTCATTAAGTCAGAAAATATAGTATATTTCCCCATTAAATAGACTAAATAGATACGTTACTGTTTAAATACTATTCATGTTGTGAAAGGGGCAACCGACAACGAACCCGGTCCACCCTATTATGTGTATATATGAATGAGACATGCAATGTCGGGAAACTGGTTCGGATGACCATTTCTTGACAGTAGACTAGTAAGTAGATCACCCAAACGCTCGGACTGAACATCTTAGCACAATAGCAAAAGATAGCCCTAGCAAGGGTATGACCTCGAGAAAATGGTTCGGATGACCTCTTCTCACCTAGAGACTGACAAAATCAGAGTCGGAGCACTCAGACTAGTCAGTTAAGCAGAAAATAGTAGATAATGAATAATGAGAGGTACACAGTATCAGGATGAGGGTCAAGACGACCTATACTCACCCCGAAACTGATATATTTGGGCTCAGAACGCCAAAATTAGTCAATCGGGCACCTGACACGTTTTTCGAGGTGGGGTCACACCGACCCTGAAAACCGGTCTAGATGACCTTCAATGGATGTAAAACTGATAAAAATAGAATCGGCATGTCCAAATTAGTCAAGAGAGACTGTGTTTGAAATTGTAGGAAAATAAACCGGTAAAAACGTATCAGAGTGGCGCAGCGGAACAATAAAAATTTTAGATCGTTAAATATCTCATGATGCCATATACAATAAACCAACAACAATTAAAACTCATACCTCAAGGACGCCAATCTTGCAGGAGGAGAATGACCGGAGGCTTCAACCAACTAGCCTTCTCTATTATTCTCCAATTCCCGAATGGCTGAGTGTGTGGGCACTCTGAACCTCGATCGGTATGCTAGCACTGCTAGTCTTCTTCCGACCACCCAGATCTCTAAAGAACTTTATTGTCACGATGAGCTATGCAACAATAAGCCTGCTCACCTGAGAGTCTGTGGTCTGAGAGAACTGGAGTGGCAGGACCTCTATTTATAGACCTGCATGAGGTGAATCTCTGAATTTGAATTGGATTAGGAAAAGATATTTTCCCTTATCCAAACCAAAAAATCCGAATTTTCCAAGGGAGAATCTCCACAATTAAATTCGGTTTTCCTAGGATAAATCCAATCCAAATCTAAACAAGATTTTAACTAGAATTTTATCTCCCTTTTTCAGCCAAAAAATCTGAAATCTTTAGGAGAAAATCTTCTCCAAATTTTCGGCCACTTTTAGGATAAGGAAGAATTAAAATTCCACTAGGATTTTTTAAGCTAAATCTCATCTCAACCTTATCCAAAAAATAACCGAATTTCCTAGGATTAAGGCTCCAAAATTTCGGCCACTTTTAGGGAGGAGAGAGAATCCAAATTCAACTAGGATTGAAGTTTGAATATTCCCTTGAATCTTATCCACAAAATCCGAATTTTTCATGAGGATTATCCTCAAAAAATTCGTCCCTTATTTGTTGGGATTTGGATTCAAAATTCAAGTAGGATTCTAACAATATTATCCTCTCCAAATCCAACTCAAATTCGAATTTCAAACCTTGTGGATTTTTCACAACAAATTCGAATCCTACTTGGACTGTGATTCAAAATTTGAATTTCAAATTTCAAATTCAAATTTCAAATTCAAATTTCAAATTTCAAATTTCAAATTTCAAATTTAAATTTCAAATTCAAATTTCAAATTCGAATTTCAAATTCAAATTTCAAATTCAAATTTCAAATTCAAAATTCAAAATTCAAATTTCAAAATTCAAAATTCAAATTTCAAAATTCAAATTTCAAATTCCACAAAACGGTTGTGTTTCATATTCTTGTTCTCATGGATAATTTTCTACAACTCCAATCCAATCTCAAATAAAATCATGGCAACTTTATTTGGAGTTCGAATAATTGTGTACTCTATTATCCAAAACAAAATCTGAATCCAACCGGAGAGAATCTTGTCTACCATCCTAATCCTGTGTCATCACCATCCATGCATAATAAACTAGCCAATAGCATACACAAATCAATTTGCCAAACGTTAAGGAATTATGTGGAGCTAGTAGAGGGACTGATTGGACATATATAATCGGGCTCCCGTGATTCCATATGATCATCATTCTGTACCGAACAACTCAATCATATGATCACTAATTTCAGAGTCACACCACTATAAACCTGAAACTGAACTCCCAATTATATACCGTATTACGTAAGCCTGTGACGAGCTACCATCCAATGACCTTGTCATATATGCAAAACCCTCATATGATATCCATGATCAGTCTTAGGTCAAAGTCCGTTTAATCCTACTGATCAGGCTATCTTAAAGTTCCATTATACTACCGAATCAAGAAAATGATTATTCACCATATGTGAATAAGAAGTCATTCGCCCAGCAGACGACCCAAGGCCTTGTCCATTTTCACATTCAGTATAATGCCTTTAAGAGGATACCTTTAACTCCTCAGAGCTATGATTCCGATATCTGCAAACAAACCCTTCATCGTATACAAGTCATGCACCCAACGAACCGGTCTATAAGCTTACTACCTCTGAGACGCTTTAGCCATTGGAACATCAAAGTACACAAGTCATATACATGAAGTAGTTCATTTACTCAGGATTAAGGTTATTACACAATGAACGTCAAAAGCAGATTGATCCACTCATAGCGGACTACGTAGATCAATCACGCTTTAGTCCCGGTCTAATATGTCACCTCCGAGCAACATATCCATGTCTCTACTTGGGAGTCCAGCTCCAGACAGTCAAGACAGACCGTCCCCTCCAAGACTTTAGACAACATAATAGTCTTAACATGAGTTAGATGCTCGGTCTAACCCCATAGACTACAGACCATAGTTTAGACTGCTAACTTTAGAACATTGTCTTCTCGCATACAAAAGTCCATTGCATGCAACGTTCTAACAGTTTTAACACAAGCAGTCAGTGAGCCATATTTGCTTACATTTACTTTAACATGTAAATAAGACGAGGACAGATAGCAATATAATGAATAACCTCTATATATAATTTTATTATCCAGTTCAAAATGAATACATCAAAAATGTCTCTAATACTTAGGGCATTTCCTAACAGAAATTTCACCAGGGAACGCCTCGGTTTGCGTGTGAAAGGACAACACAGTGTAGACACAACCACAGTATAGGATGTAAACAGTAATTTAGACTGATAATGGGCTCTTGGATAGTAAAAAACAACCAAGAATTTACAGTGCAAAAATTGGATTCAGAAAACCAATTTTCTGGTGAAAATTGGAACACTACCGAGAAAGGACCGAATACCATAGTATAAAATTAGACTGCGATGAGAAGCCAACACAGATAAAATTGGCCTTAAATTTCTGTGCCCCTTAGGTGCAAAAGAAGCTGTAATCTGCAGCAAACATAGCCCAAAAGGTGGCCGTTAAAATAATCTCCCTAGCCATGACACATTGGAATATTTAATTCAAGGGTTATCAAAAAGCTAGTCAACAACATTTGTTTATTCATTCCTCCTTCCAATGAATAGCCCATGCCCATTTCTTCTAAAAATTGGTAGCATATTTGTCCCAAGATTTGGCTAATTTGGTAGACAATTAAGTAGGATTAAGCCTAAGTAGTTTGATTAATTTTTGCCTATGAAAGGCACCCTTGACGTAAGACATGGACTTTTGCTTCCACGCACATAAAACTACAAGTCTTTTTCTTCTTCTTTTCCTTGCTTGCTGCCAAATCTTATCAGCCTCAAAAGCCAACATTTGCAAGCCAAAACCTTGACCAAAACTCACAAAACACTGACCTCTTCCAAGCTTGAGTAAGGGGAGACTGAACCAAGCTTTTCAGGTGCACCAAGGGTAAGTGCAAAACCGATTTTCCTTGTGTTTTGATTCTTGGTTTTGAGTTGTTGTTTGAATGATTTTTTTTGGTAACTTGACTAGCATAGAACCAACCTCTAGCCCTTGAGTTTCCATGGCATTTTGACCCCCCAAGCCTAGCCAAAAGTGTGCTTGAGTCCAGAGCACCAACGGTAAAAACCGAAACCCTTCTCATGGTGATTGGTTGAAAAATTAAGTTTTCAATCTAAGGGTTTTATGTGTATTTGTTTATGCACAAGGTTGTATTAAGTCATTTGAGCCCTTAGCTTTCATTTCTTAAAGCCATTATGGTTGTGGTTGTGTTTACTTTAAGTTGCATATGGTTTGTGGATGTTAATGCATGGATGTGTATTATGGTGGCTGGACACAAATCTGTCCTTAGAAAACAGCCATGGATTTTGGCCATTTTGACCCAATTACGGTCCAACTCTGGAATTTGGTAAAACATGATATTTTAAGGAAATTTCGATACGGTCGATTTTGTGTCAAATAGGCCTAGGCCAAAAACGAGTCTAAGATAGGTTTTTAAGATGTTTTTCACTCAGTGTCCAAAACTGGGAGCAAAAATCCGAGTGTTGAAACAGTCTCGGGTTTTGCTAGAAATAACCTACTTAGAGTCCGAACCAGTTCTCAGACTCAACACAAAAGTTGTAGATCTCATCGAGACCTTGAGAACCACCCACATGTGTCAAAAATTTGGCCGTTTCGGGCCTCAAACTGAGCCATTTTTACAGAGACGTAAAACTGGGAATTTTACAAAAAAAAACTGGGCACCAAGTCCACGGGTTTAATGAAATTAGGAGCCGTTAGAGTTAGATTTAGGCTCCGAGATGAACATAAGATTTGTTTATCTTGTTGAGAATGAAAACTTTTATGTTCGACAAAATTTCAAACAAAGTCGTTTAGATCAGGTTTCAAAATTGTTTTCAAAAGTAGTTCAAAAACCACCTTTAAAATGCAAGCTTTAAAAATATGATTTATATACTTCAAAATAAAAATGTGTTTTTAACACTTTAAAATATGAACAAGGTTTTCATAAAAACGTCCCCCACCTTCTAACTCTGGTGGTCTTATATGTCGAAACCTTTCATATAAAGGTTCCTGTGGAACGATAACTTGTGGTTCCGCAATTCTTTCCCGCGAAATTGAGGCTGCCGGGGAATTAGGTTCAACTTTTGGAGCTATAGGAGCTTCTTGTGCCGGGGGTGGAAGTGAAGCTTCCCTTTCAGTGCATTCGCGATGTATCTAGTTTAGTTGATCTCTTAGTCCTTGATTTTCTTGTATTTGAGTTGCCAATAAGGCTTCCAATTCGGTCACCCTTTCAGTCAGGGTAGGAGGTCTACCACGTCTAGGGGGTTGGACTCTCCTTCGTGCCATTTCGTTCTTTTAGATCTATCAACAAAGATCAAATGATTCAGTATCAATATTGAGAGATCTTTTCATTTATCATCATTTATAAGTAATTTCACTCAATAATGAAATCATAACAGAATATGCAATCACTTAGTCATAAATAAGCGGTCATATTATAAACATATTCTTGCAGTCACGTATAGATAATTCACATTTAGCACTTATACATATTCCAGTTAGTTTCTCAAAATTAGGCCCTTTTTGCCTTGATATACAAAACCTATATTTACATACACATAAATTAATATCAACAACTTATAGGGTATCGCTTCTATCTTCATCACTGTCCAGAGGAAATTCCTCTAGATCTTCTTCACTGTCATCCTCATTTTCATTGGTCGAGTCACTAATTACATGGACGGGACCCGTAATACATGATTCACCTAAAGATTTCACATCATCATTCTCCCTCACCGGTGGTGGTTCATCGAGTTTGGAGGATACGTCACCGCGGGGATCATGATCTCTCATTATTCTATCATATTTTTCTATTAACATTTTTCTTTCTACCTCTCTCACTGAAGTAATATATTGCTCCAATGTGTCGTCAAGTGTAGGGACCGTTGGATGCTTCAATTCATGAGTTAACCCTCTTCAGAACATTGCACACTGCTCCTCTTTGGTCAGGGTTGGCCAGGGGCTACTCAAAATAATTTCATCCTGAAAGCGAGCCGTATAGGATACTATTGTATCTGACAGATGCATCCTAAAATTCTCTGCTTTCTAAACAAAATTTCGGCCCTCTGTAAAAGTTGGAGCCATAGGTGGTGATGATGACGATGGTACATCGACAGTGGAAGGAGTCATTTCAGACGTTCTTATCATTCGGAGTCGAATAACAGGTCTTATCCCAGTTGTTCGGGAATCTGGTCGGTTACTCATTTTCAAATCCTATTATTCATGCATCACGTATGAAATTTAGAGTAAGAAAACAATGAAACATTAACTTACTTGAACTGCACAAGAGGAAATGCTCACAATGTCATAACAGGTTATCGAGAACCGCCCTTTCTGATACCATCTGTGACACCACCCGCCTCGCGTGGGAGATGCCACTGAAAACTCTGCTACTTTACTTCTTCTTTTTCAAAACATATTATAATAGATTGTAGAAATTTTTTTTTAAACTATCAGTATCCGTAGTAATACAACTTTCCAAAACTAAGTTATCATAGTTGGAAACTATTTCATATTACTTGTATATAATAATATCATACTATATTAGAAATAGTTAAAGTCAAACATAGCAGTGTACTTTATACAATATCATACAATTGTAATTTTCTTCCTCCTTGCGGAATTAGCCTGGCAGGTCCATAACCTTTTTTCATGACACTAGCACTTCATCCTTGCAGTCCAATCCATACACTGTGGCTGAGGTTACAGGTTGCTTACCACGATTACCTGAACACAAATAAACTAGTGAGCTATATGCCCAGTATGTTCAGACATAACATTTAAAATAATAAAACATCACAATGCAACTCAACAAATATGCATGGAGTTCATTATGCTCAATTTACGTTTGCATTATTCATTTACTATGTCTATGGGCCCGTTTTGGTTGTACCTTGTGCACGCTATAAGAAAGGCCTGGGAGTAACCCTGACTCTCCCTCATCTATGGTATGTCTTCTGCTTCGACATAAGGTAACCTCCCCTAACGAGAGGCCAATATGCCAAAACATTAGTTTTCATTACCCTGTTGTTTTCTGTGCAATGCTACTTACTATGATGTCTTAACTGTTCCAGTGTACATATTCATAATTGATGTACTCGATGTTATGCCTATTCAGTCCAAAAAATACTGTTTAAAACTCATCATCCATGCACTTAAACATTGAGGCGTGATTAGAATTGGAAATGAGACACAAAACTTTAATTATACATTTTTGGAATAGTTGGAGCGCCTGGCACTCATCCCCGAGCGCCTGGCCCTTCATCTTATTTTTCTGTAAACCTTTGGACAGAAACTTCAGCGCTTCGGTGCTTGCCTTGCAGTGCTTGGCGCTTTTGAAAATCCGATGTAAGCGCCTGGCGCTCATACCCTAGCGCCTGGCACTTCTGCCAGCTTTACACTAGTGCCTGGCGCTCCTACTGATTTTTACACTAGCGCCTGGCACTTATACCCTAAAGCCTGGCGCTTTCACCAATTTTTACTCTAGCACCTGGCGCTCATACCCTAGCGCCTGGCGCTCCTATTGGATTTTTGACATCAAATTTCGACCGAGAGCTTAGCGTCGGGGCGCTCCTTGACCAGCGCTTAGCACTTGGCTCCGGCTAAAATGGGTTTTTGAACACACTTTGACACCAAAGCCATCTCTCACACATAAAATCAACCCTAAGACATGATTAATGCATTCTAGGGCCAAAATCCATAAAACATAATCCTATACACATAACACACCAATACACACTCGTATACTTGCCAATTTACGCGTTTTAACGAGTTCACAACAACATATAACTTTTCTAGCCAAAGAAATTAGGCTATACATGAATTGAAATTCAAAAATAATATAGGGTTCCAGTTGTTCATGTCCAGACATTCAAATGTCAGAACTTACTAGAAATCTGCTAATGTTTCCTTTCCTTGATTTCCAGTCATTGCCCTATAATGGAACAGTTCAACATTCAGTGAAATGTTTATAGGTCAACACTAGAGCATTTAAACATTTCTTCTATACATTGTCATCCTTAAACCCTTAGCCGTGGTTATAAGTCTGAAATTTCGACATTATAACGGCTTAAATTCTTGTTTTCCCACTGTGCCAAAACGACTTAAATTGCGTTATTAAACACAGTTTTCATTATAAACCTACTCAAAATCCCAGTACATAACAATAATTCAATCTCATACACAAGGCATAGCAAAATTTCTAAACTTAGGGTTTTACTCACAACCCTAAATTTCCTCTTTTTCTTTCTTCCTTTCAACACTTATATACAACATCAATTCCTTTTCTAATTCACAATACATGTTCATCACTATTCCATAAGGGTTTTCACCCTCTTTTTCAGGTCAAATTTCCCTCCCCCATGCAACACATTTGTTTTCAAAAACTAACCCTATAAACACTTCAAAAACAAGCTCAAAACATGTTTTTCTACATGAATTTCATCAAAACACTTAAAACCATTCTAACCTCATTTTGTTCCACTATTCTCATAAACAAAAAAAACACTTAAAAACAAGCATTAAAATAGGATTTTGAAAGACTTACTTGAGCTTTAGGGTGAAGACTTCTCAAGTTGAAGTTTCCTCACACTTTTTCTTCAAAATTTGCAAGTTTTGAAAATTTTGGAACTTTGGTGGCTTTGGGAACATGGAGAAGATGAAGAACAAGGGAAAATGGTGATTTTCTGCTGTGGGGGACATGAGAAATTAGAGCAAAAGTTTATACAAATCCTTAGGGGCCTTTTTGTAATTTTTAAAAATTTTGGGGTCAAAATGAAAATTTCTTGGGGGCATTTTTGCAAAATTTTTGGAACTTTTTCAGCTGAAACATACCTGTGTAGGAAAATAAATCGGTAAAAAAGTATCAGAGTGGCGCAGCGGAACAATAAAAATTTTAGATCGTTAAATATCTCATGATGCCATATACAATAAACCAACAACAATTAAAACTCATACCTCAAGGACGCCAATCTTGCAGGAGGAGAATGACCGGAGGCTTCAACCAACTAGCTTTCTCTACTATTCTCAAATTCCTGAATGGGTGAGTGTGTGGGCACTCTGAACCTCGATCGGTATGCTAGCACTGCTAGTCTTCTTCAGACCACCTAGATCTCTAAAGAACTTTATTGTCACGATGAGCTGTGCAACAATAAGCCTGCTCACCTGAGAGTCTGTGGTCTGAGAGAACTGGAGTGGTAGGACCTCTATTTTTAGACCTGCATGAGGTGATTCTCTGAATTTGAATTGGACTAGGAAAAGATTTTCTCCCTTATCCAAACCCATAAAATCCGAATTTTTCCAAGGGAGAATCTCCACAAAAAATTCAGTTTTTCTTAGGATAAATCCAATCCAAATCTTAACAAGATTTTAACTAGAATTTTATCTCCCTTTTTCAACCCAAAAAATCCGAAAATTTCAAGGTGAATCTTCCCTAAAGATTTCGGCCATTATGGATAAGGGAGAATCAAAAATTCCACTAGGATTTTCAAGCTTGAATCTCATCTCAACCTTATCCAAAATAACCGAATTTCCTAGGAGAGATACTCCTTAATTTTGGCCACTTTTCAGGGAAGGAGAGAATCCAAATTCAACTAGGATTGAAGCTTGAATTTACCCTTGAATCTCATCCACAAAATCCGAAATTTCCTTGAGGATTATCCTCAAAATTTCATCCCTTATTTGTTGGGATTTGGATTCAAAATTCAAGTAGGATTCTAACAAGATTATCCTCTCTAAATCCAACTCAAATTCGAATTTCAAACCTTATGGATTTTCCACAACAAATTCGAATCCTACTTGGACTGTGATTCAAAATTTGAATTTCAAATTTCAAATTCAAATTTCAAATTCAAATTTCAAATTTAAAATTTAAAATTTCAAATTTAAAATTTCAAATTTAAATTTCAAATTCGAATTTCAAATTCAAATTTCAAATTCAAATTTCAAATTTCAAATTTCAAAATTCAAATTTCAAATTTCAAAATTCAAATTTCAAATTCTACAAAACGGTTGTATTTCATATTCTTGTTCTCATGGATAATTTTCTACAACTCCAATCCAATCTCAAATAAAATCATGGCAACTTTATTTGGAGTTCGAATAATTGTGTACTCTATTATCCAAAACAAAATCTGAATCCAACCAGAGAGAATCTTGTTTACCATCCGAATCCTGTGTCATCACCATCCATGCATAATAAACTAGCCAATAGCATACACAAATCAATTTGCCAAACGTTAAGGAATTATGTGGAGCTAGTAGAGGGACTGATTGGACATATATAATCGGGCTCCCGTGATTCCATATGATCATCATTCTTTACCGAACAACTCAATCATATGATCACTAGTTTCAGAGTCACACCACTATAAACCTGAAACTGAACTCCCAATTATATACCGTGTTACGTAAGCCTGTGACGAGCTACTATCCAATGACCTTGTCATATATGCAAAACCCTCATATGATATCCATGATCAGCCTTAGGTCAAAGTCCGTTTAATCCTACTGATCAGGCTATCTTAAAGTTCCATTATACTACCGAATCAAGAAATTAATGATTATTCACCATATGTGAATAAGAAGTCATCCGCCTAGCAGACAACCCAAGGCCTTGTACATTTTCACATTCTGTATAATGCCTTTAAGAGGATACCTTTAACTCCTCAGAGTTATGATTCCGATATCTGCAAACAAACCCTTCATCGTATACAAGTCATGCACCCAACGAACCGGTATATAAGCTTACTACCTCTGAGACGCTTTACCTATTTGAACATCAAAGTACACAAGTCATAAACATGAAGTAGTTCATTTACTCAGGATTAAGGTTATTGCACAATGAACGTCAAAAGCAGATTGATCCACTCATAGAGGACTACATAGATCAATCACACTTTAGTCCCGGTCTAATATGTCACCACCGAGCAACGTATCCATGTCTCTACTTGGGAGTCCAGCTCCAGACAGTCAAGACACACCGTCCCCTCTAAGGCTTTAGACAACATAATAGCCTTTACATGAGTTAGATGCTCGGTCTAACCCCATAGACTACAGACCATAGTTTAGACTGCTAACTTTAGAACATTGTCTTCTCGCATACAAAATTCCATTGCATGCAACGTTCTAACAGTTTTAACACAAGCAGTCAGTGAGCCATATTTGCTTACATTTACTTTAACATGTAAATAAGACAAGGACAGATAGCAATGTAATGAATAACCTCTATGTATAATTTTATTATCCAGTTCAAATAAATACATCAAAATGTCTCTAATACTTAGGGCATTTCCTAACAATCTCCCACTTGCCCTAAGCCAGTAGATGTGCCATGTTACGCATCCACATCGCCTCTACATTCCTCTCAAAGCTTCTAGCCACCAAAGTCTTAGTAGAGGGATTGGCAATGTTGTCCTTGGACGTGATCTTACATACATCTACTTATCCTGTCTCCATATGCCCTCTAATGTCGACTTCCTCAAATCCTTACAAGTCTGGAAGTCTGAGTCCGTGTATCCTACGGGTGTTAGGTCCCCTCCAGAATACACCAGCATATAATCCCTCGTTCTCTTTAAGATACTTGAGTAGATGCTTTACTGCTTGCCAGTGCTTGGTTCCAAGATTCGCTTGATATCGACTCACCATACCTACTGCAAAACATATGTTCGGGCGAGTGCAAAGCATAGCGTACATAAAGCTACCCACAGCGGATGCATAAGGGACCTTACTCATACGCTCTCTTTCTTCCGATGTCTTGGGACAGTCATCCAATGAAAGAGTTAGACCGGTAATAGAAGGTTGTGAGCCTTTCTTTGCCTCTAGCATTGCATATTTGTCAATTATTTTATCTATGTATGAAGCTTGGGATAACGCTATCATTTTGTTCTTTCGATCTCTGAAGAGACGAATGCCTAGAACATAATTAGCTTCTCCCAAGTCCTTCATGTCAAACTGTTGGTGTAACCAAAGCTTGACCGATGATAAGTTCCCTACATCATTCCCAATGAGTAGTATATCATCGACATAGAGTATCAGAAAGACCACTTTTCCGTCCTTAATACGTTTATAAACACAGGGTTCATCAACGTTCTGCTCAAAACCAAATGTCTTAATCGCTTGATCAAACCTCTGGTTCCATGAGCGGGATGCTTGCTTTAATCTATAAATGGATCTAAGCAACTTGCAGACTTTCCTTTCTTGGCCTTTTGCTACGAACCCTTCGGGCTGTATCATATAGATACACTCTTTAAGATGGCCATTCAAGAATGCCATCTTGACATCCATTTGCCAGATTTCGTAATCGAGAGCCGCAGCAATGGACAGAAGAATACGGATAGACTTCAGCATAGCAACAGGCGAAAAGGTTTCCTCGTAATCGATTCCAGCCTTTTGCGTGTATCCCTTTGCAACCAGTCTAGCTTTGAAAGTTTCCACTCTCCCTTCCATATCCTTCTTTCTTTTGTAGACCCATTTGCATCCAATGGGTTTTATCCCATCCGGCAAATCTACAAGTTCCCAAACAGAGTTGGATTTCATAGAATCCATCTCATTGTTCATAGCCAGTTTCCAAGATCTAGAATCAACATCTTTTATAGCTTCATCATATGTGACCGGATCTTCCTCATGCTCACGAGCCTCGGCCTGGTATACCTCAGCATCATACATGAAGAAATTATTTTTCTTAGAAACCCTCCCACTACGACGAGGCACCCTAAATTGTTGATCGTCTGCAGGTCTTTCACTAGAACTCGGACTTGCATCCAAGACCGAAATCTGTGGAGCAGTTCTTTTACCTGATAACTCCTCTAGCACCACTTTGCTTCGAGGCTTAAAGTCATTCATGTGACTTTCTTCCAAGAATGTCGCATGGGTTGAGACAATGACTTTTTGTTCCTTCGGGTTATAGAACAGACCTCCTTTAGTTCCTTTTGGATACCCTACAAACATGCATAATTCGGATCTTGGTTCCAACTTCTTCACATCCCCATCCAGTACATGTGCCGGGCAGCCCCATATTCTCATATGTCCAAGGGAGGGCTTCCTGCCATGCCACAATTCATACGGAGTTCTAGGAATTGATTTGCTCGGAACCTGGTTCAGAATATAGCACGCCGTTTGTAAAGCATATCCCCAAAATGATAATGGCAGTGTTGAGTAACTCATCATGGACCGTACCACATCCAATAAGGTCCTGTTTCTCCTTTCAGCTACACCATTCTGTTGTAGAGTACCAGGTGCAGTCAATTGGGATAAAATCTCGTTCTCTACAAGATGTCCTAGAAATTCATCGGAGAGGTATTCGCCACCTCGATCAGATCGAAGTGTCTTTATGGATTTATCCAATTGCTTTTCCACTTTCGCACGATACTCTTTGAACTTGTCAAAGGTTTCGCTCTTGCGGTGCATCAGATACACATATCCATACCTTGAGTAATCATCTATAAAAGAGACATAATACTCGAACCCTCCTCGTGCTGTGACGTTCATGGGGCCACATACGTCAGTATGCACAATTTCTAAGAGCTCTTGAGCCCTTGTACCCTTAGCTCCAAAAAAACTTTTAGTCATTTTACCCTCTAGACAAGACTCACATTGGGGAAGTCGTACCTCCTCCAGAGATTCTAGAGGACCGTCTTTCACCAATCTTTGAATCCTATCTTGATTAATATGACCAAGTCTTAAATGCCAAAGATACGCCTTGTTAGAGTGAGAAACTTTCAACCTTTTAGAGTTATCAATTAATTCAGTGTCAAGCAGTGAGTACATCTTTGGTCTGATCAAATATAGGTTTCCATCCATCCATCCAGAACCGATAAAAGACTTATTTCTACGAATATCAACTCTTTTACTAAAAGAAACTGAAAAAAAAATCCTTTATTAAACAAGCTACCGATATAAGGTTCCTCCTAAAATTAGGAACATAAAAACAGTCTTTCAATAAAATAAACCTAAATTGATCAAAATAAAGATAAACATCTCCCACTGCTTCAGCCACCACAAAGCTACCATCTCCAGTCCGCAACGAGAGGCTCCTATCATGTAGGCTTCTCGTTTCCACGAACCCCTGCATAGAAACACAAACATGATTAGTGGCGCCCGAATCAATGACCCAAGTGTCTTTCGATTCTTCCACCAAACACGCTTCTAAGTAATGAAGTTCCTTACCTTCCTTGTCCTTGGCGGCTAGGAATTCCCGGCAAGCCTTCTTGAAGTGACCTACCTTCCCACAATGGAAGCATTTGGACTTTTTAGGGTTCTTTGGCTTCTTGTTCTTCTTCTTCTTCTTCCCGTCTGAGACAGGAGGATTAGAAGAACTAGAAGCCACTTGCTTCTTATTTGGCCTCTTCCTCTTCCGTAAGGGATTGGAAGATTCCGCCAAATTGGCCTCTCCTTTAGGTCGGACCGTATCCTCATCCCTGATCATCCGCTCATAAGCCTGTAATTGCTTCATGAGCTCGGTTAGTCCTAACTCCTTTGTCGCCAGATTGTATGCGGCCTTAAACCCCACAAAATCTTTGGACAGAGTCTTGAACACCATCTCGATCTGGGTGTTGTAGTCCAACTCAGCACCATTCTCGGCAGCCTCAGCGAAGAATCCCATTAGAGTGATCATATGGTCCTTCACCGGAGTACCCGCCTTTTGCTTGGAGTTCATAATGCTGGTAATAGCGGACTGTCGAGCCAATTTTTCTTGGCCTCCGAACATGTCCTCCAGATTGTCCATGATCTCCCCAGCAACTTGATAAGTCTCATGCTACTTTTGTAAAGCACTCGTCATGCTAGCAAGGATGTAGCATCGAGCTAACTCATTGGATTCTCTCCAACGATTATAGGCAACCGGGACCTCCTCAAGTGGTGTGTCAGGTTTGGGCCCAGGTGGGCATGGTTCGTCCAGTATGAACTTGTGTCTCTCGCAGCTGAGAACGATTAATAGATTCCTTTTCCAGTCTTTATAATTATCGCCATTCAACTTATTTTCAGTAAGTATCGAAATGAGGGTTGTCGGTGACATTTTGAACTGAAATAAAATTATACTAGACATTATTACAAAGCCTAAGCAAATATACAACTAATTTAGCAAATAAAACATACAAGTATGTTCCTACATGAAACTTGAAAAAACATGTAGCATTGCAACGGTAATTCTCAGCACCTATTGCCCTAAGCCACCGAGGGGTGATCATGAAAACAAATAGCCGGAACATGGACCCCGTCCAATTAATATATGTTACCTTAAATCCTCCTAGGTTAAGACATATATTAATAACCGCTTATTTGGCCACCAGTTTAGTTAACAGAGCTTCTAGGGAAGGTTAATAACTAAACGAGTCTTGAGTGTATAACCATTGTTTACGTAGCCCGATCCACGTCCTACCAAGCCACCGAGGGGTGGTCATGAATAGGATCACATCCGAACACGTTTTCCACATAGGAGATCCAATCTAGTATACCGACGGCGGTAAACACCTACCGAGGGGTGTGGTCAGGGCAGAACTGACGCGAGGCGTTACCATGCTTTCACATATGGATCAACAATGGAGGCCGTGGGTTTTGTTTGAAACCCTCTCCCACTCAATATTTTGAAAAACATGCAAGTTTTGACAAATTATGTATGATCAATATAGTATGAGCGGCACTCACCTATCCTATATGACATGTTATCAAATATGCATACAAAACATCCATCAATACATATTTATACATCCATGACATATCACAGAAAAAATAATTGACAGAATAACCAAGCTGTGGTTCCATCCTAGAACAAAGAAAATAAAGATTACAAAATTCCATCCAAAGCATTCTTTGGGTCTTGAATTCTGTTCCGTCTTCTTGTATCCATCTTTATGTAGCCTCTTCATTTATTTCTTATCCCAAGAATTATTTAAAATTTAAATCTCCAAAAATTTAAATTTCAAATTCAAATTCCAAATTCGAATTTCAAATTTAAATTTCCAATTCAAATTTTAAATAATTTTAAACATCATGTGCAATAATATGTAATTTCAAAAATTTCAAATTTTCAATTACATATTTTTTAAACATGATTTAAAATTAAATCTCAAATTTAAAAATCAAAATTTTCTGATTTTGGACCGCCGTACCGCCGCCCGTGAAGGCGGCAGCCGCCGTGGGCAGCCACCAACCCCGAAGGGGCTGGCAGCCCACAGCCGCCCCCATGTGCAGCCCTGCTGGGCTGCAAGCCAAGCCTGCAGCACCAGGCTGCACGCCCAGGCTTGGCGCAGCAGCCGGCAGGCAGTAGGCAGGCACCTACAGCCAGTGGCTGCATGCCCAGGCTGCGGCCAGCCTTGGGCAGGCTGCGCCACCCTCGGCTGCAGGCCAAGCCTGCGGCCGTGGGTGATGTTTGCCTGCAGAGGGGCTGCCGCAGCCCCATCCTGCCCAAGGGCAGGGGCTGCAGCCCCACCAAGGCCCGTCGGCCTATCCCGAGGGGTCGTGTCTCGATTTTCATGCCATATTCCAATTTACCTATTAGGATCTCCAAAAATTAATTTGAATCCTAATTAAATTGAAATTTTCCACACAATCAAAATTTCAATCTTTAAATCAAATTTAACTTTTGGGAAAAAATAAATTACGGTCTTCAATCTTCAATCTCCTCCAAGAATAATTACATAAAAAATTCCTATACCGTTTCCGGTGTACAAAATTCTATCCATAAAAATTCTAAGAGACAAAATAAAATCCATGGGAAAATTACAGTGTTAATTAAACTGCTCCCATGGTTACATAAAAATTCCTAGATACAATTTTTCTAAATTCTAAGGAACCATAACCGGTATAATCAAGCATGCTTATAATAATTCAAAAAATTAAAATAACCACATACTTTATACATAATCCATGATAACAACATAGAGGAACCCTAGAATGCCACTCTCAAATCCATACATAAATAAAAAGACTAAGTAATTGTCTAGTTTATGTACATGGCATAGTCATGAGATGGCTCTGATACCAATTGTAGGTAAATAAATCGGTAAAACCGTATCAGAGTGGCGCAGCGGAACAATAAAAATTTTAGATCGTTAAATATCTCATGATGCCATATACAATAAACCAACAACAATTAAAACTCATACCTCAAGGATGCCAATCTTGCAAGAGGAGAATGACCGGAGGCTTCAACCAACTAGCCTTCTCTACTATTCTCCAATTCCCGAATGGCTGAGTGTGTGGGCACTCTGAACCTCGATCGGTATGCTAGCACTGCTAGTCTTCTTCCGACCACCCAGATCTCTAAAGAACTTTATTGTCACGATGAGCTGTGCAACAATAAGCCTGCTTACCTGAGAGTCTGTGGTCTGAGAGAACTGGAGTGGCAGGACCTCTATTTATAGACCTGCTTGAGGTGATTCTCTGAATTCGAATTGGACTAGGAAAAGATTTTCTCCCTTATCCAAACCCATAAAATCCGAATTTTTCCAAGGGAGAATCTCCACAAAAAATTCAGTTTTTCTTAGGATAAATCCAATCCAAATCTCAACAAGATTTTAACTAGAATTTTATCTCCCTTTTTCAACCCAAAAAATCCGAAAATTTCAAGGTGAATCTTCCCTAAAGATTTCGGACATTATGGATAAGGGAGAATCAAAAATTCCACTAGGATTTTCAAGCTTGAATCTCATCTCACCTTATCCAAAATAACCGAATTTCCTAGGAGAGATACTCCCTAATTCCGGCCACTTTTCAGGGAAGGAGAGAATCCAAATTCAACTAGGATTGAAGCTTGAATTTACCCTTGAATCTCATCCACAAAATCCGAAATTTGCTTGAGGATTATCCTCAAAATTTCGTCCCTTATTTGTTGGGATTTGGATTCAAAATTCAAGTAGGATTCTAACAAGATTATCCTCTCTAAATCCAGCTCAAATTCGAATTTCAAACCTTGTGAATTTTCCACAACAAATTCGAATCCTACTTGGACTGTGATTCAAAATTTGAATTTCAAATTTGAAATTCAAATTTCAAATTCAAATTTCAAATTTCAAATTTCAAATTGAAATTTCAAATTCGAATTTCAAATTCAAATTTCAAATTCAAATTTTAAATTCAAAATTCAAAATTCAAATTTTAAAATTCAAATTTCAAATTTCAAAATTCAAATTTCAAATTCTACAAAACGGTTGTATTTCATATTCTTGTTCTCATGGATAATTTTCTACAACTCCAATCCAATCTCAAATAAAATCATGGCAACTTTATTTGGAGTTCGAATAATTGTGTACTCTATTATCCAAAACAAAATCTGAATCCAACCGGAGAGAATCTTGTTTACCATCCCAATCCTGTGTCATCACCATCCATGCATAATAAACTAGCCAATAGCATACACAAATCAATTTGCCAAACGTTAAGGAATTATGTGGAGCTAGTAGAGGGACTGATTGGACATATATAATCGGGCTCCCGTGATTCCATATGATCATCATTCTTTACCGAACAACTCAATCATATGATCACTAGTTTCAGAGTCACACCACTATAAACCTGAAACTGAACTCCCAATTATATACCGTATTACGTAAGCCTGTGACGAGCTACTATCCAATGACCTTGTCATATATGCAAAACCCTCATATGATATCCATGATCAGCCTTAGGTCAAAGTCCGTTTAATCCTACTGATCAGGCTATCTTAAAGTTCCATCATACTACCGAATCAAGAAAATGATTATTCACCATATGTGAATAAGAAGTCATCCGCCCAGCAGACAACCCAAGGCCTTGTCCATTTTCACATTCAGTATAATGCCTTTAAGAGGATACCTTTAACTCCTCATAGTTATGATTCCGATATCTGCAAACAAACCCTTCATCGTATACAAGTCATGCACCCAACGAACCGGTCTATAAGCTTACTACCTCTGAGACGCTTTACCCATTGGAACATCAAAGTACACAAGTCATATACATGAAGTAGTTCATTTACTCAGGATTAAGGTTATTGCACAATGAACGTCAAAAGCAGATTGATCCACTCATAGCGGACTACGTAGATCAATCATACTTTAGTCCCGGTCTAATATGTCACCACCGAGCAACATATCTATGTCTCTACTTGGGAGTCCAGCTCCAGACAGTCAAGACAAACCGTCCCCTCTAAGGCTTTAGACAACATAATAGCCTTTACATGAGTTAGATGCTCGGTCTAACCCCATAGACTACAGACCATAGTTTAGACTACTAACTTTAGAACATTGTCTTCTCGCATACAAAAGTCCATTGCATGCAACGTTCTAACAGTTTTAACACAAGCAGTCAGTGAGCCATATTTGCTTACATTTACTTTAACATGTAAATAAGACAAGGACAGATAGCAATGTAATGAATAACCTCTATGTATAATTTTATTATCCAGTTTAAAATAAATACATCAAAATGTCTCTAATACTTAGGGCATTTCCTAACAACCTGTTTCTCCCCCTCTCTTCCAGGTGCATGGACAGTCATGCTTTGCATTAAATGCAAAATTTCTTTCTTATGTGAATTTTGAAAGAAATTCTAAAAATCTACTATTTTTGATGACCCTTGGATCAAAATGAAGATATGATCTCATCCATTGATTCTTATATTAATAAGAAAATATTATTTGTTTATACAGTATAGGTTTTGCTTTAATTACAGTATAATTTTCGTCTATCAAAATTTTGACCGAAAAGCTATACTGGCCAAATTTCGCAGTTTACCTCCCGAAATGCTATTAGAGCCGTTCGATGCATTTATATCATTTAAAACACTCCATAAACCCTAGATACTTCATTATTTTCCATCTGGGGTCTATGTTTGTCATATTTTAAGTCTCAGTAAAATTCTGTTTTTCGATACCGAAAATGCACTATTTGAGGTTCGATACTGAAAATCGTTACATCAACTCTAATAAATCATCATTAGAGTAAAATATATATATATATTAACATCACACTAATATATATAAATTTCTAATATACAGCAATCTCGAGAACAGTTAGAAAATCTCGGTTGTTACATACTACCTCTAAGACACTTTAGCCATTGGAACATTAAAGTACACAAGTCATAGACATGAAGTAGTTCATTCACTCAGGATTAAAGTTACTGCACAATTAACATCAAAAGCAGATTGATCCACTCATAGCAAACTATGTAGATCAATCAGGCTTTAGTCCCGATCTAATATGTCACCACCAAGCAATATATCTATGTCTCTACTTGGGAGTCTATGCTCCAGACAGTCAAGACAAACCGTCCCCACCATGGCTTTAGACAACATAATAGTCTTAACATGAGTTAGATGCTCGGTCTAACCCATAGACTGCAGACCTTAGTTTAAACTACTTACTTTAGAACATTGTCTTCTCGCATACAAAAAGTCCATTGCATGCAACGTTCTAACAGTTTTAACACAAGCAGTCAAGGAGTCATATTTGCTTACATTTACTTTAACATGTAAATAGAATGAGGACAAACAACAATATAATAAATAACCTCTATATATAATTTTATTATCCAGTTCAAAATAAATACATCAAAATGTCTCTAATACTTAGGGCATTTCCTAACAATCTCCCGCTTGCCCTAAGCTAGTAGATGTGCCATGTTATGCATCCCCATCGCCTCTACATGCCTCTCAAAGCTTCTAGCCACCAAAGTCTTAGTAAAGGAATCGGCAATGTTGTCCTCAGACGTGATCTTACATATATCTACTTGTCCTGTCTCGATGTTCCCTCTAATAATGAGATTCCCTTGTGTTGGCAATAACCCTAGTGTTATCACAATAAAGTGTGATAGGCTTGTCAACACTCAGAATGACCTTAAGGTCTCTAAAGAACTAGTGGAGCCAAACTACTTCTTTAAATACCTCAGCCGTAGCCACATACGCAGCCTCCATAGTAGAGTCAGCTGTGCAACCCTACTTCATGCTCCTCCATACAATGGCACCTCCTCCGAGCAAGAACACTAATCCTGATGTCGATTTCCTCGAATTCTTGCAAGTCTGGAAGTCTGAGTCTGTGCATCCTACGGGTGTTAGGTCCCCTCCAGAATACACCAGCATATAATCCCTCGTTCTCATAAGATACTTGAGTATATGCTTTACTGCTTGCCAGTGCTTGGTTCTAGGATTCGCTTGATATTGACTCACCATACCTACTGCAAAACATATATTCGGGCGAGTATAAAGCATAGCGTACATAAGGCTACCCACAGCGGATGCATAAGGAACCTTACTCATACGTTCTCTTTCTTCTGATCTCTTTGGACAGTCATCTAATGAAAGAGTTAGACCAGTAATAGAAGGTTGTGAACCTTTCTTTGCCTCTTGCATTACATACTTGTCAATTATTTTATCTATGTATGAAGCTTGGGATAATGCTATCATTTTGTTCTTTCAATCTCTGAAGAGACAAATGCCTAGAACATAATTAGCTTCTCCCAAGTCCTTCATGTTAAACTGTTCGTGCAGCCAAAGCTTGACCGATGATAAGTTCCCCACATTATTCCCAATAAGTAGTATATCATCGACATAGAATACCAGAAAGACCACTTTTCCATCTTTGATACGTTTATAAACACAGGGTTTATCAACATTCTACTCAAAAACCAAATGTCTTGATCACTTGATCAAATCTCTGGTTCCATGAGCGAGATGCTTGCTTTAATCCATAAATGGATCTAAGCAACTTGTAGACTTTTCTTTCTTGGCCTTTTGCCAGGAACCCTTCAGGCTATATCATGTAGATACATTCCTCAAGATGGCCATTCAAGAATGCTGTCTTAACGTCCATTTGCCAGATCTCGTAATCGAGAGCCGCAGCAACAAACAGAAGAATACGGATAGACTTCAGCATAGCAACAGGCGAAAAGGTTTCATCGTAATCGATTCCAGCCTTTTGCGTGTACCCCTTTGCAACCAATCTAGCTTTGAAAGTTTCCACTCTTTCTTTCGCATCCTTTTTTCTTTTGTAGACCCACTTGCATCCAATGGGTTTTATCCCATCCGGCAGATTTATAAATTCCCAAACAAAGTTGGATTTCATAGAATCCATCTTATTGTTCATGGCGTGTTTCCAAGATTTAGAATCAACATCGTTTATAGTTTCATCATAGGTGACCGGATCATCCTCATGCTCATGAGCCTCGCCCTGGTATACCTCAGCATCATACATGAAGAAATTAGGCTTCTTCGAAACCTTCCCACTACGACGAGGCACCCTAAATTGTTGATCGTCTACAGGTCTTTCACCAGAACTTGTACTTGCATCCAAGACCGAAACCTGTAGAGCAGTTCTTTCACCTGATAACTCTTCTAGTACCACTTTGCTTCGAGGCTTAAAGTCATTCATGTGACTTTCCTCCAAGAATGTTGCATGGATTGAAACAATGACTTTTTGTTTCTTTGGGTTATAGAACAGACCTCCCTTAGTTCCCTTAGGATACCCTACAAACATGCACAATTCTGATCTTGGTTCCAACTTCTTCATATCCCCATCCAGTACATGTGCCGGGCATCCCCATATTCTCATATTTCCAAGGGAGGGCTTCCTACCACGTCACAATTCATACGGAGTCCTCGGAATTGATTTGCTTGGAACTTGGTTCAGAATATAGCACACCGTTTTGTAAAGCATATCCCCAAAATGATAACGGTAGCATTGAATAACTCATCATGGACCGTACCATATCCAATAAGGTCCTATTTCTCCTTTCGGCTACACCGTTCTATTGTGGAGTACCAGGTGCAGTCAATTGGTATAATATCCCACCTCTACAAGATGTCCTAGAAATTCATCGGAGAGGTATTCACCACCTTGATCAGATCGAAGTGTTTTTATGGATTTACCTAATTGCTTTTCCACTTCTGCACGATACTCTTTGAACTTATCAAAGGTTTTGCTCTTGTGGTGCATCAGGTACACATATCCATACTCGAGTAATCGTCTATAAAGGAGACATAATACTTGAACCCTCCTCATGCTGTGACATTCATGGGGCCACATACGTTAGCGTGCACAATTTCTAAGAGTTCCTGATCCCTAGTACCCTTAGCTCCAAAAGACCTTTTAGTCATCTTACCCTTAAGATAAGACTCACATTAAGGAAGACGTACCTCCTCCAGAGATTCTAGAGGACCGTCTTTCACCAACCTTTGAATCCTATCCTGATTAATATGACCAAGTCTTAAATGCCAAAGATATGCCTTGTTAGAGTGACAAACTTTCAACTTTTTAGAGTTATCTTTTAATTTGGTGTCAAGCGGGGAGTACATCTTTGGATTGATCAAATATAGGTTTCCATTCATCCATCCAGAACAGATAAAAGACTTATTTCTATGAATATCAACTCTTTTACTAAAAGAAACTGAATAAGAATCCTTTATTAAACAAGCTACCGATATAAGGTTCTTTCTAAGATTAGGAACATAAAAACAGTCTTTAAATAAAATAAACCTAAATTCATCAAAGTAAAGGTAAACATCTCCCACTGCCTCAGCCACCACTAAGCTACCGTCTCCAGTCCGCAACGAGAGGCTCCTATCATGTAGACTTCTCGTTTCCCCAAAACCCTGTATAGAAACACAAACATGATTAGTGGCACCCGAATCAATGACCCAAGTGTCTTTCGATTCTTTCACCAAACACGCTTCTAAATAGTAAAGTTCCTTACCTTCCTTGCCCTTGGCAGCTAGGAATTCCCGGCAAACCTTCTTAAAGTGACCTATCTTCCCACAGCGGAAGCACTTGGACTTTTTAAGGTCTCTGGGCTTCTTGTTCTTTTTCTTCTTCTTCCCATCCGAGACAGGAGGATTAAAAGAACTGGAAGCCGTTTGCTTCTGATTTGGCCTCTTCCTCTTCCGTGAGGGTTTGGAAGATTCCGCCATCCCTTAGGTTGGACAGCATCCCCATCCCTGATCATCTACTCATAAGCTTGGAGTTACTTCATGAGCTTGGTTAGTCCTAACTCCCTTATCGTCAGATTGTATGCGGCCTTAAACCCCACAAAATCTTTTGACAGAGTTTTGAACACCATCTCGATCTGGGTGTTGCAGTCCAGTACAGCACCGTTCTCGGCAGCCTCAGCAAAGAATCCCATTAGAGTGATCACATGGTCCTTCACCGGAGTACTCTTCTTCTGCTTGGAGTTCATAATACCGGTAATAGCAGACTATCGAGCCAATTTTTCTTGGCCTCCGAACATGTCCTCTAGATTTTCCATGATCTCTTTAGCAATTTGATAAGTCTCATACTACTTTTGTAAAGCACTCGTCATGCTAGGCAGAATGTAGCACCGAGCTATCTCATTGGATTCTCTCCAACGAGTATAGGTAACCGGGACCTCCTCAAGCGGTGTGTCAGGTTTGGGCCCAGGTGGGCATGGTTCGTCCAATACAAACTTGTGTCTCTCGCAGTTGAGAAGTATCAACAGATTTCTTTTCTAGTCTTTATAATTATTGCCATTCAGCTTATTTTCAGTAAGTATTGAAATGAGGGGTGTCAGTGACATTTTGAACTTAAATAAAATTATACTGGACATCATTACAAAGCCCAAGCAAATATACAGATAATTTAGCAAATAAAACATATAAGTATGTTCCAACATGAAACTTGGAAAAACATGTAGCATTGCAACGGTAATTCTCAGCACCTATTGCCCCAAGCCACCGAGGGGTTTTCATGAGACAAATAGCTAGAACAGGGACCCCGTCCAATTAATATATGTTGCCTTAAATCCTCTAAGGTTAAGACATATATTAATAACCGCTTATTTTGGCCACTAGTTTAGTTAACAGAGCTTATAGGGAAGGTTAATAACTAAACAAGTCTTGAGTGTATAACCATTGTTTATGTAGCCCGATCCACGTCCTACCAAGCCACCGAGGGGTGGTCATGAATAGAATCGTATTCGAACACGTTTTCCACATAGGAGATCCAACCTAGTATACTGACAGCGGTAAACACCTATCGAGGGGTATGGTCAGGGCAGAACTGACCCGAGGCATTACCATGCTTTCACATATGGATCAACAATGGAGGCTGTGGGTTTAGTTTGAAACCCTCTCCCACTCAATATTTTGAAAAACATGCAAGTTTTGACAAATATGTATGATCAATATAGTATGAGCGGCACTCACCTATCCTATATGACATCTTATCAAACATGCATATAAAACATCTATCAATACATATTTATACATCCATGACATATCATAGAAAAAATAATTGACAGAATAATAACCAAGTCATGGTTCCATCCTAGAACAAAGAAAATCAAGATTACAAAATTCCATCCAAAGTATTCTTTAGGTCTTGAATTTTGCTTTGTCTTCTTGTATCCATCTTTATGTAGCCTCTCCATTTATATCTCATCCCTTGAATCATTTAAAATTTAAATCCCAAAAATTTAAATTTCAAAGTCAAATTCCAAATTTGAATTTTAAATTTAAATTTCAAATTCAAATTTTAAAAAATTTTAAATATCATGTGTAATAATATGTAATTTCAACAATTTCAAATTTTCAATTACATATTTCTGAACATGATTTAAAATTAAATCTAAAATTTAAAAATCAAAATTTTTCGATTTTCGAACCATCGGCCCCACGACCTCGGAGGCCGGCAGCCGCCGTGGCCAGCCCCCAATCCCCGGGGGGGCTAGAAGCCCACGGCCGCAGGCCATATGCAGCCTTGCCGGGCTACAGGCCAAACCTGCAGCCACAGGTTGCATGCCCAGGTGGGTGCAGCAGCCCGCCAGGCTGCACTGCCAGGGCTATAGCCAGCCCTTGGGGGGCCACGGCCACCCTCGGCTGCAGGCAGAGCCTGCGGCCATGGGTGGTGCAAACGTGGGCCGGGGCTGCAGCCCCACCACGGCTGGTGATCCATCCCGAGGAGGTTGGTCCTCGATTTCTGTGCCATATTCCAATTTACCTGTTAAGATCTCCAAAAATTAATTTGAATCCTAATTAAATTGAAATTTTCTGCACAATCAAAATTTCAACCTTTAAATTAAATTTAACTTTTTGGGAAAAATAAATTACGGTCTTCAAACTTTAATCTCCTCCAAGAATAATTACATAAAATTTCCTAAACCGTTTTCACTGTACAAAAATTCTAATTATAATAATTCTAAGAGATAAAAAATTAAAATCCATGGGAAAATTACGGTGATAATAAACCGCTCCTATGGTTATATAAAAATTCATAGATACAATTTTCTAAATTCTAAGGAACCATAACCAACATAAAACAAGCATGCTTATAATAATTTAAAAAATTAAAATAACCACATACTACATACATAATTCATGATAACAACATAAAGAAAACCTAGAATGCCACTTTCTAAATATCAAATCCATACATAAATAAAAAGACTAACTAATTGTCTAATTTATGTACATGGCATAGTCATGAGATGGCTCTAATACCAATTGTAGGAAATAAATCGGTAAAAACGTATCAGAATGGCACAGCGGAACAATAAAAATTTTTTCAAATCATTAAATATCTCATGATGCCATATACAATAAACCAACAACAATTTAAACTCATACATCAAGGACGCCAATCTGCAGGAGGAGAATTATCGGAGGGTTTTAACTAACTAGCCTTCTCTACTATTCTCCATTCCTGAATGGCCGAGTGTATGGGTATTCTGGACCTCGATCAGTATGCTAGCACTACTAGTCTTCTTCTGACCACCCAGATCTCTAAAGAACTTATTATCACGGTGAGTTGTGCAACAATAAGCCTACTCACCTGAGAGTCTATGGTCTAAGAGAACTGGAGTGGTAAGACCTTTATTTATAGACTTGTATAAGGTGATCCTCTGAATTCGAATTGGATTAGGAGAAGATTTTCTCCCTTATCCACTCATAAAATCCGAAAATCTAAGGCCAATATCCACTAGAAGATTTTGGCCACTTTTAAGGATTTTCTTTCAAAATTCAAATAGGATTTTAACTTGAATTTTATCTCCCCATTTATCCACAAAATCTGAATTTCCTTAAGGCCATAAACCTATCCAGATTTGTCCATTAAAGTGTGAGGAGAATCAAAATCCAAATAGGATTTTCTAGCTTAAATTTTATCTCATCCTTATCCAATTAAAACAAAAAATCTCCCTTGAGATTTCCTCAATATTTTCGGCCACTTTTAGGGAGGAGAGAATCCAAATTCAACTAGGATTGAAACTTGAATTTTTCCCTGCATCCTCATCCACAAAAATCGAAAATATCTTGGAGGATTTTGCTCAACAAAATTCGGCCACTTTTGTTAGAGTTAGGATTCAAAATTCAAGTAGGATTCAAACAAGATTTTCCTCTTAATAATCCAACTCAAATTCTAATTCTAGCCTTATAGAATTATGCACAAAGAATTCGAATTCCACTTGGACTGTGATTCAAAATTTGAATTTCAAATTTCAAAAATCAAATTTCAAATTTCAAATTTCAAATTTCAATTTAAAATTCGAATTCAAATTTCAATTTTGAATTTCAAATTCAAATTTCAAATTCAAATTTCAAATTTCAATGTCCACAAACAGTTGTATTTCAAATTTTTGTTCTCATGAATAATTTTCTACAACTCCAATCCAATCTCAAATAAAATCATGGCAACCATATTTGGAGTTCGAATAATTGTGTACTCTATTATCCAAAACAAAATCTGAATTCAACCGGAGAGAATCTTGTCCACCATCCTAATCCTACGTCAATACCATCCATGCATAATCAACTAGTCAATAGCATACTCAAATCAATTCACCAATCATTAAGGAATTACGTGGAGCTAGTAGAGGGACTAATTGGACATATAATCAGGCTCCCATGAATCCATATGATCATCATTCTTTACCGAACAACTCAATCATATGATCACTAATTTCAGAGTGACGCCACTATAAACCTGAAACTGAACTCCCAATTATATATCGTATTACATAAGCCTATGACAAGCTATTGTCCAATGACCTTGTCATGTATGCAGAACCCTCATATGATATCCATGATCAGCCTTAGGTCGAATTCCATTCAATCCTACTGATCAGGCCATCTTAAAGTTCCATTATACTACCGAATAAAGAAAATGATTATTCACCATATGTGAATAAAGAAAATGATTATTCACCGCCTTGTCCATTTTCACATCCAGTATAATGCGTTTAAGACGATACCCTTAACTCCTTATTAGAGCTATGATTCTGATATTTGTAAACAAACCCTTCATCGTATACAAGTCATGCACCCAACGAACCAGACTATAAGCTTACTACCTTTGAGACACTTTAGCCATTGGAACATCAAAGTACATAAGTCATATACATGAAGTAGTTCATTCATTCAGGATTAAGGTTACTGCACAATGAACGTCAAAAGCAGATTGATCTACTCATAGTGGACTACGTAGATCAATCAGGCTTTAGTCCTAGTCTAATATGTCATCACCAAGCAACATATCTATGTCTCTACTTAGGAGTCTATGCTCCAGATTGTTAAGACAAACTATCCCTACCATGGCTTTAGACAACATAATAGTCCTAACATGAGTTAGATGCTCGGTCTAACCCCATAGACTGCAGACCTTAGTTTAGACCGCTTACTTTAGAACATCGTCTTCTCGCATACAAAAAGTCTATTGCATGCAATGTTCTAACGGTTTTAACACAAGCAGTCAGGGAGCCATATTTGCTTACATTTACTTTAACATGTAAATAGAATGAAGACAAACAGCAATGTAATAAATAACCTCTATATATAATTTTATTATCGAATTCAAAATAAATACATCAAAATGTCTCTAATGCTTAGGGCATTTCCTAACAAGTTTATCGTTACTGTAGCTAAAGTATATGAGGAGATGATGATGGAGCGCATGGTGTGCAAGAGATGTGAGTAGCTATTGTAGGAGGCCATGCTAGACCGTCTGTATGGGGCGCAGCCTATGGCAAATGATCATGAGGCTGGTCCATCAAGGCAACCAGACGGTACGAGTCCCACTGAAGGATCGACACCATCCGAGGTCGGAAATGGTACGGATGAGGATGAAGTGGATCCGGAGGAATTTTTGACAATTCTGGATCAACCCCAACTAGGAGACTAGATGAAGAAACACGTGTGATGTATAAATGTATATATATCTGTGTATGTGTATACATGATAGTATCGAAAGGCCATTATGAAAAAGGAGCCTTTGAGCTTATGTATATTTGATAATTTTTAAATAAAGTGAAATGACCATCATATTTTGACATATTCAATGGATGAAATGTTGAAATCTATATGATGATTAAAAACTATTTTTATTTATATTGTAAAAATGTGTTTGTGAAAATCTAACAATTGATTTGCATGCAATTATAGGATGTAGAAAAGATGGTGAAGCCAAGGAATTTGTGAAGCATGAGAGGGCGACCAGTCTTGTCAAAACGAGTAGATGAATTACAAGCCATGCTAGAGGCTCAAATGAAAGTGAATGTTGAGCTAACGCATAGGCTAGAACAGATAAAGTAGAGGAAAGGTCAGGAAGAAGGCCAGAACACATAAATGGCCGCACCTGAACCAGAAGTGCCGCCAATTGAACCTAAAATAAAAGAAGTAGAGCCACCCTGAATCAACCAGGAGCCACCGTACAAAAGATTCTGACGAATGAAGCCACCGGAGTTTGAGGGGTCCACAAACCCCTTAGAAGCAGAAGAATGGTTGTCTTCACTCCATATGATCTTTGAATTTATGGAGTTAAATGACTAAGAAAGGATTATGTGTTCGTCCTTTGTTCTGAAGAAGGATGCGACGTTTTGGTGGGAGTCAGTCAAGTTAAGAAGGAACATGTACACAATGTCATGGATAGATTTCCTGGAGGTTTTCAATTAGAAGTATTATAATCCCACACTGCTGTGACCACAACAAAGAGAATTTACAGAATTAAAGCAGGGGGACATGTCAGTGATCAAAGTCTGTAGCATGTTTGACAAGTTGCCCCGACTATGCCCGTATGCTATTTCCACTGAAAGGGAGAAAATTCAGAAGATGCTGGGAATGTTTCGTTTGGAAATCTTAGCATTGGTGGACAGCGGAGTGGCACCGTCCACTACTGTATTCGGTTGTGTAAGTAGAGCATTGAGGGCTGAATATTACTTAGTTCGACAGAAAAAGGAAAAAGAAAATATTTAGGAGGCTAGGAAGAAGGAAAAGGTCTTGGCCAAAGCTATACAAGTTGGTCCTAGGTCGGACAAAGCAGCAAGCTGAATCAGAATACTAAGGCTAGACAAGCAAGTACTTCTGGCCAACGGTCATAAGGCAAAAGGAAGGGGAATAATTCTGGAAATAGGAACCAGCAGTGGAGGTTGAACAACAATGCTAGACCTATTGTCTATGACTGCATACTCTACGAAAAAAGACATGCAGGCAGATGTAGACTTGCTCCAAACGCCTGTTTCCAATGTAGAAAGGATGACCATTTTGCCAGGAACTGCCTCGAAAACAGGCAAAATGTGCAGGGTTCATTCCAATCACAGCAGTAACGTCCCCAAGCACATGTAATCCAGGTGAAGGTGGAAGGTCCTTCAGCCATAGAGAGACAGGAAAGACCGGAATGTTTACCCTAAATAGATGCTCGAGTGATGGTGTATACCAAAGAAGACACAGAAGTAGGGACTTCCAATGTAGTGACAGGTCAGTTTTCTGTCGCTAATCATTTGGCGTCTGTTTTATTTGATTCCGGTGCTATGCATTCGTTTATTTCCTACCAATTTGTGAAGGAGATAGGATATCTAAAAGATAACATGGGTATGACCTTTAGAACGGCTTTACCCTCAGGAGAAGTATTGATGTCAAATTATTGGTTGCCTCATGTGCCAATAATTATGGCAAATAGGGAGTTGTATGTAGAATTGATCATGAAGGAGCTTGCTGATTATGATGTAATACTAGAAATGGATTTCCTAGGGAAGTATCATGCCACGATTGATTGCTAGAAGCGGAAGATAGGGTTCCAACCTGACCAGGAAGACAGATTCGAATATGTCGGATCATCATGCAAACCGAGGACGATAATGATCAACTTGATGAAGGCAAGAAGGCTAATGTCTAGCGGTTGTGTTAGATACATAGCATGCATAGTCGACGTGATGGAAGAACGGAAGCTTCAACCCGAAGATGTTCCTATTGTGAAAGAATTTATCGATGTCTTCCCAGTGGAATTACCAGGATTGCCGCCTGAACAAGAAGTCTCCTTTGAGATCGAGTTGATGCCAGGAACTGCACCTATCTCAAAGGCACCATACCGAATGACATCAGTAGAATTAAAATGTGACAACCGGGAAATTCTGGCATTCTCGAAAGAAAATATACAAATGTATGTATATAACAATTTGTACTATCTAAATAGTGAAATGAATGTATTTATATTGTTTAGAATGTATTAAAATGTTCTAACAATACTGACGAGTAAGAATTCAGTGTTGATAAAATTCGCTGAGTTGAAACGGGTGGAACGGTGCCAAAAACGGCATTGAAAACCCTAACCGGTGCACTAAAAGATGAAAAACTTTCGGGATTGATTTTGATCAAACGGAAGCAGTATAAATTGATCCGACTACATGGGAGACCTCAGGAACCCGCCGGGATGATTTCAGGAAAATTTCGGCTCGAACCGATATCGATCAAAAAGTAGTCGAATTAATGTGAATAGTAAAGTCAAAGTCAACACTTTACTTTGCATTTATGACATCATAAAGCAAATTTAATAAATGTGAAAATTATGGTGATTGGTGGCATTAATGGCCAAGATTAAGTTGCTTTTTGATCTAAAGGCCAAGATTTGGCCAAAATTAACCAAATTTAATTTTTGAAAAATTTGGAAAGAAAAGGCTTGAAAAGTGTTGCATTTTGATTGGTTGAAAGCCAAATTAATTGGCTTTCTTTGTGCTTAAGTCGGCAAAGTTGGAACAAAAAGGGCCGAAACATTTTCAAAGCCAAAAACCAAAGAGAAAAAAATTTCTAAGTGTTTTTCCTAGTGTACCTGTGAGCCACCAAGGAGAACCAAGCAAATATTCCAAGTTTCCTTCACAAAAGTGGTGTCAAACCATTCCTTGAAGACAAAGGAAGCAAGAAAGCAAGGTAACCTTCTTTGGTTTGCATTTTTTCTTAATTTTTCTCCCTAAAATCCGTGGGATGAATAGTATGAAGATGAGAAAAATTATGGCTTGTTTTGGTTGATTTGGTGCTTGGGTTTTGTTAAGGGTGTGATTAGAAGAAAAACCATGCATTTTGTTTAAAGAAAAACAAAATTTTGGTTGGTTTTCCAAGGGTAAAACCTTGGGTTACTATGTGTAATTGATGAGGAATTGTTCTTGTTTAAGTGTGGAAATGCTTTAAATCATGTTTTGGTTGAATGTAAAGCATGATTTGTATGGTTGTAAGCTTGGAAAAATTTTGGAAATTAAAAACCCTAAAATGGCCGTGGGTTTTACTTTGGGTTTGGTGAATAATTTTTGCATGATTCACTTGATGTTTAGATAGTTTAAATCATGCATTTAATTAAGAAAATGATGGATTTGTGATTGAAAGCATGAAACCAAATGTTGTGCATGTTTTTCTCTAAAATGGCTGTGAGTTATAATGGTGAAAAAACTCTAGAATTTGTGCTGAAAAATGCATGTAAATTAGCTTGAAAATGTGCTAGATAATGACATTGGAATAGCCTAAAATTTGGTTAAAAAATTGAAAAGTTTTGTTTAGGTTTTGAGTATGAAAACTGTGGCTAAAACTAAGGGTAAAATTGAAAGAATTTTGTGGAATGTGGTTCAAAATTGAATTGGAAATGTTGTGAGCTTTTATGTAAAAGTTTGGAAAACTTTTACATAAAATAGGCTTGTGGTATAGTAAGTGGCAGGTACATATGGTTCGAGGCGTACCTAACGCCGGTAGCCTTAAATTAACGCTGAAATGCTGCCGAAATTTCAAAAACGGCATTTGGGGTAAAAAAAGAATTAAAAATAAAAGTTTATGGTCGGGTCGGAAACCTGAGTCCCTAAAGGAAAATTGAATAAGAAAAACCTAAGGGGTGGTTCGTAAATAGTAACCCGTCCCCTTAAAAATGTAAAACGTGAGTAAAACAGAAAAACCGACCCCAAGGGGGGTGTTTTTGGGAAACGAAATAAAGGTCCGAGTCGGGAACGGAAAATCCGAGCCTCGGAGACCTAGATCGGGAACGTCTAGATGAACGTTTTAAATACTAGTAAAACGTCCATTTGAGACTCCGAAACGATAGAAAATCACTAAACCGACGTAAGGGTCGGAATAGTGCTTCCCGAGGGTCGGGAAAGTGAAAAATAGAAATAAAATAGAAACAAACCTGGTAATGAACAGTAAAGAGACAGAAAAGTTCCTGAGAGCCAAAAATGCAGTCTGGATCGAGAAAATTCCGTCAGGGGTAAAATTGTAATTTTGCCAAAATATAGGGGCAAAATCGTAATTTTGCAAAAGTTGAGAAAAATGGGGAAAATGATAAATAAAGCCTAAAAGGTTATAAATAGGTTTTATTTAAGCTTTTTAATGAAAAAAAAAAGCTATAAATGGAAATGAAATTAACAGACAAGGTTTTGTCTGTAGGATCCCAAAATCGACCTACAAGGAGGGCGATCAAAGATCCAAGAAAGAAAAGGGGAAGAAACTGATAAGGTAAGTTCAGACATTTACCTATCTGCAACATATAGCATTATTATTGCTAACTTTGATGTACTAACTATAAGTTAGGTACATATGTGCTACGGGCACTATTATAGAGTAGAGAGAGAGACGAAATGTGCTACGGGCACTATTGAGAATGGGACACATAGTTAATTGTGCTTCGAGTACTAGAGCGAGGTTAATGAAACTCACTCACCTAAAATTAAAATGTGAACCATTCCTAACCACGGGACAATATGAAGTCACCGGGTTAAAATTTTAAAAAGTCAGTAATGAAACCACTTTTGGCGTACTAGCCTTGCGTACAGGGAGGTAAATTTTGCCTTCGGGGCTATGAGATTAAGGCTGTGGAGGTCAGCACTGATGTACCGCTCCCAGTCATGTACAATTTTGCCTTCGGGGCTATGAGATTAAGGCTGTGGAGGTCAGCATTAATGTACCGCTTCTAGTCATGCGCACCTAAATGGTACTGCCAACCTGAGCTCAAAACCAGAACATAATGTAAGATAATTACCTAAAACTGAAACTATACCATAATTAAGCATAAGACAGTTTCGTGAGGGTACTAACATCACGGTAGATGTATTGTTGATATACTGTGTTGTGGTCAAACTTACTATCCATAATGAATAGTGGTCAAAGTTAGTATTCACGAGGAATAGTAGTCAACATTACTATTCATGATGAATAGCACTATTCATAGAAATTTTATTTCTTGCATGTTTGAACTTCTGAGCCTGTAGCTCACCATTTTTGCTTATGTTGCAGGTAAGCGACCAGCTCAGTAGCTTTGTATGACTAGATGGCGGACGGGATAGCGCGTGTCAAATGGGATAGGAGGCCAGGGATATGGTCCTGCCAGAGTCTTTCAGCTGAGCGATAATAGAAAAAGAAAAGTGAAACAGTCTTTTGTAATAATATATATATTTTACGAAAGTACTGTATAATGTAAATTACTTTGTACTTGTAAACAAAGTGATTAGTGGATAATGTTTTCATGATGTTTAAAAAAAAAAAATTCCCCAAAAACGTCATGATTTAAAGAGAGATAGATTAGCCGGCGACCCATGAGAGTACAATCTATCACAGTTAGCGATAAAGCTTAACTGTAATAGTATTGTATGATCTCTACGAAGGGCGGGCCGCCACATAAAAGAGTTACAGGAGCAGTTGAAGGAGCTTCTAGACAAAGGATTTATACATCTGAGCTATTCCCCATGGGGTGCTCTTGTGTTGTTTGTTAAGAAGGATGGATCGTTTTGCATGTGCATTGACTACTGCTGTAAGGACCGCCTCGATCATGTACTTCAATTTTCATTTAATGAGAAATTGAAGAGTAATTTGATGTATTTTAGTGCAATTTTAAAGCACATGGTCAGGTACACGACCGTGTGAGTGGTCGTGTACCACTCAGACTGTGTATGTGTGTGTAGCCGTGTAAGTATACATGGTCATGTAGTAGTACACGGTCAGGTACACGGCCGTGTAAGAGGTCATGTACCACTTGGGTTGTGAACATGTGAGAAGCCGTGTAACTGAACATGACCGTGTATATAGACACGGTCAAGAACACGGCCGTTTAAGAGGCCGTGTACTGCTCGGGTTGTGAACATGTAAAAGGTCATGTTTTGAAACATGGCCGTGTTGAAGAATTTAAACTAGTACACGCCCGTGTCCGGTGTATACACACCCGTGTTACCTTATACACGCCCGTGTTAGAGGCCGTGTTGAAGGCCTGTAACGAGCAGAAAGCCATTACACAGACCTTCAAATTGCATGTAACCTAATTATTATGCAATGAGTACTTAAGTTGGAAAATATAGTATATTTTCCCATTGAATAGACTAAATAGATACGATACTGTTTAAGTGCTATTTATGCAGTGAAAGGGGCGACCGATAATGAACGCGGTTCACCCTATTATGTGTATAAATAAATGAGACATGCAGTGTCGGGAAACTGGTCTGGATGACCATTTCTTGACACAAGACTTGTAAATTGATCACCAGAATGCTCGGACCGAATATCTGAGCACAATAGCTAGAAATAGCTCTAGCAAGGGTACGATATCGAGAAAATGATCCAGATGACCTCTTCTCATTTAGAGACTAACAAAATCAGAGTCGGAGCACTCAGACTAGTCAGTTAAGTAAAAAACAGTGGATAATGATTAAAGAGAAATGCAGTGTCAAGTTATTGGCCAAGACGACCTTAATTGACCTAAAGCTGATACATGAATAGTTAGTAGATTCGATCTGGTTGATTGAGTACAAGACGAGATTTTTAGTTTGAGAGATACGCAGTATCAGGATGAGGGTCAAGACGACCTTTACTTGCCCCGAAACTGATATATTTGGGCTAAAAACGCCCAAATTAGTCAATCGGGCACCTGACACGTTTTTTGAGGTGGGGTCACATATATCCTGAAAACTGGTCAAGATGACCTCCGATGGATGTAAAACTGATAAAAATGGAATCAGCACATCCAAACTAGTTAAGAGAGACTGTGTTCGAAATTTCACCCGGGCACGCCTCGGTTTGCGTGTAAAAGGACAATACAGTGTAGACACAACCACAGTATAGGACATGAATAGTAATCTAGACTGATAATGGGCTCTTAGACAGTATAAAACAACCAAGAATTTATAGTACAAAAATCGGATTTAGAAAACCAATTTTCGGATGAAAATTGGAACACTGTCGAGAAAGGACTGAACACCGCAGTATAAAATTAGACTGCGACGAGAAACCAACATAGATAAAATTTGGCCTTAAATTTCCATGTCCCTTAGTTATAAAAATAGCTGTAATCTGTTGCACACATAGCCCAAAAGGTGGCCATTAAAATATTTCCCTAGCCATGACACACTTGAATATTTTATTCAAGGGTTTTTGAAAAGTTGGTCAACAATAGTTGTTTATTCCTTCCTCCTTCCAATGAGCAGCCACGCCCACTTTGGTCTGAAATTGGGCAGCAAATTTGTCCCAAGATTTGGCTAATTTGGTAGACAATTAAGTAGGATTAAGTCTAAGTGAGTTGATCAATTTTGCCTATAAAAGGCACCCTTTACACAAGTGATTTGTTTCCTTTCTTTTTGGCTTCCAAAACACTTTTCATTTCCCCTTTTTCTCCTAGCTGCAACCGAACCCCTTAAGCCTCCAAACCCTCACTTTTTCAAGCTTTAAATTATATCACAAACTTACTAAAAATCAAACCTCATAAGCCTGTGCTAGGAGGATTTGAATCCAAGTCGTTTTAAGGCACCAAGGGTAAGTCTTCCAAAAATCGATCCTTGTAGTTTTTAGTTTCTGTTTTGATTTGATTTTTAAGAGAAATTTTTGGTATTTGTTCTAGCAAAAATAGACCCCATTCTCTTGGATTCCCATGACCATTTTGGTTCCCCAAGCCTAGTTGAAACCGTGCTTGGTTCAAGGCGTAAACTGAAAAACCTTATCTTGTGTTAGTTGGTTCTAAGTTTTGATCAAGGCCATTTTTGTGTATTTATTTATGCAAAGGGTTTGTAACAAGTTTATATTGAGCCCTTAGATTATCATTTTTAAGTTCGTGTGGTTGTGGTTGTGTTTACATTATTTTTTATGAATGGTTATGTGTGAATGAGAGCATGAACGTTTTAGTGGCTGGACACAAATCTATCCTTAAGGAGAGGCCACGGATTTTGGCCATTTCGATCCCCGTAGTGTAATGACCACCATTTTCATTGCACCTACTTACCATGTAATAAGTTATTAAGGAATAAAATGGACATAATTTAATGTCTTTTAGTGCAAATTTAAGTAACATGGTCAGGTACAGGGCCGTGTGAGTGATTGCGTGCCATTCGGACTATGTATCTATTAATAGCCGTGTGAGTGTATATGGTCGTGTAGTGTAACAAAGTCAAGTACACGGCCGCATAAGAGGCCGTGTACCTCTCAGATAGATGAATGTGTTTCAAACATATGACCGTGTTGAGTAGTCTCAACTAGTATACGCCCGCGTCCGAAATGTACACGCCCGTGTTGCCTTGCACACGCCCGTGTAAGAGTCCGTGTAGAAGGCTATGTAATGAGCCGAGAGCCGTTATAATGACTCTCATGAATAAGAAACTTAATTACTATGTAATGATGTAATTAAATTAATAAACACAGTGTGCTTTTCAGTTGAATGAATTAAACGGATATAGTAACATTTAATTACTAATCATGCAGTGACAGGGGCAACCGACAGTGAAATTGGTCCACCCTATTATGTGAGTGTGCGTGTGAGACACGTAGTATCAAGAAATTGGTTCAGACGACCATTTCATGAATGCAGAACTGATGAGCTAGTCATCAGTATGCTCAAACTGGTCATCTGAGCACAGCAGCGATAATCGCCGTAATAGATGTACAGTATCGAGAAAAGTGGTCTAGATGACCTCTTCTCGCCCAGAGACTAACAAAATCAAGGTCAGAACGCTCAGATTAGTCAGTCAGATAGTGAATAGTGACTAGTGAATAGTAAATAATGAATAGTGAGATATGCAGTGTCAGGTTTGTGGCCAAGACGGCCTTAATCTAGCACAAAACTGATATATTAATAATCAGCAGGCTCAATCTGGTCAATTGAGCACAAAATGTAGATTTTGTTTAAGAGATACGTAGTATCGGGATGAGGGTCAAGTCGACCTTTTCTCATCCCGAAACTGATATATTTAGACTCAGGACGCCCAAATTAGTCAATCAGACACCTGACACGTTTTTCGAGATGGGGTCATACAGACCCCGAAAACTGGTCTAGACGACCTCAGATGGACGTAAAACTAATAAATTTGAAATCAACATGTCCAAATTAGTCAAGAGAGACTATGTTTGAAATTTCACGCGAAAATGCCTCGTTATGCGTGTGTAGTGTCAACGCAGTATAGGCCAAACCATAGTATCAAGAAATCGGTCAAGATGACCTTTTCTTGATATAAAACTGATATATTTGGATTCAGAATGCTCAAATTAGTCATTTGAGCACAAAAAGTATTTTTTGATCGAGAACCATGCAGTATCGGAAAATTGGTCGAGATGAACTCGGATAAAGATAAAACTGATATATTTGGGTTCAGCACGCCCAAATTAGTCAGTGTAGCCTATCTTAAAATTTTTCAAAAAATTAGTATAAAAAGACGAAATTTTTGGGATCCTTCTACAATAGCCCCATATTTTTTTCAAATGTCATTCCCCCCCCCCCCCCCCCCCCTACCCCCCCACACCACATGAAGATGAACAGTAAGCCCCGATCGAATCCGACCTCCGTTTTTGACACCGCCGGCACCATTGAAAAGCTCTCGACGAGCTGATTGCAATGGTGGGCCGAGTCGATCGAACCGACACTGGAGCACGCCACACGTGCCGCCCAAAGCTGCCAGTAGCTGAATTTTTCAAACCGCCATATCTTCACCGTCCGACGTCCAAATTCCATGATTCTGGTCCCAATGGATTCGTGGTGAAGAGTAGAACAAAACGTAGACTTCATTTTATGTTAACAGCCTCCGGATCATGCCCCCCAAACATGCATCGTCCCCACCGTGTCACCGTCGTGGAATCCATCGATTCCAGTGGAGTTGAGTTGCAAGGTCGGTATCAAAATGCTCAGAACAACACGTAGACCAAAAGGCCCAAATTAATTTTGGGCAACAACACCAAAAAATGAAGATCCAACACCGCCGCCGTCATTGACTTTTCGAGGGTCGATTTCCGGTGACAGGAGCCTCGATTGGTGAAATTGACACCACCAATGGGTTCCTCTCGTCAAGCTCTTCAAGATGGTGGTCGCCACTCCCATCGCCGCCATGGTCAAAGCCGGTCAACGGTCGGTCAACGCCAGTAAATGGCTACTCGGAGACCGAAAAATTAAAGAATGGCCCGTTGGCCTATTTTCGACGTTCCGGACACAACCACGGCATCGGATTTGAAAACCGAAGTTTCAAAAGTGAAGAATGCCGATTCAAAGATTGTGTGGTCGAGACCAAACGGTTCATTCGACCGCTGACGATAATGATTTTGGTAGTAGTTTCTATCCCTTGATTCCTCAATTTATTATTGGAAATAATTATGGTTTACTTACTTGAGGAATTGTAAGAAAAAGGGATGAAATGTCGAAAAAGAGAATGTGAGGAAATGTGAATATTTTTACGTAAGAAGCTGAGCTTTTACATAAAAATTAGGCCTCTGGTTTAGTACGTGGCAGGTTAGAATAGGTTAGATGGTTTTGAGGCGTTTCCTAAACACCGGGAACCCAAAAATTAAGCGGAAATGCTACCGAAATTTCTAAAACGGCACAAAGGGGTATTTTAGGAAACGAGGGGTGAAAATGTGATCGGGATGGAAACCCGAGCCCCCTCGATGACTTAGGTCCGGGAAATAAGGACGGACGTTTTGAAGATTAGTAAACCGCCCAATTAGAAATCTCGTAATGTAAGAAAATGACCACTAGGTCAGAATAGTACCACCTGAGGGATGTGTGTGAGCTAAGTATAAAATTTGGAGCAGTTTAATCGGTAAAGGTAACCCCATAGGCTAAATGGTTAATACGCGAGGTATCCGATCAGTTGACTGGTTGGTTAAACAGTCAAGGACCGAGTCTGAACAGGACAGTGTGAGACAGTGATTAATTTGTCAAGTAGACAAATTAATCAAGCCCGATTAGAAATTAGATATCAAAATTCCCAAAGCAGAGCAGTTGGGTACCGATAGGCATCGGTACCACACAACGATAGGTATATTAGTCAATAACAATAGGTATATTAGTCACCAACGATAGAGTGACCTAAGAGCGATGTTAATTAATTTATTGGGTAAATAAATTAATTAACCATGATTAGAAATTAGAAACTCAAATTCTTAAGAAGAGGGCAATTAGTATCGATAAGGATCGGTGTCACTAACGATAGAGTTTTTATTAGTCACTAAAGACCACAGTGACCTAAGAGTGAATGTTAATGCAATGCATTATGATTACAGGGAGGTACCTGTATTATGACGAAGGCGAGAGTATAAACTGTTTGCTGACAGGTAAGTATAACTTCGCCTGCAGCATGGATAAAATGATTTAAAATGATGCTTTTCCAGTATTTTAAGTATGTATCTTGCACATGATGCTATACAGTAAACATAAGAGCATATAGTTTCACAATCGAGTAGATTGATGAAAGAACAAGATAGAAGCCATACGTCCCTACCGTGTAGGATTTTGGGACAGCTTAGAGAAGCATATGGCCAGAAAAGATAAACAAGACGGAAATTAGTAAGCGTGTCATACCGGCCTTTTCAAATAAAGAGGTTCTGAGTTAAAGTAGAAAGTTGAGCATCCGTTGATGGCTCTCCGACTATTTACCACAGGCGTTACCGATGGTCTGTGCACGCACGGTACTGACACATGGGCCCTAAATAGACAAGAAAAGAAAAGAGAAGTTTGAAGCGTAAATGAACATAACCGGGCCATGCATTAGTTATAGTTTGTTACGCTTTCTTTTTCAGTAGAGTGCATACAGTACATGATGCTTCTGTCATGCATAAAGTATGTGAAGTTTTATATTCGGTGTTATGACATGTTATGTGATGACATGATATGTGAGCTGATATGTGATATGCTTATATGGTATGTGATTTATCATATGATATATGTCATGCTTATGATTTTAAGTATGTGCTATGTTTTAAACATGTTTTGCAGTTAACATATTGTACTTACTGGGCGTAAAGCTCATGGAGTGTGTTCATGCTGTAGGTAAGCTTCCTATAGCGTAAACACCAAGGGGCAATGATGGCAGCAGAGGTGGATGTGAGGATGAGGTTATGGATACACCGCGAGTATACTTCCGCATAGTATGAGTAAATAGTATTTTGAACGTTGACAATTAAATAATATTTTGAATAGTAAAGGTTAAACGATATTTTGGAACAGTAAACAGTATACGTATGAATTGTATATTTAAATAGTATTTGATGAATAGTAATCAGATAAATAAGTATATAAGTGTGTATGTATAATTGAAATCTTTATGTTTTTCAAATTCTGCATTTTAATAGTATACGTACGTGAATAGTAAATACGTATGCGTATATAACAAAAAAAAACCCTCTAAATTTATGGTATTAAATTCAGCAAGTTTAAGTATCAGTTTTAAAGAAGTAATAGTTTTAGGTGACGGTCCGGGCCGCTGAGGGCACGAGGCACCACAGTTGGTATCAGAGCGGTTTCCTGCCATCCTACGTCACATCACCGCATGCCTGCCTCATCTGTCCAAGTAAGTTAGTTTTATTTTTAGTCAGTAAATGTTTATCTATTGAAGATAACATTTATAGTAATGAAATGATGAAATCTATGATGGCGAGGATAAGATGAAAAGATGCTAAGATCATTATACAAAAAATCACGACCGTGCAGTGCTAGAGAACTGCTCAGAGAAAGAACATGGATTGCTGCCCGAGTTATACCGATCTTCAGGGCTAGTTGTCCACTAAGTTTCGAGTGGCAAGCAGTACTACTGCACTCCATGAGAATGTCAGGACTGGTTTCACATTATTAAAGTGATTCCTCGATTGTACGCCGTTAATCAGGATAACTGAGTCCTGTTGGCTATTGATATCTCTCAAGAAGATACTCTCGTGTGTATCGAGATCCTCATGACCAGGATGAGCTCTTAACTTTGTCGAGTTTTGCCATACCACGATTGAGCCAATCTCTGAGAGTAGTCCAGCATCAGCCCCAGTTTTTCTCTATGGGCAAGCGGGGAGTGAAACCACCTAAGTTCTCTAGAGTTATGGATATACGAGAATTTGTTCATCGGACTGAAAGACTATAGCTGATGTCCGGCCATACAGTTCTAATGTATGCTATTCGCTACAAGGAACTGATATGGACTTCTACAATACATGCCGAGACAAAAGTGGATTAAGATAGGAGAAGACCTAAAGAGAGAAAGAGACCTTGCCAAACAGAATTAGAAGAACGATCAAGCAGGACTAGCAAGCCTTATCAAGGAAATAGTGAACGCCGAGGGAAAAGTGCTCAACCCCAGGAACCCTGCACAAGCCCAAGGCATTATAGTAGCCACCATTATGGAGGGTGACCCGATAGAACCAGCACCCCAACTGGTCGATGAAGAGTTCATGGCCGAGCACCAGCCAAAAGTACACGAGGGCAATAAGGAGCCGATGGAGAACCCCGAACCAGCCCGTATGTCTCCCGAACACCCCATGAAAGAGGAAGATGACGAGACTCTTTCCAATGGCCATCCCGATGATGAGGGAGAGGAGATCCTCGATCGCTTTAGTAATGATGAATAGATGGGGATGTACGAACCCTAAGTCATCATAGCCAGTGATGACGAGGTCAGTTTCGGCTGAGAAAAAGAGGAGAACCTAGAGGAGTTCTCACTCAACGATAGTGACGATGAGGAGATGCCTGATATTGAATCAGGATTGTCCTTCTAATAGTAGTAACCCTTCTGGGGGAATGTTAGTTATGAAAATATATAAAGGGAAGCAGTAGCTCTCCCCCGTCAGTTATAGCATAATGTACTTGTTGGGATTGCATAGGGGAAGTGTGTGTCACTCCTACTAAACTAGAATCTTGAATATATATATATTATGTGAAATATATTATGAGATAAGCAGTAAAGCTTTGCCCTAGGGGCCAGATATAATTTTTTCCACAGTGTGAGTATGATATGACAGAAAGTGCTAGACGAATCCTAGCACTCAGACGATGTCCTAATACAATCTGGCAATTGTATTGAACATCACAGTATGAGAGAAAGAAAGATGGATATAGTGTGCATACTTATATCCATAATGTTTAAGTAAGATTGTTAAGTAAGAAAGAAAATGATATATGATACGAGTCCCAAGTACAGAATTTAAGAGACTTATATTTTCCTTTCCCGCTGTACGCTAAGGTTACATAGGAAAACATGACAAGAACGAGAGCTTAGTTAAACCCAACATCCCGAGAGGATGAGTTGATAGCACAGATCACAACCATGTGAGAGATGATGGAGAACCAGGAACTGGAGCTAAACCAGCTTAGGGAACAGCTGGGCCAGCAACCCCAGGCACCACAGTCAGTAGAGATGCCAACACAGGAGGCTCCAACAGCCCCAGAAACTCTGAGGGAGCAAGCAGCTCCTCCAGCCCAAGAGGCACTAGCACTCATAGTAATGGCTACTCTCGTAGCAGCAATTGTTCTTTTGCTAATCCCTAGGGAAGGCGACTTGTATGAGAGATTCCGACACATGAAAGCATTAGAATTCTTAGGAATCACCAACCCTATAGAGGCCGATGATTGGCTAATGGATATCCAAGTAATCTTGGATTTTATAGGGATAACAGATAGAGAGAGAAAGTGATGTGTGCATCCTTCACCCTACGCAATGAGGCACGTTAGTGGGGGAAGATGGTAACCATTAGGAGGAACATTAGAGAGATGAGCCGGAGCGATTTCATTGAGGAATTCAAGGAGATGTACTTCAACAAGGAAGCGCTAGTAGCGCAGTAAGACGAGTTCAACAACCTGCACTAAGGGAGTATGACTGTTATAGAGGCAGTCAAGGAGTTTGAGCAGTTGGCTCAACTTTGTCTAGATTTGGTAACGACTAAAAGGAGAAAGTCAAACGAATGCTGAAGATGTTCAGAACGGACATTGCAGTTTAGGTCTGTAGCGAAAGCCACGGACTAGTGACACTAGCAAAATATGTCAGCAAGACTATCTGAGCTGAGTACTGGTCGGCTCATGATAAAGAGCGAGAGCCACAGAATTTTAAGACACAAAAAGAGGAGAAAATGCAAGCTAGGCAGGCTTAGGGGAAGCAAAACCCCGAGTTACAACACAGAGGACAGAATGTGGGAATCGGCCATAATAGCAGGCATTCTAACAACAATAACAAGAGAAAAGGAGAATCAGGACAACCAAGATTCGCAGAAGAATTTCCCCAGAAGAGAAACGACCAAGAAGGAAATGACAGCCAATACCCGACGTGCACAAAATGCAGAAAGAGGCACCTAGGAGAATGCAAGTGGTTGTTTCATCTGTAGCAAGGAAGGCCACTATGCCAAAAACAGCCACTCTAACCCACAGAATCGACAGAATCAACCCCGCACTGGGAATAATCAACTTCACACCACCCAAACCAGGACCGAAGACCCTTTAATCACACAAGGTAGGCTGGAAACTCCAGACAACTAAGGGAGAATCTATGCTTACGCGAGGAATGACGCTGAAGCTGTAACTTCTGCAATGGTGACAGGCCAGCTTTCTATTGCCAACTTTGATGCATTAGTTCTACTTGATTCTGGAGCCACCCATTCATTGCATCATCAGTTTCCGCTAGAAAGTTAGGTAGGAGCTTAGATAGGACAAAATAAACCTTTAAAATGTCACTTCCTTTAGGGGAAGTTTATTTGTATAATTACTTGATACGTCAGGTGCCAGTAATTATCTACGGGAGAGAATTAAGCATTAACCGACGACATGTACGACTATGATGTAATTATGAGGGTGGACTTCTTCACAAAACATAATGTCATCATAAACTGTCGAAGGCGAAAAATCGTTTTCGAACCAATCGGATGCGAAAAGTTCATCTACAAGGGTTTGTCGCCAGAACAACCCAAGACGATGATATCAGTAGTGAAGGCTTGCGAGATGCTATCTAGTGGATGCATGGACAACCTAGCATACATAGTAGATAATACATGAGGAATAGAGATAGGACTCGAGAACGTGCCGATAGTCAATGAATTCGTGGAGATATTTCCAAAAGGTCTTCTGGAACTCTCATCAGAGCGTGAGATCTCGTTCGAGACTGAATGTCTACCAGAATCAACCCCCATCTCTAAAGCTGCCATCTCCAAGGCCCTATACAGAATGGGCTCTGCAAAGCTAAAGGAGCTCTAAGCCCAACTGAAGGACTAAATAGGCAAGGGATTCACTCGACAGAACTGTTCACCCTAGAGAGCACCCATACCATTCGTGAAGAAGAAAGATGGACCTCTGAGAATGTACATCGACTACAGAGAGTTGAATAGGATTACAATTAAGAACAAGCATCCGTTGCCACAGGTTGACGATCTATTTGATCAGCTCTGAGACACTGCAGTGTCCTCGAAGATCGATCTACGTTCAGGGTACCATCAACTACGAATTAGGAATGAAGATGTACCCAAAATAGCCTATCAAATGTGGTACGAACATTAAAAGTTTATGTTCATATTGCTTAGATTGATGAACGCGCCAACAGCTTTCATGAACCGGATGAATCGCATGTTCAAGGGCTATTTGGATAAGTTTGTCATTGTGTTCATTGATGACATACTTATGCACTTTAAGACAAAAGAAGAGCACGAAGAGCACTTAAGGATCATTTTACGCATGTAACAGGACATCAGTTATACGCCAAGTTCTCCAAGTACGAGTTTTGACTGGAAAAGGTCCATTTCCTAGGTCACGTAGACCCCAAGGAAGGAGTATCTATGGACCCGACTAAAATTGACGTAGTTAGCGCGTGGCCAGCTCTGAGAAACATGACGAAGATCCACAGCTTCTTAGGCTTAGTGGGATACTACTGACGTTTTGTCGAGGGTTTTTCAAGGCTAGCCGCACCATTCACAGCATTCACCAAGAAGGGAAAGAGGTATGAGTGGACCGACAAGTGTGAGAAAAGGTTTCAAGAGTAGAAATGAAGGCTCACAAGCTTTCCCATACTGACCATTCCAGATGCTGGTCAGGGAAGCTTTATGATTTAAAGCGACGCATCTAAAATCGAGTTGGAAACTATGTTGATGTAGAGTGGTAGATTAGTCACGTATGCTTCACAACAACTCAAAGACCCTGAGAAGAGCTGCCCAACGCGTAATCTGGAGCTAGCAGCAATAGTTTTTATGATAAAAGCATGGAGGCACTACTTGTATGGAGTCAAGTGCGAGATTTACACCGACCACCAGAGCCTCAAATGTATCTTCACACAGAAATAGCTCAACATAAGGCAGTGTAGATGGCTAGAGTTGGTAAGGATTACAACTGTGAGATCCTATACCATCCGGGGAAAGCCAATAAGGCGGCCGATGCGTTGAGTCAGAAGTATTTTACTATGCTTATGGCTATCAGTGCCTTGTCAGGAGCGCTACAAGGGAGCTATACAGCAGCGAGATCAAGATTTTAACAGGAAGGTTGTCTGACATGACCTTTCCAATCAACGCTCTAAGAAGAGATCAGGATCGGTCAAGGCTTCGAATTGTCCCTGAACAAGCTCAAAAAGGAGGCTACAGAGGACCAAAGTTCAGAGTTTAAGATCCCTAAGGACGACATACTCTACTAGAGAAATAGAGTATGTGTTATGAAAGATGAAGAACTCATGAAGTGAATCCTTTTGGAACCTTATGAGACATCATATTCCGTACATCTGGTGGCGAATAAGATGTACAAGTACTTGAAGGAAGGCTTTTGGTGGCTTGGAATGAAGAATGACATTGTCGAGTCCGTCACCAGATACCTTATGTGCCAGAAGGTTAAGGCAGAACACCAGTGCCCAGCAGGATAATCGTAGAAAATTAAGCTACCCGAGTAGAAATAGGACCAGATTACGATGAATTTCGTAGTCGGATTGCTGAAGATGTCAAACGATAATGACGCAATCTAGGTGATTGTAGATAGACTGACGAAATCAGCTAGATTTTTAGCAATGAAAGTTAGCTACTTGGTGGAATGACTAGTAGAAATCTATGCGGCACAGTTCATGAAACGGCACGGAGTACTAGAGTCGATCGTCTCAGATCGTAGTGGACGCTTTACCTCTAGATTTTGGTGAAGTGTTCAGGCTACATTACCGTTTAAGTGAGAGTTCAGCATAGCATTTCATCCTCAGACCGACAGTTAGTCTGAGAGGGCCATACAGATGTTAGAGGACATGTTGAGACCTATGTCCTAGACTTCAAAGGAAATTGAGATCGGAAGGTACCATTGAATGAGTTCTCGTACAACAACAACTACCATTCCTCGATAGGAATGGCACCATACGACACTTTGTGGAAGGAAATGCAGATCTCTGGCTCATTAGTATGAGACCGGAGAGAAAGGACTAATTAGCTCAGACATCATCAAGAATACCATGGTAGACGTGAAGCTGATACAAGAAACGTTAGATACAGTACACAGTTGACAGAAGAATTTTGACGATAAGCGCTATAGAACCCTTGAGTTTCAAGTAAGAGACTTGGTCTTTATGAAGGCGGCACCCATAAAAGGGGTGGTGCACTTTGAAAAAAAAAAAAAAAAAGCTCAGTCCTAGGTACATAGGACCCTCAAGATAATAGAGAAAGCTGGGAAGGTGGCTTATAGACTAGCACTTCCTCCCGAGTTAGTTACAGTGCACAACGTCTTTCACGTCTTGATGCTGAAGAAGTACGTGCCAGATAGCTCCCATGTTCTTAGCCACGAATCCATTATAGCATACGTTGATCTGACGTACGAGGAGAGACCTATGCAGATCCTACTAAGAGAGGAGAAGGTACTTAGGAATAAAGTATACCGCTAGTAAAAGTGTTGTGGCGGAATCATCGTGTTGAGGAAGCCATATGAGAATGGGAAGAAAACATGAGAAGAGACGTCCCAGAATTCTTCTAATTTTCGAGGACGAAAATTTTGTAAGGGGGGCAGGTTGTAATGACCGCCATTTTCATGGCACCTACTTATCATGTAATAAGTCATTAAGGAATAAAATGGACATAATTTAATGTCTTTTAGTGCAAATTTAAGTAACACGGTCAGTTACAGGGCCGTGTGAGTGACCGTGTGCCATTCGGATAGTGTATCTATTAGTAGCCGTGTGAGTGTACATGGCCATGTAGTGTAACACGATCAAGTACACGACCGTGTAATAGGTCGTGTATTGCTCAGGTAGATGAATATGTTTCAAAGATATGGTCGTGTTGAGTAGTCTCAACTAATATACGCCCGTGTCTGAAATGTACACGCCCGTGTTGCCTTACACACACCCGTGTTAGAGTCCGTGTAGAAGGCTGTGTAGTGAGCCGAGAGCCACTATAATGACTCTCATGAATTATGAAACTTAATTACTATGTAATGATGTAAGTAAGTTAGTAAACACAGTGTGCTTTTCAGTTGAATGAATTAAACGGGTATAGTAACGTTTAATTACTAATCATGTAGTGACAGGGGCAACCGACAGTGAAATCAGTCCACCCTATTATGTGAGTGTGCATGTAAGACAAGCAGTATCAAGAAATTGGTCCAGACGACCATTTCATGAATACAGAACTGATGAGCTAGTCATTAGTACGCTCAGACTGGTCATCTGAGCACAATAGCAATAATTGCCCTAATAGATGTACATTATCAAGAAAAGTGGTCTAGATGACCTCTTCTCGCCCACAGACTGACAAAATTAAAGTCAGAACGCTTAGATTAGTCAATCAGATAGTGAATAGTGAATAGTGAATACTGAATAGTAAATAGTGAATAGTGAGATACGCAGTGTCAGGTTAGTGGCCAAGATGGCATTCTGGCATAAAACTGATATATTAATAGTCAGCAGGCTCAATTTGGTCAATTGAGCATGAAATGTAGATTTTATTTGAGAGATACGCAGTATCGAGATGAGGGTCAAGTTAACCTTTTCTCGGCCCGAAATTGATATATTTAGACTCAGGACGCCCAAATTAGTCAATCGGGTACCTGACACATTTTTCGAGATGGGGTCATACAGATCCCGAAAACTGGTCTAGAAGACCTCAGATGGATGTAAAACGGATAAATTTGAAATCAACACGTCCAAATTAGTCAAGGGATACTGTGTTTGAAATTTCACGTGAAAATGCCTCATTATGCGTGCGCAGTGTCAACATAATGTAGGCCTAACCACAGTATCAAGAAATTGGTCAAGATGACCTTTTCTCGATATAAAACTGATATATTTGGATTCAGGATGCTCAAATTAGTCATTTGAGCACAAAAAGTATTTTTTGATCGAGAACCATGTAGTATCGAAAAACTGGTCGAGATGACCTGGAATGAAGATAGAACTGATATATTTAGGTTCAGCACGCCCAAATTAGTCAGTGTAGCCTATCTTAAAATTTTTCAAAAAATTAGTATAAAAGGACGAAATTTTTGGGATCCTTCTACAATAGCCCCATAATTTTTTCAAATCTCATTTTCTCCCCCCCCCATACCACACGAAGATGAACAGTAAGCCCCATTCGAATTCGACCTCCGTTTTTGATACCGCCGGCACCATTGGAAAGCACTCGACGACCTGATTCCAACGGTGGGCCGAGTCGATCGAACCGACGCTGAAGCACGTCGCACGTGCCGCCCCCGAATTTTTCAAACTGCCGTGTCTCCGCCGTCCGACGTCCAAATGCCACGATTCTGGTCCCAATGGATTCGTAGTGAAGAGTAGAACAAAACCCAGACTTCATTTCACGTCAACAACCGTCAGATCACGCTGCCCAAACTCGCGTCGTCGCCGCCGTGTCGCCGTCGTGGAATCCACCGATTCTGACGGAGTTAAGTTGCAAGGTCGGTATCAAAATGCTCAGAACAACATGTAGATCAAAAAACCCAAATTAATTTTCGTCAACAACACTGAAAAATGAAGATCCAACACCGCCGCCATCATCGACTTTTCGAGGGCCGATTTCCGGCGATAGGAGCCTCGGTTGGTGAAATTAACACCACTAATGGGTTCCTCTCGTCAAGCTCTTCAAGATGGCGGTTGCCACTCTCATCGCCAGCGTGGTCAACACCGGTCAATGCCTGTCGACGATGACTAGGAGACCGAAAGATTGAAGAATGGCCCGTTGGCCTATTTTCGACGTTCCTGACACATCCGCAGCATCGGATTTGAAAATCGAAGTTTCAAAAGTGAAGAACGTCAATGCAAAGATTGTGCGGTCGAGACCGAACGATTCGTTCGACCGCCGACGGTAATGATTTTGGTAGTAATTTCTATCCCTTGATTCCTCAATTTATTATTGGAAATAATTATGTATTAACCATGGTTTACTGACTTAAGGAATTGTAAGAAAAAGGGATGAAATGTCGAAAAAGAGAATGTGAGGAAATGTGAAAATTTTTACATAAAAAGCTGAGCTTTTACGTAAAAATTAGGCCTCTAGTTTAGTACATGGCTGGTTAGAATAGGTTGGATGGTTTTGAGGCGTTTCCTAATCGCCGGGAACCCAAAAATTAAGCGAAAATGCTGTCGAAATTTCTAAAACGGTACAAAGGGGTATTTTAGGAAACGAGGGGTGAAAATGTGATCGGGATGGAAACCCGAGCCCCCTCGATGACCTAGGTCTGGGAAAGAAGGACGGACGTTTTGAAGATTAGTAAACCGCCCAATTAGAAATCTCGTAATGTAAGAAAACGACCCCTAGGTCAGAATAATACCACCCGAGGGACGGGTGTGAGCTAAGTATAAAATTTGGAGCGGTTTAATTGGTAAAGGTAACCCCATAGGCTAAATGGTCAATACTCGAGGTATTTGGTCAGCTGACTAGTTGGTTAACCAGTCAAGGACTGAGTCTGAACAGGTTAGTATAAGACAGTGATTAATTTGTCAAGTAGACAAATTAATCAAGCCCGATTAGAAATTAGATATCAAAATTCCCAAAGCAGAGCAGTTGGGTACCGATAGGCATCGATACCACACAACGATAGGTATATTAGTCAACAACAATAAGTATATTAGTCACCAACGATAGAGTGACCTAAGAGCGATGTCAATTAATTTATTGGGTAAATAAATTAATTAACCATGATTAGAAATTAAAAAATCAAATTCTTCAGAAGAGGGCAATTAGTACCGATAAGGATCGGTATCACTAACGATAGAGTTTTTATTAGTCACTAATGACCACAGTGACCTAAGAGTGAATGTTAATGCAATGCATTATGATTACAGGGAGGTACCTGTATTGTGACGAAGGCGAGAGTATAAACTGTCCGCTGACAAGTAAGTACAACTCTGCCTGCAGCATGGATAAAATGATTTAAAATGATGCTTTTCTAGTATTTTAAGTATGTATCTTGCACACGATGCTACACAGCATACATAAGAGCATATAGTTTCACAATCGAGTAGATTAATGAAAGAACAAGATAGAAGCCATATGTCCCTGCCATGTAGGATTTTGGGACAGCTTAGAGAAGTATATGGCTAGAAAAGATAAACAAGATGGAAATTAGTAAGCGTGTCGTACCGGCCTTTTCATATGAAGAGGTTCTAAGTTAAAGCAAAAAGTTGAGCATCCGTTGATGGCTCTCTGGTTATTTACCACGGGCGTTACCCATGGTCTGTGCACGCACGGTACTGACACATGGGCCCTAAATAGACAAGAAAAGAAAAGAGAAGTTTGAAGCATAAATGAACATAACCAGACCATGCATTAGTTATAGTTCGTTATGCTTTCTTTTTCAGTAGAGTGCATACAGTACATGATGCTTCTGTCATGCATAAAGTATGTGAAGTTTTATATTCAGTGTTATGACATGTTATGTGATGACATGATATGTGAGCTGATATGTGATATGCTTATATGGTACGTGATTTATTTTGTGATATATGTCATGCTTATGATTTTAAGTATGTGCTATGTTTTAAACATGTTTTGCGGTTAACATGTTGTATTTACTGGGCGTAAAGCTCAGGAGTGTGTTCATGCTGTAGGTATGCTTCCTATAGCGTAAACACCAAGAAGCGATGATGACGGAGGAGGTGGATGTGAGGATGAGATTATGGATACACCGCAAGTTTTCTTCTGCACAGTATGAGTAAATAGTATTTTGAATGGTGACAGTTAAATAGTATTTTGAATAGTAAAGGTTAAACGATATTTTGGAACAGTAAACAGTATATGTATGAATAGTATATTTAAATAGTATTTGATGAATAGTAATCAGATAAACAAGTATGTAAGTGTGTATGTATAATTGAAATCTTTATGTTTTTCAAATTCCGTATTTTAATAGTATACATACGTGAATAGTAAATACATACGCGTATATAATCAAAAAAAAATCCCTCTAAATTTATGGTATTAAATTCAGCAACTTTAAGTATTGGTTTTAAAGAAGCAAGTAATAGTTTTTAGTGACGGTCCGGGCCGTTGAGGGCACGGGGCGTCACACTTAGGTTCTAAATTTGGGTCTAGGTAAAACATGGTGTTTTAAGGAAATTTCAATACGGTCGTTTTTGCATCAAATAGCCCTCGGCCAAAAACGAATCTAAGATAGGTTTTTAGAGTGTTTTTCACTCGGTGTCCAAAACCGGGAACAAAATCCAAACCCAGTGTTTAGTCTTGGGTTTTGCTAGAAATGGACCACTTAGAGTCCGAACCGGTTCTCGGACTCACCATGAAAGTTGTAGATCTCGTCGAGACCTTGAAAACCACTCACGTCTATCAAAAATTTGGCTGTTTCAAGCCTCAAACCGAGCCATTTTTACAGAGACGTAAAACTGGGTTTTTTACAAAAAAAAAAAAAAAAAAAAAACTAGGCACCAAGCCTAATTTGAGCATCCATTGATGGCTCTCCAACTATTTTACCACGGGCATTATCGATGGTCTGTGCACGCATGGTACTGACACATGGGCCCTAAATAGACAAGAAAAGAAAAGAGAAGTTGAAGCATAAATGAACATAATCAGATCATGCATTGGTTATAGTTCACCATGCTTCTAGATGCATTCAGTACACAATGTTTTTGTGACACACATGTTATGTGAAGTTTTATAATCATTGATATGATATGTAATATGTGATATGTTAAAGTGGTATATGTGATATATGACTGCTTATATGTTTTTAAGTATGTATTATGTTTAAACATGTTTTGCGATAAACATGTTATATTTACTGGGCGTAAAGCTCACGTAGTGTGTTCATGCTCTAGGTAAGCATCCGACAGCTTAAATCCCAATGGGCAAGGGTGGCGGTGGAGGCAGATGTGAGGGCAAGGTTATGGAGACACCGCGAGTTTATCTTCCACAAAATTTGAGTATTAGTATTTTGAATAGTAATGTTTAAATAGTACTTTGAATAGTAATTGTCAGACAGTATTTTTGAATAGTAATCGTTAAATAGTGTGTTTGAATAGTAACCGTTAAATGGTATTCTTGAATAATAACCATAAACCATATTTTTGAATAGTAATCACTAAATAGTATTTTTAAATAGTAATCATTAAATAGTATTTTTGAATAGTAATCGATATACGTACGTATACAGTAAATACGTACATGTAAAAAAATCCCTAATTTTATGATATCTAGTTAAGTATAAATTGCTAGAAAGTATAAGAAAAGCAAGCAAGTTCAACTTTTAGTGACGGTCCAGGCCACTGAGGGCACGCGGCGTCACAACCATGAGTTAAACAAGGTCACTGTTAAGAATAGGTATCTGTTACCTAGAATTAACAACTTGTTTGTTCAACTAAAAGGTACAGCGGTATTCTCCAAAATTGATCTACGATCAGGATACCACCAACTGCGAATCAAAGAGAATGACATCCATAAAACCACATTTAAGATCCGCTACTGTCATTATGAATTCCTTGTGATACCATTTGGGTTAACCAATGCGCCAGCTACATTTATGGACTTGATGAATCAAGTCTTTAAGGAATATCTAGATAAATTTGTCATTGTGTTTATCGATGACATTCTCATATATTCGAAGACTTGCGAAGAACATGAAGAACATCTGAGGATTGTCCTACAAATGATAAGGAAGCATCAACTCTATGCCAAATTCTCAAAATGCAAATTCTAACTGGATAGAGTACATTTTCTTAGACATGTGGTTTCCAAGGAAGGAATCACCATAGACCCTGCAAAAGTGGAGGCGATCAATAAATGGCCCGTACCTAAGAATGTGACTGAAATACGAAGTTTCTTAGGTTTAGCTGGCTATTATAGAAGATTTGTTAAATGGATTCGTATGACTCGTCGCTCCTATCACGGCTCTTACACGTAAGGAAAAGAAGTATGAATGGACCGAAGAGTACGAGAAAAGCTTCTGAGAATTGAAGAAACGACTAACAAGCGTACCGATACTTACACTTCCTACTAAAGGGGAGATGCTCGTGATTACAGTGATGCCTCGAAAATGGGATTAGGAGCTGTCTTGATGCAAGGTGATAAATGATTGCCTATGCCTCGCGTCAATTAAAAGACCATGAGAGAAATTATCCCACGTATGATTTGGAACTTGCCGCAGTAGTGTTCACATTGAAAATCTAGCAACACTATCTATATAGAGCTCAGTGTCAGATTTATATTGACCACCAAAGTTTAAAGTATTTCTTCACGTAAAAAGAGCTAAATATGGGGCAAAAGAGATGGTAAAATACTATGATTGTGAGATTCTCTATCATCCCGAAAAAGCCAATCGCGTTGTAGATGCATTAAGTAGGAAATCTACTGTTTTGCAAGAACTGTCGATTGGAAAACTTCCAAAGCCATTGCAGCAAGAAATCAACATGTTAAAGGCGGAGCTGATAGTTGGAAAATTGGCTACACTACAACTGGAATCAACGCTGTATGAGGATATTAGAGAAGCTCAGAAACAAGACCTGAAGCTAGCAAGTCCTCAAGAGGGAGTGTCTAAAGATGGATTAATCCTACATTAGGGAAGAATTCATGTTCCAGATGATGAAGGATTAAGAAGGCGAATTATGGCAAAAGCCCATGAAACGCCATATTTAATACATCCTAGAGCCAGTAAGATGTACGAGGATTTGAAGTTACAATTTTGGTGGAAAGGGATGAAGAAGGGCATTGTTGAGTTTGTAAGCAGATGCATGACGTGTCAGAAAGTTAAAGCTGAACATCGTCATCCAGGCAGAAAATTAGAACCGTTGGAGATTCCTAAATGGAAATGAGAACATATTACAATGGACTTTGTGGTAGGACTACCGAAAACCCGAGAAGGTTATGATGCCATTTGGGTTATTGTTGATAGATTAACAAAGACAGCAAGGTTCATTGCTGTGAAAATGACCTTTTCGTTGGAAAAGTTAGCGAGCTTATATGTTAACCACATAGTCAGGTTTCATGATGTTCCTAAATCCATTGTGTTAGATCATGATCCTCGATTCACTTCGAATTTCTGGACATGTGTGCCAGAAGCTATGGGAACAGAAGTGTGTTTGAGCACAGCATTCCATCTATAATCAGACGGGCAATCTGAGTGAACAATTCAAACACTAGAAGACATGCTTCGCACGGGTACAATCGATTTCCCAGGGGGCTAGAATGAGAAACTTCCATTAGTAGAGTTTTCATACAATAACAGCTACCAAGCCTCGATAGGTATGGCACCTTATGAAGCTCTATATGGAAGAAAATGTAGATCACCAATTCATTGGTATGATTTACAAGAAAAACGACTGCATAAGATAGATTTTGCATAAGAAACAGTGGATGCAGTTACAAAAATATAGTAACGGATGAAAATAGCCTAGAGCTGACAGAAGAGCTATACGTACAAAAGACAAAGATCCCTAGAGTTCAACGAAGGGAATTTCATGTTCCTAAGAGCCTCGTCGATGAAAGGAATAATGCGTTTTGGAAAAAAAGGGAAATTAAGTCCAAGATATATTGGACCATATGAGATTATCAAACGCATTGGTAAAGTTACTTATAGGTTGGCGTTGCCTCCAGAAATGTCGGCAATACACAATCTGTTTCACATGTCAATGCTGCAGAAGTATATATCAGATCCATCCCATATGTTGGAACATGGACCAATCCAGATTCAGGAAGATCTGACTTATGAGGAGAGGCCTGTTCAAATTCTAGCACGCGAAGGTAAAGTTTTGAGGAACAAAACGATCCCATTAGTCAAAGTACTGTGGAGAAATCATAACATTGAAGAGGATACATGGGAATGAGAAGACGATATTAGAAGTTTGTACCCCCGCTTATTCTAATTTTATAAGGAGGGGTGAATGTGATAACCGGGAATTTTAGAATTTCAGAGTAGGTTAAAATTGTATATATATCAATTTTAATGAATAAAATATGAAAAAGTTGTGTTTTAATACTGTTGTGAATACTATAAAAATGTTCCGGCAGTGTTAAAGTGAGTGAGTTTGGGGATGGAAAATCTTACTAAACAGAATCGGGTGAGACGGTTCGAAATCTAAGCCAAAAACCCTAGAGAGTGCACTGAAATGCACTAAAAAGATAAAGAAAAATTTACGGTAGAGAATTTTGACCAAAAGAAAGCAAAATAAAACAAACCGATCACACCGGAGGCGCCCGAAACCCGCCTACATGATTTCGGTAAAGTTCCGTTCAGTTTAACTTTCAGTCAAAGTTTGACCACAAATTAATTAGTGAATTAATCCTTTAATATTATAGGATGACATCTTATGATGTCATAAATGTAAATTTTGGAAGGCTTGGAAAGTAATTTGGCAAGGTGTGAGGTTAGGATTCATTGCTTTTTTGATCAATGGTTAAGATCATGCCAAAATAACATTGAAAAAATGATGTGGAAATTTTGGTTATTTGTTTTAATGAATATGTGAGTTTGATACTATGTTCCTTCAAGCATGAATTGGAATAATGAAACAAGAAATTTTGTTGTTTGTTTTACATAGAACCCGTGGCCTATGTGTGCTTGAAATGAGAAAAATTTAGAGTTGATAAATGATAAGGAATGTGTAATAAAAGCCCTAGGAAAGAAAACAAAATTTTCCTGTGTGGTTTTATATGAAAACCATGGCATTGAAGGCTAGGATTGAATGAAAATGTTGTTAGGTTTTTAATGTTGATTTGTACATTTGAAAACCTAAGAATAATATGTGATAATTGCTTAAGGTGATGAAAAATATTTGGTGTTGATTATCATGGGAAACCAAGGCTTTGATTTGGAAAAAAAAATTTGATGATGTGTGTGTTGATCTTTGAATATTGGTTAATGCGGAAAATTTTTATACAAAGTTTGGTAACTTTGTATAAAATAGGTTTCTTGTATAGTACGTGATAGGTACAATGGTTCTGAGACATACCTAACATCGGGAAAACCTTAAAATACAAGCGAAAATGCTGCCAAAAATTTTTAAAACAGCACAAGGGAATTTTAGGAAACGAGGGGTAAAAATATTAGACTCGGGAAGGAAATCAGGACCTCTCGGTGGATTAGGGTTAGAAATGGAAAACCAACCCAAGAGAAAAAGCAAACCGACCCTTAATGACTAAAATGCCTAAAACGGAAAATTTTCACGTTAGGGGTATTTTGGGAAACGAGGGAAAAATTAGGCCGGGATAGGAAACCCGAACCCCATGAGAACCGAGACTAGGGGGCGGGAATGAAAAATGTTTCAAGAGTAGTGAAATATCCATTTGAGGCTCCAAAACGCTAGAAAAACGAAAAATAACCCTGGTTGTCGGATGAATAGTAATCGAGGGTCGAAAAATAAATAATTGAGATTTTGTGGCCAATAAAGCTATAAAAAGATATAGAAGCCTAGGAAATATTATTTTATAATATTGGGCTTAGAAAATTCGGGATAAATGATAGAACAAAATAGTTACAGTCCCGAGACCCATTAGGGTTAAAATGGTCACTTCGGCCAAAATATTCCCGAAAGACTCGAAAAGAACCATTAAGGATCTAGAATACTTAAAATAAGATTCTAAAAGTCATAATGAAGATTTTAAGATTAAAAAAACTAAAAATTCTGAAGAACACGAGCGTGTAAAAGGTTACACAGCCGTGTATGGGGGAAAGTTTACAACCTGAGAAGTACACGGGCTTGAACACGGGCGTATACCAACCCGTATACAGTTACACAGCCAGATAGTAAACAACACAGCCATGTAGTGAAAAACCGAGAGGTACACGGTCATGAACACAGGCGTGTTGAAGGCCGTGTACCATGTTACAAGTTGAATTATGTTGAAAAATTTATAACAAAATGAATATATCTAAAATTTTAATTAATGATGGGTATTAACATACAATATTTGGTCTATAGGGACCCAAACTAGAGAAAAAGTTAAAACCATGGAGGATTTCTGAGGGTGGACACTGTCACATTTTCAGTAAGTTCAAGCATTTTCATGTCTGCAACATGAAATACTGTGATATTGTGCTTAGTACAAGTTGTACGTCATTTGTTAAGTCCTATGGACCTTGAGGTTTAGTTAGTACAGCACATCCCACATAATAAGAAGGGGAGAATAAAGAAGAGCTACAGGCAATAAAAGTTAATGACCTTAAGGTAATGATTAATGTTGCTTGGTCAAGACTAAAATTGAAAGATGGTAATAAAATCGCCTAAGGCGTATCGCCCCTCCAACATTATGGTGGAGGTTTTACAGGTCCTTTGGGGATATAATAATCGCTACGAGTGATAAGGGCTGGAGAGGAAGAAGCTTTAGGGTCGCTCCCTAGGCCCTCATAGTCGGCGCGCTATAAATTATCGATACGGCCATCAAGAGCTTGAAACTAGAACATAAATAAAGCTAACAGAGAATAAAGTGATGAAAGCCATAACAGCGCATAATTGAGTATAACCGACACTAGCACTAAGTGCAGTGATTTCGGTTAGGGTAATATAAATAGTAACCGGTTAGGGTAACAGTTACTATTCATCGATCAAAAGTCAAAATTACTATTTATGATGAATAGTATTATTCATAGGAAATTAGATTTTGATGTTTTTGAATCTATGTGATTCTTATTAAGTATGTTTGAACTTACTAAGCCTGTTAGCTCATCAATTTGTTCATGTTACAGGTAAGAAACCTGTCCAATAGACTACATGGTTGGCGGCAGGATGTGTGCGTGTCAAGGGGATAGGGAATTCACTGTGGATCTGGTTCTACGATAAGTCTTCCGCTGGGCATAAGGAGTTAGTGAATTGAAGAGAATGCGTTTTGAAAAATACAGTATAAATATATTATATGTTGTACAGTGTGTCATACTCAAAAAGACATCTAAAAACTAGTGTTGTATTTTACGAGGCTTTCATACTTAGCTTTCTTTTAAGAAAAGTGGGTATTAAAAAAGAAAAAAAAAATTATAGGTGAAATTTGGGCCCTGAAAAATAAGAGATGAGAGAAAAAGAGTTTTAAATGGCGATCCAGATTCGACACACGGGCTGTCTTGGTCGACAACAGAGCCGGTTCATGATAGTTTTAGTGTGGTTGGATTCGGGGGGCGCCACAGGGCAAGTGGGAGATTGTTAGGAAATGCCCTAAGCATTGGAGACATTTTTATGCATTTATTTTGAACTGGATAATAAAATTATAATATAGAGGTTTTGTCCTTATTCTATTTACATGTTGAAGTAAATGTAAGCAAATATGGCTCACTGACTGCTTGTGTTAAAACTGTTAGAACATTGCATGCAATGGACTTTTGTATGTGAGAAGACAATGTTCTAAAGTAAGCAGTCTAAACTAAGGTCTGTAGTCTATGGGGTAAGACTGAGCATCTAACTCATGTTAAGGCTATTATGTTATCTAAAGCCATAGTGGGGACGGTTTGTCTTGTATGTCCGGAGCATAGACTCCTAAGTAGAGACATAGATATATTACTTAGTGGTGACATATTAGACCGGAACTAAAGCGTGATTTATCTGTAGCAATAAAATCGATAAAAATGCATCAGAGCAGCGCAGCGGAACAATTAAAATTTTTTTAAGATCGTTAAATATCTCATGATGCCATATACAATAAATCAACAACAATAAAACTCATACCTCAAGAAGACGCCAACTGTAGGAGGAGAATGACTGGAGGGCTTCAACCAACTAGTCTTCTCTACTATTCTCCAATTCCTAGATGGCAGAGTGTGTGGGCACTCAGTTCCTCGACCGGTATGCTAGCACTGCTAGTCTTCTTCCGACCACCCAGATCTCTAAAGAACTTTTTGTCACGGTGAGTTGTGCAACAATAAGCCTGTTCACCTGAGAGTCTGTGGTCTAAGAGAACTAGAGTGGCAGGACATCTATTTATAGACTTGCATTAGGTGATCCTCTGAATTTGAAGATTAAAGGTCCTGCCACTCCAGTTCTTTCAGACCACAGACTCTCAGGTGAGCAGGCTTATTGTTGCACAATTTACCGTAACAATGAGTTCTTTAGAGATCTGGGTGGTTGGAAGGAGACTAGCAATGCTAGCATACCTGTCGAGGAACCGAGTGCCCATACACTCTGTCATCTGGGAATTGGAGAATAGTAGAGAAGGCTAGTTGGTTAAAACCCTCCTGTCATTCTCGTCCTGCAGTTTGGCGTCCTCTTGAGGTATGAGTTTTATTATTATTAGTTTATTGTATATGGCATCACGAGATATTTAACGATCTTGAAAACTTTTTATTGTTCCGCTATACCGCTCTGATGTGTTTTTACTGATTTTAATCCTATAAAATACACATAAATCACTTGATTTCAAACTTAAATGAAACTAAACCTCAAAGAGGGGTTTTCGGTTTTTACCTTGTATGCTATGAACCAAGCACAATCTAAACCAAGGGGTGGGTAACCAAAATCCGTGTAGCTCTAGGTGAAAAGGAAGGTTGGCATTGGCTAGAAAGAAAACACACAAATCTCTTCTTAATAACAAGCTAGAAACCAACTAAAAATACAAAGAGAATGTCCTACCAACTTACCTTGGAATGACCTTAAAATGATCTTGAGTGGAAGCCTCCAACACAAGCTTGAATGGGGCCGATTTTTGGAAAGTTTTTGGCTAAGTTTTGTGACGTCCCGCCCTATGTAGGGTTAAAGAGTACTATTACAGTCAGCTACTGTCACCAACTGCGATAGACTGTAACCACTTGGGTCGTCGGCAACTTACTTTTAACTTACTTTTAACTTATTCTAATACCACCTTTGACGACTGGTATCTTACTTTTAACCTACTTTGTTTAACAAGCTTATTTTAACTTCTTATTTGAACATGAAAATTGGGGATAATTTTTTTTTTCTTTTTTAAAACTTTAAACTTGCAAATCATATCGTGGTAAAATATTTACTAAAGTAAATACATTACTGTAACTTGATATACATCATAAAACATCATTTTAACATTCTTTTCATTACTCTTTTAAACAGCTCAGCGGAAGACTCATAGCAGTACCATAACCCTTGCCCAGTCCCTTGGCACATGCAGATCTCATTCGTCATCCATCACTTGTCTTATTGTCATGCAGGATGCTTACCTACAACATAAACAAACTTGTGAGTGACAGGCTCAGTAAGTTCAAATATACATTGACGACATATAGCAATTCATACCATATAGTACAAGATGATTCCGATACCTACTGTAGCCACAAAACATTGCATATCATATACCGTATATTACTTAACATTATACTTATCACACATAACCTTATAAACATACTTGTACATATCTAAACACACTTTACATCATAATCCTACTTTCACACTTAGTATCGTAAACATACTTAATGTACTTTATACGTACTTAACATCACAAACATACTTTTGTATTTATCATGCTTTAATCTCATATACATACTTTCATATTTGAACCTCGTGAACTGACTATAACGTCGTGAATATACTTAACATACTTGGCATCATGAACATGCTTTTATACTTAACATACTTGAAACATCGTAGTCATACTTGAATATACTTGAACATCGTAAACATAGCTTATTTAACGTATGTTACATATCGTAAACATAACATATATATCATACTCATTATTGTGAAAATACTTTCACATTTAACATAATAAATATACTTGTCATGCTGAAATGCATAAAACATCGTAAATTATACTTACATATACTTAAATATCCTTAACGTCATAAACATACTTTCATACATACAAACATTGCATACATGTATCGTTTATTATTTAGACATTCGTATTTAAGTATAACATGCATATGTATCATCATATAGAGCATACTTAACCTAATATGATTAACTTACGTTTATTAACTTATGCGTAATAGTTATAACATATCATATTTTTAGCAGGAACATTAGTCATGTAATACTTGCTTATTACCATGAGTAGTACTATTCATTATAAATAGTAACTTTATAACGTTATGTTTGCTTAACATTAATACTTAAACGTATTTAACATCATTCATACCATTTCTGACAGAACATATATGATACCAATTATGACATCAAAATATTAACACAACATATATCATACATTACTTTAGATTTTATACTTAACATATATAATATTTAAAACATACTTATACATACTTTTTATCATAACCATACTTGACATAATGCACACCGTGAGTACACTTTCATACTTAACATGCTTTAAACCTACTTAATATCCTAAACGTACTTGCATTCTTGACATGTTCTAAACATACTTAATATCTTGAACATACTTTTGTGCTATCCTCTACGATTTACTTAACATTAAACTTCCAAATCCGGGACGTACTACCAATTGGGAGCCCTATAATAACTGAACAGAATTTCATACTTATCATTATAATAATTTAAACATAGCATATTGATCATAAGCTTAACATCATAAATATAACATACTTGACACACTTGTTATTGTGAAAATACTCTCACATTTAACATCATGAATACACTTATCATACTTAAATACGTAAAACTTTGTAAATATACGTAAGCATCATAAATACATTTATGTATGCTTAAATATCCTTAACATCAAACATAACATGGATCATTAACATAATAAATAATATGCATTGCTTTTGTATTACTATTCACTATAAATAGTAACTCTGACCATGAACACTACTGTCGACTGCGAACAGTACCGTTGACCGTGAACAGTGACTTTGATTGCATTGGTATTCATAATGTTAGTATATCTTATGCTCGTTTATGGACTGTATATTTTTATTTTTATTTTCTTGAGTCTTTATCTTGTAGGAAAATAAATCGGTAAAAAACGTATCAGAGTGGCGCAGCGGAATAATAAAAATTTTTAGATCGTTAAATATCTCATGATGCCATATACAATAAACCAACAACAACTAAAACTCATACCTCAAGGACGCCAATCTTGTAGGAGGAGAATGACTGGAGGCTTCAACCAACTAGCCTTCTCTACTATTCTCCAATTCCTGAATGGCTGAGTATGTGGGCACTCTGAACCTCGATCGGTATGCTAGCACTGCTAGTCTTCTTCCGACCACCCAGATCTCTAAAGAACTTTATTGTCACGATGAGCTGTGCAACAATAAGCCTGCTCACCTGAGAGTCTGTGGTCTGAGAGAACTGGAGTGGCAGGACCTCTATTTATAGACCTGCATGAGGTGATTCTCTGAATTCGAATTGGACTAGGAAAAGATTTTCTCCCTTATCCATAACCAAAAAATCCGAATTTTCCAAGGGAGAATCTCCACAATTAAATTCGGTTTTCTTAGGATAAATCCAATCTAAATCTAAACAAGATCTTAACTAGAATTTTATCCCCCTTTTTCAACCAAAAAATCTGAAATTTCTAGGAGAAAATATTCTCCAAATTTTCGGCCACTTTTAGGATAAGGAAGAATCAAAATTCCACAAGGATTTTCAAGCTTGAATCTTATCTCAACTTTATCCAAAAATAACCGAATTTCCTAGGAGAGATTCTCCAAATTTTCGGCCACTTTTCAGGGAAGGAGAGAATCCAAATTCAACTAGGATTGAAGCTTGAATTTTCCCTTGAATCTTATCCACAAAATCCGAATTTTTCATTGAGGATTATCCTCAAAATTTTCGTCCACTTTTGTTGGGATTTAGATTCAAAATTCAAGTAGGATTCTAACAAGATTATCCTCTCCAAATCCATCTCAAATTTGAATTTCAAACCTTGTGGATTTTCCACAACAAATTCGAATCCTACTTGGACTGTGATTCAAAATTTGAATTTCAAATTTCAATTTCAAATTTCAAATTCAAATTTCAAATTTCAAATTTCAAATTTCAAATTTAAATTTCAAATTCAAATTTCAAATTCAAATTTCAAATTTCAAATTTCAAAATTCAAAATTCAAATTTCCAAATTCAAATTTCAAATTCCACAAAACGGTTGTGTTTCATATTCTTGTTCTCATGGATAATTTTCTACAACTCCAATCCAATCTCAAATAAAATCATGGCAACTTTATTTGGAGTTCGAATAATTATGTACTCTATTATCCAAAACAAAATCTGAATCAAACCGGAGAGAATCTTGTCTACCATCCTAATCCTGTATCATCACCATCTATGCATAATAAACCAGCCAATAGCATACACAAATCAATTTGCCAAACGTTAAGGAATTATGTGGAGCTAGTAGAGGGACTGATTGGATATATATAATCGGGCTCCCGTGATTCCATATGATCATCATTCTTTACCGAACAACTCAATCATATGATCACTAGTTTTAGAGTCACACCACTATAAACCTGAAACTGAACTCCCAATTATATACCGTATTACGTAAGCCTGTGACGAGCTACTATCCAATGACCTTGTCATATATGCAAAACCCTCATATGATATCCATGATCAGCCTTAGGTCAAAGTCCGTTTAATCCTACTGATCAGGCTTTCCATTATACTACCGAATTAAGAAAATGATTATTCACTATATGTGAATAAGAAGTCATCCACCCAGCAGACGACCCAAGGCCTTGTCCATTTTCACATTCAGTATAATGCCTTTAAGAGGATACCTTTAACTCCTCAGAGCTATGATTCAGATATCTGCAAACAAACCCTTCATCGTATATAAGTCATGCACCCAACAAACCGGTCTATAAGCTTACTACCTCTGAGACGCTTTAGCCATTGGAACATCAAAGTACACAAGTCATATACATGAAGTAGTTCATTTACTCAGGATTAAGGTTATTGCACAATGAACGTCAAAAGCAGATTGATCCACTCATAGCGGACTACGTAGATCAATCACGCTTTAGTCCCGGTCTGATATGTCACGACCAAGCAACATATCTATGTCTCTACTTGGGAGTCCAGCTCCAGACAGTCAAGACAGACCGTCCCCTTCAAGGCTTTAGACAACATAATAGTCTTAACATGAGTTAGATGCTCGGTCTAACCCCATAGATTACAGACCATAGTTTAGACTGCTAACTTTAGAACATTGTCTTCTCGCATACAAAAATCCATTGCATGCAACGTTCTAACAGTTTTAACACAAGCAGTCAGTGAGCCATATTTGCTTACATTTACTTTAACATGTAAATAAGACGAGGACAGATAACAATGTAATGAATAACCTCTATATATAATTTTATTATCCAGTTCAAAATGAATACATCAAAATGTCTCTAATACTTAGGGCATTTCCTAACAATCTCCCACTTGCCCTAAGCCAGCAGATGTGCCATGTTACGCATCCCCATCGCCTCTACATGCCTCTCAAAGCTTCTAGCCACCAAAGTCTTAGTAAAGGGATCAGTGATGTTGTCCTCGGACGCGATCTTACATACATCCACTTGTCCTGTCTCCACATGCCCTCTAATAATATGATATCTCCGATCGATGTGCTTGGTCCTCTTGTGGTGCCGAGATTCCCTTGTGTTGGCAATAGCCCTTGTATTATCACAGTAAAGTGTGATAGGCTTGTCAACAGCCGGAATGACCTCAAGGTCTCTAAAGAACTTGCGGAGCCAAACCGCTTCTTTAGATGCCTCAGCCGCAGCCACATACTCAGCCTCTATAGTAGAGTCAGCTGTGCAGCCCTGCTTCACGCTCCTCCACACAATGGCGCCTCCTCCGAGTAAAAACACTGATCCAGATGTCGATTTTCTTGAATCCTTACAAGTCTGGAAGTCTGAGTCCGTGTATCCTACGGGTGTTAGGTCCCCTCCAGAATACACCAGCATATAATTCCTCGTTCTCTTAAGATACTTTAGTATATGCTTTACTGCTTGCCAGTGCTTGGTTCTAGGATTCGCTTGATATCGACTCACCATACCTACTGCAAAACATATGTCCAGGCGAGTGCAAAGCATAGCGTACATAAGGCTACCCACAGTGGATGCATAAGGGACCTTACTCATACGCTCTCTTTCTTCCGATGTCTTGGGACAGTCATCCAATGAAAGAGTTAGATCGGCAATAGAAGGTTGTGAGCCTTTCTTTGCCTCTAGCATTGCATATTTGTCAATTATTTTATCTATGTATGAAGCTTGGGATAACGCTATCATTTTGTTCTTTCGATCTCTGAAGAGACGAATGCCTAGAACATAATTAGCTTCTCCCAAGTCCTTCATGTCAAACTGTTGGTGTAACCAAAGCTTGACCGATGATAAGTTCCCTATATCATTCCCAATGAGTAGTATATCATCGACATAGAGTATCAGAAAGACTACTTTTCCATCCTTAATACGTTTATAAACACAAGGTTCATCAACGTTCTGCTCAAAACCAAATGTCTTAATCGCTTGATCAAACCTCTGGTTCCATAAGCGGGATGCCTGCTTTAATCCATAAATGGATCTAAGCAACTTGCAGACTTTCCTTTCTTGGCCTTTCACTACGAACCCTTCGGGCTGTATCATATAGATACACTCTTCAAGATGGTCATTCAAGAATGCCGTCTTGACATCCATTTGCCAGATCTCATAATCGAGAGCCGCAGCAATGGACAGAAGAATACGGATAGACTTCAGCATAGCAACAGGCGAAAAGGTTTCCTCGTAATCGATTCCAGCCTTTTGCGTGTATCCCTTTGCAACCAGTCTAGCTTTGAAAGTTTCTACTCTCCCTTCCGCATCCTTCTTTCTTTTGTAGACCCATTTGCATCCAATGGGTTTTATCCCATCCGGCAAATCTACAAGTTCCCAAACAGAGTTGGATTTCATAGAATCCATCTCATTGTTCATAGCCTGTTTCCAAGATTTAGAATCAACATCATTTATAGCTTCATTATATGTGACCGGATCTTCCTCATGCTCATGAGCCTTGGCCTGGTATACCTCAGCATTATACATGAAGAAATTAGGTTTCTTAGAAACCCTCCCACTACGACGAGGCACCCTAAATTGTTGATCGTCTGCAGGTCTTTCACTGGAACTCGGACTTGCGTCCAAGACCGAAATCTGTGGAGCAGTTCTTTCACCTGATAACTCCTCTAGCACCACTTTGCTTCGAGGCTTAAAGTCATTCATGTGACTTTCCTCCAAGAATGTCGCATGGGTTTAGACAATGACTTTTTGTTCCTTCGGGTTATAGAACAGACCTCCTTTAGTTCCTTTTGGATACCCTACAAACATGCATAATTCTGATCTTGGTTCCAACTTTTTCGCATCCCCATCCAGTACATGTGCCGGGCAGCCCCATATTCTCATATGTCCAAGAGAGGGCTTCCTGCCACGCCACAATTCATACGGAGTTCTAGGAATTGATTTGCTCGGAACTTGGTTTAGAATATAGCATGCCGTTTGTAAAGCATATCCCCAAAATGATAATGGCAGCGTTGAATAACTCATCATGGACCGTACCGTATCCAATAAGGTCCTGTTTCTCCTTTCGGCTACACCATTCTATTGTGGAGTACCAGGAGCAGTCAATTGGGATAATATCCCGTTCTCTACAAGATGTCCTAGAAATTCATCGAAGAGGTATTCGCCACCTCGATCAGATCGAAGTGTCTTTATGGATTTATCCAATTGCTTTTCCACTTCCGCACGATACTCTTTGAACTTGTCAAAGGTTTCACTCTTGCGGTGCATCAGATACACATATCCATACCTTGACTAATCATCTATAAAAGAGACATAATACTCGAACCCTCCTCGTGCTGTGACGTTCATGGGGCCACATACGTTAGTATGCACAATTTCTAAGGGCTCCTGAGCCCTTGTACCCTTAGCTCCAAAAGACCTCTTAGTCATTTTACCCTCTAGACAAGACTCACATTGGGGAAGTCGTACCTCCTCCAGAGATTCCAGAGGAGCGTCTTTCACCAATCTTTGAATCCTATCCTGATTAATATGACCAAGTCTTAAATGCCAAAGATACGCCTTGTTAGAGTGAGAAACTTTCAACCTTTTAGAGTTATCAATTAATTCAGTGTCAAGCTGTGAGTACATCTTTGGTTTGATCAAATATAGGTTTCCATCCATCCATCCAGAATAGATAAAAGACTTATTTCTACGAATATCAACTCTTTTACTAAAAGAAACTGAATAAGAATCCTTTATTAAACAAGCTACCGATATAAGGTTCCTCCTAAAATTAGGAACATAAAAACAGTCTTTCAATAAAATAAACCAAAATTGATCAAAATAAACATAAACATCTCCCACTGCCTCAGCCACCACAAAGCTACCATCTCCGATCCGCAACGAGAGGCTCCTATTATGTAGACTTCTCGTTTCTACGAACCCCTGCATAGAAACACAAACATGATTAGTGGCACCCGAATCAATGACCCAAGTGTCTTTCGATTCTTCCACCAAACACGCTTCCAGGTAATGAAGTTCCTTACCTTCCTTGCCCTTGGCGGCTAGGAATTCCTAGCAAGCCTTCTTGAAGTGACCTACCTTCCCACAATGGAAGCATTTTGACTTTTTAGGGTCCTTTGGCTTCTTGTTCTTGTTCTTCTTCTTCCCGTCCGAGACAGGAGGATTAGAAGAACTAGAAGCCACTTGCTTCTGATTTGGCCTCTTCCTCTTCCGTGAGGGATTGGAAGATTCTGCCAAATTGGCCTCTCTTTTAGGTCGAACCACATCCTCATCCCTGATCATCCGCTCATAAGCCTGTAGTTGCTTCATGAGCTCGGTTAGTCCTAACTCCTTTGTCGTCAGATTGTATGCGGCCTTAAACCCCACAAAATCTTTAGACAAAGTCTTGAACACCATCTTGATCTGGGTGTTATAGTCTAACTCAGCACCATTCTCGGCAGCCTCAGCGAAGAATCCCATTAGAGTGATCATATGGTCCTTCACCGGAGTACCCGCCTTTTGCTTGGAGTTCATAATGCTGGTGATAGCGGACTGTCGAGCCAATTTTTCTTGGCCTCCAGACATGTCCTCCAGATTATCCATGATCTCCCCAGCAACTTGATAAGTCTCATGCTACTTTTGTAAAGCACTCGTCATGCTAGCAAGGATGTAGCATCAAGCTATCTCATTGGATTCTCTCCAACGATTATAGGCAACCGGGACCTCCTCAAGTGGTGTGTTAGGTTTGGGCCCAGGTGGGCATGGTTCGTCCAGCACGAACTTGTGTCTCTCACAGCTGAGAACTATTAATAGATTTCTTTTCTAATCTTTATAATTGTCGCCATTCAACTTATTTTCAGTAAGTATTGAAATGAGGGGTTTCGGTGACATTTTGAACTGAAATAAAATTATACTAGACATCATTACAAAGCCTAAGCAAATATACAGATAATTTAGCAAATAAAACATACAAGTATGTTCCTACATGAAAGTTGAAAAACATGTAGCATTGCAACGGTAATTCTCAGCACCTATCGCCCCAAGCCACCGAGGGGTGGTCATGAGAACAAATAGCCGGAACATGGACCCCGTCCAATTAATATATGTTGCCTTAATTCCTCCAAGGTTAAGACATATATTAATAACCGCTTATTTGGCCACCAGTTTAGTTAACAGAGCTTCTAGGGAAGGTTAATAACTAAACGAGTCTTGAGTGTATAACCATTGTTTACGTAGCCCGATCCACGTCCTACCAAGCCACCGAGGGGTGGTCATGAATAGGATCGTACCCGAACACATTTTCCACATAGGAGATCCAATCTAGTATACCGGCGGCGATAAACACCTACCGAGGGGTGTGGTCAGGGCAGAACTGACGCAAGGCGTTACCATGCTTTCACATATGGATCAACAATGGAGGCCGTGGGTTTTGTTTGAAACCCTCTCCCACTCAATATTTTGAAAAACATGCAAGTTTTGACAAATTATGTATGATCAATATAGTATGAGTGGCACTCACCTATCCTATATGACATGTTATCAAATATGCATACAAAACATCCATCAATACATATTTATACATCCATGACATATCACAGAAAAAATAATTGACAGAACAACCAAGCTATGGTTCCATCCTAGAACAAACAAAATAAAGATTACAAAATTCCATCCAAAGCATTCTTTGGGTCTTGAATTCTGTTCCATCTTCTTGCATCCATCTTTATGTAGCCTCTCCATTTATTTCTCATCCCAAGAATTATTTAAAATTTAAATATCCAAAAATTTAAATTTCAAATTCAAATTCCAAATTCGAATTTCAAATTCAAATTTCAAATTTAAATTTTAAACAATTTTAAACATCATGTGTAATAATATGTAATTTCAAAAAATTTGAAATTTTTTAATTACATATTTTTAAACATGATTTAAAATTAAATCTCAAATTTAAAAAATCAAAATTTTCTAATTTTTGGACCGTCGGACCGCCACCCCAGTAGGCGGCAGCCGCCGTGGGTAGCCACCAACCCCGGAGGGGCTGGCAGCCCACAGCCGCCCCCATGTGCAGCCCTGCCGGGCTGCAGGCCAAGCCTGCAGCGCCAGGCTGCACGCCCAGGCTGGGCGCAGTAGCCGGCAGGCTGCACGCCCAGGCTGCGGCCAGCCTTGGGCAGGCCACGGCCACTCCTGGCTGCCGGCCAATCCTGCGGCCGTGGGTGGTGTGGGCCTGCACAGGGGCTGCCGCAGCCCCATCCTGCCCGAGGGCAGGGGCTGCAGCCCCACCAAGGCCCGTTGGCCTATCCCGAGGGGTCGTGTCTCGATTTTCATGCCATATTCCAATTTACCTATTAGGATCTCCAAAAATTAATTTGAATCCTAATTAAATTGAAATTTTCCACACAATCAAAATTTCAACCTTTAAATCAAATTTAACTTTTGGGAAAAATAAATTACGGTCTTCAATCTTTAATCTCCTCCAAGAATTATTACATAAAAATTCCTAAACCGTTTCCGGTGTACAAAAATTCTAACCCTAAAAATTCTAAGAGACAAAAATTAAAATCCATGGGAAAATTACAGTGTTAATAAACTGCTCCCATGGTTACATAAAAATTCCTAGATACAATTTTTCTAAATTCTAAGGAACCATAACTGGTATTAACAAGCATGCTTATAATAATTCAAAAAATTAAAATAACCACATACTTAATACATAATCCATGATAACAACATAAAGGAACCCTAGAATGCCACTTTCTAAATATCAAATCCATACATAAATAAAAAGAGTAAGTAATTGTCTAATTTATGTACATGGCATAGTCATGAGATGGCTCTGATACCAATTGTAGGAAAATAAATCAGTAAAAAACATATCAGAGTGGCGCAGCAGAACAATAAAAATTTTTAGATCGTTAAATATCTCATGATGCCATATACAATAAACCAACAACAATTAAAACTCATACCTCAAGGACGCCAATCTTGTAGGAGGAGAATGACCGGAGGCTTCAACCAACTAGCCTTCTCTACTATTCTCCAATTCCCGAATGGCTGAGTGTGTGGGCACTCTGAACCTCGATTGGTATGCTAGCACTGCTAGTCTTCTTCCGACCACCCAGATCTCTAAAGAACTTTATTATCACGATGTGTTGTGCAACAATAAGCCTGCTCACCTGAGAGTCTGTGGTCTGAGAGAACTTGAGTGGCAGGACCTCTATTTATAGACCTGCATGAGGTGATTCTCTGAATTCGAATTGGACTAGGAAAAGATTTTCTCCCTTATCCATAATCAAAAAATCTGAATTTTCCAAGGGAGAATCTCCACAATTAAATTCGGTTTTCTTAGGATAAATCCAATCCAAATCTAAACAAGATCTTAACTAGAATTTTATCCCCCTTTTTCAACCAAAAAATCTGAAATTTCTAGGAGAAAATATTCTCCAAATTTTTGGTCACTTTTAGGATAAGGAAGAATCAAAATTCTACTAGGATTTTCAAGCTTGAATCTTATCTCAACCTTATCCAAAAATAACCGAATTTCCTAGGAGAGATTCTCCAAATTTTCGGCCACTTTTCAGAGAAGGAGAGAATCCAAATTCAACTATGATTGAAGCTTGAATTTTCCCTTGAATCTTATCCACAAAATCCGAATTTTCCATTGAGGATTATCCTCAAAATTTTCGTCCACTTTTGTTGGGATTTAGATTGAAAATTCAAGTCGGATTCTAACAAGATTATCCTCTCCAAATCCAACTCAAATTCGAATTTCAAACCTTGTGGATTTTCCACAACAAATTCGAATCCTACTTGGACTGTGATTCAAAATTTGAATTTCAAATTTCAAATTCAAATTTCAAATTTAAATTTCAAATTCAAATTTCAAATTCGAATTTCAAATTCAAATTTCAAATTTCAAATTTCAAAATTCAAAATTCGAATTTCAAAATTCAAAATTCAAATTCCACAAAACGGTTGTGTTTCATATTCTTGTTCTCATGGATAATTTTCTACAACTCCAATCCAATCTCAAATAAAATCATGGCAACTTTATTTGGAGTTCGAATAATTGTGTACTCTATTATCCAAAACAAAATCTGAATCCAACCGGAGAGAATCTTGTCTACCATCCTAATCCTGTATCATCACCATCCATGCATAATAAACCAGCCAATAGCATACACAAATCAATTTGCCAAACGTTAAGGAATTATGTGGAGCTAGTAGAGGGACTGATTGGACATATATAATCGGGCTCCTGTGATTCCATATGATCATCATTCTTTACCGAACAACTCAATCATATGATCACTAGTTTCAGAGTCACACCACTATAAACCTGAAACTAAACTCCCAATTATATACCGTATTACGTAAGCCTGTGACGAGCTACTATCCAATGACCTTGTCATATATGCAAAACCCTCATATGATATCCATGATCAGCCTTAGGTCAAAGTCCGTTTAATCCTACTGATCAGGCTTTCCATTATACTACCGAATTAAGAAAATGATTATTCACCATATGTGAATAAGAAGTCATCCGCCCAGCAGACGACCCAAGGCCTTGTCCATTTTCTCATTCAGTATAATGCCTTTAAGAGGATACCTTTAACTCCTCAGAGCTATGATTCAGATATCTGCAAACAAACCCTTCATCGTATACAAGTCATGCACCCAACGAACCGGTCTATAAGCTTACTACCTCTGAGACGCTTTAGCCATTGGAACATCAAAGTACACAAGTCATATACATGAAGTAGTTCATTTACTCAGGATTAAGATTATTGCACAATGAACGTCAAAAGCAGATTGATCCACTCATAGCGGACTATGTAGATCAATCATGCTTTAGTCCCGGTCTGATATGTCACCACCAAGCAACATATCTATGTCTCTACTTGGGAGTCCAGCTCCAGACAGTCAAGACAGACCGTCCCCTCCAAGGCTTTAGACAACATAATAGTCTTAACATGAGTTAGATGCTCGGTCTAACCACATAGATTACAGACCATAGTTTAGACTGCTAACTTTAGAACATTGTCTTCTCGCATACAAAAGTCCATTGCATGCAACGTTCTAACAGTTTTAACACAAGCAGTCAGTGAGCCATATTTGCTTACATTTACTTTAACATGTAAATAAGACGAGGACAGATAGCAATGTAATGAATAACCTCTATATATAATTTTATTATCCAGTTCAAAATGAATACATCAAAATGTCTCTAATACTTAGGGCATTTCCTAACATATCTTTCATTACATTCTGGTTTTTGGATCCCATAATTGATCATACCGTATTACGTGCATAACTGAGAAGGACAATGGGGAGCAACCCACTGACCAATCCTCCACAGTCTACATAACATCAGACTTTTAAACCTGGGACGTACCACCATCAGTTTGGAGTCCTATTATAACTTATAACTAAAATCTGAGAAACCTCCACCTGTGTGGGAGGTCAGTACGCCAATACTGATTTAATTACGGAGTTTCTAGTGGTTCCTGACTGGTGGCATTTATGCTGCCTCCTGAGTCTGGAACTCTTTAGATTATTCTGTAGTTTATATTGTAGTTTTCTTAAAATTTTATCTCTTATGTTAGTGTGCATACAGCACCTGACTACTAAATTCCTGTCATCTCTATCACCTAAGCATACTGAGTAAATTCATGCTGTAAACAGAGAAATGTCTGAACTTATAAAACATAACACATAAACATAAATATGTCAAGTCAATTTTACATTCGACTTAGACGTAATGCATGGTTCATAACATGACTTTCATAACATTCAAATCATAGTATCTTGGCACTAAAACTGCACATAAAACACATAAACATGACCAGTCCATTTATGTTGCAGACAAGGAAATATTTAAACTTACATGCCCCATATAAAACATATAACACATAAACATGTCAAGTAAGTTCATGTTGCAGACAATTAAATACCCGAACTTACTGTATATAACACTTAAACGTAAAAGTCAATTCATGTTTGACTTAGGCCTAACACATAAACATCCAACGTTTAAAGCTTCAGTCTTATTATTTTGCTGATTTTTGTCTTTTCTTACTGTCTTTCATAGGGTTCCGACCAGGGGGCATTATCATTGTCTCTATGGCCTGGAACACTACTTATATCTTTCTATTGTGTGTATTTTATTAAATATACCTTTGTGCATATAACACCTTATATATATACTTTACAATTCATACATAACATATAAACATATTATATAATTTCATGTAACAGATAATAAAATGTCTGAATTTACTACATATAAAACATAGATATAAACATGTCAATTTATGTTGTAGTCAACTAAATTTTTGAACTTACAACATATAATACATAAAAGTTTATACATGTCGCAGACATAGAAATATTTAAAACTTACCACATATGACACTTAGACATAATAGTCTATTCATGTTGCAGTCCATTAAATGTTTGAACTTACTGCTACTTCTATTCGTATCTCCTTTCTTGCTTCGTTGGTCCATAGACGTCCCTTTATTGCGTCTGTATCGGATTCCTAGAACCGAAATAATTACGATTATTTTCGTTACTTAAATCACACATAAGGCTTAACAAAACGTAAAAATTCTACGTTTCATTTCCCAATCATAAATTAGGGGGTCTAATATCCCATTTATAATTTTTCCGTCAACGCTTGTCAAAAATTACGATGAATAGTAATTTTGATGTGAATAATAACTTTGACCGTGAATAGTACTATTCATCGTAAATAGTACTATTTATCATGAATAGTATCTTTACCCTAATCATGAATCTTGTCATTTTAATATTTAAACTAGATTTTCTAAGTCCATAAATCATAAAACAACAAACTTAAAGGCTTAGTGACCCTTTTTGGACCTTTTTGAAATCTTTAGTCAAAATGACCATTTTGCCTCTGACGGGCCTTTGGGTCGTAAAATCGTTACTTTAATGTTTTAATAGGATTTTCTAAATCCAAAAGTCATAAATTCATTTTTCTTAAGCCTTTTCGAGCTTTTTCAGCCTTAATTGCCGAAATGCTCGGGTCACTATTCACTGACCCTTGAATGGCACTATTCTAACCCTCGGTCGTTAATCCTTTATTTTTCGGGCCTAAGTCACCAAGAGGGCTCGGGTTTCCATCCCGACCATATTTTTACCCTTCGGTTCCTAAAATACCCCTTTGTGCCGTTTTTGAAATTTCGGCAGCATTTCCGCTTAATTTTTGGGTTCCCGGCGTTTAGGAAACATGTCGAAACCATCTAACCTAATTCTATTCTACCACATACTATACCAGAGGCCTATATTTTTACGTAAAATTCAACTTTTACATAAAAATCTTTACATTTTTCACATTTTCTTATTTGACTATTTTTCATGCACATAGTCCATTTTTCTTACAATTTCACATGTAAAAGTACATAATTAATACATAATCATTTCAAATCATAAATTTAGGAATGAGGGGCCAAAATCACCACCGAAATCGTCCCATCGGCGATCGAACGAACTATTCAGTTTCGTGTGCACAAACTTTTTTTCTCCTTTCTTCACTTTGGAAATTTCGTTTTGCAATTCTGACGCCACGGACGTGTTCGGAACGTCGAAAATAGGCCAACAGGCCATTCTTCAATTTTTAGGGTCCGGTCCCCATTGACCCGCGTTGAACACCGTTGACCGCCATTGACCGTCATTGACCGATGTTGACCAGTGGCGGTTTGGACCAAGTTTGGTACCAAAACGTAGATCTCGACGTAAGGAACTCATTGGTGGTGTCAATTTCACCAATTGAAGCTCCTATGGCCGGAAATTGATCCTCGAAAGTACGACGGCGGCGGCAAGCTTCAATCTCCGTTTTCCCAATGTTTTTCCCCAAAATTAGCTTAGGGCTTTTGATCTACATGAAATTCTGAGCATTTTGATGCCCACCTCATCACTCAACTCCGCTGAAATAATGAGATTCGACGACGGCGACATGGCGGCGGTGACGAAGCTTCGGGCGGCGTGATCCGACGGCCGTTTAGCTATAACACTACTTAGGTTTTGTTCTACTCTTCACCCCGAGTCCATTGGGACCAGAATCGTGTTGATCGGACATCGGACAGCAGAGATCCGGCCATTCAAATTTTTCGGCCACCGGCGCTTCGGGTGGCGCGTGTGGCTTGCTTCGGCGGCTGCTCCGCGCCTCGACATACCGTTGGACTCAACATGATGGTGTCGAAAACGGACACCATTTCCGGTGGTTAGTTACTGTTCACCGACGGTGTGGGGGAAAGGAGAGAAATGAAAAATATGGGTGACTGTTTTGCAATTTCTGATTCCCCCCTTTTTATACTTTTTTTTTTGTCTAAAATTTTAACATGAGATATCCTGACTAATTTGGGCGTGCTGAACCCAAATATATCAGTTTTATTTTCATCTGAGGTCATCTTGACCAGTTTCTGATACTGTAAATTTCCGGTCAAAAATTACATTTGTACTCAATTAACTAATTTGAGCATACTGATAGGCTATACTAACTAATTTGGACGTGATGAATCCAAATTTATCAGTTTCAACGTCATTTGAGGTCATCTCGACCAGTTTTTGGGATCTGTGTGATCCCATCTCGGAAAACGTGTCAGGTGCCCGATTGACTAATTTGGGCGTCCTGAGTCTAAATATATCAGTTTTATATCAAGAAAATGTCATCTTGACCAATTTCTTGATACTGCATGTTTCCTAGTCAACATTTACATTTTATGCTCAATTGACTAAATTGAGCATACTGAATCTAAATATATTGATTTTATATCAAGAAATGGTCATCTTGACCAATTTTTTGATACTGTGTATGACATACAGACGTACACACATAAAATCACTGTATTTCACATTTTAAACACGAATTTCATTGTGAACATTCCATATACTAATTTTTCCGAGAATGATGTAATTTCCCGGTTGTCACAGAGTTTTAGCTAAGGAAACGGTCTGTTTTTGGGCTGGAAAGATGGTCAGATTTTTCTAAAGAAAAAGGGAGAGGGGTGGTTGGTTTTTGGGAGTTTTTGAGTGAGCAAATGGGAAAAATGAGGCCTAAGGCCACTTGCCCTTATTTATAGGCAAATGCTAATCAAGATTAACTAGCTCTAAGCCGCTTAATTAAGTCAAAACTTAGCTAAATTGGGAAACAAAATCTATGCTACAGGCCCCCCACAAAAATCGATGGCACCTTAGGAAGAAAGAAGAGGAAAAGTTGCATTAATTTGTATGAAAAGCGATAGTGATTTGCCCCCCACTTTTGCATATGTTATTCACACTTAACCAAGACCTCATTGACCAAATTTGGGGCAATCTTTTCTACATTTTGGCTGGGAAAATCCGTGTGACTCCATGGGGGAAAAGGAGCCAATTTTGGCATTGAATGCTTACCAAAGTTACATGTGCTAGTCTACCACCTTTTTGCATTTTTTATTCCAAAAGCTTACAAGCCTATGCATTATTTTAAGGGGGTTTTGCAGCTGAATTTTGCTGCTTTTCCAGCTGCAGTACACGGATTTTTAAGGGGAAAAATATCATCTGTAAAAGCTTTTCTTCACAATCTAATTTCCTCCAATGGTGTTTGGTCCTTTCTCGACGGTGTTCTAGACTTTGACCGAAATTGGATTTTATTGATCTGATTCTTATTCTGATAATCCTAGTTGGGTTGTAATGCCTATGAGCCCATTCTGTGCTTATCTTACTGTTCATTTCCTATACTTTAGTTGTGTCTACACTGTACTGACATTGTGTATGCATAACGAGGCTTTCAAATTTATCCTGACTAATTTGGACTTGTTGATTTCAAATTTATCAGTTTTACGTCCATCTGATGTTGTCTGGGCTAGTTTTCAGGTACTGTATGTTCCCGCCTCAAAAAACATGTTTTGTGCTCAATTGACTAATTTGAGCATACTAAATCTAAATATATCAGTTTCAGGATGAGAAAATGTCATCTTGACCCCTTTCCTGATACTGCGTATCTCTCAAACAAAATTTCACGTTATGTAGTCAATTGACCAAATTGAGTATGCTGACTATAAATATATCAGTTTTATATCAAATTAAGGCCATCTTGGCCATTAACCTGACACTGTGTATCTACTATTCACTATTCACTGTTCTCTGTTTAACTGACTAGTCTGAGCATTGTAACTCCAATTTTGTCAGTTTCTTAGCGTGAAGAGGTCATCTGGACCACTTTTCTCGATACTGTAAATCTATCAGGCCCAATATCACTACTGTGCTCAAATAACCAGTCTGAGTGTATTGATGACTAGCTCATCAGTTCTGTGTCAAGAAATGGTCATCTGGACAAGTTTCTTGATACTGCGTGTTTCATACACACACTCACATGTACTAAGGTGAACTGATCTCACTCTCGGTTACCTCTTACACTACATGAGTAGTAATTAAACGTTTCTGCATCTGTTTAATTCATTCAAACTGGAAAATATACTATATTTATTAACTTAATTATTTATTATATAGTAATTAGGTTTCATGAATCATGGGGATCATTACAGCGGTTATCTGCTTCAAATGATAGATTCTGCCTTTTTCTAATTCAAAATTTGGCTCCCTGCCCAATACACAACGTTCGACATGGGCTCAGGGTGTTCTTACATGGGTGTGTACCATGCAACACAAGCATGTGTACTCCAGACATGGGCGTGTACCAATTAAGATTGCTAAAAACACCCAGCTTCCTGAAACACAGCCTTTCACATGTTCAACAACCTGAGTGGTACACGTCCACTTACACGGCTGTGTACTTGACCATGTTCTTTAAACTTGTACCAAAAAGCTTCAAACTACTCCAAATTTTTTCGTTAATTACTTATTACATAGTAATTAGGTTCCATGAACATGGGGGTCATTATAACCTACCCTCCTTACAAAATTTTCATCGTTGAAGATTAGAACAACTCCGGGAAGTCTCTTCTCATGTCTTCTTCCCTTCCCCATGTGGCTTCCTCAACATTATGATTCTACCACAACACTTTTACTAGTGGTATTACTTTATTCCTAAGTACTTTCTCTTCTTTGGCTAGGATTCACACGGGTTTCTCCTCGTACGTCAGATCTGTAGGATAATCAATTGGTAAAAACGTATCAGAGTGGCACAGTGGAACAATAAAAATTTTTAGATCGTTAAATATCTCATGATGCCATATATAATAAACCAACAACAATTAAAACTCATACCTCAAGGATGCCAATCTGCAGGAGGAGAATGACCAGAGGGCTTCAACCAACTAGCCTTCTTTACTATTCTCCAATTCCCGAATGGCTGAGTGTATGGGCACTCTGAACCTTGATCAATATGCTAGCACTGCTAGTCTTCTTCCGACCACCCAGATCTCTAAAGAACTTATTGTCACGATGAGCTGTGCAACAATAAGCCTGCTCACCTGAGAGTCTGTGGTCTGAGAGAACTGGAGTGGCAGGACCTCTATTTATAGACCTGCATGAGGTGATTCTCTGAATTCGAATTGGAGTAGGAAAAGATATTCTCCCTTATCCACAACCATAAACTCTGAATTTTCCATGGGAAAATCCCAACATTAAAATTCGGCCATTTAGGATAAATCCAATCCAAAAAATCCAAAAATTCCAAGGAGAAAATCTCCTAAAAAATTTGGCCACTTTTAGGATAAGGGAGAATCAAAATTCCACTAGGATTTTCAAGCTTGAATCTTATCTCATCCTTATCCAAAATAACCGAATTTCCTTAGGAGATATGCTCCAAAATTTCGGCCATTTTCTGGGGAAGAGAGAATCTAAATTCAACTTGGATTGAAACTTGAATTTTTCCCTTGAACCTTATCCACAAAAACAGAAAATCCATTGAGGATAATCCTCAAAATTTCGTCCATCATTAGTTAGGATTTGGATTCAAAATTCAAGTAGGATTCTAACAAGATTATCCTCTCCATATCCAACTCAAATTCGAATTTCAAACCTTGTGGATTTACCACAACAAATTCGAATCCCACTTGGACTGTGATTCAAAATTTGAATTTCAAATTTTAAATTCGAATTTCAAATTCAAATTTCAAATTTCAAATTTCAAATTTCAAATTTAAATTTCAAATTCAAATTTCAAATTCGAATTTCAAATTCAAATTTCAAATTCAAATTTCAAATTCAAAATTCAAAATTCAAATTTCAAAATTCAAATTTCAAAATCTACAAAACAGTTGTGTTTCAAATTCTTGTTCTCATGGATAATTTTCTACAACTCCAATCCAATCTCAAATAAAATCATGACAACTTTATTTGGAGTTCGAATAATTGTGTACTCTATTATCCAAAACAAAATCTGAATCCAACCAGAGAGAATCTTGTCTACTATCCTAATCCTATGTCATCACCATCCATGCATAATAAACTAGCCAATAGCACACACAAATCAATTTGCCAAATGTTAAGGAATTATGTGGAGCTAGTAGAGGGACTAATTGGACATATATAATTGGGCTCCCGCAATTCCATATGATCATCATTCTTTACCGAACAACTCAATCATATGATCACTAATTTCAGAGTTACACCACTATAAACCTGAAACTGAACTCCCAATTATATACTGTATTACGTAAGCCTGTGACGAGCTACTATCCAATGACCTTGTCATATATGCAGAACCCTCATATGATATCCATGATCAGCCTTAGGCTAAAGTCCGTTTAATCCTACTGATCAGGCTATCTTAAAGTTCCATTATACTACCGAATTAAGAAAATGATTATTCACCATATGTGAATAAGAAGTCATCCACCCAGCAGACGACCCAAGGCCTTGTCCATTTTCACATCCAGTATAATGCCTTTAAGAGGATACCTTTAACTCCTTAGAGCTATGATTCTGATATCTGCAAACAAACCCTTCATCGTATACAAGTCATGTACCCAACGAACCAGTCTATAAGCTTACTACCTCTGAGACGCTTTAGCCATTAGAACATCAAAGTACACAAGTCATATACATGAAGTAGTTCATTTACTCAGGATTAAGGTTATTGCATAATGAATGTCAAAAGCAGATTGATCCACTCATAGCAGACTACGTAGATCAATCACGCTTTAGTCCTGGTCTAATATGTCACCACCAAGCAACATATCTATGTCTTTACTTGGGAGTCTATGCTCCAGACTGTCAAGACAAACTGTCCCCACCACGGCTTTAGACATAATAGTCTTAACATGAGTTAGATGCTCGGTCTAACCCCATAGACTACAGACCTTAGTTTAGACCGCTTACTTTAGAACATTATCTTCTCGCATATAAAAGTCCATTGCATGCAACGTTCTAACAGTTTTAACACAAGCTGTCAGTGAGCCATATTTGCTTACATTTACTTTAACATGTAAATAAGACGAGGACAGATTGCAATGTAATGAATAACCTCTATGTATAATTTTATTATCCAGTTCAAAATAAATACATCAAAATGTCTCTAATACTTAGGGCATTTCCTAACAAGATCGACAAGCGCTCTTATCGGTTCTTGGTTCTGAACATGGGAGCTATCTGGCATGTACTTCTTCAGCATCGAGACATAAAAGATGTCGTGCATTAAAGCTAACTCAGGAGGAAGCGCTATTCTATAAGCCACCTTCTTGACTTTCTCTATTATCTCGAAAGGTCCAATGTACCTAGGACTGAGCTTTCCCTTATTTCCTAAGTGCATCACCCCGTTCGTGGGTGCTACCTTGAGAAAGACTGAGTCTCCTACTTGAAACTCGAGGGGTCTATGGTGCTTATCTACAAAACTCTTCTGGTGACTATGCGCTGTATCTAATCTCTCTCGTATCAGCTTCACGTCTGCCATAGTGTTCTTGATGAAGTTCGTGCTAACAAGTTGTTTCTCTCTGATTTCATGCCAGTGAACTGGAGATCTGCATTTTCTTCCATAAAGCGCCTCGCACGGTGCCATCCCGATCAAGGATTGGTGGCTATTATTGTACGAGAACTCGATCAAGGGTAGCTTTCGATCCCAATTTCCTGTTAGGAAATGCCCTAAGTATTAGAGACATTTTGATGTATTCATTTTGAACTGGATAATAAAATTATACTTAGAGGTTATTCATTACATTGCTATCTGTCCTCCTCTTATTTACATGTTAAAGTAAATGTAAGCAAATATGGCTCACTGACTGCTTGTGTTAAAACTGTTAGAACGTTGCATGCAATGGATTTTTGTATGCAAGAAGACAATGTTCTAAAGTTAGCAGTCTAAACTATGGTCTGTAGTCTATGGGGTTAGACCGAGCATCTAACTCATGTTAAGACTATTATGTTGTCTAAAGCCTTGGAGGGGACGGTCTGTCTTGACTGTCTGGAGCTGGACTCCCAAGTAGAGACATGGATATGTTGCTTGGAGGTGACATATTAGACCGGGACTAAAGCGTGATTGATCTACGTAGTCCGCTATGAGTGGATCAATCTGCTTTTGACGTTCATTGTGCAATAACCTTAATCCTGAGTAAATGAACTACTTCATGTATATGACTTGTGTACTTTGATGTTCCAATGGCTAAAGCGTCTCAGAGGTAGTAAGCTTATAGACCGGTTCGTTGGGTGCATGACTTGTATACGATGAAGGGTATGTTTGCAGATATCGGAATCATAGCTCTGAGGAGTTAAAGGTATCCTCTTAAAGGCATTATACTGAATGTGAAAATGGACAAGGCCTTGGGTCGTCTGCTGGGCGGATGACTTCTTATTCACATATGGTGAATAATCATTTTCTTGATTCGGTAGTATAATGGAACTTTAAGATAGCCTGATCAGTAGGATTAAACGGACTTTGACTTAAGGCTGATCATGGATATCATATGAGGGTTTTGCATATATGACAAGGTCATTGGATGGTAGCTCGTCACAGGCTTACGTAATACGGTATATAATTGGGAGTTCAGTTTCAGGTTTATAGTGGTGTGACTCTGAAATTAGTGATCATATGATTGAGTTGTTCGGTACAGAATGATGATCATATGGAATCACGGGAGCCCGATTATATATGTCCAATCAGTCCCTCTACTAGCTCCACATAATTCCTTAACGTTTGGCAAATTGATTTGTGTATGCTATTGGCTAGTTTATTATGCATGGATGGTGATGACACAGGATTAGGATGGTAGACAAGATTCTCTCCGGTTGGATTCAGATTTTGTTTTGGATAATAGAGTACACAATTATTCGAACTCCAAATAAAGTTGCCATGATTTTATTTGAGATTGGATTGGAGTTGTAGAAAATTATCCATGAGAACAAGAATATGAAACACAACCGTTTTGTGGAATTTGAAATTTGAATTTTGAAATTTGAAATTTGAATTTTGAAATTTGAAATTTGAATTTTGAATTTGAAATTTGAATTTGAAATTTGAATTTGAAATTCGAATTTGAAATTTGAATTTGAAATTTAAATTTGAAATTTGAAATTTGAAATTTGAAATTTGAATTTGAAATTTGAATTTGAAATTTGAAATTCAAATTTTGAATCACAGTCCAAGTAGGATTCGAATTTGTTGTGGAAAATCCACAAGGTTTGAAATTCGAATTTGAGTTGGATTTGGAGAGGATAATCTTGTTAGAATCCTACTTGAATTTTGAATCAAAATCCCAACAAAAGTGGGCGAATTTTTTGAGGATAATCCTCAATGGAAAATTCGGTTTTTGTAGATAAGATTCAAGGGAAAATTCAAGTTTCAATCCTAGTTGAATTTGGATTCTCTCCCTCCCTAGAAGTGGCCGAAATTTTGGAGGCTTTATCCTAGGAAATTCGGTTATTTTTGGATAAGGTTGAGATGAGATTTAGCTTGAAAAATCCTAGTGGAATTTTGATTCTTCTTTATCCTAAAAGTGGCCGAAAATTTGGAGAAGATTTTCTCCTAAAGATTTCGGATTTTTTGGTTGAAAAAGGGAGATAAAATTCTAGTTAAAATCTTGTTTAGATTTGGATTGGATTTATCCTAGAAAACCGAATTTAATTGTGGAGATTCTCCCTTGGAAAATTCAGATTTTTTGGTTTGGATAAGGGAGAAAATCTTTTCCTAGTCCAATTCGAATTCAGAGAATCACCTCATGCAGGTCTATAAATAGAGGTCCTACCACTCCAGTTCTCTCAGACCACAGACTCTCAGGTGAGCAGGCTTATTGTTGCACAGCTCATCGTGACAATAAAGTTCTTTAGAGATCTGGGTGGTCGGAAGAAGACTAGCAGTGCTAGCATACCGATCGAGGTTCAGAGTGCCCACACACTCAGCCATTCGGGAATTGGAGAATAGTAGAGAAGGCTAGTTGGTTGAAGCCTCCAGTCACTCTCCTCCTGTTCATTGGCGTCCTTGAGGTATGAGTTTTAATTGTTGTTGATTTATTGTATATGGCATCATGAGATATTTAACGTTCTAAAAATTTTTTTTGTTCCGCTGCGCCACTCTGATACGTTTTTACCGGTTTATTTTCCTACAATTGGTATCAGAGCCATCTCATGACTATGCCATGTACATAAATTAGACAATTACTTAGTTTTTTTATTTATGTATGGATTTGATATTTAAAGAGTGGCATTCTAGGGTTCCTTTATGTTGTTATCATGTATTATGTATAAAGTATGTGGTTATTTTAATTTTTTGAATTATTATAAGCATGCTTGTTTATACCGGTTATGGTTCCTTAGAATTTAGAAAAATTGTATCTAGGAATTTTTTATGTAACCATGGGAGCAGTTTATTAACACTGTAATTTTCCCATGGATACTAATTTTTGTCTCTTAGAATTTTTATGGATAGAATTTTGTACACCGGAAACGGTTTAGGAATTTTTTATGTAATTATTCTTGGAGGAGATTGAAGATTGAAGACCGTAATTTATTTTTCCCAAAAGTTAAATTTAATTTAAAGATTGAAATTTTGATTGTGTGGAAAATTTCAATTTAATTGGGATTCAAATTAATTTTTGGAGATCCTAAAAGATAAATTGGAATATGGCATGAAAATCGAGACACGACCCCTCGGGATAGGCCGACAAACCTTGGTGGGGCTGCAGCCCCTGCCCTCGGGCAGGATGGGGCTACGGCAGCCCCTGTACAGGCCCACACTACCCACGGCCGCAGGCTCTGCCTGCAGCCAGGGGTGGCCGTGGCCTGCCCAAGGCTGGCCGCAGCCTGGGCGTGCAGCCTCTGGCTGCAGGTGCTGCCTGCAGCCCGCCGGCTGCTGCGCCCAGTCTGGGCGTGCAGCCTGGTGCTGCAGGCTTGGCCTGCAGCCCGACAGGGCTGCACAAGGGGCGGCCGTGGGCTGCCACCTCCTCCGGGGTTGGTGGCTACCCACGGCGGCTGCCGCCTACGGGGGCGGCGGTCCGGCGGTCCAAAATTTGAAATTTTTGATTTTTAAATTTGAGATTTAATTTTAAATCATGTTTAAAAATATGTAATTAAAAATTTGAAATTTTTGAAATTACATATTATTACACATGATGTTTTAAAATTGTTTAAAAATTTAAATTTGAAATTTAAATTTGAAATTCGAATTTGGAATTTGAATTTGAAATTTAAATTTTTGGGAGATTTAAATTTTAAATAATTCTTGGGATGAGAAATAAATGGAGAGGCTACATAAAGAAGGATACAAGAAGACGGAACAGAATTCAAGACCCAAAGAATGCTTTGGATGGAATTTTGTAATCTTTATTTTCTTTGTTCTAGGATGGAACCATAGCTTGGTTAGTCTGTCAATTATTTTTTTTCTGTGATATGTCATGGATGTATAAATATGTATTGATGGATGTTTTGTATGCATATTTGATAACATGTCATATAGGATAGGTGAGTGCCGCTCATACTATATTGATCATACATAATTTGTCAAAACTTGCATGTTTTTCAAAATATTGAGTGGGAGAGGGTTTCAAACAAAACCCACGGCCTCCATTGTTGATCCATATGTGAAAGCATGGTAACGCCTCGCGTCAGTTCTGACCTGACCACACCCCTCGGTAGGTGTTTACCGCCGCCGGTATACTAGATTGGATCTCCTATATGGAAAACGTGTTCGGGTGCGGTCCTATTCATGACCACCCCTCGGTGGCTTGGTAGGACGTGGATCGGGCTACGTAAACAATGGTTATACACTCAAGACTCGTTTAGTTATTAACCTTCCCTAGAAGCTCTGTTAACTAAACTGGTGGCCAAATAAGCGGTTATTAATATATGTCTTAACCTTGGAGGATTTAAGGTAACATATATTAATTGGACGGGGTCCATGTTCCGGCAATTTGTTCTCATGACCACCCCTCGGTGGCTTGGGGCAATAGGTGCTGAGAATTACCATTGCAATGCTACATTTTTTTCAAGTTTCATGTAGGAACATACTTGTATGTTTTATTTGCTAAATTATCTGCATATTTGCTTGGGCTTTGTAATGATGTCTAGTATAATTTTATTTCAGTTCAAAATGTCACCGACACCCCTCATTTCGATACTTACTGAAAATAAGTTGAATGGCGACAATTATAAAGATTGGAAAAGAAATCTATTAATAGTTCTCAGCTGCGAGAGACACAAGTTCGTACTGGACGAACCATGCCCACCTGGGCCCAAACCTGACACACCACTTGAGGAGGTCCCGGTTGCCTATAATCGTTGGAGAGAATCCAATGAGATAGCTCGATGCTACATCCTTGCTAGCATGACGAGTGCTTTACAAAAGCAGCATGAGACTTAGCAAGTTGCTGGGGAGATCATGGAAAATCTGGAGGACATGTTCGGAGGCCAAGAAAAATTGGCTCGACAGTCCTCTATCACCAGCATTATGAACTCTAAGCAAAAGGCGGGTGCTCCGGTGAAGGACCATATGATCACTCTAATGGGATTCTTCGCTGAGGCTGCCGAGAATGGTGCTGAGTTGGACTATAACACCCAGATCGAGATGGTGTTCAAGACTCTGTCTAAAGATTTTGTGGGGTTTAAGGCCGCATACAATCTGGCGACAAAGGAGTTAGGACTTACCGAGCTCATGAAGCAACTACAGGCTTATGAGCGGATGATCAGGATGAGGATACGGTCCGACCTAAAGGAGAGGCCAATTTAGCGGAATCTTCCAATCCCTCACGGAAGAGGAAGAGGCCAAATAAGAAGCAAGTGGCTTCCAGTTCTTCTAATCCTCCTGTCTCGGACGGGAAGAAGAAGAAGAAGAACAAGAAGCTGAAGGACCCTAAAAAGTCGAAATGCTTCCACTGTGGGAAGGTAGGTCACTTCAAGAAGGCTTGCTGGGAATTCCTAGCCTCCAAGGGCAAGGAAGGTAAGGAACTTCATTACTTAGAAGCGTGTTTGGTGGAAGAATCGAAAGACACATGGGTCATTGATTCGGGCGCCACTAATCATGTTTGTGTTTCTATGCAGGGGTTCGTGGAAACGAGAAGTCTACATGATAGGAGCCTCTCGTTGCGGACTGGAGATGGTAGCTTTGTGGTGGCTGAGGCAGTGGGAGACGTTCATCTTTATTTTGATCAATTTAGGTTTATTTTATTGAAAGACTGTTTTTATGTTCCTAATTTTAAGAGGAACCTTATATCGGTAGCTTGTTTAATAAAGGATTCTTATTCAGTTTCTTTTAGTAAAAGAGTTGATATTCGTAGAAATAAGTCTTTTATCTGTTCTGGATGGATGGATGGAAACCTATATTTGATCAGACCAAAGATGTACTCACTGCTTGACACTGAATTAATTGATAACTCTAAAAGGTTGAAAGTTTCTCACTCTAACAAGGCGTATCTTTGGCATTTAAGACTTGGTCATATTAATCAGGATAGGATTCAAAGATTGGTGAAAGACAGTCCTCTGGAATCTCTGGAGGAGGTACGACTTCCCCAATGTGAGTCTTGTCTAGAGGGTAAGATGACTAAGAGGTCTTTTGGAGCTAAGGGTACAAGGGCACAGGAGCTCTTAGAAATTGTGCACACTGACGTATGTGGCCCCATGAACGTCACAGCACGAGGAGGGTTCGAGTACTATGTCTCTTTCATAGATGATTACTCGAGGTATGGATATGTGTATCTGATGCACCGCAAGAGCGAAACCTTTGACAAGTTCAAAGAGTATCGTGCAGAAGTGGAAAAGCAATTGGATAAATCCATAAAGACACTTCGATCTGATCGAGGTAGCGAATACCTCTCTGATGAATTTCTAGGACATCTTGTAGAGAACGGGATTTTATCCCAATTGACTGCACCTGGTACTCCACAACAGAATGGTGTAGCCGAAAGGAGAAATAGGACCTTATTGGATATGGTACGGTCCATGATGAGTTACTCAACGTTGCCATTATCATTTTGGGGACATGCTTTACAAACGGTGTGCTATATTCTGAACCAGGTTCCGAGCAAATCAATTCCTAGAACTCCGTATGAATTGTGGCGTGGCAGGAAGCCCTCCCTTGGACATGTGAGAATATGGGGCTGCCCGGCACATGTACTGGATGGGGATGCGAAGAAGTTGGAACCAAGATCAGAATTGTGCATGTTTGTAGGGTATCCAAAGGGAACTAAAGGAGGTCTGTTCTATAACCCGAAGGAACAAAAGGTCATTGTCTCAACCCATGCGACATTCTTGGAGGAAAGTCACATGAATGACTTTAAACCTCGAAGCAAAGTGGTGCTAGAGGAGTTATCGGGTGAAAGAACTGCTCCACAGATTTCGGTCTTGGACGCAAGTCCAAGTTCCAGTGAAAGACCTGCAGACGATCAACAATTTAGGGTGCCTCGTCGTAGTGGGAGGGTTTCTAAGAAACCTAATTTCTTTATGTATGATGCTGAGGTATACCAGGCCGAGGCTCATGAGCATGAGGAAGATCCGGTCACATATGATGAAGCTATAAAGGATGTTGATTCTAGATCTTGGAAACAGGCTATGAACAATGAGATGGATTCTATGAAATCCAACTCTGTTTGGGAACTTGTAGATTTGCCGGATGGGATAAAACCCATTGGATGCAAATGGGTCTACAAAAGAAAGAAGGATGCGGAAGGGAGAGTGGAAACTTTCAAAGCTAGACTGGTTGCAAAGGGATACACGCAAAAGGCTGGAATCGATTACGAGGAAACCTTTTCGCCTGTTGCTATGCTGAAGTCTATCCGTATTCTTCTGTCCATTGCTGCGGCTCTCGATTACGAGATCTGGCAAATGGATGTCAAGACGGCATTCTTGAATGGCCATCTTGAAGAGTGTATCTATATGATACAGCCCGAAGGGTTCGTAGCAAAAGGCCAAGATAAGAAAGTCTGCAAGTTGCTTAGATCCATTTATGGATTAAAGCAGGCATCCCGCTCATGGAACCAGAGGTTTGATCAAGCGATTAAGACATTTGGTTTTGAGCAGAACGTTGATGAACCTTGTGTTTATAAACGTATTAAGGATGGAAAAGTGGTCTTTCTGATACTCTATGTCGATGATATACTACTCATTGGGAATGATGTAGGGAACTTATCATCGGTCAAGCTTTGGTTACACCAACAGTTTGACATGAAGGACTTGGGAGAAGCTAATTATGTTCTAGGCATTCGTCTCTTCAGAGATCGAAAGAACAAAATGATAGCGTTATCCCAAGCTTCATACATAGATAAAATAATTGACAAATATGCAATGCTAGAGGCAAAGAAAGGCTCACAACCTTCTATTGCCGGTTTAACTCTTTCATTGGATGACTGTCCCAAGACATCGGAAGAAAGAGAGCGTATGAGTAAGGTCCCTTATGCATCCGCTGTGGGTAGCCTTATGTACGCTATGCTTTGCACTCACCCGGACATATGTTTTGCAGTAGGTATGGTGAGTCGATATCAAGCGAATCTTGGAACCAAGCACTGGCAAGCAGTAAAGCATATACTCAAGTATCTTAAGAGAACGAGGGATTATATGCTAGTGTATTCTGGAGGGGACCTAACACCCGTAGGATACACGGACTCAGACTTCCAGACTTGTAAGGATTCGAGGAAATCGACATCTGGATCAGTGTTTTTGCTCGGAGGAGGCGCCATTGTGTGGAGGAGCGTGAAGCAGGGCTGCACAGCTGACTCTACTATGGAGGCTGAGTATGTGGCTGCGGCTGAGGCATCTAAAGAAGCGGTTTGGCTCCGCAAGTTCTTTAGAGACCTTGAGGTCATTCCGGGTGTTGACAAGCCTATCACACTTTACTGTGATAATACAGGGGCTATTGCCAACACAAGGGAATCTCGGCACCACAAGAGGACCAAGCACATCGATCGGAGGTATCACATTATTAGAGGGCATGTGGAGACAGGACAAGTGGATGTTTGTAAGATCGCGTCCGAGGACAACATCGCTGATCCCTTTACTAAGACTTTGGTAGCTAGAAGCTTTGAGAGGCATGTAGAGGCGATGGGGATGCGTAACATGGCACATCTACTGGCTTAGGGCAAGTGGGAGATTGTTAGGAAATGCCCTAAGTATTAGAGACATTTTGATGTATTCATTTTGAACTGGATAATAAAATTATACTTAGAGGTTATTCATTACATTGCTATCTGTCCTCGTCTTATTTACATGTTAAAGTAAATGTAAGCAAATATGGCTCACTGACTGCTTGTGTTAAAACTGTTAGAACGTTGCATGCAATGGATTTTTGTATGCAAGAAGACAATGTTCTAAAGTTAGCAGTCTAAACTATGGTCTGTAGTCTATGGGGTTAGACCGAGCATCTAACTCATGTTAAGACTATTATGTTGTCTAAAGCCTTGGAGGGGACGGTCTGTCTTGACTGTCTGGAGCTGGACTCCCAAGTAGAGACATGGATATGTTGCTTGGAGGAGACATATTAGACCGGGACTAAAGCGTGATTGATCTACGTAGTCCGCTATGAGTGGATCAATCTGCTTTTGACGTTCATTGTGCAATAACCTTAATCCTGAGTAAATGAACTACTTCATGTATATGACTTGTGTACTTTGATGTTCCAATGGCTAAAGCGTCTCAGAGGTAGTAAGCTTATAGACCGGTTCATTGGGTGCATGACTTGTATACGATGAAGGGTTTGTTTGCAGATATCGGAATCATAGCTCTGAGGAGTTAAAGGTATCCTCTTAAAGGCATTATACTGAATGTGAAAATGGATAAGGCCTTGGGTCGTCTGCTGGGCGGATGACTTCTTATTCACATATGGTGAATAATCATTTTCTTGATTCGGTAGTATAATGGAACTTTAAGATAGCCTGATCAGTAGGATTAAACGGACTTTGACCTAAGGCTGATCATGGATATCATATGAGGGTTTTGCATATATGATAAGGTCATTGGATGGTAGCTCGTCACAGGCTTACGTAATACGGTATATAATTGGAAGTTCAGTTTCAGGTTTATAGTGGTGTGACTCTGAAATTAGTGATCATATGATTGAGTTTGTTCGGTACAGAATGATGATCATATGGAATCACGGGAGCCCGATTATATATGTCCAATCAGTCCCTCTACTAGCTCCACATAATTCCTTAACGTTTGGCAAATTGATTTGTGTATGCTATTGGCTAGTTTATTATGCATGGATGGTGGTGACACAGGATTAGGATGGTAGACAAGATTCTCTCCGGTTGGATTCAGATTTTGTTTTGGATAATAGAGTACACAATTATTCGAACTCCAAATAAAGTTGCCATGATTTTATTTGAGATTGGATTGGAGTTGTAGAAAATTATCTATGAGAACAAGAATATGAAACACAACCGTTTTGTGGAATTTGAAATTTGAAATTTGAATTTTGAATTTTGAAATTTGAAATTTGAATTTTGAATTTGAAATTTGAATTTGAAATTTGAATTTGAAATTCGAATTTGAAATTTGAATTTGAAATTTAAATTTGAAATTTGAAATTTGAAATTTGAAATTTGAAATTTGAAATTGAAATTTGAATTTGAAATTTGAAATTCAAATTTTGAATCACAGTCCAAGTAGGATTCGAATTTGTTGTGGAAAATCCACAAGGTTTGAAATTCGAATTTAAGTTGGATTGGAGAGGATAATCTTGTTAGAATCCTACTTGAATTTTGAATCAAAATCCCAACAAAAGTGGGTGAATTTTTTGAGGATAATCCTCAATGGAAAATTCGGTTTTTGTAGATAAGATTCAAGGGAAAATTCAAGTTTCAATCCTAGTTGAATTTGGATTCTCTCCCTCCCTAAAAGTGGCCGAAATTTTGGAGGCTTTATCCTAGGAAATTCGGTTATTTTTGGATAAGTTTGAGATGAGATTTAGCTTGAAAAATCCTAGTGGAATTTTGATTCTTCCTTATCCTAAAAGTGGCCGAAAATTTGGAGAAGATTTTCTCCTAAAGATTTCGGATTTTTTGGTTGAAAAAGGGAGATAAAATTCTAGTTAAAATCTTGTTTAGATTTGGATTGGATTTATCCTAGAAAACCGAATTTAATTGTGGAGATTCTCCCTTGGAAAATTCGGATTTTTTGGTTTGGATAAGGGAGAAAATCTTTTCCTAGTCCAATTCGAATTCAGAGAATCACCTCATGCAGGTCTATAAATAGAGGTCCTGCCACTCCAGTTCTCTCAGACCACAGACTCTCAGGTGAGCAGGCTTATTGTTGCACAGCTCATCGTGACAATAAAGTTCTTTAGAGATCTGGGTGGTCGGAAGAAGACTAGCAGTGCTAGCATACCGATCGAGGTTCAGAGTGCCCACACACTCAGCCATTCGGGAATTGGAGAATAGTAGAGAAGGCTAGTTGGTTGAAGCCTCCAGTCACTCTCCTCCTGTTCATTGGCGTCCTTGAGGTATGAGTTTTAATTGTTGTTGATTTATTGTATATGGCATCATGAGATATTTAACGTTCTAAAAATTTTTTTTGTTCCGCTGCGCCACTCTGATACGTTTTTACCGGTTTATTTTCCTACATTTCCCTTGAAGTCTAGGACGTAGGCTCTCCACACGTCCTCTGACATCTATATAGTCCTCTTAAACTGACTGTTGGTCTGAAGATGGAATGCTATGCGGAACTTTAACTTGGACTCTAATGCGGCCTGAACACTTCGTCAAAATCTAGAGGTGAAGTGTCCGTAACGATCTGAGATGATCGACTTTGGCACTCCGTGCAGTCTTACGATCTGTGCCACGTAGATTTTTACTAGTCATTCTACTGAGCAGCTAACTTTTATCGCTAGAAATCTGATTGATTTTGTCAATCTATTTATAATCACCCAGATTGTGTCGTTGTCGTTGGATGTCCTTGGTAATCCAACCACGAAGTCCATCGTGATTTGGTCCTATTTCAACTCGGGTATCTCAATCTTTTATAATTCTCCTGATGGGTGCTGATGTTCTGCCTTAACCTTTTAACACGTAAGGTATCTGGCGACGAACTCGGCAATGTCATTCATCATTTCAGGCCACCAAAAGCTTCCCTTCAGGTCCTTATACATCTTATTCACCCTTAGATGTACAACATATGGCTTCTCGTTTCTGAAAGGATTCACCTCTTAAGTTCTTCATCTTTTGGAACACACACTCTATCTCTATAGTAGAGTATGCCATCCTTAGAGACTCTAAACTCTGAACTCTTATCCTCTGTAGTTTCCTTTCTGGGCTTGATCAGGGATAAATCGAGGTCTTGACCAGATCTTGATCTCTTCTAGGAGCGTTAATTGGAGGGCCATATCAGACAACCTCCCTGTCAAAATCTCGATATTGCTGCTGCATATATCTCTTTGTAGCGCTCCTGACAAGGCACTGATTGCTATAAGTGACGAACAATATTTTTGACTCAACGCATCGACTACCTTGTTGGCTTTTCCTAGATGGTATAGGATCTAGCAGTCGTAATCCTTTACCAATTCTAGCCATCTTCGCTACCTCATGTTAAGCTCTTTCTGAGTGAAGATGTACTTGAGGCTCTGGTGGTCTGTGTAAATCTCACACTTGACTCCGTACAGGTAGTGCCTCCATATTTTGAGTGCAAAAAGGATCGCTGCTAGCTCCAAGTCATGTGTTGGGTAGTTCTTTTCATGGTCCTTGAGTTATCGTGAAGCGTACGCGACCACTCTATCATTCTGCATCAACACGGCTCTTAATTCGGTCTTGGATGTGTCACTATAAATCACAAACTTTCCTTGACTCGTATTTAGAATGGTCAGTATTGGAGTGCTTATGAGTCTCCGATTCAGCTCTTGAAAGCTCTCCTCACACTTATCGATCCACTCATACCTCTTTCCTTTCTTAGTAAGCATAATAAGTGGGGCGGCTAACTTCGAAAAGCCTTTGTGTTAGGAAATGCCCTAAGCATTAGAGACATTTTGATGTATTTATTTTGAACTGGATAATAAAATTATATATAGAGGTTATTCATTATATTGCTATCTGTCCTCAATTTATTTGCATGTTAAAGTAAATGTAAGCAAATATGGCTCCCTGACTGCTTGTGTTAAAACTGTTAGAACGTTGCATGCAATGGACTTTTTGTATGCGAGAAGACAATGTTCTAAAGTAAGCGGTCTAAACTAAGGTCTGCAGTCTATGGAGTTAGATCGAGCATCTAACTCATGTTAAGACTATTATGTTGTCTAAAGCCTTGGAGGGGACGATTTGTCTTGACTGTCTGGAGCTGGACTCTCAAGTAAAGACATAGATATGTTGCTTGGTGGTGACATATTAGATTGGGACTAAAGCGTGATTGATCTATGAAGTCCGTTTTGAGTGGATCGATCTGCTTTTGATGTTCATTGTGCAGTAACCTTAATCCTGAGTAGATGAACAACTTCATGTATATGACTTGTGTACTTTGACGTTCTAATGGCTAAAGCGTCTCAGAGGTAGTAAGCTTACAGACCGATTCATTGGGTGCATGACTTGTATACGATGAACGATTCATTTACAAATATTCGAATCATAGCTCTAATAAGGAGTTAAGGGTATCCTCTTAAAGGCATTATACTGAATGTGAAAATGGATAAGGTCTTAGGTCGTCTGCTAGGTGGATGACTTCTTATTCACATATGGTGAATAATCATTTTCTTTATTCGGTAGTATAATGGAACTTTAAGATAGCCTGATTAGTAGGATTAAATATACTTTGACCTAAGGCTGATCATGGATATCATATGAGGGTTCTATATACATGACAAGGTCATTGGATGATAGCTTGTCATAGGCTTACGTAATACGGTATATAATTGGGAGTTCAGTTTCAGGTTTATAGTGGTGTGACTCTGAAATTAGTGATCATATGATTGAGTTATTCGGTAAAGAATGATGATCATATAGATTTACGAGAGCTCGATTACATATGTCAATTGGTCCCTCTACTAGCTCTATATAACTCCTTAACGTTTGGCAAATTGATTTGAGTGTGCTATTGGCTAGTTGATTATGCATGGATGGTGTTGACATAGGATTAGGATGGTGGACAAGATTCTCTCTGGTTGAATTCAGATTTTGTTTTGGATAATAGAATACATAATTATTCGAACTCCAAATAAAGTTGCCATGATTTTATTTGAGATTGGATTGGAGTTGTAGAAAATTATCCATGAGAACAAGAATTTGAAATACAATTGTTTTGTGGATTTTAAAATTTGAATTGTGAATTTTGAAATTTAAAATTTGAATTTTGAATTTGAAATTCGAATTTGAAATTTGAATTTGAAATTCGAAATTGAAATTCGAATTTGAAATTCGAATTTGAAATTTAAATTTGAAATTTGAAATTTGAATTTGAAATTTAAATTTGAAATTTGAAATTCAAATTTTGAATTACAGTCCACGAGGGATTCGAATTTCTTGTGGTAAATCCACAAGGAACAAAATTCGAATTTGAGTTTCCTATGGAGAGGAAAATCTTGTTAGAATCCTACTTGAATTTTGAATCCAAATCCTAACAATAACGGATGAAAATTTTGAGCATTATCCTAGTTGAATTTGGATTCTCTCCTCCCTGATTATGGCCGAAATTTTGAGGAAGATCTCCTAGGAGATTTTCGGTTATTTTGGATAAGGATGAGATAAGATTCAAGCTTGAAAATCCTAGTGGAATTTTGATTCTTCCCTTGTCTTTTGTGGCCGAAAAATCTTGGAGGATTTTCTAAAGCGATTTTTAGATTTTTTGGTTGGATAAGAGGAGATAAAATTCTAGTTAAAATCCTATTTGAATTTTGAATGGAAAAATCCTAAAGTGGCCAAATTTTCTAGTTGGGATTTGGCCTTGATAAATTCAGATTTTTTGGTTATGGATAAGGGAGAATATCTTCTCCTAGTCTAATTCAAATTCAAAGAATCACCTCATGCAAGTCTATAAATAGAGGTCCTACCACTCCAGTTCTCTAAGACCACCGACTCTCAGGTGAGCAGGCTTATTGTTACACAACTCATTGTGACAATAAGTTCTTTAAAGATCTGGGTGGTCAGAAGAAGACTAGCAGTGCTAGCATACCGATTGAGGTTCAGAGTGCCCACACACTCAGCCATTTAGGAATTGGAGAATAGTAGAGAAGGCTAGTTGGTTAAAGCCCTCCGGTCATTCTCCTGCTACAAGATTGGCATCCTTAAGGTATGAGTTTAAATTGTTGTTGATTTATTACATATGACATCATGAGATATTTAACGATCTTGAAAAATTTTTATTGTTCGCTGTGCCACTCTGATACGTTTTTACCAGTTTATTTCCTTCAATTGGTATCGGATCTATCTCATGACTATGCCATGTACATAAATTAGACAATTAATTAGTCTTTTTATTTATGTATGGATTTGATATTTAGAGAGTGTCATTTTAGGATTCCTTTATTTTGTTATCATGTATTATGTATAAAGTATGTGGTTATTTTAATTTTTTGAATTATTATAAGCATGCTTGTTTTTGCTGGTTATGGTTCCTTAGAATTTAGAAAAATTGTATCTAGGAATTTTTTATGTAACCATGGGAGCAATTTATTAATACTGTAACTTTCCCATGGATTTTAATTTTTGTCTCTTAGAATTATTATGGTTAGAATTTTTTGTACGCCGGAAACGATTTAGGAAATTTTATGTAATTATTCTTGGAGGAGATTGAAGTTTGAAGACCGTAATTTAGTTTTCTCAAAAGTTAAATTTAATTTAAAGGTTGAAATTTTGATTGTGTGGAAAATTTCAATTTAATTGGGATTCAAATTAATTTTTAGAGATCGTAATGGGTAAATTGGAATACGACACGAAAATCGAGACACGACCCCTCAGAATAGGTCAACGGGCCTTGGTGGGGCTGCAGCCCTTGCCCTCGGGTAGGATGGGGCTACGGAAGACCCTGTACAGGCCATGACCACCCACGGCTGCAGGCTTGTCCTGCAGCTGAGGGTTGCTGTGGCCCTCCCAAGGCTGGCCGCAGCCTGGGCTTGTAGCTTGTGGCTACAGGTGCTACCTGTAGGCTACCGGTTGCTGCGCCCATCCTAGGCATGGCCTGCAGCCCGGTAGAGCTGCACATGGGGCGGTCGTGGGCTGCCAGCCCCCCGGGGGCTGGGGGCTGCCCACGGCTGCTGCCGTCTTCCGGGGGCGGTTGGGGCGACGATTCGAAAATCGAAAAATTTTGTTTTTTAAATTTGTGATTTAATTTTTAAATCATGTTTAAAAATATGTAATTGAAAATTTGAAAATTTTGAAATTACATATTATTACACATGATGTTTAAAATTGTTTAAAATTGGAATTTAAATTTTAAATTTGAAATTCGAATTTGGAATTTGAATTTGAAATTTAAATTTTTGGAATTTAAATTTTAAATAATTCTTGGGATGAGAAATAAATGGAGAGGTTACATAAAGATGGATACAAGAAGACAGAACAAAATTCAAGACCCAAAGAATGCTTTGGATGGAATTTTGTAATCTTTAATTTTCTTTGTTCTAGGATGGAGCCATGGCTTGGTTATTCTATTAATTATTTTTTCTGTGATATGTCTTGGATGTACAAATATGTATTGATGGATGTGTTATATGCATATTTGATAACATGTCATATAGGAAAGGTGAGTGCCACTCATACTATATTGATCATACATATTTGTCAAAAACTTGCATGTTTTTTCAAATTATTGAGTGGGAGAGGGTTTCAAACAAAACCCATGGCCTCCATTGTTGATCCATATGTGAAAGCATGGTAATGCCTCGCGTTAGTTCTGCCCTGATCACACCCCTCGGCAGGTGTTTACCGTCGTCGGTATATTAGATTGGATCTCCTATGTGGAAAACGTGTTCGGGTATGATCCTATTCATGACCACCCCTCGGTGGCTTGGTAGGACGTGGATCGGGCTACGTAAACAATGGTTATACACTCAATACTCATTTAGTTATTAACCTTCCCTAGAAGCTCTATTTACTAAACTGGTGGCCAAATAAGCGGTTATTAATATATGTCTTAACCTTGGAGGATTTAAGGCAACATCTATTAATTGTACGAGGTCCATGTTTCGGCTATTTGTTTCGTGATCACCCCTCGGTGGCTTGGGGTAATAGGTGCTGAGAATTACCGTAGCAATGCTACATGTTTTCCAAGTTTCATATAGGAATAAACTTGTATGTTTTATTTGCTAAATCATCTATATATTTCCTTAGGCTTTGTATTGATGTCTAGTATAACTTTATTTCAGTTCAAAATATCACTGACACCCCTCATTTTAATACTTACTGAGAATAAACTGAATGGCGATAATTATAAAGATTGGAAAAGAAATCTATTGATAGCTGTCAACTGCGAGAGACACAAGTTCGTACCGGACGAACCATGCCCACCAGGGCCCAAACCTGACACACCGCTTGAGGAGGTCCCGGTTGCCTATACTCGTTGGAGAGAATCCAATGAGATAGCTCAATGCTGCATTCTGACTAGCATGACGAGTGCTTTACAAAAGCAGCATGAGACTTATCGAGTTGCTGGGGAGATCATGGAAAATCTGGAGGACATGTTCAGAGGCCAAGAAAAGTTGGCTCAACAGTCTGCTATAACCAGTATTATGAACTCTAAGCAAAAGGCGGGTACTCTGGTGAAGGACCATATGATCACTCTAATGGGATTCTTCGCTGAGGCTACTGAGAATGGTGCTGAGTTGGACTACAACACCCAGATCAAGATGGTGTTCAAAACTCTGTCTAAAGATTTTATGGGGTTTAAGGCTGCATACAATCTGGCGACAAGGGAGTTAGGACTAACCGAGCTCATAAAGTAACTCCAAGCTTATGAGCAGATGATCAGGGATGGGGATGCGGTGCAACCTAAAGGAGAAGCCAATTTGACAGAATCTTCCAAACCCTCACGAAAGAGGAAGAGGCCAAATAAGAAGCAATCGGCTTCCAGTTCTTCTAATCCTCCTATCTCGGATGGAAAGGGGAAGAAGAAGAACAAGAAGCCCAGGGACCCTTAAAAGTCCAAGTGCTTCCGCTCTGGGAAGGTAGGCCACTTCAAGAAGGCTTGTCGGGAAATCCTAGCTACCAAGGGCAAGGAAGGTAAGGAACTTCACTATTTAGAAGCATGTTTGGTGGAAGAATCAAAAGACACTTAGGTCATTGATTCGGGCGCCACTAATCATGTTTGTGTTTCTATACAGGGGTTCATGGAAACGAGAAGTCTACATGATAGGAGCCTCTCGTTGCGGACTGGAGATGACAGCTTGGTAGTGGCTGAGGTAGTGGGAGATATTTATCTTTAATTTGATGAATTTAGGTTTATTTTATTGAAAGACTGTTTTTATGTTCCCAATTTTAGGAGGAACCTTATATCGGTAACTTGTTTAATAAAGGATTCTTATTCAGTTTCTTTTAGTAAAAGAGTTGATATTCGTAGAAATAAGTCTTTTATCTATTCTGGATGGATGGATGGAAAACTATATTTGATAAAACTAAAGATGTACTCACTGCTTGACACTGAATTAATAGATAACTCTAAAAGGTTGTAAGTTTCTCACTCTAACAAGGCATATCTTTGGCATTTAAGACTTGGTCATATTAATCAAGAAAGGATTTAAAGATTGGTGAAAGACGGTCCTCTAGAATCTCTGGAAGAGGTGCGTCTTCCTCAATGTGAGTCTTGTCTAGAGGGAAAGATGACTAAGAGGTCCTTTGGAGTTAAGGGTACTAGGGCTCAGGAGCTCTTAGAAATTGTGCACACTGACGTATGTGGCCCCATGAACGTCATGTTAGGAAATGCCCTAAGTATTAGAGACATTTTGATGTATTCATTTTGAACTGGATAATAAAATTATACATAGAGGTTATTCATTACATTGCTGTCTGTTCTCGTCCTATTTACATGTTAAAGTAAATGTAAGCAAATATGGCTCACTAACTGCTTGTGTTAAAACTGTTAGAACGTTGCATGCAATGGACTTTTGTATGCGAGAAGACAATGTTCTAAAGTTAGCGGTCTAAACTATGGTCTGTAGTCTATGGGTTAGACCGAGCATCTAACTCATGTTAAGACTATTATGTTGTCTAAAGCCTTGGAGGGGACGGTTTGTCTTGACTGTCTGGAGCTGGACTCCCAAGTAGAGACATGCTCTACTATGCTAGTACTGTTAGCCTCCATGAAGGGTGAGCCGCCACACAAGGCTTGAGTGACCAAATGGCCATGTGATCGTTGGTGAAAAAGGGGTCGGTTTGTGCTAGCAAGATACTAAAAAATTTCTTAACATCAACCTAAAATAATAACTAAAAACCACAAGTGATTGGTCTAGAACCTTAGCCTTGATCACCTTGAAATGGCTTGGATTGAATCTCTTATCACAAGCTTGAAAGGGCTGGATTTTTAGTAATCTTTTTGGTAGGATTTTGGCTTGAAAAATGGGGGTTTTTTTGGCTGAAGGGGGTGGTTGGCTGTAGCAAGAAGGAAAGAGAGAAAGAAAATTGTGGTTTTGGGAGCCAAAGTAAGAAAGAAACCCTTGTTGGTCATGTGTGCCTTTTATAGGCAAACCTAAGTGAAATTAACCCACACTAAGCTTAATTAATCAAGCCAATCTTAGGCTAATTTGGGGACAAATTTTTGCCCATTTTCTGCCCTTGGAAGCCCTGGGAGCTACTGCATTGAAGGAGGGGACATTAAAAAATTTTGGTTATGGTAAGTGATGGAATTGTGATAAAAATCTAATTTTGTTTAAGTCAAATTGTGTCATAGCTTGTCTCCTTTTTTAATGTTACTTTTTAGGGTTATTTTTGCAACAAAACCAAGTTGGTTTTTCAGCTAGGGTGCATGTTTTTTAGGGCCAAAATTCATCTGCATTCGGCTTTCTTCATAGTCCAGCTTCTGCCATTCGATATCCAACCCTTTCTCGGCAGTGTTCTAGTTTTCACCCAGAATTGAAGTTTCTAAATCTGATTTTTGTACTGATCCTAGTCGGTTTATACTGTCTAAGAGCCCATTCTATACCAGTTTACTATTTATCTCCTATATTATGGTTGTGTCTACACTGTGTTGTCCTTTTACACGTCTATCGAGGCATTCTCAGGCGAAATTTTAGACATAGTCTCTTTTAACTAATTTGGACATGCTGATTTCAATTTTTTCAGTTTTATGTCCATCTGGGGTCGTCTGAACCAGTTTTCAGGATCTGTGTGACCCTACCTCAAAAAATGTGTCAGGTGACCGATTGACTAATTTGGGCGTCCTGAGTCTAAATATATCAGTTTCGGGGTAAGAAAAGGTCATCTTGACCCTCTCCCTGATATTGTGTATATCTCAAACTAAAATTCTCGTTTTGTGCTCAATTGACCAGATTGAGCCTACTAACCATTAACATATCAGTTTTAGGTCAGATTAAAGCCGTCTTGGCCATTAATCTGACACCGCATTTTTCACTATTTACTATTCATCGTTTCCAGCTTAACTGACTAGTCTGAGTGTTCTGACTCCGATCTTGTAGTCTCTGGGTGAGAAGAGGTCGTTCGAACCATTTTCTCGATACCGTACCCTTACTAGGGTTATTTATAGCTATTGTGCTCAGATGTTCAGTCTGAACGTTCTGGTGATCTGTTCACTAGTCTTGTATCAAGAAATGATCATCTGGACTAGTTTCCTGACACTACGTGTCTCATACACTCATACACATAGTAGGGTAGACCGATCTCACTATCAGTCACCCCTTTCAATGCATGAACAGTAATTTGCAGGACAATAAATCGGTAAAAACGTATCAGAGTGGCGCAGCGGAACAATAAAAATTTTTAGATCGTTAAATATCTCATGATGCCATATACAATAAATCAACAACAATTAAAACTCATACCTCAAGGATGCCAATCTGCAGGAGGAGAATGACCGGAGGCTTCAACCAACTAGCCTTCTCTACTATTCTCTAATTCCCGAATGGCTGAGTGTGTGGGCACTCTGAATCTCGATCGGTATGCTAGCACTGTTAGTCTTTTTCCGACCACCCAGATCTCTAAAGACCTTATTGTCACGATGAGCTGTGCAACAATAAGCCTGCTCACCCGAGAGTCTGTGGTCTGAGAGAACTTGAGTGACAGGACCTCTATTTATAGACCTGCATAAGGTGATTCTCTGAATTTGAATTGGACTAGGAAAAGATATTCTCCCTTATCCATAACCATAAAAATCTGAATTTTCTATGGGAGATTCTCAACAATAAAATTCGACCATTATGGATAAATCCAATCCAAATCTAAACAAGATTTTAACTAGAATATTATCTCCCCTTTTTCAACCAAAAAATCCGAAATTCCTAGGAGAAAATCTCCTCATAAAATTCGGCCACTTTTAGGATAAGGGAGAATCAAAATTCCACTAGGATTTTCAAGTTTGAATCTTATCTCAACCTTATCCAAAATAACCGAATTTTCCTAGGAGATACACTCCAAATTTTCGGCCACTTTTCAGGGAGGAGAGAATCCAAATTCAACTGGGATTGAAACTTGAATTTTTCCCTTTGAACCTTATCCACAAAAACCAAAATTCCGTTGAGGATTATCCTCAAAATTTCGTCCACCTTTTGTTAGGATTTAGATTCAAAATTCAAGTAGGATTCTAACAAGATTGTCCTCTCCAAATCCAACTCAAATTCGAATTTCAAACCTTGTAGATTTTCCACAACAAGTTCGAATCCCACTTGGACTGTGATTCAAAATTTGAATTTCAAATTTCAAATTCGAATTTCAAATTCAAATTTCAAATTTCAAATCTCAAATTTCAATTTAAATTTCAATTTCAAATTTCAAATTCGAATTTCAAATTCAAATTTCAAATTCGAATTTCAAATTTCAAATTTCAAAATTCAAATTTCAAAATCCACAAAACGGTTGTGTTTCAAATTCTTGTTCTCATGGATAATTTTCTACAACTCCAATCCAATCTCAAATAAAATCATGGCAACTTTATTTGGAGTTCGAATAATTGTGTACTCTATTATCCAAAACAAAATCTGAATCCAACTGGAGAGAATCTTGTCTACCATCCTAATCCTGTGTCATCACCATCCATGCATAATAAACCAGCCAATAGCATACACAAATCAATATGCCAAACGTTACGGAATTATGTGGAGCTAGTAGAGGGACTGATTGGACATTTATAATCAGGCTCCCACAAATCCATATGATCATCATTCTTTTACCGAACAACTCAATCACATGATCACTAGTTTCAGAGTCACACCACTATAAACCTGAAACTAAACTCCCAATTATATACCGTATTACATAAGCCTGTGACAAGCTATAGTCCAATGACCTTGTCATGTATGCAGAACCCTCATATGATATCCATGATTAGCCTTAGGCCAAAGTCCGTTTAATCCTACTGATCAGGCTATCTTAAAGTTCCATTATACTGCCGATTAAAGAAAATGATTATTCACCATATGTGAATAAGAAGTCATCTGCCCAGCAGAAGATCCAAGGCCTTGTCCATTTTCACATTCAGTATAATGCCTTTAAGAGGATACCCTTAACTCCTCATTAGAGCTATGATTCCAATATCTGTAAACGAACTCTTCATCGTATACAAGTCATGCACCCAACGAACCGGTCTATAAGCTTACTACCTTTGGGACGCTTTAGCCATTGGAACATCAAAGTACACAAGTCATATACATGAAGCTGTCCTTTTACTCAGGATTAAGGTTGCTGCATAATGAACATCAAAAGCAGATTGATCCACTCAAAGCAGACTTTGTAGATCAATCACGCTTTAGTCCCGGTCTAATATGTCACCACCAAGCAACATATCCATGTCTCTACTTGGGAGTCTAGCTCTAGACAGTCAAGACAAACCGTCCCCTCCACGGCTTTAGACAACATAATAGTCTTAACATTAGTTAGATGCTCGATCTAACCCCATAGACTACAGACCATAGTTTAGACTGCTAACTTTAGAACATTATCTTCTTGCATACAAAAATCCATTGCATGCAACGTTCTAACAGTTTAACACAAGCAATCAGGGAGCCATATTTGCTTACATTTACTTTAACATGTAAATAAGGCGAGGACAGATAGCAGTGTAATGAATAACCTCTATATATAATTTTATTATCCAGTTCAAAATAAATACATCAAAATGTCTCTAACGCTTAGGGCATTTCCTAACATAATTAAATAGTACCATACCTATGTAATCTATTCAACTGAAACATATACTATATTTTTCAACTTAATTACTCATTACATAGCAATTAGGTTTCATGCATTTTGAGAGTCTGTATAACGGCCCTCAACCCATTACACGGCCTTCTACACGGGTTCTAACACAGGCGTGTACTAGTTGAGCTTACTTAACACAGCCATATCCTGAAACACGTTCACAATTCTGAGTGGTACGAGGCCACTTACATGGCCGTGTACCTTACCGTGTCACACTACATGGCCATGTACTCTTACACGGCTTCTCACACTTATACAGTTCAATTGGTACACGGCTTCTTACACGACCGTGTACCTGACTGTGTTCCTCGAATTTGCACTAAAAGGCATCAAACTAACCCAAATTCATTCCTCAATTTATCATTATATAGAATTTAGGTTACATGAGTAGGGGGTCCTTACAAGTTAATAGCTAAATGAGTCTTGACTGTGCGACCATTTTTTATGTAGATAGATCCACATCCTACCAAGTCAACAAGGGGTGGTCATAAATAGGATCATGCCCGAATGCATTTTCCACATAAGAAATCCAATCTAGTATATCGGTGATGGTAAACACTTACTGAGAGGTATGGTCAGGACAAAACTAACGTGAGGCATTACCATGCTTTCATAAATAGATCAACAATGGAAGTTGTGCATTTTGTTTGAAGCCCTTTCCCACTTAATACTTTGAAAAACATGCAAGTTTTGAAAAAATATGTATGATCAATATAGTTTAAGTTGCATTCTTCTATCCTATATGACATGTTATCAAATATGCATACAAACCATCCATCAATACATATTCATCCATCTATGACATATCATAGAAAAAATAAATGACGGAATAATTAAATAACCGAGCTAGGTCCCCATCCTAGAAAAAAGAAAAATTAAAGATTACAAAATTCCATCCAAATTATTCTTTGGGTCTTGAATCTTGCTCCATCTTCTTGTATCCTTGTTTACATAGCCTCTTCATTTATTTCTCATCGCGAGAATTATTTAAAATTCAAATTTAAAAAAAAATTCAAATTTTAAATAATTTAAATCTCATGTATAATAATATGTAATTTCAAAATTCGAATTTACAATTACATATTTTTATACACAATTTAAAATTAAATCTCAAATTTAGAAATCGAAAAATTTCCGACCCTTGGCCCGAAGGCCTGCGGCCAACGTCGGCAGCCCCAGCCCCCAAGGGGGTTGCAACCCACGGCCAGGGGTGTTACAACCCGCCAGGCTGTAGGGAACGCCTGCAGCCCTTAGGGTGCCTTTTGCCTGCCAGACTGCAGCCCTTGGGGGGGCCACAGCCGCCTTTGGCTATAGGCAATGCCTACAGCCGTGGCGGCTGTAGCCTTAGATAGGGGCTGCTGCAGCCCCATCTTGCCCAAGGGTAAGGTTGTAGCCCCACCAAGGGAAGTGGCAATCCTGAGTGGTCGGTTCTCGATTTTCATGCCATGTTCCAATTTGCTCATTAGTATCTCAAAAATTAATTTGAATCCTAATTAAATTGGAATTTTCCACACAAAAAAATTTTCAGTCTTCAAATTAAATTTAGTTTTCATGAAAAATAAATTATGGTCTTCAATCTTCAATCTCCTCTAAGAATAATTACATAAAATCTCCTATACCATTTTCGGTGTACAAAATTGTAAGAGATAATAAATTAAAATCCATGAAAAAATTATGGTGATGATAGAACGCTCCCATAGATATATGAAAAAATCCTAGATACAATTTTTCTAAATTCTAAGGAACCATGACCAACAAAAAATTAAGCATGCTTATAATAATTTAAAAAATTAAAATAACCACATACTTCATACATAATTCATGATAACAACATAAAGGAAGCCTAGAATGCCACTCTCTAAATATCAAATCTATACATTAAAGAGACTAAAATGATTGTCTAATTTATGTACAAGACATAATCACGAGTTGGCTCAAATACGAATTGTAGGAAAAATCAGTAAAAATTGCACAACGGAATTATAAAATTTTTTTAAGATTATTAAATAACTCATGATGCCATATACAATAAATTAATAACAATCAATTATGCCTTCAGAGGAAACATTAGGAATGCCAGAGGAAGGGACTGGAGAACTTCAATCAACTAGACTTCTCTACTATTCTTCAATTCCTAGACAGCAGAGTATGTGGGCACCCGGATCCTCAATTGGTGTACTAGTACGGCTTATCTCCTTCCAACGACCCAGATCTCTTTAAGAACTTATTGCTACGGTGATTTATGCAACAATAAGCCTGCTCACCAGAGAGTCTCTGGTCTAAAGAGAACTGGAGTGGAACTATTTATAATCTTGCATGAGGCGACCTATTGAATTTTTAATTAGACCAAGTGTGGCGACCCAAGCCCTCAGTGGCCCAGACCGTCACTGAAAACTATTACTTGCTTTAACTTTTACTTTAAAGCTGATGCTTAAACTTACTTAATTTGATACCATAAATTTAGTGGATTTTTTTTAATATACGCGTATGTATTTATTATTCACGTACGTATACTTTTAAAATGTGGAATTTGAAAAACATAAGGATTTCAATTATAAATACACACTTATATACTTGCTTATCTGATTACTATTTACTAGATACAATTTAAATATACTATTCATACATATACTGTTTACTGTTCCAAAATAGCGTTTAACCTTTACTATTCAAAATACTATTTAACTGTCACCATTCAAAATATTATTCACTCATACTGTGCGGAAGAATACTTGCGGTGTATCCATAACCTCATCCTTACATCCGCCTCTGCCACCATCGTTACCCCTTGATGTTTATGCCATAGGACGCTTACCTACAGCATGAATACACTCTGTGAGCTTTATACCCAGTAAGTACAACATGTTAACCGTAAAACATATTTAAAACATAGTACATACTTAAAACCTCATTAGCCTGTCAAATAGTAACATATAGCACTGAAACATTTCACATTTCACATATCAGAACATCACGTAACATGTCATAACACTGAATATAAAACTTCATAAACTTTACGCATGATAGAAGCATCATGTACTGTATGCAATTTACTGAAAATGAAAGCATAGCAAACTATAACTAATGTGTGGTCTGGTTGTGTTCATTTATGCTTCAAACTTCTCTTTTCTTTCTCTTGTCTACTCAGGGCCCGTGTGTCAGTACCATGTGTGCATAGACCAATGGTAACGCCCGAGCTCACTAAAAATCCAGAGAGCCATCAACGGTGCTTAACTTTTTGCTTTATCTTACTTTAACTTGGAAACCCTTTCAACTGAAAGAGCCAGTACGACACGTCTATAAAATTCCATCTTGTTTATCTTTTCTAGCCATGTGCTTCTCTAAGCTGTCCCTAATCCAACGCGGTAGGGATTATGGCCTCTAACTTTTTCTTTCATCAATCTACTCGATTGTGAACTATATGCTCTTATGTACGCTGTGCATCATCTGTAGGAAAAATAAATCGGTAAAAACGTATCAGAGTGGTGCAGCGGAACAATAAAAATTTTTAGATCGTTAAATATCTCATGATGCCATATACAAAAAACCAACAACAATTAAAACTCATACCTTAAGGACGCCAATCTGCAGGAGGAGAAAAACCGGAGGCTTTAACCAACTAGCCTTCTCTACTATTCTCCAATTCCCGAATGGCTGAGTGTGTGGGCACTCTAAACCTCGATCGGTATGCTAGCACTACTAGTCTTCTTCCGACCACCCAGATCTCTAAAGAACTTTATTGTCACAATGAGCTGTGCAACAATAAGCCTACTCACCTGAGAGTCTATGGTCTGAGAGAACTGGAGTGGCAGGACCTCTATTTATAGACCTGCATGAGGTGATTCTCTGAATTTGAATTGGATTAGGAAAAGATATTCTCCCTTATCCATAACCATAAAATCTGAATTTTTCCATGGGAAAATCCCAACAATAAAATTCGGTTTATTTAGGATAAATCCAATCCAAATCTAAACAAGATTTTAACTAGAATTTTATCGCCCTTTTTCAACCAAAAAATTCGAAATTTCCTAGGAGATTTTCCCTCCAAAAATTCGGCCACATTTAGGATAAGGGAGAATCAAAATTCCACTAGGATTTTCAAGCTTGAATCTTATCTCAACCTTAAAATAACCGAATTTTCCTAGGAGATTTCCTCCATAATTTCGGCCACTTTTTAGGGAAGGAGAGAATCCAAATTCAACTAGGATTGAAACTTGAATTTTTCCCTTGAACCTTATCCACAAAAAACCGAAATTCCATTGAGGATAATCCTCAAAATTTCGTCCACTATTTGTTAGGATTTGGATTCAAAATTCAAGTAGGATTCTAACAAGATTATCCTCTCCAAATCCAACTCAAATTCGAATTTCAAACCTTATGGATTTTCCACAACAAATTCGAATCCCACTTGGACTGTGATTCAAAATTTGAATTTCAAATTTCAAATTCGAATTTCAAATTCAAATTTCAAATTTCAAATTTCAAATTTCAAATTTAAATTTCAAATTCAAATTTCAAATTTCAAATTCAAAATTCAAAATTCAAATTTCAAATTTCAAAATTCAAAATTCAAATTTCAAAATCCACAAAACAGTTGGGTTTCAAATTCTTGTTCTCATGGATAATTTTCTACAACTCCAATCCAATCTCAAATAAAATCATGGGAACTTTATTTGGAGTTCAAATAATTGTGTACTCTATTATCCAAAACAAAATCTAAATCCAACCGGTGAGAATCTTGTCTACCATCCTAATCCTGTGTCATCACCATCCATGCATAATAAACCAGCCAATAGCATACACAAATCAATTTGCCAAACGTTAAGGAATTATGTGGAGCTAGTAGAGTGGACATATATAATCGGGCTCTCGCAAATCCATATGATCATCATTCTTTTACCGAACAACTCAATCATATGATCACTAATTTCAGAGTCACACCACTATAAACCTAAAACTGAACTCCCAATTATATACCGTATTACGTAAGCCTATGACTAGCTACTATCCAATGACCTTGTCATATATGCAAAACCCTCATATGATATCCATGATCAGCCTTAGGTCAAAGTCCGTTTAATCCTACTGATCAGGCTATCTTAAAGTTCCATTATACTACCGAATTAAGAAAATGATTATTCACTATATGTGAATAAGAAGTCATCCGCCTAGCAGACGACCCAAGGCCTTGTCCATTTTCACATTCAGTATAATGCCTTTAAGAGGATACCTTTAACTCCTTAGAGCTATGATTCTGATATCTGTAAACAAACCCTTCATCGTATACAAGTCACGCACCCAACGAACCGGTCTATAAGCTTACTACCTCTGAGACGCTTTAGCCATTGGAACATCAATGTACACAAGTCATATACATGAAGTTGTCCTTTGACTCAGGATTAAGGTTACTACATAATGAACATCAAAAGCAGATCGATCCACTTAAAGCGGACTTCGTAGATCAATCATGCTTTAGTCCCGGTCTAATATGTCACCACCAAGCAACATATCTATGTCTCTACTTGGGAGTCCAGCTCCAGATAGTCAAGACAAACCGTCCCCTCTAAGGCTTTAGACAACATATTAGTCTTAACATAAGTTAGATGCTCGGTCTAACCCCATAGAATACAGACCATAGTTTAGACCGCTAACTTTAGAACGTTGTCTTCTCGCATACAAAAGTCCAATGCATGCAACGTTCTAACAGTTTTAACACAAGCAGTCAGTGAGCCATATTTGCTTACATTTACTTTAACATGTAAATAAAACGAGGACAGATAGCAATGTAATGAATAACCTCTATATATATAATTTTATTATCCAGTTCAAAATAAATACATTAAAATGTCTCTAATGCTTAGGGCATTTCCTAACATCATCGTGTGCATGATAGACATACTTAACATACTGTCAAAGCATCATTTTAAATTCATTTTATTCATACTGTAGGTGGAGTTGTACTTACCTGTTAGCAGACAGTTTATACTCTCACCTTCGTCATAATACAGGTATCTCCCCGTAATCATAATGCATTTCATTAACATTCACTCTTAGGTCATTGTGGTCATTAGTGACTAATAAAAACTCTATCATTAGTGACACCGATCCTTATCGGTACTAATTGCCCTTCTCTTGAGAGTTTGATTTTCTAATCGTGGTTAATTAATTTATTTACCTAATAAATTAATTAACGTCGCTCTTATGTCGCTCTATCGTTAGTGACTAATAAATCTGTCGTTGTATGATACCGATGCCTAACGGTACCCAACTGCTCTACTTTGGGAATTTGATATTTAATTTCTAATCGTGCTTAATTAATTTGTCTGCTTGATAAATTAATCACTGTCTCTCGCTATCCCATTCAAACTCGGTCCTTAACTGGTTACCCGACCAGTCAACCGATCATATACCTCGCGTATTGACTATTTAGCCTATCGGGCTACCTCTATTGATATAATTACCCCAAATTTTATACTTAGCTCGTACCCGTCCCTCGGATGGTACTATTCCGACATACGAGTCATTTTCTTACATTTTGAGATTTCGAATGGGCAGTTTACTGATTCTCAGAATGTCCATCCTACTTTCTCGAGCCTTAGTCACTAAGGGAGGGCTCGAGTTTCCATCCCGATCACATTTTTACCCCTCGTTTCCCAAAATACCCCTTTGTGCCGTTTTAAAAATTTCGACAGCATTTCCGCTTAATTTTTGGGTTCCCGACGTTTAGAAAACGCCTTAAAACCATCTAATCTACCACGTACTATATCATAGGCCTAATTTTTATGTAAAAGCTCAACTTTTTACGTAAAAATGTTCAAATTTCCACACATTTTATTTTTCGACATTTTATCCCTTTTGCTTAAAATTCCTCAAGCCAACAGTCCATAATTAATACACAATTATTCCAATAATAATATGAGGAATAAAAGGATTAAAATTATTACCAAAACCATTCCCATCGGCGACCGAACAAACCGTTCTGTCTCGACCGCACAATTTTTGAATCGTCATTCTTCACTTTTGAAATTTCGGTTTGCAAATCTGATGCCACGGATGTGTTCGGAACGTCGAAAATAGGCCAACGCGCCATTCCTGAAATTTTGGTCACCGGGTCGCTGTTGACCAATGTTGACCATGGCAACGATGGAAAAGGCGGCCACCATCTTGAAGAGTTCGACGAGAGGAACCCATTGGTGGTGTCAATTTCAACAATCGAGGCTCCTATCGCGGGAAATCAGCCCTCAAAAGTTGACGACGATGGCGGTGGTTGGATCTCCGTTTCCCGGTGTTATTGCCCAAAATTGACTTGGGGCTTTTGATCTACGTGTTGTTTTGAGCATTTTGATACCCACCTTGTAACTTAACTCGGTCGGAATCGACGGATTCCACGGTGGCGATGGTGGTGGTGACGGCGAAGCCTGGGCAGCGCAATCCGAAGGCTGTTGATGTGAAATGAAGCCTGGGTTTTGTTCTACTCTTCACCACGAATCCATTGGAGCTGGAATCGTGGCATTTGGACTTCGGACGGCGGAGATGTGGTCGATCGAAATTTTTGGCCACTGGTGGCTTTGGGCAGTGCGTGCGCCTTCCTCCGGCATCGGTTCCGTCGACTCGGCACACCGTTGGAATAAGCTCGTCAAGGAATTTCCAATGGTGCCAGTGGTGTCAAAAACAGAGTTCAGATTCGATCGGTGGTTACTGTTCACCTATGGGTGGTATGGGGAGAAAAAGATAGGGAAAAAAAAATAATAGGGGGCCTTTTTATAAAAATCCAAAAATTTTGACCCTTTTATACTAATTTTTTGAAAAATTTTAACATAGGCTATCATGACTAATTTGGGCATACTAAACCCAAATATATCAGTTTTATCTTCATTCGAGGTCATCTCGACCAGTTTTCCAATACTGCATGGTTCCTGATAAAAAATTACCTTTTATGCTCAAAAGGCTAATTTGAGCATTTTGATTCCAAATATATCAGTTTTATATCAAGAAAAGGTCATCTTAACAGGTTTCTGGATACTGTAGTTGTGTCAAAACTGTGTTGATACTACGCATGCATAACGAGGTGTTTCGCATAAAATTTCAAACACAGTCTCTCTTGACTAATTTGGACGTGCTGATTCCAATTTTATCAATTGTACATCCATTTGAGGTCGTCTAGACCAATTTTCGAGATCTGTGTGACCCCATCTCGAAAAATGTGTTAGGTGCTCGATTGACTAATTTGGGCGTCCTGAGTCTAAATATATCAGTTTTGGGGCAAGAAAAGGTCACCTTGACCCTCATCCTGATACTGCATATTTCTAAAACAAAATCTATATTTTGTGCTCAATTGACCAGATTGAGCCTGCTAACTATTAATATATCAGTTTTATGCTAGATTAAGACTGTCTTGGCTACTAACCTCACACTGCGTTTTTCACTTTTCATTATTCACTATTTACTATTTATGATTCACTATTCACTGCTTTCAGTCTGACTGATTAGTCTGAGCATTCTGGCTCCGATTTTGTTAGTTTCTGGGCGAGAAGAGGTCATCTGGATCATTTTCTCGATACTATACATCTATTAGGGCAATTATCGCTACTATGCTCAGATGACCAATCTAAGCATACTGATGACTAGCTCATCAATTTTGTGTTAAGAAATGGTCAGCTGGACCGGTTCCTTAATACTGCGTGTCTCACATGTACACTCATGTGTACTAAGGTAAACCGATCTTCCTCTCGGTTGCCCCTTTCACTGCATGACAGTTCTGTGTTAAGAAATGGTCGTCTGGACCAGTTTCTTAATACTGGGTGTCTCACATGCACACTCACACAATAGGGTGGACCGATTTCACTGTCGGTTGCCCCTGTCACTGCATAAATGGTAATTAAATGTTATTATACATGTTTAATTCATTCAACTAAAAACTATACTGTATTTATTAACTTAATTACACATTACATAGTAATTAAGTTTCATAATTCATGAGAGTCATTACAACGGCTCTCTGCTCATTACACTGTAGGAAAAAAAATCGGTAAAAACGTATCAGAGTGACACAGCGGAACAACAAAAATTTTTCAAGATCGTTAAATATCTCATGATGCCATATACAATAAACTAACAACAATTTAAACTCATACCTCAGGGACGCCAATCTATAGCAGGAGAATGATTGGAGGGCTTCAACCAACTAGCCTTCTCTGCTATTCTCCAATTCCTGAATGGCTAAGTGTGTGGGCACTCTGAACCTCGATCGGTATGCTAGCACTGCTAGTCTTCTTCCGACCACCCAGATCTCTAAAGAACTTATTGTCACGGTGAGTTGTGTAATAATAAGCCTGCTCACCTGAGAGTCTGTGGTCTAAGAGAACTAGAGTGGTAGGACTTCTATTTATAGACTTGCATGAGGTGATCCTCTGAATTCGAATTGAATTAGGAGAAGATTTGCTCCCTTATCTACAATACAAAATCCGAAAATCCAAGCCTTATCCTAACTAAAAAATTCAGCCACCTTTAGGATTTTGCATTCAAAATTCAAACAGGACTTTAACTTGAATTTTATCTCACCATTACCTAAACAAAAAAATCCGAAAATCTCTTTTAAGATCTCCTTAAAATTTCAGCGACAAAAGTAGGGGAAGAATCAAAATTCAACTAGGATTTTCAAGCTTGAATTTTATCTCATCCTTATCCAAAATAACCGAAAATCTCAAGGGAGATTCGGTCAAAATTTTTGGCCAATACAGGGAGGAGAGAATCCTAATTCAACTGGGATTGAAACTTGAATTTTTCCCTGAATCTTATCCACAAAAATTTCAAAAATTCCACGAGGATATTCCTCAAAATTTTTGACCAAGTTAGTTAGGATTGGGGTTCAAAATTCAAGTAGGATTCAAATAAGATCTTCCTCTCCAAAATCCAAATCAAATTTGAATTCCTCCATGCGGATTATCCATAAAAATTTGAATTCTACATGGACTGTGATTCAAAATTTGAATTTCAAATTTCAAAGTTTAAATTTTAAAATTCAAACTTCAAATTCAAATTTCAAATTTAAAATTCAAATTTCAAATTTCAAATTCAAATTTTAAATTTCATATTTCAAATTCGAATTTCAAATTTAAATTTCAAATTCAAATTTCAAATTCAAAATTTAAATTTCGAACTTTGTTCTCATGGATAATTTTCTACAACTTCAATCCAATCTCAAATAAAATCATGGCAACTTTATTTGGAGTTTGAATAATTGTGTACTCTATTATCTAAAATAAAATCTGAATTCAACCGGAGAGAATCCTGTCCACCATCCTAGTCATATGTCAACACCATCCATGCATAATCAACTAGCCAATAAGCATACACAAATCAATTTGCCAATCGTTAAGGAATTATGTGAAGGTAGTAGAGGGACCAATTAGACATATATAATCGGGCTCCGTGAATCCATATGATCATCATTCTTTAGCGAACAACTCAATCATATGATCACTAATTTTACCGAACAAATCAATTTGTCATGTATGGAAAACCCTCATATGATATCCATGATCAGCCTTAGGCCAAAGTTCATTCAATCCTACTGATCAGGCTATCTTAAAGTTCCATTATACTACCGAATAAGAAAATGATTGTGCACCATATGTGAATAAGACGTCATCCGCCCAGCAGATGACCCAAGGCCTTGTCCATTTTCACATCCAGTATAATGCCTTTAAGAGGATACCCTTAACTCCTTATTAGAGCTATGATTCCGATATCTGTAAACAAACCCTTCATCATATACAAGTCATGCACCTAATGAACCGGTCTATAAGTTTACTACCTCTGAGACGCTTTAGCCATTAGAACATCAAAGTACACAAGTCATATACATAAAGTAGTTTATTCACTCATGATTAAGGTTACTGCACAATGAATGCCAAAAGCAGATTGATACATTTATAGCGGACTACGTAGATCAATCACGCTTTGGTCCCGGTCTAATATGTCACCACCAAGCAATATATCTATGTCTCTACTTGGGAGTCTATGCTCCAGACAGTCAAGACAAACCGTCCCCACCATGGCTTTAGACAATATAATAGTCTTAACATGAGTTAGATGCTCGGTCTAACCCCAAAGACTACAGACCTTAGTTTAGACTGCTTACTTTAGAACATTGTCTTCTCACATACAAAATTCCATTGCATGCAACGTTCTAACAGTTTTAACACAAACAGTCAGTGAGCCATATCTGCTTTACATTTACTTTAACATGTAAATAGAATGAGGATAAATAGCAATATAATGAATAACCTCTCTCTATATATAATTTTATTGTCCAGTTCAAAATAAATACATCAAAATGTCTCTAATGCTTAGAGCATTTCCTAACAATCTCCCACTTCCCCTAAGCCAGTAGATGTGTGCCATGTTATGTATCCCCATCGCCTCTACATGCCTCTCAAAGCTTCTAGCCACCAAAGTCTTAGTAAAGGGATCGGCAATGTTGTCCTCGGACGCGATCTTACATACATCTACTTGTCCTGTCTCCACGTGCCCTCTAATAATGTGATACCTTCGATCTATGTGCTTGGTCCTCTTGTGGTGCCGAGATTCCCTTGTGTTGGCAATAGCCACAGTGTTATCACAGTAAAGTGTGATAGGCTTGTGAACACCCGGAATGACCTCAAGGTCTCTAAAGAACTTGCAGAGCCAAACCGCTTCTTTAGATGCCTTAGCCGGAGCCACATACTCAGCCTCCATCATAGAGTCAGCTGTGCTACCCTGCTTCACGCTCTTCCACACAATGGCACCTCCTCTGAGTAAGAACACTGATCCTGATGTCAATTTCCTCGAATCCTTGCAAGTCTGGAAGTCTGAGTCAGTGTATCCTATGGGTGTTAGGTCCTCTCCAGAATACACCGCATATAATCCCTCGTTCTCTTAAGATACTTGAGTATATGCTTTACTGCTTGCCAGTGCTTGGTTCCAAGATTCGCTTGATATCGACTCATCATACCTACTGCAAAACATATGTCCAGGCGAGTGCAAAGCACAGCGTACATAAGGCTAACCAGAGCAGATGCATAAGGGACCTTACTCATACGCTCTTTTTCTTTCGATGTCTTGGGACAGTCATCTAATGAAAGAGTTAGACCGGCAATGGAAGGTTGTGTGCCTTTCTTTGCCTCTTGCATTGTATATTTGTCAATTATTTTATCTATGTATGAAGCCTGGGATAATGCTATCATTTTGTTCTTTTGATCGCTGATGTGATGACCAGAGAATTCTAACAATGTAACTTAGTTTAATCTAGGGTTTTCTATGAGTTCTGTAAGCAAGAATGTAAAGAAACACTATATTTGTAATTAGACAAATTATAGTGTTGATAGTAATAAATAGATGTTTTGGAGGAATTAAAATCTCCAAAAATGAGTAGAGAATGAAGTATATGAGTAAGAAAGTGATTTCGGGCCAAAACGCTCAAAAAGGAGTAGTTTTGATATCTGAACAGTGTAAAGATAAGAATATAGCAAGACAAAGTAAGAGCATAGTAAGAAAAGTAATTTAGGGTTTTTAAGAGTTTTAAGACAGAATTAGAATAATTTGACAATACGGATGGCTAGATAAGTCCTCTGGTATGTCACCCTAGAAATTTCGTCATTTTGTGTAAAATGATGAAGCATTTTAAGGCTAAAGAAACCAAGAGATTACCCTAGGTAAAACCTAAGGTTACTTAAGGACGAAAAACTTTGTCATTGATTTTTAGCCCAATGACAGTAGAATAAGGTAAACCGGTCACACAGGAGACGTCAGAAACCCGCCTAAGTGATTTCGGTAAAGTTTGGTTCGGTTTGACTTTTGGTCAAATTTTGACCTATGGATTAATTGGATGACATCGTGGATGATGTCATAATTAAGAATAAGAAAATTAGAAGAAAAAAGGTGGTAGGTAGGATGAATGGTTAAGATTAAAGATAGGTAAGATCAAGGGCTAAGATTAAGCCAAAAATACAAAGTTGATTTTTTTAAAAAATTTTGTGGATAAAGGCTGAAGTAGGTCGGTTTTGCAGCTGGAAAAGCAGCAAAATAATTATATTTTGACCCCAAAAGGTTTGCAAATAAACCCTTAAAAAGTTGCTAAAAAGTCCCTAAAGAAAATTGCTAAAAAGCCCTCCTTTTTGGTCTCCCTTTTAAAAATGTTTTTGGCTTCATAAAATCAGAAAATTTTTCTGAAATTACAGCCCCTTTGCTGCCTTTTGTAGCCTTGACTCTTCCCCTTCATTGAGCTTAAGTTTCTTCAATTTTTGTGTTAAAATCTTAAGCAAAGTTCTTCCTAAGCAAGTGTTGAGTAATATAGCAAGGTAAGCTTGAAATTTCAAGCTTTTCTTTGGTATTTTAAAGAAGAAATCTGTGGCTATGTTAAGTAGAAAAGAATGAGTAAAGTTTAGTTCAAACTTTGTTGTTTAAGGTTAATTAGTTGGCATGATAGTTAAAGAGTAATTTAGAAGCTTGAAACAAGAATTTTTCATGTTAGTTTTATGAGGAACCCATGGCTAAGTGTATGGGTTCAAGGAATTTCATGTTTGGTTTAATTAAATTGTTGTTTTAAAGTGTGTTTTGATATGTAAAACAACTAGAAAGAAAGCTTGAAAGCTTAAAACCAAAGTAGGATTCGATTTGTTTCAAGAAAAAATCGTGTATGTTACTAGGGTTTGGAAAGAATTTTGAGTGGGTTTTGGTTGATTTAAACATGTGTGTTGATGTGTAAAATATTTAGAACGAAAAATTAAAAAGTTTGAAACAAAATTTTGTAAGAGTTTTCTAAAGAGAAACCATGTATATCTAGTGTGAACAACATGTAAAAATCATGTGATTTTAGTGTTGTGGTAAGTTAGAATGATGTAGAAGATAAGCTTGTGTAAGTGGTTAAATTGAAAACCAAAGTTTGGTTAGGGTTTAGTATAAAACCCATGGCATCCAAGTGAGATTTTAACAAGAATTTTAGTTGGTTTTGGTATTGAATATGCCTTAAAAACCATGTTTATAAGTGTAAGAAAGAATGTTTGAATGAAAGAAAATTTTGGTGTTGGAAACCTAGACTAAACCGTGGTCTAAGTGATTGAAAAACAAAGACTTTGTGTGTGAATTGTACAATGAAAGTGTGGAAAGTTTTTACGTAAAAGTTTAGAAACTTTTACATAAAATAGGCCTCTGGTATAGTACGTGGCAGGTTTAGATTAGGATAGCTGGTTTTGAGGCATTTCCTAAACGCCGGAACCCTAAAATTTAAGCAGAAATGCTGTCGAAATTTTTAAAGCGGCATTAAGGGTATTTCAGGAAATGATCGATAAAAATATGCTCGGAAATGAAAACCAAGATCCCTTGGTACCTTAGAGTTTAAAGTAAGAAAGCAAGTCTAGCGGAATAGTAAACCAACCCCTAAAATCTAAAATGCCGAGAGGACGGGAAAAAAAATAACGTCAAGGGCGTTTTAGATAATAAGAGTAAAGTTTAGGGTCGGGATGGAAAAACCCGAGCCCTTCGAAGACCTAAGTCAGTAAGAGAATAAGGAACATTTTTAAGAGTAGTGAAAAGCTCGTTTGAAGCTCCAAAACGTTAGAAAAACGAGCCACAACCTCAAGGGTCGGAATAGTATCACCTGAGGGACGGGTGATAAGTAAATAGTGTAATTGCAACAATTAAGTTGTAAAAATTTACCGAGACCTAGAAAAGACTGTTTTAAGATTTTAGGGACTCAGAAAATCCCGTTTAAGCACCAAAATGAGAATGTTACGACCCCAAGACCTGTTAGGGGCAAAATTATCATTTTAACCAAAAAGTCTAGAAAAGTCAAGAAAGGGGTGTGAAACCCTCTAGTTAGCTATTTTATGGTTCTTGGATTTAGGGAACCCAGTCGAAGCAAAAAAATACAAACGTCCCCCGGCCTAGTTACTATTCACGTGCATGGACTATTCACATGAATAGTACTATTTACCGTCGAAAGTTACTATTCATCAAGTTTACCAAAATTTCTGAAATGCTCGAAAATGGTTGCTAGAGCCCTAGAAAAGTCTAAACAGAGTCGTTAGGACTTTAAATGTCGTCATAAGACTTTAATTAAGATTTTAAAAGCTAAAGTTCAGATTTTAGCATAATAAAGCCAGTTAATGAAAATGTATTAACTGATGACATTGTGTCTTTAGGAAACTCAACTAGAGATGGGTAAAGGAGCTCGACAGACCCACAGAAGTTTACACTAGCAAAAGTGCTGTAAGTACAGACATTTAGTTATCTATTCACGAATTGACTTGCCATATAGTTGTATTATATATATAGACATTTAAGTTATTCAGTTTGTGACATGATACTAACATGTTCACAAGAATAGTTAAGCAAGATCAGATAAAGAAAAGAAGAATAAGATAAGTCAGATAATAAGACTTAAAAGTTAAGGTTGGCGTATCGACCTCTCCAGTTTTGAGGTTCAGAGATAGCCTCTACCCCAGTTGTGTGGCACTGCCTCATTAATAATGAGGTAGTTGATGGCTTGACTTGCTATCTATAGGAAGTAGTCCAGAGATGACCTTAGGGTTGATTGGTGGGTCACTCCCCTGATCCTCTATTGGTCTGCACACATTAGGTACGTCCAACCACGGGCCCACAAGTGAAAGATTAAGCAAGATAAAGTAAAGCAAAGAAAAGAAAGAGATAGAATAGAAAGAATAAGTAAAGCATAGGAATAAGAAAATAATTGGTCATAAGTTGACTAACCCTAAGTGTGGTGTATTCAGCTTATTTACTTGTATGTTTGTACTTACTGAGCTTTAGCTCATGAGTCTATTTGTGATGTAGGTAATAAAGGTAAGCAGCCAGCAATATGAAACAAGAGTCACAGACTGGCAGGTAGATTGCAAAGATGTCATGGACGGGTTATGGTTTCATTTCACAGAGTTCTGCTGTAATCAAAGTGTAAAAGAAAAAAAGTGTAATTGTAAAGTACATGTATAAAGATAAGACAAGAGTGTAGTATGTTAAGTAGTGAAAGAAGCTTAAAAGTATGTTTTTATTTTTACGTACTTTAAAGTAACAAGACCGCAAAGTATATTTTGGGGAAAAACATTAAGTAGTACGCATATATTTATGTATACACGATTTCAAAGAACTAATAGTTTCATCCACTCAAGTTTAAAAAGGAAAAAAAATATTCCTAGTTTTTCAAGTACAAATCTTATAAACCCCTAAAGAAAAAGAAAGTTATAAAGACAAGCAAGCTAAGTAAGTAGAAGCAAAGAACAAAGGAAGCAAGCAAGATAAGGTGGATGACCCAAGCTAGAGGGATCACGCCCACATCTGAAGAGACGAATGCCTAGAACATAATTAGCTTCTCCCAAGTCCTTCATGTCAAACTGTTGGTGTAGCCAAAGCTTGACCGATGATAAGTTCCCTACATCGTTCCCAATGAGTAGTATATCATTGACATAGAGTGCCAGAAAGACCACTTTTCCATCCTTAATACGTTTATAAACACAGGGTTCATCAACGTTCTGCTCAAAACCAAATGTCTTGATCGCTTGATCAAATCTCTGATTCCATGAGCGGGATGCTTGCTTTAATCCATAAATGGATCTAAGCAACTTGCAGAATTTTCTTTCTTGGCCTTTTGCCACGAACCATTCGGGCTGTATAATATAGATACATTCCTCAAGATGGCCATTTAAGAATGCCGTGTAGGATAATAAATCGGTAAAAACGTATCAGAGTGGCGCAGCGGAACAATAAAAATTTTTAGATCGTTAAATATCTCATGATGCCATATACAATAAACCAACAACAATTAAAACTCATACCTCAAGGATGCCAATCTTGTAGGAGGAGAATGACCGGAGGCTTCAACCAACTAACCTTCTCTACTATTCTCCAATTCCCGAATGGTTGAGTGTGTGGGCACTCTGAACCTCGATCGGTATGCTAGCACTGCTAGTCTTCTTCCGACCACCCAGATCTCTAAAGAACTTTGTTGTCACGATGAGCTGTGCAATAGTAAGCCTGCTCACCTGAGAGTCTGTGGTCTGAGAGAACTGGAGTGGCAAGACCTCTATTTATAGACCTGCATGAGGTGATTCTCTTAATTTGAATTGGATTAGGAAAAGATATTTTCCCTTATCCATATCCATAAAATCTGAATTTTTCCAAGGGAGAATCTCCACAATAAAATTCTGTTTTCTTAGGATAAATTCAATCCAAATCTAAACAAGATTTTAACTAGAATTTTATCTCCCTTTTTCAACCCAAAAAATCTGAAAATTTCAAGGAGAATCTCTCCTAAAGATTTCGGCCATTATGGATCAGGGAGAATCTAAAATTCCACTAGGATTTTCAAGCTTGAATCTTATCTCAACCTTATCCAAAAATAACCGAATTTCCTAGGAGATTTTCTCCCTAAATTCGGCCACTTTTCAGGGAAGGAGAGAATCCAAATTCAACTAGGATTGAAACTTGAATTTTCCCTTGAATCTTATCCACAAAAAATCTGAAATTTCCTTGAGGATTATCCTCAAAAATTTCATCCACTTTTGTTGGGATTTGGATTCAAAATTCAAGTAGGATTCTAACAAGATTATCCTCTCCAAATCCAATTCAAATTCGAATTTCAAACCTTGTGGATTTTCCACAACAAATTCGAATCCTACTCGGACTGTGATTCAAAATTTGAATTTCAAATTCAAATTTCAAATTTCAAATTTCAAATTTCAAATTTAAATTTCAAATTCAAATTTCAAAATCGAATTTCAAATTCAAATTTCAAATTCAAATTTCAAATTTCAAATTTCAAATTTCAAAATTCAAATTTCAAATTTCAAATTTCAAATTTCAAATTCCACAAAATGGTTGTGTTTCATATTCTTGTTCTCATGGAAAATTTTCTACAACTCCAATCCAATCTCAAATAAAATCATGGAAACTTTATTTGGAGTTCGAATAATTGTGTACTCTATTATCCAAAACAAAATCTGAATCCAACCGGAGAGAATCTTGTCTACCATCCTAATCCTGTGTCATCACCATCCATGCATAATAAACTAGCCAATAGCATACACAAATCAATTTGCCAAACGTTAAGGAATTATGTGGAGCTAGTAGAGGGACTGATTGGACATATATAATCGGGCTCCCGTGATTCCATATGATCATCATTCTTTACCGAACAGCTCAATCATATGATCACTAGTTTCAGAGTCACACCACTATAAACCTGAAACTGAACTCCCAATTATATACCGTATTACGTAAGCCTGCGACGAGCTACTATCCAATGACCTTGTCATATATGCAAAACCCTCATATGATACCCATGATCAGCCTTAGGTCAAAGTCCGTTTAATCCTACTGATCAGGCTATCTTAAAGTTCCATTATACTACCGAATTAAGAAAATGATTATTCACCATATGTGAATAAGAAGTCATCCGCCCAGCAGACGACCCAAGGCCTTGTCCATTTTCACATTCAGTATAATGCCTTTAAGAGGATACCTTTAACTCCTCAGAGCTATGATTCCGATATCTGCAAACAAACCCTTCATCGTATACAAGTCATGCACCCAACGAACCGGTCTATAAGCTTACTACCTCTGAGATGCTTTAGCCATTGGAACATCAAAGTACACAAGTCATATACATGAAGAAGTTCATTTACTCAGGATTAAGGTTATTGCACAATGAACGTCAAAAGCAGATTGATCCACTCATAGCGGACTACGTAGATCAATCACGCTTTATTCCCGGTCTAATATGTCACCACCGAGCAACATATCCATGTCTCTACTTGGGAGTCCAGCTCCAGACAGTCAAGACAAACCGTCCCCTCTAAGGCTTTAGACAGCACAATAGTCTTAACATGAGTTAGATGCTCGGTCTAACCCGATAAACTACAGACCATAGTTTAGACTGCTAACTTTAGAACATTATCTTCTCGCATACAAAAGTCCATTGCATGTAACGTTCTAACAGTTTTAACACAAGCAGTCAGTGAGCCATATTTGCTTACATTTACTTTAACATGTAAATAAGACGAGGACAGATAGCAATGTAATGAATAACCTCTATGTATAATTTTATTATCTAGTTCAAAATGAATACATCAAAATGTCTCTAATACTTAGGGCATTTCCTAACAATCTCCCACTTGCCCTAAGCCAGCAGATGTGCCATGTTACGCATCCCCATCGCCTCTACATGCCTCTCAAAGCTTCTAGCCACCAAAGTCTTAGTAAAGGGATCAGCGATGTTGTCCTCGGACGTGATCTTATATACATCTACTTATCCTGTCTCCATATGCCCTCTAATGTCGACTTCCTCAAATCCTTATAAGTCTGGAAGTCTGAGCCCGTGTATCCTACGGGTGTTAGGTCCCCTCCAGAATACACCAGCATATAATCCCTCGTTCTCTTAAGATACTTGAGTATATGCTTTACAGCTTGCCAGTGCTTGGTTCCAGGATTTGCTTGATATCGACTCACCATACCTACTGCAAAACATATATCCGGGCGAGTGCAAAGCATAGCGTACATAAGGCTACCCACAGCGGATGCATAAGGGACCTTACTCATACGCTCTCTTTCTTCTGATGTCTTGGGACAGTCATCCAATGAAAGAGTTAGACCAGCAATAGAAGGTTGCGTGCCTTTCTTTGCCTCTTGCATTGCATATTTGTCAATTATTTTATCTATGTATGAAGCTTGGGATAGCGCTATCATTTTGTTCTTTCGATCTCTGAAAAGACGAATGCCTAGAACTTAATTAGCTTCTCCCAAGTCCTTCATGTCAAACTGTTGGTGTAACCAAAGCTTGACCGATGATAGGTTCCCTACATCATTTCCAATGAGTAGTATATCATCGACATAGAGTATCAGAAAGACCACTTTTCCATCCTTAATACGTTTATAAACACATGGTTCATCAACGTTTTGCTCAAAACCAAATGTCTTAATCGCTTGATCAAACCTCTGGTTCCATGAGCGGGATGCTTGCTTTAATCCATAAATGGATCTAAGCAACTTGCAGACTTTCCTTTCTTGGCCTTTTGCTATGAACCCTTCGGGCTGTATCATATAGATACACTCTTCAAGATGGCCATTCAAGAATGCCGTCTTGACATCCATTTGCCAGATCTCGTAATCGAGAGCCGCAGCAATGGACAGAAGAATACGAATAGACTTCAGCATAGCAACAGGCGAAAAGGTTTCATCGTAATCGATTCCAGCCTTTTGCGTGTATCCCTTTGCAACCAGTCTAGCTTTGAAAGTTTCCACTCTCCCTTCCGCATCCTTCTTTCTTTTGTAGACCCATTTGCATCCAATGGGTTTTATCCCATCCGGCAAATCTACAAGTTCCCAAACAGAGTTGGATTTCATAGAATCCATCTCATTGTTCATAGCCTGTTTCCAAGATTTAGAATCAACATCCTTTATAGCTTCGTCATATGTGACCGGATCTTCCTCATGCTCATGAGCCTCGGCCTGGTATACCTCAGCATCATACATGAAGAAATTAGGTTTCCTCGAAACCCTCCCACTAGGACGAGGCACCCTAAATTGTTGATCGTCTGCAGGTCTTTCACTGGAACTCGGACTTGCGTCCAAGACCGAAATCTGTGAAGCAGTTCTTTCACCCTATAACTCCTCTAGCACCACTTTGCTTCGAGGCTAAAAGTCATTCATGTGACTTTCCTCCAAGAATGTCGCATGGGTTGAGACAATGACTTCTTGTTCCTTCGGGTTATAGAACAGACCTCCTTTTGTTCCTTTTGGATACCCTACAAACATGCACAATTATGATCTTGGTTCCAACTTTTTCGCATCCCCATCCAGTATATGTGCCGGGCAGCCCCATATTCTCATATGTCCAAGGGAGGGCTTCTTGCCACGCCACAATTCATACGGAGTTCTGGGAATTGATTTGCTTGGAACCTGGTTCAGAATATAGCACGCTGTTTGTAAAGCATATCCCCAAAATGATAATGGCAGCGTTGAATAACTCATCATGGACCGTACCATATCCAACAAGGTCCTGTTTCTCCTTTCGGCTACACCATTCTGTTGTGGAGTACCAGGTGCAGTCAATTGGGATAAAATCCCGTTCTCTACAAGATGTCCTAGAAATTCATCGGAGAGATATTCACCACCTCGATCAGATCGAAGTCTTTTTATGGATTTATCCAATTGCTTTTCCACTTCCGCACGATACTCTTTGAACTTGTCAAAGGTTTCGCTCTTGCGGTGCATCAGATACATATATCCATACCTCGAGTAATCATCTATAAAAGAGACATAATACTCGAACCCTCCTCATGCTGTGACGTTCATGGGGCCGCATACGTCAGTGTGCACAATTTCTAAGAGCTCCTAAGCCCTTGTACCCTTAGCTCCAAAAGACCTCTTAGTCATCTTACCCTCTAGACATGACTCACATTGGGGAAGTCGTACCTCCTCCAGAGATTCCAGAGGACCGTCTTTCAACAATCTTTGAATCCTATCCTGATTAATATGACCAAGTCTTAAATGCCAAAGATACGCCTTGTTAGAGTGAGAAACTTTCAACCTTTTAGAGTTATCAATTAATTCAGTGTCAAGCAGTGAGTACATCTTTGGTTTGATCAAATATAGGTTTCCATCCATCCATCCAGAACAGATAAAAGACTTATTTCTACGAATATCAACTCTTTTACTAAAAGAAACTGAATAAGAATCCTTTATTAAACAAGCTACTGATATAAGGTTCCTCCTAAAATTAGGAACATAAAAACAGTCTTTCAATAAAATAAACCTAAATTGATCAAAATAAAGATAAACATCTCCCACTGCTTCGGCCACCAGAAAGCTACCATCTCCAGTCCGCAACGAGAGGCTCCTATCATGTAGACTTCTCGTTTCCACGAACCCCTACATAGAAACACAAACATGATTAGTGGCGCCCGAATCAATGATCCAAGTGTCTTTCGATTCTTCCACCAAACACGCTTCCAGGTAATGAAGTTCCTTAGCTTCCTTGCCCTTGGCGGCTAAGAATTCCCGGCAAACCTTCTTGAAGTGACCTACCTTCCCACAATGGAAGCATTTGGACTTTTTAGGGTCCTTTGGCTTCTTGTTCTTCTTCTTCTTCTTCCCATCCGAGACAGGAGGATTAGAAGAACTAGAAGCCACTTGCTTCTTATTTGGCCTCTTCCTCTTCTGTGAGGGATTGGAAGATTCCGCCAAATTGGCCTCTCCTTTTGGTCGGACCGCATCCTCATCCCTGATCATCCGCTCATAAGCCTGTAGTTGCTTCATGAGCTCGGTTAGTCCTAACTCCTTTGTCGCCAGATTGTATGCGGCCTTAAACCCCACAAAATCTTTTGACAGAGTCTTGAACACCATCTCGATCTGGGTGTTGTAGTCCAACTCAGCACCATTCTCGGCAGCCTCAGCGAAGAATCCCATTAGAGTGATCATATGGTCCTTCACCGGTGTACCCACCTTTTGCTTGGAGTTCATAATGCTGGTGATAGCGGACTGTCGAGCTAATTTTTCTTGGCCTCTGAACATGTCCTCCAGATTTTCCATGATCTCCCCAGCAACTTGATAAGTCTCATGCTGCTTTTGTAAAGCACTCGTCATGCTAGTAAGGATGTAGCATCGAGCTATCTCATTGGATTCTCTCCAACGATTATAGGCAACCGAGACCTCCTCAAGTGGTGTGTCAGGCTTGGGCCCAGGTGGGCATGGTTCGTCCAGCACGAACTTGTATCTCTCGCAGCTGAGAACTATTAATAGATTTCTTTTCCAGTCTTTATAATTATCGCCATTCAGCTTATTTTCAGTAAGTATTGAAATGAGGGGTGTCGGTGACATTTTGAACTGAAATAAAATTATGCTAGACATCGTTACAAAGCCCAAGCAAATATACAGATAATTTAGCAAATAAAACATACAAGTATGTTCCTACATGAATCTTGAAAAAACATGTAGCATTGCAACGGTAATTCTCAGCACCTATTGCCCCAAGCCACCGAGGGGTGGTCATGAGAACAAATAGCCGGAACATGGACCCCGTCCAGTTAATATATGTTGCCTTAAATCCTCCAAGGTTAAGACATATATTAATAACCGCTTATTTAGCCACCAGTTTAGTTAACAGAGCTTCTAGGGAAGGTTAATAACTAAACGAGTCTTGAGTGTATAACCATTGTTTACGTAGCCCGATCCACGTCCTACCAAGCCACCGAGGGGTGGTCATGAATAGGATCGTACCCGAACACGTTTTCTACATAGGAGATCCAATCTAGTATACCGGCGGCGGTAAACACCTACCGAGGGGTGTGGTCAGGGCAGAACTGACGCGAGGCGTTACCATGCTTTCACATATGGATCAACAATGGAGGCCGTGGGTTTTGTGTGAAACCCTCTCCCACTCAATATTTTGAAAAAAACATGCAAGTTTTGACAAATTATGTATGATCAATATAGTATGAGCGGCACTCACCTATCCTATATGACATGTTATCAAATATGCATAAAAAAAATCCATCAATACATATTTATACATCCATGACATATCACAGAAAAAATAATTGACAGAATAACCTAGCTATGGTTCCATCCTAGAATAAAGAAAATAAAGATTACAAAATTCCATCCAAAGCATTCTTTGGGTCTTGAATTCTGTTCCATCTTCTTGTATCCATCTTTATGTAGCCTCTGCATTTATTTCTCATCCCAAGGAATAGTAAACTGACCCTAAATCACAAAAATGCCTAAAACAGGAAAAAAAATTCATGTTAGGGGTATTTTGGGAAACGAGGGGAAATTTTAGGTCGGGATAGGAAACCCGAGCCTCTCGAGGACCGAGGGTCAGGGAAGGGATAAATAACGTTTAGTAAGTAGTGAAAGGGCCATTTGAGGCTCTGAAACGCTCGAAAAATGAAAAAAACGACCCTAGGTGATGGATGAATAGTAACCGAGGGTCGGGAAAAATAAAGTTGAGATTTTGCAGCAATTTAAGCTGTAAAACGATACAAAAGCTTAGGAAATATTATTTTAAAATAATTAGACTTCGAAAATTTAGAAAAAATGATAGAATGAAACAAATTACGATCCCGAGACCCGTTAGGGGCAAAATGGTCATTTTGACCAAAAATTTTCGAAAAGGCTCAGAAAGAGTCCTAAAAGACCTAGAATAACTTAGATAAAATTCTAAAACTCAAAATGAAGATTTTAGAGTTAAAATTCTAAAAATTTTAAGAACACAGGCTTGAACACGAGCGTGTATCGAGCCGTGTACAATTACACGGCTAAGGAAGAAAACAAAATGGCCGTGTAGAATAGACCCGAGAGGTACACAGGCTTGAACACGGGCGTTTATCGAGCCGTGTACAGTTACACGGCTAAGGAAGAAAACAACATGGCCGTGTAGAATAGACTTAAGAGGTACACGGGCTAGAACATGGGCGTGTTGCAGACTGTGTACCACAAATAAAATTTAAATGTGTAGACTTGTTAAGTAAAATAAATATATGTTTAAAATGATAATAAAACGGGGTATTAACAGACACTATTATGTCTGTAGGAACCCAAAATAAAGATAGAACTGCGGAGGAGTTCCAGAAGTGGATACTAGCGTAGTATTGGTAAGTTCAAGCATTTTCGTGTCTGCAACATGAAATACTGTGTGAATCTATTCTATACTAACTACTCACTAGATATGAGTTCCTATGTGTATTTGGGGATTAGTTAGTATAACATATCCCAAATAACGAGAATAAGTAAGACCTACGGCCAATGGAGGATAGTGACCTTGGGGTGATATATATGATCACTTGGTCAAAACTATAAATTGAAAGATGGTAATGAAACCATTAAGGTGTACCGCCCCTCCAACATAGTGGTGGAGGTTTGTTTAAATCCTACAGGGTTATCAGGACTGTGGAGGACGATGTTCTAAGGTCACTCCTTAGACCCTCCCAGTCAGCGCGCTAATAATCATCGGTACTGTCATAAATAGAGCTCTACACTAGAAATCTAATAGAAAATAAGCAATAAACAAAATGGTAAAAATCATAATTGAGCATAACCGAAATTTACTTTAGAGTAATGTAAGTTCGATTAGGATATGTGAATAGTACATAGTTAGGGTAACTGGTACTATTCATCGGTCAAAGGTTAACTTTACTATTCATGGTAAATAGTACTATTCATAGGAAATTGAGTTTTTATTGTTTTTGAATCAATATGATTCTTACTGTGGATGTTTGAACTTACTGAGCCTGTTAGCTCATCAGTTTTTTCATGTTGCAGGTAAGAAACTTGTCCAGTAGATTCCTGGATGGTGGCAGGATGCGAGCGTATCGAGGGGATAGGGAACTCACCGTGGACTTGGTCCTGCCATAAGTTTTCCGCTGAGCTTTTTGAGTTAAAGAAAATATGTTTGAAGACAAAATATACAGTACATATATACATCATATATGTTGTATAATATGTTGTACTTATTTATGACAGAGAAGAGCCAATATTATATTTTACATCGTTTTCTTACTTGGTGTTCGTAGGAAAAAAAAATATATGGGCAAAATTTTAGGCCCTGGTGTTTACCAATTATGAGCAAAAGAGTTTTTAAAAACTGACGACTCGAATTCGACACACGAGCGGTCTTGGTCAGCCAAAAAGTCGATTCATGACGGTTTTGAGTGGTTGGAATCAGGGTACGTCACATAAAAATTTAAATTCCAAAAATTTAAATTTCAAATTCAAATTTTAAACAATTTTAAATATCATATGCAATAATATGTAATTTCAAATTTTCAAATACATATTTTTAAACATGATTTAAAAATTAAATCTCAAATTCAAAAATCAAAATTTTTCGATTTTCGAACCATCAGCCCCACGGCCCCAAAGGTCGGCAGTCACCGTGGGCAGCCCACGGCTGTAGGCCAAGCTTGTAGCCATAAGCTGCACGCTTGGGCTAGGCGCAACAGCCGCCAGGCTGCAGGTAGCACCTGCAGCCACAGGCTGCATGCCCAAGGCTGCTGCCAGCCCTTGGGGGGCCATAGCCACCCTCGGCTGTAGGTAGAGCCTGCGGCCGTGGGTGGTGCAACCGTGGGCAAGGGCTGCAGCCCCACCACGGCTAGCGGTCCATCCTGAGGCGGCGGTCCTCGATTTTCGTGCCATATTTCAATTTACCCATTATGATCTCTAAAAATTAATTTGAATCCTAACTAAATTGAAATTTTCCACACAATCAAAATTTCAACCTTTAAACCTTTAAATTAAATTTAACTTTTTGGGAAAAATAAATTACGGTCGTTAAACTTTAATCTCCTTCAAGAATAATTACATAAAATTTTGTAAACCGTTTCTGGTGTACAAAAATTCTAATCATAATAATTCTAAGAGACAAAAAGTTAAAATCCATGGGAAAATTATAGTAATAATAAACTGCTCCCATGGTTACATAAAAAATTCCCAGATACAATTTTCTAAATTCTAAGGAACCATAATCAGCAAAAAACAAGCATGCTTATAATAATTCAGAAAATTAAAATAACCACATACTACATACATGATACATGATAACAATATAAAGGAATCTTAGAATGCTACTCTCTAAATATCAAATCCATACATAAATAAAAAGACTAACTAATTGTCTAATTTATGTACATGGCATAGTCATGAGATGGCTGTGATACCAATTGTAGAAAAAAAAATCGGTAAAAACGTATCAGAGTGGCACAACGGAACAATAAAATTTTTTCAAGATCATTAAATAAGTCATGATGCCATATACAATAAACCAACAACAATTTAAACTCATACCTCAAGGACCCTAATCTACAGGAGGAGAATGATCGGAGAGCTTCAACCAACTAGCCTTCTCTACTATTCTCCAATTCTCGAATGGCTAAGTGTGTTGGCACTCTGAGTCTCGATCGGTATGCTAGCACTGCTAGTCTTCTTCTGACCACCCAGATCTCTAAAGAACTTATTGTCACGGTGAGTTGTGCAACAATAAGCCTGCTCACTTGAGAGTCTGTGGTCTAAGAGAACTGGAGTGGTAGGACCTCTATTTATAGACTTGCATGAGGTGATCCTCTGAATTCGAATTGGATTAGGAGAAGATTTTCTCCCTTATCCATAACACAAAACCCGAAAATCCAAGCCTTATTCCAACTAAAAAATTCAGGCCACCTTCAGGATTTTGCATTCAAAATTCAAACAGGATTTTAACTTGAATTTTATCTCACCATTACCTAACCAAAAAATCTGAAAATCTCTTTTCAGATCTCCTTTAAATTTCGGCCACAAAAGTAGGGGAAGAATCAAAATTTAACTAGGATTTTCAAGCTTGAATTTTATCTCATCCTCATCCAAAATAACCGAAAATCTCCTTGGAGATTTAGTCAAAAATTTCAGCCCATACAAGGAGGAGAGAATCCTAATTCAACTAGGATTGAAGCTTGAATTTTTCCCTGAATCTTATCCATAAAAATTTTGAAAATTCCATGAGGATATTCCTCAAAATTTTCAACCAAGTTAGTTAGGATTGGGATTCAAAATTCAAGTAGGTTTCAAACAAGATCTTCCTCTCCAAAATCCAAATCAAATTCGAGTTTCTCTATGTGGATTATCCACAAAAAATTCGAATCTTACATGGACTGTGATTCAAAATTTGAATTTCAAATTTCAAATTTTAAATTTCAAAATTCAAACTTCAAATTCAAATTTCAAATTTAAATTTCAAATTCAAATTTCAAATTTTAAATTTCAAATTCAAATTTCAAATTCGAATTTCAAATTTAAATTTCAAATTCAAATTTCAAATTCAAAATTTAAATTTCAGACTTCAAATTTCAAAATTCAAAAATCAAATTTTGAACTCCACAAAAAGGTTGTTTTTCAAATTTTATTCTCGTGGATAATTTTCTATAACTCCAATCCAATCTCAAATAAAATCATAGCAACTTTATTTGGAGTTCGAATAATTGTGTACTTTATTATCCAAAACAAAATCTGAATTCAATCGGAGAGAATCTTGTCCACCATCCTAATCCTATGTCAATACCATCCATGCATAATCAACTAGCCAATAAGCATACACAAATCAATTTGCCAATCGTTAAGGAATTCTGTGGAGTTAGTAGAGGGACCAATTGGACATATATAATCGGGCTCTCACGAATCCATATGATCATCATTCTTTACTGAACAACTCAATCATATGATCACTAATTTCAGAGTCACACCACTAAAACCTACAACTGAATTCCCAATTATATACCGTGTTACGTAAGCCTGTGACAAGCTATTGTCCAATGACCTTGTCATGTATGCAGAACCCTCATATGATATCCATGATCAGCCTTAGGTCAAAGTCTGTTCAATCCTACCGATCAGGCTATATTAAAGTTCCATTATACTACTGAATAAGAAAATGATTATTCATCATATGTGAATAAGAAGTCATCCGTCCAGCAGACGACCCAAGGCCTTGTCCATTTTCACATCCAGTGTAATGCCTTTAAGAGGATACCCTTAACTCCTTATTAGAGCTATGATTCCGATATCTGTAAACAAACCCTTCATCGTATACAAGTCATACACCCAACGAACCGGTCTATAAGCTTACTACCTCTGAGACGCTTTAGCCATTAGAACATCAAAGTACACAAGTCATTTACATGAAGCAGTTCATTCACACAGGATTAAGGTTACTGCACAATGAACGTCAAAAGCAGATTGATCCACTCATAGCGGACTACGTAGATTGATCACGCTTTGGTCCCGATCTAATATGTCACCACCAAGCAACATATCTATGTCTCTACTTGGGAGTCTATACTCCAGATAATCAAGACAAACCATCCCCACCATGGCTTTAGACAACATAATAGTCTTAACATGAGTTAGATGCTCGGTCTAACCCCATAGACTACAGACCTTAGTTTAGACTGCTTACTTTAGAACATTGTCTTCTCGCATACAAAAGTCCATTAAATGCAACGTTCTAATAGTTTTAACACAAGCAGTCAGTAAGCCATATTTGCTTTACATTTACTTTAACATGTGAATAGAATGAGGGCAAACAACAATGTAATGAATAACCTCTATATATATAATTTTATTATCCAGTTCAAAATAAATACATCAAAATGTCTCTAATGCTTTGGGCATTTCCTAACATACACAGCCTTCTACACGGACTCTTACACAGGCGTGTGCAAGGCAACACGAGCGTATACTAGTTGAAATTGTTCAACACGCCCATGTTCTGAAACATGTTCATCAACCCGAGCGGTACACGGCCACTTACACGGCTGTGTACCTGACCATGTTACACTACACGGCCATGTACACTCACACGGCTACTCATAGATACACAGTCCAAATGGTACACGGTCACTCACACGGTCGTGTACCTGAATATGTTACTTAAATTTGCATTAAATGACATCAAATTATTTCCATTTTATTCCTTAATGACTTATTACATGGTAAGTAGATGCCATGAAAATGGCGATCATTACAACCTACCCCCCTTACAAAATTTTCATCCTCGAAAATTAGAATAATTCCGGGAAGTCTCTTCTCATGTCTTCTACCCGTTCTCATGTGGCTCCCTCAACGCTATGATTTTGCTACAACACTTTTACTAGCGATATACTTTATTCCTAAGTACTTTCTCCTCTCTGACTAGGATCTACACTAGTTTCTCCTCGTGCGTCGGATCAACGTGTACTACAAGAGGTTCTTGACTCAGAACATGGAAGTTATCTGGTACGTACTTCTTCAGTATCGAGACGTAAAAGATGTTGTGCACTATAGCTAACTCAGGAGGAAGCGCTAGTCCATAAGCCACCTTCCTGACTTCCTCTATTATCTCGAAGGGTCCTACATACCTAGGACTGAGCTTTCCTTTCCTTTCAAAGCGCATCACCCCTTTCATGGGTGCCGCCTTGAAAAAGGCCAAGTCTCCTACTTGAAACTCGAGGGGTCTATGGCGCTTATCGTCAAAATTCTTTTGTTGACTGTGCGCTGTATCTAACGTTTCTCGTATTAGCTTCACGTCGACCGTGGTATTCTTGATGATGTCCGAGCTAATTAGTCGTTTCTCTCTAGTCTCGTACTAATAAGCTAGAGATCTGCATTTCCTTCCATAAAGTGCCTCATACGGTGCCATTCCTATCAAGGAATGGTAGTTGTTGTTGTACGAGAACTCGCTCAATGGTAGCTTCTGATCCCAATTTCCTTTAAAGTCTAGGACGCAAGCTCTCAACATGTCCTCTAACGTCTGTATGGTCCTCTCAGACTAAATATTAGTCTGAGGATGAGATGCTGTGCTGAACTCTAACTTGGACCCTAATGTGGCCTGAACGCTTTGCCAAAATCTAGAGATGAAGCGTCTGTTACGATCTGAGACGATCGACTCTGGCACTCTATGTAGTTTTACGAACTGAGCCACATAGATTTCTGCTAGTCGGTCCACCGAGTAGTTAACATTTATCATAAGAAATCTAGTTTATTTTGTCAATCTATCTACAATTACCCAAATCATGTCATTACCATTTGATGTCCTTGGCAGTCTGACTTTGAAATCCATCATAATCTAGTCCCATTTCCATTCGAACAGCTCAATTTTCTATGATTCTCCTGCTGGGCACTGGTGTTCTGCCTTAACCTTCTAGCACGTAAGGTATTTGGCGATGTCATTCTTCATTCCAGGCTACCTAAAGCTTTCCTTTAGGTCCTTGTACATCTTATTTGCCACTGGATGTATGTAATACAACATCTTGTGAGGTTCTAAAAGGATTTGCTTCGTGAGTTCTTCATCTTTCAGAACACACACTCTATCTCTGTAGTAGAGTATGCCATCCTTAGAGATTCTAAACTCTGAACCCTTGTCCTCTGTAGCTTCCTTTCTGGACTTAAGCAGGGACAAATCGAAGCCTTGACTGATCTTGATCTCTTCTTAAAGCGTTGATTGGAGGGTCATGTCAGACAACCTCCCTGTCAAAATCTTGATCTCGCTGCCGCATAGCTCTTTTGTAGCATTCCCGACAAGGCACTGATAGCCATAGGCATAACAAAATGCTTCTAACTCTACGCATCGGCCACCTTATTGGCTTTCCCTGGATGGTATAGGATCTCGCAGTCATAATCCTTACTAACTCTAGCCATCTACGCTGCCTCATGTTGAGCTCTTTTTGCGTGAAGATATACTTAAGGCTTTGGTGGTCGGTGTAAGATCTCGCACTTGACTCCATACAGGTAGTGCCTCCATGCTTTTAACACAAAAACTACCGCTGCTAGCTCTAGATCACGCGTTGGGTAGCTCTTCTCAGGGTCTTTAAGTTGTCAGGAAGCATACGCGACTACTCTACCACTCTGCATCGACATGGTTTCTAACTCAGTTTTAGATACGTTGCTTTAAATCACAAGCAGTTTTAGATATAGAGTTTTGGAGCGTTTGTAAGCCTTTGTTTCCTCTCTTGAAAGCTTTCCTCATACTTGTCGGTCCACTCATATCTCTTTCCCTTCTTGGTGAGCATTGTGAACGGTGTGGCTAGCCTTGAAAAACCCTCGACAAAACATCGGTAGTATCCTGCTAAGCCTAGGAAGCTGCAGATCTCCGTCACATTCCTCAGAGCTGGCCACGCGTTAACTGTGTCAATTTTCATCTGGTCCACAGATACTCCTTCCTTGGGGACTACGTGGCCTAGGAAATGGACCTTCTCCAGCCAAAACTCACATTTAGAGAACTTGGCGTATCGCTGATGGTCTTGTTACATGCGCAAGACAATCCTTAAATGCTCTTCGTGCTCTTCCTTCATCTTAGAGTATATAAGTATGTCATCGATGAACACAATGACAACTTATTAAAATAGTTCTTGAACATGTGGTTCATCGGGTTCATAAAAGCTGCTGGTGTGTCTGTCAATCCGAACGACATGACCAGAAACTTGTAATGTCCGTAACGCATTTGAAAGGCTATTTTGGGTACATCTTCATCCCTGATTTGCAGTTGATGGTACCTTGAACGTAGATCGATCTTCGAGAACATTGCAGTGTCTCAGAGCTGATCAAATAGATCATCAATTCACAGCAATGGATACTTGTTCTTAATCGTAATCCTGTTCAACTCTCTGTAGTCAATGCCCATTCTCGATGTTCCGTCTTTCTTCTTCACGAATGGTACGGGTGCTCCCTAGGGCTAATAGCTCTGTCGAATGAATCCCTTGTCTATTTAGTCCTTCAACTGGGCTTGGAGCTCTTTTAACTCTGCAGGGCCCATTCTATATGGGGCCTTAGAGATGGGGGCTAATTCTGGTAAACGTTCAGTCTCAAACGAGATCTCGCGCTCTGCCTGGAGTCTTGGAAGATCTTCTAGAAATATCTCGACGAATTCCCTGACTATCGGCATGTTCTCGGGTCCTATCTCTATACCTCAAGTCTTATCTACTACGTATGCTAGGATGTCCATGCATCTACTAGATAGTATCTAGCGAGCCTTCACTACTGAAATCATCATCTTTGGTTGCTCCGACGATAAACCCTTATAGATGAACTTTTCACATCCGATTGGTTCGAAAATAACCTTCCACCTTCTATAGTCCATGATGGCATCATATTTTATGAGGAATTCCATCTCTACAATTACATCATAGTCGTACATGTCGATGAAGATCATGTTAATGCTCAATTCTTGCTCGCGGATAATTACTGGTACCTGACATATCCAGTAATTAGACAATAAAACTTCCCTTGAAGGAAGTGATATTCTAAAAGTCTATTTCATCCTATCTAAACTCCTATCTAGCTTTCTAGCAAAATCTGATGATGCAACGAATGGGTGGCTCCAGAATTAATTAAAACTAACACATCAAAATTGGCGACAGAATGCTGGCCCGTCACCATTGCAGAAGTTCCAGCTTCAGCGTCACTCCTCGTGTAAGCATAGATTCTCCCTTAGTTATCTGGAGCTTTCAGTCTGGCCTGTGTGATCGAAAGGCCTTTGATCCTAGTCTGGGCGGTGTGAAGTTGATTATTCCCAGTGCAGGGTTGATTCTGTCGATTTATGGGTTGGAGTAGCAGTTTCTGGCATAGTGGTCTTCCTTACCATAGATGAAACAGCCACTTACTCCCTGCTTGCATTCTCCTGGGTGCCTCTTTTCACATTTTGGGCACGTCGGGTATTGGTTACCGTTTCCTCTCTAGTCATTTCTGTTCTAGGGAAAATTCTTCTGTGAATCTTGGTTACCCTGATTTCCTTTTTCTCTTGTTGTTGTTGTGGAAATACCTACTATTCTGGCTGGTCCCCACGTTCTGCCCTCTGTGTTGTGACTCGGGGTTCTTCTTCCCTTGAGCGTACTCGTCTTGCGTTTTCTCCTACTTTCATGCCTTAAAATTCTGAGCCTTTTGCTCCTTAACTTGATCCAATCCGTACTCAGCTCGGGTAGCCCTACTGACACATTTTACTACTGTCGCTGGTCTGTGGCTTCCGCTACAGACTCGAACTATGATGTTTGTTCGAACATCTTCAGCATTCATTTGACTCTTTCCTTTTCAGTCAGTACTACATCTAGACAAAGTCAAACTAGCTGCTCAAACTTCCTGGCTGCCTCCATGACAGTCATGCTATCTTGGCGCAGGTTGTTGAACTCGGCTTGCTGCGCTGTTAGTGCTTCCTCATTGGAGTACATCTTCGTGAATTTCTCAATGAAGTCGTTTCAGCTCATCTCTCTAAAATTCCTCCTAATGGTTGCCATCTTCCACCACTGACACACCTCATTGTGCAGGGTGAAGGATGCGCACATCACTTTCTCTCTTTCTTTTAGCCCTATAAAATCTAAGATTATTTGGATATCCGTTAGCTAGTCATCGACTTCTATAGGGTTGGTGGTTCCTCCAAACTCTAGCATTTTCATGCGCTGGAATCTCTCATATAAGTCACCTTCCCCAGGGATTGACAGAAAAACAATTACTGCTACGAGAGTAGCTGTTACGATGGGTGCTAGTGCCTCCTGGACGAGCTGCTTGCTCCTTTGGAGTTTCTATGGCTGCTGGAGCCTTCTATACTGGCATCTCTACTGCTTGTGGTGCCTGGGGTTACTGGTCCAGCCATTCCTTAAGCTGGGTTAGTTCCTGTTGTTGGTTCTCCATCATCTCTCGCATAGCTGTGAGCTATGCCATCAATTCATCCTCTCAGGATGCTTGGTTTGTCTGTACACATGTTCTTGCCGTGCTTTCCTACGTAACCCTATCGTACAGCAGGAAAGGAAAGTATATGTCTCCTAAATTCTATACTTGGGACTCATATCACATATCATTTTCTTTCTTACTTAACAATCTTATTTAAACCTTATGGATATAAATATACATATTATATTCATCTTTCTTTCTCTTATACTGTGATGTTCAATACAATTGCCGCATTGTATTGGGACATCATCTGAATGCTAGGATTTGTCCTGTACTTTCTGTCATACCATGCTCACATTGTGGGAAAATTATATCTGGTCCCTTGGGCAAAGCTTTACCGCTTATCATAATATATGTCACAAAATATATATACATATACGTAGGAGAATAAATCGGTAAAAACGTATCAGAGTGGCGCAGCGGAATAATAAAAATTTTTAAGATCGTTAAATATCTCATGATGCCATATACAATAAACCAACAGCAATTAAAACTCATACCTCAAGGACGCCAATCTACAGGAGGAGAATGACTGGAGGGCTTCAACCAACTAGCCTTCTCTACTATTATCTAATTCTCGAATGGCTGAGTGTGTGGGCACTCTGAACCTCGATCGGTATGCTAGCACTGCTAGTCTTCTTCTGACCACCCAGATCTCTAAAGAACTTTATTGTCACGGTGGGCTGTGCAACAATAAGTCTGCTCACCTGAGAGTCTGTGGTCTAAGAGAACTGGAGTGGTAGGACCTCTATTTATAGACCTGCATGAGGTGATTCTCTGAATTCGAATTGGATTAGGAAAAGATATTCTCCCTTATCCATATCCATAAAATCTGAATTTTCCATGGGAAAATCCTAACAATAAAATTCAGCCATTTAGGATAAATCCAATCTAAATCTAAACAAGATTTTAATTAGAATTTTATCTCCCTTTTTCAACCAAAAAATCCGAAATTTCCTAGGAGTAAATCTCCTAAAAAAATTCGGCCACATTTAGGATAAGGGAGAATCAAAATTCCACTAGGATTTTCAAGCTTGAATCTTATCTCATCCATATCCAAAACAACTGAATTTTCCTAGGAGATATTCTCCAAAATTTCAGCCACTTTCTAGGAGGAGAGAATCCAAATTCAACTAGGATTGAAACTTAAATTTTTCCCTTGAACCTTATCCACAAAAAACTGAAATTCCATTGAGGATAATCCTCAAAATTTCGTCCACTATTTGTTAGGATTTGGATTCAAAATTCAAGTAGGATTCTAACAAGATTATCCTCTCCAAATCCAACTCAAATTTTAATTTCAAACCTTATGGATTTTCCACAACAAATTCGAATCCCACTTGGACTGTGATTCAAAATTTGAATTACAAATTTCAAATTCGATTTAATTCAAATTTCAAATTCAAATTTCAAATTCAAAATTCAAAATTCAAATTTCAAATTCAAAATTCAAAATTCAAATCTCAAAATTCAAATTTCGAAATCCAGAAAAACAGTTGTGTTTCAAATTCTTGTTCTCATGGATAATTTTCTACAACTCCAATCCAATCTCAAATAAAATCATGGCAACTTTATTTGGAGTTCGAATAATTGTGTACTCTATTATCCAAAACAAAATCTGAATCCAACCGGAGAGAATCTTGTCTACCATCCTAATCCTGTGTCATCACCATCCATGCATAATAAACCAGCCAATAGCATACACAAATCAATTTGCCAAACGTTAAGGAATTATGTGGAGCTAGTAGAGGGACTGATTGGACATATATAATCGGGCTCCCGCAAATCCATATGATCATCATTCTTTTACCGAACAACTCAATCATATGATCACTAGTTTCAGAGTCACACCACTATAAACCTGAAACTGAACTCCCAATTATATACTGTATTACGTAAGCCTGTGACAAGCTATCGTCCAATGACCTTGTCATGTATGCAGAACCCTCATATAATGTCCATGATCAGCCTTAGGCCAAAGTCCATTTAATCCTACTGATCAGGCTATCTTAAAGTTCCATTATACTACTGTATAAAGAAAATGATTATTCACCATATGTGAATAAGAAGTCATCCGCCCAGCAGACGACCTAAGGCCTTGTCCATTTTCACATTCAGTATAATGCCTTTAAGAGGATACCCTTAACTCCTCATTAGAGCTATGATTTCGATATCTGTAAACGAACCCTTCATCGTATACAAGTCATGCACCCAATAAACCGGTCTATAAGCTTACTACCTCTGAGACGCTTTAGCCATTGGAACATCAAAGTACACAAGTCATATACATGAAGCTGTCCTTTTACTTAGGATTAAGGTTACTGCATAATGAACGTCAAAAGCAGATCGATCCACTCAAAGCGGACTTCGTAGATCAATCACGCTTTAGTCCCGGTCTAATATGTCACCACCAAGCAACATATCTATGTCTCTTCTTCGGAGTCCAGCTCTAGACAGTCAAGACAAACCGTCCCCTCTAAGGCTTTAGACAACATAATAGTCTTAACATGAGTTAGATGCTCGGTCTAACCCCATAGACTACAGACCATAGTTTAGACTGCTAACTTTAGAACATTGTCGGGATGGGCATCGGAAAGAGCCTCGTCATCATCCTCTTCCATGGGGCGTTCGGTAGACAAATGGGCTAGTTTGGGGTTCTCCATCGGTTCCATATTGCCCTCGTGTACTTCTGGTTGGTGCTCGACCATGAACTCTTCATCGACCGGTTGGGGTGCTGAGTCTATCGAGTCACACTCTATAATGGCGACTGCTACAATGCCTTGGGCTTGTATAGGGTTCCTGGGGTTGAGCACTTTTCTCTCGGCGTTTACTATCTCCTAGATAAGGCTTGCTACTCCTTCTGCTTGATCGCTTTTCTAATTCTATTTGGCAAGGTCTCTTTCTCTCTTTTGGTCTTCTCCTACCTTGGTCCATTTTTGGCTCGGCCTTGGTTTTGTCATAAGCCTTCCTCAACATGTATTGTAGAAGTCCATATCAGTTCCTCGTAGTGCATAGCATATGTTAAAACTGTGTCACTAGACATCATCTGCAGTCTTTCAGTCCGATAAACAAATTCTCGTATATCCACAACTCTAGGGAACTTAGGCGGTTTCACTCCCCGCTTGCCCATGGAGAAAAACTGGGGCTGATGTTGGACTCCTCTCAAAGATTTACTTGATCGTGGTATGGTGAAACTCGACACAGTTAAGAGCTCATCCTGGTCGTAAGGATCCCGATACACACGAGAATATCTTCTTAAGAGATATCAATAGCCAACAGGACTCACTTATCCTGATCAATGGCGTACAATCGGGGAATCATTATGATAGCATGAACCAGTCCTAACATTCTCATGGAGTGTAGGAGTACTGTTTGCTACTCAAAACTAAGTGGACAACTAGACTTGAAGATCGGTACAACTTGGGCAGCAATCCATGTTCTTTCTCTGAGCAGTTCTATAGCACTGCAGGGTTGTGATTTTACGTATAGTGTTCTTAGCATCTCTTCATCTTATCCTTGCCATCATAGATTTCGTTGTCTCATTACAATAAGATGTTAACTTCCATAGATAAACATTTGCTGTCTAAAAGTAAAACTAACTTACTTGGATAGATGAGGCTGGCATGCGGCGATGTGAGGTAGGGTGGCAGGAAACTGCTCTGATACCAACTATGGCAACCTGAGCCCTCAGTGGCCCGGACCGTCACTGAAAACTATTACTTGCTTTAACTTTACTTTAAAGCCAATGCTTAAACTTACTTAATTTGATATCATAAATTTAGTGAATTTTTATAATATACGCATACGTATTTATTATTCACGTATATATCCTTTTAAAATGTGGAATTTGAAAAACATAAGGATTTCAATTATCCATACACACTTATATACTTGTTTATCTGATTATTATTCACCAGTTACTATTTAAATATACTATTCATATATATATATACTGTTTACTGCTCCAAAATACCGTTTAACCTTTACTATTTAAAACACTATTTAATTGTCACCATTCAAAATATTATTTACTCATACTGTGCAGAAGAATACTCACGGTGTATCCATAACCTTATTGTCACATTCGCCTCCGCCGCCATCATTGCTCCTTGATGTTTACCCTATTGGACGCTTACCTACAACATGAACACACTCCGTGAGCTTTACGCCCAGTAAGTACAACATGTTAACCATAAAACATGTTTAAAGAATAGTACATACTTAAAACCTCATAAGCGTGTCAAATAGTAACATATAGCACTGAAACATTTCACATATCAAAACATCACGTAACATGTCATAACACTGAATATAAAACTTCACATACTTTACGCATGACAAAAGCATCGTGTAATGTATGCAATTTACTGAAAATGAAAGCATAGCAAACTATAACTAATGCATGGTCCGGTTATGTTCATTTATGCTTCAAACTTCTCTTTTCCTTTTCTTGTCTACTCAGGGCCCGTGTGTCAGTACCGTGTGTGCGTAGACCAACGGTGACGCCCGAGGTCACTAAAAAGCCGGCGAGCCATCAACAGATGCTTAACTTTCTGCTTTATCTTACTTTAACTTGAAAACCCTTTTAACTGAAAGAGCCGGTTTGACATGCCTATAAAATTCCATCTTGTTTATCTTTTCTAGCCATATACTTCTCTAAGGTGTCCCTAATCCTACGTGATAGGGATTATGGCCTCTGACTTTTTCTTTCATCAATCTACTCGAATGTGAGGTATATGCTCTTATGTATGCTGTGCATCATCGCGTGCATGATAAACATACTTAACATACTATCAAAACATCATTTTAAATTCATGTTATTCATACTATAGGCGGAGTTGTACTTACCTGTCAACGGATAGTTATACTCTCGCCTTCGTCACAATACAGGAACCTCCCTGTAATCATAATGCATTTCATTAACATTCACTCTTAGGTCACTGTGGTCATTAGTGACTAATAAAAACTCTATCGTTAGTGATATCGATCCTTATCGGTACAAATTGCCCTTCTCTTGAGAGTTTGATTTTCTAATCGTGGTTAATTAATTTATTTACCCAATAAATTAATTAGCGTCGCTCTTAGGTCACTCTATCGTTAGTGACTAATAAATCTATCATTGTATGATACCGATGCCTATCAGTACCCAACTGCTTTACTTTGGGAATTTGATATTTAATTTCTAATCATGTTTAATTAATTTGTCTGCTTGACAAATTAATCACTGTCTCTCGCTATCCCATTGAAACTCGATCTTTAACTGATTAACCAACCAGTCAACTGACCGTATACCTTGCGTATTGACTGTTTAGCCTATCGGGCAACCTCTACTGATATAATCGCCCCAAATTCTATACTTAGCTCGCACCCGTCCCTCGGGTAGTACTATTCTGACAAACGAGTTGTTTTCTTACATTTCAGGATTTTGAATGGGCGGTTTATTGATCCTCAGAACATCCATCCTTCTTTCCCGGGCCTAGGTCACCGAGGGAGGGCTCGGGTTTCCATCCCGATCACATTTTTACCCTTCGTTTCCTAAAATACCCCTTTGTGCCATTTTAGAAATTTTGGCAGCATTTCTGCTTAATTTTTGGGTTTCCGGCGTTTAGGAAACGCCTCAAAACCATTTAACCTATTCTAATCTACCACGTATTATACCATAGGCTTAATTTTTACGTAAAAGCTCAACTTTTTACGTAAAAATATTCACATTTCCACACATTTTCTTTTTCAACATTTTATCCCTTTTTCTTACAATTCCTCAAGCCAACAGTCCATAATTAATACACAATTATCCCAATAATAATATGAGGAATAAAGGGATTAAAATTACTACAAAAACCGTTCCCATCGGCGATCGAACCAACCGTTCGGTCTTGACCGCACAATCTTTGAATCGTCATTCTTCACTTTTGCAATTATGGTTTGCAAATCTGATGTCGTGGATGTGTCCGGAACGTCAATAATAGGCCAACGGGCCATTCTTTAATTTTTGGTCACCGTTGACCAGCATTGACCGGTGTTGACCGTCGTGGACTAACGTTGACCACAGCGGTGATGGAAAAGACAACCACCATCTTGAAGAGCTCGACGAGAGGAACCCATTGGTGGTGTCAATTTCACGAATCGAGGCTCCAATCACCAGAAATCGACCCTCGAAAGTCATCGATGGCAGCAGTGGTTGGATCTCCGTTTCCCGATGTTGTTGCCCGAAATTGACTTGGGGCTTTTGATCTACGTGTTGTTCTGAGCATTTTGATACCCACCTTGTAACTTAACTCTATCGGAATCAACAGATTCCACGACGACGACGGTGGCGGCGACAGTGAAGGCTGGGCAGCACGATCCGGCAGTTGTTGATGTGAAATGAAGCCTGGATTTTGTTCTACTCTTCACCACAAATCCATTAGGACCAAAATCATGGCATTTGGATGTCGGACGGCGGAGATATGGCCGATCGAAATTTTCAGCCACTGGCGGCTTTGGGTGGCACGTGAGCCTTCCTCCCACGTCGGTTCCGTCGACTCGACACACCGTTGGAATCATCTCGTCGAGAGCTTTCCAATGGTGCCGACGGTGTCAAAACGGAGGTCGAATTCGATCGGTGGTTACTGTACATCTACAGGTGGTATAGGGAGAAAAAGATAGGAAAAAAAATAATGGCGGGCCTTTTTATAAAAATCTAAAAATTTCGACCCCTTTATACTAATATTTTGAAAATTTTAACATAGGCTATCCTGACTAATTTGGGCATGCTGAATGCAAATATATCAGTTTTATCTTCATCTGAGGTCATCTCAACCAGTTTTCCGATATTACATGGCTCCCAATCAAAAATTACCTTTTATGCTTAAACGGCTAATTTGAGCATTTTGATTCCAAATATATCAGTTTTATATCAAGAAAAGGTCATCTTGACCAATTTCTTGATACCGTAGTTGTGCCTACACTGTGTTGACACTGACACGCATAAAGAGGTATTTCGCGTAAAATTTGAAACAAAGTCTCTCCTGCCTAATTTGGACATTCTGATTCCAATTTTAAGTTTTACATCCATCTGAGGTCATCTGGACCAGTTTTCGGGATCTGTGTGGCCTCATCTCGAAAAACATGTCAGGTGCCCGATTGACTAATTTGGACGTCCTGAGTCTAAATATATCAGTTTCGGGGCGAGAAAAGGTCGTCTTGACCTCATCCCGATATTGCGTATTTCTTAAACAAAATCTACATTTTGTGCTCAATTGACTAGATTGAGCCTGTTAACTACTAATATATTAGTTTTATGTCAGATTAAGGTCGTCTTGGCCACTAACCTTGTGTTTTTCACTATTCACTATTTAGTATTCATTATTCACTATTCACTGCTTTTAGTCTGACTGACTAGTTTGAGCATTCTGGCTCCGATTTTGTCAGTTTTTGGGCGAGAAGAGGTCATCTGGACCATTTTCTCGATACTGTACATCTATTATTGTAATTATCACTGCTATGCTTAGATGACCAGTCTGAGCATACTGATGACTAGCTCATCAATTCTGTGTCAAGAAATGGTCATCTGGACTGATTCCTTGATACTGCGTGTCTCACATGCACACTCATATGTACTAAGGTAAACCGATCTCCCTCTCGGTACCCCCTTTCACAACATGACAGTTCTGTGTTAAGAAATGGTCGTCTGGAACAGTTTCTTGATATTGCGTGTCTCACACGCACACTCACATAATAGGGTGGACCAATTTCACTGTCGGTTTCCCCTGTCACTGCATGAATAGTAATTAAACATACTGTGCTCGTTTAATTCATTCAACTTGAAAGTATACCGTATTTATTAACTTAATTACTCATTACATAGTAATTAAATTTCGTAATTCATGAGAGTCATTACATCGGCTCTCTGCTCATTACATAGCCTTCTACACGGGCGTGTGCAAGGCAACATGGGCGTGTACTCGTTGAAATTATTCAACATACCCATGTTCTGAAACATGTTCATCAACCCGAGCGGTACACGGCTACTTACATGACCGTGTACTTGACCATGTTACACTACACGGCCACGTACACTCACACGGCTACTCACAGATACATAGTCTGAATGGTACATGGTCACTCACATGGCTGTGTACCTAATTGTGTTACTTAAGTTTACACTAAAAGATATCAAATTATTTCCATTTTATTCCTTAATGACTTATTACATGGTAAGTAGGTGCCATGAAAATGGCGGTCATTACACCAAGAGAAGATTTTCTCTCCCAACTCCCTTCAAAAATTTGAATTCCCTATAGGCAAAAATAGGGGAGTATTCGACCACAACGAGGGAGGATTTGGTTTCAAAATTCAAATAGGATTTAAACTTGAGTTTTGTCTCCTTCTTGAACCATAAAACCAATTCCCCTTAGGCCAATTCCAGGGTTAGACATAGCCACCTAAGGAAAGGAGGATTCTAAATTTAAATAGGATTGAAACTTGAATTTTTTCCCTTCTTTATCTACACAAAAATTGATTCTCTCCCAAGGGGACAAACCTAAAGAAATTCGGCCACTTTTGTGCAAGGAAGGATTCAAAATTCAAGTAGGATTGAAACAAGATTTCCTCTCCCACATCCACTAGAAAAACCGATTCCTTTAGGTGGAATTTATCCACAACCAAATTCGGTTTTACTTAGGTTTATGATTCAAAATTTGAATTCAAATTACAAATTTAAATTTCAAATTCAAAACTCAAATTTAAATTTCAATTTCAAATTTCAAACTTCACAAATATTTGAATTTTCAATTTTATCCAAATAGATAATTTTCAACAACTCCAATTCAAATTCAAATAAAATCATGGCAAATTAATTTGAAATTCAAATAGAAGAGAATCTTGTCTTCTACCCTTATCCAATATGGTGTTAGGAAATGCCCTGAGTATTAGAGACATTTTGATGTATTCATTTTGAACTGAATAATAAAATTATATACATAGAGGTTATTCATTACATTGCTATTTGTCCTCGTCTTATTTACACGTTAAAGTAAATGTAAGCAAATATGGTTCACTGTCTGCTTGTGTTAAAACTGTTAGAACGTTGCATGCAATGGACTTTTGTATGCAAGAAGACAATGTTCTAAAGTTAGCAGTCTAAACTATGGTCTGTAGTCTATGGGTTTAGACCGAGCATCTAACTCATGATAAAGACTATTATGTTGTCTAAAGCCTTGGAGGGGACGGTTTGTCTTAACTGTCTGGAGCTGAACTCCCAAGTAGAGACATAGATATGTTACTTCGTGGTGACATATTAGACCGGGACTAAAGCGTGATTGATCTACGTAGTCCGCTATGAGTGGATCAATCTGCTTTTGACGTTCATTGTGCAATAACCTTAATCCTGAGTAAATGAACTACTTCATGTATATGACTTGTGTACTTTGATGTTCCAATGGCTAAAGCGTCTCAGAGGTAGTAAGCTTATAGACCGGTTCGTTGGGTGCATGATTTGTATACGATGAAGGGTTTGTTTGCAGATATCAGAATCATAGCTCTGAGGAGTTAAAGGTATCCTCTTAAAGGCATTATACTGAATGTGAAAATGGACAAGGCCTTGGGTCGTCTGCTGGGCGGATGATTTCTTATTCACATATGGTGAATAATCATTTTCTTAATTCGGTAGTATAATGGAACTTTAAGATAGCCTGATCAGTAGGATTAAACGGACTTTGACCTAAGGCTGATCATGGATATCATATGAGGGTTTTGCATATATGACAAGGTCATTGGATGGTAGCTCGTCACAGGCTTACGTAATACGGTATATAATTGAGAGTTCAGTTTCAGGTTTATAGTGGTGTGACTCTGAAATTAGTGATCATATGATTGAGTTGTTCGGTACAGAATGATGATCATATGGAATCACGGGAGCCCGATTATATATGTCCAATCAGTCCCTCTACTAGCTCCACATAATTCCTTAACGTTTGGCAAAATTGATTTGTGTATGCTATTGGCTAGTTAATTGTTGTTGGTTTATTGTATATGGCATCATGAGATATTTAATGTTCTAAAAATTTTTATTGTTCCGCTGCGCCACTCTGATACGTTTTACCGATTTATTTTCCTACAATTGGTATCAGAGCCATCTCATGACTATGCCATGTGCATAAATTAGACAATTACTTAGTCTTTTTATTTATGTATGGATTTGATATTTAGAGAGTGGCATTCTAGGGTTCCTTTATGTTGTTATCATGTATTATGTATAAAGTATGTGGTTATTTTAATTTTTTGAATTATTATAAGCATGCTTGTTTATACCAGTTATGGTTCCTTAGAATTTGGAAAAATTGTATCTAGGAATTTTTATGTAACCATGGGAGCAGTTTATTAACACTGTAATTTTCCCATGGATATTAATTCTTGTCTCTTAGAATTTTTATGGTTAGAATTTTTGAACACCGGAAACGGTTTAGGAATTTTTATGTAATTATTCTTGGAGGAGATTGAAGATTGAAGACCGTAATTTATTTTTCCCAAAAGTTAAATTTAATTTAAAGATTGAAATTTTGATTGTGTGGAAAATTTCAATTAATTGGGATTCAAATTAATTTTTGGAGATCCTAATAGGTAAATTGGAATATGGCACGAAAATCGAGACACGACCCCTCGGGATAGGCCGACAAACCTTGGTGGGGCTGCAGCCCCTGCCCTCGGGCAGGATGGGGCTGCGGCAGCCCCTGAGCAGGCCCACACCACCCACGGCCGCAGGCTCTGCCTGCAGCCAGGGGTGGCCGTGGCCTGCCCAAGGCTGGCCGCAGCCTGGGCGTGCAGCCTCTGGCTGCAGGCGCTGCCTGCAGCCTGCCGGCTGCTGCGCCCAGTCTGGGCGTGTAGCTTGGCGCTGCAGGCTTGGCCTGCAGCCCGGCAGGGCTGCACAAGGGGCGGCCGTGGGCTGCCAGCCCCTCCGGGGTTGGTGGCTGCCCACGGCGGCTGCCGCCTAACGGGGGCGGCGGTCCGACGGTCCAAAAATCAGAAAATTTTGATTTTTAAATTTGAGATTTAATTTTAAATCATGTTTAAAAATATGTAATTAAAAATTTGAAATTTTTGAAATTACATATTATTACACATGATGTTTTAAAATTGTTTAAAATTTTAAATTTGAAATTTAAATTTGAAATTCGAATTTGGAATTTGAATTTGAAATTTAAATTTTTGGGAGATTTAAATTTTAAATAATTCTTGGGATGAGAAATAAATGGAGAGGCTACATAAAGAAGGATACAAGAAGACGGAACAGAATTCAAGACCCAAAGAATGCTTTGGATGGAATTTTGTAATCTTTATTTTCTTTGTTCTAGGATGGAACCATAGCTTGGTTATTCTGTCAATTATTTTTTCTATGATATGTCATGGATGTATAAATATGTATTGATGGATGTTTTGTATGCATATTTGATAACATGTCATATAGGATAGGTGAGTGCCGCTCATACTATATTGATCATACATAATTTGTCAAAACTTGCATGTTTTTCAAAATATTGAGTGGGAGAGGGTTTCAAACAAAACCCACGGCCTCCATTGTTGATCCATATGTGAAAGCATGGTAACGCCTCGCGTCAGTTCCGACCTGACCACACCCCTCGGTAGGTGTTTACCGCCGTCGGTATACTAGATTGGATCTCCTATGTGGAAAACGTGTTCGGGTGCGATCCTATTCATGACCACCCCTCGGTGGCTTGGTAGGACGTGGATCGGGCTACGTAAGCAATTGTTATACACTCAAGACTCGTTTAGTTATTAACCTTCCCTAGAAGCTCTGTTAACTAAACTGGTGGCCAAATAAGCGGTTATTAATATATGTCTTAACCTTGGAGGATTTAAGGTAACATATATTAATTGGACGGGATCCATGTTCCGGCTATTTGTTCTCATGACCACCCCTCGGTGGCTTGGGGCAATAGGTGCTGAGAATTACCATTGCAATGCTACATGTTTTTTCAAGTTTCATGTAGGAACATACTTGTATGTTTTTATTTGCTAAATTATCTGTATATTTGCTTGGGCTTTGTAATGATGTCTAGTATAATTTTATTTCAGTTCAAAATGTCACCGACACCCCTCATTTCGATACTTACTGAAAATAAGTTGAATGGCGATAATTATAAAGACTGGAAAAGAAATCTATTAATAGTTCTCAGCTGCGAGAGACACAAGTTCGTACTGGACGAACCATGCCCACCTGGGCCCAAACCTGACACACCACTTGAGGAGGTCCCGGTTGCCTATAATCGTTGGAGAGAATCCAATGAGATAGCTCGATGCTACATCCTTGCTAGCATGACGAGTGCTTTACAAAAGCAGCATGAGACTTATCAAGTTGCTGGGGAGATCATGGATAATCTGGAGGACATGTTCGGAGGCCAAGAAAAATTGGCTCGACAGTCCACTATCACCAGCATTATGAACTCCAAGCAAAAGGTGGGTACTCCGGTGAAGGACCATATGATCACTCTAATGGGATTCTTCACTGAGGCTGCCGAGAATGGTGCTGAGTTGGACTACAACACCCAGATCGAGATGGTGTTCAAGACTCTGTCTAAAGATTTTGTGGGGTTTAAGGCCGCATACAATCTGGCGACAAAGGAGTTAGGACTAACCGAGCTCATGAAGCAACTACAGGCTTATGAGCGGATGATCAGGGATGAGGATGCGGTCCGACCTAAAGGAGAGGCCAATTTGGTGGAATCTTCCAATCCCTCACGGAAGAGGAAGAGGCCAAATAAGAAGCAAGTGGCTTCCAGTTCTTCTAATCCTCCTGTCTCGGACGGGAAGAAGAAGAAGAAGAACAAGAAGCCAAAGGACCCTAAAAAGTCCAAATGCTTCCATTGTGGGAAGGTAGGTCACTTCAAGAAGGCTTGCCGGGAATTCCTAGCCTCCAAAGGCAAGGAAGGTAAGGAACTTCATTACTTAGAAGCGTGTTTGGTGGAAGAATCGAAAGACACTTGGGTCATTGATTCGGGCGCCACTAATCATGTTTGTGTTTCTATGCAGGGGTTCGTGGAAACGAGAAGTCTACATGATAGGAGCCTCTCGTTGCAGACTGGAGATGGTAGTTTTGTGGTGGCTGAGGCAGTGGGAGATGTTCATCTTTATTTTGATCAATTTAGGTTTATTTTATTGAAAGACTGTTTTTATGTTCCTAATTTTAGGAGGAACCTTATATCGGTAGCTTGTTTAATAAATGATTCTTATTCAGTTTCTTTTAGTAAAAGAGTTGATATTCGTAGAAATAAGTCTTTTATCTGTTCTGAATGGATGGATGGAAACCTATATTTGATCAGACCAAAGATGTACTCACTGCTTGACACTGAATTAATTGATAACTCTAAAAGGTTGAAAGTTTCTCACTCTAACAAGGCGTATCTTTGGCATTTAAGACTTGGTCATATTAATCAGGATGGGATTCAAAGATTGGTGAAAGACGGTCCTCTAGAATCTCTGGAGGAGGTACGACTTCCCTAATGTGAGTCTTGTCTAGAGGGTAAGATGACTAAGAGGTCTTTTGGAGCTAAGGGTACAAGGGCACAGGAGCTCTTAGTAATTGTGCACACTGACGTATGTGGCCCCATGAACGTCACAGCACGAGGAGGGTTCGAGTACTATGTCTCTTTCATAGATGATTACTCGAGGTATGGATATGTGTATCTGAAGCACCGCAAAAGCGAAACCTTTGATAAGTTCAAAGAGTATCGTGCGGAAGTGGAAAAGCAATTGGATAAATCCATAAAGACACTTCGATCTGATCAAGGTGGCGAATACCTCTCCGATGAATTTCTAGGACATCTTGTAGAGAATGGGATATTATCCCAATTGACTGCACCTGGTACTCCACAACAGAATTGTGTAGCCGAAAGGAGAAACAGGACCTTATTGGATATGGTACGGTCCATGATGAGTTACTCAACGCTGCCATTATCATTTTGGGGACATGCTTTACAAACGGCGTGCTATATTCTGAACCAGGATCCGAGCAAATCAATTCCTAGAACTCCGTATGAATTGTGGCGTGGCAGGAAGCCCTCCCTTGGACATATGAGAATATGGGGCTGCCCGGCACATGTACTGGATGGGGATGCAAAGAAGTTGGAACCAAGATCAGAATTGTGCATGTTTGTAGGGTATCCAAAGGGAACTAAAGGAGGTCTGTTCTATAACCCAAAGGAACAAAAGGTCATTGTCTCAACCCATGCGACATTCTTGGAAGAAAGTCACATGAATGACTTTAAACCTCGAAGCAAAGTGGTGCTAGAGGAGTTATCGGGTGAAAGAACTGCTCCACAGATTTCGGTCTTGGACGCAAGTCCGAGTTCCAGTGAAAGACCTGCAGACGATCAACAATTTAGGATGCCTCGTCGTAGTGGGAGGGTTTCTAAGAAACCTAATTTCTTTATGTATGATGCTGAGGTATACCAGGCCGAGGCTCATGAGCATGAGGAAGATCCGGTCACATATGATGAAGCTATAAAGGATGTTGATTCTAGATCTTGGAAACAGGCTATGAACAATGAGATGGATTCTATGAAATCCAACTCTATTTGGGAACTTGTAGATTTTCCGGATGGGATAAAACCCATTGGATGCAAATGGGTCTACAAAAGAAAGAAGGATGCGGAAGGGAGAGTGGAAACTTTCAAAGCTAGACTGGTTGCAAAGAGATACACGCAAAAGGCTGGAATCGATTACGAGGAAACCTTTTCGCCTGTTGCTATGCTGAAGTCTATCCGTATTCTTCTGTCCATTGCTGCGGCTCTCGATTACGAGATCTGGCAAATGGATGTCATGACGGCATTCTTGAATGGCCATCTTGAAGAGTGTATCTATATGATACAGCCCGAAGGGTTCGTAGCAAAAGGTCAAGATAAGAAAGTCTGCAAGTTGCTTAGATCCATTTATGGATTAAAGCAGGCATCCCGCTCATGGAACCAGAGGTTTGATCAAGCGATTAAGACATTTGGTTTTGAGCAGAACGTTGATGAACCTTGTGTTTACAAACGTATTAAGGATGGAAAAGTGGTCTTTCTGATACTCTATGTCGATGATATACTACTCATTGGGAATGATGTAGGGAATTTATCATCGGTCAAGCTTTGGTTACACCAACAGTTTGACATGAAGGACTTGGGAGAAGCTAATTATGTTCTAGGCATTCGTCTCTTCAGAGATCGAAAGAACAAAATGATAGCATTATCCCAAGCTTCATACATAGATAAAATAATTGACAAATATGCAATGCTAGAGGCAAAGAAAGGCTCACAACCTTCTATTGCTGGTTTAACTCTTTCATTGGATGACTGTCCCAAGACATCGGAAGAAAGAGAGCATATGAGTAAGGTCCCTTATGCATCCGCTGTGGGTAGCCTTATGTACGCTATGCTTTGCACTCGCCCGGACATATGTTTTGCAGTAGGTATGGTGAGTCGATATCAAGCGAATCCTGGAACCAAGCACTGGCTAGCAGTAAAGCATATACTCAAGTATCTTAAGAGAACGAGGGATTATATGCTAGTGTATTCTGGAGGGGACCTAACACCCGTAGGATACACGGACTCAGACTTCCAGACTTGTAAGGATTCGAGGAAATCGACATCTGGATCAGTGTTTTTACTCGGAGGAGGCGCCATTGTGTGGAGGAGCATGAAGCAGGGCTGCACAGCTGACTCTACTATGGAGGCTGAGTATATGGCTGCGGCTGAGGCATCTAAAGAAGCGGTTTGGCTCCGCAAGTTCTTTAGAGACCTTGAGGTCATTCCGGGTGTTGACAAGCCTATCACACTTTACTGTGATAATACAGGGGCTATTGCCAACACAAGGGAATCTCGGCACCACAAGAGGACCAAGCACATAGATCGGAGGTATCACATTATTAGAGGGCATGTGGAGACAGGACAAGTGGATGTATGTAAGATCGCGTCCGAGGACAACATCGCTGATCCCTTTACTAAGACTTTGGTAGCTAGAAGCTTTGAGAGGCATGTAGAGGCGATGGGGATGCGTAACATGGCACATCTACTGGTTTAGGACAAGTGGGAGATTGTTGGGAAATGCCCTAAGTATTAGAGACATTTTGATGTATTCATTTTGAACTGGATAATAAAATTATATACATAGAGGTTATTCATTACATTGCTATTTGTCCTCGTCTTATTTACACGTTAAAGTAAATGTAAGTAAATATGGCTCACTGACTGCTTGTGTTAAAACTATTAGAAAGTTGCATGCAATGGACTTTTGTATGCAAGAAGACAATGTTCTAAAGTTAGCGGTCTAAACTATGGTCTGTAGTCTATGGGGTTAGACCGAGCATCTAACTCATGATAAAGACTATTATGTTGTCTAAAGCCTTGGAGGGGACGGTTTGTCTTAACTGTCTGGAGCTGGACTCCCAAGTAGAGACATAGATATGTTAATTGGTGGTGACATATTAGACCGGGACTAAAGCGTGATTGATCTACGTAGTCCGCTATGAGTGGATCAATCTGCTTTTGACGTTCATTGTGCAATAACCTTAATCCTGAGTAAATGAACTACTTCATGTATATATGACTTGTGTACTTTGATGTTCCAATGGCTAAAGCATCTCAGAGGTAGTAAGCTTATAGACCGGTTCGTTGGGTGCATGACTTGTATACGATGAAGGGTTTGTTTGCAGATATCGGAATCATAGCTCTGAGGAGTTAAAGGTATCCTCTTAAAGGTATTATACTGAATGTGAAAATGGACAAGGCCTTGGGTCGTCTGCTGGGCGGATGATTTCTTATTCACATATGGTGAATAATCATTTTCTTAATTCGGTAGTATAATGGAACTTTAAGATAGCCTGATCAGTAGGATTAAACGGACTTTGACCTAAGGCTGATCATGGATATCATATGAGGGTTTTGCATATATGACAAGGTCATTGGATGGTAGCTTGTCACAGGCTTACGTAATACGGTATATAATTAGGAGTTCAGTTTCAGGTTTATAGTGGTGTGACTCTGAAATTAGTGATCATATGATTGAGTTGTTCGGTACAGAATGATGATCATATGGAATCACGGGAGCCCGATTATATATGTCCAATCAGTCCCTCTACTAGCTCCACATAATTCCTTAACGTTTGGCAAAATTGATTTGTGTATGCTATTGGCTAGTTTATTATGCATGGATGGTGATGACACAGGATTAGGATGGTAGACAAGATTCTCTCCGGTTGGATTCAGACTTTGTTTTGGATAATAGAGTACCCAATTATTCGAACTCCAAATAAAGTTGCCATGATTTTATTTGAGATTGGATTGGAGTTGTAGAAAGTTATCCATGAGAACAAGAATATGAAACACAACCGTTTTGTGGAATTTGAAAATTGAATTTTGAAATTTGAAATTTGAATTTGAAAATTCGAATTTGAAATTTGAATTTGAAATTTAAATTTGAAATTTGAATTTGAAATTTAAATTTGAAATTTGAAATTTGAAATTTGAAATTTGAATTTGAAATTTGAATTTGAAATTCAAATTTTGAATCACAGTCCAAGTAGGATTCGAATTTGTTGTGGAAAATCCACAAGGTTTGAAATTCGAATTTGAGTTGGATTTGGAGAGGATAATCTTGTTAGAATCCTACTTGAATTTTGAATCCAAATCCCAACAAAAGTGGGTGAATTTTTTGAGGATAATCCTCAATGGAAAATTCGGTTTTTGTAGATAAGATTCAAGGGAAAATTCAAGTTTTAATCCTAGTTGAATTTGGATTCTCTCCCTCCCTAAAAGTGGTCGAAATTTTGGAGGCTTTATCCTAGGAAATTCGGTTATTTTTGGATAAGGTTGAGATGAGATTTAGCTTGAAAAATCCTAGTGGAGTTTTGATTCTTCCTTATCCTAAAAGTGGCCGAAAATTTGGAGAAGATTTTCTCCTAAAGATTTCGGATTTTTTGGTTGAAAAAGGGAGATAAATTTCTAGTTAAAATCTTGTTTAGATTTGGATTGGATTTGTCCTAGGAAAACCGAATTTAATTGTGGAGATTCTCCCTTGGAAAATTCGGATTTTTTGGTTTGGATAAGGGAGAAAATCTTTTCCTAGTCCAATTCGAATTCAGAGAATCACCTCATGCAGGTCTATAAATAGAGGTCCTGCCACTCCAGTTCTCTCAGACCACAGACTCTCAGGTGAGCAGGCTTATTATTGCACAGCTCATCGTGACAATAAAGTTCTTTAGAGATCTGGGTGGTCGAAAGAAGACTAGCAGTGCTAGCATACCGATCGAGGTTCAGAGTGCCCACACACTCAGCCATTCGGGAATTGGAGAATAGTAGAGAAGGCTAGTTGGTTGAAGCCTCCGGTCATTCTCCTCCTGCATATTGGCGTCCTTGAGGTATGAGTTTTAATTGTTGTTGGTTTATTGTATATGGCATCATGAGATATTTAATGTTCTAAAAATTTTTATTGTTCCGCTGCGCCACTCTGATACGTTTTACCGATTTATTTTCCTACATATGGACGCCACCTATCTTTGTGTAAGGATAAGATTTTGTTCCATTCAAATTCAAATAGGATTCTAATTTCAAATATTTATTTTAAGACAAGACTTTCAAAATTCAAATCAATCACATATTTGAATTTCAAATTTGAAATTCAAATACAATTAATTTAAATTTCAAATCTTGTCATCCAAAAAATAATTATTACCAAAAATTTATCCAATTTATTAAATAATACAAAATTACCATTTTGTCCTTCTAGCACACTGGGAAAAACGCCTACACCCTGTAGGAGGGTGATTCGGATTTTTCTCTTCACAAAATGCAAGGCAACAAGCTAATAAGTGCATCCCAATCAATTGTCATCCGTTAAGGAATTAAATAGGGCTAATAAAGGGACCAACTGGACATGTATAATCAAACTCCCGTGGGTCCATGTGATCATTTTTCTAAACCGAACAACTCAATCACATGATCACTAATTTTAGAGTCACACTACTATAAACCTGAAACGAATTCCTAATTATATATCGTATTACGAAAGCCAGTGATAAGCTATTGTCCAATGACCTTGTCATATATGAAAAACTCTCATATGATATCTATGATCAGCCTTAGGTCAAAGTCCGTTTAACCTACTAATCAAGCTATCTTAAAGTTCCATTATACTATCGAATAAGAAAATGATTATTCATCATAAATGAATAAGAAGCCATCTACCTAGTAGACAGCCCAAGGCCTTATCCATTCTAACATCTAGTATAATGCCTTTAAGAGGATACCCTTCACTCCTTATTAGAGCTATGATTCCAATATCTATAAATAAACCCTCCATTGTATACAACTCATGTACCTAGTGAACCAGTCTATAAGCTTACTACCTCTGAGACGCTTTAGCCATTAGAACATCAAAGTACAAAAGTCATATACATAAAGTGATTCATCTACTTAGGATTAAGGTCATTGCATAATGAATGTCAAAAGTGACATGATCCACCTAAGCAAACTACACAGATCAATTACACTTTAGTCCCAATTTAATATGTGACACACAATCAACACACATATAATCATAAATTTCATGTTTTAAACGCTAAAATTATCACATACATACTATGTACATGTTTTTTGAGAACAATGAAATTTCTCGATTATGACATAATATGTCACCAAAAAGCAACATATCTATATCTCTACTTGGGAGTCAAAGCTCTGAACCATCAAGACAAACCATCCCCCAAATGGCTTTACACAACATAATATTTTTAACATGAGTTAGATGCTCAATGATAACTCTATGAAAATAGAGTTATCATAGCTATTGTGTATTTAAAAATGTGCTTTGTCCCATGAGTTTTTAGTAGATTAATGATTCAAGTAAGTTTTTTTAGTTGTATAGGTTTAAAGTTTTATTTCAGAGTGTTGAAATTCAATTTTTATGTATGTTTTTAATATTTCGAAGTGTTTTATAAGGTGGACATGTTAAAAGGTCGTTGGAAAGAAAATTCATGCTCTGGGTAGACTGGAAATGCAAGGTTGGAGCAAAATGGCAAGGATGCTTGATTTCAGTTAATGTTGCAGTATTGTTGGAGCAACTAGACAGAGTTTAGTAAATCAGGTTGACAAGTCAAAACATTGCTGGCAGTATATTTAGTTGCTAACCTGGGTAGAAAAGGACAAGCATGTGAGCTGTCTCTCACTAACGAAACCAAGCAAAGTCTTAGCCATTGGATTTCATACACCTGTCCATTCTTCTTTTACGCTAGCATTTAAAAGGAAACATTTTGCCTTTAGTTGAAAAGGGCAGAGAATAGTGATGACAAAAAAAACAGGGGCCAGCTAAGCATAAAAGTAAAGAAGGAAATCTTGCTAGAAATAGTAGGATCCCAAGAAAGAAAGTGAATCTATGGTAGCTGTAGGTGGATTCGAGCAGTTTTCAAAAGGAGGAGCGAAAATCTCACTACCGAACACATGAATCTTGTGTAGATTGGCCATTCCTAATTAAATTTTTCGGTTGTATTTTCTCTTTTCCTCTTTATGAACAATGTTCTTTGTTTTCATGTTGATTGAACAATCACCCATGAGCTGAATTTCTTTTAGACTGCGATGATAAAGTACCTGAAGTTGTGACTCAAAACTTGTATGTTGAGTATGCTGATTCAATGTTATTCAGTTTATTCATGTGACGCCCCCGACTTTGGCCACGCGAAACTGTCACAGTTAGACTCTGTAGTCGATCAAGACAGCCCGTGCACCTCATCGGTCGCCACTCACTTTTACTTTTAAACTCTCATCTTACAGGCCCAAAATTTACGCCCATTTTTTTTCTTTTAAAAATACTTTCCGCACATGAAAGCCATGTTTCAAAGCAATATAAAATTTAAAACTAACTTTTAGTTACCTTTTGTACAATACAACATAATATACAAAGATATGTTTTTTTCCAACTTTGTTTCTCAAAATACATTTTCTTCAAATTCTCTCTCTTGACGCTCAGTGGAAGAATGGAAGCAGGACCATAATCCACAGTGGATTCCCTATTCTATTGGCACCGCATATCCTGTCGCCATCCGGGCGATCTACAGAACAGGTTTCTTACCTGCAACATGAACAAACTGGTGAGCTAACAGGCTCAGTAAATTCAAACACGTCTAATATGAATCACATAGATTCAAAAACATCAAAAATAAAATTCCCTAAGAATAATACTATTCATATGTGAACAATACTATTCACCATAAATAGTAACTTTGACTTTTACCGGTTACTATTCATGTCACCCTAACCGAGTCCAGTACACTTAATGTTAGTGTTGGTTATGCTCAATTGTGCTCAATTATGGCTTTCATCACATTTTTGGCTATTATCTTTGTTTATGTTCTGGATTTAAGCTCATTTTGGCTTTGTATCGTTTTCGTGTGCGCGCTGACTGTAAGGGGCCTTGGGAGCGTTCATGAGGCTAATCCTCCCCAGTCCATCATCTCCTGAAGTGGTCATTATGTCCCTGAAGGACCTATAAACCTCCACCTTATTATTGGATGCCGGTATGCCAAACATGGTTTCATTATCGTCTTTCAATTATAGTTCCGACCGGATGGCATTAATCATCACCTCAAAGTTAGGAACCTTTCATGCTCGTAGGTCTTAATCACATTCTTTCTTAAAAGGGTGTGTCTTAAATTTAGTCACATTCTTTCCATAGTGTACCCACAGTACACCTCTCAATTTATTATTACTCTGGGTGTGTTAGTATCACTACACCCTACTGCCCGTAGGACTTAATGGTTAATGTACAATTAGTACTTAATTAAATATCACAATATTTCATGTTACAAACATGAAAATGCTTGAACTTACCACAACTGTGATAATGTCCACCTTCAGAAATCCTCTGCAGTTTTATTTTTGTCTCTAGTTTGGGTCCCTATAGACACAGTATTGTCTGTTAATACCCATCATCAATTATCACTTTGGATATATTTATTTTGTTATTAACTACAACACATTTCACCTCTTCTTGTGATACACGGCTTGATACACGCCCGTGTCTAAGCCTGTGTACCTCTCGGGTTTCTACTATACGCCCGTGTTTCAATGTACACGCCCGTGTACTTATAAATTTTAGATTTTCAATTTTAAAATCTTAATTATGGCCTCTAGAATCTTATTTGAAGCATTATAGATCCTTAATAGTCCTTTCTGAGCCTTTCGAAAATTTTTGGTCAGAATGACCATTTTACCCCTGACGGGTCTCGGGATCGTAACAATTCTGTTCTATTATTTTTTCGAGATTTTCTAAGCCCAAATATCATAAAATAATATTTTTGAAGTTTCGATATATTTTTACAGCATTATTTGCTGAAATTTGGTAACTATTCCTCACCCGACCCCTAGGGTACTATTCATCTAACACCTAGGGTCGTTCCTTGTTTTTCTAGCATTTCGAAGCCTTAAATGGGTATTTCACTACTCTTGAAACGTTTCTCATCCCGTTCTCGAGCCTTGGTTCCTGAGAGGCTCGGGCTTTCTATCCCGTCCATAAATTTTCCCCTCGTTTCCTAAAATACCCCTAACGTCAATTTTTCTCGTTCTCGACATTTTAGACATCAAATGGTCATTTTAGTACTCCTTTTGGGTTTAATTTTCATTATCAATTCTAACCTACAGAGGGCTCTCAGTTTTTATTTTCGAGCCTACATTTTGACCCCTCGTTTCCTGAAATGCCCTTATGCCATTTTAGAAATTTTGGCAGCATTTCCGTTTATATTTTTAGGTTTTCCCAGCGTTAGGTACGCCTCAGAACCTTCGTACCTACCACGTACTATACTAGAGACCTATTTTATGCAAAGTTACCAAACTTTACGTAAAAAGTTTCACATTATCCATCATTTCAATTGTGGCGGCCCGCCCCTCGTAGAGATCATACAATACTATTACAGTTAAGCTTTATCGCTAATTGCGATAGATTGTACTCTCATGGGTCACCGGCTAATCCATCTCTCTTTAAAACATGACGTTTTTGGGGAAATTTTTTTTTTAACATCATATAAAACATTTTCCACTATTTACTTTGTTGGCAAGTACAAAGTAATTTACATAATACAGTACTTTCGCAAAATATATATTTACAAAAGAACTGTTTTCTTTTCCCTTCTCTTTTATCACTCAGCAGAAAGACTCTGGCAGGACCATATTCCTGGCCTCCTATCCCGTTTGACACGCGCCATCCCGTCCGCCATCCAGTCATAACAAGCTACTGAGCTAGTCGCTTACCTGCAACATAAGCAAAAATGGTGAGCTACAGGCTCAGTAAGTTCAAACATGCAAGAAATAAAATTTCTATGAATAGTATTATTCATCATGAATAGTAACATTGACTGCTATTCACACATGAATAGTAACTTTGACCACTATTCATTATGAATAGTAAGTTTGACCACAACACAGTATATCAATAATACATCTACCACGATGTTAGTACCCTCACGAAATTGTCTTATGCTCAATTATGGCATAGTTTCAGTTTTCGGTAATTATCTTTGATTACGTTCTGGTTTTGAGTTCAGGTTGGCAGTACCATTTAAGTGCGCATGACTGGGAGCGGTACATTAGTGATGACCTCCACAGCCTTAATCTCATAGCCCCGAAGGCAAAATTATACATGACTGGGAGCGGTACATCAGTGCTGACCTCCACAGCCTTAATCTCATTTTCATAGCCCCGAAGGCAAAATTTACCTCCCTGAACGGAAGGCCGGTATGCCAAAAGTGGTTTCATTACCGACTTTTTAAAATTCTAACCCGGTGACTTCATATTGTCCCGTGGTTAGGAGTGGTTCACATTTTAATTTTAGGTGAGTGAGTTTCATTAACCTCGCTCTAGTGCCCGAAGCACAATTCACTATGTGTCCCATTCTTAGTAGTGCCCGTAGCATATTTCGTCTCTCTCTCTACTCTATAGCAGTGCACGTAGCACATATGTACCTAACTTATAGTTAGTACATCAAAGTTAGCAATAATAATGCTATATGTTACAGACAGGTAAATGTCTAAACTTACCTTATCAGTTTCTTCCCCTTTTCTCTCTTTGATCTTTGATCGCCCTCCTTGTAGGTCGATTTTGGGATCCTATAGACAAAACCTTGTCTTTGAATTTCATTTCAATTTATAGCTTTTATTTTTCATAAAAAAAGCTTAAATAAAACCTATTTATATCTTTTTAGGCTTTATTTATCATTTTCCCCATTTTTCTCAAATTTTACAAAATTATGATTTTGCCCCTATATTTTGGCAAAATTACAATTATGCCCCTGACGGAATTTTCTCGATCCAGACTGCATTTTTGGCTCTCAGGAACTTTTCTGACTCTTTTCTACTCATTACCGGGTTCGTTTCTATTTTATTTCCATTTTTCACTTTCCCGACCCTCGGGAAGCACTATTCCGACCCTTACGTCGGTTTAGTGATTTTCTATCGTTTCGGAGCCTCAAATGGACATTTTACTAATATTTAAAACGTTCATCTAAACTTTCCCGATCTAGGCCTCCGAGGCTCGGATTTTCCGTTCCCGACTCGTACCTTTATTTCGTTTCCAAAAACACCCCCCTTCGGGGTCCGTTTTTTTTCAGTTTCACTCGCATTTTACATTTTTAAGGGGACCGGTTACTATTCACGAACCACTCCTTAGGTTTTCCTTATTCAATTTCCCTTTAGGGACTCAGGTTTCCGACCCGACCCTAAACTTTTATTTTTAACTCCCTTCTTACCCCAAATGCCGTTTTCGAAATTATGGCAGCATTTCGGCGTAAATTTAAGGCTACCGGCATTAGGTACGCCTCGAACCATATGTACCTGCCACGTACTATACCACAAGCCTATTTTATGTAAAAGTTTCCCAAACTTTTACATAAAAGCTCACAACATTTAAATTCACATTTTGAACCACATTACACAAAATTTCTTTCAATTTTACCCTTGGTTTTGGCCACGGTTTTCACACCCAAAACCTAGCCAAAACTTCTCAATTTTTTCAACCAAATTTTTAGGGTATTCCAATGTCATTATCTAGCACATTTTCAAGCCAATTTACATGCATTTTTCAACAAAATTCCTAGGGTTTTTAACCACACATTACCCACGGCCATTTAAGAGAAACATGCACCAATTTTTTTTGTTTCTTGCTTTCAATCACCAATCCATCATTTCCTTAATTCAATGCATGATTTGAATCATCCAAACATCAAGTAAATCATGCAAAAATTTTTCCCCAAACCTTAATTAAACCCACAGCCATATTAGGGTTATTTCACACCAAATTTTTTTCCAAGCTTTCAATCATACAAATCATGTTTTACATTTAATCAAAACATGATTTAAAGCATTTTAACACTTAAACCATAACAATTCCTCATTGACTACACTTGGTAACCCATGGTTTTACCCTTGGAAAACCAACCAAAATTTTGTTTTTCTTTAAACAAAATGCATGGTTTTTCTCCTAATTACACCCTTAACAAAACCCAAGCACCAAATCAATCAAAACAAACCAAAAATTTTTCATCCTTTACACTATTCATTCCACGAATTTTAAGGAGAAAACAAGCCAAAATTTTCAAAACTAAAGAAAGTTACTTTGCTTTCTTGCTTACTTTGTCTTCAAGGAAGGATTTGACACCAATTTTGTGAAGTAAATTTGGATGATTTGCTTGGTTTCTCTTTGGTTGTCTACAGTTCCTCTTGGGAGAACACTTAGAAATTTTTTTCCTTACGTTTTGGCTTTGTAATGGCTACGGCCATTTTGTTCCAAAAGTTTCCGACTTAACCACAAAGAAAGCCAATTAATTTGGCTACCAACCAATGACAAATCAACACTTATCAAACCATTTCTTTCCTTTTTTTTCAAAAATTAAAATGATGGAATTTTGGCCAAATCTTGGCCTTTAGATCAAAAAGTGATTAAATATTGGCCATTAATGCCACCAACCACCATATTTCTTTCATTTATTAATTTTGATTTATGATGTCATAAATGCAAAAGTAAAGTGTTGACTTTGACTTTACTATTCACATTAATTCGACTACTTTTTGACTGATACCGGTTCGAGCCGAAATTTTCCTGAAATCGTCTCGGCGGGTTCCTGAGGTCTCCTGTGCAGTCGGATCAATTTATGCTGCTTCCGTTTGATCAAAATCGATCCCGGAATTTTTTCATCTTTAATTGCACCGGTTAGGGTTTTCAATGATGTTTTTTGCACCGTTCCACCCGTTTCAACTCAGTGAATTTTTCCAACACTGAATTCTTACTCGTCAGTATTGTTAGAACATTTTAATACATTCTGAACAATATAAATACATTTATTTCACTCTTTAAATAGTACAAATTGTTATATACATACATTTGTATATTTTCTTCCGAGAATGCCTGAATTTCCCAGTTGTCACATCAATCACGACACAATTTCATCAATTTTTTCAATAATAGCCACGGTCTCTTATGGTATTCAACACCAAGAAATTTTTATCACAAAGCTCCATTATCACCATTCATTCTTAGGGTTTCTAACGCACATTTCGACATTAAAACCTAAGAAATTTTCATTCCAACCTAGCCTTTATATGCCACAGTTTCATGTCCCAAAGCCATAAGAAAATTTTCTCTTATTCCTATGGTCTTTTATCAACATTTTCTCATCAAATTCATCACAAAATTTTCCATAATCTCATGTTCAAAGGCTACGGATTTTCCCTAGAAACATGCATAAATTTTGCTTGTTTCAAGTTTCTAAACACATGCTTTATTCACCATAGCACCAAACCAACATAACACTAAACAATTCATCAAACTTTTCATCATTTTTCCACACCTACAAAGCCACGGATTTCTTGAAGAAAACCAATGAAAAATGCTTCAAAAGTGTGGCTCATCTTATCAATTTGATCCCATGATACTTGGTGTGAGTTTGGAGGCTAATTTGGTGTAAGATTTTTGCTAAAATTTGGCTTGGAATGGAAGAAGAGTGCACGGCTAAAATTGGATAGAATTTGGCTGCATTTCCTAAATTTTTCAAGTGAAATTTGCACACCTATTTATAGGCAAATGGCGGAGGACCACTTAACAAATTTTCCCAACAATTTGGATATCATTTAGGGACTTTTTAGCAACATTCTAGGGACCAACAAGAAATTTTTTTGCTGATTTTTTTAAGCCTTGGCCGACTCTTTTTTTCCCATTTTTACCAAATTTTTTTCTAGCCATTTTGGCTAAATCTTGGCCCTTGATCCAAGATTCCCTTTAATCCTCACCATTAATGCTACCTATCTCCCTTTTTGGCCTTAATTTCCTTATTAATTATATCACATTTATGATGTCACACTTGACATCATCTAATTAATTCATATATTAATTCGTGGTCAAAGTTTGATCGAAAGTCAAACTGAACGGAAATTTACCGAAATCGCGTAGGCGGGTTTCTGATGCCACCAGTGCGATCTGTCTGCCTTATTTTGTTTTTGTTTGACCAAAATTCATTACCATAAATTTTTGTCTTTTAGTGCACTTCGATGCACTCTTCAGGGTTTTTGGCTTTGTTTTAGGGCCGTCTCACCCGTTTCTGTTCAGAAAGATTTTCCATCTCTGAACTTACACTCTTTAACACTATTAGAATATTTTATCACATTCTAACTAGTATTAAAACACAAAATTTTCACATTTTATACATTAAAATTGTCATATACATACAATTTTAAATTTCTTCGAGAATCTCAAAATTCTTGATTATCACAATTCAACATTGTTTCTACTGTTTATTTGTGTTCATTGACTGGCCATCTTGAGCATAATATTATGATTTTAATTGGTTGGAAAACTAATTAGAGTTAGACTTGTGTTGAATAATGTGTGTTTGGTTGGTTTTATAAATTAAATTAACTAAATTTGCAAGTTAACCAGGAATGTTCACGTGCCTCACATAACCATCTTGGATTCTGGGTGTGATCTGGCTTTATATTTTATTTTTGCATAGGAATTGTTAAAAATGAAGTATGAAGGTAATAACATAAGTATTCGGAAGAATCTTGTGGATTTTTGATTTCTGGGTTAGCTGAATAGCATTGCTATAGCATACATAGTCAGGTTACAGGGGAAGGAAAATTGAATCTCAGTCGTTTCATCTCTGATTGTTAGTTACTCTACTTATTTTTGTTTACACTTAATTTATGCCTTTTTTATTGCATCTCATTACAGCAAGTTTAATTTCATTTGAATTTTGATCAATTTTTGCAATTACTTAATTTAATTTTTCATAAGGCTAGTAGTGTTAACTTTCTCTGTGGGACGATACTCGATTTGATCACTTTATTACTTGATTGTGACACGTGCACTTGCATAGCTAATTTTTATGTAGGCAACAAGTTTTTGGCACTGTTGCCAGGATTGTTATCATTATTAGTCTTTGTAAAGTAAATTCTGGTTTTTGTAATTTTTCTATTTTATCTTGATATTTTTGTTTGTTTCTTTGAAAGAACTTCATCTTTTGCATGAACAAACCACGTGAGCAAGAGTTGCTGCCTTTGGATCCTGAGATTGAAAGAATGTTCAGAGCAAGAAGAAGGGAGTAGCAAGGTCTTGCAGTCATTGAAGAAATGGCAGAATAAGTAATTGGCAATAATGGCAACACTGCGGTAGCATTGGCAGATGATAAAGATAGAGCCATTAGAGAGTATGATGTGCCAATGTTACATTAGCTGAATCCTAGCATTATTAGACCAGAGATTTAGGCGCCACAGTTTAAGCTTAAGCTGGTCATGTTTCAAATGCTCCAAACAGTTGGACGATTCAATGGGATGCTAATAGAAGATCCTTATCTCCATCTCAGACTTTTTATGGAGGTGAGTAACTCTTTCAAGCTACCTAGTATGTCTGAAGATGCTTTGAGGCTCAAGTTGTTTCCTTATTCATTAAGGGACCAAGCAAGAGCATGGTTACTCTCTACCATCAAATTCGATGGCTACTTGGAATGATTTGGCAGAAAGGTTTTTGATAAAGTATTTACCTCCAACAAAGAATGCCAAGCTAAGGAATGACATTACTGGTTTTCAATAGCTAGATGGTGAATCTTTGTACGAGGCATGGGAAAGATTCAAGGAGCTGTTGCAAAAGTGTCCTCACCATGGGATTCCACATTGGATCCAAATGGATACTTTCTATAATGGTCTAAATAGGCAAACTCGGGCTATAGTGGATGCTTCTGCCAATGGTGCTATCTTGGCAAAGTCTTACAATGAAGCTTATGAAATTTTAGAGAGGATGGCTAACAATAATTATCAATGGCTATCTAAGAGAGCAGCCTCAACTAAAAGAGTAGTAGGAATTCATGAGTTGGATGTAATGACTGCTTTAACAGCTCAAGTGTCTTCTCTAACTAGTTGTTGAAATCAATGAATTTGGCTTCAGGAGTAAAACCTCAATAACCAACAACAACCTCTTGCACTTTTTATGAAGAAAGGCATCTCTTTGATCATTTCCCTTTTAACCCAAAGTCAGCCTGCTATGTTAGGAATTTCAACAGGAATCATCATCCATACTGTAACATGTATAATCCAAGTTGGAGGCAATACCTGAATTTTTTTTGGAACTCTCAAGGATAGAATGTAGGTTCTTCTTTAATGCCAAACCGTCCACAACATCCTCCAGGATTTCCACTACAAGCAAGAACTCAACATGGGGAATAATCTTCTTCAATGGAGAATTTGTTAAAAGAATACATGGCAAAAAATGATGCCATCATTCAAAACCAATTAGCCATGATTCAAAGCCAAGCAGCTTCATTGAGGAATTTGGAGAATCAATTGGGTCAGCTAGCCACTGCATTGAACAACTGACCTCAAGGTTCATTACCAAGTAATACAGAGAATCCTAGGCAGGATAGGAAGGAACAGTGCAAAGCACTCACTTTGAGAACTGGGAAGGAGTTAGAAATGCCCAGGGTAAAGCCTAGACAGTGGAGGAGCCCTCTTCAATCCAAGAAGGAAAGGAGAAGGAAGAAGAAGTGGAGGACTCAAAGAAACAAAATTCTACCATAGCCCACAATGCTACAGCATCACTATAGCAAAGTTGTTCAGAGAAGTAGAGTAACAGACCACCACCACCTTTTCCTCAATGATTCCACAAGTAGCAAAAGGATAAGCAGTTCAAGAGATTTCTAGATGTCTTGAAGTGGCCCCACATCAATGTTCTACTTGTGAAATCACTTGAACATATGCGAAGTTATTCTAAGTTTATGAAGGACATTCTTTTAAAGAAGAGAAGACTTGGAGAATTTGAAACAATAGTTATGACTAAAGAATGCAGCACCATTCTACAGAATAAACTCCCACCAAAGTTGAATGATCTAGGGAGCTTCACCATTCCATGTGCTATTAGCAACAATTACTTTAGGAAAGCTCTTTATGACCTTGGAGCAAGCATCAATCTTATGCCAATGTTAGTTTTCAGAAAGTTGGGAATAGGAGAAGCAAGACTAACAGTTGGCAGATTGATCAATTACCCATCCAAAAGGAAAAATTGAAGATGTCTTGGTTAAGGTAGATAAATTCATTTTTCCTATAGACCTTATTGTTCTGGATTTTGAAGAAGATAAAGAAGTGCCCATCATATTGGGAAGACCGTTCCTAGCAATAGGAAGAACATTAATTAATGTGCAAAAAGGAGAGCTAACAATGAAAGTCAATGATGAGCAGGTTACATTTAATGTGCTTAAGGCCATGAGGTTCCCAGATGAAGTAGAGGAATGCTTGATGGTAAATATACTTGACTACGTGGTATCAGAAAAATTTAAGTAGAGTTGCCACATGGACCCCGCGGAATCATCATTGTCTATAGAAGATGGAAAGACAATGGAAGAAGGAGGAATGCAGATGGCTTAGGTGGAAGACAAATCAACTCGCACACTTAGGGAAAATAAGTTTGAGCCACTGGTTTGTCAGAATGTGAGATCAAGAAACCTCGACCATCCATTAAAGAGCCACCAGTTTTAGAATTGAAGCCCCTACTAGCACACCTCCATTATGCTTATTTGGGAGAGTCAGAGACACTTCCAGTGATAATCTCAGCCTTGTTGACTAATGATCAGGAGTAGAAGCTACTCGTAGTATTGCAGAAGTTTAAAAAAGCACAGGGGTGGACAATTGCAGATATTAAGGGAATTAGCCCTTCAATTTGTATGCATAAGATTTGGTTAGAAGATTACAATAGTAGTTCTGTGGAGCAACAGTGAAGACTGAACCCGATTATAAAGGAAGTGGTAAAGAAAGAAGTGATCAACTGGCTGGATGCAGGGATAATTTACCCTATCTCAGATAACTCGTGGGTCAGCCCAGTCCAATGTGTGCCTAAGAAAGGAAGAATGATAGTCGTGGCTAATGACAACAATGATTGAATTCCTACTCCTACAGTCACAGACTGGAGAGTTTGTATAGACTACCGGAAGCTGAATAAGGCTACCAGGAAAGATTATTTCCCATTATCATTCCTTGACCAAATGTTAGATAGGCTCTGGGAAGGGATATTATTGCTTTCTGGATGGATATTCAGGCTACAATCAGATAGCTATAGCACCAGAGGATCAGGAAAAGACCACTTTCACCTGTCCATATGGAACTTTTTCCTTTAGGAGAATGCCATTTGGATTATGTAATACACCAGTAACTTTTCAGCATTGCATGATGGCCATCTTTTCAGACATGGTGGAACAATTCTTAGAAGTTTTCATGGATGATTTTTCAGTTGTGAGAGAGCCTTTTGATGGCTACTTAGCAAATTTAGAGCAAGTTTTGAAGAGGTGTGAAGAGACCAACCTAGTTTTAAACTGGGAAAAATACCATTTCAGGGTAACTAAGGGGATTATACTGGGACATAAAGTATCAAAGAGAGGCATTGAGGTAGAAAAAGCCAAAATAGAGGTTGTTGACAAGCTGCCACTGCTTACAACAGTAAAGGGGATTAGAAGCTTTTTGGACATGTAGGTATCTACAAAAGATTTATTAAGGATTTTTCCAAAGTCTCCAAACCTTTATGCTCTTTGTTGGAGTAGAACAAGACTTTCAACTTTGATGAGGAGTGTCAATAGGCATTTACAGAGCTGAAGAAGAAGCTTGTGTCAGCACCTATCATTGTGGTACCCGATTGGTCACTCCCTTTTAAGTTGATGTGTGATGCTAGCGATTATGCTATAGGAGTAATGTTGGGACAAAGGAAGGAGAGGATGTTCCACTCTATTTATTATGCTAGCAGAACTCTAACTGATGCTCAGCTCAACTATACCACAATTGAAAAAGAGCTATTGGTAGTGGTGTTTGCATTTGATAAGTTTAGAGCATAATTGGTGGGCACCAAAGTAATGGTCTACACTAACCATTCAGGTATAAAGTACCTTATTGTCAAAAGAATGCCAAACTGAGGTTGATTAGATGGGTACTATTACTTTAGGAGTTCAATTTGGAGATCAAAGATAGAAAAGGAACTGAGAATCAAGTAGTTGATCATTTGCCAAGATTGGAAACCGGGATGGCAGAGAGAGATGAGGAGCCAATTAAGGAAACCTTTCCTGATGAGCAGCTTTCAGAATCAAGCAGCTGACCACACCATGGTATGCAGATATAGTAAACTACTTAGTAAGTGGTCTACTTCCAACTGAGTTGACAAGCCAGCAGGGAGAGAGGTGTCTTCATGACATCAAGTTTTACTACTAGGATAAGCCATATCTGTTCAAAAAATGTGCTGATCAGATTATGAGGTGATGTGTTTCGAAGGAAGTAGTGATTGGCATACTTTAGCATTGCCATTCCTCTCCTTATGGTGACCATTTTAGAGGGTTTAAAACAGTAGCAAAAGTCTTATAATCTAGATTCTTCTGGCCTTCTCTTTTCAAGGATGCTCATGAGTTCACCAAGTCTTGTGACAGATGTTAGCGAGTTAGAAATATCTCTCAAAAACATGAAATGCCCTTGAATACCATTCTGGAGGTTGAGATATTTGATGTTTAGGGCATAGACTTCGTGGGACTATTTCCTTCATCATATAACAATCAATATATCTTGGTAGCTATGGACTATATGTCCAACTGGGTGGAAGCCTTAGCATCTCCCACAAACGACTCCAAAGTGGTAGTAAAGTTTCTGCACAAGAACATTTTTACATGCTTTGGGACTCCTAGAGTGATCGTAAGTGACAAAGGAACTCATTTCAGCAGCAAATAATTTGAAAGCATCTTAGCTAAATATGGAGTAAAGCATAAAGTAGCTACAGCATACCACCCCCAAACTAGTGGACAGGCTAAAGTTTCCAACAAAAAGATAAAGAGAATTCTTGAAAAAGTTACAACCCCACAAGAAAAGATTGGTCAGCCAGATTGGATGATACGTTATAGGCATACAGAATAGCTTACAAAACTCCCTTAGGAGCATCACCATATAGATTGGTGTTTGGGAAAGCATACCATTTGTCGATAGAATTATAACACATGGCATGCTGGGCAATCTCCAAGTTTAATTTGGATGCTTGTGCTGCAGGAGAAAAAAGGATGCTGCAGCTTAATGAGCTAGAGGAATTTTGCATGTAGGTGTATGAAAATGCAAAATTATACTAGGAGAAAGTCAAGAAATGGCATGATAACAAAATCTTGCCATGAAAATTTGAAGCAGGACAACTAGTTCTCCTTTTCAATTCAAGGCTTAAGCTCTTCCCAGGGAAACTCAGGTCAAGATGGTTTGGTCCATTCAGAATTGCAGAAGTATTTCCTCATGGCGCAGTGGAGCTTTTGGAAGAAAAATCAGGAAGGAAATTCAAGGTGAATGGTCAGTGTCTCAAACACTATTGAGGAGACACATTTGATAGAGAGAAGACCTCCATCTCCTTAAAAGAACAAGACCAGTAAAAGGGAAGTAGTCGAGCTATCGACTTTAAAACAAGCACTTATGGGAGGCACCCTAATGTTAAACTATTTTTTTGTTCTACTTTTGTTGTTGTTCTTTGATTATTTTGATTTACTTTATTTGAATTTAGTGTATATTTTGTCTGAATCATCAAGGCATGGTTGTTTGATGTTTAAATTGCATGGAAGAAAGGAATTTCCAATGCTATAGCATTGCTACGGCATAAGAGAAGAATGAAATCGAGAGAAAGAAGAAATAATGGTTAATTTCAAGCAGAGTCCCAAATGCTATAGCAATGATGTAGCATTGCTACAAAAAAAAAAAAAAAAAAAAAGATTTCTGCCACATGGCATGATCCACATTACCCACTAGAAACCCTACAACCTTTGTCCATAACACCTTCTTTTTCTCACCCTCATTTCGGCCACACCTTCAAAGCCTTCAACCCATAACTGCTTCAAATTTTCTTAAACCGCACCAACCTCTCCCCAAAAATCCGATATCCACATTCTTCTAAAATTTCATGGTTCAAAAACTTCCATCGCCATTTTTTCTGTAAAAACCGATTCCACTCTTCAAATCCATCAACCCTATTCTTCACAAATCTCACTCCATTTTTCTTCCTTTGTCACTTGCAATTGCCTCCGCCATTATTATTTTCTTACCTGAGCCATTGTTGTCCTTCAGCAAATTCAACACAAAAGTGCGAGAGCAAAGGTTGAAGAAGAAAGAAACCCGATTTGGGGAGAAATAGGGGCAAGAGACTAGAACAGAGTGTAGCCAAAAACAAGGCTGAAACAAAGGTAAGGATTCTCATTCTCCTTGAATGTAGTTAGTGATCTGATGGTTGATGTGGGTGTGTAATTAGGAGTCAGTTTAGGTGAGTCAAAACTTTAACTAGAGAATCTATTATGTTGTGGCTGCTGGGATTCTTGGGTGTGGTCAGCGTTAGCGGGTGAAGTGTAGGGCTGGTGATTTATTATTATTATTATTATTTTTTTTTGTAGTGAAGACTGAGGTTGTGTAGTGTCTTAAGTTTGGCGATGTAAAATGGGGAAAAAGAGTGTAGCCTGAAAAGCCAAAGTGGTTAATAAGTTTGTATCTAGCGAAGTTGAAGAGCGTTATGAAAAGTGGGTGTTGAAGAAAACTCTGTGTTTGGAGAAAGGATTCCTGCTCAAGGCCACATCCACTATGGGCTATTCTAAAACAATCTACTCTGTGATTAATAAGCACAATTGGTGGAAATTTTGTATGCAACCTGAGGAGGCCATTAGACCTCTGGTTCATGAATTATATGCCAACTTCCCAGAAGGCCACCCAGATACCATGGAAGTGAGAGGAGTTGAGATGAAAATGAAGCCATCCGATATCAACAGCTTCTATGAATTGGAAAAAGTAGAAGATAATAATTTGTAGTTGGTGGAAGATGTGACTGAAGACTTGCTGCAAGAGGTATTCACTACTCTGTGTGTTGAGGGAACACAGTAGAACATATTTGCCCAAGGTGCATACATATTCCCCTGGAACAATATGAAGCCTAGCCCAAAAGTTTAGTACCACTTTTTGAAATCGAGACTTATGGCATCCATACATATCCAGACAGTATCAAGAGATAGGGCTATACTCCTCTACTACATCATCACAGGAAAACCATTCAACGTAGGTAGGATCATTTATGAGGAGATTTGCAGTTGTGCACACAAACTAGCAGGGAACCTTTGGTTTCCATCTTTGGTCTCTGAATTGTGCAAAAATAGTGGAGTTAGCTTTAATGACAATGAAGAGAAGCTAAAGGTGTCTGGAATCATTACCCCAGCTACAGTGGTTCGGATTGCGCAAGAGGCCTTGAAGCATGCAAAAGACACTATGGTAGAGGAAGACGTGGAAGATGCTAGTCCACCAACCCACCCCTAAGGCAGTGCCAGTACTGTAGTAGCAACCAGCGGAAGGGAAATCCCTGAGGACATTGCCCAAAGCTTAAAAATGCTGGAGCAAAGGATGAGCTTGCAGGAAGTTAAGCAATATGAAATGATGTTGTTGCTATAGCAAATGCAGAAGCAGCAAAGGGACTACCGGCAATATGCATAGTAGAGAGATGTAACTCTTTGGCAATCATTTCAGCAACCATTCGGCCAATCATCATGCACATTCCCTACCTTCCCCAATAGCATACTAGAGGATGAAGGCTCCAAATAAGCTGAGAAAGATTAAATGCCTAGGCAACTCACCTATGGCCCCAGGGAGCTCTAAACCTCTCTTTTAATTTTTATCTTTTTGCAATGTCTGGATTTTTTTTTCGGAGCAATGAGGACACTGCTGATCATTAAGTTTAGGGGTGGAAATTCCTTTTTGATTTTCTGTTTTGTTTTGTTGCATATTTTATAGTTAGTTTATATCTGCTGTGTTTGTTAGTTTATGTTTCTCTTTATAAGTAATTTTGAATTTGCTACAGCATTGATATATCAAAGTTTAAAGGAGATCAAATGATTACTTTGAGATGTTAGCTCATAGGATGGATCAGCTCAAGTTAAAAATTTGTGATATTCATCATAAGCATGCTTTGTAAATAAGAATTCTCCGATTTTGCACATGTAGTCATGGATAGATTTCCCTTGAAAAACATTGGAAAGTTTAAACCATTATGAAAGCCTAAGGTCTTAAAACTAGTTTGGTGAGTTCCTCAAGGCGAAATTTAGGAGACCAAGCATAAGAGGAATATATAGGCATCTAGTGGCAAAGGGAACTAAGTTGGACAAAAGTTTGGGGGTTTTGCAGTTTATATATAAAAAAAACTTAATCATAATAATAAATTTTTGGACTTACTCCAATATTTTGAGCCACCTAGTAATCAGGAGTAACATGAGCCCTATGTGTAATTTTGAATCAAATAGTGGTTTGAAATATGAGTATGCTATAGCATTTCTTAATGGTGACCTTGTTGAGTAACCAGGTGTCTTCATCACAAATGTTGGCATTTGCATAAAAAGGCAATGGTGATATTAGATAGTGATCCCAGATTGCTACAGTAATGCTGTAGCATCGATTCACAAAAAAAAAAAGAGACAAAAATAAAAATATCCCCATTTTCATCATAGAAAAGTTCCTGTTTCGTGCCTTAAAAGCCTACTTGGCCTTAAGTGTTTCGTTAACTTCCATTAGTGGAGAGGGATATAAAGAGCTAGCTTATAAAACCATACATTAGGTTTGATGATTAGGGTTTAACTGGACTTAGGTGATTCAAGGATGCTAACTATAGCTGTCACACACACATTGAGGGAGAATTTGAATTAGGAGCAGGTTTGTGATGAATTGAGTGAATATTTGATAAGTATTGATCTTGAAGCATGAGCTGGATGTTGAAAGAGAAATTCGAAGATCTTAACTTCAACATGGCGTTGTAGTGAAATCAGAAAATTCTGTGTTTCTTTGTTTCTTTTCTGTGTTTGTTTTGTTTGAGTTGTGTGTCATTATGTCATTACTCGGGGACGAGCAATGGTTCAAGTTTGGGAGTGTGATAACTCTATGAAAATAGAGTTATCATACCTGTTATGGATTTAAAAGTGTGCTTTGTCCTATGAGTTTTTAGTAAATTAATGTTTTAAGTAAGTTTTTTTAGTTTTTTAGGTTCAAAGTTTTATTTCAGAGTGTTGAAATTTAATTTTCATATATGTTTTTGATATTTTGAAGTGTTTTATAGGGTGGACTTGTTAAAAGGCCGTTGGAAAGAAAATTCATGCTCTGGGTAGATTGGAAATGCAAGGTTAGAGTAAAATGGCAAGGACGCTTGATTTCAGGTGATGCTACAGCATTGCTGGAGCAAGTGGACAGAGTTTAGTAAACCAGGTTGACAAGTCAAAACACAACTGGCAGTATATTTAGTTACTGACCTGGGCAGAAAAGGACAAGTATTTGAGCTGTCTCTCACTAAAAAAAAAATCAAGCAAAGTCTCAGCCATTGGATTGCATACACCTGTCCATTCTTCTTTTACCCTAGCATTTAAAAGGAAACATTTTGCCTTTAGCTGAAAAGGGCAGAGAATAGTGATGGCAGAAAAAATTGGGGTCAGCTAAGTAGAAGAGGAAAGAAGGAAATCTTACTAGAAATAGTGGGATCTCAAGAAGAAATGTGAATCTACTATAGCTATAGGCAGATTCGAGCAGTTTTCGGAAGGAGGAAGGAGAATCTCACTACCGAACACCATGAATCTTATGTATATTCACCATTTCTAATTAAATTTTTCGGTTATATTTTTCTCTCTTCCTCTTTGTGAACAATGTTCTTTGTTTTCATGCTGATTGGAAAATCAGCCATCAGCTGAATTTCTTTTAGACTGGGATGATAAAGTACCTAAACTTGTGACTCAAAACTTGTATGTTGAGCATGTTGATTCAATGTTATTTAGTTTATTCAACATTGTTTTTACTATTTATTTATGTTCATTGACTGGCCATCTTGAGCATAATATTGTGATTTTAATTAGTTGGAAAACTAATTAGAGTTAGACTTGTGTTGAATAATGTGTGTTTGGTTGGTTTTATATATCAGATTGACTAAATTTGCAAGCTAAGTAGGAATGTTCACTTGCCTCACATAACCATCTTAGATTCTGGGCGTGATCTGGTTTTATATTTTTTTTTACATACGAATATGTTAAAAATGAAGTATGAAGGTAATAAAATAAGTATTCAGAAGAATCTTGTGGATTTTTTATTTCTGGGTTAGCTAAATAGCATTGCTGTAGCATTGATATAGCATACATAGTTAGGTTACAGGGGAAGGGAAATTGAATCTTAGTCATTTGATCTCTGATTGTTAGTTACTCTGCTTATTTGTGTTTGCACTTGATTTATGCCTTTTTATTGCATCTCATTATAGCATGTTTAATTTCATTTGAATTTTGATCAATTTTTGCAATTACTTAATTTACTTTTTCATAAGGCTAGTAGTGTTAACTTTTTCTGTGGGACGATACTCGACTCGATCACTTTATTACTTGATTGTGACACGTGCACTTGTGTAGCTAATTTTTGTGTAGGCAACACTCGGTCTAACCCCACAGACTACGAACCATAGTTTAGACTGCTTACTTTGGAATGTTGTCTTCGGCATACATAAATCCATTGTATGCAATATTCTAATAGTTTAACATAAGTAGTTGGTGAGCTATATTTGCTTACATTTACTTTAACATGTAAATAGATTGAGGACATACAGTAATGTAATGAATAACCTCTTAATACAATTTTATTATCTAGTTCAAAATAATGAAATATATTAAAATGTCTTTCCCTGGTTATGGCATTCCTAACACCAGGTAGGCATGGTTCATCTACTATGAACTTGTGTTTCTCATAGCTGAGAACTATTAGCAGATTTCTTTTCCAGTCTTTGTAATTATCGCTATTTAATTTGTTTTTAATGAGTAATGAAATCAGAGGTGTCGGTGATATTTTAAACTAAAATAAAATTATATTTGAACAACATTACAAAGTCCAACCAAATATATGAAAATTTTAGCAAATAAAACATACGAGAATGTTTCTACATGAAACTTGAAAAACATGTAGTATTGCTACGGTAATTCTCAGCATCTATTACCCCAAGCCATCGAAGGGTGATCATGAGATAAATACCCAGAACATGAACCCCATCCAATTAATATATGTTGCCTTATATCCTTTAAGGTTAAGACATATATTAATAACTGCTTATTTTGGCGACCAGTTTAGTTAACAAAGCTTCTAGGGAAGGTTAATAGCTAAACAAGTCTTGAGTATGTAACCATTGTTTTCGTGGATCGATCCACATCCTACCAAGCCATCGAGGGGTGGTAATGAATAGGATCATGCCCGAACACATTTTCTACATAGGAGATCTAACTTAGTATATCGGCGGCAGTAAACACCTACCGAGCAGTGTGGTCAGGACAAAACTGATGCGATGTATTACCATTGTGATAACCAAGAAATATTACTATTCTTGGAAGACTTGTAAATTGTATGTATATAACAATTTCAATGTTGAAAATGGTGAAATGAATGATTTAATATTGTTTAGAACACGATAAAATGTTTTAACAATGTTAAAAATCAGGATTTCGATAACAGAAAATTTTACTGAATCAAAACGGAGAAAACAGTCCCGAATTGGAACCAAAAACCCTAGAGGGTGCATGATATGCACTAAAAGATGAAAAACTTCGACAATGATTTTTGGACAAACAACAGTGAAATAAGGCAAACCGATCGCATAAGAGGTGCTAGAAACCCGCCTACGTGATTTCGGTAAATTTCCACTTGATTTGACTTTTAATCAAACTTTGACCACAAAATAATATGAGGGATTAATTAGATGATGTCATACCATATGTCATCCATATGATGCAATAAATGAGATATTTTAGAAGGAAAAAGAGGTTGGTAGGATCAATGGTGGAAATTTAAAGTAATCTTGATGGACAGCTAAGATTAAGCCAAAATGGCAAAGTAAAATTTTAGCAAAATTTTGGGATAATTATGGGCTGAAAAGTGGTTGTGGACAGCTGGAAAAAAATAAGCAAAGAATATTGCAAATAAATCCTCCAAAAAGTTGCAAAAATACCCCTAAAGTGTTGCCAAATTGCTTACAAACTATGTAGTTGGTCCTTCTCTATAGCTATCCTAACTTGTGCTCTGATACCACCTCTTGTGGGTGACCTGACTCATCGAGCCATCCACTTAAAACTTTTCTCTTCTTAACTTTACTCTTCTTAACTTTATCATTTTAGCACGTAAATTTTATTATACGTTTTCTCTTTTTATATACGTGTACGTTTTTGAAACATACATAAAATACTTACGATCTTGTTACGTTGAAATACTTCACAATATAACATACTTTTTAAACTTGTCTCATTTCTTTGCATAACATACTTGTCTTGTCTCTATACATTTGCTTTTACATTTACTTTTCTTTCTTTAGTGGAAATTGCATAGTGAATCCATAACCCGTCCCTGACATCTCAGGAATCTATCTGCCAGCCCATCAGTTTCTTCTCTCATAGTGCAGGTAACTTGGCTTTATTACCTACATCACAAACTGATCAGTTATTAGGAAATGCCCTAAGCATTAGAGACATTTTAATGTATTTATTTTGAACTAGATAATAAAATTATATATAGAGGTTATTCATTACATTGCTATCTGTCCTCGTTTTATTTACATGTTAAAGTAAATGTAAGCAAATATGGTTCCCTGATTGCTTGTGTTAAACTGTTAGAACATTGCATGCAATGGACTTTTGTATGCGAGAAGACAATGTTCTAAAGTAAGCAGTCTAAACTATGGTCTGTAGTCTATGGGGTTAGACTGAGCATCTAACTCATGTTAAGACTACTATGTTGTCTAAAGCCTTGGAGGGGACGATTCGTCTTGACTGTCTAGAGCATAGACTCCCAAGTAGAGACATAGATATGTTGCTACGAAGTCCACTTTGAGTGGATCGATCTGCTTTTGATGTTCATTGTGCAGTAACCTTAATCCTAAGTAGATGGACAGCTTCATGTATATGACTTGTGTACTTTGATGTTCCAATGGCTAAAGCATGTCAGAGGTAGTAAGCTTATAGACCGGTTCGTTGGGTGCATGACTTGTATACGATTAAGGGTTCGTCTATAGATATCAGAATCATAGCTCTAATGATGAGTTAAGGGTATCCTCTTAAAGGCATTATACTGAATGTGAAAATGGACAAGGCCTTGGGTCGTCTGCTGGGCAGATGATTTCTTATTCACATATGGTGAATAATCATTTTCTTTATTTGGTAGTATAATGGAACTTTAAGATAGCCTGATCAGCAGGATTAAACAGACTTTGGCCTAAGGCTGATCATAGATATCATATAAGGGTTCTGCATACATGACAAGGTCATTGGACGATAGCTTATCACAGGCTTACGTAATACGGCATATAATTGGGAGTTCAGTTTCAGGTTTATAGTGGTGTGACTCTAAAATTAGTGATCATATGATTGAGTTGTTCGGTAAAGAATGATGATCATATGAATTTGTGGGAGCCCGATTATATATGTCTAATTAGTCCCTCTATTAGCTTCACATAATTCCTTAACGTTTGGCAAATTGATTTGTGTATGATATTGGCTAGTTTATCATGCATGGATGGTGTTGACATAGGATAAGGATGGTCGACAAGATTCTCTCCGGTTGGATTCAAATTTTATTTTGGATAATAGAGTACACAATTATTCGAACTCCAATTAAAGTTACCATGATTTTATTTGAGATTGGATTGGAGTTGTAAAAAATTATCCATGAGAACAAGAATTTGAAATACAACTTTTTTTGTGGATTTTGAATTTTGAAATTTGAATTTTGAAATTTGAAATTTGAAATTCGAATTTGAAATTTGAATTTGAAATTTGAATTTGAAATTTGAAATTTGAAATTTGAAATTTGAAATTTGAATTTGAAGTTTGAATTTGAAATTTGAAATTTAAATTTTGAATCACAGTCCAAGTGGGATTCGAATTTATTGTGGTAAATCCACGAGGAATGAAATTCGAATTTGAGTTGGATATGGAGAGGAAAATCTTGTTAGAATCCTACATGAATTTTGAATCCAAATCCTAACCAAATATAGATGAAAATTTTGAGGATTATTCTCAATGAATTTTTGGATTTTTGTGGATAAGGTTCAAGGAAAAATTCAAGTTTCAGTCCCAGTTGCATTTGGATTCTCTCCTCCCTGATAACGGCTGAATTTTTGGAGTAAATCTCCTAGGAGAATTTCGGTTATTTTGGATAAGGATGAGATAAGATTCAAGCTTGAAAATCGTAGTGTAATTTTGATTCTCCCTTATCCAAAAGTGATCGAAATTTAGGTGGGGATTTTCCCCTTGGATTTTCGGATTTTTTGGTTGAAAAAGGGGGTTAAAATTCTAGTTAAAATCTTATTTAGATTTGGATTGGAATTATCCTAAAGTGGCCGAATTTATTGTTGGGATTTTCCCCTTGGAAAATTCAGATTTTGTGCTTGTGGATAAGGGAGAATATCTTCTCCTAATCCAATTCGAATTCAGAGAATCACCTCATGCAGGTCTATAAATAGAGGTCCTGCCACTAAAGTTCTCTCATATCACAGACTCTCAGGTGAGTAGGCTTATTGTTGCAAAACTCACCATGACAATAAGTTCTTTAGAGATCTGAGTGGTCGGAAGAAGACTAGCAGTGCTAGCATATCGATGTAGGTTCAGAGTGCCCACATACTCAGCCATTCAGGAATTGGAGAATAGTAGAGAAAGCTACTTGGTTGAAGCCCTCCGGTCATTCTCCTCCTGCAGAATGGCGTCCTTGAGGTATCAGTTTTAATTGTTGCTGGTTTATTGTATATGGCATCATGAGATATTTAACGATCTAAAAATTTTTATTGTTCCGTTGCGCCACTCTGATACGTTTTTACAGATTTATTTTCCTACAATTGGTATCAGAGCCGTCTCATGACTATGCCATGTACATAAATTAGACAATTACTTAGTCTTTTTATTTATGTATGGACTTGATATTTTGAGAGTGGCATTCCAGGTTTCCTTTATGTTGTTATCATGTATTATGTATAAAGTATGTGGTTATTTTAATTTTTTGAATTATTATAAGCATGCTTGTTTTTGCCGGTTATGGTTCCTTAGAATTTAGAAAAATTGTATTTAAGAATTTTTTATGTAACCATGGAGCAGTTTATTAGCACTGTAATTTTCCATGGATTTTAATTTTTGTCTCTTAGAATTATGATGGTTAGAATTTTTGTACACTTAAAACGGTTTAGGAAATTTGATGTAATTATTCTTAGAGGAGATTGAAGATTGAAGACCGTAATTTATTTTTCCCAAAAGTTAAATTTGATTTAAAGGTTGAAATTTTGAATATGTGGAAACTTTCAATTTAATTGGGATTCAAATTAATTTTTGGGGATCCTAATGGGTAAATTGGAATATGGCATGAAATCGAGACACAACCCCTCAGGATAGGCCGTCGGGCCTCGGTGGGGCTGTAGCCTTTGCCGTCGGGCAGGATGGGCTACGGCAGCCCCTGTGCAGGCCATAACCACCCACAGCCACAGGCTTGGCCTGTAGCCGAAGGTGGCCATGGCCTCCCTAAGGCTGGCCGTAGCCTGGGCGTGCAGCCTGTGGCTGTAGGCAGCGGGCTGCTATGCCCAGCCTGGGACAGGCTGCAGGCAGCGGGCTGCTATGCCCAGCCTGGGCATGAAGCCTGGTGCTGCAGGCTTGGCGTGCAGCCCAGCAGGGCTGCACATGGGCAACTGTGGGCTGCCAGCCCCCCCCCCCCCCCCCCCCCCGGGGCTAGGGGCTGCCCACGACGGCTACCGCCTCCGGGGGCGGTGGTGCGACGATTCAAAAAAATCGAAAAATTTTGATTTTTAATTTTGAGATTTAATTTTAAATCATGTTTAAAAATATGTAATTGAAAATTTGAAATTACATATTATTATACATGATGTTTAAAAATGTTTAAAATTTTGAATTTGAAATTTAAATTTGAAATTCGAATTTGGAATTTAAATTTGAAATTTAAATTTTTGGAATTTAAATTTTAAATGATTCATGGGATGAGAAATAAATGGAAAGGCTGCATAAAGATGGATACAAGAAGACGGAACAAAATTCAAGACCCAAAGAATGCTTTGGATGGAATTTTGTAATCTTTACTTTCTTTGTTCTAGGATGGAACTATGGCTTGGTTATTCTATCAATTATTTTCTCTGTGATATGTCATGGATGTATAAATATGAATTGATGGATATTTTGTATGCATATTTGATAACATGTCATATAGGATATATGAGTGCCGCTCATACTATATTAATCATACATATTTGTCAAAACTTGCATGTTTTTCAAAATATTGAGTGGGAGAAGGTTTCAAACAAAGCCCACGGCCTCCATTGTTGATCCATATGTGAAAGCATGGTAACGCCTCGCGTCAGTTCTGCCCTGACCACACCCCTCGGTAGGTGTTTACTACCGCCGGTATACTAGATTGGATCTCCTATGTGGAAAATGTGTTCGGGTACGATCCTATTCATGATCACCCCTCGGTGGCTTGGTAGGACGTGGATCGGGCTACGTAAACAATGGTTATACACTGAAGACTCATTTAGTCATTAACCTTCCCTAGAAGCTCTATTAACTAAATTGGTGGCCAAATAAGCAGTTATTAATATATGTCTTAACCTTGGAGGATTTAAGGCAACATATATTAATTAGATGGGGTCCATGTTTTGGCTATTTGTTTCATGACCACCGCTCGGTGACTTGGGGCAATAGGTGCTGAGAATTACCATTGCAATGCTACATGTTTTTCAAGTTTCATGTAGAAATGTACTTGTATGTTTTATTTGCTAAATTATCTGTATATTTGCTTGTGCTTTGTAATGATATCTAGTATAATTTTATTTCAGTTCAAAATGTCACCGACACCCCTCATTTCAATACTTACTGAGAATAAATTGAATGGTGATAATTATAAGGATTGGAAAAGAAATCTGTTGATAGTTCTCAGCTGCGAGAGACACAAGTTCGTACTGGACGAACCATGCCCACCAGGGCCAAAACCTGACACACTACTTGAGGATGTCCTGGTTGCCTATACTCGTTGGAGAGAATCCAATGATATAGCTCGATGTTACATGCTTGCTAGCATAACGAGTGCTTTACAAAAGCAGCATGAGATTTATCAAGTTGCTGGGGAGATCATGGAAAATCTGGAGGACATGTTCAGAGGCTAAGAAGAGTTGGCTTGATAGTCCGATATAACCAACATTATGAACTCTAAGCAAAAGGTGAGTACTCTGGTGAAGGACCATATGATCACTCTAATGGGATTCGTCGTTGAGGCTGCCGAGAACGGTACAGAGTTGGACTACAACACCCAGATCGAGATGGTGTTCAAAACTCTGTCTAAAGATTTTATGGGGTTTAAGGCCGTATACAATCTGGCGACAAGGTAGTTAGGACTAACCGACCTCATGAAGCAACTCCAAGCTTATGAGCGGATGATCAGGGATGGGGATGCGGTCCAACCGAAAGGAGAGGTCAATTTGGCGGAATCTTCCAAACCCTCTCAGAAGAGGAATAGGCCAAACCAGAAGCAAGCGGCTTCTAATTCTTCTAATCCTCCTGTCTCGGATGGGAAGAAGAAGAAGAAGAACAAGAAGCCTAAGGACCGTAAAAAGTCCAAGTGCTTCCACTGTGGGAAGGTAGGTCACTTTAAGAAGGCTTGCTGGGAATTCCTAGCTGCCAAGGGCAAGGAAGGTAAGGAACTTCACTTGGAAGAATCTAAAGACACTTGGGTCATTGATTCGGGCGCCACTAATCATGTTTGTGTTTCTATGCAGGGGTTCGTAGAAACGAGAAGTCTACATGATAAGAGCCTCTCGTTGCGGACTGGAGATGGTAGCTTGGTGGTGGCTGAGGCAGTGGGAGATATTTACCTTTGCTTTGATCAATTTAGGTTTATTTTATTGAAATACTGTTTTTATGTTCCTAATTTTAGGAGGAACCTTATATCGGTAGCTTGTTTAATAAAGGATTCTTATTCAGTTTCTTTTAGTAAAAGAGTTTATATTCGTAGAAATAAGTCTTTTATCTGTTCTGGATGGATGGATGGAAATCTATATTTGACCAAACCAAAGATGTACTCTCTGCTTGACACTGAATTAATAGATAACTCTAAAAGGTTGAAACTTTCTCACTCTAACAAGGCATATCTTTGGCATTTAAGACTTAGTCATATTAATCAGGATAGGATTCAAAGATTGGTGAAAGACGATCCTCTGGAATCTCTGGAGGAGATATGTCATCCTCAATGTGAGTCTTATTTAGAGGGTAAGGTGACTAAGAGGTCTTTAGGAGCTAAGGGTACAAGGGCTCAAGAGCTCTTAAAAATTGTGCACACTAACATATGTGGCCCCATGAACGTCACAACACGAGGAGGGTTCGATTATTATGTCTCCTTTATAGATGATTACTCGAGGTATGGATATGTGTATCTGATGCACCGCAAGAGGGAAACCTTTGACAAGTTCAAAGAGTATCATGCAGAAGTGGAAAAGCAATTGGATAAATCCATAAAGACACTTCGATCTGATCGAGGTGGCGAATACCTCTCCGATGAATTTCTAGGACATCTTGTAGAGAATGGGATATTATCCCAATTGACTATACCTGGTACTCCACAACAGAATGGCATAACCGAAAGGAGAAACAGGACCTTGTTGGATATGGTACGGTCCATGATGAGTTATTCAACACTGCCATTATCATTTTGGAGATATGCTTAACAAACAGCATGCTATATTCTGAACCAGGTTCCAAGCAAATTAATTTTCAGAACTCCGTATGAATTGTGGCGTGGCAGGAAGCCCTCCCTTGGACATATGAGAATATAGGGGTGCCCGGCACATGCATTGGATGGGGATGTGAAGAAATTGGAACCAAGATCAGAATTGTGCATGTGTAGGGTATCCAAAAGGGACTAAAGGAGGTATGTTCTATAACCTGAAGGAACAAAAAGTCATTGTCTCAACCCATGCGACATTCTTGGAGGAAAGTCACATGAATGATTTTAAGCCTCGAAGCAAAGTAGTGCTAGAGGAGTTATCAAGTGAAAGAACTGCTCCACAGATTTCGGTCCTGGATGTAAGTTCGAGTTCCGGTGAAAGACCTGCAGATGATCAACAATTTAGGGTGCCTCGTCATAGTGGAAGGGTTTCAAAGAAACCTAATTTCTTCATGTATGATGCTGAGGTATACCAGGTCGAGGCTCATGAGCGTGAGGATGATCCAGTCACCTATGATGAAGCTATAAATGATGTTGATTCTAAATCTTGGAAACAGGCTATGAACAATGAGATGGATTATATGAAATCCAACTCTGTTTGGGAACTTGTAGATTTGCCAGATGGGAGAAAACCCATTAGATGCAAATGGGTCTACAAAAGAAAGAAGGATACGGAAGGGAAAGTGGAAACTTTTAAAGCTAGACTAGTTGCAAAGGGGTACACACAAAAGGCTGGAATCGATTACGATGAAACCTTTTCGCCTGTTGCTATGCTAAAGTCTATCCGTATTCTTCTGTCAGTTGCTGCGGCTCTCGATTACGAGATCTGGCAAATGGATGTCAAGACGGCATTCTTGAATGGCCATCTTGAAGAGTGTATCTATATGATACAGCCCGAAGAGTTCGTAGCGAAAGGCCAAGAAAGAAAAGTCTGTAAGTTACTTAGATCTATTAATGGATTAAAGCAAGCATCCCACTCATGGAACCAGAGGTTTGATCAAGCGATTAAGACATTTGGTTTTGAGTAGAACGTTGATGAACCCTATGTTTATAAACGTATTAAGGATGGAAAAGTGATCTTTCTAATACTCTATGTCGATGATATACTACTCATTGAGAATGATGTAGGGAACTTATCATCGGTCAAGCTTTGGTTACACCAATAGTTTGACATGAAGGACTTAGGAGAAGCTAATTATGTTCTACGCATTCGTCTCTTCAGAGATCGAAAGAACAAAATGATAGCGTTATCCCAAGCTTCATACATAGATAAAATAATTGACAAATATGCAATGCAAGAGGCAAAGAAAGGTACACAACCTTCTATTGCCAGTCTAACTCTTTCATTGGATGACTGTCCTAAGACATCGGAAGAAAGAGAGCGTATGAGTAAGGTCCCTTACACATCCACTGTGGGTAGCCTTATGTATGCTATGCTTTGTACTCGTCCGGACATATGTTTTGCAGTAGGTATGGTGAGTCGATATCAAGCAAATCCTGGAACCAAGCACTGGCAAGCAGTAAAGCATATACTCAAGTACCATAAGAGAACGAGTGATTATATGCTGGAATCTGGAGGGGACCTAACACCCATAGGATACACGGACTCAGATTTCCAGACTTGTAAGGATTCGAGGAAATCGACATCTGGATCAGTGTTTTTGCTTGGAGGAGGCGCCATCGTGTGGAGGAGCGTGAAGCAGGGCTGCACAGCTGACTCTACTATGGAGGTTGAGTATGTGGCTGCGGCTGAGGCATCTGAAAAAGCAATTTGGCTCCGCAAGTTCTTTAGAGACATTGAGGTCATTCCGGGTGTTGACAAGCCTATCACACTTTACTGTGATAACACTGGGGCTATTGCCAACACAAGGGAATCTCAGCACCACAAGAGCACCAAGCACACAGATCGGAGATATCATATTATTAGAGGCCATGTGGAGACAGGACAAGTAGATGTATGTAAGATTACGTCCGAGGACAACATTGTTGATCCCTTTACTAAGACTTTAGTGGCTAGAAGCTTTGAGAGGCACGTAGAGGCGATGGGGATGCGTAACATGGCACATCTGCTGGCTTAGGGCAAGTGGGAGATTGTTAGGAAATGCCCTAAGCATTAGAGACATTTTGATGTATTTATTTTGAACTGGATAATAAAATTATATATAGAGGTTATTCATTACATTGCTATCTGTCCTTATTTTATTTACATGTTAAAGTAAATGTAAGCAAATATGGCTCCCTGACTGCTTATGTTAAACTGTTAGAATGTTGCATGCAATGGACTTTTGTATGCGAGAAGACAATGTTCTAAAGTAAGCGGTCTAAACTATGGTCTGTAGGCTATGGGGTTAGACTGAGCATTTAACTCATGTTAAGACCATTATGTTGTCTAAAGCCTTGGAGGGGACAGTTTATCTTGACTGTCTGAAGCATAGACTCCCAAGTAGAGACATAGATATGTTGCTTGGTGGTGACATATTAGACCGGGACTAAAGCGTGATTGATCTACGAAGTCTGCTTTGAGTGGATCGATCTTCTTTTGACGTTCATTGTGCAGTAACCTTAATCCTGAGTAGATGGACAGCTTCATGTATATGACTTGTGTACTTTGATGTTCCAATGGCTAAAGCGTCTCAAAGGTAGTAAGCTTATAGACCGGTTCATTGGGTGCATGACTTGTATACGGTGAAGGGTTCGTCTACAGATATCGGAATCATAGCTCTAATGAGGAGTTAAGGGTATCCTCTTAAAGGCATTATACTGAATGTGAAAATGGACAAGGCCTTGGGTCGTCTGCTGGCCGGATGACTTCTTATTCACATATAGTGAATAATCATTTTCTTTATTCGGTAGTATAATGGAACTTTAAGATAGCCTGACCAGTAAGATTAAACGGACTTTGGCCTAAGGCTGATCATGGATATCATATGAGGGTTCTGCATACATGATAAGGTCATTGGACGATAGCTTGTCACAGGCTTACGTAATACGGTATATAATTGGGAGTTCAGTTTCAGGTTTATAGTGGTGTACTCTAAAATTAGTGATCGTATGATTGAGTTGTTCGGTAAGGAATGATGATCATATGGATTTGCGGGAGCCCGATTATATATGTCCAATTAGCCCATCTACTAGCTCCACATAATTCCTTAACATTTGGTAAATTGATTTGTGTATGCTATTGGCTAGTTTATTATGCATGGATGGTGTTGACATAGGATAAGCATGGTCGACAAGATTCTCTCTTGTTGGATTCAGATTTTGTTTTGGATAATAGACTACACAATTATTCGAACTCCAAATAAAGTTGCCATGATTTTATTTGAGATTGGATTGGAGTTGTAGAAAATTATCCATGAGAACAAGAATTTGAAATACAACTTTTTTTATGGATTTTGAAATTTGAATTTTGAATTTTGAAATTTGAAATTTGAAATTTGAAATTTGAATTTGAAATTTGAATTTGAATTTGAAATTTGAATTTGAAATTTGAATTTGAAATTTAAATTTGAAATTTGAAATTTGAAATTTGAATTTGAAGTTTGAATTTGAAATTTGAAATTTAAATTTTGAATCACTGTCCAAGTGGGATTCAAATTTGTTGTGGTAAATCCACGAGGAATGAAATTCGAATTTGAGTTGGATATAGAGAGAAAAATCTTGTTAGAATCCTACTTGAATTTTGAATCCAAATCCTAACCAAATATAGACGAAAATTTTGAGGATTATCCTCATTGAATTTTCAGATTTTTGTGGAAAGGTTCAAGGAAAAATTCAAGTTTCAATCCCAGTTGAATTTGGATTGTCTTCTCCCTGATAACGGCCAAATTTTTGGAGTAAATCTACTAGGAGATTTTTCGTTATTTTGGATAAGGATGAGATAAGATTCAAGTTTGAAAATCCTAGTGGAATTTTGATTCTCCTTTATCCAAAAGTGGCCAAAATTTTGGTGGGGATTTTCCCCTTGGATGGATTTTTTGGTTGAAAAAGGGAGATAAAATTTTAGTTAAAATCTTGTTTAGATTTGGATTGGAATTATCCTAAAGTGGCCGAATTTATTGTTGGGATTTTCCCCTTGGAAAATTCAGATTTTGTGCTTGTGGATAAGGGAGAATATCTTCTCCTAATCTAATTCAAATTCAGAGAATCACCTCATGCAGGTCTATAAATAGAGGTCCTGCCACTCCAGTTCTCTCAGACCACAGACTCTCAGGTGAGCAGGCTTATTATTGCACAACTCACCGTGACAATAAGTTCTTTAGAGATCTGGGTGGTCAGAAGAAGACTAGCAGTGCTAGCATACCAATCGAGGTTCAGAATGCCCACACACTCAGCCATTCGAGAATTGGAGAATAGTAGAGAAGGCTAGTTGGTTGAAGCCCTCTAGTCATTCTCCTCCTGCATATTGGCATCCTTGAGGTATGAGTTTTAATTGTTGTTGGTTTATTGTATATGGCATCATGATATATTTAACGTGTAGGAAAATAAACCGGTAAAAACGTATCAAAGTGGCGCAGCGGAACAATAAAAATTTTTAGATCGTTAAATATCTCATGATGCCATATACAATAAATCAACAACAATTAAAACTCATACCTCAAGGACGCCAATGAACAGGAGGAGAGTGACCGGAGGCTTCAACCAACTAGCCTTCTCTACTATTCTCCAATTCCCGAATGGCTGAGTGTGTGGGCACTCTGAACCTCGATCGGTATGCTAGCACTGCTAGTCTTCTTCCGACCACCCAGATCTCTAAAGAACTTTATTGTCACGATGAGCTGTGCAACAATAAGCCTGCTCACCTGAGAGTCTGTGGTCTAAGAGAACTGGAGTGGCAGGACCTCTATTTATAGACCTGCATGAGGTGAATCTCTGAATTTGAATTGGACTAGGAAAAGATATTTTCCCTTATCCAAACCCAAAAAATCCGAATTTTCCAAGGGAGAATCTCCACAATTAAATTCGGTTTTTCTAGATAAATCCAATCCAAATCTTAACAAGATTTTAGCTAGAATTTTATCTCCCTTTTCCAACCAAAAATTTGAAATTCACAAGGAGAAAATCCTCCAAATTTTCGGCCACTTTTAGGATAAGGGAGAATCAAAATTCCACTAGGATTTCTCAAGCAAAATCTCATCTTAACCTTATCCAAAAATAACCGAATTTCCTAGGATTAGGGATCCAAAATTTCGGCCACTTTTGGGAGGAGAGAGAAACCAAATTCAACTAGGATTGAAGCTTGAATATTCCCTTGAATCTTATCCACAAAATCCGAAATCTTTCATGAGGATTATCCTCAAAATTTCGTCCCTTATTTGTTGGGATTTGGATTCAAAATTCAAGTAGGATTCTAACAAGATTATCCTCTCCAAATCCAACTCAAATTCGAATTTCAAACCTTGTGGATTTTCCACAACAAATTCGAATCCTACTTGGACTGTGATTCAAAATTTGAATTTCAAATTTCAAATTCAAATTTCAAATTCAAATTTCAAATTTCAAATTTCAAATTTCAAATTTAAATTTCAAATTCAAATTTCAAATTCGAATTTCAAATTCAAATTTCAAATTCAAAATTCAAATTTCAAATTTCAAAATTCAAATTTCAAATTTCAAAATTCAAATTTCAAATTCCACAAAACGGTTGTATTTCATATTCTTGTTCTCATGGATAATTTTCTACAACTCCAATCCAATCTCAAATAAAATCATGGCAACTTTATTTGGAGTTCGAATAATTGTGTACTCTATTATCCAAAACAAAATCTGAATCCAACCGGAGAGAATCTTGTCTACCATCCTAATCCTGTGTCATCACCATCCATGCATAATAAACTAGCCAATAGCATACACAAATCAATTTGCCAAACGTTAAGGAATTATGTGGAGCTAGTAGAGGGACTGATTGGACATATATAATCGGGCTCCCGTGATTCCATATGATCATCATTCTGTACCGAACAACTCAATCATATGATCACTAATTTCAGAGTCACACCACTATAAACCTGAAACTGAACTCCCAATTATATACCGTATTACGTAAGCCTGTGACGAGCTACCATCCAATGACCTTGTCATATATGCAAAAACCCTCATATGATATCCATGATCAGCCTTAGGTCAAAGTCCGTTTAATCCTACTGATCAGGCTATCTTAAAGTTCCATTATACTACCGAATCTAGAAAATGATTATTCACCATATGTGAATAAGAAGTCATCTGCCCAGCAGACGACCCAAGGCCTTGTCCATTTTCACATTCAGTATAATGCCTTTAAGAGGATACCTTTAACTCCTCAGAGCTATGATTCCGATATCTGCAAACAAACCCTTCATCGTATACAAGTCATGCACCCAACGAACCGGTCTATAAGCTTACTACCTCTGAGACGCTTTAGCCATTGGAACATCAAAGTACACAAGTCATATACATGAAGTAGTTCATTTACTCAGGATTAAGGTTATTGCATAATGAACGTCAAAAGCAGATTGATCCACTCATAGCGGACTACGTAGATCAATCACGCTTTAGTCCCGGTCTAATATGTCACCACCAAGCAACATATCCATGTCTCTACTTGGGAGTCCAGCTCCAGACAGTCAAGACAGACCGTCCCCTCTAAGGCTTTAGACAACATAATAGTCTTAACATGAGTTAGATGCTCGGTCTAACCCCATAGACTACAGACCATAGTTTAGACTGCTAACTTTAGAACATTGTCTTCTCGCATACAAAAGTCCATTGCATGCAACGTTCTAACAGTTTTAACACAAGCAGTCAGTGAGCCATATTTGCTTACATTTACTTTAACATGTAAATAAGACGAGGACAGATAGCAATGTAATGAATAACCTCTAAGTATAATTTTATTATCCAGTTCAAAATGAATACATCAAAATGTCTCTAATACTTAGGGCATTTCCTAACAATCTCCCACTTGCCCTAAGCCAGCAGATGTGCCATGTTACGCATCCCCATCGCCTCTACATGCCTCTCAAAGCTTCTAGCTACCAAAGTCTTAGTAAAGGGATCAGCGATGTTGTCCTCGGACGCGATCTTACAAACATCCACTTGTCCTGTCTCCACATGCCCTCTTATTATGTGATACCTCCGATCGATGTGTTTGGTCCTCTTGTGGTGCCGAGATTCCCTTGTGTTGGCAATAGCCCCTGTATTATCACAGTAAAGTGTGATAGGCTTGTCAACACCCGGAATGACCTCAAGGTCTCTAAAGAACTTGCGGAGCCAAACCGCTTCTTTAGATGCCTCAGCCGCAGCCACATACTCAGCCTCCATAGTAGAGTCAGCTGTGCAGCCCTGCTTCACGCTCCTCCACACAATGGTGCCTCCTCCGAGCAAAAACACTGATCCAAATGTCGATTTCCTCGAATCCTTACAAGTCTGGAAGTCTGAGTCCGTGTATCCTACGGGTGTTAGGTCCCCTCCAGAATACACTAGCATATAATCCCTCGTTCTCTTAAGATACTTGAGTATATGCTTTACTGCTTGCCAGTGCTTGGTTCCAGGATTCGCTTGATATCGACTCACCATACCTACTGCAAAACATATATCCGGGCGAGTGCAAAGCATAGCGTACATAAGGCTACCCACAGCGGATGCATAAGGGACCTTACTCATACGCTCTCTTTCTTCCGATGTCTTGGGACAGTCATCCAATGAAAGAGTTAAACCGGCAATAGAAGGTTGTGAGCCTTTCTTTGCCTCTAGCATTGCATATTTGTCAATTATTTTATCTATGTATGAAGCTTGGGATAACGCTATCATTTTGTTCTTTCGATCTCTGAAGAGACGAATGCCTAGAACATAATTAGCTTCTCCCAAGTCCTTCATGTCAAACTGTTGGTGTAACCAAAGCTTGACCGATGATAAGTTCCCTACATCATTCCCAATGAGTAGTATATCATCGACATAGAGTATCAGAAAGACCACTTTTCCATCCTTAATACGTTTATAAACACAAGGTTCATCAACGTTCTGCTCAAAACCAAATGTCTTAATCGTTTGATCAAACCTCTGGTTCCATGAGCGGGATGCCTGCTTTAATCCATAAATGGATCTAAGCAACTTGCAGACTTTCCTATCCTGGCCTTTTGCTACGAACCCTTCGGGCTGTATCATATAGATACACCCTTCAAGATGGCCATTCAAGAATGCCGTCTTGACATCCAATTGCCAGATCTCGTAATCGAGAGCCGCAGCAATGGACAGAAGAATACGGATAGACTTCAGCATAGCAACAGGTGAAAAGGTTTCCTCGTAATCGATTCCAGCCTTTTGCGTGTATCCCTTTGCAACCAGTCTAGCTTTGAAAGTTTCCACTCTCCCTTCCGCATCCTTCTTTCTTTTGTAGACCCATTTGCATCCAATGGGTTTTATCCCATCCGGCAAATCTACAAGTTCCCAAACAGAGTTGGATTTCATAGAATCCATCTCATTGTTCATAGCCTGTTTCCAAGATCTAGAATCAACATCCTTTATAGCTTCATCATATGTGACCGGATCTTCCTCATGCTCATGAGCCTCGGCCTGGTATACCTCAGCATCATACATAAAGAAATTAGGTTTCTTAGAAACCCTCCCACTACGACGAGGCACCCTAAATTGTTGATCGTCTGCAGGTCTTTCACTGGAACTCGGACTTGCGTCCAAGACCGAAATCTGTGGAGCAGTTCTTTCACCCGATAACTCCTCTAGCACCACTTTGCTTCGAGGCTTAAAGTCATTCATGTGACTTTCCTCCAAGAATGTCGCATGGGTTGAGACAATGACCTTTTGTTCCTTCGGGTTATAGAACAGACCTCCTTTAGTTCCCTTTGGATACCCTACAAACATGCATAATTCTGATCTTGGTTCCAACTTCTTCGCATCCCCATCCAGTACATGTGCCGGGCAGCCCCATATTCTCATATGTCCAAAGGAGGGCTTCCTGCCACGCCACAATTCATACGGAGTTCTAGGAATTGATTTGCTCGGAACCTGGTTCAGAATATAGCACGCCGTATGTAAAGCATGTCCCCAAAATGATAATGGCAGCGTTGAGTAACTCATCATGGACCGTACCATATCCAATAAGGTCCTGTTTCTCCTTTCGGCTACACCATTCTGTTGTGGAGTACCAGGTGCAGTCAATTGGGATAATATCCCATTCTCTACAAGATGTCCTAGAAATTCATCAGAGAGGTATTCGCCACCTCGATCAGATCGAAGTGTCTTTATGGATTTATCCAATTGCTTTTCCACTTCCGCACGATACTCTTTGAACTTGTCAAAGGTTTCGCTCTTGCGGTGCATCAGATACACATATCCATACCTCGAGTAATCATCTATGAAAGAGACATAGTACTCGAACCCTCCTCGTGCTGTGACGTTCGTGGGGCCACATACGTCAGTGTGCACAATTTCTAAGAGCTCCTGTGCCCTTGTACCCTTAGCTCCAAAAGACCTCTTAGTCATCTTACCCTCTAGACAAGACTCACATTGGGGAAGTCGTACCTCCTCCAGAGATTCCAGAGGATCGTCTTTCACCAATCTTTGAATCCTATCCTGATTAATATGACCAAGTCTTAAATGCCAAAGATACGCCTTGTTAGAGTGAGAAACTTTCAACCTTTTAGAGTTATCAATTAATTCAGTGTCAAGCAGTGAGTACATCTTTCGTCTGATCAAATATAGGTTTCCATCCATCCATCCAGAACAGATAAAAGACTTATTTCTACGAATATCAACTCTTTTACTAAAAGAAACTGAATAAGAATCCTTTATTAAACAAGCTACCGATATAAGGTTCCTCCTAAAATTAGGAACATAAAAACAGTCTTTCAATAAAATAAACCTAAATTGATCAAAATAAAGATGAACGTCTCCCACTGCCTCAGCCACCACAAAGCTACCATCTCCAGTCCGCAACGAGAGGCTCCTATCATGTAGACTTCTCGTTTCCACGAACCCCTGCATCGAAACACAAACATGATTAGTGGCGCCCGAATCAATGACCCATGTGTCTTTCGATTCTTCCACCAAACACGCTTCTAAGTAATGAAGTTCCTTACCTTCCTTGCCCTTGGAGGCTAGGAATTCCCGGCGAGCCTTCTTGAAGTGACCTACCTTCCCACAGTGGAAGCATTTGGACTTTTTAGGGTCCTTTGGCTTCTTGTTCTTCTTCTTCTTCTTCCCGTCCGAGACAGGAGGATTAGAAGAACTGGAAGCCACTTGCTTCTTATTTGGCCTCTTCCTCTTCCGTGAGGGATTGGAAGATTCCGCCAAATTGGCCTCTCCTTTAGGTCGGACCACATCTTCATCCCTGATCATCCGCTCATAAGCCTGTAGTTGCTTCATGAGCTCGGTTAGTCCTAACTCCTTTGTCGCCAGATTGTATGCGGCCTTAAACCCCACAAAATCTTTAGACAGAGTCTTGAACACCATCTCGATCTGGGTGTTGTAGTCTAACTCAGCACCATTTTCGGCAGCCTCAGCGAAGAATCCCATTAGAGTGATCATATGGTCCTTCACCGGAGCACCAGCCTTTTGCTTGGAGTTCATAATGCTGGTGATAGCGGACTGTCGAGCCAATTTTTCTTGGCCTCTGAACATGTCCTCCAGATTTTCCATGATCTCCCCAGCAACTTGATAAGTCTCATGCTGCTTTTGTAAAGCACTCGTCATGCTAGCAAGGATGTAGCATCGAGCTATTTCATTGGATTCTCTCCAACGATTATAGGCAACCGGGACCTCCTCAAGTGGTGTGTCAGGTTTGGGCCCAGGTGGGCATGGTTCGTCCAGTACGAACTTGTGTCTCTCGCAGCTGAGAACTATTAATAGATTTCTTTTCCAATCTTTATAATTGTCGCCATTCAACTTATTTTCAGTAAGTATCGAAATGAGGGGTGTCGGTGACATTTTGAACTGAAATAAAATTATACTAGACATCATTACAAAGCCCAAGCAAATATGCAGATAATTTAGCAAATAAAACATACAAGTATGTTCCTACATGAAACTTGAAAAAAAAACATGTAGCATTGCAACGGTAATTCTCAGCACCTATTGCCCCAAGCCACCGAGGGGTGGTCATGAGAACAAATAGCCGGAACATGGACCCCGTCCAATTAATATATGTTACCTTAAATCCTCCAAGGTTAAGACATATATTAATAACCGCTTGTTTGGCCACCAGTTTAGTTAACAGAGCTTCTAGGGAAGGTTAATAACTAAACGAGTCTTGAGTGTATAAACATTGTTTACGTAGCCCGATCCACGTCCTACCAAGCCACCGAGGGGTGGTCATGAATAGGATCGCACCCGAACACGTTTTCCACATAGGAGATCCAATCTAGTATACCGGCGGCGGTAAACACCTACCGAGGGGTGTGGTCAGGTAGGAACTGACGCAAGGCGTTACCATGCTTTCACATATGGATCAACAATGGAGGCCGTGGGTTTTGTTTGAAACCCTCTCCCACTCAATATTTTGAAAAACATGCAAGTTTTGACAAATTATGTATGATCAATATAGTATGAGCGGCACTCACCTATCCTATATGACATGTTATCAAATACGCATACAAAACATCCATCAATACATATTTATATATCCATGACATATCACAGAAAAAATAATTGACAGAATAACCAAGCCATGGTTCCATCCTAGAACAAAGAAAATAAAGATTACAAAATTCCATCCAAAGCATTCTTTGGGTCTTGAATTTTGTTCCGTCTTCTTGTATCCATCTTTATGTAGCCTCTCCATTTATTTCTCATCCCAAGAATTATTTAAAATTTAAATCTCCAAAAATTTAAATTTCAAATTCAAATACCAAATTCGAATTTCAAATTTAAATTTCTAATTCAAATTTTAAACAATTTTAATCATCATGTGTAATATGTAATTTCAAAAATTTCAAATTTTCAATTACATATTTTTAAACATGATTTAAAATTAAATCTCAAATTTAAAAATCAAAATTTTCTGATTTTTGGACCGTCGGACCGCCACCCCCGTAGGCGGCAGCCGCCGTGGGCAGCCACCAACCCCAGAGGGGCTGGCAGCCCACGGCCGCCCCTTGTGCAGCCTGCCGGGCTGCAGGCCAAGCCTGCAGTACCAGGCTGCACGCCCAGGCTGGGCGCAGCAGCCGGCAGGCTGCAGGCAGCGCCTGCAGCCAGTGGCTGCACGCCCAGGCTGCGGCCAGCCTTGGGCAGGCTGCGCCACCCTCGACTGCAGGCCAAGCCTGCGGCCGTGGGTGATGCTTGCCTGCATAGGGGCTGCCGCAGCCCCATCCTGCCCGAGGGCAGGGGCTGCAGCCCCACTAAGGCCCGTCGGCCTATCCTGAGGGGTCGTGTCTCGATTTTCGTGCCATATTCCAATTTATCTTTTAGGATCTCCAAAAATTAATTTGAATCCCAATTAAATTGAAATTTTCCACACAATCAAAATTTCAACCTTTAAATTAAATTTAACTTTTGGGAAAAATAAATTACGGTCTTCAATCTTCAATCTCCTCCAAGAATAATTACATAAAAAATTCCTATACCGTTTCCGGTGTACAAAATTCTATCCATAAAAATTCTAAGAGACAAAAATTAATATCCATGGGAAAATTACAGTGTTAATAAACTGCTCCCATGGTTACATAAAAAATTCCTAGATACAATTTTTCTAAATTCTAAGGAACCATAACCGGTATAAACAAGCATGCTTATAATAATTCAAAAAATTAAAATAACCACATACTTTATACATAATACATGATAACAACATAAAGGAACCCTAGAATGCCACTCTCTAAATATCAAATCCATACATAAAAAGACTAAGTAATTGTCTAATTTATATACATGGCATAGTCATGAGATGGCTCTGATACCAATTGTAGGAAAATAAACCGGTAAAAACGTATCAAAGTGGCGCAGCGGAACAATAAAAAATTTTAGATCGTTAAATATCTCATGATGCCATATACAATAAATCAACAACAATTAAAACTCATACCTCAAGGACGCCAATGAACAGGAGGAGAGTGACCGGAGGCTTCAACCAACTAGCCTTCTCTACTATTCTCCAATTCCCGAATGGCTGAGTGTGTGGGCACTCTGAACCTCGATCGGTATGCTAGCACTGCTAGTCTTCTTCCGACCACCCAGATCTCTAAAGAACTTTATTGTCACGATGAGCTGTGCAACAATAAGCCTGCTCACCTGAGAGTCTGTGGTCTAAGAGAACTGGAGTGGTAGGACCTCTATTTATAGACCTGCATGAGGTGAATCTCTGAATTTGAATTGGACTAGGAAAAGATATTTTCCCTTATCCAAACCCAAAAAATCCGAATTTTCCAAGGGAGAATCTCCACAATTAAATTCGGTTTTTCTAGATAAATCCAATCCAAATCTTAACAAGATTTTAGCTAGAATTTTATCTCCCTTTTCCAACCAAAAATTCGAAATTCACAAGGAGAAAATCCTCCAAATTTTCGGCCACTTTTAGGATAAGGGAGAATCAAAATTCCACTAGGATTTCTCAAGCAAAATCTCATCTTAACCTTATCCAAAAATAACCGAATTTCCTAGGATTAGGGATCCAAAATTTCGGCCACTTTTGGGAGGAGAGAAACCAAATTCAACTAGGATTGAAGCTTGAATATTCCCTTGAATCTTATCCACAAAATCCGAAATCTTTCATGAGGATTATCCTCAAAATTTCGTCCCTTATTTGTTGGGATTTGGATTCAAAATTCAAGTAGGATTCTAACAAGATTATCCTCTCCAAATCCAACTCAAATTCGAATTTCAAACCTTGTGGATTTTCCACAACAAATTCGAATCCTACTTGGACTGTGATTCAAAATTTGAATTTCAAATTTCAAATTCAAATTTCAAATTCAAATTTCAAATTTCAAATTTCAAATTTCAAATTTAAATTTCAAATTCAAATTTCAAATTCGAATTTCAAATTCAAATTTCAAATTCAAATTTCAAATTCAAAATTCAAATTTCAAATTTCAAAATTCAAATTTCAAATTTCAAAATTCAAATTTCAAATTCCACAAAACGGTTGTATTTCATATTCTTGTTCTCATGGATAATTTTCTACAACTCCAATCCAATCTCAAATAAAATCATGGCAACTTTATTTGGAGTTTGAATAATTGTGTACTCTATTATCCAAAACAAAATCTGAATCCAACCGGAGAGAATCTTGTCTACCATCCTAATCCTGTGTCATCACCATCCATGCATAATAAACTAGCCAATAGCATACACAAATCAATTTGCCAAACGTTAAGGAATTATGTGGAGCTAGTAGAGGGACTGATTGGACATATATAATCGGGCTCCTGTGATTCCATATGATCATCATTCTGTACCGAACAACCCAATCATATGATCACTAATTTCAGAGTCACACCACTATAAACCTGAAACTGAACTCCCAATTATATACCGTATTACGTAAGCCTGTGACGAGCTACCATCCAATGACCTTGTCATATATGCAAAAACCCTCATATGATATCCATGATCAGCCTTAGGTCAAAGTCCGTTTAATCCTACTGATCAGGCTATCTTAAAGTTCCATTATACTACCGAATCTAGAAAATGATTATTCACCATATGTGAATAAGAAGTCATCCGCCCAGCAGACGACCCAAGGCCTTGTCCATTTTCACATTCAGTATAATGCCTTTAAGAGGATACCTTTAACTCCTCAGAGCTATGATTCCGATATCTGCAAACAAACCCTTCATCGTATACAAGTCATGCACCCAACGAACCGGTCTATAAGCTTACTACCTCTGAGACGCTTTAGCCATTGGAACATCAAAGTACACAAGTCATATACATGAAGTAGTTCATTTACTCAGGATTAAGGTTATTGCATAATGAACGTCAAAAGCAGATTGATCCACTCATAGCGGACTACGTAGATCAATCACGCTTTAGTCCCGGTCTAATCTGTCACCACCAAGCAACATATCCATGTCTCTACTTGGGAGTCCAGCTCCAGACAGTCAAGACAGACCGTCCCCTCTAAGGCTTTAGACAACATAATAGTCTTAACATGAGTTAGATGCTCGGTCTAACCCCATAGACTACAGACCATAGTTTAGACTGCTAACTTTAGAACATTGTCTTCTCGCATACAAAAGTCCATTGCATGCAACGTTCTAACAGTTTTAACACAAGCAGTCAGTGAGCCATATTTGCTTACATTTACTTTAACATGTAAATAAGACGAGGACAGATAGCAATGTAATGAATAACCTCTAAGTATAATTTTATTATCCAGTTCAAAATGAATACATCAAAATGTCTCTAATACTTAGGGCATTTCCTAACATAACGATCTAAAAATTTTTATTGTTCCGCTGTGCCACTCTGATACGTTTTTGCCGATTTATTTTCCAACATTAGTGAGCTAGAGCTCAATAAGTACAAACATATATATAAAAACATTACGCATACTTACATTTGACATATCTTATAACATATATTTAAAACTTTTTGACGTCTCGTGCCCTTAGTGGCCCGAACCGTCACTAAAACTACTACTTGAACTTTTATTTTAAGACTAATACTTAATCTTACTTACTTAGATACCCTGATTTTAGGGATTTTTTTTATATACGCGTATGTATTTACTATTCATGTATGTATACTATTAAAATGCGGAATCTGAAACATAGGGATTCCAATTATACATACATACTTATACTGTCTGTTTAATTAGATACTATTCTGAATATACTATTTAACTGTTACTCTTTAAAATATACTATTCATATATATAATGTTTACTGTTCAAAATATACTGTTACTTAAAAATTATGCAGAAGATAATACTTGTGGTGGTATCCGTAACCTCGCCCTCACATCCACCTCTACTACCGTTATTGCTCATTAGGGTTCAAGCCATAGGACGCTTACTTATAGCATGAACACACACCGTGGGCTTTATTGCCCAGTAAGTACAACATGTTAACCGCAAAACATGTTTAAAACTTAGTACATACTTAAAATCATATAAGCATGTTATAAATCAACATATACCACTTATACATAGTACATACCAAATCATCACATATCATGTCATTGAATACAAAACTTCACATGCTATATGTATAGCAGAAAACATCGTATACTAAATGCATCTTACTGTAGCTAGAAGCATAGTGAACTGTATCTAGTGCGTACTATGAATCATGCATGATCCGGTTATGTTCATTTATACTTCAATGCTCTTTTCTTTCTCTTGTCTACTTAGGGCCCATGTGCTAGTACCGTGTACGTGCAGACCATCGGTAACGCCCGTGGTCAAAAAGCCAAAGAGCCATCAATAGATGCTCAACTTTGCCTTAACTTACTTTAACTTGAAAACCTCTTCAACTGAAAAGGCCGATACGACACGCTTATTAAATTCCATCTTGTTTATCTATTCTAGCCATATGCTTCTCTAAGCTGTCCCTAATCCTACGCGGTAGGGATATATGGCATCTAACTTGTTCTTTCATCAATCTACTTGATTGTGAAACTATATGCTCTTATACATGCTGTGCAACAAAGTGTGCATGGCATACGTACTTAACATACTGTAAAAACATCATTTTAAATTCATTTCATTCATGCCATAGGCGGAGTTGTACTTACCTAGATTGCAAGCCAACACGTACTCTCACCTTTATCAACTTACAGGTTACTACCTGTCATCAATAATGTATCTCATTAACACTTTTGTTGAGTCACTAATACTGTTAGTGGCTAAAGTAGATAAAATCATTTGGTACCGGTTACCGTCAGTACACCTCGTTCTCTTTTTTAGCGTTTGAATCTCTAGATGCGTTTAATTAATTAATTGCCCCACAAATTAATTACAACATTCTTTGGTCACTATTACCGTTAGTGACTGTATCTTGTGTTTCCATGTGGTACCGAGGTCCATCGGTACCCTATTGGTCTACTTTAGGAATTTGATGTCTAACTTCCATCGTGTTTGATTAATTGTCTACTTGACAGATTAATCATCGTTCCTCACAGTATCATTCGAAACATGGTCCTTGATTGGTTGCCGACCAGGCAACTGACCGGTTACCTCGTACGTTGAACTATGCGTAAACTTGGTATAGTAACCGGCTGGGTTATTTTGCGTGTTTGGTGTGGTAGCCTACCAGGCTACCAAACTGTTTTAGTTATTTAAGAAAATTGGTTTGGTTGCCTTGTAAAATTTTTGGGAAAAATTATGTTCTTTTAAACTATCCTCTTATCACCCTACTGGAAAGTGGGGGACGTTTTATGAAAACCATATTTTATTTTAAAAGATTAGAACACATTTTGGTGTCTGTATTAAAAGATGGTTTTTGAACCATTTTTTAAAACTGTTTTGAAACTTAATAGAAACGACTTAGTTTGCAAATATGGCGAACATAAAATTTGTCATTCTCGACAAGATGAACAATTCTTGTGTTCACCTTAGAGCTCAAATCTAATTCGAACAGGTCCTAATCTTACTAAACCCGTGGCTATTGTGTCCAATTTTTTTTTTTTGTAAAATTCCAGTTTTACGTCATTTTAAAAACGGCTCTATTTGAGACTCGAAACAGCCAAATTTTTAAAACACACATAGGTCGTCTTAAAGATTCGACGTGCTCTACAACTTTTGTGTTCAGCCCGAGATCTGGTTCGGACTCTAAGTGGTCCATTTTTAACAAAACTCGAGACTGTTTCTGGGTTTAGATTTTCAATCCTAGTTTTGGACATCGAACGAAAACTACGCGAAAAAGGGAGTTTTCGGTTTTACCTTAAGTGCTAGGAATCAAGCACAAATCTGATCAAAGGCTTGAAGGACAAAGTGGCCGTGTGGACCAAAGAGGTGTGGGGGTCGGTTTATGCTAGCAAAACACTAAAAATATTTCTCTTAATGTGGCGCCCCTGACCTTGGTCCACCGAAACTACTATAATCAAGCTCCTTAGCCAACTGAAATAGCTCGTGAACTTCGTCAGGTCGCCTAAATTCTTTTCTTTCCTTTAAACCCTTTGTGAAATTTGGAATCTTTTTTTTTTTCTTAAATACTTTTTCTTGATTGTAACATAATGTGATTAAATTGAATTATGTTTGTTACTTTTTAAAAGTACAAACATACTTTATACATAAATACCTAATTTAAATCTTTTTACAATACATGCTCTTCTTTCAACGATCAGCATAAAACTTGTAGTAGGACCATATCCACAGTGGATTCCCTATCCCCATTGGCACACGCAACTCCCACCGTCATCCGTAGCCAATATTCTGACTTACAGGTCCTATACCTGCAACATGAACAAACTGGTAAGCTAACAGGCTCAGTAAGTTCAAACATACTTAGTAAGAATCATACGGATTCAAAAACATTAAAAACTCAATTTTCTATGAATACTACTATTCATCATGAATAGACTATTCATCATAAATAGTAACTTTGACCTTTAACTGATGAATAGTAATAGTTACCCTAACTGGTTACTATTCACTTTACCCTAACGGGTAACTATTCACATTACTGCAACCGGATACTATTCACATCAGCCTAATCAGTTACTATTCACAAACCCTAACTGAAATTGCTACACTTTAGCATGAACTTCGGTTATGCTTAATTATGATTTTTATCATTTTATTGATTGTTTATTCTCTATTTGATTTCTAGTTTAGAGTAGTGTTTATTGCAGTACCGATGATTATTAGCGCACTAACTGGGAGGGTATAGGGAGCGACCTTAGAACATCGGCCTCCACAGCCTTGATATCCTCGTAGGATCTGAGAAAAACCTCCACCACTATGTTAGAGGGGTGGTACACCTTAGTGGTTTCATTACCATCTTTCTTATAGTTCCCCACTGGCGACATTTATATGAATCGCCCTACGGTAGAACCCTTATTGCCCGTAGGTCTTTACATTTATTTCTTTACGTGTGTTTTTAATTAACCACACTATAGTGCCCTAGCACTTCTCCATAGTGTATTATTTATACACTTTTTAATTTCTCATTTCATTAGGTGAGTTAGTTTAACTACACCCCTATTGCCCGTAGGACTTTACAAGTTTGTATGAAAAGTACTTAAATCAATCAAATAGTAATTCATGTTGCAGACATGTAAATATCTGAGCTTACCAAACATTTATCATAGCATCGCGCTATGAAACATTCATATAGCACATAAACCTAGGCATAACAGATCAATTCATTCATATAATGAACAACACCAGAATGTTCATGAGCAGACAAATGAATGCTTGAACTTACACATATCACACTTAGACATAATAGTCTATTCATGTGGCAGTCAATTAAATGTTTGAACTTACAGATACTTTCGCTAGCATTTCCTTCCCCAGCTCCGCAGACGTTCCTTTGTCGCGTCTGGATCAGGTTCCTATAACCGGAATAATCATGGTTATTTTAAATTTTCATTTCATATTCAAAATTTGGTAAAACGTAAAAATTCTACATTTTATTTCCCGTAAATGGTCTTAAGAATCTAAAATCCCATTTTTCATTTTTACACTAACTCTTGGCAAAATTACAATTTTTCCCATGATTTGATTTCTCATCGTAAACCTACTTTTTGTTGGTTTAAGACTCAAATTTAACTTTTATAATTTCATTTTAACTATCCTTAGGCATTCATGGTCCTTTCCGAGCCTTTCGGAAATTTTTGGTCAAAATGACCACTTTACCCCTGACAGGTCTCGGGACCGTCGTATGCTCACTGTGACTTTTAACAGAAATTTCGAAGCCCAAATATCATAAAATAATATTTCTTAAGCTTTTACACACTTTTACAGCATCCATTGCTATTCCATAAATGACTATTTGTCATTTGACCCTTGGGGGTACTATTCCGACACATAGGGTCGTTTCTCGTTTTTCTCATGTTTCGGAGCCTTAAATGGGTATTTCACTACTCTTAATATGTTTGTTATGCTAATCCCGAGCCTTAGACATCAAGTGGCCTTGGGTTTTCATCCTGACCTCAAATTTACCTTTCGTTTCCTAAAATACCCTTAACATTAGTTTTCCCGTTTTCTTACATTTTCACAACCTCGGAGGGATGGTTTACTATTCTTCAAAGGTTCATTTTCCCATTTTCTAAGCTTAACTCATCGAGGAGTCTCGGTTTCCATTATCGAACACAATTTACCCCTTGTTTTTCACCGAAATTCCCTTAGTGCCGTTTTTGAAATTTCGACAGCATTTCCACTAAATTTCTAGGTTTCCGACGTTTAGGAAATGCCTTAAAACCATCTAACCTATTTTATTCTACCATGTACTATACTAGAGGCCTAATTTTTACGTAAAACTCAACTTTTTACGTAAAAATTTTCACATTTCCCCTACATTTTCTTTTTCTGACATTTCATTCATTTTACTCTTTCTTTTTACAATTTGAATACAAATTACATATAAATCATTCCAATACATAAATAAGGAATGGAGGGAAACGAAATCGCTACCGAAATCATCCCGTCGGCGATCGGACGAACCGTTCGGTCTCCACCGCGCAAACTTTTTTTCTCTGTTCTTCACGTTCGAAATCCCGGTTGGCAATTCTGATGCCATGGATGTGTCCAGAACGTCGAAAATAGGCCAACGGGCCACTCTTCATTTTTCTACCACCGGGTCACCGTTGACCGACATTGACCACGTTGACTGGCATTGACTCTGGGGTTAACCGATGGCGAACGGTGGCACTCTCGAAAAATGGAGGTGTCCACCTTGAAGATCTCGACGAGTGGAGTCCATTAGTGGTGTCAATTTCACCATTGGAGGCTCCGATCGTCGACAATAGGCCTCGAAAACTCGACCCACGGTGGCGGCGTTGAATCTCTGCCATGCCGGGGTTGTTGCCCGAAATTGTTTGAGGGCTTTTGCTCCCCAATGAACTCTGATCATTTTGGTACCTTCGGTATCCCTCAACTCAGTCGAAAACGGTGATCCGATGGCTGTTGAGGTGAAATGAGCTATGGGTTTTGTTCTCCTCTTCACCACGAAACTTTTGGGACCAAAATCGTGTCGATTGGAGGTCGGACAGCGGAGATATGACCGTTTGAAATTTTCAGCCACCGGCGGCTTTGGGCGGCGCGTGCGGCGTTCTCCGGTATCGGTTCCGTCGATTCAGCACACCGTTGGACTCAGCTCATCAAGAGCTTTCCAGCCAGACCGGCGGTGTCGAAAATGGACACCGTTTACAATGGTTGATTACTGTTCACCGACGGTGTATGTATGGGGGAGAAAAATCTAGATAATGAAAATGTGGGGCCCTTTTTGCAATTTCGACCTTTTATACACTATTTGTCTAAAATTTCAACATGAGCTATCCTGACTAATTTGGGCATCCTGAATCCAAATATATCAGTTTCGTCGTCATTCGAGGTCATCTCGGTCAGTTTCTGATACTGTACATTTCCCAGTCAAAATTCTCGTTTTGTGCTCAATTGACTAACTAGAGCATTCTGATTCCAAATATATCAGTTTTATATCATGAAAATGTTATCTTGACCAATTTCTTGTTGCTACATATCTCTGGGTCAAATATTACTTTTCATGCTCAATTGACTAATTTGAGCATGTTAAATCAAAATATATTAATTTTACGTCAAGAAGAGGTCATCTAGAACAACTTCTCGATGCCGTGTGTAACACACATACACACGCTCACATCTAAAATCACTACTATCAGTATTTTATATTTTCTATGCACTCAGCTTACCCGAAGTCACCTACTAAGGTTTACAGTTCACTGTTTTTCCCCAGCTTAATTCGGCATGCATTTACATCAACGAATTCTTAATCTGTAATATCATTAGAACATTTTACCTCGTTCTACATGACATTAATTCATACATTTCACATTTTAAACATGAAATTCATCGTGTACATGCAATTTACCATATTTCAAGAACAGTAAAATTTCTCGGTTATTACATTGACCCCTCTTTATAAAATTTTCGTCCTCGAAAATTTAGCACAAGTGAGGGTACAACATTCTCGTTTCATCTTTCCAAGCAAAATCTGAACAAGTTGCTCTTTATATGTCAGATCCTTCTGAATCTGAATCGATTCGTGCCTCAATACATGAGATAAATTCGATACCTGTTTCCTTAGCATACATTTGTGAAAAACACTATGTACTGCTGACAGTTCTGAAGGTAGTACCAATTTATAGGTAACCTTTTCAATACGTTCAAAAATTTCATAGGGTCCAATATATCTTGGACTTAATTTTCCTTTCTTACCAAACACATTATTCCCTTCATTGGGAACACTTTTAAAGAATATGAAATCCCTTTCACTAAACTCTAGGGATCTTCAGTGTTTATCTGCATAATTCTTCTACAGACTTTGTGCAATCTTTCTTCAGCACTGTATTTTCACAATTACATCCGATGTTTCTTATACAAAATTGGTCGTGTGTCACTACTTCTCTTGCAGGTCATACCAATAGGTAAGTGATCTGCACTTTCGTCCCTGTAAAGCTTCACAGGGTACCATTCCTATAGAAGCTTGGTAGCTATTGTTGTACGAGAATTTCCTTTAACAGTAACTTCTTGTTCCAATTCTTAGGAAATCCATGACTTAGGCACGAAACATGTCTTCTAGTGTCCTAGTAATTCGCTCAGATTGATATTTGTCTAGGGATGAAAAGTCGTACTAAGACGTAATTCATTACCATGACTCCTTGTACACACTTCCAAAAATTTGAAGTGAATTGCGCATCTAAATCGAATATGACAAACTTGAAACACCATGTTATCTGACAACATGGTCTACATAGAAATTCGCTAACTTTTCTAGTGAAAAGTCATTTTCACTACTATGACTCTTGTGGTTTTCATCAATCTATCCACCATAATTCAGATGGCGTTGTACCCCTCTTGGGTCCTTGATAATTCCACTACAAAATTCATCGTAATATGTTCCCACTTCCCGTTGGGAACTTCCAATGATTCTGGTTTTCCACCTGGATGTTTATGTTCAGTCTTGACTTTCTGACGTTCATACATCGGTTCACATATTATGCGCTTTCATTCGTCGTCTCTTTCCACCGGAATTGCAATTTTAATTTCTGGTATACTTTACTCATTCCGAAATGCACTAAATATGGCATTTTATGGGCTTTTGCCATACTTCACCTCATTAATCCTTCATTAGTTGGAATATGAATTCTTCCTTAATGTAGGAACATTCCACCCTTGGAAATCCCTTCTTGATAACTTATTAGATTTGATCTTGCTTCAAAGCCCTTTTAGTGTCTTCGAGTGGCGATGACTCTGATTGGAGTACAGCTAACCTTTCGGATATTAGCTCCAACTCTAATGAGTGTATCTCTTGTCGTAAGTGTTCTGCTAGTTTTTTTTTTGGCTACTGATACGGAACAATAGACTTTCTGCTTAAGGCATCCATCACACGGTTGATTGATTTATTTTTTTGGGTGGTAGAGGATCTCACAATTGTAATCCTTCACCAACTCCAACATCCTCTTTGCCACATATTCAGATTCTCTTTCGATGCATCACAATATATCATAAATTTCTCCCTTTTTGTGAGAAGCGTGTGAATTGGCGTTCTTGTTAGTCAATTTTTCAACTCTCGAAAACTCTTTTCGCATTTTTTAGTCTACTCATATTACCTCTCCTTACGCGTAATTGTCGTGAGAAGTGCCGCTAGCCGTGTAAACCTTTCCACAAGTCTTCTATAGTTGCCAGCCAAACCTAAGAAATTTCGTATTCCCATTGCAGTCTTAGGTGCAGGCAATTTGTTAATCGTCTCCCCTTGACAGGATCTACAACGATTCCTTGTTTGGGGACTACTTGTCCTAGAAAATGCACTTTATCTAGTCAAAATTCGCACTTGGAGAATTTTGCATAGGGTCGGTGCTGTCTCATAATGTGCAGAACAGTTCTCAAATGCTCTTCATACTCCTTATGAGTCTATGAATATATAAGTATGTCATTGATAAACACAATGACAACTTATCTAGGAATTCTTTAAACACTCAGTTGATGGTATTCTGATTATATATCGATCTTGAAGAATACTGCCACGCCTTTGAAAATGGGTGCAGTTCTTTGCATGAGCTCTATCTCAAAGGAAATTTCTTGTTCTTATAGAAATCTAGACAATTTCTTTAAAAGATCGTCGAGAAATTCATGGACAATGGGAACATTTTCTGATTAAAGCTTCTGTTCCTCTATTACATCTGCCACATAGGCCAAATATCCAATTCAATCATTGGACATTAGCTTACTCGCACTTCACGAGCTAATTATCATCTTCCTCGATTTACGTGACGAATCCATATGTTCAAAGCTTTCTTCGTCGTCTGGTCGAAACACTATCTTTCGATTTTAGTAATCAGTCGTGATTTGACATTTTCCTAAGAAATCCATTCCTAAGATTACGTCATAATCAACTAACCTTATAAAAATCTATTATGTCACTATGTTTGACGTTCCTACTTTCGCATCCTCCTTAGTGTACACCAAGACACGAGCATTGGCACGTGTTATGTGTTCTTGTCTTTCTGGTACTATTGATGGCCCTTCAAAACTAGCCTGTTACATGTGGACTTGGGACGTTGTTGCTGTGGTTAAAAAGTTTCTTGTGCATTCTACCGATTTGTGGGACAGTTTCTGCATAATGGCCTTCTTTTCCCATATTGCTAACATGCACTGGGCTCAAATTAGCACTGTGGCCAGTGCCTCTTCTCACTTGTAGCATAACTGGATACATCTGATCCTGATTATTGGTCAGCTTCCTTTGTTGCCTTCTATTATCCCAGGTTAGGTTTTTATTTTCTCGAAAAATTGGCCTTTTCCTTTATTCTACGACTATAGGCCTGGAACGTTAAACTGTCCTGGCCTAACATTCTGATTAGGTTTACTACTTTGGCCAATTTATGTTCCAACTTGGGAAAAATTTAGCCAAATTCCCTCTTCTCGGGTTCTTAGACTTTTTCTCTTTCTTCTTTTTGTCTAGCCCATTGGTATTCAACCCGCAGAATGCGACTGACGCAGTCTGTCATTGAAGGTGGTGGTATTAGACCACTATCCACTAAAGCAAGGATCTCTAGTCGGAACATTCCAATCATTCTCTGTATCTTTTCCCTCTTAAAAATTACCACGTAAGGGCATCATTTGGATAATTGATCAATTTCTGATGCACTTCACTCACTGATACATTTCCTTGCTTTAATGCGGTAAACCCATTTTCATTATGGTTTCCGTAATGCAGGATCATAACTTATCTAATGAAATTCAACCATAAATTCATTCTAGTTTATAGTAGTCTATCAGAACTTAGCCTCCTTCATCAGAACAAAGGATGTACGCAGGACCTTCTCCTTGCTCTATCAAGTTATGGTGTCTCAAATCATCTCTATAGAGGAAAATCATTCCTCTGCTTTCAAAAGATCTATAGAGCCCTCAAACTCTTGAGGTTTTATTCCACGAAATCGCTCATATAATAGCTCTTGATTTACTATTGACCGTAGTTCCTGTATCCTTTTAGGAACAGCGATAATGTACTAACTATTCAACTACAGGGGTCAATTGTGGCTGAACCTCCTCAGCACTCTACCTAGGTTCTATTTCATCTAAACGCCATCTTAATTCAGCATTTTCTTGCATCTAGACCTCTTAAAGGCCTTATAATTCCTCCAGTTTTAGACAAGATGAGGCATTCACTCGTACAACTTTATTCACACGTATTCACCATATTTTTTATTTTTTTTTCTATAATCGCTTGAAAATCAATCATTAGATTTTCAATGTATATATATATATTTCACAAAATTTTTAAGATTTCCTGAAATTCAAATAAATCCTAATGCCATATCATTGTAATGCATTATTATAACTCATTTCATGATGTTCACATACATATCAATAGTAAGGACTTGTATCTACAACAGCCTCTTTTACATCGAGTATACATATATACACATATGTACCCCTCTACATTTTAGTCATTCTATCAATCTGGTTTCAAAGGGAAATTCCTTCGGATCTTCTTTCTCTTCATCCGGACCACTTATAGTGCAATAAATGCACATGGCCCATTTGTCATATATTATGCCTTTTCATATAGGACAAAACAACAAAACTCATTATATTATATCAACACATTTTGACAGTTCATAACAATTCATCACACACATGTCACTACATACACATGTCATGATATAACATTTCAATATAACATAAAGGATATATATATAGCCTAATACATTTAATTTTCCTGGTCTATAGGAAACTTTTACGAGTCCTCTTCTTCCTTGGCTAGATCGTTCACCTATAGACATTCTTGGATCTACGTTCGTCTTGGCTTTAGTTCCGTCGTGAATTGCATGTAAATTGGAGGGGATTCATCAGTTCCTCGAAGCACACAACATACGTTAGAACTATGTCACCAGACATCGACTGTAGTTTCTTAGTCTGATGAACTAATTCCCGTATGTTTACAACTCAAAGGAACTTAGGTGACGTTAGAAGTGACACCTTGTTTGCCTTTGAGGAATTGGGACTGATGTTAGACTCTTTCCGAGAGAAGATTTACTCAATCGTGGCATGGCGAAACTTAGTCTAGTTAAGCACTACTCTTGGTCACAAGAATCCCAATACACACGAGAGTATCTCCCTTAAAAGCATGGTCAACAACTAACAAGACCTATCATCCCGATTAATGGTGCACAGTTGGAAAATTATTTCAATAACGTGACACCAATCTTGACTTCCTATGGAATTTTGAAGGACTGTTCACCACTCAAAACTCTCTGGGCAGCTGACATTGGAGTTCTATATAACTCGATGGCAATCTTCATTTCTTCTCTGATCAGTCTTCTTTGTTCATTCTCTAGTAGTGTATGATCATAATCATGGTAATTCTCTATCTCGAACTCTGAATAGCCATATCGTGGTAGTCCACTAGCACTATATAATCATGGGACTACATTCATTGATCTCGTCATCTCATTTCATCTAATTCATTTATTTTACTATAAATAAACAACCACTAATTCAAAACAAAGCGAACTTACTTGGATAGACGAGCAGGTTGCGTCTCGTGCCAAGAGGGATATGGTCAAGCTTGCTCTGATACCACATATGGCGCCTTCAACCTCGGTCCACTAAAACTATTACAATCAAGCTCCTTAGCCGATTGAAATAGCTCACGAACTTCGTCGGGTACACCTTAGTGGTTTCATTACCATCTTTCTTATAGTTCCTCACCGGCGACATTCATATGAATCGTCCCACGGTGGAACCCTTATTGCCCGTGGGTCTTTACATTTATTTCTTTATGTGTATTTTTAATTAACTACACTATAGTGCCCTAGCACTTCTCCATAGTGTATTATTTATACACTTTTTAATTTCTAATTTCATTAGGTAAGTTAGTTTAACTACACCCCTATTGCCCGTAGGACTTTACAAGTTTATACGAAAAGTACTTAAATCAATCAAATAGTAATTCATGCTGCAGACATGTAAATATCTGAGCTTACCAAAGATTTATCATAGCATCATGCTATGAAACATTCATATAGCACATAAACCTAGGCATAACAGATCAATTCATTAATATAATGAACAACACCAGAATGTTCATGAGCAGACAAATAAATGCTTGAACTTACACATATCACACTTAGACATAATAGTCTATTCATGTTGCAGTCAATTAAATGTTTAAACTTACAGATACTTTCGCTAGCATTTCCTTCCCCATCTCTGCAGACGTTCCTTTGTCGCGTCTGGATAGGGTTCTTATAACCGGAATAACCACGGTTATTTTAAATCTTCATTTCATATTCAAAATTTAGTAAAACGTAAAAATTCTATGTTTTATTTCCCGTAAATGGTCTTAGGAATCTAAAATCTCATTTTCTATTTTTACACTAACTCTTAGCAAAATAACAATTTTGCCCCAGATTTGATTTCTCATCGTAAACCTACTTTTTGTTGGTTTAAAACCCAAATTTAACTTTTATAATTTCATTTTAACTATACTTAGGCATTCACGGTCCTTTCCGAGCCTTTCAGAAATTTTTAGTCAAAATGACCATTTTACCCCTGACAGGTCTCAGGACCGTCATATGCTCACCGTGACTTTTAACAGAATTTTCTAAGCCCAAATATCATTAAAAAATATTTCATAAGCTTTTACACACTTTTACAGCATCCATTGCTATTCCATAAATGACTATTGGTCATCCGACCCTCGGGAGTACTATTCTGACACCTAGGGTTGTTTCTTGTTTTTCTCACGTTTAGGAGTCTTAAATGGGTATTTCACTACTCCCGAAACGTTTGTTATGCTAATCCCGAGCCTTAGACATCGAGTGGGCTCAGGTTTTCATCCCGACCTCAAATTCACCTTTCGTTTCCTTGACATTGGTTTTCCCATTCTCTAACATTTTCACAACCTCGGAGGGATGGTTTACTGTTCCTCAAAGGTTCATTTTCCCATTTTCCTAGCTTAACTCATTAAGGGGTCTTGGTTTCCATTACCGAACACAATTTGCCTCTTGTTTTTCACCGTAATGCCCTTAGTGCCATTTTCAAAATTTCGGCAGCATTTCCGCTAAATTTCTAGGCTTCTGGTGTTTAGGAAATGCCTCAAAACCATCTAACCTATTTTATTCTACCACGTACTATACCAGAGTCCTAATTTTTACGCAAAACTTAACTTTTTACGTAAAAATTTTCACATTTTTCCTACATTTCTTTTTCTGACATTTCATTCATTTTACTCTTTTCTTTTTACAATTTGAATATAAATTACATATAAATCACTCCAATACATAAATAAGGAATGGAGGGAAACAAATCGCTACCGAAATTGTCCCGTCGGCGATCGAATGAACCGTTCGGTCTCGACTGTTCAAACTTTTTATCTCTGTTCTTCACGTTTGAAATCCTGATTGGCAATTCTGATGCCGCGGATGTGTCTAGAATGTCAAAAATAGGCCAACGGGCCTTTCTTCATTTTTCCACCACCGGGTCGCCGTTGACTGATGTTGACCGCATTGATCGACGTTGACTCCAATGTTGACCGACGACGAATGGCAGCGGCGCGAACAACGGAGGTGACCACCTTGAAGATCTTGACGAGAGGAGTCCATTGGTGGTGTCAATTTCTCCATTAGAGGCTCCGATCGTCGACAATAGGCCTCGAAAACTCGACCCACGTCGGCGGCGTTGAATCTCTGCCGTGCCAGGGTTGTTGCCCGAAATTGTTTAAGGGCTTTTGCTCCCCATTGAACTCTAATCATTTTGGCACCCCCAGCGTCCCTCAACTCAGCCAGAAACGGCGAGTTTCATGGCGGCGACGTCGCGGCTTCGAGCAGCGTGATCCGGCGGCTATTGAGGTGAAATGAGCTATGGGTTTTGTTCTCCACTTCACCACGAAACTTTTGGGACCAGAATCATGTCGACCAAAGGTCGGACGGTGGAGATATGGCCATTTAAATTTCTGGCCATCGACGGCTTCAGGCGACGCGTGCGGCGTTCTTCGGCGTCGGTTTCGTCGATTTAGCACACCGTTGGACTCAGCTCGTCGAGAGCTTTCCAGCGAGACCGACAGTGTCGAAAATGGACACCGTTTCTGGTGGTTGATTACTATTCACTGACGGTGTATGTGTGGGGGAGAAAAATCTAGATAATGAAAATGTGGGGCCTTTTCTGCAATTTCGACCTTTTATACACTTTTTGTCCAAAATTTCAACATGAGCTATCCTGACTAATTTAGGTGTCCTGAATCCAAATATATTAGTTTCGTCGTCATCTGAGGTTATCTCGGTCAGTTTCCGGTACTGTACATTTCCCAGTCAAAATTCTCGTTTTGTGCTCAATTGATTAATTAGAGCATTCTGATTCCAAATATATCAATTTTATATCAAGAAAATGTCATCTTGACTAATTTCTTGATACTGCATATCTTTGGGTCAAATATTACTTTTCATGCTTAATTGACTAATTTGAGCATGCCGAATCTAAATATATTAATTTTAGGTCAAGAAGATGTCATGTAGAACAACGTCTTGATACTGTGTGTAACACACACACGCACTCACGTCTAAAATCACTACTATCAGTATTTTATCTTTTTTGTGCACTCAGCTTACCCTGAGTCACCTACTAGAGTTTACAGTTCACTGTTTTTCCCCAGCTCAATTCGGCATGCGTTTACATCACCAAATTCTTAATCTGTAATATCGTTAGAACATTTTATCTCGTTCTACACGATATTAATTCATACATTTCACATTTTTAAACATGAAATTCATCGTGTACATGCAATTTACCATATTCTGAGAACAGTAAAATTTCCCAGTTATTACACTTAATATCAACTCAAAAACATAACTAATGACCACAATGTAGGAATTTAAATCGATAAAAACGTATCAGAGTGGCGCAGCGGAACAATAAAAATTTTTCAAGATCGTTAAATATCTCATGATGCAATATACAATAAACCAATAACAATTTAAACTCATACCTCAAGGATGCCAATCTGCAGGAGGAGAATGACCGGAGGGCTTCAACCAACTAGCCTTTTCTACTATTCTCCAATTCCCGAATGGCTGAGTGTGTGGGCACTCTGAACCTCGATCGGTATGCTAGCATTGCTAGTCTTCTTCCAACCACCTAGATCTCTAAAGAACTTATTGCCATGGTGAGTTATGCAACAATAAGCCTACTCACCTGAGAGTCTGTGGTCTGAGAGAACTAGAGTGGCAAGACCTCTATTTATAGATTTGCATGAGGTGATCCTCTGAATTTGAATTGGATTAAGAAAATATTTTCTCCCTTATCCACACACAATATCCGAAATTAAAAAGGCCAAAAAACACCAGAATATTCTAGCCACATTCAAGATTTTGTGTTCAAAATTCTAATAGGATTTTAACTAGAATTTTATCTCACCATTATCCAACCAAAAAATCCGAAAATCTATCTTGAGATTTCCTCTAAAATTTCGGCCACAAATAATAGGGAGAGAATCAAAATTCAACTAGGATTTTCAAGCTTGAATTTTATCTCATCCTTATCCAAAATAACCGAAAATCTCCTTGACATTTGCCCTCAAAATTTCAGCTACTTTTAGGGAGAAGAGAATCCAAATTCAACTGGAATTGAAACTTGAATTTTTCTCTGAATCTTATCCACAAAATTTTTAAAAATCCCATGAGGATAGTCCTCAAAATTTTCGACCAAAATTAGTTAGGATTGTGATTCAAAATTCAAGTAGGATTCAAACAAGATTTTCCTCTTCATAATCCAACTCAAATTCGAATTCTAGTCTTATGGAATTATCAACAAAGAATTCGAATTCCACTTGGACTGTGATTCAAAATTTGAATTTCAAATTTCAAAATTCAAATTTAAATTTCAAATTTTCAATTCGAATTTCAAATTTAAATTTCAAATTCAAATTTCAAATTCAAAATTCAAAATTCAAATTTCAAATTTCAAATTTCAAATTTCAAAATCCACAAACAGTTGTATTTCAAATTCTTGTTCTCATGGATAATTTTCTACAACTCCAATCGAATCTCAAATAAAATCGTGGCAACTTTATTTGGAGTTCAAATAATTGTGTACTCTATTATCCAAAACAAAATTTGAATTCAACTGGAGAGAATCTTATCCACCATCCTAATCCTAAGTCAACACCATCCATGCATAATCAACTAGCCAATAGCATGCACTAATCAATTTGCCAAACGTTAAGGAATTACGTGGAGCTAGTAGAGGGACCAATTGGACATATATAATTGGGCTCCCGCGAATCCGTATGATCATCATTCTTTACCGAACAACTCAATCATATGATCCCTAATTTCAGAGTCACACCACTATAAACCTGAAACTGAACTCCCAATTATAGACCGTATTACGTACGCCTGTGACGAGCTATCGTCCAACGACCTTATCATGTATGCAGAACCCTCATATGATATCCATGATCAACCTTAGGTTAAGGTCCGTTGAATCCTACTGATCAGGCTATCTTAAAATTCCATTATACTACTGAATAAGAAAATGATTATTCACCATATGTGAATAAGAAGTCATCCGCCCAGCAGACAACCCAAGACCTTGTCCATTTTCACATCCAGTATAATTCCTTTAAGAGGATACCCGTAACTCCTTATTAGAGCTATGATTCTGACATCTATAAACAAACCCTTCATCGTATACAAGTCATGCACCCAACGAACTGGTCTATAAGCTTACTGCCTCCGAGACGCTTTAGGCATTAGAACGTCAAAGTACACAAGTCATATACATGAAGTAGTTCATTCACTCAGGATTAAGGCTACTGCACAATGAACGTCAAAAGCAGATTGATCCACTCATAGCGGACTACGTAGATCAATCACGCTTTAGTCCCGGTCTAATATGTCACGACCAAGCAACATATCTATGTCTCTACTTAGGAGTCTATGCTCCAGACAGTCAAGACAAACCGTCCCTACCATGGCTTTAGACAACATAATAATCTTACATGAGTTAGATGCTCGGTCTAACCCCATAGACTACAGACCTTAGTTTAGACCGCTTACTTTAGAGCATTGTCTTCTCGTACACAAAAGTTCATTACATGTAACGTTCTAATAGTTTTAACACAAGCAGTCAGGGAGGTATATTTGCTTACATTTACTTTAACATGTAAATAAAATGAGGACACACAGCAATATAATAAATAACCTCTATATATAATTTTATTATCTAGTTCCAAATAAATACATCAAAATGTCTCTAATGCTTAGGGCATTTCCTAACAATCTCCCACTTGCCCTAAGCCAGTAGATGTGCCATGTTATGCATCTCCATCGCCTCTACATGCCTCTCAAGCCTTCTAGCCACCAAAGTCTTAGTAAAGGGATCGACAATATTATCCTCGGACGTGATCTTATGTACATCTACTTGTCCTATCTCCACGTGCCCTCTAATAATGTGATATCTCCAATCTATGTGCTTGGTCCTCTTGTGGTGCCGAGATTCCCTTGTGTTGGCAATAGCCCCAGTGTTATTACAGTAAAGTGTGATAGGCTTGTCAACACTCTGATTGACCTCAAGGTCTCTGAAGAACTTGCAGAGCCAAACCGCTTCTTTAGATGCCTCAGCCGCAACCACATACTTAGCCTCCATCATAGAGTCAGCTGTGCAACCCTGCTTCACGCTCCTCCACACAATGGCGCCTCCTTCAAGTAAGAACACTAATCCAGATGTCGATTTCCTTGAATCCTTACAAGTCTGGAAGTCTAAGTCTGTGTCTCCTACGGGTTTTAGGTCCCCTCCAGAATACACCAGCATATAATCCCTCGTTCTCTTAAGATACTTGAGTATATGCTTTATTGTTTGCCAGTGCTTGGTTCCAGGATTCTCTTGATATCGACTCACCATACCTACTGCAAAACATATGTCTGGGCAAGTGCAAAGCATAGCGTACATAAGGCTACCCACAGCGGATGCATAAGGGACCTTACTCATATGCTCTCTTTCTTCCGATGTCTTGGGACTGTCATCCAATGAAAGAGTTGGACCGACAATGGAAATTTGTGAACCTTTTTTTGCCTCTTGCATTGCATATTTATCAATTATTTTATCTATGTATGAAGCTTAGGATAACGCTATCGTTTTGTTCTTTCAATCTCTAAAGAGACGAATGCCTAGAACATAATTAGCTTCTCCCAAGTCCTTCATGTCAAACTGTTGGTGCAACCAAAGCTTAACTGATGATAAGTTCCCTACATCATTCCCAATGAGTAGCATATCATCGACATAGAGTATCAGAAAGACCACTTTTCCATCCTTAATGCGTTTATAAACACAGGATTCATCAACATTCTGCTCAAAACCAAATGTCTTGATCGCTTGATCAAATCTCTGATTCCATGAGCGGGATGCTTGCTTTTATCCATAAATAGATCTAAGCAACTTGTAGACTTCCCTTTCTTGGCCTTTTGGCATGAACCCTTTGGGCTGTATCATGTAGATACATTCCTTAAGATGGCCATTCAAGAATGCCATCTTGACATCCATTTACTAGATCTCGTAATCGAGAGCCGCAGCATCGGACAAAAGAATACAGATAGACTTCATCATAGCAACAAGCGTAAAGATTTCATCATAATCGATTCCAGCCTTTTGCATGTACCCCTTTGCAACCAGTCTAGCTTTGAAAGTTTCCACTCTCCCTTCCGCTATAGGAAATTAAATCGATAAAAACGTATCAAAGTGGCGCAGTAGAACAATAAAATTTTTTTTTTAAGATCATTAAATCTCATGATGCCATATACAATAAACCAACAACAATTTAAACTCATACCTCAAGGACTCCAATCTTGCAGGAGGAGAATGACCGGAGGGCTTCAACCAACTAGCCTTCTCTATTATTCTCCAATTCTTGAATGGCTAAGTGTGTGGGTACTCTGAACCTCGATCGGTATGCTAGCACTACTAGTCTTCTTCTGACCACCCAAACCTCTAAATCACAGTGAGTTATGCAACAATAAGCCTGCTCACCTGAGAGTCTGTGGTCTGAGAGAACTAGAGTGACAGAACCTCTATTTGTAGACTTGCATGAGGAGATTCTCTGAATTCGAATTAGATTAGGAGAAGATATTCTCCCTTATCCACAACCAAAAAATCCGAATTTATCAAGGCCAAATCCCAACAAGAAAATTCGACCACTTTAGGGTTTTTTCATTCAAAATTCAAACAAGATTTTAATATGAATTTTATCTCCCTTTTTCAACCAAAAAATTCGAAAATCCAAGGGGAAAATCCCAACAAAATTTCGACCACTTCAGGATAAGGGAAGAATCAAAATTCCACTAGGATTTTCAAGCTTGAATCTTATCTCATCCTTATCCAAAATAACCGAAAATCCTTTATGAGATTCACTCAAAAAATTCAACCATAATCAGGGAGGAGAGAATCCAAATTCAATTAGGATTGAAACTTGAATTTTTACCTAAACCTTATCCACAAAAAATCTGAAAATTCCATGAGGATAATCCTCAAAATTTTCGCCTACTATTGGTAGGATTTGGATTCAAAATTCAAGTAGGATTCTAATAAGATTTTCCTCTCCATATCTAACTCAAATTCAAATTTCATTCCTTATGGATTTACCACAAGAAATTCGAATCCTATTTGGACTGTGATTTAAAATTTGAATTTCAAATTTCAAATTTAAATTTCAAATTCGAATTTCAAATTCAAATTTCAAATTCAAATTTCAAAATTCAAATTTCAAATTTCAAAATCCACAAAACAGTTGTATTTCAAATTCTTGTTCTCATGGATAATTTTCTACAACTCCGCTCCAATTTCAAATAAAATCATGGCAACTTTATTTGGAGTTCGAATAATTGTGTACTCTATTATCCAAAACAAAATCTGAATTCAACCGAAGAGAATCTTGTCTACCATCCTAATCTTATGTCAACACCATCTATGCATAATCAACTAGCCAATATCATATTCAAATCAATTTGCCAAACGTTAAGGAATTATGTGGAGCTAGTAGAGGGATCAATTGGACATATATTGTGGCGTCCTGTACGTTACCATACCATCCAGCCAAGCTTTGACACCGACCGTGATAGCTAGTAACCTCGTGGATCGTCATCCTCTTACTTAACATACTTAACTTTCCATTTTTTTATGTTCTCTTTTTAAAGCGGAAGCAATTTCTATAGCAAATTTTTTTTAACTTACATATTATACCTATATCTCTATCATACTCTTAAAACATATAATTCATAAATTTCTTTCTTTCAACTTCCTTTTTGAACGCTCAGTGAAAGACTCGTAGTAGTACCATACCCTCGCCCAGTCCCTTGGCACATGCAGATCCGTCCGTTGTCCATCATATTACTTTAAACTAACAGGTTACTTACCTACAACGTATGAACAACTAATGAGCTAGATACTCAGTAAGTTCAAACATACATTCATTAACTTATAAATTCTAGTAATATATATTATTACTAGAATATATGACATCACGTATAGACACATCATACACATCATTAAAACATGACATCGAAACATAACATAATATGTTAGCCTCTTCATGCTCATTTATCTCTTCACTCATTGTTCTCATCATTTTATCGATCATCTCTTATCATTTTATTCTAATATCTTCATTTCATTTCTTTTCATTCCTATCATTTCTTAATTTTCTGTTCTAAACCTTCTTATCTTTTCTATCGTTTTATCATCATTTCTTAACCTTTCGTATCTTAAAAGCAGTAACATATACACTAGCATAATATCACGTAAAAACGTGTCATTCACATCATACACATAACATCAAATATATCACATCACATATATTAATTCTATTATGTTCTTTTAAACTTCGTTTTAGTATTTATTTATTTTTCATCGATTTCATTATATCATTCTTTCATGTCGTTTGTTTCTTTTCTTATCGTTCTTTACTTTTCCTTTCTTTTCATATCGTTTCTTTTATTTTCACTTTCCTTTCCTTTCTTTTCTTTTCACTTTCCTTTGTTGGGCCCGTTGCTGGTCGTACCTTATAGATTACCGCTTCCTTCTCTGAGAGGGTGATCTTTAACTATCGCATCTTCGGGGTAGTGTCCAACCTATAAACTACTGCACCTTCGGGGTAGCACCACATCTGCGTGGAGGATATAGATATTAACCTCACCTACGGGAGGTCGGTATGACAACAACTTAAGTTTTCAGTCTTATTATCTTGTATGCTTTTATTTTTCTTATATTGATTTTTCGTTGTACATCTTTTTCATGACATTCATAATCTTTCCTTTCTCTTTTTCCTTAGAACATTTCATGGGACATTTGTTCTTTCGTTGTTCTATCTTTCTTTCGTAATTCTTTCTCATTGACATCTCATTCTTTCGTTCTCATTTCGTAAGACATATATCATTGTTTCATGTTGTTGTTTTTCTTTTCTTAATTCTTTACTTTACTTGTGTAAATTATGTCAGTCACACTTGAGGATATATAGCACATATTACTTATATATCATCACATCACATCATAACAAACAAAAGTATGTTTAGTTATGTGCAGACAACTATTATCTATTTATCATTTGCATCATTCTATCTATCGTATCTTATCATTATACTCCTATCGATCATAGCCTATCGTTCTATTCTATCAATCACATCTTATCATTCTATTCTAATCCTTTTGTCATACCTTTCATCATAACCTTTCATTGCTGCTCTTTCTTGTCTAACTCTTTGCTTTCATATCATTTTTCATAAAACATCTATCCTTTCGTTCGTATAAAACATACCCTTTCTTAATCCCTTTCATTACTGATCATCGTTGCTCTATCAATCATAACTTAACTTCCATAAAACTTTTCATAAAACATCTATTATTTCCTTTCATATCTCATCTCTTTCTTATGCATTCTATCATAACATTCTCATTCTTACTCTTTCCATTCTTCTATCTCTCTTTCTCACATCTTTACCTCATAAAGCTTTTATAATATGTTTCCTTCGTAACTCAATATATACATATATATATTTTTTAAATTATTTATTAAAACATATCTTTTAACATCATCATAGTATTGCTATAGCGTTACTATAGCATCATCATAAATCACATCATGACATTTGCATACAAAACATATAAATACAATAAGCTTGTTCATGGTTGCAAATGGGTAAATGTCTGAACTTACTCATAGCGTGCTTATCCTCATCTTGGAATCCATCGACGTCCTTTGTCGCGTCTGGATCGGGTTCCTACAAACAAACTTTGTCCGTTAATCACATTTTCATTTATAGCTTTTATTTTATTAAAAAGCTTGACTCTAATCTTATAACCCTTAATTATAGCCTTAGGACAGCTTTTTAAACCTTAATGGCCATTTTCGAATTTTTCTCCAACTTTTTGAAAAATTACGATTTTACCCCTAACTTTTGATAAAATTACAATTTTGCCCTTGGCATGATTTTTTCATAACTTAAACCTCAATTTTGGCTTTTACAAACTTCATTACCCTATTCCGGGGTCATTGGGGCTCTTTTCCCATAATTTAAGAATCTTTGGGCAAAATGACCATTTTGCCCCTGGTGGGTCGTTTAATCATAACATTTTCATTTTCATACTTAAGCTGGATTTTCTAAACCCAAAATCATCTAATTAACTTTCTAAATCTTATCAGACCCTTTTTCAGATCAATTCTTATCATTTTACCAATTTTTCACATTCCCGACCCTCGGGAAGTACTATTCTGACCTAAGAGTCGGTTTACTAATCATAACTTGCTGCTTCCTCTTTCCATGCCCTAATTCCTCGAGGGGGCTCGGGTTACCTTCCCGATCATATTTTTATCCCTTGTTTCTCGTATTACCCCTAGTGCCGTTTTTAGAAATTTCGGCAGCATTTCCGCTTAATTTTTTAGGTTCCAGCATCTAGGAAACGCCTGAAAACCATCTATCCTGATCTAATTCTATCACGTACTATACCAGAGGCCTAGATTTTACGTAAAACTCATACTGTTTACGTAAAATCATTATATTATCACATATTTTTCTTTTCCTCCATTACAGCCATTTTCTTCTTTTTCCATACATTCTTTTCCATAATTTTCATACCAATAATCATAAAATCATATAATAGTCCCAAACAATTAAATTGCAGAACGTAAAGAGGTCAGGATTTATATCGAATTGCAGTCCGGTCTCGATGGCATAAATCGTAATTCTTCGTTCTTCATATCTGAGGTTCCGTCTTGCAATTCTGACTCCGCGGATGCGTCCGGAACGTCGAAAATAGGCCAACGGGTCATTCTTCAATTTTGGATCACTGGTCGCTGTTGGCCGTCGTTGACCGGCAGTGATTGGTTAAGGGCTTTTGCTCTCCACAACCTCATGACCATGTCTACACTGGTGGCTCTCTTCAATTTGGCCGGAATCGACGAAAATCGACGGTGGCTCCCATGATGGCGCCAGTGAATTTCTCGAAGCTTGGTCGACACAATACGACGGTTGTTGCCGTGAACCACCACATGGGTTTTGTAGTACTCTTCACCATGAACCTTTTGGGACTGGTTTCATGGCAAACGGTGGCCGGACGGCGGAGATACAGCCGTTTGAAATTCACGACTCCGGCGAGCTTCGGGCGGCGCGTACGGCGGCCGTTCCTTTGATTCGACCCACCGTTGGACTCAACTCGATGAGAGCTTTCCAACGAGACCGGCGGTGTCGAAAACAGAGGCCAGAATCGAGAGTTGGTTACTGTTCATCAATGGGGGTCGAGCGAGGAGAGAGTATTTCTTTGAACTGTTTTTACAGTTTTTCAAAATTATTCAATTTTCGCCCTTCATATACTTTTTCGCCCAAAATTTGAACATGAGCTATCCTGACTAATTTGGGCATGTTGAACCCAAATATATCAGTTTCATTTTGATTTGAGGTCATCTTGACCAGTTTCCGATACTGCGAATTCTCGGTTAAAAATTACCTTTGTACTCAATTAGCTAATTTGAGCATACAAGTAGGCTATACTAACTAATTTGGACGTGCTGAATCCAAATTTATCAGTTTCAACTTCATTCGAGGTCATCTCAACCAATTTTTGAGATTTGTGTGACCCCGTCTCGAAAAATGTGTCAGTGCCCGATTGACTAATTTGGGCATCCTGAGTCTAAATATATCATTTTTGGGTCAAGAAAATGTCGTCTTGACCCTATCCTGATACTGTGTACCTCTCAACAAAATCTACATTTTGTGCTCAAATGACTAATTTGAGCATGCTGATTCTAAATATATCAGTTTCATATCAAGAAAATGTCATTTTAACCAGTTTCTCGATACTGTGTATGACACACACACGTACACATATAAAATCACTACATTTCACATTTTAAACATGAATTTCATCGTGTACATTCCATATACTAATTTTTTCGAGAATGATGAAATTCCCCAGTCGTCACATATATAATCGGGCTCCAGCAAATCCATATGATCATCATTCTTTACCACATAACTCAATCATATGATCACTAATTTCAGAGTCACACCACTATAAACCTGAAACTGAACTCCCAATTATATACTGTATTGCGTAAGCCTGTGACAAGCTATCGTCCAATGACCTTGTCATGTATGCAGAACCCTCATATGATATCCATGATCAACCTTAGGTCAAAGTCCGTTTAATCCTACTAATCAGGCTATCTTAAAGTTCCATTACACTACCAAATAAAGAAAATGATTATTCACCATATGTGAATAAGAAGTCATCTGCCCAGCAGACGACCTAAGGCCTTGTCAATTTTCACATTCAGTATAATGCGTTTAAAAGGATACCCTTAACTCCTCATTAGAGGTATGATTCCAATATCTGTAAACGAACCCTTCATTGTATACAAGTCATGCACCCAACGAACCGGTCTATAAGCTTACTACCTCTGAGACATTTTAGCCGTTGGAACATCAAAGTACACAAGTCATATACATGAAGCTGTCTATCTACTCAGGATTAAGGTTACTGCACAATGAACGTTAAAAGCAGATCGATCCACTCAAATCGGACTTCGTAGATCAATCACGCTTTGTGACAACCGGGAAATTCAGGCAATTCTCGGATGAAAATGTACAAATGTATGTATATAACAATTTGTACTATTTAAAGAGTGAAATAAATGTATTTATATTGTTTAGAATATATGAAAATGTTCTAACAATACTGACGAGTAAAAATTCAGTGTTGGAAAAATTCACTGAATTGAAACGGGTGAAACAGTGCCAAAAACGGCATTGAAAACCCTAACCGGGACAATAAAAGACGGAAAACTTCTGGGATTAATTTTGATCAAACGGAAGCAATTTAAATTGATCCGACTGCACAGGAGACCTCAGGAACACGCCGGGACGATTTTAGGAAAATTTCGGCTCAAACCGGTATCGGTCAAAAAGTAGTCGAATTAATATGAATAGTGAAAGTCAAAGTCAACTTTTGCTTTTGCATTTATGACATCATAAATACATTTATTAAATGGAAAGAAAATGGTGGTTGGTAGCATTAATGGCCATGATCTATTTACTTTTAGATCTAAAGGCCAAGATTTGGCCAAAATTCACCATTTTTAATTTTTGAAAATTATGGAAAGAAATGGTGTTGAAAGATGTTTAATTCTTATTGGTTAATGGCCAAATTAATTGGCTTTTGGTTGCTTAAGTCGGCAACTTTAGTGACAAAGAGACCGAGACACATTTTCATGCCAAAAACCAAGAGAAAAAAATGCTAAGTGTTCTTCCATGGTGTACGTGAGCAACCCAAAGAGAAACCAAGATATCTCTTCAGTTTTTCTTCACAAAAAGTGTGCCAAAGCATTCCTTGAAGGCAAAGGAAGCAATTGACTAAGGTAACTCCCTTTGCACTTAACTTTTTCAAGGTTTTTCTTCAAGAAAACCATGGGTGAATAGTGGGAAAAAGATGGAAAATTTTTGGTTGTTTTTCCATGGTTTGATGCTTGGGTTTTGTTAAGGGCATAATTAGGAAGAAAACCATGTATTTGGTTTAAAGAAAAACCAAATTTTGGTTGGTTTTCCAAGGGTAAAACCGTGGGTTATCAAGAGTAATCAATGAAGAGTTTGTTGTGTTTAAGTGTTAACATGCTTTAAATTACATTTGGTTAAGTATAAAGCATGATTTGCATTATGGAAAGCTTAAAAAAAAATTTTGGTGTGAACTACCCTAAAAGGCCGTGGGTTATTTAGGGTTTGGTGGAAAAAAATTTTGCACGGTTTACTTGATGTTTGGATGAATTAAATCATGCATTTTATTATGTAAAGGATGGAATTGTGATTGAAAGCAAGAAAAGAAAATTTGGGGTATGTTTTTCTTAATGTGGCCGTGGGTTATGTGAGGTTAAAAACCCTAGGAATTTTGATGAAAAATACAATGAAATTGGCTTGAAAATGTGCTAAAAAAATGACATTGGAATAGCCAAAATTTGGTGGGAAAATTGAGAAATTTTGGTTAGGTTTTGAGTGTAAAAACCGAGACCAAAACTAAGGGCAAAATTGAAAAAAAATTTTGTGTAATGTGGTTCAAAATGTGAATTTGAAATTTGTGAGCTTTTATGTAAAAGTTTGGAAATCTTTTACACAAAATAGGCTTGTGGTATAGTACATGGCAGGTACATATGGTTCGAGGTGTACCTAACGCCGATAGTCTTAAAATTACGCCGAAATGCTGCCGAAATTTCGAAAACGGCATTCGGGGTAAAATGGGAATAAAAAAAAATAAAAGTTTAGGGTCGGGTCGGAAACCCGAGTCCCTAACGGAGAATTGAATAAGGAAAACCTAAGGGATGGTTCGGGAATAGTACCCCGCCCCCTTAAAAATTTAAAACGACCCCGAGGGGTGGGCGTTTTTGGAAATGAAATAAAGGTCCGAGTCGGGAATAGAAAATCCGAACCTCGGAGACCTAGGTCGGGAATGTCTAGATGAACGTTTTAAATACTAGTGAAACGTCCATTTGAGGCTCCGAAACGATAAAAAATCGCTAAACCGACGTAGGGGTCGGAATAGTGCTTCCCGAGAGTCGGGAAAGTGAAAAGTGGAAATAAAATAGAAATGAACCCGGTAATGATTAGAAAAGAGTCAGAAAAATTCCTGAGAGCCAAAAATGCAGTCTGGATGGGGAAAATTTCCGTCAGGGGCCAAATTGTAATTTTGCCAAAGTATAGGGGCAAAATCGTAATTTTACCAAAATACAGGGGCAAAATCGTAATTTTACAAAAGTTGAGAAAAATGGGGAAAATGATAAATAAAGCCTAAAAAGTTATAAATAGGTTTTATTTAAGCTTTTAAATGAAAAATAAAAGCTATAAATGGAAATGAAATTAACAGACAAAGTTTTGTCTATAGGATCCAAACATCGACCTACAAGGAGGGCGATCAAAGATCCACGAGAGAAAAAGAGAAGAGACTGATAAGGTAAGTTCAGACATTTACCTGTCTGCAACATATAGCATTATTGTTGCTAACTTTGATGTACTAACTATAAGTTAGGTACATATGTGCTACGGGCACTATTATAGAGTAGAGAGAGAGACGTAATGTGCTACGGGCACTATTGAAAATGGACACATTGTTAATTGTGCTTCGGGCACTAGAGCGAGGTTAATGAAACTCACTCATCTAAAATTAAAATGTGAACCATTCCTAACCACGGGACAATATGAAGTCACCGGGTTAAAACTTAAAAAGTCGGTAATGAAACCACTTTCTGGCGTACCAGCCTTCCGTATAGGGAGGTACTTTTGCCTTCGGGGCTATGAGATTAAGGCTGTGGAGGTCAGCACTGACGTACCGCTCCCAGTCATGTACTATTTACCTTCGGGGCTATGAGATTAAGGCTGTGGAGGTCAGCACTAATGTACCGCTCCCAGTCATGCGCACTTAAATGGTACTGCCAACCTGAGCTCAAAACCAGAACATAAGCAAAGATATTTACCTAAAACTGAAACTATGCCATAATTGAGCATAAGACAGTTTAGCGAGAATACTAACATCGTGGTAGATGTACTGTTATGACACTGTGTTGTGGTCAAAGGTACTATTCACGTATGAATAGTTGTCAATGGACTATTCATGATGAATAGTACTATTCATAGAAATTTTATTTCTTGCATGTTTGAACTTACTGAGCCTGTAGCTCACCATTTTTGCTTATGTTGCAGGTAAGCGACCAGCTCAGTAGCTTGTTTGACTGGATGGTGGACGGGATAGCGTGTGTCAAATGGGATAAATGGGCGAGGGATATGGTCCTGCCAGAGTCTTTCCGCTTAGCGATAAAAGGGGAAAAAAAAAAAGAAAACAGTTCTTTTGTAATAGTATATATTTTATGAAAGTACTGTATTATGTAAATTACTTTGTACGTGCCAACAAAGTAAATAGTGGGAAATGTTTTACATGATGTTAAAGGAAAAAAAAAAATTTCCCCAAAAAAACGTCATGATTTACTGAGAGAGAGATTAGTCGGTGACCCATGAGAGTACAATCTATCGCAGTTAGCGATAAAGCTTAACTGTAATAGTATTGTATGATCTCTACGAGGGGCGGGCCGCCACAGTTGGTATCAGAGCAAGGTTTACGGTTGGTGTAATCTAGAATACCAACTGCAGCCACAGTTGGTATCAGAGCAAGGTTTACGGTTGGTGAAGTTTAGAATACCAACTGCCGCCACAGTTGGTATCAGAGCAGTGTGACCATATCCTGATTTGACACTTCGCGCATCCTGCACCGCTATCCAAGTGAGTAGTTTACTTAAGTTTAGTTAATTATTTTCTTATATGAAAATAATTATGTTATAGGTAGCAAGATGACCAGACCTCCATATGTGAGACCACTGCTACCACGATTGAGAGGAGTATTATGGGTATGGAGGAGGTCTATTGCGAGGCCGTCTATGTCCTAACGACCGTTAATTAGACCCCCGGTGCCCGAGAGACCTCCAGTACCAGTACCCGCACCAGCGCCAGTGCCAGTAGATGTTGTACAGCCACGACCGATAGTTCATCCACCGGTAGTAGTGGACATTCTAGTTGTTGGTGGACGCCAACATATTGGAGTGAGAGTTTCGGCTCGGGCAGTACAGGCATTTCGAGCTAGCAGTCCTCCGATGTTTGACGGTAGACGACAGTCAATGGAGGCAAAGGACTGGCTCCATGCCATCGAGAGGATTATGGTGATATGCGACATCGACCGAGATATGTGGATCCAGTTGGCCGTCAGTATGTTTCAGGGAGATGCTCGAGTGTTCTGGCAGTATTGCGATCAGGAGATTTTATTAGGATTCAGTTGGGCTGAGTTCTGTCAGTGATTGGCTGATCAGTTTCCGCCTAGGGATCCGGTACCTGCTCCAGCACCCCCAAAGACACGAGAGGCAGTTACACCTGCGTATCCTGGATTCGATGAGGTTAGGGACTACATTCTCCAGACTGAGAGGATGGTCATGCTGTCTAGTGAGACAGTGATGTCTTACGCAGCACAATTTGAGGAGACCATTAGGAGAAGATGTTCGTTGCCCAACCTCACTGAAGCAAACTGTTGTGAGCTGTTTTGGAGAGGGTTACCCATGGAGTTGAGACAGAGGGTAATCAAGCTATTTTCGCCTACGCTCCAAGAGTTTGTGGTGACGATCAGGATGATCGAGAGAGAGATTCTAATCGAGCATTTGACGCAGAGTCGACGAGAGACACTGGGTCAAGATAAGATGTTTGCACGCATCTTCGGACCGAGAAGAATGATGCATGATCATGAAGCTGGACCGTCTAGACCACGAAGAGGTGATGACTCGGGACAGGGAGCATTGCCTAGGGGCAGTGACGATTCAGATGATCCAGATGATGACGAGGATCCAGAAGAATATCCTCTAGTCCCAGATACAGGAGATGTATAATCAGTAGATGCATACATGTACATAAGTAGCTTAGAGAGAAAAGCTCTTTTGTATAGACTTGTGGTCAAGATGTATAAAAAGGCTGATGTATATATATGACTGGTGATGATTATGTATGACATATAAATGTTTTGCTATGAATAAAATATCAAAATGATTATATGTTAACGATGATGTGTTACGATGATGTGGCTTTACATTACCCTAAATTTCCTGAATTAATATGATTTTACGAATGTGGTTATGGAAAAGCTAACAGTGAATTATTGTGCCATAATAGGACAATAGGCAAGATGGTGGATTTGCGTAATCGACCAGAGGGACGAGAACGACGTCCTAATGTTATGGAGAGACTGGATCAGATACAAGCTCTGTTAGAAGCTCAGATGCAAGAAAATGCTAATCTGAGGAGACGGGTAGAGGAGCTAGAACAGAGACAAGGCTCTGAGGGTACCCAAGTAGAACAAGAAGCTGAGGTGGATCCAGTTATCCCTCCAGCTATGGTACATGAGAGAGCTCCTGAACCTCAACCAGTATTAAACCTGGAACCCCTCTATGAAAGATTTAGGCGTATGAGGCCGCCAGAATTTGAAGGATCTACAAATCCTCTAGAGGCTGAAGACTGGTTGTCATCCTTACAAGTGATCATGGAGTTCATGAACCTAACCGACCGGGAAAAGGTTGCATATGCGTCTTTTGTGCTGAGAAAAGATGCTCGTTTTTTGTGGGACACTGTACGAATGAGAAGAGACGTGTCTATCATGAGTTGGGCAGAATTTCTGGAAGAATTTAACCAGAAATATTACGACCCTGCATCTCTGAGACAACAACAGACAGAATTCTCAGAATTGACTCAAGGAAACATGTCGGTAAGCGAAGTTTGCCAAAAGTTCGACCAGTTATCTCGTTTATGTCGCTATGCAGTCCCTACTGAGAGGGAGAAAATACAGAAAATGATCGGGATGTTCAGGCCAGAAATTGCTGCATTAGTAGACACTGGACAGGTACCGCCTACTTCTGTAGCAGATTATGTTAGTCGGGCCATCAGAGCTGAGTTTCACGTAGCCCGATAGAAAGAGGAAAGAGAGAAACACTGGGAGGCCAAGAAGAAGGAGAGGGCTTTGGCGAAGTCTACACAAGTTGGTCAATCGAGCAAGCCTAATCAGAATGCTAAACCCAACCAGGGCAATAATCAAGGATCCCAGCAAAACAAGAGAAAAGGCAATTTTTCTGGGAATCGCCAAGGAAATAATCGAAACCAGCAGTGAAGAACAGCTGGTAATGCGGAATCCAACGTACAAAATTGCCCTACATGCGGGAAGAGACATTCTGGGCAATACAGATTTGGGCCACTTATTTGCTATGAATGTGGAAAGGAAGGCCATTACGCCAGGAACTATCCAAACAATAGGCAGAGTGGACAAGGCACTTCCCAACAGCACCAGACACGCCCACAAGCTCATTCCCTTCAGGCCAGAGTTGAAGAGTCCCCAGTAAGGCCGCAACACCAAGAGCGTGTGCCACGTGCTGATGCTCGTGTGAGGCCAACAGCAAGGAAGATGCAGAGGCAGGAACATCGAACGTAGTGACAGGTCAGCTTCCTGTCGCTAGTCATGTAGCCTCTGTACTATTCGATTCCGTTGCTACGCATTCTTTTGTTTCCTATGCATTTGCTGACAATATAGGACTTCCTAAGGACTATATGGGAAGGGTATTTAAGACAGCTTTACCCTCTGGGGAAGTATTGTTGTCCAAATACTGGCTACCTCATGTACCAGTATATGTGGCAAATAGGGAACTATATGCGGAGTTTATCCTAATAAAGATCATGGATTACGATGTGATTCTAGGCATGGATTTCCTAGGGAAATATCAAGCTACGATCGACTGCCGAAATCGAAAGATAGTATTCCAACCCGAGGAAGAAGAGAGTTTCGAGTACGTTGATACTTCTCGAAAACCCGGGAAGATGATGATCAGTTCGCTGAGAGCAAGCAAGCTGATAGCCAGTGGTTGTATGGGATATCTGGCATATGTGGTGGCTACTACAGAGGAACAAAAGCTTCAACCTGAAGCTGTTCCCGTTGTTAATGAATTTCTTGACGTATTTCTGGAAAAGTTACCAGGGATACCTCTAGAGAGAGAAATCTCGTTCGAAATTGAGTTGATGCCTGGAACCGCACCTATTTCCAAAGCACCATACCGCATGGCTCCAGTGGAGTTAAAGGAGCTGCAGGAATAATTAAAGGAGCTTTTGGATAAAGGATTCATCAGACCAAGTTATTCTCCGTGGGGTGCACCTATGTTGTTCGTCAAGAAAAAGGATGGAACATTCCGTTTGTGCATTGATTACCGAGAGTTAAATAAGGTTACGATCAAGAATAGGTATCCGTTACCTAGAATTGATGACCTATTCGACCAGTTAAAAGGCGCAGCGGTATTTTCCAAGATCGACTTACGATCAGGATATCACCAGTTGAGAATTAAAGAAAGTGATATTCCTAAGACGGCATTTAGGACTCGTTATGGTCACTACGAGTTTCTTGTGATGCCATTTGGATTAACAAATGCACCGGCAGCGTTCATGGATTTAATGAACAGAATCTTTAAAGAGTATTTGGATAAGTTTGTCATTGTATTTATTGATGACATTCTTATATACTCAAAGACTCATAAGGAGCACCAGGAGCATCTGAGGGTCGTGCTGAATGCGATAAGGAAGCATCAACTATATGCCAAATTCTCAAAATGTGAGTTTTGGCTGGACATAGTACATTTCCTCGGACATGTTGTATCCCAGGAAGGTATTGCTGTAGATCCGACAAAGGTAGATGCAATTAACCAGTGGCCTGCACCCAAGAGTGTGACGGAAATACGCAGTTTCTTGGGGCTAGCTGGTTATTATCAGCGATTTGTAGAGGGATTTGCGCGTTTAGCTGCACCTCTTACTGCTCTTACACGCAAAGAAAGGAAGTACGAGTGGACTACGGAATGCGAAAGAAGCTTCTAGGAGTTAAAGAGGCGACTGACAAGCGCATCAATCCTTACGCTTCCCACTGAAGGGGAGAAGTTTGTAATCTACAGTGATGCATCGAAAATAGGATTGGGAGCAGTCCTGATGCAAGGCGGCAAGGTGATTGCCTATGCTTCCCGTCAATTAAAGGATCATGAAAGGAATTATCCTACGCATGACCTTGAACTTGCTGCAATAGTGTTTGCACTTAAAATTTGGCGACACTATCTCTATGGAGCTCAATGTCAGATTTTCACTGATCACCAAAGCCTGAAGTATTTCTTCACGCAAAAAGAGCTCAATATGCGACAAAGACAATGGTCAAAACTGGTGAAGGACTATGATTGTGAAATCCTATACCATCCAGGGAAGGCCAACCGTGTAGCGGATGCTCTTAGTAGAAAGTCTACCATATCGCACCAGCTACCGATAAACAGGCTTCCAAAGCCATTGCAGCAAGAGATAAATTCTTTGAACTTGGAGCTGATATCTGGAAGACTAGCTGCACTCCAAGTGGAATCATCGCTATTTGAGGAGATAAAGGAAGCTCAGAGGCGAGATCCAACAATAACAAATTCTCAAGAAGGAATTTCCAAGGAGGGAATGATCCTTTATCAAGGAAGGATAAATGTTCCAGCTGATGAGGAACTTTGAAGACGGATCATGTCAGAAGCCCATGAGACACCCTATTCGGTTCATCCCGGAGCTAGTAAGATGTATCAGGACTTGAAGTTACAGTTCTGGTGGAAAGGGATGAAGAACGATATAGCGAAATTCGTGAGCAGATGCATGACCTGTCAGAGAATCAAAGCGGAACATAAACATCCAGCAGGAAGATTGGAACCGTTGGAGATTCCTGAATGGAAATGGGAACACATTACGATGGATTTTGTAGTGGGACTCCCAAAAACCCGAGAAGGTTATGATGCCATCTGGGTTATTGTGGACAGACTGACCAAGACGACACGGTTTATAGCTGTCAAGATGACCTTTTCGTTGGAAAAGTTTGCTCAGTTGTACATCACTCATGTCGTCAGACTACATGGAGTACCAAAATCCATTGTATCAGATCGAGATGCACGGTTCACTTCGAATTTCTGGAAGTGTGTGCAAGAGGCCATGGTTACTGAATTGAGACTCAGTACGGCATTTCATCCGCAAACAAACGGACAGTCAGAGCAGACAATTCAAACGGTAGAGGACATGCTTCGAGCTTGTGTAATGGATTTTACAGGAAATTGGAACGAGAAGTTACCATTGATTGTATTCTCATACAATAATAGTTACCAAGCTTCGATAGGCATGGCACCTTACGAGGCTTTGTACGGACGGAAGTGCAGATCACCATTACACTGGTATGATTTGCGAGAGAAGCAGTTGCATAAGACGGACTTCATAAAAGAGACTTCCGATGCAGTTGCTAGAATTCAGCGTCAAATGAAAATTGCGCAAAGCCGACAAAAGTGTTATGCGGACAAGAGGCGGAGATCCTTGGAGTTCGATAAAGGAGACTTCGTATTTCTTAAAGTATCGCCTATGAAAGGGATTATGCGTTTCGGTAAGAAGGGGAAACTTAGTCCAAGATATATTGGACCTTATGAAATTATCGAACGCATTAGAAAGGTCGCTTACAAATTAGCGCTACCTCCAGAATTGTCGGCAGTGCATAATGTATTTCATCTGTCGATGCTGAGAAAATATATACCAGATCCGTCCCATGTGCTGAAGCATGAGCCTATTCAAATCCATGAGGATTTGACATATGAGGAACAACCTATTCAAGTACTAGCTCGTGAAGAGAAAGTACTGAGGAATAAGACAATCCCACTAGTGAAAATTCTATGGAAAAATCACAACATTGAAGAAGCTACGTGGGAACGAAAAGATGAGATGAGGAGTTATACCCCCATTTGTTCTAATTTTCGAGGACGAAAATTTTATAAGGAGGGGTGAATGTGACAACCGGGAAATTCAGGCAATTCTCGGATGAAAATGTACAAATGTATGTATATAACAATTTGTACTATTTAAAGAGTGAAATAAATGTATTTATATTGTTTAGAATATATGAAAATACTCTAACAATACTGATGAGTAAAAATTCAGTATTGGAAAAACTCGATGAATTGAAACGGGTGACACGGTGCCAAAAACGGCATTGAAAACCCTAACCGGGACAATAAAAGACGGAAAACTTCCGGGATTAATTTTGATCAAACGGAAGCAATTTAAATTGATCCGACTGCACAGGAGACCTCAGGAACACGCTGGGACGATTTCAGGAAAATTTCGGCTCAAACCGGTATCGGTCAAAAAGTAGTCGAATTAATATGAATAGTGAAAGTCAAAGTCAACTTTTGCTTTAGCATTTATGACATCATAAATCCATTTATTAAATGGAAAGAAAATGGTGGTTGGTAACATTAATGGCCATGATCCATTTACTTTTTAATCGAAAGGCCAAGATTTGGCCAAAATTCACCATTTTTAATTTTTGAAAATTATGGAAAGAAATGGTGTTGAAAGATGTTTAATTCTTATTGGTTAATGGCCAAATTAATTGACTTTTGGTTGCTTAATCGGCAACTTTAGTGACAAAGAGGCCGAGACACATTTTCATGCCAAAAACCAAGAGAAAAAAATGCTAAGTGTTCTTCCATGGTGTACGTGAGCAACCCAAAGAGAAACCAAGATATCTCTTTAGTTTTTCTTCACAAAAAGTGTGCCAAAGCATTCCTTGAAGGCAAAGGAAGCAATTGACTAAGGTAACTCCCTTTGTACTTAACTTTTTCATGGTTTTTCTTCAAGAAAACCGTGGGTGAATAGTGGGAAAAAGATGGAAAATTTTTGGTTGTTTTTCCATGGTTTGATGCTTGGGTTTTGTTAAGGGCGTAATTAGGAAGATAGTATTGTATGATCTCTACGAGGGGCGGGCCGCCACACGCTTTTGTCCCGGTCTAATATGTCACCACCAAGCAACATATTTATATCTCTACTTGGGAGTCAATGCTCCAGACAGTCAAGACAAACCGTCCTCACCATGGCTTCAGACAACATAATAGTCTTAACATGAGTTAGATGTTCGGTCTAACCCTATAGACTACAGACCTTAGTTTAGACCATTTATTTTAGAACATTGTCTTCTCACATACAAAAGTCCATTGCATGCAACGTTCTAATAGTTTTAACATAAGCAATCATGGAGCTATATTTGCTTACATTTACTTTAACATGTACAATCTAATTGAGGATAGACAGCAATGTAATGAATAACCTCTATATATAATTTTATTATCCAGTTCAAAATAAATACAAAAGTGTATTTATTTCTCGCATACAAAAGTGGGAGATTGTTAGGAAATGCCCTAAGCATTAGAGACATTTTGATGTATTTATTTTGAACTGGATAATAAAATTATATATATAAAGGTTATTCATTACATTGCTATCTGTCCTCATCTTATTTACATGTTAAAGTAAATGTAAGCAAATATGGCTCCCTGACTGCTTGTGTTAAACTGTTAGAACGTTGCATGCAATGGACTTTTGTATGCGAGAAGACAATGTTCTAAAGTTAGTAGTCTAAACTATGGTCTGTAGTCTGTGGGGTTAGACCGAGCATCTAACTCATGTTAAGACTATTATGTTGTCTAAAGCCTTGGAGGGGACGGTTTGTCTTGACTGTCTAGAGCTGGACTCCCAAGTAGAGACATAGATATGTTGCTTGGTGGTGACATATTAGACCAGGACTTAAGCATGATTGATCTACGAAGTCCGCTTTGAGTGGATCGATCCACTTTTGACGTTCATTATACAGTAACCTTAATCCCGAGTAAAAGGACAGCTTCATGTATATGACTTCTATACTTTGATGTTCCAATGGCTAAAGCGTCTTAGAGGTAGTAGGCTTATAGACTGGTTCGTTGGGTGCATGACTTGTATACGATGAAGGGTTCATTTACAGTTATCGGAATAATAGCTCTAACGAGGAGTTAAGGGTATCCTCTTAAAAGCATTATACTGAATGTGAAAATGGACAAGGTCTTGGGTCGTCTGCTGGGCGGATGACTTCTTATTCACATATGGTAAATAATCATTTTCTTTATTCGATAGTATAATGGAACTTTAAGATAGCCTGATCAGTAGGATTAAACGGACTTTGGCCTAAGGCTGATCATGGATATCATATGAGGGTTCTGCATACATGACAAGGTTATTGGATGATAGCTTGTCACAGACTTACGTAATACGGTATATAATTGGGAGTTCAGTTTCAAGTTTATAGTGGTGTGACTCTGAAACTAGTGATCATATGATTGAGTTGTTCGGCAAAAGAATGATGATCATGTGGATTTGCGGGAGCTCGATTATATATGTCCAATCAGTCCCTCTACTAGCTCCACATAATTCCTTAATGTTTGGCAAATTGATTTGTGTATGCTATTGGCTAGTTTTATGCATGGATGGTGATGACACAGGATTAGGATGGTAGACAAGATTCTCTCCGGTTGGATTCAGATTTTTTTTTGGATAATAGAGTACACAATTATTCGAACTCCAAATAAAGTTGCCATGATTTTATTTGAGATTGGATTGGAGTTGTAGAAAATTATCCATGAGAACAAGAATTTGAAACACAACTGTTTTGTGTATTTTGAAATTTAAAATTTGAAATTTGAAATTTGAAATTTGAAATTTGAATTTAAAATTTGAATTTGAAATTTGAATTTGAAATTTGAATTTGAAATTTAAATTTGAAATTTGAAATTTGAAATTTAAATTCGAATTTGAAATTTGAAATTCAAATTTTGAATCACAGTCCAAGTGGGATTCGAATTTGTTATGGAAAATCCATAAGGTTTGAAATTCAAATTTGAGTTGGATTTAGAGAGGATAATCTTGTTAGAATCCTACTTGAATTTTGGATCTAAATCCTAACAAAAGGTGGACGAAATTTTGAGGATAATCCTTAATAGAATTTCGGTTTTTGTGGATAAGGTTCAAGGGAAAAATTCAAGTTTCAATCCCAGTTGAATTTGGATTCTCTCCTCCCTGAAAAGTGGCCGAATTTTGGAGTTTTTCTCCTAGGAAAATTCGGTTATTTTGGATAAGGATGAGATAAGATTCAAGCTTGAAAATCCTAGTCGAATTTTAATTCTCCCTTATCCTAAAAGTGGCCAAATTTGTGGAGGAGATTTTTGTTAGGAAATGCCCTAAGTATTATAGACATTTTGATGTATTCATTTTGAACTGGATAATAAAATTATATATAGAGGTTATTCATTACATTGCTATCTGTCCTCATCTTATTTACATGTTAAAGTAAATATAAGCAAGTATGGCTCACTGACTGCTTGTGTTAAAACTATTAGAATGTTGCATGCAATGGACTTTTGTATGTGAGAAGACAATGTTCTAAAGTTAGCGGTCTAAACTATGGTCTGTAGTCTATGGGGTAAGACCGAGAATCGAACTCATGTTAAGACTATTATGTTGTCTAAAGCCTTGGAGGGGACGGTTTGTCTTGACTGTCTGGAGCTGGACTCCCAAGTAGAGACATAGATATGTTACTTGATGGTGACACATTAGACCGGGACTAAAGCGTGATTGATCTACGTAGTCCGCTATGAGTGGATCAATCTGCTTTTGATGTTCATTATGCAATAACCTTAATCCTGAGTAAATGAACTACTTCATGTATATGACTTGTGTACTTTGATGTTCCAATGGCTAAAGCGTCTCAGAGGTAGTAAGCTTATAGACCGGTTCGTTGGGTGCATGACTTGTATACGATGAAGGGTTTGTTTGCAGATATCAGAATCATAGCTCTAAGGAGTTAAAGGTATCCTCTTAAAAGCATTATACTGAATGTGAAAATGGACAAGACCTTGGGTCGTCTGCTGGGCGGATGACTTCTTATTCGCACATGGTGAATAATCATTTTCTTAATTCGGTAGTATAATGGAACTTTAAGATAGCCTGATCAGTAGGATTAAACGGACTTTGACCTAAGGCTGATCATGGATATCATATGAGGGTTTTTCATATATGACAAGGTCATTGGATAGTAGCTCGTCACAGGCTTACGTAATACGGTATATAATTGGGAGTTCAGTTTTAGGTTTATAGTGGTGTGACTCTGAAATTAGTGATCATATGATTGAGTTGTTCGGTACAGAATAATGATCATATGGAATCACGGGAGCTCGATTATATATGTCCAATCAGGCCCTCTACTAGCTCCACATAATTCCTTAACGTTTGGCAAATTGATTTGTGTATGCTATTGGCTAGTTTATTATGCATGGATGGTGATGACACAGGATTAGGATGGTAGACAAGATTCTCTCTGGTTGGATTCAGATTTTGTTTTGGATAATAGAGTACGCAATTATTCAAACTCCAAATAAAGTTACCATGATTTTATTTGAGATTGGATTGAAGTTGTAGAAAATTATCCATGAGAACAAGAATTTGAAACACAACCGTTTTGTGGATTTTGAAATTTGAATTTTGAAATTTGAAATTTGAATTTTGAAATTTGAATTTGAAATTTGAATTTGAAATTCAAATTTGAAATTTGAATTTGAAATTCAAATTTGAAATTTGAATTTGAAATTCAAATTTGAAATTTGAAATTTGAAATTTGAAATTTGAATTTGAAATTCGAATTTGAAATTTGAAATTCAAATTTTGAATCACAGTCCAAGTGGGATTCGAATTTGTTGTGAAAAATCCACAAGGTTTGAAATTCGAATTTGAGTTGGATTTGGAGAGGATAATTTTGTTAGAATCCTACTTGAATTTTGAATCCAAATCCTAACAAATTATGGACGAAATTTTGAGGATAATCCTCAATGGAATTTCGGTTTTTGTGGATAAGGTTCAAGGGAAAAATTCAAGTTTCAATCCTAGTTGAATTTGGATTCTCTCCTTCCCTGAAAAGTGGCCGAAATTATGGAGGAAATCTCCTAGGAAAATTCGGTTATTTTGGATAAGGTTGAGATAAGATTCAAGCTTGAAAATCCTAGTCGAATTTTGATTCTCCCTTATCCTAAATGTGGCCGAATTTTTGGAGGGAAAATCTCCTAAGAAATTTCTTATTTTTTGGTTGAAAAAGGGAGATAAAATTCTAGTTAAAATCTTGTTTAGATTTGGATTGGATTTATCCTAAATAAACCGAATTTTATTGTCAGGATTTTCCCATGGAAAATTCAGATTTTATGTATATGGATAAGGGAGAATATCTTTTCCTAATCCAATTCGAATTCAGAGAATCACCTCATGCAGGTCTATAAATAGAGGTCCTGTCACTCCAGTTCTCTCAGACCACAGACTCTCAGGTGAGCAGGCTTAATGTTGCACAGCTCATCGTGACAATAAGTTCTTTAGAGATCTGGGTGGTCGGAAGAAGACTAGCAGTGCTAGCATACCGATCTAGGTTCAGAGTGCCCACATACTCAGCCATTCGGGAATTGAAGAATAGTAGAGAAGGCTAGTTGGTTGAATCCTCTGGTCATTCTCCTCCTGCAAGATTGGCGTCCTTGAGGTATGAGTTTTAATTGTTGTTGGTTTATTGTATATGGCATCATGAGATATTTAACGATCTAAAAATTTTTATTGTTCCGCTGCGCCACTCTGATACGTTTTTACTTTTTCCTACAATTTTCTCCTAGGAATTTCGGATTTTTTGGTTGAAAAAGGGGAGATAAAATTCTAGTTAAAATCTTGTTTAGATTTGGATTGGATTTATCCCATTATGGCCTAATTTTATTGTTGGGATTCTCCCTTGGAAAATTCAGATTTTATGGTTATGGATAAGGGAGAATATCTTTTACTAATCCAATTTGAATTCAGAGAATCACCTCATGCAGGTCTATAAATAGAGGTCCTGTCACTCCAGTTCTCTCAGACCACAGATTCTTAGGTGAGCAGGCTTAATGTTGCACAGCTCATCGTGACAATAAGTTCATTAGAGATCTGGGTGGTCGGAAGAAGACTAGCAGTGCTAGCATACCGATCTAGGTTCAGAGTGCCCACATACTCAGCCATTCGGGAATTAGAGAATAGTAGAGAAGGCTAGTTGGTTGAATGCTCCGGTCATTCTCCTCCTGCAAGATTGGCGTCCTTGAGGTATGAGTTTTAATTGTTGTTGGTTTATTGTATATGGCATCACGAGATATTTAACGATCTAAAAATTTTTATTGTTCCACTGCGCCACTCTGATACGTTTTTACTGATTTATTTTCCTACAATTTTCTCCTAGGAATTTCGGATTTTTTGGTTGAAAAAAGGGAGATAAAATTCTAGTTAAAATCTTGTTTAGATTTGGATTGGATTTATCCTATTATGGCCGAATTTTATTGTTGGGATTCTCCCTTGGAAAATTCAGATTTTATGGTTATGGATAAGGGAGAATATCTTTTACTAATCCAATTTGAATTCAGAGAATCACCTCATGCAGGTCTATAAATAGATGTCCTGCCACTCCAGTTCTCTCAGACCACAGACTCTCAAGTCAGCAGGCTTATTGTTGCACAGCCCACCGTGACAATAAAGTTCTTTAGAGATCTAGGTGGTCGGAAAAAGACTAGCAATGCTAGCATACCGATCGAGGTTCAGAGTGCCCACACACTCGGCCATTCGGGAATTGGAGAATAGTAGAGAAGGCTAGTTGGTTGAAGCCTCCGGTCATTCTCCTCCTGCAAGATTGGCGTCCTTGAGGTATGAGTTTTAATTATTGTTGGTTTATTGTATATGGCATCATGAGATATTTAACGATCTAAAATTTTTTATTGTTCCGCTGCGCCACTCTGATGCGTTTTTACCGATTTATTTTCCTACAATTGGTATCAGAGCTATCTCATGACTATGCCATGTATATAAATTAGACAATTACTTTGTCTTTTTATTTATGTATGGATTTGATATTTAGAGAATGGCATTCTAGGGTTCCTTTATGTTGTTATCATGGATTATGTATAAAGTATGTGGTTTTTTTAATTTTATGAACTATTATAAGCATGCTTGTTTATGCCGGTTATGGTTCCTTAGAATTTAGAAAAATTGTATCTAGGAATTTTTATGTAACCATGGGAGCAGTTTATTAACACTGTAATTTTCCCATGAATTTTAATTTTTGTCTCTTAGAATTTTATGGTTAGAATTTTTTGTACACCGGAAACGGTTTAGGAAATTTTATGTAATTATTCTTGGAGGAGATTGAAGATTGAAGACCGTAATTTATTTTTTCCAAAAAGTTATATTTGATTTAAAGATTGAAATTTTGATTGCGTGGAAAATTTCAATTTAATTGGGATTCAAATTAATTTTTGGAGATCTTAATAGGTAAATTGAAATATGGCATGAAAATTGAGACATGACCCCTCGGGATAGGCCGACGGGCCTTGGCGGGGCTGCAGCCCTTGCCCTCGGGCAGGATGGGGTTGAGGTAGCCCTTGTGCAGGCCATAACCACCCACGGCCGTAGGCTTGGCCTGCAGCTGAGGGTGGCCGTGGCCTACCCAAGGCTGGCCGCAGCCTGGGCGTGCAGCCTGGCACTGCAGGCTTGGCCTGTAGCCCGGCAAGGCTGCACATAGGGGGCAGCCGTGGGCTGCCAGCCCTTTTGGGGCTGGTGGCTGCCCACGGCGGCTGCCGCCTTCGGGGCTGGCTATGCGACGGTCTAAAAATCAGAAAATTTTGATTTTTAAATTTGAGATTTAATTTTAAATCATGTTTAAAAATATGTAATTGAAAATTTGAAATTTTGAAATTACATATTATTACACATGATGTTTAAAATTGTTTAAAATTTAAATTTGAAATTTAAATTTGGAGTTTGAATTTGAAATTTACATTTTTGGAGATTTAAATTTTAAATAATTCTTGGGATGAGAAATAAATGGAGAGGCTACATAAAGATGGATACAATAATACGGAACAAAATTCAAGACCCAAAGAATGCTTTGGATGGAATTTTGTAATCTTTATTTTCTTTGTTCTAGGATGGAACCATAACTTGGTTATTCTATCAATTATTTTTTCTGTGATATGTCATGGATGTATAAATATGTATTGATGGATGCTTTGTATGCATATTTGATAACATGTCATATAGGATAGGTGAGTGCCGCTCATACTATATTGATCATACATAATTTGTCAAAACTTGCATGTTTTTCAAAATATTGAGTGGGAGAGGGTTTCAAACAAAACCCACGGCCTCCATTGTTGATCCATATGTGAAAGCGTGGTAACGCCTCGCGTCAGTTCTGCCCTGACCACACCCCTCGGTAGGTGTTTACCACTGCCGGTATACTAGATTGGATCTCCTATATGGAAAACGTGTTCGGGTACGATCCTATTCATGACCACCCCTCGGTGGCTTGGTAGGACGTGGATCGGGCTACGTAAACAATGGTTATACACTCAAGACTTGTTTAGTTATTCACCTTCCCTAGAAGCTTTGTTAACTAAACTGGTGGCTAAATAAGCGGTTATCAATATATGTCTTAACCTTGGAGGATTTAAGGCAACATATATTAATTGGACGAGGTCCATGTTCCGGCTATTTGTTTTCATGACCACCCCTCGGTGGCTTGGGGCAATAGGTGCTGTGAATTACCGTTGCAATGCTTCATGTTTTTTTCAAGTTTCATGTAGGAACATACTTGTATGTTTTATTTGCTAAATTATCTGTATATTTGCTTGGGCTTTGTAATGATGTCTAGTATAATTTTATTTCAGTTCAAAATGTCACCGACACCCTTCATTTCAATACTTACTGAGAATAAACTGAATGGCAACAATTATAAAGATTGGAAAAGAAATCTATTAATAGTTCTCAGCTGCGAGAGACACAAGTTCGTACTGGACGAACCAAGCCCACCAGGGCCAAAACCTGACACACAGCTTGAGGAAGTCCCGGTTGCCTATACTCGTTGGAGAGAATCCAATGATATAGCTCGGTGCTACATCCTTGCTAGCATGACGAGTGCTTTACAAAAGCAGCATGAGACTTATCAGGTTGCTAGGGAGATCATGGACAATCTGGAGGACATGTTTGGAGGCTAATAAAAATTGGCTCGATAGTCCGCTATCACCAGCATTATGAACTCTAAGCAAAAGGCGGGTACTTCGGTGAAGGACCATATGATCACTCTAATGGGATTCTTCGCTGAGGCTGCCAACAATGATGCTGAGTTGGACTACAACGCCCAGATCGAGATGGTGTTCAAGACTCTGTCTAAAGATTTTGTGGGGTTTAAGGCCACATACAATCTGGTGACAAAGGAGTTAGGACTAACTGAGCTCATGAAGCAACTTCAGGCTTATGAGCAGATGATCAAGGATGGGGATGTTGTCCAACCCAAAGGTGAGGCCAATTTGGCGGAATCTTCCAAACCCTCACGGAAGAGGAAGAGGCCAAATCAGAAGCAAGCGGCTTCCAGTTCTTCTAATCCTCCTGTCTCGGATGGGAAGAAGAAGAAGAAGAAGACGAAGAAGCCCAAGGACCCTAAAAAGTCCAAGTGCTTTTGTTGTGGGAAGGTAGGTCACTTCAAGAAGGCTTGCCAGGAAATCCTAGCCGCCAAGGGCAAGGAAGGTAAGGAACTTCTTTACTTAGAAGCATGTTCGATGGAAGAATCGAAAGACACTTGGGTCATTGATTCGGGCGCCACTAATCATGTTTGTGTTTCTATGTAGGGGTTCGTGGAAACGAGAAGTCTATATGATAGGAGCCTCTCGTTACGAACTGGGGACGACAACTTGGTGGTGGCTGAGGCAGTGGGAGATGTTTACCTTTATTTTGATCAATTTAGGTTTATTTTATTAAAAGACTGTTTTTATGTTCCTAATTTTAGGGGGAACCTTATATCGATAGCTTGTTTAATAAAGGATTCTTATTCAGTTTCTTTTAGTAAAAGAGTTGATATTCGTAGAAATAAGTCTTTTATCTGTTCTGGATGGATAGATAGAAACCTATATTTGATCAAACCAAAGATGTACTCACTGCTTGACACTGAATTAATTGATAACTCTAAAAGGTTGAAAGTTTCTCACTCTAACAAGGCGTATCTTTGGCATTTAAGACTTGGTCATATTAATCAGGATAGGATTCAAAGATTGGTGAAAGACGGTCTTCTGGAATCTCTGGAGGAGGTACGACTTCCCCAATGTGAGTCTTGTCTAGAGGGTAAAATGACTAAGAGGTCTTTTGGAGCTAAGGGTACAAGGGCTCAGGAGCTCTTAGAAATTGTGCATACTGACGTATGTGGCCCCATGAACATCACAGCACGAGGAGGGTTCAAGTATTATGTCTCTTTTATAGATGATTACTCGAGGTATGGATATGTGTATCTGATGCACCGCAAGAGCGAAACCTTTGACAAGTTCAAAGAGTATCGTGCAGAAGTGGAAAAGCAATTGGATAAATCCATAAAGACACTTCGATCTGATCGAGGTGGTGAATATCTCTCTGACGAATTTCTAGGACATCTTGTAGAAAATGGGATATTATCCCAATTGACTGCACCTGGTACTCCACAATAGAATGGTGTAGCCGAAAGGAGAAACAGGACCTTATTGGATATGGTACGGTCCATGATGAGTTATTCAACGCTGCCATTATCATTTTTGGGATATGCTTTACAAACAACATGCTATATTCTGAACCAGGTTCCAAGCAAATTGATTCCCAGAACTCCGTACGAATTGTGGCGTGGTAGGAAGCCCTCCCTGGTGTAAGGACCCTTATATTTATGAAACCTAAATTGTATATAATGGAAAATTGAAGAATAAATTTGGGTTAGTTTGATGCCTTTTAGTGCAAATTTAAATACAGTCAGGTACACGACCGTATAAACGGCCATGTATCGTTTAAACTGTTGAATTGTTAAAAGCCGTGTAGGTGAACATGGCCGTGTAGTGTAACATGGTTAGGTACACAGCTGTGTAAGTGGCCATGTACTGCTCGGGTAGAAGAACATGTTTCCAGGATATGGTCTTGTTGAGGAGTCTTAACTGGTACACGTACGTGTTGCCTTATACACGCCCTTGTAAGAACCCGTGTAGAAGGCCGTGTATTGAGCAAAGAGCCACGGCAAAGACTCTCATAATGCATGAAACTAATTACCATGCAACGAGTAATTAAGTTGAAAAATACAGTATATTTTCCAGTTGAATAGATTAAACAGGAACAATAATGTTTAATTATTGTTCATGTAGTGAAAGGGGTGATCGATAGTGAAATCGGTCCATCCTATTATTGGTATAAGTGTTTAAGATATGCAGTATCAGGAAACTGGTCCAGATGATCATTTCTGGACACAAGACTGGTGAACAGATCATCAGAATGCTCGAATCGATCATTTGAGCATAACACCAATAAATACCTTAGCAAAGGTATAGTATCGAGAACAATGGTCCAGATGACCTCTTCTCGCCTAGAGACTGACAAAATCGGAGTCAAAACTCTCAGACTGGTTAGTCAAACAAAAAAAATAGTGAATAGTAAATAGTAGAAATGTGACAACCGGGAAATTCAGGCAATTCTCGGATGAAAATGTACAATTGTATGTATATAACAATTTGTACTATTTAAAGAGTGAAATAAATGTATTTATATTGTTTAGAATATGTGAAAATGTTCTAACAATACTGACGAGTAAGAATTCAGTGCTGGAAAAATTCACTGAGTTGAAACGGGTGAAACGGTGCCAAAATCGGCATTGAAAACCCTAACCGGAGCAATAAAAGACGGTAAACTTCCGGGATTGATTTTGATCAAACGGAAGCACATTAAATTGATCCAACTGCACAGGAGATCTCAGGAACACGCCGGGATGATTTCGGGAAAATTTCGGCTCGAACCGGCATCGGTCAAAAAGTAGTCGAATTAATGTGAATAGTGAAAGTCAAAGTCAACTTTCACTTTTGTAATTATGACATCATAAATCTAGATTAATAAATGAAAGAAAATGGTGGTTGGTGGAATGAAAGGCCATGATTCATTTAGCTTTTGATCTAAAGGCCAAGATTTGGCCAAAAATTACCATTTTTAATTTTTGAAAAATGGGGAAAGAAATGGCATGGAAAGATGTCAAATTTTGATTGGTTTAGAGCCAAATTAATTGGCTTTCTTGCATGGTTAAGTCGGCAACTTTGTAACAAAAGGGCCGAAACATTTTTTCAAAGCAAAAACCAAAAGAAAATTTTCTAAGTTATCTTCCATGGAGTCTACGTGAGCCACCCAAGGGAAACCAAGTTTTCTCTTCAACATTTCTTCACAAAAAGTGTGTCAAAACACTCCTAGAAGATAAAGGAAGCATTAGACCAAGGTAACTTCCCTTGCACCTCAATTTTTCATGGTTTTTCCTCAAGAAATCCGTGGGTGAATAGGGATTGGAAGATGGAAAAATTTTGGTTGTTTTTCATGGATTTGATGTTGGGTTTTGTTAAGGATGAAATAAGTAAGAAAACCATGCAAATTCATTAAAGAAAAACCGAAATTTTGTTGGTTTTTCAAGGGGAAATCCGTGGGTTACCTTAGGTAACCAATGAGAAAACTTTGTGGTTAATGGTTAACATGCTTTCTAAGTTTAAATTTGTGAAGAATAAAGCTTGTATTTCATTATGAAAAGCTTGGAAAAAATTTCTTGTGTGAAATACATGATGTGGCCGTGGGTTGTTAATGGTTTGGAAGAAAAATTTTCATTAGTTTATGTGATATTTGGTTGATTGAAATCATGCAAATTAATGTGTAAATGGTGGCAATGTGAATGAAAGAATGAAACAAAAATGTTTGGCATGTGTTTCATTAAATGGCCGTGGGTTATACAAGGGTTAAAAACCCTAAGAAATTGGTTGAAAATGCAAAGAAAATGGGCTTGAAAATGTGTTAAAAACGTGACATTTGAATGGCCTAAAATGTGGTGAGAGTTTGACAAAATTTGGTTCGGTTTAGTTGTGAAAACCGAAACCAAATTAAGGGTAAAAATGTGAAAAAAATTTTGTAATGTGGGTGATAATGTGAAATTTGAAATTTGTGGGCTTTTATGTAAAAGTTTGGAAAACTTTTACATAAAATAGGCTTGTGGTATAGTACGTGGCAGGTACATACGGTTCGAGGCGTACCTAACGCCGGAAGCCTTAAAATTACGTCGAAATGCTGCCGAAATTTCAAAAAACGGCATTCGGGGTAAAATAGGAATTTAAATTAAAAGTTAGGGCCGGGACGGAAACCCGAGTCCCTAACGGAAAAGTGAATAAGGAAAATTTAAGGGGTGGGTCGTGAATAGTAACCCGTCCCCTTAAAAATGAAAAACGCGTGTGAGATTGAAAAACCGACCCCGGGGGGGGGGGGGGGGCGTTTTTGGAAATAAAATAAAGGCCCGAGTCGGGAACGGAAAACCCGAGCCTCGGAGACCTAGGTCGGGAAAGTCTAGATGAACGTTTTAAATACTAGTGAAACGTCCATTTGAGGCTCCGAAACGATAGAAAATCGCTAAACCGACGTGAGGGTCGGAATAGTACTTCCCGAGGGCCGGGAAAACAAAAAGTGGAAATAAAATAGAAACGAACCCGGTAATGATTAGAAAAGAGTCAGAAAAGTTCCTGAGAGCCAAAAATGCAGTCTGGATCAATAAAATTCCGTCAGGCGCAAAACTGAAATTTTACCAAAATATTGGGGCAAAATCGTAATTTTACAAAAGTTGGGGGAAAACGGTGAAAATAATAAATAAAACCTAAAAAGTTATAAATAGGTTTTATTTAAGCTTTTTAATGAAAAATAAAAGCTATAAATGGGAAAGAAATTAACAGACATAGTTTTGTCTGTAGGATCCCAAAATCGGCCTACAAGGAAGGCGATTCAAGATCCAAGAGAGAGAAAGGGAACAGTCTGATAAGGTAAGTTCAGACATTTACCTGTCTGCAACATATAGCAATATTGTGCTAACTTTAATGTACTAACTATAAGTTAGGTACATATGTGCTACGGGCACTATTATAGAGTAGAGAGAGAGACGTAATGTGCTACGGGCACTATAAGAATGGGACACATGGTTAATTGTGCTTCGGGCACTAGAGCGAGGTTAATGAAACTCACTCACCTAAAATTAAAATGTGAACCATTCCTAACCACGGGACAATGTGAAGTCACCGGGTTAGAAGTGTAAAAAGTCGGTAATGAAACCACTTTCTGGCGTACCAGCCTTCCGTACAGGGAGGTACTATTTTTGCCTTCAGGGCTATGAGATAAGGCTGTGGAGGTCAGCACTGATGTACCGCTCCCAGTCATGTAAAATTTTGCCTTCGGGGTTATGAGATCAAGGCTGTGGAGGTCAGCACTAATGTACCGCTCCCAGTCATGCACACTTAAATGGTACTGCCAACCTGAGCTCAAAACCAGAACGTAATTAAAGATAATGACCTAAAACTGAAACTGTGCCATAATTGAGCATAAGACAGTTTAGTGAGAGCACTAACATCGCGGTAGATGTACTAGTGTGAGACAGTGTTGTGGTCAAACTTACTATTCACCATGAATAGTGGTCAAAGTTACTATTCACGTATGAATAGTGGTCAAAAGACTATTCATGATAAATAGTACTATTCATAGAAATTTTATTTCTTGCATGTTTGAACTTACTGAGCCTGTAGCTCACCATTTTTGCTAATGTTGCAGGTAAGCGACCAGCTCAGTAGCTTATTTGACTGGATGCGGACGGGATGGCGCGTGTCAAATGGGATAACTGGGCGAGGGATATGGTACTGCCAGAGTCTTGCCGCTGAGCGTTAAAGTGAAGAAAAAAAAAAAAGAGAAACAGTTCTTTTGTAATTACTTATCAACAAAGTAAATAGTGGAAAAAGATTTCATATGATGTTTAAAGAAAAAAAAAATTCCCCAAAAAAAACGTCATGATTTAATACGAGAGAGAGATAAGCCGGCGACCCATGAGAGTACAATCTATCGCAGTTAGCAATAAAGCTTAACTGTAATAGTATTGTATGATCTCCACAAGGGGCGGGCCGCCACAAGAAACACAGTGTCAAGCTAATGGCCAAGTTGACCCTAATCTGGCATAAAACTGATATATTAACAGTCAACAGGCTCAATTTGGTCAATTGAGCATAAAATGATAATTTTTATTTGAGAGATATGCAGTACCGGGATGAGGGTTAAGATGACCTTTTCTCGCCCCAAAACTGATATATTTGGACATAGAACACCCAAATTAGTCAATTGGGCAACTGATAAGTTTTTCGAGACGGGATCACACAGATGCGAAAACTAGTCCAGATGACCTTAAATGGACGTAAAACTAATAAAATTGAAATCGGCACGTCTAAATTAGTCAAGAGAGACTGTGTTTGAAATTTCACACGGGAATGCCTCGTTTTGCGTGTGCAAGGACAACACAGTGTAGGCACAATCACAGTATAGGAAATAAACAGTAAAATAGACGTAAAATAGGCTCTTAGACAGTACAACCCAACTAGGAATGATCAGTACAAAAATTGAATTCAGAAAATCCATTTTCGGGTGAAAACTAGAACACTGCCAAGAAAGGACCGAACACTACTGTAGAAAATTAGACTGCAAAGAGAAGCAAATGCAGATGAATTTTTTCCCTTAAAATCTATGTATCCTAGCTGTAAAAGCAGCTTCAATTGGCTGCAAGAGTAACCAAAAACTGTGATTAAAATAATACAATAGTTATGACACCTTTTGAATAAAAAATTCAAGCATTCAAGCACATAGCCAACAACAAATTTTTTATTTGGCCCTCCTTCAATGTGCGCAGCCCCTCAGTTTTTGAGAGTTGGAATTGCAACAAATTTATCCCCAAATTAGCATAAGATTGGCTTGATTAATTGAGCTTAAGGTTGGTTAATTTTGGTTAGGTTTTGTCGATAAAAGGGTGAGCATGGCTTTAGGTTTTGTTCTTTCTTTTTGCACATTCCAAAGACACAAACTCTTCCCCTCTCTATCAGCCAAAAGTTTGACCCCTCCCTTCAGCCAAAACCATCCATTGGCAATCCAAAAACCCGACTAAAAGCTTACCAAAATTTAGCCCTTTCAAGCTTGTGTTTGGAGATTTCAATCCAAGCCATTCCAAGCTCATTTAAGGGTAAGTTTTTAGAATCAATCTTGGTGATTTTTAGTTATTATTTTGGGTTAATGTTAAGAGAAAATTTTTCGTGTCTTTGCTAGCATAAACCGACCCCAAACCTCCTTGGTTCACACTGCCATTTTGGTCACCCAAGCTTTGATTCAGTGTGCTTGGTTCATAGCACAAGAGGTAAAACCGAAAACCCTCCCTTTTTATGGTTAGTTATTTTTAAGTTTTTGATCAAGAAATTTATGTGTATTTATTTGAGCAATGGGTTGTAATAAGTTTATTTTGAGCCCTTAGCTTTTCATTTTTAGGTTTATATGGTTGTGTGGTTGTGGTTTAAATTTTATGGATGGATATGTGTATATGTAGACATTTTAGTGGCTGGACACAAATCTGTCCCAGATTTAGGCCTCAGGTTTTGGCCATTTTGACCATGATAGAGTCTACATTTGGGATTTGGTAAAACATGAAGTTTTAAGAAAATTTTGTTATGGTCGTTTTAACATATTTTGGCCAAAAACGAGACTAAGATAGGTTTTTCGAGTAGTTTTCATTCAGTGTCCAAAACTAGGACTAAAAATCCGAGCCCAAGAGTAGTCTTGGGTTTTGTTAAAAATGGCCCACTTAAAGTCCGAACCGGATCTCGGGCTCGACAAGAAAGTTATAGATCTCATCGAAACCTTTAAGATGACCTATGTGTGTTTTAAAAATTTGGCCGTTTCTGGCCTCAAACAGAGTCGTTTTTAAAATAGTGTGAAACTGGAAACTTTTCAAAAACTGGGCTTAAGTAGCTACGGGTTTAGTGAGTTTGGGAGCCATTAGAGTTTGATTTGAGTGAGGTTATGAATACACTACGAGTTTAACTTCCGTATAGTTTGAGTAACAGCATATTTTGGAACAGTAAATAGTATATATGAATAGTATATCAAGTTTATAAGTATGTATGTATAAATGAACTCCCAATGATTTAGACTTAATGTTTTTAAGTATACGTACGTGAATAGTAAATACATATGCCCTAAAAAAAATATCCCTAAAATTATGGCATCTAAGTTAATAAGTTTAAGCAAGTATTAATGGTTTGCAAGTAAGTATAAGTATCAATATAAGTAGTAGTTTTTAAGTGACGGTCTGGGCCACTCAGGGCTACGGGGCGTCGCAGTTGGTATCAGAGTGGTATCCTGCCACCCTACCTCACATCGTCGCATGCCTGCCTCATCTGTCTGAGTAAGTTAGATTTTTGTTTTATAGAATTGGTCTGTGAGTTGACATTTAAATTATCGTAGGAGATAATGGCCACACCGATTGACCCCCGTCAAGTACAAGAAGATCGACAAGTGAGCCTGGCTTTCACTACCATGCGACCAGACCTATATGACGGTCGTCACCCACTTGAACTTTCATATTGGATCTACCAAATAGAGGTTATTTTCAAAGAGTGCCATATCCCACCTCGCCCACAGGTAGTATTGGCTAATAGCTGGCTGGAGTGACCAACGATGGAATGGTGGAATGAATGACATAGGATTAGGGATCTGATAATGTAATAGGCTGAGTTCTACCAAGACCTCCGCAATTCTGATGGCCCAACTAGAGATGCCGATATTTGGAACGACGTGTATGAGAGGAGATACCAGGTCCTCTCTGACATCTGGGATGTCTATGAGGGAGAGGCCATGACACATTACTGTCAGAGGTTTTGGACACCATGTTACCTTACATCCCCTTAGACAAACCATTTGCAAAGGTAGTCGACCTATTGTAGAAAGGGACTCCATGGTACGTGAGAGACCTCGTCCACTACCCTTCATAGCATGAAGACCTTAGACGTCTTGTCCAGGAAATGGTGGATGCAAAGAGGGAAGCGCTCAACCCCGCAAACCCTGCACCAGTCCAAGACATTGCAGCAGCTGCTGACATGGGAGGAAACCCAGTAGACCCTGCACCCTAACTAGTCGACGAAGAAATTATGGCTGAACACCAGCCCAAAGCACTCGAGGACAATAGGGAACCGATGGAGGACCCTGAGCCAGCCCTCTGTCTCCCAAACACCACATGGAAGGGGATGATGACAAGGCTCTCCCTGATACCTAACCTGACAATGAGGGGCAGGAGATCCCTGATCACTTTAGTGATGACGAGTGGATGGGGATGTATGAGCCCCAAGTCATCATCGCCAATGATGATAAAGCTAGTATTATCTGGGGAGATGAAGAGGAAGACCCAAAGGAGTTCTCGCTCAGTGACAGTGATGACGAGGAGATGTCTGATGCCGAATTTGGAGTGTCCTCTGTGTAGTAGTAACCCTTCTGTAGGAATTTTAGTTATGTAATTGTATAGAGGGAAATAGTAGCTTTCCCCGTTAGACTTAGCTTAATGTACTTGTTGGGATTGTATATTGGGAAATGTATGTTACTCCCGCCAAACTAGAAGCTTGTACATATTTTTGAGTAATATTATGAAATGCAGTATTGTTTTTCCCTGAGGGCCTAAATTTGATGATTCCCACGCATGTCAGTAGTATGGCAAAAAGTGCAGGATGAATCCTGGCACTCAGATGATGTTCCAATACAATGTGCCAAACTAGTGTTCCAATACAATCCATGGCAAGAACGGGATCTCAATCCAATCAAGCCACCTGAGAAGACGAGTTAATGGCACAGCTCGTAGCCATGTGAGATATGATGCTAAACCAGCAACAAGAACTTGTTCAACTCAGGGAGTAATTGAACTAGCAAACTCAGGCACCGCAGATGACAGGAGTGCCAGTCCAAGAGGCTCCAGCAGCTTCCGATACTTTAAGGGAGCAAGCAGCTCCTCCAGCCCTGACAGCATTAACACCCCCAACAGTCCAATGCTCTTGTACCGACCCCTAGGGAAGGCGATTTGTATGAGAAATTCTGGTGCCTGAAAGTGCTAGAATTCAAAGGAACCATGAATCCTATTGAAGCCGACGACTGGCTGACCGATATCCAGGTCATCTTGGACTTCATAGGATTGACTGATAGGGAGAAAGTACTATATGCATCCTTTTCCCTATGCAAGCGGGCATGGCAATGGTGGAAAATAGTGGCCATCAGAAGAAACATTAATAAGATGAGTTGGACAGACTTTGTCGACAAGTTTAAGGAAATGTACTTTAACGACGAGGCCCTAGCAGCCCAGTAGGATGAGTTTAATAACTTACATTAGGGTAGCATGACCGTAATAGAGGCTGTCTAAAAATTCAAGCAGCTAGTCTAACTCTACCTAGACCTAATGCCTACGAAAAAGGAAAGAGTTAGGTGGATGCTGAAGATGTTCCGGACGGATATCGCCATCCAATTCTACAGTGGAAACCACAGGCCAGCAACCATGGTAGAATGTATCAGTAAGGCCATCCGAACAGAGTATTGGTTGGCTCAGAACAAGGAAACAAAAGGTCAGATCTTCAAGGCCAGAAGGGAGGGGAAGACATCGGCCAAGCTGATTAAGGGCAGACAGAACCCTGAGACTCAGTATAAGGGTCAGAATGTGGGAAATAGCCAACACAATAGGCAATCCCACAACAATAACAAGAGAAAGGGGAACCAAAGTAACCAAAGGCCACAGAGGAACTTTCCCCAGAAGAAGAACAACTGGGGTGGAAATGGCAATCAACACTCGCCATGTCCAAAATGTGGGAAGAATCATCCAGGAGACTGTAAGCAAGGATCCAGTGGCTACTATATATGTGGCAAGGAAGGCCACTACACTAAGAACTACCGCTCCAACCCACAGAATTAGCAAAGTCAAGCCCATACCACTAGCAGTCAACTGCATGCCGCCCAGACCAGGATCGAAGGCCCTTCGATCACTCAAGGTGTAGGAAAATAAACCGGTAAAAACGTATCAGAGTGGCGCAGCGGAACAATAAAAAATTTTAGATCGTTAAATATCTCATGATGCCATATACAATAAATCAACAACAATTAAAACTCATACCTCAAGGACGCCAATGAACAGGAGGAGAGTGACTAGAGGCTTCAACCAACTAGCCTTCTCTACTATTCTCCAATTCCCGAATGGCTGAGTGTGTGGGCACTCTGAACCTCGATCGGTATGCTAGCACTGCTAGTCTTTTTCCGACCACCCAGATCTCTAAAGAACTTTATTGTCACAATGAGCTGTGCAACAATAAGCCTGCTCACCTGAGAGTCTGTGGTCTAAGAGAACTGGAGTGGCAGGACCTCTATTTATAGACCTGCATGAGGTGATTCTCTGAATTCGAATTGGACTAGGAAAAGATTTTCTCCCTTATCCAAACCAAAAAATCCGAATTTTCCAAGGGAGAATCTCCACGATTAAATTCGTTTTTCTAGGATAAATCCAATCCAAATCTAAACAAGATTTTAACTAGAATTTTATCTCCCTTTTTCAACCAAAAAATCCGAAATCTTTAGGAGAAAATCTTCTCCAAATTTTCGGCCACTTTTAGGATAAGGAAGAATCAAAATTCCACTAGGATTTTTCAAGCTAAATCTCATCTCAACCTTATCCAAAAATAACCGAATTTCCTAGGATTTAGGCTCCAAAATTTCGGCCACTTTTAGGGAGGGAGAGAATCCAAATTTAACTAGGATTGAAACTTGAATTTTCCCTTGAATCTTATCTACAAAAACTGAATTTTCCATTGAGGATTATCCTCAAAAAATTCGCCCACTTTTGTTGGGATTTGGATTCAAAATTCAAGTAGGATTCTAACAAGATTATCCTCTCCAAATCCAACTCAAATTCGAATTTCAAACCTTGTGGATTTTCCACAAAAATTCGAATCCTACTTGGACTGTGATTCAAAATTTGAATTTCAAATTTCAAATTCAAATTTCAAATTTCAAATTTCAAATTTAAATTTCAAATTCAAATTTCAAATTCGAATTTCAAATTCAAATTTCAAATTCAAATTTCAAATTCAAAATTCAAATTTCAAATTTCAAAATTCAAAATTCAAATTTCAAAATTCAAATTTCAAATTCCACAAAACGGTTGTGTTTCATATTCTTGTTCTCATGGATAATTTTCTACAACTCCAATCCAATCTCAAATAAAATCATGGCAACTTTATTTGTAGTTCGAATAATTGTGTACTCTATTATCCAAAACAAAGTCTGAATCCAACTGGAGAGAATCTTGTCTACCATCCTAATCCTGTGTCATCACCATCCATGCATAATAAACTAGCCAATAGCATACACAAATCAATTTGCCAAACGTTAAGGAATTATGTGGAGCTAGTAGAGGGACTGATTGGACATATATAATCGGGCTCCCGTGATTCCATATGATCATCATTCTGTACCGAACAACTCAATCATATGATCACTAATTTCAGAGTCACACCACTATAAACCTGAAACTGAACTCCCAATTATATACCGTATTATGTAAGCCTGTGACGAGCTACCATCCAATGACCTTGTCATATATGCAAAACCCTCATATGATATCCATGATCAGCCTTAGGTCAAAGTCCGTTTAATCCTACTGATCAGGCTATCTTAAAGTTCCATTATACTTCCGAATCAAGAAAATGATTATTCACCATATGTGAATAAGAAGTCATCCGCCCAGCAGACGACCCAAGGCCTTGTCCATTTTCACATTCAGTATAATGCCTTTAAGAGGATACCTTTAACTCCTCAGAGCTATGATTCCGATATCTGCAAACAAACCCTTCATCGTATACAAGTCATGCACCCAACGAACCGGTCTATAAGCTTACTACCCTCTGAGACGCTTTAGCCATTGGAACATCAAAGTACACAAGTCATATACATGAAGAAGTTCATTTACTCAGGATTAAGGTTATTGCATAATGAACGTCAAAAGCAGATTGATCCACTCATAGCGGACTACGTAGATCAATCACACTTTAGTCCTGGTCTAATATGTCACCACCAAGCAACATATCCATGTCTCTACTTGGGAGTCCAGCTCCAGACAGTCAAGACAGACCGTCCCCTCTAAGGCTTTAGACAACATAATAGTCTTAACATGAGTTAGATGCTCGGTCTAACCCCATAGACTACAGACCATAGTTTAGACTGCTAACTTTAGAACATTGTCTTCTCGCATACAAAAGTCCATTGCATGCAATGTTCTAACAGTTTTAACACAAGCAGTCAGTGAGCCATATTTGCTTACATTTACTTTAACATGTAAATAAGACGAGGACAGATAGCAATGTAATGAATAACCTCTAAGTATAATTTTTTTATCCAGTTCAAAATGAATACATCAAATTGTCTCTAATACTTAGGGCATTTCCTAACAATCTCCCACTTGCCCTAAGCCAGTAGATGTGCCATGTTACGCATCCCCATCGCCTCTACATGCCTCTCAAAGCTTCCAGCTACCAAAGTCTTAGTAAAGGGATCAGCGATGTTGTCCTCGGACGCGATCTTACATACATCCACTTGTCCTGTCTCCACATGCCCTCTAATAATGTGATACCTCCGATCGATGTGCTTGGTCCTCTTGTGGTGCCGAGATTCCCTTGTGTTGGCAATAGCCCCTATATTATCACAGTAAAGTGTGATAGGCTTGTCAACACCCGGAATGACCTCAAGGTCTCTAAAGAACTTGCGGAGCCAAACCGCTTCTTTAGATGCCTCAGCCGCAGCCACATACTCAGCCTCCATAGTAGAGTCAGCTGTGCAGCCTTGCTTCACGCTCCTCCATACAATGGCGCCTCCTCCGAGCAAAAACACTGATCCAGATGTCGATTTCCTCGAATCCTTACAAGTCTGGAAGTCTGAGTCTGTGTATCCTACGGGTGTTAGGTCCCCTCCAGAATACACTAGCATATAATCCCTCGTTCTCTTAGGATACTTGAGTATATGCTTTACTGCTTGCCAGTACTTGGTTCCAGGATTCGCTTGATATCGACTCACCATACCTACTGCAAAACATATGTCCGGGCGAGTGCAAAGCATAGCGTACATAAGGCTACCCACAGCGGATGCATAAGGGACCTTACTCATACGCTCTCTTTCTTCCGATGTCTTGGGACAGTCATCCAATGAAAGAGTTAAACCGGCAATAGAAGGTTGTGAGCCTTTCTTTGCCTCTAGCATTGCATATTTGTCAATTATTTTATCTATGTATGAAGCTTGGGATAACGCTATCATTTTGTTCTTTCGATCTCTGAAGAGACGAATGCCTAGAACATAATTAGCTTCTCCCAAGTCCTTCATGTCAAACTGTTGGTGTAACCAAAGCTTGACCGATGATAAGTTCCCTACATCATTCCCAATGAGTAGTATATCATCGACATAGAGTATCAGAAAGACCACTTTTCAATCCTTAATACGTTTATAAACACAAGGTTCATCAACGTTCTGCTCAAAACCAAATGTCTTAATCGCTTAATCAAACCTCTGGTTCCATGAGCGGGATGCCTGCTTTAATCCATAAATGGATCTAAGCAACTTGCAGACTTTCCTATCTTGGCATTTTGCTACGAACCCTTCGGGCTGTATCATATAGATACACTCTTCAAGATGGCCATTCAAGAATGCCGTCTTGACATCCATTTGCCAGATCTCGTAATCGAGAGCCGCAGCAATGGACAGAAGAATACGGATAGACTTCAGCATAGCAACAGGCGAAAAGGTTTCCTCGTAATCGATTCCAGCCTTTTGCGTGTATCCCTTTACAACCAGTCTAGCTTTGAAAGTTTCCACTCTCCCTTCCGCATCCTTCTTTCTTTTGTAGACCCATTTGCATCCAATGGGTTTTATCCCATCCGGCAAATCTACAAGTTCCCAAACAGAGTTGGATTTCATAGAATCCATCTCATTGTTCATAGCCTGTTTCCAAGATCTAGAATCAACATCCTTTATAGCTTCATCATATGTGACCGGATCTTCCTCATGCTCATGAGCCTCGGCCTGGTATACCTCAGCATCATACATAAAGAAATTAGGTTTCTTAGAAACCCTCCCACTACGACGAGGCACCCTAAATTGTTGATCGTCTGCAGGTCTTTCACTGGAACTCGGACTTGCGTCCAAGACCGAAATCTGTGGAGCAGTTTTTTCACCCGATAACTCCTCTAGCACCACTTTGCTTCGAGGTTTAAAGTCATTCATGTGACTTTCCTCCAAGAATGTCGCATGGGTTGAGACAATGACCTTTTGTTCCTTCGGGTTATAGAACAGACCTCCTTTAGTTCCCTTTGGATACCCTACAAACATGCACAATTCTGATCTTGGTTCCAACTTCTTCGCATCCCCATCCAGTACATGTGCCGGGCAGCCCCATATTCTCATATGTCCAAGGGAGGGCTTCCTGCCACGCCACAATTCATACGGAGTTCTAGGAATTGATTTGCTCGGAACCTGGTTCAGAATATAGTACGCCGTTTGTAAAGCATGTCCCCAAAATGATAATGGCAGCGTTGAGTAACTCATCATGGACCGTACCATATCCAATAAGGTCCTGTTTCTCCTTTCGGCTACACCATTCTGTTGTGGAGTACCAGGTGCAGTCAATTGGGATAATATCCCATTCTCTACAAGATGTCCTAGAAATTCATCGGAGAGGTATTCGCCACCTCGATCAGATCGAAGTGTCTTTATGGATTTATCCAATTGCTTTTCCACTTCCGCACGATACTCTTTGAACTTGTCAAAGGTTTCGCTCTTGCGGTGCATCAGATACACATATCCATACCTCGAGTAATCATCTATGAAAGAGACATAGTACTCGAACCCTCCTCGTGCTGTGACGTTCATGGGGCCACATACGTCAGTGTGCACAATTTCTAAGAGCTCCTGTGCCCTTGTACCCTTAGCTCCAAAAGACCTCTTAGTCATCTTACCCTCTAGACAAGACTCACATTGGGGAAGTCGTACCTCCTCCAGAGATTCCAGAGGACCGTCTTTCACCAATCTTTGAATCCTATCCTGATTAATATGACCAAGTCTTAAATGCCAAAGATACGCCTTATTAGAGTGAGAAACTTTCAACCTTTTAGAGTTATCAATTAATTCAGTGTCAAGCAGTGAGTACATCTTTGGTCTGATCAAATATAGGTTTCCATCCATCCATCCAGAACAGATAAAAGACTTATTTCTACGAATATCAACTCTTTTACTAAAAGAAACTGAATAAGAATCCTTTATTAAACAAGCTACCGATATAAGGTTCCTCCTAAAATTAGGAACATAAAAACAGTCTTTCAATAAAATAAACCTAAATTGATCAAAATAAAGATGAACGTCTCCCACTGCCTCAGCCACCACAAAGCTACCATCTCCAGTCCGCAACGAGAGGCTCCTATCATGTAGACTTCTCGTTTCCACGAACCCCTGCATAGAAACACAAACATGATTAGTGGCGCCCGAATCAATGACCCACGTGTCTTTCGATTCTTCCACCAAACACGCTTCTAAGTAATGAAGTTCCTTACCTTCCTTGCCCTTGGAGGCTAGGAATTCCAGGCAAGCCTTCTTGAAGTGACCTACCTTCCCACAGTGGAAGCATTTGGACTTTTTAGGGTCCTTTGGCTTCTTGTTCTTCTTCTTCTTCTTCCCGTCCGAGACAGGAGGATTAGAAGAACTGGAAGCCACTTGCTTCTTATTTGGCCTCTTCCTCTTCCGTGAGGGATTGGAAGATTCCGCCAAATTGGCCTCTCCTTTAGGTCAGACCGTATCCTCATCCCTGATCATCCGCTCATAAGCCTGTAGTTGCTTCATGAGCTCGGTGAGTCCTAACTCCTTTGTCGCCAGATTGTATGCGGCCTTAAACCCCACAAAATCTTTAGACAGAGTCTTGAACACCATCTCGATCTGGGTGTTATAGTCCAACTCAGCACCATTCTCGGCAGCCTCAGTGAAGAATCCCATTAGAGTGATCATATGGTCCTTCACCGGAGCACCCGCCTTTTGCTTGGAGTTCATAATGCTGGTGATTGCAGACTGTCGAGCCAATTTTTCTTGGCCTCCGAACATGTCCTCCAGATTTTCCATGATCTCCCCAGCAACTTGATAAGTCTCATGCTGCTTTTGTAAAGCACTCGTCATGCTAGCAAGGATGTAGCATCGAGCTATCTCATTGAATTCTCTCCAACGATTATAGGCAACCGGGACCTCCTCAAGTGGTGTGTCAGGTTTGGGCCCAGGTGGGCATGGTTCGTCCAGTACGAACTTGTGTCTCTCGCAGCTGAGAACTATTAATAGATTTCTTTTCCAGTCTTTATAATTATCGCCATTCAACTTATTTTCAGTAAGTATCGAAATGAGGGGTGTCGGTGACATTTTGAACTGAAATAAAATTATACTAGACATCATTACAAAGCCCAAGCAAATATGCAGATAATTTTGCAAATAAAACATACAAGTATGTTCCTACATGAAACTTGAAAAAAATGTAGCATTGCAACGGTAATTCTCAGCACCTATTACCCCAAGCCACCGAGGGGTGGTCATGAGAACAAATAGCCGGAACATGGACCTCGTCCAATTAATATATGTTACCTTAAATCCTCCAAGGTTAAGACATATATTAATAACCGCTTATTTGGCCACCAGTTTAGTTAACGGAGCTTCTAGGGAAGGTTAATAACTTAACGAGTCTTGAGTGTATAACCATTGTTTACGTAGCCCGATCCACGTCCTACCAAGCCACCGAGGGGTGGTCATGAATAGGATCGCACCCGAACACGTTTTCCACATAGGAGATCCAATCTAGTATACCGGCGGCGGTAAACACCTACCGAGGGGTGTGGTCAGGTCAGAACTGACGCGAGGCGTTACCATGCTTTCACATATGGATCAACAATGGAGGCCGTGGGTTTTGTTTGAAACCCTCTCCCACTCAATATTTTGAAAAACATGCAAGTTTTGACAAATTATGTATGATCAATATAGTATGAGCGGCACTCACCTATCCTATATGACATGTTATCAAATATGCATACAAAACATCCATCAATACATATTTATACATCCATGACATATCACAGAAAAAAAAAAATAATTGACAGACTAACCAGGCTATGGTTCTATCCTAGAACAAAGAAAATAAAGATTACAAAATTCCATCCAAAGCATTCTTTGGGTCTTGAATTTTGTTCCGTCTTCTTGTATCCATCTTTATGTAGCCTCTCCATTTATTTCTCATCCCAAGAATTATTTAAAATTTAAATTTCCAAAAATTTAAATTTCAAATTCAAACTCCAAATTCGAATTTCAAATTTAAATTTCTAATTCAAATTTTAAACAATTTTAATCATCATGTGTAATAATATGTAATTTCAAAAATTTCAAATTTTTAATTACATATTTTTAAACATGATTTAAAATTAAATCTCAAATTTAAAAATCAAAATTTTCAAATTTTGGACCGCCGCACCGCCGCCCGTGAAGGTGGCAGCCGCCGTGGGCAGCCACCAACCCCAGAGGGGCTGGCAGCCCACGGTTGCCCCTTGTGCAGCCTGCCGCGCTGCAGGCCAAGCCTGCAGCACCAGACTGCACGCCCAGACTGGGCGCAGCAGTCGGCAGGCTGCAGGCAGCGCCTGCAGCCAGAGGCTGCACGCCCAGGCTGCGGCCAGCCTTGGGCAGGCCACGGCCACCCCTGGCTGCAGGCAGAGCCTGCGGCCGTGGGTGGTGTGGGCCTGTACAGGGGCTGCCGCAGCCCCATCCTGCCCGAGGGCAGGGGCTGCAGCCCCACCAAGGTTTGTCGGCCTATCCCGAGGGGTCGTGTCTCGATTTTCGTGTCATATTCCAATTTATCTTTTAGGATCTCCAAAAATTAATTTGAATCCTAATTAAATTGAAATTTTCCACACAATCAAAATTTCAACCTTTAAATTAAATTTAACTTTTGGGAAAAATAAATTACGGTCTTCAATCTTCAATCTCCTCCAAGAATAATTACATAAAAAATTCCTATACCGTTTCCGGTGTACAAAATTCTATCCATAAAAATTCTAAGAGACAAAAATTAATATCCATGGGAAAATTACAGTGTTAATAAACTGCTCCCATGGTTACATAAAAAATTCCTAGATACAATTTTTCTAAATTCTAAGGAACCATAACCGGTATAAACAAGCATGCTTATAATAATTCAAAAAATTAAAATAACCACATACTTTATACATAATACATGATAACAACATAAAGGAACCCTAGAATGCCACTCTCTAAATATCAAATCCATACATAAATAAAAAGACTAAGTAATTGTCTAATTTATGTACATGGCATAGTCATGAGATGGCTCTGATACCAATTGTAGGAAAATAAATCGGTAAAAACGTATCAGAGTGGCGCAGCGGAACGATAAAAAATTTTTAGATCGTTAAATATCTCATGATGCCATATACAATAAATCAACAACAATTAAAACTCATACCTCAAGGATGCCAATGAACAGGAGGAGAGTGACCGGAGGCTTCAACCAACTAGCCTTCTCTACTATTCTCCAATTCCCGAATGGCTGAGTGTGTGGGCACTCTGAACCTCGATCGGTATGCTAGCACTGCTAGTCTTCTTCCGACCACCCAGATCTCTAAAGAACTTTATTGTCACGATGAGCTGTACAACAATAAGCCTGCTCACCTGAGAGTCTGTGGTCTAAGAGAACTGGAGTGGCAGGACCTCTATTTATAGACCTGCATGAGGTGATTCTCTGAATTCGAATTGGACTAGGAAAAGATTTTCTCCCTTATCCAAACCAAAAAATCCGAATTTTCCAAGGGAGAATCTCCACAATTAAATTCGGTTTTCCTAGGACAAATCCAATCCAAATCTAAACAAGATTTTAACTAGAATTTTATCTCCCTTTTTCAACCAAAAAATCTGAAATCTTTAGGAGAAAATCTTCTCCAAATTTTCGGCCACTTTTAGGATAAGGAAGAATCAAAATTCCACTAGGATTTTTCAAGCTAAATCTCATCTCAACCTTATCCAAAAATAACCGAATTTCCTAGGATTTAGGCTCCAAAATTTCGGCCACTTTTAGGGAGTAGAGAGAATCCAAATTCAACTAGGATTGAAGCTTGAATTTACCCTTGAATCTTATCCACAAAAACCGAATTTTCCATTGAGGATTATCCTCAAAAAATTTGCCCACTTTTGTTGGGATTTGGATTCAAAATTCAAGTAGGATTCTAACAAGATTATCCTCTCCAAATCCAACTCAAATTCGAATTTCAAACCTTGTGGATTTTCCACAACAAATTTGAATCCTACTTGGACTGTGATTCAAATTTGAATTTCAAATTTCAAATTCAAATTTCAAATTCAAATTTCAAATTTCAAATTTCAAATTTCAAATTTAAATTTCAAATTCAAATTTCAAATTCGAATTTTCAAATTCAAATTTCAAATTCAAATTTCAAATTCAAAATTCAAATTTCAAATTTCAAAATTCAAAATTCAAATTTCAAAATTCAAATTTCAAATTCCACAAAACGGTTGTGTTTCATATTCTTGTTCTCATGGATAATTTTCTACAACTCCAATCCAATCTCAAATAAAATCATGGCAACTTTATTTGGAGTTCGAATAATTGTGTACTCTATTATCCAAAACAAAGTCTGAATCCAACCGGAGAGAATCTTGTCTACCATCCTAATCCTGTGTCATCACCATCCATGCATAATAAACTAGCCAATAGCATACACAAATCAATTTGCCAAACGTTAAGGAATTATGTGGAGCTAGTAGAGGGACTGATTGGACATATATAATCGGGCTCCCGTGATTCCATATGATCATCATTCTGTACCGAACAACTCAATCATATGATCACTAATTTCAGAGTCACACCACTATAAACCTGAAACTGAACTCCCAATTATATACCGTATTACGTAAGCCTGTGACGAGCTACCATCCAATGACCTTGTCATATATGCAAAACCCTCATATGATATCCATGATCAGCCTTAGGTCAAAGTCCGTTTAATCCTACTGATCAGGCTATCTTAAAGTTCCATTATACTTCCGAATCAAGAAAAAGATTATTCACCATATGTGAATAAGAAGTCATCCGCCCAGCAGACGACCCAAGGCCTTGTCCATTTTCACATTCAGTATAATGCCTTTAAGAGGATACCTTTAACTCCTCAGAGCTATGATTCCGATATCTGCAAACAAACCCTTCATCGTATACAAGTCATGCACCCAACGAACCGGTCTATAAGCTTACTACCCTCTGAGACGCTTTAGCCATTGGAACATCAAAGTACACAAGTCATATACATGAAGAAGTTCATTTACTCAGGATTAAGGTTATTGCACAATGAACGTCAAAAGCAGATTGATCCACTCATAGCGGACTACGTAGATCAATCACACTTTAGTCCCGGTCTAATATGTCACCACCAAGCAACATATCCATGTCTCTACTTGGGAGTCCAGCTCCAGACAGTCAAGACAGACCGTCCCCTCTAAGGCTTTAGACAACATAATAGTCTTAACATGAGTTAGATGCTCGGTCTAACCCCATAGACTACAGACCATAGTTTAGACTGCTAACTTTAGAACATTGTCTTCTCGCATACAAAAGTCCATTGCATGCAACGTTCTAACAGTTTTAACACAAGCAGTCAGTGAGCCATATTTGCTTACATTTACTTTAACATGTAAATAAGACGAGGACAGATAGCAATGTAATGAATAACCTCTAAGTATAATTTTATTATCCAGTTCAAAATGAATACATCAAAATGTCTCTAATACTTAGGGCATTTCCTAACATAAAAACCCTAAGAAATTGGTTGAAAATGCCAAGAAAATGGGCTTGAAAATGTGTTAAAAACGTGACATTTGAATGGCCTAAAGTGTGGTGAAAGTTTGACAAAATTTGGTTCGGTTTGGTTGTGAAAACCGAAACCAAATTAAGGGTAAAATTGTGAAAAAATTTTGTTATGTGGGTGATAATGTGGAATTGGAATTTTGTGGGTTTTTATGTAAAAGTTTGGAAAACTTTTACATAAAATAGGCTTCTGGTATAGTACGTGGCAGGTACATACGGTTCGAGGCGTACCTAACGCCGGAAGCTTTAAAATTACGCCGAAATGCTGTCGAAATTTCAAAAACGGCATTCGGGGTAAAATAGGAATTTAAAATAAAAGTTAGGGCCGGGACGGAAACCCGAGTCCCTAACGGAAAAATTGAATAAGAAAAAATAAATTTTAAGGGGTGGGTCATGAATAGTAACCCGTCCCCTTGAAAATGAAAAACGTGAGTGAAATTGAAAAATCGACCCCGAGGGGGGGGCGTTTTTGGAAATAAAATAAAGGTCCGAGTCGGGAACGGAAAACCCTAGCCTCGGAGATCTAGGTCGGGAAAGTTTAGATGAACGTTTTAAATACCAGTGAAACGTCCATTTGAGGCTCCGAAACGATAGAAAATCGCTAAATCGACGTAAGGGTCGGAATAGTGCTTCCCGAGGGCCGGGAAAGCAAAAAGTGGAAATAAAATAGAAACGAACCCGGTAATGATTAGAAAAGAGTCAGAAAAGTTCCTGAGAGCCAAAAATGCAGTCTGGATCAATAAAATTCCATCAGGGGCAAAACTGCAATTTTGCCAAAATATTGGGGTAAAATCGTAATTTTGTAAAAGTTGGGGGAAAATGGTGAAAATAATAAATAAAACCTAAAAAGTTATAAATAGGTTTTATTTAAGCTTTTTAATGAAAAATAAAAGCTATAAATGGAAATGAAATTAACAGATAAGGTTGTGTCTGTAGGATCAAAAATCGGCCTACAAGGAAGGCGATTCAAGATCCAAGAGAGAGAAAGGGAACAGTCTGATAAGGTAAGTTCAGACATTTACCTGTCTGCAACATATAGCAATATTGTGCTAACTTTAATGTACTAACTATAAGTTAGGTACATATGTGCTACGGGCACTATTATAGAGTAGAGAGAGAGACGTAATGTGCTTCGGGCACTATAAGAATGGGACACATGGTTATTTGTGCTTCGGGCACTAGAGCGAGGTTAATGAAACTCACTCACCTAAAATTAAAATGTGAACCATTTCCTAACCACGAGACAATGTGAAGTCACCGGGTTAGAATGTTAAAAAGTCGGTAATGAAACCACTTTCTGGCGTACCAGCCTTCCGTACAGGGAGGTACTACTTTTGCCTTCGGGGCTATGAGATAAGGCTGTGGAGGTCAGCACTGATGTACCGCTCCTAGTTATGTACTATTTTGCCTTCGGGGCTATGAGATTAAGGCTGTGGAGGTCAGCACTAATGTACCGCTCCCAGTCATGCGCACTTAAATGGTACTGCCAACCTGAGCTCAAAACCAGAACATAAGCAAGATAATGACCTAAAACTGAAACTGTGCCATAATTGAGCATAAGACAGTTTAGTGAGAGCACTAACATCGCGGTAGATGTTGTGACACGGTATTGTGGTCAAACTTACTATTCACGTATGAATAGTGGTCAACAGTACTATTCACGATGAATAGTCTATTCATAGAAATTTTATTTCTTGCATGTTTGAACTTACTGAGCCTGTAGCTCACCATTTTTGCTAATGTTGCAGGTAAGCGACGAGCTCAGTAGCTTGTTTGACTGGATGCGGACGGGATGGCGCGTGTCAAATGGGATAACTGGGCGAGGGATATGGTACTGCCGGAGTCTTCCCGCTGAGCGTTAAAGTGAAGGGAAAAAAAAAGGGGAAACAGTTCTTTTGTAATTATATATATATTTTACAAAAGTACTGTATTATTTATATTACTTTATACTTATCAACAAAGTAAATAGTGGAAAAAGATTTTATATGATGTTTAAAGAAAAAGAAAAAAAAAATTTCCCCAAAAACGACATGATTTTAAAAGAGAGAGAGATAAGCCGGTGACCCACAGAGTACAATCTATCGCAGTTAGCGATAAGCTCAACTGTAATAGTATTGTATGATCTCTACGAGGGGCGGGGCGCCACAGTTGGTATCAGAGCAAGGTTTACGGTTGGTGAAGTTTAGAATACCAACTGCTGCCACAGTTGGTATCAGAGCCGAGTTTGAGATTGGTCTAGTTTATAATACCAACTGCTGCCACAGTTGGTATATCAGAGCAAGGGTTGCGACTGATTTGGTTTTGAATACCAACAGCCGTCACAGTTGGTATATCAGAGTAGTATGACCATATCCTGATTTGACACTTTGCGCATCCTACACCGCTATCCAAGTAAGTAGTTTACTTAAGTTCAGTCAATTATTTTCTTATATGAAAATAATTATCTTATAGGTAGCAAGATGACCAGACCTCCATATGTGAGACCACCGCTACCTCGACCGAGAGGAGTATTACGGGTATGGACAAGGTCTATTGTGAGGCCGTCTATGTCCCAACGACCAGTAAGCAGACCTCCGGTGCCCGAGAGACCTCCGCTACCAGTACCAGCACCAGCGCCAGCGCTAGTAGATATAGTACAGTCACGACCGATAGTTCATCCACCGGTGGTAGTGGACATTCCAGTTGTTGGTGGATGCGAACACATTGGGGTGAGAGTGTCGGCAAGGGCAGTACAGGCTTTTCGAGCTAGCAGTCCCCCGATGTTTGACGGTGGACGACAGTCGATGGAGACTAAGGACTGGCTCCATGCCATTGAGAGGATTATGGCGATATGTGACATTGATCGAGATATGTGGATACAATTGGCCGTCAGTATGTTTCAGGGAGACGCTCGAGTGTTCTGGCAATATTGCGACCAAGAGATTTTATTAGGATTCAGTTGGGCTGAGTTCTGTCAGCGGTTGGCTGATCAGTTTCCGCCTAGGGATCCAACACCTACTCCAGCACCTCCAGAGAGACGAGAGACTGATACACCTGCATATCCCGGATTTGATGAGGTCAGGGACTACATTCTCTAGACAGAGAAGATGGTCATGCTGTCTGGTGAGACAGTGATGTCTTATGCAGCACGATTTGAGGAGACCATCAGGAGGAGATGTCCATTGCCCAACCTCACTGAAGCAAACTGTTGTGAGCTGTTCTGGAAAGGTTTACCCTTGGAGTTGAGACAGAGGGTAATCAAGCCGTTTCCTCCGACGCTCCAAGAGTTCGTGGTGACGATCAGGACGATTGAGAGAGAGATTCTGATCGAGCATCTGACGCAGAGTCGACGAGAGACGCTGGGTCAAGATGAGATGTTTGCACGCATCTTCGGGTCGAGAAGAATGATGAATGATCATGAGGCCGGATCGTCTAGACCATGAGGAGGTGATGACTCAGGACAGGGAGCATTGCCTAGAAGCGGTGACGATTCAGATGATATCGATGACGATGAGGATCCAGAAGAATATCCTCTAGTCCCAGATGCGGGGAATGAGTGACCAGTAGATATGTATATATATGTACATAAGTAGCTTAGAGAAAAGCTCTTTTGTATAGACTTGTGGCCATTTTGTACCTCAGGCCGATGTATATATATGACTGGTGGTGATTATGTATGACATATAAATGTTTTGCTATGAATGAAATATCAAAATGATTATATGTTGTACGATGATGTGTTACGATGATGTGGCTTTACATTACCCTAAATTTCATAAATTGATATGATTTTACGAATGTGGTTATGGAAAAGCTAACGGTGAATTATTGTGCCATAATAGGATAATAGGTAAGATGGTGGATTTGCGTAATCGACCAGAAGGACGAGAGTGACGCCCTGATGTCATGGAGACACTGGATCAGATACAAGCTTTGTTAGAAGCTCAGATGCAAGAAAATGCGAATCTGAGGCGACGGGTAGAGGAGCTAGAACAGAGGCAAGGCTCTGAGGGTACCCAAGTAGAACAACAAGCTGAGGTAGATCCGGTTATTCCTCCAGCTGTAGTACATGAGAGAGCTCCTGAACCACAACCAGTATTAAATCTGGAACCCCTCTATGAAAGATTCAGGCGCATGAGACCGCCAGAATTTGAAGGGTCTACAAATCCCTTAGAGGCTGAAGACTGGTTGTCGTCATTGCAAGTGATCATGGAGTTCATGAACCTAACCGTTCGAGAGAAGGTTGCATGTGCGTCTTTTGTGCTGAGAAAAGATGCTCAGTTTTGGTGGGACACCGTACGAATGAGAAGAGACGTGTCTACCATGAGTTGGGCGGAATTTCTGGAAGAATTTAACCAGAAATATTACGACCCTGCATCTCTGAGACAACAACAAAAAGAATTCTCAGAGTTGACACAAGGGAACATGTCGGTAAGCGAAGTCTTCCGAAAGTTCGATCAGCTATCCCGTTTGTGCCCTTATGTGGTCCCTACTGAGAGGGAAAAGATACAGAAAATGATCGGGATGTTCAGGCCAGAAATTGCTGCATTGGTAGATACTGGACTAGTACCACCTACTTCTGTAGCAGACTGTGTGAGTCGGGCCATTAGAGTTGAGTTCCATGTAGCTCGACAGAAAGAGGAAAGAGAGAAACACTGGGAGGCAAAGAAGAAGGAGAGGGCTTTGGCGAAGTCTACGCAAGTTGGTCAATCGAGCAAGCCTAGTCAGAATGCGAAACCAAGCCAGGGCAATAGTCAAGGATCCCAGCAAAATAAGAAAAAAGGGAATTTTTCTGGGAATCGCCAGGGCAATAATCGAAACCAGCAGCGGAGAACATCTGGTAATGCAGAGTCTAATGTGCAAAACTGCCCTACATGCGGGAAGAGACATTCTGGGCAATGCAGATTTGGGCCACTTGTTTGCTACGAATGTGGAAAGGAAGGCCATTACGCCAGGAACTGTCCAAATAGGCAGGGTGGACAAGGCACTTCCCAACCGCACCAGACACGCCCACAAGCTCATTCCCTTCAAGCCAGAGTGGAAGAGTCACCAGTGAGGCCGCAACGCCAAGAGCGTATGCCACGTGCTGATGCTCGTGTGATGGCCTACAGCAAGGAAGACGCAGAGGCAGGAACATCAAATGTGGTGACAGGTCAGCTTCCTGTCGCTAGTCATGTAGCTCTGTACTATTCGATTCCGGTGCTACGCATTCATTTGTTTCCTATGCATTTGCTGACAAGATAGGACTTCCTAAGGATAATATGGGAAGGGTATTTAAGACAGCTTTACCCTCTGGGGAAGTATTGTTGTCCAGTTACTGGTTACCCTATGTACCAGTATATGTGGCAAATAGGGAACTATATGCTGAGTTGATCGTAATGGAGATCATGGTTTACGATGTGATTCTAGGCATGGATTTCCTAGGGAAATACCAAGCTACGATCGACTGTCGAAATCGAAAGATAGTCTTCCAACCCGAGGAAGAAGAGAGTTTCGAGTATGTTGATACTTCTCGAAGACCCGGGAAGATGATCATCAGTTCGCTGAGAGCAAGCAAGCTGATAGCCAGTGGTTGCATGGGATATCTGGAATATGTGGTGGATACTACAGAGGAACAGAAGCTTCAAGCTGAAGATGTTCCTGTTGTTAATGAGTTTCTTGACGTATTTCCAGAAGAGTTACCAGGGATACCTCCAGAGAGAGAAATCTCGTTTGAAATTGAGTTGATGCCTGGAACAGTACCCATTTCCAAAGCACCATACTGTATGGCTCCAGTGGAGTTGAAGGAGCTACAGGTACAATTAAAGGAGCTTTTGGATAAGAGATTCATCAGGCCGAGTTATTCTCCATGGGGTGCACCTGTGTTATTCGTCAAGAAAAAGGATGGAATATTCCGACTGTGCATTGATTACCGGGAGTTGAATAAGGTTACGATCAAAAATAGGTATCCGTTACCTAGAATTGATGACCTATTCGACCAGTTAAAAGGCGCAGCGGTATTTTCCAAAATCGACTTAAGATCAGGATATCACCAACTGAGAATCAAAGAAAGTGATATTCCTAAAACGGCGTTTAGAACTCGTTATGGTCACTACGAGTTTCTTGTGATGCCATTTGGATTAACAAATGCGCCGGCAGCGTTCACGGACTTGATGAACAGGATTTTTAAAGAGTATCTGGATAAGTTTGTCATTGTATTCATTGATGACATTCTTATATACTCGAAGACTCATGAGGAGCACAAGGAGCATCTGAGGATCGTGCTGAACATGATAAGGAAGCATCAACTGTATGCCAAATTCTCAAAATGCGAGTTTTGGCTGGACAGAGTACATTTCCTCTGACATGTTGTATCCCAGGAAGGTATTGCAGTAGATCCGACAAAGGTAGAGGCAATTAATCAGTGGCCTGCACCCAAGAGTGTGACAGAAATACGCAGTTTCTTGGGATTGGCTGGTTATTATCGGCGATTTGTAGAGGGATTCGCGCGATTAGCTGCACCTCTTACTGCTCTTACACGCAAGGAAAGGAAGTATGAGTGGACTATGGAATGCGAAAGAAGCTTCCAGGAGTTAAAGAGGCGACTGACAAGCGCACCAATCCTTACGCTTCCCACTGAAGGGGAGAAGTTTGTGATCTACAGTGATGCATCGAAAATAGGATTGGGAGCAGTCTTAATGCAAAATGGCAAGGTGATTGCCTATGCTTCCCGTCAATTAAAGGAGCATGAAAGGAATTATCCTATGCATGACCTTGAATTTGCTGCAGTAGTGTTCGCACTTAAAATTTGGCGACACTATTTCTATGGAGCTCAATGTCAGATTTTCACTGATCACCAAAGCCTGAAGTATTTCTTCACGCAAAAAGAGCTCAATATGCGGCAAAGACGATGGTTGGAACTGGTGAAGGATTATGATTGTGAAATCCTATACCATCCAGGGAAAGCCAACAGTGTAGCGGATGCTTTAAGTAGAAAGTCTACCATATCGCACCAGCTACCAATAAACAGGCTTCCGAAGCCATTGTAGCAAGAGATAAATTCTTTGAACTTGGAGTTGATATCTGGCAGACTAGCTGCACTCCAAGTGGAATCATCGCTATTTGAGGATATAAAGGAAGCTCAGAGGCGAGATCCCATGATGACAAGTTCTCAAGAAGGAATTTCCAAGGATGGAATAATCCTTTATCAAGGAAAGATAAATGTTCCAGCTGATGAGGAACTTAGAAGACGGATCATGTCAGAAGCCCATGAGACACCCTATTCGGTTCATCCCGGAGCTAGCAAGATGTATCAGGACTTGAAGTTACAGTTCTGGTGGAAAGGGATGAAGAACGATATAGCGAAATTCGTGAGCAGATGCATGACCTGTCAGAGAATCAAAGCGGAACATAAACATCCAGCAGGAAGATTGGAACCACTGGAGATTCCTGAATGGAAATGGGAACACATTACGATGGATTTTGTAGTGGGACTCCCAAAAACCCGAGAAGGTTATGATGCCATTTGGGTTATTGTGGACAGACTGACCAAGACGGCACGGTTTATAGTGTTAGGAAATGCCCTAAGTATTAGAGACATTTTGATGTATTCATTTTGAACTGGATAATAAAATTATACTTAGAGGTTATTCATTACATTGCTATCTGTCCTCGTCTTATTTACATGTTAAAGTAAATGTAAGCAAATATGGCTCACTGACTGCTTGTGTTAAAACTGTTAGAACGTTGCATGCAATGGATTTTTGTATGCAAGAAGACAATGTTCTAAAGTTAGCAGTCTAAACTATGGTCTGTAGTCTATGGGGTTAGACCGAGCATCTAACTCATGTTAAGACTATTATGTTGTCTAAAGCCTTGGAGGGGACGGTCTGTCTTGACTGTCTGGAGCTGGACTCCCAAGTAGAGACATGGATATGTTGCTTGGAGGTGACATATTAGACCGGGACTAAAGCGTGATTGATCCACGTAGTCCGCTATGAGTGGATCAATCTGCTTTTGACGTTCATTGTGCAATAACCTTAATCCTGAGTAAATGAACTACTTCATGTATATGACTTGTGTACTTTGATGTTCCAATGGCTAAAGCGTCTCAGAGGTAGTAAGCTTATAGACCGGTTCGTTGGGTGCATGACTTGTATACGATGAAGGGTTTGTTTACAGATATCGGAATCATAGCTCTGAGGAGTTAAAGGTATCCTCTTAAAGGCATTATACTGAATGTGAAAATGGACAAGGCCTTGGGTCATCTGCTGGGCGGATGACTTCTTATTCACATATGGTGAATAATCATTTTCTTGATTCGGTAGTATAATGGAACTTTAAGATAGCCTGATCAGTAGGATTAAACGTACTTTGACCTAAGGCTGATCATGGATATCATATGAGGGTTTTGCATATATGACAAGGTCATTGGATGGTAGCTCGTCACAGGCTTATGTAATACGGTATATAATTGGGAGTTCAGTTTCAGGTTTATAGTGGTGTGACTCTGAAATTAGTGATCATATGATTGAGTTGTTCGGTATAGAATGATGATCATATGGAATCACGGGAGCCCGATTATGTATGTCCAATCAGTCCCTCTACTAGCTCCACATAATTCCTTAACGTTTGGCAAATTGATTTGTGTATGCTATTGGCTAGTTTATTATGCATGGATGGTGATAACACAGGATTAGGATGGTAGACAAGGTTCTCTCCGGTTGGATTCAGATTTTGTTTTGGATAATAGAGTACACAATTATTCGAACTCCAAATAAAGTTGCCATGATTTTATTTGAGATTGGATTGGAGTTGTAGAAAATTATTCATTAGAACAAGAATATGAAACACAACCGTTTTGTGGAATTTGAAATTTGAATTTGAAATTTAAATTTGAAATTTGAAATTTGAAATTTGAAATTTGAATTTGAAATTTGAATTTGAAATTTGAAATTCAAAATTTGAATCACAGTCCAAGTAGGATTCGAATTTTTGTGGAAAATCCACAAGGTTTGAAATTCGAATTTGAGTTGGATTTGGAGAGGATAATCTTGTTAGAATCCTACTTGAATTTTGAATCCAAATCCCAACAAAAGTGGGCGAATTTTTTGAGGATAATCCTCAATGGAAAATTCGGTTTTTGTGGATAAGATTCAAGGGTAAATTCAAGTTTCAATCCTAGTTGAATTTGGATTCTCTTTACTCCCTAAAAGTGGCCGAAATTTTGGAGCCTAAATCCTAGGAAATTCGGTTATTTTTGGATAAGGTTGAGATGAGATTTAGCTTGAAAAATCCTAGTGGAATTTTGATTCTTCCTTATCCTAAAAGTGGCCGAAAATTTGGAGAAGATTTTCTCCTAAAGATTTCGGATTTTTTGGTTGAAAAAGGGAGATAAAATTCTAGTTAAAATCTTGTTTAGATTTGGATTGGATTTATCCTAGGAAAAACCGAATTTAATTGTGGAGATTCTCCCTTGGAAAATTCGAATTTTTTGGTTTGGATAAGGGAGAAAATCTTTTCCTAGTCCAATTCGAATTCAGAGAATCACCTCATGCAGGTCTATAAATAGAGGTCCTGCCACTCCAGTTCTCTCAGACCACAGACTCTCAGGTGAGCAGGCTTATTGTTGCACAGCTCATCGTGACAATAAAGTTCTTTAGAGATCTGGGTGGTCGGAAGAAGACTAGCAGTGCTAGCATACCGATCGAGGTTCAGAGTGCCCACACACTCAGCCATTCGGGAATTGGAGAATAGTAGAGAAGGCTAGTTGGTTGAAGCCTCCGGTCACTCTCCTCCTGTTCATTGGCATCCTTGAGGTATGAGTTTTAATTGTTGTTGATTTATTGTATATGGCATCATGAGATATTTAACGATCTAAAAATTTTTATTGTTCCGCTGTGCCACTCTGATACGTTTTTACCGGTTTATTTTCCTACATATAGCTGTCAAGATGAATTTTTCGCTGGAAAAGTTTGCTCAGCTGTACGTAACTCATGTCGTCAGATTACATGGAGTACCAAAATCCATTGTATCAGATCGAGATGCACGGTTCACTTTGAATTTCTAGAAGTGTGTGCAAGAGGCCATGGGTACTGAATTGAGACTCAGTACGGCTTTTCATCCGCAAACAGACGGGCAGTCAGAGCGGACAATTCAGACGTTAGAAGACATGCTTCGAGCTTGCGTTATGGATTTTGCGGGAAATTGGAACGAGAAGTTACCATTGATTGAATTCTCGTACAATAATAGTTACCAAGCTTCGATAGGCATGGCACTTTACGAGGCTTTGTATGGACGGAAGTACAGATCACCATTACATTGGTACGATTTGCGAGAAAAGCAGTTGCATAAGACGGACTTCATAAAAGAGACTTCCGATGCAGTTGCTAGAATTCAGCGTCAAATAAAAATTGCACAAAGCCGACAAAAGAGTTATGCGGACAAGAGGCGGAGATCCTTGGAATTTGACGAAGGAGACTTCGTGTTTCTCAAGGTATCGCCTATGAAGGGGATTATGCGATTCGGTAAAAAGGGGAAACTGAGTCCAAGATACATTGGGCCCTATGAAATTATCGAACGCATTGGAAAGGTCGCTTACAGATTGGCGCTACCCCCAGAATTGTCGGCAGTGCATAACGTATTTCATGTGTCGATGCTGAGAAAGTATATACCAGATCCGTCCCATGTTTTGAAGCATGAGCCCATTCAAATCCACGAGGATTTGACATATGAGGAACAGCCTATTCGAGTATTAGCTCGTGAAGAGAAAGTACTGAGGAATAAGACAATCCCACTAGTGAAGATTTTGTGGAAAGATCACAATATTGAAGAAGCTACGTGGGAACGAGAAGACGAGATAAGGAAATTATACCCCCATTTGTTCTAATTTTCGAGGACGAAAATTTTATAAGGAGGGGTGAATGTGACAACCGGGAAATTCAGGTAATTCTCGGATGAAAAATGTACAATTGTATGTATATAACAATTTGTACTATTTAAAGAGTGAAATAAATGTATTTATATTGTTCAGAATATATGAAAATGTTCTAACAATACTGACGAGTAAGAATTCAGTGTTGGAAAAATTCACTGAGCTGAAACGGGTGAAATAGTGCCAAAATCGGCATTGAAAACCCTAACCGAGCCAATAAAAGACGGTAAACTTCCGGGATTGATTTTGATCAAATGGAAGCAGATTAAATTGATCCGACTGCACAGGAGACCTCAGGAACACGCTGGGACGATTTCAGGAAAATTTCGGCTCGAACCGGCATCGGTCAAAAAGTAGTCGAATTAATATGAATAGTGAAAGTCAAAGTCAACTTTCACTTTTGTAATTATGACATCATAAATCAAGAATTATAAATGAAGGAAATATGGTGGTTGGTGGAATGAAAGGCCATGATTCATTTAGCTTTGGATCTAAAGGCCAAGATTTGGCCAAAAATTACCATTTTTAATTTTTGAAAAATGGAGAAAGAATTAGGCATGAAAGGTGTCAAAATTCCATTGGTTTAGAGCCAAATTAATTGGCTTTCTTGCATGGTTAAGTCGGCAAAACGTGAATAAAAGTGGCCGAAGTCCATTTTCACGCAAAAAACCAAAGAACAAAATTTCTAAGTGTTTTCTTCATGGTGTACGTGAGCTACCAAGGAGAACCAAGAGATTTCTTCAAAATTTCTTCACAAAAAGTATGTCAAAACACTCCTTGAAGACAAAGGAAGCATTAGACCAAGATAACTCCCTTTTTCACTTAATTTTTCATGGTTTTTCTTCTTAAAATCCGTGGGTGAATAGTGAGAAAAAGATGGAAAATTTTTGGTTGTTTTCCATTGAATTGATGTTGGGTTATGTTAAGGTTGTAATAAGGAAGAAAACCATGCAAATTGTGTAAAGAAAAACCGAAATTTTGTTGGTTTTTCAAGGGAAAATCCGTGGGTTACCTTAGGTAACCAATGAGAAAAAGTTGTGGTTTAATTTCTAACTTGCTTCCAAGTTTAATTTTGTGAAGGATAAAGCTTGTATTTCATTATGAAAAGCTTGAAAAAATCTTTTAGTATGAATTACATAATGTGGCCGTGAGTTTCCTAAGGGTTTGGAAGAAAAATTTGCATGCTTTTATGTGATGTTTGGTTAATTTAAATCATGCAATTTAATGTGTAAATGGTGGCAATGTGATTGAAAGAATGAAACAAAAATGTTTGGCATGTGTTTCATTAAATGGCCGTGGGTTGTATAAGGGTAAAAACCCTAAGAAATTGGTTGAAAATGCCAAGAAAATGGGCTTGAAAATGTGTTAAAAACGTGACATTTGAATGGCCTAAAGTGTGGTGAAAGTTTGACAAAATTTGGTTCGGTTTGGTTGTGAAAACCGAAACCAAATTAAGGGTAAAATTGTGAAAAAATTTTGTTATGTGGGTGATAATGTGGAATTGGAATTTTGTGGGGTTTTATGTAAAAGTTTGGAAAACTTTTACATAAAATAGGCTTGTGGTATAGTACGTGGCAGGTACATACGGTTCGAGGCGTACCTAACGCTGGAAGCCTTAAAATTACGCCGAAATGCTGTCGAAATTTCAAAAACGGCATTCGGGGTAAAATAGGAATTTAAAATAAAAGTTAGGGCCGGGACGGAAACCCGAGTCCCTAACGGAAAAATTGAATAAGAAAAAAAAAATTTTAAGGGGTGGGTCGTGAATAGTAACTCGTCCCCTTGAAAATGAAAAACGTGAGTGAAATTGAAAAACCGACCCCGAGGGGGGGCGTTTTTGGAAATAAAATAAACGTCCGAGTCGGGAACGGAAAACCCGAGCCTCGGAGATCTAGGTCGGGAAAGTCTAGATGAACGTTTTAAATACCAGTGAAACGTCCATTTGAGGCTCCGAAACGATAGAAAATCGCTAAACCGACGTAAGGGTCGGAATAGTGCTTCCCGAGGGCAGGGAAAGCAAAAAGTGGAAATAAAATAGAAACGAACCCGGTAATGATTAGAAAAGAGTCAGAAAAGTTCCTGAGAGCCAAAAATGCAGTCTGGATCAATAAAATTCCATCAGGGGCAAAACTGTAATTTTGCCAAAATATTGGGGCAAAATCGTAATTTTGCAAAAGTTGGGGGAAAATGGTGAAAATAATAAATAAAACCTAAAAAGTTATAAATAGGTTTTATTTAAGCTTTTTAATGAAAAATAAAAGCTATAAATGAAAATGAAATTAACAGACAAGGTTGTGTCTGTAGGATCAAAAATCGGCCTACAAGGAAGGCGATTCAAGATCTAAGAGAGAGAAAGGGAACAGTCTGATTAGGTAAGTTCAGACATTTACCTGTCTGCAACATATAGCAATATTGTGCTAACTTTAATGTACTAACTATAAGTTAGGTACATATGTGCTACGGGCACTATTATAGAGTAGAGAGAGAGACGTAATGTGCTTCGGGCACTATAAGAATGGGACACATGGTTATTTGTGCTTCGGGCACTAGAGCGAGGTTAATGAAACTCACTCACCTAAAATTAAAATGTGAACCATTCCTAACCACGGGACAATGTGAAGTCACCGGGTTAGAATGTTAAAAAGTCAGTAATGAAACCACTTTTTGGCGTACCAGCCTTCCGTACAGGGAGGTACTACTTTTGCCTTCGGGGCTATGAGATAAGGCTGTGGAGGTCAGCACTGATGTACCGCTCCCAGTTATGTACTATTTTGCCTTCGGGGCTATGAGATTAAGGCTGTGGAGGTTAGCACTAATGTACCGCTCCCAGTCATGCGCACTTAAATGGGACTGCCAACCTGAGCTCAAAACCAGAACATAAGCAAGATAATGACCTAAAACTGAAACTGTGCCATAATTGAGCATAAGACAGTTTAGTGAGAGCACTAACATCGCGGTAGATGTACTGTTATGACACAGTGTTGTAGTCAAACTTACTATTCACGTATGAATAGTGGTCAACGGACTATTCATGATAAATAGTACTATTCATAGAAATTTTATTTCTTGCATGTTTGAACTTACTGAGCCTGTAGCTCACCATTTTTGCTAATGTTGCAGGTAAGCGACCAGCTCAGTAGCTTGTTTGACTGGATGCGAACGGGATGGCGCGTGTCAAATGGGATAACTGGGCGAGGGATATGGTACTGCCAGAGTCTTCCGCTGAGCGTTAAAGTAAAGGGAAAAAAAAGGGGAAACAGTTCTTTTGTAATTATATATATATTTTACAAAAGTACTGTATTATTTATATTACTTTGTACTTATCAACAAAGTAAATAGTGGAAAAAGATTTTATATGATGTTTAAAGAAAAAGAAAAAAAAAATTTCCCCAAAAACGACATGATTTTAAAAGAGAGAGAGATAAGCCGGCGACCCACGAGAGTACAATCTATCGCAGTTAGTGATAAGCTCAACTATAATAGTATTGTATGATCTCTACGAGGGGCGGGGCGCCACACGTTTGGACTGACGAATGCCCCTGTAGCCTTCATGGATCTGATGAACTATGTGTTCAAGGACTTCTTAGATAAGTTTGTCATTATGCTTATCGATGACATACTTGCATACTCGAAGAGAAAAGAAGAGCATGAGGAGCATTTAAAGGCCATCCTATGCAAGCTAAAGGACCATCAGTTGTATGCCAAATTCTCCAAGTGCGAGTTTTGGCTAGAAAAGGTTCACTTCCTTGGCCACATAGTCTCCAAGGAGGGAGTATCAGTAAACCCAGCAAAGGTTGAAGCAGTTAGCGCATGGCCAACACCAAGTAATGTGACGGAGATCTGTAGTTTCCTAGGACTAGCAGGTTATTATCGACGCTTCATCAAAGGCTTTTCAAAGCTAGCCGCTCCACTCACAGTGCTAACTAAGTAGGAAAAGAAATATGAGCAGACAGATAAGTGTGAAAGGAACTTCAAGGAGTTGAAACGTAGACTCATAAGCGCTCTGATCTTGACCATACCGGATGCTAGATAGAGAAATTTTGTGATCTACAGTGACGTGTCCAAGACTGGAGTAGGAGCTGTGTTGATGCAGAATGGTAAAGTGATCGCATATGCTTTGCGACAACTCATACAAAGAACTATCCAACACACGACCTGGAGCTAGCAACAGTCGTTTTTGCACTCAAGATTTAGAGGCATTACTTATATGGGGTTAAGTGTGAGATCTATATGGACCACCAGAGCCTTATATATATTTTCACGTACAAGGAGCTTAATATGAGGCAACGAAGATGGTTAGAATTGGTAAAGGATTACGACTATGAAATCCTATATCATCCAGGAAAAGCCAACAAGGTGGCCGATGTGCTGAGTAGAAAGCACTCTTCATCACTCATGGCTATCAGTACCTTGTCAGAGGTGCTGCAAAAAGAGCTACGCAATAGTGAGATTGAAATTTTGACGGGGAGGTTGTCTGAAATGACCCTCCAATCGACTCTCCTAGAGGAAATCAAGGCCGGACAGGACCTCGATTCATCCCTGAATAAGCTCAAAAAGGAAGCTACGGGGGACCAAAGTTCAGAGTTCAGAGTCTCTAAAGACAGCATACTCTATTACAGAGATAGAGTGTGCATTCTGAAGGATGAGGAACTTAGAAAACGAATCCTTGTACAAGCTCATGAAACATCATATTCTGTACATCCAGGGGCGAATAAGATGTACAAGGACTTAAAAGAGAGTTTTTGGTGGCCTAAGATGAAGAACGATGTCACCGAGTTCATTGCCAGATGCCTCATATGTCAGAGAATTAAGGTAGAAAATCAACGACCGGCAGGAAAATTATAGAAAATCGAGCTGCCCGAGTGGAAATGAGAGTAGATTACAATGGATTTTGTGGTCAGGTTGCCTAGGACGTTAAGCGACAACAATGCAATATGGGTGATTGTAGACCAATTGACAAAATCAGCTCGATTTCTAGCTATAAAGCTGAGCTATACATTGGAAAGATTGGCAGAAATGTATGTAGCTCAAGTAATGAGACTGCACAGTGTACCAAAATCGATCATCTAAGATCACGACGGACGCTTCACCTCCAGGTTTTGGCAGAGCGTCCAGGCCTCAATAGGAACCAAATTGAAGTTTAGCACAGCTTTTCATCCTCAGACTGATGGTCAATCTAAGAGGACCATATAAACCTTGGAGGATATGTTGAGAGCTTGTGTCCTAGACTTTAAGGGAAACTAGGACCAGAAACTACCTCTGATTGAGTCCTCATACAATAATAGCCATCATTCCTTGATTAGGATGGCCCTGTATAAGGCACTCTATGGACGAAAATGCCGATCTCTAGTTCATTGGTACGAGACCGGAGAGAAATAGCTTACCAGCGTAAATTTCATTAAGGATACAATGGTAGACGTGAAGCTTATAAGTGAAAGGCTGGATACAACACATAGTCACCAGAAGAGCTACGCGAACAAACACCGTAGACCCTTCGAGTTTCGAGAGGGAGACTCTGTTTTTCTCAAAGTGGCACCCATGAAAGGGGTGATGCACTTTGGGAAGAAAGGAAAGCTCAGTCCTAGATATATAGGACCTTTCAATATCATTGAGAGAGTCAGGAAGGTAGCTTATAGATTAGCACTTCCTCCTAAATTAGCTTCAATGCATTATGTCTTCCACATCTCAATGTTGAAGAAATACATGCCAGACAGTTCCCATATTTTAAGCTAAGAGCCGATTGAAGTCCACGTTGATCTGACGTACGAGGAGAAACCCGTGTGGATCTTAGCCGAAGAAGGTAAAGTACTTAGGAATAAGGTTATACCACTTGTAAAAGTATTGTGGCAGAACCATAATATAGAGGAAGCTATGTGGGAACAGGAAGAAGATATAAGAAGAGACTTCCCAGATTTATTCTAATTTTCGAGGATGAAAATTTTGTAAGGGGGGTAGGTTGTAAGGACCCCCATATTCATGTAACCTATATTCTATATAATGGGAAATTGAGGAATGAATTTGGGTTAGTTTAATACCTTTTAGTGCAAATTTAAGAAACATAATCAGGTACATGACCGTGTAAACGACTGTGTACTATTCAGACTGTTGAATTGTTAGAAGCTATGTGGGTGAACATGGCCGTGTAATGTAACACAGTCAGGTACACGGCCGTGTAGATGAACGTGTTTCCAGGACATGGCCATGTTGAGTGTTAGGAAATGCCCTAAGCATTAGAGACATTTTGATGTATTTATTTTGAACTGGATAATAAAATTATATATATAGAGGTTATTTATTACATTGGTGTTTTTCCTTATTCTATTTACATGTTAAAGTAAATGTAAGCAAATATGGCTCACTGATTGCTTGTGTTAAAACTGTTAAAACGTTGCATGCAATGGACTTTTGTATGCGAGAAGACAATGTTCTAAAGTAAGCGGTCCAAACTAAGGTCTGTAATCTATGGGGTTAGACCGAGTATCTAACTCATATTAAGACTATTATGTTGTCTAAACCCATGGTGGGGACGGTTTGTCTTGACTGTCTGGAGCATAAACTCCTAAGTAGAGACATAGATATGTTGCTTGGTGGTGACGTATTAGACCGAGACTAAAGCGTGATTGATCTACATAGTCCGCTGTGAGTGGATCAATCTACTTTTGATGTTCATTGTGTAGCAACCTTAATCTTGAGTGAATGAACTACTTCATGTATATGACTTGTGTACTTTGATGTTCCAATAGCTAAAGCATCTCAGAGGTAGTATGCTTATAGACCGGTTCATTAGGTGCATGACCTGTATACGATGAAGGGTTTGCTTACAGATATCGGAATCATAGTTTCAAGGAGTTAAGGTTATCCTCTTAAAGCCATTATACTCGATGTGAAACTAGACAAGGCCTTGGATCATCTGCTGGGTGGATGATTTCTTATTCACATATGGTGAATAATCATTTTCTTATTCAGTAGTATAATAGAACATTAAGACAACCTGATCAGTAGGATTAAATGGACTTTTACCTAAGGCTGATCATGGATATCATATGAGGGTTCTGCATATATGACAAGGTCATTGGATAATAGCTTGTCACAGGCTTACGTAATACGGTGTATAATTGGGAGTTCAGTTATTGGTTTAAAGTGGTGTGACTCTGAGATTAGTGATCATGTGATTGAGTTGTTCGGTAAAGAATGATGATCATATGGATTCACGAGAGCCCGATTATATATGTCCAATTGGTCCCTCTACTAGCTCCACATAATTCCTTAACGATTGGCAAACTGATTTGTGTATGCTTATTGGCTAGTTGATTATGCATGAATGGTGTTGACATAGGATTAGGATGGTGGATAAGATTCTCTCTGGTTGAATTCATAATTTGTTTTGGATAATTATTCGAACTCCAAATAAAGTTGCCATGATTTTATTTGAGATTAGATTGGAGTTGTAGAAAATTATCCACAAGAACAAAATTTGAAATACAACTTTTTGTGGATTTTGATATTTAAATTTTAAAATTTGAAATTTAAATTTTGAATTTAAAATTTGAATTTGAAATTTAAACTTGAAATTCGAATTTGAAATTTGAATTTGAAATTTAAATTTGAAATTTGAAATTTGAAATTGAAATTTGAAATTGAAATTTTGAATCACAGTCCAAGTGGAATTCGAATTCTTTGTGGATAATTCCACAAGGTTAGAATTTGAATTTGAGTTGGATTATAGAGAGGAAAATCTTGTTTGAATCCTACTTGAATTTTCAATTCCAATCCTAACTAACTTGCACGAAAATATTGAGGAATATCCTCATAGATTTTTCGGTTTTTGTATGGATAAGATTCAAGGAAAAATTCAAGTTTCAATCCCAGTTGAATTTGGATTCGCTCCTCCCTAAAAGTGGCTGAAATTTTGAGGAAGATCTCATGTAGATTTTCGGTTTTTTATGGATAAGGATGAGGTAAAATTCAAGCTTGAAAATCCTAGTTGAATTTTGATTCTCTCCCTACTTTTTGTGGCTGAAAATTTTGAGGAAATCTTAAGGGAGATTTTCGGTTTTAATTAGTTAATGGTGAGATAAAATTCAAGTTAAAATCCTATTTGAATTTTGAATACAAAATCCTAAAGATAGGCCAAATTTTTTTGTTTGGATAAGGCTAGGATTTTCCGATTTTATGTTGTGGATAAGGGAGAAAATCTTCTCCTAATCCAATTCAAATTCAGAGGATCACCTTATGCAACTCCATAAATAGAGGTCCTGCCACTCCAGTTCTCTTAGACCATAGACTCTCAGGTGAGCAGGCTTATTATTGCATAACTCACCATGACAATAAGTTCTTTAGAGATCTAGGTGGTCAGAAGAAGACTAGCAGTGCTAGCATACCGATCAAGGTTCAGAGTGCCCACACACTCAGCCATTCAGGAATTGGAGAATAGTAGAGAAGGCTAGTTGGTTGAAGCCCTCCAATCGTTCTCCTCCGACAGATTGGCATCCTTTGAGGTTTGAGTTTAAATTATTGTTGGTTTATTATATATGGCATCATGAGATATTTAAGGATCTCAAAACTTTTTTATTGTTCTGTTGTGCCACTCTGATACATTTTTACTGATTTATTTCCTACAATTGGTATCAGAGCCATCTCATGACTATGCCATGTACATAAATTAGACAATTAGTTAGTCTTTTTATTTATGTGAGGATTTGATATTTAGAGAGTGGCATTCTAGGATTCCTTTATATTGTTATCATGTATTATGTATGTAGTATGTGGTTATTATAATTTTTAAATTATTATAAGCATGCTTGTTTTATGCCGGTTATGGTTCCCTAGAATTTAGAATATTGTATCTAGGAATTTTTTATGTAACCATGGTAGTAGTTTATTAACACTGTAATCTTCCCATGGATTTTAATTTTCTTTTGTCTCTTAGAATTATTATTAGAATTTTTGTACACCGGAAACGGTTTAGGAAATTTTATTTACTTATTCTTGGAGGAGATTGAAGTTTGAAGATCGTAATTTATTTTTCCCAAAAGTTAAATTTAATTTAAAGGTTGAAATTTTGATTGTGTGGAAAATTTCAATTTAATTAGGATTTAAATTAATTTTTGGAGATCCTAATGGATAAATTAGAATATGGCATGGAAATCGAGACTCGACCCCTCGGATGGACCACCAGCCATAGTGGGGCTACAGCCCTTGCCCTCGGGTAGGATGGGGCTACGACAGCCCCTGTCCACGGCTGCACGACCCACAGTCATAGCCACTGCCTGCAGCCGAGGGTGGCTGTGGCCCCCTAAGGGCTGGCCGCAGCCCTGGGCATGCAGCCTGGTAGCTGCTGCACCCAGTCCAGGCGTGCAACCTGTGGCTACAGGCTTGGCCTGCAACCCGCATGGCTGCATATGGCTTGTGGCCATGGGCTGCCAGCCCCCCAAGGACTAGGGGCTGCCTACGGCGGCTGTCGCCTCTGGGGCCATGGGGGCGACGGTTCAAAAAATCAAAAAACTTTGATTTTTAAATTTGAGATTTAATTTTTAAATCATGTTTAAAATATGTAATTGAAAATTTGAAATTTTTGAAATTACATATTATTGCACATGATATTTAAAATTATTTAAAATTTGAATTTGAAATTTAAATTTGAAACTCGAATTTGGAATTTGAATTTGAAATTTAAATTTTTGGGATTTATATTTTAAATGATTATTGGGATGAGAAATAAATGAAGAGGCTACATAAAGATGGATACAAGAAGACGAAATAAAATTCAAGACCCAAAGAATGCTTTGGATGGAATTTTGTAATCTGTATTTTCTTTGTTCTAGGATGGGACCATGGCTTGGTTATTATTCTGTTAATTATTTTTTCTGTGATATGTCATGGATGTATAAATATGTATTAATGGATTTTTTATGTGCATATTTGATAACATGTCATATAGGATAGGTGAGTGCCGCTCATACTATATTAATCATACATATTTGTCAAAACTTGCATGTTTTTCCAAATATTGAGTGGGAGAAGGTTTCAAACAAAACCCATGGCCTCCATTATTGATCCATATATGAAAGCATGGTAACGCCTCGCGTCAGTTCTGCCCTGACCACACCCGTTGGTAGGTATTTACCGCCGCCATTATACTAGGTTGGATCTCCTATGTGGAAAACGTGTTCAGGCACGATCCTATTCATGACCACCCCTCAGTGGCTTAGTAGGACGTGGATCAGGCTACGTAAACAATGGTTATACACTCAAGACTCGTTTAGTTATTAACCTTCCCTAGAAGCTCCATTAACTAAACTGGTGGCCAAAATAAGCTGTTATTAATACATGTCTTAACCTTGGAGGATTTAAGGCAACATACATTAATTGGGCGGGGTCCATACTCTGGCTATTTGTCTCATGACCACCCCTCGGTGGCTTGGGGCAATAGGTGTTGAGAATTACTATTGCAATGCTACATGTTTTTCAAGTTTCATGTAGGAACATACTTGTATGTTTTTTTTGCTAAATTATCTGTATATTTGCTTGGGCTTTGTAATGATGTATAGTATAATTTTATTTCAGTTCAAAATGTCATCGACACCCCTCATTTCAATACTTACTAAAAATAAGCTGAATGGCGATAATTATAAAGACTGGAAAAGAAATCTACTGATAGTTCTCAACTGCGAGAGACACAAGTTTGTGTTGGACGAACCATGCCCACCTGGGCCCAAACCTAACACACTGCTTGAGGAGGTCCCGGTTGCCTATACTCGTTGGACAGAATCCAATGAGATAGCTTGATGTTACATTCTTGCTAGCATGACGAGTGCTTTACAAAAGCAGCATGAGACTTATCAAGTTACTAGGGAGATCATGGAAAATCTGGAGGACATGTTCAGAGGCCAAGAAAAATTGGCTCGACAGTCTACTATTACCAGCATTATGAACTTTAAGCAAAAGGCAGGTACTCCGGTGAAGGACCATATGATCACTTTAATGGGATTCTTTGCTGAGGCTGCCGAGAACGGTGCTGAACTAGACTACAACACCCAGATCAAGATGGTGTTCAAAACTCTGTCAAAAGATTTTGTAGGGGTTTAAGGCACATATAATCCTGTGACAAGAGAGTTAGGACTAACCGAGCTCATGAAGCAACTCCAAGCTTATGAGTGGATGATCAAGGGTGGGGATGCAGTCCAACCAAAAGGAGAGGCCAATTTGGCAGAATCTTCCAAACCCTCACGAAAGAAGAAGAGGCCAAATCAGAAGCAAGCGGCTTCCAGTTCTTCTAATCCTCTTGTCTCGAATGGGAAGAAGAAGAACAAGAACAAAAAGCCTAAGGACCCTAAAAAGTCTAAGTGCTTCCACTGTGAGAAGGTAGATCACTTCAAGAAGGCTTGCCGGGAATTCCTAGCCGCAAAGAGCAAGGAAGGTAAGGAACCTCACTATTTAGAAGCGTGTTTGGTGAAAGAATCGAAAGACACTTGAGTCATTGATTCGGGCACCACTAATCATGTTTATGTTTCTTTGCAGGGGTTCATGGAAATGAGAAGTCTACATGATAGGAGCCTCTCGTTGGGGACTGGAGACTGTAGCTTGGTGGTGGCTAAGGCAGTGGGAGATGTTTATCTTTACTTTGATGAATTAGGTTTATGTTATTGAAAGACTGTTTTTATGTTCCTAATTTTAGGAGGAACCTTATATCGGTAGCTTGTTAAATAAATGATTCTTATTCAGTTTCTTTTAGTAAAAGAGTTGATATTCGTAGAAATAAGTCTTTTATCTATTCTGGATGGATGGATGGAAACCTGTATTTAATCAAACCAAAGATGTACTCACTGCTTGACACTGAATTAATATATAACTCTAATAAGTTGAAAGTTTCTCACTCTAACAAGGCGTATCTTTGGCATTTAAGACTTGGTCATATTAATCAGGATAGGATTCAAAGATTGATGAAGGATGGTCCTCTAGAATCTCTGGAAGAGGTACGTCTTTCTCAATGTGAGTCTTGTCTTGAGGGTAAGATGACTAAAAGGTCTTTTAGAGCTAAAGGTACTAGGGCTCAGGAACTCTTAGAAATTATGCACACCAATGTATGTGGCCCCATGAGCGTCATAGCATGAGGAGGGTTCCAGTATTATGTCTCTTTTATGGATGATTACTTGAGGTATGGATATATGTACCTGATGCACCACAAGAGTGAAACCTTTAATAAATTCAAAGAGTATTGTGCAGAAGTGGAAAAGCAATTGGGTAAATCCATAAAGACACTTCGATCTGATCGAGGTGGCGAATACCTCTCTAACAAATTTCTAGGACATCTTGTAGAGAATGAGATATTATCCCAATTGACTGCACCTGGTACTCCACAACAGAATGGTGTAGCTGAAAGGAGAAACAGGACTTTATTGGATATGGTACGGTCCATGATGAGTTATTCAACGCTGTCATTATCATTTTGGGGATATTCATTACAAATGGTGTGCTATATTCTGAACCAAGTTCCAAGCAAGTCAATTTCTAAGACTCCGTATGAATTGTGGCATGGCAGGAAGCCCTCTCTTGGACATATGAGAATATGGGGTTGCCTGGCACATGTACTGGATGGGGATGCAAAGAAGTTGGAACCAAGAATAGAATTGTGCATGTTTATAGGGTATCCTAAGGGAGGTCTGTTCTATAACCCGAAGGAACAAAAAGTCATTGTTTCAACCCATGCGACACTCTTTGAGGGAAGTCACGTGAATGACTTTAAGCCTCAAAGCAAAACGGTGCTAGAAGAGTTATCAGGTGAAAGAACTGCTCCATAGATTTCAATCTTGGACGCAAGTCTGAGTTCCGATCAAAGACCTATAGACGATCAACAATTTAGTGTGCCTTGTCATAGTGGGAGGGGTTCGAAGAAGCCTAATTTCTTCATGTATGATGCTGAGGTATACCGGACTGAAGCTCATGAGCATGAGGATGATCCGGTCACTTATGATGAAGCTATAAATGATGTTGATTCTAAATCTTGGAAACAGGCCATAAACAATGAGATGGATTCTATGAAATCCAACTTTGTTTGGGAACTTGTAGATCTGCCAGATGGGATAAAACCCATTGGATACAAGTGGGTCTACAAAAGGAAGAAGGATGCAGAAGAGAGAGTAGAAACTTTCAAAGCTAGACTGGTTGTAAAGGGGTATACGCAAAAGGCTAGAATCAATTACAATGAAATCTTTTCGCCTATTGCTATGTTGAAGTCTATCCGTATTCTTCTGTCCGTTGCTGCGGCTCTCGATTACGAGATCTGGCAAATGGATGTCAATACGACATTCTTGAATGGCCATCTTGAGGAATATATCTACATGATACAGCCCAAAGGGTTCATAGCAAAAGGCCAAGAAAGAAAAGTCTACAGGTTGCTTAGATCCATTTATGGATTGAAGCAAGCATCCCGCTCATGGAACCAGAGATTTGATCAAGCGATCAAGACATTTAGTTTTGAGCAGAACGTTGATGAACCCTGTGTTTATAAACGTAGTAAAGATGGAAAAGTGGTCTTTCTGGTACTCTATGTCGATGATATACTACTCGTTGGGAATGATGTAGGGAACTTATCATCGGTCAAGCTTTGGCTGCAGCAACAGTATGACATGAAGGACTTGGGAGAAGCTAATTATGTTCTAGGCATTCGTCTCTTCAGAGATCGAAAGAACAAAATGATAGCGTTATCCCAAGCTTTATACATAGATAAAATAATTGACAAATATGCAATGCAATAGGCAAAGAAAGGTTCACAACCTTCTATTGCCGGTCTAACTCTTTCATTGGATGATTGTCTAAAGACATCGGAAGAAAGAGAGCGTATGAATAAGGTCCCTTATGCATCCGCTGTGGGTAGCCTTATGTATGCTATGCTTTGCACTCACCTGGACATATGTTTTGCAGTAGGTATGGTGAGTCGATATCAAGCGAATCCTGGAACCAAGAACTAGCAAGCGATAAAGTATATACTCAAGTATCTTAAGAGAACGAGGGATTATATGCTAGTGTATTCTGGAGGGGACCTAACATCTGTAGGATACATAGACTCAGACTTCCAGACTTGGAAGGATTCGAGGAAATCAACATCAGGATCAGTGTTCTTGCTTGGAGGAGGCACCATTGTGTGGAGGAGTGTGAAGCAGGGTTGCACAGTTAACTCTACGATAGAGGCTGAGTATGTGGCTGCGGCTGAAGCATCTAAAGAAGCGGTTTGGCTCCGCAAGTTCTTTAGAGACTTTGAGGTCATTTCGGGTGTTGATAAGCCTATCACACTTTACTATGATAACACTGGAGCTATTGCCAACACAAGGGAATCTCGACACCACAAGAGGACCAAGCACATAGATCGAAGGTATCACATTATTAAAGGGCACGTGGAGACAGGACAAGTAGATATATGTAAGATCGCATCCGAGGATAACATTGACGATCCCTTTACTAAGACTTTGGTGGCAACAAGCTTTGAGAGGCATGTAGAGGTGATGGGGATGTGTAACATGGCATATCTACTGGCTTAGGGTAAGTGGGAGATTGTTGGGAAATGCCCTAAGTATTAGAGACATTTTGATGTATTTATTTTAAACTGGATAATAAAATTATATATATAAAGGTTATTCATTACATTGCTGTTTGTCCTTATTCTATTTGCATGTTAAAGTAAATGTAAGTAAATATGGCTCACTGATTGCTTATGTTAAAATTGTTAGAACATTGCATACAATGGACTTTTGTGTGCGAGAAGACAATATTCTAAAGTAAGCGGTCTAAACTAAGGTCTGTAGTGAATGGGGTTAGACCGAGCATCTAACTCATGTTAAGACTATTATGTTTTCTAAAGCTGTGGTGGGGATGGTTTGTCTTGACTGTCTGAAGCATAGACTCCCAAGTAGAGACATAGATATGTTGCTTGGTGGTGACATATTAGACCGGGACTAAAGCGTGATTGATATATGTAGTCCGCTATGAGTGGATCAATCTGCTTTTGACGTTCATTGTGCAGTAACCTTAATCCTGAGTGAATGAACTACTTCATGTATATGACTTGTGTACTTTGATGTTCCAATGGCTAAAGCGTCTCAGAGGTAGTAAGCTTATAGACTGGTTCATTGGGTGTATGACTTGTATACGATGAAGAGTTTGTTTACAGATATCGGAATCATAACTCCAAGGAGTTAAGGGTATCTTCTTAAAGGCGTTCTACTGGATGTGAAAATGGACAAGGCCTTGGGTCGTCTGCTGGGCGGATGATTTCTTATTCACATATGGTAAATAATCATTTTCTTATTCGGTAGTATAATGGAACTTTAAGTGTAATAACCTGAAAATTTTACTGTTCTCGGAATATTGTAAATTGCTCGTACATGATGAATTTCATGTTTAAAATTTGAAATGAATGATTAATATAGTGTAGAACGAGATAAAATGTTCCAACGATATTATAAATTAAGAATTCGGTGATGTAAAAGCATGCCAAATTGAGCTGGGGAAAAACAGTGAACTGTAAACCCTAGTAGGTGACTCAGGGTAAGCCGAGTGCACAAAAAGATAAAATACTGATAGTAGTGATTTTAGACGTGAGCGCGTGTGTGTGTTGCACACAGTATTGAGAAGTTGGTCTAGATGACCTCTTCTTGGTCTAAAATTGATATATTTAGATTCAGCATGCTCGAATTAGTCAATTGAGCATGAAAAGTAATATTTGACCCGGAGATATGCAGTAACAAGAAATTGGTCAAGATGACATTTTCTTGATATAAACCTGATATATTTGGAATCAAAATGCTCTAATTAGTCAATTGAGCACAAAACGAAAATTTTGACCGGGAAATATACAGTACCAAAAAACTAGTAAAGATGACCTCGGACGAAGATAAAACTGATAAATTTGGGTTCAACACGCCCAAATTAGTCAGTATAGCCTATCAGAATGCTCAAATTAGTTAATTGAGCACAAAGTAATTTTTGACGGGGAATTCGCAGTACCGGAAACTGGTCGAAATGAGCTCGGATGAAAACGAAACTGATATATTTGGGTTCAGCATGCCCAAATTAGTCAGGATAGCTCATGTTGAAATTTTGGACAAAAAGTGTATAAAAGGTCAAAATTGCAGAAAATGCCCTATAATTTTCCTTTTCCATATTTTTCCCCACACATAATCCCAAAAGTGAACAGTGACTGACCATTGGAAACGGTGTCCGTTTTCGACACCGCCGGTCTCGTTGGAAAATTCTCGACGAGCTGAGTCCAACGGTGTGCTGAATCGATGGAACCGATGCCGGAGAAGGTCGCACGTACCGCCCGAAGCCGCCGGTGGCCAGAAATTTCAAACGGCCGTATCTCCGCCGTCCAACCTCTGATCGACACGATTCCGGTCCCAAAAGTTTTTTGGTGAAGAGGAGAACAAAACCTATAGCTCATTTCACCTCAACAACTGCCAGATCGTGCCGCCCAAAGCCGCGACGTCGCCGCCGTGAAACTCACCGTTTCCGGCCGAGTCGAGGGACACTATGGGTGTCAAAATACTCAGAAGATGATGGGGAACAAAAGCCCTAAGCGAATTGTGGGCAACAACCTCGGCACGGTGGAGATTCAATGTCAACGCCGTGGGTCGAGTTTTCGAGGCCGATTGTCGACGGTCGGAGCCTCCAATGGTGAAATTGTGACGCCTTAAATTTTATTTAAGGGTCAATATATAATTTAAATAAAATTAGTGTGCCAAAAATTAATTAAAAATCCTTTTAGAAACCCTAGGTTGGTTTCCTAGTCAAATTCCGCTCAAAAAGTCAACAATTTGAACTTCAAAAAGAAACCCTAAAATATTCGGCCATCACTTGGGATTTTAATTAAAATTTAAATTCCACAAATCCAAGGAGGATTCAAATTCAAATTTCATTCCTTAGATATAAAGAAGAAATTTGGCCATAAAGTGTAGGAAATAAAGGAGATTTTATTGAATTAAAAGCTAAGTCAAAACTCAATCAAAATTCAAATTATTTTTCCTTAAAAACTAAGGGATAATTTTGGCCACTTAAGGGGAAATAAGAGAGCAAACCCTAGCCTCAAAACAGCACAAAAACTTTCCCTTTTGCCCCTTACAATTTTCGGCCAAACAAGGAAGAGAAAGGGAAAGAAAAACCTAGTATAAAAACCCCCTTTTAACTCTCATTCACCCTTCCTTTCACCCTCAAAAATTCGGCCAACTTTCCCCTCTCTCCTCTCTGAATTTTCTCTCCCAAAACACAGCCAAAACAGTAAACAAAACTTGCCAAAACAGCAAACAAAACTTACCAAAAGGCAGCTCAAAAATTCAACAATCTTTGAGACAAAAACAAGGTGAGAAATCAAAATTTTTTTCCTTCCTTTTCCTTTTGATTTCAAATCCGAAATTTTATATGGTTTTCTCCACTGTTTCCCTACTGTTTTGAAGACTCCAACACTCACACAAATTCAGCCAAAAGGGAGACCAAACATCAAAAATAGTGCAGCGCAAACAAGGTGTGATTTCTCTCTCAAACCCTAAAATTTTGCCTCATTGATCCCCTTTTCAAAAACCCTATTATCATATGTGTAAGATTTTATGATTTTATCAATTTGATTCCTGGGTTGTGTTAATGACATATAAATACGGTTTTCCACAAAATTTCGTGATCATTGGATGAAAATTGAATTGGTTTGAGGCTAATCGAAATTCAGACACAGAAAAACGGAAATCCGGAAAATTACCATATGAACAGTAAATTTGTGTCGGCCATAACTTGAGTTTTAAAAACGATTTTTGAGTGATTCTTGAGCCTAAAATTAAATTCAAGATGTCCCCTAAATTCCTGAAAAATTTAAGAACCAAAATCATCCGTTTGCCTGGACAAAATATTTTTCTAAGATAGGCGGACAGAACTGCCAGTTTTTGAACTGAAACTGAAACCAAGATTTTATGCCTGAAAACAACCCCTCGGTTTTTGGCCTAATTGAATGACCAAATGATGTCTAAAAATTATAAAAATTATATGGAATTAAAGCTACGGATGTCTAGTTTAACATATTAAAAATTTAGAATTTTTGGGATGAAAAATAAATTAATATGGATTTTACATTCAGCCTAGGTCAGTCTGTCCATGCCCAGTAATATCTTAACTTAGAGTTTTTCATAAATTTTAAATCCCAAATGTTTATTAAATGTTTTAAAATCTTTTGTGGCACACTAAAATGATTGGATGATTATGTCTAGACCTAGACTAATCATATGTTGTGATTATAGGACTTATTTGACGTTCTTGCTGGATTTGTGGATCACGTTATTGTAACGCTTGTGCAATAATCGAGGTAGGACGTTCTATCCTTTTCTGGGAGTAGTCAAGTGTTTTAAATTTCCCTGTTTTATCGATGGCATGCTGTTTTCAGTTTATGAAATTATTATACTGTTTTTGATGAAATAAACGCATGCAAAGTGTTTTGTAATAAATGTGTATTTTAAAACGTGTTTTGATTTGTGGCATAATATAACTTGGTAAATACCATCTTGTGAATAATCCGGTGAACATAATTGAGCTCTAGTTCACGATCATTGTAAATGATGCCTGCGTCCCAAAGTTGACGCCATGGGGGAAGGTCCCTAAACCTGCGCAGGGTCGTTCGGCCTATTTAGATCGTAACGAGATGATCTAGGATAATTCAATTCAAGGCACGTATATTATAGCTACGACAAGTCCTCACTCATAATATGATGGTTTGTTTTAATGATTTATTATTTTAATATTGGGGCACATATATTGCAGCTACGCTAAGTCCTCAGCAGAATAAAACTTGTATTAAAAATGTTTTTTCGCGAAATTGTTGATTATTTTTTTGTTATGATTATTATGTCATGTATTTTTTTTTAAATTATTGATTCTTTTTGGAAACGAATATTATGCCATACTTTTAAATGTTATCTATTAACTCACCTTTGTTTCTGTCCTACTGAGCCAGCGCTCACGTCCCTTTTTCTTTGTGATTTCGAAATGACTCTTTCCAGGTGCGGGAGGTAGCAGTTCCGAAAATCGTTGAGCTATCCGTTTCTACCGAGGATGATGCTATCCGTTTTCTCCATCTTCTTCTTTCTGTTTCTCGTTCTGATGTAATGAGACATTAAGTTTGGACTTTATTTCACGTTATTTAAATCCTATGCTTGGGAATATTTATTGTTGGTAATTTCTTTTGAAAACCTATTTTGTGTTTGATTTCCGCATTAAAAGGTATTTACTTTCTACTTTATTTTGTTTTGTGGTTATGATGCTACTTTATAATTAGGCTTAGCTAAATTATAATGTTGACCCGTTGTTTTTGTAATAAATGTTTTCCTTAAATCTCGGGTTGATATTATGATTTGGCTGCCGTGTCACGTGTCTAAATTTTGGGCCGTGACAGAAATTGACACCATCAATGGACTCCTCTCGTCGAGATCTTCAAGGTGGATACCTCCGTTGTTCACGCCGTCGCCGTCTGCCAATGGTCAACGCCAGAGTCAACGTGGTCAACATCGGCCAACGGCGACCCAGCGGCGGAAAAATGAAGAATGGCCCGTTGGCCTATTTTCGACATTCTGAACACATCCGTGACATCAGAATTGCCAACCAAGATTCCGAACGTGAAGAACAGAGACAAAAAGTTTACACGGTCGAGATCGAACGGTTCGTCCGATCACCAACGGGATGATTTCGGTAGCGATTTCGTTTCCCTTCATTCCTTATTTATGTATTGGAATAATTTATATGTAATTTGTATTCAAATTGTAAAAAGAAAAGAAAAAAAAAAGAGTAAAATGAATGAAATGTCAGAAAAAGAAAATGCATGGGAAATGTGAAAATTTTTACGTAAAAAGTTGAGTTTTACGTAAAAATTAGGCCTCTGGTATATACGCGGTAGAATAAAATAGGTTAGATGGTTTTGAGGCATTTCCTAAACGTCAGAAAACTAGAAATTTAGCGGAAATGCTACCGAAATTTTGAAAACGGCGCTAAAGGGTGAAAAACGAGAGACAAATTGTGTTCGGTAATGGAAACCGAGACCCCTCAATGAGTTAAGCTCGGAAAATGGGAAAATGAACCTTTGAGGAATAGTAAACCGTCCCTCCGAGATTGTGAAAATGTAAGAGAACGGTAAAAATCGACGCCAAGGGTATTTTAGGAAACAAAAGGTAAATTTAAGGTTGGGATGAAAACCCGACCCCACTCGATGTCTAAGACTCAAGATTAGCATAACAAATGTTTTAGGAGTAGTGAAATACCCATTTATGACTCCGAAATGTGAGAAAAACGAGAAACGACCCTAGGTGTAGGAATAGTATTACCCGAGGGTCGGATGACCAATAGTCATCTATGGAACAGTAATGGATGCTGTAAAAGTGTGTAAAAGTTTAAGAAATATTATTTTATGATATTTGGGCTTAGAAAATCCTGTTAAAAGTCACAGTGAGCATATGACGGTCCCGAGACCCGTCAGGGGCAAAATGGTCATTTTAATCAAAATTTCTGAAAGGCTCGGAAAGGATCGTGAATGCCTAAGGATAGTTAAAATGAAATTATAAAAGTTAAATTTGGGTCTTAAACCAACAAAAAGTAGGTTTATGATGAGAAATCAAATCAGGGGTAAAATGGTAATTTTGCCAAGAGTTAATGTAAAAATGAAAAATGAGATTTTAGATTCCTAAGACCATTTACAGGAAATAAAACGTAGAATTTTTACGTTTTACTAAATTTTGAATATGAAATGAAGATTTAGAATAACCGTGGTTATTTCGGTTATAGGAACCCGATCCAGACGCGGCAAAGGAACGTCTGCGGAGCCGGGGAAGGAAATGCTAGTGAAAGTATCTGCAAGTTCGAACATTTAATTGACTATAACATGAATAGACTATTATGTCTAAGTGTGATATGTGTAAGTTCCAGCATTCATTTGTCTACTCATGAACATTCTGATGTTGTTCATTATATGAATGAATTGATCTGTTATGTCTAGGTTTATGTGCTATATGAATGTTTCATAGCGCGATGCTATGATAAATGTTTGGTAAGCTCAGATATCTACATGTCTGTAGCATGAATTACTATTTGATTGATTTAAGCAATTTTTGTACAAACTTGTAAAGTTCTACGGGCAATAGGGGTGTAATTAAACTAACTCACCTAATGAAATGAGAAATTAAAAAGTGTATAAATAATACACTATGGAGAAGTGCTAGGACACTATAGTGTGGTTAATTAAAAACACACATAAAGAAATAAATGTAAAGACCTATGGGCAATAAGGGTTCCATTGTGGGACGATTCATATGAATGTCACCGGTGGGGAACCATAAGAAAGATGGTGATGAAACCACTAAGGCGTACCGCCCCTCCAACATAGTGGTGGAGGTTTTTCTCAGATCCTACGAGGATATTAGGGTTGTGGAGGCCAATGTTCTAAGGTCACTCCTTAGACCCTCCAGTCAGCATGCTAATAATCATCAGTACTACCATAAACAGAGCTCTAAACTAGAAATCAAATAGAGAATAAACAATTAATAAAATGATAAAAATCATAATTGAGCATAACCGAAGCTTACACTAGAATAATGTAAATTCGGTTAGGGTATGTGAATAGTACCCCGATAGAGTAAAGTGAATAGTAACCAGTTAGGGTAACTGTTACTATTCATCGATCAAAGGTCAAAGTTACTATTTATGATGAATAGTACTATTAATAGAAAATTGAGTTTTAGTGTTTTTGAATCAATATGATTCTTACTATGTATGTTTGAACTTACTGAGCCTGTTAGCTCATCAGTTTGTGCATGTCGCAAGTAAGAAACCTGTCCAGTAGATTTCTAAATGGTGGCCAGATGTGAGCGTGTCAAAGGGATAGAGAATCCACTGTGGATATGGTCTTGCTACAAGTTTTCCGCTGAGCGTTGAAAGAAAAGACATGTATTGTAAAAAGATTTGATTTAGGTATTTATGTATAAAGTATGTTTGTACTTTTAAAAAGTGACAAACATAATTTAATTTAATCACGTTATGTTACAAATAAGAAAAAGTATTTAAGAAAAAAAAAATGATTCCAAATTTCACAAAGGGTTTAAAGGAAAGAAAAGAATTTAGGCGACCCGACGAAGTTCACGAGCTATTTCAGTCGGCTAAGGAGCTTGATTGTAATAGTTTCAGTGGACCGAGGTTGGGGGTGCCACATTAAGATAGCCTGATCAGTAGGATTAAATGGACTTTAACCTAAGGCTGATCATGGATATCATATGAGGGTTCTGCATATATGACAAGGTCATTGGACAATAGCTTGTCATAGGCTTACGTAATATGGTATATAATTAGGAGTTCAGTTCCAGGTTTATAGTGGTGTGACTCTGAGATTAGTGATTATATGATTGAGTTGTTTGATAAAGAATGATGATCATATGGATTCCCATGAGCCCGATTATATATGTCCAATTGGTCCCTCTACTAGCTCCACATAATTCCTTAACGATTGGCAAATTGATTTGTATATGCTTATTGGCTAGTTGATTATGCATAGATGGGGTTGACATAGGATTAGGATGGTGGACAAGATTCTCTACGGTTGAATTCATAATTTGTTTTGGATAATAAAGTACAAAATCATTCGAACTATAAATCAAGTTGCCATGATTTTATTTGAGATTGGATTGGAGTTGTAAGAAATTATCCATAAGAACAAAATTTGAAAAACAACTTTTTGTGGATTTTGAAATTTGAATTTTAAATTTTGAATTTGAAATTTGAATTTGAAATTTAAATTTGAAATTTGAAATTTGAATTTGAATTTTGAATTTTGAAATTTGAAATTCAATTTTTGAATCACAGTCCAAGTGGAATTCGAATTCTTTGTGGATAATTCCACAAGGTTAGAATTCGAATTTGAGTTGGATTATGGAGAGGAAAATCTTATTTGAATCCTACTTGAATTTTGAATTCCAATCCTAACTAACTTGCACGAAAATATTGAGGAATATCCTCATAGATTTTTCAGTTTTTGTATAGATAAGATTCAAGGAAAAATTCAAGTTTCAATCCCAGTTGAATTTGGATTCTCTCCTCCCTAAAAGTGGCCGAAATTTTGAGGAAGATCTCATGTAGATTTTCGGTTTTTTATGGATAAGGATGAGGTAAAATTCAAGCTTGAAAATCCTAGTTGAATTTTGATTCTCTCCTTCCTTTTTGTGGTTGAAAATTTTGAGGAAATCTTAAGGGAGATTTTCAGTTTTAATTAGTTAATGGTGAGATAAAATTCAAGTTAAAATCCTGTTTGAATTATGAATATAAAATCCTAAAGATTGGCTGAATTTTTTAGTTGGGATAAGGCTAGGATTTTTGGATTTCGTGTTATGAATAAGGGAGAAAATCTTCTCCTAATCCAATTCGAATTCAGAGGATCACCTCATGCAAGTCTATAAATAGTAGTCCTGCCACTCCAATTCTCTTAGATCACAGACTCTCAGGTGAGCAGGCTTATTGTTACATAACTCACCGTGACAATAAGTTCTTTGGAGATCTGGGTGGTCAGAAGAAGACTAGTAGTGCTAGCATTCCGATCAAGGTTCAGAGTGTCCATACACTCAGCCATTCAGGAATTGGAGAATAGTAAAGAAGGCTAGTTGGTTGAAGCCCTCCAATCATTCTCCTCTTTCAGATTGGCGTCCTTTGAGGTATGAGTTTAAATTGTTGTTGATTTATTATATATGGCATCATGAGATATTTAATGATCTCAAAATTTTTTTATTGTTCTGCTGCACCACTCTGATACATTTTTATCGATTTATTTCCTACATTGAGCAGTCTCAACTGGTACATGCTCGTGTTGCCTTATACACACCCGTGTAAGAACCCGTGTAGAAGGCCATGTACTGAGTAGAGAGTTACGGTAAAGACTCTCATAATGCGTGAAACCTAATTACCATGCAACAAGTAATTAAGTTGAAAAATACAGCATATTTTTCAGTTGAATGATTAAACAGGAATAGTAATGTTTAATTACTATTCATGTAGTGAAAGGGGCGATCAATAGTGAAATCGACCCACCTTATTATGTGTGTTAGTGTTTAAGATACGCAGTATCAGAAAACTAGTCCAGATGACCATTTCCTGACTCAAGATTGGTGAACAGATCATCAGAATGCTTGGATCGATTATCTGAGCATAACAACGATAAATACCCGAGTGGAGGTATAGTATCGAGAACAATGGTCCAGATGACCTCTTCTCATCTAAAGACTGACAAAATCAGAGTCAGAATACTCAGACTAGTCAGTCGAATAGAAGAACAATGAATAGTAAATAGTAGAAATATAATGTCAGGTTAATTGTCAAGACAGCCCAAATCTGGCATAAAACTGATATATTAACAATCAGCAGGCTCAATCTGGTCAATTGAGCATAAAACGAGAATTTTTATTTGAGGGATACGTAGTATCAGGATGAGGGTCAAGACAACCTTTTCTCGCCCCGAAACTAATATATTTGGACTCAGAACGCCCAAATTAGTCAATTGGGTACCTGACATGTTTTTCGAGGTGGGATCACACAGATCCTAAAAACTAGTCCAGACGACCTCAGATGGATGCAAAACTGATAAAATTGAAATCAGCATGTCCAAATTAGTCAAGAGAGACTGTGTTTGAAATTTTACACGAGAACGCCTCGTTTAACATGCGCAAGGACAATACAATGTAAACATAATCACAGTATAGGAAATAAACAGTAAAATAGACTCAGAATGGGCTCTTAGATAGTATAACCCAACTAGGAATGATTAGTATAAAAATCAGATTCAGAAAATCCAATTTCGGGTGAAAACTATAACACTACCGAGAAAGGGCTGAACACCACTATAGAAAATCAGGCTGCAAAGAGAAGCAAATGCAGATGAATTTTGCCCCTTAAAATCCATGTATCCTAGCTGCAAAAGCAGCTGCAATTGGCTACAGGAGTAGCCCAAAAGTGTGATTAAAATAATACAATAAGTATGGCACCTTTTTAATAAAAAATTCAAGCATTCAAGCACATAGCCAACAACAAATTTTTTATTTGGCCCTCCTTCAATGCGCGCAACCCCTCAGTTTTTGAGAGCTGGAATTGCAGCAAATTTGTCCCCAAATTAGCATAAGATTGGCTTGATTAATTGAGCTTAAGCTTGGTTAATTTTGCTTAGGTTTTGTCTATAAAAGGGTGAGCATGGCTTTAGGTTTTGTTCTTTCTTTTTGCACACTCCAAAGACACAAACTCTTCCCCTCTCTATCAGCCAAAAATCCGACCCCTCCTTTAGCCAAAACTCTCCATTTACAAGCCAAAAACCTAACTAAAAACTTACCAAAATTTAGCCCTTTCAACCTTGTGTTAGGAGATTTCAATCCAAGCCATTCCAAGCTCATTCAAGGGTAAGTTTCTAGAATCAATCTTGGTGATTTTTAGTTATTATTTTGGGTTAATGTTAAGAGAAAATTTTTGGTGTCTTTGCTAGCATAAACCGACCCCAAACCTACTTGGTTCACACTGCCATTTTGGTTGCCCAAGCTTTGATTCAGTGTGCTTGGTTCATAGCATAAGAGGTAAAACCGAAAACCCTCCCTTTTATGGTTGGTTATTTTTAAGTTTTTGATCAAGAAATTTATGTGTATTTGTTTGAGCAATAGGTTGTAATAAGTTTATTTTGTGCCCTTAGCTTTTCATTTTTAAGTTTATATGGTTGTGTGGTTGTGGTTTAAATTTTATGGATGGATATGTGTATGTGTAGACATTTTAGTGGCTGGACACAAATCTGTCCCAGATTTAGGCCTCAGGTTTTGGCCATTTTGACCATGTTAGAGTCTAAATTTGGGATATGGTAAAACATGAAGTTTTAAGAAATTTTGTTACGGTCGTTTTTGCGTCAAATAGGTTTTGGCCAAAAACGACACTAAGATAGGTTTTTCGAATAGTTTTCATTCAGTGTCCAAAACTAGGACTAAAAATCCAAGCCCAAGAATAGTCTTGGGTTTTGTTAAAATTGACCCACTTAGAGTCTGAACCGGATCTCACGCTCGACATGAAAGTTGTAGATCTCGTCGAAACCTTTAAGATGACCTATGCGTGTTTTAAAAATTTGGCCGTTTCTGGCCTCAAACAGAGCTGTTTTTAAAATAGTGTGAAACTAGAAACTTTTCAAAAACTGGGCTTAAGTAGCTATGGGTTTAGTGAGTTTGGGAGCCATTAGAGTTTGATTTGAGCTCCGAGATGAACACAAGAGTTGTTCATCTCATTGAGGACGAAAAGTTTTATGTTCACCAAATTTACAAACTAATTTATTTCAAATAAGTTTTTTAAACAGTTTCGGTAAGTGGTCCAAAGACCACCTTTAAAATGCAATCACCAAAATGTGTTTAAACCTTTTTAAAATAAGAATATGGTTTTAATAAAATACCCCCACCTTCCAATGGGATGATAATGGGACGATTTCAAAGCACATAATTTTCCCAAATTTTTATAAGACAACCAAGACAATTTTCAAAATAAAACAGTAGAGGTAGCCCGGTAGGCTACCACATCAAACAAGCTTAGTAACCCGGTAGGCTACCTAGTTATCGATGCGCGAGGTAATCGGTCAGGTGATTGGTCAGTCAACCAGTCAAGGACTGAGTTTGAATGAAATGGTAAGGAACGATGATTAATTTGTCAAGTAGATAATTTATCAAACACGATAGAAGTTAGACACCAAATTCCTAAAGTAGATTAATAGGGTACCGATAGACCTCGGTACCATACAAAAACACGAGTTATAGTCACTAATGGTAATAGTGACCAAAGAACAATGTTAATTAATTTATTAGGTAATAAATTAATTAACCACGCTTAGAGAATCAAACCCACCTAAAGAGAGCAAGTTAGTATTGACTATAATCGGTACCACAAGTTAGTATCTTCTTTAGTCACTAACGGCATTAGTGACTCAACAAGAGTATTAATAAGATACGTTATTGATGATAGGTAGTTACCTGTAAGTTGACTAAGGTGAGAGTACAAGTTTGAATGCAAACTAGGTAAGTACAACTCCATCTACAGCATGAGCAAAATGATTTTAAATGATGATTTTTATAGTATGTTAAGTATGCATACCATGCACAAGTTATTGCACAGCATGTATAAGAGCATATAGTTTCACAATCACTTAGATTGATGAAAGAACAAGTTAGATGCCATATATCCCTATCGCGTAAGATTAGGGATAGCTTAGTAGAGCATATGGCTAGATCAGATAAACAAGATGGAAATTAATAAGCATGTCTTACGGGCCTGTTCCATTGAAAAGGTTTTTTTTTCAAGTTAAAGTAAGATGAGATGAGCCTTCATTGATGGCTCTTAAGTTAAGTGATCACAGGCGTCTCCAATGATCTGCATGCACTCGGTATTGACACATGGGCCTGGAGCTAGACATAGGCAAGAAAAAAAATATTGAAGCATAAATGAGCATAACCGAACCATGCATTATTTCATAGTATGCATTAGTTATAGTTCGTTGTGCTTTCAGCTATAGTAAATATGCATTCAGTACTCGATGTTTTCTATTATGCATACAGTGTGTGATGTTCTGCATTCAGTGATGTGTATTGTTCTGGTATGTGGAATGTTTCAGTGAGATGTGTTAGTTTATGATATACGCATATGGTTTTAAATATGTATTATGATTTAAACATGTTTTGCGGATGATATGTTATACTTACTAGGCATAAAGCTCACAGTATGCATTCATGCTGTAGGTAAGCATCCTACGACTTAAACATCAATGGGCGATGACGGCAGCGGAGGCAGATGTGAGGGTGAGGTTATAGATACACCACAAGTTTAACTTCTGCATAGTTTGAGTAACAGCATATTTTGGAACAGTAAACAGTATATATAAATAGTATATCAAGTTTATAAGTATGTATGTATAAATGAACTCCCAATGATTTAGACTTTATGTTTTTAAGTATACATACATGAATAGTAAATATATACGGCCTAAAAAAAATATCCCTAAAATTATGGTATTTAAGTTAATAAGTTTAAGCAAGTATTAATGGTTTGCAAGTAAGTATAAGAATCAGTATAAGTAGTAGTTTTTAAGTGACGGTTCAGGCCACTCAGGGCTACAGGGTGTCACAACTAGAATCTCAGAAGCCCAGAGCTGACACTCGATCCATCCTCCTCAGCTTTGCCTCCAAACTAATTGGAACCTTGCAAGAATGGTGGATGGGATTAGGCCAATACAGATAGCTTCAACTCCTCAAAGCCAAATCAATAGAAGCGGCCCTGCAACAGATTCTCACTAAATTCTATGGACTTAATGATTAACTCGTACAACGATTACGTGCAGAATTCTTTAAGTTAAAATGCTGCTCAATGGATAGACAAGACCTTAAAAGACATCTTTAGAGGGTAATCAAAAAGTTCTACCAAATTAATGGGATGAATGATCCTAATCTAAAACAGGCATATCTGTTCTCTATACCAGAACCCTTAGGAGAAGAGACATCTAGACTTTTGGCAGCCAGGAATTTAGAGCTTAAAAGCATCATTATTGGGGAATTGTTTCAACTCATCCTCAAAGTACTCGATAAGATGTGCTCCCAGAACAAATTCCTTCAGCATTACATCAAGCAATCCAAAAAGCTCTCCAAAGTCTGCGGAAGCAAACACCTGACAATTAAATGCAAAGAGAAGGAATCCCACTATCACTGCCCAGAAAGACCGAAAGAATGAAGGAGAAGAAAGAAGTTCAAATCATTCAGGTTTTCCAAAAGGCAGTTCAAAAGAAGAAGACCACTGAAGTTCATCAGATGCAAAACCACCTTCAGAAAGAAAGACAGATGTTTTATCTGTGGACAGCATGGTCACTTTGCCAAAAATTACCTAAAAGGGAAATCAGCCAGACTCGTTAAGCACATCCAAGAAACTACGCAGATTGATCCAGATAATCATGATCTAGAATCAATATTTTTTATAAATGATGAGATTGGCACTGAAATAAACTGCACCATAAAACCGTGCCTATTGGCAAATCAAGCAGCAATGACAGCCTTAGAAATAATCCAGCCTACAATCAAAGTTAAGGTCCTCCCAACAAAATTCTCCAAACCAATTACAGTCATGGCATTTTTCAATACAGGAGCATCTTATTCTATGATGAATCTGAAGATATTACCATATTCATTATGGAAATGAGAACGACAACACTTCTATGCCGCCAATGGAGAAATCTTCAGCACAGAGCTAATCAGTAAACTAGTCAGGATCAAATTCTTTCCTGAATGTTCAGTTGTCCATAAAATCATTGGATCTGAACTCCCTGGTAAGACTTGATAATTGGCTTCGACATTTACCAGAAATGTAGAGGACTACGTATTCTTCCAGGTGGACTAGGAATACAACCAGTGATTCAATCCATGGGAATCACTCCTAAATTGCTTTCAATCTAGTTCAGCCCCTTTTGGAGAATACAAAACAAGGCTGATTACAAACTCATGTGCAGACTCTCACGAAGAATTCCTAAAGAAGTGTTCACACCCTCCCTGGCAGAATAAGCAATTCTTTATCAACTTGCCATTTAAGCTGAATGAGGATATCAATCTAACCAAAGCCAGTCATCTAGGAATGAGCCCTAAACATCAGCAAATGGCGACTGAGGAATGTCAACTTGTCCAGCAAGGCCTGATTGAAGAAACCATCTCAGATTGGGCATGCCATGCATTCTATGTCAACAAGCAGTCAGAACAGGCAAGTAGAAAACAAAGGTTGGTAATAAATTATCAACCCTTAAACCAATTTTTAGTTGATAACAAATTTCCCCTACCAAACATATCAGCCCTATTCGCAAATCTAGCCAGAGCCCAAATTTTTTCCAAATTTGATCTAAAAGTAGGTTTTTGGCAATTAAGAATTAACCTAGCTGATTGATCTAAAACAACCTTCAATATACCAAACCATCACTACCAGCGGACTGTTATGCCTTTTGGTCTCAAGACAGCCCTCTCACTGTTTCAGAAGGCTATGACCCAAATTTATGGCCCAATCCTTGACCAAGCCTTAATCTTTATTGATGACATTCTTTTATTTTCAGAAACCATTTCAGCTTATAAATAGTTGTTGACCCAATTCTATAAAATTACTGAGAAGTATGGGATTATGCTTTTTGAAAAGAAAATGGTCATTGGACAATAACAAATAGACTTCTTGGGTATGAAAATAGCCCAAGGAAGCTATCAGGCTTAACCCAACATTGGTCGTGAATTGCTTAACTTTCCAGAGTCTAATTTGATGAAGGCCCAGATTCAACAATTCCTTGGGATAGTAAATTATCTCAAGGATTTTGTTCCACATGCCTCAAAGCTCATGGCCCCACTCACATGCATGCTGAAAAAGGATCCACCAACATGGTCCGTGAACAGACAAATGCAGCCAAAAAGTTGAAAGAAACAACGCAAGACCTTCCTCCTTTACAGATTCACTCCACAGGGAAAATAATTCTTTAGACAGATGCAAGCGACAACTTATGGGATGCAGTACTCCTAGAAGAAGATGAAATAGGGAAAAGATATATTTATCGATACAAAAGTGGTCAGTTCAGCCCAACTCAGTAGCACTATCATTCTACGATGAAAGAGCTTCTTGCTATAAAGATGGGAATCTCCAAGTTTAAATTCCACCTAATTGGGTATAATTTCTTAGTAGAGACTGATTGTTCAGCAGTAAAGGGAATAATTAGACCATGCCAGATCAAGACAAAGAATGCTCAAATGATCAGATTGCTAAACTGGTTTGATCAATTTTCCTTTGAGATTAAGATAATTAAAGGAAAAGAAAATACAATTCTGGATTACTTATCCAAGAAGGATTCACTCCCTATAAATACCTTAGGTCTATACTGCACAAATCATCCTCATCTTCACCACCAAAAACAAACCCAGTCTTCCTCTCATCCTCATGGCCTTAGCTTCCTCTCCAACTCATTTTTATAAAAGTAATTATATAGCCTATGATCTCTATAGGTGGTCTTACCCTAAAGAGTCCATTAGGATGTTTAAGTCAAAAAACCCAAAAGATAGAGTAGTCGAGAAGGCCATAAAAGAGTTAGTCCAGCTAACTAAACATTCGGTCCAAACTATGCCAAGGAATTAGGATTTCATCCAGAATATCCTTTTTCTACAGTTTTCCATTTTCGAGTCAAAGAATGGTTTCTCCCTGTCCAAATAATTAATATTCTCTGGTACTTAGTCAGCATGTTCACCATCGTCATTGAAGTTCAGTCTGTTGAACTCCTCTCAACAATCTAAACGTACCAAAGTAAACCAAATCTCCAACTAGCCCTTAACAATATCATTGAATTTTCGCTATGGTTCAATCTTGGATTAGACGAATGGGAAACATTGCTAAAGGACCAGATCAACAAGATCAGAGGAACCATGCCAATTGCATACATGTATCCAACCTCTCCAAAAGTCATTTCTCCAGACGAAGGCCACACAATCCTCTTCCTCTCTCTTAATACATAACCAGATTTTAAAAGTAATATTGTGCTGTGCAATCCAACTGTAGAAATCTACGCCTCAAGTAGATTCTCAATCAACAGAGACGGACAGGAGTATAGAGAGGTACAGAAACAACTGTTCTGCAGGAACCACGTCATTCCTAAGCAATATTGGCTAGAACCTAAATAAGATGCTCCGTGGGAAGATTTTTCAGATGCTTATCTTAAACAAGTCACCAACGCTCTGAATTATTATTATGCCTTTGTTCTACCAAGTCACCATCATCTAGACATCAGGGTACCTTCCCCTCCAAAAGAAGATAAGATTCCCACTCAGCAGGAAAATGACGACTCTACCAGCCCAACTATCTAACATCAGCATAGTTCATCCACTCAGCCGGACTCCCAAACCTATCCTTTCAGCTCAAAAGAAAAGATGGAAGTGGATAGTAATGAAGACATCCCACCAACTGACTCAGCTTTTCAAGTCTCACAGGACCCATGGGGTTTGGTTAACACACTCGGGTTCAATAATAATCCTGAAACTCTAGACAATCTGAGTCCTACCTACTTTATGTAAAATATTTATTTTCTGTCAGCAAGCCACCTATATTACTTTATTTTCTATCCGCCCGATGTGTAATCTATTATTGCTTTTGCTTTTTTCGGCCATAATCTTTGGCCTATAGTGCCAGTAAATTAACCTGAGTCACTTTTCAGTAACTAGGGGTGAGTCTGTAAACTAGAGTTAGTTTTCAAGGGCTTTATAAATAGCCAGCACTTTCCTTCAGTTTGTAAGATTGACCGATGAAAGAAATAAAATTCTAAGTTTTCCAAATTCTCCATGAGTCACTAAGAACCCCTTTAGGGGCTAATATTAGGATTTATAGCAGTTAGAACCATAGTTTAGGTTTATTAGTGGCTACTACTATAGTTTGAATCCTAAAGAAAAGAATTTATTATAATCAGAAGCCAGCATATGATTTGTTACTAATTCCAAGAGTCGTAAGGCCTGTTAAGCCAAAGGGGCGTTAAGGCAAACTAAACGAATTACTAGAATTCGATGTGAACTTATGATTTTGATCAGTTCTTGACTGATTTGTATATTGGCTAGAAAAATTGGCAAGATGCGAAAAAAGAATAATTTCTAAGTGTTATTCTTTCAAACCCTCTGGGTTTCTACTAGCCTCTATAAACAACGCCACGTGCTTGGATTCATACTATAGTAAGACCCCCAATATATCTTCTAAAGCTGGATGCATGCTGAAATATAGCTAAAGCATATCGTGAACAATGCATGAACTGATTATGCTTCATTATTCTTATTTATTTCTTATCTTTGCTAAGGGCCCGTGTGTCAACACTGAATTACGTGCAGATCATTAGAAACGTCCATGATCTTAATGAGCCTTACGCTCGTGGGCCATATGCCCTGTTATGTATTAAGAACCAGAACCTGTGATGTCCCCTGATTCCAATCACCCGTAACCATCCTGAATCGACTCTACGGCCGACCAAGACCGTTCGTGTGCCGAATCTGGGTCATTAGTTTTAAACTCTTTTGCTCATAATTCTTAAATACCAAGGCCTAAAATTTCGCCCATAAAAATTTTTTTTCTTTAATACATACTTTTTCTTACGAATACTAAGTAAGAAAGCGATGTAAAATATAATACTGGCTTTTCTATGTCTTAAATAAGTACAACATATTATACAACATATATAATATATATATGTACTGTATATTTTGTCTTCAATATATTTTCTTCAACTCAAAAAGCTCAGCAGAAAACTTATGGTAGGACCAAGTCTACGGTGAGTTCCCTATCCCCTTAACATGCTCACATCCTGCCGCCATCCAGGAATCTACTGGACAGGTTTCTTACTTGCAACATGAACAGACAGATAAGCTAACAGGCTCAGTAAGTTCAAACATACATAGTAAGAATCATATTGACTCTAAAACACTAAAAACTTAATCTCTTATGAATAGTACTATTCATCATGAATAGTAACTTTGACCTTTGATCAATGAATAGTCCCAGTTACCCTAACTGGTTACTATTCACTTTACCCTAACTGGATACTATTCACATATCCTAACCGAATTTACATTACTCTAACGTAAACTTCGGTTATGCTCAATTATGATTTTTATCTTTTGTTTGATTGTTTATTCTCTATTTGATTTCTAGTTTAGAGCTCTGTTTATGGCAGTACGGATGATTATTAGCGTGCTGACTGGGAGGGTCTAAGGAGCGACCTTAGAACATCGACCTCCACAGCCTTGATAACCCCGTAGGATTTAAACAAACCTCCACCACTATGTTGGAGGGGCGGTACATCTTAATGGTTTCATTACCATCTTTCAATTTATAGTTTTGACCAAGTGATCTTATATGTCACCTCAAGGTCACTATCTTCTATTGCCCGTAGGTCTTATTTATATTCGTTATTTGGGATATGTTATTCTAACTAATCCCCAAATGCTTATAGGATTTTATGTCTAGTGCACACCTAGTACATAATAGATCAACACAGTATTTCATGTTGCAGACACGAAAATGCTTGAACTTACCAATACTGTGCCAGTGTCCACTTCCAGAACTCCTCCACAGTTCTATCTCTATTTTGGGTTCCTACAGACATAATATTGTCTGTTAATACCCTATTTTACTTATCACTTTAAATATACATTTATTTCACTTAACAATTCAACATATTTAAATTTTGTTTGTGGTACACGGTTTGCAACACGCCCGTGTTCCAGCCCGTGTACCTCTCGGGTCTATTCTACATGGCCATGTTGTTTTTTATCTTAGCCGTGTAACTGTACACGGCTCGATACATGCCCGTGTTTAAGCCCGTGTACCTCTTGGGTTATAAAATTTTTCCTATACACAGCCGTGTATTCCTCTACACGACCGTGTTCCTCAAAATTTTTAGAATTTTAACTCCAAAATCTTTATCTTGAGTTTTAGAATTTTATCTAAGTTATTCTAGGTCTTTTAGGGTTCTTTCCGAGCCTTTTCAGAAATTTTTGATCAAAATGACCATTTTACCCCTAACGGTTCTCGGGATCGTAACTGTTTCGTTCTATCATTTTTTTTTCAAATTTTCTAAGTCTAATTATTTTAAAATAATATTCCCTAGGTTTCTGTATCATTTTATAGGTTAAATTGCTGTAAAATCTCAACCTCATTTTTCTAAGCCCTCAATTACTATTCATCCATCACCTAGGGTCGTTTTTTCATTTTTCGAGCGTTTCGGAGTCTCAAATGGCCCTTTCACTACTTATTAAACGTTATTTATCCTGTCCCCGGCCCTCGGTCCTCTAGAGGCTCGGGTTTCTTATCCCGATCTAAATTTTTCCCTCGTTTCCCAAAATACCCCTAACATGAATTTTTTTCATGTTTTAGGCATTTTAGTATTTTAGGGTCGGTTTACTATTTCTTTTTGAGTTGGTTTTCCATTTCTAATCTTAACTTATCGAGGGGTCTCGGTTTTCTTTCCGAGTTCAATATTTTTACCCTTCGTTTCTCGAAATGCCCTTAAGCCGATTTTAGAAATTTCGGCAGCATTTCCGCTTATATTTTAAGGTTTCCCGGCGTTAAGTATGCCTCAGAACCTTTGTACCTGCCACGTACTATACCAGAGGCCTATTTTATACAAAGTTTCCAACTTTGTATAAAAATTTTTCACATTATTCAATATTCAGAAACCAACACAAACCACAACATTTTTCTTTCAAACTAGCCTCGGTTTATTAATTAATCGCATCTAAATAATTTTTCACCACATCACATCATTCTTAGGTTTTCCAATGTATAAAACAACATTAAAAACCTAACAAAACATGCATTCTAACCCTAGTATAGCCACAGATTTTTTATGCATAACACATAGAAAATTTCATTTTCTATCCTAGGGTTTTTTTTATCAACATTCTTCATCATTAAAAATTTTTCATTTCTTAATGTTCATGCCCACGGTTTTAGCAAGAAAATTACATCAAAATTTTCTTGTTTCCTTATTCCAATTCATGTTTAATTCAGCACATAATTGAATAAACATAAACACTAAATCAAAACATCAAAACTCATGCATTTTTCACACCATTGAAGCCACGGTTTTTCAAAGGAAACATGCAAAATTTTTGCTTGTTTCTAAACCCTAATTCATGCTTTAAATGCAACAACATCAAACCAATCATAGAACCAACAAACAACAAATTTTTTTCATTGTTTTTCAACACTCCAAACCCATGGATTTTCTAAGGAAAATTAAAGGAAAAAGCTTCAATTTTGAAGCTTACCTTGATTAGTTGATGCCTTGAGATTGGAAATGCAATCCAAGCTAGGTTTGATGTGAAATTGAAAACAAAATTTTTTGTTTAAGGGAGGAGAAGCTCACAGTTTTTGGGCTGAAGAAAAGGCAAGAGTTTGGTTGGTTTTTTCCATTTTTTTGATTAAATTTTGATGCCTATTTATAGGCAAAAACCAAGGGCTTGTTTGCAATTTTTTCTCAATAATTTCCTAATTGTTCAAGGACTAAAAAGTAAAGATTTTGGGGTAAAAATCAAATTTTTTTCTTCTCCCTTTCCAAGTGGCCGAATGGCCTTTTTAAAATTTTTACAAAATTTTTTTCAATGGCTTTTTGGCATGATCTTAGCCATTGATCATAAAATAGGCTAATCTACACCATACACCTTTCAAAATTACTTTCTAATTTAAGGAAAATAATTTGTATTATGACATAATCAAGGTGATGTCATCAACTATTCATATTAATTCATTAATTAATTCGTGGTCAATTTTTGACTGTAATCCGATCCGAACGGAACTTTACCGAAATCGCGTAGGTGGGCTCTCAGCGCCTCCAGTGCGATCGGTTTGTCTTATTTTGCTTCCGTTTGATCAGAATTCTCTACCATAAATTTCTATTGTTTTAATATATTTCAATGCACTTTCTAGGGTTTTCGGCTCTGATTTCAAACCCACTCACCCAATTATGTCCGGTAAGATTTTCCATCCCCAAACTCGCACACTTTAGGCCAATCTATAGGTGACTTTACCAATGCATTCGATGATCTCATATGGTCCAATATATCTTGGACTTAACTTCCCCTTCTTTTCGAACTGCATTATTCCTTTCATCGGTGAAACTCTTAAGAATACGAAATCCCCTTCATTGAACTGCAGGGATCTTCGTCTTTTGTCCGAGTAGCTTTTCTGTTGGCTCTAGGCTATCTTCATCCGCTACTGTATTTTTGTAACTGCATCCACTATTTCTTGGATGAAATCAGTCTTATGCAGTTATTTCTCTTGTAGGTCGTACCAGTGAACCGGCGATCTACACTTCCTTCCATACAAAGCTTCATAAGGTGCCATACCTATCGAAGCTTGGTAGCTGTTATTATATGAAAATTCTACCAATGGAAGTTTCTCATTCTAGCTCTATAGGCGACTTTACCAATGCATTCGATGATCTTATATGGTCCAATATATCTTGGACTTAACTTCCCCTTCTTTCCAAACCGCATTATTCATTTCATTGGTGAAACTTTTAGGAATACGAAATCCCCTTCATTGAACTCCAGGGATCTTCATTTTTTGTCCGCGTAGCTTTTCTGTAGGCTCTGGGCTATCTTCATCCGCTACTATATTTTTGTAACTGCATCCACTGTTTCTTGGATGAAATCAGTCTCATGCAGTTGTTTCTCTTGTAGGTCGTACCAGTGAACCGGTGATCTACACTTCCTTCCGTACAAAGCTTCATAAGGTGCCATACCTATCGAAGCTTGGTAGCTGTTGTTATATCAAAATTCTACCAATGGAAGTTTCTCATTCCAGCTCCTTGGAAAATCTATTGTACATGCATGCAGCATGTCTTTGAGAGTCTGAATGGTTCGCTCAGATTGCTTGTCTGTCTACTGATGAAATGCCGTGCTCAGTCGTACTTCTGTTCCTATAACCTCTTGTACATATGTCCAGAAGTTCGAAGTGAATCTTGGATCACGATCTGACACAATGGATTTAGGAACTCCATGTAGCTTGACTATGTGGTTAACATACAAGCTTGCTAACCTTTCCAATGAGAAGGTCATCTTTATTGCGATGAACCTTGCCGTCTTTGTCAGCCTATTTACAATAACCCAGATGGCATCATAGCCTTCTCGGGTCTTTGGTAGTCCCATTACAAAGTCCATCATGATATGCTCCCACTTCCACTCGGGAATCTCCAACGGCATCTAGCTTCCCACCTAGATGACGATGTTCAGCCTTAACTTTTTAGCACGTCATACACCTACTTACAAACTCCACTATATCTTTCTTCATCCCTTTCCACCAGAATTGCAACTTCAGATCCTAGTACATCTTGCTGACTCCAAGATGTATTGAGTAAGGCGTTTTATGAGCTTCGGCCATAATTTTCCTTCTTAATCCTTCATCATCTGGAACTTGAATTCTCCCCTGATGTAGGATTAATCCATCTTCATATGCTTCCTCCTGCTGCCTTGCTAGTGTCGGATCTCGCTTCTGAGCTTCTCTGATGTCTTTATACAATGTTGACTCCAGTTGTATCGCAGCTAGCTTTCCGGTTATTAGTTCCATCTCCAACATGTTGATTTCTTACTGTAATGGCTTCGAAAGTTTTCCAATCAGCAGTTGCTGCGGAACAGTAGATTTCCTACTTAACGCATCTGCAACGCGATTGGCCTTTCCTGGATGATAGAGGATTTCACAATCATAGTCCTTTACCAGCTCCAGCCATCTCCTTTGCTGCATATTTAGCTCTTTCTGTGTGAAGAAGTATTTCAGACTCTGATGGTTCGTATAAATCTGACACTGAGCTCCACATAAATAGTGTCGCCAGATCTTTAACGTGAACACTACTGCGGTAAGCTCCAAATCGTGCGTGGGATAATTCTTCTCATGGTCCTTTAATTGATGCGAGGTATAGGCAATCACCTTTTCACCTTGCATTAGGACGGCTCCTAATCCCATTTTTGAAGCGTTGCTATATATCACGAACATCTCTCCTTCCGTCGGAAGTGTAAGTATTGGCGCGCTCGTTAGTCGTTTCTTCAGCTCTTGGAAGCTTTTCTCGCACTGTTCAGTCCTTCTTTTCCTTGCATGTAAGTGTTGTGATAGGAGCAACAAGTCACGCAAATCCTTCAATGAATCTTCTATAATAGCTGGCCAGACCTAAGAAACTTCGTATTTCCGTCACGCTCTTAGGTACGGGCCATTCATTGATCGGCTCCACTTTCACAGGGTCTACAATGATTCCTTCCTTGGAAACCACATGTCTGAGAAAATGTACTCTATTCAGCCAGAATTCACATTTAGAGAACTTGGCATAGAGTTGATGCTCCCTTATCATTTGCAGAACAATTCTCAAATGCTCTTCATGCTCCTCTCGAGTCTTTGAATCTATAAGAATGTCATCGATGAACGCAATAACAAACTTATCTAGATATTCCTTAAAGACTCGATTCATCAGGTCCATAAAGGCTGCTGGCACATTTGTTAACCCAAACGGCATTACCAGAAATTCGTAATGACCGTAACGGGTCTGAAATGCGGTCTTGTGGATGTCACTCTCCTTGATCTATAGTTGATGATATCCTGATCACAGATCAATCTTGGAAAATACTACTACACCTGTGAGTTGATCGAACAGGTCATCAATCCTAGGTAGTGGATACCTATTCTTGATAGTAACCTTGTTCAGTTCCCGATAATCGATGCACATCCGAAATGAGCCATCTTTCTTCTTAACAAATAGCACTAGAGCACCCCATGGGGAATAGCTCGGGCGTATGAATCCTTTGTCAAGAAGTTCCTTCAGCTGCTCCTGTAATTCTTTTAACTCTGCCGGTGCCATCCGGTATGGTGCCTTTAAGATTGGTGCAGTTCCTAGCATCAACTCGATCTCGAAGGAAATTTCTCGTTCAGGTGGCAGTCCTGGTAATTCCTCTGGAAAGACATCAATGAACTCCTTTACAATAGGAACATCTTTGGGTTGGAGCTTTGGTTCCTTCGTCACGTCTAAAACACATGCTAGGTATGCAGCACAACCGCTAGACATCATCCTTTTTGCTTCTATTGAGTTGATCATTATCTTCTTTGATCTTCGTGATGTATCGACATACTCAAATCCCTCTTCTTCGTCAGGTTGAAACCTTATCATCCATTTTCGGCAATCGATCGTAGCTCGATACTTCCCTAGGAAATCCATTCCTAGTATTACATCGTAGTCGGCAAGCTCCATCACGATCAATTCTATAAATAACTCCCTATTTGCCACAATTATTGGCACATGCGATAACCAGTAATTGGACATCAGGACTTCCCCCGAGGGTAATGTAGTTCTAAATGTCATACCCATGTTGTCCTTAGGATATCCTATCCTATTAGCAAATTGGTGTAACATAAAAGAATGCGTAGCTCTAGTGTCAAATAAAACAGACGCCAAATTATTAGCGACAGAAAGCTGACCTGTCACTACATTTAACATTCCCGCTTCTGCCTCTTCCTTTGTGTAGACCATAACTCTCACATCTGCTCGAGGCAAGCGTTCTTGTCTTTCCTACCTCTTAGAATGAGATGACCCTTCAGCTTTGACCTGTAATGCATGTGCCTGGGGACGTGGTTGTGACTGAGATGAACCTTGCACGTTCTGCCTATTTTCTGGATAGTTTTTGGCAAAGTGACCATCCTTCCCACACTGAAAGCAGGCATTTGGGGCCAGTCTATATCGACCCAAATGTCTTTTCCCACAGTTCACGCAGTCTCGAACCATAGGGCTAGCATTATTGTTTGTTCTCTACTACTGGTTCCTGTTCCTGGAATTGTTTCCTTTCCTCTTTCCCTGGGACTGCTGGCCAGAAGTGCTTGGCTATCCAGCCTTGACAATCGAACTCGGCTTGTTGCTTTGTCCAGTTTGAGGTCCAGCTTGTATAGCTTTGGTCAAGATCTTTTCTTTCTTCTTCGCATCCCAGACCTTCTCTCTCTCTTCCTTTTGTCGGATCAGATAATACTCTGCCCTTAGCGCACGACTAACACAATCAGATACAGTGTCAGGCGGCGTCAACCCACTGTCCATCAATGCTGAGATCTCGGGGTGAAACATCCCTAGCATCTTCTGGATTCTCTCCCTCTCAGTGGTGACAGTGTATGGGCATAGTCTAGATAACTGATCAAACTTATTACAGACTTCTATCACTGTCATGTCCCCTTGCTTTAGCTCTGTGAACTCTCTTTATTGTGGTCGCAACAGTATCAGATTATAATACTTCTGATTAAATTCCTCCAGAAAATCCAACCAAGACATGGTATACATGTTTTTCCTCAACTTAACTGACTCCCACCAGAACCTTGCATCCCATTTTAGAACAAAGGACACACACAGAATCCTCTCTTGGTCATTCAACTCCATAAATTCCAATATCGTATGGAGTGAAGACAACCACTCCTCAGCATCCAGAGGGTTTGTGGAGCCCTTAAACTCTGGTGGCCTCATGCATCGGAATCTTTCATATAATGGCTCGATATTGGTCCTGGGTTGTGGTTGGGGTTGTACCACTTCTTCTTATGCCGCTGGCGATACTTCTGGTTCTGGAGTGGCCATTTGTGGTGCTTGATCTTCTTCCTCTTCCTGTCTCTGCTCCATTTGCTTGACTTTTTGTCTTAACTCAGCATTTTCTCTCATTTGAGCTTCTATTAAGGCTTCTAGCTCGTCCTCTCTTTCTGACAACACTGGACGTCCTCGCATATTCCGTAGATTTCTTGGATTCACCATCTTATCCTATTTCCTAAAATCGCATAAGAATCGATCATTAGGTTTTTCACAATCATATTTTTACAATATAAGTACAAATAATTCTGTTCATCACATAATTTCAACATTTCACACATTGAATATGTCAAAATATGGTTGTCATTTCCTTTCATTTCAAAAGTACATTAGTTCGAAGGCTTTCCTCAAAATAGCCTTTTAACACTGTCATATATACACATATACAATTATATATACATATCTATACCACACATGTATTTCTACACTAATCTCCTAGCCGAGGTTACTCTGGAATCGCCAAAAACTCGATTGGATCCATTTCCTCATTGTCCGTTCCGTTTCCGGCCTCAGACGGCATTGAACCTTCAGCTAGATCTGCTCCCTCTGGTTGTCTCGATGGACCTGCCTCATAATCGTTTGCCATCGGCCCAGATCCGTATAGGCGGTCTAACATTGCTTCTTGTAACAACTGTTCACACCTCTTGCACACCATGCACTCCATCATCATCTCCTCTTCTACCTTGGCTACATCGATAATAAACTCGCATAAGGTAGCAGGGTATAAAGGGGTTACTCTCTGTCGTAGGTCTAAGGTGAGTCCATTCTAAAATATATCACAAAAGTTATCATTTGTGATGTTGGTTAAAGGATACGCCCTTATGATGCTATCTTGGAATCTGACTGCATATGAAAATACAGTGTCGCTCAACATCATCTGCTGCCTCTCTGTTTTCAGAACAAAATCTCTGACATCCACATAATTGGGCATAACCGGTGGTGGTGATACTGTCCTACTCTCAAGAGGGCCTACCACTGGTGCAGCACTCTTTTGTGGGAACTGCTCTAGCATGACGTGGCGAAACTCGGCCTAATCCATTGCTAATAGCATCTCCTGATCACAATACTCCCAATACAACTGTGCATCCTCACGGAATGTACCAATGGCCATCAAAACCTAGCAATCCTGATCTATGTCACACTGGTGCATGATGACCTTAATGTCATGTAGCCAATCTCTCGTAGAGATCCCCTATTGACCTCCCTCGAATGCCGGTGGATGACTACCTCTAAATCCATGTACAGCTCGTACTAACACTCTGGCTCCTATACAAGCTCGATCTCCCACCACTGGAATGTCTACTGCCATGGGAGGGTTCACTATCAGTCGTGGAGGTGGTACTTGTACTGGTACCGGTGCTACTATCCTTGGCACTAGTGGCTCAGGCACAGGTGGTCGCTGCATAGCTCGTCGCATCACGGACGATTTGATCACAGGTATAGTCCATACCCGGATCGGTCCTCTAGGTCGGTATGGATGAGGTCTCACATACGGTGGTCTAGTCATCTTAAGTCCTACAAAAGTATATATAATTTCAAATAAATATAAAGTTAACTAACTTAAAGAAAGCTAACTTACTTGGATTGACGAGCAGATCGCGCTTCGTGTCAATAGGGATATTGTCAACCGCTCTGACACTAACCTTTGACGTCCCCTGATTCCAATCACCTGCAACCATCATGAATCGACTCTACGGTCAACCAAGACCGTTCATGTGCCGAATCTGGGTCGTCAGTTTCAAACACTTTTGCTCATAATTCTTAAATACCAAGGCCTAAAATTTCGCCCATAAAATTTTTTTTTCTTTAATACATACTTTTTCTTATGAATACTAAGTAAGAAAGCGATGTAAAATATAATACCGGCTTTTCTATGTCTTAAATAAGTACAACATATTAGACAACATATATAATATATATATGTACTGTATATTTTGTCTTCAATATATTTTCTTCAACTCAAAAAGCTCAGTGGAAAACTTATGGCAGGACCAAGTCCACGGTGAGTTCCCTATCCCCTTAACACGCTTGCATCCTGCCGCCATCCAGGAATCTACTGGACAGGTTTCTTACCTGCAACATGAACAGACAGATGAGCTAATAGGCTCAGTAAGTTTAAACATACATAGTAAGAATCATATTGATTCTAAAACACTAAAAACTCAATCTCCTATAAATAGACTATTCACCATGAATAGTACTATTCATCATAAATAGCAACTTTGACCTTTGATCAATGAATAGTACCAGTTACCTAACTGGTTACTATTCACTTTACCCTAACTGGATACTATTCACATATCCTAACCGAATTTACATTACTCTAACGTAAACTTCGGTTATGCTCAATTATGATTTTTATCGTTTTGTTGATTGTTTATTCTCTGTTTGATTTCTACTTTAGAGCTCTGTATATGACAGTACCAATGATTATTAGTGTGCTGACCGGGAGGATCTAAGGAGTGACCTTAGAACATCGACCTCCATAGCCCTGATAACCCCGTAGGATTTAAACAAATCTCCACCACTATGTTGGAGGGGCGGTACGCCTTAATGGTTTCATTACCATCTTTCAATTTATTGTTTTTACCAAGCGATCTTATATGTCACCTCAAGGTCACTATCCTCTATTACTCGTAGGTCTTACTTATTTTCGTTATTTGGGATATGTTATTCTAACTAATCCCCAAATGCTTATAGGATTTTATATCTAGTGCACACCTAGTACAGAATAGATCAACACAGTATTTCATGTTGCAGACACGAAAATGCTTGAACTTACCAATATTGCGCTAGTGTCCACTTCTGGAACTCCTCCGCAGTTCTATCTCTATTTTGGGTTCCTACAGGCATAATATTGTCTGTTAATACCCTGTTTTAATTATCACTTTAAATATACATTTATTTCACTTAACAATTCAACACATTTAAATTTTGTTTGTGGTACACGGTCTGCAACACGCCCGTGTTCCAGCCCGTGTACCTCTCGGGTCTATTCTACATGGCCATGTTATTTTCTATCTTAGCCGTGTAACTGTACACGGCTCGATACACGCCCGTGTTCAAGCCCGTGTACCTCTCGGGTTATAAAATTTTTCCTATACACGGCCGTGTATTCCTCTACACACCCGTGTTCCTCAAAATTTTTAGAATTTTAACTCTAAAATCTTTATCTTGAGTTTTAGAATTTTATCTAAGTAGGTCTTTTAGGGTTCTTTCCGAGCCTTTTTGGAAATTTTTGGCCAAAATGACCATTTTGCCCCTAACGGGTCTCGGGATCGTAACTGTTTCATTCTATCATTTTTTTTTCAAATTTTCTAAGTCTAATTATTTTAAAATAATAGTCCCTAGGTTTCTGTATCATTTTACAACTTAAATTGCTGCAAAATCTCAACCTCATTTTTCCCGGCCCTCGATTACTATTCATCCGTCACCTAGGGTCGTTTTTTCATTTTTCGAGCGTTTCGGAGCCTTAAATGGCCCTTTCACCACTTATTAAACGTTATTTATCCCGTCCCTGACCCTCGGTCCTCGAGAGGCTCGGATTTCTTATCGCGACCTAAATTTTTCCCTCGTTTCCCAAAATACCCCTAACATGAATTTTTTTCCTGTTTTAGGCATTTTAGTATTTTAGGGTCGGTTTACTATTCCTTTTAGGTTGGTTTTCCATTTCTAATCCTAACTTACCGAGGGGTCTTGGTTTCCTTTCCGAGGGGTCTTGGTTTCCTTTCCGAGTTCAATATTTTTACCCTTCGTTTCTCGAAATGCCCTTAAGCCGATTTTAGAAATTTCGGCAGCATTTCCGCTTATATTTTAAGGTTTCCCGGCGTTAGGTATGCATCAGAACCTTTGTACCTGCCACGTACTATACCAGAGGCCTATTTTATACAAAGTTTCCAACTTTGTACAAAAATTTTCCACATTATTCAATATTCAGAAACCAACACAAACCACAACATTTTTCTTTCAAACTAGCCTCGGTTTATTAGTTAATCACATCTGAATAATTTTTCACTACATCACATCATTCTTAGGTTTTCCAATGTATAAAACAACATCAAAAACCTAACAAAACATGCATTCTACCCTAGTATAGCCACGGATTTTTATGCATAACACAGAAAATTTCATTTTCTTTCCTAGGGTTTTTTTATCAACATTCTTCATCATTAAAAATTTTTCATTTCTTAATGTGTATTCCCATGATTTTAGCATGAAAATTACGTCAAAATTTTCTTATTTCCTTATTTCGATTCATGTTTAATTCAACACATAATTAAATGAACATAGACACTAAATCAAAACATCAAAACTCATGCATTTTTCACACCATTGAAGCCACGGTTTTTCAAAGGAAACATGCAAAATTTTTGCTTGTTTCTATACCCTAATTCATGCTTTAAATACTACAATATCAAACCAATCATAGAATCAACAAACAACAAATTTTTTTCATTGTTTTTCAACACTCCAAACCCACGGATTTTCTAAGGAAAATCAAGGGAAAAAAGCTTCAATTTTGAAGCTTACCTTGATTAGTTGATGCCTTGAGATTGGAAATGCAATCCAAGCTAGGTTTAATGTGAAATTGAAAACAAAATTTTTGGTTTAAGGGAAGAGAAGCTCACGGTTTTTGAGCTGAAGAAAAGGCAAGAGTTTGGTTGGTTTTTTCCAATTTTTTGATTAAATTTTGATGCCTATTTGTAGGCAAAAACCAAGGGCTTGTTTGTAATTTTTTCCCAACAATTTCTTAATTGTTCAAGGACTAAAAAGTAAAGATTTTGGGGCAAAAATCAAATTTTTTTCTTCTCCCTTTCCAAGTGGCCGAATGGCCTTTTTAAAATTTTTACAAAATTTTTTTCAATGGCTTTTTGGCATGATCTTAACCATTGATCATAAAGTAGGCTAATCTACACCATACACCTTTCAAAATTACTTTCTAATTTAAGGAAAATAATTCGCATTATGACATAATCAAGGTGATGTCATCAACTATTCATATTAATTCATTAATTAATTCATGGTCAATTTTTGACTGTAATCCGATCCGAACGGAACTTTACCGAAATGGCATAGGCGGGTTCTCAGCGCCTCCAGTGCGATCCGTTTATCTTATTTTGCTTCCGTTTGATCAAAATTCTCTATCGTAAATTTCTATTGTTTTAGTACATTTCAATGCACTCTCTAGGGTTTTCGGCTCTGATTTCGAACCGTCTCACCCAATTATGTCTGGTAAGATTTTCCATCCACGAACTCACACACTTTAACACTGCTAGAACATTTTTATACTATTCATAACAGTATTGAAACATAACTTTTTTCCACATTTTATTCATTAAAATTGTTATATACGTACAGTTTTAACATATTTCGAGAATCTAAAATTCCCGGTTATCACATAAACATCGGCTCGTCATACTTAAACTAAAAAGAACCTCTTCAAGCGAAAGGGGTCGGTACGATACGAAGTCTTTTAATTTACCAGTTGTTTATCTGATCTGGCCATATGCCCTACTAGGCTATCCCTAATCTTACGTGATAGGGATGTATGGAATCTAACTCATGTTTTCATCAATCTACGTGATTGTGATACTATATGCTCTTTTAACATGTTATGCAACAACGGTGCATGGTTTGCGTACTCAACATAGTGTAAAAAATATCACTTAAACTTCATTTTTGCTCATGCTATAGGCGGAGTTGTACTTACCTAATTTGCAAGCCAACTTGTACTCTCGCCTTTGTCAAATTATAGGTAACCACCTATCAACAACACGTATTCCATTAATACTCTTGCTAAGTCACTAATACCGTTAGTGACTAAAGTAGATACTAACGTATAGTACTGATGGCAACTTACTCTTTCTTCAGAGTTTGATTCTCTAGGTGTGGTTAATTAATTTATTACCCAATAAATTAATTAACATCATTCTTATGTCACTACTATCGTTAGTGATTGTAACTTGTATCATGGTATGATACCCTACTGCTCTACTTTGGGAATTTGGTATTTAATGTCTATTCGTACTTGATTAATTTGTTGACTTGAAAGATTAATCACCGTTCCTCACAATTTCATTCAAACTTGATCCTTGACTGGTTGACCGACCAGTCAACTGATCGGTTACCTCACACATCGTTAACTAGGTAGCCTACCGGGTTACTTTGCTTGTTTGGGTGTGGTAGCCCACCGGGCTACCTCTACTATTTTGTTTATTTTGAAAATTGTTTTAGATGTCTTATAAAATTTTTAGGAAATTTTATATTCTTTGAAACCATCCCCATATTACCCCATTGGAAGGTAGGGGCGTTTTATCTAAATCATGTTTCCATTTTCAAGAGGGTAGAATACATTTTGGTGTTCATATTTTAAAAAGGGTTCTTGAACCATTTACCAAAACTAATTTGATGACTTGTTTGAAATGACTTAGTTTGCAAATTTGATGAACACCAAACTTTTAGTCCTTGATGAGATGAATGACCCTCATGTTCATCTCGGAGCTCAAATCAAACTCGAATGGGTCCTAAACTTATCAAACCCGTGGCTAGCCTTGTGTCCAGTTTTAGAAAAATTCCAGTTTTATGCTTATTTAAAAACAGCTCTATTTGAGACCCAAAATAACCAAATTTTTAGAACTAGCATAGGTCGTCTTAAAGATTACGACGAGATCTACAACTTTTGTGTTGAGCCCGAGATCCGATTTAGAATCTAAGTTGGTCATTCTTAACAAAACCCGAGACTATTCCTGTGCTCAAGATTTTAGTGCCAGTTTTGGGCTCCAATTAATGTTAGGAAATGCCCTAAGTATTAGTGACATTTTGATGTATTCATTTTGAACTGGATAAATAAAATTATACTTAGAGGTTATTCATTACATTGCTATCTGTCCTCGTCTTATTTACATGTTAAAGTAAATGTAAGCAAATATGGCTCACTAACTGCTTGTGTTAAAACTGTTAGAACGTTGCATGCAATGGACTTTTGTATGCGAGAAGACAATGTTCTAAAGTTAGCGGTCTAAACTATGGTCTGTAGTCTATGGGGTTAGACCGAGCATCTAACTCATGTTAAGACTATTATGTTGTCTAAAGCCTTAGAGGGGACGGTTTGTCTTGACTGTCTGGAGCTGGACTCCCAAGTAGAGACATGGATATGTTGCTCGGTGGTGACATATTAGACCGGGACTAAAGCATGATTGATCTACATAGTCCGCTATGAGTGGATCAATCTGCTTTTGACGTTCATTGTGCAATAACCTTAATCCTGAGTAAATGAACTACTTCATGTATATGACTTGTGTACTTTGATGTTCCAATGGCTAAAGCGTCTCAGAGGTAGTAAGCTTATAGACCGGTTCGTTGGGTGCATGACTTGTATACGATGAAGGGTTTGTTTGCAGATATCGGAATCATAGCTCTAAGGAGTTAAAGGTATCCTCTTAAAGGCATTATACTTAATGTGAAAATGGACAAGGCCTTGGGTCGTCTGCTGGGCGGATGACTTCTTATTCACATATGGTGAATAATCATTTTCTTGATTCGGTAGTATAATGGAACTTTAAGATAGCCTGATCAGTAGGATTAAACGGACTTTGACCTAAGGCTGATCATGGATATCATATGAAGGTTTTGCATATATGACAAGGTCATTGGATAGTAGCTCATCACAGGCTTACATAATACGGTATATAATTGGGAGTTCAGTTTCAGGTTTATAGTGGTGTGACTCTGAAACTAGTGATCATATGATTGAGTTGTTTGGTAAAGAATGATGATCATATGGAATCATGGGAGCCCGATTATATATGTCCAATCAGTCCCTCTACTAGCTCCACATAATTCCTTAATGTTTGGCAAATCGATTTGTATGCTATTGGCTAGTTTATTATGCATGGATGGTGATGACACAGGATTAGGATGGTAGACAAGATTCTCTCCAGTTGGATTCAGATTTTGTTTTGGATAATAGAGTACACAATTATTCGAACTCCAAATAAAGTTGCCATGATTTTATTTGAGATTGGATTGGAGTTGTAGAAAATTATCCATGAGAACAAGAATATGAAACACAACCATTTTGTGGAATTTGAAATTTGAATTTTGAAATTTGAAATTTGAATTTTGAATTTGAAATTTGAATTTGAAATTTGAATTTGAAATTCGAATTTGAAATTTGAATTTGAAATTTAAATTTGAAATTTGAAATTTGAATTTGAAATTTGAAATTCAAATTTTGAATCACAGTCCAAGTCGGATTCAAATTTGTTGTGGAAAATCCACAAGGTTTGAAATTCGAATTTGAGTTTGATTTCGAAAGAACAATCTTGTTAGAATCCTACTTGAATTTTGAATCTAAATCCCAACAAAAGTGGACGAAATTTTTGAGGATAATCCTCATGGAAAAATTCAGATTTTGTGGATAAGGTTCAAGGGAAAATTCAAGCTTCAATCCTAGTTGAATTTGGATTCTCTCCTTCCCTGAAAAGTGGCCGAAATTAGGGAGAATATCTCCTAGGAAAGTCGGTTATTTTGGATAAGGTTGAGATAAGATTCAAGCTTGAAAATCCTAGTGGAATTTTTGATTCTCCCTTATCCATAATGGCTGAAATTTATGAGGAGATTTTCTCCAAGAAAAATTCGGATTTTTTGGTTGAAAAAGGGAGATAAAATTCTAGTTAAAATCTTGTTTAGATTTGGATTAGATTTATCCTAGGAAAACTGAATTTAATTGTGGAGATTCTCCCTTGGAAAATTTGGATTTTTTGGTTATGGATAAGGGAGAAAATCTTTTCCTAGTCCAATTCGAATTCAGAGAATCACCTCATGCAAGTCTATAAATAGAGGTCCTGCCACTCCAGTTCTCTCAGACCACAGACTCTCAGGTGAGCAGGCTTATTGTTGCACAGCTCATCGTGACAATAAAGTTCTTTAGAGATCTGGGTGGTCGGAAGAAGACTAGCAGTGCTAGCATACCGATCGAGGTTCAGAGTGCCCATACACTCAGCCATTCAGGAATTGGAGAATAGTAGAGAAGGCTAGTTGGTTGAAGCTTCCGGTCATTCTCCTCCTGCAAGATTGGCATCCTTGAGGTATGAGTTTTAATTGTTGTTGGTTTATTGTATATGGCATCATGAGATATTTAACGATCTAAAAATTTTTTATTGTTCTGCTGCGCCACTCTGATACGTTTTTACCGATTTATTTTCCTACAATTGGTATCAGAGCCATCTCATGACTATGCCATGTACATAAATTAGACAATTACTTAGTCTTTTTATTTATGTATGGATTTGATATTTAGAGAGTGGCATTCTAGGGTTCCTTTATGTTGTTATCATGGATTATGTATAAAGTATGTGGTTATTTTAAATTTTCTGAATTATTATAAGCATGCTTGTTTATGCCGGTTATGGTTCCTTAGAATTTAGAAAAATTGTATCTAGGATTTTTTATGTAACCATGGGAGCAGTTTATTAACACTGTAATTTTCCCATGGATTTTAATTTTTTGTCTCCTCCTGCAAGATTGGCATCCTTGAGGTATGAGTTTTAATTGTTGTTGGTTTATTGTATATGGCATCATGAGATATTCAACGATCTAAAAATTTTTTATTGTTCCGCTGCGCCACTCTGATACGTTTTTACCGATTTATTTTCCTACAATTAAAAACTACTCGAAATGTCTATCTTAGAGTCATTTTTGGCCAAAAGCTATTTGACGCAAGAACTACCGTAACGAATTTCCTTAAAACTTTGTGTTTTACCAAATCCTAAATTTGGACCCTACATGTGACATCCCGTGCCATGAGTGGCCTGGACCGTCACTTAAAACTACTACTGATACTTACTTATTTTGCTTAAAAATTATTATTTATACTTACTTACTTTGATACCATAAATCTATGGATTTTTTTTTATTGCCGACGTATTTACTATTCACATATGTATACTTTAAAAATACAAAGTCTAAATCATAAGGAGTTCATTTGTATATATATACTTATAAAACTGTTTAACTAATTACTATTCAAAATATACTATTTATTTAACACTGTACGGAAGTCAAACTTGCGGTGATATCCATAATCTTGCCCTCACATCCGCCTCCACCACCGTCACTGTCCATAGTTGTCTAAGCCATAGGTCACATACCTACAGTATGAACACACACTGTGAGCTTTACGCCCAGTAAGTACAACATGTCATCTGCAAAACATGTTTAAATTATAATACATACTTAAAACATATAAGCATGTCATGTACTATTCACTGATTCATACCATATACTAGATGCAATACCAGAGCATCACATAGAACTAAAAACATAATAGCAACATCTCATCACTGAATGCATAATAGAAACATCATGTGATTGAATGCATATCTACTGTAGCTGGAAGCATACTAAACTATAGCTAAAACCTATCGTGGACAATGAATGAACCGATTATGCTTTATTATTCATTATCATTTCTTATCTTTGCTAAGGGCCCGTGTGTCAGTATCGAATTGTGCACAGATCATTGGAAACGTCTATGATCCTAATGAGCCTTACGCTCGTGGGCCTTATGCCCCATTATGTATTAAGAGCCATCGACATCGGCTCATCATACTTAAACTAAAAAGAACCTCTTCAAGCAGAAGGGGCCGGTATGACACAAAGTCTTTTAATTACTAGCTATTTATCTGATCTAGCCATATGCCCTACTAGGCTATCCCTAATCTTATACGATAGGGATGTATGGTATCTAACTTGTTCTTTCATCAATCTACGCGATTGTGAAACTACATGCTCTTATACATGCGATGCTTTTGTGATGCCCCTGATCTCGACTATTCATCCGACACCTAGGGTCGTTTCTCGTTTTTCTAGCATTTCGGAGCCTCAAATGGGTATTTCACTACTCCTGAAACATTTCTCATTCCGTTCCCAAGCCTTGGTTCTCAAGGGGTTCGGGTTTCCTATCTTGTTCATAATTTCCCCCTCGTTTCCTAAAATACTCCTAACATGAATTTTTTCCCGTTTTTGGCATTTTAGACATTGGAGGTTCATTTTATTACTCCCCTTGGGTTTGGTTTTCCATTACCAACTCTTACATACCCAGGGGTCTCGGTTTCCATTCCGAGCCTACATTTTTACCCCTCATTTCCCGAAATGCCCTTATGTCATTTTAGAAATTTTGGCAGCATTTTCACTTAAATTTCTAGGTTTCCCCGTGTTAGGTACACCTCAGAACCTTGGTACTCGTTACATACTATACCAGAGGCCTATTTTATGCAAAGTTACCAAACATTATATAAAACTTTTTCACATTATTTATCATTTCATTCACAACATAAATTTCATCAATTTTCTTCAATGATAGCCACCGTTTCACATGGTATTCAATACCAAGAAATTTTTATCACAAACTCCATTATCACATATCAATCTTAAGGTTTCTAATGCACATTTCAACATCAAAAACCAAAGAAATTTTTCATTCCAACCTAGCCTTATGCCACAGTTTTCATGTCCAAAGCCATAAGAAAAATTTTTCTTATTCATATGGTCTTTTATCAACATTTCCTCATCATTTTTCATCACAAAAATTCCCCATTTTCTTCACACAAAAGCCACGGGTTTTGCAAAGAAACATGCATCAATTTTGCTTGTTTCAAGTTTCTAAATCATGCTTTCATCACTACATCACCAAACTAACATCAAAACCAAAATAAATCATCAAAACTTTCACCCAAACATGCCACGGTTTTCTTGAAGAAAATCAATGAAAAATGCTTCAAAATTATGGCTCACCTTATCAATTTGATCTCTTGATACTTGGTGTGAGTTTGGAGGGTAATTTGGTGTAAAATTTTTGCTAAAATTTGGCTTGGAATGGAGTAGGAGTACCCGGCCATTTCACAAATTTTCTAGGTAAATTTTCCATTCCTATTTATAGGCAAAAGGTGGAGGACAATTTTGTAAATTTTCCCAACAATTTGGAAATTGTTTAGGGACATTTTAGCAAACTTTTAGGGGTCAAAATAAATTGTTTTTCTGATTTTTTCCTTGCTTTTGGCCGAACCCCTTTTTCCCATTTTCCTAAAAAAATTTTCGTGCCATTTTGGCTAAATCTTAGCCCTTAATCGAAGATTCTCATTAATACTCACCATTAATGCTACCTAACTCCATTAAAGGCCTTAATTAATCCATTAATTACATCACATTTATGATGCCATATAGGACATCATCTAATTAATTTATATATTAATTCGTGGTCAACGTTTGACCGAATGTCAAACCAAATAGAAATTTATCGAAATCGTGTAGGCAGGTTTCTGACGCCCCCAGTGCGATCGGTCTGCCTTATTTTGCTTCCATTTGACCAAAATTTATTACCATAAATTTTTGTCTTTTTAGTACACTTTGGTGCACTTTCCAGGGTTTTTGGCTCCGTTTTCGGGCCGTCTCACCCGTTTCTATTCGGGAAGATTTTCTATCTCTGAACTTACACTCTTTAACACTATTAGAATATTTTATTGCATTCTAACTAGTATTAAAACATAACGTTTTCATATTTTATACATTAAAATTGTTATATATATACAATTTTAAATTTCTTCGAGAATCTCAAAATTCCCGATTATCATGTTCGCTCCTCCTTATAAAATTTTTGTCCTCGAAATTTAGAACAAGTGGAGGGACAAATTTCTAATTTCATCCTCATGCTCCCATGTAGCCTCTTTGATGTTCTGATTTTTCAACAGCACTTTGACTAATGGGATCATCTTGTTCCTTAGTACCCTTTCTTCTCGTGCCAGAATTTGTATAGGCCGTTCTTCATAAGTTAGATCTTCCTTAATCTGGATCGGTTCATGTTTCAGTATATGGAATGGATTCGACATGTATTTTCGCAACATGGATACATGGAACACATTATGCACGCCGACATCTCTGGGGGTAATGCCAATTTATAGGTAACCTTCCCAATGCGTTCGATAATTTCAAATGGTCCAATATATCTTGGACTCAATTTCCCTCTCTTACCGAAACGCATTATCCCTTTCATCAGTGAAACTCTTAAAAATATGAAATCCCCTTCGTTATACTCTAGGGAATTTTGTCGTTTATCCGCATAGCTCTTCTGCCCACTTTGCGCAATCTTCATTCGTCAATGTATTTTTGCAACTGCATCAGTTGTTTCTTGCACAAAATCCATCTTGTGTAGCTGCTTTTCTTGTAGATCATACCAATGGACAGGTGATCTACACTTCCTTCCATATAAAGCTTCATAGGGCACCATTCCTATAAAAGCTTGGTAGCTATTGTTGTGCAAAAATTCTACCAATGGAAGTTTTTCATTCCATGTTCCCAAGAAATCTATTATACATGCACGAAGCATGTCTTCTAACCTTTGGATCGTCCGTTCAAATTGCTCGTCTGTCTGCGGATGAAATGCCATACTCAGACGCACTTCCGTTCCCATAGCTTCTTGCACGCACTACCAGAAATTTAAAGTGAATCGTGCATCTTGATCCAATACAATGGACTTAAGAACACCATGTAACCTAACAATATAGGTTACATAGAGGTTTACCAGTTTTTCTAGTGAAAAAGTCATTTTCACTACTATGAGCCTTGCCATTTTTGTTAATTTGTCGACAATAACCCAAATGGCATCGTAGCTTTCTTGGGTTTTCGGCAATCCTACCACAAAATCTATCGTAATATGTTCCTATTTCCATTCGGGAATTTCTAACTGCTCTAATTTTTCGCTTAGATGTCGGTGTTTGGCCTTAACTCTTTGGCACATCATACATCGACTTACGAATTCTACAATGTCCTTCTTCGTCCCTTTCCACCAGAACTGCAGTTTCAAATTTTAGTACATCTTACTGGCTCCGGGATGCACTGAATATGGCATCTCATAGGCTTTTACCATAATCTGCCTTCTCAATGCTTCATCATTGGGAACATGAATTCTTCCCTGATGCAGGATCAATCCATCCTTGGACACTCCTTTCTAAGGACCTACTAGATTGGAATCTCGCTTTTGAGCCTTTCTAATGTCCTCATATAATGATGATTCCAATTAAAGTGTAGCCAATCTTCTTGATATCAGCTCCAACTTCAATGCGTTGATCTCCTGCTATAATAGCCTTAGGAATTTTTCAATCGGCAGTTGCTGCGAAACAGCAGATTTTCTACTTAACACATCTACAACACGATTAGCTTTTCCGAGATGGTAGAGGATCTCACAATCATAATCCTTTACTAGCTCTAACCACTTCCTCTACCGCATATTTAACTCCTTCTATGTGAAGAAGTACTAAACTCTGATGGTCAGTATAGATCTGACACTAAGCTCCATATAAATATTGTCACCAAATCTTAAGTGCGAACACTACGGTGGCAAGTTCCAAATCGTGTATAGGATAATTTCTCTCATAGTCCTTTAATTGATGCAAGGCATAGGCTATCACCTTGTCACCTTACATCAGGACAGCTCTTAACCCCATTTTCGAAGCATCGCTGTATATCACAAACATCTCCCCTTCAGTAGGAACTGTAAGGATTGGTGCGCTGGTTAATCGCTTCTTCAACTCTCGGAAGCTCCTTTCACACACATCAGTCCACCGCTACTTCCTTTCTTTGCATGTAAGAGCCGTGAGAGGTGTAGCGAGTCATGTGAATCCCTCTACAAATCTCCTATAATAGCTGGCTAGACCTAAGAAATTTCGTATTTTGGTCACGTTCTTAGGTGCAGGTCATTCATTGATTACCTCCACTTTAGCAGGATCCACAGCGATTCCTTCCTTGGAAACTACGTGTCCGAGGAAATGTATTCTATTTAGCCAAAATTCGTACTTAGAGAATTTTGCATAGAGTTGGTGTTTCCTTATTGTTTAAAGAACGATCCTCAAGTGTTCCTCATGCTCCTCACAAGTCTTGGAATATATAACTATGTCATCGATAAATACAATGACAAATTTATCTAAAAATTCCTTGAAGACTCAGTTCATCAAGTCCATGAATGTAGCTGGCGCATTTGTTAACCCAAACGGCATTACCAAAAATTCGTAATGATCGTAACGGGTCCAAAATGCGGTCTTCGGAATATCGTTCTCTTTGATCCGCAACTGATGATATCCTAATCGCAGTTGGATCTTGGAGAATACCGCTGCGCCTTTGAGTTGATCGAACAAGTCATCAATTCTAGGTAATGGATACCTATTCTTGACCGTGACCTTGTTCAATTCTTGGTAATCAATACATTTGGAAATATTCCATCCTTCTTCTTGACAAATAACCCGGAAGCACCCCATGGGGAATAGCTCAGACAGATGAACCCCTTATCAAGAAGCTCTTTCAACTGCACTTGCAACTCCTTTAACTCTACCGGTACCATTCGATACGGCACCTTTGATATATGTGCAGTTCTTGGCATTAATTTGATCTCAAAAGAGATCTCTCGTTCTATCAGCAATCTGAGTAATTCTTCTAGAAAGACATCGAGAAACTCATTCACAATCAGAATATCTTCAGGTTGAAGCTTCTGTTCCTCCGTCACATTCACTATGTACACTAAGTATCTAGCACAACCGCTAGATATTAGCTTTCTTGCTTTTATCAAGTTGATCATCATCTTCCTCGATTTGTGTAATGAGTCGACATATTCAAAACTGTCTTCTTGGTCAGGTTAGAACATTATCTTCCACTTCCAGTAATCAATCATGGCTTGATACTTCCCTAGGAAATCCATTCCTAAGATTACATCGTAATCAGCCAACTCCATTACAATCAATTCTACATATAGCTCTCTATTTGCCACAATTATTGGTACATAAGGTAACTCGTAATTGGACATCAATACTTCTCCTGAGGGTAGAGTCGTTCTAAACGTCATACCCATGCTATCCTTAAGATATCCTATATTGTTCGTAAATTCATATGAAATAAATGAATGTATAGCTCCAGAATCAAATAAAACAGACACCAAGTGATTAGTGACAGAAAGCTGACTTGTCACTACATGGACATCCCGGCTTTCGCATCTTCCTTTGTGTAGACCATAACTCGAGCATCAGCACGAGACAAGCGGTCTAGTCTTTCTTACGTCTCCGAAGATGTAGGCCCTTGAATCTTTGACTATAGTGCATGAGCTTGGGGACGTTGCTGCTATGGCTGAAATGTACCCTACACATTTTGTCGATTCTTAGGACAGTTCATGACAAAATGGCCTTCCTTTCCACACTGAAAACAGGCATTCGGAGCAAGTCTGCACCAGCTTGAGTACTTTCTTCCTCACATCACACAGTCATGAACAACAGCTAAGGCATTATTGTTCAGTTTTTGCTGCTGATTCCTATTTCCATAATTATTTCTTTTCCTCTTGCCTTGCGACTGTTGGCCAGAAGTGCTTGACTGTCTAGCCTTAACGTTCAGATTCGGCTTGTTGCCTTGTTCAACTTGGGATCCAGCTTGAGCAAATTTTGCCAAAACTTTCTCCTTCTTTTTGGCATCCCAGATTTTCTCCTTCTCTTCCCTCTATCAAGCTAAGTGATACTCAGCTCTCAAAGCTTGACTAACACAGTCAGCTACAGTAGTGGGTTGCTTTAACTCACTATCTACCAGAGCTGAGATGTCGGGTCTAAATATCACGAACATCTTTTGGATTTTCTCCCTCTCAGTAGGAACGACATATGGACATAATCGGGATAGTTGGTCAAACTTTTGATAGACCTCACTCACTATCATATATCCCTACTTCAACTCTACAAACTCCCTCTGTTGGGGTTGCAACAGTGCGAGATCATAATACTTCTGATTAAATTCTTCTAAGAAGTCTATCCATGACATCATAGCCATGTTTCTTCTAAGTTTAATAGTGTCCCACCAAAATCTTGCATCCTTTTTCAACACAAAAGATGCACACATGATCTTTTCTTGGTCATTCAGATCCATAAATTCCAGGATCATTTGGAATGAAGAAAGCCACTCCTCTGCTTCTAACGGGTTTGTGGGGCCCTTAAATTATGACGGCTTCCTCCATCGAAATCGTTCGTATAGTGGTTCTTGGTTAACTCAGGGTTGCACTTGGGGTTCTAGAACTATTTCAGGCACAACTAGCGACACTTCTTGTTCAGGTAACCATTTGAGAGGTTTGGCCTTCTACTTGGCCTTATCTCTGCTCCATCTACTCTAATCTTTGTCTTAGCTCAGCATTATCTTTCATCTGAGCTTCTATTAGGGCTTGTAGTTCAACCACCTTTCAGAAAAGATAGGACACCCTCTCATATTCCTTAGATTACGCATGTTCACCATCTTTTTCAACTTCCTATTCGCAAAAAAATCAATCGTTAGATTTTCAACAAACATACTTGTGCAATATAAGTAAAAATAGTTTTCAACATCTCATCATTTTGAACACATAAAAATTTCATATCATTTCATTCCATCACTTTCATATACACATCAACTCGAAGGCTTTTTCTCAAAATAGCCTTTCGATACAGTCATACATGTACATATACAGACATATACATTTATACATCTTATATAGTTTTACATCTAGTCTCCTGGTTGAGGTTAGTCCAGAACTAATGAAACTTCTTTTGGATCCTTGTCATCCTCATCCGAACCATTCTTGGTCCCGGATGGTGTCGATTCTCTAATGGGACTCATTCCTACACATCGCCTCGATGTGCTGGCCTCATGGTCATTTGCCATAGGTCACGCTCCATATAGATGATCTAACATTGCTTCTTACAGTAATTATTCATGTTGGTTATGCACCATGCGCTCCATCGGTAACTCTTCTGCTACTTTAGCTACTGTAACTATAAACTCTTGTAGAGTAGTAGGATATGGAGGGGTACCCTTTGTCATAGATCTATAGTAAGCCCCTTCCAGAATATGTCGTAAAAATCCTCGTTAGTGACGTTGGACATAGGACATCTCCTCATGATGTTCTCCTCAAATCGTACTACATAAGTGAAAATAGTATTATTAAGCAGCATCTGCAGTCTCTCTACCCAGAGAACAAACTCTCTAACATCTATGTATCTAGGCATAGTAGGTGGCAGTGTCACTACCCTGCTCTCCGATGGGTCTGGAACCAGTGCTGGGCTCTTTGGTGGGAACTATTGTATCATAATGTGTCTAAACTCAGCCCAATCAAGCCTTAATAGCATGTCCCGGTCGCAATATTCCTAGAACATCCATGCATCCTCACGAAAGGTACCGATTGCTAACAGGACCCAACAGTCCTCATTGATATCGCATTGGCACATAATTTTCTCCACATCATACAGCCAATCTTTGATAGAAATCCTTTGTTGACCTCCCTCGAAGGTAGGTGGATGACTACCTCGAAAAGCGTGTACCACGCGTACTGATACTCTGGCTCCTACGTGCAGTCATCCTCCAACAACTAGGATATCTATGTCGACTGGTGGATCGAAGAGGCGGTGCTTGAATCGGTGCCGGTGTTCTAGCCTATGGTGCTGGTGGCTTAGGCATCGACAATCGATGTACTGGTTGCTGAGACATGGACAACCTAATCACGGGTCTAGTCCAAAAAGAACCTCTTCAAGCGGAAGGGGCCATTACGACACAAAGTCTTTTAATTATCAGCTGTTTATCTGATTTCGCCATATGCCCTACCAGGCTATCCCTAATCTTACATGATAGGGATGCATGGCATCTAACTTGTTCTTTCATCAATCTATGCGATTGTGAAACTACATGTTCTTATATATGCTATGCATCAACGGTGCATGGTTTGCATACTTAACATACTATAAAAATCATACTTTAAATTTATTTTTTTCATGCTGTAGGCGGAGTTGTACTTACCTAGTTTACAAGCAAACTCATACTTTCGCCCTTATCATGTTACAGGTACTACCTGTCATCAACACATATTCCATTGATACTCTTGCTGAGTCACTAGTACTGTTAGTGACTAAACCACATACTAACACATGGTACTGATTACCTCAGTACTAATGGCTCTCTCTTGGTGAGTTTGATTGTCTAATAATGGCTAATTAAATTATTATCCAATAAATTAATTAGTAACGCTCTTAAGTCACTATTACCGTTAGTACCATAACTTGTGTTTTTGTGTGATACCAAGGCCCATCAGTACCCTATTGATCTACTTTGGTAAACATAAAACTTTTGTCCTCAAAGAGATGAACAATTCTCATGTTCATCTTGGAGCTCAAATCAAACTCTAACGGCTCCTAAACTCATTAAACCCATGGCTACTTATGCCTAGTTTTTAAAAAGTTTCCAGTTTTATGCTATTTTGAAAACGACTCTGTTTGAAGCATGAAACGACCAAATTTTCAAAATATACATAGGTTTCTAAAGATTTCAACGAGATCTACAACTTTCATGTTGAGCCCGAGATCCAGTTCAAAATCTAAGTTGGTCATTTTTCACAAAACCTGAGACTATTCTTGGGCTCGGATTTTTTAGTCCCAGTTTTGGACACCGAATGAAAACCACTCGAAAAACCTATCTTAGTGTCGTTTTTGGCCAAAACTTATTTGAAGCAAAAATGACCGTAACGAAATTTCCTTAAAACTTCATATTACCAAATCCCAAATTTGGAATCTAACATGGTCAAAATGGCCAAAACCCGTGGCCTAAATCTAGGGATAGATTTGTGTCTAGCCACTAAAACGTCCACATATACACATATCCATCCATAAAAATTAAACCATAACCACACAACCATATAACTTAAAAATGAAAAGCTAAGGGCTCAAAATAAACTTATTACAACCTATTGCATAAATAAATACACATAAATTCCTTGATCAAAAACTTAAAAATAACTAACCACAAAAAGGGAGGGTTTTCAGTTTTACCTCTCGTGCTATAAACCAAGCATATCGAATCAAAGCTTGGGTGGCAAAAATAGTTGTGTGAACTAAGGAGGTTTGGGGTCTGCTTATGCTAGAAATGACACTAAAAATTTTCTCTTAACAACAACTCAAAATAAAAACTAAAAATCACCAAGATTGATTCTAGAAACTTACCCTTGAATGAGCTTGGAATGGCTAGGATTGAAATCTCCTAACACAAGCTTGAAGGTGCTAAATTTTGGTAAGCTTTTGGTTGGGTTTTTAGGTTGCAAATGGATAGTTTTGGCTGAAGGGAGGGGTCGAATTTTTGGCTGATAGAGAGGGGAAGAGTTTGTGTCTTAGAGTGTGCAAAAAGAAAGAACAAAACCTAAAGCCATACTAACCCTTTTATAGACAAAACCTAAGCAAAATTAACCAACCTTAAGCTCAATTAATCAAGCCAATCTTATGCTAATTTGGGGACAAATTTGCTGCAATTCCAGCCCTCAAAAATCAAGGGGCTACACGCATTGAAGGAGGGCCAAATAAAAAAATTTGTTGTTGGCCATGTGCTTGAATTTTTTATTCAAAAGGTGTCATACCTATTGTATTATTTTAATCACACTTTTGGGCTACTCTTGCAGCCAATTGCAACTAATTTTGCAGCAAGAATACATGCATTTTAAGGGGTAAAATTCATCTGCATATGCTTCTCTTTGCAGTCTAATTTTCTACAGCAGTGTTCGGTCCTTTCTCGGTAGTATTCTAGTTTTCACCCGAAATTGGATTTTTTGAATCCGATTTTTGTACTAATCATTCCTAGTTAGGTTGTACTATCTAAGAGCCTATTCTATGTCTATTTTACTATTCATTTCCTATACTATGATTGTGTCTACACTGTGTTGTCCTTGCGCACGTAAAACGAGGCATTCCTGTGTAAAATTTCAAACTCAGTCTCTCCTAACTAATTTGGACGTGCTGATTTCAATTTTATCAGTTTTACATCCATCTGAGGTCTTCTAGACCAGTTTTCAGGATCTGTGTGACCCCACCTCAAAAAATGTATCAGGTGCCTGATTGACTAATTTGGGCATTCTGAGTCTAAATATATTAGTTTCGGGGTGAGAAAAGGTCGTCTTGACCCTCTTCTTGATACTGCGTATCTCTCAAACAAAAATTCTCGTTTTATGCTCAATTGACTAAATTGAGCCTGCTAACTGTTATTATATTAGTTTTATGTCAGATTAAGGCCGTCTTAGCCATTAACCTGACACTGCATTTTTACTATTCACTACCACTGTTTTCTACTTAACTGACTAGTCTGAGTGTTCTAACTCTGATTTTGTCAGTTTCTGGGCGAGAAGAGGTCATCTGGACTATTGTCCTTGATACCATACCTCCACTAGGGTATTTATCATTGTTATGCTCAGATGATCAGTCCATGTGTTTTGATGATCTGTTCACCAGTCTTGTGTCAAGAAATGGTAATCTAAACTAGTTTCCTGATACTAGTACGTATTTTAAACACTTACATACAAAATAGGGTGGACCTTTCATTGTCAGTCCCCCCTTTCACTGCATGAATAATAATTAAACATTATTGTTCCTGTTTATGTGACGCCTTAAATTTTATTTAAGGGTCAATATATAATTTAAATAAAATTAGTGTGCCAAAAAAATTAATTAAAAATCCTTTTGGAAACCCTAGGTTGGTTTTCTAGTCAATTTCCGCTCAAAAAGTCAACAATTTGAACTTCAAAAAGAAACCCTAAAATATTCGGCCATCACTTGGGATTTTAATTAAAATTTAAATTCCACAAATCCAAGGAGGATTTAAATTCAAATTTCATCCCTTAGATATAAAGAAGAAATTTCGGCCATAAATTTTATGAAATAAAGGAGATTTTATTTGAATTAAAAACTAGGTCAAAACTCAATCAAAATTCAAATTATTTTTTTTTTCCTAAAAACTAATGGATAATTTTCGGCCACTTAAGGGGAAATAAGAGAGAAAACCCTAGCCTCAAAACAGCACAAAAACTTTCCCTTTTGCCCCTTAAAATTTTCAGCCAAACAAGGAAGAGAAAGGGAAAGAAAAACCTAGTATAAAAACCCCCTTTTAACTCTCATTCACCCCTCCTTTCACCCTCAAAATTTTGGCCAGCTTTCCCCTCTCCCCTCTCTGAATTTTCTCTCCCAAAACACACCCAAAACAGCAAACAAAACCTACCAAAAGGCAGCTCAAAGATTCAACAACTTTTGAGACAAAAACGAGGTGAGAAATCAAACTTTTTCCTTCCTTCTCCTTTTGATTTTAAATCCGAAATTTATATGGTTTTCTCCACTATTTCCATACTGTTTTGAAGACTCCAATACTCACACAAATTCAGCCAAAAGGGAGACCAAGCATCAAAAATAGGGCAGCACAAACAAGGTGAGAAATCAAAATTTTTCCTTCCTTCTCCTTTTGATTTTAAATCCGAAATTTATATGGTTTTCTCCACTATTTCCATACTGTTTTGAAGACTCCAATACTCACACAAATTCAGCCAAAAGGGAGACCAAGCATCAAAAATAGGGCAGCACAAACAAAGTGTGATTTTTCTCTCAAACCCTAAAATTTTACCTCATTGATCCCCTTTTCAAAAACCCTATTATCATATGTGTAAGATTTTATGATTTTGTCAATTTGATTCTTGGGTTGTGTTAATGACATATAAATAAGGTTTTCCACAAAATTTCGTGATCATTGGATGAAAATTGAATTGGTTTGAGGCTAATCGAAATTCGGCCACAGAAAAACGGAAATCTAGAAAATTACCATATGAATAGTAAATTTGTGTCAGCCATAACTTGAGTTTTAAAAACGATTTTTGAGTGATTCTTGAGCCTAAAATTAAATTCAAGATGTCTCCTAAATTCCTAAAAAATTTCAGAATCAAACTCATCTGTTTACCCAGTCAAAATATTTTTCTAATATAGGCGGACAGAACTGCCAGGTTTTGAACCGAAACTGAAACCCAGATTTTTATGCCTGAAAACAACCCTCGGTTTTTGGCCTAGTTGAATGACCAAATGATGTCCAAAAATTATAAAAATTATATGGAATTAAAGCTACGGATGTCTAGTTTAACATATTAAAAATTTAGAATTTTTGGGATAAAAAATAAATTAATATAGATTTTACATTCAGCCTAGGTCAGTCTGCCCATGCCCAGAAATATCCTAACTTAGAGTTTTTCACAAATTTTAAATCCCAAATGTTTATTACACATTTTGAAATCTTTTGTGGCACACTAAAATGATTGGATGATTATGTCTAGACCTAGACTGCTCATATGTTTGATTATAGGAATTATTTGACGTTCTTGCTTGATTAGTGGATCACATTATCGCAACGCTTGTGCGAAAATCGAGGTAGGACGTTCAAGCCTTTTCTGGCAGTAGTCAAGTGTTTTAAATACCCCTGTTTTATTGATGGCATACCGTTTTCGATTTATAAAATTATTATACTATTTTTGATGAAATAAACGCATGCAACGTATTTTGTAATAAATGTGTATTTTAAAGAGTGTTTTGATTAATGGCATAATATAACTTGGTAAATACCATCTTTTGAATAATTCGGTGAACATAATTGAGCTCTAGTTCACGATCATTGCAAATGATGCGTGCGTCCCGAAGTTGACGCCATGGGGGAAGGTCCCTAAACCTGCGCAGGGCCGTTCGGCCTATTTAGACCGTAACGAGATGATCTAGGATAATTCAAATTCGAGGCACGTATATTATAGCTACGACAAGTCCTCACTCATAATAAGATGGTTGTTTTAATGATTTATTATTTTAATATTGGGGCACGTATATTGCAGCTACGCTAAGTTCTCAGCAGAATAAAACTTGCATTAAAAATGTTTTTCACGAAATTATTGATTATTTTTTTGTTATGATTATTATGTCATGTATTTTTTTTTAAATTGTTGATTATTTTTGGAAACGAATATTATGCCATATTTTTTAAATGTTATCTGTTAACCCACCTTTGTTTCTGTCCCACTGAGCCAGCGCTCACGTCCCTTTTTCTTTATGATTTCGAAATGACTACTTCCAGGTACGGGAGGTAGCAGTTCCGAAATTCGTTGAGATATCCGTTACTACCGAAGATGATGCTATCCGTTTTCTCCATCTTCTTCTTTCTGTTTCTCGTTCTGATGTAATGAGACTTTAAGTTTGTACTTTATTTTACGTTATTCAAATATCATGCTTGGGAATATTTTATGGTTGGTAATTTCTTTTGAAAACCGATTTTGTGTTTGACTTCCGCATTAAAAAGCATTTATTTTCTCCTTTATTTTATTTTGTGGTTATGATGCTACTTTATAATTAGACTTAGCTAAATTATAATGTTGACCCGTTGTTTTTGTAATAAATGTTTTCCTTAAATCTCGGGTTGATATTATGATTTGGCTGCCGTGTCACGTGTCTAAATTTTGGGCCGTGACAGTTTAATCTATTCAACTGGAAAATATACTATATTTTTTCAACTTAATTACTCGTTGCATGGCAATTAGGTTTCATGCATTACGAGAGTCTTTACCGCGGCTCTCTGCTCAATGCACGACCTTCTACATGGGTTCTTAACGGGCGTGTACAAGGCAACATGGGCATGTACCAGTTGAGATTGCTCAACACGGCCATGTCCTGGAAACAAGTTCATCTACTTGAGCAATACACGGCCACTTACACGAACATGTACCTGACCGTGCTACACTACACGGCCATGTTCACTCACATGGCTTCTAACATTGCAATAATCTGAATGGTACATGGCTATTTACACGGCCGTATACCTGACCATGTTTTTAAAATGTGTACTAAAAGACACCAATTTATTCCTCAATTTCTCATTATATGGAAATTAGATTACATAAACAGGGCGGTCCTTACACTAAGGCGGTCAAAAATGGCCAAACCTGTGGCCTAAAACTGGGGACAGATTTGTATGTCCAGCCATCTTAAATGTCCACACACACACACAGATACATCCATCCATAAAAATTTAAACCACAACCACACAACTACATAAACTTGAAAATAAAATGCTAAGGGCTCAAAATAAACTTATTACAACCCATTGCACAAATAAATACACATAAATTTCCTTGATCAAAACTTAAAAATCACTAAACCACAAAAAGGGGGCTTTTGGTTTTACCTTGTGTGCTATAGAACAAGCATAACCAAACCGAGGCTTGGGTGACCCAAAAATTGCCATGTGAACCAAGAGGGATTAGGGGTTGACTTGTGCTAGAAAGGACACCAAAATTTTTCTCTTATCATCAAACTAAAATAACAACTAAAAACCACAAAGATTGGTTCTAGAATCTTACCCTTGAGTAACCTTGAGATGGATTGAGAAAATGGCTCCAACACAAGCTAGGAGGTGGCTGGTTTTTGGCAAGTTCTTAACTTGGTTTCTTGGCTTGAAAATGGTTGGTTTTGGGGCCAGAAATGGGTAGATTTTTCTGAAGTAAGAGGGAGAGAAGAGGCTTGGCTTTTTGGGAGCAAAAGGGGAAATGGAACCCTAGATTAAGCTCACCCTTTTATAGGCAAATCTAACCCAAAATTAATCAACTTAAGCTCACTTAATTACACCAAAATTTTGCTTAATTGAAGAACAAATTGCTGCCATTTTCAGCCCTAAAAAATCGAGGGGCTGTGCATATGGAAGGGAGCCAAATTTTAAATTTTTTTTGTTGGCCATGTGATGGAATTATTGCATATTTTAATCAAAAGGTGGCCAACACATCTCTTGTTTTAGGGAAAACTTTTCCCTCTTTTTAGGGCTGTGTTTGGGGCTGTTTATGCTACATGCACATGGTTTTCTAGGGGAAATCTTATCTGCAATTGCTTTTCTCTGCAGTCTAATTTTCCACAGCGGTATTCGATCCTTTTCTGATAGTGTTCTAGTTTTTGATTGAAATTGGATTTTCTGAATCCGATTCTTAAACTAATAATTCCCGATTAGGTTGTAATGCCTAAGGGCCCATTTTGAGTCTATTTTATTATTCATTTCCTATACTGTGGTTGCGTCTACACTGTGTTGTCCTTGCCCACGCATAACGAGGCATTTTCGTGTGAAATTTCAAACATAGTCTCTTCTGATTAATTTGGATGTGTTGATTTCAATTTTATCAGTTTTACATCCATCTAAGGTCATCTAGACCAGTTTTTGAGATCTGTGTGACCCCACTTTGAAAAACGTGTTTTGTGCTCAATTGACTAATTTGAGCGTTCTGAATCTAAATATATCAATTTCGGGCTGAGAAAAGGTCGTCTTGACCCTTTTCCCGATACTGTGTATCTCTCAAACAACATTTCACGTTTTATGCCTAATTGACCAGATTGAGCTTGCTGACTGTTAATATATCAGTTTTATGTCAGATTAAGGCCGTCTTGGCCATTAACTTGACACTGCGTATCTACTATTCATTATTCACTGCTTTCTGTTTAACTGATCAGTCTGAGCATTCTAACTCCGATTTCGTTAGTTTCTAGGTGAGAAGAGGTTATCTGAACCACTTTTCTTGATAATATACCTCTGCTAGGGTAATTATTACTGTTGTGCTTAGATGACCTGTCCGAGCATACTGATGACCTGCTCACTAGTTCTGTGTCAAGAAATGGTCGCCTGAACCATTTTCTTGATACTATGTGTCTTATACACACATACATATAATAAGGTAGACCAATTTCACTGTCAGTTGCCCCTTTCACTGCATGAATAGTAATTAGGCGTCACTATACCCATTTAATTCATTCAACTAGGAAAAATACACTGTATTTATCAACTTAATTACTTATTATGTAGTGACTAGGTTGCATGAACAGGGCGGTCATTACAACCTATAAGCTAGACACTGATGGACGATGATGGCGGTAGAGGTAGGTGTAAGGGTTGAGATTGTGGATACCACCACCAGTGTTAACTTCCGCACGATATTGAAAAATAAATCTCATGTTTTGAGCAGTTTAATAGTTTTATGTATGTACGTATATTAACCCCAGTTACATACAAACATAACCCTAGTTACATATAGACTTTCATACGTTTATAAGTATATATATATAAGTAAATACTAAAACGTATATATTTAAAAACAAAATTCCCCTAAAATTATGTTACTAAGAATAGTAGTTTTATGCAAGTTAAGTATGTTCAAGTTTAAGTAATAGTAGTTTTTAAGTGATGGTCCGGGACCGCCAGGGCTCTGGGCTATCACAAACGACCCCTTGAATTTTGAATTAGACCAAGAGAAGATTTTTCTCTCCTTTTTCAACTCAAAATCTGAATCCCTATTGGCCAAAACCAAGCATAGATTCAGCCACCCTTGGGAGATTGAGTGATTCAAAATTCTAATAGGATTTAAACTTGAATTTTGTCTCCTCCAAGAGTCCAAAAACCGATTACCCTTTAGGCCAAAACCATGGCTAGATTTGGCCACACCAAGGGAAGAAGGATTCAAAATTCAAACAGGATTGAAACTTGAATTTTCTCTCTTTCTTATCTATGCAAAAACCGATTATCTCCTAAGGGATAAGCCTAAAGAATTCGGTCACTTTTTGTGCAAGGAAGGATTCAAAATTTAGGTTGGATTCAAATAAGATTTCCTCTCCCTTATCCACTAGAAAAACTGACTCTCCCTAGGTGGATTTATCTACAATCAAATTCAGTTTTTCCTAGATTTGTGATTCAAAATTTGAATTCAAATTTCAAATTCCACAAATATTTGAATTTTGAATTTTATCTATATGGCAACTTTATTTGAAATTCAAATAATTGTGTAATCTCTTATCCAAAACAAAATTCAAATTCAAATAGAAGAGAATCTTATCTTCCAACCTTATCCAAAGTGGACGTCTCCTTTCTTCATTCAATTCAAATTCAAATAGGATTTAAATTCCAAATATTTATTTCAAGATAAGATTTTCAAAATTCAAATCAATCATATATTTGAATTTCAAATACAATTAATTTAAATTTCAAATCCTATCATTCAAAAATAAATATTAATAAATATTTACGTCATTTATTAAATAATATAAAATTACTATTTTGCCCCTCCAGTACACTGAGAAAAACACCTACACCCTGTGGGAGGGTGATCCGAATTTTTCTCATTACTAAATGTAAGACAACAAGACAATAAGTATACCCTAATCAATTACCATCCATTAAGGAATTATATGGAGCTAGTAGAGAGACTAATTAGACATATATAATCGGGCTCCTGTGAATCCATGTGATCATTGTTCTAAACTAAACAACTCAATTACTTGATCACTAATTTTAGAGTCATACCACTATAAACCTAAAACTAAACTCCTAATTATAGACTATATTACGAAAGCTAATGATAATCAAGACCTTGTCATATATGTAAAACCCTCATATGATATCCATGATCAGCTTTAGGTTAAAGTCCATTCAACCTACTGATCAAGTCATCTTAAAGTTCCATTATACTACCGAGTAAGAAAATGATTATTCACCATATGTAAATAAAAAGTCATCCGGTCAGCAGACCACCTAAGACCTTGTCCATTTTCACATGCAGTATAATTCCTTTAAGAGGATATCCTTTACTCCTTATTACAGTTATGATTCCAATGTCTATAAACAAACCCTCCATCGTATACAAGTCATGCACCTAACGAACTGGTTTATAAGCTTATCACCTCTAAGATGCTTTAGCCATTGGAACATCAAAGTACACAAGTCCTATATATGAAGTGATTCATCTACTTAGGATTAAGGTCATTGCATAATGAACGTCAAAAATGACATGATTCACTTAAGTAGACTTCGCAGATCAATTACACTTTAGTCCCGATCTAATATGTCACTACCAAACAACATATCTATGTCTCTACTCGGGAGTCAAACCTCCGGATAGTCAAAACAAACTATCCCCCAAATGGCTTTAGACAATATAATAGTCTTAACATAAGTTAGATGCTCGGTCTAAACCCATAGACTACGAACCATAGTTTAGACTACTCTTTTTAGAATGTTGTCTTCTCATATATAAAAGTTCATTGTATACAACATTCTAACAATTTTACTTAAGCAATCAGTGAGCCATATTTCCTTACATTTACTCTAACATGTAAATAGAATAAGGATGTACAGCAATATAATGAATAACCTCTAAATATAATTTTATTATCTAGTTCAAAATAATGAAATACATCAAAATGTCTTTCCTTGCTCGGCACACTCCTAACATGTTCTTACTTAGAGGAGGCACCACCAGGTGGAGGAGTGTAAAATAGGGTTACACTACTAAATCTATAAAGGAGGCTTAATATGTGACTAAGACTGAGGTATCTAAAGAAGTAGTTTGGCTTCGTAAGTTTTTTATAGACCTTAAGGTCATTTCGTGAGTTGACAAGCCTATCACACTCTACTGTGATAACAGCACGGCTATTACTAACATAAGGGAATCTAGAAACCACAACAGGACAAGCGTATCAATCAGAGATACCATACAATCAAGGGGAACATGGAAACAGGTCTAGTAGATGTATGTAAGGTTGCATCTGAGGACAATATTGTCAATCCCTTTACTAAGACTTTGGTGGCTAGAAGTTTTAAAAGGCATGCAGAGGTGATAGAGATACAAAGCATGACACATTTACCAGTGTAAGACTGGTGGGAGATGTTAGGAATGCCCTAAGAGAGAAATACATTTTAATGTATTTCATTTGTTTTGAACTGATTAATAAAATTATATTTAGAGGTTATTCATTACATGCTAAATGTCCTCATCCTATTTACATGTTGAAGTAAATGTAAGCAAATATGACTTACTGATTCCTTATTGTTAAACTATTAAAATGCTCCATACAATGGACTTTTGTACGCAAAAAGATAATATTTTAAAATAAACAGTCTAAACTATGGTCCATAGTCTATAAGTTAGACCAAATATTTAACTCATATTAAGACTATTATGTTGTCTAAAGCCAATTGAGAGGACAGTTTGTCTTAATTATTTGGAGCTTTGACTCCTAAGTAGAGACATAGATATGTTATTTGGTGGTGACATATTGGACTAGGACCAAAGTGTAATTGATCTGCATAGTCCGCTTGAGTGGATCATGTCACTTTTGACATTCATTATGCAACAACCTTAATCCTGAGAAGATGAATCGCTTCATATATATGACTTGTGTACTTTGATGTTCCAATGGCTAAAGCATCACATAGGTAGTATGCTTATAGGCCGGTTCGTTGGGTATATGACTTGTATATAATGGAGGGGTTGTTTACAGAATATTATAATCATAGCTCTAATGAGGGGTAAAGGTTATCTTAGTAAAGGCATTATACTGGATGTGAAAATAGACAAGATGTTGGGACATCTGCTAGGCAAATGACTTTTTATTCACATATGGTAAATAATCATTTTCTTATTCAAGAGTATAATGGACTTTTAAGATAGCTTGATCAGTAGGTCGTATGAACTTTGACCTAAGGCTAATCATAAATATCATATGAGGGTTTTGCTATAGGAATAAAATCAGTAAAAAACACATCAGAGTGGTGCAGCGGAACAATAAAAATTTTTCAAGATCGTTAAATATCTCGTGATACCATATACAATAAACTAACAATAGTAAAACTCATACCTCAAGAGGATGCCAAACTGCAGGAGGAGAATGACTGGAGGGCTTCAACCAACTAGCTTTTCTACAATTCTCCAATTCCCAGATGGCAGAGTGTGCAGGCACACGGTTCCTCGACCGGTATGCTAGCACTGCTAGTCTCTTTCCGACCACTCAGATCTCTAAAGAACTTATTGTCACGGTGAGTTATGCAACAATAAGTCTACTCACCTGAGAGTCTGTGGTCTTAGCGAGCTGGAGTGATAGGACCTTTATTTATAGACTGGTATGAGATGATCCCTTGAATTCGAATTAGACTAAGAGAAGATTTTTTCCCTTATCCACTCACAAAATCTGAAAAGCCAATAGGCCACTATCATGGGAAGATTCGGCCAACCTAGGGATCTTGCAGTCCAAATTCAAACAGGATTTTAACTTAAATTTTATCTACTCAATTATCCATAATAACTGAATTTCTCTAGTGCCAATAACATGACTAGATTCGACCATTAAAAGTGAGGAGAATCAAAATCCAAATAGGATTTTCTAGCTTGAATTTAATCTCACCCTTATCCATTAAAAATCGAAAATTCTCCTAGGATTTATCCATAAATTTTCATCCACTTTAGGGAGGGAGAGAATCAAAATTCAATTAGGATTTTCTTGCTTGAATTTCCCTTGAACCTTATCAATAATAACCAAAAATATCTTAGAGGATTTTCCTCAACAAATTTCGGCCACTTTAGGTTAGGATTGAGATTCAAAATTCAAGTAGGATTCAAACAAGATTTTCCTCTCCTTTATCCAAATCAAAACCGAATTTTCTCTTGTGGATAATCCACAAAAAATTTGAATCCTATATGGATTGTGATTCAAAATTTGAATTCAAATTTCAAAGTTTAAATTTCAAAATTCAAACTTCATATTCAAATTTCAAATTTAAATTTCAAATTCAAATTTCAAATTTCAAATTTCAATTTCAATTTCAAATTTCAAATTCAAATTTCAAATTTAAATTTCAAATTCAAATTTCAAATTCAAAATTTAAATTTCAAATTTCAAATTTCAAATTTCAAATTTCAAAGTCCACAAAAAGTTGTATTTCAAATTTTTTTCTCATGGATAATTTTCTACAACTCCAATCTAATCTCAAATAAAATCATGGCAACTTTATTTGGAATTTGAATAATTGTACACTCTATTATCCAAAACAAAATATGAATTCAACCGAAGAGAATCTTGTCCACCATCCTGATCGTATGTCAACACCATCCATGCATAGTCAACTAGCCAATAAGCATACACTGATCAATTTGCCAACCGTTAAGCAATTATGTGGAGCTAGTAGAGGGAACAATTAGACATATATAATCGGGCTCCCATGAATTCATATGATCATTATTCTACACCGAACAACTCAACCATATAATCACTAATTTCAGAGTCACACCACTATAAACCTGAAACTGAACTCCCAATTATATACCGTATTACGAAAGCTTGTGACAAGCTTATGACAACATATCTATGTCTCTACTTAGGAGTCTATGCTCTGAACAGTCAAGACAAACTATCCCCATAATGGCTTTAGACAACATAATAGTCTTAACATGAGTTAAATGCTCGGTCTAACCCCATAGACTACATACCTTAGTTTAGACTGCTTACTTTAGAACATTGTTTTCTCGCATACAAAAGTCCATTGCATGCAACGTTTTAACAGTTTTAACACAAGCAGTCAGTGAGCCATATTTGCTTACATTTACGTTAACATGTAAATAAAATAAGGACAAACAACAATGTAATGGATAACCTCTATATTATAATTTTATCATCAAGTGTGAAATAAATACATCAAAATGTCTCTCATGCTTAGGTCATTTCCTAACATTTGCATATATGACAAGGTCATTGGACGATAGGTTATCACTGGCTTACGTAATAATATATATAATTGGGAGTGCAGTTTTAAGTTTATAGTAGTGTGACTCTAAAATTAATAATTATACTGAGTTTATTCGATATAGAATAATAGTTACATGGATTATTGAAGTCACATTATATATGTCTAATTGGTCGCTTCACTAGCTCTACATAATACCTTAATAGATGGTAATTGGTTGAGAAATTTTTATTAGCTTGTTGTATTGCATTTAGTGAACAGAATAATATGGATTACCCTCCCACAGGGTGTGGGCAATTTTCTTTAGATGCTGGAGGGGTAAAATTATAATTTTATATTATTCAATAAATGGGATAAATATTTAATTAATATTTATTTTGGAAGATAAGATTGAAATTTAAGTTAAAGAACTTGCGGAGCTAAACCGTTTCTTTAGATGCCTCAGCCACAGCCACATACTCAGCCTCCATCATAGAGCCAGGTGTGCAACCCTGCTTCACGGTCCTCTACACAATGGTGCCTCCTCCGAGTAAGAACACTGATCCTGATGTTGTTTTCCTCGAATCTTTGCAAGTGTAGAAGTCTGAGTCCTTGTATCCTACGGGTGTTAGGTCCCCTCTAGAATACACCAGCATATAATCTCTCGTTCTTTTAAGATACTTGAGTATATGCTTTACTGCTTGCTAGTGCTTGATTCCAGGATTCGCTTGATATCAACTTACCTTACCTACTGCAAAACATATGTCCAGGCGAGTGTAAAGAATTGCGTGTGTAAGGCTACCCACAGCGGATGCATAAGGGACCTTACTCATACGCTATCTTTCTTCTGATGTCTTAGGACAGTCATCCAATGAAAGAGCTAGATCGACAATGGAAGGTTGTAAACCTTTCTTTGCCTCTTGCATTGCATACTTGTCAATTATTTTATCTATGTATGAAGCCTGGGATAATGCTATCATTTTATTCTTTCGATCTCTAAAGAGACGAATGCCTAGAACATAATTAGCTTCTCCCAAGTCCTTCATGTCAAACTGTTGGTGCAACCAAAGCTTGACCGATGATAAATTCCCTATATCATTCCCAATGAGCAGTATATCATCCAGATAGAGTATCAAAAAGACCACTTTTCCATCCTTAATACGTTTATAAACATAGGGTTTATCAACGTTTTGATCGCTTGATCAAACCTTTGGTTTCATGAGCGAGATGCTTCCTTTAATCCATAAATGGATCTAAGCAACTTCCAGGCTTTTCTTTCTTGGCCTTTTACCATGAACCCTTTGAGCTGTATCATGTAGATACTTTCTGTGACGCTCCATGGCCTCAGTGGCCCGAACCATCACTTAAAAACTTGCTTACTTAAATGATACTGTGTCGGCCCGCCCTATATTGAGGCTACAGTACTAGCATAGTAGAGCTTAAAGTCTGCTATGGTAGACCGTTACCTCAATGGGTCACTGGCAACTCACTTATAACTTGTTTTGGTTAGATTACCATTTGTAATTTAAAATTTTCTTTTGTTCTGAAAACTAGGGATTTTTTTTAAACTATTTGTGACTGTAAACTGTAAAAACATAAACATCATAAAGCATGAGATAAAGTATGGTCATACTTGTCGTACATAATTTACGTCATGATATATTTTCAAAATATAATTCAAAATCTGCTGTCAAAACATCACTCTAAATCTGCTCAGCGGAAAATATCAGCAGGACCATTCCTCTCGCCCAACCCTGGAGGCAGATGCAATCCCACTCCTTGTCCATCCACTATCTACTGGTGTACAAGCTTCTTACCTGCAACATGAATAAACTTATGAGCGAAAGGCTCAGTAAGTTCAAACATACATGCAAGAACATAAATCATAAAATCATGGAAGTACTATTCATATGAATAGTACTTTAACTTTTGATCGTGAATAGTAAGGTTGACTTTGATCGATACTATTCATGCCAACTCGGGTCTAAGCTGCTACACATACAGTTAGTACATTTTATGCTCAATTATGGCAGTTCTTAAGTCTTAAGTCTTTATCTGATACTGAATTCTGATATTGGGTCCCTAAATTGGTCGTACCGTAGTGCGCGCATAATTGAGAGGGACTCTGGGGAGCGACCCACTGGCCAATCCTCTACAGTCTAAATACATCAGACTTCCAAACCCGGGATGTATCACCATCGGTTTGGAGTCCTATCATAACTGAATCTGAAAAACCTCCACCTGTGTGGGAGGCTGGTACGCCAATACTGATTTAGTTACTGATTTTCTTGTGGTCCCTGACCGGTGGCATTTACGCTGCCTCTAGGGTCTGGAACTCTTTAAATTATGTTCTGTAATTTAATATTTTACTTCTTATGTTAGTGTCCATACAGCACCTGACTACTAAATTTTCTGTCATACATATCACATAAGCATACTGAGTAAATTCATGTTGCAGACAAATAAATATTTAAACTTACAGATATTTTGCTAACAGTTCCTTTCCTAAGTCAACCGGCTTCCTTAAATCGCCTTTTGGTTTATTTGCTATAACCGAAATAGATCACGGTCATTTTTACTATTCATTGCATAACTAAAATATAGTGAAAATATAAAATTTCTGATTTGGGTTCTTAATTATTTTTTTTGGGATTTATATTTTCAATTCTGTAATTATTGTGCTGAGTAAAATATTATTCCGGGTCTTAATATCACTTTCCTAAACTTTTTGACAAATTGACCATTTGACCCCTAACTTTTGGCAAAATGACCATTTCGTCCTTAGTGGGATTTTCTCTCGTTTTTCTGACTTACAGCTCTATTTTAGCCTTTAGAAATTTAATAAAATCATTCTGAGGGTTTTACGGCCTTTTTCTAGTAATTTAGAAAATTTTAATCAAAATGACCATTTTACCCCTAACGGGACTAAAGACCAGGAAATTTCCGTTTTATCGTTTTATCTGGATTTTCTGATTCCAAAACTCATAAAATAACTTTTCTTAGGTTTTACCAAGCTTTTACGATATTTTCTGCCAAAACGCTCGGGTTATTATTCACCCGACCCTCAGGTGGTATTATTCCGACCCTCGGGGTCGTGTCTCGTTTTTCTAGCCTTTCAAGACCTCAAATGGCCATTTCACTACTTATGTAATCGTCCGTTATTCTCTTCTCGAGCTTATGTTCTTGAAAGGGCTCGGGTTTCCGGTTCCCGACCCTATTTTTACCCCTCGTTTACTAAATTACCCTTCAGGCGTCCTGAAAATTTTGGCAGCATTTCCGCTGAGATTCTAGGTTCCCGGCGTTTAGGAAATGCCTCGAAACCATCTATCCTATTCTACCCTGCCAAGTACTATACCACAGCCTAATTTTATGTAAAAGTTACAAACTTTTTACATAAAATTACACAATAAAGCTTACTTGTTTCTAACGGGATTTTAACCCGTTCTTTATCATTTTTAGGCCCGGTATTATACACCATTCACACATTGACATAACTTGATCAAACTTCTCATTTTCACTAAACCTATACACTGTTTTTATTGCAAAAACACATGCCAAAATTTAATTTTTTCCTTATTCCTCATTGTATGTATCATTTCATTACACATCAACATACTTTATAAATCTAAAACATTACTACAACAAATAAAATTTTCCATTCTCACCTCTTCCTTTAACCCACGGATTTCTTTAAAAAATCCAACAAAATTGTGTTTTCTTTTTTTCTTGTTTCTAATACATAACAATGTCACCTTTAAAAACTAAATTCAACAACATAAAACCCCCAATTTTTCTATTCCTTCCCCATGGATTTTCACATAATAAACAACACAAAATTTTCTGTTTTTCAATTTCATTTTATCCATTTCTTTCATTCCATTTCCACATAACTTTCAACATCAAAAACCATGCAAAGCAACACCAAAATTTTCACCATTTCAAACCCTAATAACCCACGGTTTTTGGTGAACAAAATGCACCTAAACATAACTTTTCATGCTCTTCTTTCCACTCTTGTTTTAATCACTCACCATTAACACCCTTTCAAGGAAAAATTTTTCTCAAACAAAAACTGATTTTTCTCATTTCAAATCAGCCCATAACATGGATTTTCTTCATGAAAAACAAGAAGAAATTATGCCAAAATAGAAGGTTACCTTGCTTGCTTGATAACTTGAACTTTGTGATGAATTTTCCACACTTTCTTGTACTGAACTTGAAAATTTTTTCTGGTTTCAATGGGGAAGGTGCATGGCAGCAATGGAGGCTGAAAACCAGAATTTTTTCTGGTTTCTAAGTGCCTAAAACCGTGTACTTAAGCAGCCAAAAAGGAGGGACTAAGTTGCAATTGATTTAAGGGCATTTTAGCAAGCTTTTTGTGTAATTTTTCTACTCTTTAAGGGCTGTTTTGCAATAAGACAAAAATTGGCAAATTTTTTTTTTATTTTGGCCCCAAAATCTGCCACCTACAAGCCCTAGAAACCTCTTGAAAATTTGCTTAAGCTTCCTTTGACTTTTTTTGTTGACTTTGAATCCTAGCCATTGAATTTCCTTGACTTTAAACCCTAGCCCTTGGATTGGAATGTATCCTTACATCCTTTCAAAGATTTACACCCAATCTCTGACTCCTCATATATATTTGGAGTCAAACTTTTGACCAAAAGTCAAACCAAAAATTTTTGCACCGAAATCACGTGCGATTGGATTTCCTTATTTCGCTCTAGTTTGCCTAAAAATCAATACCGCAAGTATTCCATCTTTTAGTGGTTTACAATATATTTTCAAAATTTTCGAAAACGAAAAGGCCTATTTTGTCTGATTTTGATTCAGTAAAATTTTCCGTTTCTGATCACACTCTTATCAGCGCTGTCCGAACATTTCTTCGCATTCTAAATAGTATTAAAACATATGTTTTACAATTTTACACATAAAAATCATTGAGTACACATGTTATATAAAATTTCTAGAAACAGTAAAATTTCTCGATTATGACAAATACTTATACTTTCTTGTAATTGATACTCAAAGTTACTTAACTATATCATAAATTTAGAGAATTTTTTTTGCGTACATATTTACTATACACGTACATATACCGATTACTATTTAAAAATAATATTTATCGATTATTATTCAAAAATACTGTTCAACGACTACTATTCAAAAATACTGTTCAATGGGTACTATTTAAAAATACTATTCAACGGTTACTATTTAAAAATATTGTTCAACGGTTACTATTCAAAGATACTGTTACTCAACATACTATGCGGAAGAATACTAGCAGTGTATCCATAACCTCGCCTCATATCCGCGTCTGCCTCCGCCGCCGTCATCGCCCATTAGTTATCTGGCCATAGGAAGTTTACCTACAGCATGAATACACTCCATGAGCTTTACGCCCAGTAAGTACAACATGTTTACTACAAAACATGTTTAAAACATAGTACATACTTCAAATCTTATACAAACTGGTAATCATATCACACGTTCACACAGAACATGAAAACATATCATGTAGCATCTCAGAATGCATATCATGTGGGCATGTCCTATCATGCAACTAGGAAGCTTACTCTAACTGTATTTAAGGCATAACATGTACACTACATGAACCGTTTATGCTCAGCTTATGCTTCATTATTCATTACCTTTCATTATGAACCTCGACTTGGGCTCGTTAAATCTTAGATCATTCCTTCTTTATGAGCCTCGACTTGGACTCTTTATGTGTTGTGAGCCTAGATTATTCTTTGCTTATGAGCCTTGACTTGGACTCGTTATGTTTTATGAGCCTCGGCTTGGACTCATTACAGATTATTATTCTTTTCTAATGAGCCTCGACTTGGACTCGTTATGTTTTCATAAGTCTAAGCAATTATGAAACTATATGCTATGCATCAACTGTGCAAAATTTGTATACTTAACATAGTATAAAAACAATACTTTAAATTCATTTCATTCATGCCGTAGGCGGAATTGTACTTACCTAGTTTGCACACAAACTTGTACTCTCACCTCTATCAACTTATAGGTTACTACCTGTCATCAATAATGTATCTCATTAATTCTCTTGCTAAGTCCCTAATACTATTAGTGACTAAAGTAGATAAATCGCTTAGTACCGATTGCCGTCGGTACTAACTGACTCTCTATCTCGAGAGTTTGTTTCTCTATACGTGGTTAATTAATTTATCACCTCATAAATTAATCAACATTGTTCTTAGGTCACTATTTCTGTTAGTGACTATAACTCACGTTTCTATGTGGTACCGAGGCCCATCGGTACCCTATTGGCCTACTTTAGGGATTTGGTGTCTATTTTCTATCGTACATGATTAAGTGTCTCTTTGACAGGTTAATCATCGCTCCTTACCATTTTGTTCATAACACGGTCCTTGACTGGTTGTCAACCAGTCAACTGACCGGTTACCTCACGCATTGGTAACTAGTTAGCCTATCGGGTTACTACGCGTAAACTTAGTGTAGTAACTGACTAGGTTACTTCGCTTGTTGGGGTGTGATAGCCTACCGGGCGACTATTCCTTATTTGGTACAATAGCCCACCAGGCCACTATGGCTTGCTTGGGATAGTAGCCTACCGGGCTACTAAGGCTTGTTTGGTGTGGTAGCCTACCAGGCTACACACACTCTTTTACTTTGAAAATTTGTTTGGGTTGGCTTATAAAATCTTAGAAAAATTCCTTGTTTTGAAACCATCCCCTTATCACCCCGTTGGAAGATGGGAGATGTTTTTATGAAAACCTTGTTCATATTTTAAAGTGTTAAAAACACATTTTTATTTTGAAGAGTATAAATCACATTTTTAAAGTTACATTTTAAAGGTGGTTTTTGAACCATTTTTTAAAACGATTTTGAAACTTGATCGAAACAACTTTGTTTGCGATTTTGGTGAACATGAAAGTTTTAGTCCATGACAAGATAAACAAATCTTATGTTTACCTTGGAGCCTAAATCCAACTCTAATGGCTCCTTATTCCATTAAACCCGTGGGCTTATGCCCAGTTTTTTGAAAAATTCTCAATTTTACGTCTCTGTAAAATCAGGTCTATTTGTGGGTTGAAACGGCCAAATTTTTGAAACATGCATATGTCATTTTCAAGGTCTCAACAATATCTACAACTTTCGTGTTGAACCCGAGAACCAGTTCGGACTCTAAATGATCCATTTTTAATAAAATCTGAGACAAATTTCTGGGTTTGGATTTTGTTCCCAATTTTGGACACCGAGTGAAAAACACTCTAAAAACCTATCTTAATGTCATTTTTGGCCAAGGGATATTTGATGCAAAAACGACCGTATCAAATTTCCTTAAAACATCACGTTTTACCAAGTCCCAAATTTGGAACTTAAGTAGGTCAAAATGGCCAAAATCTGTGGCCTTTCCTAGGGACAAATTTATGTCCAGCCACGTTCCTAAACATTCGTAGCATCGCACATACAATAGCCATTCGTAAAAATTATAAACACAACTATATAAACTTAAAAATAGAAACTTAAAGGCTCAAAATAAATTATTACAAACCATGTGCATAAACAAATACACATAAATGGCTTTGATCAAAAACTTAAAATCACTAAATCACCAAAAGGGAAGGTTTCGATTTTTACCTTTGTGCTTTGAACCAAGCATGTTTTTGAACTAGAGCTTGAGGAACCAAAATGGCCATGTGCAATCAAGAGTTTGAAGGCTAGTTTTGTACTAGCAAGACACCAAAATAATTTCTCTTAATATCAAACCAAAATAGAAACTAAAACCACAAAGATTGGATTACAAAACATACCCTTGATCACTTTGGAAAAGGCTCAGATTTGAATCCTCCTAACACAAGCTTGTGAGGTTTGATTTTTAGTAAGTTTTTAGTATTATTTAAAGCTTGAAAATGGAGGCTTTTGGTAACTTAGAGGGGGTCGGCTACAGCTTGAAAGGGAGAGAATGAGTGTTGTGTTTTTGGGTTGCCAAAGTGAAGAAATGGTATCACTAAGTCATGTGTGCCTTTTATAGGCAAAACTAATCAACTTACTTAAGCTTAATCCTAATTAATTATCCACCATTTTAGCCTAATCAAGGGACAAATTTCTACCCTTTTTTAGTCCATAAATGGGTGTGGGCTGCTGCATGGAAAGGAGAAGAGATAAAGCAAAACTTGTTGACCAAGCTTGAAAACCCCTTGAATATTTTATGCAAAAGTTATCATAACTTTTACAATTTTTTAATCTCACTTTAGGGCTATGTGAGCAGCCATTTTCAGCTGCTTTTGCAGCTAGGGGGTACAAAATTTTAAGGCCAAAATTCATCTGTGTTGGCTTCTCTTTGCAGTCTAATTCCTATCGTTCGATATCCGACCTTTTTTCGGCAGTGTTCTAGTTTTCACCTGAAATTGGGTTTTCTGAATCCGATTTTGATACTATCAATTCCTAATTGTTTTATACTATCTAAAAGCCCATTATCAGTCTAATTTACTGTTCACATCCTACTGTAGTTGTGTCTACGCTGTGTTGTCCTTTTGTACACAAACCGAGGCGTTCCTGGGTGAAATTTCAGACACAGTCTCTCTTGACTAATTTGGACGTGCTGATTTTATTTTTATCAGTTTTACATCCATCGGAGGTCGTCTGGATCAATTTTCAGAATCTATGCGACCCCATCTCGAAAATCGTGTCAGGTGCCCGTTTGACTAATTTGGGCGTTTTGAGCCCAAATATATCAATTTCTGGGTGAGTAAAGGTCGTATTGACCCTTATCCTAATACTGCGTATCTCTCAAACTAAAATTCTCGTTTTGTGCTCAATTAACCAGATTGAGCCTACGAACCGTTCATATATCAGTTTTAGGTCAAATTAAGGCTGTTTAGGCTAGTAACTTGACACTGTATTTTTCACTATTCACTATTCATTGCTTTCAACTTAACTCACTAGTCTGAGTGTTCTGACTCCGATTTTGTCAATCTCTAGGTGAGAAGAGGTCATTCGGACCCTTTTCTTAATATCATACCCTTGCTAGGGTTTTTCATTGTTGTTGTGCTCAAACAGGCGGTCCGAGCGTTCTGGTTATCTGTTCACTAGTCTAGTGTCAAGAAATGGTCGTCTGGACCAGTTTCCTGACACGGCATGTCTCCTATACTTAGCCATATAATAAGGTGGATCGGGTTCACTATCGGTCGCCTCTTTCACTGCATGAATGGCACTTAAACGATACCATACCTGTTTAATCTATTCGACTGGAAAATATACTATATTTTCCAAAATTAATTACTCATTACATAGCAATTAGGTTTCATACATTCTGAGAGTCTGTATACCGGCTTTCTGTTCATTACACGGCCCTCTACACGGGCTCTTACACTGGCATGTTTCTGACCGTGCAATTAATATTATATTAAAAGGCATCAATTTAACCCAAATTCATTCCTCAATTTATCATTGTTTAGAATTTAGGTTACATGAGTATGGGGGTCCTTACACTTTCCTCAAGATGGCCATTCAAGAATGCTGTCTTGATGTCCATTTGCCAGATCTCATAATCGAAAGCTGCAGCAACAGACAGAAGAATATAGATAAATTTCAACATAGCAACAGGCAAAAAGGTTTTATCAGAATCAATTCCAGTCTTTTGCGTGTACCCCTTTGCAACTAGTCTAGCTTTAAAAGTTTCCACTCTCCCTTCCGCATCCTTCTTTCTTTTATAGACCCACTTGCATCCAATGGGTTTTATCCCATCTGGTAGATCTATAAGTTCCCAAACAGAGTTGGATTTCATAGAATCCATCTCATGATTCATGGCCTGTTTCCAAGATTTAGAATCAACATCATTTATAGCTTCATCATAAGTGACCGGATCATCCTCATGCTCATGAGCCTCGACCTGATATACCTCAACATCATACATGAAGAAATTAGGCTTCCTTGCCCACTACGATGAAGCACCCTAAATTGTTGATCGTCTGCAGGTCTTTCACCGGAACTCGGACTTGTGTCCAAGACCGAAAACTGTGGAGCAATTCTTTCACACGATAACTCCTCTGGCACTACTTTGCTTTGAGGCTTAAAGTCATTCACGTGACTTTCCTCCAAGAATTTCGCATGGGTTGATACAATGACTTTTTGTTCCTTCAGGTTACAGAACAGACCTCCCTTAGTTCCCTTAGGATATCCTACAAACATGCATAATTCTGATCTTGGTTCCAATTTTTTTGCATCCCCATCCAGTACATGTGCCGGGCAGTCCCATATTCTCATATGTCCAAGAGAGGGCTTCCTGCCACGTCACAATTCATACGGAGTCCTGGGAATTGACTTGGTTGGAACCTAATTTAGAATATAGCACACTATTTGTAATGCATATCCCTAAAAAGATAACGGCAGCATTGAATAACTCATCATGGACCGTTCCATATCGAATAAGGTTCTGTTTCTCCTTTCAACTACACCATTCTGTTGTGGAGTATCAGGTGCAGTCAATTGGGATAATATCCCATTCTCTACAAGATGTCTTAGAAATTCATCGGAGAGATATTCGCCACCTCAATCAGATCGAAATGTCTTTATGGATTTACCCAATTGCTTTTCCACTTCCGCACGATACTCTTTGAACTTATCAAAGGTTTCGCTCTTGCGGTGCATCAGGTACACATATCCATACCTCGAGTAATCGTCTATAAAGGAGACATAATACTTGAACCTTCCTCGTGCTGTGACGTTCATGGGGCCACATACATCAGTGTGCACAATTTCTAAGAATTCCTAAGCCCTAGTACCCTTAGTTTCAAAAGACCTCTTAGTCATCTTACCCTCAAGACAAGACTTGCATTGAGGAAGACGTACCTCCTCCAGGGATTCTAGACGACCATCTTTCATCAACCTTTGAATTCTATCTTGATTAATATGACCAATCTTAAATGCTAGAGATACACCTTGTTAGAGTGAGAAACTTTCAACCTTTTAGAGTTATCTGTTAATTCGATGTCAAGCAGTGAGTACATCTTTGGTTTGATCAAATATAGGTTTCCATCCAGAATAGATAAAAGACTTATTTTTACGAATATCAACTCTTTTACTAAAAGAAACTGAATAAGAATCCTTTATTAAACAAGCTAACGATATAAGGTTCCTCCTAAAATTAGGAACATAAAAACAGTCTTTCAATAATATAAACCTAAATTCATCAAAATAAAGGTAGACGTCTCCCACTGCCTCAGCCACCATCAAGCTACCGTCTCCGGTCAGCAACGAGGGGCTCCTATCATGTAGACTTCTCGTTTCCACAAACCCCTGCATAGAAACACAAACATGATTAGTGGCTCCCAAATCAATAACCTAAGTGTCTTTCGATTCTTCTACCAAACACGCTTCTAAATAAAGAAGTTCCTTAACTTCCTTACCCTTGGCGGCTAAGAATTCTTGGCAAGCCTTCTTGAAGTGACCTACCTTCCCACAGTGGAAGCATTTGGACTTTTTAGGGTCCTTGGGTTTCTTGTTCTTGTTCTTCTTCTTCTTATCCAAGATAGGAGGATTAGAAGAACTGGAAGCTACTTGCTTCTTATTTGGCCTCTTCCTCTTCCATAAGGGTTTAGAAGATTCCACCAAATTGGCCTCTCCTTTTAGATTGAACTGCATAGCCATCCTTGATCATCCGCTCATAAGCTTGGAGTTGCTTCATGAGCTCGGTGAGTCCTAACTCCCTTGTCGCCAGATTATACGCAGCCTTAAACCCCACAAAATCCTTAGACAGAGTTTTAAACACCATCTCGATCTAGGTGTTGTAGTCTAACTCAGCACCATTTTTGGTAGCCTCAACAAAGAATCCAATTAGAGTGATCATATGGTCCTTCACTGGAGTACCTACCTTTTGCTTAGAGTTCATAATGCTGGTAATAGCAAACTGTCGAGCCAATTTTTCTTGGCCTCTGAACATGTCCTCCATATTTTCCATGATCTCCGTAGCAACTTGATAAGTCTCATGCTGCTTTTGTAAAGCACTCGTCATGTTAGCAAGAATGTAGCATCGAGCTATCTCATTGGACTCTTTCCAATGAGTATAGGCAACCGGGACCTCCTCGAGTAGTGTGTCAGGTTTGGGCCCAGGTGGGCATGGTTTGCCCAGCACGAACTTATGTCTCTCACAGCTGAGAACTATCAGTAGATTTCTTTTCCAATCTTTATAACTATCGTCATTTAGCTTATTTTCAGTAAGTATTGAAATGAGGGGTGTCGGTGATATTTTGAACTGAAATAAAATTATACTAGACATCATTACAAAGCCCAAGCAAATATAGAGATAATTTAACAAATAAAACATGCAAGTATGTTCCTACATGAAACTTGAAAAAAAAAAACATGTAGCATTGCAATGGTAATTCTTAGCATCTGTTGCCCCAAGCCACTGAGGGGTGGTCAAAAGACAAATAGTCGGAACATGGACCCCGTCTAATTAATATATGTTGCCTTAAATCCTCCAAGGTTAAGACATATATCAATAACCATTTATTTTGGCCACCAGTTTAGTTAACGGAGCTTTTAGAGAAGGTTAATAACTAAACGAGTCTTAAGTGTACAACCATTGTTTACGTAGCCCGATCCATGTCCTACCAAGCCACCGAGGGGTGGTCATGACTAGAATCGTGCCCGAACACGTTTTCCTCATAGGAGATCCAACCTAGTATACTGGCGGCAGTAAATACCTACCAAGGGATGTGGTCAGGGCAGAACTGACGAGAGGCATTACCATACTTTCACATATGGATCAACAATGGAGGCCGTGGGTTTTGTTTGAAACCCTCTCCCACTCAATATTTTGAAAAACGTGCAAGTTTTGACAAATATGTATGATCAATATAGTCTGAGCGGCATTCACCTATCCTATATGACATGTTATCAAATATGCATACAAAACATCCATCAATACATATTTTTGCATTCATGACATATCATAGAAAAAATAATTGACAGAAAAATAACCAAGCTATGGTTCTATCCTAGAACAAAGAAAATAAAGATTACAAAATTCCATTCAAAGCATTCTTTAGGTCTTAAATTTTACTCCGTCTTCTTGTATCCATCTTTATGTAGCCTTTCTATTTATTTCTCATCCCAAGAATCATTTAAAATTTAAATTCCAAAAAATTTAAATTTCAAATTCAAATTTCAAATTTAAATTTCAAATTTAAATTTCAAATTCAAATGTCAAATTTAAATTTCAAATTCAAATTTTAAACAATTTAAATTTCATGTGTAATAATATGTAATTTCAAAAATTTTAAATTTTCAATTACATATTTTTATACATGATTTTAAAAATTAAATCTCAAATTTAAAAATCAAAATTTTCGTTTTTCGGCCCATCGACCCCCGGAGGCCCGCAGTCGCCGTAGGCAGCCCTAGCCCCCGGGGGGGCTGGCAGCCCACGACCACAGGCCGAGTGCAGCCATGCCGGGCTACATGGCCGGGTGCTGCAACAGCCCCAGGCTGCAGGCAGCGCTTGCAGCCATGGGCTACATGCCCGGGTGGGCGTAGCAACTAGCCAGGCTGCAGGCGATGCCTGTAGCTATGGGCTACAGCCCAGAGAGCTCGGCTAACCCCTAGGGGGGCCAGGGCCACCCTCGGCGGCAGGCAGAGCCTACGGCCGTGGGTGGTGTAGCCTTGGGTAGGGGCTGTCGCAGCCCTATCCAGCCCAAGGGCAGAGGCTGCAGCCTTACCAAGGCTGGTGGTCCATCCCCAGGGGTCGGTCCTCGATTTCCATGTCATATTCCAATTTACCCATTAGGATCTTCAAAATTAATTTGAATCCTAATTAAATTGGAATTTTCCACACAAACAAAATTTCAATCTTTAAATTTAACTTTTGGGAAAAATAAATTACGGTCTTCAAACTTCAATCTCCTCCAAAAATAATTACATAAAAAATCCTAAACCGTTTCCAGTGTACAAAATTCTAAACATAATAATTCTAAGAGACAAAAATTAAAATGTATGGGAAAATTACGATGATGATAAACTGCTCCCATGATTACATAAAATTCCTAGATATAATTTTCTAAATTCTAAAGAACGATAACCGACACAAAACAAGTATGCTTATAATAATTCAGAAAATTAAAATAACCACATACTACATACATAATACATGATAAAAACATAAAGGAAACCTAGAATGCCACTCTCTAAATATCAAATCTATACATAAATAAAAAGACTAACTAATTATCTAATTTATGTACATAGCACAGTCACGAGATGGCTCTGATACCAATTGTAGGAATAAAATCGGTAAAAAACGTATCAGAGCGGCGCACTGGAACAATAAAAATTTTTCAAGATATTAAATGTCTCGTGATGCCATATACAATAAACTAACAACAATAAAACTTATACCTCAAGAGGACGCTAAACTACAGGAGGAGAATGACTGGAGGGCTTCAACTAACTAGCCTTCTCTACTATTCTCTAATTCCCGGATGGCAGAGTGTGTGAGTACTCGGTTCCTTGACCGGTATGCTAGCACTGCTAGTCTCCTTCTGACCACCTAGATCTCTAAAGGACTTATTGTCACGGTGAGTTATGCAATAATAAGTCTACTCGCCTGAGAGTCTGTGGTCTTAGTGAACTAGAGTGGTAGGACCTCTATTTATAAACTGGCATGAGGTAATCCCTTGAATTCGAATTAGACTAGGAGAAGATTTTCTCCCTTATCCACTCACAAAATCTGAAAATCCCATAGGCCATAATCATGGGAAGATTCGACCAACCTAGGGATCTTGCAGTCCAAATTCAAATAGGATTTTAACTTGAATTTTATATCCTCAATTATCCATAATAACCAAATTTCCCTAGTGCCAATAACATGACTAGATTTGGCCACTAAAATTGAGGAGAATCAAAATCCAAATAGGATTTTCTAGCTTCAATTTAATCTCACCCTTATCCATTAAAAACCGAAAATTCTCCTAGGATTTATCCATAAATTTTCGTCTACTTTAGGGAGGGAGAGAATCAAAATTCAACTAGGATTTTCTTGCTTGAATTTCCCTTGAACCTTATCCACAAAAACTGAAAATATCTTGGAGGATTTTCCTTAACAAATTTCAGCCACTTTAGGTTAGGATTGTAATTCAAAATTCAAGTAAGATTCAAACAAGATTTTCCTCTCCTTTATCCAAATCAAAACTGAATTTTCTCTTGTGGATAATCCACAAAAAATCCAAATCCTACATGGATTGTGATTCAAAATTGGAATTCAAATTTCAAAGTTTAAATTTCAAAATTCAAACTTTAAATTCAAATTTCAAATTTAAATTTAAATTTCAAATTCGAATTTCAAATTTAAATTTCAAATTCAAATTTCAAATTCAAAATTTAAATTTCAAATTTCAAATTTCAAAATTCAAATTTCAAACTCCATAAAAAGTTGTATTTCAAATTTTGTTCTCATGGATAATTTTCTATAACTCCAATCCAATCTCAAATAAAATCATGGCAACTTTATTTGGAGTTCGAATAATTATGTATTCTATTATCCAAAACAAAATATGAATTCAATCGGAGAGAATCTTGCCCACCATCCCGATCCTATGTCAACACCATCCATGCATAGTCAACTAGCCAATAAGCATATACTGATCAATTTGTCAACCGTTAAGAAATTATGTGGAGCTAGTAGAGCGACCAATTGGAGATATAATCGGGCTCCCATGAATCCATATGATCATTATTCTACACCAAACTCAATCATATGATCACTAATTTCAGAGTCACACCACTATAAACCTGAAACTGAACTCCCAATTACATACCATATTACGAAAGCCTGTGACAAGCTAATGTCCAATGACCTTATCATGTATGCAATACCCTCATATGATATCCATGATCAGCCTTAGGTCAAAGTTCGTTCAATCCTACTGATCAGGCTATCTTAAAGTTCCATTATACTACCAAATAAGAAAATGATTATTCACCATATGTGAATAAGAAGTCATCTGCCTAGCAGATGACCCAAGGCCTTGTCTATTTTCACATCCAGTATAATGCCTTTAAAAGGATACCCTTAACTCCTTAGAGCTATAATTCCAATATCTGTAAATAAACCCTCCATCATATACACGTCATGCACCCAACGAACTAGTCTATAAGCTTACTACCTCTGAGACGCTTTAGCCATTGGAACATCAAAGTACACAAGTTATATACATGAAGTAGTTCATTTACTCAGGATTAAGGTTATTGCATAATAAACATCAAAAGCAGATTGATCCAGTCATAGCAGACTATGTACATCAATCACGCTTTAATCCCGGTCTAATATGTCACCACCAAGCAACATATCTATGTCTCTTGTAATAACCGGGAAATTTTACTGTTCTCGGAATATGGTAAATTACATGTACATGATGAATTTCATGTTTAAAAATGTGAAATATATGAATTAATGCCATGTAGAACGAGATAAAATGTTCTAACGATATTACAGATTAAGAATTCAGTGATGTAAAAGCATGCCGAATTGAGCTGGGGAAAAATAGTGAACTGTAAACCCTAGCAGGTGACTCAGGGTAAGCTGAGCACACAAAAAAGATAAAATACTGATAGTAGTGATTTTAGATGTGAGTGCGTGTGTGTTACACACAGTATCGAGAAGTTGTTCTAGATGACCTCTTCTTGACCTAAAATTAATATATTTAGATTCAGCATGCTCAAATTAGTCAATTGAGCATGAAAAGTAATATTTGACCCGGAGATATGCAGTATCAAGAAATTGGTCAAGATGACATTTTCTTGATATAAAACTGATATATTTGGAATCAGAATGCTCTAATTAGTCAATTGAGCACAAAACGAGAATTTTGACTAGGAAATGTACAGTACCGGAAACTGACTGAGATGACCTAGGATGACAATGAAATTGATATATTTGGATTCAGGACGCCCAAATTAGTCAGGATAGCTCATGTCGAAATTTTGGACAAAAAGTGTATAAAAGGTCAAAATTGCAGAAAAATCCCCATATTTATGTATTGGAATGATTTATATATAATTTGTATTCAAATTGTAAAAAGAAAAGAAAAAAAAAGAGTAAAATGAATGAAATGTCAGAAAAAGAAAATGTATGGGAAATGTGAAAATTTTTACGTAAAAAGTTGAGTTTTGCGTAAAAATTAGGCCTCTGGTATAGTATGTGATAGAATAAAATAGGTTAAATGGTTTTGAGACGTTTCCTAAACGTCGGAGACCTAAAAATTAAGCAGAAATGCTGCCGAAATTTTTAAAACGGCACTAAGGGCATTTCAGGAAATGAGGAATAAAATTGTGTTCGATAATGGAAACCGAGACCGCTCGATGAATTAAGCTCGGAAAATGGGAAAATGAACCTTTGAGGAATAGTAAACCATCCCTCCGAGGTTGTGAAAATGTAAGAGAACAGGAAAACCAATGTCAAGGGTATTTTAGGAAACAAAAGGTAAATTTGAGGTTGGGATGAAAACCCGAGCCCACTCAGTGTCTAAGGCTCGGGATTAGCATAACAAACGTTTCAGGAGTAGTGAAATACCTATTTAAGGCTTCGAAACGTGAGAAAAACGAGAAACGACCCTAGGTGTCGGAATAGTACCACCCGAGGGTTGGATGACCAATAGTCATCTATGGAACAGCAATGGATGCTGTAAAAGTATGTAAAAGCTTAAAAAATATTATTTTATGATACTTGGGCTTAGAAAATCCTATTAAAAGTCACAGTGAGCATATGACGGTCCCGAGACCCGTCAGGGGCAAAATGGTCATTTTGACCAAAAATTTCTGAAAGGCTCGGAAAGGATCGTGAATGCCTAAGGATAGTTAAAATGAAATTATAAAAGTTAAATTTGGGTCTTAAACTAACAAAAAGTAGGTTTACGATGAGAAATCAAATTAGCGGCAAAATGGTAATTTTGCCAAGAGTTAATGTAAAAATGGAAAATGGGATTTTGGATTCCTAAGACCATTTACAGGAAATAAAACGTAGAATTTTTACGCTTTACTAATTTTGAATATGAAATGAAGATTTAAAGTAACCGTGGTTATTCCGATTATAGAAACCCGATCAAGACACGGCAAAGGAACGTCTGCGGAGCTGAGGAAGGAAATGCTAGCGAAAGTATCTGTAAGTTCAAGCATATAATTGTCTGCATATGAACAAATTATATTGTTTGATAGAATGAATGCCTTGCAAGTTAAATTTTTAAATATCGGCGTATGAATAATTGTATACTGTTGCTGTGATGACTGATATGTAAGTTCAGACAGTTGATTATTTGCAACTTGATATTACTATGGTAATGTTTAATTGTGTACTTCTCATACAAATGTGTAAAGTCCTACGGGCAATAGGGGTGTAGTTAAACTAACTCACCTAATAAAATGAGAAATAAAAAGTGTATAAATAATACACTATGGAGAAGTGCTAGGGCACTATAGTGTGGTTAATTAAAAACACATATAAAGAAATAAATGTAAAGACCTACGGGCAATAAGGGTTCCACCGTGAGATGATTCATATGAATGTCACTGGTGGGAAACTATAAGAAAGATGGTAATGAAACCATTAAGGCATACCGCCCCTCCAACATAGTGGTGGAGGTTTCTCTCAGATCCTATGAGGATAGAGCCTGGGGCTCATTAGACTGGAGGATTGACCGACGGGTCCCTCTCAGTAGTGAGCAAATTATCGGTACAGCCAATATGGATCCAAAACCAAAACTAAATGAAAGATAATGACCCAAAACTGAATTGGGAACCATAATTGAGAATAATAAACAAAGATGAAGATCTTAATCGATCTACCTTTCTTTGTAAGTCAACATCTAACCCGAATCCCCCTCCGTGGGAATAAAAATGAGAGTTTAGGATAGCTAACTGTAAGTTTAGTGGTCTTAGTAAAAGTTGAAGTGACTAGTATCCGGTCAAAGTCGAGGTGCTATTCCTGATGAATAGTACTATTTATGGATTTTGATACCATAATTTGGTATCAAAGATGAATGCTCGGTACTATATGGTACGAGTATTCTACATGTATAAATGTTATTGTTACTAGTATATGTTACTAGTAAACGTTGTATTGTGAATATACTTACCAAGTGTAAGTAATCTTGAAATGCCTTATGATTACTCTGATGCCACAGTTGGTATCAAATATGCTATTTAATATATGGTAAGAGTTGTTATATATCATGTATTTATGTTTGAACTTACTGAGTTTTAGCTCACGAGTTTGTTCATGTTACAGGTATGGAACCTATAAGTCAGAATATTGGCTATGGATGATGGCGGGAGTTGCATGTGCCAAAGGGATAGGGAATCTACTGTGGATATGGTCCTGCTATAAGTTTTCTGCTGAGCGTTGAAAGAAGAGACATGTATTGTAAAAAAATTTGACTTAGGTATTTATGTATAAAGTATGTTTGTACTTTTAAAAGTGACAAACATAGTTCAATTTAATTACGTTATGTTTACAAACAAGAAAATGTATTTAAGAAAAAAAAATAATTCTAAATTTCACAAAGGGTTTAAAGGAAAGAAAAGAATTTAGGTGACCCGACGAAGTTCACAAGCCATTTCAGTCGGCTAAGGAGCTTGATTGTAATAGTTTTGGTGAGCCAAGGTCGAGGGCACCACATCTCTACTTGGGAGTCTATGCTCCGGACAGCCAAGACAAACTGTCCCTACCATGGTTTTAGACAATATAATAGTCTTAACATGAGTTAGATGCTCGGTCTAACCCATAGACTACAGACCTTAGTTTAGACTACTTACTTTAGAATATTGTCTTCTCGCATACAAAAGTCCATTACATACAACGTTCTAACAGTTTTAACACAAGCAGTCAGTAAGCCATATTTGCTTACATTTACTTTAACATGTAAATAAAATAAAGACAAACAGCAATGTAATGAATAACCTCTATAGTATAATTTTATTATCCAGTTCAAAATAAATACATCAAAATGTCTCTCATGCTTAAGGTATTTCCTAACATTTGCATATATGACAAGGTCATTGGACGATAGCTTATCACTGGCTTATGTAATAATATATATAATTGGGAGTGCAATTTTAAGTTTATAGTAGTGTGACTCTGAAATTAATAATTGTAATGAGTTTATTCGGTATAGAATAATAGTTACATGGATTATTGAAGCCACATTATATATGTCTAATTGGTCGTTTTATTAGCTCCACATTATTCCTCAATGAATGGTAATTGGTTGAGAAATTTTTATTAGCTTGTTGTATTGCATTTAGTGAACAGAAAAATATTACCCTCCCACAGGATGTGGGCAATTTTCTTGAGATGCTGGAGGGGCAAAATTATAATTTTATATTATTCAATAAATGGGATAAATATTCAATTAATATTTATTTTGGAAGATAAGATTGAAATTTAAATTAATTGTATTTGAATTTTAAATTCAAATATGTGATTAATTTGAATTTTAAAAATCTTGTCTTAAATAAATATTTGAAATTTAAAAGATTATCCTATTTGAATTTAAATTGAACAAAATCTTGTCCTTGCACAATTATTAGTGGAATCCATAATGGATAAAAATGGAAGACAAGATTTTATCCTAGTTTGAATTTGAATTTTGTTTTGAATAAGAGATTACATAAAATAAAGTTACCATGATTTTATTTGAATTTGAATCGGAGTTGTGGAAAATTATCCATGTAGATAAAATTTAAAGATTTGTGGAGTTTGAAATTTAAATCAAATTTTAGATCACAAATATCCATGATGGTCGAAAATTTTAAGGATAAATCCCAGGTGAATTTAAGTTTTTCTTGTGGATAACGGAGAAGAAAAATCTTATTTGAATCCTATTTGATTTTTTATTCTCCTTTATCCTATATGGTCAAATTTTCAAGGAGAGAATTCTCCTAGGGAGAATCGGTTTTGCTAGGTGGATAAGGTGGAGAAAAATCTTGTTTGAATTTTGTTTGAATTTTGAATCCTCCTTAACCTAGGAAAGCCGAATTCTATAGGGATTTTTCCTTTGAGGGATATCGATTTTTGGAGGGTTTATTGGAAAGAGAAAAATATTTTCTTAGTCCAATTCAAAATTTAAAAGATCACCTCGTGCAATGCTATAAATAGGGTTCATTCCACTCTTATGTTCTTTAGACTACGGACTCTTAAGTGAACAGGCTTATTGTTGCACAAATCACGTAATAATAAGTTCTTAGAGATCTAGGTAGTCGGAAGTAGACAAGCCGCGCTAGAATACTGATCAAGGAACCGAGTACCCACACACTCCGCCATCCGAGAATTGGAGCATAGTAGAGAAGTCTAGTTGATTGAAATCCCTCGGTTACTTCCTCTGATGTTCATGGTGTTTTTTCTCTGAAGGTATTTGATTATTGATAATTTATTGTATATGACAACATGAGTCTTTCAACGATCCTAGAAATTATTTTTTTAAATTCCGCTACACACTATAATGTTTTTCCAACAATTTTTTAGGGGATGAATTTTTTTAAGTTTTATTTTGAAATTAATCCCAAAAATCTATTTAATTTTATTAGTTTGCACATTTTTTAAGAAAACTACCAACCCACCTGCCTCGCTTGTACACCATCTACAAATTGCTTGCTCATCCTTGGGTGGTCCATGATTTTATATGTCCTCAATCCGCCCTTTAGATAAACCTAATCCACACCAGCTCAAAACTGTCAACCTACCCGTATGTTCACCCCTTACAACAACCTCTATGGGGATCAGAGATTAAGAGGAAGGGAACGAGGGAGATGGTCACCGGTGGTGGGGGTGGTTGGTTTAGGTTTTGGTGTGTAGGGTGGGGTGCGCGTGGGGTGTTAGTGCGCTATGGACGTTTGTTTTTTGTTTTTGTTCTTTTTAAGGTTTTTTTTTTTTTTAATTTCCTAGTCCATTATAAGGATGAAAAATATGATTGTTATAGATAATTCATTTTAAAAAATAATAATTTACATAAAAGTGAAAAAGAATATAATATGTTGACGCAAAAAGAAAAAGAATATAACATCATATTATCATTTGAGTCTCTTATTATCTATACATATTTTAAATTAATAACAATTTTCTTTTATTATTTTTCTTATAAAAACAAACATTTAATACAAATATTTTTATCATAATTATGTATGCTTTACAATTATATATAATTTATCATTTTAAAATATCTCTAACAAGTGTAAATCATTCATCTAAATAATAAAAAATAGTTTAAAAAAAGTACAAATTATGATTGGAAGTATTTAAAAATCTATTAAAAATCTTTTTCTTTTTAATCAAAGGAGAATAAAAATGTCATTTAATAATTAGGAAAACGAGTAAAAATGTTTTTTAATATAAAAATGGGTATTTATGATATTTTTAATATAATTAATTATTAAACTAATGATCGACTAATAAAAATAATATCTTTATAATTTTTTAAAAAATCAAAAACATTGATATTATTAATTTTAATTAAGAAAAGGTCTCGTAATTGTGTTTCTCGAAAAACATAGGGTTAACAAAAAGTGGGTCCATCTGATGCCCAATCAAAACAAAATTGGGCCAATTGGATATTCTGGCTTGGTACTAGGGTTTTTGAATGCACATATAAAAGGGGTTTCATTAGCTGACGCAATCTTAAGCCAGGCACAGGGAGGGAGCTGAACGACCTAGCCGGAGCAGAGCCATGGTTCACGTCTCTTTCTACCGCAACTGTATCTAGTCTCTCTCTCTCTCGCTAAGAGCATGAATATTTTATTGATTATATGCGATCTGTAATAAACTTTTTTGTGGTTTCTTTTTGAGAGCTTAAGAAGATAAATACTATGATAAGCTTTTATTGAATGGTTATGGTTTAATTTTGTTTGTTTCTGAAATGAGTTTTAAGGTAAACAGAATTTTTTTAGGTAAATTATTGGCTTAGGAAAATTTGAGATGTGGGTGTGATCTGTTTGTGTCATTGGTACAAAAGGATTATTAGAAATGGCATTTTTGATCTTGCAATGTTTCCAAAAAAACTTGAGGTCAGAAAATGTGGATTCTTTGGAATTTTGTAGTGCTCTTTTTGGAATATAGTTGTTATGACACCTTGGCGTAAAGTTTAAAATTCAAATGATTAACCTTTATTCTTTCTTCCATTTACTGGAAAACTCAGATCGAGAGAGTGTGGACACTAAAGGGTTTTGAAAGTGTGATATTAACTATATGTTGAGGGCTAAGCTCCCATATTAGATTATTGCTTTCATTCGATGAGAGTCAGGCGGATTTGTTGTGCGAAGAGTGTGTTATGACCTGTGGCTACCTACCTGGTGGGGGGCCATCGAAAGGATAGTAGAGACCCACCAAAGCACGAAAGCCAGGATCTTTCAGAAAATGGATTCCTATTCGAAAATTGGTTCAAATCCAACAGTAGGTGAAACTGGCCAAGGGCATTCTGCAAGAAGGAAACTGACCTTTTTGACAATTTACAGGTTGCAAGCTTGATCCTGGTCTTGGGAATAGGCGGGTTCGGGCAAAAGTTAGTTAGTTAGTTAGTTATCAATCGGTCATTGAGAACTAGTCTCCAAGTTTTTGAGATGCTGAGGTTTAGGCATTCAATCCCGTCTGTAGGTCCAGAGCCAGTTGACTGAACCAAGATAGCAACATTCTTCTTGGGATTCTAAGAACTTAAAATAGACACTGGTGATAGTTTTGTAAGTTCTGTATTCAGATGATTTTATCTTTTTCTTTTTTGGTGTCATGCTTATGAGGATTTCTTGAGAATAGAGCAATGGCTATGTCCAGCTCTTTACCAACAAGAAACAGAAGCTCGAACGTTTTTAATGTGCATGAGATTTGTTATACTATATTTCTATGGATATTTATTGCTTGTGAATTTACTGCTGTTTTGAATTCTAGACAATGATGCAAATTCTGTCTGTTTTCAGATGGGAAAACATTTAAGAAGCCCCGTTGTCCCTATGAGAAGGGGCGTTTGGATGCTGAATTTAAACTTGTTGGTGAGTATGGACTTTGTTGCAAGAGGGAGTTGTGGAGAGTTCAGTACACACTGAGCCGTATCCGTAACAATGCTAGGATGCTTCTGACTCTCGATGAGAAGAACCCTCGTTGTATCTTTGAAGGTGAGGCTCTTCTCCAAAGGTTGAACGGCTATGGGCTTCTGGATGAGAGTCAGAACAAGGTCGATTATGTCTTGGCACTGACTATTGAGAACTTCCTTGAGCGCCACCTATAAACCCTTGTGTTCAAGTCTGGTATGGCAAAGTCTATTCACCATGCAAGAGTGCTCATTAGGCAGCGCCACATCAGGTAATCTTATATGTTTTGTGTAAAGGAGTATTGTGATAGGCTATCGATCAAGCTGGTATACTAGAGAAGAAAGAAGAAGAGAAATAGGTAGGGCCTAGGCAGTAAATTCAATCACAAACAGATGTAGGCTGACGTGGAAAGAAAAGAATTAAAATGATTAGGTGGTCGCTAAAGTTAGTTAGGCCTAGAGAGGAAAGAGAGAAATCAGTTAAGGGCAGAGTATTTGTAATGGGAGAGGGGCACATTTTGGGGTATCAGAATTCTAGCTAGGAAGAGAAGGAGGCAGATAGCACCCTCGAAGCTACTATCAATTTTTTTTTTCTTACTCTAGCAATATTTTCTTCTTTTATAAAACACAAATATCAATTTTCTTTCCGATTCGTCTTCTATTTCTTTCTGTTTCATATAGATCTAGGTGGGTTCCTATCAAATTGGTATCAGAGCGCCGTTTGGTCCTAGATGGCACAGAAGAAGGTGGAAGCGAGGTTAGATGTGGTAGAATAGGAGCTAGGGGGACTGAAAGAGCAGCTACAGAGGTTACCTGGCATTGAGCACTCGGTGGAGCTGCTAGCGCAAAACGTGGTCAGAGCCCTATAAGCGGTTGAAGAAACATAGAGGATGGTGTCGGTCTTCACAAACCCAAGACCTTCCACAGGAAAAACAGTGGAAGAAGGAGATACTTCAGGTAGCACAATGAAGGAGTTCGGCCGATCGATGAAGGAAACGCAGAATCAACCGGAAATACCTCAAAGTCAGGAGGAGCAACACGGTCAACGATTCAACGGAACTGGTGCGCTAGGTGGAAGAGGAGGAGTATTCAGCTCTTCTCCGATGAGTGAGGGCGACTGGCAAGGGGGCCGCAAGTTAGAAATGCCAGTTTTCACGGGGGACAATCCGGATGGGTGGGTTTTCCAGGCTGAGTATTTTTTCAATTTGAATCAGTTAACTCTGGCTAAACAATTGGCAGCTGCTGGGATCAGCCTCGATGACAAGGCCCTCTCGTGGTTTCAGTGGACAGAAACGCGAGAGCCGTTCTTGAACTAGGATGATGCCTACTAAGGTGGTTCCGACAATCACAGCTCGGATCCTTGCATGAGCAATTCCTAGGCATCCGGCAGCAAGGGACCGTAGCAGAATACCAGTGGAACTTTGAGATACTCTTGGTGCCGCTACACGGGTTATCAGCCGAAGTTCTAGAGAGTACGTTCATGAAGGGGCTGAGGCCTGAGGTAAGAGCTGAGCTGAAATTGATGAGGCCAGATGGATTGGGCCTAATGATGGAGCTGGCCCAACTCATAGAAGAAAGAAATCTGGTCTTAAGGAATCCACGGACTGAGAAGGCGAATCTGGCCCACCCGAGTAAATTTCCCGAATCCTTCAACTCCAGATCAATTCTACTTAGGGAGAGACCTTCAGTCCAAAAGTGAAAAACTCTTACGAGGAGATTGGCGGAGTCAGACTGGGTGGACAGGAAAGCCAAAGGACTCTGCTTTCAATGCAACGAAAAATACACTTCAGGACATCGGTGCAAAAACAAGGAACTCCGAGTATGGCTATTGTACGACGATGAAGTAGATGAGGGTGAAGGACAGACGACGGTGGTGGAGACCCAAGCAACACGACCAGAGGTACCGAAAACAGTGGAGCTTTCAGTAAACTCAATCGTGGGACTCACTACCCCAGGCACGATGAAGCTCAAAGGAGTCGTCAACGACAAAGAGGTAACAATCTTGATTGATTGTGGGGCAACCCATAATTTCATTGATCTGGACTTGGTTTCTTCTTTAGATTTACAGTTGATAATACCAACAGCTACAGGATGGTCTCGAGCACGGGAGTATCAGTCAAAGGGAAAGGTATATGCCTTGGAGTAATTATCACTATGCAAGGGCTCACCGTAATACAGGATCTTCTTCCCTGGAGTTAGGTAGCACCGACATGGTATTAGGAATGCAGTGGCTGGGAACACTGGGCAGTATGGAAGTAGATTGGAACCAGTTTACAATGAAGTTTAAATTCGGAGACTCTGCAGTGAAGCTTCAAGGTGACCCTAGTCTCAATAAACAGGGTGTTTCTTTGAAACTATGATACGGGATATTAGGCAGGAAGGTCAGGGGGTGTTAGTTGAATTTAGCTCCTTGATGACCATTAAAAAAATCAGTGAGAGAGCCATTCCAGAGGCTATACAATGGGTACTGGGGCAGTTCGGGTCAGTATTTGAGTCACCTGTGGGGTTACCACCGGTAAGGAAGGTGGATCATGCCATCCGGTTGGTGGAAGGAGCTTTGCCTATTAATGTGCAACCATACAGGTATCCACACCTGCAAAAGAATGAAATAGAAAGGTTGATTAAGGAAATGCTAACAACAGGGATTGTCCAGCCGAGCATTAGGCAATTTTCCAGCCCGGTACTCCTTGTCAAAAAGAAGGATGGGAGTTGGCATTTTTGTGTGGACTATAGAGCCCTTAACAAAGCCACGGTACCTGACCGGTTCCCTATCCCAGCTATCGACGAGTTACTGGATGAGCTCCATGGAGCCACAACCTTCTCTAAACTGGATTTGAAGTCGAGGTATCATCAAATTCGAGTCCGCAGGGAGGATGTCCCAAAGACAGCATTCCAGACTCACGAGGGACATTATGAGTTCCTTGTCATGCCTTTTGGACTCACCAATGCGTCAACAACTTTCCAGTCCCTCATGAATGAGATATTCCGACCGCATCTCCGGAAATTTGTCCTCTTTTTCTTTGACAACATTCTAGTATACAGTCGAGACTTGGAAGAACATGTGGAGCACCTAACAACCATCCTAAAGATATTAGCTAAGGAAAGGCTGCATGTCAACCGCAGCAAGTGCTCTTTCACCAGCCTCAAATCGAATATTTGGGGCATTTGGTCTCCGCCTTGGGGGTAGCAGCGAATCCCAGTAAGATAAAGGCTATGGTCCAATGGCCTTCTCCGAAATCTTTGAAGGAGCTGCGAGGATTTCTCGGTCTCACTGGGTATTACCGGCGGTTCATGGCTGGTTACGGCACCATCGCAAAACCATTAACTCAACGACTGCGCAAGGATGCTTTCCATTCAAATACCACAACAGAGGCAGCCTTTAACCAACTCAAGCAAGCGATGGTTTCTCTCCCTATTCTAACTTTACCAGATTTTTCAATGCCTTTTTTGATTGAGATAGATGCTTCAGGATCGAGAGTAGGGGCTGTCCTGACTCAAGGAAAAGGACAAATCGCTTATTTCAGTCAAGCCTTATCTGATCGAGCTCAATGGAAATCAGTATATGAGCGAGAGCTAATGGCCATCGTTCTAGTAGTACAAAAGTGACGTCATTATCTGTTAGGACGACGATTCATAGTTCGCACGAATCAACGAGCCCTCCAGTATCTCTTGGAACAACGGGTGGTGCATGAGGAGTACCAAAAGTGGCTTTTCAAGCTGTAGGGGTATGACTTTGAAATACAGTACAAACCGGGCCTGGAAAACAAGGTAGCGGATGCACTCTCAAGGCGACTGACTACCATAGAGAATGCGGCTTTGACTATTCCAAGAGTGTTGGATGTCCAAACAATGGCTTCACAAGTGGATGCAGACCCCTTTATGTCCCGTATAAAGTGAGAAGTAACTGCCAACCCAAATACGAGACCAAAGTACACCATTGATCAAGGATGCCTCCTATACAAGGGCCGGTTAGCATTGCTACAGGGTTCTAGTTTGATTCCCCAGCTCCTCTGAGAATTTCATGCCAGTTTGGTAGGGAGGCATTCGGGGTTCCTCCGAACTTACAAGAGAGTCTCGGCAGATTTGTTTTGGCCTGGTATGAAGAAGGACATCAAGGACTTCATGGAGGCTTGCACAATTTGTCAACAGAATAAGACCCAAGCACTATCTCCAACAGAAACTTTGCAACCACTTCCCATCCCACAAACAATCTGGGAAGACGTAACCATGGACTTCATTGAAGGCTTACCAAAGTCACAAGGGTATAATGCCATCCTCGTGGTGGTAGATCAGTTAAGCAAGTATGCACATTTCATTGCCCTTAAACATCCTTATACGGCAGAGTCAGTGGTAGCTGCTTTTGTCCAAGAAGTTGTGCGCCTACATGGAGTACCCCGATCCATAGTCTCGGATCGAGACAAAATATTTCTTAGCCATTTTTGGAAAGAGTTATTCTGGTTGCAATGAACTAGCTTGCGAAGAAGCACCGCTTACCACCCCCAGACCGATGGACAGACGGAAGTAGTGAATAGGTGTTTGGAGGCATACTTGTGTTGTTTTTCCTATAAAAAACCCAAGTCATGGAGTAAGTGGCTGGCTTGGGTAGAATACTGGTATAATACCACCTACCACTCCTCTATAGCAACAACCCCCTTTCATGCTATTTATGGGCTGGATCCCCCTCCACTACTGCGAGTTGGAGTTGGCCGAACAGCCATCTCAGCTGTAGAGCAACAATTACAGGAGTGAGACTCCCTCTTGGACGAACTAAAAGGCCATCTAGCTCATGCTCAAGCAAAGATGAAGGGCCGGGCTAACCAACACCGCAGAGAAATATAGTTCCAGGAGGGCGATATGGTATATGTGAAGTTGAGGCTGTACCGTTGACGTTCCTTAGCCACGAGACTTAATGAGAAACTTTCACCTCGTTTCTTCGGCCCCTACAGGATAGTACAGTGGATTGGCCCTGTAGCTTACAAATTGGACTTGCTGACCGACTCTCCTATCCAGCCAATTTTTCACATATCCCAACTTAAGCGCTTTGTGGGCACCGAAGTGCCTTCTCAGTCGTTGCCAGCTATAATGGACTCAGAACTTGAATGGCTAGTAGAACCGGAGGCAATATTGGACATCCATCGCACCAAGGGGAACACAGCAGCAGACACAGAAGTCCTAGTCAAGTGGAAGCAACTGCCAGAATTTGAGGCATCATGGGAGCCGGCTGACCTTATAACCAAACAATTTCCCCAATTTCACCTTGAGGACAAGGTGGCACTTGTACTCGGGGGTATTGATAGGCCATCGATCAAGCTGGTATACCAAAGAAGAAAGAAGAAGGGAAATAGGCAGGGCCTAGGCAGTAAATTCAATCACAAACAGACGTGGGCTGACGTGGAAAGAAAAGAATAAAAATGATTAGGTGGTCGCCAAAGTTAGTTAGGCCTAGAGAGGAGAGAGAGAAATCGGTTAAGGGTAGAGTATATGTAATGGGAGAGGGGCACGTTTTGGGGTATCGGAATTCTAGCTAGGAAGAGAAGGAGGCAGATAGCCCCTCGAAGCTGCTATCAATTTTGTGTTTTCTTACTCGAGCAATATTTTCTTCTTTTATAAAACACAAATATCAATTTTCTTTCCGATTCGTCTTCTCTTTCTTTCTGTTTCATGTAGATCTTGGTGGGTTCCTATCATATTGTTCTGTATCTCTATAAGTATGCTGCCTCTTTTTATTACTGGCTGGTTTCAAATCGTGGATACACAAGTAAGCCAGTAACATTCAAAAATAAAATAAAATAAAATAATAAATAAAAAAACAAAATTTGGATGCAATAGTATATTTGTTTATATTTCAAACTACCTAAGTAGTGAATCGATAAGTTTAAAGTACCTTGTTGCTAGGCATGTCATATTAGCGAGGATTCTTTTGCACCATCCATGATATTTCCCATTTTTCTCATCTTACTAGCTGTTCTAGGCTTTGGGAATGTGTTGTGTATATAGCAGATTCCACACTCGAAAGTTATTAAGGGTTATGATAGCATGTTGTTGAATCAGACATTCTTGTTGTAAATTGTCTAAATCTGCTGGGAACAACTGGTTTGATATATCAGTGAATATTCATTATGTAAAATTTTCAGTATGTAGTTTTTTGAGTATAGATAGACATAATATGCTCTTATATCGCTGTTAATTTTACAATATTGGTATCTATTTAATCTTGGTAGAGTTGGGAGGCAAGTGGTGAACATTCCCTCATTCATGGTGAGAGTAGATTCTCAGAAGCACATTGACTTCTCACTCACTAGTCCATTTGGAGGTGGCCGCCCTGGAAGAGTGAAGAGAAGGAACCAGAAGGCAGCTGCCAAGAAAGCTGCTGGTGGAGACGGTGACGAAGAGGATGAGGAATAACTGATGCGCATTTAGATCTTCTCCTTGGCGTTACTAGTAGGACTCTTACTTTGGCAGTTTGTTTCAAAGGCAATCTTTCAGTTTTGTCATCTGCGTGCAGTATTTCATATTTATACTCTTTTTGGAATCTTCTCTTCAGCGTCATCATCTGGATGTTTACAAGATGTGCCTCTTTTTGGCGTGAAAGAATTCAATTTTGCTCTCTTAGGGGTGTCTGATTGCAAATGATCTTGTCATCTGCAGTTCTGCGCCTTGATGAGCCTCTATCGGTAGCTGTTGTTAATCTTGTTTCAAGTAGACAATGTTCTTTGCTATAACATAATAACTACCAACGCATTTCTTGTGATAGGTCTTCTGCTGCTGATAGCCTGATACTACTGATTTTGTCTTGACCGGTTGGAGACACTTAAAAAATGAAGATGTTCAATTTTAGAAACTTGTGCGAATGCAGATATTCTTACCTGGAGAATGATTGTCCCAAGGCAATTGGATGATAAAAGACACCAAGGTCATAAAAAATCTGAAAGTCTCAAAAGCTTCCCTTTGGATATGGTCTTCATTTTGAGAAAAGAAAAAAAGTCTTATTTAAAACAAGTTTTTTTCATCTAAAAATAAAAAAATGTTTTGGTTAAATAAAAAAATTTTTATTTCTAGAAAGAATTTCTTTTTTTAATGTTTAAAAGTGAATTTTTCGATGTTTAAATACAAAAATTTAAAAGTGTGATTTTAATGAGAGTAAATTTTAATCCAAAGTTCACTTTTGGATATTCCAAACAAACAAAGCATGATTGTTCTGAGAGTCCGTATTCACTTCTTGAACTTCGAAACACATTTTTTTGGATTTGTTGAGATGAAGATAATATTTAGGATTTGATGAATGTACTCATTCTAAAATAAATAAATTAATTCGATGCCAATCTTCTAATATGTCCTCTCCTTGAAATAGTTGTTTAGAAGTACGAAAGAGGGGATAAAAAAAGGGTGAAGAAATCATAATTTAATTTGGTTAATAAAGGGTTGTTTGGCATAATGTCTTTAGATAATGTTTTGCCGTCTTAACTGTAGAATTCCTAATTACATATTTCTCTCTTTTTTATTTTTAAAAAACTCAAATTTTAAAATTTCATCATTTTCTTATTTCAAAATCAAATAAGATAGTTTTTAAATCAAAATACTCATAACGATAAGATGAATGAAATAAGATCTTTTTGGCATATTTTTTTTTATTAACATATTAAAAATTTTACACTATGCTCTATATCACAATTCATTTTTGATTTATACTTCAACTAAACACACATTTTCAAATCAATCTCTAAAGGGATAATTAGATTATATGTCACAATTGTAAGTGTTTTTGTCATAATTAAAAAAACTGTTACAAAAAATGCCATTAGTAGATCCAACAACAATCACAGTGGTCAAAAGTAAAAAGTAATGTCAATGGTACCCAAACTCCAACAACAATCATAAGTTTGTCCAACAACCATCTCAGTAGTCACCAGTGACCGCAATCTTGGTGACTAGAAACAATGAGATCGTGATGCCAAGATCTCTCTCTTCCTTACCAGAACTACTGCCATCGTCGCTGGCCAATCGAGAGCTCCAACTACATTTGTGATCTCTCTTCTACTCACGATCTCCTCTCCTTTGTCGCGATTTCCTTCCAACAATCTCCGTGCGCTGTCGTTGTCGATGACTGGTTGACGGCTTCGATTATGTAGCTTAGGATCGTCGTGGTCTGGAAGTCAAAGATCGAACTCGTGATAAATGGAGAAGACTCAAAGCTCTAATTGTGGGATCCCGAGTGATGACGAGATTTTCCAGTGAGGTCGGTTTGAAAAAGATGACGTCAGAGGTGGTGGTGGTGTGTGGGATACAAATCGCGAGTTTGGCATGGTTCCAAGTTTTCGATGATTGGAGAGAGAGGGGGTGATTGAGGTAGAGACAGAGAGAGCTAAAATTAATGATAAATATTTAATTTACTATTATATAATTTTAATGAATGAAAGATTTACATTTGATAAATGAAACATTTACGTTTGATAAATGAAAGATTTATCAACAGAATGGTAAATAAATATTTTTTATTGGTGAATGAAACATTTACAAATAGTATTTTTTTACAAGAGTTTTATAAAAATCGACCCAAAACATGAATTTATAACATATTTTTAAAATCCCCATCTCTAAAACTCCTCCAAAAGCCCATATATCGGCCTAGGAGTTTAACAAAATTGATAAATTTACCCTCTTCATTTATGTGGCATATGCTATCTTATCTAAAAAATATTGCATTTCCAAATTTGGAAGTAACATTTGTACTAGTATTATAGTTTAAGAGGTACAGTAAGTACATTGCAAAATTTCGATGGCATGCGGACGCTTTTGAGGGAAATCTTGAAAATTTTCCAACATTTTTTCCGCAAGACGAAAAGTGACAAGCATAACAATATTTGTTGGCCTAAAGTATCTGAATTAGAGTATCAAATCATTAATACTTGGATAGGAAAATAGTTCTCCTATGCATTATTATTTATAGCTTAAATTTTGACTGACAAAAATAGATATTGAATTCGGTATAGTATTATGTATTTGAGCACAAAATAGAAAAACACAAAATTCTCATATTTTTTGGGCGACATTCTCATACTTTCTTGTGCCAAATATAACATTAGTTGACATTGTATCAGAAACGGGCTTATTTCGTGTCCACCATATTGAGTTGAGAACCTAGATAGCTCGAGATCTCATCTAAATACTTCAATAACAAGAAAAAGTGAGAAAACAAATACTAACTACCAAATAACAACTCGTCAAAAAGTTGACAATTATTCAAGGATTGTAATAGGACACATAAAATGAATATATAACGTCGTGTCAACTCAACTTACTTTCACAATACAATAAATTCTGTCATGAAAATTCAGAGGTATGGCGATACTCCAAGTAGTGGCTCCAAGCTAGCCAATTGATGTTGTAGGAACATGTAAACTGATTCAGTTGTTGTGGCAACTATTCGGACGATAACACCTTTTCCCTGCGTTAATAAGGAACAACTTAGCTGAAATAAAATGAAAGAACAGTATACTTGCCATTTGATGGAATGCACAAAAAAATAAAATTGGAAGCAAAATACTGTATAAATGTATTAGCTTCTAGTTAAATATTGTAAAGAAAACTCAAATGAGTAAATTTTGGAAGGTTGGGAGCGGAAACTCTATAGTGTTTGTCCGTTAAGCGTGGTTCATGTTTGGGCAGGACAATATATCCCAGGTGCTAGACACTACTTGGAAGCCAAGGCGAATATTGCTTCACATATCTGACCTTGCTTGCCCTAACACATGACCGCAAAAACCCTCTTTGGCTGAGCTTGATCCTAATTTCTTTGTTTACTTATTATGTGGAATTTAGTAGAAAAAACGTCTCTTCCATGGACAACATGCTTCTACAACAAGAGAAATGCTAATTGGCATGAAAGAAAGGACCAATAAATGTCAAATTTCTCCATCATCAGCAGACTTGCCGCAAATGGAGTTGTCAAGAATGATTCTTCCAAAGTACGGAATTATGTGGCACAATATCGACCACTTGAAGGTGGATCATAATCACTCAAAAGAACATATCAAACCATATATCATCAAAAGTTTAATCTCTCTTTATTTGACATCACACCTTCAATACCAGCAGATATAAAAATTTCTATTGAATCAACACTCTTTCTGACGCACTTGTTAATTCCTAACTTGAATCACTCAAAGGGGAATAGGAAAAATTTTGTTAATTTAACCGGACCCTATTCATTCCTTTTTGTCACCTTCCAAGGTCCTCTACAAGCAAAGAAATTAAAGAACCAGTATGGTTATATCTAACAATTTTTTCAGTTGGATAAGCTCAAAGTACAAAATGTTGTGCTTCAACGTGCTATACCAGTTCTCATATTTTCTAGAATTGTAATCATTAGCTAAACAGAATACAGAAAGGTTTCTGGCATAACCACCCCTAACAGCGTAGCATTATGATAGCATTAAGTGACGAATACCTGAGGACCAAAGACACTTGAAGAAGCAATAAAGTATGGTCTGTTCATGCAATGGACAGAACTTCTTTTCGTTCGGTGAGCTGATGCAGGAGAAGAAAATTGTAACCGCTCAGTCATCATCCTCCTCACATCTTCTTGAACTTGGTTTTGAATGTGTTTCATCTTTGGCCTACCACAAAGCATCCAAACATAAGAACATCAATTCACTTATTTAAACTCTTTTCATCCCCATCTTATCCCCTTAACATATAAATTCACTTGATGAAATTATAGAAGAAGATACAAGAGAAGGTGTAAAAATGTAATAACTCACCCCCAGAATACAATCATTGCAATTACTTGGTACTCCTGCATGCGCTCTGCAATGGAACACATGCTTCCTTTCTCTAGAAATACCTGCATAAAGAACAAAAAGCGATTTAGAGAACTGGGAAAAAACTAGGATTTTACCAATTCATGAATCTTGTTCATATTCTCAACTATATCATAGTGATTTGATTCAATTTGAAAAACAATCAAAGAACCGTGTTAGAGCAGAGTGTTTACCAGAAGGAAATAATAAGTGTCTTGCATCTTGTGTGATTGTGGAAAAAGAACCAAGGAAAACAGGGGAACAAGAACTTTCTTAGTGCTAAACTGCCAATCTCAGGTCGAATTTGCATGTAATACCAAGGTCTATCTCTAAAATGGAAATGAAATAATGTAACATACCTAATGATTGGAAAGGTAAAACTCGACAGAGCATGATCTTGTCAAAATGTTATCAGATGACTAACCAAAAGGCACTGTCAAGGAATTTTCAAGTGCTACCACATATTGAAACAAGTTATCTTATAGAATTATCCTCAATAAAAGATGGCAACATTATCAGCGTGCAAGAAATTGAAAACATGATGGAAAGAAAAAGCATTTACCGTATCAAGAAGCAGAGGCTCATTGTCTTCTAGGAACATGTGATTGGTACTCTTATACAGATCAAAATTCCATTTTTCACCCCTTTGATGGCGCCCACTGGTGACCCAATCAACAATCACTAAACTTGAGTCACAAACCATTCTAAAGACTTGTTTCTGGGTGTACCTTGCAGTGGAAAAACATGTAACAGGATCTGGAATAACTGCCAAAAAAGCGCTGCTCCCCACTCTTGCCTACTGCATGGCTTAAATTAGCCAATGTCACATTAAATGTTGAAACTGGATCATTTGATAGGTTTGTTAAAAAAATAAAAACCACCCTGTAACTTTTACTGCAAAAACTTTCAAGATTCTAGAAGCAAGCAAACTTTTTTCCTTTTTTATTTTTTTCAATTTTATTTCATTTTATTTTATTTTTTTAAGGGAGAAAGAGATCAACCCACATCAAGATCCCAAATCATAATTTATCAAATAAAGAGAAAAATTACATAAAAGTCATTACATAACAGTCCGAATGCAGAAAGCAAGACTAGAACCACTGAAGACCCATTAGCAAGCAATACATACCACATAAATTCATATTAACAAATGACATATCAATAAGTTCTGAAAAGAATAACATACGTTTAAGTTACCTCCAAGACTTGCACGGAGCATTTTGATCCCAGAGACTTGTAGACCTACACAAGAATTTAAAACCCATTTGAGATTTTCCAAAATTAAGGAAAAATAAAAACAGGAAAAAAAGTAGAATCTCATTCAAGAAGCAGGGTCAAACCTTCGTGGAAGCCTGGGTTGTCAAGGCAGTGGTGCAGCCATCACCAACAGTTAACTCACATGAAATGGAATCTCCCTGCACCCAAAATCACTACTATTCAATAATAAATGAAACAAAAATAGAGCTTTATATACATATATAATATCTTTGTATGCGTAACACTATATATATATATATAATATCTTTGTATGTGTAACATTGATTTATATATATATATATATAACTTTTTATTTAGAATCTGTATATCAGTCAGATATAAAAGATAAGTATTACTTAAAAATATTATAGTTGAATCAATATAATACAAATCACGTTACAAATAGAGTATGAGAGTACCATATAGGAGTTCATCCTCATATGTGTGTGTGTGTGTGTGTGTGTGTGTATCCGTAGAAACTTTGGAGCAAGAATAGAGAGATTAGAGAGAAAGAACATACAGATACAATGCCACCGCCATATGTGAGGGTGTAAATCCAGACAGCATCGGTTTTTGAGTTGCCCAACTACGGAAACCCAACAAGGTTAATTCGAAGATTTTGTCCATAGAAATTTCAAATCCCGATTATGAATAATAGACGAAATACAATATTTGGATCCAGAGGAAGAAACTCAGAAGGGCAAAAAATGAAAATGAAAACGAGAATGAAAATGAAATAAAAGAAAAACCTTTTTTGGTATGATGAATTTAAGTGGATACTTTGAGTAGCATCTAGTCACTGTTGACTTGTCTCCCACTTTCTCAACAGTCACCGTTCCTGTCTGTTCCATCTCTCTCTCACTCGTCTATTGGGACAGAACAAAGTCAGCTTAAAGAGAGACAAAAATGAAGAATATTTATATAAATGCTCTTCTAAATAATGTCACTTGTTTTAAAGGAGATCTTTATGGTACCCTATGAAAAATAAAAATAAAAATTGGGTGTTTTCTGAATATGATAGCAAACGAATAATCTATTTCTTCTCGTGTTATTGATTAGCAATTTAGCTTCTTCTTCTTTTTTTTTTTTTTTTTTTCCCCTTCTCATTTTGTCAGTCCCGAAATTTCCATAAATCAATATAGAAGAACCAAATTGCCGAAATTTCCATAAATCAATATAGAAGAACCAAATTGCCTCCATAAATTGAGCAATTATTCAAAAAGTAAAAATCTTTCGCTTTCTCTAACATGGAATACTACTCAATTTTCAATAACAAAAATTGTATTATTTTTTTGCTAACTTACTCATTCACGGGAAACGGCGAGCTTCACGGGGCGGCAGCGAGGGCTCCAGCGCCGGCCGTCACCTCTAGCGACTTCTTCTCCGGCACCGGCAAGCGCTCCGGCTTTGGTGGTCTCTGGCACAAAGGGTATCGTGGGTGCCGGGAGGAGGGGGCGGTCCCCAGAAAATGCTTTGCTTTGTTTTGTTTTTTGGACTTTTTTTTTTGTTTTTTTCAAATCCAAGTTAGATTTAAAAAAAATGCAAGGACATTTGTTTTTTTTTTTGCATTATGATCACGTTAACTTTAAAAGAAATATAATTTTTATTTAAAGGTGAAAGTTTTAGGTTTAAATATAATAGTTTTTTACAATGTATTTTAAAAATGTAATGTGTTTAAATATAATATATTTAAAAATTTTATGTTCAAATACATTTATTATTTTCAAAATATTTTAAAAATAAATTTTTTAAAATCCATTTACATTATATTCTTTCTACCTTATTTTTTTATTTTACCAAATACATCGATTTTTTAATTCTAAAATATAATTTAAATATTTTTCATCCAAACACACATTATATTTAAATGTAATGCAAATACTTTTCATCGAAATACAAAATGTATTTAATACATTACATTCAAACGCAATATGAATACAATAAGTATACCAAATACCTCAATAGTAAAATGGTTTTTTAAATAAATTTTTTAATAAATATCCATGTTTTTAAAAAGCACAAATCTATAATCTCATACAAAATTTTGTAGAATGGTACGTAAAGAGTGCAAGTGTTATTTTTATAAAATTAAATAATAGCTAATATTAGATAAGAAAATATATCATAATATTAAATGAAATAAATGTAATAATTAAACTAAAATGACTTATTTGTATTTTTCCTAAACTTCTTATATTTGATAATTTAATTCCTAAACTTTTTTTCTTGACCATTAATCTCATCAACTTATAATTTTTTATAATTCAATCCTTTTTACTTAAATCAATCAAAATTAGAACAATATTATGTATAAAACTTGCATATTATTGTCCAAGAGAGACATTATTGATCATTTTTGCAAATTATATCTTTAGACTATAACGAGCAGAGATGCTCGCGGCGTTGCTACGTTGTATTTGTTTGCGATATTTTATAATATTTATATGAACATATTGTATTATATCTATTTTTTCTCATAACATTACGTAATTTGTCTTAGATATTATACAATATTTACATTACAAAAGAAGTTTACTAATTAAATTATTGCTTCTATTTGCCTCTGTGTTATTGCTCTTTATCACTGCAAAAAAAAAAATTGAGATCAACTTAAATAAGTAGAAAATTATTAATTAATTATTATCAAGATGGATCAAAAGTCAAAATCTTTCTTGGTACCTAGCTATTTTTCGCTTTTTGAATGGTTTGGTTGTCTTCCCTTCGTAACTGCGATAATGAAATATGCGACAATTTGTATTGGCGTTTGCACATTGTATTTTGTTAAAAATAAGGGGCATTTTTATTTATAATTTGTTATCTTATGACAGTCTTTTTTAGATCAGGTGTTTTGAGATATAATGATGGTTCTGCAGGCAATTGTAATGTAGGAGTAGTTGTTGGTGGTGGAGCCGATGAGGGTGTGCATTCGTCATCGTCAAATATTCTTGATACAATTATATCGATGGGTGCTCCTCTTGGCCTAAAGTAGAATTGGACAATATTTGTTTGACCTCTTAATTGCTCAATTACGGGTGGCAGCACTGTTGGATCCGCATATCCCTATTCTATCGTGAGTTTTGAGCATACTTTTTTTTATTAATGCTTGTGCTATTTTTCTAAACATTGTTATCATTATATAACTAGTACTATCTTATATTCTTGTATTTAATTTGTACCTATTGGTGAAATTGAAGACTGTTTAGTGGTTGATCAACAGGTAGAGCAAATATTGATATAAGGTATTAGGTAATAGTTGGTATTGATGTTAGATGCCCATGTATGTCACGCCACTATCTGTTACCTACTTCTTTGACTTGTCTATTGCATTGGTGGCAGCAGTTATAGTACCATCCTTATCGTGTTTTGAATCTGAGTATTGTTGGCTTCACTGTAAATTTGGTTCCTCGTATCGATAAAGGTCTTGTCAGATTCTATTTTTAATTGTATGGCAAAATCTAATTTTTATAAATGTTATATTGTTTGTTCTTACCTAATGTTCTAGGCGATTTAACCTATTTAGTTCTTCAATCATCATTCTGTTTTCTACTTTTTATTATTCAAGTCGTAGTGTTTGCCTAGTTGGGGCTGGAATAAAGTCGATATGCTGGGCTGTATGACGTGTAATATCCGTCATGATTATGGACATAATTTACTTTGAGACAAGTGATTAAGTCTATGCATACTGTTTAAATTGCCTATTTGAATGAATTAAACGAATAAATAAATGTTTAATTTCTATTCATACAATGGAAGGGATAACCGAAAATAAATCGATACACCACATTTACTATTGAGCAATATATATATGCCTATATATATATATTAAGTGGTATGATGCTATATGTGTATGTGTGTGTCCGTGTAGGTGACATGCATATCAAGAAAACTGAATATATATATTCATGCTTACGTATATATACATATAGACTGAGAGATATGATAGTACATGTGAGTGCATGTGTGTGACACACAGTATCAGGAAGTTGATCAAGACAATCTTTTCTTGATACGAAACTAATGTACTTACAATCAGTACACTCAAATTAGTTATCTGAGCACAAAAGTGAATTTTGAATGATAAATATGCAGTATCGAGAAAATGATCGAGATGACATTTTCTTGACACCAAACTGATATATTTATGATCAGTATGCTCAAATTAGTCAACTGAGTACAAAACGTGAAGTTATGAACAAGATATACGCAGTATCAGGAAAAGAGTCAATGCAATATTTACTTAACTCGAAACTGATATCTTTAGAGTCAGTACGCTCAAACTAGTCGATTAAGCACAAAAAGTGATTTCCGAGTAGGGATCACGCAGTATCCAGAAGTTGGTCGAGACGACCTCAGATGGTTTTGGCAAAGCATTCAGGCTGTATTAGGATCCAAGTTGAAGTTCAGTATAGCCTTCCACCCTCAAACAGATGGGCAGTCTAAAAGGACCATACAGACATTGGAAGACATGTTGAGAGCTTGCGTCCTAGACTTTAAGAGGAACTGGGACAAGAAGCTACCCTTGATTGAGTTCTTGTACAACAATAGCTATCACTCCTCAATAGGAATGGCACTGTACGAGGCACTTTATGGAAGTAAATACAGGTTCCTAGTTCATTGGCACGAGACCAGAGAAAAATGACTGGTTAGCACGGACTTCATCAAGAATACCACCGTAGACGTGAAGCTAATACGAGAAAGGTTAGATACAGTACACAGTCGCCGGAAGAGTTTTGCCGATAACCACTGTAGACCCCTAGAGTTTCAAGTAGGAGATTCAGTCTTTCTCAATGTAGCACCCATGAAAGGGGTGATGCACTTTGGAAAGAAAGGGAAGTTTAGCCCTAGGTGTATAGCACCTTTTGAGATAATCGAGAGAGTCGGGAACGTAGCATATAGATTAACACTTCCTCCCGAGTTAGTTTTAGTACACAACGTCTTTCACATTTCTATGCTGAAGAAGTATGTGCCAGATAGCTCTCATGTTTGGAGTCAAGAACCCGTTGAGGTGTATGCTGATCTGACCTACAAGGAGAAACCTGTGCAGATCCTGGCCAGAGAAGAAAAAAGTACTAAGGAATAAAGTCATACCCCTTATGAAAGTCTTGTGGCAAAATCATAACATCGAGAAAGCCACATAGGAACGCGAAGAGGACATGAAAGAAGACTTCTCAGAGTTATTCTAATTTTTTAGGACGAAAATTTTTAAGGAGGGTAGATTGTAGTGTCCGCCATAATCATGGACATAATTTACTTTGAGACAAGTAATTAAGTCTGTGAATACTATTTAAATTACTCATTTGAATAAATTAAACAGAGTAAGAAACGTTTAATTTCAATTCATACAATGAAAGGGACAATCGAAAATAAATCGGTACACCCCATTTACCATTGAACAATATATATCTATATATGCCTATATATATTGAGTAGTATGATGCTATATGTGTATGTGTGTATCCGTGTAGGTGACATGCATATCAAGAAAATTAAATATATATATATTCATGCTTACGTGTATATATATAGACTGAGAGATATGATAGTACATGTGAGTGTGTGTGTGTGATACGCAGTATCAAGAAATTGGTCAAGACGACCTTTTCTTGACACGAAACTGATGTACTTACAATTAGTATGCTCAAATTAGTTATCTGACCACAAAAGTGAATTTTGAATGATAAATATATAGTATTGAGAAAATGGCTAAGATGACATTTTTTTGACACCAAACTGATATATTTATGATCAGTAGACTCAAATTAGTCAATTGAGCACAAAACGTGAAGTTATGAACGAGATATACATAGTACCGGAAAAGTGGTCAAGACGACATTTTCTCAACCCGAAACTGATATATTTAAGATCAGTATGCTCAAACTAGTCGATTAAGCACAAAAAGTGATTTCTGAGTAGGGATCATGTAGTATCCAGAAACTGGTCGAGATGACCTCAAATAGGCATAAAATTGATAAATTCATGATCAATATGCCCAAATTAGTCAAGATAGCCTGTGTTAAAATTTTTAGTACAGAAAGTGTACTATACGTATACTGTGTTGGTACAGTTTAGAACATAACCACAGAGCTAGGAAGGAATAATAGATAGACATAGAGTAAACTCATAAGCACTTATAACCCATTAGAAATGATTAGAATAAGAATCGGATTAAGAGAATACATTTTTGGTAAAGGTTGGAACACAACCGGACAATTACTGAATACCGTTGTGGGAAGTTAGACTGATAAGAGAAGCTTTTGCAGAAAAAATTCCACCTCAAAAACCATTCCTAGCAGTCAAGAGACAAGGTGAAAAAGTTTTCGTTGAAACAAGGAAACATGTTTGGAAACTTTTGAATTAAAAAAAGGGGTTTTGAAAACAAGCACTATTGCTTTTGCAACTCATCAATGCAATGTTGGCTTTGTTTCTTTCCATGCCTCCATCGGATCCACATGGGGCAGTAGATGAAGAAAATTTATTCCCCTTAACTTAGCCAAGTTTAGCTTAATTAAGATGCTTAAGATTAGCTTAAACATGCTTAAGAATTTTCTATATATATGTGTGCTTGGCTATTAGGGCTACTTTCTTTCTTTCTTTCCAAAAGCCACCCCAAAAAGCTCTAATTTCTTCAGTTCCTTTTAGCACACAGCTGAACCTCTTCCACCCCAAAAACACATAAATTTTAACCACAAAACCTTGCTTAGATTGAGCCATTCTTCGGATCACACAAAGGTAATCGCTAGGACCCTTTTCTTTGTGGCTATTGTCTTTAGTTAAGCTTTGATCTCAAAAAAATTTATTATGTATTTGAGCACATGGGTTGTAATAAGTTTATTTTGAGTTTTAAACACTTTATCCTATGATTATATGGTTGTGAGGTTATGATTTTCATTTTTGTGACTTGTGGTATGCATGAATGTTTAGGGTTAGTATGGTAAGCCAAACTGCCCTTATTTTTCAGCTACAGATTTTGATAGTTTTGAGCATGATATAGATAGATTTTGAGAACATGTAAAACATGAAAGTTTTAGAAAATTTCGTAATGGACGTTTTACATGAATGGACCTAGGCTAAAAATGATACTAAGATAGGCTTTTGGATAGTTTTCTAACCGGAGGTCAAAACTGGGACTGTAATCTTGGAGGCAGGGACAATTTTGGATTTTTGTAAAAATAGGTAACCTTGAATCTGAATCAGTTTCTGGGCTCGACATGAAAAACGTATACAACGCTGAAAACTTAAAAATTGATTGTATGAGTATCAAAAATTTGTCCGTTTTAGGGACTAAACAGAGCGGTTTTCCTAAACCTAAAAACTGATAAATTTTCTAAAACTAAGCCAAAGTAAAGCCACGGGTTTGAGATGTTTAGGAGAGGCTAGAGTCTGAACCAAGTTCCGAGATGAACATGAAAGTTGTTCGCCTCATCGAGGCCTTAAAATATCATATTCGCTAATTTTACAAATTTGATCTTTTTAAGCAAGTTGTGATCGGTTTTTCAAAAGAGGTTCAAAAACCATATTTTTGACTTAACACCAAAGGGTGTTCTTTCAAAATGAGACAAAGGATTTAAGACAATGACCACGCCTTCCAACGTGGTGTTAAGAGGTTTGTTTTTAAAGAGTATGTGTTTCTCAAAATGAAAATACACTTGCGAACAGTTTTCAAAATCGGTAGGATAGTAAAGATACCTCAATTACCTTAAATGGCCGATTGGTTAACTAGCCGATTAGCTTGCATGACCAAGAGAGAGAGAGAGACGTTAATTGTTTTATTAAGCAAATAAATCAATTAACCACGATTAGAAGATAGTTAAACGAACTCTCTAAAAAGATAGCAGTTTAGTATCGATGGTAATCGGTAACATATGTCGATAGATGTTTTAGTCACTAACGATATTAGTGACTCAAAAATAAGTGTTAATGGAATGCGTTATGATGATAGGTAGATACCTATATTACGACAAGGCGAAGTACAAATTGTCTGCAGACAGGAAGTACAACTCCGCCTATAACATGAATGAAAATTATTTTAAATATTTTTACGATGAGAATGCTTTTATTCCTTAATCGCGTACGATTAATGAATAACATGATAAAGATGTTTCAGTCAACTTTTACGATAAGCATGTTTTTATTCTTTAATCGCGTATGATTACTGAATAACAAGATAGAGTTCATGACATAATGATAGTAATTCATGATCTCAACAATTGGGTAATTAAGAAGCGAGTCAAGACTCGTTGAGTGTATCGTACCGGCCTCTCGATCTACGGGGAGGTTTTCAGTTAAGCAGGACGAGCCAAGGCTCCAAAAAAGTTTGTGGTCATGGTGAATCTAAAGATCCGCATGCATTCGGAACTGACACATGGGCCCTCAGACAAGTAAAGAAAGATGATGCATAATAAAGCATAGTCGAGCATAATCGGTTCATGTATTGTTCACGATATGCTTTAAGTTACAATTATGATATGCTTCTAAGTTATATAATATATGTTATGCTTTCAGTTACATATGCTTTCCTGATATGCTTTGAAGTCACGGTATGCTTATAAGTATGATGTGCCTTCAAGTAATGGCATATGTTTTTAAATGATAGTTTTGCGGGTTAAGTGTTGTACTTGCTGAGCCTAAAGCTCATCATGTGTATTCATGCTGTAGGTAAGAAACTTACGAGCTAGACTCTGATGGACGATGATGGCTGCAGGGCTGAAGTGAGGGTTGGGTATGGATATCACCACAAGTTCTACTTCCTCATGATGTTAAGTAACCCTTTCTATTTTGAGAACCAAACTTATATTAAGTAATGTCCAATTTAGTATTTCCTGAGTATGTATGTATGTTTGACCTCAAGTTGTATTAAGACCCTTATGTATTCGTAAAGTATATTTAAGTATGTATGGCGTAGTAAAGCTTATGTATTAAAAAAAAATCCCGTGGAAATTATTATGTTGAAGTATGATTGTTTTAAGCACGTTCCAAGTAAGTTTAAGTAAAGTAAGTTTGAGTGAGTGGTAATGGCCGCGCCACTAGGGCAGGTCAAAGTCAGGGTCGCCACAACTTGTTACCTTGTTTTTAATGTGTGTGTCTCTGATATATCTAAATTTATATAATACATTGTTGCACTAGTACTTGCAACGTATGTGCTTTCTGTTTAAGAAATAGAATAGGATTAGGTTGTCTATGATTAAAGTTAGGTAAAATATTTGTATGTGTGTAATCAGTATGATAACAAATTACCGTGGAATTCTTCTACAACCATTGATGTAAAGATCATCACTATTGGATCGTCAATTGTTTTAAGAACGTTTTTATCAAAAATTTTCGCCATTTCTCCCTACAATGTTACTTGCAGCTATTCACTTCTGTTATCAAAAAGTAGTACTATTATGTTATGATTGAAGCAATTCATAATATGTTGTTTATGATATTAGTAGTGGAGGACAACGTGTAACGCCCCCTGATTCCGACCACCCGCAACTGTCATTAATCAAGTCTACGGTCGACCAAGACCGCTTGTTTGCCGAATCCGGATCGTCAGTTTTAAATTCTTTTTCTCATAATACTTAATTATCAGGGCCTAAAATTTCGCCTATAAATTTTTTTTCTTTAATACATACTTTCTCTTAGGAAAACTAAGTAAGAAAATCATATCATATGCTAACTTTTATATGTCTTAAATAAGTACAACATAATATACAACATATATAATATATATATGTACTGTATATTTTGTTTCCAAACACATTTTCTTCAACTCAAAAAGCTCAGCGGAAAACTTATGGCAGGACCAAGTCCACGATGAGTTCCCTATCTCCTTGACATGCTCGCATCCTACCGCCATCCAAAAATCTACTGGACAGGTTTCTTACCTGCAACATGAACAAACTGGTGAGCTAATAGGCTTAGTAAGTTCAAACATACTTAGTAAGAATCATACAGATTCAAAAACACTGAAAACTCAATTTCCTATGAATAGTACTATTTATCATGAATAGTATTTTGACCTTTGATCGATGAATAGTAATAGTTACCCTAACTGGTTACTATTCACTTTACCCTAACGGGGTACTATTCACATATCCTAACCGAAATTACAACACTTTAGCGTAAACTTTAGTTATGCTCAATGTGGTAGCCCGCCCCTCGTAGAGATCATACAATACTATTACAGTTGAGCTTTATTGCTAACTGCGATAGATTGTACTCTCATGGGTCGCCTGCTTATCTCTCTCTCTTTTTAAATCATGACGTTTTTGGGGAATTTTTTTTTTCTTTAAACATCATGTAAAACCTTTCCCACTATTTACTTTGTTGGCAAGTACAAAGTAATATAAATAATACAGTACTTTTGTAAAATATATATATAATTACAAAAGAACTGTTTCCCTTTTTTTTTTTTCCTTCACTTTAACGCTTAGCGGAAAGACTCTGGCAGTACCATATCCCTCGCCCAGTTATCCCATTTGACACGCGCCATCCCGTCCGCATCCAGTCAAACAAGCTACTGAGCTGGTCGCTTACCTGCAACATTAGCAAAAATGGTGAGTTACAGGCTCAGTAAGTTCAAACATGCAAGAAATAAAATTTCTATGAATAGTACTATTCATCGTGAATAGTACCGTTGACCACTATTCATATATGAATAGTACTTTGGCCACTATTCATGGTGAATAGTAAGTTTGACCACGACACCGTGTCACACTAGTACATCTACCGCGATGTTAGTGCTCTCACTAAACTGTCTTATGCTCAATTATGGCACAGTTTCAGTTTTAGGTCATTATCTTTGATTACGTTCTGGTTTTGAGCTCAGGTTGGCAGTACCATTTAAGTGCGCACGACTGGGAGCAGTACATTGGTGCTGACCTCCACAGCCTTAATCTCATAGCCCCGAAGGCAAAATAGTACATAACTGGGAGCGGTACATCAGTGCTGACCTCCACAGCCTTATTCTCATAGCCCCGAAGGCAAAAGTACCTCCCTATACGGAAGGCTGGTACACCAGAAAATGGTTTCATTACCGACTTTTTAACATTCTAACCCGGTGACTTCATATTGCCCCGTGGTTAGGAATGGTTCACATTTTAATTTTAGGTGAGTGAGTTTCATTAACCTCGCTCTAGTGCCCGAAGCACAATTAACAATGTGTCCATTCTCAATAGTGCCCGTAGCACATTACGTCTCTCTCTCTACTCTATAATAGTGCCCGTAGCACATATGTACCTAACTTATAGTTAGTACATTAAAGTTAGCACAATATTACTATATGTTGCAAACAGGTAAATGTCTGAACTTACCTTATCAGCCTCTTTCCTTTTCCTCTCGTGGATCTTTGATCGCCCTCCTCGTAGGTCGATTTTGGGATCCTACAGACAAAACTATGCCTGTTAATTTCTTTCCCATTTATAGCTTTTATTTTTCATTAAAAAGCTTAAATAAAACCTATTTATAACTTTTTAGGTTTTATTTATTATTTTCACCATTTTCCCCCAACTTTTGCAAAATTACGATTTTGCCCCAATATTTTGGCAAAATTGCAGTTTTACCCCTGACGGAATTTTATTGATCCAGACTGCATTTTTGGCTCTCAGGAACTTTTCTGACTCTTTTCTAATCATTACCGGGTTCGTTTCTATTTTATTTCCACTTTTTGCTTTCCCGGCCCTCGGGAAGCACTATTCTGACTCTTACGTCGGTTTAGCGATTTTCTATCGTTTCGGAGTCTCAAATGGACGTTTCACTAGTATTTAAAACGTTCATCTAGACTTTCCCAACCTAGGTCTCCGAGGCTCGGGTTTTCCGTTCCCGACTCGGACCTTTATTTCATTCCCAAAAACACCCCCCCCTCGGGGTCGGTTTTTCAATTTCACTCACGTTTTTCATTTTCAAGGGGACGGGTTACTATTCACGACCCACCCCTTAAATTTTTTCCTTATTCAATTTTTCCGATAGGGACTCGGGTTTCCGTCCCGGCCCTAACTTTTATTTTAAATTCCTATTTTACCCCGAATGCCGTTTTTGAAATTTCGGCAGCATTTCGGCGTAATTTTAAGGCTTCCGGCGTTAGGTACGCCTCGAACCGTATGTACCTGCCACGTACTATACCACAAGCCTATTTTATGTAAAATTTTTCCAAACTTTTACATAAAAACCCAAAAAATTCCAATTCCACATTATCACCCACATAACAAAATTTTTTCACAATTTTACCCTTAATTTGGTTTCGGTTTTCACAACCAAACCAAAACAAATTTTGTCAAACTTTCACCACACCTTAGGCCATTCAAATGTCACGTTTTTAAAACATTTTCAAGCCCATTTTCTTTGCATTTTCAACCAATTTTCCTAGGGTTTTTACCCTTGTATAACCCACGGCCAAAGAATGAAAACATGCCAAACAATTTTGTTTCATTCTTTCCATTATAAATTCATCATTTGCATATTGAAATGCATAATTCCAATCAACCAAATACTACATAAAACCATGAAAATTTTTCTTCCAAACCATTATTAAACCCCACGGCCATTTAATGTAATTCACACCAAGAATTTTTTTAAGCTTTTCACCATGACATACAAGCTTTATTCTTCACCAATTTCAACTTTGAAAGCATGTTAGCAATTAACCACAAAGTTTTCTCATTGGTTACCTAAGGTAACCCACGGATTTTCCTTTGAAAAACCAACCAAAATTTGGTTTTTCTTTAAACAATTTGCATGATTTTCTTTCTTATTACATCCTTAACATAACCCAACATCAAATTCATGAAAAACAACCAAAAATTTTCCATCTTTTTCTCACTATTCACCCACGGATTTTATGAAGAAAAACCATGAAAAATTAAGTGAAAAAGGGAGTTACCTTGGTCTAATGCTTCCTTTGTCTTCAAGGAGTGTTTTGACACACTTTTTGTGAAGAAATTTTGAAGAAAACTCTTGGTTCTCCTTGGGTGGCTCACGTAGACTCCATGGAAGACTTAGAAAAAAATTTTTTCTTTTGGTTTGGCATGAAACAAAGTCTCGGCCACTTTGTTACAAAATTGCCGACTTAAGCATGAAGGAAAGCCAATTAATTTAGCTCTAAACCAATGAAATTGTGACACCTTTCATGCTTAATTCTTTCTCCATTTTTCAAAAATTAAAAAGGGTAAATTTTGGCCAAATCTTGGCCTTTAGATCAAAAGGTGATTAAATCCTAGCCATTAATGCCACCAACCACCTTATTTCTTTCATTTATTAATCTTGATTTATGATGTCATAAATGCAAAAGTGAAAGTTGACTTTGACTTTCACTATTCACATTAATTCGACTACTTTTTGACCGATGCCAGTTCGAGCCGAAATTTTCCTGAAATCGTCCCGGCGTGTTCCTGAGGTCTCCTGTGCAGTCGGATCAATTTAATCTGCTTCCGTTTGATCAAAATCAATCCCGGAAGTTTACCGTCTTTTATTGGCTCGGTTAGGGTTTTCAATGCCGATTTTGCACCGTTTTACCCGTTTCAACTCAGTGAATTTTTCCAACACTGAATTCTTACTCATCAGTATTGTTAGAACATTTTCATATATTCTAAACAATATAAATACATTTATTTCACTCTTTAAATAGTATAAATTGTTATATACATACAATTGTACATTTTCGTCCGAGAATTGCCTGAATTTCCCGGTTGTCACACTCAATTATGATTTTTATCATTTTATTGATTGTTCACTCTCTCTATTTGATTTCTAGTTTAGAGCTCTGTTTATGACAGTACCGATAATTATTAGCGCACTGACTGGGAGGGTCTAAGGAGTGACCTTAGAACATCGGCCTCCACAGCCCTAATATCCCCGCAGGATCTGAAACAAACCTCTACCACTATGTTGGAGGGGCGGTACGCCTTAATGGTTTCATTACCATCTTTCAATTTATAGTCTTAACCAAGTGATATCAATCATCACCTTAAGGTTACTATCCTCCATTGCCCGTAGGTCTTGCTTATTCTCTTTATCTAGAATATGTTATATTAACTAATCCCCAAATGTCTATAAGACTTTATATCTAGTGTATATCTAGTATCGAATAAATCAACACAGTGTTTCATGTTGCAGATACGAAAATGCTTGAACTTACCAATACTGCGCTAGTGTCCACTTCCGGAACTCCTCCACAGTTCTATCTCTATTTTGGGTTCCTACAGACATAATATTGTCTGTTAATACCATGTTTTAATTATCACTTTAAATATATATTTATTTCACTTAACAATTCAACACATTTAAATTTTGTTTGTGGTACACGGCCTGCAACACACTTGTGTTCCAGCCCGTGTACCTCTAGGGTTTACTCTACACGGCCATGTTGTTTACTATCTAGCCGTGTTACTGTACACGGCTTGATACACGCCCGTGTTCAAGTCCGTGTACCTCTTGGGTTGAAAAATTCTTTATGTACACGGTCGTGTATTTCTTTTACACGCCCATGTTCTTCGAAATTTTTAGATTTTTAACTCTAAAACCTTTATTTTGAGTCTTAGAATTTATCTAAGTTATTCTAGGTCTTTTAGGGTCCTTTCCGAGCCTTTCAGAAATTTCTGGTTAAAATGATCATTTTGCCCCTAACGGGTCTCGGGACCGTAACTATTCCGTTTTATCATTTTTTCAAAGTTTCTAAGCCCAAATATTTTAAAATAATATGCCCTAGGCTTCTGTATCATTTTACAGCTTATATTGCTACAAAATCCCTATTTCATTTTTCCCGACCTTCGGTTACCATTCATCCATCACCTATGGTCGTTTTTTCATTTTTCGAGTGTTTTGGAGTCTCAAATGGCCCTTTCACTACTCATTCAACATTTTTTATTCCGTCCCCGACCCTCAGTTCTCGAGTGGCTCGGGTTTCCTATCCCGACCTAAATTTTTCCCTCGTTTCCCAAAATACCCTAACATGAATTTTTTTTTCCTGTTTTAGGCATTTTAGTATTTTTAAGGTCGGTTTACTATTCCTTTTGGGTTGGTTTTCTATTTCTAACCCTAATACACCGAGGTGTCTTAGTTTCCTTCCCGAGTCTAATATTTTCACCCCTCATTTCCTGAAATGCCCTTAAGTCGATTTTAGAAATTTCGGCAGCATTTTCGCTTATATTTTAAGGTTTCCCGGCGTTAGGTATGCCTCAGAACCTTTGTACGTGCTACGTAATATACTAGAGGCCTATTTTATACAAAGTTTCCAAACTTTGTATAAAAATTTTCCACATGATTCAATATTCAGAGACCAACACAGACAACCATATTTTTCTTTCAAACTAGCCTCGGTTTACTAGTTAATCATACCAAAATAATTTTTCATCACAACATATCATTCTTAGGTTTTCTAATGTATAAAACAACATCAAAAACCTAATAAAACATGCATTCTAACCCTAGCATAGCCACGGATTCTTATGCATAAACACATAGAAAATCTTATTTTCTTTCCTAAGGTTTTTATCAACACTTTTCAACACTAAGAATTTTACATTTCTTAGTGTTCATACCCACGGTTTTAGTAAGAAAATTATATCAAAATTTTCTTGTTTCCTTATTCCAATTCATGTTTAATTCAACTCATAATTGAATGAACATAAACATTAAACCAAAACATCAAAACTCATGCATTTTTCACACCATTGAAGCCACAGTTTTTCAAAGGAAACATGCAAAATTTTTGCTTGTTTCTAAATCCTAATTCATGCTTTAATTTCTACAATACCAAACTAATCACAACATCATCACATCATCAACTAAATAACAATTTGTTTTCAATTTTGAAGTTTACCTTAACTAGTTGATGACTTGATGTTGAAAATGCAATGCAAGCTAAGTTTGGTGTGAAATTGAAAACATAATTTTGGCTTTCAAAGGGGGAGAAGGCCACGGTTTTGGCTGAAGAAAAAGGGCAAGAGTTTGGCTATTTTTTTCATTTTTTTGATTGAATTTTATGCTTATTTATAGGCAAAAACCAAAGACTTTTTAGCAAAATTTTTCAACAATTTACTAATTGTTCAAGGGCTAAAAAGTAAGGATTTTGGGGTCAAAACCTAATTTTTTTTCTTCTCCCTTTCCACATGGCTGAATGGCCTTTTTCCAAAAATTAAAAAAAATTTCAAATGGCTTTTTGGCAAGATCATGACCTTTAATCAAAAATTGGGACAATCCTAGCCATACACCTTTCACTTTTACTTTCCAAATCATGTAAACTAAAATGGATTTATGACATCATCTTGATGATGTTATCCTACTATTCATATTAACTCACTAATTAATTCGTAGTTAATTTTTGATCGAAATCCGATCTGAACGGAACTTCACCGAAATCGCGTAGGCGGGTTCTAGGCATTTTCGGTGCAATCGGTTTGTTTTGTTTTGCTTCCATTTGATTAGAATTCTCTACCATAAATTTCTATTATTTTCGTGCATCTCAATGCATTTTCTAGGGTTTTTAGTTCTAATTTTGAAACATCTCACCTAATTATGTCCTGTAAGATTTTCCATCCCCGAACTCACACACTTTAACACTGCCAGAACATTTTTATACTACTCATAACAGTATTAAAACATAACTTTTTCATATTTTATTCATTAAAATTGTTATATACATATAATTTTAACCTACTCCGAGAATCTAAAATTCCCGGTTATCACATTCACCCCTCCTTATAGAATTTTCGTCCTCGAAAATTTAGAACAAGTGGGGGTACAAATTCTTCATTTCTTCCTCACGTTCCCATGTAGCCTCTTCAATGTTGTGATTTCTCCACAGTACTTTGACTAATGGGATTGTTTTATTCCTCAAGATTTTATCTTCGCGTCCCAGGATCCGAACAGGTCTCTCCTTATAGGTCAGGTCTTCCTGAATCTGGATCGGTTCATGCTTCAGCACATGGGACGGATCTGATATGTACTTCCGTAGTATCGACACGTGAAACACATTATGTACTACATACATTTCTGGAGGTAATGCCAATTTATAGGCAACTTTACCAATGCGTTCGATGATCTCGTATGGTCCAATATATCTTGGACTCAATTTCCCCTTCTTCCCGAACCTCATTATTCCTTTCATCGGTGAAACTCTTAGGAATATGAAATCCCCTTCATTGAACTCCAGGGATCTTCGTTTCTTGTTCGCGTAACTCTTCTGTCGGCTTTGGGCTATCTTCATCCGCTGCTATATTTTTGTAACTACATCCACTGTTTCTTGTACAAAATCCATCTTATGCAGTCGTTTCTCTTATAGGTCGTACTAGTAAACCGGTGGTCTACACTTCCTTCCATACAAAACTTCATAAGGTACCATACCTATCGAAGCTTGGTAGCTGTTGTTATATGAAAACTCTACCAGTGGAAGTTTCTCGTTCCAACTCCCCAGGAAATCTATTGTACATTCATGCAGCATGTTTTCTAGCATTTGAATGGTTCGCTCAAATTGCCCGTCTGTCTGCGAATGAAATGCTGTGCTCAATCACACTTCTGTTCCCATAGCTTCTTGTACACATTTCCAGAAGTTCGAAGTGAATTGTGGATCACAGTCTGACACAATGGATTTAGGAACTTCATGTAGCCTGACTATGTGGTTAACATACAAGCTCGCTAACTTTTCCAAAGAAAAGGTCATTTTTATTGTAATGAACCTTACCGTTTTAGTCAGCCTGTCTACAATAACCCAAATGGCATCATAGCCTTCTCGGGTCTTTGGTAATCCTATCACAAAGTCCATCGTCATATGTTCTTATTTCCATTCAGGAATCTCTAATGACTCTGGCTTCCCACCTGGATAATGATGTTCAGCCTTAACTTTTTGGCACGTCATGCATCTACTTACAAACTCAGCTATATCCTTCTTCATCCCTTTCCACCAGAATTGCAGCTTCAAATCCTGGTACATCTTGCTGGCTCCAAGATGTACTGAGTAAGGCATTTCATGAACTTCGGCCATAATTTACCTTCTTAATCCTTCATCATCTGGAACTTGAATTCTCCCTTGATGTAGGATTAATCCATCTTTAGACGCTTCTTCCTGCGGACTTGCTAGCTTCGGATTTCGCCTTTGAGCTTCTTGGATATCTTCATACAATGTCGACTCCAGTTGTAATGCAGCTAGCTTTTCAACTGTTAGCTCCATCTCCAGCATGTTGATTTCCTACTGTAATGGCTTTGGAAGTTTTCCAATCGACAGTTGCTGCGGAGTAGTAGATTTCCTACTTAGCGCATCTGCAACACGATTGCCTTTTCCTGGATGATAGAGGATTTCACAATCATAATCCTTTACTAACTCCAGCCATCTTCTTTGTCACATATTTAGCTCCTTTTGTGTGAAGAAATATTTTAGACTCTGGTGGTCTATATAAATCTGACATTGAGCTCCATATAGATAGTGTCGCCAGATTTTTAACGTGAACACTACTGCGACAAGCTCCAAATCATGTGTGGGATAATTCTTCTCATGGTCCTTTAATTGACGCAAGGCATAGGCAATCACCTTGTCGCCTTGCATTAGGACGGCTCCTAATCCCAACTTCGAGGCATTGCTGTATATCACGAACATTTCCCCTTCAGTTGGAAGTGTAAGTATTGGCGCGCTCGTTAGTCGTTTCTTTAGCTCTTGGAAGCTTTTTTCGCATTGTTCAGTCCACTCATACTTCTTTTCCTTGCTTGTAAGTGCCGTGATAGGAGCGGCAAGTCCTGCAAATCTTTCAACAAATCTTTTATAATAGCCAGCTAGACCTAAAAAACTTCGTATTTCCGTCACGCTCTTAGGTACGGGCCATTTGTTGATTGCCTCTATTTTTGCAGGATCCACAGCAATTCGTTCCTTGGAAACCACGTGTTTGAGAAAATGTACTCTATCCAGCTAGAATTCATATTTTGAGAATTTGGCATAGAGTTGATGCTCCCTTATTGTCTGCAGGACAATCTTCAGATGCTCTTAATGCTCGTCTTGAGTATTTGAATATATGAGAATGTCGTCAATAAATACAATGACAAACTTATCCAGATATTCCTTAAAGACTCAATTCATCAAGTCCATAAAGACTACTGGCGCATTTGTTAACCCAAACAGCATTACCAGAAATTCGTAATGACCGTAACGGGTTCGAAATGCGGTCTTGTGGATGTCACTCTCCTTGATCTTCAATTGATGATATACTGATCGTAGATCAATCTTGGAGAATACTACTGCACTTGTGAGTTGATCGAACAGGTCATCAATCCTAGGTAATGGCTACCTATTCTTGATCGTAACTTTGTTCAATTCCCGATAATCGATGCACATCTGAAATGAGCCATCTTTCTTCGTAACAAATAGCACTGGAGCACTCCATGGGGAATAGCTCAGGCGTATAAATCCTTTGTCAAGAAGTTCCTTCAGCTGCTCTTGCAACTCTTTTAACTCTGCCGGTGCCATCTGGTATGGTGCCTTCGAGATTGGTGCAGCACCTGGCATTAGCTCGATCTCAAAGGAAATTTTTCGCTCAGGCGACAATCCTGGTAATTCCTCTAGAAAGACATCACTGAATTCCTTCACAATGGGAACGTCTTCGGGTTGGAGCTTTTGTTCCTTCGTCACGTCTAATACACATGCTAGGTATCAGCATAACCACGTGACATCAGTCTCTTTGCTTCCATTGAGTTGATCATCATCTTCTTTGGTTTGCGTGACGTATTAACGTACTCAAATCCCTCTTTTTGGTCGGGTTGAAACCTTATCTTCTGCTTTCAACAATCGATCGTGGCTTGATACTTTCATAGCAAATCCATTCCTAGTATTACATCGTAGTCGACAAGCTCCATCACAATCAGTTCTGCAAACAACTCCTTATTTGCCACAATTATTGGCACATGCGGTAACCAGTAATTGGACATCAGGACTTCCCCCGAGAGTAGTGCAGTTTTAAATGTCATACCCATATTGTCCTTAGGATATCCTATCCTATTCGCAAACTAGTATGAAATGAAAGAATGCGTAGCTCTAGAGTCAAATAAAACAAACGCCAAATTATTAACGACAGAAAGCTGACCTGTCACTATATTTGACGCTCCTGCTTCCGCCTTTTCCTTTGTATACACCATGACCCTAGCATCTGCACAGGGCAAGCGTTCTTGTCTCTCCTGCCTCTCAAAATGGGATGACCCTTCAGCTTTGGCCTGTAATGAATGTGCCTGGGGATGTAGTTGTGACTGAGACGAACCTTGCACATTCTGCCTATTTTCTGGATAGTTTTTTGCAAAGTGATCGTCCTTTTCACATTGAAAACAGGCATTTGGGGCCAGTCTACATCGACCCGAATGTCTTTTCCCGCAGTTTACACAGTCTCAAACCATAGGGCCAGCATTATTGTTTGTTCTCCTCTGCTGGTTCCTATTTCCGGAATTGTTTCCCTTAGTTCGTGCGACAATACACTATTGAAGTTTAGCGTGTGTAAAAATTCTTGTGGATATAAAATATTAAGTTCATCAATATTATCGATTGATGATATTCTTATGGATATAAAATATTAGTTTCATAGAAGAGATTTTTTGTTCTTGATCTGTCCCTTACTGTACGAAAAAGTTTGACTAATTTATTATTCTTATCAAGTATGTTGATTAAGCTTTCAATTATTGATTTTGTTAAGTTTTCTGATGTATCGTCAAACGAAAATGTTGCCATTCGATTTTGGACTTCATTTTTTGTGTCATATATATAGCTATGCAAATCTTAGAGGGTTATTATTAATTGGTAATAGAGATCCAATAAGATGATGTATTTGATCACTTATCTTAAAAATATATGGACCATCTGAGTTTCCTACATTTGATTCAATATTTGCTCCGAATGATATAAATGCAAATATAGAATTAAAAATTCGAATAATTTTTTGAAAACAGGTGCTTACAGGTTTTCTATAATAATATAATAATTTTTCAAGTGTAGGAGGAGTTTCTTTTGTAAATGGTAATTTGACTTTTTTATCTTTACAGCATAGGTTAAATTTAGATAGGTTGCTTTTTTTTTTTTTGTGTGCTCGTCGAATCAAAAAAGCGCACTGCAGTGCTTGCAGATATACGAACAATCTCCAAGATCACAGTACATATCACTGTTAAATATATAATATCACAAAGGCAATAGAAGGGAAGCTAAAGATGTGTAAAGGAATATTATTTTGATAATTTACTAAAGTGTATTCCCTTTTGCCTCTCACTGTCTTTTTTCCTTTTGCTTTCTTCCACTCTTTCGTTTTTTCTTTTCCTCTCTTTTATCCTTTGTCTCTCTCTCTCTCTCTCCTATTTTTTTGTTTTCCTTTACATTTCCGTAATTTTTTTCTCTCTTTCAAAGTCTTTTTCTTTTGTCCTTATATTTCTAACTTAGTTTCTACTTCTCTCTCCTCTTCCTTTTTTCAATTCTCCTTTTTTTGCACTTTTACTTTATCTTTTCATTCACTACCCTCCCTCTCTTTTTTCCCTCTCCCTCTCCTTTCTATTCCCTCTATTTTCCCTTGTCTTTTTTTTTTTGTTCTCTTTCTATTCCTTTTTTCTATCTTTCTCTATTCTATCTCCTCCCTTTTCTCTCTTCATGTCTCTTTTTCAGGCCCCTGTCTCTCTCTCTCTCTCTCTTTCTTTTGCCTTCTCCTTTTTCTCCCTCAATTACACTTTCCCCCTTCTCTCGGTCTCTTTTTCTTTTCCTTGTCTCCCTTTTTATTTATTTCTTTTTTTTGCCCCCTTTTTTATTTTTTTAATCTTAAGAATAAGGATAAGCAAGTTATAGGTTTTCATTATGACCTGTTGTACCTTGTGATTAAGTTGAATAGCATGTTTGCTGTTTAGGAACCTGACTTATTAGCATTGCTGTAAACTTAGCTCGACAAATGGTTGTATTCGGAAAATCCAAACTGTCCACAATGTTTACTTGAGGAAGCTTCATTTTTAGAGGTGGATGGTTGGTTTGGACATGGATAACAATGTCGTTTACAATGACAGCATGATTCGACGTGATTCTTTGACTGTCTTTTCTTATCCATCTGATCACGAGGAGAAATTTTTTTTTTTAAAATTATGATGAAAATGTTGTAGGTTATTATCATTTTCTTTATCATTTAATTTAATAATTGTACATCCATGGTTGTTAGTACTGACTGTTAACAATATTTCAAGCCTTCGTAAAATTTGATTTCATAACTATTCATGAAGCTTTTAATCTATAGTAATTTTGAGTTATATTTAATACCACAAACTTTAATTGCTAATCTCAACTTAAATGATTTAAATAAATCTTAAACAGTTTTTTGCGTGAGTTGTTGTTGTACAATATTCGTTAAAGCTTCGTATGCATGTTTTGCTTCTGTAAATATAGTATGTGTATGTTCAGTAATATTGGTTTCTTCCCTTTTGTCTTTACATCATTTTTGTTTGTTTTTGATCATTGATCGATATCATAATTTTTATATAAATCATTTCGTTTGTTACTGTTTGTTTTGTCTGCTTAATTGTTTGTTTTGTTTTTGTTTTGGTCTTTTTTAAACGATAGTATCTCTTTCTCTCTCCTTCTCCTCTTTCTCCCCCCCTTCGCCCTTATTCACTCGTCTTTTTTTTTTGGGCAAATATTGATGATATTGGTGATGTATATCTCTTCTATATGGGTGTTTCTTGTTCACCTCTCCTTTTTCATTAAATAAAAGTTAAAAGGATAAAAAAAATATTTAAGAAAAAGTTTTGTCTAATAGCATATTTTTGATCCATTGTTTGATTTATCTTTAGATCATTTTGTTTAAGTGCATCAGTTATATAGATGCATGTATAATGGATTTTTTTTGCTTTTTTTTTTTTCTCCTTTCCTCCTCTCTTTTTTCGGGAATAAAATTTAGGTTCATATTTAACTTGTGTTTATTTTTGATTATTTTATATTTTTACGCATCTGCTGCCATGCACATGGTTTTAATAATAATATCGTCAAATTATTTTGCTCTATGAGTTTTGTAATCATTTACTTAATGGTATGATTGCATTCTTTATCAAGTTATAAATCCAACTATTGTCAAATATTTTGATAAATAAGTTAAACGAAGTTATGGTAACAGCATGTTCAATAATATTATCTATTCAATACTTAATATAAAACATGTCAACAGTTAATGTAATTGAAAAAAATATAAATAACATTAAATTATTCAATCAATACATAACACTAAGTCGTGTCTTAGCAACCTTGCCCACGGTAAGTATGAAATTACAAATTCAATAATTATAGGGAAATTGCAAAGAAACATATAGTGAAAGATCTGTAACATTATTATTTTAATTTAACTTAATACAGTACATATAATAGAATGCGCACTCTCTCTCTCTCTTACTCTAGTGTGCCCATACATGTGCCTTTGTCCTTATCATTATCGTGCTGACCATCGCCATCGTGACCATCATTATTTTCATTATCACTGTTTTTATTGCTGTTGTTATTACAACTATTAGTATTACTCTTAGTGTTATCATTATTTTCAAAAGAGAGGAAAATAGTTGTTATTATTATTCTTACAATTATTTTTAAAATAGGAAAAAATTGGACACAAAAAAATAATGTGTATAGGTGTAATTGTTCTTAGCTCAGATCATTTATAAATTCAACAATATGCAACAAATATTTCAACATGCATTTTTGAAATCATATTATTACTGCTCAATGTCATAAAATGTTGTCAAATGTATAATTTGTTGCATACATTATGCTATATAAATAACACAAAATCAATGAATGCTAAAGATTGTTATACTCTTGTCCAAAAAGCTACCTAGTGAATAGGGACATCAAAAAGGGATGGAAACTTTATTAAATATGTGACAGCCGAGAAATTCAGGCATTCTCGGAAGAAAATATACAAATGTATGTATATAACAATTTTGTACTACTTAAATAGTGAAATGAATGTATTTATATTGTTTAGAATGTATTAAAATGTTCTAACAATACTGACGAGTAAGAATTCAGTGTTGATAAAATTTGCTGAATTGAAACGGGTGGAACGGTGCTAAAAACGGCATTGAAAACCCTAACCGGTGCATTATGGTGCACTAAAAGATGAAAAACTTCCGGGATTGATTTTGATCAAACGGAAGCAGTATAAATTGATCTGATTGCACAGGAGACCTCAGGAACCCGTCGGGACGATTTCAAGAAAAATTCGGCTCGAACTGAAACCGGTCAAAAAGTAGTCGAATTAATGTGAATAGTAAAGTCAAAGTCAATATTTTACTTTGCATTTATGACATCATAAAGCCAAATTAATAAATGTGAAAATTATGATGGTTGGTGGCATTAATGGCCAAGATTGATTCACTTTTTGATCTAAAGGCCAAGATTTGGGCAAAATTAGCCAAATTAAATTTTTGAAAAATTTGAAAAGAAATGGCTTGAAAAGTGTTGCATTCTCATTGGTTGGAAACTAAGTTAATTGGCTTCCTTTGCGCTTAAGTCGGTGACTTTGTTACAAATGCAATCCTGTCACGGCCCAAAATTTAGACACGTGACACGGCAGCCAAATCATAATATCAACCCGAGATTTAAGGAAAAACATTTATTACGAAGAGTGGGTCAATATTATAATTTAGCTAAGCCTAATTATTTATAAAGTAGCACCATAACCGCATAATAAAATAAAGGAGAAAATAAATGCTTTTTAATACGGAAATCAAACACAAAATCGGTTTTCAAATGAAATTACCAACCATAAAATATTCCCAAGCATAAAATTTAAATAACGTGAAATAAAATACAAACTTAAAGTCTCATTACATCAGAACGAGAAACATAAAGAAGAAGATGGAGAAAACGGATAGCATCATTTTCGGTAGTAACGGATATCTCAACGATTTTCGGAACTGCTACCTCCCGCACCTGGAAGTAGTCATTTCGAAATCACAAAGAAAAGGGACGTGAGCGCTGGCTCAGTAGGACAGAAACAAAGGTGGATTAAACAGGTAGCATTTAAATGCATGGCATAATATTCATTTCCAAAAATAAAATCAACAATTTAAGAATACATGGCATAATAATCATTTAAAACAAATAATCAACAATTTCGTGAAAACATTTTTAATATAAGTTTTATTCTGCTGAGGACTTAGCGTAGCTGCAATATACGTGCCCCAATATTAAAATAATAAATCATTAAAATAAACCATCATATTTTGAGTGAGGACTTGTTGTAGCTATAATATACGTGCCTCGAATTGAATTATCCTAGATCATCTCGTTACGGTCTAAATAGGCCGAACGGCCCTATGCAGGTTTAGGGACCTTCCCCCATGGCGTCAACTTTGGGACGCACGCATCATTTACAATGATCGTGAACTAGAGCTCAATTATGTTCACCGGATTATTCAAAAGATGGTATTTACCAAGTTATATTATGCCATAAATCAAAACACGTTTTAAAATACACATTTAATTACCAAATACGTTGCATGTGTTTATTTCATCAAAAGCAATATAATAATTTCATAAACTGAAAAACAGCATGCCATCGACAAAATAGGGAAATTTAAAACACTTGACTACTCCCAGAAAAGGCAAGAACGTCCTACCTCGATTATCGCACAAGCGTTGCGATAACGTGATCCACAAATCAAGCAAGAACGTCAAATAAATCCTATAATCAAAACATATGATCAGTCTGGGTCTAGACCTAATCATCCAATCATTTTAGTGTGCCACAAAAGGATTTTAAAATGTTTAGTAAACATTTGGGATTTAAAATTTGTGAAAAACCTTAAGTTAGGATATTACTGGACATGAGCAGAGTGACCTAGGCTGACTATAAAATCAATATTAATTCATTCTTAATCCCAAAAATTCTAAATTTTTAATATGTTAAACTAGAAATCCATAGCTTTAATTCCATATAATTTTTATAATTTTTGGACATCGTTTGGTTATTCAATTAGGCCAAAAACCGAGGGGTTGTTTTCAGGCATAAAATCAGGATTTAAGTTTCGGTTCAAAAACTGGCAGTTCTGTCCACCTATCTTAGAAAAATATTTTGACTAGGCCAACGGATGAGTTTGGTTCTGAAATTTTGCAGGCATTTAGGGGACATCTAGAATTTAATTTTAGGCTCAAGATTCGCTCAAAAATAATTTTTAAAACTCAAGTTATGGCTAACATAATTTTACTGTTCATATGATAATTTTCCAGAATTCCGTTTTTCTGTCCGAATTTCAATTAGCCTCAAACCAATTCAATTTTCATCCAATGATCATGAAATTTCATGAAGAACCTTATTTATATGTCATTAACAAACCCAAGAATCAAATTGGCCAAAATCATAAAATTTTACACATGTGATAATAGGGTTTTTGAAAGGGGATTAATGAGGCAGAATTTTTAGGGTTTTAGAGAGAGAAATTCACACCTTGTTTATACTGCACTATTTTTGATGCTTGGTCTCCTTTTTGGCTGAATTTGTGTGAGTGTTGGAGTCTTCAAACAGTAGAGAAAACAGTAGAGAAAAAACATAAAAATTTCGGATTTAAAATCAAAAGGAGAAGGAAGGAAAAAGTTGATTTCTCACCTTGTTTTTGTCTCAAAAGTTGTTGAATCTTTGAGCTGCCTATAGGTAGGTTTTGCTTGCTGTTTTAGGTGTGTTTTGGGAGAGAAAAATTCAGAGAGGAAAGAAGGGGAGACTGGCCGAATTTTGGGAGAGGAAGGAAAGGTGAATGAGAGTTAAAAGAGGGTTTTTATACTAGGTTTTTCTTTCCCTTTCTCTTCCTTGCTTGGCCGAATCTTTTGAAGGGCAAAAGGGAAAGTTTTTTGTGCTGTTTTGAGGCTAGGGTTTTTCTCTCCTTATTTTTCCTTAAGTAACCAAAATTTCACATTAGTTTTTAAGGAAAAATAATTTGAATTTTGATTGAGTTTTGACCTAGCTTTTAATTCAAATCAAATCTCCTTTATTTCCTACACTTTATGGCCGAATTTCTTCTTTATATTTAAGGGATGAAATTTGAGTTTGAATCCTCCTTGGATTTGTGGGATTTAAATTTTAATTAAAAATCCCAAGTAATGGCCGAATATTTTAGGGTTTTTGAAGTCAAAATTGTTGATTTTTTGAGTGGAATTTGACTAGGAAACCAACCTAGGGTTTCCAAAAGATTTTTAATTAATTTTTTTTGCACACTAATTTTATTTAAATTATATATTGACCCTTAAATAAAATTTAAGGCGTGACAAATATCTACCACTAAAAATAGTTTTGTCTTCGAAACTTTAAGAATTACTCCACACTAAAGAAGAGAATAAGAATATGAATAACTTCTCTTTTCATTAAGCAATCTAAATGCACCTTTCAAAACATATAGTGGCATATCTACCACTATGAATAGAGTAAGGTTACAAAACAAAATTAGGTCGACTACATTACATGTACTCTACTGCTTAGCGAACCATTCAGCATAGTTCTCGCGCATATCTTTCTCAGTTTCCCATGTGGCTTCCTCTTCACCATGGTTACTCTAAAGAACCTTCACCATGGGTATTGTTTTCGTTCTTAGCTGCTTGACCTTACGATTCAAAATCTTCACCGGAACCTCGACGTAAGAGACATCTGGTTGGATTTCTACATCATCTGTTGAAATAACTTCAGACTCTGTTCATGCACTCTTCCTCAGCATCGATACATGGAAAACGTTGTGCACTCCCAAGGTGTCGGGTAACTTCAGCTCATATGCAACCTTACTAACTCTGCGTACGATCTCGAAAGGTCCAATATAACGCGGTGCTAGCTTTCCTTTAACTCCGAAACGAAAGATACCTTTCTTCGGTGACACCTTGAGTAACACAAACTCTCCGACCTCGAACTCTAACGGCTTTTTGCGTTGATCTGCATAGCTCTTCTGTCGACTCTGTGCTGTTAGAAGTCGTTGTTTGATGATGGCAATCTTCTCGTACTGGTCTAGGATCATATCGACTCCACCCACTGGTGCTTCCTGGTTGTCAACCTAATAGATGGGTGATCGACAAGGCTTTCCGTACAACGCTTCAAAGGGTGCCATTCCAATACTCGCTTGATAACTGTTGTTGTATGCGAACTCTGCCATGTAGAGGTGTTTACTCCATCCATCTCCAAGATCAAGAACGCAGGCACGTAGCATATCCTCGAGAATCTGTATGAGACGCTCCGACTGACCATCTGTCTGCGGATGAAAAGCGGTGCTGAAGTTCAGTTCTGTGCCTAGAGCTTCCTGTAGACTTTGCCAAAAGCGAGCGTTGAAGCGCGTATCACGATCAGAAATGATCACTGAAGGGACTCCATGCAATCTGACTATGTTCCTCATGTAAAGCTCGGCTAGCTGGTTCCTGCTGCAAGTCGTCTTGAACGGGATGAAGTGCGCGATCTTCATGAGACAATCTACAACTACCCAAACTCCATCAGATCCATCCTATGCTCTCGGTAAGCTAGTTAAGAAGTCCATTCCTATACTATCCCACTTCCACCGAGGTATTGGAAGTGGTTGGAGCAGACCTGCAGGTCTCTCCCGTACTGCCTTTACCTTTTGACACGTCAAATAGTTGGCCACGAAGTTCTTCACATCTAACTTCATACATCTCCACCTAAGCTGTCGTCTTAGGTTTTGATACATCTTGTTTCCACCTGGGTGCATGGCGAACCTCGACTGATGAAACTTTGACAAGATCTCCTGTATGAGCTCTGGGATGTGTGGCACTGCTAAGCGACCCTCGTTGTAAAGAATTCCACTGGCGTCCATCGACCACTCTGCAACATGCTTGCCCTTTAACAATCTATCTCGGATGTCAACAAAACGTGTATCTACCAACTGATTCTCCTTGATCCTCTGCACGTAGTCAGGTTCCATCACTAAGTTGTACAACACTGGGTGACCATGAACTTCGCCAAAACGAACCTGATAAGCTGTAAGAACTCCGTCCTTTTCCCACTCATCTATCTGCATAGCCACTATAGAAGCATCATGATCAGGATTGGGAACTGCCTCTCTTTTCCTACTTAGTGCATCTGCAACCACGTTTGCTTTACCCGGATGGTACTCGACTTGGAAGTCGTAGTCTTGCATGTATTCTACCCATCTTCTCTGAAGCAGGTTGAGATCTTTCTGTGTAGCTAGGTATTTCAAACTCTTGTGATCTGAAAACAGTCTAAAACTGGCACCGTACAGATAACAACGCCAAATCTTAAGCGTGAACACTACTGCAGCTAACTCTAGATCGTGTGTAGGGTAGTTTCATTCATGTTGTTTCAACTGTCGTGAGGCATAAGCGACAACTCAATTCTGTTACATCAAAAATGCTCCAAAACCTTGGTGAGAAGCATCGGTGTAGACGTCATATACTTGATCCTGATCTGGAATGATAAGGATAGGTGCAGACGTCAAACGACTCTTTAACTCCTGGAAAACTGACTCACAGCTGTTATCCCAAATGAAAGGTATATCCTTCTTTGTCAGATTGGTGAGGGGAGCGGCGAGCTTGCCGAAGTCCTGTACAAAATGTCGATAATATCCCACTAAACCCAAGAAGCTTCGGATTTCTAGAACATTCTTCGGTCGTTCCCACTTAAGAATCACTTCAACCTTGGATGGATCAACTGATATACCATCTCCTGAGATGATATGCCCGAGAAACTTAACCTCCGTCATCCAAAACTCACATTTTTCTTTCTTGGCGTACAACTGATGTTCACGAAAAGTCTGTAAAACTATATTGAGATGCTGTGCATGATCTTCATGAGTTCAGGAGTAGATGAGGATGTCGTCGATGAATACGATGACGAACTTATCAAGAAAAGGTCGGAAGACTCTATTCATCATATCCATGAAGGTTGTTGGCACGTTTGTTAAACCGAAAGGCATTACTAAGAACTCATAACTGCCATACCTTGTTCGGAACGCTGTCTTCGGTATATCCTCCTCTCTAACACGAAGCTGATGATAACCGGATCTCAAATCAACCTTGGAAAAGAAACAAGCTTCACCCAACTGATCGAACAAGTCATCTATATGTGGTAACGGATACTTATTTTTGATGGTCACATTGTTGAGCTTTCTGTAGTCCACACAGAGATGTAGCGAACCGTCGGCTTTCTTAACAAAAAAGACTGACGAACCCCAATGTGAGTTACTGTCTTGGATAAAGCCTAGCGATTTCAACTCATCCAGCTGCTTGCTCAACTCTTTCATTTCTAGAGGTGCCATACGATACGGAGCAGAAGCAAAAGGAGCTGTTCCGGGAACTAAGTCGATACGAAACTCTATTTCTCGATGAGGCGGTAAACCTGGAAGAGCTTTTGGAAAAACATCGGGAAAACTATCAACAACAGGTATAGGTTGGGTACTCTTTTCAGGACTGGATCCTTCCACTGCATACAAGGATAATAAGTAAAGAATACCCTGTCTACTCTTCGACATTAACCTCAGAGTAGATCTATCAACATCTGAAACTAAGCTTAACTAATAGGACACCACATGTCCGAAATCAGTTGTAAAGATAACGCGACGATTACGACAATCAAGCATAATCCCATATCGGGAAAGCCAGTCATATCCCAGAATAACATCATAAGGAAACATAGGCATTACCACAAGTGATGCCTCCAAACAAACATCCCCAACATAAACACAGGCTTGACACCCATCACTAATGGTAGTCGTGCCCAACGGGGATTTCACACATAAGGGAGAGTCAAGATTTTGTAGTTTTAAACCAAGTGAACGAGCATAATGTTGGGCTATAAAAGAATGTGTAGCCCCGGTGTCAAACAAAACATGTGCATATGTACCAAAGATAGGAATTATACCATCTAATGCAGTCGGTGTATGATCTATCTCCATGCTGTCAGCTCCAAGAGCGTGTACCTGTGGTGCCTTACCACGATTTTGAGCTGTATTCCCTCGCTGATAGCCCGTACTTTGACCTTGTGGTGGTAGTCTCTGATAACTCGGCACTAGGAACTGCTGAGCATAAGGCGCAGTGTACTGGCTCATGCGCTGAGGTTGATAGGGAGCCGGAAGCTGAGGGCGCTGTGACTGCGAAGATTGGGAAGTAATCTATTGCCTCTATGGAAGACCATTCTGATTCCGCTGATGATGATGTCTATAAGCATTGTCTCTTAACTGTCTCTTCGGGTAGACATTTCTTTTGTGGCCTTCATCCCCACACTCGAAGCAGGTAATCACATTCACCCGACCTTGTCGCTGTCTAGAAAGCTGACGAGAACTCGATCCCTGAGACTGCTGGTTCTTCTGGTAAGGAGTCTGCGGCTTGTGCTGAGGCTTGTTGCTGATTGGTCCAGACTTGTTTCTGTCACGAGCTTCAAGGAACACCTTGTCGCCCTCTTCCACTGTCAACGCCTTAGCAACTATCTGCTGGTAGCTATCTCTGATCTGGAACGGTTGTACACCCCTCTTCATATAGAGGCTAAGCCTTTCCTCAAAGCGGAGACACTTAGTAGCTTCATCCAAAACCTGATTCTTCGCATACCGGGCCAACTCTGTGAACTTGGCTTCATATTCCCGCACTGACATAGACTCTTGCTTCAAATGGACGAACTCCCTAGCTTTTATGTCGCGGAACTGAGCTAAAAAGAAACGCTCGTGAAAACGCTCCTCGAAAACTGTCCAAGAAGACCTTGTCAAACCATCCTCGATACTAGCCCACCAGGTAGAGGATAGACTCACCAGCTTGTTGGAAGCAAACTCAACCTAAAACTCTGTGGGTGTGGCAGTCAACTTTAGCTGCTTGCGAATGCCATCAAACCAGTAGTCGGCATCCATCTCTGTGCCCGTGCCGTCGAAAGTGGGTACGTGAGGCTTAAAGAAAAGAGTTAGGGCTGCCTGTTTAGGATGTATCATAGGCTGAGTAGGTACTGCTCCAGGGGTATGGGTTTTGGTGGTAGGCATATGCTGAGGAGTCTGAGAAGAACTCCGCGCTCTCTGGGTCTCATTAGGAACAACATTGGCTATAGGAGCTGGGTTAGGTGTTCCAAAAGGAAAGACGGTGAGTAGAGCCTGTATCGCTGTCGTGAGATTCTGCATCGCCGTTAGCTGATCATTAGGTGTAGGAACCGCTGCATTCTGACTCCCTTGAGGCTGCGTGTTCCCGGGGTTCTCTTTGTCGTTGCCTCCCGGCTGCTTCTGACTATGCATGCCGGGACGAGTCATTTTGTTGAATAAGATTGAAGGAAGAGGAAATCCTATAAGCTTCTAAGAGTAAGGAAAACCATGCTTGGGTATTTTGAAAACGTTTTGATGAAAACCCTTTTGAAAACCTGGGCTCTGATACCATTATTTGTCACGGCCCAAAATTTAGACACGTGACACGGCAGCCAAATCATAATATCAACCCGAGATTTAAGGAAAAACATTTATTACGAAGAGCGGGCCAACATTATAATTTAGCTAATCCTAATTATTTATAAAGTAGCATCATAACCACATAATAAAATAAAGGAGAAAATAAATGCTTTTTAATGCGGAAATCAAATACAAAATCGGTTTTCAAATGAAATTACCAACCATAAAATATTCCCAAGTATAAAATTTAAATAACGTGAAAAAAAAAACTTAAAGTCTCATTACATCAGAACGAGAAACATAAAGAAGAAGATGGAGAAAACGGATAGCATCATCTTTGGTAGTAACGGATATTTCAACGATTTTCGGAACTGCTACCTCCCACACCTGGAAGTAGTCATTTCGAAATCACAAAGAAAAGGGACGTAAGCGTTGGGTCAGAAGGACAGAAACAAAGGTGGATTAAATTGGTAGCATTTAAATGCATGGCATAATATTCATTTCCAAAAATAAAATCAACAATTTAAGAATACATGGCATAATAATCATTTAAAACAAATAATCAACAATTTCGTGAAAACATTTTTAATATAAGTTTTATTCTGCTGAGGACTTAGCGTAGCTACAATATACGTGCCCCAATATTAAAATAATAAATCATTAAAATAAACCATCATATTTTGAGTGAGGACTTGTCGTAGCTATAATATACGTGCCTCGAATTGAATTATCCTAGATCATCTCGTTACGGTCTAAATAGGCCGAACGGCCCTGCGCAGGTTTAGGGACCTTCCCCCATGGCGTCAACTTTGGGACGCCAGCATCATTTACAATGATCGTGAACTAGAGCTCAATAATGTTCACCGGATTATTCAAAGATGGTATTTACTAAGTTATATTATGCCATAAATCAAAACACGTTTTAAAATACACATTTAATTACCAAATACGTTGCATGCGTTTATTTCATCAAAAGCAATATAATAATTTCATAAACTGAAAAACAGCATGCCATCGACAAAACAGGGAAATTTAAAACATTTGACTACTCCCAGAAAAGGCTAGAATGTCCTACCTTGATTATCGCACAAGCGTTGCGATAACGTGATCCACAAATCAAGCAAGAACGTCAAATAAATCCTATAATCAAAACATATATCAGTCTGGGTCTAGACCTAATCATCCAATCATTTTAGTGTGCTACAAAAGGATTTTAAAATGTTTAGTAAACATTTGGGATTTAAAATTTGTGAAAAACCTTAAGTTAGGATATTACTGGACATGGGCAGACTGACCTAGGCTGACTGTAAAATCAATATTAATTCATTCTTAATCCCAAAAATTCTAAATTTTTAATATGTTAAACTAGACATCCATAGCTTTAATTCCATATAATTTTTATAATTTTTGGACATCGTTTGGTTATTCAATTAGGCCAAAAACCGAGGGGTTGTTTTCAGGCATAAAATCAGGATTTCAGTTTCGGTTCAAAAACTGGCAGTTCTGTCCACCTATCTTAGAAAAATATTTTGACTAGGCCAATGGATTAGTTTGGTTCTGAAATTTTGTAGGCATTTAGGGGACATCTAGAATTTAATTTTAGACTCAAGATTCACTCAAAAATCATTTTTAAAACTCAAGTTATGGCTGACACAAGTTTACTGTTCATATGATAATTTTCCAGAATTTCGTTTTTCTGTCCGAATTTCAATTAGCCTCAAACCAATTCAATTTTCATCCAATGATCATTACATTTCGTGGAGAACCTTATTTATATGTCATTAACACAACCCAAGAATCAAATTGGTAAAAATCATAAAATTTTACACATGTGATATTAGGGTTTTTGAAAGGGGATTAATGAGGCAAAATTTTTAGGGTTTTAGAGAGAGAAATTCACACCTTGTTTGTGCTGCACTATTTTTGATGCTTGGTCTCCTTTTTGGCTGAATTTGTGTGAGTGTTGGAGTCTTCAAAACAGTAGGGAAAACAGTGGAGAAAAACCATAAAAATTTCAGATTTAAAATCAAAAGGAGAAGGAAGGAAAAAGTTGATTTCTCACCTTGTTTTTGTCTCAAAAGTTGTTGAATCTTTGAGCTACCTTTAGGTAGGTTTTGCTTGCTGTTTTAGGTGTGTTTTGGGAGAGAAAAATTCAGAGAGGAAAGAAGGGGAGGCTGGCCGAATTTTGGGAGAGGAAGGAAAGGTGAATGAGAGTTAAAAGAGGGTTTTTATACTAGGTTTTTCTTTCCCTTTCTCTTCCTTGCTTGGCCGAATCTTTTGAGGGGCAAAAGGGAAAGTTTTTTGTGCTGTTTTGAGGCTAGGGTTTTTCTCTCCTTATTTCTCCTTAAGTGACCAAAATTACCCATTAGTTTTTAAGGAAAAATAATTTGAATTTTGATTGAGTTTTGACCTAGCTTTTAATTCAAATCAAATCTCCTTTATTTCCTACACTTTATGGCCGAATTTCTTCTTTATATTTAAGGGATGAAATTTGAGTTTGAATCCTCCTTGGATTTGTGGGATTTAAATTTTAATTAAAAATCCCAAGTAATGGCCGACTATTTTAGGGTTTTTGAAGTCAAAATTGTTGACTTTTTGAGTGGAATTTGGCTAGGAAACCAACCTAGGGTTTCCAAAAGATTTTTAATTAATTTTTTTTACACACTAATTTTATTTAAATTATATATTGACCCTTAAATAAAATTTAAGGCATGACAAATCCGTAGCCTTTCAAAGCCAAAAACAAAGAGAAGAAAAATTTTTCTAAGTGTTCTCCACAGTGAACCCGTGAGCAACCAAGGAAAACCAAGCCAAATACTCAAGTTTTCTTCACAAAAGTGGTGTCAAACACTTCATTAAAGTCAAGTGAAGCAAGAAAGCAAGGTGACCTCCTTTGGTTTGCAATTTTTCTTGATTTTTCTCCCTAAAATCCGTGGGATGAATAGTATGAAGATGGGAAAATTTGTGATTTGTTTTGGTTGATTTGTTACTTGGGTTTTGTTAAGGGTGTGATTAGAAGAAAAACCATGCATTTTGTTTAAAGAAAAACAAAGTTTTGGTTGGTTTTCCAAGGGTAAAACCGTGGGTTACTTTGTGTGTTTGATGAGGAATTGTTATTGTTTAAGTGTTGTAATGCTTTAAATCATGTTTTGGTTAAATTTAAAGCATGATTTGTATGGTTATAAAGCTTAGAAAAATTTTGGAATCAAAAACCCTAAAATGGCCGTGGGTTGTAATTAGGATTTGGTGAATAATTTTTGCATGATTAATTTGATATTTGGATAATTTAAATCATGCATTTAATTGTGAAAATGATGGTTAAGTGATTGAAAGCATGAAACAAAAATTTGGTGTATGTTTTATCTTAAATGGCCGTGGGGTATAAATGACTAAAAACCCTAAGGATTGTGTTATAAAATGCATGGAAATTGGCTTGAAAATGTGCTAGGAAATGACATTGGAACAGCCTAAAATTTGGTTGAAAATTTGAAAAGTTTTGGTTAGGCTTTGAGTATGAAAACCGTGACTAAAACTAAGGGCAAAATTGAAAGAAATTTGTGGAATTTGGTTTAAAATGTGAATTGAAATTTTGTGAGCTTTTATGTAAAAGTTTGAGAACTTTTACATAAAATAGGCTTGTGTTATAATACGTGACAGGTACATATGGTTCGAGGCGTACCTAACGCCGATAGCCTTAAAGTTACGCCGAAATACTGCCGAAATTTCAAAAACGGCATTTAGGGTAAAAAGTGAATCGAGAGTAAAAGTTTAGGGTCGGGTCGGAATCCCGAGTCCCTAAAAGGGAAATTGAATAAGGAAAACCTAAGGGGTGTTTCGTGAATAGTAATCCATCCCCTTAAAAATGTAAAACGCGAGTGGAACTGAAAAACCGACCCCGAGGGGGGAGCGTTTTTGGGAAACGGAGTAAAGGTCCGAGTCGGATACGAAAAATCCGAGCCTCGGAGACCTAGATCGGGAACGTCTAAATGAACTTTTAAATATTAGTAAAACGTACATTTGAGGCTCTGAAACGATAGAAAATCACTAAACCGATGTAAGGGTCGGAATAGTGCTTCCCGAGGGTCGGGAAGGTGAAAAATGGAAATAAAATAGAAACGAACCCGGTAATGAATAGAAAAGAGTCAGAAAAGTTCCTGAGAGCCAAAAATGCAGTCTGGATCGAGAAAATTCCATCAGGGGCATAATTACAATTTTATCAAAATATAGGGGTAAAATCGTAATTTTACAAAAGTTGAGAAAAATTGGAAAAATGATAAATAAAGACTCAAAAGTTATAAATAGGTTTTATTTAAGCTTATAATAAAAAAAAAGCTATAAATGGAAATGAAATTAACAGACAAGGTTTTGTCTGTAGGATCCCAAAATCGACTCACAAGGAGAGCGATTAAAGATCCAGAAAGGAAAAAGGGAAGAAATGGATAAAGTAAGTTCAGACATTTACCTGTCTGCAACATATAGTATTATCATTGCTAACTTTGATGTACTAACTATAAGTTAGGTATATATGTGCTACGGGCACTATTATAGAATAGAGAGAGACGAAATGTGCTTCAGGCACTATTGAGAATGGGACACATAATAATTGTGCTTCAGGCACTAGAGCGAGGTTAATAAAACTCACTTACCTAAAAAATTAAAATGTGAACCATTCCTAACTACGGGGCAATATGAAGTCACCGGGTTAGAATTTTAAAAAGTCGGTAATGAAACCACTTTTGGCGTACCAGCCTTCCGTACAGGGAGGTAAACTTTGCTTTCAGGGCTATGATGATGAGATTAAGGCTGTGGAGGTCAGCACTGATGTACCCCTCCCAGTCATATATAATTTTGCCTTCGGGCTATGATGATGAGAATAAGGCTGTGGAGGTCAGCACTAATGTACCGCTCCTAGTCATGTGCACTAAAATGGTACTGCCAACCTGAGCTCAAAACCAGAACATAATATAAGATAATTACCTAAAACTGAAACTATGCCATAATTGAGCAGAAGACAGTTTCGTGAGAGTACTAACATCACGGTTGATGTACTGTGATATACTGTGTTGTGGTCAAACTTACTATTCATAATGAATAGTGGTCAAAGTTACTATTTATGAGGCATAGTGGTCAATATTACTATTCATGATGAATAATACTATTCATAGAAATTTTATTTCTCGCATGTTTGAACTTACTGAGCCTGTAACTCACTATTTTTGTTTATGTTGTAGTAAGCGACCAGCTCAGTAGCTTTGTATGACTGGATGGCGGACGGGATAGCACGTGCCAAATGGGATAGGAGGCAAGGGATATGATCCTGCCAGAGTCTTTCCGCTGAGTGATAAAAGAGAAGGGGAAAATGAAACAGTTCTTTTGTAATTATATATTTTACGAAAGTACTGTATTATGTAAATTACTTTGTACTTGTAAACAAAGTGATTAGTGGATAATGTTTTACATGATGTTTTTTTTAAAAAAAAAATTTCCCAAAAAACGTCATGATTTAAAGAGAGATAGATTAGCCAGCGACCCATGAAAATACAATCTATCGTAGTTAACAATAAAACTTAACTGTAATAGTATTGTATGATCTCTACGAAGGGCGGGCCGCCACAAAATATGGTGCTGCAAGTGTTATAAGTAAGCAAGGGCAGGTAGAAATAGATAAAACAAAAAGCTAAGCCCAACACCAATTTTAATTATGTGGAGGAGAGCATAAGGGACCATGTAATCCTACAAATGTTCTAGGCAAGAACAAAAATGGACAGTGAATCAAAAACCAACATTGAGAACAAAGGAAATAAGGAAGCATAGAGAAGAGGCGTCCAAGAAGCAAGAGAGAGAGTTACAAAATCCTAACAAAACCACAACCCTAGAATAATCACACTGGAATTGCGAAAATACTCCCACCAAGGAAACTAAAGGAAGCAAGGCAGTAGGGAAAAAATAGGCAGAACAATCGGCAATTGCAAAATGTCCAAAACGCCCCCATCCTATACCTAACCTAAGAGGCAAATTGGGGATGGCACTATAATTAAAGGTGATGCCTACAAATTTCCCATCTACAACAACTTTCGAATAGAATATAAACTCTTCTACATTATTAACAGATAATGATCATCATCGCCAACAAATGAAATCTAACAACGAAAGAAGAATAAACAAAAAAACAAACAACAAAAAATGAAAGTCCCTAAAGTATCTGGACATGATGAAACAAATTCAAAAGGAGCCATTTTTTTTAATTAGCACAAATCAATCCATTTTAACATCTAATTATAAAATCTTTATTTGCACTTGATTGAAATAAAATTTGGAATTTGTTATGTATAGCTAATGTAACTGTTGTTTAATTCCAAATCATTGGTCTTTGTCCGCCTCATTTAAAAAAAAAATGGAGGTACAACAATCTTAGCAATCTCAGTAATAAGATCAAGGTATGCATGAGATAGATAAGAAAAGAAAAACAACAAAAACAAAGCCCTTCATGCTAATTTAATTCAATCACAAATTTCACCATTTTCCTCAATCATAGGCCACAGTTTTCTTATGGAATTCAACACGGCAAATTTTTATCACAAAACTCATTTATCGCATTTAAATCTTAGGGTTTCTAATGCACATTTCAACATCAAAAACCTAAGAAAATTTCATTCCAACCTTGCCTTTATGCCATGGTTTTCATGTCCAAAACCATAGGAAAAATTTTCTTATCTTTAGCTTCCTTTATCAATCATTTCCTCACCAAATTTCATTACAAAATTTTCCATATCATCTTGTACATAGGCCATGGGTTTGGGTAGGAAACATACATAAAATTTGCTTGTTTCAAGTTTCTAAAATATGCTTCAATCATCACATCATTCAACTCACATTAACACCAAAATAAATCATCAAATTTCTACCATTCTATCACACCTACATACCACGGATTTTTGAAGAGAAAAATGGCAAGAAAGCTACAAAATGGTGGCTCACCTTAAGTGCTTGATTCCTTGATGCTTAGAGGATATTTTGATGCAAGTTTGGTGAAGAAATTTTTGGTAAAATTTTGCTTAAGGGGGGAGGAAGTGCACGGCTTCAAAATGGCAGCATTTAGCCAAGTTTTCAATTTTTTTTTTCATGGCCTTTCTCACTTCTATTTATAGGCAAATGGGTGGAGGACCAAGTTGTAATTTTTCCCAACAAATTGGAAATTGTTTAGGAACTTTTTAAAAAACTTTCGAGGGACTAAATGGCAAATTTTGGCTGATTTTTTTCTGCCTTAGCCGACACTCTTTACAGCCCATTTTATCCATTTTTTTCCAAAATTTCTCATGTAATTTTGGCCTAATCCTAGTCCTTGATTCAAGATTACCATTAATCTCCACCATTAATGCTGCCAACCACCCTTTTTAAGCCTTAAATTCACCATCTATTACATCATTATTTGATGTCACACATGACATTATCCAATTAATTTATATATTAATTCGTGGTCAAAGTTTGACCAAAAGTCAAACCGAACGGAAATCTACCGAAATCGCGTCAGTGGCTTTCTGACGCCTCCAGTGTGATCGGTTGGCCTTATTTTGCTTCCATTTGACCAAAAATCATTACCGTAAATTTTCACCTTTTAGTGTACTCAGTGCGCTCTCTAGGGCTTTTGGCTCCAATTTAGTGCCGTTTCACCTGTTTTTGTTCAAGAAGATTTTTCCATCTTTGAACTTAGTAAACGTTTGGGACAAGCTTTTTTTTGGCATTGCATTTAAATGCAATGCAATTTTTCTCCAAAATCACATCACATTTTAAATCAAACATAATCACTATTTATTGTTTCACTTTTTCTATTACTCTTATTAATTACATCATATATTCCCTTTCCATCCTTTTTTTCTCTCTCTACTTTTACCCATCACATCACATATTTATTATTAAAATATAGTTCAAATACTTTTTCCTCAAACACATATTGCATTCAAATGCAATGTTAATGCTTTTCCTCCAAATACAAATTGCATTCAATGCATTGCATTTAAACGCAATGCAAATACAATGCGTTCACCAAACGAACCCTTACACTCTTTAACACTGTTAGAACATTTTGTTGCATTCTCAACAGTATTAAAACACAACTTTTTCATATTTTATACATTAAAATTGTCATATACATGCAATTTTAAATCTTCCGAGAATCTTAAAATTCCCAGTTATCACATTCACCCCTCTTTATAAAATTTTTGTCCTAAAAAATTTAGAACAAATGACGGTACAATTCTCTAATTGTATTCTCGTGCTCCTATGTATCCTTTTCGACGTTGTGATTTTTTCACAAAACTTTGACCAATGGGATTGTCTTATTCCTTAATACTCTTTCTTCTTGTGCCAAAATTTGAATAGGCTGCTCTTCATACGTCATATCTTCCTGACTCTGAATTGGTTCATGTTTCAGTATATGGGATGGATCTAGTATGTACTTTCGCAACATAGATACATGGAACACGTTATGTACTGCCGACTTTTCTGGAGGTAATGCCAACTTATAGGTAACCTTCCCAATACGTTCGATAATTTCAAATGGTCTAATATATCTTGGACTCAATTTCCCTTTCTTACCAAAACGCATTATTCCTTTCATTAGCAAAACCCTTAAGAATACAAAATCCCCTTTGTTAAACTCTAGGGATCTGCATTGTTTATTCGTATAACTCTTCTGTCGGCTCTGCGCAATCTTCATTTGTCACTATATTTTTGCAACTGCATCAGTTGTTTCTTACACAAAATCCGTTTTATGCAATTGGTTTTCTTGTAGATCATACTAGTGGACAGGTGATCTACACTTCCTTCTATATAAAGCTTCATAGGGTGCCATTCCTATGGAAGCTTGGTAGCTATTATTATATGAAAATTCTACCAATGAAAGTTTTTCATTCCAGTTTCCTGGAAAATCTATTATACATGCACGAAGCATGTCTTCTAATGTTTGGATCGTCCGTTCAGATTGCCCGTCCATCTACGGATGAAAAGCCATACTCAAACATAATTCTGTTCCCATAGTTTCTTGCACGCACTTCCAGAAATTCGAAGTGAATCATGCATCACGATCTAATATAATGGACTTAGGAACACCATGTAACCTAACGATATGGGTTACATAAAGGTTCACTAGTTTTTCTAGTGAAAAAGTCATTTTCATTGCTATGAACCTTGCCGTTTTTGTTAATCTATCGATGATAATCCAAATGGCATCGTAGCCTTCTCGGGTTTTCGGTAATCCTACTACAAAGTTCATCGTAATGTGTTCCTATTTTCATTCGGGAATTTCTAACGGCTCTAATTTTCCACCTGGATGTCGATGTTCGGCCTTAACTCTTTGACACGTCATGCATCGACTCACAAATTTAGCGATATCATTCTTTATCCCCTTTTACCAAAATTGCAACTTTAAATCCTAGTACATCCTATAGGCCCCCGGATGCACTGAATATGGCATCTTGTGAGCTTTTGCCATAATTCGCCTTCTTAATCCTTCATCATCAGGAACATGAATTCTTCCCTAATGCAAGATTAATCCATCCTTGGACACTCTTTCTTGAGGACTCGCTAGATTTGGATCTCATTTTTCAGCCTCTCTATTGTCCTCAAATAACGATGATTCTAATTAAAGTGTAGTCAATTTTCCAGATATCAGCTCCATCTTCAATGAATTAATCTCCTGTTGCAATGGCCTTGGCAGTTTTTCAATCGGCAATTGCTGCAAAATAGCAGATTTTCTACTTAACACATCTGCAACGCGATTAGCTTTTCCTGGATGGTAAAGGATCTCGCAATCATAATCTTTTACTAGCTCCAACCATCTCCTCTCCCACATATTTAACTCCTTCTATGTGAAGAAGTACTTTAAGCTCGATGGTCAATATAGATCTGACACTGAGCTCCATATAAACAGTGTCGCCAGATCTTAAGTGCGAAAACTACGATGGCAAGTTATAGATCTTGTGTGGGATAATTTTTCTCATGATCCTTTAATTGACGCAAAGCATAGGCAATCATCTTATCACCTTGCATCAGGACAGCTCCTAATCCCATTTTTGAAGCGTCACTGTATATCATGAACATCTTCCCTTTAGTAGGAAGTGTAAGGATTGGCATGCTCATTAGTCACTTCTTCAACTCTCGGAAGCTCCTTTCGCACTCATCAGCCCATTCATACTTCCTCTCTTTTCATGTAAGAGCTGTGAGAGGTGCAGTGAGTCGTGCGAATCCCTCTACAAATCTCCTATAATAGCTAGCTAAACCTTAGAAACTCTGTATTTCAGTCACGTTCCTAGGTGCAGGCCATTCATTGATCACCTCCACTTTAGCAGGATCCGCAGCGATTCCTTCCTTGGAGACTACATGTTCGAGGAAATGTACTCTATTTAGCCAAAATTTGCACTTAGAGAATTTTACATAGAGTTGGTGCTTCCTTATCGTTTGACGAACAATCCTCAGGTGTTCGTCATACTCCTCACGAGTCTTTGAATATATAAGTATGTTATCGATAAACATAATGACAAACTTATCTAGAAATTCCTTGAAGACTCGATTCATTAGGTCCATGAACGCAGCTAGCGCATTTCTCAACCCAAACGGCATCACAAGAAATTCATAATGGCCGTAACGGGTCCTAAACGTGGTCTTGGGAATATCGCTTTCTTTGATCTGCAGGTGATGATATCCTGATCACAGATCGATCTTGGAGAATACCGCTACGCCTTTGAGTTGATCGAACAAATCATCAATTCTAAGAAACGGATACCTATTCTTGACAGTGACCTTATTCAATTCTTGGTAATCAATACACATATGAAATGTTCCATCCTTCTTCTTGATGAACAGTATTAGAGCACCCCATGGGGAATAGCTTGGACAGATGAATCCCTTGTCAAAAAGCTCTTTTAATTACACTTGCAACTCCTTTAGCTCCACCGGTGCCATTTGATACGGCGCTATGAGATAGGTACAGTTCTTGGCATCAATTCGATCTCAAAAGAGATTTCTTATTCTGGCAGCAACCCAGGTAATTCTTCTAGGAAAACATCACTCGTTCATAATAGGAACGTCTTCAGGTTAAAGCTTCTGCTCCTCCGTCATATCCACTATATACGCTAAGTATCCAGCGCAGCCGCTAGATTTTAGCCTTCTTGCTTTCATCGAATTGATCATGGTCTTCCTCGTTTTATGTGATAAGCTGACATATTCAAAGCTGTCCTCCTGGTCAGGTTGAAATACTATTTTTCGCTTCCAGTAATCGATCGTGGTTTGATATTTTCCTAAGAAATCCATTCCTAGTATTAAATCGTAATCAGCTAACTCCATCACGATCGGTTTCTCATATAGCTTCCTATTTGCCATAATTATTAGTACATGAGGTAATCAGTAATTGGACATCAATACTTCGCCTTAGGGTAGAGCTGTTCTAAACGTCATACCCATACTATCTTTAGGATATCCTATTTTGTTCACAAATTTATGTGAAATAAACGAATGCGTAGCCCCAAAATCAAATAAAATAGACACCAAATGATTAGCAATAGAAAGCTGACCTGTCACCACATTAGACATCCCAGCTTACGCATCCTCTTTAGTGTAGACCATGACCTGAGCATCTGCACGAGGCAAGTGTTCCAGTTTTTCTTGCGTCTCCAAAGGCCCTTCAATCTTACCCTATAGTGCATGAGCTTGGGGACATTGCTGCTATGGCTGAAACATGCCCTGCATATTTTGTCGATTCTTAGGGCAGTTCTTGGCAAAATGGCCCCCTTTTCTACATTGGAAACAGGTATGTAGAGCATATCTGCATCGTCCTAGGTGCCTATTTCTGCACATAACATAGTCGCAAACAACAGATAAGGTATTATTGTTCAACTTCCGCTGCTGATTCCTATTTTCAAAATTATTTCCTTTCCTTTTGCCTTGTGACTGTTGGCCAAAAGTGCTTGACTGTCCAGCCTTAATGTTTAGATTCAGCTTGCTACCTTGTCCAACCTAGGGTCCAGCTTGAGTAGCTTTTACCAAGACTTTCTCCTTCTTTTTGGCATCCTAGATTTTCTCCTTCTCTTTTCTTTGTTGAGCTAGGTGCTACTTAGCTCTTAAAGCTTGACTAACACAGTCAGCTACCGTAGTGGGTGGTGTTAACCCACTATCTACCAAAGCTGAGATGTCGGGTTGGAACATCCCGAGCATCTTTTGTATTTTCTCCCTCTTAGTAGGGACAACATATGGACATAGTCGGGACAGTTGGTCAAACTTTTGACAAACTTCACTTACTATCATGTTTCCCTACTTTAATTCTGCAAACTCCCTCTGTTGGGGTCGCAACAGCACAGGGCCATAGTACTTCTAATTAATTCTTCTAAAAATCTATTCATGACATCATGGCCACATTTCTTTCAGTTTGACGATGTCCTACTAAAATCTTGCATCCTTCCTCAGTACAAAGGATGCACACATGACCTTCTCTTATTCTGTCAGATCCACAAATTCTAGGATCATTTGCAGTGAAGAAAGCCACTCCTATGCTTCTAGTGGGTTTGTGGAGCCCTCAAATTCTGGTGGCTTCATTAGTCAAAATTGTTCGTACAACGGTTCCTGATTTACTCGGGGTTAAGATTGGGGTTCTAGTACTACTTCGGGTATAACTGGCAGCACTGCTTGTTTAGCTACAGCCATTTGTAAGGTTTGGCCTTCTTCTTGGCCTTGCCTCTATTCCATTTGCTCTAACCTTTGCCTTAGCTGAGCATTCTCCTTCATCTAAGCTTCTATAAGGGCTTGTAGTTCATCAACCCTTTCTGAAAGGATAGGACGCCCTCTCATATTTCTTTGGTTTCGTGTGTTCACCATCTTTTCTATTTCCTATGATCACATGAAAATCAATCATTAGATTTTCAACAACATAATTTTGCAATATAAGTAAAAATAGTTTTTAATCATCATATAATTTCAAACATCTCATCATTTTAACATATCAAAATTTCATATCATTTCATTTCATATTTTTCATATACATATCAACTTTAAGGCTTTTTTCTCAAAACAGCCTTTCAATATAGTCATACATGTACATATACAGATATATACATTTATACAACTCATATATTTTTACATCTAATCCCCTAGTTGGTCTGAAACTGTTGAAAATTCTTTCGGATCCTCTTCTTCCTCATCCGAACCATTCCTGGTCCCAGATGGTGTCATTCCTCTATTGGGACTCGTCCCTTCATGTCGCCTAGATGTGTGACAACCGGGAAATTCAGGCAGTTCTCGGATGAAAATGTACAATTGTATGTATATAACAATTTGTACTATTTAAAGAGTGAAATAAATGTATTTATATTGTTTAGAATATATGAAAATGTTCTAACAATACTGACGAGTAAGAATTCAGTGTTGGAAAAATTCACTGAGTTGAAACGGGTGAAACGGTGCCAAAATCGGCATTGAAAACCCTAACCGGAGCAATAAAAGACGGTAAACTTCCGGGATTGATTTTGATCAAACGGAAGCAGATTAAATTGATCCGACTGCACAGGAGACCTCAGGAACACGCCGGGACGATTTCAGGAAAATTTCGGCTCGAACCGGCATCGGTCAAAAAGTAGTCGAATTAATGTGAATAGTGAAAGTCAAAGTCAACTTTCACTTTAGTAATTATGACATCATAAATCTAGATTAATAAATGAAAGAAAATGGTGGTTGGTGGAATGAAAGGCCATGATTCATTTAGCTTTTGATCTAAAGGCCAAGATTTGGCCAAAAATTTCCATTTTTAATTTTTGAAAAATGGGGAAAGAATTAGGCATGAAAGGTGTCAAATTGTCATTGGTTTAGAGCCAAATTAATTGGCTTTCTTGCATGGTTAAGTCGGCAACCTTGGGACATAAGGGCCGAAACCAAATTTCAAAGCAAAACCAAAGAGAAAAAAAATTCTAAGTTATCTTCCATGGCATGTACGTGAGCCACCCAAGGGAAACCAAGCTTTCTCTTCAATATTTCTTCACAAAAAGTGTGTCAAAACACTCCTTGAAGACAAAGGAAGCATTTAACTAAGGTAACTTCCCTTGCACTTGAATTTTTCATGGTTTTTCTTCACAAAATCCGTGGGTGAATAGTGATAGAAAGATGGAAAATTTTTGGTTGTTTTCCATTGAATTGATGTTGGGTTTTGTTAAGGATGAAATAAGTAAGAAAACCATGCAAATTGTGTAAAGAAAAACTGAAATTTGGTTGGTTTTTCAAGGGGAAATCCGTGGGTTACCTTAGGTAACCAATGAGGAAACTTTGTGGTTAATTGCTAATATGCTTTCTAAGCTTAATTTTGTGAAGAACAAAGCTTGTATTTCATTGTGAAAAGTTTGAAGAAAATTTTTTGGTATGAATTGTATAAAGTGGCCGTGAGTTTACAATGGGTTTGGAAGAAAATTTTGCTTGGTTTTAGGTGGTATTTGGTTGATTGGAATTATGCATTTTAATATGCAAATGATGAAATTAAAATGGAAAGCATGAAACAAAAATGTTGAGCATGATTTTCATTAATAAGGCCGTGGGTTATAAGTGCATAAAAACCCTAAGAATTTGGTTGAAAATGCATTGAAAATGGGCTTGAAAATGTGTTAAAAACATGACATTGAATGGCCTAAAATATGGTGAAAGTTTGACAAAATTTGGTTCGGTTTGGTTGTGAAAACCGAAACCAAATTAAGGGTAAAAATGTGAAAAAAATTTTGTAATGTGGGTGATAATGTGAAATTTTAAATTTGTGGGCTTTTATGTAAAAGTTTGGAAAACTTTTACATAAAATAGGCTTGTGGTATAGTACGTGGCAGGTACATACGGTTCGAGGCGTACCTAACGCCGGAAGCCTTAAAATTACGCCGAAATGCTGCCGAAATTTCAAAAACGGCATTCGGGGTAAAATAGGAATTTAAAATAAAAGTTAGGGCCGGGAGGGAAACCCGAGTCCCTAACGGAAAAGTGAATAAGGAAAATTTAAGGGGTGGGTCGTGAATAGTAACCCATCCCCTTAAAAATGAAAAACGCGTGTGAGATTGAAAAACCGACCCCGAGGGGGGGCGTTTTTGGAAATAAAATAAAGGTCCGAGTCGGGAACGGAAAACCCGAGCCTCGGAGACCTAGGTCGGGAAAGTCTAGATGAACGTTTTAAATACTAGTGAAACGTCCATTTGAGACTCCGAAACGATAGAAAATCGTTAAACCGACGTAAGGGTCGGAATAGTGCTTCCCGAGGGCCGGGAAAGTAAAAAGTGGAAATAAAATAAAAACGAACCCGGTAATGATTAGAAAAGAGTCAGAAAAGTTCCTGAGAGCCAAAAATGCAGTCTGGATCAATAAAATTCAGTCAGGGGCAAAACTGCAATTTTGCCAAAATATTGGGGCAAAATCGTAATTTTGCAAAAGTTAGGGGAAAACGGTGAAAATAATAAATAAAACCTAAAAAGTTATAAATAGGTTTTATTTAAGCTTTTTAATGAAAAATAAAAGCTATAAATGGATATAAAATTAACAGACATAGTTTTGTCTGTAGGATCCCAAAATCGGCCTACAAGGAAGGCGATTCAAGATCCAAGAGAGAGAAAGGGAACAGTCTGATAAGGTAAGTTCAGACATTTACCTGTCTGCAACATATAGCAATATTGTGCTAACTTTAATGTACTAACTATAAGTTAGGTACATATGTGCTACGGGCACTATGATAGAATAGAGAGAGAGACGAAATGTGCTACGGGCACTATAAGAATGGGACACATGGTTAATTGTGCTTCGGGCACTAGAGCGAGGTTAATAAAACTCACTCACCTAAAATTAAAATGTGAACCATTCCTAACCACGGGGCAATGTGAAGTCACCGGGTTAGAAGTGTAAAAAGTCGGTAATGAAACCACTTTCTGGCGTACCAGCCTTCCGTACAGGGAGGTACTATTTTGCCTTCGGGGCTATGAGATAAGGCTGTGGAGGTCAGCACTGATGTACCGCTCCCAGTCATGTAAAATTTTGCCTTCGGGGCTATGAGATTAAGGCTGTGGAGGTCAGCACTAATGTACCGCTCCCAGTCATGCGCACTTAAATGGTACTGCCAACCGAGCTCAAAACCAGAACGTAATTAAAGATAATGACCTAAAACTGAAACTGTGCCATAATTGAGCATAAGACAGTTTAGTGAGAGCACTAACATCGCGGTAGATGTACTAGTGTGATACAGTGGTGTGGTCAACCTTACTATTCACGTATGAATAGTGGTCAAAGGTACTATTCACGATGAATAGTACTATTCATAGAAATTTTATTTCTTGCATGTTTGAACTTACTGAGCCTGTAGCTCACCATTTTTGCTAATGTTGCAGGTAAGCGACCAGCTCAGTAGCTTATTTGACTGGATGCGGACGGGATGGCGCGTGTCAAATGGGATAACTGGGCGAGGGATATGGTACTGCCAGAGTCTTGCCGCTGAGCGTTAAAGTGAAGGAAAAAAAAAGGAGAAACAGTTCTTTTGTAATTATATATATATTTTACAAAAGTACTGTATTATTTATATTACTTTGTACTTATCAACAAAGTAAATAGTGGAAAAAGATTTCATATGATGTTTAAAGAAAAAAAAATTTTCCCAAAAAACGACACGATTTTAAAAGAGAGTGAGATAAGCCGGCGACCCACGAGAGTACAATCTATCGCAGTTAGCGATAAGCTCAACTGTAATAGTATTGTATGATCTCTACGAGGGGCGGGCCGCTACAAGATGGGCCAGCCTCATGGTCATTAGCCATAGGTTGTGCTTCATAAAGATGATCTAACATTGCCTCTTGTAATAATTGTTCATGCTGATTACGCACCATGCGCTCCAGCAGTAGCTCTTCTTCTACTTCAGCTAATGTAACTATAAACTCTTATAAAGGAAGAGGATATATTGGGTTACCATCTATCGTAAATCTATCGTAAGCCCCTTCTAGAATATATCACAAAAATCCTCATCAGTGAAGTTGGATAGGGGACATCTCCTCATAATGTTCTCCTCGAATTGTCCTATATAAGTGAAAACTGTATCACTAAGCAGCATCTGTAGTCTCTCTTCCCAGAGAATGAACTATCTAATATCTATGTTGTAGGAAATAAATCAGTAAAAACGTATCAGAGTGGCATAGTGGAATAATAAAAATTTTTCAAGATCGTTAAATATCTCATGATGCCATATACAATAAACCAACAACAATTTAAACTCATACCTCAAGGATGCCAATCTACAAGAGGAGAATGACCGAAGGGCTTTAACCAACTAGCCTTTTCTACTATTCTCCAATTCCCGAATGGCTGAGTGTGTGAGCACTATAAACCTCGATTGGTATGCTAGCACTGTTAGTCTTCTTCCAACCACCCAAATCTCTAAAGAACTTATTATCACGGTGAGTTATGTAACAATAAGCCTGCTTACTTGAGAGTCTGTGGTCTGAGAGAACTGAAGTGGCAGGACCTCTATTTATAAACTTGAATAAGGTGATTATCTGAATTCGAATTGGATTAGGAGAAGATTTTCTCCCTTATCCACATATAAAATCTGAAATTATCAAGGCCAAATCCCAATTAAATATTTTGACCACTTTAAGATTTTATCATTCAAAATTCAAACAGGATTTTAACTAGAATTTTATCTCCTCTTAACCAACCAAAAATCCTAAAATCTCTTTAGGATTTTCACAAATATTTTGGGCCACAAAAAGTAAGGGAAGAATCAAAATTCAACTAGGATTTTCAAGTTTGAATTTTATCTCATCCTTATCCAAAATAACCGAAAATCCTCATGAGATCTTTCTCAAAATTTTGGCCATTCTCTAGGGAGGAGAAAATCCAAATTCAACTGAGATTGAAACTTGAATTTTTCCCTGAACCTTATCCACAAAAATCTGAAAATTCCATGAGGATTTTCCTCAAAATTTTAGACCAAGTTTGTTAGGATTTGGATTCAAAATTCAAGTAGGATTCAAACAAGATTTTCCTTTCCATATCCAACTCAAATTCGAATTTCATCCCTGTGGATTTACCATAAGAAATTCAAATCCTACTTGGACTGTTATTCAAAATTTGAATTTCAAATTTCAAATTCAAATTTCAAATTCAAATTTCAAATTTCAAATTTCAAATTTAAATTTCAAATTCAAATTTCAAATTCAAATTTTAAATTTCAAATTTCAAATTTCAAAATTCAAATTTCAAAATCCACAAAACAGTTGTATTTCAAATTCTTGCTCTCATAGATAATTTTCTACTACTCCAATCCAATCTCAAATAAAATCATGGCAACTTTATTTGGAGTTCGAATAATTGTGTACTCTATTATCCAAAACAAAATCTGAATTCAACCGGAGAGAATCTTCTCCACCATCCTAATCCTATGTCAACACCGTCCATGCATAATCAACTAGCCAATAGCATACTCAAATCAATTTGCCAAACGTTAAGGAATTATGTGGAGTTAGCAGAGGGATCAATGGGACATATATAATCGGGCTCCCACGAATCATATGATCATCATTCTTTACCGAACAACTCAATCATCACTAATTTCGGAGTCACACCACTATAAACCTGAAATCGAACTCCCAATTATATACCGTATTACGTAAGCCTGTGACAAGCTAATGTCTAATTACCTTGTCATGTATGCAAAACCCTCATATGATATCCATGATTAGCCTTAGGTCAAAGTCCATTTAATCCTACTGATCAGGCTATCTTAAAGTTTCATTATACTACCAAATAAAGAAAATGATTATTCACCATATGTGAATAAGAAGTCATCCGCCCATTAGATGACCCAAGGCCTTGTCCATTTTTACATCCAGTATAATGCCTTTAAGAGGATACCTTTAACTCCTTATTAGAGCTATGATTCCGATATCTGTAAACAAACCCTTCATCGTATACAAGTCATGCACCCAACGAACCGGTCTATAAGCTTACTACCTCAGAGATGCTTTAGCCATTGGAACATCAAAGTACACAAGTTATATACATGAAGCTATTCATTCACTCAGGATTAAGGTTACTGCACAATGAACGTCAAAAGCAGATCAATCCACTCATAGTAGACTACGTAGATCAATCATGCTTTAGTCTCGGTCTAACATGTCACCACCAAGCAACATATCTATGTCTCTACTTGGGAGTCTATGCTCCAAACAGTCAAGACAAACCGTCCCCACCTTGGCTTTAGACAACATAATAGTCTTAATATGAATTAGATGTTCGGTCTAACCCCATAGACTACAGACCTTAGTTTAGACCGCTTTCTTTAGAACATTGTCTTCTTGCATACAAAAAGTCCATTGCATGCAGTGTTCTAATAGTTTAAACACAAGCAGTCAGGGAGTCATATTTGCTTACATTTACTTTAACATGTAAATAGACTGAGGATAAATAGCAATGTAATGAATAACCTCTATATATAATTTTATTATCCAGTTCAAAATAAATACGTCAAAATATCTCTAACGCTTAGGGCATTTCCTAACAATCTCCCACTTGCCCTAAGCAAGCAGATGTGCCATGTTACGCATCCCCATCGCCTCTACATGCCTCTCAAAGCTTCTAGCCTACAAAGTCTTAGTAAAGGGATCAGCAATGTTGTCCTCTGACGTGATTTTACATACATCTACTTGGCCTGTCTCCACGTGCCCTCTTATAATGTGATATCTCTAAACTATGTGCTTGGTCCTCTTGTGGTGCTGAGATTCTCTTGTGTTGGTAATAGCCCCAGTGTAATCACAGTAAAGTGTGATAGGATTGTCAACACCCGGAATGGCCTCAAGGTCTCTAAAGAACTTGGGAAGCCAAACTACTTCTTTAGATGCCTCAGCCGCAGCCACATACTCAGCCTCTATAGTAGAGTTAGTTGTGCAGCCCTGCTTCATACTCCTCCACACAATGGTGCCTTCTTCGAGCAAGTACACTGATCCTGATGTCAATTTCCTCGAATCATTGCAAGTCTAGAAGTCTGAGTCCATGTATCCTATGGATGTTAGGTCCCCTCCAGAATACACCAGCATATAATCCCTTGTTCTCTATAGAACCTTCAGTATATGCTTTACTGCTTGCCAGTGCTTGGTTCCAGGATTCGCTTGATATCGACTCACCATACCTACTGTAAAACATAAGTCCAGGCGAGTACAAAGCATAGCATACATAAGGTACCCACAGCGGATGCATAAGGGACATTGCTCATATGCTATCTTTCTTTCGATGTCTTTGGGTAGTCATCCAATTAAAGAGTTAGACCGGTAATAGAAGGTTGTGTACCTTTCTTTGCCTCTTGCATTGCATATTTGTCAATTATTTTATCTATGTATGAAGCTTGGGATAACACTATCATTTTGTTCTTTCGATCTCTGAAGAGACGAATAACTAGAACATAATTAGCTTCTCCTAAGTCCTTCATGTCAAACTGTTGGTGTAGCCAAAGCTTGACTGATGATAAGTTCCCTACATCATTCCCAATGAGTAGTATATCATCGACATAGAGTACCAAAAAGGCCACTTTTCCTTCTTCAATACGTTTATAAACACAGGGTTCATCAACGTTCTGCTCAAAACCAAATATCTTGATCACTTGATCAAATCTCTGGTTCCATGAGCGGGATGCTTGCTTTAATCCATAAATAGATCTAAGCAACTTGCAGACTTTTGTTTCTTGGCCTTTTGCCACGAACCCTTTGGGCTGTATCATGTAAATACATTCCTTAAGATGGCCATTCAAGAATGCTGTCTTAACATCCATTTGCCAGATCTCGTAATCGAGAGCCGCAGCAATGGATAATAGAATACGGATAGACTTCAGCATAGCAACAGGCGAAAAGGTTTCATCGTAATCGATTCTAGCCTTTTACGTGCACCCCTTTGCAACCAGTCTATCTTTGAAAGTTTTCACTCTCCCTTCTGCATCCTTCTTTCTTTTGTAGACCCACTTGCATCCAATGGGTTTCGTCCTATCCGGTGGATCTATAAGTTCCCAAACAGAGTTAGATTTCATAGAATCCATCTCATTGTTCATAACTTGTATCCAAGATTTAGAATCAACATCATTTATCGCTTCATCATAGGTGACTGGATCATCCTCATGCTCATGAGCCTCGGCCTGGTATACCTCAGTATTATACATGAAGAAATTAGGCTTCTTCAAAACCCTCCCACTACGATGAGGCACCCTAAATTGTTGATCGTCTGCAAGTCTTTCACTAGAACTCAAACTTGCATCCAAGACCGAAACCTGTGGAGCAGTTCTTTCACCCGATAACTCCTCTAGCACCAATTTGCTTTGAGGCTTAAAGTTATTCATGTGACTTTCCTCCAAGAATGTCGCATAGGTTGAAACAATGACTTTTTGTTTCTTCGGGTTATAGAACAGACCTCCCTTAGTTCCCTTAGGATACCCTACAAACATGCACAATCCTGATCTTGGTTCCAACTTTTTCGCATCCCCATCCTGTACATGTGCCGGGCAGCCCCATATTCTCATATGTCCAAGGGAGGGCGTCTTGCCACGTCACAATTCATACGGAGTTCTAAGAATTGATTTGCTTCGAACCTGGTTTAGAATATAGCACGCTGTTTGTAAAGCATATCCCTAGAATGATAACGACAGCGTTGAATAACTCATTATGGACCGCACCATATCCAACAAGGTCCTGTTTCTGCTTTCGGCTACACCATTCTGTTGTGGAGTACCAGGTGCAGTCAATTGGGATAAGATCCCATTCTCTGCAAGATATCCTAGAAATTCATCAGAAAGGTATTCGCCACCTCAATAAGATCGAAGTGTCTTTATAGATTTTATCCAATTGCTTTTCCACTTCCGCACGATACTCTTTGAACTTGTCAAAGGTTTCGCTTTTGCGTTGCATCAGATACATATATCCATACCTCGAATAATCGTCTATAAAGGAGACATAATACTCAAACCCTCCTCATGCTATGACGTTCATGGGGCCACATACGTCAGTGTGCACAACTTCTAAGAGTTCTTGAGCCCTTGTACCCTTAGCTTAAAAAGACCTCTTAGTCATTTTACCCTCGAGACAAGACTCACATTGAGGAAGATGTACCTCCTTTAGAGATTCTAGAGGACCGTCTTTCACTAATCTTTGAGTCCTATCCTAATTAATATGACCAAGTCTTAAATGCCAAAGATACGCCTTGTTAGAGTAAGAAACTTTCAACCTTTTAAAGTTATCTATTAATTCAGTGTCAAGTAGTGAGTACATCTTTGGTTTGATCAAATATAGGTTTCCATCCATCCATCCAAAACAGATAAAAGACTTATTTCTATGAATATCAACTCTTTTACTAAAAGAAACTAAATAAGAATCCTTTATTAAACAAGCTATTGATATAAGGTTCCTCCTAAAATTAGGAACATAAAAACTGTCTTTTAATAAAATAAACCTAAATTCATCAAAGTAAAGGTAAATATCTCCCACTGCCTCAGCCATCACCAAACTGCCGTCTCCAGTCTGCAACGAGAGGCTCCTATCATGTAGACTTCCCGTTTCCACGAACCCCTGCATAGAAACACAAACATGATTAGTGGCGCCTGAATCAATGACCCAAGTGTCTTTCGATTCTTCCACCAAACATGCTTCTAAGTAGTGAAGTTCCTTACCTTCCTTGTCCTTGGCAGTTAGGAATTCCCGGTAAGCCTTCTTGAAGTGACCTACCTTCCCATAGCTAAAGCACTTAGACTTTTTAGGGTCCCTGGGCTTCTTGTTCTTCTTCTTCTTTTTCCCATCCGAGACGGGAGGACTAGAAGAACTGGAAGCCGCTTGCTTCTGATTTGGCCTCTTTCTCTTCCATGAGGTTTTTGAAGATTCTGCCGAATTGGACTCTCCTTTGGGTTGGATCGCATCCTTATCCCTGATCATCCACTCATAAGCTTGGAGTTGCTTTATGAGCTCGGTGAGTCTTAACTCCCTTGTCATTAGATTATATGCGGCCTTAAACCCCACAAAATTCTTAGACAGAGTTTTAAACACCATTTCGATCTGGGTGTTGTAGTCTAACTCAGCATCATTTTTGACAGCCTCAGCGAAGAATCCCATTAGAGTGATCATATAGTCCTTTATCAGAGTACTTGCCTTTTGCCTAGAGTTAATAATACTGGTGATAGCAGACTGTCGAGCCAATTTTTCTTGGCCACCGAACATGTCCTCCAGATTTTCCATGATCTCTCTAGCAACTTGATAAGTCTCATGCTACTTTTGTAAAGCACTCGTCATGCTAGTAAGTATGTAGAACCGAGCTATCTCATTGGATTCTCTCCAGCAAGTATAGGCAACCGGGACCTCCTCAAGCGGTGTGTCAGGTTTGGGCCCAGATGGGCATGGTTTGTCCAGCACGAACTTGTGTCTCTCGCAGCTGAGAACTATAAGTAGATTTCTTTTCCAGTCTTTATAATTATCGCCATTCAGCTTATTTTTAGTAAGTATTGAAATGAGGGGTGTCGGTGATATTTTGAACTAAAATAAAATTATACTAGACATCATTACAAAGCCCAAGCAAATATATAGATAATTTAGCAAATAAAACATATAAGTATGTTCCTACATGAAACTTGAAAAAACATGTAGCATTGCAACGGTAATTCTCAGCACCTATTGCCCCAAGCCACCGAGGGGTGGTCATGAAACAAATAGCTGGAACATGGACCCTGTCCAATTAATATATGTTGCCTTAAATCCTCTAAGGTTAAGACATATATTAATAACCACTTATTTTGGTCACCAGTTTAGTTAACAAAGATTCTAGAGAAGGTTAATAACTAACGAGTCTTGAGTGTATAACTATTGTTTACATTGCCCGATCTACGTCCTACCAAGCCACCGAGGGGTGGTCATGAATAGGATCGTACCCGAACACGTTTTCCATATAGGAGATCCAACCTAGTATACTCGTGATAGTAAACACCTACCGAGGGGTGTGCTCAGGGCAGAATTGACGCGAGACGTTACCATGCATTCACATATGGATCAATAATGGAGGCCGTGGGTTTTGTTTGAAACCCTCTCCCACTCAATATTTTGAAAAACATGCAAGTTTTGATAAATATGTATGATCAATATAGTATGAGTGGCATTCACCTATTCTATATGACATGTTATCAAATATGCATATAAAACATCCATCAATATATATTTATACATCCATGACATATCACAAAAAAAATAATTGACAAAATAACCAGGCCATGGTTCCATCCTAGAACAAAGAAAATAAAGATTACAAAATTCCATCCAAAACATTCTTTGGGTCTTGAATTTTGTTCCGTCTTCTTGTATCCATCTTTATGTAGCCTCTCCATTTATTTCTCATCCCATGAATAATTTAAAATTTAAATCCCAAAAATTTAAATTTCAAATTCAAATTTCAAATTCGAATTTCAAATTTAAATTTCAAATTTAAATTTTAAACAATTTTAAATATCATGTGCAATAATATGTAATTTCAAAAATCTGAAATTTTTAATTACATATTTTTAAACATGATTTAAAAATTAAATCTCACATTTAAAAATAAAAAATTTTCGATTTTTGAACCGTCGGCCCACTGGCCTCGGAGGCCGGCAGCTACCGTGGGCAGCCCCCAGCCCCCGAGGGGCTGACAGCCTACGGTTGCACCATGTGTAGCCTTGCCGGTCTGCAGGCTAAGCTTGCAGCCCTAGGCTGCAAGCCCAGGCTGCGGCCAGCCCTTGGGGGGGCCACGGCCACCCTCGGCTGCAGGCAAAGCCTGCGACCGTGGGTGGTCCTGGCCTGTATAGGGGTTGCCGCAGCCCCATCCTGCCCGAGGGCAGGGGCTGCAGCCCCACCAAGGTCGATGGCCTATCCCGAGGGGTCGTGTCTCGATTTTCATGCCATATTCCAATTTACCCACTAGGATCTCCAAAAATTAATTTGAATCCTAATTAAATTGAAATTTTCCATATAATCAAAATTTCAACCTTTAAATTAAATTTAACTTTTAGGAAAAATAAATTACGGTCTTCTAACTTTAATCTCCTCTAAGCATAATTACATAAAAAATCCTAAACTATTTCTGGTGTAAAAAAATCCTAATCATAATAATTCTAAGAGACAAAATTAAAATCCATGGGAAAATTACAGTGTTAATAAATTGCTCCGATGGTTATATAAAAATTCCTAGATACAATTTTTTCTAAATTCTAAGGAATCATAACCGGCAAAAACAAGCATGCTTATAATAATTTAGAAAATTAAAATAACCACATACTACATACATAATCCATGATAACAACATAAAGGAATCCTAGAATGCCACTCTCTAAATATCAAATCCATACATAAATAAAAAGACTAATTAATTGTCTAATTTATGTACATGGCATAGTCATGAGATGACTCTAATACCAATTGTAGGAAATAAATCCGTAAAAACGTATCAGAGTGGCGCAGTGGAATAATAAAAATTTTTCAAGATCGTTAAATATCTCATGATGCCATATACAATAAATCAACATCAATTTAAACTCATACCTTGAGGACGTCAATCTGCAGGAGGAGAATGACCGAAAGGCTTCAACCAACTAGCCTTCTCTACTATTCTCCAATTCCCGAATGACTGAGTGTGTGGGCACTCTGAACCTCGATCGGTATGCTAGCACTGCTAGTCTTCTTCTGACCACCTAGATCTCTAAAGAACATATTTGCTTATATTTACTTTAACATGTAAATAGAATGAGGACAAACAGCAATGTAATGAATAACCTCTATATATAATTTTATTATCCAGTTTAAAATAAATACATTAAAATGTCTCTAATGCTTAGGGCATTTCCTGACACGTGTATCTGGGCAAAGCAGGTGGTGGCGTCATTATCCTACTCTCCGGAGGATCTGTAACTGGTACTGTGCTCTTTGGTAGAAATTACTGTATCATAATATGCCTAAACTCAACCCGGTCAAGCCCTAACAGCATGTCCTGATCACAATACTCCCAGTATATCCGGGCATCTTCGTGGAAGGTGCCGACTGCCAACTCTAGACCGTGGCACTGGCGGCTCAGGCGTCGGTGGTCGATTTACTACTCGCTGGGGCATGGACAGCCTAATCACAGACTTGGTCCATACCTAATCGGTCCTTTCGGTCTATACAGCTGAGGTCGCACATATGGTGGCCTAGTAATCCTATATCCTATAAAATACATAACCTTGTATAAACAAATAGCTAACTAACTTAAAGAAAGCTAACTTACTTGGATTGACGAACAGGCTGCGCTTTGTGCTAGTAGGGATATGGTCAACTGGTCTGATACTAACCTGTGATGCCTCCAATTTTGGCCACGCGAAACTGTAACAATCCAACTCTGTAACCGATGGCGATAGCCCGTAAACCTCATTGAGTAGTCAAAACTTTCTCTTATTTTTAAATCTTTGTATTTTGAAGCTCATCATTTTTTTTTTCAAAATACTTTTCTTGCATGAAAGCCTTGTATGAATGCCATATAAAATTTAAAACTATACTTTAGTTGTCTTTTTGTAATATGAAATAATTTACATAAATACAATTTTCTCAACTTTGTATCTCAAATATATTTTCTTCAAATTCCCTCTCTTAACACTCAGCAGAAGACTGGTAGCAGGACCATAATCCACAGTGGAATTCCCTATTCCAATGGCACCACATATCCTAGCACCATCCAGAGTATCTACTGGACAAGTTTCTTACCTGCAACATGAACAAACCGGTGAGCTAACAGGCTTAGCAAGTTTAAACATACATACTATAAATCACATAAATTCAAAAATATCAATAATAAAATTTTCTATGAATAATACTACTCATCCATGAATGGTACTATTCATCCGTGAACAGTACTTTGACTTTTGACTAATGAATAGTAACTTTGACTCTGATTAGGTACTATTCACGTCACTTTGACCGAGTATACTACACGTAACTTTAGTGTCGGTTATGCTCAATTATGCTTATTTATGGCTTTCATTAAATTTTTGGTCATTATCTTTGTTAGGTTCTGGTTTTGAGCTCATATTGGCCATACCAATTTGATATACATGCTAACTATGAAGGGCCTGAGGAGCGACCCTCTGGCAACTCCTTCACAGTCCATCATCGCCCGAAGTGGTTCTTGTGTCCCCGAAGGACTTGTAAACCCCCACCTTATTGGAGGCTAGTATGCCAAAAGTGGTTTCATTACCATCTTTCAATTATAGTTCTAACTGGGTGGCATTAATCATCACTTCAAAGTCAGGAACCCTTAATACCCGTAGGACTTTACACATTCTTTCTTTAAAAGGTGTGTCTTAAATTTAGTCACACTCTTTCTGTAGTGTACCCATAGTACACCTCTCACTTTATCATTTTTCTGGGTGTTTTAGTCTAACTACACCCTAGTGCCCGTAGGACTTAACAGCTAATGTAAAATTAGTACATAATTAAATATCACAGTATTTCATGTTGCATACATGAAAATGCTTGAACTTACCACAACTACGATAACGTCCACTTTCAGAAGTCCTCTGTAGTTTTGTTTTCATCTCTAGTTTGGGTCCCTATAGACAAAATATTGTCTGTTAATTCCCATCATCATTTATTGTTTTGCATATATTCATTTTGTTATTAGCATTTGAACATATTTCATCTCTCTATGTGATACACTGCCTTATACATGCCTGTGTTCCAGAGTACACACTTGTGTACTTCATAAACTTTGGATTTCAACTTTAAAAATCTTAGTTGTGACCTCTAGAATTTTATTTAAGGCATTCTAGGTCCTTAACAGTCCTTTCTAAGCATTTTGAAAATATTTGGTCAAAATAATCATTTTGCCCCGGCGGGTCTTACAGGAAAAAAATCAGTAAAAAACACATCAGAGCGGCGTAGCGAAATAATAAAAAATTTTACAAGATCGTTAAATATCTCGTGATGCCATATACAATAAACTAACAACAATAAAACTCATACCTCAAGAGGATGCCAATACTGCAGGAGGAGAATGATCGGAGGGCTTTAACCAACTAGCCTTCTCTACTATTCTCTAATTCTTGGATGGCAGAGTGTGTGGGCACTCGGTTCCTCGACTGGTATGCTAGCACTACTAGTCTTCTTCCGACCACCCAGATCTCTAAAGAACTTATTGTCACGTTGAGTTGTGCGACAATAAGCTTGATCACCTGAGAGTCTGTGATCTGAGAAAATCGAAGTGGCAGGACCTCTATTTATAGACTAGCATGAGGTGATCCCTTGAATTCGAATTGGACTAGGAGAAGATTTTCTCTCTTATCCACTCACAAAATCTAAAATTTTCAAGGCATTATCCAACCAAAAAATTTCAGCTATTTTAGGGATTATCCAATCCAAATTCAAATAGGATTTTTACTTGAATTTTATCTCCTTATTTATCCATAAATAACCGAATTTCCGTAGGCCATAAACAAGGCTAGATTCGGCTACTTTAATGTGAGGAGAATCCAAATTCAAATAGGATTTTTCTAGCTTGAATTTAATCTTACCCTTATCCATTAAAACCAAAAATCTCTCTTGAGATTATCCAATAATTTTTGGTCAAAATAGGGAGGGAGAGAATCAAAATTCAACTAGGATTTTCTCGCTTGAATTTCCCTTGAACCTTATCCACAAAAACCGAATATCTAGGAGGATTTTCCTCAACAAAATTTTGGCCACTTTTGTTAGAATTAGGATTCAAAATTCAAGTAGGATTCAAACAAGATTTTCCTCTCCATAATCCAACTTAAATTCAAATTCTAACCCAGTGGAATTATCCACAAAGAATTTGAATTCCACTAGGACTGTGATTCAAAATTTGAATTCAAATTTCAAAGTTCAAATTTCAAAATTCAAACTTCAAATTCAAATTTCAAATTTCAAATTTCAAATTTAAATTTCAAATTCGAATTTCAAATTCGAATTTCAAATTCGAATTTCAAATTCGAATTTCAAATTTAAATTTCAAATTCAAATTTCAAATTTCAAATTTAAATTTCAAATTTCAAAATTCAAATTTCAAAATCCACAAAAAGTTGTATTTCAAATTTTGTTCTCATAGATAATTTTTTACAACTCCAATCTAATCTCAAATAAAATCATGGCAACTTTATTTGGAGTTCAAATAATTGTGTACTCTATTATCCAAACTAAAATCCGAATTCAATCAGAGAGAATCTTGTCCACCATCCTGATCCTATGTCAACACCATCCATGCAAAGTCAACTAGCCAATAAGCATACACTGATCAATTTGCCAACCGTTAAGGAATTAAGTGGAGCTAGTACAGGGAACAATTGGACATGTATAATTAAGCTCCTATGAATCCATATGATCATCATTCTATACCGAACATCTCAATCATATGATCACTAATTTCAGAGTCACACTACTATAAACCTGAAACTGAAATCCCAATTATATACCATATTACGAAAGCCTGTGACAAGCTAATGTCCAATGACCTTGTCTTGTATGCAAAACCCTCATATGATATCCATGATCAGCCTTAGGTCAAAGTCCGTTCAATTCTACTGATCAGGCTATCTTAAAGTTCCATTATACTAACGAACAAGAAAATGATTATTCACCATATACGAATAAGAAGTCATCTGCCCAGTAGACGACCCAAGGCCTTGTTCATTTTCACATCCAGTATAATACCTTTAAAAGGATACCCTTAACTTTTTAGAGCTATGATTCTGATATCTGTAAACAAACCTTTCATCGTATACAAGTCATGCACCCAATGAACCGGTCTATAAGCTTACTACATCTGAGACACTTTAGTTATTGGATCATCAAAGTACACAAGTCATATACATGAAGTAATTCGTTTACTCAGGATTAAGGTTATTGCATAATGAACGTCAAAAGTAGATTGATCTACTCATAGTGGACTATGTAGATTAATCATGCTTTAGTCCCGGTCTAATATGTCACCACCAAGCAATATATCTATGTCTCTACTTGGGAGTGTATACTTCAGACAATTAAGACAAACCGTCCCCAACATGGCTTTAGTTAACATTATAGTCTTAACACGAGATAGATGCTCGGTCTAACCCCATAGACTATAAACCTTAGTTTAGACTGCTTACTTTAGAACATTGTCTTCTCGCATTGCATACAACGTTCTAACAGTTTTAACACAAGTAGTCAGTGAGCCATATTTGCTTACATTTACTTTAACATGTAACTAGAATAAGGATAAACAGAAATGTAATGAATAACCTCTATATTATAATTTTATTATCCAATTCAAAATAAATACATCAAAATGTCTCTAATGCTTAGGGTATTTTCTAACAATCTCTCACTTGCCCTAAGCTAGCAGATGTGCTATGTTACATATCCCCATCCCCTCAACATACCTTTCAAAGCTTCTAGCCACCAAAGTCTTAGTAAACGGATTGGCAAGATTGTCCTTGGACGCGATCTTACATACAACCACTTGTCCTGTCTCCACGTGCCCTCTTATAATGGGATACCTCCGATCTATGTGTTTGGTCCTCTTGTGGTGCTGAGATTATCTTCTGTTGGCAATAGCTCCAGTGTTATAATAGTAAAGTGTGATAGGCTTGTCAACACTCGGAATGACCTCAAGGTCTCTAAAGAACTTGCGGAGCCAAACCGCTTCTTTAGATGCCTCAGCCGCAGCCACATACTCAGCCTCTATCGTAGAGTCAACTGTGCAATCTTGCTTCACGCTCCTCCACATAATGGTGTAGGAAATAAATTGGCAAAAACGTATCAGAGTGGTGCAGCGGAATAATAAATTTTTTTTTAAGATCATTAACTATCTCATGATGCCATATATAATAAACCAATAACAATTTAAACTCATACCCCAAGGATGCCAATCTGTAGGAGGAGAATGATCGGAGGGCTTCAACCAACTAGCCTTCTCCACTATTCTCCAATTCCTGAATGGCTGAGTGTGTGGGCACTCTGAACCTCAATCGGTATGCTAGCACTACTAGTCTTCTTCCGACCACCTAGATCCCTAAAGAACTTATTGTCATGGTGAGTTATGCAACAATAAGCCTGCTCACCTGAGAGTCTGTGGTCTGAGAGAACTGGAGTGGTAGGACCTCTATTTATAGACTTGCATGAGGTGATCCTCTGAATTCGAATTGGATTAGGAGAAGATTTTCTCCCTTATCCACACATAAAATCTGAAAATTCAAGGGCCAATATCCACCAAAAGAATTAGGCCATTTTGTGGATTTTATGTTCAAAATTCAAATAGGATTTTAACTTGAATTTTATCTCCTCATTCCCTCACAAAAACCAATTCCCCTTTGTGCCAAAAACATGACTAGATTCGGTCATTAAGGTGTGAGGAGAATCAAAATCCAAATAGGATTTTCTAGCTTGAATTTTATCTCATCCTTATCCTATTAAAACCAAAAAATCTCCTTAAAGATACACTCAATAATTTCGGCCACAAATAGCGAGGAGAGAATCCAAATTCAACTAGGATTGAAACTTGAATTTTTCCCTGAACCTTATCCACAAAAAAACCGAAAATTCCATGAGGATTTTCCCTAAAATTTTCGACCAAGTTAGTTAGGATTTGGATTCAAAATTTAAGTAGGATTCAAACAAGATTTTCCTCTTCATAATTCAACTCAAATTTGAATTCTAGCCTTGTGGAATTATCCACAAAGAATTCGAATTCCACTTGGACTGTAATTCAAAATTTGAATTTCAAAATTCAAAATTCAAAATTCAAATTCAAAATTCAAATTTTAAATTTTAAATTTCAAATTTAAATTTCAAATTCAAATTTCAAATTCGAATTTCAAATTTAAATTGCAAATTTAAATTTCAAATTCAAATTTCAAATTTCAAATTTCAAATTTTAAAATCCACAAACAGTTGTATTTCAAACTCTTGTTCTCGTGGATAATTTTCTACAACTCCAATCCAATCTCAAATAAAATCATGGTAACTTTATTTGGAGTTCGAATAATTGTGTACTCTATTATCCAAAATAAAATCTAAATTCAACTAGAGAGAATGTTGTCCACCATCCTAATCCTATGTCAACACCATCCATGCATAATCAACTAGCCAATAGCATACACAAATCAATTTGCCAAATGTTAAGGAATTATATGGAGCTAGTAGAGGGACCAATTGGACATATATAATCGGGCTCTCATGATTCCATATGATCATCATTCTGTACCGAACAACTCAATCATATAATCACTAATTTTAGAGTCACACCACTATAAACCTGAAACTGAACTCTCAATTATATACCGTATTATGTAAGCCTGTGACGAGCTACTATCCAATGACCTTGTCATATATGCAGAACCCTCATACGATATCCATGATCAGCCTTAGATCAAAGTCCATTTAATCATACTGATCAAGCTATTTTAAAGTTCCATTATACTACCGAATAAGAAAATGATTGTTCACTATATGTGAATAAGAAGTCATCCGCCCAGCAGATGACCCAAGGCCGTGTCCATTTTCACATCCAGTATAATGCCTTTAAGAGGATACCCTTAACTCCTTATTAGAGCTATGATTCCGATATCTGTAAACAAACCCTTCATCGTATACAAGTCATACACCCAACGAACTGGTCTATAAGCTTACTACATCTGAAACGCTTTAGCCATTGGAACATCAAAGTACACAAGTCATATACGTGAAGTAGTTCATTCACTCAGGATTAAGGTTACTGCACAATGAACATCGAAAGTAGATTGATCCACTCATAGCGGACTACGTAGATCAATCACGCTTTAGTCCCTGTCTAATATGTCACCCCCAAGCAACATATCTATGTCTCTACTTGGGAGTCTATGCTCCAGACAGTGAAGACAAACCGTCCCCACCATAGCTTTAGACAACATAATAGTCCTAACATGAGTTAGATGCTCGGTCTAACCCCATAGACTACAGACCTTAGTTTAGATTGCTTACTTTAGAACATTGTCTTCTCACATACAAAAGTCCATTGCATGCAATGTTCTAACAATTTTAACATAAGCAGTCAGGGAGCTATATTTGCTTATATTTACTTTAACATGTAAATAGAATGAGGACAAACAACAGTGTAATGAATAACCTCTATATATATAATTTTATTATCCAGTTCAAAATAAATAAATCAAAATGTCTCTAATGCTTAGGGCATTTCCTAACAATCTCCCATTTGCCCTAAGCTAGTAGATGTGCTATGTTATGCGTCCTTATCACCTCTACATGCCTCTCAAAGCTTCTAGCCACCAAAATCTTAGTAAAGGGATCGACAATGTTGTCCTCAGACGCGATTTTACATACATCTACTTGTCTTGTCTCTACGTGCCCTCTAAAAATGTCATATCTCCGATCTATGTGCTTGGTCCTCTTGTGGTGTCGAGATTCCCTTGTGTTGGCAATAGCCCTAGTGTTATCACAGTAAAGTGTGATAGGCTTGTCAACACCCAGAATGACCTCAAGGTCTCTAAAAAACTTGCGGAGCCAAACCGTTTCTTTAGATGCCTCAGCCACAGCCACATACTCAGCCTCCATAGTAGAGTCAGTTGTGCAACCCTGCTTCATGCTCCTCTACACGATGGCACATCCTCCGAGCAAGACACTGATCCAGATGTTGATTTCCTCGAATTCTTGCAAGTCTGGAAGTCTGAGTCCATATATCCTACGGGTGATAGGTCCCCTCCAGAATACACCAGCATATAATCCCTTGTTCTCTTAAGATACTTGAGTATATGCTTTACTGCTTGCTAGTGCTTGGTTCCAGGATTCGCTTGATATCGACTCACCATACTTACTGTAAAACATATGTCCGGGCGAGTGCAAAGAATAGTGTACATAAGGCTACCCACAGCGGGTGCATAAAGGACCTTACTCATACGCTCTCTGTCTTCCGATGTCTTGGGACAGTCATCCAATGAAAGAGTTAGATCGGCAATGGAAGGTTGTGAACCTTTCTTTGCCACTTGCATTGCATATTTGTCAATTATTTTATCTATGTATGAAGCTTGAGATAACGCTATCATTTTATTCTTTCGATCTCTGAAGAGACGAATGCCTAGAACATAATTAGCTTCTCCCAAGTCCTTCATGTTAAACTATTGGTGTAGCCAAAGCTTGACCGATGATAAGTTCCTTACATCATTCCCAATGAGTAATATATCATCGACATAGAGTACCAGAAAGGCCACTTTTCCATCTTCAATACGTTTATAAACACAGGGTTCATCAACGTTCTGCTCAAAACCAAATATCTTGATCACTTGATCAAATCTCTGGTTCCATGAGTGGGATGCTTGCTTTAATCCATAAATAGATCTAAGCAACTTGCAGACTTTTGTTTCTTGGCCTTTTGCCACGAACACTTCGGGCTGTATCATGTAGATACATTCCTCAAGATGGCCATTCAAGAATGCTGTCTTAACATCCATTTGCCATATCTCATAATCGAGAGCCGCAGCAATGGACAAAAGAATACTGATATACTTCAGCATAGCAACAGGCGAAAAGGTTTCATCGTAATCGATTCTAGCCTTTTATGTGCACCCCTTTGCAACCAATCTATCTTTGAAAGTTTCCACTCTCCCTTCCGCATCCTTCTTTCTTTTGTAGACCCAATTGCATCCAATGAGTTTCGTCCCATCTGACAGATCTATAAGTTCCCAAACAGAGTTAGATTTTATAGAATCCATCTCATTGTTCATAGCTTGTATCCAAGATTTAGAATCAACATCATTTATTGCTTCGTCATAGGTGACTGGATCATCCTCATGCTCGTGAGCCTCGGCCTGGTATACCTCTGTATCATACATGAAGAAATTAGGCTTCTTCAAAACCCTTCCACTATGACGAGGCACCCTAAATTGTTGATCATCTGCAAGTCTTTCACCAGAACTCAAACTTGCATCTAAGATTGAAACCTGTGGAGAAGTTCTTTCACCCTATAACTCCTCTAGCACCAATTTGCTTCGAGGCTTAAAGTCATTCATGTGACTTTCCTCCAAGAATGTCGCATAGGTTGAAACAATGATTTTTTGTTTCTTCGAGTTATAGAATAGACCTCGCTTAGTTCCCTTAGGATACCCTACAAACATGTACAATTCTGATCTTGGTTCCAACTTCTTTGCATCCCCATCCAGTACATGTGCCGGGCAGCCCCATATTCTCATATGTCCAAGGGAAGGCTTCCTGCTACGCCACAATTCATACGGAGTCTTGGGAATTGATTTGCTTGGAACCTGGTTTAGAATATAGCACGCCGTTTATAAAGCATATCCCCAGAATGATAATGGCAGCATTGAATAACTCATCATGGACCATACCATATCCAACAAGGTCTTGTTTATTCTTTCAGCTACAGCATTCTATTGTGGAGTACCAGGTGTAGTCAATTGGGATAATATCCCATTCTCTACAAGATGCCCTAGAAATTCGTCGAAGAGGTATTCGCCACCTCGATCAGATCTAAGTGTCTTTATGGATTTATCTAATTGCTTTTCCACTTTCGCATGATAATCTTTGAACTTGTCAAAGGTTTCGCTCTTGCGCTGCATCAGATACACATATCCATACCTCGAGTAATCGTCTATAAAGGGGACATAATACTCGAACCCTCCGCGTGCTGTGATGTTCATGGGGCCATATACGTCAGTGTGCACAATTTCTAAGAGCTTTTATGCCTTAATACCCTTAGTTCTAAAAGACCTCTTAGTCATCTAACCCTCAAGATAAGACTCACATTGAGGAAGACGTACCTCCTCCAGAGATTCTAGAGGATCATCTTTCACTAACCTTTGAATCCTATCCTGATTAATATGACCAAGTCTTAAATGCTAAAGATATGCCTTGTTAGAGTGAGAAACTTTCAACCTCTTAGAGTTATCTATTAATTTAGTGTCAAGCAGTGAGTACATCTTTGGTTTGATCAAATATAGGTTTCCATCCATCCATCCATCCATCCAAAACAGATAAAAGACGTATTTCTATGAATATCAAATCTTTTACTAAAAGAAACTAAATAAGAATCCTTTATTAAACAAGCTATTGATATAAGGTTTCTCCTAAAATTAGGAACATAAAAACAGTCTTTTAATAAAATAAACCTAAATTCATCAAAATAAAGATAAATATTTCCCACTGCCTCAGCCACCACCAAGCTACCATCTCTAGTCCGCAATGAGAGGTTCTTATCATGTAGACTTCTTGTTTCCACGAATCCCTGCATAGAAACACAAACATGATTAGTGGTGCCCGAATCAATGACCCAAGTGTCTTTCGATTCTTCCACCAAACACGCTTGGAACCTGGTTTAGAATATAGCACGCCGTTTATAAAGCATATCCCCAGAATGATAATGGCAGCATTGAATAACTCATCATGGACCATACCATATCCAACAAGGTCTTATTTATTCTTTCAGCTACAGCATTCTATTGTGGAGTACCAGGTGCAGTCAATTGGGATAAAATCCTGTTCTCTACAAGATATCCTAGAAATTCATCGGAGAGATATTCGCCACCTCGATCAGATCGAAGTGTCTTTATGGATTTATCCAATTGCTTTTCCACTTCCGCATGATACTCTTTGAACTTGTCAAAGGTTTCGCTCTTGCGGTGCATCAGATATACATATCCATACCTCGAGTAATCATCTATAAAAGAGACATAATACTCAAACCCTCCTCATGCTGTGACGTTCATGGGGCCACATACGTCAGTATGCACAATTTCTAAGAACTCCTGAGCCCTTGTACCCTTAGCTCCAAAAGACCTCTTAGTCATCTTACCCTCTAGACAAGATTCACATTGGGGAAGTCGTACCTCCTCCAGAGATTCCAGAGGACCGTCTTTCACCAATCTTTGAATCCTATCCTAATTAATATGACCAAGTCTTATATGCCAAAGATACGCCTTGTTAGAGTGAGAAACTTTCAACCTTTTAGAGTTATCAATTAATTCAGTGTCAAGCAGTGAGTACATCTTTGGTCTGATCAAATATAGGTTTCCATCCATCCATCCAGAACAGATAAAAGACTTATTTCTACGAATATCAACTCTTTTACTAAAAGAAACTGAATAAGAATCCTTTATTAAACAAGCTACCGATATAAGATTCCTTCTAAAATTAGGAACATAAAAACAGTCTTTCAATAAAATAAACCTAAATTGATCAAAATAAAGGTGAACATCTCCCACTGCTTCAGCCACCACAAAGCTACCATCTCCAGTCCGCAACGAGAGGCTCCTATCATGTAGACTTCTCGTTTCCACGAACCCCTGCATAGAAACACAAACATGATTAGTGGCGCCCGAATCAATGACCCAAGTGTCTTTCGATTCTTCCACCAAACACGCTTCTAAGTAATGAAGTTCCTTACCTTCCTTGCCCTTGGAGGCTAGGAATTCCCGGCAAGCCTTCTTGAAGTTACCTACCTTCCCACAATGGAAGCATTTGGACTTTTTAGGGTCCTTTGGCTTCTTGTTCTTCTTCTTCTTCTTCCCGTCCGGGACAGGAGGATTAGAAGAACTGGAAGCCACTTGCTTCTTATTTGGCCTCTTCCTCTTCCGTGAGGGATTGGAAGATTCCGCCAAATTGGCCTCTCCTTTAGGTCGGACCGTATCCTCATCCCTGATCATCCGCTCATAAGCCTGTAGTTGCTTCATGAGCTCGGTAAGTCCTAACTCCTTTGTCGCCAGATTGTATGCGGCCTTAAACCCCACAAAATCTTTAGACAGAGTCTTGAACACCATCTCGATCTGGGTGTTATAGTCCAACTCAGCACCATTCTCAGCAGCCTCAGCGAAGAATCCCATTAGAGTGATCATATGGTCCTTCACCGGAGTACCCGCCTTTTGCTTGGAGTTCATAATGCTCGTGATAGCAGACTGTCGAGCCAATTTTTCTTGGCCTCCGAACATGTCTTCCAGATTGTCCATGATCTCCCCGCAACTTGATAAGTCTCATGCTGCTTTTGTAAAGCACTCGTCATGCTAGCAAGGATGTAGCATCGAGCTATCTCATTGGATTCTTTCCAACGATTATAGGCAACCGGGACCTCCTCAAGTGGTGTGTCAGGTTTGGGTCCAGGTGGGCATGGTTCCTCCAGTACGAACTTGTATCTCTCGCAGCTGAGAACTATTAATAGATTCCTTTTCCAGTCTTTATAATTATCGCCATTCAACTTATTTTCAGTAAGTATTGAAATGAGGGGTGTCGGTGACATTTTGAACTGAAATAAAATTATACTAGACATCATTACAAAGCCCAAGCAAATATACAGATAATTTAGCAAATAAAACATACAAGTATGTTCCTACGTGAAACTTGAAAAAACATGTAGCATTGCAACGGTAATTCTCAGCACCTATTGCCCCAAGCCACCGAGGGGTGGTCATGAAAACAAATAGCCGGAACATGGACCCCGTCCAATTAATATATGTTACCTTAAATCCTCCTAGGTTAAGACATATATTAATAACCGCTTATTTGGCCACCAGTTTAGCTAACAGAGCTTCTAGGGAAGGTTAATAACTAAACGAGTTTTGAGTGTATAACCATTGTTTACGTAGCCCGATCCATGTCCTACCAAGCCATCGAGGGGTGGTCATGAATAGGATCGCACCCGAACATGTTTTCCACATAGGAGATCCAATCTAGTATACCGGCGGCGGTAAACACCTACCGAGGGGTGTGGTCAGGGCAGAACTGACGCGAGGCGTTACCATGCTTTCACATATGGATCAACAATGGAGGCCGTGGGTTTTGTTTGAAACCCTCTCCCACTCAATATTTTTAAAAACATGCAAGTTTTGACAAATTATGTATGATCAATATAGTATGAGCGACACTCACCTATCCTATATGACATGTTATCAAATATGCACACAAAGCATCCATCAATACATATTTATACATCCATGACATATCACAGAAAAATAATTGACAGAATAACCAAGCTATGATACCATCCTAGAACAAAGAAAATAAAGATTACAAAATTGCATCCAAAGCATTCTTTTGGTCTTGAATTTTGTTCCGTCTTCTTGTATCCTTCTTTATGTAGCCTCTCCATTTATTTCTCATCCCATGATTATTTAAAATTTAAATATCCAAAAATTTAAATTTCAAATTCAAATTCCAAATTCGAATTTCAAATTTAAATTTCAAACAATTTTAAACATCATGTGTAATAATATGTAATTTCAAAAAATTCAAATTTTTAATTACATATTTTTTAAACATGATTTAAAATTAAATCTCAAATTTAAAAATCAAAATTTTCTGATTTTTGGACCGTCGGACCGCCGCCCCCGTAGGCGGCAGCCGCCGTGGGCAACCACCAACCCCGGAGGGGTTGGCAGCCCACGGCTGCCCCTTGTGCAGCCCTGCCGGGCAGCAGGCCAAAGCCTGCAGCGCCAAGCTGCACGCCCAAGCTGGGCGCAGCAGCCGGCAGGCTGCACGCCCAGGCTACGGCCAGCCTTGGGCAGGCCGCGGCCACCCTTGGCTGCAGGTCAAGCCTGCGGCCGGGGTGGTGTGGGCCTGCACAGGGGCTGCCGCAGTCCCATCCTGCCCGAGGACAGGGGCTGCAGCCCCACCAAGGTTCGTCGGCCTATCCCGAGGGGTCGTGTCTCGATTTTCAGGCCATATTCCAATTTACCTATTAGGATCTCCAAAAATTAATTTGAATCCCAATTAAATTGAAATTTTCCACACAATCAAAATTTCAACCTTTAAATCAAATTTAATTTTTTGGGAAAAATAAATTACGGTCTTCAATCTTCAATCTCCTCCAAGAATAATTACATAAAAATTCCTATACCGTTTCCGGTGTACAAAATTCTAACCGTAAAATTCTAAGAGACAAAAAATTAAAATCCATGGGAAAATTACAGTGTTAATAAACTGCTCCCATGGTTACATAAAAAATTCCTAGATACAATTTTTCTAAATTCTAAGGAACCATAACCGGTATAAACAAGCATGCTTATAATAATTCAAAAAATTAAAATAACCACATACTTTATACATAATCCATGATAACAACATAAAGGAACCCTAGAATGCCACTCTCTAAATATCAAATCCATACATAAATAAAAAGACTAAGTAATTGTCTAATTTATGTACATGGCATAGTTATGAGATGGCTCTGATACCAATTGTAGGAAAATAAATCGGTAAAAACGTATCAGAGTGGCGCAGCAGAACAATAAAAATTTTTAAGATCGTTAAATATCTCATGATGCCATATACAATAAACCAACAACAATTAAAACTCATACCTCAAGGACGCCAATCTTGCAGGAGGAGAATGACCGGAGGCTTCAACCAACTAGCCTTCTCTACTATTCTCCAATTCCCGAATGGCTGAGTGTGTGGGCACTCTGAACCTCGATCGGTATGCTAGCACTGCTAGTCTTCTTCCGACCACCCCGATCTCTAAAGAACTTTATTGTCACGATGAGCTGTGAAACAATAAGCCTGCTCACCTGAGAGTCTGTGGTCTGAGAGAACTGGAGTGGCAGGACCTCTATTTATAGACCTGCATGAGGTGATTCTCTGAATTCGAATTGGACTAGGAAAAGATTTTCTCCCTTATCCAAACCCATAAAATCCAAATTTTTCCAAGGGAGAATCTCGACAAAAAATTCGGTTTTTCTTAGGATAAATCCAATCCAAATCTCAACAAGATTTTAACTAGAATTTTATCTCCCTTTTTCAACCCAAAAAATCCGAAAATTTCAAGGTGAATCTTCCCTAAAGATTTCGGCCATTATGGATAAGGGAGAATCAAAAATTCCACTAGGTTTTTCAAGCTTGAATCTCATCTCAACCTTATCCAAAATAACCGAATTTCCTAGGAGAGATACTCCCTAATTTCGGCAACTTTTCAGGGAAGGAGAGAATCCAAATTCAACTAGGATTGAAACTTGAATTTTCCCTTGAATCCTATCCACAAAAAAACCGAAATTTGCTTGAGGATTATCCTCAAAATTTCATCCTTTATTTGTTGGGATTTGGATTCAAAATTCAAGTAGGATTCTAACAAGATTATCCTCTCCAAATCCAACTCAAATTCGAATTTCAAACCTTGTGGATTTTCCACAACAAATTCGAATCCTACTTGGACTGTGATTCAAAATTTGAATTTTAAATTTCAAATTCAAATTTCAAATTTCAAATTTCAAATTTCAAATTTAAATTTCAAATTTAAATTTCAAATTCAAATTTCAAATTCGAATTTCAAATTCAAATTTCAAATTCAAATTTCAAATTCAAATTTCAAATTCAAAATTCAAAATTCAAAATTCAAAATTCAAATTTCGAATTTCAAAATTCAAATTTCAAAATCCACAAAACGGTTGTGTTTCATATTCTTGTTCTCATGGATAATTTTCTACAACTCCAATCCAATCTCAAATAAAATCATGGCAACTTTATTTGGAGTTCGAATAATTGTATACTCTATTATCCAAAACAAAATCTGAATCCAACCGGAGAAAATCTTGTCTACCATCCTAATCCTGTGTCATCACCATCCATGCATAATAAACTAGCCAATAGCATACACAAATCAATTTGCCAAACATTAAGGAATTATGTGGAGCTAGTAGAGGGATTGATTGGACATATATAATCGGGCTCCCGTGATTCCATATGATCATCATTCTTTACCGAACAACTCAATCATATGATCACTAGTTTCAGAGTCACACCACTATAAACCTGAAACTGAACTCCCAATTATATACCGTATTACGTAAGCCTGTGATGAGCTACTATCCAATGACCTTGTCATATATGCAAAACTCTCATATGATATCCATGATCAGCCTTAGGTCAAAGTCCGTTTAATCCTACTGATCATGCTATATTAAAGTTCCATTATACTACCGAATCAAGAAAATGATTATTCACCATATGTGAATAAGAAGTCATCCACCTAGCAGACGACCCAAGGCCTTGTCCATTTTCACATTCAGTATAATGCCTTTAAGAGGATACCACTCCTCAGAGCTATGATTCCGATATCTGCAAACAAACCCTTCATCGTATACAAGTCATGCACCCAACGAACCGGTCTATAAGCTTACTACCTCTGAGACGCTTTAGCCATTGGAACATCAAAGTACACAAGTCATATACATGAAGTAGTTCATTTACTCAGGATTAAGGTTATTGCACAATGAACGTCAAAAGCAGATTGATCCACTCAAAGCGGACTACGTAGATTAATCACACTTTAGTCCCGGTCTAATATGTCACCACCGAGCAACATATCCATGTCTCTACTTGGGAGTCCAGCTCCAGACAGTCAAGACAAACCGTCCCCTCTAAGGCTTTAGACAACATAATAGTCCTAACATGAGTTAGATGCTCGGTCTAACCTCATAGACTATAGACCATAGTTTAGACTGCCAACTTTAGAACATTGTCTTCTCGCATACAAAAGTCCATTGCATGCAACGTTCTAATAGTTTTAATACAAGCAGTCAGTGAGCCATATTTGCTTACATTTACTTTAACATGTAAATAAGACGAGGACAGATAGCAATGTAATGAATAACCTCTATGTATAATTTTATTATCCAGTTCAAAATGAATACATCAAAATGTCTCTAATACTTAGGGCATTTCCTAACATGGCATAGTTTATTTCGGAGATAGAGTGTGGGTTCCAAAGGATGAAGAACTCAGGAAAAGAATCCTTTTAGAGGCCCATAACAAGCCATACTCGGTACATGCAGGGGTAAATAAGATGTACCAGGACTTAAAAGAGAGCTTTTGGTGGCCAAAAATGAAAAATGGTGTTGCGAATTCGTTGCAAAATGCCTCACCCGCCAGAAAATTAAAGTAGAACATCAGCGACCGGATGGAGACTGCAAAAGATCGAGCTGCCTGAGTGGAAATAGGATCAGATTCCCATGGATTTCATGGTCGGATTGCCCAGAACATCAAGCGAAAATAATGCAATCTGGGTAATTGTGGACCGACTGATGAAATCAGCTCGATTCTTAGCCATGAAGCTGAGCTATTCGGTAGAAAGGTTGGCTGAAATGTACGTGGGCCAAATAGTAAGACTGCACAGTGTATCGAAATCGATCATCTCAGATCGCGATGGACACCTCACTTCAAGGTTTTGGCAGAACGTTCAAGCTTCAATGGGAACCAAGTTGAAGTTTAGCACAGCTTTCCATCCTTAGACTGATGGCTAGTCTGAGAGAACCATTCAGACGTTGGAGGATATGTTGAGAGTGTGTGCCCTAGATTTCAAAGGGAACTAGAATTAGAAGCTACCATTGATAGAGTTCTCGTACAATAATAGCTACCATTCCTCGATTAGGATGCACCATATGAGGCACTCTACGAAAGGAAATATAGATCTCCAGTGCATTAGCATGAAACTGGAGAGAAACAGCTCACCAGCACGGACTTCATCAAGAATACAACAGAAGATGTGAAGCTCATACTGTAGGAAAATAAATCGGTAAAAATGTATCAGAGTGGCGCAGCGGAACAATAAAAATTTTTAGATCGTTAAATATCTCATGATGTCATATACAATAAATCAACAAAAATTAAAACTCATACCTCAAGGATGCCAATCTGCAGGAGGAGAATGACCAGAGGGCTTCAACCAACTAGCCTTCTCTACTATTCTCCAATTCCCGAATGACTGAGTGTGTGGGCACTCTGAACCTCGATCGGTATGCTGGCACTGCTAGTCTTCTTCCGACCACCCAGATCTCTAAAGAACTTATTGTCACGGTGAGTTATGCAACGATAAGCCTACTCACCTGAGAGTCTGTGGTCTTAGAGAACTGGAGTAGCAGGACCTCTATTTATAGACCTGCATGAGGTGATTCTCTGAATTCGAATTGGATTAGGAAAAGATATTCTCCCTTATCCATAAGCACAAAATCTGAATTTTCCAAGGGGAAAATCCCAACAATAAACTCGACCACTTTAGGATAATTCCAATCCAAATCTAAACAAGATTTTAAATAGAATTTTATCTCCCTTTTTCAACCAAAAAAATCCAAAAATCCAAGGGGAAAATCCCCACCAAAATTTCGGCCACTTTTGGATAAGGGAGAATCAAAATTCCACTAGGATTTTCAAGCTTGAATCTTATCTCATCCTTATCCAAAATAACCAAAAATCTCCTAGGAGATTTACTCCAAAAATTCAGCCATTATCAGGGAGGAGAGAATCCAAATTCAACTGGGATTGAAACTTGAATTTTTCCTTGAACCTTATCCAAAAAAATCCAAAAATTCATTAAGGATAATCCTCAAAATTTTCATCCATATTTGGTTAGGATTTGGATTCAAAATTCAAGTAGGATTCTAACAAGATTTTCCTCTCCATATCCAACTCAAATTCGAATTTCACTCCTCGTGGATTTACCACAACAAATTCGAATCCCACTTGGACTGTGATTCAAAATTTGAATTTCAAATTTCAAATTCAAACTTCAAATTCAAATTTCAAATTTCAAATTTAAATTTCAAATTCAAATTTCAAATTTCAAATTCGAGTTTCAAATTCAAATTCCAAATTCAAATTTCAAATTCAAAATTTAAATTTCAAATTTCAAAATTCAAATTTCAAAATTCAAATTTCAAAATCCACAAAAAGGTTGTATTTCAAATTCTTGTTCTCATAGATAATTTTCTACAACTCCAATCCAATCTCAAATACAATCATGGTAACTTTATTTGGAGTTCGAATAATTGTGTACTCTATTATCCAAAACAAAATCTGAATCCAACCGGAGAGAATCTTGTCCACCATCCTAATCCTATGTCAACACCATCCATGCATAATAAACTAGCCTATAGCATACACAAATCAATTTGCCAAATGTTAAGGAATTATGTGGAGCTAGTAGAGGGACTAATTGGACATATATAATCGGGCTCCCGCAAATCCATATGATCATCATTCTTTACCAAACAACTCAATCATACAATCACTAATTTCACAGTCACACCAATATAAACTTGAAACTGACTCCCAATTATATACCGTATTACATAAGCCTGTGATAAGCTATCATCCAATGACCTTGTCATGTATGCAGGACCCTCATATGATATCCATGATCAGCCTTAGGCCAAAGTCTGTTTAATCCTACTGATTAGGCTATCTTAAAGTTCTATTATACTATCGAATAAAGAAAATGATTATTCACCATATGTGAATAAGAAGTCATCTGCCCAGCAGACGACTCAAGGCCTTGTCCATTTTCACATTCAGTATAATGCCTTTAAGTGGATACCCTTAACTCCTTATTAGAGCTATGATTCCGATATTTGTAAACGAACCTTTCATCGTATACAAGTCTTACACCCAACGAACCGGCCTATAAGCTTACTACCTTTGAGACGCTTTAGCCTTTGGAACATCAAAGTACGCAAGTCATATACATGAAGCTGTCCTTTTACTCAGGATTAAGGTTACTACACAATGAACGTCAAAAGCAGATCGATCCACTCAAAGCAAACTTTGTGGATCAATCACGCTTTAGTCCCGGTCTAATATGTCACCACCCAGCAACATATCTATGTCTCTACTTGGGAGTCTATGCTCCAGACAGTCAAGACAAACTGTCCCCTCCAAGGCTTTAGACAACATAATAGTCTTAACATGAGTTAGATGCTCGGTCTAACCCTATAGACTACAGACCATAGTTTAGACCGCTAACTTTAGAACATTGTCTTCTCGCATACAAAAGTCCATTCCATGCAGCGTTCTAACAGTTTAACACAAGCAGTCAGGGAGCCATATTTGCTTACATTTACTTTAACATGTAAATAAAACGAGGACAAATAGCAATGTAATGAATAACCTCTATATATAATTTTATTATCCAGTTCAAAATAAATACATCAAAATGTCTCTAATACTTGGGGCATTTCTTAACACATACGAGAGAGACTGGATACAGCTCATAGCCACCAGAAGAGTTATGCGGATAAACAACCTAGACCTCTCGAGTTTCAAGAAGGAGACTCAATTTTTCTTAAGGTGGCACCCATGATGTGCTTTGGGAAGAAAGGAGAGCTCAGTCGTAGATATATAGGACCCTTCGAGATCCTCGAGAGAGTCAGGAAGGTAGCCTACAGATTAGCGCTCCCTCCCGAACTAGCATCAGTACATAACGTCTTCCATGTCTCGATGTTGAAAAAGTATGTGCCAGATAGTTTCAACATCCTAAGCCAAGAGCCGGTTGAAGTACACGCTGACCTGACATATGAAGAAAAACCCATGTAAATCTTAGCTAGTGAAGATAAAGTACTTAGGAATAAGGTTATTCCCCTTGTAAAAGTATTATGGCAGAACCATAAACTCGAAGAAGCTACTGGGAATGGGAAGAGGATATGAGAATAGACTTCCTAGATTTATTCTAATTTTCGAGGATGAAAATTTTGTAAAGGGGGTAGGTTGTAAGGACCGCCCCATTCCTGTAACTTAATTTTCATATAATGAGAAATTGAGAAATAATTCGATGCCATTTGGTGTAAATTCACTGAACATAGTCAAGTACACGGTCGTGTAAGAAGCGTGTACCGATCACACTGTATATGTGAGAAAGGCCGTGTGAGTGAACATAACCGTCTAGTGTAACACAGTCAGGTACATGGTCGTGTAAGTGGCCGTGTACCGCTCCGGTTAATGGACGTGTAAAGGGCTATGTTTCAGAATAAGGTCGTGTTGAGGAATTTCAACTAGTACACGCCCGTGTTCGGAGTGTACATGCCCGTGTTGCCCTATACATGCCCATGTAAGAACCCGTGTAGAAGGCCGTATAATCAACAGAGAGCCGGTATATAGACTCTTAAAATGTATGAAGCCTAATTACTAAACAATGAGTAATTAAGTTGGGAAATACAGTGTGATTTCCAGTTGAATAGACTAAACAAGTATGGTACTATTTATTATTATTCATACAGTGAAAGGGGTAATCGACGATGGATCCGGTCCACCCTATTATGTGTCTAAGTGTATGAAATATGTAGTATTAAGAAACTGGTCCAGATGACCATTTCTTGACACAAGATTGGTGAACAGATCACCAGAACGCTCAGACCAAACGTCTGAGCACACCAATAATAGAAAACCCTAGCAAGGGTACAATACCGAGAAAATAGTCTAGATGACCTCTTCTCATTTAGAAACTGACTAAATCGGAGTCAGAACGCTCAGACTAGTCAATTAGAACAGAAAACAGTGAATAGTGAATATTGAAAAATGCAGTGTCAAGTTACTGGCCAAGACGGCCTTAATTTGACTTAAAACTGATATATTCATAGTCAATAGGCCCAATTTGGTTAATTAGGCATAAACTGTGAATTTTTATCTGAGAGATACGCAGTATCGGGAAGAGGGTCAAGACGACCTTTACTCGGCCTGAAACTGATATATTTAGACTCAGGATGCCCAAATTAGTCAATCAGACACCTGACACGTTTTTCGAGGTGAGGTCACACAAATCCTAAAAACTAGTCCAGACGACCCTAGACAGACGTAAAACTGATAAAATTGAAATCAGTACGACCAAATTAGTGAAGAAAGACTGTATTGAAAATTTCGAATGAAAACATCTCTGTATACGTGCGCAAATACAGCACAGTTTAGACATAACTACAGTATAGGAAATAAATAGTAAATTGGTGTAGAATGGGCTCTTAGATAGTATAAACTAACTAGAAATCATTAGTATAAAAATTAGATTCAGAAAATCCAGTTTTCGGATGAAAATTAGAACACTGCCGAGAAAGGACCGAAAACCGCCGTAGAAAACTGGACTGCGAATACAGCCAACACAGATGAATTTTTGGCTACAAAAACCGTGGGTCTTTAGTTGGAAATCTAGCTATTTTCAGCTGATAAAAACCCTAAAAAGCATGAACAAAAAATGGGGCAAGTATGACATAAAAATATTAAACAATGTCACACCATTCATCACCTTTCTTTCAACCCATCTTTTTTTCACCCTCCCCTTTAAATGGCCACAGGTCTCCTCAGTTTTTGAAGGCTGAATGGGGCAGATTTTTATCCCCAAATTAGCTGAGGAAAAGCTTGATTAAGTGAGCTTAGGTTTGGTTAATGTTTGCTTAAGTTTGCCTATAAAAGGGTGGCCATACCTCGGACTTTGGTTTCTTCATTTTCACACCTCAAAAAAATTGCAACTCTTTTTCTCTCTTTCCTCTAGCTGTTGTCGACTACTCTAGCCCCCAAAACCCTCCATTTCTCAAGTCTAAAACACAGCCAAAAGTTACCAAAAAAATCAGCCCCACAAGCTTGAGCTAGGAGGATTTATTCCAAGCCATTCTAAGTCCATTCAAGGGTGAGTTTTTGAAACCAATCTTTGTGGTTTTTGGTTATTGTCTTAAGTTGATATTGAGAGAAATTTTTGTGGTGTCTTGCTAGCACAAAATGACCCCCTTTCTTACCAAGAATCACATGGCTAATTTGGTCATCAAGTCTAGGTTCAAAATCGTGCTTGGTTTAAAGAACAAAACTAATAACCAAAAATCCTACCTTTGGTGGTTTAGTGATTTTAAGTTTTTGATCAAGAAATTTATCTGTATTTGTTTATGCACATGGGTTGTAATAAGTTTATTTTGAGCCCTTAGCTTTCTATTTTATGTTTGTGGTTGTATGGTTGTGGTTACAATTTTTGTGAATGGTTATGAGTATGTGTGATGTAATAAATGTTTAGGAAGTGGCTGGACACAAATCTGTCCCCAGGAAATAGTCATGGATTTTGGCCATTTTGACCTCTTAAGGATCCGAATTTGGGATTTAGTAAAACACATAGTTTTAAGAAAATTTTGATACGGTCATTTTTGTGTCAAATAGGTTTTGGCTAAAAATGACATACGGTAGGTTTTTCGAGTGGTTTTCCCTCGGTGCCAAAACTGGGACTGAAAAATCCGAGCCCAAACTTAGTCTCAGGTTTTGCTAAAAATGGACCAACTAGAGTTAGAACCGGACTTCGGGCTCAACACAAAAGTTGTAGAACATGTCGAAACCTTTAAGAAACCCATGTGTGTTTTAAAAATTTGGCCGTTTCGGGCCTCAAACAGAGCTGTTTTTAGAATGATGTAAAACTGGAATTTTTGCAAAAACTGGGCACATTGGCCACGGGTTCAATGAATTTAGGAGCCATTAAAATTAGATTTGAGCTCTGAGTGAACATAAAAAATTGTGCATCTCGTCGAGGATGAAATATTTCATGTTTGCCAAATTTGCAAACAAAGTTGTTTCAATCAAGTTTCAAAATAATTTTCAAAGGTGGTTCAATAACCACCTTTAAAATGCAACACCCAAAATGTATCTTTAACTCCTTAAAAATAAAAATGGTCTTCATAAAAACATCCCCTACCTTCCAACAGCATGGCAAGGAAATGGTTTCAAAACGAAGAATTTTTCTCAAAAATTTTATAAGTTAACCAAAACAATTTTTCAAAGTGAAACAGTGTGGGTAGCACGGCAGGCTACCAAACCAAACAAGCCATAGTAGCCCGGTAGGCTACCATACCCAAACAAGCAATAATGGCCCGATAGGCCACCACACTAAACAAGCAATGGTGGCCCGATAGGCCACCACACCAAATAAGCAATAATAGCCTAGTAGGCTACCACACCTAAACAAGCAAAGTAACTCGGTTGGTTACTACACCAGGTTTACGCAAAGTTGTAGGAAAATTAAACTGGTAAAAACGTATCAGAGTGGCGCAGCGGAACAATAAAAATTTTTAGATCGTTAAATATCTCATGATGCCATATACAATAAATCAACAACAATTAAAACTCATACCTCAAGGACGCCAATGAACAGGAGGAGAGTGACCGGAGGCTTCAACCAACTAGCCTTCTCTACTATTCTCCAATTCCCGAATGGCTGAGTGTGTGGGCACTCTGAACCTCGATCGGTATGCTAGCACTGCTAGTCTTCTTCCGACCACCCAGATCTCTAAAGAACTTTATTGTCACGATGAGCTGTGCAACAATAAGCCTGCTCACCTGAGAGTCTGTGGTCTCAGAGAACTGGAGTGGCAGGACCTCTATTTATAGACCTGCATGAGGTGATTCTCTGAATTCGAATTGGACTAGGAAAAGATTTTCTCCCTTATCCAAACCAAAAAATCCAAATTTTCCAAGGGAGAATCTCCACAATTAAATTCGGTTTTCCTAGGATAAATCCAATCCAAATCTAAACAAGATTTTAACTAGAATTTTATCTCCTTTTTTCAACCAAAAAATCCGAAATCTTTAGGAGAAAATCTTCTCCAAATTTTCGGCCACTTTTAGGATAAGGAAGAATCAAAATTCCACTAGGATTTTTCAAGCTAAATCTCATCTCAACCTTATCCAAAAATAACCGAATTTCCTAGGATTTAGGCTCCAAAATTTCGGCCACTTTTAGGGAGTAAAGAGAATCCAAATTCAACTAGGATTGAAGCTTGAATTTACCCTTGAATCTTATCCACAAAAACCGAATTTTCCATTGAGGATTATCCTCAAAAAATTCGCCCACTTTTGTTGGGATTTGGATTCAAAATTCAAGTAGGATTCTAACAAGATTATCCTCTCCAAATCCAACTCAAATTCGAATTTCAAACCTTGTAGATTTTCCACAAAAATTCGAATCCTACTTGGACTGTGATTCAAAATTTGAATTTCAAATTTCAAATTCAAATTTCAAATTCAAATTTCAAATTTCAAATTTCAAATTTCAAATTTAAATTTCAAATTCAAATTTCAAATTCAAATTTCAAATTCAAAATTCAAATTTCAAATTTCAAAATTCAAATTTCAAATTTCAAAATTCAAATTTCAAATTCCACAAAACGGTTGTGTTTCATATTCTTGTTCTCATGGATAATTTTCTACAACTCCAATCCAATCTCAAATAAAATCATGGCAACTTTATTTGGAGTTCGAATAATTGTGTACTCTATTATCCAAAACAAAATCTGAATCCAACCGGAGAGAATCTTGTCTACCATCCTAATCCTGTGTCATCACCATCCATGCATAATAAACTAGCCTATAGCATACACAAATCAATTTGCCAAACGTTAAGGAATTATGTGGAGCTAGTAGAGGGACTGATTGGACATATATAATCGGGCTCCCATGATTCCATATGATTATCATTCTGTACCGAACAACTCAATCATATGATCACTAATTTCAGAGTCACACCACTATAAACCTGAAACTGAACTCCCAATTATATACCGTATTACGTAAGCCTGTGACGAGCTACCATCCAATGACATTGTCATATATGCAAAACCCTCATATGATATCCATGATCAGCCTTAGGTCAAAGTCCGTTTAATCCTACTGATCAGGCTATCTTAAAGTTCCATTATACTACCGAATCAAGAAAATGATTATTCACCATATGTGAATAAGAAGTCATCCGCCCAGCAGACGACCCAAGGCCTTGTCCATTTTCACATTCAGTATAATGCCTTTAAGAGGATACCTTTAACTCCTCAGAGCTATGATTCCGATATCTGCAAACAAACCCTTCATCGTATACAAGTCATGCACCCAACGAACCGGTCTATAAGCTTACTACCTCTGAGACGCTTTAGCCATTGGAACATCAAAGTACACAAGTCATATACATGGAGTAGTTCATTTACTCAGGATTAAGGTTATTGCACAATGAACGTCAAAAGCAGATTGATCCACTCATAGCGGACTACGTAGATCAATCACGCTTTAGTCCCGGTCTAATATGTCACCACCAAGCAACATATCCATGTCTCTACTTGGGAGTCCAACTCCAGACAGTCAAGACAGACCGTCCCCTCTAAGGCTTTAGACAACATAATAGTCTTAACATGAGTTAGATGCTCGGTCTAACCCCATAGACTACAGACCATAATTTAGACTGCTAACTTTAGAACATTGTCTTCTTGCATACAAAAGTCCATTGCATGCAACGTTCTAACAGTTTTAACACAAGCAGTCAATGAGCCATATTTGCTTACATTTACTTTAACATGTAAATAAGATGAGGATAGATAGCAATGTAATGAATAACCTCTATGTATAATTTTATTATCCAGTTCAAAATGAATACATCAAAATGTCTCTAATACTTAGGGCATTTCCTAACAAAAGTAACCTGGTTGGTTACTAAACCAAGTTTACGCATAGTAACCTAGTAGGCTACTTAGTTTACGCATAGTAACCCGGTAGGCTACCTAGTTTATGCATAGTAACCCGGTAGGCTACCTCGTTACCAACACGCGAGGTAACCGGTCAATTGACTAGTCAGCAACCAGTCAAGGACCGTGTTCTGAACGACACTATGAGGAACTATGATTAATCTGTCAAGAAGACAATTAATCAAACAACGATAGAAGTTAGATGCCAAATCCCCAAAGTAGGCTAATAGGGTATCGATGGGCCTTAGTACCATATAGAAACATAAGTAATAGCTACTAACAGTATTAGTGACTCAGCGAAGGTGCTGATAAGATACGTTATTGGTGATAGGTAGTAACCTGTATACTGGTAAAGGTGAGAGAATGTGTTGGCTTACAATTTAGGTAAGTACAACTCCACCTATGGCATGAACGAAATGATTTTTAAATGATGATTTACAGTATGTTAAGTATGCCTATCATGCACATGATGTTACACGGCATACATAAGAGCATATAGTTCACAATCAAGTAGATTGATGAAAGAACAAGTTAGATGCCATACGTACCTACCGCATAGGATTTGGGACAGCTTAGAGCAAAATATGGCTAGAACAGACAAACAAGATGGAATCTAATAAGCGTGTTGTGCCAGCCTTTTCAGTTGAAGAGGTTTTTAAGTTAAAGTAAGTTAAAGCAAAGTTGAGCATCTGTTGATGGCTCTTTGACTTTTTAATAACCTCATGCATTACCATTGGTTTGCGCACACACGGTATTGACACACGGGCCCTAAGTAGATAAGAGAAAGAAAGAGAATATTGAAACATAGATGAACATAACCGGATCATACATTGATCATAGTATGCAATAGTTCACTATGCCTCTAGATCCAGTAAGATGCATTCTGTACATGATGAATCTGCTATGCATATAAAGTCTTGAAATCAATGATATGATATGTTACGATCTGCTATGTGCTATGTTAAGTGGTATATGTTGGTGTCTTGCATGCTTATATGATTTTAAGTATGTACTACGTTTTAAACATGTTTTACGGTTAACATGTTGTACTTACTGGGTGTACAGCTCACAGAGTGTGTTCATGATGTAGGTAAATGTCCCATGGCTTAAACTCCACTAGGTGATGGCGGTGGCAGAGGCGGATGTGAGGCGAGGTTGTGGACACACCGCGAGTATTCTTTCGCATAGTATTTTGAGTAACAGTATAATTTGGAACAGTAAACATTATATATATGAATAGTATATTTTTGAATAGTAATCGATAAATAGTATATTGGAATAGTATTTAATTAAATAGTACACGTATGTAAGTATGTATGATTGAGACACCTATGTTTTAGATTTTGATTTTTAATAGTATACGTATGTGAATAGTAAATACGTACGCTTATAAAAAAATTCCCTAAATTTATGATGTCATATTAAGTAAGTATTAATGGTTTGCAAGAAAGTATAAGTATCACTTTAAAGATAAAGTTGTAATAGCAGTTTTCAGTCACTGTCTGGGCCACTAAAGGCACAGGGCGTCACAATTGGTATCCGAATGGTTTCCTGCCACCCTACCTCATATCGTCGTACGCCTGCCTCATCTGTCCAAGTAAGTTAGCCTTTGTTTTTCAATGTTTAATATATAAGTTGACGATTAATTTATAATAGGAGATAATGGCTGCACCACAAGACCCCCACCAAGTGCAAGAGGATCGACAGGCGAGTGTAGCTTTTGCCACTATGTAAACGAATGTATACGATGGTCGTCGCTCAAGTGAGCTTCCATACTGGATTCATCATCCGGAGGTCATCTTCAAAGCATGTGATAATCCACCACATTGACAGGTGATTTTGGCCAGCAGCAGACTACAAGGACCAGTGCTAAACTGGTGGAATGAACGGTGCAGGATCTGGCATCCGATGCAGTGGGCCGAATTCTACCGCGACCTCGGTGATACAAGCCCAAAACGGAGACATATAGGATGATATATGCGAGATGTGATACCAGGTCCAATTTAGTAATTGGGATATCTATGAGGAAGAGACCATGGTGCACTATTGCCAGAGGTTTCTAGATACCATGATACCTCAAATCCCTCAGGATAGATCTTTTGCAGAGATGGCCGACCTGTTAGGAAATGCCCTAAGTATTAGAGACATTTTGATGTATTTATTTTGAACTGGATAATAAAATTATATATAGAGGTTATTCATTACATTGCTATTTGTCCTCATTCTATTTATATGTTAAAGTAAATGTAAGCAAATATGGCTCACTGACTGCTTGTGTTAAAACTGTTAAAACGTTGCATACAATGGACTTTTGTATGCGAGAAGACAATGTTCTAAAGTAAGCAGTCTAAACTAAGGTCTGTAGTCTATGGGGTTAGACCGAGCATCTAACTCATATTAAGACTATTATGTTGTCTAAAGCCATGGTGAGGACGGTTTGTCTTGACTGTCTGGAGCATAGACTCCCAAGTAGAGACATAGATATGTTGCTTGGTGGTGACATATTAGACCGGGACTAAAGCGTGATTGATCTACATAGTCTGCTATGAGTGGATCAATCTACTTTTGACGTTTATTGTGCAGTAACCTTAATCCTGAGTAAATGAACTACTCCATGTATATGACTTGTGTACTTTGATGTTCCAATGGCTAAAGCATCTCAGAGGTAGTAAGCTAATAGACCGGTTCGTTGGGTGCATAACTTGTATACGATGAAGGGTTTGTTTATAGATATCGGAATCATAGCTCTAAGGAGTTAAAGGCATCCTCTTAAAGGCATTATACTGGATGTGAAAATGGATAAGGCCTTGGGTCGTCTGCTAGGCGGATGACTTCTTATTCACATATGGTGAATAATCATTTTCTTATTTGGTAGTATAATGGAACTTTAAGATAGCGTGATCAGTAGGATTGAACGGACTTTGACCTAAGGCTGATCATGGATATCAATGAGGGTTCTGTATATATGATAAGGTCATTAGACAATAGCTTGTCACAGGCTTACGTAATACGGTATATAATTGGGAGTTCAGTTTCAGGTTTATAGTGGTGTGACTCTGAAATTAGTGATCATATGATTGAGTTGTTTGATACAGAATGATGATCATATGGATTCATGGAAGCCCGATTATATATGTCCAATCAGTCCCTCTACTAGCTCCACATAACTCTTTAACTATTGGCAAATTGATTCGTGTATGCTATTGGCTAGTTGATTATGCATGGATGGTGTTGACATAGGATTAGGATGGTGGACAAGATTCTCTCCGGTTGAATTCAGATTTTGTTTTGGATAATAGAGTACACAATTATTCGAACTCCAAATAAAGTTGCCATGATTTTATTTGAGATTGGATTGGAGTTGCAGAAAATTATCTATAAGAATAAAGTTTGAAAAACAACTTTTTTGTGGAGTTCAAAATTTGAAATTTGAAATTTAAATTTTGAATTTGAAATTTGAATTTGAAATTTGAATTTGAAATTTAAATTTGAAATTTGAATTTAAAGTTTGAATTTTGAAATTTAAACTTTGAAATTTGAAATTCAAATTTTGAATCACAGTCTATGTAGGATTCGAATTTTTTGTGGATAATTCACATGGAGAAATTCGAATTTGATTTGGATTCTGGAGAGGAAAATCTTGTTTGAATCCTACTTGAATTTTGACTCCTAATCCTAACTAACTTGGTCAAAAATTTTGAGGAATATCCTCATGGAATTTTGGAAATTTTTGTGGATAAGATTCAGGAAAAAATTCAAGTTCCAATCCCAATTGAATTTAGATTCTCTCCTCCCTATATTGGTCGAAATTTATTAAGTGAATCTCAAGGGAGATTTTCGGTTATTTATGGATAAGGATGAGATAAAATTCAAGCTTGAAAATTCTATTTGAATTTTGATTCTTTTCATTACAACATGGCCGAAAATTTTATGGAATAATCCTAATAGATTTTCTGATTTTTTGGTTGGTTAATTTTGAGATAAAATTCAAGTTAAAATCCTGTTTAAATTTTAAATCCAAAATCCTAAAGTTGGCTGAATTTTTTAGTTGGGATAAGGCCTAGAAAATTCAGATTTTGTAGATGGATAAGGGAGAAAATCTTCTCCTAATCCAATTCAAATTCAGAGGATCACCTCATGCAAGTCTATAAATAGAGGTCCTACCACTCCAGTTCTCTTATACTACAGACTCTCAAGTGAGCAGGCTTATTGTTGCATAACTCACCGTGACAATAAGTTCTTTAGAGATCTGGGTGGTCTGAAGAAGAATAGTAGTGCTAGCATACCGATCAAGGTTCAGAGTGCCCATACACTCAGCCATTCAGGAATTGGAGAATAGTAGAGAAGGCTAGTTGGTTGAAGCCCTCCAATCATTCTTCTCCTGCAGTTTGGCGTCCTTTGAGGTATGAGTTTAAATTGTTGTTGGTTTATTGTATATGGTATCATGAGATATTTAACGATCTTAAAAAATTTTTATTGTTCTGCTGTGCCACTCTGATACGTTTTTACTTTTTTATTTCCTACATGACCTGCTATGGAGAGGGGCTCTTTGGTACGTGAGGGACCTCGTTCCCTACCCTCCACCACATGAGGGTCTGAAATGCCTTACCCGAGGCATAGTAGAGGCTGGGAGGGTAGCACTCAATCCTGCACCTGGCGAAGGCTTTGCCGCAGCAGCCAATATTAGAGGTGAGTCGGCATACGTAGCACCCTAACCGGCCAATGATGAGTTCATAGCCATACCTCAGCCAGTAGTACCCGAAGACAATGAGGACCCCAATTCAGCTCCCTTGTCCCCCGAGCTAGCCTCTCAGTCTCTCGAACCCCATGAGGAGGAAAACAATGACGAGGCTCTCCTTGATGCCCAACCTGATGATGAGGAGGAGGAGCTCCCCGATCATTTTAGCAACGATGAGTGGATAGGGATGTACGAGCCCCAAGTCATCATCACTAGTGATGACGAAGGTAGTATCGTCTGGGGTTATGAAGAGGAAGACCCTGAGGAGTTTCCACTCAGTGACAGCGACAATGAGGAAATGTCTGATGCTGAGTCTGGAATGTCTTCCGAGTAGTAGTAACCCTTTTCACGAGGATTTTGTTTTGTGTACATATGGAGGGGAACAGTAGTTTTCCCGTCTAACTTAGTTAATTATACTTTATGGGATCGTATTTTGGGATGTGTGTGTCACTCCCGCCAAACTGAAAGCATGTATATATTTTTGAGTAATTTTATTAAAAGTAGTATCATTTTGCCCTGAGGGCCTAAATATGATTTTTCCACAAGTATGATCAAAGTATAATAAAGAATGTAGGAAGGTTCCTGGCACTCAGATAATGTCCCAATATGATGCAACAATCGTATTAAATATCACAAGAGTAAGAGAAGAAATGAAAGATATTATACATATATTTATATCCATGACATTTAAGTTAAGAAAAATGATATGTGATATGAGTCCTAAGTATAGAACTAGCAAAACCCATAATTTTCTTTCCCATTATGTGATAGGGTTACATAGGAATGATGGCGAGAAAAAGAGCTCTGACTAATCAAGCTACCAGAGAAGATGAGCTGATGACACTGCTTGCTGCCATGCAGGAGATGATGTTAAATCAACAACAAGAGCTTGCCCAACTCAGGGAGCAACTGAACCGACAACCCCAGGCACCACAACCAGTGGAGGTGCTAGTCCAAGCAGCATCAGTAGCCCATGACACCCCCAGAGAGCAAGTGGCTCCACCAGTCCAGATAATGCCAGCACCATCGGCTGTGGCTGCTCCCGCCATAGCCAACGTTCTTGTGCCAACTCCTAGAGAAGGCGACCTATACGAACGATTCAGGCGCATGAAGGTGCCAGAATTTGAAGGGACATTGAACCCCTTTGGAGCTGATGACTGGCTGACTGATGTACAGGTTATCCTAGACCTTGTAGGACTGATAGAAAGGGAGAAGGTATTGTGTGCATCCCTTTCCTTACGCAAGGGAGCCCAGCAATGGTGGAAGATCATGGCCATCAGGAGAAATGTTAATGAAATAAGTTAGGCAGACTTCGTCGATGAATTCAAAAAAATGTTCTTCAATGATGAAGCCCTAGCAGTCCAACAGGACGAATTCAACAACTTACGTCAGGGCAACATGACTGTGATGGAGGCGGTCCAGAAATTTGAGTAGCTAGCTCGACTCTGTCCAGACCTAGTGCCAACACAAAAAGAGAAGGCAGAAGAATGTTGAAAATGTTTAGGACAGACGTAGCCATCCAAGTATGCAGTGGAAGCCACGAACCCGCAACCATGGCTGAGCATATCAGTAGGGCCATCCAAGCAAAGTATTGGTTGGCCCAAGACAGGGAGAGAAAAGCATAGATTTTCAAGGCCAAGCGAGAGGAGAAGACGTAAGCCAGATCGACCAAGGGTAGACCGCATCCTGACTCTCAACATAAGGGTCAGAATGCGGGAAACAGCCAAAACTCACAGACAATCCCACCCCAATAACAAGAAGAAAGGGAACCCAAGCAACCAGGGGCAGCAGAAGAATTTCCCCCAGAAAAAGAACAACGGGGGAGGAAATGGCAACCCATACCCATCATGCCCAAAGTGTGGGAAGAACCATCCTAAAGAATGCCGCCTATTCACCAGTGGCTACTACATCTATGGCAAGGAGGGCCACTTCACCAAGCACTGTTGCTCAAACCCACAGAATCAACAAGGCCAAGCCCGTGCCACTAGCAGTCAACTACATGCCTCCCAAGCTATAATTGAAGGCCCATCCATCACCCATAGTAGATTAGAAGCTCCAGAGACGCAGGGGAGGATCTATGCTTTCACTAGAGAGGATGTAGGAGCCAGAACCTCGACCGCGGTGACAGGTCAGCTTTCGGTCACCAACTCCACTACATTAGTTCTGTTCGATTCTGGAGCTACACACTGTTTTGCATCATCGAAGTTTGCTAGGAGAATAGACCAGAACGTAGATAGAATGAAATAGACTTTTCAAACTGCTCTTCCCTCCGAGAAGTTTTGTTGTCTAATTACTGGCTACACCACGTACCAGTAATTATCTGTGGACGGAGCTAAGTATCAACCTAATCATCATCGACATGCAAGATTATGACGTGATAGTAGGGATGGATTTCCTTGCCAAGTACCACACCGTCATAAATTGTCGGAGACAAGAGGTTACCTTCGAGCCAGTCAGACACGAGAAGTTTGTCTACGAGGGCTTATTGTTGAAACAACCCAAGATGATGATTTCTACCATGAAGGCCCACAAGCTTTTATCTAGTGGATGCACTGGCTTCCTCACACATATAGTGGATAAGACCCAGGAAATGGAAGTAGGGCCAGACAGTGTGCTAGTAGTCAAGGAGTTCGTAGGAGTGTTTCTAGAGAATCTCCAGGGCTTCCGATAGAGAGAGAAATATCATTCGAGATAGAGCTGCTACTAGGGTTAGCACCTGTATCTAAGGCCCAATAGAGAATGGCCCCGGCAGAGCTAAAGGAACTTCGGACTCAGTTGATGGATCTGATGGATAAAGGTTTCATCCGACAAAGTTGTTCACCGTATGGAGTACTAGTCTTGTTCGTGATAAAGAAGGACAGAATGTTACGAATGTGCATAGGCTACCTGGAACTGAACAAGATCATGATAAAGAACAAGTGTCCGTTGCCACGGATCGACGATTTGTTCGACCAGCTCTGAGGTGCCGCTGTATTTTCAAAGATTGACCTACGTTTCGGTTATCACCAATTGCAGATCAGAGATGCAAACAAACCCAAGACGGCTTTCTGAACTCGATATGGACACTATGAGTTGCTCGTCATGTCATTCAGATTGACGAATGCCCCTACAGCTTTCATGGACTTAATGAATCATGTCTTCAAGGAATTCTAGACAAGTTTGTCATTGTGTTTATCGATTGCATACTTGTATATTCCAAGACAAGGGAGGAGCACGAGGAGCATCTAAGAGCCGTTTCACTCAAGTTAAAGGAGCATCAGCTGTATGTCAAATTTTCTAAGTGTGAATTTTGGCTTGGCTGAAGAAAGTCCACTTCCTTGGTCACGTGGTCTCCAAGGAAGGAGTATCAATAGACCCAGTAAAGGTTGAAGCAATTAGTGACTGGCCGACTCCGAAGAATGTAACAGAAATCCACAACTTCTTAGGATTAATGGGTTATTATCGACATTTCATTGAAGGTTTTTCAAAGCTAGCCGCACCACTCACAGCACTGACCAAGAAGGAAAAGAAGTATGAGTGGACGGACAAGTGCGATAAAAAATTCCAGGAGTTAAAAAGCAGACTCACGAGCGCTCCATTCCTGACCATACCAGATGCTGGGCAAGGGAATTTTGTGATTTACAGCGACGTGTCCAAGACTGGACTAGGAGCCGTATTAATGCAAGGTGGTAGAGTGCTTGCATGCGCTTCACGGCAACTCAAGAACTATGAAAAGAACTACCCAATGCATGACCTGAAGCTAGCCGCGGTTGTCTTTGTGCTCAAAATATGGAGGCATTACTTATATGGCGTCAAGTGTGAGATATATACAGACCACCAGAGCCTCAAGTACATCTTCACATAGAAGGAGCTCAACATGAGGCAACAAAGATGATTGGAACTAGTTAAGGATTATTACTATGAAATCCTATATCACCCAGGAAAAGCCAATAAGGTGGCCGATGTGCTAAGTAGAAAGCACTCTTCAACACTTATGACTGTCCTCACCTTGCCAGAGGCACTACAACAGGAGCTAAGGAGCAGTGAGATTGAGATTCTAACGGGGAGGTTGTTTGAAATGACCCTCCAGTCGATGCTTCTAGAACAAATTAAAGCCGGTCAAGACCTTGATTCAACCCCAATCAAGCTAAAAAAAGAGGCAACAGAGGGCCAAAGTTCAGAGTTTCAAGTCTCTCAGGATAGCATACTCTATTTTAGAGATAGAGTGTGTGTTCCAAAGGATGAAGAACTCAGGAAAATAATCATTTTAGAGGCCCACGACACACCATACTTGGTACATCCAGGGGCAAATAAGATGTACCAGGACTTAAAAGAGAGCTTTTGGTGGCCGGAAATGAAAAACGACGTTGCCAAATTTGTTGCAAAATGCCTGACCTGCTAGAAAATTAAAGTAGAACATTAGTGACAATTGTGGCCCTCTATTGTACTTACTGGGCGTAAAGCTCACGGAGTGTGTTCATGCTGTAAGTAAACGTCCTATGGCTTAAACAACCCCACTAGGCGATGGCGGCGGCGATGGCGGATGTGAGGCAAGGTTGTGGACACACCGTGAATATTCTTCTACATAGTATTTTGAGTAACAATATAATTTGGAACAGTAAACACTATATATGAATAGTATATTTTTGAATAGTAATCATTAAATTGTATATTGGAATAGTATTTAATTAAATAGTACACGTATGTAAGTATGTATGATTGAGACTCCTATGTTTTAGATTCCACTTTTTAATAGTATACGTACGTAAATAGTAAATGCGTACGCTTATAAAAAAAATCCCTAAATTTATAGTGCCATATTAAGTAAGTATTAATAGTTTGTAAGATAGTATAAGTATCACTTTAAAGATAAAGTAGTAATAGTAGTTTTCAGTAACGGTCCGGGCCACTAAGGGCACGGGGCATCAACCACCCTCTTTAAGCCTTAAATTCACCATTTATTACATCATTATTTGATGTCACACATGACATCATCCAATTAATTCATATATTAATTCATGATCAAAGTTTGACCAAAAGTCAAATCGAACGAAAATCTACCAAAATCGCGTAGGCGGGTTTCTGACGCCTCCAGTGCGATCGGTTTGCCTTATTTTGCTTTTGTTTGACCAAAAATCATTACTATAAATTTTTGTCTTTTAGTGCACTCGGTGCACTCTCTAGGGATTTTGCTTCGATTTAGGGCTGTTTCACCCATTTCTGTTTACGAAGATTTTTCCATTTGCGAACTTACACTCTTTAACACTGTTAAAAAATTTTGCTACATTCTTAATAGTATTAAAATATAACTTTTTCGTATTTTATACATTAAAATTGTCATATACATGCAATTTTAAATTCTTCCGAGAATTTTAAAATTCCCGGTTATTGCAATTTATAATTATAGAAATGATAAAATGTAATATACACACACACACATCACTTTCAATGTAATCATCAAATACAAAGTACTATAAATTATGTATACAGAAAGAATTATTAGAATTCAACAAAAAAATCAATAATGAGCAAACAACAGGATCACAAGTCAGAAAGTATCGTATAGGAACAACAAATGCAAGGGACAGACTAGCAATTGTGGCTCATTTGATCTCTGTGCAAAAGCTGTCCATAATAAATGGGATAAAAAATCGATTGATCAAAAAAGAAAAAAGATAAAACCTAACAATTTGTTCCATAAACAACAAAACAATTATATTAACAAACCAAGCTCTAATCTTTTTCCAAATCTGACTTCAAACAAAGTAGCTTACAAAAATAATAGGAATCCCATAGTATGCCTCCAATCACCAAAAAAGGCCAAAACCAAATCATCAAATAGTGTGCCCTAAACCCCACGTCTAATACTAATAGTAGCCACATTATCTTCAAAAGAAAATGAAGATGGAAAAGAAAAATGAAAACAAAGAGTCAAAAATGAAATATAGAAAACCAAAAACAATATCAGAGAGCATACCATAAAATTCCTCCATTTCATTTTTGTGGAATAACCGAGAATCAAGACAGCTAAGGAAACAATAGATACTGTAAAAATACTAAAACATAACCACAGGGAGAGGGGGAAAATTAGAGTGAAAAGGAAGGGAATGACCAAAAGAAATTGCAAGCCTAGTTTCTTGACACTAGAACAATAAAACCATAACAAGAAAACAACAACAAACAACAGCAACTGAAGACCAAAACAGACCAAGGGGGAAAAAAATAAAGAAAGGAAGAATAGCCAAAAGATCCAAAATAGAAATGCAAGGGTCGTCGGAAGAGAAGGGTAAGAAAGCAAAATAAATGAAAAACAGAAAAAAAAAAAAGAGAGAACAATAAAAACAGAGCAACCATCCAAACAAAAGCAAAAACAAAGAGTGAGGAAAAAATCAACTCCAAGAAGAAAAGGAGCAGGGAAAAGAGGTGGCCATAAGGGAAGAGAGAGGGCCACAAAATGCCAACAAAACCATAACCCTAAGATGGCCACACTAGGATGGCAAAAATGCACCCACCGTGGGAAGTAAAGAAAGTAAATCGAAGAAGATGGAGAAGTAGAAGCAGCAAAGATGAAGAAAGGAAGCAGAGAAAAGAGGCGGCCAAGAGGCAAGAGGGGGAGCCACATAATCCTAAACAAAACAACAACCCTAGAATAATTAAGGCAGAATGGCAAATTTACCTCCACCAACAAAATCGAAGAAAGCAAGGCAGTATGGACAAAATAGGCAAAACAACCGGTGGCTGCAAAATGTCCAAAACAGCCCCATCTCATACCAACTAAAGGGGCAAAATAGGGACGACACTATACAAGAAACAGTGAACCATCCCTATTCTTAGTTATTATAGATAATGTGCAAATTATGTGTAAAAAGGTAGCCAAATTTCAATGAATTTAAGCAAAAAGGACAGAATTACCAAAAATTATAATTTCAAAGAGTTGATTGCTAAGAAAAATGTTGACTAAATTGTCAAATTTGAAAATTTGAGGAGGCATCCGTACAAATAAGTTAATTGTAAAACATAATGTGAATTGTGTGAAATTTAAATTGTGTGGAATTGTAGTATTACCCTTTTAAAATTAGAAAAAAGACCAAAACTTTTAAAAATTAGTTCAAACACCTTATATTGTCAACCATTGATTGCCCATATTCTTATAATTAATCACTGATTGGCCATTAGTAAATTACTGATTGACAACTATCAATCACTGATTAACTGTTGGTAAATCATTGATTGACCATTGATAGTTGGTAGATCATTGATTGACTATGGTTAATCACTAATTGACCTTAATAGATATCACCAATTTTTATAGTTAATCACTGATTAAACATAGTTAACCATTGATTGACTATAACCAAAATCAATAATTTTCCAGTCAATTGGTAATTAACTATGTTAAATCATTAAAAATTAAAAAAAAAACCATTATCTCTATCTTTCTCTCTTTCTCTCTCTCTTTGTCACTATCTACCTCTTTCTCTTTTAACTCATCTTGCACAACATTTTGGCTCTGTCATAATGTGGCTTCATCTAATCGAAAAGATGATGGCAAAGGTGATGGTGGGGGGACATAAGCACGAGCGATGGTTAAGAGTTCGTGTTGCTCCAATCTCACTAATTTGAGGCCACACGTGAATCTCTGACGACAACTGGGCTAGGTAATGGAAGTGGTGGCTTATGTGGAGATCCACCGTGAAAATGCGATTGGAGTGATCACCGAGAAGCGATCGCAGTTGTAATCTCTTCCTAGATGCCGCCAATGTGCAAATCTGGTCAATGTTTGCTCGATTTTGTCATCGTCAAGGAAGCTCAAATCTCTAAGAATTTATTATTATGAGTGAAAAGTATAATAATAAATTCACTTACCTGAAAGTCTGTGGTCTAAAAAAAATAAGAGTCTCAAGAATCCTATTTATAAAATTGCAATAGGTAGCACTCAAAATTAGATCAAGACTCAAGAAAATACTTTTCTCTCTCTTCCAACACACAATGGATGAATTTTCCCTCAGGAAAATCCTTTAAAATTTCAACCACACCAGGGTAAGGAGGACTCAAAATTCAAACCGGATTCCAAAAAAGATTTTTCTCTCTCCTTCCCTAAAGTGTGGCCAAATATTATCCTTAGGAATATGACCCAAAAAATTTGTCCACCATAGGTTGTTGAATTCAAAATTTGATTTAAATTTCAAATTCTACAATTATTGTGATTTTGTCTATATGGATAAATTTCCACAACTCCAGTTTAAATTCAAAATAAAATCATGGTAATTTTATTTAAATTCAAACAATTGCATTATCTCTTATTCAAAATAAAATCAAATTAGGAGAAAATCTTGTCTTCCAAATGTAAGAGTAGCCGACCCCTATTAGTGTGGTAGGACAAGATTCTGTTCAATTTAAATATAAATAGGATAATCTTTCAAATTTTAAAATATTTATTTAAACAAGATTTTCAAATTTAAATCTATCTCATACTTATCTTTTGAAAGACAAGTATAATTAATTAAATTTCAAATCTTATCTTCCAAAATAAATATTTACATAAATTAAATATTTATCCCATTTATTGAATAGTACAAAATTACAATTTTACCCTTGGCTTCTAGTGAAAAATGCCCACACCTTGGAATAGGTGATCTAGATTTTTCTCTTCGCTAAACGCAAAAATAAAAGTAATAAAGAACATCCCAATCAATTACTATCCATTAAATAATTATGCAGAGCTAGTAAAGGGTGTTGGAAAAAACAAAAAATATGCACAGGGGAATTTTAAAAAAATTTTCAAAGATCATTAGAACTCATGTTGCCATATACAATAAATTATTAACAATCAAATATACTTTTTAGAGAAAATACCTTGGATGTTGGAGTCGACGTCAGAAACATAGGAGGACAACACTAGGAAGGGCTTCAACCAACTGGCCTCCTCCGCTATTCTCCAATTCTGAGACAATTGAGTATGTAGGCACTTGTTCCCTCAATCGGTACTTAGCACAGCTTGTCTCTTTCTGACCATCCAGATCTCTAAGAACTTATTGTCACGTGATTGTGCAACAATAAGCCTACTCACCTAAGAATCTGTGGTCTCAAGAAAATAGGAGTAGAAAAACCCCCTATTTATAATATTGCATAAGGTGACTTTTGAATTTTAAATAGGAGCACGATGTAAGGACCGCCCCGATCATGTACTTTAATTTTCATTTAATGAGAAATTGAAGAATAATTTGATGCCAATTGGTGCAAATTTAAGTGAGACGATCAGATACACACTCGTGTTGAAGGCCGTGTAATGAACAGAGAGCCGTGATAAAGACTCTTAAAAATGTATAAAACCTAATTACTATGCAATGATTTATTAAGTTAGAAAATATAGTATATTTCCCATTGAATAGACTAAACAGATACGGTACTGTTTAAGTACTATTCATGCAGTGAAAGGGGCGACCGACAGTGAACCCGGTCCATCCTATTATGTATACAAATGAATGAGACATGCAGTATCAAGAAACTGGTCCGGATGACCATTTCTTGACACAAGACTGGTGAATAGATCACCAGAGCGCTTGGACCGAACATCTGAACACAATAGCGAGAGATAGCCCTAGTAAGGGTACGATATCGAGAAAATGGTCCGGATGACCTTTTCTCACCTAGAGACTGACAAAATCGGAGTCAGAGCACTCAGACTAGTCAGTTAAGCAGAAAACGATGAATAGTAAATAGTAAGAAATGCAGTGTCAAGTTATTGGCTAAGACGGCCTTAATTTGACCTAAAACTGATACATGAACGGTTAGTAGACTCGATATGGTTGATTGAGCACAAAACGAGATTTTTAGTTTGAGAGATACGTAGTATCAAGATGAGGGTCAAGACGACCTTTACTCGGCCCGAAACAAATATATTTGGGCTCAAAACGCCCAAATTAGTTAATCGGGCACCTAACACGTTTTTCGAGATGAGGTTACACAGATCCTGAAAACTAGTCTAGATGACCTCTAATGGATGTAAAACTGATAAAAATGGAATCAACACATCCAATTAGTCAAGAGAGACTGTGTTTGAAATTTCATCTGGGAATGCCTTGGTTTGCGTGCGAAAGGACGACACAGTGTAAACACAACCACAGTATAGGATGTGAACAGTAATTTAGACTGATAATGGGCTCATAGACAGTATAAAACAACTAGGAATTTATAGTACAAAAATCGGATTCAGATCCAATTTTCGAGTGAAAATGTGAAAATTGGAACACTGCCGAGAAAGGACCGAACACGGCAGTATAAAATTAGACTGCGATGAGAAACCAACACAGATAAATTTTGGCCTTAAAATTTCATGCCCCGTAGCTGCAAAAGTAGCAATAATTAGCTGCACATATAGCCCAAAAGGTGGCCATTAAAAAATTATCCTAGTCATGACACACTTGAATAAAATATTCAAGGGTTTTCAAAAGCTTGGTCAACAATTTTTCTTTATTCTTCTCCCATTTAATGCAGCAGCCCATGCCACTTTTGGACTGAAAATGGGCAGCAATTTTTCCCATGATTAAGCTAAAATGGTGTACAATTAATTAGGATTAAGTCTAAGTAAGCTTGATTAATTTTGCCTATAAAAAGCACCCTTTACACAAGTAAATTGCCTTTCTTTTGGCTCCCAAAACACATCTCATTCTCCATTTTCTTCTAGCTACAGCAGAACCTCTTTAAACCTCCAAACCTTCACTTTTTCAAGCCTTAAATCATACCAAAGAGTTACCTAAAATCAAACCTCACAAGCTTATGTTAGCAGGAGTCGAATCCAAGTCGTTCTAAGGCACCAAGGGTAAGTTTTTGAAAACCCATCCTTGTAGTTTTTAGTTTTTGTTTTGATTTGGTTTTTAAGAGAAATTTTTGGTATTGTTTCTAGTAAAAACATACCCCACTCTCTTGGATTCCTATGACCATTTTTGGTTCCTCAAGCCTTAGTTGAAACCGTGCTTGGTTTAAGGCAAGATGGTAAACCGAAAACCCTATCTTGTGTTAGTTGGTTTTAAGTTTTGATCCAAGGCCATTTATGTGTATTTATTTATGCAAATGGTTTGTAATAAGTTTATATTGAGCCCTTAGATTATCATTTTTAAGTTTATGTGGTTGTGGTTGTGTTTACATTATTTTTGTGAATGGTTATGTGCAAATGAGAGCATGAATGTCTTAGTGGCTGGACACAAATCTATCCTTAAGGAAAGGCCATGGATTTCAGCCATTGCGACCCCTTTAGGGTCCGAATTTGGGATTTGGTAAAACAAGACGTTTTAAGAAAATTTTGATACGGTCGTTTTTGCATCAAATAGCCCTTGGCCAAAAACAAACCCAAGATAGGTTTTTAGAGTGTTTATCACTCGATGTCCAAAACTGGGACAAAACTGGGAACAAAATCTAAACCCAGTATTTAGCCTCGAGTTTTGCTAAAAATGGACCATTTAGAGTCCAAACTGGTTCTTGGGCTCAACATAAAAATTGTAGATCTCGTCGAGACCTTGAAAACAACATGCGTGTGTTTTAAAAATTTGGCCATTTCGGACCTCAAACCGAGCCGTTTTTACAGAGACATAAAACTGGGAATTTTACAGAAAACTGGGCACCAAGCCTACAGGTTCAATGAAATTAAGAACTGTTAGATTTGGATTTAGGCTCCAAAGTGAACACAAGATTTGTTCATCTTGTCGAGGATGAAAACTTTCATGTTCGACAAAATCACAAACAAAGTCGTTTCAACTAAGTTTCAAAATAGCTTTCAAAAGTGGTTCAAAACCACCTTTAGAATGCAAGCATCAAAAAAATATAATTTGTACCCTTCAAAATAAAATTGTGTTTTTAACACTTTAAAATATGAACAAGGTTTTCATAAAAACATCCCCCATCTTCCAACGGGGTGATAAGGGGACATTTTCAAAATAAGGAATTTTTCCAAGATTTTTACAAGCCAACCCAAACAATTTTTCAAAGTAAAATAGTGTGTGTAGCCTGGTAAGCTACCACACCAAATAAGCCTTAGTAGCCCGGTAGGCTACTACCCCAAATAAGCCATAGTGGCCCGATGGGCCATTACACCAAATAAACCTTAGTAGCTCGATAGGCTACCACACTCCAACAAGCGAAGTAACCCGGTCGATTGCTACACTAAGTTCATGTATAGTAACTCGATAGACTACTTAGTTACCAACACGTAAGATAGCCGGTCAGTTGACTGATCGGTGAACCAGTCAAAGATCGCATTTCAAACAACACTGTGAGGAATGATGATTAATCTGTCAAGTAGATGATTGATCGAACATGATACGAGTTAGACACCAAATCCCCATAATAGGCCAATAGGGTATCGATGGGTCTCGGTACCCCATAGAAACGCAAGTTATAGTCACTAACGTTAATAGTGACTCAATGAGAGTATCAATGAGGAACGTTATTCATGACAGGTGGTAACCTGTGAATTGATAAAGGTGAGATTTCAAGTTGCTTGCAATTAGGTAAGTACAACTCTGCCTATGGCATGAATGAAAATGCTTTTAAATGATAGTTTACAGTATGTTAAAATATGTATGCCATGCACATGATGTTGCACTGCACGTTTAAGAGCGTGTAGTTTCACAATCAAGTAGATTGATGAAAAAGCAAGTTAGATGCCGTACGTCCCTACCATGTAGGATTTGGGACAGCTTAGAGAAGCATATGGCTAGAAAGATGAACAAGACAGAAATTAGTAAGCGTGTCATACTGGCCTTTTCAAATGAAGAGGTTTTAAGTTAAAGTAGAAAGTTGAGCATCCATTGATAGCTCTCCAGCTATTTACCACGGGTGTTACTGATGGTCTGTGCACGCACGGTACTAACATGTGGGCCCTAAATAAACAAGAAAAGAAAAGAGAAGTTTGAAGCATAAATGAACATAACCAGATCATGCATTAGTTATAGTTCACCATGCTTCTAGATGCACTCAGTACACGATGTTTCTGTGATGTACATGTTATGTGAAGTTTTATAATCATTGATCTGATATGTGATATGTGATAGGTTAAAGTGGTATATGTGATATATGACTGCTTATATATTTTTAAGTATGTACTATATTTAAACATGTTTTGCAGTAAACATGTTGTATTTACTGGGTGTAAAGCTCACGTAGTGTGTTCATGCTGTAGGTAAGCGTCCTACGGCTTAAACCCCAATGGGCGATGGTGGTGGCGGAGGTGGATGTGAGGGCAAGGTTATGTAGACACCACGAGTTTATCTTCCGTAAATTTGAGTATCAGTATTGTGAATAGTAATGGTTAAATAGTATTTTGAATAGTAATTATCAAACAGTATCTTTAAATAGTAATTGTCAAACAGTATTTTTAAAGAGTAATCATTAAATAGTATTTTTAAATAGTAATCGTTAAATAGTATTTTAAATAGTAATCGTTAAATGGTATTTTTGAATAGTAATCGGTGTACGTACGTATACAGTAAATACGTACACATTCAAAAAAAATCCCTAAATTTATGATACCTAATTAAGTATCAATTGCAAGAAAGTATAAGAAAAGAAAGCAAGTAAGTCAGTTTTTAGTGATGGTCCAGGCCACTGAGGGCACGGGGCATCACATAAGAAAAGATTTTTTTTCTCTCCTAGAAGCCCACAAAATTGATTCTTCTCACAGGGAATCTCCCTAAAGAAATTCAGCCACTAAGGGTTAGAGGGATTCAAAATTTAAATAGAATTTGAAACAAGATTTTTTCCTTTCCCACAACCTCAAAAAATCGAAAAATTTACAAGGGTATAAGTCCTCCATAAGTTCAGTTTTACAAGGGAGATTCAAAATTCAAATAGGATTTAAACAAGTTTTTCCTCTCTCTTATCCACTTAAAAAACTGATTCGTCCTGTGGATTTATCCACAATAAAATTCAGCCTCCTAAGGATTTGTGATTCCAAATTTTGATTCAAACTTCAAGCTCCATAAATCTTTGAAATTTATCTGCATGGATAATTTTCTATTGTTAGGAAATGCCCTAAGTATTAGAGACATTTTGATGTATTCATTTTGAACTGGATAATAAAATTATATACATAGAGGTTATTCATTACATTGCTATTTGTCCTCGTCTTATTTACACGTTAAAGTAAATGTAAGCAAATATGGCTCACTGACTGCTTGTGTTAAAACTGTTAGAACGTTGCATGCAATGGACTTTTGTATGCAAGAAGACAATGTTCTAAAGTTAGCGGTCTAAACTATGGTCTGTAATCTATGGGGTTAGACCGAGCATCTAACTCATGATAAAGACTATTATGTTGTCCAAAGCCTTGGAGGGGACGGTTTGTCTTAACTGTCTGGAGCTGGACTCCTAAGTAGAGACATAGATATGTTACTTGGTGGTGACATATTAGACCGGGACTAAAGCGTGATTGATCTACGTAGTCCGCTATGAGTGGATCAATCTGCTTTTAACGTTCATTGTGCAATAACCTTAATCCTGAGTAAATGAACTACTTCATGTATATGACTTGTGTACTTTGATGTTCCAATGGCTAAAGCATCTCAGAGGTAGTAAGCTTATAGACCGGTTCGTTGGGTGGATGACTTGTATACAATGAAGGGTTTGTTTGTAGATATCGGAATCATAGCTCTGAGGAGTTAAAGGTATCCTCTTAAAGGCATTATACTGAATGTGAAAATGGACAAGGCCTTGGGTCGTCTGCTGGGCGGATGATTTCTTATTCACATATGGTAAATAATCATTTTCTTAATTCGGTAGTATAATGGAACTTTAAGATAGCCTGATCAGTAGGATTAAACGGACTTTGACCTAAGGCTGATCATAGATATCATATGAGGGTTTTGCATATATGACAAGGTCATTGGATGGTAGCTCGTCACAGGCTTACGTAATACGGTATATAATTGGGAGTTCAGTTTCAGGTTTATAGTGGTGTGACTCTGAAATTAGTGATCATATGATTGAGTTGTTCGGTACAGAATGGTGATCATATGGAATCACGGGAGCCCGATTATATATGTCCAATCAGTCCCTCTACTAGCTCCACATAATTCCTTAACGTTTGGCAAAATTGATTTGTGTATGCTATTGGCTAGTTTATTATGCATGGATGGTGATGACACAGGATTAGGATGGTAGACAAGATTCTCTCCGGTTGGATTCAGACTTTGTTTTGGATAATAGAGTACGCAATTATTCGAACTCCAAATAAAGTTGCCATGATTTTATTTGAGATTGGATTGGAGTTGTAGAAAATTATCCATGAGAACAAGAATATGAAACACAACCGTTTTGTGGAATTTGAAATTTGAATTTGAAAATTCGAATTTGAAATTTGAATTTGAAATTTAAATTTGAAATTTGAAATTTGAAATTTGAATTTGAAATTTGAATTTGAAATTTGAAATTCAAATTTTGAATCACAGTCCAAGTAGGATTCGAATTTGTTGTGGAAAATCCACAAGGTTTGAAATTCGAATTTGAGTTGGATTGGAGAGGATAATCTTGTTAGAATCCTACTTGAATTTTGAATCCAAATCCCAACAAAAGTGGGCGAATTTTTTGAGGATAATCCTCAATGGAAAATTCGGTTTTTGTAGATAAGATTCAAGGGAAAATTCAAGTTTCAATCCTAGTAGAATTTGGATTCTCTCCCTCCCTAAAAGTGGCCGAAATTTTAGAGGCTTTATCCTAGGAAATTCGGTTATTTTTGGATAAGGTTGAGATGAGATTTAGCTTGAAAAATCCTAGTGGAATTTTGATTCTTCCTTATCCTAAAAGTGGCCGAAAATTTGGAGAAGATTTTCTCCTAAAGATTTCGGATTTTTTGGTTGAAAAAGGGAGATAAAATTCTAGTTAAAATCTTGTTTAGATTTGGATTGGATTTGTCCTAGGAAAACCGAATTTAATTGTGGAGATTCTCCCTTGGAAAATTCGGATTTTTTGGTTTGGATAAGGGAGAAAATATTTTCCTAGTCCAATTCGAATTCAGAGAATCACCTCATGCAGGTCTATAAATAGAGATCCTGCCACTCCAGTTCTCTCAGACCACAGACTCTCAGGTGAGCAGGCTTATTGTTGCACAGCTCATCGTGACAATAAAGTTCTTTAGAGATCTGGGTGGTCGGAAGAAGACTAGCAGTGCTAGCATACCAATCAAGGTTCAGAGTGCCCACACACTCAGCCATTCGGGAATTGGAGAATAGTAGAGAAGGCTAGTTGGTTGAAGCCTCCGGTCATTCTTCTCCTGCATATTGGCGTCCTTGAGGTATGAGTTTTAATTATTGTTGATTTATTGTATATGGCATCATGAGATATTTAATGATCTAAAATTTTTTATTGTTCCGCTGCGCCACTCTGATACATTTTTACCGGTTTATTTTCCTACAATTGGTATCAGAGCCATCTCATGACTATGCCATGCACATAAATTAGACAATTACTTAGTCTTTTTATTTATGTACGGATTTGATATTTAGAGAGTGGCATTCTAGGGTTCCTTTATGTTGTTATCATGTATTATGTATAAAGTATGTGGTTATTTTAATTTTTTGAATTATTATAAGCATGCTTGTTTATACCAGTTATGGTTCCTTAGAATTTAGAAAAATTGTATCTAGGAATTTTTATGTAACCATGGGAGCAGTTTATTAACACTGTAATTTTCCCATGGATATTAATACTTGTCTCTTAGAATTTTTATGGTTAGAATTTTTGAACACCGGAAACGGTTTAGGAATTTTTATGTAATTATTCTTGGAGGAGATTGAAGATTGAAGACCGTAATTTATTTTTCCCAAAAGTTAAATTTAATTTAAAGATTGAAATTTTGATTGTGTGGAAAATTTCAATTAATTGGGATTCAAATTAATTTTTGGAGATCCTAATAGGTAAATTGGAATATGACACGAAAATCGAGACACGACCCCTCGGGATAGGCCGACAAACCTTGGTGGGGCTGCAGCCCCTGCCCTCGGGAAGGATGGGGCTGCGGCAGCCCCTGAACAGGCCCACACCACCCACGGCCGCAGGCTCTACCTGCAGCCAGGGGTGGCCGTGGCCTGCCCAAGGCTGGCCGTAGCCTGGGCGTGCAGCCTCGGCTGCAGGCGCTGCCTGCAGCCTGCCGGCTGCTGCGCCCAGTCTGGGCGTGCAGCCTGGCGCTGCAGGCTTGGCCTGCAGCCTGGCAGGGCTGCACAAGGGGCGGCCGTGGGCTGCCAGCCCCTCCGGGGTTGGTGGCTGCCCACGGCGGCTGCCGCCTACGGGGGCGGCGGTCCGACGGTCCAAAAATCAGAAAATTTTGATTTTTAAATTTGAGATTTAATTTTAAATCATGTTTAAAAATATGTAATTAAAAATTTTAAATTTTTGAAATTACATATTATTACACATGATGTTTTAAAATTGTTTAAAAATTTAAATTTGAAATTTAAATTTGAAATTCGAATTTGGAATTTGAATTTGAAATTTAAATTTTTGGGAGATTTAAATTTTAAATAATTCTTGGGATGAGAAATAAATGGAGAGGCTACATAAAGAAGGATACAAGAAGACGGAACAGAATTCAAGACCCAAAGAATGCTTTGGATGGAATATTGTAATCTTTATTTTCTTTGTTCTAGGATGGAACCATAGCTTGGTTATTCTGTCAATTATTTTTTCTATGATATGTCATGGATGTATAAATATGTATTGATGGATGTTTTGTATGCATATTTGATAACATGTCATATAGGATAGGAGAGTGCCGCTCATACTATATTGATCATACATAATTTGTCAAAACTTGCATGTTTTTCAAAATATTGAGTGGGAGAGGGTTTCAAACAAAACCCACGGCCTCCATTGTTGATCCATATGTGAAAGCATGGTAACGCCTCGCGTCAGTTCTGACCTGACCACACCCCTCGTTAGGTGTTTACCGCCGCCGGTATACTAGATTGGATCTCCTATGTGGAAAACGTGTTCAGGTGCGATCCTATTCATGACCACCCCTCGGTGGCTTGGTATGACGTGGATCGGGCTACGTAAACAATGGTTATACACTCAAGACTCGTTTAGTTATTAACCTTCCCTAGAAGCTCTGTTAACTAAACTGGTGGCCAAATAAGCGGTTATTAATATATGTCTTAACCTTGGAGGATTTAAGGTAACATATATTAATTGGACGGGGTCCATGTTCCGGCTATTTGTTCTCATGACCACCCCTCGGTGGCTTGGGGCAATAGGTGCTGAGAATTACCGTTGCAATGCTACATGTTTTTTTTCAAGTTTCATGTAGGAACATACTTGTATGTTTTTATTTGCTAAATTATCTGTATATTTGCTTGGGCTTTGTAATGATGTCTAGTATAATTTTATTTCAGTTCAAAATGTCACCGACACCCCTCATTTCAATACTTACTGAAAATAAGTTGAATGGCGACAATTATAAAGATTGGAAAAGAAATCTATTAATAGTTCTCAGCTGCGAGAGACACAAGTTCGTACTGGACGAACCATGCCCACCTGGGCCCAAACCTGACACACCACTTGAGGAGGTCCCGGTTGCCTATAATCGTTGGAGAGAATCCAATGAAATAGCTCGATCCTACATCCTTGCTAGCATGACGAGTGCTTTACAAAAGCAGCATGAGACTTATCAAGTTGCTGGGGAGATCATGGATAATCTGGAGGACATGTTCGGAGGCCAAGAAAAATTGGCTCGACAGTCCGCTATCACCAGCAGTATGAACTCCAAGCAAAAGGCGGGTACTCCGGTGAAGGACCATATGATCACTCTAATGGGATTCTTCGCTGAGGCTGCCGAGAATGGTGCTGAGTTGGACTATAACACCCAGATCGAGATGGTGTTCAAGACTCTGTCTAAAGATTTTGTGGGGTTTAAGGCCGCATACAATCTGGCGACAAAGGAGTTAGGACTTACCGAGCTCATGAAGCAACTACAGGCTTATGAGCGGATGATCAGGGATGAGGATACGGTCCGACCTAAAGGAGAGGCCAATTTGGCGGAATCTTCCAATCCCTCACGGAAGAGGAAGAGGCCAAATAAGAAGCAAGTGGCTTCCAGTTCTTCTAATCCTCCTATTTCGGACGGGAAGAAGAAGAAGAAGAACAAGAAGCCAAAGGACCCTAAAAAGTCCAAATGCTTCCACTGTGGGAAGGTAGGTCACTTCAAGAAGGCTTGCCGGGAATTCCTAGCCTCCAAGGGCAAGGAAGGTAAGGAACTTCATTACTTGGAAGCGTGTTTGGTGGAAGAATCGAAAGACACTTGGGTCATTGATTCGGGCGCCACTAATCATGTTTGTGTTTCTATGCAGGGGTTCGTGGAAACGAGAAGTCTACATGATACGAGCCTCTCGTTGCGGACTGGAGATGGTAGTTTTGTGGTGGCTGAGGCAGTGGGAGACGTTCATCTTTATTTTGATCAATTTAGGTTTATTTTATTGAAAGACTGTTTTTATGTTCCTAATATTAGGAGGAACCTTATATCGGTAGCTTGTTTAATAAAGGATTCTTATTCAGTTTCTTTTAGTAAAAGAGTTGATATTCGTAGAAATAAGTCTTTTATCTGTTCTGGATGGATGGATGGAAACCTATATTTGATCAGACTAAAGATGTACTCACTGCTTGACACTGAATTAATTGATAACTCTAAAAGGTTGAAAGTTTCTCACTCTAACAAGGCGTATCTTTGGCATTTAAGACTTGGTCATATTAATTAGGATAGGATTCAAAGATTGGTGAAAGACGGTCCTCTGGAATCTCTGGAGGAGGTACGACTTCCCCAATGTGAGTCTTGTCTAGAGGGTAAGATGACTAAGAGGTCTTTTGGAGCTAAGGGTACAAGGGCACAGGAGCTCTTAGAAATTGTGCACACTGACGTATGTGGCCCCATGAACGTCATAGCACGAGGAGGGTTCGAGTACTATGTCTCTTTCATAGATGATTACTCGAGGTATGGATATGTGTATCTGATGCACCGCAAAAGCGAAACCTTTGATAAGTTCAAAGAGTATCGTGCGGAAGTGGAAAAGCAATTGGATAAATCCATAAAGACACTTCGATCTGATCGAGGTGGCGAATACCTCTCCGATGAATTTCTAGGACATCTTGTAGAGAATGGGATATTATCCCAATTGACTGCACCTGGTACTCCACAACAGAATGGTGTAGCCGAAAGGAGAAACAGGACCTTATTGGATATGGTACGGTCCATGATGAGTTACTCAACGCTGCCATTATCATTTTGGGGACATGCTTTACAAACGGCGTGCTATATTCTAAACCAGGTTCCGAGCAAATCAATTCCTAGAACTCCGTATGAATTGTGGCGTGGCAGGAAGCCCTCCCTTGGACATATGAGAATATGGGGCTGCCCGGCACATGTACTGGATGGGGATGCGAAGAAGTTGGAACCAAGATCAGAATTGTGCATGTTTGTAGGGTATCCAAAGGGAACTAAAGGAGGTCTATTCTATAACCCGAAGGAACAAAAGGTCATTGTCTCAACCCATGCGACATTCTTGGAGGAAAGTCACATGAATGACTTTAAACCTCGAAGCAAAGTGGTGCTAGAGGAGTTATCGGGTGAAAGAACTGCTCCACAGATTTCGGTCTTGGACGCAAGTCCGAGTTCCAGTGAAAGACCTGCAGACGATCAACAATTTAGGATGCCTCGTCGTAGTGGGAGGGTTTCTAAGAAACCTAATTTCTTTATGTATGATGCTGAGGTATACCAGGTCGAGGTTCATGAGCATGAGGAAGATCCGGTCACATATGATGAAGCTATAAAGGATGTTGATTCTAGATCTTGGAAACAGGCTATGAACAATGAGATGGATTCTATGAAATCCAACTCTGTTTGGGAACTTGTAGATTTGCCGGATGGGATAAAACCCATTGGATGCAAATGGGTCTACAAAAGAAAGAAGGATGCGGAAGGGAGAGTGGAAACTTTCAAAGCTAGACTGGTTGCAAAGGGATACACGCAAAAGGCTGGAATCGATTACGAGGAAACCTTTTCGCCTGTTGCTATGCTGAAGTCTATCCGTATTCTTCTGTCCATTGCTGCGGCTCTCGATTACGAGATCTGGCAAATGGATGTCAAGACGGCATTCTTGAATGGCCATCTTGAAGAGTGTATCTATATGATACAGCCCGAAGGGTTCGTAGCAAAAGGCCAAGATAGGAAAGTCTGCAAGTTGCTTAGATCCATTTATGGATTAAAGTAGGCATCCCGCTCATGGAACCAGAGGTTTGATCAAGCGATTAAGACATTTGGTTTTGAGCAGAACGTTGATGAACCTTGTGTTTATAAACGTATTAAGGATGGAAAAGTGGTCTTTCTGATACTCTATGTCGATGATATACTACTCATTGGGAATGATGTAGGGAACTTATCATCAGTCAAGCTTTGGTTACACCAACAGTTTAACATGAAGGACTTGGGAGAAGCTAATTATGTTCTAGGCATTCGTCTCTTCAGAGATCGAAAGAACAAAATGATAGCGTTATCCCAAGCTTCATACATAGATAAAATAATTGACAAATATGCAATGCTAGAGGCAAAGAAAGGCTCACAACCTTCTATTGCCGGTTTAACTCTTTCATTGGATGACTGTCCCAAGACATCGGAAGAAAGAGAGCGTATGAGTAAGGTCCCTTATGCATCCGCTGTGGGTAGCCTTATGTACGCTATGCTTTGCACTCGCCCGGACATATGTTTTGTAGTAGGTATGGTGAGTCGATATCAAGCGAATCCTGGAACCAAGCACTGGCAAGCAGTAAAGCATATACTCAAGTATCTTAAGAGAACGAGGGATTATATGCTAGTGTATTCTCGAGGGGACCTAACACCCGTAGGATACACGGACTCAGACTTCCAGACTTAGGAAATCGACATCTGGATCAGTGTTTTTACTCGGAGGAGGCGCCATTGTGTGGAGGAGCGTGAAGCAGGGCTGCACAGCTGACTCTACTATGGAGGCTGAGTATGTGGCTGCGGCTGAGGCATCTAAAGAAGCGGTTTGGCTCTGCAAGTTCTTTAGAGACCTTGAGGTCATTCCGGGTGTTGACAAGCCTATCACACTTTACTGTGATAATACAGGGGCTATTGCCAACACAAGGGAATCTCGGCACCACAAGAGGACCAAGCACATAGATCGGAGGTATCACATTATTAGAGGGCATGTGGAGACAGGACAAGTGGATGTATGTAAGATCGCGTCCGAGGACAACATCGCTGATCCCTTTACTAAGACTTTGGTAGCTAGAAGCTTTGAGAGGCATGTAGAGGCGATGGGGATGCGTAACATGGCACATCTACTGGCTTAGGGCAAGTGGGAGATTGTTAGGAAATGCCCTAAGTATTAGAGACATTTTGATGTATTCATTTTGAACTAGATAATAAAATTATATACATAGAGGTTATTCATTACATTGCTATTTGTCCTCGTCTTATTTACACGTTAAAGTAAATGTAAGCAAATATGGCTCACTGACTGCTTGTGTTAAAACTGTTAGAACGTTGCATGCAATGGACTTTTGTATGCAAGAAGACAATGTTCTAAAGTTAGCGGTCTAAACTATGGTCTGTAGTCTATGGGGTTAGACCGAGCATCTAACTCATGATAAAGACTATTATGTTGTCTAAAGCCTTGAAGGGGACGGTTTGTCTTAACTGTCTAGAGCTGGACTCCCAAGTAGAGACATAGATATGTTACTTGGTGGTGACATATTAGACCGGGACTAAAGCGTGATTGATCTACGTAGTCCGCTATGAGTGGATCAATCTGCTTTTGACGTTCATTGTGCAATAACCTTAATCCTGAGTAAATGAACTACTTCATGTATATAACTTGTGTACTTTGATGTTCCAATGGCTAAAGCGTCTCAGAGGTAGTAAGCTTATAGACCGGTTCGTTGGGTGCATGACTTGTATACGATGAAGGGTTTGTTTGCAGATATCGGAATCATAGCTCTGAGGAGTTAAAGGTATCCTCTTAAAGGCATTATACTGAATGTGAAAATGGACAAGGCCTTGGGTCGTCTGCTGGGCGGATGATTTCTTATTCACATATGGTGAATAATCATTTTCTTAATTCGGTAGTATAATGGAACTTTAAGATAGCCTGATCAGTAGGATTAAACGGACTTTGACCTAAGGCTGATCATAGATATCATATGAGGGTTTTGCATATATGACAAGGTCATTGGATGGTAGCTCGTCACAGGCTTACGTAATACGGTATATAATTGGGAGTTCAGTTTCAGGTTTATAGTGGTGTGACTCTGAAATTAGTGATCATATGATTGAGTTGTTCGGTACAGAATGATGATCATATGGAATCACGGGAGCCCGATTATATATATCCAATCAGTCCCTCTACTAGCTCCACATAATTCCTTAACGTTTGGCAAAATTGATTTGTGTATGCTATTGGCTAGTTTATTATGCATGGATGGTGATGGCACAGGATTAGGATGGTAGACAAGATTCTCTCCGGTTGGATTCAGACTTTGTTTTGGATAATAGAGTACACAATTATTCGAACTCCAAATAAAGTTGCCATGATTTTATTTGAGATTGGATTGGAGTTGTAGAAAATTATCCATGAGAACAAGAATATGAAACACAACCGTTTTGTGGAATTTGAAATTTGAATTTGAAAATTCGAATTTGAAATTTGAATTTGAAATTTAAATTTGAAATTTGAAATTTGAAATTTGAATTTGAAATTTGAATTTGAAATTTGAAATTCAAATTTTGAATCACAGTCCAAGTAGGATTCGAATTTGTTGTGGAAAATCCACAAGGTTTGAAATTCGAATTTGAGTTGGATTTGGAGAGGATAATCTTGTTAGAATCCTACTTGAATTTTGAATCCAAATCCCAACAAAAGTGGGCGAATTTTTTGAGGATAATCCTCAATGGAAAATTCGGTTTTTGTAGATAAGATTCAAGGGAAAATTCAAGTTTCAATCCTAGTAGAATTTGGATTCTCTCCCTCCCTAAAAGTGGCCGAAATTTTGGAGGCTTTATCCTAGGAAATTCGGTTATTTTTGGATAAGGTTGAGATGAGATTTAGCTTGAAAAATCCTAGTGGAATTTTGATTCTTCCTTATCCTAAAAGTGGCCAAAAATTTGGAGAAGATTTTCTCCTAAAGATTTCGGATTTTTTGGTTGAAAAAGGGAGATAAAATTCTAGTTAAAATCTTGTTTAGATTTGGATTGGATTTGTCCTAGGAAAACCGAATTTAATTGTGGAGATTCTCCCTTGGAAAATTCGGATTTTTTGGTTTGGATAAGGGAGAAAATCTTTTCCTAGTCCAATTCGAATTCAGAGAATCACCTCATGCAGGTCTATAAATAGAGGTCCTGCCACTCCAGTTCTCTCAGACCACAGACTCTCAGGTGAACAGGCTTATTGTTGCACAGCTCATCGTGACAATAAAGTTCTTTAGAGATCTGGGTGGTCGGAAGAAGACTAGCAGTGCTAGCATACCGATCGAGGTTCAGAGTGCCCGCACACTCAGCCTTTCGGGAATTGGAGAATAGTAGAGAAGGCTAGTTGGTTGAAGCCTCCGGTCATTCTCCTCCTGCATATTGGCGTCCTTGAGGTATGAGTTTTAATTGTTGTTGATTTATTGTATATGGCATCATGAGATATTTAACGATCTAAAATTTTTTATTGTTCCGCTGCGCCACTCTGATACGTTTTTACCGGTTTATTTTCCTACATCTATAACTCCAATTCAAATTCAAATAAAATCATAGCAACTTTATTTGAAAATCAAATAATTATGTAATCTTTTATCCAAACAAAATTTAAATTAAAACTAGGAGAAAATCTTGTCCTCTGCTCTTATGCAAAAACAAGCCACCTATAATTGTGCAAACACAAGATTTTGTTTAATTTAAATTCAAATAGGATAATCTTTTAAATTTTAAATATTTATTTTAAGATAAGATTTTTCACAGTTCAAATTAATCACAAATTTGAATTTCAAATTCAAATACAATTAATTTAAGTTTCAAATCTTATCTTTCAAAATAAACATTAATTAAATATTTACCCTTTTTATTGAATAATACAAAATTAAAATTTTACCCCTACAACACACAAAGAAAAATGCCTACACTTTTATGGAGGCTGATCCAGATTTTTCTCATCAAAAAATATAAGACAACAAGCCACAAAAGAATATCCTAATCAACTACTATCATTAAGGAATTATAGGAGCTAGCAGAGGGACTGATTGAACATGTATAATCAGGCTCCTATGAATGCACGTAATCATTGTTCTATACCAAACAACTCAATTACATGATCACTAATTTTAGGTTCATTGCACTATAGATTTGAAACTGAACTCCCAATCATATTACAAATTATACAAGCCCTAGAAAATACATCAACCAATGGCCTTGTCATTAATGCAAAACCCTCATATGATATCCATGGTCAACCTAGGTCAAAGTCCATTCAATCTTTTGATCACGTTATCTTCAAGATCCATTATACACCTGATAAGAGAATGATTATCCACCATATATGAATAATAAGTTGTCTACAAAGCAAACGATCCAAGGCCTTGTCCATTCTCACCTATTTAGTATAATGTCTTTAAGAGGATAACCTTAACTCTATATAAGAGCTATGATTACATATTTGTAAGCAATCCCTCTATCATATATGCATTGTGTACCCAAGGAACCGATCCATTAGCTTATTACCTTTGAAATGCCTTGGCCTTTGGAACATCAAAACGTACTAGCCACATACACAAAGCTATTCACTTGCTCAGGATTAAGGTTATTACAGAGTAAACATCAAAAGCAAATGGATCCACTCATGGTAGACTATGCAGATAAATCATGCTTTAGTTCCAGTCTAACATGTTACCACCAAGCAGCATATCTATGTCTTTACTTGGGAGTCAAAGCTCCAGACAGTCAAGACAAGCCGCTTCCCCTAATTGGCTTTAGACAACATAATAGTCTTAATATGAGTTAGATGCTTACTCTAACCCCATAGACTACGGACCATAGATTTAGACCACTTATTGTATAACGTTGTCTTCTTGCATACAAAAGATCATTGTATGCAATATTCTAGCAGTTTAACATAAGCAATCAAATGAGCTATATTTGCTTACATTTACTTTTACATGTAAATAGGGTGAGGACTTATAGCAATGTAATGAATAACCTCTAAAATTTTTTATCAATCAGTTTAAAAATAAATGAAATACATTAAAATGTCTTTCCCACTTAGGGCACACCTAATAATCTCCCACTTGCCCTAAGCTAGTAAATGTGTCATATTATGCATTCCTATTGCCTTGACATGCCTTTCAAAGCTCTTAGCCACCAGAGTCTTAGTATTGTTGTCCTTGGCACGATCTTAGATACTTGAGTATATGCTTCATAACTTGTCAATGCTTGGTTCTGAGATTCGCTTCATACTGACTTACCATACCTACAGCAAAATTAATGTCAGGACGGGTGTAAAGCATAGTGTATATGAGACTACCCACAGTAGATGCATCAGATACTTTGCTCATTCGTTCTCTTTCTTCTGATATCTTGGGACAATCATCCAATAAAGGAGTGAAGCTCGAAAGAGTAGGTTGTGAACCTTTCTTCGCTTCTTGCATTGTATATTTCTCAATTAATTTATCTATGTATGAAGCTTGGGATAGTGCTATTATTTTGTTCTTTCGATCTCTAAAGAGACAAATGCTTAGAACATAACTAGCTTCTTCTAAGTCCTTCATGTCAAACTGTTAAGATAATCACAACTTGACTAATGATAAGTTCCCTACATCATTTCCAATGAGCAGTATATCATCGACATAGAGAATTAGAAAGACCATCTTGTCATCCTTTATATAAATGCATGGTTTATCAACATTCTACTCAAAACCAAAGGTCTTAATAGCTTGATCAAACCTTTTGTTCCATGAGCGGGATGCCTACTTTAATCTATAGATGGATCTAAGCAACTTGTAAACCTTTTGACTTTGGCCTTTTTCAACGAATATGTTGGGTTGTACCATGCAAATACTTTCATCAAGATGACTACTCAAGAACGCAGTTTTGATGTCTATTTGCTAGATCTCATAATTGATAGTCATAGCAATGGATAAAAGAATGCGGATAGGCTTAAGTATTACAACAGGCGAAAAGGTTTCCTCATAATCAATTCCAACCTTTTGCATTTACCCCTTTACCATAAGTCTAGCTTTGAAAGTTTTAACTTTCCCTTCCGAATCCCTCTTTCTCTTATAGATCCACTTGCACCCAATGGGTTTTATCTCATTCTTTATGGCCTATTTCCAAAGTTTGGAATTAACATCATTTACAGCTTCTTCATAAGTTACAAGGTCATCTTCATGCTCATGAGTCTCAACTTGGTAAACTTCAGCATTGTACATAAAGAAATTTGGTTTCCTAGAAACCTTCTCACCACGTCGAAGTACCCTAAACTGTTGATTGTTTACTTATCTTTCAGTGGAACTAGAACTTGCTTCCAAGACAGATACCTATGTAATATCTTTATCACCTGATAGCTCCACTAGCAATACTTTGCTTTGAGGCTTAATATCATTCATGTAACTTTCCTCCAGGAAATTCACATGGGTTGAAACAATGACCTTATGCTCATTCGTATTATAGAATAAACCTCCCTTAGTCCCCTCAGGATATTCGACAAACAAGCACAATTCTGACTTTAGTTCTAATTTCTTTGCATCCTATCCATTACGTATGCTTGGCAGCCCTATATTCTCATATGTTTGAGAGAAAACTTCTTGCCTTTTCATAATTTGAATAGAGTTTTAAGATTTGAATTGGTTGGAACAAGGCTTAGAATATAGCACGTCGTTTGTGTTAGGAAATGCCCTAAGCATAAGAGACATTTTGAAGTATTTATTTTGAACCGGATAATAAAATTATATATATAGAGGTTATTCATTACATTGTTGTTTGTTTTTATTCTATTTATATGTTAAAGTAAATGTAAGCAAATATGGCTCACTGACTACTTGTGTTAAAACTGTTTGAACGTTAATAGACTTTTGTATGTGAGAAGACAATATTCTAAAGTAAGCGATCTAAACTAAGGTCTGTAGTCTATGGGGTTAGACCGAGCATCTAACTCATGTTAAGACTATTATGTTGTCTAAAGCCATGGTGGGGACAGTTTGTCTTGACTGTCTAGAGCATAGACTCCCAAGTAGAGACATAGATATGTCACTTGGTAGTGACATATTAGACTGGGACTAAAGCATGACTAATCTACATAGTTCGCTATGAGTGGATCAATCTGCTTTTGACATTCATTATGCAATAACCTTAATCCTGAGTAAATGAACTACTTCACATATATGACTTGTGTACTTTGATGTTCCAATGGCTAAAGCGTCTCAAAGGTAGTAAGCTTATAGATCGATTCGTTAGGTGCATGACTTGCATACGATGGAGGGTTTATTTATAGATATTAGAATCATAGCTCTAAAGAGTTAAGGGTATCTTCTTAAAGGCATTATACTGGATGTGAAAATGGACAAGGCCTTGGCTCGTTTGCTGGGTAGATGACTTCTTATTCACATGCAGTGAATAATCATTTTCTTATTCAGAAGTATAATGGAACTTTAAGATAGCCTGATCAGTAGGATTGAACAGACTTTGACCTAAGGCTGATCATAGATATCATATGAGGGTTTTGCATACATGACATGATCATTGGCCATTAGCTTGTCACAGGCTTTTGTAATACGGTATATAATTGGGAGTTCAGTTTCAGGTTTATAGTAGTATAACTCTGAAATTAGTGATCATACGATTGAGTTGTTCAGTACAGAATAATGATCATATGAAATCATGGGAGCCCGATTATATATGTCTAATTGGTCCCTCTACTAACTCCACATAATTCCTTCACGAATGGAAAATTAATCAGTGTATACTTATTGACTAGTTAACTTTGCATGGATGGTGTTAACGTAGGATTAGGATGATGGACAAGATTCTCTTCGGTTGAATTTGGTTTTTGTTTTGGATAATAGAATACACAATTATTCGAACTCCAAATAAAGTTGCCATGATTTTATTTAAGATTGAATTGGAGTTGTAGAAAATTATCCATGAGAACAAAATTTGAAATACAACCATTTGTGGATTTTGAAATTTGAAATTTAAATTTTGAATTTGAAATTTGAATTTGAAATTTAAATTTGAAATTCGAATTTGAAATTTGAAATTTGAAATTTAAATTTGAAATTTGAATTTGAATTTGAAATTTGAAATTTGAATTTGAAGTTTAAATTTTGAAATTTGAACTTTGAAATTTCAATTCAAATTTTGAATCACAATCCATGTAGGATTTGAATTTTTTTGTGGATAATCCATATGGAGAAATTCGAAATTGATATGGATAAAGGAGAGGAAAATCTTGTTTGAATCCTACTTAAATTTTGAATCCCAAATCCATCAAGGAAAAACCGAATTTGTTAGGGATGAATCTTCCAAGGGAATTTCAGATTTTATGGATAAGGTTGCAGGAAAAAATTCAAGTTTCAATCCTAGTTGAATTTGGATTCTCTCCTCCCAAAATTGGCCAAAAATTTTGAGGATAAATCAAAGGGGATTTTTGGTTTTTTTAAATGGATAAGGGTAAGATAAAATTCAAGCTAGAAAATCTTATTTGAAGCACTAAAGTGGCCGAATTTGGACATGTTTATGGCCATAGGGAAATTCGGTTTTATTGGATAAATGAGGAGATAAAATTCAAGTTAAAATCCTGTTTGAATTTGAATTGCACAATCCCAAAATGGCCAAAATTTTTTGGTGGTTATTGGCCTTGAAAATTTCAGATTTTTTGTGTGTAGATAAGGGAGAAAATCTTCTCCTAATCCAATTCGAATTTAAAGGATCACCTCATGCTACTCTATGAATAGAGGTCCTGCCACTCCAGTTCTCTTAGACCACAGACTCTTAGGTGAGCAGGCTTATTGTTGCATAACTCACCATGACAATAAGTTCTTTAGAGATCTAGGTAGTCGAAAGAGGACTAGCAGTGCTAGCATACCGATTGAGGTTTAGAGTGCCCACACACTCAGCCATTCGAGAATTGGAGAATAGTAGAAAAGGCTAGTTAATTGAAGCCCTCTGATCATTCTCCTCCTGCAGATTAGTGTCCTCTGAGGTATGAGTTTAAATTGTTGTTAGTTTATTGTATATGGCATCATGAGATATTTAATGATCTTAAAAGAAAATTTTTTGTTCCGCTGCGCTGCTTTGATGCGTTTTTATTGATTTTCTCCTACAATTGGTATCAAAGCCATCTCATGACTATGCCATGTACATAAATTAGACAATTACTTAGTTTTTTTTATTTATGTATAGATTTGATATTTAGAGAGTGGCATTCTAGGATTCCTTATGTTGTTATCATGGATTATGTATGTAGTATGTGGCTATTTTAATTTCTTAAATTATTATAAGCATGCTTATTTTATGCCGATTATGGTTCCTTAGAATTTAAAAATATTGTATCTAGGAATTTTTTATATAACCATGGGAGCGGTTAATCATCACCGTAATTTTCCCATGGATTTCAATTTTTTGTCTCTTCGAATTATTATGATTAGAATTTTTGTACATCGAAACCGGTTTTGGAAATTTTATATAATTATTCTTGGAGGAGATTGAAGTTTGAAAATCATAATTTATTTTTCCCAACAGTTAAATTTAATTTAAAGATTGAAATTTTGTTTGTGTGAAAAATTCCAATTTAATTAGGATTCAAATTAACTTTTGGAGATCCTAATGGGTAAATTGGAATATGGCATGGAAATCAAGGACCGACCCCTTCGGGAAGGGCCACCAGCCTTGGTGGGGCTGCAGTCCCTACCCTTAGGCAGGATGGGGCTATGGCAGCTCCTACCCAAGGTTGTACCACCCACAGCCGCAAGCTCTACCTATAGCTGAGGGTGGTCGTGGCCCACTGCAGCCTGGCACCCTGGCGTGCAACCCATGGCTGCAGCGTCCACCCGGGTGTGCATCCCATGGCTGTAGGCGCTGCCTGCAGCCTGGGGTGGTAACAGCACCCGAGCGTGTAGCCTATAGCTTGGCATGGTTGCGCTCGGCCTGTGGTCGTGGCCTGCTAACTCCCAGGGGGTGGGGGCTACACACGACGGCTGCGGGCCTCCGGGGCCTGGGGTCGACGGGCCGAAAAACGAAAATTTTTATTTTTAAATTTGAGATTTAATTTTAAATCATGTATAAAAATATGTAATTTAAAATTTAAAATTTTTTTGAAATTACATATTATTACACATGAAATTTAAATTGTTTAAAATTTGAATTTGAAACTTAAATTTGAAATTCGAATTTGAAATTTGAATTTGAAATATAAATTTTTGGAATTTAAATTTTAAATGATTCTTGGGATGAGAAATAAATGGAAAGGCTACATAAAGATGGAGACAAGAAAGACAGAACAAGATTCAAGGCCCAAAGAATGCTTTGGAAGGAATTTTGTAATCTTAATTTTCTTCATTCTAGGATGGAACCATGGCTTGATTATTTTTCTATCAATTATTTTTTCTGTGATTTGTCATGGATGGATGAATATGTATTGATGGAAAAATATGTATTGATGGATGACTTGTATGCATATTTGATAAAATATCATATAGGATAGGTGAATGCCGTTCATACTATATTGATCATACATATTTGTCAAAACTGGCATGTTTTTCAAAATATTGAGTGGGAGAGGGTTTCAAACAAAACCCACGGCCGCCATTGTTGACCCATATGTTAAAGCATGGTAACGCCTCACGTCAATTCGACCCTGACCACACCCCTCGATAGGTGTTTACTGCCGCTGGTATACTAGGTTGGATCTTCTATGTGGAAAACGTGTTCGGGTATGATTCTATTCATGACCACCCCTTGGTGGCTTAGTAGGACATGGATCGGGCTACGTAAACAATGGTTATACACTCAAGGCTTGTTTAGTTATTAACCTTCCCTAGAAGCTCTGTTAACTAAACTGATGGACAAAATAAGCGATTATTAATATATGTCTTAAGCTTGGAGGATTTAAGGCAACATATATTAATTGGACGGGATCCATATTCTGGCTAATTGTCTCAGGACCACCCTTCGATGGCTTGGGGCAATAGGTATTGAGAATCGCCGTTGCAATGCTACATGTTTTTTTTCAAGTTTCATGTAGGAACATACTTGTATGATTTATTTGCTAATTATCTATATATTTGCTTGGGCTTTGTAATGATGTCTAGTATAATTTTATTTCAGTTCAAAATGTCAACGACACCCCTCATTTCAATACTTACTAAAAAATAAACTGAATGGTGATAATTATAAAGATTGGAAAAGAAATCTACTGATAAATCTCAGCTGTGAGAGACAGAAGTTTGCGTTGAATGAACCATGCCCACCTAGGCCCAAACCTGACACACAGCTTGAGGAGGTCCCGGTTACCTGTACTCGTTGGACAGAATCCAATGAGATAGCTCAATGCTACATTCTTGCTAGCATGACGAGTGCTTTACAAAAGCATCATGAGACTTATCAAGTTGCTAGAGAGATCATGGAAAATCTGGAGGACATGTTCGGAGGCCAAGAAAAATTGGCTTGATAGTATGCTATTACCAGCATTATGAACTCTAAGCAAAAAGCAGATACTCTGGTGAAGGACCATATGATCACTCTAATGGGATTCTTTACTGAGGCTGCCGAAAACGGTGCCGAGTTGGACTACAACACCCAGATCAAGATGGTGTTTAAAACTCTGTCAAAACATTTTGTGGGGTTTAAGGCCGCATACAATCTAGCGATAAGAGAGTTAGGGCTCACTAAGCTCATGAAGTAACTCCAAGCTTATGAGCGGATGATCAGGGATGGGGATGCGGTCCAACCCAAAGGAGAGGCCAATTTGACAGAATCTTCCAAACCCTCACGGAAGAGGAAGAGGCCAAATAAGAAGCAAGCGGCGTCCAGTTCTTTTAATCCTTCTGTCTCGGATGGGAAGAAGAAGAAGAAGAACAAGAAGCCCAAGGACCCTAAAAAGTCCAAGTGCTTTCACTGTGAAAAGGTAGGTTACTTTAAGAAGGCTTGCTGGGAATTTGCAGTGGCCAAGGGTAAAGAAGGTAAGGAACTTCATTATTTAGAAGCGTGTTTGGTGGAAGAATCAAAAGACACATGGGTCATTAATTCGAGAGCCACTAATCATGTTTGTGTTTCTATGCAGGGGTTAGTGGAAACGAGAAGTTTACATGATAGGAGCCTCTCGTTACAGATAGGAGACGGTAGCTTAGTGGTGGCTGAGGCAGTGGGAGACGTTTATCTTTACTTTGATGAATTTAGGTTTATTTTATTAAAAGACTGTTTTTATGTTCCTAATTTTAGAAGGAACCTTATATCAATAGCTTATTTAATAAAGGATTCTTATTCAGTTTCTTTTAGTAAAAGAGTTGATATTCGTAGAAATAAGTCTTTTATCTGTTCTGGATTGATGGATGGAAACCTATATTTGATCAAACCAAAGATGTACTCACTGCTTGACACCGAATTAATAGATAATTCTAAAATGTTGAAAGTTTCTCACTCTAACAAGGCGTATCTTTGGCATTTAAGACTTGATCATATTAATCAGGATATGATTCAAAGATTGGTGAAAGACAGTCCTCTAGAATCTCTTAAGGAGGTACGTCCGCAATGTGAGTCTTGTCTCGAGGGTAAGATGACTAAGAGGTCTTTTGAAGTTAAGGGTACTAGGGCTCATGAACTCTTAGAAATTGTGCACACTAACGTATGTGGCCCCATGAATGTCACAGCACGAGGAGGGTTTGAGTATTATGTCTCCTTTAAAGACGATTACTCGAGGTATGGATATATGTACCTAATGTGTCACAAGAGTGAAACCTTTGACAATTTCAAAGAATATCGTGCGGAAGTGGAAAAGCAATTAGGTAAATCCATAAAGTCACTTGATCTGATCACGGTGGCAAATACCTCTCCGATGAATTTCTAGGACATCTTGTAGAGAATAGAATATTATCCCAATTAACTACACCTGGTACTCCACAATAGAATGGTGTAGCTGAAAGGAGAAACAGGACCTTGTTGGATATGGTACAGTCCATGATGAGTTATTCAACGCTGCCATTATCATTTTAGGGATATGCTTTACAAACGGCGTGCTATATTCTGAACCAGGTTCTAAGCAAGTCAATTCTCAGGACTCCGTATGAATTGTGGCATGGCAGGAAGCCCTCCCTTGGACATAGGAGAATATGGGGCTACCCGACGCATGTACTAGATAGGGATGTAAAGAAGTTTGAACCAAGATCAAAATTATGCATGTTTGTAGGGTATCCTAAGGGAACTAAGGGAGGTCGATTCTATAACCTGAAGGAACAAAAATGCATTGTTTCAACCCATGCGACATTCTTAGAGGAAAGTCACATGAATGACTTTAAGCCTTGAAGCAAAGTGGTGGGTAAAAGAACTGCTCCACAATTTTCAGTCTAGGATGCAAATCTGAGTTCCGGTGAAAGATCTACAGATGATCAACAATTTAAGGTGCCTCATCGTAGTGGGAGGGTTTCGAAGAAACCTAATTTCATCATGTATGATGCTGAGGTATACCAGGCCAAAGCACATGAGCATGAGGATGATCCAGTCACTTATGATGAAGCTATAAATGATGTTGATTCTAAATCTTGAAAACAGGCCATGAGCAATGAGATGGATTCTATGAAATCTAACTCAGTTTGGGAACTTGTAGATCTGTCGAATAGGATAAAACGCATTGGATACAAGTAGGTCTACAAAAGAAAGAGGGATGTAGAAGGGAGAGTGGAAATGTTCAAAACTAGACTTGTGGCAAAAAGGTACACGCAAAAGGCTAGAATCGATTACGATGAAACTTTTTTGCCTATTACTATGCTGAAGTTTATCTGTATTCTTCTGCCCGTTGCTGCGGCTCTCGATTACGAGATCTAGCAAATGGACGTCAAGACGGCATTCTTGAATGGCCATCTTGAGAAAAGTATCTACATGATATAGCCCGAAGGGTTCGTGGTAAAAGGCCAAGAAAGAAAAGTCTACAAGTTGCTTAGATCCATTTATGGATTAAAGCAAGCATTCCGCTCATGGAATCAGAGATTTGATCAAGCGATCAAAACATTTGGTTTTGAGCAGAACGTTGATGAACCCTGTGTTTATAAACGTATTAAGGATGGAAAAGTGGTCTTTCTGATACTCTGTGTCGATGATATACTGCTCATTGGGATGATGTAGGGAATTTATCATCGGTCAAGATTTGGCTTCACCAATAATTTGACATGAAGGACTTGGGAGAAGCTAATTATGTTCTAGGCATTCGTCTCTTTAGAGATTGAAAGAACAAAATAATAGCATTATCCTAGGCTTCATATATAGATAAAATAATTGACAAATATGCAATGCAAGAGGCAAAGAAAGGCTCACAACCTTCCATTGTCGGTCTAACTCTTTCATTTGATGACTGTCCCAAGACATCGGAAGAAAGAAAGCGTATGAGTAAGGTCCCTTATGCATCCACTGTGGGTAGCCTTATGTACACTATGCTTTGCACTAGCCCGAACATATGTTTTGCATTAGGTATGGTGAGTCGATATCAAGCAAATCTTAGAACCAAGCACTGGCAAGCAGTAAAGCATATACTCAAGTATCTTAAGAGGACGAGATATTATATACTAGTGTATTTTAGAGGGGACCTAACAACCATAGGATACACGGACTCAGACTTCCAGACTTGCAAGGATTCGAGGAAATTGACATCAGGATCAGTGTCCTTGCTCAGCGGAGGTGCCATTGTGTGGAGGAGCATGAAGCAGGGTTGTACGGCTGACTCTACGATGGAGGTTGAGTATGTGGCTACAGTTAAGGCATCTAAAGAAGTGGTTTGGCTCCACAAGTTCTTCAGAGACCTTGAGGTCATTACAGGTGTTGACAAGCCCATCACACTTTACTGTGATAACACTAGGGCTATTGCCAACCCAAGGGAATCTAGGCACCACAAGAGGATCAAACACGTAGATCGGAGGTATCCCATTATTAGAGGGCATGTGGAGACAGGACAAGTGAATGTATGTAAGATTGCGTCCAAGCACAACATTGCCGATCCCTTTACTAAGACTTTGGTAGCTAGAAGCTTTGAGCGGCATGTAGAAGTAATGGGGATGCGTAACCTGGCATATCTACTAGCTTAGGGTAAGTGGGAGATTGTTAGGAAATACCCTAAGTATAAGAGACATTTTGATGCATTTATTTTGAACTGGATAGTAAAATTATATATATAGAGGTTATTCATTACATTGTTATTTGTCCTTATTCTATTTACATGTTAAAGTAAATGTAAGCAAATATGGCTCACTGACTGCGGGTAAGTTTTAGAACCAATCCTTGTGATTTTATTTATTATTTTAGGTTGATGTTAAGAGGAAATTTTTAGTGTTTTTGCTAGCATAAACCGACCCTAACCTCTCTTGGTTCACATGGTCATTTTGGTCACCAAAGTTCCAATTCAGTGTTCTTGATTCCTAGCACGTAAGGTAAAACCGAAAAATACCCTTTTTGAAGTTTAGTTATTTTTAAGTTTTGGATCAAGGAATTTATGTGTATTTGTTATGCCATGGGTTGTAATAAGTTTATTTTGAGCCCTTAGCATTTCATTTTTTAAGTTATGTGGTTGTGGGATTGTGATTTACATTTTTATGGATGGATGTGTGTATGTGTGAGCATGAACATTTTAAGAATGGCTGGACACAAATCTATCCCAAGATTTAGGCCACAGGTTTTGGCAATTTTGACCAAGTTAGAGTCCAAATTTGGGATTTGGTAATGGAGTTTTAAGGAAATTTTGTTACGGTCATTTTTGTGTTCAAATAGGTTTTGGCAGAAAATGACCCTAAGATAGGTTTTTCTAGTGGTTTTCATTCGGTGTCCAAAACTGGAACTAAAAATCCGAGCTCAGGAACAGTCTTGAGTTTTGTTAAAAGTGGACCACTTAGATTCTAAACTAGATCTCGGGCTCAACATGAAATTGTAGATCTCATCGAAATCTTTCAGATGACCTATACATGTTTTAAAAATTTGGCTGTTTCGGGCCTCAAATAGAGCCATTTCTAAAATAGCATAAAACTGGGATTTTTGCAAAAACTGAGCAAAAGTAGCCACGAGTTTAGTAAGATTAGGACCTGTTCCAGTTTGATTTGAGCTCCAAGATAAACACGAGAATTGCTTATCTCGTCAAGATGAAAAATTTCATTTTCGTCAAATTTACAAACTAAGTCGTTTCAAATACGTTTTTAAAACTGTCTCGGTAAATGGTTCAAAAATCATCTTTAAAATACAACACCAAAATGTGTTTTACACTCTTTAAAATAAAAATGTGGTTTTGATAAAACGTCCCCCACCTTCTAATAGGGTGATAAGGGGGCGGTTTCAAAGAATGTGATTTTCTCCAAAAATTTTATAAGGCAACCAAAACAATTTTCAAAAATAACTTAAACAGTGTGGGTAGCCCGGTAGGCTACTATACCAAACAAGCGATAGTAACCCAGTTGACTACCTAGTAACGATGCGCGAGGTAACCAGTCAGTTGACTGGTCGGTAAACCAGTCAAGGACCGTGTTTTGAATGATAAAGTGAGGAACGATGATTAGTTTGTCAAGGAGACAAGTTAATCAAACACGATACAAGTTAGATACCAAATTCCCAAAGTAGAACTGTTGGGTACCAATGGACCTCGGTATCCTATAACGATACAAGTTACAGTTGCTAACGGTAATAGTGACCTAAGAACGATGTTAATTAATTTATTAGGTAATAAATTAATTAACCACATCTAAAAGAACCAAGCTTTGAAAAGAGAGCAAGTTAGTACCGACGGAAATCGGTACCATACGTTAGTCACTAACGGTACTAGTGACTCGGCGACAAATGTTAATGGGATAAGTTATGTTGACAGGAAGATACTTGTAATATGGCAAAGGCCAGAGTATAAGTTTACGTGCTAAGTAGGTAAGTACAACTCTGCCTACAGCATGAGCAAAATGATTTTAATTGATGATTTTTACAGTATATTAAGTATGCATACCATGCACAAGTTGTTGCATAGCATGTATAAGAGCATATAGTTTTACAATTGCGTCGATTGATGAAAGAACAAGTTAGATACCATACATCCCTATTGCGTAAAATTAGGGGATGGCTTAGTAGAGCATATGGCCTGATCAGATAAAGAATTAGGTAATTAAATTAAGGTATCAATATAACGGGCACGAGGCCCACATTATGTATATAAAATATAACGGGCACAAGGCCCACATTATGTATATAAATATAACGGGCACAAGGCCCACATTATGTGTATGAATATAACGGGCACAAGGCCCACATTATATATAGAAATATAACGAGTACAAGGCCTACCTTATGTATAGAAATATAACAGGCACAAGGCCCATGTTTTGTATATAAATATCATGCACAAGGCCTACATCATGTATATAAATATAACGAAGGTAAGGCCCACGAGCGCAGGGCTCACTGTGCCCTTTAGATAAGAAAAGACAATAGATAATAAAGCATAAAATGAGCATAATCGGTTCACACCTTGTTCACGATATGCCTTAGCTATAGTTCAGCATGCATCCAGCTTTAGTAGATATGCATTTCAGTACATGATGTTTTCTATTATGCATTCAGTTATGAGATGTTGTTGTTATGTTTTTAGTTCAGTGTAATGCTCTGGTTTTGCATCCAATATATGGTATGATTTAGTATATGACATGCTTATATGTTTTAAACATGTTTTGCAGATGACATGTAGTATTTACTGGGCATAAAGCTCATAGTGTGTGTTCATGCTATAGGTAAATGACCTATGGCTTAGATCTCATTGGGCGATGATGGCGGCAGAGGCGGATGTGAGGGCAAGGTTGTGGATACCACCGCGAGTTTTGACTTCCGCACAATATTGAGTAAACAGTATATTTTAAATAGTATACAGTGAAACAGTTTTATAAGTATGTATGTATTCAGACGACTTAAACCTATGTAATTGTGAAGTATATGTACATGAATAGTAAAAACGTACGCATAAAAAAAAACCCTAAAATTATGGTAAGTTTAAGTATCAGTCTTCAAGCCAGATAAGTTAAGCAATTGTTCTTTAAGTAAGTAAGAATAGTTTTCAAGTAAGTTTAAGTATCAGTAGTAGTTTTAAGTGATTGTCTGGGCCACTCAGGGCATGGGGCATCACAGTTAGTATTAGAGCGGTATCCTGCCACCCTACCTCACATCGCCGCGTGCCTGCTTCATCTGTCCGAGTAAGTTAGTTTTAATTTTATAGTATTAGCATGAAAGTTAACGTAAGTTATAATGTGTAACCATGGCTGCACCAGTAGAGGTTATGCCAGTGGAGCTCCACCAGAGGACGTAGGTTCCAAAGTGCAACATGTTTCGAACACATACACAAACAAATTAAGCATCCCGAGAAGATGAAATAATGGCACAACTCGCAACTATGCCAGAAATGATGGAAAATCAGTAGCGCGATCTAGACTGGCTTAGGGAATAATTAGGCCAATAGAATAAGCACTGTAGACAGCTCAGGTACCAGTCCAAGAGGCTCCAATAGCCCTCGACACTCTCAAAGAGCCAGCGGCTCCTCCAGTCCAGATGGCATCAGTACCCTCAACAGTGGCTGCTCCTACGTAGCCACTATCCTTCCGCCAACCCCTAGGGAAGGCGATCTGTATGAGCAGTTCAGGCACATAAAGGTGCCAGAGTTTGAAGGGACCACCAACCCTATAGAAGTCGATGATTGGCTGACTGAAATCACAATGATATTGGATTTTATGGGATTAGCTGATAAAGAGAAGGTGATATGTGCATCCTTTGCTTTACATAAGGGGGCACGGCAATGGTGGAAAATAGTGGCCATCAGAAGAAATGTCAATGAAATGAGTTGGGTGGACTTCATTGACGAGTTCACGGATATGTATTTTAATGAAAAGGCGCTAGCGGCATAGCAAGATGAAATCAATAACTTACACCAAGGTAGCATGACCGTAATGGAGGCAGTAAGGAAGTTCGAGCAGCTGGTCTAACTCTACCCCGATTTGGTGCCGATAGAGAAGGAAAGGTTAGGAAGATGCTGAAGATATTTCGAACTGACATCGCCGTCCAGGTCTACAGTGGTAGCCATAGACTAGCGATAGTGGCGGAGTGCATTAGTAGAGCTATCTGAGTCGAATACTAGTTGGCTCAGGATAAGGAACATCAGGCTCAGATCTCCAAAGCCTGGAGGGAGGAAAAGACCCAGCTTAAATAGGATAAGGGGAAACAGAACCCCGAGCCGCAGCACAGAGGATAGAAAGTGGGGACCGACCAACACAGCAGGCAGTCCCACAACAACAACAACAGAAAAGGGGATCAAGGCAACCAGAGTTCACAGAAGGACTTCCCTCAGAAGAGAAACGACAAGGGAGGAGATGGCAACAAACACCCGACATGCCTGAAATGTGGAAAGAGGCACATTAGAGAACATAGACATGGAACAAGTGGCTATTTCATTTGCGGCAAGGAAGGCTACTACGTTGGAGATTGTTATTCCAACCCGCAGAATCAACAGAACCAAACTTACCGACAAATAACCAACTCCATGCCACGTAGACCAGAATTGAAGGCCTTTAAATCGCACAAGGCAGACTGGAAGCCCCAGACTACTAGAGCAAAATCTTCTCAGGCTATGTATATAGGCATGATGGAAAGCAATAGCTTACTCCCACTAGACCTATCCTAGTATGTCCCTTGTTAGGAAATGCCCTAAGTATTAGAGACATTTTGATGTATTCATTTTGAACTGGATAATAAAATTATACATAGAGGTTAATCATTACATTGCTATCTGTCCTCGTCTTATTTACATGTTAAAGTAAATATAAGCAAATATGGCTCACTGACTGCTTGTGTTAAAACTGTTAGAACGTTGCATGCAATGGATTTTTGTATGCGAGAAGACAATGTTCTAAAGTTAGCAGTCTAAACTATGGTCTATAGTCTATGGGGTTAGACTGAGCATCTAACTCATGTTAAGACTATTATGTTGTCTAAAGCCTTGGAGGGGACGGTTTGTCTTGACTGTCTGGAGCTGGACTCCCAAGTAGAGACATAGATATGTTGCTTGGAGGTGACATATTAGACAGGGACTAAAGCGTGATTGATCTACGTAGTCCACTATGTGTGGATCAATCTGCTTTTGACGTTCATTCTGCAATAACCTTAATCCTGAGTAAATGAACTACTTCATGTATATGACTTGTGTACTTTGATGTTCCAATGGCTAAAGCGTCTCAGAGGTAGTAAGCTTATAGACCGGTTCGTTGGGTGCATGACTTGTATACGATGAAGGGTTTGTTTGCAGATATCGGAATCATAGCTCTAAGGAGTTAAAGGTATCCTCTTAAAGGCATTATACTGAATGTGAAAATGGACAAGGCCTTGGGTCGTCTGCTGGGCGGATGACTTCTTATTCACATATGGTGAATAATCATTTTCTTAATTCGGTAGTATAATGGAACTTTAAGATAGCCTGATCAGTAGGATTAAACGGACTTTGACCTAAGACTGATCATGGATATCATATGAGGGTTTTGAATATATGACAAGGTCATTGGATAGTAGCTCGTCACAGGCTTACGTAATACGGTATATAATTGGGAGTCCAGTTTCAGGTTTATAGTGGTGTGACTCTGAAATTAGTGATCATATGATTGAGTTGTTCTGTACAGAATGATGATCATATGGAATCACGGGAGCCCGATTATATATGTCCAATCAGTCCCTCTACTAGCTCCACATAATTCCTTAACGTTTGGCAAATTGATTTGTGTATGCTATTGGCTAGTTTATTATGCATGGATGGTGATGATACAGGATTAGGATGGTAGACAAGATTCTCTCCGGTTGGATTTAGATTTTGTTTTGGATAATAGAGTACACAATTATTCGAACTCCAAATAAAGTTGCCATGATTTTATTTGAGATTGGATTGGAGTTGTAGAAAATTATCCATGAGAACAAGAATTTGAAACACAACCGTTTTGTAGATTTTGAAATTTGAAATTTGAAATTTGAATTTTGAAATTTGAAATTTGAAATTTGAATTTGAAATTTGAATTTGAAATTCGAATTTGAAATTTGAATTTGAAATTCGAATTTGAAATTTGAATTTGAAATTTAAATTTGAAATTTGAAATTTGAAATTTGAATTTGAAATTCGAATTTGAGATTTGAAATTCAAATTTTGAATCACAGTCCAAGTAGGATTCGAATTTGTTGTGGAAAATCCACAAGGTTTGAAATTCGAATTTGAGTTGGATTTAGAGAGGATAATCTTGTTAGAATCCTACTTGAATTTTGAATCCAAATCCCAACAAACTATGCACGAAATTTTGAGGATAATCCTCAATGGAATTTCGGTTTTTTGTGGATAAGATTCAAGGGAAAATTTCAAGTCTCAATCCCAGTTGAATTTGGATTCTCTCCTCCCCAAAAAGTGGCCGAAATTATGGAGGAACTTTCCTAGAAAAATTCGGTTATTTTGGATAAGGTTGAGATAAGATTCAAGCTTGAAAATCCTAGTGGAATTTTGATTCTTCCTTATCCTAAAAGTGGCCGAATATTTGGAGAAGATTTTCTCCTAGGAATTTCGGATTTTTTGGTTTAAAAAGGGAGATAAAATTCTATTTAAAATCTTGTTTAGATTTGGATTGGATTTATCCTAAGAAAACCGAATTTTATTGTTGGATTTTCCCATGGAAAAATTCGGATCTTTTGGTTATGGATAAGGGAAAATATCTTTTCCTAGTCCAATTCAAATTCAGAGAATCACCTCATGCAGGTCTATAAATAGAGGTCATGCCACTCCAGTTCTCTCAGACCACAGACTCTCAGGTGAGCAGGCTTATTGTTGCATAGCTCATCGTGACAATAAAGTTCTTTAGAGATCTGGGTGGTCGGAAGAAGACTAGCAGTGCTAGGATACCGATCGAGGTTCAGAGTGCCCACACACTCAGCCATTCGGGAATTGGAGAATAGTAGAGAAGGCTAGTTGGTTGAAGCCTCCGGTCATTCTCCTCCTACAGATTGGCGTCCTTGAGGTATGAGTTTTAATTGTTGTTGGTTTATTGTATATGGCATCATGAGATATTTAACGATATAAAAAAAATTTTTATTGTTCTGCTGCGCCACTCTGATACGTTTTTACCGATTTATTTTCCTACATCCCTTTGAGACTATATACCAGGAGGTGTTTGCCACTCCCAATAGGCTAAAGTTATGTACTTTCAAAATGATATGAAAAGCAGCGCAGTTTTGCCCAAGGGATTAGATATAATATTTTCACACGTGACTAGAGTACGACTAAAAAAGAAAGAGTCAGAGGAGATGTTGAGATCATTATACGTAAAATCACGACTGTGCAACGCTAAAGAACTACTCAGAGTAGGAACATAGATTGCTACCTGAGTTATACTGATCTTCAGGGCTAGTTATCCGCTAAGTTTCAAATAGCAAGCAGTACTCTTGCACTCCATGAGAACGTCAGGACTGGTTCCACACTATCCAAGAAAGTCCCTGATTATACTCCATTGATCAGGATTACCAAGTCCTGTGGGTTGTTGATGTCCCTCAGGAAAATACTCTTATATGTATTGGGATTCTTGTGACTAGGATAAGCTTTTAACTGGGTCGAGCTTTGCCATACCATGATCGAGCAAATCTTTGAAAAGAGTCCAGCATCAGCTCCAGTTATTTTTTTTGGGCAAGTGGGGAAGTGAAGCCGCCTATGTTCCCTAGAGTTATGGATATATGAGAATTTGTTCATCGGACTGAGAGACTACATTCGATGCCCGGTGACACAATTCTAACATATGCTGTACGTTATAAGGAACTAATATGGACTTCTACAACACATGTTGAGTAAGGCTTATGACGAAACCAAGACCGAGGCAAAAGTGGATTGAGGTAAGAGAAGACTAAAAGAGAGAAAGAGACCTTGCCAAACAGAATTAGAAGAGCAATCGAGCAGAAAGAGTAGCAGGCCACCCATTCGTTGCGTCATCAAACTTTGCTAGAAAGCTAGATAGAGGCTTAGATAGGACGAAATGGACTTTTAGAATGACACTTCCCTAAGGGGGAGTTTTAACGTCTAATTACTGGATATGTTAAGTACCAGTAATTATTTGCAGTAGAGAGTTGAGCGTTATGTAGGAAAATAAATCGGTAAAAACGTATCAGAGTGGCGCAGCGGAACAATAAAAATTTTTAAGATCGTTAAATATCTCATGATGCCATATACAATAAATCAACAATAATTAAAACTCATACCTCAAGGACGCCAATCTTGTAGGAGGAGAATGACCGGAGGCTTCAACCAACTAGCCTTCTCTACTATTCTCTAATTCCCGAATGGCTGAGTGTGTGGGCACTCTGAACCTCGATCGGTATGCTAGCACTGCTAGTCTTCTTCCGACCACCCAGATCTCTAAAAAACTTATTGTCACGATGAGTTGTGCAACAATAAGCTTGCTCACCTGAGAGTCTGTGGTCTGAGAGAACTGGAGTGGCAGGACCTCTATTTATAGACCTGCATGAGGTGATTCTTTGAATTCGAATTGGATTAGGAAAAGATATTCTCCCTTATCCATAACCATAAAATCTGAATTTTTCCATGGGAAAATCCCAACAATAAAATTCGGTTTATTTAGGATAAATCCAATCCAAATCTAAACAAGATTTTAACTAGAATTTTATCTCCCTTTTTCAACCAAAAAATCCGAAATTCCTAGGAGAAAATCTCCTCAAAAAATTCGGCCACTTTTAGGATAAGGGAGAATCAAAATTCCACTAGGATTTTCAAGCTTGAATCTTATCTCAACCTTATCCAAAATAACCGAATTTTCCTAGGAGATTTCCTCCATAATTTCGGCCACTTTTCAGGGAAGGAGAGAATCCAAATTCAACTGGGATTGAAACTTGAATTTTTCCCTTGAACCTTATCCACAAAAACCGAAATTCCATTGAGGATTATCCTCAAAATTTCGTCCATAATTTGTTAGGATTTGGATTCAAAATTCAAGTAGGATTCTAACAAGATCATCCTCTCCAAATCCAACTCAAATTCGAATTTCAAACCTTGTGGATTTTCCACAACAAATTCGAATCCCACTTGGACTGTGATTCAAAATTTGAATTTCAAATTCCAAATATCAAATTTAAATTTCAAATTCGAATTTCAAATTCAAATTTCAAATTCAAAATTCAAAATTCAAAATTCAAATTTCAAATTTCAAAATCCACAAAACGGTTGTGTTTCAAATTCTTGTTCTCATGGATAATTTTCTACAACTCCAATCCAATCTCAAATAAAATCATGGCAACTTTATTTGGAGTTCGATTTATTATGTACTCTATTATCCAAAACAAAATCTGAATCCAACCGGAGAGAATCTTGTCTACCATCCTAATCCTGTGTCATCACCATCCATGCATAATAAACTAGCCAATAGTATACACAAATCAATTTGCCAAACGTTAAGGAATTATGTGGAGCTAGTAGAGGGACTGATTGGACATATATAATCGGGCTCCCGCAAATCCATATGATCATCATTCTTTACCGAACAACTCAATCATATGATCACTAGTTTCAGAGTCACACCACTATAAACCTGAAACTGAACTCCCAATTATGTACCGTATTACGTAAGCCTGTGATGAGCTACTATCCAATGACCTTGTCATATATGCAAAGCCCTCATATGATATCCATGATCAGCCTTAGGTCAAAGTCTGTTTAATCCTACTGATCAGGCTATCTTAAAGTTCCATTATACTACCGAATTAAGAAATGATTATTCACCATATGTGAATAAGAAGTCATCCGCCCAGCAGACGACCTAAGGCCTTGTCCATTTTTATATTCAGTATAATGCCTTTAAGAGCATACCTTTAACTCCTTAGAGCTATGATTCCGATATCTGCAAACAAACCCTTCATCGTATACAAGTCATGCACCCAACGAACCGGTCTATGAGCTTACTACCTCTGAGATGCTTTAGCCATTGGAACATGAAAGTACACAAGTCATATACACGAAGTAGTTCATTTACTCAGAATTAAGGTTATTGCATAATGAACGTCAAAAGCAGATTGATCCACTCATAGCGGACTACGTAGATCAATCACGCTTAAGTCTCAGTCCAATATGTCACCATCAAGCAACATATCTATGTCTCTACTTGGGAGTCTATGCTCTAGACAGTCAAGACAAACTGTCCCCTCCAAGGCTTTAGACAACATAATAGTCTTAACATGAGTTAGATGCTCGGTCTAACCCCATAGACTACAGACCATAGTTTAGACTGCTAACTTTAGAACATTGTCTTCTCGCATACAAAAGTCCATTGCATGCAACGTTCTAACAGTTTTAACACAAGCAGTTAGTGAGCCATATTTGCTTACATTTACTTTAACATGTAAATAAAACGAGGACAGATAGCAATGTAATGAATAACCTCTATATATAATTTTATTATCCAATTCAAAATAAATACATCAAAATGTCTCTAATGTTTAGGGTATTTCCTAACAATCTCCTACTTGCCCTAAGCCAGCAGATGTGTCATGTTACGCATCCCCATCGCCTCTACGTGCCTCTCAAAGCTTCTAGCCACCAACGTCTTAGTAGAGGGATAGGCAATGTTGTCCTCGGACGCGATCTTACATGCATATACTTATCTTGTCTCTATATGCCCTCTAATGTCGACTTCCTCAAATCCTTACAAGTCTAGAAGTCTGAGTCCGTGTATCCTATGGGTGTTAGGTCCCCTCCAGAATACACCAGCATATAATCCCTCGTTCTCTTAAGATACTTGAGTATATGCTTTACTGCTTGCCAGTGCTTGGTTCCCGGATTTGCTTGATATCGACTCACCATACCTACTGCAAAACATATATCTGGGCGAGTGCAAAGCATAGCGTACATAAGGCTACCCACAACGGATGCATAAGGGACCTTACTCATATGCTCTCTTTCTTCCGATGTCTTGGGACAGTCATCCAATGAAAGAGTTAGACCGGCAATAGAAGGTTGTGAGCCTTTCTTTGCCTCTTGCATTGCATATTTGTCAATTATTTTATCTATGTATGAAGCTTGGGATAACGCTATCATTTTGTTCTTTCGATCTCTGAAGAGACGAATGCCTAGAACATAATTAGCTTCTCCCAAGTCCTTCATGTCAAACTGTTGGTGTAACCAAAACTTGACTGATGATAAGTTCCCTACATCATTCCCAATGAGTAGTATATCATCGACATAGAGTATCAGAAAGACCACTTTTCCATCCTTAATACGTTTATAAACACAAGGTTCATCAACGTTCTGCTCAAAACCAAATGTCTTAATCGCTTGATCAAACCTCTGATTCCATGAGCGGGATGCTTGCTTTAATCCATAAATGGATCTAGGCAACTTGCAGACTTTCCTTTCTTGGCCTTTTGCTACGAACCCTTCGGGCTGTATCATATAGATATACTCTTCAAGATGGCCATTCAAGAATGCCCTCTTGACATCCATTTGCCAGATCTCGTAATCGAGAGCCGCAGCAATGGACAGAAGAATACGGATAGACTTTAGCATAGCAACAGGCAAAAAGGTTTCATCGTAATCGATTCCAACCTTTTGCGTGTATCCCTTTGCAAACAGTCTAGCTTTGAAAGTTTCCACTCTCCCTTCCGCATCCTTCTTTCTTTTGTAGACTCATTTGCATCCAATGGGTTTTATCCCATCCGGCAAATCTACAAGTTCCCAAACAGAGTTGGATTTCATAGAATCCATCTCATTATTCATAGCCTGTTTCCAAGATTTAGAATCAACATCATTTACAGCTTCATCATAAGTGACCGGATCATCCTCATGCTCATGAGCCTCAGCCTGGTATACCTTAGCATCATACATGAAGAAATTAGGTTTCTTTGAAACCCTCCCACTACGACGAGGCACCCTAAATTGTTGATCGTCTGCAGGTCTTTCACTGGAATTCGTACTTGCGTCCGAGACTAAAATCTGTGGAGCAGTTCTTTTACCCGATAACTCCTCTAGCACCACTTTGCTTCGAGGCTTAAAGTCATTCATGTGACTTTCCTCCAAGAATGTCGCATGGGTTGAGACAATGACCTTTTGTTCCTTCGGGTTATAGAACAGACCTCATTTAGTTCCTTTTGGATACCCTACAAACATGCACAATTCTGATCTTTGTTCCAACTTTTTCACATCCCCATCCAGTACATGTGCCAGGCAGCCCCATATTCTCATATGTCTAAGGAAGGGCTTCCTGCCACGCCACAATTCATACGGAGTTCTGGGAATTGATTTGCTCGGAACCTAGTTCAGAATATAGCACGTCGTTTGTAAAGCATATCCCCAAAATGATAATGGTAGCCTTGAATAACTCATCATGGACCGTACCATATCCAATAAGGTCCTGTTTCTCCTTTTGGCTACACCATTCTGTTGTGGAGTACCAGGTGTAGTCAATTGAGATAATATCCCGTTCTCTATAAGATGTCGTAGAAATTCATCGGAGAGGTATTCGCCACCTCGATCAAATCGAAGTGTCTTTATGGATTTATCTAATTACTTTTCCACTTCTGCACGATACTCTTTGAACTTGTCAAAGGTTTCGTTCTTGCGGTGCATCAGATACACATATCCATACCTCGAGTAATCATCTATAAAAGAGACATAATACTCGAAACCTCCTCGTGCTGTGACGTTCATGGGCCCACATACGTCAGTGTTCACAATTTCTAAGAGCTCCTGAGCCCTTGTACCCTTAGCTCCAAAAGACCTCTTAGTCATTTTACCCTTTAAACAAGACTCACATTGGGGAAGTCGTACCTCCTCCACAGATTCCAAAGGACCGTCTTTCACCAATCTTTGAATCCTATCTTGATTAATATGACCAAGTCTTAAATGCCAAAGATACGCATTGTTAAAGTGAGAAACTTTCAACCTTTTAGAGTTATCAATTAATTCAGTGTTAAGCAGTGAGTACATCTTTGGTTTGATCAAATATAGGTTTCCATCCATCCATCCAGAACAGATAAAAGACTTATTTCTACGAATATCAACTCTTTTACTAAAAGAAACTGAATAAGAATCCTTTATTAAACAAGCTACCGATATAAGGTTCCTCCTAAAATTAGGAACATAAAAATAGTCTTTCAATAAAATAAACCTAAATTGATCAAAATAAAGGTAAACATCTCCCACTGCTTCAGCCACCACAAAGCTACCATCTCCAGTCCGCAACGAGAGGCTCCTATCATGTAGACTTCTCGTTTCCACGAACCCCTGGATAGAAACACAAACATGATTAGTGGCTCCCGAATCAATGACCCAAGTGTCTTTCGATTCTTCCACCAAACACACTTCCAAGTAATGAAGTTCCTTACCTTCCTTGACCTTGGCGGCTAGGAATTCCCGGCAAGCCTTCTTGAAGTGACCTACCTTCCCACAATGGAAGCATTTGGACTTTTTAGGGTCCTTCGGCTTCTTGTTCTTGTTCTTCTTCTTCCCGTCTGAGACAGAAGGATTAGAAGAACTAGAAGCCACTTGCTTCTTATTTGGCCTCTTCCTCTTCCGTGAGGGATTGGAAGATTCCGCCAAATTGTCTTCTCCTTTAGGTCGGACCACATCCTCATCCCTGATCATCTGCTCATAAGCCTGTAGTTGCTTCATGAGCTCGGTTAGTCCTAACTCCTTTGTGGCCAGATTGTATGCGGCCTTAAACCCCACAAAATCTTTAGACAGAGTCTTGAACACCATCTTGATCTGGGTGTTGTAGTCCAACTCAGCACCATTCTCGGTAGCCTCAGCGAAGAATCCCATTAGAGTGATCATATGGTCCTTCACCAGAGTACCCGCCTTTTGCTTAGAGTTCATAATGCTGGTGATAGCGGACTGTCGAGCCAATTTTTCTTGGCCTCCGAACATGTCCTCCAGATTTTCCATGATCTTCCCAGCAACTTGATAAGTCTCATGCTGCTTTTGTAAAGCACTCGTCATGCTAGCAAGGATGTAGCATCGAGCTATCTCATTGGATTCTCTCCAACGATTATAGGCAACCGAGACCTCCTCAAGTGGTGTGTCATGTTTGGGCCCAGGTGGGCATGGTTCGTCCAGTATGAACTTGTGTCTCTCGCAGCTGAGAACTATTAATAGATTTCTTTTCCAATCTTTATAATTGTCGCCATTCAGTTTATTCTTAGTAAGTATTGAAATGAGGGGTGTCGGTGACATTTTGAACTGAAATAAAATTATACTAGACATCATTACAAAGCCCAAGCAAATATACAGATAATTTAGCAAATAAAACATACAAGTATGTTCCTACATGAAACTTGAAAAACATGTAGCATTGCAATGGTAATTCACAGCACCTATTGGCCCAAGCCACCGAGGGGTGGTCATGGAAACAAATAGCCGGAACATGGACCCCGTCCAATTAATATATGTTGCCTTAAGTCCTCCAAGGTTAAGACATATATTAATAACCGCTTATTTGGCCACCAGTTTAGTTAACAGAGCTTCTAGGGAAGGTTAATAACTAAACAAGTCTTGAGTGTATAACCATTGTTTACGTAGCCCGATCCACATCCTACCAAGCCACCGAGGGGTGGTCATGAATAGGATCGTACCCGAACACGTTTTCCACATAAGAGATCCAATCTAGTATACCGGCGGCGGTAAACACCTACCGAGGGGTGTGGTCAGGGCAGAACTGACGCGAGGCATTACCATGCTTTCATATATGGATCAACAATGGAGGCCGTGGGTTTTGTTTGAAACCCTCTCCCACTCAATATTTTGAAAAACATGTAAGTTTTGATAAATTATGTATGATCAATATAGTATGAGCGGCACTCACCTATCCTATATGACATGTTATCAAATATGCATATAAAACATCAATCAATACATATTTATACATCTATGACATATCACATAAAAAATAATTGACAGAATAACCAAGCCATGGTTCCATCCTAGAACAAAGAAAATAAAGATTACAAAATTCCATCCAAAGCAGTCTTTGGGTCTTGAATTTTGTTCCGTCTTCTTGTATCCATCTTTATGTAGCCTCTCCATTTATTTCTCATCCCAAGAATTATTTAAAATTTAAATCTCCAAAAATTTAAATTTCAAATTCAAATTCCAAATTCGAATTTCAAATTTAAATTTCAAATTCAAATTTTAAACAATTTTAAACATCATGTGTAATAATATGTAATTAAAAAATTTCAATTACATATTTTTAAACATGATTTAAAATTAAATCTCTAATTTAAAAATCAAAATTTTCTGATTTTTTATACCGTCGCACCGCCGTCCCCGAAGGCGGCAGCCGCCGTTGGCAGCCACCAGCCCCGGAGGGGCTAGCAGCCCACGGCCACCCCCTATGTGCAGCCTTGCCGGGCTGCAGGCCAAGCCTGCAGCGCCAGGCTGCACGCCCAGGCTGGGCGCAGCAGCCGGCAAGCTGCAGGCTGCAGGCAGCTCCTGCAGCCAAAGGCTGCGGCCAGCCTTGGGTAGGCCACGGCCACCCTTCGCTGCAGGCCAAGCCTGCAGCCGTGGGTGGTTATGGCCTGCACAGGGGCTGCCGCAGCCCCATCCTGCCCGAGGGCAGGGACTGCAGCCCCACCAAGGCCCATCGGCCTATCCCGAGGGGTCGTGTCTCGATTTTTGTGCCATATTTCAATTTACCTGTTAGGATCTCCAAAAATTAATTTGAATCCCAATTAAATTGAAATTTTTCACACATTCAAAATTTCGATCTTTAAATCAAATTTAACTTTTGGGAAAAATAAATTACGGTCTTCAATCTTCAATCTCCTCCAAGAATAATTACATAAAATTTCCTAAACCGTTTCCGGTGTACAAAAATTCTAACCATAAAAATTCTAAGAGACAAAAATTAAAATCCATGAGAAAATTACAGTGTTAATAAACTGCTCCCATGGTTAGATAAAAAATCCTAGATACAATTTTTTTAAATTCTAAGGAACCATAACCGATATAGACAAGCATGCTTATAATAATTCCAAAAATTAAAATAACCACATACTTTATACATAATCCATGATAACAACATAAAGGAACCCTAGAATGCCACTCTCTAAATATCAAATCCGTACATAAATTAAAAGACTAAGTAATTGTCTAATTTATATACATGGCATAGTCATGAGATGGCTCTGATACCAATTGTAGGAAAATAAATCGGTAAAAACGTATCAGAGTGGCGCAGCGGAACAATAAAATTTTTTTAAGATCGTTAAATATCTCATGATGCCATATACAATAAACCAACAACAATTAAAACTCATACCTCAAGGACGCCAATCTTGCAGGAGGAGAATGACTAGAGGCTTCAACCAACTAGCCTTCTCTACTATTCTCCAATTCCCGAATGGCTGAGTGTGTGGGCACTCTGAACCTCGATCGGTATGCTAGCACTGCTAGTCTTCTTCCGACCACCCAGATCTCTAAAGAACTTATTGTCACGATGAGCTGTGCAACAATAAGCCTGCTCACCTGAGACTCTGTGGTCTGAGAGAACTGGAGTGGCAAGACCTCTGTTTATATGTTAGGAAATGCCCTAAGCATTAGAGACATTTTGATGTATTCATTTTGAACTGGATAATAAAATTATATATAGAGGTTATTCACTACATTGCTATCTGTCCTCGTCTTATTTACATGTTAAAGTAAATGTAAGCAAATATGGCTCACTGACTGCTTGTGTTAAAACTGTTAGAATGTTGCATGCAATGGACTTTTGTATGCGAGAAGACAATGTTCTAAAGTTAGCAGTCTAAACTATGGTCTGTAGTCTATGGGGTTAGACCGAGCATCTAACTCATGTTAAGACTATTATGTTGTCTAAAGCCTTAGAGGGGACGGTTTGTCTTGACTGTTTGGAGCTGGACTCCCAAGTAGAGACATGGATATGTTGCTCGGTGGTGACATATTATACCGGGACTAAAGCGTGATTGATCTACGTAGTCCGCTATGAGTGGATCAATCTGCTTTTGATGTTCATTGTGCAACAACCTTAATCCTGAGTAAATGAACTTCTTCATGTATATGACTTGTGTACTTTGATGTTCCAATGGCTAAAGTGTCTCAGAGGTAGTAAGCTTATAGACCGGTTCGTTGGGTGCATGACTTGTATACGATGAAGGGTTTGTTTGCAGATATCGAAATCATAGCTCTGAAGAGTTAAAGGTATCCTCTTAAAGGCATTATACTGAATGTGAAAATGGACAAGGCCTTGGATCGTCTGCTGGGCGGATGACTTCTTATTCACATATGGTGAATAATCATTTTCTTAATTCGGTAGTATAATGGAACTTTAAGATAGCCTGATCAGTAGGATTAAACGGACTTTGACCTAAGGCTGATCATGGATATCATATGAGGGTTTTGCATATATGACAAGGTCATTGGATAGTAGCTCGTCACAGGCTTACGTAATACGGTATATAATTGGGAGTTCAGTTTCAGGTTTATAGTGGTGTGACTCTAAAATTAGTGATCATATGATTGAGTTGTTCGGTATAGAATGATGATCATATGGAATCACGAGAGCCCGTTTCTATATGTCCAATCAGTCCCTCTACTAGCTCCACATAATTCCTTAACGTTTGGCAAATTGATTTGTGTATGCTATTGACTACTTTATTATGCATGGATGGTAATGACACAGGATTAGGATGGTAGACAAGATTCTCCCCGGTTGGATTCAGATTTTGTTTTGGATAATAGAGTACACAATTATTCGAACTCCAAATAAAGTTGCCATGATTTTATTTGAGATTAGATTGGAGTTGTAGAAAATTATCCATGAGAACAAGAATTTGAAGCACAACCGTTTTGTGGAATTTGAAATTTGAATTTTGAAATTTGAATTTTGAATTTTGAATTTAAAATTCGAATTTGAAATTTGAATTTGAAATTCGAATTTGAAATTTGAATTTGAAATTTAAATTTGAAATTTGAAATTTGAAATTTGAAATTTGAATTTGAAATTCGAATTTGAAATTTGAAATTCAAATTTTGAATCACAGTCCAAGTGGGATTCGAATTTGTTGTGGAAAATCCACAAGGTTTGAAATTCGAATTTGAGTTGGATTTGGAGAGGATAATCTTGTTAGAATCCTACTTGAATTTTGAATCTAAATCCCAACAAAAGTGGACGAAATTTTTGAGGATAGTCCTCAAGGAAATTTTGGTTTTTTTGTGGATAAGATTCAAGGGAAAAATTCAAATTTCAATCCCAATTGAATTTGGATTCTCTCCTCCCTGAAAAGTGGCTGAAAATTTGGAGGATCTCTCCTAGGAAAATTCGGTTATTTTGGATAAGGTTGAGATAAGATTCAAGCTTGAAAATCCTAGTGGAATTTTTGATTCTCCCTTATCCATAATGGCTGAAATCGTTAGGAGATATTCTACTTGTAATTTTCGGATTTTTTTTTTGGTTGAAAAAGGGAGATAAAATTCTAGTTAAAATCTTGTTTAGATTTGGATTGGATTTATCCTAAGAAAACTGAATTTTTTGTTGAGATTCTCCCTTGGAAAAGTTTGGATTTTTTGGTTATGGATAAGGGAAAATATCTTTTCCTAATCCAATTCAAATTCAGAGAATCACCTCATGCAGGTCTATAAATAGAGGTCCTGCCACTCCAGTTCTCTCAGACCACAGACTCTCAGGTGAGCAGGCTTATTGTTGCACAGCTCATCGTGACAATAAAGTTCTTTAGAGATCTGGGTGGTCGGAAGAAGACTAGCAGTGCTAGCATACCGATTGAGATTCAGAGTGACCACACACTCAGCCATTCGGGAATTGGAGAATAGTGGAGAAGGCTAGTTGGTTGAAGCCTCCGGTCATTCTCCTCCTGCAAGATTGGCGTCCTTGAGGTGTGAGTTTTAATTATTGTTGGTTTATTGTATATGGCATCATGAGATATTTAACGATCTAAAAATTTTTATTGTTCCGCTGCGCCACTCTGATACGTTTTTACCGATTTATTTTCCTACAATTAGTATCAAGGACATCTCATGACTATGCCATGTACATAAATTAGACAATTACTTAGTCTTTTTATTTATGTATGGATTTGATATTTAGAGAGTGGCATTCTAGGGTTCCTTATGTTGTTATCATGGATTATGTATAAAGTATGTGGTTATTTTAATTTTTTGAATTATTATAAGCATGCTTGTTATGTCGGTTATGGTTTTTTAGAATTTAGAAAAATTGCATCTAAGAATTTTTATGTAACCATGGGAGCAGTTTATTAACACTGTAATTTTCCCATGGATTTTATATTGTCTCTTAGAATTTTTATGGTTAGAATTTTTTGTACACCAGAAACGGTTTAGGAAATTTTATGTAATTATTCTTGGAGGAGATTGAAGATTGAAGACCGTAATTTATTTTTTCCCAAAAGTTAAATTTGATTTAAAGGTTGAAATTTTGATTGTGTGGAAAATTTCAATTTAATTGGGATTCAAATTAATTTTTGGAGATCCCAATAGGTAAATTGGAATATGGCAAGAAAATCGAGACACGACCCCACGGGATAGGCCGACGGACCTTGGTGGGGCTGCAGCCCCTACCCTCGGGCAGGATGGGGCTGCAGCAGCCCCTGTGCAGGCCCACACCACCCACGGCCGCAGGCTTGGCCTGCAGCCAGGGGTGGCCATGGCCTGCCCTAGGCTGGCCGCAGCCTAGGCGTGCAGCCTCTGGCTGCAGGAGCTGCCTACAGCCTGCCGGCTGCTGCACCAAGCCTGGGTGAGCAGCCTGGCACTGCAGGCTTGGCCTGCAGCCCGGCAGGGCTACACATGGGGGCGGCCGTGGGCTGCCAGCCCCTCCGGGGTTGGTGGCTGCCCACGGCGGCTGCCGCCTACGGGGGCGGCGGTCTGACGGTCCAAAAATCAGAAAATTTTGATTTTTAAATTTGAAATTTAATTTTAAATCATGTTTATAAATATGTAATTAAAAATTTCAAATTTTTTGAAATTACATATTATTACACATGATGTTTAAAATTGTTTAAAATTTAAATTTGAAATTCGAATTTGGAATTTGAATTTGAAATTTAAATTTTTGGATATTCAAATTTTAAATAATTCTTGGGATGAGAAATAAATGGAGAGGCTACATAAAGATGGATACCAGAAGATGGAACAGAATTCAAGACCCAAAGAATGCTTTGGATGGAATTTTGTAATCTTTATTTTCTTTGTTCTAGGATGGAACCATAGCTTAGTTATTCTGTCAATTATTTTTTCTGTGATATGTCATGGATGTATAAATATGTATTGATGGATGTTTTGTATGCATATTTGATAACATGTCATATAGGATAGGTGAGTGCCGCTCATACTATACATAATTTGTCAAAACTTGCATGTTTTTCAAAATATTGAGTGGGAGAGGGTTTCAAACAAAACCCACGGCCTCCATTGTTGATCCATATGTGAAAGCATGGTAACGCCTCGCGTCAGTTCTGACCTGACCACACCCCTCGGTAGGTGTTTACCGCCGCCGGTATACTAGATTGGATCTCCTATGTGGAAAACGTGTTTGGGTATGATCCTATTCATGACCACCCCTCGGTGGCTTGGTAGGAAGTGGATCGGGCTACGTAAACAATGGTTATACACTCAAGACTCGTTTAGTTATTAACCTTCCCTAGAAGCTCTGTTAACTAAACTGGTGGCCAAATAAGCGGTTATTAATATATGTTTTAACCTTGGAGGATTTAAGGTAACATATATTAATTGGACGGGGTCCATGTTCCGGCTATTTGTTGTCATGACCACCCCTCGGTGGCTTGGGGCAATAGGTGCTGAGAATTACTGTTGCAATGCTACATGTTTTTTCAAGTTTCATGTAGGAACATACTTGTATGTTTTATTTACTAAATTATCTGTATATTTGCTTGGGCTTTGTAATGATGTCTAGTATAATTTTATTTCAGTTCAAAATGTTATCGACACCCCTCATTTCAATACTTACTGAAAATAAGCTGAATGGCGATAATTATAAAGACTGGAAAAGAAATCTATTAATAGTTCTCAGCTGCGAGAGACACAAGTTCGTACTGGACGAACCATGCCCACCTGGGCCCAAACCTGACACACCACTTGAGGAGGTCCTGGTTGCCTATAATCGTTGGAGAGAATCCAATGAGATAGCTCGATGCTACATCCTTGCTAGCATGACGAGTGCTTTACAAAAGCAGCATGAGACTTATCAAGTTGCTGGGGAGATCATGGAAAATCTGGAGGACATGTTCGGAGGCCAAGAAAAATTGGCTCGACAGTCCGCTATCACCAGCATTATGAACTCTAAGCAAAAGGCGGGTACTCCGGTGAAGGACCATATGATCACTCTAATGGGATTCTTTGCTGAGGCTGCCGAGAATGGTGCTGAGATGGACTACAACACCCAGATCGAGATGGTGTTTAAGACTCTGTCTAAAGATTTTGTGGGGTTTAAGGCCGCATACAATCTAGCGACAAAGGAGTTAGGACTAACCGAGCTCATGAAGCAACTACAGGCTTATGAGCGGATGATCAGGGATGAGGATGTGGTCCGACCTAAAGGAGAGGCTAATTTGGCGGAATCTTCCAATCCCTCACGGAAGAGGAAGAGGCCAAATAAGAAGCAAGTGGCTTCTAGTTCTTCTAATCCTTCTGTCTCGAACGGGAAGAAGAAGAAGAAGAACAAGAAGCTAAAGGACCCTAAAAAATCCAAATGCTTCCATTGTGGGAAGGTTGGTCACTTCAAGAAGGCTTGCCGGGAATTCCTAGCCGCCAAGGGCAAGGAAGGTAAGGAACTTCATTACTTGGAAGCGTGTTTGGTGGAAGAATCGAAAGACACTTGGGTCATTGATTCGGGCGCCACTAATCATGTTTGTGTTTCTATGCAGGGGTTCGTGGAAACGAGAAGTCTACATGATAGGAGCCTCTCGTTGCGGACTGGAGATGGTAGCTTTGTGGTGGCTGAAGCAGTGGGAGATGTTTACCTTTATTTTGATCAATTTAGGTTTATTTTATTAAAAGACTGTTTTTATGTTCCTAATTTTAGGAGGAACCTTATATCAGTAGCTTGTTTAATAAAGGATTCTTAGTCAGTTTCTTTTAGTAAAAGAGTTGATATTCGTAAAAATAAGTCTTTTATCTATTCTGGATGGATGGATGGAAACCTATATTTGATCAAACCAAAGATGTATTCACTGCTTGACACTGAATTAACTGATAACTCTAAAAGGTTGACAGGTTCTCACTCTAACAAGGCGTATCTTTGGCATTTAAGACTTGGTCATATTAATCAGGATAGGATTCAAAGATTGGTGAAAAACTGTCCTCTGGAATCTCTGGAGGAGGTACGACTTCCGCAATGTGAGTCTTGTCTAGAGGGTAAAATGACTAAGAGGTCTTTGGAGCTAAGGGTACAAGGGCTCAGGTGCTCTTAGAAATTGTGCATACTGACGTATGTGGCCCCATGAACGTCACAGCACGAGAAGGGTTCGAGTATTATGTCTCTTTTATAGATGATTACTCGAGGTATGGATATGTGTATCTGATGCACCGCAAGAGCGAAACCTTTGACAAGTTCAAAGAGTATCGGGCAGAAGTGGAAAAGTAATTAGATAAATCCATAAAAACACTTCGATCTGATCGAGGTGGCGAATACTTCTCCGATGAATTTCTAGGACATCTTGTAGAGAACAGGATATTATCCCAATTGACTGCACCTGGTACTCCAAAACAAAATGGTGTAGCCGAAAAGAGAAACAGGACCTTATTGGATATGGTACGGTCCATGATGAGTTACTCAACGCTGCCATTATCATTTTAGGGATATGCTTTACAAACGGCATGCTATATTCTGAACTAAGTTCAGAGCAAATCAATTCCCAAAAATCCGTATGAATTGTGGCGTGGCAGGAAGCCCTCCCTTGGACATATGAGAATATGGGGTTGCCCGGCATATGTACTGGATGGGGATGCGAAGAAGTTGGAACCAAGATCAAAATTGTACATGTTTGTAGGGTATCCAAAAGGAACTAAAGGAGGTCTGTTCTATAACCCGAAGGAACAAAAAGTCATTGTCTCAACCCATGGGACATTCTTGGAGGAAAGTCACATGAATGACTTTAAGCCTCGAAGCAAAGTGGTGCTAGAGGAGTTATCGGGTGAAAGAACTGCTAAAAAGATTTCGGTCTTGGACGCAAGTCTGAGTTCCAGTGAAAGACCTGCAGACGATCAACAATTTAGGTTGCCTCGTCGTAGTGGGAGGGTTTCTAAGAAACCTAATTTCTTTATGTATGATGCTGAGGTATCCCAAGCTTCATACATAGATAAAATAATTGACAAATATGCAATGCAAGAGGCAAAGAAAGGTTCGCAACCTTCTATTGCCGATCTAACTCTTTCATTGGATGACTGTCCCAAGACATCGGAAGAAAGAGAGCGTATGAGTAAGGTCCCTTATGCATCCGCTGTGGGTAGCCTTATGTACGCTATGCTTTGCACTCGCCCAGACATATGTTTTACAGTAGGTATGGTGAGTCGATATCAAGCGAATCCTGGAACCAAGCACTGGCAAGCAGTAAAGTATATACTCAAGTATCTTAAGAGAACGAGGGATTATATGCTGTTGTATTCTGGAGGGGACCTAACACCCATAGGATACACGGACTCAGACTTCCAGACTTGTAAGGATTCGAGGAAATCGACATCTGGATCAGAGTTTTTACTCGGAGGAGGCGCCATTGTGTGAAGGAGCGTGAAGCAAGGCTGCACAGCTGACTCTACTATGGGGGCTGAGTATGTGGCTGCGGCTGAGGCATCTAAAGGAGCGGTTTGGCTCCGCAAGTTCTTTAGAGTCCTTGAGGTCATTTCGGGTGTTGACAAGCCTATCACACTTTACTGTGATAATACAGGGGCTATTGCCAACACAAGGGAATCTCGGCACCACAAGAGGACCAAGCACATCGATCGGAGATTTCATATTATTAGAGGGCATGTGGAGACAGGACAAGTGGATGTATGTAAGATCGCGTCCGAGGACAACATTGCCGATCCCTTTACGAAGACTTTGGTAGCTAGAAGCTTTGAGAGGCATGTAGAGGTGATGGGCATGCGTAACATGGCACATCTACTGGCTTAGGGCAAGTGCGAGATTGTTAGGAAATGCCCTAAGCATTAGAGACATTTTGATGTATTCATTTTGAACAGGATAATAAAATTATATATAGAGGTTATTCATTACATTACTATCTGTCCTCGTCTTATTTACATGTTAAAGTAAATGTAAGCAAATATGGCTCACTGACTGCTTGTATTAAAACTGTTAGAACGTTGCATGCAATGGACTTTTGTATGCGAGAAGACAATGTTCTAAAGTTAGCAGTCTAAACTATGGTCTGTAGTCTATGGGGTTAGACCGAGCATCTAACTCATGTTAAGACTATTATGTTGTCTAAAGCCTTAGAAGGGACAGTTTGTCTTGACTGTTTGGAGCTAGACTCTCAAGTAGAGACATGGATATGTTGCTCGGTGGTGACATTTTAGACCGGGACTAAAGCGTGATTGATCTACGTAGTCCGCTATGAGTGGATCAATCTGCTTTTGATGTTCATTGTGCAATAACCTTAATCCTGAGTAAATGAACTTCTTCATGTATATGACTTGTGTACTTTGATGTTACAATGGCTAAAGCATCTCAGAGGTAGTAAGCTTATAGACCGGTTCGTTGGGTGCATGACTTGTATACGATGAAGGGTTTGTTTGCAGATATCGGAATCATAGCTCTGAAGAGTTAAAGGTATCCTCTTAAAGGCATTATACTGAATGTGAAAATGGACAAGGCCTTGGGTCGTCTGCTGGGCGGATGACTTCTTATTCACATATGGTGAATAATCATTTTCTTAATTCGGTAGTATAATGGAACTTTAAGATAGCCTGATCAGTAGGATTAAATGGACTTTGACCTAAGGCTGATCATGGATATCATATGAGGGTTTTGCATATATGACAAGGTCATTGGATAGTAGCTCATCACAGGCTTACGTAATACGGTATATAATTAGGAGTTCAGTTTCAGGTTTATAGTGGTGTGACTCTGAAATTAGTGATCATATGATTGAGTTGTTCGGTACAGAATGATGATCATATGGAATCACGAGAGCCCGATTATATATATCCAATCAGTCCCTCTACTAGCTCCACATAATTCCTTAACGTTGGGCAAATTGATTTGTGTATGCTATTGGCTAGTTTATTATGCAAAGATGGTAATGACACAGGATTAGGATGGTAGACAAGATTCTCTTCGGTTGGATTCAGATTTTGTTTTGGATAATAGAGTACACAATTATTCGAACTCCAAATAAAGTTGCCATGATTTTATTTGAGATTGGATTGGAGTTGTAGAAAATTATCCATGAGAACAAGAATTTGAAGCACAACCGTTTTGTGGAATTTGAAATTTGAATTTTGAAATTTGAATTTTGAATTTTGAAATTCGAATTTTGAATTTTGAATTTGAACTTCGAATTTGAAATTTGAATTTGAAATTCGAATTTGAAATTTGAATTTGAAATTTAAATTTGAAATTTGAAATTTGAAATTTGAAATTTGAAATTGAAATTCGAATTTGAAATTTGAAATTCAAATTTTGAATCACAGTCCAAGTGGGATTCGAATTTGTTGTGGAAAATCCATAAGGTTTGAAATTCGAATTTGAGTTGGATTTGGAGAGGATAATCTTGTTAGAATCCTACTTGAATTTTGAATCTAAATCCCAACAAAAGTGGACGAAATTTTTGAGGATAATCCTTAAGGAAATTTCGGTTTTTTTGTGGATAAGATTCAAGGGAAAAATTCAAGTTTCAATCCCAGTTGAATTTGGATTCTTTCCTCTCTGAAAAGTGGCCGAAAATTTGGAGGATCTCTCCTAGGAAAATTCGGTTATTTTGGATAAGGTTGAGATAAGATTCAAGCTTGAAAATCCTAGTGGAATTTTTGATTCTCCCTTATCCATAATGGCCGAAATCTTTAGGAGATATTCTCCTTGTAATTTTCGGATATTTTTTTGGTTGAAAAAGGGAAATAAAATTCTAGTTAAAATCTTGTTTAGATTTGGATTGGATTTATCCTAAGAAAACTGAATTTTTTGTTGAGATTCTCCCTTGGAAAAGTTCGGATTTTTCGGTTATGGATAAGGGAAAATATCTTTTCCTAATCCAATTCAAATTCAGAGAATCACCTCATGCAGGTCTATAAATAGAGGTCCTGCCACTCCAATTCTCTCAGACCACAGACTCTCAGGTGAGCAGGCTTATTGTTGCACAGCTCATCGTGACAATAAAGTTCTTTAGAGATCTGGGTGGTCGGAAGAAGACTAGCAGTGCTAGCATACCGATCGAGGTTCAGAGTGCCCACACACTCAGCCATTCGGGAATTGGAGAATAGTGGAGAAGGATAGTTAGTTGAAGCCTCCGGTCATTCTCCTCCTGTAAGATTGGCGTCCTTGAGGTGTGAGTTTTAATTGTTGTTGGTTTATTGTATATGGCATCATGAGATATTTAACAATCTAAAAATTTTTATTGTTCCGCTGCGCCACTCTGATATGTTTTTACCGATTTATTTTCCTACATTATAGACATGCATGAGGTGATTCTCTAAATTCGAATTGGATTTGGAAAAGATATTCTCCCTTGTTCATAACCATAAAATCCGAATTTTTCCATAGGAAAATCCCAACAATAAAATTCGGTTTATTTAGGATAAATCCAATCCAAATCTAAACAAGATTTTAACTAGAATTTTATCTCCTTTTTCAACCAAAAAATTTGAAATTCCTAGGAGAAAATCTCCTCAAAAAATTCGACCACTTTTAGGATAAGGGAGAATCAAAATTCCACTAGAATTTTCAAGCTTGAATCTTATCTCAACCTTATCCAAAATAACCGAATTTTCCTAGGAGATTTCCTCCATAATTTCGGCCACTTTTCAGGGAAGGAGAGAATCCAAATTCAACTGGGATTGAAACTTGAATTTTTCCCTTGAACTTTATCCACAAAAACCGAAATTCCATTGAGGATTATCCTCAAAATTTCGTCCATAATTTGTTAGGATTTGGATTCAAAATTCAAGTAGGATTCTAACAAGATTATCCTCTCCAAATCTAACTCAAATTCAAATTTCAAACCTTGTGGATTTTCCACAACAAATTCGAATCCCACTTGGACTGTGATTCAAAATTTGAATTTCAAATTTAAATTTCAAATTTCAAATTTCAAATTTAAATTTCAAATTCAAATTTCAAATTCGAATTTCAAATTCAAATTTCAAATTCAAAATTCAAAATTCAAATTTCAAAATTCAAATTTCAAAATCCACAAAATGGTTGTGTTTCAAATTCTTGTTCTCATGGATAATTTTCTACAACTCCAATCCAATCTCAAATAAAATCATGGCAACTTTATTTGGAGTTCGATTTATTGTGTACTCTATTATCCAAAACAAAATCTGAATCCAACCGGAGAGAATCTTGTCTACCATCCTAATCCTGTGTCATCACCATCCATGCATAATAAACTAGCCAATAGCATACACAAATCAATTTGCCAAACGTTAAGGAATTATGTGGAGCTAGTAGAGGGACTGATTGGACATATATAATTGGGCTCCCGCAAATCCATATGATCATCATTCTTTACCGAACAACTCAATCATATGATCACTAGTTTCAGAATCATACCACTATAAACCTGAAACTAAACTCCCAATTATATACCGTATTACGTAAGCCTGTGATGAGCTACTATCCAATGACCTTGTCATATATGCAAAACTCTCATATGATATCCATGATCAGCCTTAGGTCAAAGTCCGTTTAATCTTACTGATCAGGCTATCTTAAAGTTCCATTATACTACCGAATTAAGAAAATGATTATTCACCATATGTGAATAAGAAGTCATCCGCCCAGTAGACGACCCAAGGCCTTGTCCATTTTTATATTCAGTATAATGCCTTTAAGAGGATACTTTTAACTCCTTAGAGCTATGATTCCGATATCTGCAAACAAACCCTTCATCGTATACAAGTCATGTACCCAACGAACCGGTCTATAAGCTTACTACCTCTGAGACGCTTTAGCCATTGGAACATCGAAGTACACAAGTCATATACATGAAGTAGTTCATTTACTCAGGATTAAGGTTATTGCACAATGAACGTCAAAAGCAGATTGATCCACTCATAGCGGACTACATAGATCAATCACGCTTTAGTCCCGGTCTAATATGTCACCACCAAGCAACATATCTATGTCTCTACTTGGGAGTCTATGCTCCAGACAGTCAAGACAAACTGTCCCCTCCAAGGCATTAGACAACATAATAGTCTTAACATGAGTTAGATGCTCGGTCTAACCCCATAGACTACAGACCATAGTTTAGACTGCTAACTTTAGAACATTGTCTTCTCGCATACAAAAGTCCATTGCATGCAACGTTCTAACAGTTTAAACACAAGCAGTCAGTGAGCCATATTTGCTTACATTTACTTTAACATGTAAATAAAACGGGGACAGATAGCAATGTAATGAATAACCTCTATATATATATAATTTTATTATCCAGTTCAAAATAAATACATCAAAATGTCTCTAATGCTTAGGGCATTTCCTAACACGTTAATCTGATTATCATTAATATGATCGATCAGGACGTAATCTTGGGAATAGAATCCCTCATAAAATACAATGCCGTCATAGACTATCGAAGGCAGAAAGTCGCTTGTTGGACCGATCAGGTGTGAAAAGTTTGCCTATAAAGGTTTGTCGACAGAGCAACCAAAGACGACAACCTCAGAAGTAAAGGCTTGCAAGATGCTATCTAGTGGATATGCGAGCTTCCTAGCACATGTAATAGATAAGACTCGATGAATAGAGACAGGGCCCTAGAACGTGCCGATAGTCTAGGAATTCATGAAGGTATTCCCAGAAGATCTTTCAAGACTCTTGCCAGAGTGTGAGATATCGTTCAAGACTGAACATCTACCAGGCTCAGCCCCCCCTCTCTAAGGCCCCATACAGAATGGGCCCTACAGAGCTAAAGGAGCTCCAAACCTAGTAAGGGTTGAGACAGTTAGTGCGTGACCAACTTCGAGGAAAGTAATGGAAACATGCAATTTACTAGGCCTAGCAGGATATTACCAGTGCTTTGTCGAAGGTTTTTTAAAGCTAGCCGTACCACTTACAGCGCTTACCAAGAAAGAAAAGAGGTATGCGTGAACAGATAAGTGTGGGGAGAGCTTTCAAGAGCTGAAATGATGACTCACAAGCGCTCCAGTGTTGACTATTTCGAAAGCTAGTCAAGGAAACTTAGTGATTTACAGTGACGTATCCCAGACCAGATTAAGGGCCGTATTGATGCAAAATGGTAGAGTGATCGCGTATGTCTCGCGACATCTCAGGGACCACGAGAAGAACTACCCTATGCATGACCAAAAGCTAACAACGGTAGTTTCGCACCAAAAATATGAAGGCACTACCTATACAGAATTAAGTGCAAGATTTACACCGACCACCAAAGCCTTAAGTATATCTTCATGCAGAAGGAGCTTAACATGAGGCAACGAAGATGGCTATAATTGGTAAAGGATTACAATTGCGAGGTCCTATACCATCTAGGAAAAGCTAACAAGGTGGCCGATGTTCTGAGTCGGGATGGTGGCTTATAGACTAGCGCTCTCTCCTGAGTTAGCTACAATGTACAATGTCTTCCACATCTCAATGCTAAAGAAGTACGAGCCGGATAGCTCCCACATTCTAAGCCAAGAACATGCCGAAGTCCACGCCGATCTGACGTACAAGGAGAAACCCGTATGGATCTTAGTTAAAGAAGATAAAGTACTTAGGAATAAAGTTATGCTACTTGTAAAAGTGATGTGGCGGAATCATAAGGTAGAGGAAGTCATATGGGAATGGGAAGAAAATATGAAAAGAGACTTCCCATAATTATTCTAATTTTTTAGGATGAAAATTTTGTAAGGGGGATAGGTTGTAAAGACCCCCGTGTTCCTGAAATATAATTACTATGTAATGAGTAATTAAGTTGATAAATATAGTATATTTTCCAGTTGAAGAGATTAAACGGGTACAGTAATGTTTAATTACTATTCATGTAGTGAAAGGGACAATCGACAGTGAAATCGGTCCACCCTGTTATGTGTATGTGTGTATATGATACGCAGTATCAGGAAACTTGTGATAACCGAGAATTTTCAGATTCTTGGAGTGAATTAAAATTGTATGTATATAGCAATTTTTAATGTATAAAATGTGAAAAAGTTATGTTTTAATACTGTTGAGAATATTGTGAAAAGTTCTAACAGTATTAAAGAGTGTAAGTTCGGAGATAGAAAATCTTCCCGAACAGAATCGGGTGAGATGGCTAAAAAACGGAGCCAAAAAACCTAGAGAGTGCACTGAAGTGACTAAAAGACGAAATTTTACGGTAATGAATTTTGGTCAAACAGAAGCAAAATAAGGCAAACCGATTGCACCAAAGGTGCCCAGAACTTGCCTATGTGATTTCGATAAATTTCCATTCAGTTTAACTTTTACTCAAACTTTGACCACGAATTAATTCATGGATTAATTAGATGATGCCACAGGTGACATCATAAATGTGATGTAATAAACGAAAATTTAAAGCTTGTTAGATAAGTTGGTGGGCATTAATGGCTAGGATTAAAGGCATCTTTGATCAATGGCCAAGATTAAGCCAAAATAGCTTAGAAAAATTTTGGAAAATAAGGAAAAAAGGGGTTCGGCCAAACCTAGAAAAAATCAGCAAAAATTTTAATTTTTGACCACAAAAAGTTAGCAAAAAATTCCTTGAATAATTTCCAAATTGTTGGGAGTTTTGCTAATTGGTCCTCCACTTTTTGCCAATAAATAGGCATGAAAATTTTCATTTGGAAATTGGAAAATTTCAGCCAAACTCTACCTCTCCAAATCCGTGTACCATCCTCCCATTCCAAGCTAAAATTTGACAAAATTCCTACACCAAATTAGCTTTCAAACCTTCACCAAGTTGCAAGGGATCGAAATTATAAGGTGAGCCACCATTTTGAATCTGTGCATGATTGGGTGTAGAAAATTGTTGAAAAATTTATGATTTGGTTTAGTGTTTATGTTCATTTAGTCATATGTTGATGAAAGCATGTTTTAGAACTTTGAAACAAGCAAAATTGATGCATTTTTCTAAGGAAAATCTGTGGCCTATGTGTGATGAAAGTGAGTAAATTTTGTGATGTAAATGATAAGGAAATGTTGATAAAAGAACCCTAGGAATGAGAAAAATTTTCCTATGGTGTTTGAGCATGAAAAACCGTGGCAAAGGCTAGGGTTAGAATGAAATTTTTTAGGGTTTTGATGTTGGAATGTACATTAGAAATCCTAAGAATGAATGGTAATAAATGAGTTTTGTGATGGAAAATGTTTGGTGTTGAAAACCAAGTGAAAACCATGGGCATAATTGAAAGAAAATGATGAAATTTGTGCTATGTTTGAATGATGGTTATTGTGAAAAAATTTTACGTAAAGTTTAGTAACTTTTTTTAAAATAGGCCTCTAGTATAGTACGTGGCAGGTACAAAGGTTCTAAGACGTACCTAATGCCGGAGAAACCTAAAAATATAAGCAGAAATGCTACCGAAATTTCTAAAACGGCATAAGGGCATTTCGGGAAACGAGGGGTAAAAGTTTAGGCTCGAAAATAAAACTGAGACCCCTAGGTATGTTAGAATCGATAATAGAAAATGAAACCCAAAAGGGAATAGTAAAACAACCCTCTAGTGTCTAAAATGCCGAGAACGGGAAAAATTCACATTAAGGGTATTTTAAGAAACGAGTGGGGAAAATTATGATCGGGACAGAAAACTCGAGCCCCTAGGGAACCAAGGCTCAGGAACGAGATTAGAAATGTTTCAGGAGTACTAAAATACCCATTTGAGGCTCCGAAATGTTAGAAAAATGAGAAACGATCCTAAGTGTTAGATGAATAGTAATTGAGGGTGAGGAATAGTTACCAATTTTACAGCAAATAATGCTGTTAAATTATATTAGAGCCTAAGAAATATTATTTTATGATATTGGGCTTAGAAAATCCCGTAAAAATGATAGAACAGAATTGTTACAGTCCCGAGACCCGTTAGGCGCAAAATGGTCATTTTAACCAAAAAATTTCTGAAAGGCTCAGAAAGGATCTAGAACAAGTTAAATAAGAGTATGTGTTCATACTGTAGGTAAGCGACCTATGACTTAGATCTCACTGGGCGATGACGGCGGTAGAGGCGGATGTGAGGGCGAGGTTATGGATACCACCGCGAGTTTTGACTTCCGCACAGTATTGAGTAAACAGTATATTTTAAATAGTAAACAGTTAAATAGTTTTATAAGTATGTATGTATTCAGAAGATTTAGACCTATGTATTTGTGAAGTATATGTACGTGAATAGTAAAAACATATGCATAAAAAAAATCCCTAGAATTATATTATCAAATTAAGTAAGTTTAAGTATCAGTTTTCAAGCTAGATAAGTTAAGCAACTGTTCTTTAAGTAAATAAGAATAGTTTTCAAGTAAGTTAAGTATAGTAGTTTTAAGTGACGGTCTGGGCCACTCAAGGTACGGGACGTCACACGCACTAGGAGAACTTGATGTATAGCTGATGGTCCCGTAAAATACGCAAGACGATCCTTAGGTTCTCTTCGTGCTCCTCCTCCTTCTTGGAGTATATCAATATGTCATCGATGAACACACTGACAAACTTATCCAAAAAGTCCTTCAGCTAGGCTTGGAACTCTTTCAACTCTACAGGGCTCATTCGATATGAGGCCTTAGAGATGGGTGCTGATCCTGGTAAATGTTCAGTCTCAAATGATACCTCGACGAATTCCCTAACCATCGGCACGTTCTTGAGTCCTATCTTTATTCCTTGAGTCTTATCTACTATGAGTGCTAGGAAGCCTGCGCATCCACTAGATAGCATCTTGTGTCCCTTCACTACTGAGATCGTCGTCTTTGGTTGCTCCAGCAACATACCCTTGGAGACGAACTTTTCACACTCGATCGGCCCAAAAGCAACTTTCCACCTTCGACAGCCTACGACGACATTTTATTTTACGAGGAATTCTATTCTTAAGATTATGTCTGGATCAATCATATCAATGATGATCAGATTAACGCTCAGCTCTCTCCCCAACAAATAATTACCGATACGTAACGCATCCAGTAATTAGACAATAAAACTTCCCCTGAGGGAAGTGATGTTCTAAAAGTCTATTTCATCCTATCTAAGCCCCATCTAGCTTTCTAGTGAAGTCTGATGATGCAAACGAATGGGTGGCCTACTACTCTTTCTACTTGATTGCTCTTCTAATTCTGTTTGGCAAGGTCTCTTTCTCTCTTTTGGTCTTTTCCTACCTTGATCCACCTTTGCCTCGGCCTTGGTTTCATCATAAGCCTACTTCAACAGGTGTTGTAGAAGTCCATATCAGTTCGTCGTAGTGCACAGCATATGTTAGAACTGTTAGGAAATGCCCTAAGTATTAGAGACATTTTGATGTATTCATTTTGAACTGGATAATAAAATTATACATAGAGGTTATTCATTACATTGCTATCTGTCCTCGTCTTATTTACATGTTAAAGTAAATGTAAGCAAATATGGCTCACTGACTGCTTGTGTTAAAACTGTTAGAACGTTGCATGCAATGGACTTTTGTATGCGAGAAGACAATGCTCTAAAGTTAGCAGTCTAAACTATGGTCTGTAGTCTATGGGGTTAGACCGAGCATCTAACTCATGTTAAGACTATTATGTTGTCTAAAGCCTTGGAGGGGACGGTCTGTCTTGACTGTCTGGAGCTGGACTCCCAAGTAGAGACATGGATATGTTGCTCGGTGGTGACATATTAGACCGGGACTAAAGCGTGATTGATCTACGTAGTCCGCTATGAGTGGATCAATCTGCTTTTGACGTTCACTGTGCAATAACCTTAATCCTGAGTAAATGAACTACTTCATGTCTATGACTTGTGTACTTTGATGTTCCAATGGCTAAAGCGTCTCAGAGGTAGTAAGCTTATAGACCGGTTCGTTGGGTGCATGACTTGTATACGATGAAGGGTTTGTTTGTAGATATCGGAATCATAGCTCAGAAGAGTTAAAGGTATCCTCTTAAAGGCATTATACTAAATGTGAAAATGGACAAGGCCTTGGGTCGTCTGCTGGGCGGATGACTTCTTATTTACATATGGTGAATAATCATTTTCTTGATTCGGTAGTATAATGGAACTTTAAGATAGCCTGATCAGTAGGAGTAAACGGACTTTGACCTAAGGCTGATCATGGATATCATATGAGGGTTTTGCATACATGACAAGGTCATTGGATGGTAGCTCGTCACAGGCTTACGTAATACGGTATATAATTGGGAGTTCAGTTTCAGGTTTATAGTGGTGTGACTCTGAAATTAGTGATCATATGATTGAGTTGTTCGGTACAGAATGATGATCATATGGAATCACGGGAGCCCGATTATCTATGTCCAATCAGTCCCTCTACTAGCTCCACATAATTCCTTAACGTTTGGCAAATTGATTTGTGTATGCTATTGGCTAGTTTATTATGCGTGGATGGTGATGACACAGGATTAGGATGGTAGACAAGATTCTCTCCGGTTGGATTCAGATTTTGTTTTGGATAATAGAGTACACAATTATTCGAACTCCAAATAAAGTTGCCATGATTTTATTTGAGATTGGATTGGAGTTGTAGAAAATTATCCATGAGAACAAGAATATGAAACACAACCGTTTTGTGGAATTTGAAATTTGAATTTTGAAATTTGAAATTTGAATTTTGAAATTTGAAATTTGAATTTTGAATTTGAAATTTGAATTTGAAATTTGAATTTGAAATTCGAATTTGAAATTTGAATTTGAAATTTAAATTTAAAATTTGAAATTTGAAATTTGAAATTCAAATTTTGAATCACAGTCCAAGTAGGATTCGAATTTGTTGTGGAAAATCCACAAGGTTTGAAATTCGAATTTGAGTTGGATTTGGAGAGGATAATCTTGTTAGAATCCTACTTGAATTTTGAATCCAAATCCCAACAAAAGTGGGCGAATTTTTTGAGGATAATCCTCAATGGAAAATTCGGTTTTTGTGGATAAGATTCAAGGGAAAATTCAAGTTTCAATCCTAGTTGAATTTGGATTCTCTCCTTCCCTAAAAGTGGCCGAAATTTTGGAGCCTTTATCCAAGGAAAATTCGGTTATTTTTGGATAAGGTTGAGATAAGATTCAAGCTTGAAAATCCTAGTGGAATTTTTGATTCTCCCTTATCCATAATGGCCGAAATCTTTTGGAGGATTTTCTCCTTGTGAATTTCGGATTTTTTGGTTGAAAAAGGGAGATAAAATTCTAGTTAAAATCTTGTTAAGATTTGGATTGGATTTATCTTAGGAAAAACCGAATTTATTGTTAGGATTATCCTATGGAAAAATTTGGATTTTTTGGTTAAAGATAAGGGAGAAAATCTTTTCCTAGTCCAATTCGAATTCAGAGAATCACCTCATGCAGGTCTATAAATAGAGGTCCTGCCACTCCAGTTCTCTTAGACCACAGACTCTCAGGTAAGCAGGCTTATTGTTGCACAGCTCATCGTGACAATAAAGTTCTTTAGAGATCTGGGTGGTCGGAAGAAGACTAGCAGTGCTAGCATACCGATCGAGGTTCAGAGTGCCCACACACTCAGCCATTCGGGAATTGGAGAATAGTAGAGAAGGCTAGTTGGTTGAAGCCTCCGGTCATTCTCCTCCTGCAAGATTGGCGTCCTTGAGGTATGAGTTTTAATTGTTGTTGGTTTATTGTATATGGCATCATGAGATATTTAACGATCTAAAATTTTTTATTGTTCCGCTGCGCCACTCTGATACGTTTTTACCGATTTATTTTCCTACAATTGGTATCAGAGCCATCTCATGACTATGCCATGTACATAAATTAGACAATTACTTAGTCTTTTTATTTATGTATGGATTTGATATTTAGAGAGTGGCATTCTAGGGTTCCTTTATGTTGTTATCATGTATTATGTATAAAGTATGTGGTTATTTTAATTTTTTGAATTATTATAAGCATGCTTGTTTATACCGGTTATGGTTCCTTAGAATTTAGAAAAACTGTATCTAGGAATTTTTATGTAACCATGGGAGCAGTTTATTAACACTGTAATTTTCCCATGGATTTTAATTCTTATCTCTTAGATTTTTTTATGGTTAGAATTTTTGTACACCGGAAACGGTTTAGGAATTTTTTATGTAATTATTCTTGGAGGAGATTGAAGATTGAAGACTGTAATTTATTTTTCCCAAAAGTTAAATTTAATTTAAAGATTGAAATTTTGATTGTGTGGAAAATTTCAATTTAATTGGGATTCAAATTAATTTTTGGAGATCCTAATAGGTAAATTAGAATATGGCACGAAAATCAAGACACGACCCCTCGGAATAGGCCGACGGGCCTTGGTGGGGCTGCAGCCCTTGCCCTCGGGCAGGATGGGGCTGCGGCAGCCCCTATGTAGGCAAACATCACCCACGGCCGTAGGCTTGGCCTGCAGCCGAGGGTGGCGCAGCCTGCCCAAGGCCGGCCGCAACCTGGGCATGCAGCCACTGGCTGCAGGCGCTGCCTGCAGCCTGTCGGCTGCTGCGCCCAGCCTGGGCGTGCAGCCTGGCGCTGCAGGCTTGGCCTGCAGCCCGGCAGGCTGCACAAGGGGCAACCGTGGGCTGCCAGCCCCTCCGGGGTTGGTGGCTGCCCACGGCGGCTGCCGCCTTCACAGGCGGTGGTGCGGCGGTCCAAAATTTGAAAATTTTGATTTTTAAATTTGAGATTTAATTTTAAATCGTGTTTAAAAAATATGTAATTGAAAATTTGAAATTTTTGAAATTACATATTATTACACATGATGATTAAAATTGTTTAAAATTTGAATTAGAAATTTAAATTTGAAATTCGAATTTGGAGTTTGAATTTGAAATTTAAATTTTCGGAGATTTAAATTTTAAATAATTCTTGGGATGAGAAATAAATGGAGAGGCTACATAAAGATGGATACAAGAAGACGGAACAAAATTCAAGACCCAAAGAATGCTTTGGATGGAATTTTGTAATCTTTATTTTCTTTGTTCTAGGATGGAACCATGGCTTGATTATTCGGTCAATTATTTTTCTGTGATATGTCATGGATGTATAAATATGTATTGATGGATGTTTTGTATGCATATTTGATAACATGTCATATAGGATAGGTGAGTGCCGCTCATACTATATTGATCATACATAATTTGTCAAAACTTGCATGTTTTTCAAAATATTGAGTGGGAGAGGGTTTCAAACAAAACCCACGGCCTCCATTGTTGATCCATATGTGAAAGCATGGTAACGCCTCGCGTCAGTTCTGACCTGACCACACCCCTCGGTAGGTGTTTACCGCCGCCGGTATACTAGATTGGATCTCCTATGTGGAAAACGTGTTCGGGTGCGATCCTATTCATGACCACCCCTCGGTGGCTTGGTAGGACGTGGATCGGGCTACGTAAACAATGGTTATACACTCAAGACTCGTTTAATTATTAACCTTCCCTAGAAGCTCTGTTAACTAAACTGGTGGCCAAATAAGCGGTTATTAATATATGTCTTAACGTTGGAGGATTTAAGGTAACATATATTAATTGGATGGGGTCCATGTTCCGACTATTTGTTCTCATGACCACCCCTCGGTGGCTTGGGGCAATAGGTGCTGAGAATTACCGTTGCAATGCTACATGTTTTTTCAAGTTTCATGTAGGAACATACTTGTATGTTTTTATTTGCTAAATTATCTGTATATTTGCTTGGGCTTTGTAATGATGTCTAGTATAATTTTATTTCAGTTCAAAATGTCACCGACACCCCTCATTTCAATACTTACTGAAAATAAGTTGAATGGCGACAATTATAAAGATTGGAAAAGAAATCTATTAATAGTTCTCAGCTGCGAGAGACACAAGTTCGTGCTGGACGAACCATGCCCACCTGGGCCCAAACCTGACACACCACTTGAGGAGGTCCCGGTTGCCTATAATCGTTGGAGAGAATCCAATGAAATAGCTCGATGCTACATCCTTGCTAGCATGACGAGTGCTTTACAAAAGCAGCATGAGACTTATCAAGTTGCTGGGGAGATCATGGATAATCTGGAGGACATGTTCGGAGGCCAAGAAAAATTGGCTCGACAGTCCGCTATCACCAGCATTATGAACTCCAAGCAAAAGGCGGGTACTCCGGTGAAGGACCATATGATCACTCTAATGGGATTCTTCGCTGAGGCTGCCGAGAATGGTGTTGAGTTGGACTATAACACCCAGATCGAGATGGTGTTCAAGACTCTGTCTAAAGATTTTGTGGAGTTTAAGGCCGCATACAATCTGGCGACAAAGGAGTTAGGACTTACCGAGCTCATGAAGCAACTACAGGCTTATGAGCGGATGATCAGGGATGAGGATACGGTCCGACCTAAAGGAGAGGCCAATTTGGCGGAATCTTCCAATCCCTCACGGAAGAGGAAGAGGCCAAATAAGAAGCAAGTGGCTTCCAGTTCTTCTAATCCTCCTGTCTCGGACGGGAAGAAGAAGAAGAAGAACAAGAAGCCAAAGGACCCTAAAAAGTCCAAATGCTTCCATTGTGGGAAGGTAGGTCACTTCAAGAAGGCTTGCCGGGAATTCCTAGCCTCCAAGGGCAAGGAAGGTAAGGAACTTCATTACTTAGAAGCGTGTTTGGTGGAAGAATCGAAAGACACATGGGTCATTGATTCGGGCGCCACTAATCATGTTTGTGTTTCTATGCAGGGGTTCATGGAAACGAGAAGTCTACATGATAGGAGCCTCTCGTTGCGGACTGGAGATGGTAGCTTTGTGGTGGCTGAGGCAGTGGGAGACGTTCATCTTTATTTTGATCAATTTAGGTTTATTTTATTGAAAGACTGTTTTTATGTTCCAAATTTTAGGAGGAACCTTATATCGGTAGCTTGTTTAATAAAGGATTCTTATTCAGTTTCTTTTAGTAAAAGAGTTGATATTCGTAGAAATAAGTCTTGTATCTGTTTTGGATGGATGGATGGAAACCTATATTTGATCAGACCAAAGATGTACTCACTGCTTGACACTGAATTAATTGATAACTCTAAAAGGTTGAAAGTTTCTCACTCTAACAAGGCGTATCTTTGGCATTTAAGACTTGGTCATATTAATCAGGATAGGATTCAAAGATTGGTGAAAGACAGTCCTCTGGAATCTCTGGAGGAGGTACGACTTCCCCAATGTGAGTCTTGTCTAGAGGGTAAGATGACTAAGAGGTCTTTTGGAGCTAAGGGTACAAGGGCACAGGAGCTCTTAGAAATTGTGCACACTGACGTATGTGGCCCCATGAACGTCACAGCACGAGGAGGGTTCGAGTACTATGTCTCTTTCATAGATGATTACTAGAGGTATGGATATGTGTATCTGATGCACCGCAAGAGCGAAACCTTTGACAAGTTCAAAGAGTATCATGCGGAAGTGGAAAAGCAATTGGATAAATCCATAAAGACACTTCGATCTGATCGAGGTGGCGAATACCTCTCTGATGAATTTCTAGGACATCTTGTAGAGAACGGGATTTTATCCCAATTGACTGCACCTGGTACTCCACAACAGAATGGTGTAGCCGAAAGGAGAAACAGGACCTTATTGGATATGGTACGGTCCATGATGAGTTATTCAACGCTGCCATTATCTTTTTGGGGACATGCTTTACAAACGGCGTGCTATATTCTGAACCAGGTTCCGAGCAAATCAATTCCTAGAACTCCTTATGAATTGTGGCGTGGCAGGAAGCCCTCCCTTGGACATATGAGAATATGGGGCTGCCCGGCACATGTACTGGATGGGGTTGCGAAGAAGTTGGAACCAAGATCAGAATTGTGCATGTTTGTAGGGTATCCAAAGGGAACTAAAGGAGGTCTGTTCTATAACCCGAAGGAACAAAAGGTCATTGTCTCAACCCATGTGACATTCTTGGAGGAAAGTCACATGAATGACTTTAAGCCTCGAAGCAAAGTGGTGCTAGAGGAGTTATCGGGTGAAAGAACTGCTCCACAGATTTCGGTCTTGGACGCAAGTCCATGTTCCAGTGAAAGACCTGCAGACGATCAACAATTTAGGGTGCCTCGTCGTAGTGGGAGGGTTTCTAAGAAACCTAATTTCTTTATGTATGATGCTGAGGTATACCAGGCCGAGGCTCATGAGCATGAGGAAGATCCGGTCACATATGATGAAGCTATAAAGGATGTTGATTCTAGATCTTGGAAACAGGCTATGAACAATGAGATGGATTCTATGAAATCCAACTCTGTTTGGGAACTTGTAGATTTGCCAGATGGGATAAAACCCATTGGATGCAAATGGGTCTATAAAAGAAAGAAGGATGCGGAAGGGAGAGTGGAAACTTTCAAAGCTAGACTGGTTGCAAAGGGATACACGCAAAAGGCTGGAATCGATTACGAGGAAACCTTTTCGCCTGTTGCTATGCTGAAGTCTATCCGTATTCTTCTGTCCACTGCTGCGGCTCTCGATTACGAGATCTGGTAAATGGATGTCAAGACGACATTCTTGAATGGCCATCTTGAAGAGTGTATCTATATGATACAGCCCGAAGGGTTCGCAGCAAAAGGCCAAGATAAGAAAGTCTGCAAGTTGCTTAGATCCATTTATGGATTAAAGCAGGCATCCCGCTCATGGAACCAGAGGTTTGATCAAGCGATTAAGACATTTGGTTTTGAGCAGAACGTTGATGAACCTTGTGTTTATAAACGTATTAAGGATGGAAAAGTGGTCTTTCTGATACTCTATGTCGATGATATACTACTCATTGGGAATGATGTAGGGAATTTATCATCGGTCAAGCTTTGGTTACACCAACAGTTTGACATGAAGGACTTGGGAGAAGCTAATTATGTTCTAGGCATTCGTCTCTTCAGAGATCGAAAGAACAAAATGATAGCATTATCCCAAGCTTCATACATAGATAAAATAATTAACAAATATGCAATGCTAGAGGCAAAGAAAGGCTCACAACCTTCTATTGCCGGTTTAACTCTTTCATTAGATGACTGTCCCAAGACATCAGTAGAAAGAGAGCGTATGAGTAAGGTCCCTTATGCATCCGCTGTGGGTAGCCTTATGTACGCTATGCTTTGCACTCGCCCGGACATATGTTTTGCAGTAGGTATGGTGAGTCGATATCAAGCGAATCCTGGAACCAAGTACTGGCAAGTAGTAAAGCATATACTCAAGTATCTTAAGAGAACGAGGGATTATATGCTAGTGTATTCTGGAGGGGACCTAACACCAGTAGGATACACGGACTCAGACTTCCAGACTTGTAAGGATTCGAGGAAATCGACATCTGGATCAGTGTTTTTACTCGGAGGAGGCGCCATTGTGTGGAGGAGCGTGAAGCAGGGCTGCACAGCTGACTCTACTATGGAGGCTGAGTATGTGGCTGCGGCTGAGGCATCTAAAGAAGCGGTTTGGCTTCGCAAGTTCTTTAGAGACCTTGAGGTCATTCCGGGTGTTGACAAGCCTATCACACTTTACTGTGATAATACAGGGGCTATTGCCAACACAAGGGAATCTCGGCACCACAAGAGGACCAAGCACATAGATCGGAGGTATCACATTATTAGAGGGCATGTGGAGACAGGACAAGTGGATGTATGTAAGATCGCGTCCGAGGACAACATCGCTGATCCCTTTACTAAGACTTTGGTGGCTAGAAGCTTTGAGAGGCATGTAGAGGCGATGGGGATGCGTAACATGGCACATCTACTGGCTTAGGGCAAGTGGGAGATTGTTAGGAAATGCCCTAAGTATTAGAGACATTTTGATGTATTCATTTTGAACTGGATAATAAAATTATACATAGAGGTTATTCATTACATTGCTATCTGTCCTCGTCTTATTTACATGTTAAAGTAAATGTAAGCAAATATGGCTCACTGACTGCTTGTGTTAAAACTGTTAGAACGTTGCATGCAATGGACTTTTGTATGCGAGAAGACAATGTTCTAAAGTTAGCAGTCTAAACTATGGTCTGTAGTCTACGGGGTTAGACCGAGCATCTAACGCATGTTAAGACTATTATGTTGTTTAAAGCCTTGGAGGGGACGGTCTGTCTTGACTGTCTGGAGCTGGACTCCCAAGTAGAGACATGGATATGTTGCTCGGTGGTGACATATTAGACCGGGACTAAAGCGTGATTGATCTACGTAGTCCGCTATGAGTGGATCAATCTGCTTTTGACGTTCACTGTGCAATAACCTTAATCCTGAGTAAATGAACTACTTTATGTATTTGACTTGTGTACTTTGATGTTCCAATGGCTAAAGCGTCTCAGAGGTAGTAAGCTTATAGACCGGTTCGTTGGGTGCATGACTTGTATACGATGAAGGGTTTGTTTACAGATATCGGAATCATAACTCAGAAGAGTTAAAGGTATCCTCTTAAAGGCATTATACTGAATGTGAAAATGGACAAGGCCTTGGGTCGTCTGCTGGGCGGATGACTTCTTATTTACACATGGTGAATAATCATTTTCTTGATTCGGTAGTATAATGGAACTTTAAGATAGCCTGATCAGTAGGAGTAAACGGAATTTGACCTAAGGTTGATCATGGATATCATATGAGGGTTTTGCATACATGACAAGGTCATTGGATGGTAGCTCGTCACAGGCTTACGTAATACGGTATATAATTGGGAGTTCAGTTTCAGGTTTATAGTGGTGTGACTCTGAAATTAGTGATCATATGATTGAGTTGTTCGGTACAGAATGATGATCATATGGAATCACGGGAGCCCGATTATATATGTCCAATCAGTCCCTCTACTAGCTCCACATAATTCCTTAACGTTTGGCAAATTGATTTGTGTATGCTATTGGCTAGTTTATTATGCATGGATGGTGATGACACAGGATTAGGATGGTAGACAAGATTCTCTCTGGTTAGATTCAGATTTTGTTTTGGATAATAGAGTACACAATTATTCGAACTCCAAATAAAGTTGCCATGATTTTATTTGAGATTGGATTGGAGTTGTAGAAAATTATCCATGAGAACAAGAATATGAAACACAACCGTTTTGTGGAATTTGAAATTTGAATTTTGAAATTGGAATTTTGAATTTTGAAATTTGAAATTTGAATTTTGAATTTGAAATTTGAATTTGAAATTTGAATTTGAAATTTGAATTTGAAATTCGAATTTGAAATTTGAATTTGAAATTTAAATTTAAAATTTGAACTTTGAAATTTGAAATTTGAATTTGAAATTTGAATTTGAAATTTGAATTTCAAATTTTGAATCACAGTCCAAGTAGGATTCGAATTTGTTGTGGAAAATCCACAAGGTTTGAAATTCGAATTTGAGTTGGATTTGGAGAGGATAATCTTGTTAGAATCCTACTTGAATTTTGAATCCAAATCCCAACAAAAGTGGGCGAATTTTTTGAGGATAATCCTCAATGGAAAATTCTGTTTTTGTGGATAAGATTCAAGGGAAAATTCAAGTTTCAATCCTAGTTGAATTTGGATTCTCTCCTTCCCTAAAAGTGGCCGAAATTTTGGAGCCTTTATCCAAGGAAAATTCGGTTATTTTTGGATAAGGTTGAGATAAGATTCAAGCTTGAAAATCCTAGTGGAATTTTTGATTCTCCCTTATCCATAATGGCCGAAATCTTTTGGAGGATTTTCTCCTTGTGAATTTCGGATTTTTTGGTTGAAAAAGGGAGATAAAATTCTAGTTAAAATCTTGTTAAGATTTGGATTGGATTTATCTTTGGAAAAACCGAATTTATTGTTAGGATTATCCTATGGAAAAATTCGGATTTTTTGGTTAAAGATAAGGGAGAAAATCTTTTCCTAGTCCAATTCGAATTCAGAGAATCACCTCATGCAGGTCTATAAATAGAGGTCCTGCCACTCCAGTTCTCTCAGACCACATACTCTCAGGTGAGCCGGCTTATTGTTGCACAGCTCATCGTGACAATAAAGTTCTTTAGAGATCTGGGTGGTCGGAAGAAGACTAGCAGTGTTAGCATACCGATCGAGGTTCAGAGTGCCCACACACTCAGCCATTCGGGAATTGGAGAATAGTAGAGAAGGCTAGTTGGTTAAAGCCTCCGGTCATTCTCCTCTTGCAAGATCGGCGTCCTTGAGGTATGAGTTTTAATTGTTGTTGGTTTATTGTATATGGCATCATGAGATATTTAACGATCTAAAATTTTTTATTGTTCCGCTGCGCCACTCTGATACGTTTTTACCGATTTATTTTCCTACAAGAACTGTGTCATCAGACATCGGCTACAGTCTCTCAGTTCGATGAATAAATTCTCGTATATCTGTAACTCTAAGGAACTTAGGTGGTTTCACTTCCCTGCTTGCCCATAAAGAATAATTAGAGATGATGCTGGACTGCCCTAGGAAATTTGCTCGATCATGGTATGGCAAAACTCAATCCAATTAAGAGCTCATCCTAGTCACAAGAATCCCAATACACATGAGAGTATCTTCATGAGAGATATCAATAGCCCACAAGACTTAGTTATCTTGATCAATGGCGTACAATTGGGGAATCGCTTTGATAGTTTGAAACCAGTCCTGACATTCTCATGGAGTGACTTGCCACTCAAAACTTAATGAACAACTAGCCCTGAAGATTGGTACAACTCGGGTAGCAATCCATGTTCCTACTCTGAGCAATTCTTTAGCACTGCAAGTTTGTGATTTTACGTATAGTGATCTTAGCATCTCTTCTGACTCTTTCTTTTTCAGTCGGTACCAAATCTGGACAAGATCGAGCTAGCTGCTCAATCTTCCTGACTGCCTCCATGACAATTGTGCTACCTTAGTGCTGATTGTTGAATTCATCTTGCTGCGCTGCTAGTGCTTCTTCATTGAAGTACATCTCTTTGAATTCCTCAATGAAGTCGCTCTGGCTCATCTTGCTAACATTCCTTCTGATCATTGCTATCTTTTACTATTGATGCACTTCCTTCCTCAGGGCAAAGGATGCACACATCCCCTTCTCTCTATCGACCGATCCCATAGAATCCAAGATTACTTAGATATCCATTAGCCAGTCATTAGCTTTTATGGGGTGGTGGTTCCTTTTAAACTCTAGCACTTTCATGCATCGGAATCTCTTATATAAGTCACCTTCCCTAAGAACTAGTTGATGTATGTTTGCTGCTACGGAGGCAGCCGCTACTAGGGGTGTTGGTGACGGTGCAGGAAATTCCCATCCCCACTGAACTCCCTAGATAGGGGGAGTTGCTCACTCCCTTGAAGTCTTTGAGGTTGCTGAAGCCTCCTAGGTTGGCACTGCTACTGCCTATGGTTCCCGGTGTTTGTTGGCCCAACTGTTCCCTAAGCTGGTTTAGTTCACGCTACTGGTTTCCTATCATTTCTCGCATAGGCGTGAGTTGTGCTATCAACTCATCCTCTCGGGATGCCTGGGTTGTTTACGTATGCATTCTAACCATGATGTCTTTCGAACTCTATCATATAGCAAAAAAGAAATTATAAGTCTTTTTGTCTCCATACTAGGAGATCACATCACCCATCATTTTCCTTCTTAGTCAACTATCATAGATATGTATATATGTACATATACACTATATCTTTCTCTTTCTTATACTGTGATGTTCAATACACTTTGCCATATCGTATTGAGACATCGCCTGAGTGTCAGGATTCGTCCTGCACTTATCATCACACTATGGTTATGGGTGGAAAATCATATCTAGGCTCTTGGGCAAAATGGTACTACTGTTCATATTATTTTCACAAAAATATATACAAACTCTAATCTAGTAGAAGTGACACACACTTCCCGGCACATAGTCTTAAAAGGACATATCAGGATAGGTTTAGTGAGAGTAAGCTATTGCTTCCCCTCATACATATATACATAGCCTAAGAAAAGATTCTGCTTTAGTTGTTTGGGGCTTCCAGTTAGCCTTGTGTGATTAAAGGGCCTTCAATTCTAGTCTGGGCAGTGTGAAGTTGGCCACTTGTGGTACGGGCTTAGTTCCATTGGCTTTGTGGATTGGAATAACAGTTTCTAACATAGTGGCCTTCCTTGTCACTGATGAAACAGCCATTTGCTTCCTTCTTGCATTCCCCTAGGTGCCTACTCCCGCATTTCAGGCACGTCAGGTGTGTGTTGCCCAGGTTTCTCTTCCTCTTCTTGTTATTGTGGGATTGCCTACTGTTCCGGCTGGTTCCCACATTCCATACTCGGTGCTGTGGCTCGGGGTTTCATTTCCCTTAATCCCGTTTAGCTTGAGTTCTGTCTTCAATGGGTGGCAACCCATAGTTGTTGAGAAGATCTCGATAGAAGTCCTCCCAGCATACAATTTGGTCTCTACCCCTATGTCGATCCAACCACCACACTCTTACTGGCCCGTCCAGCCTACTACTCGCCAAAACCAGCTGTAGATGAGGTGGGATGTGGTAGGCATGAAATATGATTTCCATATCATGAATCCATTTCACGAGCTTGTAGGGTCGGCGGCAACCATCGAATCTATTGGATGCATGGTGGTGAAAGCCAAACTCACCTGGCGATCCTCATATATTTGGCGGGGGTCTACCGGAGTAGGTTCCACTAGTGCTGGTTCTATTGGTACATATTCCACTAGTACCGATTTTGCCGGTTCAGGTTCCACTGGTATAGGTTCCACCGGTACAGGTTCCACTGGTACAAGTTCCATTAGCATGGCCATTGTGACGCCCCCGATTCCAATCACCCGCAACTGTCATGAACCGACTCTATTGCCAATCAAGATAGCTCATGTGCCGAATCTGAGTTGTCAATTTAAAACTCTTTTTTTAATACTTCCATTTCTCAGGGCCCGAAAATTTTACCCATAATTTTTTTTTCTTTTTAATACACACTTTCTCAAAAAGAAAGCTAAGTATAAAAACCATGTAAAATATAATACCAACTTTCAGTTGTCTTTTGGAGTATAAAATAATGTATAATATACAAAATATTTATACTGTATATTTTTTTTCTCACAATTTCTTCAATATACTAACTTTGAAAGCTCAGCGGAAAAATTATGGTAGGACCAAGTCCATAGTGAATTCCCTATCCCTTGATACGCACACATCCTACCGCCATCTATGTATCTACTGGACAGGTTTCTTACTTGCAACATGAATAAAATGGTAAGCTAACAAGCTTAGTAAGTTCAAACATACTTAGTAAGAATCACACGGATTCAAAACATTAGCAATTCAATTTCCTATGAATAGTACTATTCACCTTAAATAGTGACTTTGACCTTTGACTGATGAATAGTAACAGTTACTCCAACTGGTTACTATTCACATATCCTAACCAAAATCACTATACTTAATGTACACTTCGGTTATGTTCAATTATGATTTTCATCATATTATGGATTGTTTATTCTCTATTTACTTTCTAGTATAGAGCTCTTCTATGGCAGTACCGATATATTATTGCGTGCTTACTGGCAGGGTCTAAGGAGCGACCCTAGAGCTTCGGCCTCCACAGCCCTTATGTCCCCGTAGGACTTGAAAAACCTCCACCACAACGTTGGAGGGGCGGTACGCCTTAATGGTTTCATTATCATCTTTCAATTATAGTTTTGACCAAGTGACATTAATCGTCACCTCCATCGCCCGTAGGCCTTACATGTTCTCTTTTCTCATTATATGGGATATGCTATACTAACTAATCCCCAAATGTCCATAGGACTTTATATCTAGCGTACATCTAGTACATAATAAAATAACATAGTATTTCATGTTGCATACATGAAAATGCTTGAACTTACCAATACTGCGATAATGTCCATTTTCGGAACTCCTTCGCAGTTCTATCTCTAGTTTGGGTTCCTACAGACATAATATTGTCTGTTAATACCCTATATTAATTATCACTTTAAATATATTTATTTTTTGATAAATTTTTCAACACAATTCAACTTATAATATGGTACACAGCCTTCAACACGCCCGTGTTCATGAACGTGCACCTCCTGGTTTCTTACCACATGGTCGTGTTGTTTATTATCTAGCCGTGTAACTGTACACGGCTTGATACACGCCCTTGTTCAAGCCCGTGTACCTCTCAAGTTGTAATTTTTTTTCCTATACACAGTCCTGTATTCTTCTACATGCCCGTGTTCTTCAAAATTTTTAGATTTTTAACTCTAAAATCTTTATTTTAAGTCCTATATTTTTATTTAAGTCATTCTAGGTCCTTTCGGTATCATTTTACAACTTTTTGGTGCTAAAAACCTTTATTGTTCCTTTTCCGACCCTTGATTACTATTCATCCATCACCTAGGGTCGTTTCTCATTTTTCTAGCGTTTTGGAGCCTCAAATGGCCATTTCACTACTCTTGAAACACTTTTCATCCCGTCCCCAATGCTTAGTCCTCGAGAGGCTCAAGTTTCCTGTCCCGACCTAATATTTTTCCTCATTTCCCAAAATACCCCTAACATGAAATTTTTTTCCTATTTTAGGCATTTTAGACTTTAAGGGTCAGTTTACTATTCCTTTTTGGGTTAGTTTTCAATTTTCAATCCTAATTCACCGAGGGGTCCCGATTTTCTTCCCAAGTCCAATATTTTTACCCCTCGCTCCCCGAAATGCTCTTATGCCGTTTTAGAAATTTCTGCAGCATTTCCGCTTGTATTTTAGGTTTCCCGGTGTTAGGTACGCCTTAGAACCTTTGTACCTGCCACGTATTTTACCAGAGGCCTATTTTATACAAAGTTTCCAAACTTTGTATAAAAATTTTCCACATAAATCTATATTCAAAAATGCATACACAATCAACAATATTTTCTAAACTAGCCTCGATTTAACATGTTAATCATCACCAAAGTTTTTCGTCACAACATTTCAAATATCACATGTTACTCTTAGGTTTTCTAATGTGTAGAACAACATCAAAACCTAACCAAATTTTCATTTCAACCCTAGCATTGTCCATGGATTTTAGCATGAAAATTCATCAAAATTTTCTTATTTCTTAATTCTAATTCATGCTTGATTCAACATGTAATCAAATGGATCTATACACCAAATCAAATCAACAATTTCCACTTTACTTTTCACACCAACTATGCCACGGTTTTTTAATGGAAACATGCAAAATTTTGCTTGTTTCATAACCCAAAATCATGCTTCAAAATCTAAACATCAAACCAATCACAACATCAATCAAAACATCAATTTTTTCAATGTTTTTCTACTCTAGAAACCCACGGATTTTCACTAAGAAAATCAAAGGAAAATGCTTCAATTTTGAAGCTTACCTTAACTAGTTGATGGCATGATGCTACAAATGTAATGAAAACCAAGTTTGGTGTGAAATTTAAACCAAAATTTTGGTTTAATGGAGGGAAAAGCTCACGGTTTTTGGGCTGAAAAAGAGCAAGAGTTTGGCTCAATTTTTCTATTTTTTTTTGAATGATTTTCGATGCCTATTTATAGGCAAAAGCCAAGGGTTTTTTAGGAAATTTTTCCAACAATTTGCTAATTGTTCAAGGGTCAAAATGCAATAATTTTGGGCCAAAAACCTAATTTTTTTCTTTCTCCCTTTCCACATGGCCAAATGGCCTTTTGGATAAATCCCTAAAATTTTTTTTATTGTTTTGGCATGATCTAAGCCATTGATCAAAAAGTGGAATAATCCTAGCCATACACCTTTCAAATTACTTTCTAAACCAAAAATTAAAAATGGACTTATGACATCAACATAATGATGTCATCCTACTATTCATATTAATTCACTAATTAATTCGTGGTCAAATTTTGACTGAAAGTCGATCCGAAAGGAACTTTATCGAAATCGCGTAGGTGAGTTCCAAACACCTTCGGTGTGATCGGTTTGTTTTATTTTGCTTCTGTTTGGTCAGAATTCTCTATCATAAATTTCTATCGTTTTAGTGCATTTCGATGCATTCTCTAGGGTTTTCGGCTCTGATTTCGAACCATCACACCCAAAAATGTTCGGTAAGATTTTCCATCCCCGAACTCACTCATTTTAACACTGGCGAAACATTTTCACAGTACTCTCAACAGTATTAATACATAAATTTTTCATATTTTATTCATTAAAATTGCTATATACATACAATTTTAACCTATTCCGAGAATCTAAAATTCTCGGTTATCACAGCCATGGCTACCTACCATAACTCAACGTCAACTTGCATACTAATATTGTAGAATAAAAACTAACTTGCTTGTACAGATAAGGGAGGCATGCGACGATGTGAGGTAGAGTGGCAGGATACCGCACTGATACTAACTGTGACATCCCGTGCCCTGAGTGGCCAGGACCGTCACTTAAAACTATTACTGATTAAACTTACTTGAAATCTATTCATTGAACTTACTTACTTAATTCTATAATTTTAGAGATTTTTTTTAAATGCGTACGTATTTACTATTCATGTTCATATACTTTACAAATATAAAGTCTAAAAACAACTGGAGTTAATCTTACATACATACTTATGAAACTGTTCAATTATTCCTACTCAAAAATATAATATTTACTTAATACTGTGCGGAAGTCAAAACTTGCAGTGGTATCCATAACCTCGCCCTCACATCTGCCTCTACCACCATCACTGCCCATTGAGGTTTAAGCCATAAGTCACTTACCTACAGTATGAACAAACACTGTGAGCTTTACACCAAGTAAGTACAATATGTTGTTAGGAAATGCCCTAAGTATTAGAGACATTTTGATGTATTCATTTTGAACTGGATAATAAAATTATACTTAGAGGTTATTCATTACATTGCTATCTGTCCTCGTCTTATTTACATGTTAAAGTAAATGTAAGCAAATATGGCTCACTGACTGCTTGTGTTAAAACTGTTAGAACGTTGCATGCAATGGTCTTTTGTATGCGAGAAGACAATGTTCTAAAGTTAGCAGTCTAAACTATGGTCTGTAGTCTATGGGGTTAGACCGAGCATCTAACTCATGATAAGACTATTATGTTGTCTAAAGCCTTGGAGGGGACGGTCTGTCTTGACTGTCTGGAGCTGGACTCCCAAGTAGAGACATGGATATGTTGCTCGGTAGTGACATATTAGACCGGGACTAAAGCGTGATTGATCTACGTAGTCCGCTATGAGTGGATCAATCTGCTTTTGACGTTCATTGTGCAATAACCTTAATCCTGAGTAAATGAACTACTTCATGTATATGACTTGTGTACTTTGATGTTCCAATGGCTAAAGCGTCTCAGAGGTAGTAAGCTTATAGACCGGTTCGTTGGGTGCATGACTTGTATACGATGAAGGGTTTGTTTGCAGATATCGGAATCATAGCTCTGAGGAGTTAAAGGTATCCTCTTAAAGGCATTATACTGAATGTGAAAATGGACAAGGCCTTGGGTCGTCTGCTGGGCGGATGACTTCTTATTCACATATGGTGAATAATCATTTTCTTGATTCGGTAGTATAATGGAACTTTAAGATAGCCTGATCAGTAGGATTAAACGGACTTTGACCTAAGGCTGATCATGGATATCATATGAGGGTTTTGCATACATGACAAGGTCATTGGATGGTAGCTCGTCATAGGCTTACGTAATACGATATATAATTGGGAATTCAGCTTCAGGTTTATAGTGGTGTGACTCTGAAATTAGTGATCATATGATTGAGTTGTTCGGTACAGAATGATGATCATATGGAATCACGGGAGCCCGATTATATATGTCCAATCAGTCCCTCTACTAGCGCCACATAATTCCTTAACGTTTGGCAAATTGATTTGTGTATGCTATTGGCTAGTTTATTATGCATGGATGGTGATGACACAGGATTAGGATGGTAGACAAGATTCTCTCCGGTTGGATTCAGATTTTGTTTTGGATAATAGAGTACACAATTATTCGAACTCCAAATAAAGTTGTCATGATTTTATTTGAGATTGGATTGGAGTTGTAGAAAATTATCCATGAGAACAAGAATATGAAACACAACCGTTTTGTGGAATTTGAAATTTGAATTTTGAAATTTGAAATTTGAAATTTGAATTTTGAAATTTGAATTTTGAATTTTGAATTTGAAATTTGAATTTGAAATTTGAATTTGAAATTCGAATTTGAAATTTGAATTTGAAATTTAAATTTGAAATTTGAAATTTGAAATTTGAAATTTGAATTTGAAATTTGAATTTGAAATTTGAAATTCAAATTTTGAATCACAGTCCAAGTAGGATTTGAATTTGTTGTGGAAAATCCACAAGGTTTGAAATTCGAATTTGAGTTGGATTTGGAGAGGATAATCTTGTTAGAATCCTACTTGAATTTTGAATCTAAATCCCAACAAAAGTGGGCTAATTTTTTGAGGATAATCCTCAATGGAAAATTCAGTTTTTGTGGATAAGATTCAAGGGAAAATTCAAGTTTCAATCCTAGTTGAATTTAGATTCTCTCCTTCCCTAAAAGTGGCCGAAATTTTGGAGCCTTTATCCAAGGAAAATTCGGTTATTTTTGGATAAGGTTGAGATAAGATTCAAGCTTGAAAATCCTAGTGGAATTTTTGATTCTCCCTTATCCATAATGGCCGAAATCTTTTGGAGGATTTTCTCCTTGTGAATTTCGGATTTTTTGGTTGAAAAAGGGAGATAAAATTCTAGTTAAAATCTTGTTAAGATTTGGATTGGATTTATCTTAGGAAAAGCCGAATTTATTGTTAGGATTATCCTATGGAAAAATTCGGATTTTTTGGTTAAAGATAAGGGAGAAAATCTTTTCCTAGTCCAATTCGAATTCAGAGAATCACCTCATGCAGGTCTATAAATAGAGGTCCTGCCACTCCAGTTCTCTCAGACCATAGACTCTCAGGTGAGCAGGCTTATTGTTGCACAGCTCATTGTGACAATAAAGTTCTTTAGAGATCTGGGTGGTCGGAAGAAGACTAGCAGTGCTAGCATACCGATCGAGGTTCAGAGTGCCCACACACTCAGCCATTCGGGAATTGGAGAATAGTAGAGAAGGCTAGTTGGTTGAAGCCTCCGGTCATTCTCCTCCTGCAAGATTGGCGTCCTTGAGGTATGAGTTTTAATTGTTGTTGGTTTATTGTATATGGCATCATGAGATATTTAACGATCTAAAATTTTTATTGTTCCGCTGCGCCACTCTGATACGTTTTTACCGATTTATTTTCCTACAATTGGTATCAGAGCCATCTCATGACTATGCCATGCACATAAATTAGACAATTACTTAGTCTTTTTATTTATGTATGGATTTGATATTTAGAGAGTGGCATTCTAGGGTTCCTTTATGTTGTTATCATGTATTATGTATAAAGTATGTGGTTATTTTAATTTTTTGAATTATTATAAGCATACTTGTTTATACCGGTTATGGTTCCTTAGAATTTAGAAAAATTGTATCTAGGAATTTTTATGTAACCATGAGAGCAGTTTATTAACACTGTAATTTTCCCATGGATTTTAATTCTTATCTCTTAGATTTTTTTATGGTTAGAATTTTTGTACACCGGAAACGGTTTAGGAATTTTTTATGTAATTATTCTTGGAGGAGATTGAAGATTGAAGACTGTAATTTATTTTTCCCAAAAGTTAAATTTAATTTAAAGATTGAAATTTTGATTGTGTGGAAAATTTCAATTTAATTGGGATTCAAATTAATTTTTGGAGATCCTAATAGGTAAATTGGAATATGACACGAAAATCGAGACACGACCCCTCGGAATAGGCCGACGGGCTTTGGTGGGGCTGCAGCCCCTGCCCTTGGGCAGGATGGGGCTGCGGCAGCCCCTATGCAGGCAAACATCACCCACGGCCGCAGGCTTGGCCTGCAGCCGAGGGTGGCGCAGCTTGCCCAAGGCCGGCCGCAGCCTGGGCATGCAGCCACTGGCTGCAGGCGCTGCCTGCAGCCTGCCGGCTGCTGCGCCCAGCCTGGGCGTGCAGCTTGGCGCTACAGGCTTGGCCTGCAGCCCGGCAGGCTACACAAGGGGCAACCGTGGGCTGCCAGCCCCTCCGGGGTTGGTGGCTGCCCACGGCGGCTGCCGCCTTCACGGGCGGCGGTGCGGCGGTCCAAAATTTGAAAATTTTGATTTTTAAATTTGAGATTTAATTTTAAATCATGTTTAAAAATATGTAATTGAAAATTTGAAATTTTTGAAATTACATATTATTACACATGATGATTAAAATTGTTTAAAATTTGAATTAGAAATTTAAATTTGAAATTCGAATTTGGAGTTTGAATTTGAAATTTAAATTTTTGGAAATTTAAATTTTAAATAATTCTTGGGATGAGAAATAAATGGAGAGGCTACATAAAGATGGATACAAGAAGACGAAACAAAATTCAAGACCCAAAGAATACTTTGGATGGAATTTTGTAATCTTTATTTTCTTTGTTCTAGGATGGAACCATGGCTTGGTTATTCTGTCAATTATTTTTCTGTGATATGTCATGGATGTATAAATATGTATTGATGGATGTTTTGTATGCATATTTGATAACATGTCATATAGGATAGGTGAGTGCCGCTCATACTATATTGATCATACATAATTTGTCAAAACTTGCATGTTTTTCAAAATATTGAGTGGGAGAGGGTTTCAAACAAAACCCACGGCCTCCATTGTTGATCCATATGTGAAAGCATGGTAACGCCTCACGTCAGTTCTGACCTGACCACACCCCTCGGTAGGTGTTTACCGCCGCCGGTATACTAGATTGGATCTCCTATGTGGAAAACGTGTTCGGGTGCGATCCTATTCATGACCACCCCTCGGTGGCTTGGTAGGACGTGGATCGGGCTACGTAAACAATGGTTATACACTCAAGACTCGTTTAGTTATTAACCTTCCCTAGAAGCTCTGTTAACTAAACTGGTGGCCAAATAAGCGGTTATTAATATATGTCTTAACCTTGGAGGATTTAAGGTAACATATATTAATTGGATGGGGTCCATGTTCCGGCTATTTGTTCTCATGACCACCCCTCAGTGGCTTGGGGCAATAGGTGCTGAGAATTACCGTTGCTATGCTACATGTTTTTTTTCAAGTTTCATGTAGGAACATACTTGTATGTTTTTATTTGCTAAATTATCTGTATATTTGCTTGGGCTTTGTAATGATGTCTAGTATAATTTTATTTCAGTTCAAAATGTCACCGACACCGCTCATTTCAATACTTACTGAAAATAAGTTGAATGGCGACAATTATAAAGATTGGAAAAGAAATCTATTAATAGTTCTCAGCTGCGAGAGACACAAGTTCGTACTGGACGAACCATGCCCACCTGGGCCCAAACCTGACACACCACTTGAGGAGGTCCCAGTTGCCTATAATCGTTGGAGAGAATCCGATGAAATAGCTCGATGCTACATCCTTGCTAGCATGATGAGTGCTTTACAAAAGCAGCATGAGACTTATCAAGTTGCTGGGGAGATCATGGATAATCTGGAGGACATGTTCGGAGGCCAAGAAAAATTGGGTCGACAATCCGCTATCACCAGCATTATGAACTCCAAGCAAAAGGCGGGTACTCCGGTGAAGGACCATATGATCACTCTAATGGGATTCTTCGCTGAGGCTGCCGAGAATGGTACTGAGTTGGACTATAACACCCAGATCGAGATGGTGTTCAAGACTCTGTCTAAAGATTTTGTGGGGTTTAAGGCCGAATACAATCTGGCGACAAAGGAGTTAGGACTTACCGAGCTCATGAAGAAACTACAGGCTTATGAGCGGATGATCAGGGATGAGGATACGGTCTGACCTAAATGAGAGGCCAATTTGGCGGAATCTTCCAATCCTTCACGGAAGAGGAAGAGGCCAAATAAGAAGCAAGTGGCTTCCAGTTCTTCTAATCCTCCTGTCTCAGACGGGAAGAAGAACAAGAAGCCAAAGGACCCTAAAAAGTCCAAATGCTTCCACTGTGGGAAGGTAGGTCACTTCAAGAAGGCTTGCCGGGAATTCCTAACCTCCAAGGGCAAGGAAGGCAAGGAACTTCATTACTTAGAAGCGTGTTTGGTGGAAGAATCGAAAGACACTTGGGTCATTGATTCGGGTGCTACTAATCATGTTTGTGTTTCTATGCAGGGGTTCGTGGAAACAAGAAGTCTACATGATAGGAACCTCTCGTTGCGGATTGGAGATGGTAGCTTTGTGGTGGCTGAGGCAGTGGGAGATGTTCACCTTTATTTTGATCAATTTAGGTTTATTTTATTGAAAGACTGTTTTTATGTTCCTAATTTTAGGAGGAACCTTATATCGGTAGCTTGTTTAATAAAGGATTCTTATTCAGTTTCTTTTAGTAAAAGAGTTGATATTCGTAGAAATAAGTCTTTTATCTGTTCTGGATGGATGGATGGAAACCTATATTTGATCAGACCAAAGATGTACTCACTGCTTGACACTGAATTAATTGATAACTCTAAAAGGTTGAAAGTTTCTCACTCTAACAAGGCGTATCTTTAGCATTTAAGACTTAGTCATATTAATCAGGATAGGATTCAAAGATTGGTGAAAGACGGTCCTCTGGAATCTCTGGAGGAGGTACGACTTCCCCAATGTGAGTCTTGTCTAGAGGGTAAGATGACTAAGAGGTCTTTTGGAGCTAAGGGTACAAGGGCACAGGAGCTCTTAGAAATTGTGCACACTGACGTATGTGGCCCCGTGAACGTCACAGCACGAGGAGGGTTCGAGTACTATGTCTCTTTCATAGACGATTACTCGATGTATGGATATGTGTATCTGATGCACCGCAAGAGCGAAACCTTTGATAAGTTCAAAGATTATCGTGCGGAAGTGGAAAAGCAATTGGATAAATCCATAAAGACACTTCGATCTGATCGAGGTGGCGAATACCTCTCCGATGAATTTCTAGGACATCTTGTAGAGAATGGGATATTATCCCAATTGACTACACCTGGTACTCCACAACAGAATGGTGTAGCCGAAAGGAGAAACAGGACCTTATTGGATATGGTACGGTCCATGATGAGTTACTCAACGCTGCCATTATCATTTTGGGGACATACTTTACAAACGGCGTGCTATATTCTGAACCAGGTTCCGAGCAAATCAATTCCTAGAACTCCGTATGAATTGTGGTGTGGCAGGAAGCCCTCCCTTGGACATATGAGAATATGGGGCTGCCCGGCACATGTACTGGATGGGGATGCGAAGAAGTTGGAACCAAGATCAGAATTGTGCATGTTTGTAGGGTATCCAAAGGGAACTAAAGGAGGTCTGTTCTATAACCTGAAGGAACAAAAGGTCATTGTCTCAACCCATGCGACATTCTTGGAGGAAAGTTACATGAATGACTTTAAACCTCGAAGCAAAGTGGTGCTAGAGGAGTTATCGGGTGAAAGAACTGCTCCACAGATTTCGGTCTTGGACGTAAGTCCGAGTTCTAGTGAAAGACCTGCAGACGATCAACAATTTAGGGTGCCTCGTCGTAGTGGGAGGGTTTCTAAGAAACCTAATTTCTTTATGTATGATGCTGAGGTATACCAGGCCGAGGCTCATGAGCATGAGGAAGATCCGGTCACATATGATGAAGCTATAAAGGATGTTGATTCTAGATCTTGGAGACAGGCTATGAACAATGAGATGGATTCTATGAAATCCAACTCTGTTTGGGAACTTGTAGATTTGCCGAATGGGATAAAACCCATTGGATGCAAATGGGTCTACAAAAGAAAGAAGGATGCGGAAGGGAGAGTGGAAACTTTCAAAGCTAGACTGGTTGCAAAGGGATACACGCAAAAGGCTGGAATCGATTACGAGGAAACCTTTTCGCCTGTGGCTATGCTGAAGTCTATCCGTATTCTTCTGTCCATTGCTGCAGCTCTCGATTACGAGATCTGGCAAATGGATGTCAAGACGGCATTCTTGAATGGCCATCTTGAAGAGTGTATCTATATGATACAGCCCGAAGGGTTCGTAGCAAAAGGCCCAGAAAGGAAAGTCGGCAAGTTGCTTAGATCCATTTATGGATTAAAGCAGGCATCCCGCTCATGGAACCAGAGGTTTGATCAAGCGATTAAGACATTTGGTTTTGAGCAGAACGTTGATGAACCTTGTGTTTGTAAACGTATTAAGGATGGAAAAGTGGTCTTTCTGATACTCTATGTCGATGATATACTACTCATTGGGAATGATGTAGGGAATTTATTATCGGTCAAGCTTTGGTTACACCAACAGTTTGACATGAAGGACTTGGGAGAAGCTAATTATGTTCTAGGCATTCGTCTCTTCAGAGATCGAAAGAACAAAATGATAGCATTATCCCAAACTTCATACATAGATAAAATAATTGACAAATATGCAATGCTAGAGGCAAAGAAAGGCTCACAACCTTCTATTGCCGGTCTAACTCTTTCATTGGATGACTGTCCCAAGACAGCGGAAGAAAGAGAGCGTATGAGTAAGGTCCCTTATGCATCCGCTGTGGGTAGCCTTATGTACACTATGCTTTGCACTCGCTCGGACATATGTTTTGCAGTAGGTATGGTGAGTCGATATCAAGCAAATCCTGGAACCAAGCACTGGCAAGCAGTAAAGCATATACTCAAGTATCTTAAGAGAACGAGGGATTATATGCTGGTGTATTCTGGAGGGGACCTAACACCCGTAGGATACACGGACACAGACTTCCAGACTTGTAAGGATTTGAGGAAGTCGACATTAGAGGGCATATGGAGACAGGATAAGTAGATGTATATAAGATCGCGTCCGAGGACAACATTGCCAATCCCTTTACTAAGACTTTGGTGGCTAGAAGCTTTGAGAGGAATGTAGAGGCGATGAGGATGCGTAACATGGCACATCTACTGGCTTAGGGCAAGTGGGAGATTGTTAGGAAATGCCCTAAGTATTAGAGACATTTTGATGTATTCATTTTGAACTGGATAATAAAATTATACTTAGAGGTTATTCATTACATTGCTATCTGTCCTCGTCTTATTTACATGTTAAAGTAAATGTAAGCAAATATGGCTCACTGACTGCTTGTGTTAAAACTGTTAGAACGTTGCATGCAATGGTCTTTTGTATGCGAGAAGACAATGTTCTAAAGTTAGCAGTCTAAACTATGGTCTGTAGTCTATGGGGTTAGACCGAGCATCTAACTCATGATAAGACTATTATGTTGTCTAAAGCCTTGGAGGGGACGGTCTGTCTTGACTGTCTGGAGCTGGACTCCCAAGTAGAGACATGGATATGTTGCTCGGTGGTGACATATTAGACCGGGACTAAAGCGTGATTGATCTACGTAGTCCGCTATGAGTGGATCAATCTGCTTTTGACGTTCATTGTGCAATAACCTTAATCCTGAGTAAATGAACTACTTCATGTATATGACTTGTGTACTTTGATGTTCCAACGGCTAAAGCGTCTCAGAGGTAGTAAGCTTATAGACCGGTTCGTTGGGTGCATGACTTGTATACGATGAAGGGTTTGTTTGCAGATATCGGAATCATAGCTCTGAGGAGTTAAAGGTATCCTCTTAAAGGCATTATACTGAATGTGAAAATGGACAAGGCCTTGGGTCGTCTGCTGGGCGGATGACTTCTTATTCACATATGGTGAATAATCATTTTCTTGATTCGGTAGTATAATGGAACTTTAAGATAGCCTGATCAGTAGGATTAAACGGACTTTGACCTAAGGCTGATCATGGATATCATATGAGGGTTTTGCATACATGACAAGGTCATTGGTTGGTAGCTCGTCACAGGCTTACGTAATACGATATATAATTGGGAGTTCAGTTTCAGGTTTATAGTGGTGTGACTCTGAAATTAGTGATCATATGATTGAGTTGTTCGGTACAGAATGATGATCATATGGAATCACGGGAGCCCGATTATATATGTCCAATCAGTCCCTCTACTAGCTTCACATAATTCCTTAACGTTTGGCAAATTGATTTGTGTATGCTATTGGCTAGTTTATTATGCATGGATGGTGATGACACAGGATTAGGATGGTAGACAAGATTCTCTCCGGTTGGATTCAGATTTTGTTTTGGATAATAGAGTACACAATTATTCGAACTCCAAATAAAGTTGCCATGATTTTATTTGAGATTGCATTGGAGTTGTAGAAAATTATCCATGAGAACAAGAATATGAAACACAACCGTTTTGTGGAATTTGAAATTTGAATTTTGAAATTTGAAATTTGAATTTTGAAATTTGAAATTTGAATTTTGAATTTGAAATTCGAATTTGAAATTTGAATTTGAAATTTAAATTTGAAATTTGAAATTTGAATTTGAAATTTGAATTTGAAATTTGAAATTCAAATTTTGAATCACAGTCCAAGTAGGATTCGAATTTGTTGTGGAAAATCCACCAGGTTTGAAATTCGAATTTGAGTTGGATTTGGAGAGGATAATCTTGTTAGAATCCTACTTGAATTTTGAATCCAAATCCCAACAAAAGTGGGTGAATTTTTTGAGGATAATCCTCAATGGAAAATTCGGTTTTTGTGGATAAGATTCAAGGGAAAATTCAAGTTTCAATCCTAGTTGAATTTGGATTCTCTCCTTCCCTAAAAGTGGCCGAAATTTTGGAGCCTTTATCCAAGGAAAATTCGGTTATTTTTGGATAAGGTTGAGATAAGATTCAAGCTTGAAAATCCTAGTGGAATTTTTGATTCTCCCTTATCCATAATGGCCGAAATCTTTTGGAGGATTTTCTCCTTGTGAATTTCGGATTTTTTGGTTGAAAAAGGGAGATAAAATTCTAGTTAAAATCTTGTTAAGATTTGGATTGGATTTATCTTAGGAAAAACCGAATTTATTATTAGGATTATCCTATGGAAAAATTCGGATTTTTTGGTTAAAGATAAGGGAGAAAATCTTTTCCTAGTCCAATTCGAATTCAGAGAATCACCTCATGCAGGTCTATAAATAGAGGTCCTGCCACTCCAGTTCTCTCAGACCACAGACTCTCAGGTGAGCAGGCTTATTGTTGCACAGCTCATCGTGACAATAAAGTTCTTTAGAGATCTGGGTGGTCGGAAGAAGACTAGCAGTGCTAGCATACCGATCGAGGTTCAGAGTGCCCACACACTCAGCCATTCGGGAATTGGAGAATAGTAGAGAAGGCTAGTTGGTTGAAGCCTCTGGTCATTCTCCTCCTGCAAGATTGGCGTCCTTGAGGTATGAGTTTTAATTGTTGTTGGTTTATTGTATATGGCATCATGAGATATTTAACGATCTAAAATTTTTATTGTTCCGCTGCGCCACTCTGATACGTTTTTATCGATTTATTTTCCTACATATGTCATCCACAAAACATGTTTAAACATAATATATATACTTAATCATATAAGCATGTCATGTATACACAACATGTTCCATGCACTGAATCATTCCATAAACTAGATGCAAAACCAAAGCATCAGACTGAACTGAATGTATAACTGAAACATCTCATAACTGAATGCATAACAGAAAACATCATGTACTGAATGCATATCTACTATAGCTAGATGCATATTGAAACATAGCTAAAGCATATTATGGACAATGCATGTACCGATTATGCTTCATTATTCATTATCGTTTCATATCTTTGCTAAGGGCTCGTGTGTCAGTACCAAATTACACGCAGATCACTGGAAACGTCCATGATCTTAATGAACCTTACGTTCATGGGCCATATGCCCCATTATGTATTAAGAGCCATCAACATCGGCTCGTCATATTCAAACTACAAAAAAAAAAAAAAAAAAAAAAAAAAAAAAAAAAAACCTCTTCAAGCAGAAGGGGCTGATACGACACGAAGTCTTTTAATTACCTAGTTGTTTATCTGATATCCTTATACCACAAGCTCTACTAGGATTTCCCTAATCTTACGTGATAGGGATGTATGGCATCCAATTCCTATTTTCATCAATCTATGCGATTGTTAAACTATATGCTCTTATGACATGCTATGCAACTACTGTGCATGGTTTGCTTACTTAACATAGTGTAAAACATCCCTTAAAATTCATTTTTGCTCATGCTGTAGGCAGAGTTGTACTTACCTAATCTGCAAGCAAACTTGTACTCTCGCCCTTATCAAGTTACAGGTATCTACTTGTCATCACAATGTATTCCATCAATACTTTTGCTGAGTCACTAATACCATTAGTTTCTAAAGTAGATACTAACGTATGGTATTGATTGCCGTCGATACTAACTTGTTCTCTCTTTTTTTTTTTTTTTTGAGTTTTGATCCTCTATTCATGGCTAATTAATTTATTACCCAATAAATTAATTAACGTTGTTCTTAGGTCACTACTACCATTAGTGACTATAACTTGTATTGTTGTATGGTACCGATGCCTATCGGTACCCTACTACTCTACTTTGGGAGTTTGGTATCTAATGTCTATTTGTGCTTGATCAATTTGTCTACTTGATAGTTTAATCACCACTCCTCACTGTCTCATTCAAACACGGTCCTTGACTGATTTACTAACCAGTCAACTGATCGGTTACCTCATGTATCGTTGACTATGTAGTCTATCAGGTTACTCACGTACTTGATGTGGTAACCAATCGGGCTACCTCTACTGTTTTATTTGTTTTTAAAATTATTTTAGAAGTTTTATAAAAATTTTGGGGAAAACATATGCTCTTTGAAACCATCCCCATACCACCCCATTGGAAGGTGGGGGCATTTTGTTAAAACCATTTTTTCCATTTAAAAGGGGAAGAACACATTTTGGTGTTCAATTTTTTAAAGGGTTCTTGAACCATTTTACCGAAACTATTTTAAAACTTATTTGAAATGGCTTATTTGTAAATTTGGCAAACATCAAACTTTTAGTTCTTGATGAGATGAACAACTCTCATGTTCATCTCAAAGCTCAAATTAAATTCTAACGGGTCCTAAACTTATCAAACCTGTGGCTAACTTTGTGTCCAGTTTTAGAAAAATCCCAGTTTTATGCTTATTTAAAAACAGCTCTGTTTGAGGCCTGAAACGGCCAAAGTCTTAAAACTCACATAAGTTGTCTTAAAGATTTCGACGAGATCTACAACTTTTATGTTGAGCCTGAGATCCGGTTTGGACTCTACCTTGATCATTTTTACAAAAATCTGAGACTATTTCTGTGACTCAAGATTTTGGTCCTAGTTTTGAACTCCGGTTAGAAACAGCCTTGAAAACCTATCTTAGAGTCACTTTTGGAAGAAAGCTATTTGATGCAAAAGTGACCGTAATGAATTTCCTTAAAAATTTGCATTTACCAAATCCCAAAATTGGAATCTAACATGGTCAAAAATGGTCAAAACCGTGGCCTAAAAACTGAGGACAGGTTGGTTCCAGCCAACCCTATAAACATCCCTTCACACATCCATCACAAAATCTTAAACCATAACCACACAACCACATAATCTTAAAAATAAAATGCTAAAGGCTTAAAATAAACTTATTACAACACATTGCATAAATAAATACACATAAATTTCCTTGATCAAAACTTAAAAATCACTAAACCACAAAAAGGGTTTTGGTTTATACCTTATGTGCTATGAACTAAGCACAAACCAAATCAAGGCTTGGGTAACCAAAATTTACCATGAGGACCAAAGGAAATAGGGTCAGCCTTTGCTAGAATGAACACACAAAAATTTCTTTTTATTATCGAACCAAAATAATAACTAAAACCACAAAATCGATTCTAGAATCTTACCTTTGAGTGACCTTGAGATGGCTTGAGAAAATAGCTCTTACACAAGCTATGTGGTAGCTAGTTTTTGGTAAGTTTTTACCTGATTTTTTGGCTGAGAAAATAATCAGTCTCAAAGGCCAGAAGGGACGGAAATTTCCGAAGAGAAAGGGAGAGAAAAGGCTTGATTTCTTGGGAGCAAAAAGAAGAAAATGAACCCTAAGGGTGAGCACACCTATTTATAGGCAAAATTAAGCTACATTAATTAACATTAAGCAACCTTAATTAAACCCAAAACTAAGCTAAAACGGGGACAAATTTTCTGCCTCTTAGCTACAGAAAATCGTGGGTGGCTGCTACACAAAATAAAGGGGTCAAATAGCTCTAACACAAGCTATGTGGTAGCTGGTTTTTGGTAAGTTTTTACCTGAGTTTTTGGCTGAGAAAATAATCAGTCTCAAAGGCTAGAAGGGACGGAAATTTTTAAAGAGAAAGGGAGAGAAAAGGCTTGATTTCTTGGGAGCAAAAAGAAGAAAATGAACCCTAAGGGTTAGCACACCTATTTATAGTCAAAATTAAGCTACATTAATTAACATTAAGCAACCTTAATTAAACCCAAAACTAAGCTAAAACGGGGACAAATTTTCTGCCTCTTAGCTGCAGAAAATCGTGGGTGGCTGCTACACAAAATAAAGGGGTCAAATAGCTCTAACACAAGCTATGTGGTAGCTGGTTTTTGGTAAGTTTTTACCTGAGTTTTTGGCTGAGAAAATAATCAGTCTCAAAGGCTAGAAGGGATGGAAATTTCTGAAGAGAAAGGGAGAGAAAAGGCTTGATTTCTTGGGAGTAAAAAGAAGAAAATGAACCCTAAGGGTGAGCACACCTATTTATAGGCAAAATTAAGCTACATTAATTAACATTAAGCAACCTTAATTAAGCCCAAAACTAAGCTAAAACGGGGACAAATTTTTTGCCTCTTAGCTACAGAAAATCGTGGGTGGCTTTTACACAAAATAAAGGGGTCAAATGCCTTAAATGCCTTGTTTGCCATGTGATGGAACTATTGCATTTTTTATTCAAATGTGTCATAGCCTATTTCAATATTTTATTGCCAACTTTTAGGCTACTTTTGTAGTTAATTTATGCTGCCTTTTTAGGTATAATACACGGTTTTTAAGGGGTGAAATTCATCTGTATTTGCTCCTCTCAGTAGTGTAATTTCTTACAGCGGTCTTCAGTCCTTTCTCGATAGTGTTCTAGATTTCCACCGAAATTGAATTTTCTTGATTTGATTCTTAAACTGATAATTCCTAATTGGGTTGTAATGCCTATGAGCCTATTTTGAGTCTATTCTACTGTTCATTTCCTATATTGTGGTTGTATCTACACTGTATTGTCCTTGTGCACGCATGACGAGGTGTTTTCACGTGAAATTTCAAACACAGTCTCTGTTGACTAATTTGGACGTGTTGATTTCAATTTCATCACGTTCATCTGAAGTCGTCTGGGCTAGTTTTCTGGATCTGTATGATCCCGCCTCAAAAACCATGTTTTGCGCTCAATTGACTAATTTGAGCGTTCTGAGTCTAAATATATCAGTTTCGAGATGAGAAAAGGTCGTCTTGACCCCTTTCCCGATACTGCGTATCTCTCAAACAAAAATTCATATTTTGTGCTCAATTGACTAAATGGAGCCTACTAACTGTAAATATATCAGTTTTAGGTCAAATTAAGGCCATCTTGGCCATTAACCTGACACTACGTTTCTACTATTTACTATTCACTATTTTCTGTTTAACTGACTAATCTAAGCATTCTGGTTCTGATTTTGTCAATTTCTGAATGAAAAGAGGTCATATGGACCATTTTTCTTGATACTATACCTCTATTAAGGTAACCATCGCTATTATGCTTAGATAACCAGTTCGAACGTACTGATGACTAACTTATCAGTTCTATGTCAAGAAATGATCGTCTGGGCCATTTTCTTAACACTGTAGGAAAATAAATCGGTAAAAACGTATCAGAGTGGCGCAATGGAACAATAAAAAATTTTTAGATCGTTAAATATCTCATGATGCCATATACAATAAACCAACAACAATTAAAACTCATACCTCAAGGATGCCAATCTTGCAGGAGGAGAATGACCGGAGGCTTCAACCAACTAGCCTTCTCTACGATTCTCCAATTCCCGAATGGCTGAGTGTGTGGGCACTCTGAACCTCGATCGGTATGCTAGCACTGCTAGTCTTCTTCCGACCACCCAGATCTCTAAAGAACTTTATTGTCACGATGAGCTGTGCAACAATAAGCCTGCTCACCTGAGAGTCTGTGGTCTGAGAGAACTGGAGTGGCAGGACCTCTATTTATAGACTTGCATGAGGTGATTCTCTGAATTCGAATTGGACTAGGAAATGATTTTCTCCCTTATCCATAACCAAAAAATCCGAATTTTCCAAGGGAGAATCTCCACAATTAAATTCGGTTTTCCTAGGATAAATCCAATCCAAATCTAAACAAGATTTTAACTAGAATTTTATCTCCCTTTTTCAACCAAAAAATCCGAATTTTTCTTGGAGAAAATCTCCTCATAAATTTCGGCCATTATGGATAAGGGAGAATCAAAAATTCCACTAGGATTTTCAAGCTTGAATCTTATCTCAACCTTATCCAAAATAACCGAATTTCCTAGGATATATTCTCCCTAATTTCGGCCACTTTTCAGGGAAGGAGAGAATCCAAATTCAACTAAGATTGAAGCTTGAATTTTCCCTTGAACCTTATCCACAAAATCCGAATTTTTCTATGAGGATTATCCTCAAAAATTTCGTCCACTTTTGTTGGGATTTAGATTCAAAATTCAAGTAGGATTCAAACAAGATTGTTCTCTCCAAATCAAACTCAAATTCGAATTTCAAACCTTGTGGATTTTCCACAACAAATTCGAATCCTACTTGGACTGTGATTCAAAATTTGAATTTCAAATTTCAAATTCAAATTTCAAATTCAAATTTCAAATTTCAAATTTCAAATTTAAATTTCAAATTCAAATTTCAAATTCGAATTTCAAATTCAAATTTCAAATTCAAAATTCAAATTTCAAATTTCAAAATTCAAAATTCAAATTTCAAAATTCAAATTTCAAATTCCACAAAATGGTTGTGTTTCATATTCTTGTTCTCATGGATAATTTTCTACAACTCCAATCCAATCTCAAATAAAATCATGGCAACTTTATTTGGAGTTCGAATAATTGTGTACTCTATTATCCAAAACAAAATCTGAATCCAACCGGAGAGAATCTTGTCTACCATCCTAATCCTGTGTCATCACCATCCATGCATAATAAACTAGCCAATAGCATACACAAATCAATTTGCCAAACGTTAAGGAATTATGTGGAGCTAGTAGAGGGACTGATTGGACATATATAATCGGGCTCCCGTGATTCCATATGATCATCATTCTTTACCAAACAACTCAATCATATGATCACTAGTTTCAAAGTCACACCACTATAAACCTGAAACTGAACTCCCAATTATATACCGTATTACGTAAGCCTGTGACGAGCTACTATCCAATGACCTTGTCATATATGCAAAACCCTCATATGATATCTATGATCAGCCTTAGGTCAAAGTCCGTTTAATCCTACTGATCAGGCTATCGTAAAGTTCCGTTATACTACCGAATCAAGAAAATGATTATTCACCATATGTGAATAAGAAGTCATCCGCCCAGCAGACGACCCAAGGCCTTGTCCATTTTCACATTAAGTATAATGCCTTTAAGAGGATACCTTTAACTCCTCAGAGCTATGATTCCGATATCTGCAAACAAACCCTTCATCGTATACAAGTCATGCACCCAATGAACTGGTCTATAAGCTTACTACCTCTGAGACGCTTTAGCCATTGGAACATCAAAGTACACAAGTCATATACATGAAGTAGTTCATTTACTCAGGATTAAGGTTATTGCACAATGAACGTCAAAAGCAGATTGATCTACTCATAGCGGACTATGTAGATCAATCATGCTTTAGTCCCGGTCTAATATGTCACCATCGAGCAACATATCCATGTCTCTACTTGGGAGTCCAGCGCCAGACAGTCAAGACAAACCGTCCCCTCTAAGGCTTTAGACAACATAAAGTCTTAACATGAGTTAGATGCTCGGTCTAACCCCATAGACTACAGACCATAGTTTAGACCGCTAACTTTAGAACATTGTCTTCTCGCATACAAAAGTCCATTACATGCAACGTTCTAACAGTTTTAACACAAGCAGTCAGTGAGCCATATTTGCTAACATTTCCTTTAACATGTAAATAAGACGAGGACAGATAGCAATGTAATGAATAACCTCTAAGTATAATTTTATTATCCAGTTCAAAATGAATACATCAAAATGTCACTAATACTTAGGGCATTTCCTAACAAATACCGCATGTCTCACACACACATATACATGTACTAACGTGAACTGATTTCATCGTCGGTTGCCCTTTTCACTGCATGAATAGTAATTAAACGTTTCTGTACCCATTTAATTTATTCAAACGGACAATTTATACTGTATTCGCTAACTTAATTACTAATTACATAGTAATTAGGTTTCGGGAACATGGGGGTCGTTACAAAAAGTGGTTTCTTTACCATCTTTCTTATAGTTCCAACCAGATGGCATTCAACGCCCCATGGTCAGGAACCCTTAATGCCCTCAGGACTTTCACATTCTTTTATTTATGTATGTCTTAAATTTAATCACACTCTAGTGCCATAGCACCTATTTCCGTAGTGTACCCACAGTACATGTACACATCTCAGACTTGTCAGTTCATTAGGTGAGTTAGTTTAACAACACCCTAGTGCCCGTAGGACTTTTCATCTAATGTACGAATAGTACATAATTAAATATTACAGTATTTCATGTCGCAGACAATTAAATATTTGAACTTACTGCATATAACACATAGACATAAATATGTCAAGTCATTTATATTTGAGTTAGACATAACACATAGTTCATAACATGGCTTTCATAACATTCATGTCATCGTATCTTGACATTAAAACAGACATACGGTAGTCAATTCAGGTTACAGACAATGCAATGTTTGAACTTACCACATGTGTCACATAATATAGAAGTCAATTCATGTTGCAGACAGGAAAATATTTGAACTTACAGATACTCTTGCTCGTATCTCCTTTCTTGCTTTCTTGATCCGCAAACGTCCTTTCATCGTGTCTGGAGCGGATCCCTATAACCGAAATAATAACGGTTATTTTAAATTCTCATTTCATACATAAAGCTTAGTAAAATGTAAAAATTCTATGTTTCATTTCCCAATCATGAACTTAGGGGTCTAATATCCCATTTATAACTTTTTCGTCAACTCTTGTCAAAATTACCATTTCACCCCTAACTTTTGGCAAAAATGACAGTTTCATCCCTAGCGGACTTTTCTTACTTTTCTCCTTCTTAAATCTTGATTTTGGCTTTAAAAATCTTGATTACTCTCGTTTGTCACTTTTCTACTAACTTTTGAAAAAATGACCGTTGTATCCCAAACTTTTGATAAAATTACCATTTTACCCCAAGCAGGATTTTTCTTACTTAAACTTTACTTTTGGCCTTTAAAATCCTAATTAGAGCCTTTTAGTCACATTTAAAACCCTAACGGTTCGTTTTAGCTATTTCCTAAATGTCTAGTCAAAATGACCATTTTACTCTGACGAGTCTTTCTTAGTTTTCTGCGACTTAAAACTCGATTTTGGCCTTTAGAATTCTATTTAAGCTATTCTAAAACTCTAACGGTCCTTTCCGAGCATTTCAAAAATTTTGATCAAAATGATAAATAGTGACTTTGATCGTGAATAGTACTATTTATGATGAATAGTAACTTTGATTTTGACTGTGAATATTTTCATTTTATTACTTAGACTAGATTTTCTAAGCTAAAAAATCATAAAACGATGAACTTAAAGGCTTAATGACCTATTTTAATGCTTAATGAACGTAAAATTTTTACTTTAACATTTTAATGAGATTTTCTAAACCCAAAAATCATAAATTCATCTTTCTTAGGCCGTAATAAATTTTTACAACATTAATCACTGTAATTTCTACAATTATTTCACACCCGACCCTCTGGTAGTACTATTCCTATGCGTAGGGGTCGTTTCTCGTTTTTCTAATGTTTTGGGGCCTCAAATGGACGTTGCGCTACTCTTGAAAACGTCTGTCATCCTTTCCTAGACCTTAGTCACCGAGGGGGTTCGGGTTTTCACCCCGACCACATTTTATCTCTCGTTTTCCAAAATACCCTTAATGTCGTTTTTCTTCTCTTTCTAGGTTTTTGAGACTTCAAAGGGACCTTTTTTTTTTATTCCTTAAAATGTCCACTCTCCCTTTTTGAGCCTAACTCATCAAGGAATGTCGGTTCTCACACTAACCCTCAATTTCACCTCTCATGTCCTAAAATGGCCCTGATGTTGCTTTAAAATTTTTGTCAGCATTTCAGCTTAATTTTTGGGTTTCCAGCGTTTAGGAAACGCCTTAAAACCATCTAACCTTTCTAACCTGCCACGTACTATACCGAGGCCTATTTTATGTAAAAAGTTCCAAACTTTTTACATAAAAATCTTTGTAAAAACCTAGTCATTTCTAACCACACTTTCATCTATTTTTTTTTGTCTATTCAATCTTTCGGTTATTGTACACAACCTCATCACATTGTTCTACACATTATTCTTTTACAAAAACACAATTTCCTTCACTACTTCACCCTTGGTTTTTCTTTGAAATACCTAACTAAACTTTTGTTTCAAAGTTTCTAAATTCACAAACTTGTCTTTCACATTAACTTAATTCTTTTTCAATCCCTAAACACAATTTATTTTCCACAAATCTTCCACTCCATCTCACTAAAATACATGGTTTTCTCACTTTGAAAACCTAATCAAACTCTTGTTTCAAACTTTCAAATTTTCTTTCTAGTTATCTTACATACCAAAAACACATATTTAAATTAACAAACTAACCAAACCAAACCAAACTTGAAATTCCTTACAACCCACACTCGGATTTTCTTGATTCAAAATACCAAAAATTATATTTTCTTGCTTCTATCCCATTCTCTAGTTTACTCACATGCGAACACAAATTTTGAACCACTAAACCACAAGGTTTGAAACTAAAAAAAATTCATCAATCCTCCCACAAACACCCACGGATTTTTTGCACCAAAACACCATAGAAAAGCTTGAGTTTTCAAGCTTACCTCACTATGTTGTTCTCTTGATGCTTGGGAAGGGATTTGCTCTAAGTTTTGTGTGAAATCTTGAAGAAAAACTTAACTATTAGTGGGGAGAAGGTCACGGCTGCATGCCTGCTTGGGAGGGCTAGTTTTTTTACATGATATGTTTTTGGAGCTTTATTGTTGTGTGTGAAGGGCTGAAAATCAGCCTAAAAGTTTCAGTAAAATAAGCCAACAATTCCACCTTTTTTTCTTGATTTTTCGTTACTAAAATCTTTGCATTTTTGGACCAATCAATGGCCAATAACTTAGCTTCCCAACCAACCCTAATTAATCCATTTCTAGCCATCCATATCCAGATCCCATATTAGGAAATTTCCCAATTTTTTCTTAAAATTTTGCTTGCAATTTTGGCAAGCTTTTGGCCTTAGGATCAAGACTTCTTTAATTCTCATCCATTGGATCTACCTAACCTTATTTCTTACTAAATGCTTAATCATTTATGACGTAATCATGCTTACATCATCCATGACATCATCTAATTAATTTGGTGGTCAACGTTTGACCAAAAGTCAAACCGAATGGAACTTTCCTGAAATCGCGTAGGCGGGTTTCTAGGGCCTTCCGCCTGATTGGTTTGCCTTATTTCACTGCGGTTTGACTAAAAATCAAAACCATAAATTTTCATTTTTTTCCCATTCTTGGTTTACCTTTGGTAATCTTCTAAGGTTTTTGGTTTCTAAATGGCATCTTCACTTTTCCAAAAATAACAAAATTTTTGGGAGAGTGCACTGGAGGACTTACCTAGCCATCCGTACTATCTGTTTGATCTAACTGAATCTCGAAACTCTTAAAACCCTAAAACACCTATCCTAACTTATCTTTGCTTTGACTTGCCATTTCTTATATCTTATCTTTTTCGGATACCGAAACCACTCCATTTTGAGCGTTTTGGTCCGAAATCACTTTTTCAATCATGAACTTTATTCTTTGATCATTTTTAGAGATTTCAAATCCTCTAAAACATTTATTTATTACTATTAATACTATTATTTGTTTATTTACAACATAGTGTTCTCATACATTCTTATTCATAGAAATTCCCAGAAAAACCTAGCTTAATCCCAGGTAGCATTGTTGGTATTTTCTGGTCTGTCACAATCATCCCTCCTTAAAAGTTTTCATCCTTGAAAATCAATACAAGTGGGGGTACTTAACTTTCATTTCCTTTTCTCTTTCCCACGTTGCTTCTTCCACCGCTATGATTTTTTTCCATAAAACATTAAGTAGTGGGATACTTCTATTTCTTAACATTTTGGCTTCAGTTTTTCATTTGGGTTGCTTTCCTTTTGTTGGAGTTTAACTGGCTTTGGTCATTACTTTGACTCGGCTTTAATCCCTGGATAGGCCTGTTACTTTGACTTGACTGATTATGCTTCTAGGTCTGCTTGGCAACGTCTCTTTCCTTCTTTTCGTCTTCCCATGCCTTTGTCCTTTCCTCCTTGGCTCAGTTTAAGTGATGCTCCACCCACATTGCTCGACTAACACAGTCTGCCACTGCATTAGGTGGGGTTTCACCACTTTCTACAAATACCACAATATCGAGTCAAAATATATCAATCATTCATTGTACCTTCTCCAACATATGTTACAGAAGTCCTCATCAATTCCTCATAGCACACAGCATATGTTAGAATTATGTCACCGGATGTCGGCTGTAGTCGCTCAGTCCGATGAATGAATTCCCGTATATCTACAACTCTAGGGAATAGAGGAGGTGTCACTTCCCCGCTTGCCCATGAGGAAATTGGGGGTGATGCTGGACTCCTCTCAGAGATTTGCTCGATCGTGGTATGGCGAAACTTAGCCCAGTTAAGAGCTCATCCTAGTCACAAGAATGCCAGTACACATGAGAGTATCTCCCTGAAAGGTATCGACAGGGAATACAACCCAATTATCCTTATTAATGGCACACAGACAGAGCATCATTTCGATGGTGTGAAACGAATTCTGCATTCCTATGGAGTGCTAGAATATTATTCGCTAAGTTTTGAGGGTGTGGACAACTAGTCCAAATCTTCGGAGCCTTTCCCTACTCTAAGCGAATAGAGGCAGCAATCCTTACTACTTTGAGCAGTCCTCTAGCATTGTACGGTCGTGGTCTCATATACCATGATCTCGTCATCTCGTCTCTATAAAATGTTTATTTTCAAATAAATAAACAATTACTAAATCGTAAGAAAGCTAACTTACTTGCATGGCAAACAAGATGTGCATCGTGCTAGGAGGGATGTGGTCGAACTACTCTGATACCAACTGTGACAGCCCGACCATCTTGGAGGCTAGATGACACCATCATGGTCGAGCTCTGAAGCCGACTGCGAAGACCGTCACCTCATGGGTCATCGACAACTTACTTTTAACTTACTCTGATACCAAATGTAACGACTGATATTTTACTTTTAACATATTTTCTTTAACATATTTATTTTAAATTCCCATTTTAACGCAAAAAATAAGGAATAAATTTTTTTTAAAACTATTTTTTTTAACTGGGTGTTTCACATTTGAAATCCTTCCATCGTAAATCCTTTAGAGTAAACATTTAACATAATTTAAACTTTATTACTTCATAAACATTTTGTTTCAACATTCTTTTAAACGACTCAGCGGAAGACTCATAGCAGTACCATAACCCTCGCCTTGTCCCTTGGCACATGCAAATCTCATTCGTCATCCATCACTTATATTATCGTTGTGCAGGTTGCTTACCTGCAACATGAACAAACTTGTGAGCTATAGGCTTAGTAAGCTCAAACATACATACTAGAAATCATATAGATTCAAAAACATAAATTATAAAATTTTCCATGAATAATACTATTCATTTATGAATAGTAACTTTGACTTTGACCAATGAATAGTAACTTTGAATTTGTCCGGATATTATTCATATCAACTTTGACCGAGTAAACTACACGTAAAGTTAGTGTCTATTATGCTCTGTTATGCTCTTTTATGGCTTTCATTTCAATCTTTGGTCATTATCTTCTTTATGTTCTGGTTTTAGGCCCGTACCGATGGTGCGCGCTACTTGGAGGGACCTGGGGAGCGACCCGCTGGCTAATCCTCCACAGTCTACTAAGCCCTTAGCTTATCCTCTTAGGATCTGAAAAACCCCCAATTATTGCTGGAGGCTGGTACGCCAAAAGTGGTTTTTTTACCATCTTTCTTATAGTTCCAATTGGATGGCATTCATCACCCCATGGTCAGGAACTCTTAATGCCCATAGGACTTTCACGTTCTTTTATTTATGTGTATCTTAAATTTAATCACACTTTAGTACCATAGCACCTCTTTCTATAGTGTACCCACAGTACACTATACACATCTCAGAATTGTCAGTTCATTAGGTGAGTTAGTTTAACTACACCCTAGTGTCTATAGGACTTTTCATTTAATTTACGAATAGAACATAATTAAATATCACAGTATTTCATATCGCAAATAATTAAATGTCTAAACTTACTGCATATAACACATGGACATAAACATGTCAAGTCAATTTATATTTGACTTAGACATAGCATATAGTTCATAACATGGCTTTCTTAACATTCATATCATTGTATCTTGATATTAAAACAGACATAAAGGTAGCATGACTGTCATTAAAGCAGTCAGGAAGTTTGAACAACTGGCTCGACTTTGTCTGGATTTAGTACCTACTATAAAGGAAAGAGTCAGACGAATGTTGAAGATGTTCTAGACAGATATCACGGTTCAGGTTTGCAGTGGTAGCCACGGACCAGTTACGGTAGCAAAGTGTGTTAGCAGGGCCATCCAACCTGAATACTTAAAGCCTGAAAGGAGAAAAGGGCTCAGATCTTTAAAGCCTGAAAGGAGGAAAGGACTCAAGTCATGCAGGCATAGAGGAAGCAGAACCCGGAGTCTCACCACAGAGGGCAAAACACGGGTACTAGCCAGAGTAGCAGGCCATCCATTCATTTGCATCATCAAACTTTGCTAGAAAGCTAGATAGGAGCTTAGATAAGATAAAATAGACTTTTAGAACAACACTTCCCTTAGGGGGAGTTTTGTTGTCTAATTACTGGATGCGTTACATACCGGTAATTATCTGTGGTAAAGAATTGAGCACTAATCTAATCGTCATCGATGTGTATGATTACGACGTAATCTTGAGAATGGATTTCCTCGCAAAGTACAACGCTGTCATAGACTGTCCAAGGCAGAAAGTCACTTTTGAATCGATTGGGTGCAAAAAGTTGATCTACAAGGGTTTGCCACTGAAGCAACCAAAGACGATGATCTCGGTGGTGAAGGCTCACAAGCTAATATCCAGCGAATGCACAGGCTACCTAGCATACAGGGTAGACAAGACTTAAGAAGTAGAGATAGGGCTTGAAAGCATACTAGTAGTTAGGGAATTCGTGGGAGTATTTCTAGAAGATCTTCCAAGCGCCAAAGGGCGAGATCTCATTCGAGATTGAACTTTAACTAGGATTAGCCCCTATGTCTAAGGCCCCATACTGGATGGCGCTACAGAGCTAAAGGAGCTCCAAGCCCAACTGAAGGATCTGATGGACAAGGGATTCATTCGACATAGCTGTTCACCCTAGGGAGCAACCGTACTATTCATGAAGAAGAAAGACGGAACACTAAGGATGTGCATAGACTACAAAGAGCTGAACAAAATCACGATCAAGCACAAGTACCTATTGCCACAGATTGATGATTTGTTTGATTAGCTCTGAGACACCGTAGTGTTCTCAAAGATCGACCTACGTTCAAGGTACCATCAGCTGTGAATTAGAGACATGGATCTGCCCAAAATTGCCTTTTGAATGTGATATGGCCACTACGAGTTCCTCGTTATGTCGTTCGGACTCACAAACACTCCAGTAACCTTCATGGATTTGATGAACCATGTGTTCAAGGACTTTTTGGATAAGTTTGTCATTGTGTTTATCGATGACATACTTATATACTCCAAGATGAAGGAGAAGCACGAAGAACACTTGAGAGTAGTATTGCGCATATTAAAGGATCATCAGCTATATGCCAAGTTCTCCAAGTACAAGTTTTGGCTGGAAAAGGATCATTTTCTAAGTCATGTAGTCTCCAAGGAGGGAGTATCTGTAGACTCAGTAAAGGTTGAGGCGGTTAGTGCATGGCCAGCTCCAAGGGACGTGACAGAGATCCACAATTTCCTAGGCTTAGCAAGATATTACCGGCACTTTGTCGAAGGCTTTTCGAAGCTAACTGCCCCACTTAGAGTGCTTACCAAGAAAGGAAAGAGGTATGAGTGGACCAATAAGTGTGAGGAGAGCTTCCAAGAGCTGAAACGACGACTCTTAAGTGCTCTAGTGTTGACCATTCCAGATGCTAGCCAAGGAAGCTTTGTGATTTATAGCGATGCATCCAAGACCAGATTAGGGGTTGGTTCGGCTGACCAACTATGACGGCACGGAGGGGAGAGGTCAGCTCGGGTTTGGCCGAATGAAGAAAGAAGAAGAAAAGAAGAAAAATGATGGGGAGAGAGATCGGTGGGAGAGAGTGAGAGTGAAAGAGGGAGTGAGAGAAAAACAAAGAAGGTGAGAGAGAAAGAGAGAGAAAGAAAGGTTTAAGTAATGTGTAGAAAAGAAAAGAAAGATAAAGGGCTTTCGAAAAATTTCAGAGAGAGAAAAAGAAAAAGAAAAAGAAAAAGAAAAATGAAGTAAAATAACATTTAGTAAAAATTATTGAGTAAAAATTGTAAAAATTTCAAAATTTGTAAAAAAGTTCTAAATATCCTCAAATTATTTTTTAATACATCAAAAATATAAAATTGAATTCTCATAATTAAAACTTAATTGGCACACTAATAATTAAATTTTATATATTCATGTGTGAAATTTAAACTCAAAAATTTCGTAACGTGACAAACGGTGTAGGTTTGAAACCTATTAAAAATGTTTAAAGATGTCATCAGTTTTCAACATCATTACTAATAGAAGATGGACCTTATTAAAGTGGGTCTCACAGTGGGAGTTATCTTCTATCAATTGGGGATACTTAATGCCAATGGTACTCCTTAATATTGCTTAAATACCACATTTAATCTTAGCTCTTAATAGGTCATTTAGTAAATGCATTACGTTTTAATAGCGTTTGAATGCAATTCATTTTTTGAGTGTTGTATTTAGTTGAAAATTATTTATTTTGTATTTGAATGAAATGTGTGTTTGGATGAAAAATATTTGAATTATATTTTAGAGTTGAAAAGTTGATGTGATTAATAAAAGTAGAGATAAAAAGTTAGAGTTGAAAAGTTGATGTGATTGTTTTAAAAAACAAATGAATAATAATTGTTTTCGTAGCACTGTTGAAAAGGATTGTATTTGAATGTAAAACTTTGCGTTTGGTGTAAAATTGTATTGTGTTTGAATATGATTAAAATGCAAAACTTTTACCAAACGAGGCATAAAAATAACTTTGAAGATTTTATTATTTAATTCTAAAACTCTAAAATTCACACATCTCACTTTCTCTCTCATCTTTTTTTTTTTTTATTTTGAACTTCAAATGTTCATAATTTTCTTATTTTAAGTGGAAATGAAACTTTTATTTTTTAAATCATGCAAAAAAAATTGAATGAAACAAAATCTATATTACATTAATATTTTTTTAATACATTCCAAAATGTTAAACTATTTTTTACGTAATAATTTTTTCTACACATTTCCAAACTAATTTCCAAAACTTCGTCTATAATTATTACACTAATTAAGATTTTATTCAATTTAAATTCATATAGGATAATTTTTTAAATTTCAAATTTTTTTTAAAACAAGATTTTCTAAATTCAAATTAATTTTATATCTTTTGAAAGATAAATACAATTAATTTAAATTTCAAATTTTATCTTTTAAAATAAATATTAATTAAATATTTATCCTATTTATTGAATAATATAAAATTATAATTTACCTTCCAGCACCTAGAGAAAAATGCTCACACCCTGGGAAGAGTGATCTAGATTTTTCTCTTCATTAAATGTAAGACAACAAGCAATAAAGAATATCCTAATCAATTATCGTCCATTAAGCAGTTATGTAGAGTTAGTTGAGGAACTAATTTGACATATATAATGTGAGCTTCAATAATCTATGTAACTATTATTGTCACGTTGTAAAATTTTAAGCTTCAATAATTTATGTAGGGAGATTTCAATTATTAATATGCCAATTAAAGTTTCACTTCGAAAGTTAAATTTTAAAATTTTCATTGTATTAAATATTAATTTGAGGATATTTTAAATCTTTTGGCAAATTTTGAAAATTTTACAATTTTCCCCAAATAGTTTTTAAAATATATATTTATATAAAATAATCAAAACATATCAAAACAAATCCAACCACTCTATCATCGTTCAACCACCTTATCTCTGACAATCACCCACTCATTTATCCTGTCTCTTTTCTTGTCTTTCTCTTTCTTTCTATTTCCTCTTCACAAATCGCATTATTGTTTTCTCTCAACCTTAACTCATTTCCCCTGTCACTTACAAATTTTGTAAAAATCTCCCTACCTCATGCATTCTCTCTATTCTACTCTCCCTCACAATTCCCTCACTCATTCTTTAAAACTCTCTCTCTCTCTCTCTCTCTCTTTCTTTCTCTCTCCATTTGTCTCACCGGTCTCTCTCCTCATTTCTCTTGGATCATCGACCTAACAGCCCCATTGCCGACCTAAAGCTTATTAATCCAAGTTGAACCACTACCAGTCAGACTTAAACCAGTCCTTATGCATGAACCACCGCACAAACCGAGCCACCCCATGCCGGGTTCACCTACTCGTTTCCCAAGCTGAGTCCGTTCTTGCCGATCGAGCCCGCCCATGCTTGGTCACTTTGCGCCAGCAGTCGCCAGCCCAACTCGAGGCCACCGAGCTATGCCACCCTACGATCGAGACAACCGAGACCTAACTTTAGTATCTTGTTCACCTAGCGAGTCTCATGCCTCTAGCCTTTTTTACCCACGACTGTCACCTCTAAGATCTTTTACAACCCATCAGCCATAGGCCGTCTCCTCCCTTACCGTTTCACGCCTAAGCCACCTAACTGCCGCATGAGTCAACGCCCAAACCAAGCCCAAGCACCACCATTGTTTCTAGCATAACCACCATCCTTTATTGCCTCCAGATCAAGCCGAGCCCGTGCCATTGCCAAGTTGCCTATCTACCTTGTCGAGTCTTAACACAGAACCTGAGCTAGTCTAGACCCCGCGAGCCACCGTTGCCTACCACCTGACCACGTTTGTTCGAACCATGTCCAAGCAGCCGTCGTTCTTCCTGAATGGCCATCCCCTTGCGAGACCAAAGCCAGCTGAACCTCTCCCCAAGCTTGCCAAGCCATCGGCAGCTTGCCCCTCTTCGCGAACACCATTGTTGCCTAATCCACTAAACTGAGCCGTAAGCTACTAGCTAACCACTTCCTCTCTGCCACAGAGCTGTAATAACCCCCATGTTCATGGAATCTAATTACTATGTAATAAGTAATTAAGTTAATGAATACAATATAATTTGCCAATTTGAATGCATTAAACGGGTACAAAAATGTTTAATTACTATTCATGCAGTGAAAGGGACAACCGAGAGTGAGATCGGTTCACCTTAGTACATGTAAGTGTGCATGTGAGACACACAGTATCAAGAAACTAGTCCAAACAACAATTTCTTGACACAGAACTGATGAGCTGGTTATCGGTACACTCAGACTGATTATCTGATCACAACAACGAAATTTTGCTTGATAAATATACAGTATCAAGAAAATAGTCGAGATGACGTTTTCTTAACATAAAACTGATATATTTATAGTCAGCATGCTCAATTTAGTCAAATGAGCACAAAACACAAATTCTGTTAAGAGATATGCAGTATCGGGAAAGAGGTCAAGATGACCTTTTCTCAGCCTGAAATTGATATATTTAGACTCAGTACGCTTAAATTAGTCAATTAAGCACAAAACACGTTTTTCGAGGCGAGAACATACAGTACCTGAAAATTGGTCCAAATGACCTCAGATGGACGTAAAACTGATAAATTTAAAATCAACATGTCCAAATTAGTCAGGATAGACAGTGTTTGAAATTTCACACGAAAAAGCCTCGTTATGCATGCGTAGTGTCAGCATAGTGTAGACACAATCACAGTATCGTAAATGAACAATAAATAGACACAGAATAGGCTTATAGGCACTATAACCCAACCAAGAATGAATAGTATAAGAAATGGATCAAGAAAATCCAATTTCGATCAAAATCTAGAATATCGTCAGAGGAAATTAGACTGTGAAGAAAAGACAATACAGATGAATTTTTCACCTTAAAAACCGTGTATGCTGCAGCTGGAAATTTAGAAAAGCAGCTAAAAAGCTCCCTTAAAATAATGTAATAGGCTTGTAAGCTTTTGGATTAAAAAATGCAAAAGATGAATGACAACACATGTAACTTTTCCAAGACATTAAATGCAATTTTGGCCTCATTTTTCAGCTAGCCCCCATTAGTTGTTGTGGGCTGCCACAGCAGAAATTTTGCCTCCCCTTAAGCTTAGTTAATTTGGTTTAATTGAGGTTGCTTAGAGTTAATTAAATTTACTTAGGTCTGTCTATAAAAAGGTGTGTATGGCCTTAAGTCTCATTTTTCTCTTTTACACACCAAAAAGCTCGTAAAAACACCAACATTCTCTCCCTTTCTCTTTAGCAAAATCGACGTCCCCTTGCAGCCCCAAACACCCAAAAAAAAAAAACACCAAAATTCTTACCAAAAACCAACCACACTCTAGCTTGTGTTGGAGACATTTCAAGACCCTTTCAAGGTAAGTTGCTAGGACACTCCTTATGGTTTTAGATGGTTTTTTTTTTTAGCTTGATAATAAGAGGAGATTTTTATGTTTCCTTTCAAGCCCAAAGCTGAACCCTTTCACCTTGTGCTACATAGATATTTGGTTATCCACCCTTGGTTCGGTTGTGCTTTATTCAAAGCACACAAAGGTAAAACCAAAAACCCTCCTTTTGTGGTTTAGTTCTTTTTTTTTAAGTTTTGAGATCAAAAAAATTTATTATGTATTTTAAGCAATAGGTCGTAATAATTTTATTTTGAGCCCTTAGCATTTTATTTTTAAGTTTATGTGGTTATGTGGTTGTGATTTAAGTTTTTATGGATGGTTGAATGTAGGGATGTTTTAGGGTTTGCCTAGAAACCAAACCTGTCCTAGATTTTAGCCACGGTTTTTCAAATTTTTGAGTAAGTTATAGACCGATTTTGAGGTTTTATAAAAAAATTTTAGCAAATTTTGTTATGGTCATTTTTGTGTCAAATGGCCTTTGGCCAAAAATGACATCAAGATAGGTTTTCAAGGCAGTTTGTAACCGGAGTTCAAAAACTGGGATTGAAACCTGGGGAAAGGGGACAGTCTCAGAATTTTATAAAACTGAGTAAATTAGAGTTCGAACCGAATCTCAGGCTCAATATAAAAGTTTTAGATCTCATCAAAACCTAAAAGATGGCCTATGTGAGTTTTAAAAATTCGGCCGTTTAGGGCCCCAAATAGAGTAGTAATTTTTAAAAGTATAAAATTGGCATTTTTCTAAAACCGAGCACAGTTTTAGCAATGGGTTTGCTAGGTTTAGGACCCTTAGAGTTTGAATCTAGCTCCGAGGTGAACATGAAAGTTGTTCATCTTGTTGAGTAGTAAATATATCATACACCAAGTTTGCAAATTAAATCGTTTAAAATGAGTTACAAGCAATTTTTCAAAAAAAGGTTCAAAAACCCCTTTATCAAATGAACACCAAATGTGTTCTCTTTAAACAAGAAAATGGTTTTAAGAAAAACACCCTCACCTTCCAATTAGGTGCAAGGGAAACCGTGTTCAAATCCTAAAGAAGGAATTCTACAAAAACAAAGGATGTTTTTCAGTAATAAGTTGTAAATCGATAGAGGTAGCCCGGTAGACTACATAGTCAATATACGAGGTAACCAATTAGATAACTAGCACGACTAGTTAGATAGCCCATACACGAGGTAACCGGTTAGTTGACTAGTCAGTTACCCAACTAAAATCAAGATAGAAGAGAGAGGGAAAGATTAATTAATTTATTAAGGAGATAAATTAATTACTCACGATTAGAGGTTAGACTCTCTAAAAAGAGAGTAGTTTAGTACTGATAATAATCGTTAACATATGTCGATAGATGCTTTAGTCACTAACGATATTAGTGGCTCAGTAATAAGTTTTAAATCGGTAAAGGTAACCCGATAGGCTAAATAGTCAGTACACGAGGTAATCAGTTAGTTGACTAGCCGGTTAACCAATCAAACCTAAGATAGGAAGAGGTAGAGCGACGTTAATTAATTTATTGGGTAAACAAATTAATTAACCATGATTAGAAAATCGAACTCTGAAAAGAAAGTAGTTTAGTACCGATAGGGGTCGGTACCATATAACGATAGAATATTATTAGTTACTAACGACCCTAGTGACCCAAGAGTGAGTTTTAACAGAAATGCATTATGATTACAAGTAGAGACCTGTAAATTGACGAGGTGAGGTATAAATTTGTCTGTAGATCAGGTAAGTACAACTCCGCCTACAGCATGAATGAAATGAGTTTAAAACGGTTGTTTTACTCTATGTTAAGTATGATGGTTACATGACATAGCATGTTTCATAATCATGTTAGATTAATGCACAGTATAAGTTAGATGCCATTACATCCCTATCGCATAAGATTAGTGGATAGCCTAGTAGAGTTCATGGCATATCAGACATGATTCCAAAATTGGGTAATAGTTAAGCGTGTCGTACCGGCCTCTCAAGCTAGAGAGGTTTTTTTTTTTTTTTTTTTTTTCAGTTTAAGTATAACGAGCCTAAGCTGAGGCTCATAATATATATATATAACGAGTCCAAGCTGTGGCTCATAAAGAAAATACGATCACGGTGAATCCGATGATCCGCGTGCATTCGATACTGACACACAGGCCCTCAGAAAAGTAAAGAAAGATAATGCATAATGAAGCATAATTGAGCATAATCGATTAATGCATTGTTCACGTTATGCCCTAGATACAGTTATAGCATACTTCTTAGTGACATGATAGGATATGTCCACATGGTATGCATTCTGAGTTATGCTACATGAGATGTTTCCATGTTCTGTGTGAATGTGTAACATGATTGACAGTTTTTATATATGCCTGATAGTATGGCTTATGTTTTAAACATGTTTTACGGATGACATATTGTACTTACTGAGCGTAAAGCTCACAGTGTGTGTTCATGCTGTAGGTAAGAGACCTACAAGCTAAATACTGATAGACGATGATGACGGCAGAGGTGGGTGTGAGGGTTGAGGTTATGGAGACCACCACCGGTGTTAACTTCCACACGATATTGAAAAATCAACCTTATGTTTTGAGTAGTCTAATAGTTTAAGTATGTATGTATATTGACCCCAGTTATATTCAGACTTTCATATGTTTGAAAGTATATGTATGTACGTAAATAGTAAAACATACTATTCAAAAAAAATCCCCATTTTTACAGTATTAAGTAACAATAGTTTTTAAGTGATGTTTTGGGGCCGCCATGGCTTCGAGGCACCACAGTTGATATCAGAGATAAATAGTTTTAAATAAGTTGAGTATGTTTTTCAGTTAAGAGAAGTTTTAAGTGACGGTCTGGGTCACCAGAGCACTTGGTCTATCACAAGAGCCACCCTTTGCCACCATCGTGAGCCATTGATCCTCACTGTCCCTCTACCATAATGTAGCTGTTGTGTCTCCTTTGACTCCAAACGATTGAGCCATGAGGTGGTTCTGCCAACAACCATAAAATATCAACAGCAGCAACGGCAACAACAACAACAACAACAACAACAACAACAACAACAACAATAATAATAATAATACCAACACATAACAATGATAAAAGTAATAATTTTTTAAACAAATGTTTCAATTGGATTTGAATTTGATATTAAACTATTATGGGAATTAGACTTTTTTTCTATAGGTTAAGCAATTTTGGAGTTTTTTGGGTAGTCTATATTTTAAGGCAGGTCATGCCGAAATTTTTAAAAATATACGAGCATTAAAAACAAAATATCATTTTAAAATTTCAAGTGTTAAAAATCAAATATTATTTTAAAATTTAAAATAAGTGGCACACTAATTAACTAAATTTACTGTAATTACAATTACGAGATTTTTTGGACGGATAATTAAAATATCATTATTTTTGTTTTAGGTACTCGTTGACGCAGAATTGAAGAAAATGACTGTCTTAGAATACGTACGAAAAGTTATGAGTAGATTAATTTACGCAACAGGTAGGATATCTTATCCTCTCCTTGTAACTTATTTTGTTTTTAGTGGTTTGGCCAAAATAATTTAATAAAAATAAATTTATAAAGTTTTATAGATTCTGAGATTTTGAAAAATATCATGATTTCAGAAATTAAAGGAAAAATATCTGGTCACGGATTTTTGAAAAATAACATAGCATATTTTGTTATGTGAATCTTATTTTCAAAGGAAATTTTGAAAATAGAATTTAGAGTTAAAGTATACAGGGAGCCAACACATATGTGCAAAGAGTGCACATATCAATCGATAATAACCCATCGTGGAATGTTGTGGTAGGGGGACTCATACAGACCATACACGAACTAGATGTATTTAAGGACACAATTTGCATATTCACGATTCTACATTTAAGATTCTGTACTGTATTTATAAAATATTATTATCCTAGTTCAAAAATAAAATGTTTGAAGAATGATTTAAAAATATCCTACTAGACCTTTCACTCATTGTTTAAAACTAGTAAATCCTCAGGAAAGGAAGCTGATTAATAGATATAAATTGGGTAAATTCAGAGCTTGAAGGCTAAGGACGAGAAGTTTGTTTATTTTTTCTTATAATAATGTATGCTATCTTGAATGCTCTACGACTGTAAACTGTAAACTATAAACTTTATTTTATCATTTGTAATTTATTTTATTTTATCAAAGTATGCATCTATGGGATATATGGAACCTATCGTGATATTTTAATAATAATAATGTTTAGTTAATTCTCTCGAGCACAATCAGATAAAATTAAAAGAGGCAGTAAATGGTTTTAAGAAAAATTGGTAGACCTAGGGAATTGGGATCTCCGTTCCTTGCTTCGTTTAATTCATCCCTAAAACGTCACGCCCCGGGTTTTGGGACGTGACAATTATTCTAAACCAAATAAACTTGTTACAATTATTAGTTTCAGAGTCACACCACTATAACTTGAAATTGCACTCCTAATTATATACTATATTATGTAAGCCAGTGATAAGCTGTCATCCAATGACCTTATCGTATATGCAAAACCCTTAAATGATATCCATGATTAGCTTTAGGTCAAAGTCTATTCGACCTATTAATCATGCCATCTTAAAGATCCATTATACTCCTGAATAAGAAAATGATTATTCACCATATGTGAATAAGAAGTCATCTGCGTAGCAAACGACCCAAGGTTTTGTCTATTTTTGTTGGAAAAAACGTTAGCCTATGCAATAGAATTTTAAAATTTTTTAAAAAGGCTGTTAAAAAATTCATATTGTCATATACAATAAATTAACAACAGTCAATAATACATTCAGAGGAAAACACCAAGAACACCGGAGGAAGTAACAGAGGGGCTTCAACTAACTAGCCTTTTCTACTATTCTCCAATTCCCAGACGGTGGAGTGTATGGGTACTCAGTTCCTTGATTGATATTCTAGGGTGGCTTGTCTCCTTCTGACCATCCAGATCTCTTAAGTACTTATTGCTACAGTGATTTCTAATAATAAGCTTACTCACTTGAAAGTCTGTGGTCTAATGAAAATAAGAATGGAATGACTCTTATTTATAATATTACATAAGATAACCTTTTAAATTTTGAATTAGATCAAGAAAAGATTTTTCACTCCAATTCAACCTCAAAAACTGATTCTCCCCTAGGCTAAATCCTTGGAAAAATTCGGCCACATTAGGTAGAGGAGGATTCAAAATTCAAGCAGGATTCAAATAAGAATTTTTTTCTTCTCCCTTATCCACGTAAAACCGATTTCTACCTAAGGAGAAAGCACTACAAAATTCAACTATACGAGGTGTGAGGAAAATCAAAATTCAAATAGGATTTAAACAAGATTTTTCCTTCTCTCATGTCCACTAAGAAACTAACTCCTCCCTTAGAATTATCCATTAAGAAATTCGGCCTCCTATAGGACTTGTGATTCAAAATTTGATTCAAATTTTAAACTCTACAAATCTTTTGAATTTTATCCACATTGATAATCTTCCATAATTCCAATTCAAATTCAAATAAAATCATGATAACTTTATTTAAAATTCAAATAATTGTGTAATATCTTATCCAAAACAAATTTCAAATTCAAACAGGAGAAAATCTTGTCTTCCGTCCTTATCCATTATGGATGCCACCTTTAGAGCTAGGACAAGATTTTATTAAATTCAAATTCAAATAAGATAATCTTTTTGTAAGCACGCCTTTCTAGCTTAACCTTAACTTTAAACTTAGATCTAAAACTTGCTCTTCTTAATTTTACTCTTCTTAACTTTACTCTTCTTCCCTTTACTCTTCCTGACTTGGCGTACTTACTTTACTTCTTATACTTCTCTTACTTTCTTTAAACTTTTCACTTAATTTCATTCTTTTAAAGTACTTTAAGAAGTACTTTCTTTAAAATACTAATTTCTTATACTATTGAACTTTGCCATATTATACTTGGCATTTAAACTTACTTGCGAAGATGATGTCTGAAAAATCACTGATAAATATTTTTTTTTTACATATGAGTTTTCAAAAACATAATTGAAATACTTCATAAACTTAACTTACATTAAACCTTGTCTCTTTTCTTTATATTACATATACATTTTTTTTATGGCAGTAGAAAATCATAGTGAAAACCATGACCCACCCCATAACACTCCGAGAATCTGTCTGCCAGTCCATCAGTTCCTTTCCTCATAATGTAGGTAGCTTACTCTTATTACCTACATCACGAACAGACTAGTGAGCTAGAGCTCAGTAAGTACAAACATACATATAAAACATTACATGTTCATATATACAAGCTAAAACTTCATGTAAACATAACATACATTTAAAACATCAACTAACAACGAAGGTTAGTCAGATTATGCTAGCTTATTTTTCTTTTCCGTTCTTATGGATCTTTCTTTCTTTCTTATTCTTTCGTTCTTTTCTTTTCTTTTCTTTTCTTACTTTCTTATACAAGCTAAAACATACACTCCGAGAATCTGTCTACCAGTCCATCAGTTCCTTTCCTCATAATGTAGGTAACTTACTCTTATTACCTACATCACGAACAGACTAGTGAGCTAGAGCTCAATAAGTACAAACATACATATAAAACATTACATGTTCATATATACAAGCTAAAACTTCATGTAAACATAACATACATTTAAAACATCAACTAACAATGAAGGTTAGTCAGATTATGCTTGCTTATTTTTCTTTTCCGTTCTTATGGATCTTTCTTTCTTTCTTATTCTTCTGTTCTTTTCTTTTCTTTTCTTTTCTTTTCTTAACTTTTCTTTACTCTACTTATCTTTTCTTTACTTACTTTCTTTTCTTTCACTTTCACTTTCTCTTGCGAGCCCATGGTTAAATGTACCTAATGCGCGTGAACCAATGGGGAAAGGGGGAGTGACCCACCAGTCAAACCCACGGTCAAACTTTAGGCCTATAAAATACCGCATCTTAGGGTAGCACCACACAACTGGGGCGGAGGCCATTCTTAAACCTCACTTTTAGGGAGGCCGGTACATCAACCTTAAATTTTCAGTCTTATTATCTTGCTTATCTTTATCTTTCTTTACTTTAACTTTTCGTTCTTTTCTAATCTTGTGAACATGTTAGATTATCATGTCACAAAATGTATAACTTTTATATATATAATGTTAAGAAATGCCTTAAGCATTAGAGACATTTTGATGTATTTATTTTGAACTGGATAATAAAATTATATATAGAGGTTATTCATTACATTACTATCTGTCCTCATTTTATTTACATGTTAAAGTAAATGTAAGCAAATATGGCTCCTTGACTACTTGTGTTAAAACTGTTAGAATGTTGCATGCAATGGACTTTTGTATGCGAGAAGACAATGTTCTAAAGCAAGCGGTCTAAACTAAGGTCTGTAGTCTATGGGGTTAGATCGAGCATCTAACTCATGCTAAGACTATTATGTTGTCTAAAGCCTTAGAGGGGACAGTTTGTCTTGACTGTCTGGAGCATAGACTCCCAAGTAGAGACATAGATATGTTGCTTGGTGGTGACATATTAGACCAGGACTAAAGCTTGATTGATCTACGAAGTCCACTTTGAGTGGATCGATCTACTTTTGACGTTCATTGTGCAGTAACCTTAATCCTGAGTAGATGAACAGTTTCATATTTATAACTTGTGTACTTAGATGTTCCAATGGCTAAAGCGTCTCAGAGGTAATAAGCTTATAGACCTGTTCATTGGGTGCATGACTTGTATACGATAAAGGGTATGTTTACAGATATAAGAATCATAGCTCTAATAAGGAGTTAAGGGTATTCTCTTAAAGGCATTATATTGAATGTGAAAATGGACAAGGCCTTGGGTCGTCTGCTGGGCAGATGACTTCTTATTCACATATGGTGAATAATCATTTTCTTTATTCAGTAGTATAATGGAACTTTAAGATAGCCTGATCAGTAGGATTGAACGTACTTTGACCTAAGGCTGATCACGGATATCATATGAAGGTTTTGCATACATGACAAGGTCATTGGACGATAGCTTGTCATAGGCTTACGTAATACGGTATATAATTGGGAGTTCAGTTTCAGGTTTATGGTGGTGTGACTCTGAAATTAGTGATCATATGATTGAGTTGTTCGGTAAAGAATGATGATCATATGGATTTGCGGGAGCCCGATTATATATGTCCAATTGGTCCCTCTATTAGCTCCACATAATTCCTTAACGTTTGGCAAATTGATTTGTGCATGCTATTGGCTAGTTGATTAATCATGGATGGTGTTGACATAGGATTAGGATGGTGGACAAGATTCTCTCCGGTTGAATTCAGATTTTGTTTTGGATAATAGAGTACACAATTATTCGAACTCCAAATAAAGTTGCCATGATTTTATTTGAGATTGGATTGGAGTTGTAGAAAATTATCCATGAGAATAAGAATTTGAAATACAACTGTTTTGTGAATTTTGAAATTTGAATTTTAAAATTTGAATTTTGAAATTTGAAATTTGAAATTTGAAATTCGAATTTGAAATTTGAAATTTAAATTTTGAATCACAGTCCAAGTAGGATTCAAATTTCTTGTGGTAAATCCACAAGGAATGAAATTTGAATTTGAGTTGGATATAGAGAGGAAAATCTTGTTAGAATCCTACTAAAATTTTGAATCCAAATCCTAACAATAATGGACGAAAATTTGGAGGGTTATCCTCATGGAATATTCAGATTTTTTGTGGATAAGGTTCAGGGAAAAATTCAAGTTTTAATCCTTGTTGAATTTGGATTCTCTCCTCCCTAATTATGGCTGAAATTTTAAGGAAGATATCCTAGGAGATTTTCGGTTATTTTGGATAAGGATGAGATAAGATTCAAGCTTGAAAATCCTAGTGGAATTTTGATTCTTCCCTTACCTTTTATGGCCGAAAATTTTATGGATTTATCCTAGTGAATTTTTGGATTTTTCTAGTGGATAATGGGGAGATAAAATTCAAGTTAAAATCTTATTTAGATTTGAATTGGATAATCCTAAAGTGGCTGAAATTTTGTTGGGATTTTCCCCTTGGAAAATTCAGATTTTTTTGTTGTAGATAAGGGAGAATATCTTCTCCTAATCTAATTCGAATTCAGAGAATCATCTCATGTAAGTCTACAAATAGAGGTCCTACCGCTCCAGTTCTCTTAGACCACAGACTCTTAGGTGAGCAGGCTTATTGTTGCATAACTCACCATGACAATAAGTTCTTTAGAGATCTAGGTGGTCGGAAGAAGACTAGCAGTGCTAGCATACCGATCGAGGTTCAGAGTGCCCACACACTCAGCCATTCGGGAATTGGAGAATAGTAGAGAAGGCTAGTTGGTTGAAGCCCTCCGGTCATTCTCCTCCTGCAGATTGGAGTCCTTGAGGTATGAGTTTAAATTGTTGTTGGTTTATTGTATATGGCATCATGAGATATTTAACGATCTTGAAAAATTTTTATTGTTCTGCTGTGCCACTCTGATACATTTTTGCCGATTTATTTCCTACAATTGGTATTAGAGCCATCTCATGACTATGCCATGTATATAAATTAGATAATTAATTAGTCTTTTTATTTATGTATGGATTTGATATTTAGAGAGTGGCATTCTATGATTCCTTTATGTTGTTATCATGTATTATGTATTTAGTATGTGGTTATTTTAATTTTCTGAATTATTATAGGCATGCTTGTTTCTACCGGTTATGGTTCCTTAGAATTTAGAAAAATTGTATTTAGGAATTTTTATGTAACCATGGGAGCAGTTTATTAACACTGTAATTTTCCCATGGATTTTAATTTTTGTCTCTTAGAATTATTATGATTAGAACTTTTTGTATGCCGGAAACGGTTTAGGAATTTTTATGTAATTATTCTTGGAGGAGATTGAAGTTTTGGAAACTGTAATTTATTTTTCCCAAAAGTTAAATTTAATTTAAAGGTTGAAATTTTAATTGTGTGGAAAATTTCAATTTAATTGGGATTCAAATTAATTTTTAGAGATCCTAATGGGTATACTGGAATATGGCATGAAAATCGAGACACGACCCCTCGGGATAGGTCATCAGGCCTTAATGGGGCTGCAGCCCCTTGACAGGCCATGACCACCCAAGGCTGGCCGCAGCCTGGGTGAGTAGCCTATGGCTGCAGGTGCTAGCTGTAGCCTGCCGGCTGCTGCGCCCAGCCTAGGCGTGCCCCCTGGCCTGCAGCCTGTTTGGGCTGCACAAGGGGCGGCCGTGGGCTACCAACCCCCCCGGGGGCTGGGGGCTGCCTACGGTGGCTGCCGGCCTCCAGGGCTGTGGGGCGACGATTCAAAAATCGAAAATTTTGATTTTTAAATTTGAGATTTAATTTTAAATCATGTTTAAAAATATGTAATTGAAAATTTTAAATTTTTGAAATTACATATTATTACACATGATGTTTAAAATTGTTTAAAATTTGAATTTGAAATTTAAATTTGAAATACGAATTTGGAATTTGAATTTGAAATTTAAAATTTTGGAATTTAAATTTTAAATAATTCTTGGGATGAGAAATAAATGGAGAGGCTACATAAAGATGGATACAAGAAGACGGAACAAAATTCAAGACCCAAAGAATGCTTTGGATGGGATTTTGTAATCTTTATTTTCTTTGTTATAGGATGGAACCATGGCTTGGTTATTTATTCTGTCAATTATTTTTTCTGTGATATCTCATGGATGTATAAATATGGATTGATGGATGTTTTATATGCATATTTGATAACATGTCATATAGGATAGGTGAGTGCCGCTCATACTATATTGATCATACATATTTGTCAAAACTTGCATGTTTTTTCAAAATATTGAATGAGAGAAGGTTTCAAACAAAACTCACGGCCTCCATTGTTGATCCATATATGAAAGCATGGTAATGCCTCACGTTAGTTCTGCCCTGACCACACCCCTCGGTAGGTGTTTACCACCACCGGTATACTAGATTGGATCTCCTATGTGGAAAACGTGTTTGGGTACGATCCTATTCATGACCACCCCTCGGTGGCTTGGTAGGACGTGGATCGGGCTACGTAAACAATGCTTATCCACTCAAGACTCGTTTAGTTATTAACCTTCCCTAGAAGCTCTGTTAACTAAACTGGTGGCCAAATAAGCGGTTATTAATATATGTCTTAACCTTGGAGGATTTAAGGCAATATATATTAATTTGACGGGGTCCATGTTCCGGCTATTTGTTTCATGACCACCCCTCGGTGGCTTGGGATAATAGGTGCTGAGAATTACGGTTGCAATTCTACATATTTTTCAAGTTTCATGTAGGAACATACTCGTATGTTTTATTTGCTAAATTATCTGTATATTTGCTTGGGCTTTGTAATGATGCCTAGTATAATTTTATTTCAGTTCAAAATGTCACCAACACCCCTCATTTCAATACTTACTGAGAATAAACTGAATGGCGATAATTATAAAGATTGGAAAAGAAATCTGTTGATAGTTCTCAGCTGCAAGAGACACAAGTTCGTACTGGATGAACTATGCCCACCAGGGATCAAACCTGACACACTACTTGAGAAGGTCCTGGTTGCCTATACTCGTTGGAGAGAATCCAATGAGATAGCTCGATGCTACATTCTTGCTAGCATGACGAGTGCTTTACAAAAGTAGCATAAGACTTATCAAGTTGCTGGGGAGATTATGGAAAATTTGGAGGACATGTTCGGAGGCCAAGAAAAGTTGGCTCGACAGTCTACTATAACCAGTATTATGAACTCTAAGCAAAAGGTGGGTACTTCGGTGAAGGACCATATGATCACTCTAATGGGATTCTTCGCTAAGGCTACCGAGAACAGTGTTGAGTTGGACTACAACACCCAGATCGAGATGGTATTCAAAACTCTGTCTAAAGATTTTGTGGTGTTAAGGCCACATACAATCTAGCTACAAGGGAGTTAGGACTAATCGAGCCCATAAAGCAACTCCAAGCTTATGAGCGAATGATCAGGGATGGGGATACGGTCCAACCCAAAGGAGAGGCCAATTTGGCATAATCTTCCAAACCCTCACAAAAGAGGAAGAGGCCAAATCAGAAGCAAGCGGCTTCTAGTTCTTCTAATCCTCCTGTCTCGGATGGGAAGAATAAGAATAAGAACAAGAAGCCCAGGGACCCTAAAAAGTCCAAGTGCTTCTGCTATGGGAAGGTAGGTCACTTCAAGAAGGCTTGCCTGGAAATCCTAGCCGCCAAGGGCAAGGAAGGTAAGGAACTTCACAATTTGGAAGCGGGTTTGGTGGAAGAATCGAAAGACACTTAGGTCATTGATTCGGGTGCCACTAATCATGTTTGTGTTTCTATGCAGGGTTTCGTGGAAACGAGAAGTCTACATGATAGGAGCCTCTCGTTACGGAATAGAGACGGCATTTTGGTGGTGGCTGAGGCAGTAGGAGATATTTATCTTTACTTTGATGAATTTAGGTTTATTTTATTGAAAGACTGTTTTTATGTTCCTAATTTTAGGAGGAACCTTATATCGGTAGCTTGTTTAATAAAAGATTCTTATTCAGTTTCTTTTAGTAAAAGAGTTGATATTCGTAGAAATAAGTGTTTTATCTGTTCTGGATGGATGGATGGAAACCTATATTTGATCAAACTAAAAATGTATTCATTGCTTGACACTGAATTAATAGATAACTCTAAAAGGTTGAAAGTTTCTCATTCTAACAAGGCGTATCTTTGACATTTAAGACTTGGTCATATTAATCAGGATACGATTCAAAGATTGGTGAAAGATGGTCCTCTAGAACCTCTGGAAGAGGTACGTCTTCCTCAATATGAGTCTTATCTAGAGGGAAAGATGACTAAGGGGTCTTTTGGAGCCAAGGGTACTAGGGCTCAGGAGCTCTTAGAAATTGTGTACACTGACGTATATAGCCCTATGAACGTCACAGCATGAGGAGGGTTCGGGTATTATGTCTCCTTTATAGACGATTGCTTGAGGTATGGATATGTGTATCTGATGCACCGCAAGAGCGAAACCTTTAACAAGTTCAAAGAGTATTGTGCGGAAGTGGAAAAGCAATTGGATAAATCCATAAAGACACTTCAATCTGATCAAGATGGTGAATACCTCTCCGACGAATTTCTAGGACATTCTGTAGAGAATGGGATATTATCCCAATTGACTACACCTGGTACTCCACAACAGAATGGTGTAGCTGAAAGGAGAAATAAGGCCTTGTTGGATATGGTATGATCCATGATGAGTTATTCAACGTTACCATTATCATTTTGGGGATATGCTTTATAAATGGCGTGCTATATTCTGAACTAGGTTCCAAGCAAGTCAATTCCCAGAACTCCGTATGAATTGTGACGTGGCAGGAAGCCCTCCCTTGGACATTTGAGAATATGGGGCTGCCCGGCACATGTACTAGATGGGGATGCGAAGAAGTTGGAACCAAGATCAGAATTGTGCATGTTTGTAGGGTATCCAAAGGGAACTAAAGGAGGTCTATTCTATAACCCAAAGGAACAAAAAGTCATTATTTCAACCCATGCGACATTCTTGGAGGAAAGTCACATGAATGACTTTAAGCCTCGAAGCAAAGTGGTGCTAGAGGAGTTATCAAGTGAAAGAACTACTCCACAGGTTTCGGTCTTGGACGCAAGTCTGAGTTCTGGTGAAAGACCTGCAGACGATCAACAATTTAGGGTGCCTAGTCGTAGTGGGAGGGTTTCGAAAAAACCTAATTTCTTCATGTATGATGCTGAGGCATACCAGGCCAAGACTCATGAGCATGAGGATGATTCGGTCACCTATGATGAAGCTATAAATGATGTTGATTCTAAATCTTGGAAACAGGTTATGAACAATGAGATGGATTCTATGAAATCCAACTCTGTTTGGGAACTTGTAGATTTGCCGGATGGGATAAAACCCTGGGTCTACAAAAGAAAGAAGGATGCAGAAGGAAGAGTGGAAACTTTCAAAGCTAGACTGGTTGCAAAGGGGTACACGCAAAAGGTTGGAATCGATTACGATGAAACCTTTTCACCTGTTGCTACGCTGAAGTCTATCCGTATTCTTCTGTCCATTGCTGCGGCTCTCGATTACGGGATCTGGCAAATGAATGTCAAGACGGCATTCTTGAATGGCCATCTTGAGGAGTGTATCTACATGATACAGCCCGAAGGGTTCGTAGCGAAAGGCCAAGACAGGAAAGTCTGCAAATTGCTTAGATCCATTTATGGATTAAAGCATGCATCCCGCTCATGGAACCAGAGATTTGATCAAGTGATCAAGACTTTCGGTTTTGAGCAAAATGTTGATGAACCCTGTGTTTATAAAAGTATTAAGGATGAAAAAGTGGTCTTTCTGATACTCTATGTCGATGATATACTACTCATTCGGAATGATGTAGGGAACTTATCATCGGTCAAGCTTTGGTTACACCAACAGTTTGACATGAAGGACTTAGGATAAGCTAATTATGTTCTAGGAATTCGTCTCTTCAGAGATCGAAAGAACAAAATGATAGTGTTATCCCAGCCTTCATATATAGAAAAAATAATTGACAAATATGCAATGCAAGAGGCAAAGACAGGTACACAACCTTCTATTGCTGGTCTAACTCTTTCATTGGATGACTGTCCAAAGACATCAGAAGAAAGAGAGCGTATGAGTAAGGTCCCTTATGCATCCATTGTGGGTAGCCTTATATACGCTATGCTTTGCACTCGCCCAGATATATGTTTTATAGTAGGCATGGTGAGTCGATATCAAGCGAATCCTGGAACCAAGCACTGGCAAGCAGTAAAGCATATACTCAAGTATCTTAAGAGAACGAGGGATTATATGCTAGTGTATTCTGGAGGGGACCTAACACCCGTAGGATACACGGACTCAGACTTCCAGACTTGCAAGGATTCGAGGAAATCGACATCTGGATTAGTGTTCTTGCTAGGAGGAGGTGCCATTGTATAGAGGAGTGTGAAGCAGGGTTGCACAGCTGACTCTACTATGGAGGCTGAGTATATGGCTGCGGTTGAGGCATCTAAAGAAGCAGTTTAGCTCCGTAAGTTCTTTAGAGACCTTGAGGTCATTCCAGGTGTTGACAAGCCTATCACACCTTACTATTATAACACTGGGCTATTATCAACACAAGGGAATCTCAACACCATAAGAGGACCAAGCACATAGATCGAAGATATCATATTATTAGAGGGCACGTGGAGACAGGCCAAGTAGATGTACGTAAGATCGCGTCCGAGGACAACATTGCTGATCCCTTTACTAAGACTTTGGTGGTCAGAAACTTTGAAAGGCATGTAGAGGTGATGGGGATGCGTAACATGGCACATCTACTGGCATAGGGTAAGTGGGAGATTGTTAGGAAATGCCCTAAGTATTAGAGACATTTTGATGTATTTATTTTGAACTGGATAATAAAATTATATATAGAGGTTATTCATTACATTGCTATCTATCCTCATTTTATTTACATGTTAAAGTAAATATAAGTAAATATGGCTCCCTAACTACTTATGTTAAAACTGTTAGAACGTTAAATGCAATGGACTTTTGTATGCGAGAAGACAATGTTCCGAAGTAAGCGGTCTAAACTAAGGTCTGTAGTCTATGGGGTTACACCGAGTATCTAACTCATGTTAAAACTATTATGTTGTCTAAAGCCTTAGAGGGGATGGTTTGTCTTGATTGTTTGGAGCATAGACTCCCAAGTAGAGACATAGATATGTTGCTTGGTGGTGACATATTAGACCGGGACTAAAGCTTGATTGATCTATGAAGTCCGCATTGAGTGGATCGATCTACTTTTGACGTTCAATGTGCAGAAACCTTAATCCTGAGTAGATGAATAGCTTCATGTATATGACTTGTGTACTTTGATGTTCCAATGGCTAAAGCGTCTCAGAGGTAGTAAGCTTATAGATTGGTTCGTTGGGTGTATGACTTGTATACGATAAAGGGTTTGTTTATAGATATAAGAATCATAGCTCTAATAAGGAGTTAAGGGTATCCTCTTAAAGGCATTATACTGAATGTGAAAATGGACAAGGCCTTGGGTCGTCTGCTGGGCAGATGACTTCTTATTCACATATGGTGAATAATCATTTTCTTTATTCGGTAGTATAATGGAACTTTAAGATAGCCTGATCAGTAGGATTGAACGGACTTTGGCCTAAGGCTGATCATGGATATCATATGAGGGTTCTGCATACATGACAAGGTCAGTGGACGATAGCTTGTCACAAGCTTACGTAATACGATATATAATTGGGAGTTCAGTTTCAGGTTTATAGTGGTGTGATTATGAAATTAGTAATCATATGATTGAGTTGTGCGGTAAAGAATGATGATCATATGGATTTACGGGAGCCCGATTATATATGTCCAATTGGTCTCTCTACTAGCTCCACATAATTCCTTAACGTTTGGCAAATTGATTTGTGCATGCTATTGGCTAGTTGATTAATCATGGATGGTGTTGACATAGGATTAGGATGGTGGACAAGATTCTCTCCGGTTGAATTCAGATTTTGTTTTGGATAATAGAGTACACAATTATTCGAACTCCAAATAAAGTTGCCATGATTTTATTTGAGATTGGATTGGAGTTGTAGAAAATTATCCATGAGAACAAGAATTTGAAATACAACTGTTTTGTGGATTTTGAAATTTGAAATTTGAAATTTGAATTTTGAAATTTGAAATTTGAATTTGAAATTCGAATTTGAAATTTGAATTTCAAATTTATATTTGAAATTTGAAATTTGAAATTTGAAATTCAAATTTTGAATCACAGTCCAAGTAGAATTCGAATTTTTTGTGGTAAATCCACAAGGAATGAAATTCGAATTTGAGTTGGATATGGAGAGGAAAATCTTGTTACAATCCTTCTAAAATTTTGAATCCAAATCCTAACAATAATGGACGAAAATTTTGAGGGTTATCCTCATGGAATATTCAGATTTTTTGTGGATAAGGTTCAGGGAAAAATTCAAGTTTTAATCCTAGTTGAATTTGGATTCTCTCCTCCCTAATTATGGTTGAAATTTTAAGGAAGATATCCTAGGAGATTTTCAGTTATTTTGGATAAGGATGAGATAAGATTCAAGCTTGAAAATCCTAGTGGAATTTTGATTCTTTCCTTACCTTTTATGGCAGAAAATTTTATGGATTTATCCTAGTGAATTTTTGGATTTTTCTAGTGGATAATGGGGAGATAAAATTCAAGTTAAAATCTTATTTAGATTTGAATTGGATAATCCTAAAGTGGCCGAAATTTTGTTGGGATTTTCCTCTTGGAAAATTCAGATTTTTTGGTTGTCGATAAGGGAGAATATCTTCTCCTAATCTAATTCGAATTCAGAGAGTCATCTCATGCAAGTCTATAAATAGAGGTCTTACCACTCCAGTTCTCTTAGACCACAGACTCTTAGGTGAGCAGGCTTATTGTTGCATAACTCATCATGACAATAAGTTCTTTAGAGATCTAGGTGGTGGAAGAAGACTAGCAGTGCTAGCATACCGATCGAGGTTCAGAGTGCCCACACACTCAGTCATTTGGGAATTGGAGAATAGTAGAGAAGGCTAGTTGGTTAAAGCCCTCCAGTCATTCTCCTCCTGCAGATTGGCGTCCTTGAGGTATGAGTTTAAATTATTGTTGGTTTATTTTATATGGCATCATGAGATATGTAACGATCTTGAAAAATTTGTATTGTTCCGCTGCGCTATTCTGATATGTTTTTGCCGATTTATTTCCTATATATAAAACAAAGTTCTATGGCAAGTTAGTTCGTGAGTGGACAACTAAATGTCTGTACTTACCTATACTTTGGCTCGTATCTCTTTCTTCGCTTCTGGATCCCCAGACGCTCCTTTGTCGCCTCTAGGTCGGATTCCTATAACCGAAATAATTATGGTTATTTTAAATCTTTACTTTTACATAAAACTTATTAAAACGTAATCATTCTACATTTAATTTCTTAATCATAAACTTAGGGGTCTAATATCCCATTTCTAGCCTTTTCGTCAACCTTTGCCAAAATGAATAGTAACTTTGACGTGAATAGTAACTTTAATTAATGGTCATACTTTCATTTAAGTACATTCTTTCTTTTAAAATCTTGAACTTGGCCTTAAAAGTCATAATTAAACTCATTTGTCACTTTTCCATTAACTTTTGGAAAAATGACCGTTGTATCCTGAACTTCTGACAAAATTACCATTTTACCCCTTACGAGAATTTTTTTATCATAACTTTACTTTTCTTTCATTTACAACTTAATTTTTGGCCCTTAGAGTCTTAATTAAGCCATTCTAAGTCTATTAGGGCCCTTTTTCTATCATTCCTAAAATTTTCAGCGAAAATGACCGTTATGCCCTTAACAGGGTTTGCTTACTTTTCTTCGTCTTAAAACTTATGACGTCCCCGACCTTGGCCACGTAACACCGCCCCGATCTGACTCCATCGTCGACCGAGACAGCCCGTGCACCTCATCAGGTCATCATTTAAAAACACTTTTACTTTGAATCTCTCATTTTGCAGGGCTCAAAATTTTACCCATATATTTTTTTTCTCACAAGATATTTCTGTAAAGCAAAATATAGTTTACAGAAATATTTCTTTTTCAAAATTACACCTAAAATACATCAATTCTCTTTTCTTCAAATCTCTCTTTCAAATCACTCAGTAGAAGACTGGTAGCAGGACCATATCCACAGTGAATTCCCTATCTCCTTTGGCACACGCAAATCCCACCGTCATCCAGGTAATCTACTGCTGAGATATAGGTTTCTGACCTACAACATGAACAAACTCATGAGCTAAAGCTCAGTAAGTTCAAACATACATTCATGACATATAAGAACTTGTACCTTTTTGGACAGAGCATATTTGATACCAACTGTGGTATCAGAATAATCATAACATATAATATAGCTCTATCATCACCTATGATATCAGAGCATTAACATAACATATGGTATACACCATTCATCGCTTTAAAACATTCATACGTAGCATAGTAAGCATACTTGACATCACATCGTATTTCAACTTACTTACATTTTGCAAGCTTATTCACAACACATCGCGTACGAGTATCTTATACTAGTAACAGTAACATTTATATATATATATAAATTACTCGTACCATGAATCATATAGATTCAAAATATCAAAAATATAATTTCCTATGAATAATACAATTCATCCATGAATAGTAATATTCACCATAAATAGTAACTTTGACCTCTAACCGATGAATAGTAATTGTTACCCTAACTGATTACTATTCATATTACTCTAACCAGTTGCTATTCACATTACCCTAACCGGTTACTGTTCTCATTACCCTAATCGGGTACTATTCTCATTATCCTAACCGAGTCTACTTCATTTAGTGTAAGTGTCGGTTATGCTAACTTATGGCTTTCGTCACATTATTGACTACTATATTTGTTTATATTCTGGTTTGAGCTCATTATGGCAGTTACCGATAAATTATTGCGCGCTGACTGGGGGGCCTACGGAGCGACCCTAGAGCTTCTTCCTCCACAACCCTCATTATATCCCCGTAAGACCTGAAAAACCTCCATCACAACGTTGGAGGGGCGGTACGCCTTAAATGGTTTTATTACCATCTTTCAATTATAGTTTTGACCAAGTGACATTAATCATCACCTTAAGTTCACTAACCTCCATCGCCCGTAGGCCTTAGAATATTCTCTTTCCCTTATTATATGGGGTATGTTATACTAACTAATCCTCTAATGTCCATAGGACTTAATACTTAATGTACAGCTAGTACATAACGAAATGATACAATATTGATCTATAGGCAATCATCTCTATTGCCCATAGGTCTTTACATAATCTCTTTTCCTTAAGGGTATATTAGTTTAACTATTCCCCAATATTGCCTATAGGACTTAACCACTAACGTACAAATAGTACATATTTAAACATTACAATATGTCATATTGCAGACAATTAAATGTCTAAACTTACAACACATCATGCATAAACATAATAGTCATTCAAGCTGCAGACAATGCAATATTTGAACTTATCACATATGACACTTAGACATAATAGTCTATTCATATTGCAGACAGTTCAATATAAGAACTTACTACATAGAACACATAACACATAACATGACCAGTCTATTCATATTGCAGTCAATTAAATGCTTAAACTTACCACATATCATACTTAGACATAATAGTCTATTCATGTTGTAATCAATTAAATGTTCGAACTTACTGATACTTTTGCGTGTATCTCCTTTCCCTGGTCCGTAGATGTTTCCTTCGTTGCGTCTGGATCGGGTTCTTATAACCAGAAAATCAACAGTTATTTTCAATCTTATTTCATATATAAAACTAAATAAAATGTAAAAATTCTACGTTTTATTTTCCAATCATGAACTTAGGGTCTAAAATCCCATTTTCCACATTTCTACTGACTTTTGGTAAAATTACCATTTTGCCCCTAGTAGAATTTTCTCACTTTTTTCCTCTCTTAATTCTTGAACCGTGCCTTAAAATTCTCAATTATGGCCTTAGGACAACATTTTTAGCCTTAACTGCCCTTTTTCTAACTTTTGACAAAATGACCATTTTGCCCCTAACTTTTGGTAAAATGACCATTTTACCCTTATTTTACTTTTCTCACTGTAAACCCACTTTCCATTAGTCTAAAACCTAAATTTAGTCCTTAGAATATTATTTTAATTATTCTATGACATTCACGGTCTTTTTTGAACTTTTCAGAAATTTTTGGTCAAAATGACCATTTTACCCCTGACGGGTCTTGAGATCGTATCATTTTCACTTTAATATTCTATCGGATTATTCTACGCCCAAAAATCATAAAGTAACATATCTTAGGCTTTATCGAGCTTTTATAGCATTAATTGCTGAAATTCTCGATTTACTATTTACCGACCCTCGGGCAGTACTATTCTGACCCTCGGTCGTGAATACTCTTTTTCCTGGGCCTAGGTCACCGAGGGGGCTCAGGTTTCCATCCCGATCACATTTTTACCCTTCGGTTCCTAAAATACCTTTTTGTGCCGTTTTTGAAATTTTGACAACATTTCTACTTAATTTTTGGGTTCCCGGCGTTTAGGATACGCCTCAAAACCATCTAACCAAATTTTATTCTACCATGTACTATACTAGAGGCCTATATTTTTACGTAAAACTCAACTTTTACGTAAAAATATTCACATTCCCATACATTTCTTTATCCATCATTTTCATCCATTTTTCTTACAATTTCACATGATAAAATACATAATTAATTCATAATCATTCCAATACATAATTTAAGAAATGAAGGGACCGAAATCACTGCCGAAATCATCCCACCGGCGATCGAACGTACCATTTGGTCTCACGTGCACAAACTTTTTCTCTCCGTTATTCACTTTCCCAATTCCTGTTTGCAAATCTGATGCCGCGGATGTGTCCAGAGCGTAGAAAATAGGCCAACGGGCCAATTTTCAATTTTTGGTCACCGGGTCGCCGTTGACCGACGCTGACTTCCATTGACTGGTGTTGACCAGCCGTTGACCGGTGTTGACTAGTAGCGGTTTGGGTCAAGCTTGTTACCAAAACATAGATCTTGACGAGAGGAACCCATTGGTGGTGTCAATTTCACCAATCGAGCCTCCTATCGCCGGAATCGAACCCTCGAAAAACTGATGGCGGCAGCGTTATTCAATCTCCGTCGTGTCGGGATTGTTGCCTAAAATTGGGTTAGGGCTTTTGTTCCCCGTTCTTCTATGAGCATTTTGAGACTGGTGGTGTGGCTCATCTCCACCGGAATCAGCGGATTCCACGACGGCGATGGCGCGATGTTGGACGGTGCAATCCAACGGTTGTTGAGTTAAAATGAGGCCTGGGTTTTGTTCTACTCTTCACCATAAATCCATTGGGACCGGAATCGTGACATTTAGATGTCGGATGGTGGAAAAATGGCCGATCAAAATTTTCATCTCCGGTGATATTCGGGTGGCGGGTGCGGCGTTCTCCGGCGTCGGTTCCGTCGATTCGGCACATTGTTGGACTCAGCTCAGCGAGAGCTTTTCAACAATATCGGCAGTGTCGAAAATGGACATCATTTTCGATGGTCGGCTACTGTTCACTTTTGGGGTGGTGTGGAGGAGAAAATAAGATAAGGCAAAATTATGAGGGCCTTATTTGAAATATCCAATTTTTCGCCCTTATATACACTTTTTTGTTCAAAATTTCAACATGAGCTATCCTGAATAATTTAGGCGTGCTGAACCCAAATATATCAATTTTACTTTCATCCGAGGTCATCTTGACTAGTTTCCGATACTGCAAATTCCTGGTCAAAAATTACCTTTGTGCTCAATTAACTAATTTGAACATTCTGATAGGTTATATTGACTAATTTGGGCGTACTGAACCCAAATTTATTAGTTTTATCTTCATCCAAGGTCATCTTGACCAGTTTTCTGGTACTGCATATTTCCCTGTCAAAATTTACTTTTTGTGCTCAAATGACTAATTTGAGCATTCTGATCCCAAATATATCAGTTTTATATCAAGAAAAGGTCATCTTGACCAATTTCTTGATAACTGCGTATTCCTTTGTCAAAAATTGTATTTTATGCTCAATTGACTATTTTGAGCATACTGATTATAAATATATCATTTTTATATCAAGAAAAGGTCATCTTGACCAATTTCTTGATACTGCGTGTAACACACACACACACACATAACACATTACTACCATAACTCTTTCGTCTTTTAGTGGACTTGTCTTACCACAAGTCACCTTCTAGAGCTCTCAATACCGAAATGGCACCGTCTTTTTCTGTTTCGGCTCTGTGAAATTTTTCCACAACCGAATTTCTCACCTTTAACACTGTCAGAACATTTTATCACGTTCTAAACAATATTAATTCATTCAATTCACATTTTAAACCTAAAAATCATAATGTACATTCAATGTACCTATTTTTTGAGAATAGTGAAATTTCTCGGTTGTCACAAAACTTGATTCTAGCCTTGAGAATTCTATTTAAGCTATTCTAAGGCTCTAACGGTCCTTTCCGAGCATTTCAGAAATTTTAATCAAAATGATCCTGAATAGTAACTTTGACAGTGAATAATACTATTCACATAAATAGTACTACTTATGTGAATAGTATTTTGCCTTGATTGTGAATCTTGTCATTTTAATGCTTAGACTGGGTTTTCTAAGCACAAAAATCATAAAATAATTTTTCTTAAGCTTTACTAAATTTTTACGGCATCATCTGCCACCATTCCCCTGTTTACTATTTACTGACTCTCAAGTGGCACTGTTCCGACCTTAGGTCACCGAGGGGGTTCGGGTTTCCAACCCAATCACATTTCACCCTTTGGTTCCTAATGTGACGCCCCATGCCCTCAGTGGCCCGGACTGTCACCGAAAACTTACTTACTTTAAAAGATACTTATACTTTCTTGGAATTGATACTTAACTAGATATCATAAATTTAGGGATTTGTTTTTTGAACATGTACGTATTTACTGTGTACGTACATATACCGTTTACTATTCAAAATACTATTTAATAGTTACTATTTAAAAATACTATTTAACGGTTATTATTTAAAAATACGGTTTACGGTTACTATTTAAAAATACTATTTAACGGTTACTATTTTAAAAATACTGTTTAGTGATTACTATTCACAAGTACTTTTTGATGGTTACTATTCAAAATACTATTTAACCATTACTACAAATACTGTTTGACAATTACTATTTAAAATACTATTTAACCATTACTATTCAAATACTAATATTCAAATTTACGGAAGATAAACTCGCGGTGTCTCCATACCCTTGCCCTCACATCTGCCTCTGCCGCCGCCATTGCCCATTGGGGTTTAAGCCATAGGACGCTTACCTACAGCATGAATATACTATGTGAGCTTTATGCCCAGTAAGTACAACATGTTTACCGCACAACATGTTTAAGCATAAAACATACTTAAAATCATATAACATATTAGGTATCAACATATATCGTATTAACCTATCACATAACAAATCATCATATAACATATCAATGAATATGAACTTTACATACTTTATGCAAAACAGAAACATCATGATCTGAATGCATCTAGAAGCATGGTGAACTAAGCTGTACCGTGAACTAAGTTTGATTTGGTTATGTTCATTTATGCTTCATTATACTCTTTTCTTTCTCTTGTCTACTTGGGGCCCGTGTGTTAGTACCGTATGTGCACAGACCATCGGTAACGCCCGTGGTTAAAAATTCAGAGAGCCATCAACGGATGCTCAACTTTCTGCTTTAACTTACTTTAAAACCCTTTCGACTGAAAGAGCCGATACGACAAGCCTATACTTTCTATCTTGTTTATCTTTTCTAGCCAACTACTTCTATAAGCTGTCCCTAGTCCTATGAGGTAGGGACGTATGGCATCTACTTATTCTTTCATCAATCTACTCGATTGTGAAACTATATGCTCTTAAATATGCGATGCAACATCGTGTGCATGGCATACATATTTTAACATACTGTAAAACATCATTTAACATCATTTTATTCATGCCTTAGACGATGTCACGGCCCAAAATTTAGACACGTGACACGGCAGCCAAATCATAATATCAACCCGAGATTTAAGGAAAACATTTATTACAAAAAATGGGTCAACATTATAATTTAGCTAAGCCTAATTATTTATAAAGTAGCATCATAACCACAAAACAAAATAAAGTAGAAAGTAAATACCTTTTAATGCGGAAATCAACACAAAATCGGTTTTCAAAAGAAATTACCAACCATAAATATTCCCAAGCATGAGATTTGAATAACGTGAAATAAAGTACAAACTTAAAGTTTCATTACATCAGAACGAGAAACAGAAAGAAGAAGATGGAGAAAACGAATAGCATCATCTTCGGTAGTAACAGAATAGCTCAACAATTTTCAGAACTACTACCTCCCGCACCTGGAAGTAGTCATTTCGAAATCACAAAGAAAAAGGGACGTGAGCGCTGGCTCAGTAGGACAGAAACAAAGGTGGGTTAACAGATAACATTTAAAAATATGGCATAATATCCGTTTCCAAAAATAATCAACAATTAAAAAAAAAACATTTTTAATGCAAGTTTTATTCTGCTGAGGACTTAGCGTAGCTGCAATATACGTGCCCCAATATTAAAATAATAAATCATTAAAACAAACCATCATATTATGAGTGAGGACTTGTCGTAGCTATAATATACGTGCCTCGAATTTGAATTATCCTAGATCATCTCGTTACGGTATAAATAGGCCGAACGGCCATGCGCAGGTTTAGGGACCTTCCCCCATGGCGTCAACTTTGGGACGCATGCATCATTTACAATGATCGTGAACTAGAGCTCAATTATGTTCACCGGATTATTCAAAAGATGGTATTTACCAAGTTATATTATGCCATAAATCAAAACACGTTTTAAAATTACACATTTAATTAACAAATACGTTGCATGCATTTATTTCATCAAAAACAATATAATAATTTCATAAACTGAAAACAGCATGCCATTGATAAAACAGGGGAATTTAAAACACTTGACCACTCCCAGAAAAGGCTTGAACGTCCTACCTCGATTATCGCACAAGCGTTGCGATAACGTGATCCATCAATCAAGCAAGAACGTCAAATAAATCCTATAATCAAAACATATGATCAGTCTAGGTCTAGACATAATCATCCAATCATTTTAGTGTGCCACAAAAGATTTTAAAACGTTTAATAAACATTTGGGATTTAAAATTTGTGAAAACTCTAAGTTAGGATATTTCTGGTCATGGGCAGACTGACCTAGGCTGATTGTAAAATCCATATCAATTTATTTTTCATCCCAAAAATTCTAAATTTTTAATATGTAAAACTAGACATCCGTAGCTTTAATTCCATATAATTTTTATAATTTTTGGACATCGTTTGTTCATTCAACTAGGCCAAAAACCGAGGGTTGTTTTCAGGCATAAAAATCTGGGTTTCAGTTTCGGTTCAAAACCTTGCAGTTCTGTCCGCCTATTTTAGAAAAATATTTTGACTGGGCAAACGGAGGATTTTGGTTCTGAAATTTTGTAGGCATTTAGGGGACATCTTGTTTTAATTTTAGGCTCAAGAATCACTCAAAAATCGTTTTTTAAACTCAAGTTATGGCTGACACAAATTTACTGTTCATATGGTAATTTTCCAGATTTCCGTTTTTCTGTGTCCTAATTTCGATTAGCCTCAAACCAATTCAATTTTCATCCAATGATCACGAAATTTTATGGAAAACCTTATTTATATGTCATTAACACAACCCAAGAATAAAATTGACAAAATCATAAAATCTTACACATATGATAATAGGGTTTTTGGAAAAGGGATCAATGAGGAAAAATTTTAGGGTTTGAGAGAAAAATCACACCTTGTTTGTGCTGCCCTATTTTTGATGCTTGGTCTCCCTTTTGGCTGAATTTGTGTGAGTATTGGAGTCTTCAAAACAGTATGGAAATAGTGGAGAAACCCATATAAATTTCGGATTTAAAATCAAAAAGAGAAGGAAGGAAAAAGTTTGATTTCTCACCTTGTTTTTGTCTCAAAAGTTGTTGAATCTTTGAGCTGCCTTTTGGTAGGTTTTGTTTAATGTTTTGGGTGTGTTTTGGGAGAGAAAATTCAGAGAGGGGAGAGCGGAAAGCTGGCCGAAATTTTGAGGGTGAAAGGAGGGGTGAATGAGAGTTAAAAGGGGGTTTTTATACTAGGTTTTTCTTTCCCTTTCTCTTCCTTGTTTGGCTGAAAATTTTAAGGGGCAAAAGGGAAAGTTTTTGTGCTGTTTTGAGGCTAGGGTTTTCTCTCTTATTTCCCCTTAAGTGGCCAAAAATTATCACTTAGTTTTTAAGGAAAAATAATTTGAATTTTAATTGAGTTTTAACCTAGCTTTTAATTCAAATAAAATCTCCTTTATTTCCTACACTTTATGGCCGAATTTCTTCTTTATATCTAAGGAATGAAATTTGAATTTGAATCCTTCTTGGATTTGTGGAATTTAAATTTTTAATTTAAAATCCCAAGTGATGGCCGAATGTTTTAGGGTTTCTTTTTTGAAGTTCAAATTGTTGACTTTTTGAGCGAAATTTGACTAGGAAACCAACCTAGGGTTTCCAAAAGATTTTTAAATTAATTTTTGGCTCACTAATTTTATTTAAGTTATATATTGACCCTTAAATAAAATTTAAGGCGTCACAGACGAAGTTGTACTTACTCAGATTGCAGAGATTGCATACCCGCGCCTTTAATAATTTACAGGTGACTGCCTGTCATCAATAACGTTCTTTATCAGCATCTTCGTAGAGTCACTAATACTGTTAGTGACTATTACTTGTGTTTCTATATGGTACCGAGGCCCATCGGTACCCTATTGGCCTACTATGGGGATTTGGTGTCTAACTCGTATCGTGTTTAATCAATCGTCTACTTGACAGACCAATCATCATTCCTCACAGTGTTGTTTGAAACGCGGTGATCCTTGACTGGTTTACCAGGTTTACCACCCAGTCAACTGACTGGTTATCTCGCGTGTTGGTAACTAAGTAGTCTACTGGGTTACTATGCGTAAACTGGTGTAGTAACCGACCGGGTTACTTTGCTTATTGGGGTGTAGTAGCCTACCAGGCTACTATTCCTTATTTGGTGGAATGGCTCACCGGGCCACTATGGCTCGTTTGGGGTAGTAGCCTACTAGGCTACTAAGGCTTGTTTGGTGTGGTAGCCTACCAGGCTACATACACCGTTTCTCTTTGAAAAAAGTGTAGGTTGACTTAAAAATTCTTAGAAAAATTCTTTATTTTGGAACCGTCCCCTTATCACCCCATTGAAAGGTGGGGGACGTTTTTATAAAAATTATGTTTGTATTTTTAAAGTGTTAAAACACATTTTATTTTGAAGAGTATAAATCACATTTTTAAAGTTACATTTTAAAGGTGGCTTTTAAACCATTTTTAAAAACCATTTTAAAGCTTGATCGAAACGACTTTGTTTGCGATTTCAGCGAACATGAAAGTTTTCATCTGCGACAAGAAATCTCGTGTCCACCTTGGAGCCCAAATCCAACTCTAATGGCTCCTAATTCCATTAAACCCGTGGGCTTGTACCCAGTTTTTCAAAAAATTCCCAGTTTTACATCTCTGTAAAAATGGCTTTGTTTGAGGCTTGAAACGACCAATTTTTTAAAACATGCATAGGTCATCACAAAGATTTCGATGAGATCTACAAAAACTTTCGTGTTGAGCCCGAAGTCCAGTTCGGACTCTAAGGGGTCCGTTTTCACTAAAACCCGTACCTATTTTTGGGCTCGGATTTTGTTCCCAGTTTGTTTCCAATTTCGGATATCGAGTGAAAAATACTCTAAAAACCTATTTTAGGTTCGTTTTTGGCCGAGGACTATTTGACGTAAAAATGTCCGTATCAAAATTTTCTTAAAACACTGTGTTTTACCAAATCCCAAATTTGGAACCTAAATGGGTCAAAATGGCCAAAATCCCGTGGCCTTTCCTAGGGAAAGATTTATGTCCAGTCACGTTCCTAATCATTCATAGCATCACACATACAATAACCATCCGTAAAAATTGTAAACACAACCATAACCACATAAACTTAATAATGGAAACTTAAAGGCTCAAAATAAATTATTACAAACTATTTGCATAACCAAATACACATAAATGGCCTTGATCAAAACTTAAAGCCAACTAACATAAGATAGGGTTTTCGGTTTACCTTTGTGTCTTGAACTAAGCACGATTTCAACTAGGGCTTGAGGAGCCAAAAATGGTCATGGGAATCCAAGAGAGTGGGGTCTATTTTTGCTAGAAACAATACCAAAAATTTCTCTTAAAAACCAAATCAAAACAAAAACCAAAAACTACAAGGATCGGTTTTGAAGACTTACCCTTGGTGCCTTAGAATGACTTGAATTCGACTTCTCCTAACACAAGCTTGTGAGGTTTAATTTGTGGCGCCCCCGAATCCAACCACGCGATACTGTCAGGATCCGACTCTATTGTCGTCCAAGACAGCCAATGCGCCGAATTTGGATCGCCATTTTAAAACTCTTTTTCTTAAACTTTCATTTCTCAGGGCCCGAAAATTTCACCCATAATTTTTTTTTTAATACATACTTTCTCATAAAGAAAACTAAGTATAAAAGTCATGTAAAATACAACACTAACTTTTAGTTGTCTTCTTGAGTACAACATAATGTATAATATACAAAATATTTATACTGTATTTTTTTCAATAACACATTCTCTTTAATTCACTAACTTTCGAAGCTCAGCGGAAGACTTATGGTAGGACCAAGTCCACGGTGAATTCCCTATCCCTTGACACGTGCACATCTTGCCGCCATCCATATAGTCTATTGGACAGGTTTCTTACCTGCAACATGAACAAACTGATGAGCTAACAGGCTCAGTAAGTTCAAACATACTTAGTAAGAATCACATGGATTCAAAAACATTAAAAACTCAATTTTCTATGAATAGTACTATTTATCATGATAGTACTATTCACCATGAATAGTAACTTTGACCTTTGACCGATGAATAGTAACTGTTACCCTAATAGGTTACTATTCATATTAGCCTAACCGATTACTATTCACATCAGCCTAATCGGTTACTATTCACATCAGCCTAACCGAGTTTGCTATACTTAATGTAAGCTTCGATGAGCAAATTATGGCTTTTATCAAATTATTGATTATTCCTTCTCTATTTGTACTCTGGTATTGAGCTCTTTTATGACAGTACCGATAATTTATCTTGCGCGCTGACTAGGAGGGCCTAGGGAGCGACCCTAGAGCTTTTGCCTCCACAGCCCTTATTATATCCCCGTAGGACCTGAAAAACCTCTATCACAATGTTGGAGGGGCAGTACACCTTAAATGGTTTATTACTATCTTTCAATTATAGTTTTGACCAAGTGACATTAATTGTCACCTCAAGGTCACTAACCTCCATTGCCCTTAGGCCTTAGATATTCTTTTCCTTTTATTATGTGGGACCTGTTATACTAACTAATCCCTAAATGTCCATAGGACTTGATACCTAGTGTACAACTAGTACATAACAGAGTAATACAGCATTTTATGTTGTAGACATGAAAATGCTTGAACTTACCAATACTACGATAATGTCCACTTCCGGAACTCCTCCGCAGTTCTATCTCTAGTTTGGGTTCCTACAGACATAATATTGTCTATTAATACCCTATATTAATTATCACTTTAATATACATTCATTTCACTTAACAATTCAACATATCTTAACTTTATTTGTGGTACACGGCCTGCAACACGCCCGTGTCCCAGCCCATGTACCTCTCGAGTTCACTGTACACGCCTGTGTATTATTTAAACTCTAGATTTTCAACTCTAAAATCTTTATTTTGGGTTCTAAAATTTTATTTAAGTCATTCTAGGTCCTTTAGGGTCCTTTCCGAGCATTTCAGAAATTTTTAGTCAAAATGACCATTTTGTCCCTAATGGGTCTCGGGGCCGTAACTATTTCATTCTATCATTTTTCTTAAATTTTCTAAGCCCAAATATCTTAAAATAATATTTCCTAGGCTTCTATACCATTTTACAGCTTAATTTGCTATAAAATCTCAATTATCATTTTTTCGGCCCTCGGTTACTATTCATCCATTACCTAGGCTCGTTTCTCGTTTTTTGAGCATTTCAAAGCCTCAAATGGCCATTTCACTACTCCTGAAATATTTTTCATCCAATCCCCGGCCCTCGTTCCCCGAGAGGCTCGGGTTTCCTATCCCGACCTAATTTTCCCCTCGTTTCTCAAAATACCCCTAACATGAATTTTTTCCCTGTTTTAGGCATTTTAGTCATTAAGGGTCAGTTTACTTTTCCTCTTGGGTTGGTTTTCCATTTTCAATCCTAACCAATCGAGGGGTCCCGGTTTCCTTTCTGAGTCTAATATTTTACCCCTCGTTTCCCAAAACGCCCTTATGCCGTTTTAAAAATTTTGGCAGCATTTCCGCTTGTATTTTAAGGTTTCCCCGGCGTTATGCACGTCTCAGAACCTTTGTACCTGCCACGTACTATACCAGAGGCCTATTTTATACAAAGTTTCCAAACTTTGTATAAAAATTTTCTACATTAACCAATATTCAAAAATCAACACTCAACGTCAAATTTTTTGCCAAACCTAGCCTTGGTTTATCATGTTAATCATCACCAAATGTTTTTCATCACAACATTCCAATATCACACATCACTCTTAGATTTTCTAATGTGCAAATCAACATTAAAACCTAACCAAATTTTCAATTCAACCCTAGCATTAGCCACGGATTTTCATGCAAAATCACATAGAAAATCTTGTTTTCCTTCCTAGGGTTTTTGTCAACATTACACATTCCTATTCAACACTAAAAATTTCCCATTTTCTAGTGTTTATCACCCATGGATTTTAGCATGAAAATGCATTAAATTTTCTTGTTTCTTGATTTCAATTCATGCTTAATTCAACATGTAATCAAATGAGCATAAACACGAAACCAAATCACAAATTTCAAATTCATTTTTCTCACCAATAATGCCACGGATTTTTTCATGAAAACATGCAAAATTTTTGCTTGTTTCTTAATCCTAAGTTATGCTTCAAATTCTAAAACACCCACTAATTATAACACCAACAAAACATGAATTTTTTTATCAATGTTTCTACACCTTCATACCCACGGATTTTCACTAAGAAAATCAAGTCAAATTGCTTCAATTTGGAAGCTTACCTTATCTATTTGATTGCTTAATGCTAGAAATGCAATGGAAGCTAATTTTGGTGTGAAATTTTGGACAAAATTTGGCTTAAATGGGGGGAAAAGCCCACAGTTTTTGGCTGCTCAAGAATGGCAAAAGTTTGGCCAATTTTTTTCATTTTTTTTTTGAATGGATTTTGAAGCCTATTTATAGGCAAAAACCAAGGACCATTTAGCAAAATTTTTTCCAACAATTTGCTAATTGTTCAAGGGCTAAAGTGTAATAATTTTGGGCCAAAAATAGAATTTTTTTCTCCCTTTCCAAGGGGCCGAATGGCCTTTTAAAATTTTTTCTAAAATTTTTTTTATATCATTTTGGTATGATCTTAACCCTTGATCAAAAAGGGAAATGATCCTAGCCCTACACCTTTTTATAATACTTTCCAAGCCTTTAAAAAAAAAACATTTATGACATCACACATATGATGTCATCCTATTATATATGGATTAATTCACTAACTAATTTGTGGTCAAATTTTGAACGAAAGTCAAACTGAACGGAACTTTATCCAAATCGTGTAGGTGGGTTCCGGGCACCTCCGGTGCGATCGGTTTGTTTTATTTTGCTTCCGTTTGGCCAAAATTCTCTACCATAAATTTCTATCTTTTTAGTGCATTTTAGTGCACTTCCTAGGGTTTTCGGCTCCATTTTCGAACCGTCTCACCTGATTCTGTTCAGTAAGATTTTCCATCCTCGAACTCACTCACTTTAATATAGCCGGAACATTTTTATAATATTCACAATGGTATTAAAACATAACTTTTTCATAATTTATTCATTAAAATTTATACATACATAAAATTTTAATCTACTCTGAGAATCTAAAATCCCCGGTTATCACATAATTTTTTGGTAGGCTTTTGGGTGTGATTTGAGCTTGAAAATATCGGGGTTTGGGGACCTTAGAGTTGTCAATTACAGCAAGGAGTAGAGGGAGAAAGTGAAGTAAGCTTTTGGGTGCCAAAGTAAGGGAAACAAATCACTTGTGTAAAGGGTGCCTTTTATAGGCAAAATTAATCAAGCTTACTTAGACTTAATCCTAATCAATTGTCCACCAAATTAGCCAAATCATGGGACAAATTGTTGCCCATTTTCAGACCAAAATGGGCGTGAGCTGCTGCCTTAAATGGGAGAAGAATAAAGAAACATTTGTTAAACATGCTTTTGAAACCCTATGAATATTTTATTCAAGTGTGTCATGGCTAGGGCAATTTTTTTATAGCCACCTTTTGGGCTATGAGTAGCCATTTTCAGCTGCCTTTTGCAGCTAGGGGCATGGTTTCTAAGTGCCAAATTTCATCTGTGTTGGCTTCTCATCGTAGTCTAATTTTATATTGCGGTGTTTGGTCCTTTCTCGGCAATGTTCCAATTTTCACCTGAAAATTAGATTTTTGAATTTGATTTTTGTACTGTAAATTCCTAGTTGTTTTATACTGTCTAAGAGCCCATTATCAGTCTCATTTACTGTTCATATCCTATACTATGGTTGTGTCTACATTGTGTTATCCTTTCGCACGTAAACCGAGGCATTCCTAGACGAAATTTCAGACACAGTCTCTCTTGACTAATTTGGATGTGTTGATTCTATTTTTATCTGTTTTACATCCATCAGAGGTCATCTGGACCAACTTTCAGGATCAGTTGACCCTATCTCGAAAAACATGGCATGTGCTCGATTGACTAATTTGGATGTTCTGAGTCCAAATATATCAGTTTCAGAGCGAGTAAAGGTCATTTTGACCTCATCCTGATACTGCGTATCTCTCAAACTAAAATTCCCGTTTTATGCTCAATCAACCGAATTGAGTCTACTAACCATTCATATATCAGTTTTAGGTCAATTTAAGGCCGTCTTGGCTAATAACTTAATACTACAATTCTCACTATTTACTATTCACTGTATATCACTTAACTGACCAGTCTGAGTGCTCTGACTCTGATTTTGTCAGTCTCTACGTGAGAGGAGGTCATTTAGACCATTTTCTCGATATCGTACCCTTACTAGGGTTATCTCTTGCTATCGTGCTCAGATGTTCGGTCTGACCATTCTAGTGGTCTGTTCACTAGTTTTGTGTCAAGAAATGGTCATCCAGACTAGTTTCCTGACACTGGGTGTCTCACACATACATGCACATAATAGGGTAGACTAGGTTCACTGTCGATCACCCTTTTCATTGCATGAATAATACTTAAACAGTACTGTATCTGTTTAATCTATCAACTAGAAATTATACTGTATTTTTGAACTTAATTACTCTCCACATAGTAATTAGGTTTCACGTATTACGAAAGCCTTAAAAAATGGCTCTTAATCCCATACACGGCCTTCTGTGTGGGTCCTTACACGGGCTTGTACCAGGCAATACGGGAGTGTATCAGTTGAGGTTGCTCAACATGGCCATGTCCTGGAAACACGTTCCTCTACCCGAACAGTACACGGCCATGAACCTGACCGTGTCACACTACACGGCCATGTACACTCACACAGCCTTTCATACTTAAACAGTCCGATCGGTACACGGCCTCTTACACGATCGTGTATTAGACCGTGTTCAGCAAATTTTGCACAAAAAGCCATCAAACTAACCCAAATTCATTGCTCAATTTCTCATTATATAGAGTTTAGGTTACATGGATATGGGGGCCTTTACACCTAAAATACCCCTTCGTGCCGTTTTAGAAATTTTGACAACATTTCTGCTTTATTTTTGGGTTTCGACGTTTAGGAAACGCCTCAAAACTATCTAACCTAATTCTAATCTGCTACGTACTATATTAGAGGCCAAATTTTTATGTAAAAATCTTCACATTACACATATTTTCTTATTCGACCATTTTTCATAATAATAGTCTATAATTAACATTTAATCATCTCGATTAATAAATCGAGGAATTAAAATAGTTGAAATCACTATCGGAGTCGTTCAACGATATCCACTAGTAGGTCGACTCCAATCAGTGATCAATGGAGTCGTTCGATCTCACGTGCACAAACTTTAAATCTTCGTTCTTCACTTTTCAAGTTCTGGTTTGCAAATTCGATGCCGCAGATGTGTCCAGAATGTTGAAAATAGGCCAACAGGCCATTCTTCAATTTTTTGCCACTGAGTCACCGTTGACCAACATTGACCGGCTTTGACTACTGTTGACCGACGGCGGCATGGGCCAAAATTAGTACCAAAACGTAGATCTCGACAAGAGGAACCCATTGGTAGTGTCAATTTCACCAATCGGTGCTCGAATCACTGGAAATCGAGCCTCGAAAATCAGACGGTGGTGACGAGGTTGGTTCTCCGTCGTGCCGGCTTTGTTTCCCAAAATTGACTTGGGACTTTTGATCTACACATCATTCTGAGTCTTTTGAAACCGGTGGTGTCGCTCAACTTTGTCGGAATCGGTGAATTCCACGGTGGCGATGGCGAAGTGTTAGGCGGCACGATTCGGTGGTCGTTGAGCTGAAATAAGGCCTAGGTTTTGTTCTAATCTTCACCACGAATCCATTGGGATAGGAATCATGGCATTTGGATGTCGGATGGTGAAGATGTGGCAGATTGAATTTTTCGTCTCTGGCAGCACTCGAGCGGCATGTGCGGCTTCCTCTGACGGCCGTTCCATGGCGTCAACTTATCGTTGGATTCAGCTTGACGAGAGCTTTCCAATGGGACTGGCGTTGTCAAAAAACAGGCATCATTTTTGGTGGTCAGTTACTGTTCATTTTCGGTGTAGGGGGATGAAAGAGAGGAGAGGAAAAATTATGGGCTTTTTTTAAAATTTTTGACTTTCCACCCTTATATATACTTTTTTTGTCCAAAATTTCAACATGAGCTATCCTGACTAATTTGGGCGTGCTGAACCCAAATATATCAGTTTTATATTCATCCGAGGTCATCTTGACTAGTTTTCTGGTACTGCATGTTTCTCGGTCAAAAATTACTTTTTGTGCTCAAATGACTAATTTTAACATTCTGATTCCAAATATATTAGTTTTATTTTAAGAAAAGATCATCTTGACTAATTTCTTGATGCTGCATATTTCTGGATCCAAAAATTACTTTTAATGCTCAATTGACTAATTTGATTATACTGAATCTAAATATATTAGTTTTATATCAAGAAAAGGTCATCTTGACCAATTTCTTGATACTGTATATCTCCTAGTCAAAATTTACTTTAAACCCTAACCATTGGATCCAACTACCACATTTCCTTAAAAGAAATAAATCGATTATGACCTCATCTATTTTGTCCTTATTATAATAATCTGGGGTCAAAGTTTGACCAAAAGTCAAACCAAACGAAAATTTCACGGAAATCGCGTAGACAGGTTTCTGGCACCTTCTGTGTGACCGGTTTGCCTTATTCTACCGTCGTTTGACTAAAAATGCTTGCTAAAGTTTTTCATCTTTTTTCCCAATCTTGGTTTAGCTTAGGTAATCTCTTCGGGTTTTTGGTTTCTAAATGGCATCCTCATTTTTCCAAAAATGACGAAATTTCTGGGGAAACACCAGAGGACTTATGTAGCCATTAGCACTTAGAGAAAAAATGTTATTTATCTTATTTATTAATTAAATATTTATCTTATTTATTGAATTATAAAAATTATAATTTTACCCCTCAGCACTTAGAGAAAAAATGCTTACACCCTATGGGAGGGTGATCTAGGGTTTTTCTCCTTACAAAATGCAAGACAACAAGCTAATAAGAATATCCTGACAAATTACCATCCATTAAGGAATTATGCAGAGCTAGTATAGGCACCAATTGGATATATATAATATGGGCTCTAATAATCCATGTAACTATTATTCTGTATCGAATAAACTCTTTACAATTATTAGTTTCAGAGTCACGCCACTATAAATCAGAAATTGCACTCCCAATTATATACCGTATTGCATAAGCCAGTGATAAGTTATCGTCCAATAACCTTGTTATATATGTAAAACCCTCATATTATATCCATTATTAGCCTTAGGTCAAAGTCTGTTCGACCTACTGACCAGGCTATTTTAAAGATCCATTATACCACTGAATAAGAAAATGATTATTTACCATATATGAATAAGAAGTCATCTGTTTAGCAGACATCCCAAGGCCTTATCCATTTTCACATCCAATATAATGCCTTTAAGAGGATACCTTTAACTCCATATTAAAGCTATGATTTCAATATCTATAAACAAACCCTCCATCGTATATAAGTCATGTACCCAATGAACCAATCTATTAGCTTACTGTCTACGAGATACTTTAGCCATTGGAACTTTAAGGTACACAACTCATATACATGAAGCGATTCATCTACTTATAATTAAAATTATTATATAAACATTAAAAGCAACATGATCCACTCAAGTGGACTACGTAGGTCAATTACACTTTGATCTTGATCCAATATGTCACCACTAAGCAACATATATATGTCTCTACTCTGGAGTCAAAGCTCCAGACAGTCAAGACAAACCTTCTCCCCAGTTGGCTTTAGACAACATAATAGTCTTAACATGAGTTAGATGCTTGGTCTAATCCGATAGACTACAGACCATAGTTTAGACTACTTACTTTAGAATGTTGTCTTCTTGCATGCAAAGTCTATTGTAGGCAACATTCTAACAGTTTAACACAAGCAGTCAGTGAGCCATATTTGCTTACATTTATTTTAATATGTAAATAGAATGTGTACGTATAGCAATGTAATAAATAACTTCTAAATATAATTTTATCATCTAGTTTAAAATAAATGAAATATATATAAAATGTCTTTCTCGCTTAGGGCATTCCTAACAATCTCCTACTTGCCCTTAGCCCGCAGATGTGCCATGTTATGTATCTCCATCGTCTCGACATGCTTTTCAAAGCTTCTAGCCACTAGTCTTAGTAAAAGGATCGGTAATGTTATCCTCATATCCGACCTTATATACATCTACTAGTCCTACCTTCATGTGCCCTCTTATTATATGGTATCTCCAATCTATGTGGGTTGTCCTCTTGTGGTGCCTAGATTCCCTTGTGTTGGCAATCACCACGTTATTATCACAATAGAGTGTGATAGGCTTGTTAACACTCGGAATGACCTCAAGGTCTCTAAAGAACTTATGATGCCAAAACACTTTTTTAGATGCCTCAGTAGCAGTCACATATTCAGCTTCCATTATAGAGTCAGTAGTGCAATCCTATTTCACTTTCCTCCACACAATGGCTCTTCCTCCAAGCAAAAACAATCATCCCAAAGTTGACTTCCTCAAATCCCTATAAGTTTGGAAATCAAAATCCATGTATCCAACAAGTGTTAGGTCCCCTCCAGAATATATCAGCATATAATCCCTCGTTCTCTTAAGATACTTGAGTATATGCTTCATGACTTGCCAATTCTTTATTCTAGGGTTCGCTTGATATCGACTCACCATAACTACTGCAAAATAAATATCTATGCGAGTGCAAAGCATACGTGCATAAGACTACCTATAGCAGATGCATAAGGGACCTTATTCATACGTTTTCTTTCTTTTAATGTCATAGTATAGTCATCCATTGAAAGACTTAGACTAGCAATGGAAGACTGTGAACCTTTCTTCGCCTCTTGCATTGTATATTTTTTAATTATCTTATTTATATATAAAGCCTGGGATAATGCTATCATTTTGTTCTTTCAATCTCTAAAGAAACAAATGCTTAGAACATAATTAATTTTTCCCATTTTCCCAAGTCCTACATATCAAACTGTTGGTGCAACAAAAGTTTGAACGACGATAAATTCCCTACATCATTCTTAATGAGTAATATATCATCAACATAGAGCACCAGAAAGATCACTTTTTCATCCTTAATACGTTTACAAACACAAGGTTCATTAACGTTTTGCTCAAAACTAAATGTCTTAATCGCTTGATCAAATCTTTGGTTCCATGAGTGGGATGCTTGCTTTAATCCATAAATGGATCTAAGTAACTTGCAAACTTTTCTCTCTTAGCTTTTTGTCACGAACCCTTTGAGCTGTACCAAATGGATACTTTCCTTAATATGGCCATTCAAGAATGCCGTCTTGACGTCCATTTGTAAGATCTCATAATCGAGAGCCACAACAATGGACAGAAGAATGCAGATAGACTTCAGCATTGCTACAGGCAAAAAGATTTCATCGTAATCAACTCCAGCCTTTTGCATGTATCCATTTGCCATAAGCCCAATGACTTTGTCATATATGCAAAACCCTCATATTATATCCATGATTAGCCTTAGATCAAAGTCCATTCGACGTACTGATCAAGCTATCTTAAAGATCTATTATACCATAGAAAAATGATTATTCACCACATGTGAATAAGAAGTCATCTGCCCAGCAAACGACCCAAGGTCTTGTCCATTTTCACATCTAGTATAATGCCTTTAAGAAGATAATGTTTACTTCTCTTTAGAGCTATAATTCTAATATCTATAAACAAACTCCCATCATATACAAGTAAAGTACCTGAAGAACTGGTCCATAAGCTTTCTACCTCTGAAACACTTTAGCTATTGGAACATCAAAGTACACAAGTCATACACATAAAGCGATTCACCTACTTAGGATTAAGGTTATTGCATAATGAATGTCAAAAGTGAATTGATCTACTCAAGTGGACTACACAGATCAATTACATTTTAGTCCCAGTCCAATATGTCACCACTAAGCAATATATCTATATATCTACTTGTGTGACGGACCAAAGAATCTCAGTAGTGTTACCTAGGTTAAACTAGGGTTTTTCTAAGACTTTTTGTAAATAAAAATGTATGAAAACACTGTATTTGTAAATAAACAAATAATAGTATTAATAGAAATAAATAAATGTTTTGGAAGATTTAAAATCTCCAAAAATGATCAAAGAATAAAATTCATAATTGAGAAAGTGATTTCGGACCAAAACGCTCAAAATGGAGTGGTTTCGGTATCCGAAAAGTGTAGATATAAAGAAATGGCAAGTCAAAGAAAAAGTAAGATATAATAAGTGTTTTAGGGTTTTTAAGAATTTTGATATTGAGTTAGATCAAACTGAAAGCACGGATAGTTAGAAAAGTCCTCCGGTGCACTCCCCTAGAAATTTCGCCATTTTCAGAAAAATGAGGATGTCATTTAGAAACCGAAAACCCCAAGAGATTACCTTAGGTAAACCAAGAATGGGGAAAAAGACAAAAAATTACGGTTTTGAGTTTTAGGCAAACCAGAGTGAATTAAGGAAAACCGATCGCACCGACAGCCTCAGAAACTCGTCTACGTGATTTTGGTGCAAAAAACGTTCGGTTTGACTTTTGGTCAAAAAGTTTGATCGAAATAATTATGTGGAGTCAAAGATTGGATGAGAAACATTGAATAGATGTAAGATTACATCAAGATCTAAGGGCTAGGGTTTAAAGTCACTTTGATCCAATGGTTAGAATGCAAAGTCAACATAAAAAGTCAAGGAAAGCTTAGCAAATTTTCAAGAAAATTCTAGGGCATATTAGGTGTCAGATTTTGGTTGGAAATTCAGAAAAAAAATCTGCCTATTTTTTATTCTTTGCAAAACAGCCCTTAAAGGTTGAGAAAATTGTACAAAAAGCTTGCAAAAATGCCTCAAAACATTTGCAAAATGGTCCCTCATCTCTTTGGCTATAAAGTACACGATTTTGGCCATGAAAAACCAGAAAAAAAATTTGTGTTTTTCTACCTCCAACTAGCCGTGAGCTTTCTCATCATAGCCAAGTTAATTTCTTCAAAAATTTTTCACAAAAAAAGTGTGTAGAATCCATCCTTAGCATCAAGAGATGAACAAAGCAAGGTAAACCCTCCTTTTTCTAAGTTTTCTTCTCATTTTCTTTGTTGAAAAACCGTGGGAATCTAGTGGATTTTGGGGTGAAATTTTGATGGTTGTTTTGTTGGTTTTGTCTTGGAAAAACAATGTTAGCAAGTGATGAAGTAAAGCCATGAACTAAGGTGCAAAAATTAGAAATTTTCATGTTGGTTTCTCACCAAAATCTGTGGGATACCAACCTGTTTTGTGTTGGATATTAAGTGTAGATTTTGATTGGTTTTTGCTTAAAAGAATGTTAATGGTATAAGGCTAAAACAAGTAAAGACTAACGGCATGAAAAAAAAAATCAAGTTTAGTGCATGTTTTGCTCACAAAATCCGTGAGCTATTCATGGCATGGAAGGGTTAAATTTTGATGTAAACTTGGTTGGTTTTTTATGTTGAAAAACATGTGGAAATGTGATGAAAGAAAAGCATGAAATGGAATTGAAAAACACAAACTTTATGCTTGTTCTTCAATGGAAAATCCGTGATGAGTTAGATTAAATTTTGTGTTATAATAGACATATGTTGGTGTTAGATTAAATTACGTGATGCATGAAATTTTGTGATGAGTTAGATTAAATTTTGTGTTATAATAGACATATGTTGGTGTGGAAAATGAATAGTGAAAAATGCGGTTTTGAAACAAAAATTTTGTTTAAAGATTTTCTTAATGAAAACTGTGTGTAGTTTATAGGTAAAAAGGTTAAGTTGGTGTGATATGTTATGGAATGAAATAATGTGTAAAATGTGAATTAGACTGAACCTAAAAATGAGAAAGAACGAGTTGAAACCCCGTTAGAAATGCTTAAGTTTTAATGGAAAATTTTACATAAAAAGTTTGTAACTTTTACATCAAATTAGGTTTGTGGTATAGTACGTGGCAGGATAGAATATGTTAGATAGTTTCGAGGCGTTTCCTAAACGCCGAGAACCTAAAAAATTAAGCGAAAATACTACCGAAATTTTAGGGGGCCCGAAGGGCATTTTAGGAAACGAGGGGTAAAATAAGGGTCGGGATTTGAAAGCTTAAGCCCCTCAGGGACCTAGGCTCGAGGAAGGGCAATGGAAGATTTTAGAAGTAGTGAAATATCAATTTGAGATCCCGAGAGTTTAGAAAAACGAGAAACGACTCCAAGGGTCGGAATAGTACCACCGAGGGTCGGGTGAATAGCAACCCGAGTATTTCGGCAAGAAATGTCATAAAAGCTTGGTAAGACCTAAAGAAAGTTATGTTATGATTTTTGGGAATAGAAAACCTAAGTAAAATGCTAAAATAAAAATTTTGTGGTCTAAGGACCCGTTAGGGGTAAACTAGTCATTTCGACTAAAAATTTTAGAAATGTCAAAAGAGGAGCATTGAACCCCCTACAAGGTCATTTTATGACTTTTGGGCTTAGAAAAGCCAGTTTAGGTAGTAAAATAAAATGTTCACAGTCTAGGTTAAAGTTACTATTTACGATAAATAGTACTATTTATAGTCAAAGTTACTATTCATCATTTTGACTAAAAATTTCTGAAATGCTCAGAAAAAATCGTTAGAGCCCCAGAAGAGCCTAAATAGGTTTTTAAAGGTCAAAATCAGAGTTTAAGTATGAGAAACGGAGAAAATCCCATTAGGGGCAAAATAGTTATTTTGCCTCAAGTTTGGGACAAGATGGTCATTTTGCAAAAAGGTTTTAGAAAAGTTTAAATAGAATCGTTTAGGCTTTAAATGCTATCATAAGGCTTTAATTAAGTTTTTAAAAGCCAAAGTTCAGATTTTAGTGAACAAAAGCAATTTAATAAAATTGTAATTAACCGACAACCTTGTTGTTTATAGGAAACCCAACCAGAGATGGACATAGGAATTCAAAGAACCCGAGAAAGCTTACTTTAGCATAAACACTGTAAGTATAGATATTTAAATGTCTACGCACGAACTGACTTACCATAGAATTTTTTATATATATAAGTTATATATTTTGTGGCATAATAATCTAACATGTTCACGAAGTTAGAAAAGCACAAAATACTAAGGTATAGAAAGATAAATATAAGTAAGATAATAAGACTGAAAATATAAGATTAGCATACCGGCCTCCCCAGATGTGAGGTTTAAGAATAGCTTCCACCCTAGAAGTGTGGTGCTACCCTAAGAATAAGGTAGTTAATGGCTTAATGTGCTACCCTAAGTGTGGTAGTGCAAGGATTGACCTTGGGGTTGATTGATGGGTCGCTCCCCCTTCCCCCACTGGTCTACACGCATTAGGTATGTCTAACCACGGGCCCATAAGTGAAAGATAAAGAAAGAACAGAAAAGAAAAAAGAAAAGAAAAGAAAGAAAAGAAAAAGATAGAATAGAAAGAACCAAGAAATCATAAAAACAGAAAATAGACACACATAAGAAACTAACCTTAAGTGTTATGCATAAATCATGTTTTATCTGCATATTTGTACTTACTGAGCTTTAGTTCACAAGTCTATTCATGATACAGGTAATAAGGGTAAGCAACCTGCATTATGAAAAGAGAGTTGAAGGGTTGGCAGGCAGATTCCCATAGTGTCATGGATGGGTTATGGATCCACTTAGCAAATTATCCACTGTGAAAAGAGTATAGTAGAAAAGTGTACGTATAAATGTATAAAGACAAGATAAGTATATTATATATAGAAGTGAAGCAAGTTTAAAAGTATACTTATGTAATAAAGTATGTTTATATTACTAAGTATTTTAACGAAAATAAGATCATAAGTATTTTACAAAAAATGAAATTGAGTAATATATATGTGATTTCCAAGAACTCATATTTTCTATTAAAAAAAAATATCCATGGTTTTTCAACTACCAATCTTTTAAAGAAAAGCAAGTTAAGTAAGAAGAAATAAAGAGCAAAGAAAGAAAGAAAGAGAGTGGACAACTCGAGCTAGTCGGGTGGCCCACAAGAGTTGGTATTAGAGTAAGCGGTTCTTCCACTGACCTTCCATGACATTTCGGTATCTGCACCTGCTCAATCCAAGTAAGTTAGTCTTTAGATAATTATTATATTTCTATGAGTACTAAACCATGTCGCTATTATTTGTAATAGGTTACCCAGTAACATGGTTCGTACACCAGCTAGGCAAACTCAAGAAACTGATTTCATTGCTGTACTAGCCAATATACAAGCTCGGTGTGATGCCCCGTGCCCTCAGTGGCCTGGACCGTCACTTAAAAACTTGTTACTTTAAATAATACTCATGCTTTCTTGTAATTGATACTTAAAATTACTTAATTAGATACCATAAATTTTAGGATTTTTTTTGACTGCGTACAATTTACTATTCACATACGTGACTATTAACAACTACTATTCAAAAATACCGCTTAACGATTACTATTCAAAAATACTGTTTAATGATTACTATTCATAAATATTATTTAATAGTTACTGTTCAAAAATACTATTTATCGGTTACTATTTAAAATACCATTTAACGGTTACCAGTCAAAAATACTATTTAATCATCACTATCCAAATTACTATTTAATGATTACTATTCATAAACACTGTTTACTCAAAAATTATGTGGAAGAATACTCGTGGTGTGTCCACAACCTCCCCTCATATCCGCCTCCGCCGCCATCATCACCCATAGATGATTAAGCCATAGGATGCTTACCTACAGCATGAAAACACTTCATGAGCTTTACGCCCAGTAAGTACAATATGTTTATCGCAAAACATGTTTAAATATAATACATACTTAAAATCACATAAACATGTCATATACCATGCTATAAATCACATATCATCACATAACACATCATTGAATATAAAACTTTGTATACATTATGTAGAACAGAATACATCGTATACTAAAATGCATCTTACTGTAACTAGAAGCATAGTGAACTATAACTAATGCATGATCCGGTTATGTTCATTTATGCTTCAAACTTCTCATTTCTCTTTCTTCTTGTCTATTTAGGGCCCGTGTGTCATACCATATGTGCACAGACCATCGGTAATGCTCGTGGTTAAAAAGTCGGAGAGCCATCAACGGATGCTCAACTTTCTGCTTTAACTTACTTTAGAAACCTTTCAACTGAAAGAGTCGGTACGACACGCCTATACATTTTCATTTTGTTTATCTTTTCTATCCACATGCTTTTCTAAGCTGTCCCCAATCCTACGCAGTAGGGATGTATGGCATCTAACGTATTTTTTCATCAATCTACTTGATTGTGAAACTATATGCTCTTTAATATGCGGTGCAACATCGTGTGCATGGCATGCATATTTAACATACTGTAAAACATTATTTTTAACATCATTTTATTCATACTATAGGCAGAGTTGTACTTACCTAAATTGCAAGCAAAATTGTGTACTCGTGCTCACACCTCTATCAGCTTACAGGCTACCACCTGTTATCAATAACGTATCTCATCATCACCTTTGCTGAGTCACTAATACTGTTAGTGACTATTACTTGGGTTTCTATGTGGTACCGAGGTCTATCGGTAACTTATTGGCCTATTTTGGGGATTTGGTGTATATCGCCTGTCGCATATGATTAATTGTCTTCTTGATAGATTAATCACCGTTGCTCACAGTATCGGTTGAAACACGGTCTTTGACTGGTTGCCAACTAGTTAACTAACTGGTTACCTCACGTATTGGTAACTAGATAGCCTACCGGGTTACTATGCGTAAACTTGGTGTAGTAACCGACCGGGTTAATTTACCTGTTTGGGTGTGATAGCCTACCGAGCTACTATTCCTTATGTGGTGTACTATGGCTTGTTTGGTATAGTAGCCTACTGGGCTACTAAGGCTTGTTTGGTGTGGTAGCCTACCGGGCTACACACACTGTTTTGTTTATTTAAGAAAATCGTTTTGGTTTACTTATAAAACTTCTTGGAAAAATTACATGTTTAGAACCCGTCCCCTTGTCACGCATTTGGAAGGTGGGGGGAGTTTTTATGAAAACCATGTTTATATTATAAAGTGTTAAAAATACATTTTTATTTGAAGTATGTAAAACACATTTTTGATGATTGCATTTTAAAGGTGGTTTTGAACTATTTTTGAAAACTGTTTTTAAACATGGTCGAAACGACTTTCTTTGAGATTTTGGCAAACATGAAAGTTTTTGTTCTCGACGAGATGAACAAATCTCATGTTCACCTCGGAGCTCATATCTAATTCTAACTAGACCTAATCTTACTAAATTTGTGGCCTATGTGCCCAATTTTTACAAAAATCCTAGTTTTGCGTTGTTTTGAAAACGGCTCTGTTTAAGGCTCGAAACAGCCAAATTTTTAAAATACGCGTAAGTAGTTTTCAAGGCCTTGACAAGATCTACAACTTTTGTGTTGAGTCTGAGAACTGTTTCGGAATCTAAATGGTACATTTACCCAAGGCTAATTTCTGGGTTCGGATTTTGTTCCCAGTTTTGGGCACCGAGTGTTTTTGGCCAAAGGCTATTAGACGCAAAAATGACCGTATCAAAATTTCCTTACACTGTGTTTTACCAAATCCTAAATTCGAAACCTAAGGAAGTCGAAATGGCCAAAATCCGTGGCTATTTCTTGGGGATAGATTTATGTCTAGTCACATTCCTAAACATTTGTAGCATCACATATACAATAGTCATTCGTAAAAATTGTAAAAACAACCACAACCACAACCACATAACCTTAAAAATGGAAAGCTAAGAGCTCAAAATAAAATTATTACAAACCATGTGCATAACAAATACACATAAATGGCCTTGATTAAAAACTTAAAATCACTAAATCACCAAAAGGGAAGGTTTCGGTTTTTACCTCTTGGGTTATAGTTCAAGCAAAAATCCAAGCTAGGGCTTGAGGAACCAAATGGTCATAGGAAACCAAGGGGAATGAGGTCCGTTTTTGCTAGAAATAATACCAAAATTTTTCTCCTAAAAATCAAACCAAAACAAAAACTAAAAACTACAAAGATTGGTCTAGAATCTCACCCTTGGTTGGACTTAGAACGACTTGGATCCGAATCCTCCTAACACAAGCTTGAAGAGGTTGGCTTTTGGTAAATTTTTTACTTGGTTTTAGCTTGCAAACTGATGGTTTTGGGGCTATGGAAAGGGGTTGGCTGCTGCTTGGAAAAGAGAATGAATGGTGAGTGTTTGGAGGTGTGAAAAAGAAAGAAAACACAAGCTAATGTATGGTCACACTTTTATAGAAAAAACCTGAGCTTGCTTAACCAACTTAAGCTTGATTAATCAAGCTAACTTTAGGCTAATTTGGGGACAAAATTCTGCCCTTCTCAGCCCATTCCCACCGAATTTTGCTGCAGCCATTTAAGAGGGAAGAATAAAAAATGGCATGGTGTAAGGTGATGGACTGGTAATGGAAAAGGAATTGTAATTTAATGGGTTTTTGTGTCCTCTTTCCCCATTTTTTTATTCATCCTTTTTGGGGTTTTCATCATCCCAAAACCAGCTGGTTTTCTAGCTAGCATCCATGGTTTTTTGGGCTGAAAATTTTCATCTATGTTGCTCTCTTCGCAGTCCAGTTTTCTCCTGTGATTTTCGGTCCTATCTCGGCAGTGTTCTAATTTTCATCTGAAAATCGGATCTTCTGAATCTGATTTTTATACTGATGTTTTCTAGATGGTTTATACTATCCATGAGCCCATTCTATACTAATTTACTATTTACTTTCTATACTGTGGTTGTGTCTACACTGTGTCATCCTTTCACATGCAGACCGAGGCGTTTCCAGGTGAAATTTTAGACACAGTCTCTCTTGACTAATTCGGACGTGTTGATTTCAATTTTATTAGTCTTATGTCCGTTCGGGGTCATCTGGACCACTTTTCAGGATCTGTGTGACCCTATCTTAAAAAACATGTCTGGCGCCTGATTGACCAATTTGGGCGTCTTGAGTCTAAATATATCAGTTTCGGGGCAAGTAAAGGTCGTCTTGACCCTCTTCCTGATACTGTATATCTCTCAAACAAAAATTCACAGTTTATGCCCAAATGACCAAATTGGGCCTGTTGACTGTGAATATATTAGTTTTAAGTCAAATTAAGGCCGTCTTGACCAATAACTTAACACTACATTTTTCACTATATACTATTCACTGTTTTCTGTTCCAACTGACTAGTCTGAGCGTTCTGACTTCGATATTTTCAGTTTCTAGATAAGAAGAGGTTATCTGGACCATTTTCTCGATATTGTACCCTACTAGGGTTTCTATCGTTGTGATGCTCAGACGTTCGGTCCAAGCATTCTGGTGATCTGTTCACCAGTCATGTGTTAGGAAATGGTCATCTGGACCAGTTTCCTGATACTGCGTATTTCATATATTTATACACATAAAAGGGTGGATCGGATTCATTGTCGGTTACCCCCTTCACTACATGAATAGTACTTGAATAGTACTGTATCTGTTTAGTCTATTCAACTGGAATTTACACCGTATTTTTCAACTTAATTGCTTATTACATAGTACTTAAGCTTCATAAATTGTGAGAGTCGTTTCAATGGCTCCTAACTCCTTACACGACCTCCTACACAGCCTCTTACACGGGCGTGTACAAGGCTACATGGGTGTATACCAGTTGAGCTTGCTTAACGCGGCCGTGTCTTAGAACAGGTTCATTTTACCAATTGGTACATGGCCTCCTACACGATTGTGTACCTGGTCGTGTCACACTACACGGCCATGTACACCTACACGGCCTCTAACATTTCAACAACCCGATCAGTACACGATTACTTACACGGTCGTGTACTTGACCGTGTTCACCTACACGATCATGTTTACTCACACGGGCTCACGCACGTGAATAGTACCAATGGTACGTGGCCACTTACATGGTCGTGTACATGACCGTGTTCACCTACACGGCCATGTACAGTCGCACGGCCATTTTCATGCACATAGTCTGGATAGTACACGGCTATGTACATGCCCATGTTCTTCAATTTTGCACTAAAATGCATCAAATTATTCCTTGATTTCTCATAAATTGAAATTCAAGTTATAAGAATAGGGTGGTCCTTACACTCCGCTGGATGCATAAGAGAGATAGAACTAGAGATTACAAGAAGTATTAGAATAGAGAAACGTGGAACGAGTAAATTCCCCTCCACCTCAAGTACAAGAACCAGAACCACAGCCAGCCGTATAGCTGGTTGTACCCCCGGTACCAGCTACACTAGGAATAGCTTTGGGTGCCCAACCAGTGATTAATCAGGAACCTTTGTATGAGAGGTTTAGGAAAATGAAGCCACCAGAGTTTGAGGGGTCTATGGATCCATTAGAGGCGGAAGAATGGTTAGCTTCACTACAGACCATTTTTGAATTCATGAACCCTACGGACTAGGAAAAGGTCCTATGCGCTTCCTGCATGTTAAAGAAGGATGAGCGATACTGGTGGGAGACAGTCAGAATGTGGAGAGATACTAGAAGGATGACAAGGAACGACTTCCTAGAGGAGTTTAATAAGAAGTTTTTCAATCTGGATACCCTTCGAGCTCAGCAGAGAGAGTTTGATGACCTAAGGCAATGTGATATGATAGTGACCGAGGCCTGCCGCAAATTTGATAGACTGGCCTAATTATGTCCACACCTGGTACCAATAGAGGGAGAATGGGTACAAGGATGATTAATATGTTTCGACTGGATATAGCCATAATTATAGAGAGTAGCGAGACCCCGCCAAACACAATAGCAGACTGTGTAAGTAGAGCCATGAGGGCAGAACATCGTCTGGGCCGGGCAAAAGAAGAAAGAGCGAAAGCATGGGAAGAGAAAAAGCGGGAAAGAGATCTTGCGAAGCAGACTCTGAAGAACAACCAAGCAGGACGAAGTAGCAGGTCTAACCAAGGACTGAAGGCTGGTCAGAAAAATAATCAAAATCAGACAAACCCCAATAAGCGAAAGGCCAACCAAAATGAAAATTAGAGTCAAAATGCTCGAAACACTCAATAGAGACAAGACCTCGAAGTTATGCAAAATCGACAACCATGCTCAAAGTACGGAAGGATGCATAGGGACGAGTGTAAATTTGGTACTACTGCATGCTACATATGCAACAAGGAAGGTCATTATGCCAGGGCCTGCACATCTAACTGACAGAATCAACCTGGACCCTTCCCACCTCGACAAATTGGTCAAGTCCATACTGTACAAGGACCCTCTACCCCGACAAGGTATCAAGAGATTACACCAAAGACAGAGGCGCACCTTTTAGCCTACACCAAAGAGGATGTAGAGGCAGGCACTTCCAACGTAGTGACAGGTCAGCTTTTTATGGCTTAAAGCCCTGCACATGTTTTATTTGACTCAGGTGCATCACATTCATTTGCCTTATATAACTTTGTAGAAAAAATTAGCCATACTAAAGATAAAATTAGACAAGTATTTAAGACAACCTTACCATCTAGTGAGGTATTATTGTCCGATTACTAGTTACGTCATGTACCAATAATTGTTTAGAGAATTATACATCGATTTAGTCATGCTAGAATTAGTTGACTATGATGTTATTCTTGAAATGGATTTCCTTAGAAAGTATAGTGCAACAATTGACTGTCATCGGCAAAAAGTGGTGTTCCAGTCTGGAGAAGAAGATCAATTCGAGTATAAAGGACATTCTCAAAAATTGTCAAATATGCTGATCAATTCTATAAGCACAAGAAAGCTAATATCCAGTGGCTGTACTGGATATTTAGCTTATGTCAGGGACACAACCAAAGAGGCGAAGCTTCAACCTAAGGATGTGCCTATGATCAACAAATTTGTAGAGGTGTTTCCAGAAGAATTGCCAGGACTTCCCCTGGATAGAGAAATCACCTTTGAGATTGAGTTGCTGCTTGGAATGTCTCCAATTTCCAAGGCCCCGTATAGAATGGTTCCAGCAGAGCTTAAGGAACTACAAGCTTAGCTGAAAGAATTACAAAAGAAGGGTTTCATATGACCTAGTTTTTCGCCATGGGGAGCTCTAGTCCTCTTCGTGAAGAAAAAGGACGGCACCTTAAGGATGTGTATAGATTACCGTGAGCTCAATAAAGTTACGATCAAGAATAAGTATCCACTACCAAGGATTGATGATTTATTCGATCAGCTTAAGGGAGCCGCGATCTTCTCAAAGATTGACCTTCGATCTGCTTATCACCAATTAAAGATCAAGGAAGAGGATATTCCAAAGACCGCATTTCGAACATGGTATGGGCACTACGAATTCCTCATTATGCCTTTTGGATTAACGAACACTCCAGCTGCTTTTATGGATCTGATGAATCGAGTATTTAAGGAATATTTAGACAAGTTTGTCATTGTGTTTATCAATGACATCCTTATTTACTCGAAGAATCGAAAGGAACAAGAAGAGCATCTCCAGACTACATTACGTACTCTGAAGGAGCACCAATTGTACGCCAAGTTTTCGAAGTGCGAATTCTGGCTAGATAAAGTCCATTTCTTGGAACACGTAGTCTCTAAAGATGGAATTTTAGTACACCCGGTAAAGATAGAAGCAGTCAGTAAATGGTCTCATCCGAAAAATGTGATTGAGATCTGGAGTTTCCTAGGATTGGTAGGATATTATCGCAGATTTTTTAAGGGATTTGCAAGATTAGCTGCCCCTCTCACTGCCGTCACCCATAAGGAGAAGAACTTTGAATGGACAAAGAAGTGTGAAGAAAGTTTCCAAGAACTGAAGAATCGGCTGACCAGTGCTCCAGTTCTTATAATCCCTAAAGATAAGAGAGAGTTTGACATTTATAGCGATGCATCCAGGACAGAATTAGGAGCTGTCTTAATGGAGGAAGAAAAGGTGATAGCTTATGCATCTCGCCAACTCAAAGAGCATGAGAAGAACTACTTAACTCACAATCTAGAGTTAGCAGCTGTCGTGTTTGCGCTCAAGATATGGCGACATTATTTATATGGAGCTCGGTGTAGGATCTTCATAGATCATCAGAGCTTAAAGTATTTCTTCACTCAGAAGGAACTGAATATGAGACAAAGGAGATGGCTAGAACTGGTAAAAGACTACGATTGTGAAATTTTGTATCACCCTAGCAAGGCAAATAGAGTAGTAGACGCGTTGAGTGGCAAGTCAATAATACCAAAACAAGTAGCCATGTACAAACTACCCAAGCCGTTGCAATGTGATATTTCCTCATTAGGAGTGGAACTATTTTCATGAAAGTTGATGGCAAAGCAATTGAAGCCAACAATCCTGGAAGAAATTAAGGAAGCCTAGGAGCTAGATGGTGTTCTTAAAAGACTTATAGAAGAAGCTTCCAAGAAGGAAAAGTCAGAATTCCACCTCTCTGATCATGGAATACTACTCTTTCAAGGACGAATTTGCATACCAGACAAGGAGGATTTAAAGAAAAGAATTCTAACAGAAGCACATAATACTCCTTATTCAGTACATCTGGGTAGTACAAAAATGTACTAAGACCTAAAGCAGCACTTTTGGTGGAGAAAGATGAAGAATGACATTGTTAAACACATTAGTAGTTATTTAAAATGTCAGAGGATCAAAGCTGAACATCAACGGCCAGCAGGCAAGTTATAGCCATTGGAGATCGAAGAATGGAAATAGGAGAACATAACTATGGATTTCATGGTAGGATTGCCTAAGACAAGTGAAGGATTTGATGCGATATGGGTAGTGGTGGATCGAATGACAAAGTCCGTTCACTTTATACCTGTAAAGATGAAGTATACATTAGAGAAATTGGTAGAATTATATATTGCCAACATTGTGAGATTACATGGAATACCAACAATGATAATATCAGATCGTGACAGTCGATTCACATCTAATTTCTAGAGAAGTGTACAAGAAGTGATGGGCTCAGAATTAAGATTCAGCACTGCATTTCAAGTGGTGCCCTGAGCTCTCAGTGGCCCGGACCGTCACTAAAAACTATTACTTGCTTTAACCTTTACTTTAAAACTGAATACTAAAACTTACTTAATTTGATATCCTAAATTTAGAGGAAATTTTTTTTTGATTATATACGCGCACGTATTTACCATTCACGTACGTATACTATTAAAATGCAAAATTTGAAAAACATAAGGATTTCAATTATACATACACACTTAAATACTTGTTTATCTAATTACTATTCACCAGATACTATTTAAATATACTATTCATGTATATACTGTTTGCTGTTCCAAAATACTGTTTAACTTTTACTATTCAAAATACTATTTTATTGTCACCATTCAAAATACTATTTACTCATACTGTGTGGAAGAATACTCGCAGTGTATCCATAGCCTCTTCCTCACATCCTCGTCTGCCACCATCATCGCCCCTTGATGTTTATGCTATAGGATGCTTACCTACAGTATGAACACACTCCGTGAGCTTTAAACCCAGTAAGTACAACATGTTAATTGCAAAACATATTTAAAACATAGCACATACTTAAAATCATATGAGCATACCAGTCATCATAGATACCATATAACACATCATATATCATAGCATCATGTATCACATCTTAGAATACATCATCACATCATACTAAATGCATAACATAGCATATCATATACTGAATGCAACTTATGGAGACTAGAAGCATAAGGAACTAATGCATACAGTGATCAATGCATGATCAAGTTATGTTCATTTATGCTTCAATATATTCTTTTTTTTCTCTTGTCTACTCTAGGCCCCTGTGTTAGTACCGATGTGCGCAGACCAACGGTAATGCTGAGGTCACTAAATAGGCCGAAGAGCCATCAACGGATGCTCAACTTTCTACCTTCTCTTACTTTAACTTTGAAAAACCTTTCAACGGAAAGAACAGGTATGACATGCTTATTAAATCCCATTTGCTTATCTGTTCTAGCCATATGCTTTTCTAAGCTGTCCCTAATCCTACGCAGTAGGGATATATGGCCTCTAACTTGTTCTTTCATCAATCTACTTGATTGTGAAAGTATATGCTCTTATGTATGCTGTGCAGCATCGTGTGCATGATACATACTTAAAATACTAGAAAACCATCATTTTAAATTCATTTTATTCATGCTGTAGGTGGAGTTGTACTTACCTGTCAGTGGATAGTTTATACTCTCGCCTTCATCATAATACATGTACCTCCCTGTAATCATAACGCATTTCGTTAACATTCACTCTTAGGTCACTGTGGTCATTAGTGACTAAAAAAAAACTTTATCATTATGTGGTGCTGATCCTTATCTGTAATAACCAGGAAATTTTACTGTTCTCGGAATATTATAAATTGCTTGTACATGATGAATTTCATGTTTAAAATGTGAAATGAATGATTAATATTGTGTAGAACGAGATAAAATGTTCTAACGATATTACAAATTAAGAATTCGGTGATGTAAAAGCATGCCGAATTGAGCTGGGGAAAACAGTAGACTATAAACCCTAGTAGGTGACTCAGGGTAAGTTGAGTGCACAAAAAGATAAAATACTGATAGTTGTGATTTTAGACGTGAGCGCGTGTGTGTGTGTTGCACATAGTATTGAGAAGTTGGTCTAGATGACCTCTTCTTGACCTAAAATTTATATATTTAGATTCAGCATGCTCAAATTAGTCAATTGAGCATGAAAAGCAATATTTGACCCAGAGATATGTAGTATCAAGAAATTGGTTAAGATGACATTTTCTTGATATAAAACTGATATATTTGGGATCAGAATGCTCAAATTAGTCATTTGAACACGAAAAGTAAATTTTGACCGGGAAATGTACAGTACCGGAAACTGACCGAGATGACCTCGGATGACAATGAAACTGATATATTTGGATTCAGGACATCCAAATTAGTCAGTATAACCTATCAGAATGCTCAAATTAGTTAATTGAGCACAAAGGTAATTTTTGACGGGGAATTCATAGTACCGGAAACTGGTCGAAACGATCTCGGATGAAAACGAAACTGAAATATTTGGGTTCAGCACGCCCAAATTAGTCAGGATAGCTCATGTTGAAAATTTGGACAAAAAGGTTATAAAATGTCGAAATTGCAGTAAAGGCCCCATAATTTTCCTTTTCTAGATTTTCTCCCCCACATATACACTGTCGGTGAACAGTAACCGACCACCGGAAACGGTGTCCCTTGTTGACACCGCCAATGTCATTGGAAAGCTCTCGACGAGCTGAGTCCAATGGTGTGCTGAATCAACGGAACCGACGCCGGAGAACGCCGCATGCGCCGCCCGAAGCCGCCGGTGGCCGAAAATTTCAAACGGCCGTATCTCCGCCGTCTGACATTCGATCTAGGTGATTCTGGTCCCAAAATTTTTGTGGTGAAGAGGAGAACAAAACCCATAGCTCATTTCACCTCAACAGCCACCGGATCGTGCCGCCCAAAGCCGTGATGTCACCGCCGTGAAGCCACCGTGGAATCCATCGATTCCAGCGGAGTTGAGCCACACTACCGGTCTCAAAATGCTCAGAAAAGAATGGGGAACAAAAGCCCTCAAACAATTTTGGGCAACAACCCCGACACGGCAGAGATTCAACGCCACCACCGTGGGTCGAGTTTTCGAGGTCGATTGTCAATGATCGGAGCCTCGAATGGTGAAACTGACACCACCAATGGACTCCTCTCGTCGAGATCTTCAAGGTGGACACCTCCGTTGTTCACACCGTCGCCGTCCGTCACTGGTCAACGCCAGTCAACATGGTCAACGCCGGTCAACGGCGACCCGGGGGTGGAAAAATGAAGAATGGCCCGTTGGCCTATTTTCGACATTATGGACACATCCGCGACATCAGAATTACCAACCGGGATTTCAAACGTGAAGAACAGAGACAAAAATTTTGTACGGTCAAGACCGAACAGTTCGTTCGATCACCGACGAGATGATTTCAATAGCGATTTTGTTTCCCTTCATTCCTTATTTATGTATTGGAATGATTTATATGTAATTTGTATTCAAATTGTAAAAAGAAAAGAAAAAAAAGAGTAAAATGAATGAAATGTCGGAGAAAGAAAATGTATGGGAAATGTGAATATTTTTACGTAAAAATTTGAGTTTTACGTAAAAATTAGGCCTCTGGTATAGTACGTGGTAGATTAGACTAAGTTAGATGGTTTTGAGGCGTTTCCTAAACACCAGAGACCTAGAAATTTAGCGGAAATGCTGCCGAAATTTTGAAAACGGCACTAAGGGCATTTCGGTGAAAAATGAGAGGCAAATTGTGTTCTGTAATGGAAACCGAGACCCCCCGATGAGTTAGGCTCAGAAAATGGGAAAATGAACCTTTGAGGAATAGTAAACCATCCCTCCAAGGTTGTGAAATGTAAAAGAACGGAAAAACCGATGTCAAGGGTATTTTAGGAAACGAAAGGTAAATTTGAGGTCAGGATGAAAACCTGAGCCCACTCGGTGTCTAAGGCTCGGGATTAGCATAACAAATGTTTCAGGAGTAGTGAAATACCTATTTAAGGCTTCGAAACATGAGAAAAACGAGAAACGACCCTAGATGTCAGAATAGTACCACTCGAGAGTCGGATGACCAATAGTCATCTATGGAACAGCAATGGCTGCTGTAAAAGTGTGTAAAAGCTTAAGAAATATTATTTTATGATATGTGGGCTTAGAAAATCCTGTTAAAAGTCACAGTAAACATATAACGGTCCTGAGACCCATCAGGGGCAAAATGGTCATTTTGACCAAAAATTTCCGAAAGGCTCGAAAAGGACCATGAATGCCTAAGGATAGTTAAAATGAAATTATAAAAGTTAAATTTGGGTCTTAAACCAACAAAAAGTAGGTTTATGATGAGAAATTAAATCAGGGGTAAAATGGTAATTTTGCCAAGAGTTAGTGTAAAAATGGAAAATGGGATTTTAGATTCCTAAGATCATTTACGGGAAATAAAACGTAAAATTTTTACGTTTTACTAAATTTTAAATATGAAATGAAGATTTAGAATAACCGTGATTATTCCGGTTATAGGAACCCGATCCAAACGCGGCAAAGGAACGTCTGCGGAGCCGGGGAAGGAAATGCTAGCGAAAGTATCTGTAAGTTCGAACATTTAATTGACTGCAACATGAATAGACTATTATGTCTAAGTGTGATATGTGTAAGTTCTAGCATTCATTTGTCTGCTCATGAACATTCTGATGTTGTTCATTATATGAATGAATTGATCTGTTATGTCTAGGTTTATGTGCTATATGAATGTTTCATAGTGCGATGCTATGATAAACGTTTGGTAAGCACAGATATTTACATGTCTGCAGCATGAATTATTATTTGATTGATTTAAGTACTTTTCGTACAAACTTATAAAGTCCTACGGGCAATAGGGGTGTAGTTAAACTAACTCACCTAATGAAATGAGAAATTAAAAAGTATATAAAAAATACACTATGGAGAACTGCTAGGGCACTATAGTGTGGTTAACTAAAAACACACATTAAAAAATAAATGTAAAGACCTACGGGCAATAAGGGTTCCATCGTGGGATGATTCATATGAATGTCGCCGGTGGGGAACTATAAGAAAGATGGTAATGAAACCACTAAGGCGTACCGCCCCTCCAACATAGTGGTGGAGGTTTTTCTCAGATCCTACAAGGATATCAGGGCTGTGGAGGGCGATGTTCTAAGGTCGCTCCTTAGACCCTCCCAGTCAGCGCACTAATAATCATCGGTACTGTCATAAACAGAGCTTTAAACTAGAAATCAAATAGATAATAAACAATCAATAAAATGATAAAAATCATAATTGAGCATAACCAAAGCTTACGCTAGAGTAATGTAAATTCGATTAGGGTATGTGAATAGTACCCCCGATAGAGTAAAGTGAATAGTAACTAATTAGGGTAATTGTTACTATTCATCAGTCAAAGGTTAAAGTTACTATTTATGATAAATAGTATTATTCATAAGAAATTGAGTTTTAGTGTTTTTGAATCAATATGATTCTTACTATGTATGTTTGAACTTACTGAGCCTGTTAGCTCATCAATTTGTTCATGTTGCAGGTAAGAAATCTGTCCAGTAGATTTCTGAATTGCGGCAGGATGCGAGCGTGTCAAAGGGATAGGGAATCCACTGTGGATATAGTCCTGCTACAAGTTTTCTGCTGAGCGTTGAAAAAAGAGACATGTATTGCAATAAGATTTGAATTATGTATTGTGTATAAACTATGTTTGTACTTTTAAAAGTGACAAACATAGTTCAGTTTAATTACGTTATGTTTACAAACAAGAAAAAGTATTTTAAAAAAAATGATTCCAAATTTCACAAAGGGTTTAAAGGAAAGAAAAGAATTTAGGCTACCTGACGAAGTTCACGAGCTATTTCAGTCGGCTAAGGAGCTTGATTGTAATAGTTGCAGTGGACCGAGGTCAGGGGCGCGACATTATCGGTACTAATTGCCCTCCTCTCAAAAGTTTGATTTTCTTCTAATTTTCAATCGTGGTTAATTAATTTATTTACCTAATAAATTAACTAACGTTGCTCTCAAGTCACTCTATCGTTAATGACTAATAATCTATCGTTGTGTGGTACTGATGCCTATCGGTAGCCAACTACTCTACTTTAGGAATTTGATATCTAATTTCTAATCGTGCTTAATTAATTTGTCTGCTTCATAAATTAATCACTACCTCTCGCTATCCTGTTCAAACTCGGTCCTTGACTGGTTAACTGACCAATCAACTGATCGGATACCTCGCGTATTGACTGTTTAGCCTATCAGGTTACCTTTACCGATTTAACCACCCCAAATTTTATACTTAGCTCACACCATCCCTCGAGTGGTACTATTTTGACATAGGGGTCGTTTTCTTACATTTTGAGATTTCTAATTGGGCGGTTTACTTATCCTCAAAATGTCCGTCCTTCTTTCCCGGACCTAGGTCATCGAGGGGGGCTCAGGTTTCCATCCCGATCATATTTTTACCCCTCATTTCCTAAAATACCCCTTTGTGCCGTTTTAAAAATTTCGGCAGCATTTCGCTTAATTTTTGGGTTCCCAGCGTTTAGGAAATGCCTCAGAACCAACTAGCCTTCTCTACTATTCTCCAATTCCAAAATGGCTAAGTGTGTGGCCACTCTGAACCTCGATCGTTATGCTAGCACTGCTAGTCTTCTTCCAGCCACCCAGATCTCTAAAGAACTTATTGTCACGGTGAGTTATGCAACAATAAGCCTGCTCACCTGAGAGTCTATGGTCTGAGAGAACTAGAGTGGCAGGACCTCTATTTATAGACTTGCATGAGGTGATCCTCTGAATTCGAATTGGACTAGGAGAAGATTCGGCCAACCAAAAATTCAACCAAAAAAATCCACAATAAAAAATCCAAATTTTTTAAGCCTTATCCAACCAAAAAAGATTCGGCCACTTTATGGATTTTTCATTCAAAATTCAAATAGGATTTTAACTAGAATTTTATCTCACCATTACCCAACCAAAAAATCTGAAAATCTCTTCCAAGATCTCCTCAAAAATTTCAGCCACAAAAAGTAGGGGGAGAATCAAAATTCAACTAGGATTTTCAAGCTTGAATTTTATCTCATCCTTATCCAAAATAATCGAAAATCTCCTTGAGATTTACCCTCAAAATTTCAACCACTTTTAAGGAGAAGAGAATCCAAATTTAACTGGGATTGAAACTTGAATTTTTCCCTGCATCCTTATCCATAAAAACCAAAAATATCTTGGAGGATTCTCCTCATCAAAATTCAGCCACTTTTATTAGATTTAGGATTCAAAATTCAAGTCGGATTCAAACAAGATTTTCCTCTTCATAATCCAACTCAAATTCGAATTTTAGTCTTAGGGAATTATCCACAAAGAATTTGAATTCCACTTAGACTGTGATTCAAAATTTGAATTTTAAATTTCAAATTTCAAATTTCAAATTCAAATTTAAAATTTAAAATTTAAAATTTAAATTTGAAATTTAAATTTCAAGTTTGAATTTCAAATTTAAATTTCAAATTCAAATTTCAAATTCAAAATTCAAAATTCAAAATTCAAATTTCAAAATCCACAAACAGTTATACTTCAAGTTTTTGTTCTCATGGATAATTTTCTATAATTCCAATCCAATCTCAAATAAAATCATGGCAACTTTATTTGAAGTTCAAATAATTATGTACTCTATTATCTAAAACAAAATTTGAATTCAACCAGAGAGAATCTTGTCCACCATCATAATCTTATGTTAACACCATCCATGCATAATCAACTAGCCAATAGCATACTCAAATCAATTTGCCAATCATTAAGGAATTATGTGGAGCTAGCAGAGGGACCAATCGGACATATATAATTGGGCTCTTGTGAATCCAAATGATTATCATTCTTTACTGAACAACTCAATCATATGATCACTAATTTCAGAGTCACACTACTATAAACTGAAACTGAACTCCTAATTACATACTGTATTACGTAAGCCTGTGACAAGCTATTGTCCAATGACCTTGTCATGTATGCAGAACCCTCATATGATATCTATGATCAGCCTTAGGTCAAAGTGCGTTCAATCCTACTGATCAGGCTATCTTAAAGTTCCATTATACTACCGAATAAGAAAATGATTATTCACCATATGTGAATAAGAAGTCATCCACCTAGTAGACGACTCAAGGCGTTGTCCATTTTCACATCCAGTATAATGCCTTTAAGAGGATACCCTTAACTCCTTATTAGAGCTATGATTCCGATATCTGTAAAAAAAACCCTTTATTATATACAAGTCATGCACCCAACGAATCGGTCTATAAGCTTACTACCTCTGAGACGCTTTAGCCATTGGAACATCAAAGTACACAAGTCATATATACGAAGTAGTTCATTCACTCAGGTCTATAAGCTTACTACCTCTGAGCATAGTTACTGCATAATGAATGTCACAAGCAGATTGATTCACTCATAGCGGACTACGTAGATTAATCACGCTTTAGTCCTGGTCTAATATGTCACCACCAAGCAACATATCTATGTCTCTACTTGGGAGTCTATGCTCCAGACATTCAAGACAAACCGTCCCCACCATGGCTTTAAACAACATAATAGTCTTAACATGAGTTAGATGCTCGGTCTAACCCCATAGACTACAGACCTCTTTAGAACGTTGTCTTCTCACATACAAAAAGTCCATTGCATGCAACATTCTAACAGTTTTAACACAAGCAGTCAGGGAGCCATATTTGCTTACATTTACTTTAATATGTAAATAGAATGAGGACAAACAACAGTGTAATGAATAACCTCTCTCTATATATAATTTCATTATCCAGTTCAAAATAAATACATCAAAATGTCTCGAATGCTTAGGACATTTCCTAACATCTACGACACTTATCGTCAAAATTCTTCTGTCGACTATGCACTGTATCTAACATTTCTCATATCAGTTTTACGTCTACCGTGGTATCTTTGATGATGTCCGAGATAACTAGTCATCTCTCTCTTGTCTCGTACCAATGAGCCGAAGATCTGCATTTCTTTCCACAAGGTGCCTCGTACGATACCATTCCTATCGAGGAATGGTAGTTGTTGTTGTACGAGGACTCGCTCAAGGGTAGCTTCTGATCCCAATTTCCTTTGAAGTTTAGGATGCAGGTCTCAACAGGTCCTCTAACATCTGTATGGTCCTTCCCGACTGACTGTTAGTTTGAGGATGGGATGTTGTGCTGAACTCTAACTTGGACCCTAATACGACCTAAACGCTTTGTCAAAATCTGGAGGTGAAGCATCTGCTATGATCTAAGATGATCGACTCTGGCACTCCGTGTAGTTTTATAAACTGAGCCGCATAGATTTCTGCTAGTCATTCCACCGAGTAGCTAACTTTTATCGTAAGAAATCTGGTTGATTTCATCAATCTAACTACAATCACTCAGATTGTATTGTTGCCGTTGAAGGTCCTTGGTAATTTGGCCACGAAGTCTATCGTGATCTGGTCCCATTTTCACTCGAGTAGCTAAATTTTCTGTAATTCTCCTACTGGGCGCCTGTGTTCTGCCTTAACCTTCTGGCACGTAAGGTATCTAGCGACAAATTCAGCAACATCGTTTTTCATCATAGGCCACCAAAAACTCTCCTTCGGGTCCTTATACATCTTATTTTCCACTGGATGTACGGAATATGGCGTCTTGTGAGCTTCCAAAAGGATTCACTTCTTGAGTTCTTCTTCTTTCAAAACACACCTTCTATCTCTATAGTAGAGTATGTCGTCCTTAGCGACTTTGAACTCTAAACTTTGGTCCTTTGTAGCCTCCTTTTTGAGCTTGTTCATGGACAAATCGAGGCCTTGATCGATCTTGATCCCTTCTAGGAGCGTCGATTGGAGGTTCATGTCAGACGACCTTCCTGTCAAAATCCTGATCTCGCTGCTGCATAGCTCCCCTTGTAGTACTCTTGACAAGCCACTGATAGCCATAAGCATGGTAAAATGCTTCTGACTCTGCGCATTGACCACTTTATTAGCTTTTCCCAGATGATATAGGATTTTGTAGTCGTAATCCTTTACCAACTTTAACCATTTACGCTGCCTCATGTTAAGCTCTTTTTGCATGAAGATACACTTGGGGCACTAGTGGCCGGTGTAAATCTCGCACTTGACTCCGTATAGGTAGTGCCTCCATCTTTTAACGCAAAAACTTCCGCTGCTAACTCCAGATCATGTGCTGGGTAGCTCTTCTTAGGGTCTTTAAGTTGTCGTGAAGCATACGCGACTACTCTACCACTCTACATCAACACGGCTCCCAACCTAGTTTTAGATGCGTGGCTATAGATCATAAGGCTTCCCTGACCAGCATCTAGAATGGTCAGTATTGGAGTGCTTGTAAGTCTTCATTTTAGCTCTTGAAAGCTTTTCTCACACTTGTTGGTCCACTTATATCTCTTTCCCTTCTTGGTGAGCGCTGTAAGTGGTGCGGCTAGCTTTGAAAAACCCTCAACAAAACGTTAGTAGTATCCCGCTATGCCTAGGAAACTGTGTGTTTCCATCATGTTCCTCTAAGCTGGCCATGCTCTAACTGCGTCAATTTTCACCGGTCGACGGATACTCCTTCCTTAGAGACTACGTGGCCTTGAAAATGGACCTTTTCTAGCCAAAACTTATACTTGGAGAACTTGGTGTATAGCTGATGGTCCTGTTACATGTGCAAGACGGTCCTCAAGTGCTCTTCGTGCTCTTCCTTCATCTAGCGTATATAAGTATGTCATTGATGAACACAATGACAAACTTATCCAAATAGTCCTTGAACATACGGTTCATCCGGTTTATGAAAGCTGCTGGCGTGTCCTTCAATCCGAATGACAAGACCAAAAACTTGTAATGTCTGTAACGCATTTGAAAGGATGTTTGGGTACATCTTCATCCCTGATTCGCAGTTGATGTTACCTTAAATATAGATCAATCTTCGAGAACACTACAGCGTCTTGGAGCTGATAAAATAGATCATCAACCCGCGGCAATGGATGCTTGTTCTTAATCGTAATCCTGTTCAACTCTCTGTAGTCGATGCACATTCTCAGTTTTCCATCTTTCTTCTTCACGAATGGTACGGGTGCTCCCCAGGGTGAATAGCTTTGTCGAATGCATCCCATGTCTATTTAGTCCTTCAGCTGGGCTTAGAGCTTCTTTAGCTCTGTAGGGCCCATTCTGTATGGGGCCTCAAAGATGAGGGCTGATTCTAGTAGACGTTCAGTCTCAAACGAGATCTTGCACTCTAGCAGAAGTCTTAGAAAATCTTCTGGAAAAACCTCTACGAATTCCTTGATTATCGACACGTTCTTGGGTCCTATCTCTATTCCTCGAGTCTTATCTGCTACATATGTTAGGAAGTCCATGCATCCACTGGATAGCATCTCGCAAGCTTTCACTGCTGATATCATCGTCTTTGGTTGCTCCAGCGACAAACCCTTGTAGATTAACTTTTTGAATCTGATTGGTTCAAAAGTAACCTCCAGCCTTCGACAGTCTATGAAGACATTGTATTTTGTGAGGAAGTCCATCCCCACAATTACATCATAGTGGTATATGTCGTCGGTTACGCCTAATTCTCACCCGCAGATAATTACTGATACCTAATGTATCCAGTAATTAGACAAATAAACTTCCCCTGAAGGAAGTGACATTTTAAAAGTTTATTTCATCCTATCTAAGCTCTTACCTAGCTATCTAGCGGAATCTGATGATGCAACAGATGGGTGGCTCCAGAATCAAATAAAACTAATGCATCAAAGTTGGTGACAAAAAGTTGGCCTATCACCACTGCAGGAGTTACAGCTTCAGTGTCACTCCTCGTGTAAGCATAGATTATCCCTTAGCTGTCTGAAGCTTTCAGTCTGCCTTGTGTGATCGAAGGGCCTTTGATCTTAGTCTGGATGACGTGAAGTTGATTGTTCCCAATGTAGGGTTGATTCTGTTAGTTCTATGGGTTGGAGTGGCAGTTTTTGATATAGTGGCCTTCCTTGCCACAAATGAAACAACCACGTACTCCTTGCTTGCATTCTCCTGGGTGCCTCTTTCTGCATTTTGGACACATTGGGTATTGACTGTCATTTCCTCTCTGGTCATTTCTCTTCTGGGGGAAATTCTCCTGTGAATCTTGGTTGCCCGGATTCCCCTTTTCTCTTGTTGTTGTTGTTGGAATGCTTGCTATTCTGGTCGGTTCCCACGTTCTGCCCTCTGTGTTGTAACTTGGGGTTTTTCTTCCCCTGAGCCTACTCAGCTTGCATTTTTTCCTCCTTTCGTGTCTTAATATTCTGCGCCTTTCGCTCCTTATCCTGAACTAACCAGTACTTAGCTCAGATAGCCTTGCTGACATATTCTGCTAGTGTCGTTGGTCCGTGGCTTTAGCTACAGACCTGAACTGCGATGTCTGTTCTAAACATCTTCAGCATTCGTCTGACTTTCTCCTTTTAGTTGGTACCAAATCTAGGCTAAGTTGAGCCAGCTGCTTAAACCTCTGACTGCCTCCATGACGGTCATGCTACCTTGGCGCAGGTTGTTGAACTCGTCTTGCTGCGCTGCTAGTGCTTCCTCGATGAAGTACATCTCCTTAAATTCCTTAATGAAGTCGTTTCAGCTCATCTCTCTAATGTTCCTCCTAATGGTTACCATCTTCCACCACTGACGTGTCTCATTGTGCAGGGCGAATGATGCGTACATCACTTTCTCTTTATTTGTTAGCCCTATAAAATCCAGGATTACTTGGATATCTGTTAGCCAGTCATCGGCTTCTATAAAGTTGGTGGTTCCTTCGAATCCTAACGCTTTCATGCACCGGAATTCCTTATACAAGTTGCCTTCCCTAGGAGTTGGCGGAAAAACAATGGCTGCTTCGAGAGCAACCGTTGCTAAAGGTGCTAGTGCCACCTGGGCTGGAGGAGCTGCTTGCTCCCTCAGAGTTTCTGGGGCTACTAGAGCCTTCTTTACTGGCATCTCTGCTGACTGTGGTGCCTGAGGTTCCTAGCCCAGTCATTCCCTAAGCTAGGTTAGTTTTTATTACTGGTTCTCCATCATCTCTCGCATAGCTGCGAGCTGCGTCATCAATTCATCCTCTCAGGATGCTTGGATTATCTATACTCATGTTCTTGCCGTGCTTTCCTACGTAACCCTATCGTATAACGGGAAAAGAAAATATAAGTCTCTTAAACTCTGTACTTGGGGCTCGTATCACATATCACTTTCTTTCTTACTTAACAATCTTACTTAAACGTTATGGATATAAATATACATATTATATCCATCTTTCTTTCTCTCATACTATGAAGTTCAATACAATTACCGCATTGTATTGGAACATCATCTGAGTGCTAGGATTCATCCTGCACTTTCTGTCATACCATACTCACACTGTGGAAAATTATATCTGGCCCCTTGGGCAAAACTTTACTGCTTATCTCATAATACATTTCACATAATATATATATATATTCAAGATTCTAGTTCAGTGGGAGTGACATACACTTCCCTTATACGATCCCAACAAGTACATTATGCTACAACTAACGGGGGAGAGCTACTGCTTCCCTCTATATATTTACAGAACTAACATTCCCATAGAAAGGTTACTACTGCATGGAGGATACTCCTGATTCCGCATCTGACATCTCTTCATCGTCACTATCGCTGAGTGGGAACTCCTCTGTGTTCTCCTCTTCTTCTTAGCCAAAACTAACCTCGTCATCACTGGCTATGATGACTTGGGGTTCATACATCTCCATCTATTCATCATTACTAAAGCAGTCGGGGATCTCCTCTCCCTAATCATCGGGATGGGTGTCGGACAGAGCCTCGTCATCGTCCTCTTCCATGGGGTGTTCGGGAGACAGATGGGCTGGTTTAGGGTTCTCCATCAGTTCCCCATTGTCCTCGTGTACTTCTGCCTTGTGCTCGGCCATGAACTCTTCATCGGCCGGTTGGGGTGCTGGGTCTACCGAGTCACCCTCCATAATGGTGGCTGCTACAATGCCTTGGGCTTGTGCAGGGTTCTCAGGGTTGAGCACTTTTCTCTCAGCGTTCACTATCTCCTGGATAAGGCTTGTTACTCTTTATGCTTGATAGCTCTTCTAATACTGTTTGGCAAGGTCTCTTTCTCTCTTTTGGCCTTCTCCTGTCTTGATCCACTTTTGCCTCAACATGCATTATAAAAGTCCATATCAATTCCTTGTAGCGCACAGCATACGTTAGAACTGTGTCACCAGACATCAGCTGCAGTCTTTCAGTCCAATGAATAAATTCTCGTATATCCATAACTCTAGGAAACTTAGGCGGTTTCACTCCCCACTTGCCCATAGAGAAAAACTAGGGCTGATTCTGGACTCCTCTCAAAGATTTGCTCGATCGTGGTATGGAGAAACTCGATGCAGTTAAGAGCTCATCCTGGTCATAAGGATCGTGATACACACGAGAGTATCTTCCTGAGAGATATCAACAGCCAACAGGACTCAGTTATCCTGATCAATGGCATACAATCGGGGAATCATTATGATAGCGTGAAACCAGTCCTGACATTCTCATGGAGTACAAGAGTACTGTTTGCCACTCAAAACTTAGTGGACAACTAGCCCTGAAGATCGGTACAACTTAGGCGACAATCCATGTTCTTTCTCTTAGCAGTTCTCTAACACTACACGGTCGTGATTTTATGTATAATGTTTTCAGCATCTCTTCATCTTATCCTTGCCATCATAGATTTCGTCTTCTCATTACTATAAAATGTTATCTTCAATAGATAAACATTTACCGACTAAAAATAAAACTAACTTACTTGGACAGATGAGGCTAGCATGTGGCGATGTGAGGTAGGATGGCAGGAAACCGCTCTGATACCAACTGTGGTGCCCCGAGTTCTCAGTGGCCTGGACCGTCACTAAAAACTATTACTTACTTCAACTTTTACTTTAAAACTGAATGCTAACACTTACTTAATTTGATACTATAAATTTAGAAGAATTATTTTTTGATTATATATGCGTACGTATTTACCATTCACGTATGTACACTATTAAAATGCAGAATTTGAAAAACATAAGGATTTCAATTATACATACGCACTTATATACTTGTTTATCTGATTACTATTCACCAGATACTTTTTAAATATACTATTCATACATATACTGTTTGTTGTTCTAAAATACTGTTTAACTTTTGTTATTCAAAATACTATTTAACTGTCACCATTCAATAACTATTTACTCATACTGTGTGGAAGAATACTTGCGGTGTATCCATAACCTCATCCTCACATTTGCCTCCGCCGCCATCATTGCCCCTTGATGTTTATGCTGTAGGATGCTTACCTACAGCATGAACACACTCCGTAATCTTTACCCCCAGTAAGTACAACATGTTAACCACAAAACATGTTTTAAACATAGCACATAATTAAAATCATATAAGCATACCAGTCATCACAGATACCATATAACATATCATATATCATAGCATCATGTATCACATCTTAGAATACATCATCATATCATATTGAATGCATAACATTGCATATCATATACTGAATGCAACTTATGGAGACTAGAAGCATAAGGAACTAATGCATACAATGATCAATGCATGACGCAGTTATGTTCATTTATGATTCAATATATTCTTTTCTTTCTCTTGTCTACTTTAGGCCCCTGCGTCAGTACCAAGTGTGCGCAGACCAACGGTAATACCGAGGTCACTAAATAGGCCGAAGAGCCATCGAGTGCACGCAGAGCAACGGTAACGTCGAGGTCACTAAATAGGCCGGAGAGCCATCAACGGATGCTTAACTTTCTGCCTTCTCTTACTTTAACTTTAAAAACCCTTTCAATGGAAAGAGCCGGTATGACACGCCTATTAAATTCCATCTTGCTTATCTGTTCTAGTCATATGCTTCTCTAAGCTGTCCCTAATCCTACGCGGTAGGGATATATGGCCTCTAACTTGTTCTTTCATCAATCTACTTGATTGTGAAAGTATATGCTCTTATGTATGCTGTGCAGCATCGTGTGCATGATACATACTTAAAATACTAGAAAACCATCATTTTAAATTCATTTTATTCACGCTGTAGACGGAGTTGTACTTACCTGTGAGTAGGCAGTTTATACTCTCGCCTTTGTCACAATATAGGTACCTCCCTATAATCATAATGCATTTCGTTAACATTCACTCTTAGGTCACTGCGGTCATTAGTGACTAAAAAAAGACTTTATCGTTATGTGGTACCGATCCTTATCAGTACTAATTGCCCTCCTTTTAGGAGTTTGATTTTCTTCTAATTTCCAATCGTGGTTAATTAATTTATTTACCTAATAAATTAATTAACGTCGCTCTTAGGTCACTCTATCGTTAATGACTAATAATCTATCGTTTTGTGGTACTGATGCCTATCGGTACCCAACTACTCTACTTTGGGAATTTGATATCTAATTTCTAATCGTGCTTGATTAATTTGTCTGCTTGACAAATTAATCACTGCCTCTCACTATCCTGTTCAAACTCGGTCCTTGACTGGTTAACCAACCAGTCAACTGATCAGATACCTTGCGTATTGACTGTTTAGCCTATCGGGTTTTCTTACATTTCAAGATTTCTAATTGGGCGGTTTACTAATCCTCAAAACGTCCGTCCTTCTTTCCTGGACCTAGGTCATCGAGGGGGGCTCGGGTTTCCATCCTGGTCATATTTTTACCCTTCGTTTCCTAAAATACCCCTTTGTGCCGTTTTAGAAATTTCGACAGCATTTCCGCTTAATTTTTGGGTTCCCGACGTTTAAGAAATGCCTCATAACCATCTAACGTATTCTAACCTGCCATGTACTAAACTAGAGGCCTAATTTTTACGTAAAAACTCAGCTTTTTATGTAATAATATTCACATTTTCTTTTTCGATATTTCATCCCTTTTTCTTACAATTCCTCAAGTCAATAAACCATAATTAATACATAATTATTCCAATAATAAAATGAGGAATCAAGAGATCAAAACCACTACCAAAGTTGTTCCCATCGACAATCGAATGAACTGTTCGATCTCAACCGCACAATCTTTGAATCGTCGTTCTTCACTTTTGAAACTCCGGTTTGCAAATCCGATGTCACGGATGTGTCCGGAACATCAAAAATAGGCCAATGGGCCATTATTCAATTTTTGGTCTCTGTGTTACCGTTGACCAGTGTTGACCGATCGTTGACCACGGCGGTGATGGAAAAGACGGCCACCACCTTGAAGAGCTCAACAAGAGGAACCCATTGGTGGTGTCAATTTCACCAATCGAGACTTCTATCGCCAGAAATCGGGCTTCGAAGATCAATGACGGTGGCGGTGGTTGGATCTCCATTTTCTGGCATTGTTGCCCAAAATTGATTTAGGGCTTTTGATCTATATGTTGTTCTGAGCATTCTAATACCCACCTTGCAACTCAACTCCGCCAGAATAGTCGGATTCCACGACGGTGATGGCAACGGTGACGAGTGAGTTTGGGCAGCGTGATCTGGCAGCTGTTGAAGTGAAAGGAGGCCTGAGTTTTGTTCTATTCTTCACCACGAATCCATTGGGATTGGGATCATGGCATTTGGACGTTGGACGATGGAGACACGGTGGCGAGAAGATTTCGACCACCAGCGGGTTCGGCCGGCGCGTGCGGCATGCTCCGGCGTCAGTTCGGTCGACTCAGCCCACCGTTGGACTTAGCTCGCCGAGAGCTTTCCAATGGTGCCGGCAGTGTCGAAAACAGAGGCTGGATTCGAAGATTAGTTACTGTTCATGTTTGTGAGGTGTGGGGGAGAAAATGAGATAAGGGAAAGTTGTGGGGGCATTTTTACAAGGTTCCCAAAATTTCGACCCTTTTATACTAAATTTTTAAAAAATTTTAAAATAGACTACACTGACTAATTTGGGCATGTTGAACCTAAATATATCAGTGTTATCTTAATCCGAGGTCGTCTCGACCAGTTTCCCGATACTGCATGGTTCCTGGTCAAAATTACTTTTTTGTACTCAATTGATTGATTTGAGCATTCTGATTCCAAATATATCAGTTTTATATCAAGAAAAAGTCATCCTGACCAATTTCTTGATACTGTGGTTAGGCCTACACTGTGTTGACACTGCACACGCATAACGAGGTGTTTTCACGTGAAATTTCAAACACAGTCTCTTTTGACTAATTCGGACGTGTTGATTCAAATATATCAATTTTACGTCCATCTAAGGTCGTCTGGACCAGTTTTTGGGATCTATGTGACCCCACCTCGAAAAACATTTCAGGTGCCCAATTGATTAATTTGGGCCTCCTGAGTCTAAATATATCAGTTTCGGGGCGAGAAAAGGTCGTCTTGACCTTATCTCGATACTGCGTATCTCTCAAACAAAAATCTACATTTTGTGCTCAATTGACCAGATTGAGCCTGCTGACTATTAATATATCAATTTCATGCCAAATTAAGGCCGTCTTGGCCACTAACCTGACACTGCATATCTCACTATTCACTAGTCACTATTCACTATCTGACTGACTAATCTGAGCGTTCTAACTTTGATTTTGTCAGTCTATGGGCGAGAAGAGGTTATCTAGACCACTTTTCCCAATATTATATATCTATTAAGGCAATTATCGCTGCTGTGCTCAGATGACCAGTCTGAGCGTACTGATGACTGGCTCATTAGTTTTGTGTCAAGAAATGGTCGTCTGGACCAATTTCTTGATACTGCGTGTCTCACACACACAAACTCATATAATAGGGTGGACCGATTTTACTGTCGGTTGGCCTTGTCGCTACATGAATAGTAATTAAACGTTACTGTACCCGTTTAATTCCTTCAACTAGAAAGTATACTGTATTTATTAACTTAATTACATTATTACATAGTAATTAAGTTTCATAATTCATGAGAGTCATTACAGCGGCTCTCGACTCATTACACAGCCTTCTACAGTGACTTTTACATGGGTGTGTGCAAGGCAACACGGGCGTGTAAATTTCAGACACGTGCGTGTACTAGTTGAGACTACTCAACACGCCTATGTTCTGAATCATGTTCATCAACTCGAGTGGTACACGACCGTGTTACATTACACGGCCATGTACACTCACACGGCTTCTCACAGATACATAGTCCGAATGGTACACGGTCACTCACACGGCCGTGTACGTGACCGTGTTACTTAAATTTGCACTAAAAGGAATTAAATTATGTCCATTTTATTCCTTAATGACTTATTACATGGCAAGTAGGTGCCATGAAAATGGCGGTCATTACATTTTACCCCTAGACTGATGGACAGTTTGAGTGCACAATCCAAACACTAGAAGATATGCTCCAAGCATGCGTACTAGAATTCAAGGGAGCATGGAAGAAGAAGCTACCATTGATTGAATTCTCTTACAACAATAGTTATCAAGCCTTCATTGGAATGGCTCCTTACAAAGCATTATATGGAAGGAAATGTAGATCTCCTATCCATTGGTACGATCTGAGGGAGAAAGAATTGCATAAGACTGAGTTCATTTAGGAGATGATTGATGCTGTCAAAAAGATCCAACAGAGGATAAAAACTACACAAAGTCATCAAAAGAGTTATGCAAACAAAAGACAAAGATTCCTGGAATTCAATGAAGGGGACTTCGTGTTCCTAAAGATAGCACCAATGAATGGTATTATGCGATTTGGAAAGAAAGGGAAGCTGAGTCCAAGATATATAGGGCCTTTTCCGATTCTTAGCCGAATTGGAAAGGTAGCCTATAAGATAGCACTGCCACTAGAATTATCTTAGTACATAATGGCATTCACGTATCAATGTTGAGAAAGTACATATCATACCCTTCACATGTTCTTGACTATGAGCCGATTCAAGTTCAAGAAGACTTATCTTCTGAGGAGTAACTGGTGCAAATACTTGCTCGAGGAGAGATAATGCTGAGAAACAAAAGTATTCCACTGGTCAAAGTCCTATGGAGAAATCATAGTGTAGAAGAGGCCACGTGGGAAAGAGAAAAAGAAATGAGAGACAAGTTTATTCTAATTTTCGAGGATGAAAATTCCTAAGGATGGGTGATTGTGACGGACCAAAGAATCTTAGTAGTGTTACCTAGGTTAAACTAGGGTTTTTCTAAGACTTTTTGTGAATTAGAATGTATAAAAACACTATATTTGTAAATAAACAAATAATAGTGTTAATAAAAATAAATAAATGTTTTGGATTATTTAAAATCTCTAAAAATGATCAAAGAATAAAGTTCATAATTAAGAAAGTGATTTCAGACCAAAACGCCCAAAATGGAGTGGTTTCGGTATCCAAAAAGTGTAGATATAAAGAAATGACAAGTCAAAGAAAAAGTAAGATAAAATAAGTGTTTTAGAGTTTTTAAGAATTTTGGAATTGAGTTAGATCGAACTGAAAGCACGGATGGTTAGAAAAGTCCTCCAATGCACTCCCCTAGAAATTTCGACATTTTTGGAAAAATGAGGATGCCATTTAGAAACTAAAAACCCCAAGAGATTACCTTAGGTATACCAAGAATGGGGAAAAAGACAAAAAATTATGGTTTTGAGTTTTAGGCAAACCAGAGTGAATTAAGGAAAACCGATCACACGGATAGCCTTAGAAACTCGTCTACATGATTTTGGTGCAAAAACGTTCGGTTTGACTTTTGGTCAAAAAGTTTGACCGAAATAATTATGTGGAGTCAAAGATTGGATGAGAAACATTGAATGGATGTAAGATTACATCAAGATCCAAGAATTAGGGTTTAAAGTCACTTTGATCCAATGGTTAGGATGCAAAGTCAACATAAAAAGTCAAGGAAAGCTTAGCAAATTTTCAAGAAAATTCTAGAGCATATTAGGTGGTAGATTTTGGCTAGAAACATCGAATGAATGTAAGGTTACATCAAGATCTAAGGGCTAGGGTATAAAGTCACTTTTATCTAATGGTTAGGATGCAAAGTCAACATAAAAAGTCAAGGAAAGCTTAGCAAATTCTCAAGAAAATTCTAGGGCATATTAGGTGATAGATTTTGGTTGGAAATTCAAAAAAAAAAATCTGCCCATTTTTTATCTTTGCAAAACAACCCTTAGAGGTTGAGAAAATTACATAAAAAGCTTGCAAAAATTCCCTAAAACATTTACAAAATGGTCCCTCATCTCTTTGGCTATAAAGTACAAGGTTTTGGCCATGAAAAACCAGAAAAAAAAATTGTTTTTTTCTGCCTCCAACCAGCCGTGAGCTTTCTCACTATAGCCAAGTTAATTTCTTCAAAAATTTTTCACAAAAAAGTGTGTAGAATCCATCCGTAGCATCAAAAGATCAACAAAGCAAGGTAAACCCTCCTTTTTCCAAGTTTTCTTCTCATTTTCTTTGTTGAAAAACCGTGGGAATCTAGTGGATTTTGGGGTGAAATTTTGATGGTTGTTTTGTTGGTTTTGTCTTGGAAAAACAATGTTAGCAAGTGATGAAGTAAAGCCATGAAATAAGGGGCAAAAATTAGAAATTTTCATGTTAGTTTCTCACCAAAATCCGTGGGATACCAACTTGTTTTGTGTTGGATATTAAGTGTATATTTTGGTTGGTTTTTGCTTAAAAGAATGTTAATGGTATAAGGCTAAAACAAGTAAGGACTACGGGCATAAAAAAAATCAAGTTTGGTGCATGTTTTGCTCACAAAATCCGTGAGGTATTCACGGCATGGAAGGGTGAAATTTTGATGTAAACTTGGTTGGTTTTTAATGTTGAAAAACATGTGGAAATGTGATGAAAGAAAAGCATGAAATGGAATTGAAAAACACAAACTTTATGCTTGTTCTTCAATGGAAAATCCATGGCCTTCTAAGGGTATGATGCATGAAATCTTGTGATGAGTTAGATTAAATTTTGTGTTATAATAGACATGTGTTGATGTGGAAAATGAATGGTGAAAAATGAAGTTTTGAAACAAAAATTTTGTTTAAAGATTTTCTCAATGAAAACCGTGTGTAGGTTATAGGTAAAAAGGTTAAGTTGGTGTGATACGTTATGGAATGAAATAATATGTAAATTGTGAATTAAACCGAGCCTAAAAATGAGAAAGAACAGGTTGAAATCCCATTAGAAATGCTTAGGTTTTAATGGAAAATTTTACATAAAAAGTTTGTAACTTTTACTTAAAATTAGGTTTGTGTATAGTAAGTGACAGGATAGAATAGGTTAGATGGTTTTGAGGCATTTCCTAAACGTCGGAAACCTAAAAAATTAAGCAAAAATGCTGTCGATAATTTTAGGGCGCCCGAAGGGCATTTTAGGAAATGAGGGGTAAAATAAGGGTTGGGATTTGAAAACCTGAGCCCCTCGGGGACCTAGGCTCGAGGAAGGGCAATGGAAGATTTCAGAAGTAGTGAAATGTCCATTTGAGGTCCCGAAAGGTTAGAAAAACGAGAAACGACCCCAAGGGTCGGAATAGTACCATTTGAGGGTTGGGTGAATAGTAACCCGAGCATTTCGGTAAGAAATGTCGTAAAAGCTCGGTAATACCTAAAGAAAATTATTTTATGATTTTTGGGACTGGTCTGCGCGTATTAGGTACATCTAACCACGGGCCCATAAGTGAAAGATAAAGAAAGAAAAGAAAAGATAAAGAAAAGAAAAAGATAGAACAAAAAGAACTAAGAAATCATAAGAACCGAAAACAGACACACATAAGAGACTAACTTTAAGTGTTATGCATAAATCATGTTTTATCTACATGTTTGTACTTACTGAGCTTTAACTCACAAGTCTGTTCGTGATGTAGGTAACAAGGGTAAGCAACCTGAATTATGAAAAGAGAGTTGAAAGGCTGGCAGGCAGATTCCCATAGTGTCATGAACGGGTTGTGGATCCACTTCGCAAAGTATCCGTTGTGAATCCACTTCGCAAAGTATCCGTTGTGAAAAGAGTATAGTAGAAAAGTGTATGTATAAATGTATAAAGACAAGACAAGTATATTATGTATAGAAGTGAAGCAAGTTTAAAAGTAAGCTTATGTAATAAAGTATGTTTATATTATTAAGTATTTTAAAGAAAATAAGATCACAAGTATTTTACGAAAAATGAAATAGAATAATATATATATGTGATTTCCAAGAACTCATATTTTCAATAATAAAAAAGAAATCCATGGTTTTTCAACTTCCAATCTTTTAAAGAAAAGCAAGTTAAGTAAGAGGAAATAAAAAGCAAAGAAAGAAATAAAGAGAGTGGATGACTCGAGCTAGTCGGGTGGCCCACAACTTGGGAGTCGAAACTCCAGACAGTCTAGACAAACCATCTCCCCAATTGGCTTTAAACAACATAATAGTCTTAACATAAGTTAAATACTTGATTTAACCCCATAGACGACAGACTATAATTTAGACTGCTTACTGTAGAATATTATCTTCTTGCATACAGAAGTCCATTAACTGTAACATTCTAATAGTTTAATACAAGCAGTCAGTAAGTCATATTTGCTTACATTTACTTTAATATGTAAATTGGATAAAGACATATAGCAATGTAATGAATAATCTATAACATAATTTTATTATCCAGTTTAAAATAAATGAAATATATCTAAAATGTCTTTCCTACTTAGGACACTCCTAATAATCTCCCACTTGCCCTTAGGTAGTAGATATGCAGTGTTACGCATCCCCATCGCCTCTACATACCTTTCAAAACTTCTAGCTACCAAAGTCTTAGAAAAGGAATCGACAATGTTGTCCTTGAATATGACCTTACATATATTTACTAGTCCTACCTCAACGTGCCTTTTAATTATATGGTATCTTTGATCTATATGTTTTGTCCTCTTGTAGTGCCTAGATTCCCTTGTTTTAGTAATCGCCGCACTATTATCACAGTAGAGTGTAATAGGCTTGTCAATACTTGGAATGACATCAAGGTCTCTAAGAACTTGAGGAGCTAAATTGCTTCTTAAGATGCTGTAGGAATAAAATTGGTAAAAATGCATTAGAGCGATGCAGTGGAACAACAAAAATTTTTCAAGATCGTTAAATATCTCGTGATGCCATATACAATAAACTAACAACAACACAACTCATACCTCAGGAAGACACCAAACTGTAGGAGGAGAATGACTGGAGGGCTTCAACTAACTAGCCTTCTCTACTGTTCTCCAATTCCCGGATGGCAGAGTGTGTGGGCACCTGGTTCCTCGACCGGTATGCTAGCGCTGCTAGTCTTCTTCCGGCCACCCAGATCTCTAAAGAACTTATTGTCACGGTGAGTTATGCAACAATAAGCCTGCTCACCTGAGAGTCTGTGGTCTGAGAGAATTGGAGTGGTAGGACCTCTATTTATATACTTGCATGAGGTGATCCTCTGAATTCGAATTAGATTAGGAGAAGATTTTCTCCCTTATCCATTAAAAAAAAACTGAATTTTTTTAGGCATTATCCAACCCAAAAAAAAATCCACTTTTTGGAATTATCCAATCCAAATTCAAACAAGATTTTAACTTAAATTTTATCTCCTCAATTATCCATAATAACCGAATTTCCCTAGTGCCAAAATCATGACAAGATTCGGCCATTAAAAGCAAGGAGAATCAAAATCCAAATAGGATTTTCTAGCTTGAATTCTATCTCACCTTTATCCACTAAAAAAACCAAAAATCTCCCTTAGGATTATCCACAAAATTTTTAGCCACTTTTAAGGAGGAGAGAATCCAAATTCAACTGGGATTTTCTTGCTTGAATTTTCCTTGAACCTTATCCACAAAAACCAAAAATATCTAGGAGAATTTCCCTCAACAATTTTCCACCATTTTAGCTAGGACTGGGATTCAAAATTTAAGTAGGAATCAAACAAGATTTTCCTTTTCATAATCCAACTCAAATTCGAACTCTAACCCTGTGGAATTATTCACAAAGAATTCGAATTTCACTTGGACTGTGATTCAAAATTTGAATTTCAAAATTCAAAATTCAAAATTCAAATTCAAATTCAAATTTAAATTTCAAATTCAAATTTCAAATTTGAATTTCAAATTTAATTTTCAAATTCAAATTTCAAATTCAAAATTTAAATTTCAAATTTCAAAATTCAAATTTTAAAATCCACAAAAAAGTTGTATTTCAAATTTTTGTTCTCATAAATAATTTTCTACAACTCTAAACCAATCTCAAATAAAATCATGGCAACTTTATTTGGAGTTCAAATAATTGTGTACTCTATTATCCAAAACAAAAATATGAATTTAACTGGAGAGAATCTTGTCTACCATCCTAATCCTATGTCAACACCATCCATGCATAATCAACTAGCCAATAACCATACACAAATCAATTTGCCAACCATTAAGAAATTATGTGGAGTTAGTAGAGTGACCAATTGGACATATGTAATCGGGCTATTGTGAATCCATATGATCATCATTCTGTACCAAACAACTCAATCATATAATCACTAATTTCAAAGTCACACCACTATAAACCTGAAACTGAACTCCCAATTATATACTGTATTATGAAAGCCTGTGACGAGCTAATGTCCAATGACCTTATCATGTATGCAGAACCCTCATATGATATCCATGATCAACCTTAGATCAAAGTCCGTTTAATCCTACTGATCAGGCTATCTTAAAGTTCCATTATACTACTGAATAAGAAAATGATTATTTACCATATGTGAATAAGAAGTCATCTGCTAAGCAGACGACCTAAGGTCTTGTCCATTTTCACATCCAGTATAATGCCTTTAAGAGGATACCTTTAACTCCTTAGAGCTATGATTTCGATATTTATAAACAAACCCTTCATCGTATACAAGTCATGCACCCAACGAACTGATCTATAAGCTTACTACCTCTGAGATGCTTTAGCCATTGGAACATCAAAGTACACAAATCATATACATGAAGTAGTTCATTACTCAGGATTAAGGTTATTGCATAATAAACGTCAAAAGCAGATTGATCCACTCATAGCGGACTACGTAGATCAATCACACTTTAGTCCCGGTCTAATATGTCACCACCAAGCAACATATCTATGTCTTTACTTGGGAGTCTATACTCCAGACAGTCAAGACAAACTGTCCCCACCATTGCTTTAGACAATTAATAGTCTTAACATGAATTAGATGCTCGGTCTAACCCCACAGACTACAGACCTTAGTTTAGACTGCTTACTTTAGAACATTGTCTTCTTGCATACAAAAAACCATTGCATGCAACATTCTAACAGTTTTAACACAAGCAGTCAGGGAGCCATATTTGCTTACATTTACTTTAACATATAAATAGAACAAGGACAAACGGCAATGTAATGAATAACCTCTGTATTATAATTTTATTAATCAGTTCAAAATAAATGCATAAAATGTCTCTAATGCTTAGGGCATTTCCTAACAGATGCCTCAGTCACTACCATAAATTTAGCTTCCATTATAAAGTCAACAGTGTAATTCTATTTCACGCTCCTCTATATAATGGCACCTCTTCTAAGTAAAAACATTCATCCTAAAGTCGACTTCCCTAAATCCCTACAAGGTTGGAAGTCTGAGTTCGTATATTCTATGGTGTTAGGTCCCCTCTAGAACATATCAGTATATAATCCATTATTCTCTTAAGATACTTGAGTATATGCTTCACGGGTTGCCAATGCTTGATTTTAGGATTTGCTTGATATCGACTCACCATATCTACCACAAATAAATATCAAGGTGAGTGCAAAGCATAGTGTACATAAGGCTACGCATAGTAGATGCATAAGGAACCTTACTCATATATACTCTTTCTTCAGATATCTTAAGAAAGTCATTCAATGAAATAGTTAGACTAGTAATGAAAGGTTGTGAACCTTTCTTTACCTCTTATATTGTATACTTCTTAATTACCTTGTCTATAAATGAAGCCTCGGATAACACTATTATTTTGTTTTTTTACCTCTAAAGAGATGAATACTTGGAACATAATTAGCTTCTCCTAAGTACTTTATATCAAACTATTGGGATAACAAAAGTTTGACCGATAATAAGTTCCCTATATCATTCCTAATGAGTCGTATTTCATTGACATAGAGCACCCGAAAGACCACATTTTCATCCTTATTATGTTTATAAACACAAGATTCATCAATGTTCTATTCAAAACCTAATGTTTTAATCACTTGATCAAATCTTTGGTTCCATGAGCTGAATACTTGCTTTAATCTATAAATTGATCTAAGAAACTTGCAAACTTTCCTTTATTGGGCCTTTGTCACGAACCCTTCAAGCTATATCATATAGATACTTTCATCAAGATGGCCATTCAAGAATACCGTCCTGACATCTACTTGCCAAACCTCATAATTGAGAGTCGTAACAATGGATAAAAGAATGCGCAGTATCACAACAGGCAAAAAGGTTTCATTATAATCGACTTCAACCTTCTGCATGTACCCCTTTGCCATAAGTTTAGCCTTGAAAGTTTCAACTTTCCCTTCTGCATCCCTCTTTCTTTTGTAGAGCAACTTGCACCTAATGGACTTGATCCCATCTAGTAGGTCCACAAGTTCCTAAACAGAGTTAAATTCCATAGAATCTATCTCATTGTTCATGGCCTATTCCCATAATTTAGAATCGACATCATTTATAGCTTTATTGTAAGTGATCGAATCATCATCATGCTCATGAGCTTTAACCTGGCATGCCTCAGCATCATACATGAAGAAATTAGGTTTCCTAGAAATCCACCCATTATGTTGAAGCATCCTAAACTGTTGATCATTTGCAAGTCTTTTACTAAAACTTGAACTTATGTTTAAGACCAAAACCTATGGAGTATTTTTATCGCCTGATAACTCTTCGAGCACCATTTTACTTCGAAGCTTAAAGTCATTCATGTAACTTTCTTCCAGGAATGTCACACAACTTGAGACAATGACTTTTTGTTTCTTTGCATTATAGAATAGACCTCTTTTAGTTCCCTTAAGATACCTTATGAACCTGCACAATTTTGATTGCGGTTCCAACTTCTTTGCACCCCCATCCAATACATGCACTGAGTAGCCCTATATTATCATATATCCAAAGGAAGGCTTCTGGGCATGCCACAATTTGTATGGAGTCCTAAGAATTGATTCATTTAGAACTTGGTTCAGAATATAGCATGTCGTTTGCAATGCATATCCCCAGGATGATAATGACAGTGTTGAATAATTCAGCATAGACCATACCAAATCAACAAGGTCCCATTTCTTCTTTCAGGTACACCATTTTGTTGTGGAGTACCATATGCAATCATTTGGGATAAAATCTCATTGTATACAAGATGTCCTAGAAATTCATCAGAGAGATATTCACCACCTCAATCAGATTGAAGTCTCTTTATATATTTACCCAATTACTTTTCCACTTCCACATGATACTCTTTGAACTTATCAAAAGTTTCGCTCTTGCGGTGTATCAAGTACACGTATGTCTATAAAAGTGACATAGTACTTATACCCTCTTCGTGCCTTGACATTCATCGGGCTACATATGTTGATGTGTATAATTTCTAAGATTTCTTATACCTTAGTACTCTTAGCTCCAAAAGACCTCTTAGTAATCTTACCCTTAAGGCAAAACTCACATCGAGGAAGACATACCTCTTTCAGAGTATTTAAAGGACCATCTTTCACCAACCTTTAAATCTTATACTGATTAATATGACCAAGTCTTAAATGTCGAAGGTACGCCTTATTAGAGTGAGAAACATTCAACTTTTAAGAGTTATTTTTTAGTTCAGTGTCAAGCAATGAATACGTCTTAGGTTTGACCAAATAAAGATTTTCATCCATCAATCTAGAACAAACGAAAGACTTGTTTTTGTGAATATCAAATCTTTTATTAAAAGAAACTGAATAAGAATCCCTTATTAAACAAGCTACCAATATAAGGTTCCTCCTAAAATTAGAAACATAGAAACAATCTTTTAATAAAATAAATCTAAATTCATCAAAATAAAGATGCACTTCTCCCACTGCTTTAGCCACCATTAAGCTACCATCTTTAGTCTGCAATGAGAGGCTTCTATCTTATAGACTTCTTGTTTCCATGAACCCTTACAAAGAAACACAAACATGATTATTGGCACCCAAATTAATGACCTAAGTATCTTTTGATTCTTCCACCAAACACGATTTCAAATAAAGAAGATCTTTACCTTTCTTACCCTTAGTAGCTAGGAATTCCATGTAAGACTTCTTGAAATGGCTGACCTTCCCATAGTGGAGGCACTTGGACTTTTTAGGGTCTTTAGGCTTTTTGTTCTTCTTCTTTTTCTTCCTATCTGAGATAGGAGGAATTGATGTACTAGAAGCCCCTTACTTCTTCTTTGGCTTCCTCTTGTTTCTAAGGGGTTTAAAAGATTCTGCTAAGTTGGCCTCTCCCTTAGTCTGGACCAGAACCCCATCATTTATCATGAGCTCAATAAGTCTTAACTCTATTATTGTCAGATTATATGCGGCTTTAAACCTCATAAAATCCTTTGATAGAGTTTTGAACACCATCTTAATTTTGGTGTTATAATCCATCTCTGCATCATTGTTAGTAGCTTTAGCAAAGAGAACCATTAGCATAAGCATATGGTCCTTCACCGAAGTACTTACCTTCTGGCTAGAGTTCATTATACTTGTGATAATGGACTGTTAACCTAATTTTTCTTGGCCTCTAAACATATCCTCCAAGTTCTCCATGATCTCCTTGGCAACTTGATAGGTTTCATGTTGCTTTTGTAAAGTGCTTATCATGCTAGTGAGGATGTAGCATCTAGCCATTTCATTGGGTTCTCTCCAACGAGTATGCATGACAAGAACCTCCTCAAATGGTGCATAAGGTAGGGGCCCTAGTGGGCATGATTCGTCTAGTATAAACTTGTGTCTCTGGCAATTGAGAACTATTAGCATGTTTCTTTTCCAGTTTTTATAATTATTACCGTTTAATATGTTTTTAGTCAATATTGAGATTAGAGGTATCGGTGACATTTTGAATTAAAATAAAAATATACAAGAACATCATCATAAAGCCTAAGCAAATACATAAGATGTTAAGCAAGTAAAACATATAAGTATGTGTTGGAAAAAATGTTATAGTGTGTAGTGGAATTTTAAATTTTTTTTTTAAAGATCGTTAAATAACTTGTATTGCCATATACAATAAATTAACAAACACTCATATACCTTTAGAGGAAAACACTAGGAACGCCGAAAAAAAGTGACCTACAACAAAGCATAGCATACATAAGGCTACCTACAGTATATGTATAAGGGACCATACTCATATGTTTTCTTTCTTCTGATGTCCTGAGACAGTCATCCAATGAAAGAGTTTGACCGGTAATGGAAGGCTGTGAACTCTTCTTTGCCTCTTACATTGCATACCTCTCAATTATCTTGTCTATGTATGATGCCTGGGATAATGTTATCATTTTGTTCTTTCGATCTCTGAAGTGACTAATATCTAGAACATAATTAGCTTCTCACAAGTCCTTTATATCAAACTATTAGTTTAACCAAAGTTTGACCGATGATAAGTTCCCTACATCACTCCCAATGAGTAGTATGTCATCGATATATAGTACTAGAAATACCACTTTTCCATCCTTATTATGTTTATAAATACAAGGTTCATCAATGTTCTACTAAAACCAAATGTCTTAATCGCTTAATCAAACCTTTGGCTCTATAAGTAAGATGCTTGCTTTTACCCACAAATGGATCTAAGCAACTTACAAACTTTTCTCTCTTGACCTTTTGTCATAAACACTTCGAGCTGTACCACATAGATACATTCCTTAAGATGGCCATTCAAGAATGCCGTCTTGATGTCCATTTGCCAAATCTCGTGATCTAGAGTCACAACAATGGACAGAAGAATACGGATAGACTTTATCATTGCAACAGGCAAAAAGGTTTCATTGTAATCGACTCTAGCCTTTTGCGTGTATCCCTTTACCACAAGTCTAGTCTTGAAAGTTTCAACTTTCCCATCTGCATCCCTCTTTCTTTTGTAGACCTACTTGCACCCAATGGGTTTAATTTCATCCAGTACATCCGCAAGTTCCCAAACAGAGTTAGATTTCATAGGATCCATCTCATTACTCATGGCATGTTTCTAAGATTTAGAATCAACATCATTTATAACTTCATCATAAGTGATTGGATCATTATCATGCTCATGAGCTTCGACCTTATGATGGCCCGCCCTTCGTGGAGGCTGAACAACACTATCACGATCGAGCTCTAAAGCCAACTGCGATAGCCTGCCACCTCATGGGTCACTAGTAACTTACTTTTAACATATTTTTTTACTTAACATACTTACTTTAACTTTAACGTGCTTTAAAATCTAATTATTTTAACTTTCCCATTTTAACTTGTACATAAAATTCGGAATAAATTTTTTTTATGTAGGAAATAAATAAGTAAAATCGTATCAGAGTGGCGCAGCGGAATAATAAAAATTTTTCAAGATCATTAAATATCTCATGATGCCATATACAATAGACCAACAACAATTTAAACTCATACCTCAAGGATGCCAATCTTGCAGGAGGAGAATGACCGGAGGGCTTCAACCAACTAGCCTTCTCTACTACTCTCCAATTCCCGAATGGCTGAGTGTGTGGGCACTTTGAACCTCGATCAGTATGTTAGCACTGCTAGTCTTCTTCCGACCACCCAAATTCTAAAGAACTTATTGTCACGGTGAGTTGTGCAATAATAAGCCTGCTTACCTATGAGTCTGTGGTCTAAGAGAATTGGAGTGGCAGAACCTCTATTTATAGACTTGTATGAGGTGATCCTCTGAATTCAAATTAGATTAGGAGAAGATATACTCCCTTATCCACAACCAAAAAATCTGAATTTTCTAAGGGGAAAATCCCAACTAAAATTCGGCTACTTTAGGATTATCCAATTCAAATCTAAACAAGATTTTAACTTGAATTTAAGGATTTTAACTTTATCCAACCAAAAAATCCGAAAATCTCTTTAGAAAATCCTCTAAGATTTTTTGACCACAAAAGGTAAGGGAAGAATCAAAATTCAACTAGGATTTTCAAGCTTGAATCTTATCTCATCCTTATCCAACATAACCAAAAATCCTCATGAGATCTTCCTCAAAATTTCAGCGATAATCAGGGAGGAGAGAATCCAAATTCAACTGGGATTGAAACTTGAATTTTTTCCTGAACCTTATCCACAAAAAATTTGAAAATTTCATGAGGATAATCCTCAAAATTTTCGTCCATGTTTGTTAAGATTTGGATTCAAAATTCAAGTAGGATTCAAACAAGATTTTCCTCTCCATATCCAACTCAAATTCGAATTTCATTCCTTGTGGATTTACCACAAGAAATTCGAATCCTACTTGGACTGTGATTCAAAATTTGAATTTCAAATTTCAAATTCAAATTTCAAGTTTCAAATTTAAATTTCAAATTCAAATTTCAAATTTCAAATTCGAATTTCAAATTCAAAATTTGAATTTCAAAATTCAAAATTCAAAATTCAAAATTCAAATTTCAAAATCCATAAAACAATTGTATTTCAAATTCTTGTTCTCATGGATAATTTTCTACAACTACAATCCAATCTCAAATAAAATCATGGCAACTTTATTGGAGTTTGAATAATTGTGTACTCTATTATCCAAAACAAAATCTGAATTCAACCGGAGAGAATCTTGTCCACCATCCTAATTCTATGTCAACACCATCCATGCATAATCAACTAGCCAATAGCATATACAAATCAATTTGCCAAATGTTAAGGAATTATGTGGAGCTAGTAGAGGGACCAATTGGACATATATAATAGGGCTCCCGTGAATCCATATGATTATCATTCTGTACCAAACAACTCAATCATATGATCACTAATTTCAGAGTCACACCACTATAAACCTCAAGCTGAACTCCCAATTATATACCATATTACATAAGCCTGTGACAAACTATTGTCCAATGACCTTGTCATGTATGTAGAACCCTCATATGATATCCATGATCAGCCTTAGGTGAAAGTCCGTTTAATCCTATCAGGCTATCTTAAAGTTCCATTACACTACCGAATAAAGGAAATGATTATTCACCATATGTGAATAAGAAGTCATCTGCCCAGTAGACGACCCAAGGCCTTGTCCGTTTTCATATCCAGTATAATGCATTTAAGAGGATACCCTTAACTCCTTATTAGAGTTATGATTCCGATATCTGTAAACAAACCCTTCATCGTATACAAGTTATGCACCCAATGAACCGGTTTATAAGCTTAATACCTCTGAGACGCTTTAACCATTGAAACATCAAACTACACAAGTCATATATATGAAGTTGTTCATTCACTCAGGATTAAGGTTACTGCACAATGAACGTCAAAAGCAGATCGATCCACTTATAGTGAACTTCGTAGATCAATCACGCTTTAGTCTCGGTCTAATATGTTACCACCAAGCAACATATCTATGTCTCTACTTGGGAGTCTATACTCCAGACAGTCAAGACAAACCATCCCCTCCAAGGTTTTAGACAACATAATAGTCTTAACATGAGTTAGATGCTCGGTCTAACCCCATAGACTACAGACCTTAGTTTAGACTGCTTACTTTAGAACATTATCTTCTCGTATACAAAAGTATATTGCATGCAACGTTCTAACAGTTTTAACACAAGTAGTCAAAGAGCCATATTTGCTTACATTTACTTTAACATGTAAATAGAATGAGGACACACAGAATGTAATGAATAACCTCTATATATAATTTTGTTATCCAGTTCAAAATAAATACATCAAAATGTCTTTAATGCTTAGGGCATTTCTTAACAATCTCTCACTTGCCTTAAGCCAGCAGATGTGCCATGTTACGCATCCCCATTGCCTCTACATGCCTTTCAAAGCTTCTAGCCACTAAAGTCTTAGTAAAGGGATCAGTAATGTTGTCCTCGGATGCGATCTTACATACATCTGCTTGTCCTGTCTCCACGTATCCTCTAATGTAGACTTTCCCGAATCCTTGCAAGTCTGGAAGACTCAGTCTGCGTATCCTATGGGTGTTAGGTCCCTTCCCGAATACACCAGCATATAATCCCTCGTTCTCTTAAGATACTTGAGTATATGCTTTACTACTTGCCCGTGCTTGGTTTCAGGATTCGCTTGATATCGACTCACCATACCTACTGCAAAACATATGTCTGGACGAGTGCAAAGCATAGCGTACATAAGGCTACCCACAGCGGATGCATAAGGGACCTTACTCATACGCTCTCTTTCTTCCGATGTCTTAGGATAGTCATCTAATGAAAGAGTTAGACCGGCAGTGGAAGGTTGTGAACCTTTCTTTGCCTCTTGCATTGCATATTTGTCAATTATTTTATCTATGTATGAAGCTTGGGATAACGCTATCATTTTTTTTTCTTTCGGTCTCTGAAGAGACGAATGCCTAAAACATTATTAGCTTCTCCCATGTCCTTTATGTCAAACTGTTGGTATAGCCAAAGGTTGACCGATGATAAATTCCCTATATCATTCCCAATGAGTAGTATATCATCAACATAGAGTACCAAAAAGACCATTTTTCCATCCTTAATGCGTTTATAAACATAGAGTTCATCAACGTTCTGCTTAAAACTGAATGTCTTGATCGCTTGATCAAATCTCTGGTTCCATGAGCAGGATGCTTGCTTTAATTCATAAATGGATCTAAGCAACTTGCAGACTTTCCTTTCTTGGCCTTTCGCTATGAACCCTTCGGGCTGTATCATGTAGATACATTGCTCAATATGGCTATTCAAGAATGCCGTCTTGACACCCATTTGCCAGATCTCGTAATCGAGAGCCGCAGCAATGGATAGAAGAATACGGATAGACTTCAGCATAGCAACAGGTGAAAAGGTTTCATCATAATTGATTCTAGCCTTTTGCGTGTATCCCTTTGCAACCAGTCTAGCTTTGAAAGTTTCCACTTTCCCTTCCACATCCTTCTTTCTTTTGTAGACCTATTTGCATCCAATGGGTTTTATCCCATCCGGCAAATCTACAAGTTCTCAAACAGACTTGGATTTCATAGAATCCATCTCATTATTCATAGCCTGTTTCTAATACTTAGAATCAACATCATTTATAGCTTCATCATAAGTGACCGGATCATCCTCATGCTCATGGGCCTCGGCCTGGCATAGCTCAACATTATACATGAAGAAATTAGGTTTTTTCGAAACCCTCCCAGTACGACGAGACACCCTAAATTGTTGATCGTCTGCAGGTCTTTCTGTGGTGGCCCGCCCCTCGTAGAGATCATACAATACTATTACAGTTAAGCTTTATCGCTAACTGCGATAGATTGTACTCTCATGGGTCGCCGGCTAATCTATCTCTCTTTAAATCATGACGTTTTTGGGGAAATTTTTTTTTTCTTTAAACATCATGTAAAACATTTTTCACTATTTACTTTATTTGCAAGTACAAAGTAATTTACATAATACAGTACTTTCACAAAATATATATTTACAAAAGAATTGTTTTCTTTTTCCTTTCTCTTTTATCGCTCAGCGGAAAGACTCTGACAGGACCATATCCCTCGCCTCCTATCCCATTTAACACGCGCTATCCCGTCCGCCATCCAGTCATACAAAGCTACTGAGCTGGTCGCTTACCTGCAACATAAGCAAAAATGGTGAGCTACAGGCTCAGTAAGTTCAAACATGCAAGAAATAAAATTTCTATGAATAGTAGTATTCATCATAAATAGTAACGTTGACCACTATTCACATGTGAATAGTAACTTGATCATTATTCATTATGAATAGTAAGTTTGACCACAAAACAGTATATCAACAATACATCTACTGTGATGTTAGTACTTTCACGAAACTGTCTTATGCTCAATTCTGGCATAGTTTCAGTTTTAGGTAATGATCTTTGATTATGTTCTGGTTTTGAGCTCAGGTTGGCAGTACCATTTAAGTGCGCATGACTGGGAGCGGTACATTAGTGTTGACCTCCACAGCCTTAATCTCATAGCCCCGAATGCAAAATTATACATGACTGGGAGTGGTACATTAGTGCTGACCTCCATAACCTTAATCTCATAGCCCCGAAGGCAAAATTTACCTCCCTGTATGGAAGGCTGGTACGCCAAAAGTGGTTTCATTACCGACTTTTTAAAGTTCTAACCCGGTGACTTCATATTGCCCCGTGGTTAGGAATGGTTCACATTTTAATTTTAGGTGAGTGAGTTTTATTAACCTCGCTCTAGTGCCCGAAGCACAATTTTACTATGTGTCCCATTCTCAATAGTGCCCGTAGCACATTTCGTCTCTCTCTTTACTCTATAATAGTGCCCGTAGCACATATGTACCTAACTTATAGTTAGTACATCATAGTTAGCAATAATAATGCTATATGTTGCAGACAGGTAAATGTCTGAGCTTACCTTATTAGTTTCTTCCCCTTTTCTTTCTTGGATCTTTGATCGCCCTCCTTGTAGGTCGATTTTGAGATCTTACAGACAAAACCTTATCTGTTAATTTCATTTCCATTTATAGCTTTTATTTTTCATTAAAAAGCTTAAATAAAACCTATTTATAACTTTTTAGGCTTTATTTATCATTTTCCCCCATTTTTCTTAACTTTTGTAAAATTACGATTTTGCCCTTATATTTTGGTAAAATTGTAATTATGCCCCTGACGGAATTTTCTTAATCCAGACTGCATTTTTGGCTCTCAGGAACTTTTCTGACTCTTTTCTATTCATTACCGGGTTCGTTTTCTATTTTATTTCCACTTTTCACTTTCCCGACCCTCGGGAAGCACTATTCCGACCCTTACATCGGTTTAGTGATTTTCTATCGTTTTGAAGTCTCGAATGGACGTTTTACTAATATTTAAAACGTTTGTCTAAACATCCCCGATCTAGGTCTCCAAGGCTCGGATTTTCCGTATCCGATTCAGACCTTTATTTCGTTTCTCAAAAAAGCCCCCCCTCGAGGTCGGTTTTTCAGTTTCACTCGCGTTGTACATTTTTAAGGGAACAGGTTACTATTCATGAACCACCCCTTAGGTTTTCCTTATTTAATTTTCTTTTAGGGACTCGGGTTTTCGACCCGACCCTAAACTTTTATTTTTAATTTCCTTTTTACCCCAAATGCCGTTTTCGAAATTTCGGCAGCATTTCGGCCTAAATTTAAAGCTACCGGCGTTAGGTATGCCTCGAACCATATGTACCTGCCACGTACTATACCATAAGCCTATTTTATGTAAAAGTTTCCCCAACTTTTACATAAAAGCTCACAACATTTCAATTCACATTTTGAACCACATTCTATAAAATTTCTTTCAATTTTGCCCTTAGTTTTAGCCACGGTTTTCACACTCAAAACCTAACCAAAACTTTTCAATTTTTCAACCAAATTTTAGGCTATTCCAATGTCATTACCTAGCACATTTTCAAGCCAATTTCCATGCATTTTTCAACACAAATTCTTAGGGTTTTTCACCATTATAACTCACGGCCATTTTAGGGAAACATGCACTAAATTTTCATTTCATGCTTTCAATCACATAACCATCATTTCCATAATTCAATGCATGAATTTAACTATCCAAACATCAAGTTAATCATGCAAAAATTATTCACCAAACCCAAAGTAAAACCCACGGCCATTTTAGGGTTTTTAAATTCCAAAATTTTTCCAAGCTTATAACCATACAAATCATGCTTTACATTTGAACAAAATATGATTTAAAGCATTTCCACACTTAAACAAGAACAATTCCTCATCAATTACACATGGTAACCCACGGTTTTACTCTTGGAAAACCAACCAAAATTTTGTTTTTCTTTAAACAAAATGCATGGTTTTTCTTCTAATCACACCCTTAACAATGCCCAAGCACCAAATCAACCAAAACAAACCAAAAATTTTCTCATCTTCACACTATTCATCCCATAGATTTTAGGGAGAAAAATCAAGAAAAAATGTAAACCAAAGAAGGTTACCTTGCTTTCTTGCTTCCTTTGTCTTCAAGGAAGGGTTTGACACCACTTTTGTGAAGGAAACTTGGAATATTTGCTTGGTTCTCCTTGGTGGCTCACGGGTACACTAGGAAAAACACTTAGAAATTTTTTTCTCTTTGGTTTTGGCTTTGAAAATGTTTCGGCCCTTTTTGTTCCAACTTTGCCGACTTAAGCATAAAGGAAGCCAATTAATTTGGCTTTCAACCAATCAAAATGCAACACTTTTCAAACCAATTCTTTCCATTTTTTTCAAAAATTTAATTTGGTTAATTTTGGCCAAATCTTGGCCTTTAGATCAAAAAATGATTTAATCTTGGCCATTAATGCCACCAACCACCATAATTTTCACATTTATTAAATTTGCTTTATGATGTCATAATTTTCACATTTATTAAATTTGCTTTATGATGTCATAAATGCAAAGTAAAGTGTTGACTTTGACTTTACTATTCACATTAATTCGACTACTTTTTGACCGTCGTCGGTTCGAGCCGAAATTTTTCTGAAATTGTCCCGGCGGGTTCCTGAGGTCTCCTGTGCAGTCGGATCAATTTATACTGCTTCTGTTTGATCAAAATCAATCCCGGAAGTTTTTCATCTTTTAGTGCACCATAATGCACCGGTTAGGGTTTTTAATGCCGTTTTTGACACCGTTCCACCCGTTTCAATTCAGCGAGTTTTATCAATACTGAATTCTTACTCTTCAGTATTGTTAGAACATTTTAATACATTCTAAACAATATAAATACATTTATTTCACTCTTTAAATAGTACAAATTATTATATACATACATTTGTATATTTTCTTTCGAGAATGCTTGAATTTCCCGGTTGTCACACTTTCACCAGAACTCGAACTTGTGTCCAAGATCGAAACCTATGGAGCAGTTCTTTCACCCAATAACTCCTCTAGCACCACTTTGCTTCGAGGCTTAAAGTCATTTACGTGACTTTCCTCCAAGAATGTCGCATGGATTGAAACAATGATTTTTTGTTCCTTCGAGTTATGGAACAGACCTCACTCAGTTCCCTTTGGATACCCTACAAACATGCACAATTCTGATCTTGGTTCCAACTTCTTCACATCCCCATCCAATACATGCACTAGGCAGCCCCATATTCTCATATGTCTAAGGGAGGGCTTCCTGCCACGTCACAATTCATACGGAGTCCTGGGAATTGATTTGCTTGGAACCTAGTTCAGAATATAGCACGCCGTTTGTAAAACATATCCCCAAAATGATAACAGCAGCTTTGAATAACTCATCATAGACCGTACCATATCCAACAAGGTTCTGTTTCTCCTTTCGGCTACACCATTCTATTGTAGAGTACCAGGTGCAGTCAACTGAGATAATATCCCATTCTCTACAAGATGACCTAGAAATTAGTCAGAGAGGCATTCTCCACCTCGATCAGATCGAAGTGTCTTTATGGATTTATCCAATTGCTTTTCCACTTCCGCACGATACTCTTTGAACTTGTCAAAGGTTTTGCTCTTGCGGTGCATCGGATATACATATCCATACCTTGAGTAATCGTCTATAAAGGAGACATAATCCTCAAACCTTCCTCGTGCTATGACGTTCATGGGGCCACATATGTCAGTGTGCACAATTTCTAATAGCTCCTGTGCCCTAGTACCCTTAGCTCCAAAAGACCTCTTGGTCATTTTTCCCTCTAGACAAGACTTACATTGAGGAAGACGTACCACTTCTAGAGATTCTAGAGGACCGTCTTTCACCAATCTTTGAATCCTATCCTGATTAATATGACCAAGTCTTAAATGCCAAAGATATGCTTTGTTAGAGTGAGAAACTTTGAACCTTTTAGAGTTATCTATTAATTCGGTGTCAAGCAGTGAGTACATCTTTGGTTTGATCAAATATAGGTTTCCATCCATCCATCCAGAATAGATAAAAGACTTATTTCTATGAATATCAACTCTTTTACTAAAAGAAACTTAATAAGAATCCTTTGTTAAACAAGCTACTGATATAAGGTTCCTCCTAAAATTAGGAACATAAAAATAGTCTTTCAATAAAATAAACCTAAATTTATTAAAAAAAAGATAAATATCTCCCACTGCCTCAGCCACCACCAAGCTACTGTCTCTAGTTCACAACGAGAGGCTCCTATCATGTAGACTTCTCGTTTCCACGAACCCCTACATAGAAACACAAACATGATTAGTGGCGCCCGAATCAATGACCCAAGTGTCTTTGGATTCTTCCACCAAACATGCTTCTAAGTCGTGAAGTTCCTTACCTTCCTTGCTCTTGGTGGCTAGGAATTCCTGGCAAGCCTTCTTGAAGTGACCTACCTTCCCACAATGGAAGTATTTGGACTTTTTAGGGTCTTTAGGCTTCTTGTTCTTCTTTTTCTTCTTCCCATCTGAGATAGAAGGAGTAGAAGAACTGGAAGACACTTACTTCTTATTTGGCCTCTTCCTCTTCCATGAGGGTTTGGAAGATTCCGCTAAATTGGCCTCTCCTTTGGGTTGGACCACATCCCAATCCCTGATCATCCGCTCATAAGCTTGGAGCTGCTTCATGAGCTCAGTGAGTCCAAACTCCATTGTTGCCAGATTGTATGTGGCCTTAAACCCAACAAAATCTTTAGATAGAGTTTTGAACACCATCTCGATCGAGGTGTTATAGTCCAACTCAGCACTGTTTTCGGCAGCCTCAGCAAAGAATCCCATTAGACTGATCATATGGTCTTTTATCGGAGTACCCGCCTTCTACTTAGAGTTCATAATGCTGGTTATAGCGGACTGTCGAGCCAATTTTTCTTGGCCTTCGAACATGTCCTCCAGATTGTCCATGATCTCCCTAGCATCTTGATAAGTCTCATGCTGCATTTGTAAAACACTCGTCATGCTAGCAAGAATGTAGCATCGAGCTATATCATTGGATTCTCTCCGACGAGTATAGGCAACCAAGACCTCCTCAAGTGATGTGGCAGGTTTGGGCCCAGGTGGGCATGGTTCATCCAGCACGAACTTGTGTCTCTCACAGTTGAAAACTATCAACAGATTTCTTTTCCAGTCTTTATAATTATCACCATTCAGTTTATTCTTAGTAAGTATTGAATTGAGGGGTGTCAGTGACATTTTGAACTGAAATAAAATTATACTAGATATCATTACAAAGCCCAAGCAAATATATAGATAATTTAGCAAATAAAACATACAAGTATGTTCTTACATGAAACTTGAAAAACATGTAGCATTGCAACGGTAATTCTCAGCAGCTATTGCCTCAAGCCACCGAGGGGTGGTCATAAAACAAATAGCCAGAACATGGACCCCGTCCAATTAATATATGTTGCCTTAAATCCTCCAAGATTAAGACATATATTAATAACTACTTATTTGGCCACCAGTTTAGTTAACAGAGCTTCTAGGGAAGGTTAATAGCTAAATGAGTCTTGAGTGTATAACCATTGTTTATGTAGCCCGATTCACGTCCTACCAAGCCACCAAGGGGTGGTCATGAATAGGATCGTACCCGAACATGTTTTCCACGTAGGAGATCCGATCTAGTATACCGGCAGCGGTAAACACCTACCGAGGGGCGTGGTCAGGGTTGAACTAATGCGAGGCATTACCATGCTTTCACATAGGGATCAACAATGGAGGCCATGGGTTTTGTTTGAAACCCTCTCCCACTCAATATTTTAAAAAACATGCAAGTTTTTTCAAATATGTATGATCAATAGAGTATGAGCGGCACTCACCTATCCTATATGACATGTTATTAAATATGCATATGAAACATCCATCAATACATATTTATACATCCATGACATATCACAGAAAAAATAATTGACAGATAAATAACCAAGCCATGGTTCCATCCTAGAACAAAGAAAATAAAGATTCAAATTTAAATCCATCTTTATATAGCCTCTCCATTTATTTCTCATCCCATGAATCATTTAAAATTTAAATCCCAAAATTTTAAATTTCAAATTCAAATTCCAAATTCGAATTTCAAATTTAAATTTCAAATTCAAATTTTAAACAATTTTAAATATCATGTGTAATAATATGTTATTTCAAAAAATTTGAAATTTTTAATTGCATATTTTAAAACATGATTTAAAATTAAATCTTAAATTTAAAAATCAAAATTTTTGATTTTTGAACCGTCGCTCCCACCGCCCTGGAGACCGACAGCTGCTGTGGGCAGCCCCTAGCCCCGGAGGGGCTGGTAGCCCATAGCCGCCCCATGTACAGCCCTGCCGGGCTACAGGCCAAGCGTATAGCCCCAGGCTGCATGCCTAGGCTGGGCACAGCAGCCGACAGGCTACACACCCAGGTTGCGGCCAGCCTTGGGAGGGCCACGGTCACGCTCGGCTGCAGGCCAAGCTTGCGGCCATGGGTGGTCATGGCCTGTGCAGGGGCTGCCACAACCCTATCCTGCCTGAGGGCAGGGGCTGCAGCCCCACCAAGGCACAATGGCCAATCCCGAGGGGTCGTGTCTCGATTTTTGTGTCATATTCCAATTTACCCATTAGGATCTCCAAAAATTAATTTGAATCCCAATTAAATTGAAATTTTCCATACAATCAAAATTTCAACCTTTAAATCAAATTTAACTTTTGGAAAAAATAAATTACGGTCTTCAAACTTCTATCTCCTCCAAGAATAATTACATAAAAAATCTTAAACCGTTTCCGATGTACAAAAATTCTAATCATAATAATTCTAAGAGACAAAAATAAAATCCATGGGAAAATTATAGTGTTAATAAACTGCTCCCATGGTTACATAAAAATTCCTAGATACAATTTTTTAAATTCTAAGGAACCATAACCGGCAAAAACAAGCATGCTTAAAATTATTTACAAAATTAAAATAACCACATACTTCATTCATAATCCATGATGACAACATAAAAGAATCCTAGAATGACACTCTCTAAATATCAAATCCATACATAAATAAAAAGACTTACATGAGAGTCTATGGTCTAAGAGAACTGGAGTGGCAGAACCTTTATTTATAGACTTACATGAGGTGATCCTCTGAATTCGAATTGGATTAGGAGAAGATATTCTCCCTTATCCACAACCAAAAAATCTGAATTTTCCAAGGGGAAATTCCCAACTAAAATTCGGCCACTTTAGGATTATCCAATTCAAATCTAAACAAGATTTTAGCTTGAATTTTATCTCCCTTTATCCAACCAAAAAATCTGAAAATCTCTTTAGAAAATCCTCTAAGATTTTTCAGCCACAAAAGGTAAGGGAAGAATCAAAATTCAACTAGGATTTTCAAGCTTGAATCTTATCTCATCCTTATCCAACATAACCGAAAATCCTCATGAGATCTTCCTCAAAATTTTGGCCATAATCAGGGAGGAGAGAATCCAAATTCAACTAGGATTGAAACTTGAATTTTTTCCTGAACCTTATCCACAAAAATCTGAAAATTCCGTGAGGATAATCCTTAAAATTTTTGTCCATGTTTGTTAGAATTTGGATTCAAAATTCAAGTAGGATTCAAACAAGATTTTCCTCTCCATATCCAACTAAAATTCGAATTTCATTCATTGCGGATTTACAACAAGAAATTCGAATCCTACTTGGACTGTGATTCAAATTTTGAATTTCAAATTTCAAATTCAAATTTCAAATTTAAATTTTAAATTCAAATTTCAAATTCAAATTTCAAATTCAAATTTCAAATTCAAATTTCAAAATTCAAATTTCAAAATTCAAATTTCAAATTTCAAATTTCAAAACCCACAAAACAGTTGTATTTCAAATTCTTGTTTTCATGGATAATTTTCTACAACTCTAATCCAATCTTAAATAAAATCATGGCAACTTTATATAGAGTTCGAATAATTATGTACTCTATTATCCAAAACAAAATCTGAATTCAACCAGAGAGAATCTTGTCCACCATCCTAATCCTATGTCAACACCATCCATGCATAATCAACTAGCCAATAGCATACACAAATCAATTTGTCCAACGTTAAGGAATTATGTGGAGCTAGTAGAGAGACCAATTGGACATATATAATCGGGCTCCCACGAATCCATATGATCATCATTCTGCACCGAACAACTCAATCATATGATCACTAATTTCAGAGTCACACCACTATAAACCTGAAACTGAACTCCCAATTATATACCGTATTACGTAAGCCTGTGACAAGCTGTCGTCCAATGACCTTGTCATGTATGCAGAACCCTTATATGATATCCATGGTCAGCCTTAGGTCAAAGTTCGTTTAATCCTACTGATCAGGCTATCTTAAAGTTCCATTATACTACCGAATAAAGAAAATGATTGTTCACCATATGTGAATAAGAAGTCAACCGCCCAGCAGACGACCCAAGGGCTTGTCCGTTTTCACATCCAGTATAATACCTTTAAGAGGATACCCTTAACTCCTTATTAGAGCTATGATTCCAATATCTGTAAACAAACCCTTCATCGTATACAAGTCATGCACCTAAGAACTGGTCTATAAGCTTACTACCTATGAGATGCTTTAGCCATTGGAATATCAAAGTACACAAGTCATATACATGAAGCTATTCATTCACTCAGGATTACGGTTACTGCACAACGAACGTCAAAAGCAGATCGATCCACTCATAGCGGACTTCGTAAATCAATCACGCTTTAGTCCCGGTCTAATATGTCACCACCAAGGAACATATCTATGTCTTTACTTGGGAGTCTATACTCCAGACAGTCAAGACAAACCATCCCCTCCAAGGCTTTAGACAACATAATAGTCTTAACATGAGTTAGATGCTCGATCTAACCTCATAGATTACAGACCTTAGTTTAGACCGCTTACTTTAGAACATTGTCTTCTAGTATACAACAGTCTATTGCATGCAACGTTCTAACAGTTTTAACACAAGCAGTCAGGGACCCATATTTGCTTCCATTTACTTTAACATGTAAATAGAATGAGGACACACAGCACTGTAATGAATAACCTCTATATATAATTTTATTATCTAGTTCAAAATAAATACATCAAAATGTCTCTACTGCTTAGGGTATTTCCTAACATTTTAATCATACATATATAAATACACTTGTCATAACATTTCATATTTCATAAAATACTTGTGCTTTTGTTCCATTAAAATACTTCGTAACATAAACATATTTTCAAACTTGTCTCGTTTCTTTACGTAAACATTTACATCTTTTCACAGCAAAAAACATAGCGGATTCATTTCCCAATCCACGACACTTCGAGAATCTACCCGCGAGCCCATCAGTTTCCTTTTTTATAATACAGGTAGCTTGCCTTTGTTACCTATATCACGAAGACACTAATGAGCTAAAGCTTAGTTGTGATAGCCGAGGCTTTTCTAGTCCTCGGATTGATGCAAAGAGTAAACAGACAACCTACATACAAAGAGTGTTAATTATGTTCCTAATATTGAGACCAAGTTTATAACTATGTTATAATGATGTTAGACTGAGATGACAGTGATGAAAATGACTGAGGGATCGAAATGCTATTGACAGTTCATTTTTGATACCTTAAAATGAAAATTTATTAAGACTAGAAACGCACTATCCATAGACCTGGGATAGAAAATGATGAAAAATCTAGGGTTCTATGCTGGTTTAATATTAATTAGAACATAGTAAAATGTTCTATTGATGTTCACAGACAAGAATTTAGTGAAGAAAAATTTTACAAAATTGAAATGGAAGAAATGGAGCCGTTTCGGTATCCAAAAACCCTAAATAGTGCAAAAGGTGCACAAAAGGATGAAAATCTTCCAGAATTAATTTTGGATAAACGAAAGAAGAATAAGGGGATCTAACTACACCGAAGACCTCAGGAATCCACCGGGCAATTCTGGAAAAGTTTCACCCAGGTCAATTTTTGGTCAAAAAGTTGATGGAATTAATATGAACAGTAAAAAAGGCAAATGGTGAGTCAGCTCTTATGATGTCATAGATGATGCCATAAATGGAATTAATAAATGAAAAGGAAAGTGGTATGTGTAGGAATAAAATCGGTAAAAACGTATCAGAGTGGCGCAGCGGAACAATAAAAATTTTTAGATCGTTAAATATCTCATGATGCCATATACAATAAACCAACTGTAGGAAAATAAATCGGTAAAAACGTATCAGAGTGGCGCAGCGGAACAATAAAAATTTTTAGATCGTTAAATATCTCATGATGCCATATACAATAAATCAACAACAATTAAAACTCATACCTCAAGGACGCCAATGAACAGGAGGAGAGTGACCGGAGGCTTCAACCAACTAGCCTTCTCTACTATTCTCCAATTCCCGAATGGCTGAGTGTGTGGGCACTCTGAACCTCGATCGGTATGCTAGCACTGCTAGTCTTCTTCCGACCACCCAGATCTCTAAAGAACTTTATTGTCACGATGAGCTGTGCAACAATAAGCCTGCTCACCTGAGAGTCTGTGGTCTGAGAGAACTGGAGTGGCAGGACCTCTATTTATAGACCTGCATGAGGTGAATCTCTGAATTTGAATTGGATTGGGAAAAGATATTTTCCCTTATCCAAACCTATAAAATCCGAATTTTCCAAGGGAGAATCTCCACAATTAAATTCGGTTTTCCTAGGATAAATCCAATCCAAATCTAAACAAGATTTTAACTAGAATTTTATATCCCTTTTTCAACCAAAAAATCCGAAATCTTTAGGAGAAAATCTTCTCCAAATTTTCGGCCACTTTTAGGATAAGGAAGAATCAAAATTCCACTAGGATTTTTCAAGCTAAATCTCATCTCAACCTTATCCAAAAATAACCGAATTTCCTAGGATTTAGGCTCCAAAATTTCGGCCACTTTTAGGGATTAGAGAGAATCCAAATTCAACTAGGATTGAAGCTTGAATTTACCCTTGAATCTTATCCACAAAAACCGAATTTTCCATTGAGGATTATCCTCAAAAAATTCACCCACTTTTGTTGGGATTTGGATTCAAAATTCAAGTAGGATTCTAACAAGATTATCCTCTCCAAATCCAACTCAAATTCGAATTTCAAACCTTGTGGATTTTCCAAAACAAATTCGAATCCTACTTGGACTGTGATTCAAAATTTGAATTTCAAATTTCAAATTCAAATTTCAAATTCAAATTTCAAAATTCAAATTTCAAATTTCAAATTTAAATTTCAAATTCAAATTTCAAATTCGAATTTCAAATTCAAATTTCAAATTCAAATTTCAAATTCAAAATTCAAATTTCAAATTTCAAAATTCAAATTTCAAATTTCAAAATTCAAATTTCAAATTCCACAAAACAGTTGTATTTCACATTCTTGTTCTCATGGATAATTTTCTACAACTCCAATCCAATCTCAAATAAAATCATGGCAACTTTATTTGGAGTTCGAATAATTGTGTACTCTATTATCCAAAACAAAATCTGAATCCAACCGGAGAGAATCTTGTCTACCATCCTAATCCTGTGTCATCACCATCCATGCATAATAAACTAGCCAATAGCATACACAAATCAATTTGCCAAACGTTAAGGAATTATGTGGAGCTAGTAGAGGGACTGATTGGACATATATAATCGGGCTCCCGTGATTCCATATGATCATCATTCTGTACCGAACAACTCAATCATATGATCACTAATTTCAGAGTCACACCACTATAAACCTGAAACTGAACTCCCAATTATATACCGTATTACGTAAGCCTGTGACGAGCTACCATCCAATGACCTTGTCATATATGCAAAACCCTCATATGATATCCATGATCAGCCTTAGGTCAAAGTCCGTTTAATCCTACTGATCAGGCTATCTTAAAGTTCCATTATACTACCGAATCAAGAAAATGATTATTCACCATATGTGAATAAGAAGTCATCCGCCCAGCAGACGACCCAAGGCCTTGTCCATTTTCACATTCAGTATAATGCCTTTAAGAGGATACCTTTAACTCCTCAGAGCTATGATTCCGATATCTGCAAACAAACCCTTCATCGTATACAAGTCATGCACCCAACTAACCGGTCTATAAGCTTACTACCTCTGAGACGCTTTAGCCATTGGAACATCAAAGTACACAAGTCATATACATGAAGTAGTTCATTTACTCAGGATTAAGGTTATTGCACAATGAACGTCAAAAGCAGATTGATCCACTCATAGCAGACTACGTAGATCAATCACGCTTTAGTCCCGGTCTAATATGTCACCTCCAAGCAACATATCCATGTCTCTACTTGGGAGTCCAGCTCCAGACAGTCAAGACAGACCGTCCCCTCCAAGGCTTTAGACAACATAATAGTCTTAACATGAGTTAGATGCTCGGTCTAACCCCATAGACTACAGACCATAGTTTAGACTGCTAACTTTAGAACATTGTCTTCTTGCATACAAAAATCCATTGCATGCAACGTTCTAACAGTTTTAACACAAGCAGTCAGTGAGCCATATTTGCTTACATTTACTTTAACATGTAAATAAGACGAGGACAGATAGCAATGTAATGAATAACCTCTAAGTATAATTTTATTATCCAGTTCAAAATGAATACATCAAAATGTCTCTAATACTTAGGGCATTTCCTAACAATCTCCCACTTGCTCTAAGCCAGTAGATGTGCCATGTTACGCATCCCCATCGCCTCTACATGCCTCTCAAAGCTTCTAGCTACCAAAGTCTTAGTAAAGGGATCAGCGATGTTGTCCTCGGACGCGATCTTACAAACATCCACTTGTCCTGTCTCCACATGCCCTCTAATGTCGACTTCCTCAAATCCTCACAAGTCTGGAAGACTCAGTCCGTGTATCCTACGGGTGTTAGGTCCCCTCCAGAATACACCAGCATATAATCCCTCATTCTCTTAAGATACTTGAGTATATGCTTTACTGCTTGCCAGTGCTTGGTTCCAGGATTCGCTTGATATCGACTCACCATACCTACTGCAAAACATATGTCCGGGCGAGTGCAAGGCATAGCGTACATAAGGCTACCCACAGCGGATGCATAAGGGACCTTACTCATATGCTCTCTTTCTTCCGATGTCTTGGGACAATCATCCAATGAAAGAGTTAAACCGGCAATAGAAGGTTGTGAGCCTTTCTTTGCCTCTAGCATTGCATATTTGTCAATTATTTTATCTATGTATGAAGCTTGGGATAACGCTATCATTTTTTTCTTTCGATCTCTGAAGAGACGAATGCCTAGAACATAATTAGCTTCTCCCAAGTCCTTCATGTCAAACTGTTGGTGTAACCAAAGCTTGACCGATGATAAGTTCCCTACATCATTCCCAATGAGTAGTATATCATCGACATAGAGTATTAGAAAGACCACTTTTCCATCCTTAATACGTTTATAAACACAAGGTTCATCAACGTTCTGCTCAAAACCAAATGTCTTAATCACTTGATCAAACCTCTGGTTCCATGAGCGGGATGCCTGCTTTAATCCATAAATGGATCTAAGCAACTTGCAGACTTTCCTATCTTGGCCTTTTGCTACGAACCCTTCGGGCTGTATCATATAGATACACTCTTCAAGATGGCCATTCAAGAATGCCGTCTTGACATCCATTTGCCAGATCTCGTAATCGAGAGCCGCAGCAATGGATAGAAGAATACGGATAGACTTCAGCATAGCAACAGGTGAAAAGGTTTCCTCGTAATCGATTCCAGCCTTTTGCGTGTATCCCTTTGCAACCAGTCTAGCTTTGAAAGTTTCCACTCTCCCTTCCGCATCCTTCTTTCTTTTGTAGACCCATTTGCATCCAATGGGTTTTATCCCATCCGGCAAATCTACAAGTTCCCAAACAGAGTTGGATTTCATAGAATCCATCTCACTGTTCATAGCCTGTTTCCAAGATCTAGAATCAACATCCTTTATAGCTTCATCATATGTGACCGGATCTTCCTCATGCTCATGAGCCTCGGCCTGGTATACCTCAGCATCATACATAAAGAAATTAGGTTTCTTAGAAACCCTCCCACTACGACGAGGCACCCTAAATTGTTGATCGTCTGCAGGTCTTTCACTGGAACTCAGACTTGCGTCCAAGACCGAAATCTGTGGAGCAGTTCTTTCACCCGATAACTCCTCTAGCACCACTTTGCTTCGAGGTTTAAAGTCATTCATGTGACTTTCCTCCAAGAATGTCGCATGGGTTGAGACAATGACCTTTTGTTCCTTCGGGTTATAGAACAGACCTCCTTTAGTTCCCTTTGGATACCCTACAAACATGCACAATTCTGATCTTGGTTCCAACTTCTTCGCATCCCCATCCAGTACATGTGCCGGGCAGCCCCATATTCTCATATGTCCAAGGGAGGGCTTCCTGCCACGCCACAATTCATACGGAGTTCTAGGAATTGATTTGCTCGGAACCTGGTTCAGAATATAGCACGCCGTTTGTAAAGCATGTCCCCAAAATGATAATGGCAGCGTTGAGTAACTCATCATGGACCGTATCATATCCAATAAGGTCCTGTTTCTCCTTTCGGCTACACCATTCTGTTGTGGAGTAACAGGTGCAGTCAATTGGGATAATATCCCATTCTCTACAAGATGTCCTAGAAATTCATCGGAGAGGTATTCGCCACCTCGATCAGATCGAAGTGTCTTTATGGATTTATCCAATTGCTTTTCCACTCCCGCACGATACTCTTTGAATTTATCAAAGGTTTCGCTCTTGCGGTGCATCAGATACACATATCCATACCTCGAGTAATCATCTATGAAAGAGACATAGTACTCGAACCCTCCTCGTGCTGTGACGTTCATGGGGCCACATACGTCAGTGTGCACAATTTCTAAGAGCTCCTGTGCCCTTGTACCCTTAGCTCCAAAAGACCTCTTAGTCATCTTACCCTCTAGACAAGACTCACATTGGGGAAGTCGTACCTCCTGCAGAGATTCCAGAGGACCGTCTTTCACCAATCTTTGAATCCTATCCTGATTAATATGACCAAGTCTTAAATGCCAAAGATACGCCTTGTTAGAGTGAGAAACTTTCAACCTTTTAGAGTTATCAATTAATTCAGTGTCAAGCAGTGAGTACATCTTTGGTCTGATCAAATATGGGTTTCCATCCATCCATCCAGAACAGATAAAAGACTTATTTCTACGAATATCAACTCTTTTACTAAAAGAAACTGAATAAGAATCCTTTATTAAACAAGCTACCGATATAAGGTTCCTCCAAAAATTAGGAACATAAAAACAGTCTTTCAATAAAATAAACCTAAATTGATCAAAATAAAGATGAACGTCTCCCACTGCCTCAGCCACCACAAAGCTACCATTTCCAGTCCGCAACGAGAGGCTCCTATCATGTAGACTTCTCGTTTCCACGAACCCCTGCATAGAAACACAAACATGATTAGTGGCGCCCGAATCAATGACCCATGTGTCTTTCGATTCTTCCACCAAACATGCTTCTAAGTAATGAAGTTCCTTACCTTCCTTGCCCTTGGAGGCTAGGAATTCCCGGCAAGCCTTCTTGAAGTGACCTACCTTCCCACAGTGGAAGCATTTGGGCTTTTTAGGGTCCTTTGGCTTCTTGTTCTTCTTCTTCTTCTTCCCGTCCGAGACAGGAGGATTAGAAGAACTGGAAGCCACTTGCTTCTTATTTGGCCTCTTCCTCTTCCGTGAGGGATTGGAAGATTCCGCCAAATTGGCCTCTCCTTTAGGTCGGACCGTATCCTCATCCCTGATCATCCGCTCATAAGCCTGTAGTTGCTTCATGAGCTCGATAAGTCCTAACTCCTTTGTCGCTAGATTGTATGCGGCCTTAAACCCCACAAAATCTTTAGACAGAGTCTTGAACACCATCTCGATCTGGGTGTTATAGTCCAACTCAGCACCATTCTCGGCAGCCTCAGCAAAGAATCCCATTAGAGTGATCATATGGTCCTTCACCGGAGCACCCGCCTTTTGCTTAGAGTTCATAATGCTGGTGATAGCGGACTGTCGAGCTAATTTTTCTTGGCCTCCGAACATGTCCTCCAGATTTTCCATGATCTCCCCAGCAACTTGATAAGTCTCATGCTGCTTTTGTAAAGCACTCGTCATGCTAGCAAGGATGTAGCATCGAGCTATCTCATTGGATTCTCTCCAATGATTATAGGCAACCGGGACCTCCTCAAGTGGTGTGTCAGGTTTGGGCCCAGGTGGGCATGGTTCGTCCAGTACGAACTTGTGTCTCTCGCAGCTGAGAACTATTAATAGATTTCTTTTCCAATCTTTATAATTGTCGCCATTCAACTTATTTTCAGTAAGTATCGAAATGAGGGGTGTCGGTGACATTTTGAACTGAAATAAAATTATACTAGACATTATTACAAAGCCCAAGCAAATATGCAGATAATTTAGCAAATAAAACATACAAGTATGTTCCTACATGAAACTTGAAAAAACATGTAGCATTGCAACGGTAATTCTCAGCATCTATTGCCCCAAGCCACCGAGGGGTGGTCATGAGAACAAATAGCCGGAACATGGACCCCGTCCAATTAATATATGTTACCTTAAATCCTCCAAGGTTAAGACATATATTAATAACCGCTTATTTGGCCACCAGTTTAGTTAACAGAGCTTCTAGGGAAGGTTAATAACTAAACGAGTCTTGAGTGTATAACCATTGTTTACGTAGCCCGATCCACGTCCTACCAAGCCACCGAGGGGTGGTCATGAATAGGATCGCACCCGAACACGTTTTCCACATAGGAGATCCAATCTAGTATACCGGCGGCGGTAAACACCTACCGAGGGGTGTGGTCAGGTCGGAACTGACGCGAGGCGTTACCATGCTTTCACATATGGATCAACAATGGAGGCCGTGGGTTTTGTTTGAAACCCTCTCCCACTCAATATTTTGAAAAACATGCAAGTTTTGACAAATTATGTATGATCAATATAGTATGAGCGGCACTCACCTATCCTATATGACATGTTATCAAATATGCATACATAACATCCATCAATACATATTTATACATCCATGACATATCACAGAAAAATAATTGACAGAATAACCAAGCTATGGTTCCATCCTAGAACAAAGAAAATAAAGATTACAAAATTCCATCCAAAGCATTCTTTGGGTCTTGAATTTTGTTCCGTCTTCTTGTATCCATCTTTATGCAGCCTCTCCATTTATTTCTCATCCTAAGAATTATTTAAAATTTAAATCTCCCAAAAATTTAAATTTCAAATTCAAATTCCAAATTCGAAATTCAAATTTAAACTTCAAATTTAAATTTTAAACAATTTAAAACATCATGTGTAATAATATGTAATTTCAAAAATTTTAAATTTTCAATTACATATTTTTAAACATGATTTAAAATTAAATCTCAAATTTAAAAATCAAAATTTTCAAATTTTGGACCGCCGCACCGCCGCTCGTGAAGGCGGCAGCCGCCGTGGGCAGCCACCAACCCCGGAGGGGCTGGCAGCCCACGGCCGCCCCTTGTGCAGCCCAGCCGGGCTGCAGGCCAAGCCTGCAGCGCCAGGCTGCACGCCCAGGCTGCGGCCAGCCTTGGGCAGGCCACGGCCACCCCTGGCTGCAAGCAGAGCCTGCGGCCGTGGGTGGTGTGGGCCTGTACAGGGGCTGCCGCAGCCCCATCCTGCCCGAGGGCAGGGGCTGCAGCCCCACCAAGGTTTGTCGGCCTATCCCGAGGGGTCGTGTCTCGATTTTCGTGCCATATTCCTATTTACCTATTAGGATCTCCAAAAATTAATTTGAATCCCAATTAAATTGAAATTTTCCACACAATCAAAATTTCAACCTTTAAATCAAATTTAACTTTTTGGGAAAAATAAATTACGGTCTTCAATCTTCAATCTCCTCCAAGAATAATTACATAAAAAATTCCTATACCGTTTCCGGTGTACAAAATTCTATCCATAAAAATTCTAAGAGACAGAATAAAATCCATGGGAAAATTACAGTGTTTAATTAAACTGCTCCCATGGTTACATAAAAATTCCATGATACAATTTTTCTAAATTCTAAGGAACCATAACCGGTATAATCAAGCATGTTTATAATAATTCAAAAAATTAAAATAACCACATACTTTATACATAATCCATGATAACAACATAAAGGAACCCTAGAATGCCACTCTCTAAATATCAAATCCATACATAAATAAAAAGACTAAGTAATTGTCTAATTTATATACATGGCATAGTCATGAGATGGCTCTGATACCAATTGTAGGAAAATAAATCGGTAAAAACGTATCAGAGTGGCGCAGCGGAACAATAAAAATTTTTAGATCGTTAAATATCTCATGATGCCATATACAATAAATCAACAACAATTAAAACTCATACCTCAAGGACGCCAATGAACAGGAGGAGAGTGACCGGAGGCTTCAACCAACTAGCCTTCTCTACTATTCTCCAATTCCCGAATGGCTGAGTGTGTGGGCACTCTGAACCTCGATCGGTATGCTAGCACTGCTAGTCTTCTTCCGACCACCCAGATCTCTAAAGAACTTTATTGTCACGATGAGCTGTGCAACAATAAGCCTGCTCACGTGAGAGTCTGTGGTCTGAGAGAACTGGAGTGGCAGGACCTCTATTTATAGACCTGCATGAGGTGAATCTCTGAATTTGAATTGGATTAGGAAAAGATATTTTCCCTTATCCAAACCCATAAAATCCGAATTTTCCAAGGGAGAATCTCCACAATTAAATTCGGTTTTCCTAGGATAAATCCAATCCAAATCAAAACAAGATTTTAACTAGAATTTTATCTCCCTTTTTCAACCAAAAAATCCGAAATCTTTAGGAGAAAATCTTCTCCAAATTTTCGGCCACTTTTAGGATAAGGAAGAATCAAAATTCCACTAGGATTTTTCAAGCTAAATCTCATCTCAACCTTATCCAAAAATAACCGAATTTCCTAGGATTTAGGCTCCAAAATTTCGGCCACTTTTAGGGATTAGAGAGAATCCAAATTCAACTAGGATTGAAGCTTGAATTTACCCTTGAATCTTATCCACAAAAACCGAATTTTCCATTGAGGATTATCCTCAAAAAATTCACCCACTTTTGTTGGGATTTGGATTCAAAATTCAAGTAGGATTCTAACAAGATTATCCTCTCCAAATCCAACTCAAATTCGAATTTCAAACCTTGTGGATTTTCCACAACAAATTCGAATCCTACTTGGACTGTGATTCAAAATTTGAATTTCAAATTTCAAATTCAAATTTCAAATTCAAATTTCAAAATTCAAATTTCAAATTTCAAATTTAAATTTCAAATTCAAATTTCAAATTCGAATTTCAAATTCAAATTTCAAATTCAAAATTCAAATTCAAAATTCAAATTTCAAATTTCAAAATTCAAATTTCAAATTTCAAAATTCAAATTTCAAATTCCACAAAACAGTTGTATTTCACATTCTTGTTCTCATGGATAATTTTCTACAACTCCAATCCAATCTCAAATAAAATCATGGCAACTTTATTTGGAGTTCGAATAATTGTGTACTCTATTATCCAAAACAAAATCTGAATCCAACCGGAGAGAATCTTGTCTACCATCCTAATCCTGTGTCATCACCATCCATGCATAATAAACTAGCCAATAGCATACACAAATCAATTTGCCAAACGTTAAGGAATTATGTGGAGCTAGTAGAGGGACTGATTGGACATATATAATCGGGCTCCCGTGATTCCATATGATCATCATTCTGTACCGAACAACTCAATCATATGATCACTAATTTCAGAGTCACACCACTATAAACCTGAAACTGAACTCCCAATTATATACCGTATTACGTAAGCCTGTGACGAGCTACCATCCAATGACCTTGTCATATATGCAAAACCCTCATATGATATCCATGATCAGCCTTAGGTCAAAGTCCGTTTAATCCTACTGATCAGGCTATCTTAAAGTTCCATTATACTACCGAATCAAGAAAATGATTATTCACCATATGTGAATAAGAAGTCATCCGCCCAGCAGACGACCCAAGGCCTTGTCCATTTTCACATTCAGTATAATGCCTTTAAGAGGATACCTTTAACTCCTCAGAGCTATGATTCCGATATCTGCAAACAAACCCTTCATCGTATACAAGTCACGCACCCAACTAACCGGTCTATAAGCTTACTACCTCTGAGACGCTTTAGCCATTGGAACATCAAAGTACACAAGTCATATACATGAAGTAGTTCATTTACTCAGGATTAAGGTTATTGCACAATGAACGTCAAAAGCAGATTGATCCACTCATAGCGGACTACGTAGATCAATCACGCTTTAGTCCCGGTCTAATATGTCACCTCCAAGCAACATATCCATGTCTCTACTTGGGAGTCCAGCTCCAGACAGTCAAGACAGACCGTCCCCTCCAAGGCTTTAGACAACATAATAGTCTTAACATGAGTTAGATGCTCGGTCTAACCCCATAGACTACAGACCATAGTTTAGACTGCTAACTTTAGAACATTGTCTTCTTGCATACAAAAATCCATTGCATGCAACGTTCTAACAGTTTTAACACAAGCAGTCAGTGAGCCATATTTGCTTACATTTACTTTAACATGTAAATAAGACGAGGACAGATAGCAATGTAATGAATAACCTCTAAGTATAATTTTATTATCCAGTTCAAAATGAATACATCAAAATGTCTCTAATACTTAGGGCATTTCCTAACACCAACAACAATTAAAACTCATACCTCAAGGACGCCAATCTTGCAGGAGGAGAATGACCGAAGGCTTCAACCAACTAGCCTTCTCTACTATTCTCCAATTCCCGAATGGCTGAGTGTTAGGAAATGCCCTAAGTATTAGAGACATTTTGATGTATTCATTTTGAACTGGATAATAAAATTATACTTAGAGGTTATTCATTACATTGCTATCTGTCCTCGTCTTATTTACATGTTAAAGTAAATGTAAGCAAATATGGCTCACTGACTGCTTGTGTTAAAACTGTTAGAACGTTGCATGCAATGGATTTTTTGTATGCGAGAAGACAATGTTCTAAAGTTAGCAGTCTAAATTATGGTCTGTAGTCTATGGGGTTAGACCGAGCATCTAACTCATGTTAAGACTATTATATTGTCTAAAGCCTTAGAGGGGACGGTCTGTCTTGACTGTCTGGAGCTGGACTCCCAAGTAGAGACATGGATATGTTGCTCGGTGGTGACATATTAGACCGGGACTAAAGCGTGATTGATCTACGTAGTCCGCTATGAGTGGATCAATCTGCTTTTGACGTTCATTGTGCAATAACCTTAATCCTGAGTAAATGAACTACTTCATGTATATGACTTGTGTACTTTGATGTTCCAATGGCTAAAGCGTCTCAGAGGTAGTAAGCTTATAGACCGGTTCGTTGGGTGCATGACTTGTATACGATGAAGGGTTTGTTTGCAGATATCGGAATCATAGCTCTGAGGAGTTAAAGGTATCCTCTTAAAGGCATTATACTGAATGTGAAAATGGACAAGGCCTTGGGTCGTCTGCTGGGCGGATGACTTCTTATTCACATATGGTGAATAATCATTTTCTTGATTCGGTGGTATAATGGAACTTTAAGATAGCCTGATCAGTAGGATTAAACGGACTTTGACCTAAGGCTGATCATGGATATCATATGAGGGTTTTGCATATATGACAAGGTCATTGGATGGTAGCTCGTCACAGGCTTACGTAATACGGTATATAATTGGGAGTTCAGTTTCAGGTTTATAGTGGTGTGACTCTGAAATTAGTGATCATATGATTGAGTTATTCGGTACAGAATAATGATCATATGGAATCACGGGAGCCCGATTATATATGTCCAATCAGTCCCTCTACTAGCTCCACATAATTCCTTAACGTTTGGCAAATTGATTTGTGTATGCTATTGGCTAGTTTATTATGCATGGATGGTGATGACACAGGATTAGGATGGTAGACCAGATTCTCTCCGGTTGGATTCAGATTTTGTTTTGGATAATAGAGTACACAATTATTCGAACTCCAAATAAAGTTGCCATGATTTTATTTGAGATTGGATTGGAGTTGTAGAAAATTATCCATGAGAACAAGAATATGAAACACAACCGTTTTGTGGAATTTGAAATTTGAATTTTGAAATTTGAAATTTGAATTTTGAAATTTGAAATTTGAATTTTGAATTTGAAATTTGAATTTGAAATTTGAATTTGAAAATTCGAATTTGAAATTTGAATTTGAAATTTAAATTTGAAATTTGAAATTTGAAATTTGAAATTTGAATTTGAAATTTGAATTTGAAATTTGAAATTCAAATTTTGAATCACAGTCCAAGTAGGATTCGAATTTGTTGTTGAAAATCCACAAGGTTTGAAATTCGAATTTGAGTTGGATTTGGAGAGGATAATCTTGTTAGAATCCTACTTGAATTTTGAATCCAAATCCCAACAAATAAGGGATGAAATTTTTGAGGATAATCCTCATGAAAATTTCGGATTTTGTGGATGAGATTCAAGGGTAAATTCAAGCTTCAATCCTAGTTGAATTTGGATTCTCTCTACTCCCTAAAAGTGGCCGAAATTTTGGAGCCTAAATCCTAGGAAATTCGGTTATTTTTGGATAAGGTTGAGATGAGATTTAGCTTGAAAAATCCTAGTGGAATTTTGATTCTTCCTTATCCTAAAAGTGGCCGAAAATTTGGAGAAGATTTTCTCCTAAAGATTTCGGATTTTTTGGTTGAAAAAGGGAGATAAAATTCTAGTTAAAATCTTGTTTAGATTTGGATTGGATTTATCCTAGAAAACCGAATTTAATTGTGGAGATTCTCCCTTGGAAAATTCGGATTTTTTGGTTTGGATAAGGGAGAAAATCTTTTCCTAGTCCAATTCGAATTCAGAGAATCACCTCATGCAGGTCTATAAATAGAGGTCCTGCCACTCCAGTTCTCTCAGACCACAGACTCTCAGGTGAGCAGGCTTATTGTTGCACAGCTCATCGTGACAATAAAGTTCTTTAGAGATCTGGGTGGTCGGAAGAAGACTAGCAGTGCTAGCATATCGATCGAGGTTCAGAGTGCCCACACACTCAGCCATTCGGGAATTGGAGAATAGTAGAGAAGGCTAGTTGGTTGAAGCCTCCGGTCACTCTCCTCCTGTTCATTGGCGTCCTTGAGGTATGAGTTTTAATTGTTGTTGATTTATTGTATATGGCATCATGAGATATTTAACGATCTAAAAAATTTTTATTGTTCCGCTGCGCCACTCTGATACGTTTTTACCGATTTATTTTCCTACAATTGGTATCAGAGCCATCTCATGACTATGCCATGTACATAAATTAGACAATTACTTAGTCTTTTTATTTATGTATGGATTTGATATTTAGAGAGTGGCATTCTAGGGTTCCTTTATGTTGTTATCATGTATTATGTATAAAGTATGTGGTTATTTTAATTTTTTGAATTATTATAAGCATGCTTGTTTATACCGGTTATGGTTCCTTAGAATTTAGAAAAATTGTATCTAGGAATTTTTTATGTAACCATGGGAGCAGTTTATTAACACTGTGTTTTTCCCATGGATTTTAATTTTTGTCTCTTAGAATTTTTATGGATAGAATTTTGTACACCGGAAACGGTATAGGAATTTTTTATGTAATTATTCTTGGAGGAGATTGAAGATTGAAGACCGTAATTTATTTTTCCCAAAAGTTAAATTTAATTTAAAGGTTGAAATTTTGATTGTGTGGAAAATTTCAATTTAATTAGGATTCAAATTAATTTTTGGAGATCCTAAAAGATAAATTGGAATATGGCATGAAAATCGAGACACGACCCCTCGGGATAGGCCGACGGGCCTTGGTGGGGCTGCAGCCCCTGCCCTCGGGCAGGATGGGGCTGCGGCAGCCCCTATGCAGGCAAGCATCACCCACGGCCGCAGGCTTGGCCTGCAGCCGAGGGTGGCGCAGCCTGCCCAAGGCTGGCCGCAGCCTGGGCGTGCAGCCACTGGCTGCAGGCGTTGCCTGCAGCCTGCCGGTTGCTGCGCCCAGCCTGGGCGTGCAGCCTGGTGCTGCAGGCTTGGCCTGCAGCCCGGCAGGCTGCACATGGGGCAGCCGTGGGCTGCCGCCTACGGGGGCGGCGGTCCGACGGTCCAAAAATCAGAAAAATTTTGATTTTTAAATTTGAGATTTAATTTTAAATCATGTTTAAAAAATATGTAATTAAAAAATTTTGAAATTTTTGAAATTACATATTATTACACATGATGTTTAAAATTGTTTAAAAATTTAAATTTGAAGTTTAAATTTGAAATTCGAATTTGGAATTTGAATTTGAAATTTAAATTTTTGGAGATTTAAATTTTAAATAATTCTTGGGATGAGAAATAAATGGAGAGGCTACATAAAGATGGATACAAGAAGACGGAACAAAATTCAAGACCCAAAGAATGCTTTGGATGGAATTTTGTAATCTTTATTTTCTTTGTTCGAGGATGGAACCATAGCTTGGTTAGTCTGTCAATTATTTTTTTTTCTGTGATATGTCATGGATGTATAAATATGTATTGATGGATGTTTTGTATGCATATTTGATAACATATCATATAGGATAGGTGAGTGCCGCTCATACTATATTGATCATACATAATTTGTCAAAACTTGCATGTTTTTCAAAATATTGAGTGGGAGAGGGTTTCAAACAAAACCCACGGCCTCCATTGTTGATCCATATGTGAAAGCATGGTAACGCCTCGCGTCAGTTCCGACCTGACCACACCCCTCGGTAGGTGTTTACCGCCGCCGGTATACTAGATTGGATCTCCTATGTGGAAAACGTGTTCGGGTGCGATCCTATTCATGACCACCCCTCAGTGGCTTGGTAGGACGTGGATCGGGCTACGTAAACAATGGTTATACACTCAAGACTCGTTTAGTTATTAACCTTCCCTAGAAGCTCTGTTAACTAAACTGGTGGCCAAATAAGCGGTTATTAATATATGTCTTAACCTTGGAGGATTTAAGGTAACATATATTAATTGGACGGGGTCCATGTTCCGGCTATTTGTTCTCATGACCACCCCTCGGTGGCTTGGGGCAATAGGTGCTGAGAATTACCGTTGCAATGCTACATTTTTTTCAAGTTTCATGTAGGAACATACTTGTATGTTTTATTTGCTAAATTATCTGCATATTTGCTTGGGCTTTGTAATGATGTCTAGTATAATTTTATTTCAGTTCAAAATGTCACCGACACCCCTCATTTCGATACTTACTGAAAATAAGTTGAATGGCGACAATTATAAAGATTGGAAAAGAAATCTATTAATAGTTCTCAGCTGCGAGAGACACAAGTTCGTCCTGGACGAACCATGCCCACCTGGGCCCAAACCTGACACACCACTTGAGGAGATCCCGGTTGCCTATAATCGTTGGAGAGAATCCAATGAGATAGCTCGATGCTACATCCTTGCTAGCATGACGAGTGCTTTACAAAAGCAGCATGAGACTTATCAAGTTGCTGGGGAGATCATGGAAAATCTGGAGGACATGTTCGGAGGCCAAGAAAAATTGGCTCGACAGTCTGCAATCACCAGCATTATGAACTCCAAGCAAAAGGCGGGTGCTCCGGTGAAGGACCATATGATCACTCTAATGGGAGTCTTCGCTGAGGCTGCCGAGAATGGTGCTGAGTTGGACTATAACACCCAGATCGAGATGGTGTTCAAGACTCTGTCTAAAGATTTTGTGGGGTTTAAGGCCGTATACAATCTGGCGACAAAGGAGTTAGGACTTACCGAGCTCATGAAGCAACTACAGGCTTATGAGCGGATGATCAGGGATGAGGATACGGTTTGACCTAAAGGAGAGGCCAATTTGGCAGAATCTTCCAATCCCTCACGGAAGAGGAAGAGGCCAAATAAGAAGCAAATGGCTTCCAGTTCTTCTAATCCTCCTGTCTCAGACGGGAAGAAGAAGAAGAACAACAAGAAGCCAAAGGACCCTAAAAAGTCCAAATGCTTCCACTGTGGGAAGGTAGGTCACTTCAAGAAGGCTTGCCGGGAATTCCTAGCCTCCAAGGGCAAGGAAGGTAAGGAACTTCATTACTTAGAAGCGTGTTTGGTGGAAGAATCGAAAGACACATGGGTCATTGATTCGGGCGCCACTAATCATGTTTGTGTTTCTATGCAGGGGTTCGTGGAAACGAGAAGTCTACATGATAGGAGCCTCTCGTTGCGGACTGGAGATGGTAGCTTTGTGGTGGCTGAGGCAGTGGGAGACGTTCATCTTTATTTTGATCAATTTAGGTTTATTTTATTGAAAGACTGTTTTTATGTTCCTAATTTTAGGAGGAACCTTATATCGGTAGCTTGTTTAATAAAGGATTCTTATTCAGTTTCTTTTAGTAAAAGAGTTGATATTCGTAGAAATAAGTCTTTTATCTGTTCTGGATGGATGGATGGAAACCCATATTTGATCAGACCAAAGATGTACTCACTGCTTGACACTGAATTAATTGATAACTCTAAAAGGTTGAAAGTTTCTCACTCTAACAAGGCGTATCTTTGGCATTTAAGACTTGGTCATATTAATCAGGATAGGATTCAAAGATTGGTGAAAGACGGTCCTCTGGAATCTCTGGAGGAGGTACGACTTCCCCAATGTGAGTCTTGTCTAGAGGGTAAGATGACTAAGAGGTCTTTTGGAGCTAAGGGTACAAGGGCACAGGAGCTCTTAGAAATTGTGCACACTGATGTATGTGGCCCCATGAACGTCACAGCACGAGGAGGGTTCGAGTACTATGTCTCTTTCATAGATGATTACTCGAGGTATGGATATGTGTATCTGATGCACCGCAAGAGCGAAACCTTTGACAAGTTCAAAGAGTATCGTGCGGAAGTGGAAAAGCAATTGGATAAATCCATAAAGACACTTCGATCTGATCGAGGTGGCGAATACCTCTCCGATGAATTTCTAGGACATCTTGTAGAGAATGGGATATTATCCCAATTGACTGCACCTGGTACTCCACAACAGAATGGTGTAGCCGAAAGGAGAAACAGGACCTTATTGGATATGGTACGGTCCATGATGAGTTACTCAACACTGCCATTATCATTTTGGGGACATGCTTTACAAACGGCGTGCTATATTCTGAACCAGGTTCCGAGCAAATCAATTCCTAGAACTCCGTATGAATTGTGGCGTGGCAGGAAGCCCTCCCTTGGACATATGAGAATATGGGGCTGCCCAGCACATGTACTGGATGGGGATGCGAAGAAGTTAGAACCAAGATCAGAATTATGCATGTTTGTAGGGTATCCAAAGGGAACTAAAGGAGGTCTGTTCTATAACCCGAAGGAACAAAAGGTCATTGTCTCAACCCATGCGACATTCTTGGAGGAAAGTCACATGAATGACTTTAAGCCTCAAAGCAAAGTGGTGCTAGAGGAGTTATCGGGTGAAAGAACCGCTCCACAGATTTCGGTCTTGGACGCAAGTCCGAGTTCCAGTGAAAGACCTGCAGACGATCAACAATTTAGGGTGCCTCGTCGTAGTGGGAGGGTTTCTAAGAAACCTAATTTCTTTACGTATGATGCTGAGGTATACCAGGCCGAGGCTCATGAGCATGAGGAAGATCCGGTCACATATGATGAAGCTATAAAAGATGTTGATTCTAGATCTTGGAAACAGGCTATGAATAATGAGATGGATTCTATGAAATCCAACTCTGTTTGGGAACTTGTAGATTTGCCGGATGGGATAAAACCCATTGGATGCAAATGGGTCTACAAAAGAAAGAAGGATGCGGAAGGGAGAGTGGAAACTTTCAAAGCTAGACTGGTTGCAAAGGGATACACGCAAAAGGCTGGAATCGATTACAAGGAAACTTTTTCGCCTGTTGCTATACTGAAGTCTATCCGTATTCTTCTGTCCATTGCTGCGGCTCTCGATTACGAGATCTGGCAAATGGATGTCAAGACGGCATTCTTGAATGGCCATCTTGAAGAGTGTATCTATATGATACAGCCCGAAGGGTTCGTAGCAAAAGGCCAAGATAAGAAAGTCTGTAAGTTGCTTAGATCCATTTATGGATTAAAGCAGGCATCCCGCTCATGGAACCAGAGGTTTGATCAAGCGATTAAGACTTTTGGTTTTGAGCAGAACGTTGATGAACCTTGTGTTTATAAACGTATTAAGGATGGAAAAGTGGTCTTTCTGATACTCTATGTCGATGATATACTACTCATTGGGAATGATGTAGGGAACTTATCATCGGTCAAGCTTTGGTTACACCAACAGTTTGACATGAAGGACTTGGGAGAAGCTAATTATGTTCTAGGCATTCGTCTCTTCAGAGATCGAAAGAACAAAATGATAGCGTTATCCCAAGCTTCATACATAGATAAAATAATTGACAAATATGCAATGCTAGAGGCAAAGAAAGGCTCCCAACCTTCTATTGCCGGTTTAACTCTTTCATTGGATGACTGTCCTAAGACATCGGAAGAAAGAGAGCGTATGAGTAAGGTCCCTTATGCATCCGCTGTGGGTAGCCTTATGTACGCTATGCTTTGCACTCGCCCGGATATATGTTTTGCAGTAGGTATGGTGAGTCGATATCAAGCGAATCCTAGAACCAAGCACTGGCAAGCAGTAAAGCATATACTCAAGTATCTTAAGAGAACGAGGGATTATATGCTAGTGTATTCTGGAGGGGACCTAACACCCGTAGGATACACGGACTCAGACTTCCAGACTTGTAAGGATTCGAGGAAATCGACATCTGGATCAGTGTTTTTACTCGGAGGAGGCGCCATTGTGTGGAGGAGCGTGAAGCAGGGCTGCACAGCTGACTCTACTATGGAGGCTGAGTATGTGGCTGCGGCTGAGGCATCTAAAGAAGCGGTTTGGCTCCGCAAGTTCTTTAGAGACCTTGAGGTCATTACGGGTGTTGACAAGCCTATCATACTTTACTGTGATAATACAGAGGCTATTGCCAACACAAGGGAATCTCGGCACCACAAGAGGACCAAGCACATCGATCGGAGGTATCACATTATTAGAGGGCATGTGGAGACAGGACAAGTGGATGTTTGTAAGATCGCGTCCGAGGACAACATCGCTGATCCCTTTACTAAGACTTTGGTAGCTAGAAGCTTTGAGAGGCATGTAAAGGCGATGGGGATGCGTAACATGGCACATCTACTGGCTTAGGGCAAGTGGGAGATTGTTAGGAAATGCCCTAAGTATTAGAGACATTTTGATGTATTCATTTTGAACTGGATAATAAAATTATACTTAGAGGTTATTCATTACATTGCTATCTGTCCTCGTCTTATTTACATGTTAAAGTAAATGTAAGCAAATATGGCTCACTGACTGCTTGTGTTAAAACTGTTAGAACGTTGCATGCAATGGATTTTTTGTATGCGAGAAGACAATGTTCTAAAGTTAGCAGTCTAAATTATGGTCTGTAGTCTATGGTGTTAGACCGAGCATCTAACTCATGTTAAGACTATTATGTTGTCTAAAGCCTTAGAGGGGACGGTCTGTCTTGACTGTCTGGAGCTGGACTCCCAAGTAGAGACATGGATATGTTGCTCGGTGGTGACATATTAGACCGGGACTAAAGCGTGATTGATCTACGTAGTCCGCTATGAGTGGATCAATCTGCTTTTGACGTTCATTGTGCAATAACCTTAATCCTGAGTAAATGAACTACTTCATGTATATGACTTGTGTACTTTGATGTTCCAATGGCTAAAGCGTCTCAGAGGTAGTAAGCTTATAGACCGGTTCGTTGGGTGCATGACTTGTATACGATGAAGGGTTTGTTTGCAGATATCGGAATCATAGCTCTGAGGAGTTAAAGGTATCCTCTTAAAGGCATTATACTGAATGTGAAAATGGACAAGGCCTTGGGTCGTCTGCTGGGCGGATGACTTCTTATTCACATATGGTGAATAATCATTTTCTTGATTCGGTGGTATAATGGAACTTTAAGATAGCCTGATCAGTAGGATTAAACGGACTTTGACCTAAGGCTGATCATGGATATCATATGAGGGTTTTGCATATATGACAAGGTCAGTGGATGGTAGCTCGTCACAGGCTTACGTAATACGGTATATAATTGGGAGTTCAGTTTCAGGTTTATAGTGGTGTGACTCTGAGGTGATCCTCTGAATTTGAATTGAATTAGGAGAAGATTTTCTCCCCTATCCACACACAAAATCTGAATTTTCTAGGGCCAATAACCACCAAAAGATTTCGGCCATTTTGTGGATTTTGTATTCAAAATTCAAACAGGTTTTTAACTTGAATTTTATCTCCCCATTTATCCACAAAAATCTGAATTTCCCTAAGGCCATAAACCTGTCCAGATTCATCTATTAAAGTGTGAGGAGAATCAAAATTCAAATAGGACTTTCTAGCTTGAATTTTATCTTATCCTTATCCACAAAAAAACCGAAAATCTGCTTGAGATCTTCTTTAAAAATTTTGCCACTTTTAGGGAGGAGAGAATCCAAATTCAACTGGAATCGAAACTTGAATTTTGCCTGAATCTTATCCATAGAGAATCCGAAAATTCTATGAGGATATTCCTCAACATTTTCGTGCAAGTTAGTTAGCATAGGGATTCAAAATTCAAGTAGGATTCAAACAAGATTTTCCTTTCCATAATCCAACTTAAATTCGAATTCTAACCTTGTGGAGTTATCTACAAAGAATTCAAATTCCACTTAGACTGTGATTCAAAATTTGAATTTTAAGTTTCAAAATTCAAAATTCAAATTCAAATTTCAAATTTCAAATTTAAATTTCAAATTCAAATTTCAAATTCAAATTTCAAATTCAAAATTTAAATTTCAAATTTCAAAATTCAAATTTCAAAATCCACAAACAGTTGTATTTCAAATTTTTGTTCTCATAAATAATTTTCTACAACTCCAATCTAATCTCAAATAAAATCATGGCAACTTTATTTGGAGTTCGAATAATTGTGTACTCTATTATCCAAAACAAATTATGAATTCAACCGAAGAAAATCTTGTCCACCATCCTAATCCTATGTCAACACCATCCACGCATAATCGACTAGCCAATAAGCATACACAAATCAATTTGCCAATCATTAAGGAATTATGTGGAGCTAGTAAAGGGACCAATTAGACATATAAAATCGGGCTCCCGTGAATCCATATGATCATCATTTTGCCCCAAATAACTCAATCATATGATCACTAATTTAAGAGTCACACCACTATAAACTTGAAACTGAACTCCCAATTATATACCGTATTACGTAAGCCTGTGACAAGCTACTGTCCAATGACCTTGTCATATATGCATAACCCTCATATGATATCAATGATTAGCCTTAGGTCAAAGTCCGTTTAATCCTACTGATCAGGTTATCTTAAAGTTCTATTATACTACCGAATAAGAAAATGATTATTCACCGTATGTGAATAAGAAATCATTTGCCCAGCAGATGACCCAAGGCCTTGTCTGTAGGAAAATAAACCGGTAAAAACGTATCAGAGTGGCGCAGCGGAACAATAAAAATTTTTAGATCGTTAAATATCTCATGATGCCATATACAATAAATCAACAACAATTAAAACTCATACCTCAAGGACGCCAATGAACAGGAGGAGAGTGACTGGAGGCTTCAACCAACTAGCCTTCTCTACTATTCTCCAATTCCCGAATGGCTGAGTGTGTGGGCACTCTGAACCTCGATCGGTATGCTAGCACTGCTAGTCTTCTTCCGACCACCCAGATCTCTAAAGAACTTTATTGTCACGATGAGCTGTGCAACAATAAGCCTGCTCACCTGAGAGTCTGTGGTCTGAGAGAACTGGAGTGGCAGGACCTCTATTTATAGACCTGCATGAGGTGATTCTCTGAATTCGAATTGGACTAGGAAAAGATTTTCTCCCTTATCCAAACCAAAAAATCCGAATTTTCCAAGGGAGAATCTCCACAATTAAATTCGGTTTTCCTAGGATAAATCCAATCCAAATCTAAACAAGATTTTAACTAGAATTTTATCTCCCTTTTTCAACCAAAAAATCCGAAATCTTTAGGAGAAAATCTTCTCCAAATTTTCGGCCACTTTTAGGATAAGGAAGAATCAAAATTCCACTAGGATTTTTTAAGCTAAATCTCATCTCAACCTTATCCAAAAATAACCGAATTTCCTAGGATTAAGGCTCCAAAATTTCGGCCACTTTTAGGGAGTAGAGAGAATCCAAATTCAACTAGGATTGAAGCTTGAATTTACCCTTGAATCTCATCCACAAAATCTGAAATTTTCAAGAGGATTATCCTCAAAAATTTCGTCCCTTATTTGTTGGGATTTGGATTCAAAATTCAAGTAGGATTCTAACAAGATTATCCTCTCCAAATCCAACTCAAATTCGAATTTCAAACCTTGTGGATTTTCCACAACAAATTCGAATCCTACTTGGACTGTGATTCAAAATTTGAATTTCAAATTTCAAATTCAAATTTCAAATTCAAATTTCAAATTTCAAATTTCAAATTTCAAATTTAAATTTCAAATTCAAATTTCAAATTCGAATTTCAAATTCAAATTTCAAATTCAAATTTCAAATTCAAAATTCAAATTTCAAATTTCAAAATTCAAATTTCAAATTTCAAAATTCAAATTTCAAATTCCACAAAACAGTTGTATTTCATATTCTTGTTCTCATGGATAATTTTCTACAACTCCAATCCAATCTCAAATAAAATCATGGCAACTTTATTTGGAGTTCGAATAATTATGTACTCTATTATCCAAAACAAAATCTGAATCCAACCGGAGAGAATCTTGTCTACCATCCTAATCCTGTGTCATCACCATCCATGCATAATAAACTAGCCAATAGCATACACAAATCAATTTGCCAAACGTTAAGGAATTATGTGGAGCTAGTAGAGGGACTGATTGGACATATATAATCGGGCTCCCGTGATTCCATATGATCATCATTCTGTACCGAACAACTCAATCATATGATCACTAATTTCAGAGTCACGCCACTATAAACCTGAAACTGAACTCCCAATTATATACCGTATTACGTAAGCCTGTGACGAGCTACCATCCAATGACCTTGTCATATATGCAAAACCCTCATATGATATCCATGATCAGCCTTAGGTCAAAGTCCGTTGAATCCTACTGATCAGGCTATCTTAAAGTTCCATTATACTACCGAATCAAGAAAAATGATTATTCACCATATGTGAATAAGAAGTCATCCGCCCAGCAGACGACCCAAGGCCTTGTCCATTTTCACATTCAGTATAATGCCTTTAAGAGGATACCTTTAACTCCTCAGAGCTATGATTCCGATATCTGCAAACAAACCCTTCATCGTATACAAGTCATGCACCCAACGAACCGGTCTATAAGCTTACTACCTCTGAGACGCTTTAGCCATTGGAACATCAAAGTACACAAGTCATATACGTGAAGTAGTTCATTTACTCAGGATTAAGGTTATTGCACAATGAACGTCAAAAGCAGATTGATCCACTCATAGCGGACTACGTAGATCAATCACGCTTTAGTCCCGGTCTAATATGTCACCTCCAAGCAACATATCCATGTCTCTACTTGGGAGTCCAGCTCCAGACAGTCAAGACAGACCGTCCCCTCCAAGGCTTTAGACAACATAATAGTCTTAACATGAGTTAGATGCTCGGTCTAACCCCATAGACTACAGACCATAGTTTAGACTGCTAACTTTAGAACATTGTCTTCTTGCATACAAAAATCCATTGCATGCAACGTTCTAACAGTTTTAACACAAGCAGTCAGTGAGTCATATTTGCTTACATTTACTTTAACATGTAAATAAGACGAGGACAGATAGCAATGTAATGAATAACCTCTAAGTATAATTTTATTATCCGGTTCAAAATGAATACATCAAAATGTCTCTAATACTTAGGGCATTTCCTAACAATCTCCCACTTGCCCTAAGCCAGTAGATGTGCCATGTTACGCATCCCCATCGCCTCTACATGCCTCTCAAAGCTTCTAGCTACCAAAGTCTTAGTAAAGGGATCAGCGATGTTGTTCTCGGACGCGATCTTACAAACATCCACTTGTCCTGTCTCCACATGCCCTCTAATAATGTGATACCTCCGATCGATGTGCTTGGTCCTCTTGTGGTGCCGAGATTCCCTTGTGTTGGCAATAGCCCCTGTATTATCACAGTAAAGTGTGATAGGCTTGTCAACACCCGGAATGACCTCAAGGTCTCTAAAGAACTTGCGGAGCCAAACCGCTTCTTTAGATGCCTCAGCCGCAGCCACATACTCAGCCTCCATAGTAGAGTCAGCTGTGCAGCCCTGCTTCACGCTCCTCCACACAATGGCGCCTCCTCCGAGCAAAAACACTGATCCAGATGTCGATTTCCTCGAATCCTTACAAGTCTGGAAGTCTGAGTCCGTGTATCCTACGGGTGTTAGGTCCCCTCCAGAATACACTAGCATATAATCCCTCATTCTCTTAAGATACTTGAGTATATGCTTTACTGCTTGCCAGTGCTTGGTTCCAGGATTCGCTTGATATCGACTCACCATACCTACTGCAAAACATATGTCCGGGCGAGTGCAAAGCATAGCGTACATAAGGCTATCCACAGCGGATGCATAAGGGACCTTACTCATACGCTCTCTTTCTTCCGATGTCTTGGGACAGTCATCCAATGAAAGAGTTAAACCGGCAATAGAAGGTTGTGAGCCTTTCTTTGCCTCTAGCATTGCATATTTGTCAATTATTTTATCTATGTATGAAGCTTGGGATAACGCTATCATTTTGTTCTTTCGATCTCTGAAGAGACGAATGCCTAGAACATAATTAGCTTCTCCCAAGTCCTTCATGTCAAACTGTTGGTGTAACCAAAGCTTGACCGATGATAAGTTCCCTACATCATTCCCAATGAGTAGTATATCATCGACATAGAGTATTAGAAAGACCACTTTTCCATCCTTAATACGTTTATAAACACAAGGTTCATCAACGTTCTGCTCAAAACCAAATGTCTTAATCGCTTGATCAAACCTCTGGTTCCATGAGCGGGATGCCTGCTTTAATCCATAAATGGATCTAAGCAACTTGCAGACTTTCTTATCTTGGCCTTTTGCTACGAACCCTTCGGGCTGTATCATATAGATACACTCTTCAAGATGGCCATTCAAGAATGCCGTCTTGACATCCATTTGCCAGATCTCGTAATCGAGAGCCGCAGCAATGGACAGAAGAATACGGATAGACATCAGCATAGCAAAAGGCGAAAAGGTTTCCTCGTAATCGATTCCAGCCTTTTGCGTGTATCCCTTTGCAACCAGTCTAGCTTTGAAAGTTTCCACTCTCCCTTCCGCATCCTTCTTTCTTTTGTAGACCCATTTGCATCCAATGGGTTTTATCCCATCCGGCAAATCTACAAGTTCCCAAACAGAGTTGGATTTCATAGAATCCATCTCATTGTTCATAGCCTGTTTCCAAGATCTAGAATCAACATCCTTTATAGCTTCATCATATGTGATCGGATCTTCCTCATGCTCATGAGCCTCGGCCTGGTATACCTCAGCATCATACATAAAGAAATTAGGTTTCTTAGAAACCCTCCCACTACGACGAGGCACCCTAAATTGTTGATCGTCTGCAGGTCTTTCACTGGAACTCGGACTTGCGTCCAAGACCGAAATCTGTGGAGCAGTTCTTTCACCCGATAACTCCTCTAGCACCACTTTGCTTCGAGGCTTAAAGTCATTCATGTGACTTTCCTCCAAGAATGTCGCATGGTTTGAGACAATGACCTTTTGTTCCTTCGGGTTATAGAACAGACCTCCTTTAGTTCCCTTTGGATACCCTACAAACATGCACAATTCTGATCTTGGTTCCAACTTCTTCGCATCCCCATCTAGTACATGTGCCGGGCAGCCCCATATTCTCATATGTCCAAGGGAGGGCTTCCTGCCATGCCACAATTCATACGGAGTTCTAGGAATTGATTTGCTCGGAACCTGGTTCAGAATGTAGCACGCCGTTTGTAAAGCATGTCCCCAAAATGATAATGGCAGCGTTGAGTAACTCATTATGGACCGTACCATATCCAATAAGGTCCTATTTCTCCTTTCGGCTACACCATTCTGTTGTGGAGTACCAGGTGCAGTCAATTGGGATAAAATCCCGTTCTCTACAAGATGTCCTAGAAATTCATCAGAGAGGTATTCGCCACCTCGATCAGATCGAAGTGTCTTTATGGATTTATCCAATTGCTTTTCCACTTCCGCACGATACTCTTTGAACTTGTCAAAGGTTTCGCTCTTGCGATGCATCAGATACACATATCCATACCTCGAGTAATCATCTATGAAAGAGACATAGTACTCGAACCCTCCTCGTGCTGTGACGTTCATGGGGCCACATACGTCAGTGTGCACAATTTCTAAGAGCTCCTGTGCCTTTGTACCCTTAGCTCCAAAAGACCTCTTAGTCATCTTACCCTCTAGACAAGACTCACATTGGGGAAGTCGTACCTCCTCCAGAGATTCCAAAGGACTGTCTTTCACCAATCTTTCAATCCTATCCTGATTAATATGACCAAGTCTTAAATGCCAAAGATACGCCTTGTTAGAGTGAGAAACTTTCAACCTTTTAGAGTTATCAATTAATTCAGTGTCAAGCAGTGAGTACATCTTTGGTCTGATCAAATATAGGTTTCCATCCATCCATCCAGAACAGATAAAAGACTTATTTCTACGAATATCAACTCTTTTACTAAAAGAAACTGAATAAGAATCCTTTATTAAACAAGCTACCGATATAAGGTTCCTCCTAAAATTAGGAACATAAAAACAGTCTTTCAATAAAATAAACCTAAATTGATCAAAATAAAGATGAACGTCTCCCACTGCCTCAGCCACCACAAAGCTACCATCTCCAGTCCGCAACGAGAGGCTCCTATCATGTAGACTTCTCGTTTCCACGAACCCCTGCATAGAAACACAAACATGATTAGTGGCGCCCGAATCAATGACCGATGTGTCTTTCGATTCTTCCACCAAACACGCTTCTAAGTAATGAAGTTCCTTACCTTCCTTGCCCTTGGAGGCTAGGAATTCCCGGCAAGCCTTCTTGAAGTGACCTACCTTCCCACAGTGGAAGCATTTGGACTTTTTAGGGTCCTTTGGCTTCTTGTTCTTCTTCTTCTTCTTCCCGTCCGTGATAGGAGGATTAGAAGAACTGGAAGCCACTTGCTTCTTATTTGGCCTCTTCCTCTTCCGTGAGGGATTGGAAGATTCCGCCAAATTGGCCTCTCCTTTAGGTCGGACCACATCTTCATCCCTGATCATCCGCTCATAAGCCTGTAGTTGCTTCATGAGCTCGGTAAGTCCTAACTCCTTTGTCGCCAGATTGTATGCGGCCTTAAACCCCACAAAATCTTTAGACAGAGTCTTGAACACCATCTCGATCTGGGTGTTGTAGTCTAACTCAGCACCATTCTCGGCAGCCTCAGCGAAGAATCCCATTAGAGTGATCATATGGTCCTTCACCGGAGCACCAGCCTTTTGCTTGGAGTTCATAATGCTGGTGATAGCAGACTGTCGAGCCAATTTTTCTTGGCCTCCGAACATGTCCTCCAGATTATCCATGATCTCCCCAGCAACTTGATAAGTCTCATGCTGCTTTTGTAAAGCACTCGTCATGCTAGCAAGGATGTAGCATCGAGCTATTTCATTGGATTCTCTCCAAGGATTATAGGCAACCGGGACCTCCTCAAGTGGTGTGTCAGGTTTGGGCCCAGGTGGGCATGGTTCATCCAGTACGAACTTGTGTCTCTCGCAGCTGAGAACTATTAATAGATTTCTTTTCCAATCTTTATAATTGTCGCCATTCAACTTATTTTCAGTAAGTATCGAAATGAGGGGTGTCGGTGACATTTTGAACTGAAATAAGATTATACTAGACATCATTACAAAGCCCAAGCAAATATGCAGATAATTTAGCAAATAAAACATACAAGTATGTTCCTACATAAAACTTGAAAAAAATGTAGCATTGCAACGGTAATTCTCAGCACCTATTGCCCCAAGCCACCGAGGGGTGGTCATGAGAACAAATAGCCGGAACATGGACCCCGTCCAATTAATATATGTTGCCTTAAATCCTCCAAGGTTAAGACATATATTAATAACCGCTTGTTTGGCCACCAGTTTAGTTAACAGAGCTTCTAGGGAAGGTTAATAACTAAACGAGTCTTGAGTGTATAACCATTGTTTACGTAGCCCGATCCACGTCCTACCAAGCCACCGAGGGGTGGTCATGAATAGGATCGCACCCGAACACGTTTTCCACATAGGAGATCCAATCTAGTATACCGGCGGCGGTAAACACCTACCGAGGGGTGTGGTCAGGTCAGAACTGACGCGAGGCGTTACCATGCTTTCACATATGGATCAACAATGGAGGCCGTGGGTTTTGTTTGAAACCCTCTCCCACTCAATATTTTGAAAAACATGCAAGTTTTGACAAATTATGTATGATCAATATAGTATGAGCGGCACTCACCTATCCTATATGACATGTTATCAAATATGTATACAAAACATCCATCAATACATATTTATACATCCATGACATATCACAGAAAAAAAAAATAATTGACAGACTAACCAAGCTATGGTTCCATCCTAGAACAAAGAAAATAAAGATTACAAAATTCCATCCAAAGCATTCTTTGGTTCTTGAATTTTGTTCCGTCTTCTTGTATCCATCTTTATGTAGCCTCTCCATTTATTTCTCATCCCAAGAATTATTTAATATTCAAATTTCCAAAAATTTAAATTTCAAATTCAAACTCCAAATTCGAATTTCAAATTTAAATTTCTAATTCAAATTTTAAACAATTTTAATCATCATGTGTAATAATATGTAATTTCAAAAATTTCAAATTTTTAATTGCATATTTTTAAACATGATTTAAAATTAAATCTCAAATTTAAAAATCAAAATTTTCAAATTTTGGACCGCCGCACCGCCGCCCGTGAAGGCGGCAGCCGCCGTGGGCAGCCACCAACCCCGAAGGGACTGGCAGCCCACGGCCGCCCCTAGTGCAGTCTGCCAGGCTGCAGGCCAAGCCTGCAGCACCAGGCTGCACTAGGGGCGGCCGTGGGCTCAGCAGCCGGCAGGCTGCAGGCAGCGCCTGCAGCCAGAGGCTGCACGCCCAGGCTGCGGCCGTGGGTGGTGTGGGCCTGTACAGGGGCTGCCGCAGCCCCATCCTGCCCGAGGGCAGGGGCTGCAGCCCCACCAAGGTTTGTCGGCCTATCCCGAGGGGTCGTGTCTCGATTTTCGTGCCATATTCCAATTTATCTTTTAGGATCTCCAAAAATTAATTTGAATCCCAATTAAATTGAAATTTTCCACACAATCAAAATATCAACCTTTAAATTAAATTTAACTTTTGGGAAAAATAAATTACGGTCTTCAATCTTCAATCTCCTTCAAGAATAATTACATAAAAAAATCCTATACCGTTTCCGGTGTACAAAATTCTATCCATAAAAATTCTAAGAGACAAAAATTAATATCCATGGGAAAATTACAGTGTTAATCAACTGCTCCCATGGTTACATAAAAAATTCCTAGATACAATTTTTCTAAATTCTAAGGAACCATAACCAGTATAAACAAGCATGCTTATAATAATTCAAAAAATTAAAATAACCACATACTTTATACATAATACATGATAACAACATAAAGGAACCCTAGAATGCCACTCTCTAAATATCAAATCCATACATAAATAAAAAAACTAAGTAATTATCTAATTTATGTACATGGCATAGTCATGAGATGGCTCTGATACCAATTGTAGGAAAATAAACCGGTAAAAACGTATCAGAGTGGCGCAGCGGAACAATAAAAATTTTTAGATCGTTAAATATCTCATGATGCCATATACAATAAATCAACAACAATTAAAACTCATACCTCAAGGACGCCAATGAACAGGAGGAGAGTGACTGGAGGCTTCAACCAACTAGCCTTCTCTACTATTCTCCAATTCCCGAATGGCTGAGTGTGTGGGCACTCTGAACCTCGATCGGTATGCTAGCACTGCTAGTCTTCTTCCGACCACCCAGATCTCTAAAGAACTTTATTGTCACGATGAGCTGTGCAACAATAAGCCTGCTCACCTGAGAGTCTGTGGTCTGAGAGAACTGGAGTGGCAGGACCTCTATTTATAGACCTGCATGAGGTGATTCTCTGAATTCGAATTGGACTAGGAAAAGATTTTCTCCCTTATCCAAACCAAAAAATCTGAATTTTCCAAGGGAGAATCTCCACAATTAAATTCGGTTTTCCTAGGATAAATCCAATCCAAATCTAAACAAGATTTTAACTAGAATTTTATCTCCCTTTTTCAACCAAAAAATCCGAAATCTTTAGGAGAAAATCTTCTCCAAATTTTCGGCCACTTTTAGGATAAGGAAGAATCAAAATTCCACTAGGATTTTTCAAGCTAAATCTCATCTCAACCTTATCCAAAAATAACCGAATTTCCTAGGATTAAGGCTCCAAAATTTCGGCCACTTTTAGGGAGTAGAGAGAATCCAAATTCAACTAGGATTGAAGCTTGAATTTACCCTTGAATCTCATCCACAAAATCCGAAATTTTCATGAGGATTATCCTCAAAAATTTCGTCCCTTATTTGTTGGGATTTGGATTCAAAATTCAAGTAGGATTCTAACAAGATTATCCTCTCCAAATCCAACTCAAATTCGAATTTCAAACCTTGTGGATTTTCCACAACAAATTCGAATCCTACTTGGACTGTGATTCAAAATTTGAATTTCAAATTTCAATTTCAAATTTCAAATTCAAATTTCAAATTTCAAATTTCAAATTTCAAATTTAAATTTCAAATTCAAATTTCAAATTCGAATTTCAAATTCAAATTTCAAATTCAAAATTCAAATTTCAAATTTCAAAATTCAAATTTTAAATTTCAAAATTCAAATTTCAAATTCCACAAAACAGTTGTATTTCATATTCTTGTTCTCATGGATAATTTTCTACAACTCCAATCCAATCTCAAATAAAATCATGGCAACTTTATTTGGAGTTCGAATAATTGTGTACTCTATTATCCAAAACAAAATCTGAATCCAACCGGAGAGAATCTTGTCTACCATCCTAATCCTGTGTCATCACCATCCATGCATAATAAACTAGCCAATAGCATACACAAATCAATTTGCCAAACGTTAAGGAATTATGTGGAGCTAGTAGAGGGACTGATTGGACATATATAATCGGGCTCCCGTGATTCCATATGATCATCATTCTGTATCGAACAACTCAATCATATGATCACTAATTTCAGAGTCACGCCACTATAAACCTGAAACTGAACTCCCAATTATATACCGTATTACGTAAGCCTGTGACGAGCTACTATCCAATGACCTTGTCATATATGCAAAACCCTCATATGATATCCATGATCAGCCTTAGGTCAAAGTCCGTTTAATCCTACTGATTAGGCTATCTTAAAGTTCCATTATACTACCGAATCAAGAAAAATGATTATTCACCATATGTGAATAAGAAGTCATCCGCCCAGCAGACGACCCAAGGCCTTGTCCATTTTCACATTCAGTATAATGCCTTTAAGAGGATACCTTTAACTCCTTAGAGCTATGATTCCGATATCTGCAAACAAACCCTTCATCGTATACAAGTCATGCACCTAACGAACCGGTCTATAAGCTTACTACCTCTGAGACGCTTTAGCCATTGGAACATCAAAGTACACAAGTCATATACATGAAGTAGTTCATTTACTCAGGATTAAGGTTATTGCACAATGAACGTCAAAAGCAGATTGATCCACTCATAGCGGACTACGTAGATCAATCACGCTTTAGTCCCGGTCTAATATGTCACCTCCAAGCAACATATCCATGTCTCTACTTGGGAGTCCAGCTCCAGACAGTCAAGACAGACCGTCCCCTCCAAGGCTTTAGACAACATAATAGTCTTAACATGAGTTAGATGCTCGGTCTAACCCCATAGACTACAGACCATAGTTTAGACTGCTAACTTTAGAACATTGTCTTCTTGCATACAAAAATCCATTGCATGCAACGTTCTAACAGTTTTAACACAAGCAGTCAGTGAGCCATATTTGCTTACATTTACTTTAACATGTAAATAAGACGAGGACAGATAGCAATGTAATGAATAACCTCCAAGTATAATTTTATTATCCAGTTCAAAATGAATACATCAAAATGTCTCTAATACTTAGGGCATTTCCTAACATTGTCCATTTTCACATCCAGTATAATGTCTTTAAGGGGATACCTTTAACTCCTTAGACCTATGATTTTGATATCTATAAACAAACCCTTCATTAAATACAAATCATGCACCCAACGAATCGGTCTATAAGCTTACTACCTCTGAGATGCTTTAACCATTGGAATATCAAAGTACACAAGTCATATACATGAAGTAGTTCATTTACTTAGGATTAAGGTTACTGCACAATGAACGTCAAAAGCAGATTGATCCATTCACAGTGGACTATGTAGATCAATCGCGCTTAGTCATGGTCTAATATGTCACCACCAAACAACATATCTATGTCTCTACTTGGGAGTCTATGCTCCAGACAGTCAAGACAAACCATCCCTACCATAGCTTTAGACAACATAATAGTCTTAACATGAGTTAGATGCTCGGTCTAACCCCATATACTACAGACCTTAGTTTATACCACTTACTTTAGAATATTGTCTTCTCGCATACAAAAGTCCATTGCATGAAACGTTCTAATAGTTTTAACACAAGCAGGCAGTGAGCCATATTTGCTTACATTTACTTTAATATGTAAATAGAATAAGGACAAACAGCAGTGTAATGAATAACCTCTATATATAATTTTATTATCCAGTTCAAAATAAATACATCAATATGTCTCTCATGCTTAGGGCATTTCCTAACAATCTCTCACTTGCCTTAAGCTAGTAGATGTGCCATGTTACCCATCCCCATCGCCTCTACATGCCTCTCAAAGCTTCTAGCCACCAAAGTCGTAGTAAAAGGATCGGTAATGTTGTCCTCAGACACGATCTTACATACATCTACTTGTCCTGTCTCTACGTGCCCTCTAATAATGTGATACCTCTGATCTATGTGCTTGGTCCTCTTGTGGTGCTGAGATTCCCTTGTGTTGGCAATCGCCTCAGTGTTATCACAGTAAAGTATGATAGGCTTGTCAACACCCGGAATGACCTCAAGGTCTCTAAAGAACTTGCGTAGCCAAACTGCTTCTTTAGATACCTCAGCCGCAGCCATATACTCAGCCTCCATCGTAGAGTTAGTTGTGCAACCCTGCTTCATGCTCCTCCATACAAAGGCGCCTCCTCTGAACTAGAACATTGATCCTGATGTTGGTTTCCTTGAATCCTTACAAGTCTGGAAGTCTGAGTCTGTGTATCCTACGGGTGTTAGGTCCCCTCCAGAATACACTAGCATATAATCCCTCGTTCTCACAAGATACTTGAGTATATGCTTCACTGCATGCCAGTGCTTGGTTCCAGGATTTGCTTGATATCGACTCACCATACCTACTGTAAAATATATACCTGGGCGAGTGCAAAGCATAGCATACATAAGGCAACCTACAGCAGATGCATAAGGGACCTTACTCATATGCTCTCTTTCTTCCGATGTCTTAGGACAGTCATCCAATGAAAGAGTTAGACCGGTGATGAAAGGTTGTGAACCTTTCTTTGCCTCTTGCATTACATATTTGTCAATTATTTTATCTATGTATGAAGCCTGGGATAAAGCTATCATTTAGTTTTTTCAATCTCTGAAGAGACAAATGCCCAGAACATAATTAGCTTCTCCCAAGTCCTTCATGTCAAACTGTTGGTATAGCCAGAGATTGACCGATGGTAAATTCCCTACATCATTCCCAATGAGTAGTATATCATCAACATAGAGTACTAGAAAGACCACTTTACCATCCTTAATATATTTATAAACACAGGGTTCATCAACGTTCTACTCAAAACCAAATGTCTTGATCGCTTGATCAAATCTCTGGTTCCATGAGTGGGATGCTTGCTTTAATCCATAAATGGATCTAAGCAACTTGTAGACTTTTCTTTCTTGGCCTTTTGCCACGACCCCTTCGGGCTGTATCATGTAGATACATTCCTCAAGATGGCTATTCAAGAATGCTGTCTTGACTTCCATTTGTCAGATCTCGTATTTAAGAGCCGTAGCAACGGACAGAAGAATACGGATAGACTTCAGCATAGCAACAGGCGAAATGGTTTCATCGTAATCGATTTTAGCCTTTTGCGTGTACCCCTTTGCAACCAGTCTAGCTTTAAAAGTTTCCACTCTCCCTTCCGCATCCTTCTTTCTTTTGTAGACCCACTTGTATCCAATGGGTTTTATCCCATCCGGTAGATCTATATGTTCCCAAACAGAGTTGGATTTCATAGAATCAATCTCATTGTTCATGGCCTGTTTTCAAGATTTAGAATCAATATCATTTATAGCTTCATCATAAGTGACCGGATCATCCTTATGCTCATAAGCCTCGACCTGGTATACCTCAGCATCATACATGAAGCAATTAAGCTTCTTTGAAACCCTCCTACTATGATGAGGCACCCTAAATTATTGATCATCTATAGGTCTTTCACTGAAACTCAGACTTGCGTCCAAGACTGAAAGCTGTGGAGCAGTTCTTTCACCCAATAACTCCTCTAGCAGCACTTTGCTTCAAGGCTTAAAGTCATTCAAGTGACTTTCCTCTAAGAATGTCACATGGGTTGAAATAATGACTTTTGTTCCTTCGGGTTATAGAACAGACCTCCCTTAGTTCCCTTTGGATACCCTACAAACATGTACAATTCTGATCTTGGTTCCAACTTCTTCACATCCCCATCCAGTACATGCACCGAGCAACCCCATATTCTCATATGTCTAAGCGAGGGCTTCCTGCCACGCCACACTTCATACGGAGTCCTGGGAATTGACTTGCTTGGAATCTGGTTCAGAATATAGCACTCCGTTTGTAATGTATATCCCCAAAATGAAAATGGTAGCGTTGAATAACTCATCATGGACCGTACCATATCCAATAAGGTCATGTTTCTCCTTTCGACTACACTATTCTGTTGTGGAGTACTAGGTGAAGTCAATTGGGATAATATCCCATTCTCTACAAGATGTCCTAGAAATTCATTGGAGAGGTATTCGCTACCTCGATCAGATCGAAGTGTCTTTATGGATTTACCCAATTGCTTTTCCACCTCCGCAAGATACTCTTTGAGCTTATCAAAGGTTTTGCTCTTGCAGTGCATCAGGTACACATATTCATACCTCGAGTAATCGTCTATAAAGGAGACATAATACTTGAATCCTCCTTGTGCTATGATGTTCATGCGGCCACATACGTTAGTGTGCACAATTTCTAAGAGCTCCTGAGCCCTAGTACCCTTAACTCTAAAAGACCTCTTAGTCATCTTACTCTCGAGACAAGACTCACATTGAGGAAGACTTACCTCCTCCAGAGATTCTAGAGGACCATCTATCACCAACCTTTGAATCCTATCCTGATTAATATGACCAGGTCTTAAATGCCAAAGATACGCCATGTTAGAGTCAGAAACTTTCAACCTTTTGGAGTTATCTGTTAATTCAGTGTCAAGCAGTGAGTACATCTTTGATTTGATCAAATACAGGTTTCCATCCATCCATCTAGAACAGATAAAAGACTTATTTTTACGAATATCAACTCTTTTACTAAAAGAAACTGAATAAGAATCCTTTATTAAATAAGCTACCGATATAAGGTTCCTCCTAAAATTAGGAACATAAAAACAGTCTTTCGATAATATAAACCTAAATTTATCAAAGTAAAGATAAACGTCTCCTACTACCTCAGCTACCACCAAGCTACCGTCTCCAGTCCGCAACGAGAGGCTCCTATCATGTAGACTTCTCGTTTCCATGAACCCTTGCATAGAGACATAAACATGATTAGTGGCATTTGAATCAATGACCCAAATGTCTTTCGATTCTTCTACCAAACACACTTCTAAATAGTAAAGTTCCTTACCTTCCTTGCCCTTGGCGGCTAGGAATTCCTGGCAAGCCTTCTTGAAATGACCTACCTTCCCACAGCGGAAGCACTTGGACTTTTTAGGGTACCTGGGCTTCTTGTTTTTCTTCTTCTTCTTCCCATCCGAGATAAGAGGATTAGAAGAACTGGAAGCCATTTGCTTCTTATTTGGCCTCTTCCTCTTCCGTGAGGGTTTGGAAAATTCTGTCAAATTGGCCTCTCCTTTTGGTTGGACCGCATCCCCATCCCTGATCATCCGCTCATAAGCTTGGAGTTACTTCATGAGCTCGATTAGTCCTAACTCCCTTGTCGTTAGATTATATGTGGCCTTAAACCCCACAAAATCTTTTGACAGAGTTTTGAATACCATCTCAATCTGGGTGTTGTAGTCCAGTTCAGCACCGTTCTCAGCAGCCTCAGTAAAAAATCCCATTAGAGTGATCATATGGTCCTTGACCGGAGTACCTGCCTTTTGCTTAGAGTTCATAATGCTGGTGATTGTAGACTGTCGAGCCAATTTTTCTTGGCCTCTAAACATGTCTTCCAAATTTTCCATGATCTCCCTAGCAACATGATAAATCTTATGCTGCTTCTGTAAAGAACTCGTCATGCTAGCAAGAATGTAGCATCGAGCTATCTCATTGGATTCTCTCCAACGAGTATAGGCAATCGGGACCTCCTCAAGCGATGTGTCAGGTTTAAGCCCAGGTGGGCATGGTTAGTCTAGCACGAACTTGTGTTTCTCGCAGCTGAGAACTATCAATAGATTTGTTTTCCAGTCTTTATAATTATTGCCATTCAGCTTATTTTCAGTAAGTATTGAAATGAGGGGTGTCGGTGATATTTTGAACTGAAATAAAATTATATTAGACATCATTACAAAGCCCAAGCAAATTTACAGATAATTTAGCAAATAAAACATACAAGTATGTTCTTACATGAAACTTGAAAAACATGTAACATTGCAATAGTAATTCTCAGCACCTATTGCCCCAAGCCACCGAGGGGTGGTCATGAGACAAATAGCCAGAACATGGACCCTGTCAAATTAATATATGTTGCCTTAAATCCTCCAAGGTTAAGACATATATTAATAACTGCTTATTTTGGCCACCAGTTTAGTTAACAGAGCTTCTAGGGAATGTTAATAACTGAACGAGTCTTGAGTGTATAACCATTGTTTATGTAGCCCGATCCACGTCCTACCAAGCCACCGAGGGTTGGTCTTGAATAAGATCGTGCCTGAACATGTTTTCCATATAGGAGATCCAACCTAGTATACCGGCAGCGGTAAACACCTACCGAGGGGTGTGGTCAGGGCAGAACTGACACGAGGCGTTACCATGCTTTCACATATGGATCAACAATGGAGGCCGTGGGTTTTGTTTGAAACCTTCTCTCACTCAATATTTTGAAAAACATGCAATTTTTGACAAATATGTATAATCAATATAGTATGAGCGGCAGTCGCCTATCCTATATGACATGTTATCAAATATGCATACAAAACATCCATCAATACATATTTATACATCCATGACATATCACAAAAAAAATAATTGACAGAATAATAACCAAGCCATGGTTCCATCCTAGAACAAAGAAAATAAAGATTACAAAATTTCATTCAAAGCATTCTTTGGGTATTGAATTTTTGTTCTGTTTTCTTGTATCCATCTTTATGTAGCCTCTCCATTTATTTCTCATTCCAAGAATCATTTAAAATTTAAATTTCAAATTCAAGTTCTAAATTCGAATTTTAAATTTAAATTTCAAATTCAAATTTTTAAACAATTTTAAATATCATGTTTAATAATATGTAATTTCAAAAATTTCAAATTTTTAATTATATATTTTTAAACATGATTTAAAAATTAAATCTCAAATTTAAAAATCAAAATTTTTCGATTTTCAAACCATCGGCCCCACAGCCCTGGAGGTCAACAGCCGCTGTGGCCAGCCCCCAGCCCCCGGGGGGTTGGCAGCCCACGGTCGCAGGCCATGTGCAGCCATGCCGGGTTGCAGGCCAAGCCTGCAGCCACAGGCTGCACACCCGGGTGGGTGTCACAACCCGCCAGGCTATAGGCGTCGCCTGCAGCCCAGGGCTACGGCCAGCCCTTGGGGGGCCATGGCCACCCTTGGCTGCAGGTAGAGCCTGCGGTGTGGGAGGTGCAACTGAGGGCAGGGGCTGCCATAGCCTCATCCTGCCCGAGGGCAGGTGTTACAGCTCCACCATGGCTGGTGGTCCATCCCGAGGGGGCAGTCCTCGATTTCCGTGTCATATTCCAATTTACCCATTAGGATCTCCAAAAATTAATTGAAATCCTAATTAAATTGAAATTTTCCACACAATCAAAATTTCAACCTTTAAATTAAATTTAACTTTTGAAAAAAATAAATTACGATCTTCAATCTCCTCTAAGAATAATTACATGAAATTTCCTAAACTGTTTCCGGTGTGCAAAAACTCTACTCATAATAATTCTAAAAGACAAAAAATTAAAATCCATGGGAAAATTACGGTGATGATAAACCACTCCCATGGTTACATAAAAAATCCTAGGTATAATTTTCTAAATTCTAAGGAACCATAACTAGCATAAATCAAGCATGCTTATAATAATTTAAAAAATTAAAATAATCACATACTACATACATAATACATGATAACAACATAAAAGAATTCTAGAATGCCACTCTCTAAATATCAAATCCATACATAAATAAAAAGACTAACTAATTGTCTAATTTATGCACATGACATAGTCACAAGATGGCTCTGATACCAATTGTAGGAATAAAATCGGTAAAAACACATCAGAGCGGCACAGCGGAACAATAAAAATTTTTCAAGATCGTTAAATATCTCGTGATGTCATATACAATAAACTAACAACAATTTAAACTCATACCTCAGAGGAAGCCAATCTGCAGGAGGAGAATGATCGGAGGGCTTCAACGAACTAGCTTTCTCTACTATTCTCTAATTCTTGAATGGCTGAGTGTGTGGGCACTCTGAACCTCGATTGGTATGCTAGCACTGCTAGTCTTCTTCCGACCACCCAGATCTCTAAAGAACTTATTGTCATGGTGAGTTGTGCAATAATAAGCCTGCTCACATGAGATTCTGTGGTCTAAGAGAACTGGAGTGGTAGGAACTCTATTTATAGACTTGCATGAAGTGATCCTCTGAATTCAAATTGGATTAGGAGAAGATTTTCTCCCTTATCCATACACAAAATCCAAATTTTCTAGGGCCAATAACCACAAAAAGATTTCGGCCATTTTGTGGATTTTGTATTCAAAATTCAAACAGGATTTTAACTTGAATTTTATCTCCCCATTTATCCACAAGTATCCGAATTTCCCTAAGGCCATAAACCTGTCCAGATTCATCTATTAAAGTGTAAGGAGAATCAAAATTCAAATAGGATTTTCTAACTTGAATTTTATCTCATCCTTATCCACAAAAAAACCAAAAATTTACTTGAGATCTTCCTCAAAAATTTCAGCCACTTTTAGGGAGGAGAGAATCCAAATTCAACTAGGATTGAAACTTGAATTTTTCTCTGAATCTTATCCATAGAGAATCTGAAAATTCTATGAGGATATTCCTCAATATTTTTGTGCAAGTTAGTTAGGATAGGGATTTAAAATTTAAGTAGGATTCAAACAAGATTTTCCTCTCCATAATCCAACTCAAATTCAAATTCTAACCTTGTGGAGTTATCCACAAAGAATTCAAATTCCACTTGGACTGTGATTCAAAATTTAAATTTCAAATTTCAAATTTCAAATTCAAATTTCAAATTCGAATTTCAAATTCAAATTTCAAATTCGAATTTCAAATTCAAATTTCAAATTCGAATTTCAAATTCAAAATTTAAATTTCAAAATTCAAATTTCAAAATCCACAAGCAGTTGTATTTCAAATTTTTATTCTCATGGATAATTTTCTACAACTCCAATCCAATCTCAAATTAAGTTGTGGCAACTTTATTTAGAGTTCGAATAATTGTGTACTCTATTATGCAAAACAAATTATGAATTCAACCGGAGAGAATCTTGTTCACCATCCTAATCCTATGTCAATACCATCCATGCATAATCAACTAGCCAATAAGCATAGATAAATCAATTTACCAATCGTTAAGGAATTATGTGGAGCTAGTAGAGGGACCAATTGGATATATATAATCGGGCTCCCGTAAATCCATATGATCATCATTCTATACCGAACAACTCAATCATATGATCACTAATTTCAAAGTCACACCACTATAAACCTAAAACTGAACTCCCAATTATATACCGTATTACATAAGCCTGTGACGAGCTACTTTTCAATGACCTTGTCATATATGCATAACCCTCATATGATATTCACGATCATCCTTAGGTCAAAGTCCGTTTAATCCTACTGATCAGGCTATCTTAAAGTTCCATTATACTACCGAATAAGAAAGTGATTATTCACCATATGTGAATAAGAAATCATCTGCCCAGTAGACGACCCAAGGCCTTGTCCATTTTCACATCCAGTATGTGACAATCCAAAGAATCTCAGCAGTGTTACCTATGTTAAACTAAGGTTTTTCTAAGATTTTTGTGAATAAAAATGTATGAGAACACTGTATTTATAAATAAACAAATGATAGTATTAATAAAAATCAATAAATGTTATTGAGGATTTAAAATCTCCAAAAATGATCAAAGAATACAGTTTATGATTAAGAATGTAATTTCGGACCTAAACGCTCAAAATGGAGTGGTTTCGGTATCTAAAAAGCAGAGATAAAAAGAAAAGGCTAGTTAAAGAAAAAGTAAGATAATATAAGTGTTTTAGGGTTTTTAAGAGTTTATAGATTGAGTTAGATGGAACTGATAGCACGGAAGGGTAGAAAAGTCCTCCGGTGCACTTTCCTCAAAATTTTGGCATTTTCAGAAAAATGAGGATGTCATTTAGAAACCAAAAACCCCAATAGATTACCTTAAGTAAACTAAGTTGACTAAAGGATGTAAAATTATGGTTTTGATTTTGAGACAAACCACTGTGAAATAAGGCAAACTGATCGCTCGGACAGCCTCAGAAACTCGCCTACGCGATTTTCGTGTAAAACCGTTCGGTTTGACTTTTGGTCAAAAAGTTTGACCAAGATAATTATGTGGAGTCAAAGATTTAGTGTGAAACTTTGAATGGATGTATGGATATATAAAGATCTAATGGCTAGGGTTTAAAGACACTTTGATCCAATGGTTAGGATTCAAAGTCAACACAAAAAGTCAAAGAAAGTTTAGTAAATTTTCAAGATACTTCTGGGGTATGAAAGGTGGCGGTTTTTCATGGGGAAATCAGAAAAAAAATCAGCCCAATTTCATTTAATTACAAAACAGCCCCTAAAGGTTTGGAAAATTACACAAAAAGCTTGCAAAAAGGTCCCTAAAAATGTTGCAACTTGGTCCCTCCTTTTTGGCTTCAAAAGTGCACGATTTTGGCATGAAAGAAATTGGAAAAAATTGTGTTCTTTCAGCCTCCAAGATGTAGGAAAATAAGTCGGTAAAAACGTATCAGAGTGGCGCAGCGGAACAATAAAAATTTTTAGATCGTTAAATATCTCATGATGCCATATACAATAAACCAACAACAATTAAAACTCATACCTCAAGGACGCCAATCTTGCAGGAGGAGAATGACCGGAGGCTTCAACCAACTAGCCTCCTCTACTATTCTCCAATTCCCGAATGGCTGAGTGTGTGGGCACTCTGAACCTCGATCGGTATGCTAGCACTGCTAGTCTTCTTCCGACCGCCCAGATCTCTAAAGAACTTTATTGTCACGATGAGCTGTGCAACAATAAGCCTGCTCACCTGAGAGTCTGTGGTCTAAGAGAACTGGAGTGGTAGGTCCTCTATTTATAGGCCTGCATGAGGTGATTCTCTGAATTTGAATTGGATTAGGAAAAGATATTTTCCCTTATCCATAACCAAAAAATCCAAATTTTCCAAGGGAAAATCCAACAATAAAATTCGGTTTTCTTAGGATAAATCCAATCCAAATCTAAACAAGATTTTAACTAGAATTTTATCCCCCTTTTTCAACCAAAAAATCCGAAATTCCCAGGAGAAATTCTTCTCCAAATATTTGGCCACTTTTAGGATAAGGAAGAATCAAAATTCCACTAGGATTTTCAAGCTTGAATCTTATCTCAACCTTATCCAAAATAACCGAATTTTCCTAGGAGATTATCTCCAAAATTTCGGCCACTTTTCAGGGAGGAGAGAATCCAAATTCAACTGGGATTAAAACTTGAATTTTTCCCTTAAACCTTATCCACAAAAACCGAAATTCCATTGAGGATTATCCTCAAAAATTTCGTCCACTTTTGTTAGGATTTAGATTCAAAATTCAAGTAGGATTCTAACAAGATTTTCCTCTCTAAATCCAACACAAATTCGAATTTCAAACCTTGTGGATTTTCCACAACAAATTCAAATCCCACTTGGACTGTGATTCAAAATTTGAATTTCAAATTTCAAATTCGAATTTCAAATTCAAATTTCAAATTTCAAATTTCAAATTTCAAATTCAAATTTCATATTCGAATTTCAAATTCAAATTTCAAATTCAAATTTCAAATTTCAAATTTCAAAATTCAAATTTCAAAATCTACAAAACGGTTGTGTTTCAAATTCTTGTTCTCATGGATAATTTTCTACAACTCCAATCCAATCTCAAATAAAATCATGGCAACTTTATTTGGAGTTCAAATAATTGTGTACTCTATTATCCAAAACAAAATCTGAATCCAACTGGAGAGAATCTTGTCAACCATCCTAATCCTGTATCATCACCATCCATGCATAACAAACTAGCCAATAGCATACACAAATCAATTTGCCAAACGTTAAGGAATTATGTGGAACTAGTAGAGGGACTGATTGGACATATATAATCGGGCTCCCGCAAATCCATATGATCATCATTCTTTACCGAACAACTCAATCATATGATCACTAGTTTCAGATTCACACCACTATAAACCTGAAACTGAACTCTCAATTATATACCGTATTATGTAAGCCTGTGACGAGCTACTATACAATGACCTTGTCATATATGCAAAACCCTCATATGATATCCATGATCAGCTTTAGGTCAAAGTCCGTTTAATCCTACTGATCAGGCTATCTTAAAGTTCCATTATACTACCGAATTAAGAAAAATGATTATTCACCATATGTGAATAAGAAGTCATCCGCCCAGCAGACGATCCAAGGCCTTGTCCATTTTCACATTCAGTATAATGCCTTTAAGAGGATACCTTTAACTCCTTAGAGCTATGATTCCGATATCTGCAAACAAACCCTTCATCGTATACAAGTCATGCACCTAACGAACCGGTCTATAAGCTTACTACCTCTGAGACGCTTTAGCCATTGGAACATCAAAGTACACAAGTCATATACATGAAGTAGTTCATTTACTCAGGATTAAGGTTATTGCATAATGAACGTCAAAAGCATATTGATCCACTTATAGCGGACTATGTAGATCAATCACGCTTTAGTCTTGGTCTAATATGTCACCACCAAGTAACATATCTATGTTTCTACTTGGGAGTCCAGCTCCAGAAAGTTAAGCCAAACCATCCCCTCCAAGGCTTTAGACAACATAATAGTCTTAACATGAGTTAGATGCTCGGTCTAACCCCATAGACTACAGACCATAGTTTAGACCGCTAACTTTAGAACATTGTCTTCTCGTATACAAAAGTCCATTGCATGCAACGTTCTAACAGTTTTAACACAAGCAGTCAGTGAGCCATATTTGCTTACATTTGCTTTAACATGTAAATAAGATGAGGACAGACAGCAATGTAATGAATAACCTCTATATATAATTTTATTATCCAGTTCAAAATAAATACATCAAAATGTCTCTAATGCTTAGGGCATTTCCTAACAATCTCTCACTTGCCCTAAGCCAGCAGATGTGCCATGTTACGCATCCCCATCGCCTCTACGTGCCTCTCAAAGCTTCTAGCCACCAAAGTCTTAGTAGAGGGATCGGCAATGTTGTCCTCGGACGCGATATTACATACATCTACTTATCCTGTCTCCATCTGCCCTCTAATGTCGACTTCCTCAAATCCTCACAAGTCTGGAAGACTCAGTCTGTGTATCCTACGGGTGTTAGGTCCCCTCCAGAGTACACCAGCATATAATCCCTCGTTCTCTTAAGATACTTGAGTATATGCTTTACTGCTTGCCAGTGCTTGGTTCCAGGATTTGCTTAATATCGACTCACCGTACCTACTGCAAAACATATGTCTGGGCGAGTGCAAAGCATAGCGTACATAAGGCTACTGATAGCGGATGCATAAGGGACCTTACTCATACGCTCTCTTTCTTCCGATGTCTTGGGACAGTCATCCAATGAAAGAGTTAGACCAGCAATAGAAGGTTGTGAGCCTTTCTTTGCCTCTTGCATTGCATATTTGTCAATTATTTTATCTATGTATGAAGCTTGGGATAATGCTATCATTTTGTTCTTTCGATCTCTGAAGAGACGAATGCCTAGAACATAATTAGCTTCTCCCAAGTCCTTCATGTCAAACTGTTGGTGTAATCAAAGCTTAACTGATGATAAGTTCCCTACATCATTCCCAATGAGTAGTATATCATCGACATAGAGTATCAGAAAGACCACTTTTCCATCCTTAATACGTTTATAAACACAAGGTTCATCAACGTTCTGCTCAAAACCAAATGTCTTAATCGCTTGATCAAACCTCTGGTTCCAAGAGTGGGATGCTTGCTTTAATCCATAAATGGATCTAAGCAACTTGCAGACTTTCCTTTCTTGGCCTTTCACTACGAACCCTTCGGGCTGTATCATATAGATACACTCTTCAAGATGGTCATTCAATAATGCTGTCTTGACATCCATTTGCCAGATTTCGTAATCGAGAGCCGCAGCAATGGACAGAAGAATACGGATAGAATTTAGCATAACAACAGGCGAAAAGGTTTCATCGTAATCGATTCCAGCCTTTTGCGTGTATCCCTTTGCAAGCAGTCTAGCTTTGAAAGTTTCCACTCTCCCTTCCGCATCCTTCTTTCTTTTGTAGACCCATTTGCATCCAATGGGTTTTATCCCATCCGGCAAATCTACAAGTTCCCAAACAGAGTTGGATTTCATAGAATCCATCTCATTGTTCATAGCCTGTTTCCAAGATTTAGAATCAACATCATTTACAGCTTCATCATAAGTGACCGGATCATCCTCATGCTCATGAGCCTCGGCCTGGTATACCTCAGCATCATACATGAAGAAATTAGGTTTCTTAGAAACCCTCCCACTACGACGAGGCACCCTAAATTGTTGATCGTCTGCAGGTCTTTCACTGGAACTCGGACTTGCGTCCAAGACCGAAATCTGTGGAGCAGTTCTTTCACCCGATAACTCCTCTAGCACCACTTTGCTTCGAGGCTTAAAGTCATTCATGTGACTTTCCTCCAAGAATGTCGCATGGGTTGAGACAATGACCTTTTGTTCGTTCGGGTTATAGAACAGACATCCTTTAGTTCCTTTTGGATACCCGACAAACATGCATAATTCTGATCCTGGTTCCAACTTCTTCGCATCCCCATCCAGTACATGTGCCGGGCAGCCCCATATTCTCATATGTCCAAGGGAGGGCTTCCTACCACACCACAATTCATACGGAGTTCTGGGAATTGATTTGCTCGGAACCTGGTTTAGAATATAGCACGCCGTTTGTAAAGTATATCCCCAAAATGATAATGGCAGCGTTGGATAACTCATCATGGACCGTACCATATCCAATAAGGTCCTGTTTCTTCTTTCGGCTACACCATTCTGTTGTGGAGTACCAGGTGTAGTCAATTGGGATAATATCCCGTTCTCTACAAGATGTCCTAGAAATTCATCAGAGAGGTATTCACCACCTCGATCAGATCGAAGTGTCTTTATGGATTTATCCAATTGCTTTTCCACTTCCGCACGATACTCTTTGAACTTGTCAAAGGTTTCGCTATTGCGGTGCATCAGATACACATATCCATACCTCGAGTAATCATCTATAAAAGAGACATAATACTCGAACCCTCCTCGTGCTGTGACGTTCATGGGGCCACATACGTCAGTGTGCACAATTTCTAAGAGCTCCTGAGCCCTTGTCCCCTTAGCTCTAAAAGACCTCTTAGTCATTTTACCCTCTAGACAAGACTCACATTGGGGAAGTCGTACCTCCTTTAGAGATTCTAGAGGACTGTCTTTCACCAATCTTTGAATCCTATCTTGATTAATATGACCAAGTCTTAAATGCCAAAGATACCCCTTGTTAGAGTGAGAAACTTTCAACCTTTTAGAGTTATCAATTAATTCAGTGTCAAGCAGTGAGTACATCTTTGGTCTGATCAAATATAGGTTTCCATCCATCCATCCAGAACAGATAAAAGACTTATTTCTACGAATATCAACTCTTTTACTAAAAGAAACTGAATAAGAATCCTTTATTAAACAAGCTACCGATATAAGGTTCCTCCTAAAATTAGAAACATAAAAACAGTCTTTCAATAAAATAAACCTAAATTGATCAAAATAAATGTAAACATCTCCCACTGCTTTAGCCACCACAAAGCTACCATCTCCAGTCCGCAACGAGAGGCTCCTATCATGTAGACTTCTCGTTTCCATGAACCCCTGCATAGAAACACAAACATGATTAGTGGCGCCTGAATCAATGACCCAAGTGTCTTTTAATTCTTCCACCAAACATGCTTCTAAGTAATGATGTTCCTTACCTTCCTTGCCCTTGGCGGCTAGGAATTCCTGGCAAGCCTTCTTGAAGTGACCTACCTTCCCACAATGGAAGCATTTGGACTTTTTAGGGTCCTTTGGCTTCTTGTTCTTCTTCCTGTCCGAGACAGGAGGATTAGGAGAACTAGAAGCCACTTGCTTCTTATTTGGCCTCTTCCTCTTCCGTGAGGGATTGGAAGATTCCGCCAAATTGGCCTCTCCTTTAGGTCGGACCACATCCTCATCCCTGATCATCCGCTCATAAGCCTGTAGTTGCTTCATGAGCTCGGTCAGTCCTAACTCCTTTGTCGCCAGATTGTATGTGCCTTAAACCTCACAAAATCTTTAGACAGAGTCTTGAACACCATCTCGATCTGGGTGTTGTAGTCAAACTCAGCACCATTCTCGGTAGCCTCAGCGAAGAATCCCATTAGAGTGATCATATGGTCCTTCACTGGAGTACCCGCCTTTTGCTTAGAGTTCATAATGCTGGTGATAGCGGACTGTCGAGCTAATTTTTCTTGGCCTCCGAACATGTCCTCCAGATTTTCCATGATCTCCCCAGCGACTTGATAAGTCTCATGCTGCTTTTGTAAAGCACTCGTCATGCTAGCAAGGATGTAGCATCGAGCTATCTCATTGGATTCTCTCCAACGATTATAGGCAACCGGGACCTCCTCAAGTGGTGTGCCAGGTTTGGGCCCAGGTGGGCATGGTTCGTCCAGTACGAACTTGTGTCTCTCATAACTGAGAACTATTAATAGATTTCTTTTCCAGTCTTTATAATTATCGCCATTCAGCTTATTTTCAGTAAGTATTGAAATGAGGGGTGTCGGTGACATTTTGAACTGAAATAAAATTATACTAGATATCATTACAAAGCCCAAGCAAATATACAGATAATTTAGCAAATAAAACATACAAGTATGTTCCTACATGAAACTTGAAAAACATGTAGCATTACAACGGTAATTCTCAGCACCTATTGCCCCAAGCCACCGAGGGGTGGTCATGAAAACAAATAGCCGGAACATGGACCCCGTCCAATTAATATATGTTACCTTAAATCCTTCAAGGTTAAGACATATATTAATAACCGCTTGTTTGGCCACCAGTTTAGTTAACAGAGCTTCTAGGGAAGGTTAATAACTAAATGAGTCTTGAGTGTATAACCATTGTTTACGTAGCCCGATCCACGTCCTACCAAGCCACCGAGGGGTGGTCATGAATAGGATCGTACCGAACACGTTTTCCACATAGGAGATCCAATCTAGTATACCGGCGGTGGTAAACACCTACCGAGGGGTGTGGTCAGGGCATAACTGACGCGAGGCATTACCATGCTTTCACATATGGATCAACAATGGAGGCCGTGGGTTTTGTTTGAAACCCTCTCCCACTCAATATTTTGAAAAACATGCAAGTTTTGATAAATTATGTATGATCAATATAGTATGAGCGGCACTCACCTATCCTATATGACATGTTATCAAATATGCATACAAAAAATCCATCAATACATATTTATACATCCATGACATATCACGGAAAAAATAATTGACAGAATAACCAAGCTATGGTTCCATCCTAGAACAAAGAAAATAAAGATTACAAAATTCCATCCAAAGCATTCTTTGGGTCTTGAATTCTATTCCGCCTTCTTGTATCCATCTTTATGTAGCCTCTCCATTTATTTCTCATCCCAAGAATTATTTAAAATTTAAATCTCCAAAAATTTAAATTTCAAATTCAAATTCCAAATTCGAATTTCAAATTTAAATTTCCAATTCAAATTTTAAACAATTTTAAACATCATGTGTAATAATATGTAATTTCAAAAATTTCAAATTTTCAATTACATATTTTTAAACATGATTTAAAATTAAATTTCTAATTTAAAAATCAAAATTTTTCGATTTTTAGACAGTCGTACTGCCGCCTCTGAAGGCGGCAGCCGCCGTGGGCAGCCACCAGTCCCAAAGGGGCTAGCAGCCCATGGCTGCCCCCTATGTGCAGCCTTGCTGGGCTGCAGGCCAAGCTTGTAGCGCCAGGCTGTACGCCCAGGCTGGGCGCAGCAGCCGGCCGGCTGCAGGCGCTGCATGCCCAGGCTGCGGCCAGCCTTGGGCAGGCCACGGCCACCCTTGGCTGCAGGCCAAGCCTGCGGCTGTGGGTGGTGTTGGCTTGCACAGGGACTGCCGCAACCCCATCCTGCCCGAGGGCAGGGGCTGCAGCCCCACCAAGGCCCGTCGGCCTATCCCTAGGGGTCGTGTCTCGATTTTCGTGTCAGATTCCAATTTACCTATTAGGATCTCCAAAAATTAATTTGAATCCCAATTAAATTGAAACTTTCCACACAATCAAAATTTCAACCTTTAAATCAAATTTATCTTTTGGGAAAAAAATAAATTACGGTCTTCAATCTTCAATCTCCTCCAAGAATAATTACATAAAATTTCCTAAACCGTTTCCGGTGTACAAAAACTTCTAACCATAAAAATTCGAAAAGACAAAAATTAAAACCCATGGGAAAATTACAGTGTTAATAAACGGCTCCCATGGTTACATAAAAAATTCCTAGATACAATTTTTCTAAATTCTAAGGAACCATAATCGGCATAAACAAGCATGCTTATAATAATTCAGAAAATTAAAATAACCATATACTTTATACATAATCCATAATAACAACATAAAGAAACCCTAGAATGCCACTCTCTAAATATCAAATCCATACATAAATAAAAAGACTAAGTAATTGTCTAATTTATGTACATGGCATAGTCATGAGATGGCTCTGATACCAATTGTAGGAAAATAAATCGGTAAAAACATATCAGAGTGGCGCAGCGGAACAATAAAAATTTTTAGATCGTTAAATATCTTATGATGCCATATACAATAAACCAACAACAATTAAAACTCATACCTCAAGGACGTCAATCTTGCAGGAGGAGAATGACCGGAGGCTTCAACCAACTAGTCATGAGATGGCTCTGATACCAATTGTAGGAAAATAAATCGGTAAAAACATATCAGAGTGGCGCAGCGGAACAATAAAAATTTTTAGATCGTTAAATATCTTATGATGCCATATACAATAAACCAACAACAATTAAAACTCATACCTCAAGGACGTCAATCTTGCAGGAGGAGAATGACCGGAGGCTTCAACCAACTAGTCTTCTCTACTATTCTCCAATTCCCGAATGGCTGAGTGTGTGGGCACTTTGAACCTCGATCGGTATGCTAGCACTGCTAGTCTTCTTCCGACCACCCAGATCTCTAAAGAACTTTATTGTCACGATGAGCCGTGCAACAATAAGCCTGCTCACCTGAGAGTCTGTGGTCTAAGAGAACTGGAGTAGTAGGTCCTCTATTTATAGACCTGCATGAGGTGATTCTCTGAATTTGAATTGGATTAGGAAAAGATATTTTCCCTTATCCATAACCAAAAAATCCAAATTTTCCAAGGGAAAATCCAACAATAAAATTCGGTTTCGTAGGATAAATCCAATCCAAATCTAAACAAGATTTTAACTAGAATTTTATCCCCCTTTTTCAACCAAAAAATCCTAAATTCCTAGGAGAAAATCTTCTCCAAATATTCAGCCACTTTTAGGATAAGGAAGAATCAAAATTCCAATAGGATTTTCAAGCTTGAATCTTATCTCAACCTTATCCAAAATAACCGAATTTTTTTAGGAGATTATCTCCAAAATTTCAGCCACTTTTCAGGGAGGAGAGAATCCAAATTCAACTAGGATTGAAACTTGAATTTTTCCCTTAAACCTTATCCACTAAAACCAAAATTCCATTGAGGATTATCCTCAAAACTTTTATCCACTTTTGTTAGGATTTAGATTCAAAATTCAAGTAGGATTCTAACAAGATTATCCTCTCCAAATCCAACTCAAATTCGAATTTCAAACCTTGTGGATTTTCCACAACAAATTCGAATCCCACTTGGACTGTGATTCAAAATTTGAATTTCAAATTTCAAATTCGAATTTCAAATTCAAATTTCAAATTTCAAATTTCAAATTTTAAATTTAAATTTCAAATTCAAATTTCATATTCGAATTTCAAATTCAAATTTCAAATTTCAAATTTCAAATTTCAAAATCCACAAAACGGTTGTGTTTCAAATTCTTGTTCTCATGGATAATTTTCTACAACTCCAATCCAATCTCAAATAAAACCATGGCAACTTTATTTGGAGTTCGAATAATTGTGTACTCTATTATCCAAAACAAAATCTGAATCCAACCGGAGAGAATCTTGTCAACCATCCTAATCCTGTATCATCACCATCCATGCATAACAAACTAGCCAATAGCGTACACAAATCAATTTGCCAAACGTTATGGAATTATGTAGAGCTAGTAGAGGGACTGATTGGACATATATAATCGGGCTCCCGCAAATCCATATGATCATCATTCTTTACCGAACAACTCAATCATATGATCACTAGTTTCAGAGTCACACCACTATAAACCTGAAACTGAACTCCCAATTATATATCGTATTATGTAAGCCTGTGACGAGCTACTATCCAATGACCTTGTCATATATGCAAAACCCTCATATGATATCCATGATCAGCCTTAGGTCAAAGTCTGTTTAATCCTACTGATCAGGCTATCTTAAAGTTCCATTATACTACCGAAATAAGGAAAATGATTATTCACCATATGTGAATAAGAAGTCATCTGCCCAGCAGACAAACGATGTCCAAAAATTATAAAAATTATATGGAATTAAAGCTACCGATGTCTAGTTTAACATATTAAAAATTTAGAATTTTTAGGATTAAAAATGAATTGATATTGATTTTACAATCAGCCTAGGTCAGTCTGTCCATGTCCAGAAATATCCTAACTTAGAGTTTTTCACAAATTTTAAATCCCAAATATTTATTAAACGTTTTGAAATCTTTTGTGGCACACTAAAATGATTGGATGATTATGTCTAGACCTAGACTGATCATATGTTGTGATTATAGGATTTATTTGACGTTCTTGCTGGATTTGTGGATCACGTTATCGTAACGCTTGTGCGATAATCGAGGTAGGACGTTCTAGCCTTTTCTGAGAGTAGTCAAGTGTTTTAAATTCCCCTGTTTTATCGATGGCATGCTGTTTTCAGTTTATGAAATTTTTATACTATTTTTGGATGGAATAAACGCATGCAAAGTGTTTTGTATTAAATGTGTATTTCAAAGCGTGTTTTGATTAATGGCATAATATAACTTGGTAAATACCATCTTTTGAATAATCCGGTGAGCATAATTGAGCTCTAGTTCACGATCATTGTAAATGATGCGTGCGTCCCAGAGTTGACGCCATGGGGGAAGGTCCCTAAACCTGCGCAGGGCCGTTCGGCCTATTTAGACCGTAACGAGATGATCTAGGATAATTCAAATTCGAGGCACGTATATTATAGCTACGACAAGTCCTCACTCATAATATGATGGTTGTTTTAATGATTTATTATTTTCATATTGGGGCACGTATATTGCAGCTACGCTAAGTCCTCAGCAGAATAAAACTTGTGTTAAAAATGTTTTTCACGAAATTGTTGATTCTTTTTTTTATGATTATTATGTCATGTATTTTTTTAAATTGTTGATTATTTTTGGAAACGAATATTATGCCATATTTTTAAATGTTATCTGTTAACCCACCTTTGTTTCTGTCCTACTGAGCCAGCGCTCACGTCCCTTTTTCTTTGTGATTTCGAAATGACTACTTCCAGGTACGGGAGGTAGCAGTTCTGAAATTCGTTGAGATATCCGTTACTACCGAAGATGATGCTATCCGTTTTCTCCATCTTCGTCTTTATGTTTCTCGTTCTAATGTAATGAGACTTTAAGTTTGTACCTTATTTTCCGTTATTTAAATTTTATGCTTGGGAATATTTTATGGTTGGTAATTTCTTTTGAAAACCGATTATGTGTTTGACTTCCGCATTAAAAAGCATTTATTTTCTCCTTTCTTTTATTTTGTGGTTATGATTCTACTTTATAATTAGGCTTAGCTAAATTATAATGTTGACCCGTTGTTTTTGTAATAAATGTTTTCCTTAAATCTCAGGTTGATATTATGATTTGGCTGCCATGTCACGTGTCTAAATTTTGGGCCGTGACACATACTATACCAGAGGCCTATTTTAAACAAAGTTTCCAAACTTTGTATAAAAATTTTTCACATAATTCAATATTCAAGAATCAACACAAAATAGCAATATTTTTCCAAACTAGCCTCGGTTTACATGTTACTCATCACCAAATAATTTTTCATCACAACATATCACTCTTAGGTTTTCTAATGTATAATTCAACATCAAAACCTAACAAAACATTAATTCTAACCTTAACCTTTGAACATCAAACCAATCATATAACCAACAAAATAACAATTTTTTTCATTGTTTTTCAACACTCCAAACCCACGGATTTTCTATAGAAAATCAAGGAAAAATGCTTCAATTTAGAAGCTCACCTTAACTAATTGATGACTTGATGATGGAAGTGTAATGCAAGCTAAGTTTGGTGTGAAATTTTTAACAAAATTTTGGCTTACAAGGGGAGGGGGGGGGGGGGGGGGGTTGCTCACGGATTTTGGGCTGAAGAAAAGGCAAGAGTTTGGCTTGAATTTTCCATTTTTTTGATTGAATTTTGATGCCTATTTATAGGCAAAAACTAAGGGTTCTTTAGCAGATTTTTTCAACAATTTGCTAATTATTCAAGGACCAAAAAGTAAGGATTTTGGCAAGATCATAACCCTTGATCAAAAAATGGAATAATCCTAGCCGTACACCTTTCATTTTTACTTTCCAAACCATGTAAAATAAAATGGATTTATGACATCATCTTGATGATGTCATCTTACTATTCATATTAATTCACTAATTAACTCATGGTCAAATTTTAATCGAAAACCGAACCAAACGGAACTGTACCGAAATCGCGTAGGTGGGTTCCTGGCACCTCCGGTGCGATCGGTTTGTTTTATTTTGCTTCCGTTTGGTCAGAATTCTCTACCATAAATTTTTATTATTTTAGTGCGTATCGATGCATTCCCTGGGGTTTTCGGCTCTGATTTCGAACCATCTCACCCAATTATGTCCGGTAAGATTTTCCATCCTCGAATGCACTCACTTTAACACTGCCAGAATATTTTTACACTATTCACAACAGTATTAAAACACAACTTTTTCATATTTTATTCATTAAAATTGCTATATACATACAATTTTAACCTACTTCGAGAATCTAAAATTCTCGGTTATCACATTAACAGCATGTTTCCAATCCAAATTCAACAACATAAAATCTCATTTTTCCCTAATATAACCCACGGGTTCCACATGAAAAACAAGCACAAGAGTTAATGTTTTTCACTTCCATTTCATCCATTTCTTTCTTCACATTCCCACATGAATTTCAACATCAAAAACCAAACACAATAACACCAAAAATTCATCATTACAGACCATGTATAACCCACGGTTTTAGTGACTGAAAATTGCTCTAAACCTTGTTTTTCATGCTCTTAATTCCATACTTGTTTTGATCACAAACCATTAACATACTTTCAAGCATGAATCAATCAAACAAAAACTGAATTTTCTCACTTCAAAACAGTCCATAATCACACGAATTTTGCCATTAAAAACAAGAAGAAACCATGCAAAAATGGAAGTTTACCTTGCTTTCTTGATTCCTTGCATTTGGAGACCAATTTCTCACACTTTCTTGAAGAAATTTTGAAGAAAATTTTTTGGTTTCAATAGGGGAGGTGCACGGCTGCTATGGAGGCTGAAAACCAAAAATTTTTTCTGGTTATTAGAGGCCAAAACCGTATATATATGCAAGCAAAAAGGAGGGACTAAGTTGCAAAACTTTTAGGGACCTTTTTGCAAGCTTTTTGTGTAATTTTTGAACTCTTTAGGGGTTGCTTTATAATTAAACAAATTATTGAACGTAAATCTGTGCACGAGCCTATGCAAACAGGGTTAAAAGCGGTAGATAGCCTGGTTCCAACGAGAACACCGAAAAAACCTAATTCGGTCGCCTGGTATCTTGAAACCTCTTTGCTTGCGGGGGCAGGAATGGAAACGTCTGAGAGAGCGCTTCGCGAAAGAATCGTGTGGCGCAGTGAAAGGTTTCCCGTTGGGGTTTCCGGCCCCCCTGGGGGCGGTGAGGTGGACAATCCCTTACTCTAGCTTCAGAGGAGCATCTTTGCATGAATCAATACTAACTAACTCCTCAGTCAGCTGACCTTCGGTAGTGCCCTCGATCGTTCCAGAGAGAAGGATCATGACGCCCCAGAACCGTGACATCCAGCAGCAGCATCTCCTTGCGCGCGAGAGACTTCTATGCCAGCCGTTATTCTCGGCTTATGGCAGATTTTTTTTTTCTATTTTTGCCCCTAAAAATCCGCCACTTCATTCCCTAGAAACATCTTGAATTTTTGCCTAATCTTCCTTTGACTTTTCATGTTGACTTTGCATCCTAACCATTGGATTTTCTTAACTTTAAACCCTAGCCCTTAGATTTGGATGTATCCTTACATCCTTTCTATGTCCCATATTCAATCTTGGACTCCCCTCATTAATTTAGGTCAAACTTTTTGACCAAAAGTCAAACCGAATGGTTTTGCACCGAAATCGAGTAGATGAGTTTCTAAGGCTGTTCATACGATTGGTTTTCCTTATTTCACTCCAGTTTGCCTAAAAATCAATCCTGTAAGTATTTTGTCTTTTAGTGCCATACAGTATATTTCTAGAATCTTTGAAACTAAAAAGGCATATTTTGTCCGATTTCGGTTCGGTAAAATTTTCCGTTCCTGAACACACTCTTATTGGCACCGTCAGAACATTTCATCACGTTCTAAATTGTATTAAAACATATGTTTTATAATTATACATATAAAAATCCTTGTATACACATGTTATACAAAATTTCTAAGAACAATAAAATTTCTCGATTGTGACATAACTTGCTCGAAAACTATTACTTAAACTTACTTAATTTGATATCATAATTTTAGGGATTTTTTTTTGAGCATGTACGTAATTACTATTCACGTGCATCTGCTTTACAAATACCAGGTCTAAACCATTGGGAGTCTCAATCATATATACATACTTATAAAATCGTTTAACTACATATTACTACTCAAAATTATAATATTTACTTAATATTGTACAGAAGTCAAAACTTATGGTGGTATCCACATGTGGGCTACCCGACTAGCTCGAGTCATTCACTCTCTTTCTTTCTTTCTTTCTTTGCTCTTATTTCCTCTTACTTAATTTGCTTTTCTTTAAAAGATTTGGTATTTGAAAAATTGTGACATTTTTTTACATAAAATAAATACTTACGGTCTTGTTTTCTTGAAAATACTTAGTAATATAAACATACTTTATTACATAAGTATACTTTTAAACTTACTTTACTTTATACATAACACACTTGTCTTGTCTTTATACATTTATACATATATTCTTATACTACACTCTTTTCACAGCGGATGATTTGCCAAGCGGATCCATAACCTGTCCATGACATTGTAGGAATCTATCTGTCAGTCCTTTTGCTCTCTCTTCATAATGTAAGTTGTTTAGCTTTGTTACCTACATCACGAATAGACTAGTAAGCTAGAGCTCAGTAAGTACAAACATACAGATAAAGCATGATTTATGCCTAACACTTAAGGTTAGTCTGTTATGTGTGTCTATTTTCTATTCTTATGATTTCTTCGTTCTTTCTTTTCTATCTTTTTCTTTTCTTTCTTTTCTTTTCTTTTTATTTTCCTTTCTTTTCTTTTCTTTTCTTTCTTTATCTTTCACTTGTGGGCCCGTGGTTGGACGTACCTAATGTGTGTATACCAATAGAGGAAAAGGGGAGCGACCCACCAATCAACCCCAAGGTCAATCTTTACACTACCACACTTTGGGTAGCATATTAAGCCATTAACTACCACACTTGGGGTAGCACCACACACTGGGGTGGAGGCTATTCTTAAATCTCACACTACGGAGGCTGGTACGCCAACCTTACACTTTCAGTCTTATTATCTTGCTTACATTTATCTTTCTTTACGTTAGTTTTTTATACTTTATTAACTTGGTGAACATGTTAGATTATTACACCATAACATATATATAACTATATATAAACATAATTCTTTAGTAAGTCAGTTCGTGAGTAGACATGTAAATGTCGTACTTACAGCGTTTGTGCTAAGGTAAACTTTCTCGGGTCCTTTGAATTCCTATGCCTGTCTCTGGTCGGGTTTCCTATAGTCAATAAGGTCATCAGTTAATTACATTTTATAAAATAGCTTTCGTTTTACTAAAATCTGAACTTTGGCTTTTAACAACTTAATTAAAGCCTTAGGACAGCATTTAAAGCCTGAACAATCCTATTTAGACCTTTCTGGAACCTTTTTCCATAATTACCATCTTGCCCTAAACTTTTGGTAAAATTATCGTTTCGCCCCTAGTATGGTTTTTCTCTATTTATTAGGCTTAAATTTTTGATTTTGACCATTAAAATCCTATTTAGGCTCTGCTGGGGCTCTAACAATCTTTTCCGAACATTTCAGAAATTTTTAGTCAAAATGATAAATAATAACTTTGACCACATATAGACTGTGAACATTTTATTTTACTACTTAAACTACCTTTTCTAAGCCCAAAAGTCATAAAACGACCTTCTAGGGGGTTCAACGCTTCTCTTTTGACTTTTCTAAAATTTTCAGTTGAAATGACTGTTTTGCCTCTAATGGGACCTTAGACTGTAAAATTTCCATTTTAACGTTTTAACTAGGTTTTCTAGTCCCAAAAATCATAAAATACTTTTTATTAGGTCTTACTGAGCTTTTATGACATTTCTTACCGAAATGTTCGTGTTATTATTCACCCGACCCTTGGGTGGTACTATTCTGACTCTTGGGGTTGTTTCTTGTTTTTCTAATCGTTCGGGACCTCAAATGAACATTTTACTACTTTGGAAATCCTCCCTTGCCCTTCCTTGGGCCTAGGTTTGCGAGGGACTCGGGTTTTCAAATCTCGACCCTTATTTTACCCTTTGTTTCCTAAAATATCCTTCGTGCTGTTATAAAAATTTTGGCAGCATTTATACTAAAATTCTAGGTTCCTGGCGTTTTGGAAACGCCTCAAAATTATATATCCTATTCTAACCTGCCACGTACCATACCACAAACCTAATTTTATGCAAAAGTTACAAACTTTTTACCTAAAATTTTCCATTAAAACATAATCATTTCTAACGGGATTTCAACCCACTCTTTATCATGTTAAGGCACGGTTTAAAACACCAATTCCACTTCGTTTCATTCCTTAACATATCACATCAATAAAATCTTTTTACCCCTTAACTCATACACGTTTTCCTTAAGAAACCTAAACAAAATTTTGTTTCAAAACTTCATTTTTCATCATTCAACTTTCCACATCGACACATGTTCATTATAACACAAAATCTAACCTAATCCATCAAAATTTCATGCATTTTATTCCTTTGGAAAGCCACGGATTTCTTTTAGGAAGTCAAGCACAAAAATTTATTTTCATGTTCTCTTCCTTTTCTCATCCATTTCACACATCAACTTCATTATCAAACCATTAAAATTCAAAGTTTAACATAAAATTTTCATTTACCAACACACACATACACATACATGGTTTCACATTCCACCATGATCAAACTTTTTATTCTTGTTTCCAAAACTAACCAAACTTCATTTCCATGCTTTTCTTTGTCTCAAAAACATATTAACACATAAACACAACAAATTTGGTGCAACCATTTTCACTTTCCATGCATGGTAACCCACGTATTTTACTTGAAAAACAAGCACCAAAGTTGATGTTTTTCAACTCTATTTCATCACTTTCCTTTATCACTTCTTTTCACATGATTTACAACACCAAAACCAACCAACAAAAATATGAAATTTTAACTTCAAAACAGCCCATATCCCACACGGATTTTGCATGGAAAAAGAAGAGGAAATTATGCAAAAATGAAATCTTACCTTGCTTTCTTGATTTCTTGATGCTAGCAAGAGATTTGCACACTTTTCTTAAAGAAAACTCGAAGAATTTTTCTTGTTTTATGGGGGAGGGATACACGGCTACTATAGGGGCTGAAGAACTAGAATTTTTCTGGTTTCTTTCATGCCAAAACTGTGTGTATTTGAAGCCAAAATGGAGGGACCAATTTGCAATACTTTTAAGGACCTTTTTGCAGGCTTTTTGTGTAATTTTCCAAACCTTTAAGGGTTGTTTTGCAATTAGATAAAATAGGGTAGATTTCTTTTCTGATTTCCCTCTAAAATTTCACCACATATAAGCCCTAGAAGTTTCTTGAATTTGCTTGGTTTGATTCTTGACTTTTTGGTGTTGACTTTGAATCCTAACCATTGGATCAAAGTGACTTTAAACACTAGTCCTTGGATCTTTATGTATCCATATATCCATTCAAAGTTTCACATTCAATCTTTGACTCCACATAATTATTTTAGTCAAACTTTTTGATCAAAAGTCAAACCAAATGACTTTGCACTGAAATTGCGTAGACGAGTTTCTAAGGCTATCCGTGCGATCGGTTTTCCTTAATTCACTCCGGTTTGGCTAAAAATTCACGGAAGTATTCGATGATCTTCAACATCGAGACGTGGAAAACATTGTGTACGAAAGCTAGTTCGGGGGGAAGTGCTAATCGGTAGGCTACCTTCCCGACCCTTTCGAGGATCTCAAAAGGTCCTATATATCTAGGACTGAGCTTCCCTTTCTTCCCAAAGCGCATCACCCCTTTCATAGGTGCCACCTTGAGGAAAACTGAGTCTCCTTCCTGAAATTCAAGAGGTCTTCGTCGTCTATCCGCATAACTCTTCTAGCGGCTATGCACTATATCTAGTTTCTCTTGTATAAGCTTCATAGCTTTTGTCGTATCCTTAACGAAGTCGGTGCTGGTGAGCTATTTTTCTCTGGTCTCGTCTTAATGAATCAGGGATCGGCTTCCATACAGTGGCTAGTACGAAGCCATCCCAATCGAGGAATGATAGCTATTATTATACGAGAACTCTATTAAAGGTAGCTTCTGATCCCAATTCCCCTTGAAGTCTAAGACACCTGCTCTTAAAATATCTTCTAACGTTTGTATAGTCCTCTCAGACTGACCGTCAGTCTGAGTATGGAAAGTGGTGCTGAACTTCAATTTGGTTCCCATTGTAGCTTGAACACTCTACCAAAATCTTGAAGTGAAGCATCCATCGCGATCTGAGATGATTGATTTAGGTACTCCATGCAGTCTTACTACTTGAGCAACATACATTTCTACTAACCTCTCTACCGAGTAGCTCAACTTCATTACTAAGAAACGAGCTGACTTCGTTAGTCGATCCACAATTACCCAGATGGCATCATCCTCACTTGAGGTTCTGGGCAATCTGACCACGAAATCCATGGTAATCTGTTCTCATTTCCACTCTGGTAGCTTGATCTTCTACAGCTCTCCTCCTGGTCGCTGGTGTTCTGCTTTAATTTTCTGGCAGTTGAGGCACCCTGCTACGAACTCAGTGACGTCATTCTTCATGTTTGGCCACCAAAAACTTCCTTTCAAGCCCTGGTACATCTTATTTGCTCCTGGATGTATCGAGTATGACGTGTCATGTGCTTCTGATAGGATCCGCTTCTTGAGTTCTTCATCCTTTGGAACGCACACTCTATCTCCAAAATAGAGTATGCCATCCTTAGAGACCTGGAATTCTGAATTCTGTTCCTCCATTGCCTCCCTTTTGAGCTTGTGCAGGGACGAATCGAGGTCCTAGTTGGCCTTGATTTCCTCTATAAGCGTTGACTGGAGGGTCATTTCGGACAACCTTCCTATTAACATCTCAATCTCACTACTTCGTAGCTCCTTTTGCAGTGCTTCCGGCAGGGCTTGGATGGTCGTAAGCATCAAAGAATGCATCCTGCTCAATGCGTCAGCCACCTTATTGGCTTTCCCTGGGTGGTATAGGATTTTGTAGTCACAATCCTTCACCAGCTCCAGCCATCTCCGTTGCCTCATATTAAGCTCCTTCTGCATGAAGATGTATTTGAGGCTCTAGTGGTCTGTGTAGATCTCACATTTGCAGCCATATAGGTAATGCCTCCATATTTTGAGCGCAAAAACCACCGTTGCAAGCTCCAAGTCATGCGTCAGATAGTTCTTTTTGTGGTTCTTGAGTTGTCGTGAGGCGTATGCGACTACCCTACCACCTTGCATTAACACAGCTCCCAGTCCAGTCTTGGACTCGTCGCTGTAAATCACAAAATTCCCTTGTTCAGCATCTGGTATGGTCAGGATTGGAGCACTCGTGAGTCAGCTTTTTAGCTCTTGGAAGTTCTTTTCGCACTTGTCAGACCACTTGTACTTCCTTTCCTTCTTAGTTAGTGTCGTGAGTGGTGCGGCTAGCTTCGAGAATCTTTTCACAAAGCGTCGGTAGTACCCCATTAAACCTAAGAAGCTGTGGACTTCTATTACATTTTTCAGAGTCGGCCAATTGCTAACTGCTTCCACCTTTGCTAGGTCCACAGACACTCCCTCATGGGAGACCACATGACCGAGAAAATGAACCTTTTCCAGCCAAAATGAACACTTAGAGAATTTGGCATACAGCTGATACTCCTTAAGCTTGAGTGGGACGGCTCTCAAATGCTCCGCATGCTCTTCCTTCGTCTTAGAATATACAAGTATGTCATCGATAAATACAATGACAAACTTGTCCAGGAACTCCTTGAATACTCAGTTCATTAGATCCATGAAGGCAGCAGGTGCATTTGTCAGCCCGAACGACATAACGAGGAACTCGTAATGTCCATATCGCGTTCAGAATACTGTCTTGGGGATGTCTGCATCTCGGATCCACAATTGGTGGTACTCGAAACATAGGTCGATCTTGGAAAACATAGTAGTTCCTCGTAGCTAGTCGAACAAATCGTCGATTTACGACAACGGATACTTATTCTTAATCGTGATCTTATTCAGCTCCCGGTAGTCTATGCACATTCGTAACATTCCGTCTTTCTTCTTTACAAATAAGAGTGGTGCTCCCCACGGTGAGCAGCTCTATCGAATGAAACCTTTGTCCATCAGCTCCTTTAACTGAGTTTGAAGCTCCTTCAATTCTACCGGGGCCATTTTGCAGGGGGCCTTGGATACGGGTGTCGATCCTGGTAACAGCTCGATTTCAAACGATACCTCCCGCTCTGGCGGGAGTCCTGGAAGATCTTCAGGGAATACTTCCGTGGACTCCTTTACTACTGGTATGTTGTCTAGTCTGGTTTCTGCTTCCTCGGTCGTATCCATTATGTGTGCGAGAAAACTAGTGCATCGACTAGATAGTAGTTGGTGAGCCTTCATTGCTGATATCATCATCTTTGGTTGCTTCGACGATAAGCCCTTATAGACAAATTTTTCATGTTCGCTCGGGTGGAAGGTCACCTTCCATCTCTGATAGTCTATAACGGCGTGGTACTTGGTGAGGAAATCCATTCCTATAATCACGTTATAGTCGCACATCTCGATGACGATTAGGTCCACACACAACTCATGCTCACTGATAACTATTGGTACGTGACATACCCAATAGCTAAACAACAAAACTTCCCTAGAGGGAAGGGCAATTCGAAAAGTCTGGTTCATCTTATCTATGTTCTTGCCTAACCTCCTAGCAAATTCTGATGATGCAAAAGAATGCATAGCGCCGGAATCAAACAAAACTAGTGCAGTGGAGTTGGCAATAGAAAGCTGACCTGTCACCATGGTCGAAGTTCCGGCCTCTACATTCTCATGAATAAAGGCATAAATCTTCCCCTGTGGCTCTGGGGCTTCCAATCTGCCTTAGCTGATCGCTGAGCCTTCAATCCTTCCCTAGGCGGCGTGCAGCTATCCGCTAGTAGGGCGGGCTTGACCTTACTGAATTTACAGGTTTGAGCGACAATGTTTAGCAAAGTGGCCTTCCTTGCCACATATGTAACAGCCATTGGTGCCCTGGTGACATTCTCCCGAGTGGTTCCTTCTGCATTTTGGATAAGGCGGGTGTTGATTTCCGTTTCCTCCTCGGTTATTTTTCTTCTGAGGAAAGTTCCTTTAATGGCCTTGATTGCCTGGATTCCCTTTCCTCTTATTGTTGTTATTGGATGGCTGGTTGTGTTGGTTGTTTCCCGTACTTTGCCCTCTGTGCTGAAATTCAGAGTACTGTCCGCTCTTTGTCAGCTTCGACTGGTTCTTCTCTTCTCTCTTTGCCTTAAATATCTGTGCCCTCCTTTCTTTGTCTTGGGCTGGCCAATACTCAGCTCGGATGGCTCTATTGACACATTCGGCCACGGTTGTTGGCCCATTGCTGCCGCTACAGACTTGGACGGCTATATCCATCCGAAACATTTTTAGAATCCTCCTGACCTTTTCCTTCTCAGTCGGCACTAGGTCGGGGCAAAGTCGGGCTAGCCGTTCAAATTTTCTTGTGGCCTCCATGACCGTCATGCTTCCTTGGCGCAAGTTGTTAAATTCATCTTGCTGGATTACTAAAGCTTCGTCGTTGAAGTACATTTCCGTGAACTCGACAATAAAGTCTGCACAGTTCATTTCACTGATGTTCCTTCTGATAGCCGTGGTCTTCCACCACTGGCGTGCTCCTTTCCGTAGGCTAGGGATGTGCATATGACTTTCTCTCCTTTGGTCAGTCCCATGAGGTCTAGGATGACCTAGACATCAGTCAGCCAATCATCGGCTTCAATGGGGCTCGTAGTCCCTTCAAATTCAGGCACCTTCATGCAAATGAATTGCTCGTATAAGTCACCCTCCCTATTGGCTGGTATAATAACATTGGTTACTGCAGGAGCAGCCACAGCCGGTGGTGCTGGCATCGCTTGGGCTGGCGGGGCCGCTTGCTCTCTGGGAGCGTCGGGGGCTACTGGTGCAGCTTGAACTGGTACCTTTACAGGTTGTGGTGCTTGTTGTTGTCAGTTTATTTGTTCTCTGAGCTGGTTAAGCTCCCGTTGTTGATTTACCATCATCTCTTGCATCGTTGCAAGACGTGCTAGTAGCTCATCGTCTCACGTAGCTTGGTTTGTTTGGGCTCTTGTTCTTGCCATTGTTACCTTTGTAACCCTATCACACAACGGAAAAAGAGAACATAAGCTTCTCACATTTTGTACTTGGGATTCGTATTTACATAACATTTTCCTTCTTACTAAATAACTTTATTTAAGCATCATAGATATATATACATACTATATATTTCCTTTCTTCTCTTACTCTTACGATGTTTAATACAACTATCGCGTCGTATTGGGATATCGTCTGAGTGTCAGGAACCGTCCTATACTCTCTACCAGACTTGATCATACTCATAGAAAAAAAAATCATATTTAGGCCCTCAGGGCAAAATGATACTACTTTTCACAAAACATCTCATAAAACATATGTATATTTTAAATTTGGTGGGAGTGACACACACTTCCCAAAATACGATTCCATTAAGTACATTAAGTTTAGTCAGACGGGGAAAGTTACTATTTCCCTCTACATAACTATATAACAAAAAATTTCCGTGAAAATGGTTACTACTACTTAGAGGACAATCCTGACTCTGCGTTAGACATTTCCTCATTCTCGCTTTCATTCAGGGGAAACTCCTCGGGGTCTTCATCCTCGTCTCCCCAAGCAAAATCAACTTCATCATCACCGGCGATGATGACTTGGGGTTCATACATTTCTACCCCCTCATCGTCACTTGATGTGATCGGGGATCTCCTCCTCCTCGTCATTGGGTTAGGCATCGGGGATAGCCTCGTCACCATATTCATCCATATGGTGTCTGGGAGATGGTGGGGCTGGTTCGGGGTTGAGTGCTACCCTCTCGGTGTCCACTATATCTTGGATCAGGTGCCTCAAGTCTTCATGCGGCGTAGGGTAGGGAACGAGAATCCTCACATACCCTGGTACTTCTCCCCATAGCAGGTCGGCTATATCTGAAAAGTGTCTATCCTGAGGGATATAAGGTAACATGGCATCTAGAAATCTTTGACAATAATGTGCCATGGTCTTTCCTTCGTATAGATCCCAAGCCTCGGAGAAGATTTGGTATCATCGCTTGTGCATATCTACCCAGATATCGGCCTCCTTAGCTAGACCGTCAGAGTTACGATGGTCTTGGCAGAACTCATTCCACTACATCGCTGGACCCCTGATCTTGCTTTGATCGTTCCACCATGTCAATACTGGTCCTCGCAATCGGCTATTGGCCATTACCACCTGTAGACGGGGTGGAATATGGCACCCTTCGAAGATTGTCTCCATATGATGAATCCAATAAGGGAGTTCGTATGGGTTGCTGCCGTTATATGTGTGTGGTCGCATAGCGGTTAAAGCTACACTCACTTCTCGGTCCTCTCGCACTTGCTGAGGGTCAACTTTTGCAGCCATCCTCCTACTATAACTTAAACGTCAACTTATATACTAAATTTTGAAAAAACAAAAGCTAACTTACTTGGACAGATGAGGCAGCCGTACGGTGATGTGAGGTAGGGTGGCAGGAACCGCTCTGATACCAACTGTGATGCCTTGTGCCCTCAGTGAGCCAGACCGTCACTAAAAACTGAACTTGCTTGCTTTTCTTATACTTTCTAACAACTTATACTTAACTAGATATCATAAATTTAGGGATTTTTTTATTTTACATGTACGTATTTACTGTATACATACGTATACTGATTACTATTTAAACATACTATTTAACGATTACTATTCAAAAGTATTGTCTGACAGTTACTATTTAAAGTATTATTCAAAATACTGATACTTAAATTGCGGAAGATAAACTCGCGGTGTCTTCATAACCTTGTCCTCACATCCGCCACCATCACCCATTGGGATTTAATGTGACGGCCCGCCCCTTGTGGAGATCATACAATACTATTACAGTTGAGCTTTATCGCTAACTGCGATAGATTGTACTCTCATGGGTCGCCTGCTTATCTCTCTCTACTCTTTTTAAATCATGACGTTTTTGGGAAAAAAATTTTTTTTTTCTTTAAACATCATATAAAATCTTTTCCCACTAATTACTTTGTTGGCAAGTACAAAGTAATATAAATAATACAGTACTTTTGTAAAATATATATATATAATTACAAAAGAACTGTTTCCCCCTTTTTTTTTTCTTCACTTTAACGCTCAGCGGGAAGACTCTAGCAGTACCATATCCCTCGCCCAGTTATCCCATTTGACATGCGCCATCCCGTCCGCATCCAGTCAAACAAGCTACTGAGCTGGTCGCTTACCTGCAACATTAGCAAAAATGGTGAGCTACAGGCTCAGTAAGTTCAAACATGCAAGAAATAAAATTTCTATGAATAGTACTTTTGACCACTATTCATGCGTGAATAGTAACTTTGACAACTATTCATGGTGAATAGTAAGTTTGACCACAACACTGTCTCACACTAGTACATCTACCGCGATGTTAGTGCCCTCACTAAACTGTCTTATGCTCAATTATGGCACAGTTTCAGTTTTAGGTCATTATCTTTGATTACGTTCTGGTTTTGAGCTCAGGTTGGCAGTACCATTTAAGTGCGCATGACTGGGAGCGGTACATTAGTGCTGACCTCCACAGCCTTAATCTCATAGCCCCGAAGGCAAAATTGTACATGACTGAGAGCGGTACATCAGTGCTGACCTCACAGCCTTATCTCATAGCCCCGAAGGCAAAAGTAGTACCTCCCTGTACGGAAGGCTGGTATGCCAGAAAGTGGTTTCATTACCGACTTTTTAACATTCTAACCCGGTGACTTCATATTGCCCCGTGGTTAGGAATGGTTCACATTTTAATTTTAGTTGATTGAGTTTTATTAACCTCGCTCTAGTGCCCGAAGCACAATTAACCATGTGTCCCATTCTTATAGTGCCCGTAGCACATTTCGTCTCTCTCTCTATTCTATCATAGTGCCCGTAGCACATATGTACCTAACTTATAGTTAGTACATTTAAGTTAGCACAATATTGCTATATGTTGCAGACAGGTAAATGTCTGAACTTACCTTATCAGACTGCTCCCTTTCTCTCTCTTGGATCTTGCATCGCCTTCCTTGTAGGCCGATTTTGGGATCCTACAGACAAAACTATGTCTGTTAATTTCTTTCCCCATTTATAGCTTTTATTTTTCATTAAAAAGCTTAAATAAAACCTATTTATAACTTTTTAGGTTTTATTTATTATTTTCACCATTTTCCCCAACTTTTACAAAATTACGATTTTGCCCCTGTATTTTGGCAAAATTACAGTTTTGCCCCTGACGGAATTTTATTGATCCAGACTGCATTTTTGGCTCTCAGGAACTTTTCTAACTCTTTTCTAATCATTACCGGGTTCGTTTCTATTTTATTTCCACTTTTTGCTTTCCCGACCCTCGGGAAGCACTATTCCGACCCTTACGTCGGTTTAGCGATTTTCTATCGTTTCGGAGCCTCAAATGGACGTTTCACTAGTATTTAAAACGTTCATCTAGACTTTCCCGACCTAGGTCTCCGAGGCTCGGGTTTTCCGTTCCCGACTCGGACCTTTATTTTATTTCCAAAAACGCCCCCCCTCGGGGTCGGTTTTTCAATCTCACACGCGTTTTTCATTTTTAAGGGGACGGGTTACTATTCACGAACCGCCCCTTAGGTTTTCCTTATTCACTTTTCCGTTAGGGACTCGGGTTTCCGACCCGACCCCAAACTTTTTATTTTTAATTCCATTTTACCCCAAATGCTGTTTTCGAAATTTCGGCAGCATTTCGGCGTAATTTTAAGGCTTCCGGCGTTAGGTACGCCTCGAACCGTATGTACCTGCCACGTACTATACCACAAGCCTATTTTATATAAAAGTTTTCCAAACTTTTACATAAAAGCCCACAAAATTCCAATTCCACAATATCACCCACATAACAAAAATTTTTTCACAATTTTACCCTTAATTTGGTTTCGGTTTTCACAACCAAACCGAACCAAATTTTGTCAAACTTTCACCACACTTTAGGCCATTCAAATGTCACGTTTTTAACACATTTTCAAGCCCATTTTCTTTGCATTTTCAACCAATTTCTTAGGGTTTTTACCCTTATACAACCCACGGCCAAAGAATGAAAACATGCCAAAAAAAATTTTGTTTCATTCTTTCCATTTTAAATTCATCATTTGCATATTAAAATGCATAATTCCAATCAACCAAATACCACATAAAACCAAGCAAAATTTTCTTCCAAACCTTAGTAACCCCACGGCCACTTTATGTAATTCATACCAAAATTTTTTTTTTAAGCTTTTCATAATGAAATACAAGCTTTATTCTTCACAAAATTAAACTTGGAAGCAAGTTAGAAATTAAACCACAAAGTTTTCTCATTGGTTACCTAAGGTAACCCACGGATTTTCCCTTGAAAAACCAACAAAATTTCGGTTTTTCTTTACACTATTTGCATGGTTTTCTTACTTATTTCATCCTTAACAAAATCCAACATCAATTTCCATGAAAAATAACCAAAAATTTTCCATCTTTCTATCACTATTCACCCACGGATTTTAAGAAGAAAAACCATGAAAAAATCAAGTGCAAGGGAAGTTACCTTGGTCTAATGCTTCCTTTGTCTTCAAGGAGTGTTTTGACATACTTTTTGTGAAGAACTATTGAAGAAATCAAGTGGTTCCTCTTTGGTTGCTCACGTACCCACCAAGAGAAAAAACTTAACAAATTTTCTTTGGTTTTGGCTTTTGAAAGTTTCGGCCATTTCTTCCAAAATTTTTGCCGACTTAAGCATGAAGGAAAGCCAATTAATTTGGCTCTAAACCAATCAAATTTCAACATCTTTCACACCATTTCTTTCCCCATTTTTCAAAAATTAAAAATGGAAATTTTTGGCCAAATCTTGGCCTTTAGATCAAAAGGTGATTATGTAGGAAAATAAACCGGTAAAAACGTATCAGAGTGGCGCAGCGGAACAATAAAAATTTTTAGATCGTTAAATATCTCATGATGCCATATACAATAAACCAACAACAATTAAAACTCATACCTCAAGGACGCCAATATGCAGGAGGAGAATGACCGGAGGCTTCAACCAACTAGCCTTCTCTACTATTCTCCAATTCCCGAATGGCTGAGTGTGTGGGCACTCTGAACCTCGATCGGTATGCTAGCACTGCTAGTCTTCTTCCGACCACCCAGATCTCTAAAGAACTTTATTGTCACGATGAGCTGTGCAACAATAAGCCTGCTCACCTGAGAGTCTGTGGTCTAAGAGAACTGGAGTGGCAGGACCTCTATTTATAGACCTGCATGAGGTGATTCTCTGAATTCGAATTGGACTAGGAAAAGATTTTCTGCCTTATCCAAACCAAAAAATCCGAATTTTCCAAGGGAGAATCTCCACAATTAAATTCGGTTTTTCTAGGACAAATCCAATCCAAATCTAAACAAGATTTTAACTAGAATTTTATCTCCCTTTTTCAACCAAAAAATCCGAAATCTTTAGGAGAAAATCTTCTCCAAATTTTCGGCCACTTTTAGGATAAGGAAGAATCAAAATTCCACTAGGATTTTTCAAGCTAAATCTCATCTCAACCTTATCCAAAAATAACCGAATTTCCTAGGATTTAGGCTCCAAAATTTCGGCCACTTTTAGGGAGTAGAGAGAATCCAAATTCAACTAGGATTGAAGCTTGAATTTACCCTTGAATCTTATCCACAAAAACCGAATTTTCCATTGAGGATTATCCTCAAAAAATTCTCCCACTTTTGTTGGGATTTGGATTCAAAATTCAAGTAGGATTCTAACAAGATTATCCTCTCCAAATCCAACTCAAATTCGAATTTCAAACCTTGTAGATTTTCCACAACAAATTCGAATCCTACTTGGACTGTGATTCAAAAATTTGAATTTCAAATTTCAAATTCAAATTTCAAATTCAAATTTCAAATTTCAAATTTCAAATTTCAAATTTCAAATTTAAATTTCAAATTCAAATTTCAAATTCGAATTTTCAAATTCAAATTTCAAATTCAAATTTCAAATTCAAAATTCAAATTTCAAATTTCAAAATTCAAATTTCAAATTTCAAAATTCAAATTTCAAATTCCACAAAACGGTTGTGTTTCATATTCTTGTTCTCATGGATAATTTTCTACAACTCCAATCCAATCTCAAATAAAATCATGGCAACTTTATTTGGAGTTCGAATAATTGTGTACTCTATTATCCAAAACAAAGTCTGAATCCAACCGGAGAGAATCTTGTCTACCATCCTAATCCTGTGTCATCACCATCCATGCATAATAAACTAGCCTATAGCATACACAAATCAATTTGCCAAACGTTAAGGAATTATATGGAGCTAGTAGAGGGACTGATTGGACATATATAATCGGGCTCCCGTGATTCCATATGATCATCATTATGTACCGAACAACTCAATCATATGATCACTAATTTCAGAGTCACACCACTATAAACCTGAAACTGAACTCCCAATTATATACCGTATTACGTAAGCCTGTGACGAGCTACCATCCAATGACCTTGTCATATATGCAAAACCCTCATATGATATCCATGATCAGCCTTAGGTCAAAGTCCGTTTAATCCTACTAGTCAGGCTATCTTAAAGTTCCATTATACTACCGAATCAAGAAAATGATTATTCACCATATGTGAATAAGAAGTCATCCGCCCAGCAGACGACCCAAGGCCTTGTCCATTTTCACATTCAGTATAATGCCTTTAAGAGGATACCTTTAACTCCTCAGAGCTATGATTCCGATATCTACAAACAAACCCTTCATCGTATACAAGTCATGCACCCAACGAACCGGTCTATAAGCTTACTACCTCTGAGACGCTTTAGCCATTGGAACATCAAAGTACACAAGTCATATACATGAAGTAGTTCATTTACTCAGGATTAAGGTTATTGCACAATGAACGTCAAAAGCAGATTGATCCACTCATAGCGGACTACGTAGATCAATCACGCTTTAGTCCCGGTCTAATATGTCACCACCAAGCAACATATTCATGTCTCTACTTGGGAGTCCAGCTCCAGACAGTCAAGACAGACCGTCCCCTCCAAGGCTTTAGACAACATAATAGTCTTAACATGAGTTAGATGCTCGGTCTAACCCCATAGACTACAGACCATAGTTTAGACTGCTAACTTTAGAACATTGTCTTCTCGCATACAAAAGTCCATTGCATGCAACGTTCTAACAGTTTTAACACAAGCAGTCAGTGAGCCATATTTGCTTACATTTACTTTAACATGTAAATAAGACGAGGACAGATAGCAATGTAATGAATAACCTCTAAGTATAATTTTATTATCCAGTTCAAAATGAATACATCAAAATGTCTCTAATACTTAGGGCATTTCCTAACAGATTAAATCCTAGCCATTAATGCCACCAACCACCTTATTTATTTCATTTAATAATCTTGATTTATGATGTCATAAATGCAAAAGTGAAAGTTGACTTTGACTTTGACTATTCACATTAATTCGACTACTTTTTGACCGATACTGGTTCGAGCCGAAATTTTCCCGAAATCGTCCCGGCGTGTTCCTGAGGTCTCCTATGCAGTCAGATCAATTTAATCTGCTTCCGTTTGATCAAAATCAATCCCGGAAGTTTACCGTCTTTTATTGCTCCGGTTAGGGTTTTCAATGCCGATTTTGGCATCGTTTCACCCGTTTCAACTCAGTGAATTTTTCCAACACTAAATTCTTACTCGTCAGTATTGTTAGAACATTTTCATATATTCTAAACAATATAAATACATTTATTTCACTCTTTAAATAGTGCAAATTGTTATATACATACAATTGTACATTTTCATCCGAGAATTGCCTGAATTTCCCGGTTGTCACATTTAAGCCGTAGGACGCTTACCTACAGCATGAACACACTACGTGAGCTTTACGCCCAGTAAGTACAACATGTTTACCATAAAACATGTTTAAACATAGTATATACTTAGAAACGTATAAGCAGTCATGTATCACAAATACCACTTTAACATATCACATATCATATATCACATTTCATAACAAGGATTATAAACTTCACATAACATGTGCATCACAGAAACATCATGTACTGAATGCATCTAGTAGCATGGTGAACTATAACTAATGTATGATCCGGTTATGTTCATTTATGCTTCAACTTCTCTTTTCTTTTCTTGTCTATTTAGGGTCCATGTGTCAGTACCGTGCGTGCACAGACCATCGATAATGCCGTGGTAGAATAGCCAGAGAGCCATCAATGGATGCTCAACTTTCTACTTTAACTTAAAACCCCTTCATGTGAAAGGGCCGGTACGACACGCTTACTACTTTCCGTCTTGTTTATCTTTTCTCGCCATATGCTTCTCTACTGTCCCAAATCCTACCTGGTAGGGACGTATGGCATCTAACTTACTTTTTCATCAATCTACTTGATTGTGAAACTACATGCTCTTAAACACAAGGTGCAACATCATGTGCATGGCATACATATTTTAACATACTGTAAAATATCATTTAAAAGAATTTTCGTTCATGCCATAGGCGGAGTTGTACTTACCTAATTGCAAGCAACTTGAAATCACGCCTTTATCAATTCACAGGTTACCACCTGTCATCAATAACGTTTCTCATTAATACTCTCGTTGAGTCACTATTCACATTAGTGACTATAACTTGCGTTTCTATAGGGTACCGAGACCCGTCGGTACCCTATTGGCCTATTATGGGAATTTGGTGTCTAACTCGTATCATGTTCGATCAATCGTCTACTTGACAGACATTATTTCTCACTATGTTGTTTGAAACATAGCCCTTGACTGGTTTACTGCTCAGTCAACTGACCGGTTAACTCGCGTGTTGGTAACTAGGTAGTCTATCGAGTTACTATACGCAAACATAGTGTAGCAACTGACCGGGTTACTTCGCTTGTTGGGGCGTCGTAGCCTACCGGGCTACTAAGACTTGTTTGGTGTAATGGCCCACCGAGCCACTATGGCTTGTTTGGGGTAGTAGCCTACCAAGCTACTAAGGCTTGTTTGGTGTGGTAGCCTACCGGGCTGCACACACTATTTTACTTTGAAAAAAGTTTGGGTTTGCTTGTAGAAAATCTTGGAAAATTTCTTTATTTTGAAACCGTCCCCTTATCACCCTGTTGGAAGGTGGGGGACATTTTTATGGAAACCTTGTTCATATTTTAAAGTGTTAAAAACACATTTTTATTTTGAAGTATATAAATTATATTTTTAAAGCTTGCATTTTAAAGGTGGTTTTGGAACCACTTTTGAAAACAATTTTGAAACTTGGTCTAAACGACTTTATTTGAAATTTTGTCAAACATGAAAGTTTTCGTCCTCAACAAGATGAACAAATCTCGTGTTTATCTCGGAGCCTAAATCTAATTCTAATGGCTCCTAATTTCATTAAACCCGTGGGCTTGGTGTCTAGTTTTTTCGTAAAAATCCCAGTTTTACATCTCTGTAAAAACAGTTCGGTTTGAGGCCCGAAACAGCCAAATTTTTTACTTTCGTGGGTCGTTCTCAAGGTCTCGATGAGATCTACAACTTTCGTGTTGAGTCTGAGAACTGGTTTAGACTCTAAGTGGGTCATTTCTAGCAAAACCTGAGACTGTTTCAACACTCAGATTTTTGCCCCCAGTTTTGTCCCAGTTTTGGACATCGAGTGAAAAACACCCTAGAAACCTATGTTAGGCTCGTTTTTGGCCGAGGCCTATTTGACACAAAAACGACCGTATCGAATTTCCTCAAAACACCATGTTTTACCAAATCCCAGATTCGAAACCTATGTGGGTAAAAATGGCCAAAATCTGTGGCTGTTTTCTGAGGACAGATTTGTATCCAGCCACCATAATACACATCCATGCATTCACATCCATAAACCATATGCAACTTAAAGCAAACATAACCACAACCATAATGACTTTAAGAAATGAAAGTTAAGGGCTCAAATAACTTAATACAACCTTGTGCTTGAACAAATACATATAAAACCCTTAGATTAAAAACTAAAATTTTCAACCAATCACCATGAGAAGGGTTTCAGTTTTTACCTTTGGTGCTTTGGACTCAAGCACACTTTTGGCTAGGCTTGGGGGGGTCAAAATGCCGTGGAGACTCAAGGCTTGAGGTTGGTTTTATGCTAGCCAAGTTACCAAAAAAAAATCATTCAAACAACAACTCAAAACTAAGAATCAAAACATAAGGAAAAATCTGTTTTGCACTTACCCTTGGTGCACACGAAAAGCTTGGTTTGGTCTCCCCTTGCTCAAGCTTGGAAGAGGTCCGTTTTTTGTGAGTTTTGGTCAAGGTTTTGGCTTGCAAAATGTTGGCTTTTGGGGCTGAGAAGATTCGGCAGCAGCAAGGAAAAGAAGGAGGAAAAAGGCTTTTGGTTTTAGGTGTGTGGAAACAAAAGTCCATGCCTTATGTCAAGGGTGCCTTTTATAGGCAAAATTGATCCAACTCACTTAAGCTTAATCCTACTTAATTGTCTACCAAATTAGCCAAATCTTGGGACAAATATGGTACCAATTTTCTGAAGAAATGGGCATGGCTGCTAATTGGAAGGAGGGATGAATAAACAAATGTTGTTGACTAGCTTTTTGAAAACCCTTGAATTAAATATTCCAATGTGTCATGGCTAGGGGGATTATTTTAATGCCACCTTTTGGGCTATGGTTGTCGCAGATTGCAGCTGCTTTTGCAGCTAAGGGGCATGGAAATTTAAGGCTAAATTTTATCTATGTTGGCTTCTCAATGCAGTCTAATTTTATATTGCGGTGTTTGGTCCTTTCTCGGTAGTGTTCCAATTTTCACCAGAAAATTGGTTTTCTGAATCTGATTTTTGTACTGTAAAATCCTGGTTGTTTTCTACTATCTAAGAGCCCACTATCAGTCTAAATTACTGTTCACTTCCTATACTGTGATTGTGTCTGCACTTGTTGTCCTTTCACACGCAAACCGATGCGTTTCCGAGTGAAATTTCAGACACAGTCTCTCTTGACTAATTTGGACGTGCTAATTTCATTTTTATCAGTTTTACGTCCATCGGAGGTCATCTAGACTAGTTTTCAAGATCTGTGTGATCACACCTCGAAAAACGTGTCAGGTGCACGATTGACTAATTTGGGCGTTCTGAGCCCAAATATATCAGTTTCGGGGCGAGTAAAGGTCATCTTGACCCTCATCCTGATACTGCATACCTCTCACTATTCATTATCCATTTTCTACTTAACTGACTGGTCTGAGTGCTCCGACTCTGATTTTGTCAGTCTCTAGTCAAAAAGAGGTCATCTGGACCATTTTCTCGATATTGCACCCTTGCTAGGGCTATCTCTCGCTATTGTGCTCAGATGTTCGGTCCAAGCGTTCTGGTGATCTATTTACCAGTCTAGTGTCAAGAAATAGTCGTGCGGACCAGTTTCTTGACACTGCATGTCTCATTCATTTTATACACATAATAGGGTGGACCGGTTCAATATCGGTCGCCCTTTCACTGCATGAATAATACTTAAACAGTACCGTAGCTGTTTAGTCTATTCAGTGGGAAAATATACTATATTTTTTGACTTAATTACTCATGGCATAATAATTAGGTTTCATACAAATTTGAGGGTCTGTGTAACGGCTTTCTGCTCATTACACGGTCTTCAACACGGCCTTTAACACGGGCGTGTATAAGGTAACACGGGCGTGTATACACCGAACACGGGCGTGTACTAGCTGAAGTTTTTCAACACGGCCATGTCTCAAAACACGGCCTTTTACACGTTCATTAACCCGAGGGGTACACGGCCGTGTTCTTGACCGTGTCTCAATACACGGCCATGTTCAGTTACACGGCTTCTCACATGTACACAGTCTGGGTGGTACATGGCCACTTACAAGGCCGTGTACCTGACCGTGTACTATAACAATTTCACTAAAATGCATCAAATTATTCTTCAATATATCATTAAATTGAAAATTAAAGTACATGATTGGGGTGGTCCTTGCAAGTTTCTTAATTGTCACGGCCCAAAATTTAGACACGTGACACGGCAGCCAAATCATAATATCAACCCGAGATTTAAGGAAAACATTTATTACAAAAATAACGGGTCAACATTATAATTTAGCTAAGCCTAATTATAAAGTAGCATCATAACCAAAAAAAAAATTAAAGTAGAAAGTAAATACCTTTTAATGCGGAAATCAAACACAAAATCGGTTTTCAAAAGAAATTACCAACAATAAATATTCCCAAGCATAGAATTTAAATAACGTGAAATAAAGTCCAAACTTAATGTCTCATTACATCAGAACGAGAAACAGAAAGAAGAAGATGGAGAAAACGGATAGCATCATCCTCGGTAGAAACGGATAGCTCAACGATTTTCGGAACTGCTACCTCCCGCACCTGGAAGTAGTCATTTCGAAATCACAAAGAAAAAGGGACGTGAGCGCTGGCTCAGTAGGACAGAAACAAAAGTGGGTTAACAGATAACATTTGAAAATATGGCATAATATTCGTTTCCAAAAATAATCAACAATTTTAAAAAAATACATGACATAATAATCATAACAAAAAAATATAATCAACAATTTCGTGAAAAACATTTTTAATGCAAGTTCTATTCTACTGAGGACTTAGCGTAGCTGCAATATACGTGCCCCAATATTAAAATAATAAATCATTAAAACAAACCATCATATTATGAGTGAGGACTTATCGTAGCTATAATATACGTGCCTCGAATTGAATTATCCTAGATCATCTCGTTACGGTCTAAATAGGCCGAACGGCCCTGCGCAGGTTTAGGGACCTTCCCCCATGGCGTCAACTTTGGGACGCACGCATCATTTACAATGATCGTGAACTAGAGCTCAATTATGTTCACCGAATTATTCAAAAGATGGTATTTACCAAGTTATATTATGCCATAAATCAAAACACGTTTTAAAATACACATTTAATTACCAAATATGTTGCATGCGTTTATTTCATCAAAAACAATATAATAATTTCATAAACTGAAAACAGCATGCCATTGATAAAACAGGGAAATTTAAAACACTTGACTACTCCCAGAAAAGGCTAGAACATCCTACCTCGATTATCGCACAAGCGTTACGATAACGTGATCCACAAATCCAGCAAGAACGTCAACTAAGTCCTATAATCACAACATATGATTAGTCTAGGTCTAGACATAATCATCCAATCATTTTAGTGTGCCACAAAAGATTTTAAAACGTTTAATAAACATTTGGGATTTAAAATTTTTGAAGAACTCTAAGTTAAGATATTACTGGGCATGGGCAGACTGACCTAGGCTGAATGTAAAATCCATATTAATTTATTTTTCATCCCAAAAATTCTAAATTTTTAATATGTTAAACTAGACATCCGTAGCTTTAATTCAATATAATTTTTATAATTTTTGGACATCATTTGGTCATTCAACTAGGCCAAAAACCGAGGGTTGTTTTCAGGCATAAAAATCTGGGTTTCAGTTTCGGTTCAAAACCTGGCACTTCTGTCCGCCTATCTTAGAAAAATATTTTTACTAGGCAAACGGATGAGTTTGGTTCTGAAATTTTGTAGACATTTAGGAGACATCTTGAATTTAATTTTAGGCTCAAGAATCACTAAAAAGTCGTTTTCAAAACTCAAGTTATGGCCGACACAAATTTACTGTTCATATGGTAATTTTCTGGATTTCCGTTTTTCTGTGTCCGAATTTCGATTAGCCTCAAACCAATTCAATTTTCATCCAATGATCACGAAATTTTGTGGAAAACCGTATTTATATGTCATTAACACAACCCAGGAATCAAATTGACAAAATCATAAAATCTTACACATATGATAATAGGGTTTTTGAAAAGGGGATCAATGAGGCAAAATTTTAGGGTTTGAGAGAGAAATTCACACCTTGTTTGTGCTGCACTATTTTTGATGCTTGGTCTCCTTTTTGGCTGAATTTGTGTGAGTGTTGGAGTCTTCAAAACAGTAGGGAAAGCAGTGGTGAAAACCATATAAAAATTCAGATTTAAAACCAAAAGGAGAAGGAAGGAAAAAGTTTGATTTCTCACCTTGTTTTTGTCTCAAAAATTGTTGAATCTTTGAGCTGCCTTTTGATAGGTTTTGTTGCTGTTTTGGGTGTGTTTTGGGAGAGAAAATTCAGAGAGGAGAGAAGGAAAAGCTGGCCGAATTTTTGAGTGTGAAAGGAAGGGTGAATGAGAGTCAAAAGAGGGTTTTTATAAGGACAAGTGGGAGATTGTTAGGAAATGCCCTAACCATTAGAGACATTTTGATGTATTTATTTTGTACTGGATAATAAAATTATATATAGAGGTTATTCATTACATTGCTGTTTGTCCTAATTTTATTTACATGTTAAAGTAAATGTAAGCAAATATGGCTCCCTAACTGCTTGTGTTAAAACTGTTAGAACGTTACATGCAATGGACTTTTTGTATGCGAGAAGATAATATTCTAAAATAAGCGGTCTAAACTAAGGTCTGTAGTCTATATGGTTAGACCGAGCATCTAACTCATGTTAAGACTATTATGTTGTCTAAAGCCATGGTAGGGAGGGTTTGTCTTGACTATCTGGAGCATGGACTCCCAAGTAGAGACATAGATATGTTGCTTGGTGATGACATATTAGACCGGGACTAAAGCATGATTGATCTACGTAGTCCGCTATGAGTGGATCAATATGATTTTGACGTTCATTGTGTAGTAACCTTAATCCTGAGTGGACGAACAGCTTCATGTATATGACTTGTGTACTTTAATGTTCCAATGGAGAGAGCGTCTCAGAGGTAGTAAGCTTATAGATTGGTTCGTTGGGTGCATGACTTGTATACGATGAAGGGTTTATTTACAGATATTGGAATCATAGCTCTAATAAGGAGTGAAGGGTATCCTCTTAAAGGCATTACACTGGATGTGAAAATGGATAAGGCCTTGGGTTGTTTGCTGAGTGGATGACTTCTTATTCACATATGGTGAATAATCATTTTCTTGCTCGGTGGTATAATGGAACTTTAAGATAGCCTGATTAGTAGGATTAAATGGACTTTGACCTAAGGCTAATCGTGGATATCATATGAGGGTTCTGTATACATGACAAGGTCATTGGACAATAGCTTGTCACAGGCTTACGTAATACGGTATATAATTGGGAGTTCAGTTTCAGGTTTATAGTGGTGTGACTTTGAAATTAGTGATCATATGATTGAGTTTTTCGGTAAAGAATGATGATCATATGGATTTGCGAGAGCCCGATTATATATGTTTAATTGGTCCCTCTACTAGCTCCATATAATTCCTTAACGTTTGGCAAATTGATTTGTGTATGCTATTGGCTAGTTGATTATGCATGGATGGTGTTAACATAGGATTAGGATGGTGGATAAGATTCTCTCCGGTTGAGTTCAGATTTTGTTTTGGATAATAGAGTACACAATTATTCGAACTCTAAATAAAGTTGCCATGATTTTATTTGAGATTGGATTAGAGTTGTAGAAAATTATCCATGAGAACAAGAATTTGAAATATAACTATTTTGTGGATTTTGAAATTTGAATTTTGAAATTTGAAATTTGAAATTTGAATTTGAAATTTGAATTTGAAAGTTAAATTTGAAATTTGAAATTTTGAATCACAGTCCAAGTAGGATTCGAATTTCTTGTGGAATGAAATTCGAATTTGAGTTGGATATGGAGAGGAAAATCTTGTTTGAATCCTACTTGAATTTTGAATCCAAATCCTAACAAACATGGTCAAAATTTTGAGGATTATCCTCATGGAATTTTCAGATTTTTTGTGGATAAGGTTTAGGGAAAAATTCAAGTTTCAATCCCAGTTGAATTTGGATTCTCTCCTCCCTAGATTACGATCGAAATTCTGAGGGTATATCTCATGTAGATTTTCGGTTATTTATGGATAAGGATGAGATAAAATTCAAGCTAAAAAATCCTGTTTAGATTTTTATTCTCCTCACACTTTAATGACCAAATCTAGTCATGTTTTTAGCACAAAGGGGAATAGATTTTTTGTGGAAATGAGGAGATAAAATTCTAGTTAAATTCCTGTTTGAATTTTTGAACACAAAATCTAGAAAGTGGCCGAAAGATTTTGTTGGATTTGGCCTTGATAATCTCGGATTTTGTGAGTGGATAATGGTGAAAAATCTTCTCCTAATCCAATTTAAATTTAGAGGATCACCTCATGCAAGTCTATAAATAGAGGTCCTACCACTCTAGTTCTTTAAGGCCACAGACTCTCAGGTGAGCAGGCTTATTATTGCATAACTCACCATGACAATAAGTTCTTTAGAGATCTGAGTGGTTGGAAGAAGACTAGTAGTGCTAGCATACTGATTAAGGTTCAGAGTGCCCACACACTCAGCTATTTGGGAATTGGAGAATAGTAGAGAAGGCTAGTTGGTTGAAGCCCTCCGGTCATTCTCCTCCTGCAGATTGGCATCCTTGAGATATGAGTTGAAATTGTTGTTGGTTTATTGTATATGGCATCATGAGATATTTAATGATCTTGAAAATTTTTTATTGTTTCGCTGTGCCACTCTGATACGTTTTTACTAATTTAATTTCCTACATCTATTTAGTCCTTCAACTGGGCCTAGAGCTCCTTTAGCTCTAGGGGGCCCATTCTGTATGGGGCCTTGGAGATAGGGACAGCTCCTGGTAGGCATTATATTTTACGAGGGATTCTATTCCCATGATTACATCCTAATCGATCATGTCAATGATGATCAGATTAACACTCAACTCTTTACCGCAAATAATTACTGACATGTAACGCATCCAGCAATTACATAATAAAACCTAGGGAAGTATTGTTTTAAAAGTTTAGGCCATTGGACAATCCTGTGCCACTTTTCATAAAATTTTCACAAAAAATACATACAAATTCTAGTCTAGTGGAGGTGACACACATTTCCCAGTACATAGTCTCAAAAAGGACATACTAGGATAGGTCTAGTTGAAGTAAGCTACTACTTCCCATCATGCCTATATACAAAGCCTAAGAAAAGATTCCACTTTAGTTGTCTGGGGCCTCCAGTCTACCTTGTGCGATCGGAAGGCCTTCAATCCTGGTCTGGATAGCGTGGAGTTGATTATTTGTGGGATGAGCTGGGTTCTGTTGATTATGCTGGTTAGAATAACAGTCCCTTGCGTAGTGACCTTCCTTGCCACAAATGAAACAGCTACTTGTTCCTTGGCGGCATTCTCCTAGGTGCCTCCTTCTGCATTTCAGGCACATCGAGTGTTTGTTGTCATCTCCTCCTTGGTCGTTTCTCTTCTGGGGGAAGTCCTTTTGTGAACATTGGTTGCCCTGATTCCCTTTCCTCTTGTCGTTGTTGTGTGACTGCCTGTTGTTTTGGCTGGTCCCCATGTTTTGCCTTCTCCCTTGAGATTCCAGGTTCTGCTTCCCTTGTGCCAGCTTGTTTGGAGTCCTTTCCTCCTTCGGGCTTTATAGATCTGAGCCCTTCTCTCTTTATCCTGAGCCAACCAATATTTTACTCATATGGCTCGGCTGACACATTCAGCCACAGTTGCGAGTCCGTGGCCCCCACTACAGACTTGGATGGCAATGTCCATCCAGAACATCTTCAACCCCCCGTAGATTGTCAAGCTCGTCCTGCTGGGCTGTTAGGGCCTTGTTGTTAAAATACATCTCCTTGAACTCTTCAACGGAGTCTGCCCAGTTCATCCCATCAACATCCCTTCTGATGGCCACAATTTTCCACCATTGCCATGCCCCTTTGTGTAGGGTAAGGGATGCACGTAGTACTTTCTCCCTCTTTGTCAATCCCACAAGATCCAAGATGACTTGGATATCAGTTAGCCAGTCGTCAGCTTCAATGGGGTTTGTAGTTCCTTCAAATTCTGGCACATTCATGTGCTTGAACCGCTCGTACAAATCGCCTACCCTAGGGATCGGCAGAAGAACATTGGCTACTGGGGGAGCAGCCACGGCTGAGGGTGCTGCTGCTATCTGGACTGGAGGAGTCGCTTGCTCTGTGGGAATGTCAGGGGCTACTAGAGCCTCTTGTACTGGCACTTCCACTGGTTGTGGTGCCTGGGGTTGTCGGTCCAGCCGTTCCCTTAGTTAGGTAAGTTCTTGCTGTTAGGTCTCCATCATGGCTCGCATGGCGGCGAGCTATGCCATAAGCTCATCTTCTCGAGATGCTGGGTTTATCTGTGTATGTGTTCGAAACATATTGTACTTCGGAACCTTTGTCCTCTGATGGGGCTCCACTAGTGCAGCCATGGTTACATATTATAACTTTTGTTAACTTACATACTAATACTGTAGAATAAAAACTAACTTACTTGGACATGTTAGGAAATGCCCTAAGTATTAGAGACATTTTGATGTATTCATTTTGAACTGGATAATAAAATTATACATAGAGGTTATTCATTACGTTGCTATCTGTCCTCGTCTTATTTACATGTTAAAGTAAATGTAAGCAAATATGGCTCACTGACTGCTTGTGTTAAAACTGTTAGAACGTTGCATGTAATGGACTTTTGTATGCGAGAAGACAATGTTCTAAAGTTAGCAGTCTAAATTATGGTCTGTAGTCTATGGGGTTAGACCGAGCATCTAACTCATGTTAAGACTATTATGTTGTCTAAAGCCTTAGAGGGGACGGTCTGTCTTGACTGTCTGGAGCTGGACTCCCAAGTAGAGACATGGATATGTTGCTCGGTGGTGACGTATTAGACCGGGACTAAAGCGTGATTGATCTACGTAGTCCGCTATGAGTGGATCAATCTGCTTTTGACGTTCATTGTGCAATAACCTTAATCCTGAGTAAATGAACTACTTCATGTATATGACTTGTGTACTTTGATGTTCCAATGGCTAAAGCGTCTCAGAGGTAGTAAGCTTATAGACCGGTTCGTTGGGTGCATGACTTGTATACGATGAAGGGTTTGTTTGCAGATATCGGAATCATAGCTCTGAGGAGTTAAAGGTATCCTCTTAAAGGCATTATACTGAATGTGAAAATGGACAAGGCCTTGGGTCGTCTGCTGGGCGGATGACTTCTTATTCACATATGGTGAATAATCATTTTCTTGATTCGGTGGTATAATGGAACTTTAAGATAGCCTGATCAGTAGGATTAAACGGACTTTGACCTAAGGCTGATCATGGATATCATATGAGGGTTTTGCATATATGACAAGGTCATTGGATGGTAGCTCGTCACAGGCTTACGTAATACGGTATATAATTGGGAGTTCAGTTTCAGGTTTATAGTGGTGTGACTCTGAAATTAGTGATCATATGATTGAGTTGTTCGGTACAGAATGATGATCATATGGAATCACGGGAGCCCGATTATATATGTCCAATCAGTCCCTCTACTAGCTCCACATAATTCCTTAACGTTTGGCAAATTGATTTGTGTATGCTATAGGCTAGTTTATTATGCATGGATGGTGATGACACAGGATTAGGATGGTAGAAAAGATTCTCTCCGGTTGGATTCATACTTTGTTTTGGATAATAGAGTACACAATTATTCGAACTCCAAATAAAGTTGCCATGATTTTATTTGAGATTGGATTGGAGTTGTAGAAAATTATCCATGAGAACAAGAATATGAAACACAACCGTTTTGTGGAATTTGAAATTTGAATTTTGAAATTTGAAATTTGAATTTTGAAATTTGAAATTTGAAATTTGAATTTGAAATTTGAATTTGAAATTTGAATTTGAAAATTCGAATTTGAAATTTGAATTTGAAAATTCGAATTTGAAATTTGAAATTTGAAATTTAAAATTTGAAATTTGAATTTGAAATTTGAATTTGAAATTTGAAATTCAAATTTTGAATCACAGTCCAAGTAGGATTCGAATTTGTTGTGGAAAATCCACAAGGTTTGAAATTCGAATTTGAGTTGGATTTGGAGAGGATAATCTTGTTAGAATCCTACTTGAATTTTGAATCCAAATCCCAACAAAAGTGGGCGAATTTTTTGAGGATAATCCTCAATGGAAAATTCGGTTTTTGTGGATAAGATTCAAGGGTAAATTCAAGCTTCAATCCTAGTTGAATTTGGATTCTCTCTACTCCCTAAAAGTGGCCGAAATTTTGGAGCCTAAATCCTAGGAAATTCGGTTATTTTTGGATAAGGTTGAGATGAGATTTAGCTTGAAAAATCCTAGTGGAATTTTGATTCTTCCTTATCCTAAAAGTGGCCGAAAATTTGGAGAAGATTTTCTCCTAAAGATTTCGGATTTTTTGGTTGAAAAAGGGAGATAAAATTCTAGTTAAAATCTTGTTGAGATTTGGATTGGATTTGTCCTAGGAAAACCGAATTTAATTGTGGAGATTCTCCCTTGGAAAATTCAGATTTTTTGGTTTGGATAAGGGAGAAAATCTTTTCCTAGTCCAATTCGAATTCAAAGAATCACCTCATGCAGGTCTATAAATAGAGGTCCTGCCACTCCAGTTCTCTGAGACCATAGACTCTCAGGTGAGCAGGCTTATTGTTGCACAGCTCATCGTGACAATAAAGTTCTTTAGAGATCTGGGTGGTCGGAAGAAGACTAGTAGTGCTAGCATACCGATCGAGGTTCAGAGTGCCCACACACTCAGCCATTCGGGAATTAGAGAATAGTAGAGAAGGCTAGTTGGTTGAAGCCTCCGGTCACTCTCCTCCTGTTCATTGGCGTCCTTGAGGTATGAGTTTTAATTGTTGTTGATTTATTGTATATGGCATCATGAGATATTTAACGATCTAAAAATTTTTATTGTTCCGCTGCGCCACTCTGATACGTTTTTACCGGTTTAATTTTCCTACAATTGGTATCAGAGCCATCTCATGACTATGCCATGTACATAAATTAGACAATTACTTAGTCTTTTTATTTATGTATGGATTTGATATTTAGAGAGTGGCATTCTAGGGTTCCTTTATGTTGTTATCATGGATTATGTATAAAGTATGTGGTTATTTTAATTTTTTGAATTATTATAAACATGCTTGATTATACCGGTTATGGTTCCTTAGAATTTAGAAAAATTGTATCTAGGAATTTTTTTTATGTAACCATGGGAGCAGTTTATTAACACTGTGTTTTTCCCATGGATTTTAATTTTTGTCTCTTAGAATATTTATGGTTAGAATTTTTGTACACCGGAAACGGTTTAGAATTTTTTATGTAATTATTCTTGGAGGAGATTGAAGATTGAAGACCGTAATTTATTTTTCCCAAAAGTTAAATTTAATTTAAAGATTGAAATTAAGATTGTGCGGAAAATTTCAATTTAATTGGGATTCAAATTAATTTTTGGAGATCCTAAAAGATAAATTGGAATATGGCACGAAAATCGAGACACGACCCCTCGGGATAGGCCGACAAACCTTGGTGGGGCTGTAGCCCCTGCCTTCGGGCAGGATGGGGCTGCGGCAGCCCCTGTACAGGCCCACACCACCCACGGCCGCAGGCTCTGCCTGCAGCCAGGGGTGGCCGTGGCCTGCCCAAGGCTGGCCGCAGCCTGGGCGTGCAGCCTCTGGCTGCAGGCGCTGCCTGCAGCCTGCCGGCTGCTGCGCCCAGTCTGGGCGTGCAGCCTGGTGCTGCAGGCTTGGCCTGCAGCCCGGCAGGCTGCACAAGGGGCGGCCGTGGGCTGCCAGCCCCTCCGGGGTTGGTGGCTGCCCACGGCGGCTGCCGCCTTCACAGGCGGCGGTGCGGCGGTCTGCCGCCTTCACAGGCGGCGGTGCGGCTGTCCAAAATTTGAAAATTTTGTTTTTTAAATTTGAGATTTAATTTTAAATCATGTTTAAAAATATGTAATTAAAAATTTGAAATTTTTGAAATTACATATTATTACACATGATGATTAAAATTGTTTAAAATTTGAATTAGAAATTTAAATTTGAAATTCGAATTTAGAGTTTGAATTTGAAATTTAAATTTTTGGAAATTTAAATTTTAAATAATTCTTGGGATGAGAAATAAATTGAGAGGCTACATAAAGATGGATACAAGAAGACGGAACAAAATTCAAGACCCAAAGAATGCTTTGGATGGAATTTTGTAATCTTTATTTTCTTTGTTCTAGGATGGAACCATAGCTTGGTTAGTCTGTCAATTATTTTTTTTCTGTGATATGTCATGGATGTATAAATATGTATTGATGGATGTTTTGTATGCATATTTGATAACATGTCATATAGGATAGGTGAGTGCCGCTCATACTATATTGATCATACATAATTTGTCAAAACTTGCATGTTTTTCAAAATATTGAGTGGGAGAGGGTTTCAAACAAAACCCACGGCCTCCATTGTTGATCCATATGTGAAAGCATGGTAACGCCTCGCGTCAGTTCTGACCTGACCACACCCCTCGGTAGGTGTTTACCGCCGCCGGTATACTAGATTGGATCTTCTATGTGGAAAACGTGTTCGGGTGCGATCCTATTCATGACCACCCCTCGGTGGCTTGGTAGGACGTGGATCGGGCTACGTAAACAATGGTTATACACTCAAGACTCGTTTAGTTATTAACCTTCCCTAGAAGCTCTGTTAACTGAACTGGTGGCCAAATAAGCGGTTATTAATATATGTCTTAACCTTGGAGGATTTAAGGTAACATATATTAATTGGACGGGGTCCATGTTCCGGCTATTTGTTCTCATGACCACCCCTCGGTGGCTTGGGGCAATAGGTGCTGAGAATTACCATTGCAATGCTACATTTTTTTCAAGTTTCATGTAGGAACATACTTGTATGTTTTATTTGCTAAATTATCTGCATATTTGCTTGGGCTTTGTAATGATGTCTAGTATAATTTTATTTCAGTTCAAAATGTCACCGACACCCCTCATTTCGATACTTACTGAAAATAAGTTGAATGGCGACAATTATAAAGATTGGAAAAGAAATCTATTAATAGTTCTCAACTGCGAGAGACACAAGTTCGTACTGGACGAACCATGCCCACCTGGGCCCAAACCTGACACACCACTTGAGGAGGTCCCGATTGCCTATAATCGTTGGAGAGAATCCAATGAGATAGCTCGATGCTACATCCTTGCTAGCATGACGAGTGCTTTACAAAAGCAGCATGAGACTTATCAAGTTGCTGGGGAGATCATGGAAAATCTGGAGGACATGTTCGGAGGCCAAGAAAAATTGGCTCGACAGTCCGCTATCACCAGCATTATGAACTCTAAGCAAAAGGCGGGTGCTCCGGTGAAGGACCATATGATCACTCTAATGGGATTCTTCGCTGAGGCTGCCGAGAATGGTGCTGAGTTGGACTATAACACCCAGATCGAGATGGTGTTCAAGACTCTGTCTAAAGATTTTGTGGGGTTTAAGGCCGCATACAATCTGGCGACAAAGGAGTTAGGACTTACCGAGCTCATGAAGCAACTACAGGCTTATGAGCGGATGATCAGGGATGAGGATACGGTCCGACCTAAAGGAGAGGCCAATTTGGCGGAATCTTCCAATCCCTCACGGAAGAGGAAGAGGCCAAATAAGAAGCAAGTGGCTTCCAGTTCTTCTAATCCTCCTGTCTCGGACGGGAAGAAGAAGAAGAAGAACAAGAAGCCAAAGGACCCTAAAAAGTCCAAATGCTTCCACTGTGGGAAGGTAGGTCACTTCAAGAAGGCTTGCCGGGAATTCCTAGCCTCCAAGGGCAAGGAAGGTAAGGAATTCATTACTTAGAAGCGTGTTTGGTGGAAGAATCGAAAGACACATGGGTCATTGATTCGGGCGCCACTAATCATGTTTGTGTTTCTATGCAGGGGTTCGTGGAAACGAGAAGTCTACATGATAGGAGCCTCTCGTTGCGGACTGGAGATGGTAGCTTTGTGGTGGCTGAGGCAGTGGGAGACGTTCATCTTTATTTTGATCAATTTAGGTTTATTTTATTGAAAGACTGTTTTTATGTTCCTAATTTTAGGAGGAACCTTATATCGGTAGCTTGTTTAATAAAGGATTATTATTCAGTTTCTTTTAGTAAAAGAGTTGATATTCGTAGAAATAAGTCTTTTATCTGTTCTGGATGGATGGATGGAAACCTATATTTGATCAGACCAAAGATGTACTCACTGCTTGACACTGAATTAATTGATAACTCTAAAAGGTTGAAAGTTTCTCACTCTAACAAGGAGTATCTTTGGCATTTAAGACTTGGTCATATTAATCAGGATAGGATTCAAAGATTGGTGAAAGACGGTCCTCTGGAATCTCTGGAGGAGGTACGACTTCCCCAATGTGAGTCTTGTCTAGAGGGTAAGATGACTAAGAGGTCTTTTGGAGCTAAGGGTACTAGGGCACAGGAGCTCTTAGAAATTGTGCACACTGACGTATGTGGCCCCATGAACGTCACAGCACGAGGAGGGTTCGAGTACTATGTCTCTTTCATAGATGATTACTCGAGGTATGGATATGTGTATCTGATGCACCGCAAGAGCGAAACCTTTGACAAGTTCAAAGAGTATCATGCGGAAGTGGAAAAGCAATTGGATAAATCCATAAAGACACTTCGATCTGATCGAGGTGGCGAATACCTCTCTGATGAATTTCTAGGACATCTTGTAGAGAACGGGATTTTATCCCAATTGACTGCACCTGGTACTCCACAACAGAATGGTGTAGCCGAAAGGAGAAACAGGACCTTATTGGATATGGTACGGTCCATGATGAGTTACTCAACGCTGCCATTATCATTTTGGGGACATGCTTTACAAACGGCGTGCTATATTCTGAACCAGGTTCCGAGCAAATCAATTCCTAGAACTCCGTATGAATTGTGGCATGGCAGGAAGCCCTCCCTTGGACATATGAGAATATGGGGCTGCCCGGCACATGTACTGGATGGGGATGCGAAGAAGTTGGAACCAAGATCAGAATTGTGCATGTTTGTAGGGTATCCAAAGGGAACTAAAGGAGGTCTATTCTATAACCCGAAGGAACAAAAGGTCATTGTCTCAACCCATGCGACATTCTTGGAGGAAAGTCACATGAATGACTTTAAACCTCGAAGCAAAGTGGTGCTAGAGGAGTTATCGGGTGAAAGAACTGCTCCACAGATTTCGGTCTTGGACGCAAGTCCAAGTTCCAGTGAAAGACCTGCAGACGATCAACAATTTAGGGTGCCTCGTCGTAGTGGGAGGGTTTCTAAGAAACCTAATTTCTTTATGTATGATGCTGAGGTATACCAGGCCGAGGCTCATGAGCATGAGGAAGATCCGGTCACATATGATGAAGCTATAAAGGATGTTGATTCTAGATCTTGGAAACAGGCTATGAACAATGAGATGGATTCTATGAAATCCAACTCTGTTTGGGAACTTGTAGATTTGCCGGATGGGATAAAACCCATTGGATGCAAATGGGTCTACAAAAGAAAGAAGGATGCGGAAGGGAGAGTGGAAACTTTCAAAGCTAGACTGGTTGCAAAGGAATACACGCAAAAGGCTGGAATCGATTACGAGGAAACCTTTTCGCCTGTTGCTATGCTGAAGTCTATCCGTATTCTTCTGTCCATTGCTGCGGCTCTCGATTACGAGATCTGGCAAATGGATGTCAAGACGGCATTCTTGAATGGCCATCTTGAAGAATGTATCTATATGATACAGCCCGAAGGGTTCGTAGCAAAAGGCCAAGATAAGAAAGTCTGCAAGTTGCTTAGATCCATTTATGGATTAAAGCAGGCATCCCGCTCATGGAACCAGAGGTTTGATCAAGCGATTAAGACATTTGGTTTTGAGCAGAACGTTGATGAACCTTGTGTTTATAAACTTATTAAGGATGGAAAAGTGGTCTTTCTGATACTCTATGTCGATGATATACTACTCATTGGGAATGATGTAGGGAACTTATCATCGGTCAAGCTTTGGTTACACCAACAGTTTGACATGAAGGACTTGGGAGAAGCTAATTATGTTCTAGGCATTCGTCTCTTCAGAGATCGAAAGAACAAAATGATAGCGTTATCCCAAGCTTCATACATAGATAAAATAATTGACAAATATGCAATGCTAGAGGCAAAGAAAGGCTCACAACCTTCTATTGCCGGTTTAACTCTTTCATTGGATGACTGTCCCAAGACATCGGAAGAAAGAGAGCATATGAGTAAGGTCCCTTATGCATCCGCTGTGGGTAGCCTTATGTACGCTATGCTTTGCACTCGCCCGGACATATGTTTTGCAGTAGGTATGGTGAGTCGATATCAAGCAAATCCTGGAACCAAGCACTGGCAAGCAGTAAAGCATATACTCAAGTATCTTAAGAGAACGAGGGATTATATGGTAGTGTATTCTGGAGGGGACCTAACACCCGTAGGATACACGGACTCAGACTTCCAGACTTGTAAGGATTCGAGGAAATCGACATCTGGATCAGTGTTTTTACTCGGAGGAGGCGCCATTGTGTGGAGGAGCGTGAAGTAGGGCTGCACAGCTGACTCTACTATGGAGGCTGAGTATGTGGCTGCGGCTGAGGCATCTAAAGAAGCGGTTTGGCTCTGCAAGTTCTTTAGAGACCTTGAGGTCATTCCGGGTGTTGACAAGCCTATCACACTTTACTGTGATAATACAGGGGCTATTGCCAACACAAGGGAATCTCGGCACCACAAAAGGACCAAGCACATAGATCGGAGGTATCACATTATTAGAGGGCATGTGAAGACAGGACAAGTGGATGTATGTAAGATCGCGTCCGAGGACAACATCGCTGATCCCTTTACTAAGACTTTGGTAGCTAGAAGCTTTGAGAGGCATGTAGAGGCGATGGGGATGCGTAACATGGCACATCTACTGGCTTAGGGCAAGTGGGAGATTGTTAGGAAATGCCCTAAGTATTAGAGACATTTTGATGTATTCATTTTGAACTGGATAATAAAATTATACATAGAGGTTATTCATTACATTGCTATCTGTCCTCGTCTTATTTACATGTTAAAGTAAATGTAAGCAAATATGGCTCACTGACTGCTTGTGTTAAAACTATTAGAACGTTGCATGCAATGGACTTTTGTATGCGAGAAGACAATGTTCTAAAGTTAGCAGTCTAAATTATGGTCTGTAGTCTATGGGGTTAGACCGAGCATCTAACTCATGTTAAGACTATTATGTTGTCTAAAGCCTTAGAGGGGACGGTCTGTCTTGACTGTCTGGAGCTGGACTCCCAAGTAGAGACATGGATATGTTGCTCGGTGGTGACATATTAGACCGGGACTAAAGCGTGATTGATCTACGTAGTCCGCTATGAGTGGATCAATCTGCTTTTGACGTTCATTGTGCAATAACCTTAATCCTGAGTAAATGAACTACTTCATGTATATGACTTGTGTACTTTGATGTTCCAATGGCTAAAGCGTCTCAGAGGTAGTAAGCTTATAGACCGGTTCGTTGGGTGCATGACTTGTATACGATGAAGGGTTTGTTTGCAGATATCGGAATCATAGCTCTGAGGAGTTAAAGGTATCCTCTTAAAGGCATTATACTGAATGTGAAAATGGACAAGGCCTTGGGTCGTCTGCTGGGCGGATGACTTCTTATTCACATATGGTGAATAATCATTTTCTTGATTCGGTGGTATAATGGAACTTTAAGATAGCCTGATCAGTAGGATTAAACGGACTTTGACCTAAGGCTGATCATGGATATCATATGAGGGTTTTGCATATATGACAAGGTCATTGGATGGTAGCTCGTCACAGGCTTACGTAATACGGTATATAATTGGGAGTTCAGTTTCAGGTTTATAGTGGTGTGACTCTGAAATTAGTGATCATATGATTGAGTTGTTCGGTACAGAATGATGATCATATGGAATCACGGGAGCCCGATTATATATGTCCAATCAGTCCCTCTACTAGGTCCACATAATTCCTTAACGTTTGGCAAATTGATTTGTGTATGCTATAGGCTAGTTTATTATGCATGGATGGTGATGACACAGGATTAGGATGGTAGAAAAGATTCTCTCCGGTTGGATTCAGACTTTGTTTTGGATAATAGAGTACACAGTTATTCGAACTCCAAATAAAGTTGCCATGATTTTATTTGAGATTGGATTGGAGTTGTAGAAAATTATCCATGAGAACAAGAATATGAAACACAACCGTTTTGTGGAATTTGAAATTTGAATTTTGAAATTTGAAATTTGAATTTTGAAATTTGAAATTTGAATTTTGAATTTGAAATTTGAATTTGAAATTTGAATTTGAAAATTCGAATTTGAAATTTGAATTTGAAATTTAAATTTGAAATTTGAAATTTGAAATTTGAAATTTAAAATTTGAATTCGAAATTTGAATTTGAAATTTGAAATTCAAATTTTGAATCACAGTCCAAGTAGGATTCGAATTTGTTGTGGAAAATCCACAAGGTTTGAAATTCGAATTTGAGTTGGATTTGGAGAGGATAATCTTGTTAGAATCCTACTTGAATTTTGAATCCAAATCCCAACAAAAGTGGGCGAATTTTTTGAGGATAATCCTCAATGGAAAATTCGGTTTTTGTGGATAAGATTCAAGGGTAAATTCAAGCTTCAATCCTAGTTGAATTTGGATTCTCTCTACTCCCTAAAAGTGGCCGAAATTTTGGAGCCTAAATCCTAGGAAATTCGGTTATTTTTGGATAAGGTTGAGATGAGATTTAGCTTGAAAAATCCTAGTGGAATTTTGATTCTTCCTTATCCTAAAAGTGGCTGAAAATTTGGAGAAGATTTTCTCCTAAAGATTTCGGATTTTTTTGTTGAAAAAGGGAGATAAAATTCTAGTTAAAATCTTGTTGAGATTTGGATTGGATTTGTCCTAGGAAAACCGAATTTAATTGTGGAGATTCTCCCTTGGAAAATTCGGATTTTTTGGTTTGGATAAGGGAGAAAATCTTTTCCTAGTCCAATTCGAATTCAAAGAATCACCTCATGCAGGTCTATAAATAGAGGTCCTGCCACTCCAGTTCTCTGAGACCACAGACTCTCAGGTGAGCAGGCTTATTGTTGCACAGCTCATCGTGACAATAAAGTTCTTTAGAGATCTGGGTGGTCGGAAGAAGACTAGCAGTGCTAGCATACCGATCGAGGTTCAGAGTGCCCACACACTCAGCCATTCGGGAATTGGAGAATAGTAGAGAAGGCTAGTTGGTTGAAGCCTCCGGTCACTCTCCTCCTGTTCATTGGCGTCCTTGAGGTATGAGTTTTAATTGTTGTTGATTTATTGTATATGGCATCATGAGATATTTAATGATCTAAAAATTTTTATTGTTCCGCTGCGCCACTCTGATACGTTTTTACCGGTTTAATTTTCCTCCAGGACAGATGAGGCAAGTATGCGGCGATGTGTGGTAGGGTGGCAAGATACCTCTCTGATACCAACTGTGATGTCCCGTGCCCTGAGTAGCCTAGACAGTCACATAAAATCTACTACTTCTACTGATATTTATACTTTCTTACAAATCATTAATACTTACTTATAATTTACTTAGATACCCTAATTTTAGGGATTTTTTGTGATGCGTACGCATTTACTATTCACGTACATATACTTTTGAAAATACCAAGTCTAAATTATTGGGAGTTCAATTATGCATACACACTTAAAATACTATTTAACTATTACTATTCAAAAATACTGTTTAACTATTACTATTTAAAAATACTATTTACTCAAGCTGTGTGGAAGATTCACTCACGATGTATCCATAACCTGGCCCTCACATCCATCTCCGCCGCCGTCATCGCCCATTGTGGTTTAAGCCATAGGACGCTTACCTACAGCATGAACACACTCCGTGAGCTTTACGCCCAGTAAGTACAATATGTTAACCGCAAAACGTGTTTGAAACATAGTACATACTTAAAACCATATAAACATGTCATAACCAACACATCTCACTAAGACATTCCACGTATCAGAACAACACATATCACCGAATACAGAACATCATATACTGAATCATAATATATTGAATGCATAACAGAAACATCATGTACTGAATGCACCTTACTGTAATTGGAAGCATAGTGAACTACATCGTGAAAAATACATGGTCCGATTATGCTCATCTTATGCTTCGATGTTCTTTTTCTTTCTTATGTATACTTAGGGCCAGTGTGTCAGTACCGAGCTGCGCATGGATCATCGGGAACACCCTTGATCCTAGGCCTTGGCCCGTTATGGATATATTTTATGGCCTTGGCCTGTTATGCATTATGAGTCTCAGCTCATTAGATTTTGTGGGCCTTGACCCGTTATACTAAAACCCTTATTCTCATCTTTCCCAATTCTTTATCTAAACGTGCCATACACTCTACTAGGCTATCCCTTAATCTTACGCGATAGGGATATATGGCCTCTAACTTGTTCGTTCATCAATCTACGTGATTGTGAAACTATATGCTCTTATATATACTGTGCAAAAACTTGTGCATAGATGCATGCTTAAAATGCTATAAAAACCATAATTTAAATTCATTTTATTCATGCTGTAGGTAGAGTTGTACTTACCTAGTTACAAGCAACTCGTACTCTCACCTTTATCAGATTACAGGTAACCACCTGTCAACATAATGTACTTTGTTAACACCTTTGCTAAGTCACTAATACTGTTAGTGACTAAAGCGGGTAAAATCTTTGGGTACCAATTGCCGTCGGTATTAACTCGCTCTCTTTCTCTTGAGAGTTTGCTTATCTATACGTGGTTAATTAATTTATTACCCCATAAATTAATTACAACGTTCTTAGGTCACTTTTATTGTTAGTGACTATAACTTGTGTTTTTGTATGATATCGAGGCCCATCGGTACCCTATTTGTCTACTTCGGGATTTGGGTCTAATTATCATTGCATTTGATTAATTGTCTACTTGACAGATTAATCATCATTCCTCACCATACCATTCAAAACATGGTCCTTGTCTGGTTGCCGACCAGTTAACTGACCATTTACCTCGTGCGTCGTTAACTAGGTAGTCTACCGGGTTACTATTGCTTATTTGATGTGGTAGCCTACTGGGCTACCCACACTGTTTTAGTTGTTTTTGAAAATCATTTTAGTTGACTTATAAAATTTTTGGAGAAAATCATATTCTTTGGAACCATCGCCTTCTCACCCCATTAGAAAGTAGGGGACGTTTTGTTAAAACCATTTTTTTATTTTAAACAATTTAAAATACATTTTAGTGTTGCATTAAAAGGTGGTTTTTAAACCATTTACCAAAACCGTTTTAAAAACTTATTTGAAATGACTTCGTTTGTAAATTTGGCGAACATAAAATTTTTCATCCTCAACAAGATGAACAATTCTCATGTTCACCTCGGAGCTCAAATCTAACTTGAACGAGTCCTAATCTTGCAAAACCCGTGGCCTATTTGTGCCTAGTTTTTACAAAAGTCCCAGTTTTACGTTACTTTAAATACGGCTCTGTTTGAGGCCCGAAACGGCCAAATTTTTAAAACACGTGTGGGTCATCTAAAAGTTTCAAAGAAATCTACAACTTTCATGTTAAGCCCGAGATCTGGTTCGGACTCTAAGTGGTCTATTTTTAACAAAACCCAAGACTGTTTTCAATGCTTGGATTCTTGGTCCCAGTTTTGGACACCGAATAAAAACCACTCGAAAAACCTATCATAGTGTTGTTTTTGGCCAAAACCTAACTCGAAGACCATAATGAAATTTCCTTAAAAATCTGTGTTTTACCAAAATCCCAAATTCGGACCCTAAGGGGTCAAAATGGCCAAAATCCGTGGCCTTTTTCTGGGGACAGATTGTGTCCAGCCACTTAAAAAAAAACGTTCATGCTCACATGTACACACATCCATTTAGAAAATGTAAACACAACCACACAACCACAAACTTAGAAATAGAAAGCTAAGGGCTCAAAATAAACTTATTATCATAAACAAATACACATAAATTTCTTGATCAAAACTTAAAACAACTTAACCACTAAAAAGGGTTTCAGTTTTACCTCTTGTGCTATGAACTAAGAACCAATCCGATTCAAGGGCTTGAGTGACCAAAATGGCCACGTGTATCAAGGAGCTTGGTGTCAGCTTCCTCTTAATATCAAATCAAAACAATAACTAAAATCACCGAGATAGGTTCTAAAAACTTACCGTTGGTACACTTGAAATGGCTTGGAAATGAAATCACCTAACACAAGATTGAAGGGGCTAATTTTTGGTGAGTTTTTGGTTTGTTTTTTGGCTTGAAAATGGTGGGTTTTGGGGGCTTAGAGTAGTCAGTTGCAGCATGAAAGGAAGAGAGAATGAGTTGTGTTTTGGGGAGCCAAAGTAAGAAAGAAACCCTTGTTGGTCATGTGTTCCTTTTATAGGCAAACTTAACCCAATTTGCTTAAACTTAAACCTACTTAATTGTCCACAATTTTAGCTTAATCAAAGGACAAAAACTTATGCATTTCAGCCTCCCAAATACCAAGGGCTGCGTGGAAGGGGGCTAAATAAACAAAAATATTTGTTGGCCATGTGATGAAATTTTAACATTGTTTATTCAAAAGTTGGCCAACACATCCTAACTTTAAGGGAAACTTTTCTCACTTTTTAGGGTTGTGTTTGGGCTATTTCTAGCTACTTGTACACAGTTTTCTAGGGGGAGAATTCATCTGCAAAGTCTTCTCTTCACAGTCTAATTTCTATCGTTCAATATCTGACCCTTTTTCGACAGTGTTCTAGTTTTCACCCAAAATTGGATTTTCTGAATCCGATTTTCATACTTATCATTCCTAGTCAGTTTATACTGTCTAAGAGCCCATTATGTACCAATTTACTATTCATTTAATATACTGTGATTGTGTCTACACTGTGTTGTCCTTACGCACGTAAAACGAGATGTTCAGGTACAAAATTTTTAACACAGTCACTCTTGACTAATTTGGATGTGCTGATTTCAATTTTATCAACTTTATGTCCATCTGAGGTCATCTAGACTAGTTTTCAAGATCTTTGTGATCCCACCTCAGAAAATATATCAGGTGTCCAATTGACTAATTTGGGCATTTTGAGTCTAAATATATCAGTTTCGGGGTGAGAAAAGGTCATCTTGACCCTCATCCTAATACTGCATATCTCTCAAACAAAGTTTTACATTCTGTACTCAATTAACTAGATTGAGCCTGCTAACTGCTAATTTATCAGTTTTATATCAAATTAAGGCCGTCTTGGCCATAAATCTGACACTACATTTTCTACTATTCACTACTTACTGTTTTTTGTCTGACTGACTAGTCTGAGTGTTCTGACTCCGATTTTGTCAATTTCTAGGTGAGAAGTTGTCATCTAGACCTTCATTCTTGTAAGGACCTCCCCATTCCTATAACTTGATTTTCATATAATGAGAAATTAAGGAATAATTTGATGCTTTTAAATGCAAATTTGACTATCACAGTCAGGTACCCAGTTATGTAAAAGCTGGTGTAGGAGGCCGTGTAACAAACAGAGGGTCGGTAAACAGACTCTCTAAAATGTATGAAACTTAATTGCTAGGTAATGAGTAATTATGTTGGAAAATACAGTATATTTTCCAGTTGAATAGATTAAACAGATACGGCACTGTTTAAGTACTATTCATGCAGTGAAAGGGGTGACCGACAGTGAACCCGGTTTACCCTATTATGTGTATGAATGTGTGAGACATGCAGTGTCAGGAAACTAGTCCGGACGACCATTTCTTGACACAAGGCTGGTGAATAGATCACCAAAATGCTCAGGCTGAACATCTGAGCACGATAGTTAGAGATAACCCTAGCAAGGGTACGGTATCGAGAAAATGGTCTGGGTGACCTCTTCTCAGCTAGAGACTGACAAAATCAGAGTCAGAGCACTTAGACTGGTCAGTTAAGTGAAAGACAGTGAATAGTGAATAGTGGAAAAGCGTAGTGTTAGGATAATGGCCAAGACAGCCCTAATCTTGCATAAAATTGATATATTAATAATCAGTAGGCTTAATCTGCTCAATTCAGCATAAAATGAGAACTTTTATCTGTGAGATACGCATTATCAGGAAGAGGGTCAAGATGACCTTATCTCGCCCCGAAACTGATATATTTAGACTAAGAACGCTCAAATTAGTCAATCGGGTACCTGACACGTTTTTCAAGACAGGGTCACACAAATCCCTAAAATTGGTTCAGATGACCCCAGACAGACATAAAACTGATAAAAATGAAATCAGCACAACCAAATTAGTCAATAGAAACTGTGTTTGAAATTTCACCCGGGAACACCTCGATTTGCATGCAAAAGGACAACACAGTGTAGACACAACCACAGTATAGGATATGAATAGTAAAATAAATTGATAATGGGCTCTTAGATAGTATAAAACAACCGGGAATTGATAGTACAAAAATCAGATTCAGAAATCCAATTTTCAAGTGAAAATTGGAACACTATCGAAAAAGGGTCGAATACCGAATGGTAGAAATTAGATTGCGAAGAGAAGACTTTGTAGATGAATTCTCTCCCTAGAAAACTGTGTACAATCAGCTAGAAAGCCCCCAAGCATAGCCTTAACAAGTGGGAAAAGTTTTCCCTAAAGTTAGGGAAGTGTTGGACCATTTGTTGAATAAAATACTCAAACTTTCAAGCACATGGCCAAGGAAAAGTTTTTTTATTTCCCCACCCTTCCATGCGCAGCCCTTGGTAAATGAGAGGCTGAAATTATAGCAAAATTTGTCCCATGATTAGGGTAAAATGGTGGATAATTAATTAGGTTTAAGCTTAAGTAAGATTGGCTAAGTTTGCTTATAAAAGGCACACTTTGCACAAGGGTTTTGCTTTCCTTACTTTGGCACCCAAAACACATTTCATTTTCTTCCTTTCTCTCTAGCTACAGCCGAACTCTCCAAGGAACCCAAACCCCCATTTTTCAAGCCTTAAATCTTACCAAAAGCTTATTAAAAATCTAGCCTCTTCAAGTTCATGTAGGTGGTTTCATTTTCAAGCCTTTTCTAAGTTCCTTCAAGGGTAAGGTTCTAATCAATCCTTGTGATTTTAGTTTTGTTTTGGTTTGATATTGAGAAAAAAATTATTTTGGTATTTTGCTAACACAAAAACCGACTCTTTTTCCTCCAAGAGACACTCAGCCACTTTGGTTCCTCAAGCCCTAAGTTTGGATTTGTGTTTGGTTCATAGCACAATAGGTAAAAACTGAACCCTTCTAGTGACTAGTTATTTTTAAGTTTGATTAAGGCTATTTATATGTATTTGTTTATGCAAATGGTTTGTAATAAGTTTATTTTGAGCCCATAGCTTTTATTTTTAAGTTTATGTGGTTATGGTTATGTTTACATTATTTTTTTTACGAATGGCTATGCGAGATCGAGAGCATGAACGTTCTTAGCGAGTGGACATAACCTGTCCTCAAGGAAAGGCCACTGATTTTGGTTATGTTGACCCCCTTTGGGTCTGAATTTATGATTTAGTAAAACACAATGTTTTAAGAAAATTTTGATACGGTCATTTTTGTGTCAAATAGCCCCAAAAATGGCATTTCGATAGGTTCTTAGAGTGGTTTTCACTCGTTGCCCAAAACTAGGAACAAAACTGGGAACAAAATTCGAACCTAGAAATTAGTCTCGGGTTTTAGTAAAAACGGACCCCTTAGAGTTTGAACCGAACTTTGGAATCAATATGAAAGCTGTAGATCTTGTCAAAATCTTTGAGATAACCCATGAATGTTTTAAAAATTTGACAGTTTCGGGTCTCAAACAGAGCAGTTTTAAAGAGATGTAAAACTGGGAATTTTTTTGTAAAAATTTGGGCACATAGCCCATGGGTTTAATGAATTCAGGAGCGTTAGAGTTTGATTTAGGCTCCGAGGTAAACATAAGATTTGTTCATCTCATCGATGATGAAAACTTTCATGTTTGCCAAATTCGTAAACAAAGTCGTTTCTATTAAGTTTCAAAATAGTTTTTGAAAGTAGTTCAAAAACCACCCTTAAAATGTAACACCAAAAATGTGTTTTAAACTTGTTAAAATATAAAAATGGTTTTCATAAAAACGTCGCCCCACCTTCCAACGGGGTGATAAGGGGATGGGTTCCAAATATATAATTTTACCAAGAATTTTATAGGGTAACCAAAATGATTTTTCAGAAATAACTTAAATAGTGTAGGTAGCCTGGTAGGCTACCACACCCCGGGCTACCACACCAAACAAGCACTAGTAACCCGATAGATTACTTAGCTAGTGACGCATGAGGTAACCAGTCAGTTGACTAGTAGGCAACCAGTCAAAGTCCATGTTTTGAACGATACTGCAAGGAACGATGATTAATCCGTCAAGTAGACAATTAATCAAACACGATACAAATTAGACACCAAATCCCCAAAGTAGGCCGATAGGGTACGGATGGGCCTCAATACCCCATAAAAACACAAGTTATGGTCACTCACAGTAATAGTGACCTAGGAACGATGGTAATCAATTTATGGCCAATAAATTAATTTACCGAGTATAGAGAAGTAAACTCTATATGAAGAGCAAATTAGTACTAACGGCAATCGGTACCAAATAAATTATCTGCTTTAGTCACTAATAGTGATGGTGACTCAACAAGGGCATTAATGAGGAACGTTATTGATGACAGGTGGTCACCTATAATTTGTTAAAGGCACGAGTATGAAATTGCTTGCAATTAGGTAAGTACAACTTTGCCTACAGCATTAGCAAAAAAAAAAAAGGATTTAAAGTGCTGTTTTCATACTATGTTAAGTTAAAACCATGCATAGTTGTTGCATAGCATGTTAGAAAAGCATATAGTTTAATAATCGCGTAGATTTATGAACAGTATAAGTAGATGCCATTAGATCCCTATCACGTAAGATTAGGGGATAGCTTAGTAAAGCTTTTGGCATGAGGATAACAGATATAATTCAATAATTGGGAAATTGTTATGTAATGTTGTACCGGCCCTTTTTCCGTTTGAAGAGGTTTTCGGTTAAAGTTGACAGTTCTCCGCCTAGTGACCCTCAACAAAATGACCCTCCGTACAGTGGTCCTCCGTAAAGTGGCTCTCCGCACAGTGGCCCTCGACAAAGTAAAGAAAGATAATTAATAAGGAAGCATAACTGAGCATAAACGGTCCATGTAGTATGCATGTTATGCCCTAGATACAGTTAGAGCAAGCTCCCTAGTTGTGTGATAGGACATGCCCGCATGATATGCATTATGAGATGCTACATGATATGTTTCCATGTTCTGTGTGAATGTGTGATGAGATTGCCAATTTTATATATGCCTTAAGTATGGCTTACATTTTAAACATGTTTTACGGTTAACATGTTGTACTTACTGGGCATAAAGCTCATAATGTTTATGTTCATGTTATAGGTAAACATCCTATGGCCTGAACACTAATGGGCGATGACGGCGGTGGAGGCGGATGTGAGGCGAGGTTGTGGACATACCACGAGTATTCTTCTGCATAGCATGTTGAGTAACAGTATAATTTGGAATAGTAAACATTATATATATAAACAGTGTTTTTGAATAGTAACCGTTAAACAGTATTTTTAAATGGAAACCGTTATACAGTATTTTGGAATAGTAACCGTTATACAGTATTTATGAATAGTAATTGTTATACAATATTTATGAATAGTAATCGTTAAATAGTATTTTTGAATAGTAACCGTTATACGGTATTTTTAAATAGTAATTGTTACATAGTATTTATGAACAGTACCCGTTAAATAGTATTTTAAATAGTAACCGTTAAGCAGTATTTTTGGAATAGTCTATAGTTAAAGTATACGTACATAAATAGTAAATACGTACGTCGTGTATAAAAACAAAATATCCCTAAAATTAGGGTATCTAAGTAAATAGATTTTAAAGAAGTATAAATAGTTTGCAAGAAAGTATAAGTATCAATATAAGTAGTAGCAGTTTTCAGTGACGGTCCGGCAGCCAAGGGCTCAGGGCGTCACAGTTTTGGTACTGTACCTTTACTAGGGTATATCTCGCTGTTGTGCTCAGATGTTCGGTCCGAGCGTTCTGGTGATAGGCTCACCAGTCTTGTGTCAGAAATGGTCGTCTGGACTAGTTTCCTAATACTACTCATCTTGTACACTTATACACATAATAGGGTGGACCGATTTCACTGTCGATCACCCCTTTCACTGCATAAATAGTAATTAAATAGTACTGTTCGTATTTAACCTATTCCATTGGAAAATATACTGTATTTGATCAACCTAATTACTTATTACACAGTATTTAGGTTTCATGCATTACAAGAGTCGCTACAATGGCTCTCAGTTCCATACACCAGCTGACAGTGCTTAACATAGCCGTGTCTTGGAAACACGTTCCACTACCCAAGCGATACACGGCCTCTTACATGGTCGTGCACCTGACTGTGTTAATCAATATTGCACTAAAAGGCATCGAACTAACCAAAATTCATTCCTCAATTTCTCATTATATAGAATTTAAGTTACATGAGTATGGGGGTCCTTACAGAGCTAAAGGAGCTTGAAGCCCAGCTGAAGGACTTAATAGACAAGGGATTTATTCGACAGAGTTATTCACCTTGGGGAGCACCCGTATTGTTTATGAAGAAAAAGGATGGAATGCTGAGAATGTGCATCAAATACAGGGAGCTAAACAAAATCACGATCAAGAATAAGTACCCATTGTCGCGGATTGACGACTTGTTTGATCATCTCCGAGACGCTCTAGTGTTCTCAAAGATAGATACACTCAGGTTACTATCAACTGCAAATCAAGGATGAGGATGTACCTAAAACAACCTTTCGAACGCAGTACGGACACTAGAGTTCCTTGTTATATTGTTCGGATTAACTAATGCCCTAGTAGCCTTTATGGACCCGATGAACCGCATGTTCAAAGACTTTTTAGATAGGTTTGTCATTGTATATATCAATGACATACTTATATACTCTAAGATGAAGTAGGAGCACGAAGAGCACTTAAGGACTATCTTGTGCATGTTATGGGACCATCAGCTGTACACCAAGTTCTCCAAGTGTGAGTTTTGGCTAGAAAAGGTCCATTTCCTAAGCCACGTAGTCTCTAAGTAGGGAGTATCCATCGACCTAGTGAAAATTGATGCAGTTAGCACGTGGCCAACTTAGAAGAACGTGATGGAGATCCGTAGTTTCCGAGGCTTAGCAGGATATTACCGGTGCTTTGACAAGGGTTTTTCAAAGCTAGCCGCACCACTCACAGTGCTCACTAAGAAGGGAAAGAAGTTCGAATGGACTGACAAGTGTGAGGAGAGTTTTTGAGAGCTAAAATGAAGACTCACAGTTGCTCTAATGCTGACCATTCTAGATGCTGGTCAGGGAAACTTCGTGATTTATAGCGATGTATCCAAGACCGGATTAGGAGCCATGTTGATGCAGAATGGTAGAATGGTCATGTACGCTTCACGACAACTCAAATACCATGAGAAGAACCACCAACACATGACCTGGAGCTAGCAGCGGTCGCTTTCACGCTCAAAATATGGAGGCACTACCTATACGGAGTCAAGTGCAAAATTTACACAGACCACTAGAGCCTCAAGTACATCTTCATATAGAAAGAGCTTAACATGAGGCAACAAAGATGGCTAGAATTAGTAAAAGATTACGACTACAAGGTCGTATACCATCCTAGAAAAACCAACAAGGTTGTAAGGACCCCCATACTCATGTAACCTAAATTCTAAATAATGATAAATTGAGGAATGAATTTGGGTTAAATTGATGCCTTTTAATACAATATTAATTGCATGGTCAGAAACACGCCAGTGTAAAACCTATGTAGAGGGCTGTGTAATGAGCAGAGAGCTAGTATACAGACTCTCAAAATGTATGAAACCTAATTGCTATGTAATGAGTAATTAAGTTTGAAAAATACAGTATATTTTCTAGTCAAATAGATTAAACAGGTACGGTACTGTTTAAGTGCTATTAATGTGGTGAAAGGGGCGACCGACAGTGAACCCAGTCTACCCTATTATGTGGATGAGTGTAGGAGACACGCAGTGTCATGAAACTGGTCCGGACGACCATTTCTTGACACTAAATTGGTGAACAGATCACCAGAATGCTCAGACCGCTCGTTTGAGCCCAACAACAATGAAAAACCCTAGCAAGGGTATGGTATCGAGAAAATGACATGGATGACCTCTTCTCACCTAGAAACTGACAAAATTGGAGTCAAAGCACTCAAACTAGTCAGGTAAATGAAAGACGATGAATAGTGAATAGGGAAAAATGCAGTGTCAAGTTATTGGCCAAGACGGCCTCAATTTGACTTGAAACTGATATATGAAAAGTTAGTAGATTCAATCTAGTTGATTGAGCACAAAACGAGAATTTTAGTGTAAGAGGTACACAGTATCAGGATGAGGGTCAAGACGACCTGTACTCGTCCCGAAACTGATATATTTGGGCTCAGAACGCCCAAATTAGTCAATCGGGCACCTGACATGTTTTTCGAGATGGGATCACACAGATCCTGAAAATTGATCCAGACGACCTTCGATGGATGTAAAACTGATAAAAATGGAATTAGCATATCCAAATTAGTCAAGAGAAGCTGTGTCTGAAATTTCACCCGGGAACGTCTCGGTTTGCATGTGAAAGGACAACACAGTGTAGACACAACCACAGTATAGGAAATAAATAGTAAATTAGACTGATAATGGGCTCTTATATAGTATAAAACAACCAGGAATTGACAGTACAAAAATTAGATTCAGAAATCCAATTTTCAGGTGAAAACTAGAACACTGCGGAAAAAGGGTCGGATACCGAACGGTAGGAATTGGACTGCGAAGAGAAGCCAACACAGATGAATTTTGGCCTTAAAATTTCATGCCCCCTAGCTACAAAAGCAGCTGAAAATGGCTGCACACAGCCCTAAAGTGAGATTAAAAAAATTACATAAGTTATGACAACTTTTGAATTAAAAATTCATGGGGTTTTAAAGCTTGGTCAACAAGTTTTGCTTTATCTCTTCTCCCTTCCATGCAGCAGCCCATACCCATATATGGACTGAAAAAGGGCACAAATTTGTCCCTTGATTAGGCAAAAATGGTGGACAATTAATTAGGCTTAGGCTTAAGCAAGTTTGATTAAGTTTGCCTATAAAAGGCATACTTTGCACAAGGGTTTTGTTCTTTCATTTAGCACCCCAAAGCACAACACTCCTTCTCCCTTTCTTTCTTGCTACAGCCGACCCTTCCCATCAGTCAAAAGCCTCCATTTTCAAGCCTTAAATCATACCAAAAACTTACCAAAAATCAAACCTCATAAGCTTGTGTTAGGAGGATTTGAATCTAAGTCGTTCTTAGGCACCAAGGGTAAGTTTTCAAAATCTAATCTTTGTAGTTTTTAGTTTTTGTTTTGGTTTGATTTTTAAGAGAAAAATTTTGATATTGTTTCTAGCAAAACCCGACCTCATTCTCTTTGGGTTCCCACAACCATTTTGGTTCCTCAAGCCCTAGTTCAAAATCGTGCTTTGTTTAAAGCTCAAAGGTAAAAACTGAAAACCTTTCTTTTGTGATTTAGTGATTTTAAGTTTTTGATCAAGGCCATTTCTGTGTATTTGTTTATGCAAATGGTTTGTAATAATTTTATTTTGAGTCGTTAGCTTTCCATTTTTAAGTTTATGTGGTTGTGGTTGTAGTTATGTTTACAATTTTTACGAATGGTTGTTAGTATGTGTGATGCGATGAACGTATAGGGATGTTGCTGGACACAAATCTTGTAGGAAATAAATCGGTAAAAATGTATCAGAGTGGCACAGTGGAACAATAAAAATTTTTCAAGATCATTAAATATCTCATGATGCCATATATAATAAACCAACAACAATTAAAACTCATACCTCAAGGACGCCAATCTGCAGGAGGAGAATGATTGGAAGGGTTCAACCAACTAGCCTTCTCTACTATTCTCTAATTCCCGAATGGCTAAGTGTGTTGGCATTCTGAACCTCGATCGATATGCTAGCACTGTTAGTCTTCTTCCGACCACCTAGATATCTAAATAACTTATTGTCGCAGTGTGTTGTACAATAATAAGCCTGCTCACCTGAGAGTCTGTGATCTGAGAGAACTGGAGTGGCAGGACCTCTAGTTATAGACTTGCATGAGGTGATCCTCTAAATTCAAATTGGATTAGGAGAAGATTTTCTCCCTTACCCTCAACCAAAAAATCTGAAATTTCAAGCCTTTATCCACAAAAAGAATCGGCCACTTTTTGGGATTTTTCATTCAAAATTCAAATAGGATTTTAACCAGAATTTTATTTCCTCATTCCCTCATAAAAACCGATTTCCCTTTGTGCCAAAAACATGACTAGATTCGGTCATTAAAGTGTGAGGAGAATCAAAATCCAAATAGGATTTTCTAGGTTGAATTTTATCTCATCCTTATCCAATTAAAACTGAAAATCTCCTAGGATATTCCTTCAAAAATTTCGGCTGCAATTAGGGAGGAGAGAATCCAAATTCAACTGAGATTGAAACTTGAATTTTTCCCTAAATCTTATCCACAAAATTTTTGAAAATTCCATGAGGATAATCCTCAAAATTTTTGACCAAAATTAGTTAGGATTGTGATTCAAAATTCAAGTAGGATTCAAACAAGATTTTCCTCTCTATATCCAACTCAAATTCGAGTTTCATCCCTGTGGATTTATCATAAAAAATTCGAATCCTACTTAGACTGTGATTCAAATTTGAATTTCAAATTTCAAATTTCAAATTTCAAATTTCAAATTCAAATTTCAATTTCAAATTTCAAATTTCAAATTTCAAATTCAAATTTCAAATTCGAATTTCAAATTTAAATTTCAAATTCAAATTTCAGATTCAAATTTCAAATTTCAAAATCCACAAATAGTTGTATTTCAAATTCTTATTCTCATGGATAATTTTCAACAACTCCAATCCAATCTCAAATAAAATCATGGTAACTTTATTTGGAGTTCGAATGATTGTGTACTCTATTATCCAAAACAAAATCTGAATTCAACCGGAGAGAATCTTGTCCACCATCCTAATCCTATGTCAACACCATCCATGCATAATCAACTAGGCAATAGCATATACAAATCAATTTGCCAAACGTTAAGGAATTATGTGGAGCTATAGAGGGACCAATTGGACATATATAAGCGGGCTCCTATGATTCCGTATGATCATCATTTTGTACCGAACAACTCAATCATATGATCACTAATTTCAGAATCACACCACTATAAACCTGAAATTGAACTCCTAATTATATACTGTATTACGTAAGCCTGTGACGAGCTACTATCCAATGACCTTGTCATATATACAGAACCCTCATATGATATCCATGATCAGCCTTAGGTCAAAGTCCATTCAATCCTACTGATCAGGCTATCTTAAAGTTCTATTATACTACTGAATAAGAAAATGATTATTCACCATATGTGAATAAGAAGTCATCCGCCCAGCAGACGACCTAAGGCCTTGTCCATTTTCACATCCAGTATAATGCCTTTAAGAGGATACCCTTAACTCCTTATTAGAGCTATGATTCCGATATCTGCAAACAAACCCTTCATCGTATGCAAGTCATGTACCCAACGAACTGGTCTATAAGCTTACTACCTCTGAGATGCTTTAGCCATTGGAACATCAAAGTACACAAGTCATATACATGAAGTAGTTCATTCACTCAGGATTAACGTTACTACACAATGAACGTCAAAAGCAGATTGATCCACTCATAGCAGACTACGTAGATCAATCACGCTTTAGTCCCGATCTAAATGTCACCACCAAGCAACATATCTATGTCTCTACTTGGGAGTCTATGCTCCAAACAGTCAAGACAAACCGTCCCCACCGTGGCTTTAGACAACATAATAGTCTTAACGTGAGTTAGATGCTCGGTTTAACCCCATAGACTACGGACCTTACTTTAGACCGCTTACTTTAGAACATTGTCTTCTCACATACAAAAGTCCATTGCATGCAACGTTCTAACAGTTTTAACACAAGCAGTCAGGGAGCCATATTTGCTTATATTTACTTTAACATGTAAATAGAATGCAGACAAACAGCAATGTAATGAATAACCTCTATATATAATTTTTTTATCCAGTATAAAATAAATACATTAAAATGTCTCTAATACTTAGGGCATTTCCTAACAAATCTATCCCCAAGAAAGGCTATAGATTTTGGCCATTTTGATCCACTTCGGGTCAGAATTTGGGATTTGGTAAAACACGACATTTTAAGGAAATTTTGATACGGTCGTTTTTGCATCAAATAGCCCTTGGCAATGATACGATAGGTTTTTACAGTAGTTTTCACTCGGTGCCCAAAACTGGGACTAAAAATCTGTACCCACTAATTAGTCTCGGGTTTTATTAAAAATGGATCACTTGGAGTCCGAACCGGACTTTGGGCTTAACACGAAAGTTGTAGAAAACATCGAAACCTTTAAGATGAGCTATGCATGTTTTAAAAATTCGGCCATTTTGGGCTTCATATAGAGCCGTGTTTAAAATGACGTAAAACTAGGATTTTGCAAAAAGTAGCCACATAAGCCACAGGTTTGATAGGATTAGGATCTGTTTAAGTTAGATTTGAGCTCTGAGATGAACACAAGAATTGTTCATCTAGTCGAGGATGAAAAATTTCATGTTCACCAAAATTGCCAACAAAGTCATTTTGATGAAGTTTCAAAATAGTTTTCAAAAGTGGTACAAAAACCACCTTTTAATACAAGCATCAAAAATATGTGTTACATACTTCAAAATAAGGAACAATGATTAATCTGTTAAGAAGACAATTGATCATATACAATAGAAGATATGCACCAAATCCCCAAAGTAGGCCAATAGTGTACCGATGGGCCTCAATACCACTTAGAAACACAAGTTATGGAAACTAATGGTAATAGTGACCTAGCAATGATAGTAACTAATTTATTGGGCAATAAAATAGTTAACCACACCTAGAGTATCCAACGCTGTAAGAGAGTGAGTTAGTGCCGACAGGCAATCGGTGCCAATCAATTTATCTGCAGTAGTCACTAACAGTATTAATGACACAACAAAAGTGTTAATGGAGTACATTATGTTGACAGGTGGTTACCTGTAACCTGATAAGGCGAGAGTACGAAATTGCTTGCAATCTAGGTAAGTACAACTCCGCCTACAGTATGAATAAAATGAGTTAAAATGATGGTTTTCATAATATGTTAAATATACATAGCATGCACACGTTGATGCACAGCATGTATAAGAGCATATAGTTCACAATCGCGTAGATTGATCTTAGGTTAGATACCATACGTCCCTATCGCATAAGATTAGGGTTAGCTTAGCAAAGCTTTCGGCAATATCAGATAAAGAATTAGGTAATTAAATTAAGGAGACGGTAAAATGGGTGCAAGATCCACATTATGTTTTTAAAGAAAACGGGCACAAGGTCCATGTTATGTTTTTAAAGAAAACAGGCGCAAGGTCCATGTTATGTTTTTAAAGAAAACGGGCTCAAGGTCCACATTATGTTTTTAAAGAAAACAGGTGCAAGGTCCACGTTATGTTTTTAAAGAAAACGGGCTCAAGGTCCACATTATGTTTTTAAAGAAAACAGGTGCAAGGTCCACGTTATGTTTTTAAAGAAAACAGGCACAAAGTCTACGTTATGTTTTTAAATAAAATGGGCGCAAGTTCCACGTTTTGTTCATAAATAAAACGGGTGCATAGTTCTCGAGTGCAAGGTTCATTATGCCCTTTTTTTTCAATACGAAATGATAATGAATAATGAAGCATAATCTGAGCGTAAACGGTTCCTGTAGTGTACACGTTATACCCTAGATACAGTTAGAGTTAGCTTCCTAGTTGCATGATAAGACATGCCCACATGATATGCATTCTGAGATGCTAGATGATATGTTTCCATGTCCTGTGCGAAATTATGATATGTGGTATATGTTGATACCTTGCATGCTTATAAGATTTTAAGTATGTATTATGTTTTAAACATGTTTTGCAGTTAACATGTTATATTTACTAGGTGTAAAGCTCACGGAGTGCGTTCATGCTGTAGGTAAATGTCCTATCGCTTAAACCATAATGGGTGATGACGGCGGCGGAGGCGGATGTGAGGCGAGATTATGGCTACACAGCAAGTATTCTTCTGCATAATTTTTGAGTAAACAGTATTTATGAATAGTAACTATTAAATAGTACTTTTGAATAGTAATCGTAAACGATATTTTTGAATAGTAAATAGTTAGACCGTATTATAAATGTGTATGAGTAATTAAACTTCCTATGTTTAGACGATGCACATTTAAAGTATGCATACGTAAATAATAAATACTTATGCATCCAAGAAAAAATTCCCTGAAATTAGGGTATCTAATTAAGTAACTTAAAGTATCAGTTTGCAAGAAAGTATAAGTATCAGTTAAGAAAGCAGCTTTGGGTGACGGCCCAGGCCACTAAGGGCATGGGGCGTCACAGTTGGTATCAAAGCGGTTTCCTGCCACCCTACCTTACATCGCCGTACGCTTGCCTTATCTATCCAAGTAAGTTAGTGTTTATTTGACAGTATTGGTATGTAAGTGAACTTAAGTTATTATGTGCAACCACGGCTGTACCAGTAAAGATTACGCCAGTAGAGCCCCACTGAAAGATGAGGGTTCCATGTAGGAATAAAATCAGTAAAAATGCATCAGAGCGACACAGCAGAACAACAAAAATTTTTTAAGATCGTTAAATATCTCGTGATGCCATATACAATAAATTAACAACAATAAAACTCATACCTCAAAAGGACGCCAACTATATGAGGAGAATGACTATAGGGCTTCAACCAACTAGCCTTCTCTACTATTCTCCAATTTCCGAATGGTAGAGTGTGTGGGCACTCGGTTCCTCGACCGGTATGCTAACACTACTAGTCTTCTTCCGACCACCTAGATCTCTAAAGAACTTATTGTCACGGTGAGTTATGCAACAATAAGCCTACTCACCTCAGAGTCTATGGTCTGAGAGAATTGGAGTGGCAGGACCTCTATTTATAGACTTGTATAAGGTGATCCTCTGAATTCGAATTGGATTAGGAGAAGATTTTCTCCCTTATCCACTCACAAAAAAAAAAAATTTTAGGCATTATCCAACCCAAAAAAAATGTCCACTTTTTGGAATTATCCAATCCAAATTTAAACAAGATTTTAACTTGAATTTTATCTCCTTAATTATCCATCATAACCAAATTTCCCTAGTGCCAAAATCATGACTAGATTCGGCCATTAAAAATGAGGAGAATCAAAATCCAAATAGGATATTTTAGCGTGAATTCTATCTCACCCTTATCCATTAAAAAACTGAAAATCTCCCTTAGGATTATCCACAAAATTTTCGGCCACTTTTAGGGAGGAGAGAATCCAAATTCAACTGGGATTTTCTTGCTTGAATTTCCCTTGAACCTTATCCACAAAAACCGAAAATATCTAGGAGGATTTCCCTCCACAATTTTCGACCATTTTAGTTAGGATTGGGATTCAAAATTCAAGTAAGATTCAAACAAGATTTTCCTCTATATAATCCAACTCAAATTCAAATTCTAACCCTGTGGAATTATCCATAAAGAATTCGAATTCCACTTGGACTGTGATTCAAAATTTGAATTTCAAAATTCAAAATTCAAAATTTAAATTTAAATTTCAAATTCAAACTTCAAATTCAAATTTCAAATTTAAATTTCAAATTCATATTTCAAATTCAAAATTTAAATTTCAAATTTCAAAATTCAAATTTCAAAATCCACAAAAAAGTTGTATTTCAAATTTTTGTTCTCAGGGATAATTTCCTACAACTCCAATCCAATCTCAAATAAAATCATGGCAACTTTATTTGGAGTTTGAATAATTGTGTACTCTATTATCTAAAACAAAATATGAATTCAACCGGAGAGAATTTTGTCCACCATCCTAATCCTATGTCAATACCATCCATGCAAAATCAACTAGCCAATAAGCATACACAAATCAATTTGCCAACAGTTAAGGGATTACGTGGAGCCAGTAGAGGGACCAATTGGACATATATAATCGGGCTCCCGTGAATCCATATGATCATCATTCTGTACTGAATAACTCAATCATATGATCACTAATTTCAGAGTCACACCACTATAAACCTAAAACTGAACTCCCAATTATATACTGTATTACGAAAGCCTGTGACAAGCTCATGTCCAATGACCTTGTCATGTATGAAGAACCCTCATATGATATCTATGATCAGCCTTAGGTCAAAGTCCATTTAATCTTACTGATCAGGCTATCTTAAAGTTCCATTATACTACCGAATAAGAAAATGATTATTCACAATATGTGAATAAGAAGTCATCTGCCCAGTAAACGACCCAAGCCCTTGTCCATTTTCACATCCAGTATAATGCATTTAAGAGGATACCTTTAATTAGGTTTAGGCTTAAGCAAGTTTGATTAAGTTTGCCTATAAAAGGCATACTTTGCACAAGGGTTTTGTTCTTTCATTCGGTACCCCAAAACACAGCACTCCTTCTCCCTTTCTTTCTTGCTGCAGCCAACCCTTTCCATCAGTCAAAAGCCTCCATTTTCAAGCCTTAAATCATACTAAAAACTTACCAAAAATCAAGCCTCATAAGCTTGTGTTAGGAGGATTTGAATCTAAGTCGTTCTAAGGCACCAAGGGTCAATTTTCAAAATCCAATCTTTGTAGTTTTAGTTTTTGTTTTGGTTTGATTGTTAAGAGAAAAATTTTGGTATTGTTTCTTGCAAAACCTGACCTCATTCTCTTTAGGTTCCCACGACCATTTTGGTTGCTCAAGCCTTAGTTCAAAATCATGTTTGGTTCAAAGCTCAAAGGTAAAAACTGAAATCTTCCCTTTTGTGATTTAGTGATTTTAAGTTTTTGATCAAGGCCATTTATGTGTATTTGTTTATGCAAATGGTTTGTAATAATTTTATATTGAGCCCTTAGCTTTCCATTTTTAAGTTTATGTGGTTGTGATTGTATATTCCATTTTTACGAATGGTTGTTAGTATGTGTGATGCGATGAACGTATAGGGATGTAGCTGGACATAAATCTGTCCCCAGGAAAGACCATGGATTTTGGCCATTTTGACCCATAGATGTGTTTACAATAAAGTTATACCACTTGTAAAGGTATTATGCCAAAATCATAATATAGAAGAAGCCACATGGGAATGGGAAGAAGATATGAGAAGAGACTTCCCAGATTTGTTCTAATTTTTGAGGACGAAAGTTTTGTAAAGGGGGTAGGTTGTAAGGATCACCCCGTTCATGTAACCTAGTTTCCATATAATGAGAAATTAAGGAATAATTTGATGCCTTTTAATGCAAATTTAAAGAACACGGTCATGTACCCAGCTGTGTAAACAGCCGTGTTGTTAGGAAATGCCCTAAGCATTAGAGACATTTTGATGTATTTATTTTGAACTAGATAATAAAATTATATATAGAGGTTATTCATTACATTGCTATCTGTCCTTGTTTTATTTACATGTTAAAGTAAATGTAAGCAAATATAGCTCCCTGACTACTTGTGTTAAACTGTTAGAACGTTGCATGCAATGGACTTTTGTATGCGAGACGACAATGTTCTAAAGTTAGCGGTCTAAACTATGGTCTGTAGTCTATGGGGTTAGATCGAGCATCTAACTCATGTTAAGACTATTATGTTGTCTAAAGCCTTGGAGGGGACGGTTTGTCTTGACTGTCTGGAGCTGGACTCCCAAGTAGAGACATAGATATGTTGCTTGGTGGTGACATATTAGACTGGGACTAAAGCGTGATTGATCTACGAAGTCCACTTTTAGTGGATCAATCTGCTTTTGACGTTCATTATGCAGAAACCTTAATCCTGAGTAAAAGGACAGCTTCATGTATATGACTTGTGTACTTTGATATTCCAATGGCTAAAGTATCTCAGAGGTAGTAAGCTTATAGACCGGTTCGTTGGGTGCATGACTTGTATACGATGAAGGGTTCGTTTACAGATGTTGGAATCATAGCTCTAATGAGGAGTTAAGGGTATCCTCTTAAAGGCATTATACTGAATGTGAAAATAGACCAGGCCTTGGGTCGTCTGCTGGGCGGATGACTTCTTATTCATATATAGTGAATAATCATTTTCTTTATTTGGTAGTATAATGGAACTTTAAGATAGCCTGATCAGTAGGATTAAACGGACTTTGGCCTAAGGCTGATCATGGATATCATATGAGGGTTCTGCATACATGACAAGGTCATTGGACGATAGCTTGTCACAGGCTTATGTGATACGATATATAATTGGGAGTTCAGTTTCAGGTTTATAGTGGTGTGACTCTGAAATTAGTGATCATATGATTGAGTTGTTCAGTAAAGAATGATGATCATATGGATTTGCGAGAGCCCGATTATATATGTCTAATCAGTCCCTCTACTAGCTCTACATAATTCCTTAACGATTGGCAAATTGATTAGTGTATGCTATCGGCTAGTTTATTATGCATGGATGGTGTTAACATAGGATTAGGATGGTAGGCAAGATTCTCTCCGGTTGGATTCAGATTTTGTTCTGGATAATAGAGTACACAATTATTCGAACTCCAAATAAAGTTGCCATGATTTTATTTGAGATTGGATTGGAGTTGTAGAAAATTATCCATGAGAACAAGAAATTGAAATACAACTGTTTTGTGGATTTTGAAATTTGAAATTTGAAATTTGAAATTTGAAATTTGACATTTGAATTCTGAATTTAAAATTTGAATTTGAAATTTGAATTTGAAATTCAAATTTGAAATTTGAATTTGAAATTCAAATTTGAAATTCAAATTTGAAATTTGAATTTGAAATTCAAATTTGAAATTTGAAATTTGAAATTTGAAATTCGAATTTGAAATTTGAAATTTGAATTTTGAATTTTGAATTTGAAATTCGAATTTGAAATTTGGAATTCAAATTTTGAATCACAGTCCAAGAGGGATTCGAATTTGTTGTGGTAAATCCATAACGAATGAAATTCGAATTTGAGTTGGATATGGAGAGGAAAATCTTGTTAGAATCCTACTTGAATTTTGAATCCAAATCCTAAATAAAGATGGACGAAAATTTTGAGGATTATCCTCAATGGATTTTCAGATTTTTGTGGATAAGATTCAAGAAAAAATTCAAGTTTCAATCCCAGTTGAATTTGGATTCTCTCCTCCCAGATAATGGCCCAATTTTTGGAGTGAATCTCCTAGGGGATTTTCGGTTATTTTGGATAAGGATGAGATAAGATTCAAGCTTGAAAATCCTGGTGGAATTTTGATTCTCCCTTATCCAAAAGTGGCTGAATTTTTGTGGAGATTTTCTCCTTTGAATTTTTAGATTTTTTGGTTGAAAAAGGGAGATAAAATTCTAGTTAAAATCTTGTTTAGATTTGGATTGGATTTATCCTAAAGTGGCCGAATTTATTGTTGGGATTTTTCCCTTGGAAAATTCGAATTTTGTGCTTGTGGATAAGGGAGAATATCTTCTCCTAATCCAATTCGAATTCAGAGAATCAATTTATGCCAGTCTATAAATAGAGATCCTGCCACTCCAGTTCTCTCAGACCACAGACTCTCAACTGAGCAGGCTTATTGTTGCACAGCCCACCGTGAAAATAAGTTCTTTAGAGATCTGGGTGGTCGGAAGAAGACTAGCAGTGCTAGCATACCGATCGAGGTTCAGAGTGCCCACACACTTAGCCATTCGGGAATTGGAGAATAGTAGAGAAGGCTAGTTGGTTGAAGCCCTCCGGTCATTCTCCTCCTGCAAGATTGGCGTCCTTAAGGTATGAGTTTTAATTGTTGTTGGTTTATTGTATATGGTATCAAGAGATATCTAACGATCTGAAAAAATTTTATTGTTCTGCTGTGCCACTCTGATACGTTTTTTACCAGTTTATTTTTCTACACGTGTACCATTCAGACTGTTGAAATGTTAGAAGCTGTGTGAGTAAACATGGTCGTGTAGTGTAACACAGTCAGGTACACGGCCGTGTGAGTAGCCATGTATCGCTCGGGTTGATGAACGTGTAAAAGGCCGTGTTTAAGAATAGGACCGTGTTGAGGAATTTTCAACTAGTACACACCCGTGTTGCCTTATACACGCCCATGTAGAAGGCCGTGTATTGAGTTGAGAGCCACGGTAAAGACTTTCATAATTCGTGAAACCTAATTACTAGGTAATGAGTAATCAAGTTGAAAAATACAGTATAATTTCTAGTTAAATAAATTAAACAGGAATAGCAATATTTAATTACTATTCATGCAGTGAAATGGGCGACCGACAGTGAAATCGATCCACCCTATTATGTGTATAAGTGTATAAGATATGCAGTATCAGGAAACTAGTCCAGACGACCATTTCCTGATAAAAGACTGGTGAACAGATCACCAGAACGCTCAGACAGAGCATCTAAGCACAATAACGAGAAATACCCTAGTAGATGTGTAGTATCGAGAACAAAGGTCCAGATGACCTTTCCTCACTTAGAAACTGACAAAATCAAAGTTAAAACACTCAAACTAGCCAGTCAGATAGAAAACAGTAAATAGTGAAAAATGTAGTTTCAGGCTAATGGCCAAGACGACCTTAATTTGACATAAAACTGATATATTAACAGTCAGTAGGCTCAATCTAGTCAATTGGGCATAAAACGAGAATTTTTGTTTGGAAGATACGTAGTATCAGGAAGAGGGTCAAGACAACCTTATCTTACCCCGAAATTGATATATTTAGACTTAGAACGCCCAAATTAGTCAATCGGGCACCTGACACATTTTTCAAGATGGGGTCATATAGATCTCAAAAATTGGTCCAGACGACCTCGATGGACATAAAACTGATAAATTGAAATCAGCATGTCTAAATTAGTCAAGAGAGACTGTGTTTGAAATTTCACATGGGAATGCCTCGTTTTACGTGTGCAGGACAACACAGTGTAGACACAAACACAGTATAGAAAATGAATATTAAATTGGTATAGAATGGGCTTTTAGATAGTACAAATTGACCAGGAATTGACAGTATGAAAATCAGATTCAGAATATCCAATTTTGGGTGAAAACTAGAACACTGCCGAAAATAGGTCGGATATCGAATGGTAGAAATTAGACTACAAAAAGAGGACTTTGCAGATGAAAATTTCCCCTAGAAAACCATGTGCAAGCAGCTTACATAGCCCTAAAATGTGGGAAAAGTTTTCCCTAAAGTTAGGGATATGTTGGATAACTTTTGAATAAACAATTCCAAATTTCCCTACATGGCCAAGAAAAAAATTTTGTTTGTTTTGGCCTTCCCCATGCGTGCAGCCCACAACTTCCAAGGGGCTGAAATGGGTAGGTTTTTGTTCCCTAATTAGGCAAAAAATGTGGATAATTAAGTGTGCTTAAGCTTAGTTAAGTTGGGTTAGTTTTGCCTAAAAAAGGCATACATGACTCAAGGGTTTACTTTCTTACTTTTGCACCTAAAAACACAACCCTTTCTTTTCTTTCTTTTCTTGCTACAGCCAACACCTTCAAGCCCCCAAAACCACCATTTTTCAAGCCAATATCCTACCAAAAGTTTACCAAAATTTAGCCCCCTTCAAACTTGTGATAAGAGGTTTTCATTTCAAGCCATTTCAAGGATATTCAAGGGCAAGTTTTTAGAAACTATCTTTGTGATTTCTAGTTATTATTTGGGTTGATGTTAAGAGAAAATTTTTGGTGTCTTTGCTGGTATAAACCAACCCCAATCAATTTGGTTCACATGGCCATTTCAGTCACTCAAGCCTTTAATTTGGATTTGTGCTTGGTTCATAGCATAAGAAGTAAAACCGAAACCCTTTTTGGAAGTTTAGTTATTTTTTAAGTTTTAGATCAAGAAATTTATGTGTATTTTTTATGCCATAGGTTGTAATAAGTTTATTTTGAGCCCTTAGCATTTCATTTTTAAGTTATGTGGTTGTGTAGTTATGATTTACATTTTTACGGATGGACGTGTGTATGTGTAAGCATGAACGTTTAAGGAAGGGCTAGACACATAATCTATCCCCAAGAATGGACCACGGGTTTTGGTCATTTTGACCATGTTAGATTCTAAATTTGGGATTTGGTAAAACGTAAAGTTTTAAGGAAATTTCATTACAGTCGTTTTTTATCAAATAGATTTTGGCCAAAAATGACATGAAGATAGGTTTTTTGAGTGGTTTTCCTTCGGTGTCCAAAACTAGGACTAAAAATCCGAGCCCAAACACAGTGTCGAGTTTTGTTAAAAATGGACCACTTAGAGTCCGAACCAGATCTATAGCTCAACATGAAAGTTGTAGATCTCATTGAACCTTTAAGATGCCCTATGCGTATTTTAAAAATTTTGCTGTTTCTGGCCTCAAATAGAGCCGTATTTAAAATAGCGTAAGACTGGAATTTTTGCAAAAAAAAAACTAGGCGCAAGTAGCCACGGATTTAGTAAGATTAGGACCTATTCAAGTTAGATTTGAGCTCTAAGGTAAACACGAGAATTGTTCATCTCGTCGAGAATGAAAAATCTTATGCTCGCCAAATTTACAAACTAAGTCGTTTCAAACACATTTTTAAAATAGTTTGGTAAGTGGTACAAAGACCACCTTCAAAATGTGGCACCCAAAATATGTTTTACACACTTTAAAATGAAAAGTTGTATTTAATAAAACGTCCCCCACCTTCCAATGGCGTGATAAGGGGATGGTTTTAAAGAATGTGATTTTCTCCAAAAATTTTATAAGGCAACCAAAACAATTTTCAAAAATAACTAAAACAATAGTGATAGCCCGGTAGGCTACCACACCAAACAAGCAATAGTAACCCGGTAGACTACCTAGTTAATGATGTGCGAGGTAACCAGTCAGTTAACTGGTCGGTAACCAGTAAAGGAGCGTGTTTTGAATGATATGGTGAGGAATGATGATTAGTTTATCAAGTAGACAAGTTAATCAAACACAATAGAAGACAGACACCAAATTCCCAAAGTAGAGCAGTAGGGTACCGATAGGCCTCGATACCATACTACGATATAAGTTACAGTCACTAATGGCAAAAGTGACCTAAGAACACTGTAATTAATTTGTGGAACAATAAATTAATTAAACACGCCTAGAGAATCAAATCTGAATAGAGAGCAAGTTAGTACTGATGGTAATCGATACCAAGCGATTTTATCTGCTTTAGTCACTAACAGTATTAGTGACTCAGCAAAAGTATTGATGAGATACGTTATTAATGATAGGTAGTAACCTGTAAGTCGACAAAGGCGAGAGTACGAGTTTGCTTGTAAACTAGGTAAGTACAACTCTACCTACAGCATGAATAAAATGAGTTTGAAATGATGATTTTACAGTACGTTAAGTATGCATACCGTGCACACGTTGTTGCATAGCATGTATAAGAGCATATAGTTTCACAATCGAGTAGATTGATGAAAGAATAAGTTAGATGGTATATATCCCTAACGCGTAGGTTTAGGGATAGTTTAGTAGAAATATGGCAAGATCTGATAAACAATTGGGTAATTGTTAAGCGTGTCGTACCGGCCTCTCAAGCTAGAAGAGGTTTCTCAGTTTAAGTATGACGAGCCCAAGCCGAGGCTCAGAATATATAACGAGCCCAAGCCGAGGCTTAGAATATATAACGAGCCCAAGTTGAGACTCATAAAGAAAGTATGGTCTCGGTGAATCCTGGATCCACGCGCACTCGGTACTGACACGCGGGCCCCAAGTAGACATTAGAAAGAAAGAGAACATTGAAGCATAAAATGAGCATAATCGGACCATGCATTGTCACAATATAGTTCACTATGCTTCCATCTATAGTAAGATGCATTCAGTACATGATGTTTTCTGCTATGCATATAGTATGTGAAGTTTTGTATTCATTAATATGATATGTGATGATCTGGTATATGATATGTTAAAGTAGTATATGTTGATACCTGGTATGCTTATATGGTTTTAAATATGTACTATGTTTCAAATATGTTTTGCAGACGACATGTTGTACTTACTGAGTATAAAGCTCACGAAGTGTGTTCATGCTGTAGGTAAGCGTCCTATGGCATAATCAATAATAGACGATGACGGCGGTGGAGGCAGGTGTGAGGGCAAGGTTATGGATACACCGCGAGTTAATCTTCCACATAGCTTGAGTAATCGGCATTTTTAAATAGTAACAATTAGACAGTATTTTTTAAATAATAACAGTTAAACAGTATTTTTGAATAGTAATAGTTAAACAATATATTTTGAATAGTAAATAGTTAAACAGTATTATAAGTGTGTATGTGTAATTGAACTCCCAATAATTTAGGCGATGTATATTTAAAGTATACATACGTGAATAGTAGCCTTCAAGAGAAAAAAAATCCCTAAAATTATGGTATCTAAGTAAGTAAGTTTAAGCATCAGTTTCAAAGTAAAGGTATAAGTAGTAGTTTTTAAGTGACAGTCCGGGCCACTCAGGGCACGGGACGCCACATCAAATGGCCCTTGTAGAGCTAAAGGAGCTCCAAGCCCAGCTAAAGGGCTTAATAGACAAGGGATTCATTCGATAGGGTTGTTCAACCTGGGGAGCACCCGTACTATTCATGAAGAAGAAAGACGGAACACTGAGAACATGCATTGACTATAGAGAGTTGAACAGGATTATGATTAAGAACAAGTATTTGTTGCCATGGATTGACGATCTATTTGATCAACTCCGAGACACTGTAGTGTTCTCAAAGATCGATCTGCATTCAAGGTACCATCAACTATGAATCAGGGATGAGGATGTACCTAAAATAGCCTTTCGAATGCGGTACTGACACTACGAGTTTCTTGTTATGTCATTTAGACTAACAAAAGCTCCAGCCGCCTTCATAGATTTAATGAACCACATGTTCAAGGACTATTTGGATAAGTTTGTCATTGTATTCATCGATGACATACTTATATACTCCAAGATGAAGGAGGAGCATGAAGAGCACCTAATGATTGTCTTGCGCGTGTTGTAGGATCATCAGCTGTACGGCAAGTTCTCCAAGTATAAGTTTTGATTGGAAAAGGTTCATTTGCTAGGCCACGTAGTCTCCAAGGAGGGAGTATCCATCGACCCAGCAAAAATTGATGCAGTTAGCACGTGGCCAGCCCCAAAGAACATGACAGAAATACACAGTTTCCTAGGATTAGCAGGATATTATCGGTGCTTTGTCGAAGGCTTTTCGAAGCTAGCCACCCCACTTACAACGCTTAGCAAGAAAGGAAAAAGGTATGAGTGGACCGATAAGTGTGAGGAGAGCTTTCAAGAGCTGAAATGAAGACTCACAAGCGCTCCAGTGCTGACCATTCCAGATGCTAGTCAAGGAAGCTTTGTGATCTATAGCGACGCATCTAAAATCGGGTTAAGAGCTGTGTTGATGTAGAGTAGTAGTAGAGTAGTCGTATATGCTTCACGACAGCTCAAGGACCACGAGAAGAAATATCCTATGCATGATCTGGAGCTAGCAGTGATAGTTTTTGCACTGAAAATATGGAGGCACTACCTCTACGAAGTCAAGTGTGAGATTTACACCTACCACCAGAGTCTTAAGTATATATTCATGTAGAAAGAGCTCAACATGAGGCAGCGGAGATAGCTAGAGTTGGTCAAGGATTACGACTGCGAGATTCACTATCCGGGAAAAGCCAACAAGGTAGCTAATACATTAAGCTGAAAGCATTCCACTTTGCTTATAGCTATCAGTGCCTTGCTGAAAGCTTTACAGAGGGGTCTGTGTAGCAGTGAGATTGAGATTCTGACAAGTAAGTTGCCTGACATGACCCTCCAATCGACACTCCTAGATGAGATCATGGGTAGTCAAGAACTTGATTTGACCCTGGCTAAGTCCAGAAAGGAAGCTACAAAGGAAAAAGGTTCAGAGTTTAGAGTCTCTAAGAACGGCATACTCTACTATACGGATAGGGTATGTGTGTCACAATAAAGAAATTTTACTGTTCTCAGAAATTTCGTATAACATGTGTACACAATGATTTTTATGTGGATAATTGTAAAACATATGATTTAACACTATTTAGAATGCAATGAAATGTTATAACCATGCCAACGTAAGTGTGAGTAAGGATGGAAAATTTTACTGAACTGAAATCGGACAAATGATGCCTTTTCAGTTTCAAAATTTTTAGAAATATATTGTAAACCACTAAAAGATGGAATACTTACGACATGGATTTTTAGTCAAACTGGAGTGAAATAAGGAAAACCGATCTCACGGACAGCCTCAAAAACTCGTCTACGCAATTTCGGTGCAAAACCGTTCGGTTTGACTTTTAGTCAAAAAGTTTGACCTAAATTAATGAGAGGAGTCAAAGATTGAATGTTAAATTTTGAATGGATGTAAGATTACATCCAAATCCAAGGGTTAGGGTTTAAAGTTACTTTAATCCGATGGTTAGGAAGCAAAGTCAACATGAAAAGTCAAAGGAAACTTAACAAAAATTTCAAGAAAATTCTAGGGTTCATATGTGGCGGATTTTGAGAGGAAAAACAGAAAAAAAAAAAATCTGCCCAGTTATGCTTAATTACAAAACAGCCCTTAAAGGTTTGGAAAATTACACAAAAAACAAGCAAAAAGGTCCCCAAAAGGTTTGCAAATTAGTCCCTCCTTTTTGGCTCCATTTATACACAGTTTTGGCAGCCATAAAAACCAGAAAAAAATTTTGTTATTCAGCCTCCATAGTAGCCGTGACTCCTTCCCATAAAAACAAAAGACAATTCTTCAAGTTTCTTCACAAAAAGGGTGCAAAATACATCCCTAAGCTTAAGAGATCAACTTAGCAAGGTGAGCTTCTATTTTTCTAATCTTTCTTCTCATTTTCTTGGTTGAAAAACCATGGGATATGGGCTGTTTTGAAGTGGAAAATTTTCAGTTTTTGTTTGATTGATTTTGCTTCAAAAGGGTGTTAATGGTGTAAGGTTAAAACAAGTAAGGATTAAGAGCATGAAAAACCAAGTTTCAAGCACCCTTTGTGCACAAAATCCATGTGCTTTTCATGGTAGGAAAGGGTGAAAAATTTTTGATACAAACCTTGATTTATTGGTGTTGTTGTTATGTTATTGTATGGAAAAGTATTATTAAAACTTGAAACACAAATTTTGTGTGTGTTCAAGTGTAAAACCTGTGTGATACCCTAGGAGAGATGGAAAATTTTGTGTTGATGAATTTCTACTGTAAATATGGTATTGATTATGGGTTGGACTCAAGAAATGGAAATGGAAATGAAAACAAAAATTTTGAGTTGATTTTCTAAGAAAATCCGTCAGTTAGGAAAAGTTTTGAAGGAAAATTTTTACTTGTTTAGGGTAATGTTTTTAACTTTATAAAGTATGTTGTTATGTAATGAAATTATGGATAAAGTTAGGGACAAGAAAATTTTGAATTTTGGTGCTTGTTTGGCAACAAAATCTATAGCTAGGTTTTGGTGAAAATGAGAAATTTTGTTAGGATTTTGTGAATGTGTAAGCTATGTATTAAACCGGGCCTAAAAACGAGAAAGAACGGGTTGAAATCCCGTTGGAAAAGATTAGGTTTTAATGGAAAATTTTACGTGAAAAGTTTGTAACTTTTACATAAAATTAGGTTTGTGGTATAGTACATGGCAGGATAGAATATGTTAGGTGGTTTCAAGGTATTTCCTAAACACCAGGAACCTAGAATCTTAGCGGAAATACTGTCGAAATTTTCAGGATGCCCAAAGGGCAATTTGGTAAACGAAAGGTGAAAATAGGATCAAGAATTGGAAACCCAAGCCTCCTCAGAGACCTAGGCTCGAGAAAGGGCAATGGACGATTTCAAAAGTAGTGAAATGCCTGTTTGAGGTCCCCAAAGGTTAGAAAAACGAGAAATGACCACGAGGGTCGGAATAGTACCACCCAAGGGTCGATGAATAGTAATCCGAGCATTTCGGCAGGACATGTCGTAAAAGCTCGATAAGGCTTAAGAAAAATTATTTTATGATTTTTGAGACTAAAAAACCCAGTTAAAACATTGAAATGGAAGTTTTAAGGTCTAAGGTCCCTTTAGGGGTAAAATGGTCGTTTTGATCAAAATTTTCTAAAATGCTAGAAAAAAACCGTAAAAGCCTCATAATGGTTTAATTAAATTCCTAAAAGCCAAAATAGAGCTGTAAATCAGAAAAACAAGGGAAAATCTCGCTAAGGATGAAATGGTCGTTTTGTCAAAAGAGAGGTGCAAAATGGTCATTTTGTTAAAAAGTTAAGAAAAGTCATATTAAGGCCCGAAATAGTATCTTAAGGCTTTAATTAAGGTTTGAATGATTAAATTCAAAATTTTAAATAGTACACGGGCGTGTAGTCAATGATTCATAAGCCGGAAAGATACACGGCCGTGTAATAAGTACAAAATTGAAAAATGAACCCTTAAATGTATAATTGGGGTTCCAGAATCAGAAATTTTATATTTTCATGATATTTTAAATATGAAATGAATAGTAAAAATAACCGTGATTTATTTCGGTTATAGGGATTCAACCAAAAGGCGATAAAAGGACGTCGGTTAACCTAGGCAAGGAAATGCTGGCTAAATATCTGTAAGTTCAGACATTTATTTATCTACAACATGAATTTACTTAATATGTTTATATGCTATGTATAACATGTAAATAAGCATCAAGGTGCTATATGCACACTAACGTGAAAATAAAATAATCACGAACAATGAATGCAATGTAAAAGTGTTCCAAACCCAGGAGGCAACAATAATGCCACCGGTCAGGAACCACATGAAAGATGGTAATAAAACCAATATTGGCGTACCGGCCTCCCACATAGGTGGAGGTTCCTCATGTTATATTATGTTATGTTATGTTATATCAAGATCATGTAGACTGTAGAGGATTGGCCAGTGGGTCGCTCCCCAGAGTCCCTCTCAGTCATGCGCGCACTACGGTACGACCAATCATAGGGCCCAAAACCAGAACCTAATGTAAGATAAGACCTAAGACTTAAGAATTGTCATAATTGAGCATAATATGTACTAACTTTATGCGTAGCATCTTAGGCAAAGTCAACATGAATAGTGTCAGTCAAAGTCAACTTTACTATTCATGATCATAAGTCAAAGTTACTATTCATGTAAATAGTTTTTTTATGATTTTAAGTTTATGTTCTGGTATTTATGTTTGAACTTACTGAGCTTGTCGCTCACAAGTTTATTTATGTTGCAGGTAAGAAGCCTGTACATCAATAGACAGTGGATGGATGAGGAGTTGGATCTGCATCTGCCGCTAGGGCTGGGCGAGGAGAATGGTCCTGCTGATGTTTTTCACTGAGCAATTCTGAACCATGTTTTGAAACAATGTATCATGATGTAAATTTAGTACGACAAAGTATGATATGTATTTTAGTATATGTTTTCTGATGTTTTACAACTTTATGGTTTCATGATTGTTAAAAAAAATATATATCCTGAGTTTTCATGATAAAATTTTAAGTTTAAAATAGGAATGGTAAATGATTAAAATAAGTTACAAGTAAGTTACCGGCGATGCATTGAGGTGACAGTCTATCATAGTAGGCTCCAAAGCTCTACTATGCTAGTACTGTTAACCTCCATGAATGGTGGGCTATCACAGTTGGTATCAGAGCGGTTGACCATGTCCCTCAAGGCCTGAAGCGCATCCCATTCGTCGATCCAAGTAAGTTGAGTGTATTTTTCAATTAGTAAGATGTTTATTTGCACTAAGTGAACCTTATGTAGGAACTAGATGAGGAGACCACCGTACATCCGACCACATCCATACAGAGCAAGGGGTCCTCCAAGGGTGTGGATTAGACCCATAATTAGGCCATCCCCACCCCGACGACTGACGGTACGCTCTCCGGCACCGGCAAACCTTGCCACTCCACGAGCAGAGGCACCGGCGACCACCAGGGCACCAAGCCCTCTACCAGTACTCCATCCACCACCAATAGTCATCGATATCCCCGTAGTGGGTAGACGAGATCATATTGGATCGAGAGCATTTACTAGAACTACCCAAGCTTTTAGGGCATGTTGGCCACCTATATTTGATGGAGGATGTCAGTCAGTACTAGTACAAGACTGGCTGCACACTGTAGAGATCATTTGCCGATCATAGGACATAGACCGGGATTACTGGGTCATTCTCACAATGAGTACTTTCCAAGGAGATGCCCGAGTATACTGGGAGTTCTGTGATCAAGATGCATTGCTGAGGCTTAATTGGGCCAACTTCTGCTTGACTATGAGATAGTAATTTTCTCGAAGGAGCCCAGAGATGACTCCAGTCCCTTCGGTAAATGAGGAAAGTACGACGTCGCCTATATTACCTTGAATAACAAACGTTAGGGATTATCTTCAGAGAGTTGAAAGATTTCAGATGATGCCTGGGGATACGGTGCTGACATGTGCAGTGCGATTTGATGAGAATGTTGCTGAAAGGTGCCCACTCCTAAAATTTTCCGATAAAGATTTTCATGAAATATTCTGGAAAGGACTCACCGCAGAGTTGAAACGAAGGGTAAGTCTACTTCATTCCATTCCTAAGCGTGAGTTTGTTGCTAGCACCATTAAAGTTGAAAGGGTGCTGTAGGAAAATAAATCGGTAAAAACGTATCAGAGTGGCGCAATGGAACAATAAAAATTTTTAGATCGTTAAATATCTCATGATGCCATATACAATAAACCAACAACAATTAAAACTCATACCTCAAGGATGCCAATCTGCAGGAGGAGAATGACCGGAGGGCTTCAACCAACTAACCTTCTCTACTATTCTCTAATTCTCGAATAGCTGAGTGTGTGGGCACTCTTAACCTCGATCGGTATGCTAGCACTGCTAGTCTTCTTTTGACCACCCAGATCTCTAAAGAACTTATTGTCACAGTGGGCTGTGCAACAATAAGCCTACTCACCTTAAAGTCAGTGGTCTGAGAGAACTGGAGTAGCAGGACCTCCATTTATAGACCTGCATGAGGTGATTCTCTAAATTCGAATTGGATTAAGAGAAGATATTCTCCCTTATCCACAAGCACAAAATCTGAATTTTCTAAGGGGAAAATCCCAATAATAAATTCGGTCACTTTTGGATAAATCCAATCCAAATCTAAACAAGATTTTAACTAGAATTTTATCTCCCTTTTTTTAACCAAAAAATCTGAAAATTCAAAGGAGAAAATCCCCACAAAAATTCGATCACTTTTGGGTAAGGGAGAATCAAAATTTCACTAGGATTTTCAAGCTTGAATCTCATCTCATCCTTATCCAAAATAACCGAAAATCTCCTAGGAGATTCACTCCAAAAATTCAACCATTATCCGGGAGGAGAGAATCCAAATTCAACTGGGATTGAAACTTGAATTTTCCATTGAACCTTATCCACAAAAATCCGAAAATCCATTGAGGATAATCTTCAAAATTTTCGTCCATCTTTAGTTCGGATTTGAATTCAAAATTCAAGTAGGATTCTAACAAGATTATCCTCTCCATATCCAACTCAAATTCGAATTTCATTCCTTGTGGATTTACCACAACAAATTCGAATCCTACTTGGATTGTGATTCAAAATTTGAATTTCAAATTTCAAATTTGAATTTCAAATTCAAATTTCAAATTTCAAATTCCAAATTTCAAATTTAAATTTCAAATTCAAATTTCAAATTCAAATTTCAAATTTCAAAATTCAAAATTCAAAATTCAAATTTCAAAATTCAAATTTCAAAATCCACAAAATAGTTGTATTTCAAATTCTTGTTCTCATGGATAATTTTCTACAACTCCAACCCAATCTCAAATAAAATCATGACAACTTTATTTGGAGTTCGAATAATTGTGTACTCTATTATCCAAAATAAAATCTGAATCCAACCGGAGAGAATCTTGTCTACCATCCTAATCCTATGTCAACACCATCCATGCATAATAAACTAGCCAATAGCATACACAAATCAATTTGCCAAACGTTAAAGAATTGTGTGGAGCTAGTAGAGGGACTAATTGGACATATATAATCGGGCTCCCATAAATCCATATGATCATCATTCTTTACCGAATAACTCAATCATATGATCACTAATTTCAGAGTCACACCACTATAAACCTGAAACTAAACTCCCAATTATATACCGTATTACGTAAGCCTGTGACAAGCTATCGTCCAATGACCTTGTCATGTGTGCAGAACCCTCATATGATATCCATGATCAGCCTTAGGCCAAAGTTCGTTTAATCCTACTGATCAGGCTATCTTAAAGTTCCATTATACTACCGAATTAAGAAAATGATTTTTCACCATATGTAAATAAGAAGTCATCTGCCCAGCAGACGACCCAAGGCCTTGTCCATTTTCACATTCAGTATAATGCCTTTAAGAGAATACCCTTAACTCCTCATTAGAGCTATGATTCTGATATCTGTAAACGAACCCTTCATCGTATACAAGTCATGCACCCAACGAACCGGTCTATAAGCTTACTACCTCTGAGACGCTTTAGCCATTGGAACATCAAAGTACACAAGTCATATACATGAAGCTGTCCTTTTACTCAGGATTAAGGTTACTGCACGATGAACGTCAAAAGCAGATCGATCCACTCAAAGCGGACTTTGTAGATCAATCACGCTTTAGTCCCGGTCTAATATGTCACCACCAAGCAACATATCTATGTCTCTACTTGGGAGTCCAGCTCCAAACAGTCAAGACAAACCGTCCCCTCCAGGGCTTTAGACAACATAATAGTTTTAACATGAGTTAGATGCTCGGTCTAACCCCATAGCCTACAGACTATAGTTTAGACGGCTAACTCTAGAACATTGTCTTCTCGCATACAAAAGTCCAATGTTCTAATAGTTTAACACAAGTAGTCAGGGAGCCATATTTGCTTACATTTACTTTAACATGTAAATAAAACGAGGACAGATAGCAATGCAATGAATAACCTCTATATATAATTTTATTATCCAGTTCAAAATAAATACATCAAAAATGTCTCTAATGCTTAGGTCATTTCCTAACAATCTCCCACTTGCCCTAAGCCAGCAGATGTGCCATGTTACGCATCCCAATCGCCTCTACGTGCCTCTCAAAGCTTCTAGCCACCAAAGTCTTAGTAAAGGGATCGGCAATGTTGTCCTCGGACGCGATCTTACATATATCTACTTGTCCTGTCTCCACGTGCCCTCTAATAATATGATATCTCCGATCTATGTGCTTGGTCCTCTTGTGGTGTCGAGATTCCCTTGTGTTGGCAATAGCCCCAGTGTTATCACAGTAAAGTGTGATAGGCTTGTCAACACCCGGAATGACCTCAAGGTCTCTAAAGAACTTGTAGAGCTAAACCGCTTCTTTAGATGCCTCAGCCGCAGCCACATATTCAGCCTCCATAGTACAGTCAGCTGTGCAGCCCTGCTTCATGCTCCTCTACACAATGGTGCCTCCTCCGAGCAAAAACACTGATCCAGATGTCGATTTCCTCGAATCCTTACAAGTCCGGAAGTCTGAGTCCGTGTATTCTACAGGTGTTAGGTTCCCTCCAGAATACACCAGCATATAATCCCTCATTCTCTTAAGATACTTGAGTATATACTTTACTGCTTGCCAGTGCTTGGTTCCAGGATTTGCTTGATATCGACTCACCATACCTACTGCAAAACATATATCCGGGCGAGTGTAAAGCATAGCGTACATAAGGCTACCCACAATGGATGCATAAGGGACCTTACTCATACGCTCTCTTTCTTCCGATGTCTTGGGACAGTCATCCAATGAAAGAGTTAGACCGGCAATAGAAGGTTATGAACCTTTCTTTGCCTCTTGCATTGCATATTTGTCAATTATTTTATCTATGTATGAAGCTTGTGATAATGCTCTCATTTTGTTCTTTCGATCTCTGAAGAGATGAATGCCTAGAACATAATTAGCTTCTCCTAAGTCCTTTATGTCAAACTGTTGGTGTAACCAAAGCTTAACCGATGATAAGTTCCCTACATCATTCCTAATAAGTAGTATATCATCGACATAGAGTATCAGAAAGACCACTTTTCCATCCTTAATACGTTTATAAACACAGGGTTCATCAACGTTCTGCTCAAAACCAAATGTCTTAATCGCTTGATCAAACCTCTGGTTCCATGAGCGGGATGCTTGCTTTAATCCATGAATGGATCTAAGCAACTTGCAGACTTTCCTTTCTTGACCTTTCACTACGAACCCTTCGGGTTGTATCATATAGATACACTCTTCAAGATGGCCATTCAAGAATGCCGTCTTGACATCCATTTGCCGGATATCGTAATCGAGAGCCGCAGCAACGGACAGAAGAATACGGATAGACTTCAGCATAGCAACAGGCGAAAAGGTTTCATCATAATTGATTCCAGCCTTTTGTGTGTACCCCTTTGCAACCAGTCTAGCTTTGAAAGTTTCCACTCTCCCTTCCGTATCCTTCTTTCTTTTGTAGACCCATTTGCATCTAATGGGTTTTATCCCATCCGGTAAATCTATAAGTTCCCAAACAGAGTTGGATTTCATAGAATCCATCTCATTGTTCATAGCCTGTTTCCAAGATTTAGAATCAACATCATTTATAGCTTCATCATAGGTGACCGGATCATCCTCATGCTCATGAGCCTCAGCCTGGTATACCTCAGCATCATACACGAAGAAATTAGGTTTCTTTGAAACCCTCCCACTACGACGAGGCACCCTAAATTATTGATCATCTGCAAGTCCTTCACTGAAACTTGAACTTGCATCCAAGACCAAAATCTGTGGAGCAGTTCTTTCACCTGATAACTCCTCTAGCACCACTTTGCTTCAAGACTTAAAGTCATTCATATGACTTTCCTCCAAGAATGTCGCATAGGTTGAGACAATGACTTTTTGTTCCTTCGGGTTATAGAACAGACCTCCTTTAGTTCCCTTTGGATACCCTACAAACATGCAAAATTCTACAATTCTGATCTTGGTTCCAACTTCTTCGCATCTCCGTCCAGTACATGCGCCGGGCAGCCCCATATTCTCATATGTCCAAGGGAGGGCTTCCTGCCACGCCACAATTCATGCGGAGTTCTGGGAATTGATTTGCTTAGAACCTGGTTCAGAATATAGCACGCCGTTTGTAAAGCATATCCCTAAAATGATAATGGTAGCGTTGAATAACTCATCATGGACCGTACCATATCCAACAAGGTCCTGTTTCTCCTTTCGGCTACACCATTCTGTTGTAGAGTACCAGGTGCAGTTAATTGGGATAATATCCCGTTCTCTACAAGATGTCCTAGAAATTCACCGGAGAGGTATTCGCCACCTCGATTAGATCGAAGTGTCTTTATAGATTTATCCAATTGCTTTTCCACTTCCGCACGATACTCTTTGAACTTGTCAAAGGTTTCGCTCTTATGGTGCATCAGATACACATATCCATATCTCGAGTAATCATCTATAAAAGAGACATAATACTCGAACCCTCCTCATGCTGTGATGTTCGTGGGGCCACATACGTCAGTGTGCACAATTTCTAAGAGCTCCTGAGCCCTTGTACCCTTAGCTCTAAAAGACCTCTTAGTCATCTTTCCCTCTAGACAAGACTCACATTGAGGAAGACGTACCTCCTCCAGAGATTTTAAAGGACCGTCTTTCACCAATCTTTGAATCCTATCCTGATTAATATGACCAAGTCTTAAATGCCAAAGATACGCCTTGTTAGAGTGAGAAACTTTCAACCTTTTAGAGTTATCTATTAATTCAGTGTCAAGCAGTGAGTACATCTTTGGTTTGATCAAATATAGGTTTCCATCCATCTATCCAGAACAGATAAAAGACTTATTTCTATGAATATCAACTCTTTTACTAAAAGAAACTGAATAAGAATCCTTTATTAAACAAGCTACCGATATAAGGTTCCTCCTAATATTAGGAACATAAAAACAGTCTTTCAATCAAATAAACCTAAATTGATCAAAGTAAAGGTAAATATCTCCCACTGCCTCAGCCACCACCAAGCTACCGTCTCCAGTCCGCAACGAGAGGCTCCTATCATGTAGACTTTTTGTTTCCACGAACCCCTGCATAGAAACACAAACATGATTAGTGGCGCCAGAATCAATGACCCAAGTGTCTTTCGATTCTTCCACCAAACACGCTTCCAAGTAATGAAGTTCCTTACCATCCTTGCCCTTGGCAGCTAGGAATTCCCGGCAAGCCTTCTTAAAGTGACCTACCTTCCCACAACAAAAGCATTTGGACTTTTAGGGTCCCTGGGCTTCTTGTTCTTCTTCTTCTTCTTCCCATCCGAGACAGGAGGATTAAAAGAACTGGAAGCCACTTGATTCTAATTTGGCCTCTTCCTCTTCCATGAGGGTTTGGAAGATTCCGTCAAACTGGCCTCTCCTTTGGGTTGGACCACATCCCCATCCCTGATCATCCGCTCATAAGCTTGGAGTTGCTTCACGAGTTCGGTTAGTCCTAACTCATGATGGCATAGTCATGAGATGGCTCTGATACCAATTGTAGGAAAATAAATCGGTAAAAACGTATCAGAGTGGCGCAGGGGAACAATAAAATTTTTAGATCGTTAAATATCTCATGATGCCATATACAATAAATGAACAATAATTAAAACTCATACCTCAAGGATGCCAATCTTGCAGGAGGAGAATGACCGGAGGCTTCAACCAACTACCCTTCTCTACTATTCTCCAATTCTTGAATGGCTGAGTGTGTGGGCACTCTGAACCTCGATCGGTATGCTAGCACTGCTAGTCTTCTTCCGACCACCCAGATCTCTAAAGAACTTTATTGTCACGATGAGCTGTGCAACAATAAGCCTGCTCACCTGAGAGTCTGTGGTCTGAGAGAACTGGAGTGGCAGGACCTCTATTTATAGACCTGCATGAGGTGATTCTCTGAATTTGAATTAGATTAGGAGAAGATATTCTCCCTTATCCACAAGCACAAAATCTGAATTTTCTAAGGGGAAAATCCCAACAATAAATTTGGTCACTTTTGGATAAATCCAATCCAAATCTAAACAAGATTTTAACTAGAATTTTATCTCCTTTTTTTTAACCAAAAAATCTGAAAATTCAAAGGAGAAAATCCCCACAAAAATTTGGCCACTTTTGGATAAGGGAGAATCAAAATTCCACTAGGATTTTCAAGCTTGAATCTCATCTCATCCTTATCCAAAATAATCGAAAATCTCCTAGGAGATTCACTCCAAAAATTCGGCCATTATCTGGGAGGAGAGAATCCAAATTCAACTAGGATTGAAACTTGAATTTTTCCTTGAACCTTATCCATAAAAATCTGAAAATCCATTGAGGATAATCCTCAAAATTTTCGTCCATCTTTAGTTAGGATTTGGATTCAAAATTCAAGTAGGATTCTAACAAGATTAACTTCTCCATATCTAACTCAAATTCGAATTTCATTCGTTGTGGATTTACCACAACAAATTCGAATCCCACTTGGACTGTGATTCAAAATTTGAATTTCAAATTTCAGATTCGAATTTCAAATTTATATTTCAAATTTCAAATTTCAAATTTCAAATTTAAATTTCAAATTCAAATTTCAAATTCAAATTTCAAATTCAAATTTCAAATTTCAAATTTCAAATTTCAAAATCCACAAAACAGTTGTATTTCAAATTCTTGTTCTCATGGATAATTTTCTACAACTCCAATCCAATCTCAAATAAAATCATGGCAACTTTATTTGGAGTTCGAATAATTGTGTACTCTATTATCCAAAATAAAATCTGAATCCAACCGGACAGAATCTTGTCTACCATTGTAATCCTATGTCAACACCATCCATGCATAATAAACTAGCCAATAGCATACGCAAATCAATTTGCCAAACGTTAAGGAATTATGTGGAGCTAGTAGAGGGACTGATTGGACATATATAATCGGGCTCCAGTAAATTTATATGATCATCATTCTTTATCGAACAACTCAATCATATGATCACTAATTTTAGAGTCACACTACTGTAAACCTGAAACTGAACTCCCAATTATATTCCATATTACGTAAGCCTGTGACAAGCTATCGTCCAATGACCTTGTCATGTATGCAGAACCCTCATATGATATCCATGATCAGCCTTAGGCCAAAGTCCGTTTAATCCTACTGATCAGGCTATCTTAAAGTTCCATTATACTACCGAATTAAGAAAATGATTTTTCACCATATGTGAATAAGAAGTCATCTACCCAGCAGACGACCCAAGGCCTTGTCCATTTTCACATTCAGTATAATGCCTTTAAGAGAATACCCTTAACTCCTCATTAGAGCTATGATTCTGATATCTGTAAACGAACCCTTCATTGTATACAAGTCATGCACCCAACGAACCGGTCTATAAGCTTACTACCTCTGAGACGCTTTAGCCATTGGAACATCAAAGTACACAAGTCATATACATGAAGCTGTCCTTTTACTTAGGATTAAGGTTATTGCATAATGAACGTCAAAAGCAGATCGATCCACTCAAAGCGGACTTCGTAGATCAATCACACTTTAGTCCCGGTCTAATATGTCACCACCAAGCAATATATCTATGTCTCTACTTAGGAGTCCAGCTCCAGACAGTCAAGACAAACCGTCCCCTCCAGGGCTTTAGACAACATAATAGTGTTAACATGAGTTAGATGCTCAGTCTAACCCCATAGCCTACAAACCATAATTTAGACCGCTAACTTTAGAACATTATCTTCTCGCATACAAAAGTCCATTGCATGTAACGTTTTAACAGTTTAACACAAGTAGTCAGGGAGCCATATTTGCTTACATTTACTTTAACATGTAAATAAAACGAGGACAGATAGCAATGTAATGAATAACCTCTATATATAATTTTATTATCCAGTTCAAAATAAATACATAAAAAATGTCTCTAATGCTTAGGGCATTTCCTAACAGGTACAGCTAAGGGAATGCATGGAAAAGCATCAATGGGAACAGGATCATGAGGATGGGGTGTTGACATGTCTATATGGACAACCACCGATGGCTAATGACCACGAGGCCAATCCATCACGACAAAGGACAAATGCAACTCATGATCAGGGGACGTTTACGGGTGATGACTCCGGTGAGGACAAAGAAGACCCAGAGGAATTTCCATTAGGTCAAGATGAATAGGGTAGTTGAAACCTGAAATAGGTGTAAATACATGTCCACATGTAAATGTGTATGTATGTATGTATGCTTATATAAAGTAAAAAAAAAAAAGCTAAGACAAATACAATATAAATGTTACAGTCTATGTAAATGTTCGTGTATGTTATGTATGATGTAAGAAATGTTATGGAATTATATGAGATGTTTTGAAGCATTTATGCTTCGTAGTAAATTATATGTTTAAAATTTCGACTACATTCCTAATTTATTTATGGAAAATCTAACTCTTGATCATTGTGCAAGGTTAGAAGAAAGAGAATAAAATGAGTGCCTGAAGAGGACGACGCCCTACAATAGCAAATAGGTTGGAGGAATTACAAGCCCTCCTAGAAAACCAAATGAAAGAAAATGCTAAATTAAGATAGTGGGTATCTGCGAGGAAACAACGACAAGGCCAAGAAGAAGGCCATGCCTCACAGGCAGCAGAAACTATACCAGCAGCACCGCTAGCTGTACCAAAGGTTCAGCAACCCCAACCTAGGGTGAACCAGGAACCCTTATACGAACGATTTCGTTGGATGAAGCCGTCGGAGTTTAAAGGTTCGATCGATCCACTTGAGGCAGAGAAGTGGCTTTCTTCTTTGCAGATGATTCTCGAGTTCATGAATTTAACTGACTAGGAGAAGATTTTGTGTGTGTCCTTTGTACTTAAGAAGGATGCCCGTTTCTGGTGGGACATGGTCTGTATGAGGAGAGATGTGACCACAATGACCTAGGATGAATTTCTGGAGGAATTTAACCAAAAATATTACGACCCAACTGCCCTACGCCCCCAACAAAAAGAATTTGCTGAATAAAAACAAGGAAACCAGTTGATGAACAAATATGCTGACTCGGTTGTCTCGGTTGTGTCCTTATGTGGTGCCAACCGAAAGGGAAAAGATTTAAAAGATGATTGGCATGTTCAGGCCAGAAATAGCCACCTTAGTTGACAGTGGGCCAGTACCACCCACCTCAGTGGCGGACTGTGTAAGCTAAGCCCTCAGGGCTGAATATCACCTGCTCAGACAGAAATAAGAAAGAGAGAAAGTCTGGGAGGCAAAGAAAAAAGAGAAGATCCTCGCCAAGTCTGCACAAGTAGGGATGCAGACTAGACAAGGTAGTAGGTCCGGTCAGAATAGACCCAATCAGTCTAACACTCAAGGTTTCCAACAACAGCAGGGTAAAAGAAAAGGGAATTTTTCTGTGAACAGAAGCCAAGATAGCAGCAACTAATAGCAGAAGACCAGTTAAGGCACAGGACCAAGTTTTCCCACGTATGCTACGTGTGAAAAAAGGCATCTGGGTTAGTGCCCATTTGACACTAATACATGTTCTCAATGCGGACGAGAGGGCTATTTTGTGAAAAATTGTCCAATGAACAGCTAGAATACCTTAGGGCCGATGCAGCAGCGTCAACAACTACCTCAAGCTCATGCATTACAGGGGAGGATTGAAGGACCTTCGGTAGTGCCACCAATATGGTCCGAACGCTAAGAGCAGATTCCACGAACTGATGCCCAGGTTACAGTCGTCACCAAAGAGGATGCTGAAGCAGGGACATCCAATGTGGTTATAGGTCAACTTTCAGTATTTAATCACGTGGCATGTGTCCATTTTGATTTAAGAGCCACACATTCCTTTGTATCTCGAAAATTTATTGACAAGTTAGAATATGTTAAGGACCCTATGGGAATAACTCTTAGGATAGCTTTACCTTCAGGAGAAGTGATGCTGTCAAATTACTAGTTACGTCATTTGTCAGTAATTATGGCAAATAGGGAGTTGCATGTCAATTTGATCATAATCAAGATCATCAACTATGATGTGATCTTAGGAATGGATTTCCTAGGAAAATACCAGGCTACAATCGACTGTCAGAATTAAGAAATAGTCTTTTGACCGGACGAAAAAGAGAGTTTTGAGTATGTCAACACATCTCATCGATCGAGGAAGATGCTGATCAGTGCAATGAAAGTGAAGAAGTTGATTGTGGCGGCCCGCCCCTCGTAGAGATCATACAATACTATTACAGTTGAGCTTATCGCTAACTGCGATAGATTGTACTGTCGTGGGTCGCCGGCTTATCTCACTCTCTTTTAAAATCGTGTCGTTTTTGGGAAAATTTTTTTTTCTTTGAACATCATATGAAATCTTTTTCCACTATTTACTTTGTTGATAAGTACAAAGTAATATAAATAATACAGTGCTTTTGTAAAATATATATAATTACAAAAGAACTGTTTCCCCTTCTTTTTTTTTCCCTTCACTTTAACGCTCAGTGGCAAGACTCTGGCAGTACCATATCCCTCGCCCCATTATCCCATTTGACACGCGCCATCCCGTCCGCATCCAGTCAAATAAGCTACTGAGCTGGTCACTTACCTGCAACATTAGCAAAAATGGTGAGCTACAGGCTCAGTAAGTTCAAACATGCAAGAAATAAAATTTCTTTGAATAGTACTATTCATCGTGAATAGTACCATTGACCACTATTCATCCTGTGAATAGTAACTTTGACCACTATTCATATGTGAATAGTAAGGTTGACCACACCACTGTATCACACTAGTACATCTACCGCGATGTTAGTGCTCTCACTAAACTGTCTTATGCTCAATTATGGCACAGTTTCAGTTTTAGGTCATTATCTTTCATTATGTTCTGGTTTTGAGCTCAGGTTGGCAGTACCATTTAAGTGCGTATGACTGGGAGCGGTACATTAGTACTGACCTCCACAGCCTTGATCTCATAGCCCTGAAGGCAAAATTTTATATGACTGGGAGCGGTACGTCAGTGCTGACCTCCACAGCCTTGTCTCATAGCCCCGAAGGTAAAAATAGTACCTCCCTGTACGGAAGGCTGGTACGCCAGAAAGTGGTTTCATTACCGACTTTTTAAAATTCTAACCCGGTGACTTCACATTGTCCCGTGGTTAGGAATGGTTCACATTTTAAATTTTAGGGGAGTGAGTTTCATTAACCTCGCTCTAGTGCCCGAAGCACAATTAACAATGTGTCCATTCTCAATAGTGCCCGTAGCACATTACGTCTCTCTCTCTACTCTATAATAGTGCCCGTAGCACATATGTACCTAACTTATAGTTAGTACATTAAAGTTAGCAACAATAATGCTATATGTTGCAGACAGGTAAATGTCTGAACTTACCTTATCAGACTGTTCCCTTTCTCTCTCTCGGATCTTGAATCGCCTTCCTTGTAGGCCGATTTTGGGATCCTACAGACAAAACTATGTCTGTTAATTTCTTTCCCAATTATAGCTTTTATTTTTCATTAAAAAGCTTAAATAAAACCTATTTATAACTTTTTAGGTTTTATTTATTATTTTCACCGTTTTCCCCCAACTTTTGCAAAATTACGATTTTGCCCCAATATTTTGGCAAAATTACAGTTTTGCCCCTGACGGAATTTTATTGATCCAGACTGCATTTTTGGCTCTCAGGAACTTTTCTGACTCTTTTCTAATCATTACCGGGTTCGTTTTTATTTTATTTCCACTTTTTACTTTCCCGGCCCTCGGGAAGCACTATTTCGACCCTTACGTCGGTTTAACGATTTTCTATCGTTTCGGAGTCTCAAATGGACGTTTCACTAGCATTTAAAACGTTCATCTAGACTTTCCCGACCTAGGTCTCCTAGGCTCGGGTTTTCTGTTCCCGACTCGGACCTTTATTTTATTTCCAAAAACGCCCCCCCCTCGGGGTCGGTTTTTCAATCTCACACGCGTTTTTCATTTTTAAGGGGACGGGTTTACTATTCATGACCCACCCCTTAAATTTTTCCTTATTCAATTTTTCCGTTAGGGACTCGGGTTTCCGTCCCGGCCCTAACTTTTAATTTAAATTCCTATTTTACCCCGAATGCCGTTTTTTGAAATTTCGGCAGCATTTCGGCGTAATTTTAAGGCTTCCGGCGTTAGGTACGCCTCGAACCATATGTACCTGCCACGTACTATATCACAAGCCTATTTTATGTAAAAGTTTGGAAAACTTTTACATAAAAGCCCACAATTTTCCAATTTCACATTATCACCCACATTACAACATTTTTTCACAAATTTACCCTTAATTTGGTTTCGGTTTTCACAACAAAACCGAACCAAATTTTGTCAAACTTTCACCACATTTTAGGCCATTCAAATGTCACATTTTTAACACATTTTCAAGCCCATTTTCTTGGCATTTTCAACCAAATTTCCTAGGGTTTTTACACATTTATACCCCACGGCCATTGAATGAAAACATGCCAAAAAATTTTGTTTCATTCTTTCATTCACAATTCCATCACTTGCATATTAAAATGCATAATTCCAATCAACCAAATACCACATAAAAGCATGCAAATTTTTCTTCCAAACCATTAACAACCCACGGCCATTTAATGGAATTCACACCAAAAATTTTTTCAACTTTCCACAATGAAATACAAGCTTTATTCTTCACCAAATTAAACTTAGAAAGCATATTAACAATTAACCACAAAGTTTTCTCATTGGTTACCTAAGGTAACCCACGGATTTCCTCTTGAAAAACCAACCAAAATTTGGTTTTTTCTTTAATGAATTTGCATGGTTTTCTTCCTTAATACATCCTTAACAAAACCCAACATCAATTCAATGGAAAACAACCAAAAATTTTCCATCTTCCAATCACTATTCACCCACGGATTTCATTGAAAAAAAAACCATGAAAATTTCAAGTGCAAGGGAAGATACCTTAATCAATTGCTTCCTTTGTCTTCAAGGAGTGTTTTGACACACTTTTTGTGAAGAAATTTTGAAGAAATCAAGTGGTTCTTCTTTGGTTGCTCAAGTACCCACCAAGAGAAAAACTTAGAAAATTTTTTTGTTCTTTGGTTTTGCATGAAAATGGACTTCGGCTTTTTGCTCCAAAACTTGCCAACTTAAGCCACCAAAAAGACCAATTAATTTAGCCTTCCACCAATGAGAATTAGACATCTTTCAAGCCATTTCTTTCCCCATTTTTCAAAAATTAAAAATGGTAATTTTTGGCCAAATCTTGGCCTTTAGATCAAAAGGTGATTAAATCCTAGCCATTAATGCCACCAACCACCTTATTTATTCCATTTAATAAACTTGATTTATGATGTCATAAATGCAAAAGTGAAAGTTGACTTTGACTTTCACTATTCACATTAATTCGACTACTTTTTGACCGATACCGGTTCGAGCCGAAATTTTCCTGAAATCGTCCCGGCGTGTTCCTGAGGTCTCCTGTGCAGTCGGATCAATTTAATCTGCTTCCGTTTGATCAAAATCAATCCCGGAAGTTTACCGTCTTTTATTGCTCCGGTTAGGGTTTTCAATGCCGATTTTGGCACCGTTTCACCCGTTTCAACTCAGTGAATTTTTCCAACACTGAATTCTTACTCGTCAGTATTGTTAGAACATTTTCATATATTCTGAACAATATAAATACATTTATTTCACTCTTTAAATAGTACAAATTGTTATATACATACAATTGTACATTTTCGTCCGAGAATTGCCTGAATTTCCCGGTTGTCACATTGATAACTAGTGGTTGTACAGGATACCTGACATACGTGACAGATGTAATAGAAGAAAAGAAATTACAACCGAAAGGTGTTCTAGTTGTCAATGAATTCCTCGATGCATTCCCAGAGGAATTGCCAGGATTGCCTCCAGAAAGAGAAATTTCATTTAAGATCGATATTATGCCAGGGACTGCTCCAATTTCAAGGCACCATATCGTATGGCTCTAGCAGAATTGAAAGAACTTTAGGTGCAGTTAAAAGAACTGCTCGACAAGGGATTTATCTGGCCAAGCTACTCCCCATGGGGCGTTCCAGTTTTATTTGTTAAAAAGAAGGATGGAACTCTTCGGATGTGTATTGATTACAGAGATTTGAATAAGGTTACCATCAAAAATAGGTATCCACTACCTAGGATTGATGATCTGTTCAACCAATTAAAAGGAGCAGCTATATTCTCAAAAATTGACTTACGCTCGGGATACCATCAACTGAGGATTTGGGAGAGTGATATTCCTAAGACGGTATTCAAAACCTGATACGGTCACTATGAATTTTTGGTGATGTCATTTGGATTGACTAATGCTCTAGCCACGTTTATGGATTTAATGCATAGAGTCTTTAAGGAATTTCTTGATAATTTTGTCATCGTGTTTATTGATGACATACTTATATATTCCAAGACTCATGAAAAGCATGAGGAGCATCTGAGAATTGTTCTTCTCAAAGTGAGAAGCCATCAGTTGTATGTGAAATTCTCTAAGTGTGAATTCTAATTGGATAAAGAGCACTTTCTTAGACACGTGGCGACAAAGGAAGGAATCGCTATAGACCCTGCCAAGGTGGAAGCAATTAATGAGTGGCCTGCTCCTAAGAGTATAATCAAAATACGCAGCTTTTTAGGACTAGCTAGCTACTACAGAAGGTTTGTGGAAGGGTTTACATGTTTAGCCGCACCCCTCACTGCTCTCACTCGTAAAGAAAAGAAATACGAATGGACACAGGAATGTGAAAGAAGTTTTCAAGAATTGAAGAGACAACTGACAAGTGCGCTCATTCTTACACTACCCACCGAAGGAGAAAAATTCACAATCTATAGTGGTGCTTCATGTGACAACTGGGAAATTTCATCATTCTCGAAAAAATTAGTATATGGAATGTACACAATGAAATTCATGTTTAAAATGTGAAATGTAGTGATTTTATATGTGTATGTGTGTATGTGATACACAGTATCAAGAAACTGGTCAAAATGATCTTTTCTTGATATAAAACTGATATATTTAGATTCAGTATGCTCAATTTGCAATTGAGCATAAAATGTAAATTTTGACTAAGAAACATGCAGTATCAAGAAATTGGCCAAGCTGATATTTTCTTGATATAAAACTGATATATTTAGACTCAGGATGCCTAAATTAGTCAATCGGGCACCTGACACATTTTCTGAGTTAGGATCACACAGATCCCGAAAATTGGTCGAGATGGCCTCGAATGAAGTTGAAACTGATAAATTTGGATTCAGCATGTCCAAATTAGTCAGTATAGCCTATTTGTATGCTCAAATTAGTTAATTGAGCACAAAGGTAATTTTTGACCGGGAATTCGCAATACCAGAAACTGGTCAAGATGACCTCAGATAAAAATCAAACTGATATATTTGGGTTCAGCATGCCCAAATTAGTCAAGATAGCTCATGTTGAAATTTTGGAGAAAAAAAAATATAAAAAGGGGGGAATTAGAAATTGCCAAATAATCTCCCATATTTTTCCTTTCTCTCCTTCCCCCCGCTCCCCCCCCCCCCCCCCACACCGTCGGTGAACAGTAACCAACCACCGGAAACGGTGTCCGTTTTTGACACCGCCGGTCCCATTGGAAAGCTCTCGACGAGTCGAGTCCAACGGTGTGCCGACGCGATGGAGCAACAGCTGGAGCAAGCCACACGTGCCGCCCGAAGCCGGCAATGGTCAAAAAATTTGAACGGCCAGATCTCCACCGTCCAACGTCCGATCAACAACGTCTGATCAACATGATTCCGATCCTAATAGACTCGGGGTGAAGAGTAGAACAAAACCCAGGTGGTGTTTCAGCTCAACGGCTGCCGGATCATGCCGCCCAAAGCTTCGTCATCGCCGCCATCGAATCTCACTATTTCGACGAAGTTGAGAGATGAGGTGGGTATCAAAATGCTCAAAATTTCACGTAGATTAAAAGCCCTAAGCCAATTTTAGGCAAAAACGTCAGAAAATAGAGATTGAAGCTTGGCTCCACCGTCGTACTTTTGAGGGTCAATTTCCAGCCATAAGAGCTTCAATTGGTGAAATTGACACCACCAATGAGTTCCTCACGTAGAGATCTACGTTTTGGTACCAAGCTTGGCCCAAACCGCCGCCGGTCAACGATGACCTGGACCCCAAAAATTGAAGAATGGCCCATTGGCCTATTTTTGACATTCCGGACACGTCCGTGGCGTCGGAATTGCAAGACGAAATTTCAAAAGCGAAGAACGAAGAAAAAAAGTTTGTGCACGCGAAACTAAACGGTTTGTTTGATCGTCGATGGGACGATTTTGGTAGTGATTTCGGTTCCTCATTCCTAAATTTATGATTTGGAATGATTATGTATTAATTTTGTACTTTTACATATGAAATTGTAAGAAAAATAGACTATGTATATGAAAAATAGTCAAATAAGAAAATGTGAAAAATGTAAAGATTTTTATGTAAAAGTTGAATTTTACGTAAAAATATAGGCCTCTGATATAGTATGTGGTAGAATAGAATTAGGTTAGATGGTTTCGAGGCATTTCCTAAACGCCGGGAACCCAAAAATTAAGCGGAAATGCTACCGAAATTTCAAAAACAGCACAAAGGGGTATTTTAGGAACCGAAGGGTAAAAATATGGTCAGGATGGAAACCCGAGCCCTCTCGGTGACTTAGGCCTGAAAAATAAAGGATTAACGACCGAGGGTTAGAATAGTGCCACCCGAGGGTCGATGAATAGTGACCCAAGCATTTCGGTAATTAAGGCTGAAAAAGCTCAAAAAGGCTTTAGAAAAATGAATTTATGACTTTTGGATTTAGAAAATCCCATTAAAACGTTAAAGTAAAGATTTTACGGCCCAAAGGCTCGTCAGGGGCAAAATGGTCATTTTGACCAAAAATTTCAGAAAAGTCTAAAAAGGGTCATTAAGCCTTTAAGTTTATTGTTTTATGATTTATGGACTTCGAAAATCCAGTTTAAGTATTAAAATGACAAAATTCATGATCAGGGTAAAGATACTATTCATGATAAATAGTACTATTCACAGTCAAAGTTACTATTCATGTCAAAATTACTATTCATCGTAATTTTTGACAGGAGTTGATGGAAAAATTATAAATAGGATATTAGACCCCTAATTCATGATTGGGAAAGGAAACATATAATTTTTACGTTTTATTAAGCTTTATATATGATTTAAGTAACGAAAATAACCGTAATTATTTCGGTTATAAGAATCCGATACAGACACAATAAAAGGACGTCTACGGACCAAGGAAGCAAGAAAGGAGATACGAGTAGAAGTAGCAGTAAGTTCAAACATTTAATTAACTACAACATGAATAGACTATTATGTCTGAGTGTCATATGTGGTAAGCTTCAAATATTTTGATGTCTGCGACATGTATAGACTTTTATGTGTTATATGTTACAAGTTTAAGCATTTAGTTGATTAAAACATAAATTGACATGTTATGTCTATGTTTACATGTTATATGAAAGTTATATATGTGAGTGCTATATGCACCAAAGTGTGGCTAACAACTGTTATGTTATGAACTATGTGTCATGTCTAAGTCCAACGTAAATTGACTTGACATGTATATGTCTACGTGTTATATGTAGTAAGTTCAGAGATTTTATTGTCTGTTATATGAAATTATGTAATATGTTTATATGTTATGTATGAAATGTAAAGTATATATGTAAGGCGTTATATGCACAAAGGTGCATTTAATAAAATACACACAATGAAAGAAAGATATGAGTAGTGTTCCAGACCATGGAGACAATGACAATGCCCCCTGGTCGGAACCATATGAAAGACAGTAAGGAAAGACAAGAATCAGCAAAGTAATAAGGCTGAAGGTTTAAACATTGGATGTTTATGTGTTAGGTCTAAGTCAAACATGAATTGACTTTTATGTTAAAGTGTTATATATAGTAAGTTCGGGTATTTAATTGTCTGCAACATGAACTTACTAGACATGTTTATGTGTTATGTGTTTTATATGCGGCATGTAAGTTTAAATATTTCTTTGTCTACAACATAAATAGACTGGTCATGTTTATGTGTTTTATGTGTAGTTTTAGTGCCAAGATACTATGATTTGAATATTATAAAAGTCATGTTATGAACCATGCGTTACGTTTAAGTCGAATGTAAATTGACTTAACATGTTTATGTTTGTGTGTTATATTTTATAAGTTCAGACATTTCTCTGTTTACAGTATGAATTTACTCAGTATGCTTAGGTGATAGAGATGACATGAATTTAGTAGTCAGGTGCCGTATGCACACTAACATAAGAGATAAAATCTTAAGAAAACTACAGAATAAACTACAGAATAATTTAAAGAGTTCCAGACCCAGGAGGCAGCATAATTGCCACTGGTCAAGAACCACCAGAAACTCAGTAATTAAATCAGTATTGGCGTACCGGCCTCCTACACAAGTGGAGGTTTTTCAGATTCAGTTATGACAGGACTCCAAACCGATGGTGGTACGTCCCGGGTTTGGAATTCTGATGTATTCAGACTGTAGAGGATTGGCCAGTGGGTCGCTCCCTAGAGACCATCTCAGTTATGCGCGCACTATGGTACGACCAATTCAGGGACCCAATAGTAGAATTTAGTATTAGATAAAGACATAAGATTTCATAATTGCCATAATTGAGCATAAGACATACTAATACTACGAATACCGATGCAGTCAAAGTTACTGTTCACGGTCGACAGTATTGTTCATGGTCAGAGTTACTATTCATAGTGAATAGTAATAGAAAAGCAATGCATGTTATTTATTATGTTAATGATCCATTTCATGTTTGATGTTAAAGATATTTAAGCATACGTAAGTGTATTTATGATGTTTAAGTATATTTACAAAGTTTTACGTATTTAAGTATAATAAGTATATTCATGATGTTAAATGTGAAAGTATTTTCACAATAACAAGTGTGTCAAGTATGTTATATTTATGATGTTAAGCTTATGTTCAATATATTAAGTTTAAATTATTACAATGATAAGTATGAAATTCTATTCAGTTATTATAGGGCTCCCAATTGGTAGTACGTCCTGGATTTGGAAGTTTAATGTTAAGTAAATCGTAGAGGATAGCACAAAAGTATGTTCAAGATATTAAGTATGTTTAGAGCATGTCAAGAATGCAAGTACGTTCAGGATATTAAGTAGGTTTAAAGCATGTTAAGTATGAAAGTGTACTCACGGTGTGCATTATATCAAGTATGGTGATGATAAAAAGTATGTATAAGTATGTTTTAAATATTATATATGTTAAGTACAAAATCTAAAGTAATGTATGATATATGTTGTGTTAATATTTTGATGTCATAATTGGTATCACATATGTTCTATCAGAGATAGTATGAATGATGTTAAATACGTTTAAGTATTAATGTTAAGCAAACATAACGTTATAAAGTTACTATTTATAGTGAATAGTACTACTCATGGTAATAAGCAAGTATAACATGGCTAACGTTCCTGTTAAAAATATGATATGTTATAACTATTATGCATAAGTTAATAAACGTAAGTTAATCATATTAGGTTAAGTATGCTCTATATGATGATACATATGCATGTTATATTTAAATATGAATGTCTAAGTAATAAACGATACGTGTATGCAATGTTTGTATGTATGAAAGTATGTTTATGATGTTAAGGATATTTAAGTATACGTAAGTATAATTTACGATGCTTAAGCACATTTACGATGTTTTATGTATTTCAGCATGACAAGTATATTTATTATGTTAAATGTGAAAGTATTTTCATGATAATAAGTATGATATATATGTTATATTTACGATGTGTAGCATACGTTAAATAAGCTATGTTTACGATGTTCAAGTATATCCAAGTATGATTATGATGTTTCAAGTATGTTAAGTATAAAAGCATGTTCATGATGCCAAGTATGTTAAGTATGTTCACGACGTTATAGTCAGTTCACGAGGTTCAAGTATGAAAGTATGTATATGAGATTAAAGCATGATAAATACAAAAGTATGTTTATGATGTTAAGTATGTTTACGATACTAAGTGTGAAAGTAGGATTATGATGTAAAATGTGTTCAGATATGTACAAGTATGTTCATAAGGTTATGTGTGATAAGTATGATATACGGTATATGATATGCAATGTTTCGTGGTTATAGTAGGTATCAGAATTACCTTGTATTATATGGTATGAATTACTATATGTCATGAATGTATGTTTGAACTTACTGAGTCTGTCGCTCACAAGTTTGTTTATGTTGCAGGTAAGCATCCTGCATGACAATAAGACAAGTGATGGATGACGAATGAGATATGCATGTGCCAAGGGACTGGGCGAGGGTTATGGTACTACTATGAGTCTTCCACTGAGCTGTTTAAAAGAGTAATGAAAAGAATGTTAAAATGATGTCTTATGATGTATATCAAGTTACGATAATGTATTTACTTTAGTAAATATTTTACCACGATACGATTTGCAAGTTTAAAGTTTTAAAAAAGAAAAAAATATTAAATTATCCCCAATTTTCACATTCAAATAGGAGTTTAAAATAAGCATGTTAAACGAAGTAGGTTAAAAGTAAGATACCAGTCGTCATATGTGGTATCAGAATAAGTTAAAAGCAAATTAAAAGTAAGTTGCTAACGACCCAAGTGGTTACAGTCTATTGCAGTTGGCGACAGTAGCTGACTGTAATAGTACTATTTAACCCTACGTAGGGCGGGACGTCACAGTTCAAGAATAGGCTTGGGGGCTGTTTTAATGTAGAATGACAAGGCGATTGCGTATGCATCGTGCCAGTTAAAGGAGCACGAGAGGAACTATCCCACGCATGACCTGGAACTTGCTGCCGTAGTGTTCGCACTCAAAATCTGACGACACTATTTATATGGAGCTCAGTGCCAAATCTTCATTGATCACCAGAGTTTGAAATACTTGTTCACGCAGAAGGAGTTAAACGTGCGACAGAGAAGATGGTTAGAGTTAGTGAACGACTATGACTGTGAAATCCTTTGCCATCCTGGAAAGGCAAATCGAGTAGCTGATGCTTTAAGCAGAAAGTCTACTACCTCGCAACGGTTGCCAATAGAGAAGCTACCACGACCTTTACAGCAAGAAATTAACTCCCTTAGATTGGAGTTAATAACCAGGAAGTTATCAGTACTACGATTAGAATCCTCTCTATTTGAAGATATTAAAGAAGCCTAGAAGCAGGATCCAAGTGCAATGAAGCTCCGAGAAGAGACTTCCGATGGCAAGAAATCAAATGTGAGCATTTCTAGTGATGGAATGCTTATATCGGGGGAAAATCTATGTCCTAGCCAATGAAGGACTGAGAAGATGAATCACGGTGGAAGCTCATGAAACGCAGTATTCCATTCATCCTGGAGCCAGCAAAATGTATCAGGACCTCAAGATACAGTTTTGGTAGAAAGGGATGAAGAATAATATTGCGGAATTCATAAGTAGATGCATGTGTCAAAGAGTTAAAGCCAAGCATAGACATCCCAGAGGAAAACTGGAACCTCTAGAAACCCCGAAGTGAAAATGGGAGCATATTACCATTGATTTTGTGGTAGGACTCCCTAAGACCCGAGAAAGGTATGATGCTATCTGGGTAATTATTGATAGACTGACCAAGACGGTGCGATTCGTAGCCATAAAGACAACCTTCACATTGGAGAAATTGGCACATTTGTATGTGACCAATATTCTTCGGCTACATGGAGTCCCAAAGTCTATTGTCTCTGATCGAGATGCACGGTTCACTTCAGCATTTTGGAAGTATATACAAGAAGCTATGGGGACAGAGTTACATCTTAGTACAGCTTTTCATCCCCAAATAGATGGACAATCTGAGTGAACTATCCAGACACTAGAAGACATGCTCAAACCCTGTATTATAGATTTTCCTGGAAGTTGGAATGAGAAACTACCATTGATAGAATTCTCATACAATAATAGTTACCAAGTTTCCATAAGAATGGCACCGTATGAAGCCTTATATGGACGAAAGTGTAGATTACCTATTCACTAGTACAATCTACAAGAAAAACAACTACACAAGACTGATTTCATACAAGAAACGTCAAACGCAGTTGTAAAGATTCAGAAAAGGATGAAGATCACCCAAAGCCAACAGAAGAGTTATGCAGATACACAACGAAGACCCCTGGAGTTCAATAAAAGAGACGTCGTATTCCTCAAGGTATCACCAATGAAGGGTGTAATGCGCTTTGATAAAAAGGGAAAATTGAGTCCAAGATATATCGGGCCATTTGAAATAATCGAACGAATTGGGAAAGTAGCCTACAAATTGGCATTATCCTCAGATCTGTCGGTAGTACACAATGTCTTCCATATGTCAATGTTGAGGAAGTATGTACCTGATTCATCACATGTGTTAAAGTATGAACCCATACAAGTCCAAGAAGATTTGACATATGAAGAACAACGAGTACAGATTTTGGCATGTGACGAAAAAGTGTTAAGAAATAAGACGATCCCACTAGTCAAGGTTTTATGTAGAAATCACAGTGTTGAAGAGGCTACGTGGGAATGTGAAGATGAGATGAAAGCTTCATACCCCCACTTATTCTAATTTTCAAGGATGAAAATTTTATAAGGAGGGGTAAATGTCACAATCGAAAAATTTTACTGTTATCGGAAATTTCGTATAACATGTGTACACAATGATTTTTATGTGTATAATTGTAAAACATATGATTTAACACTATTTAGAATGTAATGAAATGTTATAACCATGCCAAGGTAAGTGTGAGTAAGAATGGAAAATTTTACCGAACTGAAATCAGACAAATGATGCCTTTTCGGTTTCAAAATTTTTAGAAATATACTGTAAACCACTAAAAGACGGAATACTAACGGCATGGATTTTTAGTCAAATCGGAGTGAAATAAGGAAAATCGATCACATGGACAGCCTCAGAAACTCGTCTACGTGATTTCGGTGCAAAACTGTTCGGTTTAACTTTTGGTCAAAAAGTTTGACCTAAATTAATAAGAGGAGTTAAAGATTGAATTTTAAATTTTGAATGGATGTAAGATTGCATCGAAATCTAAGGGCTAGGGTTTAAAGTTACTTTAATCTAATGGTTAGAAAGCAAAGTCAACATGAAAAGTCAAAGGAAACTTAACAAAAATTTCAAGAAAATTCTAGGGTTCATATGTGGCAGATTTTGGGAGAAAAAACAGAAAAAAAATCTGCTAAATTATGCTTAATTACAAAACAGCCCATAAAGGTTTGGAAAATTGCACAAACAACTTGCAAAAAGGTCCCTAAAAGCTTTGCAAGTTGGTTCCTCCTTTTTGGCTCCATTTATACATAGTTTTGGCAGCCATAAAAACCAGAAAAATTTTTTTTTATTCAGCCTCTATAGCAGCCGTGTAAGGACCACCCCATTCCTGTAACTTAAGTTCTATATAATGATAAATTGAGGAATGAAATTTGAGCTAATTTGATGCTTTTTAATGCAAATTGAAGAACACGGTCAGGTACACAGCTATGTAAGTGACTGTGTACTGATCAGGTTATTGAAATGTTAGAGGCCGTGTAAGTGTACATGGCCGTGTAATGTGACACGGTTAGGTACACAGCCATGTAAAAGGCTGTGTACTGTTCGAGTAGAAGAACGTGTTTCAAAACAGGGACGTGTCGAGGAATTCCAACTAGTACACACCCGTGTCTGGAATGTACACGCCCGTGTTGCCTGGTACATACCCGTGTGAGGACCTATGTAGAAGGCCGTGTATGGGACTGAGAGCCATATTTAAAGGCTCTCGTAATATTGAAACCTAATTACTATGTGGAGAGTAATTAAGTTCAAAAATACAGTATAATTTCCAATTGAATATCTTAAAAAGGTAAGGTACTGTTTAAGTACTATTTATGCAGTGAAAGGGGTGACTGACAATAAACCCGGTCTACCCTATTATGTGTATGAATGTATGAGACATGCAATGTCATGAAATTGGTCCGGACGACCATTTCCTGACACAAGACTGGTGAACAAATTATCAGAACACTCGGACTAAACATCTGAGTACGATAGTGCGAGATAAACCCCAGTAAGGATACGATATCGAGAAAATGGTCTGGATGGCCTCTTCTCATTTAGAGACTGACAAAATCAGAGTCAAGGCACTCAGAATAGTAAGTTAAGTTAAAAGTAGTGAATAGTAAATAGTGAAAAAACGTAGTGTCAAGTTACTAGTCAAGATGGCCTTAATTTGACTTAAAATTGATATATTAACGGTCAATAGGCTCAATCTGGTCGATTGAGCATAAAACGAGAATTTTAGTTTGAGAGATACACAGTATCAAGATGAGGGTCAAGATGACCTTTACTCGCTCCAAAACTGATATATTTGGACTCAAAATGTCCAAATTAGTTAATCAGGCACTCGACATGTTTTTCGAGGTGGAGTCACATAAATCCTGAAAATTGGTCCAAACGACCTCCGATGGACATAAAACTAATAAAAATGGAATCAGCACGTCCAAATTAGTCAAGAGAGACTCTGAAATTTCACCCTGGAACGCCTCGGTTTGCGTGTAAAAGGACAACATAGTGTAGACACAACCATAATATAGGACATAAGCAGTAAATTAGACTGATAATGGGCTCTTAGATAGTATAAAATAATTAGGAATTGACAATACAAAAATCGGATTCAGAAATCCAATTTTCGAGTGAAAATTGGAACACTGTCGAGAAAGGACCGAACACCGCAGTACAAAATTAGACTGCGATGAGAAGCCAACACAGATAAAATTTAGCCCTTAGAAACCGTGCCCCTAGCTGCAAAATGCAGCTGAAAATGGTTGCACATAGCCCAAAAGGTGGCAATAAAAATCTAAAATGGGGTATGACACATTGCTTAAAATATGATAGAATTTCATTACATGGTCTAACATTGCATTTAAGGCCATTTGACCTTTTTTGGCTACAACCATCCCATGAATTTTTGGGCAGAAAAACAGCAAATTTTTGTCCCTTGATTAGGCTAAAATGGTGGACAATTAATTGGGATTAAGTCTAAGCAAGCTTGATTAATTTTGCCTATAAAAGGCACACATGACAACAAGAGTTCATTTCCTTCTTTTGGCACCCCAAAACACAATATTTTTCTTTCCCTTTCTAGCTGCAGCTGACCCCCTCTTTAAGCCCCCAAACCCTTAAATTTTCAAGCCATAAATCACACTAAAAGCTTACCAAAAATCAAACCTTACAAGCTTGTGTTAGGAGGATTCAAATCCAAGTAATTCTAAGGCACTAAGGGCAAGTTTTCAAAATCCAATCTTTGTAGTTTTTAGTTTTTGTTTTGGTTTGATTTTTAAGAGAAAATTTTTGGTATTGTGTCTAGTAAAAACTGATCTCATTTCCCTTGGTTTCCCACGGCCACCTTGGTTCATCAAGCCCTGGTTGAAAAACATGCTTGGTTTAAATCACAAAGGTAAAAACCGAAACCTTCCCTTTTGGTGATTTGGTGATTTTAAGTTTTTTGATCAAAGCCATTTATGTGTATTTGTTTATGCACATAGTTTGTAATAATTTATTTTGAGCACTTAAGTTTTCATTTTTTAAGTTTATGTGGTTGTGTTTACAATTTTAACGAATGGCTATTGTATGTGTGATGCTACGAACGTTTAAGAACGTGGCTAAACATAAATCTGTCCCTAGGAAAGGCCACGGATTTTGGCCATTTTGACCTACTTAGGGTCCAAATTTGGAATTTGGTAAAGCATAATGTTTTTGAGGAAATTTTGATACGGTTGTTTTTATGTCTAATAGCCCTTGGCCAAAAATGATTTTACGATAGGTTTTTAGTGTGTTTTTCACTCGATGCCCAAAACTGGGAATAAAATCTAAACCCAGAGATTGGTCTCAGGTTTTGTAAAAAATGGACCACTTAAAATCCGAACCGATTCTCGAGCTCAACAGAAAAGTTGTAGATCTCCTCGAGATCTTGAAAATGACTTACGTGTATTTTAAAAATTTGGCCGTTTCAGGCCTCAAACAGAGCCGTTTTCAAAGTGATGTAAAACTGGGACTTTTACAAAAAAAAAAAAAAAAAACTGGGCACTTAGCCCACGAATTTAATGAAATTAGGAGCTGTTACAATTATATTTGAGTTCCGAGGTGAATATGAGATTTGTTTATCTCTTTGAGGATGAAAACTTTCATGTTTGCCAAAAATTGCAAACAAAGTCGGTTCGACAAAGTCTCAAAATAGTTTTCAAAAGTGGTTCAAAACCACCTTTAATATGCAAGCATCAAAAAAATGTAATTTATACACTTCAAAATAAAAATGTGTTTTTAACACTTTAAAATATAAACATTGTTTTCATAAAAACGTCCCCCACCTTCCAACGGGATGATAAGGGGACGGTTTTAAAACAAAGAATTTTCCCAAGAATTTTTGAAATGGTTTTAAAACAAAGAATTTTCCCAAGAATTTTACAAGCCAAATCATACATTTTTTCAAAGTGAAATAGTATGAGTAGCCCGGTAGGCTACCACACCAAACAAGCCTCAGTAGCCCGGTAGGCTACCATACCAAACAAGTCATAGTGGCCCGGTGGGCCATTACACCAAACAAGGAATAGTAGCCCAGTAAGCTACCATGCCTAAACCGACAGAGTAACCCAGTGGGTTACTATACCAAGTTTACGCATAGTAACCCAGTAGGCTACTTAGTTGCCAATAAACGAGGTAACCGGTCAGTTGACTGATCGGTAAAGCAGTGAAGAATCGTGTCTCGAACAACACTGTGAGGAACGATAATTATTCTGTCAAGTAGACAGTTAATCAGACACGGTACAAGTTAGACACCAAATCCCCATAATAGGCCAATAGGGTACCGTTGGGCCTCGGTACCCCATAGAAACGCAAGTTATAGTCACTGATGTTAATGGTGACTCAACGAGAGCATTAATGAGGAACATTATTGAAGACAGGTGGTCACCTATAATTTGTTAAAGGCGTGAGTATGCAATTTGGTTGCAAACTAGGTAAGTGTAACTCCGCCTACAATATGAATAAAATGAATTTGAAATGATAGTTTTTACAGTATGTTGAGTATACATAGCATACACACGTTGATGCATAGCATGTATAAGAGCATTTAGTTTCACAATTGCGTAGATTGATGAAAGAACAAAGTTAGGTACCATACGTCCCTACTACGTAAGATTAGGGATAGCTTAGAGAAGCATATGGTCAAATCAAATAAACCAGATAAATGTAAGGGTATCAGTATAACGGGCCAAGGCCCACAAAATCTAACAAGCCGAGGCTCATAATATATAACAGGCCAAGGCTATAAAATATATCCATAACAGGCCCTATGTAGACATAAGATAGAAAAGAGAATAATGAAGCATAAATGACCATTACCGCACCATGCATTGTACACGGTATGCATTAGATGTAGTTCGCTATGCTTCCATTTGCAGTAAGATGCATTCAATACACGAGATATCTGTTATGCATTCTGTGTGTTATGATTCAGTATATGATGTTCTGCATTCTGGGATGTGTGTTGTTCTAATATGTGGAATGTCTTAGTGAGATGTGTCATTTATGACATGCTTACATGGTTTTAAGTATGTACTATGTTTTGAACATGTTTTGCAGTTAATATGTTGTACTTACTGGGCGTAAAGCACGGAGTGTATTCATGCTGTAGGTAAGCGACCTATGGCTTAAACCACAATGGGCGATGACGGTGGCGGAGGCAGATGTGAGGCGAGGTTATAGAGACACCATAAGTTAATCTTCCACACAGTTGAGTAAATAGTATTTTTGAATAGTAACAATTAAATAGTATTTTTGAATAGTAATCGTTGAATAGTATTTTTGAATAGTAATCGTTAAACAGTATTCTTGAATAGTAACCGTCAAATAGTATTTTTGAATAGTAACTGTTAAATAGTATTTTTAAAGAGTACTCGTTAAATGGCCTTTTTGAATTTTGACAGCATACGTACATAAATAGTAAATACATACGGAAAAAAAATTGCCTAAAATTAGGATGTCTAAGTAAATAGATTTAAGTAAGTATTAATGAATTGAAAGAAAGTACAAGTACAAAATTTAAAGAAGTTTTTAAGTAATGATCTAGGCCACTGAGGGCATGGGGCATCACAAGCCGTGACTCCCTCCCACAAAAATAGAAAAAAATTCTTCAAGTTTCTTCACAAACAGGGTGCAAAATACATCCCCAAGCTCAAAAGATCAACTTACCAAGGTAAGCTTCTATTTTTCTAAGCTTTCTTCTCATTTGCTTGGTTGAAAAACCGTGGGATATGGGTTGTTTTGAAGTGGAAAAATTTCAGTTTTTGTTTGATTGATTTTGCTTGAAAAGGGTGTTAATGGTGTAAGGTTAACAACCAAGGATTAAGAGCATGAAAAACCAAGTTTCAAGCACCCTTTGTGCACAAAATCCGCGTGCTTTTCGTGGTAAGGAAAGGGTGAAAAAATTTTGATACAAACCTTGATTTGTTGGTGTTGTTGTTATGTTATTGTATGGAAAATTATTATGGAAACTTGAAACACAAATTTTGTGTGTGTTAAAGTGTAAAATCTGTGTGATACCCCAGGAGAGATGGAAAATTTTGTGTTGATGAATTTCAATTGTAAATATGGTATTGATTATGTGTTGGAATCAAGAAATGGAAATGGAAATGAAAACAAAAATTTTGAGTTGATTTTCTAAGAAAAATTCGAATGAAAATTTTTACTCATTTAGGGTAATGTTTTTAACTTTATAAAGTATGTTGGTATGTAATGAAATTATGGATAAAGTTAGGGACAAGAAAAAATTGAATTTTGGTGCCTGTTTGGCAATAAAATCTATGGCTAGGGTTTGGTGAAAATGAGAAATCTTGTTAGGATTTTGTGAATGTGTAAGCTATGTATTACACCGGGCCTAAAAAATGAAAAAGAATGTGTTGAAATCCTGTTGGAAAAGATTAGGTTTTAATGGAAAATTTTACATAAAAAGTTTGTAACTTTTAGGTAAAATTAAGTTTGTGGTATAGTACGTGACAGGATAAAATAGGTTAGATAGTTTCGAGCCGTTTCCTAAACATCGAGAACCTAGAATTTTAGCAGAAATGCCGCCGAAATTTTCAGGACGCTCGAAGAGCAATTTGGTAAACGAAGGGTGAAAATAGGATTGGGAATTAGAAACCTGAGCCTCCTCGGGGACCTAAGCTCGAGAAAGAGTAATAGACGATTTTGAAAGTAGTGAAATGTCCGTTTGAGGTCCCCGAAGGTTAGAAAAACGAGAAACGACCCTGAGGGTCGGAATAGTACCACCCGAGGGTCGGTGAATAGTAACTCGAGCATTTCAGCAGGACATGTCATAAAAGCTCAGTAAGGCTTAAGAAAATTTATTTTATGATTTTTGGGATTAGAAAACCATGTTAAAACACTGCAATGGAAATTTTACGGTCTAAGATCCCTTTAGGGGCAAAATGGTCATTTTGATCAAAATTTTCTAAAATGCTAGAAAAAAGACCGTAAAAGCCTTAGAATGGTTTAATTAAATTCCAAAAGGCCAAAATAAAGCCGTAAATTAGAAAAACGGGGGAAAATCCCGCTAAGGACAAAATGATCATTTGGTCAAAAGATAGGGGCAAAATGGTCATTTTGTAAAAAAGTTAAGAAAAGTCATATTAAGGCCCGGAATGGTATCTTAAGGCTTTAATTAAGGTTTTAATGATTAAATTCAAAATTTTAAATAGTACACGAGCGTGTACTAGAGATACACGGGCGTGTAGTAAATGATTCATAAACCTGAGAGATACACGGCCATAGACATGGCCGTGTATCAGGCCGTGTAATAAGTACAAAATTGAAAAATAAACCCTTAAATTTATAATTAGGGATCTAGAATCAGAAATTTGATATTTTCATGATATTTTAAATATGAAATGAATAGTAAAAATAACCATGATTTATTTCGGTTATAGAGATTCAACCAAAAGGTGATAAAAGGACGCCGGTTGACCTTGGCAAGGAAACGCTGGCTAAATATCTGTAAGTTCAGACATTAATTTGTCTGCAACATGAATTTACTTAATATGTTTATATGCTATGTATAACATATAAATAAGTATTAAGGTGCTATATGCACACTCATGTGAAAATAAAATAATCACGAATAATGAATGCAATGTAAAAGTGTTCCAGACCCAGGAGGCTGCAATAATGCCACCAGTCAGGAACCACATGAAAGACGGTAATGAAGCCAATATTGGCGTACCAGCCTCCCACACAGGTGGAGGTTCTTCTTATTTTGTTATGTTATATCAAGATCATGTAGACTGTAGAGGATTGGCCAGTGGGTCGCTCTCTAGAGTCCCTCTCAGTATTGAGTGCACTACGGTATGACTAATCACGGGGCCTAAAACTAGAACCTAATGCAAGTTAAGACCTAAGACTTAAGAATTGCCATGATTGAGCATAATATGTAGTAACTTTATGTGTAGCATCTTAAGTCAAAGTCAACATGAATAGTATCAATCAAAGTCAACTTTACTATTTATGATCAAAAGTCAAAGTTACTATTTATATGAATAGTATTTTTTTATGATTTTAAGTTTATGTTCCGGTATTTATGTTTGAACTTACTGAGCTTGTCGCTCACAAGTTTATTCATGTTGCAGATAAGAAGCTTGTACATCAATAGACAGTGGATGGATGAGGTGCGGTATCTGCATCTACCACTAGGGCTGGGCGAGGAGAATGGTCCTGCTGATATTTTCCACTGAGCAATTCTGAACCACATTTTGAAACATTGTATCATGATGTAAATTAAGTACGACAAAGTATGATATGTATTTTAGTATACGTTTTCTGATGTTTTACGACTTTATGGTTTCATGCTTGTTAAAAAATATATATATCCCCAGTTTTCATGATAAAATTTTAAGTTTAAAATACAAATGGTAAATGATTAAAATAAGTTACAAGTAAGTTACCGGCAACCCATTAAGGTGACAGTCTATCATAGTAGGCTCCAAAGCTCTACTATGCTAGTAATGTTAGCCTCCATGAATGGTGGCTTGTCATAATGTGTTCCAAAGGATGAAGAGCTCAAGAAACTAATCCTTTCGGAAGCTCACGAGACACCATACTCCGTATATCCAGGAGTGAATAAGATGTACAAGGACCTGAAAGGAATTTTTTGATGGCCGAGAATGAAGAACGACATCTCTGAGTTTGTAGTCAGATGCCTGACGTGTTAGAAGGTCAAGAGGAAACACCAATGCCCGACAAGAGAATTACAGAAGATTTAGCTACCTAAGTGGAAATGGGACTAGATTACGATGGACTTCATAGTGAGACTGCCTAGGACATCCAACGACAATGATGCAATCTGGGTGATCATTGGGCAGACTGATAAAATCAGCTAGATTTCTAGCAGAAATCTATGTGGCTCAGATCGTAAACTGTACGGAGTGTCAAAGTCAATCATCTCAAATCGTGATGGATGCTTCACCTCCAAATTTTGACAAAACATTCAGGCCACATTAAGGTCCAAGTTAAAGTTCAGCACAGCATTCCATTCTCAGACCGATGGTCAGTCTGAGAGGACCATATAGACGTTAGAGGACATGTTGAGAGCCTGCATCCTAGGCTTTAAGGGAAATTAAGATCAGAAGCTACCCCTTATCGAGTTCTTGTACAATAATAGCTACCACTCCTCAACCGGGATGGCACCTTACGAGGCATTTTACGGAAGAAAATTAAGATCTCTGGTTCACTGGCATGAGACTAGAGTGTTAGGAAATGCCCTAAGCATTAGAGACATTTTGATGTATTTATTTTGAACTGGATAATAAACTTATATATAGAGGTTATTCATTACATTGCTATTTGTCCTCGTCTTATTTACATGTTAAAGTAAATGTAAGCAAATATGGCTCCCTGACTGCTTGTGTTAAACTATTAGAACATTGCATGCAATGGATTTTTGTATGCGAGAAGACAATGTTCTAAAGTTAGCGGCCTAAACTATGGGCTGTAGTCTATGGGGTTAGACCGAGCATCTAACTCATGTTAAAACTATTATGTTGTCTAAAGCCTTGGAGGGGACGGTTTGTCTTGACTGTCTGGAGCTGGACTCCTAAGTAGAGACATAGATATGTTGCTTGGTGGAGACATATTAGACCGGGACTAACGCGTGATTGATCTATGAAGTCCGCTTTGAGTGGATCGATCTACTTTTGACGTTCATTATGCAGTAACCTTAATCCTGAGTAAAAGGACAGCTTCATGTATATGACTTGTGTACTTTGATGTTCCAATGGCTAAAGCGTCTCAGAGGTAGTAAGCTTATAGACCGGTTCGTTGGGTGCATGACTTGTATACGATGAAGGGTTCGTTTACAGATATTGGAATCATAGCTCTAATGAGGAGTTAAGGGTATCCTCTTAAAGGCATTATACTGAATGTGAAAATGGACAAGGCCTTGAGTTGTCTGCTGGGCGGATGACTTCTTATTCACATATGGTGAATAATCATTTTCTTTATTCGGTAGTATAATGGAACTTTAAGATCGCCTGATCAGTAGGATTAAACGGACTTTGGGCTAAGGCTGATCATGGATATCATATGAGGGTTCTGCATACATGACAAGGTCATTGGACAATAGCTTGTCACAGGCTTACGTAATACGGTATATAATTGGGAGTTCAGTTTCAGGTTTATAGTGGTGTGACTCTGAAACTAGTGATCATATGATTGAGTTGTTCGGTAAAGAATGATGATCATATGGATTTATGGGAGCCCGATTATATATGTCCAATCAGTCCCTCTACTAGCTCCACATAATTCCTTAACGTTTGGCAAATTGATTTGTGTATGCTCTTGGCTGGTTTATTATGCATGGATGGTGATGAAACAGGATTAGGATGGTAGACAAGATTCTCTCCGGTTAGATTCAGATTTTGTTTTGGATAATAGAGTACACAATTATTCGAACTCCAAATAAAGTTGCCATGATTTTATTTCAGATTGGATTGGAGTTGTAGAAAATTATCCATGAGAACGAGAATTTGAAACACAACCATTTTGTGAATTTTGAAATTTGAATTTTGAATTTGAAATTTGAAATTTGAATTTGAAATATGAATTTGAAATTTGAATTTGAAATTCGAATTCGAAATTTGAATTTGAAATTTAAATTTGAAATTTGAAATTTGAAATTTGAAATTTGAAATTTGAATTTGAAATTCGAATTTGAAATTTGAAATTCAAATTTTGAATCACAGTCCAAGTGGGATTCGAATTTGTTGTGGAAAATCCACAAGGTTTGAAATTCGAATTTGAGTTGGATTTGGAGAGGATAATCTTGTTATAATCCTACTTGAATTTTGAATCCAAATTCCCAACAAACTATGGGCGAAATTTTGAGGGTAATCCTCAATGGAATTTCGGTTTTTGTGGATAAGATTCAAGGGAAAAATTCAAGTTTCAATCCCAGTTGAATTTGGATTCTCTCCTCCCTGAAAAGTGGCTGAAATTTTGGAGATAATCTCCTAGGAAAATTCGGTTATTTTGGATAAGGTTGAGATAAGATTCAAGCTTAAAAATCCTAATGGAATTTTGATTCTTCCTTATCCTAAAAGTGGCCGAATATTTGGAGAAGATTTTCTCCTAGGAATTTCAGATTTTTTGGTTGAAAAAGGGAGATAAAATTCTAGTTAAAATCTTGTTTAGATTTGGATTGGATTTATCCTAAGAAAACTGAATTTTATTGTTGGATTTTCCCATGGAAAAATTCAGATTTTTTGGTTATGGATAAGGGAGAATATCTTTTCCTAGTCCAATTCGAATTTAGAGAATCACCTCATGCAGGTCTAGAAATAGAGGTCCTGTCACTCCAGTTCTTTAAGACCACAGACTCTCAGGTGAGCAGGCTTATTGTTGCACAGCTCATCGTGACAATAAAGTTCTTTAGAGATCTGGGTGGTCGGAAGAAGACTAGCAGTGCTAGCATACCGATCGAGGTTCAGAGTGCCCACACACTCAGCCATTCGGGAATTGGAGAATAGTAGAGAAGGCTAGTTGGTTGAAGCCTCCGGTCATTCTCCTCCTGTAGATTGGCGTTCTTGAGGTATGAGTTTTAATTGTTGTTGATTTATTGTAAATGGCATCATGAGATGTTTAACGATCTAAAATTTTTATTATTCCGCTGCGCCACTCTGATACGTTTTTACCGATTTATTTTCCTTCAATTGGTATCAGAGCGATCTCATGACTATGCCATGTATATAAATTAGACAATTATTTAGTCTTTTTATTTATGTATGGATTTGATATTTAGAGAGTGGCATTCTAGGGTTCCTTTATGTTGTTATCATGGATTATGTATAAAGTATGTGGTTATTTTAATTTTCTGAATTATTATAAGCATGCTTGTTTATACCGGTTATGGTTCCTTAGAATTTAGAAAAATTGTATCTAGGAATTTTTATGTAACCATGGGAGCAATTTATTAACACTGTAATTTTCCCATGGGTTTTAATTTTTGTCTCTTAGAATTTTTATGGTTAGAATTTTTGTATACCGAAAACGGTTTAGGAAATTTTATGTAATTATTCTTGGAGGAGATTGAAGATTGAAGACCGTAATTTATTTTTTCCCAAAAGTTAAATTTGATTTAAAGGTTGAAATTTTGATTGTGTGGAAAATTTCAATTTAATTGGGATTCAAATTAATTTTTAGAGATCCTAATAGGTAAATTGGAATATAGTATGAAAATCGAGACATGACCCCTCGGGATAGGCGACGGGCCTTGGTGGGGCTGCAGCCCCTGCCCTCGGGCAGGATGGGGCCGCGGCAGCCCCTGTGCAGGCCAACACCACCCACGGCCGCAGGCTTGGCCTGCAGCCAAGGGTGGCTGAGGCCTGCCCAAGGCTGGCCGCAGCCTGGGCGTGCAGCCTCTGGCTGCAGGCTGCTGCGCCCAGCCTGCCGTGCAGCCTGGCGCTGCAGGCTTGGCCTGCAGCCCGGCAAGGTTACACATAGGGGGTAGCCGTGGGCTGCCAGCCCCTTTGGGGCTGATGGCTGCCCACGGCGGCTACCGCCTTCGGAGGCAGTGGTACGACGGTTTAAAAAATTGAAAAATTTTGATTTTTAAATTAAAAATTTAATTTTAAATCATGTTTAAAAATATGTAATTGAAAATTTGAAATTTTTGAAATTACATATTATTACACATGATGTTCAAAATTGTTTAAAATTTAAATTTTTGGAGATTTAAATTTTAAATAATTCTTGGGATGAGAAATAAATGGAAAGGCTACATAAAGATGGATACAAGAAGACGGAACAAAATTCAAGATTCAAAGAATGCTTTGGATGGAATTTTGTAATCTTTTTTTTTCTTTGTTCTAGGATGGAACCATAGCTTGGTTGTTCTATCAATTATTTTTTCTGTGATATGTCATGGATGTATAAATATGTATTGATGGATGTTTTGTATGCATATTTGATAACATGTCATATAGGATAGGTGAGTGCCGCTCATACTATATTGGTCATACATAATTTGTCAAAACTTGCATGTTTTTCAAAATATTGAGTGGGAGAGGGTTTCAAACAAAACCCACGGCCTCCATTGTTGATCCATATGTGAAAGCATGGTAACGCCTCGCGTCAGTTCTGCCTTGACCACACCCCTCGATAGGTGTTTACCGCCGCCGGTATATTAGATTGGATCTCCTATGTGGAAAACGTGTTCGGGTACGATCCTATTCATGACCACCCCTCGGTGGCTTGGTAGGATATGGATCGGGCTATGTAAACAATGGTTATACACTCAAGACTCGTTTAGTTATTAACCTTCCCTAGAAGCTCTGTTAACTAGACTGGTGGCCAAATAAGCGGTTATTAATATATGTCTTAACCTTGGAGGATTTAAGGCAATATATATTAATTGGACGGGGTCCATATTCCGGCTATTTGTTTCCATGACCACCCTTCGGTGGCTTGGGGCAATAGGTGCTGAGAATTACCGTTGCAATGCTACATGTTTTTCAAGTTTCATGTAGGAACATACTTGTATGTTTTATTTGCTAAATTATCTGTATATTTGCTTGGGCTTTGTAATGATGTCTAGTATAATTTTATTTCAGTTCAAAATGTCACCGACACCCCTCATTTCAATACTTACTGAGAATAAACTGAATGGCGACAATTATAAAGATTGGAAAAGAAATCTATTAATAGTTCTCAACTGCGAGAGACACAAGTTCGTACTGGACGAACCATGCCCACCTGGGCCCAAACCTGACACACCACTTAAGGCGGTCCCGTTTGCCTATAATCGTTGGAGAGAATTCAATGAGATAGCTCGATGCTACATCCTAGCTAGCATGACGAGTGCTTTACAAAAGCAGCATGAGACTTATCAAGTTGCTGGGGAGATCATGGAAAATCTAGAGGACATGTTCGGAGGCCATGAAAAATTGGCTCGACAGTCCGCTATCACCAGCATTATGAACTCTGAGCAAAAGGCGGGTACTCCGGTGAAGGACCATATGATCACTCTAATGGGATTCTTCGCTAAGGCTGCCGAAAATGGTGCTGAGTTGGACTACAACACCCAAATCGAGATGGTGTTCAAGACTCTGTCTAAAGATTTTGTGGGGTTTAAGGCCACATACAATCTGGTGACAAAGGAGTTAGGACTAACCGAGCTCATGAAGCAACTACAGGCTTATGACCGAATGATCAGGGATGAGGATGTGGTCAGACCTAAAGGTGAGGCCAATTTGGTGGAATCTTCCAATCCCTCACGGAAGAGGAAGAGGCCAAATAAGAAGCAAGTGGCTTCTAGTTCTTCTAATCCTCCTGTCTCGGATGGGAAGAAGAAGAAGAAGAGCAAGAAGCCGAAAGACCCTAAAAAGTCCAAATGCTTCCATTGTGGGAAGGTAGGTCACTTCAAGAAGGCTTGCCGAGAATTCCTAGTCGCCAAGGGCAAGGAAGGTAAGGAACTTCATTACTTGGCAGCGTGTTTGGAGGAAGAATCAAAAGACACTTGGGTCATTGATTCGGGCGCCACTAATCATGTTTGTGTTTCTATGCAGGGGTTCGTGGAAACGAGAAGTCTACATGATAGGAGCCTCTCGTTGCGGACTGGAGATAGTAGCTTTGTGGTAGTTGAGGCAGTGGGAGATGTTTACCTTTATTTTGATCAATTTAGGTTTATTTTATTAAAAGACTGTTTTTATGTTCCTAATTTTAGGAGGAACCTTATATCGGTAGCTTGTTTAATAAAGGATTCTTATTCAGTTTCTTTTAGTAAAAGAGTTGATATTCGTAGAAATAAGTCTTTTATCTGTTCTGGATGGATGGATAGAAACCTATATTTGATCAAACCAAAGATGTACTCACTGCTTGACACTGAATTAATTGATAACTCTAAAAGGTTGAAAGTTTCTCACTCTAACAAGGGGTATCTTTGGCATTTAAGACTTGGTCATATTAATCAGGATAGGATTCAAAGATTGGTGAAAGACGATCCTCTAGAATCTCTGGAGGAGGTACAACTTTCCCAATGTGAGTCTTGTCTAGAGGGTAAAATGACTAAGAGGTCTTTTGGAGCTAAGGGTACAAGGGCTCAGGAGCTCTTAGAAATTGTGCACACTGACGTATGTGGCCCCACGAACGTCACAGCACAAGGAGGGTTCGAGTATTATGTCTCTTTTATAGATGATTACTCCAGGTATAGATATGTGTATCTGATGCACCACAAGAGCGAAACCTTTGACAAGTTCAAAGAGTATCGTGCGGAAGTGGAAAAGCAATTGGATAAATCCATAAAGACACTTCGATCTGATCGGGGTGGCGAATACCTCCCCGATGAATTTCTAGGACATCTTGTAGAGAACGGGATTTTATCCCAATTGACTACACCTGGTACTCCACAACAAAATGGTGTAGCCGAAAGGAGAAACAGGACCTTATTGGATATGGTACGGTCCATGATGAGTTATTCAACGCTGCCATTATCATTTTGGGGATATGCTTTACAAATGGCGTGCTATATTCTGAACCAAGTTTCGAGCAAATCAATTCCTAGAACTCCGTATGAATTGTGGCATGACAGGAAGCCCTCCCTTGGACATATGAGAATATGGGGCTGCCCGGCACATGTACTGGATGGGGATGCGAAGAAGTTTGAACCAAGATCAGAATTGTGCATGTTTGTAGGGTATCCAAAAGGAACTAAAGGAGGTCTGTTCTATAACCTGAAGGAACAAAAAGTCATTGTCTCAACCCATGCCACATTCTTGGAGGAAAATCACATGAATGACTTTAAGCCTCAAAGCAAAGTGGTGCTAGAGGAGTTATCTGGTGAAAGAACTGCTCCACAGATTTCGGTCTTAGAAGCAAGTCTGAGTTCCAGTGAAAGACCTGCAGACGATCAACAATTTAGGGTGCCTCGTCGTAGTGGGAGGGTTTCGAAGAAACCTAATTTCTTTATGTATGATGTTGAGGTATACCAGGCCGAGGCTTATTAGCATGAGGATGATCCGGTCACCTATGATGAAGCTATAAATGATGTTGATTCTAAATCTTGGAAACAGGCTATGAACAATGAGATGGATTCTATGAAATCCAACTCTGTTTGGGAACTTGTAGATTTGCCGGATGGGATAAAACCCATTGGATGCAAATGGGTCTACAAAGAAAGAAGGATGCAGAAGGGAGAGTGGAAACTTTGAAAGCTAGACTGGTTGCAAAGGGATACACGCAAAAGGCTGGAATCGATTACGATGAAACCTTTTCGCCTGTTACTATGCTGAAGTCTATCCGTATTCTTCTGTCCATTGCTGCGGCTCTCGATTACGAGATCTGGCAAATGGATGTCAAGATGGCATCCTTGAATGGCCGTCTTGAAGAGTGTATCTATATGATACAGCCCGAAGGGTTCATAGCGAAAGGCCAAGAAAGGAAAGTCTGCAAGTTGCTTAGATCCATTTATGGATTAAAGCAAGCATCCCGCTCGTGGAACCAGAGGTTTGATTAAGCGATTAAGACATTTGGTTTTGAGCAGAACGTTGATGAACCCTGTGTTTATAAACGTATTAAGGATGGAAAAGTGGTATTTCTGATACTCTATGTCGATGATATACTACTCATTGGGAATGATGCAGGGAACTTATCATCGGTCAAGCTTTTGTTACACCAATAGTTTGACATGAAGGACTTGGGAGAAGCTAATTATGTTTTAGGCATTCGTCTCTTTAGAGATCGAAAGAACAAAATGATAGCGTTATCCCAAGCTTCATACATAGATAAAATAATTGACAAATATGCAATGCCAGAGGCAAAGAAAGGCTCACAACCTTCTATTGCCGGTCTAACTCTTTCATTGGATGACTGTCCTAAGACATCGGAAGAAAGAGAGCGTATGAGTAAGGTCCCTTATGCATCCGCTGTGGGTAGCCTTATGTACACTATGCTTTGCACTCGCCCGGACATATGTTTTGCAGTAGGTATAGTGAGTCGATATCAAGCGAATCCTGGAACCAAGCACTGGCAAGCAGTAAAGCATATACTCAAGTATCTTAAGAGAACGAGGGATTATATGCTGGTGTATTCTGGAGGGGACCTAACACCCGTAGGATACACGGACTCAGACTTCCAAACTTGTAAGGATTCGAGGAAATTGACATCTGGATCAGTGTTTTTACTTGGAGGAGGCGCCATTGTGTGGAGGAGCGTGAAGTAGGGCTGCACAGCTGACTCTACTATGGAGGCTGAATATGTGGCTGTGGCTGACGTATCTAAAGAAACGGTTTGGCTCCGCAAGTTCTTTAGAGACCTTGAGGTCATTCCGGGTGTTGACAAGCCTATCACACTTTACTGTGATAATACAGAGGGTATTGCCAACACAAGGGAATCTCGGCACCACAAGAGGACCAAGCACATCGATCGGAGATATCATATTATTAGAGGGCATGTGGATGTATGTAAGATCGCGTCCGAGGACAACATCGTCGATCCTTTTACTAAGACTTTGGTGGCTAGAAGCTTTGAGAGGCACGTAGAGGCGATGGGGATGCGTAACATGGCACATCTGCTGGCTTAGGGCAAGTGGGAGATTGTTAGGAAATGCCCTAAGCATTAGAGACATTTTTATGTATTTATTTTGAACTGGATAATAAAATTATATATCGAGGTTATTCATTACATTGCTATCTGTCCTCGTCTTATTTACATGTTAAAGTAAAGGTAAGTAAATATGGCTCCCTGACTGCTTGTGTTAAACTGTTAGAACGTTGCATGCAATGGATTTTTGTATGCGAGAAGACAATGTTCTAAAGTTAGCGGTCTAAACTATGGTCTGTAGTCTATAGGGTTAGACCGATCATCTAACTCATGTTAAGACTACTATGTTGTCTAAAGCCTTGGAGGGGACAGTTTGTCTTGACTGTCTGGAGCTGGACTCCCAAGTAGAGACATAGATATGTTGCTTGGTGGTGACATATTAGACCGGGACTAAAGCGTGATTGATCTACGAAGTCCACTTTGAGTGGATCGATCTGCTTTTGACGTTCATTATGCAGTAACCTTAATCTTGAGTAAAAGGACAGCTTCATGTATATGACTTGTGTACTTTGATGTTCCAATGGCTAAAGCGTCTCAGAGGTAGTAAGCTTATAGACCGGTTCGTTGGGTGCATGACTTGTATACGATGAAGGGTTCGTTTACAGATATTGGAATCATAGCTCTAATGAGGAGTTAAGGGTATCCTCTTAAAGGCATTATACTGAATGTGAAAATGGACAAGGCCTTGAGTTGTCTGCTGGGCGGATGACTTCTTATTCACATATGGTGAATAATCATTTTCTTTATTCGGTAGTATAATGAAACTTTAAGATAGCCTGATCAGTAGGATTAAACGGACTTTGGCCTAAGGCTGATCATGGATATCATATGAGGGTTCTGCATACATGACAAGGTCATTGGACAATAGCTTGTCACAGGCTTACGTAATATGGTATATAATTGGGAGTTCAGTTTCAGGTTTATAGTGGTGTGACTCTGAAACTAGTGATCATATGATTGAGTTGTTCGGTAAAAGAATGATGATCATATGGATTTGCGGGAGCCCGATTATATATGTCCAATCAGTCCCTCTACTAGCTCCACATAATTCCTTAACGTTTGGCAAATTGAATTGTGTATGCTATTGGCTGGTTTATTATGCATGGATGGTGATGACACAGGATTACGATGGTAGACAAGATTCTCTCCGGTTGGATTCAGATTTTGTTTTGGATAATAGAGTACACAATTATTCGAACTCCAAATAAAGTTGCCATGATTTTATTTGAGATTGGATTGGAGTTGTAGAAAATTATCCATGAGAACAAGAATTTGAAACACAACCATTTTGTGGATTTTGAAATTTGAATTTTGAAATTTGAAATTTGAATTTTGAATTTGAAATTTGAATTTGAAATTCGAATTTGAAATTTGAATTTGAAATTCGAATTTGAAATTTGAATTTGAAAATTAAATTTGAAATTTGAAATTTGAAATTTGAAATTTGAAATTTGAATTTGAAATTCGAATTTGAAATTTGAAATTCGAATTTTGAATCACAGTCCAAGTGGGATTCGAATTTGCTGTGGAAAATCCACAAGGTTTGAAATTCGAATTTGAGTTGGATTTGGGGAGGATAATCTTGTTATAATCCTGCTTGAATTTTGAATCCAAATCCCAACAAACTATGGGCGAAATTTTGAGGATAATCCTCAATGGAATTTCGGTTTTTATGGATAAGATTCAAGGGAAAAATTCAAGTTTCAATCCCAGTTGAATTTGGTTTCTCTCCTCCCTGAAAAGTGGCCGAAATTTTGGAGATAATCTCCTAGGAAAATTCAGTTATTTTGGATAAGGTTGAGATAAGATTCAAGCTTGAAAATCCTAGTGGAATTTTGATTCTTCCTTGTCCTAAAAGTGGCCGAATATTTGGAGAATATTTTCTCCTAGGAATTTCAGATTTTTTGGTTGAAAAAAGGAGATAAAATTCTAGTTAAAATCTTGTTTAGATTTGGATTGGATTTATCCTAAGAAAACCGAATTTTATTGTTGGATTTTCCCATGGAAAAATTTGGATTTTTTAGTTATGGATAAGGGAGAATATCTTTTCCTAGTCCAATTCGAATTCAGAGAATCACCTCATGCAGGTCTATAAATAGAGGTCCTACCACTCCAGTTCTCTAAGATCACAGACTCTCAGGTGAGCAGGCTTATTATTGCACAGCTCATCGTGACAATAAAGTTCTTTAGAGATCTGGGTGGTCGGAAGAAGACTAGCAGTGTTAGCATACCGATCGAGGTTCAGAGTGCCCACACACTCAGCCATTCAGGAATTGGAGAATAGTAGAGAAGGCTAGTTGGTTGAAGCTTCCGGTAATTCTCCTCCTGCAGATTGGCGTCCTTGAGGTATGAGTTTTAATTGTTGTTGATTTATTGTATATGGCATCATGAGATATTTAACGATCTAAAATTTTTATTGTTCCGCTATACCACTCTGATACGTTTTTACCGATTTATTTTCCTTCATAGAGAGATATAGCTTGTTAGCATGGACTTCATCAAGAAACCAATGGTAGACGTGAAACTAGATACAAGAGAGATTTGATATAGTGCACAGTTGCCAAAAGAGTTATGCAGATAAGTGCCACAGACCCCTTAAGTTTCAAGTATGAAACTCAGTCTTTCTCAAGGTGACAACCATGAAAGGGGTAATGCGCTTTGGAAGGACAGGAAAACTCTGTCCTAGGTACGTAGGACCATTCGAGATAATCAAGAGAGTTGGGAAGGTGGCTTATAGACTAGTGCTTCCTCCCAGTTAGCTTCAGTGCACAATGTCTTTCACGTCTCGATGCTAAAGAAGTACGTACCAGATAGCTCCCATGTTCTAAGCCAAGAACTGGTCGAAGTGCATGCCAATCTAACGTACGAGTAGAAACCCATGCGGATCCTAGCTAGAGAGGGGAAAGTACTTAGGAATAAAGTAATACCACTTGTAAAAGTGTTGTGGAGGAATCATAACATTAAGGGAGCCACATGGGAATGAGAAGAAGACATGAGAAGAGACTTCCCGAAATTTTTCTAATTTTCGGGGACGAAAATTTTGTAAGGGGGTAGGTTGTAATGACCCCCATGTTCATGAAACCTAATTACTATATAATAAGTAATTAAGTTTATGAATACAGTATAATTTTCCAGTTTGAATGAATTAAACGGGTAACCAAACATTTAATTACTATTTATGTAGTGAAAGGGGCAACCATGAGTGAAATCAGTTCACTTTATTAAGTGTAAGTACGCATGTGTGGCACACGGTATCAAAAAACAAGTGAAGATGACCATTTCTTGACACAGAACTAATGAGTTAGTCATCAGTACTCTCAGACTAGTTATCTGAGCACAACAGTGAAATTTTGCCTGATAAATATACAGTATTGAGAAAATGGTCGAGATGACGTTTTCTTGACATAAAACTGATATATTTATAGTCAGCATACTCAATTTAGTCAATTGAGCATAAAACCTAAAATTATGTTTGAGAGATACGCAGTATTGAGAAAGGGGTCAAGACGACCTTTTCTCAGTCAAAAACTGATATATTTAGACTCAAAACGCTCAAACTGGTTAGTTCAGCACAAAAGGTGATTTTCGGGTAGGAATAAAACAGATACAGAAAATTGGTCTAGATGACCTCAGGTGGATGTAAAAGTGATAAATTTGAAATCAGCACGTCCAAATTAGTCAGGATAGACTGTGTCTGAAAGTTTGCACAAAAACGTTGTACCATACGTGCGCAGTGTCAACACAGTATATACACAACCACAGTACCGTAAATGAATAGTAAACATGCATAGAATAGGCTCATAGGCACTACAACTCAATCAGAAATGAATAGTATAAGAATCGGGTCAAGAAAAATCCACATTCGGTCAAGATCTAGAACATTGCCAAAAAAGGACTGAACACCGTTAGAGGAAATTAGACTCTTGAAGGAAGATTTTGCAGACGATTTCTTCCCCTCAAAAACCGTGTTTGGAAGTAGCCAAACATAGCCCTAGGTGACAAAGTGGAAAAGTTTCCCTTGATACAAGGAAACATGCCTTGTAAGCTTTTGATTAAAATATTGAAAAGTTGTAGACAAACACTATAAACTTTAGCAAAACCATTAATGCAATTTAGGTTCCTTTTTCTCCTTGTCCCCATCAGTTTTTGGGAGGGCAGCCGCAGCAAATTTTGTACCCTTAAGCTTGGTTAATTTTGGCTTGATTTAGGTTAGTTAGGTGAGGTTAATTATGCTTAGGTTTGCCTATAAATAAGTGTAAGAGGCCTTATGCCTCATTTTCTTTCTTTTTGCTCACCAAAAGGTCCAAAAACCAAACACTTTCTCTCCCTTCTCTTCAGCCAAAACTGACGCCCTTAGTCCTCCCAAACACCCAAAATTTCACCAAAATTTCACAAGAAAATCAGCCATACTCTATCTTGGGTTGGAGCCTTTCACTCAAGCCACTTCAAGGTCACTTCAAGGTAATGTTTTAGAACCCTTCCTTGGTGATTTTAGTTGTTCATTTAACTTGATAATAAGAGGGAAATTTTGTGTTTCTTTCTAACCCAAGCCGACCTCTTGTTCACCTTGGTCCACATGAAATTTTGGTCCCAAGCCTTGTTCGGTTGTGCTAGGTTCAAAGCATACTAAGGTAAAAATCTTGAAAAAAAAAAAACCCTCCTTTTGTGGTTTAGTTTCTTTTAAGTTTTGAAATCAAAGAGATTTATTGTGTATTTCAAGCAATGGGCTGTAATTAGTTTATTTTGAGCCCTTAACATTTTGTATTTATGTTTTTGTACTTGTGTGGTTGTGATTTAAGTTTTTGTGGATGGTTGATTGTATGGACATTTTAGGGCTTGGATGGAAAATAAACCTGTCCCAGATTTTAGCCATGGATTTATAGGTTTTTGAGCATGTCCCGTATGCATTTTAGATTTTGTAAAATGCAAAAGTTTTAGGAAATTTCGTTACAGTTATTTTTACCTCAAATAGCCTTTGGCAAAAAATGACAGCAACATAGGTTTTCAGAGTATTTTATAACCAAAGTTCAAAACTGGGACAAAAACCTAGGAACAGGGAATAGTCTCAAGTTTTTATAAAAATGAGTAACTTAGAGTCTGAACCAGTGTTAGGAAATGCCCTAAGTATTAGAGACATTTTGATGTATTTATTTTGAACTGGATAATAAAATTATACATATATATAGAGGTTATTCATTACATTGCTATCTGTCCTCATCTTATTTACATATTAAAGTAAATGTAAGCAAATATGGCTCCCTGACTGCTTGTGTTAAACTATTAGAACGTTGCATGCAACGGACTTTTGTATGCGAGAAGACAATGTTCTAAAGTTAGCAGTCTAAACTATGGTCTGTAGTCTATGGGGTTAGACCGAGCATCTAACTCATGTTAAGACTATTATGTTGTCTAAAGCCTTGGAGGGGACGGTTTGTCTTGACTGTCTGAAGCTGGACTCCCAAGTAGAGACATAGATATGTTACTTGGTGGTGACATATTAGACCGGGACTAAAGCGTGATTGATCTATGTAGTCCGCTATGAGTGGATCAATCTGCTTTTGACGTTCATTGTGCAATAACCTTAATCCTGAGTAAATGAACTACTTCATGTATATGACTTGTGTTCTTTGATGTTCTAATGGCTAAAGCATCTCAGAGGTAGTAAGCTTATAGACCGGTTCGTTGGGTGCATGACTTGTATACGATGAAGGGTTTTTTTGCAGATATTGGAATCATAGCTTTGAGGAGTTAAAGGTATCCTCTTAAAGGCATTATACTGAATGTGAAAATGGACAAGGCCTTGGGTCGTCTACTGGGCAGATGACTTCTTATTCACATATGGTGAATAATCGTTTTCTTAATTCGGTAGTATAATGGAACTTTAAGATAGCCTGATCAGTAGGATTAAACGGACTTTGACCTAAGGCTGATCATTGATATCATATGAGGGTTTTGAATATATGACAAGGTCATTGGATAGTAGCTCGTCACAGGCTTACGTAATACGGTATATAATTGGGAGTTCAGTTTCAGTTTTATAGTGGTGTGACTCTGAAACTAGTGATCATGTGATTGAGTTGTTCGGTAAAGAATGATGATCATATGGATTTATGGGAGCCCGATTATATATGTCCAATCAGTCCCTCTACTAGCTCCACATAATTCCTTAACGTTTGGCAAATTGATTTGTGTATGCTCTTGGCTGGTTTATTATGCATGGATGGTGATGACACATGATTACGATGGTAGACAAGATTCTCTCCGGTTGGATTCAGATTTTGTTTTCGATAATAGAGTACACAATTATTCGAACTCAAAATAAAGTTGTCATGATTTTATTTGAGATTGGATTGGAGTTGTAGAAAATTATCCATGAGAACAAGAATTTGAAACACAACCGTTTTGTGGATTTTGAAATTTGAATTTTGAAATTTGAAATTTGAAATTTGAATTTGAAATTTGAATTTGAAATTCGAATTTAAAATTTAAATTTGAATTTGAAATTTAAATTTGAAATTTGAAATTTGAAATTTGAAATTTAAATTTGAAATTCGAATTTGAAATTTGAAATTCAAATTTTGAGTCACAGTCCAAGTGGGATTAGAATTTGTTGTGGAAAATCCACAAGGTTTGAAATTTGAATTTGAGTTGGATTTGGAGAGGATAATCTTGTTAGAATCCTACTTGAATTTTGAATCCAAATCCTAACAAATTATGGACGAAATTTTGAGGATAATCCTCAATGGAATTTCGGTTTTTGTGGATAAGATTCAAGGGAAAAATTCAAGTTTCAATCCCAGTTGAATTTGAATTCTCTCCTCCCTGAAAAGTGGTCGAAATTTTGGAGATAATCTCCTAGGAAAATTCGGTTATTTTGGATAAGGTTAAGATAAGATTCAAGCTTGAAAATCCTAGTGGAATTTTGATTCTCCCTTATCCTAAAAGTGGCCAAATTTTTTGAGGAGATTTTCTCCTAGGAATTTCGAATTTTTTGGTTGAAAAAGGGAGATAAAATTCTAGTTAAAATCTTGTTTAGATTTGGATTGGATTTATCCTAAATAAACCGAATTTTATTGTTGGGATTTTCCCATGGAAAAATTTGGATTTTATGGTTATGGATAAGGGAGAATATCTTTTCCTAATCCAATTCGAATTCAGAGAATCACCTCATGCAGGTCTACAAATAAAGGTCCTGCCACTCCAGTTCTCTCAGACCACAGACTCTCAGGTGAGCAGGTTTATTGTTGCACAGCCCACCGTGACAATAAAGTTCTTTAGAGATCTGGGTGGTCGGAAGAAGACTAGCAGTGCTAGCATACCGATCGAGGTTCAGAGTGCCCACACGCTCAGCCATTTGGGAATTGGAGAATCGTAGAGAAGGCTAGTTGGTTGAAACCTCTGGTCATTCTCCTCCTGCAAGATTGGCGTCCTTAAGGTATGAGTTTTAATTGTTATTGATTTATTGTATATAGCATCATAAGATATTTACGATCTAAAAATTTTTATTTTTCCGCTGCGCCACTCTGATACATTTTTACCGATTTATTTTCCTACAATTGGTATCAGAGCCATCTCATGACTATGCCATGTACATAAATTAGACAATTACTTAGTCTTTTTATTTATGTATGGATTTGATATTTAGAGAGTGGCATTCTAGGGATCCTTTATGTTGTTATCATGGATTATGTATAAAGTGTATGGTTATTTTAATTTTCTGAATTATTATAAGCATGCTTGTTTATGCCAGTTATGGTTTCTTAGAATTTAGAAAAATTGTATCTAGGAATTTTTTATGTAACCATGAGAGCAGTTTATTAACACTGTAATTTTCCCATGGGTTTTAATTTTTGTCTCTTAGAATTTTTATGGTTAGAATTTTTGTACACCGGAAACGGTTTAGGAAATTTTATGTAATTATTCTTAGAGGAGATTGAAGATTGAAGACCGTAATTTATTTTTTCCAAAAGTTAAATTTGATTTAAAGGTTGAAATTTTGATTGTGTGGAAAATTTCAATTTAATTGGGATTCAAATTAATTTTTGGAGATCCTAAAAGGTAAATTGGAATATGACACAAAAATCGAGACACGACCCCTCGGGATAGGTCGATGGGCCTTGGTAGGGCTACAGCCCCTGCCCTCGAGCAGGATGGGGCTGCGGCAACCCCTGTGCAGGCCAACACCACCCACGACCACAGGCTTGGCCTGCAGCCAAGGGTGGCCGTGGCCTGCCCAAGGCTGGCCGCAGCCTGGGCGTGCAGCCTGCCGGCTGCTGCGCCCAGCCTGGCACTGCAGGCTTGGCCTGCAGCCCGGCAAGGCTGCACATAGGGGGCAGCCGTGGGCTGCCAGCCCCTTTGGGGCTGGTGGCTGCCCACGGCGACTGCTGCCTTCGGGGGCGGCGGTGCGATGGTCCAAAAATCAAAAAATTTTGATTTTTTAAATTTGAGATTTAATTTTAAATCGTGTTTAAAAATATGTACTTGAAAATTTGAAATTTTTGAAATTACATATTATTACACATGATGTTTAAAATTGTTTAAAATTTAAATTTGAAATTTAAATTTGAAATTCAAATTTGGAATTCGAAATTGAAATTTAAATTTTTGGATATTTAAATTTAAAATGATTCTTGGGATGAGAAATAAATGGAGAGGCTACATAAAGATGGATACAAGAAGACGGAACGAAATTCAAGACCCAAAGAATGCTTTGGATGGAATTTTGTAATCTTTATTTTCTTTGTTCTAGGATGGAACCATGGCTTGGTTATTCTGTCAATTATTTTTTCTATGATATGTCATGGATGTATAAATATGTATTGATGGATGTTTTATATGCATATTTGATAACAGGTCATATAGGATAGGTGAGTGCCGCTCATACTATATTAATCATACATAATTTGTCAAAACTTGCATGTTTTTCAAAATGTTGAGTGGGAGAGGGTTTCAAACAAAACCCACGGCCTCCATTGTTGATCCATATGTGAAAGCATGGTAACACCTCGCGTCAGTTCTGCCCTGACCACACCTCTCGGTAGGTGTTTACCGCCGCCGGTATACTAGATTGGATCTCCTATGTGGAAAACGTGTTCGGGTATGATCCTATTCATGACCACCCCTCAGTGGCTTGGTAGGACGTGGATCGGGCTACGTAAACAATGGTTATACACTCAAGACTCGTTTAGTTATTAACCTTCCCTAGAAGCTCGGTTAACTAAACTGGTGGCCAAATAAGCGGTTATTAATATATGTCTTAATCTTGGAGGATTTAAGGCAACATATATTAATTGGACGGGGTCCATGTTCTGGCTATTTGTTTTCATGACCACCCCTCGGTGGCTTGGGGCAATAGGTGCTGAGAATTACCGTTGCAATGCTACATGTTTTTCAAGTTTCATATAGAAACATACTTGTATGTTTTATTTGCTAAATTATCTGTATATTTGCTTGGGCTTTGTAATGATGTCTAGTATAATTTTATTTCAGTTCAAAATGTCACCGACACCCCTCATTTCAATACTTACTGAAGATAAGCTGAATGGCAATAATTATAAAGATTGGAAAAGAAATCTATTAATAGTTCTCAGCTGAGAGAGACACAAGTTCGTACTGGACGAACCATGCCCACCTGGACCCAAACCTGACACACCACTTGAGGAAGTCCCGGTTGCCTATAATCGTTGGAGAGAGTCCAATGAGATAGCTCGATGTTGTTAGGAAATGCCCTAAGTATTAGAGACATTTTGATGTATTCATTTTGAACTGGATAATAAAATTATACTTAGAGGTTATTCATTACATTGCTATCTGTCCTCGTCTTATTTACATGTTAAAGTAAATGTAAGCAAATATGGCTCACTGACTGCTTGTGTTAAAACTGCTAGAACGTTGCATGCAATGGACTTTTGTATGCGAGAAGACAATGTTCTAAAGTTAGCAGTCTAAACTATGGTCTGTAGTCTATGGGGTTAGACCGAGCATCTAACTCATGTTAAGACTATTATGTTGTCTAAAGCCTTGGAGGGGACGGTCTGTCTTGACTGTCTGGAGCTGGACTCCCAAGTAGAGACATGGATATGTTGCTTGGTGGTGACATATTAGACCGGGACTAAAGTGTGATTGATCTACGTAGTCCGCTATGAGTGGATCAATCTGCTTTTGACGTTCATTATGCAATAACCTTAATCCTGAGTAAATGAACTTCTTCATGTATATGACTTGTGTACTTTGATGTTCCAATGGCTAAAGCGTCTCAGAGGGTAGTAAGCTTATAGACCGGTTCGTTGGGTGCATGACTTGTATACGATGAAGGGTTTGTTTGCAGATATCGGAATCATAGCTCTGAGGAGTTAAAGGTATCCTCTTAAAGGCATTATACTGAATGTGAAAATGGACAAGGCCTTGGGTCGTCTGCTGGGCGGATGACTTCTTATTCACATATGGTGAATAATCATTTTCTTGATTCGGTAGTATAATGGAACTTTAAGATAGCCTGATCAGTAGGATTAAACGGACTTTGACCTAAGGCTGATCATGGATATCATATGAGGGTTTTGCATATATGACAAGGTCATTAGATGGTAGCTCGTCACAGGCTTACGTAATACGGTATATAATTGGGAGTTCAGTTTCAGGTTTATAGTGGTGTGACTCTGAAATTAGTGATCATATGATTGAGTTGTTCGGTACAGAATGATGATCATATGGAATCACGGGAGCCCGATTATATATGTCCAATCAGTCCCTCTACTAGCTCCACATAATTCCTTAACGTTTGGCAAATTGATTTGTGTATGCTATAGGCTAGTTTATTATGCATGGATGGTGATAACACAGGATTAGGATGGTAGACAAGATTCTCTCCGGTTGGATTCAGATTTTGTTTTGGATAATAGAGTACACAATTATTCGAACTCCAAATAAAGTTGCCATGATTTTATTTGAGATTGGATTGGAGTTGTAGAAAATTATCCATGAGAACAAGAATATGAAATACAACCGTTTTGTGGAATTTGAAATTTGAATTTTGAAATTTGAAATTTGAATTTTGAAATTTGAAATTTGAATTTTGAATTTGAAATTTGAATTTGAAATTCGAATTTGAAATTTGAATTTGAAATTCGAATTTGAAATTTGAAATTTGAAATTTGAAATTTGAATTTGAAATTTGAATTTGAAATTTGAAATTCAAATTTTGAATCACAGTCCAAGTAGGATTCGAATTTGTTGTGGAAAATCCACAAGGTTTGAAATTCGAATTTGAGTTGGATTTGGAGAGGATAATCTTGTTAGAATCCTACTTGAATTTTGAATCCAAATCCCAACAAATAAGGGACGAAATTTTTGAGGATAATGCTCATGAAAATTTCGGATTTTGTGGATAAGATTCAAGGGTAAATTCAAGCTTGAATCCTAGTTGAATTTGGATTCTCTTCTTCCCAAAAAGTGGCCGAAATTTTGGAGCCTAAATCCAAGGAGAATTCGGTTATTTTTTGGATAAGGTTGAGATGAGATTTAGCTTGAAAATCCTAGTGGAATTTTGATTCTCCCTTATCCATAATGGCCGAAATCTTTTGGAGGATTTTCTCCTTGTGAATTTCGGATTTTTTGGTTGAAAAAAGGGAGATAAGATTCTAGTTAAAATCTTATTTAGATTTGGATTGGATCTATCCTAAGAAAACCGAATTTTTAGTGGAGATTATCCCTTGGAAAAATTCGGATTTTATGGGTTTGGATAAGGGAAAATATCTTTTCCTAATCCAATTCAAATTCAGAGATTCACCTCATGCAGGTCTATAAATAGAGGTCCTGCCACTCCAGTTCTCTCAGACCACAGACTCTCAGGTGAGCAGGCTTATTGTTGCACAGCTCATCGTGACAATAAAGTTCTTTAGAGATCTGGGTGGTCGGAAGAAGACTAGCAGTGCTAGCATACCGATCGAGGTTCAGAGTGCCCACACACTCAGCCATTCGGGAATTGGAGAATAGTAGAGAAGGCTAGTTGGTTGAAGCCTCCGGTCACTCTCCTCCTGTTCATTGGCATCCTTGAGGTAAGAGTTTTAATTGTCGTTGATTTATTGTATATGGCATCATGAGATATTTAACGATCTAAAAATTTTTATTGTTCCGCTGTGCCACTCTGATATGTTTTTACCGGTTTATTTTCCTACAATTGGTATCAGAGCCATCTCATGACTATGCCATGTACATAAATTAGACAATTACTTAGTTTTTTTTATTTATGTATGGATTTGATATTTAGAGAGTGGCATTCTAGGGTTCCTTTATGTTGTTATCATGAATTATGTTTAAAGTATGTGGTTATTTTAATTTTTTGAATTATTATAAGCATGCTTGTTTATACCGGTTATGGTTCCTTAGAATTTAGAAAAATTGTATCTAGGAATTTTTTATGTAACCATGGGAGCAATTTATTAACACTGTGTTTTTCCCATGGATTTTAATTTTTGTCTCTTAGAATTTTTATGGATAGAATTTTGTACACCGGAAATGGTATAGGAATTTTTTATGTAATTATTCTTGGAGGAGATTGAAGATTGAAGACCGTAATTTATTTTTCCCAAAAGTTAAATTTAATTTAAAGGTTGAAATTTTGATTGTGTGGAAAATTTCAATTTAATTGGGATTCAAATTAATTTTTGGAGATCCTAAAGATAAATTGGAATATGGCACGAAAATCGAGACACGACCCCTCGGAATAGGCCGACGGGCCTTGGTGGGGCTGCAGCCCCTGCCCTCGGGTAGGATGGGGCTGCGGCAGCCCCTATGCAGACAAGCATCACCCACGGCCGCAGGCTTGGCCTGCAGCCGAGGGTGGCGCAGCCTGCCCAAGGCTGGCCGCAGCCTGGGCGTGCAGCCACTGGCTGCAGGCGCTGCCTGCAGCCTGCCGGCTGCTGCGCCCAGCCTGGGCGTGCAGCCTGGTGCTGCAGGCTTGGCCTGCAGCCCGGCAGGCTGCACAAGGGGCGGCCGTGGGCTGCCAGCCCCTCCGGGGTTGGTGGCTGCCCACGGCGGCTGCCGCCTTCACGGGCGGCGGTGCGGCGGTCCAAAAATTTGAAAATTTTGATTTTTAAATTTGAGATTTAATTTTAAATCATGTTTAAAAATATGTAATTAAAAATTTGAAATTTTTGAAATTACATATTATTACACATGATGATTAAAATTGTTTAAAATTTGAATTAGAAATTTAAATTTGAAATTCGAATTTGGAGTTTGAATTTGAAATTTAAATTTTTGGAAATTTAAATTTTAAATAATTCTTGGGATGAGAAATAAATGGAGAGGCTACATAAAGATGGATACAAGAAGACGGAACAAAATTCAAGACCCAAAGAATGCTTTGGATGGAATTTTGTAATCTTTATTTTCTTTGTTCTAGGATGGAACCATGGCTTGGTTATTCTGTCAATTATTTTTCTGTGATATATCATGGATGTATAAATATGTATTGATGGATGTTTTGTATGCATATTTGATAACATGTCATATAGGATAGGTGAGTGCCGCTCATACTATATTGATCATACATAATTTGTCAAAACTTGCATGTTTTTCAAAATATTGAGTGGGAGAGGGTTTCAAACAAAACCCACGGCCTCCATTGTTGATCCATATGTGAAAGCATGGTAACGCCTCGCGTCAGTTCTGACCTGACCACACCCCTCGGTAGGTGTTTACCGCCGCCGGTATACTAGATTGGATCTCCTATGTGGAAAACGTGTTCGGGTGCGATCCTATTCATGACCACCCCTCGGTGGCTTGGTAGGGTGTGGATCGGGCTACGTAAACAATGGTTATACACTCAAGACTCGTTTAGTTATTAACCTTCCCTAGAAGCTCTGTTAACTAAACTGGTGGCCAAATAAGCGGTTATTAATATATGTCTTAACCTTGGAGGATTTAAGGTAACATATATTAATTGGACGGGGTCCATGTTCCGGCTATTTGTTCTCATGACCACCCCTCGGTGGCTTGGGGCAATAGGTGTTGAGAATTACCGTTGCAATGCTACATTTTTTTCAAGTTTCATGTAGGAACATACTTGTATGTTTTATTTGCTAAATTATCTGTATATTTGCTTGGGCTTTGTAATGATGTCTAGTATAATTTTATTTCAGTTCAAAATGTCACCAACACCCTTCATTTCGATACTTACTGAAAATAAGTTGAATGGCGATAATTATAAAGACTGGAAAAGAAATCTATTAATAGTTCTCAGCTGCGAGAGACACAAGTTCGTACTGGACGAACCATGCCCACCTGGGCCCAAACCTGACACACCACTTGAGGAGGTCCCGGTTGCCTATAATTGTTGGAGAGAATCCAATGAGATAGCTCGATGCTACATCCTTGCTAGCATGACGAGTGCTTTACAAAAGCAGCATGAGACTTATCAAGTTGCTGGGGAGATCATGGAAAATCTGGAGGACATGTTCGGAGGCCAAGAAAAATTGGCTCGACAGTCTGCAATCACCAGCATTATGAACTCTAAGCAAAAGGCGGGTGCTCCGGTGAAGGACCATATGATCACTCTAATGGGATTCTTCGCTGAGGCTGCCGAGAATGGTGCTGAGTTGGACTATAACACCCAGATCGAGATGGTGTTCAAGACTCTGTCTAAAGATTTTGTGGGGTTTAAGGCCGCATACAATCTGGCGACAAAGGAGTTAGGACTTACCGAGCTCATGAAGCAACTACAGGCTTATGAGCGGATGATCAGGGATGAGGATACGGTCCGACCTAAAGGAGAGGCCAATTTGGCGGAATCTTCCAATCCCTCACGGAAGAGGAAGAGGCCAAATAAAAATGGCTTCCAGTTCTTCTAATCCTCCTGTCTCGGACGGGAAGAAGAAGAAGAAGAACAAGAAGCCAAAGGACCCTAAAAAGTCCAAATGCTTCCACTGTGGGAAGGTAGGTCACTTCAAGAAGGCTTGCCAGGAATTCCTAGCCTCCAAGGGCAAGGAAGGTAAGGAACTTCATTACTTAGAAGCGTGTTTGGTGGAAGAATCGAAAGACACATAGGTCATTGATTCGGGCGCCACTAATCGTGTTTGTGTTTCTATGCAGGGGTTCGTGGAAACGAGAAGTCTACATGATAGGAGCCTCTCGTTGCGGACTGGAGATGGTAGCTTTGTGGTGGCTGAGGCAGTGGGAGACGTTCATCTTTATTTTGATCAATTTAGGTTTATTTTATTGAAAGACTGTTTTTATGTTCCTAATTTTAGGAGGAACCTTATATCGGTAGCTTGTTTAATAAAGGATTCTTATTCAGTTTCTTTTAGTAAAAGAGTTGATATTCGTAGAAATAAGTCTTTTATCTGTTCTGGATGGATGGATGGAAGCCTATATTTGATCAGACCAAAGATGTACTCACTGCTTGACACTGAATTAATTGATAACTCTAAAAGGTTGAAAGTTTCTCACTCTAACAAGGCGTATCTTTGGCATTTAAGACTTGGTCATATTAATCAGGATAGGATTCAAAGATTGGTGAAAGACGGTCCTCTGGAATCTCTGGAGGAGGTACGACTTCCCCAATGTGAGTCTTGTCTAGAGGGTAAGATGACTAAGAGGTCTTTTGGAGCTAAGGGTACAAGGGCTCAGGAGCTCTTAGAAATTGTGCACACTGACGTATGTGGCCCCATGAACGTCACATCATGAGGAGGGTTCGAGTACTATGTCTCTTTTATAGATGATTACTCGAGGTATGGATATGTGTATCTGATGCACCGCAAGAGCGAAACCTTTGACAAGTTCAAAGAGTATCGTGCGGAAGTGGAAAAGTAATTGGATAAATCCATAAAGACACTTCGATCTGATCGAGGTGGCGAATACCTCTTTGATGAATTTCTAGGACATCTTGTAGAGAAAGGGATATTATCCCAATTGACTACACCTGGTACTCCACAACAGAATGGTGTAGCCGAAAGGAGAAACAGAGCCTCATTGGATATGGTACAGTCCATGATGAGTTATTCAACGCTGCCATTATCCTTTTTGGGATATGCTTTACAAACGGCGTGCTATATTCTGAACCAGGTTCCGAGCAAATCAATTCTCAGAACTCCGTATGAATTGTGGCGTGGCCGGAAGCCCTCCCTTGGACATATAAGAATATGAGACTGCGCAGCGCATATACTGGATGGGGATGGGAAGAAGTTGGAATCAAGATCAGAATTATGCATGTTTGTAGGGTATCCAAAAGGAACTAAAGGAGGTCTGTTCTATAACCCGAAGGAACAAAAGGTCATTGTCTCAACCCATGCGACATTCTTGGAGGAAAGTCACATGAATGACTTTAAGCCTCGAAGCAAAGTGGTGCTAGAGGCGTTATCGGGTGAAAGAACTGCTCCACAGATTTCGGTTTTGGACGCAAGTCTGAGTTCCAGTGAAAGGCCTGTAGATGATCAACAATTTAGGGTGCCTCGTTGTAGTGGGAGGGTTTCGAAGAAACCTAATTTCTTCATGGATGATGCTGAGGTATACCAGGCCGAGGCTCATGAGCATGAGGATGATCCGATCACCTATGATGAAGCTATAAATGATGTTGATTCTAAATCTTGAAAATAGGCTATGAACAATGAGATGGATTCTATGAAATCCAACTCTGTTTGGGAACTTGTAGATTTGTCGAATAGGATAAAACCCATTGGATGCAAATGGGTCTACAAAAGAAAGAAGGATGCGAAAGGGAGAGTGGAAACTTTCAAAGCTAGACTGGTTGCAAAGGGGTACACGCAAAAGGCTGGAATCGATTATGATGAAACCTTTTCGCCTGTTGCTGTGCTGAAGTCTATCCGTATTCTTCTGTCCATTGCTGCGGCTCTCGATTACGAGATCTGGCAAATGGATGTCAAGACAGCATTCTTGAATGGCCATCTAGTAGAGTGTATCTATATGATACAGCTCAAAGGGTTCGTAGCGAAAGGCCAAGAAAGGAAAGTCTGCAAGTTGCTTAGATCCATTTATGGATTAAAGCAAGCATCCTGCTCATGGAACCAGAGGTTTGATCAAGCGATTAAGACATTTGGTTTTGAGCAGAACGTTGATGAACTCTGTGTTTATAAACGTATTAAGGATGGAAAAGTGGTCTTTCTGATACTCTATGTCGATGATACACTACTCGTTGGGAATGATGTAGGGAACTTATCATCGGTCAAGCTTTGGTTACACCAACAGTTTGACATGAAGGACTTGGGAGAAGCTAATTATGTTCTACGCATTCGTCTCTTCAGAGATCGAAAGAACAAAATGATAGCGTTATCCTAAGCTTCATACATAGATAAAATAATTGACAAATATGCAATGCAAAAGGCAAAAGAAAGGCTCACAACCTTCTATTGCCGGTCTAACTCTTTCATTGGATGACTGTCCTAAGACATCGGAAGAAAGAGAGCGTATGAGTAAGGTCCCTTATGCATCCGCTGTGGGTAGCCTTATGTACGCTATGCTTTATACTCGACCGAATATATGTTTTGCAATAGGTATGGTGAGTCGATATCAAGCAAATCCTGGAACCAAGCACTGGCAAGCAGTAAAGCATATACTCAAGTATCTTAAGAGAACGAGGGATTATATGCTAGTGTATTCTGGAGGGGACCTAACACCCGTAGGATACACGGACTGAGTCTTCTAGACTTGCGAGGATTCGAGGAAGTCGACATTAGAGGGAACGTGGAGACAAGATAAGTAGATGTATGTAAGATCACGTCCGAGGACAACATTGCTGATCCCTCTACTAAGACTTTGGTGGCTAGAAGCTTTGAGAGGCATGTAGAGGTGATGGGGATGCGTAACATGGCACATCTGCTGGCTTAGGGCAAGTGGGAGATTGTTAGGAAATACCCTAAGCATTAGAGACATTTTGATGTATTTATTTTGAACTGGATAATAAAATTATATATATATAGAGGTTATTCATTACATTGCTATCTGTCCTCATCTTATTTATATGTTAAAGTAAATGTATGCAAATATGGCTCCCTGACTGCTTGTGTTAAACTGTTAGAACGTTGCATGCAATGGACTTTTGTATGCGAGAAGAAAATGTTCTAAAGTTAGCGGTCTAAACTATGGTCTATAGTCTATGGGGTTAGACTAAGCATCTAACTCATGTTAAGACTATTATGTTGTCTAAAGCCTTAGAGGGGACGGTTTGTCTTGACTTGTGGCGGCCCGCCGCTCGTAGAGATCATACAATACTATTACAGTTGAGCTTATCGCTAACTGCGATAGATTGTACTCTCTTGGGTCGCCGGCTTATCTCACTCTCTTTTAAAATCATGTCGTTTTTGGGGAAAATTTTTTTTTTCTTTAAACATCATATAAAATCTTCTTCCACTATTTACTTTGTTGATAAGTACAAAGTAATATAAATAATACAGTGCTTTTGTAAAATATATATAATTACAAAAGAACTGTTTCCCCTTTTTTTTTTTCCTTTCACTTTAACGCTCAGCGGCAAGACTCTGGCAGTACCATATCCCTCGCCCAGTTATCCCATTTGACACGCGCCATCCCGTCCGCATCCAGTCAAACAAGCTACTGAGCTGGTCGCTTACCTGCAACATTAGCAAAAATGGTGAGCTACAGGCTCAGTAAGTTCAAACATGCAAGAAATAAAATTTCTATGAATAGTACTATTCATCGTGAATAGGAACTTTGACCACTATTCATCTATGAATAGTAACTTTGACCACTATTCACGGTGAATAGTAAGTTTGACCACACCACTGTATCACACTAGTACATCTACCGCGATGTTAGTGCTCTCACTAAACTGTCTTATGCTCAATTATGGCACAGTTTCAGTTTTAGGTCATTATCTTTAATTACGTTCTGGTTTTGAGCTCAAGTTGGCAGTACCATTTAAGTGCGCATGACTGGGAGCGGTACATTAGTGCTGACCTCCACAGCCTTAATCTCATAGCCCCGAAGGCAAAATTTTATATTGACTGGGAGCGGTACATCAGTGCTGACCTCCACAGCCTTATCTCATAGCCCCGAAGGCAAAAGTACCTCCCTGTACGGAAGGCTGGTACGCCAGAAAGTGGTTTCATTACCGACTTTTTAACATTCTAACCCGGTGACTTCACATTGTCCCGTGGTTAGGAATGGTTCACATTTTAATTTTAGGTGAGTGAGTTTCATTAACCTCGCTCTAGTGCCCGAAGCACAATTAACCATGTGTCCCATTCTTATAGTGCCCGTAGCATATTTCGTCTCTCTCTCTATTCTATCATAGTGCCCGTAGCGCATATGTACCTAACTTATAGTTAGTACATTTAAGTTAGCACAATATTGCTATATGTTGCAGACAGGTAAATGTCTGAACTTACCTTATCAGACTGTTCCCTTTCTCTCTCTTGGATCTTGAATCGCCTTCCTTGTAGGCCGATTTTGGGATCCTACAGACAAAACTATGTCTGTTAATTTCTTTCCCATTTATAGCTTTTATTTTTCATTAAAAAGCTTAAATAAAGCCTATTTATAACTTTTTAGGCTTTATTTATTATTTTCACCATTTTCCCCTAACTTTTGCAAAATTACGATTTTGCCCCTGTATTTTGGCAAAATTGCAGTTTTGCCCCTGACGGAATTTTATTGATCCAGACTGCATTTTTGGCTCTCAGGAACTTTTCTGACTCTATTCTAATCATTACCGGGTTCGTTTCTATTTTATTTCCACTTTTTGTTTTCCCGGCCCTCGGGAAGCACTATTCCGACCCTTACGTCGGTTTAGCGATTTTCTATCGTTTCGGAGCCTCAAATGGACGTTTCACTAGTATTTAAAATGTTCATTTAGACTTTCCCGACCTAGGTCTCCGAGGCTCGGGTTTTCCGTTCCCGACTCGGACCTTTATTTTATTTCCAAAAACGCCCCCCCTCGGGGTCGGTTTTTCAATCTCACACGCGTTTTTTCATTTTTAAGGGGACGGGTTACTATTCACGACCCACCCCTTAAATTTTCGTTATTCACTTTTCCGTTAGGGACTCGGGTTTCCGGCCCGGCCCTAACTCTTATTTTTAATTCCCATTTTACCCCGAATGCCGTTTTCGAAATTTCGGCAGCATTTCGGCGTAATTTTAAGGCTTCCGGCGTTAGGTACGCCTCGAACCATATGTACCTGCCACGTACTATACCACAAGCCTATTTTATGTAAAAGTTTTCCAAACTTTTACATAAAAGCCCACAAATTTCAAATTTCACATTATCACCCACATTACAAAATTTTTTCACATTTTTACCCTTAATTTGGTTTCGGTTTTCACAACCAAACCGAACCAAATTTTGTCAAACTTTCACCACATTTTAGGCCATTCAAATGTCACGTTTTCAACACATTTTCAAGCCCATTTTCTTGGCATTTTCAACCAATTTCTTAGGGTTTTTTAAACACTTAAAACCCACGGCCATTGAATTGAAAACATGCACACCTTTTTGTTTTCATTCTTTCAATCACAATTCCATCATTTGCATATTAAAATGCATAATTCCAATCAACCAAATACCACATAAAACCATGAAAAATTTTCTTCCAAACCCATTGTAAACTCACGGCCACTTTATACAATTCACACAAGAAATTTTTTTCAAACTTTCCACAATGAAATACAAGCTTTGTTCTTCACAAAATTAAACTTAGAAAGCATATTACCAATTAACCACACACTTTTCTCATTGGTTACCTAAGGTAACCCACGGATTTTCCCTTGAAAAACCAACCAAATTTCAGTTTTTCTTTACACAATTTGCATGGTTTTCTTCCTTATTTCATCATTAACAAAACCCAACATCAATTCAATGGAAAACAACCAAAAATTTTCCATCTTTCTATCACTATTCACCCACGGATTTTGTGAAGAAAAACCATGAAAAATTCAAGTGCAAGGGAAGTTACCTTAGTCAATTGCTTCCTTTGTCTTCAATGAACACTTTGCCACTCTTTTTTGTGAAGAAAAATTGAAGAAAATCTTGGTTCTCCTTGGGTGGCTCACGTAGACACCATGGAAGAAAGCTTAGAAAATTTTTGTCTTAGTTTTGCTTTGAAAAAGTGTCTCGGCCATTTCATTCCCAAAGTTACCGACTTATGCATGGAAGAAAGCCAATTAATTTGGCTCTAAACCAATCAAAATTTGACACCTTTCACACCATTTCTTTCCCCATTTTTCAAAAATTAAAAATGGAAATTTTTGGCCAAATCTTAGCCTTTAGATCAAAAGGTGATTAAATCATGGCCATTCATTCTACCAATCACCTTATTTCTTTCCATTTAATAAACTTGATTTATGAAGTCATAAATGCAAAAGTGAAAGTTGACTTTGACTTTCACTATTCACATTAATTCGACTACTTTTTGACCGATGCCGATTCGAGCCGAAATTTTCCTGAAATCGTCCCGGCGTGTTCTTGAGGTCTCCTGTGCAGTCGGATCAATTTAATTTGCTTCCGTTTGATCAAAATCAATCCCGGAAGTTTACCGTCTTTTATTGCTCTGGTTAGGGTTTTCAATGCCGATTTTGGCACCGTTTCACCCGTTTCAACTCAGTGAATTTTTCCAACACTGAATTCTTACTCGTCAGTATTGTTAGAACATTTTCATATATTCTAAACAATATAAATACATTTATTTCACTCTTTAAATAGTACAAATTGTTATATACATACAATTGTACATTTTTCATCCGAGAACTGCCTGAATTTCCCGGTTGTCACATTCACCCCTCTTTATAAAATTTTCGTCCTCGAAAATTAGAACAAATGGGGGTATAAACTCCTCATCTTGTCTTCTCGTTCCCACGTAGCTTCTTCAATGTTGTGATTTTTCCACAAAATCTTCACTAGTGGGATTTTCTTATTCCTTAGTACTTTCTCTTCACGAGTTAGTACTCGAATAGGTTGTTCCTCATATGTCAAATCCTCGTGGATTTGAATGGGCTCATGCTTCAAAACATGGGACGGATCTGGTATATATTTTCTCAGCATCGACACATGAAATACATTGTGCACTGCCGACAATTCTGGGGGTAGCGCTAATCTGTAAGCGACCTTTCCAATGCGTTCGATAATTTCATAGGGCCTAATATATCTTGGACTCAGTTTTCCCTTCTTACCGAACCGCATAATCCCCTTCATGGGCGATACCTTGAGAAACACGAAGTCTCCTTCGTCAAACTCCAAGGATCTCTGCCTCTTGTCCGCATAACTCTTTTGTCGGCTTTGCGTAATTTTCATTTGACGCTGAATTCTAGCAACTGCATCAGAAGTCTCTTTTATGAAGTCCGTCTTATGCAACTGCATTTCTCGCAAATCGTACCAATGTAATGGTGATCTGCACTTCCGTCCATATAAAGTCTCGTAAGGTGCCATGCCTATTGAAGCTTGGTAACTATTATTGTACGAGAATTCAATCAATGGTAACTTCTCGTTCCAATTTCCCGCAAAATCCATAACACAAGCTCGAAGCATGTCCTCTAACGTTTGAATTGTCCGCTCTGACTGCCTGTCTGTTTGCGGATGAAAAGCCGTACTGAGTCTCAATTCAGTACCCATGGCCTCTTACACACACTTCCAGAAATTCGAAGTGAACCGTGCATCTCGATCTGATACAATGGATTTCGGTACTCCATGTAGTCTGACGACATGAGTTATGTACAGCTGAGCAAACTTTTCCAGCGAAAAAGTCATCTTGACAGCTACGAACCGTGCCGTCTTGGTCAGTCTGTCCACAATAACCCAAATGGCGTCATAACCTTCTCGGGTTTTTGGGAGTCCCACTACAAAATCCATCGTAATGTGTTCCCATTTCCATTTAGGAATCTCCAACGGTTCCAATCTTCCTGCTGGATGTTTATGTTCCGCTTTGATTCTCTGACAGGTCATGCATCTGCTCACGAATTTAGCTATATCATTCTTCATCCCTTTCCACCAGAACTGTAACTTCAAGTCCTGATACATCTTGCTAGCTCCAGGATGAACCGAATAGGGTGTCTCATGGGCTTCTGACATGATCCGTCTTCTAAGTTCCTCATCAGCTGGAACATTTATCCTTCCTTGATAAAGGATTATTCCATCCTTGGAAATTCCTTCTTGAGCACTTGCCATTGCTGGATCTCGCCTCTGAGCTTCCTTTATATCCTCAAATAGCGATGATTCCACTTGGAGTGCAGCTAATCTTCCAGATATCAGCTCCAAGTTCAAAGAATTTATCTCTTGCTGCAATGGCTTCGGAAGCCTGTTTATTGGTAGCTGGTGCGATATGGTAGACTTTCTACTTAAAGCATCCGCTACACGGTTGGCTTTCCCTGGATGGTATAGGATTTCACAATCATAATCCTTCACCAGTTCCAACCATCGTCTTTGCCGCATATTGAGCTCTTTTTGCGTGAAGAAATACTTCAAGCTTTGGTGATCAGTGAAAATCTGACATTAAGCTCCATAGAGATAGTGTCGCCAAATTTTAAGTGCGAACACTACTGCAGCAAGTTCAAGGTCATGCGTAGGATAATTCCTTTCATGCTCCTTTAATTGACGGGAAGCATAGGCAATCACCTTGCCATTTTGCATTAGGACTGCTCCCAATCCTATTTTCGATGCATCACTGTAGATCACGAACTTCTCCCCTTCAGTGGGAAACGTAAGGATTGGTGCGCTTGTCAGTCGCCTCTTTAACTCCTGGAAGCTTCTTTCGCATTCCATAGTCCACTCGTACTTCCTTTCCTTGCGTGTAAGAGCGGTAAGAGGTGCAGCTAGTCGCGCGAATCCCTCTACAAATCGTCGATAATAACCAGCCAATCCCAAGAAACTGCGTATTTCAGTCACACTCTTGGGTGCAGGCCACTGGTTAATTGCCTCTACCTTTGTCGGATCTACAGCAATACCTTCCTGGGATACAACATGTCCGAGGAAATGTACTCTGTCCAGCCAAAACTCACATTTTGAGAATTTGGCATACAGTTGATGCTTCCTTATCGTATTCAACACGATCCTCAAATGCTCTTTGTGCTCCTCCTGAGTCTTCGAGTATATAAGAATGTCATCAATGAATACAATGACAAACTTATCCAAATACTCTTTAAAAATTCTGTTCATCAAGTCCATGAATGCTGCCGGCGCATTTGTCAATCCGAATGGCATCACAAGAAACTCGTAGTGACCATAACGAGTCCTAAACGCCGTCTTAGGAATATCACTCTCTTTGATTCTCAGCTGGTGATATCCTGATCGTAAGTCGATCTTGGAAAATACCGCTGCGCCTTTTAACTGGTCGAATAGGTCATCAATTCTAGGTAACGGATACCTATTTTTGATCGTAACCTTATTCAACTCCCGGTAATCAATGCACAGTCGGAAAGTTCCATCCTTTTTCTTGACGAATAACACAGGTGCACCCCATGGAGAAAAACTCGGCCTGATGAATCCCTTATCCAAAAGCTCCTTTAATTATACCTGCAGCTCCTTTAACTCCACTGGAGCCATGCGGTATGGTGCTTTGGAAATAGGTGCTATTCCAGGCATCAACTCAATTTCAAACGAGATTTCTCTCTCTGGCGGTATCCCTAGTAACTCTTCTGGAAATACGTCAAGAAACTCATTAACCACAGGAACCTCTTCAGGTTGAAGCTTCTGTTCCTCTGTAGTATCCACCACATAAGCCAGATATCCCATGCAACCACTGGCTATCAGCTTGCTTGCTCTCAGCGAACTGATCATCATCTTCCCGGGTCTTCGAGAAGTATCAACATACTCGAAACTCTCTTCTTCCTCAGGTTGGAAGACTATCTTTCGATTTCGGCAGTCGATCGTAGCTTGGTATTTCCCTAGGAAATCCATGCCTAGAATCACGTCGTAATCCATGATCTCCATTACGATCAACTCCGCATATAGTTCCCTATTTGCCACATATACTGGTACATAGGGTAGCCAGTAATTGGACAACAATACTTCCCCAGAAGGTAAGGCTGTCTTAAATACCCTTCCCATATTATCCTTAGGAAGTCCTATCTTGTCAGCAAATGCATAGGAAACAAATGAATGCGTAGCACCGGAATCGAATAGTACAGAGGCTACATGACTAGCAACAGGAAGCTGACCTGTCACCACGTTTGATGTTCCTGCCTCTGCGTCTTCCTTGCTGTAGGCCATTACACGAGCATCAGCACATGACATTCGCTCCTGGCGTTGCGGCCTCACTGGTGACTCTTCCACTCTGGCTTGAAGGGAATGAGATTGTGGGCGTGTCTGGTGTGGTTGGGAAGTGCCTTGTCCACCCTGCCTATTTGGACAGTTCCTGGCGTAATGGCCTTCCTTTCCACATTCGTAGCAAACAAGTGGCCCAAATCTGCATTGCCCAGAATGTCTCTTCCCGCATGTAGGGCAGTTTTGCACATTAGACTCTGCATTACCAGCTGTTCTACGCTGCTGGTTTCGGTTATTTCCCTGGCGATTCCCAGAAAAATTCCCTTTTCTCTTATTTTGCTGGGATCTTTGATTGTTGCCCTGGCTTGGTTTCGCATTCTGACTAGGCTTGCTCGATTGACCAACTTGCGTAGACTTCGCCAAAGCCCTCTCCTTCTTCTTTGCCTCCCAGTGTTTCTCTCTTTCCTCTTTCTGTCGAGCTACATGGAACTCAGCTCTAATGGCCCGACTCACACAGTCTGCTACAGAAGTAGGTGGTACTAGTCTAGTATCTACTAACGCAGCAATTTCTGGCCTGAACATCCCGATCATTTTCTGTATTTTCTCCCTCTCAGTAGGGACCACATAAGGGCACAAACGAGATAGCTGATCGAACTTTCGGCAGACTTCGCTTACCGACATGTTCCCTTGTGTCAACTCTGAGAATTCTTTCTGTTGCTGTCTCAGAGATACAGGGTCGTAATATTTCTGGTTAAATTCTTCTAGAAATTCGGCCCAACTCTTGGTAGACACATCTCTCCTCATTCGAACGGTGTCCCTGTAGGAAAATAAATCGGTAAAAACGTATCAGAGTGGCGCAGCGGAACAATAAAAATTTTTAGATCGTTAAATATCTCATGATGCCATATACAATAAATCAACAACAATTAAAACTCATACCTCAAGGATGCCAATATGCAGGAGGAGAATGACCGGAGGCTTCAACCAACTAGCCTTCTCTACTATTCTCCAATTCCCGAATGGCTGAGTGTGTGGGCACTCTGAACCTCGATCGGTATGCTAGCACTGCTAGTCTTCTTCCGACCACCCAGATCTCTAAAGAACTTTATTGTCACGATGAGCTGTGCAACAATAAGCCTGCTCACCTGAGAGTCTGTGGTCTGAGAGAACTGGAGAGGCAGGACCTCTATTTATAGACCTGCATGAGGTGATTCTTTGAATTCGAATTGGACTAGGAAAAGATTTTCTCCCTTATCCAAACCAAAAAATCCGAATTTTCCAAGGGAGAATCTCCACAATTAAATTCGGTTTTCCTAGGACAAATCCAATCCAAATCTAAACAAGATTTTAACTAGAATTTTATCTCCCTTTTTCAACCAAAAAATCCGAAATCTTTAGGAGAAAATCTTCTCCAAATTTTCGGCCACTTTTAGGATAAGGAAGAATCAAAATTCCACTAGGATTTTTCAAGCTAAATCTCATCTCAACCTTATCCAAAAATAACCGAATTTCCTAGGATAAAGCCTCCAAAATTTCGGCCACTTTTAGGGAGTAGAGAGAATCCAAATTCAACTAGGATTGAAGCTTGAATTTACCCTTGAATCTCATCCACAAAATCCGAAATTTTCATGAGGATTATCCTCAAAAATTTCGTCCCTTATTTGTTGGGATTTGGATTCAAAATTCAAGTAGGATTCTAACAAGATTATCCTCTCCAAATCCAACTCAAATTCGAATTTCAAACCTTGTGGATTTTCCACAACAAATTCGAATCTTACTTGGACTGTGATTTAAAATTTGAATTTCAAATTTCAAATTCAAATTTCAAATTCAAATTTCAAATTTCAAATTTCAAATTTCAAATTTAAATTTCAAATTCAAATTTCAAATTCGAATTTCAAATTCAAATTTCAAATTCAAATTTCAAATTCAAAATTCAAATTTCAAATTTCAAAATTCAAATTTCAAATTCCACAAAACGGTTGTATTTCATATTCTTGTTCTCATGGATAATTTTCTACAACTCCAATCCAATCTCAAATAAAATCATGGCAACTTTATTTGGAGTTCGAATAATTGTGTACTCTATTATCCAAAACAAAATCTGAATCCAACCGGAGAGAATCTTGTCTACCATCCTAATCCTGTGTCATCACCATCCATGCATAATAAACTAGCCAATAGCATACACAAATCAATTTGCCAATCGCTAAGGAATTATGTGGAGCTAGTAGAGGGACTGATTGGACATATATAATCGGGCTCCCGTGATTCCATATGATCATCATTCTGTACCGAACAACTCAATCATATGATCACTAATTTCAGAGTCACACCACTATAAACCTGAAACTGAACTCCCAATTATATACCGTATTACGTAAGCCTGTGACGAGCTACCATCCAATGACCTTGTCATATATGCAAAACCCTCATATGATATCCATGATCAGCCTTAGGTCAAAGTCCGTTTAATCCTACTGATCAGGCTATCTTAAAGTTCCATTATACTACCGAATCAAGAAAATGATTATTCACCATATGTGAATAAGAAGTCATCCGCCCAGCAGACGACCCAAGGCCTTGTCCATTTTCACATTCAGTATAATGCCTTTAAGAGGATACCTTTAACTCCTCAGAGCTATGATTCCGATATCTGCAAACAAACCCTTCATCGTATACAAGTCATGCACCCAACGAACCGGTCTATAAGCTTACTACCTCTGAGACGCTTTAGCCATTGGAACATCAAAGTACACAAGTCATATACATGAAGTAGTTCATTTACTCAGGATTAAGGTTATTGCACAATGAACGTCAAAAGCAGATTGATCCACTCATAGCGGACTACGTAGATCAATCACGCTTTAGTCCCGGTCTAATATGTCACCACCAAGTAACATATCTATGTCTCTACTTGGGAGTCTAGCTCCAGACAGTCAAGACAGACCGTCCCCTCCAAGGCTTTAGACAACATAATAGTCTTAACATGAGTTAGATGCTCGGTCTAACCCCATAGACTACAGACCATAGTTTAGACTGCTAACTTTAGAACATTGTCTTCTCGCATACAAAAGTCCATTGCATGCAACGTTCTAACAGTTTTAACACAAGCAGTCAGTGAGCCATATTTGCTTACATTTACTTTAACATGTAAATAAGACAAGGACAGATAGCAATGTAATGAATAACCTCTATATATAATTTTATTATCCAGTTCAAAATGAATACATCAAAAATGTCTTTAATACTTAGGGCATTTTCTAACAATCTCCCACTTGCCCTAGGCCAGTAGATGTGCCATGTTACGCATCCCCATCGCCTCTACATGCCTCTCAAAGCTTCTAGCTACCAAAGTCTTAGTAAAGGGATCAGCGATGTTGTCCTCGGACGCGATCTTACATACATCCACTTGTCCTGTCTCCACATGCCCTCTAATAATGTGATACCTCCGATCTATGTGCTTGGTCCTCTTATGGTGCCGAGATTCCCTTGTGTTGGCAATAGCCCCTGTATTATCACAGTAAAGTGTGATAGGCTTGTCAACACCCGGAATGACCTCAAGGTCTCTAAAGAACTTGCGGAGCTAAACCGCTTCTTTAGATGCCTCAGCCGTAGCCACATACTCAGCCTCCATAGTAGAGTCAGCTGTGCAGCCCTGCTTCACGCTCCTCCACACAATGGCGCCTCCTCCGAGTAAAAACACTGATCCAGATGTCGATTTCCTCGAATCCTTACAAGTCTGGAAGTCTGAGTCTGTGTATCCTACGGGTGTTAGGTCCCCTCCAGAATACACTAGCATATAATCCCTCGTTCTCTTAAGATACTTGAGTATATGCTTTACTGCTTGCCAGTGCTTGGTTCCAGGATTCGCTTGATATCGACTCACCATACCTACTGCAAAACATATGTCCGGGCGAGTGCAAAGCATAGCATACATAAGGCTACCCACAGCGGATGCATAAGGGACCTTACTCATACGCTCTCTTTCTTCCGATGTCTTGGGACAGTCATCCAATGAAAGAGTTAAACCGGCAATAGAAGGTTGTGAGCCTTTCTTTGCCTCTAGCATTGCATATTTGTCAATTATTTTATCTATGTATGAAGCTTGGGATAATGCTATCATTTTGTTCTTTCGATCTCTGAAGAGACGAATGCCTAGAACATAATTAGCTTCTCCCAAGTCCTTCATGTCAAACTGTTGGTGTAACCAAAGCTTGACCGATGATAAATTCCCTACATCATTCCCAATGAGTAGTATATCATCGACATAGAGTATCAGAAAGACCACTTTTCCATCCTTAATACGTTTATAAACACAAGGTTCATCAACGTTCTGCTCAAAACCAAATGTCTTAATCGCTTGATCAAACCTCTGGTTCCATGAGCGGGATGCCTGCTTTAATCCATAAATGGATCTAAGCAACTTGCAGACTTTCTTATCTTGGCCTTTTGCTACGAACCCTTCGGGCTGTATCATATAGATACACTCTTCAAGATGGCCATTGAAGAATGCCGTCTTGACATCCATTTGCCAGATCTCGTAATCGAGAGCCGCAGCAATGGACAGAAGAATACGGATAGACTTCAGCATAGCAACAGGCGAAAAGGTTTCCTCGTAATCGATTCCAGCCTTTTGCGTGTATCCCTTTGCAACCAGTCTAGCTTTGAAAGTTTCCACTCTCCCTTCCGCATCCTTCTTTCTTTTGTAGACCCATTTGCATCCAATGGGTTTTATCCCATCCGGCAAATCTACAAGTTCCCAAACAGAGTTGGATTTCATAGAATCCATCTCACTGTTCATAGCCTGTTTCCAAGATCTAGAATCAACATTCTTTATAGCTTCATCATATGTGACCGGATCTTCCTCATGCTCATGAGCCTCGGCCTGGTATACCTCAGCATCATACATAAAGAAATTAGGTTTCTTAGAAACCCTCCCACTACGACGAGGCACCCTAAATTGTTGATCGTCTGCAGGTCTTTCACTGGAACTTGGACTTGCGTCCAAGACCGAAATCTGTGGAGTAGTTCTTTCACCCGATAACTCCTCTAGCACCACTTTGCTTCGAGGCTTAAAGTCATTCATGTGACTTTCCTCCAAGAATGTCGCATGGGTTGAGACCATGACCTTTTGTTCCTTCGGGTTATAGAACAGACCTCCTTTAGTTCCCTTTGGATACCCTACAAACATGCACAATTCTGATCTTGGTTCCAACTTCTTCGCATCCCCATCCAGTACATGTGCCGGGCAGCCCCATATTCTCATATGTCCAAGGGAGGGCTTCCTGCCACGCCACAATTCATACGGAGTTCTAGGAATTGATTTGCTCGGAACCTGGTTCAGAATATAGCACGCCGTTTGTAAAGCATGTCCCCAAAATGATAATGGCAGCGTTGAGTAACTCATCATGGACCGTACCATATCCAATAAGGTCCTGTTTCTCCTTTCGGCTACACCATTCTGTTATGGAGTACCAGGAGCAGTCAATTGGGATAATATCCCATTCTCTACAAGATGTCCTAGAAATTCATCGGAGAGGTATTCGCCACCTCGATCAGATCGAAGTGTCTTCATGGATTTATCCAATTGCTTTTCCACTTCCGCACGATACTCTTTGAACTTGTCAAAGGTTTCGCTCTTGCGGTGCATCAGATACACATATCCATACCTCGAGTAATCATCTATGAAAGAGACATAGTACTCGAACCCTCCTCGTGCTGTGACGTTCATGGGGCCACATACGTCAGTGTGCACAATTTCCAAGAGCTCCTGTGCCCTTGTACCCTTAGCTCCAAAAGACCTCTTAGTCATCTTACCCTCTAGACAAGACTCACATTGGGGAAGTCGTACCTCCTCCAGAGATTCCAGAGGACCGTCTTTCACCAATCTTTGAATCCTATCCTGATTAATATGACCAAGTCTTAAATGCCAAAGATACGCCTTGTTAGAGTGAGAAACTTTCAACCTTTTAGAGTTATCAATTAATTCAGTGTCAAGTAGTGAGTACATCTTTGGTCTGATCAAATATAGGTTTCCATCTATCCATCCAGAACAGATAAAAGACTTATTTCTACGAATATCAACTCTTTTACTAAAAGAAACTGAATAAGAATCCTTTATTAAACAAGCTACCGATATAAGGTTCCTCCTAAAATTAGGAACATAAAAACAGTCTTTCAATAAAATAAACCTAAATTGATCAAAATAAAGATGAACGTCTCCCACTGCCTCAGCCACCATAAAGCTACCATCTCCAGTCCGCAACGAGAGGCTCCTATCATGTAGACTTCTCGTTTCCACGAACCCCTGCATAGAAACACAAACATGATTAGTGGCGCCCGAATCAATGACCCATGTGTCTTTCGATTCTTCCACCAAACACGCTTCTAAGTAATGAAGTTCCTTACCTTCCTTGCCCTTGGAGGCTAGGAATTCCCGGCAAGCCTTCTTGAAGTGACCTACCTTCCCACAGTGGAAGCATTTGGACTTTTTAGGGTCCTTTGGCTTCTTGTTCTTCTTCTTCTTCTTCCCATCCGAGACAGGAGGATTAGAAGAACTGGAAGCCACTTGCTTCTTATTTGGCCTCTTCCTCTTCCGTGAGGGATTGGAAGATTCCGCCAAATTGGCCTCTCCTTTAGGTCGGACCGCATCCTCATCCCTGATCATCCGCTCATAAGCCTGTAGTTGCTTCATGAGCTCGGTTAGTCCTAACTCCTTTGTCGCCAGATTGTATGCGGCCTTAAACCCCACAAAATCTTTAGACAGAGTCTTGAACACCATCTCGATCTGGGTGTTATAGTCCAACTCAGCACCATTCTCGGCAGCCTCAGCGAAGAATCCCATTAGAGTGATCATATGGTCCTTCACCGGAGCACCCGCCTTTTGCTTAGAGTTCATAATGCTGGTGATAGCGGACTGTCGAGCCAATTTTTCTTGGCCTCCGAACATGTCCTCCAGATTTTCCATGATCTCCCCAGCAACTTGATAAGTCTCATGCTGCTTTTGTAAAGCACTCGTCATGCTAGCAAGGATGTAGCATCGAGCTATCTCATTGGATTCTCTCCAACGATTATAGGCAACCGGGACCTCCTCAAGTGGTGTGTCAGGTTTGGGCCCAGGTGGGCATGGTTCGTCCAGTACAAACTTGTGTCTCTCACAGCTGAGAACTATTAATAGATTTCTTTTCCAGTCTTTATAATTGTCGCCATTCAACTTATTTTCAGTAAGTATTGAAATGAGGGGTGTCGGTGACATTTTGAACTGAAATAAAATTATACTAGACATCATTACAAAGCCCAAGCAAATATACAGATAATTTAACAAATAAAAACATACAAGTATGTTCCTACATGAAACTTGAAAAAAACATGTAGCATTGCAACGGTAATTCTCAGCACCTATTGCCCCAAGCCACCGAGGGGTGGTCATGAGAACAAATAGCCGGAAAATGGACCCCGTCCAATTAGTATATGTTACCTTAAATCCTCCAAGGTTAAGACATATATTAATAACCGCTTATTTGGCCACCAGTTTAGTTAACAGAGCTTCTAGGGAAGGTTAATAACTAAACGAGTCTTGAGTGTATAACCATTGTTTACGTAGCCCGATCCACGTCCTACCAAGCCACCGAGGGGTGGTCATGAATAGGATCGCACCCGAACACGTTTTCCACATAGGAGATCCAATCTAGTATACCGGCGGCGGTAAACACCTACCGAGGGGTGTGGTCAGGTCGGAACTGACGCGAGGCGTTACCATGCTTTCACATATGGATCAACAATGGAGGCCGTGGGTTTTGTTTGAAACCCTCTCCCACTCAATATTTTGAAAAACATGCAAGTTTTGACAAATTATGTATGATCAATATAGTATGAGCGGCACTCACCTATCCTATATGACATGTTATCAAATATGCATACAAAACATCCATCAATACATATTTATACATCCATGACATATCACAGAAAAAATAATTGACAGAATAACCAAGCTATGGTTCCATCCTAGAACAAAGAAAATAAAGATTACAAAATTCCATCCAAAACATTCTTTGGGTCTTGAATTTTGTTCCGTCTTCTTGTATCCATCTTTATGCAGCCTCTCCATTTATTTCTCATCCCAAGAATTATTTAAAATTTAAATCTCCCAAAAATTTAAATTTCAAATTCAAATTCCAAATTCGAATTTCAAATTTAAATTTCAAATTTAAATTTTAAACAATTTTAAACATCATGTGTAATAATATGTAATTTCAAAAATTTTAAATTTTCAATTACATAGTTTTAAACATGATTTAAAATTAAATCTCAAATTTAAAAATCAAAATTTTCAAATTTTGGACCGCCGCACCGCCGCTCGTGAAGGCGGCAGCCGCCGTGGGCAGCCACCAACCCCGGAAGGGCTGGCAGCCCACGGCCACCCCTTGTGCAGCCTGCCGGGCTGCAGGCCAAGCCTGCAGCGCCAGGCTGCACGCCCAGGTTGGGCGCAGCAGCCGGCAGGCTGCAGGCAGCGCCTGCAGCCAGTGGCTGCACGCCCAGGCTGCGGCCAGCCTTGGGCAGGCTGCGCCACCCTCGGCTGCAGGCAGAGCCTGCGGCCGTGGGTGGTGTGGGCCTGCACAGGGGCTGCCGCAGGCCCATCCTGCCCGAGGGCAGGGGCTGCAGCCCCACCAAGGCTCGTCGGCCTATCCCAAAAGGTCGTGTCTCGATTTTCGTGCCATATTCCAATTTACCTATTAGGATCTCCAAAAATTAATTTGAATCCCAATTAAATTGAAATTTTCCGCACAATCAAAATTTCAACCTTTAAATCAAATTTAACATTTTGGGAAAAATAAATTACGGTCTTCAATCTTCAATCTCCTCCAAGAATAATTACATAAAAAATTCCTATACCGTTTCCGGTGTACAAAATTCTATCCATAAAAATTCTAAGAGACAAAATAAAATCCATGGGAAAATTACAGTGTTAATTAAACTGCTCCCATGGTTACATAAAATTCCTAGATACAATTTTTCTAAATTCTAAGGAACCATAACCGGTATAATCAAGCATGTTTATAATAATTCAAAAAATTAAAATAACCACATACTTTATACATAATCCATGATAACAACATAAAGGAACCCTAGAATGCCACTATCTAAATATCAAATCCATACATAAATAAAAAGACTAAGTAATTGTCTAATTTATGTACATGGCATAGTCATGAGATGGCTCTGATACCAATTGTAGGAAAATAAATCGGTAAAAACGTATCAGAGTGGCGCAGCGGAACAATAAAAATTTTTAGATCGTTAAATATCTCATGATGCCATATACAATAAATCAACAACAATTAAAACTCATACCTCAAGGACGCCAATATGCAGGAGGAGAATGACCGGAGGCTTCAACCAACTAGCCTTCTCTACTATTCTCCAATTCCCGAATGGCTGAGTGTGTGGGCACTCTGAACCTCGATCGGTATGCTAGCACTGCTAGTCTTCTTCCGACCACCCAGATCTCTAAAGAACTTTATTGTCACGATGAGCTGTGCAACAATAAGCCTGCTCACCTGAGAGTCTGTGGTCTCAGAGAACTGGAGTGGCAGGACCTCTATTTATAGACCTGCATGAGGTGATTCTCTGAATTCGAATTGGACTAGGAAAAGATTTTCTCCATTATCCAAACCAAAAAATCCGAATTTTCCAAGGGAGAATCTCCACAATTAAATTCGGTTTTCCTAGGACAAATCCAATCCAAATCTAAACAAGATTTTAACTAGAATTTTATCTCCCTTTTTCAACCAAAAAATCCGAAATCTTTAGGAGAAAATCTTCTCCAAATTTTCGGCCACTTTTAGGATAAGGAAGAATCAAAATTCCACTAGGATTTTTCAAGCTAAATCTCATCTCAACCTTATCCAAAAATAACCGAATTTCCTAGGATAAAGCCTCCAAAATTTCGGCCACTTTTAGGGAGTAGAGAGAATCCAAATTCAACTAGGATTGAAGCTTGAATTTACCCTTGAATCTCATCCACAAAATCCGAAATTTTCATGAGGATTATCCTCAAAAATTTCGTCCCTTATTTGTTGGGATTTGGATTCAAAATTCAAGTAGGATTCTAACAAGATTATCCTCTCCAAATCCAACTCAAATTCGAATTTCAAACCTTGTGGATTTTCCACAACAAATTCGAATCCTACTTGGACTGTGATTCAAAATTTGAATTTCAAATTTCAAATTCAAATTTCAAATTCAAATTTCAAATTTCAAATTTCAAATTTCAAATTTAAATTTCAAATTCAAATTTCAAATTCGAATTTCAAATTCAAATTTCAAATTCAAATTTCAAATTCAAAATTCAAATTTCAAATTTCAAAATTCAAATTTCAAATTTCAAAATTCAAATTTCAAATTCCACAAAACGGTTGTATTTCATATTCTTGTTCTCATGGATAATTTTCTACAACTCCAATCCAATCTCAAATAAAATCATGGCAACTTTATTTGGAGTTCGAATAATTGTGTACTCTATTATCCAAAACAAAATCTGAATCCAACCGGAGAGAATCTTGTCCACCATCCTAATCCTGTGTCATCACCATCTATGCATAATAAACTAGCCAATAGCATACACAAATCAATTTGCCAATCGTTAAGGAATTATGTGGAGCTAGTAGAGGGACTGATTGGACATATATAATCGGGCTCCCGTGATTCCATATGATCATCATTCTGTACCGAACAACTCAATCATATGATCACTAATTTCAGAGTCACACCACTATAAACCTGAAACTGAACTCCCAATTATATACCGTATTACGTAAGCCTGTGACGAGCTACCATCCAATGACCTTGTCATATATGCAAAACCCTCATATGATATCCATGATCAGCCTTAGGTCAAAGTCTGTTTAATCCTACTGATCAGGCTATCTTAAAGTTCCATTATACTACCGAATCAAGAAAATGATTATTCACCATATGTGAATAAGAAGTCATCCGCCCAGCAGACGACCCAAGGCCTTGTCCATTTTCACATTCAGTATAATGCCTTTAAGAGGATACCTTTAACTCCTCAGAGCTATGATTCCGATATCTGCAAACAAACCCTTCATCGTATACAAGTCATGCACTCAACGAACCGGTCTATAAGCTTACTACCTCTGAGACGCTTTAGCCATTGGAACATCAAAGTACACAAGTCATATACATGAAGTAGTTCATTTACTCAGGATTAAGGTTATTGCACAATGAACGTCAAAAGCAGATTGATCCACTCATAGCGGACTACGTAGATCAATCACGCTTTAGTCCCGGTCTAATATGTCACCACCAAGCAACATATCTATGTCTCTACTTGGGAGTCTAGCTCCAGACAGTCAAGACAGACCGTCCCCTCCAAGGCTTTAGACAACATAATAGTCTTAACATGAGTTAGATGCTCGGTCTAATCCCATAGACTACAGACCATAGTTTAGACTGCTAACTTTAGAACATTGTCTTCTCGCATACAAAAGTCCATTGCATGCAACGTTCTAACAGTTTTAACACAAGCAGTCAGTGAGCCATATTTGCTTACATTTACTTTAACTTGTAAATAAGACGAGGACAGATAGCAATGTAATGAATAACCTCTATATATAATTTTATTATCCAGTTCAAAATGAATACATCAAAAATGTCTTTAATACTTAGGGCATTTTCTAACAGTCCCACCAAAAACGAGCATCTTTTCTCAGCACAAAAGACGCACATGCAACCTTTTCTCGGTCGGTTAGGTTCATGAACTCCATGATCACTTGTAATGACGACAACCAGTCTTCAGCCTCTAAGGGATTTGTAGACCCTTCAAATTCTGGCGGTCTCATACGCCTGAATCTTTCATAGAGGGGTTCCAAATTCCATACTGGTTGTGGTTCAGGAGCTCTCTCATGTACTGCAGCTGGAGGAATAACCGGATCTACCTCAGCTTGTTGTTCTACTTGGGTACCCTCAGAGCCTTGTCTCTGTTCTAGCTCCTCTACCCGTCGCCTCAGATTAGCATTCTCTTACATCTGAGCTTCCAACAGAGCTTGTATCTGATCCAGTCTCTCCATAATATCAGGACGTCGCTCTCGTCCCTCTGGTCGATTTCTCAAATCCACCATCTTGGCTATTGTCCTATTATGGCACAATAATTCACCGTTAGCTTTTCCATAACCGCATTCGTAAAATTATATCAATTTACGAAATTTAGGGTACTGTAAAGCCACATCATCGTAACACATCATCGTACAACATATAATCATTTTGATATTTCATTCATAGCAAAACATTTATATGTCATACATAGGCATCACCACCAGTCATATATACATCGGCCGTTTATACATCTTGGCCACAAGTCTATACAAAAGAGCTTTTCTCTCTAAGCTACTTATGTACATATACTGATCACTCGTTCCCTACATCTGGGACTAGAGGATATTCTTCTGGATCCTCATCGTCATTGGTATCATCTGAGTCGTCACCACCCTTAGGTAATATTCCCTGTCCTGAGTCATCACCTCCTCGTGGTCTAGACGGTCCGGCCTCATGATCATTCATCATTCTTCTCGGCCCGAATATGCGTGCAAACATCTCATCTTGTCCCAGCGTCTCTCGTCGACTCTGCGTCAGATGCTCGATCAGAATCTCTCTCTCGATCGCCCTGATCGTTACCACGAACTCTTGGAGCGTCGGAGGAAACGGCTTGATCACCCTCGGTCTCAGCTCCAAGGATAAACCTTTCCAGAACAGCTCGCAGCAGTTTGCTTCTGTGAGGTTAGGCAACGGACATCTCCTCCGAATGGTCTCCTCAAACCGTGCTGCGTAAGACATCACTGTCTCACCAGACAGCATGACCATCCTCTCGGTCTGGAGAATGTAATCCCTGACCTCATCGAATCCAGGGTACGCAGGTGTATCAGCCTCTCGTCTCTCTAGAGGTGTTGGAGTAGGTGTTGGATCCCTAGGTTGAAACTGATCAACCAATCGCTGACAGAACTCAGCCCAACTGAATCCCAATAAAATCTCCTGGTCGCAATATTGCCAGAACACTCGAGCGTCTCCCTGAAACATACTGACAGCCAACTGGATCCACATATCTCGATCGATGTCACATATCACCATGATCCTCTCGATAGCATGGAGCCAGTCCTTAGTCTCCATCGACTGTCGTCCACCGTCGAACATCGGAGGACTGCTGGCCCTAAATGCCTGTACTGCCCGTGCCGACACTCTCACCCCAATATGTTGGCGTCCACCAACAACTGGAATGTCCACTACTACCGGTGGATGAACTATCGGTCGTGGCTGTACTACGTCTACTGGCACTGGTACTGATGCCGGCACTGGTACCGGAGGTCTCTCGGGTACCGGGGGTCTGACTACCGGCCTTTGGGAAATGGGCGGCCTCACAATAGGTCTCGTCCATACCCGTAATACCCCTCTCGGTCGTGGTAGCTGGGGTCTCACATATGGAGGTCTGGTCATCGTGCTACCTATAAGATAATTATTTTCACATAAGAAAATAATTAACTGAACTTAAGTAAACTACTTACTTGGATAGCGGTACAGGATGCGCAAAGTGTCAAATCGGGATATGGTCACACTGCTCTGATATACCAACTGTGGCAGCAGTTGGTATTATAAACTAAACCAATCTCAGACCTTGCTCTGATACCAACTGTGCCGGCCCGCCCCTCGTAGAGATCATACAATACTATTACAGTTGAGCTTATCGCTAACTGCGATAGATTGTACTCTCGTGGGTCGCCGGCTTATCTCACTCTCTTTTAAAATCATGTCGTTTTTGGGGAAAATTTTTTTTTTCTTTAAACATCATATAAAATCTTCTTCCACTATTTACTTTGTTGATAAGTACAAAGTAATATAAATAATACAGTGCTTTTGTAAAATATATATAATTACAAAAGAACTGTTTCCCCTTTTTTTTTTCCTTTCACTTTAACGCTCAGCGGCAAGACTCTGGCAGTACCATATCCCTCGCCCAGTTATCCCATTTGACACGCGCCATCCCGTCCGCATCCAGTCAAACAAGCTACTGAGCTGGTCGCTTACCTGCAACATTAGCAAAAATGGTGAGCTACAGGCTCAGTAAGTTCAAACATGCAAGAAATAAAATTTCTATGAATAGACTATTCATCGTGAATAGTACCGTGACCACTATTCATCCATGAATAGTAACTTTGACTACTATTCACGGTGAATAGTAGTTTGACCACACCACTGTATCACACTAGTACATCTACCGCGATGTTAGTGCTCTCACTAAACTGTCTTATGCTCAATTATGGCACAGTTTCAGTTTTAGGTCATTATCTTTAATTACGTTCTGGTTTTGAGCTCAAGTTGGCAGTACCATTTAAGTGCGCATGACTGGGAGCGGTACATTAGTGCTGACCTCCACAGCCTTAATCTCATAGCCCCGAAGGCAAAATTTTATATTGACTAGGAGCGGTACATCAGTGCTGACCTCCACAGCCTTATCTCATAGCCCCGAAGGCAAAAGTACCTCCTTGTACGGAAGGCTGGTACGCCAGAAAGTGGTTTCATTACCGACTTTTTAACATTCTAACCCGGTGACTTCACATTGTCCCGTGGTTAGGAATGGTTCACATTTTAATTTTAGGTGAGTGAGTTTCATTAACCTCGCTCTAGTGCCCGAAGCACAATTAACCATGTGTCCCATTCTTATAGTGCCCGTAGCACATTTCGTCTCTCTCTCTATTCTATCATAGTGCCCGTAGCACATATGTACCTAACTTATAGTTAGTACATTTAAGTTAGCACAATATTGCTATATGTTGCAGACAGGTAAATGTCTGAACTTACCTTATCAGACTGTTCCCTTTCTCTCTCTTGGATCTTGAATCGCCTTCCTTGTAGGCCGATTTTGGGATCCTACAGACAAAACTATGTCTGTTAATTTCTTTCCCATTTATAGCTTTTATTTTTCATTAAAAAGCTTAAATAAAGCCTATTTATAACTTTTTAGGCTTTATTTATTATTTTCACTATTTTCCCCTAACTTTTACAAAATTACGATTTTGCCCCTGTATTTTGGCAAAATTGCAGTTTTGCCCCTGACGGAATTTTATTGATCCAGACTGCATTTTTGGCTCTCAGGAACTTTTCTGACTCTATTCTAATCATTACCGGGTTCGTTTCTATTTTATTTCCACTTTTTGTTTTCCCGGCCCTCGGGAAGCACTATTCCGACCCTTACGTCGGTTTAGCGATTTTCTATCGTTTCGGAGCCTCAAATGGACGTTTCACTAGTATTTAAAATGTTCATTTAGACTTTCCCGACCTAGGTCTCCGAGGCTCGGGTTTTCCGTTCCCGACTCGGACCTTTATTTTATTTCCAAAAACGCCCCCCCTCGGGGTCGGTTTTTCAATCTCACACGCGTTTTTTCATTTTTAAGGGGACAGGTTACTATTCATGACCCACCCCTTAAATTTTCCTTATTCACTTTTCCGTTAGGGACTCGGGTTTCCGGCCCGGCCCTAACTTTTATTTTTAATTCCCATTTTACCCCGAATGCCGTTTTCGAAATTTCGACAGCATTTCGGCGTAATTTTAAGGCTTCCGGCGTTAGGTACGCCTCGAACCATATGTACCTGCCACGTACTATACCACAAGCCTATTTTATGTAAAAGTTTTCCAAACTTTTACATAAAAGCCCACAAATTTCAAATTTCACATTATCACCCACATTACAAAATTTTTTCACATTTTTACCCTTAATTTGGTTTCGGTTTTCACAACCAAACAGAACCAAATTTTGTCAAACTTTCACAACATTTTAGGCCATTCAAATGTCACGTTTTCAACACATTTTCAAGCCCATTTTCTTGGCATTTTCAACCAATTTCTTAGGGTTTTTTAAACACTTAAAACCCACGGCCATTGAATTGAAAACATGCACACCTTTTTGTTTTCATTCTTTCAATCACAATTCCATCATTTGCATATTAAAATGCATAATTCCAATCAACCAAATACCACATAAAACCATGAAAAATTTTCTTCCAAACCCATTGTAAACTCACGGCCACTTTATACAATTCACACAAGAAATTTTTTTCAAACTTTCCACAATGAAATACAAGCTTTGTTCTTCACAAAATTAAACTTAGAAAGCATATTACCAATTAACCACACACTTTTCTCATTGGTTACCTAAGGTAACCCACGGATTTTCCCTTGAAAAACCAACCAAATTTCAGTTTTTCTTTACACAATTTGCATGGTTTTCTTCCTTATTTCATCCTTAACAAAACCCAACATCAATTCAATGGAAAACAACCAAAAATTTTCCATCTTTCTATCACTATTCACCCACGGATTTTGTGAAGAAAAACCATGAAAAATTCAAGTGCAAGGGAAGTTACCTTAGTCAATTGCTTCCTTTGTCTTCAATGAACACTTTGCCACTCTTTTTTGTGAAAAAAATTGAAGAAAATCTTGGTTCTCCTTGGGTGGCTCACGTAGACACCATGGAAGAAAGCTTAGAAAATTTTTGTCTTAGTTTTGCTTTGAAAAAGTGTCTCGGCCATTTCATTCCCAAAGTTGCCGACTTATGCATGGAAGAAAGCCAATTAATTTGGCTCTAAACCAATCAAAATTTGACACCTTTCACACCATTTCTTTCCCCATTTTTCAAAAATTAAAAATGGAAATTTTTGGCCAAATCTTGGCCTTTAGATCAAAAGGTGATTAAATCATGGCCATTCATTCTACCAACCACCTTATTTCTTTCCATTTAATAAACTTGATTTATGATGTCATAAATGCAAAAGTGAAAGTTGACTTTGACTTTCACTATTCACATTAATTCGACTACTTTTTGACCGATGCCGGTTCGAGCCGAAATTTTCCTGAAATCGTCCCGGCGTGTTCCTGAGGTCTCCTGTGCAGTCGGATCAATTTAATTTGCTTCCGTTTGATCAAAATCAATCCCGGAAGTTTACCGTCTTTTATTGCTCTGGTTAGGGTTTTCAATGCCGATTTTGGCACCGTTTCACCCGTTTCAACTCAGTGAATTTTTCCAACACTGAATTCTTACTCGTCAGTATTGTTAGAACATTTTCATATATTCTAAACAATATAAATGCATTTATTTCACTCTTTAAATAGTACAAATTGTTATATACATACAATTGTACATTTTTCATCCGAGAACTGCCTGAATTTCCCGGTTGTCACATGACTGTCTGGAGTTGGTCTCCCAAGTAGAGACATAGATATGTTACTTGGTGGTGACATATTAGACCGGGACTAAAGCGTGATTGATCTATGTAGTCCGCTATAAGTGGATCAATCTGCTTTTGACGTTCATTGTGCAATAACCTTAATCCTGAGTAAATGAACTACTTCATGTATATGACTTGTGTACTTTGATGTTCCAATGGCTAAAGCGTCTCAGAGGTAGTAAGCTTATAGACCGGTTCGTTGGGTGCATGCCTTGTATACGATGAAGGGTTTGTTTGCAGATATCGGAATCATAGCTTTGAGGAGTTAAAGGTATCCTCTTAAAGGCATTATACTGAATGTGAAAATGGACAAGGCCTTGGGTCGTCTGCTGGGCAGATGACTTCTTATTCACATATAGTGAATAATCATTTTCTTAATTCGGTAGTATAATGGAACTTTAAGATAGCCTGATCAGTAGGATTAAACAGACTTTGACCTAAGGCTGATCATGGATATCATATGAGGGTTTTGCATATATGACAAGGTCATTGGATAGTAGCTCGTCATAGGCTTACGTAATACGGTATATAATTGGGAGTTCAGTTTCAGGTTTATAGTGGTGTGACTCTGAAACTAGTGATCATATGATTGAGTTGTTCGGTAAAGAATGATGATCATATGGATTTATGGGAGCCCGATTATATATGTCCAATCAGTCCTTCTACTAGCTCCACATAATTCCTTAACGTTTGGCAAATTGATTTGTGTATGCTCTTGGCTGGTTTATTATGCATGGATGGTGATGACACAGGATTAGGATGGTAAACAAGATTCTCTCCAGTTGGATTCAGATTTTGTTTTGGATAATAGAGTACACAATTATTCAAACTCCAAATAAAGTTGTCATGATTTTATTTGAGATTGGATTGGAGTTGTAGAAAATTATCCATGAGAACAAGAATTTGAATTTGAATTTGAAATTTAAATTTGAAATTTGAAATTTGAAATTTAAATTTGAAATTCGAATTTGAAATTTGAAATTCAAATTTTGAATCACAGTCCAAGTGGAATTCGAATTTGTTGTGGAAAATCCACAAGGTTTGAAATTTGAATTTGAGTTGGATTTGGAGAGGATAATCTTGTTAGAATCCTACTTGAATTTTGAATCCAAATCCTAACAAATAGTGGATGAAATTTTGAGGGTTATCCTCAATGGAATTTCGGTTTTTGTGGATAAAGTTCAAGGGAAAAATTCAAGTTTCAATCCCAGTTGAATTTGAATTTTCTCCTTCCCTGAAAAGTGGCCGAAATTATAGAGGAAATCTCCTAGGAAAATTCGGTTATTTTGGATAAGGTTGAGATAAGATTCAAGCTTGAAAATCCTAGTGGAATTTTGATTCTCCCTTATCCTAAAAGTGGCCAAATTTTTTGAGGAGATTTTCCCCTAGGAATTTTGGATTTTTTGGTTGAAAAAGGGAGATAAAATTCTAGTTAAAATCTTGTTTAGATTTGGATTGGATTTATCCTAAATAAACCAAATTTTATTGTTGGGATTTTCCCATGGAAAAATTCAGATTTTATGGTTATGGATAAGGGAGAATATCTTTTTCTAATCCAATTAGAATTCAGAGAATCACCTCATATAGATCTAAAAATAGAGGTCCTGCCACTCCAGCTTTGTCAGGCCACAGACTCTCAGGTGAGCAGACTTATTGTTGCACAGCTCATCGTGACAATAAAGTTCTTTAGAGATCTGGGTGGTCGGAAGAAGACTAGCAGTGCTAGCATATCGATCGAGGTTCAGAGTGCCCACACACTCAGCCATTCGGGAATTGGAGAATAGTAGAGAAGGCTAGTTGGTTGAATTCATATTTTTTGTTTTGGATAATAGAGTACACAATCATTCGAACTCCAAATAAAGTTACCATGATTTTATTTGAGATTGAATTGGAGTTGTAGAAAATTATCTACAAGAACAAAAATTTGAAATACAACTTTTTTGTAGAGTTTGAAATTTGAAATTTGAAATTCGAAATTTGAATTCAAAATTTAAATTTGAAATTTGAATTTGAAGTTTGAATTTTAAAATTTGAACTTTGAAATTTGAAATTCAAATTTTGAATCACAGTCTAAGTGGAATTCAAATTCTCTGTGGATAATTCCATAGGGTTAGAATTTGAATTTAAGTTGGATTATGGAGAGGAAAATCTTGTTTGAATTCTACTTGAATTTTGAATCCCAAATCCATCAAGGAAAAACCGAAATTAGTTGAGGAATATCCTCTTAGAATTTTCAGATGTTTTGGATAAGGACGCAGGGAAAAATTCAAGTTTCAATCCTAGTTGAATTTGGATTCTCTCCTCCCTAGTTTGGCTGAAAATTTTGAGGATAATCTTAAGGGAGATTTTTGGTTTTAATGGATAAGGGTGAGATAAAATTCAAACTAGAATATCCTATTTGGATATTGATTCTCCTCACTTTTTAATGGCCAAATCTAGTCTTGTTTATGGCACTAGGAGAAATCGGTTTTTATGGGTAAATAAGGAGATAAAATTCAAGTTAAAATCCTGTTTGAATTTGGACTCCAACATTCCCTAAAGTGGCTAAAAATTATCCCTAAATTTTGGCCTAGAATTTTCAGATTTTTTGTGAGTGGATAAGGGAGAAAATCTTCTCCTAATCCAATTCGAATTCAGAGGGTCACCTCATGCTAGTCTATAAATAGAGGTCCTGTCACTCTAGTTCTTTGATGTGGCACCCCCGACCTCAGTCCACCGAAACTATTACAATCAAGCTCCTTAGCCGACTGAAATAGCTTGTGAACTTCGTCGGGTCACCTAAATTCTTTTCTTTCCTTTAAACCCTTTGTGAAATTTGGAATCATTTTTTTTTCTTAAATACTTTTTCTTGTTTGTAAACATAATGTAATTAAACTGAACTATGTTTGTCACTTTTAAAAGTACAAACATACTTTATACACAATACAGAATTCAAATCATTTTGCAATACATGTCTTTTCTTTCTTCAAATCTCCTCTTTCAATGCTCAGTGGAAAACTTGTAGCAGGACCATATCCATAGTGGATTCCCTATCCCTTTGGCCCACGCAACTCCCGCCGTCATCCATAGCCAATATTCTGACTTACAGGTTCCATACCTGCAACATGAACAAACTGGGTGAGCTACGAGCTCCGTAAATTCAAACATAAATGCATGATATATAAAAGCTCTTATCATATATTAAAGAGCATATTTGATACCAACTGTTTCATCAGAGTAATTATAACATATTTCAAGATTACTTACACTTGGTAAGTATATTCATAATACAATGTTTACTAATAACATATATTAGCAATAGTAACATTTATACATATAGAATACTCGTACCATATAATACTGAGCATTCATCTTTGATACCAAACTGTGGTATCCAAAACCATAAATAGTAATATGCATCAGGAATAGCACCTCAACTTTGATCGGACACTAGTCACGTCAATTTTTACCAAGACCACTAAACTTAAAGTTAGTGTCTATTATTCTCAATTATGGTTCCCAATTCAGTTTTGGGTTATTATCTTTCATTTACTTCTGGTTTTGGATCCATATTGGCTGTACCAATAATTTGCGTGCTACTGAGAGGGACCCGTCGATCAATCCTCCAATCTAATGAGCCCCAGGCTCTACCCTCGTAGGATCTGAAAAAGAACCCCCAGGTGATAATTATTGGGAGTTGGTACGCTATCAGTGGTTTCATTACCATCTTTCTTATTGTTCCCCATCGGTGACATTCATATGAATCGTCCCATAGTGGAACCCTTATTGCCCGTAGGTCTTTACATTTATTTCTTTATGTGTGTTTTTAATTAACTACACTGTAGTGCCCTAGCACTTCTCCATAGTGTATTATTTATATACTTTTTAATTTCTCATTTCATTAGGTGAGTTAGTTTAACTACACCCCTATTGCCTGTAGGACTTTACACGTTTATACCAAAAGTACATAATTAAACATTACCACAGTAATATCAAGTTGCAGACAATCAATTGTCTAAACTTACATATCAGTCATCACAGCAAACAATACACAATTGTTCATACACCGATATTTAAACATTTAACTTACAAGGCATTCATTCTATCAAACAATATAATTTGTTCATGTGCAGAAAATTATATGCTTGAACTTACAGATACTTTCGCTAGCATTTCCTTTCTCGGCTCCGCAGACGTTCCTTTGCCACGTCTGGATCGGGCTCCTATAACCGGAATAACCACAGTTATTTTAAATCTTGATTTCATATTCAAAATTTAGTAAAACGTAAAAATTCTACGTTTAATTTCCCATAAATGGTCTTAGGAATCTAAAATCCCATTTTCCATTTTTGCACTAACTCTTGGCAAAATTACCATTTTGCCCCTGATTTGATTTCTCATCATAAACCTATTTTTTGTTGGTTTAAGACCTAAATTTAACTTTTATAATTTCATTTTAACTATCCTTAGGTATTCACGGTCCTTTCCGAGTCTTTCAGAAATTTTTGATCAAAACGACCATTTTACCCCTAACGAGTCTCGGGGTCGTCATATGCTCACTGTGACTTTTAACAGGATTTTCTAAGCCCAAATATCATAAAATAATATTTCTTAAGCTTTTACACACTTTTACAGCATCCATTGCTGTTCCATAAATGACTATTGGTCATCCAACCCTTGGGGGTACTATTCCGACACCTAGGGTTGTTTCTCGTTTTTCTCACGTTTCGGAGTCTTAAATGGGTATTTCACTACTCCTGCAACATTGGTTATGCTAATCCCGAGCGTTAGACATCGAGTGGGCTCAGGTTTTCATCCCGACCTCAAATTTACCTTTCGTTTCCTAAAATACCCTTGACATTGGTTTTCCCGTTCTCTTACATTTTCACAACCTCGGAGGGACGGTTTACTATTCCTCAAAGGTTCATTTTTTCATTTTTCGAGCCTAACTCATCGAGGGGTCTCGATTTTCATTTCCGAGCATATTTTTATTCTTCATTTCCTGAAATGCCCTTAGTGCCGTTTTCAAAATTTCGACAGCATTTCCGCTTAATTTTTAGGTCACCGGCGTTTAGGAAACGCCTCAAAACTATCTAACCTATTTTATTATATTACGTACTATATCAGAGGCCTAATTTTTACGTAAAACTCAATTTTTTACGTAAAAATATTCACATTTCCCATACATTTTCTTTTTCTGACATTTCATTCATTTTACTCTTTTTTTTTCTTTTTACAATTTGAATACAAATTACATATAAATCATTCCAATACATAAATAAGGAATGAAGGGAAATGAAATCGCTATCGAAATCGTCACATCGATGATCGGACGAACCGTTCGGTCTCGACTGCGTAAACTTTTTGTCACTGTTCTTCACGTTTGGAATCCCGATTGGAAATTCTGATACCGCGGATGTGTCCAAAACGTCGAAAATAGGCCAATGGGCCACTCTTCATTTTCTACCCCCGGGTCGCCATTGACCGGCGTTGACTGCGTTGATCGGCGTTGACTTCAGCATTGACCGGTGGCGAACGGCGGTGGTGCGAACAACGGAGGCATCCACCTTGAAGATCTCAATGAGAGGAGTCCATTGGTGGCGTCAATTTCACCATTGGAGGCTCCGATCGTCAACAATCGGCCTCGAAAACTTGACCCACGGAGGCGACGTTGAATCTCCGCCGTGCCAGGGTTGTTGCCTGAAATTGTTTGAGGGCTTTTGCTCTCCATTGAACTCTGATCATTTTGGTACCCCCAGCGTCCCTCAACTCGGCCGGAAATGGTGAGTTTCACGACGGCGACGTCGTGGCTTCGAGTGGCGTGATCCGACGAACATTGAGACGAACCACTGGCTGGGTTTTGTAGTGCTCTTCAAGGCAAAACTAACGGGACCAGTTTCATCTTGATTGGAGGTCGGACGGCATATAATCGACGTCTGGAAGTTTCCACCACCATCGACTTTTGGGCGGCGCGTGTGGGCTGCTCCGACGTCCGTTCTGTCGCGTCAACCCACCAGCGGACTCAGCTCGTTGAGAGCTTTCCGATGACACCGGCGGTGTCAAAAACGGAGGTCGGAATCGGAAGTTGGCTACTATTCATCCATGGGGTCGTGAGAGAGGAGAGAGTATTTCTCTGGACTATTTTTGTAGTTTTTCAAAATTATTCAATTTTCGCCTATTTATATATTTTTTTGCGAAAATACCAACATAGGCTATCCCAACTAATTTGGATGTCCTGAATCCAAATATATCAGTTTCGTCGTCATCCGAGGTCATCTGGGTCAGTTTCTGGTACTGTACATTTCCCGGTCAAAACTTTCGTTTTGTGCTTAATTGACTAATTAGAGCATTCTGATTCCAAATATATCAGTTTTATATCAAAAAAATGTCATCTTGACCAATTTCTTGATACTGCATATCTCTGAGTCAAATATTACTTTTCATGCTCAATTGACTAATTTGAGCATGCTGAATCTAAATATGTTAATTTTAGGTCAAGAGGAGGTCATCTAGAACAACTTCTCGATACTGCGTGTAACACACACACGTATACACGTCTAAAATCACTACTATCAGTATTTTATCTTTTTTGTGCACTCAGCTTACCCTGAGTCACCTGCTAGGGTTTACAGTTCACTGTTTTTCCCCAGCTCAATTCGACATGCTTTTACATCACTGAATTCTTAATTTATAATATCGTTAGAACATATTATCTCATTCTACACAATATTAATCATACATTTCACATTTTAAACATGAAATTCATCATGTACATGCAATTTACCATATTCTAAGAACAGTAAAATTTCCCCGTTATTACATCTGAGACCACAGACTCTCAGGCAAGCAGGTTTATTGTTGCATAACTCACTGTGATAATAAGTTCTTTAGAGATCTGGGTGGTCGGAAGAAGACTAGTAGTGCTAGCATACCGATCAAGGTTCAGAGTGCCCACACACTCAGCCATTCAGGAATTGGAGAATAGTAAAGAAGGCTAGTGGGTTGAAGCCCTTTCGGTCATTCTCCTCCTTCAGTTGGCGTCCTTTGAGGTATGAGTTTTATTGTTGTTAGTTTATTGTATATGACATCATGAAACATTTAACGATCTTAAAAAATTTTATTGTTCCACTGCGCCGCTCTGATGCGATTTTACGATTTTTATTCCTATAATTGGTATCAAAGCCATCTTGTGGATTTGATATTTAGAGAATGGTATTTTAGGATTCCTTTATGTTGTTATCATGTATTATGTATGTAGTATATGGTTATTTTAATTTTTTAAATTATTAAAAGCATGCTTGTTTTATGCCAGTTATGATTCCTTAGAATTTCAAAAATTATATCTAGGAATTTTTATGTAACCATGGGAGCGGTTTATCATCATCGTAATTTTCCCATGGATTTTAATTTTTTGTCTCTTAGAATTATTATGATTAGAATTTTTGTACACTAGAAACGATTTAGGAAATTTTATGTAATTATTCTTGGAGGAGATTAAAGTTTAAAGACCGTAATTTATTTTTCCCAAAAGTTAAATTTAATTTAACTTTGAAATTTTGATTGTGTGGAAAATTCTAATTTAATTAGGATTCAAATTAATTTTTGGAGTGGGTAAATTGAAATATGGTACAGAAATCGAGGACACACCCCTCGAGATAAGCCATCGGCCTTGGTGGGGCTGCAGCTCCTGCCCTAGGGCAGGATGGGGCTGCGGCAGCCCCTGCTCAAGGCTGCACCACCCACGGTCGAAGGCAGAGGTGGCCGTTGCCCCTGGGCTGCCGCCCATGGCTGCAGGCATCGTCTGCAGCCTGGCGGGTTGCAACGCCCACCCAAGCGCTTGCAACCTGGGGCTGCAGCAGCACCCAGGCGTGCAGCCCGGCATGGCTGTGCTCAAGCTGTAAGCCGTGGGCTGCCAGCCCCGAGGGCTGGGGGCTGCCTACGGAGGTTGCCGGCCTCCAGGGGCCGTGGGGTTGATGGATTGAAAATCGAAAAATGTTAATTTTTAAATTTAAGATTTAATTTTAAATCATGCTTAAAAATATGTAATTAAAAATTTTAAATTTTTTGAAATTACATATTATTACACATGATATTTAAAATTGTTTAAAATTTGAATTTGAAATTTAAATTTGAAATTCGAATTTGAAATTTGAATTTGAAATTTAAATTTTTGAATTTAAATTTGAAATGATTCTTGGGATGAGAAATAAATGGAGAGGCTACATAAAGATGAATACAAGAAAATGGAACAAAATTCATAACCCAAAAAATGCTTTAGATGGAATTTTGTAATCTTTATTTTCTTTGTTCTAGGATGGAACCATGGCTTGGTTATTTCGTCAATTATTTTTTCTGTGATATGTCATGATGTATAAATATGTACTGATGGATGTTTTATATGCATATTTGATAACATGTTTATAGAATAGGTGAATGCCACTCAGACTATATTGATCATACATATTTGTCAAAACTTGCATGTTTTTCAAAATATTGAGTGGGAGAGGGTTTCAAACAAAACCCACGGCCTCCATTGTTGATCCATATGTGAAAGCATAGTAACGTCTCGCGTTAGTTTTGCCCTGACCACACCCCTCAGTAGGTGTTTACCGCCGCCAGTATACTAGGTTGGATCTCCTATGTGGAAAACGTATTCAGGTACGATTCTATTCATCACCACCCCTCGGTGGCTTGGGGCAATAGGTGCTAAGAATTACTGTTGCAATGCTACATGTTTTTTTTTTCAAGTTTCATGTAGGAACATACTTGTATGTTTTATTCGCTAAATTATCTATATATTTGCTTAGGCTTTGTAATGATGTCCAGTATAATTTTATTTTAGTTCAAAATGTCACTGAAACCCCTCATTTCAATACTTACTGAAAATAAGCTTAATGGCGATAATTATAAAGACTAGAAAAGAAATCTACTGATAGTTCTCAGCTGCGAGAGACGCAAGTTCGTGCTAGACGAACCATGCGCACCTGGGCCCAAACTTGACACACCGCTTGAGGAGGTCCTGGTTGCCTATACTCGTTGGAGAGAATCCAATGAGATAGCTCGATGGTACATTCTTGCAAGCATAACGAGTGCTTTAAAAAAGCAGCATGAGACTTATCAAGTTATTAAGGAGATCATGGAAAATTTGGAGGATATGTTCAGAGGCTAAGAAAAATTGGCTCGATAGTCTGCTATTACCAGTATTATGAACTCTAAGCAAAAAGCAGGTACTCCAGTGAAGGACCATATGATCACTCTAATGGGATTCTTTACTGAGACTGCCGAGAATGGTACTGAGTTGGACTATAACACCCAGATCGAAATGGTGTTTAAAACTCTACCTAAGGATTTTGTGGGATTTAAGGCTACATATAATCTGGCAACAAGGGAGTTAGGACTAACCGAGCTCATGAAGTAACTCCAAGCTTATAAGCGGATGATCAGGGATGGGGATGCTATCCAACCTAAAGGAAATGCCAATTTGGCAGAATCTTCCAAACCCTCACGGAAGAGGAAGAAGCCAAACAAGAAGCAAGTGGCTTCCAGTTCTTCTAATCCTTCTGGCTCGGATGGGAAGAAGAAGAAGAACAAGAACAAGAAGCCCAAGGACCCTAAAATATCCAAGTGCTTCCACTATGGAAAGGTAGGTCATTTCTAGGAAGCTTGCCAGGAATTCCTAGCCACCAAGGGCAAGGAAGGTAAGGAACTTCATTATTTAGAAGCGTGTTTGGTGGAAGAATCCAAAGACACATGGGTCATTGATTCGGGCACCACTAATCATGTTTGTGTTTCTATGCAGGGGTTCATGGAAACGAGAAGTCTACATGATAGGAGCCTCTCGTTGCGAATCGGAGACGGTAGCTTGGTGGTGGCTGAGGCAATGGGAGACGTCTATCTTTATTTTGATGAATTTAGGTTTATATTATTGAAAGACTGTTTTTATATTCCTAATTTTAGGAGGAACCTTATATCGGTAGCTTGTTTAATAAAGGATTCTTATTCAGTTTCTTTTAGTAAAAGAGTTGATATTCGTAAAAATAAGTCTTTTATCTGTTCTGTATGGATGGATGGAAAATATATTTGATCAAACCAAAGATGTACTCACTGCTTGACACCGAATTAACATATAACTCTAAAAGGTTGAAAGTTTCTCACTCTAACAAGGCGTATCTTTGGCATTTATGATTTGGTCATATTAATCAGGATAGGATTCAAAGGTTGGTGAAAGATGGTCCTCCAGAATCTTTGGAGAAGGTACGTCTTCCTCAATATGAGTCTTGTCTTAAGGGTAAGATGACTAAGAGGTCTTTTGGAGCTAAGGATACTAGGGCTTAGGAACTTTTAGAAATTGTGCACACTGACGTATGTAGCCCCATGAAAGTCATAGCATAAGGAGGGTTTGAGTATTATGTCTCCTTTATAAACGATTACTCGAGATATAGATATGTGTACCTGATTCACCGCAAGAGCGAAACCTTTGATAAGTTCAAAGAGTATTATGCATAAGTGGAAAAGGAATTGGGTAAATCCATAAAGACACTTCGATCTGATCGAGGTGTCGAATGCTTCTCTGATGAATTTCTAAGACATCTTGTAGAGAATGAGATATTATTCTAATTGACTACACCCGGTACTCCACAACAGAATGGCATAGCTGAAAGAAGAAACAGAACCTCATTGGATATGGTACGGTCCATGATGAGTTATTCAATGCTACCATTATCATTTTGGGGATATGCATTACAAACGGCATGCTATATTTTGAACCAGGTTCCAAGCAAGTCAATTCCCAGGACTGCGTATGAATTGTGGTGTGGCAGGAAGCCCTCCCTTGGGCATATGAGAATATGGGGCTGCCTGGCACATGTACTGGATGGGGATGCGAAGAAGTTGGAACCAAGATTAGAATTGTGCATGTTTGTAGGGTCTCTGAAGGGAACTAAGGGAGGTTTGTTCTATAACCCAAGGAACAAAAAGTCATTGTTTCAACCCATGCGACATTCTTGGAGGAAAGTCACATGAATGACTTTAAGCCTCCAAGTAAAGTGGTGCTAGAGGAGTTATCAGATGAAAGAACTACTCCACAGGTTTCAGTCTTAGATGCAAGTCCGAGTTCCGGTGAAAGACTTACAGATGATCAATAATTTAGGGTGCCTCGTCGTAGTGGGAGGGTTTTAAAGAAGCCTAATTTCTTCATGTATGATGCTGAAGTATATCAGGCTGAGGCTCATGAGCATGAGGTTAATCCGGTCACTTATGATGAAACTATAAATGATGTTGATTCTAAATCTTGAAAACAGGCTATGAACAATGAGATTAATTCTATGAAATCCAACTCTGTTTGGGAACTTATAGATCTGCCAGATAGGATAAAACCCATTGGATGCAAGTGGGTCTACAAAAGAAAGAAGGATGTGGAAGGGAGAGTTGAAAGTTTCAAATCTAGACTGGTTGCAAAGGGGTACACGCAAAAGGTTGGAATCGATTATGATGAAACCTTTTCACTTGTTGCTATGCTGAAGTCTATCTGTGTTCTTCTGTCCGTTGCTGCGGCTCTCGACTACGAGATCTGGCAAATGGACGTCAAGACGGCATTCTTGAATGGCCATATTAAGGAATGTATCTACATGATACAGCCCGAAGGGTTCGTGGAAAAAGGCCAAGAAAGAAAAGTCTACAAGTTGCTTAGATCCATTTATGGATTAAAGCAAGCATCTCGCTATGGAACCAGAGATTTGATCAAGCGATCAAGACATTCGGTTTTGAGCAGAACGTAGATGAACCCTGTGTTTATAAACGTATCAAAGATGGTAAATTGGTCTTTCTAGTACTCTATGTCGATCATATACAGCTCATTAGGAATGATATAGGGAATTTATCATCGGTCAAGCTCTGGCTACACCAACAGTTTGACATGAAGGACTTGGGAGAAGCTAATAATGTTCTGAGCATTCGTCTCTTCAGAGATCGAAAGAACAAAATGATAGCATTATCCCAGGCTTCATACATAGATAAAATAATTGAAAAATATGCAATGTAAGAGGCAAAAAAAGGTTCACAACCTTCCATTGTCGGTCTAACTATAATAGCCGGGAAATTTTACTATTCTCGAAATATAGTAAATTGCATGTACATGATGAATTTCATGTTTAACATGTGAAATGTATGATTAATATTGTGTAGAACGAGATAAAATGTTCTAACGATACTATAAATTAAAAATTCGGTGATGTAAAAGTATGTCGAATTGAGCTGGGGAAAAATAGTGAACTGTAAACCCTAGTAGGCGACTCAGGGTAAGCTGAGTGCACAAAAAGATAAAATACTTATAGTAGTGATTTTAGACGTGAGTGCGTGTGTGTGTTATACACAGTATTGAGAAGTTGGTCTAGATGACATCTTCTTGACCTAAAATTGATATATTTAGATTTAGCATGCTCAAATTAGTCAATTAAGCATGAAAAGTAATATTTGACCCGAAGATATGCAGTATCTAGAAATTTGCCAAGATGACATTTTCTTGATATAAAACTGATATATTTGGGATCAGAATGCTCAAATTAGTCATTTGAGCACGAAAAGTAAATTTTGACCGGGAAATGTACAGTACCGAAAACTGACCGAGATGACCTCGGATGACGACGAAACTGATATATTTGGATTCAGGACGTCCAAATTAGTCAGTATAGCCTATCAGAAAGCTCAAATTAGTTAATTGAGCACAAAGGTAATTTTTGACCGGGAATTCGCAGTACCGGAAACTGGTCGAAATGATCTCGGATGAAAACGAAACTGATATATTTAGGTTCAGCACGCCCAAATTAGTCAGGATAGCTCATGTTAAAATTTTAGACAAAAAGTGTATAAAAGATCGAAATTGCAAAAAGAGACCCTATATTTTCATTATCCAGATTTTTCTCCCCCACACCTACACCGTCGGTGAACAGTAACCGACCACTGGAAACGGTGTTCGTTTTCGACACCGCTAGTCTCGTTGGAAAGCTCTCGATGAGCTGAGTCCAACGATGTGCTGAATCGACGGAACCGGCGCCGGAGAACGCCCCACGCACCGCCTGAAGCTGCCTGTGGCCGAAAATTTCAAACGGTCGTATCGCTACCGTCCGACCTCCGATCGACACGATTCTAGTCCCAAAAGTTTCGTGGTGAAGAGGAGAACAAAACCTATAGCTCATTTCACCTCAACAACCGCCAGATCGTGCCGCCCGAAGCCGCGACGTCACCGCCGTTAAACTCACCGTTTCCGGCTGAGTTGAGGGACACCGTGGGTGTCAAAATACTCAGAAGACGATGGGGAACAAAAGCCCCAAGGTAATTATGGGCAAAAACCCTGGCACGGCGGAGATTCAATGCCGCCACCGTGGGTCGAGTTTTCGGGGTCGATTGTCGACGATCGGAGCCTCCAATGCTGAAATTGACACCACTAATGGACTCCTCTCGTCAAGATCTTCAAGGTGGGCACCTCCGTTATTCGTGTCGCCACCAGTCAACGCCAGAGTCAATGTTGGTCAACGTGATCAACGTCGGTCAACGGTGACCCGGCGGCGTAAAAATGAAGAATGGGCCGTTGGCCTATTTCGACGTTCTGGACACATCCGCGGTATCAGAATTGCCAACCGGGATTCCGAACGTGAAGAACGGAGACAAAATTTTACGCGGTCGAGACTGAACGGTTCGTCTGATCACCGGCGGGACGATTTCGGTAGTGAATTCCTTTTCCTTCATTCCTTATTTATGTATTGGAATGATTTATATGTAATTTGTATTCAAATTGTTAAAAGAAAAGAAAAAAAAAGAGTAAAATAAATGAAATGTCAGAAAAAGAAAATGCATGTGAAATGTGAAAATTTTTACATAAAAAGTTGAGTTTTACGTAAAAATTAGGCCCCTGGTATAGTACGTTGTAGAATAAAATAGGTTAGATGGTTTTGAGGCGTTTCCTAAATGCCAGAGACCTAGAAATTTAGCGGAAATGCTGCCGAAATTTTGAAAACGACACTAAAGGCACTTCGGTGAAAAACGAGAAACAAATTATGTTCGGTAATGGAAATCGAGACCCCTCAATGAGTTAAGCTCGGAAAATGGGAAAATGAACCTTTGAGGAATAGTAAACCGTCCCTCCGAGGTTGTGAAAATGTAAGAGAACGGGAAAACCAATGTCAAGGGTATTTTAGAAAACGAAAGGTAAATTTGAGGTCAGGATGAAAACCTAAGCCCACTCGGCGTCTAAGACTCGGGTTTAGCATAACAAACATTCCAGGAGTAGTAAAATAACCATTTAAGGCTCCGAAACATTAGAAAAACGAGAAACGACCCTAGGTGTCGGAATAGTACCACCCGAGGGTCGGATGACCAATAGTCGTCTATAGAATAGCAATGGATGCTATAAAAGTGTCTAAAAGCTTAAGAAATATTATTTTATGATATTTGGGCTTAGAAAATCCTGTTAAAAGTCACAATAAGCATATAATGGTCCCGAGACCCGTCAGGGGTAAAATGGTCATTTTGACCAAAAATTTTCGAAAGGCTCGGAAAGGACCGTGAATGCCTAAGGATAGTTGAAATGAAATTGTAAAAGTTAAATTGGTCTTAAACCAACAAAAAATAGGTTTATGATGAGAAATTAAATCAGGGGCAAAATGGTAATTATGCCAAGAGTTAGTGTAAAAATGGAAAATGAGATTTTAGTTTCCTAAGACTATTTACGGGAAATAAAATGTAGAATTTTTATGTTTTACTAAATTTTGAATATGAAACAAAGATTTAGAATAACCGTGGTTATTCTGGTTATAGGAACCTGATCCAGACGCGGCAAAGGAACGTCTGCCGAGCCGAGGAAGGAAATGCTAGCGAAAGTATCTGTAAGTTCGAACACTTAATTGACTGCAACATGAATAGACTATTATGTCTAAGTGTGATATGTGTAACTTCCAACATTCATTTGTCTGCTCATGAACATTCTGATGTTGTTCATTATATGAATGAATTGATCTGTTATGTCTAGGTTTATGTGCTATATGAATGTTTCATAGCGCGATGCTATGATAAATGTTTGGTAAGCTTAGATATTCACATGTCTACAGTATGAATTACTATTTGATTGATTTAAGTACTTTTCGTACAAACTTGTAAAGTCCTACGGGCAATAGGGGCGTAGTTAAACTAACTCACCTAATGAAATTAGAAATTAAAAAGTGTATAAATAATACACTATGGAAAAGTGCTAGGGCACTATAGTGTGATTAATTAAAAATACACATAAAGAAATAAATGTAAAGACCTACGGGCAATAAGGGTTCCACCGTTAGATGATTCATATGAATGTCACCAGTGGGGAACTATAAGAAAGATGGTAATGAAACCACTAAGGCGTACCGCCCCTCCAACATAGTGGTGGAGGTTTTTCTCAGATCCTACGAGGATATTAGGGCTGTGGAGGCCGATGTTCTAAGGTCACTCCATAGACCCTCCCAATCAGTGTGCTAATAATCATCGATACTGCCATAAACAGAGCTCTAAACTAGAAATCAAATAGAGAATAAATAATTAATAAAATAATAAAAATCATAATTGAGCATAACCGAAGCTTACGCTAGAATAATGTAAATTCGGTTAGGGTATGTGAATAGTACCCTGATAGAGTAAAGTGAATAGTAACCAGTTAGGGTAATTGTTACTATTCATCGGTCAAAGGTCAAAATTACTATTCATGATGAATAGTACTATTCATAGAAAATTGAGTTTTAGTGTTTTTGAATCAATATGATTCTTACTATGTATGTTTGAACTTACTGAGCTTGTTAGCTCATCAGTTTGTTCATGTTGCAGGTAAGAAACCTGTCTAGTAGATTTCTGAATGGCGGCAGGATGCGAGCGTGTCAAAGGGATAGGGAATCCACTGTGGATATGGTCCTGCTACAAGTTTTCCACTGAGCGTTGAAAAAAGAGACATGTATTGCGAAAAGATTTGAATTATGTATTGTGTATAAACTATGTTTGTACTTTTAAAAGTGACAAACATAGTTCAGTTTAATTACGTATGTTTACAAACAAGAAAAAGTATTTAAAAAAAATGATTCCAAATTTCACAAAGGGTTTAAAGGAAAGAAAAGAATTTAGGCGACCCGATGAAGTTCACGAGCTATTTCAGTCAGCTAAGGAGCTTGATTGTAATAGTTTCGGTGGACCGAGGTCGGGGGCGCCACAGGTGGTATCAGAGCGAGCTTGACCATATCCCTCTTAGCACGAGACGCAACCTGCTCGTCTATCCAAGTAAGTTAGCCTTGTTTTGAAATAGTAGTTGTTTATTTATAGTAAAATAAATGACTTAGATGAAATGAGATGACGAGATCAATGAATGTGGTCTCACGATTGTATAGTGCTAGTGGACTACCACAATACGGCTATTCAGAGTTCGAGATAGAGAATTACCATGATTATGATCGTACAGTACTAGAGAATGAACAAGGAAGGCTGCTTAGAGAAGAAATGAAGATTGCCATCAAGTTATATAGAACTCCAATGTTAGCTGCCCACAAAGTTTGGAGTGGCGAATAGTCCTTCAGAATTTCATAGGAAGGCAAGATTGGTGTCACGTTATTGAAATGATTTTCCGACTGTGTACCATTAATCGGGATGATGGGTCTTGTTGGCTGTTGACAATACTTGTCATGGCTCAAAATTTAGACACGTGACACGGCAGCCAAATCATAATGTCAACCCGGGATTTAAGGAAAACATTTATTACGAAAAACGGTCAACATTATAATTTAGATAAGCCTAATTATTTATAAAGTAGTATCATAACCACAAAATAAAATAAAGTAGAAAATAAATACTTTTTAATGCGGAAATTAAACACAAAATCGGTCTTCAAAAGAAATTACCAATCATAAAATATTCCCAAGCATGAAATTTAAATAACGTGATATAAAGTCCAAACTTAAGGTCTCATTACATCAGAACGAGAAACAGAAAGAAGAAGATGGAGAAAACGGATAGCATCATCTTTGGTAGAAACGGATATCTCAACGATTTTCGGAACTGCTACCTCCCGCACCTGGAAGTAGTCATTTAGAAATCACAAAGAAAAAGGGACATGAGCGCTGGCTCAGTAGGATAGAAACAAAGGTGGATTAAACAGGTAACATTTAAGAGTATGACATAATATTCATTTCCAAAAATAATTAACAATTTAAGAATACATGGCATAATAATAATCATTTCCAAAAAAATAATCAACAATTTCGTGAAAATATTTTTTATACAAGTTTTATTATGCTGAGGACTTAGCGTAGCTGCAATATACGTGCCCCAATATTAAAAATAATAAATCATAAAAATAAACCATCATATTTTGAGTGAGGACTTGTCGTAGCTATAATATACGGGCCTCAAATTGAATTATCCTAGATCATCTCGTTACGGTCTAAATAGGCCGAACGGCCCTGCGCAGGTTTAGGGACCTTCCCCTATGGCGTCAACTTTGGGACGCACACATCATTTACAATGATCGTGAACTAGAGCTCAATTATGTTCACCGGATTATTCAAAAGATAGTATTTACCAAGTTATATTATGCCATTAATCAAAACACGCTTTAAAATACACATTTATTTCAAAATACGTTGCATGCATTTATTTCATCAAAAACAGTATAATAGTTTCATAAACTGAAAACAGCATGCCATCGATAAAACAAGGAAATTTAAAACACTTGACTACTCCTAGAAAAGGCTAGAAAGTCCTACCTCGATTATTGCACAAGCGTTGCAACAACGTGATCCACGAATCAAGCAAGAACGTCAAATAAATCCTATAATCACAACATATGATCAGTCTAGGTCTAGACATAATCATCCAATCATTTTAGTGTGCCACAAAAGGATTTTAAAATGTTTAATAAACATTTGGGATTTAAAAAAAAAATTTGTGAAAAACTCTAAGTAAGGATATTACTGGTCATGGGCAGACTGACCTAGGCTGACTGTAAAATCAATATTAATTCATTTTTTATCTCAAAAATTCTAAATTTTTAATATGTTAAACCAGACATCTGTAGCTTTAATTCCATATAACTTTTATAATTTTTAGACATCGTTTGGTTATTCAATTAGGCCAAAATCCGAGGGGTTGTTTTCAGGCATGAAATTTGGATTTCGGTTTCAGTTCAAAAACTGGTAGTTCTGTCCACCTATCTTAGAAAAATACTTTGACTGGGTCAACGGATGAGTTTGGTTCTGAAATTTTGAATTTAGGGGACATCTTGAATTTAATTTTAGGCTCAAGATTTACTCGAAAATCATTTTTAAAACTCAAGTTATGGCTGACACAAGTTTACTGTTCATATGGTAATTTTCCAGATTTCCGTTTTTCTTGTCTGAATTTCAATTAGCCTCAAACCAATTCAATTTTCATCCAATGATCATGAAATTTCGTGGAGAACCTTATTTATATGTCATTAACACAACCCAAGAATCAAATTGGCAAAAATCATAAAATTTACACATGTGATAATAGGGTTTTTGAAAGAGGATCAATGAGGCAGAATTTTTAGGGTTTTAGAGAGAGAAATCACACCTTGTTTGTGCGGCACTATTTTTGATGCTTGGTCTCCTTTTTGGCTGAAATTGTGTGAGTGTTGGAGTCTTCAAAACAGTAGGGAAAACAGTGGAGAAAAATCATATAAATTTCGTATTTAAAATCAAAAGGAGAAGGAAGGAAAAAAGTTGATTTCTCACCTTGCTTTTATCTCAAAAATTGTTGAATCTTTGAGCTGCCTTTAGGTAGGTTTTGCTTGCTATTTTGGGTGTGTTTTTGGAGAGAAAAATTCAGAGGGGAAAGAAGGGGAGGCTGGCCAAATTTTGAGAGTGAAAGGAAAGGTGAATGAGAGTTAAAAGAGGGTTTTTATACTAGGTTTTTCTTTCCCTTTCTCTTCCTTGCTTGGCCGAATATTTTGAGGGGCAAAAGGGGAAACTTTGTGCTATTTTGAGGCTAGAGTTTTTTCTCTCCTTATTTCTCCTTAAGTGACCAAAATTACCCATTAGTTTTTAAGGAAAAATAATTTGAATTTTGATTAAGTTTTGACCTAGCTTTTAATTCAAATAAAATCTCATTTATTTCCTACACTTTAGGGCTGAATTTCTTCTTTATATTTAAGGGATGAAATTTGAGTTTGAATCCTCCTTGGATTTGTGGGATTTAAATTTTAATTAAAAATCCCAAGTAATGGCCGAATATTTTAGGGTTTTTGAGGTTCAAATTGTTGACTTTTTGAGTGGAATTTGACTTGGAAACCAACCTAGGGTTTCCAAAAGATTTTTAATTAATTTTTGGCACACTAATTTTATTTAAATTATATATTAACCCTTAAATAAAATTTAAGGCGTCACAATACTTTTCAGGGAGATACTCTCGTGTGTATTGGGATTCTTGTGACCAGGAGTAATGCTTAACTGGACCAAGTTTCACCATGCCACGATTGAGTAAATCTTCTCTCGGAAAGAGTCTAATATCAGCCCCAATTCCTCAAGGGTAAAGAGGGTATCACTTCTAACGTCACCTGAGTTCCTTAGAGTTGCGAACATACAAAAATTAGTTCCTCAGACTGAGAAACTATAGTCGATTTCCGGTGACATAGTTCTAATGTATGTTGTGTGCTTTAAGGAACTGATGAATCCCCTCCAATTTACGTGGAATTCACAACAGAACTTAAGCTGAGACGTGCGTAGATCCAAGAATGTCTATAGGTGAACAATCTAATCAAGGAAGAAGAGGACCCGTAAAAGTTTCCTATAGACCAGGAAAATTAGATATATTAGGCTATATATATATCCTTTATGTTATATTGAAATGTTATGTAATGACATGTGTATGTAGTGACATGTGTGTGATAAATTGTTAGGAACTGTCAAAATGTGTTGATATAATATAATGAGTTTTGTTGTTTTGTCCTATCTGAAAAGGCATACATACGATAAATGGGCCATGTACATTTATTGCGCTAGAAATGGTCCGGATGAAGAGAAAGAAGATCCGAAGGAATTTCCCTTTGAAACCGGATCGATAGAATGATTAAAATGTAGAGTGGTACATATGTGTATATATGTATACTCAATGTAAAAGAGGTTGTTGTATATACAAGGCCTTAATATTGATTTGTATGTGAACGTTATAAAACGAATTATAATAATGCCTTACGATGGTATGGCATTAGGATTTCTTTGAATTTCGGGAAATCTTAAAAATTTTGTGAAATATATATATATATACATTGAAAATCTAATGATTGATTTTCAAATGATTATAGGGAAATAGAAAATATGGTGAATACATGTGGTCAAGAAAGTATGAGTGAATGTCTCACCTTCTCAAAAAGGGTGGAGGAATTATAAGGCCTTTTAGAGGTCTAGATGCAAGAATACGCTAAATTAAGACTGCGTTTAGATGAGATAGAACCTAGGCAGGGTGCTGAGAAGGTTCGGCCACCATTGGCCCTTACAATTGAATAGGTAGTACATTACCGCTTTTCCTGAAAGGATACAGGAACTACGATCAATAGTAAAAAAAGAGTTATTATATAAGCGATTCCATGGAATGAAACCTCTAGAATTTGAGGGCTCTACAGATTCAGTGGAAGCAGAGGAATGATTTTCATCTATATAGATGATTTGAGACTCCATAAACTTGATAGAGCAAAGAAAAGGTTCTGCGTACGTCCTTTGTTCTGATGAAGGATGCTAAGTTTTGATAGAACATTGTCAGAATGAAAAGAGATCAGACTACAGTGAACTAGAATGAATTTCTAGTTGAATTTCATTAAATATATTATGATCCTGCATTACGAAACCGTAACAAAAATGGGTTTACCGCATTAAAGCAAGGAAATGTATCGGTGAGTGAAGTGCATCAGAAATTGATCAACTGTTCAAATGATGCCCTTACGTGGTAATTATTAAGAGGGAAGAGATACAGAGAATGATTGGAAAGTTCCGACTAGAGATCCTTGTTTTAGTGGATAGTGGTCTAATACAACCACCTTCGGTGACAGACTGCGTCAGATGCGCTCGACAAGTTAAATACCAGCAGGCTAGATAGAAAGAAGAAAGAGAAAAAGTTTGAGAAACCTGGAAGAGGGAAAGGACTTTCACTAAATTTTTCCTAAGTTGGAACCTAAATTGGCTAAAGTAGTAAACCTAATCAGAATGTTAGGCTAGGACAGTTTAATGCTCCAGGCTTATAGTCGTAGAATAAAGGAAAAGGCAAATTTTTCAAGAAAATGAAAACCTAACTTGGGATAATAGAAGGCAACAAAGGAAGCTGACCAATAATATAGGATAAGATGTATCCAGTTGCGCTACAAGTGAGAAGAGGCACTAACCATAATACTGAATTGATCTCAGTGCATGTTACCAATGTGGTAAAAGAAGGCCGTTATGCCATAAACTGACCCACAAATCGGTAGAATACACAGGAAACATTTTAACCACAGCAATAACGTCCCAAGCCCATGTGTTATAGGCTAGATTTGAAAGATCATTGGTAGTACTGGAAAGACAAGAATGCATAACACGTGCCAATGCTCGTGTCTTCGAGTACACTAAGGAGGATGCGAAAGTAGGAACGTCAAACATAGTGACAGAATCGATTGTTATAAGGTTAGTTGATTATGACGTAATCCTAGGAATGGATTTCTTAGGGAAATGTCAAATCACGATCGATTACTAGAATCGGAAGATAGTGTTTCAACTAGACGACGAAGAAAGCTTTGAACATGTGGATTCATCACGTAAATCGAGGAAGATGATAATTAACTCGTGAAGTGCGAGGAAGCTAATGTCCAATGATTGAATTGGATATTTGGCCTATGTGGCAAATGTAATAGAGGAACAGAAACTTTAATTGGAAAATGTTCCCATTGTCCATGAATTTCTCGACGATCTTTTAAAGAAATTGTCTAGATTTTTGTAAGAACAAGAAATTTCCTTTCAGATAGAGCTCATGCAAAGAACTGCACCCATTTTCAAAGGTGTGGCAGTATTCTCTAAGACTGATTTACGATTAAAATACCATCAACTGAGTGTTCAAGGAATTCCTAGATAAGTTGTCATTATGTTTATCAATGACATACTTATATATTCATAGACCCATAAGGAGTATGAAGAGCATTTGAGAACTGCTCTGTACATTATGAGATAGCACTAATCCTATGCAAAATTTTCCAAGTGCGAATTTTGGCTAGATAAAGTGCATTTTCTGGAACACGTAGTCCCCAAACAAGGAATCGTCGTAGATCCTGTCAAGGGGAGACGACTAACGAATTGCCTGCACCTAAGACTGTAATAGGAATACGGAATTTCTTAAGTTTGGCTGGCAACTATAGAAGACTTGTGGAAAGGTTCGCATGACTAGCGGCACCTCTTACGGCTTTTACGCGCAAGGAGAGGTAATATGAGTAGACTGAAGAATGTGAAAAGAGTTTTTGAAAGTTGAAAATTTGACAAACAAGCGCACCAATTCACATGCTTCTCACAAAAAGGGAGAAATTTGTGATATATTGCGATGCATCGAAAGAGAATCTGAATATGTGGCAAAGAAGATGTTTGGAGTTAGTGAAGGATTATAACTGTGAGATCCTCTACCACCCAGAAAAAGATCAATCAACCGTGTGATGGATGCCTTAAGCAGAAAGGCTACTGTTCCGTACCAGTAGCCAAAAGAAAAACTAGCAGAACAATTACGACAAGAGATATACTCATTGGAGTTGGAGCTGATATCCGAAAGGTTAGCTATACTCCAATCAGAGTCATCGCTATTCGAAGACACTAAAAGGGCTCTGAAGCAAGATCAAATATAATAAGTTATCAAGAAGGGATTTCCAGGGGTGGAATGATCCTACATTAAGGAGGAATTCATATTCCAACTAATGAAGGATTAATGAGGCAAAGTATGGAAAAAGCCCATAAAATGCCATATTCAGCGCATTTCAGAATGAGTAAAGTATACCAGAAATTAAAATTTAAATTCTGGTGGAGAGAGACGATGAGTGAGAGTGAAAAAAAATTTGTGAATCGATGCATGACCGTCTGAAGATCAAGACTGAACAAAACATCCAAGTAGAAAACTGGAATCATTGGAAGTTCCCGAACGTAAGTGGGAACATATTACGATGACTTTTGTAGTGGAATTATCAAGGACCGGTATAACGTCATCTGAATTATGGTGGATAGATTGATGAAAACCTCAAGAGTCATAGTAGTGAAAATGACTTTTCACTAGAAAAGTTAGCGAATTTCTATGTAAACCATGTTGTCAAATAACATGGTGTTTCAAGTTTGTCATATTCGATTTAGATGCGCAATTCGCTTCGAATTTTTGGAAGTGTGTACAAGGAGTCATGGGAACGAAATTGCATCTTAGTTCGACTTTTCATCCCTATATGGAAGATCAATATGAGCGAATTACTCGGACACTAGAAGACATGTTTCGTGTCTAAGTCATGGATTTCCTAAGAATTGGAACGAGAAGTTACTGTTAGAGGAAATTCTCGTACAACAACAACTACCAAGCTTCTATAGGAATGGTACCCTGTGAAGCTTTATATGGACGAAAGTGCAGATCGCTTACCTATTGGTATGACCTGTGAGAGAAACAGTGGCACAAGACCGATTTCGTATAAGAAACATCGGATGTAATTATGAAAATACAGCGATGAAGAAAGATCGCACAAAGTCGGCAGAGGAATTATGCAGATAAACACAGAGTTTAATGAAAGGGATTTCATATCCTTTGAAAGTGTTCCCAATGAAGGGAATAATGTGTTTAGTAAGAAAAGAAAATTTATTCCAAGATGTATTGGACCCTATGAAATTTTTAAGCGTGTTGAAAAGGTTACCTATAAATTGGTACTACCTTCAGAACAGTCAACAATACATAGTGTTTTTCACGAATGTATGCTAAGGAAATAGGTATCGAATTTATCTCGTGTATTGAGGTACGAATCGATTCAGATTTAGGAGGATCTGACATATGAAGAGCAACTTGTTCAGATTTTGCTCGGAAAGATGAAACGAGAATGTTGTACCCTTACTTGTGCTAAATTTTCGAGGACGAAAATTTTATAAGGAGGGGTGAATGTAATAACCAGGAAATTTTACTATTCTCGGAATATAGTAAATTGCATGTACATGATGAATTTCATGTTTAACATGTGAAATGTATGATTAATATTGTGTAGAACGAGATAAAATGTTCTACTGAAACTATAAATTAAGAATTCGATGATGTAAAAGCATGTCGAATTGAGCTGGGGAAAAACAGTGAACTGTAAACCCTAGTAGGTGACTCAGGGTAAGCTGAGTGCACAAAAAGATAAAATACTGATAGTAGTGATTTTAGACATGAGTGTGTGTGTGTGTTATACATAGTATTGAGAAGTTGGTCTAGATGACCTCTTCTTGACCTAAAATTGATATATTTAGATTCAGCATGCTCAAATTAGTCAATTGAGCATGAAAAGTAATATTTGACCCGGAGATATGCAGTATCAAGAAATTGGTCAAGATGATATTTTCTTGATATAAAACTAATATATTTGGGATCAGAATGCTCAAATTAGTCATTTGAGCACGAAAAGTAAATTTTGACCGGGAAATGTACAGCACTGAAAACTGACTGAGATGACCTCGGATGACGAAGAAACTGATATATTTGAATTCAGGATGTCCAAATTAGTCAGCATAGCTTATCAGAATGCTCAAATTAGTTAATTGAGCACAAAGGTAATTTTTGACTGGGAATTCGCAGTACCGGAAACTGGTCGAAATGATCTCAGATGAAAACGAAACTGATATATTTAGGTTCAGTACGCCCAAATTAGTCAAGATAGCTCATGTTAAAATTTTGGACAAAAAGTGTATAAAAGGTCGAAATTGCAAAAAAAGGGCCCCATATTTTCATTATCCAGATTTTTCTCCCCCACACCTACACCGTCGGTGAACAATAACCGACCACTGGAAATGGTGTCTGTTTTCGACATTACCGGTCTCGTTGGAAAGCTCTCAACGAGCTAAATCCAACGGTGTGCTGAATCGATGGAACCGACGCCGGAGAACGCCGCACACGCCGCTAGAAGCCGCCGGTGGCCGGAAATTTCAAACGACCATATCTCCGCCGTCCGACCTCCGATCGACATGATTCTGGTCCCAAAAGTTTCGTGGTGAAGAGGAGAACAAAACCTATAGCTCATTTCACCTCAACAGCTACCGAATAACGCTGCCCGAAGCCGCGACGTCACCGCCGTGAAACTCACTGTTTCCGACCGAGTCGAGGGACATCGTGGGTGTCAAAATACTCAGAAGACAATGGGGAAAAAAAGTACTAAGGTAATTGCGAGCAAAAACCCCGGCATGGTGGAGATTCAACGCCACCACTGTGGGTCGAGTTTTCGAGGCCGATTGTCGACGATCAGAGCCTCCAATGGTGAAATTGACACCACCAATGGACTCCTCTCGTCGAGATCTTCAAGGTGGGCACCTCCGTTGTTCGTGCCACCACCGATCAATGATGGAGTCAACGTGATCAATGTTGGTCAACGGTGACCTGGGGGGGAAATGAAGAATGGCCCGTTGGCCCGCGGCATCAAAATTGCCAACCGGGATTCTAAATGTGAAGAATGGAGACAAAATGTTTACGCGATCGAGACCGAACGGTTTGTCCGATCACCGCCGGGACGATTTCGGTAGTGATTTCATTTTCCTTCATTCCTTATTTATGTATTGGAATGATTTATATGTAATTTGTATTCAAATTGTAAAAAGAAAAGAAAAAAAAAAGAGTAAAATGAATGGAATGTCAGAAAAAGAAAATGTATGGGAAATGTGAAAATTTTTACGTAAAAAGTTGAGTTTTACATAAAAATTAGACATCTGGTATAGTACGTGGTAGAATAAAATAGGTTAGATGGTTTTTTGGCGTTTCCTAAACGCCGGAGACCTAGAAATTTAGCGGAAATGCTGCCGAAATTTTGAAAACGGCACTAAAGGCACTTCGGTGAAAAATGAGAGACAAATTGTGTTCGGTAATGGAAACCGAGACCCCTCGATGAGTTAAGCTCGGAAAATGGGAAAATGAACCTTTGAGGAATAGTAAACCGTCCCTCCGAGGTTGTGAAAATGTAAGAGAACGGGAAAACCAATGTCAAGGGTATTTTAGAAAACGAAAGGTAAATTTGAGGTCATGATGAAAACATGAGCCCACTCGCTGTCTAAGGCTCGGGATTAGCATAAAAAACGTTTCAGGAGTAGTAAAATACCCATTTAAGGCTCCGAAACGTGAGAAAAACGATACACGACCCTAAGTGTCACAATAGTACCACCCGAGGGTCGGATGACCAATAGTTATCTATGGAACAGCAATGGATGCTGTAAAAGTGTGTAAAAGCTTAAGAAATATTATTTTATGATATTTGGGCTTAGAAAATACTGCTGAAAGTCACAGTAAGCATATAACGGTCCCGAGACCCGTCAGGGGCAAAATGGTCATTTTGACAAAAAAATTTTTGAAAGGCTCGGAAAAGACCGTGAATGCCTAATGACAGTTAAAATGAAATTATAAAAGTTAAATTTGGGTCTTAAACCAACAAAAAGTAGGTTTATGATGAGAAATTAAATTAGGGGCAAAATGGTAATTTTGCCAAGAGTTAGTGTAAAAATGGAAAATGAGATTTTAGTTTCCTAAGACCATTTACGGGAAATAAAACGTAGAATTTTTATGTTTTACTAAATTTTGAATATGAAATGAAGATTTAGAATAACCGTGATTATTCCGGTTATAGGAACCCGATCTAGACGCGGCAAAGGAACGTCTGCGGAGCCGGGGAAGGAAATGCTAGCGATAGTATCTGTAAGTTCAAACATTTAATTGACTGCAACATAAATAGACTATTATGTCTAAGTGTGATATGGGTAAGTTCCAGCATTCATTTGTCTGCTCATGAGCATTCTGATGTTGTTCATTATATGAATGAATTGATCTGTTATGTCTAGGTATATGTGCTATATGAATGTTTCATAGCGCGATGCTATGATAAATGTTTGGTAAGCTCAGATATTCACATGTCTACAGCATGAATTACCATTTGATTGATTTAAGTACTTTTCGTACAAACTTGTAAAGTCCTATGGGCAATAGGGGTGTAGTTAAACTAACTCACCTAATGAAATGAGAAATTAAAAAGTATATAAATAATACACTATGGAGAAATGCTAGGGCACTATAGTGTGATTAATTAAAAACACACATAAAGAAATAAATATAAAGACCTACGGGCAATAAGGGTTCCACCGTGGGATGATTCATATGAATGTCACCGGTGGGAAACTATAAGAAAGATGGTAATGAAACCACTAAGGCGTACCGCCCCTCCAACATAGTGGTGGAGGTTTTTCTTAGATCCTACGAGGATATTAGGGCTATGGAGGCCGATGTTCTAAGGTCGCTCTTTAGAACCTCCCAGTCAGCGTGCTAATAATCATCGGTACTGCCATAAACAGAGCTCTAAACTAGAAATCAAATAGAGAATAAACAATTAATAAAATGATAAAAATCATAATTGAACATAACCGACACTTATGCTAGAATAATGTAAATTCGGTTAGGGTATGTGAATAGTACCCCGATAGAGTAAAGTGAATAGTAACTAGTTAGGGTAACTATTACTATTCATGATAAATAATACTACTAATAGAAAATTGAGTTTTAGTGTTTTTGAATCAATATGATTCTTACTATGTTGTTTGAACTTACTGAGCCTGTTAGCTCATCAGTTTGTTCATGTTGCAGGTAAGAAACCTGGCTAGTAGATTTCTAAATGGTGGCAGGATGCGAGCGTGTCAAAGGGATAGGGAATCCACTGTGGATGTGGTCCTGCTACAAGTTTTTCGCTGAGCGTTGAAAAAAGAGACATTTATTGCAAAAAGATTTGAATTATGTATTGTATATAAACTATGTTTGTACTTTTAAAAGTGACAAACGTAGTTCAGTTTAATTACATTATGTTTACAAACAAGAAAAAGTATTTAAAAAAAATGATTCCAAATTTCACAAAGGTTTTAAAGGAAAGAAAAGAATTTAGGCGACCTGACGAAATTCACGAGCTATTTCAATCGGCTAAGGAGCTTGATTGTAATAGTTTCGGTGGACCGAGGTCGGGGGTGCCACACTAACTCTTTCATTGGATGACTGTCCCAAGACATCGGAGGAAAGAGAGCATATGAGTAAGGTCCCTTATGCATCCGTTGTGGGTAGCCTTATATACGTTATGCTTTGCACTCCCCCGGACATATGTTTTACCGTAGGTATGGTGAGTCGATATCAAGTGAATCCTGGAACCAAGCACTAGCAAGCAGTAAAGCATATACTCAAGTATCTTAAGAGAACGAGGGATTATATGCTGGTGTATTCTAGAGGGGACCTAAAACCCGTAGAATACACGGACTCAGACTTCCAGACTTGCAAGGATTCGAGGAAATCAATATCAGGATCAGTGTTCTTACTCGGAGGAGGCACCATTGTGTGGAGGAGGGTGAAGCAGGGTTGCATAGCTGACTCTACGATGGAGGCAGAGTATGTGGCTGTGGCTAAAGCATTTAAAGAAGCGGTTTAACTCCGTAAGTTCTTTAGAGACCTTGAGGTCATTCCAGATGTTGACAAGCGTATCACACTTTATTGTGATAACACTAGGGTTATTACCAACACAAGAGAATCTCGACACCATAAGAGGACCAAGCACATACATCGGAGGTATCACATTATAAGAGGGCACGTGGAGACAAGACAAGTGGATGTATGTAAGATCGCGTCTGAGGACAACCTTGCCGATCCCTTTACTAAGACTTTGGTGGCTAGAAGCTTTGAAAGGCATGTAGAGGTGATGGGGATGCGTAACATGGCACATTTGCTGGCTTAGGGCAAGTGAGAGATTGTTAGGAAATGCCCTAAGCATTAGAGACTTTTATGTATTTATTTAGAACTAGATAATAAAATTATAATATAGAGGGTATTCATTATATTACTGTTTGTCCTTATTCTATTTACATGTTAAGGTAAATGTAAGCAAATATGGCTCACTGACTGCTTGTGTTAAAACTGTTAGAACGTTGGATGCAATGGACTTTTGTATGCAAGAAGACAATGTTCTAAAGTAAGCGGTCTAAAATAAGGTCTTTAGTCTATGGGGTTAGACCGAGCATCTAACTCATGTTAAGACTATTATGTTGTCTAAAGTCATGGCGATGACGGTTTGTCTTGACTGTCCAGAGCCTAGACTCCCAAGTAGAAACATAGATATGTTACTTGGTGGTGACATATTAGACCGGGACTAAAGCATGTTTGATCTACATAGTCCACTATGAGTGGATCAATCTGCTTTTGACATTCATTATGCAATAACCTTAATCCTGAGTAAATAAACTAGTTCATGTATATAACTTGTGTACTTTGATGTACCAATGGCTATAGCATCTCAGAGATGGTAAGCTTATAGACCGGTTCGTTGGGTGCATGACTTGTATACGATGAAGGGTTTGTTTACAGATATCTGAATCATAGCTCTAAGGAGTTAAAGGTATCCTCTTAAAGGCATTATAATGGATGTGAAAATGGACAAGGCCTTGGGTCGTCTGCTGGACAGATGACTTCTTATTCATATATGGTGAATAATCATTTTCTTATTCGATAGTATAATAGAACTTTAAGATAGCCCGATCAGCAGGATTAAACGTACTTTGACCTAAGGTTGATCATGGATATCAATGAGGGTTCTGCATACATGACAAGGTCATTGGACATTAGTTTGTCATAGGCTTTCGTAATACAGTATATAATTGGGAGTTCAGTTTCAGGTTTATAGTGGTGTGGCTCTAAAATTAGTGATCATATGATTGAGTTGTTCGGTATAAAATGATGATCATATGTTTTTATGGGAGCCCAATTATATACATCCAATTGGTCCCTCTACTAGCTCCACATAATTCCTTAACGGTTGGCAAATTGATTTGTGTATGCTTATTGGCTAGTTGATTATGCATGGATGGTGTTGACATAGGATTAGGATGGTGGACAAGATTCTCTCCGGTTGAATTCATGTTTTTTGTTTTGGATAATAGAGTACACAATTATTCGAATTCCAAATAAAGTTACCATGATTTTATTTGAGATTGAATTGGAGTTGTAGAAGATTATCCCTGAGAACAAAAATTTGAAATACAACTTTTTTATGGAGTTTGAAATTTGAAATTTGAAATTTGAAATTTAAATTTTGAATTTAAAATTTGAATTTGAAATTTAAATTTGAAATTCGAATTTGAAATTTGAATTTGAAATTTAAATTTGAAATTTGAAATTTAAAATTTGAAATTTGAATTCGAAATTTAAATTTGAAATTTGAAATTTGAAGTTTGAATTTTGAAATTTGAAATTTGAAATTTGAAATTCAATTTTTGAATCACAGTCTAAGTGGAATTTGAATTCTCTGTGGATAATTCCACAGGGTTAGAATTCGAATTTGAGTTGGATTATAGAAAGGAAAATCTTGTTTGAATCCTACTTAAATTTTGAATCCCAAATCCATCAAGGAAAAACCGAAATTAGTTGAGGAATATTCTCCTAGAATTTTTAGAGTTTTTGGATAAGGATGCAGGGAAAAATTCAAGTTTCAATCCAGTTGAATTTGGATTCTCTCCTCCCTAGTTTGGCTAAAAATTTTGAGGATAATCTCAAGGGAGATTTTCAGTTTTAATGGATAAGGGTGAGATAAAATTCAAGCTAGAAAATTCTATTTGGATTTTGATTCTCCTCACTTTTTAATGGCCGAATCTAGTCTTGTTTATGGCACTAGGGGAAATCGGTTTTTATGGATAAATAAGGAGATAAAATTCAAGTTAAAATCCTATTTGAATTTGTACTTCAAGATTCCTTAAAGCGGCTGAAAATTATCCCTAAATTTTGGCCTAGAATTTTCAAATTTTTTGTAAGTGGATAAGGGAGAAAATATTCTCCTAATCCAATTCGAATTCAGAGGATCACCTCATGCAAGTCTATAAATAGAGGTCCTGTCACTCCAGTCCTCTGACACCACAGAATCTCAGGTGAGTAGGCTTATTTTTGCATAACTCACTATGACAATAAGTTCTTTTAAAATCTGGGTTGTCAGAAGAAGACTAGCAGTGCTAGCATACCGATTAAGGTTCAGAGTGCCCACACACTCAGCCATTCTGGAATTGGAGAATAGTAGAGAAGGCTAGTTGGTTGAAGCCCTTCCGGTGATTCTCCTCGTACAGTTGGCATCCTTTGAGGTATGAGTTTTATTGTTATTAGTTTGTTGTATATGGCATCATGAGATATTTAACGATCTTAAAAATTTTATTGTTCCACTGCGCCGCTCTGATGTGATTTTACGATTTTTATTCTTATAGATTTTCAAACCAAATACAGTTAATTTAAATTTCAAATCTTATCTTCCAGAATAAATATTAATTAAATATTTATCCCATTTATTGAATAATATAAAATTATAATTTTTCCTTCATAGTGCACAAAAAAAAGTGGGTGATCTGGATTTTTCTCATCACTAAATGTAAGACAAAAACCACAAAAAAAATCCCAATCAACTACCATCTTTAAAGAATTATATGGAGCTGGTAGAAGAATTAATTAGACATATATGATCAGGAGCCCATGAATCCATGTAATCATTGTTCTATATCAAACAACTCAATCACATGATCACTAGTTTTAGGATCGTTCCATTTTAGACTTGAAACTGAACTATCAATTATATTGTAAATTATACAAGCCTTAGAAAAGACAACATCTAATGACCTTGTCATTAATGTAAAACCCTCGTATGATATCCATAATCAACCTAGGTCAAAGTCTGTTTAATCTTTTGATCACACTATCTTAAAGATATATTATACACTTGATAAAGAATAATTATCCACCATATGTGAATAATAAGTCTTCTGCAAAACAAACAACTGGAGGCCTTGTCCATTCTCACCAATCTAGTATATTGCCTTTAAGAGGACAATCTTAACTCTATATAAGAGCTATGATTCCTTATCTGTAAGCAATCCTTTCATCATATGTGTATTGTGTACCCGACAAACCAGTCTATTAGCTTACTATCTCTAAGACACCTTGGCTTTTGGAACATCAAAGCACACTAGCTACATGCACGAAGCTGTTCACTTACTCAGGATTAAGATTGTTGCACAATGAATGTCAAAATCAATATCGATTCACTTATAGCAGACTACATAAATCAATCACACTTTAGTCTTACTCTCATACATCACCATCAAGCAATGTATCTATGTCTCTACTTGAGAGTCAATGCTCTGGACAGTCATGATAAACCATCCCCCAGATTGGCCTTAACCAATATAATAGTTTTAATATGAGTTAAATGCTTGCTCTAACCTCATAGACCATAGACCATAGATTTAGACCACTTACTCTAGAATATTGTCTTTTCGCATACAAAAGATCATTGCATGCAATATTCTAGCAGTTTAACACAAGCAGTCAATGAGTCATATTTGCTTACATTTACTTTAACGTGTAAATAGGTCGAGGACTTTTAGCAATGTACTAAATAACCTCTATAATATTTGATTCGGGTGCTATTAATCATGTTTGTGTTTCTTTGTAGGGCTTGTGAAAACGAAAAGTCTACATTATGGGTGCCTCTTATTATAGATTAGAGACGGTTGCTAGGTGGTGGCTAAGGCAGTGGGAAACATACACTTTTATTTTAATGAATTTAGGTTTATGTTATTGAAAGACTATTTTTATATTCCTAATTTTAGGAGAAACCTTATATTAGTTCCTTTATTTTGATTTGGGCGCCATTAATCATGTTTATGTTTCTTTGCCAGGTTCGTGAAAACGAAAAGTCTACATTATGGGAGCCTCTTATTACAAACTGGAGACAGTAGCTTGGTGATGGCTGAGGCAATGGGAGACGTTTATCTTTATTTTAATGAATTTAGGTTTATATTATTGAAAAACGATTTTTATGTTCCTAATTTTACGAGGAACTTTATATCGGTAGCTTGTTTACTAAGAAATTGTTATTCAGTTTCTTTTAATAAAAGAATTGATATGTGTAAAAATAAGTCTTTTATCTACTCTTGATGGATGGATGGGAACCTTTATTTAGTCAAACTTAAGATGTACTCACTAGTTGACATCGAATTAATAGATAAATCTAAAAGGTTAAATGTTTCTCACTCTAATAAGGCGTACCTTTGTCATTTAAGACTTGGTCATATTAATCATGATAGGATTCAAAGGTTGGTGAAAGACGATCTTTTAGAAACTCTAAAGGAGGTACATCTTCCTCAATATGAGTCTTGTCTTAACTATAAGATGACCAGGAGGTCTTTTGGAGCTAAAGATAATAAGGCTTAGGAACTCTTAGAAATTATGCACATCGACATATGTGGCCCTATGAACGTCATGCCATGAGAAGGGTTCGAGTATTATATTTGCTTTATGGATGATGACTTGAGGTATCGATATGTGTATCTGATGTACCGTAAGTGCGAAACCTTTGATAAGTTCAAAAAGTGTCATAACGGAAGTGGAAAAACAACTGGGTAAATCCATAAAGACACTTTGATTTGATCGAGGTGGTGAATACCTCTCTGATGAATTTTTAGGACAACTTATAGAGAATAGAATTCTATCCCAATTGACTGCACCTAGTACTCCACAATAGAATAGTGTACCAAAAGGAGAAATAGGACCTTGTTAGATATGGTACCATCCATGATGAGTTATTCAATGCTACCATTATCATTCTAGGGCTACTCTTGGACATATGAAAATATGGGGTAGCTTGGCACATGTATTAGATGGAGATGCAAAGAAGTTGGAATCACGATCAGAATTATGCATGTTTATAAGATATCTAAAGGGAACTAAAGAAGGTATATTCTATAACTTGAAAGAACAAAAGGTTATTGTTTCAACCCATTTGATATTCTTAGGAGAAAGTTACATGAATGCATTTAAGCATCGAAGTAAAGTGGTGCTAGAGGAGTTATGATAGAATTGCTCCACAGGTTTTGGTCTTGGATGCAAGTTTAAAATCTAGTGAAAGATCTACAAACGATCAATAGTTTAGGGTGCTTCAACATAGTGGGAGTGTTTCTAGGAAACCTAATTTCTTCATGTATGATGTTGAGGTATACTAAGCCGAAACTCATGAGCATGATGATGATCCGGTCACTTACAATGAAGCTATAAACTATGTTGATTCTAAATCCTAAAAACAAGCTATGAACAATAAGATGGATTCTATGAAATCTAACTCTATTTGGGAACTTGTATGTGGTGACCCTTACTTTGACCCGCCCTAGTGGCACGGCCATCGCCACTCACTTAAACTTACTTTACTTGAACATACTTGGAACGTGCTTAAAACAATCATACTTCAAAATCATAATTTCCATGGAATTTTTATTTTTATACATAAGCTTTACTCTAGCCATACATACTTAAATATACTTTACGAATACATAAGGGTCTTAATACAACTTGAGGTCAAACAAACATACATACTCAAGAAATACTAAACTGGTCATTACTTAATATAAGTTTGGTTCTCAAAATAAAAAGAGTTACTTAACATCATGCGGAAGTAGAACTTGTGGTGATATCCATACCCCCCTCACTTTAACCCTATTGCCATCATCGTCTATCGGAGTCAAGCCCATAGGTTTCTTACCTACAACATGAACACACATGATGTGCTTTATGCTCAGCAAGTACAACACTTAATCCGCAAAACATAACATAAAAACATAGGCCACACTTAAAGGCCTATTGTACTGATAAACATATCGTGACTTCAAAGTATATTATGAAAACATATCATGTGTCATACAACTACAAGCATAACATATATCACATAACTTAGAAGCATATCATAACTATAACTTAAAGCGTATCATGAACTATGCATGAACCGATTATGCTCAATTATGCTTTATTATGCTTTATCTCTCTTTACTTTTCTAAGGGCCCTTGTTTCAGTACCAAATATGCATGAATCTTCGGATTTACTAAGATCACAAACTTTCTGTGGAGCCTTGGCTTGTCATACTTAACTGAAAACCTCCCCATAGATCGAGAGGTTGGTATGACATGCTTAAAGAGTCTTGACTCGCTTTTTAATTACCCAATTGTTGAGATCATGAATTACTATCATCATGTCATGAACTCTATATTGCTATTCAGTAATCATATGTGATTAAAGAACAAAAACATGCTTATCGTAAAAGCTGACTGAAACATCTTTATCATGTTATTCATCAATCATACACGATTAAGGAATAATAGCATTCTCATTGTAAAAATAATTATTTAAAGTCATTTTCATTTATGCTGTAGGCAGAGTTATACTTACCTACTTGCAGGCAGTTTGTACTTTGCCTTGTCGTAATACAGGTATCTACCTATCATCATAACGCATTCCATTAACACTTATTTTTGAGTCACTAATATCGTTAGTGACTAAAGCATCTATCGCATATGTTATCGATTACCATCAGTACTAAACTACTCTCTTTTCGGAGAGTTCATTTAACTATCTTCTAATCGTGGTTAATTGATTTATTTACTTAATAATCAATTAATGTCTCTCTCTCTCTTGGTCATGCTAGCTAATCGGCTAGTTAACTAATCGGCCATTTGAGGTAATCGAGGTACCTTTACTATCGTACCGATTTTGAAAACTGTTTGTAAACATATTTTTCATTTTGAGAAACAAAGACTCTTTAAAAACAATCCTCTTAACACCTCGATGGAAGGTGTAGTCATTGTCTTAAATCCTTTGTCTCATTTTAAAAGAACACTCTATGGTGTTAAGTCAAAAATATGGTTTTTGAACCTCTTTTGAAAAACTGATCACAACATGCTTAAAAAGATCAAATTTGTAAAATTGGTGAACATGATATTTTAAGGCTCGACGAGAAAGAAAACTTTCATGTTCATATCGGAGCCTAGTTCGAACTCTAGCCTCTCCTAAACATCTCAAACTCGTGGCTTTGCTTTGGCCCAGTTTTAGAAAATTTCCCAATTTTTAGGTTTAGGAAAGCCGCTCTGTTTAGGCCCTAAAATGGCAAATTTGTGCCCCCCCCCCCCCCCCCCCCCCCCCCCCCCCCCGACCTCAGACACGTAACTGTCCCGAATCTAACTTCGTCGTCAATTGAGACAGCCCGTGCACCTCGTCAGGTCATCATTTTAAAATATTTTCTTACATTAAACTTCTTATTTTCAGGGCTCAAAATTTTCGCCCATCTTTTTTTTTCTTTTCAAAATAATTTCCTTGCATAAAGCATTATATGAAAGCCATATAAAATACAAGCTTAGTTGTCTTTTGTACTATACAACATAATTTACAAAGAGACTATTTGTAAACTTTGTTTCAAAAATATATTCTCTTCAATTCACTATCTTTTGTCGCTCAACGGAAGACTAGTAGTAGGACCATGATCCACAGTGGATTCCTTATCCCATTGGCACACGCGTATTTTGCCACTATCCAAGTAGTTTACTGGATAGGTTTCTTACCTACAACATAAACAAACCAGTGAGCTAACAAGCTCACTAAGTTCAAACATACAAACTATGAAGCACATAGATTCAAAAATATCAAAAATCAAATTTCCTATGAATAGTACTATTCACCATGAATAGTAATTTTAACCTTTGATCGATGAATAGTAACTTTAATCCTAACTGGTTACTATTCACATCATCCTAACCGAGTCCACTACACTTAGTGTTAGTGTCGGTTGTGCTCAATTATGCTCAGTTATGGCCTTCATAACAATTTTATCTATTATTTTCATTTATATTCTGGTTTTGGGTTCTTTTGGCCTTGTATCGATATGATATGCGCGTTGACTAGGAGGGCCTTGGGAGCGACCCTAAGGCTCCTTCCTCTCCAGTCTTATCATCACCCGAAGCGGTCATTATATCCCTGAAGGACCTGTAATCTTCACCACTCTTGTTGGATGGGCGGTATGCCAAAAGTGATTTCTTTATATCTTTCAATTACAGTTCTAACCAAGTGACATTAATCGTCACCTCAAGGTTAGTAACTTCTATTGCTCGTAGGTCTTACACGTTTCCCTTTAAAAATGTGTCTTAATTTTAGTCACACTTTTTTCATAGTGTACCCATAGTACACTTCTTAATTTCAATTCATTAAGCATGTTTGTCTTGCTACACCCCATTGCCTGTAGGACTTACAACTAATGTACAACTAGTACAAAATCAAATATCACAATATTTCATGTTGCAGACATGAAAATGCTTGAACTTACCACAACTACGACAATGTCCACTTCTAGAAATCTTCCGTAGTTTTATCTCTAGTTTGGGTCCCTACAGACAAGTATTGTCTGTTAATACCCATCATTAATTATCACCTTGGATCTATTCATTTTGTTATAAATTTTACATTACTTTTCAACTCTTTATGTGGTACACGGCCTACAACACGCCCGTGTTCAAGCCTGTGTACCTCTCAGGTTTTCACTACATGGCTGTGTTCCATAGTACACGCTTATGTACTTTATAATTTTTAGATTTTAACCTTAATATCTTTATTATGGCCTCTAGAATCTTATTTTAAACATTCTAGATCCTTTATAGTCCTTTCCGAGCCTTTTGGAAAATTTTCGTCAAAATGACCATTTTGCCCCTGACGGGTCTTGGGATCGTAACAATTTCGTTCTATCATTTTTTCAGGATTTTCTAAGCCTAAATATCATAAAATAATATTCCCTAAGCTTCTGTATCTTTTTACAGCTTTATTTGCTGCAAAATCAATAACTATTCATCACCCGACCCTCGAGTACTACTTATCCAACACCTAGGGTCGTTTCTTGTTTTTCTAGCATTTCAGAGCCTTAAATGGGTATTTCACTACTCTTGAAATGTTTCTAATCCCGTTCCTGAGCCTTGATTCCCGAGGGGCTCAGGTTTTCTATCTCGATCATAATTTTCCCCCTCATTTCCTAAAATACCCCTAACATGAATTTTTTTCCCGTTCCCAACATTTTAGATACTAAGGGTCGTTTTACTATTCCTTTTTGGGTTCAATTTTCATTATCAACCCTAACCCACCGAGGGGCCTCAATTTCCTTTCTTAGCCTAATATTTTTACCCCTCGTTTCCCGAAATGCCCTTATGCCATTTTAGAAATTTTGATAGCATTTTTGCTTGTATTTTTAGGTTTCCTTAGCATTAGGTATGCCTCAAAACCTTTGTACTTGCCATGTACTATACCAGAGGCCTATTTTATACAAAGTTACCAAACTTTGTATAAAACTTTTTCCAATAACATCATTCAAATTACAACACAAATTCATTAATGTTTCTTCAATGTTATCCATGATTTTCACTTGGAAAACAACACCAAACATTTTTCATCATAAGTCTCAATTATCACATATCACTCTTAGGTTTTCTAATGTACATATAAACGTCAAAACCTAAGAAAAATTTTATCCAAACGCAACCTTTCATGCCACCGTTTTCATACTCTAGAACCGTAGAAAATTTTCTCATATTCCTAAGTTCTTTTTTTAACATTATCTTATCATTTTCCATCACAAAATTTCCACATTATCTCATGTCTATTGGCCACGATTTTTACCAAAGAAACACGCGTAATTTTGCTTGTTTCATTATTCCAATTCATGCTTTTATCACTAGAACACCAAATCAACATAAACACCAAACCCATTCATCAATTTTTCAACAATTTTCCACACCATTGAAGCCACAGGTTTTTCAAGAAAAAACACTAGAAATTGCTTCAAATTAGAAGCTCACCTTATTAACTTGTTTCCTTGCAACTTAGGCTTGGATTGGAAGCTAATTTTGTGAAGAAACTTGTCAAATTTTTGGCTAAAAATGGGAGGATAGGTCACGGCTGCAAATGGCCAGATTTAGGCTGCATTTCACCTTTTTTTTTTTCAAGTGATTTTTCATGTCTATTTATAGGCAAAAAGTTGGGGACTTACTATTAAAATTTCCCATCAATTAGGAAATTGTTCAAGGGCTTTTTGGCAAGATTTCAAGGACCAAAAAGAAAACTTTTGCTGATTTTTTTCCAAGCCTAGCTGAACCCCTTTTTCCAAATTTTCCAAAATTTAATCCAAGCCATTTTGGCTTGATCATGGCCTTTGATCCAAAAAGCTTTAAATCCTAGCCATACAAATCACTAAACTTACTTTACAAGTTTTAATTTTTCTTTTATTACATCATTTTTATGATATCATCTTGACATCAATTAATTAATTCACATATTAATTTATGAATTAATTCATGGTCAAAGTTTGACCGAAAGTCAAACAAAGCGAAACTTTACTGAAATCGCATAGGCAATTTCTGGGCACCTCTGGTGCGATCGGTCTGTCTTATTTTGCTTCTGTTTGACCAGAATACCATAAATTTCATCCTTTAGTGCACTTCGGTGCACTCTCCAGGGTTTTTTTTTGGCTTTATTTTCGAGTTGTCGTACCCGATTCTATTTTGGAAGATTTTCCATCTCCAAACTCACACTCTTTAATACGGTTAAAACATTTTTACAGCATTCTCAATAGTATTAAAATACAACTTTTTCACATTTTATACATTAAAATTGTTATGTACATACAATTTTAATTCTCTCTGAGAATCTAAAAATTCCCGGTTATTACATTCATCCCTCCTTATAAAATTTTCATCCTTGAAAATTTAGAACAAGTGGGGGTATAATTTTCTAATCTCTTCCTCACGTTCCCATGTAGCCTCTTCAATGTTGTGATTTCTCTACAACACTTTGACTAATGGGGTCGTCTTGTTCCTTAAAACTTTGTCTTCTCGTGCCAGAATTTGTATGGGCCTCTCTTCATACATTGAATCTTCCGGGATCTAGATCGGTTCATGTTTCAGTACATGGGATGGATCCAATATGTACTTCTACAACATCGACACATGAAACATATTATGCATTGTTAACATTTCTGGAGGTAATGCCAATTTATAGGCAACCTTTCCAATACGTTTGATGATCTCATATGGCCCAATATATCTTGGACTTAATTTTCCTTTCTTACCAAACCGCATTATCCCTTTCATCGGTGAAACTCTTAAGAATACGAAATCCCCTTTGTTAAACTCTAGAGATCTCATTATTTATCTGCATAGCTCTTTTGTCGACTCTACGCTATCTTCATTTGTTGCTGTATTTTTACAACTGCATCAGTTGTTTCTCGCACAAAATCTGTCTTGTGTAGCTACTTTTCCTGTAGATTGTACCAGTAGACCGGTGATCTGCACTTCCTTCCATATAAAGCTTCATAGGGTGCCATTCCTATGGAAGTTTGGTAGCTATTGTTGTACGAAAACTCTACCAATGGAAGTTTCTCGTTCCAACTTCCCGGGAAATCTATTGTACACGCACGAAGCATGTCTTTGAGTGTTTGGATTATCCACTCAGATTGCCCGTCTGTCTGGTAGGCCACCCAACTAGCTTGAGTCGTCCACTCTCTTCCTTCCTTTCTTTCTTTCTTTCTTTGCTCTTTAGTTCCTCTTACTTAACTTGCTTTTCTTTAAAAGATTGGTATTTGAAAAACCGTGAAATTTTTTTTTTTAATAAAATACTTGCGGTCTTGTTTTCTTGAAAATACTTAGTAATATAAACACACTTTATTACATAAGTATACCTTTAAACTTATTTCACTTTATACATAACACACTTGTCTTTTCTTTATACATTTATACATACATTCTTGTGCTATACTCTTTTCACAGCGGATGATTTGTGAAGCAGATCCATAACCCGTCCATGACACTGTGGGAATCTGCTTGCCAGTCCTTTTTGCTCTCTCTTCATAATGCGGGTTGTTTATCTTTGTTACCTACATCATGAACAGACTCGTGAGCTAGAGCTCAGTAAGTACAAATATATAGATAAAACATGATTTATGCTTAACACTTAAGGTTAGTCTATTATGTTTGTCTATTTTCTATTCTTATGATTTCTTCGTTCTTTCTATTCCATCTTTTTCTTTTCTTTCTTTTCTTTTCTTTTTCTTTTCTTTTCTTTTCTTTTCTTTTCTTTTCTTTTCTTTCTTCATCTTTCACTTGTGGACCCGTGGTTGGACATACCTAATGTGCACAGACTAATGGAGGAAAGGGGGAGCGACCCACCAATCAACCCCAAGGTCAATCTTTACACTACCACACTTGGGGTAGCACATTAAGCCATTAACTACCTTATTCTTGCGGTAGCACCACACACTGGGGTGGAGGCTATTCTTAAACCTCACACTAGGCAGGCCGGTATGCCAATGTTACATTTTCAGTCTTATTATCTTGCTTATATTTATCTTTCTTTACTTTAACCTTTCATGTTTTTCTAACTTTGTGAATAGGTTAGATTAATATGCCACAACATATATAACTTGTATATAAACATGATCCTATGGTAAGTCAGTTCGTGAGTAGACATGTAAATGTCTGTACTTATAGTATTTGTGCTAAAGTAAGCTTTCTCGTGTCCTTCAAATTCCTGTGCCTGTCTCTGATCAGGTTTCCTATAGACAATAAGGTCGTCGGTTAATTACATTTTATTAAACAGCTTTTGTTTTACTAAAATTTGAACTTTTGCTTTTAACTACTTAATTCAAGCCTTATGACAGCATTTAAAGCCTAAACAATCCTATTTAGACCTTTCTGGAACCTCTTTGCATAATTACCATCTTGCCCTTAACTTTTGACAAAATAACTATTTTGCCCCTAGTGGGATTTTTCTTCGTTTATTAGGTTTAAATTTTGATTTTGACCTTTAAAATCCTGTTTAGGCTCTTCTGGGGCTCTAACGATCTTTTCCAAGTAGTTCAGAAATTTTGATCAAAATGATAAATAGTAACTTTAACCATAAATAATACTATTTATCATAAATAGTAACTTTGACCTAGATTGTGATCAATTTATTTTACTGGTTAAACAGGCTTTTCTAAGCCCAAAATTCATAAAATGACCTTCTAAGAGGTTCAACGCTTCTCTTTTGTCCTTTCTAAAATTTTCGGTTGAAATAACCATTTTGCCCCTAACTGGACCCTAGACCATAAAATTTTCATTTTAGCATTTTAACTGGGTTTTCTAGACTCAAAAATCATAAAATAATTTTTGTTAGGTCTTATCGAGCTTTTATGACATTTCTTGCTGAAATGCTTTGGTTACTATTCATCGACCCTCGGGTGATACTATTCCGACCCTCGGGGTCGTTTCTTGTTTTTCTAACCGTTCGGGACCTCAAATGGACATTTCACTACTTTGAAAATCATCCCTTACCCTTCCTTGAGCCTAGGTCCCCAAGGGGCTTGGGTTTTTAAATCCCGACCCTTATTTTTACCTCTTGTTTCCTAAAATGCCATTTGTGCCGTTATAAAATTTCAGTAGCATTTTCGCTAAAATTCTAAGTTTCCGGCATTTAGGAAGCGCCTCAAAACCATCTATCCTATTCTAACCTGCCATGTATTATACCACAAACCTAATTTTACGCAAAAGTTACAAACATTTTACATAAAATTTTATGTTCAAACCTAATCGTTTATAACGGGACTTTAACCCGTCCTTTCCATTTTAAGACCTGGTTTAAACCACAAATTCCACCTTGTTTCATTCCATAACACATCATGCTCAAATGACATCTTTACCCATAACCTATACATGGTTTTTCTTAGGAAAATCCTAAACAAAATTTTTGGTTTCAAAACTTCAATTTTCGTTATTCAAATTCAATTTTCCACATCAATACATGTTCATTACAACACACAATCTAACCTAATTCATCAAAATTTCATGCATTTTATTCCCTTGGAAAGGCACAGATTTCTTTTAAGAAATCAAGCACAAAAATTTATTTCCATATTCTCTTCCTTTTCTCATCAATTTCCTACATCAAACTTCATTATCAAACCACTAAAATTCAAGGCTTAACATAAAATTTTCATTCACCAATACACATACACATACACAGATTTCACCTAACAACCATGATCAAACTTTTTTATTCTTGTTTCCAATTCTAACCAAACTTCATTTCCAAGCTTTTCTTTGTCTCAAAAACATATTAACACTCAAACACAACAAATTTGATGCAACCATTTTCACTTTCCAAGCACGGTGAACCACGGATTTTACTTGAAAAACAAGCACAAAAGTTGGTGTTTTTCAATTCTATTTTATCTCTTTCTTTTATCACTTCTTTTCACGTGATTTACAACACCAAAATCAACCAAAAAAAATTTAAAATTTCACTTCAAAATAGCCCCATGTCCCACAGTTTTTCACCCAAGAAAATAAGAAGAAAACTTGGAAAAATAGAAGCTCACCTTGATATGTTAATCTATTAAGCTTGGGGATGAATTTTTGCATACTTTCTTCAAAAAAACTTGAAGAATTTTTTCTGTTTTTAGGGGAGAGATTCACGGCTACTATGGGGGCTGAAGAACCAGAATTTTTCTGGTTTCTTTCTTGCCAAAACTGTGCATATATGGAGCCAAAAAGGAGGGACCAATTTGCAATACTTTTAGGGACCTTTTTGCAAGCTTTTTGTGTAATTTTCCAAACCTTTAAGGGTTGTTTTGCAATTAAATAAAATTGGGCAGATTTTTTTTTCTGATTTCCCTCTAAAAATTCACCACATATAAGCCCTAGAAGTCTCTTGAATTTTCTTGGTTTGATTTTTGACTTTTTGTTGTTGACTTTGAATCATGACCATTGGATCAAATTGAATTTAAACCCTAGCCCTTGGATCTTGATATAACCATACATCCATTCATAGTTTCACATTCAATCTTTGACTCCTCTCATTAATTTTGATCAAACTTTTTGACCAACAATCAAACTGAACAACTTTGCACCGAAATCATGTAGACAAGTTTCTGAGACTGTCCGTATGATCGATTTGCCTTATTTCACTATGGTTTGTCTAAAAATCAAAACCATAATTTTTTCGTCTTTTAGTAAACTTAGTTTATCTAAAGTAATCTATTGGGGTTTTTGGTTTCTAAATGATATCCTCATTTTTCTGAAAATGACGAAATTTTTGGGAGAGTACACCGGAGGACTTTTCAAACCATCCGTGCTATCAGTTCGATCTCACTCAATCTAGAAACCTATAAAAAACTAAAACACTTAGTTTATTTTACTTTTTCTTTGACTTGCCATTTCTTTATATCTATACTTTTCAGATACCAAAACCACTCCATTTTGAGCGTTTTAGTCCGAAATCACTTTTTTAATCATGAAATTTATTCTTTAATCATTTTTGGAGATTTTAAATCCTCCAAAATATTCATTTATTTCTATTAACACTATTATTTGTTTATTTACAAATATAGTGTTCTTATACATTCTTTTTCACAAAAATCTTAGAAAAACCCTAGTTTAACCTAGGTAACACTATTGAGATTCTTTGGTCTGTCACAATCAGCCCTCCTTAAAAATTTTCATCCTTGAAAATTAGAATAGGTAGGGGTACTTTTCTCTCATTTCTTCTTCTCTTTCCCACGTGGCCTCTTCTACACTATGATTTCTCCATAGGACTTTAACCAGTGGAATACTTCTGTTTCTCAACATTTTCTCTTCTCGAGCAAGTATTTGCACCGGTTGCTCTTCATAGGATAAGTCTTCTCGAACTTGAATCGGCTCATAATCCAGAACATGTGAAGGGTCTGATATGTACTTTCTCAACATTGATACATCAAAGACATCATGTACCGAAGATAATTCTAGTCGTAGTGCTATCTTATAGGCTACCTTTCCAATTCGGCTAATAATCGAAAAAGGCCCTATATATCTTGGACTCAGCTTCCCTTTCTTTCCAAATCACATGACACCTTTCATTAGTGCTATCTTTAGGAACACAAAGCCCCCTTCATTGAATTCTAGGAATCTTTATCTTTTATCTACATAACTCTTCTGAGGACTCTACGCAGTTTTCATCCTATGTTGGATCTTTTTGACTACATCAATTGTCTCCTGAATAAACTTGGTCTTATGCAGTTCTTTCTCCCTCAGATCGTAACAATGGATAGGAGATCTGCATTTCCTACCATATAATGCTTCGTAACGAGCCAATCCAATGGAGGCTTGATAACTATTGTTGTAGGAAAATTCAATCAATGGTAGTTTCTTGTTCCATGCTCATTTGAAATCTAGTACACATGCTCGACGCATATCCTCCAGTGTTTGGAATGTGCACTCAGACTGTCCATCAGTCTAGGGGTGAAATGCAGTGCTAAATCTTAATTCTGAGCCCATCGCTTCTTGTACACTTTTCCAAAAATTAAATGTGAACCGAATGTCACGATCTGACACTATTGTCATCGGTATTCCATGTAATCTCACAATGTTGGCAATGTACAATTCTGTCAATTTTTCGAACATGTACATCATCTTTACGGGTATAAAGTGAGTGGATTTGGTCAATCGATCCACCATTACCTATATCGCATCGTTCATTGTTTTAGGAAATCCTACCACGAAGTCCATAGTCACATGTTCCTATTTCTATTTTAGGATCTCCAATGGCTGTAACTCACCTACTGACCGTTAATGCTCAGCTTTGATTCTCTGACATGTTAAACAACTACTGACATGTTTAACAATGTCATTCTTTATCTTTCTCCACCAAAAGTGCTGCTTCAGTTCTTGGTACATTTTCATACTACCCAGATGTACTGAATAAGGAGTATCATGTGCTTCTATTAGAATCCTTTTCTTTAAATCTTCCTTGTCGAGTAGGCAAATTCGTCCTTGAAAGAGTAGTATTCCATCATCAGAGAGGTGGAATTCTGACATTTCCTTCTTAGAACCTTCTTCTCTAAGTTTTCTAAGAACACCATCTAGCTCTTGAGCTTCCTTAATTTCTTCTAGAATTGTTGGCTTTAATTGCATTGTCGCGAACTTTCCTGTAACTAATTCCACTCCTAATGAGGAAATTTCGCACTACACTGACTTGGGTAGCTTGTCGATGGCTACTCGTTCCAGCATTATTGACTTGTGACTCAACGCATCTGCTACTTTATTCACCTTACCGGGGTGATACGAAATTTCATAGTCGTAGTCTTTCACCAGTTCTAGCCATCTTCTTTGTCTTATATTGAGCCCTTTCTGGGTGAAAAAAATACTTTAAGCTCGATGATCTGTAAAAATCCTATACCGAGCTCCATATAAATAATGCCGCCATATCTTGAGTGCAAACACAACGGTTGCAAACTCTAGATCGTGAGTTGGGTAGTTCTTCTCACGATCTTTAAGTTGGTGAGATGCATAAGCTATCACCTTTCCTTCCTGTATTAAGACAGCTCCTAGTCCTGTCCTAGATGCATCACTGTAAATATCAAGCTCTCCCTCATCCTTAGGGATCATAAGAATTGGAGCACTGGTCAGCCGATTCTTTAGTTCTTGAAAACTTTCTTCACACTTCTTTGTCCATTCAAATTTCTTCTCCTTACGAGTGAGGGCCGTGAGAGGGGCAGCTAATCTTGCAAATCCCTCTACAAATCTGCATTAGTATCTTGCCAATCCTAGGAAACTCTGGATCTTAGTCACATTTTCAGAGGAGACCATTTACTGACTGCTTCTATCTTTGCTGGGTCTACTAAAATCCCATCTTTGGAGACTACATGTCCTAACTGGTGGTGGATGGAATACTGGTGGAAGGGTTGGTAGCCTGGTAGTCATCGGTGCCGGAAAGCATACCGTCAGTCGTCGGGATGGGGATGGCCTAATTATGGGTCTAGTCCACACCCTAGGAGGACCCCTAACTCGGTATGGATGTAGTCTGATGTATGGTGGTCTCATCATCTAGTTCCTACATAAGGTTCACTTAATGTAAATAAACATTTTACTAATTGTAAAAATAAACTTAACTTACTTGGATCGCATTAGGCCTTTAGGGACATGGTCAACTACTTTGATACCAACTGTGGCGGCCCACCCTTTATGGAGGCTAACAGTACTAGCATAGTAGAGCTTTAGAGTCCACTATGATAGACTGTCACCTCAATGGGTCACCGACAACTTATTTGTAACTTGTACTTGTTATTTACCATGCGTATTTTAAACTTAAATTTTATCGTGAAAACTGGGATTTTTTTTTTTATCGATCTTGAAATTGTAAAGTCGTAAAACGTAATAAAACATACACTAAAATACATATCATACTTTGTCATGCATAATTTACGTCATGTTACAACATTTCGAAACAAGTCTCAGAATTGCTCAGTAGAAAACATCAACAGGACCATTCCCCTTGCTTAGCCCTGACGGCAAATGCAGATCCCGCTCCTCGTCCATCTACTATCTACTGGCGTACAGGCTTCTTACCTGCAACATGAATAAACTTGTGAGCAACAGGCTCAGTAAGTTCAAACTTAAATACCGGAACATAATACTTAAAATCATAAAAGACTATTCATTGTAAATAGTAATTTTGACTTTTGATCATGAATAGTAAAGTTGACTTTGATTGATACTATTCATGTTGACTTTGACCTAAGATGCTACACATAAAGTTAATACATATTATGCTTAATTATGATAAATCTTAAGTCTCAGGCCTTATCTTGCATTAAGTTCTGGTTTTGGGCCCTGTGATTGGTAGTAACGTAGTGCCCACATGATTGAGAGGGACTCTGGGGAGCGACCCACTGGCCGTAAGGACCGCCATTTTCATGGCACCTACTTACTATGCAATGAGACATTACAGAATAAAATTGAAGTATTTTGAGAGCTTTCAGATGTAAATTGAGGAACACAGTCAAGTACACGACCATGTAAGGGGCCGTGTACCGATCAGACTGTATACGTGAGAGAAGCCATGTAAGTGTACATGGCTATGTAGTGTGACACGGACAGGTACATGACCGTGTAAGTGGCCGTGTACCACTCGCGAAAAATGGACATGTTCCAAAACATGACCGTGTCAAGCAAGCTCAACTGATACACACCTGTGTTCAGACCATACACGCCCATGTTGCCCTAAACACGCACATGTAAGAGGCCGTGTTGAAGGCCATGTAATAAGCAAAGAGCCGTTATATAGACTCTCAAAAATGTATGAAACCTAATTACTATGTCATGAGTAATTAAGTTGGAAAATACAGTATATTTTCCAGTCGAATAGATTAAACAGGTATAGTACTATTTAAGTGCCATTCATGCAGTAAAAGGGGCAACTAACAGTGAACCCGATCCACCCTATTATGTGGATGAGTGTAGGAGACACGCAGTGTCAGGAAACTGGTCCGGACGACCATTTCTTGATACTAGACTGGTGAACAGATCACCAGAATGCTCGGACCGCTCGTCTGAGCACAACGATGAAAAACTCCAGCAAGGGTACGATATCGAGAAAAGGGTCTGAATGACTTCTTCTCACCCAGAGACTGACAAAATCGGAGTCAGAGCACTCAGACTAGTCAGTTAAGTTGAAAATAATGAATAGTAAATAGTAAAAAATGCAATGTCAAGTTACTAGCCAAGACGGCCTTAATTTGACCTAAAACTGATATATTTGGGCTTAGAACGCTCAAATTAGTCAAACGGCACCTGACACGTTTTTCAAGGTAGGGTCACAAAGATCCCAAAAATTGGTCCAGATGACCTTCGATGGACGTAAAACTGATAAAAATAAAATCAACACGTCCAAATTAGTCAAGAGAGACTGCGTCTGAAATTTCACCCGGGAATGCCTCAATTTGCGTATGAAAGGACAACACAGTGCAGACACAACCACAGTATAAGATGTAAACAATAAATTAGACTGACAATGGGCTCTTAGATAGTATAAAACAATCTGGAATTGACAATGTCAAAATCAGATTCATAAAACCCAATTTCGAGTGAAAACTAGAACACTGCCGAAAAAGGGTCGGATACCGAACGGTAGGAAATTAGACTGCAAACAGAAACCAACACAGATGAATTTTGGCCTTAAAATTTCATGCCCCCTAGCGGCAAAAGTAGCTGAAAATGGCTGCTAACATAGCCCTAAACTGAGATTAAAAAATTACAAAAGTTATGATAACTTTTGAATTAAAAATTCAAGGGGTTTTAAAGCTTGGTCAACAAGTTTTGCTTTATCTCTTCTCCTTTCCATGCAACAGCCCATGCCCATTTACGGACTAAAAAAGGGAAGATATTTGTCCCTTGATTAGGCTAAAACGGTGGACAATTAATTAGGATTAAGTTTTAAGCAAGTTGATTAGTTTTGCCTATAAAAGGCACACATGACTTAGTGATACCATTTCTTCACTTTGGCACCCCAAAAACACAACTCTCATTCTCTCCCTTTCAAGTTGCAACTGACCCCCTCTAAGTCACCAAAAGCCTCCATTTTCAAGCCTTAAATCATACCAAAAACTTACCAAAAATCAAGCTTATGTTAGGAGGATTCAAATCCGAGCCTTTTCCAAAGTGATCAAGGGTAAGTTTTGTAATCCAATCTTTGTGGTTTTAGTTTTTATTTTGGTTGGATATTAAAAGAAATTATTTTGGTGTCTTACTAGCACAAAACCAGCCTTCAAACCCTTGATTCCACACAGCCATTTTGGTTCCTCAAGCCCTAGTTCAAAAATGTGCTTGGTCTAAAGCACAAAAATAAAAACTGAAACCTTCCCTTTTGGTGATTTAGTGATTTTAAGTTTTTAATCAAAGCCAATTATGTGTATTTTTTTATGCACATGGTTTGTAATAATTTATTTTAAGCCCTTAAGTTTCCATTTTTAAGTTTATGTGATTGTGGTTGTGTTTACAATTTTTACGAATGGCTATTGTATGTGCAATGCTACGAACATTTAGGAACGTGGCTGGACATAAATCTGTCCCTAGGAAAGGCCACGGATTTTGGCCATTTTGACCCACTTAGGTTCCAAATTTGGGATTTGCTAAAACATAGTATTTTATGGAAATTTCGATACGGTTGTTTTGTATCAAATAGCCCTCGGCCAAAAACGATACTAAGATAGGTTTTTAGAGTGTTTTTTACTTGGTGTCCAAAACTGGGAACCAAATTTGAACCCAGAAATTTGTCTCAGATTTTATTAAAAATGGACCAGTTAGAGTCCGAACCGGTTCTCGGGCTCAACATGAAAGTTGTAGATCTTATCAAGACTTTGAAAATGACCTATGTGTGTTTTAAAAATTTTGCCGTTCGGGCCACAAACAGAGCCATTTTTACATATATGTAAAACTGGGAATTTTTCAAAAAACTGGGCATAAGGCCACGGGTTTAATTGAATTAGGAGCTGTTAAAGTTGGATTTAGGCTCTGAGGTGAATAGGAGATTTGTTCATCTTGTCAAGGACGAAAATTTTCATGTTCACCAAAATCACAAACAAAGTCGTTTCTATCAAGTTTCAAAATAGTTCTCAAAAGTGGTTCAAAACCACCTTTAAACTGCAAGCATCAAAAAATGAAATTTATACACCTCAAAATAAAAATGTATTTTTAACACTTTAAAATATGAATATGGTTTTTATAAAAACATCCCCCACCTTCCAACGGGGTGATAAGGTGACGGTTTCAAAACAAGGAATTTTCCCAAGAATTTTTACAAGCCAACCCAAACAATTTTTCAAAGTAAAATAGTATGGTATCCCGGTAGGCTACCACACCAAACAAGCCTTAGTAGCCCGGTATGCTACTATCCCAAACAATGCCATAATGGCCCAGTGGGCCACTACACCAAACAAAGAATAATAGCCCGGTAGGCTACCACACTCCAACAAGCGAAGTAACCTGGTCAGTTACTACACTAAGTTTACACGTAGTAACCTGGTAGGCTATTTAGTTACCAACGCGTGAGGTAACCGGTCAGTTGATTGGCTGGCACCCAGTCAAGGACCGTGTTTCGAACAACACTGTGAGGAATGAGGATTAATCTATCAAGTAGACGATTAATCAAACACGGTACAAGTTAGACACCAAATCCCCATAGTAGGCCAATAGGGTACCGAAGGGCCTTGGTACCACATAGAAATGCAAGATATAGTCACTAACATTAATGGTGACTCAACGATAGTATTAATGAGGAATGTTATTGATGACAGATGGTCACCTGTAATTTGTTAAAGGCACGAGTATGCAATTTGCTTGCAATTAGGTAAGTACAACTCCGCCTACGGCATGAATAAAATGAATTTGAAATGATACTTTTTACAGTATGTTGAGTATACATAGCATGCACACGTTGATGCACAGCATGTATAAGAGCATTTAGTTTCACAATCGCGTAGATTGATGAAAGAACAAAGTTAGGTACCATACGTCCCTACTACATAAGATTAGGGATAACTTAGAGAAGCATACGGTCAAATCAGATAAACCAGATAAGAATAAGGGTGTCAGTATAACGGGCCAAAGCCTACAAAATCTAACGTGCCAAGGCTCATAATGTATAACAGGCCAAGGCTATAAAATATGTCCATAACGGGCCAAGGCCCACAAAATCTAATGAGTCGAGGCTCATAATGTATAACAGGCTAGGGCTATAAAATATATCCATAACGGGCCCTATGCGGACATAAGAAAGAAAAGAGAGTAACGAAGCATAAATGAGCATAATCAGACCATGCATTGTACATGATATGCATTAGATATAGTTTGCTATGCTTCCATTTGCATTAAGATGCATTTAATACACGAGGTATCCGTTATGCATTCTGTATGTTATGATTCAGTATATGATGTTCTGCATTCTGGGATGTGTGTTGTTCTGATATATGGAATGTCTTAGTAAGATGTGTTGGTTATGACATGCTTACATGGTTTTAAGTATGTACTATGTTTTGAACATGTTTTGTGGTTAACATGTTGTACTTACTAGGCATAAAGCTCACAGAGTGTGTTCATGCTGTAGATAAGCGACCTATGGCTTAAACCACAATGGGCAATGACGGTGGTGGAGGCGGATGTGAGGCGAGGTTAGGGAGACACGGCAAGTTAATGTTCCGCACAGTTAAGTAAATAGTATTTTTGAATAGTATCGTTCAATAGTATTTTTGAATAGTAATCATTAAACAATATTCTTGAATAGTAACCGTCAAACAATATTTTTGAATAGTACCGTTAAAAAGTATGTTTGAACAGTACTCGTTAAATGGTCTTTTTGAATTCTGACGGTATACGTACGTAAACAATAAAAACGTACAAAAAAAATCCCCTAAAATTAGGATATCTAAGTAAATAGATTTTAAATAAGTGTTAATGAATTGCAAGAAAGTACAAGTACAAAATTTAAAGAAGCAAGCTTTTAAGTGACGGTCCGGGCCACCGAAGGGTCGGGACATCACATTTGATATCAGAACGGTTTCCTGTCACCCTACCTCACATCGCCGTACGCCTGCCTCATCTGTCCAAGTAAGTTAGTTTTTATTTTATACTATTAATATGTAAGTTAACGTAAGTCATAACGTATCAATATAGGCTACTCTAGTAGAGCCCTACCAAAGGACAAAATGGTTCGAACACTTACACGAACAAACCAAGCATCCCGAGAGGATGAATTAATGGCGCAGCTCGCAGGTATGCGAGAGATGATGGAGAATCAGCAACAAGAACTCGTTTAGCTCAAGGAACAATTAAACCAACAGCCTTAGGCACCACAACCAGTGGAAGTGCCAGTCCAAGAGGCTCTAATAGCCCTTGACACCCCTAGAGAGCAAGCAGCCCTACCAGTCCAAACAATGCCAGCACCATCGGCTGTGACTTCTCCTGCGGTAGCCAACGTTCTTATGCCAACCCCTAGGGAGGGCGACCTAAATGAGTGATTTAGGTGCATGAAGGTGCCAGAGTTTGAGGGAACCACCAACCTCATTGAAGCCGACGACTGGCTGACGAACATCACAATGATCCTGGACTTTACGGGATTATCTAAAAGGGAAAAGGTGATGTGTACATCTCTTGCCCTAGGAAAGGAAGCAAGGTAATGGTGGAAAACAGTGGCCATCAGGAGAAATGTCAATGAAATAAGTTGGGCAGACTTCGTTGATGAGTTCAAGGAGATGTCTTTTAATGAAGAGGCATTAGCGGCACAACAAGATGAGTTTAACAACCTGCACTAGGGTAGTATGACCATGATGGAGGCGGTCAGGAAATTTTAACAATTAGCTCGACTCTGCCCTGAACTAGTGCCCACTGAGGAGAGAGTCCGACAAATATTGAAAATGCTTATAATAGACATCGTCGTCCAAGTCTGCAGCAACAATGGCAGAATGTGTCAGCCGAGCCATCCGAGCTAAGTATTAGTTGACTCAGGGCAAAGAGAGAAGGGCTCAGATCTACAAAGCTCGAAGGGAGGAAAGGACCCTAAACAAGCTGGCATAAGGAAAGCAGAACCCAGAATCTCAGGAGAGAACGCAGAACATGGAGACCGACCAAAACAGTAGGCAGTCCCACCACAACAATAAGAAGAAAGGGAATCAGGGCAACCAAGGTTCACAAAAGGACTTCCCCCAGAAGAGAAACGACCAGGGAGGAGATGACAACAAACACCCGACGTGCCTGAAATGCAAAAGGAGGCACCCAGGTGAATGCTGCCAAGGAACAAGTGGCTGTTTCATCTGTGGCAAGGAAGGCCACTACGTGAGGGACTGTTATTCTAACCCACAGAATCAACAATACCCAGCTCGTCCCACAAATAATCAACTCCATGCTATCCAGACTAGACTTGAAGGCCTTTCAATCGCACAAGGCAAGCTAGAAGCCCCAGACAACTAAGGTAGAATCTTTTCTTAAGCATATATATATGTATAATGGGAAGCGGTAGCTTACCCTCGCTAGATCTAACCTAGCATGTCCTTTTTGAGACTATATACCTGGAAGTGTTTACCACTCCCAATAGACTAAAATTATGTACTTTTAAAACAGTATGAAAAGCAAGTGTAGTTTTGCCCAAAAGCTTAGATATAATATTTTCACATGTGACTAGAGTGCGACTGAAAAAGAAAGAGTCAAAAGAGATGTTGAGATCACTACATGTAAAATCACAACTGTGCAATGCTAAAGAATAGCTCAGAGTAGGAGCATGGATTGCTGCCAAGTGGTACCGATCTTCAGGGCTAGTTGTCCACTAAGTTTCGAGTGGTAAACAGTACTCTTATACTCCATGGGAATGTCAAGACTGGTTTCGTGCTATCAAGATGATTCCCCGATTGTATGCCATTGATCAGGATAACTGGGTCCTGTTGACTATTGATATCTCTCTAGAAGATACTCTCGTGTGTATTGGGATTCTCGTGATCAGGATGAGCTCTTAACTGGGTCAATTTTCACCATACCATGATCGAGCAAATCATCGAGAGGAGTCCAGCATCAGGCCCAGTTTTTCTTTATGGGCAAGCGGGGAAGTGAAACCACCTAAGTTCCCTAGAGTTGCAGATATATGAGAATTGTTCATCGAATGAAGAGACTACAGCTGATGTCTGGTGACACAACTCTAACGTATGTTGTACACCATTAGAAATCAATATGGACTTCTACCACACATGTTAAAGAAGGCTTATGACAAAACCAAGGTCGAGGCAAAGGAGGATCAAGTCAGGAAAAGATCGAAAGAAAGAAAGTGACCTTGCCAAACAGAAAGGAGTAGCAAGTCGCCCATTCGTTTGCATCATCGGACTTTGCTAGGAAGCTAGATAGGGCCTTAAATAGGACAAAATAGACTCTTAAAACAATGATTCCCTTAGGGGAAGTTTTATTATCTAGTATTGGACACGTTATGTACCGACAATTATCTACAGTAGAGAATTGAGCGTTAATTTGATCATCATCGACACGATCGATTATGACGTAATCTTGGGAATGGGATTCCTCGTGAGTATAATGCCATTATAGACTGTTAAATGTGGGAATTCACTTTTTGACCGATCAGGTGTGAAGGGTTCATCCACAAGGGGCTTGTCGCCAAAGCAACCAAAGACGCTGATCACAATAATGAAGACTTGCAAGATGCTATCCAGTTGATGTACGGATTACTTAGTACACGTAGTAGATAAGGCTTGAGGAATAGAGATAGGACTCGAGAACATGTTGATAGTCAGAGAATTCATGGAGGTATTCTAGAAGACCTACTAGGACTCCCGCCAAAGCGCGAGATCTCGTTCGAGACTGAGCGTCTACCCGGATTAGCCCCCATCTCTAAGGCCCCATACCGAATGGACCCTGCAGGACTAAAGGAGTTCCAAGTCAGCTGAAGACCTTATTGGACAACGGATTCATTTGACCGAGCTGTTCACCCTAGGGAGCACCCATACTATTCGTGAAGAAGAGAGACGAAACACTGAGAATCTGTATTGATTACAGAATGTTGGAAAGGATTACGTTTGTAAAATCCTATATCACCTAGGAAAAGCCAACAAGGTTGCAGATGCGCTGAGCAGAAAGTACTTATCATCACTTATGGCTGTCCATGCCTTACCAAAAACCCTGTAAAAGGAGCTACACAGCAGTGAGATCGATATTTTAGCGGGGAGGTTGTCTGAAATGACCCTCCAATCGATGCCCCTAAGAGAAATTAAGACCAGTTAGGACCTCGATTCATCCCTGAACAAGCTCAAAAAGGAAGCTATGGAAGATCGGAGCTCAGAGTTTCGGGTTTTTAAGGGCGGCATACTCTATCATAGAGATAGAGTGTGCATTCCGAAGAATGAAGAACCTAGGAAATGAATCCTTTTAGAGGCTCACGAGACGCTATATTCCATACATTCAGGGGCGAACAAGATGAACAAGGATCTAAATGAAAGTTTTTAGTAGCCTGTAATGAAGATGACATTGCCGAGTTCGTCACTAGATACCTTAAGTGCCAAAAGATTAAGGCAGAACACCAACACCCAACAGGAGAATCACAGGAAATTTGGCTACCCAAGTGGAAATGGGACCAAATTACTATGAATTTCATAAACAGATTACCAAAAACGTCGAGCGACAGCGACACAATTTGGGAAATTGTGGACAAATTGACAAAATCAGCTCGATTTCTAGCTATGAAAGGGAGCTACTTAGTAGGAAGACTAGCAGAAATTTATGAAGCCCAGCTAGGGAGACTGCACAGTGTGCATGCCGATCTAACATACGAGGTAGAAACCACATGAATCCTAGCTAAATAAGACAAAGAATTTAGGAAGAAGCTTATTCCACTTTTAAAGGTGTTGTGGCAGAACCACGACATAGAAAAAGCCATATGGGAACGGAAGAGTATATGAAAAGAAACTTCTTGGACCTATTCTAATATTAAAAGACAAAAATTTTGTAAGGGGGGAAGGTTGTAATGACCGCCATTTTCATGGCACATACTTACCATGCAATGAGACATTACGGAATAAAATAAGAGTATTTTGAGAGCTTTCAAATGTAAATTGAGGAACACGGTCAGGTACATGACCGTGTAAGTGGACGTGTACCAATCAGACTGTATACGTGAGAGAAGCCATGTAAGTGTACATGGCCATGTAGTGTGACACGCACAGGTACACGACCGTGTAAGTGGCCGTGTACTGCTTGGGAAAAATGGACGTGTTCTAAGACATGGCCGTGCCAAGCAAGCTTAACTGATACACGCCCGTGTTCGAACCATACATGCCTGTGTTGCCTTAAACACGCCCGTGTAAGAGGCCGTGTTGAAGGCTGTGTAATAAGCAGAGAGTTGTTATATAGACTCTCAAAAATGTATGAAACCTAATTACTATGTCATGAGTAATTAAGTTAGAAAATACAGTATATATTCCAGTCGAATAGATTAAATAGGTATGGTACTATTTAAGTGCCATTCATGCAGTGAAAGGGGCGACCGACAGTGAACCCGGTCCACCCTATTATGTGGATGAGTGTAGGAGACACGCAATGTCAGGAGACTGGTATGGACGACCATTTCTTGACACTTGACTGGTGAACAAATCACCAGAATGCTCGAACCACTCGTCTGAGCTCAACAACGATGAAAAACCCCAGTAGGGGTACGATATCGAGAAAAGGGTCCGAATGACCTCTTCTTACCTAGAGACTGATAAAACCAGAGTCAAAGCACTTAGACTAGTCAGTTAAGTTGAAAATAATATATAGTGAACAGTGAAAAATGAAGTGTTAAGTTACTGGCCAAGACGACCTTAATTTGACCTAAAGCTGATATATTTGGGCTTAGAACGCCCAAATTAGTCAAACGGGCACCTGACTCGTTTTTTGAGGTGGGGTCACACAGATCCCAAAAATTGGTCCAGAGGACCTTCGATGGATGTAAAACTGATAAAAATGAAATCAGCATGTCCAAATTAGTCAAGAGAGACTGTATTTGAAATTTCGCCTGGGAACGCCTCGATTTATGTGTGAAAGGACAACACAGTATAGACATAACCACAGTATAGGATGTGAACAGTAAATTAGACTGACAATGGGCTCTTAGACAGTATATAACAATGAGGAATTGATAGTGTCAAAATGGGATTTAGAAAACCCAATTTCGGGTGAAAACTAGAACACTGCCGAAAAAGGATCGGATATCGAACGGTAGGAATTAGACTACAAAGAGAAGCCAATGCAGATGAATTTTGGCCTTAAAATTCCATGCCCCCTAGCTGCAAAAGCAGCTAAAAATGGTTGCTCAAATAGCCCTGAAGTGAGATTAAAATATTACAAAAGTTATGACAGCTTTTGAATTAAAAATTCATGGGGTTTTAAAGCTTGGTCAACAAGTTTTGCTTTATCTCTTCTCCTTTCCGTGCAGCAACCCATGCCCATTTACAGACTAAAAAAGGCAGATATTTGTCCCTTGATTAGGCTAAAATAGTGGACAATTAATTAGGATTAAGCTTAAGCAAGTTGATTAGTTTTGCCTATAAAAGGCACACACGACTTAGTGATACCACTTCTTCACTTTGGCACCCCAAAAACACAACACTCATTCTCCCCCTTTCAAGCTGCAGCTGACCCCCTCTAAGTCACCAAAGGCCTCCATTTTCAAGAATTAAACCATACCAAAAACTTACCAAAAATCAAACCTCACAAGCTTATGTTAGGAGGATTCAAATCCGAGCCTTTTCCAAAGTGATCAAGGGTAAGTTTTGTAATCCAATCTTTGTGGTTTTAGTTTTTATTTTGGTTGGATATTAAAAGAAATTATTTTGGTGTCTTACTAGCACAAAACCAGCCTTTAAACCCTTGATTCCACATGGCCATTTTGGTTCCTCAAGCCCTAGTTCAAAAACGTGCTTGGTCCAAAGCACAAAAGTAAAAACTGAAACCTTCCCTTTTGGTGATTTAGTGATTTTAAGTTTTTTATCAAAGCCATTTATGTGTATTTGTTTATGCACATGGTCTGTAATAATTTATTTTAAGCCCTTAAGTTTCTATTTTTAAGCTTATGTGGTTGTGGTTGTGTTTACAATTTTTACGAATGGCTATTATATGTGCGATGCTACGAACATTTAGGAACATGGCTGGACATAAATCTGTCCCTAGGAAAGGCCATGAATTTTGGTCATTTTGACCCACTTAGGGTCCAAATTTAGGATTTAGTAAAACATAATATTTTATGGAAATTTTGATACGGTCGTTTTTGTGTCAAATGGCCCTCGGGCTAATACAGGTTTTTAGAGTGTTTTTTACTCGGTGTCCAAAATTGGGAACAAAATTCGAACCCAGAAATTTGTCTCGGATTTTATTAAAAATGGACCAGTTAGAGTCCGAACCGGTTCTCGGGCTCAACATGAAAGTTGTAGATCTTGTCAAGACTTTGAAAACGACCTATGCGTGTTTTAGAAATTTGGCCTTTCGGGCCTTAAATAGAGCCGTTTTTACAGAGACATAAAATTGGGAATTTTTCAAAAAACTGGGAACAAGCCCACGGGTTTAATGGAATTAGGAGCCGTTAGAGTTGGATTTAGGCTCCGAGGTGAACAAGAGATTTGTTCATCTTGTGAAGGATGAAAATTTTCATGTTCACCAAAATCACAAACAAAGTCGTTTCGATTAAGTTTTATAATGGTTTCGAAAAGTGGTTCAAAACCACCTTTAAAATGCAAGTATCAAAAAATGAAATTTATACATTGTAAAATAAAAATGTGTTTTTAATACTTTAAAATATGAACATATTTTTTATAAAAACATCCCCCACCTTCCAACGGGATGATAATGTGACGGTTTCCCAAGAATTTTTACAAGCCAACCCTAACAATTTTTCAAAGTAAAATAGTATAAGTAGCCCGGTAGGCTACCACACCAAACAAGCCATAGTAGCCCGGTAGGCTACTACCCCAAACAATGCCGTAATGGCCCAGTAGGCCATTTACCAAATAAGGAATAGTAGCCTGGTAGGCTACCATACTTCAACAAGCGAAGTAACTTGGTCGGTTACTACACTAAGTTTACGCGTAGTAACCCGGTAGGCTATTTAGTTACCAACACGCGAGGTAACCAATTAGTTGACTGGCCGGCACCCAGTCAAGGACCGTGTTTTGAACAACACTGTGAGGAATGAGGATTAATCTGTCAAGTAGACAATTAATCAAACATGGTACAAGTTAGACACCAAATCCCCATAGTAAGCCAATAGGGTACCGACGGGCCTTGGTACCCCATAGAAACGCAAGATGTAGTCACTAACGTTAATGGTGACTCAACGAGAGTATTAATGAGGAATGTTATTAATGATAGGTGGTCACCTATAATTTGTTAAAGGCGCAAGTACACAATTTGCTTGTAATTAGGTAAGTACAACTCTGCCTACGACATGAATAAAATGAATTTGAAATGATAGTTTTTACAGTATGTTGAGTATACATAGCATGCACACGTTGATGCACAGCATGTATAAGAGCATTTAGTTTCACGATCATGTAGATTGATGAAAGAACAAAGTTAGGTGCCATACGTCCCTACTACATAAGATTAAGGATAGCTTAGAGAAGCATATGTTCATATCAGATAAACCAGATAAGAATAAAGGTGTCAGTATAATGGGCCAAGGCCCACAAAATCTAACAAGCCAAGGCTCATAATGTATAGCAGTCCAAGGCCGTCAAATATGTCCATAACAGGCCAAGGCCCATAAAATCTAACAAGCCGAGGCTAATAATGTATAACAGGCCAAGGCTATAAAATATATCCATAACGGGCCCTCTGTAGACATAAGAAAGAAAAGAGAATAACGAGGCATAAATAAGCATAACCGAACCATTATTGTACATGGTATGCATTAGATATAGTTCGCTATGCTTCCATTTGTAGTAAGTTATATTCAATACACGAGGTATCTGTTATGCATTCTGTATGTTATGATTCTGTATATGATGTTCTACGTTCTGGGATGTGTGTTGTTCTGATATGTAGAATGTCTTAGTGAGATGTGTCGGTTATGACATGCTTACATGGTTTTAAGTATGTACTATGTTTTGAACATGTTTTGCAGTTAACATGTTGTACTTAGCAAGCGTAAAGCTCACGGAGTGTCTTCATGCTGTAAGTAAGCGACCTATGGCTTAAACCACAATGGGCGATGACGGTGGCCGAGGTGGATGTGAGAGGAGGTTATGGAGACACCACAAGTTAATCTTCCACACAGTTAAGTAAATAGTATTTTTGAACAGTAATCGTTAAACAGTATTTTTGAATAGTAATTATCAAACAGTATTTTTGAATTGTAACTGTTGAATAGTATTTTTGAATTGTAATTGTTAAACAGTATTCTTAAATAGTAACTGTCAAACAGTACTTTTAAATAGTAACTGTTAAATATTATTTTTGAAGATTACTCGTTAAATGGCCTTTTTGAATTCCGACGGTATACGTACGTAAATAATAGATACATATGGAAAAAAAATCCCCTAAAATTAGGATGTCTAAGTATGTAGATTTTAAGTAAGTATTAATGAATTACAAGAAAGTACAAGCACAAAATTTTGAAGAAGCAAGTTTTTAAGTGACAGTCCGAGCCACTGAGGGCACGGGGCATCATAGTTGGTACCAAAAAGGTTTTCTGCTACCCTACCTCAAATCACCGTACGCCTATCTCATCTATCCAAGTAAGTTAGTTTTTAGTTTACACTATTAGTATGTAAGTTAAAGTAAGTCATAAAGTATCAATATATGCTAGTATTGGTTGGCTCAAGACAAAGAGAGAAGGGCTCAGATCTACAAAGCCCAAAGAGGGGAAAGGACTCCAAACAAGCCGGCATAAGGAAAGCAGAACCCGGAATCTCAGGAGAGAAGGCAGAATGTGGGGACCAACCAAAATAGCAGGCAGTCCCACCACAACAATAAAAAGAAAGGGAATCAGGGCAACCACGGTTCACAAGAGGACTTCCCTCAGAAGAGAAACGACCAGTGAGGAGATGACAACAAACACCCGATGTGCCCGAAATGCAGAAGGAGGCACCCAGGTGAATGCTGCCAAGGAACAAGTGGCTGTTTCATCTGTGGCAAGGAAGGCCACTACATAAAGGATGTTATTCTAACCCGTAGAATCAACAACACCCAGCTCATCCCACAAATAATCAACTCCATGATATCCAGACTAGAATTGAAGGCCCTTCAATCACACAAGGCAGGTTGGAAGCCCTAGATAACTAAGGTAGAATCTTTTCTTAAGTGCGTATATATACGTATAATGGGAAGCAATAGCTTACCCTCGCTAGATCTAACCTAGCATGTCCTTTTGAGACTATGTACCTGGAAGTGTTTACCACTCCTAATAGACTAAAATTATGTACTTTTAAAATAGTATGAAAAGCAGTTTAGTTTTGCCCAAAGGCTTAGATATAATATTTTCACACATGACTAGAGTGCGACTGAAAAAGAAAGAGTCAGAAGAGATGTTGAGATCACTACACGTAAAATCATGACTGTGCAGCGCTGAAGAACTACTCAGAGTAGGAACTTGGGTTGCTATCGAGTTGTATCAATCTTTAGGGTAAGTGTCCATTGAGTTTCAAGTGGCAAGCAGCACTCATGTACTCCATGTGAATGTCAGGACTAGTGTCATGCTATCAAAGTGACTCCCTGATTGTACTCCATTAATCAGGATAACTGAGTCCTGTTGGCTATTGATATCTTTCAGGAAGATACTCTTGTAGGCATTGGGATTCTTATGACCAGGATGAGCTCTTAACTGGGTCGATTTTTACCATACCATGACCGAGCAAATCTCCGAGAGGAGTCCAGCATCAGTCCCAGTTTTTCTTATGGGCAAACGGGGGGAGGGAAACCACCTATGTTCCCTAGAGTTGCGGATATACGAAGCTTTAATGTATGCTATGCACAAAGAGAAATCGATGAAGACTTCTACAACACATGTGGAAGAAGGCTTATGACAAGACCAAGGCTAAGTCAAAGAAGGATCAAGTTAGGAAAAGACCGAACAAAGGATGAGGAACTCAGGAAGCGAATCCTTTCAAAAGCCCATGAAAGGCCATACTCTGGATGTCCAGGAGCAAATAAGGTGTATAAGGACTTAAATTAAAGTTTTTAGTGACCTAGAATGAAGAATAATGTTGCCAAGTTCGTCACTGGATGCCTTACATGCCAGAAGTTTAAGGCAGAACACGAACACCCAGCAGGAGAATCATAGAAAATTTGGCTACCCAAGTGGAAATGGGACCAGATTACGACGAATTTCGTAGACAGATTGCCAAGAATGTCGAGTGGCAACGACACAATTTGGGAAATTGTGGACAAATTAACGAAATTAGCTCGATTTCTAGCTACGAAAGGGAGCTACTTAGTAGGAAGACTAGTAGAAATTTATGAAGCCCAGCTAGGGAGACTGCATGAAGTGCATGCCGATCTGACATACGAGGAGAAACCATGCAAATCCTAGGAAAAGAAGACAAAGAATGTAGGAATAAGCTTATTCTACTTGTAAAAGTGTTGTGGCAAAACCACAACAAAGAAAAGGCCATATGGGAATGGAAGAGTATATAAAAAGAAACTTCCCAGAACTATTCTAATTTTTGAGGACGAAAATTTTGTAGGGGGGTAGGTTGTAAGGACCGCCCCATTCCTGCAACTTAAGTTCTATATAATGATAAATCGAGGAATGAAATTTGAGCTAATTTGATGCTTTTTAGTGCAAATTGAAGAACACGATCAGTACACTACTGTGTAAGTGACCGTGTACTGATTAGGTTGTTGAAATGTTAGGGGCCGTGTAAGTGTACATGGTCGTGTAATGTGACACAGTCAGGTACGCGGCCGTGTAAGAGGCCATGTACTGCTTAGGTAGAGGAATGTGTTTCAGAACAGGGCTGTGGTAAGGAATTCCAACTAGTACATGCCTATATCTGGAATGTACATGCCTATATCTGGAATGTACATGCCTGTGATGCTAGGTACACGCCCGTGTAAGGACCCGTGTAGAAGGCCATGTATGGGACTGAGAGCCATTTTTAAAGGCTCTCGTAATACAAAACCTAATTACTATGTGGAGACTATTTAAGTTCAAAAATACAATATAATTTCCAATTAAATAGCTTAAACAGGTACGGTACTATTTAAGTACTATTTATGCAGTGAAAGGGGTGACTGACAGTGAACCCAGTCTATCCTATTATGTGTATGAATGTACGAGACATGCAGTGTCATAAAATTGGTCCGGACGATCATTTCCTGACACAAGATTGGTGAACAGATCCCCAAAACGCTCAGACCGAACATCTGAGCACGATAATGAGAGATAAACCCTAGTAAGGATACGACATCGAGAAAATGGTCTGGATGACCTCTTTTCATCTAGAGACTGACAAAATCGGAGTTAAGGCACTCAAAATACTCAGTTAAGTTGAAAGCAGCGAATAGTGAATAGTAAAAAATGCAGTGTCAAGTTACTGGCCAAGACGGCCGTAATTTGACTTAAAACTGATACATTAACGGTCAGTAGGCTCAATCTGATCGATTAAGCATAAAACGAGAATTTTAGTTTGAGCGATACGCAGTATCAGGATGAAGGTCAAGACGACCTTTACTCGCTTCGAAACTAATATATTTGGACTCAGAATGTCCAAATTAGTCAATCAGGCACCTGATACGTTTTTTGAGGTGGGGTCACACAGATCCTAAATATTGGTCCAAATGACCTCCGACGAACATAAAACTGATAAAAATGGAATCAGCACATCCAAATTAATCAAGAGAGACAGTGTTCGAAATTTCACCCGGAAAAGTCTCGGTTTACGTGTGAAAAGACAACATAGTATAGACACAACCACAATATAGGATGTGAATAGTAAATTAGACTGATAATGGGCTCTTAGACATTATAAAATAATTAGGAATTGACAATACAAAAATTAGATTCAGAAATCTAATTTTCGGATGAAAATTGGAACACTACCGAGAAAGGACCGAACATCACAGTACAAAATTAGACTGCGATAAGAAGCCAACACAGATAAAATTTGGCCCTTAGAAACCGTGCCCCTAACTGCAAAAGGCAGCTGGAAATGGCTGCACATAGCCCAAAAGGTGGCAATAAAAAATTAAAAAGGGGTATGACACATTGCTTAAAATATGATAGAATTTCATCACATGGTCCAACATTGCATTTAAGGCCATTTGACCCTTTTTGGCTGTAGCCACCCCACGAATTTTTGGGCAGAAAAACAGGCACACATGACAACAAAAGTTCATTTCCTTCTTTTGGCACCCTAAAACACAACATTTTTCTCTCCCTTTCTAGCTGTAGTCGACCCCTTCTTTAAGCCCCCAAACCCTTATATTTTCAAGCCATAAATCACACCAAAAGCTTACCAAAAATCAAACCTCATAAGCTTGTGTTAGGAGGATTTGAATCCAAGTAGTTCTAAGGCATCAAGGGTAAGTTTTCAAAATCCAATCTTTATAGTTTTTAGTTTTCGTTTTGGTTTGATTTTTAAGAGAAAATTTTTGGTATTATGTCTAGCAAAAACTGACCTCATTTCCCTTGGTTCCCCATGGCCACCTTGGTTCATCAAGTCTTGGTTCAAAAAATGTGCTTGGTTCAAAGCACAAAGGTAAAAACCGAAACCTTCCCTTTTGGTGATTTTAAGTTTTTGATCAAAGCCATTTATGTGTATTTCTTTATGCACATGGTTTGTAATAATTTATTTTCAGCCCTTAAGTTTTCATTTTTTAAGTTTATGTGGTTGTGGTTGTGTTTACAATTTTTACGAATGGCTATTATATGTGTGATGCTACGAATGTTTAGGAACATGGCTAGACATAAATTTGTCCCTAGGAAAGGCCATAGATTTGGGCCATTTTGACCCACTTAGGATCCAAATTTGGGATTTGGTAAAACAAGGTGTTTTAAGGAAATTTCAATACAATTGTTTTTGCATCTAATAGCCCTCGGCCAAAAATGACTTTATGATAGGTTTTTAGAGTGTTTTTCACTCAGTGCCCAAAACTAAGAATAAAATTTGAACCCAGAGGTTGGTCTCGGGTTTTGTCAAAAATGGACTACTTAGAGTCTAAACTGATTCTCAGAGTCAACACAAAAGTTGTAGATCATCGAGACCTTGAAAATGATGTTAATTTGGCCATTTCAGGTCTCAAACAGAACTATTTTCAAAGTGATCTAAAACTGGGACTTTTACAAAAAAAACTGGGCACTTAGCCCACGAATTTAATGAAATTAGAAGCCGTTAGAGTTAGATTTGAGCTCCGAGGTGAACATGAGATTTGTTCATCTCTTCGAGGATGAAAACTTTCATGTTTTCCAAAATCACAAACAAAGTCGTTGCGACTAAGTCTCAAAATAGTTTTCAAAAGTGGTTCAAAACCACCTTTAAAATGCAAGCATCAAAAAAATGTAATTTATACACTTCAAAATAAAAATGTGCTTTTAACACTTTAAAATATAAATATTGCTTTCATAAAAATATCCCCCACCTTCCAACGGGGTGATAAGGGAACGGTTTAAAAACAAAGAATTTTCCCAAGAATTTTACATGCCAAATCATACATTTTTTCAAAGTGAAATAGTGTGAGTAGCCCGGTAGGCTACCACACCAAAGAAGCCTTAGTACCCGGTAGGCTACCACACCAAACAAGCCATAGTGGCTCGGTGGGCCATTACACCAAATAAGGAATGGTAGCCTGGTAGGCTGTCACACTCAAACCAGTAGAGTAACCTAATCGGTTACTACACCAAGTTTACGCATAATAACCCGGAAGGCTACTTAGTTGCCAACACGCGAGGTAACTAGTCAGTTGATGGATCGGTCAAGCAGTCAAGGACCATGTCTCAAAAAACACTATAAGGAATGATGATTATTCTGTCAAGTAGACAGTTAATCAGACACGGTACAAGTTAGACACCAAATCCCCATAGTAGGCCAATAGGGTACCGTTGGGCCTCGGTACTCCATAGAAACACAAGTTATAGTCACTGATGTTAATGCTGACTCAACGAGAATATTAATGAGGAATGTTATTAATGACAGGTGGTCACCTGTAATTTGTTAAAGCCGCGAGTACGCAATTTGCTTACAAACTAGGTAAGTATAACTCTGCCTATGACATGAATAAAATGAATTTGAAATGATAGTTTTTACAGTATGTTGAGTATACATAGCATGTACACGTTGATGCACAGCATGTATAAGACCATTTAGTTTCACAATCACATAGATTGATGAAAGAACAAAGTTAGGTACCATACGTCCCTACTACGTAAGATTAGGGATAGCTTAGAGAAGCATATGGTCAAATCAGATAAACCAGATAAGAATAAGGGTGTCAGTATGACGGGCCAAGGCCCACAAAATCTAACGAGCCAAGGCTCATAATGTATAACAGGCCAAGGCTATAAAATATATCCATAACAAGCCCTATGTAGACATAAGAACAAAAGAGAATAACGAAGCATAAATAAGTATAATCGGACCATCATTGTACACGATATGCATTAGATATAGTTCCCTATACTTCCATTTGTAGTAAGATACATTTAGTACACGAGGTATTTGTTATGCATTCTGATGTTATGATTCAATATATGATGTTCTGCATTCTGGGATGTGTGTTGTTCTGATATGTGGAATGTCTTAGTGAAATGTGTCGGTTATGACATGCTTACGTGATTTTAAGTATGTACTATGTTTTGAACATATTTTGCGGTTAACATGTTGTACTTACTGGATGTAAAGCTCACGGAGTGTATTCATACTGTAGGTAAGCGACCTATGGCCTTAACCACAACAGGCGATGATGACGGCGGAGGTGGATGTGAGGCGAGGTTATGAAGACACCGCAAGTTAATCTTCCGCACAGTTGAGTAAATAGTATTTTTGAATAGTAACTGTTAAACAATATTTTTGAATAGTAACCGTCAAATAGTATTTTTGAATAGTAACTATTGAATAGTATTTTTGAATAGTAATCGTAAAACAGTATTCTTGAATAGTAACTGTCAAACAGTATTTTTGAATCGTAACTATTAAATAGTATTTTTGAAGAGTACTCGTTAAATGGCCTTTTTGAATTCCGACAGTATACGTACGTAAACAGTATATACATATGGAAAAAAAATCTCCTAAAATTAGGGTGTCTAAGTAAATAGATTTTAAGTAAGTATTAATGAATTGCAAGAAAGTACAAGTACAATTTTAAAGAAGCAAGTTTTTAAATGATGGTTCGAGCCACTGAGGGCACGAGGTGTCATAGTACCGAGTAAGGTGTATCGTAGGCCTCTGTCAGGATTCTTTTTCGTAATTCTTCATTATCAATTACGCAGATTCTTCCTTGGAAAAGCAATATCCCATCATTAGAAATATAGAATTCAGACTTTTCATTCTTGGAAGCTTCATCCTTAAGCTTTCCAAGAACAGAATCTCACTCTTGGGCCTCCTTAGTTTCCTCAAAAAGTGTCGATTTGAGTTGCATTGCAACTAGCTTTCCTAAAATCAGCTCCATTCCTAATGAGGAGATTTCATGTTGAAGTGGGTTAGGTAGTTTGTCGATGGCTAGTCTTGTCGGCATTGTAGATTTGTGACTTAACGCGTCGGCTACTCTATTTGCCTTGTTGGGATGATACAAGATGTGATGCCCCGTGCCCTCAATGGCCCGGACCGTCACTAAAAACTGACTTGTTTGCTTTTCTTATACTTTCTAGTAATTTATACTTAACTAGATATCATAAAATTAGGGATTTTTTTTTACATGTACGCATTTACTGTATACATACGTATACCGATTGCTATACAAAAATACTATTTAACAGTTACTATTTAAAAATACTCTTTAATGATTACTATTCAAAAATATGGTTTATGATTACTATTCAAAAATACGGTTTATGATTACTATTCAAAAATACCATTTAACCTTTACTATTCAAACATACTATTTAACGATTACTATTCAAAAATACTGTCTGACAATTACTATTCAAAGTACTATTTAACCATTACTATTCAAAATACTGATACTCAAATTTGCGGAAGATAAACTAGCAGTGTCTCCATAACCTTGCCCTCACATCCACCTCGGCCGCCACTACCGCCCATTGGGATTTAAGCCATAGAACGCTTACCTACAATATGAACACATTACGTGAGCTTTACGCCCAATAAGTACAACATGTTTACCGCAAAACATGTTTAAACATAGTACATACTTAAAAACATATAAGCAATCATATATCACATATACCACTTTAACATATCACATATCACATATCATATCAATGATTATAAAACTTCACATAACATGTACATCACAGAAACATCATGTATTGAATGCATCTAGAAGCATGGTGAACTATAACTAATACATGATCCGGTTATGTTCATTTATGCTTTATACTTCTCTTTTCTTTTCTTGTCTATTTAGGGCCCATGTGTCAGTACCGTGCATGCACAGACCATTGGTAACGCTCATGATAAAATAGTCGGAGAGCCATCAATGAATGCTCAACTTTCTGCTTTAACTTAAAACCTTTCATTTGAAAGGGCCGGTATGACACGCTTACTATTTTTCATCTTGTTTATCTTTTCTAGCTATATGCTTCTCTAAGCTGTCCCAAATTCTATATGGTCGGGACATGTGGTATCTAACAAGAGGTGCAACATCGTGTGCATGGCATACACATTTTAACATACTGTAAAATATCATTTAAAAGCATTTTCGTTCATGCCATAGGCGGAGTTGTACTTACCTAATTGCAAGCAACTTGAAATCACGCCTTTATCAATTCACAGGTTACCACCTATCATCAATAACGTTTTTCATTAATACTCTCGTTGAGTCACTATTAACGTTAGTGACTATAACTTGCGTTTCTATGGGGTATCGAGACCCGTCGGTACCCTATTGGCCTAATATGGGGATTTAGTGTCTAACTCGTATCGTGTTTGATCAATCGTCTACTTAACAGATTAATCATCATTCCTCACTATGTTGTTCGAAACGAGGCCCTTAACTGGTTTACCGCTCAGTCAACTGACCGGTTAACTCACGTGTTGGTAACTAAGTAGTCTATCGAGTTACTATACATGAACTTAGTGTAGTAACCGACCGGGTTACTTCACTTGTTGAGGTGTGGTAGCCTACTGGGCTACTAAGGTTTGTTTGGTGTAATGGCCCACCGGGCCATATGGCTAGTTTGGGATAGTAGCCTACTGGGCTACTAAGGCTTGTTTGGTGTGGTAGCCTACCGGGCTACACACACTATTTTACTTTGAAAAAAATTTGTTTGGGTTGGCTTGTAAAAATCTTGAAAAAATTCCTTATTTTGAAACCGCCCCCTTATCACCCTGTTGGAAGGTAGGGTACATTTTTATGAAAACATTGTTCATATTTTAAAGTGTTAAAAACACATTTTTTTATTTTGAAGTGTATAAATTATATTTTTGATTCTTGTATTTTAAAGGTGGTTTTGAACCACTTTTGAAAACTATTTTGAAACCTAGTCTAAATGACTTTGTTTGTAATTTTGTTGAACATGAAAGTTTTCATCTTCGACAAAATGAACAAGTCTCGTGTTCATCTCGATGCCTAAATCTAACTCTAGCAGCTCCTAATTTCATTAAACCCATGAGCTTATTGCCCAGTTTTTTTGTAAAAGTCCCAGTTTTACGTTTCTATAAAAACGACTCGGTTTGAGGCTCGAATCGGCCAACTTTTTGACATGCGTGGGTTATTTTCAAGGTCTTGACAAGATCTACAACTTTTGTGTTGAGTTTGTGAATCAGTTCGGACTCTAAGTGGTCCATTTCTAGCAAATCCTGAGACTAAATACTGGGTTCGGATTTTGTTCCTAGTTTTGGACACCAAGTGAAAAACACTCTAAAAACCTACCTTAGGTTTGTTTTTAGTCGAGGCCTATTTGACGCAAAAACAACTGTATCAAAATTTTGTTAAAATACCATGTTTTACCAAATCCTAAATTCGAAACATAAGGGGGTCAAAATGGCCAAAATCCACGGCCTTTCCTTAAGGATAGATTTGTGTCAAGCCACTAAGACGTTCATGCTCTCATTCGCACATAACCATTCATAAAAAAATAATGTAAACACAACCACAACTACATGACCTAAAAAATGATAACCTAAGGGATCAACATAAACTTATTACAAACCATTTGCATAAATAAATACACATAAATGGCCTTGATCAAAACTTAAAACAAACTAACACAAGATAAGGTTTTTCGGTTTACCTTCGTGCCTTGAACCAAGCACGGTTTCAACTAGGCTTGAGGAACCAAAATGGTCATGGAAATCCAAGAGAGTGGGGTTTGTTTTTGCTAGAACAAATACGAAAAATTTCTCTTAAAAATCAAATCAAAACAGAAACTAAAAACTACAAGGATCGGTTTTTGAAGACTTACCCTCGGTGCCTTAGAACGACTTGGATTCGAATCCTCCTAGCACAAGCTTGTGAGGTTTGATTTTTGGTAAGTTTGTGGTACGATTTAAAGCTTGAAAAAGTGAAGGTTTGGAGGCTTTATGGGTTCGGCTATAGCTAGGAGAAAAAGGGAAGTGAAATGTGTTTTGGAAGCCAAAAAGAAAGGAAACAAATCACTTGTGTAAAGGGTACCTTTTAGAGGTAAAATTAATCAAGCTTACTTAGACTTAATCCTACTTAATTGTCTACCAAATTAGCCAAATCTTGGAACAAATTTGCTGCCCAATTTCAGACCAAAGTGGGTGTGGGCTACTCATGGGAAGGAGGGAGGAATAAACAAATATTGTTGACCAACTTTTTAAAACCCTTGAATATTTTATTCAAGTGTGTCATGGCTAGGGAAAATATTTTAATGGCCACCTTTTAGGCTATGTGTGCAACTGATTTCATCTGCTTTTGTAGCTAAGGGGCACAGAAATTTAAGGCCAAAATTTATCCGTGTTGGCTTCTCATCGCAGTCTAATTTTATACTGCGGTATTCGGTCATTTCTCGGCAGTGTTCCAATTTTCATCCAAAAATTAGTTTTTTGAATATGATTTTTATACTATAAATTCCTGGTTGTTTTATACTATCTAAGAGCCCATTATCAATCTAAATTACTATTCACATCCTATACTGTGGTTGTGTCTACACTGTGTTGTCCCTTCGCATGCAAACCGAGGCATTCCCGGGTGAAATTTTAGACACAGTCTCTCTTAACTAATTTGGACGTGTTGATTCCATTTTTATTAGTTTTACATCCATCGAAGGTCATCTAGACCAGTTTTCGAGATCTGTGTGACCCCACCTTAAAAAACATGTCAGGTGCTCGATTGACTAATTTGGGCGTTCTGAGCCCAAATATATCAGTTTCGGGCCGAGTAAAGGTCGTCTTGACCCTCATCCTGATACTGCGTATCTCTCAAACTAAAATCCTCATTTTGTGCTCAATCAACTAGATCGAGTCTACTAACCATTCATGTATCAGTTTTAGGTTAAATTAAGGCCGTCTTGGCCAATAACTTGACACTGCGTTTCTCTCTATTCATTATCCACCGTTTTCTACTTAACTGACTGGTCCGAGTGCTCCGACTCTGATTTTGTCAATCTCTAGGTGAGAAGAGGTCATCTGGACCATTTTCTCGATATCGTGCGCTTGCTAGGGCTATTTCTCGCTATTGTGCTCAGACGTTCGGTTCGAACGTTCTAGTGATCTATTTACCAGTCTTATGTCAAGAAATGGTCGTCCAGACCAGTTTCCCGATATTGCATGTCTCATTCATTTATACACATAATAGGGTGGATCTGGTTCACTGTCGGTCGCCCCTTTCACTGCATGAATAGTACTTAAACAGTGCCGTATCTGTTTAGTCTACTCAATGGGAAATATACTATATTTTCCAACTTAATTACTCATTGCATAGTAATTAGGTTTCATGCAATTTGAGGGTCTGTGTAATGGCTTTTTACCCATTACACGGCCTTCAACACAGCCTCTAACACGGGCATGTATAAGGCAACACGGGCGTGTACTAGCTGAAGTTTTCAACACGACCCTGTTTCAAAACACGGCCTTTTACACGTTCACAACCCGAGCGGTACACGGTCGTGTTCTTGACCGTATCTGTGATAACCGAGAATTTTAGATTCTCGGAGTAGATTAAAATTGTATGTATGTAACAATTTTAATGACTAAAATATGAAAATGTTGTGTTTTAATACTATTATGAATAGTGTAAAAATGTTCTGGCAGTGTTAAAGTGTGTAAGTTCGGGGATGGAAAATCTTACTGGACATAATTGGGTGAGACGATTCGAAATCAGAGCCGAAAACCTAGAGAGTGCATTGAAATGCACTAAAACAATAGAAATTTACGGTAGAGAATTCTGATCAAATGGAAGCAAAATAAGACAAACCGATCGCACCGGAGGTGCCTAGAACCCGCCTATGCGATTTCGGTGAAGTTCCGTTCGGATCGGATTTCGGTCAAAAATTGATCATGAATTAATTAATGAATTAATATGAATAGTAGGATGACATCACCATGATTATGTCATAAACAAAAATTATTTTCCTTAACTAGGAAAGTAATTTTGAAAGGTGTATGGTTTAGATTAGGTTACTTTATGATCAATGGCCAAGATTATGCCAAAAAGCCATTGAAAAATTTTTAAAAAAAATTTTAAAAGGCCATTCGGCCACTTGGAATGGAAGAAGAAAAAAATTTGATTTTTGCCCCAAAATCCTTACTTTTTAGTCCTTGAACAGTTAGCAAATTTTTTTCAATAATTTGCTAATTGTTGGAAAAATTTGCTAAAGAGCCCTTGGTTTTTGCCTATAAATAGGCATCAAAATTCAATCAAAAAAATGAAAAAAATCAACCAAACTCTTGCTCTTTTTATTCAGCCAAAACTGTGGCCTTCTCCCCCTTTGAAAGCCAAAATTTTGTTTTCAATTTCACACCAAACCTAGCTTGCATTGCATTTCCAATCTCAAGTCATCAACTAATCAAGGTAAGCTTCAAAATTGAAGCTTTTCCCTTTGATTTTCCTTAGAAAATCCGTGGGTATGAGAGTGTGAAAACAATGGAAAAAAATTATTATTTAGTTGATGATGTGATGATGTTTTGATTTGTTTGGTGTTGTAGAAATTAAAGCATGAATTAAAGTTTAAAAACAAGCAAAAATTTTGCGTGTTTCTCTTGAAAATCCGTGGCATTAGGGGTGTGAAAAATGCATGAATTTTGATATTTTGGTTTAGTAATTATGTTCAATTTATTTTGCATGGAATTAAGCATGAATTGGAATAAGGAAACAAGGAAATTTTGATGTAATTTTCTTGTTAAAACCGTAGGCATGAACATTAAGAAATGAAAAAATTTTAATGTTCAAAAGTGATGATAAAAACCCTAGGAAAGAAAAATAAGATTTTCTATGTGTTTATGCATAAAAATCCGTGGCTATGCTAGGGTTAGAATGCATGTTTTGTTAGGTTTTTGATATTGTTTTATACATTAGAAAACCTAAGAATGATATGCTGTGATGAAAAATTAATTTGGTGTGATTAACAAGTAAACCGAGGCTAGTTTGGAAGAAAAATATGGTTGTCTGTGTTGTTCTCTGAATATTGAATCATGTGGAAAATTTTTATACAAAGTTCGGAACCTTTGTATAAAATAGGCCTCTGGTATAGTACATGGCAGGTATAAAGGTTCTGAGGCGTACCTAACGCTGGGAAACCTTAAAATATAAGTGGAAATACTGCTGAAATTTCTAAAATCAGCTTAAGGGCATTTCGGGAAACGAGGGGAGAAAATATTGGGCTCGGAAAGGAAACCGAGATCCCTTGGTGAATTAGGGTTAGAAATGGAAAACCAACCCAAAAGGAATAGTAAACCGACCCTAAAAGACTTAAATGCCTAAAACAGGAAAAAAAATTCATGTTAGGGGTATTTTGAGAAACGAGGGATAAATTTAGGTCGGGATAGGAAACCCGAGTCTCTCGAGAACCGAGGGCAGGGGACAAGATAAATAATGTTTAATGAGTAATGAAAGGGCCATTTAAGGCTCCGAAACGCTCGAAAAATGAAAAAAACTACCCTAGGTGACGGATGAATAGTAATCAAGGGTCGGGAAAAATGAAATAGAGATTTTGCAGCAATTTAAGCTGTAAAATGATACAGAAGCCTAGGAAATATTATTTTAAAATATTTGGGCTTAGAAAATTTGAAAAAAATGATAGAACGGAATAGTTATGGTCCCCAGACCCGTTAGGGGTAAAATGGTCATTTTGACCAAAAATTTCTGAAAGGCTCGAAAAGGACTCTAAAAGACATAAAATAACTTAAATAAAATTATAAGACTTAAAATAAAGGTTTTAGAGTTAAAAATTTAAAAAAATTTGAAGAACACGGGTGTGTAGAAAAAAAATACACGATCATGTACATAAAGAGCTTTTCAACCTGAGGGGTACATGGGCTTGAACACAGGCATGTGCCAAGCCATGTACAGTAACACGACTAGATAGTAAACAACATGGCCGTGTAGAGTAAACCTTAGAGGTACACGGGCTGGAACACAGGCGTGTGGCAGGCCGTGTACCACAAGCAAACTTTAAATGTGTTGAATTGTTAAGTGAAATAAATGTATACTTAAAGTGATAATTAAAACAGGGTATTAACAGACAATATTATGTCTGTAGGAACCCAAAATAGAGATAGAACTGCGGAGGAGTTTCGGAAGTGGACACTAGCACAGTATTGGTAAGTTCAAGTATTTCCGTGTCTGCAACATGAAACACTATGTTGATTTATTTTGTACTAGATGTACACTAGACATAAAGTCTTATAGACATTTGGGGACTAGTTAGAATAATATATCCTAGATAATAAGAATAAGTAAGACCTACGGGCAATGGAGGATAGTGACCTTAAGATGATGATTAATATCACTTGGTCAAGACTATAAAATTGAAAGATGGTAATGAAACCATTAAGGCGTACCGCCCCTCTAACATAGTGGTGGAGGTTTGTTTCAGACTCTACGGGGATATCAGGGCTATGGAGGCCGATGTTCTAAGGTCGCTCCTTAGACCCTCCCAGTCAGCGCGCTAAAAATTATCGATACTGCCATAAACAGAGTTCTAAACTACAAATCAAATAGAGAGAGTGAACAATCAATAAAATGATAAAAATTATAATTGAGCACAACCAAAGTTTACGCTAAAGTATTGTAATTTCAGTTAGGATATGTGAATAGTATCTCGTTAGGGTAAAGTGAATAGCAATCAATTAGGCTAACTGTTACTATTCATTGGTCAAAGGTCAAAGTCCTATTCATGGTGAATAGTATTATTCATAGGAAATTGAGTTTTCAGTGTTTTTGAATCTATATGATTCTTACTAAGTATGTTTGAACTTACTGAGCCTATTAGCTCACCAGTTTGTTCATGTTGCAGGTAAAAAACCTGTCTAGTAGATTTCTGGATGGCAGCAGGATGCGAGCATGTCAAGGGGATAGGGAACTCACCGTAGACTTGGTCCTGCCATAAGTTTTCCCGTTGAGCTTTTTGAGCTTTTTGAGTTGAAGAAAATGTGTTTGGAAACAAAATATACAGTACATATATATATGTTGTTTATTATTTTGTACTTATTTAAGACATATAAAAGTTAGCATATGATATGATTTTCTTACTTAGTTTTCTTAAGAGAAAGTATGTATTAAAAAAAATTATGGGTGAAATTTTAGGCCCTGATGATTAAATGTTGAGAGCAAAAGAGTTTAAAACTGATGACTCGGATTCGGCACACGAACCGTCTTGGTCGGCCTTAGAGTCGATTAATGACGGTTGCGAGTGGTAGGAAATCAGGGGGCGTCACAGTGTCTCTGGACACGACCATGTTCAGTTACATGACTTCTCACGTGTTCACAACCCGAATGGTACACGACCCCTTACATGGCTGTGTACCCGACCATGTTCTACTACACGGCCATGTATACTTACACGGCTACACACACGTACATAGTTTGAGTGGTACACGGCCACTTACACGACCGTGTACCTGACGTGTACTTTAAAAATTATACTAAAATGCATCAAATTATTCTTCAATTTCTCATTAAATTAAAAATTAAAGTACATGATCGAGGCGGTACTTACAATCTACCCCTCTTACAAAATTTTCATCCTCAAAAATTAGAATAAATCCGGGAAGTCTCTTTTCATATCCTCTTCCCGTTCCCATGTAGATTCTTCAAGGTTATGGTTCCACCATAATACTTTAACAAGCGGAATCACTTTATTCCTAAGAACCTTATTTTCCCTGGCTAAAATCTACACGGGTTTTTCTTCATAAGTTAGATCTGCATGTACTTCAACTGGCTCTTGGCTTAGTATGTGGGAACTATCTGGCACGTACTTCTTTAACATCGAGACATGGAAAACATTATGTACGAAAGCTAGTTCGGGAGGAAACGCTAATCGGTAGGCTACATTCCCGACCCTTTCAAGGATCTCGAAAGGTCCTATATATCTAGGATTGAGCTTCCCTTTCTTCCCAAAAGTGCATCACCCCTTTCATGGGTGCCACCTTGAGGAAAACTAATTCTCCTTCTTGAAACTCAAGAGGTCTTCATCGTCTATCCGCATAACTCTTCTGGTGGCTATGCGCTGTATCCAGTCTCTCTCGTATAAGCTTCACATCTTTTGTTGTATCCTTGACAAAGTCGGTGCTGGTGAGCTGTTTTTCTCCGGTCTCGTGCCAGTGAACCGGAGATCGGCATCTTCTTCCATAAAGTGCCTTGTACAGAGCCATCCCAATCGAGGAATGATAGCTATTATTATACGAGAACTCTATCAATGGCAGCTTCTGATCCCAATTCCCCTTGAAGTCTAAGACAGACGCTCTCAACATATCTTCTAACATTTGTATAGTCCTCTTAGACTAACCGTCAGTCTGAGGATGGAAAGCGGTGCTGAACTTCAATTTGGCTCCCATTGCAGCATGAACGCTCTACCAAAACCTTGAAGTGAAGCGTCCATCATGATTTAAGATGATCAATTTGTTAGGAAATGCCCTAAGCATTAGAGACATTTTGATGTATTTATTTTGAACTGGATAATAAAATTTTATATAGAGGTTGTTCATTATATTGCTATCTGTCCTCATTTTATTTACATGTTAAAGTAAATGTAAGCAAATATGGCTCCCTGACTACTTGTGTTAAAACTGTTAGAACATTGCATCCAATGGACTTTTGTATGCGAGAAGACAATATTCTAAAATAAGTAATCTAAACTAAGGTCTGTAGTCTATGGGGTTAGACCGAGCATCTAACTCATGTTAAGACTATTATGTTGTCTAAAGCCTTGGAGGGGACAGTTTGTCTTGACTGTCTGGAGCATAGACTCCTAAATAGAGACATAGATATGTTACTTGGTGGTAACATATTAGATCGGGACTAAAGCTTGATTGATCTATGAAGTCCACTTTGAGTAGATCGATCTGCTTTTGACGTTCATTGTGCAGTAACCTTAATCTTGAGTAGATGAACAGCTTCATGTATATGACTTGTGTACTTTGATGTTCTAATGGCTAAAGCGTCTCAGAGGTAGTAAGCTTATAGACCGGTTCGTTGGGTGCATGACTTGTATACGATGAAGGGTTTGTTTACAAATATCGGAATCATAGCTCTAATAAGGAGTTAAGGGTATCCTCTTAAAAGTATTATACTGAATGTGAAAATGGACAAGGCCTTGGGTCGTCTGCTGGGCGGATGACTTCTTATTCACATATGGTGAATAATCATTTTCTTTATTCGGTAGTATAATGGAACTTTAAGATAGCCTGATCAGTAGGATCGAATAGACTTTGACCTAAGGCTGATCATGGATATCATATGAGGGTTCTGCATACATGACAAGGTCATTGGATGATAGCTTGTCACAGGCTTACGTAATACGGTATATAATTAGGAGTTCAGTTTCAGGTTTATAGTGGTGTGACTCTAAAATTAGTGATCATATGATTGAGTTGTTCAGTAAAGAATGATGATCATATGGATTTGCGGGAGCTCGATTATATATATCCAATTGGTCCCTCTACTAGCTCCACATAATTCCTTAATGTTTAGCAAATTGATTTGCGTATGCTATTGGCTAGATGATTATGCATGGATGGTGTTGACATAGGATTAGGATGGTTGATAAGATTCTCTTCGGTTAGATTCAGATTTTGTTTTGGATAATAGAGTACACAATTATTCGAACTCCAAATAAAACTGCCATGATTTTATTTGAGATTGGATTGGAGTTGTAGAAAATTATCCATGAGAATAAGAATTTGAAATACAACTGTTTTGTGGATTTTGAAATTTGAATTTTGAAATTTGAAATTTACATTTGAAATTTGAAATTTGAAATTTAAATTTGAAATTTGAAATTCAAATTTTGAATCACAGTTCAAGTAGGATTCGAATTTCTTGTGGTAAATCCACAAGGAATGAAATTCGAATTTGAGTTGGATATAGAGAGGAAAATCTTGTTAGAATCCTACTTGAATTTTGAATCTAAATCCTAATAATAATGGACAAAAATTTTGAGGATTATCCTCATGGAATTTTTAGATTTTTTGTGGATAAGGTTCAGGGAAAAATTCAAGTTTCAATCCCAGTTGAATTTGGATTCTCTCCTCCCTGATTATGGCTGAAATTATTGAGTGAATCTCATAGAGGATTTTCGGTTATTTTGGATAAGGATGAGATAAGATTCAAGCTTGAAAATCCTAGTAGAATTTTGATTCTTTCCTTATCTTTTGTGGCCGAAAATATTTGGTGAAAATCCTTTAGGATTTTTGGATTTTTTGGTTGAAAAAAGGAAGATAAAATTCAAATTAAGATCTTGTTTAGATTTGAATTGGATAATCCTAAAGTGGCCGAAATTTCGTTGGGATTTTCCCTTTGGAAAATTTGGATTTTTTGGTTGTGGATAAGGGAGAATATCTTCTCCTAATCTAATTCGAATTCAGAGAATCACCTCATGCAAGTCTATAAATAGAGGTCCTGCCACTCCAGTTCTCTCAGACCACAGACTCTCAGGTAAGCAGACTTATTGTTGCATAACTCACCGTGACAATAAGTTCTTTATAGATCTGGGTGGTCGGAAGAAGACTAGTAGTGCTAGCATACCGATCGAGGTTCAGAGTGCCCACACACTCAGCCATTCAGGAATTGGAGAATAGTAGAGAAGGCTAGTTGGTTGAAGCCCTTCGGTCATTCTCCTTCTGCAAGATTGGCATCCTTGAGGTATGAGTTTAAATTGTTGTTGGTTTATTGTATATGGCATTATGAGATATTTAATTATCTTGAAAAATTTTTATTATTCCGCTGCGCCACTTTGATACATTTTTATTGATTATTTTCCCACAATTGCTATCAGAGACAGGTTATGACTATGCCATGTACATAAATTAGATAATTAGTTAGTCTTTTTATTTATGTATGGATTTGATATTTAGAGAGTGGCATTCCAGGTTTCCTTTATGTTGTTATCATGAATTATGTATATAGTATGTGGTTATTTTAATTTTCTGAATTATTATAAGCATGCTTGTTTTTGCCGATTATGGTTCTTTAGAATTTAGAAAAATTGTATTTAGGAATTTTTATGTAACCATGGGAGCAGTTTATTAACACTGTAATTTTCCCATGGATTTTAATTGTCTCTTAGAATTATTATAATTAGATTTTTTGTACACCGGAAACGGTTTAGGAAATTTTATGTAATTATTCTTGGAAGAGATTGAAGTTTGAAGACCGTAATTTATTTTTCCTAAAAGTTAAATTTAAAGGTTGAAATTTTGACTGTATGGAAAATTTCAATTTAATTGGGATTGAAATAAATTTTTGGAGATCCTAATGGGTAAATTGGAATTGGCACAAAAATCGAGACACGACCCCTCGGGATAGGCCATCGGGCCTTGGTGGGGCTGTAGCCTCTGCCCTTGGGCAGGATAGGCTGTGGCAGCCCTTGTACAAGCCATGACCACCCACGGCTACAGGCTTGGCCTGCAGCCGAGGGTGGCCGTGGCCCCCCCAAGGCTGGCGGTAGCCTATGCGTGCAGCCTGCCGGCTGCTGTGCCCAGCCTAGGCATGCAACCTGAGGCTGCAGGCTTGGCCTGTAGCCTGCCTGGGCTGCACAAGGGGCGGCCGTGGGCTGCCAACCCCCCGAGGGTTGGGGGCTACCCACGGCGGCTGCCGGCTTCCGGGGCAGTGGGGTGACGGTTAAAAAAATCGAAAACTTGATTTTTAAATTTGAGATTTAATTTTTTAAATCATGTTTAAAAATATGTATTTGAAAATTTAAAATTTTGAAATTACATATTATTACACATGATGTTTAAAATTGTTTAAAAATTTGAATTTGAAATTTAAATTTGAAATTCGAATTTGGAATTTGGAATTTGAATTTGAAATTTAATTTTTGGAATTTAAATTTTAAATGATTCTTGGGATGAGAAATAAATGGAGAGGCTACATAAAGATGGATACAAGAAGATGGAACAAAATTCAAGACCCAAAGAATGCTTCGGATGGAATTTTGTAATCTTTATTTTCTTTGTTCTAGGATAGAACCATGGCTTGGTTATTCTGTCAATTATTTTATTTTTTTTGTGACATGTCATGGATGTATAAATATGTATTGATGGATGTTTTATATGCATATTTGATAACATGTTATATAGGATAGGTGAGTGCCGCTCATACTATATTGATCATACATATTTGATAAAACTTGCATGTTTTTCAAAATATTAAGTGGTAGAGGGTTTCAAACAAAACCCGCGGCCTCCATTGTTGATCCATATGTAAAAGCATGGTAACGCCTCACGTCAGTTCTGCCCTGACCACACCCCTCGGTAGGTGTTTACTGCCGCTGGTATGTTAGGTTGGATCTCCTATGTGGAAAACGTGTTCGGGTATGATCCTATTCATGACCACCCCTCAGTGGCTTGGTAGGACGTGGATCGGGCTACATAAACAATCGTTATACACTCATGACTCGTTTAATTATTAACCTTCCTTAGAAGCTCTGTTAACTAAACTGGTGGCCAAAATAAGCGGTTATTAATATATGTCTTAACCTTGGAGGATTTAAGGCAACATATATTAATTGGACGGTGTCCATGTTCTGACTATTTGTTTCATAACCACTCCTCGGTGGCTTGGGGTAATAGGTGCTGAGAATTACCATTGCGATGCTACATATTTTTCAAGTTTCATGTAGGAACATACTTGTATGTTTTATTTGCTAAATTATCTGTATATTTGCTTAGGCTTTGTAATGATGTCTAGTATAATTTTATTTCAGTTTAAAATGTCATCGATACCCCTCATTTCAATACTTACTGAGAATAAACTGAATGGCGATAATTATAAAGATTGGAAAAGAAATCTGTTAATAGTTCTCAGCTACGAGAGACACAAGTTCATACTGGACGAGCCATGCCTACCAGGGCCCAAACTTGACACACCACTTGAGGAGGTCCCGGTTGCCTATACTCGTTGGAGAGAATCTAATGAGATAGCTCGATGCTACATTCTTGCTAGCATGACAAGTGCTTTACAAAAGTAGCATGAGACTTATCAAGTTGCTAGGGAGATCATGGAAAATCTGGAGGACATGTTCAGAGGCCAAGAAAAGTTAGCTCGACAGTCTGCTATAACCAGCATTATGAACTCTAAGCAAAAGGCGGGTACTCCGGTGAAGGACTATATGATTACTCTAATGGGATTCTTCACTGAGGTTGCCGAGAACGGTGTTGAGTTGGACTACAACACCCAGATCGAGATGGTGTTCAAAACTCTGTCTAAAGATTTTGTGGGGTTTAAGGCCGTACACAATCTGGCGACAAGGGAGTTAGGACTAACTGAGCTCATGAAGCAACTCCAAGCTTATGAGCGAATGATCAAGGATGGGGATGCAGTCCAACCCAAAGGAAAGGCTAATTTGGCAGAATCTTCTAAACCCTCACGGAAGAGGAAGAGGCCAAATCAGAAGTAAGCGGCTTCCAGTTCTTCTAATCCTCCTGTCTTGGATGAGAAGAAGAAGAAGAAGAATAAGAAGCCCAGGGACCCTAAAAAGTCCAAGTGCTTCTGCTATGGGAAATCCTAGCCTCTAAGGGCAAGGAAGGTAAGGAACTTCACTATTTGGAAGCATGTTTGGTGGAAGAATCGAAAGACACTTGGGTCATTGATTCGGGCGCCACTAATCGTGTTTGTGTTTCTATGTAGGGGTTTATAGAAACGAGATGTCTACATGATAGGAGCCTCTCGTTGTAGACTGGAGACAGCAACTTGGTGGTGGCTGAGGCAGTGGGAGATATTTATCTTTACTTTGATGAATTTAGGTTTATTTTATTGAAAGACTGTTTTTATGTTCCTAATTTTAGGAGGAACCTTATATAGTTAGCTTGTTTAATAAAGAATTCTTATTCAGTTTCTTTTAGTAAAAGAGTTGATATTTGTAGAAATAAGTCTTTTATCTGTTCTGGATGGATGGATGGAAACCTATATTTGATCAAACCAAAGATGTACTCACTGCTTGACACCAAATTAATAGATAACTCTAAAAGGTTGAAAGTTTCTTACTCTAACAAGGCGTATCTTTGGCATTTAAGATTTGGTCATATTAATCAGGATAGAATTTAAAGATTGGTGAAAGACGGTCCTCTAGAATCTCTGGAGGAGGTACGTCTTCCTCAATGTGAGTCTTATCTAGAGGGAAAGATGACTAAGAGGTCTTTTGGAGCTAAGGGTACTAGGGCTCAGGAGCTCTTAGAAATTGTGCACACTGACTTATGCGGCCCCATGAACATTATAGCATGAGGAAGGTTCGAGTATTATATTTCCTTTATAGACGATTACTCGAGGTATGGATATGTGTATCTGATGCACCGCAAGAGCGAAACCTTTGACAAGTTCAAAGAGTATCGTGCGGAAGTGGAAAAGCAATTAGATAAATCCATAAAGACACTTCGATCTGATCGAGGTAGTGAATACATCTCCGACAAATTTCTAGGACATCTTGCAGAGAATGGGATTTTATCCTAATTGACTACACCTGGTACTCCACAATAGAATGGTGTAGCCGAAAGGAGAAACAGTTATTGGATATGGTACGGTCCATGATGAGTTATTCAATGCTGCCATTATCATTTTGGGGATATGCTTTATAAATGGCATGCTATATTTTGAACCAGGTTCCAAGAAAATCAATTCCCAGAACTCCGTATGAATTGTGGTGAGGCAGGAAGTCCTCTCTTGGACATATGAGAATATGGGGCTACCCGGCACATGTACTAGATGGGGATGCGAAGAAGTTGGAACCAAGATCAGAATTGTGCATGTTTGTAGGGTATCCAAAAGGAACTAACGGAGGTCTGTTCTATAACCTGAAGGAACAAAAAGTCATTGTTTTAACCCATGCGGCATTCTTAGAGGAAAGTCACATAAATGACTTTAAGCCTCGAAGCAAAGTGGTGCTAGAAGAGTTATCAGGTGAAAGAACTGCTCCACAGGTTTCGTTCTTGAACGCAAGTCTGAGTTCCAGTGAAAGACCTGCAGACGATCAACAATTTAGGGTGCTTTGTCGTAGTGGAAGGGTTTCCAAGAAACCTAATTTCTTCATATACGATGCTGAGGTATACCAGGCTGAGGCTCATGAGCATGAGGATGATCCGGTCACCTATGATGAAGCTATAAATGATGTTGAATCTAAATCTTGGAAACAGGCTATGAATAATGAGATAGATTCTATGAAATCCAACTCTGTTTGGGAACTTGTAGATTTGCCGGATAAGATAAAACCCATTGAATGCAAATGGGTTTACAAAAGAAAGAAGGATGCAGAAGGGAGAGTGGAAACTTTCAAAGCTAGACTGATTGTAAAGGGGTACACGCAAAAGGCTGGAATCGATTACAATGAAACCTTTTGGCCTGCTGCTAAGCTGAAGTCTATCCGTATTCTTCTGTCCATTACTGCGGCTCTCGATTACGAGATATGGCAAATGGATGTCAAGACAGCATTCTTGAATGGCCATCTTGAGGAATGTATCTACATGATATAGCCCGAATGGTTCATAGCGAAAGGCCAAGAAAGGAAAATCTGTAAGTTGCTTAGATCCATTTATGGATTAAAGCAAGCATCCTGCTAATGGAACCAGAGATTTGATCAAGCTATCAAGACTTTTGGTTTTGAGCAGAATGTTGATGAACCCTGTGTTTATAAACATATTAAGGATGGAAAAGTAGTCTTTCTGATACTCTATGTCGATGATATACTACTCATTGGGAATGATGTAGGGAACTTATCATCGGTCAAGCTTTGGTTACACCAACAGTTTGACATGAAGGACTTGGGAGAAGCTAATTATGTTCTAGGCATTCGTCTCTTCAGAGATCGAAAGAACAAAATGATAACGTTATCCTAGGCTTCATACATAGATAAAATAATTGACAAATATGCAATGCAAGAGGTAAAGAAAGGTACACAATCTTCTATTGCCAGTCTAACTCTTTCATTGGATGACTGTCCAAAGACATCGGAAGAAAGAGAGCGTATGAGTAAGGTCCCTTATGCATCCGTTGTGGGTATCCTTATGAACACTATGCTTTGCACTCACCCGGACATATGTTTTGCAGTGAGTCGATATCAAGCGAATCCTAGAACCAAGCACTGGCAAGCAGTAAAGCATATACTCAAGTATCTTATGAGAACGAGGGATTATATGCTGGTGTATTCTGGAGGGGATCTAACACCCGTAGGATACACGGACTCAGACTTCCAGTCTTGCAAGGATTCGAGGAAATCAACGTCTGGATCAGTGTTCTTACTCGAAGGAGGCACCATTGTGTGGAGGAGCATAAAGCAGGGTTGCACAATTGACTCTACTATGAGGCTGAGTATGTGGCTGTGACTGAGGCATCTAAAGAAGTGGTTTGGCTCCGCAAGTTCTTTAGAGACCTTGAGGTCATTCCGGGTGTTGACAAGCCTATCACACTTTACTGTGATAACACTGGGGCTATTGCCAACACAAGGGAATCTTGACACCACAAGAGGACCAGGCACATAGATCGGAGATATCATATTATTAGAGGGCACGTGGAGACAGGCCAAGTAGATGTATGTAAGATCGCGTCGAAGGACAACATTGCCGATCCCTTTACTAAGACTTTGGTGGCTAGAAGTTTTGAGAGGCGATGGGGATGCGTAACATGGCACATCTGCTGGCTTAGGGCAAGTGGGAGATTGTTAGGAAATGCCCTAAGCATTAGAGACATTTTGATGTATTTATTTTGAACTGTATAATAACATTATATATAGAGGTTATTCATTACATTGCTATCTGTCCTCATTTTATTTACATGTTAAAGTAAATGTAAGCAAATATGGCTCCCTGACTGCTTATGTTAAAACTGTTAGAATGTTGCATACAATGGACTTTTGTATGTAAGAAGACAAAGATCTAAAATAAGAAGTCTAAACTAAGGTCTGTAGTCTATGGGGTTAAACCGAGCATCTAACTCATGTTAAGACTATTATGTTGTCTAAAGCCTTCGAGGGAACGGTTTGTCTTGACTGTCTGGAGTATAGACTCCCAAGTAGAGATATAGATATGTTGCTTGGTGGTGACATATTAGACCAGGACTAAAGTTTGATTGATCTACGAAGTCCGCTTTGAGTGGATCGAACTGCTTTTGATGTTCATTGTGCAGTAACCTTAATCCTAAGTAGATGAACAGCTTCATGTATATGACTTGTGTACTTTGATGTTCCAATGACTAAAGCGTCTTAGAGGTAGTAAGCTTATAGACCGGTTTGTTGGGTGCATGACTTGTATACGATGAAGGGTTTGTTTACAGATATCGGAATCATACCTCTAATAAGGAGTTAAGGATACCCTCTTAAAGGTATTATACTGAATGTGAAAATGGACAAGGCCTAGCATATGACTTCTTATTCACATATGGTGAATATTCATTTTCTTTATTTGGTAGTATAATAGAACTTTAAGATAACCTGATCAGTAGGATTGAACGGACTTTGACCTAAGGATGATCATGGATATCATATGAGGGTTCTGCATACATGACAAGGTCATTGGACGATAGCTTGTCACAAGCTTACATAATACGATATATAATTAGGAGTATAGTTTCAGGTTTATAGTGGTGTGACTCTGAAATTAATGATCATATGATTGAGTTGTTCGGTAAAGAATAATGATTATATGGATTTGTGGGAGCCCAATTATATATGTCCAATTGGTCCCTCTACTAGCTCCACATAATTCCTTAACGTTTGGCAAATTGATTTGTGTATGATATTGGCTAGTTGATTATGCATGGATGGTGTTGACATAGGATTATGATGGTTGACAAGATTCTTTCCAATTGGATTCAGATTTTGTTTTGGATAATAGAGTACACAATTATTCGAACTCCAAATAAAATTGCCATGATTTTATTTGAGATTGGATTGAAGTTGTAGAAAATTATCCATGAGAACAAGAATTTGAAATACAACTGTTTTGTGGACTTTATAGTTTGAATTTTGAAATTTGAAATTTGAATTTTGAAATTTGAAATTTAAAATTTGAATTTGAAATTCGAATTTGAAATTTGATTTTGAAATTTAAATTTCAAATTTGAAATTTGAATTTGAAATTTGAAATTTGAAATTCAAATTTTGAATCACAGTCCAAGTAGGATTCGAATTTCTTATGGTAAATCCACAAGGAATGAAATTCGAATTTGAGTTGGATATGGAGAGGAAAATCTTATTAGAATCGTACTTGAATTTTGAATCCAAATCCTAACAATAATGGATGAAAATTTTAAGGATTATCCTCATGGAATTTTCAGATTTTTTGTGGATAAGGTTTAGGGAAAAATTCAAATTTCAATCCCAGTTGAATTTGGATTCTCTCCTCCCTGATTATGGCCAAAATTATTGAGTGAATCTCATAGAGGATTTTTGATTATTTTGGATAAGGATGAGATTAGATTCAAGCTTGAAAATCCTAGTGAAATTTTGATTCTTCCCTTATCTTTTGTAGTCGAATTCAGAGAATCACCTCATACAACTATATAAATAGAGGTCCTGCCACTCCAGTTCTCTCAGACCACAGACTCTCAGGTGAGTAGGCTTATTGTTGTACAACTCACCGTGACAATAAGTTCTTTAGAGATCTGGGTAGTCAGAAGAAGACTAGTAGTGCTAGCATACCGATCGAGATTCAGAGTACCCACACACTCAGCCATTCGAAAATCAGAGAATAGTAGAGAAGGCTAGTTAGTTGAAGCCCTCTGGTCATTCTCTTCTTACAAGATTGGCGTCCTTAAGGTATGAGTTTAAATTATTATTGGTTTATTGTATATGACATCATGAGATATTTAACGATCTTGAAAAATTTTTATTGTTCCGCTGCGCCACTGTGATACGTTTTTATCGATTATTTTCAAACATGATTTGGGTACTCCGTGCAGTCTTACTACTTAAGCGATGTACATTTCTGCTAACCTCTCTACCGAGTAGCTCAATTTCATGGCTAAGAATCGAGCTGACTTCGTTAGTCGATCCACAATTACCCAGATGGCATCGTTCCCGCTTGAGGTTTTGGGCAATTCGAACACGAAATCCATGGTAATTTGCTCCTATTTCCACTCTGGTAACTCGATCTTCTACTTCTCTCTTCCCAGTCGCTGATGTTCTATTTTAATTTTTTGGCAGGTGAGGCACCTTACTACAAACTCGACGACATCATTCTTCATGTTTGGCCACCAAAAACTTCCTTTCAAGCCCTAGTACATCTTATTTGCTCCTGGATGTATCGAGTACAGCGTGTCATGAGCTTCTGACAGGATCCGCTTCTTAAGTTCTTCATCCTTTGGAGAACACACTCTTTCTGAAATAGAGTATGCCATCCTTAGAGACCTAAAATTCTGAATTTTGGTCCTCTATGGCCTCCCTTTTGAGCTTGAGTAGGGACGAGTCGAGGTCCTATAGGCTGGTACAATAACATTGGCTGTTGTAGGAGCAGCCACAGCCGGTCGTGCTGGCATTGCTTGGGCTGGTGGGGCAGCTTGCTCTCTGGGAGCATCGGGGGCAACTGGTGCAGCTTGGACTGGTACCTCCATGGGTTATGGTGCTTGTTGTTATCGGTTCATTTGTTCTCTGAGCTGGTTAAGCTCCCATTGTTGATTTACCATCATTTCCTACATCGTTACGAGACGTGCCAGTAGCTCATCGTCTCACGTAGCTTGGTTTGTTTGGGCTCTTATTCTTGCCATTGTCACCTTGTAACCCTATCACACAACAGAAAAAGAGAACATAAATTTCTCACATTTTATACTTGGGATTCGTATTTACATATCATTTTCCTTCTTACTAAACAACTTCATTTTAAGCATCATAGATGTATACGTACTATATCTTTCCTTTCTCCTCTTATTCTTATGATGTTCAATACAACTATCACGTCGTATTGGGACATCGTCTGAGTGTTAGGAACCGTCCCGTACTCTTTACCATACTTGATCATACTTGTAGAAAAATCATATTTAGGCCCTCAGGGCAAAATAATACTACTTTTTATAAAACATCTCATAAAACATATGTATATATATTTTAAATTTGGTGGGAGTGACACACACTTCCCAAAATACGATCCCATTAAGTACATTAAGTTGAGTCAGATGGGAAAGCTATTGTTTCCCTCTACATAAATACATAACAAAAATTTCTGTGAAAAAGGTTACTACTACTCAGAGGACAATCCTGACTCTGCGTCGGACATTTCCTCGTTCTCGCTTTCACTTAGGGGAAACTCCTCAGGGTCTTCATCCTCGTCTCCCCAAGCAAAATCAACTTCATCATCACTGGCGATGATGACTTGGGGCTCATACATTTCTACCCCCTCATCGTCACTGATGTGGTCGGGGATCTCTTCCTCCTCATTGTTAGGTTGAGCATCGGGGATAGCCTCGTCATCGTCTTCATCCATATGGTATCCGGGAGACAGAGGGGCTGGTTCGGGTCCTCCATCGGGTCTCCATTGTCTTCAGGTACTGCTGGCTATGGTTCGACCGTGAGCTCTTCGTCAGCCAGTTGAGGTGCGGCGTTTGCCAGGTCAGGGTTGAGTGCCACTCGCTCAGCATCCACTATGTCTCGAACCAAGCACCTCAGGTTCTCATGTGCCGGAGGGTAGTGGATGAGGTCCCTCACGTACCATGGAATCCCTCTCCAAAGTAAGTCGATTACCTCTGCAAATGGTTTGTCTAAGAGAATGCTCGGCAACATGGTGTCCAAAAATCGCTGACAGTAGTGTACCATGGTCTCTCCCTCATAAATGTCCCAAATGTTAGAGAGGACCTGATATCTCCTCTCATACATATCATCCCAGATGTCTGCATCCTTAGCTGGGTCGTCAGAGTTGTGAAGATCTTGGTAGAACTCATCCCACTACATTGCTGGACCCTTGATCCTGCGTCGATTGTTCCACCATGGCATTACTGGTCCTCGTAATCGGCTACTGGCCATTACCCCCTGTAGATGGGGTGGAATATGGCACCCTTCGAAGATTGTCTCCATATGATGAATCCAATAAGGGAGTTTGTATGGGTTGCTGCCGTCATATGTGTGTAGTCGCATGGTGGCAAAAGCTACACTCGCTTCTCAGTCCTCTCGCACTTGCTGAGGGTCACCCAGTGCAACCATTCTCCTATTATAAATTAATCGTCAACTCATATACTAAATTTTGAAAAAAAAAAACAAAAGCTAACTTACTTGGACAAATGAGGCAGGCATATGGCAATGTGAAGTAGGGTGGCAGGAAACTACTCTGATACCAACTGTGACGCCCCGTGCCCTCAATTGCCCGGACTGTCACTAAAAACTGACTTGCTTGCTTTTCTTATACTTTCTAGTAATTTATACTTAACTAGATATCATAAAATTAGGGATTTTTTTTACATGTATGTATTTACTGTATACGTACATATATCGATTACTATTTAAAAATACTATTGAACGATTACTATTTAAAAATACTATTTAACGATTACTATTCAAAAATACGGTTTACAGTTACTATTCAAAAATACCATTTAACAATTACTATTTAAACATACTATTTAACGATTACTATTTAAAAATACTGTCTGACAATTACTATTCAAAGTACTATTTAACCATTACTATTCAAAATATTGATACTCAAATTTGCGAAAGATAAACTCGTGGTGTCTCCATAACCTTGCCCTCACATCCGCCTCCGCCGCCACCATCGCCCATTGGGATTTAAGCCGTAGGACACTTACTTACAGCATGAACACACTACGTGAGCTTTACAACCAGTAAGTACAACATGTTAACTGCAAAACATGTTTAAACATAGTACATACTTAAAAACATATAAGCAGTCATATATCACATATACCACTTCAACATATCACATATCACATATCATATCAATGATTATAAAACTTCACATAACATGTGCATCATAGAAATATCGTGTACTGAATGCATCTAGAAGCATGGTGAACTATAACTAATGCATGATCCGGTTATGTTCATTTATGCTTCAGACTTTTCTTTTCTTTTCTTGTCTATTTAGGGCTCATGTGTCAGTACCGTACGTGCATAGACCATCGGTAACGCTCGTGACAAAATAGCCGGAGAGCCATCAATGGATGCTTAACTTTCTACTTTAACTTAAAACCTTTCATTTGAAAGGGCCGGTATGACACGCTTACTACTTTCCGTCTTGTTTATCTTTTTTAGCCATATACTTCTCTAAGCTGTCCCAAATTCTACATGGTAGGGACGTATGGCATTTAACTTGTTTTTTTTTTTTTTCATCAATCTACTTGATTGTCAAACTACATGCTCTTAAACATGAGGTGCAACATCGTGTGCATGGCATACACATTTTAACATACTGTAAAATATCATTTAAAAGCATTTTCATTCATGCCATAGGCGGAGTTGTACTTACCTAATTGCAAGCAACTTGAAATCACGCCTTTATCAATTCACAGGTTACCACCTGTCATCAATAACGTTTCTCATTAATACTCTCATTGAGTCACTATTAACATTAGTGACTATAACTTGTGTTTCTATGGGGTATTGAGACCCGTCGGTACCCTATTGGCCTATTATGGGGATTTGGTGTCTAACTCGTATCGTGTTCGATCAATCGTCTACTTGACAGATTAATCATCGTTCCTCACTGTGTTATTTGAAATGCGGCCCTTGACTGATTTACTACGCAATCAACTGACTGGTTAACTCACATGTTGGTAACTAAGTAGTCTATCAAGTTACTATACGTGAACTTAGTGTAGTAACCGACCGGGTTACTTTGCTTGTTGGGGTGTGGTAGCCTACCGGCTGCTAAGACTTATTTGGTGTAATGGCCCACCGGCCCACTATGGCTTATTTGGGGTATTAGCCTACCAGGCTACTAAGATTTGTTTGGTGTGGTAGCCTACCGGGCTACATACACTATTTTGCTTTGAAAAAAAATTGTTTGGGTTGGCTTGTAAAAATCTTGGAAAAATTCCTTATTTTGAAACCGGCTCCTTATCACCCCGTTGGAAGGTGGGGGACATTTTTATGAAAACCTTGTTCATATTTTAAAGTGTTAAAAACATATTTTTTATTTTGAAGTGTATAAATTATATTTTTGATGCTTGCATTTTAAAGGTGGTTTTGAACCACTTTTGAAAACTATTTTGAAACTTGGTCTAAACGACTTTGTTTGCAATTTTATCAAACATGAAAGTTTTCATCCTCAACAAGATAAACAAATCTCGTGTTCATCTCGGAGCCCAAATCTAATTCTAACGGCTCCTAATTTCATTAAACCCGCGAGCTTAGTGCCCAGTTTTTTTGTAAAAGTCCTAGTTTTACGTCTTTGTAAAAATGGCTCAGTTTGAGGCTCGAAACGGCCAAATTTTTGACATACGCGAGTTGTTTTCAAGGTCTCGACGAGATCTACAACTTTCGTGTTGATTCCAAGAATCAGTTCGGACTCTAAGTGATCCATTTCTAGCAAAACCCGAGACTAAATATTGGGTTTGGATTTTGTTCCCAGTTTTGGACACCGAGTGAAAAACACTCTTAAAACCTATCTTAGGTTCGTTTTTGGCCGAGGCCTATTTGACGTAGAAACGACCGTATCAAATTTTTCTTAAAACACTGTGTTTTACCAAATCCAAAATTCGGAACTTAAGGGGGTCAAAATGGCCAAAATCCATGGCCTTTCCTTAAGGATAGATTTGTGTCCAGCTACTAAGATGTTCATGCTCTCATTCGCACATAACCATTCATAAAAAAATAATGTAAATACAACCACAACCACATGAACTTAAAAATGATAATCTAAGGGCTCACATAAAATTATTTTTTCATAAATAAATACACATAAATGGCCTTGATCAAAACTTAAAACCAACTAACACAAGATAAGGTTTTTCGGTTTACCTTTGTGCCTTGAACCAAGCATGGTTTCAACTAGGCTTGAGGAACCAAAATGGTCATAGGAATCCAAGAGAGTGGGGTCTGTTTTTGCTAGAACAAATACCAAAAATTTCTCTTAAAAATCAAATCAAAATAAAAACTAAAAACTATAAGGATCGGTTTTTGAAGACTTACCCTTGGTGCCTTAGAACGACTTGGATTCGAATCCTCCTAGCACAAGCTTGTGAGGTTTGATTTTTGGTAAGTTTGTGGTATAATTTAAAGCTTGAAAAAGTGAAGGTTTGGAGGCTTTAGGGGTTCGACTGTAGCTAGGAGAAAAAGGGAAATGAAATGTGTTTCGGAAGCCAAAAAGAAAGGAAACAAATCACTTGTGTAAAGGGTGTCTTTTATAGGCAAAATTAATCAAGTTTACTTAGACTTAATCCTACTTAATTGTCTACCAAATTAGCCAAATCTTGGGACAAATTTGCTGCCCAATTTTAGACCAAAGTGGGCATGGGCTGCTCATTGGAAGGAAGGAGGATTAAACAAATATTGTTGACCAACATTTTAAAACCCTTGAATATTTTATTCAAGTGTGTCATGGTTAGGGAAAATATTTTAATGGCCACCTTTTGGGATATATGTGCAGCTGATTACAGCTGCTTTTGCAGCTAAGGGGCATGGAAATTTAAGGCCAAAATTTATCTGTGTTGGCTTCTCATCGCAGTCTAATTTTATACTGCGGTGTTCGTTCCTTTCTCGGCAGTGTTCCAATTTTCATCTGAAAATTAGTTTTCTGAGTCTAATTTTTGTATTGTAAATTTCTAGTTGTTTTATACTATCTAAGAGCCTGTTATCAGCCTAAATTACTGTTTACATCCTATAGTGTGGTTGTGTCTACACTATGTTGTCCTTTCACACGCAAACCGAGGCCTTCCCAAGTGAAATTTCAGACACAGTCTCTCTTGACTAATTTGGACGTGCTGATTCCATTTTTATCAGTTTTACGTCCATCGAAGGTCATCTAGACTAGTTTTCGGGATCTGTGTGACCCCACCTTAAAAAACATGTCCGATGCCCGATTGACTAATTTGGGCGTTCTAAGCCCAAATATATCAGTTTCGGGGCGAGTAAAGGTCGTCTTGACCCTCATCCTGATACTGCGTATCTCTCAAACTAAAATTCTCGTTTTGTGCTCAATCAACTAGATCAAGTATACTAACCGTTCATGTATCAGTTTTAGGTCAAATTAAGGCCGTCTTGGCCAATAACTTGACATTGCGTTTTTCTCTATTCATTATCCACCGTTTTCTACTTAACTAACTGGTCTGAGTTCTCCGACTCTGATTTTGTCAGTCTTTAGGTGAGAAGAGGTCATCTAGACCATTTTCTCGATATCGTACCCTTGCTAGGGCTATCTCTCGCTATTGTGCTCAGACGTTCGGTCCGAGCGTTCTGGTGATCTATTTACCAGTCTGGTGCCAAGAAATGGTCGTCTGGACCAGTTTCCCAACACTGCATGTCTCATTCATTTATACACATAATAGGTGGATCGGGTTCACTGTCGGTCACCCCTTTCACTACATGAATAGTATTTAAATAGTACCGTATCTGTTTAGTCTACTCAATGGGAAATATACTATATTTTCCAACTTAATTACTCATTGCATAGTAATTAGGTTTCATGCAATTTGAGGGTTTGTGTAACGACTTTCTGCCCATTACACGGCTTTCAACACGGCCTCTAATATGGGCATGTATAAGGTAACACGGGCGTGTATACACTGGACACGGCGTGTACTAGCTGAAGTTTTTCAACACGGCCCTGTTTCAAAACACGGCCTTTTACACGTTCACAACCCGAGCGGTACACGGCCTCTTACACGGCCGTGTTCTTGACCGTGTCTCTGGACACGGCCATGTTTAGTTACATGGCTTCTCACGTGTTCACAACCCGAGCGGTACACGGCCTCTTACACGGCCGTGTACCTGATTGTGTTCTACTACACGGCCATGTATACTTACACAACTACACACACATACACAGTCTGAGTGGTACACGGCCAGTTACACGACCGTGGACCTGACCGTGTACTTTAAAAATTACACTAAAATGCATCAAATTATTCTTCAATTTCTCATTAAATTAAAAATTAAAGTACATGATCGAGGCGGTCCTTACACAAGATCTCACAGTCATAATCTTTAACCAATTTTAACCATCTCTTTTGCCTCATGTTGAGTTCCTTCTGAGTGAAGAAATATTTTAAACTCTGGTTGTTTGTGAAGATTCTACACCGAACTCCATATAAATAATGTCGCCATATCTTGAGTGCAAATACGATGGCTGCCATCTCAAGATCGTGAGTTAGGTAGTTCTTCTTGTGTTCTTTAGGCTGTCGAGAAGCATAAGTTATCCCTTTTCCATCTTGCATCAAGATAGCTCCCAATCCTATCCTAGATGCATCACTATAAATGTCGAACTCTCCTTCATCTTTAGGGATTGTAAGAAGCAGTAGTCAACCGTTTATTCAATTCCTTGAAACTCTCCTTACATTTGGTTATCCATTCGAACTTCTTATCCTTGAGTGTGAGAGCAGTAAGAGGAGCAACAAATCTTGCAAATCCCTCTACAAACCTACGATAGTATCCTGTTAATCCCAGAAAACTCCGAATCTTAGTAATATTCTTCAGAACAGACCATTTGCTAAACACTTCTATCTTCGTAGGGTCTACCGAAATCCCATCCTTGGAAACGACATGTCCTAAAAAATGGATCTTGTCCAGCCAAAATTTACATTTTGAGAATTTGGTGTATAGCTGATGCTCCTTTAAAGTACGCAACGCAATCTAAAGATGTTCTTCATGCTCCTCTTGTCCTTTAAGTAAATAAGGATGTCATTAATGAATACAATGACAAACTTATCCAAATAATCCTTAAATACTCAACTCATGAGATCCATAAAAGCAGTTGGTGCGTTTGTCAATCTGAAGAGCATGACCAGGAACTCATAATGTCCATATTGCGTTTGAAATACCATCTTCAGGACGTATCCTGTGATGCCCCGTGCCCTCAGCGGCCCGGACCATCACTGAAAACCATTACTTGCTTCTTTAACTTTTACTTATACTTCTTCTTTAAAACCGATACTTAAACTTGCTGAATTTAATACCATAAATTTAGAGGAAATTTTTTTTATATACGCGTACGTATTTACTATTCATGTACGTATACTATTAAAATGTGGAATTTGAAAAACATAAGGATTTCAATTATACATACACACTTATATACTTGTTTATCTGATTACTATTCACCAGATACTATTTAAATATACTATTCATACATATACTGTTTACTATTCTAAAATACCGTTTAACCTTTACTATTCAAAATACTATTTAATTTTCACCATTCAAAATACTATTTACTCATACTGTGCGGAAGAATACTCGCGGTGTATCCATAACCTCATCCTCACATCCGCCTCCGCCGCCATCATCGCCCCTTGATGTTTACGCTATAGGATGCTTACCTATAGCATGAACACACTCCGTGAGCTTTACGCCCAGTAAATATAACATGTTTACCGTAAAACATGTTTAAACATACGTATAATTAAAATCATGTGAGCACACCAATCATCACAGATACCATATAACATATCATATATCACAGCATCATGTATTACATCTTATAATACATCATCACATCATACTGAATGCATAACATAGCATATCATATATCACATCATAGAGTACATCATCACGTATTGAATGCATCTTATGGAAACTAGAAGCATAAGGAACTAGTACATACGGTGATCAATGCATGATCCAGTTATGTTCATTTATGCTTTAACATCTTCCTTTTCTTTATCTCGTCTACTTAGGGCCCCTGTGTCAGTACCAAGTGCGGGCAGACCAACGATAACGTCGAGGTCACGAAATATGTAGGAGGATCCTCAACGGATTACTGCCCTCTCTACCTTCTCTTACTTTAACTCTGAAAACCCTTTCAACGGAAAGAGCCGGTATGACACGCCTATTAATTTCCATCTTGCTTAATTGTTCTAGCCATGTGCTTTTCTAAGCTATCCCAAGACCTACACGGCGGGGACGTATAGCTTCTATCTTGTTCTTTCATCAATTTACTCAATTGTGAAACTATATGCTCTTATGTATGCTGTGCAACATCGTGTGCATGATACATACTTAAAATACTAGAAAAGCATCATTTTAAATTCATTTTATTCATGCTATAGGTGGAGTTGTACTTACCTGTCATCGAACAGTTTATACTCTCACCTTCATCACAATACAGGTACCTCCTTGTAATCAAAATGCATTTCATTAACATTCACTCTTAGGTCACTGTGGTCATTAGTGACTAATAAAAACTCTATCGTTAATGATACCTATCCTTATCGGTACTAATTGCCCTCTTCTTAAGAATTTGATTCTCTAATCATGATTAATTAATTTATTTGCTCAATAAATTAATTAACGTTGCTCTTAGGTCACTCTATCATTAGGAACTAATAAATCTACCGTCGTGTGGTACCGATGCCTATCGGTACCCAACTGCTCTACTTTGGGAATTTGATATCTAATTCCTAATCGTGCTTGATTAATTTGTCTACTTGACAAATTAATCACTGTCTCTCACTATCCTATTCAGACCCGGTCCTTGACTGTTAACCAACCAGTCAACTGACCGGATACCTCGCGTATTGACCATTTAGCCTATGGGATTACCTTTACCGATTTAACCTCTCCAAATTTTATGCTTAGCTCACACCCGTCCCTCAGGTGGTACTATTCTGACAAAGGGGTCGCTTTCTTACATTTCGAGATTTCTAATTGGGCGGTTCACTAATCCTATAAACGTCCGTCCTTCTTTCCCGGACCTAGGTCATCGAGGGAGCTCGGGTTTCCATCCCGACCACATTTTCACCCCTCGTTTCCTAAAATACCCCTTTGTGCCATTTTATAAATTTCGGCAACATTTCCGCTTAATTTTTGGGTTTCCGACGTTTAGGAAATGCCTTAAAATGATCTAACCAATTCTAACCTGTCAAGTACTAAACTAAAGGCCTAATTTTTACGTAAAAGCTCAGCTTTTTACGTAAAAATATTCACATTTTCTCACATTCTCTTTTTCGACATTTCATCCCTTTTTCTTATAATTCCACAAGTCAGTAAACCATAATTAATACATAATTATTCCCAATAATAAAATGAGGAAATCAAAGGATCAAAACTACTACCAAAATCGTTCTCGTCGGCGGTCGAACAAACCGTTCGGTCTCGACCGCATAATCTTTGAATCGGCGTTCTTCACTTTTAAAACTCCAGTTTGCAAATCCGATGCTGCAGATGTATCCGAAATGTCGAAAATAGGCCAACGGGCCATTCTTCAATTTTTGGTCTTCAGTCGCCGTTGGCCGATGTTGACCGCCGTTGACTGGCATTGACCACAGTGGCGATGGAAGTGGCGACCACCATCTTGAAGAGCTCGACGAGAGGAACCCATTGGTGGTGTTAATTTCACCAATAGAAGCTCCTATTGTCGGAAATCGGGCTCCAACGGTGGACGGCAGTGGCGATGCTCCAATCTCCATTTTTCGGCGTTGTTGCCCAAAATTGCTTTAGGGCCTTTGATCTACGTGTTGCTCTGAGCATTTTGACACCCACCTTGCAACTCAACTTCACCGGAATAGTCAGATTCGATGGCGGCGATGGCAACAAGCGAGTTTGGTCGACGAGCGAGTTTGGGCGATGCGATTCGGTAATTGTTGACATGAAAGGAGGCCTGGGTTTTGTTCTACTCTTCATCACGAATCCATTGGGACAAGAATCGTGGCATTTGGACGTCGGACAGTGGAGAAATCACGGTTTGAAAAATTCGGCCAACGGCAGGTTTAGGCGACGCGTGCGCCTTCCTCTGGCGTCGGTTCCGTCAACTCGGCACACCATTGGATTCAGCTCGTCGAGAGCTTTCTAATGGTGCCGGCGGTGTCGAAAACAGAGGTTGGATTCGATCGAAGGTTACTATTCATCTTCGTGTGGTGTGGGGGGAGAAAATGAGGTTTAGCAAAATACGGGGGCTATTTTTTAAGAATCCCAAAAATTTCGTCCTTTATACTAATTTTTTGAAAAATTTTAAGATAGGCTATACTGACTAATTTGGGCGTGCTGAACCCAAATATATCAGTTTTATCTTCATCCGAGGTTGTCTCGACTAATTTTTCGATACTGCATGGTTTCCAGTCAAAATTTACTTTTTGTGCTCAAATGACTAATTTGAGCATTCTGATTCCAAATATATCAGTTTTATATCAAGAAAATGTCATCTTGACCAATTCCTTGATACTGTGATAAGCCTACACTGTGTTGACACTGCGCACGCATAACGAGGCCAAGCCTGCAGCGCCAGGCTACACACCCAGGCTGGGCGCAGCAGCCGGCAGGCTGCAGGCAGCGCTTGCAGCCACAGGCTGCACGCCCAAGTTGCGGCCAGCCTTGGGCAGGCCACGGCCACCCTCGGTTGCAGGCCAAGCCTGTGGCCATGGGTGGTAATGGCCTGCACAGGGGCTGCCGCAGCTCCATCCTGCCCTAGGGCAGGGGCTGGCGCAGCCCCATCCTGCCCGAGGGCAGGGGCTGCAGCTGTACCAAGGCCCGTCGGCCTATCTTGAGGGGTCGTGTCTCAATTTTCGTGCCATATTCCAATTTACCTATTAGGATCTCCAAAAATTAATTTGAATCCTAATTAAATATAAATTTTTCACACAATCAAAATTTCAACTTTTAAATCAAATTTGACTTTTGGGAAAAATAAATTACGGTCTTCAATCTTTAATCTCCTCCAAGAATAATTACATAAAATTTCCTAAACCGTTTCAGGTGTACAAAATTCTAACCATAATAATTCTAAGAGACAACAATTAAAATCCATGGGAAAATTACAGTGTTAATAAACTGCTCTCGTGGTTACATAAAAATTCCTAGATACAATTTTTCTAAATTCTAAGGAACCATAACCGGCATAAACAAGCATGCTTATAATAATTCATACAATTAAAATAAGCACATACTTTATACATAATCCATGATAACAACATAAATGAACCCTAGAATGCCACTTTCTAAATATCAAATCCATACATAAATAAAAAGACTAAGTAATTGTCTAATTTATGTACATGGCATAGTCATGAGATGGCTCTGATACCAATTGTAGGAAAATAAATCGGTAAAAACGTATTAGAGTGGCGCAGTGGAACAATAAAAATTTTTAGATCGTTAAATATCTCATGATGCCATATACAATAAACCATCAACAATTAAAACTCATACCTCAAGGACGCTAATCTGCAGGAGGAGAATGACCGGAGGCTTCAACCAACTAGCCTTCTCTACTATTCTCCAATTCCTGAATGGCTGAGTGTGTGGGCACTCTGAACCTCGATCGGTATGCTAGCACTGCTAGTCTTCTTCCGACCACCCAGATCTCTATAGAACTTATTGTCACGATGAGCTGTGCAACAATAAGCCTGCTCACCTGAGAGTCTGTGGTCTGAGAGAACTGGAGTGGCAGGACCTTTATTTATAGACCTGCATGAGGTGATTCTCTGAATTCGAATTGGATTAGGAGAAGATATTCTCCCTTATCCACAACCATAAAATCCGAATTTTCCATGGGAAATCCCAACAATAAAATTCAGCCATTTAGGATAAATCCAATCCAAATCTAAACAAGATTTTAACTAGAATTTTATCTCCCTTTTTCAACCAAAAATCTAAAAATTCCAAGGGGAAAATCTCCTCAAAATTTCGGTCACTTTTAGGATAAGGGAGAATCAAAATTCCACTAGGATTTTCAAACTTGAATCTTATCTCATCCTTATCCAAAATAACCGAATTTTCCTAAGGAGATATGCTCCAAAATTTCAGCCACTTTCTGGGGAGGAGAGAATCCAAATTCAACTAGGATTGTAACTTGAATTTTTTCCATTGAACCTTATCCACAAAAACCGAAAATCCATTGAGGATAATCCTCAAAATTTCGTCCATCATTAGTTAGGATTTAGATTCAAAATTCAAGTAGGATTCTAACAAGATTATCCTCTCCATATCCAACTCAAATTCGAATTTCAAACCTTGTGGATTTACCACAACAAATTCGAACCCAACTTGGACTGTGATTCAAAATTTGAATTTCAAATTTCAAATTCGAATTTCAAATTTAAATTTCAAATTCAAATTTTAAATTTGAATTTCAAATTCAAATTTCAAATTCAAAATTCAAAATTCAAATTTCAAAATTCAAATTTCAAATTTCAAAATCCACAAAACAGTTGTGTTTCAAATTCTTGTTCTCATGGATAATTTTCTACAACTCCAATCCAATCTCAAATAAAATCATGGCAACTTTATTTGAAGTTCGAATAATTGTGTACTCTATTATCCAAAACAAAATCTGAATCCAACCGGAGAGAATCTTGTCTACCATCCTAATCCTATGTCATCACCATCCATGCATAATAAACTAGCCAATAGCATACACAAATCAATTTGCCAAACGTTAAGGAATTATGTGGAGCTAGTAGAGGGACTGATTAGACATATATAATCGGGCTCCCACAAATCCATATGATCATCATTCTTTTACCGAACAACTCAATCATATGATCACTAATTTCAGAGTCACACAACTATAAACCTGAAACTGAACTCCCAATTATATACCGTATTACGTAAGCCTGTGACAAGCTATCGTCCAATGACCTTGTCATGTATGCAGAACCCTCATATGATATCCATGATCAGCCTTAGGCCAAAATCCGTTTAATCCTACTGATCAGGCTATCTTAAAGTTCCATTATACTACCGAATAAAGAAAATGATTATTCACCATATGTAAATAAGAAGTCATCCGCCCAGCAGACAACCCTAGGCCTTGTCCATTTTCACATTCAGTATAATGCCTTTAAGAGGATACCCTTAACTCCTCATTAGAGTTATGATTCCGATATTTGTAAACGAACCATTCATCGTATACAAGTCATGCACCCAACGAACCGGTCTATAAGCTTACTACCTCTGAGACGCTTTAGCCATTGGAATAACAAAGTACACAAGTCATATGCATGAAGCTGTCCTTTTAATCAGGATTAAGGTTACTACATAATGAACGTCAAAAGCAGATCGATCCACTCAAAGCGGACTTTGTAGATCAATCACGCTTTAGTCCCGGTCTAATATATCACCACCAAGCAACATATTTATGTCTCTACTTGGGAGTCCAGCTCCAGACAGTCAAGACAAATCGTCCCCTTCAAGGCTTTAGACAACATAATAGTCTTAACATGAGTTAGATGTTCGGTCTAACCCCATAGACTATAGACCATAGTTTAGACCGCTAACTTTAGAACATTGTCTTCTTGCATACAAAAGTCCATTGCATGCAATGTTCTAACAGTTTAACACAAGCAATCAGGGAGCCATATTTGCTTACATTTACTTTATCATGTAAATAAGAGGAGGACAGATAACAATGTAATGAATAAACTCTATATATAATTTTATTATCCAGTTCAAATAAATACATCAAAATGTCTCCAATGCTTAGGGCATTTCCTAATACCATTCTATATGGAGCCTCGGGAATCGGGGATGTGCCAAGTATCAACTCGATTTCGAAGGTAATTTCCCGATCTAATGGAAGTCCTGGTAATTCCTCTAGAAATACTTCTAAGAATTCATTAACTATGGGTACATCTCTTAATTATAGCTTCACTTCGGCATCGATGTCGGTGATGTAAGCTAAATATCTAGTGCACCCACTAGATATTAGCTTTCTTGGTTTCATGGAGCTCATTACCATGTCGGATAGCCTAGGAGTATGGTCCACATACTCGAACTGGTCTTCTTCTCCAGACCCAAACACCATGTCGGATTTGGCCTTCGTTGAACATTGCTAACATTTTGACCCCGATTATCATTCAGGTTAGCCCTTTGCTTGTTTGAATTTATTTTACCTTGATTTTGGTTTTGACCAAGTCTAGGTCCTTGATTCGGCTTACTGCTTTGACTGGTTTGATTATTCTTTTGAGTTTGTTTGGCCTGCTCTCTTTCCTTCTTCTTATCTTCCCACGCTTTGTTTATTTCTTCTCTAGAACGGCCCAGACAGTGTTCTGCTCTCATCACCCTGCCAACATAATCAGCTACTGTGTATGGTGGGGTCTCCACACTTTCCACTAATGTCACTATGTTGGCCCAAAACATATCAATCATGCGTCGTACCCATTCACTCTCGGTTGGTACCAAGTGAGGACATAGCCGGGCTAGTCTATCAAACTTGAGGCAAGCCTTGGTCACTGACATGTCTCCCTACTTCAAATCATTGAACTCCCTCTATTGAACTCGAAGGGTGTCCAGATTGAAGAACTTCCTATTAAACTCCTCTAGTGTCACAACCGAGAAATTTTACTGTCTTCAGAAATTTTGTATAATATGTGTACACAATAATTTTTATGTATATAATCATAAAACATATGTTTTAATACTATTTAGAATGCAACAAAATATTCCAACCATGCCAAAGCGAGTGTGAGTAAGAACAGAAAATTTTACCGAACCGAAATCGGACAAATGATGCCTTTCTGGTTTCAAAATTTTTAGAAATATACTGTATGGCACTAAAGGACGAAATACTTACGGTATGAATTTTTAGGCAAACCGGAGTGAATTAAGGAAAACCGATCGCACGAACAGCCTTAAAAACTCGTCTACATGATTTTGGTGCAAAGTCGTTCGGTTTGACTTTTAGTCAAAAAGTTTGACCAAGATAATTATGTGGAGTCAAAGATTTAATGTGAAACTTTGAATGGATGTATGGATACATCCAGATCTAAGGGCTAGGGTTTAAAGTCACTTTGATCCAATGGTTAGGATGCAAAGTCAACACCAAAAACTCAAAAATCGAACAAAGCAAATTCAAGATGATTCTAGGGATGAAAGGTGGCGAAGTTTTAGAGGAAAATCGGAAAAAAATCTGCCCATTTTTATTTAATTGCAAAATAGCCCTTAAAAGTTTGAAAAATTACACAAAAAGCTTGCAAAAAGGTCCCTAAAAGTGTTGCAAATTGGTCCCTCCTTTTTGGCTTCAAATACACACGGTTTTCGCATGAAAGAAACTAGAGAAATTCTGGTTCTTCAGCCCCCATTGCAGCCGTGTATCCCTCCCCCAAAAACCAAGTAATTTTCTTTGAGTTTTCTTTAAGAAAGTGTGCAAAAATTGATTTCCAAGCTCGAGAGATCAACATAGCAAGGTGAGCTTCTATTTTTCCAAGTTTTCTTTTCATTTTTCTTGGGTGAAAACCGTGGGACATGGGGCTGTGTTGAAGTTAAAATTTTAGATTTTGTTGGTTAGTTTTGGTGTTATAAATCATGTGAAAAGAAATGATAAAAGAAAGAGATGAAATAGAATTAAAAAACACCAACTTTGGTGCTTGGTTTTCAATAAAAATCCATGGTTCACCATGCATGGAAAGTGAAAATGGTTGCATCAAATTTGTTGTGTTAGTGTATTAATATGTTTTTGAGACAAAGAAAAGCTTGGAAATGATGTTTAGTTAGCATTAGAAACAAGAATAAAAAGTTTGATCATGGTGGCATGTGAAACCGTGTATGTGTGTATGTGTATTGGTGAATGAAAATTTTATATTAAGTTTTGATTTTTAATGGTTTGATAATGAAGTTTGATGTGGGAAATTGATGAGAAAAGGAAGAGAACATGTAAATAAATTTTTGTGCTTGATTACCTAAAAGAAAACCGTGGCTTTCCAAAGGAATAAAATGCATGAAATTTTGATGGATTAGATTAGTTTTGTGTTGTAATGAATATGTATTGATGTGGAAAACTTAATGACAAAAAAAAATGAGGTTTTGAAACAAAATTTTTTTTTAGGTTTTCTTAACGAAACCGTGTAAAGGTTATGGGTAAAAATGTCATTTGAGCATGATATGTTATGGAATGAAACAACGTGGAAATTGTGGTTTAAACAGGGCTTAAAAATGAGAAAGAACGTGTCACGGCCCAAAATTTAGACACGTGACACGGCAGCCAAATCATAATATTAACCCGAGATTTAAGGAAAACATTTATTACAAAAACAACGGGTCAATATTATAATTTAGCTAAGCCTAATAATAAAGTAGCATCATAACCACAAAACAAAATAAAGTAGAAAGTAAATACCTTTTAATGCGGAAATCAAACACAAAATCGGTTTTCAAAAGAAATTACCAACAATAAATATTCCCAAGCATAGAATTTAAATAACGTGAAATAAAGTCCAAACTTAATGTCTCATTACATCAGAACGAGAAACAGAAAGAAGAAGATGGAGAAAACGGATAGCATCATCCTCAGTAGAAACGGATAGCTCAACGATTTTCGGAACTGCTACCTCCCGCACTTGGAAGTAGTCATTTCGAAATCACAAAGAAAAAGGGACGTGAGCGCTGGCTCAGTAGGACAGAAACAAAAGTGGGTTAACAGATAACATTTAAAAGTATGGCATAATATTCGTTTCCAAAAATAATCAACAATTTAAAAAAAATACATGACATAATAATCATAAAAAAAAAAAAATCAACAATTTCGTGAAAAAACATTTTTAATACAAGTTTTATTCTGCTGAGGACTTAGCGTAGCTGCAATATACGTGCCCCAATATTAAAATAATAAATCATTAAAACAAACCATCATATTATGAGTGAGGACTTGTCGTAGCTATAATATACGTGCCTCGAATTGAATTATCCTAGATCATCTCGTTACTGTCTAAATAGGCCGAACGGCCCTGCGCAGGTTTAGGGACCTTCCCTCATGGCGTCAACTTTGGGACGCACGCATCATTTACAATGATCGTGAACTAGAGCTCAATTATGTTCACCGGATTATTCAAAAGATGGTATTTACCAAGTTATATTATGCCATAAATCAAAACACGTTTTAAAATACACATTTAATTACCAAAAACATTGCATGCGTTTATTTCATCAAAAACAATATAATAATTTCATAAACTAAAAACAGCATGCCATCGATAAAACAGGGAAATTTAAAACACTTGACTACTCCCAGAAAAGGCTAGAACGTCCTACCTCGATTATCGCACAAGCGTTACGATAACGTGATCCACAAATCCAGCAAGAACGTCAAATAAATCCTATAATCACAACATATGATCAGTCTAGGTCTAGACATAATCATCCAATCATTTTAGTGTGCCACAAAAGATTTCAAAACGTTTAATAAACATTTGGGATTTAAAATTTGTGAAAAACTCTAAGTTAGGATATTTCTGGACATGGACAGACTGACCTAGGCTGATTGTAAAATCAATATTAATTTATTTTTTATCCCAAAAATTCTAAATTTTTAATATGTTAAACTAGACATCCGTAGCTTTAATTCCATGTAATTTGTATAATTTTTTGACATCATTTGGTCATTCAACTAGGCCAAAAACCGAGGGTTGTTTTCAGGCATAAAAATCTGGGTTTCAGTTTCAGTTCAAAACCTGGCAGTTCTGTCCGTCTATCTTAGAAAAATATTTTGACTAGGCAAACGGATGAGTTTGGTTCTGAAATTTTGTAGGCATTTAGGGGACATCTTGAATTTAATTTTAGGCTCAAGAATCACTCAAAAATCGTTTTTAAATCTCAAGTTATGGCCGACACAAATTTAGTGTTCATATGGTAATTTTCCAGATTTCCGTTTTTCTGTGTCCGAATTTCGATTAGCCTCAAACCAATTCAATTTTCATCCAATGATCACGAAATTTTGTGGAAAACCGTATTTATATGTCATTAACACAACCCAAGAATCAAATTGACAAAATCATAAAATCTTACACATATGATAATAGGGTTTTTGAAAAGGGGATCAATGAGGCAAAATTTTAGGGTTTGAGAGAGAAATCACACCTTGTTTGTGCTGTACTATTTTTGATGTTTGGTCTCCCTTTTGGCTGAATTTGTGTGAGTGTTGGAGTCTTCAAAACAGTAGGGAAACAGTGGAGAAAACCATATAAAATTTCGGATTTGAAATCAAAAGGAAAAAGGAAGGAAAAAAATTTTGATTTCTCACCTTGTTTTTGTCTCAAAGATTGTTGAATTTTTGAGCTGCCTTTTGGTGAGTTTTGTTTGCTATTTTGGGTGTGTTTTGGGAGAGAAAATTCAGAGAGGAGAGAGGGGAAAGCTGGCCGAATGTTTGAGGGTGAAAGGAAGGGTGAATGAGAGTTAAAAGGGGGTTTTTATACTAGGTTTTTCTTTCCCTTTCTCTTCCTTATTTGGCTGAAAATTGTAAGGGGCAAAAGGGAAAGGTTTTGTGCTATTTTGAGGCTAGGGTTTTCTCTCTTATTTCCCCTTAAGTGGCCAAAATTATCCCTTAGTTTTTAAGGAAAAATAATTTGAATTTTGATTGAGTTTTGACTTAGCTTTTAATTCAATAAAATCTCCTTTATTTCCTACACTTTATGGCCAAATTTCTTCTTTATATCTAAGGAATGAAATTTGAATTTGAATCCTCCTTGGATTTGTGGAATTTAAATTTTAATTAAAATCCCAAGTGATGGCCGAATATTTTAGGGTTTCTTTTTTGAAGTTCAAATTGTTGACTTTTTGAGCGGAATTTGACTAGGAAACCAACCTAGGGTTTCCAAAAGGATTTTTAATTTATTTTTGGCACACTAATTTTATTTAAATTATATATTGACCCTTAAATAAAATTTAAGGCGTCACAGAACGGGTTGAAATCCCGTTAGAAATACTTAGGTTTTAACGGAAAATTTTACGTAAAAAGTTTATAACTTTTGCGTAAAATTAGGTTTTTAGTATAGTACGTGGCATGTTAGAATATGATAGATGGTTTTGAGACGTTCCCTAAATGCCAGGAACCTAGGATTTTAGCGGAAATACCGCCAAAATTTTTATAACGGCACGAAGGGAAAAGAGGGGTAAAATATGGGTCGGGATTTGAAAACCCAAGCCCCTCGGTGACCTAGGCTCTAGAAAGGGCAAGGGACGATTTTCAAAGTAGTGAAATGTCCATTTGAGGTCCCGAACGGTTAGAAAAACGAGAAACGACCCTGATGGTCGAAATAGTACCACCCGAGGGTCGGGTGAACAGTAACCTGAGCATTTCACTAAGAAATGTCGTAAAAGCTCAGTAAGACCTAAGAAAAAACTATTTTATGATTTTTGGGACTAGAAAACCTAGTTAAAATGTTAAAGTGGAAATTTTACGATCTAAGGTCCCGTTAGGGGCAAAATGGTCATTTTGACCGAAAATTTTAGAAAGGTCAAAAGAGAAGCGTTGAACCCCATAGAAGGTCATTTTATGACTTTTGGGTTGAAAAATGTCAGTCTAAATAATAAAATAAAATGTTCACAGTCTAGGTCAGAATTACTATTTATGATAAATAGTACTATTCATGGTCAAAATTACTATTTATCATTTTGACCAAAATTTTTGAACTACTCGGCAAAGATCATTAGAGTCCTAGAGCAGCCTAAATAGGATTTTAAAGGTCAGAATCAAAATTTAAGTCAAATAAACGAAGAAAAACCCTACTAGGGACAAAACGGTAATTTTACCAAAAGTTTGAGGCAAGATGGTAATTTTGCAAAGAGGTTCCAAAAAGGTCTAAATAGGATTGTTCAGGCTTTAAATACTGTCCTAAGGCTTTAATTAAGTTGTTAAAAGCCAAAGTTCAGATTTTAGTTAAACAAAAGCTATTTAATAAAATGTAATTAACCGACGACCTTATTGACTATAGGAAACCCGACCGGAGATGGGTACAGGAGTTCAAAGGACTCAAGAAAGCTTACTTTAGCCCAAACACTATAAGTACAGACATTTACATGTCTACTTACAAACTGACTTACTATAGAATTATGTTTATATATAGTTATATATATGTGATGGTGTAATAATCTAACATGTTCACCAAGTTAGAAAAGTATAAAAAGCTAACGTAAAGAAAAATAAATGTAAGCAAGATAATAAGATTGAAAATGTAAAGTTGGTGTACCGGCCTCCCCAGTGTAAAGTTTAAAGATAGCCTCCACCCCAGTGTGTGGTGCTACCCCAAGTGTGGTAGTTAAAGGCTTAATGTGCTACCCCAAGTGTGCTAGTGTAAAGATTGATCTTGGGGTTGATTGGTGGGTCGCTCCCCCTTTCCTCCATTGGTCTGTGCGCATTAGGTATGTTCAACCATGGGCCCTCAACTGAAAGATAAAGAAAGAAAAGAAAAGAAAAGAAAAGAAAAAAGTTAGAAAAGAAAGAACGAAGAAATCATAAGAATAGAAAATAGACACACATAACAGACTAACCTTAAGTGTTAGGCATGAATCATGTTTTACCTGTATGTTTATACTTACTAAGCTCTAGCTCACTAGTCTATTCGTGATGTAGGTAACAAAGGTAAACAACCTGCATTATGAAGAGAGAGCAAAAGGACTGGCAGGTAGATTCTTACAGTGTCATGGACGGGCTGTGGATCTGTTTCGCAAATCATCCACTATGAAAAGAGTGTAGTACAAGAATATGTGTATAAATGTATAAAGACAAGACAAGTGTTCTATGTATAAAGTGAAGTAAATTTAAAGATATACTTATGTAATAAAGTATGTTTATATTATTAAGTATTTTCAAGTAAACAAGACTGCAAGTATTTTACAAAAAAATATATATATATCACGGTTTTTCAAATACCAATCTTTTAAAAGAAAAGCAAGTTAAGTAAGAGGAAATAAAGAGCAAAGAAAGAAAGAAAGAAAGAGAATGGACGACTCGAGCAAGTCGGGTGGCCCACATCTAGGAAGTTGTTCCATGTCATTATTCGAGCATTTCTTCGCATCCTTACCATTTCCCACCAGTATTGTGCATCCTTCTTCAGCATATAGGAGGCACAAAGAACCTTTTATTGGTTGGTAAGGTTCATGAACTCAAAGATTATTTGGATTGAAGCCAACCATTCTTCTGCTTCTAATGGGTCTATCGAGCCCTCAAACTCCTGCGGTTTCATCTTTCTAAACCGCTCATATAAAGGCTCCTGATTAACTATGGCTTGGGCACCAATAGCCACTATTGGCATAGATGGCATTGGTGGCATTGCTGGTTTCGGTGCTGGTTGTGGTTCTGGCATTGGTGCTTGGGGTAGAGGTGCTTAAGGTAGCAAAACTCCACCTACGTCAACTGGTCCAGGGTTCCTTAGGGCTAACATATCTCGTATCCTCTGATTTTCTTGCTTTTGTGCATCTAATCATGCTTGTATATTGGCTAGCATGGTGGCAAACCTGGCCTTTTGGCCTGCCCTAGCCGTTATAGCTCATGTACGAACCATGTTGTCGTGTACTACCTATTATAACAAATAACAACATGGTTTAGTGCTTTTAAAAAAAAAATAACTTAATTAAATATTATCTTACTTGGACTATGCAGAGCAGATACCTAAAATGTCGTGGAAGGTCGATGGAAGAACCGCTTGCTCTGATACCAACTCTTATTGGTGACCTGACTTGCTCAGGGCGTCGACTACCTTTTTTTTTTCTTACTCTTACGTAACATAGTTTTACTTTTTATTTTATGGAGACATATTTGAAGAACATACTTTTAGTTTTAGAAATTGTGTGTGAAAAACTGTAGATTTTTTTTCTTTAAACAAAATATAATCTACTGAAAATACATATATACATATACATGACTTGTAACATACATATAAATTTTCTTGTTCTCTTTCTTTACATATTCGTTAAACTTTTCTTTCTTCTTTTCTTTCGCAGCAGAAAACTTAATGGGTCCACTTCCCTATCCATGACATCTTGAGAATCTGTCCGCTAGTCTATCAGCTACTTTCTTCATTGTGCTGGCTGCTTACCCTTGTCACCTACACCACAAACAGACTAGTGAGCTAAAGCTCAGTAAGTATAAACATACATACAAAACCGATATGAGTGTAGCAACTAGGGTTAACATTGCTATACTTTCTTTTCTACAATAGCGTTTCTTGTTAGGCCTTACATACCTTGATTTCTGACCTCTTTATATTTCTTCTTATGAACTATACTGTTTTGCTCTTTATCTATCTTTTCTTTCCATATATTCTATCATTAATTTCTTTCTTTTCTTTCTCTCTTAACTTTCATTACTTTCTTTACTTTCACTTATGGGCCTGATGTTAAACGTACCGAATGCGTGTAGACCAATGGGAGGAGGGGGAGCGACCCAGCATCCTACCTCATGGTCATCTTAATCCATCGTATTTTATGGATGGATTGTAGCTACCATACCTTTTGGGTAAGGGTCAACTAACCACCGCTTTTTTAGGTAACACCACATTCTGTGTGGGGGCTATAGACCTGAAAACCTCTCTCACAGACGCTGGTATGCTAACACTTAACTTTTAAATCTTATTATCTTGCTTATTTGCATTTTTGATCATTTTTTTCCCTAAACTTTTCATCTAGACCCAAATTGTATTTTTATACAATTTAGTCAGTATAGTTAGTATAACTAGTCAATTCGTGGGTAGACAAGTAAATGCCTGTACTTACAAAACTTGGGCTAACATGGTCATCCTTGGGTCCGTCGCAGTTTTGTCCCTATATCTTGTCATGTTTCCTACAGACAACAATGTTGTCGATTAATTATATTTTTATTAAACTACTCTTGTTTTGCTAAAATCTGTACTTGGCTTCTTAAATCGTAATTAAAATCTTATGACTGCATTTAAAGCCTTAACGGTCCTTTGTAGACCTTAACGGTCCCCCCCTTTTTGTTTTTTATACACGGCCGTGTCCATGACCGTATACCTCTCTGTCTATTGAAGTTCCTCCTTACATGGCCATGTTACATGGCCGTATGAACTATACATTACATATACACGGCCTGATATACGGCCGCCTCTCTGTGATTTATTTCCTCACAACATGGCCATGTAACCTACTCGTGTAGCCTGTACATTGCATGTACATGGCCTGATACATGGCCGTGTCTTCGGCTGTGTACCTCTTTGGAATTTATTCTCTCATAACATGGCTGTGTAACCTACCCATGTAGCCTATACATTGCATGTACACGGCCTGATACACAATCGTGTATCTAGCCGTGTACCTCTCTATGATTTGTTTTCTCACAACATGGCCATGTGGTTTGGGCGTGTTCAGGATTTTTTTTTTCTTATTATACACCGGTGTACTAAAGTACACGCCCTGTACTGTACAAAACTTAGATTTTTGTCTTAAAATCTTAGTTATGACTATTCTAAACTCAACAATCATAACTTAATAATTTTTCTTAGGCTTTTTTCTTAATCTTTACCATATTATTTCTCATTTTACTCTTTACTATCTCTCGGGGATACTATTTCAAAACTTAGTCATTAGTCCTCTCTTTCTCATATTTAGAAGCTCCAAATGGACATTCGATTAATTCTTAAAACGTCCGTCATCCTTTTCTCCTTCTTACGTTACTAAGGGCTCGGGTTTTTAACCTAAACCCTATTTCCTCCTCATTTCTCAAAATATCTTTTTGTGTCATTCTTAAAATTTTTAGCAGTATTTCCGCTAAATTTCTAGGCTCCCGGCGTTTAGGAAACAGCTCGAAACCATCTATCCTAGTTCACCTACCATGTACTATATCAGAGGCTTAATTTTACGTACCACGTTCTAAACATTTTATGTAAAATGCTTATCTAAACACATTGTCCATCATAAAACTTATGTAATCATATTTAGTCACATGATTGTTATCGTATATCTTTTTACGTAAACTTTCCTAACAATTTTCTCATGCCAAATCCTTTTTCTTGGACCATCAACCAATAACATACAATCAAGGTTTCACAATCCATCACATATTTGTCCTAAAATAATGATTTCTTTAGCTAAAGTAGTCTTCATAAGACTTTTTGATAACATCAAAATAAACAATCATCGTGTTTTGAACAAATTTATTTTTACTCATCATTCTACACATGAAGCTCTTGATTTTTTCTTAAAAATATGCTTCAAAATTCTTGTTTTTAGATATCAAACACACTAATTTTTCACAACTAACCTTTCTAATTAATCTATCAACCAAAACCACCAAGTTTTCAAACAAAATTTTATCATCCATCCTTCACTTAAGAACCATAAATTTTAACCCAAAACTCACAAGAAAATTAAGTGGTTTGTGATTACCTTGTTACTAAAGATGTCATCTTGCTCCTAGAAGGTTGTGGTTGCAGTTTTGTTGTGAAATTTTGGAGAAAAACTTAGAAAGGGGGAGGGGCATACATAGTTTCTTTTGGCTGCTCAAGGGATGAATATTTGCATCAAAATGGCTAAGTAATTTAGTTCTTTCTTGCCTAAATCAGATCACCCTTATAAGCTAAGGAAAACCAAGTTAATTCATCTTCCATCCAATGAAATTTTAACACCTAATAACCTTAATTCTTTCCAAATATTCAAAAATCAAAATTCCTTAATTTTGTCACTTTTTGGACCATTAGATCAAAAGCACACTTAATCTTGGCCCTTAATCTTACCTACCACCCTTGTTACTTTTTGATAATTAAAATATAACATCATAAAAACAAAGTCATACTTTGACTTTTACTATTCATATTAATTTGATAACTTTTTGACCGAAAACCAACTCGGGTGAAACTTTCCCGGAATCGCCCCGGCAGGTTACTGGGGTCTCCGGTGCAGTCAGTTTGCCTTATTTTGCTTCCGTTTGTCCAAAATTAATTCCAAAAGTTTTTCATCTTTTCGTGCACGCAGTGTACCATTTAGGGTTTTCGATACCAATTTGGCACCATTCTTCCCATTTTTGGTTTGGTAATAATCTATATCTCAAAATTCCTAACTTTTAACACTATTAGAACATTTTGTTTCATTCTAAACAGTATCAAATCATTCGTTTTGTATTTTTAAATGCAAAAATCATGGTATTACATTGTATATATTTCTGAGAATGGTGAATTTTCTCGGTCATTACAATATGTACATATATGACTGGGTTGAAAGGTCATTTTGAGAAAAAGGCCTTAAAGTTGATATGTATATAGATGTTAATGTTAGGAATGCCCTAAGCATTAGAGACATTTTGACGTATTTATTTTGAATTGGATAATAAAATTATATATAGAGGTTATTCTTATATTACTGTTTGTCCTTATTCTATTTACATGTTAAAGTAAATGTAAGCAAATATGGCTCACTGACTGCTTGTGTTAAAACTGTTAGAATGTTGCATGCAATGGACTTTTGCATGCGAGAAGACAATGTTCTAAAGTAAGCAGTCTAAACTAAGGTCTATAGTCTATGGGGTTAGACCGAGCATCTAACTCATGTTAACACTATTATGTTGTCTAAAGCCATGGTGGGGACAGTTTGTTTTGACTGTTCGGAGCATAGACTCCTAAGTACAGACATATATATGTTGCTTGGTGGTGACATATTAGACCAAGACTAAAGCATGATTGATCTACGTAGTTTGCTATAAGTGGATCAATCTGCTTTTGACGTTCATTGTGCAGTAACCTTAATCCTGAGTAAATGAACTACTTCATGTATATGACTTGTGTACTTTGATGTTCCAATGGCTAAAGCATATCAGAGGTAGTAAGCTTATAGACCGGTTCATTGGGTGCATGACTTGTATATGATAAAGGGTTTGTTTATAGATATCAGAATCATAGCTCCAAGGAGTTAAAGGTATCCTCTTAAAGGCATTATACTGGATGTGAAAATGGACAAGGCCTTAGGTTGTTTGCTGGGCAGATGACTTCTTATTCACATATGGTGAATAATAATTTTTTTATTCGGTAGTATAGTGAAACTTTAAGACAGCCTGATTAGTAGGATTAAATGGACTTTGTCCTAAGGCTGATCATAGATATCATATGAGGGTTCTGCATGTATGATAAGGTCATTAGACAGTAGCTCGTCACAGGCTTACGTAATGCGGCATATAGTTGGGAGTTTAGTTTCAGGTTTATAGTGGTGTGACTCTAAAATTAGTGATCATATGATTGAGTTGTTCGGTACAGAATGATGATCATATGGATTCATGGGAGCCCGATTATATATGTCCAATTGGTCTGTCTACTAGCTCTACATAATTCCTTAACGATTGGCAAATTGATTTATGTATGCTTATTGGCTAGTTGATTATGCATGGATGGTGTTTACATAGGATTAGGATGGTGGACAAGATTCTCTCCGGTTGAATTCATAATTTGTTTTGAATAATAAAGTACACAATTATTCGAATTCGAAATAAAGTTGCTATGATTTTATTTGAGATTGGATTGGAGTCGTAGAAAATTATCTATGAGGGCAAAATTTGATATACAACTTTTTGTGGATTTTGAAATTTGAATTTTGAATTTTGAAATTTAAATTTTGAATTTGAAATTTAAATTTGAAATTCAGATTTGAAATTTGAATTTGAATTTGAAATTTGAAATTTGAAATTTGAAATTTGAATTTTGAAATTTGAAATTCAAAATTTGAATCATAGTCCAAGTGAAATTCAAATTCTTTGTGGATAATTCCGCAAGGTTAGAATTCGAATTTGAGTTGGATTATGGAGAGGAAAATCTTGTTTAAATCCTACTTGAATTTTGAATCCCAATCCTAACTAACTTGGTTGAAAATTTTGAGGAATATCTTCCTAGAATTTTCAGATTTTTTGCGGATAAGGTTCAGGAAAAAATTCAAGTTTCAATCCCAGTTGAATTTGGATTCTTTCCTCCCTGGAATTGGTCGAAAATTTTGAGGGAATCTCAAGGGAGATTTTCGATTTTAATTGGATAAGGATGAGATAAAATTCAAGCTAGAAAATCCTATTTGAATTTTGATTCTCCTCACACTTTAATAGATGATTCTGGATAGGTTTATGGCCTTAGAGAAATTTGGTTTTATTGGTGAGTGAGGAGATAAAATTCAAGTTAAAATCCTGTTTGAATTTTGAATACAGAATCCTAAAAATTGGCTGAATTTTTTAGTTGGGATAAGGCTAAGATTTTCAGATTTTGTGTTGTGGATAAGGGAGAAAATCTTCTCCTAATCCAATTCGAATTCAGAGGAACACCTCATGTAAGTCTATAAATAGAGGTCCTGCCACTCCAGTTCTCTTAGACCACAGACTCTCAAGTGAGCAGGTTTATTGTTACATAACTCACCATGACAATAAGTTCTTTAGAGATTTGGATGGCTGGAAGAAGACTAGTAGTGCTAGCATACCGATCAAGGAACCGAGTGGCCACACACTCAGCCATCCGGGAATTGGAGAATAATAGAGAAGGCTAGTTGGTTGAAGCCCTCCAGTCATTCTCCTCCTACAATTGGCGTCCTCTTGAGGTATGAGTTTTATTGTTGTTAATTTATTGTATATGGCATCATGAGATATTTAACGATCTTGAAAAATTTTTATTATTCCGCTGCACCGCTCTGATGCACTTTACTGATTTTTTCCTACAATTGATATCAGAGCCATCTTGTGACTATGCCATGCACATAAATAGACAATTAGTTAGTCTTTTTATTTTTGTATGGATTTGATATTTAGAGAGTGGCATTCTAGGATTCCTTTATGTTGTTGTCATATATTATGTATGTAGTATGTGGTTATTTTAATTTCTTAAATTATTAAAAGCATGCTTGATTTATGCTGGTTATGGTTCCTTAGAATTTAAAAAATTGTATCAAGGATTTTTTATGTAACCATGGGAGCAGTTTATCATCACCGTAATTTTCCCATAGATTTTAATTATTTGTCTCTTAGAATTATTATGATTAGAATTTTTGTTCACCGGAAATGGTTTAGGAAATTTTATGTAATTATTCTTGGAGGAGATTGAAGTTTGAAGACCGTAATTTATTTTTCCCAAAAGTTAAATTTAATTTAAAGGTTGAAATTTTGATTGTGTGGAAAATTCTAATTTAATTAGGATTCAAATTAATTTTTAGAGATCCTAATGGGTAAATTGGAATATAGCACGGAAATCGATGACCAACCCCTCGGGATGGACCACCAGCCGTGGTAGGGCTGCAGCCCCACCCTCGGGCAGGATGGGGCTGTAGCAGCCCCTACCTATGGCTGCACCACCCACGACCGAGGGTGGCCGTGTTAGGAAATGCCCTAAGCATTAGAGACATTTTGATGTATTTATTTTGAACTGGATAATAAAATTATATATAGAGGTTATTCATTACATTGCTATCTGTCCTCATTTTATTTACATGTTAAAGTAAATGTAAGCAAATATGGCTCCCTAACTGCTTGTGTTAAACTGTTAGAACGTTGCACGCAATGGACTTTTGTATGCGAGAAGACAATGTTCTAAAGTTAGCAGTCTAAACTATGGTCTGTAGTCTATGGGGTTAGACCGAGCATCTAACTAATGTTAAGACTATTATGTTGTCTAAAGCCTTGGAGGGGATGGTTTGTCTTGACTATCTGGAGCTGGACTCCCAAGTAGAGACATAGATATGTTGCTTGGTGGTGACATATTAGACCGGGACTAAAGCGTGATTGATCTACGAAGTCTGCTTTGAGTGGATCGATCTGTTTTTGACGTTCATTATGCAGTAACCTTAATCCTGAGTAAAAGGACAGCTTCATGTATATGACTTGTATACTTTGATGTTCCAATGGCTAAAGCGTCTCAGAGGTAGTAAGCTTATAGACCAGTTCGTTGGGTGCATGACTTGTATACGATGAAGGGTTCGTTTACAGATATCGGAATCATAGCTCTAATGAGGAGTTAAGGGTATCCTCTTAAAGGCATTATACTAAATGTGAAAATGGACAAGACCTTGGGTTGTCTGCTGGGCGGATGACTTCTTATTCACATATGGTGAATAATCATTTTCTTTATTCGGTAGTATAATGGAACTTTAAGATAGCCTGATCAGTAGGATTAAATGGACTTTGGCCTAAGGCTGATCATGGATATCATATGAGGGTTCTACATACATGACAAGGTCATTGGACGATAGCTTGTCACAGGCTTACGTAATACGGTATATAATTGGGAGTCCAGTTTCAGGTTTATAGTGGTGTGACTCTGAAATTAGTGATCATATGATTGAGTTGTTCGGTAAAGAATGATGATCATATGGATTTGTGGGAGGCCAATTATATATGTCCAATCAGTCCCTCTACTAGCTCCACATAATTCCTTAACGTTTGGCAAATTAATTTGTGTATGCTATTGGCTATCTATTATGAATGAATGGTGATGACATAGGATTAGGATGGTAGACAAGATTCTCTCCGGTTGGATTCAGATTTTATTTTGGATAATAGAGTACATAATTATTCGAACTCCAAATAAAGTTGCCATGATTTTATTTGAGATTGGATTGGAGTTGTAGAAAATTATCTATGAGAACAATAATTTGAAACACAACTATTTTGTGGATTTTGAAATTTGAATTTTGAAATTTGAATTTTGAAATTTGAATTTGAAATTTGAATTTTAAATTCGAATTTGAAATTTGAATTTGAATTTGAAATTTGAAATTTGAAATTTGAATTTGAAATTCGAATTTGAAATTGGAAATTCAAATTTTTGAATCACAGTCCAAGTGGGATTTGAATTTGTTGTGGTAAATCCACAAGGAATGAAATTCGAATTTGAGTTGGATATGGAGAGGATAGTCTTGTTAGAATCCTACTTGAATTTTGAATCCAAATCCTAACTAAAGTTGGACAAAAATTTTGAGGATTATCCTCAATGATTTTCAGATTTTTTATGGATAAGGTTCAAGGAAAAATTCAAGTTTCAATCCCAGTTGAATTTGGATTCTCTCCTACCAGATAATAGCCAAAATTTTGGAGTGAATCTCCTAAGAGATTTTCGTTATTTTGGATAAGGATGAGATAAGATTCAAGCTTGAAAATCCTAGTGGAATTTTGATTCTCCCTTATCTAAAAGTGGCCGAATATTTGAGGAGATTTTCTCCTTTGAATTTTTGGATTTTTTGGTTGAAAAAGGGAGATAAAATTCTAGTTAAAATCTTGTTTAGATTTGGATTGGATTTATCCTAAACTGGCCGAATTTTATTGTTGGGATTTTCCCTTGGAAAATTCAGATTTTGTGCTTGTGGATAAGGGAGAATATCTTCTCCTAATCCAATTCGAATTCAGAGGATCACCTCATGCATGTCTATAAATAGAGGTCCTGCCACTCCAGTTCTCTCAGACCACAGACTCTTAGGTGAGCAGGCTTATTGTTGCACAGTCCACCGTGACAATAAGTTCTTTACAGATCTGGGTGCTTGGAAGAAGACTAGCAGTGCTAGCATACCAATCGAGGTTCAGAGTGCTCACACACTCAGCCATTCGAGAATTGGAGAATAGTGGAGAAGGCTAGTTGGTTGAAGCCCTCCGGTCATTCTCCTCCTGCAAGATTGGCGTCCTTGAGGTATGAGTTTTAATTGTTGTTAGTTTATTATATATGGCATCATGAGATATTTAACGATCTAAAAATTTTTATTATTTCGCTGCGCCATTCTGATATGTTTTTACCAATTTATTCTCCTACAGGCCGTGGCCCCCAAAGGGCTGGCCGCAGCCCATGGCTGCAGGTGATGCCTGCAGCCTGGCGGGCTGCTGCGCCCACCCCGGTGTGCAGCCTGGCGGCTGCTGCGCAGAGCCTAAGCGTGCAGCCTGTGGCTGTAGGCTTGGCCTGCAACTCAGCATGGTTGCACATGGCCTGCGGCCGTGGGTTGCCCGCCCCCCAGGGGCTGGGGGCTACCCGCAGCGGCTGCCGGCCCTTGAGGCCGTGAGGCCAATAGTTCAAAAATCGAAAAATTTTGATTTTCAAATTTGAGATTTAATTTTTAAAGCATGTTTAAAAATATATAATTGAAAATTTGAAATTTTTGAAATTACATATTATTACACATAATATTTAAAATTGTTTAAAAATTTGAATTTGAAATTTAAATTTGAAATTTGAATTTGGAACTTGAATTTGAAATTTAAATTTTTGGAATTTAAATTTTAAATAATTCTTGGGATGAGAAATAAATGGAGAGGCTACATAAAGATGGATACAAGAAGACGGAACAAAATTCAAGACCCAAAGAATGCTTTGGATGGAATTTTGTAATCTTTATTTTCTTTGTTCTAGGATGGAACCATGGCTGGGTTATTTTTCCGTCAATTATTTTTTCTATGATATGTCATGAATGTATAAATGTATTGATGGATGTTATGTATACATATTTGATAACATGTCAAAACTTGCATGTCGCTCATACTATATTGATCATACATATTTGCCAAAACTTGCATGTTTTTCAAAATATTAAGTGGGAGAGGGTTTCAAACAAAACCCACGATCTCCATTGTTGATCCATATGTAAAAGCATGGTAACGCCTCGCATCAGTTTTGCCCTGACCATACCTCTCGGTAGGTGTTTACTGTCGCCAGTATACTAGGTTGGATCTCCTATGTGGAAAACGTGTTCGAGCACGATTCTATTTATGACCACCCCTCGGTGGCTCGGTAGGACGTGGATCGGGCTACGTAAACAATGGTTATACACTCAAGACTCATTTAGTTATTAACCTTCCCTACAAGCTCTATTAACTGGCTAAAATAAGCGGTTATTAATATATGTCTTAACCTTGGAGGATTAAAGGCAACATATATTAATTGGACGGGGTCCATGTTCCGGCTATTTGTTTTCATGACCACCCCTCGGTGGCTTGGGGCAATAGGTGCTGAGAATTACCGTTGCAATGCTACATGTTTTTCAAGTTTCATGTAGGAACATACTTGTATGTTTTATTTGCTAAATTATCTGTATATTTGCTTGGGCTTTGTAATGATGTCTAGTATAATTTTATTTCAGTTCAAAATGTCATCGACACCCCTTATTTCAATACTCACCTAGAATAAACTGAATGGCGATAATTATAAGGATTGGAAAAGAAATCTGTTAATAGTTCTCAGCTGCGAGAGACACAAGTTCGTACTAGATGAACCATGCCCACCAGGGCCAAAACCTGACACACCGATTGAGGAGGTCCTGGTTGCCTATACTCGTTGGAGAGAATCCAATGATATAGCTCGATGCTACATACTTGCTAGCATGACGAGTGCTTTACAAAAGCAGCATGAGACTTATCAAGTTGCTGGGGAGATCATGGAAAATCTGGAGGACATGTTCGGAGGCCAAGAAAAGTTAGCTCGACAGTCCGCTATCACCAGTATTATGAACTCTAAGCAAAAGGCAGGTACTCTGGTGAAGGACCATATGATCACTCTAATGGGATTCTTCGCTGAGGCTGCCGAAAACGATGCTGAGTTGGACTACAACACCCAGATCGAGATGGTGTTCAAAACTCGATCTAAAGATTTTGTGGGGTTTAAGGCCGCATACAATCTGGCGACAAGGGAGTTAGGACTAACTGAGCTCATGAAGTAACTTTAGGCTTATGAGCGGATGACCAGGGATGGGGATGCTGTCCAATCCAAAGGTGAGGCCAATTTGGTAGAATCTTCCAAACCCTCACGGAAGAGGAAGAGGCCAAATCAGAAGCAAGCGGCTTCCAGTTCTTCTAATCCTCCTGTCTCGGATGGGAAGAAGAAGAACAAGAACAAGAAGCCCAGGGACCCTAAAAAGTCCAAGTGCTTCCGTTGTGGGAAGGTAGGTCACTTCAAGAAGGCTTGCCGGGAAATCCTAGCCGCCAAGGGCAAGGAAGGTAAGGAACTTCTTTACTCGGAAGCGTGTTTGGTGGAAGAATCAAAAGACACTTGGGTCATTGATTCGGGTGCCACTAATCATGTTTGTGTTTCTATGCAGGGGTTCGTGGAAACGAGAAGTCTACATGATAGGAGCCTCTCGTTGTGAACTGGGGACGGCAGCTTGGTGGTGGCTGAGGCAGTGGGAGATGTTTACCTTTACTTTGATCAATTTAGGTTTATTTTATTGAAAGACTGTTTTTTTGTTCCTAATTTTAGGAGGAACCTTATATCGGTAGCTTGTTTAATAAAGGATTCTTATTCAGTTTCTTTTAGTAAAAGAGTTGATATTCGTAGAAATAAGTCTTTTATCTATTCTAGATGGATGGATGGAAACCTATATTTGATTAAACCAAAGATGTACTCACTTCTTGACACTGAATTAATAGATAACTCTAAAAGGTTGAAAGTTTCTCACTCTAACAAGGCGTATCTTTGGCATTTAAGACTTGGTCATATTAATCAGGATAGGATTCAAAGATTGGTGAAAGATGGTCCTCTGGAATCTCTGGAGGAGATACGTCTTCTCCAATGTGAGTCTTGTCTAGAGGGTAAAATGACTAAGAAGTCTTTTGGAGCTAAGGGTACAAGGGCTCAGGAGCTCTTAGAAATTGTTCGTACTAACGTATGTGGCCCCATGAACGTCACAGCACGAGGAGGGTTCGAGTATTATGTTTCTTTCATAGATGATTATTCGAGGTATGAATATGTGTATCTAATGCACCACAAGAGCGAAACCTTTGATAAGTTCAAAGAGTATCATGCGGAAGTGGAAAAGCAATTAGATAAATCCATAAAGACACTTCGATCTGATCGAGGTGGCGAATATCTCTCCGACGGATTTCTAGGACATCTTGTAGAGAACAGGATATTATCCCAATTGACAACACCTGGTACTCCACAACAGAATGGTACTCTGGTAAAGGACTATATGATCACTCTAATGGGATTCTTTGTTGAGGCTGCCGAGAATGGTGCTGAACTAGACTACAACACCCAGATCGAGATGGTGTTCAAAACTCTGTCAAAAGATATTGTGGGGTTTAAGGCTGCATATAATCTGGCGACAAGGGAGTAAGGACTAACCGATCTCATGAAGCAACTCCAAGCTTATGAGTGGATGATCAGGGATGGGGATGTAGTCCAACCTAAAGGAGAGGCCAATTTGGCAGAATCTTCCAAACCCTCACGGAAGAGGAAGAGGCCAAATAAGAAGCAAGTGGCTTCCAGTTCTTCTAATCCTCCTGTCTCGGATAGGAAAAAGAAGAAGATGATCAAGAGGCCTAAGGACCCTAAAAAGTCCAAATGCTTCCACTATGGGAAGGTAGGTCATTTCAAAAAGGCTTGCCAAGAATTCCTAGCTGCCAAGGGCAAAAAAGGTAAGGAACTTCACTATTTAGAAGCGTGTTTGGTGGAAGAATCAAAAGACACTTTGGTCATTGATTCGAGCACCACTAATCATGTTTGTGTTTCTATGCAGTGGTTCGTGGAAATGAAAAGTCTACATGATAGGAGCCTCTCGTTGTGGACCGGAGACGGTAGCTTTATGGTGGCTGAGGCAGTGGGAGACATTTACCTTTACTTTGATGAATTTAGATTTATATTATTGAAAGACTGTTTTTATGTTCCTAATTTTAGGAGGAACCTTATATCGGTAGCTTGTTTAATAAAGGATTCTTATTCAGTTTCTTTTAATAAAAGAGTTGATATTCGCAAAAATAAGTCTTTTATCTGTTCTGGTTGGATAGATGGAAACCTGTATTTGATCAAACTAAAGATGTACTCACTGTTTGACACCAAATTAATAAATAACTCTAAAAGGTTGAAAGTTTCTCACTCTAACAATGCGTATTTTTGGCATTTAAGACTTGGTCATATTAATTAGGATAGGATTCAAAGGTTGGTGAAGGACTGTCCTCTAAAATCTCTGGAGGAGGTACGTCTTCCTCAATATGCGTCTTGTCTTGAGGGTAAGATGACTAAGAGGTCTTTTGGAGCTAAGGGTACTACGGCTCAGGGACTCTTAGAAATTGTGCACACTGACGTATGTGGCCCTATGAACATCACAGCATGAGGAGGGTTCGAGTATTATGTCTTCTTTATAGATGATTACTCAAGATATGGATATGTGTACCTGATGCACAGTAAGAGTGAAACCTTTGACAAGTTCAAAGAGTATCATGCGTAAGTGGAAAAGCAATTGGTAAATCCATAAAGATGCTTCAATCTGATCGAGGTGGCGAATACCTCTCCGATGATTTTCTAGGATATCTTATAGAGAATGAGATATTATCCCAATTGACTGCACCTGATACTCCACAGCAAAATGGTGTAGCCAAAAAGAGAAACAGGACCTTATTAGATATGGTACAGTCCATGATGAGTTATTTAACACTGCCATTATCATTTTGGAGATATGCATTACAGACGGCGTGCTATATTCTGAACCAGATTCCAAGCAAGTCAATTCCCAGGACTCCGTATGAATTGTGGCATGGCAGGAAGCCTTCCCTTGGACATATGAGAATATAGGGCTTTCCGGCATATGTACTGGATGGGTATGCGAAGAAGTTGTAACTAAGAACAGAATTGTGCATGTTTGTAGGGTATCTTAAGGGAACTAAGGGAGGTCTGTTCTATAACCCGAAAGAACAAAAAGTCATTGTTTCAACACATGTGACATTCTTGGAGGAAAGTCACATGAATGACTTTAAGCCTCGAAGCAAAGTGATGCTAGAAGAGTTTGGGGGTGAAATAACTGCTCCACAGGTTTTAGTCTTGGACACAAGTCCGAGTTCCGGTGAAAGACCTGCAGACAATCAATAATTTAGGGTGCCTCATCGTAGTGGGAGGGTTTCGAAGAAGCCTAATTTTTTCATGTATGATGCTGAGGTATACCAGGCTGAAGCTCATGAGCATGAGGATGATTCGGTTACTTATGATGAAACTATAAATGATGTTGATTCTAAATCTTGGAAACAGGCCATGAACAATGAGATGGATTCTATGAAATCCAACTCTGTTTGGGAACTTGTAGATCTACCGGATGGGATAAAACCCATTGGATGCAAGTGGGTCTACAAAAGAAAGAAGGATGCGGAAGAGAGAGTGGAAACTTTCAAAGCTAGACTGGTTGCAAACGGGTACACGCAAAAGGTTGGAATCGATTACGATGAAACCTTTTCACCTGTTGCTATGCTGAAATCTATTTGTATTCTTCTGCCCATTGCTGTGGCTCTCGATTACGAGATCTGGCAAATACATGTCAAGATGGCATTCTTGAATGGCCATCTTGAAGAATGTATCTATATGATACAGCTCGAAGGGTTCGTAGCGAAAGGCCAAGAAAGGAAAGTCTGCAAGTTACTTAGATCCATTTACAGATTAAAACAAGCATCCCGCTCATGGAACCAGAGGTTTGATCAAGCGATTAAGACATTTGTTTTTGAGCAGAATGTTGATGAACCCTGTGTTCATAAACGTATTAAGGATGGAAAAGTGGTCTTTTTGATACTTGATGTCGATGATAAACTACTCATTGGGAATGATGTAGGGAACTTATCATCGGCCAATCTTTGGCTGCACCAATAATTTGACATGAAAGACTTGGGAGAAGCCAGTTATGCGCTAGGCATTCGTCTCTTCAGAGATCAAAATGTGACAATCAGGAAATTTAGGCATTCTCAGAAGAAAATGTACAAATGTATGTATATAACAATTTATACTATTTAAAGAGTGAAATAAATGTAATTATATTGTTTAGAATACATTAAAATGTTCTAACAATACTGACGAGTAAAAATTCAGTGTTGGAAAAATTCACTGAGTAACGTTGCCAAAAATGGCATTTAAAACCCTAACCGGGGCAATAAAAGATGGAAAACTTTCGGGATTGATTTTTATCAAACAGAAGCAGTTTAAATTGATCCAACTGCACAGGAGACCTCAGGAACCCACCAGGACGATTTCAGGAAAATTTCGACTCGAACCGGTATCGGTCAGAAAGTAGTCGAATTAATGTGAATAGTAAAAGTCAAAGTCAAAGTTTACTTTGCATTTATGACATCATAAATCTATTTAATAAATGAAAGAAAAATGGTGGTTGGTGGCATTAATGGCCAAGATTAGTTTGCTTTTTGATCTAAAGGCCAAGATTTGGCCAAAATTCCACCATTTTAATTTTGGAAAAATTTGGAAAGAAATAGGTTTGAAAGGTGGTGATTTTTGATTGGTTGGTAGCCAAATTAATTGGCTTTCTTTGTGGTTAAGTTGGCAACTTTTGGGAACAAATGGCCGAAACAAATTTTCAAGCCAAAACATAACAAAAATTTTTCTAAGTGTTTTTCATGGTGAGTACATGAGCAGCCCAAGAGAAACCAAGTGAATCCTTCAAGTTTACTTCATAAAATTGGTGTCAAACCTTCCATTGAAGTCAAAGGAAGCAAGTGAACAAGGTAACTTTCCTTGGTTTGAAATTTCTTGATTTTTCTTCCAAAAATCCGTGTGATGAATAGTGGAAAGGATGGAAAATTTTTGGTTTGTTTTGATTGATTTGGTGCTTGGGTTTTGTTAAGGGTGTAATTAGGAGAAATACCATGCATTTGGTTTAAAGAAAAACCAAATTTTGGTTGGTTTTCCAAGGATAAAACCGTGGGTTACCAAGAGTAGTCAATGAGAAATTGTTGTGGTTTAAGTGTTAACATGCTTTAAATCATATTTTGGTCAAATATAAAGCATGATTTATATGATGGAAAGCTCGAAAAAAATTTTGGTGTGAAATTACCCTAATATGACCGTGGGTTAATTAGGGTTTGGGAAAAAAATTTTGGCATGATTTATTTGATGTTTGGATGATTTAAATCATGCAATTTATTATGGAAATGATGGATTTGTGATTGAAAGCATTAAACAAAAAAAATTGGTGTATGTTTCTCTTAATTTGGCCGTGGGTTGTAAAGGTTAAAAACCCTAGGAATTGTGTTGAAAAATGCAATGAAATTGGCTTGAAAATGTGTTTGAAAATGACATTGGAATAATCTAAAATTTGGTTGAAAAATTGAGAAATTTTAGTTAGGTTTTGATTGTGAAAACCGTGGCCAAAAAACCAAGGGTAAAATTGAGAGAAAATTTTGTGTAATGTGGTTCAAAATGAGAATTGAATTTTGTGAGCTTTTATGTAATAGGCTTGTGGTATAGTACGTGGCAGGTACATATGGTTCGAGGCGTACCTAACGCTGGTAGCCTTAAAATTACACCGAAATGCTGCCGAAATTTCGAAAACGGCATTTGGGGTAAAAAGAGAATTAAACATAAAAGTTTAGGGTCGGGTTGGGAACCTGAGTCCCTAACGGAAAATTGAATAAGGAAAACCTAAGGGTTGGTTCGTGAATGGTAACCCGTCCCCTAAAAATGTAAAACGCGAGTGAAATTGAAAAACCGACCTCGAGGGGGGGCGTTTTCGGGAAATGAAATAAAGGTCCGAGTCGGGTACAGAAAATCCGAGCCTCGGAGACCTAGATCGGGAATGTCTAGATGAACGTTTTAAGTACTAGTGAAACGTCCATTTGAGGCTCCGAAACGATAGAAAATCACTAAACCGACGTAAGGGTCGGAATAGTGCTTCCCGAGGGTTGGGAAAGTGAAAAATGGAAATAAAATAGAAACGAACCCAGTAATGATTAGAAAAGAGTCAGAAAAGTTCCTGAGAGCCAAAAATGCAGTCTGGATCGAGAAAATTCCGTCAGGGGCATAATTACAATTTTGCCAAATATAGGGGCAAAATCGTAATTTTGTAAAAATTGAGAAAAATGGGGAAAATGATAAATAAAGCCTAAAAAGTTATAAATAGGTTTTATTTAAGCTTTTTAATGAAAAATAAAAGCTATAAATGGAAATAAAATTAACAGACAAGGTTTTGTTTGTAAGATCCAAAAATCGACCTACAAGGAGGGCGATCAAAGATCTAAGAGAGAAAAAGGGAAGAGACTGATAAGGTAAGTTCAGACATTTACCTGTCTGCAACATATAGCATTATTGTTGCTAACTTTGATGTACTAACTATAAGTGAGGTACATATGTGCTACGGGTACTATTATAGAGTAGAGAGAGAGATGTAAGGTGCTACGGGCACTATTGAGAATGGACACATTGTTAATTGTGCTTCGGGCACTAGAGCGAGGTTAATGAAACTCACTCACCTAAAATTAAAATGTGAACCATTCCTAACCACGGGGCAATATGAAGTCACCGGGTTAGAATTTTAAAAAGTCAGTAATGAAATCACTTTTTGGCATACCAACCTTCCGTACAGGGAGGTAAATTTTGCCTTCGGGGCTATGAAAATGAGATTAAGGCTGTGGAGGTCAGCACTGATGTACCGCTCCCAATCATGTACTATTTGCCTTCGGGGCTATGAGATTAAGGCTGTAGAGGTCAGCACTAATCTACCGCTCCCAGTCATGCGCACTTAAATGGTACTGTCAATCTGAGCTCAAAACCAGAACGTAATCAAAGATAATTACCTAAAACTGAAACTATGCCATAATTGAGCATAAGACAGTTTCGTGAGGGTACTAACATCGCGGTAGATGTACTGTTGATATACTGTGTTATGGTCAAACTACTATTCATAATGAATAGTGGTCACATTTACTATTCACGTATGAATGGTGGTCAACTTTACTATTCATAATAAATAGTACTATTCATAGAAATTTTATTTCTTGCATGTTTGAACTTACTGAGCCTGTAGCTCACCATTTTTGCTTATGTTGCAGGTAAGCGACCAGCTCAGTAGCTTTGATTGACTGGATGGCGAACGGGATAGCGTGTGTTAAATGGGATAGGAGACGAGAGATATGGTCCTGCCAGAGTCTTTCCGCTGAGCGATAAAAGGGAAGGGAAAAAAAAAACAGTCTTTTGTAAATATGTATTTTGCGAAAGTACTGTATTATGTAAATTACTTTGTACTTGCCAACAAAGTAAATAGTGAAAAATGTTTTACATGATGTTTAAAGAAAAAAAAATTTTCCCTAAAAAACATCATGTTTTACAAGGGAGAGAGATTAGCCGGCGACCCATGAGAGTACAATCTATCGCAGTTAGCGATAAAGCTTAACTGTAATAGTATTGTATGATCTCTACGAGCGGCGGGCCGCCACAGTTGGTATCAGAGCGGGTTTACGGTTGGTGTAGTTTAGAATACCAACTGCTACCACAGTTGGTATCAGAGCGAAATTACGGTTGGTTTAGTTTGGATTACCGACTGTCGTCACAGTTGGTATATCAGAGCAGTGTTGACCATATCCTGATTTGACACTTCGCGCATCCTGCACCGCTATCCAAGTAAGTAGTTTACTTAAGTTTAGTTAATTATTTTCTTATATGAAAATAATTATCTTATAGATAGCAAGATGACCAGACCTCCTTATGTGAGACCACCGATACCACGACCGAGAGGGGTGTTACGAGTATGGACGAGACCTATTGTGAGGCTGTCTATTTCCCAACGACAGGTAGTCAGACCCCCGGTGCCCGAGAGACCTCCAGTACCAGTACCAGCACCAGCACCTGTGCCAGTAGATGTAGTACAGCCACGACCGATACTTCATCCACCTGTAGTAGTGGACATTCCAGTTATTGGTGGACGCCAACATATTGGGGTGAGAGTGTCGGCACGGGCAGTACAAGCATTTAGAGCCAGCAGTCCCCCTATGTTTGATGGTGGACGACAGTCGATGGAGACGAAGGACTGGCTCCATGCCATAGAGAGGATTATGGTGATGTGTGACATTGACCGAGATATGTGGATCCAATTGGCCATCAGTATGTTTCAGGGAAATGCTCGAGTATTTTGGGAGTATTACGACCAGGAGATTTTATTAGGATTCAGTTGGGCTGAGTTCTGTCAGTGATTGGCTGATCAGTTTCCGCCTAGGGATCCGACACGTGCTCTAGCACCTCCAGAGAGACGAGAGGTAGATACATCCATATATCCTGGATTTGATGAGGTTAGGGACTACATTCTCCAGACTGAGAGGATGGTCATGTTGTCTGGTGAGACAGTTATGTCTTACGTAGCACGATTTGAGGAGACCATTAGGAGGAGATGTCCGTTGCCCAACCTCACTGAAGCGAACTGTTATGAGTTGTTCTGGAGAGGGTTACCCATGGAGTTGAGACAGAGGGTGATTAAGCTATTCCTTCCTACGCTCCAAGAGTTTGTAGTGACGATCAGGACGATCGAGAAAGAGATTTTGATTGAGCATCTGACGCAGAGTCGACGAGAGACACTGGGTCAAGATGGGATGTTCGCACGCATCTTTGGGCCGAGAAGAATGATGAATGATCATGAGGCTGGACCATCTAGACCACGAGGAGGTGATGACTCAGGACAGGGAGCATTGCCTAGGGGTGGTGATGATTCAGATGATCCAGATGACGATGAGGATCCAGATGAATATCCTCTAGTCCCAGACACAGGGGATGTGTGACCAGTAGATGTATGCATGTGCATAAGTAGCTTAGAGAGGACAGCTCTTTTGTATAGACTTGTGGCCAAGATGTATATGATGGCCGATGTGTATATGACTGGTGATGGTTATGTATGATATATAAACGTTTTGCTATGAATGAAATATCAAAATGATTATATGTTGTACGATGATGTGTTACGATGATGTGGCTTTACATTACCCTGAATTTCATAAATTTATATCATTTTACGAATGTGATCATGGAAAAGCTAACGGTGAATTATTGTGCCATAATAGGATAATAGGCAAGATGGTGGATTTGCGAAATCGACCAGAGGGACGAGAATGACGTCCTAATGTCATGGAGAGATTGGATCAGATACAAGCCCTACTAGAAGCTCAGATGCAAGAAAATGCTAATCTGAGACAACGGGTAGAGGAGTTAGAACAGAGACAAGGTTCTGAGGGTACCTAAGTAGAATAAGAAGCTGAGGTAGATCCGGTTATCCCTCCAACTGCTATACATGAGAGAGTTCCTGAACAGCAACCGGTATTAAATCTGGAACCCCTCTATGAAAGATTCAGGCGTATGAGGCCGCCAGAATCTGAAGGTTCTGCAAATCCTCTAGAGGCTGAAGACTAGTTGTCATCCTTACAAGTGATCATGGAATTCATGAATCTAACTAACCTGGAGAAGGTCGCATGTGCGTCTTTTATGTTGAGGAAAGATGCTCGGTTTTGGTGGGACACTATGCGAATGAGAAGAAATGTGTCTACCATGAGTTGGGCGAAATTTCTGGAAGAATTTAACCAGAAATATTATGACCCTGCATCTCTGAGACAACAGCAGAAAGAATTCTCAGAATTGACGCAAGGAAATATGTCGGTGAGCGAAGTTTGTCGAAAGTTCGACCAGTTATCCCATTTTTTCCCTTATGTAGTCCCTACTGAGAGGAAGAAAATACAGAAAATGATCGGGATGTTCAGGCCAGAAATTGCTGCATTAGTAGACACTGGTCAGGTACCGCCTACTTCTGTAGCAGATTGTGTTAGTCGGGCCATCAGAGCTGAATTTCACGTAGCCCGACAGAAGGAGGAAAGAGAGAAACACTAGGAGGCTAAGAAGAAGGAAAGGGCTTTGGCTAAGTCTACACAAGTTGGTTAATCTAGCAAGCCAAATCAGAATGCTAAACCAAGCCAGGGCAATAATCTAGGATCCCAGCAAAACAAGAGGAAAGGCAATTTTTCTGGAAATCACCAAGGAAATAATCAAAACCAGCAGCGAAGAACAGCTGGTAATGCGGAATCCAATGTGCAAGATTACCCTACATGCGGGAAGAGACATTCTGGGCAATGCAGATATGGGCCACTTGTTTGCTATGAATGTGGAAAGGAAGTCCATTATGCCAGGAACTGTCCAAACAATAGGCAGGGTGGACAAGACACTTCCCAACTGCACCAGACATGCCCACAAGCTCATTCCCTTCAGGCCAGAGTTGAAGAGTCCCCAGTAAGGCCACAACGCCAGGAGCATGTGCCACGTGCTGATGCTCGTGTGATGGCCTACAGCAAAGAGGATACAGAGGCAAGAACATCGAATGTAGTGACAGGTCAGCTTACTGTCGCTAGTCATGTAGCCTCAGTACTATTCGATTCCGGTGCTATGCATTCTTTTGTTTTCTATGCATTTGCTGACAAGATAGGACTTCCTAAGGACTATATGGGAAGAGTATTTAAGACAGCTTTACCCTTTGGGGAAGTATTGTTGTCCAATTACTGGCTACCTCATGTACCAGTATATGTGGCAAATAAGGAACTATATGCTGAGTTGATCGTAATGAAGATCATGGATTACGATGTGATTCTAGGCATGGATTTCTTAGGGAAATATCAAGCTATGATCGACTGCCGAAATCAAAAAATAGTATTCCAACCCGAGGAAGAAGAGAGTTTCCAGTACGTCGATGCTTCTCGAAAACCCAGGAAGATGATGATCAGTTCGCTGAGAGCAAGCAAGCTAATAGCCAGTGGTTGTATGGGATATCTAGCATATGTGGTGGATCCTACAGAGGAACAGAAGCTTCAACCTGAAGATGTTCCTATTGTTAGTGAATTTATTGACGTATTTCCGGAAGAGTTACCAGGGATACCTCCAGAGAGAGAAATCTCGTTCGAAATTGAGTTGATGCCTGGAACGGCACCTATTTCCAAAGCAACATACCGCGTGGCTCTAGTGGAGTTAATGGAGCTGCAGGAACAATTAAAGGAGCTTTTGGATAAAGGATTCATCAGACTGAGTTATTCTCGGTGGGATGCACCTGTGTTGTTCGTCAAGAAAAAGGATGGAACATTCCGTTTGTGCATTGATTACCGGGAGTTGAATAAGGTTACGATAAAAAATAGGTATCCGTTACCTAGAATTGATGACTTATTCGACCAGTTAAAAGGTGCAGCGGTATTTTCCAAGATCGACTTACGATCAGGATATCATCAGCTGAGAATTAAAGAAAGTGATATTCCTAAGACGGTGTTTAGGACTCATTATGGTCACTACGAGTTTCTTGTAATGCTATTTGGATTAACAAAAGTGCCGGCAGCGTTCATGGATTTAATAAACAGAATTTTTAAAGAGTATTTGGATAAGTTTGTCATTGTATTTATTGATGACATTCTTATATACTCAAAGACTCATGAGGAGCATAAGGAGCATCTGAGGATCGTACTCAGTACGATAAGGAAGTATAAACTATATGTCAAATTCTCAAAATGCGAGTTTTGGCTGGACAGAGTACATTTCCTCGGACATGTTGTATCCCAGGAAGGTATTGCTGTAGATCCGATGAAGGTAGATGCAATTAACCAGTGGCCTGCACCAAAGAGTGTGACGGAAATACGCAATTTCTTGGGGTTAGCTGGTTATTATCGACGATTTGTAGAGGGATTCGCGCGATTAGCTACACCTCTTACCGCTCTTACACGCAAGGAAAGGAAGTATGAGTGGACTATGGAATGCGAAAGAAGCTTCCAAGAGTTAAAGAGACGGCTGACAAGTGCACCAATCCTTACACTTCCCACTGAAGGGGAGAAGTTTGTGATCTACAGTGATGCATCTAAAATAGGATTAGGAGCAGTCCTGATGCAAGGCGGCAAGGTGATTGCCTACGCTTCCCGTCAATTAAAGGATCATGAAAGGAATTACCCTACACATGACCTTGAACTTGCTGCAGTAGTGTTCGCACTTAAAATTTGGCGACACTATCTCTATGGAGCTCAATGTCAGATTTTCACTGATCACCAAAGCCTGAAGTATTTCTTCACGCAAAAGGAGCTCAATATGCGACAAAGACGATGGTTGGAACTGGTAAAAGATTATGATTGTGAAATCCTATATCATCCGGGAAAGGCCAACCTTGTAGCGGATGTTTTAAGTAGAAAGTCTACCATATCGCACCAGCTACCAATAAAAAGGCTTCCGAAGCCATTGCAGCAAGAGATAAATTCTTTGAACTTAGAGCTGATATCTAGAAGACTAGCTGCACTCCAAGTGGAATCATCGTTGTTTGAGGACATAAAGGAAGCTCAAAGACGAGATCCAAGAGTGACAAGTTCTCAAGAAGGAATTTCCAAGGATGGAATGATCCTTTATCAAGGAAGGATTAATGTTCCAGCTGATGAGGAACTTAGAAGACGGATCATGTCAGAAGCCGATGAGACACCATATTCGGTTCATCCCTGAGCTAGCAAGATATATCAGGACTTGAAATTACAGTTCTGGCAGAAAGGGATGAAGAATGATATAGCGAAATTCGTGAGCAGATGCATGACCTGTCAGAGAATCAAAGCGGAACATAAACATCCAGCAGGAAGATTGGAACCTTTGGAGATTCCTGAATGGAAATGGGAACACATTACGATGGATTTTGTAGTGGGACTCCCAAAAACTCAAGAAGGTTATGATGCCATCTGGGTTATTATGGACAGACTGACCAAGACGGCACGGTTTATAGCTGTCAAGATGACCTTTTCGTTGGAAAAGTTTGCTTAGTTATACGTAACTCATGTCGTCAGATTACATGGAGTACCAAAATCCATTGTATCAGATCGAGATGCACGATTCACTTCGAATTTCTGGAAGTGTGTGTAAGAGGCCATGGGTACCGAATTGAGACTCAGTAAGGCATTTCATCTGCAAACAGACGGACAGTCGGAGCGGACAATTCAGACGTTAGAGGACATGCTTCGAGCTTGTGTAATGGATTTTGAGGGAAATTGGAACGAGAAGTTACCATTAATTAAATTCTCGTACAATAATAGTTACCAAGCTTTTATAGGCATGGCACCTTATGAGGCTTTGTATGGACGGAAGTACAGATCACCCCTACACTGGTATGATTTGTGAGAGAAGCAGTTGCATAAGATGGATTTCATACAAGAGACTTCCGATGCAGTTGCTAGAATTCAACATCAAATGAAAATTACGTAAAGCCGACAAAAGAGTTATGCAGATAAGAGACGAAGATCCTTGGAGTTTGATGAAGGAGACTTCGTGTTTCTTAAGGTATCGCCCATGAAGGGGATTATGCGTTTTGGTAAGAAGGGGAAACTGAGTCCAAGATATATTGGACCTTATGAAATTATCGAACGCATTGGAAAGGTTGCTTACAGATTAGCGTTACCTCCTGAATTTTCGGCAGTGCATAATGTATTTCATGTGTCGATGCTGAGAAAGTATATACCAGATCCGTCCCATGTGTTGAAGCATGAGCCTATTCAAATCCATGAGGATTTGACATATGAGGAACAACCTATTCGAGTACTGGCTGGTGAAGAGAAAGTACTGAGGAATAAGACAATCCCACTAGTGAAGATTTTGTGGAAAAATCGCAACATTGAAGAAGCTACGTGGGAACGAGAAGACGAGATGAGGAGTTTATACCCCCACTTAATCTAATTTTCGAGGACGAAAATTTTATAAGGAGGGGTGAATGTAACAACCAGGAAATTTAGGCATTCTCGGAAGAAAATGTACAAATATATATATAACAATTTGTACTATTTAAAGAGTGAAATAAATGTAATTATATTGTTTAGAATACATTAAAATGTTCTAACAATACTGACGAGTAAAAATTCAGTGTTGGAAAAATTCACTGAGTTGAAACGGGCGGAACGGTGTCAAAAATGGCATTGAAAACCTTAACCAGGGAAATAAAAGACGGAAAACTTCCGGGATTGATTTTGATCAAACAGAAGCAGTTTAAATTGATCCGACTGCACGGAGACCTCAGGAACCCGCCGGGATGATTTCAGGAAAATTTCAGCTCGAACAGGTATAGGTCAAAAAGTAGTCGAATTAATATGAATAGTAAAAGTCAAAGTCAAAGTTTACTTTACATTTATGACATCATAAATCCATACAATAAATGAAAGAAAAATGGTGGTTGGTGGCATTAATGGCCAAGATTAGTTTGCTTTTTGATCTAAAGGCCAAGATTTGGCCAAAATTCCACCATTTTAATTTTTGAAAAATTTGGAAAGAAATAGGTTTGAAAGGTGGTGATTTTTGATTGGTTGGTAGCCAAATTAATTGGCTTTCTTTGTGGTTAAGTCGGCAACTTTTGGGAACAAATGGCCGAAACAAATTTTCAAGCCAAAACATAACAAAAATTTTTCTAAGTGTTTTTCATGGTGAGTACATGAGCAACCCAAGAGAAACCAAGTGAATCCTTCAAGTTTACTTCACAAAATTGGTGTCAAACCTTTCATTGAATTCAAAGGAAGCAAGTGAACAAGGTAACTTTCCTTAGTTTGAAAATTTCTTGATTTTTCTTCCAAAAATCCGTGTGATAAATAGTGGAACGGATGGAAAATTTTTGGTTTGTTTTGATTGATTTGGTGCTTGGGTTTTGTTAAGGGTGTAATTAGGAGAAAAACCATGCATTTGGTTTAAAGAAAAACCAAATTTTGGTTGGTTTTCCAAGGGTAAAACCGTGGGTTACCAAGAGTAGTCAATGAGAAATTGTTGTGGTTTAAGTGTTAACATGCTTTAAATCATATTTTGGTCAAATATAAAGCATGATTTATATGATGGAAAGCTTGAAAAAAATTTTGGTGTGAAATTACCCTAATATGGTCGTGGGTTAATTAGGGTTTGGGAAAAAAATTTTGGCATGATTTATTTGATGTGTGAATGATTTAAATCATGCAATTTATTATGGAAATGATGGATTTGTGATTGAAAGCATGAAACAAAAAAAATTCGTGTATGTTTCTCTTAATTTGGCCGTGGGTTGTAAAGGTTAAAAAGCCTAGGAATTGTGTTGAAAAATGCAATGAAATTGGCTTGAAAATGTGTTAGAAATTGACATTGGAATAGCCTAAAATTTGGTTTAAAAATTGAGAAATTTTGGTTAGGTTTTGATTGTGAAAACCGTTGCCAAAAAACCAAGGGTAAAATTGAGAGAAAATTTTGTGTAATGTGGTTCAAAATGAGAATTGAATTTTGTGAGCTTTTATGTAAAAGTTTGGAAAACTTTTACATAAAATAGGCTTGTGGTATAGTACGTGGCAGGTACATATGGTTCGAGGCGTACCTAACGCCGGTAGCCTTAAAATTACGCCAAAATGCTGCCGAAATTTCGAAAATGGCATTTGGGGTAAAAAGAGAATTAAAAATAAAAGTTTAGGGTCGGGTTAGGAACCCGAGTCCCTAACGGAAAATTGAATAAGGAAAACCTAAGGGGTGGTTCGTGAATAGTAATCCGTCCCCTAAAAATGTAAAACGCGAGTCAAACTGAAAAACCGACCTCGAGGTGGGGTGTTTTTGGGAAATGAAATAAAGGTCCGAGTCGGGTACGGAAAATACGAGCCTCGGAGACCTAGATCGGGAATGTCTAGATGAACATTTTAAATACTAGTGAAACGTCCATTTGAGGCTCCGAAACGATAGAAAATCACTAAACCAACGTAAGGGTCGGAATAGTGCTTCCCGAGGGTCGGGAAAGTGAAAAATGGAAATAAAATAGAAACGAACCCGGTAATGATTAGAAAAGAGTCAGAAAAGTTCCTGAGAGCCAAAAATGCATTCTGGATCAAGAAAATTCAGTCAGGGGCATAATTACAATTTTGCTAAAATATAGGGGCAAAATCATAATTTTGTAAAAGTTGAGAAAAATGAGGAAAATGGTAAATAAAGCCTAAAAAGGTATAAATAGGTTTTATTTAAGCTTTTTAATGAAAAGTAAAAGCTATAAATGGAAATAAAATTAACAAACAAGGTTTTGTCTGTAGGATCCAAAAATCGACCTACAAGGAGGGCGATCAAAGATCCAAGAGAGAAAAAGGGAAGAGACTGATAAGGTAAGTTCAGACATTTACCTGTCTGCAACATATAGCATTATTGTTGCTAACTTTGATGTACTAACTATAAGTCAGGTACATATGTACTACGGGCACTATTATAGAGTAGAGAGAGAGAGACGTAAGGTGCTACGGGCACTATTGATAATGGACACATTGTTAATTGTGCTTCGGGCACTAAAGCGAGGTTAATGAAACTCACTCACCTAAAATTAAAATATGAACCATTCCTAACCACGGGGCAATATGAAGTCACAGGGTTAGAACTTTAAAAAGTCGGTAAAGAAACCACTTTTTGGCGTACCAGCCTTCCGTATGGGGAGGTAAATTTTACCTTCGGGCTATGAAAATGAGATTAAGGCTGTGGAGGTCAGCACTGATGTACCGCTCCCAGTCATGTACTATTTGCCTTCGGGGCTATGAGATTAAGGCTGTGGAGATCAGCACTAATGTACCGCTCCCAGTCATGCGCACTTAAATGGTACTGCCAACCTGAGCTCAAAACAAGAACGTAATCAAAGATAATTACTTAAAACTGAAACTATGCCATAATTGAGCATAAGACAGTTTCGTGAGGGTACTAACATCGCGGTAGATGTATTGTTGATATACTGTGTTGTGGTCAAACTTACTATTCATAATGAATAGTGGTCATAGTTACTATTCACGTATGAATAGTGGTCAACATTACTATTCACGATGAATAGTACTATTCATAGAAATTTTATTTCTTGCATGTTCGAACTTACTGAGCCTGTAGCTCACCATTTTTGCTTATGTTGCAGGTAAGCGACCAGCTCAGTAGCTTTGATTGACTGGATGACGGACGGGATAGCGTGTGTCAAATGGGATAGGGGACGAGGGATATGGTCCTGCCAGAGTCTTTCCGCTGAGCGATAAAAGGGAAGGGAAAAAGAAACAGTCTTTTGTAAATATGTATTTTGCGAAAGTACTGTATTATGTAAATTACTTTGTACTTGCCAACAAAGTAAATAGTGAAAAATGTTTTACATGATGTTTAAAGAAAAAAAAATTTTCCCAAAAAAACATCATGTTTTACAAGAGAGAGAGATTAGCTGACGACCCATGAGAGTACAATCTATCGCAGTTAGCGATAAAGCTTAACTGTAATAGTATTGTATGATCTCTACGAGGGGCGGGCTGCCACACAAAAGAACAAAATGATAGCATTATCCCAGGCTTCATACATAGATAAAATAATTGACAAATATGCAATGCAAGAGGCAAAGAAAGGTTTACAACCTTCTATTACCAGTCTAACTCTTTCATTGGATGACTGTCCCTAGACATCGGAAGAAAGATAGCATATGAGTAAGGTCCCTTATGCATCCACTGTGGGTAGCTTTATGTACACTATGCTTTGCACTGTCCGGACATATGTTTTGTAGTAGGTATGGTGAGTCGATATCAAGCGAATCCTGGAACCAAGCACTGGTAAGCAGTAAAGCATATACTCAAGTATCTTAAGAGAACAAGAGATTATATGCAGGTGTATTCTAGAGGGGACCTAACACCCGTAGGATACACGGACTCAAACTTCCAGACATGCAAGGATTCGAGCAAATCAACATCAAGATCAGTGTTCTTACTCGAAGGAGGTGCCATTGTGTGAAGGAGTGTGAAGCAGGGTTGCACAGATGACTCTACGATGGAGGCTGAGTATGTGGCTGCGATTGAGGCATCTAAAGAAGCGGTTTGGCTTCGCAAGTTCTTTAGAGACCTTGGGGTCATTCCGGGTGTTAACAAGCCTATTACACTTTATTATGATAACACTGGGGCTATTGCCAACACAAAGGAATCTAGGCACCATAAGAGGACCAAACACATAGATCAGAGGTATCACATTATTAGAGGGCACGTGGAGACAGGACAAGTAGATGTATATAAGATCACGTCTGAGGACAACATTGTCGATCCCTTTACTAAGACTTTGGTGGCTAGAAGCTTTGAGAGGTATGTAGAGGCTATGGGGATGTGTAACATGGCACATCTGCTGGCTTAGGGCAAGTGGGAGATTGTTAGGAAATGCCCTAAGCATTAGAGGCATTTTGATGTATTTATTTTGAACTGGATAATAAAATTATATATAAAGGTTATTCATTATATTGCTGTTTGTCCTTATTCTATTTACATGTTAAAGTAAATGTAAGCAAATATAGCTCACTGACTGCTTATGTTAAAACTATTAGAACGTTGCATGCAATGGAATTTTGTATGCGAGAAGACAATGTTCTAAAGTAAGCGGTCTAAAGTAAGGTCTGTAGTCTATGGGGTTAGACTGAGCATCTAACTCATGTTAACACTATTATGTTTCTAAAGCCATGGTGGGGATGGTTTGTCTTGACTGCCCGGAGCATAGACTCCCAAGTAGAGATATAGATATGTTGCTTGGTGGTGACATATTAGACCAGGACTAAAGCGTGATTGATTTACATAGTCCGCTATGAGTGGATCAATCTGTTTTTGACATTCATTGTGCAGTAACCTTAATCCTGAGTAAATGAACTACTTCATGTATATAACTTGTGTACTTTGATGTTCCAATGGCTAAAGCATCTCAGAGGTAGTAAGCTTATAGATCAGTTCGTTAGGTGCATGACTTGTATAAGATGAAGGGTTTGTTTATAGATATTGGAATTATAGCTCCAAGGAGTTAAAGGTATCCTCTTAAATGTATTATACTGGATGTGAAAATAGACAAGGCCTTGGGTCATCTGCTAGGTAGATGACTTCTTATTCACATATAGTGAATAATCATTTTCTTATTCGGTAGTATAATGGAACTTTATGTAGGAAATAAATCGGTTAAAACGTATCAGAGTAGCGTAGCGGAATAATAAAATTTTTTTAAGATCGTTAAATATCTCATGATGCCATATACAATGAACCAACAACAATATAAACTCATACCTCAAGGATGCCAATCTGTAGGAGGAGAATGATCGGAGGGTTTCAACCAACTAGCCTTCTCTACTATTCTCCAATTCCCGAATGGCTGAGTATGTGGGCACTCTGAACCTCGATCGGTATGCTAGCACTGCTAGTCTTCTTCTGACCACCCATATCTCTAAAGAACTTATTGTCACCGTGAGTTATGCAACAATAAGCCTGCTCACCTGAGAGTCTGTGGTATGAGAAAACTGAAGTGGCAGGACCTCTATTTATAGATTTGCATGAGGGGATCCTCTGAATTCAAATTGGATTAGGAGAAGATTTTCTCTCTTATCCACTCACAAAATCTGAAATTAACAAGGCCAAATCCAACAAAATATTTCGACCACTCTCTAGATTTTGTGTTCAAAATTCAAATAGGATTTTAACTAGAATTTTATCTCATAATTATCCAACCAAAAAATCCAAAAATCTATCTTGAGATTTCCTCCAAATTTTTGGCCACAAATAATAGGGAAAGAATCAAAATTTTACTAGGATTTTTAAGCTTGAATTTTATATCATCCTTATCTAAAATAACCGAAAATCTCCTAGGATATTCCTTCAAAAATTTTGACCATAATCAGGGAGGAGAGAATCCAAATTCAACTGGGATTAAAACTTGAATTTTTCCCTGAAACTTATCCACAAAAAATCTGAAAATTCCATGAGAATTTTTCTCAAAATTTTTGACCAAGTTTGTTAGGATTTGGATTCAAAATTCAAGTAGGATTCAAACAAGATTTTCCTCTCTATATACATCTCAAATTCGAATTTCATTCCTTGTAGATTTACCATAAGAAATTTGAATCTTACTTGGACTGTGATTCAAAATTTGAATTTCAAATTTCAAATTTCAAAATTCAAATTTCAAATTCAATTTTCAAATTTTAAATTTCAAATTTAAATTTCAAATTCAAATTTCAAATTCGAATTTCAAACTTAAATTTCAAATTTAAATTTCAAATTCAAAATTCAAATTTCAAAATTCAAATTTCAAAATCCACAAACAGTTGTATTTCAAATTATAGTTCTCATGGATAATTTTCTACAACTCCAATCCAATTTCAAATAAAATCATGGCAACTTTATTTGGAATTCAAATAATTATGTACTCTATTATCTAAAACAAAATCTGAATTCAACCGAGGGAATCTTGTCCAGCATCCTAATCCTATGTCAACACCATCCATGCATAATCAACTAGCCAATAGCATACACAAATCAATTTACCAAATGTTAAGGAATTATGTGGAGCTAGTAGAGGGACCAATTGGACATATATAATCAAGCTCCCGTGAATCCATATGATCATCATTCTTTACCGAACAACTCAATCATATGATCACTAATTTCAGAGTCTCACCACTATAAACCTGAAACTGAACTCCCAATTATATACCATTTTACGTAAGCCTATGATGAGCTATCGTCCAATGACCTTGTCATGTATGCAGAACCTTCATATGATATCCATGATCAGCCTTAGGTCAAAGTCCATTTAATCCTACTGATCAGGCTATCTTAAAGTTCCATTATACTTCCGAATAAGAAAATGATTATTCACCATATGTGAATAAGAAGTCATCCGCCCAGCAGACGACCTAAGGCCTTGTCCATTTTCACATCCAGTATAATGCCTTTAAGAGGATACCCTTAACTCCTTATTAGAGCTATGATTCTGATATCTGTAAACAAACCCTTCATCGTATGCAAGCCATGCACCCAACGAATCGGTCTATAAGCTTACTACCTCTGAGACGCTTTAGCCATTGGAATATCAAAGTACACAAGTCATATACATGAAGCTATTCATCCACTCAGGATTAAGGTTACTGCACAATGAACGTCAAAAGCAGATCGATCCACTCATAGCAGACTACGTAGATCAATCACGCTTTAGTCCCGTTCTAATATTTCACCACCAAGCAACATATCTATGTCTCTACTTGGGAGTCTATGCTCTAGACAGTCAAGACAAACTGTCCCCACTATGGTTTTAGATAACTTAATAGTCTTAACATGAGTTAGATACTCGGTCTAACCTCATAGACTACAGACCTTAGTTTAGACCACTTACTTTAGAACATTGTCTTCTCGGATACAAAAAAGTCCATTGCATGCAAAGTTCTAACAGTTTTAACATAAGCAGTCAGGGAGTCATATTTGCTTACATTTACTTTAACATGTAAACAGAATGAGGACACACAGCAATGTAATGAATAACCTCTATATATAATTTTATTATCCAGTTCAAAATAAATACATCAAAATGTCTCTAATGCTTAGGGCATTTCCTAACACTTTAAGATAGTCTGATCAGTAGGATTAAACGGACTTTGACCTAAGGCTGATCATAGATATCATATAAGGGTTTTACATATATGACAAGGTCATTGGACAGTAGCTTGTCACAGGCTTACGTAATACAGTATATAATTGGGAGTTCAGTTTCAGGTTTATAGTGGTGTGACTCTGAAATTAGTAATCATATGATTGAGTTGTTTGGTATAGAATGATGATCATATGAATTTACGGGAGCCTGATTATATATGTCCAATTGGTCCCTCTACTAGCTCCACATAATTCCTTAACGATTGGCAAATTGATTTGTGTATGCTTATTGACTAGTTGATTACGCATGGATGGTGTTGACATAGGATTAGGATGGTGGACAAGATTCTCTCCGGTTGAGTTCATAATTTGTTTTGGATAATAGAGTACACAATTATTCGAACTCCAAATAAAGTTGTCATGATTTTATTTGAGATTAGATTGGAGTTGAAGAAAATTATCCATGAGGGCGAAATTTGAAATACAACTTTTTGTGGATTTTGAAATTTGAACTTTGAATTTTGAATTTTGAATTTTGAATTTGAAATTTTGAATTTGAAATTTGAATTTGAAATTTAAATTTGAAATTCAAATTTGAAATTTGAATTTGAAATTTAAATTTGAAATTTGAAATTTGAAATTTGAAATTTGAATTTGAATTTTGAAATTTGAAATTCAAATTTTGAATCACAGTCCAAGTGGAATTTGAATTCTTTGTGGATAATTCCACAAGGTTAGAATTCGAATTCGAGTTGGATTATGGAGAGGAAAATCTTGTTTGAATCCTACTTGAATTTTGAATCCCAATCCTAACTAACTTGGTCAAAAATTTTGAGGAATATCTTCTTAGAGTTTTTAGATTTTTTGTGGATAAGGTTTAGGGAAAAATTCAAGTTTTAATCCCAATTGAATTTGGATTTTCTCCTCCTTGGAATTGGCCAAAAATTTTGAGCGAATCTCAAGGGAGATTTTCAATTTTAATTAAATAAGGATAAGATAAAATTCAAGCTAGAAAATCCTATTTGAATTTTGATTCTCCTCACACTTTAATAGACGAATCTGGATAGGTTTATGGCCTTAGAGAAATTCGGTTTTATTGGTGAGTGAGAAGATAAAATTCAAGTTAAAATCCTATTTGAATTTTGAATACAAAATCCTAAAAATTGGCTGAATTTTTTAGTTAGGATAAGGCTAGGATTTTCAGATTTTGTGCTATGGATAAGGGAGAAAATCTTCTCCTAATCCAATTTGAATTCAGAGGATCACCTCATGCAAGTCTATAAATAGAGGTCCTACCACTCTAGTTCTCTTAGATCACAGACTCTCAGGTGAGCAGGCTTATTGTTGCATAACTCACCGTGACAATAAGTTCTTTAGAGATCTGGGTGGTCGGAAGAAGACTAGCAGTGCTAGTATATCGATCGAGGAGCCGAGTGCCTACACACTCTACCATCCAGGAATTGGAGAATAGTAGAGAAGGCTAGTTTGTTGAAGCCCTCCAGTCATTCTCCTCCTACAGTTGGCGTCCTCTTGAGGTATGAGTTTTATTGTTGTTAATTTTTTGTATATGGTATCACGAGATATTTAACGATCTTAAAAAATTTTTATTGTTCCGCTGTGCCACTCTGATGTGTTTTACCGATTTTTTCCTACAGTTAATATGTATATAAATGTTGTGGAATGTTATATTATGAAATTATGATATGTTAAAATGATGAGTGTTGAAATTATATAATGTTTAAAATCTATTTTACTTATATTGTAAAAAATATATACTTGTAGAAAATCTAATGATTGATTTTCATGTGACTATAGGCAAATAGTGAATATAGTGAATACTCGAGGCCAAAGAAATATAAGGGAACATCCCATGTTAGTTAAAAGGGTTGATGAATTACAAGCCTTTTTAGAAGTACAAATGAAGGCAATGGCCAAATTAAGGCAACGTTTAGAACAGATGGAACGTAGATAGCGTGTTGAAGAGGTTCAACCACAGCCAGCACCTTTAGTGGAACAAGTAGCACCTCAAGTTATGCCTGAAGTAGTACCTGAACTCTAACTTCAACCCCGAATAAATCAAGAGCCACTATATGAGCATTTCCGATGAATGAAACCACCAGAGTTTAAGGGCTCTACGGACCCTCTGGAAGCAGAGGCGTGGCTTTCCTTATTCTAGATGATCCTTGATTTTATGGATCTAACTGAATAGGAAAAGGTCTTATGTGCATCTTTTGTTCTAAGAAAGGTTGCAAGGTTCTGGTGGGATACCATCAGAATGAGAAGGAATGTGGCAACGATGATGTGGAACGAATTTTTAGAAGAATTTAACCAAAATTATTATGATCCTATATTACTAAGACCACAGCAAAGGGAATTTACTGAATTAAAGTAAGGGAACATGCTGGTTAGTGAGGTCTGTAGAAAGTTTGACCAACTGTCTAGACTACGCCTATACATAGTCGCTATTGAGAGGGAGAAGATATAGAAAATGCTCGGGATGTTTCAACCAGACATAACGACTCTAGTTGATAGTGGACCAGTGCCACCAACTTCTGTAGCAAATTATGTAAGCAGAGCTTTAAGAGCAGAGTTCCACTTGGCTCGACAGAAAGAAGATAAGGAGAAAATCTGGGAGGCCAAGAAAAAGGAAAAAGTCTTGGTTAAAGCTTCTCAGATTGGGACCCAGACTAGCCAGAATAATAAACCGAGTCAGAATACCAAGTCAGGACAATCTAATGCTTCAAGCTCGTAGCAGTAAGGAAAAAGGAAAGGTAATTTTTTCAGGAATCAGAATCAGAACAATCAGAACCAACAGTAGAGGCTAAATAATAATGTCGGACCTATCATGTGTGATTGCGTAGTATGTGGGAAAAGACATCCAGGCCAATGCTGATACGCCTTAAATGCCTGTTTCCAGTACGAAAAGGACGGTCATTTTGCCAAAAATTGCCCAGAAAATCGATAAATTGTGCAAGGAACATTTCAATCTCAACAACAACAACATTCTCAAGCACATGCGATACAAGCCAAAAATGAAAGGTCATCGATAGTGCAAGAAAGACAGGAACACAGGCCTCATACAGATGCACGTGTAATGGCGTACACAAAAGAGGATGCGGAAGCAAGAACGTCGGATGTAGTGACAAGTCAGCTTTTTTATTACTAATCATTTGGCATATGTTTTATTTGATTTTGGAGCTACGCATCTTTTCATTTCGTGTGAATTTGCTAATAAGATAGGATACCCTAAGGATAGCATGGGTAAGACATTTATAACGACCCTACCCTCAGGTGAAATTTTGCTATCCAATTACTAGTTACCTCATGTACCAATAATTGTGCCAAATAGGGAGTTGTATGCAAAACTAATCGTGATGAAATTGGCTGATTAAGATATAATTCTAGGAATGGATTTCCTAGGAAAATATCAAGCCATGATTAATTGTTGGGACCGGAATATTATATTTCAATCCGATCAGGAAGATAGTTTTGAATACGTGGATTCATCACACAAATCGAGAAAGATGATGATTAACTCGATGAAAGCAAGTAAGCTAATGTCTAGTGGCTGTGGTAGATACTTGGCATACGTAGTAGACGTAATAGAGGAATAGAAGCTTTAACTAGAAGATATTCCCATTGTCAATGAGTTTATCGATGTTTTTCCTGAAGAGTTGCCTGAATTGCCGCCTAAACGAGAAATTTCTTTCGAGATTGAGTTACTTCCAGGAACGACATCCATTTTTTAAAGCACCATATTGAAGGGCACCGGCGGAGCTGAAAAAGCTACAGGTGCAATTGAATAAGCTACTCGACAAAGGGTTCATACGTCCAAGTTATTACTCATAGGGTGCTGCAGTGTTGTTTGTTAAGAAGAAGGACGAAACTTTCTATATGTGCATCGATTATCGTGAATTGAACAAGGTCACTGTCAAGAATAGGTATCTATTACCTAGAATTGATGACTTGTTTGATCAACTCAAAGGCACAGCAGTATTTTCCAAGATCGATCTGCGATCAAGATATCATTAACTGCAAATCAAGGAGAGTGATATTTCAAAAACAACATTTAGAACCCGTTATGGTCATTACAAATTCCTTGTGATGCCGTTTAGGTTGACGAATGCTCTAGCTGCATTTGTGGATTTGATGAATCGAGTCTTTAAAGAATTCCTTGATAAGTTTGTCATTATGTTTATTGATGACATACTTATATATTCAGAGACTCGTGAGAAGCATTGTTTTTCATACAATAAGGGAGCACCAACTCTATGAAAAATTCTCTAAATGTGAATTTTGGCTTAATAAAGTGTATTTTCTCGGGCACATAGTCTCTAAAGAAGGAATCACTGTGGATCCTGCTAAAGTGGAAGCGATCAATGAATGGCCTACAACTAAGAACATAACAGAAATATGAAGTTTCTTAGGTTTGGCTGACTATTATAGGAGATTTGTAAAAGGTTCGCATGATTAGTTGTACCTCTCACGGTCCTTACGCACAAGGAGAGGAAGTACGAGTAGATAGAGGACTGTGAAAGAAACTTTCAATAACTGAAGAAGCGATAAACGAGTGCACCAATCCTTACACTTCCTACTGAAGGGAAGACGTTTGTGATATATAGCAATGTATCAAAAGTGGGATTAAGAGTGGTTTTCATGCAAGACGGCAAAGTGATTACTTACGCTTTGCATCGTTGAAGGATCATGAGAAAAATTATCCTATGCATGACTTAGAACTTGCTGCAGTAATGTTTGCACTGAAAATTTGATTACACTATTTATATGGCTCAGTGTCAGATCTACACCGATCATCAAAGTCTGAAGTACTTCTTCATGCAAAAGGAGCTGAATATGTGATAAAGAAGATGGTTGGAATTGGTGAAGGATTATGAATATGAGATCCTATATCACCCAGGAAAAGCCAACCATGTAGGGGATGCTTTGAGTAGAAAGTCTACTGTTTCACACCAATTGCTAATAGAGAAATTGCCAAAGCCGTTGCAACAAGAGATAAACTCGATAAAGTAAGAATTGATATCTGGAAAGCTATTAGTGCTACAACTAGAGTCATCATTAATTGAAGATATTAAAATGGCTCAGAAGCAAAACACCAGTTTAGCAAGTCATCCAAAAAAAGTTTCCAAGGATGGACTAATCCGACATCAGGGAAGAATTCATGTCCCCGTTGATGAATAATTGAGAAAGCAAATTATGACAGAAGCTTATGAGACACCATATTCAGTGCATCCCAGAGCTAGCAAAATGTACCAGGATTTAAAATTGCAATTCTTGTGGAAGGGAATGAAGAGTGATATTGCAAATTTCATGAGCTAATGCATAACATGTCAAAAAGTCAAGGCAAAGCATCGGCATCCAAGTGGAAAATTGGAGCTGCTAGAAATTCCCTAATAGAAATGGGAACATATTACAATGGACTTTGTAGTGGGATCATCGAAGACCAGAGAAGACTATGATGCCATTTGGGTTATCATTGATAGACTGACAAAGACTGCAAGATTCATAACAGTGAAAATGACTTTTTCACTGAAAAAGTTGGAATACCTCTATGTGGTGTAGATAAATAAATCGGTAAAAACGTATCAGAGTGGCGCAGCGGAACAATAAAAATTTTTAAGATCGTTAAATATCTCATGATGCCATATACAATAAACCAACAACAATTAAAACTCATACCTCAAGGACGCCAATCTTGCAGGAGGAGAATGACCGGAGGCTTCAACCAACTAGCCTTCTCTACTATTCTCCAATTCCCGAATGGCTGAGTGTGTGGGCACTCTGAACCTCGATCGGTATGCTAGCACTGCTAGTCTTCTTCCGACCACCCAGATCTCTAAAGAACTTTATTGTCACGATGAGCTGTGCAACAATAAGCCTGCTCACCTGAGAGTCTGTGGTCTGAGAGAACTGGAGTGGCAGGACCTCTATTTATAGACCTGCATGAGGTGATTCTCTGAATTCGAATTGGACTAGGAAAAGATTTTCTCCCTTATCCAAACCCATAAAATCCGAATTTTTCCAAAGGAGAATCTCCACAAAAAATTCGGTTTTTTTTAGAATAAATCCAATCCAAATCTCAACAAGATTTTAACTAGAATTTTATCTCCCTTTTTCAACCCAAAAAATCCGAAAATTTCAAGGTGAATCTTCCCTAAAGATTTCGGCCAATATGGATAAGGGAGAATCAAAAATTCCACTAGGATTTTCAAGCTTGAATCTCATCTCAACCTTATCCAAAATAACCGAATTTCCTAGGAGAGATACTCCCTAATTTCAGCCACTTTTCAGGAAAGGAGAGAATCCAAATTCAACTAGGATTGAAACTTGAATTTTCCCTTGAATCCTATCCACAAAAAAACCAAAATTTGCTTGAGGATTATCCTCAAAATTTCGTCCTTTATTTGTTGGGATTTGGATTCAAAATTCAAGTAGGATTCTAATAAGATTATCCTCTCCAAATCCAACTCAAATTCGAATTTCAAACCTTGTGGATTTTCCACAACAAATTCGAATCCTACTTGGACTGTGATTCAAAATTTGAATTTCAAATTTCAAATTCAAATTTCAAATTCAAATTTCAAATTTCAAATTTCAAATTTCAAATTTCAAATTTCAAATTCGAATTTCAAATTCAAATTTCAAATTCAAATTTCAAATTCAAAATTCAAATTTCAAATTTCAAATTTCAAAATTCAAATTTCGAATTTCAAAATTCAAATTTCAAATTCCACAAAACGGTTGTGTTTCATATTCTTGTTCTCATGGATAATTTTCTACAACTCCAATACAATCTCAAATAAAATCATGGCAACTTTATTTGGAGTTCGAATAATTGTGTACTCTATTATCCAAAACAAAATCTGAATCTAACCGGAGAGAATCTTGTCTACCATCCTAATCCTGTGTCATCACCATCCATGCATAATAAACTAGCCAATAGCATACATAAATCAATTTGCCAAACGTTAAGGAATTATGTGGAGCTAGTAGAGGGACTGATTGGACATATATAATCGGGCTCCCGTGATTCCATATGATCATCATTCTTTACCGAACAACTCAATCATATGATCACTAGTTTCAGAGTCACACCACTATAAACCTGAAACTGAACTCCCAATTATATACCGTATTACGTAAGCCTGTGACGAGCTACTATCCAATGACCTTGTCATATATGTAAAACCCTCATATGATATCCATGATCAGCCTTAGGTCAAAGTCCGTTTAATCCTACTGATCATGCTATCTTAAAGTTCCATTATACTACCGAATCAAGAAAATGATTATTCACCATATGTGAATAAGAAGTCATCCGCCCAGCAGACGACCCAAGGCCTTGTCCATTTTCACATTCAGTATAATGCCTTTAAGAGGATACCTTTAACTCCTCAGAGCTATGATTCTGATATCTGCAAACAAACCCTTCATCGTATACAAGTCATGCACCCAACGAACCGGTCTATAAACTTACTACCTCTGAGACGCTTTAGCCATTGGAACATCAAAGTACACAAGTCATATACATGAAGTAGTTCATTTACTCAGGATTAAGGTTATTGCACAATGAACGTCAAAAGCAGATTGATCCACTCATAGCGGACTACGTAGATCAATCACACTTTAGTCCCGGTCTAATATGTCACCACCGAGCAACATATCCATGTCTCTACTTGGGAGTCCAGCTCCAGACAGTCAAGACAAACCGTCTCCTCTAAGGCTTTAGATAACATAATAGTCCTAGCATGAGTTAGATGCTCGGTCTAACCCCATAGACTACAGACCATAGTTTAGACTGCCAACTTTAGAACATTGTCTTCTCGCATACAAAAGTCCATTGCATACAACGTTCTAACAGTTTTAACACAAGCAGTCAGTGAGCCATATTTGCTTACATTTACTTTAACATGTAAATAAGACGAGGACAGATAGCAATGTAATGAATAACCTCTATGTATAATTTTATTATCCAGTTCAAAATGAATACATCAAAATGTCTCTAATACTTAGGGCATTTCCTAACATGTGGCCCATATCGTTAGACTACATGGCGTTCCTAAATCCATTATGTCGAATCGAGATGCACGATTTACTTTGACCTTTTGGAAATGCATGCAAGAAGCCATGGGAACAGAGTTGCATCTTAGTATGGCTTTTCATCCGCAAACGGACGGATAATTTGAATGGACTATCCAGACGTTAGAAGACATGTTTCGCGCTTGTATAATGGATTTTCTAGGAAATTGGAATGAAAAGCTTCCTTTGATAGAATTTTTTTACAACAATAGCTACCAAGCTTCTATAGGAATGGCCCCCTATGAAGCTTTGTTGGAAGGAAGTGTAGATCACCAATCCATTGGTACGATCTGCAAGAAAAGCAGCTACACAAGATGGATTTTGTGTAAGAAACAACAGATGCAGTTGTAAAGATACAGTAGTTATGCAGATAAACGATGAAGATCCATAGAGTTTAATGAAGCGGATTTCGTATTCTTAAAGGTTTCGCCAATGAAGGGAATAATGCGCTTCGATAAGAAAGGGAAATTGAGTCTGAGATATATTGGACCATTTAAAATCATCAAACGCATTGGGAAGGTTGCCTATAAGTTGGCATTACCTCCAAAAATGTCAGCAGTACACAACATGTTTCACATATCTATGTTGCAGAAGTACATACCAGATCCATCCCATATATTAAGGTATGAACCAGTTTAGATTCAAGAAAATCTGACCTATAAAAAGTAGCTTATTCAAATTTTAGCTCGTGAAGAGAAAGTGTTGAGAAACAAAACAATTTCACTAGTCAAAGTCTTGTAGAAGAATCACAACATCGAAGAGGCTACATGGGAGCGTGAAGAACAATGGAAGGAATTGTACCCCCACTTGTTCTAAATTTTTTAGGATGAAAATTTTATAAGGAGGGGTGAATGTGATAACCAAGGACTTCTTAAGTTCTCAGAAGAAATGTAAAATTGTATGTATATGACAGTTTTAATGTATAAAATATGAAAAAGTGGTGTTTTAATATTATATATAGAATGCAATAAAATGTTTTAACAGTGAAAAAGGGTGTGATTTCGAAACTGAAAAATTTTCCCAAATCGAAATAGGTGAAATGGCCCCAAATCAGAGCCAAAAGCCCTAGAGGGTGCACCGAATGCACTAAAAAACAAAAAAAAACTTACGATAGTGATTTTTGCTCAAATGGAAGCAAAATAAGGCAAACCGATTGCACAGGAGACGTCAGAAACCCGCCTACGCAATTTTGGTCAATTTACGTTCGGTTTGACTTTTGATCAAACTTTGACCATAGATTAATATGAGAATTAATTCGTTGATGTCATCCATGACATTATGCAATGATGTAATTAATGAGAAATTTATGGGTAATTATGGTGGTAGGTAGATCTAAGGGTGGTAATTTAATATGATCTTGAATCAAGGGTTGGATTAAGGCCAAAATTGCAAGAAATTTTTGGCAATTTTTAGGTTTTTAGGCACTGTTTTAGGTGGTGGAAAAGGCTAAAAAGTAGCCAAAAATTTTGCACTTTAGTCCCTAAAAAGTTTGCTAAAAAGTCCCTAAAGTTAGGCCAAATTGTTGAAAAATTTTGCAACTTAATCCTCCTTCTCCCTCATGCCTTTAAAACACGTGAAGGGCCATAGGAAATCAAAAAAAATTTTGCTTCTTTGCTGCCCATTTCCAGCCGTGGCCTTCTTCCCCTCCAAACCGAAGAAAATTTTCAAAACACTTCACCAAACTAGCTTCCAAACACCTTCCAAGCTTCAATGGTTCAATCTAATAAGGTGAGTCTCCATTTGGCATCCTTTTCTAGCCTTTTTGTTCTTCAAAACCGTGGCTATGGTGGGTGGGAAAGAATTGTGAAAGTTTGAGGTTAAACTTTGTTGTTTGGTATTGGTTAGTTTGTATGTTAGTTTAAGAGCATTTTGGAAGCATGAAGCAAGCATTTTCCATGCATGAGTTCATGCAAAGTTTGTGATTTTCAAGGGGATGAGACATGAAATTTTGTTGAGAATTAGATTGTGTTTTGGTTATGAATGAATTATGGTTGTGTCGGAATGTATGACTGTGATATTGGAACTTTGAAAAGAAAATTTTGGCTAGCATTTGCTATGAAAATCCGTGGTCTATATGAAAGAATTTTATGGAAAATTTTGTGAGGAAAATTAGATGAAAAGTTTGAGAAAAACCCTAGGAGGAAACCAAAACATTAGGTTTAAAGTTGGAGTATAGAAACCGTGGAAATGGAATAAAATTTGGTTAGGTTTGGTGTAGGTTTATGCATTAAAAATCATGATTTTTAAGTGTAAGAAATTGTGTTTTGATAAGTGAAAATATTGGTGCTTAAATTGAACAAAAACTGTGGCTAATAATAAGGAAAAATGATGAAATTTTATGTTGAATGGTGTGTGGGTAATGTGGAAAAATTTTACGTAAAGGTTTAGTGACTTTGCTTAAAATAGGCCTTTGGTATAGTATATGGCAAGTACTAAGGTTCTGAGGCATATCTAACACCGAGAAAATCTAAAATTTAAGCGGAAATGCTGCCAAAATTTTAAAAATGACATAAAGGGCATTTCAGGAAACGAGGGATAAAAATGTCCTCGGAAATGGAGATCGAGACCTCTTGGTAAATTAAACTTGGGATTGGGAGAACAAACCTTTTTAGGAATAGTAAACCATCCTTCTAAAATTTTAAAACATTGAAAGAATGGGAAAAATGACATGAGGGGTAATTTAGGAAGCGTGTTGTAAGTTTATGGTCGAGATGGAAAACCCAAGCCCCTCCAGAACCAAGGCTCGGAAATAGAATAACCAAACATTTCAAGAGTAGTAAAATATCCATTTGAGGCTCTGAAATGTCAGAAAAACGAGAAACTACCCTAGGTGTCGGAATAGTGCCACTAGAGGGTCGGATAACAAATAGTTGCATGTGTTGCAGCAATGACTGCTACAAAAATGTAACGAAGTCTAATAAATATTATTTTTAGATATTTGGGCTTAGAAAATCCCATAAAAATGGTAGAGTGGAAATGTTACGGTCCTGAGACCCATCAGGGGCAAAATGGTCATTTTAACTAAAATTTTCTGAAAGGCTCGGAAAGGACCATTAAGGACTTAGAATGATTTAAATAAGATTTTAGATGCCATAATTTACATTCTTAAAGCTAAAATCCAAATTTTATGAAGTACACGGGTGTGTACTTTGGGTACACAGCCATGTGTTAAGGGATTAGGTAACCTGAGAGGTACACGGTCTTGGACACGGCTGTATATCGGGCCGTGTATCATATAGAGAGATGAAAGGTAATGTGATGATAAGAACAAAATGAATACAATCAAAGTGATAAATGATAATGGGAATTAACAGACACTATTTTTTCTGTAGGGACCCAAACTAGAGGTGATAAAAGAACTGCAAAGGACTTTAGAAAGTGGACGTTAGCATAGTTATGGTAAGTTCATACATTACATTGTCTGGAACATGAATTTACTTGACATGTTTATGCCTATGTGAGATATGAGTAAGTTTAAACATTTATTTTTCTGCAATGTAAATTAACTATCATAGTTATATTATGTGTTGTTTGAACATTATGAAAGAATATAATTGTGTTACAAGCGATAAAAGGGTTCTTAGCCATAAGATGAGGATAAGTCATCCGGTAGAAACTATAAGAAAGATGGTAATAAAACCATTATTGGTGTACCAGCCTCCAGTAAGGTGGGGGTTTTCAGGTCCTTCAGCGATATGATAACCGCTTCGGTGATGATACATTGCGGAGGAGTGGCCAGTGGGTAGCTCCCCAAAGTCCCTCCTAATCAACACGCATAATGGTACAACCAATAAGGGCTCAGAAAAAAAAAAGATAATGACTTAAAACTGAAATAAATGCCAAAATGAGCATAATCGGACACGATAGATACTAACAGTACGTTTAGTATTATAGGTCAAAGTTGACGTGAATAGTACCAGGTCAAAGTTAAAATTACTATTTATTAGTTAAAGTCAAAGTTACTATTCATAAATGAATAGTAGTATTCATAGACAATTTTATTATTTATGTTTTTGAATCTACATGATTCCTAGTATGTATATTTGAACTTACTGAGCCTGTTAGCTCACCAGTATATTCATGTTGTTAGTAAGAAACCTATCCAGTAGTAGGATGCTTTGGATAAAAGCAGGATATGTAGTGCCAATGGGATAGAGAATTCCACTGTGGATATAGCCCTGCTGCTAGTCTTCCATTGAGCTTTCAAAGAAGAGATTTGAAGAAAAGAATATACATATTTTGAGATACAAAATTGAAATAGTGTATTTATGTAAATTATATTTTGAACATGTAAAGTGATAACTCACATTATGGTTTTAATTACACAAAGAAAAATAAAATAAAATAAAATGGCTTCGAACCGACGAGAGTTTAAAGTGAAGAATAAGAATTTTGGCGACCCAAAGAGGTTCACGAGCTATTTCAGTTGACTAAAGAGCTTGATTGTAATAGTTTCGTCTAACCAAAGTTGGGGGCGCCACACGCAAGGTGGAAGTTTCTCATGCTATATGTTATGTTAATATTATGTTAGACTGTTGAGAATTGGCCGGTGAGTCTGTGACGATGCACTTCATAGAGGCTATACACGACTATCACTGTCGAGCTCTGAAGCTAACTATGATAGCCTGCCACCTCATGAGTCGTCAGTAGCATACTTAAACCTCGTGGAGGCTAACAGTACTATCACGGTCGAGCTCTAAAGTCAACTATGATAGCCTGCCTCCTCATGAGTCGTTGGTAACATACTTAAACTTACTTACTTTTATACCTTTAAACTTTGTCATTTTAACTTTATTATTTAACACTTAAAATTTTTTTTTTAACTTTCTTTTAAACTGGGCGTTTTGTATTTGAAAACGTTTCATTGTAAATCATTACGATGTAAACATCTTACATAATTTAAACTTTATTACATCATAAACATTTCATTTCAACATTCATTTAACTTTGTATTCTTTCAAATAGCTCAGCGGAAAACTCATAGCAGTACCATAACCCTCGTCCAGTCCCTTGGCACATGCAGATCTCATTCGTCATCCATCACTTGTCTTATCGTCATGCAGGTTGCTTACTGCAACATGAACAAACCTGTGAGCTAATTGCTCAGTAAGTTCAAACATACATACATGACCTATAAATGCTTGTACCATATAGGACAGAGTACATCTGATACCAACTATGGCATCAGAACATTAACATAACATATATCATACATTGCTTAAAATTCATACTTATCATGTTTTAACATCGTGAACATACTTAACATACTTAACATCATGAACATACTTTCATACTTAACATTGTGAACATGCTTTCATACTTAACGTACTTTAACATCGTGAACATACTTTCATACTTAAACGTATGCTTAAACATCATAAACATAACATACTTAACATAACATAGGACATACTTAGCATCGTATGACTAACTTATGCATATCAACTCATGCATAACATATCATATGCATAACAACCAATGTTAGTCACGTTATGCTTGCTTATTTTTTCGTTCTTTCATTTTCATTGTTCTTTTTTTCTTTCATATCATACTATTCTTTTCTTTTCTTTATTTTACTTTAATTTTACTTGCGGGCGCCATTGATGGTCATACCTTAAACTTGAACAATAAACTTCCACACCCGGGAGGCACCACTATCGGATTGGAAGCCATAACATGAAACCTCACCTTTGGAGGTCGATACGCCAACATTTAAAGCTTCAGCCTTATTATCTTGCTTATCTTTCCCTTTCTTTACTTTATCTTTTCGTTTTTTCATATGGTTCCAACCAGGTGACATTTTCATTACCCCATGATCTGGAACCCTTTACATTGCTCTCTTTCTTTCGTTCATTCTTTCTTTCTTTCTATCTTTCATTTCTTTCTTTCTTTCTTTCTTTCATTGATTCATTTCTTTTATTTTCTTTCTTTTGTTTATTTCTTTTCTTTCATAAGCATTTCATAAATCATTTCTTTCTTAATGTAGTTTTCATAGTGTGCGTTACGTTAGTCACACTTTAGTGCATATTGCACTCACATACATAACTTTCATATAACACATAAACATAAACATAATATGTCAATTTATGTTGCAGTCAAATTATATGTTAGAACTTACAGATACTTCTGCTCGTATCTCCTTTCTTGCTTTCTTAGTTGGCAGACGCTCCTTCATTGCATCTGGATCAGGTTTCTATAACCAAAATAATAACGGTTATTTTCAATCCTCATTTCATACATAAAGCTTAGTAAAACGTAAAAATTCTACGTTTTATTTCCCAATCATGAACTTGGGGTTCTAATATCCCATTTATAACTTTTGTGTTAACTTTCGGAAAAATTACCATTTTGCTCCTAATGGGATTTTTCATCATAACCTTACTTTTCTTTGATTTACAACTTGGTTTGGGCCCTTAGAATCTTAATTAAGCCATTCTAAGTCCATTACGGCCCTTTTCTATCATTCCTAAAATTTTTGTTAAAAATGATTGTTTTGCCCCTAACATGTCTATGGGCCGTATCATTTTCATTTTCATGCTTAGACTGGATTTTCTAAGCCCAAAAATCATAAAATCAACTTTCTAGTCTTTATCGGGTTTTTACCGCTTTAATTGCCCCAATTTTCATTATTAGTTCACACCCATCCCTCGGGTGGTACTATTTCGATATAGGGGTCGTTTTTTTTCGTTTTCTTACATTTAGAGATTTCAAATGGGCGGTTTATTATTACTCAAGACGTCCATCCTTCTTTCTTGGGCCTAAGTCACCGAGGAGGCTCGGGTTTCTATCCCGACCACATTCTTTTTACCCCTCGTTTCCTAAAATACCATTTTGTGTCGTTTTAGAAATTTCAGCAGCATTTTCGCTTAATTTTTGGGTTCCTGATGTTTAAAAAATGCCTCAAAACCATCTAACCAATTCTAATCTGCCACGTATTAAATCAGAGGCCTAATTTTTACATGAAAACTCAAACTTTTTATGCAAAAATCTTCACATTTCACATATTTTTTTATCCGACCATTTCTCATGTCCATAATTAACATATAATCATTCTAATTAATAAATTAAGGAATGAAAATAGTCGAGACTACCGAAGTCGTTCAATGATATCCAACGGGCAGGTTGACTCCTATCGGCGATAAAAGGAGCCGTTCGATCTCGCGCGCACAAACTTTAATTCATCGTTCTTCATGTTTGAAATTCTGTCTTGCAATTCTGACGCCATAAACGTGTCTGGAACGTCGAAAATAGGCCAGAGGGCCATCATTCAAAATTTGGGGCCCGAGCCACCGTTGACCTATGTTGACTGCCATTGACTTACTGTTGACCGCCGTTGACTGAAATTGATCGGTGGCGGCATGGGCAACGGTGGACACCAATTCGTAGATCTTGACAAGAAGAACCCATTTTCGGTGTCAATTTACCGAATCAGATCTCCCATCGCTGAAAAACACTTCTCCCATGGCGGACAATAATGGTGACATTTGATCTCCAACGTCTCGATGTCAATTCATGCAATTGAGTTGGGGCTTTTGTTCTTTGCCCCATTCTGAGCAGTTTAGGCTAGGCAGTGTCACTCACCTCTGCCAAAATGGCGAGTTCCACGGTGACATTGTGGCGACAACGATGAACCTTCGAGCAACACAATTCGATGATCGTTGAGGTGAAACAAAACATGAGTTTTGTTCTCCTCACCACTACCAATCTATTGGGACTAAAATCACCTCGATCCGAGGTCAGACGGCGAAGATATGGCATCAGGAAATTCCGTGCCTCTGGTAGCTTTGGGTGGCACGTGCGGCTTCCTCCGGTGGTGATTCCGTCGACTTGACCTACCATTTGACTCAGCTCGGCAATAGCTTTCCAACAAGACCAGTGGTGTTGAAAACGGATGCCGTTTCTGATTCGTAGTTACTGTTCACTTACGGTGTAGGGAGGAAAAAGAAAGGGAAGGAAAAAGTGAGGGCCTTTTTTGTAATTTCTGATTTTTCTACCTTTATATATACTTTTTTTGTGAAAATTTTAACACATGCTATACTGACTAATTTGGGCGTGCTGAACCCAAATATACCAGTTTTACATTCATTCAAGGTCATCTCGACCAGTTTTCCAATACTGCGATTTCCCGATCAAAAATTACTTTTTGTGCTCAATTGACTAATTTAAGCATGCTAATTCTAAATATATCAGTTTTATTTCAAGAAAAGGTCATCTTGACCAATTTCTTGATACTGTATATTTGTGGGTCAAAAGTTACATTTTACGCTCAATTGACTAATTTGAGCATACTGATTCTAAATATATCAGTTTTATTTCAAGAAAAGGCCATCTTGACCAATTTCTTGATACTATATGTAACACACAGCATACACACATAAAATCAGTACATTTCACATTTTAAATATAGAATTCATCGTATATATTCTATGTACCAATTTTCCGAGAATGATGAAATTTCCCTGTGGTCACATTCACTCCTTCTTATAAAATTTTAATCCTCGAAAATTAGGATAAGTAGGGGTACAGAGATTTCATTTCATAACTGTTCATCACATGTATATGTCATTTCATAACATTTACATGTCATTTTAGACATATCAACATAACATGAAGGCTATATATATCATAGCCTTGTACGTCGAGTTTTCCTAAAGTACAGGAAACTCCTCTGAGTCTTCTTCTTTGTTGTCTGAATCGTTTCTAGCTCCAGAAGGAGTTCCTTGAACTGCGTTTACTTTAGTCTTAATTCTATCGTGAGTCTTTTCTAACATATGCTTCAGAAGTCCTCATCAGTTCCTTGTAGCACACAGTATGTGTTAAAACTATGTCACCGAATGTTGGCTGCAGTCTCTCAGTTCGTTCATCAGACTGACATAGGCGGTGTTGGAAGTGACATCCCGCTTGCCCATGAGAAAACTAGGGCTGATGCTAGACTTTTCCGAGAGAATCACTAAATCGTAGTATGGCAAAACTCGGTTCAATTAAGCGCTAATCCTGGACACAAGAATCCCAGTACACACGAGAGTATCTCCCTTAAAGGTGCTAACAGCTAACATGACCCAATTATCTCGATCTATGTCACATAGCCGTAAAATCCTCTCTATAGCATGCGACCAGTACTGCATTCCCATAGACTATTGTTGGCTGGAGTACTTGATGTCAGGCATCAGGATAAAAATAGGCTAACAACTGACCTTGTTCATACTTGAAACTCGTACAGGGGTTGGTACGGATGAGGTCCCGTGTACCGTGATCTCGTCATCTCATTCATCTTATTCATATAAAATGCTTATTTTTAATCAATAAACATTAACTAATTCGGAATAAAACTAACTTACTTGGATGGCGAACAGGATGTGCATCGTGCCAGGAGGAATATAGTCGAACTGCTCTGATACCACATTATGACGATTTTACTTCATGAAGGCTATACGGGACTATCATGGTCGAGCTCTGAAGCCAACTATGATAGCCTGCCACCTCATGACTCGTCGGTAACATACTTAAACTTCATGGAGGCTAACAGTATAATCACGATCTAGCTCTAAAGTCAACTATGATAACCTGCCACCTCTGGGTTGACGGCAACATACTTAAACTTACTTACTTTTCTACCTTTAAACTTTGTCATTTTAACTTTGTTATTTAACGTGTATAAATTTTTTTTTAAACTTTCTTTTAAACTGGACGTTTCGTATTTGAAAACGTTTCATCGTAAATCATTACTACGTAAACATCTTACATAATTTAAACTTTATTACTTCATAAACATTTCATTTCAACATTCATTTAGCTTTGCATTCTTTCAAATAGATCAGTGGAAGACCCATAGCAATACCATAACCCTCGCCTAATCCCTTGGCATATGCAGATCTCATTCGCCATCCATCACTTGTCTTATCGTCGTGCAGGTTGCTTACCTGCAACATGAACAAACTTGTGAGCTAATTGCTCATAAGTTCAAACACACATACATAAGTAAGTTCAAACACACATACATGACCTATAAATTCTCGTACCATATAGAACAGAAAATATCTAATACCAACTGTGGCATCAGAATATTAACATAACATATATCATACATTGTTTAAAATTCATACTTTAATATCGTGAACATACTTAACATCATGACCATACTTTCATACTTAAAATACTTTAACATACTAACATACTTTCATACTAAACGTACTTTAACATCGTAAAGATACTTTCATACTTAACGTATGCTTAAACATCATAAACATAACATACTTAACATAACATAGGACATACTTAGCATCGTATGACTAACTTATGCATATCAACTCATGTATAATATATCATATGTATAACAATGAATGTTAGTCATGTTATGCTGCTTATTTTTTCGTTCTTTCATTTTCATTATTCTTTCTATCTTTCATATCATATTATTCTTTTCTTTTCTTTATTTTACTTTACTTTAATTTCACTTGCAGGCCCCATTAATGGTCGTACCTTAAACTTTAACATTAAACTTTCGTACCTGAGATGCACCACCATCGGATTGGAAGCCATAACATGAAACCTCACCTTCGAAGGCTGGTACGCCAACATTTAAAGCTTCAGTCTTATTATCTTGCTTATCTTTTTCTTTCTTTATTTTATCTTTTCGTTCTTTTGTATGGTTCCAACCAGGTGACGTTTCCATTACCTCATAGTTCGGAGCCCTTTACATTGCTCTCTTTCTTTCGTTCATTCTTTCTCTCTTTCTTTCATTTCTTTCTTTCTTTCTTTCTTTCTTTCTTTCTTTCATTGATTCATTTCTTTTCTTTTCTTTCTTTCATTCATTTCTTTTCTTTCATAAGCATTTCATAAATCATTTCTTTCTTAATGTAGTTTTCATAGTGTGTGTTATGTTAGTCACACTTTAGTGCATATTGTACTCACATACATAACTTTCATATAATACATAGACATAAACATAATATGTCAGTTCATGTTGCAGTCAAATCACATGTTAGAACTTATAGATACTTCTGCTCGTATCTCATTTCTTGCTTTCTTGGTACGCAGACGCTCCTTCATCGTGTTTGGATCAGGTTCCTATAACCGAAATAATAACGATTATTTTCAATCCTCATTTCATACATAAAGCTTAGTAAAACATAAAAATTCTATGTTTCATTTCCAATCATAAACTTAGGGGTCAATATCCCATTTACAACTTTTGTGTTAACTTTTGACAAAATTACCATTTTGCCCCTAAGGGGATTTTTCATCATAACCTTACTTTTCTTTGATTTACAACTTGGTTTGGGCCCTTAGAATCTTAATTAAGCCATTCTAAGTCCATTAGGGCCATTTTCTATCATTCTTGAAATTTTCGATCAAAATGACCGTTTTACCCCTGATGGGTCTTTGGGCCGTATCATTTTCATTTTAACGCTTAAACTTGATTTTCTAAGCCAAAAAATCATAAAATCAACTTTCTAGTCTTTATCCGATCTTTACCACTTTAATCACTTTCATTTTTATACTTAGTTCACACTCGTCCCTTGGGTGGTACTTTTCCAACATAGGGGTTGTTTTTCGTCGTTTTCTTACATTTTGAGATTTCAAATGAGCGGTTTACTAATCCTCAAAATGTCCATCCTTCTTTCCTGGGCCTAGGTCACTGAGGGGGCTCGAGTTTCCATCCCGACCACTTTTTTTACCTCTCGTTTCCTAAAATACCTGTTTGTGCTGTTTTATAAATTTCGACAGCATTTTTGCTTAATTTGTAGGTTCTCGACACTTACAACACACCTCTAAAACTAAACCAGAGGCCTAATTTTTAGGTAAAAACTCAAACTTTTTACGTAAAATCTTCACATTTCACACTTTTTTTATCCAACCATTTCTCGTATCAATAATCCATAATTAACATCTAATCATTTCAATTAATAAATTGAGGAATGAAAATAGTCGAGATCACTACTGAAGTTGTTCAACGACATCCAACGGGTAGGTTGACTCCTATCGGCGATCAAAAGAGCCGTTTGATCTCGTGCGCACAAACTTTAATTCATCGTTCTTCATGTTTGAAATTCCATCTTGCAATTCTGATGCCACGAATGTGTCCGGAATGTCAAAAATAGGCTAGAGGGCCATCCTTTAAAATTTGGGGTCTGGGTCACCGTTGACCGGTGTTGACCGGTATTGACCGGTAGCGACATGGGCAACGATGGACACCAATTCATAGATCTCGACGAGAGGAACCCATTTCTGGTGTCAACTTACTGAATCGGAGCTCCCATCACCAGAGAACATCTCTCCCACTATGGATGGCGGCAGTGACATTCGATCTCCGTTGTCTCGGCGTCAATTTATGCAATTGAGTTGGGGCTTTTGTTCTTCACCCTATTCTGAGCAGTTTAGGCTAGGCGGTGTCGCTCACCTCCGACGGAATTGGTGAGTTTTACAGTGGCATTGTGGCGACAATGGTGAACCTTCGGGCGGCACAATTAGGCAACTGTTGAGGTAAAACAAAACATGGGTTTCGTTCTCCTCTTCATCATGAATCTATTAGGGCCGGAATCACCTCGATCAGTGGTCGGACGACAAAGATACAATGTCAGGAAATTTCACACCTCTGGCGGTTTCAAGCGGCTCATGTGGCTTCTTCCGGTGGTAATTCCGTTGACTTGACCCACCCTTGGACTCAGCTCGGCGAGATTTTCCCAACGAGACCAGCAGTGCCGAAAACGAACACCGTTTCTGATTCGTGGTTATTGTTTACTTATGGTGTAGGGAGGAAAGAGAAAGGGAAGGAAAAAGTGAGGACCTTTTTTGCAATTTTCGATTTTGCTACCTTTATATATCCTTTTTTTTTTTGGTGAAAATTTTAACATATGCTATACTAACTAATTTGGGCATGCTGAATCCCAAATATATCAATTTTATATTCATTTGAGGTCATCTCATCCAGTTTTCCGGTAATGCGATTTCCCCATCAAAAATTACTTTTTGTGCTCAATTGACTAATTTTAGCATGCTGATTCCAAATATATCAGTTTTATTTTAAGAAAAGGTCATCTTGACCAATTTCTTTATACTATATATCTGTGAATCAAAAGTTACATTTTATGCTCAATTGACTAATTTGAGCATACTGATTCTAAATATATCAGTTTTATTTCAAGAAAAGGCTAATCTTAACCAATTTCTTGATACTGTGTGTGACATACATGCGTACACACATAAAATCACTACATTTCACAATTTAAACATAGAATTCATCGTGTACATTCTATGTACCAATTTTTCGAGAATGATGAAATTTTCCGGTTGTCACATGGTTGTTCCCTAGTGTCCCTCTTAGTCATACACACACTACGTTACAGCCAACATAGGGCCCAAAAAACCAGAACGTAATGCAAGATAAAGACTTAAGATTTAAATATTATCCATAATTGAGCATAATGTGTACTAACATTATATTGAATGCTCTAAGTTATGGTCTAAGGTCTATGTTACTGTTCTTTATATTTGAACTTACTGAGCCTGTAGCTCACAAGTTTATTCATGTTGTAGATAAGCAACCTGTACATCCGTAGAATTTATGATGGACGAGGGGCGAGATCTGTATGTGTCAAAGGGACTAGGCAAGGGAAATGGTCTTGTTACAATTTTCCACTGAGCAGCATTTAAATGTATTTGAAATGATGTAAATTAAGTTATGACGATGTAAAATGTTTACTTTAGTAAATGTTTTATAATAATACAATTTTCAAGTTTAGTTAAAAAAAAATTTATTCTCTATTTTCATATTAGAATGGAAAGTTAAAATAAGTACGCTAAATAAAGAAAGTAAGTTACTGGCAACCCTTGAGGTAGCACACTATCGTAGTTGGTTTCAAAGCTCGATAGTGATAGTGCTGTTCAGCCTCCATGTAGGGTGGGCCGCCATACCAAGTGTAGTCAATTAGGATAGAATCCCATTCTCTACAAGGTGTCTTAAAAAATCATCAAAGAGGTATTCGCCACTTTAATCAGATCAAAGTGTCTTTATGGATTTACCTAATTGCTTTTCCACTTCTGCATGATACTCTTTGAACTTATCAAAAATTTTGCTCTTGTGGTGCATGAGGTACACATATCCATACCTCGAGTAATTGTCTATAAAGGAGATATAGTAGTCACACCTTCCTCTTACCTCGACATTCATAGGGCCACATACGTTAGTGTGCATAATTTCTAAGAGTTCCTTAGCCCTAGTACTCATAGCTCTAAAAGATCGTCTAGTCATCTTATCCTCAAGGCAAGATTCACATTGGAGAAGATGTACCTCCTCTAGAGTATTCAAAGGACCATCTTTTACTAATCTTAGAATCCTATCTTGATTAATATGACCTAGTCTTGAATGTTAAGGATATGCCTTGTTAGAATGAGAAGTTTTAAGCCTTTCACAGTTATCTATTAATTTGGTATCCAGTAGTGAGTACATCTTTAATTTGATAAAATAAAGGTTTCCATCCATACTCTCAAAACAGAAAAAAAAAATTTGTTTTCGCAAATAACAACTGTTTCATTAAACCAGACTGAATAACAATCATTAACTAAATAGGCTATCGATATAAGGTTTCTCTTAAAATTAGGAACATAAAAACAATCCTTTAATAAAATAAACCTAAAATTATCTAAACAAAGATGAATATCTCCCATTGCTTCAGCCACCACCAAGCTACCATCTTCAGTACGCAATGAAAAACTCCTATCATGTAGACTTCTCATATCCATGAACTCCTGCAAAGAAACACAAACATGATTTGTAGCACCCAAATCAATGACCCAATTTTCTTTTGACTCTTCCACCAAATAAGTTTCTAAATATAAAAGTTCCTTACCTTCCTTGACATTGAAGGTGAAGAATTTCCGATAAACCTTCTTGAAATGACCTACCTTACCATAGTAGAAGCATTTGGACTTTTTATGGTCCTTTGGCTTCTTGTTCTTCGTCTTTTTCTTCCCATCAGAGACAGGAGGAATAGACAAACTAGAAGTCGTCTACTTCTTCTTTGGCTTCTTCTTGTTCGTAGAGGGTTTTAAAGATTTTGCCAAGTTAGCCTTTCCCTTGGTTTGGACTACATCCTCATCCTTAATCATCTTATCATAAGCTTGGAGTTGCTTCATAAGTTCAATAAGTCCTAACTCCTTTGTTGTCAGACTGTATGTAGCTTTAAACCCCACAAATCCTTAGACAGAGTCTTGAACACTATTTTGATCTAGGTGTTGTAGTTCAACTCTGCGTCATTTTCAGCAGGCTCAGTAAAACACCCCATAAGCATAAGCATATAATTCTTCACCAAGGTACCAATCTTCTACCTAGAATTCATAATACTTGTGATAGCGAACTATCGAGTCAATTTTTCTTGGCCTCCGAACATGTCCTCCAAGTTATCCATGATTTCCCTGGCAACATCGTGTTGCTTTTGTGAAGCACTCTTTATGCTAGCAAGGATGTAGCATCAAGCTATCTCATTAGATTCTCTCTAACGACTATACACCGCAAGGACTCTTCAAGTGGCGTCTCAGGTCGGGGGCCTAGTGGGCATGGTTTATCTAATACAAACTTGTGTCTCTTACAACTGAGAATTATTAGCAGGTTTTTTTTTTCATTCCTTATAATTGTCCCTATTTAGTTATTTTCAGTAAGTATTATGATTAGAGGTGTCAATGACATTTTGAATTAATAATAAGCCCAAGCAAATATAAAAAATTTTAGCTAATCAAACGTATGAATATGTTCCTACATGAAAAACTTAAGCAAAAACATATAGTATTACAACAGTAACTTTTAGCATCTATCACTCCATGCGACCTTAGGGTGTACATGAAACGAATAGCGAGAACATGGATCCCGTCCAATTAATATATGTTGCTTTAAATCCTCCAAGTTTAAGACATATATTAATAATTGTTTGTTTTGGCCACTAATTTGACTAACAAAACTCTTCACCAAGGTTAATAGCCAAACCAATCTTAAGTGTATAACTATTGTTTACAACATCCGATCCATGTCCTATTTAAGCTATCTTGGGATGGTCCCAAATAAAACCTACCCAAACATGTTTTCCACATAGGAGATCCAACCTAGTATACCAGCGATAATAGACACCTATTGAAGGTGTGGTCATGATGGAATTGACATAAGGCACTACCATGCTTTCATATATGGATCAACAATGGAGGTCGTGTGTTTTGTTTGAAGCCATCTCCCACTCAATATTTTAGAACAATAAGTTTTTATTTGAAATATACATGATTAACATAGTATAAGCAGCATTCTTCTATCTTATATGACATGTTATCAAATATGCAACATACCATTTTATCAATACATATTTATCCATACATGACAAAACATAAGAAAAATAAATGTGGAAAATTTAAATAACTGAGCCTTGGTTCATCCTAGAAAAATAGAAAAATAAATATTATAAAATTTCATCTAAAGCATTTTTTGGGTGTTGAATTTTTCTCCATCTTCATGTATCCATCTTAATGTAACTCCACCATTTATTTCTCATCTCATAAATTCCTTTAGAATTCAAATTTTGAGAAATTCGAATTTTAAACAAATTTTAAAACTCATGCATAACCATATGTAATTTTCAAATTTCTAAAATTACATATCATTATACACAAATTAAAACTAAAATTTAAATCTGTGACGCCCCTCATGTACGTTACCATACCAACCAGTCGAGCTCTGACGCCGACCGCGATGGCTGGCAACCTCGTGGGTTACATCCTCTTACTTAACATACTTAACTTTCCCTTCTTAACGTTCTCATTTAAAGCGGAAGCAATTTCTATAGCAATTTTTTTTCTTTTAACTTACATATTATACCTATCTCTATCATACTCTTATAACACATATTTCATAACTTTCTTTCTTTCATCTTCCTTTTTGAACGCTCAGCGAAAGACTCATGGTAGTACCATACCCTTGCCCAGTCCCTTGGAACGTGCAGATCCGTCCGTTGTCTATCATATTACTTTAAACTAACAGGTTACTTACCTGCAACATATAAACAACTAATGAGCTAGATGCTCAGGAAGTTCAAACATACATTCATTAACTTATAAATACTAGTAATATATGTTATTACTAGAATATATAACATCACATATTTACACATCATACACATCATCTATACATATCCTCGAAACATAACATATTATATGAGCTTCCTCATGCTCATTTATCTCTTCGCTAATCATTCCCATCATTCTATTAATAATCTCTTATCATTCTATTCTGATCTCTTCATTTCTTTGCTTTTCATTCCTATCATTTCTTAACTTTCTATTCTAATCCTTTATGACTTTTCTATCACTTTATCATCATCTCTTAACCTTTCATATCTTAAAAGCTAGTAACATGTCACGGCCCAAAATTTAGACACGTGACACGGCAGCCAAATCATAATATCAACCCGAGATTTAAGGAAAACATTTATTACAAAAACAACGGGTCAACATTATAATTTAGCTAAGCCTAATTATAAAGTAGCATCATAACCACAAAACAAAATAAAGTAGAAAGTAAATACCTTTTAATGCAGAAATCAAACACAAAATCGGTTTTCAAAAGAAATTACCAACAATAAATATTCCCAAGCATAGAATTTAAATAACGTGAAATAAAGTCCAAACTTAATGTCTCATTACATCAGAACGAGAAACAGAAAGAAGAAGATGGAGAAAACGGATAGCATCATCCTCGGTAGAAACGGATAGCTCAACGATTTTCGGAGCTGCTACCTCCCGCACCTGGAAGTAGTCATTTCGAAATCACAAAGAAAAAGGGACGTGAGCGCTGGCATAATATTCGTTTCCAAAAATAATCAACAATTTAAAAAAAATACATGACATAATAATCATAAAAAAAATAATCAACAATTTCGTGAAAAAACATTTTTAATACAAGTTTTATTCTGCTGAGGACTTAGCGTAGCTACAATATACGTGCCCCAATATTAAAATAATAAATCATTAAAACAAACCATCATATTATGAGTGAGGACTTGTCATAGCTATAATATACGTGCCTCGAATTGAATTATCCTAGATCATCTCGTTACCGTCTAAATAGACCGAACGGCCCTGCGCAGATTTAGGGACCTTCCCCCACAGCGTCAACTTTGGGACGCACGCATCATTTACAATGATCATGAACTAGAGCTCAATTATGTTCACTGGATTATTCAAAAGATGGTATTTACCAAGTTATATTATGCCATAAATCAAAACACGGTTTAAAATACACATTTAATTACCAAATACGTTGCATGCGTTTATTTCATCAAAAAAAATATAATAATTTCATAAACTGAAAACAGCATGCCATTGATAAAACAGAAAAATTTAAAACACTTGACTACTCCCAGAAAAGGCTAGAACGTCCTACCTCGATTATCGCACAAGCGTTACGATAACGTGATCCACAAATCCAGCAAGAACGTCAAATAAGTCCTATAATCACAACATATGATTAGTCTAGGTCTAGACATAATCATCTAATCATTTTAGTGTGCCACAAAAGATTTTAAAACGTTTAATAAACATTTGGGATTTAAAATTTGTGAAAAACTCTAAGTTAGGATATTTCTGGTTATGGGCAGACTGACCTAGGCTGATTGTAAAATCAATATCAATTCATTTTTAATCCCAAAAATTCTAAATTTTTAATATGTTAAACTAGACATCCGTAGCTTTAATTCCATTTTTATAATTTTTAGACATCATTTGGTCATTCAATTAGGCCAAAAACCGAGGGGTTGTTTTCAGGCATAAAATCTGGGTTTCAGTTTCAGTTCAAAAACTGGCAGTTCTGTCCGCCTATATTAGAAAAATATTTTGACTAGGCAAACGGATGAGTTTGGTTCTGAAATTTTGTAAAAATTTAGGGGACATCTTGAATTTAATTTTAGGCTCAAGAATCACTCAAAAATCGTTTTTAAATCTCAAGTTATGGCTGACACAAATTTACTGTTCATATGGTAATTTTCCAGATTTCCGTTTTTCTGTGTCCGAATTTCGATTAGCCTCAAACTAATTCAATTTTCATCCAATGATCACGAAATTTTGTGGAAAACCTTATTTATATGTCATTAACACAACCCAGGAATCAAATTGGCAAAAATCATAAAATTTACACATGTGATAATAGGGTTTTTGAAAGGGAACAAAGAGGCAAAATTTTTAGGGTTTGAGAGAGAGATTCACACCTTGTTTGTGCTGCACTATTTCTGATGCTTGGTCTCCTTTTTGGCTGAATTTGTGTGAGTGTTGGAGTCTTCAAAACAGTAGGGAAAACAATGGAGAAAACCATATAAAAATTTGGATTTAAAACCAAAAGGAGAAGGAAGGAAAAAGTTTGATTTCTCACCTTGTTTTTGTCTCAAAGATTGTTGAATTTTTGAGCTGCCTTTTGGTAAGATTTGTTTGCTGTTTTGGGTGTGTTTTGGGAGAGAAAATTCAGAGAGGAGAGAGGGGAAAGTTGGCGTAATTTTTGAGGGTGAAAGGAAGGGTGAATGAGAGTTAAAAGGGGGTTTTTATACTAGGTTTTTCTTTCCCTTTCTCTTCCTTGTTTGGCCGAAAATTGTAAGGGGCAAAAGGGAAAGTTTTTGTGCTATTTTAAGGCTAGGGTTTTCTCTCTTATTTCCCCTTAAGTGGCCAAAATTATCCCTTAGTTTTTAAGGAAAAATAATTTGAATTTTGGTTGAGTTTTGACTTAGCTTTTGATTCAAATAAAAATCTCCTTTATTTCTTATACTTTATGGCCGAAATTTCTTCTTTATATCTAAGGGATGAAATTTGAATTTAAATCCTCCTTGGATTTGTAAAATTTAAATTTTAATTAAAAATCCCAAGTGATGGCCGAATATTTTAGGGTTTCTTTTTGAAGTTCAAATTGTTGACTTTTTGAGTGGAATTTGACTAGGAAACCAACCTAGGGTTTCCAAAAGGATTTTTAATTAATTTTTGGCACACTAATTTTATTTAAATTATATATTGACCCTTAAATAAAATTTAAGACGTCACAAATATCTACCACTAAAAATAGTTTCGTCCTCGAAACTTTAAGAATTACTCCACACTAAAGAAGAGAATAAGAATATGAATAACTTCTCATTTCATTAAGTAGTCTAAATGCACCTTTCAAAACATATAGTGGTATATCTACCACTATGAACAGAGTAGGGTTACAAAACAAACTTAGGTCGACTACATTACATGTACTCTACTGCTTAGCGAACCATTCAGCATGGTTCTCGTGCATATCTTTCTCGGTTTCCCATGTGGCTTCCTCTTCACCATGGTTACTCCAAAGAACCTTTACCATGGGTATTGTTTTCGTTCTCAGCTGCTTGACCTTACAATCCAAAATCTTCACCGAAACCTCGACGTAAGAGACATCTGGTTGGATTTCTACATCATCTGTTGAAATGACTTCGGACTCTGTTCGTGCACTCTTCCTCAGCATCGATACATGGAAAACGTTGTGCACTCCCAAGGTGTCAGGTAACTTCAGCTCATATGCAACCTTACCAACTCTGCATACGATCTCGAAAGGTCCAATTTAACGCGGTGCTAGCTTCCCTTTAACTCCGAAACGAGAGATACCTTTCTTCGGTGAAACCTTTAGCAACACAAACTCTCCGACCTCGAACTCTAATGGCTTTCTGCGTTGATCTGCATAGCTCTTCTGTCGACTCTGTGCTGTTAGAAGTCGTTGTTTGATGATGGCAATCTTCTCGTACTGGTCTAGGATCATCTCGGGTCCACCCACTGGTGCTTCCTGGTTGTCAACCCAATAGATGGGTGATCGACAAGGCTTTCCGTACAACGCTTCAAAGGGTGTCATTCCGATACTCGCTTGATAACTGTTGTTGTATGTGAACTCTGCCATGTAGAGGTGTTTGCTCTATCCATCTCCAAGATCAAGAACGCAGACACGTAGCATATCCTCGAAAATCTGTATGAGACGCTCTGACTGACCATCTGTCTACGGATGAAAAGCGGTGCTGAAGTTCAGTTCTGTGCCTAGAGCTTCCTGTAGACTTTGCCAAAAACGAGCGTTGAAGCGCGTATCACGATCAGAAATGATCACCGAAGGGACTCCATGCAATCTGACTACGTTCCTCATGTAAAGCTCGGCTAGCTGGTTCCTGGTGCAAGTCGTCTTGAACGGGATGAAGTGCGCAGTCTTTGTGAGACGATCTACAACTATCCAGACTCCATCAGATCCATCCTGTGCTCTCGGTAAGCCGGTTAAGAAGTCCATTCCTATACTATCCCACTTCCACTGAGGTATTGGAAGTGGTTGGAGCAGACCTACGGGTCTCTCCCGTGCTGCCTTTACTTTCTGACACGTCAAACAGTTGGCCACGAAGTTCTTCACATCTAACTTCATACCTCTCCACCAAAGCTGCCATCTTAAGTTTTGATACATCTTGTTCCCACCTGGGTGCATGGCGAACCTCGACTGATGAAACTCTGACAAGATCTCCTGTATAAGCTCTGGGATGTGTGGCACTGCTAAGCGACCTTCGTTGTAAAGAATTCCACTGGCGTCCATCGACCACTCTGCAACACGCTTGCCCTTTAATAATCTATCTCGGATGTCAATGAAACGTGTATCTGCCAACTGATTCTCCTTGATCCTCTGCACGTAGTTTGGTTCCATCACTAAATTGTATAACACTAGGTGACCCTGAACTTCGCCAAAACGAACTTGATAAGCTGTGAGAACTCTGTCCTTTTCCCACTCATCTATCTGCATCGCCATATTAGAAGCGTCATGATCAAGATTGGGAACTGCCTCTCTTTTCCTGCTTAGTGCATCTGCAACCACGTTTGCTTTACCCGGATGGTACTCGACTTGGAAGTCGTAGTCTTGCATGTATTCTACCCACGTTCTCTGACGCAGGTTGAGAACTGGCACCGTACAGATAACAGTCTAAAACTAGCATCGTACAGATAACAACCCCAAATCTTAAGCGCAAACACTACTGCAACTAACTCTAGATCGTGTGTAGGGTAGTTTCGTTCATGTTGTTTCAGCTGTCGTGAGGCATAAGCTACAACTCGGTTCTGTTGCATCAAGACTGCTCCAAGACCTTGATGAGAAGCATCGGTGTAGACATCATATACTTGATCCTAATCCGGAATGATAAGGATAGGTGCAGACGTCAAACGACTCTTTAACTCTTAGAAGACTGACTCACAGCTGTTGTCCCAAACGAAAGGTACATCCTTCTTTGTCAAATTGGTGAGGGGAGCGACGAGCTTGCTGAAGTCCTGTACAAAACGTCGATAATATCCCGCCAAGCCCAAGAAGCTTCAGATCTCTGGAACATTCTTCGGTCGTTCCCACTTAAGAATCGCTTCAACCTTGGATGGATCAACTGATATACCATCTCCTGAGATGATATGTCCGAGAAACTTAACCTCTGTCATCCAAAACTCACATTTTTTTTTCTTGGCGTACAACTGATGTTCACGAAGAGTCTGTAAAACTATACTGAGATACTGTGCATGATCTTTACGAGTTCGGGAATAGATGAGGATGTCGTCAATGAATACGATGACGAACTTATCAAGAAAAGGTCGGAAGACTCTATTCATCATATCCATGAAGGCTGCTGGCGCGTTTGTCAAACCGAAAGGCATTGCTAAGAACTCGTAACTGCCATACCTCGTTCAGAATGCCGTCTTCGGGATATCCTCCTCTCTAACCCAAAGCTGATGATAACCGGATCTCAAATCAATCTTGGAGAAGAAACAAGCTCCACCCAACTGGTCGAACAAGTCATCTATACGTGGTAACGGATACTTATTTTTGATGGTCACACTGTTGAGCTTTCTGTAGTCCACACAGAGACGAAGCGAACCGTCGGCTTTCTTCACAAAAAGGACTGATGAACCCCAAGGTGAGTTGCTGTCTCGGATAAAGCCCAGCGATTTCAACTCATCCAGCTGCTTGCACAACTCTTTCATCTCTAGAGGTGCCATACGATACGGAGCAGAAGCAAAAGGAGCTGTTCCAGGAACTAAGTCGATACGAAACTCTATTTCTCGATGAGGTGGTAAACCTGGAAGAACTTTTGGAAAAACATCTGGAAAACTATCGACAACAAGTATAGGTTGGGTACTCTTTTCAGAACTGGATCCTTCCACCGCACACAAGGATAAGAAACAAAGAATACCCTGTCTACTCTTCGACACTAACCTCAGAGCAGATCTATCAACATCTGAAACTAAGCTTAACTGATAGGACACTACATGTCCGAAATCAGTTGTAAGGATAACACGACGATTACGACAATCAAGCATAATCCCATATCGGGAAAGCCAGTCATATCCCAGAATAACATCATAAGCAAACATAGGCATTACTACAAGTGATGCCTCCAAACAAACATCCCCAACATAAACATAGGCTTGACACCCATCACTAACGGTAGTCGTGCCCAATGAGGATTTCACACATAAGGGAGAGTCAAGATTTTACAGTTTTAAACCAAGTGAACGAGCATAATGTTGGGCTATAAAAGAGTGTGTAGCCCCGGTGTCAAACAAAACATATGCATATGTACCAAATATAGGAATTATACCATCTAATGCAGTCGGTGCATGATTTATCTCTATGTTGTCAGCTCCAAGAGCGTGTACCTGTGGTGCCTTACCACGATTTTGAGCTGTATTCCCTCGCTGATAGCCCATACTCTGACCCTGTGGTGGCGGTCTCTGATAACTCGGCACTGGGAACTGCTGTAGCGGTGTAGCATGTGGAGCATAAGACGCAGTGTACTGGCTCATGCGCTGAGGCTGATAGGGAACTGAAAGCTGAGGGCGCTGTGACTGCGAAGACTGGGAAGTAAACTGTTGTCTCTGTGGAAAACCATTCTGATTCCACTGATGATGAAGTCTATGAGCATTGTCTCTCGACTGTCTCTTCGGGCAGACATTTCTTTTGTGGCCTTCATCACCACACTCGAAGCAGGTAATCACATTCACCCGACCCTGTCGCTGTCCAGAAGACTGATGAGAACCTGACCCCTGAGACTGCTGGTTCTTCTGGTAAGGAGTCTGCGGCTTGTGTTGAGGCTTGTTGCGGATTGGTCCAGACTTGTTTTTGTTACGAGCTTTAAGGAACTCCTTGTCGCCCTCTTCCACTGTCAACGCCTTAGCAACTATCTGCTGGTAGCTATCCCTGATCTGGAACGGTTGTACACCCCTCTTCATATAGAGGCTAAGCCCTTCCTCAAAGCGGAGACACTTAGTAGCTTCATCCAAAACCTGATTCTTCGCATACCGGGCCAACTCAGTGAACTTGGCTTCATATTCCCGCACTGACATAGACCCTTGCTTCAAACGGACGAACTCCCTAGCTTTTCTGTCACGGAACTGAGCTGAAAAGAAACGCTCTTGAAAACGCTCCTCGAAAACTGTCCAAGAAGTCCTCTGCTCCTTTGTCAAACCATCCTCGATACTAGCCCACCAGGTAGAGGCTAGACCCACCAGTTTGTTGGAAGCAAACTCAACCCAAAACTCTACGGGTATGGCAGTCAACTTTAGTTGCTTACGAATGGCATCAAACCAGTAGTCAGCATCCATCTCTGTGCCCGTGCTGTCAAAAGTGGGTACGTGAGGCTTAAAGAAAAGAGTTAGGGCTGCCTGTTTAGGATGTATCATAGGCTGGGTAGGTATTGCTCCAGTGGTAGGGTTTTCGGTGGTAGGCGTTTGCTGAGGAGTCTGAGAAGAACTCCCCGCTCTCTGGGTCTCATTAGGAACAACATTGGCTACAGGAGCTGAGTTAGGTATTCCAAAAGGTAAGACGATGAGGAGAGCCTGTATCGCTGCCGTGAGATTCTGCATCGCCGTTAGCTGATCGTTCGGTGTAGGGACCGTTGTATTCTGACTCCCTTGAGGCTACGTGTTCCCTGGGTTCTCTTCGTCGTTACCTCTCTGCTGCCTCTGACTACGCGTGCCGGGACGAGCCATTTTGCTGCATACGATTGAAGGAAGAGGAAATCCTATAAGCTTCTAAGAGTAAAGAAAACTATGCTTGGGTATTTTGAAAACGTTTTGATAAAAATCCTTTTGAAAACGTTTTGATGAAAAACCCTTTTGAAAACGTTTTGATGAAAAACCCTTTTGAAAAAAAAACGTTTTGACGAAAAACCCTTTTAAAAACCTGGCTCTGATACCATTATTTGTCACGGCCCAAAATTTAGACACGTGACACGGCAGTCAAATCATAATATCAACCCGAGATTTAAGGAAAACATTTATTACAAGAACAACGGGTCAATATTATAATTTAGCTAAGCCTAATTATAAAGTAGCATCATAACCACAAAACAAAATAAAGTAGAAAGTAAATACCTTTTAATGCGGAAATCAAACACAAAATCGGTTTTCAAAAGAAATTACCAACAATAAATATTCCCAAGCATAGAATTTAAATAACGTGAAATAAAGTCCAAACTTAATGTCTCATTACATCAAAACGAGAAACAGAAAGAAGAAGATGGAGAAAACGGATAGCATCATCCCCGGTAGAAACGGATAGCTCAACGATTTTTGGAACTGCTACCTCCCGCACCTGGAAGTAGTCATTTCGAAATCACAAAGAAAAAGGGTCGTGAGCGCTGGCTCAGTAGGACAGAAACAAAAGTGGGTTAACAGATAACATTTAAAAGTATGGCATAATATTCATTTCCAAAAATAATCAACAATTTAAAAAAATACATGACATAATAATCATAAAAAAAAAAATCAACAATTTCGTCAAAAAACCATTTTTAATACAAGTTTTATTCTGCTGAGGACATAGCGTAGCTGCAATATACGTGCCCCAATATTAAAATAAACCATCATATTATGAGTGAGGACTTGTCGTAGCTATAATATACGTGCCTCGAATTGAATTATCCTAGATCAGTCTAAATAGGCCGAACGGCCTGCGCAGGTTTAGGGACCTTCCCCCATGGCGTCAACTTTGGGACGCACGCATCATTTACAATGATCATGAACTAGAGCTCAATTATGTTCACCAGATTATTCAAAAAATAGTATTTATCAAGTTATATTATACCATAAATCAAAACACGCTTTAAAATACACATTTAATTACCAAATACGTTGCATGCGTTTATTTCATCAAAAACAATATAATAATTTCATAAACTAAAAACAGTATGCCATTGATAAAACAGGGAAATTTAAAACACTTGATTACTCCCAGAAAAGGCTAGAACGTCCTACCTCGATTATTGCACAAGCGTTACGATAACGTGATCCACAAATCCAGCAAGAACATCAAATAAGTCCTATAATCACAACATATGATTAGGCTAGGTCTAGATATAATCATCTAATCATTTTAGTGTGCCACAAAAGATTTTAAAACGTTTAATAAACATTTGGGATTTAAAATTTGTGAAAAACTCTAAGTTAGGATATTTCTGGTCATGGGCAGACTGACCTAGGCTGATTGTAAAATCAATATCAATTCATTTTTAATCCCAAAAATTCTAAATTTTTAATATGTTAAACTAGACATCCGTAGCTTTAATTCCATAAAATTTTTATAATTTTTAGACATCATTTGGTCATTCAATTAAGCCAAAAACCGGGGGGTTGTTTTCAGGCATAAAATCTGGGTTTCAGTTTCAGTTCAAAAACTGGCAGTTCTGTCCGCCTATATTAGAAAAATATTTTGACTAGGCAAACGGATGAGTTTGGTTCTGAAATTTTGTAGGCATTTAGGGGACATCTTAAATTTAATTTTAGGCCCAAGAATCACTCAAAAATCTTTTTTAAAACTCAAGTTATGGCTAACACAAATTTACTGTTCATATGGTAATTTTCCAGATTTCCGTTTTTCTGTGTCCGAATTTCGATTAGCCTCAAACTAATTCAATTTTCATCCAATGATAACGAAATTTTGTGGAAAACCTTGTTTATATGTCATTAACACAACCCAGGAATCAAATTGGCAAAAATCATAAAATTTACACATGTGATAATAGGGTTTTTGAAAGGGAACAAAGAGGCCAAATTTTTTAGGGTTTGAGAGAGAGATTCACACCTTGTTTGTACTGCACTATTTTTGATACTTGGTCTCCTTTTTGGCTGAATTTGTGTGAGTGTTGGAGTCTTCAAAACAGTAAGGAAAACAGTGGAGAAAACCATATAAAAATTTGGATTTAAAACCAAAAGGAGAAGAAAGGAAAAAGTTTGATTTCTCACCTTGTTTTTGTCTCAAAGATTGTTGAATTTTTGAGCTGCCTTTTGGTAAGTTTTGTTTGCTGTTTTGAGTGTGTTTTGGGAGAGAAAATTCAGAGAGGAGAGAGGGGAAAGCTGGCTGAATTTTTGAGGGTGAAAGGAAGGGTGAATGAGAGTTAAAAGGGGGTTTTTATACTAGGTTTTTCTTTCCCTTTCTCTTCCTTGTTTGGCCGAAAATTGTAAGGGGCAAAAGGGAAAGTTTTTGTGCTGTTTTGAGGCTAGGGTTTTCTCTCTTATTTCCCCTTAAGTGGCCAAAATTATCCCTTAGTTTTTAAGGAAAAATAATTTGAATTTTGGTTGAGTTTTGACCTAGCTTTTGATTCAAATAAAAATCTCATTAATTTCCTATACTTTATGGCCGAAATTTCTTCTTTATATCTAATGGATGAAATTTGAATTTAAATCCTCCTTGGATTTATGAAATTTAAATTTTAATTAAAAATCCCAAGTGATGGCCGAATATTTTAGGGTTTCTTTTTGAAGTTCAAATTGTTGACTTTTTAAGCGGAATTTGACTAGGAAACCAACCTAGGGTTTCCAAAAGGATTTTTAATTAATTTTTGACACACTAATTTTATTTAAATTATATATTGACCCTTAAATAAAATTTAAGGCGTCACATAACATATACACTAGCATAACATCACGTGAAAACGTGTCATCCATACATATAACATCAAATACATCGCATCACATATATTAATTCTATTATGTTCTTTTAAACTTCGTTTTATTATTTATTTATTTTTCATCGATTTCTTTATGTCATTCTTTCATATCATTCGTTTCTTTTCTTATCGTTCTTTACTTTTCTTTTCTTTTCGTATCATTTCTTTTCTTTTCTTTTCTTTTCACTCCTCTTTCCTTTCTTTTCTTTTCTTTTCATTTTCCTTTCCTTTTCTTTTCTTTCCTTTTCTTTTCCTTTCTTTTCTTCACTCTCCTTTCGTTTGTTTTCTCTCCACTTTCCTTTGGTTGGGCCCATTGTTGGACGTACCTATTTGTGCGCGGACAGTGGGAGGAGGGGGAGCGACCCACCAACCTACCTCACAGTCACATAAAAACTGCACCTTCGGGGTTGGTCCATCCTATAATCTACCGCACCTTCGGGGTAGCACCACATCTACGCGGAGGATATAGACCGGAAGTCTCGACCTTGTAGGGAGACCGGTACGCCAACAACTTAAGTTTTCAGTCTTATTATCTTGTAGGCTTTTATTTTTCTTATATTGATTTTTTTTTTCGTTGTACATCTTTTTAATGACATTCATCATCTTTCCTTTCTCATTTTCATAAAACATTTCATGGAACATTTGTTCTTTCGTTGTTTTTCTTTTCTTAATTCTTTACTTTACTTGTGTGAATTATGTTAATCACACTTTAGCATAGCATATATAGCACATATTACTTATATAACATCACATCACATCATAACAACCAAAAGTATGTTTAATTATATGCAGACAATTATTCTCTTCTCTATTTATCATTTGCATCATCCTATCTATCGTATCTTAGCATCATACTCCTATCGATCATAGCCTATCGTTCTATTCTATCAATCACATCTTACCATTATGTTCTAATCCTTTCATCATAACCTATCATTGCTTTTCTTTATTATTTAACTCTTTGCTTTCATATCATTTTTTATAAAACATCTATCCTTTCGTCCTCATAAAATATACATTTTCTTAATTTCTTGCCTCACCGATCATCGTTGCTCTATCAATCATGACTTAACTTCCCTAAAACTTTTCATAAACATCTATTCTTTCCTTTCATATCTCATCTCTTTCTCACATCTTTACTCTTATAAAGCTGTTATAATACATTTCCTTCCTAATTCAATATATATTCATATATATATATATTTTTATAAATTATTTATTAAAACCTATCTTTTAACATCATCATAATATTGCTATAGCATTACTATAGCATCATCATAAATCACATCATGACATTTATATATATAACATATAAATACGATAAGCTTGTTCATAGTTGCAGACGGGTAAATGTCTGAACTTACTCATAGCGTGCTTATCCTCTCCTTGGAGTCCATAGACGTCCTTTGTCGTGTTCGGATCGGGTTCCTATAGACAAACTTTGTCCGTTAATCACATTTTCATTTATAGCTTTTATTTTATTAAAAAGCTTAATTCTAATCTTATAACCCTTAATTATAGCCTTAGGACAACTTTTTAAATCTCAATGGCCATTTTCGAATTTTTCTCCAACTTTTTGAAAAATTACGATTTTACCCCTAACTTTTGACAAAATTACAATTTTGCCCTTGACGTGATTTTTCATAACTTAAACCTCAATTTTGGCTTTTCAAACTTCATTAACCTATTCCGGGATCATTAGGGCTCTTTTCCCATAATTTGAGAGTCTTTGGGCAAAATGACCATTTTGCCCCTAATGGGTCGTTTAATCATAACATTTTCATTTTCATACTTAGGCTGGATTTTCTAAACCCAAAATCATTTAATTAACTTTCTAAATCTTATCAAACCTTTTCCGGATCAATTCTTATCATTTTACTAATTTTTCACATTCCCGACCCTCGGGAAGTACTATTCCGACCTAAGAATCGGTTTCATGTTTTTCTTGCATTCTAGGGTCTCAAAGGGTCGGTTTACTAATTATAACTTGCCCCTTCCTTTTTCCATGCTCTAATTCCTCGAGAGGGCTCGGGTTCCCTTCCCGATCATATTTTACCCCTCGTTTCCCAGATTACCCCTAGTGCCGTTTTTTAGAAATTTCGACAGAGTTTCCCCTTAATTTTTGAGGTTCCAGCGTTTAGGAAACGCCTGAAAACCATCTATCCTAATCTAATTCTATCACGTACTATACCAGAGGCCTAGATTTTACGTAAAACTCATACTGTTTACGTAAAATCATTACATTATCACATATTTTTCTTTTTCTCTATTACAACCATTTTCTTCTATTTTACATACATTATTTTCCAAAATTTTCATGCCAATAATCATAAAATCATACAATAGTTCCAAACAATTAAATTGAGGAACGTAAAGGGGTCGGGATTTATACCGAATTGTAGCCCGGTCTCGACGGCATAAACCCTAATTCCTCGTTCTTCATATTTGAGGTCCTGTCTTGCAAATCCGACTCCGCGGATGCGTCCGGAATGTCGAAAATAGGCTAACGGGCCAAACTTCCAAAATTTGGTCAACGGTCGCTATTGACCGGCATTGACTCGCTGTTGACCGGCGGCGACGGTGGAAAGTGGGTAGTCCATCTTGAAGATCTCGACGAGAGGAATCCATTGGTGGCTTCAATTCCACCATTCGACACCTCTATCACCGAAAATCGCCCCTCGAAAACTCGGTTACGGTGGCTGCTTTGGAACTCCACCGTGCCGGGGTTGTGGCGTGCAATTGACTTGGGGATTTTGCTCCATTTTGCACGGCGACCATTTCTGCACCGGTGGCGCAGCTCAACATCGCCGGAAACGGCGAGTTCCACGGCAGCTTCACGGTGGCGACGTCGCGGCTTCGGGCGGCGCGATCCGACGGCTGTTGGGCTGAAACACCACCTGGGTTTTGTTCTACTCTTCACCACGAGTCTTTTGGGACCGGTTCTGTGGCAAACGGTGGCCGGTCGTCCAAGATATCAACGATTGAAGTTCTTGGCTCCGGCGACATTTAAGCGGCGTGTGCGGCGGCGTGCGGCGGCTGTTCCGTCGCGTCGACCCACCATCGGACTCAGCTCGGCGAGAGATTTCCGATGACACCGGCGGTGTCGAAAACGGACAACGTTTCCGATGGTCGATTACTATACATATTCGGGTAGAGAGAGAAAGAGAAATGAAGAGAGAGAGAGAGCATGTAAACAAATGAGATAATTCCACTTTTTTTCCGCTCTTTATATACTTTTTCGCTCAAAATTTCAACATGGGCTTTCCTGACTAATTTGGGCGTCCCAAATCCAAATATATCAGTTTTATTTTCATCTGAGGTCATTTTGACCAATTTTCGATACTGTGAATTTTCGGTCAAAATTTACCTTTGTGCTCAATTGTCAAATTTGAGCATGCTGATAGGCTATCCTTACTAATTTAGGAGTGCTGAACCCAAATTTATTAGTTTTATGTCAAGATAATATCATCTTGACCTACTTCTTGATACTGTGAGTGGTACACACGTGTACACACATAACATCACTATCAATCGTTTTTTCATCCTTTAACATTGTTAGAACATTTTATTTAGTTCTAAACAATATTAATTCACTTAATTTCACATTTTAACGCTTAAATTCATTGTATATTTATTTTTCGAGAAATATGAATTTTCCCAGTTGTTACATTCACCCCTCCTTAAAAAATTTTCGTCCTCGAAAATTAAGACAAGTAGGGTTTCAATGTCTTCATTTCTTCTTCACATCTTGTGTAACTTTTCAATATCGTGATTTCCTTCTTCTATGACATCTTCATAAGCTAGATCCTTCTTGAATTGAAATCTCTTTGCATGTACCTCCAAAAATTTGGGACGAACCATGCATCTCTACGTATCTGTACATTTCTGTACATTCGTGCATCATTACCATGAATTACGCTATCGTAGTCTAACGTTTCCTTTCACAAACATATTTAGTGAAATTTCTATAAAGTTCACATTAAGTAACGTCATACCATTATGGGACATTACTTAATATCATTTCATCATTTTAACATTTCATAACATTTACATATCATATACATATAATCATATACATTTCAACAATAAGGCTTTATATCCAGCCTTTCATTTCAAATATACTCATATACATACATATACATTTATACATTATTCGTCTTTTCCATCCGGATCAATAAGAAATTTCTCCGGATCTTGACTTTCTACTATGTCATCTCAATCATTCCTAACCTCGGCGGACTTTGCTTGATCTACTTTTACCTTGACTTAGTTCCACTGCGAGTCCTCTCCAACCTATGTTGCAGAAGTCCTCATCAGTTCTTCGTGACGCACAGCATATGTTAGAACTATATCACCAGACGTCGACCACAGTTTCTCGGTCTGATGAACAAATTCTCACATATCCGCAACTCTAGGGAATATAGGCAGTGTCACGTCCCCCGTGCCCATGAGGAAATTGGGACAGATACTGGGCTCCTCTGAGGGAGTCACTCGATCATGGCATGGCGAAACTTGATCTAGTTAGAGCTCATCCTGGTCACAAGAATCCCAATACACATGAGAGCATCTTCCTAAAAGGCGCATACATGTCACAGCTATCATGACCCAATTATCCTAATCAATGGTGCACAGTCAGAGAATCATCTTGATATCATGAACCCAGTCCCGTATTCCCATAGAGTACTGGAGTGCTGTCCGCCCTTGAAACTTGGTGGACAACTGATCTCCTCCATCTTCTAATCAGTCCTCTAATATCGTACTCATACCATACCACCCACGATCGTACCGTGAGTTCGTCATCTTGTCCTTTAAAAATTGTTTATTTTATACAATAAACAATTACTAACATAAAACAAATCTAACTTACTTGGAATGACGGCAGGATGTACAGTGTGCCAGGAGGGATATGGTCAACCTTTCGCTCTGATACCACCTTGTGACGCCCCCCACGTACATTACCATACCAACCAGTCGAGCTCTGATGCCAACCGCGATGGCTGGCAACCTCGTGGGTCGTCATCCTCTTACTTAACATACTTAACTTTCCCTTCTTAACGTTCTCGTTTAAAGCGGAAGCAATTTCCATAGCAATTTTTTTTTTCTTTTAACTTACATATTATACCTATCTCTATCATACTCTTATAACACATATTTCATAACTTTCTTTCTTTCATCTTCCTTTTTGAACGCTCAGCGAAAGACTCATGGTAGTACCATACCCTCGCCCAGTCCCTTGGCACGCGCAGATCCGTCCGTTGTCTATCATATTACTTTAAACTAACAGATTACTTACCTGCAACATATAAACAACTAATGAACTTTAAACTAACAGGTTACTTACCTACAACATATAAACAACTAATGAGCTAGATGCTTAGTAAGTTCAAACATACATTCATTAACTTATAAATACTAGTAATATATGCTATTACTAGAATATATAACATCACATATTTACACATCATACACATCGTCTATACATATCCTCGAAACATAACATATTATATGAGCTTCCTCATGCTCATTTATCTCTTCGCTAATCATTCCCATCATTCTATTGATAATCTCTTATCATTCTATTCTGATCTCTTCATTTCTTTGCTTTTCATTCCTATCATTTCTTAACTTTCTGTTCTAATCCTTTATGACTTTTCTATCACTTTATCATCATCTCTTAACCTTTCATATCTTAAAAGCTAGTAACATATACACTAGCATAACATCACGTGAAAATGTGTCATCCATACATATAACATCAAATACATCGCATCACATATATTAATTCTATTATGTTCTTTTAAACTTCGTTTTATTATTTATTTATTTTTCATCGATTTCTTTATGTCATTCTTTCATATCATTCGTTTCTTTTCTTATCGTTCTTTACTTTTCTTTTCTTTTCGTATCATTTCTTTTCTTTTCTTTTCACTCCTCTTTCCTTTCTTTTCTTTTCTTTTCATTTTCCTTTCCTTTTCTTTTCTTTTCTTTTCTTTTCCTTTCTTTTCTTCACTCTCCTTTCGTTTGTTTTCTCTCCACTTTCCTTTGGTTGGGCCCGTTGTTGGACGTACCTATTTGTGCGCGGACAGTGGAAGGAGGAGGAGCGACCCACCAACCTACCTCACAGTCACATAAAAACCGCACCTTCGGGGTTGGTCCATCTTATAATGTACCGCACCTTTGGGGTAGCACCACATCTACGCGGAGGATATAGACCGGAAGTCTCGACCTTGTAGGGAGACCGGTACGCCAACAACTTAAGTTTTCAGTCTTATTATCTTGTAGGCTTTTATTTTTCTTATATTTATTTTTTTGTTCGTTGTACATCTTTTTAATGACATTCATCATCTTTCCTTTCTCATTTTCATAAAACGTTTCATGGAACATTTGTTCTTTCGTTGTTTTTCTTTTCTTAATTCTTTACTTTACTTGTGTGAATTATGTCAATCACACTTTAGCATAGCATATATAGCACATATTACTTATATAACATCATATCACATCATAAAACCAAAAGTATGTTTCATTATGTGCAGACAATTATTCTCTTCTCTATTTATCATTTGCATCATCCTATCTATCGTATCTTAGCATCATACTCCTATCGATCATAGCCTATCGTTCTATTCCATCAATCACATCTTACCGTTATGTTCTAATCCTTTCATCATAACCTATCATTGCTTTTCTTTCTTATCTAACTCTTTGCTTTCATATCATTTTTCATAAAACATCTATCCTTTCGTCATCATAAAACATACCCTTTCTTAATTCCTTTCCTCACCGATCATCGTTGCTCTATCAATCATGACTTAACTTCCATAAAACTTTTCATAAACATCTATTCTTTCCTTTCATATCTCATCTCTTTCTCACATCTTTACTCTCATAAAGCTGTTATAATACATTTCCTTCCTAATTCAATATATATTCATATATATATTTTTATAAATTATTTATTAAAACCTATCTTTTAACATCATCATAATATTGCTATAGCATTACTATAGCATCATCATAAATCACATCATGACATTTACATACAAAACATATAAATACGATAAGCTTGTTTATAGTTGCAGACGGGTAAATGTCTGAACTTGCTCATAGTGTGCTTATCCTCTTCTTGGAGTCCATAGACGTCCTTTGTCGTGTTCGGATCGAATTCCTACAGACAAACTTTGTCCGTTAATCACATTTTCATTTATAGCTTTTATTTTATTAAAAAGCTTAATTCTGATCTTATAACCCTTAATTATAGCCTTAGGACAACTTTTTAAACCTCAATGGCCATTTTCGAATTTTTCTCCAACTTTTTGAAAAATTACGATTTTACCCCTAACTTTTGACAAAATTACAATTTTACCCTTGACGTGATTTTTCATAACTTAAACCTTAATTTTGGCTTTTCAAACTTCATTAACCTATTCCGGGATCATTGGGGCTCTTTTCCCATAAGTTGAGAGTGTTTGGGCAAAATGACCATTTTACCCCTAATGGGTCGTTTAATCATAACATTTTCATTTTCATACTTAGGCTGGATTTTCTAAACCCAAAATCATTAATTAACTTTCCAAATCTTATCGGACCAATTCTTATCATTTTACCAATTTTTCACATTCCCGACCCTCGGGAAGTACTATTCCGACCTAAGAATCGGTTTCATGTTTTTCTTGCGTTCTAGGGTCTTGAAGGGTCGGTTTACTAATTATAACTTGCCCCTTCCTTTTTCCATACTCTAATTCCTCGAGGGGGCTCGGGTTCTCTTCCTGATCATATTTTACCCCTCATTTCCCATATTACCCCTAGTGCCGTTTTTTAGAAATTTCGACAGAGTTTCCCCTTAATTTTTTAGGTTCCAGCGTTTAGGAAACGCCTGAAAACCATCTATCTTAATCGAATTCTATCACGTACTATACCAGAGGCCTAGATTTTACATAAAACTCATAATGTTTACGCAAAATCATTACATTATCACATATTTTTCTTTTTCTCTATTACAGCCATTTTCTTCTTTTTTACATACATTATTTTCCAAAATTTTCATACCAATAATCATAAAATCATACAATAGTTCCAAACAATTAAATTGAGGAACGTAAAGGGGTCGGGATTTATACCGAATTGCAGCCCGGTCTTGACGGCATAAACCCTAATTCCTCGTTCTTCATATTTGAGGTCCCGTCTTGCAAATCCGACTCCGCGGATGCGTCCGGAATGTCGAAAATAGGCTAATGGGCCAAACTTCCAAAATTTGGTCAACGGTCGCCGTTGACCGGCGGCGACGACGGCGACGGTGGAAAGTGGGTAGTCCATCTTGAAGATCTCGACGAGAGGAATCCATTGGTGGCTTCAATTCCACCATTCGACACCTCTATCGCCAGAAATCGCCCCTCGAAAACTCGGTCACGGCAACGGCTTTGGTACTCCGCCGTGCCGGGGTTGTGGCGTGCAATTGACTTGGGGCTTTTGCTCCCCTCTTCACGGCGACCATTTCTGCACCGGTGGTGCAGCTCAACATCGCCGGAAACGGCGAGTTCCACAGTGGCGACGTCGCGGCTTCGGACGGCGCGATCCGACGGCTGTTGGGCTGAAACACCACCTGGGTTTTGTTCTACTCTTCACCACGAGTCTTTTGGGACCGGTTTCGTGAGAAACGGTGGCCGGACGGCGAAGATATCGACGATCGTAGTTCTCGGCTCCGGTGGCATTTGAGCGGCGCTTGCGGCGGCGTGCGGCGGCTGTTCCGTCGCGTCGACCCACCATCGGACTCAGCTCGGCGAGAGCTTTCCGATGACACCGGTGGTGTCGAAAACGGACACCGTTTCCGATGGTCGGTTACTGTACATATTCGGGTAGAGAGAGAAAGAGAAATGAAGAGAGAAAGAGAGCATGTAGACAAATGAGATAATTCCACTTTTTTTCAGCTCTTTATATACTTTTTCACCCAAAATTTCAACATGGGCTTTCCTGACTAATTTGGGCGTCCTGAATCCAAATATATCAGTTTTATTTTCATCTGAGGTCATTTTGACCAATTTCTGATACTGTGAATTTTCGGTCAAAATTTACCCTTGTGCTCAATTGTCAAATTTGAGCATGCTGATAAGCTATCCTTACTAATTTGGGAGTGCTGAACTCAAATTTATCAGTTTTATGTCAAGATAATATCATCTTGACCTACTTCTTGATATTGTGAGTGGTACACACGTGTACACACATAACATCACTATCAATCGTTTTTTCATCCTTTAACATTGTTAGAACATTTTATTTAGTTCTAAATAATATTAATTCACTTAATTTCACATTTTAACGCTTAAATTCATTGTGTATTTATTTTCTGAGGAATATGAATTTTCCCTATTGTTACAAAATCATTGATGATTATCAAAAATTTCCGTCCCGATCCCCGAGGGGCTGAGGCATGAGAAAAAAAACCCCCCGGGGCTGCCTTAGGCCGCCACGAGTTTGCACCCGTGGCTGCCTTGTGCAGCCGTTGGCTACCTAGGTTGGCATGGGCTTTCGCTAGTGGCTTCCACCTAACATCCATGGCTCATTTTCTTGGTTTTCATGTCAAATTCCAATTTCACCCCTTAGGATATCATAATCAAAAATTAGAATTTTTCACACAAAAATAATTTTTAAATCATCAAAATTAAATTCTAATTATAGGAAAAATAAATTTAAAGTCTTCAATTTTGATCTCCTCCATGAATAATTATATAAAATTTCCTATACCATTTTCAGTGTACAAAAATTCTAAATATTCAAAGAGATAAAAATCTGTAGGCAAATTACGATGATGATAGGTCATTTCTATGATTACATAAAAATTCCTAGATACAATTTTTCTAAAATTCTAAAGAAGCATAACTGGCAAAATTGAGCATGCTTATAATAATTATAAAATTAAAATAACCACATGTAATATATCACAAAATTTATGATAACAACATATAAGATCCCTAGAATGTCACTCTCTAAATATTAAATCTATACATAATGGAGACACAATCGATTGTATAATTTATATATATGGCATATTCATGAGTTGGCTTTAATACCACTTGTTGAAAAAAAAATGAAAAATATGCACAACGAAATTTTAAAAATTTTTCAAAGATCATTATAACTCATGTTGTCATATACAATAAATTATCAATAATCAAATATACCTTTTGGAGAAAACACCTTGAATGCCAGAGTCAACATAAAAAACACAGGAGGACAACACCAGAAAGGGCTTCAACCAACTAGTCTTCTCTATTATTCTCCTATTTCAAGACGGTTGAGTGTGTGGGCACCTGTTTCCTCAATTGGAACTAATGCAACTTGTCTCCTTCTGAACACTCAGATTTCCAAAGAGCTTATTGTCACATGATTTGTACAACAACAAGCCTGCTTACCTAAGAGTTTGTGATCTAAGAAAAATAAGAGTGAAATAACCCCTATTTATAATATTGCATGAGGTGACTTTTTGAATTTTGAATTGGACCAAGAAAAGATTTTTCTCTCTCCAATAAACCCCAAAAATCGATTCTCCTAAGGGATAAATCTCTCTATTGAATTTGGCCGCCAAGGTTTAAAGGAATTAAAAATTCAAAAAGGATTCAAATAAGAGTTTTCTCTTCCTTATCCGCCTAGCAAAACCGATTCTCCCTAGGAGTATTCTCTCCTTAAAAATTTGGCCACATAAGATAGAAAAGAATCAAAAATTAAATAGGATTCAAACAAAAATTTCTTTCTCCCTTATCCACAAGAAAACCAAACTCCTCATGTGGATTTATCCACAACTAATTTCGGCCTCCCTAGGATGTGTGATTCAAAATTTGATTTAAATTTTAAATTCAACAAATCTTTGAATTTTATCCATTTAGATAATTTTCCACAACTCTAATTCAAATTCAAATAAAATCATGATAACTTTATTTGAAATTCAAATAATTATGTAATCTCTTATCCAAAACAAAATTCAAATTCAAACTAAGAGAAATCTTCTCTTCCAAAATTCTCCATAATGGATGCCACCCCTAGTAGTGTTAGGACAAGATTTTGTTCAATTCAAATTCAAATAGGATAATCTTTTAAATTTTAAATATTTATTTTAAGACAAGATTTTTAAAATTCAAATTAATCACATATTTGAATATCAAATTCAAATATAATTATTTTAAATTTTAAATCTTATCTTTCAAAATAAATATCTATTAAATATATGTCCCATTTATTGAATAATACGAAATTATAATTTTGTCTCTTTAACTGTGATAACCGGGAATTTCAGACTCTCGGAGTAGATTAAAATTGTATGTATGTAATAATTTTAATGAATAAAATATGTAAAAGTTGTGTTTTGATACTGTTGAGAATACTGTGAAAATGTTCCAGTAGTGTTAGAATGAGTGAGTTCGGGGATGGAAAATCTTACATAACATTTTTGGGTGTGACGGTTCGAAATCAAAGCCGAAAACCCTAGAGAATGCATCGAAATGCACTAAAACAATAAAAATTTACGGTAGAGAATTCTGACCAAACGAAAGCAAAATAAAACAAACCGATCGCACCGAAGGTATTCGGAACCCGCCTACGCGATTTTAGTACAGTTCCGTTCGGTTCGGTTTTAGGTCAAAATTTGACCATGAATTAATTAGTGAATTAATATGAATAATAGGATGACATCATCACGTTGATGTCATAAATCCATTTTATTTTTGTTTGGTTTGGAAAGTATTTTGAAAGGTGTATGGCTAGGATTATCCTATCTTTTGATCAAGGGTTAGGATCTTGCCAAAATGATGAAAAAAAAAATTAGCATTTATTTAAAAGGCCATTCGGCCATGTGGAAAGGGAGAAAGAAAAAAATTCTATTTTGGCCCCAAAATCATTACTTTTTGGTCCTTGAACAATTAACAAATTGTTGAAAAAAATTACTAAATGGTCCTTGAGTTTTGCCAATAAATAGGCATCAAAATTCATAAGAAAAAGTAGAAAAATCTAGCCAAACTCTTGCCCATTTCTTGCAGCCAAAAACCGTGGGTTTCTTCCCCATTTCAAGCCAAAAATTTCTAAAAATTTCACACCAAAATAAGCTTCCATCTCATTTCTAGTATCAAGCCAACAACTAGTTAAGGTGAGCTTCTAAATTGAAGCATTTTTCCTTGATTTTCTTTAGAAAATCCGTGGGTTTAAAGTGTGGAAAAACAATAAAAAAAATTGTTGTTTTGTTGGTTATATGATTGGTTTGGTGTTCAAGGGTTTAAAGCATGATTTAGGGTTTAGAAACAAGCAAAAATCTTGCATGTTTCCATGAAAAATCTGTGGCATTAGGGTTGTGAAAAATAATTGGGAATTGATGATTTGGTTTAGTGTTTATGTTCATTTAATTATATATTAAATTAAGCATGAATTGGAATAAGGAAATAAGAAAAATTGATGTAAAATTTCATGCTAAAACAGTGGGTAATGAACACTAGGAAATGAAAATTTTTAGTGTTGAAAAATGTTGATAAAAACCCTAGTAGAGAAAACAAAATTTTCTATGTGATTTGAATGAAAAATCCGTGGCTAATACTAGGGTTGGAATGAAAATTTTGTTAGGTTTTGATGTTGTTTTACACATTAGAAAACCTAAAAGTGATATGTGATATTTGAAATGTTGTAATGAAAAACTTTAGTGATGTTTAACATGATAAACCGAGATTAGTTTGGAAAATTTGTTGATTGTGTATGGATTTTTGAATATTGATTTATGTGGAAAATTTTTATACAAAGTTTGGAAACTTAGTATAAAATAGGCCTCTGGTATAGTACGTGGCAGGTACAAAGGTTCTGAGTCGTACCTAACACCGGAAAACCTTAAAATATAAGCGGAAATGCTGCTGAAATTTCTAAAATGACATAGGGGCATTTCGGGGAACGAGGGGTAAAAATATAGGACTCGGGAAGGAAACCGGGACCCCTCGGTGGATTAGGATTGAAAATAGAAAACCAACCCAAAAGGAATAGTAAACCGACCCTTAATGTCTAAAATGCCTAAAACAGGAAAAAAAATTTCATGTTAGGGGTATTTTGGGAAACGAGGAAAAATATTAAGTCGGGATGGGAAACCCGAGCCTCTTGAGGACCGAGGGTCGGGGATAGGATAAAAAGTGTTTTAAGAGTAGTGAAATGGCCATTTGAGGCACTGAAACGCTCGAAAAACGAGAAACAACCCTAGGTGATGGATGAATAGCAATCGAGGATCGAAAAATGAACAATTAGGGTTTTTAGCACCAAAAAGCTGTAAAATGATACAGAAGCCTAGGGAATGTTATTTTAAAATAATTAGGCTTAGAAAAATTGAGAAAAAACGATAGAACGAAATAATTACGGTCCTGAGACCCGATAAGGGCAAAATGGTCATTTTGACCAAAAATTTCCTAAAGGCTCGGAAAGGTCTGTAAAGGATCTAGAATAACGTAAATAAAATTCTAGGATCCAAAATGAAGATTTTAAAGTTAAAAATCTAGAATTTAAATAGTACACAGGAGTAAACAGTGAAACACGGTTGCGTAAAATAAAACCGAGAGGTACACGGTTAAGGACACGAGCGTGTTGCAGACCGTGTACCATATAATGAATTGAAATATTTTGTAAAAATTATCACAAAGTAAATATATTTAAAGTGATAATTAATAGAGAATATTAACAAACAATATTATGTCTGTAGGAAGTTAAACTAGAGATAGAACTGCGGAGGAGTTCCAGAAGTGGACGATAGCGCAGTATTGGTAAGTTCAAGCATTTTCATATCTGCAACATGAAATACTGTGTTATTTTATTATGTACTAGATGTATACTAGACATAAAGTCATATGGATATTTGGGGATTAGTTAGTATAACATATCCCATATAATAATAAAAGAGAATATGTAAGGGCTACGGGCGATGGAGGATAGTGACCTTGAAGTGACAATTAATGTCACTTGGTCAAAACTGTAATTGAAAGATGGTAATAATAACCACTAAGGCATACCGTCCCTCCAACATATTGATGGAGGTCTCTCAGGTCCTACGGGGATATAAGGGCTGTGGAGGCCGAAACTCTAGGTCACTCCCTAGGCCCTCCCAGTCAGTGCGCAAGATTAATAACGGTATTGCCATAAAAAGAGCTCTATACTAGAAAGTAAACAGAGAATAAACCATCAATAATATGATGAAAACCATAATTGAGCATAACCGAAGAATATACCAAGTATAGTGATTTCGGTTAGGATATGTGAGTAGTAACCAGTTAAGGTAACAGTTACTATTCATCGATCAAAGGTCAAAGTCACTTTTTATGGTGAATAGTACTATTTATAGGAGATTGAGTTTTCAATTTTTTTCAATCCGTGTGATTCTTACTAAGTATGTTTGAACTTACTAAGCCTATTAGCTCACCAGTTTATTCATGTTGCAGGTAAGAAACCTGTCCAGTAGATATATGGATGGTGACAGGATGTGCACGTGTCAAGGGATAGGGATTTCACCGTGGATTTGGTCCTGCCAAAAGACTTCCGCTGAGCTTTTTACGTTAGTGAATTGAAGAGTTTGTGAAAAAATAAAATGCAGTATAAATATTTTGTATATTATGCATTATGTTATACTCCAAAAGACAACTGAAAGTTAGTATTATATTTTATATGGCTTTCATACTTAACTTTCTTTTCGAAAAATATGTATTAAAAAGAAAAAAAAATATGGGTGAAATTTTCAAACCCTAAAAAATGAAAGTTTAACAAAAAGAGTTTTAAACTGATGATCAGATTCGGCACACGAGCTGTCTTCATCGGCAATAATGTTGGTTCATGACAGTTACAGGTGATCGGAATCGGGGACGTTACATTAACACATAAAAAAAAAGGCCTACATCCTTGTAGAGGGTGATTCATATTTTTCTCATCATTAAATTGGAGGAAATAAATCGGTAAAAACGTATTAGAGTGATGCAGCGGAATAATAAAATTTTTTCTAGATCGTTAAATATCTCATGATGCCATATACAATAAACCAACAACAATTTAAATTCATACCTCAAGCATGCCAATCTTACAGGAGGAGAATGACCGGAGGGCTTCAACGAAGTAGCCTTCTCTACTATTCTCCAATTCCCAAATGGCTGAGTGTGTGGGCACTCTGAACCTCGATCGGTATGCTAGCACTGCTAGTCTTCTTCTGACCACCCAGATCTCTAAAGAACTTATTATCACGGTGAGTTGTGCAACAATAAGCTTGCTCACCTGAGAGTCTGTGGTCTGAGAGAACTGGAGTGGTAGGACCTCTATTTATTGACTTGCATGAGGTGATCCTTTGAATTTGAATTGGATTAGGAGAAGATATTCTCCCTTATCCACAACCAAAAAATCCAAATTTTCCAAGGGAAAAATCCCAACAAAATTTAGGCCCTCTTTAGGATTATCCAATTCAAATCTAAATAAGATTTTAAATTGAATTTTATCTCCCTTTTTTCAACCAAAAAATCCGAAAATCCATAAGGATTTTCACCAAATATTTTCGGCCACAAAAGATAAGGCAAGAATAAAAATTCCACTAGGATTTTCAAGCTTGAATCTTATCTCATCCTTATCCAAAATAACCGAAAATTTCCTAGGATTTATCCTCAAAAAATTCAGCCATAATCAGGGAGGAGAGAATCCAAATTCAACTGGGATTGAAACTTGAATATTTTCCTGAACCTTATCCACAAAAAATCTAAAAATTCCATGAGGATAATCCTCAAAATTTTCGTCCATTATTGTTAGGATTTGGATTTAAAATTCAAGTAGGATTTTAACAAGATTATCCTCTCCAAATCCAACTCAAATTCGAATTTCATTCTTTGTGGATTTACGATAAGAAATTCGAATCCTACTTGGTCTGTGATTCAAAATTTGAATTTCAAATTTCAAGTTTAAATTTCAAATTCAAATTTTCAAATTCGAATTTCAAATTCAAATTTTCAAATTCGAATTTCAAATTCAAATTTCAATTTCAAATTTCAAATTTCAAAATTCAAAATTCAAATTTCAAAATCCACAAAACAGTTGTATTTCAAATTCTTGTTCTCATGGATAATTTTCTACAACTCCAATCCAATCTCAAATAAAATCATGGCAACTTTATTTGGAGTTCGAATAAATGTGTACTCTATTATCCAAAACAAAATCTGAATCCAACCGGAGAGAATCTTGTCCACCATCCTAATCCTATGTCAATACCTTCCATGCATAATCAACTAGCCAATAGCATACACAAATCAATTTACTAAATGTTAAGGAATTATGTTGAGCTAGTAGAGGAACCAATTAGACATATATAATTGGGCTCCTGCGAATCCATATGATCATCATTCTTTACCGAACAACTCAATCATATGATCACTAATTTTAGAGTCACACCACTATAAACCTGAAACTGAACTCTCAATTATATACCGTATTACATAAGCCTGTGACAAGCTATCGTCCAATGACCTTGTCATGTACACAGAACCCTCATATGATATCCATGATCAGCCTTAGGTCAAAGTCCGTATAATCCTATTGATCAGGCTATCTTAAAGTTCCATTATGCTACCGAATAAAGAAAATGATTATTCACCATATGTGAATAAGAAGTCATCCACCTAGTAGACGACCCAAGGCCTTGTCTATATTTACATCCAGTATAATGCCTTTAAGAGGATACCCTTAACTCCTTATTAGAGCTATGATTCTGATATCTGTAAACAAACCCTTCATCGTATACAAGTCATGCACCCAACGAACCGGTCTATAAGCTTACTACCTCTGAGACGCTCTAGCCATTGAAACATCAAAGTACACAAGTCATATACATGAAGCTGTTTATCTACTCAGGATTAAGGTTACTGCACAATGAACGTCAAAAGCAGATCGATCCACTCAAAGCGGACTTCGTAGATCAATCACGCTTTGGTCCCGGTCTAATATGTCACCACCAAACAACATATCTATTTCTCTACTTGGGAGTCCAGCTCTAGACAGTCAAGACAAACCGTCCCCACCATGGCTTTAGATAACATAATAGTTTTAACATGAGTTAGATGCTCAGTCTAACCCCATAGACTACAGACCTTAGTTTAGATCGCTTACTTTAGAACATTGTCTTCTCGCATACAAAAGTCCATTGCATGAAACATTCTAACAGTTTTAACATAAGCAGCCAGGGAGCCATATTGCTTACATTTACTTTAACATGTAAATAAAATGAGGACAGACAGCAATGTAATGAATAACCTCTATATATATATAATTTTATTATCTAGTTCAAAGTAAATACATCAAAATGTCTCTAATGCTTAGGGCATTTCCTAACATAAATGTGAAACAACAAGTCACATAAAAATACCCTAATCGACTATCATCTTTAAGGAATTATAGGGGCTAGTAGAGGGACTGATTGGACATATATAAATGGGCTCTCGTGAATCCTTGTGATCATTATTCTATACCAAACAACTTAATCACATGATCATTCCACTATAGACCTGAAACTAAACTCTCAATTATATTATAAATTGTGCAAGCCTCAAAAAAAACAATATCAATGACATTGTTATTAATGCAAAAGCCTCATGTGATTTTTATGATCAACCTAGGTCAAAGTCCATTCAACCTTGATCATGCTATCTTAAAGATCCATTATGCACCTGATAAGAAAATGATTATTTACCATATATGAATAATAAGTCATCTAGAAAGCAAATGATATGAGGCCTAGTCCATTCTCACCAATCTAGCATAATGCCTTTAAAAGGATAACCTTAACTCTACATAAGAGATATAATTCCTTATCTGTAAGCAATCCTTTCATCATATGCATATTGTGTACCCAACGAACCAGTCCATTAACTTACTGTCTCTGAGATGTCCTAGCCTTTGGAACATCAAAGCACACCAGGCACATACATGGAGCTGTTCACTTACTCAGGATTAAGGTTGTTGCCTAATGAACGTCAAAAGCAGATTGATCCATTTATAGTAAACTACATAGATCAATCACGCTTTAGTCCTGATCCAATATATCACCACTTAACAACATATCTGTGTCTCAACTCGAGAGTCAAAGCTTCGGACAGTCAAGACAAACAGTCCTCCCAATTGGCTTTAGATAACATAATAGTCTCAATATGAGTTAGATGCTCACTCTAACCCTAAAGACTACGAACCATAGATTTAAACCACTTACTCTAGAATGTTGTCTTCTCATATACAAAAGATCATTATATGCAACATTCTACTAGTTTAACACAAGCAGTTAATGAGTCATATTTACTTTCATTTACTTTAGCATGTAAATAAGTTGAGGATTTATAGCAATGTAATGAATAACTTGTAAAATATTTTATTAATCAATTCAAAAATAAACAAAATTTATAAAAATATCTTTCCTGCTTATGGCATACCTAACAAATAACCCAAGCAGGCCACAGCTGCCCCACGGCTCCAAGCAAGCCCACGGGCTGCTTGGTAGCATGCCTACTTGTCACAACCGAGAAATTTCACCGTTCTCGAAGAATATACATAGTGTATGTACATAATAAATTTCATGTTTAAAAAAATGTAAAATTTATGATTTAATATTGGTTGGAACACCATAAAATGTTCTAACAATGTTAAAGGTCAGAAATTCGATGGTGGAAAATTTCACAGACCCGAAATAGAAAAATATGATGCCATTTCGATATTGAAAGCCCTAGACGATGAATCAAGTGCACTAAAAGACGAAAAAATTTTAGTAATAATTTTTTAGATAAACGAAAGTGAAATAAGGCAAAGCAATTGCACGAATGGTCTCAAAAACCCATCGGCGTGATTTTGGAAAAGTTTCATTTGGTTTGACTTTTGGTCAAACTTTGATCGAAAAAGCAAAGAGATGATGTCCTAGATGATGTCATAAGATGATGTAATAAATGAATGATAAAAAGTGGTGTGGAAAAAATTAACTGATCTAATGGTGTAGAATTAAAAAGGGTTGGTCCTAAGGCCAAGAAAGTGACAAAATTGCATGCAAAAAAATTTTTTTTTTAAATTTGGGAAAAGAAGGGCTGTTGGAGCCGGTTCTTTGACCACCCAAGAAGATAAAATCAGCAACTCTTTATATATTTGCAATTTAACCCCTTAAAAAGTTTTAAAAAGGCCCCTAAAGAGTTGCAATTTTGTCCCAAAACCTTGCCATTTTGTCCCTTCTTTTTAGGCTGCTTTGTGCATGATTATTTGGCTGAAAATAAGAACAAGAACAGCAACCAAAGCAGCCATTCTTGCTGCCTTCCATGGCCATGAGTCTCCTTCCCCTCCAAGCTTGAGTTTTCCACAAGTTTTCGCACCAAATTTGTCTACCGAGCAAGGGTTGATCCTTAAGGTAAGCCTTTGAAAACTCAATTTTTCTTGAGTTTGATGAGTAGAAACTGTGGGTTATGTTGGGAGAATGGGTATGAAATTTTAAAGTTAAATCTTGTTGGATTAGTGCCTTAAAAGCCAGTTTAGTATGTGTTTGTGGCAAAGACACATTTTAAGATGAATATTGGTGAGATTAGAAGCTTGGAAACAAAAATGTTATGCTCTGTTCCAAGCAAAAATCCATGAGCTCTATGGTATGAGGAATAAAGTTTTATTAAAAATAAGTTGAATTTGGATTATGTACAAATCATGATTGATGTGAAAATGCAAGATTGTGTGGTTGGTAGATTGGAAACAAAATATTGGTGTATTATTCAAGGAAAAACCAAGGGACTTATATGTGATGGAATAGAGATTTTATGAAGAAAATTTTATGTTTGAATTATGGACAAAAACCAAGGGTGAGAATGGAAAAGAATGGATGAAAATATCATTAGAAATGATTAGGTTTTTATGAAAATTTTTAGTTAAAAAGTTTGATATTTTGCGTAAAAATTAGGCCTTTGGTTTAGTACGTGGCAAGTACAATAGTTTTGAGGCATTACCTAAATGTAGGGAACCTAAAATTTAAGCTGAAACGCTGCTGAAATTTTTAGAACAACCAGAAAGGTATTTTGGGAAACGAGGGGCACCATCGGGGTGAAAACCCGAGCCCCCTCAATGACCTAGGCTTGGGAAATGATGACAAACATTTTCAAGATTAATAAAACATCCATTCGGAGCCCCGAAACATAAGAAAAAGAGAATAAACGACCTATGATCGGAATAGTGTCACCCGAGGGTCAGGTGAAAAATAGACTGTGAATCTACAGCAATTAATGCTGTAAAAACATGTTAAGGTCTAAGAAAATTTATCTTATGATTTTTGGGCTTAGAAAAACCCGTCAAAATATTAAAGTGAAATGTTACAACCCAAAGACCTATTAGGGGTAAAACAGTTATTTTGACCAAAAATTTTAAAAATGTTAGAATAGTACCGTTAGGGCCTTAGAATAACTTAATTAAGATTCTAAAGGCCAAAATTAAGTTTTAAGTCAAAGAAAAGTATATTTATGAAGAGGAATTACGTTAGGAACGAAATGATCATTTTGTCAAAAGTTGGGGACAAAATGGTTATTTTGCCAAAAGTTAGAAAAGGGGTGTTAAGGCTTGGAATAGTATCCTAAGGCCTTAATTAAGATTTTAAAGGCCAGAATCAAGTTTTAAGTTGAAGAAAAGTAAGAACATCCCATTAGGGACAAATTCGTCATTTTGGCAAAAAATTTAGGAAATGGTCAAAATGAATCATTAGTACTTTAAACGTGATTCAAAGGCTCTAATGAGGATTTTAAAGGCCAAAAGCAAGATTTAAGTGGAAAAATCCACTAAGGGTAAAATGGTAATTTTGCCAAAAGTTCGGGACACAATGGCCATTTTTTCAAAAGTTTACAGAAACCCCCTAAGTTCATAATTAGAAAGTTAAACGTAGAATTTTTACATTTTATTAAGTTTTATGTATGAAATAAATATCAAAAATAACCATGGTTATTTTGGTTATAGGAACCCGATCCAGACGCGACGAAGGAATGTCTGCGGACCTAGAAAGTGAAAAAGGAGATACTAGTGAAGTATCTGTAAGTTCAAACATCTCCTTGTCTGCAACATGAATTGACTACTATGTCTATGTGTTATATGTTTTAAGTACAGAAATTCATTTGTCTACTCATGAACTGACTTGCCATAGGATTGTTTTATGAATTGAGGTTATGACATTTTTTTAAATGAAATGTTACCTAAAGTATTGAAAGTAATGTTTTACGAAATGATAAAAAGTTTCTGACTGTGCATTTTATGAAATAGTGCATTTGTGACGTAATGTTTTAACAAGTTCACGAAGTCAGAAAGAATGATAAGTTAAAGTAAAGAAAGATAAAAATAAGAAAGATAATAAGATTAAAGATTTAAATATTGGTGTACGACCTCCCTATCAGGTGAGATTTTATGTTTATGGCCTCCACCCAGTGTGGTGCTACCCCGAAATTCGGTAGTTAAAGACTTAAAGGTGCTACCCTAAAGGTGCGGAAGTTAAAAGTTTGGCCTCCATCTAGTGTCGTGCTAACCTGAAGGTGCGGTAGTTAAAGGTTTAAAGGCGCTAACCCGAAGGTGCGGTAGTTAAAAGTTAAAGTTTGACTGTGGGGTAGGTTGGTGGGTCACTCCCCCTCCCCTCATTGGTCCGCGCGCATCAGGTACGACTAACAATGGGGCCCACAAGTGAAAATAAAGTAAAGTAAAGTAAAGTAAAAAAAAAGAAAGGAATAGAATGATAGGATATGAAAGAAAGAGCAATGAAAATAAAAGAATGAAAGATAAACAAGTATAATGAGAATAACATAAGTTGACACACATAAGCAATGTTGTTATATGTTATGTTAATGCTCTCTGCTATATGGTATGAGTATTTATAAGTCATGTATGAATATTTGAACTTATTGAGCAATTAGCTTATAAGTTTGTTCATGTTGCACGTAAGCAACCTGCATGTTAATATACAAGTTGATGGATGATGGGTGGGGTCTGCATTGTAATGACCGTCATTTTCATGGCACCTACTTACTATATAATAAGACATTAAGGAATGAAATGGAGGAATAATTTGATGTCTTTTAGTGCAAATTTGAAGAATATGGTTAGGTACACGGCCGTGTAAATAGCCGTATACCGTTCAGACTATTGAAATGTTGAAGCCATGTAAGTAAACATGGCTGTGTAGTGTAACACGGTCAGGTACATGGCTATATAAGTGGCCGTGTATCACTCGGGTTGATGAGCATGTAAATGAACGTGTTCCAGACATGGCCGTGTTGAGCAAGCTTAACTGATACACGCCCATGTCCTAACAATACACGCCTGTGTAAGAGGCCATGTTGAAAGCCGTGTAACGAGTAGAGGGTCGTTACACAGATTCTCAAAAATGCATGGAAACTAATTACTACATTTCGAGTAATTAAGTCGAAAAATATAGTATGATTTCCAATTGAATAGGCTAAACAGGTATGCTACTATTTATTACTATTCATACCGTGAAAGGGAGTAACCGACAGTGAACCCGGCCCACCCTAATATGTGTATAAGTGTATGAGATGTGTAGTGTCAGGAAACTAGTCCAGACGACCATTTCTTGACACAAGACTAGTGAACAAATCACCAGAACACTCGGAACGATTGTCTGAGCACAACAACGATGAGAAACCCTAACAAGGGTACGATATCGAGAAAATAGTCTGGATGACCTCTTCTCACCAAAAAACTAATAAAATCGGAGTCAGAGCACTCAGACTAGTCAGTTAGAAGAAAGACTATGAATAGTAAATAGTGAAAAACGCAGTGTTAAGTTACTGGCCAAGACAGTCTTAATTTGACTTAAAACTGATATATTAAGAGTTAGTAGGCTCAATTTGGTCAATTGAGTATAAAACGTGAATTTTAGTTTGGGAGATACACAGTATTGGGGTGAGGGTCAAAATGACTTTTACTTGTCCCGAAACTGATATATTTAAACTTAGGGCATCCAAATTAGTCAATCAGGCACCTAACACATTTTGCAAGGTGGGACCACACATATCTTGAAAAATGGTCCACGTGACCCTGGACGGACATAAGACTGATAAAATTGGAATCAGCACGTCTGAATTAGTCAAGAGAGACAGTGTCTGAAATTTCACCTGGGAAAGCCTCAATTTGTGTGCGAAATGTGACGCCTTAAATTTTATTTAAGGGTCAATATATAATTTAAATAAAATCAGTGTGCCAAAAATTAATTAAAAATTTGTTGGAAACCCTAGGTTGGTTTCCTAGTCAAATTCCACTCAAAAAGTCAACAATTTTAACTTCAAAAAAAAAAAACCCTAAAATATTCGGTCATTACTTGGGATTTTAATTAAAATTTAAATCCCACAAATCCAAAGAGGATTCAAACTCAAATTTCATCCCTTAAATAAAAAGAAGAAATTCGGCCCTAAAGTGTAGGAAATAAAGGAGATTTTATTTGAATTAAAAGCTAGGTCAAAACTCAATCAAAATTCAAATTATTTTTCCTTAAAAACTAATGGGTAATTTTGGTCACTTGAGGAGAAATAAGGAGAGAAAAACCCTAGCCTCAAAATAGCACAAAAACTTTCCCTTTTTCCCCTCAAAAGATTCGGCCAAACAAGGAAGCAAAAAGGAAAGAAAAACGTAGTATAAAAACCCTCTTTCAACTCTCATTCACCTTTCCTTCCTCTCCCAAAATTCGGCCAGCCTCCCCTTGTTTCCTCTCTGAATTCTCCTCTCCTAAAACACACCAAAACAGCAAGCAAAAACCTAGCTAAAGGCAGCTCAAAGATTCAACAACTTTTGAGACAAAAACAAGGTGAGAAATCAACTTTTTCCTTCCTTCTCCTTTCGATTTTAAATCCGAAATTTTTATGGTTTTTCTCCACTATTTTCCCTACTGTTTTGAAGAATCCAACACTCACACAAATTTTTAATGACATATAAATAAGGTTCTCCACAAAATTTCGTGATCATTGGATGAAAATTGAATTGGTTTGAGGCTAATTGAAATTCGGACAGGAAAAACGGAAATCTGGAAAATTACCATATGAACAGTAAAATTGTGTCAGCCATAAATTGAGATTTAAAAATGATTTTCGAGTAAATCTTGAGCCTAAAATTAATTCAAGATGTCCCCAAAATGCGTGCAAGATTTCAGAACCAAACTCATCCGTTGGCCTAGTCAAAGTATTTTTCTAAGATAGGTGGACAGAACTGCCAGTTTTTGAACTGAAACCGAAACCCTGATTTTATGCCTGAAAACAACCCCTCGATTTTTGGCCTAGTTGAGTAACCAAACGATGTCTAAAAATTATAAAAATTGAATTAAAGCTACGGTTGTCTAGTTTAACATACTAAAAATTTAGAATTTTTGGGATTAAAAATGAATTAATATTGATTTTACAGTCAGCCTAGGTCAGTCTGCCCATGTCTAGTAATATCCTAACTTAGAGTTTTTTTTTTTCACAAATTTTAAATCCCAAATGTTTATTAAACATTTTAAATCCCTTTTGTGGCACACTAAAATTATTGGATGATTATGTCTAGACCTAGACTAATAATATGTTGTGATTATAGGATTTATTTGACGTTCTTGCTTGATTCGTGGATCACGTCATCGCAACGCTTGTGCGATAATCGAAGTAGGACTTTCTAGCCTTTTCTAGGAGTAGTCAAGTGTTTTAAATTTCCCCGTTTTATCGATGGCATGCTGTCTTCCGTTTATAAAATTATTATACTGTTTTTGATAAAATAAACGCATGCAACGTGTTTTGTAATAAATGTGTATTTTAAAGCGTGTTTTGATTAATGACATAATATAACTTAGTAAATACCATCTTTTGAATAATCCGGTGAACATAATTGAGCTCTAGTTCATGATCATTATAAATGATGCGTGCGTCCCAAAGTTGACGCCATGGGGGAAGGTCCCTAAACCTGCGCAGGGCCGTTCGGCCTATTTAGACCGTAACAAGATGATCTAGGATAATTCAGTTTGAGGCACGTATATTATAGCTACGACAAGTCCTCACTCAAAATATGATGGTTTATTTTAATGATTTAATTTTTTTTAATATTGGGGCACGTATATTGCAGCTACGCTAAGTCCTCAGCAGAATAAAACTTGTATAAAAAATGTTTTTCACGAAATTGTTGATTATTTTTTTTTGAAATGATTATTATGCCATGTATTCTTAAATTGTTGATTATTTTTGAAAACGATTATTATGTCATACTTTTAAATGTTACCTGTTTAATCCACCTTTGTTTCTGTCCTACTGAGCCAGCGCTCATGTCCCTTTTTCTTTGTGATTTCGAAATGACTACTTCCAGGTGCGGGAGGTAGCAGTTCCGAAAATCGTTGAGCTATCCGTTTCTACCGAAGATGATGCTATCTGTTTTCTCCATCTTCTTCTTTCTGTTTTTCGTTCTGATGTAATGAGACTTTAAGTTTGGACTTTATTTCACGTTATTTAAATTTCATGCTTGGGAATATTTTATGGTTGGTAATTTCTTTTGAAGACCAATTTTGTATTTGGTTTCCGCATTAAAAAGTATTTATTTTCTACTTTATTTTATTATGTGGTTATGATGCTACCTTATAAATAATTAGGCTTAGCTAAATTATAATGTTGACCCGCTTTTCGTAATAAATGTTTTTCCTTAAATCTCGGGTTGATATTATGATTTGGCTGCCATGTCACGTGTCTAAATTTTGGGCCGTGACAGAAAGGACAACATAGTGTAGATACAACCACAGTATAGGAAATAAATAGTAAATTAATGTAAAATGGGCTCTTAGACAGTATAAACCAATAAGAAATCATCAATATAAAAATCAGATTCAGAAAATCTGATTTCCAGATGAAAATTAGAACACTGCCGAGAAAGGACTGAAAACCGCAGTAGAAAACTGGACTGCGAAGAGAGCAACACAAATGAAATTTTTTTGGCTCAAAACCATGTTCTCTAGCTGGAAAACCAGCTAGTTTTCAGTTGCTTAAAACCTCAAAAAGTGAGAATAAAATAAAGGGTAGGTTATGACACAAAGATTAAAAAATGTCACACTTTCATCAAGCCATCAACCAAAAATTTTTGTTTATTTCCCCTCCATTATGGCTACAGCATATTCGGTGGAATGGACTAAAATAAGGCAGATTTTTGTCCCCAAATTAACTTAAAGTTGCCTTGATTAATCAAGCTTAAATTGATTAAGGATTTCTTAGAGTTTGCCTATAAAAAGGGTGACCATACCTTAGCTTGTGTTCCTTTCTTTACACACCTCCAAAAATTTCAACTCATTCTCCCTTTCTATCTAGCTGCTACCGACCACCCTTAAGCCCAAAAACCCTCCATTTTACATGCCAAAAGCACAGCCAAAAGTTATAAAAAAAATCAACCCCCACAAGCTTGTGTTAGAAGGATTCATTTCGAGCCATTTCAAGTGCATCAAGGGTAAGTTTCTAGGATTCAAACTTTATGGTTTTTGGTTATTGTTTTAAGTTGATATTGAGAGAAATTTTTGTGGTGTCTTACTAGCACAAACCAACCTTTTTTCCTCCAAGAAACACACGGCCATTTTTGTCATCAAGCCTTCGTTCAAAATCCTGCTCGGTTCAAAGTACAAAGGTAATAACCGAAAACCCTACCTTTGGTGATTTTGTGATTGTAAGATTTTGATCAAGAAATTTATATGTATTTGTTTATACACATGGGTTGTAATAAGTTTATTTTGAGCCCTTAAGCTTCCATTCATAAGTTTTGGTTGTGTGGTTATGCTTACAATTTTTACAAATGGTTATGAGTATGTGTGAGCATGGATGTTTAGGAAAGTGACTGGACACAATCTGTCCTCAAGAAAAGGCCACGAATTTTGGCCATTTTGACACCCTTAGGGTCTAAATTTAGGATTTGATAAAACATAGAGTTCTAAGGAAATTTTGATACAGTCACTTTTCTATCAAATAGCCTTTGGCTAAAAACGACGATACGATAAGTTTTTAGAGTGGTTTTTACTCAAAGCCCAAAACTAAGACCAAAAATCTAAACCCAGGAATTAGTCTCAGTTTTTGTTAAAAATGGACCACTAAGAGTCCGAACCAGGTTTCGGGCTCAACATGAAAGTTATAAAACACGTCGAAACCTTTAAGATGGCCTATGCTTATTTTAAAAATTTGACCGTTGCGGACCTTAAATAGTGCCATTTTCAAAGTGACATAAAACTGGGATTTTATAAAACTAGACATAATAAAGGCCACAGGTTTGATAAGATTAGGACCTGTTCGAGTTAGATTTGAGCTCCGAGATGAACACAAGAATTGTTCATCTCATTAAGAACGAAAAATTTCGTGTTTTCCAACTTTACAAACAAAATCGTTTCGATCACGTTTCAAAATAGTTTTCGGAAGTGGTTCAAAAACCACCTTTAAAATATAACACCAAAAATGTGTTTTAACACCTTTAAAATGTAAACATGGTTTTCATAAAAAAACGTCCCTCACCTTCCAATGGGGTGATAAGGGAACGGGTTCCAAATACATAATTTTCTAAGGATTTTACAAGGCAACCAAACCAATTTTCAATAAGAACATGAATAGTAATGGTAGCCTGGTAGGCTACCATACTAAACAAGCACTAGTAACCCGATAGATTACATATGCATCAACATGCGAGGTAACCGATCGGTTGACTAGTCGGCAACCAGTCAAGGATCGTGTTTTGTACGAAATGGTAAAGAACGGTGATTAATCTGTCAAGTAGACAATTAATCAAATACGATCGACATTAGACACCAAATCCCCAAAGTAGGCCAATAGGATACCGATGGGCATCGGTACCACATAGAAACACAAGTGATAGTCACTAACAGTATTAGTGACTCAGCGAAGATGCTAACAAGATATGTTATTGATGACAGGTGGTAACCTGTAATTTGATAAAGGCACAAGTACGCAATTGCTTGCAATTTAGGTAGGTATAACTTCACCTACAGCATGAATAAAATGAGTTAAAATGATGATTTTCACAGTACGTTAAGTATACATAGCATGCACGCATTGATGCACAGCATGTATAAGAGCATATAGTTTCACAATAGCATAGATTGATGAAAACCCAAGTTAGATACCATACATCCCTATCGCGTAAGATGAGGGATAACTTAACAAAGTATTTGGCAAGATCAGATAAAGAATTGGGTAAGTAAATTAAGGAGTCGATATAACGGGTGCAAGGTCCACAATAAAAATAACGGGTGCAAGGTCCATAATAAATATGTCGAGCGCAAAGTCCATAAATGTTACCGGGCGCAAGGTCCACATTACATTCATAAATAAAACAGGCGCATAGTCCTCAAGTGCAAGGTTCACTATGCCCTTTTTGACATGTAATGATAAGGAATAATGAAGCATAACTGAGCATAAATGGTTTATGTAGTATGTACGTTATGCCTTAGATACAGCTAGAGCAAGCTTCCTAGTTACATGATAGGACATGCCCACATGATTTACATTATGAGATGCCACATTTCATGTTTCCATGTTCTGTGTGAATGTGTGACAAGATTGCCAGTTGTATATGCCTTAAGTATGGCTTACAATTTAAACATATTTTGCGGATGACATGTTGTACTTACTGGACATAAAGCTCATAGTGTGTGTTCATGCTATAGGTAAGCGTCCTATGGCATAAACAGTAATGGGCGATGACAGTGGCGGAGGCGGATGTTAGGCGAGGCTATGGATACATTGCGAGTAATCTTCTACACAATTCGAGTAACAGTTGAACAGCATTTTTGAATAGTAACTGTTATACAGTATTTATGAATAGTAATTGTTGAATAGTATATTTTAAGTAGTAACAATTAAATAGTATTTTTGAATAGTAATCGTTACATAGTATTTATGAATAGTAATCATTAAATAGTATTTTTAAATAGTAACTATTAAGCAGTATTTTTTGAAAAGTAAATAGTTAAAGTATACAAATATGAATAGTGTATATGTACGACGTAAGGGAAAAAAAAACCCCTAAAATTAAGGTATTGAATTAAGTAAATTTAAGTATCAGTTTTCAAGCCAAATAAGTTAAGCAACTATTCTTTAAGTAATTAAGAGTAGTTTTTCAAGTAAGTTAGGTATTAGTAGTAGTTTTAAGTGACGGTCTAGGCCACTAAGAGCAGGGGGCGTCACAGTTGGTATCAGAGCGGTTTCCTACCACCCTACCTCACATCGCCGTACGCTTGCCTCATCTGTCTAAGTAAGTTAGTGTTTATTTGATAATATTGGTATGTAAATTTACGTAAGTTATTATGTGTAACCATGGTTGTACCAGTAGAGATTACGCTAGTAGAGCCCCACTAGAAGACGAGGGTTCCAAAGGACAATATGGCAAGAACGAGAACTCGATCGAATCAAACAGCCCGAGAAGATGAACTGATGGCATAGCTTGCAACCATGCAAGAGATGATGCTGAATCAACAACAAGAGCTTGCTCAGCTCATGGAACGGCTGGACTGACAACCTCAGGCACCACAACTAGTAGAGGTGCCAGTCTCAGCGGCACCAGGAGTCCCCGACACCCCCAGAGAACAAGCGGCCCTACCAGTCCAGACAACGCCAGCCCCATCAGCTATGGCTACTCCCGCAGCAGCCAATGTTCTTGTGCCAGCCCATAGAGAGGGCAACCTATACAAGCAATTCAGGCGCATAAAGGTGTCGAAATTTGAAGGGACTACGAACCCCATCGAAGCCGACGACTGGCTGACTAATGTCCAAGTCATCTTAGACCTCGTGGGACTGACACAAAGAGAGAAAGTACTATGCATATCCCTAACCCTGCACAAGGGAGCACGACAATGGTGGAAGACCATGACCATTAGAAGAAACATCAATGAAATAAACTGGGTAGACTTCGTCGACGAATTCAAGGAGATATACTTTAATGATGAGGCCTTGGCAGTGCAACAAGACGAGTTCAATAATCTACACCAAGGAAGCATGACTATAATGAAGGTAGTGAGAAAGTCCAAGCAGCTGGCTCGACTCTGCCCAGACTTAGTACCGATAGAGAAGGAGAAGGTCAGAAGGATGTTGAAGATGTTCAGGACAGACATCACCGTCCAAGTCTACAGCGGTAGCCATGGGCCCACAACAGTGGCTAAATGTGTCAATCGAGCCATTCGAGCAGAGTATTAGTTAGCTCAGGACAAAGAGAGACGAGCTCAAATTTTCAAGGCTCGAAGAGGGGAGGAGACGCAGGCTAAGCAGACTAAAGGAAGACAGAACCTCGACTCATAGCATAAAGGGCAAAACATGGAAACCAGCCAGAGCAGCAGGCAATCCTACAATAACAAAAAGAGGAAGGGTAATCCGAACAACCAAGATTCACAAAAGGACTTCCCCCAGAAGAGAAACGACCAGGGAGGAGACGATAACAAACACCCAACGTGCCTGAAATACAGAAAGAGACACTTAGGAGAGTGCAGATGGGGCGCAAGTGGCTGTTTCATTTGTGGCAAGGAAGGCCACTATGCAAGAGACTATTATTCCAACCCACAGAATCAACAGAACCCAGCTCATCCCATAAATAATCAACTCTATACTATCCAGACCAGGATCAAAGGCCCTTTGATCATACAAGGTAGACTGGAGGCCCCAGACGACTAAAGCAGAATCTTTTCTTAGGCTTTGTATATAGGCATGATGGGAAGAAGTAGCTTACTCCCACAAGACCTATCCTAGTATGTCTTTTTTGAGATTATTTCCCGGGAAGTGTGTGTCACTTCCACCAGACTAGAATTTGTATATATTTTTATGAGGATGATATGAAAAGTAGTATAATTTTCCCAAGAGCTTAGACATAATATTTTCACACGTGACTAGAGTGCGACTGAAGGAATGGCTCAAAGTAGAAACAAGGATTGCGGCCCGAGTTGTACCAATCTCTAGGGCTAGTTGTCTACTAAGTTTTGAGTAGCAAACAGTACTCTGCACCCTATGAGAATGTCAAGATTGGTTTCACGTTATCAAAATGATTCCCCAATTGTACGTCATTAATCAGGATAACTGAGTCCTGATGGCTGTCGATATCTTTCAGGAAGGTACTCTTGTGGGTATTGAGATTCTTATGACCAGGATGAGCTCTTAACTGGGTCAAGTTTCACCATACCATGATCGAGCAAATCTCTAAGAGGAGTCCAGCATCAGCTCCAATCATTCTTTTTGGGCAAGCGGGGAAGTGAAACCGCCTAAGTTTCCTTGAGGTGTGGACATACGAGGATTGTTCATCGGACGAAGAGACTGCAGCAGATGTCCGGTGACATAGTGCTAACGTATGTTGTGTTCTACGAGAAATCGATATGGACTTCTACAACACATATGGACGAAGGCTTGTGATGAAACCAAGGTCGAGGCAAAGGAGGATCAAGCCAGGAGAAGACCGAAAGAAAGAAAGAGACCTTGCCAAATAGAAATTGAAAAGCAATCAAGCAGAAAAGAGTAGCAGGTCACCATTCGTTTGCATCATCAGATTTTGCTAGAAAGTTAGATAGGAGCTTAGGTAGGACGAAATAGACTCTTAAAACAACAATTCCCTCGGGGGTTTTTTTTATTGTCTAGTACTGGACGCATTTTCTTCTGGTAATTATCTACGGTAGAGAACTGAGCGTTAATCTGATCATCATCAACATGATTGATTACGACGTAAGCTTGGGAATAGGATTCCCTGTGGAGTATGATGCCGTCATAGACTGTCGAAGGCGGAAAGTCGCTTTTGGACTAATCGGGTGTGAAAGGTTCATCCATAAGGGGTTAGTTGCCAAAGCGACCAATGACACTGATCACGGCAATGAAGACTTGCAAGATGCCTTACATGTCAAAGGATTAAAGTAGAACATCAATAACCGACTGGAAAAATGCAGAAAATCAAGCTGCCCGAGTGGGAATGAGAGCAAACTACGATGGATTTCTTATACGGGTTTCCAAGAACATCAAGTGGCAACATCGCAAGTTAGGGAATTATGGACAAATTGACAAAATCAGCTCGATTTCTAGCTACGAAAGTGAGCTACTCAGCAGGAAGACTAGCAGAAATTTATGAAGCTTAGCTAGTGAGACTGCACGGAGTACATACCGATCTGACATACGAGGAGAAACCATGCAAATCCTAACCAAAGAAGACAAAGTATTTAGGAATAAGTTTATACCACTTGTAAAAGTGTTGTGGCAGAACCACAACATAGAAGAAGCCATATGGGAATGGGAAGAGTATATGAAAAGAAACTTATTGGAACTATTCTAATTTTCGAGGACGAAAATCTTGTAAGGGAGGTAGGTTGTAATGACCGCTATTTTCATGGCACCTACTTACCATGTAATAAGACATTAAAGAATGAAATAGAGGAATAATTTGATGTCTTTTAGTGCAAATTTGAAGAACACAGTCCGGTACACGGCCGTGTAAATAGCTGTATACCATTCAGACTATTGAAATGTTAGAAGCCGTGTAAGTGAACATGGCCATGAAGTGTAACACGGTCAGGTACACGGCCATATAAGTGACATGTACCGCTTAGGTTGATGAGCGTATAAATGAACATGTTCTAGACATGGTTGTGTTGAGCAAGCTCAACTGATACACGCCCATGTTGCCTCATACACACCCATGTAAGAGGCCGTGTTGAAAGCTGTGTAACGAGCAGAGGGCAGTTACACAGACTCTCAAAAATGCATGGAACCTAATTACTACGTTTCGAGTAATTAAGTTGAAAAATACAGTATGATTTCCAATTGAATAGACTAAACAGGTACGGTACTATTTATTACTATTCATACATTGAAAGGGGGTAACCGACAGTGAACCAGGTCCACCCTAATATGTGTATAAGTATATGAGATACGCAGTGTCAGGAAACTAGTCCAGAAGATCATTTCTTGACACAAGACTGGTGAACAGATCACCAAAACGCTCGGACTGATCGTCTGAGCATAACAACGATGAGAAACCCTAACAAGGGTACGATATCGAGAAAATGGTCAGGATGACCTCTTCTCACCAAAAGACTGATAAAATCAGAGTCAGAGCACTCATACTAGTCAGGTAGACGAAAGACTATGAATAATAAATAGTGAAAAATGCAATGTCAAGTTACTGGTCAAGAAGCCTTAATTTGACTTAAAACTGATATATTAACGATCAGTAGGCTCAATCTTGCCAATTGAACATAAAACATGAATTTTAGTTTGGGAGATATGCAGTATCAGGATGAGGGCCAAGATGACCTTTACTTGTCCCAAAACTGATATATTTAGACTCAGGGCGCCCAAATTAGTCAATCGGGCACCTGACACGTTTTTCAAGGTGGGATCACACAGATCCTGAAAAATGGTCCACGTGACCCCAGATGGACATAAGACTGATAAAATTGGAATCAGCACGTCTGAATTAGTCAAGAGAGAATGTGTCTAAAATTTCACCAGGGAACGCCTCGGTTTGCGTGCAAAAGGATAACACAGTGTGGACACAACTACAGTATAGGAAATGAATAGTAAATTGGTGTAGAATGGGCTCTTAGGCATTTTAAACCAAATGGAAATCATTAGTATAAAAATTGGATTCACAAAATCCGATTTTCAAATGAAAATTAGAATACTGCCAAGAAATGACCGAAAATCACAGTAGAAAACTGGACTACGAAGAGAGCAACACAAATGAAATTTTTTTGGCTCAAAACCGTGTTCTCTAGCTAGAAAACCAGCTGGTTTTCAGTTGCTAAAAACCCCAAAAAGTGAGAATAAAATAAAGGATAGGTTATGACACAAGGATTAAAAAATGTCACACTTGAGCTTGTGTTAGGAGGATTCATTTCGAGCCATTTCAAGTGCATCAAGGGTAAGTTTCTATCATCTAAACTTTGTGGTTTTTGGTTATTGTTTTAAATTGATATCGAGAGAAATTTTTGTAGTGTCTTGCTAGCACAAACCGACCCTTTTTCCTCCAAGAAATTCATCAAGCCTTGATTCAAAATCATGCTTGGTTCAAAGCACAAAAGTAATAACTAAAAAGCCTACCTTTGGTGATTTAGTGATTTTAAGATTTTGATCAAGAAATTAACGTGTATTTGTTTATACACATAGGTTATAATAAGTTTATTTTGAGCCCTTAAGTTTCCATTTATAAGTTATGGTTGTATGGTTGTATTTACAATTTTTACAAATGGTTATGAGTATGTGTGAGCATGGATGTTTAGGAAAGTGGCTGGACACAATCTGTCCTCAAGAAAAGGCCACGGATTTTGGCTATTTTGACCCCCTTAGGGTTTAAATTTAGGATTCGGTAAAACATGGAGTTAAGGAAATTTTGATACGGTCGTTTTTTCATCAAATAGCCTTTGGCTAAAAACGACAATACGATAGGTTTTTAAAGTGGTTTTCACTCGGTGCCCAAAACTGGGACCAAAAATCAGAACCCAGGAATTAGTCTCGGGTTTTGTTAAAAATGGACCACTTAGAGTCTGAACTGGATTTCGGGCTTAACACAAAAGTTATAGAACACGTCGAAACCTTTAAGATGGCCTATGCATGTTTTAAAAATTTGGCCATTTCGGGTCTTAAACAGAGCCATTTTCAAAGTGACGTAAAACTAGGATTTTATAAAATTAGACATAACAAAGGCCATGAGTTTGATAAGATTAGGACCCGTTCGAGTTAAATTTGAGCTCTGAGATGAACACGAGAATTGTTCATCTCGTCGAGGATGAAAATTTTCGTGTTTGCCAAATTTACAAACAAAATTGTTTCGATCAAGTTTCAAAATAGTTTTCAGAAGTGGTTCAAAAACCACATTTAAAATATAACACCAAAAATGTATTTTAACACCTTTAAAATGTAAACATGGTTTTCATAAAAACGTCCCTTACCTTCCAATGGGGTGATAAGGGAACGGGTTCCAAATATATAATTTTCTAAGGATTTTACAAGGCAACCAAACCAATTTTCAATAAGAACATGAATAGTAATGGTAGCCTGGTAGGCTACCACACTAAACAAGCACTAGTAACCCAATAGATTACATAGGCATCAACACACGAGGTAACCGATCGGTTGACTGGTCGGCAACCAGTCAAGGATCGTGTTTTGTACGAAATGGTAAGGAACGGTGATTAATCTGTTAAGTAGACAGTTAATCAAACACGATCGACATTAGACACCAAATCCCCAAAGTAGGCAAATAGGGTACCGATGGGCATCGGGACCACATAGAAGCACAAGTGATAATCACTATCAGTATTAGTGACTCAGCGAAGATGCTGACAAGATACGTTATTGATGATAGGTGGTAAACTATAATTTGATAAAGGCGCGAGTATGGAATTTCTTGCAATTTAGGTAAGTACAACTCCGCATACAACATGAATAAAATGAGTTGAAATGATGGTTTTCACAGTATGTTAAGTATACATAGATGCACGCGTTGATGCACAACATGTATAAGAGCACATAGTTTTACAATCGCGTAAATTGATGAAAACCCAAGTTAGATACCATATGTCCCTATCGCGTAAGATAAGGGATAACTAAGCAAAGTATTTGGCAAGATCAGATAAAGAATTGGGTAAGTAAATCAAGGAGTCGGTATAACGGACGCAAAGTCCACAATAAATATGTCAAGCGCAAGGTCCATAACTGTTACCGGGCACAAGGTCCACATTATGTTCATAAATAAAACGGACGCATAGTCCTCGAGTGCAAGGTTCACTATGCCTTTTTTGACACATAACGATAAGGAATAAGGAAGTATAACTGAGCATAAACAGTTCATGTAGTATGCACGTTATGCCTTAAATACAGATAGAATAAGCTTCCTAGTTGCATGATAGGACATACCCACATGATTTGCATTCTGAGATGCCACATGATATATTTCCATGTTCTGTGTGAATGTATGACAAGATTGCCAGTTGTATATGCCTTAAGTATGGATTACGATTTAAACATGTTTTGTGGATGACATGTTGTACTTACTGGGCATAAAACTCACAGTGTGTGTTTATGCTGTAGGTAAGCGTCCTATGGTATAAATAGCAATGGGCGATTACGGTGACGGAGGCGGATGTAAGGCAAGGTTATGGATACACCGCGAGTAATCTTTCGTACAATTTGAGTAACAGTTGAATAACGTTTTTGAATAGTAACCGTTATACAATATTTATGAATAGTAATCATTGAATAGTATATTTTGAATAGTAACTAGTAAATAGTATTTTTAAATAGTAACCGTTATATGGTATTTTTGAATAGTAATCGTTACACAGTATTTATGAATAATAATCATTAAATAGCATTTTTAAATAGTAACCGTTAAGTAGTATTGTAGTAAGCACTTAACTTTTGCTCTGATAGCACCACTATAAGCACGCCTGTGACGCCTTAAATTTTATTTAAGGGTCAATATATAATTTAAATAAAATTAGTGTGCCAAAAAATTAATTAAAAATCCTTTTGGAAACCCTAGGTTGGTTTCCTAGTCAAATTCCGCTCAAAAAGTCAACAATTTGAACTTCAAAAAGAAACCCTAAAATATTCGGCCATCACTTGGGATTTAATTTAAAATTTAAATTCCACAAATCCAAGGAGGATTCAAATTCAAATTTCATTCTTTAGATATAAAGAAGAAATTTGGCCATAAAGTGTAGGAAATAAAGGAGATTTTATTGAATTAAAAGCTAAGTCAAAACTCAATCAAAATTCAAATTATTTTTCCTTAAAAACTAAGGGATAATTTTGGCCACTTAAGGGGAAATAAGAGAGAAAACCTTAGCCTCAAAACAGCACAAAAACTTTCCCTTTTGCCCCTTATAATTTTCGGCCAAACAAGGAAGAGAAAGGGAAAGAAAAACCTAGTATAAAAACCCCCTTTTAACTCTCATTCACCCTTCTTTTCACCCTCAAAAATTTAGCCAGCTTTCCCCTCTCTCCTCTCTGAATTTTCTCTCCCAAAACACACCCAAAACAGCAACAAAACTTACCAAAAGGCAGCTCAAAAATTCAACAACCTTTGAGACAAAAACAAGGTGAGAAATCAAAATTTTTTTCCTTCCTTTTCCTTTTGATTTCAAATCCGAAATTTTATATGGTTTTCTCCACTGTTTCCCTACTGTTTTGAAGACTCCAACACTCACACAAATTCATCCAAAAGGGAGACCAAACATCAAAAATAGTGCAGCACAAACAAGGTGTGATTTCTCTCTCAAACCCTAAAATTTTGCCTTATTGATCCCCTATTCAAAAACCCTATTATCATATGTGTAAGATTTTATGATTTTGTCAATTTGATTCTTGGGTTGTGTTAATGACATATAAATAGGGTTTTCCACAAAATTTTGTGATCATTGGATGAAAATTGAATTGGTTTGAGGCTAATCGAAATTCGGACACAGAAAAACAGAAATCTGGAAAATTACCATATGAACAGTAAATTTTTGTCGCCCATAACTTGAGTTTTAAAAATGATTTTTGAGTGATTCTTAAGCTAAAATTAAATTCAAGATGTCCCCTAAATGCCTGAAAAATTTCAGAACCAAACTCATCCGTTTACCTAATCAAAATATTTTTCTAAGATAGGCGGACAGAACTGCCAAGTTTTGAACCGAAACTTAAAACAACCCTCGGTTTGTGGCCTAGTTGAATGACCAAATGATGTCCAAAAATTATAAAAACTAAAGGAATTAAAGCTACGGATGTCTAGTTTAACATATTAAAAATTTAGAATTTTTAGGATTAAAAATGAATTGATATTGATTTTAAAATCAGCCTAGGTCAGTCTGCCCATGCCCAGTAATGTCTTAACTTAGAGTTTTTCAAAAATTTTAAATCCCAAATGTTTATTAAACATTTTAAAATCTTTTGTGGCACACTAAAATGATTGGATAATTATGTCTAGACCTAGACTAATCATATGTTATGATTATAGGACTTATTTGACGTTCTTGCTGGATTTGTGGATCACGTTATCGTAACGCTTGTGCGATAATCGAGGTAGGACGTTCTAGCCTTTTCTGAGAGTAGTCAAGTGTTTTAAATTCCCCTGTTTTATCGATGGCATGCTGTTTTCAGTTTATGAAATTATTATATTATTTTTTATGAAATAAACGCATGCAACGTATTTGGTAATTAAATGTGTATTTTAAAACGTGTTTTGATTTATGGCATAATATAACTTGGTAAATACCATCTTTTGAATAATCCGGTGAACATAATTGAGCTCTAGTTCACGATCATTGTAAATGATGTGTGCGTCCCAAAGTTGATGCCATGGGGGAAGGTCCCTAAACCTGCGCAGGGCCGTTCGGCCTATTTAGACCGTAACGAGATGATCTAGGATAATTCAAATTCGAGGCACGTATATTATAGCTACAACAAGTCCTCACTCATAATATGATGGTTTGTTTTAATGATTTATTATTTTAATATTGGAGCACGTATATTGCAGCTACGCTAAGTCCTCAGCAGAATAAAACTTTTATTAAAAATGTTTTTCAAGAAATTGTTGATTTTTTTTATGATTATTATGTCATGTATTTTTTTAGATTGTTGATTATTTTTGGAAACGAATATTATGCCATACTTTTAAATGTTATCTGTTAACCCACTTTTGTTTCTGTCCTACTGAGCCAGCGCTCACATCCCTTTTCTTTGTGATTTCGAAATGATTACTTCCAGGTACGGGAGGTAGTAGTTCCGAAATTCGTTGAGATATCCGTTACTACCGAAGATGATGCTATCCGTTTTCTCCATCTTCTTCTTTCTGTTTCTCGTTCTGATGCAATGAGACTTTAAGTTTGTATTTTATTTCACGTTATTCAAATTTCATGCTTGGGAATATTTTATGGTTGGTAATTTCTTTTGAAAACCGATTTTGTGTTTGACTTCCGCGTTGAAAAGCATTTATTTTCTCCTTTATTTTATTTTGTGGTTATGATGCTACTTTATAATTAGGCTTAGCTAAATTATAATGTTGACCTGTTGTTTTTCGTAATAAATGTTTTCCTTAAATCTCGGGTTGTTATTATGATTTGGCTGTCGTGTCACGTGTCTAAATTTTGGGCCGTGACAAATAATGGTATCAGAGCCAAGGTTTTCAAAAGGGTTTTCCATCAAAACGTTTTCAAAAGGGGTTTTTCATCAAAATGTTTTCAAAAGGGTTTTTATCAAAACGTTTTCAAAATACCCAAGCATAGTTTTCTTTACTCTTAGAAGCTTATAGGATTTCCTCTTCCTTCAATCGTATGCAGCAAAATGGCTCGTCCCGGCACGCGTAGTCAGAGGCAGCAGAGAGGCAACGACGAAGAGAACCCCGGGAAGACGCAGCCTCAAGGGAGTCAGAATACAGTGGTCCCTACACCGAACGATCAGTTAACAGCGATGCAGAATCTCACGGCAGCGATACAGGCTCTCCTCACCGTCTTACCTTTTGGAACACCTAACCCAGCTCCTGTAGCCAATGTTGTTCCTAATGAGACCCAGAGAGCGGGGAGTTCTTCTCAGACTCCTCAGCAAACGCCTACCACCGAAAACCCTACCTCTGGAGCAGTACCTACCCAGCCTATGATACATCCTAAACAGGCAGCCCTAACTCTTTTCTTTAAACCTCACGTACCCACTTTCGATGGCACGGGCACAGAGATGGATGCCGACTACTGGTTTGATGCCATTCGTAAGCAGCTAAAGTTGACCGCCACACCTGCAGAGTTCTGGGTTGAGTTTGCTTCCAATAAGCTGGTGGGTCTAGCCTCTACCTGGTGGGCTAGTATCGAGTATGGTTTGACAGAGGAGCAGAGGACTTCTTAGACAGTTTTCGAGGAGCATTTTCACGAGCATTTCTTTTCAGCTCAGTTCCGCGACAGAAAAGCTAGGGAGTTCGTCCGTTTGAAGCAAGGGTCTATGTCAGTGCGGGAATATGAAGCCAAGTTCACTGAGTTGGCCCGGTATGCGAAGAATCAGGTTTTGGATGAAGCTACTAAGTGTCTTCGTTTTGAGGAAGGGCTTAGCCTCTATGTGAAGAGGGGTGTACAACCGTTCCAGATCAGGGATAGCTACCAGCAGATAGTTGCTAAGGCGTTGACAGTGGAAGAGGGTGACAAGGAGTTCCTTGAAGCTCGTAACAAAAACAAGTCTGGACCAATCCGCAACAAGCCTCAACACAAGCCGCAGACTCCTTACTAGAAGAACTAGTAGTCTCAGGGGTCAGGTTCTCATCAGTCTTCTGGACAGCGACAGGGTCGGGTGAATGTGATTACCTACTTTGAGTGTGGTGATGAAGGCCACAAAAGAAATGTCTGCCCAAAGAGACAGTCGAGAGACAATGCTTATAAACATCATCATCAGCGGAATCAGAATGGTTTTCCACAGAGACAACAGTTTACTTCCCAGTCTTCGCAGTCACAGCGCCCTTAGCTTCCGGTTCCCTATCAACCTCAGCGCATGAGCCAGTACACTGTGCCTTATGCTCCATATGCTACACCGCTACAGCAGTTTCCAGTGCCGAGTTATTAGAGACCGCCATCACAGGGTCAGAGTACGGGCTATCAACGAGGGAATACAGCTCAAAATCGTGGTAAGGCACCACAGGTACACGCTCTTGGAGCTGACAGCATGGAGATAGATCATGCACCGACTGCATTAGATGGTATAATTCCTATCTTTGGTACATATGCATATGTTTTGTTTAACACCGGGGCTACACACTCTTTTATAGCCCAACATTATGCTCGTTCACTTGGTTTAAAACTGTAAAATCTTGACTCTCCCTTATGTGTGAAATCCCCGTTGGGCACGACTACCGTTAGTGATGGGTGTCAAGCCTATGTTTATGTTGGGGATGTTTGTTTGGAGGCATCACTTGTAGTAATGCCTATGTTTGCTTATGATGTTATTCTGGGATATGACTGGCTTTCCCGATATGGGATTATGCTTGATTGTCGTAATCGTCGCGTTATCTTTACAACTGATTTCGGACATGTAGTGTCCTATCAGTTAAACTTAGTTTCAGATGTTGATAGATCTGCTCTGAGGTTAGTGTCGAAGAGTAGACAGGGTATTCTTTGTTTCTTATCCTTGTGTGCGGTGGAAGGATCCAGTTCTGAAAAGAGTACCCAACCTATACCTGTTGTCGATAGTTTTCCAGATGTTTTTCCAAAAGCTCTTCCAGGTTTACCGCCTCATCGAGAAATAGAGTTTCGTATCGACTTAGTTCCTGGAACAGCTCCTTTTGCTTCTGCTCTGTATCGTATGGCACCTCTAGAGATGAAAGAGTTGAACAAGCAGCTGGATGAGTTGAAATCGCTGGGCTTTATCCGAGACAGTAACTCACCTTGGGGTTCGTCAGTCCTTTTCGTTAAGAAAGCCGACGGTTCGCTACGTCTCTGTGTGGACTACAGAAAGCTCAATAGTGTGACCATTAAAAATAAGTATCCGTTACCACGTATAGATTACTTGTTCGATCAGTTGGGTGGAGCTTGTTTCTTCTCCAAGGTTGATTTGAGATTCGGTTATTATCAACTTCGTGTTAGAAAGGAGGATATCCCGAAAACGGCGTTCCGAACGTGGTATGGCAGTTATGAGTTCTTAGTAATGCCTTTCGGTTTGACAAACGCACCAGCAGCCTTCATGGATATGATGAATAGAGTCTTCCGACCTTTTCTTGATAAGTTCGTCATCGTATTCATCGACGACATCCTCATCTACTCCCGAACTCGTGAAGATCATGCACAGCATCTCAATATAGTTTTACAGACTCTTCGTGACCCCAAGAAAGAAAAATGTGAGTTTTGGATGACAGAGGTTAAGTTTCTCGGGCATATAATCTCAGGAGACGGTATATCAGTGGATCCATCCAAGGTTGAAGCGATTCTTAAGTGGGAACGACCGAAGAATGTTCCAGAGATCCGAAACTTCTTAGGCTTAGCGGGATATTATTGATGTTTTGTACAGGACTTCAGCAAGCTCGCCACTCCCCTCACCAATCTGACAAAGAAGGATGTACCTTTCATTTGGGACAACAGCTGTGAATCAGTTTTCCAGGAGTTAAAGAGTCGTTTGACGTCTGCACCTATCCTTATCATTCCGGATCAGGATCAGGTATATGATATCTACACCGATGCTTCTCATCAAGGTCTTGGTGCAGTCTTGATGCAACAGAACCGAGTTGTCGCTTATGCCTTACGACAGTTGAAACAACACGAACGAAACTAACCTACACACGATCTAGAGTTAGCTGCAGTAGTGTTTGCGCTTAAGATTTGGCATTGTTATCTGTACAGTGCCAGTTTTAGACTGTTTTCAGATCACAAGAGTTTGAAATACCTAGCTACACAGAAAGATCTCAACCTACGTCAGAGAAGGTAGGTAGAATACATGCAAGACTACGACTTCCAAGTCGAGTACCATTCGGGTAAAGCAAACGTGGTTGCAGATGCACTAAGCAGGAAAAGAGAGGCAGTTCCCAATCTTGATCATAACACTTCTATAATGGTGATGCAGATAGATGAGTGGGAAAAGGATAGAGTTCTCACAGCTTATCAAGTTCGTTTTGGCGAAGTTCAGGGTCACCCAGTGTTATACAATTTAGTGATGGAACCAGACTATGTACAGAGGATCACGGAGAATCAGTTGGCAGATACACGTTTCGTTGACATCCGAGATAGATTATTAAAGGGCAAGCGTGTTGTAAAGTGGTCGATGGACGCCAGTGGAATTCTTTACAACGAAGGTCGCTTAGCAGTGCCACACATCCCAGAGCTTATGCAGGAGATCTTGTCAGAGTTTCATCAGTCGAGGTTCGCCATGCACCCAGGTGGGAATAAGATGTATCAAAACTTAAGACAGCAGCTTTGGTGGAGAGGTATGAAGTTAGATGTGAAGAACTTCATGGCCAACTGTTTGACGTGTCAGAAAGTAAAGGCAGTACGGGAGAGACTCGCAGGTCTGCTCCAACCACTTCCAATACCTCGGTGGAAGTGGGATAGTATAGGAATGGACTTCTTAACCGGCTTACCGAGAGCACAGGATGGATCTGATGGAGTCTGGGTAGTTGTAGATCGTCTCACGAAGACTGGCACTTTATCCTGTTCAAGATGACTTGCACCAGGAACCAGCTAGCCGAGCTTTACATGAGGAACGTAGTCAGATTGCATGGAGTCCCTTCGGTGATCGTTTCTGATCGTGATACGCACTTCAACGCTCGCTTTTGGTAAAGTCTACAGGAAGCTCTAGGCACAGAACTGAACTTCAGCACCGCTTTTCATCCGCAGACAGATGGTCAGTTGGAGCGTCTTATACAGATCCTCGAGGATATGCTATGTGCCTGTGTTCTTGATCTTGGAGATGGATGGAGCAAACACCTCTACATGGCAGAGTTCGCATACAACAACAGTTATCAAGCGAGTATCGGAATGGCACCCTTTGAAGCGTTGTACGGAAAGCCTTGTCGATCACCCATCTATTGGGTTGACAACCAGGAAGCACCAGTGGGTGGACCCGAGATGATCCTAGACCAGTACGAGAAGATTGCCATCATCAAACAACGACTTCTATCAGCACAGAGTCGACAGAAGAGCTATGCAGATCAACGCAGAAAGCCGTTAGAGTTCGAGGTCGGAGAGTTTGTGTTGCTAAAGGTTTCACCGAAGAAAGGTATCTCTCGTTTCGGAGTTAAAGGGAAGCTAGCACCGCGTTACATTGGACCTTTCGAGATCGTACGCAGAGTTGGTAAGGTTGCATATGAGCTGAAGTTACCCGACACCTTGGGAGTGCACAATGTTTTCCATGTATCGATGCTGAGGAAGAGTGCACGAACAGAGTCCGAAGTCATTTCAACAGATGATGTAGAAATCCAACCAAATGTCTCTTACGTCGAAGTTCCGGTGAAGATTTTGGATCGTAAGGTCAAGCAGCTGAGAACGAAAACAATACCCATGATAAAGGTTCTTTGGAGTAACCATGGTGAAGAGGAAGCCACATGGGAAACCGAGAAAGATATGCAGGAGAACCATGCTGAATGGTTCGCTAAGCAGTAGAGTACATGTAATGTAGTCGACCTAAGTTTGTTTTGCAACCCTACTCTGTTCATAGTGGCAGATATACCACTATATGTTTTGAAAGGTGCATTTAGACTGCTTAATGAAATGAGAAGTTATTCATATTCTTATTCTCTTCTTTAGTGTGGAGTAATTCTTAAAGTTTTGAGGACGAAACTATTTTTAGTGGTAGATATTTGTGATGCCTTAAATTTTATTTAAGGGTCAATATATAATTTAAATAAAATTAGTGTGCCAAAAAATTAATTAAAAATCCTTTTGGAAACCCTAGGTTGGTTTCCTAGTCAAATTCCGCTCAAAAAGTCAACAATTTGAACTTCAAAAAGAAACCCTAAAATATTCGGCCATCACTTGGGATTTAATTTAAAATTTAAATTCCACAAATCCAAGGAGGATTCAAATTCAAATTTCATTCTTTAGATATAAAGAAGAAATTTGGCCATAAAGTGTAGGAAATAAAGGAGATTTTATTGAATTAAAAGCTAAGTCAAAACTCAATCAAAATTCAAATTATTTTTCCTTAAAAACTAAGGGATAATTTTGGCCACTTAAGGGGAAATAAGAGAGAAAACCCTAGCCTCAAAACAGCACAAAAACTTTCCCTTTTGCCCCTTACAATTTTCGGCCAAACAAGGAAGAGAAAGGGAAAGAAAAACCTAGTATAAAAACCCCCTTTTAACTCTCATTCACCCTTCCTTTCACCCTCAAAAATTCGGCCAGCTTTCCCCTCTCTCCTCTCTGAATTTTCTCTCCCAAAACACACCCAAAACAGCAACAAAACTTACCAAAAGGCAGCTCAAAAATTCAACAACCTTTGAGACAAAAATAAGGTGAGAAATCAAAATTTTTTTCCTTCCTTTTCCTTTTGATTTCAAATCCGAAATTTTATATGGTTTTCTCCACTGTTTCCCTACTATTTTGAAGACTCCAACACTCACAAAATTCAGCCAAAAGGGAGACCAAACATCAAAACTAGTGCAGCACAAACAAGGTGTGATTTCTCTCTCAAACCCTAAAATTTTGCCTCATTGATCCCCTTTTCAAAAACCCTATTATCATATGTGTAAGATTTTATGATTGTCAATTTGATTCTTGGGTTGTGTTAATGACATATAAATACGGTTTTCCACAAAATTTCGTGATCATTAGATGAAAATTGAATTGGTTTGAGGCTAATCGAAATTCGGACACAGAAAAACAGAAATCTGGAAAATTACCATATGAACAGTAAATTTGTGTCGGCCATAACATGAGTTTTAAGAACGATTTTTGAGTGATTCTTGAGCTAAAATTAAATTCAAGATGTCCCCTAAATGCTTGCAAAATTTCAGAACCAAACTCATCCGTTTACCTAGTCAAAATATTTTTCTAAGATAGGCGGACAGAACTGCCAGGTTTTGAACCGAAACTGAAACCCAGATTTTTATGCCTGAAAACAACCCTCGGTTTTTGGCCTAATTGAATGACCAAATGATGTCCAAAAATTATAAAAACTATATGGAATTAAAGCTACGGATGTCTAGTTTAACATATTAAAATTATAGAATTTTTGGGATTAAAAATGAATTGATATTGATTTTAAAATCAGCCTAGGTCAGTCTGCCCATGCCCAGTAATATCTTAACTTAGAGTTTTTCAAAAATTTTAAATCCCAAATGTTTATTAAACGTTTTAAAATCTTTTGTGGCACACTAAAATGATTGGATGATTATGTCTAGACCTAGACTAATCATATGTTGTGATTATAGGACTTATTTGACGTTCTTGCTGGATTTGTGGATCACGTTATCGTAACGCTTGTGCGATAATCGAGGTAGGACGTTCTAGCCTTTTCTGAGAGTAGTCAAGTGTTTTAAATTCCTCTGTTTTATCAATGGCATGCTGTTTTCAGTTTATGAAATTATTATATTGTTTTTGATGAAATAAATGCATGCAACGTATTTGGTAATTAAATGTGTATTTTAAAACGTGTTTTGATTTATGGCATAATATAACTTGGTAAATACCATCTTTTGAATAATTCGGTGAACATAATTGAGCTCTAGTTCACGATCATTGTAAATGATGCGTGCGTCCCAAAGTTGATGCCATGGGGGAAAGTCCCTAAACCTGCGCAGGGCCCTTCGGCCTATTTAGACAGTAACGAGATGATCTAGGATAATTCAAATTCGAGGCACGTATATTATAGCTACGACAAGTCCTCACTCATAATATGATGGTTTGTTTTAATGATTTATTATTTTAATATTGGGGCACGTATATTGCAGCTATGCTAAGTCCTCAGCAGAATAAAACTTTTATTAAAAATGTTTTTCACGAAATTGTTGATTTTTTTTATGATTATTATGTCATGTATTTTTTTAGATTGTTGATTATTTTTGGAAACGAATATTATGCCATACTTTTAAATGTTATCTGTTAACCCACTTTTGTTTCTGTCCTACTGAGCCAGCGCTCACATCCCTTTTCTTTGTGATTTCGAAATGACTACTTCCAGGTACGGGAGGTAGCAGTTCCGAAATTCATTGAGATATCCGTTACTACCGAAGATGATGCTATCCGTTTTCTCCATCTTCTTCTTTCTGTTTCTCGTTCTGATGCAATGAGACTTTAAGTTTGTACTTTATTTCACGTTATTCAAATTTCATGCTTGGGAATATTTTATGGTTGGTAATTTCTTTTGAAAACCGATTTTGTGTTTGACTTCCGCATTGAAAAGCATTTATTTTCTCCTTTATTTTATTTTGTGGTTATGATGCTACTTTATAATTAGGCTTAGCTAAATTATAATGTTGACCTGTTGTTTTTCGTAATAAATGTTTTCCTTAAATCTCGGGTTGATATTATGATTTGGCTTCCGTGTCACGTGTCTAAATTTTGGGCCGTGACAACGCCTCTCTAGCTACCTTATCTTTAACTTTAAACTTACTCTTAAACTTTCTCTTCTTAACTTTATTCTTCTTACCTTTACTCTTCTTAACTTGGCGTTCTTACTTTACTTCTCATACTTTCTTACCTTCTTTAAACTTTTCACTTAACTTCATTCTTTTAAAGTACTTTTAGAAGTACTTTCTTTAAAATACTAATTTCTTGTACTATTAAACTTTGCTATATTATACTTGGTATTTAAACTTACTTGCGAAAATGATGTTTGAAAAATTACTGATAAATTTTTTTTTCTTTTAAACCTTGATTTAAACATATGAGTTTTCAAAAAGCCTATTGAAATACTTCATAAACTTAACTTACATTAAACCTTGGCTCTTTTCTTTACATTACATATATCTTTTCTTTTTATTGCAGCGAAAAATCATAGTGAAACCATAACCCACCCCATAACACTCTGGGAATCTGTCTACCAGCCCATCAGTTCTTTTCCTCATAATGTAGGCAGCTTACTTTTGTTAACTACATCATGAATAGACTATTGAGATAGAGCTCAGTAAGTACAAATATACATATAAAACATTACATGTTCATATATACATGCTAAAACTTTATGCAAACATGACATACATTTAAAACTTTACTTAAATACATCAACTAACAACAAAGGTTAGTTAGATTATGCTTGCTTATTTTTCTTCTTCGTTCTCATTGTTCTTTCTATTCTTTCATATTGTTCCGTTCTTTTCTTTTCTTTACTTTTCTTTTTTTTATTTATCTTTTCTTTACTTTACTTTCTTTTCTTAATTTTCTTTCTTTCTCTTTCTCTTGTGGGCCCATGGTTGAACGTACCTAATGCGCCCAGACCAATGGGGGAACGGGGAAGCTACCCACCAATCAACCCCATGGTCATCTTAATCCACTGTATTTTATGGATGGTTTGTAGCTACCATGCCTTTTGGGATAGGGTCAGCCAACTACCGCCCTTTTGGGTAGCACCACATTTTGTGTGGAGGCTATAGACCTAAAAACCTCCTTCGCAGAGGCCGGTACGCCCATCTTAACTTTTCAGTTTTATTATCTTGTTTTGCTTCATCTTTCTTTACTTTAACTTTTCATTCGTTTTGACTTTGTGAACATGTTAGATTTTTATGTCACCATGCATGTTTCTTAATATTTGCATCGTTAGAAACTTTTCTTATTGTTCTATAAAACATTTCTTTACAAACACGTTATTCATAACGTCACATCATCATAGGATTCTATGGCAAGTCAGTTCATGAGTAGAAAATTAAATGTCTGTACTTACAAATACTTTTGCTCTTATCTCTTTCTTCGCTTTTGGATCCACAGATGTTCCTTTGTTACATCTGTATCGGGTTCCTATAACCGAAACAATAATAATGGTTATTTAAATCTTTATTCTTATGTAAAACTTAGTAAAACATAAAAATTCTACGTTTAATTTCCTAATCCTAAACTTAGGGGTCTAATATCCCATTGATAACTTTTCTCCTAACTTTTGGTAAAATTATCATTTTACCCCTAACTTTTTGGTAAAAATGACAATTTCATCCCTAGCGGACTTTTCTTACTTTTCTCCTTCTTAAATCTTGAGTTTGGCCATAAAAATCTCAATTAATCTCATTTGTCACTTTTCTGCTAACTTTTGGAAAAATGACCGCTGTATCCTGAACTTTTGATAAAATTACCATTTTGCCCCTAACGGGATTTTCTCATCATAACTTTGATTTTCTTTGGTTTACAACTTGGCTTTAGCCTTTAGGATCTTAATTAAGCCATTCTAAGTCCATTAGGATCATTTTCTATCATTTCTGTAATTTTCTATCAAAATGACTGTTTTGCCCTTAACAGCTCCTGACAGGTCTTTGGGCCATATTATTTTTATTTTTATGCTTAAACTAGATTTTCTAAACCCAAAAATCATAAAATAGTCTTTCTTAGGCTTTACTAAAATTTTATGGCATCATTTGCTACCATTCCTTGGTTTACTATTTACCGACCATCAGGTGGTACTATTCTGACCCTAGGTCGTTAATCCTCTTTTTCGGGCCTAGATCACTGAGGGGGCTCAGGTTTCCATCCCGACCATATTTTTACCCTTTAGTTCCTAAAATATCCCTTTGTGCCGTTTTTGAAATTTTGACAGCATTTCTGCTTAATTTTTGAGTTCCTGGCATTTAGGAAACGCCTCGAAACCATCTAACCTAATTCTAATCTACCACGTACTATACCAGATGCCTATATTTTTACGTAAAACTCAACTTTTATGTAAAAATCTTCACATTACACACATTTTCTTATTCGATCATTTTTCATACAAATAGTCCATAATTAACATTTAATCATCTCAATTAATAAATTGAGGAATTAAAATAGTTGAAATCACTACCAGAGTCGTTCAACAACATCCATTGGGTAGGTTGACTCCAATCAGCGATCGACAAAGCTGTTCGATCTCGCATGTACAAACTTTGTTTCTCCATTCTTCACATTTAAAATTCCGTCTTGAAATTCCGATGCCACGGATGTGTCCAAAATGTCAAAAATAGGCCAACGGGCCATTCTTCGAATTTTGAGGACCGCCATTGACCAGCGTTGACTGGCGGTGGCATGGGCAACTGTGGACACCATCTCGTGGATCTCAATGCAAGGAACCCATTGGTGGTGTCAATTTCACTAATCAAGCCTCCTATCGCCAGAAATCGAGCCTCGAAAGGGCGACGGCAGTGGCGATGTCCGTTCTCCAGTGTGCCGGAGTTGTTGCCCAAAATTGGTTTATGGCTTTTATTCCCCATGTTTCTCTGAGCATTTTGATACCCACCACGTCACTCAACTCTGTCGGAATCGTCGGATTCCACGGTGGTGACGGCGACGGTGACGGTCGGACTTGGGCGGTGCAATCCGATGGCCGTTGAGCTGTAATGAGGCCTAGGTTTTGTTCTACTCTTCACCACGAATCCATTGGGACCGTAATCGTGGCATTTGGATGTCGATGGCGAAGATATGGCTACTCAAAAATTTTGGCCACCGGCAGCTTCAGGTGGCGCGTACGGCGTGCTCCAACGGCTGCTCCGTCGACTCGACCCACCGTTGGACTCAGCTCGACGAGAGCTTTCCAACAAGACCGACGGTGTCGAAAACGGGCACCGTTTCTGGTGGTCAGTTATTGTTCACATTTGGGTGGTGTGGGGAGAAAAAGAAGATAAGGGAAATTATGGGGACCCTCTTTGCAATTTCCCATCTTTTCTGCCTTTTATATACTTTTTTGGTCCAAAATTTCAATATGGGCTACCCTGACTAATTTGGGCATGCTGAACCCAAATGTATCAGTTTTATTTTCATCCGAGATCATCTCGACCAGTTTCTGGTACTACGAATTTTCGGTCAAAAATTACCTTTTATACTCAATTGACTAATTTGAGCATACTAATAGGCTATACTGACTAATTTGGGCGTGCTGAATCAAAATATATCAGTTTTATTTTCATCCGAGGTCATCTTGACCAGTTTTCCGGTATTGTATGTTTCCCGGTCAAAATTTATTTTTTGTGCTCAAATGACTAATTTGAGCATGCTAATTCTAAATATATCAGTTTTATTTCAAGAAAATGTCATCTTTACCAATTTCTTGATACTGCATGTCTCCTGATCAAAAATTACTTTTTATGTTCAATTAACTAATTTGAGCATACTGATTCTAAATATATCAGTTTTATATCAAGAAAAGGTCATCTTGATCAATTTCTTAATACTGCATGTTTCCTGATCAAAAATTACATTTTAGCACAACCATTGGATCCAACTACCACATTTCTTTAAAAGAAATAAATCAATTTATGACATCATCTATTTTGTCCTCATTATATTAATTCAGGGTTAAAGTTTGACCAAAAGTCAAATCAAACGAAAATTTACCGAAATCGTGTAGGCGGGTTTTTAGGGCCTTCCTATGTGATCGGTTTGCCTTATTCTACTTCAATCTCAAAACTCTTAAAAACTCTAAAACTCTTATCTTATCTTATCTTTGCTTTGACTTGCCATTTCTTATATCTTATCTTTTTCGGATACTGAAACCACGCCATTTTGAATATTTTGGTCCGAAATCACTTTCTCAATCATGAAATTTATTCTTTAATTATTTTTGGAGATTTCAATTCCTCCAAAACATTTATTTATTACTATTAATACTATTATCTGTTTATTTACAAATATAGTATTCTTACACTTTCTATTCACAAAAATTCTTAGAAAAACCTAGCTTAATCCTAGATAGCACTGTAGGAATTTTCTTGTCTGTCATAAGTATTTTTTGGAATAGTAAATAGATACAGTATACGTATGTGAATAGTGAATATGTACGACGTAATGGGAAAAAATCCCTTAAAATTAGGGTATCGAATTGAGTAAATTTAAGTATCAGTTTTCAAGCCAGATAAGTTAAGCAACAGTTCTTTAAGTAAATAAAAATAGTTTTTCAAGTAAGTTAGGTATTAGTAGTAGTTTTAAGTGACGGTCCGGGCCACTGAGGGCATTGGGCGTCACATGTATATGCCAGGGGACTGGGTGACGGATATGGTCTTGCTATAAGTTTTTCACTGAGTAGTTTAAAAAGAGTATTGAAATGATGATTTATGTATTTATGTTTGAAAAAGTATGAATTGTCTATGAAAAATGACTACCATAGTAATGGTTTCACAATAAATGAAATTCAAACATGAAATGTACGGTTTAAACAAAAAAAAAATGAAAAACAAAAAAATTTTTTTTTTTTTTGTATATGTTAAAATGGGAAAGTTAAAATGATAAAATTTAAAGTACGTTAAAGTTAAAGTAAGTATGTTAAACAAAGAAAGTATATCAAAAGTAAGTTGTCAGCAACTCATGAGGTGGTAGGCTATCATAGTTGACTTCAGAGCTCGACCGTGATAGTACTGTTTAGCCCCCACGAAGGGCGGCCCGCCACACTACTAGCCTGCATCTAAGCAAATGTAAGCTTGCAGCCCACCAGTGGAGCTACTGTGGCTGCCCTTGGTGGGCTACAATGGCTACCCCATATGGGCTGCCTCCAGTCCTTTTTATCTCAGTAGCCTTTAGGGCTAGTATCAAGACCAAGTTCAAGGTTTGTTCCTTTTATACTATATTCCCAATTTACCCATTATGATTTCCAAAAAAAAAAAAATGAATCCTAATTAAATTGGATTTTTCCACAAAAAAAAATCTTTAAATTAAATTAAATTTTCAGGAAAAAATAAATTACGGTTTTCAATCTTCAATCTCCTCCAAGAATAACTACATAAAATTTCCTATACTGTTTCTAGTGTACAAAAATTCGAAATAAAAAATTCTAAGAGACAAAAATTGAAATCCTTAGGAAACTTACGGTGATGATAAACCGCTCCCATAGTTACATGAATAATCCTAGATATAATTTGTCTAAATTTTAAAGAACCATGACTGGTAAAATTGAGTATGCTTATAATAATTTTAAAAATTACAATAATCATATACATCATGCATAATCTATGACAACAACATAAAGGAATCTTAGAATGTCACTTTCTAAATATCAAATTTATACATCACGGAGAAAAAAAGATCATTTAATTTATATATATGACGTAATCATGAGTTGGCTCTGATACTACTTGTAGAAGAAGAAGGTCAAAGAGCGCAGCAGAATTTTAAAATTTTTTTCAAAGATCATTAAATGACTCATGTTACCATATACAATACATTTTTAACAATTATATACCTTCGAAGGAAATTACCAGGAACATCGGAGGAAGTAATTGAGGAGCTTCAACCAACTACCCTTCTCTACTATTCTCCAATTCTTGAACAGTAAAGTGTATGGACACTTGATTCTACGATCGGTATTTTAGTGTAGCTTGACTCCTTCCACCACCTAGATATATAAGAATTTATTATTGCTGATGAAATGTGCAATAATAAATTTACTCACCTGAGAGTCTGTGATCTAAAGAAAATAGAAATATCAAAATCTCTATTTATAAAATTGTATTAGGTGACTTTTGAATTTTGAATTGGACTAAGAAAAGACTTTTCTCTCTCCCTCTAACCCACTAAGGCCGATTCTTACCCTGGAGAATCCACAAGAAAATGTGGTCACCTCAAGGTCTGAGGATTCAAAATTCAAATAGGATTCAAATAAGATTTTTCTCTCCTTATCGACACGAAAAATCGATTTTATCCACAGGATAAAAGGCCTAAATAAATTCAGTCTTAATAGATAAATGTGATTCAAAATATGATTCAAATTTCAAACTCCGCAAATCTTAGGATTTTGTATCCATGGATAATTTTTCATAACTCTAATTCAAATTCAAATAAAATCGTGGTAACTTTATTTGAAATTCAAATAATTGTGTAATCTCTTATCTAAAACAAAATTCAAATTCAAATTAGGAGAAAATCTTGTCTTTCACCCTTATCCTATGTGGACACCACCTTATCTAGTGCCAAAATAAAATTTTAGTCCATTCAAATTCAAATAGGATAATATTTAAAATTTCAAATATTTATTTTAAAACAAGATATTCAAAATTCAAATTAATCTCATATTTAATTTTCAAAATTAAATACAATTAATTTAAATTTCAAATATTATCTTCCAAAATGAATATTAATTAAATATTTATCCCACTTATTAAATAATATAAAATTATAATTTTACCCCTCTGACACCTAGAGAAAAATGCCTACACCCTGTAAGAGAGTGATTCGGATTTTTCTCTTTACTAAATGCAAGATAACAAGTAATTAAGAATATCTTGATCAAATACCATTTGTTAAGAAATTATGCGAAGCTAATAGAGGGACTAATTGGACATATATAACGTGGGTTCTAATAATTCATATAACTATTATTCTATACTAAATAAACCCATTATAATTATTAGTTTCAAAGTTACATCACTATAAACCTGAAACTGCACTCTTAATTATTTATCGTATTATATAAGCCAGTGATAAGCTATCGTCTAATGACTTTGTCATATATGCAAAACCCTTATATGATATCCATGATCAGTCTTAAGTCAAAGTTCGTTCGACGTACTGATCAAGCTATCTTAAATATGCATTATACACCCAAATAAGAAAATGATTATTCACCGTATATGAATAAGAAGTCATCTGCCCAGCAGACGTTCCAAGGCTTTGTCTATTTTTACATCCAATATAATGCCTTTAAGAAGATAACCTTTACTCCTCATCATCAGAGCTATGATTCCAATATTTGTAAACAAACCACTCCATTGTATACAAGTCATGTACCTAAAGAACCGGCCTATAAGCTTATTACCTCTTAGATGCTTTAGCTATTAGAACATCAAAGTACATAAGTTATATACATGAAGCGATTCATCTACTCAGGATTAAGGTTATTATATAATAAATATCAAAAGTGACATGATCCCCTCAAGCAAACTACGTAGATCAATTATACTTTGGTCCTGGTCTAATACATCACCACCAAGTAATATATCTATATCTCTACTCAAGAGTTGAAGCTTCGAACAGTCAAGACAAACTGTCTCCTCAATTGGCTTTAGATAGCATAATAGTCTTAACATAAGTTAGATACACAATCTAACCCATAGACTACAAACCATAGTTTAGACTGCTTATTTTAGAATGTTGTCTTCTTGCATACAAAGGTCAATTGTAAGCAATATTCTAACAGTTTAACACAAGCAATTAGTAAGTCATATTTGCTTATATTTACTTTAACATATAAATAAAATGAGGACATATAGCAATATAATGAATAAACTTTAATATAATTTTATTTTTTAGTTCAAAATAAATAAAATACATATAAAATGTCTTTCCCGCTTAGGGCATTCCTAACATCTTTTTGCTTTCTCACTTCTCTTGATGGGCCCTCATTTTGTTGCTATTTTTGCCCTTCTTTAGAAGTAGCCTGCTTTATGGCTATTTGTAGTGTTCTTGGGCCATGGATTAATCTTCTTTGATCTAAATTACTTTCTTGCCATTCGTAGATAGGCATTTCATTACCTGATATAGAGTAGATGAAAACTCCTTCCATTCTGTGGATCCAGTTTTTACCTAAGATGGTGTTATAGGTTGACTTGGTGTGAACCACCATGAATTCCACATTCAATGATTTCCAGTGTAACTAGTCCTCTACATATGATACTACTGCATTCAAACCCAACCAACGAAATCGAGCTAGGTTTGATCATCAAATCACTTATTAGAGTCTATAAAAGCTGAGTAAAAAGGATATCCATGCTACCATCAATGAGTACTCTAGCCATATCTCAACTATGAATCCTTTGAGAGTCTATTAATGGATCATCATGAGGTGTCTTTATTTTAGCTAAGTCATTTGGATTAAATTTTATTTTTGTGATTTTCGTTTTTCAAACATTGTATTGTTCCATTGTACATCCTTCCTTTAGTCTCTCTCCTTTTCTTTTTATGTTAACCAGACCCAAACCAAAATTTTCTTCAACTTTTATTTTCCCATGAATGATCATAATTAGTCTTGCTTCAGATCTTACGGCTTCCCTTTTTGAAGCAGGACTTTTAATTACTTTCTTTTTTACTCCAACTTCTTTGCTTTTCACATACTTCTTCAATTCTCCTTGCCTTATCATGGCTTGAATTGACCTCCAAAACCCCTATACTCTTCGATTATATGTGATAATTAAGAATTTTCAGATTCTCGGAGTGAATTAAACTTGTATGTATATAACAATTTTAAGGTATAAAATGTGAAAAAGTTGTGTTCTAATATTGTTAAGAATACTATAAAAATATTCTAACAGTGTTAAAGAGTGTGAGTTCGTAGATGAAAAATCTTTTCGAATAGAATCGGGTGAGACGGCTTGAAAACGGAGTCAAAAACCCTCAAAAGTGCACTAAAAGACGACATTTTACGGTAATAAATTTTGGTCAAATGGAAGCAAAATAAGGTAGACCGATTACACCAGAGGCGCTCGGAACCCGCCTACACGATTTCGGTAAATTTCCATTCAGTTTGACTTTTAGTCAAACTTTGACCATGAGTTAATTCATGGATTAATTAAATGATGCCATATGTGACATCACATTTATGATGTCATTAATAAGAAATTAAAGCTTGCTAAGTAAGTATGGTGGCATGTATGGCTAGAATTTAGGGAATCTTGGATCAAAGACCAAGATTAAGCCAAAATGGCTTGAAAAAAAAATTAGGAAAATAGGCAATAAAGGAATCGGCCACAAGGGAAAAAAATCAGCTAAAATTTTTTATTTTGACCCCAAAATTCTTGCTAAAAAGTCCCTAAACAATATGCAAAATGTTGGAAAAATTTGCAAAAAGGTCATTCACTTTTTGCCTATAAATAGGTGATGAAATTCATGTGGAAAAATCAAAAAATGTAGCCACACTCTTACTTCCCAAAATCGTGAGCTTTCTTCCCCCTTAAGCCAAGATTTTGTCGAAAATTTTACACCAAATTCGCCTCCAAAATCACACTAACGATCAAGAAGATAGATTGATAAGGTGAGCTTCCAATTTGAAGCATTTTTTTTATTTTCTTCATGAAAATCTGTGGTCCATTGGTGTGGAAAATTGTTGAAAAATTGATGAATTAGTTTGGTGATTATGTTCATTTAGCGATATATTAATCAAAGCATGATTTGGAAATTTGAAACAAGCAAAATTTGTGCATGTTTCCGCATGAAACCCGTGGCCTTCTAGGGTGGAAATAATGTGGAAAATTTGATAATTTGTTTTAGTGGTTTTGTTCATTTAGTGATATGTTGATGAAAGCATGTTTTAGAACTTTGAAACAAGCAAAATTGATGCATATTTCTAAGGAAAATCCATGGCCTATGTGTGATGAAAGTGAGAAAATTTTGTGATGTAAATGATAAGGAAATGTTGGTTAAACAACCCTAGGAATGAGAAAAATTTTCCTATGGTGTTTGAGTATGAAAAACCGTGGCTTAAGGCTAGGGTTAGAATGAAAATCTTCTTAGGTTTTTGATGTTAATATGTACATTAGAAAACCTAAGAGTGATATGTGATAATTAAGCATTGTGATGAAAATTTCTTGGTGTTGTTTACCATGAAATCCGTGGGCCAAATGGAAGAAACATTTATGAGTATTATGTTATGATTAAATGATGGCTAATATAGAAAATTTTTATACAAAATTTGGTAACTTTGTATAAAATAGGTCTGAGGCATACCTAACACCGGGGAAACCAGAAATACAAGCAGAAATGCTGCCGAAATTTCTAAAATGGCATAAGGGCATTTCGGGAAATAAGGGATAAAAATATAGGATCGGAAATAAAACCGAGACCCCTCGATGGGTTAGGATTAATAATGAAAACTGAACCTAAAAGGAATAGTAAAACAACCCTTTAGTATCTAAAATATCGAGAACGGAAAAAAAACTCACGTTAGTGGCATTTTAGGAAACGAGGGTGAAAAGTTGTGAACAGGATAGAAAACTCGAGCCTTTCAGGAATGGAGGCTTGAGGACGGGAAAACTGAACCCAAAATGATCATTTTGGCCAAAAATTTCTAAAAGACTCGAAAAGGACCGTAAAAGATTTAGAAGGTTTAAAATAAAATTCTAGAGGCCATAATAAAGATTTTAAGGTTAAAATCTAAAAATTATAAAGTACATGGGCGTGTACTATGGAACACGACCGTGTAGTGTAAACCGGAGAGGTACACGGGCTTGAACACAGGTATGTTGCAAGCCGTGTATTGCATAAAGAGTTGAAATGTGTTGTAAAATTCATAATAAAACGAATAAATCCAAAGTGATAATTAATGATGGGTATTAATAGACAATACTCTGTCTGTGAGAACCCAAACTAGAGAAGATATTAAAACTACGGAGGATTTCCGATGGTGGGCACTATCGCAGTTGTGATAAATTCAAGCATATTCATGTCACAACATGAAATATTGTGATATTTTATTATGTACTAACTGTCCATTAGATGTTAAGTCCTACGGGCACTGCGGGAATAGTTAGAATAACATATCCTACATAATGAGAAAAAGAGAAGTGTACTATGGGTACACTATGCAAAGAGTGTGACTGAATTTAAGACACACCCTTAAAAAGAGAATATGTAAGACCTACGGGCAACAAAGGTTATTGACCTTGAGATGACGATTAATGTCACTTAGTCAGAACTGTAAATAAAAGATGGTAATGAAACCACTTTTGGCGTACCGCCCCTTCAACAATGTGGTGTAGATTTATAGGTCCTTCGCAGATATAATAACAACTTCAGGTGATGATAGGACTGGAGAGGAAGGAGCCTTAGGATCGCTCCCAAGGCCCTACCAATCAACACGCATAAAATATCAATACGGCTACAATGAGCTCAAAACCAGAATGTAAATACTAATAATAGCCAAAAATGACATGAAAGCCATAATTAAACATAATTGAGCATAACCGACACTAATGGTAAGTGTAATGGACTCGATTAGGGTAACATGAATAGTAACCGATTAGAGTCAAAGTTACTATTCATGGTCAAAAGTCAAAATTACTATTCATGGTGAGTAATACTATTCACGAATAAATAGTACTATTCATAGAAAATTGTATGTTGATGTTTTTGAATCGTATGATTCATAGTATGTGTGTTTGAATTTACTGAGCCTGTTAGCTCATCGGTTTATTCATGTTGCAGGTAAGAAACCTGTCTAGTAAACTACCTAGATGGCGGTAGGATACGCGTGTGCCAATGGAATAGGGAATCCATTGTAAATTTTGATCCTGCTACCAGTATTCCGCTGAGTATCAAAATAGTGAATTGAAGAGAATGTATTTTCGAAACAAAGTTTACAAATAGTATCTTTGTAAGTTATGTTGTATTGTACAAAAGACAACTAAGTTTGTATTTTATATAGCTTTCATATAATACTTTGTGCAAGAAAAATATTTTGAAAAGAAAAAAAAATATGGATGAAAATTTTGGGCCCTGAAAATGAGAAATTTAAAATAAAAATGTTTTTAAATGATGACCCGACAAGGTGTACAGCCTGTTACGGTCGACTACAGAGTCGGATAGGGACAGTTTCACGTGGCTAAGATCGGGGGCGTCACAGGTTGGTATCAGAACAGTTGACTATATCCCTATTGGTACAAAACACAGCCTGCTCATCAATCCAAGTAAGTTAGCTTTCTTTAAGTTAGTTAACTTTTTGTTTATACGAGGTTATATATTTTGTAGGGTATAGGATGACTAGACCACCGTATGTGTGACCCCATCCATATAGGTCGAGAGGACGGATCCAGGTATGGACTAGGCCCGTGATCAGGCTGTCCATGATCCAGCGAGCAATACCTCGACCGCCGACACCTGAGCCGCCAGCGCTGCAGGTTAGGGCACCGGCACCGATCCACACACCACCTCCTCAATCGGTAGTTAACCCACCAGTCGCCATAGACATTCCAGTTGTTGGTGGACGAGGCCATGTAGGAGCCAGAGTGTTAGTACGAGTAGTATATGCCTTCAGAGGTAGTCATCCGCCCACCTTTGAGGGAGATCAAAAGGGGATCTCTACCCATGATTGGCTACATGATGTAGAGACGATCATGCGCCAGTACGACATTGATGAGGACTGCTGGGTCCTATTAGCAGTTGGTACTTTCCGTGAGGATTCACAGATGTACTGGGAGTATTGCGACTAGGAGATGCTATTAGGACTCGATTTGGCTGAGTTCAGACACATTATGCTATTACAATTCTCGCTAAAGAGTTCATCACCAGTTCCAGACCCTCTAGAGAGCAGGGTAGTGACTCCGCTACAGGCTATGCCCAGGTATACTGATGTTAGAGCGTTTGTTCTCTGGGCTGAGAGACTGCAAATGCTGCTAAGTGATACTGTCTTCACTTATGCAATACGGTTTGAGGAGAACGTAGTAAGGAGATGTCCTATGTCTAACCTCACTGATGAGGATTTTTGTGACATCTTCTAGAAGGGACTTCCGATAGACGTACGACAAAGGGTAACCCCTCTATATCCTACTACGCTATGTGAGTTTATAGTTACGGTAGCTAAGGTAGAGGAAAAATTAATGATGGAGCGCATGGTGCATAAGCAACGTGAGCAGCTATTATAAGATGCAATGCTAGATCGTCTGTATGGATCGAGACCTATGGCAAATGGCCATGAGGTCGGGCCATCGAGACGACGAGAGGGTACGAGTCCCACTGGAGGATCGACGTCATCTGAGACCGAAAATGGTATGAATGAGTATGACAAGGATCCAGAGGAGTTTCTGATAGCTTTGGACATACCTCAACCAGGGGACTAGATGTAAAACATATAAGATGTATAAATGTATATATCTGTATATGTGTATGTATGACTATAACGAGTGGCCGTTTTGAAAAAGAGCCTTCGAGTTGATGTGTATATGAAAATTTTGAAATGAAATGACATGACATTTTGATATGTTCAAAATAATGAGATGTTTGAAATTACATAATGATCGAAACTATTTTTATTGATATTGTAAAAATATGTTTATTGAAAATCTAACGATTGATTTTCATGCGATTATAGGCAGTAGATAAAGATGGTGAATCTGCGTAACCTAAGGAACATGATAGGGCGTCCAGTCTTTTCTAAAAGAGTAGGTGAATTACAAGCCATGTTAGAAGCTCAAATGAAAGCAAATGCTGAGCTGAGAATAAGAATAGAGCAGATAAAGCAAAGGCAAGAACAAGATGAAGACTAAACCTCTCAGATAGCTGCACCTGAACCGAAAGTACCACCAGTTGTGCCGGAGATAGTAGTAGAACCCCAACCACAACCCCGAGTTAACCAGGAACCACTATACAAACGATTTCGACGGATGAATGTAGGAAAATAATCGGAAAAAACGTATCAGAGTAGCGTAGCGGAACAATAAAAATTATTCAAGATCGTTAAATATCTCATGATGCCATATACAATAAACTAAAAACAATTTAAACTCATATCTCAAGGACACCAATCTTACAGGAGGAGAATGACTGGAGGGCTTCAACCAACTAGCATTCTCTACTATTCTCCAATTCCCAAATGGCTGAGTGTGTGGGCACTCTAAACCTCGATCGGTATGCTAGCACTGCTAGTCTTCTTCTGACCACCCAAATCTCTAAAGAACTTATTATGAAGGTGAGTTATGCAACAATAAGCCTGCTTACCTGAGAGTCTGTGGTCTGAGAGAACTGGAGTGGCAGGACCTCTATTTATAGACTTGCATGAGGTGATTCTCTGAATTCAAATTGGATTAGGAGAAGATTTTCTCCCTTATCCACAGCATAAAATCCGAAATTATCCAAGGGAAAATCCCGACAAATTTCGATCAACATTAGGATTATCCAATTCAAATCTAAACAAGATTTTAACATGAATCTTATCTCCCTTTTTCAACCAAAAAAATCTGAAAATCCAAGGGGAAAATTCCAACAAAAATTTCGGCCACTTTTGGATAAGGAAGAATCAAAATTCCACTAGGATTTTCAAGCTTGAATCTTATCTCATCCTTATCCAAAATAATCGAAAATCTCCTAGGAGATCTTCCTCAAATTTTCGGCCATAATCAGGAAGGAGAGAATCTATATTCAACAAGGATTGAAACTTGAATTTTTCCTTGAACCTTATCCACAAAAAATCTGAAAATTCCGTGAGGATAATCCTCAAAATTTTCGTCCATTATTGTTAGGATTTGAATTCAAAATTCAAGTAGGATTCTAACAAGATTTTCCTCTTCATATCCAACTCAAATTCAAATTTCATTCCTTGTGGATTTACCATAAGAAATTCGAAACCCACTTGGATTGTGATTCAAAATTTGAATTTTAAATTTCGAATTTCAAATTTCAAATTTCAAATTCGAATTTCAAATTCAAATTTCAAATTCGAATTTCAAATTCGAATTTCAAATTTCAAATTTCAAATTTCAAAATCCACAAAACAGTTGTATTTCAAATTCTTGTTCTCATGGATAATTTTCTACAACTCCAATCAACTTCAAATAAAATCATGGCAACTTTATTTGGAGTTCGAATAATTGTGTACTCTATTATCCAAAACAAAATCTGAATCCAACCGGAGAGAATCTTGTCAACCATCCTAATCCTACTGATCAGGCTATCTTAAAGTTCCATTATACTACCGAATAAAGAAAATGATTATTCACCATATGTGAATAAGAAGTCATCCGCCCAGCAGACGACCCAAGGCCTTGTCCATTTTCACATTCAGCATAATGTCTTTAAAAGGATACCCTTAACTCCTCATTAGAGCTATGATTCCGATATCTGTAAACAAACCCTTCATCATATACAAGTTATGCACCCAACGAACCGGTCTATAAGCTTACTACCTCTGAGACGCTTTAGCTATTGGAACATCAAAGTACACAAATCATATACATGAAGCTATCTATCTACTTAGAATTAACGTTACTGCACAATGAACGTCAAAAGCATATCGATCCACTCAAAGCGGACTTCATAGATCAATCACGCTTTAGTCCCGGTCTAATAGGTCACCACCAAGCAACATATCTATGTCTCTACTTGGGAGTCTATGCTCTAAACAGTCAAGACAAACCGTCCCCTCCAGGACTTTAGACAACATAATAGTCTTAGAATGAGTTAGATGCTCGGTCTAACCCCATAGACTATAGACCTTAGTTTAGACCGCTTACTTTAGAACATTGTCTTCTCGCATACAAAAGTCCATTGCATGCAACGTTCTAACAGTTTTAACACAAGCAATCAGAGAGCCATATTGCTTACATTTACTTTAACATATAAATAAAATAAGGACAGATAGCAATGTAATGAATAACCTCTATATATAATTTTATTATCTAGTTCAAAATAAATACATCAAAATGTCTCTAATGCTTAGGGAATTTCCTAACAATCTTCCACTTGCCCTAAGCCAGCAGATGTTCCATGTTACGCATCCCCATCGCCTCTACGTGCCTCTCAAAGCTTCTAGCCACCAAAGTCTTAGTAAAGGGATTGGCAATGTTGTCCTCGGACACGATCTTACATACATCTACTTATCCTGTCTCCACGTGCCCTCTAATAATATGATATCTCCGATCTATGTGCTTGGTCCTCTTATGGTGTCGAGATTCTCGTGTTGGCAATAGCCCCAGTGTTATCACAGTAAAGTGTGATAGGCTTGTCAACACCTGGAATGACCTCAAGGTCTCTAAAGAACTTACGGAGCCAAATCGCTTCTTTAGATGCCTCAGCCGCAGCCACATACTCAGCCTCCATAGTAGAGTCAGCTGTACAGCCCTGCTTCACACTCCTCCACATAATGGTGCCTCCTCCGAGTAAAAACACTGATCCAGATGTCGATTTCCTCGAATCCTTGCAAGTATGGAAGTCTGAATCCATGTATCCTACGGGTGTTAGGTCCCCTCCATAATACACCAGTATATAATCCCTTGTTCTCTTAAAATACTTGAGTATATGCTTTACTGCTTGCCAGTGCTTGGTTCTAGGATTCGCTTGATATCGACTCACCATACTTACTGCAAAACATATGTCCGGGCGAGTGCAAAGCATAACGTACATAAGGCTAACCATAGCGGATGCATAAGGGACCTTACTCATACGCTCTCTTTCTTCCGATGTCTTTGAACAATCATCTAATGAAAGAGTTAAACCGACAATAGAAGATTGTGTACCTTTCTTTGCCTCTTGCATTACATATTTGTCAATTATTTTATCTATGTATGAAGCCTGGGATAACGCTATCATTTTGTTCTTTTGATCTCTAGAGAGACGAATGCCTAGAACATAATTAGCTTCTCCCAAGTCTTTCATATCAAACTGTTGGTGTAACCAAAGCTTGATCGATAATAAGTTCCCTACATCATTCCCAATGAGTAGTATATCATCGACATAGAGTATCAGAAAGACTACTTTTCTATCCTTAATACGTTTATAAACACAGAGTTCATCAACGTTCTGCTCAAAACCGAAAGTCTTGATCGCTTGATCAAATCTCTGGTTTCATGAGCGGGATGCTTGCTTGAATCGATAAATGGATCTAAGCAACTTGCAGACTTTCCTGTCTTGGCCTTTCACCGCGAACCCCTCGGTTGTATCATGTAGATACACTCCTCAAGATGGCCATTCAAGAATACCATCTTGACGTCCATTTGCCAGATTTCATAATCGAGAGCCGCAGCAACGGACAGAAGAATACGGATAACCTTCAGCATAGCAACAGGTGAAAAGGTTTCATCGTAATCGATTCCAACCTTTTGCGTGTACCCCTTTGCAACCAGTTTAACTTTGAAAGTTTCCACTCTCCTTTCCGCATCCTTATTTCTTTTGTAGACCCATTTGCATCCAATGGGTTTTATCCCATCCGGCAAATCTACAAGTTCCCAAACAGAGTTAGATTTCATAGAATCCATCTCATTATTCATAGCCTGTTTCCAAGATTTAGAATCAACATCATTTATAGCTTCATCATAGGTGACTGGATCATCTTCATGCTCATGAGTCTCGACTTGGTATACCTCAGCATCATACATGAAGAAATTACGTTTCTTAGAAACCCTCCAACTACGACGAGGCACCTTAAATTGTTGATCGTCTACAGGTCTTTCACCGGAACTCGGACTTGCACCCAAGATCGAAACCTGTGAAGCAGTTCTTTCACCTGATAACTCCTCTAGCACCACTTTGCTTCGAGGCTTAAAGTCATTCATGTGACTTTCCTCCAAGAATGTCGCATGGGTTGAAACAATGACTTTTTATTCCTTTGGGTTATAGAACAGACCTCCCTTAGTTCCCTTTGGATACCCTACAAATATGCATAATTCTGATCTTGGTTCCAACATCTTCGCATCCCCATCTAGTACATGTGCTGGGCAGTCCCATATTCTCATATGTCCAAAGGAGGGCTTCTTACTACGCCACAATCCATACAGAGTTCTGAGAATTGACTTGCTTGGAATCTAGTTCAGAATATAGCACGCCATTTATAAAGCATATCCCCAAAATGATAATGGCAGCATTGAATAACTCATCATGGACCGTACCATATCCAACAAGGTCCTGTTTTTCCTTTCGGCTATACCATTCTGTTGTGGAGTACCAGATGCAGTCAATTGGGATAATATCCCATTCTCTACAAAATATCCTAGAAATTCATCGGAGAGGTATTCACCACCTCGATCAGATCGAAGTGTCTTTATGGATTTATCCAATTGCTTTTCCACTTCTGCACGATACTCTTTGAACTTGTCAAAAGTTTCGCTCTTGCGGTGCATCAGATACACATATCCATACCTCAAGTAATCGTCTACAAAGGAGACATAATACTCGAACCCTCCTCGTGCTGTGACGTTCATGGGGCCACATACGTCAGTGTGCATAATTTCTAAGAGCTTCTGAGCCCTAGTACCCTTAGCTCCAAAAGACCTCTTAGTCATCTTACCCTCTAGACAAGACTCACATTGAAGAAGACCTACCTCCTCTAAAGATTCTAGAGGACCGTCTTTCATCAATCTTTGAATCCTGTCCTGATTAATATGACCAAGTCTTAAATGCCAAAGATACGCCTTGTTAGAGTGAGAAACTTTCAACCTTTTAGAGTTATCTATTAATTCGGTGTCAAGCAGTGAGTACATCTTTGGTTTGATCAAATATAGGTTTCTATCCATCCATCCACAATAGATAAAAGACTTATTTCTATGAATATCAACTCTTTTACTAAAAGAAACTGAATAAGAATCCTTTATTAAACAAGTTACCGATATAAGGTTCCTCCTAAAATTAGGAACATAAAAACAGTCTTTCAATAAAATAAACCTAAATTCATCAAAGTAAAGGTAAATATCTCCCACTGCCTCAGCCACTACCAAGCTGTCATCTCCAGTCTGCAACGAGAGGCTCCTATCATGTAGACTTCTCGTTTCCAAGAACCCCTGCATAGAAACACAAACATGATTAGTGGCACCCGAATCAATGACCCAAGTGTCTTTCGATTCTTCCACTAACCACACTTCTAAGTAGTGAAGTTCCTTACCTTCCTTGCCCTTGGCGACTAGGATTTCCCAGCAAGCCTTCTTAAAGTGACCTACCTTCCCACAGTGAAAGCACTTGGACTTTTTAGGGTCCTTGGGCTTCTTGTTCTTTTTCTTCTTCTTCTCATCTGAGACAGGAGGATTAGAAGAACTGGAAGCCGCTTGCTTCTAATTTGGCCTCTTTCTCTTCCATTAGGGTTTGGAAGATTCCGCCAAATTAGCCTCTCCTTTGGGTTGGACCACATCCCCATCCCTGATCATCCGCTCATAAGCTTGGAGTTGCTTCATGAGCTCGGTTAGTCCTAACTCCCTTGTCGCCAGATTATATGCGGCCTTAAACCCCACAAAATCTTTAAACAGAGTTTTGAACACCATCTCGATCTGGGTGTTGTAGTCCAACTCAGCACCGTTCTCGGCAGTCTCAGCGAAGAATCCCATCAGAGTGATCATATGGTCCTTCACCGGAGTGGCCGCCTTTTGCTTAGAGTTCATAATGCTGGTTATAGTGGACTGTCGAGCCAACTTTTCTTGGCCTCCGAACATGTCCTCTAGATTTTCCATGATCTCCCCAGCAACTTGATAAGCCTCATGCTGCTTTTATAAAGCACTCGTCATGCTAGCCAAAATGTAGCATCGAGCTATCTCATTGGATTCTCTCCAACGAGTATAGGCAACCAGGACCTCCTCAAGCGGTGTGTCAGGTTTGGGCCCTGGTGGGCATGGTTCATCCAGTATGAACTTATGTCTCTCGCAGCTAAGAACTATCAATAGATTTCTTTGCCAATCTTTATAATTATCGCCATTCAGTTTATTCTCAGTAAGTATTGAAATGAGGGGTGTCGGTGACATTTTGAACTGAAATAAAATTATACTAGACATCATTACAAAGCCCAAGCAAATATACAGATAATTTAGCAAATAAAACATACAAGTATGTTCCTACATGAAACTTGAAAACATGTAGCATTGCAACGGTAATTCTCAGCACCTATTACCCCAAGCCACCGAGGGGTGGTCATGAAAATAAATAGCCGGAACATGGACCCCGTCCAATTAATATATGTTGCCTTAAATCCTCCAAGGTTAAGATATATATTAATAACCGCTTATTTAGCTACCGGTTTAGTTAACAGAGCTTCTATGGAAGGTTAATAACTAAACGAGTCTTGAGTGTATAACCATTGTTTACGTAGCCTACTCCACGTCCTACCAAGCCACCAAGGGGTGGTCATGAATAGGATCGTACCCGAACACATTTTCCACATAGAAGATCCAATCTAGTATACCGGCGGTGGTAAACACTTACCGAGGGGTGTGGTCAGGGCAGAAGTGACGCGAGGCGTTGCCATGCTTTCACATATGGATCAACAATGGAGGTCGTGGGTTTTGTTTGAAACCCTCTCCCACTCAATATTTTGAAAAACATGCAAGTTTTGACAAATATGTATGATCAATATAATATGAGTGGCACTCACCTATCCTATATGACATGTTATCAAATATGCACATAAAACATCCATCAATACATATTTATACATCCATGACATATCATAGAAAAAATAATTGACAGAATAACCAAGCCATGGTTCCATCTTAGAACAAAGAAAATAAAGATTACAAAATTCTATCCAAAGCATTCTTTGGGTCTTGAATTTTGTTCCATCTTCTTGTATTCATCTTTATGTAGCCTCTCCATTTATTTATCATCCCAAGAATCATTTAAAATTTAAATCTCTAAAAATTTAAATTTCAAATTTAAATTCTAAATTCGAATTTCAAATTTAAATTTCAAATTCAAATTTTAAACAATTTTTAAACATCATGTGTAATAATATGTAATTTCAAAAAATTTCAAATTTTAAATTACATATTTTTAAACATGATTTAAAAATTAAATCTAAAATCTAAAAATCAAAATTTTTCGATTTTCGAATCGTCGCACCACCGGCCCAGGAGGCCGGCAGCCGCCGTGGGCAGCCCCCAACCCCTGGGGGGCTGGCAGCCCACGACCGCCCTATGTGCAGCCCAGGTAAGCTACAAGCCAAGCCTGCAACCCTAGGCTGCACGCTTAGGCTGGGCGCAGCAGCCGGCAGGCTGCAGGCAGCGCCTACAGCCATATTCTGCACGCCCAAGCTGCGACCAGCCTTGGGTGGGCCACGGCCACCCCTGGCTGCAGGCAAAGCCTGCGGCCGTGGGGTGCAGTCGTGGGCAGGGGTTGCCGCAACCCCATCCTGCCCGAGGGCAGGGACTGTAGCCCCATCACGGCTGGTGGTCCATCTCGAGGGGATCTTATCTCGATTTTCGTGTTATATTCCAATTTACCCATTAGGATCTCCAAAAATTAATTTGAATCCTAATTAAATTGAAATTTTCCACACAATCAAAATTTCAACCTTTAAATTAAATTTAACTTTTGGAAAAAATAAATTACGGTCTTCAATCTTCAATCTCCTCCAAGAATAATTACATAAAATTTCCTAAACCGTTTCCGATGTACAAAAATTCTAATCATAATAATTCTAAGAGATAAAAAATTAAAATTCATGGGAAAATTACAGTGTTAATAAATGGCTCCCATGTTACATAAAAAATCTTAGATACAATTTTTCTAAATTCTAAAGAACCATAACCGGCAAAAGCAAGCATGCTTATAATAATTCAGAAAATTAAAATAACCACATACTTCATACATAATCTATGATAACAACATAAAGGAATCCTAGAATGCCACTCTCTAAATATCAAATCCATACATAAATAAAAAGACTAATTAATTGTCTAATTTATGTACATGGCATAGCCATGAGATGGCTCTGATACCAATTGTAGGAAAATAATCGGTATAAACGTATCAGAGTGGCACAGTGGAAAAATAAAAATTTTTCAAGATCGTTAAATATCTCATGATACTATATACAATAAACCAACAACAATTTAAACTCATGCCTCAAGGACGCCAATCTTGCAGGAGGAGAATGACTGGAGGACTTTAACTAACTAGCCTTCTCTACTATTCTCCAATTCCCGAATGGCTGAGTGTGTGGGCACTCTGAACCTCGATCGGTATGCTAGCACTGCTAGTCTTCTTCCGACCACCCAGATCTCTAAAGAACTTATTGTCATGGTGAGTTATGCAACAATAAACTTGCTCACCTAAGAGTCTGTGGTCTGAGAGAACTGGAGTGGCAGGACCTCTATTTATAGACTTACATGAGGTGATTCTTTGAATTCGAATTGTATTAGGAGAAGATTTTCTCTCGTATCCACAACATAAAATCCGAAATTATCCAAGGGAAAATCCCAACAAATTTCGGCCAACATTAGAATTATCCAATTCAAATCTAAATAAGATTTTAACATGAATCTTATCTCCCTTTTTCAACCAAAAAATCTGAAAATCCAAGGGGAAAATCCCAACAAAAATTTCAGCTACTTTTGGATAAGGAAGAATCAAAATTCATTAGGATTTTCAAGCTTGAATCTTATCTCATCCTTATCCAAAATAACCGAAAATCTCCCAGGAGATCTTCCTAAAATTTTCAGCCATAATCAGGGAGGAGAGAATCCAAATTCAACTAGAATTGAAACTTAAATTTTTCCTTGAACCTTATCCACAAAAAATATGAAAATTCCATGAGCATAATCCTCAAAATTTTCATCCATTATTATTAAGATTTGGATTCAAAATTCAAGTAGGATTCTAACAAGATTTTCCTCTTCATATCCAACTCAAATTCGAATTTCATTCCTTGTGGATTTACCACAAGAAATTCAAATTCCACTTGGACTGTGATTTAAAATTTGAATTTCAAATTTCAAATTCAAATTTCAAATTTCAAATTTCAAATTTCTAATTTAAATTTCAAATTCAAATTTCAAATTCGAATTTCAAATTCAAAATTCAAATTCAAATTTCAAATTCAAATTTCAAAATTCAAATTTCAAATTTCAAATTTCAAATTTCAAATTTCAAATTTCAAATTTCAAATTTCAAATTTCAAATTTCAGTTGTATTTCAAATTCTTGTTCTCATGGATAATTTTCTACAACTCCAATCCAATCTCAAATAAAATCATGGAAACTTTATTTGGAGTTCAAATAATTGTGTACTCTATTATCCAAAACAAAATCTGAATCCAACCGGAGAGAACCTTGTCCACCATCCTAATCCTATGTCAACACCATCCATGCATAATAAACTAGCTAATAACATACACAAATCAATTTGCCAAACGTTAAGGAATTATGTGGAGCTAGTTGAGGGATCAATTGGACATATATAATCAGGCTCCCGCAAATCCATATGCTCATCATTCTTTACTGAATAACTCAATCATATGATCATTGATTTCAGAGTCACACCACTATAAACCTGAAACTAAACTCTCAATTATATACCATATTACGTAAGCCTGTGATAAGCTATCGTCCAATGACCTTGTCATGTATGCAGAACCCTCATATGATATCCATGATCAGCCTTAGATCGAAATCCATTTAATCCTACTGATCAGGCTATCTTAAAGTTCCATTATACCACCGAATAAAGAAAATGATTATTCACCATATGTGAATAAGAAGTCATCCGCCCAGCGGACGACCCAAGGCCTTGTCCATTTTCACATTCAGTATAATGCCTTTAAGAGGATACCCTTAACTCCTCATTAGAGTTATGATTCTGATATCTGTAAACGAACCCTTCATTATATACAAGTCATGCACCCAATAAACCGGTCTATAAGCTTACTATCTCTGAGACGCTTTAGCCATTGGAACATCAAAGTACACAAGTCATATACATGAAGCTTTCTATCTACTCAGGATTAAGGTTACTGCACAATGAATTTCAAAAGCAGATCGATCCACTCAAAGTGGACTTCATAGATCAATCACGCTTTAGTCCTGGACTAATATGTCACCACCAAGTAACATATCTATATCTCTACTTAGGAGTCTGTGCTTTAGACAATCAAGACAAACCGTCCTCTCCAAGGATTTAGACAACATAATAGTCTTAACATGAGTTAGATGCTCGGTCTAACCCCATAGACTACAGACCTTAGTTTAAACCGCTTACTTTAGAATATTGTCTTCTCACATACAAAAGTCCATTGCATGCAACATTTTAACAGTTTTAACACAAACAATCAGGGAGTTATATTTACGTACAGGGAGGTAAACTTTACCTTCGGGATTATGATGATGAGATTAAGGTTGTGGAGGTCAGCACTAATGTACTGCTCCCAGTCATGCGCACTAAAATAGTACTGCCAACCTGAGCTCAAAACCAGAACATAATATAAGATAATTACCTAAAACTGAAACTATGCCATAATTGAGCATAAGACAGTTTCGTGAGAGTACTAACATCGTGGTTGATGTACAGTGATATACTGTGTTGTGGTCAAACTTACTATTCATAATGAATAGTGGTCAAAGTTACTATTTATGATGAATAGTGGTCAATGGTCCTATTTATGATGAATAGTACTATTCATAGAAATTTTTTTCTTACATGTTTGAACTTACTAAGCCTGTAGCTAACCATTTTTGCTTATGTTACAGGTAAGCGACTAGCTCAGTAGCTTTGTATGACTGGATGGCGGACGGGATAGCGCGTGTCAAATGGGATAGGAGGCAAGGGATATGGTCCTGTCAGAGTCTTTCTGCTGAGTGATAACTGAGAAAGGGAAAAAGAAACAGTTCTTTTGTAAATATATATTTTGTGAAAGTACTGTATTATGTAAATTACTTTGTACTTGTAAACAAAGTAAATAGTGGATGATGTTTTACGTGATGCTTTAAAAAAAAATTTTCCCCAAAAACGTCATGTTTTAAAGAGAGATAGATTAGCCGGCGGCCCATGAGAGTATAATCTATCGCAGTTAACGATAAAACTTAACTGTAATAGTATTGTATGATCTCTACGAAAAGCGGGCCGCCACAGTTGGTATCAGAGCTGATTTACGATTGGTCTAGTTTAGATTACGGACTGTCATCACAGTTGGTATATCAGAGCAGTGTTGACCATATCTTGATTTGACACTTCACGCATCCTGCACCGCAATCCAAGTAAGTAGTTTATTTAAGTTTAGCAAATTATTTCTTATATGAAAATAGTTATCTTATAGGTAGCAAGATGACCAGACCTCCTTATGTGAGACCACCGCTACCACGACCGAGAGGGGTTTTATGGGTATGGACGAGACCTATTGTGAGGCCGTCTATTTCCCAATGTCTGGTACTTAGACCCCTGGTGCCAAAGAGACCTCCAGCACCAGCACCAGCTCTAGTAGATATAGTACAGCCTCGACCGGTACTTCATCCACCAGTAGTAGTGGACATTCCAGTTGTTGGTGGATGCCAACATATTGGGGTGAGAGTTTCAGCTCGGGCAGTACAAGCATTCAGAGCTAGCAGTCCCCCTATGTTTAATGGTGGACGACAGTTAATGGAGACAAAGAGTTGGCTCCATGCCATAGAGAGGATTATGGTGATGTGCGATATCGATCGAGAGATGTGGATCCAGTTGGCCATAAGTATGTTTCAGGGAGATGCTCGAGTATTCTGGGATTATTGTGATTAAGAGATTCTGTTGGGATTCAGTTGGGCTGAGTTCTGTCAGCGATTGGCTGATCAGTTTCCGCCTAAGGATCCGACACCTGTCCCAGTGCCTCCAGAGAGACAAGAGGTAGTTACGCCCGCCTATCCTAGATTTGATGAGGTTAGGGACTATATTCTCCAGACAGAGAGGATGGTCATGTTGTCTGGTGAGATAGTTATATCTTACACAGCACGATTTGAGGAGACTATTAGGAGGAGATGTCCGTTGCCCAACCTCACTGAAGTGAACTGTTCTGAGATTTTCTGGAGAGGTTTACCCATGGAGTTGAGACAGAGGGTGATTAAGCTATATCCCCCTACGCTTCAAGAGTTTGTAGTGACGATCAGGACGATCGAGAGGGAGATTTTGATTGAGCATCTGACACAGAGTCAACGAGAGACACTGGGTCAAGATGAGATGTTGGCACGCATCTTTGGGCCGAGAAGGATGATGAACGATCATGAGGCCGGATCATCTAGACCACGAGGAGGTGATGACTCAGATGACCCAGATGACGATGAGGATCCAGAAGAATATCCCCTAGTCCCCGACACAGGGGATGTGTGACCAGTAGATGTGTTCATGTACATAAGTAGCTTATAAAGAAAAGCTCTTTTGTATAGACTTGTGGCCAAAATGTATATGATGGCCGATGTATATATGACTGGTGATGGTTATGTATGATATATAAACGTTTTGCTATGAATGAAATATCAAAATGATTATATGTTGTACGATGATGTGTTACAATGATGTGACTTTACATTACCCTAAATTTCGTAAATTTATATGATTTTACGAATGTGGTCATGGAAAAGCTAACGGTGAATTCTTGTGCCATAATAGGATAATAGGTAAGATGGTGGACTTGCGAAATCGACCAGAGGGACGAGAACGACGTCCTAATATCATGGAGAGATTAGAGCAGATACAAGCCTTACTAGAAGCTCAGATGCAAGAAAATGCTAATCTAAGACAACGAGTTGAGGAGTTAGAACAGAGGCAAGGTTCTGAAGGTACCCAAGTAAAACAGGAAGCTGAGGTAGATCCGGTTATCCCTCCAGCTACTGTACATGAGAAAGTTCCTGAACCGCAACCGGTAGTAAATCTGGAACCCCTCTATAAAAGATTCAGGCGTATGAGGCCGCCAGAATTTGAAGGTTCTACAAATCCTCTAGAGGCTGAAGACTGGTTGTCATCCTTGCAAGTGATCATGGAATTCATGAATCTAACTGACCAGGAGAAGGTCGCATGTGCGTCTTTTGTGCTGAGAAAAGATACTCGTTTTTGGTGGGACACTGTGCGAATGAGAAGAAATGTGTCTACCATGAGTTGGGAAGAATTTCTGGAAGAATTTAACCAGAAATATTATGATCCTGCATCTCTGAGACAACAGCAGAAAGAGTTCTCAGAATTGATGCAAGGAAATATGTCGGTAAGTGAAGTTCAGGCCAGAAAGAGTTCTCAGTTATCCCGCTTATGTTCCTATGTAGTCCCTACTGAGGGGGAGAAAATACAGAAAATGATCGGGATGTTCAGGCCAGAAATTGCTGCATTGGTAGATACTGGACAGGTACCGCCTACTTCTATAGCAGATTGTGTTAGTCGGGCCATAAGAGTTGAGTTTCACGTAGCCCAACAGAAAGAGGAAAGAGAGAAGCACTGGGAGGCCAAAAAGAAAGAAAGGGCTTTGGCTAAGTCTACACAAGCTGGTCAATCTAGCAAGCCTAATCAGAATGCTAAACCAGGCCAGGGCAATAGTCAAGGATCCCAGCAAAACAAGAGGAAAGGCAATTTTACTGGGAATCACCAAGCCAATAATCGAAACCAGCAGCGAAGAACAGCTGGAAATGCGGAATCCAATGTACATAATTGTCCTATATGCAGAAAGAGTCATTCTGGGCAATGCAAATATGGGCCACTTGTTTGTTATGAATGTGGAAAGGAAGGTCATTATGCCAGGAACTGTCCAAGCAATAGGCAGGGTGTACAAGGCACTTCCCAATCGCACCAGACACGCCCACAAGCTCATTCCCTTCAGGCCAGAGTTGAAGAGTCTCCAGTAAGGCCGCAACGCCAAGAGCGTGTGCCACGTGCTGATGCTCGTGTGATGGCCTACACCAAGGAGGATGCAGAGGCAGGAACATCAAATGTGGTGACAGGTCAGCTTCCTTTCCTGTCACTAGTCATGTAGCCTCTGTACTATTCGATTCCGGTGCTACGCATTCTTTTGTTTTCTATGAATTTGCTGACAAGATAAAACTTCCTAAGGAATATATGGGAAGAGTATTTAAGACAGCTTTACCCTCTGGGGAAGTATTGTTGTCCAATTACTGGCTACCTCATGTACTAGTATATGTGGCAAATAGGGAGCTATATGCTGAGTTGATCATAATGCAGATCGTGGATTACGATGTGATTCTAGGCATGGATTTCCTAGGGAAATACCAAGCTACGATCAACTGCCGAAATCGAAAAATAGTATTCCAACCCGAGGAAGAAGAGAGTTTCGAATATGTCGATACTTCTCGAAAACCCGGGAAGATGATGATCAGTTCACTGAAAGCAAGTAAGCTGATGGCCAGTGGTTATCTGGGATATTTGGCATATATGATGGATACTACAGAGGAACAGAAACTTCAACCTGAAGATGTTCCTGTTGTTAATGAGTTTCTTGACGTATTTCTGGAAGAGTTACCAGGGATACCTCCAGAAAGAGAAATCTCGTTCGAAATTGAGTTGATGCCTAGAATGGCACCTATTTCCAAAGCACCATACCGCATGGCTCCAGTGGAGTTAAAGGAGCTGCAGGAACAATTAAAGGAGCTTTTGGATAAGGGATTCATCAGACCGAGTTATTCTCCGTGGGGTGCCCCTGTGTTGTTCGTCAAGAAAAAGAATGGAACGTTCCGTTTGTGCATTGATTACCGGGAGTTGAATAAGGTTACGATCAAAAATAGGTATCCGTTACCTAGAATTGATGACTTATTCGACCAGTTAAAAGGCGCAGCGGTATTTTCCAAGATCGACCTACGATCAGGATATCACCAGCTGAGAATTAAAAAAAGTGATATTCCTAAGACGGCTTTTAGGACTCGTTATGGTCATTATGAGTTCCTTGTGATGCCATTCGGATTAACAAATGCGCCAACAGCATTCATGGACTTGATGAACAGAATTTTTAAAGAGTATTTGGATAAGTTTGTCATTGTATTCATTGATGACATTCTTATATACTCAAAGACTCATGAGGAGCACAAGGAGCATCTGAGGATCGTGTTGAATACGATAAGGAAGCATCAACTGTATGCCAAATTCTCAAAATGTGAGTTTTGGCTGGATAGAGTACATTTCCTCGGATATGTTATATCCCAGGAAGGTATTGTTGTAGATCCAACGAAGGTAGATGCAATTAACCAATGGCCTACACCCAAGAGTGTGACGGAAATACGCAGTTTCTTGGGGTTAGCTGGTTATTATCTGAGGTTTGTAGAGGGATTCGCGCGATTAGCTGCACCTCTTACCGCTCTTACACACAAGGAACGAAAGTATGAGTGGACTATGGAATGCGAAAGAAGCTTCCAAGAGTTAAAGAGACGGCTGACAAGCACACCAATCCTTACGCTTCCCACTGAAGGGGAGAAGTTTGTGATCAACAGTGGTGCATCCAAAATAGGATTGGGAGCAGTTCTGATGTAAGGCGGCAAGGTGATTACTTACGCTTCCCGTCAATTAAAGGATCATGAAGGAATTACCCTACGCATGACCTTAAACTTGCTGCAGTAGTGTTCGCACTTAAAATTTGGCGACACTATCTCTATGGAGCTCAGTGTCAGATTTTTACTGATCACCAAAGCCTGAAGTATTTCTTCACGCAAAAGGAGCTCAATATGCAACAAAGACGATGATTGGAACTGGTAAAGGATTATGATTGTGAAATCCTGTATCATCCAGGGAAGGCCAACCGTGTAGCAGATGCTTTAAGTAGAAAGTCTATCATATCACACTAGCTACCGATAAAAAGGCTTCCGAAACCATTGCAGCAAGAGATAAATTCCTTGAACTTGGAGCTAATATCCAGAAGATTGGCTACACTCTAAGTGGAATCATTGTTATTTGAGGATATAAAGGAAGCTCAAAGACGAGATCCAAGAATGACAAGTTCTCAAGAAGGAATTTCCAAGGATGGAATGATCCTTTATCAAGGAAGGATAAATGTTCTAGCTGATGAGGAACTTAGAAGACGAATCATGTCAGAAGCCCATAAGACACCATATTCGGTTCATCCCGGAGCTAGTAAGATGTATCAGGACTTGAAATTACAGTTCTGGTGGAAAGGGATGAAGAACGATATAGCGAAATTCGTGAGCAAATGCATGACCTGTCAAAGAATCAAAGTGGAACATAAACATCCAGCAGGAAGATTAGAACCTTTGGAGATTCCTGAATGGAAATGGGAACACATTACGATGGATTTTGTGGTGGGACTACCAAAAACCCGATAAGGTTATGATGCCATCTGGGTTATTGTGGATAGATTGACCAAGACGGCACAGTTTATAGCTGTCAAGATGACTTTTTCGTTGGAAAAGTTTGCTCAGTTATATATAACTCATGTCGTCAGATTACATGGAGTACCAAAATCCATTGTATCAGATCGAGATGCACGATTCACTTCGAATTTCTGGAAGTGTGTGCAAGAAGCCATGGGTACTTAATTGAGACTCAGTACGGCATTTCATCCGCAAACAGACGGACAGTCGGAGCAGACCATTCAGACATTAGAGGACATGCTTCGAGCTTGTGTAATGGATTTTGCGGGAAATTGGAACGAGAAATTATCATTAATTGAATTCTCGTACAATAATAGTTACCAAGCTTCTATAGATATGGCACCTTATGAGGCTTTATATGGACGAAAATGCAGATCGCCGATACACTGGTATGACCTGCGAGAGAAACAATTGCATAAGACGGATTTCATACAAGAAACTTCCGATGCCATTGTAAGAATTCAGTGTCAAATGAAAATTGCGCAAAGTCGGCAAAAGAGTTATGCAGATAAGAGGTAGAGATCCTTATGGTTTGATGAAGTAGACTTTGTGTTTCTTAAGGTATCGCCTATGAAGGGGATTATGCGTTTCGGTAAGAAGGGGAAACTGAGTCCAAGATATTTTGGACCTTATGAAATTATCAAACGCATTGGAAGGGTCGCTTATAGATTAGCGTTACCTCCCGAATTGTCGACAGTACATAATGTATTTCATGTGTCGATGCTGAGAAAGTATGTACCAGATCCGTCCCATGTATTGAAGCATGAACCTGTTCAGATCCACAAGGATTTGACATATGAGGAACAACCTATTCGAGTACTGGCCCGTGAAGATAAAGTACTGAGGAATAAGACAATCCCACTAGTGAAGATTTTGGGGGAAAATCACAACATCAAAGAAGCTACGTGGGGACGAGAAGACGAGATGAGGAGTTTATACCCCCACTTGTTCTAATTTTCGAGGACGAAAATTTTATAAGGAGGGGTAAATGTGATAACCGGGAAATTCAGACATTCTCGGAAGAAAATGTACAAATGTATGTATATAACACTTTGTACTATTTAAAGAGTGAAATAAATGTATTTATATTGTTTAGAATGCATTGAAATGTTCTAATAATACTGACGAGTAAGAATTCAGTGTTGAAAAAATTCACTGAGTTGAAACAGGTGGAACGTTGCCAAAAACGGCATTGAAAACCCTAACCGGTGCATTATGGTGCACTAAAAGGTGAAAAACTTCCTAGATTGATTTTGATCAAACGGAAGCAGTATAAATTGATCCGACTGCACAGGAGACCTCAGGAACCCGCTGGGACGATTTCAGGAAAATTTCGGCTCGAACCGATACCGGTCAAAAAGTAGTCGAATTAATGTAAATAGTAAAGTCAAAGTCAACATTTTACTTTGCATTTATGACATCATAAAGCCAAATTAATAAATGTGAGAAATTTGGTGGTTGGTGGCGTTAATGACCAAGATTGATTCACTTTTTGATCTAAAGGCTAAGATTTGGCCAAAATTAGCCAAATTTATTTTTTGAAAAAAATGGAAAGAATTGGCTTGAAAGGTGTTGAAATCTCATTGGTTGGAAGCTAAATTAATTGGCTTCTTTGCCACTTAAGTCGGCAAAACATGGAACAAAATGGCCATAGCCTTTTCAAAGCCAAAATAAGAAGAAAAATTTTTTTCTAAGTGTTGTCCAAGAGAACACCGTGAGCAACCAAGAGGAACCAAGATAATCTTCCAAGTTTTCTTCACAAAAGTGGTGTCAAACACTTCATTGAAGTCAAAGGAAGCAAGAAAGCAAGGTAACCTTCTTTGGTTTGCAATTTTTCTTGACTTTTCTCCATAAAATCCGTAGGATGAATAGTGTAAAGATGAGAAAATTTGTGATTTGTTTTGGTTGATTTGGTGCTTGGGTTTTGTTAATGGTTTAATTAGAAGAAAAACCATGCATTTTGTTTAAAGAAAAACAAAGTTTTGGTTGGTTTTCCAATGGTAAAACCGTGGGTTACCATGTGTGGTTGTTGATGAATTATTGTTCTTTAAATGTTGTAATGCTTTAAATCATGTTTTGGTTAAAGATAAAGCATGATTTGTATGGTTATAAAGCATGGAAAAATTTTGGAATTAAAACCCCTAAAAGGCCGTGGGTTGTAATTAGGGTTTGGTGAATGTTTTTGCATGATTAACCTAAGGATTGGATAGTTAAAATCATGCATTTAATTATAAAAATGATGGTTATGTGATTGAAAGCATGAAACAAAAATTTGATGCGTGTTTTATCTTAAATGGCCGTGGGGTATGAATGACTAAAAACCCTAAGAATTGTGTTGTAAAATGCATGGAAATTGGCTTGAAAATGTGCTAGGTAATGACATTGGAATAGCCTAAAATTTGATTGAAAAATTGAAAAGTTTTGGCTAGGATTTGGATAGGAAAACCGTGGCTAAGACCTAAGGGAAAAATTGAAAGAAATTTGTGGAATGTGGTTTAAAATGTGAATTGGAAATTTTGTGAGCTTTTATGTAAAAGTTTGGGAAACTTTTACCTAAAATAGGCTTGTGGTATAGTACGTGGCAGGTACATATGGTTCGAGACGTACCTAACGCCAGTAGCCTTAAATTTACGCCAAAATACTGCCGAAATTTCAAAAACAGCATTTGGGGTAAAAAGGAAAATAAAAATAAAAGTTTAGGGTCGGGTCGGAAACCCGAGTCCGTAAAGGAAAATTGAATAAGGGAAACCTAAGGTGTGGTTCGTGAATAGTAACCCGTCCCCTTAAAAATGTAAAACGCGAGTTAAAATGAAAAACCGACCTCGAGGGGGGATGTTTTTGGGAAACAAAGAAAAGGTCCGAGTCGGGTACGGAAAATCCGAGCCTCGGAGACCTAGATCGGAAAAGTCTAGATGAACTTTTAAATACTTGTAAAACGTCCATTTGAGACTCCGAAACAATAGAAAATCACTAAACCAACGTAAGGGTCGGAATAGTGCTTCCCGAGGGTCGAGAAGGTGAAAAATGGAAATAAAATAGAAACGAACCCGGTAATGAATAGAAAAGAGCCAGAAAAGTTCTTGAGAGCCAAAAATGCAGTCTGGATCGAGAAAATTCCGTCAGGGGCATAATTGCAATTTTATCAAAATATAGGGGTAAAATTGTAATTTTGTAAAAGTTGAGAAAAATGGGGAAAATGATAAATAAAGCCTAAAAAGTTATAAATAGGTTTTATTTAAGGTTTTTAATGAAAAATAAAAACTATAAATGGAAATGAAATTAACAGACAAGGTTTTGTCTGTAGGATCCCAAAATCGATCTACAAGGAGAGCGATTAAAGATCCAAGAAACGAAAAGGGGAAGAAACGGATAAGGTAAGTTCAGACATTTACCTGTCCGCAACATGTAGCATTATTATTGCTAACTTTGATGTACTAACTATAAGTTAGGTACATATGTGCTACGGGTACTATTATAGAGTAGAGAGAGAGACGAAATGTGCTACGGACACTATTGAGAATGGGACATATAATAATTGTGCTTCGGGCACAAGAGCGAGGTTAATGAAACTCACTCACCTAAAATTAAAATATGAACCATTCCTAATCACGGGGCAATATGAAGTCACCGGGTTAGAACTTTAAAAAGTCGGCAATGAAACCACTTTTGGCATACCAACCTTCCGTACAGGGAGGTAAACTTTGCCTTCGGGGCTATGATGATGAGATTAAGGCTGTGGAGATCAGCACTAATGTACCGCTCCCAATCATATAAAATTTTGCCTTCGGGGCTATGATGATGAGAATAAGGCTGTGGAGGTCAGCACTAATGTACCGCTCCCAGTCATGCGCACTAAAATGGTACTGCCAACCTGAACTCAAAACCAAAACATAATATAAGATAATTACCTAAAACTGAAACTATGCCATAATTGAGCATAAGACAGTTTCGTGAGAGTACTAACATCGTGGTTGATGTACTGTGATATATTGTGTTGTGGTCAAACTTACTATTCACAATGAATAGTGGTCAAAGTACTATTCACAATGAATAGTAGTCAACTGTACTATTCATGATGAATAGTATTATTCATAGAAATTTTATTTCTTGCATGTTTGAACTTACTGAGCTTGTAGCTCACCATTTTTGCTTATGTTACAAGTAAGCGACCAACTCAGTAGCTTTGTATGACTGGATGGCGGACGGGATAGCGCGTGTCAAATGGGATAGGAGGTAAGGGATATAGTCCTGCCAGAGTTTTTCCGTTGAGCGATAACAGAGAAAGGGAAAAAGAAACAGTTTTTTTGTAAATATATATTTTGCGAAAGTATTGTATTATGTAAATTACTTTGTACTTGTAAACAAAGTAAATAGTGGATGATGTTTTACATGATGCTTTAAAAAAAATTTCTCCAAAAACGTCATGTTTTAAAGAGAGATAGATTAGCCGGCGACTCATGAAAGTACAATCTATCGCAGTTAGCGATAAAGCTTAACTGTAATAGTATTGTATGATCTCTACGAAGGGCGGGCCGCCACATTAGACTTCTTTGAAGAGTTTAATCAGAAGTATTATGATCCTGCACTACTGTGACCCCAACAGAGGGAGTTTACAAAATTGAAACAGGGAGACATGATAGTAATTAAAGTCTGTCAGAAGTTTGACCAGTTATCCCGCCTATGTCCATATTTTGTCTCCACGAAGAGGGGGAAAATTCAAAAGATACTGGGAATGTTTCAACCTGAAATCTCAGCATTGGTAGACAGTGGGTTAACACCACCCACTACTGTATTTGACTGCGTAAGTCGAGCTCTAAGAGTCGAATACCACCTGGCTCGACAAAGGGAGGAAAAGGAAAAGATCTGGGATGCCAAAAGGAAGGAGAAAGTTTTGTCAAAAGCTGCACAATGCTTCCCAGGTCGGACAGGGAAGCAAACAGAATCAGAATGCTAAGGCCGGGCAATCAAACACTTCTGGCCAACAGTCTCAAGGAAAGGGAATGATTCTGAAAATAGGAATCAGCAGTGAAGGTTCAACAATAATGCTGGATCTATTGTTCGTGACTGTGTGATCTACGAAAAAAGGCACCCAGGCCGATGCAGACTTACACCAAATGCCTGTTTTCAGTGTGGAAAAAATGGTTATTTTGCCAGGAACTATCCTGAGAATAGGCAAAATGCACAGGGAACGTTCTAGCCACAACAGCAACGTTCCCAGGCACATTCACTACAGGCCAAGGTTGAAAGTCCTTCATCTTTAGAGAGGCAGGAAAGACCAGAATGATTTCCTCGTGCAGATGCTCGAGTAATGGTCTACACAAAGGAAGATACGGATGCAGGGAAGTCCAATGTAGTGATCGGTCAGTTTTCTGTTGCTAATCATTTGGCATTTGTTTTATTTGATTCTGGAGCTACGTATTCATTTATTTCCTACGAATTTGTAAACAAGATAGGATATCCAAAAGATAACATCGGTATGACGTTTAGAACGGCTCTACCCTCAGGAGAAGTATTGATGTCCAATTATTGATTACCTCATGTGGCAATAATTATGGCAAATAGGGAGTTGTATGCAGAATTGATCATGATGGAGCTTGCTAATTATGATGTAATACTAGGAATAGATTTCCTAGGGAAGTATCAAGCCACGATCGATTACCAGAAGCGAAAGATAATGTTTCAACCTGACCAGGAAGACGGTTTTGAATATGTTGGTTCGTCACACAAATCGAAGAAGACGATGATTAATTCGATGGAAGCAAGAAGGCTAATGTCTTGCGACTGTGCTGGATACTTAGCGTACATAGTGAACATGATGGAAGAAGAGAAACTTCTGTCAGAAGACGTTCCGATTGTGAACGAGTTCCTCGATGTTTTCCTAGAAGAATTACCCGGACTACCGCCAGAACGAAAGATCTCCTTTGAGATCAAATTGATGCTAGGAACTGCACCTATCTCAAAGGCGTCATACTAGATGGCACCGGCAGAGTTGAAGGAGCTGCAAGAGCAATTGAAAGAGCTTCTTGATAAAGGATTCATTCATCTGAGCTATTCCCCATGGGGTGCTCCGGTGTTGTTTGTCAAGAAGAAGGATGGTACGTTTCGTATGTGCATCGACTATCGAGAGTTGAACAAGGTCACTATTAAGAATAGGTATCCTTTACCTAGAATTGATGACTTGTTTGATCAGCTCAAGGGCGTAGCGGTATTCTCTAAGATCAATTTGCGATCGGGATATCATCAGCTACAGATCAAGGAGAGCGACATCCACAAGACTGCATTTAGGACCTGTTACGATCATTATGAATTTCTTGTGATGCTGTTTGGGTTAACAAATACACCAATTGCATTCATGGATTTGATAAACCGAGTCTTTAAAGAATTTTATAGATAAGTTTGTCATTATATTTATCGATGATATACTTATATATTCAAAGACTAGTGAGGAGCATGAAGAACACCTACGGATCATTCTGCAGACGATAAGGAAGCACCAACTCTATGCGAAATTCTCGAAATGTGAATTTTGGCTAGATAGAGTACATTTCCTCAGACACGTGGTTTCTAAGGAAGGAATCACCGTAGATCTTACAAAATTGGAGGTGATCAATGAATGGCTCGCACCTAAGAATGTGATAGAAATACAGAGTTTCTTGGGTTTAGCTGGCTATTATAGAAGATTTGTAGAGGGATTTGTACAACTCGCTGCACCTCTCACGGCTCTTACACGTAAAGAGAAGAAGTACAAATGGACTGAGGAGTGCGAAAGAAGCTTCCGAGAGATGAAGAGGCAATTAACAAGTGTGCCAATACTTACGCTTCCTATTGAAGGGGAGATGTTCATGATTTACAGCGATGTGTCAAAGATGGGATTAGGAGTTGTCCTGATACAAGGCAATAAGGTGATTGCTTATGCCTCTCATCAATTAAAGACCATGAGCAAAATTATCCCATACATGATCTGGAACTTGCCGTAGTAGTGTTTGCACTGAAGATCTAGCGACACTATTTGTATGGAGCTCAATATCAGATTTATACTGACCATAAGAGTTTAAAATACTTCTTCACTCAGAAGGAGCTGAACATGCGGCAAAGGAGATGGTTGGAGCTGGTAAAGGATTATGATTGCGAAATCCTCTACCATCCTAGAAAAGCCAATCGCATTGCAAATGTGTTAAGTAGAAAATCTGCTATTTCGTAGCAGCTGCAGATTGGAAAATTTCCAAAACCATTGTAGCATGAGATCAATGCATTGAAGTTGGAGCTGATTTGGAAGATTGGCTGCACTTCAATTGGAATCATCACTATTCGAGGACGTTAGAAAGGCTCAAAGGCGAGATCCAAATCTAGCAAGTCCTCAAGAAGGAGTGTCCAAAGAGGGATTGATCCTACATCAGGGAAGAATTTATGTTCCTAATGATAAAGGATTAAGAAGGCGAATTATGGTAGAAGCCCATAAACGCCATATTCAGTGCATCCCGGAGCCAATGAGATGTACCAGGATTTGAAATTGTAATTCTGGTGGAAAGGGATGAAGAAGGATATTGCAGAATTTGTAAGTCGATGTATGACGTGTCAAAAAGTTAAGGCTGAACACCGACACCTAAGCAGAAAGTTAGAGCCATTAGAGATTCTCGAATGGAAATGGGAACATATTACGATGGACTTTGTGGTAGGATTACCGAAAACCCGAGAAGGCTACGATGCCATCTGGGTTATTGTCAACAGATTGACAAAAACAGCAAGGTTCATAGTAGTGAAAATGACTTTTTCACTGCAAAAGCTAACGAATCTTTATGTTAACCACATCGTCAGGTTACATGAAGTTCCTAAGTCCATTGTATCGGATCGTGATACATGATCATTTCAAATTTTTGGAAGTGCGTGCAAGAAGTTATGGGAATGAAAGTACGTCTGAGTACAGTATTTCATCCGCAGACAGACAGGTAATCATAGCAGACAATCCAAACACTCAAAGACATGCTTCGTGCATGTAAAATAGATTTCCTGGGAAGCTGGAATGAAAAACTTCCATTGGTAGAGTTTTCATACAACAACAGCTACCAAGCTTCCATAGGTATGGTACCCTATGAAGCTTTATATAGAAGGAAGTGTAGATCACCTGTCCACTGGTATGATCTATAAGAAAAGTAACTGCACAAGACGGATTTTGTACAAGAAACAACTGATGCAGTTGCAAAAATACAGCAACAGATAAAGATTACGCAAAGCCAACAGAAGAGCTATGCAGACAAACGACGAAGATCCCTAGAGTTTAACGAAGGGGATTTCATATTTTTAAGAGTTTCACCGATGAAAGGAATAATACGGTTCTTTTTAAGAGAGAAAAATTGAGTCCAAGATATATTGGGCCATATGAGATCATCGAACGCATTGGGAAGGTTGTCTGTAAGTTAGCATTACCTCCTGAAATGTAGGCGGTGCATAATATATTTCACGTGCCAATGTTGCGGAAGTACATATCGGATCCGTCCCATGTACTGAAACATGAACTGATCCAAATTTAAGAAGATCTAACATATGAAGAAAGGCCCATACAAATATTGGCACGAGAAGACAAAGTCTTAAGGAACATGACGATCCCATTAGTCAAAGTGCTATGAAAAAATCACAATATTGAAGAGGCTACATAGGAGAGCGAAGATGGGATTAGAAAATTATACCCCCACTTGTTCTAAATTTTCGAGAATGAAAATTTTACAAGGAGGAGTTAATGTGATAACCGAAAATTTTCAGATTCTCAGAGTGAATTAAAATTGTATGTATATAACAATTTTAATGTATAAAATGTGAAAAAGTTATGTTTTAATACTGTTGAGAATACTGTAAAAATGTTCTAATAGTGTTAAAGAATGTGAGTTCGGAGATGGAAAATCTTCCCAAACAGAATCGGGTGAGATGATTCGAAAACAGAGCCAAAAACCCTAGAAAGTGCACCGAAGTGCACTAAAAGATGAAATTTTATGGTAACAAAATTTGACCAAATGGAAGCAAAATAAGGTAGACCGATCGCACCAGAGGCGCCCGAAACCCGTATATACAATTGAGGTAAATTTCCGTTCGGTTTGATTTTCGATCAAACTTTGACCACGAATTAATTCATGGATTAATTAAATGATGCCATATGTGACATCACATTTATGATGTCATTAATAAGAAATTAAAGCTTGTTAAGTAAGTATGGTGGCATGTATGGCTAGGATTTAGGGAATCTTGGATCAAAGGCCAAGATTAAGCCAAAATGGCTTGAAAAAAAAAAATAAGGAAAATGGGCAATAAAGGAATCGACCACAAAGGAAAAAAATCAGCCAAAAGTTTTTATTTTGACCCCAAAATTCTTGCTAAAAAGTCCCTAAACAACATGCAAATTGTTGGGAAAATTTGCAAAAAAGTCCTCGACTTTTTGCCTATAAATAGGTGATGGAATTCATGTGGAAAAATCAAAAAATGCAGCCACACTCTTACTCCCCAAAACCATGAGCTTTCTTCCCCCTTAAGCCAAGATATTGTCAAAAATTTTACACCAAATTAGCCTCTAAAATCACACTAAGGATCAAGAAGATAGATTGATAAGGTGAGCTTCCAATTTGAAGTATTTTTCTTGATTTTCTTCACGAAAATCCATGGTCCACTGGTGTGGAAAATTGTTGAAAAATTGATGAATTAGTTTGGTGATTATGTTCATTTAGTGATATGTTAATCAAAGCATGATTTGGAAATTTGAAACAAGCAAAAATTATGCATGTTTCTTCATGAAACCCATGGCCTTGTAGGGTGGAAATAATGTGGAAAATTTGATGATTTGTTTTAGTGGTTTTATTCATTTAGTGATATGTTGATGAAAGCATGTTTTAGAACTTTGAAACAAGCAAAAGTGATGCATATTTTTAAGCAAAATCCGTGGCCTATGTGTGATGAAAGTGAGAAAATTTTGTGATGTAAATGATAAGGAAATGTTGGTAAAACAATCCTAGGAATGAGAAAAATTTTCCTATGGTGTTTGAGTATGAAAAACCATGGCTTAAGACTAGGGTTGGAATGAAAATTTTCTTAGGTTTTTGATGTTAATATGTACATTAGAAAACCTAAGAGTGATATGTGATATGTGATAATTGAGAATTGTGATGAAAATTTCTTGGTGTTGTTTACCATAAAATCCGTGGGCCAAATGGAAGAAAAATTTATGAGTTTTGTGTTGTGATTGAATAATGGCTAATGTAGAAAATTTTTATATAAAATTTGGTAACTTTAAATAAAATAGGCCTCTGGCATAGTACGTGACAGGTACGAAAGTTTTGAGGCGTACCTAATGCCGGGGAAACCAGAAATACAAGCAGAAATACTACTGAAATTTCTAAAATGGCATAAGGGCATTTCGAAAAACGAGGGATAAAAATATAGGATCGGAAATAAAACCGAGACCTCTCGGTGGGTTAGGATTAATAATGAAAACTGAACTCAAAAGGAATAGTAAAACAACCCTTTAGTATCTAAAATATCGAGAATGGAAAAAAAAAATTCACGTTAGTGGCATTTTAAGAAACGAGGGGGAAAAGTTGTGAACGGGATAGAAAACTCGAGCCTCTCAGAAATAGAGGCTCGAGGATAGGATGATAAATGTTTTAAAAGTAGTGAAATACCCATTTGAGACTCCAAAACCCTAGAAAAATGAGAAACAACCCTAGGTGTCAGATGAATAGTACCCCAAGGTCGGGTGATGAATAGTTGTTGATTTTGCAGCAAATAAAACTGTAAAAAAATACAGAAGCCTAGGGAATATTATTTTATGATATTTGGGCTCAGCAAAAAATGATAGAACGAAATTGTTAAGGTCCCAAGACCCGTCAGGGGCAAAATACTCATTTTGACCAAAATTTTCTGAAAGACTCGAAAAGGACCGTAAAGGATTTAGAAGGTTTAAAATAAGATTCTAGAGGCTATAATAAAGATTTTAAGGTTAAAATCTAAAAATTATAAAGTACATAGGCGTGTACTATGGAACACAGCCATGTAGTATAAACCCGAGAGGTACACGGGCTTGAACACAGGCATGTTGCAGGCCGTGTATCACATAAAGAGTTGAAATGTATTGTAAAATTCATAATAAAATGAATAAATCTCAAGTGATAATTAATAATAGGTATTAACAGACAATACTCTGTCTATAGGAACCCAAACTAGAAAAGATATCAAAACTGCAGAGGATTTCCGAGGGTGGACACTGTCGCAGTTGTGATAAGTTCAAGTATTTTCATATCTGCAACATGAAATATTGTGATATTTTATTATGTACTAATTGTACATTAGATGTTAAGTCCTACGGGCACTGGGGGAATAGTTAGAATAACACATCCCACATAATGAGAAAAAGGGAAGTGTACTATGGGTACACTATGGAAAGAGTGTGACTGAATTTAAAACACACCCTTAAAAAGAGAATATGTAAGACCTATGGTCAACAGAGGTTATTGACCTTGAGATGACGATTAATGTCACTCAGTCAGAACTATAAATAAAAGATGGTAATGAAACCACCTTTGGCGTACCGCCCCTCCAATAATGTGGTGTAGGTTTATAGGTCTTTCAGGGATATAATGACCGCTTCGGGCGATGATAGGACTGAAAAGGAAGGAGTCTTAGGATCGCTCCCAAGGCCCTCCCAATCAATGTCCATAAAATATCAGTACGCCCACTATGAGCTCAAAACCAGAATGTAAATACTGATAATAGCCAAAAATGACGTGAAAGCCATAATTAAGCATAATTGAGCATAACCGACACTAACGGTAAGTGTAGTAGACTCGATTAGGGTAACGTAAATAGTAACTGGTTAGAGTCAAAGTTACTATTTACAGTCAAAAGTCAAAGTTATTATTTATGAATAATAGTACTATTCACAGATGAATAGTACTATTATTCATAGGAAATTGTATTTTGATTTTTTGAATCTGTGTGATCCATAGTACGTATGTTTGAACTTACTGAGCCTATTAGCTCATCGGTTTGTTCATGTTATAGGTAAGAAACCTATCTAGTAGACTACCTGGATGGCGGTAGGATACGCGTGTGCCGATGGGATAGGGAATCCACTGTGGATTTTGATCCTGCTACCAGTCTTCCGCTGAGTATCGAAATAGTGAATTAAAGAGAATGTATTTTTGAAACAAAGTTTACAAATAGTATCTTTGTAAATTATGTTGTATTGTACAAAAGGCAACTAAGTTTGTATTTTATATGGCTTTCATATAGTGCTTTATACAAAAAAAGTATTTTGAAAAGAAAAAATAATATGGGCGAAAATTTTGGACCTTGAAAATGAGAGATTTAAAATAAAAATATTTTTAAATGACAACCCGACGAGGTGCACGGGCTGTTATGGTCGACTACGGAGTCAGATCGGGACGGTTTCGCGTGGTCGAGGTCGGAGGCGTCACATTGTATGCCCATGATCATTGTGTAACTTGTAGATTTTGGTTTTGTCTCTTCAATGTAGATATGATATTATTGACTTTGGGGCTTTGATGATATCAAGATATTTGCTATCATGGAAGATTCTCTCTATGGAGGTATTCAATTGCACTTCGTATCTAGCATTGTAGGTTTTGAATTTCCTTCCTTTTGATGAATCGGTCTATCTCACATGTAACCTTTGATCTAAATATCGTTCGTTATTTCATTTGGTTTGATCATTAATCCATTCTTCCCATGGCTTTTCGAGCCTTTAAGTCCAATCTACTCCCTCTTGCTATATGTCCCTTGGCAAATTAGCTGTTTAGATCCTTCGATTCCCTAGAAAATTAAGAATGTACTTGACGTATCCTACTTCCCATGCTATAATACTTCTTTCAGATTTTAGTATGACATCTGCCACACATTTTGGTGGCTTTCTAGTCAACATTACATGTAAGTCATGTTCTCTTATTAGTCTATCTCTAAAGATGTTCACTAGCATTCTCTCATCAACTACTTCCACCTGATTTAACTCACAGGTGGATTAGTCGAGGAAATATCTCAAACTTTCATTTGGCTTTAGTTTTACATTCATCAAATCTATCATAGTCTTTTTTTCCTTCTTGTTGTTGTAGATGAATAGTGTCACAAATTTGTCTACAAGTTCTTGAAAGCTTGAATTGAGTTTGGTTCAAGCTGATTGAACTATATTACTACTGTTCCTAATAATACTTGGGGGTAAACCTTGCAAAGCAAATTTTCATTTGATGTCTCTAGCATCATGACTTGTCTAAACAGATGCAGTAAATCCACATAGTCTATCTTTCAATCAAATGCCTTAATCTTTGGAGTTGTGAATTTCTTAGGCTTTGGCTCTTTGAAGATTGAATATGAGAATGGTGATTTTGCCATATTTCTGGCTTCTCTCATAGCCAGCTTTGCTAGATATATGTTCTTCGTATCTCTTATTTGCAAACCAACGTAATTTTTCACTCACTTTGGAATGTCTGCCTCTAAATTCCAATTCCTTAAGAAAATAAATTGTGAGCCTTCTTCCTTTTCTTTCTTCCTCTTCAACTTCTCTTCTAGCTTTTGTTTTCTTCTTGTCTTTCTCATCTAAAATTTCTACTCTCAAGTTGGCTTCTATTGCTTCTGCCTCATTTTACTCTATCTGATTTGCTTCAACTTGAGTCTTTACTTTCTCTTTGAGCTCTTTATTTTCTTTCTTGGATGTCGCTAGCTGGCTTTCCAACTCGATATGCTTTTCTACCATTCTTTGGCATCTTCCTCCGTCTATTGTTATTTCACCAACATACTCTAGATCAGCTGCATTAGATCTGGGGACTATGCATTGGCTTTCATTCTAGACTAAGCATTTGTTGTCATCTCGTTTGGTAGTTCCTTTTTCATAGTCTAACTTCCTTCTCCTTGGCAAGCTGTTCACTTTGATCTTGGCATTATGGCTTTCCCTGCTAGATTTTCTACTTTTCCTATGAGTTTTTCTTTCTCAATTCCCATAGATGGCACCAACTGTTGGGACAATTTTTATCTCAAACAACAAAGTTCAAAGATTATTCCTCAATTATTTAAAGAAATTATTATCTCTCTATAGATTCTAGGTACAAGCTCAAAGTTTCTCTCTAGAATCTATAAAAGAATCTTAGTAATGAATCTTCCATGCCCAAATCTTGAGATCATATCTTTATTTATAGATTTCAAAGTCTTCCTAGTGTCATTGCAAGCTCATCATTCTCATTTTACTAGGTTAGCTTCTCAACTTCTAGCTTTCTTTAGTCTGATTTTTTAATTTAAGCATCTTTGTTCCGAGCTTTGCCTTGCTTCAGATCTTATTCATTTATTAAAACAATGTCATTTTATCTTTATTTTTTTAAGACATGTTGTATCATCTTCAATATACAACATTGTCCTTTTCACAAAAATATCCATCCCCATAGTTAGCCTTTTTTTTTTTTTAATTACTTGCTTTGTAGGGTTATTACAAACACTCTAAAGTTTATTCATCGAAAGCACATTTTTCTTATATTTGCAATTATAAAATATCAAAAAAAAAAAAAAACCCTGACTTCCTTTTCTCTCTTTGAAATGGTTCCTATGCTGTCCAATTTAGTCCATATGATATATCTCACTCAAAATTGATACTAATATAGTTTTTTGATAATTCCTTTATCATATTGTCAACATAGATATTGTCATAATAAAATTAGAAGTTAGAATATGACCAATGTTATTATAATGTAAATTACATTGTCAGTCGAAACATTAGAGATATACAGACTGTAAAAAAAAAAAAAAGGAGAGAGAATTAATTTTAAAAATAGCTAATCCTATTTTTAATTTTGAATTGTTGGCCAAATTTTGATCAAAACGATTTTTCAAAATGTTCCATCATATTTTCCTGAAGTAGTTCAATACCTCTACTAGATGATTGTTAAAAAAAATGTATGGAAAAAATGGGAGAAGGAGGGAAATAGGTCAAAATTAAAATTAAATAAAAACAAATAGCAAAAAAGTTTTGGACCTTTAATAAATAGCATGTTTTTGGTAAATAATGATTTACCATAACTAAAATAAAAATACACTTTTATGTGTAAATCTTGATAAATTTATTTGGAAATCATTTTTTCTTTAGTAAATCATTTATTTACGTGTGTAAATCATTGATTTACCAATTCTCCACCCAAAATTTTCTCAGGAAACAAACATATAGCTTTAAAATTTTACTGGTAAATCATTTATTTACATATATAAATCATTGATTTACCAATTCTCCACCCAGAATTTTCTCAAGAAACAAGTAGTAAATAGTAAAAGTAGATGTTCATGACATGATCATAGCATGATTTTTAGTTTCTCTTTCTAGATGGTAGATTTCCAAGGCTTCTTTGATCTTATTGTGCTTTAGGAGATGTTGTAAGAGATCTATTTATACTTGGATATTTGATTGTGAATGATGACATAGAGAGAGAAAGGGAAAGAGAGAGAAATAAAATCTAGAAAGAAATATGGGTATAATTGTAAAATTACATGACTCTTAAATCAAAATTGCTATTTATTTTCTAAGTTAGGTAAATATACTATTTACTTTATTTGACTAAAAGAATTGGTCTATTTATTACAATTTCCCAGAAAAAATGCATGTGACTACACGCTCGGATTATTTGGGGGCTATTAGGGTAATTTCACATCGGGAAAAGGGTTATCAAGTGTTAGGATAAATGAAGCTTAAACACACATTGCAGCTTCGGTTTTAAAATTGCTTGAAGCATCAAGTAAAAGAGGTAGTTGCCTGGTTAGTGTTTGGTTGGAGATTTGCTTATTAATTTCTTATTTATTTATTTATTTTAGGTGAGTAAGAGAAATTAATTTCATACAATATGAAATCAAGGAAATTTGTTGTATTTTAATGAAAATTAGTTATTAAATTTGGTTTATTTGGGAAATGATGAATTTGCGAATGGGTTAAGAGCTTGTAATTGATAGTAGAGGACCTCATGCTTGGAGAAGAAAAAAAACCTCTATTTTCTTCTCTTTTGCCTAATTTCCCTTCCTTTCTAGGTTTATTATTAGGGATTTCCCTACAAGATAATACTTATAGCCATCCAAAGTTGTATCTAAACCCTTTCATGCTTCTGATTAACCTTGAATCAACATTTAAGTAATATATATATATATTGAGATTGGGGATGAAAGATTTGAATTATGCACGTTTAGGTAGAGTGAAATATAGAATTACATCTAAATTATACATACAACAATACATTTAAGTAATATTTGAATAAGGAATATGAGTTAATAAATGAGTTGTGTTTACAATAATTATCTTATATCATACTTGAAAGTATGTAATTGTATTAACGGGTTCAAAATTAACTTTTTTTTTATTTATTTATTTGTGCAAGTCTTTTTTAACCTATTTTGTTGAGCAAATAATTATATTCCTTTGTGATAATTAAGTTGTATCCGAATCAAGAATGTGAATTAATAACCAAATCATGTCTATGTAACCATGTAAATGTTGCGAAAATAGTGGATTTATCACCCTCCTTGCTAGAATTAAAACTTGTATCAAAGAAACAAAAGCAGGTAAAAATGTCAACAAGTTCAAAATTGGCATTAACTGTGCAATACCCTTTTTAAAGTCATATCTGAATCAAGAATGACCATTAATAAACAAATAATGTTGTGTTAATTATGTAAATTACCAAAAATAATGGATTTTTAACCCCTTTACATCATTAAAACTTACAAATGAAAGTAAATAATTAATTAGCGAGTTCAAATTTGTCTTCTTTATTGTGTCCCACTTTATTGAACATGTACTATTACTTTGTATATATAGAATTTGTTTTATTTAAATTGGGAACAACAGTAAATAAATGAGTCGAGTTTATAAAAACAACATAAATGTTCTGTAAATAACGAATTTATTATCCTGAACACTTAATTTAACAGAAACCTAACAAGAGTTACATGCAAGCAGAAGCAGTATTTTCTATGCTTAGGGTTATTGATAATAAGAGATTAACTACATCTAAGAAGTATCCTACATTAATGGTAATAGCACCAAAATTAGCATGATCACCAATTAGTTGAGTAATTAATAATTAGTTTTCTTCTTCTCCCATGCATTCTTCTCTTAAGGGTGACAAGGACAACCCTTTGCTATTAGAAGAAGAAAGGCTTCAAAACATTATTTTATTCAATTATCCTTTGGTTTATTTAAAGGCCAATTTAGTGGGCAAAAGTCACTAATCCACGTTACCAAAAAAAAAAAAAAAAATCTCACTCTCTCTTCCACCTCCTCAATGTAATTGGACTATTTAGTATCCTATTAGGGTTTTAGAAACTAGTTCATACATCTACCTTTTTGCTTACTTGAAAGTAAAAAGAGGGAAGAATTAAGTTGAAACGGGGGGGAAAAAAAAAAGAATTATTGAAATAAATATTTAAACCAGAAAAATAAAGTGCGAAATTTCTTTAAAAAAAATTTTATCCATGAAGGGAAAGATTAGCTACAATCTAGATTTACACATGCAAATGCAAGCATTAGAAAAAAGAAACAAAATGAAAATCATGAAGAGAAGAAGGCTCTCGACAGAAAAGAAGAAAAAGCAAAAGAAGGCTTGCAAAATAGAAAGAAGAAAAGTGGTGAAACGGAGAGATAAAATTATATTATTATTAAAAAAAAAAAAGAGCACTCTGTACAAAACCAGGCAAAGCAATTGATGGAATAGAAACATCTCCTGTCTCTTATCTCTGTCTTAAACTTTTTGTTCTTCATTAACAGAGAGAGAGAAAAGGTGAAAAAAGAGAGATGTGCTTTGCAAAACTATAATAACAAGGGAATAACAAAGGGAAAAAAAAAATGAAGAAAGAAGAAAGGAAGAGGAGGAGAATTTGGGGAGTGCAAGAGACCTGTGATGCCACGTGGTGAATTTCCAGTGGACGTGTGCTTCGGGGCTTCAACAACAACAACGACATCACCAACAACAGCGCCTCCACCCTCTATCTTTCTCTCTCTTGTTTCTCCCTCCACTTTCTCTCTCTTCTTCTTTCTCTCTCCTGCCATGTCAGAGTGCAACCCCGTCCTATGACCCCGGCGAATCCGTATTTGTATGCTTCTCTCACTCTACAAAACTCTTTCCCACTTTGGAAGAGAACAAACAAATAAAAAAAGAGAGAAAAAAAAAGTCTCTTTCTCTCTCTACTTATTTTTGTTTCTCTCTCTTGTCTGTCTCTTTCTTTCTCTCTTTCTCGTACTCTCTCCTATCTTTCTTTCCCAAGCTTCCATGCCCTAACCCTCTCTCTCTCAATTGCTCAGTCGCTGAGGCTGCTCTGCCTATTGGGTTCTTGAGTTGATCCGTTATTCAGATTGCTGGGCTTTTTAACCCATCTGGGTACTTTTTATTTCTCTTCTTTTTGGTCGTTTTTCGGTTGAAATTTATTCGTTTATAGATTTTTGCCAAATTTCTAGCTTTTCCATTTGTTGTTTTGTGCTCATTTTGATGTGAATGTTGATTGCTTGTTGAAAAATCGAGTCTTTAGTTTGGATTGATGTTTGACACAGTTGATATCGTTGAACCAGTTTGTATCTGGTGTTTGAAGTAGTTTTGTTGGGAAAATGGGATTGTGAAATTGGGTTTTGGAGTTAGCATGAGCCAAATGTGTTTTGCATGCTTAGATTCTTGGTGGGTTGATTGTTAAAATTTCGCCGATTTCTTTGTGTTGTGCATTTGAACATTTTGGTGACCTAGAGATTGGGCAATAGGGTTAAGTAGATGGATACAGTTGTTTGGCTTATGATTTGTTTGATGATTTAATGGTTTTGTAGTCAAGTTTGGTTTTTTTATCTTTTTTGCATGTAGCTAGTATTGGATATTTAATAATGTGCCATTCTCATGCTATGAAAAGCTATGTATAGACTTAATTGCACTTGCATGTTTGTATACCCAGTTAATGGTTGATGTGTTTTGTTCATTGTGCTGGTACCAAGAATCTATTTGCCTGGCATTAGAGTTAATATTGATGTTTGAATGTTTGTATGTTTGTACTGTTGGTTGAATTAGTTTTCTGTTTATACTTCCTGACACGCCAGGGGTAGAGCTAGAGCTTGCTAAGATGCGTGGTTTGTTGCCGTTTTGATGTCAAATGCCTGTTTTCTAGTTTTTTAGGTTGCTACAATGTTTAATTAGTTGATTGAAATGAAAAGTATCCTTTAATATGGTCGTTACTGCCGTTCTTATAAACTTGTCATGTTTTGGTCCCTATCGATCTTTGATATTGCTATCTTGCAAGGTCATTAGTAGTTGAGTCAAAAATGACAGTGTTTAATGTAATTTCCTAGCAGATTAGCCCAAAAAATAAAAAATAAAAAAAGGTTTTCATGGCCAAGAAAAGTACATTAGTGAGGAGTCAAGTTTTTTTTTTTTTTTTGACTAATTTGCACATTTTAGGTGCAGGTATGATTTTTTTAGGCATTGCTATTCCAGAAAATGCTGCAGAAACGCTCAGATGACCTCTGCTTTTTTCAATGACTAATGGGTCATAACATGCAAATGGTCATTGCTAAATGCTAATGAAGTATGTGAGACCCAGTTCTGGGAGATGAAAGAAAACAGTTCATCTAATAGTAAAATGATTAACAGAAACTGGGTTTTGAAGCGCAAAAGAAGAAAACTTCCTTATGGGCCGGATGTATCTAATGGTAAAGATGACAATTCAGCTGCATCAGGATCTGCAAGAAATACTTCTTCTGCTAAACGCAAAGTAAAGACTGAGATTATCAATGAGCGATTTTCATCCAAAAAGAAAGGAAATGATGGAGTGAGTTATTTTCTACTGCGATTTTTTCTTTTGAGTCAGTTATATTTGTTGTTTTAGTTTTATGGTATTGGTTGGTTTTGGCCCCTTTTTTTTTTTTTTTTCCAACTGTGTTATCAGTTAGTTATTATAAGTCTTGTTACAATCTGAATACTTAGTGTAAAAATTCCATCTTATTAGAGTTAAATGCACATAGATTGCAACATATATTTTATGTTATTTGAAGGTGCTGATTGTAACATCTATTCAGATGGAGATAATTTCTTTCAGAAACAATGTAAAAACGTCCCTTGTTATTCATTGCATTTGCTTTACACTTCTATTTCTATAGTGTTTGTGCACTTTTAAGGGTTCACTAACTTGTTTTTGGTCTATTCACTGGTCCAGTATTTTTATGAGTGTGTGGTCTGTGACCTTGGTGGTAACTTGTTGTGTTGCGATAGCTGTCCTCGCACCTACCATCTCCAGTGTCTTAATCCCCCTCTTAAGGTATGTTTTGTTTTTCTACTTTATGCTAGCTGATTTTATAATAAAGAAGAATCCTCTGGTTTGATGTACTTATCTGAAGACTTTGTTGATTGCTAAATTTATCATCTGAAGCGTATCCCAATGGGAAAGTGGCAATGTCCAAGCTGTCAGAAAGGCGTTTTACGAGAGCCCACAAGTAACTTGGATACAATTTCAAAACGAGCAAGAACAAAGACTGTTACTATGAAATCCGGTTCTGGAATGAAGTCATCTGAAAGAGAGAAAATATCTCCATATTTTGGAAATACTATTATTGCAAAGAAAAGGTCCTTGACCAAAGGAAAGTCTATTTTAAGTCTTGGAATAAAATCCCTTGAAAAGAAGCCAGTTTCCTCTGAAGTAGATAAGTCTTCCAGTGTCAAGTTAGGAAGCTTACCTGATGGCACTCCTTTAGCTGGTACTTCATCATCATCAAATGTTGAAGATGAAAAAAGATCCAAGAAGTCTCCAGTGGACTCCGAAGATAAGAATTTGACATCTCCTCTGAAGGAAGCATTATCTCCTTCTGAAGTTCCAATATCAGAGCCAGTTGATGAAGCTTCCGTGGCGCTTTCTTCTCCTGATACAAAGCCCAGTTTGGCTTGTGTCAATGGTTCCGAAGGAAATCCTGTTGTACTTGCAATTAGTGCCAAGGGCGAGGAGGCTAGAAAAAGAAAACAAAAAGGTAATGATGAGAAAATTCAAAAGAAGTCCAGGACTGACAAGGGGAAAGGTGTTGTTAGTAATTCTAAACAGCGTGGATCTGGAGTAAATACCGCAAGACCTGGAAGCAGTAAATTGCGAAGAAAGCATAAGTCTGTTAACTCTCGAATTTCAGTATCTTTGTCAAAGGAAGACACTGGAATCAAGAATTCTGATGTCCAGGGCAAAGATGAGGTATCTATCAGTTTATCATCTGTTGGCCTTATCCTTAAATTGTAATTATGGTTATAATTAGTATATTTTTATCTTTATATCTATAATAGCTTGTGTTATCGTGGTTGCTGGTGTGATCCTAATGTTCGATGATGTTGCTTTTGTGTGCATTAGTGCTTGATCAGCTAAATGCTTTATTTATTTATTTGTTTTTTGCAGAAGCTTCTTGAGGATGCTAAAAACCTGCCATGCGATGTGGATAAAGATGGAAATCAGGTGGTTGATACACCGACATGTGAAAATAGTACTATAGCTGAATCCCTGCAGGTAAAAGAATCATTAAAAATAGATAAGTTGCTTTTATCAACGGTTACAAAATGTGTTTTCTCTTGAGTTCATGATCATTGCTCAGCTGATTTTGTGTTCCTTATAAACTGGAACCACAGGTTGATCGAGTTCTAGGGTGTCGAGTTCAGGGTGACGACAATGACTCTTCACATCACTTATCTATGACAGTTGCTGATGACCGTTCGGACGATTTACTAATTTCAGATAACCAAAACCGGGCATCTGAGGAGAATTGTGCGTCTGATCATGAGTTGGATGTGGAAGCTTCTGAACTTCTTGCTGAAAGTACAGGAAATGGTGTAACGAGTGATGCTACAGAAGATTGCATGAAAAATGATGTTAGAGTGGATAAATTACATGTATATAAAAGATGTGTGAATAAAGAAGGTAAAAAAGGGAATGGAATGGATTTGATGAAGAAAAATTGTAAAAATGATGAATCGACTACCCTGACTCTTAAGGGTCAAGATGACTCAATTGTGCCTACAGAGGAGTCCGGGAAAACAAATGAAATAGGGGTCGCAGATGACGGTTTGAATTCTAGCTTGAAAAGTGATGATAAAGCTGAAGTTCCCCAAATTCGTGAAATGAATGTCTCTAATGAAGGCAAGGACAAAAAAGTTGTGGATACAAATGTAGGAAGCGGTGATGATGCTGAAAACAAAATTCAGGAGCCCACCGTTGCCGAACATGCATATGTTGATGGACAGACTGTTCATTATGAATTTTTAGTCAAATGGGTGGGTAAGTCCCATATCCATAATAGCTGGGTTCCTGAGTCCCAGCTGAAAGTCCTGGCTAAGAGAAAATTGGAGAACTACAAGGCAAAGTATGGAACATCTGTCATAAATATCTGCGAGGAGAGATGGAAGCAACCGCAGAAGATAATAGCTCTTCGTTCATCCAATGGTGGTGGTGATGAGGCTTTTGTGAAATGGACTGGACTGCCTTATGACGAATGCACGTGGGAAAGTCTGGATGAGCTTATTGTTAAGAAACGTCCACACTTGATTGATTTGTTTTATCAATTCGAGCATCAAACATTGGAGAAAGATGTTTCTAAGGATGAATTACCAAGGGGAAAGGCTGATTCTCAGCAAAATGAAATAGCTACTCTTGTGGAGCAGCCTAAGGAACTAAAAGGAGGTTCATTGTTTCCACATCAGCTTGAAGCACTGAATTGGTTGCGTAAGTGCTGGATCAAATCCAAAAATGTGATACTAGCTGATGAGATGGGTCTTGGGAAGACAGTATCTGCTTGTGCCTTTATTTCATCATTATATTTTGAGTTCAACGCTACTCTTCCTTGTTTGGTCTTGGTTCCGCTATCCACGATGCCTAATTGGCTTGCTGAGTTTGCATTATGGGCTCCGGACTTGAATGTTGTCGAATATCATGGCTGTGCTAAAGCAAGAGCCATGATTCGCCAGTATGAATGGCATGCCAGTGATCCAAAAGATTTAAACAAGAAAACAGCTTCTTATAAATTTAATGTTCTCTTAACTACATATGAGATGGTCCTTGCTGACTCTTCGCATCTGCGTGGAGTTCCTTGGGAAGTTCTTGTAGTTGATGAGGGGCATCGTCTAAAGAATTCCGGAAGTAAGCTTTTCAGCTTGCTCAATACGTTCTCTTTCCAGCACCGTGTGCTTTTGACCGGTACTCCTCTTCAGAACAATATTGGTGAGATGTATAACTTGCTTAATTTCTTGCAGCCATCATCATTCCCTTCCCTAACTTCATTTGAGGAGAAGTTCAATGATCTTACAACAGCAGAAAAAGTGGATGAATTGAAAAAGCTTGTTTCTCCACATATGCTTCGTAGGCTTAAAAAAGATGCCATGCAAAACATTCCCCCCAAGACCGAAAGAATGGTTCCTGTTGAGCTTTCATCCATCCAAGCTGAATACTACCGTGCTATGCTGACGAAGAATTATCAGATTTTGCGAAATATTGGGAAAGGGGTTGCACAGCAATCAATGCTAAACATTGTGATGCAATTAAGAAAGGTCTGCAATCATCCATATCTCATTCCAGGCACAGAGCCTGATTCTGGGTCGGTTGAATTCCTTCATGAAATGCGCATAAAAGCTTCAGCAAAGCTGACTTTGTTGCACTCTATGCTTAAGATTTTACACAGAGAAGGTCACAGGGTCCTTATTTTCTCCCAGATGACAAAACTGCTTGATATCCTTGAGGACTATTTGAATATAGAATTTGGTCCTAAAACATATGAGAGAGTGGATGGTTCTGTCGGTGTGGCTGATCGTCAAACAGCAATTGCACGGTTCAACCAAGATAAAACTCGATTTGTTTTTCTGTTATCAACACGCTCATGTGGGCTTGGGATTAATTTGGCAACTGCTGATACAGTCATCATCTACGATTCTGATTTCAACCCACATGCTGATATCCAAGCCATGAATCGAGCTCATCGAATTGGACAGTCAAATAGACTTTTAGTGTACCGGCTTGTTGTTCGTGCGAGTGTTGAAGAACGCATCTTGCAGCTTGCCAAGAAGAAACTTATGCTTGATCAGCTTTTTGTTAATAAGTCTGGATCCCAAAAAGAAGTGGAGGATATTTTGAAATGGGGAACGGAAGAGCTTTTTAGTGATTCTCTTAGCACCGATGGAAGAGATACAGGTGAAAATAGTAGCAAAGATGAGGCAGTGATAGATATCGAACATAAGCAAAGGAAGAGAGGTGGTGGTTTGGGGGATGTTTATCAGGATAAATGTACAGATGGCAATAACAAGATTGTGTGGGATGAAAATGCAATTATGAAGTTACTTGATCGTTCAAATCTGCAATCTGGATCAACTGATATTGCTGAGGGGGATATGGAGAACGATATGCTTGGTTCAGTAAAGGTAAAATATTAAACCTTCATGAAATATCTGTTTTGTTTGGTGTGGGGTCTTTAAAGTTTAAGGCGCGCATTTGGTGCTCCAGCTCCAGTTGGAGTTTCTTTTTCTTTTTCAAACTTTTTACAACTCAATTTCAAGTTTACATATCTTTAATTTCAAATTCACATCTATTTTCTCTCCCGTCGATTTTCAAAAAACTTGAACTTGAAAGTCTATAACTTTCTTATTTCAGTCGAAATTAGATGTTTGTTGTGCAAAAATACTCACAACGATGATAGAAATGAAATAAGATTCATATTGTCATTTTTTTGCGAACCTATTTCAAATTTATACACTACTTAAATATCTCTGTTCATATTAAATGTACATCATAACTAAACATACATTTCAAAACATTCACTCATTTCCCAAAAAAAAAAAAAAAAATCCATAGCTCCAACTAGAGTTGAAGTTTTAAACGTCCCCTAAATCTGATGTCAGAATTCATATGAAGAAACTCATTTGAAGAATTGGATGCTATGATATTATTACTAAATGCTATAAAACTCGAAGTATATTGGGCTTATTTTGTAGAAACTAGAAAGATCTATAAAAAACAAATAGTGTAGAAAAGAAACAAATAGTGTGCAATATACCGGACAGAAAAAAAACCATAGAAAATCGCTTTTGCTTTATATAACTGTTTCAATTCGTATTTTGATCAGTCTCTTGAGTGGAACGATGAACCGACTGAAGAACAAGGAGCAGTTATACTAAATGCTATAAAACTAGAAGTATATTTGGCTTATTTTGTAGAAACTAGAAAGATCTATAAGAAACAAATAGTGTAGAAAAGAAACAAATAGTGTGCAATATACTGCACAGAAAAAAAAAAACATAGAAAATCGCTTTTGCTTTATATAACTGTTTCAATTCGTATTTTGATCAGTCTCTTGAGTGGAACGATGAACCAACTGAAGAACAAGGAGCAGCTGAATCTCCTGGTGTGAACGATGACATGTCTGCACAAATTTCTGATAAAAAGGAGGACAACGTGGTTGCTGTTACTGAAGAAAATGAGTGGGACAGGCTATTGCGTGTGAGGTAAGAACGTCTCCCATGGGTTTCTATTAGCAGAGGTTTTTGCTTATTTTATGCTCTTCTTATCTGCTTATGTCATTGGGTCCAGATGGGAGAAATACCAAAGTGAAGAGGAAGCAGTTCTTGGTCGTGGGAAGCGTCAACGAAAAGCTGTTTCGTATAGGGAAGCATATGCTCCACACCCTAGCGAAACATTGAGTGAGGTAATCATGTGGTTTTTTAAAGAACATGATCTGTGTTTGTTTAATTCTACTGAATCATTGTACAAATGACTTTTGATTGTGGATGATTGAGCTTGTTAGATAGTCGTTGTTGTTTTCCAATAATTTATTTTCTTGGTTTAGTGATCATGATTGTTGGGATACAGTTATACAGAACTTCTCATATCCTTGTGCTTAAATTTTGTACAAAGAATTCTGTGTTATTAATTAGGAACGGGCTGTTTGGCTATTTTATTCAACACGAAGAAATTAAGCGAATTACAGATATAATGACAGACAAATATAGAGGTCTGCTAGCTCTACTCTCTATTACTCCTGACTTCTTTCCTATCTCTTCCTCTTATTACTCTCCCCTTATATACTATCTCTTCTTCCTTTACAAATTTCCCCGAGTTCCCGCCTTTGCTAACCGCCTTAACCATTCTCATAACAAACTCCTAGAGATCCACACCTTAATCATTCTAAATATTATTCTACCCTTGTTGACGGTTACGCCTCACGTAAGTGAAGTGGACCGGAGCCCTAACATTCTGTTAAGATGGTAGAGAGTAAAGACTAGAAGCTGTCGAATATCTCATATCCTTGTAAATAAATGTTGGATGAAGAATTCTGTTAAAACGGTAAAAACTAGAAAATACTTGGAAATTTTTGAAAACGAAGGAATTTTATTATCATTATTTTTTAAATAGGTGGCTGTAATCCCTGAAGCTATTTTGGAAGCAAAATCTTTTCAATCCAGATCCATCTGCACGTTAATAAGACCCAGAATTAAACATTCGAGAAACCTAATCAAAAGATAGTTAAGTACAAGTCTCTTTGTTGTATCTAACCGTGAAGAGTCCACGGGTATTCCATTGTCTTTGTTTTCAATAGATTGGAAAAGTCTTATAGGTCTTGCTTTTTTTTTTTCCCTTCATTGTTAAGAGATGGGAACCTTTCGTTTTCACCTATTTATAAGATTCTACTAGTTAAAAAAAAAAAAAAAAAGGATTTTTGCTATACATTAAAAGGGAGAAATTTGCATATCTCACCTTACAATTAAGTCAGTGCATGGTAATATTTCTACCAAACAATCTTTTCATGCAAAGACTTTCAAATCAATAGTTGGTACAGATACAAAAGAGAGAATTAGCTTAGGATTTTTGGACATATTTCCCATTTGAAGAATTTTAAACAATTTAGGACTGAAAATTCTTGAAAAAGAGAGCTTTTGACAGGTCACACTGTGAATGCTAAAGAATTTTGTCCCGGACATCTGAACTACATGGGGCAGAGTTCTAATTGGTATGTATGCTGTTGGTTTAAATTGTTTGTTCTTACAACAGAGTGGTGGTGAGGAGGAGCAGGATCACGAGCCAGAGCCAGAGCCTGAGCGGGAGTACACACCTGCAGGCCGCGCACTGAAAGCAAAGTAGTAAGTACAAGTTCAACAAATGTATTGGTTCGTTTGATTTGGTGAAGTGTCATGTACTCATCGCCGAACACTCTAGCGACAAATGATATGAAAACATGATTTGATCCTTAATGTCTTGTTTTCATTGAGCAGTGCAAAGCTCCGTGCGAGGCAAAAAGAGCGTCTTGCTCGGCGGAATGCGATTGAAGAATCTCATCCAACTGAACAATTGCCACTTGAGTCGGCTCCCCCGTGTCCTCCCAACAATGCTGAAGGTTGCAGCGAGCAAGCTTCTGGACCAGTTCAATCTGCCACAGAGAAGTCTTTAATAATTGACTTAGAGGATAAACAATATGACGTTCCCAAAAGGAAGTCTGATTCTCCTTTGAGGCTTGGGAGGCTATCAAAGAACAAAACTAGTTGTCATCTTGATCGATCTGTTAACCCTCTTGACCATCCCTCCCCCGAAATGTTCCTTACAAGCCACCAGCTTGCAGGAACAAACTATACTAACTCACCATTCACCAGCAATTTATTACCCGTTCTTGGGCTTTGTGCTCCTAATGCTAATCAAATTGATTCATCACAAAAGAAGTTTGCAAGATCAAATGAAAGACAAAGTCGACCAGGAGCTGGACCAGAGTTTCCGTTTAGTTTGGCTCCTCAGCCCGGCAATATGATTGAGACAGACATAAATGTTGAGACTCTTACGAATAGAATGAAATTATCAGATGCTTCGCCAGATTTTTCACAACAGCATTTTAAGAGTGGCATCCCAGATGGACGTCTTCCACTCAGCCTGGTATTCTTTTGCTCTCTGTTTGAGACTTCGAGTTTTTGTTATAAAAAAGTAGTATTTTAGTAACAGGTATGATTGAGAACCTTTATTCGATCGTAGTTTCCTGTCTAAGAAATGGTTTTTGATCATTTAGAATGTTCTGGTCCTACTTTTTCTGATTTTCAGGATAAGATGCCATTGCCTAACTTACCATTTGATGAGAAATTATTACCAAGATTCCCACTTTCATCTAAGAGCATGCCAAGTTCACATCTAGACTTCTTGCCTAGTTTTTCTTTGGGCACCAGAGAAGAATCTGCGAATGGCTCTTTGCAAGATCTTCTGACAATGCCATTTTTGCCCAATTTAAAATTGTTCTCACAAGATGCACCGAGATTTAATCAGCAAGAAAGGGAGGTGCCTCCTACCTTGGGCTTGGGACACATGCCTACTTTGTTTTCATCGTTCCCTGAAAATCATAGGAAGGTTCTGGAAAACATAATGCTGAGGACAGGTTCGGGATCAAGCAACTCACTTAAGAAGAAGTCTAAAGCAGAAGGCTGGTCAGAAGATGAACTTGATTTCCTGTGGATTGGGGTTCGTAGGCATGGGAGGGGAAATTGGGAAGCAATGCTCAGAGACCCCAGGCTAAAGTTTTCGAAGTACAAAACATCAGATGACTTGTTGGCCAGGTGGGAGGAGGAACAACTTAAGATTCTAGATGGCTCGGTTTATCCAGTGCTGAAATCTACCAAGTCAAAGTCTAAATCTTCGTCATTTCCTGGCATTTCTGATGGAATGATGGCAAGGGCACTACAAGGAAGTGGATTTGTTATGCGACCAAAGTTTCAATCCCACCTGACAGACATGAAATTAGGTTTTGGGGATCTCGCACCCAATCTGCCCCATTTTGAAACATCGGATAGATTGGGTTTGCAAAATGAAGCATTACCCCCTGTTCCAACCTGGTATCACGACAAATATTGTGCAAATATCTCTGGAGATTGTTCCGCTGGGCCTTCTGATAGACCAGGAACTTCAAATATTCCCGTTGAGAAGCCTTTTCTACTCAATTCTTACGGTACCAGTTGCTTAGGCTCGATTGGTCTGGATTCCTCTGGTAGCCATGATGCAAGAAGTAAGGAAGATGAACGGGTTGGGAGTAAGTGCGGAAAGTTGCCTAGTCTTCTGGATAAATCACTAAAATTTTTGCGTGATTCCACCAATAATTTAGGCAGCAGTGAATCCACAAGTATGACAGTGGCAATGCCTCCCGACCCTAGGAGAGGGCTCTTGCATAAGAAGGGGGAGGATGTAGCTGGAACTAGCTCTTCAAAGGACAAGCTGCCTCATTGGCTACGGGAAGCTGTAAGTGCCCCAGTAAAGCCTCCGGAGCCGGAGCTGCCGCCCAATGTATCAGCAATTGCACAATCAGTTCGGTTACTATATGGCGAAGACAAACCAACTATTCCTCCATTTGTTATCCCTGGCCCTCCTCCTCCTCTCCCGAAAGATCCAAGGCGGAGTTTAAAAAAGAAAAGGAAACGGAAGCCACCTCTATTAATGCGAGTTCCTCCGGATTTTGCTGGAAGTAGCCGGGACTTCCTCCTCGGGGACAATGCTTCAAGCTCTATTCCCTTGGCCTCACCATTTTCACTGCTTCCGCAATCAGCATCAAGGGTTGGATCTGACCTGAACTTGCCTCCACTCCATTTAAACGCTATGATTCCCTCATCCTCGTCATCACATGTGAAGCAGCAGAAGAAAGCAACCGCTGGACTGTCCCCATCCCCTGAAGTGCTTCAGTTGGTAGCATCCTGTGTTGCTCCGGGCCCACATCTTCTGTCTGTTTCTGGCAGAACAAGCTCAAGCTTTCTCGACAACAAGCTTACACTACCAACACCTGTTGACCAAGCGGGATGTTCGGACTCGCAAAGTTTAGTTGGAGAAAAAGAGGATAAGCAAGATTCATCTCTCAAAGTACAAGCTTCAATTCCAGAAGATAAAGTAGATGATTCTGAAAGTGGAGATTCCAGCAAAACTCATTCGGATCCTTCCAGAACTGACAAGACTGATGAACCCGATATAGAGGAAATGTCTTCTGAAGGAACTGTTTCGGATCATCCTTTGAGTGACCAGGAGTCATAGCTGTAATATGGGAACTGAAAATTGAAACGGAAGATATTCTTTGGTACTGCTAAAAGCTCTTCTCCAATGTGCTCAAATTTTTGTAGATGTTAAAGCGAGTGATAGCTTTGCCAATATAGGATTTTTCAGAACATCTTGTGTAAAGCTTCTGTTAGAGAATGAAAAATATAGTGCTTCCTTGTTTCATTGCCTCTTCGATTCATGAGCCTTCTTTTCTCCTTTCATGTCTCACCAGTAAGACCATGCGTTAAGAACGATACATCTTTGAGGATTTAGCAGAGAAATGGTGTTTGACTTAAAGAATGTTATTTTCTCTATCGCCTTGGAATAGAGGCTTGAAAAAAACATGACTCATTGAAATATGAAGCGCCATTAGGACATCAACCATCGAAGAATGAAGAGTTCAAAATGAGACGTCTTATGCTTGACCGATGACCTCGGGTGCATGCAGGGTAGATGGCATCACTTCGGGGAATAGAATGTGCAAGCATTTTGTGCAGTCTTGACCTTGCCTTTCCCCGCATTTGTTTCGATTTTGTTGAGGGAATTTGGGAAGGAAGTTGTTTTCTTATGATAAAGCTTACACGACTCTTTTCAACTCCCTTTCCCACATTTATTTCCTTGGTGTGGGTGTGCCTCAAAAAAAACATTTCACGTCAAATGTTCGACCATTTCTTACACAATTCATATATAGAAGAATGATAGTTGGGTATCATAAAAAGAAACACATATTCTTACGTAGATGAAGGTCATTTGACTGAAAGTCAATCCAGTCCTGTTTTCCAAGAAAACTAAAAGTCATCGGTGCTAAACATTGCTAGTGATAAATATGTATACATTTGAGAAGGGAAAACTATGAAACTAGAACTTTTGAAGGAAATAAAAAGTTATATTATTACTGAGAATTTGATAGTGTCCTCAGAGAAGAAATATTCGTCCTTCCGTTGTTTTTTACATAGCATTAAAGTCATAGGTGTTATAGAAAATAATTGTGTTAAAAGTAACCTATGATTTGCTTTTCAAATTTTGCCGCTCTGTAGTTTTTAAAATCTACAGCAGAACTATGCTAAAGCAATTTGTAACTTGCTTTTTTCAAATTCTATAAATGGACAGTAGTGGCAGTAGGTTTTAGAATTTGCAGCGTAAAAATAGGGTGTTCAAGGGAACTAAAAAAGTATAGATATATATATTTTTTTCATTGGCTTTTCCTGTCCAATTTGTGATTGGAACCAGACTCTTTCCTCTGGTTATATTAGCCGATGAGAAGAGAACTTAGATCTACAAACTTTCTTTATGATTGCTAAAAGTGCAGAATAGACAAATAAAGAAAAATGATCTTGTCACTGTAATTGAAAATACATTGTGGTATTTTTTGAGATAAGGACAAATCATATTATAGAAATGTCATTCTTTTTTAACTATAGTAAAAATAAAGATAAAGATAAATATTGTGATTTTTGGATAAATAAGTCTATTAGTCCCTCAGCTCTTAGTAAAGATGTCGTTTGGCTCCAAGTTATTATTATTATTTTTATTAAACGGTCCCTAATCTCGTAAAAAAGGAGCAATGGGGTCAAACTCTAACACCGTTTAAAAATTCACAGTTTTACACCACGTGAGTTGCACATGAGTACAGTTATAAATAACATATTAAAATGGTTGAAAAACCATTACAGTTTTTTTTTTTTTTTGGAAATGAAAATAGTTTCCTTTTTGTTTTTTTAAGGTAGGAATGAAAATAATTTCAGTTCTAATTAAAAAAAAAAATTTTAACCCAAAAAAAGGAAAACCAAAGTCCACCAATTTCGTTCTAAAGCTTAAATGTAGTTAATTCCTTTTTTTTTTTTTTTAATTGTTAATTCCTGAATCAAGCAATATTTAACCTAATAACAGGCTCGTACAATGAAATGAGCTCGGATTCGGGGAAAAAAAAAAAAAATTATAGAATCCTTCTTGAAGACTTTACCCGGAAAAATCAAATCTTCCTTTAGACAAAAACGAGCATTGGTGACCGCGATTTTGCTGTGGTGCGTTGTAAATTGTTATATAATATATGATTGATGAAATATTAAATATAAGCTATATTATATATATTATATCAAAATATTTTACAATAAGGTGATATTTGTTTGAAATATAATAAAGTATTTACATAATTGTAGAATTTTAAATATTATATCACAGTTACAGTTTTTGTTTGCTTCTTTTCAGTTTCTCTGTCACTGCAATAAAATCAATAATTAATTTAGAAAAATAAGAAAAAGTAACATTTTTTATATTATATTTAATTGATCATAATAAATTAATTACCTGATTAGTTTTCATTTTGTTGATGGTTCTGTTATCTTTGTTTTGAAACTAAATCAATAAAAAATATTATTATTTAAGTGAGGACTGTTTTTATTATAATTCAGTAAATAAAGTGTATTTTAGCAAAAATTTGTTATCTTGTTATAGCTTTTTTTTAGATCAGGTGTCTTTAAATCTAGTTGTGCTATTGTTGGTGATTGTGGTTCGGGAGTTGTTGACGATGGAAGGAGTAGAGATGTATGTTCATCATCATCAAATATTCTTAATGCAATAGTGTCAATGAGTTCTCCTCTAGGCTTGAAGTAAAGTTGAAATATATTTGTCTAGCCTTTTAGTTGTTCTATTTAATACAGAGCACGGTTTTTTTTATCAGTGCTTGAGCTGCTCCTCTAAATATTGTTATAATTATACATCCTGTTTCATCCTTGTATTTAATTTGTACCTGTTAAGAAAAAAATTTTAATGAGTGGTTTATAATATATTACATAATGTTATATAAATAAATTTATTAGGAAGAGAGTAATGAAAGATATCTAATTATGTTTCGTACCATGGAGTTGGTAGCGAAGTTAAATGTCTAATTATGTTTCGTACCATGGAGTTGGTAGCGAAGTTAAATGTCTGTGAGTGTCACATCACCATCCACTGCTTGTTTCTCTGACTTGTATGTAATATTGGTAGCAGGAGTTGTAGTACCAACCTTATTATGTTTCAAATTGGTATATTGTTACCTTTATTGTAAATTTGACTCCCTGTATATATAATAGTTAGATGTTGTTTTTAGTTATAGTAAATAATTACATTTTGATCAATATTGTTTTAGTTATACTTACCTAATGTTTTAAACGATCTAATTTATTTAATTCATCAATAGTTTTTCTGTTTTCTAGTTTTTGCTGTCTAATTGATTGGACTTGCTTGATGGAGGCTAGTACAAAATCAATGTTTTGTGTTGTATGACGAAACTTATGCATGCAATAGATCAAAAATTATTATTTAACAATGATTAACATTATTTGGTTTGACTATATTTAAAGTAAAGATAATAAATATTTGTTACCTTGTTTTTAATATTTTCGTTTCTGGTGTAGTTAAGTCTATGTAATATATTGTAACGCTGGGACTGGCAACATATACGCTTCTTGTTTACTAGGAAAAGTTTTGGTGAGCATTGTGTATTCAATATCGTGAGATATATATATATATCTATGCATATAATAATTATAGTTGGCAATTATCTAGATATTGTTTTAATTTCATTAAAGTGAAAATTAATACTACTGGATCTTTCATTGTCTTTAAAATATTTGTATCACATTTTACAGCTGTCTATCCCCATAAATTACCTATAGTTTTCACTCCTAGAATTAGGGAAATATAATATAAAAATAATATCGAAACAGTTAATAAAGTGCTACTTGTAACATGCATTGTAAAGGTTATTCGTTTGATTACTTGATATTTTGTATTGTTAGTGTACGTCTCAATGTCATTCTACCTTGACATTTGTTTGTTCGATTTCTTAGACTTTAGTCAACATTCCTATGAGATCTGATGTAAATACAATTTAAATAGTTATTGTAAAAAAAAAAAGGTGAAACTACATTAAAATGTATATGTATAAATTAATAGGAAAATGTTAATACCTGTTAATACTTCATTAATATATATTTTTAGTGACAATTGGTCAAATTCTGTAAAGTAAAATTTATGCATGGGAATATCTGGTTTCTCTTCTATTATTAGGATAAAGGATGTTGCTTTTACAAATTGTAACATCACACAATGAGGCATAATTCCGTATCTTGATTTGTTTGGTGTAACGTTAAAATTACTAATTTGATATGTTTGTCTTTTTCTACTAATTTTTGGGACAAATAATTAACATTATGGGCTCTAATTGATCTATGGATTGCTTTATATTGCATTTTATAAGAGTTTAATTATTTATTATATCGTGTGTTATGGAATTACATAATGCAATACATATGTTATTTTGTTTAAATTATATTAGAATATGATATAAAATGATGTAGGAAAAGATTCTTATCTCATTATTAACTATGCAGTCCAAGCTTATTAGTCTTCTTGTTGCATAATTGTTGTTTTGCCACAGTCTACAGACGCGGGCTTCTATTGCTCCATATGAGTCATTTGATTTGAGAGAGCGTATTGGTGTTGTCATTTCCATGGAAGGGGAAAAATTTTTTAGGATGCAATCATATGAATGACAAATGTAAATCTTCTATAAGCAAGTTGTAACTATGTATATATGAATTGATTTTAATATAATATATTAATAATTTTTAGTTAGTTATATTATTTTTATAATTATATAATGTTATGCAAAATTTATTTGTAAACAATATTTTTAATATGATTTGGATGTTTATTAATTTGGCCATGAATTAATATATATAATCCTTTAGGAGTTGTCATTTTTGATAAAGATATATATAATTGACTATGCATAAAAATTTTATTTTCTAAATAAATGCCAACTTTATTTAATGATTGTCCTTGACTTTTATTTATTGTCATAGCATAATAAGTTTTTATAGGAAATTGTCATCTTTTTAGTGCAAAAGGCCATTTAGGTTCATTTACAATCATTTCTATTCTTAGAATATAAACTTTTTCATGTGGATTATTTGCATTTATAATTTGTGCTTCTATAATTATATTTGTTCATTGTGTAATAATAAGTCATATTCCGTTACATAGACCCATAGATTAATTTAAGTTTCTTAATAACATAATGAAAATTCCAATTTTAAGATTTAAATCATGTGATTGTATACCGTTGAAATTTAATGTATGCATTAATTCTAGAGGATATAACAGAATAAGTTCATTTATATTTTGACATGAAGACATTATTGTCTTATAACTATAGTAAGATCTTGATTCACCTGATATCAAAGATAATATATATTTATTGATATCATCAGTTATTTTATTTTTAGTTGTTATTATTACTCGTTGTCATACGTATTCAATGTTACTAAAATTTTTGTCGATATTCTTGTGTATTATCTTTGAGATTTTTTCAATTGGATTTGTTTCATAATTTACTATGTATTTTTCTGGTATTTTAATCTATGTAGCATCTTCATTTTCTGAATCTTTTATGCTTTCAGCCGTCTCATTTCCAGCTGCTAATATACAATTTGAGAACTCATTAATTTCTATTTTTTTCTTGTTCTATAATTGTAAGATGTTTTAATCGCATATTTTCTGTTAATGTCAATATTTTAAAATATGACCATAGATAAGAGTTATTTATGCTTGCATTTGTTATGTATTCTTTTGTTCCTAAAGGAATAACAAGTAAAATTTGTTAAAAATCACCGCCTAATATAATACTTATTCCACCGAATGGTTTGTTGAAATCATTTTTTAAATCTTGAACTATTTTACCTAAGGCTTCGAAACAATGTCTGTTATTCATAGGTGCTTCATCCCATATTATTAATGATGTTTTTTCAATTAATGTTGCTAGTTGAGTTCCTTTTTTGATATGGTAAGTGGAAATTTATCTATAAATAATGGTATTTGGAATATTGTGTGTGTAGTTCTATCTTTAGGTAATAAAAATAAAATTATTCCTGAAGATGCAACTGCTATAACAATTTCGTTGTTTGATCTTATTTTAGTTATGATTATATTCTACAGATATGTTTTGCTAGTTCCTCCATGCTCGCATATAAAGAGTAAATTTTGTTTTTCGCTATTAAGGGATTTTATAACGTGTTCATATATATATATATCATTGTTCATTATTTAAATTTTGTTCTAAGATAATATTTTCTTCTTTTAATTTGTTTATGTTATAGTTAAGTTCTTCCCGTAAGAGTTTGTTATTTAAATTGTCGATTAATGAGCAAGTGGGAAGGGATAAATTAAAATTTGTTAAAGTAGATGAGTACAGATTTAATAATATTTCTAATTCATATAATATACATAGTTATATAATTCATTTTCTATTATTTGAAAATTTTAATTATCGAATAAGGTTTTAATTTTATGCACAATATCATCTGTCATAAGTTTTCAATACTTTTCAAGTAATTTTATTGGATTGTTTGTATTAAAATAATAAAATTATTATAAATAATTGTTGTAGTTGATTTGATGTTGACCAAAATGAAGCTTCTAATATTGACTTGTCCAATTCTTTATCATCTCCTAATAATCTCAATGCATTACAAGCTACTTGATTTGTTGGATATGTTATATTGTTAATTGTTTATAGTGATTCATAATTTGTTGAGCCTCTTTGATGATTTAGCAATAATTTTAAATAATATGATTCTCTAAAGCCTGGATGAATATAAAAAGCTCTTCTAATTGTATGCATTGTTTGCCTAGGAGTCCAAATCTTTTCTTTGTTATTCCACACCTATGTAGTTAGGAATTCTAAATAAGAAAGTTCTCTAGCTTTTATATTAGATTTATTTACTTCCATCCATTCTGTTAGAGTTATTTTATGAATAACTGGTTGTCATATTACAATTGTAAGATGTTGGTTTGCATGAAAAATTATATTTTGTATTCGTGGTAAATGAATAAATAGCCACTGTACGGCTGAATTTTTATTATGTATTGGGTATTCATATAATCTCCATATAGTTTCGTATGGTGTTATATATTGGTAGTTAATATAATTTTTGATTTCGTTTATTTCTTTATAAATAATTTGTCCACTTTGTTCTGTACATGTATTTTTTTCTATTACTGCTCTTTTTCTATCTGGACCTTTTGTTAAGTATTTGAATAAATATTTTATAAGCATTGATTGAGAACAAGCTTCGAAATTTATATAGGCATAGAATTTTATGCATAAGTTTTTATTATATGGAACCACAAATCTATTGTCTAATTTAATACCTTCTTTTCTACATAAAAATTTGTATTTCTATGTTTGTAATTGATAAATCTATTTTCTTTTATAGTTGTTTCATTTCTTATTTGTTTAGGGAAATTTTTAGAGTACAATGAATTTTTCATGCAAGGAGCATTTGTTTTAGCAAGATCACATGGTCCATGTATTATAAATTCTACAACAATATTATATCCTTCTTGGTCTTGTATAGGATCGGGTATTTCTATAGAAATAAATTTGTTTATTTGTGATGGTTACACTATAGCCAAAATAGAAAATGGCAGTGTGGTAGGTCACGTTTTTGGAACTCAACGACGTATAAATCTACATAACAAAGTTAAATACCAAAAAACAAAAAAAAAAATTAAGAAACAAAAAACAAAAAATGAAGTTACTAAAGTGTATTTGTGATAACCGGGAATTTTAGATTCTCGAATTATGTTAAAATTGTATGTGTATAACAATTTTAATAAATAAAATGTGAAAAAGTTGTATTCCAATACTGTTGTGAATAGTGTAAAAATGTTCTGGTAGTGTTAAAAAGTGTGAGTTCAGGAATGGAAAATCTTACTGGACATAATTGGGTGAGACTGTGACGCCTTAAATTTTATTTAACGGTCAATATATAATTTAAATAAAATTAATATGCCAAAAATTAATTAAAAATCTTTTGGAAACCCTAGGTTGGTTTCTTAGTCAAATTCCACTCAAAAAGTCAACAATTTTGACTTCAAAAACCCTAAAATATTCGGCCATTCCTTGGGATTTTAATTAAAATTTAAATTCCACAAATCCAAGGAGGATTCAAACTCAAATTTCATCCCTTAAATGTAAAGAAGAAATTCGGCCCTAAAGTGTAGGAAATAAAGAAGATTTTATTTGAATTAAAAGTTAGGTCAAAACTCAATCAAAATTCAAATTATTTTTCCTTAAAAATTAATGGGTAATTTTGGTCACTTAAGGAGAAGTAAGGAGAGAAAAACCCTAGCCTCAAAACAGCACAAAATTTCCCCTTTTGCCCCTCAAAATATTCGGCCAAGCAAGGAAGAGAAAGGGAAAGAAAAACCTAGTATAAAAACCCTCTTTTAACTCTCATTCACCTTTCCTTTCACTCTCAAAATTCGGCCAGCCTCCCCTTGTTTCCTCTCTGAATTTTTCTCTCCCAAAACACACCCAAAATAGCAGCAAAACCTACCTAAAGGTAGCTCAAAGATTCAACAATTTTTGAGACAAAAATAAGGTGAGAAATCAACTTTTTTCCTTCCTTCTCCTTTTGATTTTAAATCCAAAATTTATATGGTTTTTCTCCACTGTTTTCCCTACTGTTTTGAAGACTCCAACACTCACACAAATTCAGCCAAAAAGGAGACCAAGCATCAAAAATAATGCAGCACAAACAAGGTGTGATTTCTCTCTCTAAAACCCTAAAAATTTTGCCTCATTGATCCCCTTTCAAAAACCCTATTATCACATGTGTAAATTTTATGATTTTTGCCAATTTGATTCTTGGGTTGTGTTAATGACATATAAATAAGGTTCTCCACAAAATTTCGTGATCGTTGGATGAAAATTGAATTGGTTTGAGGCTAATTGAAATTCGGACAGGAAAAACAGAAATCTGGAAAATTACCATATAAACAGTAAATTTGTGTCAGCCATAACTTGAGGTTTAAAAATGATTTTCGAGTAAATCTTGAGCCTAAAATTAAATTCAAGATGTCCCCTAAATGCCTGAAAAATTTCAAAACCAAACCCATCCGTTGAACTAGTCAAAATATTTTTCTAAAATAGGCGGATAGAACTGCTAGTTTTTGAACTGAAACTGAAATCCTGATTTTATGCCTGAAAACAACCCCTCGGATTTTGGCCTAGTTAAATGACCAAACGATATCTAAAAATTATAAAAATCATATGGAATTAAAGCTACGGATGTCTAGTTTAACATATTAAAAATTTAGAATTTTTGGGATTAAAAATGAATTAATATTGATTTTATAGTCAGCCTAGGTCAGTCTGCCCATGACCAGTAATATCCTAACTTTGAGTTTTTCACAAATTTTTTTTAAATCCCAAATGTTTATAAAACATTTTAAAATCCTTTTGTGGCACACTAAAATGATTGGATGATTAGGTCTAGACCTAGACTGATCATATGTTGTGATTATAGGATTTATTTGACGTTTTTGCTTGATTTGTGGATCACGTCATCGCAACGCTTGTGCGATAATCAAGGTAGGACTTTCTAGCCTTTTCTGGGAGTAGTCAAGTGTTTTAAATTTTCCTGTTTTATTGATGGCATGCTGTTTTCAATTTATGAAATTATTATACTGTTTTTGATGAAATAAACGCATGCAACGTGTTTTGTAATAAAAGTGTATTTTAAAGCGTGTTTTGATTAATGGCATAATATAACTTGGTAAATACCATCTTTTGAATAATCCGGTGAACATAATTGAGCTCTAGTTCACGATCATTATAAATGATGCGTGCGTCCTAAAGTTGACACCATGGGGGAAGGTCCCTAAACCTGCGCAGGGCCGTCGGCCTATTTAGACCGTAACGAGATGATCTAGGATAATTCAATTTGAGGCACGTATATTATAATTACGACAAGTCCTCACTCAAAATATGATGGTTTATTTTAATGATTTAATTTTTTAATATTGGGGCACGTATATTGCAGTTACGCTAAGTCCTCAGCAGAATAAAACTAGTATTAAAAATGTTTTTCACGAAATTGTTGATTATTTTTTTGGAAATGATTATTATGCCATGTATTCTTAAATTGTTGATTGTTTTTGAAAACGAATATTATGTCATACTTTTAAATGTTACCTGTTTAATCCACCTTTGTTTCTGTCCTACTGAGCCAGCGCTCATGTCCCTTTTTCTTTGTGATTTCGAAATGACTACTTCAAGGTGCGGGAGGTAGCAGTTCCGAAAATCGTTGAGCTATTCGTTTCTACCAAAGATGATGCTATCCGTTTTCTCCATCTTCTTCTTTCTGTTTCTCGTTCTGATGTAATGAAACCTTAAGTTTGGACTTTATTTCACGTTATTTAAATTTCATGCTTGGGAATATTTTATGGTTAGTAATTTATTTTGAAGACCGATTTTGTGTTTGATTTCCGCATTAAAAAGTATTTATTTTCTACTTTATTTTATTTTGTGGTTATGATGCTACTTTATAAATAATTAGGCTTAGCTAAATTATAATGTTGACCCGTTTTTCGTAATAAATGTTTTCCTTAAATCCCAGGTTGATATTATAATTTGGCTGCCGTGTCACGTGTCTAAATTTTGGGTCGTGACAGAGACAGTTCGAAATTAGAGCCGAAAACCCTAGAGAGTGCATTGAAATGTACTAAAATAATAGAAATTTATGGTAGAGAATTCTAATCAAACGGAAGCAAAATAAGACAAACCGATCGCACTGGAGGCGCTGAGAACTCGCCTACGCGATTTCGATAAAGTTCCGTTCGGATCGGATTATGGTCAAAAATTGACCACGAATTAATTAATGAATTAATATGAATAGTTGATGACATCACCTTGATGATGTCATAATACAAATTATTTTTCTTAAAGTTAGAAAGAAATTTTGAAAGGTATATGGTGTAGATTAGCCTACTTTATGATCAATGACTAAGATCATGCCAAAAAGCCATTAAAAAAATTTTGTAAAAAAATTTAAAAGGCCATTCGGCCACTTGGAAAGGGAGAAGAAAAAAATTTGATTTTTACCCCAAAATCTTTACTTTTTAGTCCTTGAACAATTAGGAAATTGTTGGAAAAAAATTGTAAAAAAGCCCTTGGTTTTGCCTATAAATAGGCATCAAAATTCAAGCAAAAAAATGGAAAAACCAACTAAACTCTTGCTCTTTTCCTTCAGCCCAAAACCGTGACCTTTACCCCCCTTAAACCAAAAATTTTGTTTTCAATTTCACATCAAATCTAGCTTGAATTGCATCTCCAATCTCAAGGCATCAACAAATCAAGGTAAGCTTCAAATTTGAAGCATTTTTCCTTGATTTTTCATAGAAAATCCGTGGGTTTGGAGGGTTGAAAAATAATTAAAAAAATTGTTGATTTGATGATTCTATGATTGGTTTGATGTTGTAGTATTTAAAGCATGAATTAGGATTGAAAAACAAGCAAAAATTTTGCATGTTTCCCTTGAAAATCCGTGGCTTCAATGGTGTAAAAATTTCATGAGTTTTGTTGTTTTGATTTAGTATTAATGTTCATTCAATTATGTGTTGAATTAAGCATGAATTGGAATAAAGAAACAAGAAAAGTTTGATGTAAATTTCTTGCTAAAACCGTGGGCAAGAACATTATGAAATGAGAAATTTTTAATGTTGAAAAAAGGTTGATAAAAACCCTAGGAAAGAGAATGAAATTTTCTATGTGTTTATGCATAAAATCCGTGGCTATAACTAGGGTTAGAATGCATGTTTTGCTAGGTTTTGAATGTTGTTTTATACATGGGAACGCCTAAGAATGATCTGATGTGATGAAAATTAATTAGATGTGATTAACTAGCAAACCAAGGCTAATTTGAAAGAAAAATGTTGTGATTTGTGTTGATTCCTAAATGTTGAATCATATGGAAAATTTTTATACAAAGTTTGAAAACTTTGTATAAAATAGGTCTCTGGTATAGTACTTGGCAGGGACAAAGGTTCTGAGGCGTACCTAATGCCGGGAAACCTAAAATATAAGAGGAAATGCTGCCGAAATTTCTAAAATCGGCTTAAGGGTATTTCGGGAAACGAGGGGTAAAAATATTGAACTCGGGAAGGAAACCGAGACCCCCCGGTGAATTATGATTAGAAATGGAAAACCAACCCAAAAGGAATAGTAAACTGGCCCTAAATCACTAAAATGCCTAAAACAGGAAAAAAATTCATGTTAGGGGTATTTTAGGAAACGAGGGAAAATTTTAGGTCGGGATAGGAAACCTGAGCCTCTAGAGGACCGAGGGTCGGTGACGGAATAAATAACGTTTAATAAGTAGTGAAAGGGTCATTTGAGGCTCCGAAACGCTCGAAAAATGAAAAAACGACCCTAGGTGATGGATGAATAGTAACCAGGGGTCGGGAAAAATGAAGTTGAGATTTTGCAGTAATTTAAGCTGTAAAATGATACAAAAGCTTAGGAAATATTATTTTAAAATAATTAGGCTTAGAAAATTTGGAAAAAAATGATAGAATGAAACGAATTACGATCCCGAGACCCGTTAGGGGTAAAATGGTCATTTTGACTAAAAATTTCTGAAAAGGCACGGAAAGAATCCTAAAAGACCTAGAATAACTTAGATAAAATTCTAAAGCTCAAAATAAAGATTATAGAGTTAAAAGTCTAAAAATTTTAAGGAACACGGGCGTGTAAAGGGATACACGGCCGTGTATAGGAAAAATCTTATAGACCCGAGAGGTACACGGGCGTGTTGCAGACCGTGTACCACAAACAAAATTTAAATGTGTAGAATTGTTAAGTAAAATAAATATGTATTTAAAATGTTAATAAAACAGGGTATTAACAGACACTATTATGTCTGTAGGAACCCAAAATAAAGATAGAACTGCGGAGGAGTTCCGGAAGTGGACACTAGCGCAGTATTAGTAAGTTCAAGCATTTTCGTGTCTACAACATGAAATACTGTGTTAATCTATTCTATACTAGCTGCTCACTAGATATAAAATCCTATGAGCATTTGGGGATTAGTTAGTATAACATATCCCAAATAACGAAAATAAGTAAGACCTATGGGCAATGGAGGATAGTGACCTTGAGGTGACATATACGATCACTCGATCAAAACTATAAATTGAAAGATGGTAATGAAACCATTAAGGCATACCGCCCCTCCAACATAGTGGTGGAGGTTTGTTTAAATCCTACGAGGTTATCAGGGCTGTGGAGGACGATGTTCTAAGGTCGCTCCTTAGACCCTCTCAGTCAGCGCACTAATAATCATCGGTACTGCCATAAATAGAGCTCTATACTAGAAATCTAATAGAAAATAAGCACTCAACAAAATGGTAAAAATCATAATTGAGCATAACCGAAATTTACGTTAGAGTAATGTAAGTTCGGTTAGGATATGTGAATAGTACACAGTTAGGGTAACTGGTACTATTCATCGATCAAATGTTAACTTTACTATTCATGGTGAATAGTACTATTCATAGGAGATTGAGTTTTTATTGTTTTTGAATCAATATGATTCTTACTATGGATGTTTGAACTTACTGAGCCTGTTAGCTCATCAGTTTGTTCATGTTACAGGTAAAAAACCTGTCCAGTAGATTCCTGGATGGCGACAGGATGCAAGCGTGTCAAGGGGATAGGGAACTCACCGTGGACTTGGTCTTGCCAAAGTTTTTCACTGAGCTTTTTGAGAAAAGATAATATGTTTGAAGACAAAATATACAGTACATATAGATATTATATCTGTTACCAAATATGTTGTACTTATTTCAGACATGAAAAAGCTAGTATTATATTTTACATCGCTTTCTTACTTGATAATCATAAGAAAAAGTATTAATTAAAGAAAAAAAATTTGGGGTGAAATTTTAGGCCCTGGTGTTTAAGAAGTATGAGTAAAAGAGTTTAAAACTGACGACTCGGTTTCGGCACACGAACGGTCTTGGTTGGCCGTAGAGTCAATCCATGACAGTTACGGGTAGTTGGAATCAGGGGACATCACAGGTTGGTATCAGAGAGGTTGACAATATCCCTATTGACACGAAGCGCGAACTGCTCATCAATCCAAGTAAGTTAGCTTCTTTAAGATTAGTTAACTTTCATTTTATTTGAAATTATATATTTTTGTAGGATTTAAGATGACTAGACCACCGTATGTGAGACCTCATCCATACCGACCTAGAGGACCGATCCGGGTATGGACTAGGCCCGTGATCAGACCGTCCATGATGAGACGAGAGATGCAGCGACCGCCTGTGCCTGAGCCACTAGCGCCAAGGATAGCAGCGCCAGCACCAGTACAAGCACCACCTTCGCGGCCGATAGTAAACCCTCCCGTGGCAGTAGACATACCAGTGGTGGGAGATCGAGCCCGTATAGGAGCCAGAGTATCAGTGCGAGCTGTACATGCATTTAGAGGCAGTCATCCACCGGCGTTCGAGGGAGGTCAACAGGGGATCTCTACGAGAGACTAGCTACACGACATTGAGGTCATCATGTGCCAGTGCGATATCGATTAGGATTGCTGGGTTCTGATGGCCATTGGCACATTTTGTGAGGATGCACGGTTGTATTGGGAGTATTGCGATCAGGAGATGCTGCTGGCAATGGATTAGGTCGAGTTTCGCCAAGTCATGCTGGAGCAATTCCCACAAAAGAGCTCTGCACCAGTGGTAGGCCCTCCTGAGAGTAGGACAGTATCACCACCACCGGCCATGCCTAGTTATGCGGATGTCAGAGATTTTGTTCTGAAGGCAGAGAGGTAGCAAATGATGTTGAGTGACACTGTATTTTCATATGCAGTCAGATTCCAAGATAGCATCATAAGTGCGTGTCCTCTAACCAACATCACAAATGATAACTTTTGTGATATATTTTGAAAGGGACTCACCCTAGACCTACGACAGAAAGTAACCCCTCTATACCCTGCTACTTTACGCGAGTTTATTATTGATGTAGCTAAAGTAGAGGAGGAAATGATGATGGAGCGCATGGTGTGCAAGAGGCGTGAACAGTTGCTACAAGAAGCAATGTTAGACCACCTATACGGATCTGGGCCGATGGCAAACGATCATGAGGCAGGTCCGTCGAGACAACCAGAAGGAGCAGATCCAGCTAAAGGTTCAACGCCATCTGAGGCCGGGAACGGAACAGACAATGAAGAAATGGATCCAATCGAGTTTTTGGCGATTCCAGAGGAACCCCAGCTAGGAGATTAGTGGTAGAAATACACATGTTGTATAAATATGTATATATATAACTGTATATGTGTATATATGACAGTGTTGAAAGGCTATTTTGAGGAAAGCTTTCAAACTAATGTACTTTTGAAATGAAAAGAAATGATAACCATATTTTGACATATGCAATGTGTGAAATGTTGAAATTATGTGATAATTAAAATTATTTGTATTTATATTATAAAAATATGAATGTGAAAAACCTAATGATTGACTCTTATGCGATTTTAAGAAATAGGATAAGATGGTGAACCCAAGAAATCTACGGAATATGCGAGGACGTCCAGTATTGTCAGAAAGAGTGGACGAGCTAGAAGCCTTAATAGAAGCTCAAATGAGAGAAAATGCTAAGTTAAGACAAAGACTAGAGCAAATAGAGCAGAGACAGGAACAGGAAAAAGACTAAGCCCCTCAAATGGCCGTACCAAAACCAGAAGTACCTCCAGCGGCACAAGAAGAAGTGGTACAACCCCAACCACAACCCAGGAACAATATCGAGCCATTATATGAAAGATTCCAACGCATGAGTGCACCAGAGTTTGAGGGCTCCACAAACCCTCTGGATGTTGAGGAGTGGTTGTCTTCACTCCATACGATATTGGAGTTTATGGAGTTGAATGACCAAGAAAGGATTCTGTGTGCGTCTTTTATTTTGAAAAGGGATGCAAGGTTCTGGTGGGAGTCGGTTAAGTTGAGGAGAAACATGTATACCATGTCTTGGTTGGATTTTCTAGAGGAATTCAATCAGAAGTATTATAATCTGGCACTGTTGCGACCACAACAAAGAGAGTTCGCAGAGCTATAGCAAGGTGACATGACAGTAATAGAAGTCTGCAATAAGTTTGATCAGTTATCCAGACTATGCCCATACACTGTCACCACTGAGAGGGAGAAAATCTAGAAGATGCTAGGGATGTTTCATCTCGAGATTTCAGCATTGGTGGACAGTGGGTTGACGCCGCCTGACACCGTATCTGATTGTGTTAGCCGTGCGCTAAGGGCAGAGTATTATCTGATCCGACAAAAGGAAGAAAGAGAGAAGGTCTGGGATGTGAGGAAGAAGGAAAATATCTTGACCAAAGCCATACAAGCTGGACCTTAAACTGGACAAAGCAGCAAGCAAAGTTCGATTGTTAAGGTTGGACAGCCAAGCACTTCTGGCCAGCAGTCCCAGGGAAAGAGAAAAGCAAATAATCCCGGGAACCGGAACCAGCAGAGGAGAACAAACAATAATGCTAGTCCTATGGTTCGAGACTGTGTGAACTGTGGGAAAAGACATTCAGGTCGATACAGACTGGCCCCAAATGCCTGTTTTCAGTGTGGGAAGGACAGTCACTTTGCCAAAAACTATCCAGAAAATAGGTAAAATGTGCAAGGTTCATCTCAGTCACAACAATGTCCCCAGGCACATGCATTACAGGTCAAAGCTGAAGGGTCATCCCATTCTAAGAGGCATGAAAGACCAGAATGCTTGCCTCGAGCAGATGCAAGAATTATGGTCTACACAAAGGAAGAAGCAGAAGCGGGAATGTCAAATGTAGTGATAAGTCAGCTTTCTATCGCTAATAATTTGGCGTCTATTTTATTTGACTCTGGAGTTACGCATTCTTTCATTTCACACCAATTTGTTAATAGGATAGGATATCTTAAGGACAACATGGGTATGACATTTAAAACTGCATTACCCTCGGGGGAAGTCCTGATGTCCAATTACTGGTTACCGCATGTGCCAATAATTGTGGCAAATAGGAAGTTATTTGCAGAATTGATCGTGATGGAGCTTGCCGACTACGATGTAATTGATACGGTCAATCTTCTACCCTATAGACCTTCTAGGCAAGTGCACCTATCGTTTCTATAGTATAGTGGATAACAATATCGAGTGTCGATCCCACAGGGACTAACGAGTACTAGTACTTACTCTTTTCTTATTATCTATCCTATAAACAATCGATTTATGCTGAAATAATTAAATAAGAATTAAATTAAACCAATCCAACACAAAATTAACTCCAAACAGCAGAAGATTAAGATGAAATCAATCCAAACCAACAATACCTAGATAATGAATCCCCCTAAAACATCTATTGCATCTAATCATTAATATATCAATTTATCTACTAATCATTGGACCGTGGAAACTCCTTAATTATGTTAATATCTTTCTCAAGCGTATTAACAACTAACCCCAGGTTGATTAATTGAAATCTCTTCCTAATTAAAACCCCCATAATTGCATTAAACAATCAATGAATCTCTCTATTAGGTTTGACCCTAATCCGGAAGATTTACATTGTCCTATCTCTAAAATCACTTGCAACTCCTTTTAATTATGCAAGATCAAATCAAACATAGGATTTCTCAATCGCAATTGTATGATATAAAACATGAATTAATACACCGGTAAATATCAATTCAATGATAATAAAGAACACATAATTGAATCTCAATGAACTTGAAGAATAAATTAAATTAATTAAGGATCAAATAACAATATTTATTCTAGGGTTCCTCCTATCTAGGTATTAAAGAAATCAGTTCATGATCAATGGAATAACTGCACTACAATTCAATAGACTACAAAGAATAATTGAATTCATGACAAATCCTCTTGATTATAATGCAATCCAACTTGAATTGATCGATGGTTGCTTGTTGGAGTGTTTCTCTCTCTATTCTACCTCCTCTCTGCTGCTCTAGGGTTTATTTTTGCAGAATGACGGCTCTCCCCTTCAACTGACAGATCCTGCCCTTTTTATAGAGCAAAATTCGACTTCCTGGATGGAACATGGGCTTTGACACGGTCTCAGGCAGATTTTACACGGGCGTGTACTAACCAACACGGGCGTGTATTCTAGGTCGACACGGGCGTGTACCTGTTAAATCACTGAACATGCCCGTTTCTATTGTGCACAGCCGCTCACACGGTTCATGGTCACCTCTGTACACAGCCACCTACACGGCCGTGTACCAGACCGTGTGTTATGTCTAATATCACCGAACACGCCCGTTTTCCCGAAACACGGCTTTATGTACGTTGGTGAATCCGAAAGGTACACGGCCACGTACACGACCGTGTACCAAACCGTGTTCTGCTCAACTTTGTTCAAAAAGCTTCAAACTGCTCCGAATCTCCTCCTTATGCTCCCATTGCTTTAGCTAGGACCTGAAAACAACATATAAATCGATCAAGTGCAAGAATCCATGAAATTATCCCTAAACCAAACAATAATGGCCTAAATATAGACTAAAAAATATGTACAGTTTAGCACTTATCAAATCTCCCCACACTTAAGCATTTGCTTGTCCTCAAGCAAATAATAGTTCCAAATCATAAAACCTTCTAAATATCCCTCTCTCTCTTATCTCAATGCATCTCCCCATACTCCTTCTTACTATGACTTCTGAACCAAATTAAAATACAAGTAAAATCCAACAATCATAGACTAAACTTCTATAAACTATCATCCATAAGCAATCATGTTGACAGTCTTTCCGGAATCAAAAACATAGGACTCATACCCTCACATAGGATTCACTCATAAAACGCTCAAAGTGTTTAGGGTAGAGAATATATCATAACACTCAAATCAATGCATAGCAGGAATCTTAACCATAAGCTTGCTAATATATCACATCACTATAATTAGATGCATGAATTAAAGGATCCTTGTCATGGCTGCAATAAGGTTTGGGTGGCGGTATATAAAAAGAATGGAATGAATAGATCCCAGGTTAACTAAGAAAAAAAAAAAGATAAAAGACCCCTCTATACCGAATCACACAAGAACCTGACTCTCTTGTATATAGAACCTTCAATCAAAGCTCAAGTAAGGCGCATAAAACATTATTAACCACAATCATCTTCTGTTCTTACCTATTTACTTCTTTCTTCTTTTTTTTTTCATTTTTTTTTTCAATTTTTTTTTGAATCTCAATGATGCTTGCTTTCCAAAATGTTGAACTTGAAAAATATTCGAGCATCCAAGTGGAATTGATCACAACAGAAGATGAAATTTAAACATATACCATGCACCTTTAATCAGACAAGCCCTTGGTTCTGTACTCTTTTTGATCAGATTTTCATGCGATTCAGTTGACTAAGCCCTTCGGTGTAAAACAATGGTTATGGTGTTGGCCAAGAAAGAAAAAAAAATGGGGGTATTTGGCTTAAAGTTCGGTCAACAGGAAAGGCTAAGACAAAACCCTTCTTTCCAATGCATCTAAAACAATAACGTGCATAACAAAGCAAGTTCTAGAATCTTCCCACTATGCATGATAATCACACCAAAAAGAAAATAAGTGGAGCATATAATGATGAATGCTCATAGGCTCAAATACTCACAAATTTTAGGCTCATGTGTGTGAATCCCATGCAATTTTCATCCAGATTAACCATCTCAACAACTGCCTATAATGAAGCTCATAAAAATCTAGCTATTCGTGTCGTTTTCTGCTTGTATCTTAATCCAATTCAAGGAACCACAGTCATTGAGAGCATGTTGAAACACATTTTAACAAGATTAAGATTTCCAAACAGAAGAATCAATGAAAAGGGACTACTTTATGCAAGAAGACTACAAAATGCTCGATTCCCAACAAATAAATTCCACTAAAACCAAAATCCCTTCCCCACACTTAGAGATGTACACTGTCCTCAATGGACACAATTAAAACAGTGAGGAATAAACAGGTAAAATGGAAACAAAATGGTAGAAGAACAAGTCAACGTGTACTTCCCTGAATATATGTATATAATGAAGAGGCCGGTACAGTCAACATCAATGCAGTGGGGATCAACAGACCTGGTTCTCCCGGCCAGATGAAAAATTAAATTCGAGGCCGACTCCATAAACTACTCATCGGCTACTGGAGGCTTGGGATCCACAGGTGGGGTAGACTGGGGCTCTGTACTGGGTTCTTCGGAAATTGGTCCAGATCTCGATGGCTCCTCAGGGCCACTGTAGGAAAATAAATCGGTAAAAACGTATCAGAGTGGCGCAGCGGAACAATAAAAATTTTAGATTGTTAAATATCTCATGATGCCATATACAATAAATCAACAACAATTAAAACTCATACCTCAAGGACGCCAATCTGCAGGAGGAGAATGACCGGAGGCTTCAACCAACTAGCCTTCTCTACTATTCTCCAATTCCCGAATGGCTGAGTGTGTGGGCACTCTGAACCTCGATTGGTATGCTAGCACTGCTAGTCTTCTTCCGACCACCCAGATCTCTAAAGAACTTTATTGTCATGATGAGCTGTGCAACAATAAGCCTGCTCACCTAAGAGTCTGTGGTCTGAGAGAACTGGAGTGACAGGACCTCTATTTATAGACCTGCATGAGGTGATTCTCTGAATTCGAATTGGATTAGGAAAAGATATTCTCCCTTATCCATATCCATAAAATCCGAATTTTCCATGGGAAAATCCCAACAATAAAATTCAGTTTTTTAAGGATAAATCCAATCCAAATCAAAACAAGATTTTAACTAGAATTTTATATCCCTTTTTCAACCAAAAAATTCGAAATTTCCTAGAAGATTTTTCCTCCAAAAATTTGGCCACATTTAGGATAAGGGAGAATCAAAATTCCACTAGGATTTTCAAGCTTGAATCTTATCTCAACCTTATCCAAAATAACCGAATTTTCCTAAGAGATTTCCTCTATAATTTCGGCCACTTTTCAGGGAAGGAGAGAATCCAAATTCAACTAGGATTGAAACATGAATTTTTCCCTTGAACCTTATCCACAAAAACCGAAATTCCATTGAAGATTATCCTCAAAATTTCGTCCATAATTTGTTAGGATTTGGATTCAAAATTCAAGTAGGATTCTAACAAGATTACGCTCTCCAAATCCAACTCAAATTCGAATTTCAAACCTTGTGGATTTTCCACAACAAATTCGAATCCCACTTGGACTGTGATTTAAAATTTGAATTTCAAATTTCAAATTCGAATTTCAAATTCAAATTTCAAATTTCAAATTTCAAATTTAAATTTCAAATTCAAATTTCAAATTCGAATTTCAAATTCAAATTTCAAATTCCAAATTTCAAAATTCAAAATTCAAATTTCAAAATTCAAATTTCAAAATCCACAAAACGGTTGTGTTTCAAATTCTTGTTCTCATGGATAATTTTCTACAACTCCAATCCAATCTCAAATAAAATCATGGCAACTTTATTTGGAGTTCGAATAATTGTTTACTCTATTATCCAAAACAAAATCTGAATCCAACCGGAGAGAATCTTGTCTACCATTCTAATCCTGTGTCATCACCATCCATGCATAATAAACTAGCCAATAGCATACACAAATCAATTTGCCAAACGTTAAGGAATTATGTGGAGCTAGTAGAGGGGCTGATTGGACATATATAATCGGGCTCCCATGATTCCATATGATCATCTGTGACGCCTTAAATTTTATTTAAGGTTCAATATATAATTTAAATAAAATTAGTGTGCCAAAAATTAATTAAAAATCCTTTTGGAAACCCCAGGTTGGTTTCCTAATCAAATTCTGCTCAAAAAGTCAACAATTTGAACTTCAAAAAGAAACCCTAAAATATTCGGCCATCACTTGGGATTTTAATTAAAATTTAAATTCCACAAATCCAAGGAGGATTTAAAATTCAAATTTCATCCCTTAGATATAAAGAAGAAATTTCGGCCATAAAGTATAGGAAATAAAGGAGATTTTTATTTGAATCAAAAGCTAAGTCAAAACTCAACTAAAATTCAAATTATTTTTCCTTAAAAACTAAGGGATAGTTTTTGGCCACCTAAAGGGAAATAAGAGAGAAAACCCTAGCCTCAAAACAGCATAAAAACTTTCCCTTTTACCCTTAGAAATTTCAGCCAAACAAGGAAGAGAAAGGGAAAGAAAGAAAACCTAGTATAAAAACCCTCTTTTAACTCTCATTCACCCTTCCTTTCACACTCAAAAATTCGGCCAGCTTTCCCTTCTCTCCTCTCTGAATTTTCTCTCCCAAAACACACCCAAAACAGCAAACAAAACCTATCAAAAGGCAGCTCAAAGATTCAACAATTTTTGAGACAAAAACAAGGTGAGAAATCAAACTTTTTCCTTCCTTCTCCTTTTGATTTCAAATCTGAAATTTTATATGGTTTTCTCCACTGTTTCCCTACTGTTTTGAAGACTCCAACACTCACACAAATTCAGCCAAAAGGAGACCAAGCATTAAAAATAGTGCAGCACAAACAAGGTGTGAATCTCTCTCTCAAATCCTAAAAATTTTGCCTCTTTGTTCCCTCTCAAATACCCTATTATCACATGTGTAAATTTTATGATTTTTGCCAATTTGATTCTTGGGTTGTGTTAATGACATATAAATAAGGTTTTCCACAAAATTTCGTGATCATTGGATGAAAATTGAATTGGTTTGAGGCTAATCGAAATTCGGACACAGAAAAACAGAAATCTGGAAAATTATACCATATAAGCAGTAAATTTGTGTCAGCCATAACTTGAGTTTTAAAAACGATTTTTGAGTGATTCTTGAGCCTAAAATTAAATTCAAGATGTCCCCTAAACGCCTACAAAATTTCAGAACCAAACTCATCCGTTTTCCTAGTCAAAATATTTTTCTAATATAGGCGGACAGAACTGCCAGTTTTTGAACTGAAACTGAAACCCAGATTTTATGCCTGAAAACAACCCCTCGGTTTTTGACCTAATTGAATAACCAAATGATGTCTAAAAATTATAAAAATTATATGGAATTAAAGCTATGGATGTCTAGTTTAACATATTAAAAATTTAGAATTTTTGGGATTAAAAATGAATTGATATTGATTTTACAATCAGCCTAGGTCAGTCTGCCCATGACCAGAAATATCCTAACTTAGAGTTTTTCACAAATTTTAAATCCCAAATGTTTATTAAACGTTTTAAAATCTTTTGTGGCACACTAAAATGATTGGATGATTATGTCTGGACCTAGACTGATCGTATGTTGTGATGATAGGATTTACTTGACATTCTTGCTTGATTCGTGGATCACGTTGTTGCAACACTTGTGCAATAATCGAGGTAGGACGTTCAAGCCTTTTCTGGGAGTAGTCAAGTGTTTTAAATTCCCCTGTTTTATTGATGGCATGCTGTTTTCGATTTATGAAATTATTATACTATTTTTGATGAAATAAACGCATGCAACGTATTTTGTAATAAATGTGTATTTTAAAGAGTGTTTTGATTAATGGCATAATATAACTTGGTAAATATCATCTTTTGAATAATCCGGTGAACATAATTGAGCTCTAGTTTACAATCATTGTAGATGATGCGTGCGTCCTGAAGTTGACGCCATGGGGCAAGGTCCCTAAACCTGCGCAGGGCCGTTTGGCCTATTTAGACCGTAACGAGATGATCTAGGATAATTCAAATTCGAGGCACGTATATTATAGCTACGACAAGTCCTCACTCATAATATGATGGTTGTTTCAATGATTTATTATTTTAATATTGGGGCACGTATATTGCAGCTACGCTAAGTCCTCAGCAGAATAAAACTTGTATTAAAAATGTTTTTCACGAAACTGTTGATTATTTTATGATTATCATGTCATGTATTTTTTTTAAATTGTTGATTATTTTGGAAACGAATATTATGCCATATTTTAAATGTTATCTGTTAACCCACCTTTGTTTCTGTCCTATTGAGCCAGCGCTCACGTCCCTTTTCTTTGTGATTTCAAAATGACTACTTCCAGGTGCGGGAGGTAGCAGTTTCGAAAATCGTTGGGCTATCCGTTTCTACCGAGGATGATGCTATCCATTTTCTCCATCTTCTTCTTTCTGTTTCTCGTTCTGATGTAATGAGACATTAAGTTTGGACTTTATTTCACGTTATTTAAATTCTATGCTTGGGAATATTTATTGTTGGTAATTTCTTTTGAAAACCGATTTTGTGTTTGATTTCCGCATTAAGAGGTATTTACTTTCTACTTTATTTTGTTTTGTGGTTATGATGCTACTTTATAATTAGGCTTAGCTAAATTATAATATTGACCCGTTGTTTTTGTAATAAATGTTTTCCTTAAATCTCAGGTTGATATTATGATTTGGCTACCATGTCACGTGTCTAAATTTTGGGTCGTGACAAATAATGGTATCAGAGCCCAGGTTTTCAAAAGGGTTTTTCATCAAAACGTTTTCAAAAGGGTTTTCATCAAAACATTTTCAAAATACCCAAGCATAGTTTTCTTACTCTTAGAAGCTTATAGGATTTCCTCTTCCTTCAATCTCATATAGCAAAATGGCTCGTCCCGGCCCGCATAGTCAAAGGTAGCAGAGAGGTAACGACGAAGAGAACCCCGGGAACAAGCAGCCTCAAGGGAGACAGAATGCAGCGGTTCCTACACCGAATGATCAACTAACGGCAATGCAGAACCTCACGGCGGCGATACAGGCTCTCCTCACCGTCTTACCTTTTGGAACACCTAACCCAACTCCTGTAGCCAATGTTGTTCCTAATGAGACCCCGAGAGCGGGGAGTTCTTCTCAGACTCCTCAGCAAACGCCTACCACCGAAAACCCTACATCTGGAGTAGTACCTACCCAGTCTATGATACATCCTAAACAGGCAGCCCTAACTCTTTTCTTTAAGCCTCACGTACCCACTTTCGACGGCACGAGCACAGAGATGGATGCCGACTACTGGTTTGATGCCATTCGTAAGCAGCTAAAGTTGACCGCCACACCCGCAGAGTTTTGGGTTGAGTTTGCTTCCAACAAGCTGGTGGGTCTAGCCTCTACCTAGTGGGCTAGTATCGAGGATGGTTTGACAGAGGAGCAGAGGTCTTCTTGGACAGTATTCGAGGAGCGTTTTCACGAGCGTTTCTTTTCAGCTCAGTTCCGCGACAGAAAAGCTAGGGAGTTCGTCTGTTTGAAGCAAGGGTCTATGTCAGTACAGGAATATGAAGCCAAGTTCACCGAGTTGGCCCAGTATACGAAGAATCAGGTTTTGGATGAAGCTACTAAGTGTCTCCGCTTTGAGGAAGGGCTTAGCCTCTATGTGAAGAGGGGTGTACAACCGTTCCAGATCAGGGATAGCTACCAGCAGATAGTTGCTAAGGCGTTGACAGTGGAAGAGGGCGACAAGGAATTCCTTGAAGCTAGTAACAAAAACAAGTCTGGACCAATCCGCAACAAGCCTCAACACAAGCCGCAGACACCTTACCAGAAGAACCAGCAGTCTCAGGGATCAGGTTCTCATCAGTTCTCTGGATAGCGACATGGTCGGGTGAATGTGATTACCTGCTTCGAGTGTGGTGATGAAGGCCACAAAAGAAATGTCTGCCCGAAGAGACAGTCGAGAGACAATGCTCATAGACATCATCATCAGCGGAATCAGAATGGTCTTCCACAGAGGCAACAGATTACTTCCCAATCTTCGCGTCACAGCGCCCTCAGCTTCCAGCTCCCTATCAGCCTCAGCACACGAGCCAATACACTGCGCCTTATGCTTCACATGCTACACCGCTACAGTAGTTCCCAGTGCCGAGTTATCAGAGACCACCACCACAGGGTCAGAGTACGGGCTATCAGCGAGGGAATACAGCTCAAAATTGTGGTAAGGCACCACAGGTACACGCTCTTGGAGCTGACAGCATGGAGATAGATCATGCACCGACTGCATTAGATGGTATAATTCCTATCTTTGGTACATATGTATATGTTTTGTTTGACACCTGGGCTACACACTCTTTTATAGCCCAACATTATGCTCATTCACTTGGTTTAAAACTGCAAAATCTTGACTCTCCCTTATGTGTGAAATCCCCGTTGGGCACGACTACTGTTAGTGATGGGTGTCAAGCCTATGTTTATGTTGGGGATGTTTGTTTGGAGGCATCACTTGTAGTAATGCCTATGTTTGCTTATGATGTTATTCTGGGATATGACTGGCTTTCTCGATATGGGATTATGCTTGATTGTCGTAATTGTCGCGTTATCTTTACAACTGATTTCGGACATGTAGTGTCCTATCAGTTAAGCTTAGTTTCAGATGTTGATAGATCTGCTCTGAGGTTAGTGTCGAAGAGTAGACAGGGTATTCTTTGTTTCTTATCCTTGTGTGCGGTGGAAGGATCCAGTTCTGAAAAGAGTACCCAACCTATACCTGTTGTCGATAGTTTTCCAGATGTTTTTCCAAAAGCTCTTCTAGGTTTACCGCCTCATCGAGAAATAGAGTTTCGTATCGACTTAGTTCCCGGAACAGCTCCTTTTACTTCTGCTCCATATCGTATGGTACCTCTAGAGATGAAAGAGTTGAGCAAGCAGCTGGATGAGTTGAAATCGCTGGGCTTTATCCGAGACAGTAACTCACCTTGGGGTTCGTCAGTCCTTTTCGTTAAGAAAGCTGACGGTTCACAACGTCTCTGTGTGGACTACAGAAAGCTCAACAGTGTGACCATAAAAAATAAGTATCCGTTACCACGTATAGATGACTTGTTCGATCAGTTGGGTGGAGCTTGTTTCTTCTCCAAGGTTGATTTGAGATCCGATTATCATCAACTTCGTGTTAGAGAGGAGGATATCCCGAAGACGGCGTTCCGAACGAGGTATGGTAGTTATGAGTTCTTAGTAATGCCTTTCGGTTTGACAAACGCGCCAGCAGCCTTCATAGATATGATGAATAGAGTCTTCCGACCTTTTCTTAATAAGTTCGTCATCGTATTCATCGACAACATCCTCATCTACTCCCGAACTCGTGAAGATCATGCACAGTATCTCAATATAGTTTTACAGACTCTTCGTGAACATCAGTTGTACGCCAAGAAAGAAAAATGTGAGTTTTGGATGACAGAGGTTAAGTTTCTCGGGCATATAATCTCAGGAGACGGTATATCAGTGGATCCATCCAAGGTTGAAGCGATTTTTAAGTGGGAACGACCGAAGAATGTTCCAGAGATCCAAAGCTTCTTGGGCTTAGCGGGATATTATAGATGTTTTGTACAGGACTTCAGCAAGCTCGCCGCTCCGCTCACCAATCTAACAAAGAAGGATGTACCTTTCGTTTCGGACAACAGCTGTGAGTCAGATTTCCAGGAGTTAAAGAGTCGTTTGACGTCTGCACCTATCCTTATTATTCCGAATCAGGATCAAGTATATGACGTCTACACCGATGCTTCTCATCAAGCTCTTGAAGCAGTTTTAATGCAACAGAACCGAGTTGTCGCTTATGCCTCACGACAACTGAAACAGCATGAACGAAACTACCCTACACACAATCTAGAGTTAGCTGTAGTAGTGTTCGCACTTAAGATTTGGCGTTGTTATCTGTATGGTGCCAGTTTTAGACTGTTTTCAGATCACAAGAGTTTGAAATACCTAGCTACATAGAAAGATCTAAACCTGCATCAGAGAAGATGGGTAGAATACATGTAAAACTACGACTTCCAAGTCGAGTATCATCCGGGTAAAGCAAACGTGGTTGCAGATGCACTAAGTAGGAAAAGAGAGGCAGTTCCCAATCTTGATCATGACGCTTCTATAATGGTGACGCAGATAGATGAGTGGGAAAAAGACAGAGTTCTCACAACTTATCAAGTTCATTTTGGCGAAGTTCAGGGTCACCCAGTGTTATACAACTTAGTGATGGAACCAGACTACGTGCAGAGGATCAAGGAGAATCAGTTGGCAGATACACATTTCGTTGACATCCGAGATAGATTATTAAAGGGCAAGCGTGTTGCAGAGTGGTCGATGGACGCCAGTGGAATTCTTTACAACTAAGGTCGCTTAGCAGTGCCACACATCCCAGAGCTTATACAGGAGATCTTGTCAGAGTTTCATCAGTCGAGGTTCGCCATGCATCCAGATGGGAACAAGATGTATCAAAACTTAAGACGGCAGCTTTGGTGGAGAGGTATGAAGTTAGATGTGAAGAACTTTGTGGCCAACTGTTTGACGTGTCAGAAAGTAAAGGCAGTACGGGAGAGACCCGCAGGTCTGCTCCAACCACTTCCAATACCTCGGTGGAAGTGGGATAATATAGGAATGGACTTCCTAACTGGCTTACCAAAAGCACAGGATGGATCTGATGGAGTCTGGGTAGTAGTAGATCGTCTCACGAAGACCGTGCACTTCATCCTGTTCAAGACGACTTGCACCAGGAACCAGCTAGCCGAGCTTTACATGAGGAACGTAGTCAGATTGCATGAAGTCCGTTCAGTGATCATTTCTGATCATGATACGCGCTTCAACGCTCGTTTTTGGCAAAGTCTACAGGAAGCTCTAGGCACAGAATTGAACTTCAGCACCGCTTTTCATCCACAGACAGATGGTCAGTCAGAGAGTCTCATACAGATTCTCGAGGATATGCTACGTGCCTGCGTTCTTGATCTTGGAGATGGATGGAGCAAACACCTCTACCTGGCAGAGTTCGCATACAACAATAGTTATCAAGCGAGTATCGGAATGGCACCCTTTGAAGCGTTGTACGGAAAGCCTTGTCGATCACCCATCTATTGGGTTGACAACCAGGAAGCACCAGTGGGTAGACCCGAGATGATCCTAGACCAGTACGAGAAGATTGCCATCATCAAACAACGACTTCTAACAGCACAGAGTCGACAGAAGAGCTATGCAGATCAACGCAGAAAGTCGTTAGAGTTCGAGGTCGGAGAGTTTATGTTGCTAAAGGTTTCACCGAAGAAAGGTATCTCTCGTTTTAGAGTTAAAGGGAAGCTAGCACCGCGTTACATTGGACCTTTCGAGATCGTACGCAGAGTTGGTAAGGTTGCATATGAGCTGAAGTTACCCGACACCTTGGGAGTGCACAACGTTTTCCATGTATCGATGCTGAGGAAGAGTGCATGAGCAGAGTCAGAAGTCATTTCAACAGATGGTGTAGAAATCCAACCAGATGTCTCTTACGTCGAGGTTCCAGTGAAGATTTTGGATCGTAAGGTCAAGCAGCTGAGAACGAAAACAATACCCATCGTGAAGGTTCTTTGGAGTAACCATGGTGAAGAGGAAGCCACATGGGAAACCGAGAAAGATATGCATGAGAACCATGCTGAATGGTTCGTTAAGCAGTAGAGTACTTGTAATGTAGTCGACCTAAGTTTGTTTTGTAACCCTACTCTATTCATAGTGGTAGATATACCACTATATGTTCTAAAAGGTGCATTTAGATTTGCTTAATGAAATGAGAAGTGACTCATATTCTTATTCTCTTCTTTAGTGTGGAGTAATTCTTAAAGTTTCGAGGACGAAACTATTTTTAGTGGTAGATATTTGTGACGCCTTAAATTTTATTTAAGGGTCAATATATAATTTAAATAAAATTAGTGTGCCAAAAATTAATTAAAAATCCTTTTGGAAACCCTAGGTTGGTTTCCTAGTCAAATTCCGCTCAAAAAGTCAACAATTTGAATTTCAAAAAGAAACCCTAAAATATTCAGCCATCACTTGGGATTTTAATTAAAATTTAAATTCCACAAATCCAAGGAGGATTTAAAATTCAAATTTCATCCCTTAGATATAAAGAAGAAATTTCGGCCATAAAGTATAGGAAATAAAGGAGATTTTTATTTGAATCAAAAGCTAAGTCAAAACTCAACCCAAATTCAAATTATTTTTCCTTAAAAACTAAGGGATAATTTTTGGCCACCTAAAGGGAAATAAGAGAGAAAACCCTAGCCTCAAAACAGCATAAAAACTTTCCCTTTTACCCTTAGAAATTTCAGCCAAACAAGGAAGAGAAAGGGAAAGAAAGAAAACCTAGTATAAAAACCCTCTTTTAACTCTCATTCACCCTTCCTTTCACACTCAAAAATTCGGCCAGCTTTCCCTTCTCTACTCTCTGAATTTTCTCTCCCAAAACACACCCAAAACAGCAAACAAAACCTATCAAAAGGCAGCTCAAAGATTCAACAATTTTTGAGACAAAAACAAGGTGAGAAATCAAACTTTTTCCTTCCTTCTCCTTTTGATTTCAAATCCGAAATTTTATATGGTTTTCTCCACTGTTTCCCTACTGTTTTGAAGACTCCAACACTCACACAAATTCAGCCAAAAAGGAGACCAAGCATTAAAAATAGTGCAGCACAAACAAGGTGTGAATCTCTCTCTCAAATCCTAAAAATTTTGCCTCTTTGTTCCCTCTCAAATACCCTATTATCACATGTGTAAATTTTATGATTTTTGCCAATTTGATTCTTGGGTTGTGTTAATGACATATAAATAAGGTTTTCCACAAAATTTCGTGATCATTGGATGAAAATTGAATTGGTTTGAGGCTAATCGAAATTCGGACACAGAAAAATGGAAATCTGGAAAATTATACCATATAAACAGTAAATTTGTTTCAGCCATAACTTGAGTTTTAAAAACGATTTTTGATTGATTCTTGAGCCTAAAATTAAATTCAAGATGTCCCCTAAATTCCTACAAAATTTCAGAACCAAACTCATCCGTTTGCCCAGTCAAAACATTTTTCTAATATAGGCGGACAGAACTGCCAGTTTTTGAACTGAAACTGAAACCCAGATTTTATGCCTGAAAACAACCCCTCGGTTTTTGACCTAATTGAATAATCAAATGATGTCTAAAAATTATAAAAATTATATGGAATTAAAGCTACGGATGTCTAGTTTAACATATTAAAAATTTAGAATTTTTGGGATTAAAAATGTATTGATATTGATTTTACAATCAGCCTAGGTCAGTCTGCCCATGACCAGAAATATCCTAACTTAGAGTTTTTCACAAATTTTAAATCCCAAATGTTTATTAAACGTTTTAAAATCTTTTGTGGCACACTAAAATGATTGGATGATTATGTCTGGACCTAGACTGATCGTATGTTGTGATGATAGGATTTACTTGACATTCTTGCTTGATTCGTGGATCACGTTGTTGCAACACTTGTGCAATAATCGAGGTAGGACGTTCAAGCCTTTTCTTGGAGTAGTCAAGTGTTTTAAATTCCCCTGTTTTATTGATGGCATGTTGTTTTCGATTTATGAAATTATTATACTATTTTTGATGAAATAAACGCATGCAACGTATTTTGTAATAAATGTGTATTTTAAAGAGTGTTTTGATTAATGGCATAATATAACTTAGTAAATATCATCTTTTGAATAATCCGGTGAACATAATTGAGCTCTAGTTCACGATCATTGTAAATGATGCGTGCGTCCTGAAGTTGACGCCATGGGGGAAGGTCCCTAAACCTGCGCAGGGCCGTTTGGCCTATTTAGACCGTAACGAGATGATCTAGGATAATTCAAATTCGAGGCACGTATATTATAGCTACGACAAGTCCTCACTCATAATATGATGGTTATTTTAATGATTTATTATTTTAATATTGGGGCACGTATATTGCAGCTACGCTAAGTCCTCAGCAGAATAAAACTTGTATTAAAAATGTTTTTCACGAAACTGTTGATTATTTTATGATTATCATGTCATGTATTTTTTTTAAATTGTTGATTATTTTGGAAACGAATATTATGCCATATTTTAAATGTTATCTGTTAACCCACCTTTGTTTCTGTCCTACTGAGCCAGCGCTCACGTCCCTTTTCTTTGTGATTTCGAAATGACTACTTCCAGGTGCGGGAGGTAGCAGTTTCGAAAATCGTTGGGCTATCCGTTTCTACCGAGGATGATGCTATCCATTTTCTCCATCTTCTTCTTTCTGTTTCTCGTTCTGATGTAATGAGACATTAAGTTTGGACTTTATTTCACGTTATTTAAATTCTATGCTTGGGAATATTTATTGTTGGTAATTTCTTTTGAAAACCGATTTTGTGTTTGATTTCCGCATTAAAAGGTATTTACTTTCTACTTTATTTTGTTTTGTGGTTATGATGCTACTTTATAATTAGGCTTAGCTAAATTATAATATTGACCCGTTGTTTTTGTAATAAATGTTTTCCTTAAATCTCAGGTTGATATTATGATTTGGCTGCCGTGTCACGTGTCTAAATTTTGGGCCGTGACATCATCATTCTGTATCGAACAACTCAATCATATGATCACTAATTTCAGAGTCACACTACTATAAACCTGAAACTGAACTCCCAATTATATACCGTATTACGTAAGCCTGTGACGAGCTACTATCCAATGACCTTGTCATATATGCAAAACCCTCATATGATATCCATGATCAGCCTTAGGTCAAAGTCCGTTTAATCCTACTGATCAGGCTATCTTAAAGTTCCATTATACTACTGAATTAAGAAAATGATTATTCACCAAATGTGAATAAGAAGTCATCCGCCCAGCAGACGACCCAAGGCCTTGTCCATTTTCACATTCAGTATAATGCCTTTAAGAGGATACCTTTAACTCCTTAGAGCTATGATTCCGATATCTGCAAACAAACCCTTCATCGTATACAAGTCATGCACCCAACGAACCGGTCTATAAGCTTACTACCTCTGAGACGCTTTAGTCATTGGAACATCAAAGTACACAAGTCATATACATGAAGTAGTTCATTTACTCAGGATTAAGGTTATTACACAATGAACGTCAAAAGCAGATTGATCCACTCATAGCGGACTACGTAGATCAATTACGCTTTAGTCCCAGTCTAATATGTCACCACCAAGCAACATATCTATGTCTCTACTTGGGAGTCCAGCTCTAGACAGTCAAGACAAACTGTCCCCTCCAAGGCTTTAGACAACATAATAGTCTTAACATGAGTTAGATGCTCGGTCTAACCCCATAGACTACAGACCATAGTTTAGACCGCTAACTTTTGAACATTGTCTTCTCGCATACAAAAGTCCATTGCATGCAACGTTCTAACAGTTTTAACACAAGCAGTCAGTGAGCCATATTTGCTTACATTTACTTTAACATGTAAATAAGATGAGGATAGATAGCAATGTAATGAATAACCTCTATATATAATTTTATTATCCAATTCAAAATGAATACATCAAAATGTCTCTAATGCTTAGGGCATTTCCTAACAGCCACTAGTGGTGGGATCAACTGCCCGAACGTTGGGTAAGGTCGGGACCCCGAGGTGAGCACACAGGTGAGTCAACATATCTTCAATCTAGGCCGACTGTCGCTCTAGTCGTATCAGTCGAGATGAATGAGCTTGCTGCAAAGCCACTATCCTTCTTAGCATTGGCAGCATTTGACTGCTCAATCTCCCGACATTTGAGTGGGAAGGGGTGGCCTGGTGTTGGTCTTGCGGTGGTGGTGCAGGGGAGTGATCCCTTTCAAATTCGGCCTCAGTTGCAGGTGGTGGGGTACCTGTCAGAACATAGGTTGGACCACCTGGCCCCTGTCGTCTCTCAACCATCCCCATGGATCTTAAAGTATCCATGTCAATCGGTATCATCTGAGATGCAATGGTCAAGGGAGGTAGACGATTAAACAGCCCTAAGTTACGAGCCAATCGCGTGATGTACGGCCCGCAACACACTGCACCCGCTTGTGGCCTGCTTGCCTGGCTATCCAAGTACCATGCCAAGGCATGTCCCAAATGAATGGCTACCTTCTCCCTCATATTGTAGATGTAGAAAAGGTCACGTCGAGAGACTACACCGGTGCTTTCTCTCCATCCACTAATGGTGTGCACTAATAGCTTGTGCACATATCGAAGTTCTGGGTGACAAAGACGGGAGGCTTTGGATCTCGTTGGTGCGTACTCCATCTCTCTACTAATGGACCTCCAATACTGCTGGTTATTAAAGTTGGAGGGCCAGTCCACCTGCAGTTCTCGATAGGTGTCGGTTTGGGTAAACTCTTCGGTATAGAAACCACAGTCTATTGAGAACTGCATAGAGCTTCTGTGAAATCTTTCCCCGCCAATCTAAAACTCCATGTTGGGCAGGGACCAGCTCAGTGATCTCTTGTTGAGGGAGAATGTGGTGAGGAATTCCAAAGTTAGCTCTTGATAAGCTGGTTCCTCAATATCGAAGAATTGGTCCCAACTCCCAAAAGTGACCAATTCCCTCACTTGTTGATCTAAGCCAATCTGCTATAACATTGGCCAATCTATAAACCGGCTATTCTCAAAAGGTTTTTCCAATAGCCTCTCAAGTCTCGTAAGGAATGCTGGAGCCTGAAATTGCAGCAGTGGGTGCAGTCCAGGTTGTTGTGGTGGGTATTGCTGCGCATGAGAGGAGGCCTCTCCCCTCTGCCTTTTCAGCGGGACTTCCTTTTGTCGCCGCTGGATTTCTTCAGTACGTCTTGTCATGGTGGCACTTGGGGCCCTGCAAAAGAAATTCATAGTGAATAACAAAGATAAACTGAAAGTATGTACAATTCAAGCCTTATTCTGAGATTCACACTTTAATATTCAACCGCAGACAAAATTAAACCACATTCCACGCATGCAAAAAGGTTAGGAAAATTTAAGCACACTGGTGAGAACGTCCGAGCACCACATTGGACAGAAAAAAAAAATGTGAACTCCCTTCCACAATATTCGCACGAAAACAAAGCAACACAGAGCACTTCTATTAATTCATGCTGTTAATCCATCAAATAACCCATAAATCACGAAAGCAAACGAGGAAGAAGAAGGGAGGAAGACATACCGTCGTTTCTGTGAGTCAAAGAAGGAAGAAGACGAAATTTCGCCCAAAATACCCAAAAATTCTTCGAAACAAATCTAATTTCTAAAGGGTATTTATCAAATAATTCATTAGGATTAGGCTTACCTGGCTTTTCGTGCACAGATCGGCGCGATTTCTTGATGGAAATTTGGATTTCGGAGAAAGGGGGCATGTGTGGATGAAACGGTCGTGTTTCCAGCAACCGTTCGTATAAAAACTGTCTCGACACGCCCAGATACACGGCCGTGTATCTGGCCGTGTCGAGAAAGATAAAAGAATACGGGCAGTTACACAGCCGAGACATGGGTGTGTTACTTACCTGGCGATGAACACAACCTCTAACACGGGCGTGTTTAAGGCCGTGTACTCCTCTGTACAAAATTGTTCAATCTCTTTCTTCCGGACACGGGTGTTAACACGGCAAAGACATGGGCGTGTCTAATTTGAATTTACACGGCTTTAAACATGGCCGTGTACTTCTCGGTACGTTGACTCCTATTTTTTTTCTCGTAAACATGCCCGTGTACCTGACAAACAAAACTTCACACGGCCCCAGACACGCCCATTAACACGGGCGTGTTTTATGGAAATTGTTCATGTCAGTCAAGTTTTTTTTTTTTTTCAAAAGAATAAAAACAGAAAGTAAAAAGAAACTAAAACCTAACAAAAATTAAAATCTAAGGGTAATCAAAACCTAACGACAATTAAATTAAGAGTAAAGAAAACATGAAATAAGGGAAACGAGAAAGAAAACCCTTGGGTTGCCTCCCAAGAAGTGCTTGTTTAATGTCTTTAGCTTGACGCATTCACTTTCATCCACTAGTCGATGTGAAGGTTGAACTCCTCCCTTTGAGAGTTATCAAACTCTCCTCCCAGGAACAACTTGAGGCAATGTCCATTCACCTTGAACGTGCCTTTTTCTGGATGCGTTACTTCAACGGTACCGTAAGGGAAAACTTGCTTGACCGTAAAGGGACCTGACCATCTGGATTTGAGCTTTCCTGGGAATAATTTCAGCCTAGAATTATACAATAACACTTGATCTCCTTAGCTGAATTCTTTCCCTTGTTTGATCCTCCTGTCATGATATAGCTTGCTTCGCTCCTTGTATATCCTCGCGTTCTCATAAGCCATCAAGCGCCATTCCTCTAACTCGTTCACCTGGATTTTCCTCTTTTCTCCTGCAACATCCAAGTTAAAGTTAAGGAACTTAATTGCTCAATACGCTTGGTGCTCAAATTCCACTGGTAAGTGACATGCTTTTCCATAAACTAGCCTATATGGTGTAATCCCTATTGGTGTCTTGTATGCCGTCCTATAAGCCCAAAGAGCATCATCTAATTTGATGGACCAATCTCTCCTATGATGCTCTATAGTTCTTTCTAGGATTCTTTTCAAGTTCCTATTGGTCACCTCAACTTGGCCACTAGTTTGTGGATGGTAAGGGGTTGCAACTCTATGCGTAACACCATATTTTTTTAGTGCATTAATGAACTGTGCATTACGAAAGTGTGTGCCCCTGTCACTAATGATTGCTCTAGGTATGCCAAATTGAGAGAATAACCTTTTTAGGAACTTAACTACTACCCTAGCATCATTTGTTGGTAAAGCTTGGGCTTCAACCCACTTAGACACATAATCCACTGCGACTAGGATGTACTTGTTCCCAAAAGAGACTGGAAAAGGACCCATAAAGTAAATGCCTCAAACATCGAAAACCTCACAAATAAGAATGAAATTTTGGGGTATTTCATCCCGACGAGAGATGTTACCTGATCACTGACAGTTACCGCACAACGCTACATACCTTTGGGCATCTCTGAACAAAGTAGGCCAATAAAAACCTGACTCAAGTACCTTCTGCACTGTCCTATTAGCGTGGTAATGTCCTCCTGCCGGGCCGGCATGACAGTGATACAAAATCTTCCATCCCTCAAATTGCGAAACACATCGCCTAATGATTTGGTCTGCACAGATCTTAAACAAGTAGGGGTCCTCCCAAAAGTAATTCTTCAAATCAGAAAAGAATTTCTTCTTTTGCTGATGAGAAAGCCCTTTAGGAAGGATGTCAGCAGCCAAATAATTAGCAAAATCGGCAAACCAAGGGACTTTACCTACACTTACCTCTGTCAGATGGTATAGACGTTCTTCAGGGAATGCATCATCGATGTCCTCTTCTGCCAGCTTTTCTAGATTCAGGTTCTCTAACCCCGAAAGATGGTCTGCTGCTAGGTTTTCAGCCCCCTTCTTATCTTTAATTTCCAAGTCAAATTCCTGTAACAACAAAATCCACCTGATCAATCTGGGCTTAGCATCTGCCTTATTTAACAAGTAACGCAATGCAGAATGATCAGTATAAACAATGACTTTGGATAAAATTAAATAAGATCTGAATTTATCAAATGCAAAAATGACAGCTAGCAATTCTTTTTCGGTGGTTGTATAATTCTCTTGAGCGTCCGTCAAAGTCTTGCTAGTATAGTAGATGGGCTGAAAGTGCTTGTCCCTCCGCTGTCTAAGTACTGCACCTACTGTGAAGTCATTGGCATCATACATCAATTCAAGCGGAAGGTTCCAATCTGGTGCGACCATAATCGGGGCATTAGTTAATTTCTCCTTAAGAGTGTTAAATGCTTCCAAACACTCTTGAGTAAAGACGAATGGTGCATCTTTCTCGAGTAACTGAGTTAAGGGTCTAGCAATCTTAGAGAAGTCCTTGATGAATCTCCTGTAAAAACCTGCATGTCCCAGAAAACTCCTCACAGCCTTAACTACAGTTGGGGATGGTAGCTTTTCAATTGTCTCAATCTTAGCTCTATCTACCTCTATTCCCCTGTTCAAGATTTTATGGCCCAAAACTATGCCTTCTTGTACCATAAAATGGCACTTTTCCCAGTTCAAAACCAGATTAGTTTCTTCACACCTTTTCAGCACTCGTTCAAGGTTGTGGAGGCATGCATCGAAGGAATCACCAAAAACAGAGAAGTCATCCATAAACACCTCTATGATGTCTTCTATTAAATCATCAAAAATTGCCATCATACACCTTTGAAAGGTGGCAGGTGCATTGCATAACCCAAAAGGCATCCTCCTGTATGCAAATGTGCCATAGGGACATGTGAAAGTTGTCTTCTCTTGGTCCTCTGGTGCTATAGGAATCTGGAAATAGCCGGATAGACCATCCAAGAAGCAATAATACATGTGACCCCCTAATCTCTCTAGCATTTGGTCCATAAAGGGCAGTGGGAAGTGGTCTTTTTGAGTGGCATCATTAAGCTTTCTGTAGTCAATGCACACTCTCCACCCAGTGACGGTTCTCATGGGAATCAGCTCGTTCTTCTCATTAGGTACCACCGTCATTCCACCCTTCTTTGGAACTACCTGTACAGGACTTACCCAAGCGCTGTCAGAGATCAGATAGATCATACCTGCGTCGAGGAGCTTAATCACCTCTGCTTTGACTACTTCCTTCATCTTGGGATTGAGTCACCGCTGGGGTTGCACCGATGATTTGAATTCATCCTCCATTAGGATTTTGTGGGTGCAAAATGAAGGGCTAATTCCCCTAATGTCAAAAATCTTCCAAGCGATAGCCCTTTTATGCTTCTTAAGTGCTACCAGCAACTTTTCTTTCTGATCTGCCCTCAATCCGGAGGCGATAATGACTAGTAGCTTTAAATCCTTCTCCAAAAAGGCACACTCGAGATGGGCTGGTAACGCTTTTAGTTCCAGAACTGGTGGGTCCTCGATAGAGGGTTTTAACCTCTTCTCTCCACTTTGTTCGATCTTTTCAAATTCTTTCTTTCTCACCATGAGCTCGCTAGCTTCCAAATGTGCTACTTGTTCCTTAATGCAAGGATCATCGTCGTTTTCCTCCCTTCCTTGTACAAGGCACAGCTCTAAAAGGTCATCATGGACCAATTCCTACAAACAATCAGAAACGACAATATCAATGGAGTCAAGATAGTAACAAGTATCATCCTCCTCAAGAGAATGTCTCATGGCATAATTTATTTTAAAAGTTACCTCCTCATCCCCAACCCTAAGGACTAGGTTACCATCACTCACATCTATAATGGCTCTAGCAGTAGCTAAAAAGGGTCGACCTTGAATAAGGGGTACCTCAATGTCCTCATCCATTTCAAGAATGACAAAATCCACAGGGAATATAAACTTATCTACCTTAACCAACACATCCTCAATGATGCCTTTAGGGTATTTAACTGACCTATCGACTAACTGTTTGCTCATCCTAGTTAGTTTAGGCTCTCCTAACCTGAGTTTCTTAAACATCTTGTAAGGCATCAAATTAATGCTAGCTCCCAAATCTGCTAATCCTTATCAACCGACAAACTACCAATGAGACAAGGAATAGTAAAACTCCCTGGATCTTTTAATTTCTTGGGCAGCTTGTTTTGCACAATGGCTGAGCATTCCTCACTTAATGTTACTGTTGACAGCTCCTCCAACTTCCTCTTATTTGAAAGCAAATCCTTCAAGAATTTTGCATACTTTGGCATCTGTGAAAGAGCTTCAACAAAAGGTAAGTTAATGTGAAGTTGCTTAAACAGTTCAAGAAACTTACCAAATTGCTCATCCATCTTATCCTTCTTTAGCTTGGCTGGGTATGGGATAGTGGGTTGGAAACCCTGCACAGGTTTAGGGTTCCCATCCCCCTTCTCTTTATCCTCAGATTGCTTGCCATTTTCTTCCTTACCATGCAGCTCCTTCTCAACTCGTAGTTCTTTACCACTCCTCAGGGTATCTGCCTTGACCTGCTCTTTTGGATTCTTTTCGGTGTTACTAGGCAGGCTCCCTTGTTGTCTCTCTAACACAAGCTTTGCTAGCTGACCAATCTGGTTCTCAAGGTTATGAATAGAAGCCTCTTGGTTCCTCAGTGATGTCTCAGTGGCTTGGAATCGGCTTTCAGATGTTTGAATAAATTTAGCCATTAATTCCTCCATGCTAGGCTTCTTCTCTTGTGGCAGGTGTTGTTGCTGAAAACTCGGAGGAGGATTATTTCTTTGTTGTCCTTGATTTCCCCAAGAGAAATTGGGGTGGTTCCTCCAGCCTGGGTTATATGTGTTGCTATAGGGATTGTTTTGGGGTCGTGGTGCATTACCCATATAGTCAACATGCTCTGGTGTCTGTCTAGCCATAGCTGATAAACCTTGACACTCATCAGTCACATGTCCTCCCCCACACATCTCACACTGCAGGACTTAAACTGGTTGATGGCCTACAGATAATCCATCAATCTTCTTACTCAATGCTTCGACTTGCCTAGCCAAGGCTGTGACTACATCAACCTCATAGATTCCAGCGAGTTTGCTAGGCTTCGCTCGGTTAGAGTGCCATTGGTAATTGTTCATGGCCATGTCCTCTATCAATTCCTGGGCTGCCTCTGGTGTTTTGTTATTCAATGTTCCTCCAGCCGCTGCATCTATCATCTGCCTGGTTGCCGGATTCAACCCATTGTAAAAGGTTTGCACTTGCAACCATGTTGGCAATCCGTGATGTGGACACTTCCTTAGAAGATCTTTAAACCTCTCCCATGTCTCATAAAGTGTCTCAGAATCAATCTGGGCATAGGAAGAGATATCATTCCTTAGTTTGGCAGTCTTCACAGGTGGAAAGTATTTCAACAGAAACTTCTCTGTCATTTGGTCCCATGTAGTAATAGAACCTCTCGGCAGAGAATTCAGCCACTGCTTGGCCCTGTTCCTTAAAGAAAAAGGAAACATCCTCAGTCTTATCGCATCATCAGTGGCGCCATTGATCTTGAAAGTATCGCAGATCTCTAAGAAATTTGCTATATGTGCATTAGGATCCTCATCCTGGAGCCCATCAAATTGTACATATTGCTGCACCATTTGAATAATATTGGGCTTGATCTCAAAATTATTGGCCGCCATAACTGGTCTAACAATGCTAAATTCTGTCCCTATTAAGGATGGTCTTGCATAGTCAGACATAATCCTTTGTTGCTCCGGTTCAGCCATGACTGGTTCCTGTACTAACTCTTCTTGTCTCTGTGAACGCCTGATTCTAAGAGCTTGAAGAGTTGTTCTTTCAATCTCAGGATCTTCTCCAAAGAACTTAGATGGATTGTTACGGGTCATAAACTGATCCAAGTGCCTGAAATAGCAACACAAAAGAAAAAAATATATAAGAATAAAGAAAATTAAAAAATAAAATAAATATATATATAAGAATGAAATAAGAGATAAAATAGAACAAAATAAAATAAACAAAAGAATGTATAGATTAATAGGAATTAAGTGTTCCTAATATCCTAGTCCCCGGCAACGGCGCCAAAAACTTGATACGGTCAATCTTCTACCCTATAGACCTTCTAGGCAAGTGCACCTATTGGTTTCTATAGTATAGTGGATAACAATATCGAGTGTCGATCCCACAAGGACTAACGAGTACTAGTACTTACTCTTTTCTTATTATCTATCCTATAAACAATCGATTTATGCTGAAATAATTAAATAAGAATTAAATTAAACCAATCCAACACAAAATTAACTCCAAACAGCAGAAGATTAAGATGAAATCAATCCAAACCAACAATACCTAGATAATGAATCCCCCTAAAACGTCTATTGCATCTAATCCTTAATATATCAATTTATCTACTAATCATTGGACCGTGGAAACTCCTTAATTATGTTAATATCTTTCTCAAGCGTATTAACAACTAACCTCAGGTTGATTAATTGAAATCTCTTCCTAATTAAAACCCCCAGAATTGCATTAAACAATCAATGAATCTCTCTATTAGGTTTGACCCTAATCTGGAAGATTTACGTTGTCCTATCTCTAGAATCACGTGCAACTCCTATCAATTATGCAAGATCAAATCAAACATAGGATTTCTCAATCGCAATTGTATGATATCAAACATGAATTAATACACCGGTAAATATCAATTCAATGATAATAAAGAACACATAATTGAATCTTAATGAACTTGAAGAATAAATTAAATTAATTAAGGATCAAATAACAATATTCATTCTAGGGTTCCTCCTATCTAGGTATTAAAGAAATCAGTTCATGATCAATGGAATAACTGCACTACAATTTAATAGACTACAAAGAATAATTGAATTCATGACAAATCCTCTTGATTCTAATGCAATCCAACTTGAATTGATCGATGGTTGCTTGTTGGAGTGTTTCTCTCTCTATTCTACCTCCTCTCTGCTACTCTAGGGTTTATTTTTGCAGAATGACGGCTCTCCCCTTCAGCTGACAGATCCTGCCCTTTTTATAGAGCAAAATTCAACTTTCTGGATGGAACACGGACTTCGACACGGTCTCAGGCAGATTTTACACGGGCGTGTACTAACCAACACGGGTGTGTATTCTAGGTCGACACGGGCGTGTACCTATTAAATTGTTGAACACGCCCGTTTCTATTGTGCACGGCTGCTCACACGGTTCATGGTCACCTCTGTACACGGCCACCTACACGGCCGTGTACCAGACCGTGTGTTATGTCTAATATCGCCGAACACGCCCGTTTTCCCGAAACACGGCTTTACGTACGTTGGTGAATCCGAAAGGTACACGGCCACGTACACGGTCGTGTACCAAACCGTGTTCTGCTCAACTTTGGTCAAAAAGCTTCAAACTGCTCCGAATCTCCTCCTTATGCTCCCATTGCTTTAGCTAGGACCTGAAAACAACATATAAACCGATCAAGTGCAAGAATCCATGAAATTATCCCTAAACCAAACAATAATGGCCTAAATATAGACTAAAAAATATGTACAGTTTATCACTTATCAAATCTCCCCACACTTAAGCATTTGCTTGTCCTCAAACAAATAATAGTTCCAAATCATAAAACCTTCTAAATATCCCTCTCTCTCTTATCTCAATGCATCTCCCCATACTCCTTCCTACTATGACTTCTGAACCAAATTAAAATACAAGTAAAATCCAACAATCGTAGACTAAACTTCTATAAACTATCATCCATAAGCAACCATGTTGACAGTCTTTCCGGAATAAAAAACATAGGACTCATACCCTCACATAGGATTCACTCATAAAACGCTTAAAGTGTTTAGGGTAGAGAATATATCATAACACTCAAATCAATGCATAGCAGGAATCTTAACCATAAGACTGATTTCGTCCAAGAAACAGTAAATGCAGTTACAAAAATACAGCAGCAGATGAAGACAGCCCAGAGCCGACAGAAAAGCTACGTGGACAAAAGATGAAGATTCCTGGAGTTCAATGAAGGGGATTTCGTATTCCTAAGAGTTTCCCCGATGAAAGGGATAATGCGGTTCGGATAGAAGGGAAAGTTAAGTCCAAGATATATTGGACCATATGAGATCATCGAACGCATTGGTAAAGTCGCCTATAGATTAGCATTACCTCCAGAAATGTCGGCAGTACATAATGTGTTTCACGTGTCGATTCTACGAAAGTATATATCGGATCCATCCCACATGCTGAAACATGAACCGATCTAGATTCAGGAAGATCTGACCTATGAGGAGAGACCTGTTCAAATACTAGCACGCGAAGATAAAATCTTGAGGAATAAAACGATCCCATTAGTCAAAGTGCTGTGGAGAAATCACAACATTAAAGAGGCTACATGGGAGCGTGAGGACAAAGTGAAGAACTTGTACCCCTACTTGTTCTAAATTTTTGAGGACGAAAATTCTATAAGGAGGGGTGAATGTGATAACTGGGAATTTTAGATTCTCGAATTATGCTAAAATTGTATGTGTATAACAATTTTAATAAATAAAATGTGAAAAAGTTGTATTCCAATACTGTTATGAATAGTATAAAAATGTTCTGGTAGCGTTAAAGTGTGTGAGTTAGGGGATGGAAAATCTTACTGGACATAATTGGGTGAGACAATTCGAAATTAGAGCCGAAAACCCTAGAGAGTGCATTGAAATGTACTAAAACAATAGAAATTTACGGTAGAAAATTCTGATCAAACAGAAGCAAAATAAGAAAAACCGATCGCACTGGAGGCACTGAAAACTTGCCTACGCGATTTCGGTAAAGTTCCGTTCGGATCGGATTACGGTCAAAAATTGACTACGAATTAATTAGTGAATTAATATAAATAGTTGATGACATCACCTTGATGATGTCATAATACAAATTATTTTTCTTAAAGTTAGAAAGAAATTTTGAAAGGTGTATGGTGTAGATTAGCCTACTTTATGATCAATGACTAAGATCATGCCAAAAAGCCATTAAAAAAATTTTGTAAAAAAATTTAAAAGGCCATTCGGCTACTTGGAAAGGGAGAAGAAAAAAATTTGATTTTTGCCCCAAAATCTTTACTTTTTAGTCCTTGAACAATTAGGAAATTGTTAGAAAAAAATTACAAAAAAGCCCTTGGATTTTGCCTATAAATAGGCATCAAAATTCAAGAAAAAAAATGGAAAAACCAACTAAACTCTTGCTCTTTTTCTTCAGCCCAAAACTGTGAGCTTTACCCCCCTTAAACCAAGAATTTTGTTTACAATTTCACATCAAACCTAGCTTGAATTGCATCTCCAATCTCAAGGCATCAACAAATCAAGGTAAGCTTCAAATTTGAAGCATTTTTCCTTGATTTTTCATAGAAAATCTGTGGGTTTGGAGGGTTGAAAAACAATGAAAAAAATTGTTGATTTGATGATTCTATGATTGGTTTGATGTTGTAGTATTTAAAGCATGAATTAAGATTGAAAAACAAGCAAAAATTTTGCATGTTTCCCTTGAAAATCCGTGGCTTCAATGGTGTGAAAATTTCATGAGTTTTGTTGTTTTGATTTAGTATTAATGTTCATTCAATTATGTGTTGAATTAAGCATGAATTGGAATAAAGAAACAAGAAAAGTTTGATGTAAATTTCTTGCTAAAACTGTGGGCAAGAACATTATGAAATGAGAAATTTTTAATGTTGAAAGAAGGTTGATAAAAACCCTAGGAAAGAGAATGAAATTTTCTATGTGTTTATGCATAAAATCCGTGGCTATAACTAGGGTTAGAATGCATGTTTTGCTAGGTTTTGAATGTTGTTTTATACATTGGAAAGCCTAAGAATGATGTGATGTAATGAAAATTAATTAGATGTGATTAACTAGTAAACCAAGGCTAATTTGAAAGAAAAATGTTGTGGTTTGTGTTAATTCCTAAATGTTGAATCATGTGGAAAATGTTTATACAAAGTTTGAAAACTTTGTATAAAATAGGCCTCTGGTATAGTACATGGCAGGTACAAAGGTTCTGAGGCGTACCTAATGCTGGGAAACCTTAAAATATAAGCGAAAATGCTGCCGAAATTTCTAAAATCGGCTTAAGGGCATTTCGGGAAACGAGGGGTAAAAATATTGAACTCGGGAAGGAAACCGAGACCCCTCGGTGAATTATGATTAGAAATGGAAAACCAACCCAAAAGGAATAGTAAACTGACCCTAAATCACTAAAATGCCTAAAACAGGAAAAAAAATTCATGTTAGGGGTATTTTGGGAAACGAGGGAAAATTTTAGGTCGGGATAGGAAACCCGAGCCTCTCGAGGACCGAGGGTCGGTGACGGGATAAATAACGTTTAATAAGCAGTGAAAGGGCCATTTGAGGCTCCGAAACACTCGAAAAATGAAAAAACGACCCTAGGTGGTGGATGAATAGTAACCAGGGACCAGGAAAAATGAAGTTGAGATTTTGCAGCAATGTAAGCTGTAAAATGATACAAAAGCTTAGGAAATATTATTTTAAAATAATTAGGCTTAGAAAATTTAGAAAAAAATGATAGAATGAAACAAATTACGATCCCGAGACCCGTTAGGGGTAAAATGGTCATTTTGACCAAAAATTTCAGAAAAGGCACGGAAAGAATCCTAAAAGACCTAGAATAACTTAGATAAAATTCTAAAGCTCAAAATAAAGATTTTAGAGTTAAAAGTATAAAATTTTTAAGGAACACGGGCGTGTAAAGGGATACACGACCATTTATAGGAAAAATCTTATAGACCCGAGAGGTACACGGGCTGGAACACGGGCGTGTTGCAGACCGTGTACCACAAACAAAATTTAAATGTGTAGAATTTTAAGTAAAATATAAAACAGGGTATTAACAGACACTATTATGTCTGTAGGAACCCCAAATAAAGATAGAACTGCGGAGGAGTTCCGAAAGTGGACACTAGCGTATTATTGGTAAGTTCAAGCATTTTTGTGTCTGCAACATGAAATACTGTGTTAATCTATTCTATACTAGCTACTCACTAGATATAAAATCCTATGAGCATTTAGGAATTAGTTAGTATAACATATCCCAAATAACGAAAATAAGTAAGACCTACGGGCAATGGAGGATAGTGATCTTGAGGTGACATATACGATCACTCAGTCAAAACTATAAATTGAAATATGGTAATGAAACCATTAAGGCGTACCGCCCCTCCAACGTAGTGGTGGAGGTTTGTTTAAATTCTACGGGGTTATCAGGGCTGTGGAGGACGATGTTCTAAGATCGCTCCTTAGACCCTCCCAGTCAGCGCGCTAATAATTATCGGTACTGTCATAAATAGAGCTCTACACTAGAAATCTAATAGAAAATAAGCACTCAACAAAATGGTAAAAATCATAATTGAGCATAACCGAAATTTACGTTAGAGTAATGTAAGTTCGGTTAGGATATGTGAATAGTACACAGTTAGGGTAACTGGTACTATTCATCGGTCAAAGGTCAACTTTACTATTCCTATGAATAGTATTATTCGTAGGAGATTGAGTTTTTATTGTTTTTGAATCAATATGATTCTTACTATGGATGTTTGAACTTACTGAGCCTGTTAGCTCATCAGTTTGTTCATGTTGCAGGTAAGAAACCTGTCCAGTAGATTCCTGGATGGCGGCAGGATGCAAGCGTTTCGAGGGGATAGGGAACTCACCGTGGACTTGGTCCTGCCAAAGTTTTTCATTTAGCTTTTTGAGTAAAGAAAATATGTTTTAAGACAAAATATACAGTACATATAGATATTATATCTGTTACCAAATATGTTGTACTTATTTTAGACATGAAAAAGTCAGTATTATATTTTACATCGCTTTCTTACTTGATAATCATAAGAAAAAGTATGAATTAAAGAAAAAAAAATTTGGGGTGAAATTTTAGGCCCTAGTGTTTAAGAAGTATGAGTAAAAGAGTTTAAAACTGACGACTCGGTTTCGGCACACGAACGGTCTTGGTCGGCCATAGAGTCGATCCATGACAGTTACGGGTAGTTGGAATCAGGGGACGTCACAGTATTAGTTTTGTTGAGCATTAAAAAATTGATAAATCTATTTTTTTGTCAATAAAATTAATTTGTGTTTAGTTAAAAAAATCTAACCTGTAATAATTGTTCTGAATGTGCATTCACATTTAATAGTAGATAAAATATGATCCAATTTTATTTTCAAAATTCTTGCAATAATATCTGGTCTATTTTCAAGTTTTTGACCTGAAATCGTAGCCAAAGCTCTTGTGATTTTAGGTCATTTTTGTGATAACCGAGGACTTTTGAAGTTCTCAGAAGAAATGTAAAATTATATGTATATGATAATTTTAATAAATAAAATATGAAAAAGATATGTTTTAATAGTATATAGAACGCGATAAAATGTTCTAACAGTGAAAAAGGGTGTGATTTCGGAAATGGAAAATTTTCAAGAACCGAAACAGGTGAACCAGCCCCAAATGGAGCCAAAAGCCCTAGAGGGTGCACCAAATGCCCGTGATTTTTGGTCAAACAAAAGCAAAATAAGGCAAACCGATCGCACAGGAGGGGTCAGACCTATGCGATTTTGGTCAATTTCCGTTCGGTTTGACTTTTAGTCAAACTTTGACCAAATTAATATGGGAATTAATTCGTTGATGTCATCCATGACATCATACAAGAGCATTTTGGAAGCATGAAACAAGCATTTTTTATGCATGAGTTCATGCAAAGTTCGTGGTGTTTAAGGGGATGAGACATGAAATTTTGTTGAGAATTAGATTGTGTTTTGGTTATGAATGAATTATGGTTGTGTTAGAATATGTGATTGTGATATTGGAACTTTGAAAAGAAAATTTTGGCTAAGATTTTGCTATGAAAATCCATAGCCTATATAAAAGAATTTTATAGAAAATTTTGTGAGGAAAATTAGATGAAAAGTTTGAGAAAATCCCTAGGAGGAAACCAAAACATTTGGTTTAAAGTTTGGAGCATAGAAACTGTGGGTTGTGTATAGAAATGGAATAAAATTTGGTTAGATTTGGTGTAGGTTTATGCATTAAAAATCATGACTTTTAAGTGTAAGAAATTGTATTTTGATTAGTGAAGATTTTGATGCTTGAATTAAATAAAAACCGTGGCTAATAATGAGGAAAAATGATAAAATTTTGTGTTGAATGGTGTATTGGTAATGTGGAAAAATTTTACATAAAGAATTGGTGACTTTATGTAAAATAGGTCTTTGGTATAGTACGTGACAGGTAACAAGATTCTGAGGCGTACCTAACGCTAGGAAAATCTAAAGCGGAAATGCTGCCGAAATTTTAAAAACCGCATAAAGGGCATTTCAGGAAACAAGGGATAAAAATGTCCTCGGAAATGGAGACCGCGACCTCGTGGTAAATTAGACTTGGAATTAGGAGAACAAACCATTTTTAGGAATAGTAAATCGTCCCTCTAAAATTTCAAAACATTGAAAGATCGGGAAAAATGACGTTGGGGGTAATTTAGGAAACGTGGGTTAAGTTTATGGTCGGGATGGAAAACCCGAGCCCCTTAGGAACCAAGGCTCAGAAATAGGATAACAAATGTTTCAGGAGTAGTGAAATGTCCATTTGAGATTCCAAAACGTCAGAAAAACGAGAAACGACCCTACGTGTCAAAATAGTACCACCTGAGGGTAGGGTAACAAATAGTTGCGTGTGTTGCAGCAATGACTACTACAAAAATATAACGAAGTCTAATAAATATTATTTTAAGACATTTGGGCTTAGAAAATCCCATAAAAATGATAGAGTGAAAATGTTATGGTCTCGAGACCCATCAGGGACAAAATGGTCATTTTGACCAAAAATTTTTGAAAGGCTCGAAAAGGACCGTTAAGGACTTAGAATGATTTAAATAAGATATTAGAGGCCGTAATTTAGATTCTTAAGGCTAAAATCCAAATTTTATGAAATACACAGGCGTGTATTTTGGCTACACAGCCATGTGGCGACCCATGCCCTGGTGGCACAAACTGTCACTGAAAACACTACTTATCCTAACTTATCTCATTTGAAAAACCATTACTTATATATATCGAATTTTAGGGATTTTTTTGAGTAGTGCGTTTATCAATTTACGTACTACATACATATACTTAAATCCATACAAAGATAGTAGTACAATTTGGATTAACATATACACACACAAAATGCCAAACTGTTAAATTACTACTCATAAAATAAACTCTCAAAATAATTTGTGAAAGTAGACTCTGATGGTGGTATCCATAACCTCACCCTCACATCCGCCCTGCCACCGTCATCTCCCAGCAGCGTTTAACTTGTAGGTCTCTTACCTACAGCATGAACATACTACGTGAGCTTTAACACTGAATAAGTACAATGTATCATCCGTAAAACCGGATTTAAAACATAAGCCATACACGGTGGCATAGTAAACCATAAACCATATATCACACATATCACGCATTACTACATACACAGAACACGGGAACATATCATGTAGCATTACACAGAGTGCAAGTTATTCAATCACATCATGTAGCATGAGAAATATATCATATTATGTCATGCAACCGGGAAGCATACTATGTCTAAAACTAATGCATACCGTGAACAATGCATGAACCGGTTATGCTCAAATTATACTTCATTATTATTTATCTTTTCTTATTTGAAAGGCCCTGGTGTCAGTACTATGGTGCGCAGATCATCGGATTCACCGTGACCATAGAGAGCTTTTTGCTTGTGGGCCAATTGCCCCATTTATTCATACTCATTTTCTTTATGGACTCGACCAAGTCCGTTATACTGACACCCTTAATCTGATTACCTAATTATTGGTTGTGAGTACTAATATCCATGTGCCCTATGCTCAACTGGGCTTATCCCTCATCATACCCTGATGGGGATGTATCGGCACCTTATAAAGTTCATTAATCTATATGATTATGAACCCCTATATGTCATGCAAACAACATAAGATACAACATACTTTAATATAGGTTAAACAACTATTTAAACACATTTTTGTTCACACTGTAGGCGGAGTTGTACTTACTTGGTTGCCAATAGTTTGTACTTCGCCTCGATGCACTTACAGGTAACGTCCTGTAATCATAACGTATTGTCATTAACATTCATTTTTAAGTTACTTCGCTCGTTAGCGATTATAATTTCTTACTATTATAAGTTACCTATGCCCCTCGGTATCTTGCTGTTCTACTCTGAAAGTACTGGTATCTAACGAGACCGATTAATTCATCTACCTGACGTATCTCACCTTCACGTTCAAACTCAGTCTTTGATCGGTTGACCGACCAGTCTACTGATCGGTTACCACGTGTTTTGCCAAAGGTGTAGCCCACCAGGCTTCTTTGCGTATTGGATTGTGTAACCCATTAGGTTACCTAGCGCATGGACCATTTAACCTATCGGGTTACCTAGTGTTTGGACTGTTTAACTGGTTAGTGGACTAACCGGTTTCCTTACGTTGGGCCTATTGACTAGTTGGGCTAATCATCTATCCGGTTACTTTATAGTTTTGCTTGGTAACCAACCGGGCTACTTCACTAGTTTTACAAAAACATTCTAAAACCTTTGCAAGATTTTTGGGTAACATAATTCTTTAAAATTGACCCCTTAGCACCCCATTGGAAGGTGGGGCTGTTTTTACGAAAATCGTTTTTCATTTTTAAAACGGAGAACACATTTTGGTGTTCATTTGTTAAGGGGATTTGGAACCCTTTTTCGGAAAACCATATAAAACTTGTCCGAGACGATTTCACTTGTGAAAATGGCGAACGTAAAAGTTTTTGTCCTTGACGAGGTGAACAACTCTTGTAACATCTCGGAGCTTGGTTTGACCTCCAAGGGATCTGAAATCATAAAATCCCGTGGCTAAAATTCATGTCTAGTTTTTACCAAAGATTTCCAGTTTACACACTTTTTAATACAGGTCTATTTGGGGCCCGAAACGGCCGAATTTTTGAAATCCGTGTTAGTCAATTTTAAGATTTCGTCGATATCTAAAACTTTTGTGTTTTGACCAAAGTCCGGTTCGAACCCTAAATGTGTCGTTTTAATGAAAATCTGAGGCCGTTCCTGGAATCAGGATTTTGGCTCCAGTTTTGACCTCCAGTTGAAAAACAGTTTAAAACCCTATCTTAGAGCCATTTTTCACCGAGCTCTATTTAATATAAAAATGCTCATAACGAAATTTCCTTACAGTTTCCTGTTTTACATTTTCTCAAAAACAGACCACAACATGTCCTTAAAATAGCCAAATTTGTGGGCCTAAAACTAGACAGATTTTTCTCCAGTTTTTCCCTAACACGTCCATGCATCATTCATCCACAAACCATATGTAAAAACATGTATATATAACCACATAACTACAAACTTGAAAAATGGAAGGCTAAGGGCTCAAACTAAACTTATTACAACCTATTTGCATAAATAAATACACATAAACTTCTTGATCGAAAACTTAGAAATAACTAACCACAAAGAGGTAGGGTTTTCGGTTTATACCTTGTCTGCTTTGGTTCAAGCACAATTTTGAGATAGGCTTGAGTGACTAAAAGTCGTGGGATCCAAGGGTTGAGGGGTCAACGTGAGCTAGGAGATGACAAAAAAATTTTGCTCTTAGTATCGAACCAAACATAACACTAAACCACAAATGGAACTTGGTTCTAGGACCTTACCGAAATAAGCTTCAAGATGTGTAATCCTAAGCACCCTTGTAAGCAAGCTTTTTGTAAGAGTTTTGTGTGAAAATTTTGGTGTTTGACTAAGGGGAAAGGGGGGGTATTTTGGCTGCAAAGAGAAGGGAGAATACTTGGCTTTTGGGAGCCAAAAGAAAGGAAATGAAAGGCAAGGGAGGTGACACCTATTTATAGGCAGACTTAAGCACAATTAGCTTCACCAAATCAAGCTAAATTACCCAAAATTTGTCTAAACCAAGAGACAAATTTCTATGTATGTAGCCCCCTATTATTGTCACACACCTTGGGAAGAACAAGGTAAAATTTTTATCCAATTTGATGTGAAAAGGTGAGGTAAGGTGATGAAAATAAATTGTTGTTTATGGGATTTTTGGTGTATCATTTTCCCATTTTTTTATTCTCACTTTATGGGTACTAACTAGTTTCCATCCAATGGGACACAGTTTTGTAGTGGTTACAATTTAACTGGGTCGGTTTCTTTGCAGTCCAGTATTCTACTGCGATTTTCAATCCTTTTTCGGCGGTGTTCTAATTTTCACTTGAAATTGCACCTATGGCTTCCAATTTTCATTCTAGTTGTTTCTAGCTATTTTTGATTGGGTTGTAATGCCTATGAGCCCACTCGATCACTATTCACTATTCATTGCTTTCAGTTCTAACTAACTAGGCTGAGTGTTTTGACTCCGATTCTTGTCAGTTTCTATATGAGGGAGGTCATCTAGACCATGTTCTCGGTACTGTACCCTTACTAGGGTTTCTCATCGTTGTTGTGCTCAGACGATCGGGCCAAGCGTTTTGGTGATCTGTTCACCAGTCTTGTGATACTACGTGTCGTTATGCATACATACACGTAATAGGGTAGACCAGGTTCACTGTCGGTCACCCTACTCATTGCATGGACAGTACTCAAACAGTATTGTATCTGTTTAGTTTATTCAACTGGAAATTACACTGTATCTTTCTACTAAGTTGCTTAATTATACCGTAATTAGGTTTCATAATTCGCGAAAGTCAATTTAATGGCTTTCTTCCCCATACACGGTCTCCTACACGGCTCACTACATGGGCATGTACAAGGGCTACACGGGTGTGTATTCGTTGAGCCTGCTCAACACAGTCGTGTCTTAGGGAAATTTTATTTTTCTAAATGGTACACGGCCTCCTACATGGGCATGTACCTGGCCATGTTTCACTTACACGGCCATATTCAATTACACGGCTTCATACACGTGTACAACACTATTGGTACACGGCCACTTACACGACCGCGTACATGCCCGTGTTCTTCAATTTTTGAACTAAAATACATCAATTTTTCTTCAATTTCTCATTAATTGAAATTCTAAATTACAGGAATGGGGTGGTCCTTACAACCTACCCCCCTTACAAAATTTTCATCTTTAAAAATTAGAACAAGTCTGGGAAGTCTCTCCTCAAGTCTTCTTCCCATTCTCAAGTGGCTTCTTCTATGTTATGATTCCGCCACAACACCTTTACGAGCGGTATAACTTTATTTCTCAGTACTTTCTCCTCTTTGGCCAGAATCTACATAGGTTTCTCCTCATAAGTCAGATCAGCATATACCTCAATGGGTTCCTAGCTTAGGACGTGTGAACTGTCTGGCATGTACTTCTTCAACATTGAGACGTGAAAGACATTATGCACCGAAGCTAACTCGGGAGGAAACGCCAATCTGTAGGCTATGTTTCCGATTCTCTCGATAATCTTGAACGATCCTATGTATCTAGGACTGAGTTTCCTCTTCTTTCCAAAGCACATCACGCCCTTCATGGGTGCCACCTTGAGAAAAACTGAGTCTCCCACTTGAAACTCGAGAGGTCTGCAGTGCCTGTTTGCGTAGATCTTCTACCGGCTGTGTGCTGTTTTTAGCCTTTCCCGTATCAGCTTCACGACTGCTGTCGTATCCCTGACGAAGTCCGTGCTAGTTACGTGTTTCTCTCTGGTCTCATACCAGTGGATCGGAGATCTGCATTTTCTCCCATAGAGTGCCTCATACGGTGCCATCCTTATCGAGGAATGATAGCTGTTGTTGTACAAAAACTCGATCAGTGGTAGTTTTTGATCCCAATTTCCCTTGAAGTCCAAAACACAGGTGCATAGCATGTCCTCTAGTGTCTGTATGGTTCTCTCAGACTGACCGTCGGTTTGAGGGTGGAAGGCTGTGCTAAACTTCAACTTAGATCCTAACGCGACCTGTACGCTCTGCCAAAATCTGGAGCTAAAGCGTCCGTCATGATCTGAGATAATCGATTTTGGCACTCCGTGCAACCTTACGATCTGAGCCACATAAATTTCTGCTAGTCGTTCCACCGAGTAGCTGATCTTTATGGCTAGGAATCTGGCTGATTTCATCAATCGGTCTATAATCACACAAATTGCATCATTTCCGCTGGATGTCCTTGGTAGTGGGACAATGAGATCCATCGTAATCTGATCCCATTTCCACTCGGGTAGCTCGATTTTCTGTAATTCTCCTGCTGGAAACTGATGTTCGGCCTTAACTTTCTAACACGTAAGGCATTTGGTGATGAATTCTGCTACGTCATTCTTCATTCCAGGCCACCAAAAGCTTCTCTTAAGGTCCTTATACAACTTATTGGCTCCTGGATGTAGGGAATATGGCGCCTTGTGAGCCTCTAAGAGGATTCATTTTCTGAGCTCTTCCTTCTTCGGCACATACACTCTGCCCTTATAATAGAGTATGCTGTCCTCTGAGACTTTAAAATCTGAGTTTTTATCCTCCATGGTCTCCTTTCTTGGCTTGTCCAGGGTTGAATCGCATCCTTGGCTGGCCTTGATTTCGTCTAGGAGCGTCGACTGGAGAGTCATTTCGGATAATTTCCTTGACAGAGTCTCGATCCTACTACCGCACAGATCCTTCTGTAAAGCTCTTAGCAAGGCGCTGATGGCCATAAGTGACGTGGAGTGCCTCCGACTCAATGCATCGACGTGGAGTTCCCGGGTGATACAAGATCTCGCAGTTGTAATCTTTCATCAGCTCGAGCCATCTACGTTGCCTCATGTTTAACTCTTTCTGCATAAAGATATACTTGAGGCTCTTGTGGTCCGTGTAGATTTTGCACTTAACGCCATAAAGATAGTGTCTCCATATCTTGAGTGCAAAAACTATTGTAGCTAGCTCTAAGTCGTACGTAGGGTAGTTCTTTTCGTGCTCCTTCAGCTGTCTCGAGGCATATGCAACTACCATACCGTCCTGCATCAACACCGCTCCTAATCCAGTCTTGGATGTGTTACTGAAGATCACAAAATTTCCCTGACTGACATCCAAAATGGTTAGCACTGGAGTGCCCGTGAGTCTCCGTTTTAGCTCTTGAAAGCTCTGCTAACATTTGTCAGTCCACTCAAACTTCTTCTCTTTCTTGGTCTGTGAGTGGGGCGGCTAGCTTTGAAAAGCCTTCAACAAAGCACCTGTAATACCCTATTAATTCCAAAAAGCTGCATATCTTTGTCATGTTCTTTGGAGCTGGTCATGCACTGACTGCTTCAATCTTTGCTGGGTCCATAGATACTCCCTTCATGGAGACTACATGTCCTAGAAAATGCACCTTCTCCAGCCAAAACTCACACTTGGAGAACTTGGCGTACAACTGATGCTCTTTTAACTCACGCAATACTGTCCTCAGGTGCTCTGCATGCTCCTCCTAAATCTTGGAGTATATCAGTATGTCATCAATAAATACAATGACAAACTTGTCCAAGTACTCCTTGAATACTTGGTTCATCAAGTCCATGAAGGCTGCTGGTGCGTTAGTAAGTCCAAATGACATAACGAGGAACTCGTAATGTCTGTATCGCGTCTGGAAGGTTGTTTTAGGTATATCCTCATCCCTGATTCATAGCTGGTGGTACCCTGAGCGCAAGTCGATGAGAATACTGTTGCATCTTGGAGTTGATCAAACAAGTCGTCAATACACGGTAACGGGTACTTATTCTTGATCCTAATCTTATTTAACTCCCGGTAGTCTATGTACATCCTTAGAGTTCTATCTTTCTTCTTCATGAATAGCACAGGTGCTCCCCAGGGGCAAAAACTTTGGTGAATAAAACCCTTGTCCATCAGGTCCTTTAACTGGGTCTGGAGTTCCTGAAGCTTTGTTGGGGCCATTCTATACGGAGCCTTGGATATAGGAGCAGGTCCTGGTAATAGCTCGATTTCGAACAAAATCTCGTGCTTTGGTGGAAGTCTTGGAAGATCCTCTTGAAACACCTCCACGAATTCCTTGACTACCGGTACATTCTCGGGCCTTATCTCTACCTCTTGGCTATTGTCTACCACGTGTGCTAGGTATATCGTGCATCTACTAGATATCAGGTTGTGTGCCTTCATCGCTGAGATCATCGTCTGTGGTTGCTTCAGCGATAGACCCATATAAGTGAACTTCTCGCATCCTATGGGTTCAAAGGCAACTTTCCACCTCCTGCAGTCGATGATGGCGTTGTATTCTGCAAGAAAATCCATTCCCAAGATCACATCGTAGTCGTACATGTCGATGATGATTAGGTTGACGCTCAGTTCTCGACCACAAATAATTACTAGCACATGTCGTACCCAGTAATTAGACAGCAAAACCTCCCCTGAGGGAAGTGTAGTTCTGAAAGTTTGTTTCATTTTATCTAAGCCTTTATCTAGCCTCCTAGCAAACTCTGATGATATAAAGGAGTGTGTGGCTCCAGAATCCAATAACACTAATGCACTTGAGTTGGCGACAGAAAGCTGAACTGTCACCACTACAGACGTTCTAGCTTTAGCATTATTTCTGGTGTAAGCATAGATCCTTCCTTGGGATTCCGGAGCTTCAAGCCTGCCTTGCACGATTGATGGCCCTTCAATACTGGTCTGGGCGACGTGAAGTTGACTGTTTGCTGTACGGGGTTGATCTGCTGATTCTGAGGGTTAGAATAGCAGTTCTTGGCATAGTGGCCTTCCTTGCCACAAATGAAACAGCCACTCGTTCCTTGTCTACATTTGCCCAGATGATTCTTCCCACACTTCGGGCACTTAGGGTTCTGGTTGTTGTTCCCTCTACGGTTGTTTCTTTTCTGAGGAAGATTTCTCCGGGGCCTTTGATTGCTCGTATTCCCCTTTCTCTTGTTATTGTGGTGGGGTTATCGGTTGTTCGAGCCGTTCCCCACGTTCTATCCCCTCTGATGGGACTCCGGGTGCTGTCTCCCCTAAGTCTGCTTTGCTTGAGACTTTTCCTCCTTTCGGGCTTTGAACATTTAAGCCTTCCGCTCCTTGTCCTATGCCAGCCAGTACTCGGCCCAGATGGCCCTACTGACACAATCCGCTAATGTAGCTGGCCCATGGCTACCATTACAAACTTGCATAGCAATATTAGTCCTGAACATTTTCAACATCCGTCGGACCTTCTCTTTTATAGTGGGAACTAAATCCGGACAAAGTCGAGCCAGCTGCTCAAACTTCCTGACTGCTTCCATGACGGTCATACTTCCCTGTCATAGATTGTTGAACTCATCTTGTTGTACCGCTAAGGTTTCCTCATTGAAATACATTTGCTTGAATTCTTTGATGAATTGATTTTAGGTCATCTCCTAGATGTCCCTCCTGATTGATACTGTTTTCCACCACTGTAGCGCCTCCTTACGCAGGGTGAAAGATGCACATAGTACTCTTTCCCTATCTGTCAGGCCCATAAAGTCTAGGACCATCTGAATTTCAGTCAACCAATCATCTGCCTCTATCAGGTTGGCAGTTCTCTCAAACTCTAGCGCCTTCATGCGCCTGAACCTTCATATAGATCACTTCTAGTATGGGTTGGCGAAAGAACGCTTACTGTTACAAGGGTAGCGGTTGCTGCTGGGGGTACTTGTGATGGTTTGGGGATCTCATGGCCATGTAAGATTTCCTGAGCTGGGGGAGTCACTTGTTCTTATGGAGTTTCATATGCCGATGGGGTTTCTTGAGTTGGTACCCTTGTCGTAGGCAGTGCTTGGTTCTGTTGGCCCTATTGGGCTCTAAGTTGGGCCAACTCTCATTTTTGGTCCTCCACCATTTCCCACAAGGCTGCGAACTGTGCTGCCAATTCCTCCTCTCGAGAGGGTTGCATCGTCTGACTTCGTGTCCTCGCTATTTGTTCCTTAGCATCTTACCATGCAGTAAGAAAAGAAGGTAAAGATTGGGTCTCGTATTCTTTCTTATTCATATATTATAAGCATACTTATATGCAATTTTCATTTCATTTATCGTAAATATTAGTACATAATGTTAGTTCGCTGGGAGTGGTGAACGCACACACTTCCTAGTACATATACTCAAAAGAATAGACTAGCTAAATCGAGCGATAGTAGGCTACGGCCTTCCCTCATACATGCATACATATAGTTAAAAGGGGATATACTAAAGCACATCCTAGCTACTCTGAGGTCAAAACGGACTCTGTGTCAGAGACATTTTCGTCGAAAAAGAATTCCTCTGGGTCCTCTTCCTAGACCTCTGAACCGGAGCTGTCCTCATCGTCACTGGCTACGATGATTTGAGGCTCAGGTTCGGGTTCTTCCCATTCATCTCTGCCAAGATAGTTGTCGTCATCCTCCTCAAGATAATATACAGCTAGGGGTATTGTAGGGATAGGATCATCTTCCATAGGTTCTTCTGCATTTTCTGGCACCTCTATCGGAAGCTCAGCTATGGGGTCCTTGCCAGCTGTTCGGGGGTTTGGTTCCGCTGGGTTATCTTCAACATTGGCTGGACTCGCTTCATCATGAGTTGGGGCAGGGTTCCCGGGGCCGATCACTGCCGCTTCGACGTCTAATATGTCTTGGATGAAGCACTCTAAATGCTCATGCTGCGGAGGATAGTAGACAAGGTCCCTCACGTAACAGGGAATTCCCCTCCATAGGAGTTCAACCACCTCTCTAACAGGCCTATCCAAAGGATGTAGGGTAGCATCCATCCATAAACCTCTGGCAGTAGTGTGCCATGGTTTCTCCTTCATATACGTCCCACATACTCGAAAGAACGTCGTACTACCTCTCATGCATGTCAATCCAGATCTCCACATCTCGGCCTCTCCTGCGAGCTTCATTGAATGGGGCTAGTGCAAATGCGACGCGGAGCTCATGGCAAAAGTTCACCCAGTCCACTATGGCACCCACTACCCTTCGTCAGTCTGTCCACCACTCCCTTACTGGGCCATTCAGCCTGCTGCTCGCCATGATTACCTGTAGGCGGGGTGGGATATGGTAGGTTTGGAACACTACCTCCATATCATGGATCCACCTCATAAGTTCGTAGGGTCGGCGGTGACCATCATATCACTCTGGTCAGGCGGCGGTGAAAGCTAAGCTTGCTTGACGGTCTTCATGTATCTGGTGGGGGTCCACTGGAGCGGCCATCGCTACAATGTCGAACGTGTAATATTAACTTATATACTAATACTAAAAGCAGAATCTACTTACTTAGACAGATGAGGCTGGCACGCGGTGATATAAGGTAGGGTGGCAGGATACCGTTCTGATACCAACTGTGGCGACCTGTGCCCTGGTGGCACAAACCATCACTGAAAACACTATTTATCCTAACTTATCTCATTTGAAAAACCATTACTTATAGATACCGAATTTTAGGGATTTTTTTTAATAGTGCATTTATCAATTTACGTACTACATACTTATACTTAAATCCATACAAAGATATTAGTACAACTTGGATTAACATATACATACACAAAATGCCAAATTGTTAAATTACTACTCATAAAATAAACTCTCAAAATAATTTACGGAAGTAGACTCTAGTGGTGGTATCCATAACCTCACCCTCACATCTGCCCTGCCGCCGTCATCGCCCAGTAGCGTTTAACTTGTAAGTCTCTTACCTACAGCATGAATACACTACGTGAGCTTTAACGCTCAATAAGTACAACGTATTATCTATAAAACCAGATTTAAAACATAAGCCATACACGGTGGCATAGTAAACCATAAACTATATATCACACGTATCACGCATTACTACATACACAGAACACGGGAACATATCATGTAGCATCACACAGAGTACAAGTTATTCAATCACATCATGTAGCATGAGAAACATATCATATTATGTCATGCAACTGGGAAGCATACTGTGTCTAAAACTAAAGCATACCGTGAACAGTGCATGAACCGGTTATGCTCAAATTATGCTTCATTATTATTTATCTTTTCTTATCTGAAGGACCCTGGTGTCAGTACTATGGCGCGTAAATCATTGGATTCACCATGACCATAGAAAGCTTTTCGCACGTGGGCCAATTGCCCCATTTATTCATACTCATTTTCTTTATGGACTCGACTTGGTCCGTTATATTGACACCTTTAATCTGATTACTCAATTGTTGGTTGTGAGTATTAATATCCATGTGCCCTATGCTCAACTGGGCATATCCTTTATTATACACTGATGGGGATGTATCGGTACCTTATAAAGTTCATTAATCTATGTGATTATGAACCCCTATATGTCATGTAACCAACATAAGATACAACATACTTTAACATAGTTTAAACAACCATTTAAACACATTTTTGTTCACACTGTAGGCGGAGTTGTACTTACTTGTTTGCCAACAGTTTGTACTTCACATCGATGCACTTATAGGTAACATCCTGTAATCGTAACGCATTGTCGTTTACATTCATTTTTAAGTCTCTTCGCTCGTTAGCGAATATAATTTCTTACTATTATAGGTTACTGATGCCTCTCGGTATCTTACTGTTCTACTTTGACAGTACTGGTATCTAACGAGACTAATTAATTCGTCTACTTGACGTATCTCACCTTCACATTCAAATTCGATCTTTGACCGGCCAGTCTACTGACCAGTTACCACGTGTTTTGCCAATGATGTAGCCCACAGGGCTTCTTTGCGTATTGGATTGTGTAACCCATTGGGTTACCTAGCACATGGACTGTTTAACCTATCGGGTTACCTAGCATTTGGACTGTTTAATCAGTTAGTAGCGGTTTCCTCACGTTGGGCCTACTGACTAGTTGGGCTAGTCATCTATCTAGTTATTTTACAGTTTTGCTTGGTAGCCAACCAGGCTACTTCACCAGTTTTACGAAAAACGTTCTAAAACTTTTGCAAGATTTTTGGGTAACATAATTCTTTAAAATTGACCCCTTAGCACCCCATTGGAAGGTGGGGCTATTTTTACGAAAATCGTTTTTCATTTTTAAAATGGAGAACACATTTTGGTGTTCATTTGTTAAGGGGGATTTTGAACCCTTTTTCGAAAAACCATATAAAACTTATCCGAGACGATTTCACTTGTGAAAATGGAAAACGTAAAAGTTTTTGTCCTCGACGAGATGAACAACTCTTGTGAACATCTCAGAGCTTGGTTTGACCTCCAAGGGGTCTGAAATCATAAAAACCCTGGCCAAAATTCATGTCCAGTTTTTACCAAAAATTTCCAGTTTGCACACTTTTTAAAATAGGTCTGTTTGGGGCCCGAAACGGCCAAATTTTTTAAATTCTCACAAGTCAATTTTAAGATTTCATTGAGATATAAAACTTTTGTGTTTTGACCGAAGTCCAGTTCGGATCCTAAATGGGTTGTTTTAATGAAAATCTGAGGCCGTTCTTGGAATCAGGATTTTGGCTCTAGTTTTGACCTCCGGTTGAAAAACAGTTTAAAACCCTATCTTAGAGCCATTTTGGGCCGAGCTCTATTTGATGGAACAATGCTCGTAACGAAATTTCCTTAAAGTTTCATGTTTTACATTTTCTCAAAAATAGACCACAACGTGTCCTAAAAATAGCCAAATCCATGGCCCTAAAACTAGATAGATTTGTTTCCAGTTTTTCCTAAACACATCCATGCATCATTCATCCACAAACCATACGTAAAAACATGTAAATATAACCACATAACCACAAACTTGAAAAATGAAAGGCTAAAGGCTCAAAATAAACTTATTACAACCCATTTGCATAAATAAATACATATAAACTTCTTGATCGAAAACTTAAAAACAACTAACCACAAAGAGGTAGGGTTTTCGGTTTATACCTTGCGTGCTTCGGTTCAAGCACAATTCCGAGATAGGCTTGAGTGACTAAAAGTCGTGGGATTCAAGGGTTGAGGGGTCAACGTGAGCTAGGAGAGGACACAAAAATTTTGCTCTTAGTATCGAACCAAACATAACACTAAACCACAAATGGAACTTAGTTCTAGGACCTTACCGAAATAAGCTTCAAGATATGTACTCCTAAGCACCCTTGTAAGCAAGCTTTGTGTAAGAGTTTTGTGTGAAAATTTTGGTGTTTGGCTAAAGGGAAATGTGACATCCCGCCCTCTTATAGGCTAACCGGCACCATCGCCGTCGGCTACCATGGCCAATTGCGACGGACCGTTGCCTTGTGGGTCGTCGACAACATACTTAAACTCATTTTTAACTTGCTCTGATACCACCTGTGATGGCTGGTATCTTAGTTCATCATACTTTCTTTAATACACTTATTTTAACTTCCCATTTAAACATGAAAATAGGGAATAAATTTTTTTTTTCTTTTCTTTCACAAGATATTTCTGTAAAGTAAAATATAGTTTACAAAAATATTATATTTCTTTTTTCAAAATTACACATAAAACACATCAATTCTCTTTTCTTCAAATCACTCTTTCAAATCACTCAGCGGAAGACTGGTAGCAGGACCATATCCACAGTGAATTCCCCATCCCCATTTTGGCACATGCAATTCCCGCCCTTATCCAGGTAATCTACTGCTGAGATACAGGTTTCTTACCTGTAACATGAACAGACTCATGAGTTAAAGCTCAATAAGTTCAAACATAAATATATGACATATAAAAACTCTTACCATATAGTAACGAGCCTACTTGATACCAACTGTGGCATCAGAGTAATCATAACATATATCATAGCTCTGTTCTCAACTATGGTATCAGAGTATTAACAAACATATGGTATACACCATTTATCGCTTTGAAACATACATACATATCATGGTAAGTGTACTTGACATCACATTATACTTCAAATTACTTACATTTCGTAAGCTTATTTCATAACACATCGCATACTAGTATCATATACTAGTAGCAATAACATTCATACATATAAAATACTCGTACCATAAATCACATAAATTCAAAATATCAAAAATACAATTTTCTATGAATAGTACTATTCATACATAAATAGTAACTTTGACCACTATTCATTATGAATAATGAATTTGACCACAACACAGTATATCAACAGTACATCAACCTAAATGTTAGTACTCTTACAAAACTGTCTTATGCCCAATTATGGCATAGTTTAGTTTTAGGTAATTATTTTTATTTATGTTCTGGTTTTGAGCTCATGTTGGCCGTATCATTTTAGTGCACATGACTGGGAGCGGTACATTAGTGCTGACCTCCACAGCCTTAATCTCATCATCATAACCCCGAAGACAAGTATACCTCCCCCGTACGGAAGGCTGGTAAGCCAAAAGTGGTTTCATTACCGACTTTTTAAAGTTCTAACCCAGTGACTTCATATTGCCCCGTGATTAGGAATGGTTCACATTTTAATTTCATGTGAGTGAGTTTAATTAACCTCACTCTGGTGCCCGAAGCACAATTTATTATGTGTCTCATCTGTCAATAGTGCCCGTAGCACATTTCGCCTCTCTCTCTCTCTATTTTATCATAGTGCCCGTAGCACATATGTACCTAACTTATAGTTAGTATATCAAAGTTAGTAATAATAATGCTACATGTTGCAGACAAATAAATGTCTGAACTTACAACACATCGTGCATAAACATAATAGTCATTCAAGTTGCAGACAATGCAATAATTAAACTTATCACATATGATACTTAGACATAATAGTCTATTCATGTTGCAAACAGTTCAATGTAAGAACTTACTACATAGAACATATAACACATATCATGACCAGTCCATTTATGTTGTAGTCAATTAAATGCTTGAACTTACAGATATTTTTGTGCATATCTCCTTTCCCAGGTCCGCAGACTTTCTTTCTTTACGTCTGGATCGGGTTCCTATAACCGGAAAATCAACGGTTATTTTCAATCTTATTTCATATATAAAACTAAATAAAACGTAAAAATTCTACGTTTTATTTCCCAATCATGAACTTAGTGGTCTAAAATCTCATTTTCCACTTTTCCGCTAACTTTTGGCAAAATTACCATTTTGCCCCTAGCAGAATCTTTTCACTTATTCCCTTCTTAATTCTTGAACCGGGCCTTAAAATTCTCAATTATGGCCTTAAGATATCATTTCTAGCCTTAATCGCCCTTTTTCCAATTATTGATCAAATGACCATTTTACCCCTGACGGGTCTTGTGACCGTATCATTTTCACTTTAATATTCTATCGGGTTATTCTATACCCAAAAATCATAAAATAATATTTCTTAGACCTTATCGAGCTTTTACAGCATTAATTGCTGAAATTTTCGATTTACTATTTATTGACCCTCGGGCGATACTATTCCAACCCTCGGTCGTCAATATTATTTTTCCCGGGCCTAGGTCACCGAGGGGGCTCGAGTTTCCATCCCGACCGCATTTTTACCCTTCGATTCCTAAAATACCCTTTTTTGCCGTTTTAGAAATTTCAACAGCATTTCCGCTTTATTTTTAGGTTCCCAGCGTTTAGGAAACGCCTTAAAATTATCTAACCAAATTCTATTCTATCACATACTATACCAGAGGCCTATATTTTTATGTAAAACTCAACTTTTACGTAAAAATCTTCACATTTCAATACATTTTTTTAATCCATCATTTTCGTCCATTTTTCTTACAATTTCACATGACAAAATACATAATTAGTACATAATCATTCCAAAATATAATTTAAAGAATGAAAGGACCAAAATCACTACCGAAATCGTTCCATCGGCGATCGAACGAACCATTCAGTCTCGCGTGCATAAACTTTCTTTCTCCGTTCTTCGCTTTTGAAACTTCATCTTGCAATTCCGATGCCGCGGATGTGTCTGGAACGTCGAAAATAGGCCAACCGGCCATTCTTTAATTTTTGGTCACCGGGTCACGGTGTTGACCGGCGGCGGTTTAGGTCAAGCTTGGTACCAAAACGTAGATCTCGACGAGAGGAACCCATTGGTGGTGTCAATTTCACCAATCGAACCTCCTATCGCCGGAATCGAACCCTCGAAAAACCGACGGTGACGACGATGTCTGTTCTTCGCCGTGCCAGGGTTGTTGTCCAAAATTGGCTTGGGGCTTTTGATCTATGTATCACTCTGAGCATTTTGATACCTATCACGTCACTCAACTCCGTCGAAATCGTCGGATTCCACGGCGGCGACAGCGCGATGTTGGGCGGCATAATCCGGCGACTGTTGAGCCGAAATGAAGCTTGGGTTTTGTTCTACTCTTCACCATGAGTCTTTTGGGACCGAAATCACCTTGATCGGAGGTCGAATGGCGGAGATACGACATCACGAAATTCTCAGCTATGGCGGCATTCGGGCAGCGCGTGCGGCGTTCTCCGACGTCGGTTCCGTCGATTCGGCCCACCGTTGGACTCAGCTCGCAAGAGCTTTCCAATGAGACCGGCGGTGTCGAAAACGGGCACCATTTCTTATGGTCGGCTACTGTTCACCGACGGTGTGTGGGGGGGGGGAGAAAATAAGATAAGGCAAAATTATGAGGGCCTTATTTGAAATATCCAATTTTTCGCCATTATATACACTTTTTTGTCCAAAATTTCAACATGAGCTATCCTGACTAATTTGGGCGTGCTGAACCTAAATATATCAGTTTTATTTTCATCCGAGATCATTTCGACCAGTTTCTGATATTGCGAATTCCCGGTCAAAAATTACGTTTGTGCTCAATTAACTAATTTGAGCATTCTGATAGGCTATACTGACTAATTTGGGTGTGCTAAACCCAAATTTATTAGTTTTATCTTCATCCGAGGTCATCTTAACCAGTTTTTCGGTACTGCATATTTCCCAGTCAAAATTTACTTTTTATGCTCAATTGACTAATTTGAGCATTCTGATCCCAAATATATCAATTTTATATCAAGAAAAGGTCATCTTGACCATTTCTTGATACCGCATATTCCTCAGTCAAAAATAGCATTTTATGCTCAATTGACTATTTTGAGCATACTGATTCTAAATATATCAGTTTTATATCAAAACAATGTCATCTTAACCAATTTCTTGATACTGCGTGTAACACACACGCACACACATATAACATCACTACCATAACTCTTTCATCTTTTGGTGGACTTGTCTTACCACAAGTCACCTTTTAAGGCTCTCGATACCGAAATGGCACCGTTTATTCCTGTTTCGGTTCTGTGAAATTTTTCCACAACCGAATTTCGCACCTTTAACATTATCAAAACATTTTAGCATGTTCTAAACAATATTAAATCATTCATTTCATATTTTAAACCTAAAAATCATTATATACATTCAATATACCTATTTTCCGAGAATGGTGAAATTTCTCTGTTGTCACAGGAAAGGGGGCGTATTTTGGCTGCAAGGAGAAGGGAGAATACTTGGCTTTTGGGAGCTAAAAGAAAGGAAATGAAAGGCAAGGGAGGTGACACCTATTTATAGGCAAACTTAAGCACAATTAGCTTCACCAAATCAAGCTAAATTAACCCAAAATTTGTCTAAACCAAGAGACAAATTTCTATGTGTGCAGCCCCCCATTATTGTCACACACCTTGGGAAGAACAAGGTAAAATTTTTATCCAATTTGATGTGAAAAGGTGAGGTAAGGTGATGAAAATAAATTGTTGTTTATGGGATTTTTGGTGTACTATTTTCCCATTTTTTTATTCTCGCTTTATGGGGTTTTCTAACTAATCAAACTAGCTAGTTTCCATCCAATGGGACACGGTTTTGGTGTGGTTACAATTTAACTGGGTCGGTTTCTTCACAGTCCAGTATTCTACTGTGATTTTCGATCCTTTTTCGACGGTGTTTTAATTTTCACCCGAAATTGCACCTATGGCTTCCAATTTTCATTCTAGTTGTTTCTAGCTATTTTTGGTTGGGTTGTAATGCCTATGAGCCCGCTCGATCACTATTCACTATTCATTGCTTTCAGTTTTAACTGACTAGTTTGAGTGTTCTGATTCCGATTCTTGTCAGTTTCAATATGAGAGGAGGTCATCTAAACCATGTTCTCGGTACTGTAGCGTTGCTAGGGTTTCTCATTGTTGCTGTGCTCAGATGATCGGCCCGAGCGTTCTGGTGATCTGTTCACCAGTCTTGTGATACTGCGTGTCTTTATGCATATATACACGTAATAGGGTAGACCAAGTTCACTGTCAGTCACCCTACTCATTGCATGGATAGTACTCAAATAGTATTGTATCTGTTTAGTCTATTCAACTGGAAATTACATTGTATCTTTCTACTAAGTTGCTCAATTATACCGTAATTAGGTTTCATAATTCGTGAAATTTAATTTAATGGCTTTCTTCCCCATACACGGTCTCCTACACGGCTCACTACACGGGCGTGTATAAGGGTTACACGGGCGTGTATCCGTTGAACCTAGTCAACACGGTCATGTCTTGGGGAAATTTTATTTTCCCGAATGGTACACGGCCTCCTACACGAGCGTGTACCTGGCCGTGTTTTGCTTACACGGCCATGTTCAATTATACGGCTTTATACACATGTACAACACCATCGGTACATGACCACTATACATGCCCGTGTTCTTCAATTTTTGCACTAAAATGCATCAATTTTTCTTCAATTTCTCATTAATTAAAATTCTAAATTACAGGAATGGGGCGGTCCTTACAAGCCATGTGTTGAGGGATTAGGTAACCCGAGAGGTACACGGTCTTGGACACAGCCGTGTATCAGGCAGTGTATCAGGCAGTGTATCATATAGAGAGATGAAAGGTATTGTGATGATAAGAACAAAATGAATACATGCAAAGTAATAAATGATGATGAGAATTAACAGACAATATTATATTTGCAGGGATCCAAACTAGAGGTAATAAAAGAACTGCAAAGGACTTCAGAAAGTGGACGTTAGCGCAGTTGTGGTAAGTTCATACATTGCATTATCTGCAACATGAATTTACTTGACATGTTTATGTCTATGTGGGGTATGTGTAAGTTCAGACATTTATTTGTCTACAATGTGAATTAACTGTCATAATTATATTATGTGTAGTTCATATATTATGAAAGAATATAATTGTGTTACAAGCACTAAAAGGGTTCTTAGCCATTAGATGAGGATAAGTCATCCGGTAAGAACTATAAGAAAGACGGTAATAAAATCACTATTGGCATACCAGCCTCCAGTAAGGTTGGTGTTTACAGGTCTTTCAGGGATATGATAACCGCTTCGGGCGATGATAGACTGCAGTGGAGTGGCCAGTGGATAGCTCCCCAGATCCCTTCCAGTCAGCGTGCATAATGGTACGACCAATAAGGGCCAAAAAAAAAAACCAGAACTTAAAAAAAAAAAATAATGACTTTAAAAACTGAAGTAAATGCCATAAGTGAGCATAATCAGACGTGGTAGGTACTAACAGTATGTTTAGTATTCTCGGTCAAAGTTGACATCAATAGTACTAGATCAAAGTCATAAGTCAAAATTACTATTTATAGATGAATAGTACTATTTATAGAAAATTTTATTATTTATGTTTTTGAATCTATATGATTCTTAGTATGTATGTTTGAACTTACTGAGCCTGTTAACTTACCAGTATGTTCATGTTGCAGGTAAGAAATCTATTCAGTTGTAGGATGCTGTGGATGATAGCAGGATATACAGTACCAATGGGATAGGGAATACTACTATGGATATAGTCCTACTCCTAGTCTTCTACTGAGCTTTCAGAAAAGAGATTTGAAGAAAAGAAAATACATATTTTGTGATACAAAGTTGAAACAATGTATTTATGTAAATTATATTTCGTACTCGAAAAGTGATAACACACATTATGGTTTTAATTACACAAAAAAAAAAAAAAATGGCTCCAAACCGACAAGAGTTTAAAGTAAAGAAAAGGAATTTTTGCGACCCAATGAGGTTCATGAGCTATTTCAGTCGGCTAGAGAGCTTGATTATAATAATTTCGTCTAACCAAAGTTGGGGCGTCACAATTTTAAATTGCATGTGAATGTTATAAATAAGTCTGGATTTCCATATTATCTGCATATTGTCATTGTATCTTGATAATGTTGAATCATACATCTAGGGCTTCTAGTATAGCTTGATAAAAGGATAATTCTTTTGCCTATTGCATTTGCATCTATATCTCCTCTTGTAATAGCATCTTGAATACCTTGATAAATTTCAGATCTTAAATTATTTTGATTGTTTTTAATATAATCTAATCGATCTTCTTTAACAAAAGCATATGCATCAACTACATATTGTTGGAATAATCTTCCACTTATGAATAGAGTTTTGTTTTTAGTTTTGCGTTGTTGTAATTGATAGTAGTAAAATGCTTTTATTAGAATTATTGTTGTTGAAGGTTTTTTATTTGAACTATTTATATTTCAATTTATATCAATTCTATATCCATCTTCTCTATATGGAAATAGAAGAGGATATTGTAGAGCCATATAGGATTGATGTAATTTTGTAATTCTTTGTAGATTATGTGTTTTATTCCGAATTATAATATCTCTTCCTTATTCATATTCATCTATATCTCCAACAATTAAATCACTTATATCATTTGAAGTCGGTAATTCATATTGATTATGATTTGTATTTCATCGTCCTATTAATCTTAGTTTCATTGAACAAATTTCATTTTCTTGATATTTATATTTTACCATTCGAAAAGGTTATAATAAATTATTGTTTTCATAAAGCATTTTGATCAACTTTTCAATTATTAATCTGGTTAAATCTGTTGATGTATCATTGAATGAAAATGCTACTATTTGATTTTCAATTTCATTTTTTGTATCATATATATTTAACTATATAAATTTCGAAGGATCATTGTTAGTTAGTAAAAGAGATTCCATAAAATGATGTATTTGGCTGCATATTTTAAAAACATGTAGACCATTTGAATTTTTTTTGTCTGTTTCAACGTTAGCACCGAAAGATGTAAATGCAAATATAAAATTAAAAGTTCTAATATTTTTTCAAAAATGTATATTTATTGGTCTTCTATAGTAATTAAGCAATTCATCTAACATAAGAGGAGGTATTTTAATTAGTGGCAATCTAATTTTTCTATCTTTACAACATAAGTTAAACTTTGGTGGATTGGTTTTTCTAATATGCTCATCAAACCAAAAAAAAAAGCATCATAATGTTGACAGGTGTAAAAATAATGTATAATATCTAGATATCAATCAAGGATACCTGTAAGATAATATAAATTACAGAATAATATGGATATAGTATCGTAATTGTATAAAATTTTTTTAAAATAATTTTATTTAATGTTTATTATAAACAAGGAAATTACATTTTTTATTAAAAGCTGTAGATGTTGATGGTTTTTCTGTACTAGATGCTTGTCTCGTTGGTTTAATAAAGGCTGCCATTGTCTCAATCCTGGATCTAGGAGTACTTATTGATTTGATTTTGGAATTTGCGCGTCCGTCGCTAAGATATTTTGGTGTCTGGTAATGTAGGACTTTCGTCCGTATGAGAAAGTTTACGTTGTTTGTGTATATGATTTGATGTTGAAGGATTTTTCCTCATGTCTTTGTTGGTCACCTAATTAGTTATATTTTAAAAAAAAAAAGTAAGAATTTGTTTAGAGCTAATAATGAAAGTATCAGTATTTATTATTATTTATTGATATTAAACTTAATAATTGCATATCTAAATATAACAATGTTAGTAAGTAATAACCCTCTATCTGTTTGACACGTTCAAATTTAGAAAATGAAAAAATTTTCATTTTAAGAAAAATGAATATTCCTAAATTTCCGTATCTGAACATCTAACATTTTTTATTTTTGAAAAATGAAAAAAAAAAAAAAAAACTCTCTAGAAACAAAAAGTTTTCACCCACCCAAACAACTTTTAACTTTTAAAAAAAATTTCCAAACAACTTTTTATTTTTCATATCTAAAAATTTTTCATTTTTCAAAAATAAACACCCCATCCAAACGGATTTTAGTATAACTCGATTCATTGTTTATGTAAATTTTTTAAAAACTTTTAATTTATAAGAATTTAAAATGCTTATTTGACGATTATTTTGAAAAAACACTAATAGTTTAATATTTTTGTTTATTGCAATTAATTTTTAAAATTATGTATTATCAATTTTAATTGTTAATAATTCTTCGCTTTTTTTTTTTTGGCTCTAACTTATTTTATTTTTTTAATTTCAATTTTTTTCTAGATAACGACCTAGTCTAATTATTTAATATGTTTTATTTTGAAACCTATTTATTAATGACTTTAATTGCCAATAGTCATTTTTTTAGTCCTTGATAAGGAATTTTTATTATCTACTAAATTAATTTTAATTATTGATATAAATCAACATATAAAGCTTTGGGATAATTATATGAATATTGGATATTTCACAGAAATTTAATCATAGTAGGATTGTATATTCATTTACCATATATGCCTTTGATATAAGTTTATACCTTGTATATATTCTTATTTTCTCTCTCTTTTCTTATCTCTCTCATTTTAATTTAATTAATTATAATTTAAAATAAAGACTTCAATGTATATATATATATGTGTGTATTTATATGTATTTCAATGTCATAAGTTTCATCCACGAGTATTAAAATTGATTAGTATATGACAAAACGTTTTTAAACTTTTCTAACTTCACTCAATTTTGTGCTTATCTCATTTTAAGGGTTTTTTTTTTTTTTTAACGGTGTTCTCCTTTATTTCAATTTCTTTTGCAGACCTTTGGTTCACTGTTTTTATAAATTGTTAATTGTTTTTTCAAAAGCAATTGTAATTATTTATTCTAAGCAAAATGATATAACAGCATTCAAATTAGTCAAATGTTTATAGTATACAATTTGTCAACCCATACACGATGAGAACAAAAAATCACAAAGTAAATTAATCAAAATAACAGATTAAAACTAATTGGAGTTTCTTTTTTGTTGCTACATCTTATTAAATTTTAGTATACAATTCGTTAATCTATACTTAATGAGAACAAAGAATCACATAGTAAATTAATTTAAATAACAAATTAAAACAAATTACAGTTTCTTCTCCGTTGCTACATCCTCATTCCTTCATAAATGAACAAACAGATTAATTGTTTTGAATGATCTACACAGTAATTAAATTATAAATAAAAAATAGAAAAACGAAAAACAATTATTAAAGTTTTATATATTATAATTATTTAGAGTATGCTATTACATTGATTTAATAAATTAAATTATATTTATTTGAATAAAGATTTAACCTAATATAATATATATAATAAAACCGATAACAAAGGAAATTAAAAGTATACAATTAAAAAAAGATTAGTAGAATTTTTTTTGTTTTAAATAAAATAAAAAAGGGAAGAGAGGATGGGAAATAGGCTCAGATTGTAAACTGTATCAGCAGCATGTGACAAACTCGTTGATTCATACATTTGGAACCATTTTTTGGCTACCTGACTAAATGCCTTTTTTCCCCCTTTTTTCCAAAGAAAAAAAAAAAGGCATTTGTGGCAACCGAGGTTATACAAAAATAATTATCAACCATGTAATTTGTCACATATGTTATACCATGATTAGGGTTTCTTATGTATTTGTCCATAAGCTACCAAGTGAATAGTGCACAGCAAAACCAAAACCTTTTATGCAAAAAAAAAAAAAAAAAAAAGATAAAAAGAAAAAAAAAAAAGAGGAATAAAGACTATAAATCGTGAACAGGGTAAGAGAGAAAATAGCGAAGCCCAACATATGTAGTCACATAGGGAGATGTTTAAAAGACTAATAAAATCAATCCTAAACACTAAACCGAGACCCAAACAAAGGGCTAAGATTTCAACACGTATTCAAAAGAGAAGGAAAACAAATCCAAAAGGATCCTAGTGTTTTGGAGCTAAATAACCAAAAAGTCCACACCTAACAAAAGAAAAGAAGAGGGGAAACAAAGAGCAAACCTATAAATTTAGGTAAAAATGCACCTGAAATGCTTAGTAACCAATGCTTCAAGCTAAGCCTAGGAACAAATATAAGAGCAAATCCTGAAAGCCAACCCCAAGGAACACCCAAACCAGTGACAACAATCATTAAAACAACTCTAGATGATCAAAAATTGAAGACCGAAATCAAAGATGGGAAAGCCTTGGGTTTTCAAGCCAAACGACTACAAAGCCTACACCTCACAAAAGAAGAAAAAAAAAAAAAAGAAACCAAGGACAATCCTGTCAATTTATATAAAGAGACGTATAGGAGACCAAAAACCCGATGTTTGAAGCCAACCATAGCAACAAATACACAGGTAAATTCAAGAAGCCAACTTCAGGAGGGAGCATTGTTCAGTGAACAGTGAAGCCATGGTTTGACTTTAGTGTTAGAACCAATAGATAAAAATAAATGATAAAACTTGGCTACAAAGAACCTAAATAGGTTAGAACCTATTCACAGCAACTCTTCGACAAAATACATAATCATTATCGCCAAGTAACAAACAAAATGAAAAAGGCTGATCAGAAAGAGAGGAAAACAGAGTGGTTCAAATAAGACTAATTATCCGCTATCCATGCAATAACATGGATCCAAAGTTAAAGAAAGACAAACATAAACATAGAACATTAAAAATCCAAAACAGATATACATATTTTTATTATAGCTAAAATCAATATCATTGCTTTATGAAGATCTTAAACAATGGCCAAAAACATATGAATAAGGTCTCTTACAACAAAATTGAATAGGTTGAAATCTATATGTAGAAACATTTGGATTGAATACATAAGTCCAAATATATAAGAATACATATGAGTATGATCACCAAACAAAAAAAAAAAAAAAAGGCTAAAATTAAAAGTAGAGAAAAAATATAGTCATAAAAATGCAAAAGCAGTATGATGGAAGGAAAATGGACATAAACATAATACATAAGAAATAAAAAAGTAAATCTATACGTTCAAACAATCAATATTCATTAGTTAAAAAATAAAAAAGTCAAAAAAAACAAAGCAACATTATTGCAAACAGTATATATAGAGAACTAATTGAATGCATATCAGCAATTAATAACATAATAAAATAAAACTCTTTGACGGTATTATAAACGCAATATTTGCTGACATACAAACGTAGAAAATAATTAAAAAGATGGAGTAGTTAATAGCACCTGTGATTAACTCAAAGATATCTCCTAAATGCTAAGAAAGACTATGCAGGAAACACAGACGTTAACAGAGTGTAGTAAATGAACTTGCACACAGGGAAGAAGACGCAGTGGAGTGAATGAAGTTACAAACAGGGAAGAAGGCAGAATTACACACGCATAGACAAAAATAATGCACACAGCTTATATTTATAAACATAAAATAAAATACCAAGGAAAAGCACCATTAAAGTAATTAGAAATTAACACGTATCAGTATGAAGTCGGTTCCCGAGACCAAACAATGTACATTGGCCTGCCCTTTTTTTTCCTAGCCATTAAAAGCATTGACATCCTCAGCAAAGGGATTTTTTTTTTTTCTCAGATAACAAAACAAAAAAAAGGGTAAAAACAAAAAAATGAAGATGAAAGTATCAGCAAACTAATTAATGTAATCGTATAAAGTAAACAGAATTCATAAATTCATAGGGATAGATCAGCAAAATACCCACAACAAATCGTTACAAATTTCATCATTTCAAAGCAGCAAACATCCCATCTAATTAAAAGCAAAGAAAACAAAATGTATCAATCTAAAACTAATTAAATCCATTCACAAAACTTTCATCAGGCCTTCATTCACCAATATTCACATGTTCACAAACAAAGCCGAATACCAAGACAATAATCAAATTCAACATGTCATGATAATTCAAAAAAGAACAAAAATCTAACAACAAAATAAACAACATTATTATATTTATTATTATTATTATTATTATAATTATTATTATTAAGGAAGAATCAGACCAAAAAAAGGAGGGGGGTTGGGGGGTTGGGGGTTGTGGGAAAGCCTCCCAAAGCACTATGAACAAAAACGGCAGCAAGCAAGGAAACAGAGGAGGGAGAGAGGATAAACAAAAGCAAGAGGCGGCTAAGGTGAAGCGTAGGTTTCTTCTGATACTAAAAGCAGAGGAATTGAAGGAATTAATAGAGACACAAATAATATAAAAATTTTCAGCAAAGATAGATAAACAAATAGTATAATGAGTTGTTATTTGGCCTACTTTGTTTGTCATTGGACCCACGCATAACAACAGCTGTGGACTAAAGCTCATCGATAACATCTGTCATTTGCCCCTTTTTTTCTCTTTGATTTTCAAAACCAAATGCATGTGGGTGTACCACCTACAACCATAAAAGAGGCAAATCCGAGCAAGAAAGAGGGGCCCAAACACGAAAAAAAGAAAAAGCCCCAAATCACCATGAAAGGAGGCGAACAAAATCAACAAAGCAGAGATGAGAAAGAGAGAGAACGGGAAAAAAAGAAACTAGAAAACAAAATAAAAAAGCTAGGAAACCATGAAGAAGGGGGAATCCAAGGGGAAAAACAGAACTAAAAAAAAAAAAAACTCCCAAACCACTGTGAACAAAAACGGCAGCGAGCAAGGAAGTAGAGGAGGGAGAGACGATAAGCAAACGCAAAGAGAGCCTATCGTTTAGTTGCAAAATGACGAAAAAGCCCACAGCCAACAAAAAAGAGGAAGAGTAGAAACAAAGGATAGGGCCGTAATTGCAAGCAAAAGGCGGCCAAAAATACCAAATAACCAATAGCTAAAGGCATCCTAAAGACGAAGGCAGGGGCAAATTCGGAAAGCAAAAAAAAAAAAGCACTGTTTAATAAACAATCAAATCGGTCCCTCTTTTAGTATATAAAATAACAAGCAAACTGATAACATTAGAAAATAGAGTTATTTTACCACTTTTTCATACACAAAAATTAGTTTGTTCTTGAGAATTTTAGTTATTTTTAATTTGTTTTTGATTTATTTTATTTTGTATACTTTAATTTAGATTTTCATAAATTTCTTAAAGTTTTTATTTAATTTTCTTCTTTTTCTAATAATATATTAAATAAGCTTAAAAATTAAATATTTCCAATGAGTTTACTCATAATCATTTATTTTGAAAATATTTAATTTTAGTATTTTTTTTTGGTAGCATTAAAGAGGATATCACTATTCATGTCAGGAAACTATGAAAACTAAACTTATCATGCATTCTATCACATTGGATCCTTCCTAATGTGCTACTGTAGCAATACCGTAACAAGCATGTGCCGACACTGTAACAATACTGTAGCAAGCATGCGCCGAACACTGTAGCAAGCATGCGCTGGCACTATAGCAAGCATGCGCTGACACTGTAGCAAGCATGCGTCGAACACTGTAGCAAGCATACGTCGAACACTATAGCACATGTGCACCGATCACTGTAGCACTGTAGCAAGTTTGAAATTTTGTGTTTATGTAACACCGAATAGTGTAGCATGTTTGATAAGTTATGTGAAAGTTAGGTGGAATAGTGTAAATTTACGCTTATAAAAGCGGGTATTTTTGGAGAGTTTTAGGGAAGGGAATACACTTTGTCTCTCTCATTTTTACCTTGCTTTCTGTCACGTCCCAAAACCCGGGACAGCGACAGGTGTCACTTGCCAAAAAAAAACGGGGATAGTGACAGATATTAAATTTTAAAAGAATAAAAGAAAGGAACGCTCAGATTCCTAAGTATATCAGTTTTTATATCTTACCCTTTACCGACTATTTAAACGTGTTTACAAATTATGCTTATATAATTTAAATTAATTAATATTTGTATTTCTATTTTTATCGCAAAATCAGGTGGTGAGGTACTCATATCCCACAGATGCATACTTGGATAAAATAAAATAACTGAAATTGTAAAAAGTAAAGTTTAGAATTTACAGTCCCGGAATGCTTTTATACATACTTTGTCCTAATGTACAGATCACTACTTCAAGTCCTTGGCGTCCACGGACGGGTCTACGTCACCCGTATCTTCTAATCAGCTTTCTCTCCTGGGGGTTTACCAGTTTTAAAACAGTGAGCGAAAGGCCTAGTAGGATATTCTTAAAAAAATTCAATTCAACATTTGAATTTAACCATCATACTAAGTATGTCAATGCAGTACCGAATCATAAACGTGGAATCGTGATTATGCAAATTGTGTCCCTATATACATCTAGTTCGTGTACAGTCTGTATAAGCCTCCCTCACCATGCCGAAGCATAATGAGTGATCCTCGATCGAGATGTGCACTCTTCGCACGTGTGTGCTGGCTCCCTGTATACTTTAACACCAAATCCAACTTTCAACATTTCATGTGAATCACATACTAAAAATATAACGTATTGTTTTTCAAAAAAATCCGTAACCGGATATTTTTCCTTTAATTTCGGAAATCGTGATATTTTCTAAATCACATAAATTTCCAAAACTTTATAAACACATTTTCTTCAAATGATATTTGGCCAAATTATTAAAACAAAATTGGCTGCCAAGAAAGGGTAAGATATCCTACCTCGTCAGCAATTTGACCTAAGATCAATTTGTTGCACGAATTCCAAAATAGTCTTTCTTTCCGAATTTGATCTACGAGTACCTAAAACAAGAAACACAGATAATTTAATTATCTGTCCAGGAATTCCGTAATCGAATTACGGTAAACTCAACTAATTAGTATGCCATTAACTTTTTAAAATTTAAAATGATACTTTATTTTAACCGTAATTTTAAAAATGGAAATTTTTAACACAAATATCCAAAATATAGATATATATATTTTTAAAAATTTCGGCATGACCTGCCTTAAAAATAGGCTTCCCCAAAAGCTCCAAAATGCTCAACTTGTAGAAAATTTCTAATTCCCAGAACAGTTCAAACACCAATTTCAAATCAATTTAAATTTAAAATCTAAAAATATTTATTATTTTTATTATTATTTTTTATTATTATTACTTATTATCATTATTATTATACATATATCTGTTATATAACACACGCACACACACAGTCACACACAATATATATATATATATATGAAAACACACACACGCACACAGATATATATTAATATATATATATACATATACGTTTACATATTTATATATATATATATAAATTTTTCTCTGCTGGGAGGAAGCAACCGGCCGGAAAAAGGGGACTCACGGCGGCAGGGGCGGCGGTTGGTGGCGTCGGGCACTCGGCGGGGTGGTCGGCAGCGCGGCGAGGTGGAGACAAACGGCGAGGCGAGGACGGCGGCGAGGTACGGCTTGGTCGGACGGAATCGGGGGGAGGGGAAGTTGAGCTTGGCGGCGCTGTGGGAAAGGCGAGGCGCAGTTGGCGGTCTTCCGCGGCTTGGCGGATGGTGTGGGGTGTTCCGGGCTCGCGAGTAAACGGCAGCGTTGGGTGGCTTGGCGGACGGCGTGGGCGCGGCTGGTTCGGCGAGACGAGCTTCGCGGTGAAAGAGGGAGGACCGGCGTGGAAGAAGTGAGGGGGTGGCTGGTTCGGTGGCTTTCGGCCGGAAGAAAAGAAAAGAAAAAGAAGAGAAAGAAAAAAAAGAAATGGGGAGGAGAAGAAAGTGAATCGGCGAGGGAAGAGAAAGAAGAAAAGGAAAAGAGAAAAGAAAAGAAAAAAAATGAATTAATGGGAGTGAGGGAGAGAGACGCGGGAAGCAGAAGAAAAGGGAAAGAAAAGGGAAGAAAAAGGGAAAAACAAGAGTGAGAGAGGGAGAAAGAGAATCGGCAAAGAAGAAGAAGAGAAAAGAAAAGAAAAGAAAAAATAAAGGGACGAGAGAGAGAGCAGGAGTGGGTAGTCGGTGAAGAAAGAAGGGGAAAAAAAAATGAGAGGGAGGGTATTAAGATGAGGGGGGATAAAAATTCCGGAAGAATCCGGAAAGAAAGAAGAAAAAGAAAAATAAATAAATAAATAAAAATACTTAACAAATTTTTGATTTGATAAAAATTGTTAAAACTTTAAAATTAGAAAAAATGTTTTAAATATCCTCAAATTAATATTTAATACCCCAAAAATTTAAAATTTAATTCTCATGAAAATAAGAAAAATTTTATTGCCACACTAACAAATTGAGTTTATACATTCACGCGAGAAATTTTAAATTCAAAAATTTCGCGACGTGACACTTTCCTTCTCATGTTTTCTTTCTAGAATATTGTGAGAATATTTTGCAAGTTATGCTAGAGTTTTTGGGTGAGATTAGAAATGATCTTATATGTATAATGAGCTTATTTGGGTTTTGATTCTCTATTATTTGTAATGTTTATACATTTGAGTAAATAATTTTCTTTCATCTCATTTATTTCTCACATCAATATATTTTGTTGACAACTTTTATATAAATTCAATCAAGCTTTTTTTATGTAATTGTTGTATGATACAATATATTGATAAACATAGTTTTATAAGTAGTCTTTTACTGCATTATCACCGGTGGCATATTGTCGATTTTAGATTTCTTATAAGACAATATTTTCTAGCACTTAACGTGAGAATTTTATTTACTCGAATACATTTAATTCACAAATTTTTTAAATTTTATCTTTCGATTGATTGTTTGGAATGTGAAACTTTCAATTGTGTCAATTTTGTGATTTAAATTTCAACTAGGTGAACGAAACATATAAGAGATTCTCGATGTCTTACTGTTTTTAACTATTGAATTTTCTCTACTTTAAATTGTATTATCTTTCAATCAAATTGCTCTAAAATCACAAAAACACTTTCTTTTTTTTCTTGTTTAATTACGTATCTCTCTAAAACTTGTGTTCCACTAATTTCTTTTGTTTGTTTTTATTACCTTCTCGTGGGATCGACCGTCCTAATTGTACTATAACTGACCGCTTTGTTGTGTCACAATTTGGACGTAATCAAATTTTGACGCCGTTGCCAGGGAGGTGCTTCAAGTAAGATTGATTGGTAGATTTTAAGCCAAAAGAGGTACGTTCAACTTTCTTTTATTTTATTTTATTTATTTTGCCTTTTTATTTTTTTTGTTCTTACAAAAAAAAAAGAGAAAAATTAACAACTAGTTTTAATTTTTAGGTTAGTTTTTTTAGTTTACCAATTTTAATTAAGTCTCATAATTTGTATAACTGTAGGATTCAGAGTAGTGTTAACTTAGGGTACTAACATCTAACATTTAACATTTCATAAAACACGTCATAAAATTTAATAAAATTTTCAAACAATTATGTGGAATCGTTGAAAAGTATAAACTAAGGGAGTTTTGTCTAGGAAACTGAGTTTGTTAGCATTCTATGCCACCAGTCTTTCTTGGAAACGTTGCTCTGTTTAGGAGGTTGGTTTTTAAGGAGGCATCGCCCCACCAATATTTCATGGGAGCACTCTTAGAGGTTACGATTCGCGGTTTTACATTATTATTGTTTTTGAAAAAAAAAAATTCCTTGTTTTTAAAAATAAAATTAAAAAAAAAATAAAAATATAAAAGAAGTCAATTAAAACATGGGAAGAAGATGACAACTACGTTTTTCAACAAGTCTTTCCAACAATATAAGACCAACGTTTTAAAGTGACAGATCTCGACTTTCACCCAAAAGGATAATGAAACTTTCTATCTAGCTTGGGAACGGTTCAAAGATTTGTTAAATCAGTATCCTCACCATGGTTACGAGAGTTGGTGTCGTGTCAGCTATTTCTACGAAGGACTCACAATTCGATAGCTCCAATTTGTGGAGACGATGTGTAACGGAGAGTTTTTCCAAAAAGACCCCGCTTTTGAGTATCTCAACGAACTAGTTGAGAAATCCTACACATGGATTAGACAAAGGGTTACTAACAACAATAGTCGATGTCAACATGTTGGAATCTACCAACTAACGGAAAAGGATAACCTTAAGGCCCAAATCGAGCTTTTGACCCGACAACTTGAGGCCTTCAAAACCAAAGAAAGTAGAGGAATCCACATGATCACAAGGGCGGAATCATAAGAGCCATGCTTTGTTTATGGAGGGATAGGACATCTAGCTAACGATTACCCTACTTACGGTGAAACGAGAAGAGTTTGGGAGGAGCAACGTAACAACTTAGAGGCGTACAATAAACATTTCTCTAACACGTACAGTGCTGGCTGGAGGAATCATCTGAATTTCAGTTGGAGAGATTCCAATGGAGGACTATAGAGAGCTGAGCAACAACCACAACCACCAAAGGTGTATTCTGCACCTCAGTACCATGTACAACCATCAAGGAGTTCTTTCGAGAATACTGTGCAGGATTTCATGGAGATGCAAAATAAGACAAACCAAGAGTTTAAATCTCTTTTTACACAAATAATGGAAGAAAGAAAAGGGATAAAGAGCCAGATCTCAAAGCTGGCTAAAGTTATAACTGTTTTTGTCGAAGAACATGACAAGTTCCTTTCACAAGCTCAATCTAACCAAAAAGGGCAACAAAATAACACAAACCTCTAACTCTGAAGATCATAATATCAAAGAGGACAATGCCATCATCACTCATAGAGACAAGATTTTGGATGATCCATCAATAACTGCAGTCACTTCAATTGGTCAAGAAGTCACCTCCAAGAAAAAGCCAACCAATCTTTCGGTTGAAGTACCTTTTCACCAAGATCTTCAACCTATTGGGAAAGTGCTGGAATATCAAGATCTCATGTGGCCAACTCCTCCGAAACCATCAATAGCATTAATCCTTGGGGTCCACAAAGCAAAATATTCGAAACCAATTTTTATTGGACACACGTGCCGAATTGCTCTACATTTAGCCAAACTTGAGGGCATCATTAACAAAAATCCGTATGTAGTATTGCATGACACCTATTATGGGCAGAAGCCGCTTTTTGATAAAATGTGTTTAGAAGTCAAGCCGATGACTATAAATTAAGTGCTTTTTAGGAGGCAACCTAAGCTATCTTTTCTTCTTTTTTTTTCTTAATTTTATTTTCTTTGTGTGTTTGTTCTCTATTTTAATTTCACATATATTTTTAACTTTCTTAATTTTAGATATGGAAGGTGCTCTATTAAAACTCCAAAATAGGTTTCTTTCTCTTCCTCAGAATGCATTATTGAAGATATACAAATGCAGATTGGAAAGGATGGAGCTGGTCATGTATTTTGGCATACCAGAAGATCTGCGTTGGATTATTGAGGCTAAGGTACGCTTATCAGGTGAATTTCCTAATTCATTTGACAAACATATGCCAGGAATGAGAAAAAGTACTTTTGTCAAGAAAAGAAGAGTAAAGAGAATGGGAGTCTATTTTAGATGTGCGAGATGGAACTGTAATAAACGATGTAAAAACATAGGAATGACCTCCACAAATCGAGATGACAAAATTCAGTTCAAAAAGGATGGTTTGAGTAAAGAGTCATTGGATGATATCCTTTTATCTCTTGATGCACATCTGAGTGGACAAGTTCAAGGTATAATTCTTAACCTATGGAGTTTATTCGTGGATGAACTGAAGCACTATAGTCTAAGGAATCTGACGTTAAAAGACCCTGTTTGCTAGTTTATAAGAAAACTGGATGGGAAGCTCATCCTCAACTCATAGAAGGCGTTTTTTTCTCATGTTTTTTTTTTTTTTCATGTTTCACTCTAATCATTATTATTATTACTGTATAAATCTTGCTTTTTTTTTTCTCATGTTTCACTCTAATCATTATTATTATTATTTTGCATTGAGTTTGCATTTTTGACTTTAGTCTATATTTTTGTCTTTTTTTTTTTATTGAGTGTGTATTTTTTACTTTTTCTTTGCGTTAAGTGTGTATTGTTATCTTTTTCTTCTTTTTTCATCGAGTGTGTATTTTTTATTTTTTCTTTTCACATCGAGTGTATATTTTTGACTTTTAATTTTCGCATCGAGCATGTATTTTTGACTTTCTCTTTTTATTTTTCAAAGTTTTCTGACAAACAACCGATCTACCCCCTGATAGACTTAACTCAGCACATCGTCTTTCCTCACCTTATAAATATGCATGTATTTTCACCATTTTCATCGCACACATATCCATTTGTAAGGTTAGAAAGAAGTGAGTTGAGATGGAATATCCTTCAGTTCGTAAGTTTAAAACTATTTGTGTTTTTGGTGGGACTAGTCTGGGAAAAGATAAAGAGTTTTTGGAAACAGCAAACAACCTTGGTAGGGTGTTAGCCGCTAGACAAATTAATCTAATATATGGGGAAGGAAGTCTTAGGTTAATGGGTTATGTGTCATCCAGTGCATATGTGGGGGACAGCAAAGTCTTAGGTATCATTATTAGTGTTTTAGCTGACAAAAAATCATCGGTTATACACTGGGTAATGAGTTAAAGGTCTCATCCATGCATGAGAGAATGGGTAACATGATGTGTAATGTAGATGCCTTTATTGCTTTACCTGGTGCTTTAGGAACCCTAGAAGAGATTTTCAACACTGCCTCTTGGGCCCAACTTAATCTTCATCAAAAGTCGTTAGAATTGTTAAATATTAATGGTTTTTATGATGGTTTGTTGTCTTCTCTAGATCATGTTGTGGAACAGGAATTCATTACACCATCGGCTTGGAAAATCCTAGTCTCAGCTCTAATTGCGGATCAGCTAATTGATCAACTACAGATCTTTGTACCTGAACCTGACCCATTAATGTCACAGGTAGTATGGTTAATTACAGACAACAAAAGCAGTAAGAAGCGAGGGTTGGATCTGACGCTACGGTTGTAACATTCCTTAATTTGTTGGTTTTTCTCATAAAATTTGATTTTTTTTTTCTTTTAGTTTCAGTTTGTCAGTTTTTGCCTTCAGTAAAGGTGAGACCATTCATTCTCTATTTATCTACATTAGACATTGGGGACAATGTCTCAATTAGGTTGTGGGGAGGGAATAGTTTAATCTTTTTTATTTTTTTTTGGTTCAATTTCTTGTGTTTTTACTAAAAACAAAAAACAAAAAAATTTTTTTTTAAACAACTAGATTCATTATTTATAAGATGGTTGAGTAAAGAGTTACTTTTAATACTCTTGATGCGCATCTTATAGTTATGATTGTTTTCTTGTGTCATTGTTTTATCTTTATTCAAAAATAATAATAAAAAAAAGAAAAAAAAGAAATAAAAAAAAGGTGATTTCCCACAAATCTGATGATGAAAATTTTGGTTGCTTTATTTTATATAGTATTTCAGAAAAGTATAAATTTTGGATAAATTTGTATTTAAAATTTTTGAGTTAGTCTAACTCAGTTGTGATATTTAATATTTGAGTATTAATTCTTAATCTATAAGTTGCGTATTTGTTTGGAGAAAGTTTTGTGAATATGAAATATTTCTGATCTCATAAGTCCTAGAATTTGTTTGATTTTCTCTTAAGACGAAATCCCAGACAATATCAAAAATTAAGGAAATGATTTAGGCTTTTTTTTTTTGAACGTTTGAGGTTTTCAAGCCAACCCTGTAATATCTTTATTCTTAGTTTACCCCTTTTGAGCATGTTTTATACAACATTTTCCTTGTCACCTATTGATAACACTAGAAAATAGAGTTATTTTTATCACTTTTTCATGCATAAAAATTAGCTTATTCTTGATAATTTTAGTTGTTTTTTATTTATTTTTGATTTATTTTATTTTGTGTACTTTAATTTAGATTTTCATAAATTTCGTAAAGTTTTTATTTAATTTTCATCTTTTTCTAATAGTATATTAAATAAACTTAAAATTAAATATTTCTAATGAGTCTACTTATAACATTTTATTTTGGAAACATCTAATTTTAGCACTTTGTTTTTCTGTAATGTTAAAGAGGGCATCACTATTTATGTAAAGAAACTGTGAAAACCAAGCTTATCACCCATTCTATCACACTAGATTCTTTCTAATGTGCTATTGTAGTAGTACTGTAGCAAGCATGCACCGAATACTGTAGTACTGTAGCAAGCATGTGATGACACTATAGCAAGCATGTGCCGACACTGTAGCAAGCATGACCAACACTATAGCAGTACTATCGTAAGCATGCACCGAATACTGTAGTACTGTAGCAAGCATGCGCGACACTATAGCAGTCTGATCACTGTAGCAAGTTTAAAAATTTGTGTTGTATAGCACCGAATACTATAGCATGATTGAAAATTTGTGTTATGTAGCACCGAACACTATAGCATGTTTGAAAACTTGTGTTGTGTGGGTACCAAATATTGTAATAAGTTTGAAAAATTGTGTGAAAGTTAGGTAGAATAGTATAAACTTATGCTTTTAAAGGCATTCTTGGAGAGATTGAAGGGGGGATACACTTTGTCTCTCTCATTTTTGCCTCGCTTTCATTCTCATGTTTTCTCTCTAGAATATTGTGAGGATGTTTTGCAAGTTCGATTAGAGTTCTTGGATGAGACTAGAGATGATCTTATATGTGTAGTGAGCTTATTTGGGTTCTAATTCTCTATTATTTGTAATGTTTATACATTTGAGTAAATAATTTTCTTTCATCTCATTTATTTCTCACATCAATATATTTTGTTGACAACTTTTATATAAATTCAATCAAGCTTTTTTTATGTGATTGTTGTATGATACAATATATTGATAGACATAGTTTTATAAGTAGTCTTGTACTGCATTATCACCGGTGGCATATTGTCAATTTTAGATTTCTTATAAGACAATATTTTCTAGCACTTAACGTGAGAATTTTATTTACTCGAATACATTTAATTCACAAATTTTTCAAATTTTATCTTCCGATTGATTGTTTGGAATGTGAAACTTTCAATTATGTCAATTTTGTGAATCAAAATTCAAATAGGTGAACGAAGCATATAAGGGATTCTCGATGTCTTACTGTTTTTAACTATTGAATTTTCTCTACTTTAAATTGTATTATCTTTCAATCAAATTGCTTTAAAATCATAAAAACACTTTCTTTCTTTTCTTGTTTAATTACGTATCTCTCTAATATTTGTGTTCCACTAATCTCTTTTATTTGTTTTTATCACCTCCTCGTGGGATCGACCGTCCTAATTTTACTATAATTGACCGCTTTGTTTTGTCACAATTTGGACGTAATTAAATTTTGGCACTGTTGCCAGGGAGGTGCTTCAAGCAAGATTGATTGGTAGATTTTAAGTTAAAAAAGGTACATTTTATTTTATTTTATTTATTTTACCTTTTTATTTTCTTGTTCTTACAAAAAAAAAAAAATTAACAACTAGTTTTAATTTTTAGATTAGTTTTTAGGTTATCAATTTTAATTAGGTCTCATAATTGTATAATTGTAGGTTTTAGAGTAGTGTTAACTTAGGGTACTAAGATCTAACATTTAACATGTCATAAAATACATCATAAAATTTAATAAAATTTTCAAGCAATTGTGTGGAATCATTGAAAAGTACAAACTAATGGAGTTCTGTATGGAGGTTGGGTTTTGTTAGTGTTCTACGCCATCAGTCTTTCCTGGGAATGTTGCTCTGTCTAGGAGGTTGGTTTTTAAGGAGGTCTCGGCCCACCAATCTTTCCTGGGAGCACTCTTGGAGGTTACGATTCGCGGTTTTACATTATTGTTGTTTTTGTAAAAAAAATTTTCCTTGTTTTTAAAAATAAAAATTTTAAAAAAATAAAAAAAAATAAAAGAGGTTGATTGGAACACGGGAAGAAGATGACAACTACGTTTTTCAACAAATCTTTCCCACAATATAAGACCAACATTTTGAAGCGATAGATCGTGACCTTTACCTAAAAGGATAATGGAACTTTCTATCTAGCTTGGGAACGGTTCAAAGATTTGTTAAATCAGTGTCCTAACCATAGTTACAAGAGTTGGCATCTCGTCAGCTATTTCTATGAAGGACTCACAATTCGAGAGCGCCAATTTGTGGAGACAATGTGCAATGGAGAGTTTTTCCAAAAAGACCCTGAAAATGCTTTTGAGTATCTCAACGAACTAGCTGAGAAATCCTACACATGAAAGGGTTACTAACAACAATAGTCGATCTCAACATGTTGGAATCTACCAATTAAGGAAAGAGGACAACCTCAAGGACTAAATCGAGTCTTTGACTCGACAACTTGAGGCCTCAAATCCAAAGAAAGTAGGAGAATCCACCTGGTCACGAGAGCAGAATCATAAGAGCCAAGCTTCGTTGGTGGAAGGATAGGACATCTAACTAACGATTGCCCTACTTACAGTGAAACGAGGAGAGTTTACGAGGAGCAACATAACAACTTAGAGGCGTACAATGACCTTTTCTCTAACACGTATAGTGCTGGTTGGAGGAACTATCCGAATTTCTATTGGAGAGATTCTAATAGAGAACTATGGAGAACTGAGCAACAACCACAACCACCAAAGGCGTATTCTGCACCTCAGTACCATGTACAACCATCAAGGAGTTCTTTCGAAAATACTGTGCAAGCTTTCATGGAGATGCAGAATAAGACGAATCAAGAGTTTAAATCTCTTTTTACACAAATAATGGAAGAAAGAAAAGAGATAAAGACCCAGATCTCAAAGCTGACTAAAGTTATAACTGTTTTTATTGAAGAACGTGACAAGTTCCCTTCAAAAGCTCAATCTAACCAAAAGGGGCAACAAATGGCACAAACCTCTAACTTTGAATATCATAACATCAAAAAGGACAATGCCATCATTACTCATAGAGACAAGATTTTGGATGATCTATCAACAACTGCAGTCACTTCAATTGGTCAAAAAGTCACCTCCAAGAAAAAGCCAACCAATCTTTCGGTTAAAGTGCCTTTTCACCAAGATCTTCAACCCGTTGGGAAAGTGCTAGAATATCAAGATCCCATGTAGCCAACTCTTCTGAAACCATCAATAGCATTAATCCTTGGGGTCCACAAAGTAAAATATTCAAAACTAATTTTTGTTATACACACGTGCTGAATTGCTCTACATTCAGCCAAAATTGAGGGAATCATTAACAAAGACCCGTATGTGGTGTTTCATGACACTTATTATAGGTAGAAGCCACTTTTTGATAAAATGTGTTTTGAAGTTAAGCTGATGACTATTAATCAAGCGCTTTTTGGGAGGTAACCCAAGCTGTCTTTTCTTTATTTTTTTTCTTCTTAATTTTATTTTCTTTGTGTGTTTGTTCTCTATTTTATTTTCACATATATTTTTAACTTTTTTAGTTTTAGATATGGAAGGCTCTATTAAAACTCCTAAATAGGTTTTCTTCTCTTCCTCATAATGCATTACTGAAGATATATAGATGCAGAATGGAAACGATGAAGCTGCTAATGCATTTTGGCATACTAGAAGATCTGCATTGGATTATTAAGGCTAAGGTATGCTTATCAGGTGAATTTCCTAATTCATTTGACAAACATATGCTAGGAACGGGAAAAAAATACTTTTGCTAAGAAAAGAAAAGCAAAGAGAATGGGAGTCTGTTTTAGATGTGCTAAATGGAACTGTAATAAATGATGTAAAAACATAGGAATGACCTCCATAAATCAAGATGACAAAATCTAGTTCATAAAAGATGGTTTGAGTAAAGAGTCATTGGATGATATCCTTTTATCTGTTGATGCACATCTGAGTGGACAAGTTCAAGGTATAATTCTTGACCTATGGAGTTTATTCGTGAATGAACTGAAGCATTATAGTCTAGGGAATCTGACGTTAAAAGACCCTGTTTGCCAGTTTATAAGAAAACTGGATGGGAAGCTCACCCTCAACTCATAAAAGGCATTTAAGACGTTACTAAACGTAAAACCAGAGGAAGATGTGAGCCACAATCACAACTACTATATAAATCTTATTTTTTTTCTCATGTTTCACTTTAATCATTATTATTATTATTTTGCATCGAATTTGCATTTTTGACTTTTTCTTTGCATCAAGTCTATATTTTTGTCTTTTTCTTTTTTTTTTTTCCATCGAGTGTGTATTTTTGGCTTTCTCCTTTCGCGTGAGTGTGTATTTTTGACTTTTTTTTTCTTTGCATGAAGCGTGTATTTTTATATTTTTCTTCTTTTTTGTGTCGAGTGTTTATTTTTGACTTTTTCTTTTTGGATCGAGCACGTATTTTTGAATTTCTTTTTATTTTTCAAAGTTTTCTGACAAACAGCCGATCTACCCCCTGATAGACTTAACTCAGCATCTGTGACAACTGGGAAATTCAGGCATTCTCGGAAGAAAATGTACAAATGTATGTATATAACAATTTGTACTATTTAAAGAGTGAAATAAATGTATTTATATTGTTTAGAATGTATTAAAATGTTCTAACAATACTGACGAGTAAGAATTCAGTGTTGATAAAATTCGCTGAATTGAAACGGGTGGAACGGTGCCAAAAACAGCATTGAAAACCCTAACCGGTGCATCATGGTGCACTAAAAGATGAAAAACTTCTGGAATTGATTTTGATCAAACGGAAGCAGTACAAATTGATCCGACTGCACAGGAGACCTCAAGAACCTGCCGGGACGATTTCAGGAAAATTTCGACTCGAACCGATACCGGTCAAAAAGTAGTCAAATTAATGTGAATAATAAAGTCAAAGTCAACACTTTACTTTACATTTATGACATCATAAAGCAAATTTATTAAATGTAAAAATTATGGTGGTTGGTGGCATTAATGGCCAAGATTGATTCACTTTTTGATCTAAAGGCCAAGATTTGGCCAAAATTCCATCCATTGATTTTTTGAAAAAAATGGAAAGAATTAGCATGAAAAGTGTTGCATTCTCATTGGTTGGAAGCTAAATTAATTGGCTTCCTTTGTGCTTAAGTCGGCAACATTTGGAACAAAATGACCGTAGCCATTTCAAAGCCAAAACATAAGAGAAAATTTTTTTTTAAGTGTTCAAGAAAGAGAACCCGTGAGCCACCAAGGAGAACCAAGATAATCTTCCAAGTTTTCTTCACAAAAGTGGTGTCAAACACTTCATCGAAGTCAAGTGAAGCAAGAAAGTAAGGTAACCTCCTTTGGCTTGCATTTTTTCTTGATTTTTCTCCCTAAAATCCGTGGGATGAATAGTGTAAAGATGAGAAAATTTATGGTTTGTTTTGGTTGATTTGGTGCTTGGGTTTTGTTAAGGGTGTGATTAGAAGAAAAACCATGCATTTTGTTTAAAGAAAAACAAAATTTTGGTTGGTTTTCCAAGGGTAAAACCGTGGGTTACCATGTGTGGTTGATGAGGAATTGTTGTTGTTTAAGTGTTGTAATGCTTTAAATCATGTTTTGGTTAAATATAAAGCATGATTTGTATGGTTATAAAGCTTGGAAAAATTTTGGAATTAAAAACCCTAAAAAGGCCGTGGGTTGTAATTAGGGTTTGGTGAATATTTTTGCATGATTCACTTGATGTTTGGATAGTTTAAATCATGCATTTAATTACGAAAATGATGGTTATGTGATTGAAAGCATGAAACAAAAATTTGGTGCATGTTTTATCTTAAATGGCCATGGGTTATAATGGGGTAAAAACCCTAAGAATTGTGTTGTAGAATGCATGGAAATTGGCTTGAAAATGTGCTAGGTAATAGCATTTGAATAGCCTAAAAGTTGGTTAAAAAATTGAAAAGTTTTGGTTAGGTTTTGAGTGTGAAAACCGTGGCTAAAACTAAGGGTAAAATTGAAAGAAATTTTATGGAATGTGGTTCAAAATGTGAATTGAAATTTTGTGAGCTTTTGTGTAAAAGTTTGGGAAACTTTTACATAAAATAGGCTTGTGGTATAGTACGTGGCAGGTACATATGGTTCGAGGCGTACCTAACGCCGGTAGCCTTAAATTTACGCCGAAGTGCTGCCGAAATTTCGAAAACAGCATTTGGGGTAAAAAGAGAATAAAAAAATAAAAGTTTAGGGTCGGGTCGGAAACCCGAGTCCCTAAAGGGAAATTGAATAAGGGAAACCTAAGGGGTGGTTCGTGAATAGTAACCCGTCCCCTTAAAAATGTAAAACACGAGTGAAACAGAAAAACCGACCCGAGGGGGGGGCGTTTTTGGGAAACGAAGTAAGGGTCCAAGTCGGGTACGGAAAATCCGAGCCTCGGAGACCTAGATCGAGAACGTCTAGATGAACGTTTTAAATGCTTGTAAAACATCCATTTGAGGCTCCGAAACGATAGAAAATCACTAAACCGACGTAAGGGTCGGAATAGTGCTTCTCGAGGGTCGGGAAAGTGAAAAATGGAAATAAAATAGAAACGAACCCGGTAATGAATAGAATAGAGTCATAAAAGTTCCTGAGAGCCAAAAATGCAGTCTGGATCGAGAAAATTCCGTCAGGGGCATAATTGCAATTTTACCAAAATATTGGAGCAAAATCGTAATTTTACAAAAGTTGAGAAAAATGGGGAAAATAATAAATAAAGCCTAAAAAGTTATAAATAGGTTTTATTTAAGCTTTTTAATGAAAAATAAAAGCTATAAATGGAAATGAAATTAACAGACAAGATTTTGTCTGTAGGATCCCAAAATCGACTTACAAGGAGGACGATCAAAGATCCAAGAAAGAAAAGGGGAAGAAACTGATAAGGTAAGTTCAGAAATTCACCTGTCTGCAACATATAGCATTATTATTGCTAACTTTGATGTGCTAACTTTGATGTACTAATTATAAGTTAGGTACATATGTGCTACGGGCACTATTATAGAATAGAGAGAGACGAAATGTGCTACGGGCACTATTGAGAATGGGACATATAGTAAATTGTGCTTCGGACACTAGAGCGAGGTTAATGAAACTCACTCACACGAAATTAAAATGTGAACCATTCCTAACCACGGGGTAATATGAAGTCATCGGGTTAGAATTTTAAAAAGTCGGTAATGAAACCACTTTTGGCGTACCAGCCTTCCGTATAGGGAGGTATATTTTGCCTTCGGGGCTATGATGATGATATTAAGGCTGTGGAGGTCAGCACTGATATACCACTCTCAGTCATGTACAATTTTGCCTTCGGAGCTATGAGATTAAGGCTGTGGAGGTCAGCACTAATGTACCGCTCCCAGTCATGCGCACTTAAATGGTACTGCCAACCTGAGCTCAAAACCAGAACATAATATAAGATAATTACCTAAAACTGAAACTATGCCATAATTGAGCATAAGACAGTTTCGTGAGGGTACTAACATCGCGGTAGATATATTGTTGATATACTGTGTTGTGGTCAAACTTACTATTCACAATGAATAGTGGTCAAAGTTACTATTTATAAGGAATAGTAGTCAATGTTACTATTCATGATAAATAGTACTATTCATAGAAATTTTATTTCTTGCATGTTTGAACTTACTGAGCCTGTAGCTCACCATTTTTGCTTATGTTGCAAGTAAGCGACCAGCTCAGTAGCTTTGTATGACTGGATGGCGGACAGGATGGCGCGTGTTAAATGGGATAGGAGGCAAGGGGTATGGTCCTGCCAGAGTCTTTCCACTGAGCGATAAAAGAGAAAGGGAAAATGAAACAGTTCTTTTGTAATTATATATTTTATGAAAGTACTGTATTATATAAATTACTTTGTACTTGTAAACAAAGTGATTAGTGGATAATGTTTTACATGATGTTTTAAAAAAAAAAATTTCCCCAAAAACGTCGTGTTTTACAAGAGAAATAGATTAGCCGGCGACCTATGAGAGTACAATCTATTGCAGTCAGCGATAAAGCTTGACTGTAATAGTATTGTATGATCTCTATGAAGGGCGGGCCGCCACAGTTGGTATCAGAGCAGTGTTGACTGTATGCTGATTTGACACTTCGCGCATCCTGCACCGCAATCCAAGTAAGTAGTTTACTTAAGTTTAGTGAATTATTTTCTTATATGAAAATAATTATCTTATAGGTAGTAAGATGACCAGACCTCCTTATGTGAGACCACCGCTACCACGACTGAGAAGGGTATTACGGGTATGGACGAGACCTATTGTGAGGCTGTCTATTTCCCAACGACCAGTATTTAGACCCTCGGTACCCGAAAGACCTCCAGCACCAGCACCAGCTCCAGTAGATGTAGTATAGCTTCGATTGGTACTTCATCCACCAGTAGTAGTGGACATTCCAGTTGTTGGTGGATGCTAACATATTGGAGTGAGAGTTTCACCTCGGGCAGTACAAGCATTTAGAGCCAGCAATCCCCCTATGTTTGATGGTTGACGACAGTCAATAGAAACGAAGAACTGGCTCCATGCCATAGAGAGGATTACGGTGATGTGTGATATCGATCGAGAGATGTGGATCCAGTTGGCCATAAGTATGTTTCAGGGAGATGCTCGAGTATTTTGGGATTATTGTGATCAGAAGATTCAGTTGGGATTCAGTTGGGCTGAGTTCTGTCAGCGATTGGCTGATCAGTTTCCACCTAAGGATCCGACACCGACTCCTGCACCTCCAGAGAGACGAGAGGCAGATACATCCGTGTATCCTGGATTTGATGAGGTTAGGGACTATATTCTCCAAACAGAGAGGATGGTTATGTTGTCTGGTGAGACAGTTATGTCTTACGCAGCACGATTTGAGGAGACCATTAGGAGGAGATGTCCGTTGCCCAACCTCACTGAAGCGAACTGTTGTCAGCTTTTCTAGAGAGGTTTACCCATAGAGTTGAGACAGAGGGTGATTAAGCTATATCCTCTTACGCTCCAAGAGTTTGTAGTGACGATCAGGACGATCGAGAGGGAGATTTTGATTGAGCATCTGACGCAGAGTCGACGAGAGACATTGGGTCAAGATGAGATGTTGGCACGCATCTTTGGGCCGAGAAGGATGATGAACGATCATGAGGCCGGACCGTCTAGACCACGAGGAGGTGATGACTCAGGACAGGGAGCATTGCCTAGGGGTGGTGACGACTCAAATGCTCCAGATGAAGATGAGGATCCAGAAGAATATCCTCTAGTCCTAAACACAGGGGATGTATGACCAGTAGATGTGTACATGTACATAAGTAGCTTATAGGGAAAAGCTCTTTTGTATAGACTTGTGGCCAAGACGTATAAAATGGCCGATGTATATATGACTGGTGATAGTTATATATGATATATAAACGTTTTGCTATGAATGAAATATCAAAATGATTATGTTGTACGATGATGTGTTACGATGATGTGGCTTTACATTACCCTGAATTTCGTAAATTTATATGATTTTACGAATGTGATCATGGAAAAGCTAACGGTGAATTATTGTGCCATAATAGGATAATAGGCAAGATGGTGGATTTGCGAAATCGACCAGAGGGACGAGAACGACGTCCTAATATCATGGAGAGATTAGATCAGATACAAGCCTTACTAGAAGCTCAGATGCAGGAAAATGCTAATCTGAGACAATGAGTTGAAGAGTTAGAATAGAGACAAGGTTCTGAAGGTACCCAAGTAGAACAGGAAGCTGAGGTAGATCCAGTTATCCCTCCAGCTGCTGTACATGAGAGAGTTCCTGAACCACAACCGGTAGTAAATCTGGAACCCCTCTATGAAAGATTCAGGCATATGAGGCCGCCAGAATTTGAAGGTTCTACAAATCCTCTAGAGGCTAAAGACTGGTTGTCATCCTTGCAAATGATCATGGAATTCATGAACCTAACTGACCAGGAGAAGGTTGCATGTGCGTCTTTTGTGTTGAGAAAAGATGCTCGTTTTTGGTGGGACACTATGCGAATGAGAAGAAATGTGTCTACCATAAGTTGGGCAGAATTTCTGGAAGAATTTAACCAGAAATATTATGACCCTGCATCTCTGAGACTATAGCAGATAGAGTTCTCCGAATTGAAGCAAGGAAATATGTCGGTGAGCTAAGTTTACCGAAAGTTCGACTAGTTATCCCGCTTATGTCCCTATATAGTCCCTACTGAGAGGGAAAAAATACAGAAAATGATCGGGATGTTCAGGCCAAAAATTGCTGAATTAGTAGATACTGGACAGATACCACCTACTTCTGTAGCAGACTGTGTTAGTCGGGCCATAAGAGCTGAGTTTCACGTAGCCTGACAGAAAGAGGAAATAGAGAAGCACTAGGAGGCCAAGAAGAAGGAGAGGGCTTTGGCTAAGTCTACACAAGCTGGGCAATCTAGCAAGCTAAATCAGAATGCTAAACCAGGCCAGGGCAATAATCAAGGATCCCAGCAAAACAAGAGGAAAGGCAATTTTACTGGGAATCGCCAGGCCAATAATCGAAACCAGCAGCGAAGAACAGCTGGTAATGCGGAATCCAATGTCCTAAATTGTCCTACATGCCGAAAGAGACATTCTAAACAATGCAGATATGGGTCACTTGTTTGTTATGAATGTGGAAAGGAAGGTCATTATGCCAAAAACTGTCCAAACAATAGGCAGAGTGGACAAGGCACTTCCCAACCGTACCAGACACGCCCACAAGCTCATTCCCTTTAGGCCAGAGTTGAAGAGTCTCCAGTAAGGCCGCAACGCCAGGAGCGTGTGCCACGTGCTGATGCTCGTGTGATGGCCTACAGCAAGGAGGATTCAGAGGCAGGAACATCGAATGTGGTGATAGGTCAGCTTCTTATCGCTAGTCATGTAGCCTCTGTACTATTCGATTCCGGTGCTACGCATTCTTTTGTTTCCTATGAATTTGCTGATAAGATAGGACTTCCTAAGGACTATATGGGAAGATTATTTAAGACAGCTTTACCCTCTAGGGAAGTATTGTTGTCCAATTACTGGCTACCTCATGTACCAGTATATGTGGCAAATAGGGAGCTATATGTGGAGTTGATTGTAATGAAGATCGTGGATTACGATGTGATTCTAAGCACGGACTTCCTAGGGAAATATCAAGCTACAATCGACTGCTGAAATTGAAAAATAGTATTCCAACCCGAGGAAGAAGAGAGTTTCGAATACGTCGATACTTCTCGAAAACCCGGGAAGATGATGATCAATTCACTAAAAGCAAGTAAGCTGATGGCCAGTGGTTGTATGGGAGATCTGGCATATGTGATGGATACTACAGAGGAACAGAAGCTTCAACCTGAAGATGTACCTGTGGTTAATGAGTTTCTTGACGTATTTTCAGAAGAGTTACCAGGGATACCTCTAGAGAGAGAAATCTCATTCGAAATTGAGTTGATGCTTGGAACGGCACCTATTTCCAAAGCACCATACCGCCTGGCTCCAGTCGAGTTAAAGGAGCTACAGGAACAATTAAAGGAGCTTTTGGATAAGGGATTCATCAGACTGAGTTATTCTCCGTGGGATGCACCTATGTTGTTCGTCAAGAAAAGGATGGAACATTCCATTTGTGCATTGATTACCGGGAGTTGAATAAGGTTACAATAAAAAATAGGTATCCATTACCTAGAATTGATGACTTATTTGACCAGTTAAAAGGCACAGTGGTATTTTTCAAGATCGACTTACGGTCAGGATATCACCAGCTGAGAATCAAAGAAAGTGATATTCCTAAGACGGCGTTTAGGACTCGTTACGGTCATTATGAGTTCCTTATGATGCCATTCAGATTAACAAATGCGCCAACAGCGTTCATGGACTTGATGAATAGAATTTTTAAAGAGTATTTGGATAAGTTTGTCATTGTATTCATTGATGACATTCTTATATACTCAAAGACTCATGAGAAGCACAAGGTGCATCTGAGGATCGTGTTGCATATGATAAGGAAGCATCAACTGTATACCAAATTCTCAAAATACGAGTTTTGGCTGGACAGAGTACATTTCCTCGGACATGTTGTATCCCAGGAAGGTATTGCTGTAGATCTAACGAAAGTAGATGTAATTAACCAATGGCCTGCACCCAAGAGTGTGACGGAAATACGTAGTTTCTTGGGGTTAACTGATTATTATCGGAGGTTTGTAGAGGGATTCGCGCGTTTAGCTGCACCTCTTACTGCTCTTATACGCAAGGAAAGAAAGTATGAGTAGACTATGGAATGCGAAAGAAGCTTCCAGGAGTTAAAGAGACAGCTGACAAGCACACCAATCCTTACGCTTCCCACTGAAGGAGAGAAGTTTGTGATCTACAGTGATGCATCCAATATAGGATTGGGAGCAGTCCTGATGCAGGGCGGCAAGGTGATTGCTTACGCTTCCCGTCAATTAAAGGTTCATGAAAGGAATTACCCTACACATGACCTTGAACTTGTTGTAGTAGTGTTCGCACTTAAAATTTGGCGACACTATCTCTATGGAGCTCAGTGTCAGATTTTTACTGATCACCAAAGCCTGAAGTATTTCTTCACATAAAAGGAGCTCAATATGCGGCAAAGACGATAGTTGGAACTGGTAAAGGATTATAATTGTGAAATCCTATATTATCCAGGGAAGGCTAACCGTGTAGCAGATGCTTTAAGTAGAAAGTCTACCATATCGCACCAGCTACCGATACAAAGGCTTCCGAAACCATTGCAGCAAGAGATAAATTCCTTGAACTTGGAGCTGATATCCGGAAGATTGGCTGCACTCCAAGTGGAATCATCGTTGTTTGAGGATATCAAGGAAGCTCAAAGACGAGATCCAAGAATGATAAGTTCTCAAAAAGGAATTTCCAAGGATGGAATGATCCTTTATCAAGGAAGGATAAATGTTCCAACTGATGAGGAACTTAGAAGACGGATCATGTCAGAAGCCCATGAGACACCATATTCAGTTCATCCCGGAGCTAGTAAGATGTATCAAAACTTGAAGTTACAGTTCTGGTGGAAGGGGATGAAGAATGATATAGCAAAATTCGTGAGCAGATACATGACCTGTCAGAGAATTAAAGCGGAACATAAACATCCAGCAGGAAGATTGGAACCTTTGGAGATTCCTGAATGGAAATGGGAACACATTACTATGGATTTTGTAATGGGACTCCTAAAAACCCGAGAAGGTTATGATGCCATCTGGGTTATTATAGACAGATTGACCAAGATGGCAAGGTTTATAGCTGTCAAGATGACTTTTTCGTTAGAAAAGTTTGCTCAGTTATACGTAACTCATGTCGTCAGATTACATAGAGTACCAAAATCTATTGTATCAGATCGAGATGCACGATTCACTTCAAATTTCTGGAAGTATGTGCAAGAAGCCATGGGTACTGAATTGAGACTCAGTATGGCATTTCATCCACAAACAGACGGACAGTCGGAGTGGACCATTCAGACATTAGAGGATATGCTTCGAGCTTATGTAATGGATTTTGCAGGAAATTGGAACGAGAAATTATCATTAATTGAATTCTCGTACAATAATAGTTACCAAGCTTCTATAGGTATGGCACCTTATGAGGCTTTGTATGGACGGAAATGCAGATCACCTCTACATTGGTATGATTTGCGAGAGAAGCAGTTGCATAAGACGGATTTCATACAAGAGACTTTCGATGCAGTTGCTAGAATTCAGCGTCAAATGAAAATTGCGCAAAGTCGACAAAAGAGTTATGTGGATAAGAGGCAGAGATCCTTGGAATTTGATGAAGGAGACTTCGTGTTTCTTAAGGTATCGCCCATGAAGGGGATCATGCGTTTCGGTAAAAAGGGGAAACTGAGTCCAAGATATATTGGACCTTATGAAATTATCGAACGCATTGGAAGGGTCGCTTACAGATTAGCGTTACCTCCTGAATTGTCGGCAGTGCATAATGTATTTCATGTGTCGATGCTGAGAAAGTATATGCCAGATCCGTCCCATGTGTTGAAGCATGAACCTATTCAGATCCACGAGGATTTGAAATATAAAGAACAACCTATTCGAGTACTGGCTCGTGAAGAGAAAACACTGAGGAATAAGACAATCCCACTAGTGAAGATCTTGTGAAAAAATCACAATATTGAAGAAGCTACGTGGGAACGAGAAGGCAAGATGAGGAGTTTATACCCCCATTTGTTCTAATTTTCAAGGACGAAAATTTTATAAGGAGGGGTGAATGTGACAACCGGGAAATTCAGGCATTCTCAGAAGAAAATGTACAAATGTATGTATATAATAATTTGTACTATTTAAAGAGTGAAATAAATGTATTTATATTATTTAGAATGTATTAAAATGTTCTAACAATACTGACGAGTAAGAATTCAGTGTTGATAAAATTTGCTGAATTGAAACGGGTGGAACAGTGCCAAAAACGGTATTAAAAACCCTAACCGGTGCATTATGGTGCACTAAAAGATGAAAAACTTCCGGAATTGATTTTGTGACGCCTTAAATTTTATTTAAGGATCAATATATAATTCAAATAAAATTAGTGTGCCAAAAATTAATTTAAAAATCTTTTGGAAACCTTAGGTTGGTTTCCTAGTCAAATTCCGCTCAAAAAGTCAACAATTTGAACTTCAAAAAGAAACCCTAAAATATTCGGCCATCACTTGGGATTTAATTTAAAATTTAAATTCCACAAATCAAAGGAGGATTCAAATTCAAATTTCATTCCTTAGATATAAAGAAGAAATTTGGCCATAAAGTGTAGGAAATAAAGGAGATTTTATTGAATTAAAAGCTAAGTTAAAAACTCAATCAAAATTCAAATTATTTTTCCTTAAAAACTAAGGGATAATTTTGGCCACTTAAGGGGAAATAAGAGAGAAAACCCTAGCCTCAAAACAGCATAAAAACTTTCCCTTTTGCCCCTTACAATTTTCGGCCAAACAAGGAAGAGAAAGGGAAAGAAAAACCTAGTATAAAAACCACTTTTAACTCTCATTCACCCTTCCTTTCACCCTCAAAAATTCGGCCAGCTTTCCCCTCTCTCCTCTCTGAATTTTCTCTCCCAAAACACACCCAAAACAGCAAACAAAACTTACCAAAAGGCAGCTCAAAAAATTCAACAACCTTTGAGACAAAAACAAGGTGAGAAATCAAAATTTTTTTCCTTCCTTTTCCTTTTGATTTCAAATCCGAAATTTTATATGGTTTTCTCCACTGTTTCCCTACTGTTTTGAAGACTCCAACACTCACACAAATTCAGCCAAAAGGGAGACCAAACATCAAAAATAGTGCAGCACAAACAAGGTGTGATTTCTCTCTCAAACCCTAAAATTTTGCCTCATTGATCCCCTTTTCAAAAACCCTATTATCATATGTGTAAGATTTTTTGATTTTGTCAATTTGATTCTTGGGTTGTGTTAATGACATATAAATACGGTTTTTCACAAAATTTCGTGATCATTGGATGAAAATTGAATTGGTTTGAGGCTAATCGAAATTCGGAGACAGGAAAACGGAAATCTGGAAAATTACCATATGAATAGTAAAATTGTGTCAGCCATAACTTAAGTTTTAAAAACGATTTTTGAGTGATTCTTGAGCCTAAAATTAAATTAAAGATGTCCCCTAAATGCCTGCAAAATTGCAGAACCAAACTCATCCGTTTTCCTAGTCAAAATATTTTTCTAAGATAGGCGGACAGAACTGCCAGTTTTTGAACTGAAACTGAAACCCAGATTTTATGCCCAAAAACAACCCCTCAGTTTTTGGCCTAATTGAAAAACCAAACGATGTCCAAAAATTATAAAAATTATATGGAATTAAAGCTACAGATGTCTAGTTTAACATATTAATAATTTAGAATTTTTGGGATTAAAAATGAATTGATATTGATTTTACAATCAGCCTAGGTCAGTCTGTCCATGTCCAGAAATATCCTAACTTAGAGTTTTTCAAAAATTTTAAATCCCAAATATTTATTAAACGTTTTGAAATCTTTTGTGGCACACTAAAATGATTGGATGATTATGTCTAGACCTAGACTGATCATATGTTGTGATTATAGGATTTATTTGACGTTCTTGCTGGATTTGTGGATCACGTTATCGTAACACTTGTGCGATAATCGAGGTAGGACGTTCAAGCCTTTTCTGGGAGTAGTCAAGTGTTTTAAATTCCCCTGTTTTATTGATGGCATGCTGTTTTCGATTTATGAAATTATTATACTATTTTTGATGAAATAAACGCATGCAACGTATTTTGTAATAAATGTGTATTTTAAAGAGTGTTTTGATTAATGGCATAATATAACTTGGTAAATACCATCTTTTGAATAATCCAGTGAACATAATTGAGCTCTAGTTCACGATCATTGTAAATGATGCGTGCGTCCCGAAGTTGACGCCATGGGGGAAGGTCCCTAAACCTGCGCAGGGCCGTTCGGCCTATTTAGACCGTAACGAGATGATCTAGGATAATTCAAATTTGAGGCACGTATATTATAGCTACGACAAGTCCTCACTCATAATATGATGGTTTGTTTTAATGATTTATTATTTTTATATTGGGGCACGTATATTGCAGCTACGCTAAGTCTTCAGCAGAATAAAACTTGCATTAAAAATGTTTTTTTTTAAATTGTTGATCATTTTTGAAAACGGATATTATACCATACTTTTAAATGTTATCTGTTAACCCACCTTTGTTTCTGTCCTACTGAGCCAGCGCTCACGTCCCCTTTTTCTTTGTGATTTCGAAATGACTACTTCCAGGTGCGGGAGGTAGCAGTTCGGAGAATCGTTGAGCTATCCATTTCTACCGAGGATGATGCTATCCGTTTTCTCCATCTTCTTCTTTCTGTTTCTCGTTCTGATGTAATGAGACATTAAGTTTGGACTTTATTTCACGTTATTTAAATTCTATGCTTGGGAATATTTATTGTTGGTAATTTCTCTTGAAAACCGATTTTGTGTTTGATTTCCGCATTAAAAGGTATTTACTTTTTACTTTATTTTGTTTTGTGGTTATGATGCTACTTTATAATTAGGCTTAGCTAAATTATAATGTTGACCCGTTTTTCGTAATAAATGTTTTTCTTAAATCTCGGGTTGATACTATGATTTGGCTGCCGTGTCACGTGTCTAAATTTTGGGCCGTGACAGATTTTGATCAAACGGAAGCAGTATAAATTGATCCGACTGCACAGGAAACCTCAGGAACCCGCCGGGACGATTTCAGGAAAATTTCGACTCGAACCGATACTGGTCAAAAAGTAGTCGAATTAATATGAATAGTAAAGTCAAAGTCAACACTTTACTTTACATTTATGACATCATAAAGCAAATTTATTAAATGTAAAAATTATGGTGGTTGGTGGCATTAATGGCCAAGATTGATTCACTTTTTGATCTAAAGGCCAAGATTTGGCCAAAATTGCACCCATTGATTTTTTGAAAAAAATGGAAATAATTAGAATGAAAAGTGTTGCATTCTCATTGGTTGGAAGCTAAATTAATTGGCTTCCTTTGTGCTTAAGTCGGCAACATTTGGAACAAAATGACCGTAGCCATTTCAAAGCCAAAACATAAGAGAAAAAAAATTTCTAAGTGTTCAAGAAAGAGAACCCGTGAGCCACCAAGGAGAACCAAGATAATCTTCCAAGTTTTCTTCACAAAAGTAGTGTCAAACACTTCATTGAAGTCAAGTGAAGCAAAAAAGCAAGGTAACCTCCTTTGATTTGCATTTTTTCTTGATTTTTCTCCCTAAAATCCGCGGGATGAATAGTGTGAAGATGTGAAAAGTTGTGGTTTGTTTTGGTTGATTTAGTGCTTGGGTTTTGTTAAGGGTGTGATTAGAAGAAAAACCATGCATTTTGTTTAAAGAAAAACAAAATTTTGGTTGGTTTTCCAAGGGTAAAACCGTGGGTTACCATGTGTGGTTGATGAGGAATTGTTGTTGCTTAAGTGTTGTAATGCTTTAAATCATGTTTTGGTTAAATATAAAGCATGATTTGTATGGTTATAAAGCTTGGAAAAATTTTGGAATCAAAAACCCTAAAAAGGCCGTGGGTTGTAATTAGCGTTTGGTGAACATTTTTGCCTGATTCACTTGATGTTTGGATAGTTTAAATCATGCATTTAATTATGAAAATGATGGTTATGTGATTGAAAGTATGAAACAAAAATTTGGTGCATGTTTTATCTTAAATGGCCGTGGGTTATAATGGTGTAAAAACCCTAAGAATTGTGTTGTAAAATGCATGGAAATTGGCTTGAAAATGTGCTAGGTAATAGCATTTGAATAGCCTAAAAGTTGGTTGAAAAATTGAAAAGTTTTGGTTAGGTTTTGAGTGTGAAAACCGTGGCTAAAACTAAGGGTAAAATTGAAAGAAATTTTGTGGAATGTGGTTCAAAATGTGAATTGAAATTTTGTGAACTTTTATGTAAAACTTTGGGAAACTTTTGCATAAAGTAGGCTTGTGATATAGTACGTGGCAGGTACATATGGTTCGAGGCATACCCGAAATGCTGCCAAAATTTTGAAAACGGCATTTGGCGTGAAAAGAGAATAAAAAAATAAAAGTTTAGGATCGGGTTGGAAACCTGAGTCCCTAAAGGGAAATTGAATAAGGGAAAACTAAGGGGTGGTTCATGAATAGTAACCCATCCCCTTAAAAATATAAAACGCGAGTGAAACCGAAAAACAGACCCCGAGGGGGGGGCGTTTTTGGGAAACGAAGTAAGGGTTAGAGTCGGGTACGAAAAATCCGAGTCTCAGAGACCTAGATCGGGAACGTCTAGATGAACGTTTTAAATACTTGTAATACGTCCATTTGAGACTCCGAAACTATAGAAAATCATTAAACCAACGTAAGGGTCGGAATAGTGCTTCCTAAGGGTCGGGAAAGTGAAAAATAGAAATAAAATAGAAACGAACCCGGTAATGAATAGAATAGAGTCAGAAAAGTTCCTGAGAGCCAAAAATGCAGTCTGGATCGAGAAAATTCCGTCAGGGGCAAAATCGTAATTTTGCCAAAATATAGGGGCAAAATCGTAATTTTACAAAATTTGAGAAAAATGGGGAAAATAATAAATAAAACCTAAAAAGTTATAAATAGGTTTTATTTAAGCTTTTAAATGAAAAATAAAAGCTATAAATGGAAATGAAATTAACAGATAAGGTTTTATCTGTAGGATCCCAAAATCGACCTACAAGGAGGGCGATCAAAGATCCAAGAAAGAAAAGAGGAAGAAACAGATAAGATAAGTTCAGACATTCACCTGTCTGCAACATATAGCATTATTATTGCTAACTTTGATGTACTAACTATAAGTTAGGTACATATGTGCTACGGGCACTATTATAGAATAGAGAGAGACGAAATGTGCTACGGGCACTATTGAGAATGGGACACATAGTAAATTGTGCTTCGGGCACTAGAGCGAGGTTAATGAAACTCACTCACATGAAATTAAAATGTGAACCATTCCTAACCACGGGGTAATATGAAGTCACTGGGTTAGAATTTTAAAAAGTTGGTAATGAAACCACTTTTGGCGTACCAGCCTTCCGTATAGGGAGGTACATTTTGCCTTCGAGACTATGATGATGAGATTAAGGCTGTGGAGGTCAGCACTGATGTACCGCTCCCAGTCATGTACAATCTTGCCTTCGGGGCTATGAGATTAAGGCTGTGGAGGTCAGCACTAATGTACCGCTCCCAGTCATGCGCACTTAAATGGTACTACCAACCTGAACTCAAAACCAGAACATAATATAAGATAATTACCTAAAACTGAACCTATGCCATAATTGAGCATAAGACAGTTTCGTGAGGGTACTAACATCGCGGTAGATGTATTGTTGATATACTGTGTTGTGGTCAAACTTACTATTCACAATGAATAGTGGTCAAAGTTACTATTCACAAGGAATAGTAGTCAATGTTACTATTCATGATGAATAGTACCATTCATAGAAATTTTATTTCTTGCATATTTGAACTTACTGAGCCTGTAGCTCACCATTTTTGCTTATGTTGTAGGTAAGCGACCAGCTCAGTAGCTTTGTATGAGTGGATGGCGGACAGGATAGCGCGTGTCAAATGGGATAGGAGGCAAGGGATATGGTCCTGTCAGAGTCTTTTCGCTAAGCGATAAAAGAGAAAGGGAAAATGAAACCGTTCTTTTGTAATTATATATTTTGTGAAAGTACTGTATTATGTAAATTACTTTGTACTTGTAAACAAAATGATTAGTGGATAATGTTTTACATGATGTTTTAAAAAAAAAAATTCCCCAAAAACGTTGTGTTTTACAAGAGGGATAGATTAGCCGGCAACCCATGAGAGTACAATCTATCGCAGTCAGCGATAAAGCTTGACTGTAATAGTATTGTATGATTTCTACGAAGGGCGGGCCGCCACAACATCGTCTTTCTTCACCTCATAAATATGCATGCATTTTCATCATTTTCATCACACACATTGTCATATTCAAGAAATTCACTGTTTATAGAAATTTTGTATAACCTGAGTACTCAATGATTTTTATGTGTAAAGTTGTAAAATAGATGATTTAATATTATTTCAAATGTGATAAAATGTTCTGAAGGCCCCGACAAGAGAGTGTTTGGAGACAAAAAATTTTACCCAACCGAAATCGGAGAAAATAAGCCTTTTTAGTTTTAAAATTTTTAAGAATATTCTGTAAGCCACTAAAAGACAAAATATTTGCAGGATGAAATTTTAGCCAAACCGGAGTGAAATAAGGAAAACCGATAGCACGGACAGCCTTAGGAACTCGTCTACGCGACTTCGGTGTAAAGCTTTTCGGTTTGACTTTTGGTCAAAAGTTGGACCTAGAATTAATGAGGGGAGTCAAAGATTGGATATGAATATTTGAAAGGATGTAAGGATACATTCAAATCCAAGGGTTAGGGTTTAAAGTCAAAAAAATTCAATGGTTAGGAATCAAAGTCAACAAGAAAAGTCAAAAGATGTGGCGCCCCCGACCTCGGTCCACCGAAACTATTACAATCAAGCTCCTTAGCTGATTGAAATAGCTTGTGAACTTCGTCGAGTCGCCTAAATTCTTTTCTTTCCTTTAAACCCTTTGTGAAATTTGGAATCATTTTTTTTAAAATACTTTTTCTTGTTTGTAAACATAACGTAATTAAACTAAATTATGTTTGTCACTTTTAAAAGTACAAACATAGTTTATACATAATACATAATTCAAATCTTTTTGCAATACATGTCTATTTTTTCAATGCTCAACGGAAAACTTATAGCAGGACCATATCCACAGTGGATTCCCTCTCCCTTTGACACGCTCGCATCCTGCCGCCATCCAGAAATCTACTAGACAGGTTTCTTACCTGCAACATGAACAAACCGGTGAGCTAACAGGCTCAGTAAGTTCAAACATACTTAGGAAGGATCATACAAATTCAAAACCACTGAAAACTCAATTTCCTATGATAAAACTATTCACCATAAATAGTACTATTCACCATGAATACTGACTTTGACCTTTGATTGATGAATAGTACAATTACCTTAACTGATTACTATTCACTTTACCCTAACGGGGTACTATTCACATATCCTAACCGAAATTATTACACTTTAGCGTAAACTTCAGTTATGCTCAATTATGATTTTTATCATTTTATTGATTGTTTATTCTTTATTCGATTTCTAGTTTAGAGCTCTGTTTATGGCAGTACCGATGATTATTAGCGCACTGACTGGGAGGGTCTAAGGAGCGACCTTAGAACATCGCCCTCCACAGCCCTGATATCCTCGTAGGATCTGAGAAAAACCTCCACCATTATGTTGGAGGGGCGGTACGCCTTAGTGGTTTCATTACCATCTTTCTTATAGTTCCCCGCCGGTGACATTCATATGAATCGTCCCACGGTGGAACCCTTATTGGCCATAGGTCTTTACATTTATTTCTTTATGTGTGTTTTTAATTAACCACCCTATAGTGTCCTAGCACTTCTCCATAGTGTATTATTTATACACTTTTTAATTTCTCATTTCATTAAGTGAGTTAGTTTAACTGCACCCCTATTGCCCGTAGGACTTTACAAGTTTGTACGAAAAGTACTTAAATCAATCAAATAGTAATTCATGCTGCAGACATGTAAATATCTGAGCTTACCAAACATTTATCATAGCATCGCGCTATGAAACATTCATATAGCACATAAACCTAGACATAACAGATCAATTCATTCATATAATGAACAACATCAGAATGTTCATGAGCAGACAAATGAATGCTTGAACTTACACATATCACACTTAGACATAATAGTCTATTCATATTGCAGTCAATTAAATGTTCGAACTTACAGATACTTTCGCTAGTATTTCCTTCCCTGGCTCTGCAGACGTTCCTTTGCCGTGTCTGGATCGGGTTCTTATAACCGGAATAACCATGGTTATTCTAAATCTTCATTTCATATTCAAAATTTAGTAAAACGTAAAAATTCTACGTTTTATTTCCCGTAAAAGGTCTTAGGAATCTAAAATCCCATTTTCCATTTTTATACTAACTCTTGGCAAAATTACCATTTTGCCCCTGATTTGATTTCTCATCGTAAACCTACTTTTTGTTGGTTTAAGACCCAAATTTAACTTTTATAATTTCATTTTAACTATCCTTAGGCATTCACGGTCCTTTCCGAGCCTTTCGAAAATTTTTGGTCAAAATGACCATTTTGCCCCTGATGGGTCTCGGGACCATCATATGCTCATTGTGACTTTTCATAGGATTTTCTAAGCCCAAATATCATAAAATAATATTTCTTAAGCTTTTACACACTTTGACAGCATCCATTACTGTTCCATAGACGACTATTGGTCATCCGACCCTCAGGTGGTACTATTCCGACACCTAGGGTCGTTTCTTGTTTTTCTCACGTTTCGGAGTCTTAAATGGGTATTTCACTACTCCTAAAACGTTTGTTATGCTAATCCCGAGCCTTAGACACCGAGTGGGCTCGGGTTTTCATCCCGACCTTAAAGTTACCTTTCGTTTCCTAAAATACCCTTGACATTGGTTTTTCCGTTCTCTTACATTTTCACAACCTCGAAAGGATGGTTTACTATTCCTCAAAGGCTCACTTTCCCATTTTCTGAGCTTAACTCATCGAGGGGTCTCGGTTTCCATTACTGAACACAATTTACCTCTCGTTTTTCACCGAAATGCCCTTAGTGCCGTTTTCAAAAATTTCGGTAGCATTTCCTATAAATTTCTAGGTCTACGGCGTTTAGGAAACGCCTCAAAATCATCTAACCTATTTAATTCTACCACGTACTATACCAGAGGCCTAATTTTTACATAAAACTCAACTTTTTACATAAAAATATTCGCATTTCCCATACATTTTCTATTTCCAACATTTCATTCATTTTACTCTTTTTTTTTCTTTTCTTTTTAGAATTTGAATACAAATTACATATAAATCATTCTAATACATAAATAAGGAATGAAGGGAAATGACATTGTTATTGAAATCGTCCCGTCAGCGATCGGATGAACCATATGGTCTCGACCGCGTAAACTTTTTATCTCTGTTCTTCACGTTCGAAATCCCGATTGGCAATTCTGATGCTGCGGATGTGTCCAGAACGTCCAAAATAGGCCAACGGCCATTCTTCATTTTTCCGCCCCCGGGTCGCCGTTGATCGGCGTTGACCACGTTGACCGACGTTGACTCCGGCATTGACTGGTGGCGAACGGCGGTGGCGTGAACAACAGAGGTGTCCATCTTGAAGATCTCGACGAGAGGAGTCCATTGGTGGTGTCAATTTCACCATCGGAGGCTCCGATCGTCGACAATCGGCCTCGAAACTCGACCCACGGCGGCAATGTTGAATCTCTACTATGCCGGGGTTGTTGTCCGAAATTGTTTGAGGGCTTTTGCTTGCCATTGAACTCTGATCATTTTGGTACCCCCAGCGTCCCTCAACTCGGCCGGAAACGATGAGTTTCATGGCGGCGACGTCGCGGCTTTGGGCGGCGTGATCTGGCGACCATTGAGACGAACCACTGGCTGGGTTTTGTTCTCCTCTTCGAGACGAAGCTAACGGGACCGGAATCACCTCGTTTGGACGTCGGATGGTGGAGAATCGACGTCGGGAATTTTTCGCCAACGTCGACTTTCGGGCAGCGCGTGTGGGCTGCTCCGGCGTCCGTTCCGTCGCGTCGACCCACCATCGGACTCAGCTAGTCGAGAGCTTTCCGATGACACTGGCGGTGTCGAAAATGGACACCGTTTCCGATGGTCGGTTACTGTTCCCTTTTGGGATTGTGTGTGGGGAAAAATATAGAAAAGGGAAATTGTGGGGCCTTTTCTGCAATTTTGACCTTTTATACACTTTTTGTCCAAAATTTCAACATGAGCTATCCTGACTAATTTGGGAGTGCTGAACTCAAATATATCAGTTTCGTTTTCATCCGAGATCATTTCGACTAATTTCTGATACTGCGAATTCTTGGTCAAAAATTACCTTTTAGCTCAATTAACTAATTTGAGCATTCTGATAGGCTATACTGACTAATTTGAGCGTACTGAACCCAAATTTATTAGTTTCATCTTCATCCGAGGTCATCTTGACTAGTTTTCCGATACTGTATATTTCCCGATCAAAATTTACTTTTTGTGCTCAATGGACTAATTTGAGCATTCTGATCCCAAATATATCAATTTTATGTTAAGAAAATGTCATCTTGACCAATTTCTTGATACTGCATATCTCCAGGTCAAATATTACTTTTCATGCTCAATCGACTAATTTGAGAATGATGAATCTAAATATATCAATTTTAGGTCAAAAAGAGGTCATCTAGAACAACTTCTCGATACTGTGTGTCACACACACGCACTCACGTCTAAAATCACTACTATCAGTATTTTATCTTTTTTTTTTGTGCACTCAGCTTATCCTGAGTCACCTGCTAGGGTTTACAATTCACTGTTTTTCCCCAGCTCAATTCGGTATGCTTTTACATCACCGAATTCTTAATCTGTAATATCGTTAGAACATTTTATCTCGTTCTACACAATATTAATCATACATTTCACATTTTAAACATGAAATTCATCATGTACATGCAATTTCCCACATTCTGAGAATAGTAAAATTTCCCGGTCATTACATTTACCCCTCCTTATAAAATTTTCATCCTCGAAAATTTAGCACAAGTGAGGGTACAACATTCTCGTTTCATCTTTCCGAGTAAAATCTGAACAAGTTGCTCTTCATGTGTCAGATCCTCTTAAATCTGAATCGATTTGTACCTCAATACACGAGATGAATTCGATACCTATTTCTTTAGCATACATTCGTGGAAAACACTATGTATTGCTGACCATTCTGAAGGTAGTCCCAATTTATAGGTAACATTTTTAACACGTTCAAAAATTTCATAGGGTCCAATACATCTTGGACTAAATTTTCTTTTCTTACCGAACACATTATTCCCTTCAATGGGAATACTTTTAAAGAATATGAAATCCCTTTCATTAAACTCTAGGGATCTTCGGCGTTTATCTACATAATTCTTCTGCCGACTTTGTGCGATCTTTATTCGTCGCTGTATTTTCACAATTACATCCGATGTTTCTTATACGAAATCGGTCTTGTGCCATTGTTTCTCTCGTGGGTCACACCAATAGGTAAGCGATCTGTAGTTTCGTCCATATAAAGCTTCACAGGGTACCATTTCTATAGAAGCTTGGTAGCTGTTGTTGTACGAGAATTTCCTCTAACAATAACTTCTCGTTTCAATTCTTAGGAAATCCATGACTTAGACACGAAACAGGTCTTCTAGTGTCTGAGCAATTCGATCAGATTGATCATTCGTCTAGGGATGAAAAGCCGTACTAAGACATAATTTCGTTCCCATGACTCCTTGTACACACTTCCAGAAATTCGAAGTGAATTGCGCATCTAAATCAAATATGACAAACTTTAAACACCATGTTATCTGACAACATGGTTTACATAGAAATTCGCTAACTTTTCCAGTGAAAAGTCATTTTCACTACTATGACTCTTACCGTTTTCATCAACCTATCCACCATAATTCAGATGGCGTTATACCCCTCTTGGGTCCTTGATAATTCCACTACAAAATTAATTGTAATATGTGCCCACTTACGTTCGGGAACTTCCAATGATTCCAGTTTTCTACCTAGATGTTTATGTTCAGTCTTGACCTTCTGACAATCATGCATCGGTTCACAAATTTTGCGCTTTCATTCGTCGTCCCTTTCCACCAGAATTGCAATTTTAATTTCTGGTATACTTTACTCATTCCGAAATGCACTGAAAATGGCATTTTGTGGGCTTTTGCCATGCTTAACCTCATTAATCCTTCATTAGTTGGAATATGAATTCCTCCTTAATGTAGGATCATTCCACCCTTGGAAATCCCTTCTTGATAACTTATTAAATTTGATCTTGCTTCAGAACCCTTTTAGTGTCTTTGAATAGCGATGACTCTGATTGGAGTACAGCTAACCTTTCGGATATCAGCTCCAACTCCAATGAGTGTACCTCTTGTCGTAATTTTTCTGCTAGTTTTTCTTTTGGCCACTGGTACGGAACAGTAGACTTTCTGCTTAAGGCATCCATCACACGGTTGATTGATTTTTTTCTGGGTGGTAGAGGATCTCACAGTTGTAATCCTTCACCAACTCCAAACATCCTCTTTGCCACATATTCAGATTCTCTTTCGATACATCGCAATATATCACGAATTTCTCCCTTTTAGTGAGAAGCGTGTTAATTGGCGCGCTTGTTAGTCAATTTTTTAACTCTCAAAAACTCTTTTTGCATTTTTTAGTCTACTCATATTACCTCTCCTTGCGCGTAATTGTCATGAGAAGTGTCGCTAGTCATGTAAACCTTTCCACAAGTTTTCTATAGTTGCCAGCCAAACCTAAGAAATTCCGTATTCTCGTTATAGTCTTAGGTGTAGGCCATTCGTTAATCGTCTCCCCTTGACAGGATCTACGACGACTACTTATTTGGAGACTACGTGTCTGAGAAAATACACTTTATCTAGTCAAAATTCGCACTTAGAGAATTTTGCATAGGGTCGGTGCTGTCTCATAATGTGCAGAGCAGTTCTCAAATGCTCTTCATACTCCTTATGAGTCTATGAATATCTAAGTATGTCATTGATAAACACAATGACAACTTATCTAGGAATTCCTTGAACACTCAGTTGATGATATCTTAATCATAAATCAGTCTTAGAGAATACTGCCACACCTTTGAAAATGGGTGCAGTTCTTTGCATGAGCTCTATCTCAAAGGAAATTTCTTGTTCAGGCGACAATTCAAGTAATTCCTCGAAGAAAAATGTCGAGAAATTCTTGAACCATAAGAACATTTTCTGTTTGAAGCTTCTGTTCCTCTATTACATCTGCCACATAGGCTAAATATCCAATTCAATCATTGAACATTAGCTTACTCGCACTTCACGAGCTAATTATCATCTTTCTCGATTTACTTGATGAATCCACGTGTTCAAAGCTTTCTTCGTCGTCTAGTCGAAACACTATCTTTCGATTCTAGTAATCAGTCGTGATTTGACATTTCCCTAAGAAATCCATTCCTAGGTTTACGTCACAATCAACTAACCTTATAATAATCGATTCTGTCACTATGTTTGACGTTCTTACTTTCACATCCTCCTTAGTGTACGCCAAGACACGAGCATTGGCACGTGTTACGTGTTCTTGTCTTTCCAGTACTACCAATGATCTTTCAAATCTAGCCTATAACACATGGGCTTGGGACGTTGTTGCTGTGGTTAAAACGTTTCCTGTGTATTCCACCAATTTATGGGTCAGTTTCTGGCATAACGGCCTTCTTTTCCCACATTGGTAACATGCATTGAGATCAATTCAGTATTATGGCCAGTGCCTCTTCTCACTTGTAGTGCAACTAGATATATCGGATCCTATATTATTGGTTAGCTTCCTTTGCTGCCTTCTATTATCCCAGGTTAGGTTTTCATTTTCTTAGAAAATTTACCTTTTCCTTTATTCTACGACTATAGGCCTGGAGCATTAAACTGTCCTGGCCTAACATTCTGATTAGGTTTACTGCTTTGGCCAATTTAGGTTCCAACTTGGGAAAAATTTAGTCAAAGTCCTTTCCCTCTTCCAGGTTTCTCATACTTTTTCTCTTTTTTTCTTTCTATCTAGCCCGCTAGTATTTAACCTGCCGAGCGCGACTGACGCAGTCGGTCACTGAAGGTGGTGGTATTAGACCACTATCCACCAAAACAAAGATCTCTGGTCAGAACATTCCAATCATTCTCTGTATCTTTTCCCTCTAAATAATTACCACGTAAGGGCATCATTTGGACAATTGATCAATTTCCGATGCTCTTCACTCACTGATACATTTCCTTGCTTTAATGCAGTAAACCTTTTTTCATTACAGTTTCCATGATGCAGGATCATAATATATATAATGAAATTCAACCAGAAATTCATTCCAGTTCACAGTAGTCTCATTTCCTCTCATTCTGATAATGTTCTATCAGAACTTAGCATCCTTCATCAGAACAAAGGACGTACGTAGAACCTTCTCCTTGCTCTATCAAGTTTATGGAGTCTCAAATCATCTATATAGAGGAAAATCATTCTTCTGCTTTCAAAAGATCTGTAGAGCCCTCAAATTCTCGAGGCTTTATTTCACGGAATCGCTTATATAATAGCTCTTGATTTACTATTGACCATAGTTCGTGTATTCTTTCAGGAATAGCGATAATGTACTACCTATTCAACTGTAAGGGCCAGTTGTGGCTGAACCTCCTCAGCACCTTGCCTAGGTTCTATCTCATCTAAACGCCGTCTTACTTCAGCGTTTTCTTGCATCGAGACCTCTAAAAGGCCTTATAATTTCTCCACCCTTTTTGACAGGGCGAGACATTCATTCATACTTTCTTGACCACATGTATTCACCATATTTTCTATTTCCCTATAATCATTTGAAAATCAATCATTAGATTTTCAATGTATATATATATTTCGTAAAATTTTTTAAGATTTCTCGAAATTCAAAGAAATCCTAATGCCATATCATCGTAACGCATTATTATAACTCGTTTCATGACGTTCACATACATATCAATATTAAGGCCTTGTATATACAACAGCCTCTTTTACATTGAGTATACATATTTACATATATGTACCACTCTACATTTTAGTCATTCTATCGATCTGGTTTCAAAGGGAAATTCCTTCAGATCTTCTTTCTCTTCATCCAGACCATTTCTAGTGCAATAAATGCACATGCCCCATTTATCGTATATTATGCCTTTTCATATAGGACAAAACAACAAAACTCATTATATTATATCTACACATTTTGACAGTTTATAACAATTCATCACACACATGTCACTACATACACATGTCATTTCATAACATTTCAATATAACATAAAGGATATATATATAGCCTAATACATCTAATTTTCCTGGTCTACAGGAAACTTTTATGGGTCCTCTTCTTCCTTGGCTAGATCGTTCACTTATAAACATTCTTGGATCTATGTTCGTCTCGGCTTTAGTTCCATCATGAATTCCACGCAAATTGAAGGGGATTCATCAGTTCCTCAAAGCGCACAGCATACGTTAGAACTATGTCACCGGACATCGACTACAGTTTCTCAGTCCAATGAACAAATTCCCGTATGTTCGCAACTCTTAAGGAACTTAGGTGACATTAGAAGTGACACCCTGTTTGCCCTTGAGGAATTGGGGATGATGCTAAACTCTTTTCGAGAGAAGATTTACTCAATCGTGGCATGGTGAAACTTGGTCCAGTTAAGTGCTACTCCTGGTCACAAGAATCCCAATACACACGAGAGTATCTCCTTGAAAAGCATGGTCAACAACCAACAAGACCTATCATCCCAATTAATGGTGCACAGTCAGAGAATCATTTCAATAACGTGACACCAATCTTGCCTTCCCCTGAAATTTTTAAGGACTGTTTGCCGCTCAAAACTTTATGGGTAGCTGACATTGGAGTTTTATATAACTTGATGGCAATCTTCATTTCTTCTTTAAGCAGCCTTCCTTGTTCATTCTCTAGCACTGTAAGATCATAATCATGGTAATTCTCTATCTCGAACTCTGTATAGCCGTATCGTGGTAGTCCACTAGCACTTTACAATCGTGAGACCATATTCATTGATCTCGTCATCTCATTTCATCTAAGTCATTTATTTTCCTATAAATAAACAACTACTAATTCAAAACAAGACTAACTTACTTAGACAGACGAGTAGGTTGCGTCTCGCGCCAAGAGGGATATGGTCAAGCTCGCTCTGATACCACCTGTGGCGCCCCCGACCTCGATCCACCGAAACTATTACAATCAAGCTCCTTAGCTGACTGAAATAGCTTGTGAACTTCATCAACTCGCTTAAATTCTTTTCTTTCCTTTAAACCCTTTGTGAAATTTGGAATCATTTTTTTTAAAATACTTTTTCTTGTTTGTAAACATAACATAATTAAACTGAACTATATTTGTCACTTTTAAAAGTACAAACATAGTTTATACACAATACATAATTCAAATCTTTTTGCAATACATGTCTATTTTTTCAACGCTCAGTAGAAAACTTATAGCAGGACCATATCCACAATGGATTCCCTATCCCTTTGACACGCTTGCATCCTGCCACCATCTAGAAATCTACTGGACAGGTTTCTTATCTGCAACATGAACAAACCGGTGAGCTAACAGGCTCAGTAAGTTCAAACATACTTAGTAAGAATCATACAAATTCAAAAACACTGAAAACTCAATTTCCTATGATAAAACTATTCACCATGAATAGTGCTATTCACCATAAATAGTGACTTTGACCTTTGACCTTTGATCGATGAATAGTACAGTTACCTTAACTGATTACTATTCACTTTAGCCTAACGGGGTACTATTCACATATCCTAACCGAAATTACTATACTTTAGCGTAAACTTCAGTTATGCTCAATTATGATTTTTATCATTTTATTGATTGTTTATTCTCTATTTGATTTCTAGTTTAGAGCTCTATTTATGGCAGTACCGATGATTATTAGTGCGCTGACTGGGAAGGCCTAAGGAGCGACCTTAGAACATCGGCCTCCACAGCCCTGATATCCTCGTAGAATCTGAGAAAAACCTCCACCACTATGTTGGAGGGGCGGTACGCCTTAGTGGTTTCATTACCATCTTTCTTATAGTTCCCCACCGGCGACATTCATATGAATCGTCACATAGTGGAACCCTTATTGCCCGTAGGTCTTTACATTTATTTCTTTATGTGTGTTTTTAATTAACCACACTATAGTGCCCGAGCACTTCTCCATAGTGTATTATTTGTACACTTTTTAATTTCTCATTTCATTAGGTAAGTTAGTTTAACTACACCCCTATTGCCCGTAGGACTTTACAAGTTTGTACGAAAAGTACTTAAATCAATCAAATAGTAATTCATGCTGCAGACATGTAAATATCTGAGCTTACCAAACATTTATCATAGCATCGCACTATGAAACATTCATATAGCACATAAACCTAGACATAACAGATCAATTCATTCATATAATGAACAACATTAGAATGTTCATGAGCAGACAAATGAATGCTTGAACTTACACATATCACACTTAGACATAATAGTCTATTTATGTTGCAGTCAATTAAATGTTCGAACTTACAGATACTTTCGCTAGCATTTCCTTCCTCGGCTCCGCAGACATTCCTTTGCCGCGTCTGGATCGGGTTCCTATAGCCGAAATAACCACGGTTATTCTAAATCTTCATTTCATACTCAAAATTTAGTAAAACGTAAAAATTCTACGTTTTATTTCCCGTAAAAGGTCTTAGGAATCTAAAATCCCATTTTCCATTTTTACACTAACTCTTGGCAAAATTACCATTTTGCCCCTGATTTGATTTCTCATCGTAAACCTACTTTTTGTTGGTTTAAGACCCAAATTTAACTTTTATAATTTCATTTTAACTATCCTTAGGCATTCACGGTCCTTTACAAGCCTTTCGGAAATTTTTGATCAAAATGACCTTTTTGCCCCTGACCGGTCTCGGGACCGTCATATGCTCACTGTGACTTTTAACAGGATTTTCTAAGCCCAAATATCATAAAATAATATTTCTTAAGCTTTTACATACTTTGACAGTATCCATTGCTGTTCCATAGATGACTATTAGTCATCCGACCCTCAGGTGGTACTATTCTGACACCTAGGGTCGTTTCTCGTTTTTCTCACGTTTCGGAGTCTTAAATGGGTATTTGACTACTCCTAAAACGTTTGTTATGCTAATCGCAAGACTTAGACACCGAGTGGGCTCAGGTTTTCATCCCGACCTTAAATTTACCTTTCGTTTCCTAAAATACCCTTGACATTGGTTTTTCCGTTCTCTTACATTTTCACAACCTCGGAGGGATGGTTTACTATTCCTCAAAGGTTCACTTTCCCATTTTTCGAGCTTAACTCATCGAGGGGTCTCGGTTTCCATTACCGAACACAATTTACCTCTCGTTTTTCACCGAAATGCCCTTAGTGTCGTTTTCAAAAATTTCACCAGCATTTCCTCTAAATTTCTAGGTCTCTGGCGTTTAGGAAACGCCTCAAAACCATCTAACCTATTTTATTCTACCACGTACTATATCAGAGGCCTAATTTTTACGTAAAACTCAACTTTTTACGTAAAAACATTCGCATTTCCCGTACATTTTCTTTTTCTGACATTTCATTCATTTTACTCTTTTTTTTCTTTTCTTTTTGCAATTTGAATACAAATTACATATAAATCATTCCAATACATAAATAAGGAATGAAGGGAAGCGAAATTGCTACCGAAATCATCCCGTCGGTGATCAGATGAACCGTTTGGTCTCGACCGTGCAAACTTTTTATCTCTGTTCTTCACATTCGAAATCCTGGTTGGCAATTCTGATGCCACGGATGTGTCTAGAACATCCAAAATAGGCCAACGAGCCATTCTTCATTTTTTCGCCCCCGGGTCGCCGTTGATCGGCGTTGACCACATTGACCAGCATTGACTCCGGCGTTGACTGGTGGCGAACGGCAGCGGCGTGAACAACGGAGGTGTCGACTTTAAAGATCTCGACGAGAAGAGTCCATTGGTGGTGTCAATTTCACCATTGGAGGCTCCGATCATCGACAATCGGCCTCGAAAACTCAACTCACGGCGGCGGCGTTGAATCTCCACCGTGCCTGGGTTGTTGCCCGAAATTGTTTGAGGGCTTTTTCTCGCCATTGAACTCTGATCATTTTGGTACCCCCAGCGTCCTTCAACTCGGTCGGAAACGACGAGTTTCACGGTGGCGACGTCGCGGCTTCGGGCAGCGCGATCCGGCGGCCGTTGAAATGAACCACTGGCTAGGTTTTGTTCTCCTCTTCGAGGTGAAGCTAACGGGACTGGAATCACCTCGTTTGGACGTCAAATGGTGGAGAATTGATGTCAGGAATTTTCCGCCACCGTCGACTTTTGGGTGGCGCGTGCGGGCTGCTTTGGCGTCCGTTCCGTCTCGTCGACCCACCATCGGACTCAGCTCGTCAAGAGCTTTCCGATGACACTGGCGGTGTCGAAAACGGACACCGTTTCCGATGGTTGGTTACTATTCACTTTTGGGATTGTGTGTGAGGAAAAATATAAAAAAAGGGAAATTATGGGGTCTTTTCTGCAATTTCGACCTTTTATACACTTTTTGTCCAAAATTTCAACATGAGCTATACTGACTAATTTGGGCGTGCTGAACCCAAATATATTAGTTTCGTTTTCATCCGAGATCATTTCGACCAATTTCTGATACTGCGAATTCTTGGTCAAAAATTACCTTTTAGCTCAATTAACTAATTTGAACATTCTGATAGGCTATACTGACTAATTTGGGCGTGCTAAACCCAAATTCATCAGTTTCATCTTCATCCGAGGTTATCGTGACCAGTTTTCCGGTACTGTATATTTCTCGGTCAAAATTTACTTTTTGTGCTCAATTGACTAATTTGAGCATTTTGATCCCAAATATATCAATTTTATGTCAAGAAAATGTCATCTTGATCAATTTCTTAATATTGCATATCTCCGGGTCAAATATTACTTTTCATGCTCAATTGACTAATTTGAGAATGCTGAATCTAAATATATCAATTTTAGGTCAAAAAGTGGTCATCTAGAACAACTTCTCGATACTATGTGTAACACACACACGCACTCACGTCTAAAATCACTACTATCAGTATTTTATCTTTTTTTTTTGTGCACTTAGCTTACCCTGAGTCACTTGCTAGGGTTTACAGTTCACTGTTTTTCCCCAGCTCAATTCGGTATGCTTTTACATCATCAAATTCTTAATCTGTAATATCATTAGAACATTTTATCTCGTTCTACACAATATTAATCATACATTTCACATTTTAAACATGAAATTCATCATGTACAGGCAATTTCCCATTTTCCGAGAGCAGTAAAATTTCCCGGTTATTACGAAAGAAGCTTAAGCAAAATTTCAAGAAGTTTCTAGGGCACTTAGGTGGCGGATTTTGGGGCCAAAATCAGAAAAAAAAAAATCTACCCAACTTTGATTAATTACAAAACAGCCTCTAAAGAGTGAAAAAATTACACAAAAAGTTTGCAAAAGTGTCCTTAAATCAATTGCAACTTAGTCCTTCCCTTTTGGCTGATTATATACACGGTTTTAGGCAGTTAGAAACAAGAAAAAAATCTGGTTTTCAGCCTCCATTGTAGCCATGCACCTCCTCCATTGAAAGCATAAAAATTTTTTCAAGTTTGGTGCAAGAAAGTGTGAAAAATTCATCCCAAAGTTCAAGTAATCAAGCTAGTAAGGTAAACTTCTATTTTGGCATGATTTCTTCTTTTTTTTTTTCATGAAGAAAATCCGTGTGATATGGGTTGTTTTAATGTGAGAAAAATCAGTTTTTGTTCAAGGGATTTGTGCTTGAAAGTGTGTTAATGATGAGTGATTAAAACAAGTGTGGAATCATGAGCATGAAAATCAAGTTGTTTATGTGTTTTTCTCATTAAAAACCATGGGTTGTTCATGGTGTATGAAGATGAAATTTTAATGTTGTTTTGTTTGATTTTTGATGTTGAAATTCATGTGGGAATGTGAAGAAAGCAATTGTTGAAATGGAAGTGAAAAACATGAATTTTTGTGATTGTTTCTCATGAAGAACCCGTGGGGAAGAAATGGGAAAAAAATGAGATTTTGTGTTGATGAATATGTATGGTAAATGTGACTTTTATTTGGTGAAGAAAACAAGAAAAAGATGGAAATGAAAACAAAATTTTGAGGTTGATTTTCCAAGGAAAATCCGTGGCTCTCTAATGGGTTAATGCATGAAATGTTGATGAATTATGCTAGGTTTGTGATGTAATGTGAATGTGTTGATGTGAGAAATAAATAAGGAAAAATGGAGCCATGAAACCAAAAATTTTGTTAAGCTTTTTTTAGGAAAACTGTGTATGAGTTTAATGAAAATGAGAAAGTTTTGATAAAGCTATGTGAATATGTAAATGATGTATAAAACCGTGCCTAAAATGAGAAAGAACGGGTTGAAATCCCACTAGAAACGAGTAAGTTTTATTGTGTAATTTTACGTAAAAAGTTTGTAACTTTTACGTAAAATTAGGTTTGTGGTATAATACTTGGCAAGGTAGAATAGGATAGATGGTTTCAAGGCGTTTCCTAAATGCCGGGAACCTAGAATTTCAGCAGAAAAGCTGCCGAAATTTTCAGAATGCCCGAAGGGTAATTTGGTAAATGAGGGGTAGAAAATGGGGTTGGGAACCGGAAACCCAAGCCTCCTCGGGAACCTAGGCTCGAGAAAAGGATGACGGACGATTTCATAGCTAGTGAATTGTCCATTTGAGGTCCCGAAAGGCTAGAAAAACAAGAAACGACTCCGATGGTCAGAATAGTACCACCCGAGGGTCGAGTGAATAGTAACCTGAGCGTTTTGGTGAGAAACATCGTTAAAACTCAGTGAGATCTAATAAAGATTGTTTTATGATTTTTAGGGTTAGAAAACTCAGTTAAAAACGTTAAACCGGAAATTTCACGGTCTAAGGTCCCGTCAGGGGTAAAATGGTCATTTTGACCAAAATTTTCTAAATTGTTAGAAAAATGCCGTAAAAGCCTCAGAATGATTTTATTAAATTTCTAAAGGCTAAAATAGAGCCATAAGCCAGAGAAACGAGGGAAAATCCCGCTAGGGACGAAATGGTCATTTTGCCAAAAGTTAGGGGTAAAATGGTTATTTTGTCAAAAAGTTCAGAAAAGTGATATTTAGGCCTGGAATAGTATTCTAAACAGTAAAATAATTACAGAATTGAAAATATGAATCCCAAACGTATAATTAGGGGATCCATATCAGAAATTTTATATTTTTATAATATTTTAAATATGAATTGAGTAGTAAAATAACCGTGATTTATTTCGATTATAGGAAATCAACGAAAAAGTGATATAATGAAATCAATTTACCTAGGAGAGGAATCACTAGCAAAATAACGGTAAGTTCAGACATTTACTTGTCTGCAGAATGAATTTACTTGATATGTCTATATACTATGTATGATATGTAAAAGTATATTCAGGTGCTATATGCACACTAACATGGAACAATAAATAACCACAACTAAAGAACATGATGTAAAGAGTTCCAGACCTTGGCGGCAGCGTAAATGCCACCGGTCAAGAACCACAAGAAAATCAGTATTGACGTACTGACCTTCCACATAGGTGGAGGTTTCTTAGATTCAGTTATGATAGGACTCCAAACCGATGGTGGTATGTCCTGAGTTTGGAAGTCTGATGTATTTAGACTATAGAGGATTGGCCAGTGGGTTGCTTCCCAAAGTCCCTCTCAATTATGCGCGCACTACGTTATGACCAATTCAGTGGCCTAATATTAGAATTCAGTATCAGATAAAGACTTAAGACTTAAGAACTGCCATAATTGAGCATAAAATGTACTAACTATATGTGTAGTAGCTTAGACCCAAATTGACGTGAATAGTATCATCAAAGTCAACTTTACTATTCATGATCAAAAGTTAAAGTTACTATTCATTTAAATAGTACTTTTTATGATTTTATGTTTTATGTTCCAGTTTGTACGTTTGAACTTACTGAGCCTGTCGCTCACAAGTTTATTCATGTTGCAGTTAAGAAGCCTGTACATTAGTAGCTAGTGGATGGACGAGGGGTGGGATCTGCATCTGCCTCCATGGCTGGGCGAGGGGAATGGTCCTGCTAATGTTTTCCGCTAAGTAGATTTTGAGTTATGTTTTGAGAGCAGATTTTGAATCATGTTTTGAAAATATATCATGACGTAAATTTTGTACGACAAGTATGACAATACTTTATCTCATGTTTTATGATGCTTATGTTTTTACAGCTTAAAATCACAAATAGTTTAAAAAAAATCCCTAGTTTTCAGAATAAAAGAAAATTTTAAATTACGAATAGTAATTCACAAGAACAAGTTACAAGTAAGATGCCGACGACCCATTGAGGTGACAGTCTATTATAGTTGACTTCAAATTCTACTATACTAGTACTGTAGCCTCAATTTAGGGTGGGCCGCCACACGCATAATCATTTGTAAGGTTAGAAAAAAGTGAGTTGAGATGGAAAGTCCTTCAGTTCGTAAGTTAAAAACTATTTGTGTTTTCGGTGGGACTAGTCTGGGAAAAGATAATGAGTTTTTGAAAATAGCAAACAACCTAGGTAGGGTGTTAGCCGCTAGACAAATTAATCTAATATATAGGGGAGGAAGTCTTGGGTTAATGGGTTGTGTGTCATCTAATGCATATGTGGGGGGCAGTAAAGTCTTAGGTATCATTCCTAGTGTTTTAGCTGACAAAAAAATCGCCGGTTATACTCTGGGTAATGAGTTAAAGGTCTCATCCGTGCATAAGAGAATGGGTAACATGATGTGTAATGCAGATGTCTTTATTGCTTTACCTGGTGATTTAGGAACCCTAAAAGAGATTTTCAACACTGCCTCTTGGGCCTAATTTAATCTTCATAAAAAACCATTAAGATTGTTAAATGTTAATGATTTTTATGATGGTTTGTTGTCTCTTCTCGATCATGCTGTGGAACAGGAATTCATTACACCATCGGCTCGGAAAATTCTAGTCTCAGCTCCAACTACTGATCAGCTAATTGATCAACTTCAGATCTTTGTGTCTGAACCTGACCTATTAATGTCATAGGTATTATGGTCAACTACGTACAACAAAAGCAGTAAGAAGCGAGGGTTGGATCTGACGCTACAGTTGTAACATTCCTTAATTTGTTGGTTTTTCTCGTAACATTTGATTTTTTTTTTCTTTTAGTTTTAGTTTGTCAGTTTTTGCCTTCAATAACACCAAATCAGGTGAGACCGTTCATTCTTTATTTATCTACATTAGACATTAGGGACAATGTCTCAATTAGGTTGTAGGGAAGGAATAGTTTAGTTTTTTTTTTTTTTTTGTTCAGTTTCTTGTGCTTTTACTTAAAATTTTTTTTTTTAAACAACTAGATTCATTATTTATAAGATAGTTGAGTAAAGAGTTACTTTTAGTACTCTTGATGCACAACTTATAGTAATGATTGTTTTTTTGTGTCATTGTTTTGTCTTTATTTAAAATATAAAAAAAAAGCAAAAAAAAAAGGTGATTTCTCACATATCCGATGATGAAAATTTTGATTGCTTTATTGTATGTAGTCTTTCAGAAAAGTATAAATTTTGGACAAATTTGCCTTTAAATTTTTGAGTTAGTCTAACTCAGTTGTGATATTCAATATTTGAGCACTAATTCTTGATCTATAAGTTGTATGTTTGTTTAGAGAAAGTTTTGTGAATATGAAATATTTCTGGTCTCACAAGTCCTAAAATTTATTTGATTTTCTCTTGAGGTGAAATCCTAGACAATATCAAAAATTAAGGAAATGATTTAGGCATTTTTTTTTTTAGAACGTTTGAGCTTTTCAAGCCAACCCTAAAATATCTTTATCCTTAGTTTACCCCTTTTGAGCCTTATTTTATACAGTGTTTTCTTTGTTACCCACATTTTTAGCCGAGCATTTAAAATAAAATAACCTTTAGCCCTGAAGCATGTTGATCATTTTAGAAATTGTTTTGAGCTATACTAAAATCTGAAAAGAAGGTTAGGATTACGATATAAAAAAAAAGAAAAAAGAATACTATATCCTTTGTTTATCATAATAAGTTTGGGGGTAGTTCTTAAAACAAAATAATAATAAAAATAAATAAAACAAAAACAAAGAAAAAAAAGCAAAAATAAAAAAAGAAAATTTTATTTTTGACAAGGGAAAGTTGTGAATAAGTTTGGCGATGTTACCTGGGTGTAAATAAAAAGGTCTACAACAAGTTCTAAAATGATTAATGTATTGAAGGGTGATCTAAGCCATATTATCCTATATCTTACCTTTACCTTAGCCACACATTACAAGACTAATAAAAGTCCTAATGATTCTTGGTTTTGTGTTTGTCGACATTAGTGGAGAGAGAAATAAAAAATGAACCTATGGGATTTGATAATGTGACAACCGAGAAATTTCACCATTCTTGGAAAATAGGCACATTGAATGTACGTTATGATTTTTGGGTTTAAAATGTGAAATGAATGATTTAATATTGTTTAGAACGTGATAAAATATTCTGACAATGTTAAAGGTGAGAAATTCGGTTGTTTAAAATTTCACGGAACTAAAACAGGAAAAACAGTGCCATTTCGGTATCGAGAGCCCTAGAAGGTGACTTATGGTAAGACAAGTCCACCAAAAGACGAAAGAGTTATGGTAGTGATGTTATATGTGTACGCATGTGTGTTACACGCAGTATTAAGAAGTTGGTTAAGATGCCATTTCTTGATATAAAACTGATATATTTAGAATTAGTATGCTCAAAATAGTCAATTAAGCATAAAATGCAATTTTTGACCAAGGAATATGTAGTATCAAGAAATTAGTCAAGATAACCTTTTCTTGATATAAAACTGATATATTTGGAATCAGAATGCTCAAATTAATCATTTGAGCAAAAAAAGTAATTTTTGATCGGGAAATATGCAGTATCAGAAAACTAGTCAAGATGACCTCGGATGAAAATGAAATTGATATATTTGGGTTCAGCACGCCCAAATTAGTCAGTATAGCCTATCAGCATGCTCACATTAGTTAATTGAGTACAAAAGATAATTTTTGACCGGGAATTCACAGTACTGGAAATGGGTCAAGATGACCTCGGATGAAAATAAAACTGATATATTTGGGTTCAGTACTCCTAAATTAGTCAGGATAGCTCATGTTGAAATTTTGGACAAAAAATTAATTTTCCCTATCTTTTTTTCTCCCCACACTACCCAAATGTGAATAGTAATCAACCACCAGAAACGGTGTCTTTTTTCGACACCGCCGGTCTCGTTGGAAAGCTCTCGACGAGCTGAGTCCAACGGTGGGTCGACGGGACGGAACGACCACCGGTGGAAGCCGTACACGCCGCCCGAAATTGCCAGAGGAGCAAATTTTCAAGCCGTCGTTTCTCCGTTGTCCGACGTCCAAATGCCATGATTATGGTCCTAATGGATTCGTGGTGAAGAGTAGAACAAAACCCATGCCTCATTTCAGCCCAATGGCTGCCGGATTGTGCCACCCGAGCTTCGCCATCGCTACCGCCATCATCGTCGTGGAATCCGTCGATTCCGGCGAAGTTGAGTGACACGGTGGATACCAAAATGCTCAGAACCGTGCGTCAAACAAAAGCCCCAAGTCAATTTTAGGCAACAAAGCCGGCACGACGAGAACCAACCTCTTCGTTGTTGTCTAATTTTCGAGGCCCGATTTCCGACGATATGAGTTTCGATTGGTGAAATTGACACCACCAATGGGTTCCTCTCGTTGAGCTCTTCAAGATGGTGGCCGCGTTTTTCCTCGCCGCCGCTAGTCAATGCCGGTCAACGCCGGTCAGCGGTGACCCGGTGACAAAAAATTGAAGAATGGCCATTGGCCTATTTTCGATGTTCCAGACACATCCGTGACATCAGATTTGCAAACCGAAACTTGAAAAGTGAAGAACGGTGGAATAAAGTTCGTACGCTCGAGACCGAATGATTCGTTCGATCACCAGTGGGACGATCTTGATAGTGATTTCGGTCCCTTCATTCCTTAATTTATGTTTTGAAATGATTATGTATTAATTATGTATTTTGGCATGTGAAATTTTAAGAAAAAATGGATGAAAATGATGGATAAAAAAATATGTGGGAATGTGAAGATTTTTATGTAAAAGTTGAGTTTTACGTAAAAATATAGGCCTCTGGTATAGTACGTGGTAGATTAAAATTTGGTTAGATGGTTTTGAGACTTTTCCTAAACGCTGGGAACCTAAAAATTAAGCGGAAATGCTACCAAAATTTCTAAAACGACACAAAGGGTTATTTTAGGAACCGAAGGGTAAAATATGGTCAGGATGGAAACCAGAGCCCCCTTGGTGACCTAAGGTCGGAAAAGTGCCACCCAAGAGTTGATGAATAATAAATCGAGAAATTACGGTAAATGATGCCGTAAAAATTTAATAAAGCCTAAGAAAAATTATTTCATGATTTTTGGGCATAAAATAGCCGATATAATGTTAAAATGAAAATGATACCATCCCAAGACTTGTCAGGTATAAATGGTCATTATGACCAAAAATTTCTGAAATGCTCAAAAAGGACAGTGAATGCCTTAGAATAGTTAAAAGAATATTCTAAAGGCTAAATTTAGGTTTTAAACCAACAGAAAGTGGGTTTACAGTGAAGAAAGTGAACTAGGGGTAAAATGGCCATTTTGTCAAAAGTTAGGGGCAAAATGGTCATTTTTTCAAAAGTTAGCGGAAAACTGGAAAATGGGATTTTAGATTCCCAAGTTTATGATTAAGAGATAAAACGTAAATTTTTTACGTTTTGTTTAGTTTTATGTATGAAATAAGATTGAAAATAACTATTGATTTTCCGGTTATAGAAACCCGATCCAGACACAACAAAGTATGTCTGCGGACTCAGGAAATGAGATATATGTAAGAGTATCTGTAAGTTTAAATATTGCATTGTCTGCAACATGAACTGACTACCGTATGTCCATTTTCATGTCAAGATGCAATGATATAAATGTTATGAAAGCCATATTATGAACTATGTGTTATGTTTAAGTCATATATAAATTGACTTGAGATGTTTATATCTATGTGTTATATGCAGTAAGTTCAGACATTTAAATTTTTCTGTAACATGAAATACTGTGATGTTTAATTATGTACTATTTGTACATTGAATGCAAAGTCCTACGGGCATTAAGGTTCCTGACTTTGAGGTGATGATTAATGCCACCAGGTCGGAACTATAAAAAAGATGGTAATAAAACCAAAACTGGCGTACCAGCCTCTAGTAAGGTGGGGGTTTACAAGTCCTTCGAGGACATAATGACCACTTTAGGCGATGATAGACTAGGGAGGATTGGCCTCTGGGTAGCTCCCAAGGTCCCTCACAATCAATGCGCATAATCGATACGGTTAATATGGATCCAAAACCAGAACTAAATAAAAGATAATGACCCAAAACTGAATTGGGAACCACAATTGAGAATAATAGACACTAACTGTAAGTTTAGTGGTCGGTCAAAGTTGATGTGAGTAGTGTTGAGCAAAGTCAAGGTACTATTCTCGATGAATAGTACTATTCATAGTTAAATTTATTATTATGGTTATTGATGCCACAGTTTAGTATCAGAGGTTAATGCTTGGTACTATATGGTATGAGTATTTTATATGTATGAATGTTACTGCTACTAGTATATGATACTAGTATGCAATGTGTTGTGAATAAGCTTACAAAATGTAAGTAATTTGAGGTATGATATGATATCAAGTATGTCTATGATGGGCAAGTAAGTATTGTGTATGCCTACTATGTTACATATGAATATTTTAAAGTAATGAATGGTGTATACCATATATTAGGTTAATGCTCTGATGCCCTAGTTGGTGATAGAGCTATGTTATATGTTATGATTACTCTGATTCCACAGCTGGTATCAGATATGCTCGTTACTATATGGTAAGAGCTTTTATATGTCATGTATCAATGTTTGAACTTACTGAGCTTTAGCTCATGAGTTTGTTCATGTTGTAGGTAAGAAACCTGTATCTCAGCAATAGAGTGCAATGGATGACGACGGGATTTACGCATGCCAATGGGGATAGGGAATCCACTGTGGATATGGTCCTGCTACTAGTCTTCCGCTGAGCGAATTGAAAGAGAAGATTTGAAAAAAAAAAAAAAGAATTGATGTATTTGATGTGTAAAGTTGAAATAAAATATTTCTGTAAGTTATGCTTTACAAAAATATTTTGTGAAAGAAAAATTATGTATTTTGAGAAATTACGTACTTCTACAAAGTGAAGAAAAATATTTTAAGAAAGAAGTTTAAAGAAAAGAAAAAAAAATTTGCCCTAAAATATCGAAAGTTTAAAAGTAAGTTGCCGACGACCCATGAGGTGACGGACTATCGCAGTTGGCTTCATAGCTCAACTGCGATGGCCCACTAAGTAAGTCACGGCTGTCACAGATAATTATCCAAAATCGATTGTTTCATTTCTCAGAAACTCATCTAAATTGCATACAATTTAATGAAAAAGAAACTTTGCACACACACACACGGAATATCCAACTGTAAGTAGATATACTCTTAAATTAAACTCAAATTTTTGATCAAAATTTATGTTTTCTTTTCTGTAGACTACATCTTTTATAGCAACCTATGAGGAAATTCTAGAAATCACCATTACTAATAAAATATTTTCTTTCTTACTCTCTTTCTTTCTTTCTTTTCTTTTCTTTTGCTCGAGGACAAGCAAAATCTTAAGTTTGGGGGTGTGATAACACTAGAAAATAGAGTTATTTTATCCTTTTTTCATGTACAAAAATTAGCTTGTTCTTGAGAATTTTAGTTGTTTTTGATTTGTTTTTGATTTATTTTGTTTTGTGTACTTTAATTTAGATTTTCATAAATTTTGTAAAGTTTTTATTTAATTTTCATCTTTTTCTAGTAGTATATTAAATAAGTTTAAAATTAAATATTTCTAATGAATCTACTAATAGTATTTTATTTTGTAAATATCTAATTTTACACTTTATTTTTCTGTAGCGTTAAAGAAGACATCACTATTCATGTCAGGAAACTGTGAAAACCAAGCTTATCACACATTCTATCACACTAGATCCTTCCTAATGTGCTATTGTAGCAGTACTGTAGCAAGCATGCACCGAATACTGTAGTACTGTAGCAAGTATGCACCGACACTATGGCAAGCATGTGCCGACACTATAGCAAACATGACCAACACTGTACTACATGACCAACACTGTAGCAGTACTGCAGCAAATTTGAAAATTTGTGTTATATAGCACCGAACACTGCAGCAAGTTTGAAAATTTGTGTTGTATAGAACTGAATACTGTAATATGTTTGAAAATTTGTGTTGTGTAGCACCAAATACTGTAGTATATTTGAAAATTTGTGTTGTGTAGCACCAAATACTATAACATGTTTGAAAACTTGTGTTGTGTGAGTACCAAATACTATAGTAAGTTTGAAAAGTTATGTGAAAGTTAGGTGAAATAGCGTAAACTTATGCTTATAAAAGGGGGCATTCTTGGAGAGATTGAAGGGGGGATACACTTTGTCTCTCTCATTTTTGCCTCGCTTTCATTCTCATGTTTTTTCTCTAGAATATTGTGAGAATGTTTTGCAAGTTAGGTTAGAGTTCTTAGGTGAGGTTAGAGATGATCCTATATGTGTAGTGAGCTTATTTGGGTTTTGATTCTCTATTATTTGTAATGTTTATACATTTGAGTAAATAATTTTCTTTCATCTCATTTATTTCTCTCATCAATATATTTTGTTGACAACTTTTACATAAATTCAGTCAAGCTTTTTTCATGTGATTGTTGTACGATACAATATATTGATAAACATAGTTTTATAAGTAGTCTTTTACTGTATTATCGTCGGTGGCATATTGTCAATTTTAGATTTCTTATAAGACAATATTTTCTAGTACTTAACATGAGAATTTTATTTACTCGAATACATTTAATTCATAAGTTCTTCAAATCTTATCTTCCGATTGATTGTTTGGAATGTGAAACTTTAAATTGCATCAGTTTTGTGAATCAAAATTCAAATAGGTGAACGAAGCATATAGGGGATTGTCGATGTCTTATCGTTTTTAACTATTGAATTTTCTCTACTTTAAATTGCATTATCTTTCAATCAAATTGCTCTATAATCACAAAAACACTTTCTTTTTTTTTTCCTTGTTTAATTACGTATCTCCCTAACACTTGTGTTCCACTAATCTCTTTTGTTTGTTTTTATCACCTCCTCGTGGGATCAACCGTCCTAACTATACTATAGTTGACTATCCTAATTGTACTATAATTGACTGCTTTGTTTTGTCACAATTTGGGCGTAATCACCCATATTTTTAGCCTAGCGTTTTAAATATAATATCTAACCTTTAACCCTTAACCATGTTGATTATTTTAGAAATTATTTTGTACTATGCTGGAATCTGGGAGGAAGGTTGGGATTACGAAATACAAAAAAAAAAAGAAGTAAAAAGAGAAACAAAAAAGAATACTTGTGACAACAAAGAGATTTCACAATTCTCGGAAAATAGATACATTAAATGTACATTATGATTTTTAGGTTTAAAATGTGAAATGAATGATTTAATATTGTTTAGAATGTGATAAAATGTTCTGACAATGTTAAAGGTGAGAAATTCAGTTGTGGAAGAATTTCACAGAACCAAACAGGAATAAACGGTGCCATTTCGATATCGAGAGCCCTAAAAGGTGACTTGTGGTAAAACAAGTCCACCAAAAGATGAAAGAGTTATGGAAGTGATGTTATATGTGTGTGCATGTGTGTTACACGTAGTATCAAGAAATTGGTCAAGATGACTTTTTCTTGATAAAAAACTGATATATTTAGAATCAGTATGCTCAAAATAGTCAATTGAGCATAAAATTCCATTTTGACCGAGGAACATGCGGTATCAAGAAATTAGTCAAAATAACCTTTTCTTGATATAAACTGATATATTTGAGATCAAAATGCTCAAATTAATCATTTGAGCATAAAAAGTAAATTTTGACCGGGAAATATGCAGTACCGGAAAACTGGTTAAGATGACCTCGGATGAAGGTAAAACTGATAAATTTGGATTCAGCACGCCCAAATTAGTCAGTATAGCCTATTAGTATGCTCAAATTAGCTAATTAAGCACAAAAGTAATTTTAGATCGGGAATTCACAGTACCAGAAACTGGTCAAGATGATCTCGGATGAAAATAAAACTGATATATTTGGGTTCAACACGTCCAAATTAGTCAGGATAGCTCATGTTGAAATTTTGGACAAAAAATTGTATATAAGGGCAAAAGTTGGCTAATTTGCATAAAAGGCCTCATTATTTTCCTTATTTCCTTTTTCTCCCCCATACACACCGTTGGTGAACAGTAACCAACCACCGGAAATGGTGTCCGTTTTCAACAACGCAGGTCTCGTTGCAAAGCTCTCGACGAGCTGAGTCCAACGGTGTGCCGAATCGACGGAACCGACGCCGGAGAATGCCGCAAGCACCGCTCGAATGCCGTCGGCGATGAAAATTTCGATCGGCCGTTTCTCCGTCGTCCGACGTCCAAATGCCACGATTTTGGTCCCAATGGATTCGTGGTGAAGAGTAAAACAAAATCCAGGCCTCATTTCAGCTCAACAACCACCGGATTGCGCCGCCCAACATCGCGCCGTCGCCGTCGTGAAGCCGCCGTGGAATCCACCGATTCCGGCGGAGTTGAGCGACACTACCAGTCTCAAAATGCTCAGAGAGACATGTGAAACAAAAGCCCCTAGTCAATTTTGGGCAACAAGCACGACACGGCGGAGAACCAGTAATGCCGCCACCGTCCGATTTTTCAAGGCTCGATTTTCGACCATAGGAGGCTCGATTGGTGAAATTGACACCACTAATGAGTTCCTCTTGTCGAGATCAACGTTTTGGTACCAAGCTTGACCCAAACCGCCACCAGTCAACGGCGGTCCGGTGATCAAAAATTGAAAAATAGCCCGTTGTCCTATTTTCGATGTTCCAGACACATCCGCGGCATCAGATTTTGCAAACCGGAACTTGGAAAGTGAAGAACGGAGACAAAAAGTTTGACCACGAGAGACCGAACGGTTTATTTGATCGCCGGTAGGACGATTTCGGTAGTGATTTCAGTCCCTTCATTCCTTAAATTATGTATTGGAATGATTATATATTAATTATGTATTTTGTCATGTGAAATTGTAAGAAAAATGGATGAAAATGATGAAAAAAGAAATGTGTGGGAATGTGAAGATTTTAACGTAAAAATTGAATTTTACGTAAAAATATAGGCCTCTGGTTTAGTACGTGGTAAACTAGAATTTGGTTAGATGGTTTTGAGGCATTTCCTAAATGCCGGGAACCTAAAAATTAAGCGGAAATGATGCCGAAATTTCAAAAATGGCACATAAGGGTATTTTAGGAAACTAAGGGTAAAATGTGGTCGGAATGAAAACCCGAGCCCCCTCGATGACCTAGGCCCGGGAAAAAGAGTATTGACGATCGAGGGTCGAAATAGTACCGCCCGAGAGTCGGTAAATAGTAAATCGAGAATATCAACAATTAATACTGTAAAAGCTCGATAAGGTCTAAGAAATATTATATTATGATTTTTGGGCATAGAATAACCTGATAGAATGTTAAAATGAAAATGAGACGGTCCAAAGACTCGTCAGGGGTAAAATGGTCATTTTGACCAAAAATTATTGAAAAGTTCAAAAAGGACCGTGAATGTCTTAGAATAATTAAAATAATGTTCTAAGGACTTAATTTAGGTTTTAAACTAATAGAAAGTGGGTTTGCGGTGAGAAAAGTAAAATAGGGGTAAAATGGTCATTTTGTCAAAAGTTATGGGCAAAATGGTCATTTTGTTAAAAGTTGGGAAAAAGGGCCGTTAAGGCTAGAAATGGTGTTTTAAGGCCATAACTGAGAATTTTAAGGCCTGGTTCAAGAATTAAGAAAAAAAAAGTGAGAAAATTCCGCTACGGGCAAAATGGCAATTTTGCCAAAAGTTAGCGGAATAGTGGAAAATGGGATTTTAGACTCCCAAGTTCATAATTGAGAGACAAAACATAGAATTTTAACGTTTTATTTAGTTTTATATATGAAATAAGATTGAAAATAACCATTGATTTTCCGGTTATAGGAACCAGATCTAGACGCAACGAAGGAACGTCTGCGGACCCGGGAAATGAGATACGTGCAAGAGTATTAGTGAGTTCAAGCATTTAATTGACTGCAACATGAATGGACTGGTCATGTTATGTGTTATGTGTTATGTGTGTTATGTAGTAAGTTCTTACATTGAACTGTCTACAACATGAACTGACTATTGTATGTCTGTTTTCATGTCAAGATATGATGATATAAATGTTATGAAAGCCATGTTATGAACTATGTGTTATGTCTAAGTCATATATAAATTGACTTGACATATTTATGTTGATGTGTTATATGCAGTAAGTTCAAGTATTTTCATGTCTGCAACATGAAATGTTATAATATTATGGTTAGTACTAGTTGTACACTAGTTGTTAAGTCCTATGGACACTGAGCGATTAGTTAGTATTACATATCCCATATGAAGAAAAAAGAGAATATGTAAGGCCTACGGGCAATGGAGGTTAATGACCTTGAGGTGACAATTGATGTCAATTGGTCAAAACTATAAATACAAGATGGTAATAAAACCATTTAAGGCGTACCGCCCCTCCAACATTGTGATGGAGGTTTTTTCAGGTCCTACGGGGATATAATAAGGGTCGTGAAGGAAGAAACGCTAGGGTCGCTCCCTAGGCCCTCCTAGTCAGCGCGCAATAATTTATCAGTACTGCCACAATGAGCTCAAAACCAGAATGTAAATAAAGATAATTACCTTAAAACTAAAACTATGTCATAATTGAGCATAAAACAGTTTCGTGAGAGTACTAACATTGAGGCTGATGTATTGCTAATATACTGTGTTGTGGTCAAAGTCACTATTCATGATGAATAGTAGTCAAAATTACTATTTATGAATGAATAGTACTATTCATAGAGAATTGTATTTTTGATATTTTGAATCTATGTGACTAAGGGTATGAGTATTTATATGTATGAATGTTATTGCTACTACTATATAATACTAATATGCGGTGTGTTGTGAAATACGCTTACAAAATGTAAGTAATTTGAAGTATGATGTGATGTCAAGTATGCTTACAATGATATGTATGTATGTTTCAGAGCGATGAATGGTGTATGCCATATGTTTGTTAATGCTCTGATGCCATAATTGGGGACAGAGGTACGATATATGTTATGATTACTCTGATACCACAATTGGTATCAGATAGGCTTGTTACTATATGGTCAGAGTTTTTATATGTCATGTATTTATGTTTGAACTTACTGAGCTTTAGCTCACGAGTTTGTTCATGTTACAGGTAAGAAATCTATATCTCAGCAGTAGATTACCTGGATGATGGCAGGATTTGCGTGTGCCAATGTGGATAGGGAATCCACTGTGGATATGGTCCTGCTACCAGTCTTCCGCTGAGTGATTTGAAAGAGAGATTTAAAGAAAAGATAATTGATGTATTTGATGTGTAATTCCCAAAAAAATATTTCTGTAAACTATATTTTGCTTTACAGAAATATCTTGTGAAAGAAAAAAAATTTTATTCCCTATTTTCATGTTCAAATGGGAAGTTAAAATAAGTATATTAAAGAAAGTATGATAAAACTAAGATACCAGCCGTCACAGGTGGTATTAGGGCAAGTTAAAAATAAGTTTAAGTATGTTGCCGACGACCCATCGAGGTGACCGTCTATCGCAGTCGACTATGGTGCCCGACGGCGATGGTGTCGGTTAGCCTATAAGAAGGCGGGCCGTCACAGTTGGTATCAGAGCAGTTTGACCATATCCCTCCTGGCACAAAGCGTAGCCTGCTCGTCAGTTCAAGTAAGTTAGTTTATTTTAATTTATAAATGTTTATTGATTGAAGATAAAAATTTTATAGTAATGAGATGATGAGATCTAAGATGACAAGAATTGGATGACGAGATTACGAGACCACTGTGCGTGAGATCATGACTATACAGTGCTAAAGGATTGTCCATAGTAAGAAAGAAGATTCTGCCAGAACTGTGCACTCAAAACTAAGTGGCAAACAGCACCGTATCACTCCATGGGAACATAGGATTGGTTTTATACCATTAGGCTAAATTCCCTGATTGTACGCCATTGATCAGGATAACTCAGTCTTGTTGGCTGTTGATATCTCTCAAGAAGATACTCTCGTGTGTATTGGGATTTTTGTGACCAGGATGAGCTCTTAACTGTGTCGAGTTTCGCCATACCACGATTGAGCAAATCTCTGAGAGGAGTCTAGCATCAGCCCTAGTTTCTTGTTTCTTATGGGAAAGCGAGGAAGTGAAACCGCCTAAGTTCCTTAGAGTTGTGAATATACGTGAATTCGTTCATCGAACGGACAGAGAAACTGTAGTCAATGTCCAGTGACACAATTCTAATGTATGCTGTGCACTACGAGGAACTAATGGGGACTTCTGTAACGAGTCCTATAGATGGTTGCTGAGGAACTGATGAGTTTTCTCCAACTCGCGACGGAACTAAAGCCAAGGCAAACGCAGTTTAACGAACATCCACTGTAGGCCAAGAAATTCGATGACGTACGTGATGATACAAATGATGAAAAAGAGTTTTCTGTCTCGAGGAAATTTCGATGTACAAGGCTAACATATATATAGCCTTTATGTTATGTTGAAATGTTGGAAATGACATGTACATGTTATGTAATGATACAATAAGAATCATTACATCATAGAGTAGAATATACGCTAAATATAAAAGACTTGTTGCTATGTTAAGACATGTTGAAATGATTCTTGTTGTTCTACCCTAACTAAAAGGGCAGAATATACGATAAATGGGTTATGTGCATTTATCATGCTGGAATGGATACAAGAGGATAAGGTCAATGGATACAGGAGGACGACGTCCTATATGTCCTAACATGATCCGAACGAGGAAAAAAGCCACTCTACGAACGTTTCATCTGATAGAAATATGAGGGTTTAACAGATGAAGCTGCCAGAATGTGAAAGGTTGGTAAACCCCTTGAAGCAGAAGAGAAGATGCTAAGGAATAACACGATTCCACTAGTTAAAGAACTATGGAGGAATCACAGTATTGGGGAGGTTATGTAGGAAAGTGAAGAGTGAATGAAATCGTTGTACCCCTACTTGTCTCAATTTTCGAGGACGAAAATTTTATAAGGAGGGGTGAATGTGACAACCTAGAGATTTCACCATTCTCGGAAAATAGATACGTTAAATGTACATTATGATTTTTAGGTTTAAAATGTGAAATAAATGATTTAATATTGTTTAGAATGTGATAAAATGTTCTGACAATGTTAATGGTGAGAAATTCAGTTGTGGAAGAATTTCACAGAACCGAAACAGGAATAAACGGTGCCATTTCTATATCGAGAGCCCTAAAAGGTGACTTGTGGTAAAACAAGTCCACCAAAAGATGAAAGAGTTATGGAAGTGATGTTATATGTGTGTGCGTGTGTGTTACACGTAGTATCAAGAAATTGGTCAAGATGACTTTTTCTTGATAAAAAACTGATATATTTAGAATTAGTATGCTCAAAATAGTCAATTGAGCATAAAATTCCATTTTGACCGAGGAATATATGGTATCAAGAAATTGGTCAAGATGACCTTTTCTTGGTATAAAACTGATATATTTGGGATCAGAATGCTCAAATTAGTCATTTAAGCACAAAAAGTAAATTTTGACCGAGAAATATGTAGTACCGAAAAACTGGTTAAGATGACCTCGGATGAAGGTAAAACTGATAAATTTGGATTCAGCACGTTCAAATTAGTCAGTATAGCCTATTAGTATGCTCAAATTAGTTAATTGAGTACAAATGTAATTTTTGATCGGGAATTCGCAATATCAGAAACTGGTCAAGATGATCTCGGATGAAAACGAAACTGATATATTTGGGTTCAACACGCCCAAATTAGTCAGGATTGCTCATGTTGAAATTTGGGACAAAAAAGTGTATATAAGGGCAAAAATTGGCTAATTTACATAAAAGGCCTCATTATTTTCCTTATTTCGTTTTTCTCCCCCACACACACCGTCGGTGAACAGTAACCGATCACCAGAAACGGTGTCCATTTTCGACACCGTCGGTCTCGTTGGAAAGCTCTCGACGAGCTGAGTCCAACGGTGTGCCGAATCGATGGAACCGACGCCGAAGAACGCCGCATGCACTGCTCGAATGCCGACGGAAATGAAAATTTCGATCGACCGTTTCTCCACCGTCCGACGTCCAAATGCCATGATTCCGGTCTCAATGGATTCGTGGTGAAGAATACAACAAAACCCAGGCCTCATTTCAGCTCAACAACCGCCGAATTACGTCGCCTAACATCGCACCGTCGCCGCCGTGGAATCCACCGATTCCGGCAGAGTTGAGCCACACCACCGGTCTCATAATGCTCAGAGAGACACGTGGAAAAAAGCCCCAAGTCAATTTTGGGCAATAAGCTCGGCACGGTGGAGAACCAATAACGCCGGCGCCGTCTGATTTTTTGAGGCTCGATTTCCGACCATAGGAGGCTCGATTGGTGAAATTGACATCACCAGTGGGTTCCTCTCGTCGAGATCTAAGTTTTGGTACCAAGCTTGACCCAAACCACCACCGGTCAACGACGAGTCAACGCCGGTCAACAGCGATCCGGTGACCAAAAATTGAAAAATGGCCCGTTGGCCTATTTTTGATGTTCCGGACACATCTACGGCATCAGATTTGCAAATCGGAACTTGGAAAGTGAAGAACGGAGAGAAAAAGTTTGACCGCGAGTGACCGAACGGTTCATTCGATCGCCGGTGGGATGATTTCGGTAGTGATTTCAGTCCCTTCATTTCTTAAATTATGTATTGGAATGATTATATATTAATTATGTATTTTATCATGTGAAATTGTAAGAAAAATGGATGAAAATGATGAAAAAAGAAATGTGTGGGAATGTGAAGATTTTTACGTAAAAATATAGGCCTCTGGTTTAGTATGTGGTAGACTAGAATTTGGTTATATGGTTTTGAGGCATTTCCTAAACGTCGGGAACCTAAAAATTAAGCGGAAATGATGCCGAAATTTCAAAAATGGCACATAAGGGTATTTTAGGAAACGAAGGGTAAAATGTGGTCGGAATGGAAACCCGAGCCCCCTCGGTGACCTAGGCCCGGGAAAAAGAGTATTGACGATCGAGGGTCGAAATAGTACCGCCCGAGGGTCGATAAATAGTAAATCGAGAATATCAACAATTAATACTGTAAAAGCTCGATAAGGCCTAAGAAATATTATTTTATGATTTTTGGGCATAGAATAACCTGATAGAATGTTAAAATAAAAATGATACGATCCAAAGACTCGTCAGGGGTAAAATGGTCATTTTGATCAAAAATTATTGAAAAGTTCGAAAAGGACCGTGAATGTCTTAGAATAATTAAAATAATGTTCTAAGGACTAAATTTAGGTTTTAAACTAATGGAAAGTGGGTTTACGGTGAGAAAAGTAAAATAGGGGTAAAATTCTCATTTTGTCAAAAGTTAAGGGTAAAATGGTCATTTTGTCAAAAGTTGGGAAAAAGGGCCGTTAAAGCTAGAAATGGTGTTCTAAGGCCATAACTGAGAATTTTAAGGCCCGGTTCAAGAATTAAGAAAAAAAAAGTGAGAAAATTCCGCTACGGGCAAAATGGTAAGTTTGCCAAAAGTTAGCGGAATAGTGAAAAATGGGATTTTAGACTCCCAAGTTCATGATTGAGAGACAAAACATAGAATTTTTACATTTTATTTAGTTTTATATATGAAATAAGATTGAAAATAACCGTTGATTTTTCGGTTATAGGAACCCGATCCAGACGCAACGAAAGAACGTTTGCGGACCCGGGAAAGGAGATACGTGCAAGAGTATAAGTAAGTTCAAGCATTTAATTGACTGCAACATGAATGGACTGGTCATGTTATGTGTTATGTGTGTTATGTAGTAAGTTCTTACATTGAACTGTCTGTAACATGAACTGACTATTGCATGTCTGTTTAATAAATGTTATGAAAGCCATGTTATGAACTATGTATATTGTCTAAGTCATATATAAATTGATTTGACATATTTATGTTGATGTGTTATATGCAGTAAGTTCAAGTATTTTCATGTCTGCAACATGAAATACTGTAATATTATGGTTAGTACTAGTTGTACACTAGCTGTTAAGTTCTATGGACACTGAGGGATTAGTTAGTATTATATATCCCATATGAAGAAAAAAGAGAATATGTAAGGCCTACGGGCGATGGAGGTTAATGACCTTGAGGTGACGATTGATGTCAATTGGTCAAAACTATAAATACAAGATGGTAATAAAACCATTTAAGGCATACCGCCCCTCCAACATTGTGATGGAGGTTTTTTCAGGTCTTACGGGGATATAATAAGGGTTGTGGAGGAAGAAACTCTAGGGTCGCTCCCTAGGCTCTCCCAGTCAGCACGTAATAATTTATCAGTACTACCACAATGAGCTCAAAACCAGAACGTAAATGAAGATAATTACTTTAAAACTAAAACTATGTCATAATTGAGCATAAGACAGTTTCATGAGAGTACTAACATTGAGGTTGATGCACTGCTGATATACTGTGTTGTGGTCAATGTTACTATTCATAGATGAATAGTAGTATTCATAGAGAATTGTATTTTTGATATTTTGAATCTATGTGATTCATGGTACGAGTATTTTATATGTATGAATGTTATTGCTTTTAGTATATAATACTAATATGCGATGTGTTATGAAATACGCTTACAAAATCTAAGTAATTTGAAGTATGATGTGATGTCAAGTATGCTTACAATGATATGTATGTATATTTCAAAGCGATGAATGGTGTATGTCATATGTTTGTTAATGCTCTGATGCCATAGTTGGGGACAGAGGTACGATATATGTTATGATTACTCTGATGTCACAGCTGGTATCAGATAGGCCCGTTATTATATGGTAAGAGTTTTTATATGTCATGTATTTATGTTTGAACTTACTGAATTTTAGCTCACGAGTTTGTTCATGTTGCAGGTAAGAAACATGTATTTCAGCAGTAGATTACCTGGATAACGGCGGGATTTACGTGTGCCAATGGGGATAAGGAATCCACTGTGGATATGGTCCTACTACCAGTCTTCCACTGAGCGATTTGAAAGAGAGATTTGAAGAAAAGAGAATTGATGTATTTGACGTATAATTCCCAAAAAAATATTTCTGTAAACTATATTTTGCTTTACAGAAATATCTTGTGAAAGAAAAAAAAATTATTCCCTATTTTCATGTTCAAATGGGAAGTTAAAATAAGCATATTAAAGAAAGTATGATAAAACTAAGGTACCAGCCGTCACAGGTGGTATTAGGACAAGTTAAAAATAAGTTTAAGTATGTTGCCGACGACCCATCGAGGCGACCATCCGTCGCAGTCGACTATGATGCCCAACGGCGATGGTGTCGGTTAGCCTATAAGAAGGCGGGCCGTCACAACACTATATCTTTTGTTTATCATAATAAGTTTGAGGATGTAGTTGTTCTAAAAAAAAATTAAAACAAAAAACAAAAAAAAGTTTTATTTTTAATAAGGGAAAGTTGTGAATAAGTTTGGGGGTGTTATTTGGGTGTAAATAAAAAGCTCTACAACATGTTCTAAAATGATTAATGTGTTGAAGAGTGATCTAAACTATATTATCCTATATTTTACCTTCACCTCAGCCACACATTACAAGCCTAATATAAATCCTAATGATGTTTGGTTTTGTGTTTATCGACATTAGTGGAGAGAGAAATGAAAAATGAACTTATGGGATTTGATAATTATCCGAAATCGATTGTTTCATTTCTCAGAAACTCATCTAAATTGCATATAATTTAATGAAAAAGAAATTTTGTACACACACATGAAACATTCAACTGTAAGTAGATATACTCTTAAATTAAAACTAAATTTTTGATGAAAATTTATGTTTTTTTTTCTTGTAGACTATATCTTTTACAGCAACCTATGAGGAAATTTCTGGAAATCACCATTCCTAATAAAATATTTTCTTTCTTTCTTTTCTTTTCTTTTGCTCTAGGACAAGCAAAATCTTAAGTTTGGGGTTGTGATAACACTAGAAAATAAAGTTGTTTTACCACTTTTTCATGCATAAAAATTAGCTTGTTCTTGAGAATTTTAGTTGTTTTTTTATTTATTTTGTTTTGTGTATTTTAATTTAGATTTTCATAAATTTCATAAAGTTTTTATTTAATTTTCTTCTTTTCTAATAATATATTAAATAAGCTTAAAAATTAAATATTTCCAATGAATCAACTTATAGTCATTTATTTTGGAAATATCTAATTTTAGCACTTTGTTTTTTTGTAGCATCAAATAGAGCATCACTATTCATGTCATGAAATTGTGAAAACCAAGTTTGTCACGCATTTTATCACACTGGATCCTTCCTAATGTGCTACTGTAGTAGCACTGTATCAAGCATGTGCCGACACTGTAGCAGCACTGTATCAAGCATGCGCTGAACACTGTAGCAAGCATGCACCGATACTGTAGCAAGCATGCACCGAACACTGTAGCACTGTGGCAAGTTTGAAAATTTGTATTGTGTAGTACCGAATACTGTAGCATGTTTGAAAATTTGTGTTGTGTGGGCACCGAATACTGTAGTAGGTTTGAAAAGTTGTGTGAAAGTTAGGTGGCATAGTGCAAATTTATGCTTATAAAATGGGGCATTCTTGGAGAGTTTTAGGGAGGGGGATACACTTTGTCTCTCTCATTTTTGTCTTGCTTTCATTCTCATGTTTTCTCTCTAGAATATTATGAGAATGTTTTGCAAGTTAGGCTAGAGTTCTTGGGTGAGATTAGAGATGATCTTATATGTGTAGTGAGCTTATTTGGGTTTTGATTCTCTATGGTTTGTAATGTTTATACGTTTGAGTAAATAATTTTCTTTCATCTCATTTATTTCTCATATCAATATATTTTATTAATAACTTTTATACAAATTCAGTCAAGCTTTTTTTATGTGATTGTTGTATGATATAATATATTGATAAATATAGTTTCATAAATAGTCTTTTACTGCATTATTGCTGGTGGCAGATTGTCGATTTTATATTTCTTATAAGACAATATTTTCTAGCACTTAACGTGAGAATTTTATTTACTCGAATACATTTAATTCACAAGTTCTTCAAATTTTATCTTCCGATTGATTGTTTGGAATGTGAAACTTTAAATTGCGTCAATTTTGTTAATCAAAATTCAAATAGGTGAACGAAACATATAGGAGATTCTCGACATCTTACCATTTTTAACTATTGAATTTTCTTTACTTTAATTGCATTATCTTTCAATCAAATTGCTCTAAAATCATAAAAACACTTTCTTTTTTTTTTTCTTGTTTAATTACGTATCTCCCTAACACTTGTGTTCTACTAATCTCTTTTGTTTGTTTTTATCACCTCCTCGTGGGATCGACCGTCCTAATTGTATTATAACTGACCGCTTTGTTTTGTCACAATTTGAGCGTAATCACAAACATACCCACACGTTGCTGTAGGAAATATTTTTATTGCAAAGGCAATTACTAATTTAGTTATATCATTATAATATTATATCACTGTAATTATTTTTTACAATTTATGAAACTATGTATTCTTTATCATTTGTAGAAAATAAGACTATATCATTTTTGAATAAGTTTTTTTCTAAATTTTTTTATTTATATCCTTGACACATAATTTGAACATTTAATAGTTCAAATACAATTGCATACCTTTAATTTTAAACTATTAAACCTAAATATACAAAACATTGATTACAACTACATCAAAAATGGATAAACATGGAAAAAATGGTTGAATAAAATAATTAATACAAAAATTTAAAACAAAATGCAATATCTCCTTCGCTACTGCATCGTTATTCCTTAATACATGAACAAACAGATTAAATTTTTTCAATAATCAAATTTAATTAAAAAAAAGGGGAAGATACCAAAATTATATGTATAATAGTTATAACAAAGAAATATAGAGAAATAGATAAAAAAAATAAAAAAGCAACATATTATATTAATATAAAAAAATATAATTCAATACACTAATAAAATCAAGGATAAAAGGATTTAAATTACAAAAATAAATTAAAAAAATTGACTTTGATATTTAGTAATATTAGTAATATGTGACAAATTTATTAACTTACAAATTTGAAGTCATTTTTTGGTTGCCTGACAAAATATCTTAGCCAAAAAAAAAAAAAAACATTAGTAACATCCAAATAAATGCAAGAAGTCTTCTCAAAAGTAAAATCTATCTCATTCATTATATTATATGCGCATTGCAAAGTAAATGACCAGAGTAAATTGTATAATTGTCCAAAAGCTACTAAGTTAATAGAACAACAAAAAAGCAAGAACAAATAAAAAAAGAAACAAAACAACAAAGAGAAGAAAAGGAAGAGAGAAAAGATGAATCTACTATGAAAGAGGAAAATGAGATAAGAGAGGGCCTAGGGTTTTTTATTTCAATCGCCAAAAATCTAGAGGCAAGAAAAGAAAAAGAGAGAAGACTGCAAGTGCAAATATGTAAATTCACATGGGTGATAGCAAAAAGACCAAAAATTGTTCTGTTTGGATAAGAGTTTTTTTTTTTTTTAAATGGAAAATTTTTAGATATGAAAAAGAAAAAGTTGTTTGAAATTTTATTTAAAAGTGAAAAGTTGTTTAAGTGGGTGAAAACTTTTTTTTTTTTTTTTCTAAAGAGCTCTTTTTTCATTTTTCAAAAATGAAAAATTTTAGATGTTTAGATACAGAAATTTAGAAAGGTCCATTTTCTTCGAACGAAAAATTTTTCATTTTCTGAATTTAAAGTGGTCAAACAAACATAGCATTAGTGCCAAAAATCAGACTCAGACACAAACAGATGGGCAATTCTATCAAAGTAATTTCCAAAAACAGCAAAAAGAATGAAAACCAGTGCCGGAAACCAAACTTATCTAAGTTAGAAAAGCCACTTCCAAAAAGTATAGTAAATCAACAATGCAAAGATAATGTATCATTTTAAAAATTAAATTAAATGTGACGAACAAATAGATTTGAGTTAAGCAAATTCTCAAAAAAAAAAAAAGTAAAATAACAATAAATTCAATGGTAAAGGGAAAGTAAAAGAACCAAAACTGGCGGTAAAATATATAGAATATCACTGAAAAAGCTTAATTATGAAAACTCCATTGGTCGATAAAGATTAGAAAAGATAAATAAAAACAAATCATCAAAATTATCTGCAAAAGACTAAAATAGATAGAAACCTATCCATAGTAATTTTTGGACAAATTATATAAACATGTCAAACAAAAAAAAATGAATATAATCGCCAAATAACAAATAGAGTAAAAAAGATGATGAAAGAAAAAAAAAAGAAAAAGAAGAATCATAAGAAAATAATTAAAAATAAATTAAATAAATAAAATTTAAATGTATGTAAATATTGTAGATAAATGAAAATAATAATATAAATTTGACTATATATCGATATGCTAAAGAAGAAAAACAACAGCTTAAACCATGCATAACAGCCAAAAGGATAACATAAAAAGGTTTGCTAAATAAGAAACATATATGTATATATATAGAGAGAGAGATGCACCTAAACCTTTGAACCTATCATTATTAATCTCCTTTTCAAGGACTACCATAGGCTTTTTGAGCTCAACCCCATGAAATCACTCCCCATTACAAAACCTCTAAGAGCAAAATGCTAAACACAAAAACAAAAAATACAATATTAAATAAACCAAAAAAAACCACAACACTATTTCACTTAACCACTTAAACACACATGAAATTTTGAATAAAGAGAGAAAAACTTACAACTGTGGTTAAAGGTATAGAAGAAGGTCACCAGTTTTTTTTTTTAATTTTTTTTATTTGTCCAAGTAAGTAGGACATTTTTCTTTTTTTCTTTTTTATTAGAATACTATAATCTGTAATTTGAGTGGTAGATGTCAGGTTATATAAATTTAAAGTAAAACAAAAAGGAAGTAAAAAAATATAACAAAATTTGATGACCATCTGACGATGCAAAAGTATGATACATATATATATATAAATATTTTCTTTTTAATTGTAGAATTATCTTCAAGTATAAGTATACCTGACTTAGTTTGTTGATTGTATATATCATATCAAATTTAGTGTAAAATGTTAGATGAAAAAATTAAATTTTTTTTGGATAAAAAGGTATACGTTTATATATATATATATATTAAAGTATTGTGCAATTTTTAAACTATCAGATTATATTCAATTTTTTAATTTGATTATATTTAATTACACTTTTTTTTTAAAATTTCTGATGGGAGGGGAGGGTGGAAGAAACCTGCGGTGTTGGTCTCATCTTTTTTTAACACAGGCTTCAATTTAGCCAGAACTGCCAATATTGTGCTAGGCCGGCAACTCTCATTAACCAAAATCATAACTGGTTTCTCGTCACCAATTTTGGGGTCAACAATTTGTTAAAGTAAAAGAAACGAGCATCTCAATAATAATCAGATATAGAATTACAACTTCATTTTTGTAAAAACTGACTAAATTTAAGAACATAGTAGGTGCCTTGGTGGCCACAGGAATGATTTCATCCTTAAATTTTCCAACGGCAGATGCTGCAATAGCTTGCCTATGAGACTCAACCTAACAACATAAACCAAAAGAAATCAATAAATAAAACATTGAGTGTTTATATCTCGAATACTATAGCAGGTTTATTTAACTCACAGTAACCTAATCTTCTTCTTTCCTTGAAACACTGAAGCCACTTGCAACATTTTCTGAGGTAACCCCTACGTGATGAAGGCAATTCTAGGCTTGTTCAAAGATCTTCACCTTTAATCATTAAAACAAAATCATTTAAGGCTCTTAGAGTCATAACAACTAAACTTTCAGTCCTTCATTGAAAATTGAAAAGAAAATTGAATGCAGAGAAAGAGCAACATACTTTTGAATTGCCCATTCCTAAGCCATTGGATTAACTGTCATCGACTCCAATCCAGTGCCAATACCTGTCGAATAATAAAAAAAATATTGAATTAATTAAATTTAGCTTCAATGCTAAAGTGACAATTGCAAGATCTCTAGAAAGTAATTACCAATACCATAAAATCCTACCCTGATTGTAGTAGCTACATAGGCAACTACCTAAAGCCCTGATGAACATTGCCTATTCATGATTTTGATAAGAACAGCAGGCACAGATGCAATATGCATAAGAAACAACTCATATCCTTAAGATTTATTCTTGCAAAGAACATACCAGAAAACTAGTATAAAATGCAGTCATCTCGCATTTGCCTGCCCTTTTGGAACCTAATACCAAGACCATACTCACTACAATATCCCTAACCTCACTCGGGTTCAAATTAGTTTTTCTCAATCAATGCCTACAGATTGATTTAGACTAATGTTCAAATACTTTAACTGATCAAATATAAAACTCACCAACATAAAACAACATCAAATACGTAACCTACCTTCAAAACTGGTGCAAGAAGATCATCAGCATGAGTGTCCTTAAAGCCCCCACATTTGGATCTGCAAAGTGGAGTACGATATTGTGAGAAACCGTGTAATTAGGGCAGGAATTAGCTGTAAAGTAGCCAGAGAATCCTTGGGTAATCAGTCTATTTTAGGCTCATTCTATTTTTAGTAAATTCATTTATTCTAATTATAGGAGATTGTATTAATTGTATAGTTGACCCTAAGCCATACTCGGCTATTTAAAGCCATGGATATAGATCATTTGTATTCTGAGATATTATTCAATTTCAGAAACAGTTTTTTTTTATTTTTTAATATTTCTTGACAGTGTTTAGGATTACTTTTCTTTTTATTATCTTTTATGGTATCAGAGCTAAGAAGATAATAAAAATTTGAGAAGTTAACCATGTCTAGAGTAAGTAGTGAAGGTAACTCGACCTCACCTTCCTTGGCGTCTGAGTTAATTCCCAAAATTGCTCCCACTGCCATGTTTGATAATACACCTTCTACTCTTCAAATCAATCACCTTTGTCAACTTCTGGGTGTTTCTACCAAGCCGAGCACCTCTCTTATGGCTCAACAAGGTATCTCAGGTGCTTCTGTGCCTGACATGACTGAGAAAGGTAAGTGTTCAATTGTGGATTCAGGTGCTAGTGATCACATGATTGGTTATGCAACTTCGTTTACGACTTTTACTCCTAGTTTTGGACAAAAAAAAATTCAAGTGGCTGATGGCTCTTTTTGGCCTGTTGCAGGCATAGACACAGTCTAAATAAGCCCCTCTCTTTGTCTAAAAAATGTTTACATGTTCCACAGCTTTCCTACAACCTTATCTCTGTGTGTAAATTGACAGCAGATAACCTATGCCGTGTTAACTTCAATTCTACTTGTGCTTTTCAGGATGCGACAACAGGAAGGACGATTGGTAGTACTAGAGTCTTCAACGGCCTTTATTTCTTGTTTCCTGAAAATAATTCATGTGCTCTTTCTGTCTCTTTGAATAATCAAAAAATGTTATTACATCATCGTCTAGGCCATCCTAGTTTTACCTACATGAAATATTTATTTCCTTCTCTTTTCCGAAATAAAAATATTCCTTTGCAATGTGAAGTCTGTCAAATGGCTAAGCATACACGTCAATTTCTTCCTCCACAACAACCATTTACTTTGATTTACAGTGACATTTGGTGCCCTTCTCGTGTTCCAACACTTAAATCTCAAAAATGGTTTATTACCTTCATTGACGATCATACACATATCAGTTCGGTGTATATTCTCAAAGACAAATCTGATACCACTGCAGTTTTTAAAAATTTTTACCAAATGATCCATACTCAGTTTGACATACAAATAAAATTACTCCGTACTGATAATGGTACTGAGTACTTTAATTCCATTCTTAGGGAATTTTTTCAAACTAAAGGGATTCTACAACAAAATTCGTGCATTGATACCCCAAAACAAAATGGGGTGGCGGAGCGCAAAAATAGACATCTTCTGGAGGTGGCACGTTCCCTTCTGTTTGTAGCACATGTTCCTAAGTTTTTCCAGGGAGATGCTATCCTTACTGCTTGCTACCTCATTAATCGCATGCCATCCAAAGTACTCCACTTCAAACACCCTTAGACATACTCACATCTTCCTAACCTACCTACAGACTATTCTCAACCTTTGAATCCCGTGTCTTCGGTTGTGTGGCCTTTGTCCATAACCCTTCTTAGGGTCGATCTAAGCTTGATCATCATTCTCACAAATGTATCTTCCTAGGATATTCCTCGTCACAAAAGGCTTACATATGCTATTCTCTATACCAGTGAAAATACTTCACTTCTGTTGATGTCACCTTCTTTGAAAACCTTCCATACTACAAATGTCATTTGCCTCAGGGGGAGAATGCAAACGAGCCAAATTCTGATTCCATGATGCTAAGTAGTGAAGGATTCAATTTCTTGACTCCCTTGTCCGAAAATCATTTCCCAGACAAACAACCAATTCCAAAAAAAGAACTCCTGACTTATTCTCAAAGGAAACAAAAAAGGGTTGTCAAAAATCTTGAGCACTCTCAGTTACCTGTCTCGGAGTCGTGTCCGGAAATATATGAGGATCCTATTGCTCTCAGGAAAACTTCTCGAGCTTGCACAAGATACCCCATTTCAAACTCCATAAAATACGGGCATCTTTCAAAACTGTTGATGACGTTGGTTGCCAATCTGTCTAATGAGAATATCCCAGCAAATGCAGAAGAAGCCATCAAAAGTCCTGAGTGGAAGGCTGCCCTACTTGAAGAGGTACACACTCTTGAGAAAAATGGGACTTAGGAAGTTGTTGAAAAACCACGAGATAAAAGAATAGTTAGTTATAAGTGGGTCTTCATAGTGAAATATAACGCGAATGACATAGTTGAAAGATACAAAGTTAGGTTAGTAGTTAAAGGTTTTACTCAAACGTATGATGTCGATTACGAAGAAACATTTGCTCCTGTTGCCAAGATCAATACTGTACGAGTTCTCTTATCTTTAGCTGCAAATCTAGATTAGACATTAGAGCAACTTGATGTTAAAAATGCTTTCTTGAATGGGGAACTAGAAAAAGAAGTTTTTATGGATCCTCCTCCTGGGTTTAACTGTGATGAGAATAAAGTATGCAGGTTACGTAAAGCTCTGTATGGCTTAAAACAGTCACCTTGAGCTTGGTTTGATCGTTTCTCGAAAGCTGTAAAAGGACAAGTATATGTGTAGACTCAAGTTGACCATACTCTCTTCTACAAACACCGAGAGGGTAAGATATCCATCCTTATAGTTTATGTTGATGATATTATCCTTACAGGAAATGACTTGGAAGAGATGTCGCGTGTCAAGAAGGGTCTCTCATCCGAATTTGAAATGAAAGACTTAGGGAAGTTTCGATATTTCTTAACAATGGAAGTCGCCAAGAGTAAAGCATGAATTTTTTTTGTCACAAAGGAAGTATATCCTTGATTTACTTGAAGATACAGGTATGTTGGGATGTAAGCTAATGGATACTCCCATGGATCCCAATCTCAAGTTCAATGATCAAAGGTCAACCATCCTAGTGGATAGGGGAGATACCAATGATTAGTTGGCAAATTGATATACCTAGCCCATACAAGACCTGATATTGGCTCTACTTTGACCTATGTTAGCCAGTTTATACATGATCCTGGGGAAGAACACTTGAGGGTTGTTAATCAGATACTTAGATATTTAAAGGGAACTCTGGGGCAAGATCTTTTGTTCAAGAAAACCACAAAAAGGAATATTGAAACCTTTACTAATGCAGATTGGGTAGGATCGGTTACTGACAGGCGGTCGACATATGGTTACTGTTCATATATATGGGGTAACCTGGTTACATGGAGAAGTAAGAAGCAGATGGTAGTAGCCAGAAGTAATGCTGAGGCTGAACTAAGATCTTTGGCTCATGGTGTTTGTGAAGCTTTATGGCTAAAGAATCTACTGAGTGAATTGTGCCTAGAAGCACAGGAGTCTATAAAGGTGTTTGTGACAACAAGGCAGCCATCAACATTTGCCACAATCCGGTCTACCATGATAGAACAAAGCATGTGGGAGTAGATAGACACTTCATTAAGGAAAAGATGGAGGATGGAACAATCTGCATCATATACATCCCAACAACTGAGCAGACAGCAGACATTTTAACAAAGAGTCTTTGGAAACCAGATTTTGAGCAGTTAATTAGCAAGCTCAATCTTTTCAATGTGTACAGTTGAGCTTGAGGGGGAGTGTGAGAAACCGTGTAATTAGGGCAGGAATTAACTGTAAAGTAGCCATAGAATCCTTGGGTAATCAGTCTATTTTAGGCTCATTCTATTTTTGGTAAATTCACTTATTCTAATTATGGGAAATTGTATTAATTGTATAGTTAACCCTAGGCCATACTTGGCTATTTAAAGCCATGGTTATAGATCATTTGTATTATTAGATATTATTCGATTTCAGAAACAATTTTTTTTATATTTCTTGGCAATGTTTAGGATTACTTTTCTTTCTATTATCTTTTAGATATGCTTTATGAATTAATTCAACACCCAAAATAAAAATTCCAATTAATAAGATCTCTCAGAGAATTATTTAGTGGGGTTTTGAAAACAAACCATAAACTGGTATAAACCATCATAATTAATTATTTGGTAAACTGACATGGTTTAATTAAATCCTCATATAATTTGACAGTTAAAATGATGTCCCCTCCAACACCCTAAAATAGATTTTTCCCACTTTTTCTTAATTCAACTTGATTATGACATGATTTAACAGTTTAATACTATCTTATTACTACGATATTTTTTCATACCCTACCCATAAATTATAGAAACCTGAATAAAATAAGCAACTTATGCAAAAAAATAAAAAATAAAATAAAGAAGAAAAAGAAAAAATAAAGAAAGAAAGAAAAAAGAAAACTTATGCAACAATAATCACATCGTCCCCAAACACATTAGTCATTTGGTATGCAGTGCTATCCCCAGCCAAACACACTGATGCTTGTTTAGAATTACAGTTTCCAAATCCATGATTAGTTAAATGCCTTCTTCAAATAAACAATGTCAATTCAATACTTTTACACACATATATATATATGTATGTATATAACTGAATATTTATATCTGAAGCTAAAAATTAACCTTATCTTATTTATCAGTTGAAATTAAAATAGAAATCTTCAAAGACCTAAGTTTCCATAAATGAAATTTCAATAATACTAAAATCGATTAGAACAAATAATCACAGAAAACGAATCAAGACTAAAAAAAAGGAATTTACAAAAAATAAAAAATAAAAAAGGAAGAATTTCAAGAAGAGAAAATAAAGACTCGACAGAGGAAGTAACAAAAGGGATTTTCCAAATATACAAAATGTTTCTATAAAAACTAAAAAATTCCCAGATCTAGTTTTAACTCACAAACCTATTAGATTAATAAATCACATAAAAACCATATCATATTACATCACAAACTTCCATGAAATTATATAAAAATAGTACCAAAAAGCTTCTTGTCAGTGCAAGAACAATAAATCAGCCTTCAGTGAGTGAAAATAACAGAAGAGTACACTTTGTTGTTCATGAATCAATTTTTGTTACCTGATTTGGATCTTTTAGGTGCCTCTGATGAACCTATTTTCTGCAAAAGTATCGAGATAAAATCAAATATTAGAAACAAATATCCCGTAGCACAAGAAACAACTCCAAAAAATTTGAGTGAGATTTATTGTAATTCTCAAGAGTCTTACTTTCTTCTCTATACCATGGCCAGAATCTGTTGCTCTTGATTAAAGAACAAGTTCAGCTTTTCTCTTCCTCTTACTCAAACTCTTTTTGTAATTGGTCACAAACTGATCCAACTCCCAAAGCGTTTCCAGATCAACGCTCGCAATATCGACCTCGATCTCATCCTCCCGCTGAAAAAGCCCCAGATTTCTCTTCTTAATAGTCTGAACTACATTGTCTAGCTCCTCCGAGGGCAAATTCAGCAGGCTAGTGCTAAGCATCTGCTTCTCCTCATACGTCATATCTCTCGTCTGGATCCTTGGCTCTCCGTTTCTTAGAAACTGTAGTAGTATTGCTATTCCTACCCCCATAACCAAAACTCTCCAGCACTGCCGCCAACTTAGGATCCACCAGCTTCATCATGGATTCTACTCTTTCCAGCGTTCTCACCGCCGGAACAACAGTATCCCGAACTCAACGGTAGTGAATCTGTTTATTGGAGATCGGATGGAGAGGAGATAGAGGGATGAGTGGTAGCATAGCAGTATTTAAAGAGAGAAAGAGACCGAAAAAAGGAAAAAAGGAAAACGAAATACCTCGTCGGAGAAATATCTTACCAGAATATCTTGTCGCTAAGAGGCTGAGCGTTTAGGTATAAAGCGGCTTGTACGCAAAGAAGAAGAAGAATAAGATGAGTCTAATTGTAATGACCAAAATCCCAAAAATAAATTGCAACCCAAAGGGCCAACACTGAAAGGACGAAAACGCCCCCCATCAAAGGAGGCAAAGAATGCAGTGTATCAATGGCAAAAGCAGCGTAGCAACCAATTGCTGCAAACTGTCCAAAACGCCCCCATACAAAGCCAAACCCAAGGGGTAAGTTGGGACAGCACTGTATAAAAAATAGTGAATTCGTACTCAATTTTAGTTATTATAGATTACGTGTGAAATCCTTTTTTTTTTTTTTAAATATGATAAATTATATAAAGAAATGGGAAAACTTTCCGAGGTATAAAAAAAATCAAATAATCAGCATTATTCACGGAAATTGTCTCCCAACAAAATTCAAGTTTCAAACTGCAACATTTTTAACAGTTTTGCTTGGAGATGGTACCTTTACTTGCACATGGATACCAATATCACCCAAATGAACTCTCTCTCTCTCTCCGTCATTAGTGTCTTGTAAATTTTTTATTTATAAATCAAGAAATTATAGTAAATAATAATTTTTATAAAATAATTGAAATACATAACAGTTTTTTAAAAATTTTATAATACATATCAGATTTATCAGGTAATTGTTTTATTTAGATCAGATTTATAAATGTAAATAATTGATCTTTGTCCTATAAATACATTATTTTCATTATATTTATCAAATAAATAATTGATTTGAATCTTGTAAATACTTTCGTTTACTTATAGTAGGGGTGTTCATCGGGTGGATTGGGTGGATTTTTGGTATTTTTCAACCCACCCAATAAAGATTGAGTGGGTTGAAAAAATTTTTCACCCACCCAATTAACCCAATATACAAAATCGACCCACCCAATTAAAGTTTGGGTGGGTTTGGCGGGTTTTTCAGGTTTGTCGGGTTCGGCAATTTATAAAAACAAAATAATAAAATATGACTTAAAAATTTAATCACAAATCAAAATACAAGCTCAAATATTCAAATAAAGAAGTCATATAAAGACAATAAGAACTAATTAATACATGTTTTTAATGAATACTAAGAAACATCAATCACAAACAACAAATCTATTTCACAAGAATAATCTCTAACTCCAATGTGTGTAGTAATAAGAACTAAAGTCAAGCAAATTGAAATAAACTTGAAATCTTGTTCCTAAATCCTAATAGAAGGGAGGATCAAGGGAGGTTAGTGGCAAGTGGTGGCTAGGGTTGGGCAAGGGCAAGGCACGAGACGAACACGGGCTTGGGGAGACAAAAATGAATACGTTAAGGGGTGACGGCCGATGGTCGAAGAAAGGGACGATTAGAGGAGGCTGGTGGGACATCGGATTTGGTAAGGGCAAGGCACGAACTTTGGCTTGGGGGGAGGCATAAATGGAAAATGACAGTCAGATTAATAAAATTGACTTAGGTTAATCATTATATTTTTTCTAAATATAAAATAAATATAAAAAAAACACATTCATTGGGTGGGTTGGGTTTTGATCGGGTTTTAGAATTCCAACCCGAACCCACCCAATTTGATATTGGGTTGGGTGGGTCAACCCGGTTTTTTTTTGGGTCTGACGTGGACTCAACTCGTCGGGTTTTCCTTGAGTGGGTTGGGTGGGTTATTTGAGTTTTCGGATTTTTTGTTCACCCCTAACTTATAGTTTTTCATTTATCTAGTAACAAGGATAGAGGCGGTAGGGCCATTGTAGGGGCATGTGCCCCTGGAAAATAAAAAATAATTATATATTATTTTAATAATTTTATATTAATGATATTTTAAAATCTACTTGTATACCCTTTAATCCATATAAATTCCCTTTTTCATGTATTTTTTTAACGGTGGCCCCTCATTAACTATAAATACGCAATAACCTTTTTCTTTTTAACTTTTTTAAAAATTAATAACTATTTGTAATGCTTTGTTTATTTAAAAATATTTCATTACGAAAAAGTGTTGTAAATTTTAGTTGGGTTTTATAAAAATTACTTTTGTTTTTTATTTTTAATTATGTTCTCACTAAACTTAAAGTCTGATTCTGTTTTTACTTGATAAATATGTTATTTATCATAAATATTTTAAAATTTTATTATTACTTTAATTATTTTCTAAAAATTATTATTTATTCCTTTTTGCATATATAGTTGGGTTAAACAGTTTGTTTCGTTTTAGGTAAGTAAACACTTTGTTTCTTTTTCTTCTCTTTTTCTATTAGAAAAGTTTGTTTCTTTGGTAAATAACCTTCCGATTTCTAGTTATTAACTATTAGTCAATGACAGCCAGCAGCCGCTTCGGTGCCTAAAAGGCAAAAGCGTTCCTGCAAAGTAATTGACTACCCAAAAAAAAAAGGAGTACTAGTTCCTACATTAAATTTCCATATTACCCTCCAGAGCTCCAGCACTCCCGCTGAGTTTTTTGCTTTTTATTTTTTATTTTTAAGAAAGGGTATAGTTATAAAGGGTATAGTTATAGAGGTGGGGCACCCAAACAATCGAGAGAAAGAGAGCTTGCCCCTTGATGTATGAATCCCTTATAAGGTGGATTGATTATGTACTCGTATTATCATGATAGTGAGAACTTGAACCCAATACCTTTAGTCAGGAGAGCAAATGCCATACCATCTCGTCTGGTTACTTGGTGGTATCCTCCTGCTGAGGTTGAGATCTCTTATTCAACACTCAACACAACTTTCAATTAATCCCACCGTGAGAAATAGAAGAGAGAGGACAGGCAGAAGAAGAAGTTTCCAACAGATGAAAACATGTTGGCACTCTTTCTGATATACATACATACGTACATAGATACATACATACATAAATACATATATTTTTGAAGGAAAAGGGAAAAACGAAACTAAAGATTTCATAATGCTCTCTATGAATGTACATGAAAAAACTGTTGTCACTATATCATAAGGGAACAAAACCTTCCGCTTCAAAAAGAAGGAAACAAAGTGAGAACTTAACATTTTAAAATGAGGTAACATATATATGTATATGTATATATATATATGTAATCCTCTACTGAGCTGAAGCAGTGACTATTCTTGGAGAGGTTCTACGGTTGGCCACGAACCTAGATGAGAAGGCACAAAATCTGTAGAAATTATCCTCATCCAACAAGCTGTTCCGACAACCAGAACTGGTATCATCAAAGTTGAGAGAATAGCTCAGCGGATCATACCGGCACTCGAACGAGGCTTGTCGGCTCGGTGCCAAGTTGATGATTCGAGCCTGCTTCTTTAGCTTTCTCCCCAGTTTGGTAAGAGAAGCTGGACAGTGGAAAGAGGTTGAAAAACTACTACATGAGGCAGCAATGGCGGTGGTGGTGGTGGCGGCCGTGGCGATGGTTGCTTCGCCTTTTCGTTTGGCAGCGGCGGCCACGGTGGTCGAGGAGGAGGAGGAGGTGTTCTTTGGCCACCAAAGAAGCCATATTTGTGTCATCTCTTAGGACCTATTCTTGTGATTTTTGAGTGTGTGTGTATGTGAAGCTAAGAGACACAATATTTGGAGTTAAAATGTGGGTATTTTAACATTCATGTAGCTTTACAACTTCATATAAATTGAGAGGGGTAAAGAGTCAGGTTTTTTTCTTTTTTTTTAACATTATATTTTTGAGTCTTGGGGATGAGTCCCATGTTTTTGAATTAATTTTCATGCAGAAGCCAACCTTTTTTGTTTTGCTCAAAATCAACTTATTACAATTCATGTAATGCAGTTTTTAATTAATGTAATGAAATGAATCATGCATCCACGTGACCAGAAAACAGTAGTGAATGGAATGCCTCTGCTTGGCCTGCAATTATTTAACTAGCCTCCTGAATCCTAGCATAAAAGTGTATATATTAATCAATAAATGTATGATTAGCATCTTAATCATTTATCGAGTTTTTGTATTATTAAAAACAAGCAAAAAGAAGTATTATAAAAATCAAAACAAAGTGACAAATGCGTGCCCAAAAAAAAAAAAAAAAAACAGGCGCAGGCATCAAGAATTTTGGTTTCGAAGAATCATACCAAAACTCTCGTTCTCATTTATAATATTTTTAGGGACATGGATGTTGATATATATTCTTCTAATGTGGTCAATTAGGTTCAATGACTGATATCCTTATTCAACGTCTAAAAATTTAATTAAATAAATAAGGTTAGTTTCCTTCTGCTTTGAAATCTGCCCTCACGTGACTCCTAAATCATGTCTTGTATCTCTGCGTAACATCTCCATTAAAATAATTATTATTGCACTGAGAAATAAAAATATCCATTTATTTGCTCCTAAATATTTGCGTCTCTTTTAGTACCCTTTTTTTTTAAGAAGAAAAAGAAGTAAAAGCGTGGATTTGGATCATTGGTTGAATTTGAATGTTCATTCGTACTAAATATTTACACTTAAATGTAAAATTTAAATGGTGTATGATAATTTTATAAAATAAAGTTATTTTATTATTTTTCATGTATAAAAATTGGTTTATCTTGATAATTTAATTTAATTTTTATTTATTTTGATTTATTTTGTTTTGTTTATTTTAATTTAAATTTTTATAAATTTCATGAAATTATTATTTAATTTTACTTTATTTTATTTTATCTTTTTCTTTTAGTGATAGTATATTAAATAAGTTTAAAAATAAATATTTCTAATGAGTTTATCTATAGCATTTTATTTTAAAAAGATCTAATTTTAACACTTTGTTTCTCTGTAGTATCAAATTGAGGAGAAAAAATTATGTATTAGAAGTGGGTCTTACCGAATGTCACTAATTATGTCAGGAAATTATGGGCTTGATTGATATTTTCTGATCCTCTAATTAATACGAGCATTTTAAAAAAAGAATCACTTTAATAGAGCTCGTATAAAAAAGTTATGACAATTTTTCAGATTAGATCAATAAAGAGACGGTGCATCTGAGATCACATCAGCTAACTTTTTTGGGTCCAATAATGAAACGACATAAAACGGAGGCTAGAAAGGAACCAATAAGAATGTGACACATGATATTTTCTTGATTTTAGTAAATTAAAATCAAGCTTATCGTGCATCATACCACATTGGATCCTTCCTAATGCACCGACATTGTAACTAATGTAGTAAGTTTGAAAGTGCACACTATAGCTACCATAGCAAATTTGAAAACTATACACCGACTACTATAGCTTACTGTAATAAAACTGACTTTTTCTACCGTAACTACTTAGCAAGTTGACTTTTCTCCATGTTTTGCACTGTATAATACTGTAACAGTCAAACTTTTCTTCCCATTTTCCACTGTAGATCACTATAGCAGCCAAACTTTTCTCCTCATTTCACACTAGGGTTAGTGGAATAGTGTAGAAATGTAGCCTATAAAAGGCTACATAGATGAAGGCATGAGAAGGCAGATTCAAGATGTGAGATCAGATCAAAGGAGATTTGATAGGGAGTGAGAGTTAAAGCATAAAAATAAAGCTTCCTATGAAGCTAAAAAAATTTATTTTCTTTTGTTTAGGTTTATTTTAGTATCAATAAAAGAAGTTTTTGGTGGTTCTACTAGGGCAAATGTAAAGTATCCATTCTAAACTTATTTCTTTTATTTTTATTTTTATTTTGATGTTATGTTTAATTTGTTTTGTTTTGTTATTTTATCTTTCTTTATAAATTAAATAAATTTTTGTTGGGAACTATGACGTAATCTGATAATGATAATTTAATTAAATTAAGCATGTTATTATTATTGTTGTACTTGTTAGCGTATTTATTCTCAAACTCAATGTTTTCAAATTTCTGGCCAACTTTTGAATGATTTGAGGAACAAAATGAAATCGAGAGGAGAGTTTTGTAACATAGCTATAGAATAAATATCATAAAATCAGGGATAACATAGAGATATATCTATCTATTTTTACATGGTCATATTATTAATTATCACAAATTTCTCAACGAATAGTTTTTATATTTGAATTTACATTCATATTTTTACAATTCATATGTACATACTGTTTGCATATATAGTATTATTCACATCTATGGTACTATTTATCATAAAGTTTAATTTATTAATCCTTTATGTAAATGTAGTTATAAAAATGTAGAATTTATGTATAACTTAAGAAAAAGTACATAAAATAAAAAAGGTAGTTAACTATCAACAAATATAAACAAAAAATCATAATAATGTACTTAAATAAAATTGAATCTAGTTGATTAAGATAAAATCATAATTCCTACTATCTGTATGTTTGTTTGTGTGTTATCAATTTATGTTTGCTTATTTTTTTGTAATTTTTATTTATTTATTTATTTATTTTTCTTTTTCACTTGTAATATTTTTCGGTTGCTCAAATAAAATTAAAATTCACTGATTTTTGTATGATAATGCTATCCTCATAGGAATGATATTTTACTCATCACTTTATTACTTATTCGATTCATGTACTTGCAAAAATCCACAATAGTACGTTAGATATTTTATGTTATATACATAACATTTGAATAGTGCAAAGGTTGAAAATGCATGTGGTACGGATTTCTAAAAAGTTAAGATTTGGATTTGAATTTGAGTATTATTATGAAATAGTGAAAACCTTTAAATGCACTTGAATAATTCATCATCAAACAAACACACATCACATTGTAGTTAAATAATAGCTATTGTAAACGGTGACTAAAATGACCTATAACTATGTAGGAATGATAGGGATTATCATTCGTCCATAATGTTACAATCCTAGCTAAAAAGTGTGGTGATTACCCTTCTATGAGGCGTCACTTCTACTACTATCACTTATGTCTACTAGTAATTTTTATTTTAAACCTTTGATTTTTAGGCCTAATTTTTTTTTATATACTTGCTTGCTATCGTGTTTCATCTATTATTCTTACCCCTTTTATCTGTTAGGTGTGCCCTAAGCGGTAGTGTATTTTTTATTAAATTTTTGAACTGATTAATAAAATCTTTTAGAGGTTATTCATTATGTTACTATTAGTCCTCAACATATTTATACGTTAAAGTAAATGTAAGCAAATATAACTCATCGACTGCTTGTGTTAAACTACTAGAAATTTGTATGCAATGATCTTCTGTATACGAGAAAACCACTTTTTAGAGTAAGTGGTCTAAATCTATGGTTCGTAGTCTATGGAGTTAGAGTGAGCAACTAACTTATGTTAAGACTATTATATTGTCTAAAGCCAATTGAGGGGATGGTTTATCTTGACTGTCTATTGCTTTGACTCCCGAGTAGAGACATAGATATGTTGCTTGGTGGTAACATATTGGATCAGAACTAAAGCGTGATTGATCTGCATAGTCCACTATAAGTGGATCAGTCTGCTTTTAACGTTCATTATGCAATAACCTTAATCCTGAGTAAGTGAATAGCTTCATGTATATGGCTAGTGTGCTTTGATGTTCCAAAGGCTAGGGTATCTTAGAGGTAGTAAGTTAATGGACTGGTTTGTTAGGTACACAGTATACATATGATAGAGAGATTGCTTACAAATAAGGAATCATAGCTCTTCTATAGAGTTAAGGTTATCCTCTTAAAAACATTATGCTAGATTGGTGAGAATGAACAAGGCCTGGGGTCGTTTGCTTGACAAACAACTTATTATCTATGTATGATGGATAATCATTCTTTTCTTAGGTGCATAATGGATCTTTAAGATAATGTGATTAAAAGATTAAACGGAATTTGACCTAGGTTGATCATAGATATCATATGAAGGTTTTGCATTAATGACAAGGTCATTAGACAGTGTCTTTTTTTAGGCTCGTGTAATTTGTAGTATAATTGGAAGTTCAATTTTAGGTCTATAGTGGAATGATCTTGATATTAGTGATCATGTAATTCAGTTGTTTGGTATAGAATAATGATTATATGAATTCACGGGAGCTTGATTATATATATCCAATCAGTTCCTCTACTAGCTCTTATAGTTCCTTAAAAATGGTAATTGATTAGGGTATTCTTACATGACTTATTGTTTTGCATTTAGTGATGAGAAAAATCTAGATCACCCTCCACAAGAGTGTAGGCATTTTTCTCTTTGTATTGGAGAGGCAAAATTATAATTTTTTATTATTCACTAAATAGGATAAATATTTAATTAATATTTATTTTTGGATAATAAGATTTGAAATTTAAATTAAAATTCAAATATGTGATTAATTTGAATTGTAAAAATCAAATATGTGATTAATTTGAATTTTAAAAATCTTGTCTTAAAATAAATATTTGAAATTTAAAAAATTATTCTATTTGAATTTGAATTGAACAAAATCTTGTCCTTGCACAATCTATAGGTGGCATCTACTTTGGATAAGGATGGAAGACAAGATTTTCTTCTAATTGAATTTGAATTTTATTTGGATAAGAGATTACATAATTATTTGAATTTCAAATAAAGTTACCATGATTTTATTTGAATTTGAATTGGAGTTGTGGAAAATTATCCATGTAGATAAAATTCAAAGATTTTTGGAGTTTGAAATTTGAATCAAATTTTAAATCACAAACTGAAGAGAGGGCCGAATTTCTTATGGATAAATCCTAGGGAGAAATTCAGTTTTCTTGTGGATAAGGGAGAAGAATAATTCTTGTTTCAATCCTACTTGAATTTTGAATCCTTTTCTCGCTTGATGTGGCCAAATCTAACCAAGTAGTTGGCCTTAAGGGGAATCGGTTTTTGAGTTTAGTGGAGGAGAGAAAATTTGAGTTAAATTCTATTTGAATTTTGAATCCTCCTCACCCATTAGTGGCCAAATTTCTTCCCTTGGTGGAGTTGGTTTTTAGAGGATAGAGTTAGTGAGAGAAAAATCTTTTCTTTATCCAATTCAAAATTCAAAAGGTCACCTCATGCAATATTATAAATAGGGATCATTTCACTCTTATTCTCTTTAGTCTACAGACTCTTAGGTAAGTAAGCTTATTGTTGCACAAATCATCATATCAATAAGTTCTTAAAGAGATCTGGATGGTCAAAAGGAGACAAGCCGTACAAAGTACTGGTCAAAGAAATAGATGCCCATACACTCAGTTGTCTTGGAATTGGAGAATAGCAGAGAAGGCTAGTTGGTTGAAGCTCTTCTTAGTGTTGTCCTCCTGAGTTGCTGACGTTGACTCCGGTATCCTGGTGTTTTCTCTAAAGGGTATATTTGATTGTTGATAATTTATTGTATATGGCAACACGAGTTCTAACGATCTTTGAAAAATTTTTATATTTCTGCTGTGCATATTTTTCGTTTTGTCCAACACTATCTATTCCTATCCTTTTATTTACTTAAGGTACTAGAACTACCCTTTACTATTTACTTGTTTGTTGTATCTATTTTCACTAATAGTCTTGTATCTACAAAGATCCTTGGATCTTTATGGAACTCGGATTGCTTGCCAACCCTAACATTACATATTGATATGCTTTATATTTACATGTTTGTCTTTCTACTACTACTTGTACTATAAGAGATTTGCAGCTGAGAAACTTAGCGGATCCATTCCTGTGAACCTATGACTTGCCCTCATCCACTTCCGCCAGTCCACCACTTTTCTTCAAAAGACATGTTTCTTACTTGTGTTTCTTGCAACACAAACAAACTAGTGAGTTGCACTCAACAAGTATAGCTATTTGCAATAATCAAACACATGATGCCGAGTGCATGATGTTTTATTTTGATCTATTATACTTTTCTATTTTATAGAATTTTCCTATATGTTTCTATCTGTTCTTTACTTTACTGTAACTGTTTCACTGGTAAGCCCCTGATTGGTTGCACCATGTGCACACATACAATTAGAGTGGGGGAGCGAGCAACCTACTTTATCCCATAGTTTACTAAACTGAAACTGGAAAGAACTTCCTTAATTGATGGAGGCCAGGACACCAATTTTTAATTTTAATTAACTTTATCTAATCTAGCTTAAAATTTTCTATTTTGTTGTTTTGATTTAGTGATCATTCACAAAAAATCATAGCACAATCTATTCTTTTTGATCGATTTACTAATAGCTTCAATTCAAAACATACAGAAATAACTAATCATCACATTGAGTTAGTTTGTACATGCAGACATAAAATATATCTGTACTTACAATAACTTTGCTAATGTAAATTGACTGAGATCTACCTAAGATGTATTGTCCTTTTGCTGAGAATTATCTATTACATCAGGACCCATCTGTTATTTTTTACACTGCTATTTTACTAAGTATATTAACTTAGATTTGTGCATTTAATTTTTCCTAAGTGTATTTTCCAAAGTTTGTTTACACTCAAGTTCGACTATTAGAATTTATCTGCCCAATTATCAATAGCATTTGGCTTCTATAGTGTTCTAGACTGTTTCGAACAATTTCTATATTTTTGAGCAAAATTTCCATTTTGCCCTTAACGGGCTTTAGTTTTCACTATTAATGACCTTCCCAACTCCTAGGGTCGAGTTCAGTCATTGGGCTCAGTTTCCTTTCAAAATTGATTTTTGATAGTCTTTTATGGTCTAAATATGCTTTAGAGTATTTATTTAGGGTTGTAATGATAGATGTGCCTTAAGTGGGAAAGTATATTTCATTGTATTTTTGAACTAATTAATAAAATTTAATAGAGGTTATTCATTACATTACTAAAAGTCCTCAATCTATTTACATGTTAAAGTAAATATAAGCAAATATGACTCATTGACTGCTTATGTTAAATTCTAAGAATATTGCATGCAATGATCATTTGTATGGGAGAAGATAATGTTTTAGAGTAAGTGGTCTAAATCTATAGTACGTAGTCTATAGGGTTAGAGTGAGTATCTGACTTATGTTAAGACTTTTATGTTATCTGAGGCCAATCTGGGGGACAGTTTATCTTGACTATCCGGAGCATTGACCCTCGAGTAGAGACATTGATACATTGCTTGATGGGGACATATTGGATTGGGACTAAAGTGTGATTGAACTATATAGTCCGCAATGAGTGGATCGATTTGCTTTTGACGTTCATTGTGCATTAACCTTAATCCTGAGTAAGTGAACAGCTCCGTATATGTGGCTTGTGTGCTTTGATGTTCCAAAGGCCAGGGTGTCTGAGAGGTAGTAAGCTAATAGACTGATTCGTTGGGTACATAGTACACATATAAATGAGGGATTACTTACAGATAAGGAATCATAGCTCTTATGTAGAGTTAAGATTATCTTCTTAAAGGCATTATACTAGATTGGTGAGAATGGACAAGACCTTAGGTCTTTTGTTTTGTAGATGACTTATTATTCACATACGTGGATAATCATTTTTTTATCGAGTGTATAATGGATCCTTAAAATAGTGTGATCAAAAGGTTGAACAAACTTTGACCTATATTGATTATGGATTTCATATGAGGGTTTTGAATTAATGACAAGGTCATTAGATATTGTTTTTAAGGCTTGTGTAATTTACAATATGATTGGGAGTTCAGTTCTAGGTCTATAGTGGAATGGTCTTAAAAATTAGTGATCATGTGATTGAGTTATTTGGTATAAAATAATGATTACATGGATTCATTGGAGCCTAATTATATATATCTAATCAGTCCCTTTGCCAGTTCCATATAATACCTTAAAGATGGTAGTTGATCGGAAAATTCTTTTGTGACTTGGAATTTTGCATTTAGTGATGAAAAAAATATAGATCACCTTTACACAGGGTATAGGTGTTTTACTTTGTGTGTTGGAGGGGTAAAATTGTAATTTTGTATCATTCAATAAATAGGATAAATATTTAATTAATATTTATTTTGAAAGATAAGATTTGAAATTTAAATTAATTGTATTTGAATTTGAAATCCAAATATGAGATTAGTTTGAATTTTGAAAACATTGTCCTAAGCATTAGGAAGGTGGTATCCACATAGGATAACGATGGAAGATAAGATTTTCTCCTAATTTGAATTTGAATTTTGTTTTTGATAAGAGATTATCTAATAATTTGACTTTCAAGTAAAGTTACCATGATTTTATTTGAATTTGAATTGGAGTTGTGTAAAATTATCCATGTGGACAAAATTCAAAGATTTGTAGAGTTTAAAATTTGAATTAAATTTTGAATCAAAATTATCCGTTATGGCTGAAATTTCTAAAGGGAATCCCAGGATGAAAAATTTGGATTTTTTGTGGATAAGGTAAAGGAAAAATCTTGTTTGAATCCGATTTGAATTTTGAATCTCCTCACTCCATGGTGACTGAATTTTGGTAGGGAAATTTCCCTGAAGAGAATCGGTTTTAGAGGGAAAGAGGAGAGAGAAATGCTGGAATTCTATTTGAATTTTGAATTCTCCTTGCTTTGAGGTGACAGAAATTTTTGAGGGGATTTTCCCTGTAGAAGGATCGGCCTTAGGGTTGAATGAGAGAGAGAAAAATCTTTTCTTGATCCAATTCAAAATTCAAAAGTCATTTTATGCAATTTTATAAATAGGGGTTTCGATACTCCTATTTTCTTTAGACCATAGACTCTCGATTGAGCAAGTTTATTGTTGCACAAGTCATATGACAATAAATTCTTAGATATCTGGATGGTCGAAAGGAGACAAGCCGCACTGAGTACCAATCGAGGAAATGGCAGCCTATATACTTAACTATCTTGGAATGGAGAATAGCAGAGAAGACTAGTTGGTTGAAACCCTTCCTGGTGTTGTCCTCTAGTGTTTCTGACAATGACTCCATATCGTAGGTGTTTTCTTTAAAAGGTAAATCTGATTGTTGATAATTTATTATATATGATAACATAGATTTTAACGATCTTAAAAAATTTTCTAAATATTCCGTTATGCACATTTTTCGTTTTTTTTTCCAACATTTAATTACCGTCATAACTCTAACTTTTGGCAAAATACCCATTTGACCCTCTAACATATTTTAACATTTTTCGACTGTTTCATATAGTTGGACAGCATTTCTGTTGTTAGTCAAATGTTTCCATTTTCTTCTGCCTACATTTTGGTAATCAGAGCTAGGTTAAAAAGATGGGGTCTTGAAACTTCTATCCTTTGTTTTCAAAAATACCCCTAGTGCTCTATTATGCACATCAAGATCTTTTTGGGCATTTTGGGAATACTGCTCCTCTGGGTACCTACCAAATACTATACTAGAGGCCTGAATTTATAGTTAAGTCAATCTCGATTGTAAATTATCTAAAATTCACAATATCTCATCACATTCGTGCCCTAAAACACTAATTTATTCATCAATTATGAAGTTTATTTTCTGTCTATTTTTGGAAAAAGTGTTCTCCATGAAACTTTTAGACAACACCAATATGAACAAATTTCATGTTTTAAATTTCTTCAAATTCAGCCTCTAATGCCTTGGTTTAGCAAAAAATCCTAGACTACACATACTTGCACACACTGTGTGTTAGGAATGCCTTAAGCAGAAAAGACATTTTAAATGTATTTCATTTATTTCGAATTGGATAATAAAATTATATTTAGAATTTATTCATTACGTTGTCATATGTGTTCATTCTATTTATATGTTAAAGTAAATGTAAACAAGTACGGTTCACTGATTGCTTGTATTAAATTGTTAGAATGTTACATACAATGAACTTTTGTATGAAAGAAGACAACATTTTAAAATAAGTAGTTTAATCTATAGTCCATAGTTATGAGGTTAGACTAAGCATCTATTTCATGTTAAGATTATTATGTTGTCTAAAGCCAATTTGGGGGGGACAGTTTGTCTTAATTGTTCAGAGCTTTGAATCCCGAGTAGAGACATAGATATATTGCTAGGTGGTGACATATCGGACTGGGACCAAAGTATCATTGATTTGCATAGTTTACTTTAGTGGATCATGTGACTTGTAATGTTCATTATGTAATAACCTTAATCCTGAGTAGATGAATCAGTTCATGTATATGACTTGTGTCCTTTGATGTTCCAATGGCTAAAGCGTCTCATAAGTAGTAAGCTTATAGACCAGTTTATTAGGTATATGACTTGTATACAATAGAGGGTTTATTTACAGAAATTAGAATCATAGCTCTAATATGGAGTAAAGGGTATTCTCTTAGAGGCATTATACTGGATTTGAAAATGAACAAGGCCTTCAGTTGTTTGCTGAGTAGATAACTTCTTATTTGCATATGGTGAATAATTATTTTCTTATTCAGTAGTATAATGGAACTTTAAGATAGCTTGATAGGTTGAATGGACTTTGACCTAAGGCTGATCAAGGATATTGTATGAAGGTTTTGCATATATGATAAGGTTATTGGATGATAGCTTATCACTGGCTTATGTAATATGGTATATAATTGGGAGTGCAGTTTTAGGTTTATAGTGGTGTTACTCTGAAATTATTGATCAATTTTGAATTCTATTTAAATTTTGAATCCTCCTTTCCCTAGTATGGCTGAATTTAACTAAGGATTTGGCCTAAAGGGAAAATCGATTTTTGACATTGAATGGGAAAGAAAAACTTTTCTTGGTCCAATTCAAAATTCAAAAGGTCACCTCATACAATATTATAAATAGGGGTCATTTCACTCTTATTTTCTTTAGACCATAGACTCTCGGATGAGTAGGCTTATTATTACACAAATCACTATAGTAATAAGTTCTTAAGAGATCTGGGTGGTCAGAAGGAGACAAGCCGTGCTACACACCGATCAAGAAACCGAGTGCCCATATACTCCACTATCTGGGAATTGGAGAATAGTAGAGAAAGCTACTTAGTTGAAGCCCCTCGGTCACTTCCTCTGGCATTCCTGGTATTTCCTCTGAAGGTATTATTGATCATTATTAATTTATTTTATATGGTAACATGAGTTTTTTAATGATCTTTGAAAAATTTTTAATATTCCACTACATACTCCAATGTTTTTTCCAACAAGTAGTATCAGAGTCAACTTGTGATTATGTCATATACATAAATTAAATGATCTTTTTTTTAGTCTCCTTTATATATGGATTTGATATTTAGAGAATGGCATTCTAGGATTCCTTTATATTGTTATCATAGATTATGTATGATGTATGTGTTTATTTTAATTTTTTAAAATTATTATAAGCATACTCGATTTTGTCAGTCATGGTTCTTTAGAATTTAGAAAAATTTTATTTAGGAATTTTTTTATAAACATGGGAGCAGTTTCATCACTGTAATTTTCTTATGGATTTTTATTTTTGTCTCTTAGAATTTTTTGGTTAGAATTTTCATACACCGGAAACGGTACAAGAAATTATTTTTCTCGAAGATTAAATTGAATTTAAAGATTGGAAATTTTTTTTGTGTGGAAAATTTCAATTTAATTAGGATTCATATTGTTTTTAGAGATCCTAATGGCCAAATTGGAATATGGAATGAAAATCGAGAATTGACCCCTTGGGTTGGCCACTAGCCTCAATGGGGCTACAACCTTTGCCCTTAGGTAGGAGGGACTATGGCAGCCCCTGTCCAAGGCTACAGCCTTATGGCTACAGGCTCTTCTTACAGCTAGGGGCGGTCGTGACCACCCAGGGGTTGCAACCCACGGTTGTAGGCACTGCTTACATCCTAGTGGGCTGCAGCCTGATAGGGCTATAGTAAGCCCTGTCGTGGGCTGCTAGGCCCCCCCGAGGGCTAGTAGCCCCTCTGAGGGCTAGGGTTGCCCACAGGTGCTGTGGGCCTTTGGCTCATGGCTCGATGGATTGAAGTTAAAAAATTTTTAATTTTTAAATTTGAGATTTAATTTTAAATTGTGTATAAAAATATGTAATTGTAAATTTAAATTTTGAAATTACATATTATTATGCATGAAATTTAAAATTGTTTAAAATTTGAATTTTGAATTTTAAATAATTTTGAGATGATAAATAAATAGAGAGGCTACATAAGGATGTATATGCGAAGATAGAGCGAAATTCAAGACCCAAAAAATATTTTGGATGGAATTTTGTAATCTTTAGTTTCTCTTTTTTCTAGGATAGGACCACGTCTTGGTTGTTTAAATTTTTCATCATATATTTTTCCTGTGATCTATTTTGGATGGATGAATATGTATTGATGGACGTACTGTATGCATATTTGATAACATGTCATACAGGATAAAAAAAATGCCACTCAAACTATATTGATCAAACATATTTTCGAAAACTTGCATGTTTTCTAAATATTGAGTGGGAGAGGCTTTCAAACAAAACCCACAGCCTCCATTATTGATCCATATGTGAAAGCATGGTAACGCCTTGCGTCAATTTGTCCTTGACCATACCCCTCGGTAGGTGTTTACCATCCCTAGTATACTAGTTTGGATCTTCTATATGGAAAATGTATTTGGGTATGATCCTATTCATGACCATCCCTCGGTCGCTTGGTAGGACGTGGATTGAACTACGTAAATAATGGTTATACATGTGAAAGATCGGTAATTTCTGCAACACGACTTAGGTACAAGCTAGTGTTTCTTTTTAAATTTTTCTGTAAAATGAAAATGAAAATGAACACTATGTTTGTTAAAAGACAAACAATAGTGTTAATAATGATAAATAAACCTTTTGGAAGATTCAAAATCTTCAAAAATGATCACTGGATAAAGTTCAGGCATGAAAGAATGATTACAAGCCAAAATGCTCAAAATTGAGTGATTTTGGTAACCGAAAAATATAGAAATAAGAAATGGCAAGTCAAAACTAAGATAAGTCATAAATAGACATTTTTAAGGTTTTTAGGACTGTCAGAATTGAATTAGATCAAACCAACAACATGGATGATTAAGTAAGCCCTCTGGCCCGCTTACTGAGAAATTTGATTAGTTTGACTATCAATCAAAAGTTTGACCAAGATTAGGTCATAAAAGGAAGTTTAGGGTGTACAATACTCAAACAAATCTTATGGTATAGAATGATCTAATGGATAGGGTTTAAAGAGGCGTCCAATGGTTAGGATTCAAAGTCAACAAGAAATAGTCAAAAAGTGAACACGAAAAGCCAAGATTAACCTAGAATCTTCTAACACTCTTCAAGGCAGCGTATTTTCAAACAAGAAAGTGGCAAATCAGCCACAACTTTTGATAATACCAATTTGACCCTAAGAAATTGCTAAAAAGTCCTTAAAAAGTTTACAAATTGGTCGCTAGGAAAATTGCTAAGTGGTCCTTAATTTTATTTATATAAGGGGACTGTTATTAAGTGAAGAAAAAATTAGAAAACTCAGCCATCATGTTGCCCAAAAGCTACTGTGTTCATCCTTCCCCATCTAAGCCAAAATTTCTTTAAACTTTATTCATCGAATTGTGATAAAAACCTCCACCGATCGTGTATTCGATACTATCGTGAGGTAAGGATTGTTATCCAAAGTTTTGATTGAAATTTTGATGAAAATATTCATGTGTTATGAGACTGAATTGGTTAGGGAATTTTACGTTAAAATTTTGTTAGCTTAGCGATTAAAATGTTAGGTAAACACGTGAATTGATTGGTGTTTGATTTGAATGAAAGTTTGAATGTTTGGAAGCTTGAAATTTGAATTTTATCTATGGAAGACGTAGAAACATCCAAGGGTTAGGCTTGTGAAAAACAAGTTTAGTGAAGAAAAATTATAAGCTTGATCATGGGTATAAAAACCATGGGTTAAACTTTATGTGTGGAAAAAGTTATTGAGTGAAAAATAGTGGATTATAACGTTGAGGATAAGTTTATGTGTATGTAAATGTTTTACGTAAAAAGTTTTGAACTTTTGCATAAAATTAAGCTTTTGGTATAGTAATTGGCAGGTTTATAGATTAATGGCATCAATGGTATGCTGAATATGTGAAAAAGTAAGCGAAAATGCTACCTGAGTGCAGTTTTATGCCTAGGGTATTTTTAGAAATGATGATAAAATATAACATTAGATAGATAAACCCGAGCCTTGGTTATTTTAGAACAAGAAAAGAAGGACAGGTGTTTTAAGGATCAATAAAATGTCCGTTCGAGATCCCAAAATGTTAGAAAAAGAAGAAAAAAGACATAGGTGTCAGAAAAAACAACCTAGGCATCATATTGATGAATAGTAAAAATTATCGTAAATAATACTGTGATGAAATATTTGGGATGATAAATGGTTATTTTTAAGATGTTTGAAGACCGATTGTTGGAACAAAATGTAAGAATGAAATGTTTATGAATGAAAAATCCGCTAGGGGTAAAATGGTCATTTTGCTAAAAATTAGCGGAAAAGTTGAGAATGGGATGTTAAACCCCTAAGTTCGTCATTAGGAATTGAACTTAGAATTTTTATGTTATTGTTAAGTTTTAAGTATGAAATAAACATTGAAAGTGATCGTTGATTATTTAGGTTATAGGAAACTTGACAAGTGATGGGAAAGGATATTTAGAAAACTCAAGGAAGCTTACACTAGCTTAAATACTGTAAGTACAAACATTTACTTGTCTACCCATGAACTGACTTGCCATATGAATGTATTATGATACGATACTATGATACGATGTTATGATATGTTTCTGAATGAGATGTTCATGAAAGAAATGTTTTATGAAATGTTATGAAATAAATGTTTATAAATGAAATGTTTTATGAAATGCTCATGAAAGAAATGCTTTATGAAATGATAAAGAAGTTTCTGCCCATGTATTTTATAAAAGTTGTGCATTTGTGACATGAAATTTTAGTATGTTCACCAAGTCAGAAAGAATGACAAGTTAAAGTAAAGAAAGATAAAAACAAGTAAGATAATAAGACTAAAGACTTAAATGTTGGTGTACAGGCCTATGTATAAGGTGAGGTTTCGTGTTTATGGCTATCACTACAGTATGGCGCTCCCTCCGGATAAGGTGAGGTAGTTAAAGGTTAAAGGTTAAAGTTTGGCCATGACGTTAAGGTTGGTGGGTCGCTCTCCCTCCCTTCGTTGGTCTGCGCACATATGGTACAACCATCAACGAGGCCCACAAGTGAAACTAAAGTAAAGTAAAGAAAAGAAAAGAACAGAATGATATGAAAGAAAGAAAGAACAATGAAAATGAAAGAACTAAAGATAAGTTAGCATAATGAGACTGACATAAGTTGACATGCATATGCAATGTTCTGTGTGTATGTTTGTACTTATTGAGTTTTACCTCACATGTCCGTTTGTGGTATAGGTAATATAGGTAAGCAGTTTACACGCTGAAAGGTGTAACTGATGGCCTGGCAGATAGATTCTTGGGATGTCATGGATAGGGAAGGGTTCTGCTATGTTTTTCCCCATTGCAAAGAAATGTATATGTTATGTAAAGGAAAACTAGACAATTATGAATACATGTTTATATCTTTAAAGTATTTTAAAGGAACAAGAATGTATATATGTTATGGATTATGAAACGTTATGAATGGAAAAAACTAGTAATTAAATTGGGGGTTTTTATGATAGAGATTGTCTAACTTAGAAAATGTTTTCTAGCATAACAAAACCCTTTTCAAAAAATATATATGGATGTGTTTTAGAAAACTTATATTTTTATTAAGCTATAAAAAAAATTCTTATGGTTTTTCAAACACGGATCCTTAAATTAGAAAGTAAGACTATGATATGTAAGAAGTTAAGTAGTCGATGACCTGAGCGAGTCGCATCACCGATAGTTTGGTATCAGAGCGATGATTCTTTCATCGACCTTTTATGACATCTCAAATATCTGGCTCTGCACAGTCCAAGCGTGTTAGTATTTTATTTAGTTATTGTCATGGCATTTACAGGAAATTCCATTGTTAAGCTTGTTTGTTTTTGAATCGCCAACGTTATGAATAGACCATCAACTTCACTACCCCAGCGATCTATTTGACTGTCTAAGGTTTGGACAAAACCACCAATACCACCACTAGAGAGGAGATAAAACCAACAATCGCGAGTCGTGGAGCCACCTCCAGTAGATAGAGAGGTCCATCAGGTCATGATGAGAGGTTAAGTGGGAGCTTGAGTAACAATTAGCGCTGCCACGGCATCTTACGTGTGCCATTTGCCTATGTATGATAGGAAACCTTAACCAACCAAATTAAGGAACTGGTTACATCAGATGGAGTATATCATAAGGGCTTGCGATATAGATCGCAGTAGTGGGTGTTGCTTACTACAAGTCACCTAGAGGATGATGCGGTAGTATTCTGGCAACACTTGGGTGAGAACTTGATTTCTGAAATGACTTAGGAAGAGTTTTGTGAGGTCCTCACCATACAATTTTACCTGAAGAGGTGCCTTTGCCACCAGCACTAAAGGATGGAAAAGGTGCTGACTACATTTACTGTACCATCGGGAGTGGATGCAAGAGTTAGACTAGAGATGACTCCTTATACGATAGCATGAGAATATGTTTTCAAGGCTTAAAATTTCCATATTTTGCTAGAGGACATTATTGACACTTACACCACCAGATTTTATAAGGAACTTTTCACCAATTGCCCAATAACCCTATCTGATAAGGAAAAGTGTAAGATTATCTAGAAAGGTTTACCCACCATTTACCGCCAGCATACTTATCCTTGAGTGGGATACACGTTAGATCAATTCTTCGTGGAAGTAGGCGAATTAAAAGAGTTGATATACGGGATCAATATGAAAGGAGGTGAAAAGAGTGAGAATGGTGTCAATTAATAAATTCATGGGAGTAAATCACAGGAACTTCATGACAATAGGCTAGAGAAGAAGAGAACTAGACTGATGGGTTCGATGAGGATCCAAAAGAACTTCCACTCGAGCAAGATGATGAATGAAATTATATGTATATAAAAGAAAAAGAAGTAGTCAGGTTCCTATGAATGTTTATAATGAGAGACTAAAAGGCGCTGATGACTACGAATGACATATATGTATAAAAAAATGATATATTGAACAATTATGTATGTATGATGTAAGAAATGATATATAGAAAGTATATGGAAAGTTCATGCAAAGAGATGTTATGAGGAAAAAAGAATGATCATAAGAATATGACATGTAAATCAAGTACTAGAGAAATTTAATTATTTCTCATGTGCACTAAATCATGTCGCTATTTTTTGTTAGTACACAGCAACATGGTTTAAACATGAGCCTTAACAGTTAGGCCAATGTAAGGAAATGCCCTAAGCATGAAAGACATTTTAATGTATTTCGTTTATTTTAAATTGGATAATAAAATTATACTTAGAGGTTATTCATTACATTACTGTATGTCCTCATTTTATTTACATGTTAAAGTAAATGTAAGCAAATATGGTTCACTGACTGCTTGGGTTAAACTGTTAGAATATTGCATGCAATAGACTTTTTTCTACAAGAAGACAATGTTCTAAAGTAAGCAGTCTAAATTATAGTCCATAGTCTATGGGATTAGACCAAGCATCTAACTCATGTTAAGACTATTACATTGTCCAAAGCTATGGTGGGGACGATTTGTCTTAACTGTCCAGAACATAGACTCCCGAGTAGAGACATAGATATGTTGCTTAGTAGTGACATATTGGAACGGGACTATGCTATGAGTAGATCAATCTGCTTTTGATGTTCATTATACAATAACCTTAATCCTGAGTAGATGAAGTACTTCATGTATATGACTTGTGTACTTTGATGTTCTAATGACTAAAGCGTTTCAGAGGTAGTAAGCTTATAAACCAGTTCATTGGGTGCATGACTTATGTACGATGAAGGGTTTGTTTATAGATATAGGAATCATAGCTCTAATAAGGAGTTAAGGGTACCCTCTTAAAGACATTATATTGGATGTGAAAATGGACAAGGTCTTGGGTCATCGACTAGGCGGATGACTTCTTATTCACACATGGTGAATAATCATTTTCTTATTCGGTAGTATAATAGAACTTTAAGATAGCTTGATTAGTAGGTTAAATGGACTTTGACCTAAGGCTGATTATGGACATCATATGAGGGTTTTATGTACATGACAAGGTCATTGGACAATAGCTTGTCACAAGCTTTTGTAATACGATATATAATTGGGAGTTCAGTTTTAGGTTTATAGTAGTATAACTCTGAAATTAGTGATCATATGATTGAGTTGTTCAGTACAGAATGATGATCATATGAACTCACGAGAGCCCGATTATATATGTCTAAGTGATCCCTTTACTAGCTCCATATAATTCCTTAACTGATGGCAAATTGATCAGGGTATACTTATTGGCTTGTTGTCTTGTATGGATATAGGTGGTGTTCATATAGGATAAGGGTGGAAGACAAGATTCTCTTGTTGAATTCAAATTTTATTTTGGATAAGAGATTATACAATTATTCGAATTCCAAATAAAGTTGCCATGATTTAATTTGAGTTTGAATTGGAGTTGTGGAAAATTATCCATGAGGGTAAATTTTGAAATACAAGTTTTTTTATGGAGTTTGAAATATGAAATTGAAATTTAAATTTGAAATTTGAATTTGATATTTGAATTTTATATTTAAATTTAAAATTTGAAACTTAAAATTTGAATTTGAAATTTAAATTTGAAATTTGTATTTACAGTTTGAATTTTAAAATCTGAACTTTGAAATTTGAATTCAAATTTTGAATCACAAATCAAGTGGTAACTGAATTTTGTTGTGGATAATTCCACATGGTAAATTCGGTTTTCTTATAGATAAGAGAGAGAAAGATCTTGTTTGAATCTTACTTGAATTTTGAATCCCAATCCCTTTAGATGTGGCCGAATTTGTTGAAGCTATCACACCCTAGGAGGATTCAGTTTTTATGGATAAGGATGAAGGAGAATTCAAGTCACAATCCTATTTAAATTTTGAATCTCTTCCTCACATGGTGCAACAAAATTTCTCTATGGATAATGCTAAGGGAGAACCAGTTTTTTGTGGATAAGGGTGAGATGAAATTAAAGTTAAAAATCCTATTTAAATTTTGATTCCCCTCACACTTAAAATGGCTGAATCTAGCCAGGTGTTTTGGCTTTGGAGAAATCAATTTTAGTGGATAAACGAGGAGATAAAATTTAAGTTAAAATCCTGTTTGAATTTTGAATACAAAATCTTTCCTAGTGTGGCGGAAATTGATCATGATCTTGGCCTAAGGAAGAGCTCGGATTTTGTGTGGAAAAGAGAGAGAAAATCTTCTCTTGGTTCAATTCAAATTCAAGGAATCACCTCATGCAAAACTATAAACAGGGGTCCTACCACTCCAATTCTCTCAGACCACAGACTTTCGGGTGAACAGGATTATTGTTGCAGTAATCACCGTGACAATAAGTTCTTAAGAGATATGAGTTTTTGGAAGAAGACTAGCAGTGCTAGTATACCGATCGAGAATCTGAGTGCCCACACACTTTGCCGTCCGGGAATTGGAGAATAGTAAAGAAGGCTAGTTGGTTGAAACCCTCTGGTCATTCTCCTCCTGCATCCTTGGCGTCCTCTGAAGGTATAAATTTATTGTTGTTAGTTTATTATATATGACATCACGAGATATTTAACGATCTTTTTTGTAATCCCGCTATGCTATTTTTGTTGATTTTTCTTACAACTGGTATCCAAGCCAATTCGTGATTCTGTCATGTACATAATTAGACAATTGCTTAGTCTCTTTAATGTATGGATTTGATATTTAGAGAGTAGCATTCTAGGATTCCTTTATATTGTTATCATGGATTACGTATGGAGTATGCGGTTATTTTAATTTTTTAAATTATTATAAGCATGTTTAATTTTTATCGGTTTTGGTTCCATAGAATTTTGAAAAATTGTATCTAGGATTTTTCATGTAACTATGGGAGCAGTCTATTATCAACATAATTTTCCCATGGATTTTATTTTTCGTTTCCTAGAATTTTTATGATTAGAATTTTGTGCATTGGAAACGGTATAGGAATTTTTTTATGTAATTATTCTCGGAGGAGATTGAAGATTTAAGACCATAATTTATTTTTCCCAAAAGTTAAATTTAATTAGAAGATTGAAAAATTTTTTGTGTGGAAAATTTCAATTTAATTAGGATTCAAATTAATTTTTGGATATCCTAATGGGTAAATTAGAATATAGCATAAAAATCGAGGCTCGACTCCTCGGGATAGGCCATCGGCCTTGGTGGGGCTGCAGCCCCTGCCCTCGGGCAGGATAAGGCTACGACAGCCCCTGCCCAAAGCTGGACCACCCATGGCCACAGGCTATGCCTGCAGCCAAGGGTGGCCGTGGCCCACTCAGGGGCTGCTAAGGCCCCAGGCCTGCAGGCTCGGGCTATTGTGGCCCTCCTGGGGTGTAGCCCGTGGCTGCAGGTGCTGCCCGTAGCCTGATGGGCTGTTGCAACCACTCAGGAGGTGCAGCCCATGGCTACAAGCTGCGCCTGTAGCCCGGCAGGGCTGCACCGGGCCTGGCCGTGGGCTTCCAGCCCTCCCGAGGGCTGGGGCTACCCACGACAACTGCAGGTTCTCGGGCCCATGGGCTGACGGGCCAAAAGATGGAAAATTTCAATTTTTGAATTTAAGATTTAATTTTAAATCATGTATAAAAATATATAATTGAAAATTTTAAATTTTTGAAATTACATAATATTATACATGAAAATATGTAATTGAAGAGACTATATGAAGATGGATACAAGAAGATGGAGCAAAAATTCAAGACCCAAAAAATGCTTTGGATGGAATTTTGTAATCTTTAATTTTTTCTTTATTCTAGGATAGGACCATGGCTTGGTTATTTAACTTCTCTAGCATTTATTTTTTCTTTGATATGTCTGTGACGCCCCGTGCCCTCAGTGGCCCGGACCGTCACTTAAAACTATTACTTGCTTTAACTTTTACTTATACTTCTTCTTTAAAACCGATACTTAAATTTGTTGAATTTGATACCATAAATTAAGAGGAATTTTTTTTGATTATATACGCGTACGTATTTACTATTCACGTATGTATACTATTAAAATGCGGAATTTGAAAAACATAAGGATTTCAATTATACATACACACTTATATACTTGTTTAACTGATTACTATACACCAAATACTATTTAAATATACTATTCATGCATATACTGTTTGCTGTTTCAAAATACCATTTAATTTTTACTATTCAAAATATTATTTAACTGTCACCATTCAAAATACTGTTTACTCATACTGTGCGGAAGAATACTCGTGATATATGTATAACCTCATCCTTACATCCGCCTCCGTCGCCATCATTGCCCTTTTATGTTTACGCTATAGGACGCTTACCTACAGCATGAACATACTCCGTGAGCTTTACGCCCAGTAAGTACAACATGTTTAAACATACACATACTTAAAATCATGGAAGCACACCAGTCATCACAGATACCATATAACATATCATATATCATAGCATCATTTACCACATCATAGAATACATCATCACGTATTGAATGCATAACATAGCATACCTTATACTGAATGCATTTTATGGGAACTAGAAGCATAAGGAACTAATGCATACGGTGATCAATGCATGACCCGGTTATGTTTATTTATGCTTCAATATCTTCTTTTTCTTTATCTTGTCTACTCTGGGCCCCTGTGTCAGTACCGAGTGCATGCAGACCAACGGTAATGCCAAGGTCACTAAATAGTTTGGAAGACCATCAACGGATGCTCAACTCTCTACCTTATCTTACTTTAACTCTGAAAACCCTTTCAACGGAAAGAGCTGGTACGACACGCCTATTAAATTCCATCTTACTTATCTGTTCTAGCCATGTGCTTTTCTAAGCTATCCCAAGGCCTATGCGGCAGGGACGTATGGCTTCTATCTTGTTCTTTCATCAATCTACTCGATTATAAAACTATATGCTCTTATGTATGCCATGCAACATCGTGTGCATGATACAAATTTAAAATACTGGAAAACCATCATTTTAAATTCATTTTATTCATGTTATAGGCGGAGTTGTGCTTACCTGTCAATGGACAGTTTATACTCTCGCCTTCGTCACAATACAGGTATCTCCCTGTAATCATAATGCATTTCATTAATATTCACTCTTAGGTCACTGTGGTCATTAGTGACTAATAAAAACTCTATCGTTAGTGATACCGATCCTTATCGGTACTAATTGCCCTCTTCTTAAGAATTTGATTTTCTAATTTTTAATCATGGTTAATTAATTTATTTACCCAACAAATTAATTAACGTCGCTCTTAGGTCACTCCATCGTTGTGTGGTACCAATGCCTATCAATACCCAACTGCTCTGCTTTGAAAATTTTGATATCTAATTTCTAATCGTGCTTGATTAATTTGTCTACTTGACAAATTAATCACTGTCTCTCACTATCCCGTTCAGACTTGGTCCTTGACTGGCAAACCGACCAGCCAACTGACCGAATACCTCGCGTATTGACCATTTAGCCTATGAGGTTACTTTTACCGATTTAACCACTCCAAATTTTATGCTTAGCTCATACCCGTCCAGCAGGTGGTACTCTTCCAACATAGGGGTTGTTTTCTTACATTTCGAGATTTCTAATTGGGTGGTTCACTAATCCTTAAAACGTCCGTCCTTCTTTCCTGAACCTAGGTCATCGAGGGGGGCTCGGGTTTCCATTTGGATCACATTTTCACCCCTCGTTTCCTAAAATACCCCTTTGTGCCATTTTAGAAATTTCGACAGCATTTTCGCTTAATTTTTTGGGTTTCCGGCGTTTAGGAAACGCCTCATAATCATCTAACCTATTCTAACCTGCCATGTACTAAACCAGAGGCCTAATTTTTACGTAAAAGCTTAGCTTTTTACGTAAAAATATTCACATTTCCTCACATTCTCTTTTTCAACATTTCTTCCCTTTTTTTAACAATTCCTCAAGTCAGTAAACCATAATTAATACATAATTATTCCAATAATAAAATGAAGAATCAAGGGGTCAAAACTACTACCAAAATCATTCCCGTCGGCAGTCGAACGAACCGTTCAGTCTTGACCGCACAATCTTTGAATCGGCGTTCTTCACTTTTGAAACTCTGGTTTGTAAATCTGATGCCACAGATGTGTCCGGAACATCGAAAATAGGCCAACGAGCCATTCTTCAATTTTTGGTCTCCGGTCGCCGTTGACCGGCCATTGACCACTGTGGCGATGGAAGTGGCGACCACTATCTTGAAGAGCTCGACGAGAGGAACCCATTGGTGGTGTCAATTTCACCAATCGAGGCTCCTATCATCAGAAACCTGGCTTTGAAGATCAGCGACGGCGGTGGTCGTTAGATCTCCGTTTTCCGGCGTCGTTGCCAAAAATTGATTTGGGGCTTTTGTTCTACATGTTGTTCTGAGCATTTTGGTACCCACCTTGCAACTCAACTCCGCCGGAATAGTCAGATTCCACGACGGTGACGAGCAAGTTTGGGAGGCCGATCCAGCGGTTGTTGACGTGAAATGAAGCTAGGTTTTGTTCTACTCTTCATCACGAATCCGTAGGGACCAGAATCGTGGCATTTGGACGTCGGACGGTGAAGATACGACGGTTTGAAATTCCGCCACCGACGGTTTTCGAGCGGCGTGTGTGCCTTCCTCTGGCGTCGGTTCAGTCGACTCGGCACACCATTGGAATCAGCTCGTCGAGAGCTTTCCAATGGTACTGGCGGTGTCAAAAACAGAGGTCGGATTCGATCGGTGGTTATCGTTCATCTACGGATGTTGTGGGGGAGAAAAAGAAGATAAGTATAAAATTATGGGGCTATTTTCACAATAATCCAGAATTTCACCCCTTTATACTAATTTTTTTGAAAAATTTTAAGATAGGCTATACTGACTAATTTGGGCATGCTCAACCCAAATATATCAGTTTTATCTTCATCCAAGGTCGTCTCGACCAGTTTTCTGATACTGCATGGTTCCCGATCAAAAATTAGTTTTTATGCTCAAATGACTAATTTGAGCATTCTGATTCCAAATATATCAGTTTTATATTAAGAAAATGTCATCTTGACTAATTTCTTGATACTGTGGTTAGGCCTACACTGTGTTGACACTGCGCATGCATAACGCGGTGTTTTCACGCGAAATTTCAAACATAGTCTCCCTTGACTAATTTGGACGAGTTGATTTTAAATTTATCAGTTTTACGTCCATCTGAAGTCTTCTAGACCAGTTTTCGAGATCTGTATGACCCCATCTCGGAAAACGTGTCAGGTGCTCGATTGACTAATTTGGGTGTCCTGAGTCTAAATATATCAGTTTCGGGACGAGAAAAGGTCATCTTGACCCTCATCCTGATACTGTGTATCTCTCAAACAAAATCTACATTTTGTGCTCAATTGACCAGATTGAGCCTGCTAACTATTAATATATTAGTTTTATGCCAGATTAAAGCTGTCTTGGCCATCAACCTGACACTATGTTTTCCACTATTCACTATTTACTATTTACTATTTTCTGTCTGACTGACTAGTTTAAGCGTTCTGACTCCGATTTTGTCAGTCACTAGATGAGAAGAGGTCATCTAGATGCTTTTCTCGATACTGTACATCTATTAGGGCAATTATCGTACTATGCTCAGATGACCAGTCTTAGTGTATTGATGACTGGCTCATCAGTTCTGTATCATAAAATGGTCGTTTGGACCGGTTTCTTGATGTTATGTATCTCAACACACACTCATATAATAGGATGGACTGATTTCACTGTCGATTACCCTTTTCACTGCATGAATAGTAATTAAACATTACTATACCCGTTTAATTCATTCAATTGAAAAGCACACTGTGTTTATTAACTTAATTACATCATTACATAGTAATTAAGTTTCACAATTCATGAGAGTCATTACAGCGGCTCTCGGCTCATTACACAGCCTTCTACACGGACTCTTACACGGGCGTGTGTAAGGCAACACGGGCGTGTACATTTCAGACACGGGCATGTACTAGTTGAGACTATTCAACACGACCATGTCTTTGAAACACATTCATTTAATCGAGCAATACACGACCTCTTACACGGCTGTGTACTTGATCGTGTTACACTACACGGCCATGTACACTCACACGGCTACTAACAGATACACAGTCCGAATGGCACACGGTCACTCACATGGCCGGGTACCTAACCGTGTTACTTAAATTTGCACAAAAATGCATTAAATTATGTCCATTTTATTCCTTAATGACTTATTACAGGTAAGTAGGTGCCATGAAAATGGCGGTCATTACAACCTACCCTCCTTACAAAATTTTCGTCCTCGAAAATTAGAAAAATTCCGGGAAGTCTCTTCTCATGTCTTCTTCCTATTCTCATGTAGCTTCCTCAACACTATGATTCTACCACAACACTTTTACTAGTGGTATACTTTATTCCTAAGTACTTTCTCCTCTCTGACTAGGATCCGTACGGGTCTCTCCTCGTATGTCGGATCAGCGTATACTACAACGGATTCTTGGCTAAGAACATGGGAGCTGTCTGGCACGTACTTCTTCAACATCAAGACGTGAAAGACGTTGTGCACTGTAGTTAACTCGGGAGGAAGCGCTAGTGTATAAGCCACCTTCCCGACTTTCTCTATTATCTCGAGGGTCCTATGTACCTAGGACTGAGCTTTCCTTTCCTTTCAAACCGCATCACCCCTTTCATGGGTGCTGCCTTGATAAAGACCAAGTCTCTTACTTGAAACTCGAGGGGTCTACGTCGCTTATTGTCAAAATTCTTTTGTCGACTGTGCGCTGTATCTAACGTTTCTCGTATCAGCTTCACGTCTGCCATGGTATTCTTGATGATGTCCGAGCTAATTAGTTGTTTCTCTCCAGTCTCGTACTAATGAGCTAGAGATCTACATTTCCTTCCACAAAGTGTCTCGTACGGTGCCATTCCTATCGAGGAATGGTAATTGCTGTTGTACGAGAACTCGCTCGATGGTAGCTTCTGATTCCAATTTCCTTTGAAGTCTAGGACGTAGGTCTCAACATGTCCTCTAACATCTGTATGGTTCTCTTAGACTAACTGTCGGTCTGAGGATAAAATGTTATGCTGAACTCCCACTTGGACCGTAATGCGACTTGAACGCTTTGCCAAAATTTAGAGGTAAAGCGTCACTATTATCTGAGACAATCGACTTTGGTACTTCGTCCAGTTTTACGAACTGAGCCACATAGATTTCTACTAGTCGTTCCATCGAGTAGCTAACTTTTATCGTAAGAAATTTGGCTGATTTCGTCAATCTAACTACGATCACCAGATTATATTGTTGCTGTTGGAGGTCCTTGGCAGTCTGGCTATGAAATTCATCGTAATCTGGTGCCATTTCCACTCAGGTAGCTTAATTTTCTACGATTATCCTGCTGGATGCTGGTGTTCTGCCTTAACCTTCTGGCACGTAAGGTATCCGGTGGTGAACTCGACAATGTCATTCTTCATTCCAAGTCACCAAAAGCTTTCCTTCAGGTACTTGTACATCTTATTCGCCACCAGATGTACGGAATATGACGTCTCGTAAGGTTCCAAAAGGACTCACTTCGTGAGTTCTTCATCTTTCATAACACACACTCTATCTCTGTAGTAGAGTATGCCATCTGTAGGGATCCTAAACTCTGAACCCTTGTCCTCCGTAGCTTCCTTTCTGGACTTGAGCAGGGACAAATCGAATCCTTGATCGATCTTGATCTCTTCTTGGAGCGTCGATTGGAGGGTCATGTTAAACAATCTCCCTGTCAAAATCTTGATCTCGCTATCGTATAGCTCCTTTGTAGCGCTCCTGACCTGGTTTCAGATGCGTCGCTATAAATCACAAAGCTTCCCTGACCAGCATTTGGAATGGTCAGTATTGGAGTGCTTGTGAGTCTTCGTTTTAGCTCTTGAAAGCTTTTCTCACACTTGTCGGTCCACTCATACCTCTTTCCCTTCTTGGTGAGCACTATGAATGGTGCGGCTAGCCTTGAAAAACCCTCGACAAAATGTCGGTAGTATCCCATTAAGCCTAGGAAGCTGTGAACCTTCGTCACGTTTCTCGGAGCTGGCCACGCGCTAACTACGTCAATTTTAGTCAGGTCCAAAAATACTCCTTTCTTGGGGTCTACGTGACCTAGGAAATGGACCTTCTCCAATCAGAACTCGTACTTGGAGAACTTGGCGTATAGCTGATGGTCCTGTTACATGCGCAAAATGATCCTTAAGTGCTCTTCGTGCTCTTCCTGTTAGGAAATGCCCTAAGCATTAGAGACATTTTGATGTATTTATTTTGAACTGGATAATAAAATTATATATATAGAGGTTATTCATTACATTGCTATCTGTCCTCGTTTTATTTACGTGTTAAAGTAAATGTAAGCAAATATGGCTCTCTGACTGCTTGTGTTAAACTGTTAGAACATTGCATGCAATGGACTTTTTTATGCGAGAAGACAATGTTTTAAAGTAAGTGGTCTAAACTATGGTCTGTAGTCTATGGGGTTAGACCAAGCATCTAACTCATGTTAAGACTATTATGTTGTCTAAAGCCTTGGAGGGGACGGTTTGTCTTGACTGTCTGGAGCTGGACTCCCAAGTAGAGACATAGATATGTTGCTTGGTGGTGACATATTAGACCGGGACTAAAGCGTGATTGATCTACAAAGTCTGCTTTGAGTGGATCGATCTGCTTTTTACGTTCATTGTGCAGTAACCTTAATCCTGAGTAAATGAACAGCTTTATGTATATGACTTGTGTACTTTGATGTTCCAATGGCTAAAGCGTCTCAGAGGTAGTAAGCTTATAGACCAGTTCGTTGGGTGCACGACTTGTATACGATGAAGGGTTCATTTATAGATATCGGAATCATAACTCTAATAAGGAGTTAAGGGTATCCTCTTAAAGGCATTATATAGAATGTAAAAATGGACAAGACCTTGGGTCGTTTGCTGGGTGGATGACTTCTTATTCACATATGGTGAATAATCATTTTCTTTATTCGGTAGTATAATGGAACTTTAAGATAGCCTGATCAGTAGGATTAAACAGACTTTGGCCTAAGGCTGATTATGGATATCTTATTAGGGTTTTGCATACATGATAAGGTCATTAGACGATAGCTTGTCACAGGCTTATGTAATACGGTATATAATTGGGAGTTCAGTTTTAGGTTTATAGTGGTGTGACTCTCAAATTAGTGATCATATGATTGAGTTGTTCAGTAAAGAATGATGATCATATGGATTTACGGGAGCCCGATTATATATGTCCAATTAGTCCCTCTACTAGCTCCACATAATTCCTTAACATTTGGCAAAATTGATCTGTGTATGCTATTGGCTAGTTTATGCATGGATGGTGTTGACATAGGATTAGGATGGTCGACAAGATTCTCTCCGGTTGGATTCAGATTTTGTTTTAGATAATAGAGTACATAATTATTCGAACTCCAAATAAAGTTGTCATGATTTTATTTGAGATTGGATTGAAGTTGTAGAAAATTATCCATGAGAACAAGAATTTGAAATACAACTGTTTTGTGGAATTTGAAATTTGAAATTTGAAATTTGAAATTTGAATTTGAAATTTGAATTTGAAATTTAAATTTGAAATTCAAATTTGAAATTTGAAATTTGAAATTGAAATTGAAATTTGAAATTTGAAGTTTGAAATTTGAAATTTGAATTTGAAATTTGAATTTGAAATTTGAAATTTGAAATTGAAATTTGAATTTGAAATTTGAAATTCGAATTTTGAATCACAGTCCAAGTAGGATTCGAATTTCTTGTAGTAAATCCACAAGGAATAAAATTCGAATTTGAGTTGGATATGGAGAGGAAAATCTTGTTTGAATCCTACTTGAATTTTGAATCCAAATCCTAACCAAACATGGACGAAAATTTTGAGGATTATCCTCAATGAATTTTCAGATTTTTGTGGATAAGGTTCAAGGAAAAATTCAAGTTTCAATCCCAATTGAATTTGGATTCTTTCCTCCCTGATTATGGCCGAAAATTTGAGGAAGATCTCCTAGGAGATTTTCGGTTATTTTGGATAAGGGTGAGATAAGATTCAAGCTTGAAAATCCTCGTGAATTTTTTATTCTTCCTTATCCAAAAGTGGCCGAATTTTTATGGGGATTTTCCCCTTGGATTTTCAGATTTTTTGGTTGAAAAAGGAAGATAAGATTCATGTTAAAATCTTGTTTGAATTTGGATTGGATAATCTTCAATAATGGCTGAAATTTGTTGGGATTTTCCCTTGGATAATTTCAGATTTTATGGTTGTGGATAAGGGAGAATATCTTCTCCTAATCCAATTCGAATTCAGAGAATCACCTCATGCAGGTCTATAAATAGAGATCCTGCCACTTCAGTTCTCTTAGACCACAGACTCTCAGGTGAGCAGGCTTATTGTTGCATAACTCACTGTGACAATAAGTTCTTTAGAGATTTGGGTGATCGGAAGAAGACTAGCAGTGCTAGCATACCGATCGAGGTTCAGAGTGCCCACACACTCAGCCATTCGGGAATTGGAGAATAGTAGAGAAGGCTAGTTGGTTGAAGCCCTCCGGTCATTCTCCTCCTGTAGATTGGCATCCTTGAGGTATGAGTTTTAATTATTGTTGGTTTATTGTATATGGCATCATGAGATATTTAACGATATGAAAAATTTTTATTGTTCCGCTGCGCCACTCTGATACGTTTTTATCGATTTAATTTCCTACACTTCCTTCGTCTTAGAGTGTATAAGTATGTCATCGATGAACACAATGACAAACTTATCCAAATAGTCCTTGAACACGTGGTTCATCCAGTTCATGAAAGCTGCTGGCGCGTCCGTCAATCTAAGTGACATAAACAGAAATTTGTAATGTCCGTACCGCGTTTGAAAGGCTATTTTAGGTACATCTTCATTCCTGATTCATAGTTGATGATACTCGGAACATAGATCGATCTTTGAGAACACTGTAGCATCTCGGAGTTGATCAAATAGATCGTTAACTCACGGCAACAGATGCTTGTTCTTAATCGTAATCCTGTTCAACTCTCTGTAGTCGATGCACATTCTCAGTGGTCCATCTTTCTTCTTCATGAATGGTACGGGTGCTCCCCAGGGTGAAGAGTTCTATCGAGTGAATCCCTTTCCTATGTAGTCTTTTAGCTGGGCTTGGAGCTCTTTTGGCTCTGTAGGGCCCATGTTGTATAGGGCCTTGGAGATGAGGGCTGATTCTGGTAAACGTTCAGTCTCGAACGAGATGTCGTACTCTGATGAGAGTTCTAAAAGACATTCTAGAAATATCTCCATGAATTCGTTGACTATCGACACGCTCTCGGGTCCTATCTCTATTCCTCGAGTCTTATCTGCTACGTATACTAGGAAGTCCGTGCATCCACTGGATAGCATCTCGTGAGCCTTCACTGCTAATATCATCATCTTTGGTTGCTCTGGTGACAAACCCTTGTCGATGAACTTTTCACATCCGATTGGTTCGAAAGTAACCTCCCGCTTTCGACAGTCTATGACGGCATTGTATTTTGTGAGGAAGTCCACCCTCACAATTACATCATAGTCGTACATATTGTCGGTTAACGCTCAATTCTCTCCTGTAGATAATTACTGGCACCTGACATATCCAGTAATTATACAAATAAACTTCCCCTGAAGGAAATGACATTCTAAAAGTCTATTTCATCCTATCTAAGCTCCTACCTAGCTTTCTAGTGGAATCTGATGATGTAACGAATGGGTGGCTTCAGAATCAAATAAAACTAACACATCAAAGTTAGCAACAAAAAGCTGGCCCGCCACCATTATAAAAGTTCCAGCTTCAGCATCACTCCTCGTGTAAGCATAGATTCTCCCTTAGCTGTTTGAAGCTTTTAGTCTGCCTTGTGTGATCGAAGTGCCTTCGATCCTGGTCTGGGCGGCGTGAAGTTGATTATTCCCAGTGTGGGGTTGATTCTGTCGGCTCTATGGGTTGGAGTGGCAGTTTCAGGCAGAGTAGCCTTCCTTGCCACAGATGAAACAACCACTTACTCCTTGCTTACATTCTCCTGGGTGCCTCTTTCTGCATTTTGGGCACATCGGGTATTGACTACCGTTTCCTCTCTAGTCGTTTCTCTTCTAGGGGAAATTCTCCTGTGAATCTTAGTTGCTCTAATTCCCCTTTTCTCTTGTTGTTGTTGTTGGAATGCCTGCTATTCTGGCTGGTTCCCACGTTCTGTCCTCTGTGTTGTAACTCGGGGTTCTGCTTCCCCTGAGCCTACTCAGCTTGCATTTTCTCCTCCTTTCGTGTCTTAAAATTCTGCGCCTTTCGCTCCTTATCTTGAGCCAACCAGTACTCAGCTCAGATAGCCTTGCTGACACATTATGCTAGTATCGCTGGTCTGTGGCTTCCGCTACAGACCTGAACTGCAATGTCCGTTCTGAACATCTTCAACATTCGTTTAACTCTCTCCTTTTAGTCGGTACCAAATCTGGGCAAAGTTGAGCCAGCTGCTCAAACCTCCTGACTGCTTCCACGACAGTCATGCTACCTTGGCGCAGGTTGTTGAACTCGTCTTGCTGCGTTACTAGTACTTCATCGTTGAAGTACATCTCCTTGAATTCCTCAATGAAATTGCTCCAGCTCATCTCTCTAATGTTCCTCCTAATGGTTACCATCTTCCACCACTGACGTGCCTCATTGCGCAGGGTTAAGGATGCGCACATCACTTTCTCTCTATCTGTTAGCCCTATAAAATCTAAGATTACTTGGATATCTGTTAGCCACTCATCGGCCTCTATAGGGTTGGTGATTCCTAAGAATTCTAACGCTTTCATGCGCCGGAATATCTCATACAAGTCGCCTTCCCTAGGGATTAGCAGAAAAATAATTGCTGCTATGAAAGCAGCCATTACTATGGGTGCTAGTGCCTCCTAGGCTGGAGGAGCTACTTGCTTCCTCAGAGTTTCTGGGGCTGCTAGAGCCTCCTGTGCTGGCATCTCTACTGACTGTGGTGCCTAGGGTTGTTGGCCTAGCTGTTCCCTAAGCTGGTTTAGCTCCCGTTGCTGGTTCTCCATCATCTCTCGCATGGTTGCGATCTGTGCTATCAACTCATCCTCTCGAGATGCTGGGTTTAATTAAGCTCTCGTTCTTGCTATATTTTCCTAGGTAACCCTATCATACAGTAGGAAAGGAAAATATAAGTCTCTTAAATTCTGTACTTGGGGCTCGTATCACATATCGTTTTCTTTCTTACTTAACAATCTTACTTAAACCTTATGGATATAAATATACATATTATATCCATCTTTCTTTCTCTTATACTGTGATGTTCAATACAATTGCCGTATTATATTGGGACATTGTCTGAGTACTAGGATTCGTCCTGCACTTTTTGTCATACCATACTCACATTGTGGAAAAATTATATCTGGCCCCCTGGGCAAAACTTTACTACTTATTTCATAATATATTTCACATAATATATATACATATATTCAAGATTCTAGTTCAGTGGGAGTGACACATACTTCCCCTATACAATCCCAACAAGTACATTATGCTACAACTGACGAATGAGAGCTACTGCTTCCCTCTATACATTTACATAATCAAAATTCCAGTGGGGAGGGTTACTGTTACTCGAAGGACAATCCTAATTTAGTATCAGGCATCTCCTCATCGTCACTCTTGCTGAGGGGGAACTCCTCTGGGTCCTCCTTTTTGTCTGGGGAGACGAAACTGGCTTCGTCATTGCTTGCTATGGTACTTGAGGTTCATACATCCCCATCTATTCGTCATTACTAAAGCGGTTAGAGATCTGCTCCCCCTCATTGTCGGGATAGGCGTCGGAAATAGTCTCGTCATCGGCCTCTTCCATGGGGTGTTCGGGAGACAGACGGGCTGGTTCGGGGTTTTCCATCGGTTCCCCACTGCTCTCGTGTACTTTTGGCTGGTGCTCAGCCATGAACTCTTCATCGACTGGTTGGGGTGCTGGGTCTACCAGGTCACCCTTCATAATGGTGGCTGCTATAATGCCTTGGCATTGTGTAGGGTTCCTGGGGTTGAGCACTTTTCTCTCGGTGTTCACTATCTCCTGGATAAGGCTTGCTACTCCTGCTTGATTGCTCTTCTAATTTTGTTTGGCAAGGTCTCTTTCTCTCTATTGGTCTTCTCCTGTCTTGATCCACTTTTGTTTCAACATGTATTGTAGAAGTCTATATCAGTTCCTTGTAGCGAACAGCATACGTTAGAACTGTGTCACCGGACATTAGTTGCAGTCTTTCAGTCCGATGAGCAAATTCTCGTATATCCATAACTCTAGGGAACTTAGGCGGTTTCACTCCCCGCTTACCCAAAGAGAAAAACTAGGGCTGATGCTAGACTCCTCTCAGAGATTTGTTCGATCGTGGTATGGCGAAACTCGACGCAGTTAAGAGCTCATCCTGGTCATAAGGATCCCGATACACACGAGAGTATCTTCCTGAAAGATATTAACAGCCAACAGGACTCAGTTATCCTGATCAATGGTGTATAATCGAGGAATCATTATGATAGCGTGAAACCGGTCTTGACATTCTCATAGAGTGCAGGAGTACTGTTTGTCACTCAAAACTTAGTGGACAACTAGCCCTAAAGATCGGTACAACTCGGGCAGCAATCCATGTTCTTTCTCTGAGCAGTTCTCTAGCACTGCACGGTCGTGATTTTACGTATTGTGATCTCAGCATCTCTTCAGCTTATCCTCACCATCATAGATTTCACCGTCTCATTACTATAAAATGTTATCTTCAATAGATAAACATTTACCGACTAAAAATAAAACTAACTTACTTGGATAGATGAAGCAGGCATGCGGCGCTGTGAGGTAAGATGGCAGGAAACCACTTTGATACTAACTATGATGCCCCGTGCCCTCAGTGGCCCGGACCGTAACTTAAAACTATTACTTGCTTTAACTTTTACTTATACTTCTTCTTTAAAATCGAGACTTAAACTTACTGAATTTGATACCATAAATTAAGAGGATTTTTTTTTGATTATATACGCATACGTATTTACTATTCACGTATGTATACTATTAAAATGCGAAATTTGAAAAACATAAGGATTTCAATTATACATACACACTTATATACTTGTTTAACTAATTACTATTCATCTGATACTATTAAAATATACTATTCATACATATACTGTTTACTGTTCTAAAATACCGTTTAATTTTTACTATTCAAAATACTATTTAACTGTCACCATTCAAAATACTGTTTACTCATATTGTGCGGAAGAATACTCGCGGTGTATCCATAACCTCATTCTCACATCCGCCTCCGCCGCCATCATCGCCCCTTGATGTTTACGCTATAGGACGCTTACCTACAGTATAAACACACTCCGTGAGCTTTATGCCCAGTAAGTACAACATGTTTAAACATACACATACTTAAAATCATGTGAGAACACCGGTCATCACAGATACCATATAACATATCATATATCATAACATCATTTATCACATCGTAGAATACATCATCACGTATTAAATGCATAACATTGCATACCTTATACTGAATGCATTTTATGGGAACTAGAAGCATAAGGAACTAATGCATACGGTGATCAATACATAATCCGGTTATGTTTATTTATGCTTCAACATATTCTTTTTCTTTATCTTGTCTACTCTGGGCCCCTATGTTAGTACCGAGTGTGCACAGGCCAATAGTAATGCCAAGGTCACTGAATAAGCCAGAGGACCATCAACGGATGCTCAACTCTCTGCCTTCTCTTACTTTAACTTTGAAAACCCTTTCAACGGAAAGAGCCGGTATGACACGCCTATTAAATTCCATCTTACTTATCTGTTTTAGCCATGTGCTTTTCTAAGCTATCCCAAGGCCTACGCGGTAGGGACGTATGGCTTCTATCTTATTCTTTCATCAATCTACTTGATTGTGAAACTATATGCTCTTATGTATATTGTGCAGCATTGTGTGCATGATACATACTTAAAATATTGGAAAACCATCATTTTAACTTCATTTTATTCATGCTATAGGCGGAGTTATACTTACCTGTCAATGGACAATTTATATTATCGCCTTCGTCACAATACAAGTACCTCCCTATAATCATAATGCATTTCATTAATATTCACTCTTAGGTCACTGTGGTCATTAGTGACTAATAAAAACTCTATCGTTAGTGATACCAATCGTTATCGGTACTAATTGCCCTCTTCTTAAGAATTTGATTTTCTAATTTTTAATCATGGTTAATTAATTTATTTACCCAATAAATTAATTAATGTCACTCTTAGGTCACTCCATTGTTGTGTGGTACCAATGCCTATCGGTACCCAACTGATCCGTTTTAGGAATTTTGATATCTAATTTTTAATCGTGCTTGATTAATTTGTCTACTTGACAAATTAATCACTGTCTCTCACTATCCCATTCAGACTCGGTCCTTGACTGGCTAACCGACTAGTCAACTGATCGAATACCTTGTGTATTGACCATTTAGCCTATGGGGTTACCTTTACCGATTTAACAGCTCCAAATTTTACGCTTAGCTCACATCCGTCCCTCGAGTGGTACTATTCTGACATAGGGGTCGTTTTCTTACATTTCAAGATTTCTAATTGGGCGGTCCTTCTTTCCCGGACCTAGGTCATCGAGGGGGCTCGGGTTTCCATCTCGATCACATTTTCACCACTCGTTTCCTAAAATAGCCCTTTGTGCCGTTTTAGAAATTTCGACAGCATTTTCGCTTAATTTTTTAGGTTCCTAGCGTTTAGGAAACGCCTCATACCATCTAACCTATTCTAACCTACCATGTACTAAACTAGAGGCCTAATTTTTACGTAAAGGCTTAGCTTTTTACGTAAAAATATTCACATTTCCTCACATTCTCTTTTTCAACATTTCATCCCTTTTTCTTACAATTCCTCAAGTCAGTAAACCATAATTAATACATAATTATTCCAATAATAAAATGAAGAATCAAGGGGTCAAAACCACTACCAAAATCGTTTTTGTTGGCGGTCAAACGAACTGTTCGGTCTCGACCGCACAATCTTTGAATCGGTGTTCTTCACTTTTGAAACTCCGGTTTGCAAATCTGATGCCACGGATGTATCCGGAACATTGAAAATAGGCCAACGGGCCATTCTTCAAATTTTTGGTCTCCGATCGCTGTTGACCGGTGTTGACCATGGTGGCGATGGAAGTGGCAACCACCATCTTGAAAAGCTGGACGAGAGGAATCCATTAGTGGTGTTAATTTCACCAATCAAGGCTCCTATCGCCAGAAATAGGGCTTCGAAGATCGGCGACGACGGCGGTGGTTGGATCTCTGTTTTCTGGCATTGTTGCCTAAAATTGATTTAGGGCTTTTGATCTACGTGTTGTTCTGAGCATTTTGGTACCCACCTTGCAACTCAACTCCGTTGGAATAGTCAGATTCCACGACGGTGACGAGTGAGTTTGGGCGGCGCGGTCCGGCTGCTATTTATGTGAAATAAAGCCTGGGTTTTGTTCTACTCTTCACCACAAATCCATTGGGATCAGAATTGTGGCATTTGGATGTCGGACGGTGGAGATACGGCGGTTTGAAAATTTCACCACCGACGATCTTCGAGCGGCCCGTGCACCTTCCTCTGGCGTCGGTTCCGTCGGCTCGGCACACCATTGGAATCACCTCGTCGAGAGCTTTCCAATGGTACTGGCAGTGTCAAAAACAGAGGTCAGATTCGATCAGTGGTTACTATTCGTCTACGGATGTTGTGGGGGAGAAAAAGAAGATAAGTATAAAATTATGGGGTCCTTTTCACAATAATCCAGAATTTCGCCCCTTTATACTAATTTTTTGAAAAATTTTAAGATAGGCTATAATGACTAATTTGGGCGTGCTGAACCCAAATATATCAGTTTTATCTTCATCCGAGGTCGTTTCGACCAGTTTTCTGATACTACATGGTTCCCGATCAGAAATTACTTTTTGTGCTTAAATGACTAATTTGAGCATTCTGATTCCAAATATATCAGTTTTATATCAAGAAAAGGTCATCTTGACCAATTTCTTGCTACTGTAGTTAGGCCTACACTGTGTTGACACTACGCACGCATAACATGATTAATTTGGATGAGCTGATTTCAAATTTATCAGTTTTACGTCCATCTGAGGTCTTCTGGACCAGTTTTCGGGGTCTGTATGACCCCCTCTCGAAAAACGTGTCAAGTGCTCGATTAACTAATTTGGGCGTCCTAAGTCTGAATATATCAGTTTCGGGGCGAGAAAAGGTCGTCTTGACTCTCATTCCGATACTGCGTATCTCTCAAACAAAATCTACATTTTGTGCTCAATTAACCAGATTGAGCTTGCTAACTATTAATATATCAGTTTTATGCCAGAGTAAGGCCATCTTGGCCATTAACCTGACACTGCGTTTTCTACTATTCACTATTTACTATTCATTATTTTCTATCTGACTGACTAGTCTAAGCGTTCTGACTCCGATTTTGTCAGTCTCTGGGCGAGAAGAGGTCATCTAGACCACTTTTCTCGATACTGTACATTTATTAGGGCAATTATCGCTTCTGTGCTCAGATGACTAGTCTTAGTGTACTGATGACTGGCTCATCAGTTCTGTATCATGAAATGGTCGTCTGGACTGGTTTCTTGATATTTCGTGTCTCAACGCACACTTACATAATAGGGTGGACCGATTTGATTGTTGATTACCCCTTTCACTACATAAATAGTAATAAACGTTACTATACCCGTTTTATTCATTCAACTAAAAAGCACACTGTGTTTATTAACTTAATTACATCATTACATAGTAATTAAGTTTCATAATTCATGAGAGTCATTACAGTGGCTCTCGGCTCATTACACAGCCTTCTACACGGACTCTTACACGGGCGTGTGCAAGGCAACATGGGCGTGTACATTTCAGACACGGGCGTGTACTAGTTGAGACTACTCAACACAGCCATGTCTTTGAAACACATTCATTTATCCGAGCAATACACGGCCTCTTACACGGCCGTGTACTTGATCATGTTACAATACACGGCCATGTACACTCACACGGCTATTAACAGATACACAGTCCAAATGGCACACGGTCATTCACACGGCTGTGTACCTGACCGTGTTACTTAAATTTGCACTAAAAGGCATTAAATTATGTCCATTTTATTCCTTATTGACTTATTACAGGTAATTAGGTGCCATGAAAATAGTGGTCATTACAAATGTCATGGATGGATGAATATGTATTGATGAATGTTTTTAATGTATATTTGATAAAATGTCATATAGGATAGTTGAATGCCGCTTAAACTATATTAATCATACATATTTTTATCAAAACTTGCATGTTTTTTCAAAATATTGAATGGGAGAGGGTTTTAAACAAAACCCACGGCATCCGTTGTTGATCCTTATGTGAAAGCTGTTAGGAAATGCCCTAAGCATGAAAGACATTTTAATGTAATTCATTTATTTTGAATTGGATAATAAAATTATATTAAAAGATTATTCATTACATTGTTGTTTGTCCTTATTCTATTTACATATTAAAGTAAATGTAAGTAAATATGATTCATTGACTGCTTATGTTAAACTGTTAGAATGTTGCATACAATGGACTTTTGTATGCAAGAAGACAATGTTCTAAAGTAAGCAGTCTAAATTATGGTCCGTAGTCTATGGGGTTAGACCGATCTAACTCATATTAAGACTATTATGTTGTCTAAAGCCACAGTGGAGATGGATTGTCTTGACTGTTCAGAGTATAGTCTCCCAAGTAGAGACAAAGATATGTTGCTGTAGGAAAATAAATCGGAAAAATGTATCAGAGTGGCGCAGCGGAACAATAAAAATTTTTAGATCGTTAAATATCTCATGATGCCATATACAATAAATCAACAACAATTAAAACTCATACCTCAAGGACGCCAATCTGTAGGAGGAGAATGACCGGAGGCTTCAACCAACTAGCCTTCTCTACTATTCTCCAATTCCCGAATGGTTGAGTGTGTGGGCACTCTGAACCTCGATCGGTATGCTAGCAATGCTAGTCTTCTTCCGACCACCCAGATCTCTAAATAACTTTATTGTCACGATGAGCTGTGCAACAATAAGCCTGCTCACCTAAGAGTCTGTGGTCTGAGAGAACTGGAGTGGCAGGACCTCTATTTATAGACCTGCATGAGGTGATTCTCTGAATTCGAATTGGATTAGGAAAAGATATTCTCCCTTATCCATAACCATAAAATCTGAATTTTTCCATGGGAAAATCCCAACAATAAAATTCAGTTTTTTAAGGATAAATCCAATCCAAATCAAAACAAGATTTTAACTAGAATTTTATCTCCCTTTTTCAACCAAAAAATCTAAAATTTCCTAGGAGATTTTTCCTCCAAAAATTTGGCCACATTTAGGATAAGGGAGAATCAAAATTCCACTAGGATTTTCAAGTTTGAATCTTATCTCAACCTTATCCAAAATAACCGAATTTTCCTAGGAGATTTCCTCCATAATTTCGGCCACTTTTCAGGGAAGGAGAGAATCAAAATTCAACTAGGATTGAAACTTGAATTTTTCCCTTGAACCTTATCCACAAAAACTAAAATTCCATTCAGGATTATCCTCAAAAATTTCGTCCACTTTTGTTAGGATTTAGATTCAAAATTCAAGTAGGATTCTAACAAGATTATCCTCTCCAAATCCAACTCAAATTCGAATTTCAAACCTTGTGGATTTTCCACAACAAATTCGAATCCCACTTGGACTGTGATTCAAAATTTGAATTTCAAATTTCAAATTTCAAATTTCAAATTTAAATTTCAAATTCAAATTTCAAATTCAAAATTCAAAATTCAAAATTTAAATTTCAAAATTCAAATTTCAAAATCCACAAAACGGTTGTGTTTCAAATTCTTGTTCTCATGGATAGTTTTCTACAACTCCAATCCAATCTCAAATATAATCATGGCAACTTTATTTGGAGTTCGAATAATTGTGTACTCTATTATCCAAAATAAAATCTAAATCTAACCGGATAGAATCTTGTCTACCATCCTAATCCTGTGTCATCACCATCCATGCATAATAAAATAGCCAATAGCATACACAAATCAATTTGCCAAACATTAAGGAATTATGTGGAGCTAGTAGAGGGACTGATTGGACATATATAATCAGGCCCCCGTAAATCCATATGATCATCATTCTTTACCGAACAACTCAATCATGTGATCACTAGTTTCAGAGTCACACCACTATAAACCTGAAACTGAACTCCTAATTATATACTGTATTACGTAAGCCTGTGACGAGCTACTATCCAATGACCTTGTCATATATGCAAAACCCTCATATGATATCCATGATCAGCCTTAGGTCAAAGTCCGTTTAATCCTACTGATTAGGCTATCTTAAAGTTCCATTATACTACCGAATTAAGAAAATGATTTTTCACCATGTGTGAATAAGAAGTCATCCACCCAGCAGACGACCCAAGGCCTTGTCTATTTTCACATTCAGTATAATGCGTTTAAGAGGATACCTTTAACTCCTTAGAGCTATGATTCCGATATCTACAAACAAACCCTTCATCGTATACAAGTCATGCACCCAACGAACCGGTCTATAAGCTTACTACCTCTGAGACGCTTTAGCCATTGGAACATCAAAGTACATAAGTCATATACATGAAGTAGTTCATTTACTCAGAATTAAGGTTATTGCATAATGAACGTCAAAAGCAGATTGATCCACTCATAGCGGACTACGTAGATCAATCACGCTTTAGTCCTGGTCTAATATGTCACCACCAAGTAACCTATCTATGTCTCTACTTGGGAGTCCAGCTCCAGACAGTCAAGACGAACCATCCCCTCCAAGGCTTTAGACAACATAATAGTCTTAACATGAGTTAGATGCTCGGTCTAACCCCATAGACTACAAACCATAGTTTAGACCGCTAACTTTAGAACATTGTCTTCTCGCATACAAAAGTCCATTGCATGCAACGTTCTAACAGTTTTAACACAAGCAGTCAGTGAGCCATATTTGCTTACATTTACTTTAACATGTAAATAAGACGAGGACAGATAGCAATGTAATGAATAACCTCTATATATAATTTTATTATCCAGTTCAAAATGAATACATCAAAATGTCTCTAATACTTAGGGCATTTCCTAACAGTTGCTTGGTGGTGACATATTGGACGGGACTAAAGTGTGATCGATCTACGTAGTCTGCTACGAGTGGATCAATCTGCTTTTGATGTTCATTATGCAATAACCTTAATCTTGAGTACATGGACTACTTTATGTATATGACTTGTTTAATTTGATGCTCCAACGGCTAAAGCATATCAGAGGTAGTAAGCTTATAGACCGGTTTGTTACAGGCATGACTTGTATACGATGGAGGGTTGGTTTACAGAAATTAGAATCATAGCTCTAATAAGGAGTTAAGGGTATCCTTTTAAAGGAATTATACTGGATATGAAAATGGACAAGGCCTTGGGTCTTCTGTTAGGCAGATGACTTCTTATTCACATATGGTGAATAATCATTTTCTTATTCGGTAGTATAATGGAACTTTAAGATAGTTTGATCAGTAGGTTGAATGAACTTTGATCTAAGGCTGATCATGGATATTATATGAGGGTTTTGCATACATAACACTGTCATTGGACAATAGCTTATCATAGGCTTTCGTAATACGTTATATCATTGGGAGTTCAGTTTCAGGTTTATAGTAGTGTGGCTCTAAAATTAGTGATCATATGATTGAGTTTTTCAATACAGAATAGTGATCATATGGATTCACGAGAGCCCGATTATATATGTTCAAGTGGTCCCTCTACTAGCTCCACATAATTCCTTAATGGATGGCAAATTGATCAGGGTATACTTGTTGGCTGGTCGTCTTACATGGAAATATGGATGGTGTCCACATAGGATAAGGGTGTTAGGGTTCTCTCCTATTGAATTCGAATTTTATTTTGGATAAGAGATTATACAATTATTCGAATTTCAGATAAAGTTGCCATGATTTTATTTGAGTTTGAATTGGAGTTGTGGAAAATTATCTATGAGGACAAAATTTGAAATACAAGTTTTTGTGGAGTTTGAAATTTGAAATTTGAAATTTAAATTTTGAATTTGAAATTTGAATTCAAATTTTGAATCACAAATCCAAGTGTAACCAAATTTGTTATGGATAAATCCACATGATAAAATTTGGATTTATTGTGGATAAGGGAGAAGAAGATATTGTTTGAATCCTACTTGAAGTTTGAATCCTATGTCTTTCTAAAGGTGGCCGAATTTGTTAAAGGAAACCTACCCTAGGAGGATTCGGTTTTATGGATACAGATGAAGGTAAATTCAAGTTAGAAAATCTCTCCCTCACAATATGTGGCCGAATTTTCTATGCATAAGCCTAGGGAGAATCAGTTTTTTGTGGATAAGGGTGAGATAAAATTCAAGCTAGAAAATCCTATTTGAATTTTGATTCTCCTCACACATGGATGGGCTAATCTAACCATGTTTATTGGCCTGGGGGAAATTTGGTTTTAGTGGATAAACAAAAAGATAAAATTCAAGTTAAAATCCTATTTGAATTTTGAATACAAAATCTAGCTAGGTTGGCTGAATCTTCCCATGATTTTGGCCTATGCTGAATTCAGATTTTGTGTGGAAGGAAGGGAGAAAATCTTCTCTTGTTCTAATTCAAATTAAAGGGATCACCTCATGCAAGTCTACAAATAGGGGTCCTACCATTCTAGTTCTCTTAGACCACAGACTCTCAGGTGAGCAGGCTTATTGTTGCATAACTCACCGTGATAATAAGTTCTTTAGAGATCTGGGTGGTCGGAAGGAGACTGCCAATGCTAGTATACCGATCAAGAATTCGAGTGCCCACACACTCTGTCATCCGGGAGTTAGAGAATAGTAGAGAAGGCTAGTTGGTTGAAGCCCTCCGGTCATTCTCCTCCTGTAGCTTTGGCATACTCTGAAGGTATAAAGTTATTATTGTTGATTTATTGTATATGATATTATGAGATATTTAACGATTTTAAAATTTTTTTTGTAATTTCACTATGCATTTTTATCTTTTTTTTTTTTCCTACAAAAGCATGGTAATGCCTTGCATCAGTTCTGCCATGACCACACCCCTCGGTTGGTGTTTACCGTCGTCGGTATATATTAGGTTGGATCTCTTATGTGGAAAGCATGTTCGGGTATGATTCTATTTATGACCACCTTTCGGTGGCTTGGTAGAACATAGATCAAACTACGTAAACAATGGTTATACACTCAAGACTTATTTAGTTATTAACCTTCCCTAGAGGTACTGTTAGCTAAATTGGTGGCCAAAATAAATGATTATTAATATATGTCTTAACCTTAGAGGATTTAAGACAATATATATTAATTGGACAGGGTCCATGTTCTGGCTATTTGTCCCATGACCACCTTTCGGTGGCTTGGGGCAATAGGTGCTGAGAATTTCAGTTGTAATGCTATATTTTTTTTTCAAGTTTCATGTAAGAACATACTCGTATGTTTCATTTGCTAAATTATCTTTATATTCGCTTGGGCTTTGTAATGATATTCTTGTATAATTTTATTTCAGTTCAAAATGTCACCAACACCCCTCATTTCAATACTCACTGAAAACAAACTAAATGGTGAAAATTATAAAGACTGAAAAAGAAATCTGCTAATAGTTCTCAACTGTGAGAGACATAAGCTTGTACTGGACAAACCATGCCCACCTGGGCCCAAACCTGACGCACCACTTGAGGAGGTCCCGATTGCCTATACTCGTTGGAGAGAATCCAATGAGATAGCTTGGTACTACATTCTTGCTAGCATGATGAGTGCTTTACAAAAGCAGTATGGGACTTACCAAGTTGCTAGGGAGATCATGGAAAATTTGGAGGACATGTTTGAACGCTAAGAAAAATTGGCTTGACAGTCTACCAGTACAAGTATCATGAACTCTAGGCAAAAGGCAAGTACTCTGGTAAAGGACCATATGATTACTCTTATGGGATTCTTTGTTGAGGCTGCCGAAAATGGTGCTGAGCTGGACTACAATGTTAGGAAATGCCCTAAGTATTAGAGGCATTTTATGTGTTTATTTTGAACTGGATAATAAAATTATAATATAGAGGTTATTTATTACCTTGCTGTTTGTCCTTATTCTATTTACATGTTAAAGTAAATGTAAGCAAATATGGCTCATTGACTGCTTGTATTAAAATTGTTAGAATGTTGCATACAATGGATTTTTGTATGTAAGAAGACAATGTTCTAAAGTAAGCGGTCTAAACTAAGGTCTATATGTAGAAATTAAATCGGTAAAAACACATCAGAGGGGCGGAGCGATCGGTTTATCTTATTCTACTGTCGTTGGGCTAAAAATCAATGACAAAGTTTTTCGTTCTTTAGTAATCTTAGGTTTTACCTAGGGTAATCTCTTGGTTTCTTTGGCCCTAAAATGCTTTATCATTTTACCGAAAATGACGAAATTTCTGGGGTGACATACCGGAGGACTTGTCTAGCCATTCGTACTGTCAAATTATTCTAATACTGTCTTAAAACTCTTAAAAACCCTAAATTACTTTTCTTACTGTGCTCTTACTTTGACTTGCCATATTCTTATCTTTACACTGTTTGGATACCGAAACTACTCCTTTTTTAGTGTTTTGGCCTGAAATCACTTTCTTACTCATATACTTTATTCTCTACTTATTTTTGGAGATTTTAATTCCTCCAAAACATCTATTTATTACTATCAATACTATAATTTATCTAATTACAAACATAGTGTTTCTTTACATTCTTGCTTACAGAACTCATAGAGAACCCTAAATTAAACTAAGTTACACTGTTAGAATTCTCTGGTCGTCACACACGTAGCCTCTTCGATACTATGATTTCTCCAAAATACTTTGACTAGCGGGATTGTCTTCTTCCTCAGTACTTTCTCCTCGCGGTCTAAAATCTGCACAGGTTGCTCTTCATACGTCAGATTATCTTGAATCTATGCTGGTTCATGCTTCAGTACATGTGATGGATTTGATACACATTTTCTCAGCATTGACACATGAAAAACATTGTGTATAGCTAACAAATCCAAAGGTAACGCCAACTTGTAGACCATTTTTCTAATACGTTCGATAATTTCGAAAGGTCCAATATACCTTGGACTCAATTTTCCTTTCTTACCAAAACGTATTATGCCTTTCATTGGTGATACCTTAAGGAATACGAAATCTCCTTCGTTCAACTCTAGAGATTTTCGTCGCTTGTCCACATAACTCTTCTGCTGGCTTTGTGCCATATTCATTCGTTGTTGAATCTTCACGATTGCATCTGAAGTTTCTCGAATGAAGTCGATCTTGTGTAGCTGTTTTCTCGTAGATCATACCAATGAATAGGAGACCTACATTTTCGTCCATTCAATGCCTCATAAGGTGATTCCTGTGATAACCGGGAATTTTGGATTCTTGAAGTGGGTTAAACTTGTATGTATATAGCAATTTTAATGAATAAAATATGAAAAAATTGTGTTTTAATACTGTTGTGAATAGTGTAAAAATGTTCTGGTAGTGTTAAAGTGAGTGAGTTCAGGGATGGAAAATCTTACTGGACATAATTGGGTGAGACGGTTCGAAATCAGAGCCAAAAGCCCTAGAGAATGCATCGAAACGCACTAAAACAATAGAAATTTACGGTAGAAAATTCTGACCAAACAGAAGCAAAATAAAACAAATTGATCGCACCAGAGGCACCAGGAACCCGCCTATGCGATTTCGGTACAGTTCCGTTCGGTTCGGTTTTAGGTCAAAATTTGACCATGAATTAATTAGTGAATTAATATGAATAGTAGGATGACATCATCAAGATGATGTCATAAATTCATTTTTATTTTACATGGTTTGGAAAGTAAAAATGAAAGGTGTATGGTGAGATTTTGATCACCTTTTTATCAAAGGCTAAGATCTTGCCAAAATTATAGAAAAAAAAATTTTGTATTTAATTAAATGGCCATTCAGCCACTTGGAAAGAAAGAAAGAAAAAAAATTGATTTTGGCCCCAAAATCCTTACTTTTTAGTCTTTGAACAATTAACAAATTGTTGTAAAAAAATTGCTAAATGGTCCTTGAGTTTTGCCTATAAATAGGCATCAAAATTCATAAGAAAAATTAGAAAATCTAGCCAAACTCTTGCCTATTTTTAGTAGCCAAAATAGTGAGCTTTCGTTCCCCATTAAGCCAAAATTTTGTTCCAAAATTCACACCAAACTAAGCTTGCATTGTATTTCTAGCATTAAGCCAACAATTAGTTGAGGTGAGCTTCTAAATCGAAGCATTTTTTTCCTTGATTTTCTATAGAAAATCCGTGGGTTTGATGTGTGGAAAAACAATGAAAATTTTTTTTGTTTGGTTGGCTATATGATTGGTTTGATGTTGTAGAATCTAAAGCATGAATTAGGGTTTAGAAACAAGCAAAAATTTTGCATGTTTCCCTTGAAAAACTATGGCTTTAATGGTGTGCAAAATGTATGAGAATTGATGATTTGGGTTAGTGTTTATGTTCATTTCATTATGTGTTGAATCAAGCATGGATTAGAATCAAGAAATAAGAAAATTTTGATGAAATTTCATGCTAAAATCCGTGGGATATGAACACTAGAAATAGAAATTTTTAGTGTTGAAAAATGTTGATAAAAAAAAACCCTAGTAGAGAAAACAAAATTTTCTATGTGTTTGTGCATGAAAATTCGTTGCTATGCTAAGGTTAGTATGAATGTTTTGTTAGGTTTTGATGTTGAATTATAGATTAGAAAACCTAAGAATGATATATTGTGATGAAAAAATAATTTGGTGATGATTAACATGTAAACCGAGGCTAATTTGGAAAAAATATTGTTATTTTGTGTTGATTCTTGAATATTGAATTATGTAGAAAATTTTTATACAAAGTTTGGAAACTTTGTATAAAATAGGCCTTTGGTATAGGACGTGGTAGGTACAAAGGTTCTGAGGTGTACCTAACGCTGGGAAACCTTAAAATATAAGCAGAAATGCTGTCGAAATTTCGAAAATCGACATAAGGGCATTTAGAAAAACAAGGGATAAAAATATTGGACTCGGGAAGGAAACCGGGACACCTCGATGGATTAGGGTTAGAAATGAAAAACCAACCCAAAAGGAATAGTAAACCGACCCTAAAAGACTAAAATGCCTAAAACAGGAAAAAAATCCATGTTAGGGGTATTTTGGAAAACGAGGAAAAAATTTAGGTCGGGATAGGAAACAGAGCCTCTCGAGAACCGAGGGTCGGGGACGGGTTGAAAAGTGTTTTAAGAGTAGTGAAATGGCCGTTTGAGACTCCAAAACGTTCGAAAAACGAGAAACGACCCTAGGTAATCGATGACTAGTAATCGAGGGCGAGGAAAAATGAAATTGAGATTTTGCAGCAATTTAAGCTGTGAAATGATACAGAAGCCTAGGGAATATTATTTTTAAATAATTGGGCTTAGAAAATTGGAGAAAAATGATAGAACGGAATAGTTACGGTCCCGAGACCTGTCAGGGGTAAAATGGTTATTTTGACAAAAAATTTCCGAAAGGCTCGGAAAGGACCCTAAAAGGCCTAAAATAACTTATATAAAATTCTAAGACTCAAAATAAAGATTTTAGAGTTAAAAATCTAAAAATTTTTAGGAACACGGGCGTGTAGAGGAATACACGGCCGTGTATAGGAAAAATTTTACAACCCGAGAGGTACACGGGCTTGAACACGGGTGTGTATCAAGCTGTGTACAGTTACATGGCCAGATAGTAAATAACATGGCCGTGTATAGGAAAAAGAATTTACAACCCGAAAGGTACATGGGCTTGAACACGGGCGTGTATTAAGCCGTGTACAGTTACACGGCTAGATAGTAAACAACATGGCCGTGTAGAGTAAACCCGAAGAGGTCCACCGGCTGAGACACGGGCGTGTTACAGGCCGTGTACCACAAACAAAATTTAAATGTGTTGAATTTTAAGTGAAATGAATGTATATTTAAAGTGATAAGTAATATAGGGTATTAACAAACAATATTATGTTTGTAGGAACCCAAAATAGAGATAGAACTGTGGAAGAGTTCCGGAAGTAGATGTTATTGCAGTACGGTAAGTTCAAGCATTTTCATGTCTGCAACATGAAATACTATGTTATTTTATTTGTACTGAATGTACTCTAGATATAAAGTCTTAAGGACAATTGGGAATTAGTTAGTATAACATATCCCAGATAAAGAGAATATGTAAGGCTTACGGGCAATGGAGGATAGTGACCTTAAGGTGATGATTAATATCACTTGGTCAAAACTATAATTGAAAGATAGTAATGAAACCATTAAGGCGTACCGCCCCTCTAACATAGTGGTGGAGGTTTCTCAAGTCCTACGAGGATATAAGGGCTGTCGAGGCCGATGCTCTAGGGTCGCTCCCTAGGCCCTCCCAATCAGCGCGCAAAGATAATTATTGGTACTACCATAAACAGAGCTCTATACTAGAAAGTAAATAGAGAATGAATAATCAATAAAATGATGAAAATCATAATTGAGCATAACCGAAGTTTACACTCAGTGTAGTGATTTCGGTTAGGATATGTGAATAGTATCCGGTTAGGGTAAAGTGAATAGTAACCAGTTAGGGTAACTGTTACTATTCATCGGTCAAAGGTCAAAGTCACTATTTATGATGAATAGTCTATTCGTGATAAATAGTACTATTCATAAAAAATTGAGTTTTCAGTGTTTTTGAATCTATATGATTTTTACTAAGTATGTTTGAACTTACTGAGCCTATTAGCTCACCAGTTTGTTCATGTTGCAGGTAAGAAACCTGTCTAGTAGATTTCCGGATGGCGGCAAGATGCGAGCGTGTCAAGGGATAAGGAATTCACCGTGGACTTGGTCCTGCCATAAGTTTTTCGCTGAGCTTTTTAAGTTAATGAATTGAAGAGAATGTGTTTGGAAATAAAATATACAGTACATATATATATATTATATGTTGTATATTATGTTGTATTTCATGAAGACATATAAAAGTTAGTATTGTATTTTACATGGCTTTCTTAGTTGGTTTTCTTAAGAGAAAGTATGTATTAAAGAAAAAAAATTATGGGTGAAATTTTAGGCCCTGATAATTAAGAGTTATGAGAAAAAGAGTTTAAAACTGGCGATCCGAATTCAGCACACGAGTCATCTTGGTCGGCTGTAGAGTCGAGTCATGACGGTTACGAGTGGTCAGAATCAGGGGGCGTCACAATTCCGATGGAAGTTTGGTAATTGTTGTTGTAGGAGAATTCCACTAGAGGTAGCTTTTCATTCCAAACTCCAGGAAAATCTATCACATAAGTGCAGAGCATGTCTTCTAACATTTGAATAGTTCGCTCAGACTGTCCATCTGTTTATGGGTGGAAAGCAGTATTGAGTCGTAACTATGTTCCTATCGCTTCTTGTACACACTTCCAGAATACTGAAGTGAATTAGGCATCCCTATCTGAGACAATTGACTTCGGTACTCCATGTAATCGAATGATGTGGGTCATATATAAATTTGGTAATTTATCCAACGTATATGTTGTCTTCACAGCTACAAATCTAGTAGTCTTTGTCAGGCGATCCATGATAACCCAAATAGCATTAAAGCCTTCACACGTCTTAGGTAGTCTCAGTACGAAATCCATTGTGATGTGCTCCCACTTCCATTCCAGAATTTCCAAAGGGTCTAGTTTTCCACTTGGATGCTGATATTCGGCCTTGACTTTTTGGCAAGTCATGCATCTACTCACGAAATCCACGATATCATTTTTCATCCCTTTCCACCAAAATTGTAATTTTAAATCTTGATACATCTTGGTGGCTCCAAGATGCACTGAATACGGTGTTTCATGGGCTTCTATCATGATTCACCTTTTTATTTCGTCATTGGCCAGAACATAGACCCGTCCCTGTTTTAGAACCAGTCCATCATCAGAAATACTCACGTCGGACTTCGAGTCTTTAGAAATCCTTTCTTGAAACTTTGTCACTTGTGGGTCTCGTTTCTGAGCCTCCTTGACCTCTTCAAATAATGATGACTTCAAGTGAAGTGCAGATAATCTTCCAGATATTATCTCCAACTCCAATGCGTTAATCTCCTTCTATAAGGACTTTGGCAATTCTTCTATCGGCAACCATTGTAGAATCATTGACTTCCTGCTCAAAGCATCTACTACACGGTTTACCTTTCCAGGATGGTAGAGGATTTCACAATCGTAGTCCTTTACTAACTCTAGCCATATTCTTTGTCGCATGTTTAGTTCCTTCTGAGTGAAAAAGTACTTCAGGCTTTGGTGATCCGTGAAGATTTGACATCGAACTCCATAAGGGTAATGTCACCAAATTTTAAGTGCAAACACTGCTGCAGCTAGCTCTAAATCATGCGTGGGATAATTCTTCTCGTGGTCCTTCAATTGGCATGAAGCATAAGCTATTACCTTATCATTTTGCATCAGAACTGCTCCTAGGCCCACTTTCAAAGCATCACTGTAGATGTCAAATCGTTCTCCTTCGATCGGGAGCATAAGGATTGGTGCACTAGTCAGATGCCTCTTTAACTTTCTAAAGTTTTTTTCACATTCTTCTGTCCACTCATACTTTTTCTCCTTCCGTGTTAATGTAGTGAGAGGTGAGGCAAGTCTTGCAAATCCTTCTACGAATCTTCTATAATACCTAGCTAATCCCAGAAAGCTACGAATCTCCGTTACGCTTTTTGGTACTGGCCAGTTATTAACAGCTTTGATTTTTGTAGGATCTACAGATATCCCATCTCTAGAGACTACATGCCCTAGAAAATATACTTGATCTAACCAAAAATTGCATTTGGAGAATTTCGCATACAGCTGATGATCTCTTAGCGCATGTAGAACGATCTGTAGGTGCTCTTCATGCTCCTTTCGAGTTCTTGAATAAATAAGGATGTCATCAATAAAAACAATGACAAAATTATCTAAGAATTCCTTGAAAACATGGTTCATTAGATCCATGAATGTGGCTGGAGCATTTGTTAACCCGAACGGCATCACTAAAAATTCGTAGTGTCCGTAACGAGTTCTAAATGCTGTCTCGGGAACATCTCCTTCCTTAATCTTCAGTTGATGGTACCCTGAACACAAATCAATCTTTGAAAACACTGTCACGCCTTTCAGCTGATCAAACAGGTCATCAATCCTAGGCAATGGATACCTATTCTTGATAATGACCTTGTTCAATTCATGATAGTCGATACACATTCTAAGGGTTCCATCCTTCTTTTTAACTAACAAAACAAGAGCACCCCATGGTGAATAACTTGGGTGAATAAACCCTTTGTCTAGTAACTCCTTTAGCTACAATTATAGTTCCTTCAGCTCCACTAGTACCATTCGATATGGTGCATTGGAAATTGGTGCAGTCCTTGGCATCAGATTGATCTCAAAGGAAATTTCCCGTTCTGGCAGAATTCCTGGTAGTTCTTCCAGAAATATGTCGAGGAATTCATTAACGATTGGGATATCTTTTAGTTGAATCTTCTTTTCTTCTATTACATTTATCACGTATGCCAAGTATCCTGTACAACTATTGGAGAGCAACTTTTTTGCTTCCATTGAACTAATCATCATTCTTCCTGGTCGATGAGAGGAATCGACATATTCGAAACTCTTTTCTTCATTGGCTCAAAAACCACTTTCTGGTGTCGACACTTAATGGTGGCTTGATATGTTCCTAGGAAGTCCATTCCTAAGATGACAACATAGTCTGCTAACTGTATAACTATGAGATCAACAAATAGCTCCCTATCTGCCACAATTACTGGTACATGTCGTAACCAGCAATCTGACAACAACACTTCACCTGAAGGCAACGTGGTTCTAAATGTTGTTCTCATTCTATCCTTAGCATGTTCTATCTTTGCAGCAAATTCATATGATGCAAAGGAATGCGATGCACCAGAATCGAAAAGAACACATGCCATGTGGTTATAGACAGGAAGTTGACCTGTAACCACATTGGATGTCCCTGCTTCCGCATTCTCCTTCGTATAAGTCATCATTTGAGCATTGAAACATGGCATATACTCTTGTCGTTCAGGCATTTCAGATGGCATTACTGAGGTCCCTTCATTCTGTAGGAAAATAAATCGGTAAAAACGTATCAGAGTGGCGTAGCGGAACAATAAAAATTTTTAGATCGTTAAATATCTCATGATGCCATATACAATAAACCAACAACAATTAAAACTTATACCTCAAAGATGGCAATCTACAAGAGGAGAATGATAGGAAGGCTTCAACCAACTAGCCTTCTCTACTATTCTCCAATTCCTGAATGGTTGAGCGTGTGGGCACTTTGAACCTTAATTGGTATGCTAGCACTGCTAGTCTTCTTCCGACCACCCAGATCTCTAAAGAACTTATTGTCACGGTGGGCTGTGCAACAATAAGCTTGCTGACCTGAGAGTCTGTAGTCTAAGAGAACTGGAGTGGCAGGACCTCTATTTATAGACCTGCATGAGGTGATTCTCTGAATTCGAATTAGATTAGGAGAAGATATTCTCCCTTATCCACAAGCACAAAATCTGAATTTTCAAAGGGAAAATCCCAACAATAAAATTCGGTCACTTTAGGATAAACCCAATCCAAATCTAAACAAGAATTTAACTAGGATTTTATCTCCCTTTTTCAACCAAAAAATCCGAAAATTCTAAGGAGAAAATCTCCTAAAAAACTCGGTCACTTTTGGATAAGGGAGAATCAAAATTTCACTAGGATTCTCAAGCTTGAATCTTATCTCATCCTTATCCAAAATAACCGAATTTTTTCTAGGTGATTCACTCCTAAATTTCGGCCACTCTCTGGGAGGAGAGAATCCAAATTCAACTGGGATTGAAACTTGAATCTTTTCTTGAACCTTATCTACAAAAAATCTGAAAATCATTGAGGATAATCCTCAAAATTTTCGTCTAACTTTAGTTAGGATTTGGATTCAAAATTCAAGTAGGATTCAAACAAGATTATCCTTTCCATATCCAACTCAAATTCGAATTTCATTCCTTGTGGATTTTCCACAAGAAATTCGAATCCCACTTGGACTGTGATTCAAAATTTGAATTTCAAATTTCAAATTTGAATTTTAAATTCAAATTTTAAATTTTAAATTTTAAATTTCAAATTTAAATTTCAAATTCGAATTTCAAATTCAAATTTCAAATTTCAAATTTCAAAATTCAAATTTCAAAATCCACAAAACAGTTGTGTTTCAAATTCTTGTTTTCATGGATAATTTTCTACAACTCCAATCAAATCTCAAATAAAATCATGGCAACTTTATTTGGAGTTTGAATAATTGTGTACTCTATTATCCAAAACAAAATCTGAATCCAACCGGAGAGAATCTTGTCTACCATCCTAATCCTATGTCATCACCATCCATGCATAATAAACTAGCCAATAGCATACACAAATCAATTTGCCAAATGTTAAGGAATTATGTGGAGCTAGTAGAGGGACTGATTGGACATATATAATCGGGCTCCCGCAAATCCATATGATCATCATTCTTTTACCGAACAACTCAATCATATGATCACTAATTTCAGAGTCACACAACTATAAACCTGAAACTGAACTCCCAATTATATACCGTATTACGTAAGCCTGTGACAAGCTATCGTCCAATTACCTTGTCATCTATGCAGAACCCTCATATGATATCCATGATCAGCCTTAGGCCAAAGTGCGTTTAATCCTATTGATCAGGCTATCTTAAAGTTTCATTGTACTACCGAATTAAGAAAATGATTATTCACCATATGTGAATAAGAAGTCATCCACCCAGCAGACGACCTAAGGCCTTGTCCATTTTCACATTCAGTATAATGCCTTTAAGAGGATACTCTTAACTCCTCATTAGAGCTATGATTCCGATATCTGTAAACAAACCCTTCATCATGTACAAGTCATGCACCCAACGAACCGGTCTATAAGCTTACTACCTCTGAGATGCTTTAGCCATTGGAACATCAAAGTACACAAGTCATATACATGAAGCTGTCCTTTTACTCAAGATTAAGGTTACTGCACAATGAACGCCAAAAACAGATCGATCCACTCAAAGCAGACTTTGTAGATCAATCACGCTTTAGTTCCAGTCTAATATGTCACCACCAAGCAACATATCTATGTCTCTACTTAGGAGTCCAGCTCCAGACAGTCAAGACAAACCGTCTCCTCCAAGGCTTTAGACAACATAATAGTCTCAACATGAGTTAGATGCTCGGTCTAACCTCATAGACTACAGATCATAGTTTAGACCACTAACTTTAGAACATTGTCTTCTCGCATACAAAATTCCATTGCATGCAACGTTCTAACAGTTTAACACGAGCAGTCAGGGAGCCATATTTGCTTACATTTACGTTAACATGTAAATAAAATGAGGACGGATAGCAATGTAATGAATAACCTCTATATATAATTTTATTATCCAGTTCAAAATAAATACATCAAAATGTCTCTAATGCTTAGGGCATTTCCTAACAATCTCCCACTTGCCCTAAGCCAGCAGATGTGCCATGTTACGCATCCTCATTCCCTCTACGTGCCTCTCAAAGCTTCTAGCCACCAAAGTCTTAGTAAAGGGATCGACAATGTTGTCCTCGGACGCGATCTTACATATATCTACTTGTCCTGTCTCCACGTGCCCTCTAATAATATGATATCTCTGATCTATGTGCTTGGTCCTCTTGTGGTGTCGAGATTCCCTTGTGTTGGTAATAGCCCCTGTGTTATCACAGTAAAGTGTGGTAGGCTTGTCAACACCCGGAATGACCTCAAGGTCTCTAAAGAACTTGCAGAGCCAAACCGCTTCTTTAGATGTCTCAGCCACAGCCACATATTCAGCCTCCATAGTAGAGTCAGCTGTGCAGCCCCGCTTCACGCTCCTCAACACAATGGCGCCTCCTTCGAGTAAAAACACTGATCCAGATGTCGATTTCCTCGAATCCTTACAAGTCTGGAAGTTTGAGTCCGTGTATCCTACGGTGTTTGGTCCCCTCCAGAATACACCAGCATATAATCCCTCGTTCTCTTAAGATACTTGAGTATATGCTTTACTGCTTGCCAGTACTTGGTTCTAGGATTTGCTTGATATCGACTCACCATACCTACTGCAAAACATATATCCAGGCGAGTGCAAAGCATAGCGTACATAAGGCTACCCATAGCGGATGCATAAGGGACCTTACTCATATGCTCTCTTTCTTCCGATGTCTTGGGACAGTCATCCAATGAAAGAGTTAGACCGGTAATAGAAGGTTGTGAACCTTTCTTTGCCTCTTGCATTGCATATTTGTCAATTATTTTATCTATGTATGAAGCTTGGGATAACGCTATCATTTTGTTCTTTCGATCTCTAAAGAGATGAATGCCTAGAACATAATTAGCTTCTCCCAAGTCCTTCATGTCAAACTGTTGGTGTAACCAAAGCTTGATCAGTGATAAGTTCCCTACATTATTCCCAATGAGTAGTATATCATCGACATAGAGTATCAGAAAGACCACTTTTCCATCCTTAATACATTTATAAACACAGGGTTCATCAACGTTCTACTCAAAACCAAATGTCTTAATCGCTTGATTAAACCTCTGGTTCCATGAGCGGGATGCTTGCTTTAATCCATAAATGGATCTAAGCAAGTTGCAGACTTTCCTTTCTTGGCCTTTCGCTGCGAACCCTTCAGGCTATATCATATAGATACACTCTTCAAGATGGCCATTCAAGAATGCTGTCTTGACATCCATTTGCCAGATCTCGTAATCGAGAGCCGCAGCAATGAATAGAAGAATACGGATAGACTTCAGCATAGCAACAGGCGAAAAGGTTTCATCGTAATCGATTCCAGCCTTTTGCGTGTACCCCTTTGCAACCAGTCTAGCTTTGAAAGTTTCCACTCTCCCTTCCGCATCCTTCTTTCTTTTGTAGACCCATTTGCATCCAGTGGGTTTTATCCCATCCGGCAAATCTACAAGTTCCCAAACAGAGTTGGATTTCATAGAATCCATCTCATTGTTCATAGCCTGTTTCCAAGATTTAGAATCAACATCCTTTATAGCTTCATCATAGGTGACCGGATCATTCTCATGCTCATGAGCCTCGGCCTGGTATACCTCAGCATCATACATGAAGAAATTAGGTTTCTTCGAAACCCTCCCACTATGAAGAGGCACCCTAAATTGTTGATCGTCTGCAGGTCCTTCACCGGAACTCAGACTTGCGTCCAAGACCGAAATCTGTGGAGTAGTTCTTTCACCCAATAACTCCTCTAGCAACACTTTGCTTCGAGACTTAAAGTCATTCATGTGACTTTCCTCCAAGAATGTCGCATGTATTGAAACAATGACTTTTTGTTCCTTCGGGTTATAGAACAGACCTCTTTTAGTTCCTTTTGGATACCCTACAAACATGCATAATTCTGATCTTGATTCCAACTTTTTCGCATCCCTATCCAGTACATGTGCCGGGCAGCCCCATATTCTCATATGTCCAAGGGAGGGCTTCCTGGCACGCCACAATTCATACGGAGTTCTGGGAATTGATTTACTTGGAACCTGGTTCAGAATATAGCATGTCGTTTGTAAAGCATATCTACAAAATGATAATGGCAGCGTTGAATAACTCATCATGGACCATACCATATTCAACAAGGTCCTGTTTCTCCTTTCGGCTACACCATTCTGTTGTGGAGTACCAGGTGCAGTCAATTGAGATAATATCCCGTTCTCTACAAGATGTCCTAGAAATTCATCGAAGAGGTATTCGCCACCTCGATCAGATCAGATTGTCTTTATGGATTTATCCAATTGCTTTTCCACTTCCGCATGATACTCTTTGAACTTGTCAAAGGTTTCGCTCTTGCGGTGCATCAGATACACATATCCATACCTGGAGTAATCATCTGTAAAAGAGACATAATACTCGAACGCTCCTCGTGCTGTGACGTTCATGGGGCCACATACGTTAGTGTGCATAATTTCTAAGAGCTCCTGAGCCCTTGTACCCTTAGCTCCAAAAGACCTCTTAGTCATTTTACCCTCTAGACAAGACTCACATTAGGGAAGACGTACCTCCTCCAGAGATTCCAGAGGACCGTCTTTCACCAATCTTTGAATCCTATCCTGATTAATATGACTAAGTCTTAGATGCCAAAGATACGCCTTATTAGAGTGAGAAACTTTCAACCTTTTAGAGTTATCTATTAATTCAGTGTCAAGTAGTGAGTACATCTTTGGTTTGGTCAAATATAGGTTTCCATTCATCCATCCAGAACAGATAAAAGACTTATTTCTACGAATATCAACTCTTTTACTAAAAGAAACTGAATAAGAATCCTTTATTAAACAAGTTATCGATATAAGGTTCCTCCTAAAATTAGGAATATAAAAACAGTCTTTCAATAAAATAAACCTAAATTGATCAAAGTAAAGATAAATATCTCCCACTGCCTCAGCCACCACCAAGCTACCGTCTTCAGTTCGCAACGAGAGGCTCCTATCATGTAGACTTCTCGTTTCCACGAACCCCTACATAGAAACACAAACATGATTAGTGGCGCCCGAATCAATGACCCAAATTCAAATTTCAAATTTCAAATTTCAAATTCGAATTTCAAATTCAAATTTCAAATTCAAATTTCAAAATTCAAATTTCAAAATCCACAAAACAGTTGTGTTTCAAATTCTTGTTCTCATGGATAATTTTCTACAACTCTAATCCAATCTCAAATAAAATCATGGCAACTTTATTTGGAGTTTGAATAATTGTGTACTCTATTATCCAAAACAAAATCTGAATCCAACCGGAGAGAATCTTGTCTACCATCCTAATCCTATGTCATCACCATCCATGCATAATAAACTAGCCAATAGCATACACAAATCAATTTGCCAAATGTTAAGGAATTATGTGGAGCTAGTAGAGGGACTGATTGGACATATATAATCGGGCTCCCGCAAATCCATATGATCATCATTCTTTTACCGAACAACTCAATCATATGATCACTAATTTCAGAGTCACACCACTATAAACCTGAAACTGAACTCCCAATTATATACCGTATTACGTAAGCCTGTGACAAGCTATCGTCCAATGACCTTGTCATGTATGCAGAACCCTCATATGATATCCATGATCAGCCTTAGGCCAAAGTCCGTTTAATCCTACTGATCAGGCTATCTTAAAGTTCCATTATACTACCGAATTAAGAAAATGATTATTCACCATATGTGAATAAGAAGTCATCCACCCAGCAGACGACCCAAGGCCTTGTCCATTTTCACATTCAGTATAATGCCTTTAAGAGGATACCCTTAACTCCTCATCAGAGCTATGATTCCGATATCTGTAAACAAACCCTTCATCGTATACAAGTCATGTACCCAACGAACCGGTTTATAAGCTTACTACCTCGAGACGCTTTAGCCATTGGAACATCAAAGTACACAAGTCATATACATGAAGCTGTCCTTTTACTCAGGATTAAGGTTACTGCACAATGAACGTCAAAAGCAGATCGATCCACTCAAAGCGGACTTCGTAGGTCAATCACGCTTTAGTCCCGATCTAATATGTCACCACCAAGCAACATATCTATATCTCTACTTGGGAGTCCAGCTCCAGATAGTCAAGACAAACCGTCCCCTCCAAGGCTTTAGACAACATAATAGTCTTAACATGAGTTAGATGCTCGGTCTAACCCCATAGGCTATAGACCATAGTTTAGACCGCTAACTTTAGAACATTGTCTTCTCGCATACAAAAGTCCATTGCATACAACGTTCTAACAGTTTAACACAAGCAGTCAGGGAGCCAAATTTGCTTACATTTACTTTAACATGTAAATAAAATGAGGACAGATAGCAATGTAATGAATAACCTCTATATATAATTTTATTATCCAGTTCAAAATAAATACATCAAAATGTCTCTAATGCTTAGGGCATTTCCCAACACATTCTTAATTTGCAGGACATGCATTTGCTGAGGCTGCTGCTGTGGAGGGAATTGTTGATGTGGCTGGAAAGACCTTTGAGTATTGGGTTGATTGGTTTGACAATTCTTCACGAAATGACCTTGCTTCCCACACAGGTAGTAAGCATTTGTACCATACTGGCATTGACCCTGATGTCTCTTCCCACAAGTTGCATAGGTGGGGTAGGTCGTTCCCATATTCACATTAGGCTTCTTTGATTAATTTCGCTGATTGTTAGAAAAATTGCCTTTCTGTTTCTGTTGTTGCGAGACCGCCTGCCTGTCTTGACTTACCAACTTGGGCAGCCTTATTACCCTAGCCAGTCTGACCCTTGGCCTAAGCAGATTTAGCCAACAGCTTTTCCTTTTTCTTTGCTCCCCAAACTTTCTCTTTCTCCTCTCTTTACCTAGCCAGGTGAAACTTTGCTCTGAAAGCCTGGCTAATACAGTCAACCACGGTGGTTGGAGGTATCGGTCTGCTATCAACCATCATTGAGATTTCTGGTCTAAAGGCGCTGATTAGCTTCTGGATCTTTTCCGCTCTGTCGGTACCACATAAGGGCACAATCGAGAAAGCTGGTCGAATCTTCGACATACTTCACTAAACGTCATACTTCCCTGCTTTAATTCTACAAATTCCTTCTGCTGTGGTCTCAGAGAAGCAGGATCATAGTATTTTTGGTTAAATTCCTCCAAGAAATCATCCTAGGTCATAGTGGTGACGTCCTTCCTTAGTCGGATTGTGTCCCACCAAAATCGAGCGTCCTTCCTCAAGACTAACGACGCACACATTACTTTTTCCTGTTCTGTTAAGTTCATAAATCCCAATATCATCTGTGGCAAAGAAAGCCATGCCTATACTTCAAGAGAGTCAATCGTGCCTTCGAACTCCAGCGGCTTCATTCAACGGAATCGTTCATATAATGGTTCTAGATTAATGATTTGTTGAGGTACCTGAACTGCTGGAGCAACAGGTGGTGGCATAGCTGGCTCTGCCGCAGCTGCCTGTGGTGCCTGAAACTCTTCTTTATGAGCTTGCCTTGCTCTAAGGCATCTAGTCACTGTCGTAATTTCGTGTTTTCCTTTCTTTGCAATTCTAGAAGAGTTTGTATCTCTTCCATTGGGTCAGGTTGGGGAATATGTCTTCCTCTTCGAGTATTCATATTGTATCTTCTTATCCTAGATAACATAAAAGTCGAATTATTAAAATTCTTTTTCACAACACATTTATATAATTTCAACAAATTTGCTAAATCTCATATGAAGCAATGTAAAACAAAAGTCAGATCATCATTCATGTCTTTACATATCATACATAATTATTTACATACATAAGTCCTTACTTTACATGTTATCATGAAGTCACATATATACATATATACATATACATATATATCTATCACACATCCTTTCCCTATTCACTCTAATCAGCAAGGAACTCCTCTGGATCTTCTTCATTCTCATCCGAAACGTTCCTTTCTCTAGACGAGGTTCCTTGCTCCACACTACCCTCCTCACATCTCTGTGAAGGACCTGCCTCGTGATCATTTGTCATCGACCTTGGTCTGAAAAGACGCTTTAGTAAACATTCCTGTCATCCTTTCTCACTCATCGTTCTGTCGACGTGCTCTTCTAACAGCTTTTCTTCAGCCTTAATAGCCATCTCCACGAACTCCCGAACTGTACCAGCATGCAGCAAGTTTACCCTTTGTCTGATCTCTATAGGAAGTCTTTTTCAGAATAGCTCACAAAACTCCTCTGCTATGACATTAAGTATAGGACATCTCTCCAATATATTCTTCTCGAACTCCTGGCATATATGAGTACGATGTCTCTAGATGTCATCTGCAATGTATCTGTTCGACGGATAAACTCTCTAATCTTAGCAAGGCGGGGCATGTGAGATGGTGGAGTACTCCCTATAGGTCTCTACATGGTGGGAGAGGCAACTGGACTGATCCGAGTAAACTGAGCTACCATATCTTGTCGAAAGTCAGCCTAGTTGAGCCCTAACAGCTCATCATGATCGCTGTAATCCTAGTAAATCCTAGCATTTACCTAGAATTTACTTACTACTAGCATCACCCAAAGGTCTTCATTAATATCACATGCTCGCAGTATCATCTCTATTTCATGGAGCCAATCCTGCACTCTTATAGACTATGGACTCCCCTCGAAATACGGAGGCTGACTAGCTCTAAATGCATGTACAGCTCGTGCTTAAACCCTCGTCCCTATCGGATGACATCTACCGATCACTGGTATGTCAATCACTACTAGTGGCGGAGGTACTGGTGGTGGAATCGGAGCTCTAGGGGTGGTCGGTACAACTACTTGTGGAGCAACCCTCTCGGGTACTGGAGATCTCATCACCATCTGATGGGCTGGAGGTGGCCTAATGATAGGCGTAGTCCATATCCGGGGTGGCCCTCTGGTATTATATGGTCACGGGTACATATAAGGGGGTCTAGTCATCTCGTTCGCTACGAAATATTTAATTCCGAATGAATAAACATTTATTAATCTAAAAAGAAAACTGACTTACTTAGATGAGCGAGCTGGATATACATGATGCTAGGCGGGATATGGTCAACCGTGCTCTGATACCAAATGTGATGACCCTCTCTACGTAGGGATTTTCCAGAGTTATTACAGTCAACTTTAAGGTCAGCTGTAATAATCTATGTTCTTATGAGTCGTCAACTCCTAGATGTTTTTTAAACTTTCATTCTAACTTGATAAAACTCTTACCATTTAATATATATATATTTTTGTAAAATTTTAATTGGCAGTATAAAAAGTCATAATACCATGTTACGAGTACTATAGTAGATGTTGTACATAATACGAACTTATTTTACATTATATTACAATACTTTAAAACTTTGCATAATGCTGCTCAGGGGAAGTCATGTAGTTAGACCATTTCCCTCGCCCAGTCCTCTGGCTCATGCATCTCCATCTCGGCATCCATTAGGCATCTAATGGTGTACAGGCTTTTTACCTACAACATGAACAACTTGGTGAGTGACAGGCTCAGTAAGTTCAAACATAACAGTCAATAATATAAACCATAGTAAGTCAAAGGGAATAGCGACCTTAACCTAAACCCTAAGACATGTTAGTTTCACCTATGCTGTAAAACATATTATGTTAGATTATGCTTGGTTATTAGAAAAATTTAAATCTTAGGTCATTATCTTATTTTAGGTTCTGGTTTTGGGCCCCAATGTTGGTCGTACCATTTTGCGCGCTTGACTGAGAGGGATGCTGGGTGTAACCTACTGGCCACTCCTCTACAATCTAAAGCAACTTAGGAAACCTTCCCATAGGTTTGAAGGCTGTTACGCCAATAGATGGTGTTATTACCTTCTTTCATACAGTTCCAATCCTGTGACATTTTCAATATCACTAGATCCGAAACCCTTATATTGCATGTCTTAGTTTTACTTGGTAAGTGTAGTTTCAATTATTACTCTTAGTGCATTCTACACTGATTTAGTGTGTCATGCATTAACTTATATAACTACACATTCTATAATTTAAAATATTTAAAAATACCATAAATGTTCATGTTGCAGACAATTAAATGTCTGAACTTACAGAAAACTTACTAACGTCCTCGCCTAGACTTCCAGTAACGGTCCCTTGTCGCCTATCCGTTGAGTTCCTATAATCGAGGTATATAACGGTTATTCATACTAACATTTTAGATATTTAAATTTCATAAAATATCTAAAATTTACTTTTCGTACCCTAATTCACGTTTTTACACTTTAATATTTCATTTTAAGCTTTTTCTAAAATTTTCAAGTAAAATTACCATTTTACCCCTGACTGCGGTTTCCCCTTTTAAACTGTATTTTTAGCCTTAAAAATCTTAATTCTAGCTGTATTGGATCATTTTGGGTCCTAACGGCTCTTTTTCTAAATTTTTGTCGAGGGTTGTAAATAGTAACTTTGACTGAAATAGTAACTTTGACTTTCCCGACCCTAGCAGGTTTTCATTGTAAATCTTGATTTTCTTCGACCCTGGACTTGATTTTGACTTCTAACTGTTTAATTCTATGGTTCTAGGGTTTTAATGGTTCGTTTTGACCAATTTGGACATTTTTAGTCAAAATGACTATTTTACCCCTATCGGGTCCTTGGGCCGTAACTATTTTATTTTACCGTTCTAACGAAATTTTCTGAACTTAGAAATCTTAAAATAATTTTTCCTAAGCTTTGGTAAAATTTTTTATGGCCCTAATTATTACAAAATTACTAACTTTTTATCACCTATCCCTCGGGTGTCACTATTCCGACCTAGGGGGCGTTTTCTCATTTTTCTATCGTTTCTGGGCTCCGGATGGACGTTTTACTAATTTTTTAAAATGTTCATCCTTCCCCCTTCCCTTGGTCTAGGTCACTGAGGGAGCTCGGGTTTTCTTTCCCGACCCTAATTTGCCCCTTGTTTCTTAAAATACCCCTCGTGTGGTCCTAAAAATTTCGGCAGCATTTCCACTGAAATTTAAGGCTTCGGGTATTTAGGAAATGCCTTGAAAATCCTAACTAATCTACCAAGTATTATATCAGAGGCCTAATTTTTATGCAAAAGTGCTAACTTTTTGCACAAAAATTTCAACATAACATTCATTGACCAAAACTTGAATTTTAATACCACTTTCCACACATTCAAGGTAAAAATTTTTAAGGTAAGTTTTCAATACCAATATGCATCACACTTAGCCTTATTTTTCATTATAACCCCATGGTTTCAACATATAGGTTAACGAACAATTTTGATCCCATTTCCAACCCTTAACAACCCCAGGTTTAACACATAGGATTTTAGCAACAATTAGGTTCCCTTAGGAATGATTCTTTTTAATCTTTCACGTACAAGTTTTTAAATAAAACTTATACAATTTTCCATACTTTCAAACCATTATACACAACACATTTGCACATAAACTTTCTTAAGTTCTCTAACTTACCCCACGGCCTCACCATGACCAACGTACACCAAATTTTTTTTCCAAGTTTCCAATTACACCATAAAATCATTCTTATACATCACAACATGTTTTGACATTCAAAACTCCAATTCACATTCAAAGTTTTCCACTAAATCCTAATCACATACACTCGGATTTTTCTTTGAAAAATTCAACCAAAAATTTTGTTTACAATTTCAACTTACATAGATTTCATTTTAAACCAAATCACACCAAATCAACCATAGCTAAACAAATTTTTTCCACCCTTAGCCCTATGTACATGCCACGGTTTTGTACTAAGAAAACCTAGGAAAAATTCAAGTTCTTGCATTCCAAACTCATCAAATTCATCACCAAAACTTGTTTCAATCTTAACCATACTCTAATACATAAATAACAACATAAAACTCAAACTTTTTCGTCAACAAACCCACTATTTCAGCCAATGTTTTTCAGCCAAAAAGAAGCAAGAAAAACTAAGTTTTTGAAGGTTACCTTGCTAGAAATACTTCTTGCCACTTAAAGATGAACTTGAACACTAAACCTTGAAGATTTTTGGCTTGAAAATGGGTGGTGAACTCATGGTTTCAATGGAGAACAAGTGCAGTTTTTTTTTTTTTGAGTTTCTTGGCTGGTTACACGTGATTTTTCAGCAAGGAAATGGGTATATATAGCAGCTCATAAAGTTAGGGATTTAGTTACAAACTAGTTGGCAAATTGGCAAAACCTTGGGGACTTAGTTGCAACTTTTGGAGGGTCTTTTTGTAACTTTTTCTTGCTGTTTTCTAGCTGTCAAAACAGATCCATTTTGCTTGGATTTATCCAAGAATTTAAGGAAATCCATGGCATTTTGGCTTAATCCTAACCCTTGGATCAAAAAGTGTTAAATCCTAGCCATTAATGCTTAGATTTCTTTCCACCATTAACTTAATTAATTTAATTATGACATCATGCTAATGAGGTCATCCAATTAGAATCTAGTTCACTTCTAGTTGGTTTTCGGTTACAATCTAACCAAAAATTATCCCGAATCAAATTTTACCGAAATCACAGCAGAGGTTTTTCTGAGGCTATCTGCATGCTCGGTTTGCCCTAATATATTGTCATTTAGCCAATAATACTGTCAAAATTTTTTCCTCTTTTAGTGAAACACATACTTTTGTTAGGGTTTTCAATTCCAACTTGGTACCATTTTCCCCTGTTTAAATTGGATAAAATTTTCTATAGTCGAATTCATGATTCTTGACCTTGCTAAACATTTTATCGCATTCTAAATAGTATTAAATCATTTATTTTATAGTTTAAAACTTAAAAAAATCACTGTTTACATACATTGTACATAGTCTCCGAGAATGATTAAATTTCTCGGTTGTCACACGCCTCGCGTCGGTTCTGCCCTGACCACACCCCTCGGTAGGTGTTTACCGCCACCAGTATACTGGGTTGGATGTCCTATGTGGAAAACATGTTCGGGCGTGATCCTATTCATGACCACCCCTCGGTGGCTTGGTAGGACGTGGATCAAGCTATGTAAACAATGGTTATATACTCAAGACTCGTTTAGTTATTAACCTTCCCTAAAAGCTCTGTTAACTAAACTAGTGGCCAAAATAAGCAGTTATTAATATATGTCTTAACCTTGGAGGATTTAAGGCAACATATATTAATTGAACAGGGTCCATGTTCTGGCTATTTGTCTCATGACCACCCCTCGGTGGCTTGGGGCAATAGGTGCTGAGAATTACCGTTGCAATACTACATGTTTTTTCAAGTTTCATGGAGGAACATACTTGTATGTTTTATTTGCTAAATTATTTATATATTTGCTTAGGCTTTGTAATGATGTCTAGTATAATTTTATTTCAGTTCAAAATATCACTGACACCCCTCATTTCAATACTTACTGAAAATAAGCTGAATGGCGATAATTATAAAGACTAGAAGAGAAATATGCTAATAGTTCTCAGTTGCGAGAGACATAAGTTTGTGCTGGATGAACCATGCCCATCTGGGCTCAAAGCTGACACACCATTTGAGGAGGTCTCGGTTGCCTATACTCGTTGGAGAGGATCCAATGAGATAGCTCGATGCTACATTCTTGTTAGCATGACAAGTGCTTTACAAAAGCAGCATGAGACTTATCAAGTTGCTAGGGAGATCATGGAAAATCTAGAGGACATGTTCGGAGGCCAAGAAAAATTGGCTCGACAGTCTGCTATTACCAGCATTATGAACTCTAAGCCAAAGGGAGGTACTCTGGTGAAGGACCATATGATCACTCTAATGGGTTTTTTTACTGAGGCTGCCAAGAATGGTACTGAGTTAGACTATAACACCCAGATCGAAATGGTGTTTAAAACTCTGTCTAAGGATTTTGTGGGGTTTAAGGCTACATATAATCTGGCGACAAGGGAGTTAGGACTCATCGAGCTCATGAAGCAACTCCAAGCTTATGAGCGGATGATCAGGGATGGGGATGCGGTCCAACCCAAAGGAGAGGTCAATTTGGTGGAATCTTCTAAACCCTTACAGAAGAGGAAGAGGCCAAATAAATAGAAGTAGCTTCCAGTTCTTCTAATCCTCCTATCTCAGATGGGAAGAAGAAGAAGAAGAACAAGAATCCCAAGGACCCTAAAAAGTCCAAGTGCTTCCACTATGAGAAGGTAGGTCATTTCAAGAAGGCTTGCTGGGAATTCCTAGTCGCCAAGGGCAAGGAAGGTAAGAAACTTCATTATTTAGAAGCATGTTTGGTGGAAGAATCGAAAGACACTTAGGTCATTGATTCGGGTGCCACTAATCATATTTGTGTTTCTATGCAGGGGTTCATGGAAACAAGAAGTCTACATGATAGGAGCCTCTCGTTGCGGACTGGAGACGGTAGCTTGGTGGTAGCTGAGGCAGTGGGAGACGTCTATCTTTATTTTGATGAATTTAGGTTTATATTATTGAAAGATTGTTTTTATGTTCCTAATTTTAGGAGGAACTTTATATCGGTAGCTTGTTTAATAAACGATTCTTATTCAGTTTCTTTTAATAAAAGAATTGATATTCATAAAAATAAGTCTATTATCTGTTCTGGATGGATGGATGGAAACCTATATTTGATCAAACTAAAGATGTACTCACTACTTGACACTGAATTAATAAATAACTCTAAAAGATTGAAAGTTTCTCACTTTAACAAGGCGCATCTTTGGCATTTAAGACTTGGTCATATTAATTAGGATAGGATTCAAAGGTTTGTGGAAGACAGTCCTCTAGAATCTCTGGAGGAGGTACGTCTTCCTCAATATGAGTCTTGTCTTGAGGGTAAGATGACTAAGAGGTCTTTTGGAGCTAAGGGTACTAAGGCTCAGGAACTCTTAGAAATTGTGCACACTGATGTATGTGGCCCCATGAACGTTACAGCATGAGGAAGGTTCGAGTATTATGTCTCCTTTATAGACGATTACTCGAGGTATGGATATGTGTACCTTATGCACCGTAAGAGCAAAACCTTTGATAAGTTCAAAGAGTATCGTGTGGAAGTGGAAAAGCAATTGGGTAAATCCATAAAGACACTTCGATCTGATCGAGGTGGCGAATACCTCTTTAATGAATTTCTAGGACATCTTATAGAGAATGAGATATTATCCCAATTGACTACACCTGGTACTCCACAACAAAATGGTATAAGAGAAAGGAGAAACAGAACGTTATTGGATATGATACGGTCCATGATGAGTTATTCAACACTGCTGTTATCATTTTAAGGATATGCATTACAAACAGCTTGCTATATTCTAAACTAGGTTCCAAACAAGTCAATTCTCAAGACTCTGTATGAATTGTGGCGTGATAGGAAGCCCTCCCTTGGACATATGAGAATATGGGGCTGCCCCGCACATGTACTGGATGGGGATATGAAGAAGTTGGAACAAAGATCAGAATTATACATGTTTGTAGGGTATCTGAAGGGAACTAAGGGAGGTCTGTTCTATAACCCGAAGGAACAAAAAGTCATTATTTCAACCAATGCGACATTCTTGGAGGAAAGTCACATGAATGACTTTAAGCTTCGAAGCAAAATAGTGCTAGAGGAGTTATCAAGTGAAAGAACTGCTCCACAAGTTTTGGTCTTGGACACAAGTCTAAGTTCCGGTGAAAGACCTGTAGACGATCAACAATTTAGGGTGCCTCGTCGTAGTGGAAGGGTTTCAAAGAAGCCTAATTTCTTTATGTATGATGCTAAGGTATACCAAGCCGAGGATCATGAGCATGAGGATAATCTGATCACTTATGATGAAGCTATAAATGATGTTGATTCTAAATCCTGGAAACAGGCCATGAACAATGAGATGGATTCTATGAAATCCAACTCTGTTTGGGAACTTATAAAACTACCGGATGGGATAAAACCCATTGGATGCAAATGGATCTACAAAAGAAAGGAGGATGCGAAAAGGAGAGTGGAAACTTTCAAAGCTAGACTGGTTGTAAAGTGGTACATGCAAAAGTCTGGAATCGATTATGATGAAACCTTTTCACCTGTTGCTATGTTAAAGTCTATCCGTATTCTTCTGTCCTTTGCTACGGCTCTCGATTACAAGATCTAGCAAATGGACGTCAAGACAGCATTCTTGAATGGCCATCTTGAGGAATGTATCTATATGATACAGTCCTAAGGGTTCATGGCAAAAGGCCAAGAAAGAAAAGTCTGCAAGTTGCTTAGATCCATTAATGGATTAAAGCAAGCATCTCACTCATGGAACCAGAGATTTGATCAAGCGATCAAGACATTCGGTTTTGAGTATAACGTTGATGAACCCTGTGTTTATAAACGTATTAAAGACGGTAAAGTGGTCTTTCTAGTACTCTATGTCGATGATAGACTGCTCATTGGGAATGATGTAGGCAATTTATCATCAGTCAAGCTCTGGCTACACCAATAGCTTGACATGAAGGACTTGGGAGAAGCTAATTATGTTCTGGGCATTCGCCTCTTCCGAGATCAAAAGAACAAAATGATAGCATTATCCCAGGCTTCATACATAGATAAAATAATTGACAAATATGCAATGAAAGATGCAAAGAAAGGTTCACAACCTTCCATTGCCGGTCTAACTCTTTCATTGGATGACTGTTCCAAGACATCGAAAGAAAGAGAGCGTATGAGTAAGGTCCCTTATGCATCCGCTGTGGGTAGCCTTATGTACGTTATGCTTTGTACTCGCCCGGACATATGTTTTGCAGTAGGTATGGTGAGTCGATATCAAGCGAATCCTGGAACCAAGCACTGGCAAGCAGTAAAGCATTTACTCAAGTATCTTAAGAGAATGAGGGATTATATGCTACTGTATTCTAGAGGGGACCTAACACCTGTAGGATTCATGGACTCAGGCTTCCAAACTTGCAAGGATTTGAGGAAATCGACATCAGGATCAGTATTCTTACTCGGAGGAGGCACCATTGTGTGGAGGAGCATGAAGCAGGGTTGCACAGCTGACTCTACAATGGAGGCTGAGTATGTGGCTGTGACTGAGGCATCTAAAGAAGCAGTTTGACTCCGCAAGTTCTTTAGAGACCTTGAGGTCATTCCAGGTGTTGACAAGCCTATCACACTTTACTGTGATAACACTAGGGCTATTGCCAACACAAAGGAATCTCGACACCACAAGAGGACTAAGCACATAGATCGGAGGTATCACATTATAAGAGGGCACGTGGAGACAGGACAAGTGGATATATATAAGATCGCGTCCGAGGACAATAGTGCTGATCCCTTTACTAAGACTTTGGTAGCTAGAAGCTTTGAAAGGCATGTAGAGGTGATAATGATGCATAACATGGCACATCTGCTGGCTTACGGCAAGTGGGAGATTATTAGGAAATGCCCTAAGCATTAGAGATATTTTATGTATTTTGAATTGGATAATAAAATTATAATATAGAGGTTATTCATTACATTACTGTTTGTCCTTATTCTATTTACATGTTAAAGTAAATGTAAACAAATATGACTCATTGACTGCTTGTGTTAAAACTGTTAGAATGTTGCATTTTTTGTATGCAAGAAGACAAGGTTCTAAAGTAAGCGGTCTAAACTAAGGTCTGTATGTAGGAAATAAATCGGTAAAAACGCATCAGAGTGGTAGAGTGGAACAATAAAATTTTTTCAAGATTGTTAAATATCTCATGATGCCATATACAATAAACCAACAACAATTTAAACTCATACCTCAAGGATGCCAATCTTGTAGGAGGAGAATGATCGGAGGGCTTCAACGAACTAGCCATCTCTACTATTCTCCAATTCCTGAATGACTGAGTGTGTGGGCACTTTGAACCTCAATCGGTATGCTAGCTCTGCTAGTCTTCTTCCAACCACCCAGATCTCTAAAGAACTTATTGTCACGGTGAGTTATGCAACAATAAGCCTGCTCACCTGAGAATTTGTGGTCTGAGAGAACTGGAGTGGCAGGACCTCTATTTATAGACTTGCATGAGGTGATTCTCTGAATTCGAAATGGATTAGGAGAAGATTTTCTCCCTTATCCACAACACAAAATCTGAAATTATCTAAGGGAAAATCCCAACAAAATTTCGGCCAACATTAGGATTATCCAATTCAAATCTAAAAAAGATTTTAACATGAATCTTATCTCCCTTTTTCAACCAAAAAATATGAAAATCTAAGGGAGAAAATCCCAACAAAAATTTCGGTCACTTTTGGATAAGGGAAGAATCAAAATTCCACTAGGATTTTCAAGATTGAATCTTATCTTATCCTTATCCAAAATAACCGAAAATCTTCTAGGAGATTCTCTCAAAATTTCGGTCATTATCAAGGAGGAGAGAATCCAAATTCAACTAGGATTGAAACTTAAATTTTTCCTTGAGCCTTATCCACAAAAAATCTGAAAATTCCATGAGGATAATCCTCAAAATTTTCGTCCATTATTGTTAGGATTTGGATTCAAATTCAACTAGAATTCTAATAAGATTTTCCTCTCAATATCCAACTCAAATTCGAATTTCATTCCTTGTGGATTTACCACAAGAAATTCGAATCCTACTTAGACTGTGATTCAAAATTTGAATTTCAAATTTCAAATTCAAATTTCAAATTTCAAATTTCAAATTTCAAATTTCAAATTTCAAATTTTAAATTTAAATTTAAATTTCAAATTCCAATTTCAAATTCAAATTTCAAATGCAAATTTCAAATTCAAAATTCAAATTCAAAACTCAAATTTAAATTTCAAAATTCAATTCAAAATCACAAAACGGTTGTATTTCAAATTCTTGTTCTCATGGATAATTTTTACAACTCCAATCCAATCTCAAATAAAATCAGGAGTTTAAATAATTATGTACTCTATTATCTAAAACAAAATCTGAATCCAACTGGAGAGAATCTTGTCCACCATCCTAATCCTATGTCAACTCCATTCATGCATAATAAACTAGCTAATAGCATACACAAATCAATTTTGCCAAACGTTAAGGAATTATGTGGAGCTAGTAGAGGGACCAATTGGATATATATAATCGGGCTCCTGCAAATCAATATGATCATCATTCTTTACCGAACAACTTGTAGGAAATTAAACCGGTAAAAACGTATCAGAGTGGCGCAGCGGAACAATAAAAATTTTTAGATCGTTAAATATCTCATGATGCCATATACAATAAATCAACAACAATTAAAACTCATACCTCAAGGACGCCAATGAACAGGAGGAGAGTGACCGGAGGCTTCAACCAACTAGCCTTCTCTACTATTCTCCAATTCCCGAATGGCTGAGTGTGTGGGCACTCTGAACCTCGATCGGTATGCTAGCACTGCTAGTCTTCTTCCGACCACCCAGATCTCTAAAGAACTTTATTGTCACGATGAGCTGTGCAACAATAAGCCTGCTCACCTGAGAGTCTGTGGTCTGAGAAAACTGGAGTGGCAGGACCTCTATTTATAGACCTGCATGAGGTGATTCTCTGAATTCGAATTGGACTAGGAAAAGATATTTTCCCTTATCCAAACCCATAAAATCCGAATTTTTCCAAGGGAGAATCTCCACTAAAAATTCGGTTTTCTTAGGATAGATCCAATCCAAATCTCAACAAGATTTTAACTAGAATTTTATCTCCCTTTTTCAACCAAAAAATCCGAAATTCACAAGGTGTATCTTCCCTAAAGATTTCAGCCATTATGGATAAGGGAGAATCAAAAATTCCACTAGGATTTTCAAGCTAAATCTCATCTCAACCTTATCCAAAAAATAACCGAATTTTTCCTTGGATAAATCCAATAATTTCGGCCACTTTTAGGGAGGGAGAGAATCCTAATTCAACTGGGATTGAAACTTGAATTTTCCCTTGAATCTTATCCACAAAAACCGAATTTTCCATTGAGGAATCCTCAAAAAATTCACCCACTTTTGTTGGGATTTGGATTCAAAATTCAAGTAGGATTCTAACAAGATTATCCTCTCCAAATCCAACTCAAATTCAAATTTCAAACCTTGTGGATTTTCCACAACAAATTCGAATCCTACTTGGACTGTGATTCAAAATTTGAATTTCAAATTTCAAATTCAAATTTCAAATTTCAAATTTCAAATTTCAAATTTAAATTTCAAATTCAAATTTCAAATTCGAATTTCAAATTCAAATTTCAAATTCAAATTTCAAATTCAAAATTCAAATTTAAATTTCAAATTCAAATTTCAAATTCGAATTTCAAATTCAAATTTCAAATTCAAATTTCAAATTCAAAATTCAAATTTCAAATTTCAAAATTCAAATTTCAAATTTCAAAATTCAAATTTCAAATTCCACAAAACGGTTGTGTTTCATATTCCTGTTCTCATGGATAATTTTCTACAACTCCAATCCAATCTCAAATAAAATCATGGCAACTTTATTTGGAGTTCGAATAATTGTGTACTCTATTATCCAAAACAAAATCTGAATCCAACCGGAGAGAATCTTGTCTACCATCCTAATCCTGTGTCATCACCATCCATGCACAATAAACTAGCCAATAGCATACACAAATCAATTTGCCAAACGTTAAGGAATTATGTGGAGCTAGTAGAGGGACTGATTGGACATATATAATCGGGCTCCCGTGATTCCATATGATCATCATTCTGTACCGAACAACTCAATCATATGATCACTAATTTCAGAGTCACACCACTATAAACCTGAAACTGAACTCCCAATTATATACCGTATTACGTAAGCCTGTGACGAGCTACCATCCAATGACCTTGTCATATATGCAAAACCCTCATATGATATCCATGATCAGCCTTAGGTCAAAGTCCGTTTAATCCTACTGATCAGGCTATCTTAAAGTTCCATTATACTACCGAATAAAGAAAATGATTATTCACCATATGGGAATAAGAAGTCATCCGCCCAGCAGACGACCCAAGGCCTTGTCCATTTTCACATTCAGTATAATGCCTTTAAGAGGATACCCTTAACTCCTTATTAGAGCTATGATTCTGATATCTGTAAACGAACCCTTCATCGTATACAAGTCATGCACCCAACGAACCGGTCTATAAGCTTACTACCTTTAAGTAGTTTTAACCATTGGAACATCAAAGTACACAAGTCATATACATGAAGTAGTTCATTTACTCAGGATTAAGGTTATTGCACAATGAACGTCAAAAGCAGATCGATCCACTCAAAGTGAACTTCATAGATCAATCACGCTTTAGTCCCGGTCTAATATGTCACCACCGAGCAACATATCCATGTCTCTACTTGGGAGTCCAGCTCCAGACAGTCAAGACAGACCGTCCCCTCCAAGGCTTTAGACAACATAATGGTCTTAACATGAGTTAGATGCTCGGTCTAACCCCATAGACTACAGACCATAGTTTAGACTGCTAACTTTAGAACATTGTCTTCTCGCATACAAAAGTCCATTGCATGCAACGTTCTAACAGTTTTAACACAAGCAGTCAGTGAGCCATATTTGCTTACATTCACTTTAACATGTAAATAAGACGAGGACAGATAGCAATGTAATGAATAACCTCTATGTATAATTTTATTATCCAGTTCAAAATGAATACATCAAAATGTCTCTAATACTTAGGGCATTTCCTAACAATCTCCCACTTGCCCTAAGCCAGTAGATGTGCCATGTTACGCATCCCCATTGCCTCATCATGCCTCTCAAAGCTTCTAGCTACCAAAGTCTTAGTAAAGGGATCAGCGATGTTGTCCTCGGACGCGATCTTACATACATCCACTTGTCCTGTCTCCACATGCCCTCTAATAATATGATACCTCCGATCGATGTGCTTGGTCCTCTTGTGGTGCCGAGATTCCCTTGTGTTGGCAATAGCCCCTGTATTATCACAGTAAAGTGTGATAGGCTTGTCAACACCCGGAATGACCTTAAGGTCTCTAAAGAACTTGCGGAGCCAAACCGCTTCTTTAGATGCCTCAGCCGCAGCCACATACTCAGCCTCCATAGTAGAGTCAGCTGTGCAGCCCTGCTTCACGCTCCTCCACACAATGGCGCCTCCTCCGAGTAAAAACACTGATCCAGATGTCGATTTCCTCGAATCCTTACAAGTCTGGAAGTCTGAGTCTGTGTATCCTACGGGTGTTAGGTCCCTTCCAGAATACACTAGCATATAATCCCTCGTTCTCTTAAGATACTTGAGTATATGCTTTACTGCTTGCCAGTGCTTGGTTCCAGGATTCGCTTGATATCGACTCACCATACCTACTGCAAAACATATGTCCGGGCGAGTGCAAAGCATAGCGTACATAAGGCTACCTACAGCGGATGCATAAGGGACCTTACTCATAATCTCTCTTTCTTCCGATGTCTTGGGACAGTCATCCAATAAAAGAGTTAGACCAGCAATAGAAGGTTGTGAACCTTTCTTTGCCTCTTGCATTGCATATTTGTCAATTATTTTATCTATGTATGAAGCTTGGGATAATGCTATCATTTTGTTCTTTCGATCTCTGAAGAGACGAATGCCTAGAACATAATTAGCTTCTCCTAAGTCCTTCATGTCAAACTGTTGGTGTAACCAAAGCTTGACCGATGATAAATTCCCTACATCATTCCCAATGAGTAGTATATCATCGACATAGAGTATCAGAAAGACCACTTTTCCATCCTTAATACGTTTATAAACACAAGGTTCATCAACGTTCTGCTCAAAACCAAATGTCTTAATCGCTTGATCAAACCTCTGGTTCCATGAGCGGGATGCCTGCTTTAATCCATAAATGGATCTAAGCAACTTGCAGACTTTCTTATCTTGGCCTTTTGCTACGAACCCTTCGGGCTGTATCATATAGATACACTCTTCAAGATGGCCATTCAAGAATGCCGTCTTGACATCCATTTGCCAGATCTCGTAATCGAGAGCCGCAGCAATGGACAGAAGAATACGGATAGACTTCAGCATAGCAACAGGCGAAAAGGTTTCCTCGTAATCGATTCCAGCCTTTTGCGTGTATCCCTTTGCAACCAGTCTAGCTTTGAAAGTTTCCACTCTCCCTTCCGCATCCTTCTTTCTTTTGTAGACCCATTTGCATCCAATGGGTTTTATCCCATCCGGTAAATCTACAAGTTCCCAAACAGAGTTGGATTTCATAGAATCCATCTCATTGTTCATAGCCTGTTTCCAAGATCTAGAATCAACATCCTTTATAGCTTCATCATATGTGACCGGATCTTCCTCATGCTCATGAGCCTCGGCCTGGTATACCTCAGCATCATACATAAAGAAATTAGGTTTCTTAGAAACCCTCCCACTACGACGAGGCATCCTAAATTGTTGATCGTCTGCAGGTCTTTCACTAGAACTCGGACTTGCGTCCAAGACCGAAATCTGTGGAGCAGTTCTTTCACCCGATAACTCCTCTAGCACCACTTTGCTTCGAGGCTTAAAGTCATTCATGTGACTTTCCTCCAAGAATGTCGCATGGGTTGAGACAATGACCTTTTGTTCCTTCGGGTTATAGAACAGACCTCCTTTAGTTCCCTTTGGATACCCTACAAACATGCACAATTCTGATCTTGGTTCCAACTTCTTCGCATCCCCATCCAGTACATGTGCCGGGCAGCCCCATATTCTCATATGTCCAAGGGAGGGCTTCCTGCCACGCCACAATTCATACGGAGTTCTAGGAATTGATTTGCTCGGAACCTGGTTCAGAATATAGCACGCCGTTTGTAAAGCATGTCCCCAAAATGATAATGGCAGTGTTGAGTAACTCATCATGGACCGTACCATATCCAATAAGGTCCTGTTTCTCCTTTCGGCTACACCATTCTGTTGTGGAGTACCAGGTGCAGTCAATTGGGATAATATCCCATTCTCTACAAGATATCCTAGAAATTCATCGGAGAGGTATTTGCCACCTCGATCAGATCGAAGTGTCTTTATGGATTTATCCAATTGCTTTTCCACTTCCGCACGATACTCTTTGAATTTATCAAAGGTTTCGCTCTTGCGGTGCATCAGATACGCATATCCATACCTTGAGTAATCATCTATGAAAGAGACATAGTACTCGAACCCTCCTCGTGCTGTGACGTTCATGGGGCCACATACGTCAGTGTGCACAATTTCTAAGAGCTCCTGTGCCCTTGTACCCTTAGCTCCAAAAGACCTCTTAGTCATCTTACCCTCTAGACAAGACTCACATTGGGGAAGTCGTACCTCCTCCAGAGATTCCAGAGGACCGTCTTTCACCAATTTTTGAATCCTATCCTGATTAATATGACCAAGTCTTAAATGCCAAAGATACGCCTTGTTAGAGTGAGAAACTTTCAACCTTTTAGAGTTATCAATTAATTCAGTGTCAAGCAGTGAGTACATCTTTGGTCTGATCAAATATAGGTTTCCATCCATCCATCCAGAACAGATAAAAGACTTATTTCTACGAATATCAACTCTTTTACTAAAAGAAACTGAATAAGAATCCTTTGTTAAACAAGCTACCGATATAAGGTTCCTCCTAAAATTAGGAACATAAAAACAGTCTTTTAATAAAATAAACCTAAATTGATCAAAATAAAGATGAACGTCTCCCACTGCCTCAGCCACCACAAAGCTACCATCTCCAGTCCGCAACGAGAGGCACCTATCATGTAGACTTCTCGTTTCCACGAACCCCTGCATAGAAACACAAACATGATTAGTGGCGCCCGAATCAATGACCCAAGTGTCTTTCGATTCTTCCACCAAACACGCTTCCAAGTAATGAAGTTCCTTACCTTCCTTGCCCTTGGAGGCTAGGAATTCCCGGCAAGCCTTCTTGAAGTGACCTACCTTCCCACAGTGGAAGCATTTGGACTTTTTAGGGTCCTTTGGCTTCTTGTTCTTCTTCTTCTTCTTCCTGTCCGAGACAGGAGGATTAGAAGAACTGGAAGCCACTTGCTTCTTATTTGGCCTCTTCCTCTTCCGTGAGGGATTGGAAGATTCTGCCAAATTGGCCTCTCCTTTAGGTCGGACCGTATCCTCATCCCTGATCATCCGCTCATAAGCCTGTAGTTGCTTCATGAGCTCGGTAAGTCCTAACTCCTTTGTCGCCAGATTGTATGCGGCCTTAAACCCCACAAAATCTTTAGACAGAGTCTTGAACACCATCTCGATCTGGGTGTTATAGTCCAACTCAGCACCATTCTCGGCAGCCTCAGCGAAGAATCCCATTAGAGTGATCATATGGTCCTTCACCGGAGCACCCGCATTTTGCTTAGAGTTCATAATGCTGGTGATAGCGGACTGTCGAGCCAATTTTTCTTGGCCTCCGAACATGTCCTCCAGAGTATCCATGATCTCCCCAGCAACTTGATAAGTCTCATGCTGCTTTTGTAAAGCACTCGTCATGCTAGCAAGGATGTAGCATCGAGCTATTTCATTGGATTCTCTCCAACGATTATAGGCAACCGGGACCTCCTCAAGTGGTGTGTCAGGTTTGGGCCCAGGTGGGCATGGTTCGTCCAGTACGAACTTGTGTCTCTCGCAGCTGAGAACTATTAATAGATTTCTTTTCCAGTCTTTATAATTGTCGCCATTCAACTTATTTTCAGTAAGTATTGAAATGAGGGGTGTCAGTGACATTTTGAACTGAAATAAAATTATACTAGACATCATTACAAAGCCCAAGCAAATATACAGATAATTTAGCAAATAAAAACATACAAGTATGTTCCTATATGAAACTTGAAAAAACATGTAGCATTGCAACGGTAATTCTCAGCATCTATTGCCCCAAGCCACCGAGGGGTGGTCATGAGAACAAATAGCCGGAACATGGACCCCGTCTAATTAATATATGTTTCCTTAAATCCTCCAAGGTTAAGACATATATTAATAACCGCTTATTTGGCCACCAGTTTAGTTAACAGAGCTTCTAGGGAAGGTTAATAACTAAACGAGTCTTGAGTGTATAACCATTGTTTACGTAGCCCGATCCACTTCCTACCAAGCCACCGAGGGGTGGTCATGAATAGGATCGCACCCGAACACGTTTTCCACATAGGAGATCCAATCTAGTATACCGGCGGCGGTAAACACCTACCGAGGGGTGTGGTCAGGTCAGAACTGACGCGAGGCGTTACCATGCTTTCACATATGGATCAACAATGGAGGCCGTGGGTTTTGTTTGAAACCCTCTCCCACTCAATATTTTGAAAAACATGCAAGTTTTGACAAATTATGTATGATCAATATAGTATGAGCGGCACTCACCTATCCTATATGACATGTTATCAAATATGCATACTAAACATCCATCAATACATATTTATACATCCATGACATATCACAGAAAAAATAATTGACAGAATAACCAAGCCATGGTTCCATCCTAGAACAAAGAAAATAAAGATTACAAAATTCCATCCAAAGCATTCTTTGGGTCTTGAATTTTGTTCCGTCTTCTTGTATCCATCTTTATGTAGCCTCTCCATTTATTTCTCATCCCATGAATTATTTAAAATTTAAATCTCCAAAAATTTAAATTTCAAATTCAAATTCCAAATTCGAATTTCAAATTTAAATTTCAAATTTAAATTTTAAACAATTTTAAACATCATGTGTAATAATATGTAATTTCAAAAAATTTTCAAATTTTCAATTACATATTTTTAAACATGATTTAAAATTAAATCTCAAATTTAAAAATTAAAATTTTTTGTTTTTCGGACCGTCGGACCACCGCCCCCGTAGGCGGCCGCCGCCGCGGGCAGCCACCATCCCCGGAGGGGCTGGCAGCCCACGGCCGCCCCTTGTGCAGCCCTGCCAGCCTGCAGGCCAAGCCTGCAGCGCCAGGCTGCACGCCCAGACTGGGCGCAGCAGCTAGCAGGCTGCAGGCAGCGCCTGCAGCCAGAGGCTGCACGCCCAGGCTACGGCCAACCTTGGGCAGGCCACGGCCACCCCTGGCTGCAGGCAGAGCCTGCGACCGTGGGTGGTGTGGGCCTGCTCAGGGGCTGCCGCAGCCCCATCCTGCCCGAGGGCAGGGGCTGCAGCCCCACCAAGGTTTGTCGGCCTATCCCGAGGGGTCGTGTCTCGATTTTCGTGCCATATTCCAATTTACCTATTAGGATCTCCAAAAATTAATTTGAATCCCAATTAATTGAAATTTTCCACACAATCAAAATTTCAATCTTTAAATTAAATTTAAGTTTTGGGAAAAATAAATTACGGTCTTCAATCTTCAATCTCCTCCAAGAATAATTACATAAAAATTCCTAAACCGTTTCCGGTGTTCAAAAATTCTAACCATAAAAATTCTAAGAGACAAGAATTAATATCCATGGGAAAATTACAGTGTTAATAAACTGCTCCCATGGTTACATAAAAATTCCTAGATACAATTTTTCTAAATTCTAAGGAACCATAACTGGTATAAACAAGCATGCTTATAATAATTTAAAAAAAAAATTAAAATAACCACATACTTTATACATAATACATGATAACAACATAAAGGAACCCTAGAATGCCACTCTCTAAATATCAAATCCATACATAAATAAAAAGACTAAGTAATTGTCTAATTTATGTACATGGCATAGTCATGAGATGGCTCTGATACCAATTGTAAGAAATTAAACCGGTAAAAACGTATCAGAGTGGCGCAGCGGAACAATAAAAATTTTTAGATCGTTAAATATCTCATGATGCCATATACAATAAATCAACAACAATTAAAACTCATACCTCAAGGACGCCAATGAACAGGAGGAGAGTGACCGGAGGCTTCAACCAACTAGCCTTATCTACTATTCTCCAATTCCTGAATGGCTGAGTGTGTGGGCACTCTGAATCTCGATCGGTATGCTAGCACTGCTAGTCTTCTTCCGACCACCCAGATCTCTAAAGAACTTTATTGTCACGATGAGCTGTGCAACAATAAGCCTGCTCACCTGAGAGTCTGTGGTCTGAGAGAACTGGAGTGGCAGGACCTCTATTTATAGACCTGCATGAGGTGATTCTCTGAATTCGAATTGGACTAGGAAAAGATATTTTCCCTTATCCAAACCCATAAAATCTGAATTTTTCCAAGGGAGAATCTCCACTAAAAATTCGGTTTTCTTAGGATAGATCCAATCCAAATCTCAACAAGATTTTAACTAGAATTTTATCTCCCTTTTTCAACCAAAAAATCCGAAATTCACAAGGTGTATCTTCCCTAAAGATTTCGGCCATTATGGATAAGGGAGAATCAAAAATTCCACTAGGATTTTCAAGCTAAATCTCATCTCAACCTTATCCAAAAAATAACCGAATTTTTCCTTGGATAAATCCAATAATTTCGGCCACTTTTAGGGAGGGAGAGAATCCTAATTCAACTGGGATTGAAACTTGAATTTTCCCTTGAATCTTATCCACAAAAACCGAATTTTCCATTGAGGATTATCCTCAAAAAATTCGCCCACTTTTGTTGGGATTTGGATTCAAAATTCAAGTAGGATTCTAACAAGATTATCCTCTCCAAATCCAACTCAAATTCGAATTTCAAACCTTGTGGATTTTCCACAACAAATTCGAATCCTACTTGGACTGTGATTCAAAATTTGAATTTCAAATTTCAAATTCAAATTTCAAATTTCAAATTTCCAATTTAAATTTCAAATTCAAATTTCAAATTCGAATTTCAAATTCAAATTTCAAATTCAAATTTCAAATTCAAAATTCAAATTTCAAATTTCAAAATTCAAATTTCAAATTTCAAAATTCAAATTTCAAATTCCACAAAACGGTTGTGTTTCATATTCTTGTTCTCATGGATAATTTTCTACAACTCCAATCCAATCTCAAATAAAATCATGGCAACTTTATTTGGAGTTCGAATAATTGTGTACTCTATTATCCAAAACAAAATCTGAATCCAACCGGAGAGAATCTTGTCTACCATCCTAATCCTGTGTCATCACCATCCATGCACAATAAACTAGCCAATAGCATACACAAATCAATTTGCCAAACGTTAAGGAATTATGTGGAGCTAGTAGAGGGACTGATTGGACATATATAATCGGGCTCCCGTGATTCCATATGATCATCATTCTGTACCGAACAACTCAATCATATGATCACTAATTTCAGAGTCACACCACTATAAACCTGAAACTGAACTCCCAATTATATACCGTATTACGTAAGCCTGTGACGAGCTACCATCCAATGACCTTGTCATATATGCAAAACCCTCATATGATATCCATGATCAGCCTTAGGTCAAAGTCCGTTTAATCCTACTGATCAGGCTATCTTAAAGTTCCATTATACTACCGAATAAAGAAAATGATTATTCACCATATGGGAATAAGAAGTCATCCGCCCAGCAGACGACCCAAGGCCTTGTCCATTTTCACATTCAGTATAATGCCTTTAAGAGGATACCCTTAACTCCTTATTAGAGCTATGATTCTGATATCTGTAAACGAACCCTTCATCGTATACAAGTCATGCACCCAACGAACCGGTCTATAAGCTTACTACCTTTAAGTAGTTTTAACCATTGGAACATCAAAGTACATAAGTCATATACATGAAACTGTCCATCTACTTTGGATTAAGGTTACTGCACAATGAACGTCAAAAGCAGATCGATCCACTCAAAGTGAACTTCATAGATCAATCACGCTTTAGTCCCGGTCTAATATGTCACCATTAAGCAACATATCTATGTCTCTACTTGGGAGTCCAGCTCCAGACAGTCAAGACAAACTGGCCCCTCCAAGGCTTTAGACAACATAGTAGTCTTAACATGAGTTAGATGCTCGGTCTGACCCCATAGACTACAGACCATAGTTTAGACCCCTTATTTTAGAACATTGTCTTCTCGCATACAAAAGTCCATTACATGCAACGTTCTAATAGTTTAAAACAAGCAGTCAGGGAGCCATATCTGCTTACATTTACTTTAACATGTAAATAAAACGTGGACAGATAGCAATGTAATGAATAACCTCTATATATAATTTTATTATCCAGTTCGAAATAAATACATCAAAATGTCTCTAATGCTTAAGGCATTTCCTAACAATCTCCTACTTGCCCTAAGCCAGCAGATGTGCCATATTACGCATCCCCATCACCTCTTCATGCCTCTCAAAGTTTCTAGCCACCCAAGTCTTAGTAAAGGGATCAGCAATGTTGTCCTCGGACGCGATCTTACATACATCTACTTGGCCTGTCTCCACGTGCCCTCTAATAATATAATATCTCCGATCTATGTGCTTGGTCCTCTTGTGGTGCTGAGATTCTCTTATGTTGGCAATAGCCCCAGTGTTATCACAGTAAAGTGTGATAGGCTTGTCAACACTTGGAATGACCTCAAGGTCTCTAAAGAACTTGCGGAGCCAAACCGCTTCTTTAGATGCCTCAGCCACAGCCACATACTCAGCCTCCATAGTAGAGTCAGCTGTGCAGCCCTGCTTCACGCTCCTCCACACAATGGCGCCTCCTCTGAGTAAAAACATTGATCCAGATGTCGATTTCCTCGAATCCTTACAAGTCTGGAAGTCTGAGTCTGTGTATCCTATGGGTGTTAGGTCCCCTCAAGAATACACCAACATATAATCCCTTATTCTCTTAAGATACTTGAGTATATACTTTACTGCTTGCCAGTGCTTAGTTCCAGGATTCGCTTGATATCGACTCACCATACCTACTGTAAAACATATGTCCGGGTGAGTGCAAAGCATAGCGTATATAAGGCTACCCACAGTGGATGCATAAGGGACCTTACTCATACACTCTCTTTCTTTCGATGTCTTTGGATAGTCATCCAATGAAAGAGTTGGACCGGTAATAGAAGGTTGTGTACCTTTCTTTGCCTCTTGCATTGCATATTTGTCAATTATTTTATCTATGTATGAAGTTTGGGATAACGCTATCATTTTGTTCTTTTGATCTCTGAAGAGATGAATGCCTAGAACATAATTAACTTCTCCTAAGTCCTTCATGCCAAACTGTTGGTGTAACCAAAGCTTGACCGATGATAAGTTCCCTACATTATTCCTAATGAGTAGTATATCATCGACATAGAGTATCAGAAAGACCACTTTTCCATCCTTAATACGTTTATAAACACAGGGTTCATCAACGTTCTGTGCAAAACCAAATGTTTTAATCACTTGATCAAACCTCTGGTTCCATGAATGGGATGCTTGCTTTAATCCATAAACGGATCTAAACAACTTGCAGACTTTCCTTTCTTGGCCTTTTGCTACGAACCCTTCGGGCTGTATCACGTAGATACACCCCTCATGATGGCCATTTAAGAATGCCGTCTTGACATCCATTTGCCAGATCTCGTAATCGAGAGTCGCAAGAACGGACAGAAGAGTACGGATAGACTTCAGCACAGCAACAGGCGAAAATATTTCATCATAATCAATTCCAGCCTTTTGCGTGTACCCCTTTTCAACCAGTCTAGCTTTGAAAGTTTCCACTCTCTTGTCCGCATCCTTCTTTCTTTTGTAGACCCATTTGCATCCAATAGGTTTTATCCCATCTGACAAATCTACAAGTTCCCAAACAGAGTTGGATTTTATAGAATCCATCTCATTGTTCATAGTCTGTTTCCAAGATTTAGAATCAACATAATTTATAGCTTCATCATAGGTGACCGGATCATCCTCATGCTCATGAGCCTCGGCCTGGTATAGCTCAGCATCATACATGAAGAAATTAGGTTTCTTCGAAACCCTCCCACTATGACGAGGCACCCTAAATTGTTGATCGTCTGTAAGTCTTTCATCAGAACTTAGACTTGTGACTAAGACCGAAACCTGTGTAGCAGTTTTTTCACCCGATAACTCCTCTAGCACCACTTTGCTTTGAGGCTTAAAGTCATTCATATGACTTTCCTTCAAGAATGCCACACGGGTTGAAACAATGACTTTTTATTCCTTCGAGTTATAGAAAAGACCTTCTTTAGTTCCCTTTGGATACCCTATAAACATGCACAGTTCTGATCTTGGTTCCAACTTCTTCACATCCTCATCCAATACATGTGTCGGGCCGCCCTATATTCTCATATGTCCAAGGGAGGGCTTCCTGTCATGCCACAATTCATACGGAGTTCTGGGAATTGATTTGCTTGGAACCGGGTTCAAAATATAGCACGCTGTTTGTAAAACATATCCCCAAAATGATAATGGCAATGTTGAATAACTCATCATGGACCCTACCATATCCAACAAGGTCCTGTTTCTCCTTTCGGCTACACCATTCTGTTGTGAAGTACTAGGTGTAGTCAATTGGGATAATATCCCGTTCTTTACAAGATGTCCTAGAAATTCGTCGGAGAGGTATTCACCACCTCGATCAGATCGAAGTGTCTTTATGGATTTATCCAATTGCTTTTTCACTTCCGTACGATCCTTTTTGAACTTGTCAAAGGTTTTGCTCTTGCGGTGCATCAGATACACATATCCATACCTCAAGTAATCATCTATAAAGGAGACATAATACTCGAACCCTCTTGAGCCCTAGTACCCTTAGCTTCAAAAGACCTCTTAGTCATTTTTCCCTCTAGACAAGACTCACATTGAGGAAGACGTGCCTCCTCCAGAGATTCTAGAGGACCGTCTTTCACCAATCTTTGAATCCTATCCTGATTAATATGACCAAGTCTTAAATGCCAAAGATACGCCTTGTTAAAGTGAGAAACTTTCAAACTTTTAGAGTTATCTATTAATTCGGTGTCAGGCAGTGAGTACATCTTTGGTTTGATCAAATATCAGTTTCCATCCATCTATCCAGAACAGATAAAAGACTTATTTCGACTAATATCAACTCTTTTACTAAAAGAAACTGAATAAGAATCCTTTATTAAACAAGCTACCGATATAAGGTTCCTCCTAAAATTAGGAACATAAAAACAGTCTTTCAATAAAATAAACCTAAATTCATCAAAATAAAGATAAATATTTCCTACTGCCTCAGCCACCACAAAGCTGCTGTCTCCAGTCCGCAACGAGAGGCTCCTATCATATAGACTTCTCGTTTTCACGAACCCCTGCATAGAAACACAAACATGATTAGTGGCACCCGAATCAATGACCTAAGTGTCTTTCGATTCCTTCACTAAACACGCTTCCAAGTAGTGAAGTTCCTTACTTCCTTGCCCTTGGCGGCTAGGATTTCCCGGCAAGCCTTCTTAAAGTGACCAACCTTCCTACAGTGAAAGCACTTGGACTTTTTAAGGTCCCTGGGCTTCTTGTTCTTCTTCTTCTTTTTCCCATTTGAGACAGGAGGATTAGAAGAACTGGAAGCCGCTTGCTTCTGATTTGGCCTCTTCCTCTTCCGTGAGGGTTTGGAAGATTCCGCCAAATTGGCCTCTCCTTTGGGTTGGATTGCATCCCCATCCCTGATCATCCGCTCATAAGCTTGGAGTTGCTTCATGAGCTCGGTTAGTCCTAACTCCCTTGTCGCTAGATTGTATGCGGCTTTAATCCCCACAAAATCTTTAGATAGAGTTTGGAACACCATCTCGATCTGGGTGTTATAGTCCAACTCATCACCGTTCTCGGCAGCCTTAGCGAAGAATCCCATTCAAGTGATCATATGGTCCTTCATCGGAGTACCCACCTTTTGCTTAGAGTTCATAATACTGGTTATAACATACTGTTGAGCTAACTTTTCTGCGCTTCCGAACATGTCCTTCAGATTTTTTATGATCTCCCTAGCAACTTGATAAGTCTTATGCTGCTTTTGTAAAGCACTTGTCATGCTAGCCAGAATGTAGCATCGAGCTATCTTATTGGATTCTCTCTAACGAGTATAGGCAACTAGGACCTCCTCAAGCGGTGTGTCAGGTTTGGGCCCTGGTGGGCATGGTTCGTCCAGTACGAACTTGTGTCTCTCACAGCTGAGAACTATCAACAGATTTCTTTTCCAATCTTTATAATTATCGCCATTCAGTTTATTCTCGTAAGTATTTAAATGAGGGGTGTCGGTGACATTTTGAACTGAAATAAAATTATACTAGACATCATTACAAAGCCCAAGCAAATATACAGATAATTTTGCAAATAAAACATACAAGTATATTCCTACATGAAACTTGAAAAATATGTAGCGTTGCAATGATAATTCTCAGCACCTATTGCCCCAAGCCACCGAGGGGTGGTCATGAAACAAATAGCCGGAACATGGACCCCGTCCAATTAATATATGTTGCTTTAAATCCTCCAAGGTTAAGACATATATTAATAACCGCTTATTTGGCCACCAGTTTAGTTAACAGAGCTTCTAGGGAAGGTTAATAACTAAACGAGTCTTGAGTGTATAACCATTGTTTACGTCGCCCGATCCACGTCCTACCAAGCCACCGAGGGGTGGTCATGAATAGGATCATACCCGAACATGTTTTTCACATAGGAAATCCAATCTAGTATAACAGTGGCGGTAAACACCTACCGAGGGGTGTGGTTAGGGCAAAACTGATGCGAGACGTTACCATGCTTTCACATATGGATCAATAATGGAGGCCATGGGTTTTGTTTAAAACCTTCTCCTACTCAATATTTTGAAAAACATGCAAGTTTTGACAAATATGTATGATCGATATAGTATGAGCGGCACTTACCTATCCTATATGACATGTTATCAAATATGCATATAAAACATCCATCAATACATATTTATACATCCATGACATATCATAGAAAAAATAATTGACAGAATAACCAAGCCATGGCTCCATCCTAGAACAAAGAAAATAAAGATTACAAAATTCCATCCAAAGCATTCTTTGGGTCTTGAATTTTATTCCGTCTTCTTGTATCCATCTTTATGTAGCCTCTCCATTTATTTCTCATCCCAAAAATCATTTAAAATTTAAATTCCAAAAATTTAAATTTCAAATTCAAATTATGAATTCGAATTTCAAATTTAAATTTCAAATTCTAATTCTAAACAATTTTAAACATCATGTGTAATAATATGTCATTTCGAAAATTTTAAATTTTTAATTACATATTTTTAAACATGATTTAAAATTAAATCTCAAATTTAAAAATCAAAATTTTTTAATTTTAGAACCATCGCCCCACCGCCCCTGGAGGCCGGCAGCCGCCGTGGGCAGACCCCAGCCCCCCGGGGGCTGGTAGCCCACGGCCGCCCCTTGTGCAGCCCTGTCGGGCTGCAGGCAAAACCTGCAGCACCAGGCTACACGCCTAGGCTGGGCGCAGCAACCGGCAGGCTGCAGGCAGCGCGTGCAGCCACAGGCTGCGGCCAGCCTTGAGGAGGCCATGGCCACCCTCGGCTGCCGGCCAAGCCTGCGGCCGTGGGTGGTCATGGCCTGTACAGGGGCTGCCGCAGCCCCATCCTGCCCGAGGGCAGGGGCTACAGCCCCACCAAGGCCCGATGGCCTATTTCGAGGGGTTGTGTCTCGATTTTCGTGCCATATTCTAATTTATCTATTAGGATCTCCAAAAATTAATTTGAATCCCAATTAAATTGAAATTTTTCACACAATCAAAATTTCAACCTTTAAATAAAATTTAACTTTTGGGAAAAATAAATTACGGTCTTCAATTTTCAATCTCCTCCAAGAATAATTACATAAAAAATTCTAAACCGTTTCCGGTGTACAAAAATTCTAATCATAATTATTCTAAGAGACAAAATTAAAATCCATGGGAAAATTATAGTATAAATAAACTGCTCCCATGGTTACATAAAAATTCCTAGATATAATTTTTCTAAATTCTAAGGAACCATAACCGGTAAAAAACAAGCATGCTTGTAATAATTTAGAAAATTAAAATAACCACATACTACATACATAATCCATGATAACAACATAAAGGAATCCTAGAATGCCACTCTCTAAATATCAAATCCATACATAAATAAAAAGACTAATTAATTGTCTAATTTATGTACATGGCATAGTCATGAGATGGCTCTGATACCAATTGTAGGAAATAAATCGGTAAAAACGTATCAGAGTGGCGCAGCGGAACAATAAAAATTTTTCAAGATTGTTAAATATCTCATGATGCCATATACAATAAACCAACAACAATTTAAACTCATACCTCAAGGACGCCAATCTTGCAAGAGGAGAATGACCGAAGGGCTTCAACCAACTAGCCTTCTCTACTATTCTCCAATTCCTAAATGACTGAGTGTGTGGGAACTCTGAACCTCCATTGGTATGCTAGCACTGCTAGTCTTCTTCCGACCACCCAGATCTCTAAGGAACTTATTGTCACGGTGAGTTATGCAACAATAAGCCTGCTCACCTGAGAGTCTGTGATCTGAGAGAACTGGAGTGGCAAGACCTCTATTTATAGACTTGCATGAGGTGATTCTCTGAATTCAAATTGGATTAGGAGAAGATTTTCTCCCTTATCCATAACACAAAATCTGAAATTATCCAAGGGGAAATTCCCAACAAAATTTCGGCCAATATTAGGATTATCTAATTCAAATCTAAACAAGATTTTAACATGAATCTTATCTCCCTTTTTCAACCAAAAAATCTGAAAATCCAAGGGGGAAAATCCCAACAAAAATTTTGGCCACTTTTGGATAAGGGAAGAGTCAAAATTCCACTAGGATTTTTAAGCTTGAATCTTATCTCAACCTTATCCAAAATAACTGAAAATCTTCTAGGAGATTCACTCAAAAATTCAGCCATTATCAGGGAGAAGAGAATCCAAATTCAACTGGGATTGAAACTTGAATTTTTTCTTGAACCTTATCCACGAAAAATCTGAAAATTCCATGAGGACAATCCTCAAAATTTTCGTCCACTACCATTAGGATTTGGATTTAAAATTCAAGTAGGATTCTAACAAGATTTTCCTTTCCATATCCAACTCAAATTCGAATTTCATTCCTTGTGGATTTACCATAAGAAATTCGAATCCTACTTGGACTGTGATTCAAAATTTGAATTTCAAATTTCAAATTCAAATTTCAAATTTCAAATTTCAAATTCAAATTTCAAATTCAAATTTTAAATTTCAAATTTCAAATTTCAAATTTCAAATTTCGATTTCAAATTCAAATTTCAAATTCGAATTTCAAATTCAAATTTCAAATTCAAATTTCAAACTCAAAACTCAAATTTCAAAATTCAAAATTCAAAATTCAAAATTCAAAATTCAAAATTCAAATTTCAAAATCCACAAAACATTTGTATTTCAATTCTTGTTCTCATGGATAATTTTCTACAACTCCAATCCAATCTCAAATAAAATCATGGCAACTTTATTTGGAGTTCGAATAACTGTGTACTCTATTATCCAAAACAAAATCTGAATCCAACTGGAGAGAATCTTGTCCACCATCCTAATCCTATGTCAACACCATGCATGCATAATAAACTAGCCAATAGCATACACAAATCAATTTTGCCAAACGTTAAGGAATTATGTGGAGCTAGTAGAGAGACAAATTAGACATATATAATCGGGCTCCCATAAATCCATATGATCATCATTCTTTACCGAAAAACTCAATCATATGATCACTAATTTCAGAGTCACACCACTATAAACTCTTGCTCTTTTTCTTCAGCCCAAAACCGTGACCTTTAATCCCCCTTAAACCAAAAATTTTGTTTTCAATTTCGCATCAAACCTAGCTTGAATTGCATTTCCAATCTCAAGGCATCAACTAATCAAGGTAAGCTTCAAATTTGAAGCATTTTTCCTTGATTTTTCAAAGAAAATCCATGGGTTTGAAGGGTTGAAAAACAATGAAAAAAATTATTAATTTGTGGATTCTATGATTGGTTTGATGTTGTAGTATTTAAAGCATGAATTAGGATTGAAAAACAAGCAAAAATTTTGCATGTTTCCCTTGAAAATCCGTGGCTTCAATGGTATGAAAATTTCATGAGTTTTGTTGTTTTGATTTAGTATTAACGTTCATTCAATTATGTGTTGAATTAAGCATGAATTGGACTAAAGAAACAAGAAAATTTTGATGTAAATTGGTTGCTAAAACTGTGGGCATGAACATTAGGAAATGGAAAATTTTTAATGTTGAAGAATGTTGATAAAAACCTTAGGAAAGAAAATGAAATTTTCCTTGTGTTTATGCATAAAATCCGTGGCTATAACTAGGGTTAGAATGCATGTTTTGTTAGGTTTTTGGATGTTGTTTTATACATTGGAAAGCCTAAGAATGATGTGATGTGATGAAAATTAATTAGATGTGATTAACTAGTAAACCAAGGCTAGTTTGAAAGAAAAATGCTGTGGTTTGTATTGATTTCTAAAATGTTGAATCATGTGGAAAATTTTTATACAAAGTTGGAAACTTTGTATAAAATAGGCCTCTGGTATAGTATGTGGTAGGTACAAAGGTTCTGAGGCATACTTAATGCTGGGAAACCTTAAAATATAAGCAGAAATGCTGCCAAAATTTCTAAAATCGGCTTAAGGGCATTTCGGGAAACGAGGGGTAAAAATATTGAACTCGGGAAGGAAACCGAGACCCCTTGGTGAATTATGATTAGAAATGGAAAACCAACCTAAAAGGAATAGTAAACCGACCCTAAATCACTAAAATGCCTAAAACAGGAAAAAAATTCGTGTTAGGGGTATTTTGGGAAAAAAGGGAAAATTTTATGTCGGGATAGGAAACCCGAGCCTCTCGAGGATCAAGGGTCGGGGACGAGATAAATAACATTTAATAAGTGGTGAAAGGGCCATTTGAGGCTCCAAAACGCTCGAAAAATGAAAAAACGACCCTAGGTGACGGATAAATAGTAATCGAGGGCCGGGAAAAATAAAGTTGAGATTTTGCAGTAATTTAAGCTGTAAAATGATACAAAAGCCTAGGAAATATTACTTTAAAATAATTAGATTTAGAAAATTTGGAAAAAAATGATAGAACGAAACAAATTACGATCCCGAGACTCGTTAGGGGCAAAATGGTCATTTTGACTAAAAATTTCCAAAAAGGCTCGGAAAGAATCCTAAAAGACATAGAATAACTTAGATAAAATTCTAAAGCTCAAAATAAAGATTTAGAGTTAAAAGTCTAAAAATTTTGAGGAACACGGGCGTGTAAAGGGATATACGGCCGTGTATAGGAAAAATTTTATAACTCGAGAGGTACACGGGCTGGAACACGGGCGTGTTACAGAATGTGTACCACAAACAAAATTTAAATGTGTAGAATTGTTAAGCAAAATAAATATATATTGAAAATGATAATAAAACAGGGTATTAACAGACACTATTATGTCTGTAGGAACTTATGTAGGAAAATAAATCGGTAAAAACGTATCAGAGTGGCGCAGCAGAACAATAAAATTTTTCAGATCGTTAAATATCTCATGATGCCATATACAGTAAACCAACAACAATTAAAAGTCATACCTCAAGGACGCCAATCTGCAGGAGGAGAATGACTGGAGGCTTCAACCAACTAGCCTTCTCTACTATTTTCCAATTCCCGAATGGCTGAGTGTGTGGGCACTCTGAACTTCGATCGGTATGCTAGCACTGCTAGTCTTCTTCTGACCACCCAGATCTCTAAAGAACTTTATTGTCACGATGAGCTGTGCAACAATAAGCCTGCTCACCTGAGAGTCTGTGGTCTGAGAGAACTGGAGTGGCAGGATCTCTATTTATAGACCTACATGAGGTGATTCTCTGAATTCGAATTGGATTAGGAAAAGATATTCTCCCTTATCCATAACCAAAAAATCCGAATTTTTCCATGGGAAATTCCAACAATAAAATTCGGTTTTCTTAGGATAAATCCAATCCAAATCTAAACAAGATTTTAACTAGAATTTTATCTCCCTTTTTCAACCAAAAATCCGAAATTTCCTAGGAGAAAATCTTCTCCACAAATTCAGCCATTATGGATAAGGGAAAATCAAAAATTCCACTACGATTTTCAAGCTTGAATCTTATCTCAACCTTATCTAAAATAACCGAATTTTCCTAGGAGATTATCTCCAAAATTTCGGCCATTCTTCATGGAGGAGAGAATCCAAATTCAACTGGGATTGAAACTTGAATTTTTCCCTTGAATCTTATCCACAAAAACCAAAATTCCATTGAGGATTATCCTCAAAATTTCATCCATAGTTTATTGGGATTTGGATTCAAAATTCAAGTAGGATTCTAACAAGATTATCCTCTCCAAATCCAACTCAAATTCGAATTTCAAACCTTGTGGATTTTCCACAACAAATTACTTGGACTGTGATTCAAAATTTGAATTTCAAATCTCAAATTCGAATTTCAAATTCAAATTTCAAATTTCAAATTTCAAATTTAAATTTCAAATTAAAATTTCAAATTCGAATTTCAAATTCAAATTTCAAATTCGAATTTCAAATTCAAATTTCAAATTCAAATTTCAAATTTCAAATTTCAAAATTCAAATTTCAAATTCCACAAAACAGTTGTGTTTCAAATTCTTGTTCTCATGGATAATTTTCTACAACTCCAATCCAATCTCAAATAAAATCATGGCAACTTTATTTGGAGTTCGAATAATTGTGTACCCTATTATCCAAAACAAAATCTGAATCCAACCGGAGAGAATCTTGTCTACCATCCTAATCCTGTGTCATCACCATCCATGCATAATAAACCAGCCAATAGCATACACAAATCAATTTGCCAAACGTTAAGGAATTATGTGGAGCTAGTAGAGGGACTGATTGAACATATATAATCGGGCTCCCGTGATTCCATATGATCATCATTCTTTACCGAACAACTCAATCATATGATCACTAGTTTCAGAGTCACACCACTATAAACCTGAAACTGAACTCTCAATTATATACCGTATTACGTAAGCCTGTGATGAGTGACTATCCAATGACCTTGGCATATATGCAAAACCCTCATATGATATCCATGATCAGCCTTAGGTCAAAGTCCGTTTAATCCTACTGATCATGCTATCTTAAAATTCCATTATACTACCGAATCAAGAAAATGATTATTCACCATATGTGAATAAGAAGTCATCCGCCCAGCAGACGACCCAAGGCCTTGTCCATTTTCACGTTCAGTATAATGCCTTTAAGAGGATACCTTTAACTCCTCAGAGCTATGATTCCGATATCTGCAAACAAACCCTTCATCGTATACAAGTCATGCACCCAACGAACCGGTCTATAAGCTTACTACCTCTGAGACGCTTTAGCCATTGGAACATCAAAGTTCACAAGTCATATACATGAAGTAGTTCATTTACTCAGGATTAAGGTTATTGCACAATGAACGTCAAAAGTAGATTGATCCACTCATAGCAGACTACGTAGATCAATTACACTTTAGTCCTGGTCTAATATGTCACCACCGAGCAACATATCCATGTCTCTACTTGGGAGTCCAGTTCTAGACAGTCAAGACAAACCGTCCCCTCTAAGGCTTTAGACAACATAATAGTCCTAACATGAGTTAGATGCTCGGTCTAACCCCATAGACTACAGACCATAGTTCAGACTGCCAACTTTAGAACATTGTCTTCTCGCATACAAAAGTCCATTGCATGCAACGTTCTAACAGTTTTAACACAAGCAGTCAGTGAGCTATATTTGCTTACATTTACTTTAATATGTAAATAAGACGAGGATAGATAGCAATGTAATGAATAACCTCTATGTATAATTTTATTATCCAGTTCAAAATGAATACATCAAAATGTCTCTAATACTTAGGGCATTTCCTAACAATCTCCCACTTGCCCTAAGCCAGTAGATGTGCCATGTTACGCATCCCCATCGCCTCTACATGCCTCTCAAAGCTTCTAGCCACCAAAGTCTTAGTAAAGGGATCAGCGATGTTGTCCTCGGACGCGATCTTACATACATCCACTTTTCCTGTCTCCACATGCCCTCTAATAATATGATATCTCCGATCGATGTGCTTGGTCCTCTTGTGGTGCCGAGATTCCCTTGTGTTGGCAATAGCCCCTGTATTATCACAGTAAAGTGTGATAGGCTTGTCAACACCCGGAATGACCTCAAGGTCTCTAAAGAACTTGCGGAGCCAAACCGCTTCTTTAGATGCCTCAGCCGCAGCCACATACTCAGCCTCCATAGTAGAGTCAGCTGTGCAGCCCTGCTTCACGCTCCTCCACACAATGGCTCCTCCTCCGAGTAAAAACACTGATCTAGATGTCGATTTCCTCGAATCCTTACAAGTCTGGAAGTCTGAGTCCGTGTATCCTATGGGTGTTAGGTCCCCTCCAGAATACACCAGCATATAATCCCTCGTTCTCTTAAGATACTTGAGTATATGCTTTACTGCTTGCCAGTGCTTGGTTCCAGGATTCGCTTGATATCGACTCACTATACCTACTGTAAAACATATGTCTGGGTGAGTACAAACCATAGCGTTCATAAGGCTACCCACAGCGGATGCATAAGGGACCTTACTCGTACGATCTCTTTCTTCCGATGTCTTGGGACAGTCATCTAATGAAAGAGTTAGACTGGCAATGGAAGGTTGTGAGCCTTTCTTTGCCTCTAGCATTGCATATTTATCAATTATTTTATCTATGTATGAAGCTTGGGATAATGCTATCATTTTGTTCTTTCGATTTCTGAAGAGACGAATGCCTAGAACATAATTAGCTTCTCCCAAGTCCTTCATGTCAAACTGTTGGTGTAACCAAAGCTTGACCGATGATAAGTTCCCTACATCATTCCCAATGAGTAGTATATCATCGACATAGAGTATCAAAAAGACCACTTTTCCATCCTTAATACGTTTATAAACACAAGGTTCATCAACGTTCTGCTCAAAACCAAATGTCTTAATCGCTTGATCAAATCTCTGGTTCCATGAGCGGGATGCCTGCTTTAATCCATAAATGGATCTAAGCAACTTGCAGACTTTCCTTTCTTGGCCTTTCGCTACGAACCCTTCGGGCTGTATCATATAGATACACTCTTTAAGATGGCCATTCAAGAATGCCGTCTTGACATCCATTTGCCAGATCTCGTAATCGAGAGCCGCAGCAATGGACAGAAGAATACGGATAGACTTCAGCATAGCAATAGGCAAAAAGGTTTCCTCGTAATCGATTCCAGCCTTTTGCATGTATCCCTTTGCAACCAGTTTAGCTTTGAAAGTTTCCACTCTCCCTTCCGCATCCTTCTTTCTTTTGTAGACCCATTTGCATCCAATGGGTTTTATCCCATCCGGCAAATCTACAAGTTCCCAAACAGAGTTGGATTTCATAGAATCCATCTCATTGTTCATAGCTTGTTTCCAAGATTTAGAATCAACATCCTTTATAGCTTCATCATATGTGACCGGATCTTCCTCATGCTCATGAGCCTCGGCCTGGTATACCTCAGCATCATACATGAAGAAATTAGGTTTCTTATAAACCCTCCCACTACGACGAGGCACCCTAAATTGTTGATCGTCTGCAGGTCTTTCACTGGAACTCGGACTTGCGTCCAAGACCGAAATCTGTGGAGCAATTCTTTCACCCGATAACTCCTCTAGCACTACTTTGTTTCGAGGTTTAAAGTCATTCATGTGGCTTTCCTCCAAGAATGTCGCATGGGTTGAAACAATGACTTTTTGTTCCTTCGGGTTATAGAACAAACCTCCTTTAGTTCCTTTTGGATTCCTTACAAACATACACAATTATGATCTAGGTTCCAACTTCTTCGCATCCCCATCCAGTACATGTGCCGGGCAGCCCCATATTCTCATATGTCCAAGGGAGGGCTTCCTGCCACGCCACAATTCATACGGAGTTCTAGGAATTGATTTGCTCGGAACTTGGTTCAGAATATAGCATGCCGTTTGTAAAGCATATCCCCAAAATGATAATGGCAGCGTTGAATAACTCATCATGGACCGTACCATATCCAATAAGGTCCTGTTTCTCCTTTCGGCTACACCATTCTGTTGAGGAGTACCAGGTGCAGTCAATTGGGATAAAATCCCGTTCTCTACAAGATGTCCTAGAAATTCATCGGAGAGATATTCGCCACCTCGATCAGATCGAAGTGTCTTTATGGATTTATCTAATTGCTTTTCCACTTCCGCACGATACTCTTTGAACTTGTCAAAGGTTTCGCTCTTGCGGTGCATCAGATATACATATCCATACCTCGAGTAATCATCTATGAAAGAGACATAATACTCAAACCCTCCTCGTGTTGTGACGTTCATGGGGCCACATACGTCAGTATGCACAATTTCTAAGAGCTCCTGAGCCCTTGTACCCTTAGCTCCAAAAGACCTCTTAGTTATCTTACCCTATAGACAAGATTCACATTGGGGAAGTCGTACCTCCTCCAGTGATTCCAGAGGACCGTCTTTCACCAATCTTTGAATCCTATCCTGATTAATATGACCAAGTGTTAAATGCCAAAGATACGCCTTGTTAGAGTGAGAAACTTTCAACCTTTTAGAGTTATCAATTAATTCAGTGTCAAGCAGTGAGTACATCTTTGGTCTGATCAAATATAGGTTTCCATCCATCCATCCAGAACAGATAAAAGACTTATTTCTACGAATATCAACTCTTTTACTAAAAGAAACTGAATAAGAATCCTTTATTAAACAAGCTACCGATATAAGATTCCTTCTAAAATTAGGAACATAAAAACAGTCTTTCAATAAAATAAACCTAAATTGATCAAAATAAAGGTGAACATCTCCCACTGCTTCAGCCACCACAAAGCTACCATCTCTAGTCCGCAACGAGAGGCTCCTATCATGTAGACTTCTCGTTTCCACGAACCCCTGCATAGAAACACAAACATGATTAGTGGCGCCCGAATCAATGAACCAAGTGTCTTTCGATTCTTCCACCAAACACGCTTCTAAGTAATGAAGTTCCTTACCTTCCTTGCCCTTGGAGGCTAGGAATTCCCGGCAAGCCTTCTTGAAGTGACCTACCTTCCCACAATGGAAGCATTTGGACTTTTTAGGGTCCTTTGGCTTCTTGTTCTTCTTCTTCTTCTTCCCGTCCGGGACAGGAGGATTAGAAGAACTGGAAGCCACTTGCTTCTTATTTGGCCTCTTCCTCTTCCGTGAGGGATTGGAAGATTCTGCCAAATTGGCCTCTCCTTTAGGTCGGACCGTATCCTCATCCCTGATCATCCGCTCATAAGCCTGTAGTTGCTTCATGAGCTCGGTAAGTCCTAACTCCTTTCTCGTCAGATTGTATGCGGCCTTAAACCCCACAAAATCTTTAGACAGAGTCTTGAACACCATCTCGATCTGGGTGTTATAGTCCAACTCAGCACCATTCTCGGTAGCCTCAGCGAAGAATCCCATTAGAGTGATCATATGGTCCTTCACCGGAGTACCCGCCTTTTGCTTGGAGTTCATAATGCTGGTGATAGCAGACTTTCGAGCCAATTTTTCTTGGCCTCCGAACATGTCTTCCAGATTGTCCATGATCTCCCCAGCAACTTGATAAGTCTCATGCTGCTTTTGTAAAGCACTCGTCATGCTAGCAAGGATGTAGCATCGAGCTATCTCATTGGATTCTCTCCAACGATTATAGGCAACCGGGACCTCCTCAAGTGGTGTGTCAGGTTTGGGCCCAGGTGGGCATGGTTCGTCCAGTACGAACTTGTGTCTCTCGCAGCTGAGAACTATTAATAGATTCCTTTTCCAGTCTTTATAATTATCGCCATTCAACTTATTTTCAGTAAGTATTGAAATGAGGGGTGTCGGTGACATTTTGAACTGAAATAAAATTATACTAGACATCATTACAAAGCCCAAGCAAATATACAGATAATTTAGCAAATAAAACATACCAGTATGTTCCTACATGAAACTTGAAAAAACATGTAGCATTGCAATGGTAATTCTCAGCACCTATTGCCCCAAGCCACCGAGGGGTGGTCATGAAAACAAATAGCCGGAACATGGACCCCGTCCAATTAATATATGTTACCTTAAATCCTCCTAGGTTAAGACATATATTAATAACCGCTTATTTGGCCACCAGTTTAGTTAACAGAGCTTCTAGGGAAGGTTAATAACTAAACGAGCCTTGAGTGTATAACCATTGTTTACGTAGCCCGATCCACGTCCTACCAAGCCACCGAGGGGTGGTCATGAATAGGATCACACCTGAACACGTTTTCCACATAGGAGATCCAATCTAGTATACCGGCGGTGGTAAACACCTACCGAGGGGTGTGGTCAGGGCAGAACTGACGCGAGGCGTTACCATGCTTTCACATATGGATCAACAATGGAGGCCGTGGGTTTTGTTTGAAACCCTCTCCCACTCAATATTTTTAAAAACATGCAAGTTTTGACAAATTATGTATGATCAATATAGTATGAGCGGCACTCACCTATCCTATATGACATGTTATCAAATATGCATACAAAGCATCCATCAATACATATTTATACATCCATGACATATCACAGAAAAATAATTGACAGAATAACCAAGCTATGGTTCCATCCTAGAACAAAGAAAATAAAGATTAAAAAATTCCATCCAAAGCATTCTTTGGGTCTTGAATTTTGTTCCGTCTTCTTGTATCCTTCTTTATGTAGCCACTCCATTTATTTCTCATCCCATGAATTATTTAAAATTTAAATATCCAAAAATTTATATTTCAAATTCAAATTTCAAATTCGAATTTCAAATTTAAATTTCAAATTTAAATTTTAAACAATTTTAAACATCATGTGTAATAATATGTAATTTCAAAAAATTCAAATTTTTAATTACATATTTTTAAACATGATTTAAAATTAAATCTCAAATTTAAAAATCAAAATTTTCTGATTTTTGGACCGAAGGACCGCCGCCCCCGTAGGCGGCAGCCGCCGTGGGCAGCCACCAACCCCGGAGGGGTTAGCAGCCCACGGCTACCCCTTGTGCAGCCCTGCCGGGCTGCAGGCCAAGCCTGCAGCGCCAGGCTGCACGCCCAGGCTGGGCGCAGCAGCCGGCAGGCTGCAGGCAGCCTGCAGCTAGAGGCTGCACGCCCAGGCTGCGGCCAGCCTTGGGCAGGCCGCGGCCACCCTTGGCTGCAGGTCAAGCCTGCGGCCGGGGTGGTGTGGGCCTGCACAGGGGCTGCCGCAGCCCCATCCTGCCCGAGGGCAGGGGCTGCAGCCCCACCAAGGTTCGTCGGCCTATCCCGAGGGGTCATGTCTCGATTTTCGTGCCATATTCCAATTTACCTATTAGGATCTCTAAAAATTAATTTGAATCCCAATTAAATTGAAATTTTCCACACAATCAAAATTTCAACCTTTAAATCAAATTTAATTTTTGGGAAAAATAAATTACGGTCTTCAATCTTCAATCTCCTCCAAGAATAATTACATAAAAATTCCTATACCATTTCCGGTGTACAAAATTCTAACCGTAAAATTCTAAGAGACAAAAAATTAAAATCCATGGGAAAATTACAGTGTTAATAAACTGCTCCCATGGTTACATAAAAAATTCCTAGATACAATTTTTCTAAATTCTAAGGAACCATAACCGGTATAAACAAGCATGCTTATAATAATTCAAAAAATTAAAATAACCACATACTTTATACATAATCCATGATAACAACATAAAGGAACCCTAGAATGCCACTCCCTAAATATCAAATCCATACATAAATAAAAAGACTAAGTAATTGTCTAATTTATGTACATGGCATAGTCATAAGATGGCTCTGATACCAATTATAGGAAAATAAATCGGTAAAAACATATCAGAGTGGCGCAGCGGAATAATAAAAATTTTTAAGATCGTTAAATATCTCATGATGCCATATACAATAAACCAACAACAATTAAAACTCATACCTCAAGGACGCCAATCTTGCATGAGGAGAATGACCGGAGGCTTCAACCAACTAGCCTTCTCTACTATTCTCCAATTCCCGAATGGCTGAGTGTGTGGGCACTCTGAACCTCGATCGGTATGCTAGCACTGCTAGTCTTCTTCCGACCACCCAGATCTCTAAAGAACTTTATTGTGACAATGAGCTGTGCAACAATAAGCCTGCTCACCTGAGAGTCTGTGGTCTGAGAGAACTGGAGTGGCAGGACCTCTATTTATAGACCTGCATGAGGCGATTCTCTGAATTCGAATTGGACTAGGAAAAGATTTTCTCCCTTATCCAAACCCATAAAATCTGAATTTTTCCAAGGGAGAATCTCCATAAAAAATTCGGTTTTTCTTAGGATAAATCCAATCCAAATCTCAATAAGATTTTAACTAGAATTTTATCTCCCTTTTTCAACCCAAAAAATCCGAAAATTTCAAGGTGTATCTTCCCTAAAGATTTCGGCCATTATGGATAAGGGAGAATCAAAAATTCCACTAGGATTTTCAAGCTTGAATCTGATCTCAACCTTATCCAAAATAACCGAATTTCCTAGGAGAGATACTCCCTAATTTCGGCCACTTTTCAGGGAAGGAGAGAATCCAAATTTAACTAGGATTGAAACTTGAATTTTCCCTTGAATCCTATCCACAAAAAAACTGAAATTTGCTTGAGGATTATCCTCAAAATTTCGTCTTTTATTTGTTGGGATTTGGATTCAAAATTCAAGTAGGATTCTAACAAGATTATCCTCTCCAAATCCAACTCAAATTCGAATTTCAAACCTTGTGGATTTTCCACAACAAATTCGAATCCTACTTGGACTGTGATTCAAAATTTGAATTTCAAATTTCAAATTCAAATTTCAAATTTAAATTTCAAATTCAAATTTCAAATTCGAATTTCAAATTCAAATTTCAAATTCAAATTTCAAAATTCAAATTTCGAATTTCAAAATTCAAATTTCAAATTCCACAAAACGGTTGTGTTTCATATTCTTGTTCTCATGGATAATTTTCTACAACTCCAATCCAATCTCAAATAAAATCATGGCAACTTTATTTGGAGTTCGAATAATTGTGTACTCTATTATCCAAAACAAAATCTGAATCCAACCCGAGAGAATCTTGTCTACCATCCTAATCCTGTGTCATCACCATCCATGCATAATAAACTAGCCAATAGCATACACAAATCAATTTGCCAAACGTTAAGGAATTATGTAGAGCTAGTAGAGGGACTGATTGGACATATATAATCAGGCTCCCGTGATTCCATATGATCATCATTCTTTACCGAACAACTCAATCATATGATCACTAGTTTCAGAGTCGCACCACTATAAACCTGAAACTGAACTCCCAATTATATACCGTATTACGTAAGCCTGTGACGAGCTACTATCCAATGACCTTGTCATATATGCAAAACCCTCATATGATATCCATGATCAGCCTTAGGTCAAAGTCCGTTTAATCCTACTGATCATGCTATCTTAAAGTTCCATTATACTACCGAATCAAGAAAATGATTATTCACCATATGTGAATAAGAAGTCATCTGCCCAGCAGACGACCCAAGGCCTTGTCTATTTTCACATTCAGTATAATGCCTTTAAGAGGATACCTTTAACTCCTCAGAGCTATGATTCCGATATCTGCAAACAAACCCTTCATCGTATACAAGTCATGCACCCAACGAACCGGTCTATAAGCTTACTACCTCTAAGACGCTTTAGCCATTGGAACATCAAAGTACACAAGTCATATACATGAAGTAGTTCATTTACTCAGGATTAAGGTTATTGCATAATGAACGTCAAAAGCAGATTGATCCACTCATAGCGGACTACGTAGATCAATCACACTTTAGTCCCGGTCTAATATGTCACCACCGAGCAACATATCCATGTCTCTACTTGGGAGTCCAGCTTCAGACAGTCAAGACAAACCGTCCCCTCTAAGGGTTTAGACAACATAATAGTCCTAACATGAGTTAGATGCTCGGTCTAACCCCATAGACTACAGACCATAGTTTAGACTGCCAACTTTAGAACATTGTCTTCTCACATACAAAAGTCCATTGCATGCAACGTTCTAACAGTTTTAACACAAGCAGTCAGTGAGCCATATTTGCTTACATTTACTTTAACATGTAAATAAGACGAGGATAGATAACAATGTAATGAATAACCTCTATGTATAATTTTATTATCCAGTTCAAAATGAATACATCAAAATGTCTCTAATACTTAGGGCATTTCCTAACATGATCATCATTCTTTACCGAACAACTCAATCATATGATCACTAGTTTCAGAGTCACACCATTATAAACCTGAAACTGAACTCCCAATTATATACTGTATTACGTAAGCCTGTGACGAGCTACTATCCAATGACCTTGTCATATATGCAAAACCCTCATATGATATCCATGATCAGCCTTAGGTCAAAGTTCGTTTAATCCTATTGATCAGGCTATCTTAAAGTTCCATTATACTACCGAATTAAGAAAATGATTATTCACCATGTATGAATAAGAAGTCATCTGCCCAGCAGACGACCCAAGGCCTTGTCCATTTTCACATTTAGTATAGTGCCTTTAAGAAGACACCTTTAACTCCTTAGAGTTATGATTCCGATATCTGCAAACAAACCCTTCATCGTATACAAGTCATGCACCCAACGAATCGGTCTATAAGCTTACTACCTCTGAGACGCTTTAGCCATTGGAACATCAAAGTACACAAGTCATATACATGAAGTAGTTCATTTACTCAGGATTAAGGTTATTGCACAATGAACGTCAAAAGCAGATTGATCCACTCATAGCGGACTACGTAGATCAATCACGCTTTAGTCCCGGTCTAATATGTCACCACCAAGTAACATATCTATGTCTCTACTTGGGAGTCCAGCTCCAGACAGTCAAGACAAACCGTCCCCTCCAAGGCTTTAGACAACATAGAGGGTGTTTGGTTTTGTTTCCAAAACTGATTTCACGATTTCCTAGGAAATCGATTTCAAAATCGGTGTGAAATTGTGTTTGGTTTGTATTTTTTTTGAAAACAGATTTCAAAACGAATCCAAAATCGCCTTTGCTCCCAATGTAACATTGAAAACGATTAAAAGTCGTTTTCTCTGATTTCATTTTTCCCATTTCTCCCATTTCTCTGATTTAATTATTATGGTTAATTAAGATTTAATTGATATAGTAATTACTTAAATATTATAGTTATTAATTTTTAATTCATTTTTCAATTAAAAAATTTTATTAATTTTTAATTTTTGGTATTCATAATCAAATTTTTTTAAATCAAACATAAATATGTTTTTATATAATACTTATAAAATGACTGGTTTTCAAAAATATAACCAAACACAGTTTTACTTTTTTGTTTCTCAAAACATACACTCAGAAAATAAAACCAAACACAATTTCAGAAACGTTCTCAGAATTGTTTTCAAAACGATCTCAAATTCAGAGAATTTGAAAACATAACAGATTTCAAAAATAATACCAAATGCTACCATAATAGTCTTAACATGAGTTAGATGCTCGGTCTAACCCCATAGACTACAGACCATAGTTTAGACCGCTAACTTTAGTACATTGTCTTCTCGCATACAAAAGTCTATTGCATGCAACGTTCTAACAGTTTTAACACAAGCAGTCAGTGAGCCATATTTGCTTACATTTACTTTAACATGTAAATAAGACGAGGACGATAGCAATGTAATGAATAACCTCTATGTATAATTTTATTATCCAGTTCAAAATGAATACATCAAAATGTCTTAATACTTAGGGCATTTCCTAACAACCTAAAATAAAGATAGAACTACGGAGGAGTTCCGGAAGTGGACACTAGTGCAGTATTGGTAAGTTCAAGCATTTTCGTGTCTGCAACATGAAATACTGTGTTAATCTATTCTATACTAGCTGCACACTAGATATAAAATCCTATGAGGATTTGGGGATTAGTTAGTATAACATATCCCAAATAACGAAAATAAGTAAGACCTACGGGCAATGGAGGATAGTGACCTTGAGGTGACATATATGATCACTTGGTCAAAACTATAAATTGAAAGATGGTAATGAAACCATTAAGGCGTACCGGCCCTCCAACATAGTGGTGGAGGTTTGTTTAAATCCTACGGGGTATCAGGGTTGTGGAGGACGATGTTCTAAGGGCGTTCCTTAGACCCTCCCAGTTAGCGTGCTAATAATCATCGGTACTGCCATAAATAGAGCTCTACACTAGAAATCTAATAGAAAATAAGCAATAAACAAAATGGTAAAAATCATAATTGAGCATAACCGAAGTTTACGTTAGAGTAATGTAAGTTCGGTTAGGATATATGAATAGTACACAGTTAGGGTAACTGATACTATTCATCGGTCAAAGGTCAACTTTACTATTTATTATGAATAGTACTATTCATGAATAATACTATTCATAGGAGGTTGAGTTTTTGTTGTTTTTGAATCAATATGATTCTTACTATGGATGTTTGAACTTACTGAGCCTATTAGCTCATCAGTTTGTTGATGTTGCAAGTAAGAAATCTGTCCAGTAGATTCCTGGATGGTGGCAGGATGCGAGCATGTTAAGGGGATAGGGAACTCACCATGGATTTGGTCCTGCCATAAGTTTTCCGTTGAGCTTTTTGAGTAAAGAAAATATGTTGAAGACAAAATATACAGTACATATATATATATTATATATGTTACCAAATATGTTGTACTTATTTTAGACATGAAAAAAAAAACCAGTATTATATTTTACATCGCCTTCTTACTTGATAATCATAAGAAAAAGTATGTATTAAAGAAAAAAAAATTTTGGGCCGAAATTTTAGGCCCTAGTGTTTAAGAAGTATGAGTAAAAGAGTTTAAAACTGACGACTCGGATTTAGCACACGAACGGTCTTGGTCGGCCGTAGAGTCGATTCTTGACGGTTGCAAGTGGTTGGAATCAGGGGACGTCACAGGTTGGCATTAGAGCGGTTGACAATGTCCCTATTGACATGAAGCACGATCTGCTCGTCAATCTAAGTAAGTTAGCTTCTTTAAGTTAGTTAACTTTTTGTTTATTCGAAATTATATATTTTTGTAGGACTTAAGGTGAGTAGACCAGCGCATGTGAGACCTCATCCATACCGACCTAGAGGACCGATCCGGGTATGGACTAGGCGTGTGATCAGACCGTCCATGATGAGACGAGAGATACAGCGACCGCCTGTGCCTAAGCCACTAGCGCCAAGGATAATAGTGCCAGCACCAGTACAAGCACCACCTCCGCGGCCGATAGTAAACCCTCCCGTGGCAGTAGACATACCAGTGGTGGGAGATCGAGCCCGTATAGGAGCCAGAGTATCAGTACGAGCTGTACATGTATTTAGAGGTAGTCATCCACCGGCGTTCGAGGGAGGTCAACAGGGGATCTCTATGAGAGACTGGCTACATGACATTGAGGTCATCATGCGCCAGTGCGATATCGATCAGGATTACTGGGTTCTGATGGCCATTGGCACATTCCGTGAGGATGCACAATTGTATTGGGAGTATTGCGATCAGGAGATGCTGCTAGCAATGGATTGGGTCGAGTTTCGCCAAGTCATGCTAGAGCAGTTCCCACAAAAGAGCTCTGCACCAGTGGTAGGCCCTCCTGGGAGTAGGACAGTACCACCACCACCGGCCATACCTAGTTATGCGGATGTCAGAGATTTTGTTCTAAAGGCAGAGAGGCAGCAGATGATGTTGAGTGACACTGTATTTTCATATACGGTCAGATTTCAAGATAGTATCGTAAGGGTGTGTCCTCTAACCAACATCACAAATGATAACTTTTGTGATATATTTTGGAAGGGACTCACCCTAGACCTACGACAGAGAGTAACCCCTCTATACCCTGCTACTTTATGCAAGTTTATTATTGATGTAGCTAAAGTAAAGGAGGAAATGATGATGGAGCGCATGGTGCGCAAGAGGCATGAACAATTGCTACAAGAAGCAATGTTAGACCGCCTATACGGATCTGGGCCGATGGCAAACGATCATGAGGTAGGTCTGTCGAGACAACCAGAGGGAGCAAATCCAGCTGAAGGTTCAACGCCGTTTGAGGCCGAAAATAGAACAGACAATGAAGAAATGGATCCAATCGAGTTTTTGGCGATTCTAGAGGAACCCTAGCTAGGAGATTAGTGGTAAAAATACATGTGTCGTATAAATATGTATATATATAACTGTATATGTGTATATATAACAGTGTTGAAAGGCTATTTTGAGGAAAGCCTTCAAACTAATGTACTTTTGAAATGAAAAGAAATGATAACCATATTTTGACATATGCAATGTGTGAAATGTTGAAATTATGTGATGATTAAAATTATTTGTATTTATATTGTAAAAATATGAATGTGAAAAACCTAATGATTGACTCTTATGCGATTTTAGGAAATAGGATAAGATGGTGAACCCAAGAAATCTACGAAACATGCGAGGACGTCCAGTGCTATCAGAAAGAGTGGACGAGCTAAAAGCCTTAATAGAAGCTCAAATGAGAGAAAATACTGAGTTAAGACAAAGACTAGAGCAAATGGAGCAGAGACAGGAATATGAAGAAGACCAAGCCCCTCAAATGGCCGTACCAGAACCAGAAGTACCTCTAGCGGCACAAGAAGAAGTGGTACAACCCCAACCACAACCCAGGAACAATATTGAGCTATTATATGAAAGATTCCGACGCATGAGGCCACCAGAGTTTGAAGGCTCCACAAACCCTCTGGATGCTAAGGAGTGGTTGTCTTCACTCCATACGATAATGGAGTTTATAGAGTTGAATGACCAAGAAAGGATTCTGTGTGCATCCTTTGTTCTAAAAAGGGATGCAAGGTTCTGGTGGGAGTCAGTTAAGTTATGGAGAAACATGTATACCATGTCTTGGTTGGATTTTCTAGAGGAATTCAATCAAAAGTATTATAATCCAGCACTGTTGCAACCACAACAAAGAGAGTTCGCAGAGCTAAAGCAAGGTCCATGTATATCCAGACTATGCCTATACACTGTCACCACTGAGAGGGAGAAAGTCCAGAAGATGCTAGGGATGTTTCATCCCGAGATTTCAGCATTGGTGGATAGTGGGTTGACGTCGCCTGACATCGTATCTGATTATGTTAGCCATGCGTTAAGGGCAGAGTATTATCTGATCCGACAAAAGGAAGAAAGAGAGAAGGTCTGGGATGCGAGGAAGAAGGAAAAGATCTTGACCAAAGCCATACAAGCTGGACCTCAAACTGGACAAAGCAGCAAGCAAAGTTCAATTGTCAAGGCTGGACAGTCAAGCACTTCTGGCCAGCAGTCCCAGGGAAAGAGAAAAGCAAATAATCCCAGGAACCGGAACCAGCAGAGGAGAACAAACAATAATGCTAGTCTTATGGTTCGAGATTGTGTGAACTGTGGGAAAAGACATTCAGGTCGATGCAGACTGGCCCCAAATGCCTGTTTTCAATGTGGGAAGGATGGTCACTTTGCCAAAAACTGCCCAGAAAATAGGCAGAATGTGCAAGGTTCATCTCAGTCACAACAATGTCCCCAGGCACATGCATTACAGGTCAAAGCTGAAGGGTCATCCCATTCTGAGAGGCAGGAAAGACCAGAACGCTTGCCTCGAGCAGATGCAAGAATTATGGTCTACACAAAGGAAGAAGCAGAAGCGGGAACGTCAAATATAGTGACAGGTCAGCTTTCTGTCGCTAATAATTTGGCGTGTGTTTTATTTGACTCTGGAGCTACACATTCTTTCATTTCACACCAATTTGCTAATAGGATAGGATATCCTAAAGACAACATGGGTATGTGCCAATAATTGTGGCAAATAGGGAGTTATTTACAGAATTGATCGTGATGGAGCTTGCCGACTACGATGTGATACTAGGAATGGATTTCCTAGAAAAGTATCGAGCTACGATCGATTGTCGGAAACGGATGATAAGGTTTCAACCTGATGAAGAAGAGGGATTTGAATACGTCGATACATCATGAAGATCACAGAAGATAATGATCAACTCATTGGAAGCAAAAAGGATGATGTCTAGCGGTTGTGCTGCATACCTAACATGTGTTCTAGATGTGACGAAGGAACCAAAGCTCCAACCCAAAGACATTCCTATTGTAAAGGAATTCATTGATGTCTTTCTAGAAGAATTACCAGGACTGCTACCTGAACGAGAAATTTCCTTCAGGATCGAGTTGATGCCAGGAACTGCCCCAATCTCAAAGGCACCATATCGGATGATGCCGGTAGAGTTAAAAGAATTACAAGAGCAGCTGAAGGAACTTCTTGACAAAGGATTCATACGCCCAAGCTATTCCCCATGGGGTGCTCCAGTGTTGTTTGTTAAGAAGAAAGATGGCTCATTCTGGATGTGTATTGATTATCAGGAACTGAACAAGGTTACTATCAAGAATAGGTATCCGCTACCTAAGATTGATGACCTGTTCGATCAACTCACAGGTGCAGCCGTATTCTCCAAGATTGATCTACGATCAGGATATCATCAACTGAAAATCAAGGAGAGTGACATCTATAAGACCGCATTTCGAACCCGTTACAGTCATTATGAATTTCTGGTAATGCCGTTTGGGTTAACAAATGCACCAGCAGCTTTTATGGATCTGATGAATCGAGTCTTTAAAGAATATTTAGATAAGTTTATTATTGTATTCATCGATGACATTCTTATATATTCAAAGACTCGAGAGAAGCACGAAGAGCATTTGAGAATTGTTCTGTAAACGATAAGGGAACATCAACTCTATGCCAAGTTCTCTAAATGTGAATTCTGGCTGAATGGAGTACATTTTCTCGGACATGTGGTTTCCAAGGAAGGAACCATTGTGGATCCTGTTAAAGTGGAAGCGATCAACGAGTGGCCCGTACCTAAGAGCGTGACAGAAATACGAAGTTTCTTAGGTCTGGTCGGCTATTATAGAAGATTCGTTGAAGGATTTACATGACTTACCGCTCCTATCACAGCTCTTACACGCAAGGAAAGGAAATATGAATGGATTGAACAGTGCGAGAAAAGTTTCCAAGAGCTGAAGAAACGACTAACGAGTGCGCCAATACTTACACTTCCGATGGAAGGGGAGATGTTCGTAATATACAGCAACGTTTCAAAAATAGGATTAGGGGCTGTCCTGATGCAAGGCGATAAGGTGATTGCCTATGCCTCGCGTCAATTAAAGGACCATGAAAAGAATTATCCCACGCATGATCTGGAGCTTGCCGCAGTAGTGTTCGCGTTAAAGATCTGGCATCACTATCTATATGGAGCTCAGTGTCAGATTTATACGGACCGCCAGAGTCTGAAATATTTCTTCACACAGAAGGAGCTAAATATGCAGCAAAGGCGATGGCTGCAGTTGGTAAAGGATTATGATTGTGAAATCCTCTATCACCCAGGGAAGGCCAATCGCATTGTAAATGCGTTAAGTAGGAAATCTATTATTCCACAGCAACTGCCGATTGAAAAATTTCCAAAGCCATTACAGTAGGAAATCAACATGTTGGAGATGGAGCTGATAACCGGAAAGCTAGTTGCGATACAACTGGAGTCAACATTGTATAAAGACATCAGAGAAGCTTAGAAGCAAGATCTGACACTAGTAAACCCGCAAGAAGAAGCATATGAAGATGGATTAATCCTACATCAGGGGAGAATTCAAGTTCCAGATGATGAAGGATTAAGAAGGTAAATCATGGCTGAAGCTCATAAAACGCCTTACTCAATACATCTCGGAGTCAGCAAAATGTACCAAGATCTGAAGCTGCAATTCTGATGGAAAGGGATGAAGAAGGATATAGCGGAGTTTGTAAGCAAGTGTATGATGTGCTAGAAGGTTAAGGCTGAACATCGTTATCCAGGTGGAAAGCTAGAGCCGTTAGAGATTCCTGAGTGGAAGTGGGAGCATATCATGATGGACTTTGTGATGGGACTACCAAAGACCCAAGAAGGCTATGATGCTATCTGGGTTATTGTCGATAGACTGACAAAAACGGCAAGGTTCATCGCAGTAAAGATGACCTTCTCGTTGGAAAGGTTGGCAGACTTGTATGTTAACCACATAGTTAGGCTACATGGAGTTCCTAAATCCATTATGTCAGATCGTGATCCAAGATTCACTTCGAACTTCTGGACATGCGTATAAGAGGCTATGGGAATAGAAGTACGACTAAGCATAGCATTTCATCCGCAGATAGATGGGTAATCCGAGTGAACCATCCAGACTCTCGAAGACGTGCTGCGTGCATGTACAATAGATTTTCCAGGGAGCTAGAATGAGAAACTTCCATTGGTAGAATTTTCGTATAACAACAGCTACCAAGCTTCGATAGGTATGGCACCTTATGAAGCCTTGTACGGAAGAAAGTGTAGATCACTGGTTCATTGGTACGACCTACAAGATAAACGAATACATAAGACTGATTTCGTCCAAGAAACAGTAGATGCAATTACAAAAATACAGCAACGGATGAAGACAGCCCAGAGCCGATAGAAAAGCTACGCGGACAAAAGACGAAGATTCCTGGAGTTCAATGAAGGGGATTTCGTATTCCTAAGAGTTTCCCCGATGAAAGGAATAATGCGGTTCGGAAAGAAGGGAAAGTTAAGTCCAAGATATATTAGACCATACGAGATCATCGAATGCATTGGTAAAGTCGCCTATAGATTAGCATTACCTCCAGAAATGTCAGCAGTACATAATGTGTTTCACGTGTCGATGCTACGGAAGTACATATCGGATCCATCCCACGTACTAAAACATGAACCAATCCAGATTCAGGAAGATCTGACCTATGAGGAGGGACCTGTTCAGATACTGGCACGCGAAGATAAAGTCTTAAGGAATAAAATGATCCCATTAATCAAAGTGCTGTGGAGAAATCACTATATTGAAGAGGCTACATGGGAGCGTGAGGACGAAATAAAGAACTTATACCCCTACTTGTTTTAAATTTTCGAGGACGAAAATTCTATAAGGAGGGGTGAATGTGATAATTGGGAATTTTAGATTCTCCAATTATGTTAAAATTGTATGTGTATAACAATTTTAATGAATAAAATGGGAAAAAGTTGTATTCCAATACTATTGTGAATAGTGTAAAAATGTTCTGGTAGTGTTAAAGTGTGTGAGTTCGGGGATGGAAAATCTTACCGGATATAATTGCGTGAGACGGTTCGAAATCAGAGCCGAAAACCCTAGAGAGTGCATTGAAATGTACTAAAACAATAGAAATTTACGGTAGAGAATTCTGATCAAACGGAAGTAAAATAAGACAAACCGACTGCACTGGAGGCACTGAGAACTCGCCTATGCGATTTCGGTAAAGTTCCGTTCGGATCGGATTACAGTCAAAAATTGACTACGAATTAATTAATGAATTAATATGAATATTGATGACATCACCTTGATTATGTCATAATACAAATTGTTTTCTTAAAATTAGAAAGTAATTTTGAAAGGTATATAGTGTAGATTAACCTACTTTATGATCAATGGCTAAGATCATGTCAAAAAGCCATAAAAAAAATTTTGTAAAAATTTTTAAGAGGCCATCCGGCCACTTGGAAAGGGAGAAGAAAAAAATTGATTTTTGCCCCAAAATATTTACTTTTTAGTCCTTGAACAATTAGGAAATTATTGGAAAAAAATTGCAAAAAAGCCCTTGGTTTTTGCCTATAAATAGGCATCAAAATTCAAGCAAAAAAATGGAAAAACCAACTAAACTCTTGCTCCTTTTCTTCAGCCCAAAACCGTGAGCTTTAATCCCCCTTAAACCAAAAATTTTGTATTCAATTTCACATCAAACTAGCTTGAATTGCATTTCCAATCTCAAGGCATCAACTAATCAAGGTAAGCTTCAAATTTGAAGCATTTTCCTTGATTTTTCATAGAAAATCCGTGGGTTTGAAGGGTTGAAAAACAATAAAAAAATTATTGATTTGTTGATTCTATGATTGGTTTGATGTTGTAGTATTTAAAGCATGAATTAGGATTGAAAAACAAGCAAAAATTTTGCATGTTTCCCTTGAAAATCTGTGGCTTCAATGGTGTGAAAATATCATGAGTTTTGTTGTTTTGATTTAGTATTAATGTTCATTCAATTATGTGTTGAATTAAGCATGAATTAGACTAAAGAAACAAGAAAATTTTGATGTAAATTTGTTGTTAAAACCGTGGGCATGAACTTTAGGAAATGGAAAATTTTTAATGTTTAAGAATGTTGATAAAAACCTTAGGAAAGAAAATGAAATTTTCCTTGTGTTTATGCATAAAATCTGTGGCTATAACTAGGGTTAGAATGCATGTTTTGTTAGGTTTTTGGATGTTGTTTTATACATTGGAAAGCCTAAGAATGATGTGATGTGATGAAAATTAATTAGATGTGATTAACTAGTAAACCAAGGCTAGTTTGAAAGAAAAATGCTATGGTTTGTGTTGATTTCTAAAATGTTGAATCATGTGGAAAATTTTTATACAAAGTTGGAAACTTTGTATAAAATAGGCCTCTGGTATAGTACGTGGCAGGTACAAAGGTTCTGAGGCATACCTAACACCGGAAAACCTTAAAATATAAGCAGAAATGCAGCCAAAATTTCTAAAATCGGCTTAAGGGCATTTCGGGAAACGAGGGTTAAAAATATTGAACTTGGGAAGGAAACCGAGACCCCTCGGTAAATTATGATTAGAAATGGAAAACCAACCCAAAAGAAATAGTAAACCGACCCTAAATCACTAAAATGCCTAAAACAGGAAAAAAAAATTCATGTTAGGGGTATTTTGGAAAACAAGGGAAAATTTTAGGTCAAGATAGGAAACCCGAGCCTCTCGAGGACCGAGGGTCGGGGACGGGATAAATAACGTTTAATAAGTGGTGAAAGGGCCATTTGAGGCTTCGAAACGCTTGAAAAATGAAAAAATGACCTTAGGTGACGGATGAATAGTAATCGAGGGCCGAGAAAAATGAAGTTGAGATTTTGCAGCAATTTAAGCAGTAAAATGATACAAAAGCGTAGGAAATATTACTTTAAAATAATTAGATTTAGAAAATTTGGAAAAAAAATGATAGAGCGAAACAAATTACGATCCCGAGACTCATTAGGGGCAAAATGGTCATTTTGACCAAAAATTTCTGAAAAGGCTCGGAAAGAATCCTAAAAGACCTGGAATAACTTAGATAAAATTCTAAAGCTCAAAATAAAGATTTAGAGTTAAAAGTCTAAAAATTTTGAGGAACACGGGCGTGTAAAGGGATACACGGCCATGTATAGGAAAAATTTTATAACCCGTGAGGTACATGGGCTGGAACATAGGCGTGTTGCAGACCGTGTACCACAAACAAAATTTAAATGTGTAGAATTGTTAGGTAAAATAAATATATATTTAAAATGATAATAAAACAGGGTATTAACAGACACTATTATGTCTGTGGGAACCCAAAATAAAGATAGAACTACAGAGGAGTTCTGGAAGTGGACACTAGCGCAGTATTGGTAAGTTCAAGCATTTTCGTGTCTACAACATCAAATACTGTGTTAATCTATTCTATACTAGCTACACACTAGATATAAAATCCTATGAGTATTTGGGGATTATTTAGTATAACATATCCCAAATAACGAAAATAAGTAAGACCTACGAGCAATGGAGGATAGTGACCTTGAGGTGACATATATGATCACTTGGTCAAAACTATAAATTGAAAGATGATAATGAAACCATTAAGGCATACCGCCCCTCCAACATAGTGGTGGAGGTTTGTTTAAATCCTACGGGGTTGTAGGGCTGTGGAGGACGATGTTCTAAGGTCGCTCCTTAGACCCTCCCAGTCAGCACGCAAATAATCATCGGTACTGCCATAAATAGAGCTCTACACTAGAAATCTAATAGAAAATAAGCAATCAACAAAATGGTAAAAATCATAATTGAGCATAACTGAAGTTTACGTTAGAGTAATGTAAGTTCGGTTAGGATATATGAATAGTACACAGTTAGGCTAACTGGTACTATTCATCGGTTAAAGGTCAACTTTACTATTCATGGTAATTAGTACTATTCATAGGAGATTGAGTTTTTATTGTTTTTGAATCAATATGATTCTTACTATGGATGTTTGAACTTACTGAGCCTGTTAGCTCATCAGTTTGTTCATGTTATAGGTAAGAAACCTGTCCAGTAGATTCTTGGATGGTGGCAGGATGCGAGCATGTCAAGGGGATAGGGAACTCACCGTGGATTTGGTCCTGCCATAAGTTTTCCACTGAGCTTTTTGAGTAAAGAAAATATGTTGAAGACAAAATATACAGTACATATATATATTATATATGTTACCAAATATGTTGTACTTATTTTAGACATGAAAAAAAAAACCAGTATTATATTTTACATCGCCTTCTTACTTGATAATCATAAGAAAAAGAATGTATTAAAGAAAAAAAAATTTTGGGACGAAATTTAAGGCCTTGGTGTTTAAGAAGTATGAGTAAAAGAGTTTAAAACTGACGACTCGGATTCAGCACACGAACGGTCTTCGTCGGTCGTAGAGTCAATTCATGATGGTTGCGAATGGTTGGAATCAAGGGGCGTCACAGAAGCTGTCCATCTACTCAGGATTAAGGTTACTGCACAATGAACATCAAAAGTAGATCGATCCACTCAAAGCGAACTTCGTAGATCAATCGTGCTTTAGTCCCAGTCTAATATGTCACCACCAAGCAACATATCTATGTCTCTACTTGGGAGTCCAGCTCCAGACAGTCAAGACAAACCATCCCCTCCAAGGCTCTAGACAACATAATAGTCTTAACATGAGTTAGATGCTCGGTCTAACCCCATAGAGTACAGACCATAGTTTAGATCGCTTACTTTAGAATATTGCCTTCTCGCATACAAAAGTCCATTGCATGCAACATTCTAACAGTTTAACACAAGTAGTCAGGGAGCCATATCTGCTTACATTTACTTTAACATATAAATAAAATGAGGACAGATAGCAATGTAATGAATAACCTCTATATATAATTTTATTATCCAGTTCAAAATAAATACATCAAAATGTCTCTAATGCTTAGGGCATTTCCTAACAATCTCCCACTTGCCATAAGCCAGTAGATGTGCCATGCTACGCATCCCCGTCACCTCTACGTGCCTCTCAAAGCTTATAGCCACCAAAGTCTTAGTAAAGGGATCGACAATGTTGTCCTCGGACGCGATCTTACATACATCTACTTGTCCTGTCTCCACATGCCTTCTAATTATATGATATCTCCAATCTATGTGCTTGGTCCTCTTGTGGTGCCGAGATTCCCTTGTGTTGGCAATAGCCCCAGTGTTATCACAGTAAAGTGTGATAGGCTTGTCAACACCCGGAATGACCTCAAGGTCTCTAAAGAACTTGCGGAGCCAAACCGCTTCTTTAGACGCCTTAGCCGCAGCCACATATTCAGCCTCCATAGTAGAGTCAGCTATGCAGCACTGCTTCACTCTCCTCCACACAATGGTGCCTCCTCCGAGCAAAAACACTGATCCAGATGTCGATTTCCTCGAATCCTTACAAGTCTGGAAGTCTGAGTCCATGTATCCTACGGGTGTTAGGTCCCCTCCAGAATACACCAGCATATAATCCCTCATTCTCTTAAGATACTAGAGTATATGCTTTACTGCTTGCCAGTGCTTGGTTCTAGGATTTGCTTGATATCGACTTACCATACCTACTGCAAAACATACATTCGAGCGAGTGCAAAGCATAGCGTACATAAGGTTACCCACAGCGGATGCATAAGGGACCTTACTCATATGCTCTCTTTCTTCTGATGTCTTGGGACAGTCATCCAATAAAAGAGTTAGACCAGCAATAGAAGGTTGTGAACCTTTCTTTGCCTCTTGCATTGCATATTTGTCAATTATTTTATCTATGTATGAAGCTTGGGATAACGCTATCGTACGGGTGTTAGGTCCCCTCCAGAATACACCAGCATATAATCCCTCATTCTCTTAAGATACTTGAGTATATGCTTTACTGCTTGCCAGTGCTTGGTTCTAGGATTTGCTTGATATCGACTTACCATACCTACTGTAAAACATATATTCGAGCGAGTGCAAAGCATAGCGTACATAAGGTTACCCACAGCGGATGCATAAGGGACCTTACTCATATGCTCTCTTTCTTCTGATGTCTTGGGACAGTCATCCAATAAAAGAGTTAGACCAGCAATAGAAGGTTGTGAACCTTTCTTTGCCTCTTGCATTGCATATTTGTCAATTATTTTATCTATGTATGAAGCTTGGGATAACTCTATCGTTTTGTTTTTTCGATCTCTGAAGAGACGAATGCCTAGAACATAATTAGCTTCTCCCAAGTCCTTCATGTCAAACTGTTGGTGTAACCAAAGCTTGACCAATGATAAGTTCCCTACATCATTCCCAATGAGTAGTATATCATCGACATAGAGTATCAGAAAGACCACTTTTCCATCCTTAATACGTTTATAAAACATAGGGTTCATCAACGTTCTGCTCAAAACCAAATGTCTTAATCGCTTGATCAAACCTCTAGTTCCATGAGCGGGATGCTTGCTTTAATCCATAAATAGATCGAAGCAACTTGCAGACTTTCCTTTCTTGGCCTTTCACTGCGAACCCTTTGGGCTGTATCATATAGATACACTCTTCAAGATGGCCATTCAAGAATGTCGTATTGACATCCATTTGCCAGATCTCGTAATCGAGAGCCGCAGCAATGGACAGAAGAATACGGATAGACTTCAGCATAGTAACAGGTGAAAAGGTTTCATCGTAGTCGATTCCAGCCTTTTGCGTGTACCCCTTTACAACCAGTCTAGCTTTGAAAGTTTCTAGTCTAGCTTTGAAAGTTTCCACTTTCCCTTCCGTATCCTTCTTTCTTTTGTAGACCCATTTGCATCTAATGGGTTTTATCCCATCCGACAAATCTACAAGTTCCCAAACAGAGTTAGATTTCATAGAATTCATCTCATTGTTCATAGCCTATTTCCAAGATTTAGAATCAACATCATTTATAGCTTCATCATAGGTGATCGGATCATCCTCATGCTCATGAGCCTCGGCCTGGTATACCTCAGCATCATACATGAAGAAATTAGGTTTCTTTTAAACCCTCCCACTATGACGAGGCACCCTAAATTGTTGATCGTCTACAGGTCCTTCACCAGAACTCAGACTTGCGTCCAAGACCGAAATCTATGGAGCAGTTCTTTCACTCGATAACTCCTCTAGCACCACTTTGCTCTGAGGCTTAAAGTCGTTCATGTGGCTTTCCTCCAAAAATGTCGCATGGGTTGAAATAATGACTTTTTCTTCCTTTGGCTTATAGAAAAGACCTCCTTTAGTTCTCTTTGGATACCCTACAAACATGCACAATTCGGATCTTGGTTCCAACTTTTTTGCATCCCCATCCAGTACATGTGCCGGGCAGCCCCATATTCTCATATGTCTAAGGGAGGGCTTCTTGCCACGCCACAATTCATACGGAGTTCTGAGAATTGATTTGCTTGGAACCTGGTTCAGAATATAGCATGCCGTTTGTAATGCATATCCCCAAAATGATAATGGCAGCGTTGAATAACTCATCATGGACCGTACCATATCCAACAAGGTCCTCTTTCTCCTTTCGGCTACACCATTCTGTTGTGGAGTACCAGGTGCAATTAATTGGGATAATATCCCGTTCTCTACAAGATGTCCTAGAAATTCATTGGAGAGGTATTCACCACCTCGATCAGATCGAAGTGTCTTTATGGATTTATCCAATTGCTTTTCCACTTCCGCACGATACTCTTTGAACTTGTCAAAGGTTTTGCTCTTGCGGTGCATCAGATACACATATCCATACCTCGAGTAATCATCTATAAAGGAGACATAATACTCGAACCCTCCTCGTGCTGTGACGTTCATGGGGCCATATATGTCAGTTGCACAATTTCTAAGAACTCCTGAGCCCTTGTACCCTTAACTCCAAAAGACCTCTTGGTCATCTTACCCTCTAGACAAGACTCACATTGGGCAAGACGTACCTCCTCCAGAGATTCTAGAGGACCGTCTTTCACCAATCTTTGAATCCTATCCTGATTAATATGACCAAGCCTTAAATGCCAAAGATACGCCTTGTTAGAGTGAGAAACTTTCAACCTTTTTGAGTTATCTATTAATTCAGTGTCAAGCAGTGAGTATATCTTTGGTTTGACCAAATATAGGTTTCCATCCATCCATCCAGAACAGATAAAAGACTTATTTCTATGAATATCAACTCCTTTACTAAAAGAAACTGAATAAGAATCCTTTATTAAACAAGCTACCGATATAAGGTTCCTCCTAAAATTAGGAACATAAAAACAGTCTTTCAATAAAATAAATCTAAATTGATCAAAGTAAAGGTAAATATCTCCCACTGCCTCAGCCACCACCAAGCTACCGTCTCCAGTCTGCAACGAGAGGCTCCTATCACGTAGACTTCTCATTTCCATGAACCCCTGCATAGAAACACAAACATGATTAGTGGCGTCCGAATCAATGACCCAAGTGTCTTTTGATTCTTCCACCAAACACGCTTCTAAGTAATGAAGTTCCTTACCTTCCTTGCCCTTGGCGGCTAGGAATTCCCGGCAAGCCTTCTTAAAGTGACCAACCTTCCCACAGCGGAAGCACTTGGACTTTTTAGGGTCCTTGGGCTTCTTGTTCTTCTTCTTCTTCTTCCCATTCGAGACAGGAGGATTAGAAGAACTGGAAGTCGCTTGCTTCTGATTTGGCCTTTTCCTCTTCGTGAGGGTTTGGAAGATTCTACCAAATTGGCCTCTCCTTTGGGTTGGACCACATCCCCATCCCTGATCATCCGCTCATAAGCTTGGAGTTGCTTCATAAGCTCAGTTAGTCCTAACTCCCTTGTCGCCAGATTGTATGCGGCCTTAAACCCCATAAAATCTTTAGACAGAGTTTTGAACACCATCTCGATCTGGGTGTTGTAGTTCAACTCAGCACCGTTCTCGGCAGCCTCAGTGAAGAATCCCATTAGAGTGATCATGTGGTCCTTCACCGGTGTACCTGCCTTTTGCTTAGAGTTCATAATACTGGTTATAGCAGACTGTCGAGCCAACTTTTCTTGGCCTCCGAACATGTCCTCCAGATTTTCCATGATCTCCCCAGTAACCTGATAAGTCTTATGCTGCTTTTGTAAAGTACTTGTCATGCTAGCAAGCATCTAGCATCGAGCTATATCATTGGATTCTCTCCAACGAGTATAGGCAACCGGGACCTCCTCAAGCAGTGTGTCAGGTTTTGGCCCTGGTGGGCATGGTTCGTCCTGTATGAACTTGGGTCTCTCGCAGCTGAGAACTATTAACAAATTTCTTTTCCAATCCTTATAATTATCACCATTTAGTTTATTCTCAGTAAGTATTGAAATGAGGGGTATCGGTGACATTTTAAACTGAAATAAAATTATACTAGACATCATTACAAAACCCAAGCAAATATGCAGATAATTTAGCAAATAAAACATACAAGTCTGTTCCTACATGAAACTTGAAAAACATGTAGCATTGCAACGGTAATTCTCAGCACCTATTGCCCCAAGCCACGGAGGGGTGGTCATGAAAACAAATAGCCGGAACATTCTAATTAATATATGTTGCCTTAAATCCTCCAAGTTTAAGACATATATTAATAACCGCTTATTTGGCCACCAATTTAGTTAACAAAGCTTCTAGGGAAGGTTAATAACTAAACGAGTCTTGAGTGTATAACCATTGTTTACGTAGCCTGATCCACGTCCTACCAAGCCACAGAGGGGTGGTCATGAATAGGATCATACCCGAACACGTTTTCCACATAGGAGATCCAATCTAGTATACCGGAGGTGGTAAACACCTACCAAGGGGTGTGATCAGGGCAGAACTGACGCAAGGCGTTACCATGCTTTCACATATGGATCAACAATGGAGGCCGTGGGTTTTGTTTGAAACCCTCTCCCACTCAATATTTTGAAAAACATGCAAGTTTTGACAAATTATGTATGATCAATATAGTATGAGCGGCACTCAGCTATCCTATATGACATGTTGTCAAATATGCATATAAAACATCCATCAATACATATTTATACATCTATGACATATCATAGAAAAAATAATTGATAGAATAACTTAGCCATGATTCCATCCTAGAACAAAGAAAACAAAGATTGCAAAATTCCATCCAAAGCATTCTTTGGGTCTTGAATTTTGTTCCGTCTTCTTGTATCCATCTTTATGTAGCCTCTCCATTTATTTCTCATCCCAAGAATCATTTAAAATTTAAATATCCAAAAATTTAAATTTCAAATTCAAATTCCAAATTCAAATTTCAAATTTAAATTTCAAATTCAAATTTTAAACAATTTTAAACATCATGTGTAATAATATGTAATTTCAAAAATTTCAAATTTTCAATTACATATTTTTAAACATGATTTAAAATTAAATCTCAAATTTAAAAATCAAAATTTTTTGATTTTTGAATCGTCGCACCACCGTCCCCAGAGGCGGCAGCCGCCGTGGGCAGCCCCCAACCCCTGGTGGGGCTGGCAGCCCACGGCTGCCCCATGTACAGCCTTGCCGGGCTATAGGCCAAGCCTGCAGCGCTAGGCTGCATGCCCAGGCTGGGCGCAGCAGCCGGCAGGCTGCACGCCCAGGCTGGGCATGCAGCCTTGCCGGGGAGGCCATGGCCACCCTCGGCTACAGGCCAAGCCTGTGGCCGTGGGTGATTATGGCCTGCACAGGGGCTGTTGTAGCCCATCCTGCCTGAGGGCAGAGGCTGCAGCCCCACCAAGCCCCGACGGCCTATCCCGAGGGGTCTTGTCTTGATTTTCATGCCATATTCCAATTTAGCTATTAGGATCTCCAAAATTAATTTTGAATCCCAATTAAATTGAAATTTTCCACACAATCAAAATTTCAACCTTTAAATTAAATTTAACTTTTGGGAGAAATAAATTATGGACTTCAATCTTCAATCTCCTCCAAGAATAATTACATAAAATTTCCTAAACCGTTTCCGGTGTACAAAAATTCTAGTCATAACAATTCTAAAAGACAAAAATTAAAATCCATGGGAAAATTACAGTGCTAATAAACTGCTCCCATGGCTACATAAAAATTCCTAGATACAATTTTTCTAAATTCTAAGGAACCATAACCGGCATAAACAAGCATGCTTATAATAATTTAGAAAATTAAAATAACCACATACTTTATACATAATCCATGATAACAACATAAAGGAATCCTAGAATGCCACTCTCTAAATATCAACACCATACATAAATAAAAAGACTAAGTAATTGTCTAATTTATATACATGGCATAGTCATGAGATGGCTTTGACACCAATTGTAGGAAAATAAATCGGTAAAAACATATCAGAGTGGCGCAGTGGAACAATAAAATTTCAGATCGTTAAATATCTCATGATGCCATATACAATAAACCAACAATAATTAAAACTCATACCTCAAGGATGCCAATCTGCAGGAGGAGAATGACCTGAGGGCTTCAACCAACTAGCCTTCTCTACTATTCTCCAATTCCCGAATAGCTGAGTGTGTGGGCACTCTGAATCTCGATCGGTATGCTAGCACTGCTAGTCTTCTTCCGACCACCCAGATCTCTAAAGAACTTATTGTCACAGTGGGCTGTGCAACAATAAGCCTGCTCACCTGAGAGTCTGTGGTCTTAGAGAACTGGAGTGGCAGGACCTCTATTTATAGACCTACATGAGGCGATTCTCTGAATTCGAATTGGATTAGGAGAAGATATTCTCCCTTATCCACAAGCACAAAATCTGAATTTTCCAAGGGAAAAATCCCAACAATAAATTCGGCCACTTTTCGATAAATCTAATCCAAATCTTAACAAGATTTTAACTAGAATTTTATCTCCCCTTTTTCAACCAAAAAATCTGAAAATTTAAAGGAGAAAATCCTCACAAAAATTCAACCACTTTTGGATAAGGGAGAATCAAAATTCCACTAGGATTTTCAAGCTTGAATCTTATCTCATCCTTATCCAAAATAACCAAAAATCTCCTAGGAGATTCACTCCAAAAATTTGGCCATTATCTGGGAGGAGAGAATCCAAATTCAACTGGGATTGAAACTTGAATTTTTCCTTGAACCTTATCCACAAAAATCCAAAAAATCCATTGAGGATAATCCTCAAAATTTTCGTCCATCTTTAGTTAGGATTTGGATTCAAAATTCAAGTAGGATTCTAACAAGATTATCCTCTCCATATCCAACTCAAATTCGAATTTCATTCCTTGTGGATTTACCACAACAAATTCGAATCCCACTTGGACTGTGATTCAAAATTTGAATTTCAAATTTCAAATTCGAATTTCAAATTCAAATTTCAAATTTCAAATTTCAAATTCAAATTTCGAATTTCAAATTTCAAAATTCAACATTCAAATTTCAAAAATTCAAAATTCAAAATCCACAAAACAGTTGTGTTTTAAATTCTTGTTCTCATGGATAATTTTCTACAACTCTAATCCAATCTCAAATAAAATCATGGCAACTTTATTTCGAGCTCGAATAATTGTGTACTCTATTATCCAAAACAAAATCTGAATCCAACCAGAGAGAATCTTGTCTACCATCCTAATCCTATGTCAACACCATCCATGCATAATAAACTAGCCAATAGCATACACAAATCAATTTGCCAAACGTTAAGGAATTATGTGGAGCTAGTAGAGGGATTGATTGGACATATATAACAAGGCTCCCGCAAATCCATATGATCATCATTCTTTACCGAACAACTCAATCATATGGTCACTAATTTCAGAGTCACACCACTATAAACCTGAAACTAAACTCCCAATTATATACCGTATTACGTAAGCTTGTGACAAGCTATCGTCCAATGACCTTGTCATGTATGTAGAACCCTCATATGATACACATGATCAGCCTTAGGCCAAAGTCCGTTTAATCCTACTGATCAGGTTATCTTAAAGTTCCATTATACTACCGAATTAAGAAAATGATTATTCACCATATGTGAATAAGAAGTCATCCGCCCAGCAGACGACCCAAGACCTTGTCCATTTTCACATTCAGTATAATGCCTTTAAGAGGATACCCTTAACTCCTCATTAGAGCTATGATTCCGATATCTGTAAATGAACCCTTCATCGTATACAAGTCATGCACCTAACGAACCGGTCTATAAGCTTACTACCTCTGAGATGCTTTAGCCATTGGAACCTCAAAGTGCACAAGTCATATACATGAAGCTGTCCTTTTACTCAGGATTAAGGTTACTGCATAATGAACATCAAAAACAGATCGATCCACTCAAAGCAGACTTTGTAGATTAATCATGCTTTAGTCCCGGTCTAATATGTCACCACCAAGCAACATATCTATGTCTCTACTTGGGAGTCCAGCTCCAGACAGTCAAGACAAACCATCCCCTCCTAGGCTTGAGATAACGTAATAGTCTTAACATGAGTTAGATGCTCGATCTAACCCCATAGACTACAGACCATAGTTTAGACCACTAACTTTAGAACATTGTCTTCTCGCATACAAAAGTCCATTGTATGCAACGTTCTAACAGTTTAACACAAGCAGTTAGGGAGTTATATTTGCTTACATTTACTTTAACATGTAAATAAAATGAGGACAGATAGCAATGTAATGAGTAACCTCTATATATAATTTTATTATCCAGTTCAAAATAAATACATCAAAATGTCTCTAATGCTTAGGGCATTTCCTAACACAATCCCCGTCTATATCGCACTGACTCATAATCATCTCTATGTCATGTAGCCAATCACGAGTAGAGATCCCCTTTTGACCTCCTTTAAAAGTGGGTGGATGACTACCTCTTAATGCATGTACCACTCGTACCGATACTCGAGATCCTACATAGGCTTGTCCACCAACGATTGGAATATCTATGGCGACTAGTGGATTAACAACAGGTTCAGGAGATGGTACTTGTATTGGTGCCGGTGCTATTATCCTTGGTGCTGGCAGCTCAGGTATCGGCGGTCAAGATACTGCTCGATGCATCATGGGCGGTCTGATCACGAGCCTAGTCCATACCCTGATCGGTCCTCTCGGTCGGTATGGATGGGGTCGCATATACGGTGGCCTAGTCATCGTATGTCCTACAAAATATATAACCTTATATAAACGAAAAGTTAACTAACTTAAAGAAAGCTAACTTACTTGGATTGATGAGCAAATCGCGTTCCATACCAATAAGGATATGGTCAACTGCTCTGATACCAACTTGTGGCGCCCCCGAATCTAACCACACGAAACTGTCATGATCCAACTCTGTTGTCGACCAAGACAGACCGTGCGTCAAATTCGGATCGCCATTTAAAACTCTTTTTCTTACAACTCTTATTTTTTAGGGCCCAAAATTTTGCCCATAATTTTTTTGTTTCAAAATGCTTTTCTCGGACGAAAGCCGAGTATAAAAGCCATATGAAATATAAAACTAACTTTTAGTTATCTTTTTGAGTACAATATAATGTACAAACTACAATACATATATATCGTTTTTCCAAATACATTCTCTTCAATTCACTATTTTATAGCTCAGCAGAAGACTGGTAGCAGGACTAAAATCCACAGTGGATTCCCAATCCCATTGACACGTGCGCATCCTGCCGCCATCCATATAGTCTGCTAGACAAGTTTCTTACCTGCAATACAAACAAACTGATGAGCTAACAGACTCAGTAAGTTCAAATATACTTAGTGCGAATCACATATATTCAACAACATCAAAAATCGAATTTCCTATAAATAGTACTATTCACCATGAATAGTAACTTTAATATTTGATCGATGAATAGTAACTTTGACCTAATCGATTACTATTCATGTCAACCTAACCGAGTTCACTACACTTAGTGCTAGTGTCGGTTATACGCAATTATGCTCTATTATGGCTTTCGTCACATTATTGTCTATTATCTCTATTTATATTCTAGTGTTGAGCTCATTGTGGTAGTATCGATAGTTTATTTATGTGCTAACTGGGAGGGCCTAAGGAGCGACCCTAGAGCTTTTTCCTCTCCAGCCCTCATCGCTCATAGCGATTATTATATCCCTGAAGAACCTGTAAAACCTCCACCATAACATTGGAAGGGCGGTACGCCTTAAATGGTTTTATTATCATCTTTCAATTATAATTCTGACCAAGTGACATTAAACGTCACCTCAAGATCATTAACCTCCATCGCCCGTAGGCCTTACATATTCTTTTTTTCTTATTATGCGGGATGTGTTATACAAACTAATCCCCCAATGTCCATAGGACTTAATACTTAATGTACAACTAGTACATAATGAAATAATATAGTATTTCATGTTGCAAACATGAAAATGCTTGAACTTACCATCACTGCGATAATGTCCACTTCGGGAACTCCTCTGTAGTTTTATCTCTAGTTTGGGTCCCTAAAGACATAGTATTGTCTGTTAATACCCATCATTAATTATCACTTTGGATATAATTTTTAAAACTTACCATAACTATTCTAATTTTTGAGGGCGAAAATTTTGTAAAGGGGGTAGGTTGTAAGGACTTCCATTTTCATGGCACCTACTTACCATGTAATAAGACATTAAGGATGAAATGGAGGAATAATTTGATGTCTTTTAGTGCAAATTTGAAGAACACGATCAGGTACACGACCATTTTAAATAGCCGTGTACTGTTCAAACTGTTGAAATGTTAGAAGCCGTGTAAGTGAACATGGCTGTGTAGTATAACACGGTCAGGTACACGGCCGTGTAAGTGGCCGTGTACCACTCAGGTTGATGAGCATATAAATGAACGTGCTCCAGACATGGCCGTGTTAAGCAAGCTTAACTGATACACGCCCGTGTTGCCTCATACATGCCCGTGTAAAAGGCCATGTTGAAAGCCATGTAACGAGTAGAGGGCCGTTACACAGACTCTAAAAAATGCATGGAACGTAATTACTAAGTTTTGAGTAATCTAGTTGAAAAATACAGTATGATTTCCAATTGAATAGACTAAATAGGTACGGTACGATTTATTACTATTCATACAGTGAAAGGGGGTAACTGACAGTGAACCCAGTCCATCCTAATATGTGTAAGAGTGTATGAGATGCACAGTGTCAGGAAACTAGTCCAGACGACCATTTCTTGACACAAGACTGGTGAACAGATCACCAGAACGCTCAGACCCATCGTCTGAGCACAACAACAATGAGAAACCCTAGCAAGGGTATGATATCAAGAAAATGGTCTGGATGACCTCTTTTCACCTAAAGACTGACAAAATCAGAGTTAGAATACTCAGACTAGTTAGTTAGATGAAAGACTATGAATAGTTTATAGTGGAAAATGCAGTGCCAAGTTACTAGCCAAGACGACCTTAATTTGAATTAAAACTAATATATTGATATTCAGTAGGCTCAATCTAGTCAATTGAGTATAAAATTAAATTTTTTGTGTGAGAGATATGCAGTATCGGGAAAAGAGTCAAGACGATCTTGTCTCGCCCCGAAACTGATATATTTGGACTCAGAACGCCTAAATTAGTTAATCGGGCACCTAACATGTTTTTCGAGGTGGGGTCGCATAGATCTGAAAACTAGTCCAAATAATCCCAGACAGATGTAAAACTGATAAAAATGGAATCAGTACGTCCAAATTAGTCAAGAGAGACTGTGTCTGAAATTTTGTCCGGGAATGCCTTGGTTTGCATGCAGAAGGACAACACAGTGTAGACATAACTACAGTATAGAAAATGAATAGTAAATTAGTGTAGAATGGGCTCTTAGATAGTATAAACCAATTAGAAATCATCAGTATAAAAATCAGATTTAGAAAATCCGATTTCTGGATAAAAATTAAAACACTGCCGAGAAAGGATCGAAAACGCCAGTAGAAAACTGGACTGTGAAGAGAGCAACACAGATGAAATTTTTTTTGCTCAAAACCATGTTCTCTAGCTGGAAAGCCAGCTGGTTTCAGCTGCTAAAAACCCCAAAAAGTGAGAATAAAATAAAGGGTAGGTTATGACACATAGATTGAAAAATGGCACACTTCCATCAAGCCATCAACCAAAATTTTTTGTTTATTTCCCCTCCATTATGGCTACAGGAAATTCGGTGGGATGGGCTGAAATGGGGCAGATTTTTGTCCCCAAATTAACTTAAAGTTGGCTTGATTAATCCAACTTAAGTTGGTTAAGGATTGCTTAGAGTTTGCCTATAAAAAAGGTGACCATACCTTAGCTTGTGTTCCTTTCTTTACACACCTCCAAAAATTTCAACTCATTCTCCCTTTCTCTCTAGCTACTGCCGACCACCCTTGAGCCCCCAAACCCTCCATTTTTCATGCCAAAAACATAGCCAAAAGTAACCAAAAAAAATCAGCTCCCATGTTAGGAGGATTGATTTCGAGCCATTTCAAGTGCATCAAGGGTAAGTTTCTAGGATCCAAACTTTGTGGTTTTTGGTTATTGTTTTAAGTTGATATTGAGAGAAATTTTTTGTGGTGTCCTGCTAGCACAAACAGACCCTTTTTCCTCCAAGAAACACATGGCTATTTTGGTCATCAAGCCTTGGTTCAAAATCGTGCTTGGTTTAAAGCACAAAGGTAATAACTGAAAAACCCTACCTTTGGTGATTTAGTGATTTTAAGATTTTGATCAAGAAATTTATATGTATTTGTTTATGCACGTGGGTTATAATAAGTTTATTTTGAGCCCTTAAGTTTCCATTTATAAGTTTGTGGTTGTGTAGTTGTGTTTACAATTTTTACGAATGGTTATGAGTATGTGTGAGCATGGATGTTTAGGAAATTGGCTGGACACAATCTGTCCTCAAGAAAAGGCCACGGATTTTGGCCATTTTAACCCCCTTAGGGTCCAAATTTGGGATTTAGTAAAACATGGAGTTTTAAGGAAATTTGATACGGTCATTATTTTTCGAATAACCTTTGGCCAAAAGTGATGATACGATAGGTTTTTAGAGTGGTATTCATTTGGTGCCCAAAACTAGGACCAAAAATCCAAACCCAGAAATTAGTCTCGGGTTTTGTTAAAAATGGACCCCTTAGTGTCTGAACTAATCCTCGGGCTCAACACAAAAGTTGTAGAACACATCGAAACCTTTGAGACAACCGATGCATGTTTAAAAATTTGGCCGTTTTGAGCATTAAACAGAGCTATTTTCAAAGTGACATAAAACTGGGATTTTATAAAATTGGACATAACAAAGGCCATAGGTTTGATAAGATTAGGACCCGTTTGAGTTAGATTTGAGCTCTGAGATGAACACAAGAATTGTTCATCTCGTTGAGGATGAAAAATGTTATGTTTGCTAGATTTGCAAACAAAGCCGTTTCAATCAAGTTTCAAAATAGTTTTCAAAAGTGGTTCAAAAAAAAAAAAAAAACCACCCTTAAATTGCAACATCAAAAATGGGTTTTACACACTTTAAAATAAAAATGGTTTTCATAAAAACGTCTCCTAGCTTCCAACGGGGTGATAAGGGGATGGCTTTAAAACAAAAGAATTTTCCCAAAAATTTTGTAAGTCAACCAAAACAATTTTTTCAAAGTAAAACAGTGTGGGTAGCCTGGTAGGCTACCACACCAAATGAGCAATAGTAGGCCGGTAGGCTACCTCACCAAATAAGCAATAGTGGCCCGGTAGGCCACCGTATCAAACAAGCCATAGTAGCCCGGTAGGCTACCACACCCAAATAGGCAAAGTAACCCAGCCGGTTACTACACTAAGTTTATGTATAGTAGCCTGGTAGGCTACCTAGTTGCCAACACATGAGGTAACCGGTCAGTTGACTGGCCGATAAACCAGTCAATGACCGTGTTTTGAACAACACTATGAGGAAAGATGATTAATTTGTCAAAAAGACAATTAATCAAACACGATGGAAGTTAGGTGCTAAATCCCCAAAGTAGGCCAATAGGGTACCGAATGGCCTCGGTACCACATAAAACCACAAGTTATAGTCACTAACGGATATAGTGACCTAAAGAACGATAGTGATTAATTTATTGGGTAATAAATTAATTAACCACATCTAAAGAGCGAGTTAGTACCGACAACAATTGGTACAAAACGATTTATCTGCTTTAGTCACTAACAGTATTAGTGACTCAGTGAAGGTGCTAATAAGGTACGTTATTGTTGATAGGTAGTAACCTATAAATTGACAGAGGTGAGAGTACGAGTTTACGTGCAAACTAAGTAAGTACAACTCCACCTACAGCATGAATAAAATGAGTTGAAATGATGGTTTTCATAGTATGTTAAGTATACATAGCATGCACACATTGATGCACAGCATGTATAAGAGCACATAGTTTCACAATCGAGAAGATTGATGAAAACCCAAGTTAGATACCATATGTCCCTATCGTGTAAGATGAGGTATAACTTAGCGAAGTATTTGGCAAGATCAGATAAAGAATTGGGTAATTAAATTAAGGAGTCGGTATAACGGGCGCAAGGTCCACAATAAAAATAACGGGTACAAGGTCCACAATAAATTTGTCGGGCACAAGGTCCATAACTGTTACCGGGCGCAAGGTCCACATTTCATTCATAAACAAACAAGCGCATAGTCCTCGAGCACAAGGTTTACTATGCCCTTTTTGACACGTAACGATAAGGAATAATGAAGCATAATCTGAGCATAAACGATTCATGTAGTGTACACGTTATGCCCTAGATACAGTTAGAGTCAACTTCCTAGTTACATGATAGGACATTCTGAGATGCCAGATAATATGTTTTCATGTTCTATGTGAATATGTGACATGATTGCTAGTTTTATATATGCCTTAAGTATGGCTTACGATTTAACATGTTTTGTAGTTAACATGTTGTACTTACTAGGCGTAAAGCTCACGGAGTGTGTTCATGCTATAGGTAAGCGTCCTATGGCTTGAACCACAATGGGTGATGACGGCGCGGAAGTGGATGTGAGAGCGAGGTTATGGATACACCACGAGTAATCTTTCGTACAATTCAAGTAACAGTTGAATAGCATTTATGAATAGTAATTGTTGAATAGTATATTTTGAATAGTAACTGTTAAATAATATTTTTGAATAGTAGCCGTTATACGGTATTTCTGAATAGTAATCGTTACACAGTATTTATGAATAGTAACCATTAAATAGTATTTTTAAATAGTAATCGTTAAGCAGTATTTTTGGAATAGTAAATAATTAAAGTATATGTACATGAATAGTGAATACGTACGATGTAAGAAGGAAAAAAAAAAAGAAAAAAAATCCCCTAAAATTAGGGTATCGAATTAAGTTAATTTAAGTATCAGTTTTCAAGCCAGATAAGTTAAGCACTATTCTTTAAGTAAATAAGAATAGTTTTTCAAGCAAGTTAGGTATCAGTAGTAGTTTTAAGTAACGTTCCGAGCCACTGAGGGCATGAGGCGTCACAAACCTGTCCCCAATTTTTAGGCCATGATTTTGGCCATTTTTGAACATGTTATGGTCTATTTTTGGGAATTTGTAAAGCACAAAATTTAAGGAAATTTTGTTACGAGCGTTTTTGTGTCAAATAGCCTTTGGCCAAAAATGAATATAAGATAGGTTTTTGAGGCAGTTTTCAACCGGAGTTCAAAACTGGGATTGAAATCCCAAGCAACAGGAACAGTCTCGGGTTTTTTTTTTTAATGAGCAAATTAGAGTTTGAACCTGTAAGGATCACCCCTTCATGTAACCTAATTTCCATATGATGAGAAATTGAGGAATAATTTGATGCCTTTTAATGCAAATTTGAAGAGCACGGTCAGGTACACGGCCGTGTAAGTAGCTGTGTACCATTCGGACTATTGAAGTGTGAGAAGCCGTGTGAGTGTACATAGCTGTGTAGTGTGACATGATCAGGTACACGGCCGTGTACTGCTCGGGTAGATGAACATGTTATAAAGACGTGGGCGTGTTGAGTAAGCCGACTGGAACACGCCTATGTCTAGAATGTACACGCTCTTGTAAGAGCCCGTGTAGAAGGCCGTGTATTGAGTAGAGAGCTGCTGTAATAACTCTCACGATTCATGAAACTTAATTACTATGTAATGAGTAATTAAGTTGATAAATACAGTGAATTTTCTTGTTGAATAGATTAAACAACAACAGTAATGTTTAATTACTATTCGTACAGTGAAAGGGACAACCGACAATGAAATCAATCCACCCTATTATGTGTAAGAGTGTATGAGACACGTAGTGTCAGGAAATTGATCTAGACGACCATTTCTTGACACAGAACTGGTGAACAAGTCATCAGTACGCTCAGACTGGTTATTTAAGCGTAGCAGCGATAGTAACCCTAGCAGGGGTACAGTATCGAGAAAAAAGGTCCAGATGACCTCTTCTTGCCTAGAAACTGACAAAATCAGAGCCAGAACACTCAGACTAGTCAGTTAAGTAGAAAGCAGTGAATAGTAAATAGTAGAAATGCAGTGTCAGGATAATGGCCAAGACGGCCCTAATTTAGCATAAAACTGATGTATTAACAGTCAGCAGGCTCAATTTAGTCAATTGCGCATAAAACAAGAATTTTGGTTTGAGAGATACACAGTATCAGGAAGGGGGTCAAGATGACATTTTCTTGCCCCGAAACTGATATATTTAGACTTAGAACGCCCAAATTAGTCAATTGGGCACCTAACGTGTTTTTCGAGGTGGGGTCACACAGATCCCAAGAACTAGTCCAGACGACCTCAGATGGGCAAAAAACTGATAAAATTGAAATCAGCACGTCTAAATTAGTTAAGAAAGACTGTGTTTGAAATTTCACACGAGAATACCTCGTTATACGTGTACAAGTATGATACAGTGTAGACACAATCATAGTATAGAAAATGAATAGTAAAATGAACACAAAATGGGCTCATAGGTAGTACAATCCAACTAGGAATGATCAGTATAAAAGTCGGGTTTAGAAAATCCAATTTCAGGGTGAAAACTAGAACACTGCCGAAAAAGGATCGAACACCGTTGTAGAAAATTAGACTGCAAAGAGAAGCAAATGCAGATGAATTCCACCCCTTAAAATCCATGTATCTTAGTTGCAAAAGCAGCTGTAATGAGCTGCAAATATGGCCCAAAAGGTGGCAATAAAATAATGAAATAGGTATGACACCTTTTGATTAAATAATTCATGAATTCCATCACATGGCCAACAAAGGAATTTTTAAATTGGCCTCCTTATCCATGCACAGCCCCCTCAGTTTTTGAGGGTTGGAATTACAGCAAATTTGTCCCCAAATTAGCATAAGATTGGCTTGATTAATTGAGCTTAAGATTGGTTAATTTTGCTTAGGTTTTGTCTATAAAAGGGTGAGCATGGCTTTAGGTTTTGTTCTTTCTTTTACTCACTGCAAAGACACAAACTCTTCTCCTCTCTATCAGCCAAAAATCTGACCCCTTCCTTTAGCCAAAACCGTCCATTTGTAAGCCAAAAACCTAACCAAAAGCTTCCCAAAATTTAGCCCCATTCAAGCTTGTGTTAGGAGATTTCAATCCAAGTCATTCTAAGTTCATTCAAGGGTAAGTTTCTAGAACCCATCCATGTGTTTTTAGTTATTATTTTGGGTTGATGATAAGAGAAAATTTTTGGTGTCATTGCTAGCACAAGCCGGCCCCAATCGCTCTTGGTTTACATGGCCATTTTGGTCACCCAAGCTTTGATTCGGTGTGCTTGGTTCATAGCATGTGAGATAAAACCGAAAACCCTCCGTTTTTGTGGATAGTTTGTCACGGCCCAAAATTTAGACACGTGACACGGCAGCCAAATCATAATATCAACCCGAGATTTAAGGAAAAACATTTATTACGAAGAGCGGGTCAACATTATAATTTAGCTAAGCCTAATTATTTATAAAGTAGCATCATAACCACATAATAAAATAAAGGAGAAAATAAATGCTTTTTAATGCGAAAATCAAACACCAAATCGGTTTTCAAATGAAATTACCAACCATAAAATATTCCCAAGCATAAAATTTAAATAACGTAAAATAAAGTACGAACTTAAAGTCTCATTACATCAAAACGAGAAACATAAATAAAAAGATGGAGAAAACGGATAGCATCATCTTCGGTAGTAACAGATATCTCAACGATTTTCGGAACTGCTACCTCCCGCACCTGGAAGTAGTCATTTCGAAATCACAAAGAAAAAGGGACGTGAGCGCAGGACAGAAACAAAGGTAGGTTAACAGATAACATTTAAAAATATGGCATAATATTCGTTTCCAAAAATAATCAACAATTTAAAAAAAATACATGACATAATAATCATAACAAAAAAAAATAATCAACAATTTCGTGAAAAACATTTTTTAATGCAAGTTTTATTCTACTGAGGACTTAGCGTAGCTGCAATATACGTGCCCCAATATTAAAATAATAAATCATTAAAACAAACCATCATATTATGAGTGAGGACTTGTCGTAGTTATAATATACGTGCCTCGTATTTGAATTATCCTAGATCATCTCGTTACGGTCTAAATAGGCCGAACGGCCCTGCGCAGGTTTAGGGACTTTCCCCCATGGCGTCAACTCTGGGACGCACGCATCATTTACAATGATTGTGAACTAGAGCTCAATTATGTTCACCGGATTATTCAAAAGATGGTATTTACCAAGTTGTATTATGCCATTAATCAAAACACGCTTTGAAATACACATTTAATACAAAACACTTTGCATACGTTTATTCCATCCAAAAACAGTATAAAAATTTCATAAACTGAAAACAGCATGCCATCGATAAAACAGGGGAATTTAAAACACTTGACTACTCCCAGAAAAGGCTAGAATGTCCTACCTCGATTGTCGCACAAGCGTTACGATAACGTGATCCACAAATCTAGCAAGAACGTCAAATAAGTCCTATAATCACAACATATGATTAGTCTAGGTCTAGACATAATCATCCAATCATTTTAGTATGCCACAAAAGATTTTAAAACGTTTAATAAATATTTGGGATTTAAAATTTGTGAAAAACTCTAAGTTAGGATATTTCTGGTCATGGGCAGACTGACCTAGGCTGCTTGTAAAATCATTATTAATTCATTTTTAATCCCAAAAATTCTAAATTTTTAATATGTTAAACTAGACATCTGTAGCTTTAATTCCATATAATTTTTATAATTTTTAGACATCATTTGGTCATTCAATTAGGCCAAAAACCGAGGGGTTGTTTTCAGGCATAAAATCTGGGTTTTAGTTTCAGTTCAAAAACTGGCAGTTCTGTCCGCTTATATTTGAAAAATATTTTGACTAGGCAAATGGATGAGTTTGGTTCTGAAATTTTGCAGAAATTTAGGGGACATCTTGAATATAATTTTAGGCTCAAGAATCACTCAAAAATCGTTTTTAAAACTCAAGTTATGGCTGACACAAATTTACTGTTTATATAGTAATTTTCCAGATTTCCGTTTTTCTGTGTCCGAATTTCGATTAGCCTCAAACCAATTCAATTTTCATCCAATGATCACGAAATTTTGTGGAAAACCTTATTTATATGTCATTAACACAACTCAAGAATCAAATTGGCAAAAATCATAAAATTTATACATGTGATAATAGGGTTTTTGAAAGGGAACAAAGAGGCAAAAGTTTTAGGGTTTGAGAGAGAGATTCACACCTTGTTTGTGCTGCACTATTTTTGATGCTTGGTCTCCTTTTTGGCTGAATTTGTGTGAGTGTTGGAGTCTTCAAAACAGTAGGGAAAACAGTGGAGAAAACCATATAAAAATTCGGATTTAAAACCAAAAGGAGAAGGAAGGAAAAATTTTGATTTCTCACCTTATTTTTGTCTCAAAAATTGTTGAATCTTTGAGCTGCCTTTTGATAGGTTTTGTTTGCTATTTTGGGTGTGTTTTGGGAGAGAAAATTTAGAGAGGAGAGAAGGGAAAGCTGGCCGAATTTTTGAGTGTGAAAGGAAGGGTGAATAAGAGTTAAAAGAGGGTTTTTATACTAGGTTTTCTTTCTTTCCCTTTCTCTTCCTTGTTTGGCCGAAATTTCTAAGGGTAAAAGGGAAAGTTTTTGTGCTGTTTTGAGGCTAGGGTTTTCTCTCTTATTTCCCTTTAGGTGGCCAAAATTTTCCCTTAGTTTTTAAGAAAAAATAATTTGAATTTTGGTTGAGTTTTGACCTAGCTTTTGATTCAAATAAAAATCTCCTTTATTTCCTATACTTTATGGCCGAAATTTCTTCTTTATATCTAAGGGATGAAATTTGAATTTAAATCCTCCTTGGATTTGTGGAATTTAAATTTTAATTAAAATCCCAAGTGATGACCGAATATTTTAGGGTTTCTTTTTGAAGTTCAAATTGTTGACTTTTTGAGCGGAATTTGACTAGGAAACCAACCTAGGGTTTGCAAAAGATTTTTAATTAATTTTTGGCACACTAATTTTATTTAAATTATATATTGACCCTTAAATAGAATTTAAGGCGTCACATAGTTATTTTTAAGTTTTTGATCAAGGAATTTATGTGTATTTATTTATATAATGGATTGTAATAAGTTTATTTTGAGCCCTTAGCTTTTCATTTTTAAGTTTATGTGGTTGTGTGGTTGTGGTTTAATTTTTATGGATGGATATGTATGTGTGTGGACGTTTAAGTGGCTTGACACAAATCTATCCCCAGATTATGCCATGGGTTTTAGCCATTTTGACCATGTTAGAATCTGAATTTGAGATTTGGTAAAACCAGAAGTTCTAAGGAAATTTCATTACGGTCATTTTTGCAACAAATAGGTTTTGGCAACAAATGACTCTAAGATAGACTTTTCGAGTAGTTTTGAACCGATGTCCAAAACTGGGACTCAGAATCCGAGCATAGGAACAGTCTCGGGTTTTGTTAAAAAAGAATTGCTTAGAGTCTGAACTAGATCTCGAGCTCAACATGAAAGTTATAGATCTCGTCAAAAAACTTTGAGATGACCCACGTGTGTTTTAAAAATTTGGCCGTTTTGGGCTTCAAACAGAGTCATTTTCAAAATAGCATGAAACTGGAAACTTTTCAAAAACTAGGCATAAGTAGCTATGGGTTTAGTGAGTTTAAGAGTTATTAGAGTTTGATTTGAGCTCCGAGGTGAATACAAGAGTTGTTCATCTCGTCGAGGACGAAAATTTTTATGTTTGCCAAATTTATAAACTAAGTCCTTTCAAGTAAGTTTTAAAACAGTTTCTGAAAATGGTTCAAAAACCACATTTAAAATGCATACACCAAAATGTGTTCTAACCTTTTTAAAATAAGAATATGGTTTTAATAAAATGCCCCCACCTTCCAACGGGATGATAAGGGGATGGTTTTAAAGCACATAATTTTTCCAAGAATTTTGTAAGGTAACCAAGACAATTTTTAAAATAAAATAGTAGAGGTAGCCCGGCAGGCTACCACACCCAAACAAGCTTAATAACCTGATAGGCTACCTAGTTAATGATGCGCGAGATAACCGGTCAGTTGACTGGTTGATCAACTAGTCAAGGACCGAGTTTAAACGATATAGTAAGGAACGATGATTAAGTTGTCAAGTAGACAACTTAATCAAACATGATAGAAGTTAGATATCAAATTCCCAAAATAGAGCAGTATGGTACCGATGGACCTCGATACCATACCACAATACAAGTTATAGTCACTAACGGTAGTAGTGACCAAAAAAATGACGTTAATTAATTTATTGGATAATAAATTAATTAGCCATGATTAGATAATCAAACTCACCAAAAGAGAGCAAGTTAGTACCGACGACAATCGGTACCATACATTAGTATCTGCTTTAGTCACAAATGGTATTAGTGACTCAGCAAAAATTTTAATGGAATCCGTATTGATGATAGGTAGTCACTTGTAATTTGAGAAAGGCGAGAGTACAAGTTTTCTTGTAAACTAGGCAAGTACAACTCCGCCTACAGCATGAGTAAAATGATTGTAAAGTATTGATCTTACAGTATGTTAAGTATGCAATTCATGCACTGTTTGTAGGAAATAAATCGGTAAAAACATATCAGAGTGGCGCAGCGGAACAATAAAAATTTTTTAAGATCGTTAAATATCTCATGATGCCATATATAATAAACCAACAACAATTTAAACTCATACCTCAAGGACGCCAATCTGCAGGAGGAGAATAACCGGAGGGCTTCAACCAACTAGCCTTCTTTATTATTCTCCAATTCCCGAATGGCTGAGTGTTTGGGCACTCTGAACCTTGATCGGTATGCTAGCACTGCTAGTCTTCTTCCGACCACCCAGATTTCTAAAGAACTTATTGTCATGGTGAGTTATGCAACAATAAGCCTGCTCACCTGAGAGTCTGTGGTCTAAGAGAACTGGAGTGACAGGACCTCTATTTATAGACTTGCATGGGGTGATCCTCTAAATTTGAATTGGATTAGGAGAAGATTTTCTCCCTTATCCATTCACAAAATCTAAAATTAACAAGGCCAAATCCCAACTAAAAAATTCGGCCATTTTCTAGATTTTGTGTTCAAAATTCAAATAGAATTTTAACTTGAATTTTATCTCCCATTAACCAACCAAAAATCTGAAAATCTATAAGGATTTTCAATGAATATTTTCGGCCACAAAAAGTAGGGGAAGAATCAAAATTCAACTAGGATTTTCAAGCTTGAATTTTATCTCATCCTTATCCAAAATAACTGAAAATCTCCTTGAGATTTGCCCTCAAAATTTCGGCCACTTTTAGGGAGAAGAGAATCTAAATTCAACTGGGATTGAAACTTGAATTTTTCCCTGAACCTTATCCATAAAAAATCCAAAAATTCCATGACGATTTTCCTCAAATTTTTGACCAAGTTAGTTAGGATTTGGATTCAAAATTCAAGTAGGATTCAAACAAGATTTTCCTCTTCACAATCCAACTCAAATTCGAATTTTAGCCTTGTAGAATTATCCACAAAGAATTCAAATTTCACATGAACTGTGATTCAAAATTTGAATTTCAAAATTCAAAATTCAAATTTCAAATTTCAAATTCAAATTTCAAATTTCAAATTTCAAATTTGAATTTCAAATTTAAATTTTAAATTCAAATTTCAAATTCTAATTTCAAATTTAAATTTCAAATTCAAATTTCAAATTCAAAATTCAAAATTCAAATTTCAAATTTCAAATTTAAATTTCAAATTCAAAATTCAAATTTTAAATTTTAAAATTCAAATTTCAAAATCTACAAACAGTTGTATTTCAAATTTTTATTCTCATGGATAATTTTTTACAACTTCAATCCAATCTCAAATAAAATTATGACAACTTTATTTGGAGTTCGAATAATTTTGTACTCTATTATCCAAAACAATATCTGAATTCAACCATAGAGAATCTTGTCCACCATCCTAATCCTATGTCAACACCATCCATGCATAATCAACTAGCCAATAATATACTCAAATCAATTTGCCAATCGTCAAGGAATTATTTGGAGCTAGTAGAGGGACCAATTGGACATATATAATCGGGCTCCCACGAATCCATATGATCATAATTCTTTACAGAACAACTCAATCATATGATCACTAATTTCAGAGTCACACCACTATAAACCTGAAACTGAACTCCCAATTACATACCGTATTACGTAAGCCTGTGACAAGCTATCATCCAATGACCTTGTCATGTATGCAGAACTCTCATATGATATCCATGATCAGCCTTAGGTCAAAGTCTGTTTAATCCTACTGATCAGGCTATCTTAAAGTTCCATTATACTTCCGAATAAGAAAATGATTATTCACCATATGTGAATAAGAAGTCAACCACCCAGCAGACGACCCAAGGCCTTGTCCATTTTCACATCTAGTATAATGCCTTTAAGAGGATACCCTTAACTCCTTATAAGAGTTATGATTCCGATATCTGTAAGCAAACCCTTCATCGTATATAAGTCATGCACCCAACGAACCGGTCTATAAGCTTACAACCTCTGAGATGCTTTAGCCATTGGAACATCCAAGTACACAAGTCATATACACGAAGTAGTTCATTCACTCAAGATTAAGGTTACTGCATAATGAACGTCAAAAGCAGATTGATCCACTCATAGCGGACTATGTAGATCAATCACGGTTTAGTCTCGGTCTAAAACGTCACTATCAAGCAACATATCTATGTCTCTATTTGGGAGTCTATGCTCCAGACAGTCAAGAAAAATCGTCCCCACCATGGCTTTAGACAACATAATAGTCTTAACATTAGTTAGATGCTTGGTCTAACCCCATAGACTACAGACCTTAGTTTAGACCACTTACTTTAGAATATTGTCTTCTCGTATACAAAAAGTCCATTGCATGCAATGTTCTAACAGTTTTAACACAAGCAGTCAGGGAGCCATATTTACTTACATTTACTTTAACATGTAAATAGAATGAGGACAAACAACAATATAATGAATAACCTCTATATATAATTTTATTATCCAGTTCAAAATAAATACATCAAAATGTCTCTAATACTTAGGGCATTTCCTAACAATCTCCCACTTACCCTAAGCTAGTAGATGTGCCATGTTACGCATCCCCATCGCCTCTACATGCCTCTCAAAGCTTCTAGCCACCAAAGTCTCTAGCCACCAAAGTCTTGGTAAAGGGATCGGTAATGTTGTCCTCAGACGCGATCTTACATACATCTACTTATCCTGTCTCCACATGCCCTCTAATGTCGACTTCCTTGAATCCTTACAAGTCTGGAAGACTCAGTTCGTGTATCCTATGGGTGTTAGGTTCCCTCTAGAATACACCAGCATATAATCCCTGGTTCTCTTAAGATACTTGAGTATATGTTTTTCTGCTTGCCAGTGCTTGGTTCTAAGATTCGCTTGATATCGACTCACCATACCTACTGCAAAACATATGTCCAGGCGAGTGCAAAGCATAGTGTACGTAAGGCTATCCACAGCGGATGCATAAGGGACTTTACTCATACGCACTCTTTCTTCCGATGTCTTTGGACAGTCATCCAATGAAAGAGTTAGACCGGCAATACAAGGTTGTGTACCTTTCTTTGCCTCTTGCATTGCATATTTGTCAATTATTTTATCTATGTATGAAGCTTGGGATAACACTGTCATTTTGTTCTTTCGATCTTTGAAGAGACGAATGCCTAGAACATAATTAGCTTCTCCCAAGTCCTTCATGTCAAACTATTGGTGCAACTAAGGCTTGATCGATGATAAGTTCCCTACATCATTCCTAATGAGTAGTATATCATCAACATAGAGTACCAGAAAGACCATTTTTCCATCCATAGTACATTTATAAACATAGGGTTCATCAACGTTCTACTTAAAACCGAATGTCTTGATCACCCGATCAAATCTCTAGTTCCTTAAGCAGGATGCTTGCTTTAATCCATAAATGGATCTAAGCAACTTGCAGACTTTTCTTTCTTGGCCTTTTGCCACGAACCCTTCGGGCTGTATCATGTAGATACATTCCTCAAGATGGCCATTCAAGAATGTCGTCTTGACATCCATTTGCAAGATCTCGTAATCGAGAGCCGCAGCAACGAATAGAAGAATACGGATAGACTTCAGCATAGCAACAGGCGAAAAGGTTTCATCGTAATTGATTCCAGCCTTTTGTGTGTACCTTTTACAACCAGTCTAGCTTTGAAAGTTTCCATTCTCCCTTCCGCATCCTTCTTTCTTTTGTAGACCCATTTGCATCCAATGGGTTTTATGCCATCTAGCAAACCTACAAGTTCCCAAACAGAGTTAGATTTCATAGAATCCATCTCATTGTTCATAGCCTGTTTCCAAGATTTAGAATCACATCATTTATAACTTTATTATAGGTGACCGGATCATCCTCATGCTTATAAGCCTCGGCCTGGTATACCTCAGTATCATACATGAAGAAATTAGGCTTTTTCGAAACCCTTCCATTACGGCGAGGCACCATAATTATTGATCGTCTACAGGTCTTTCACCAGAACTCTAACTTGCGTCCAAGATCGAAACCTGTGGAGCAGTTCTTTCACTGGATAACTCCTCTAGCACCACTTTGCTTTGAGGCTTAAAGTCATTCATGTTACTTTCCTCTAAGAATGTCGCATGGGTTGAAACAATGACTTTTTGTTCCTTCGGGTTATAGTACAGACCTCCCTTAGTTCCCTTTGAATACCCTACAAACATGCACAATTCTGATCTTGGTTCCAACTTCTTCGCATCCCTATCTAGTATATGTGCTGGACAGCCCCATATTCTCATATGTCTAAGGGAGGGCTTCCTGCCACACCACAATTCATACGGAGTTCTGGGAATTGATTTGCTTGGAACCTGATTCTGAATATAGCACGCCGTTTGTAAAGCATATCCCCAAAATGATAACGGCAGCATTGAATAACTCATCATGGACTGTACCATATCCAATAAGGTCCTATTTCTCCTTTCGGCTACACCATTATGTTATGGAGTACCAGGTGTAGTCAATTGGGATAATATCCCATTCTCTACAAGATATCCTAGAAATTCGTCGGAGAGGTATTCACCACCTCGATCAGATTGAAGTGTCTTTATGGATTTATCCAATTGCTTTTCCACTTCCGCACGATACTCTTTGAACTTTTCAAAGGTTTCGCTCTCGCGGTGCATTAGATACACATATCCATACCTCAAATAATCATCTATAGAAGAGGCATAATACTCGAACCCTCCTTATGCTGTGACGTTCATGGGGCCACAAAAGTCGGTGTACACAATTTCCAAGAGTTCCTGAACCCTAGTACCTTTAGCTCCAAAAGACCTCTTAGTCATCTTACCCTCAAGACAAGAATCACATTGAGGAAGATGTACCTCCACTAGAGATTCTAGAGGACCGTCTTTCACTAACCTTTGAATCCTATCCTGATTAATATGACCAAGTCTTAAATGCCAAAGATACACCTTGTTAGAGTGAGAAACTTTCAACCTTTTAGAGTTATCTATTAATTCGGTATCAAGTAGTGAGTACATCTTTGGTTTGATCAAATATAAGTTTCCATCCATCCATCCAGAATAGATAAAAGACATATTTCTACGAATATCAACTCTTTTACTAAAAGAAACCGAATAAGAATCCTTTATTAAACAAGCTACCGATATAAGGTTCCTCCTAAAATTAGGAACATAAAAATAGTCTTTCAACTATATAAACCTAAATTCATCAAAATAAAGATAAATGTCTCCCACTGCCTCAGCCACCACCAAGCTACCGTCTCCAGTCCGCAATGAGAGGCTCCTATCATGTCGACTTTTCGTTTCCACAAACCCCTACATAGAAACACAAACATGATTAGTGGCGTCTGAATTAATGACCCAAGTGTCTTTCGATTCTTCTACCAAACACACTTCCAAATAGTGAAGTTCCTTACCTTTCTTGCACTTGGCGGCTAGGAATTCCCGGCAAGCCTTCTTGAAGTGACCTACCTTCCTACAGTGGAAGCACTTGGACTTTTTAAGGTCCTTGGGCTTCTTGTTCTTCTTCTTCTTCTTCCCATCTGAGACAGGAGGATTAGAAGAACTGGAAGCTGCTTGCTTCTAATTTGACCTCTTCCTCTTCCATGAGGGTTTGGAAGATTCCGCCAAATTGAATTGGCCATTCCTTTGGGTTGGACTACATCCCCATCCCTGATCATCCACTCATAAGCTTAGAGTTGCTTCATGAGCTCAGAGTCCTAACTCCCTTGTCGCCAGATTGTATGTGGCCTTAAACCCCACAAAATCTTTTGACAGAGTTTTGAACACCATCTCGATCTGGGTGTTGTAGTCCAACTCAGCACCATTCTCGGTAGCCTTAGCAAAGAATCCTATTAGAGTGATCATATATTCCTTCACTGGAGTACCTGCCTTCTGCTTGTAGTTCATAATGCTGGTAATAGCAGACTGTCGAGCTAATTTTTCTTGGCCTCCGAACATGTCCTCTAGATTTTCTATGATCTCCCCAGCAACTTGATAAGTCTCATGCTGTTTTTGTAAAGCACTCGTCATGCTAGCCAGAATGTAGTATCGAGCTATCTCATTGGATTCTCTCCAACGAGTATAGACAACCGAGACCTTCTCAAGCGGTGTGTCAGGTTTAGGCCCTAGTGAGCATGGTTCATCCAGTATGAACTTGTGTCTTTCACAGCTGAGAACTATCAATAGATTTCTTTTCCAGTCTTTATAATTATCGTCATTCGGCTTATTTTCAGTAAGTATTGAAATGAGGGGTGTCGGTGACATTTTGAACTGAAATAAAATTATACTAGACATCATTACAAAGCCCAAGCAAATATATAGATAATTTAGCAAATAAAACATACAAGTATGTTCCTACGTCAAAGTTGGAAAAACATGTAGCATTGCAACGGTAATTCTCAGCACCTATTGCCCCAAGCCACCGAAGGGTGGTCATGAAACAAATATCCAGAATATGAACCCCGTCCAATTAATATATGTTGCCTTAAATCCTCTAAGGTTAAGACATATATTAATAACCGCTTATTTTGGCCACCAGTTTAGTTGACAGAGCTTCTAGGGAAGGTTAATAACTAAATGAGTCTTGAGTGTATAACCGTTATTTACATAGCTCGATCCACGTCTTACCAAGCCACCGAGGGGTGGCCATGAATAGAATCGTACCCGAATACATTTTCCACATAAGAGATCCAACCTAGTATATCAGCGGTGGTAAACACCTACTGAGGGGTGTGGTCAGGGTAGAAGTGACAGAAGGCGTTACCATACTTTCACCTATGGATCAACAAGGAGGCCGTGGGTTTTGTTTGAAACCCTCTCCTACTCAATATTTTGAAAAACATGCAAGTTTTTGACAAATATGTATGATCAATATAGTATGAGTGGCACTCACCTATCCTATATGATATGTTATCAAATATGCATATAAAACATCCATCAATACATATTTATACATCCATGACATATCACAGAAAAAATAATTGACAGATAAATAACCAAGCCATGGTTCCATCCTAGAACAAAGAAAATAAAGATTACAAAATTCCATCCAAAGCATTTTTTGGGTCTTGAATTCTGTTCCGTCTTCTTGTATCTATCTTTATGTAGCCTCTCCATTTATTTCTCATCTCAAGAATCATTTAAAATTTAAATCTCAAAAATTTAAATTTCAAATTCAAATTCCAAATTTGAATTTCAAATTTAAATTTCAAATTCAAATTTTAAACAATCTTAAATATCATGTGCAATAATATGTAATTTCAAAAATTTCAAATTTTCAATTATGTATTTTTAAATATGATTTAAAATTAAATTTCAAATTTAAAAATCAAAATTTTTCGATTTTCGAACTATCGGGCCTTTGGCCTCAGAGGCCAGCAGCCGTCGTGGTAAGGGGGGGGAGGGCCTAGCAGCCCACGGCCGCACCATGTGCAGCCCTGCCAGGCTACAGGCCAAGCTTGTAGCCACAGGTTGCACACCTGGGCTGGGCGCAGCAACCGCCAAGTTGCACGCCCAGGGCTGCGGCCAGCCCTTGGGCGGCCACGGCCACCCTCGGGGGGCCACGGCCACCCTCGGCTGCAAGCAGAGCCTACGGCCATGGGTGGTGCAGCCGTAGGCAGGTGCTGCCGTAGCCCCATCCTGGTCGAGGCAAGGGCTGCAGCCCCACCACGGTTGGTGGTCCTTCCCGAGGGGTCTAGTCCTCGATTTTCGTGCCATATTCCAATTTACCCATTAGGATCTCCAAAAATTAATTTGAATCCTAATTAAATTGAAATTTTCCACACATCAAAATTTCAACCTTTAAATTAAATTTAACTTTTGGAAAAAAAATAAATTACAGCCTTCAAACTTCAATCTCCTCCGAGAATAATTACATAAAATTTCCTAAACCATTTCCGGTGTACAAAAATTCTAATCATAATAATTCTAAGAGACAAAAAATTAAAATTCATGGGAAAATTACAGTGTTAATAAACTGCTCCCATGGTTACATAAAAATTCCTAGATACAATTTTCTAAATTCTAAGGAACCATAATCGACTTCAAACAAGCATGCTTATAATAATTCAAAAATTAAAATAACCACATACTTCATACATAATACATGATAACAACATAAAGGAATCATAGAATACCACTCTCTAAATATCAAATCCATACATAAATAAAAAGACTAACTAATTGTCTAATTTATGTACATGGCATACTCATGAGATGGCTCTGATACCAATTATAGGAAATAAATCGGTAAAAACGTATCAGAGTGGCACAGTGGGACAATAAAAATTTTTCAAGATCGTTAAATATCTCATGATGCTATATACAATAAACCAACAACAATTTAAACTCATACCTTAAGGACGCCAATCTGCAAGAGAAGAATGATCGGAGGGCTTCAACCAACTAGCCTTCTCTACTATTCTCCAATTCTCAAATGGCTGAGTGTGTGGGCACTCTGAACCTCGATCGGTATGCTAGCACTGCTAGTCTTCTTCCAACTACCCAGATCTCTAAAGAACTTATTGTCACCGTGAGTTATGCAACAATAAGCTTGCTCACCTGAGAGTCTGCGGTCTAAGAGAACTGGAGTGGCAGGACCTCTATTTATAGACTTGTATGAGGTGATCCTCTGAATTCAAATTGGATTAGGAGAAGATTTTCTCCCTTATCCACTCACAAAATCCAAAATTAACAAGGTCAAATCCCAACTAAAAAATTCGGCCATTTTCTAGATTTTGTGTTCAAAATTCAAACAGGGTTTTAACTCGAATTTTATCTCCCATTGACCAACCAAAAATCCAAAAATCTATAAGGATTTTCAATGAATATTTTCAGCCACAAAAAGTAGGGGAAGAATCAAAATTCAACTAGGATTTTCAAGCTTGAATTTTATCTCAACCTTATCCAAAATAACTGAAAATCTCCTCGAGATTTGCCCTCAAAATTTCAGCTACTTTTAGGGAGAAGAGAATCCAAATTTAACTAGAATTGAAACTTGAATTTTTCCCTAAACCTTATCCACAAAAAATCTGAAAATTCCATGACGATTTTCCTCAAAATTTTCGACCAAGTTAGTTAGGATTTGGATGCAAAATTCAAGTAGGATTCAAACAAGATTTTCCTGTTCATAATCTAACTCAAATTCAAATTCTAGCCTTGTGGAATTATCCACAAAGAATTCAAATTCCACTTGGACTGTGATTCAAAATTTGAATTTCAAATTTCAAAATTCAAATTTCAAATTCGAATTTCAAATTTAAATTTCAAATTCAAATTTCAAATTCAAATTTCAAATTTCAAAATCCACAAACAATTGTATTTCAAATTCTTGTTCTCATGGATAATTTTCTACAATTCCAATCCAATCACAAATAAAATCATGGCAACTTTATTTAGAGTTCAAATAATTGTGTACTCTATTATCCAAAACAATATCTGAATTTAACCAGAGAGAATCTTGTCCACCATCCTAATCCTATGTTAACACTATCCATGCATAATCAACTAGCCAATAGCATACTCAAATCAATATGCCAATCGTTAAGGAATTATGTGGAGCTAGTAGAGGGACCAATTGGACATATATAATCGGCTCCCGTGAATCCATATGATCATCATTGTTTACTGAACAACTCAATCATATGATCACTAATTTCAGAGTCACACCACTATAAACCTGAAACTGAACTCCCAATTATATACCGTATTACGTAAGCCTATGACAAGCAATCATCTAATGACCTTGTCATGTATGCAGAACCCTCATATGATATCCATGATCAGCCTTAGGTCAAAGTTCCATTATACTTTCGAATAAGAAAATGATTATTCACTATATAATGTCATCCGCCCAGCAGACGACCTAAGGTCTTGTCCATTTTCACATCCAGTATAATACCTTTAAGAGAATACCCTTAACTCCTTATTATAGCTATTATTCCGATATCTGTAAACAAACCCTTCATCATATACAAGTTATGCACCCAACGAACCGGTCTATAAGCTTACTACCTCTGAGACACTTTAGCCATTGGAACATCAAAGTACACAAGTCATATACATGAAGTAGTTCATTCACTCAGGATTAAGGTTACTGCACAATAAACGTCAAAAGCAGATTGATCCACTCGTAGCAGACTACGTAGATCAATCACGCTTTAGTCCCGGTCTAATATGTCACCATCAAGCAACATATCTATGTCTCTACTTGAGAGTCTATGCTCCAGACAGTCAAGACAAACCGTCCCCACCATGACTTTAGACAACATAATAGTCTTAACATGAGTTAGATGCTCGGTCTAACCCCATAGACTATAGACTTTAGTTTAGACTGCTTACTTTAGAATATTGTCTTCTCGCATACAAAAAGTCCATTGCATGTAATGTTCTAACAGTTTTAACACAAGCAGTCAGGGAGCCATATTTGCTTACATTTACTTTAACATGTAAATAGAATGAGGACAAACAGCTATGTAATGATAAGCTCTGTATATAATTTTATTATCCAGTTCAAAATGAATACATCAAAATGTCTCTAATACTTAGGGCATTTCCTAACAATCTCCCACTTGCCCTATAGATTCACAATCATGTAGATTGATGAAAGAACTGCTAGGAAATGCCCTAAGCATTAGAGACATTTTTTGATGTATTTATTTTAAACTGGATAATAAGATTATATATATAGAGGTTATTCATTACATTGCTATCTGTCCTCGTCTTATTTACATGTTAAAGTAAATGTAAGCAAATATGACTCCCTGACCGCTTGTGTTAAATTGTTAGAACGTTGCACGCAATGGATTTTTGTATGTAAGAAGACAATGTTCTAAAGTTAGCGGTCTAAACTATGGTCTGTAGTCTATGGGGTTAGACCGAGTATCTAACTCATGTTAAGACTATTATGTTGTCTAAAGCCTTGGAGGGGACGGTTTGTCTTGACTGTCTGGAGCTGGACTCCCAAGTAGAGACATAGATATGTTGCTTGGTGGTGACATATTAGACCGGGACTAAAGCGTGATTGATCTACGAAGTCCTCTTTGAGTGGATCAATCTGCTTTTGACGTTCATTATGCAGTAACCTTAATCCTGAGTAAAAGGACAGCTTCATGTATATGACTTGTGTACTTTGATGTTCCAATGGCTAAAGCGTCTCAGAGGTAGTAAGCTTATAGACCGGTTCGTTGGGTGCATGACTTGTATACGATGAAGGGTTCGTTTACAGATATTGGAATCATAGCTCTAATGAGGAGTTAAGGGTATCCTCTTAAAGGCATTATACTGAATGTGAAAATGGACAAGGCCTTGGGTCGTCTGCTGGGCGGATGACTTCTTATTCACATATGGTGAATAATCATTTTCTTTATTTGGTAGTATAATGGAACTTTAAGATAGCCTGATCAGTAGGATTAAACGGACTTTGGCCTAAGGCTGATCATGGATATCATATGAGGGTTCTGCATATATGACAAGGTCATTGGACGATAGCTTGTCACAGGTTTACGTAATACGGTTTATAATTGGGAGTTCAGTTTCAGGTTTATAGTGGTGTGACTCTGAAACTAGTGATCATATGATTGAGTTGTTCGGTAAAAGAATGATGATCATATGGATTTGCGGGAGCCCGATTATATATGTCCAATCAGTCCCTCTACTAGCTCCACATAATTCCTTAACGTTTGGCAAATTGAATTGTGTATGCTATTGGCTGGTTTATTATGCATGGATGGTGATGACATAGGATTAGGATGGTAGACAAGATTCTCTCCGGTTGGATTCAGATTTTGTTTTGGATAATAGAGTACACAATTATTCGAACTCCAAATAAAGTTGCCATGATTTTATTTGAGATTGGATTGGAGTTGTAGAAAATTATCCATGAAAACAAAAATATGAAACACAACCGTTTTGTGGAATTTGAAATTTGAATTTTGAAATTTGAATTTGAAATTTGAATTTGAAATTCGAATTTGAAATTTGAATTTGAAATTTAAATTTGAAATTTGAAATTTGAATTTGAAATTTGAATTTGAAATTTGAAATTCAAATTTTGAATCACAGTCCAAGTAGGATTCGAATTTGTTGTGGAAAATCCACAAGGTTTGAAATTCGAATTTGAGATGGATTTGGAGAGGATAATCTTGTTAGAATCCTACTTGAATTTTTAATCCAAATCCTAACAAATGTTGCACGAAATTTTGAGGATAATCCTCAAGGAAATTTCGGTTTTTTGTGGATAAGATTCAAGGGAAAAATTCAAGTTTCAATCCCAGTTGAATTTGGATTCTCTCCTTCCCTGAAAAGTGGCCGAAAATAGGGAGAAAATCTCCTAGGAAAATTCGGTTATTTTGGATAAGGTTGAGATAAGATTCAAGCTTGAAAATCCTGGTGGAATTTTGATTCTCCCTTATCCTAAATGTGGCCGAATTTTTGGAGGAAAAATATCCTAGGAAATTTCGGATTTTTTGGTTGAAAAAGGGAGATAAAATTCTAGTTAAAATCTTGTTTTGATTTGGATTGGATTTATCCTTAAAAAATCGAATTTTATTGTTGGGATTTTCCCATGGAAAAATTCAGATTTTATGGTTATGGATAAGGGAGAATATCTTTTCCTAATCCAATTCGAATTCAGAGAATCACCTCATGCAGGTCTATAAATAGAGGTCCTGCCACTCCAGTTCTCCCAGACCACAGACTCTCAGGTGAGCAGGCTTATTGTTGCACAGCTCGTCGTGACAATAAAGTTCTTTAGAGATCTGGGTGGTCGGAAGAAGACTAGCAGTGCTAGCATACCGATCGAGGTTCAGAGTGCCCACACACTCAGCCATTCGGGAATTGGAGAATAATAGAGAAGGCTAGTTGGTTAAAGCCTCCGGTCATTCTCCTCCTACCAGATTGGCGTCCTTGAGGTATGAGTTTTAATTGTTGTTGGTTTATTGTATATGGCATCATGAGATATTTAACGATCTAAAAAATTTTATTGTTCCTCTGCGCCACTCTCATACGTTTTACTGATTTATTTTCCTACAATTGGTATCAGAGACATCTCATGACTATGTCATGTACATAAATTAGACAATTACTTAGTCTTTTTATTTATGTATTGATTTGATATTTAGAGAGTGGCATTCTAGGGTTCCTTTATGTTGTTATCATGGATTATGTATAAAGTATGTGGTTATTTTAATTTTCTGAATTATTATAAGCATGCTTGTTTATGTCGGTTATGGTTCCTTAGAATTTAGAAAAATTGTATTTAGGAATTTTTATGTAACCATGGGAGCAGTTTATTAACACTGTAATTTTCCCATGGATTTTAATATTTTTCTCTTAGAATTTTTATGGTTAGAATTTTTGTACACCGGAAACGGTTTAGGAAATTTTATGTAATTATTCTTGGAGGAGATTGAAGATTGAAGAACGTAATTTATTTTTCCCAAAAGTTAAATTTGATTTAAAGATTGAAATTTTGATTGTGTGGAAAATTTCAATTTAATTAGGATTCAAATTAATTTTTGGAGATCCTAATAGGTAAATTGGAAAATGGCATGAAAATCGAGACACGACCCCTCGGGATAGGCCGACAGGCCTTGGTGGGGCTGCAGCCCCTGCCCTCGGGCAGGATAGGGCTGCGGCAGCCCCTGCGCAGGCCAACACCACCCACGACCGCAGGCTTGGCCTGCAGCCAAGGGTGGCTGAGGCCTGCCCAAGGCTGGCCGCAGCCTGGGCATGCAGCCTCTGGCTGCAGGCTTGGCCTGTAGCCCGGCAGGGCTACGCATGGGGGCGGCCGTGGGCTGCCAGCCCCTCCGGGGTTAGTAGCTGCCCACGGCGGCTGCCGCCTTCGGGGGTGGCAGTGCGATGGTCCAAAATTCGAAAAATTTTGATTTTTAAATTTGAGATTTAATTTTAAATCATATTTAAAAAATATGTAATTGAAAATTTGAAATTTTGAAATTATATATTATTACACATGATGTTTAAAATTGTTTAAAATTTGAATTGGAAATATAAATTTAAAATTCGAATTTGGAATTTGAATTTGAAATTTAAATTTTTAGAGATTTAAATTTTAAATGATTCTTAGGATGAGAAATAAATGGAGAGGCTACATAAAGATGGATACAAGAAGACGGAACGAAATTCAAGACCCAAAGAATGCTTTGGATGGAATTTTGTAATCTTTATTTTCTTTGTTCTAGGATGGAACCATGACTTGGTTATTCTGTCAATTATTTTTTCTGTGATATGTCATAGATGTATAAATATGTATTGATGGATGTTTTATATGCATATTTGATAATATGTCATATAGGATAGGTGAGTGCCGCTCATACTATATTGATCATACATAATTTGTCAAAACTTGCATGTTTTGCAAAATATTGAGTGGGAGAGGGTTTCAAACAAAACCTACGGCCTCCATTGTTGATCCACATGTGAAAGCATGGTAACGCCTCGCGTCAGTTCTGCCATGACCACACCCCTCGGTAGGTGTTTACCGCCGCCGGTATACTAGATTGGATCTCCTATGTGGAAAACGTGTTCGGGTGCGATCCTATTCATGACCACCCCTCGGTAGCTTGGTAGGACGTGGATCGGGCTACGTAAACAATGGTTATACACTCAAGACTCGTTTAGTTATTAACCTTCCCTAGAAGCTCTGTTAACTAAACTGGTGGCCAAATAAGCGGTTATTAATATATGTCTTAACCTTGGAGGATTTAAGGCAACATATATTAATTGGACGGGGTCCATGTTTCAGCTATTTGTTCTCATGACCACCCCTCGGTGGCTTGGGGCAATAGGTGCTGAGAATTACCGTTGCAATGCTACATGTTTTTCAAGTTTCATGTAGGAACATACTTGTATGTTTTATTTGCTAAATTATTTGTATATTTGCTTGGGCTTTGTAATGATGTCTAGTATAATTTTATTTCAGTTCAAAATGTCACTGACACCCCTCATTTCAATACTTACTGAGAATAAACTGAATGGCGACAATTATAAGGATTGGAAAAGAAATCTGTTAATAGTTCTCAGCTGCGAGAGACACAAGTTCGTACTGGACGAACCATGCCTACCAGGGCCAAAACCTGACACACCGATTGAGGAGGTCCCGGTTGCCTATACTCGTTGGAGAGAATCCAATGATATAGCTCGATGCTACATACTTGCTAGCATGACGAGTGCTTTACAAAAGCAGCATGAGACTTATCAAATTGCTGGGGAGATCATGGAAAATCTGGAGGACATGTTCGGAGGCCAAGAAAAATTAGCTCGACAGTCCGCTATCACCAGTATTATGAACTCTAAGCAGAAGGCAGGTACTCCGGTGAAGGACCATATGATCACTCTAATGGGATTCTTCGCTGAGGTTGCCGAAAACGGTGCTGAGTTGGACTACAACACCCAGATCGAGATGGTGTTCAAAACCCTATCTAAAGATTTTGTGGGGTTTAAGGCCACATACAATTTGGCGACAAGGGAGTTAGGACTAACTGAGCTCATGAAGCAACTCCAAGCTTATGAGCGGATGATCAGGGATGGGGATGCTGTCCAACCCAAAGGTGAGGCCAATTTGGCAGAATCTTCCAAACCCTCACGGAAGAGGAAGAGGCCAAATCAGAAGCAAGTGGCTTCCAGTTCTTCTAATCCTCCTGTCTCGGATGGGAAGAAGAAGAAGAAGAAGAAGAAGCCCAGGGACCCTAAAAAGTCCAAGTGCTTCCGTTGTGGGAAGGTAGGTCATTTCAAGAAGGCTTGCCGGGAAATCCCAGCCGCCAAGGGCAAGGAAGGTAAGGAACTTCTTTACTTAGAAGCGCGTTTGGTGGAAGAATCGAAAGACACTTAGGTCATTGATTCGGGCACCACTAATCATGTTTGTGTTTCTATGCACGGGTTCGCAGAAACGAAAAGTCTACATGATAGGAGCCTCTCGTTGCGAAATGGGGACGGCAGCTTGGTGGTGGCTGAGGCAGTGGGAGATGTTTACCTTTATTTTGATCAATTTAGGTTTATTTTATTAAAAGACTGTTTTTATGTTCCTAATTTCAGGAAGAACCTTATATCGGTAGCTTGTTTAATAAAGGATTCTTATTCAGTTTCTTTTAGTAAAAGAGTTGATATTCATAAAAATAAGTCTTTTATCTGTTCTGGATGGATGGATGGAAACCTATATTTGATCAAACCAAAGATGTACTCACTGCTTGACACTGAATTAATTGATAACTCTAAAAGGTTGAAAGTTTCTCACTCTAACAAGGCGTATCTTTGGCATTTAAGACTTGGTCATATTAATCAGGATAGGATTCAAAGATTGGTGAAAGATGGTCTTCTGGAATCTCTAGAGGAGGTACGTCTTCCCCAATGTGAGTCTTGTCTAGAGGGTAAGATGACTAAGAGGTCTTTTAGAGCTAAGGGTACAAGGGCTCAGGAGCTCTTAAAAATTGTGCATACTGACGTATGTGGCCCCATGAACGTCACAGCACGAGGAGGGTTCTAGTATTATGTCTCTTTTATAGATGATTACTCGAGGTATGGATATGTGTATCTGATGCACCGCAAGAGCGAAACCTTTGACAAGTTCAAGGAGTATCGTGCGGAAGTGGAAAAGCAATTGGATAAATCCATAAAAACACTTCGATCTGATCGAGGTGGCGAATACTTCTCCGACGAATTTCTAGGACATCTTGTAGAGAACGGGATATTATCCCAATTGACTGCACCTGGTACTCCACAACAGAATGGTGTAGCCGAAAGGAGAAACAGGACCTTATTGGATATGGTACAGTCCATGATGAGTTACTCAACGCTGCCATTATCATTTTGGGGATATGCTTTACAAACGGCGTGCTATATTCTGAACCAAGTTCCGAGCAAATCAATTCCCAGAACTCCGTATGAATTATGGAGTGGCAGGAAGCCCTCCCTTAGACATATGAGAATATGGGGCTGCCCGGCACATGTATTGGATGGGGATGCGAAGAAGTTGGAACCAAGATCAGAATTGTGCATGTTTGTAGGGTATCCAAAAGGAACTAAAGGAGGTCTGTTCTATAACCCGAAGGAACAAAAAGTCATTGTCTCAACCCATGCGACATTCTTGGAGGAAAGTCACATGAATGACTTTAAGCCTCGAAGCAAAGTGGTGTTAGAGGAGTTATCGGGTGAAAGAACTGCTCCACAGATTTCGGTCTTGGACGCAAGTCCTAGTTCCAGTGAAAGACCTGCAGACGATCAACAATTTAGGGTACCTCGTCGTAGTGGGAGGGTTTCGAAGAAACCTAATTTCTTCATGTATGATGCTGAGGTATACCAGGCCGAGACTCATGAGCATGAGGAAGATCCGGTCACATATGATGAAGCTATAAATGATGTTGATTCTAAATCTTGGAAACAGGCTATGAACAATGAGATGGATTCTATGAAATCCAACTCTGTTTGGGAACTTGTAGATTTGCCGGATGGGATAAAACCCATTTGATGCAAATGGGTCTACAAAAGAAAGAAGGATGCAGAAGGGAGAGTGGAAACTTTCAAAGCTAGACTGGTTGCAAAGGGATACACGCAAAAGGCTGGAATCGATTACGAAGAAACCTTTTCGCCTGTTGCTATGCTGAAGTCTATCCGTATTCTTCTGTCCATTGCGGCTGCTCTCGATTACGAGATCTGGCAAATGGATGTCAAGACGGCATTCTTGAATGGCCATCTTGAAGTGTGTATCTATATGATACAACCCGAAGGGTTCGTAGCGAAAGGCCAAGAAAGGAAAGTCTGCAAGTTGCTTAGATCCATTTGTGGATTAAAGCAAGCATCCCGCTCATGGAACCAGAGGTTTGATCAAACGATTAAGACATTTGGTTTTGAGTAGAACGTTGATGAACCTTGTGTTTATAAACGTATTAAGGATGGAAAAGTGGTCTTTCTGATACTCTATGTCGATGATATACTACTCATTGGGAATGATGTAGGGAACTTATCATCGGTCAAGCTTTGGTTACACCAACAGTTTGACATGAAGGACTTGGGAGAAGCTAATTATGTTCTAGGCATTCGTCTCTTCAGAGATCGAAAGAACAAAATGATAGCGTTATCCGAAGCTTCATACATAGATAAAATAATTGACAAATATGCAATGCAAGAGGCAAAGAAAGGTTCGTAACCTTCTATTGCCGGTCTAACTCTTTCATTGGATGACTATCGCAAGACATCGGAAGAAAGAGAGCGTATGAGTAAGGTCCCTTATGCATCCGCTGTGGGTAGCCTTATGTACACTATGCTTTGCACTCGCCCGGACATATGTTTTGCAGTAGGTATGGTGAGTCGATATCAAGCGAATCCTAGAATCAAGCACTGGCAAGCAGTAAAGCATATACTCAAGTATCTTAAGAGAACGAGGTATTATATGCTGGTGTATTCTGGAGGGGACCTAACACCCGTAGGATACATAGACTCAGACTTCCAGACTTGTAAGGATTTGAGGAAGTCGACATTAGAGGGCATGTGGAGACAGGACAAGTGGATGTATGTAAGATCGCGTTTGAGGATAACATCGCCGATCCCTTTACTAAGAATTTGGTGGCTAGAAGCTTTGAGAGGCACGTAGAGGCGATGGGGATGCGTAACATGGCACATCTGCTGGCTTAGGGCAAGTGAGAGATTGTTAGGAAATGCCCTATGCATTAGAGACATTTTTTGATGTATTTATTTTGAACTGGATAATATGCCCTAAAAAAATGATGATCATATGGATTTGCGGGAGCCCGATTATATATGTCCAATCAGTCCCTTTACTAGCTCTACATAATTCCTTAACGTTTGGCAAATTGAATTGTGTATGCTATTGGCTGGTTTATTATGCATGGATGGTGATGACACAGGATTAGGATGGTAGACAAGATTCTCTCCGGTTGGATTCAGATTTTGTTTTGGATAATAGAGTACACAATTATTCGAACTCCAAATAAAGTTGCCATGATTTTATTTAAGATTGGATTGGAGTTATAGAAAATTATCCATGAGAACAAAAATATGAAACACAACCGTTCTGTGGAATTTGAAATTTAAATTTTGAAATTTGAAATTTGAATTTTGAATTTGAAATTTGAATTTGAAATTCGAATTTGAAATTTGAATTTGAAATTTAAATTTGAAATTTGAAATTTGAAAATTGAAATTTGAATTTGAAATTTGAATTTGAAATTTGAAATTCAAATTTTGAATCACAGTCCAAGTAGGATTCGAATTTGTTGTGGAAAATCCACAAGATTTGAAATTCGAATTTGAGATGGATTTGGAGAGGATAATCTTGTTAGAATCCTACTTGAATTTTGAATCCAAATCCTAACAAATGTTGCACGAAATTTTGAGGATAATCCTCAAGGAAATTTCAGTTTTTTGTGGATAAGATTCAAGGGAAAAATTCAAGTTTCAGTCCCAATTGAATTTGGATTCTCTCCTTCCCTGAAAAGTGGCCGAAAATAGGAAGAAAATCTCCTAGGAAAATTAGGTTATTTTGGATAAGGTTGAGATAAGATTCAAGCTTAAAAATCCTAGTGGAATTTTGATTCTCCCTTATCCTAAATGCGGCCGAATTTTTGGAGGAAAAATATCCTAGGAAATTTCGGATTTTTTGGTTGAAAAAGGGAGATAAAATTCTAGTTAAAATCTTGTTTTGATTTGGATTGGATTTATCCTTAAAAAATCGAATTTTATTGTTGGGATTTTCCCATGGAAAAATTCGGATTTTATGGTTATGGATAAGGGAGAATATCTTTTCCTAATCCAATTCGAATTCAGAGAATCACCTCATGCAGGTCTATAAATAGAGGTCCTGCCACTCCAGTTCTCTCAGACCACAGACTCTCAGGTGAGCAGGCTTATTGTTGTACAGTTCATCGTGACAATAAAGTTCTTTAGAGATCTGGGTAGTCGGAAGAATACTAGCAGTTCTAGCATACCGATCGAGGTTCAGAGTGCCCACACACTCAGCCATTCGGGAATTGGAGAATAGTAGAGAAGGCTAGTTGGTTGAAGCCTCCGGTCATTCTCCTCCTGCAAGATTGGCGTCCTTGAGGTATGAGTTTTAATTGTTGTTGGTTTATTGTATATGGCATCATGAGATATTTAACGATCTAAAAATTTTTATTGTTCCGCTGTGCCACTCTGATATGTTTTACCGATTTATTTTCCTACAAGAACAAGTTAGATGCCATACATCCCTATAGCGTAAGATTAGGGACAGCTTAGTGGAGCATATGGCCTGATCAATTAAACAAGATGGAAGTTAATAAAGTGTGTCGTACTGGCCTTTTCCATTGAAGAGGTTTTTTTTTCAAGTTAAAGTAAGTTGATCCTCTGTTGATGGCTTGTAAGTTAGTGATCACGTACGTTTTTGATGATTTGCGCGTACTCGGTATAGACAAATGGGCCCTCAGCTAGACATAGGAAAGAAAAAGAGTATTGAAGCGTAAATGAGCGTAACCGGATTATGCATTGTTCACAGTATGCATTAGTTATAGTTCTTTATGCTTTCAGTTATAGTAGATATGCATTCAGTACTCGATGTTTTCTGTTATGCATGTGATGTTCCGCATTCAATGATATGTGTTGTTCTGGTATGTGGAATGTTTTAGTGAGATGTGTTAGTTTATAACATGCTTATATGGTTTTAAGTATGTATTATGATTCAAACATGTTTTGCAGATGACATGTTGTATTTACTGGGCGTAAAGCTCATAGTGTGTGTTCATGCTGTAGGTAAGTGACCTATAACTTAGAGCTCAATAGGCAATGACGGCAGCGGAGGTGGATGTGAGGGTAGGGTTATGGATACACCGTGAGTTTAACTTCCGAATAGTAAATAGTATTTTTGAATAGTATATTTTGAATAGTAAATAGTTAAAGAATTTTATAAGTATGTATGTATGACTGAACTCCTTATGATTTGGACTTCGTATTTTCGAAAGTATACGTACATGAATAGTAAATACTTACGAGTTCAAAAAAAATCTCCAAAAATTATGGTATCTAATTAAGTAAGTTTAAGTACTAGTTTTTTTAAGCAAGATAAGTAACAGTAGTTTTAAATGACGGTCTGGGCCACTCAGGGCACGGGACGTCACAGAACCGGACTACAGACTCAATACAATAGTTTTAGATCTCATCAAAACCTTTAAGATGACCTGCGTGAGTTTTAAAATGGCCATTTCAAGCCCCAAACAGAACAGTTTTTAAACAAGCATAAAACTGGAAATTTTCTAAAACTGGGCACGAGTTTTAGCTATGGGTTTTGAGTGTTTCGAACCTGTTAGAAGTTAAACTGAGCTCCGAGATGAACACGAAAGTTGTTCATCTCGTCGAGGACTAAAAGTTTCATGTTCTCCAAATTCACAAATTATTTCGTTTCGAATAAGTTTTAAATAGTTTTTAAAAAATGGTTCAAGAACCACCTTTTCATATAACACCAAAATGTGCTCTTTTTAAACAAGAAAATGGTTCAAAACTCAAGTTTGTGCTCAAAACAAGAAAATGTTTTAAACAAGAAAATGTGTTACACAGACCCGATCATTTTAAGCAAGTTTTATGCAGCTTTTTGAAAAAGGGTTCAAAAACCCCCTTATCAAACAAACACCAAAATGTGTTCTTTCCTTTTTAAAATGGAAAAATGGTTTTGATAAAACACCCCCTACCTTCTAACGGGGTGATATGAGGACGGTTCCAAGAGCATAGATTTTCCCCAAAATTTTATAAGATTTCTAAAACAATTTAAAAAAAAAAATGGTAGAGGTAGCCCGGTTGGTTACTACACCAAATACGCAAAGTAATCCGATAGGCTACATAGTCAATGATGTGCGAGGTAACCAGTCAGTGACTAGTCGGTTAACCAGTCAAGGACCGAGTTTGAACGAGATAGTGAGAGACGGTGATTAACTTATCAAGTAGACAAATTAATCAAGCATGATTAGAAATTAGATACCAAATTCCCAAAGTAGAGCAGTTAGGTATCGATAGGCATCGGTACCACACAACGATAGGTTTGTTAGTCACTAATGATAGTAGTGACCTAAGAGTAGTGTTAATTAATTTATTGATTAAATAAATTGATTTAATCACGATTCGAAAATCAAACTCCCAAGAGGAGAGTAGTTAGTACCGATAAGGATCGGTACCACATAACGACAGAATTTTTATTAGTCACTAATGAGTATAGTGACCTAAAAACAGAATTTAACGGAAATACGTTATAATTATAAGAAGGTACCTATATTGTGACAAAGGCCAGGGTACAAACTATCTGTTGACAGATAAGTACAACTCCGCCTATAGCATGAGCAAAAATGAGTTTAAAGTGTTATTTTCACTCTATATTAAGTATACAAATCATGTATGGTTGTTGCATAGCATGATAAAAGAGCTTATAAGTTCACAATTACATAGATTGATGATCAGTATAAGTTAGAAGTCATTAGATCCCTATCACGTAAGATTAGGGGATAGCCTAGTAGAGCTTATGGCATGAGGATATCAGATATGATTTAACAATTGGGTAATTATTAAGCATGTCATACCGGCCTCTCCCACTTAAAGAGGTTTTTTAGTTTAAGTATGATGAGCCTCAGTTGATGGCTCTTAATACATAACGAGCCCATGTTGTAGCTCAAAGAAAGTTTGTGGTCATGATGAATCCATAGATCTACGCGCATTCGGTACTGACACACGGGCCCTCATTAAAGTAAAGACAAGATAATTAATAATGAAGCATAAATTGAGCATAATCAGTTCATGCATTATACACGATATGCCCAAGAGATAGTTATAGAATGCTTTTCAGTTACATGACATAATATATCCCTATGGTATGCATTCTATGATATGCTACATGATATGTTTCCATGTTTTGTGTGAATGTGTGACATGTTTGACAGTTTTTAATTATGCTTGTTAGTATGGCTTATGTTTTAAATATGTTTTGCAGATGACATGTTGTACTTACTGAGCATAAAGCTCACAGTGTGTGTTCATGCTGTAGGTAAGAGACCTGTAAGCTAGACACTGATGGACGATGACAGCAGCAGAAGCAGATGTGAGGGTTGAGGTTGTGGATACCACCACCAGTGTTAACTTCCGCACGATATTGAAAATCAATCCCATGTTTTGAGCAGTTTAATAGTTTTAAGTATGTGTGTATACTGACCCCAGTTGTTTTTAGACTTTAAAATGTTTGTAAGTATATGTATGTATGTAAATAGTAAAACATACTATTTAAAAAAAATCCCCTAAAATTAAACTATTAAGATAAATAGTTTTTCTGCAAGTTATGTATGTTCAAGCAAGTTCAGTTTAAGTTTAAGTTAAGTAAGTTTTAAGTGACGGTTTGGGGATGCCAGGGCTCCGGGCTATTACAGTTGGTATCAAAGCGGTATCCTACCATCCTACCTCACATCGCCACATGCCAGCCTCATCAATCCAAGTAAGTTAGTTTTTATTTTACAGTATTAGTATGTAAGTTAACAATTAAGTTATAATGTGTAGCCATGGTTACACAAGTATGGTTACACCAGTAAGGCTACACTAGTAGAATGTACACTAGTAGAGGCCCATCAGAGGATGAGGGTTTCAAAGGATAACATGGTAAGAATGCGTACGCAAACAACCCAGGCATCCTAAGAAGATGAGTTAATGGCACAGCTCGCGGCTATGCGGGAAATAATGGAGAATCAATGGCGCGACCTAGACCAGCTCAAGTAGTAGCTAGGTCAACAGAACCAGGCACCACAGACAGTAGGGGTACCAGCTTAAGAGGCTCCACCAGTGATAAGCGTTAGAATGTATATATTTTTAGCACAATATTTAGGCCATTATCGCTTAGTTTAGGGATCTCTTCATGGATTTTTACAACTTGATCGGTTTGTATTTTGTTTTCAGATCCTAAATCAAGTAAATGGAGTATAAGGAGCTAATTTAGAGTAGTTTAAAGCCTTTTTATACAAAGTACGGTGAACACGGCCTGGTACACAGCCGTGTATGTGGCCGTGTACCTATCGGGTCCTCAAATGTGTACAAAGCCATGTCTTTGGGAAGTTGGGCGTGTTAGACCATTTTGACTTGAACACGCTCGTGTCTGAAATGCATACACCCGTGTGATCATGTACACGGCCGTGTAGGTGGACGTGTAGGTGGCTGTGTACCTCTCGAGTCCTCAAATGTGTAAAAGGCCGTGTTGTGGGAACATGGGCGTGTTAGACCATTCTGACTTGAACATGCCCGTGTTTGAAGTTCACACGCCCATGTAAAGTCATACTTTAACTGTGTCGAAGGCCGTGTACGGCGCAAGAATCAAGATCTTGAGCTATAAAAAGGGCAGGATCTGGTATTTTGAGGAGAGAGTGCCGAGCTGCAAAAGAAACCCTAAAACAGTAGAGAGGAGGCAGATTAGAGAGAGAATCATTCCTATAAGCAACAATCTATCAATTCGAAGTGGATTTCATTAGAGTAAAAAGGGATTTTTCATGGATTCATCTACTCTTTATATTCATTTGAATTATAGTACTGTTATTTCATTGATTATGAACTGATTTGTTTAATACCCAGATAGGATGAACCCTAGAATGAATATTGTGATTTGATCCTTTTCATTTCAATTTATCTGCATATTTCATTGAGATTCAATTATGTGTTCCTCATTGTATTGAATTAATATTTACCGGTGTGTTGATTCATATTTGTTATCATGCATTTGTGATTGAGAAATCCTTTGTATGATTTGATCTTGCATAATTGAAAGGAGTTGCACATAATTCTAGAGATAGAACAACATAAATCTTCCGGATTAGGGTCAAACCTAATAGACGAATTCATTGATTGATTAATGCAATTCTGGGGGTTTTAATTAGAAAGAGAGTTCAATTAATCAACCTGGGATTAGTTGTTCATACTCTTGAGAAAGAGATTAACATAACTAAGGAATTTCCACGGTCCAATAAAGTGCAAATATTTTGGTGTTTTGATGGGTTAATCACAATAGACATTCTCGGGGGATTCATTATCTAGGTATTGCTTGTTTGAACTAATTTCTTCTTGATTTAATTACTGTTTAGTTTTGATTTGTATTGGTGAGTTTTATCTTTATTTTTTTTTTAGTTAACCTGTATCAATTAAAATTCAGAGGGTAGATAATAAGAAAAGAGTTAGTACTAGTAATCGATAATCCTTGTGGGATCAACACTCGATATATTTATCCACTATACTATAGAACTCGTAGGTGCACTTGCCTAAAGGATCTATAGGGTAGGAGATCGTTATCAAGTTTTTGGCGCCGTTGCCAGGGACTACGATATAAGGAATGCTTAATCCTTATTAATTTATCTAGTTGTTTTATTTTAATTTTCTATTTTATTTTATTTTATATTTTCTCCTTTGTGTTGTTATTTCAGGCACTTGGATTAGTTTATGACCCGAAACAATCCATCTGAATTTTTCGAAGAAGATCCTGAAATTGAAAGAACAACTCTTTGAAGTCTAAGAGCCAAGCGTAGACAAAGAGAAGAAGAGTTAGCTCAACTCCAAGTCATGGCCGAACCTGAGCAACAAAGGACAATGTCTGATTATGCAAGACCACCATTGATGGGGACAGGATCAAGCATTATCAAACTAGCTGTGGCAGCCAACAATTTTGAGATCAAACCCAACATCATTCAAATGGTACAACAATATGTACAATTTGATGGGCTCCAGGATGAGGATCCTAATGCACATATAGCTAGTTTCCTGGAGATTTGCGATACTTTCAAGATTAATGGTGCCACTGATGATGCAATAAGACTGAGGCTGTTCCCGTTTTCTTCAAGGAATTGGGCAAAGCAATGGTTAAACTCTCTGTTGAGAGGTTCTATCACTACATGGGACCAAATGGTAGAGAAGTTTATGTTGAAATACTTCCCACCTGTAAAGACAGCCAAATTGAGGAATGATATCTCTTCATATGCTCAAATTGATTCTGAGACACTCTATGAGACATGGGAGAGATTCAAAGATCTATTGAGAAAGTGTCCACATCACGGGTTACCAACATGGTTGCAAGTGCAAACTTTCTGCAACGGTTGAATCTGGCAACCAGGCAGATGATTGATGCAGCATCTGGTGGTACATTGAACAACAAAACACCAGAGGCAGCCCAAGAGTTGATAAAGGACATGGCGATGAACAATTATCAGTGGCATACAAATTGAACAAAGCCTAGCAGATCAGTGGGAGTTTATGAGATTGATGCAGTCTTAGCCCTGGTTAGTCAAGTTGAAAACTTGAGTAAGAAAATTGATGGATTATCTTTGGGCCATCAACCAGCTCAAGTCTTGCAATGTGAGATATGTGGGGAAGGACATGTAACTGATGAGTGCCAAAGTTTACAAGCCATGCCTAAACAGATGCCGGAGTATGTTGACTATATGGGTAATGCACCACGACCCCAAAACAATCCCTATAGCAACACCTACAACCCAGGCTAGAGAAACCACCTAAATTTTTCTTGGGGAAATCAAGGGCAGCAGAGAAATAACCCTCATCCAGGTTTTTAACAACAGCACCCGCCACAAGAGAAGAAGCCCAGTTTGGACGAATTGATGTCTAAATTCATTCAGACATCTGAAGCACGATTCCAAGCTACTGAAACATCACTGAGGAATCAAGAGGCTTCTATTCATAACCTTGAGAACCAGATTGGTCAGCTTGCAAAGCTCGTTTCAGAAAGACAACAAGGGAGCTTGCTTAGTAATATGGAGAAGAAACCTAAAGAACATGTCAAGGCAGTTACCTTGAGGAGTGGTAAGGAGCTACAAGCTGAGAAAACGACACAAGGTGAAGAAGAGAAGAACAAGCGATCTGAGGTTAAAGAGAAGGGGAATGATCATCCTAAACTTGTGCAGGGTTTTCAACCCACTATCCCATATCTAGCCAAACTGAAGAAGGACAAAATGGATGAGTAATTCGGTAAGTTCCTTGAACTTTTTAAACAACTCCATATCAACTTACCTTTTGTTGAAGCTCTTTCGCAGATGCCAAAGTATGCAAAATTTTTGAAGGAATTGCTTTCTAACAAGAGGAAGCTGGAGGAGCTATTGACGGTAACATTAAGCGAAGAATGTTCAGCCATCTTGCAAAACAAACTACCTAAGAAATTAAAGGATCCAGGGAGTTTTACTATCCCTTGTCTTATTGGTAGTTTGATAGTTGATAAGGCATTAGCAGATTTGGGTGCTAGTATTAATTTGATGCCTTACAAGTTATTCAAGAAACTGGGGTTGGGAGAACCTAAACCAACTAGGATGGGTATACAATTAGCCGATAGGTTAGTTAAATACCCTAAAGGCATTATTGTTGATGTGTTGGTTAAGGTAGATAAGTTCATCTTTCCTGTGGATTTTGTTATTCTTGACATAGATGAAGACATTGAGGTACCTATAATCCTAGGTCGACCCTTTTTAGCTACCGCCAGAGCCATTATAGATGTAAGTGACGGTAAGTTAATCCTCAGGGTTGAGTATGAAGAGGTAACTTTTAAAATACCTAATGCCATGAGACATTCCATTAAGCAGGATGATACTTGTTACTTTTTTGATTCTACTAACATTGTCATTTCTGATTTGTTGCAGGGATTATGTCATGATGACCCACTAGAGCTATGCCTTGTAAAAGGGGAGGAAGAGAATGAAAATGGTCCTTACAAGGAACAAGTAGCTCATTTGGAAGCAAGTGAACCCATGGTACAGAAGAAAGAATTCGAGGAGATTGAATAAGAGAGAGAAAAGCGGTTGAAACCCTCGATCGAGGATCCGCCGGTTCTAGAATTGAAGGCATTACTGGATCACCTCGAATATGCCTTTTTGGAAGAGAATTCAAAGTTACCGATCATAATTGCCTCGGGATTGACGGCTACCCAAAAAGAAAAGATGTTGATAGAACTGAAAAAGCATAAAAAGGCCATCGCATGGAAAATTTCTGACATTCGGGGAATTAGCCCTTCATTTTGCACCCACAAAATCCTAATGGAGGATGAGTTAAAATCATCGGTGCAACCCCAGAGGTAGCTTAATCCCAAAATGAAGGAAGTGGTCAAAGCAGAGGTGATTAAGATTCTCAATGCAAGTATGATTTATCCGATTTCTGACAGTGCTTAGGTGAGTCCTGTGCAGGTAGTCCCAAAGAAAGGAGGAATGAGATGGTGCCTAATGAGAAGAATGAGCTAATTCCCATGAGAACCGTCACAGGGTGGAGAGTGTGCATCGACTACAGAAAGATCAATGATGCAACATGGAAAGATCACTTCCCATTACCTTTCGTGGACCAAATGCTAGAGAGATTGGTGGGGCACATGTATTATTGCTTCTTAGATGGTCTATCCGGTTACTTTTAGATTCCCATAGCACCAGAGGACCAAGAGAAGACAACCTTCACATGCCCTTATGGTACATTTGCATACAGACAAATGCCTTTTGGATTGTGCAATACACCTGTCACTTTTTAAAGGTATATGATGGCCATCTTTGATGACTTGATAGAAGATGTCATGGAGGTTTTTATGGATGATTTTTCTGTTTTTGGTGACTCCTTTGATTCATGCCTCCATAACCTTGAAAGAGTGCTTAAAAGATGTGAGGAAACCAATTTGGCATTGAATTGGGAAAAGTGCCATTTTATGGTGCAAGAAGGCATAGTCTTAGGCCATAAAATCTCACATAGGGGGATAGAGGTAGATAGAGCAAAAATTAAGACGATTGAAAAACTACCGCCCCTACTGTAGTTAAGGCTATAAGGAGTTTTCTAGGGCATGCTGGTTTTTATTGGAGATTTATCAAAGATTTCTCTAAGATTGCTAGACCCTTAACCCAACTACTGGAGAAAGATGGGCCATTTATTTTTACTCAAGAGTGTTTAGAAGCCTTTAATATTCTTAAGGAAAAATTAATTAATGCCCCGATTATGGTTACACCCAATTGGAATCTTCCTTTTGAGCTAATGTGTGATGTCATTGACTTTGCAATGGGTGTAATCCTTGGACAGCGGAGGGACAAGCATTTTCAACCCATCTACTATGCTAGTAAGACCTTGACGGATGCTCAAGAGAATTACACAATCACGGAGAAAGAATTACTAGCCGTCATCTTTGCTTTCGATAAATTTAGATCATATCTAATTTTATCTAAAGTCATTGTTTATATTGATCATTCTGCATTGCGTTATTTATTGAATAAGTCAGATGCTAAACCCAGATTGATCAAGTGGATTCTATTGTTGTAGGAGTTCGACTTGGAAATAAGAGACAAGAAGGGAGTTGAAAACCTAGCGGCAAATCACCTTTCACGCTTGGAAAACCCAAACTTAGAGAAGCTGGCAGAAGATGACATAGACGATGCATTCTCTGAAGAACATCTATACAATCTTAGAGAGTTAAGTGACATTGAAGTTCCCTGGTTTGCTGATTTTGCTAATTACTTAGCAGCTAACATTCTTCCTAAGGGAATTTCTAATCAGAAAAAGAAGAAATTCTTTTCTAATTTGAAAAATTATTTCTAGGAGGACCCCTACCTGTTTAAGATTTGTGCAGACCAAGTCATTAGGCGATGTGTTTCGCAATTGGAAGGATGGAAGATTTTATAGCACTGCCATGACGAGCCAATATGAGGACATCACCATGTAAATACGACAGCCCAGAAGGTGCTTGAGGCAGGTTTTTATTAGCCCACTCTATGTAAAGATGCCCAAAGGTATGTGGCATTGTGCGGTAATTATCAGCGAGCTGGTAACATCTCCCGTTAGGATGAAATGCCTCAAAACTTCATCCTTGTTTGTGAAATTTTTGATGTGTGGGGTATTGATTTTATGGGGCCGTTCCCAATTTTATTTGGGAACAAATACATCTTAGTTGCAGTAGACTATGTGTCTAAGTGAGTGGAAGCTCAAGCCATACCAACCGATGATGCTAGAGTGGTGGTGAAGTTCCTTAAGAAGCTATTTTCACGATTTGGCGCACCTAGAGCAATCATTAGTGATAGGGGTACACACTTTCGTAACGCCCAGTTTGACAAGGTCTTGAAAAAATATGGTGTTTCACATAGAACTACAATCCCTTACCATTCGCAGACCAGTGGCCAAGTCGAAGTTTCCAATAGGGAACTAAAACGAATCCTAGAGAAAACTATAGAGCACCACAGAAGGGATTGGTCTGTCAAACTAGATGATGCTCTTTGGGCTTATTGGACAACGTACAAAACTAAGACAAGTACTACACCATACAGGTTAGTATACAGAAAAGCATGCCATCTATGTGACGGCCCGCCCTTTTTGGAGATCATACAATACTATTACAGTTGAGCTTTATTGCTAACTGCGATAGATTGTACTCTCATGGGTCGCCGGCTTATCTCCCTCTCTTTTTAAATCATGACGTTTTTGGGGAAATTTTTTTTTTCTTTAAACATCATATAAAATCTTCTTCTACTATTTACTTTGTTGATAAGTACAAAGTAATATAAATAATACAGTACTTTTGTAAAATATATATATAATTACAAAAGAACTGTTTCCCTTTTTTTTTTCCTTCACTTTATCGCTCAGCGGGAAGACTCTGACAGTACCATATCCCTCGCCCAGTTATTCCATTTGACACGCGCCATCCCGTCCGCATCCAGTCAAACAAGCTACTGAGCTGGTCGCTTACCTGCAACATTAGCAAAAATGGTGAGCTACAGGCTCAGTAAGTTCAAACATGCAAGAAATAAAATTTCTATGAATAGTACTATTCATCATGAATAGTACCTTTGACCATTATTCATACATGAATAGTAACTTTGACCACTATTCATACGTGAATAGTAAGGTTGACCACAACACTGTATCACACTAGTACATCTACCGCGATGTTAATGCTCTCACTAACTGTCTTATGCTCAATTATGGCACAGTTTCAGTTTTAGGTCATTATCTTTGATTACGTTCTGGTTTTGAGCTCAGGTTGGCAGTACCATTTAGGTGCGCATGACTGGGAGCGGTACATTAGTGCTGACCTCCACAGCCTTAATCTCATAGCCCCGAAGGCAAAATAGTACATAACTGGGAGCGGTACATCAGTGCTGACCTCCACAGCCTTATCTCATAGCCCCGAAGGCAAAAGTAGTACCTCCCTGTACGGAAGGCTGGTACGCCAGAAAGTGGTTTCATTACCGACTTTTTAACATTCTAACCCGGTGACTTCACATTGTCCCGTGGTTAGGAATGGTTCACATTTTAATTTTCGGTGAGTGAGTTTCATTAACCTCGCTCTAGTGCCCGAAGCACAAATAATCATGTGTCCCATTCTTATAGTGCCCGAAGCACATTACGTCTCTCTCTTTATTCTATCATAGTGCCCGTAGCACATATGTACCTAACTTGTAGTTAGTACATTAAAGTTAGCACAATATTGCTATATGTTGCAGACAGGTAAATGTCTGAACTTACCTTATCAGACTGTTCCCTTTCTCTCTCTTGGATCTTGAATCGCCTTCCTTGTAGGCCGATTTTGGGATCCTACAGACAAAACCTTGTCTGTTAATTTCATTTCCATTTATAGCTTTTATTTTTCATTAAAAATCTTAAATAAAACCTATTTATAACTTTTTAGGTTTTATTTATTATTTTCACCATTTTCCCCTAACTTTTGCAAAATTACGATTTTGCCCCAATATTTTGGCAAAATTACAGTTTTGCCCCTGAAGGAATTTTATTGATCCAGACTACATTTTTGGCTCTCAGGAACTTTTCTGACTCTTTTCTAATCATTACCGGGTTCGTTTCTATTTTATCTCCACTTTTTGCTTTCCCGGCCCTCGGGAAGCACTATTCCGACCCTTACGTCGGTTTAGCGATTTTCTATCATTTCGGAACCTCAAATGGACGTTTCACTAGTATTTAAAACATTCATCTAGACATTCCTGACCTAGGTCTTCGAGGCTCGGGTTTTCCGTTCCCGACTCGGACCTTTATTTTATTTCCAAAAACGCCTCCCTCGGGGTCAGTTTTTTTTCAATCTCACACGCATTTTATATTTTCAAGGGGATGGGTTACTATTCACGACCCACCCCTTAAATTTTTTTCCTTATTAAATTTTTCCGTTAGGGACTCGGGTTTCCGTCCCGGCCCTAACTTTTATTTTAAATTCTTATTTTACCCCGAATGCCGTTTTTGAAATTTCGGCAGCATTTCGGCGTAATTTTAAGGCTTCCGGCGTTAGGTACGCCTCGAACCGTATGTACCTGCCACGTACTATACCACAAGCCTATTTTATGTAAAAGTTTTCCAAACTTTTACATAAAAACCCACAAAATTCCAATTCCACATTATCACCCACATAACAAAATTTTTTTCACAATTTTACCCTTAATTTGGTTTCGGTTTTCACAACCAAACCGAACCAAATTTTGTCAAACTTTCACCACACTTTAGGCCATTCAAATGTCACGTTTTTAACACATTTTCAAGCCCATTTTCTTGGCATTTTCAACCAATTTCTTAGGGTTTTTACCCTTATACAACCCACGGCCATTTAATGAAACACATGCCAAACATTTTTGTTTCATTCTTTCAATCACATTGCCACCATTTACACATTAAATTGCATGATTTAAATTAACCAAACATCACATAAAAGCATGCAAATCTTTCTTCCAAACCCTTAGGAAACTCACGGCCACATTATGTAATTCATACCAAAAATTTTTTTCAAGCTTTTCATAATGAAATCATGCTTTATTCTTCACCAATTTCAACTTAGAAAGCATGTTAGCAATTAACCACAAAGTTTTTCTCATAGATTACTCAAGGTAACCCACGGATTTACCCTTGAAAAACCAACAAAATTTTGGTTTTTCTTTAAACAAATTACATGGTTTTCTTACTTATTACAACCTTAACAAAACCCAACATCAATTCAGTGGAAAACAACCAAAAATTTTCCATATTTTTCTCACTATTCACCCACAGATTTTGAGAAGAAAAACCATGAAAAATTAAGTGAAAAAGGAAGTTACCTTGGTCTAATGCTTCCTTTGTCTTCAAGGAGTGTTTTGACACACTTTTTGTGAAGAAATTTTGAAGAAATCTCTTGGTTCTCCTTAGTAGCTCACGTACACCATGAAGAAAACACTTAGAAATTTTTTTTTCTTTTGGTTTGGCATGAAAATGTGGTCTCGGCCACTTTATCAAAATGTTGCCGACTTATGCATGAAAGAAAGCCAATTAATTTGGCTCTAAACCAATGAAATTTTGACACCTTTCATGCCTAATTCTTTCTCCATTTTTCAAAAATTAAAAATGGTAATTTTTGGCCAAATCTTGGCCTTTAGGTCAAAAGCTAAATGAATCATGGCCTTTCATTCCACCAACCACCATATTTCCTTTATTTATAATTCTTGATTTATGATGTCATAATTACAAAAGTGAAAGTTGACTTTGACTTTCACTATTCACATTAATTCGACTACTTTTTGACCGATGCCGGTTCGAGCCGAAATTTTTCTGAAATCGTCCCGGCGTGTTCCTGAGGTCTCCTGTGCAGTCGGATCAATTTAATCTGCTTCCGTTTGATCAAAATCAATCCCGGAAGTTTACCGTCTTTTATTGCTCCGGTTAGGGTTTTTAATGCCGATTTTGGCACCGTTTCACCCGTTTCAACTCAGTGAATTTTTCCGACACTGAATTCTTACTCGTCATTATTGTTAGAACATTTTCATATATTCTGAACAATATAAATATATTTATTTTACTCTTTAAATAGTACAAATTGTTATATACATACAATTGTACATTTTTCATCCGAGAATTGCCTGAATTTCCCGGTTGTCATATTCACCCCTCCTTATAAAATTTTTGTCCTCGAAAATTAGAACAAATGGGGGTATAAACTCCTCATCTCGTCTTCTCGTTCCCACGTAGCTTCTTCAATATTGTGATTTTTCCACAAAATCTTCACTAGTGGGATTACCTTATTCCTCAGTACTTTCTCTTCACGAGCTAGTACTTGAATAGGCCGTTCCTCATATGTCAAATCCTCGTGGATTTGAATAGGCTCATGCTTCAACACATGGGACGAATCTGGTATATACTTTCTCAGCATCGACACATGAAATACATTATGCACTGTCGACAATTCTGGGGGTAGCGCTAATCTGTAAGCGACCTTTCCAATGCGTTCGATAATTGCATAGGGCCCAATATATCTTGGACTCAGTTTCCCCTTCTTACCGAAGCGCATAATCCCCTTCATAGGCGATACCTTGAGAAACACGAAGTCTCCTTCATCAAACTCCAAGGATCTTCGCCTCTTGTCCGCATAACTTTTTTGCCAGCTTTGCGAAATTTTCATTTGACGCTGAATTCTAGCAATTGCATCGGAAGTCTCTTTTATGAAGTCCGTCTTATGCAACTGCTTTTCTCGTAAATCGTACCAATGTAATGGTGATCTGCACTTCCGTCCATACAAAGCCTCGTAAGGTGCCATGCCTATCGAAGCTTGGTAACTATTATTGTACAAGAATTCAATCAATGGTAACTTCTCATTCCAATTTCCCGCAAAATCCATAACGCAAGCTCGAAGCATGTCCTCTAACGTCTGAATTGTCCGCTCTGACTGCCCGTCTGTTTGCGGATGAAAAGCCGTACTGAGTCTCAATTCAGTACCCATGGCCTCTTGCACACACTTCCAGAAATTCGAAGTGAACCGTGCATCTCGATCTGATACAATGGATTTTGGTATTCCATGTAATCTGACGACGTGAGTTACGTACAACTGAGCAAACTTTTCTAGCGAAAAAGTCATCTTGACAGCTATGAACCGTGCCATCTTGGTCAGTCTGTCCACAATAACCCAAATGGCGTCATAACCTTCTCGGGTTTTTGGGAGTCCCACTACAAAATCCATCGTAATGTGTTCCCATTTCCATTCAGGAATCTCCAACGGTTCCAATCTTCCTGCTGGATGTTTATATTCCGCTTTGATTCTCTGACAGGTCATGCATCTGCTCACGAATTTCGCTATATCGTTCTTCATCCCTTTCCACCAGAACTGTAACTTCAAGTCCTGATACATCTTGCTAGCTCCGGGATGAACCGAATAGGGTGTCTCATGGGCTTCTGACATGATCCGTCTTCTAAGTTCCTCATCAGCTGGAACATTTATCTTTCCTTGATAAAGGATTATTCCATCCTTGGAAATTCCTTCTTGAGAACTTGTCATCATGGGATCTCACCTCTGAGCTTCCTTTATATCCTCAAATAGCGATGATTCCACTTGGAGTGCAGCTAGTCTGCCAGATATCAACTCCAAGTTCAAAGAATTTATCTCTTGCTGCAATGGCTTCGGAAGCCTGTTTATTGGTAGCTGGTGCGATATGGTAGACTTTCTACTTAAAGCATCCGCTACACGGTTGGCCTTCCCTGGATGGTATAGGATTTCACAATCATAATCCTTCACCAGTTCCAACCATCATCTTTGCCGCATATTGAGCTCTTTTTGCGTGAAGAAATACTTCAGGCTTTGGTGATCAGTGAAAATCTGACATTGAGCTCCATAGAGATAGTGTCGCCAAATTTTAAGTGCGAACACTACTGCAGCAAGTTCAAGGTCATGCGTAGGATAATTCCTTTCATGCTCCTTTAATTGACGGGAAGCATAGGCAATCACCTTGCCATTTTGCATTAAGACTGCTCCCAATCCTATTTTCGATGCATCACTGTAGATCACAAACTTCTCCCCTTCAGTGGGAAGCGTAAGGATTGGTGCGCTTGTCAGTCGCCTCTTTAACTCCTGGAAGCTTCTTTCACATTCCATAGTCCACTCGTACTTCCTTTCCTTGCGTGTAAGAGCAGTAAGAGGTGCAGCTAATCGCGCAAATCCCTCTACAAATCGCCGATAATAACCAGCCAATCCCAAGAAACTGCGTATTTCTGTCACACTCTTGGGTGCAGGCCACTGGTTAATTGCCTCTATCTTTGTCGGATCTATAGAAATACCTTCCTTGGATACAACATGTCCGAGGAAATGTACTCTGTCCAGCCAAAACTCACATTTTGAGAATTTGGCATACAGTTGATGCTTCCTTATCGTGTTCAGCACGATCCTCAGATGCTCCTTGTGCTCCTCATGAGTCTTCGAGTATATAAGAATGTCATCAATGAATACAATGACAAACTTATCCAGATACTCTTTAAAAATCCTGTTCATTAAGTCCATGAACGCTGCCGGCGCATTTGTTAATCCAAATGGCATCACAAGAAACTCGTAGTGACCATAACGAGTTCTAAACGCCATCTTAGGAATATCACTCTCTTTGATTCTCAGCTGGTGATATCCTGATCGTAAGTCGATTTTGGAAAATACCGCTGCGCCTTTTAACTGGTCGAATAGGTCATCAATTCTAGGTAACGGATACCTATTTTTGATCGTAACCTTATTCAACTCCCGATAATCAATGCACAGTCGGAATGTTCCATCCTTTTTCTTGACGAATAACACAGGTGCACCCCATGGAGAAAAACTTGGCCTGATGAATCCTTTATCCAAAAGCTCCTTTAATTGAACCTGCAGCTCCTTCAATTCCACTGGAGCCATGCGGTATGGTGCTTTGGAAATGGGTGCTGTTCCAGGCATCAACTCAATTTCAAACGAGATTTCTCTCTCTGGAGGTATCCCTGGTAATTCTTTCGGAAATACGTCAAGAAACTCATTAACCACAGGAACATCTTCAGCTTGAAGCTTCTGTTCCTCTGTAGTATCCACCACATATGCCAGATATCCCATGCAACCACTGGCCATCAGCTTGCTTGCTCTCAGCGAACTGATGATCATCTTCCCGGGTCTTCGAGAAGTATCAACATACTCGAAACTCTCTTCTTCCTCGGGTTGGAAGACTATCTTTCGATTTCAGCAGTCGATCGTAGCTTGGTATTTCCCTAGGAAATCCATGCCTAGAATCACATCGTAATCCATGATCTCCATTACGATCAACTCAGCATATAGTTCCCTATTTGCCACATATACTGGTACATAGGGTAACCAGTAACTGGACAACAATACTTCCCCAGAGAGTAAAGCTGTCTTAAATACCCTTCCCATATTATCCTTAGGAAGTCCTATCTTGTCAGCAAATGCATAGGAAACAAATGAATGTGTAGCACCGGAATCGAATAGTACAGAGGCTACATGACTAGCGACAGGAAGCTGACCTGTCACCACGTTTGATGTTCCTGCCTCTGCGTCTTCCTTGCTGTAGGCCATCACACGAGCATCAGCACGTGACATTCGCTCCTGGCGTTGCGGCCTCACTGGTGACTCTTCCACTCTGGCTTGAAGGGAATGAGCTTATGGGCGTGTCTGGTGCGGTTGGGAAGTGCCTTGTCCACCCTGCCTATTTGGACAGTTCCTGGAGTAATGGCCTTCCTTTCCACATTCGTAGCAAACAAGTGGCCCAAATCTGCATTGCCCAGAATGTCTCTTCCCGCATGTAGGGCAGTTTTGCACATTAGACTCTGCATTACCAGCTGTTCTCTGCCGCTGGTTTCGATTGTTGCCCTGGCGATTCCCAGAAAAATTCCCTTTTCTCTTATTTTGCTGGGATCCTTGATTGTTGCCCTGGCTTGGTTTTGCATTCTGACTAGGCTTGCTCGATTGGCCAACTTGCGTAGACTTCGCCAAAGCCCTCTCCTTCTTCTTTGCCTCCCAGTGTTTCTCTCTTTCCTCTTTCTGTCGAGCTACATGGAACTCAGCTCTAATGGCCCGACTCACACAGTCTGCTACAGAAGTAGGTGGTACTAGTCCAGTGTCTACTAACGCAGCAATTTCTGGCCTGAACATCCCGATCATTTTCTGTATCTTTTCCTTCTCAGTAGGGACCACATAAGGGCATAAACGGGATAGCTGATCGAACTTTCGGCAGACTTCGCTTACCGACATGTTCCCTTGTGTCAACTCTGAGAATTCTTTTTGTTGTTGTCTCAGAGATGTAGGGTCGTAATATTTCTGGTTAAATTCTTCCAGAAATTCCGCCCAACTCATGGTAGACACATCTCTTCTCATTCGTACGGTGTCCCACCAAAACCGAGCATCTTTTCTCAGCACAAAAGACGCACACGCAACCTTCTCTCGGTCGGTTAGGTTCATGAACTCCATGATCACTTGTAATGACGACAACCAGTCTTCAGCCTCTAAGGGATTTGTAGACCCTTCAAATTCTGGCGGTCTCATGCGCCTGAATCTTTCATAGAGGGGTTCCAGGTTTAATACTGGTTGTGGTTCAGGAGCTCTCTCATGTACTGCAGCTGGAGGAAAAACTGGATCTACCTCAGCTTGTTGTTTTACTTGGGTACCCTCAGAGCCTTGCCTCTGTTCTAGCTCCTCTACCCGTCGCCTCAGATTCACATTTTCTTGCATCTGAGCTTCTAACAAAGCTTGTATCTGATCCAGTCTCTCCATGACATCAGGACGTCGCTCTCGTCCTTCTGGTCGATTACGCAAATCCACCATCTTGCCTATTGTCCTATTATGGCACAATAATTCACCGTTAGCTTTTCCATAACCACATTCGTAAAATCATATCAATTCACGAAATTTAGGGTAATGTAAAGCCACATCATCGTAACACATCATCGTATAACATATAATCATTTTGATATTTCATTCATAGCAAAACATTTATATGTCATACATAATCACCACCAGTCATATATATACATCAGCTTGAGGTACAAAATGGCCACAAGTCTATACAAAAGAGCTTTTCTCTAAGCTACTTATGTACATATATACATATCTACTGGTCACTCATTCCCCGCATCTGGGACTAGAGGATATTCTTCTGGATCCTCATCGTCATCAGTGTCATCTGAATCGTCACCGCCCCTAGGCAATGCTCCCTGTCCTGAGTCATCACCTCTTCATGGTCTAGACGGTCCGGCCTCATGATCATTCATCATTCTTCTCGGCCCGAAGATGCGTGCAAACATCTCATCTTGACCCAGTGTCTCTCGTCGACTCTGCGTCAGATGCTCGATCAGAATCTCTCTCTCAATCGTCTTGATCGTCACCACGAACTCTTGGAGCGTCGGAGGAAACGGCTTGATTACCCTCTGTCTCAACTCCAAGGGTAAACCTTTCCCGAATAGCTCGCAACAGTTTGCTTCAGTGAGGTTGGGCAACGGACATCTCCTCCTGATGGTCTCCTTAAATCGTGCTGCATAAGACATCACTGTCTCACCAGACAGCATGACCATCTTCTCTGTCTGGAGAATGTAGTCCCTGACCTCATCAAATCCGGGATACGCAGGTGTATGTGTCTCTCGTCTCTCTGGAGGTGCTGGAGTAGGTGTTGGATCCCTAGGTAGAAACTGATCAGCCAACCGCTGGCAGAACTCAGCCCAACTGAATCCCAATAAAATCTCCTGGTCGCAATACTGCCAGAACACTCGAGCGTCTCCCTGAAACATACTGACTGCCAGCTGGATCCACATATCTCGATCGATGTCACATATCGCCATAATCCTCTCAATGGCATGGAGCCAGTCCTTAGTCTCCATTGACTGTCGTCCACCGTCAAACATCGGAGGACTGCTGGCTCTAAATGCCTGTACTGCCCGTGCCGACACTCTCACCCCAATATGTTGGCGCCCACCAATAACTGGAATGTCCACTACCACCGGTGGATGAAGTATCGGTCGTGGCTGTACTATATCTACTGGCGTTGGCGCTGGTGCTGGTACTGGTACCGGAGGTCTCTCGGGCACCGGGGGTCTGCTTACTAGTCGTTGGGACATAGACGGCCTCACAATAGATCTCGTCCATACCCGTAATACTCCCCTCGGTCGAGGTAGCGGTGGTCTCACATATGGAGGTCTGGTCATCTTGCTACCTATAAGATAATTATTTTCATATAAGAAAATAATTGACTGAACTTAAGTAAACTACTTACTTGGATAGCGGTGCAGGATGCGCAAAGTGTCAAATCGGGATATGGTCAAACTGCTCTGATATACCAACTGTGACAGCCGTTGGTATTCAAAACCAAATCAGTCGCAAACCTTGCTCTGATATACCAACTGTGGCAGCAGTTGGTATTATAAACTACACCAACCGTAAACCCGCTCTGATACCAACTATGACAGCCCGCCCTTTTTGGAGATCATACAATACTATTACAGTTGAGCTTTATTGCTAACTGCGATAGATTGTACTCTCATGGGTCGCCGGCTTATCTCCCTCTCTTTTTAAATCATGACGTTTTTGGGGAAATTTTTTTTTTTCTTTAAACATCATATAAAATCTTCTTCCACTATTTACTTTGTTGATAAGTACAAAGTAATATAAATAATACAGTACTTTTGTAAAATATATATATAATTACAAAAGAACTGTTTCCCTTTTTTTTTTCCTTCACTTTATCGCTCAGCGGGAAGACTCTGGCAGTACCATATCCCTCGCCCAGTTATCCCATTTGACACGCGCCATCCCGTCCGCATCCAGTCAAACAAGCTACTGAGCTGGTCGCTTACCTGCAACATTAGCAAAAATGGTGAGCTACAGGCTCAGTAAGTTCAAACATGCAAGAAATAAAATTTCTATGAATAGTACTATTCATCGTGAATAGTAACTTTGATCACTATTCATATGTGAATAGTAAGGTTGACCACAATACTGTATCACACTAGTACATCTACCGCGATGTTAATGCTCTCACTAACTGTCTTATGCTCAATTATGGCATAGTTTCAATTTTAGGTCATTATCTTTGATTTCGTTCTGGTTTTGAGCTCAGGTTGGCAGTACCATTTAGGTGCGTATGACTGGGAACGGTACATTAGTGCTGACCTCCACAGCCTTAATCTCATAGCCCCGAAGGCAAAATAGTACATAACTGGGAGCGGTACATCAGTGCTCACCTCCACAGCCTTATCTCATAGCCCCGAAGGCAAAAGTAGTACCTCCCTGTACGGAAGGCTGGTACGCCAGAAAATGGTTTCATTACCGACTTTTTAACATTCTAACCCGGTGACTTCACATTGTCCCGTGGTTAGGAATGGTTCACATTTTAATTTTAGGTGAGTGAGTTTCATTAACCTCGCTCTAGTGCCCGAAGCACAAATAACCATGTGTCCCATTCTTATAGTGCCCGAAGCACATGACGTCTCTCTCTTTATTCTATCATAGTGCCCGTAGCACATATGTACCTAACTTGTAGTTAGTACATTAAAGTTAGCACAATATTGCTATATGTTGCAGACAGGTAAATGTCTGAACTTACCTTATCAGACTGTTCCCTTTCTCTCTCTTGGATCTTGAATCTTTTTCCTTGTAGGCCGATTTTGGGATCCTACAGACAAAACCTTGTCTGTTAATTTCATTTCCATTTATAGCTTTTATTTTTCATTAAAAAGCTTAAATAAAACCTATTTATAACTTTTTAGGTTTTATTTATTATTTTCACCATTTTCCCCTAACTTTTGTAAAATTACGATTTTACCCTAATATTTTGACAAAATTGCAGTTTTGCCCCTGACGGAATTTTATTGATCCAGACTGCATTTTTGGCTCTCAGGAACTTTTCTGACTCTTTTCTAATCATTACCGGGTTCGTTTCTATTTTATTTCCACTTTTTGCTTTCCCGGCCCTCGGGAAGCATTATTCCGACCCTTACGTCGGTTTAGCGATTTTCTATCATTTCGGAGCCTCAAATGGACGTTTCACTAGTATTTAAAACGTTCATCTAGACATTCCCGACCTAGGTCTCCGAGGCTCGGGTTTTCCGTTCCCGACTCGGATCTTTATTTTATTTCCAAAAACGCCCCCCTCGGGGTCGGTTTTTTTTCAATCTCACACGCGTTTTATATTTTCAAGGGGACGGGTTACTATTCAAGACCCACCCCTTAAATTTTTTTCCTTATTAAATTTTTCCGTTTGGGACTCGGGTTTCTGTCCGACCCTAACTTTTATTTTAAATTCCTATTTTACCCCGAATGCCGTTTTTGAAATTTCGGCAGCATTTCGGCGTAATTTTAAGGCTTCCGGCGTTAGGTACGCCTCGAACCGTATGTACCTGCCACGTACTATACCACAAGCCTATTTTATGTAAAAGTTTTCCAAACTTTTACATAAAAACCCACAAAATTCCAATTCCACATTATCACCTACATAACAAAATTTTTTTCACAATTTTACCCTTAATTTGGTTTCCGTTTTCACAACCAAACCGAACCAAATTTTGTCAAACTTTCACCACACTTTAGGCCATTCAAATGTCACGTTTTTAACACATTTTCAAGCCCATTTTCTTGGCATTTTCAACCAATTTCTTAGGGTTTTTACCCTTATACAACCCATGGCCATTTAATGAAACACATGCCAAACATTTTTGTTTCATTCTTTCAATCACATTGCCACCATTTACACATTAAATTGCATGATTTAAATTAACCAAACATCACATAAAAGCATGCAAATCTTTCTTCCAAACCCTTAGGAAACTCACGGCCACATTATGTAATTCATACCAAAATTTTTTTTCAAGCTTTTCATAATGAAATCATGCTTTATTCTTCACCAATTTCAACTTAGAAAATATGTTAGCAATTAACCACAAAGTTTTTCTCATAGATTACTCAAGGTAACCCACGGATTTACCCTTGAAAAACCAACAAAATTTTGGTTTTTCTTTAAACAAATTACATGGTTTTCTTACTTATTACAACCTTAACAAAACCCAACATCAATTCAATGGAAAACAACCAAAAATTTTCCATCTTTTTCTCACTATTCACCTGCGGATTTTAAGAAGAAAAACCATAAAAAATTAAGTGAAAAAGGGAGTTACCTTGGTCTAATGCTTCCTTTGTCGTCAAGGAGTGTTTTGACACACTTTTTGTGACGAAATTTTGAAGAAATCTCTTGGTTCTCCTTGGTAGCTCACATACACCATGAAGAAAACACTTAGAAATTTTTTTTTCTTTTGGTTTGGCATGAAAATGTGGTCTCGGCCACTTTATCAAAATGTTGCCGACTTATGCATGAAAGAAAGCCAATTAATTTGGCTCTAAACCAATGAAATTTTGACACCTTTCATGCCTAATTCTTTCTCCATTTTTCAAAAATTAAAAATGGTAATTTTTGGCCAAATCTTGGCCTTTAGATCAAAAGCTAAATGAATCATGGCCTTTCATTCCACCAACCACCATATTTCCTTCATTTATAATTCTTGATTTATGATGTCATAATTACAAAAGTGAAAGTTGACTTTGACTTTCACTATTCACATTAATTCGACTACTTTTTGACCGATACCGGTTCGAGCCGAAATTTTCCTGAAATCGTCCCGGCGTGTTCCTGAAGTCTCCTGTGCAGTCGGATCAATTTAATCTGCTTCCATTTGATCAAAATTAATCCCGAAAGTTTACCATTTTTTATTGCTCCGGTTAGGGTTTTCAATGCCGATTTTGGCACCGTTTCACCCGTTTCAACTCAGTGAATTTTTCCAACACTGAATTCTTACTCGTCAGTATTGTTAGAACATTTTCATATATTCTGAACAATATAAATACATTTATTTAACTCTTTAAATAGTACAAATTGTTATATACATACAATTGTACATTTTTCATCCGAGAATTACCTGAATTTCCCGGTTGTCACAATCTACCTGTTGAACTTGAGCACAAAGCATATTGGGCCATTAAGTTCCTCAATTTTAACCTAGGCATTGTGGGAGAAAAGAGGAAACTTCAGTTGAATGAGTTAGAGGAATGGCGCTTACTAGCCTACGAGAACTCGAAACTATACAAGAAGCAGACCAATTTATATCATGATAAGAGAATAAAACAAGTCAAAGAGTTCACAGAAGGAGATCAAGTGCTATTGTACAGCTCTTGGCTCAAATTATTCCCAAGAAAGCTCAAGTCCAGATAGTTAGGACCCTTCACAATTAAATAGGTTTTCTCATACGGCACCATCGAGGTAACGCATCCTGAGAAGGGTGCATTCAAGTTGAACGGTCATCGGTTGAAGTTGTTTAATGGAGGAGAGTTTGATAACTCTCAAAGGGAGGAATTCAATCTCCACACCGAATCTTGAATGGGAGTAAATTCGTCAAGCTAAGGATGTAAAACAAGCACTTCTTAGGAGGCAACCCACGCATTTATTTTCTTTGTTACTTTGATTTTTGTTAGTGTTCTTTTTCAAAAAATATATATATATTTATATGTCTGAGTAGTTGAATTGTTTATTTCTGGTTCTGTATGTTAGGCTGAATCCAAGGAAATTTGAGTTTAAGGACTTGGCCGTTTGCTGAGTTTCTGAACAAGAGATGAATTGAATTCCAGAGGAGTACACACCCGTGTTAACGAGCGTGTCTCTTACCGTGTGCAGCAACATTCGTCCAACACGACCGTGTTCACTGAAGAGAACAAAGGAAAAAAAGAGTTCCAGAGAGGTATACGATCAGTAACATAGCCGTGTTCATAACCGCGTAAATGACCACGCCCATCTACATGACCGTGTTGAGGCCCATGTTTGATAAAAAAAATCTTTTCTTTGCTCTTCTTTTTTTTTTTTTTTTTTGTGAGTTCATTCTCTGTTTTATTTCACATTTCTTTTTATTGTCTTAGTTATATAAAATAAAAAAAATAAAAGAAAGAGAAAAGATATGCTCCATCAAAGCTCGAGATACATGAAGTTGAACGAGAGTACTACAGTCTTGGGAATCTGACGTGAAAAGACCCTATTTGCCAGTTTATAAGAAAACTGGATGGGAAGCATATCCTCGACACATAGATGTTGTTTAAGCCGTTACTGAACGTAAAATCAGAGGAAGATGTGAGCCATAATCACAACTACTGTATAAAATCTTGATTTCTTCTTTTTGCAGATTTTCTGTTTTGTTTCACCGTTCCCATTTTTAACTTTTTATTACATCGAGTGTTTATTGTTGACTTTTTGTTTTTACATCGAGTGTCTATTTTTGACTTTGGCTTTTGTTTTTCTAGCAAAAACTGATCTCTCCTCTGATATACGTAACTCAATATCCTACTTTTTCACCTTATAAATACACATGCATTCTCACGTTATCATCACACACATCTCTATTTGTAAGGTTAAAAAAAAAGAAGTGAGTTGAGATGGAAGGTCCTTCAGGTCGTAAGTTTAAAACTATCTATGTTTTCGGGGGATCTAGTTTGGGAAAAGATAAAGAGTTTTTAAAAGCAGCGAACAACCTTATTAGGGTGTTAGTTGCTAGACAAATTAATCTAGTGTATGGGGGAGGAAGTCTAGGGTTAATGGGTTGTGTGTCATCCAGTGCATTTGTGGGGGGTAGCAAAGTCTTGGGTATCATTCCTAGTGCTTTAGCTGACAACAAAATCACCAGTTGTACTCTGTGTAACGAGGTAAAGGTCTCATCCATGCATATGAGAACGGGTAACATGATGTGTAATGCAGATGCCTTTATCACTTTGCCTGGTGGTTTAGGAACCCTGGAAGAAATTTTCAACATTACTTCTTGGGCGCAACTAGGATTGTTAAATGTTAATGGTTTTTATGATGATTTGTTGTCTTTTCTTGATTATGCTGTGGAACAAGAATTCATTACTGTAGCATCTCGAAAAATCTTAATCTCCGCTCCAACAGCTGATCAGTTGATTGATAAACTATAGAGTTTTGTACCTGAATCTGACCCATTAATGTCATAGATGGTATGGTCAACTAAGGACAGCAAAAGCAGTAAGAAGCAGGGATTGGATCTGACACTCCGGTTGTGATGTTCCTTAACTTGTTAATTTTATATTTTTCTATTTTAGTTTCCGCTTATGAGATTTTACTTTTTGAATGTTAGTTCAGTTGGTTGCGTTTTATTTTATTTTATTTTAAGTAAAATTTCCAGTTTCGTTATTTATAAGATGGTTGAGTAAAGATTTACTATTGTACTCTTGATGCACATCTTATAATAATGAATTTTTTTCTTGTGTCATTGTCTTTGTTTTGTGATTTGTTTATAAAATAAAAAATAAAAAATAAAATAAAAAATAAAATAAAATAATAATAATAAAATAAAATAAAAATTAAATATAAAAATGTGTTGAAGTGAATATAACACATGGTACACACCCTCAAACACGCTCGTGTTAATGGGTGTGTACGGGGTCATGTGTATAATGTTTGACAGGTACACGGCCATGTTCGTGAGAGAAAACTGAAAAGCCACATTTCCAGAGGAGTACACGAGAACAAACACGGCCGTGTTTAAGGCTGTGTAATAAACACACACTTGGACACGCCCATGTTTGTGCCGTGTTTATGCCCGTGTATAGAGAGGGGGATTTTAAACAAATTCAAACCAAGAGGTACATGGTCAAAAACACGCCCGTGTTTGAGACCGTGTTCTACAACAATTAAGCAACACGTCTATCCACATGGCCGAGTAAGACAACCATGTTCTTTTACCCTAAAGGTATGTGTCGAACACGGCTGTGTACAAGGCTGTGTCGACATCAGTATTTAAAACATTGATTGAACACACGGCCATTTCAATTTCACACGTTCCCTTCTCCCGAAACTCAAAGATTCAAAGGAAAATCGTGCCATTTTACACCAAATCGATCGGGTAATCTTAATTTTATTCAATCAATTCACAAACATTCCCTAGAATCTAGGAATCTTCTGAAGTTTTTGGGCATTTTGAGCAAATTTCCTTCTCCTTTCCCTCTGGGTTCATGAACATTCAAGTATGCAGTTTTCTTTCATTTTTTCTTGATTATTCATGGGTATTTGAACTACAAGGGATTTTTGATTCTTGGTGAGTCTTGATAGACAGATTTTTGCTGTTGCACATATATCCATCATTTATAATCCATTGATTTATCACTTTTCACCATGAATGTAAGTTAAACTATGTGCTTTTCATCATTCTGCCATGAAAATGCACATTTTGCCATGTTATTTCTGATTTTTAGATGATTTGTTGCTAGTCTAATGATTTTATTCTGAAACAAAAAAAAATTTAGTGAAGTACACGGGAACACACACGCCCGTGTTTGTGATCATGTCTGAAGTTATAGATATAGCATGGCTTACTTTGTTATCAATTGTTCTGATTACTCTCTTGTCAATTACTCCCATTCCACATTTGTGCAAGGCTAGTGCTAGGGTTTTAGGGTGTAAAAATAGAATTTCTCACGTTACTTGCATTTTTATTCTGTTGTAGGATCCCTACTACTATAATGACGAGATGTACAGAGGAATTTCAATAGAGACAGAAAGAGGTCCCAAGGAAGAGGCATAGGGGAGAGAGTTCATCCCAAGCACAGCCTCTCGAGCAACCTGCTGCACACCCACTGCTACAATTCACAGCTCCAGCGTTCGTTTCGAGATTCGAGAGACTGATGGAAAAGCCTTTCAAGCAAAGCCAGTACATAGATTAGCCGGTATTGGAGCAGCTGGGACTGGATCAACAAGTAAGGGAGCTGGGACCGATTCTTTGAAAATGAGGAACCTGCATACAGATAGTTAACCCTACAGTTCCTCACCACATTTTCCCTCAACAAGAAGTCATTGGGCTGGTCCACACCCATCATGGAATTCTATATTGGAAACCATCGATTTCAGAAGAGCTACACGCAGTTCTCTATTGACTGTGGGTTCTACACTGAGGAGTTTACAAATACAGATGCCTATAAGGAATTACAGGTGGATTGGCCTGCCAACTTTAATGATCACTAGTATTGGAGATCAATTAGGAGGGAGAACGAATATGCACCGATGAGGTCTAAAGCCTCCCGTTTTTGCCACCCTGAGCTACGGCATATGCACAAACTACTAGTGCACACTATTAGTGGATGGAGAGACAACACTGGTGTGGTCTCCCGACGGGACCTTTTCTACATTTACAGCATGAGGGAGAAAGTGGCAATTCATCTGGGGCATACCTGGGCTTGGTACTTAGACAGTCAGGCGAGTAGGCCAAGAGCAGAAGCAGCATGTTGTGGGCCATACATCACAAGATTGGCTCGCAACCTGGGGTTATTCAATCAATTACTCCCCCTAACCATCGCTTGTCGTATGATACCTATCGATATGGATACGCTATGATCCATGGGGATGGTGGAGAAACGACGAGGGCTAGGCGGCCCAACATATACTCTTATTAGTGCTCTGCCACAGGCAGTTGAGCCTGGCGTTGAGAGGGATCACTCCCACATACCACCACCAAAGGAACAACAACCGGATATCCCTTCACGCTCCCCAGTCAGCCCAGACACTCAGGCAAAATCATCCCATCATCACTCCAGGCCATCCATCGCAAACATCGAAAGACTCTGCAGCCAAATGCTACCCTTACTAAAGAGAATTGTTGCTATTCAGCTTGACCAATCGATTCGATTAAGGCAATTAGAGCAACAGTCTAAGAACATGGACACATGGGTAGCATGGATAGAAGAGACAATGTCTTGCCTATGTGCCCACCTAGGAGTGCCAACCTTACCCACCGGTCGGGTATCTGACCCCACTACTAGTGCTCCTGATGCACCATTACGAGATGAGTCAATCCCTGAAGACCCTAGTGCTGAACCACAAACCACCCCACATGTGGATCCCGACCCTCCAGCGATTGATGAATAGAGTTTGTCGACTGTACCACATTTTTCATGGTATATTTGTTCAAGGAAGTACACATTGACTTGCTCTTTTACTATTTTGTTTCTGCTTTACTTGTTCATTTCCCACTGTTTTTCATTGTGTACATTGGGGACAATGTACATCTTTAAGTATGGGGAAGTGGTAGTGTTAGTGGAATCAATGTGTTGGGAATCAAGCACAATAGTCCTTTTCATTAAGTAGTTCTTTTTCATTAATTCTTCTGTTTGGAATTCTCAATCTTGTTGAAACTAGCTTTAACATGCTCTTAATGAGTATGATTTCTTTTTAATTGAATTTTGATACAGGCAGAAAACGGCATGAATAGCTAGATTTTGATACAGGCAAAAAACGGCATGAGCTTCATTATGGGTGGTTGTTGAGACAGTTGATTTGAATGAGAATTATATAGGATTCAAACACATGAACCTACAAATTGTGAGCATTTGGCCCTATGAGCATTCATTCATATGTTATATGCTCTATGCAGTTTCTTTGTTGTGTGCTTTCTATCATGCATAGTTGGAAGATTCTAGAACTTGCTTTGTTATGCACATTGTTGTAGTAGATACATTGAAATAAAAGGGTTTTTATCTTAATTTGTTTTTTCCATTTCACCATACCCATACTCTATCCTGTCCTTTTAGTGTAGTCAAACTGAATGCCTTGATTTTTACCATCACAGTAACTATTATTGTATTCTGAAGGGCAATGTTAACTAAAATGCATAAGAGTCTAATTGGAAGAAAAATAGAACCAATGTCTTGTTAAGATACGACTAGAGGTGCAAAGTATGTGTTCAAACTTCATCTTTTGGTATGTTTGTATGCTCAAAAATGTCCAAGGTCAAACAATATAAAACGAGCATTCATTCAAAAAAAAAAAAAAAAGAGATATATATATAATAGAAGATGATTGTTATTAGAATATTCTATGCACCTTACCCAAGTTTTGACTAAAGGTTCTGAGTTGCATAAAAAGGTTAGACATTTGTGTAATTTGGTTTAAGCATGCCCTTTATCCTTTTTTCTTGGTTAACCTGTGATCCATTTTTTCATACCGCCACCTCAAACTTCATCACAATCATGACAAGAATCCTTTAACTCATGCATCCAGTTATAGTAATGTGATATGTTAGCAAGCTTATGGTTAAGATTCCTACTATGCATTGATTTGAGTGTTATATATTCTCTACCCTAGATACCTTGAGCGTTTATGAGTGAATTCTTTGTGAGGGTATGAGTCTTATGTTTTTGATTTCAGAAAGACTGTCAAAATGATTGCTTATGAATGATAGTTTTATGAGTTTAGTCTAGAATTGTTGAGCTTTGCCTGTATTATAATTTGATTTAATAACCATAGTAGAAAGGAGTGTGGAGAGGCGAATTGAAGCGAGAGAGAGAAAGGGATATTCAGAGGGGTTTATGGATCGGAACTATTATTTACTTGAGGAGAAGAAAATGCTTAAGTGTGAGGAGGTCAGATAAGCGTTAGAATGTATATATTTTTAGCACAATATTTAGGCCATTATCGCTTAGTTTAGAGATCTCTTCATGGATTTTTACACTTGATCAGTTTATATTTTGTTTTCAAATCCTAAATCAAGTAAAGGGAGTATAAGGAGCTAATTTAGAGCAGTTTGAAGCCTTTTTATATAAAGTATGGTGAACACGGTCTGGTACATGACCGTGTATGTGGTCGTGTACCTATCAGGTCCTGAAACATGTACGAAGCTGTGTCTTTGGGAAGCTAGGCGTGTTAGACCATTTTGACTTGAACACACCCGTGTCTGAAATGCACACGCCCGTGTGATCATGTACACGGCTGTGTAGGTGGACGTGTAGGTGGCCGTGTACCTCTTGGGTCCTCAAACATGTAAAAGGCCATGTTGTAGGAACATGAGCGTGTTAGACCATTCTGACTTGAACATGCCCGTGTTTGAAGTTCACACGCCTGTGTTTGAAGTTCACATGCCCGTGTTTCATTAAACACGCCCATGTTTTATTAAACACACCCATGTTTTGACCGTGTTGAAGGCCGCGTACGGCGCAGGAATCAGGATTTTGAGCTATAAAAAGGGTAGGATCTGGTATTTTGAGGAGAGAGCGCTGAGCTGTAAAAGAAAACACTAAAACAGCAGAGAGGAGGCATATTAGAGGGAGAATCATTCCTACAAGCAACAATCTATCAATTCGAAGTGGATTTCATTAGAGGAAAAAGGGATTTTTCGTGGATTCATCTACTCTTTGTATTTATTTGAATTATAGTACTATTATTTCATTGATTATGAACTAATTTGTTTAATACCTAGATAGGATGAACCCTAGAATGAATATTGTGATCTGATCCTTTTCATTTCAATTTATCTCCATATTTCATTGAGATTCAATTATGTGTTCCTCATTGTATTGAATTAATATTTACCGGTGTGTTGATTCATGTTTGTTATCATGCATTTGTGATTGAGAAATCCTTTGTATGATTTGATCTAGCATAATTGAAAGGAATTGCACGTAATTCTAGAGATAGAACAACGTAAATCTTCCGGATTAGGGTCAAACCTAATAGAGGAGTTCATTGATTGATTAATGCAATTCTGGGGGTTTTAATTAGAAAGAGATTTCAATTAGTCAACCTAGGATTAGTTGTTAATACTCTTGAGAAAGATATTAACATAACTAAGGAATTTCCATGGTCCAATAAAGTACAAATATTTTGGTGTTTTGATGGGTTAACCACAATAGACATTCTAGGGGGATTCATTACCTAGGTATTACTTGTTTGAACTGATTTCTTCTTGATTTAATTGCTGTTTAGTTTTGATTTACATTGGTGAGTTTTATCTTTATTTTATTTTATTTTAGTTAACATGTATCAACCGAAATTCAGAGGGTAGATAATAAGAAAAGAGTTAGTACTAGTAATCAATAGTCCCTGTGGGATCGACACTTGATATATTTATCCACTATACTATAGAACTCGATAGGTGCACTTGCCTAAAAGATCTGTAGGGTAGGAGATCGTTATCAACCAGCCTTAGAGACTTCAAGGGAGCGAGCAAATTCGCTAATCTAGGGAGCTCCGCAAGGGTAGGAATTTCTTGAATCACTACTAGCCCCTCTAGCAACGGCTACTCCTGTAGTAGCAAACGTACCTCAACTAGCCTTTAGGGAAGGCAACTTACACTAGAGATTCCGGTGCATGAAAGTGCCAGAGTTTGGAGGAACCACCAATCCTATAGAGGCTGATGACTGGCTAATAGATATCCAAGTAATCTTGCTTTTTTATAAGGCTAACAAATAGAGAGAAAGTGATGTGGAAGATGGTAACCATTAGGAGGAACGCTGTGGAAGATGGTAACCATTAGGAGGAACATTGCGAGATGAGCTGGAGCGACTTTATTGAGGAATTCAAGGAGATTTACTTCAACGAGGAAGCATTAGCAGCGCAGAAAGATGAGTTCAACAACCTGCACTAAGGTTGCATGACTGTCATGGAGGTAATCAAGAAGTTTGAGCAGCTGGCTAGACTTTGTCTAGATTTGGTACTGACTGAAAAGGAGAGAGTCAGACGAATGCTAAAGATGTTTAGAACAGACATCACAGTTCAGGTCTATAACGGAAGTCACAGACCAACAATAGTAGTAGAATGTGTCAGTAGGGCTATCTGAGCTGAGTACTGATTGGCTCAGGATAAGAAGCGAAAGGCTCAGAATTTTAAGGCATGAAAGGAGGAGAAAATGCAAGCTAAGTAGGCTTATGGGAAGCAGAACCTCGAGTCACAACACAGAGGGCAGAACATAGGGATCGGCCAGAATAGCAGGCATAACCACAACAACAACAAGAGAAAGGAGAATCAGGGCAAACAAGATTCACAGAAGAATTTCCACAGAAGAGAAACGACCAGAGAGGAAACGGTAGCCAATATCCGATGTGCTTGAAATGTGGAAGAGGGCACTCGGGAGAGTGCAAGCAAGGCATGAGTGGCTGTTTCATATATGGCAAGGAAGGTCACCTCTCCAAAAGCTGATTTTCTAATCCGCAGAACCGATAGAACCAAGCTCGCACCACAAGTAACTAACTCCATGCTGCTCAGACTAGGATCGAAGATCCTTCGATCACATAAGGCAGATTGGAAGCTCTAGATAGCTAAGGGAGAATCTATGCTTACATGAGGAGTGACGCTAAAGTTGGAACTCCTGTAGTGGTGAAGGGTCAGCTTTCTGTCACCAACTCTGATGCAATAGTTTTATTTGATTCTGAAGCCACCCATTCATTTGCATCATAAGATTTTGCTAGAAAGCTAGATAGGAGCTTAGATAGGAAGAAATAGACTTTTAGAATAGCACTTCCTTTAGGGAAGTTTTATTGTCTAATTACTGGATACATCATGTGCCAATAATTATCTACGGGTGAGAATTAAGTGCTAACCTGATCATCATCGACATGTACGATTATGATGTAATTATAGGGATGGACTTCCTCACAAAATACAATGCCGTCATAGACTGTCGAAGGCAAAAATTCACTTTTGGACTGATTGGATGTGAAAAGTTCATCTACAAGGGTTTGGCACTGAAGTAACCAAAGATGATGATAACAGTGATGAAGGCTCGCAAGACGCTATCCAGTGGATACACACGCTTCCTAGCACACATAGTAGATAAGACTCGAAGAATAGAGATAGGACCCAAGAACGTGCCGATAGTCAGGGAATTCATGGAGGTATTTCCAGAAGATCTTCCAGGACTCCCGCCAGAGTGTAAGATCCTGTTCGAGATTGAACTTCTACCAGGATCAGGCCCCATTTCTAAGGCCCCATACCGAATGGCCCTTGTAAAGTTAAAGGAGCTCTAAGCCTAATTGAAAGATCTGATGGATAAGGGATTCATTTGACAGAGTTGTTCACCCTAGGAAACACCCGTGTTATTTGTGAAGAAGAAAGACGGAACGCTGAGGATGTGCATAGACTATATAGAGTTGAACAAAATCACAATCAAGAATAAGTATCCATTGCCATAGATTAATGATCTATTTGACCAGCTCCAAGACGCTGCAGTGTTCTCGAAGATCAACCTACATTCAGGGTACCATTAACTATGAATCAGGAATAAGGATGTACCCACAACTACCTTTCGAACATGGTACGGATACCACGAGTTCCTCATTATATCATTCAGACTGACAAATGCTCCAGCAGGCTTTATGGATTTGATGAACTGCGTGTTCAAGGACTATTTAGATGAGTGTGTCATTGTGTTCATCAATGATATACTTATATACTCCAAGGCAAAGAAGGAGCACGAAGAACACTTGAAGGTAGTACTGCGTGTATTAAAGGATCACCAGCTATATGCCAAATTATCTAAGTACGAGTTTCGGCTGGAAAAGGTTCACTTTCTAGGTCATATAGTCTACAAGGAGGGTGTATTATTGGTTAAAATCTACAAATGCATAGATCGTTCAAGTAATACAATGTACAAGAGTACGGATATCGTTCCTATGAGGACTATATCATGAAAATGTAATGTAAAAGCTGTAAAGTTCAATTTAAGTGAACTATAATCAAAGAGGTTTTGACAAGATTGCTAGTAAAAATGGATTGTAAAACTACTGAAAAATAAAAAGTACACTTAACAAAGAAATACAGTAGTGATCAGAATGAAGAAAAACAATGGAACAAAGATTTTGGTTGTAAAACAATAATTTGGATAAGCTAGGTTTACTAATTTCCCCAGGATGCAAATCTGCTAACAAAATGCTACTAAAATGCTGCAGTAATCAATATACCCTGTCAACCAAGAACACGTGAAAACAAGGATTTTTCCAAATCTCTTTGCAAAATTATCCTCCTAACTTACTTCAGCATATTCCTATGTGAGATCAGCTAAAAGAATGCAAATAGAAGCATAGGTTCTTTTGGGTTGTACATGATGAATAATATATTCCTATACCATCCATAGATCTACAAATTCCTTCAAGACCATGCATGCATCATTCATGAGATCCAATTTAAATCAACCTTTCCCGAATAATCCAAATCTGATATCCTATAAATTGATGGCTAGTTAAGAATAGAAATACGCATTAACACACATGAATGAACAAGAAACAATTGATTTCCATAACAAATTCAGCAATCAATTAACAGTTCATATCCTTGGTTCCATTAGTAAACCCAGCTAAAGAAAATTAGTTCGTACTGTAATTAACAAAATCCATTATCCACAAATAAATCATGTCTAATTTAGCTCAATACTGCAAAAAAGTAAGCAACAAATAGAGAGGAAGAAAGTCTACTGAAGCTTGATTCCTCTTCTTCAAAGTCCTTGCTCCTTCTTCTTCTCTGGTACTTTCCTCTTTTTCTCTCTTACTGGTACTCTCTGCTTTTTGTGTGAGAAAATTTGTCTCTGATGGGGTCTGTCTGCACAGCTTTGGGTTTTACTCCAGTTGGTTCTATCTCCTTTCCATTTCTCAATGTAATTGCCTTGCATTGTTCCTTTCCTTCACGCCTAGGATTCTCTGCATCACTTGGCAATGCATCTTGAGGATGGTTGTTTAAAGCATTGGCGAGCTGTCCTACTTGATTCTCTAGATTTCTCAATGAAGTTGCTTAATTTTGAATGATAGCATCATTTTTAGCCATGTATTCCCTCAGAAGATTCTCTAAAGAACTTGATTGGTCAGTAGCTTGGCTTCTTTGTTGTTGATGAGGAAATCCTGGTGGATGAGCAGGCCGACAAAAAGCATTGACACTGCTGGAACTTGTGCCTTTGATTGCTCCATGACAAGTTTAGATGCTGCTTTCCACCGTGATTATAAGTGTTAGGGTAAGGATTATTACTCCTGTTGAAATTTCCTACATAATTAACAGAGACTGAATTTGAAGAATAGTCATCATACAAATGTCCCTCTCCACAGTATACACATGAAACTCCCGGAGTTTGGACTGCATTCACACTTGCCTGCATGTTCATTGTCTTAATTATGTTGGTCAGAGATGAAACTTGGGCTGAAAGTGCAGTGATAGGATCAACCTCCAATATTCCTACAGGTCTCCTTGTGTTGAGTCTCTTGGCAGGCCACTGATAATTATTATTGGCCATTCTCTCTAAAATCTCATACGCTTCATTGTAGGATTTAGCCAAAAGAGCACCATTAGCAGAAGCATCTAATATGGTTTGAGTTTGTGCATTCAGCCCGTTGTAGAAAGTCTCTATTTGAATCCAATGAAGGATCCCATAGTGAGGACATTTCCTTAGCAACTCCTTAAACCTTTCCCAAGCTTCATGCAAAGATTCACCATCAGCTTGTTGAAATGAAGTGATGTCGTTTCTGAGCTTAGCATTCTTGGCTGATGGGAAGTATTTCATCAAGAACTTCTCTGCCAAATCATTCCAAGTAGCAACAGAGCCCGGTGCCAAAGAATTAAGCCAAGCTCTAGCTCTATCCCTCTGAGAATGGGGAAATAGCTTCAACCTTAACAAATCTTCTGTCACCCTAGGAATCTTGAAAGAATCATTCACTTCCATGAAAAGCCTGAGATGCAAATGAGGATCTTCAATTGCCATGCCACTGAATTGGCCCACAGATTGCGACATCTGAAACATCACCGGTTTAAGTTCAAATTGAGTGGCTTCAATTTCTGGTTTGACAATCCCTGAATTGAGCCCTTGTAGAATGGGCATAGCATACCCCCGAATTGCCCTGTTTCTGTCATCCATCACAGCTTGTTGTTGAATAGGGTTGTTACCATAAACAGGCTATCCATTATTGGCTACTGCTTCCTCTACCATAACTTCAATAGCTGCTAGTCCTTGTTGTTCCCTTCTCCTAGCTCAAAATGTCCTTTTAATTTCAGGATCCAAAGGCAACAACTCACGGGCCTGAGGATTGTTCATACAGAAGACCAAGTATCCTGCCAAAAACCACAACTCAAAAGAGTAAAAAGAAATGAAACAAAATACTTCTACAAAATTTTTTTATGATATTAAGTCCCCGGCAACGGCGCCAAAAACATGTTGGTTAAAATCTGCAAGTGCACAGATCGTTCAAGTAATACAGTGTACAAGAGTACGGATATCGTTCCTATGAGGACTATATCATAAAAATGTAATGTAGAAGTTGTAAAGTTCAATTTAAGTGAACTATAATCAAAGAGGTTTTGACAAGATTGCTGTAAAAATGGATTGTAAAACTACTGAAAAATAAAAAGTACACTTAACAAAGAAATAGAGCAGTGATCAGAATGAAGAAAAACAATGGAACAGAGATTTTGATTGTAAAACAATAATTTGGATAAGCTAGGTTTACTAATTTCCCCAGGATGTAAATCTGCTAACAAAATTCTACTGAAATGCTATAGCAATCAATATACCCTGTCAACCAAGAACACGTGAGAACAAGGATTTTTCCAAATCTCTTTGCAAAATTATCCTCCTAACTTACTTCATCATATTCCTATGTGAGATCAGCTAAAAGAATGCAAACAGAAGCATAAGTTCTTTTGGGTTGTACATGGTGAATAATATATTCCTATACCATCCATAAATCTACAAATTCCTTTAAGACCATGCATGCATCATTCATGAGATCCAATTTAAATCAACCTTTCCAGAATTAATCCAAATCTGATATCCTATAAATTGATGGTCAGTTAAGAATAGAAATACGCATTAACACACATGAATGAACAAGAAACAATTGATTTCCATAACAAATTCAGCAATCAGTTAATAGTTCATATCCTTGGTTTCATTAGTGAGCCCAGCTAAAGAAAATTAGTTCATACTGTAATTAAAAAAATCCATTATCCATAAATAAATCATGTCTAATTCAGCTCAATACTATAAAAGGGTAAGTAACAAATAGAGAGAAAGAAAGTCTGCTGAAGCTTGATTCCTCTTCTTCAAAGTCCTTGCTCCTTCTTCTTCTCTAGTACTTTCCTCTTTTTCTCTCTTGCTGGTACTCTTTGCTTTTTGTGTGAGAAAATTTTTCTCTGATGGGTCTGTCCAGAAGGTACTGTTCTCTTCCTTCTTGTACTTGATGGCGTCCCTTTACTGATTGGGGAAAACCATTTGCTAGGGTAACAATCTTGCTGACTTGTCTAGCTTTGAGAGCTCCTGACTGGTCCAAAATGACAGCTGCACAAAGCCTATGTGATATTTTATCTTTTTCTCCAGGTTGTGTACTGACATCACTTCAAATTTCCAACTTAGCTCAGCTCAAAATGCTGTAGCATTCTTCTCTCATTTTCATCCCCTGTAAAACTGACTGGAAACACAACCAAACTAGGCACTAACTTTTTGCACAGTTTTCAGTCAAAATTCCTTTACTTAATCAGAAAGGGCATAGAGACACTTTTGACTAAGGCAAATGCAAAATTAAAAGATGAAAGATAAAAACACCATATATAACAGTAAACACTCTTGGACAAGCCTATTTTTAAACGAGAAAATCAATGAATAACTCTAATTTCTTAGAGTTATCATGTATCTGTAGACCTAGCAAGGGTTGAGGCAGTTAGCACATGGCCAACTCTGAAGAATGTGACGGAGATACATAGTTTCTTAGGCTTAGCAGGATATTATCGGTGTTTTATTGAAGGCTTTTTAAAGCTAGCCGCTCCACTTACAGTGCTTACCAAGAAAGGAAAGAGGTCTGAATGGACCGACAAGTGTGAGGAGAGCTTCCAGGAACTGAAACAGAGACTCATAAGTGCTCTAATACTGACCATTCCAGATGCTGGTCGGGAAAACTTTGTGATTTATAGCGATGCATCCAAGACCGGATTAGGAGCTGTGTTGATGTAGAATGGTAGAGTCACGTATGCTTCATGACAGCTCAAGGACCATGGAAAGAACTACCCTACGCATGATCTAGAGCTAGCAACGCTATTTTTGGCACTGAAAATATGGAGGCACTACCTTTATCGAGTCAAGTGCGAGATTTACGTAGACCACCAGAGCCTTAAGTACATCTTCACGAAGAAAGAGCTTAACATGAGGCAGTGAAGATGGCTAGAATTGGTAAAGGATTACAACTGTAAGAACCTGTACCATCTGGGAAAAGCCAATAAAGTGGCCGATGCACTGAGTCGGAAGCATTCTACTTTACTCATGGCTATCAATGCCTTGCCGAGAGCACTACAGAGGGATTTTTGTATCAACGAGATCAAGATCCTGATAGGGAGATTGTCCGACATGACCCTCCAATCGACACTCCTAGATGAGATCGAGGCTGGCCAAGAACTCGATTCGTCCCTGGTCAAGTTTAGAAAGGAAGCTACAGAGGACAAGGGTTCACAGTTTAGAGTCTCTAAGGACGACATACTCTATTATAGGGATAGATTGTGTGTTCCGAAGGATGAAGAGCTCAAAAAACGAATCCTTCCAGAAACACATGAGACACTATATTCCATACATCCAGGAGCAAATAGGATGTACAAGGACTTGAAAGGAAGCTTTTGTTGGCCTGGAATGAAGAATGACATCGCCAAGTTCATCGTCAAATGCCTTACGTGTCAGAAGGTTAAGGTAGAGTACCAACGCCCGACAGGAGAATTACAGAAGATTAAGCTGCCTGAGTGGAAATAGGACCAAATCATGATGGATTTCGTGGTCGAATTGTCAAGGACATCCAATGGTAATGATGCAATCTGGGTGATTATAGATAGAAGGACGAAATCGGATCGATTTCTAGACATAAAGGTTAGCTATTTGGTGGAATGATTAGTAGAGATCTATGTAGCTCAGATCATCAGACTACATGAGGTACCAAAGTCCATCATTTCAGATTGTGATGGATGCTTTACCTCCAAGTTTAGGCAAACCGTTGAGGCCGCATTAGGGTCCAAGCCAAAGTTTAGCACAACATTCCACCCTCAGACTGATGGACAGTCTGAAAGGACTATACAGACATTAGAGGACATGTTAAGAGCTTGCATCCTAGATTTTAAGGGAAACTGGGATCAGAAGCTACCCTTGATCGAGTTCTCATACAACAACAGCTACCATTCCTCGATCAAGATGGCACCATACGAGACACTTTATGGAAGAAAATGCAGATCTCCGGTTCATTGGTACGAGACCGGAGATAAACAATTAGTTAGCACGGATATCATCAAGAATACCATGGTAGACACAAAGTTGATACAAGAAATGTTAGATACAACACAAAGTCAATAAAAGAGTTTTGCCGATAAGCACTGTAGATCCCTCGAGCTTCAAGTAGAAGACTCGATCTTTCTCAAAGTGGCACCCACGAAAGGGGTGATACGCTTGGGAAAGAAGGGAAAGCTTAGCCCTAGGTATATAGGACTTTTCAAGATAATAGAGAAAGTCAGGAAGGTGGCTTCTAGATTAGTTCTTCCTTCTGAGTTAGCTTTAATGCGCAACATCTTTCACGTCTCGATGCTGAAGAAGTATGTGCCAGACAGCTCCCATGTTCGGAGCCAAGAACTGGTCAGAGTGCATGCCGATCTGATGTACGAGGAGAAACCTGTGTAGATCCGAGCCAGAGAAAAGAAAGTACTTAAGAATAAAGTAATACCACTAGTAAAAGTGTAGTGGCGGAATTATAGTATTGAGGAAGCCACATGGGAACGGGAAGAAGACATGAAAGAGACTTCCCAGAATTATTCTAATTTTCAAGAACGAAAATTTTGTAAGGGGGTTAGTTGTAATGACCCTCATGTTCATGAAATCTAATTATTATGTAATAAGTAATTAAGTTAATGAATACAGTATAATTTTCCCAGTTTGAATGAATTAAACAGGTGTAGAAACGTTTAATTACTATTCATATAGTGAAAGGGATAACCGAGAGTGAGATCAGTTCACTTTAGTACATGTGAGTGTGTGTGTGAGACATACAGTATCAAGAAACCATTCTAGACGACCATTTCTTGACACAAAACTGATGAGCTAGTCATTAGTACGCTCTAACTGGTCATATGAATACAATGTGATAATTGCCCTGATAGATGAACAGTATCGAGAAAAGTGGTCCAGATGACCTCTTCTTCCCAAGAAACTGACAAAATCGGAGTCAAGAATCTCATACTAGTCAATTAAATAGAGAACAATGACTAGTAAAATGTAGATATGCAGTGTCAGGTTAATGGCCAAGACAGCTTTAATTTGACATAAAACTGATATATTTATAGTCTGCATGCTCAATTTAGTCAATTGAGCACAGAACATGAAATTTTTTTTGAGAGATGCGTAGTATCAAGAAAATGGTCAAGACGACCTTTTCTTATCCTGAAACTGATATATTTAGACCCAGCATGCTCAAATTAGTCAATTAAGCACAAAACATGTTTTTCAAGGCAGGAACATATAGTACCTAAAAAATGGTCCAAACGACCTCAGATGGATGCAAAATTGATAAATTTGAAATCAACATGTCCAAATTAGTCAGGATAGACTGTGTTTGTAATTTTGCACGAAAAAACCTCGTTATGCGTGCGCAGTGTTAACACAGTGTAGACACAACTACAGTATCGTAAATGAATAGATGTTAGAGGACATGTTAAGAGCTTGCATCCTAGATTTTAAGGGAAACTGGGACAGAAGCTACACTTGATCAAGTTTTCATACAACAATAGATACCATACCTCGATCGGGATGGCACCATACGAGGTGTTTCATGGAAGAAAATGCAGATCTCTAGTTCATTGGTACGAGATCAGAGAGAAACGTCTAGTTAGCACAGACATCATCAAGAATACCATGGCAGACATGAAGCTGATACAAGAAACGTTAGATACAACGCACAATCGATAGAAGAGTTTTACCGATAAACACCGTAGATCCCTCGAGCTTCAAGTAGGAGTTTCGGTCTTTCTCAAAGTGGCACCCATGAAAGTGGTGATGCGCTTGGGAAAGAAAGGAAAGCTCAGTCCTAGGTACATAGGACCTTTCAAGATAATGGAGAAAGTCAGAAAGGTGGCTTATAGGTTAGCGCTTCCTCTCGAGTTAGCTTTAGTGCACGACATCTTTCACGTCTCGATACTGAAGAAGTACATACCAGGCAGCCCCCATGTTCAGAGCCAAGAACCAGTCGGAGTGCATGCCGATCTGACGTACGAGGAGAAACCCATGCGAATCCTAGCCAGAGAAGAGAAAGTACTAAGGAATAAAGTAATACCACTAATAAAAGTGTTGCGGTGGAATCATAGTGTTGAGGAAGTCACATGGGAATGGGAAGAAGACATGAAAGAGACTTCCTAGAATTATTCCAATTTTTTAGGACGAAAATTTTGTAAAGGGGGTAGGTTGTAATGACCCCCATGTTTATAAAACCTAATTACTATGTAATAAGTAATTAAGTTAATGAATACAGTATAATTTTCCCAGTTTGAATGAATTAAACGGGTGCAAAAACGTTTAATTACTATTTATATAGTTAAAGGGACAACCGAGAGTGAGATCGATTCACTTTAGCACATGTGAGTGTGCATGTGAGACACGCAGTATCAAGAAACCGGTCTAGACAACCATTTCTTGAGACAGAACTAATGAGCTAGTCATTAGTATGCTCAGACTGGTCATCTGAGCACAGCAGTGATAATTGCCATGATTGATGGACAGTATTGAGAAAGGTGGTCCAGATGACCTCTTCTCACCAAGAAATTGACAAAATCGAAGTAAGAACGCTCATACTAGTCAGTTAAACAGACAATAATGAATAGTGTAATGTAGATACACAGTGTTAGGTTAATAGGCAAGACAACCTTATTTTGACATAAAATTGATATATCTATAGTCAGCATGCTCAATTTGGTCAATTGACCACAAAACGTGAAATTTTGTTTGAGAGATACGCAATATCGGGAAAGTGGTCAAGACAACCTTTTTTCATCCCAAAACTGATATATTTAGACTCAGTATGCTCAAATTAGTCAATTGAGAGCAAAACACATTTTTCAAGATGAGCACATACAGTACTTGAAAACTAGTCCAAACGACCTCAGATGGACGTAAAATTGATAAATTTGAAATCAGTATGTCCAAATTAGTTAGGATAGACTGCGTTTGCAATTTCACACGAAAAGCCTCGTTATGCGTGCACAATGTCAATATAGTGTAAACACAACCACAGTACAATAAATGAACAGATGTTAGAGGACATGTTGAGAGCTTGTGTCCTAGATTTTAAGGGAAAGTAGGATTAGAAGCTACCCTTGATCTAGTTCTCATACAACAAAAGCTACCATTCCTCAATCGGGATGGCACCATACGAGGTGCTTTATGGAAGAAATTACAGATCTTCAGTTCATTGGTACGAGACCAGAGAGAAACGACTAGTTAGCATGGACATCATCAAGAATACCACGATAGACATGAAACTGATACAAGAAACGTTAGCTACAACACGCAGTCGATAGAATGGTTTTGCTGATAAGCACTGTAGATCCCTCAAGCTTCAAGTAGGAGACTCGGTCTTTCTCAAAGTGGCACCTATGAAAGGGGTGATACACTTGGAAAAGAAAGGAAAGCTCAGTCCCACGTACGTTGGACCTTTCGAGATAATAAAGAAAGTCAGGAAGGTGGCTTATAGTTTAGCGCTTCCTCCTGAGTCAGCTTCAGTGCGCGACATCTTTCATGTCTCAATGCTTAAGAAGTACGTACCGACAACTCCTATGTTCGAAGCCAAGAACCGACCGGAGTGTGTGTCGATCTGACGTACGAGGAGAAATCCATGCGGATCCTAGCTAGAGAAGAGAAAGTACTTAAGCACAAAGTAATACCATCAGTAAAACTGTTATGGTGGAATCATAGTGTTGAGGAAGCCACACGGGAACAGGAAGAAGACGTGAAAAAGACTTCCCAGAATTATTCCAATTTTTGAGGACGAATATTTTGTAAGGGGGTAGGTTGTAATGACCCCCATGTTCATGAAACCTAATTACTATATAATAAGTAATTAAGTTAATGAATACAGTATAATTTTCCCAATTTGAATGAATTAAACTGGGGCAGAAACGTTTAATTACAGTTCATGTAGTGAAAGGGACAAACGAGAGTGACATCGGTTCACCTTAGTACATGTGAGTGTGCATGTGAGACAAGTAGTATCAAGAAATCGGTCCAGACGACCATTTCTTGATACAAAACTGATGAGCTAGCAATCAGTACGTTCAAACTGGTCATCTAAGCACATCAGCGATAATTGCCCTGACAAATGTATAGTATCGAGAAAAGTGGTCTAGATGACCTCTTCTCACCAAGAAACTGACAAAATTAGAGTCAGAACACTCAGACTAATTAGTTAAACAGAGAACAGTGAATAGTTAAATGTAGATACGTAGTGTAAGGTTAATGGCCAAGACGGCCTTAATTTGACATAAAACTGATATATCTATAGTCAGCATGCCCAATTTGGTCAATTGAGCACAGAACGTGAAATTTTGTTTGAGAGATATGCAATATCGGGAAAGTGGTCAAGACGACCATCTCTCATCCCGAAACTCGATATATTTAAACTCAGTACGATCAAATTAGTCAATTGAGTGTAAAACACGTTTTTCAAGGAGGGAACATACAGTACCTGAAAACTAATCCAGACGACCTCAGATGGACACAAAACTGATAAATTTGAAATCAACATATTCAAATTAGTCAGGATAGACTGTGCTTGCAATTTCACACGAACAAGCCTCGTTATGCGTGCATAGTGTAACATAGTATAGACACAACCACAGAACCGTAAATAAACAGATGTTAAAGGATATGTTGTGAGCTTGTGTCCTAGATTTTAAGGGAACCTAGGATTAAAAGCTACCCTTGATCGAGTTCTCATACAACAAAAGCTACCATCCCTCGATCGGGATGGCACTAGACGAGGCGCTTTATGGAAGAAAATGTAGATCTCTGGTTCATTGGTACGAGACCGGAGAGAAACGACTAGTTAACATGTACATCATCAAGAATACCATGACAGACGTGAATCTGATATGAGAAACGTTAGATACAATGCATAGTCAATAGAAGAGTTTTGCCAATAAGCACCGTATATCCCTTGAGCTTCAAGTAGGAAACTCGGTCTTTCTTAAAGTGGCACCCATGAAAGGGGTGATGCGCTTGGGAAAGAAAGGAAAGCTCAGTCCGGGGTATATAGGACCTTTCGAGATAGTAGAGAAAGTCGAGAAGGTGGCTTATAGATTACTGCTTTCTCTCGAGTTAGCTTTATGCATAACATCTTTCACGTCTCAATGCTGAAGAAGTATGTGCAAGATAGCTCCCATGTTCGGAGCCAAGAACCGGTTGAAGTGCATGCCGATCTAACATACCAGGAGAAATAGATGCGGATCCGAGCCAAAAAAGAGAAAGTACTTAGGAATAAAGTAATACCGCTAATAAAAGTGTTGTGGTGTGGAATCATAGTGTTGAGGAAGCCACATAGGAACGGGAAGAAGACATAAAAGAGACTTCCCAGAATTATTCCAATTTTCGACGACAAAAATTTTGTAAGCGGGGCAGGTTGTAATGACCCCCATGTTCATGAAACCTAATTACTATATAATAAGTAATTAAGTTAATGAATACAGTATAATTTTCCCAGTTTGAATAAATTAAATAGGCGCAAAAACGTTTAATTACTATCCATGTAGTGAAAGGGACAACCGAGAGTGAGATTGGTTCACCTAAGTACATGTGAATGTGCATGTGAGGCACACAGCATCAAGAAACCGGTGTAAATGACCATTTCTTGATACAGAACTGATGAGCTAGTCATCAGTACGTTCATACTGGTCATCTGAGCACAATAGCGATAATTGCCCTAATAGATGTATAATATCAAGAAAAGCAGCCCAGATGACCTCTTCTCACCAAGAAACTGACAAAATCGGAGTCAGAACGCTCAGACTAGTTAGTTAAACAGAGAACAATGAATAGTGAAATGTAGATACGCAGTATCAGCTTAATGGCCAAGACGACCTTAATTTGACATAAAATTGATACATCTATAGTCAGCATGTTCAATTTGGTCAATTGAGCATAGAACGTGAAATTTTGTTTGAGAGATACGCAGTATCAGGAAAGTGGTCAAGATGACCTTTTCTCATCCCGAAACTGATATATTTAGACTCAGTACGCTCAAATTAGTCGATTGAGTTCAAAACATGTTTTTCGAGGCAGGAACATATATACCTGAAAACTAATCCAAACAATGTTAGATGGACATAAAATTGATAAATTTGAAATCAGCATGCCCAAATTAGTTTGAATAGACTATGTTTGCAATTTCACATGAAAAAGCCTCGTTATGCGTGCGCAGTGTCAACACAGTGTAGACACAACCATAGTACCGTAAATGAACAGATGTTAGAGGACATATTGAGAGCTTGCGTCCTAGATTTTAAGGGAAAATGGGATTAGAAGCTACCCTTGATCGAGTTCTCATACAACAAAAGCTACCATTCCTTGATCGGGATGGCACCATACGAGGCGCTTTATAGAAGAAAATGAAGATCTCTGGTTCATTGGTACGAGACCGAAGAGAAATGACTTGTTAGCATGGAAATCATCAAGAATACCACAGCAGAAACTGATATAAGAAACATTAGTTACAGTGTACAGTCGATAGAAGAGTTTTGCTGAGAAGCATCGTAGATTCCTCAAGCTTCAAGCTGGAGACTTGGTCTTTCTCAAAGTGGCACCCATGAAAGGGGTGATGCACTTAGAATAGAAAGTAAAGCTCAGTCCTAGGTATGTAGAACCTTTCGAGACAATAGAGAAAGTCAAGAAGGTGGCTTATAGATTAGCACTTCCTCCCGAGTTAGCTTCGGTGCATGACATCTTTCACGTCTTGATGCTGGAAAAGTACGTGCCAGACAGCTCCTATGTTCGGAGCCAAGAATCGGTCAGAGTGCATGATGATCTGACGTACGAGGAGAAACCCATGCAGATCCTAGTCAGAGAAGAGAAAGTACTTAGGAATAAAGTAATACCAATAGTAAAAGTATTGTGCCAGAATCATAGTGTTGAGGAAGCCATATTGGAACGGGAAGAAGACGTGAAAGAGACTTCCCAGAATTATTCCAATTTTTAAGAATAAAAATTTTGTAAGGGGAGTAGGTTGTAATGACCCCCATGTTCATGAAACCTAATTACTTGTAATAAGTAATTAAGTTAATGAATACAGTATAATTTTCCCAGTTTGAATGAATTAAACGGGCGCAGAAACGTTTAATTACTATTCATGTAGTGAAAGGGACAAATGAGAGTGAGATTGGTTCACCTTAGTACATGTGAGTGTGCATGTGAGACATGCAGTATCAAGAAATAGGTCCAGATGACCATTTCTTGATACAAAACTGATGAGCTAGTAATCAGTATGCTTAAACTGGTCATCTCAGCACATCAGCGATAATTGCCCTGACAGATGTATAGTATCAAGAAAAGTGTCCCAGATGACCTCTTCTTACCAAGAAACTGACAAAATCGGAGTCAGAACGCTCAAACTAATTAGCTAAATAGAGAACAATGAATAGTGAAATGTAGATACGCAGTGTCAGGTTAATGGTCAAGACGACCTTAATTTGACATAAAATTGATATATCATTAGTCAGCATGCTCAATTTGGTCAATTGAGTACCAAGCGTGAAATTTTGTTTGAGAGATACGTAATATCAGGAAAGTGGTCGACACGACCTTTTCTCATCCTGAAACTGATATATTTAGACTCAGTATGCTCAAATTAGTCAATTGAGCGCAAAACATGTTTTTCGAGGCAGGAACATACAGTACCTGAAAACTAATCCAAACAATCTCAGATGGACATAAAATTGATAAATTTGAAATCAGCATGCCCAAATTAGTTTGGATAGACTATGTTTGCAATTTCACATGAAAAATCCTCGTTATACGTGTGCAGTGTCAACACAGTGTAGACACAACCATAGTACCGTAAATGAACAGATGTTAACGGACATGTTGAGAGCTTGTGTCCTAGATTTTAAGGGAAAATGGGATTAGAAGCTACCCTTGATCGAGTTCTCATATAACAAAAGCTACCATTCCTCGATCGGGATGGCACCATACGAGGCGCTTTATAAAAGAAAATGAAGATCTCTGGTTCATTGGCATGAGACAGGAGAGAAATGACTTGTTAGCATGGAAATCATCAAGAATACCACAACAAAAACTGATATAAGAAACATTAGTTACAGTGTACAGTCGATAGAAGAGTTTTGCCGAGAAGCATTGTAGATCCCTCGAGCTTCAAGTTGGAGACTCGGTCTTTCTCAAAGTGGCACCCATGAAAGTGGTGATGCACTTAGAATAGAAAGTAAAGCTCAGTCCTAGGTGTGTAGGACCTTTCGAGCCAATAGAGAAAGTCAAGAAGGTGGCTTATAGATTAGCACTTCCTCCCGAGCTAGCTTCGGTGCACGACATCTTTCACGTCTCGATGCTGAAAAAGTACGTGCCAGACAGCTCCCATGTTCGGAGTGAAGAATCAGTCGGAGTGCATGATAATCTGACGTACAAGGAGAAACCCATATAGATCCTAGCCAGAGAAGAGAAAGTACTTAGGAATAAAGTAATACCAATAGTAAAAGTGTTGTGCCAGAATCATAGTGTTGAGGAAGCCATATTGGAATGGGAAGAAGACGTGAAAGAGACTTCCCAGAATTATTCCAATTTTTGAGAATAAAAATTTTGTAAGCGGGGTAGGTTGTAATGACCCCCATGTTCATGAAACCTAATTACTTGTAATAAGTAATTAAGTTAATGAATACAGTATAATTTTCCCAGTTTGAATGAATTAAACGGGCACAGAAATGTTTAATTACTATTCATATAGTGAAAGGGACAAATGAAAGTGAGATTGGTTCACCTTAGTACATGTGAGTGTGCGTGTGAGACATGCAGTATCAAGAAACAGGTCCAGATGACCATTTCTTGATACAAAACTGATGAGCTAGTAATCAGTAGGCTCAAACTGGTCATCTAAGCACATCAGGGATAATTACCCTGACAGATGTATAGTATCAAGAAAAGTGTCCCAGATGACCTTTTCTTACCAAGAAACTGACAAAATTGGAGTCAAAACGCTCAAACTAATTAGCTAAGTAGAGAACAATGAATAATGAAATGTAGATACGCAGTGTCAGGTTAATGGTCAAGACGACCTTAATTTGACATAAAATTGATATATAATTAGTCAGCATGCTCAATTTGGTCAATTGAGTACCAAGCGTGAAATTTTGTTTGAGAGATACGCAATATCAGGAAAGTGGTCAAGACGACCTTTTCTCATACCGAAACTGATATATTTAGACTCATTATGCTCAAATTAGTCAATTGAGCGCAAAATACGTTTTTCGACGTGGGAACATACAATACTTGAAAACTAGTCCAGACGACCTCGGATGGACGTAAAACTTATAAATTTGAAATCAGCACAGTGAATTTCACACGAAAAAGCCTTGTTATGCATGCGCAGTGCTAACATAGTATAGACACAACCATAATATCGTAAATGAACAGATGTTAGAGGACATGTTGAGAGCTTGCGTCCTATATTTTAAAGGAAAGTGGGATTAGAAGCTACCTTTGATCGAGTTCTCATACAACAAAAACTGCCATTCCTCGATCGGGATGGCACCATATGAGGTGCTTTATTGAAGAACATGCAGATATCTGATTCATTGGTACGAGACAGGAGAGAAATGACTTGTTAGCATGAACATCATCAAGAATACCACGGCAGACGTGAAACTGATATGAGAAACGTTAGTTATAGTGCACAGTCGATAGAAGAGTTTTGTCGATAAGCACCGTAGATCCCTCGACCTTCAAGTAGGAGACTCGGTCTTTCTCAAAGTGGCACCCATGAAAGGGGTGGTGCACTTAGAAAAGAAAGTAAATGTGGAGGCCCGCCCTATATTGAGGCTACAGTACTAGCGTAGTAGAGCTTAAAGTCTGCTGTGATAGACCGTTGCCTTAATGGGTCACTTATAATTTGTTCTAGATAGATTACCATTTGTAGTTTAAAATTTTCTTTTGTTTTGAAAACTGGGGATTTTTTTTTAAACTATTTGTGACTGTAAACTGTAAAAACATAAACATCATAAAGCATGAGATAAAGTATGGTCATACTTGTCATCCATAATTTACATCATGATATATTTTCAAAATATAATTCAAAATCTGTACTCAAACCATCACTCTAAATCTGCTCAGCGAAAAACATCAACAGGACCATTCCTCTCGTCCAGCCCTGGAGGTAGATGCAATCCCGCTCCTCGTCCATCCACTGTCTGTTGGTGTATAGGCTTCTTACCTGTAACATGAATAAACTTGTGAGCGACAGGCTCAGTAAGTTCAAACATACATGCAGGAGCATAAATCGTAAAATCAAAAAGTACTATTCACATAAATAGTAACTTTGACTGACACAATTCATGTGAACTCGGGTCTAAGTTGCTACACATACAGTTAGTACGTTTTATGCTCAATTATGACAGTTCTTAAGTCTTAAGTCTTTATCTGATACTGAAGTCAGATATTAGGCCCTTAAATTGGTTGTACCGTAGTGCGCACAAAACTGAGAAGGACTCTGGGGAGCGACCCACTGGCCAATCCTCTGCAGTCTAAATGCATCAGACTTCTAAACCCGGGACGTATAACCATCGGTTTGGAGTCCTATCATAATTGAATCTGAAAAACCTCCATCTGTGTGGGAGGCCGGTACGCCAATACTGATGTTGTTACTGTTTTTCTGGTGGTTCTTGACTGGTGGCAATTACGCTGCCCCAGGGTCTGGAACTCTTTAAATTATGTTCTGTATCTTATTATTTTACTTCTTATGTTAGTGTGCATACAGCACCTGACTACTAAATTTTCTGTCATACATATCACATAAGCATACTGAGTAAATTCATGCTACAGATAAATAAATGTCTGAACTAACAGATATTTTGCTAGCGGTTCCTTTCCTGAGTCAATCGGCTTCCATAAATCGCCTTTTAGTTGATTTTTTATAACCGAAATAGATCACAGTCATTTTTACTATTCATTTCATAACTAAAATACGGTGAAAAAATAAAATTTCTGATTTGGGTTCTTAATTGTTCTCTTTGGGATTTATATTTTCAATTCTGTAATTATTGTGCTGAGAAAAATACTATTCCAGGCCTTAATATCACTTTTCTAAACTTTTTGACAAAATGACCGTTTTACCCCTAACTTTTGGCAAAATGACCATTTCGTTCTTAGTGGGATTTTCCCTCGTTTTTCCGACTTACGGCTCTATTTTAGCCTTTAGAAATTTAATAAAATCATTCTGAGGCTTTTACAGCCTTTTACTAGCAATTTAGAAAATTTTCATCAAAATGACCATTTTGCCCCTGACGGGACTAGAGATCGTGAAATTTCCATTTTGTCATTTTATCTAGGTTTTCTGATTCCGAAACTCATAAAATAACTTTTCTTAGGTTTTACTGAGTTTTTACGATATTTTCTACCAAAACGCTCAGGTACTATTCACTCGACCCTTGAGTGGTACTATTCCGACCCTCGGGGTCGTTTCTCGTTTTTCTAGCCTTTCGGAACGTCAAATGGGCATTTCACTACTTACGTAATCTTTCGTTATTCTCTTCTCGAGCTTGGGTTCCTGAGGGGGCTCGAGTTTCTGGTTCCCTACCCTATTTTTACCCTTCATTTACTAAGTTGCCCTTCGGGCATCCTGAAAATTTTGGCAGAATTTCCGCTGAAATTCTAGGTTCCCGGTGTTTAAGAAACACCTCAAAACCATCTATCCTATTCTATCCTGCCAAGTACTATACCACAAACCTAATTTTATGTAAAAGTTACAAATTTTTTACGTAAAATTACACAATGAAACTTACTTGTTTCTAACGGGATTTTAACCCGTTTTTTATCATTTTTAGACCCAATTTTATACACCATTTACATATTCACATTGCTCTATCAAACTTCTCATTTTCACTAAACCTATACATAGTTTTTATTGCAAAAACACATGCCAAAATTTAATTTTTTTTCCTAATTCCTCACTGTATGTATCATTTCATTACACATAAACATACTTTATAAATCTAAAACATTGCCACAACAAATAAAATTTTCCATTCTCACCCCTTCCTTTAGCCCACGGATTTCTTAAAAAAATCTAACAAAATTATGTTTTCTTCTTTTCTTGTTTCTAATACATAACAATGCCACCTTTAAAAACCAAATTCAACAACACAAAACCCCCAATTTTTCTATTCCTTCCCCACAGATTTTCACATAATAAACAACACAAAATTTTGTGTTTTTAAATTTCATTTTATCCATTTCTTTTATACCATTTCCACATAACTTTCAACATCAAAAACCATGCAAAGCAACACCAAAATTTTCACCATTTCAAACCCTAATAACCCACGGTTTTTGGTGAACAAAATGCACCTGAACTTAACTTTTCATGCTCTTATTTCCACTCTCGTTTTAATCACTCACCATTAACACCCTTTCAAGCAAAAATTCCTCAAACAAAAATTGATTTCTCTCACTTCAAATCAGCCCATAACACACGAATTTTCTTCATGAAAAACAAGAAGAAATCATACCAAAATAGAAGGTTACCTTGTTTTCTTGATATCTTGAACTTTGTGATGAATTTTTCATACTTTCTTGCACTAAACTTGAAGAAATTTTTCTGGTTTCAATGGGGATGGTGCACGGCAGCAATGGAGGCTGAAAACTAGAATTTTTTTTGGTTTCTAAGTGCCTAAAATCGTGCACTTAAGCAGCCAAAAAGGAGGGACTAAGTTACAATTGATTTAAGGGCATTTTAGCAAGCTTTTTGTGTAATTTTTCTACTCTTTAGGGGCTGTTTTACAATAAGACGGAAATTGGCAGATTTTTTTTTTCTGATTTTTGTGCCAAAATCTACCACCTACAAGCCCTAGAAACCTCTTGAAAATTTGCTTAAGTTTCTTTTGACTTTTCTTATTGACTTTGAATCCTAACCATTGAATTTCCTTGACTAAACCCTAGCCCTGGGATTGGAATATATCCTTACATCCTTTCAAAGATTTACACCCAATCTTTGACTCCTCATATATATTAGAGTCAAACTGAAAATTTTTGCACTAAAATCATGTAGACGAAGTCCTGAGGCTGTCCGCACGATTGGTTTTCCTTATTTCGCTCTGGTTTGCCTAAAATTCAATACCGCAAGTATTTTGTGTTTTAGTGTTTTACAATATATTTTCAAAATCTTCGAAACTAAAAAGGCCTATTTTGTCCGATTTCGATTCGGTAAAATTTTTCGTTTCTGATCACACTCTTGTTAGCACTGTCCGAACATTTCTTTGCATTCTAAATAGTATTAAAACATATGTTTTACAGTTTTACACATAAAAATCATTGAGTACATAAGTTATACAAAATTTCTAGAAACAGTAAAATTTCTCGATTATGACATTCTCCCCTCCTTATAAAATTTTCGTCCTCGAAAATTAGAATAAGTGGGGGTATAAGGCTTTCATCTCATCTTCACATTCCCACGTAGCCTCTTCAACACTGTGGTTTCTCCATAGAACCTTGACTAGTGGGATCGTCTTATTTCTCAACACCTTTTCTTCTCGTGCCAAAATCTGCACTAGTTGTTCTTGGTTGGTCAAATCTTCTTGAACTTGTATCAGCTCATACTCCAGCATATGTGATAGATCTGGCATATACTTCCTTAACATTGACACATAAAAGACATTGTGTATTGCCGACAGATCTGGGGGTAATGCTAACTTGTAAGCTACCTTCCCAATGCGTTCGATTATTTCAAATGGCCCAATATATCTTGGACTCAATTTCCCCTTTTTACCAAACCTCATTACGCCTTTCATTGGTGATACTTTGAGGAATACATAATCCCCCTTTTCGAATTCCAAGAATCTTCACTATTTGTCTGCGTAACTTTTCTATCGGCTTGGAGCGATCTTCATTCTTTTCTGAATCTTTGCAACTGCCTCTTTAGTTTCTCTTATGAAATCAGTTTCGTGCAGTTGCTTTTCTCGTAGATCATGCCAATGAATAGGTGAACTACACTTTCTTCCATACAAAGCCTCATAAGGTGCCATTCTTATGGAAGCTTGGTAACTATTGTTATATGAAAACTCTATCAATGGTAGCTTTTCATTCCAACTTCTAGGGAAATCTATAACACAGGCTCTGAGCATGTCTTCTAGTGTTTAGATAGTTCATTTTGATTGTCCATCTGTTTGGGAATGAAAAGCTGTTCTAAAGCGTAATTCTGTCCCCATAGCTTTTTGTACACACTCCTAAAATGCTGAAGTAAATCATGCATCTCAATTTGATACTATAGACTTTGGAACTCTATGTAGCCGAATAATATGGGTCACGTACAACTACGCCAATTTCTCCAATGTGAAAGTTGTCCTCATGGCTATGAATCTTGCCATTTTGGTTAGCCTATCAACGATTACCCAAATAGCATCACACCATTCTCGGGTCTTGGGAAGTCCTACCATGAAATCCATGGTGATATGCTCCCATTTCCACTCCAGAATTTCTAGAGGTTTTAGTTTTCCTCCCAGATGTCTATGTTCAGCTTTTACTCTTTAACAAGTCAGGCATCTACTCATGAATTCCGCAATATCCTTCTTCATCCCTTTCCACCAAAACTGTATCTTGAGATCTTGATACATTTTGCTGGCTCCCGGATGAATGGACTACGGTGTTTCATGAGCTTCTGCCATGATTCGTCTTCTCAGTCCTTCAGTGGCCGGGACATAGATCCTTCTTCGATACAAAAGCATTCCATCAATGGAAATGCTTATATCTAATTCCTTATTTTCTGAGGCTTCTTCTTAGAGTTTTATCGCACCTGGATCCTGCTTCTGGGCTTCTTTAATATCCTCATACAGAGAAGATTCTAATCTTAGGGCTGATAACCTTTTAGTTATTAAATCTAATTGAAGGGAGTTAATTTCCTACTGCAAAGCTCTTGGTAACTCTTCTAGGGACAGCTTCTGCGGAGAAGTTGACTTTCTGTCAATGCATCTGCTACTCAGTTCGCCTTTCCCGGATGGTAGAGAATTTCATAGTCATAGTCTTTCACTAACTCTAACCATCTTCTCTATCGCATGTTTAACTCCTTCTGCGTGAAGAAATATTTCAGGCTCTGATGATCAGTGAAGATTTGACACTGAGCCCCATATAAACAGTATCGCCAGATTTTGAGCGCGAACACTACAGTAGCAAGTTCTAGGTCATGTGTAGGATATTTCTTCTCATGATTCTTTAACTGGCATGACGCATAAGCTATCATCTTATCATTCTGCATGAGTACAGCTCCCAAGCCTATCTTTGACGCATCACTATAGATCGTAAACTTTTCACCCTCCGTAGGTAAAATAAGGATAGGTGCACTCGTCAGTCACCTCTTCAACTCTTGAAAACTTCTTTCATACTCTTGCATCCACTTGTATTTCTTCTCCTTACGAGTAAGAGCAGTGAAAGGTGCGACTAATCTTATGAATCCTTCTACGAATCTTCTGTAGTAGCCGGCTAACCCTAAGAAACTGCATATTTCTATCACAGTCTTAGGAGTAGGCCACTCGTTAATTGCTTCCACCTTGGTTGGATCTACTGCAATGCCTTTCTTTGTCACCACGTGTCCTAGAAAATGCACTTTATCCAACCAAAATTCACACTTAGATAATTTCACATATAGCTGATGATTCCTCACAGTGTGAAGAACAGTTCTTAGATGCTCTTCATGCTCCTTATGAGTCTTTGAATATATAAGTATGTCATCGATAAACACGATGTCAAACTTATCGAGAAACTCCTTGAAGACTCTGTTCATCAAATCCATGAATGCGACTGGGGCATTGGTCAATCTGAACGACATCACTAAAAATTCATAGTGACCGTATCGGGTTCTGAACACTGTCTTAGGAATGTCACTCTCCCAAATTCTGAACTGATGATAGTCTGAACGTAAAACAATCTTTGAGAATATCGCTGCTCCCTTTAGCTGGTCGAACAGGTCATCAATCCTAGGTAATGGATACCTATTCTTGATGGTAACCTTATTCAACTCTCTATAATCAATGCACATTCGGAGAGTTCCATCTTTCTTTATAATGAATAGTACTGGAGCACCCCATGGGGAATAGCTTGGTCGGATAAATCCCTTGCAAGTAGTTCTTTTAATTGCACCTATAGTTCTTTCAATTCTGCTGGGGCCATACGATATGGAGCCTTGGAAATTGAAGCAGTCCCTGGCATAATCTCAATTTCAAACGAAATCTCCCTTTCTGGAGGTAACCCTAGCAATTCCTCTGGAAATACATCGAGGAATTCATTGCCAACTGGAACATCTTTTGGTTGCAATTTCTTTTCCTCCGCCATGTCTGTCACGTATGCCAGGTATCCCATACATCCACTAGCCATTAACTTTTTCGCTTTCATTGAACTGATCAGCATTTTCCTTGACTGATGGGATGTATCTACATATTCAAAACTCTCCATGCCATTAGGTCGAAAGACTATTTTTCGCTTTCGACAGTCGATGGTGGCTTGATATTTTCCCAGGAAATCCATTCCTAAGATCATATCATAGTCGATGATCTTCATTATGATCAAATCGACGTATAACTCCCTATTTGACACAATTACTGGCACATGACGTAACCAGTAATTTGACAGCATCACTTCCACTGAGGGTAGAGCTGTCCTAAATGTAGGAAAATAAATCGGTAAAAACGTATCAGAGTGGCGCAACGGAACAATAAAAATTTTTAGATCGATAAATATCTCATGATGCCATATACAATAAACCAACAACAATTAAAACTCATACCTCAAGGACGCCAATCTGCAGGAGGAGAATGACCGGAGGCTTCAACCAACTAGCCTTCTCTACTATTCTCTAACTCCCGAATGGCTGAGTGTGTAGGCACTCTGAACCTCGATCGGTATGCTAGCACTGCTAGTCTTCTTCCGACCACCCAGATCTCTAAAGAACTTTATTGTCACGGTGGGCTGTGCAACAATAAGCCTGCTCACCTGAGAGTCTGTGGTCTAAGAGAACTGGAGTGGCAAGACCTCTATTTATAGACCTGCATGAGGTGATTCTCTGAATTTGAATTGGATTAGGAAAAGATATTCTCCCTTATCCATAACCATAAAATCTGAATTTTCCAAGGGAAAATCCCAACAATAAAATTCGGCCATTATGGGATAAATCCAATCCATATCTAAACAAGATTTTAACTAGAATTTTATCTCCCTTTTTCAACCAAAAAATCTGAAATTTCCTAGGAGATTTTTCCTCCAAAAATTTGGCCACGTTTAGGATAAGGGAGAATCAAAATTCCACTAGGATTTTCAAGCTTGAATCTTATCACATCCTTATCCAAAATAACCGAATTTTCCTAGGAGATTATCTCCATAATTTCGGCCACTTTTCAGGGAGGAGAGAATTCAAATTCAACTGGGATTGAAACTTGAATTTTTCCCTTGAACCTTATCCACAAAAACCAAAATTCCATTGAGGATAATCCTCAAAATTTCATCCACTATTTGTTAGGATTTGGATTCAAAATTTAATTAAGATTCTAACAAGATTATACTCTCCAAATCCAACTCAAATTCGAATTTCAAATCTTGTGGATTTTTCACAATAAATTCGAATCCCACTTGGACTGTGATTTAAAATTTGAATTTCAAATTTCAAATTCGAATTTCAAATTTAAATTTCAAATTTCAAATTTCAAATTTCATATTCGAATTTCAAATTCAAATTCAAAATTCAAAATTCAAAATTCAAAATTCAAATTTCAAAATCCACAAAACAGTTGTGTTTCAAATTCTTGTTCTCATGGATAATTTTCTACAACTCTAATCCAATCTCAAATAAAATCATGGCAACTTTATTTAATAATTGTGTACTCTATTATCCAAAACAAAATCTGAATCCAACCAGAGAAAATCTTGTCTACCATCCTAATCCTGTGTCATCACCATCCATGCATAATAAACCAACCAATAGCATACACAAATCAATTTGCCAAACGTTAAGGAATTATGTGGAGCTAGTAGAGGGACTGATTGGACATATATAATCGGGCTCCCGCAAATCCATATGATCACCATTCTTTACCGAACAACTCAATCATATGATTACTAGTTTCAGAGTCACACCACTATAAACCTGAAAATGAACTCCCAATTATATACCGTATTACGTAAGCCTGTGACGAGCTACTATCCAATGACCTTGTCATGTATGCAAAACCCTCATATGACATCCATGATCAGCCTTAGGTCAAAGTCCGTTCAATCCTACTGATCAGGCTATCTTAAAGTTCCATTATACTACTGAATTAAGAAAATGATTATTCACCATATATGAATAAGAAGTCATCCACCCAGTAGACGACCTAAGGCCTTGTCCATTTTCACATTCAGTATAATGCCTTTAAGAGGATACCTTTAACTCCTTAGAACTATGATTCCGATATCTGCAAACAAACCCTTCATCGTATACAAGTCATGCACCCAATGAACCGGTCTATAAGCTTACTACCTCTGAGACGCTTTAGCCATTGGAACATCAAAGTACACAAGTCATATACATGAAGTAGTTCATTTACTTAGGATTAAGGTTATTGCACAATGAATTTCAAAAGCAGATTGATCCACTCATAGCGGACTGCGTAGATCGATCACGCTTTAGTCTCGGTCTAATATGTCACCACCAAGCAACATATCTATGTCTCTACTTGGGATTCCAGCTTCAGACAGTCAAGACAAACCGTCCCCTCCAAGGCTTTAGACAACATAATAGTCTTAACATGAGTTAGATGCTCAGTCTAACCCTGTAGACTACTGACCATAGTTTAGACCGCTAACTTTAGAACATTGTCTTCTCACATACAAAAGTCCATTGCATGCAACGTTCTAACAGTTTTAACACAAGCAGTTAGTGAGCCATATTTGCTTACATTTACTTTAACATGTAAATAAAATGAGGAAAGAAAGCAATGTAATGAATAACTTCTATATATAATTTTATTATCCAGTTCAAAATAAATACATCAAAATGTCTCTAATGCTTAGGGCATTTCCTAACAATCTCCCACTTGCCCTAAGCCAGTAGATGTGCCATGTTATGCATCCCCATCGCCTCTGCATGCCTCTCAAAGCTTCTAGCCACCAAAGTCTTAGTAAAGGGATCGGTGATGTTGTCCTCGGACGCGATCTTACATACATCCACTTATCCTGTCTCCACATGCCCTCTAATAATATGATATCTCCGATCGATGTGCTTGGTCCTCTTGTGGTGTCGAGATTCCCTTGTGTTGGCAATAGCCCCTGTGTTATCACAGTAAAGTGTGATAGGCTTGTCAACACCCGGAATGACCTCATGGTCTCTAAACAACTTGCGGAGCCAAACCGCTTCTTTAGATGCCTCAGCCGCAGCCACATATTCAGCCTCCATAGTAGAGTCAGCTGTGCAGCCCTGCTTCACGCTCTTCCATACAATGGCGCCTCCTCCGAGTAAAAACACTGATCCAGATGTCGATTTCCTCGAATCCTTACATGTCTGGAAGTCTGAGTCTGTGTATCCTACGGGTGTTAGGTCCCCTCCAGAATACACCAGCATATAATCCCTCGTTCTCTTAAGATACTTGAGTATATGCTTTACTGCTTGCCAGTGCTTGGTTCCAGGATTCGCTTGATATCGACTCACCATACCTATAACAAAACATATGTCTGGGCGAGTGCAAAGCATAGCATACATAAGGCTTCCTACAGCGGATGCATAAGGGACCTTACTCATATGCTCTCTTTCTTCCGATGTCTTGGGACAGTCATCCAATGAAAGAGTTAGACCGGCAATAGAAGGTTGTAAGCCTTTCTTTGCCTCTTGCATTGCATATTTGTCAATTATTTTATCTATGTATGAAGCTTGAGATAACGCTATCATTTTGTTCTTTCGATCTCTAAAGAGATGAATGCCTAGAACATAATTAGCTTCTCCCAAGTCCTTCATGTCAAACTGTTGGTGTAACCAAAACTTGACCGATGATAAGTTCCCTACATCATTCCCAATGAGTAGTATATCATTGACATAGAGTATCAGAAAGACCACTTTTCCATCCTTAATACGTTTATAAACACAGGGTTCATCAACGTTCTGCTCAAAACCAGATGTCTTAATCGCTTGATCAAACCTCTGGTTCCATGAGCTGGATGGTTGCTTTAATCTATAAATGGATCTAAGCAACTTGCAGACTTTCCTTTCTTGGCCTTTCGCTACGAACCCTTCGGGCTGTATCATATAGATACACTCTTCAAGATGGCCATTCAAGAATGCCGTCTTGACATCCATTTGCCAGATCTCGTAATCGAGAGCCGTAGCAATGGGCAGAAGAATACGGATAGACTTCAGCATAGCAACAGGCGAAAAGGTTTCATCGTAATCGATTCCAGCCTTTTGTGTGTACCCCTTTGCAACTAGTCTAGCTTTGAAAGTTTCCACTCTCCCTTCCGCATCTTTCTTTCTTTTGTAGACCCATTTGCATCCAATGGGTTTTATCCCATCCAACAAATCTATAAGTTCCCAAACAGAGTTGGATTTCATAGAATCTATCTCATTGTTCATAGCCTGTTTCCAAGATTTAGAATCAACATCATTTATAGCTTCATCATAGGTGACCGGATCATCCTCATGCTCATGAGCCTCGGCCTGATATACCTCAGCATCATACATGAAGAAATTAGGTTTCTTCGAAACCCTCCCACTACGACGAGGTACCCTAAATTGCTGATCATCTGCAGGTCTTTCAACGAAACTCAGACTTGCGTCCAAGATCGAAATCTGTGGAGCAGTTCTTTATCCAATAACTCGTCTAGCACCACTTTGCTTCGAGGCTTAAAGTCATTCATGTGACTTTCCTCCAAGAATGTCGCATGGGATGAGACAATGACTTTTTGTTCCTTCGGGTTATAGAACAGACCTCCTTTAGTTCCCTTTGGATACCCTACAAACATGGACAATTCTGATCTTGATTCCAACTTTTTCGCATCCCCATCCAGTACATGCGCCGGGCAACCCCATATTCTCATATGTCCAAGGGAGGGCTTCTTGCCACGCCATAATTCATACGGAGTTCTAGGAATTGATTTGCTTGGAACCTGGTTCAGAATATAGCACACCGTTTGTAAAGCATATCCCCAAAATGATAATGGCAGTGTTGAATAACTCATCATGGACCGTACCATATCCAATAAGGTCCTGTTTCTCCTTTCGGCTACACCATTCTGTTGTGGAGTACCAAGTGTAGTCAATTGGGATAAAATCCCGTTCTCTACAAGATGTCCTAGAAATTCATCGGAGAGGTATTCGCCACCTTGATTAGATCGAAGTGTCTTTATGGATTTATCCAATTGCTTTTCCACTTCCGCATGATACTCTTTGAACTTATCAAAGGTTTTGCTCTTGCGGTGCATCAGATACACATATCCATACCTCGAGTAATCATCTATAAAAGAGACATAATACTCGAACCCTCCTCGTGCTGTGACGTTCATGGGGCAACATACGTCAGTGTGCACAATTTCTAAGAGCTCCTGAGCCCTTGTACCCTTAGCTCCAAAAGACCTCTTAGTCATCTTACCCTCTAGACAAGACTTACATTGGGGAAGACGTACCTCTTCCAGAGATTCTAGAGGACCGTCTTTTACCAATCTTTGAATCCTATCCTGATTAATATGACGAAGTCTTAAATGCCAAAGATACGCCTTGTTAGAGTGAGAAACTTTCAACATTTTCGAGTTATCAATTAATTCAGTGTCAAGCAGTGAGTACATCTTTGGTTTGATCAAATATAGGTTTCCATCCATCCATCCAGAACAGATAAAAGACTTATTTCTCCGAATATCAACTCTTTTAGTAAAAGAAACTGAATAAGAATCGTTTATTAAACAAGCTACCGATATAAGGTTCCTCCTAAAATTAGGAACATAAAAACAGTCTTTTAATAAACCTAAATTGATCAAAATAAAGGTAAACATCTCCTACTGCTTCAGCCACCATAAAGCTACCATCTCCAGTCCGCAACGAGAGGCTCCTATCATGTAGACTTCTCGTTTCCACAAACTCCTACATAGAAACACAAACATGATTAGTGGCACCCGAATCAATAACCCAAGTGTCTTTTGATTCTTCCACCAAACACGCTTCCAAGTAATGAAGTTCCTTACCTTCCTTGCCCTTGGCGGCTAGGAATTCCCAGTAAGCCTTCTTAAAGTGACCTACCTTCCCACAATGGAAGCATTTGGACTTTTTAGGGTCCTTTGGCTTCTTGTTCTTTTTCTTCTTCTTCCCGTTCGAGACAGGAGGATTAGAAGAACTAGAAGCCACTTACTTCTTATTTGGCCTCTTCCTCTTCCGTGAGGGATTGGAAGATTCCGCCAAATTGGCCTCTCCTTTAGGTCGGACCGCATCTTCATCCCTGATCATCCGCTCATAAGCCTGTAGTTGCTTCATGAGCTCGGTTAGTCCTAACTCCTTTGTCACCAGATTGTATGCGGCCTTAAACCCCATAAAATCTTTAGACAGAGTCTTGAACACCATCTCGATCTGGGTGTTATAGTCCAACTCAGCACCATTCTCGGTAGCCTCAGCGAAGAATCCCATTAGAGTGATCATATGGTCCTTCACCGAAGTACCCGCCTTTTGCTTAGAGTCCATAATGCTGGTGATAGCGGACTGTCGAGCCAATTTTTCTTGGCCTCCGAACATGTCCTCCAGATTTTCCATGATCTCCCTAGCAACTTGATAAGTCTCATGCTATTTTTGTAAAGCACTCGTCATGCTAGCAAGGATGTAGCATCAAGCTATCTCATTGGATTCTCTCCAACGATTATAGGCAACCGGGACCTCCTCAAGTGGTGTGTCATGTTTGGGCCCAGGTGGGCATGGTTCGTCCAGTACGAACTTGTGTCTCTCGCAGCAGAGAACTATTAATAGATTTCTTTTCCAATCTTTATAATTATCGCCATTCAGTTTATTCTCAGTAAGTATTGAAATAAGCGGTGTCGGTAACATTTTGAACTGAAATAAAATTATACTAGACATCATTACAAAGCCCAAGCAAATATGCAGATAATTTAGCAAATAAAACATACAAGTATGTTCCTACATGAAACTTGAAAAAACATGTAGCATTGCAACGGTAATTCTCAACACCTATTGTCCCAAGCCACCGAGGGGTGGTCATGGAAACAAATAGTCGGAACATGGACCCCGTCCAATTAATATATGTTACCTTAAATCCTCCAAGGTTAAGACATATATTAAAAACTGCTTATTTGGCCACCAGTTTAGTTAATAGAGCTTCTAGGGAACGTTAATAACTAAACGAGTCTTGAGTGTATAACCATTGTTTACGTAGCCCGATCCACGTCCTACCAAGCCACCGACGGGTGGTCATGAATAGGATCGTACCCGAACACGTTTTCCACATAGGAGATCCAATCTAGTATACCGGCGGCGGTAAACACCTACCGAGGGGTGTGGTCAGGGCAGAACTGACGCGAGGCGTTACCATGCTTTCACATAAGGATCAACAATGGAGGCCGTGGGTTTTGTTTGAAACCCTCTCCCACTCAATATTTTGAAAAACATGCAAGTTTTGACAAATTATGTATAATGAATATAGTATGAGTGACACTCACCTATCCTATATGACATGTTATGAAATATGCATATAAGACATCCATCAATACATATTTACACATCCATGACATATCACAGAAAAATAATTGACAGAATAACCAAGCCATGGTTCCATCCTAGAATAAAGAACATAAAGATTACGAAATTCCATCCAAAGCATTCTTTGGGTCTTGAATTTCGTTCCGTCTTCTTCTATCGATCTTTATGTAGCCTCTCCACTTATTTCTCATCCCAAGAATTATTTAAAATTTAAATCTCCAAAAATTTAAATTTCAAATTCAAACTCCAAATTCGAATTTCAAATTTAAATTTCAAATTTAAATTTTAAACAATTTTAAACATCATGTGTAATAATATGTAATTTCAAAATTTCAAATTTTCAATTACATATTTTTAAACATGATTTAAAATTAAATCTCAAATTTAAAAATCAAAATTTTTCGATTTTTAGACCGTCGCACCACTGCCCCTGAAGGCGGCAGCCGCCGTGGGCAGCCACGAGCCCCGGAGGGGCTGGCAACCCATGGCCGCCCCCTATGTGTAGCCTTGCCGGGCTGCAGGCCAAGCCTGCAGTGCCAGGCTGCACGCCCAAGCTGGGCGCAACAGCTGGCAGGCTGCAGGCTACACGCCCAGGCTGCGACCAGCCTTAGGTAGGCCACGGCCACCCTCGGCTGCAGGTCAAGCCTGCTGCCGTGGGTGGTTATGGCTGCACAGGGGCTGCCGCAGCCCCATCCTGCCCGAGGGCAGGGGCTGCAGCCCCACCAAGGCCTGTCGGCCTATCCCGAGGGGTCGTGTCTCGTTTTTTGTGCCATATTCCAATTTACCTATTAGGATCTCCAAAAATTAATTTGAATCCCAATTAAATTGAAATTTTCCACACAATCAAAATTTCAATCTTTAAATCAAATTTAACTTTTGGGAAAAATAAATTGCGGTCTTCAATCTTCAATCTCCTCCAAGAATAATTACATAAAATTTCCTAAACCGTTTCCGGTGTACAAAAATTCTAACCATAAAATTATAAGAGACAAAAATTAAAATCCATGGGAAAATTACAGTGTTAATAAACTACTCCCATTGTTACATAAAAATTCCTAGATACAATTTTTCTAAATTCTAAGGAACTATAACCGACATAAACAAGCATGCTTATAATAATTCATAAAATTAAAATAACCACATACTTTATACATAATCCATGATAACAACATAAAGGAACCCTAGAATGCCACTCTCTAAATATCAAATCCATACATAAATAAAAAGACTAAGTAATTATCTAATTTACGTACATGGCATAGTCATGAGATGGCTCTGATACCAATTGTAGGAAAATTAATCGGTAAAAACGTATCAGAGTGGCGCAGCGGAACAATAAAAATTTTTAGATCGATAAATATCTCATGATGCCATATACAATAAACCAACAACAATTAAAACTCATACCTCAAGGACGCCAATCTGCAGGAGGAGAATGACCGGAGGTTTCAACCAACTAGCCTTCTCTACTATTCTCCAATTCCCGAATGGCTGAGTGTGTGGGCACTCTGAACCTCGATCGGTATGCTAGCACTGCTAGTCTTCTTCCGACTACCTAGATCTCTAAAGAACTTTATTGTCACGGTGGGCTGTGCAATAATAAGCCTGCTCACCTGAGAGTCTGTGGTCTAAGAGAACTGGAGTGGCAGGACCTCTATTTATAGACCTGCATGAGGTGATTCTCTGAATTCGAATTAGATTAGGAAAAGATATTCTCCCTTATCCATAACCATAAAATCTAAATTTTCCAAGGGAAAATCCCAACAATAAAATTCAGCCATTATGGGATAAATCCAATCCAAATCTAAACAAGATTTTAACTAGAATTTTATCTCCCTTTTTCAACCAAAAAATCTGAAATTTCCTAGGAAATTTTTCCTCCAAAAATTCGGCCATATTTAGGATAAGGGAGAATCAAAATTCCACTAGGATTTTCAAGCTTGAATCTTATCTCATCCTTATCCAAAATAACCGAATTTTCCTAGGAGATTTTCTCCATAATTTCGGCCACTTTTCAGGGAGGAGAGAATCCAAATTCAACTGGTATTGAAACTTGAATTTTTCCCTTGAACCTTATCCACAAAAACCGAAATTCCATTGAGGATAATCCTCAAAATTTCGCCCACTATTTGTTAGGATTTGGATTCAAAATTCAAGTAGGATTCTAACAAGATTATCCTCTCCAAATCCAACTCAAATTCGAATTTCAAACTTTGTGGATTTTCCACAACAAATTCGCATCCCACTTGGACTGTGATTCAAAATTTGAATTTCAAATTTCAAATTCAAATTTCAAATTCAAATTTCAAATTTCAAATTTCAAACTTCAAATTCGAATTTCAAATTCAAATTTCAAATTCGAATTTCAAATTCAAATTTCAAATTCAAATTTCAAATTCGAATTTCAAATTCAACTTTCAAATTTCAAATTTCAAAATTCAAATTTCAAAATCCACAAAACAGTTGTGTTTCAAATTCTTGTTCTTATGGATAATTTTCTACAACTCCAATCCAATCTCAAATAAAATCATGGCAACTTTATTTAGAGTTCGAATAATTATGTACTCTATTATCCAAAACAAAATCTAAATCCAACTGGAGAGAATCTTGTCTACCATCCTAATCCTGTGTCATCACCATCCATGCATAATAAACCAACCAATAGCATACACAAATCAATTTGCCAAACGTTAAGGAATTATGTGGAGCTAGTAGAGGGACTGATTGGACATATATAATCGGGCTCCCGCAAATCCATATGATCATCATTCTTTACCGAACAACTCAATCATATGATTACTAGTTTCAGAGTCACACCACTATAAACCTGAAACTGAACTCCCAATTATATACCGTATTACGTAAGCCTGTGACGAGCTACTATCCAATGACCTTGTCATGTATACAAAACCTTCATATGATATCCATGATCAGCCTTAGGTCAAAGTCTATTCAATCCTACTGATCAGGCTATCTTAAAGTTCCATTATACTACCGAATAAAGAAAATGATTATTCACCATATGTGAATAAGAAGTCATCCGCCCAGTAGACGACCCAAGGCCTTGTCCATTTTCACATTCAGTATAATGCCTTTAAGAGGATACCTTTAACTCCTTAGAGCTATGATTCCGATATCTGCAAACAAACCCTTTATCGTATACAAGTCATGCACCCAACAAACCGGTCTATAAGCTTACTACCTCTGAGACGCTTTAGCCATTGGAACATCAAAGTACACAAGTCATATACATGAAGTAGTTCATTTACTCAGGATTAAGGTTATTGCACAATGAATGTCAAAAGCAGATTGGTCCACTCATAGCGGACTGCGTAGATTAATCACACTTTAGTCTCGGTCTAATATGTCACCACCAAGCAACATATCTATGTCTCTACTTGGGAGTCCAACTCCAGACAGTCAAGACAAACCATCCCCTCCAAGGCTTTAGACAACATAATAGTCTTAACATGAGTGAGATGCTCGGTCTAACCCCATAGACTACAGACCATAGTTTAGACCGCTAACTTTAGAACATTGTCTACAAAAGTCCATTACATGCAACGTTCTAATAGTTTTAACCCAAGCAGTCAGTGAGCTATATTTGCTTACATTTACTTTAACATGTAAATAAAATTAGGACAGAAAGTAATGTAATGAATAACCTCTATATACAATTTTATTATCCAGTTCTAAATAAATACATCAAAATGTCTCTAATGCTTAGGGCATTTCCTAACACTAAAAGTCATTCCTATAGGGTCTTTTGCATACCCTAATTTGTCAGTAAATTTATGGGACACAAAGGAATGTGTGCACATGCCACGTGGTTAAATATAGAAATCTAACCTATAACCACGTTGGATGTTCTTGCTTTAGCATCTTCCTTGGTAAAAACTATAACACGAGCATCTGGCCGTGAGGTCTGTTCTGGGCATTCAGGCCATACTGGCGGCACTCCAGAAGGCCCTTTAGTCCTCCCCTGTAAGGCATGAGCTTGAGGTGGTTGTTGACGTTGAGGATATTATTGATGCTGTTGCACTGGCCCTGAAATATTTTGGCGGTTCATTGGACAATTCTTTGCAAAATGCCCTTCTCTTCCACACTGATAGCATGCAATAATGCCCATTTTGCATTGGCCTAGATGCCTCCTTCCACACTTAGCACATGTGGGAAAACTCGGCCCTCTGCCCTGACTGGTCTTTTGTTGTTGATTACGGGTATCTTGACTTCTGTTCCTTGAAAAAATTCCTTTTCTTTTGCCCTGCTATTATTGGGAGCTTGAAGGTTGGACTGGTTTGGTCTACTCTGGCTAGATTTATTACCTTGTCCTGTCTACATCCCTACTTGTGCTGATTTGGCAAGGATCTTCTCTTTTTTTTTTTTTTTTGCTTCCCAAACTTTTTCTCTTTCCTTTTTCTGCCTGAGCAAGTGATATTCAACCCTGAGGGCTCTGCTTACATAGTCTGCCACTAAGTAGGCAATATTGGCCCACTATCCACTACTACGACTATTTCTAGCCTAAACATGCCAATCATCTTCTGAATCTTTTCTCTTTCAGTTGGCACCATATAAGGAAATAACCGGGATAACTGATCAAATCTCCTGCATACTTCACTCACAGACTGGTTCCCCTGTTTCAGTTCAGCAAACTCTTTTTATTGGCAGCAAAGAGCAGCTGGATCATTGTATTTCTGGTTGAATTCCTCTAGAAACTCATCCCAAGTCATTGTGGTCATGTCCCTCTCATACGAACGGTGTCCCACTAGAAACGGGTATCATTTCTCAACACAAAGGACGCATACAAAATCTTCTCTTGATCAGTTAAATTCATGAAGTCAAGGATCTTTTGCAGCGAAGAAAGCCACTCCTCTGCCTCAAGTTGGTCAATCGAACCCTCAAACTCCAGCAGTTTCATCCGGCAGAATCATTCATATAAGGGTTCTTGATTCACCCTCGGTTGAGGCTGCTGAACTTCTGGAATGACTGGTGGCTCTGCTAGTACCGTTTCAGCTGCCTGGGGAGCATTGCCCTCTTCTTGGGCCTGTCTTTGTTGTTCCATAGTGGATAGTCGTTGTCGTAGTTTAGCATTTTCTTTTATTTGGTTTTTGAGGAGAGCTTGTACTTCCTCCAACCTATCAGCTAGTGTAGGGTGTCGGCCTCTTCTTGCACTCATTTTGATCTCTTTCTTCTAACCTTACAAAATAATCAAAAAATAGATTTTTCCATAATTAATTTTGGAATTTTGAGTAGGAATTTTAACATGTCATTTACTGCAAAACGTACACCACAAAACATTTCATGTCATTCCATAGTGCTTTCGTACATCATACATAGAATACATAACATTAGATCTATTATAAACACGTCTGTCTTAGCTTTTCCACATACATATATATATATACATATTTACAAATGGGGTATATCTGCACTCTTTTTAGAATTCAACTATCCTATTCATTTTGGCCCAACGAAAATTCCTTGGGGTCTTCATCCTCTTCATCGAAATCATCACCGGTAGTCATTCCCTGATTACGAGTTACATTCCGTCCTTGTTGTGATGGACCAGCCTCGTGGTCATTGGGTATCGGTGGTGGTCCATATAAACATGTCAGTACCCCTTCTTCATGAGTTTGCTCCCATTAGTGCTTTTCCAAACATTCTTGTAACTGTGTTCTCTCAATTCTAATGGCATTAGCGACGAAATCACGTCTAGGAATGGAATGATGTAGGCTCACTCTGCGCTTCAACTTTGGGGTGAGTCCTTTCCAAAAAATTTCACAGAAATCTTCATTAGAAAAGTTTGGGAGTGGGCACCTCTTAATAACATTCTCATCAAAGAGTACTGCATATGTCAACACCGTATCTCCAGGTGTCATCTGAAATCTCTCTACTCTCTAAAGATAATCCCTCATATCCATTATCCGAGGTAATGATGGTGAGGGTGTGCTCTCCTCTCTAACCAGAGGATCTGGAGTCGTCTCTCAGCTTCTTCAAATGAATTGCTGTCTCATGGTCATGTAGAAATCAGCCCAGCTAAGCCTTAGCAATGCCTCTTGATCGCAGTATTCCCAATAAACTCGGGCGTCTCCTTGAAAAGTACTTACTGTGAGAATGACCCAATAATCTCTGTTGATATCGCATGATCAACAAATTAGTTCCACAGTGTGTAGCCAATCGTGTACTTGTGGTGACTGACGTCCTCCATCAAAATTAGGAGGCAAGCAAGCTCTAAATGCCCAAGTAGCCTTGGCAGAAACTCTCAAACTGATATGGTCTCGTCTGCCAACTACTGTATATCAACTACTATAGGTGGGGGATGGCGTACTGTTGGAGGGGTTGGTGCCCTAGCAGTCTTTGGTACCTCGGCTTTGGGAATAGTAGGGTTTGGCAGGGCCGGAGAGCATACTGTCTATTGTCGGGGCAGGGATAGTCTAATTATGGGTCTGGTCCACACCCTTAGAGGACCCCTAACTCGATATGGATATGGTCGATAATAAAGTGGCCTCGTCATCTAGCTCTTACACATGGTTCACTTCACATAAATAAACATGCTACTAATTGTAAAAATAAACTTAACTTACTTGAATGGACGAACGGGATGCGCATCAGGCCTTGAGGGACATGGTCAATTACTCTGATACCAACTGTGGTAGCCCGCTCTGTATTGAGGCTACAGTACTAGCATAGTAGAGCTTAAAGTCTGCTATGGTAGACCGTTACCTCAATGGGTCACCGGTAACTCACTTATAATTTGTTCTAGTTAGATTACCATTTGTAGTTTAAAATTTTCTTTTGTTCTGAAAACTGGGGATTTTTTTAAAACTATTTGTGACTGTAAACTATAAAAACATAAACATCATAAAGCATGAGATAAAGTATGGTCATACTTGTCATACATAATTTACATCATGATATATTTTCAAAATATAATTCAAAATATGCTCTCAAAACATCACTCTAAATCTGCTTAGCAGAAAACATCAGTAGGACCATTCCCCTCGCCTAACCCTAGGGGCAGATGCAATCCCGCTCCTCGTCCATCCACTGTCTACTGGTGTACAGGCTTCTTACCTGTAACATGAATAACCTTGTGAGTGACAGGCTCAGCAAGTTCAAACAAACATGCGGAGCATAAATCATAAAATCACAAAAAGTACTATTTATATGAATAGTAACTTTGACTTTTGATCATGAATAGTAAGGTTGACGTTGATCGATACTATTCATGTCAACTCGGGTTGAAGCTTCTACACATACAGTTAGTATGTTTTATACTCAATTATGACAGTCCTTAAGTCTTAATTCTTTATCTGATACTGAATTCTGATATTGGGCCCCTGAATTGGTCGTACCATAGTATGCGCATAACTGAGAGGGACTCTGGGAGTGACTCACTGGCCAATCCTCTACAGTCTAAATACATCAGATTTCCAAACCCGGGACGTATCACCATCAGTTTGGAGTCCTATCATAACTGAATTTAAAAAACCTCCACCTGTGTAGGAGGCCAGTACGCCAATACTGATTTCGTTACTGATTTTCTAGTGGTTCCTGACTGGTGGCAGTTACGCTGCCTCCAGGGTCTAGAACTCTTTAAATTATGTTCTGCATCTTATTATTTTACTTCTTATGTTAGTGTGCAAACAGCACCTGACTACTAAATCTTCTGTCATACATATCACATAAGCATACTGAGTAAATTCATGCTGCAGACAAATAAATGTCTGAACTTATAGATATTTTACTAGCAGTTCCTTTCCTGTGTCAACTGGCTTCCTTAAATCACCTTTTGGTTGATTTCCTATAATCGAAATAGATCACGGTCATTTTACTATTCATTTCATAACTAAAATACGGTGAAAATATAAAATTTCTGATTTGGGTTCTTAATTATTCTTTTGGGATTTATATTTTCAATTTTGTAATTATTGTGCTAAGTAAAATACTATTCAGGGTCTTAATATCACTTTTCTGAACTTTTTGACAAAATGACCGCTTTGCCCCTAACTTTTGGTAAAATGACCATTTCGTCCTTAGCGGGATTTTCCCTCGTTTTTCTGACTTATGGCTCTATTTTAGCCTTTAGAAATTTAATAAAATCATTCTGAGGCTTTTACAGCCTTTTTCTAGTAATTTAGAAAATTTTGGTTAAAATGACCAATTTGCCCCTGACGGGACTAGAGACCAAAAAATTTCCGTTTTAACATTTTATCTAGGTTTTCTGATTCAAAAACTCATAAAATAACTTTTCTTTGGTTTTACTGAGCTTTTACGACATTTTCTGCCAAAACGCTCGGGTTACTATTCACCTAACCCTCAAGTGGTACTATTCTGACCCTCGGGGTCGTTTCTCGTTTTTCTAGCCTTTCGGGACCTCAAATGACCATTTCACTACTTATGTAATCTTTCGTTATTCTCTTCTCAAGCTTAGGTTCCTGAGGGGGCTCGGTTTTCGGTTCCCAACCCTATTTTTACCCCTCGTTTACTAAATTGCCCTTCGAGCGTCCTGAAAATTTCGGCAGCATTTCCGCTGAAATTCTAATTTCCCGACATTTAGGAAACGTCTCAAAACCATCTATCATATTCTACCCTACCAAGTATTATACCACAAACCTAATTTTACGTAAAAGTTACAAACTTTTTACGTAAATTTACACAATAAAACTTACTCATTTCTAGCAGGATTTTAACCCGTTCTTTATCATTTTTAGGCCCGGTTTTATACACCATTTACATATTCACATAGCTCTATCAAACTTCTCAATTTCACTAAACCTACACACGGTTTTTATTGCAAAAACACGTGCCAAAATTTAATTTTTTTCCTTATTCCTCACTGTATGTATCATTTCATTACACATCAACATAATTTATAAATCTAAAACATTACCACAACAAATAAAATTTTCCATCCTCACCCCTTCCTTTAGCCCACGGATTTCTTAAAAAAAATCCAACAAAATTATGTTTTTTTTTTCTTTTTTCTAATGCATAACAATGCCACCTTTAAAAACCAAATTCAACAACACAAAACCCCCAATTTTTCTATTCCTTCCCCACGGATTTTCACAAAATAAACAACACAAAATTTTGTGTTTTTCAATTTCATTTTATCCATTTCTTTCATTTCATTTCCACATAACTTTCAACATCAAAAACCATGCAAAGCAACACCGAAATTTTCATCATTTCAAACTCTAATAACCCACAGTTTTTGGCGAACAAAATGCACCTAAACATAACTTTTCATGTTTTAATCACTCACCATTAACACCCTTTAAAGCAAAAATTCCTCAAACAAAAGCTGATTTTTCTCACTTCAAATTAGCCCATAACACACGGATTTTCTTCATGAAAAACAAGAAGAAATCATACCAACATAGAAGGTTACCTTGCTTGCTTGATAACTTGAACTTTGTGATGAATTTTCACAGTTTCTTGCACTAAACTTGAAGAAATTTTTCTAGTTTCAATGGGGAAGGTGCACAACAGCAGTGGAGGCTGTGTAGGAAATAAATCGATAAAAACGTATCAGAGTAGTGCAGTAGAACAATAAAAATTTTTCAAGATCGTTAAATATCTAATGATGCCATATACAATAAATCAACAACAATTTAAACTCATACCTCAAGGACACCAATCTTGCAGGAGGAGAATGACCGGCAAACTTTAACCAACTAGCCTTCTCTACTATTCTACAATTCCAAAATGGCTGAGTGTGTGGGCACTCTGAACCTCGATCGGTATGCTAGCACTGCTAGTCTTCTTTTGACCACCCAGATCTCTAAAGAACTTATTGTCACAGTGAGTTATGCAACAATAAGCCTGCTCACCTGAGAGTCTGTGGTCTGAGAGAACTAGAGTGGCAGGACCTCTATTTATAGACTAGCGTGAGGTGATCCTCTGAATTCGAATTGGATTATGAGAAGATATTCTCCCTTATCCACACCAAAAAATTTGAATTTATCAAGGCCAAATCCCAACTAGAAAGTTCGGCCACTTTAGGATTTTTTCATTCAAAATTCAAACAGGATTTTAACTAGAATTTTATCTCCTCTTAACCAACCAAAAATCCGAAAATCACTTTAGGATTTTTCTCAAATATTTTCTGCCACAAAAAGTAAGGGAAGAATCAAAATTCCACTAGGATTTTCAAGCTTGAATCTTATCTCATCCTTATCCAAAATAACCGAAAACCTCCTAGGATTTATCCTCAAAAAATTCGGCCATAATCAGGGAGGAGAGAATCCAAATTCAACTGAGATTGAAACTTGAATTTTTCCCTGAATCTTATCCATAAAAAATCTAAAAATTCCATGGGGATAATCCTCAAAATTTTCAACCATGTTTATTAGGATTTGAATTCAAATTCAAGTAGGATTCAAACAAGATTTTCCTCTCCATATCCAATTCAAATTCGAATTTCATCCCTATGGATTTGCCACAAAAAATTTGAATCATACTTGGACTGTGATTCAAAATTTGAATTTCAAATTTCAAATTCAAATTTCAAATTCAAATTTCAAATTTCAAAATTCAAATTTCAAATTTCAAAATCCACAAAACAGTTGTATTTCAAATTCTTGTTCTCATGGATAATTTTCTACAACTCCAATTCAATCTCAAATAAAATCATCGCAACTTTATTTGGAGTTCAAAAATTATGTACTTTATTATCCAAAATAAAATCTGAATTCAACCAGAGAGAATCTTGTCCACCATCCTAATCCTATGTCAACACCATCCATGCATAATCAACTAGCCAATAGCATACGCAAATCAATTTGTCAAATGTTAAGGAATTATGTCGAGCTAGTAGAGGGACTAATTGGACATATATAATTGGGCTCCTGCAAATCCATATGATCATCATTCTTTACCAAACAACTCAATCATATGATCACTAATTTCAGAATCACACCACTATAAACCTGAGACTGAACTCCCAATTATATACCGTATTACGTAAGCCTGTGACAAGCTATCATCCAATGACCTTATCATGTATGCAAAACCCTCATATAATATCCATTATCAGCCTTAGGTCAAAGTCCGTTTAATCCTACTGATCAGGCTATCTTAAAGTTCCATTATACTACCGAATAAAGAAAATGATTATTCACCATATGTGAATAAGAAGTCATCCGCCCAGCAGACGACCCAAGGCCTTGTCTATTTTCACATCCAGTATAATGCCTTTAAGAGGACACCCTTAACTCCTTATTAGAGCTATGATTCCGATATCTGTAAACGACCCTTCATCGTATACAAGTCATGCACCCAACGAACCGGTCTATAAGCTTACTACCTCTAAGACGCTTTAGCCATTGGAACATCAAAGTACACAAGTCATATACATGAAGCTGTTCATCTACTCAGGATTAAGGTTACTGCACAATGAACATCAAAAGCAGATTGATCCACTCAAAGCGAACTTCGTAGATCAATCACGTTTTAGTCCCGGTCTAATATGTCACCACCAATCAACATATCTATGTCTCTACTTGGGAGTCCAGCTCCAGATAGTCAAGGCAAACCATCCCCACCATGGCTTTAGACAACATAATAGTCTTAACATGAGCTAGATGCTCGATCTAACCCCATAGACTACAGACCTTAGTTTAGACCACTTACTTTAGAACATTGTCTTCTCACATACAAAATTCCATTGCATACAACATTCTGATAGTTTAAACACAAGCAGTCAAGAAGCCATATTCGCTTACATTTACTTTAACATATAAATAAAATGAGGACAGACAGCAATGTAATGAATAACCTCTATACATAATTTTATTATCCAATTCAAAATAAATACATCAAAATGTCTCTAATGCTTAGGGCATTTCCTAATAGGCTGAAAACCATATTTTTTTCTCGTTTCTAAGTGCCTAAACCATGTACTTAAGCAGCTAAAAAGGAGGGACTAAGTTACAATTGATTTAAGGGCATTTTAGCAAGCTTTTTGTGTCATTTTTCTACTCTTTGGGGGCTATTTTGCAATTAGACAAAAATTGGCAGATTTTTTTTTAATTTTGGTCCCAAAATCCGCCACTTACAAGCCCTAGAAACCTCTTGAAAATTTGCTTAAGCTTCCTTTGACTTTTCTTGTTGACTTTGAATCCTAACCATTGAATTTCCTTGACTTTAAAACCTAGCCCTTGGATTGGAATGTATCCTTACATCCTTTCAAAGATTTACACCCAATATTTGACTCCTCATATATATTTAGGGTCAAACTTTTGACAAAAAGCCAAACCGAATATTTTTGCACCGAAATCGAGTAGACGAAGTCCTGAGGCTGTCCGCGCGATCAATTTTCCTTATTTCACTCCGGTGTGCCTAAAAATCAATACCGTAAGTATTTTGTCTTTTAGTGGTTTACAATATATTTTCAAAATTTTCGAAACTGAAAAGGCCTATTTTGTCCGATTTCGATTCGGTAAAATTTTTCATTTCTTATCACACTCTTGTTAGCATTGTTCGAATATTTCTTCACATTCTAAATAGTATTAAAGCATACATTTTACGGTTTTACACATAAAAATCATTAAGTAGACAAGTTATACAAAATTTCCAGAAATAGTAAAATTTCTCGATTATGACAGTAAAGCTCAGTCCTAGGTACGTAGAAACTTTCGAGATAATAGAGAAAGTCAAGAAGGTGGCTTATAGATTAGCACTTCCTCCTGAGTTAGCTACGGTGCATGACATCTTTCATGTCTTGATACTAAAAAAGTACGTGCCAGATAGCTCCCATGTTCAGAGCCAAGAACAGATCAGAGTGCGTGACGATCTAACGTACGAGGAGAAACCCGTGCAGATCCTAGCCAGAGAAGAGAAAGTACTTAGGAATAAAGTAATACCACTAGTAAAAGTGTTGTGGCATAATCATAGTGTTGAGGAAGCCATATTGGAACGGGAAGAAGACGTGAAAGAGACTTCTCGGAATTATTCCAATTTTTGAGGACAAAAATTTTGTAAGGAGGGCAGGTTGTAATGACCCCCTTGTTCATGAAACCTAATTACTATGTAATAAGTAATTAAGTTAATGAATACAGTATAATTTTCCCAGTTTGAATGAATTAAACGAGCACAGAAATGTTTAATTACTATTCATATAGTGAAAGGGACAAACGAGAGTAAGATTGGTTCACCTTAGTACATATGAGTGTGCGTGTGAGACATGCAGTATCAAGAAATTGGTCCAGACGACCATTTCTTGATACAAAATTGATGAGCTAGTAATCAGTATGCTTAGACTAGTCATTAGTGATAATTGCCCTGATATGTGTATAGTATCGAGAAAAGTGGTCCAGATGACCTCTTATCGCCAAGAAACTGACAAAATCGGAGTCAAAACGCTCAGAGTAGTCAGTTAAATAGAGAATAATGAATAGTAAAATGTAGATACGTAGTTGCAAGTTAATGGCCAAGATGACTTTAATTTGACATAAAATTGATATATCTATAGTTAGCATGCTAAATTTGGTTAATTGAGCACAAAACGTGAAATTTTGTTTGAGAGATACGTAGTATCGAGAAAGGGGTCAAGACGACCATTTCTCATCCCGAAACCGATATATTTAGATTCAATATGCTCAAATTAGTCATTTGAGCGCAAAACACGTTTTTCGAGGTGGGAACATACAGTACCTGAAAAATAGTCCAGACGACCTCAGATGGACGTAAAACTGATAAATTTGAAATCAGCACATCTAAATTAGTCAAGATAGACTGTGTTTGCAATTTCACACGAAAAAGCCTCATTATGCATGCGCAGTGTCAAAACAGTGTTGACACAACCACAGTATTGTAAATAAACAGATATTAGGGGACATGTTAAGAGCTTGCATCCTAGATTTTAAGGGAAAGTGGGATTAGATGCAACCCTTGATCGAGTTCTCATATAGCAAAAGCTACCGTTCCTCGATCGGGATGGCACCATACGAGGCGCTTTATAGAAGAAAATGCAGATCTCTAGTTCATTGGTACGAGACCGGAGAGAAATGACTAGTTAGCACGAACATCATCAAGAATACCACGGTAGACATGAAACTGATACGAGAAACGTTAGTTAAAACACACAGTTGAAAGAAGAATTTTACCAATAAGCACCGTAGATCCCTCGAGCTTCAAGTAAAGGACTCGGTCTTTCTCAAAGTCGCACCCATGAAAGGGGTAATGCGCTTAGAAAAGAAAGTAAAGCTCAGTCCTAGGTATGTAGGACCTTTTGAGATAATAAAGAAATTCAGGAAGGTGGCTTATAGATTAGCACTTCCTCCCGAGTTAGCTTCAGTGCATGACATCTTTCACGTCTCGATGCTGAAGAAGTACATACCAGACAGCTCCCATGTTCGGAGCTAAGAACCGGTCGGAGTGCATGCCGATCTGATGTACGAGGAGAAACCTGTGTAGATCCTAGCTAGAGAAGAGAAAGTACTTAGGAATAAGGTAATACCACTGGTAAAAGTGTTGTGGCAGAATCATAATGTTTAGGAAGCCATATTGGAACTGGAAGAAGACATGAAAGAGACTTCCCGGAATTATTCCAATTTTTAAGGATGAAAATTTTGTAAGGAGGGTAGGTTGTAATGACCCCCATATTCATAAAACCTAATTATTATGTAATAAGTAATTAAGTTAATGAATACAGTATAATTTTCCCAGTTTGAATGAATTAAACGGGTGCAGAAACAATTAATTACTATTCATGTAGTGAAAGGGACAGACGAGAGTGAGATCCATTCACCTTAGTACATATGAGTATGCATGTGAGGCATGCAGTATCAAGAAACCAGTCTAGCTGACCATTTCTTGATACAAAACTGATGAGCTAGTCATTAATACGCTCATACTGGTCATCTAAGTACAATAGCGATAATTGCCCTGATAGATGTATAGTATCGAGAAAAGTGATCCAAATGACCTCTTCATGCCAAGAAACTGACAAAATCAGAGTCAGAACTCTTAGACTAGTCAGTTAAGCAGAGAACAGTGAATAGTAAAATATAGATACGCAGTGTCAGGTTAATGGCCAAGACGCCTTAATTTGACATAAAACTGATATATCTATAGTCATCATGCTCAATATGGCCAATTGAGCACAGAACATGAAATTTTGTTTAAGAGATATGCAGTATCGGGTAAGGGGTCAAGACGACCATTTCTCATCTCGAAACAGATATATTTAGACTTACTATGTTCAAATTAGTTAATTGAGCGCAAAACACGTTTTCCGAGGTGGGAACATACGGTACTTGAAAATCGGTCCCGATGACCTAGGATGGATGTAAAACTGATAAATTTGAAATTAGCACATCCAAATTAGTCAGGATAGACTGTGTTTGCAATTTCACATGAAAAAGCCTCATTATGCATGCGCAGTGTCAACACAGTGTAAACACAACTATAGTAATGTAAATGAACAGTAAAATAGATATAGAATAGGCTCATAGGCACTATAACCCAACTAGGAATGAACGGTATAAAGATCGGATTAAGAAAATCCAATTTCGGTCAAAATCTAGAACACCGTCGAAAAAAGATTGAACACCGTCAAAGGAAATTCGGCTGTGAAGATTGTAGGAAAATAAACTGGTAAAAACGTATCAGAGTGGCGCAGCGGAACAATAAAAATTTTTTTAGATCGTTAAATATCTCATGATGCCATATACAATAAATCAACAACAATTAAAACTCATACCTCAAGGACGCCAATGAACAGGAGGCGAGTGACTGGAGGCTTCAACCAACTAGCCTTCTCTACTATTCTCCAATTCCCGAATGGCTGAGTGTGTGGGCACTCTGAACCTCGATCGGTATGCTAGCACTGCTAGTCTTCTTCCGACCACCCAGATCTCTAAAGAACTTTATTGTCACGATGAGCTGTGCAACAATAAGCCTGCTCACCTGAGAGTCTGTGGTCTGAGAGAACTGGAGTGGCAGGACCTCTATTTATAGACCTGCATGAGGTGATTCTCTGAATTCGAATTGGACTAGGAAAAGATTTTCTCCCTTATCCAAACCAAAAAATCCGAATTTTCCAAGGGAGAATCTCCACAATTAAATTCGGTTTTTCTAGATAAATCCAATCCAAATCTTAACAAGATTTTAGCTAGAATTTTATCTCCCTTTTCCAACCAAAAAATCCGAAATTCACAAGGAGAAAATCCTCCAAATTTTCGGCCACTTTTAGGATAAGGGAGAATCAAAATTCCACTAGGATTTCTCAAGCAAAATCTCATCTTAACCTTATCCAAAAATAACCGAATTTCCTAGGATTAGGGATCCAAAATTTCGGCCACTTTTGGGAGGAGAGAGAAACCAAATTCAACTAGGATTGAAGCTTGAATATTCCCTTGAATCTTATCCACAAAATCCGAAATCTTTCATGAGGATTATCCTCAAAATTTCGTCCCTTATTTGTTGGGATTTGGATTCAAAATTCAAGTAGGATTCTAACAAGATTATCCTCTCCAAATCCAACTCAAATTCGAATTTCAAACCTTGTGGATTTTCCACAACAAATTCGAATCCTACTTGGACTGTGATTCAAAATTTGAATTTCAAATTTCAAATTCAAATTTCAAATTCAAATTTCAAATTTCAAATTTCAAATTTCAAATTTAAATTTCAAATTCAAATTTCAAATTCGAATTTCAAATTCAAATTTCAAATTCAAATTTCAAATTCAAAATTCAAATTTCAAATTTCAAAATTCAAATTTCAAATTTCAAAATTCAAATTTCAAATTCCACAAAACGGTTGTGTTTCATATTCTTGTTCTCATGGATAATTTTCTACAACTCCAATCCAATCTCAAATAAAATCATGGCAACTTTATTTGGAGTTCGAATAATTGTGTACTCTATTATCCAAAACAAAATCTGAATCCAACCGGAGAGAATCTTGTCTACCATCCTAATCCTGTGTCATCACCATCCATGCATAATAAACTAGCCAATAGCATACACAAATCAATTTGCCAAACGTTAAGGAATTATGTGGAGCTAGTAGAGGGACTGATTGGACATATATAATCGGGCTCCCGTGATTCCATATGATCATCATTCTGTACCGAACAACTCAATCATATGATCACTAATTTCAGAGTCACACCACTATAAACCTGAAACTGAACTCCCAATTATATACCGTATTACGTAAGCCTGTGACGAGCTACCATCCAATGACCTTGTCATATATGCAAAACCCTCATATGATATCCATGATCAGCCTTAGGTCAAAGTCCGTTTAATCCTACTGATCAGGCTATCTTAAAGTTCCATTATACTACCGAATCAAGTAAATGATTATTCACCATATGTGAATAAGAAGTCATCCGCCCAGCAGACGACCCAAGGCCTTGTCCATTTTCACATTCAGTATAATGCCTTTAAGAGGATACCTTTAACTCCTCAGAGCTATGATTCCGATATCTGCAAACAAACCCTTCATCGTATACAAGTCATGCACCCAACGAACCGGTCTATAAGCTTACTACCTCTGAGACGCTTTAGCCATTGGAACATCAAAGTACACAAGTCATATACATGAAGTAGTTCATTTACTCAGGATTAAGGTTATTGCATAATGAACGTCAAAAGCAGATTGATCCACTCATAGCGGACTACGTAGATCAATCACGCTTTAGTCCCGGTCTAATATGTCACCACCAAGCAACATATCCATGTCTCTACTTGGGAGTCCAGCTCCAGACAGTCAAGACAGACCGTCCCCTCTAAGGCTTTAGACAACATAATAGTCTTAACATGAGTTAGATGCTCGGTCTAACCCCATAGACTACAGACCATAGTTTAGACTGCTAACTTTAGAACATTGTCTTCTCGCATACAAAAATCCATTGCATGCAACGTTCTAACAGTTTTAACACAAGCAGTCAGTGAGCCATATTTGCTTACATTTACTTTAACATGTAAATAAGACGAGGACAGATAGCAATGTAATGAATAACCTCTAAGTATAATTTTATTATCCAGTTCAAAATGAATACATCAAAATGTCTCTAATACTTAGGGCATTTCCTAACAATCTCCCACTTGCCCTAAGCCAGTAGATGTGCCATGTTACGCATCCCCATCGCCTCTACATGCCTCTCAAAGCTTCTAGCTACCAAAGTCTTAGTAAAGGGATCAGCGATGTTGTCCTCGGACGCGATCTTACATACATCCACTTGTCCTGTCTCCACATGCCCTCTAATAATGTGATACCTCCGATCGATGTGCTTGGTCCTCTTGTGGTGCCGAGATTCCCTTGTGTTGGCTATAGCCCCTGTATTATCACAGTAAAGTGTGATAGGCTTGTCAACACCCGGAATGACCTCAAGGTCTCTAAAGAACTTGCGGAGCCAAACCGCTTCTTTAGATGCCTCAGCCGCAGCCACATACTCAGCCTCCATAGTAGAGTCAGCTGTGCAGCCCTGCTTCACGCTCCTCCACACAATGGCGCCTCCTCCGAGTAAAAACACTGATCCAGATGTCGATTTCCTCGAATCCTTACAAGTCTGGAAGTCTGAGTCCGTGTATCCTACGGGTGTTAGGTCCCCTCCAGAATACACTAGCATATAATCCCTCGTTCTCTTAAGATACTTGAGTATATGCTTTACTGCTTGCCAGTGCTTGGTTCCAGGATTCGCTTGATATCGACTCACCATACCTACTGCAAAACATATGTCCGGGCGAGTGCAAAGCATAGCGTACATAAGGCTACCCACAGCGGATGCATAAGGGACCTTACTCATACGCTCTCTTTCTTCCGATGTCTTTGGACAGTCATCCAATGAAAGAGTTAAACCGGCAATAGAAGGTTGTGAGCCTTTCTTTGCCTCTAGCATTGCATATTTGTCAATTATTTTATCTATGTATGAAGCTTGGGATAACGCTATCATTTTGTTCTTTCGATCTCTGAAGAGACGAATGCCTAGAACATAATTAGCTTCTCCCAAGTCCTTCATGTCAAACTGTTGGTGTAACCAAAGCTTGACCGATGATAAGTTCCCTACATCATTCCCAATGAGTAGTATATCATCGACATAGAGTATCAGAAAGACCACTTTTCCATCCTTAATACGTTTATAAACACAAGGTTCATCAACGTTCTGCTCAAAACCAAATGTCTTAATCGCTTGATCAAACCTCTGGTTCCATGAGCGGGATGCCTGCTTTAATCCATAAATGGATCTAAGCAACTTGCAGACTTTCCTATCTTGGCCTTTTGCTACGAACCCTTCGGGCTGTATCATATAGATACACTCTTCAAGATGGCCATTTAAGAATGCCGTCTTGACATCCATTTGCCAGATCTCGTAATCGAGAGCCGCAGCAATGGATAGAAGAATACGGATAGACTTAAGCATAGCAACAGGCGAAAAGGTTTCCTCGTAATCGATTCCAGCCTTTTGCGTGTATCCCTTTGCAACCAGTCTAGCTTTGAAAGTTTCCACTCTCCCTTCCGCATCCTTCTTTCTTTTGTAGACCCATTTGCATCCAATGGGTTTTATCCCATCCGGCAAATCTACAAGTTCCCAAACAGAGTTGGATTTCATAGAATCCATCTCATTGTTCATAGCCTGTTTCCAAGATCTTGAATCAACATCCTTTATAGCTTCATCATATGTGACCGGATCTTCCTCATGCTCATGAGCCTCGGCCTGGTATACCTCAGCATCATACATAAAGAAATTAGGTTTCTTAGAAACCCTCCCACTACGACGAGGCACCCTAAATTGTTGATCGTCTGCAGGTCTTTCACTGGAACTCGGACTTGCGTCCAAGACCGAAATCTGTGGAGCAGTTCTTTCACCCGATAACTCCTCTAGCACCACTTTGCTTCGAGGCTTAAAGTCATTCATGTGACTTTCCTCCAAGAATGTCGCATGGGTTGAGACAATGACCTTTTGTTCCTTCGGGTTATAGAACAGACCTCCTTTAGTTCCTTTTGGATACCCTACAAACATGCACAATTCTGATCTTGGTTCCAACTTCTTCGCATCCCCATCCAGTACATGTGCCGGGCAGCCCCATATTCTCATATGTCCAAGGGAGGGCTTCCTGCCACGCCACAATTCATACGGAGTTCTAGGAATTGATTTGCTCGGAACCTGGTTCAGAATATAGCACGCTGTTTGTAAAGCATGTCCCCAAAATGATAATGGCAGCGTTGAGTAACTCATCATGGACCGTACCATATCCAATAAGGTCCTGTTTCTCCTTTCGGCTACACCATTCTGTTGTGGAGTACCAGGTGCAGTCAATTGAGATAATATCCCATTCTCTACAAGATGTCCTAGAAATTCATCGGAGAGGTATTCGCCACCTCGATCAGATCGAAGTGTCTTTATGGATTTATCCAATTGCTTTTCCACTTCCGCACGATACTCTTTGAACTTGTCAAAGGTTTCGCTCTTGCGGTGCATCAGATACACATATCCATACCTCGAGTAATCATCTATGAAAGAGACATAGTACTCGAACCCTCCTCGTGCTGTGACGTTCATGGGGCCACATACGTCAGTGTGCACAATTTCTAAGAGCTCCTGTGCCCTTGTACCCTTAGCTCCAAAAGACCTCTTAGTCATCTTACCCTCTAGACAAGACTCACATTGGGGAAGTCGTACCTCCTCCAGAGATTCCAGAGGACCGTCTTTCACCAATCTTTGAATCCTATCCTGATTAATATGACCAAGTCTTAAATGCCAAAGATACGCCTTGTTAGAGTGAGAAACTTTCAACCTTTTAGAGTTATCAATTAATTCAGTGTCAAGCAGTGAGTACATCTTTGGTCTGATCAAATATAGGTTTCCATCCATCCATCCAGAACAGATAAAAGACTTATTTCTACGAATATCAACTCTTTTACTAAAAGAAACTGAATAAGAATCCTTTATTAAACAAGCTACCGATATAAGGTTCCTCCTAAAATTAGGAACATAAAAACAGTCTTTCAATAAAATAAACCTAAATTGATCAAAATAAAGATGAACGTCTCCCACTGCCTCAGCCACCACAAAGCTACCATCTCCAGTCCGCAACGAGAGGCTCCTATCATGTAGACTTCTCGTTTCCACGAACCCCTGCATAGAAACACAAACATGATTAGTGGCGCCCGAATCAATGACCCATGTGTCTTTCGATTCTTCCACCAAACACGCTTCTAAGTAATGAAGTTCCTTACCTTCCTTGCCCTTGGAGGCTAGGAATTCCCGGCAAGCCTTCTTGAAGTGACCTACCTTCCCACAGTAGAAGCATTTGGACTTTTTAGGGTCTTTTGGCTTCTTGTTCTTCTTTTTCTTCTTCCCGTCCGAGACAGGAGGATTAGAAGAACTGGAAGCCACTTGCTTCTTATTTGGCCTCTTCCTCTTCCGTGAGGGATTGGAAGATTCCGCCAAATTGGCCTCTCCTTTAGGTCGGACCACATCTTCATCCCTGATCATCCGCTCATAAGCCTGTAGTTGCTTCATGAGCTCGGTAAGTCCTAACTCCTTTGTCGCCAGATTGTATGCGGCCTTAAACCCCACAAAATCTTTAGACAGAGTCTTGAACACCATCTCGATCTGGGTGTTGTAGTCTAACTCAGCACCATTCTCGGCAGCTTCAGCGAAGAATCCCATTAGAGTGATCATATGGTCCTTCACCGGAGCACCAGCCTTTTGCTTGGAGTTCATAATGCTGGTGATAGCGGACTGTCGAGCCAATTTTTCTTGGCCTCCGAACATGTCCTCCAGATTTTCCATGATCTCCCCAGCAACCTGATAAGTCTCATGCTGCTTTTGTAAAGCACTTGTCATGCTAGCAAGGATGTAGCATCGAGCTATTTCATTGGATTCTCTCCAACGATTATAGGCAACCGGGACCTCCTCAAGTGGTGTGTCAGGTTTGGGCCCAGGTGGGCATGGTTCGTCCAGTACGAACTTGTGTCTCTCGCAGCTGAGAACTATTAATAGATTTCTTTTCCAATCTTTATAATTGTCGCCATTCAACTTATTTTCAGTAAGTATCGAAATGAGGGGTGTCGGTGACATTTTGAACTGAAATAAAATTATACTAGACATCATTACAAAGCCCAAGCAAATATGCAGATAATTTAGCAAATAAAACATACAAGTATGTTCCTACATGAAACTTGAAAAAACATGTAGCATTGCAACGGTAATTCTCAGCACCTATTGCCCCAAGCCACCGAGGGGTGGTCATGAGAACAAATAGCCGGAACATGGACCCCGTCCAATTAATATATGTTACCTTAAATCCTCCAAGGTTAAGACATATATTAATAACCGCTTATTTGGCCACCAGTTTAGTTAACAGAGCTTCTAGGGAAGGTTAATAACTAAACGAGTCTTGAGTGTATAACCATTGTTTACGTAGCCCGATCCACGTCCTACCAAGCCACCGAGGGGTGGTCATGAATAGAATCGCACCCGAACACGTTTTCCACATAGGAGATCCAATCTAGTATACCGGCGGCGGTAAACACCTACCGAGGGGTGTGGTCAGGTCGGAACTGACGCGAGGCGTTACCATGCTTTCACATATGGATCAACAATGGAGGCCGTGGGTTTTGTTTGAAACCCTCTCCCACTCAATATTTTGAAAAAACATGCAAGTTTTGACAAATTATGTATGATCAATATAGTATGAGCGGCACTCACCTATCCTATATGACATGTTATCAAATATGCATACAAAACATCCATCAATACATATTTATACATCCATGACATATCACAGAAAAAATAATTGACAGAATAACCAAGCCATGGTTCCATCCTAGAACAAAGAAAATAAAGATTACAAAATTCCATCCAAAGCATTCTTTGGGTCTTGAATTTTGTTCCGTCTTCTTGTATCCATCTTTATGTAGCCTCTCCATTTATTTCTCATCCCAAGAATTATTTAAAATTTAAATCTCCAAAAATTTAAATTTCAAATTCAAATACCAAATTCGAATTTCAAATTTAAATTTCTAATTCAAATTTTAAACAATTTTAATCATCATGTGTAATAATATGTAATTTCAAAAATTTCAAATTTTCAATTACATATTTTTAAACATGATTTAAAATTAAATCTCAAATTTAAAAATCAAAATTTTCTGATTTTTGGACCGTCGGACCGCCACCCCCGTAGGCGGCAGCCGCCGTGGGCAGCCACCAACCCCGGAGGGGCTGGCAGCCCACGGCCGCCCCTGGTGCAGCCTGCCAGGCTGCAGGCCAAGCCTGCAGCACCAGGCTGCACGCCCAGGCTGGGCGCAGCAGCCGGCAGGCTGCAGGCAGCGCCTGCAGCCAGTGGCTGCACGCCCAGGCTGCGGCCAGCCTTGGGCAGGCTGCGCCACCCTCGGCTGCAGGCCAAGCCTGCGGCCGTGGGTGATGCTTGCCTGCATAGGGGCTGCCGCAGCCCCATCCTGCCCGAGAGCAGGGGCTGCAGCCCCACTAAGGCCCGTCGGCCTATCCTGAGGGGTCGTGTCTCGATTTTCATGCCATATTCCAATTTATCTTTTAGGATCTCCAAAAATTAATTTGAATCCCAATTAAATTGAAATTTTCCACACAATCAAAATTTCAACCTTTAAATTAAATTTAACTTTTGGGAAAAATAAATTACGGTCTTCAATCTTCAATCTCCTCCAAGAATAATTACATAAAAAATTCCTATACCGTTTCCGGTGTACAAAATTCTATCCATAAAAATTCTAAGAGACAAAAATTAATATCCATGGGAAAATTACAGTGTTAATAAACTGCTCCCATGGTTACATAAAAAATTCCTAGATACAATTTTTCTAAATTCTAAGGAACCATAACCGGTATAAACAAGCATGCTTATAATAATTCAAAAAATTAAAATAACCACATACTTTATACATAATACATGATAACAACATAAAGGAACCCTAGAATGCCACTCTCTAAATATCAAATCCATACATAAATAAAAAGACTAAGTAATTGTCTAATTTATATACATGGCATAGTCATGAGATGGCTCTGATACCAATTGTAGGAAAATAAACCGGTAAAAACGTATCAGAGTGGCGCAGCGGAACAATAAAAATTTTTTTAGATCGTTAAATATCTCATGATGCCATATACAATAAATCAACAACAATTAAAACTCATACCTCAAGGACGCCAATGAACAGGAGGAGAGTGACTGGAGGCTTCAACCAACTAGCCTTCTCTACTATTCTCCAATTCCCGAATGGCTGAGTGTGTGGGCACTCTGAACCTCGATCGGTATGCTAGCACTGCTAGTCTTCTTCCGACCACCCAGATCTCTAAAGAACTTTATTGTCACGATGAGCTGTGCAACAATAAGCCTGCTCACCTGAGAGTCTGTGGTCTGAGAGAACTGGAGTGGCAGGACCTCTATTTATAGACCTGCATGAGGTGATTCTCTGAATTCGAATTGGACTAGGAAAAGATTTTCTCCCTTATCCAAACCAAAAAATCCGAATTTTCCAAGGGAGAATCTCCACAATTAAATTCGGTTTTTCTAGATAAATCCAATCCAAATCTTAACAAGATTTTAGCTAGAATTTTATCTCCCTTTTCCAACCAAAAAAATCTGAAATTCACAAGGAGAAAATCCTCCAAATTTTCGGCCACTTTTAGGATAAGGGAGAATCAAAATTCCACTAGGATTTCTCAAGCAAAATCTCATCTTAACCTTATCCAAAAATAACCGAATTTCCTAGGATTAGGGATCCAAAATTTCGGCCATTTTTGGGAGGAGAGAGAAACCAAACTCAACTAGGATTGAAGCTTGAATATTCCCTTGAATCTTATCCACAAAATCCGAAATCTTTCATGAGGATTATCCTCAAAATTTCGTCCCTTATTTGTTGGGATTTGGATTCAAAATTCAAGTAGGATTCTAACAAGATTATCCTCTCCAAATCCAACTCAAATTCGAATTTCAAACCTTGTGGATTTTCCACAACAAATTCGAATCCTACTTGGACTGTGATTCAAAATTTGAATTTCAAATTTCAAATTCAAATTTCAAATTCAAATTTCAAATTTCAAATTTCAAATTTCAAATTTAAATTTCAAATTCAAATTTCAAATTCGAATTTCAAATTCAAATTTCAAATTCAAATTTCAAATTCAAAATTCAAATTTCAAATTTCAAAATTCAAATTTCAAATTCCACAAAACGGTTGTGTTTCATATTCTTGTTCTCATGGATAATTTTCTACAACTCCAATCCAATCTCAAATAAAATCATGGCAACTTTATTTGGAGTTCGAATAATTGTGTACTCTATTATCCAAAACAAAATCTGAATCCAACCGGAGAGAATCTTGTCTACCATCCTAATCCTGTGTCATCACCATCCATGCATAATAAACTAGCCAATAGCATACACAAATCAATTTGCCAAACGTTAAGGAATTATGTGGAGCTAGTAGAGGGACTGATTGGACATATATAATCGGGCTCCCGTGATTCCATATGATCATCATTCTGTACCGAACAACTCAATCATATGATCACTAATTTCAGAGTCACACCACTATAAACCTGAAACTGAACTCCCAATTATATACCGTATTATGTAAGCCTGTGACGAGCTACCATCCAATGACCTTGTCATATATGCAAAACCCTCATATGATATCCATGATCAGCCTTAGGTCAAAGTCCGTTTAATCCTACTGATCAGGCTATCTTAAAGTTCCATTATACTACCGAATCAAGAAAATGATTATTCACCATATGTGAATAAGAAGTCATCCGCCCAGCAGACGACCCAAGGCCTTGTCCATTTTCACATTCAGTATAATGCCTTTAAGAGGATACCTTTAACTCCTCAGAGCTATGATTCCGATATCTGCAAACAAACCCTTCATCGTATACAAGTCATGCACCCAACGAACCAGTCTATAAGCTTACTACCTCTGAGACGCTTTAGCCATTGGAACATCAAAGTACACAAGTCATATACATGAAGTAGTTCATTTACTCAGGATTAAGGTTATTGCATAATGAACGTCAAAAGCAGATTGATCCACTCATAGCGGACTACGTAGATCAATCACGCTTTAGTCCCGGTCTAATATGTCACCACCAAGCAACATATCCATATCTCTACTTGGGAGTCCAGCTCCAGACAGTCAAGACAGACCGTCCCCTCTAAGGCTTTAGACAACATAATAGTCTTAACATGAGTTAGATGCTCGGTCTAACCCCATAGACTACAGACCATAGTTTAGACTGCTAACTTTAGAACATTGTCTTCTCGCATACAAAAATCCATTGCATGCAACGTTCTAACAGTTTTAACACAAGCAGTCAGTGAGCCATATTTGCTTACATTTACTTTAACATGTAAATAAGACGAGGACAGATAGCAATGTAATGAATAACCTCTAAGTATAATTTTATTATCCAGTTCAAAATGAATACATCAAAATGTCTCTAATACTTAGGGCATTTCCTAACAAAGATAAGCTTTTACAGATGAACTTTTCGCCTTAAAAATCCACTACTGCAGTTGTAAAAGCAGTAAAAATCAGCTGCAAAGTCCCCTTAAAATAATGCCTAGGCTTGTAAGCTTTTGGAATAAAAAATTCAAATGGTGGTAGACCAGCACATGTAACTTAAGCAAGCATTTAGTGCAAAGTTGGCTACAATTTTTTTCAGCTAGCCATCGGTTTTTGTGGGCTGCCAATAGTAGAAAATTTGCCCCCCTTAAGCTTAGTTAATTTTGTTAATTTAGGTGGCTTAGGGTGTAGGAAAATTGATCGGAAAAAACGTATCAGAGTGGCGCAGCAGAACAATAAAAATTTTAAGATCGTTAAATATCTCATGATGCCATATACAATAAATCAACAACAATTAAAACTCATACCTCAAGGACGCCAATGAACAGGAGGAGAGTGATCGGAGGCTTCAACCAACTAGCCTTCTCTACTATTCTCCAATTCCCGAATGGCTGAGTGTGTGGGCACTCTGAACCTCGATCGGTATGCTAGCACTGCTAGTCTTCTTCCGACCACCCAGATCTCTAAAGAACTTTATTGTCACGATGAGCTGTGCAACAATAAGCCTGCTCACCTGAGAGTTTGTGGTCTTAGAGAACTGGAGTGGCAGGACCTCTATTTATAGACCTGCATGAGGTGATTCTCTGAATTCGAATTGGACTAGAAAAAGATTTTCTCCCTTATCCAAACCAAAAAATCCGAATTTTCCAAGGGAGAATCTCCACAATTAAATTCGGTTTTCTAGGATAAATCCAATCCAAATCTAAACAAGATTTTAACTAGAATTTTATCTCCCTTTTTCAACCAAAAAATCCGAAATCTTTAGGAGAAAATCTTCTCCAAATTTTCGGCCACTTTTAGGATAAGGAAGAATCAAAATTCCACTAGGATTTTTCAAGCTAAATCTCATCTCAACCTTATCCAAAAATAACTGAATTTCCTAGGATTTAGGCTCCAAAATTTCGGCCACTTTTAGGGAGTAAAGAGAATCCAAATTCAACTAGGATTGAAGCTTGAATTTACCCTTGAATCTTATCCACAAAAAACCGAATTTTCCATTGAGGATTATCCTCAAAAAATTCGCCCACTTTTGTTGGGATTTGGATTCAAAATTCAAGTAGGATTCTAACAAGATTATCCTCTCCAAATCCAACTCAAATTCGAATTTCAAACCTTGTGGATTTTCCACAAAAAATCGAATCCTACTTGGACTGTGATTCAAAATTTGAATTTCAAATTTCAAATTCAAATTTCAAATTCAAATTTCAAATTTCAAATTTCAAATTTCAAATTTAAATTTCAAATTCAAATTTCAAATTCGAATTTCAAATTCAAATTTCAAATTCAAATTTCAAATTTAAAATTCAAATTTCAAATTTCAAAATTCAAATTTCAAATTTCAAAATTCAAATTTCAAATTCCACAAAACGGTTGTGTTTCATATTCTTGTTCTCATGGATAATTTTCTACAACTCCAATCCAATCTCAAATAAAATCATGGCAACTTTATTTGGAGTTCGAATAATTGTGTACTCTATTATCCAAAACAAAAACTGAATCCAACCGGAGAGAATCTTGTCTACCATCCTAATCCTGTGTCATCACCATCCATGCATAATAAACTAGCCTATAGCATACACAAATCAATTTGCCAAACGTTAAGGAATTATGTGGAGCTAGTAGAGGGACTGATTGGACATATATAATCGGGCTCCCGTGATTCCATATGATCATCATTCTGTACCGAATAACTCAATCATATGATCACTAATTTCAGAGTCACACCACTATAAACCTGAAACTGAACTCCCAATTATATACCGTATTACGTAAGCCTGTGACGAGCTACCATCCAATGACCTTGTCATATATGCAAAACCCTCATATGATATCCATGATCAGCCTTAGGTCAAAGTCCGTTTAATCCTACTGATCAGGCTATCTTAAAGCTCCATTATACTACCGAATCAAGAAAATGATTATTCACCATATGTGAATAAGAAGTCATCCGCCCAGCAGACGACCCAAGGCCTTGTCCATTTTCACATTCAGTATAATGCCTTTAAGAGGATACCTTTAACTCCTCAGAGCTATGATTCCGATATCTGCAAACAAACCCTTCATCGTATACAAGTCATGCACCCAACGAACCGGTCTATAAACTTACTACCTCTGAGACGCTTTAGCCATTGGAACATCAAAGTACACAAGTCATATACATGAAGTAGTTCATTTACTCAGGATTAAGGTTATTGCACAATGAACGTCAAAAGCAGATTGATCCACTCATAGCGGACTACGTAGATCAATCACGCTTTAGTCCCGGTCTAATATGTCACCACCGAGCAACATATCCATGTCTCTACTTTGGAGTACAGCTCCAGACAGTCAAGACAGACCGTCCCCTCTAAGGCTTTAAACAACATAATAGTCTTAACATGAGTTAGATGCTCGGTCTAACCCCATAGACTACAGACTATAGTTTAGACTGCTAACTTTAGAACATTGTCTTCTCGCATACAAAAGTCCATTGCATGCAATGTTCTAACAGTTTTAACACAAGCAGTCAGTGAGCCATATTTGCTTACATTTACTTTAACATGTAAATAAGACGAGGACAGATAGCAATGTAATGAATAACCTCTAAGTATAATTTTATTATCCAGTTCAAAATGAATACATCAAAATGTCTCTAATACTTAGGGCATTTCCTAACATAGGGTTGATTAAGTTTGCTTAGTTTTGCCTATAAATAGGGGCAAGTGGCCTTAGGCCTCATTTTTCCCATTTGCTCACTCAAAAGCTCCCAAAAACCAACCACTTCTCTCTCATTTCTTCAGCCAAAAATTGATGCCACCCTTTGCAGTCCAAGCACCTAAAAATTAACTAAAACCCTTATTAAAAACTAGCCACATTCAAGCTTGTGCTGGAAGGCTTTCACCCAAGCTATTTCAAGACCATTTAAAGGTGAGTTGCTAGGGCACTCTTTGTGGTTTTGTTGGTTTTATTTAGCTTGATGATCAGAAGAAATTTTTATGTTCATTTCTAGTCCAAAAACTGACCCTTCTTCTCACCTAGAGCCACACGGATTTTGGTCACCCACCCCTTGGTTCGGATTGTGCTTGGTTCATAGTACACAAGTTATAAACCAAAAACCCTCTTTTTGTGGTTTAGCTATTTTTAAGTTTTGAGATCAAGGAGATTTATGTGTATTTATTTGAGCAATGGGTTATAATAATCTTTATTTTGAGCCCTTAGCATCTTGGTTATGTATTTTTGTGGTTGTGTGCTTGAGTTTTAAGTTTTTATGGATGGATACATGAATGGATGTTTAGGGTCGGCTGGGAACCAATCTGTCCCCAGTTTTTAGGCCATGGTTTTGGCCATTTTCGAACACGTTATGGTCTGATTTTAGGAATTTGTAAAACAAGAAGTTTTAAGGAAATTTAGGGTGAATCTTGAATCCAACCGGAGAGAATCTTGTCTACCATCCTAATCCTGTGTCATCACCATCCATGCATAATAAACTAGCCAATAGCATACACAAATCAATTTGCCAAACGTTAAGGAATTATGTGGAGCTAGTAGAGGGACTGATTGGACATATATAATCGGGCTCCCGTGATTCCATATGATCATCATTCTGTACCGAACAACTCAATCATATGATCACTAATTTCAGAGTCACACCACTATAAACCTGAAACTGAACTCCCAATTATATACCGTATTACGTAAGCCTGTGATGAGCTACCATCCAATGACCTTGTCATATATGCAAAACCCTCATATGATATCCATGATCAGCCTTAGGTCAAAGTCCGTTTAATCCTACTGATCAGGCTATCTTAAAGTTCCATTATACTACCGAATCAAGAAAATGATTATTCACCATATGTGAATAAGAAGTCATCCGCCCAGCAGACGACCCAAGGCCTTGTCCATTTTCACATTCAGTATAATGCCTTTAAGAGGATACCTTTAACTCCTCAGAGCTATGATTCCGATATCTGCAAACAAACCCTTCATCGTATACAAGTCATGCACCCAACGAACCGGTCTATAAGCTTACTACCTCTGAGACGCTTTAGCCATTGGAACATCAAAGTACACAAGTCATATACATGAAGTAGTTCATTTACTCAGGATTAAGGTTATTGCACAATGAACGTCAAAAGCAGATTGATCCACTCGTAGCGGACTACGTAGATCAATCACGCTTTAGTCCCGGTCTAATATGTCACCACCGAGCAACATATCCATGTCTCTACTTGGGAGTCCAGCTCCAGACAGTCAAGACAGACCGTCCCCTCCAAGGCTTTAGACAACATAATAGTCTTAACATGAGTTAGATGCTCGGTCTAACCCCATAGACTACAGACCATAGTTTAGACTGCTAACTTTAGAACATTGTCTTCTCGCATACAAAAGTCCATTGCATGCAACATTCTAACAGTTTTAACACAAGCAGTCAGTGAGCCATATTTGCTTACATTTACTTTAACATGTAAATAAGACGAGGATAGATAGCAATGTAATGAATAACCTCTATGTATAATTTTATTATCCAGTTCAAAATGAATACATCAAAATGTCTCTAATACTTAGGGCATTTCCTAACATTTGTAAAACAAGAAGTTTTAAGGAAATTTTGTTATGAGCGTTTTTGTAGTCTTTGGCCAAAAATGACTCTAAGATAGGTTTTCAAAGTAGTTTTCAACCGAAGTTCAAAACTGGGACTAAAATACTAAGCAACAGGAACAGTCTCGGATTTTTAAAAAATGAGCAACTTAGAGCCCGAACTAGACCCCGGACTCAACACAAAAGTTTTAGACCTCATCGAAACCTTTAAGATGACCATGCGAGTTTTAAAAATTTGGCCGTTTTGGGCCTGAAACAGAGTAGTATTTAAACAAGCATAAAACTAGAAATTTTCTAAAACTAGACACAAGTTTTAGCTATGGGTTTTGAGTGATTCGGACTCGTTAAAGGTTAAACTGAGCTCCAAGATGAACATGAAAGTTGTTCATCTCGTCGAGGACTAAAAGTTTCATATTTTCCAAATTCACAAATTAAATCGTTTCGAGCAAGTTTTAAATAGTTTTCAAAAAATGGTTTAAGAACCACCTTTTCACATGAACACCAAAATGTGTTCTTTTTAAACAAGAAAATAGTTCAAAACTCAAGTTTGTGCTCAAAACAAGGAAATGGTTTAAACAAAAAAATTTGTTACACAGACTCGATTGTTTTAAGCAAGTTTTATGTAGTTTTTCGAAAAAGGTTTCAAAAACCCCCCTATCAAACAAACACCAAAATGTGTTCTTTCCCTTTTAAAATGGAAAAATGGTTTTGATAAAACACCCCCCACCTTCCAATGGGGTGATATGGGGATGGTTCCAAATAGTATAGATTTTCCCCAAAAATTTTATAAGATTTCTAAAACAATTTTCTTAAAAAAAAAAAAAGGTAGAGGTAGCTCGGTTGGCTACTACACCAAATATGCAAAGTAACTCGATAGGCTACATAGTCAACGATGCATGAGGTAACCAATCAGTTGACTGGCCAGTTAACCAGTCAAGGACTGAGTTTGAACGAGACAGTGAGAGACAGTGATTAATTTGTCAAGTAGGTAAATTAATCAAGCACGATTAGAAATTAGATACCAAATTCCCAAAGTAGAGTAGTTGGGTACCGATAGGCATCGGTACCACATAACGATAGGTTTGTTAGTCACTAACAACAGTAGTGACCTAAGAGCGATGTTAATTAATTTATTGGGTAAATAAATTGATTAACCATGATTAGAAAATCAAACTCCTAAGAGGAGAGCAGTTAGTACCGATAAGGATTGGTGCCACATAATGATAGAATTTTCATTAGTCATTAACGACTATAGTGACCTAAAAATGGAATTTAACAGGAATATGTTATAATTACAGGAAGGTGCCTATATTGTGATAAAGGTGAGGGTACAAACTGTCTGCTGACAGGTAAGTACAACTCTGCCTACAGCATGAGCAAAAATGAGTTTAAAGTGTTATTTTTACTCTATGTTAAGTATACAAATCATGTACGGTTGTTGCATAGTATGATAGAGTAGCTTATAAGTTCTTAATCACATAGATTGATGATCAGTATAAGTTAAATGCCATTAGTTCCCTATCACATAAGATTAGGGGATAGCCTAGCAGAGCTTATGGCATGAGGATATCAGATATGATTCAACAATTAGGTAATTATTAAGCTTGTTGTATCGGCCTCTCCCGCTTGAAGAGGTTTTTCAGTTTAAGTATGATAAGCCTCAGCTGATGGCTCTTAACACATAACGAGCCCAAGTCGTGGCTCAAAGAAAGTTTGTGGTCTTGGGGAATCTATAGATCCACACGTATTCAGTACTGACACACGGGCCCTCAGCAAAGTAAAGACAAGATAATGAATAATGAAGCACAAATTGAGCATAATCTGTTCATGCATTATACACGATATGCCCTAGGGACAGTAATAGTATGCTTTTTAGTTACATGACATGATATGTCCCCATGGTATGCATTTTGTGATATGCTACATGATATGTTTCCATGTTCTATGTGAATGTGTGACATGTTTGACAGTTTTTAAGTATGCCTGTTAGTATGGCTTATGTTTTAAATATGTTTTGCGGATGACATGTTGTACTTACTGAGCATAAAACTCACAGTATGTGTTCATGCTATAGGTAAAAGACCTGCAAGCTAGACACTGATGGACGATGATGGCAGTAGAGGAGGATGTGAGGATTGAGGTTGTGGATACCACCACCAGTGTTAACTTCCGCATGATATTGAAAAATCAATCTCATTTTTTGAGCAGTTTAATAGTTTTAAGTATGTGTGTATATTGATCCCAATTGTTTTCAGACTTTAAAATGTTTGTAAGTATATGTATGTACGTAAATAGTAAAACGTACTATTTAAAAAAAATCCCCTAAAATTAAACTATTAAGATAAATAGTTTTTCAGCAAATTAAGTATGTTCAAGCAAGTTCAATTTAAGTTTAAGTTAAGTAAGTTTTAATTGATGATTCGGGGCCGCCTGTGATGCCCCGTGCCCTTAGTGGCCCGAACCGTCACTGAAAAACTACTTCTTTAAATGATACTTATACTTTCTTGTAATTGGTACTTCAATTTTAGGGGATTTTTTTTTAACCGTCATACGCATTCACTATTCATGTACATATACTTTAACTATTTACTATTTCAAAAATACTGCTTAACGAATACTATTCAAAAATACTATTTAACAGTTACTATTCATAAATACTATGTAACGGTTACTATTCAAAAATACTATATAACGGTTACTGTTCAAAAAATACTATTTAATGATTACTATTTATAAATACAGTGTACTGTTCCAAAACATACTGTTACTCAAAAACTATGCAGAAGACAATACTTATGGTGGTATCTGTAATAGCGCCTTTACATCCACCTCCGCCGCCGCCATTGTTTATTACGTTTTTAAGCCATAGGATGCTTACCTATAGCATGAACACACTCCACGAGCTTTACGCCCAGTAAGTACAACATGTTTACTGCAAAACATGTTTAAAACATAGTATATACTTGAAAATCATATGAGCATGTCACATAGCACTTAACGTATCACATACCACATCATCACATAACATGACATTGAAAATAAAACTTTACTTACTATATGCATAGTAGATACCATCGTGTACAGAATGCATCTTATTGTAACTAGAAGCATAGCGAACTATAACTAATGTGTACTATGAACAATGCATGGTCCAGTTATGTTCATTTATGCTTTAATACTCTCTTTTCTTTCTCTTGTCTATTTAGGGCCCATGTGTCAGTACCGTGTGCGTGCAGACCAACAGTAACCCCCAAGGTCACTAAAAAGCCTGAGAGCCATCAACGAATACTTAACTTTCTACTTTAAATTACTTTAACTTAAAAACCTCTTCAACTGAAAAGGTCGGTACGACACGCCTATTGGATTCCGTCTTGTTTATCTAATTTAGCCATATGCTTCTCTAAGCTGTCCCAAATCCTACGTAGTAGGGACGCATGGCATCTAACTTGTTCTTTCATCAATCTACTTGATTGTGAAACTACATGCTCTTGTACATGCTATGCAACAACGTGTGCATGGCATACATAATTAACATACTTGAAAAAAAAATCATTTAAAATTCATTTTATTCATGCTATAGGCGGAGTTGTACTCACCTACATTGCAAGCAAAAATTTCGTACTCTCGCCTTATTAGGTTACAGGTAACTGCCTGTCAACATAATGTATACCATTAACACTTTTGTTGTGTCACTAATACTGTTAGTGACTGTAACTTACGTTTCTATGCAGCACCGAGGCCCATCGGTACCCTACTAGCCTACTTTGGGGATTTGATGTCTAACTTGTATTGTGTTTGATTAATTGTCTACTTGACAGATTAATCATCATTCCTTGTAGTGTCGTTCGAAACATGGTCCTTGACTAGTTGCCGACCAGTCAACTGATTGGTTATCTCGTGTGTTGTTAACTAAGCAACCTATCAGGTTACTATGTGTAAAGTTGGTGTAGTAACTGACTAGGTTACTTTGCTTGTTTGGGTGTGGTAGCCTACTGGGCTACCCACACTATTTTGGTTATTTAAGAAAATCATTTTGGTTAACTTATAAAATTCTTAGTAAAGTTATGTGTTTAGAACCCCTCCCCTTATCACCCTATGGAAGGTGGGGGACGTTTTTATGAAAACCATGTTTATTTTCTAAAGAATTAAATTACATTTGGGTGTAGCATTTTAAGGGTGGTTTTTGAACCACTTTCGAAAACTATTTTGAAACTTATTTGAAACGACTTTGTTTGTAAAATTGGCAAACATGAAATTTTTTGTTCTCAACGAGATGAACAATTCTCATGTTCATCTCGGAGCTCAAATCTAAATCTAACAACTCCTAAACTCAATGAACCCGTGGCCAAAGTGCCCGGTTTTTTTTTGGCAAAGTTCTAGTTTTATGTTACTTTAAAAATGGCTCTATTTGAGACCCAAAATGGCCAAATTTTTAAAACATGCATAGGTCATCTTAAAGGTTTTGACGTGTTCTACAACTTTTATGTTGAGCCCGAAGCCCGATTCGGAATCTAAGGGGTTTGTTTTTAGCAAAATCCATACCTATGTTTGGGCTTGGATTTTCAGTCCCAGTTTTGGGCACCAAGTGAAAACCACTCAAAAAACCTATTGTAGTGTCATTTTTGGCCAAAACCTATTTGATGTAAAAGCAACCGTATCAAAATTTCCTTAAAACTTCATGTTTTACCAAATCCCAAATTCAGAACTTAAGGGGGTCAAAATGGCCAAAATCCATGGCTATTTCTTGAGGATAGATTTGTGTCTAGCCACTTCCTAAATGTTCATTGCATCACACCTACTCATAACCATTCGTAAAAATTGTAAACCAACCACAACCACATAAACTTAAAAATGAAAAGCTAAAGGCTCAAAATAAACATATTACAACCCATGTGCATAAAGAAATACACATAAATTTCTTGATCAAAAACTTAAAAACAACTAACTTTGTAAGGGAGGGTTTCAGTTTATCTCTTGTGCTATGGTTTAACCACAAATCCAAACTATGGGCTTGAGGAACCAAAATGGCCATGGGAAATCAAGAAGATACGGTCGGTTTTATGCTAGCAAAAACACCAAAATAATTTCTCCTAATATCAAACCAAAATAATAACTAAAACCAAAAAGATTGATTAGAAACCTTACCCTTGAAGGAACTTAGAATGGCTTGGATTTGAAGTCACCTACACGAGCTTGGAGGGGGCTAGATTTTTTGTAAGTTTTTGGTATGATTTTAGCTTGAAAATGTGAGGGTTTGGGGGCTTAAGGGCAATTGGCTGTAGGTAGAAGAAAGAGAGAATGAGTGTTGTGTTTTGAGGTGCCAAAATGAAGAAATGGTATCACTAAGTCATGTATGCCTTTTATAGGCAAATGTAACCCATCTTGCTTAAGCCTAAACCAAATTAATTGTCTACCATTTTACCCTAATCAAGGGACAAATTTGCTGCCCATTTCAGCCCCATAAATGGGCGTGGGCTGTGCATGGAAGGGGGGAGAGTAAACAATGGTTTCTTTGACATGTGCTTGAAAACCCCTTGAATATTTAATTCAAAAGTTGCCATAACTTTTGCATTTTTTAATTGCCACCTTTTTGGCTATGTAGTAACCATTTTCAGTTACCTTTACAGCTAAGGGACATAGATTTTTGAGGCTAAAATTTATCTATGTTGGCTTCTCTTTGCAGTCTAATTTTCTACTGCAGTGTTCGGTCTTTTCTCTGCAGTGTTCTAATTTTCACCCAAAAATCGACTTTTCCAAATCCAATTTTGACACTATCAAATCCTAGTCATTTTATACTGTCTAAGAGCCCATTCTATACCAGTTTACTATTCATTTCCTGTTAGAAAATGCCCTAAGCATTAGAGACATTTTGATGTATTTATTTTGAACTGGATAATAAAATTATATATATAGAGGTTATTAATTACATTACTGTTTGTCTTCATTCTATTTACATGTTAAAGTAAATGTAAGCAAATATGGCTCACTGACTGCTTGTGATAAAACTGTTAAAACGTTGCATGCAATGGACTTTTGTATGCGAGAAGACAATATTCTAAAGTAAACTGTCTAAACTAAGGTCTGTAGTCTATGGGGTTAGACCGAGCATCTAACTCATGTTAAGACTATTATGTTGTCTAAAGCCATGGTGGGGACAGTTTGTCTTGACTGTTTGGAGCATAGACTCTCAAGTAGAGACATAGATATGTTGCTTGGTGGTGATATATTAGACTGGGAGTAAAGCGTGATTGATCTACATAGTCCACTATAAGTGGATCAATATGCTTTTGACGTTCATTGTGTAATAACCTTAATCCTGAGTGAATAAAATACTTCGTGTATATGACTTGTGTACTTTGATATTCTAATGGCTAAAGCATCTCAGAGGTAGTAAGCTTATAGACCAGTTTGTTGGGTGCATGACTTGTATACGATGAAGGGTTTGTTTACAGATATCGGAATCATAGCTCTAATAAAGAGTTAAGGGTATTCTCTTAAAGGCATTATACTGGATGTGAAAATGGACAAGGCCTTGGGTCTTCTGCTAGGCGGATGACTTCTTATTCATATATGGTGAATAATCATTTTTTTATTCGGTAGTATAATGGAACTTTAAGATAGCCTGATCAGTAGGATTAAACAGACTTTGGCCTAAGGCTGATCATGGATATCTTATGAGGGTTTTGCATACATGATAAGGTCATTAGACGATAGCTTGTCACAGGCTTACGTAATACGGTATATAATTGGGAGTTCAGTTTCAGGTTTATAGTGGTGTGACTCTGAAATTAGTGATCATATGATTGAGTTGTTCGGTAAAGAATGATGATCATATGGATTCATAGGAGCCCGATTATATATGTCCAATTGGTCCCTCTACTAGCTCCACATAATTCCTTAACGATTGCAAAATTGATTTGAGTATGCTATTGGCTAGTTGATTATTCATGGATGGTGTTGACATAAGATTTGGATGGTGGATAAGATTCTCTTTGGTTGAATTCAGATTTTGTTTTGGATAATAGAGTACACAATTATTCAAACTCCAAATAAAGTTACCATGATTTAATTTGAGATTGGATTGGAGTTGTAGAAAATTATCCATGAGAACAAAAATTTGAAATACAACTGTTTCTGGATTTTGAAATTTGAATTATGAAAGTTGAATTTTGAATTTTAAATTTGAAATTTGAAATTTGAAATTTGAATTTGAAATTTGAATTTGAGATTTGAATTTGAAATTTAAATTTGAAATTTGAAATTTGAAATTTGAATTTGAATTTTGAATTTTGAAATTTAAAATTCAAATTTTGAATCACAGTGCAAGTGGAATTCGAATTCTTTGTGGATAATTCCATAAGGTTAGAATTCGAATTTGAGTTGGATTATGAAGAGGAAAATCTTGTTTGAATCCTACTTGAATTTTGAATTCCAATCCTAACTAACTTGGTCAAAAATTTTAAGGAATATCCTTATGGAATTTTTGAAATTTTTGTGGATAAGATTCAGGAAAAAATTCAAGTTTCAATCCCAATTGAATTTGGATTCTCTCCTCCCTAAAAGTGGCCGAAAATATTAGGGAAATCTCAAGGAGATTTTTGGTTATTTTGGATAAGGATGATATTAAATTCAAGCTTGAAAATCCTAGTTGAATTTTTGATTCTCTCCCTACTTTTATGGTCGAAAATTTTTGAGGAAATCTTTAAAGGGATTTTCAGTTTTTAATTACTTAATAGTGAGATAAAATTCAAGTTAAAATCCTGTTTAAATTTTGAATACAAAATCCTAAAGATTGTCCGAATTTTTTAGTTGGGATTTGGCCCTAGAAAATTCAGATTTTGTGTGTGGATAAGGGAGAAAATTGTGACGTCCCACCCCACATAGGGTTAAACAGAACTATTACAATCAGCTACTGTCACCAACTACGATAGACTGTAACCACTTGGGTCATCGACAACTTACTTTTAACTTGCTTTTAACTTATTTTGATACCACATATGATGACTGGTATCTTACTTTTAACCTACTTCATTTAACATGCTTATTTTAACTTCCTATTTGAACGTGAAAATTGGGGATAATTTCTTTTCTTTAACTTAAACTTTAAAACTTTAAACTTGCAAATCGTATCGTGGTAAAATATTTACTAAAGTAAATACATTATTTTAACTTGATATACATCATAAAATATCATTTTAACATTCTTTTCATTACTGTTTTCAATAGCTCAGCGGAAGACTCATAGCAGTACCATAACCCTCGCCCAGTCCCTTGGCATATGCGGATCTCGTTCGTTATCCATCACTTGTCTTATCATCATGCAGGATGCTTACCTACAACATAAACAACTTGTGAGTGACAGGCTCAATAAGTTCAAACATACATTCATGACATATAACAATTCATACCATATAGTACAAGGTAATTCTGATACCTACTGTAGCCTCGGAACATTACATAACGTATATCGTATATTGCTTAACATTCATACTTATCACACATAACCTTAAAAACATACTTGTATATATCTGATCACACTTTATATCGTAATCCTACTTTCACACTTAGCATCGTAAACATACTTAATGTACTTTATACGCACTTAACATCATAAACATACTTTTGTACTTATCTTACTTTAAACTCATGAACATGCTTTCCTACTTGAAAATCGTGAACTTACTGTAATGTCGTGAACATACTTAACATACTTGGCATCATAAACATGCTTTTATACTTAACATACTTGAAACGTCGTCATCATACTTGTGTATACTTGAACATCCTAAACATAACATACTTAACGTATGCTACACATCGTAAACATAACATATATATCATACTTATTATCGTGAAAATACTTTCATATTTATCATAATAAATATACTTGTCATGCTGAAATACATGAAACAATCGTAAATGTACTTAAGCATCGTAAATTATACTTACGTATACTTAAATATCCTTAACGTCATAAACATACTTTCATACATACAAACGTTGCATACACGTATCGTTTATTACTTAGACATTCATATTTAAATATAACATGCATATTTATCATCATATGGAGCATACTTAACATAGTATAATTAACTTACATTTATTAACTTATGTGTAATAGTTATAAAATATCATATTTTTAACACGAACGTTAGTCATGTTATACTTGCTTATTACCATGAATAGTACTATTTACTATAAAAATAATTTTATAACATTATGTTTGCTTAATATTAATACTTAAACATCTTCTACATCCTTCATACCATATCTAACAAAACATATATGATACCAATTATGGCATCAGAACATTAAGACAATATATATCATACATTACTTTAGATTTCATACTTAATGTATATAATATTTAAAACATACTTATACCTACTTTTCATCATAACCATACTTGACATATTGCACACCGTGAATACACTTTCATACTTAACATGCTTTGGACATACTTAATATCTTGAACGTACTTGCATTCTTGACATGCTTTAAACATACTTAATACCTTGAACATATTTGCATTCTTGACATGCTTTAAATGTACTTAATATCTTGAACATACTTTCGTGCTATCCTTTACAATTTAAATAACATTAGACTTACAGATCCGGGACGTAACATCATCGGTTTGGGAGCCCTATAATAACTGAATAGAAATTTATGCTTATCATTATAAGCATATCACGATTTAAACATAGCATATTGAACATAAGCTTAACATCATAAATATAACATACTTGACACACTTGTTATTGTGAAAATACTTTAACATTTAGCATCATGAATATACTTATCATACTTAAATATGTAAAACTTTGTAAATATACTTAAGCATCGTAAATACACTTATGTATGCTTAAATATTCTTAACATCAAACATAACATGGATCATTAACATAATAAATAACATGCATTATTTTTGTATTACTATTCACTATGAATAGTAACTCTGACCATGAACAATACTATCGACTGTGACTAGTACCGTTGACCGTGAACAGTGACTTTGATTGCATCGATATTCGTAGTGTTAGTAAATCTTATGCTCGTTTATGGACTGTATATTTCTATTTTTATTTTCTTGAGTCTTTATCTTTCATTACGTTCTGGTTTTTTTGGGCCTCATGATTGGTCATACCGTAATGCGTGCATAACTAAGAGGGACTCTGGGGAGCGACCCACTGGCCAATCCTCTACAGTCTAAATAACATTAAACTTCCAAACCCGGGACATATCCCCGACAGTTTGGAGTCTTAACAATATTGAATTTGAAAAACCTCCACCTGTGTGGGAGGCCGGTACGCCAATACTGATTTAGTTACTGATTTTCTTGTAGTTCCTGACCGGTGGCATTTATGCTGCCTCCTGGGTCTGGAACTCTTTAAATTATTCTATAATTTATTCTGTAGTTTTCTTAAGATTTTATCTTTCATGTTAGTGTGCATACAGCACCTGACTACTAAATTTCTGTCATCTATATTACATAAGCATACTGAGTAAATTCATGCTACAAACAGATAAATGTCTGAACTTATAAAATATAACACACAAACATAAACATGTTAAGTCAATTTACTTTTGACTTAGACATAACGCATGGTTCATAACATGACTTTCGTAACATTCAAATCATAGTATCTTGGCACTAAAACTGCACATAAGACATATACACATGACCAGTCCATTTATGTTGTAGACATGGAAATATTTAAACTTACATGCCACATATAGAACACATAACACATAAACATGTCAAGTAAGTTCATGTTGCAGACAATTAAATGCCCAAACTTACTGTATATAACACTTAAACATAAAAGTCAATTCATGTTTGACTTAGACCTAACACATAAACATCCAATGTTTAAAGCTTCAGTCTTATTATTTTATTGATTCTTGTCTTTCCTTACTATCTTTCATATGGTTCCGACCAGGGAGTATTATCATTGTCTCCATGGTCTAGAACACTTCTCATGTCTTTCTTTTATTGTGTGTATTTTATTAAATACACCTTTGTGCATATAACACCTTACATATATACTTTACATTTAATACATAACATATAAACATATTACGTAATTTCATGTAACAGACAAAAAAATGTCTGAACTTACTACATATAACACGTAGATATAAACATGTCAATTTATGTTGCAGTCAACTAAATGCTTGAACTTACAACATATAACACATAAAAGTCCATACATGTTACAGACATAGAAATATTTAAAGCTTACCACACACGACACTTAGACATAATAGTCTATTCATGTTGCAGTCAATTAAATGTTCGAACTTACTGATACTTCTGCTTGTATCTCCTTTCTTACTTCCTTGGTCTGCGGACGTCACTTTATCGCGTTTGTATTGGATTCCTATAATTGAAATATTTACAGTTATTTTTGTTACTTAAATCATACATAAAACTTAATAAAATGTACAAATTCTATGTTTCATTTCATAATCATGAATTTAGAAGTTTATTATCTCATTTATAATTTTTCTGCTAACTTTTGACAAAATTACCATTTTACCCTGAATTTGGCAAAATTACCATTTTACCCCTAATGGGATTTTTTATTATAACCTTACTTTTCTTTGATTTACAGCTTAATTCTGGTCCTTAGAATCTTAATTAAGCCATTCTAAGTCCATTAGGGCCATTTTCTATCATTCTTGAAATTTTCGATCAAAATGACCGTTTTGCCCCTGACAGGTCTTTGGGCCATATCATTTTCATTTCATTACTGAGGCTGGATTTTCTAAACCCAAAAATCATAAAATCATTTTTTAAAGCCTTTTGGAGCTTTTTTAGCCTTAATTACTGAAATGCTCGGGTCACTATTCACTGACCCTCGGGTGGCACTATTCCGACCCTAGGTCGTTAATCCTCTTTTTCAGGCCTAGATCACCGAGGGGGCTCAGGTTTCCATCCCGACTATATTTTTACCCTTGGGTTCCTCAAATACCCCTTTGTGCCATTTTTGAAATTTCAGCAACATTTCTGCTTAATTTTTGGGTTCCCGGCGTTTAGGAAATACCTCGAAACCATCTAACCTAATTCTATTCTACTACATACTATACCAGAGGCCTATATTTTTACGTAAAATTCAAACTTTTACGTAAAAATCTTTACATTTTTCACATTTTTTTACTTGACTATTTTTCATACACATAGTCCATTTTTCTTACAATTTCACATGTAAAAGTACATATTAATACATAATCATTCCAAAACATAAATTTAGGAATGAAGGACCGAAATCACTACCAAAAGCGTCCCATCAGCAATCGAACGAATCGTTTAGTTTCACGTGCACAAACTTTTTTTTCTCTGTTCTTCGCTTTTGAAATTTCGTCTTGCAATTCCGATGCCACGGACGTGTTCGGAACATCGAAAATTGACTAACGGGCCATTCTTCAATTTTTGGGGTCCGGATCGCCATTGACCGACGTTAACCGGCGACGGTTTGGGCCAAGCTTGGTACCAAAACGTAGATCTCGATGAGAGGAACCCATTGGTGGTGTCAATTTCACCAATCGAGCCTCCTATCGTCGGAAATCGAGCCTCGAAAGGCCGACAATGGTGGCGATGTCCGTTCTCTGCCGTGCCGGTGTCAATTCATGAAATTGACTTGGGGCTTTAACATTTCGGTCTGTTCTGAACCTTTCTGGCTGGGCGGTGTCGCTCACCTCCACCAAAAACAATGACTTCCACAGCGGTGACACGTCAGCAACGACGAGGGCTTGGGCGGCACAATTCGGTGGCTATTGAGGTGAAATGAGCTATGGGTTTTGTTCTCCTCTTAACCACAAAGCTTTTGGGCCCGGAATTACCTTGATCGGAGGTTAGACAACGGAGAAACGACCGTTTGAATTTTTCGACGACCGGTGACTTTGGGCGGCGCGTGCGGGCTCCTCCGGCAGCCGTTCCATTGCGTTGACCCACCGTTGGACTCAACTCAGCGAGAGTTTTCCAATAGTGCTGGCAATGTTGAAAATGAACACCATTTTCGGTAGTTGGTTACTGTTCATTCATGGGGGTACGGGAGGAAGAGAGAGAGAGGAAAAATACGGGGGACTGTTTTGCACTTTCTGATCCCCCCCCCCCCCCTTTATACATTTTTTTTTGACCAAAATTTCAACATGAGCTATCCTAACTAATTTGGGCGTGCTGAACCCAAATATATCAGTTTCATTTCCATTCGAGGTCATCTTGACTAGTTTCCGGTACTGTGAATTCCCGATCAAAAATTACCTTTGTGCTTAATTAACTAATTTGAGCATACTGATAGGCTATACTCACTAATTTGGGCATGCTGAACCCAAAGTTATCAGTTTCAATTTCATTCGAGGTTATCTCGACCAGTTTTCCAACACTACATGTTTCCCGGTCAAAAATTACTTTTTATACTCAAATGACTAATTTGAGTATGCTGATTATAAATATATCAATTTTATATAAAAAAAAGGCCATCTTGACCAATTTCTTGATACTGCATATCTCCTGATTAAAAATTACATTTTATGCTCAATTGACTAATTTGAGTATACTAAATCTAAATATATCCGTTTTATATCAAGAAAATGTCATTATAACCAATTTCTTGATACTGTGTGACACACATGCGTACACACATAAAATCACTACATTTCCTATTTTTAACATAAAATTCATTATGTACATACCATGTACCAATTTTTCGAGATTGATAAAATTTCTCAGTTGTCACAAAAATCTTCTCCTAACCTAATTCGAATTCAGAGGATCACCTCATGCAAGTATATAAATAGAGGTTCTGCCACTCCAGTTCTCTCAGACCACAGACTCTCAGGTGAACAGGCTTATTATTGCACAACTAACCGTGACAATAAGTCTAGGTGGTCGGAAGAAGACTAGCAGTGCTAGCATACCGATTGAGGTTCAGAGTGCCCACACACTCAGCCATTCGAGAATTGGAGAATAGTAGAGAAGGCTAGTTGGTTGAAGCCCTTTGATCATTCTCCTCCTATAGATTGGCATCCTTGAGGTAAGAGTTTAAATTGTTGTTGGTTTATTGTATATGGAATCATGAGATATTTAACGATATTGAAAAATTTTTATTGTTCTGCTGCGCCACTCTGATACGTTTTTACCGATTTATTTCCTATAGTTGGTATCAGAGCCATCTCATGACTATGCCATGTACATAAATTAGACAATTAATTAGTCTTTTTATTTATGTATGGATTTGATATTTAGAGAGTGGCATTCTAGGATTCCTTTTTGTTGTTTTCATGTATTATGTAGTAGTATGTGGTTATTTTAATTTTCTGAATTATTATAAGCATGCTTGTTTTATGTCGGTTATGGTTCCTTAGAATTTAGAAAATTGTATCTAGGATTTTTTTTATGTAACCAAGTGAGCAATTTATTATCACTGTAATTTTTTGTCTCTTAGAATTATTATGATTAGAATTTTTGTATACCGAAAATGGTTTAGGAAATTTATGTAATTATTCTTGGAGGATATTGAAGTTTGAAGACCTTAATTTTTTTTTCCCAAAAGTTAAATTTAATTTAAAAGTTAAAATTTTGATTGTATGGAAAATTTCAATTTAATTAGGATTCAAATTAATTTTGGAGATCATAATGGATAAATTGAAATATGGCATGAAAATCAAGGATAGATCCCCTCGGGATGGACCACCAGCTGGGGTGGGGCTACAGCCCTTGCCCTCGGGCAGGATAGGGCTGCGACAGCCCCTGCCCACGGCTGCATCACCCACGGCCGCAGGCATTGCCTGCAGCCGAGGGTGGCCGTGGCCCCCCAAGGGCTGGCCGCAGCCCTGGGCGTGCAACCTGTGGCTACAGGCGCTGCGTACAGCCTGGCGGCTACTGTGCCTAGCCAAGGCTTGGCCCGCAGCCCAGTATGGCTACACATGGCCTGAGGCCATGGGCTGGGTCTACCCACGGCGGCTGTCGGCCTTCGGGGCCGTAGGGCCAATGGTTCGAAAATCGAAAATTTTTGATTTTTAAATTTGAGATTTAATTTTAAATCATGTTTAAAAAATATATAATTAAAAATTTGAAATTTTTGAAATTACATATTATTACACATGATATTTAAAATTGTTTAAAATTTGAATTTGAAATTTAAATTTTTGGGATTTAAATTTTAAATGATTCTTGAAATGAGAAATAAATGGAGAGGCTACACAAAGATGGATACAAGAAGGGAACAAAATTCAAGACCTAAAGAATGCTTTGGATGGAATTTTATATTCTTTATTTTCTTTGTTTTAGGATGGAACCATGGCTTGATTATTTTTCTCTCAATTATTTTTTCTATGACATGTCATGGATGTATAAATATGTATTGATGAATGTTTTATATGCATATTTGATAACATGTCATATAGGATAGGTGAATGCCGCTCATACTATATTGATCATACATATTTGTCAAAACTTGCATGTTTTTCAAAATATTGAGTGGGAGAGGGTTTCAAACAAAACCACGGTCTCCATTGTTGATCCATATGTGAAAGCATGGTAACGCCTCGCGTCAGTTCTGCCCTGACCAAACCCCTCGGTAGGTGTTTACCGTCGCCGGTATACTAGGTTGGATCTCCTATGTGGAAAATAGCTTCGGGTATGATCCTATTCATGACCACCCCTTAGTGGCTTGGTAGGACGTGGATCGGGCTACGTAAACAATGGTTATACACTCAAGACTCATTTAGTTATTAACCTTCCCTAGAAGCTCTATTAACTAAACTGGTGGCCAAAATAAGTGGTTATTAATATATGTCTTAACCTTGGAGGATTTAAGGTAACGTATATTAATTGGACGGGGTCCATGTTCTGGCTATTTGTCTCATGACCACCCTCGGTGGCTTGGGGCAATAGGTGCTGAGAATTACCGTTGCAATGCTACATGTTTTTCCAAGTTTCATGTAGGAACATACTTGTATGTTTTATTTGTGAAATTATCTGTATATTTGCTTGGGCTTCGTAATGATGTCTAGTATAATTTTACTTCAGTTCAAAATGTCACCGACACCCCTCATTTCAATACTTATAGAAAATAAGCTGAATGGCGATAATTATAAAGACTGGAAAAGAAATCTACTAATAGTTCTCAACTACGAGAGACACAAGTTCATGCTTGACGAACCATGCCCACCTGGGCCCAAACCTGACACACCGCTTGAGGAGGTCCCGGTTGCCTATACTTGTTGGAGAGAATCCAATGAGATAGCTCGATGCCACATACTTGCTAGCGTGACGAGTGCTTTACAAAAGCAGTATGAGACTTATCAAGTTGCTAGGGAGATCATGGATAATCTGGAGGATATGTTCGGAGGATAAGAAAAATTAGCTCGACATTCTGTTATAACCATCATTATGAACTCCAAGCAGAAGGCAGGTACTCCGATAAAGGACCATATGATCACTCTAATGGGATTCTTTGCAGAAGCTGTCGAAAATGGTGCTGAGTTGGACTATAACACCCAGATCAAGATGGTGTTCAAAACTCTGTCAAAAGATTTTGTGGGGTTTAAGGCCGCATACAATCTAGCGACAAGGGAGTTAGGACTCACTGAGCTCATAAAGCAACCCCAAGCTTATGAGCGGATGATCAGGGATGGGGATGCGGTCCAACCTAAAGGAGAGGCCAATTTGGTAGAATCTTCCAAACCCTCACGGAAGAGGAAGAGGCCAAATAAGAAGGAAGTGGCTTCTAGTTCTTCTAATCGTCCTGTCTCGGATGGGAAAAAGAAGAAGAAGAACAAAAAGCCTAGGGGCCCTAAAAAGTCCAAATGCTTCCACTGTGGGAAGGTAGGTCACTTCAAGAAGGCTTGTCAGGAATTCCTAGCCACCAAGGGCAGGGAAGGCAAGGAACTTCACTATTTAGAAACGTGTTTGGTGGAAGAATCGAAAGACACTTGGGTCATTGATTTAGGCATCACTAATCATGTTTGTGTTTCTATGCAGGGGTTCATGGAAATGAGAAATCTACATGATAGGAGCCTCTCGTTACAGACTGGAGACGGTAGCTTGATGGTGGCTGAGGCAGTGGGAGATGTTTACCTTTACTTTGATAAATTTAGGTTTATTTTATTAAAAGACTGTTTTTATGATCCTAATTTTAAAAGGAACCTTATATCAGTAGCTTGTTTAATAAAGGATTCTTATTCAGTTTCTTTTAGTAAAAGATTTGATATTCATAGAAATAAGTCTTTTATCTGTTTTGGATGGATGGATGGATGGATGGAAACCTATATTTGATCAAACCAAAGATGTACTCACTGCTTGACACTGAATTAATAGATAACTCTAAAAGGTCGAAAGTTTCTCACTCTAACAAGGCGTATCTTTGGCATTTAAGACTTGGTCATATTAATCGGGATAGGATTCAAAGCTTGGTGAAAGACGGTCCTCTAGAATCTCTGGAAGAGGTACGTCTTCCTTAATATGAGTCTTGTCTTGAAGGTAAGATGACTAAGAGGTCTTTTGGAGCTAAGGGTACTAGGGCTCAGGAACTCTTAGAAATTACGCAAACTGACGTACGTGGCCCCATGAACATCATAGCACGAGGAGGGTTCGAGTATTATGTCTCTTTTATAGACGATTACTCGAGGTATGGATATGTGTATCTGATGCACCGCAAGAGCGAAACCTTTGACAAGTTCAAAGAATATCGTGCGGAAGTGGAAAAGCAATTAGGTAAATCCATAAAGGCACTTTGATTAGATCGAGGTGGCGAATACCTCTCCGATGAATTTCTAAGACATCTTGTAGAGAATGTGATATTATCCTAATTGACTGCATCTAGTACTCCACAACAAAACGGTGTAGCTGAAAGGAGAAACAGGACCTTGTTGGATATGGTACGGTCCATGATGAGTTATTCAACGCTGCTGTTATCATTCTGGGGATATACTTTACAAACGGCGTGCTATATTTTGAACCAGGTTCTAAGCAAATCAATTCTCAGGACTCCGTATGAATTGTGGCATGGCATGAAGCCTTCCCTTGGACATATGAGAATATGGGGCTACTCGGCATATGTACTGGATGAGGATGTGAAGAAGTTGGAACTAAGATCAGAATTGTGTATGTTTGTAAGGTATCCTAAGGGAACTAAGGGAGGTCTGTTCTATAACCTAAAGGAACAAAAAGTCATTGTTTCAACCCATGCGACATCCTTAGAGGAAAGTCACATGAATGACTTTAAGTCTCGAAGCAAAGTGGTGCTAGAGGAGTTATCAGGTGAAAGAACTGCTCCACAAGTTTCAGTCTTGGACGCAAGTCTGAGTTCCGGTGAAAGACCTACTGACGATCAACAATTTAGAATGCCTCGTCGTAATAGGAGGGTTTCAAAGAAGCCTAATTTCTTCATGTATGATGCTGAGGTATACCAGGCCGAGGCTCATGAGCATGAGGATGATCCGGTCACTTATGATGAAGCTATAAATGATGTTGATTCTAAATCTTGAAAACAGGCTATGAACAATGAGATGGATTCTATGAAATCCAACTCTGTTTGGGAACTTGTAGATCTGCCAGATGGGATAAAACCCATTGGATGCAAGTGGGTCTACAAAAGAAAGAAGGATGCAGAAGAGAGAGTAGAAACTTTCAAAGCTAGACTGGTTACAAAGGGGTACACGTAAAAGGTTCGAATCGATTACGATGAAACCTTTTCACCTGTTGCTATGCTGAAGTCTATCCATATTCTTCTGTCCATTGTTGCGGCTCTCGATTACGAGATCAAGCAAATGGACATCAAGATGGCATTCTTGAATGGCCATCTTGAGGAATGTATCTACATGATACAGCCCGAAGGGTTCGTGGCAAAAGGCCAAGAAAGAAAAGTCTACAAGTTGCTTAGATCCATTTGTGGATTAAAGTAAGCATCCCGCTCATGAAACTAGAGATTTGATTAAGCGATCAAGAAATTTGTTTTGAGCAGAACGTTGATGAACCCTGTGTTTATAAATGTATTAAGGATGGAAAAGTGGTCTTTCTGGTACTCTATGTCTATAATATACTACTCATTGGGAATGATGAAGGGAACTTATCATCGGTCAAGCTTTGGCTACACTAACAGTTTGACATGAAGGACTTGGGAGAAGCTAATTATGTTCTAGGCATTTATCTCTTTAGAGATCGAAAGAACAAAATGATAGCATTATCTCAGGCTTCATACATAGATAAAATAATTGACAAATATGTAATGCAAGAGGCAAAGAAAGGACACAACCTTCCATTACCGGTCTAACTCTTTCATTGGATGACTATCCTAAGACATCAAAAGAAAGAGAGCGTATGAGTAAGATACCTTATGCATCCGCTGTGGGTAGCCTTACGTACGCTATGCTTTGCACTTGCCCGGACATATGTTTTGCAGTAAGTACGGTGAGTCGATATCAAGTGAATCGTAGAACCAAGCACTGGCAAGCAGTGAAGCATATACTCGAGTATTTTAAGAGAACGAGGGATTATATGCTGGTGTATTCTGGAGGGGATCATTGTGTAGTAACCTTAATCCTGAGTGAATGAACTATTTCATGTATATGACTTGTGTACTTTGATATTCTAATGGCTAAAGCATCTCAGAGGTAGTAAGCTTATAGACCAATTTGTTGGCTGTATGACTTGTATACGATGAAGGGTTTGTTTACAGATATCAGATTCATAGCTCTAATAAAGAGTTAAGGGTATTCTCTTAAAGGCATTATACTTGATGTGAAAATGGACAAGGTCTTGGGTCGTTTGCTAGGCGGATGACTTCTTATTCATATATGGTGAATAATCATTTTTTTATTCGGTGGTATAATGAAACTTTAAGATAGCCTGATCAGTAGGATTAAACGGACTTTGACCTAAGGCTGATCATGGATATCATATGAGGGTTTTGCATACATGACAAGGTAATTGGACAATAGCTTGTCACAGGCTTACGTAATACGGTATATAATTGGGAGTTCAGTTTCAGGTTTATAGTGTTGTGACTCTGAAATTAGTGATCATGTGATTGAGTTGTTCGGTAAAGAATGATGATCATATGGATTCATAGGAGCCCGATTATATATGTCCAATTGGTCCCTCTACTAGCTCCACGTAATTCCTTAACGATTGCAAAATTGATTTGAGTATGCTATTGGCTAGTTGATTATTCATGGATGGTGTTGACATAAGATTTGGATGGTGGATAAGATTCTCTCCGGTTGAATTCAGATTTTGTTTTGGATAATAGAGTACACAATTATTCAAACTCCAAATAAAGTTGCGATGATTTAATTTGAGATTGGATTGGAGTTGTAGAAAATTATACATGAGAACAAAAATTTGAAATACAACTGTATGTGGATTTTGAAATTTGAATTTTGAAATTTGAATTTGAAATTTGAATTTAAAATTTAAATTTGAAATTTGAATTTGAAATTTGAAATATGAAATTCAAATTTTGAATCACAGTCCAAGTGGAATTCAAATTCTTTGTGGATAATTCCACAAGGCTAGAATTTGAGTTTGAGTTGGATTATGAAGAGGAAAATCTTGTTTGAATCCTACTCGAATTTTGAATCCCAATCCTAACTAACTTGGTCGAAAATTTTGAGGAATATCCTCATGGAATTTTTGAAATTTTTGTGGATAAGATTCAGGGAAAAATTTAAGTTTCAATCCTAGTTGAATTTGGATTCTCTCTTCCCTAAAAGTGGTGGAAAATATTGAGGAAATCTCAAGGAGATTTTTGGTTCTTTTGGACAAGGATGAGATTAAATTCAAACTTGAAAATCCTAGTTGAATTTTTGATTCTCTCCCTATGTTTGTGGCCAAAATTTTTTGAGGAAATCTTAAAAGGGATTTTCAGTTTTTAATTAGTTAATGGTGAGATAAAATTCAAGTTAAAATCCTGTTTGAATTTTGAATACAAAATCCTAAAGATTGGCTGGATTTTTTAGTTGGGATTTGGCCCTAGAAAATTCAGATTTTGTGTGTGGATTAGGGAGAAAATCTTCTCCTAATCCAATTCAAATTTAGAGGATCACCTCATGCAAGTCTATAAATAGAGGTCCTAGCACTGCAGTTCTCTCAGACTATAGACTCTCAGGTGAGCAGGCTTATTGTTGCACAACTCACCGTGACAATAAGTTCTTTAGAGATTTGGGTGGTCGGAAGAAGACTAGCAGTGCTAGCATATTGATCGAGGTTCAGAGTGCCCACACACTCAGCCATTCGGGAATTAGGGAAGAGTAGAGAAGGCTAGTTGGTTGAAGACCTCCGATCATTCTCCTCCTGTAGATTGGCATCCTTGAGGTATGAGTTTAAATTGTTGTTGGTTTATTGTATATGGCATCATGAGATATTTAACGATCTTGAAAAATTTTTATTGTTCCGCTGCACCACTCTGATATGTTTTTACCGATTTATTTCCTATATTTCCTATACTGTGGTTGTGTCTACACTATGTTGTCTTTTCGCATGCAAAACGAGGCGTTCCCGGGTGAAATTTCAGACACAGTCTCTCTTGACTAATTTGGACGTGCTGATTTCAATTTTATCAGTTTTACGTCCATCTATGTGACCTTATCCCGAAAAACATGTCAGGTACCCGATTAACTAATTTGGGCATCTTGAGTCTAAATATATCAGTTTCGGGGCGAGTAAAGGTCGTCTTGACCCTTTTCCTGATACTGCATACCTCCCAAACTAAATTCTCGTTTTGTGCTCAATTGACCAAATTGAGCATACTGACCGTTAATATATCAGTTTTATGCCAGATTAGGCCCGTCTTGGCCATTAACTTGACACTTCATTTTTCTACTATTCACTATTCACTATTTTTTACTTAACTTACTAGTCTAAGTACTCTGACTTTGATTTTGTTAGTCTCTAGGTGAGAAGAGGTCATCATGACCATTTTCTCGATACCGTACTCTTGCTAGGGTTATTTCTCGCTATTGCACTCAGATGTTTGGTTTGAGCGTTTTGGTGATCTGCTCACCAGTCTTGACATGAAAGAGGTAATGGACTGAAGCCAATTTAGGAGAAAGGGCTGACCTATAAGCCACTTTCCCAACTCGTTCGATGATCGCGAAGGGTCCTATATACCTAAGACTCAGTTTCCTTTCTTCCCAAAGTGCATCACCCCCTTCATGGGTGCTACCTTGAGAAAAACAAAGTCTTCTTCCAAAAACTCGAGGGGTCTGCGGCGTTTGTCAGTGTAGCTCTTTTGGTGACTGTGCGCTGTCTCCAGCCTTTCTCTTATGATCTTCACGTCTGTCGTTGTATCCTTGACGAAGTCTGTGCTAGTAAGCTATTTCTCTCCAGTCTCATGCCAGTGGACCGAAGATCGGCATTTCCTTCCGTAGAGTGTCTCGTACGGTGCCATCCCAATCGAGGAATGGTAACTGTTATTGTACGATAACTCTATCAATGGTAGCTTCTGGTCCCAATTCCCCTTGAAGTCTAAGACACAAGCTCTCAGCATATCTTCTAATATTTGAATAGTTCTCTCAGACTGGCCGTCAGTCCGAGGATGAAAAGTTGTGCTGAACTTCAACTTGGTTCCCAATGAAGCTTGAATGCTCTGCCAAAACTTAGAAGTAAAGTGTCCATCGCGATCTGAGATGATCGATTTTGATACACCGTGCAGTCTTACTATTTGAGCCATATAAATCTTTGCCAGTCTCTCTACTGAATGGCTCAGCTTCATGGCTAAAAATGGAACCAATTTCATCAGTCGATCCACGATTACCCAGATTGCATCATTGCCCTTATTGTTCTGGGCAATTAGACCATGAAATCCATTGTAATTTACTCCCATTTCCACTTTAGTAGCTCGATCTTCTGCAGTTCTCCTCCCGGTCACTGATGTTCTACTTTGATTTTCTGGCATGTAAGTCACTTTGCTACGAACTCGACAACGTCATTTTTCATTCCCAGCCACTAAAAGCTCTCTTTTAAGTCTTGGTACATCTTATTTGCCCCTGGATGTACCGAGTACGGTGTGTTGTAGGCTTCTAAAAGGATCATTCTCCTGAGTTCTTCATCCTTTGGAAAACATACTCTATCTTTGAAATAGAGCATGCCAGCCTTAGATACTTGAAACTCTGAACTCTGGCCTTCCATCACCCCCATTTTTAGCTTGATTAGGGTTAAATCGAGGTCTTGACTGGCTTTAATTTCTTTTAGGAGCGTTGACTGGAGGGTCATTTCAGACAGCCTCCCTATTAAAAGCTCGATCTCTCTACTATATAGCTCTTTTTGCAATGCTTCTAGCAAGGCATGGACAGCCATAAGCAACGAGGTATGCTTCCTACTTAGTGCATCAGCCACCTTATTGGCTTTCCCTGGATGATATAGGATTTCACAGTCATAATCCTTACCAGTTCCAGCCATCTTCTCTGCCTCATGTTAAGCTCCTTCTGCGTGAAGATGTATTTAAGGCTCTGGTGATCCGTGTAGATCTCGTACTTGACGCCATATAGATAGTGCCTCTATATTTTGAGTGCAAAGATGACCGTGGCTAGCTCCAGGTAGTGCGTCGGGTAGTTCTTTTTGTGGTTCTTAAGTTGCCGCGATGCATATATGACCACTTTACCACTCTGCATCAGTACGGCTTCTAACCTGTTCTTGGATGCATCATTGTAAATCACAAAATTTCCTTATCTAGCATCTAGTAGTGTTAGGATCAGAGCGCTCGTGAGTCTCCGTTTTAGCTCCTAAAAACTCTTTTTGTACTTGTCGGTCCGCTCATACTTCTTCTCTTTCTTAGTGAGTGCTGTGAGTGGGGCGACTAACTTTGAGAAACCTTCAACAAAGCGTCGATAATAGCCTACTAGCCCTAAAAATTTACAGATTTTTGTTACATTCTTCGGAGTTGACCAATCACTAACTGCTTTAATTTTTGCCGGGTCTACTGATACTCCTTCTTTGAAGACCAAACGACCAAGAAAATGGACCTTCTCCAGCCAAAATTCACACTTGGAAAATTTGGCTTATAGCTGATGGTCTCGTAGCTTGCGCAAGATAGCCCTTAAGTGCTCCTCATGCGCCTCTTTCGTCTTGGAGTGTACAAGTATGTCATCGATGAACATAATGACAAACTTATCTAGGAAGTCTTTGAACACGCGGTTCATTAAGTCCATAAAAGTTATAGGGGCATTCATCAATCTGAACGACTTGACCAAGAACTCGTAATGCCCATATCATGTTTGGAAGGCTGTCTTAGGTGTGTCTTCATCTCGAATTCATAGTTGATAATATCCAAAATGTAGGTTGATCTTTGAAAAGATGACAGCACCTTGGAGCTGGTGGAACAGATCATTGATCCGTGGCAATGGGTACTTATTCTTGATTATGATCTTGTTCAACTCCCGGTAGTCTATGCACATCCTCAGCATTCCATCCTTCTTCTTTATGAACAAAACCGGTACTCCCCATGGTGAGCAGTTTTACCGGATGAAGCCTTTGTCCATCAAGTCCTTTAACTGCATCTGAAGTTCTTTTAACTCTACCGGGGCCATTCTGTAGTGGGCCTTAGAGATGGTGGTTGATCCTGGTAACAACTTGATCTTAAATGCTATCTCGTGCTCTGCTGGAAGTCCTGGGAGATCTTAGGGGAAGACTTCCACAAACTCTCGAACTACTGGTACGCCTTCCGGTCCTATCTCAGCATTCTGAGTCTTGTCTACTATGTGCACTAAGAAATCGGTGCATCCACTAGACAATAGCTTATGAGCCTTCATAGTCGATATCATCATCTTGGGTTGCTTCGGTGATAAGCCCTTGTAGACAAATTTCTCGTGCCCAATTGGTTCAAATGTAACTTCCTGTCTTTGGCAGTCTATGATGGCGTGGTACTTGGTGAGGAAATCCATTCCCATAATCACATTGTAGTCACACATATCGATGATGATTAGGTCCACACTCAGTTCATGCCCACTGATAACTATTGGCACGTGACGTATCCAATAGCTAGACAACAAAAATTCCCTGGAAGGAAGGGCAGTTTAAAAAATTTTATTTTATCTTATCTAGGTTCTTGTCTAACTTCCTAGTAAATTCTAAGGATGCAAATAAGTGTATAGCTCCAGAATCAAATACAATGGAGTTGGCGACAGAAAGCTGACTTGTCACCACCGTCGAGGTTCCGGCCTCTGCATTCTCTCTGGTGAAGGCATAGATCCTTCTGTGTGTCTCGAAAGCTTCCAATCTACCCTGTGCGATTGATGGACCCTTGATTCTAGTCTGAACGGCATGCAGCTATCCACTGGTGGCACGGGCTTAGCCTTACTGATTTTGTGGATTGGAGTGGCAATGCTTGGCGAAATGGCCTTCCTTGCCACAAATGTAGCAACCACTAGTCCCTAGGCGGCATTCTCCAGGGTGATTCTTCCCACACTTTGGACAAGGTAGGTGTCGATTACCATTTCCCCCATGGTTGTTCTTTTTCTGGGGGAAATTTCTCTGCTGCCCCTAGTTGCTTGGGTTCCCTTTCCTTTTGTTGTTGTTGTGGTTGGACTGTTTGTGGTATTGGTTGGCCCCTGTGTTCTGCCCCTTTGTTGTGAGTCTAGATTCGACCTTCCCTTGATTTGTTTTAGCTGGTTCTTTTCTTCTCTCTTTGCCTTGAAAATTTGGCCCCTTCTCTCTTTGTCTTGGGCTAACTAGTATTATGCTCGGATGGCCCTGTTGACACACTCAGCTATGGTTGCAGGCCCATAGCTGCCGCTGCAGACTTGGATGGCTATATCCATCTGAAACATTTTTAGCATTCTCCTGACCTTTTCCTTCTCCATTGACACTAGGTCAAGGCAAAGTCAGGCTAGTTGCTCGAATTTCTGGACCGCTTCCATCACGGTCATGCTACCCTGGCATAAATTATTGAATTCATCCTGCTGGACTACTAGGGCTTCATCGTTGAAGTACATCTCCCTGAACTCGGCGATGAAGTCTGCCTAGTTCATTGCATTAACATCCTTTCTGATAGCCACAGTCTTCCACCATTGGCGTGCTCCTTTACATAGGGCTAGGGATGTGCATAGTACTTTTCCTCTTTCTATGAGTCCCACGAGGTCTAGGATGACCTGGACGTCAGTTAACCAATCATCTACTTCAATAAGGTTTGTCGTCCCTTCGAATTTGGGTACCTTCATGTGCCTAAACCATTCGTGTAGGTCACCTTCTGTGTGGGCTGGCACAAGGATGTTGGCTACTGCAGGAATAGCCATAGCTGATGGTGCTGGTGTGGTTTGGACTGGTGGGGCAGCTTGTTCTCTATGAGTGTTAGGATCTACTAGAGCTGCTTGGGCTAGCACCTCTACTGGTTGTGGTGCCTGAGGTTGTCGGTTCAATTGCTCCCTGAGTTGGTTAAGCTCCCATTGTTGGTTTAACATCATCTCTCGCATTGTTGCGAGCCGTGCCATTAGTTCGTCATCTTGAGTTGCTTGATTAGTTTGAGCTCTTGTTCTCGCCGTCATTCTGATGTAACCCTATCACGTAGTGGGAAGAAAACATAAGTCTTTCAAACTTTATACTTGGGACTCGTATTACATATTATTTACTTTCTTACTTAACAATTTCACCATACATATACATATTATATCTATCTTTTCTCCTCTTATTCTAGTTGTGATAACCAAGGATTTTCGATTCTCAGAGTAGATTAAAATTGTATGTATGTATCAATTTTAGTGAATAAAATATGAAAAAGTTGTGTTTTAATACTGTTGAGAATACTGTAAAAATGTTCTAGCAGTGTTAAAGTGAGTGAGTTCGGGGATGGAAAATCTTACCAAATAGAATCGAGTGAGACGGTTTGAAAACGGAGCCAAAAACCCTAGGGAGTACATTGAAATGCACTAAAAAGATAAAAATTTACGGTAGAGAATTCTGACCAAACGGAAGCAAAATAAAACAAACCGATCGCACCGGAGGCGCCCGAAACCCGCCTATGTGATTTCGGTAAAGTTCCGTTTGGTTTGACTTACTGTCAAAATTTGACCACGAGTTAATATACAAATTAATTCAATTAACTCATGGGATGACATCATAATTATGATGTCATAAATACAATTTTGCAAGCTTAGAAAGTATTATAAGATAGGTGTAAGGCTAGGATTTGTTGTCTTTTTTATCAATGGCCAAGATCTAGCCAAAAAGACATGGAAAAAATTTTAAACAATTTTTGAAAAAGCCATTCGGCCACCTAGAAAGAGGGCACCAAAAAAATTTGATTTTTGGCCCAAAAATATTACATTTTAGTCCTTGAACAATTAGCATATTGTTGGAAAAAAATTTCCAAAAGGTCCCTTGCTTTTGCCTATAAATAGGCTTCAAAATTCATTCAAAAAAATAGAGGAAAGTGGCCAAACTTTTGCCAAAATTTCCAGCCAAAAATCTATGGGTCTTCCACCCTTTTTAAGCAAAAATTTGTCAAAATTTCACACCAAAATTTTCCTCTAATTCAAGCTTAGACATCAAGTGATCAATTGGAAAAGGTAAGCCACAATTTTGAGGCTTTCTTGTTGAAATTTTTCAAAAAAATCGGTGGCTATTAATGTGGAAAAATAGTAAGAAATTTGATGTGTTGATGATGATTGTTGATTGGTTTGGTGTTTTAGAATTTGAAGTATGAATTAGGTTTAAGAAACAAGCAAAAATTTTGCATGTTTCCATAAAAATCCATGGCCTTGTAGGAAAAAAATTGATGAATTGTTTTATGATTTGGTTTAGTGTTATGATCATTTAGTGGCATGTGAATTAAGCATGAATTAGAAATCAAGAAACAAGAAATTTTGATGCATTTTTCATGCTAAAATCCATGGATGATAAACGCTAGGAAATGGAAAAAATTTTAGTGTTGATCAATGATTAGAAATGTTGATAAAAACCCTAGGAAAGAAAATAAAATTTTCTATATGAATTAGCATGAAAAATCCGAAACTAATGATAGGGTTGGAATGAAAATTTTGTTAGGTTTTGATGTGGATATGTACATTGAAAGTCTAAGAAAAATATGTGATAATTGCCTAAGGTGATGAAACAATATTTGGTGATGATTAACATGATAAATCGATGCTGTGTTTGAGAAAAATTTGATAATGTGTGCTGAGTTCTGAATATTGGTTAATGTGGAAAATTTTTATTCAAAGTTTGGTAACTTTGTATAAAATAGGCCTCTGGTATATTACATAGCAGGTACAAAGGTTTTGAGGCGTACCTAACACCAGGGAAACCTAAAAATACAAGAAGAAATGCTGTTGAAATTTCTAAACTGGCATAAGGGCATTTCAGGAAACGAAGGGTAAAAATATTAGACTCGGAAAGGAAACCAAGACCCCTCGGTGGGTTAGGATTGAAAATGGAAAACCAACCCGAGAGGAATAGTAAACCGACCCTTAAAGACTAAAATGCCTAAAATGAAAAAAAAAAAATCATGTTAGGGGTATTTTAGGAAACGAGGGGGAAAGATTAAATCGGGATAGGAAACCCGATCCCCTCCAGGACCGGGGCTCGGAGACAGGATGAAAAACATTTCAAGAGTAACGAAATGCCCATTTGAGGCTCCGAAACGCTAGAAAAACGAGCAACGACCCAAGGTGATGGATGAATAGTAACTAAGGGCCGAGAAAATAGATAAATGGGACTTTGTAGCAAATTAAGCTGTAAAATGATACAGAAGCCTAAAGAATATTATTTTAAGATATTTGGGCTTAGAAAATTCGAGAAAAATGATAAGACAGAATAGTTACGGTCCTGAGACCCGTCAGGGGCAAAATGGTCATTTTGACTAAAAATTTTTGAAAGGCTCAGAAAGGACCATAAAGGACCTAGAATGACTTAAATAAAATTATAGAACCCAAAATAAAGATTTTAGAGTTAAAAATCTAGAGTTTAAATAGCACAGGACATGTAAAGTGAAACACGGCCGTGTAAAGTGAAACTGAGAGGTGCACGGGCAGGGATACGGGCGTGTTGCAGACCATGTACCACATAAAAATTAAATTGTATTATAAAATTTATCACAAAATAAATATATTCAAAGTGATAATTAATAAAAGGTATTAACAGACAATACTATGTCTGTAGGAACCCAAACTAGAGATAAAACTGCGGAGGAGTTCTGAAAGTGGATATTATTGCAGTGGTGGTAAGTTCAAGCATTTTCATGACAACAACATGAAATACCGTATTATTTGTTATGTACTAGTCGTACATTAGGTATCAAGTCCTGTGGACATTTGGGGATTAGTTAATATAACAGGTCCCATATAATAAAAGGAAGAGAATATCTAAGGCCTACGGGCGATGGGGTTAATGACCTTGAGGTGACCACTAATGTTACTTGGTCAAAATTAAGATTGGAAGATGGTAATAAAACCATTTAAGACATACCGCCCCTCCAACATTGTGGTGGAGGTTTTTCAGATCCTACGAGGATATAATAAGGGCTGTGGGGGAAGAAGCTCTAGGGTCACTCCCTAGGCCCTCCCAGTCAGCACGCAAGACAATTTATCGGTACTGCCATAAAGAGCTCAACACCAAAATACAAATAGAGAAAGAATAATCCTTAATATGACAAAAGCCATAATTAAGCATAACCAAAGCTTACACTAAGTATAGTGAACTCGGTTAGAAAAATTTGAATAGTAACCGGTTAGGTTAATGTGAATAATAACTGATTAGGCTAATGTGGATAGTATCCGGTTAAAGTAATATAAATAGTAACCTGTTAGGGTAACACTTACTATTCATCGGTCAAAGGTCAAAGTCACTATTCATGTGAATAATACTCTTCATGTGAATAATACTATTCACAAATGAATAGTACTATTCACAAATGAATACTGCTATTCATAGGAAGTTGTATTTTTAATGTTTTAATAATACTATTCATGTGAATAATACTATTCACAAATGAATAGTACTATTCACAAATGAATACTGCTATTCATAGGAAGTTGTATTTTTAATGTTTTTGAATCTATGTGATTCTTGTTAAGTATGTTTGAACTTACTGAGCCTGTTAGCTCATAAGTTTGTTCATGTTGCAGGTAAAAAACCTGTCCAGTAGACTATATGGATGGCTACAGGATGTACGCGTGTCAAGGGATAGGGAATTCACCATGGATTTGGTCCTGCCATAAGTCTTCCACTGGGCATTGAGAGTTAGTGAATTGAAGAGAATGTGTTTTTGAAAAATACAGTATAAATATATTGTATGTTGTACATTATGTTGTACTCAAATAGACAACTAAAAGTTAGTATTGTATTTTACATGGCTATCATACTTAGCTTTCTTTTAGAGAAAGTATGTATTAAAAAGAAAAAAAATTGGGCATAATTTTGGGCCTTGAAAATAAGAGTTGAGAGAAAAAGAGTTTTAAATGGCGATCCGGATTCGACACAAGGGCTGTCTTGATCGACAATAGAGTCGATTCATGACAGTTCTGCGTGGTTGGATTCAGGGGCACCACAGGTTGGTATCAGAGCGGTTGACCATATCTCTATTGGCACGAAGCACGACCTGCTCATTAATCCAAGTAAGTTAGCTTTCTTTAAGACTAGTTAACTTTTCATTTATTTGAGGTTATATATGTTTTATAGGATATACAATGACTAGACCACCTTATATGAGACCTCACCCATACTGACAGAGAGGACCGATCTGGGTATGGACTAGGCCCGTGATCAGACCGTCGATGATTTATTGAGCCATGCCTCGACTGTCGATACCTGAGTCACCAACGCCAAGGATAGTAGCACTGTGACGTCCCCTGATTCCAACCACTCGCAACCGTCATGAATCGACTCTACGGCCGACCAAGACCGTTCGTGTGCAGAATCCGAGTCGTCAGTTATAAACTCTTTTACTCATACTTCTTAAACACCAGGGCCTAAAATTTCACCCCAAAATTTTTTTTTCTTTAATACATACTTGTTCTCATGATTATCAAGTAAGAAGGCAATGTAAAATATGATGCTGGTTTTTTTTTTTTTCACGTCTAAAATAAGTACAACATATTTGGTAACATATATAATATATATATGTACTGTATATTTTGTCTTCAACATATTTTCTTTACTCAAAAAGCTCAGCAGAAAACTTATGGCAGGACCAAATCCACGGTGAGTTCCCTATCCCCTTGACACACTCGCATCTTGCCGTCATCTAGAAATCTACTGGACAGGTTTCTTACCTGCAACATGAACAAACTGATGAGCTAACAGGCTCAGTAAGTTCAAACATCCATAGTAAGAATCATATTGATTCAAAAACAATAAAAACTCAATCTCTTATGTATAGTACTATTCACCATGAATACTACTATTCACCATGAATAGTAAAGTTGACCTTTGATCGATGAATAGTACTAGTTACCCTAACTATGTACTATTCACATATCCTAACCGAACTTACATTACTCTAACGTAAACTTTGGTTATGCTCAATTATGATTTTTACCATTTTGTTGATTGCTTATTTTCTATTAGATTTCTAGTGTAGAGCTCTATTTATGGCAATACCGATGATTATTAGTACGTTGACTGGGAGGGTCTAAAGAGTGACCTTAGAACATCATCCACCGCAGCCCTGATAACCCCGTAGATTTAAACAAACCTCCACCACTATGTTGGAGGGGCGGTACGCCTTAATGATTTCATTACCATCTTTCAATTTATAGTTTTGACCAAGTGATCATATATGTCACCTCAAGGTCACTATCCTCCATTGCCCGTAGGTCTTACTTATTTTCGTTATTTGGGATATGTTATACTAACTAATCCCCAAATGCTCATAGGATTTTATATCTAGTGTGCAGCTAGTATAGAATAGATTAACACAGTATTTCATGTTGCAGATACGAAAATGCTTGAACTTACCAATACTGCGCTAGTGTCCACTTCCGGAACTCCTCCGCAGTTCTATCTTTATTTTGGGTTCCTACAGACATAATAGTGTCTGTTAATACCCTGTTTTATTATCATTTTAAATATATATTTATTTTACTTAACAATTCTACACATTTAAATTTTGTTTGTGGTACACGGTCTGCAACACGCCCGTGTTCCAACCCATGTACCTCTCGGGTTATAAAATTTTTCCTATACACGGCCGTATATCCCTTTACACGCTTGTGTTCCTCAAAATTTTTAGACTTTTAACTCTAAATCTTTATTTTGAGCTTTAGAATTTTATCTAAGTTATTCTAGGTCTTTTAGGATTCTTTCCGAGCCATTTCAGAAATTTTTGGTCAAAATGATCATTTTGCCCCTAACGAGTCTCAGGATCGTAATTTGTTTCGTTCTATCATTTTTTTTTTCCAAATTTTCTAAATCCAATTATTTTAAAGTAATATTTCCTAGGCTTTTGTATCATTTTACATCTTAAATTACTGAAAAATCTCAACTTCATTTTTCCCGGCCCTCGATTACTATTCATCCGTCACCTAGGGTCGTTTTTTCATTTTTCGAGTGTTTCGGAGCCTTAAATGGCCCTTTCACTACTTACTAAACGTTATTTATCCCGTCCCTGACCCTCGGTCCTCGAGAGGCTCGGGTTTCCTATCCCGACCTAAAATTTTCCCTCGTTTCCCAAAATACCCCTAACATGAATTTTTTTCCTGTTTTAGGCATTTTAGTGATTTAGGGTCGGTTAACTATTCTTTTTGGGTTGGTTTTCCATTTCTAATCATAATTCACCGAGGGGTCTCGGTTTTCTTCCCGAGTTCAATATTTTTACCCCTCGTTTCTCGAAATGCCCTTAAGCCGATTTTAGAAATTTCGACAGCATTTCCGCTTATATTTTAAGGTTTCCCGGCGTTCGGTACGCCTCAGAACCTTTGTACCTGCCACGTACTATACCAGAGGCCTATTTTATACAAAGTTTCCAACTTTGTATAAAAATTTTCCACATGATTCAACATTTTAGAAATCAGCACAAACCACAACATTTTTCTTTCAAACTAGCCTTGGTTTACTAGTTAATGACATCTAATTAATTTTCATCACATCACATCATTCTTAGGCTTTGCAATGTATAAAACAGCATCCAAAAACCTAACAAAACATGCATTCTAACCCTAGTTGTAGCCACGGATTTTATGCATAAACACAAGGAAAATTTCATTTTCTTTCCTAGGGTTTTTATCAACATTCTTCAACATTAAAAATTTTCCATTTCCTAATGTTCATGCCCACGGTTTTAGCAACAAATTTACATCAACATTTTCTTGTTTCTTTAGTCCTATTCATGATTAATTCAACACATAATTGAATGAACATTAATACTAAATCAAATCAACAAAACTCATGAAATTTTCACACCATTGAAGCCATGGATTTTCAAGGGAAACATGCAAAATTTTTGCTTGTTTTTCAATCCTAATTCATGCTTTAAATACTACAGCATCAAACAAATCATAGAATCAACAAATCAACAATTTTTTTCATTGTTTTTCAACCCTTCAAACCCACGGATTTTCTATGAAAAATCAAGGAAAAATGCTTAAAATTTGAAGCTTACCTTGATTAGTTGATGCCTTGAGATTGGAAATGCAATTCAAGCTCGGTTTGATATGAAATTGAAAACAAAATTTTTGGTTTAAGGGGGGTTAAAACTCATGGTTTTGGGCTAAAGAAAAAGAGCAAGAGTTTAGTTGGTTTTTCCATTTTTTTGCTTGAATTTTGATGCCTATTTATAGACAAAAACCAAGGGCTTTTTTGCAATTTTTTTCCAACAATTTCCTAATTGTTCAAGGACTAAAAAGTAAATATTTTGGGACAAAAATCAAATTTTTTTTCTTCTCCCTTTCCAAGTGGCCGAATGGCCTTTTAAAAATTTTTACAAAATTTTTTTTATGGCTTTTTGCCATGATCTTAGCTATTGATCATAAAGTAGGTTAATCGACACCATACACCTTTCAAAATTACTTTCTAATTTTAAGAAAACAATTTGATTTATGACATAATCAAGGTGATGTCATCAACTATTCATATTAATTCATTAATTAATTCGTAGTCAATTTTTGACTGTAATCCGATCTGAACAGAACTTTACCGAAATCGTGTAGGCGAGTTCTCAACGCCTCCAGTGCGGTCGGTTTGTCTTATTTTACTTCCGTTTGATCAGAATTCTCTACCATAAATTTCTATTGTTTTAGTACATTTCAATGCACTCTCTAGGGTTTTCGGCTCTGATTTCGAACCGTCTCACCCAATTATATTCGGTAAGATTTTCCATCCCCGAACTCACACACTTTAACACTACCAGAACATTTTTACACTATTCACAATAGTATTGGAATACAACTTTTTCATATTTTATTCATTAAAATTGTTATACACATACAATTTTAACATAATTCGAGAATCTAAAATTCCCGGTTATCACATTCACCCCTCCTTATAGAATTTTCGTCCTCGAACATTTAAAACAAGTAGGGGTATAAGTTCTTTATTTCGTCCTCACGCTCCCATGTAGCCTCTTCAATGTTGTGATTTCTCCACAGTACTTTGACTAATGGGATCGTTTTATTCCTCAAGACTTTATCTTCACGTGCCAGTATCTGAACAGGTCTCTCCTCATAGGTCAGGTCTTCTTGAATCTGGATTGGTTCATGTTTTAGTACGTGGGATGGATCCGATATGTACTTCCGTAGCATCGACACGTGAAACACATTATGTACTGCTGACATTTCTGGAGGTAATGCTAATCTATAGGCGACTTTACCAATGCGTTCGATGATCTCGTATGGTCCAATATATCTTAGACTTAAGTTTCCCTTCTTTCCGAACCTCATTATTCCTTTCATAGGGGAAACTCTTAGGAATACGAAATCCCCTTCATTGAACTCCAGGAATCTTCGTCTTTTGTCCGCGTAGCTTTTTTGTTGGCTCTGGGCTGTCTTTATCCGCTGCTGTATTTTTGTAACCGCATCTACTGTTTCTTGGATGAAATCAGTCTTATGTATTCATTTCTCTTGTAGGTCATACCAATGAACCAGTGATCTACACTTTCTTCCATACAAGGCTTCATAAGGTGCCATACCTATCGAAGCTTGGTAGCTATTGTTATATGAAAATTCTACCAATGGAAGTTTCTCATTCCAGCTCCCTGGAAAATCTATTGTACATGCACGCAGCATGTCTTCGAGAGTCTGGATGGTTCGCTCGGATTGCCCGTCTGTCTGCGGATGAAATGCTGTGCTCAGTCGTACTTCTATTCCCATAGCCTCTTATACGCATGTCCAGAAGTTCAAAGTGAATCTTGGATCACGATCTGACACAATGGATTTAGGAACTCCATGTAGCCTGACTATGTGGTTAACATACATGTCTGCCAACCTTTCCAATGAGAAGGTCATCTTTACTGCGATGAACCTTGCCGTTTTTGTCAGTCTATCTACAATAACCCAGATGGCATCATAGCCTTCTCAGGTCTTTGGTAGTCCTATCACAAAGTCCATCGTGATATGCTCCCACTTCCACTCAGAAATCCCTAATGGCTCTAGCTTTCCACCTGGATAATGATGTTCAGCCTTAACTTTCTGGCACGTCATATACTTGCTTACAAACTCCACTATATCCTTCTTCATCCCTTTCTACCAGAATTGCAACTTCAGATCTTGGTACATTTTGCTGACTCTGGGATGTATTGAGTAAGGCGTTTTATGAGCTTCCGCCATGATTTGCCTTCTTAATCCTTCATCATCTGGAACTTGAATTCTCCCCTGATGTAGGATTAATCCATCTTTAGATGCTTCTTCTTGCGGGCTTGCTAGTGTCAGATCTTGCTTCTAAGCTTCTCTGATGTCTTTATACAATGTTGACTCCAGTTGTATCGCAGCTAGCTTTCCGGTTATCAGCTCCATCTCCAACATGTTGATTTCCTACTGTAATGGCTTTGGAAATTTTTCAATCGGCAGTTGCTGTGGAATAGTAGATTTCCTACTTAACGCATCTGCAACGCGATTGGCCTTCCCTGGGTGATGAAGGATTTCGTAATTATAATCCTTTACCAACTCCAGCCATCGCCTTTGCCGCATATTTAGCTCCTTCTGTGTGAAGAAATATTTCAGACTCTGGTAGTTCATATAAATCTGACAATGAGCTCCATATAGATAGTGACGCCAGATCTTTAACGCGAACACTACTGCGGCAAGCTCCAGATCATGTGTGGGATAATTCTTCTCATGGTCCTTTAATTGACGCGAGGCATAGGCAATCACCTTATCGCCTTGCATCAGGATAGCCCCTAATCCCATTTTTGAAGCATCGCTGTATATCACGAACATCTCTCCTGCCGTCGGAAGTGTAAGTATTGGCGCACTCGTTAGTCGTTTCTTCAGCTCTTGGAAACTTTTCTCGCACTGTTCAGTCCATTCATATTTCCTTTCCTTGCGTGCAAGAGCCGTGATAGGAGCGGCAAGTCGTGCAAATCCTTCAACGAATCTTCTATAATAGCCAGCCAGACCTAAGAAACTTCGTATTTCTGTCACGCTCCTAGGTACGAGCCACTCGTTGATCGCCTCCACTTTAACAGGATCCACAGCGATTCCTTCCTTGGAAACCACATATCTGAGAAAATGTACTCTATTCAGCCAGAATTCACATTTAGAGAACTTGGCATAGAGTTGATGTTCCTTTATCGTTTGCAGAACAATTCTCAAATGCTCTTCGTGCTCCTCTTGAGTCTTTGAATATATAAGAATGCCATCGATGAACACAATAACAAACTTATCTAAATATTCCTTAAAGACTCGATTCATCAGATCCATAAAAGCTGTTGGCGCATTTGTTAACCTAAACGGCATTACCAGAAATTCGTAATGACCATAACGGGTTTGAAATGTGGTCTTGTGGATGTCATGTAGGAAAATAAATCAGTAAAAATGTATCAGAGTGGCGCAGCGAAATAATAAATTTTTTTTACATCGTTAAATATCTCATGATGCCATATACAATAAACCAACAACAATTAAAACTCATACCTCAAGGACGCCAATCTCGCAGGAGGAGAATGACCGGAGGCTTCAACCAACTAGCCTTCTCTACTATTCTCCAATTCCCGAATGGCTGAGTGTGTGGGCACTCTGAACCTCGATCGGTATGCTAGCACTGCTAGTCTTCTTCCGACCACCCAGATCTCTAAAGAACTTTATTGTCACGATGAGCTGTGCAACAATAAGCCTGCTCACCTGAGAGTCTGTGGTCTAAGAGAACTGGAGTGATAGGACCTCTATTTATAGACCTACATGAGGTGATTCTATAAATTCGAATTGGACTAGGAAAAGATATTCTCCCTTATCCATAACCAAAAAATCCGAATTTTTCCATGGGAAAATCCAACAATAAAATTCGGTTTTCTTAGGATAAATCCAATCCAAATCTAAACAAGATTTTAACTAGAATTTTATCTCCCTTTTTCAATCAAAAAATCTGAAATTCATAGGAGAAAATCTTCTCCAAATATTCGGCCACTTTTAGGATAAGGAAGAATCAAAATTCCACTAGGATTTTCAAGCTTGAATCTTATCTCAACCTTATCCAAAATAACTGAATTTTCCTAGGAGATTATCTCCAAAATTTCGGCCACTTTTCAGGGAGGAGAGAATCCAAATTCAACTGGGATTGAAACTTGAATTTTTCCCTTGAATCTTATCCACAAAAACCGAAATTCCATTGAGGATTATCCTCAAAATTTCGCCCATAGTTTGTTGGGATTTGGATTCAAAATTCAAGTAGGATTCTAACAAGATTATCCTCTCCAAATCCAACTCAAATTCGAATTTCAAACCCTGTGGATTTTCCACAACAAATTCGAATCCCACTTGGACTGTGATTCAAAATTTGAATTTCAAATTTCAAACCTGAATTTCAAATTCGAATTTCAAATTCAAATTTCAAATTTCAAATTTCAAATTTCAAATTTAAATTTCAAATTCAACTTTCAAATTCGAATTTCAAATTCAAATTTCAAATTCAAAATTCAAAATTCAAATTTCAAAATTCAAATTTCAAAATCCACAAAATGGTTGTGTTTCAAATTCTTGTTCTCATGGATAATTTTCTACAACTCCAATCCAATCTCAAATAAAATCATGGCAACTTTATTTGGAGTTCGAATAATTATGTATTCTATTATCCAAAACAAAATCAGAATCTAACCGGAGAGAATCTTGTCTACCATCCTAATCCTGTGTCATCACCATCCATGCATAATAAACCAGCCAATAGCATGCACAAATCAATTTGTCAAACGTTAAGGAATTATGTGGAGCTAGTAGAGGGACTGATTGGACATATATAATCGGGCTCCCGTGATTCCATATGATCATCATTCTGTACCGAACAACTCAATCATATGATCACTAATTTCAGAGTCACACCACTATAAACCTGAAACTGAACTCCCAATTATATACCGTATTACGTAAGCCTATGACGAGCTACTATCCAATGACCTTGTCATATATGCAAAACCCTCATATGATATCCATGATCAGCCTTAGGTCAAAGTCCGTTTAATCCTACTAATCAGGCTATCTTAAAGTTCCATTATACTATCGAATTAAGAAAATGATTATTCACCATATGTGAATAAGAAGTCATCCGCCCAGCAGACGACCCAAGGCCTTGTCCATTTTCACATTCAGTATAATGCCTTTAAGAGGATACCTTTAACTCCTTAGAGCTATGATTCGGACATCTGCAAACAAACCCTTCATCGTATACAAGTCATGCACCCAATGAACCGGTCTATAAGCTTACTACCTCTGAGACGCTTTGGCAATTGGAACATCAAAGTACACAAGTCATATACATGAAGTAGTTCATTTACTCAAGATTAAGGTTATTGCACAATGAACATCAAAAGTAGATTGATCCACTCATAGCGGACTACGTAGATCAATCACGCTTTGGTCCTGGTCTAATATGTCACCACCAAACAACATATCTATGTCTCTACTTGGGAGTCCAGCTCCAGACAATCAAGACAAACCGTCCCCTCCAAGGCTTTAGACAACATAATAGTCTTAACATGAGTTAGATGCTCGGTCTAACCCCATAGACTATATACCATAGTTTAGACCGCTAACTTTAGAACATTGTCTTCTCGCATACAAAAGTCCATTGCATTCAACGTTCTAACAGTTTTAACACAAGCAGTCAGTGAGCCATATTTGCTTACATTTACTTTAACATGTAAATAAGACGAGGACAGATAGCAATGTAATGAATAACCTCTATGTATAATTTTATTATCCAGTTCAAAATGAATACGTCAAAATGTCTCTAATACTTAGGGCATTTCCTAACAATCTCCCACTTGCCCTAAGCTAGTAGATGTGCTATGTTACGCATCCCCATCGCCTCTACATGCCTCTCAAAGCTTCTAGCCACCAAAGTCTTAGTAAAGGGATCGGCGATGTTGTCCTCGGACGCGATCTTACATACATCCACTTGTCCTGTCTCCACATGCCCTCTAATAATATGATATCTCTGATCGATCTGCTTGGTCCTCTTGTGGTGCCGAGATTCCCTTGTGTTGGCAATAGCCCCTGTATTATCACAGTAAAGTGTGATAGGCTTGTCAACACCCGGAATGACCTCAAGGTCTCTAAAGAACTTGCAGAGCCAAACCGCTTCTTTAGATGCCTCAGCCGCAGCCACATACTCAGCCTCCATAGTAGAGTCAGCTGTGCAGCCCTGCTTCACACTCCTCCATACAATGGCACCTCCTCCGAGTAAAAACACTGATCCAGATGTCGATTTCCTCGAATCCTTATAAGTCTGGAAGTCTGAGTCCGTGTATCCTACGGGTGTTAGGTCCCCTCCAGAATACACCAGCATATAATCCCTCGTTCTCTTAAAATACTTGAGTATATGCTTTACAGCTTGCCAGTGCTTGGTTCCAGGATTTGCTTGATATCGACTCACCATACCTACTACAAAACATATATCCGGGTGAGTGCAAAGCATAGCGCACATTAGGCTACCCACAGCGGATGCATAAGGGACCTTACTCATACGCTCTCTTTCTTCCGATGTCTTGGGACAGTCATCCAATGAAAGAGTTAGATCGGCAATGGAAGGTTGTAAGCCTTTCTTTACCTCTTGCATTGCATATTTGTCAATTATTTTATCTATGTATGAAGCTTGGGATAATGCCATCATTTTGTTCTTTCGATCTCTAAAGAGACGAATGCCTAGAACATAATTAGCTTCTCCCAAGTCCTTCATGTCAAACTGTTGGTGTAACTAAAGCTTGACCGATGATAAGTTCCCTACATCATTCCCAATGAGTAGTATATCATCGACATAGAGTATCAGAAAGACCACTTTTCCATCCTTAATACGTTTATAAACACAAGGTTCATCAACGTTCTGCTCAAAACCAAATGTCTTAATCGCTTGATCAAACCTCTGGTTCCATGAGCCGGATGCTTGCTTTAATCCGTAAATGGATCTAAGCAACTTGCAGACTTTTCTTTCTTGGCCTTTCGCTACGAACCCTTCGAGCTGTATCATATAGATACACTCTTCAAGATGGCCATTCAAGAATGCCGCCTTGACATCCATTTGCTAGATTGTATGCGGCCTTAAACCCCACAAAATCTTTAGACCGAGTCTTAAACACCATCTCGATCTGGGTGTTGTAGTCCAACTCAGCACCATTTTCGGCAGCCTCAGCAAAGAATCTCATTAGAGTGATCATATGGTCCTTCACCGGAGTACCTGCCTTTTACTTAGAGTTCATAATGCTGGTGATAGCGGACTGTCGAGCCAATTTTTCTTGGCCTCCGAACATGTCCTCCAGATTGTCCATGATCTCTCTAGCAACTTGATAAGTCTCATGCTGCTTTTGTAAAGCACTTGTCATGCTAGCAAGGATGTAGCATCGAGCTATCTCATTGGATTCTCTCCAACGATTATAGGCAACCGGGACCTCCTCAAGTGGTGTGTCAGGTTTGGGCCCAGGTGGGCATGGTTCGTCCAGTACGAACTTGTGTCTCTCGCAGCTGAGAACTATTAATAGATTTCTTTTCCAATCTTTATAATTGTCGCCATTCAGTTTATTTTCAGTAAGTATTGAAATGAGGGGTGTCGGTGACATTTTGAACTGAAATAAAATTATACTAGACATCATTACAAAGCCCAAGCAAATATACCAATAATTTAACAAATAAAACATACAAGTATGTTCCTACATGAAACTTGAAAAACATGTAGCATTGCAACGGTAATTCTCAGCACCTATTGCCCTAAGCCACCGAGGGGTGGTCATGAAAACAAATAGCCGGAACATGGACCCCGTCCAATTAATATATGTTGCCTTAAATCCTCCAAGTTTAAGACATATATTAATAACCTCTTATTTGGCCACCAGTCTAGTTAACAGAGCTTCTAGGGAAGGTTAATAACTAATCGATTCTTGAGTGTATAACCATTGTTTACGTAGCCCAATCCACGTCCTACCAAGCCACCGAGGGGTGGTCATGAATAGGATCGCACCCGAACACGTTTTCCACATAGGAGATCCAATTTAGTATACCGGCGGTGGTAAACACCTACCGAGGGGTGTGGTCAGGGTAGAACTGATGCGAGGCGTTACCATGCTTTCACATATGGATCAACAATGGAGGCCGTGGGTTTTGTTTGAAACCCTCTCCCACTCAATATTTTGAAAAACATGCAAGTTTTGACAAATTATGTATGATCAATATAGTATGAGCGGCACTCACCTATCCTATATGACATGTTATCAAATATGCATACAAAACATCCATCAATATATATTTATACATCCATGACATATCACAGAAAAAATAATTGATAGAACAACCAAGCTATGGTTCCATCCTAGAACAAAGAAAATAAAGATTACAAAATTCCATCCAAAGCATTCTTTGGGTCTTGAATTTTGTTCCGTATTCTTGTATCCATCTTTATGTAGCCACTCCATTTATTTCTCATCCTAAGAATTATTTAAAATTTAAATCTCCAAAAAATTTAAATTTCAAATTCAAATTCCAAATTCGAATTTCAAATTTAAATTTCCAATTCAAATTTTGAACAAATTTAAAGATCATGTGTAATAATATGTAATTTGAAGATTTTCAAATTTTCAATTACATATTTTTAAACATGATTTAAAATTAAATTTTTAATTTAAAAATCAAAATTTTTCGATTTTTAGACCGTCGTACCGCCGCCTCCGAAGGCGGCAGCCCACGGCTGCCCCCTATGTGCAGCCTTGCCGGGCTGCAGGCCAAGCTTGCAGCGCCAGGCTGCACGCCCAGGCTGGGCGCAGTAGCCGGCAGGCTGCAACCAGCGCCTGCAGCCAGAGGCTGCACGCCCAGGCTGCGGCCAGCCTTGGGCAGGCATCAGCCACCCTTGGCTGCAGGCCAAGCCTGCGGCCGTGGGTGGTGTTGGCCTGCACAGGGGTTGCCACGGCCCTATCCTGCCCGAGGGCAGGGGCTGCAGCCCCACCAAGGCCCGTCGGCCTATCCCGAGGGTTCGTGTCTCGATTTTGGTACCATATTCCAATTTACCTATTAGGATCTCCAAAAATTAATTTGAATCCCAATTAAATTGAAATTTTCTGCACAATCAAAATTTCAACCTTTAAATCAAATTTAACTTTTGGGAAAAAATAAATTACGGTCTTCAATCTTCAATCTCCTCCAAGAATAATTACATAAAATTTCCTAAACCATTTTCGGTGTACAAAAATTCTAACCATAAAAATTCTAAGAGACAAAAATTAAAATCCATGGGAAAATTACAGTGTTAATAAACTACTCCCATGGTTACATAAAAAATTCCTAGATACAATTTTTCTAAATTCTAAGGAACCATAACCGGTATAAACAAGCATGCTTATAATAATTCATAAAATTAAAATAACCACATACTTTATACATAATCCATGATAACAACATAAAGGAACCCTAGAATGCCACTCTCTAAATATCAAATCCATACATAAATAAAAAGACTAAATAATTGTCTAATTTATATACATGGCATAGTCATGAGATGGCTCTGATACCAATTGTAGGAAAATAAATCAGTAAAAACATATCAGAGTAGCGCAGCGGAACAATAAAAATTTTTTAGATCGTTAAATATCTCATGAGGCCATATACAATAAACCAACAATAATTAAAACTCATACATCAAGGACGCCAATCTTGCAGGAGGAGAATGACCGGAGGCTTCAACCAACTAGCCTTCTCTACTATTCTCCAATTCCCGAATGACTGAGTGTGTGGGCACTCTGAACCTCGATCAGTATGCTAGCACTGCTAGTCTTCTTCCGACCACCCAGATCTCTAAAGAACTTTATTGTCACGATGAGCTGTGCAACAATAAGCCTGCTCACCTGAGAGTCTGTGGTCTAAGAGAACTGGAGTGGCAGGACCTCTATTTATAGACCTGCATGAGGTGATTCTCTGAATTCGAATTGGGCTAGGAAAAGATATTCTCCCTTATCCATAACCAAAAAATCTGAATTTTTCCACGGGAAAATCCAGCAATAAAATTCGGTTTTCTTAGGATAAATCCAATCCAAATGTAAACAAGATTTTAACTAGAATTTTATCTCCCTTTTTCAACCAAAAAATCCGAAATTCCTAGGAGAAAATCTTCTCCAAATATTAGGCCACTTTTAGGATAAGGAAGAATCAAAATTCCACTAGCATTTTCAAGCTTGAATCTTATCTCAACCTTATCCAAAATAACCGAATTTTCCTAGGAGATTATCTCCAAAATTTCGACCACTTTTCAGGGAGGAGAGAATCCAAATTCAACTGGGATTGAAACTTGAATTTTTTCCTTGAATCTTATCCACAAAAACCGAAATTCCATTGAGGATTATCCTCAAAATTTCGCCCATAGTTTGTTGGGATTTGGATTCAAAATTCAAGTAAGATTCTAACAAGATTATCCTCTCCAAATCCAACTCAAATTCGAATTTCAAACCTTGTGGATTTTCCACAACAAATTCGAATCCCACTTGGACTGTGATTCAAAATTTGAATTTCAAATTTCAAATTCGAATTTCAAATTCAAATTTCAAATTTCAAATTTCAAATTTAAATTTCAAATTCAACTTTCAAATTCGAATTTCAAATTCGAAATTCAAATTCAAATTTCAAATTCAAAATTCAAAATTCAAATTTCAAAATTCAAATTTCAAATTTCAAAATTCAAATTTCAAAATCCACAAAATGGTTGTGTTAATTCTTGTTCTCATGGATAATTTTCTACAACTCCAATCCAATCTCAAATAAAATCATGGCAACTTTATTTAGAGTTCGAATAATTGTGTACTCTATTATCGAAAACAAAATCTGAATCTAACCGGAGAGAATCTTGTCTACCATCCTAATCCTGTGTCATCACCATCCATGCATAATAAACCAGCCAATAGCCTACACAAATCAATTTGCCAAACGTTAAGGAATTATGTGGAGTTAGTAGAGGGACTGATTGGACATATATAATTGGGATCCCGTAAATCCATATGATCATCATTCTTTACCGAACAACTCAATCACATGATCACTAGTTTCAGAGTTACACCACTATAAACCTGAAACTGAACTCCCAATTATATACCGTATTACGTAAGCCTATGACTAGATACTATCCAATGACCTTGTCATATATGCAAAACCCTCATGTGATATCCATGATCATCCTTAGGTCAAAGCCCGTTTAATCCTACTGATCAGGCTATCTTAAAGTTCCATTATACTATCGAATTAAGAAAATGATTATTCAGCATATGTGAATAAGAAGTCATCCGCCCAGCAGACGACCCAAGGCCTTGTCCATTTTCCCATTCAGTATAATGCCTTTAAGAGGATACCTTTAACTCCTTAGAGCTGTGATTCCGATATCTGCAAACAAACCCTTCATCGTATACAAGTTATGCACCCAACGAACCGGTCTATAAGCTTACTACCTCTGAGTCGCTTTAGCCATTGGAACATCAAAGTACACAAGTCATATACATGAAGTAGTTCATTTACTCAGGATTAAGGTTATTGCACAATGAACGTCAAAAGCAGATTGATCCACTCATAGCGGACTACGTAGATCAATCACGCTTTAGTCTGGGTCTAATATGTCACCACCAAACAACATATCTATGTCTCTACTTGGTAGTCCAGCTCCAGACAGTCAAGACAAACCGTCCCCTCCAAGGCTTTAGACAACATAATAGTCTTAACATGAGTTAGATGCTCAGTCTAACCCCATAGACTACAGACCATAGTTTAGACCGCTAACTTTAGAACATTGTCTTCTCGCATACAAAAGTCCATTGCATGCAACGTTCTAACAGTTTTAACACAAGCAGTCAGTGAGCCATATTTGCTTAAATTTACTTTAACATGTAAATAAGACGAGGACAGATAGCAATGTAATGAATAACCTCTATACATAATTTTATTATCCAGTTCAAAATGAATACATCAAAATGTCTCTAATACTTAGGGCATTTCCTAACAATCTCCCACTTGCCCTAAGCCAGTAGATGTGCCATGTTACGCATCCCCATCGCCTCTACATGCCTCTCAAAGCTTCTAGCCACCAAAGTCTTAGTAAAGGGATCGGCGATGTTGTCCTCGGACGCGATCTTACATACATCCACTTGTCCTATCTCCGCATGCCCTCTAATATTATGATATCTCCGATCGATGTGCTTGGTCCTCTTGTGGTGTCGAGATTCCCTTGTGTTGGCAATAGCCCCTGTATTACCACAGTAAAGTGTGATAGGCTTGTCAACACCCGGAATGAGCTCAAGGTCTCTAAAGAACTTGTGGAGCTAAACCACTTCTTTAGATGCCTCAGCCGTAGCCACATACTCAGCCTCCATAGTAGAGTCAGCTGTGCAGCCCTGCTTCACACTCCTCCATACAATGGCGCCTCCTCCGAGTAAAAACACTGATCCAGATGTCGATTTTCTCGAATCGTTACAAGTCTGGAAGTCTGAGTCCGTGTATCCTACGGGTGTTAGGTCCCCTCCAGAATACACCAGCATATAATCCCTCGTTCTCTTAAGATACTTGAGTATATGCTTTACAGCTTGCCAGTGCTTGGTTCCAGGATTTGCTTGATATCGACTCACTATACCTACTGCAAAACATATATCCCGGTGAGTGCAAAGCATAGCGTACATAAGGCTACCCACAGCGGATGCATAAGGGACCTTACTCATACGCTCTCTTTCTTCCGATGTCTTGGGACAGTCATCCAATGAAAGAGTTAGACCAACAATGGAAGGTTGTGAGCCTTTCTTTGCCTCTTGCATTGCATATTTGTCAATTATTTTATCTATGTATGAAGCTTGGGATAATGCTATCATTTTGTTCTTTCGATCTCTGAAGAGACGAATGCCTAAAACATAATTAGCTTCTCCCAAGTCCTTAATGTCAAACTGTTGGTGTAACTAAAGCTTGACCGATGATAAGTTCCCTACATCATTCCCAATGAGTAGTATATCATCGACATAGAGTATCAAAAAGACCACTTTTCCATCCTTAATACGTTTATAAACACAAGGTTCATCAACGTTCTGCTCAAAACCAAATGTCTTAATCGCTTGATCAAACCTCTGGTTCCATGAGCGGGATGCTTGCTTTAATCCATAAATGGATCTAAGCAACTTGCAGACTTTTCTTTCTTGGCCTTTTGCTACGAACCCTTCGGGCTGTATCGTATAGATACACTCTTCAAGATGGCCATTCAAGAATGCCGTCTTGACATCCATTTGCCAGATCTCGTAATTGAGAGCCGCAGCAATGGACAGAAGAATACAGATAGACTTTAGCATAACAACAGGCGAAAAGGTTTCATCGTAATCGATTCCAGCCTTTTGCGTGTATCCCTTTGCAACCAGTCTAGCTTTGAAAGTTTCCACTCTCCCTTCCACATCCTTCTTTCTTTTGTAGACCCATTTGCATCCAATGGGTTTTATCCCATCCGGCAAATCTACAAGTTCCCAAACAGAGTTGGGTTTCATAGAATCCATCTCGTTGTTCATAGCTTGTTTCTAAGATTTAGAATCAACATCATTTGTAGCTTCATCATATGTGACCGGATCTTCCTCATGTTCATGAGCCTCGGCCTGGTATACCTCAACATCATGCATGAAGAAATTAGGTTTCTTCGAAACCCTCCCACTACGACGAGGCACCCTAAATTGTCAATCGTCTGCAGGTCTTTCACTGGAACTCGGACTTGCGTCCAAGACCGAAATCTGTGGAACAGTTCTTTCACCCGATAACTCCTCTAGCACCACTTTGCTTCCAAGCTTAAAGTCATTCATGTGACTTTCCTCTAAGAATGTCGCATGGGTTAAGACAATGACTTTTTGTTCCTTCGGGTTATAGAACAGACCTCCTTTAGTTCCTTTTGAATACCCTACAAACATGCATAATTCTGATCTTGGTTCCAACTTTTTCGCATCCCCATCCAGTACATGTGCCGGGCAGCCCCATATTCTCATATGTCCAAGGGAGGGCTTCCTGCCACGCCACAATTCATACGGAGTTCTGGGAATTGAATTGCTCGGAACCTGGTTCAGAATATAGCACGCCGTTTGTAAAGTATATCCCCAAAATGATAATGGCAGCGTTGAATAACTCATCATGGACCGTACCATATCCAATAAGGTCCTGTTTCTCCTTTCGGTTACACCATTCTGTTGTGGAGTACCAGGTGCAGTCAATTGGGATAAAATCCTGTTCTCTACAAGATGTCCTAGAAATTCATCGGAGAGGTATTCGCCACCTCGATCAGATCGAAGTGTCTTTATGGATTTATCCAATTGCTTTTCCACTTCCGCACGATACTCTTTGAACTTGTCAAAGGTTTCGCTCTTGCGGTGCATCAGATACACATATCCATACCTCGAGTAATCATCTATAAAAGAGACATAATACTCGAACCCTCCTCGTGCTGTGACGTTCATGGGGCCACATACGTCAGTGTGCACAATTTCTAAGAGCTCCTGAGCCCTTGTACCCTTAGCTCCAAAAGACCTCTTAGTCATTTTACCCTCTAGACAAGACTCACATTGGGGAAGTCATACCTCCTCTAGAGATTCTAGAGGACCGTCTTTCACCAATCTCTGAATCCTATCCTGATTAATATGACCAAGTCTTAAATGCCAAAGATACGCCTTGTTAGAGTGAAAAACTTTCAACCTTTTAGAGTTATCAATTAATTCAGTGTCAAGCAGTGAGTACATCTTTGGTTTGATCTAATATAAGTTTCCATCCATCCATCTAGAACAGATAAAAGACTTATTTCTACGAATATTAACTCTTTTACTAAAAGAAACTGAATAAGAATCATTTATTAAAGAAGCTACTGATATAAGGTTCCTCCTAAAATTAGGAACATAAAAACAGTCTTTTAATAAAAAAAACCTAAATTGATCAAAATAAAGGTAAACATCTCCCACTGCCTCAGCCACCACAAAGCTACCATCTACAGTCCGCAACAAGAGGCTCCTATCATGTAGACTTCTCGTTTCCACAAACCCCTGCATAGAAACACAAACATGATTAGTGGCGCCCGAATCAATGACCTAAGTGTCTTTCGATTCTTCCACCAAACACGCTTCCAAGTAATGAAGTTCCTTGCCTTCCTTGCCCATGGCGGCTAGGAATTTCCGGCAAGCCTTCTTGAAGTGACCTACCTTCACACAATGGAAGCATTTGGACTTTTTAGGGTCCTTCGGCTTCTTGTTCTTCTTTTTCTTCTTCCCATCTGAGACAAGAGGATTAGAAGAATTAGAAGCCACTTGCTTCTTATTTGGCCTCTTCCTCTTCCGTGAGGGATTGGAAGATTCCACCAAATTGGCCTCTCCTTTAGGTCGGACAACATCCTCATCCCTGATCATCCGCTCATAAGCCTGTAGTTGCTTTATGAGCTCGGTTAGTCCTAACTCCTTTGTCGCTAGATTGTATGCAGCCTTAAACCCCACAAAATCTTTAGACCGAGTCTTAAACACCATCTCGATCTGGGTGTTGTAGTCCAACTCAGCACCATTTTCGGCAGCCTCAGCAAAGAATCTCATTAGAGTGATCATATGGTCCTTCACCGGAGTACTTGCCTTTTGCTTAGAGTTCATAATGCTGGTGATAGCGGACTGTCGAGCCAATTTTTCTTGGCCTCCGAACATGTCCTCCAGATTGTCCATGATCTCTCTAGCAACTTGATAAGTCTCATGCTGCTTTTGTAAAGTAGTCGTCATGCTAGCAAGGATGTAGCATCGAGCTATCTCATTGGATTCTCTCCAACGATTATAGGCAACCGGGACCTCCTCAAGTGGTGTGTCAGGTTTGGCCCCAGGTGGGCATGGTTCGTCCAGTACGAACTTGTGTCTCTCGCAGCTGAGAACTATTAATAGATTTCTTTTCCAAGCTTTATAATTGTCGCCATTCAGTTTATTTTCAGTAAGTATTGAAATGAGGGGTGTCGGTGACATTTTGAACTGAAATAAAATTATACTAGACATCATTACAAAGCCCAAGTAAATATACAGATAATTTAGCAAATAAAACATACAAGTATGTTCCTACATGAAACTTGAAAAACATGTAGCATTGCAACAGCAATTCTCAGCACCTATTGCCCTAAGCCACCGAGGGGTGGTCATGAAAACAAATAGCTGGAACATGGACCCCGTCCAATTAATATATGTTGCCTTAAATCCTCCAAGGTTAAGACATATATTATTAACCGCTTATTTGGCCATCAGTCTAGTTTACAGAGCTTCTAGGGAAGGTTAATAACTAAACGAGTCGTGAGTGTATAACCATTGTTTATGTAGCCCGATCCACGTCCTACCAAGCCACCGAGGGGTGGTCATGAATAGGAGCGTACCCGAACACGTTTTCCACATAGGAGATCCAATTTAGTATACCGGCGGTGGTAAACACCTACCGAGGGGTGTGGTCAGGGCTGAATTGACGCGAGGCGTTACCATGCTTTCACATATGGATCAACAATGGAGGCCGTGGGTTTTGTTTGAAACCCTCTCCCACTCAATATTTTGAAAAACATGCAAGTTTTGACAAATTATGTATGATCAATATAGTATGAGCGGCACTCACCTATCCTATATGACATGTTATCAAATATGCATAAAAAACATTCATCAATACATATTTATACATCCATGACATATCACAGAAAAAATAATTGACAGAACAACCAAGCTATGGTTCCATCCTAGAACAATGAAAATAAAGATTACAAAATTCCATCTAAAGCATTCTTTGGGTCTTGAATTTTGTTCCGTCTTCTTGTATCCATCTTTATGTAGCCTCTCCGTTTATTTTTCATCCCAAGAATTATTTAAAATTTAAATCTCCAAAAAATTTAAATTTCAAATTCAAATTCCAAATTCGAATTTCAAATTTAAATTTCCAATTCAAATTTTAAACAAATTTAAAGATCATGTGTAATAATATGTAATTTCAAAAATTTCAAATTTTCAATTACATATTTTTAAACATGATTTAAAATTCAATTTTTAATTTAAAAATCAAAATTTTTCGATTTTTAGACCGTCATACCGCCGCCTACGAAGGCGGCAGCAGCCGTGGGCAGCCACCAGGCCCAAAGGGGCTGGCAGCCCACGGCTGCCCCCTATGTGCAGCCTTGTCGGGCTGCAGGCCAAGCCTGTAGCACCAGGCTGCACGCCCAGGCTGGGCGCAGTAGCTGGCAGGCTGCAGGCAGCGCCTGCAGCCAGAGGTTGCACGCCCAGGCTGCGGCCAGCCTTGGGCAGGCCTCAGCCACCCTTGGCTGCAGGCCAAGCCTGCGGCCGTGGGTGGTATTGGCCTGCACAGGGGCTACCACGGCCCTATCCTGCCCGATGGCAGGGGCTGCAGCCCCACCAAGGCCCATCGGCCTATCCCGAGGGGTCATGTCTCGATTTTCGTGTCATATTCTAATTTACCTATTAGGATCTCCAAAAATTAATTTGAATCCTAATTAAATTGAAATTTTCCACACAATCAAAATTTCAACCTTTAAATCAAATTTAACTTTTGGGAAAAAATAAATTACGGTCTTCTATCTTCAATCTCCTCCAAGAATAATTACATAAAATTTCCTAAACTGTTTCCGGTGTACAAAAATTCTAACCATAAAAATTCTAAGAGACAAAAATTAAAATACATGGGAAAATTACAGTGTTAATAAACTACTCCCATGGTTACATAAAAAATTCCTAGATATAATTTTTCTAAATTCTAAGGAACCATAACCGGTATAAACAAGCATGCTTATTATAATTCAGAAAATTAAAATAACCACATACTTTATACATAATCCATGATAACAACATAAAGGAACCCTAGAATGCCACTCTCTAAATATCAAATCCATACATAAATAAAAAGACTAAATAATTGTCTAGTTTATATACATGGCATAGTCATGAGATGGCTCTGATACCAATTGTAGGAAAATAAATCAGTAAAAACAAATCAGACTGGCGCAGCGGAACAATAAAAATTTTTTAGATCGTTAAATATCTCATGATGCCATATACAATAAACCAACAACAATTAAAACTCATACCTCAAGGACGCCAATCTTGCAGGAGGAGAATGACCGGAGGCTTCAACCAACTAGCCTTCTCTACTATTCTCCAACTCCCGAATGGCTGAGTGTGTGGGCACTTTAAACCTCGATCGGTATGCTAGCACTGCTAGTCTTCTTCCGACCACCCAGATCTCTAAAGAACTTTATTGTCACGATGAGCTGTGCAACAATAAGCCTGCTCACCTGAGAGTCTGTGGTCTAAGAGAACTGGAGTGGCAGGACCTCTATTTATAGACGTGCATGAGGTGATTCTCTGAATTCGAATTGAACTAGGAAAAGATATTCTCCCTTATCCATAACCAAAAAATCCAAATTTTTCCATGGGAAAATCCAACAATAAAATTCGGTTTTCTTAGGATAAATCCAATCCAAATGTAAACAAGATTTTAACTAGAATTTTATCTCCCTTTTTCAACCAAAAAATCCGAAATTCCTAGGAGAAAATCTTCTCCAAATATTGGGCCACTTTTAGGATAAGGAAGAATCAAAATTCCACTAGCATTTTCAAGCTTGAATCTTATCTCAATCTTATCCAAAATAACCGAATTTTCCTAGGAGATTATCTCCAAAATTTCGGCCACTTTTCAAGGAGGAGAGAATCCAAATTCAACTGGGATTGAAACTTGAATTTTTCTCTTGAATCTTATCCACAAAAACCGAAATTCCATTAAGGATTTTCCTCAAAATTTCGCCCATAGTTTGTTGGGATTTGGATTCAAAATTCAAGTAGGATTCTAACAAGATTATCCTCTCCAAATCCAACTCAAATTCGAATTTCAAACCTTGTGGATTTTCCACAACAAATTCGAATCCTACTTGGACTGTGATTCAAAATTTGAATTTCAAATTTCAAATTCGAATTTCAAATTCAAATTTCAAATTTCAAATTTCAAATTTAAATTTCAAATTCAACTTTCAAATTCGAATTTCAAATTCAAATTTCAAATTCAAATTTCAAATTTCAAATTTCAAATTTCAAAATTCAAATTTCAAAATCCACAAAATGGTTGTGTTTCAAATTCTTGTTCTCATGGATAATTTTCTACAACTCCAATCCAATCTCAAATAAAATCATAACAACTTTATTTGGAGTTCGAATAATTGTGTACTTTATTATCCAAAACAAAATCTGAATCCAATCGGAGAGAATCTTGTCTACCATCCTAATCCTGTGTCATCACCATCCATGCATAATAAACCAGCCAATAGCATACACAAATCAATTTGCCAAACGGTAAGGAATTATGTGGAGGTAGTAGAGGGACTGATTGGACATATATAATCGGGTTCCCGTAAATCCATATGATCATCATTCTTTACCAAACAACTCAATCACATGATCACTAGTTTCAGAGTCATACCACTATAAACCTGAAACTGAACTCCCAATTATATACCGTATTACGTAAGCCTGTGACGAGCTACTATCCAATGATCTTGTCATATATGCAAAACCCTCATATGATATCCATGATCAGCCTTAAGTCAAAGCCCGTTTAATCCTACTGATCAGGCTATCTTAAAGTTCCATTATACTACCGAATTAAGAAAATGATTATTCACCATATGTGAATAAGAAGTTATCCGCCCAGCAGACGACCCAAGGCCTTGTCCATTTTCACATTCAGTATAATGCCTTTAAGAGGATACCTTTAACTCCTTAGAGCTATGATTCCGATATCTGCAAACAAACCCTTCATCGTATACAAGTCATGCACCCAACGAACCGGCCTATAAGCTTACTACCTCTGAGATGCTTTAGCCATTGGAACATCAAAGTACACAAGTCATATACATGAAGTAGTTCATTTACTCAGGATTAAGGTTATTGCACAATGAACGTCAAAAGCAGATTGATCCACTCATAGCGGACTACGTAGATCAATCACACTTTAGTCCTGGTCTAATATGTCACCACCAAACAACATATCTATGTCTCTACTTGGGAGTCCAGCTCCAGATACTCAAGACAAACCGTCCCCTCCAAGGCTTTAGACAGCATAATAGTCTTAACATGAGTTAGATGCTCGGTCTAACCCCATAGACTACAGACCATAGTTTAGACCGCTAACTTTAGAACATTGTCTTCTCGCATACAAAAGTCCATTGCATGCAGCGTTCTAACAGTTTTAACATAAGCAGTCAGTGAGCCAAATTTGCTTACATTTACTTTAACATGTAAATAAGACGAGGACAAATTGCAATGTAATGAATAACCTCTATGTATAATTTTATTATCCAGTTCAAAATAAATACATCAAAATGTCTCTAATACTTAGGGCATTTCCTAACATGTCACTCTCCTTGATTTTCAGTTGATGATATCCTGATCGTAGATCAATCTTAGAGAATACGATTGCACCTATGAGTTGATCGAACAAGTCATCAATCCTAGGTAGCGGATACCTATTCTTGATAGTAACCTTGTTCAGTTCCCGATAATTAATACACATCCGGAATGAGCCGTCTTTCTTCTTAACAAACAGCACTGGAGTACCCCATGGGGAATAGCTTGGGTGTATGAATCCTTTGTCAAGAAGTTCCTTCAGCTACTCCTGTAATTCTTTTAACTCTGCCGGTGCCATCCGGTATGGTGCCTTTGAGATTGGTGCAGTTCTTGGCATCAACTCGATCTCGAAGGAAATTTCTCGTTCAGGTGGCAGTCCTAGTAATTCTTCTGGAAAGACATCAATGAATTCCTTCGTCACGTCTAGAACACATGCTAGGTATGCAGCACAACCGCTAGACATCATCCTTTTTGCTTCCACTGAGTTGATCATTATCTTCTGTGATCTTCGTGACGTATCGACGTATTCAAATCCCTCTTCTTCATCAGGTTGAAACCTTATCATCTGTTTCCGGCAATCGATCGTAGCTCGATACTTTCTTAGGAAATCTATTCCTAGTATCACATCGTAGTCGGCAAGCTCCATCACGATCAATTCTGCAAATAACTCCCTATTTGCCATAATTATTGGCACATGCGGTAACCAGTAATTGGACATCAAGACTTCCCTCGAGGGTAATGCAATTTTAAATGTCATACCTATGTTGTCTTTAGGATATCCTATCTTATTATCAAATTGGTGTGAAATGAAAGAATGCATAGCTCCAGTGTCAAATAAAATAGACGCCAAATTATTAGCGACAGAAAGCTGACCTGTCACTACATTTGATGTTCCCGCTTCTGCTTCTTCCTTTATGTAGACCATAATTCTTGCATCTGCACGAGGCAAGCATTCTGGCCTTTCCTGCCTCTCAAAATGGGATGACCCTTCAGCTTTAACCTGTAATGCATGTGCCTGGGGACGTTGTTGTGACTGAGATGAACCTTGCACATTCTACCTATTTTCTGGGTAGTTTTTGGCAAAGTGACTGTGTTTCCCACATTGAAAACAGGCATTTGGGCCCAGCCTGCATCGACCTAAATGTCTTTTCCCACAGTTCACACAGTCTCGAACCATAGGACTAGTATTATTGTTTGTTCTCCTCTGCTGGTTCCAGTTCCTGGGATTATTTGCTTTTCTCTTTCCCTGGGACTGTTGGCCAAAAGTGCTTGACTATCTAGCCTTGACAATCCAACTTTACTTGCTGCTTTGTCCAGTTTGAGGTCCAGCTTGTATGGCTTTGGTCAATATCTTTTCCTTCTTCCTCGCATCCCAGACCTTATCTCTTTCTTCCTTTTGTCGGATCAGATAATACTCTGCCCTTAATGCACGGCTAACACAATTAGATACGGTGTCAGGTGGCGTCAACCCACTGTCCACCAATGCTGAAATCTCGGGACGAAACATCCCTAGCATCTTCTGGATTTTCTCCCTCTCAGTGGTGACACTATATGGGCATAGTCTGGATAACTGATCAAACTTATTGTAGACTTCTATTACTGTCATGTCACCTTGCTTTAGCTTTATCAACTCTCTTTGTTGTGGTCACAACAGTGCTGGATTATAATACTTTTGATTGAATTTCTCCAGAAAATTCAACCAAGACATGGTATACATGTTTCTCCTCAACTTAACCGACTCCCACCAGAACCTTACATCCCTTTTTAGAACAAAGGATGCACATAGAATCCTTTCTTGGTCATTCAACTCTATAAACTCCAATATCATATGGAGTGAAGACAACCACTCCTCAGCATCTCGAGGGTTTGTGGAGCCCTCAAACTCTGGTGGCCTCATGCATCAGAATCTTTCATATAATGGCTCGATATTGTTCCTGGGTTGTGGTTGGGGTTGTACCACTTCTTCTTGTGCCGCTGGAGGTACTTCTGGTTCTGGTATGGCCATTTGAGGGGCTTGGTCTTCTTCCTGTTCCTGTCTCTGCTCCATTTGCTCTAGTCTTTGTCTTAACTCAGCATTTTCTCTCATTTGAGCTTCTATTAAGGCTTCTAGCTCGTCCACTCTTTCTGATAGCACTGGACGTCCTCGCATATTCCGTAGATTTTTTGGGTTCACCATCTTATCCTATTTCTTAAAATCGCATAAGAGTCAATCATTAGGTTATTCACATTCATATTTTTACAATATAAATACAAATAATTTTAATCATCACATAATTTCAACATTTCACACATTGCATATGTCAACGTATGGTTATCATTTCTTTTCATTTCAAAAGTACATTAGTTTGAAGGCTTTCCTCAAAAGAGTCTTTCAACACTATTATATATACACATATATAGTTATATATATACATATTTATACGACACATGTATTTCTACCACTAATCTCCTAGCTGGGGTTCCTCTGGAATCGCCAAAAACTCGATTGGATCCATTTCTTCATTGTCTGTTCCGTTTCCAGCCTCAGACGACGTTGAACCTTCAGCTGGATTTGCTCCCTCTGGTTGTCTCGACGGACCTGTCTCATGATCGTTTGCCATCGGCTCAGATCCGTATAGGCTGTCTAACATTGCTTCTTGTAGCAACTGTTCACGCCTCTTGCGCACCATGTGCTCCATCATCATTTCCTTCTCTACTTTAGCTACATCAATAATAAACTCGTGTAAAGTAGCAGGGTATAGAGGGCTTACTCTCTGTCTTAAGTCTAGGGTGAGTCCCTTCCAAAATATATCACAAAAGTTATCATTTGTGATGTTGGTTAGAAGACACGCCCTTACGATACTATCTTGAAATCTGACTGCATATGAAAATATAGTGTCACTCAACATCATCTGCTGCCTCTCTGCCTTCAGAACAAAATCTCTGACATCGGCATAACTAGGCATGGTCAGTGGTGGTGGTACTGTCCTACTCTCAGGAGGGCCTACCACTGGTGCAGAGCTCTTTTGTGGGAACTGCTCTAGTATGACTTGGTGAAACTCGACCCAATCCATTGTTAGTAGCATCTCCTGATCGCAATACTCCCAATACAACCGTGCATCCTCACGGAATGTGCCAATGGCCATCAAAACCCATCAATCCTGATCGATATCGCACTGGCGCATGATGACCTCAATGTCGTGTAGCCAGTCTCTCGTAGAGATCCCCTGTTGACCTCCCTCGAACGCCGGTGGATGACAGCCTCTAAATGCATGTACAGCTCGTATTGATACTCTGGCTCCTATACGGGCTCGATCTCCCACCACTGGTACGTCTACTGCCACAGGAGGGTTTACTATCGGCTGCAGAGGTGGTGCTTGTACTGGTGCTGGCGCTACTATCCTTGGCACTAGTGGCTCAGGCACAGGCTGTCGCTGCATCTCTCGTCTCATCATGGACGGTCTGATCACAGGCCTAGTCCATACCCGGATCGGTCCTCTGGGTCGGTATGGATGAGGTCTCACATACGGTGGTCTAGTCATCTTAAGTCCTACAAAAATATATAATTTCGAATAAACGAAAAGTTAACTAACTTAAAGAAGCTAACTTACTTGGATTGATGAGCAGATCGCACTTCGTGTCAATAGGGATATTGTCAACCGCTCTGATACCAACCTGTGACGTCCCCTGATTCCAACCACTCGAAACCGTCATGAATCGACTCTACGGCCGACCAAGACCGTTCGTGTGCTGAATCCGAGTCGTCGGTTTTAAGCTCTTTTACTCATACTTCTTAAACACCAGGGCCTAAAATTTTACCCCAAAAATTTTTTTTCTTTAATACATACTTTTTCTTATGATTATCAAGTAAGAAGGCGATGTAAAATATAATACTGGTTTTTTTTTTTCATGTCTAAAATAAGTACTACATATTTGGTAACATATATAATATATATATGTACTGTATATTTTGTTTTCAACATATTTTCTTTACTTAAAAAGCTCAGTGGAAAACTTATGGCAAGACCAAATCCACGGTGAGTTCCCTATCCCCTTGACACACTCGCATCCTGCCGCCATCCAAGAATCTACTGGACAGGTTTCTTACCTACAACATGAACAAACTGATGAGCTAACAGGCTCAGTAAGTTCAAACATCCATAGTAAGAATCATATTGATTCAAAAATAATAAAAACTCAATCTCCTATGAATAATACTATTCACCATAAATAGTAAACTTGACCTTTGACCGATGAGTAGTACCAATTACCCTAACTGTGTACTATTCACATATCCTAACCGAACTGACATTACTCTAACGTAAACTTCGGTTATGCTCAATTATGATTTTTACCATTTTGTTGATTGCTTATTTTCTATTGATTTCTAGTGTAGAGCTCTATTTATGGCAGTACCGATGATTATTAGCGTGCTAACTGGGAAGGTCTAAGGAGCGACCTTAGAACATCATCCTCCACAGCCCTGATAACCCCGTACGATTTAAACAAACCTCCACCACTATGTGGGAGGGGCGGTACACCTTAATGGTTTCATTACCATCTTTCAATTTATAGTTTTGACCAAGTGATCATATATGTCACCTCAAGGTCACTATCCTCCATTGCCCGTAGGTCTTACTTATTTTCGTTATTTGCGATATGTTATACCAACTAATCCCCAAATGCTCATAGGATTTTATATCTAGTGTGCAGCTAGTATAGAATAGATTAACACAGTATTTCATGTTGCAGACACGAAAATGCTTGAACTTACCAATACTGCGCTAGTGTGCACTTCCGGAACTCCTCCGCAGTTCTATCTTTATTTTGGGTTCCTACAGACATAATAGTGTCTGTTAATACCCTGTTTTATTATCATTTTAAATATATATTTATTTTACTTAACAATGCTACACATTTAAATTTTGTTTGTGGTACACGGTCTGCAACACGCCCGTGTTCCAGCCCGTGTATCTCTAGTGTTATAAAATTTTTCCTATACACGGCCGTGTATCCCTTTACATGCCCGTGTTCCTCAAAATTTTTAGACTTTTAACTCTAAATCTTTATTTCGAGCTTTAGAATTTTATCTAAGTTATTCTAGGTCTTTTAGGATTCTTTTCGAGCCTTTTCAGAAATTTTTGGTCAAAATTACCATTTTACCCCTAACGGGTCTCGGGATCGTAATTTGTTTCGTTCGATCATTTTTTTCCAAATTTTCTAAATCTAATTATTTTAAAGTAATATTTCTTAGGCTTTTGTATCATTTTATAGCTTAAATTGCTGTAAAATCTCAACTTCATTTTTCCCAGCCGTCTGTTACTATTCATCCGTCACCTTGGGTCGTTTTTTCATTTTTCGAGCGTTTCGGAGCCTCAAATGACCCTTTCACTACTTATTAAACGTTATTTATCCCGTCTTCAACCCTCGGTCCTCAAGAGGCTCGGGTTTCCTATCCCGACCTAAAATTTTCCCTCGTTTCCCAAAATACCCCTAACCAGAATTTTTTTCCTGTTTTAGGCATTTTAGTGATTTAGGGTCGGTTTACTATTCCTTTTGGGTTGGTTTTCCATTTCTAATCATAATTCACCAATGGGTCTCGGTTTCCTTCCCGAGTTCGATATTTTTACCCCTCGTTTCCCGAAATGCCCTTAAGACGATTTTAGAAATTTCGACAGCATTTCCGCTTATATTTTAAGGTTTCTCGACGTTAGGTACGCCTCATAACCTTTGTACCTGCCACGTACTATACCAGAGGTCTATTTTATACAAATTTTCCAACTTTGTATAAAAATTTTCCACATGATTTAACATTTTAGAAATCAACACAAACCACAACATTTTTCTTTCAAACTAGCCTTGGTTTACTAGTTAATGACATCTAATTAATTTTCATCACATCACATCATTCTTAGGCTTTGCAATGTATAAAACAACATCCAAAAACCTAACAAAACATGCATTCTAACCCTAGTTATAGCCACGGATTTTATGCATAAATACAAGGAAAATTTCATTTTCTTTCCTAAGGTTTTTATCAACATTCTTCAACATTAAAAATTTTCCTTTTCCATTTCCTAAGGTTCATGCCCACGGTTTTAGCAACAAATTTACATCAAAATTTTCTTGTTTCTTTAGTCTAATTCATGCTTAATTCAACACATAATTGAATGAACATTAATACTAAATCAAAACAACAAAACTCATGAAATTTTCACACCATTGAAGCCACGGATTTTCAAGGGAAACATGCAAAATTTTTGCTTGTTTTTCAATCCTAATTCATGCTTTAAATACTACAACATCAAACCAATCATAGAATCAACAAATCAACAATTTTTTTCATTGTTTTTCAACCCTTCAAACCCACGGATTTTCTATGAAAAATCAAGGAAAAATGCTTCAAATTTGAAGCTTACCTTGATTAGTTGATGCCTTGTGATTGGAAATGCAATTCAATCTAGGTTTGATGTGAAATTGAAAACAAAATTTTTGGTTTGAGGGGGGTTAAAGCTCACGGTTTTGGGCTGAAGAAAAAGAGCAAGAGTTTAGTTGGTTTTTTCCATTTTTTTGCTTGAATTTTGATGCCTATTTATAGGCAAAAACCAAGGGCTTTTTTTGTAATTTTTTTCCAATAATTTCCTAATTATTCAAGGACTAAAAAGTAAATATTTTGGGGCAAAAATCAAATTTTTTTCCTTCTCCCTATCTAAGTGGCCGAATGGCCTTTGAAAAATTTTTACAAAATTTTTTTTATGGCTTTTTGGCATGGTCTTAGCCATTGATCATAAAGCAGGTTAATTTACACCATACACTTTCAAAATTACTTTCTAATTTTAAGAAAACAATTTGTATTATGACATAATCAAGGTGATGTCATCAACTATTCATATTAATTTATTAATTAATTCGTAGTCAATTTTTAACTGTAATCCGATCCGAACGGAACTTTACTGAAATCGCGTAGGCGAGTTCTCAGCGCCTCCGGTGCGGTCGGTTTGTCTTATTTTGCTTCCGTTCGATCAGAAATCTCTACCATAAATTTCTATTGTTTTAGTATATTTCAATGCACTCTCTGGGGTTTTCGGCTCTGATTTCGAACTGTCTCACCCAATTATATCCGGTAAGATTTTCCATCCCCGAACTCACACACTTTAACACTATCAGAACATTTTTACACTGTTTACAATAGTATTGGAATACAACTTTTTCACATTTTATTCATTAAAATTGTTATACACATACAATTTTAATATAATTCAAGAATGTAAAATTCCCGGTTATCACAAGCACAGGCACCGATACAAACACCACCTCCTGGACCAGTTGTACATTCACTAGTAGTAGTAGATATTCCAATGGTGGGAGATCAAGCTCGTATAAGAGCTAGAGTATCAGTACAAGCAGTACAAGCTTTCAGAGGCAGTCATCCACCTATATTCGAGGTAGGTCAATAGGGTATCTCTACTCGAGACTGGGTACATGATGTAAAGACCATCATGCGCCTGTGCGACAAAGATGGGGACTGTTGGGTGCTGATGGCGATTGGTACATTCCGTGAGGATGCATGATTGTATCGGGAGTACTACGATTAGGAGACGCTGTTAGCACTCGATTGGGCTGAGTTTCACCAAATCATGATGCAGTAGTTCCCACAGAGGAGTTCAGCACCGGTTAGACCCTCCTGAGAACAATGTGGTAACACCGCCACCGACTATGCCCAAGTATGCAGATGTCAAAGACTTTGTTCTTCAAGCAAAGAGACAACAAATGATGTTAAGTGACACTGTATTCACTTATGCAGTCCGGTTTCAGGATAACATTGTGAGGACATGTCTTCTGTCCAACCTCACAGACGAGGATTTTTGTGACATATTTTGGAAGGGACTCACTATTGATCTATGACAGAGGATAACCCCTTTATACCCTACTACCTTACGTGAGTTTATAGTTACTATAGCTAAAGTAGAGGAGGAGATGATGATGGAGTGCATGGTGCGTAAGAGACGGGAGCAGCTATTACAGGAGGCCATGCTAGACCGTTTGTACTGGGCATAGCCTATGGCCAATGATCATGAGGTTGGTCCATCAAGGCAACCAGAGGGTACGGGTCCAGCTGAAGGATCGACGCCATCCAAGGCAGGAAACGTTATAGATGAGGATGAAATGGATCCAATTGAATTTTTGACAATTCTGAAACAACCTCAGTTAGGAGATCAGGTGCAAAAATACATGTGTTGTATAAATGTATATATATCTGTATATATGTATGGGTGATAGTATCAAAAGGCTATTTTGAAGGAAAAAAAAAAAGCCTTCGAGTTGATGTATTTTTGAAAAAAAAAATTTGAAATGAAAGAAATGACAATCACATTTTGACATGTTCAATGGATGAAATGTTGAAATTATGTGATGATTAAAACAATTTTTACTTATATTGTAAAAATATGTTTGTAAAAAAATCTAACGATTGATTTTCATGCAGTTATAGGAATTAAAATAGATGGTGAATCCATAAAACCTGAGGAACATGAGAGGGCGTCCAGTCCTATCAAAAAGAGTAGATGAACTAGAAGCCATGTTGGAGGCTCAGATGAAAGCGAATGCTGAGCTAAGACAAAGGCTAGAGCAGATAGAATAGAGGCAAGACTAGGAAGGAGATCAAAACCCATATGTGGTCGCACCTGAACCAGAACTGCTGCCAACTGAACCTGAGATCGAAATAGTAGAACCCCAATTGTAACCTTGAGTCAACTAGGAGCCACTGTATGAAAGATTCTGATAAATGAAACCACCGGAGTTTGAGGGGTCCACAAACCTGTTAGAGGCTACGGAGTGGTTGTCTTCACTCTATATGATTTTGGAATTGATGGAGTTGAATGATCAGGAAAGGATTTTGTATGCGTCCTTTGTCCTGAAAAAGGATGCAAGATTTTGGTGGGAATCAGTTAAGTTGAGAAGGAATATGTATACAATGTCATGGATAGATTTCCTAGAGGAATTCAATCAGAAGTACTACAATCCCGTATTGCTTCAACCCCAACAAAGAGAGTTTACAAAGTTGAAGCAGGGGGACATGTCAGTGATAGAAGTATGTAGTAAGTTTGACCAATTGTCCTGACTATGCCCATACACTATCACCACTGAGAGGGAGAAAATCTAGAAGATACTGGGAATGTTCCGTCCTGAAATCTTAGCATTGGTGGACAGTGGATTGACACCATCCACGACCGTGTCTGATTGTGTAAGCAGAGCATTAAGGGCTAAATATTATTTGGTTCGACAAAAGGAGGAAAAAGAAAAGATTTGGCATGCTAGGAAGAAGGAAAAGGTATTGGCCAAAGCTGTACAAGTTGGATCCTAGGTCAGACAGAGCAGTAAGCAGAATCAAAACACTAAGGCCAGACAAGCAAGTACTTCTAGCCAATAGTCACAGGGTAAAAGGAAGGGGAATAATTCTGGAAAGAGGAACCAGCAGCGGAGGTTGAACAATAATGCTGGACCTATTACTCAAGACTACATAATCTGCAGGAAGAGACATCCGCGCCGATGCAGACTCACCCCAAATGCCTGTTTCCAATGTGGGAAGGATGGTCATTTCGCCAGAAACTGTCTGAAAAACAGACAAAATATGCAAGGTTCGTCTCAGTTATAATAGCAACGTTCCCAGGCACATTCACTACAAGCTAAGGCTGAAGGTTCATCCCATTCCAAGAGGCAGGAAAGACCAGAATGCTTGCCCCGTGCAGATGCTAAAGTCATGGTCTATACAAAGGAAGATGCGAAAGCCGGAATGTCAAATGTAGTGACAGGTCAGCTTTCTATCGCTAATAATTTGGCATCTGTTTTATTTGATTCTGGAGCTATGCATTCTTTCATTTCCTACCAATTTGCGAATAGGATAGGATATCCTAAGGACAATATGGATATGACATTTAGAACTGCAGTACCCCGGGGAAGTCTTGATGTCCAATTACTAATTACCTCATGTATCAATAATTATGGCAAATAGGGAGTTGTATGTAGAATTGATTGTGATGGAGCTTGCTGATTACGATGTAATACTAGGAATAGATTTCCTAAGGAAGTATCAAGCCATGATCGATTGTCGGAAGCAAAAGACAAGTTTCCAACCCAACCAGGAAGATGGATTTGAATACGTCGATACGTCACGTAAATCGAAGAAGATAATGATCTACTCGATGAAAGCGAGGAGGCAAATGTCCAGCGGTTGTGCTAGATACTTAGCATGCATAGTGGACGTGACGGAGAAACGGAAGCTTCAACTCGAAGATGTTCCTATCATGAAGGAGTTCATTGATGTCTTCCCAGAGGAATTACCAGGATTACCGCTTGAACGAGAAATTTCCTTTAAGATCGAGCTGATGCCAGGAACTGCACCTATCTCAAAGGCACCATACCGAATGGCACCGACAGAGTTAAAAGAGTTACAAGAGCAGCTGAAAGAGCTTCTTGACAAAGGATTTATACGTCCAAGCTATTCCCTATGGGGTGCCCCCATATTGTTCGTCAAGAAAAAGGATGTATCGTTTCGCATGTGCATTGACTACTGAGAGTTGAACAAAGTCACTGTCAAGAATAGGTATCCGTTACCTAGTATTGATGACTTGTTTGACCAACTCAAAGGCACAGTAGTGTTTTCCAAAATTGATCTATGATCAGGATACCATCAACTACGGATCAAGGAGACCGATATCCATAAGACTGCATTTCGGACTCACTACGGTCATTACGAATTTCATGTGATACCGTTTGGGTTAACAAATGCGCCAGTCGTATTTATGGACTTGATGAATCGGGTCTTTATTGAATATCTAGACAAGTTTGTCATTGTATTTATCAATAACATACTCATATGTTCAAAGACTCACGAAGAGCAAGAAGAACATCTGACGATTATCCTGAAGACGATAAGGAAGCATCAACTATATGCCAAATTTTCTAAATGTGAATTTTGGCTAGATAGAGTACATTTTCTTGGACATGTGTTTTCCCAAGAAGGAATCACTATGGATCCTGTGAAAGTTGAGGCAATCAACGGATGGCCCGCACCTAAAAGCGTGATGGAAAGCTGGCTATTATAGAAAATTTGTTGAAGGATTCGCACGACTCGCCGTTGCTATCACGGCTCTTACATGTAAAGAAAAGAAGTATGAGTGGACCAAAGAGTGTGAAAAGAGCTTCTAAGAACTAAAGAAACCACTAATGAGCGCGTCGATACTCACACTTCCTACTAAAGGGGAGATGTTCATGATTTACAATGACACCTCGAAGATGGGATTAAGAGCTGTCTTGATGCAAGGTGACAAGGTAATTGCTTATGCCTCGCGTCAATTAAAGGACCACCAAAGAAATTATCCCACGCATGACTTGGAACTTGCCACAGTAGTGTTCGCACTGAAGATCTGGCAACACTATCTATATGGAGCTCAGTGTCAGATTTATACTGACCACAAAAGCTTAAAGTATTTTTTCACGTAAAAAGAGCTAAATATAAGGCAGAGGAGATGGCTCGAACTGGTAAAAGACTATAATTGTGAAATCCTCTACCATCCTGGAAAAGCCAATCGTGCTGCAGATGTGTTAAGTAGAAAATCTACCGTCTTGCAACAGCTACCGATTAGAAATCTTCCAAAGCCATTACAGCAGGAAATCAACATGTTAAAGGTAGAGCTGATAGCCAGAAAGCTAGCTGCACTACAGTTGGAATCAATGCTGTATGAAGATATCAGAAAGGCTCAGAAACGAGACCCAAAGCTAGCAAATCCTCAAGAGGAAGTGTTTAAAGATGGATTAATCCTACATCAAGGAAGAATTCAAATTCCAGATGATGAATGATTAAGAAGGCAAATTATGATAGAAGCCCATGAAACGCCATATTCAGTACATCCCAGAGCCAGTAAGATGTACCAGGATCTGAAGCTACAATTCTGGTGGAAAGGGATGAAGAAGGACATTGCTAAGTTTGTAAGTAGATGCATGATGTGCCAAAAGGTTAAGGCTGAACATCGTCATCCAGGCGGAAATTAGAGCCGTTAGAGATTCCTGAATGGAAATGGGAACATATTACGATGGACTTTGTAGTAGGATTGCCAAAGACCCGAGAAGGTTATGATACTATTTGGGTTATTGTCGATATTGACAAAGACGACAAGGTTCATTACTATGAAAATGACCTTTTCATTGGAAAAGTTAGCAAACTTGTATGTGAACCATATAGTCAGGTTACATGGAGTTCCCAAATCCATTGTGTCAAATCGCGATCCACAATTCACTTCAAATTTCTGGACATGTGTGTAAGAAGCTATGGGAATAGAAGTGCATCTGAGCATAATGTTTCATCCATAAATAGATGGGCAATCTGAACGAACCATTCAAATGCTAGAAGACATGCTGTGTGCATGTACAATAGATTTCCCGGGGAACTGGAATGAGAAACTTCCATTGGTAGAGTTTTCTTACAATAACAGCTACCAAGCCTCGATAGGTATGGTACTCTATGAAGCTATATATGGAAGAAAGTGTAGATCACCGATTCATTGGTATGATCTACAAGAACAACGACTGCACAAGATAGATTTTGTATAAGAAACAGTGGATGCAGTTACAAAAATACAACAATGGATGAAAATAGCCCAGAGCTGATAGAAGAGCTATGCGGACAAAAGACAAAGATCCCTAGAGTTCAACGAAGGGGATTTCATATTCCTAAGAGTTTTGTCGATGAAAGGAATAATGCGGTTCGGAAAGAAAGGGAAATTAAGTCCAAGATATATTAGACCATATGAGATTATCAAACACATTGGTAAAGTTGCCTATAGACTGGTGCTACCTCCAGAAATATCGGTAGTGCATAATGTGCTCTATGTGTTGATGTTGCGGAAGTATATATCGGATCCATCCCTTGTTGTGAAACATGAACCGATCCAGATTCAGGAAGATCTGACTTATGAGGAGAGGCCTGTTCAAATTCTAGCACGAGAAGAGAAAGTTTTGAGGAACAAAACAATCCCATTAGTCAAGGTGCTGTGGAAAAATCATAACATTAAAGATGCTATATGGGAGTGAGAAGATGAAATTAGGAATTTGTACCCCCACTTGTTCTAAATTTTCAAGGATGAAAATTTTATAAGCAGGGGTGAATGTAATAACTGGGGATTTTAGATTCTCATAGTAGATTAAAATTGTATGTATGTGCCAATTTTAATGAATAAAATATGAAAATGTTGTGTTTTAATACTATTGAGAATACTGTAAAAATGTTTTGGCAATGTTAAAGTGAGTGAGTTCAGGGATGGAAAATATTACCAAACAGAATGGGGTGAGATAGTTCGAAAACGAAACCAAAAACCCTAGGGAGTACATTGAAATACACTAAAAAGATAAAAATTTATGGTAGAGAATTCTAACCAAACGGAAGCAAAATAAAACAAACTGATTGCACCGAAGACGCCTGGAACTCGCCTATGCGATTTCGGTAAAGTTCCGTTCAGTTTGACTTTCAGTCAAAATTTGACCCTGAATTAATATACGAATTAATTCAATTAACTCATGGGATGACATCATAATTATGATGTCATAAATACAATTTTGCAAGCTTAGAAAGTATTATAAGATAGGTGTACGGCTAAGATTTGTTGTCTTTTTGATTAATGGCCAAGATCTAGCCAAAAAGATATGGAAAAATTTTTAAAAAGCTTTGAAAAAGGCCATTCGGGCAGCAAAAAAATTTGAATTTTGGCCCAAAAATATTGCATTTTAGTCCTTGAACAATTAGCATATTGTTGGAAAAAAATTGCCAAAAGGTCCCTTGCTTTTGCCTATAAATAGGCTTCAAAATTCATTCAAAAAAATAGAGGAAAGTGGCCAAACTTTTGCCAAAATTTCCAGCCAAAAATATGTGGGTCTTCCACCCTTTTTAAGCAAAAATTTGTCAAAATTTCACAACGAAATTAGCCTCCAATTCAAGATTAGACATCAAATGATCAATTGGAAGAGGTAAGCCACAATTTTAAGGCTTTCTTGTTGAAATTTTTCAAAAAAATCTGTGGCTATTAATGTGGAAAAATAGTGAGAAATTTGATGTGTTGATAATGATTGTTGATTGGTTTGGTGTTTTAGAATTTGAAGCATGAATTAGGTTTAAGAAACAAGCAAAAATTTTGCATGTTTCCATGAAAAGTCTGTGGCCTTGTAGGAAAAGAAAAATTGATGAATTTTTTTGTGATTTGGTTTAGTGTTATGATCATTTAGTGGCATGTGAATTAAGCATGAATTAGAAATCAAGAAACAAGAAATTTTGATGCATTTTTCATGCTAAAATCTATGGATGATAAACACTAGGAAATGGAAAAAATTTTAGTGTTGATTAATGATTAGAAATGTTGATAAAAACCCTAGGAAAGAAAATAAAATTTTCTATATGAATTAGCATGAAAAATCCGCGACTAATGCTAGGGTTGGAATGAAAATTTTGTTAGGTTTTGATGTGGATATGTACATTGAAAACCTAAGAATAATATGTGATAATCACCTAAGGTGATGAAAAAAATATTTGGTGATGATTAACATGATAAGTCGAGGCTATGTTCGAGAAAATTTTGATAATGTGTGTTGAGTTCTGAATATTAGTTAATGTGGAAATTTTTTATACAAAGTTTGGTAACTTTGTATAAAATAGGCCTCTGGTATAGTACGTGGCAGGTATAAAGGTTCTGAGGCGTATCTAACGCCGGGGAAACCTAAAAATACAGGAGGAAACGCTACCAAAATTTCTAAAATGGCATAAGGACATTTCCGGAAATGAAGAGTAAAAATATTAGACTCAGGAAGGAAACCAGGGGATAAATAGTAACCAAGGGCCGAGAAAATAGATAATTGAGATTTTGTAGCAAATTAAGCTGTAAAATGATACAGAAGCCTAGAGAATATTATTTTAAGATATTTGGGCTTAGAAAATTCGAGAAAAATGATAAGACAGAATAGTTACGGTCTCGAGACCCGTTAGGGGCAAAATAGTCATTTTGACTAAAAATTTCCGAAAGGCTCGGAAAGGGCCATAAAGGGCCTAGAATGACTTAAATAAAATTCTAGAACCCAAAATAAAAATTTTAGAATTAAAAATCTAGAGTTTAAATAGGACACGGGCATGTATAGTGAAACACGGTCACGTAAAGTGAAACCGAGAGGTACACGGACACAGACACGGGCGTGTCGCAGACCGTGTACCATACAAAAATTAAATTGTGTTATAAAATTTATCACAGAATAAATATATTCAAAGTGATAATTAATAAAAGGTATTAACAGACAATACATGTCTGTTGGAACCCAAACTAGTGTTGGAAATAAATCGGTAAAAACGTATCAGAGTGGCGCAGCGGAACAATAAAAATTTTTCAAGATCGTTAAATATCTCATGATCCCATATATAATAAACCAACAACAATTTAAACTCATACCTCAAGGATGCCAATCTTGCAAGAGGAGAATGACCGGAGGGCTTCAACCAACTAGCCTTCTCTACTATTCTCCAATTCCCGAATGGCTGAGTGTGTGGGCACTCTGAACCTCGATCGGTATGCTAGCACTGCTAGTCTTCTTCCGACCACCCAGATCTCTAAAGAACTTATTGTCACGGTGAGTTATGCAACAATAAGCCTACTCACCTGAGGGTCTGTAGTCTCAGAGAACTGGAGTGACAGTACCTCTATTTATAGACTTGCACGAGGTGATTCTTTGAATTTGAATTGGATTAGGAGAAGATATTCTCCCTTATCCACAACCAAAAAATCCGAATTTTCCAAGGGGAAAATCCCAATTAAAATTTTGGCCATTTTAGGATTATCCAATTCAAATCTAAACAAGATTTTAACTTGAATTTTATCTCCCATTTTTTCAACCAAAAAATCTGAAAATCCTTAAGAATTTTCACCAAATAATTTCAGCCACAAAAAATAAGGGAAGAATCAAAATTCCACTAGGATTTTCAAGCTTGATTCTTATCTCATCCTTATCCAAAATAACCAAAAATCTACAAGAGATCTTCCCTCAAAATTCGGCCATAATCTAGGGAGGAGAGAATCCAAATTCAACTGGGATTGAAACTTGAATTTTTCCCTGAACATTATCCAAAAAATCTGAAAATTCCATGAGGATAGTCCTCAAAATTTTCGTCCATTATTGTTAGGATTTGGATTCAAAATTCAAGTAGGATTCTAACAAGATTTTCCTCTCTATATCCAAGTCAAATTCGAATTTCATTCCTTGTGGATTTACCACAAGAAATTTGAATCCTACTTGAACTGTGATTCAAAATTTGAATTTCAAATTTCAAATTCAAATTTCAATTTCAAATTTCAAATTTCAAATTTCAAAATTCAAATTTCAAATTTCGAATTTCAAAGGTCCTGTTTCTCCTTTCGGCTACACCATTTTGTTGTGGAGTACCAGGTGCTGTCAATTGGGATAATATCCTGTTCTCTACAAGATGTCCTAGAAATTCGTCGGAGAGGTATTCACCACCTCGATTAGATCAAAGTGTTTTTATGCATTTATCCAATTGCTTTTCCACTTTCGTACGATCCTCTTTGAACTTGTCAAAGGTTTCGCTCTTGTGGTGCATCAGATACACATATCCATACCTCGAGTAATCATCTATAAAGGAGACATAATACTCAAACCCTCCTCGTGTTGTGACGTTCATGGGGCCATATACATTAGTGTGCACCATTTCTAAGAGCTCCTGAGCCCTAGTACTCTTAGCTTCAAAAGACCTCTTAGTCATCTTTCCCTCTAGACAAGATTCACATTGAGGAAGATGTACCTCCTCCAGAGATTCTAGAGGGCCGTCTTTCATCAATCTTTGAATCCTATCCTGATTAATATGACCAAGTCTTAAATGCCAAAGATACGCCTTGTTAGAGTGAGAAACTTTCAACCTTTTAGAATTATCTATTAATTCGGTGTCCAGCAGTGAGTACATCTTTGGTTTGATCAAATATAGTTTTCCATCCATCCATCCAGAACAGATAAAATACTTATTTCTATGAATATCATCTCTTTTACTAAAAGAAGCTGAATAAGAATCCTTTATTAAACAAGCTACCAATATAAGGTTCCTCCTAAAATTAGGAACATAAAAACAGTCTTTCAATAAAATAAACCTAAATTCATCAAAGTAAAGATTAATATCTCCCAGTGCCTCTGCCACCACCAAACTGCCGTCTCCAGTCCGCAACGAGAGGCTCATATCATGTATGTAGGAAAATAAATCGACAAAAACGTATCAGAGTGGCGCAGCGGAACAATAAAAATTTTTAGATCGTTAAATATCTCATGATGCCATATACAATAAATCAACAACAATTAAAACTCATACCTCAAGGACGCCAATCTGCAGGAGGAGAATGACCGGAGGCTTCAACCAACTAGCCTTCTCTACTATTCTCCAATTCCCGAATGACTGAGTGTGTGGGCACTCTGAACCTCGATCGGTATGCTAGCACTGCTAGTCTTCTTCCGACCACCCAGATCTCTAAAGAACTTTATTGTCACGATGAGCTGTGCAACAATAAGCCTGCTCACCTGAGAGTCTGTGGTCTGTGAGAACTGGAGTGGCAGGACCTCTATTTATAGACCTGCATGAGGTGATTCTCTGAATTCGAATTGGACTAGGAAAAGATTTTTTCCCTTATCTTTGACCAAAAAATCCGAATTTTTCCATAGGATAATCCTAACAATAAATTCGGTTTTTCCTAAGATAAATCCAATCCAAATCTTAACAAGATTTTAACTAGAATTTTATCTTCCTTTTTCAACCAAAAAATCCAAAATTCACAAGGAGAAAATCCTCCAAAAGATTTCGGCCATTATGGATAAGGGAGAATCAAAAATTCCACTAGGATTTTCAAGCTTGAATCTTATCTCAACCTTATCCAAAAATAACTGAATTTTCCTTGGATAAAGGCTCCAAAATTTCGGCCACTTTTAGGGAAGGAGAGAATCCAAATTCAACTAGGATTGAAACTTGAATTTTCCCTTGAATCTTATCCACAAAAACCGAATTTTCCATTGAGGATTATCCTCAAAAAATTCACCCACTTTTGTTGGGATTTGGATTCAAAATTCAAGTAGGATTCTAACAAGATTATCCTCTCCAAATCCAACTCAAATTCGAATTTCAAACCTTATGGATTTTCCACAACAAATTCGAATCCTACTTGGACTGTGATTCAAAATTTGAATTTCAAATTTCAAATTCAAATTTCAAATTCAAATTTAAATTTCAAATTTCAAATTTCAAATTTAAATTTCAAATTCAAATTTCAAATTCGAATTTCAAATTCAAATTTCAAATTTCAAATTTCAAATTTCAAAATTCAAATTTCAAATTCCACAAAACGGTTGTGTTTCATATTCTTGTTCTCATGGATAATTTTCTACAACTCCAATCCAATCTCAAATAAAATCATGGCAACTTTATTTGGAGTTCGAATAATTGTGTACTCTATTATCCAAAACAAAATCTGAATCCAACCGGAGAGAATCTTATCTACCTCCTGATCCTGTGTCACCACCATCCATGCATAATAAACTAGCCAATAGCATACACAAATCAATTTGCCAAACATTAAGGAATTATGTGGAGCTAGTAGAGGGACTGATTGGACATATATAATCGGGCTCTCATGATTCCATATGATCATCATTCTTTACCGAGCAACTCAATCATATGATCACTAATTTCAGAGTCACACCACTATAAACCTGAAACTGAACTCCCAATTATATATCGTATTACGTAAGCCTGTGACGAGCTACCATCCAATGACCTTGTCATGTATGCAAAACCCTCATATGATATCCATGATCAGCCTTAGGTCAAAGTCCGTTTAATCCTACTGATCAGGCTATCTTAAAGTTCCATTATACTACTGAATCAAGAAAATGATTATTCACCATATGTGAATAAGAAGTCATCCGCCCAGCAGACGACCCAAGGCCTTGTCCATTTTCACATTGAGTATAATGCCTTTAAGAGGGTACCTTTAACTCCTCAGAGCTATGATTCCGATATCTGCAAACAAACCCTTCATCGTATACAAGTCATGCACCCAACGAACCGGTCTATAAGCTTACTACCTCTGAGACGCTTTAGTCATTGGAACATCAAAGTACACAAGTCATATACATGAAGTAGTTCATTTACTCAGGATTAAGGTTATTGCACAATGAACGTCAAAAGCAGATTGATCCACTCATAGCGGACTACGTAGATCAATCACACTTTAGTCCCGGTCTAATATGTCACCACCGAGCAACATATCCATGTCTCTACTTGGGAGTTCAGCTCCAGACAGTCAAGACAAACCGTCCCCTCCAAGGCTTTAGACAACATAATAGTCTTAACATGAGTTAGATGCTCGGTCTAACCCCATAGACTACAGACCATAGTTTAGACTGCTAACTTTAGAACATTGTCTTCTCGCATACAAAAGTCCATTGCATGCAACGTTCCAACAGTTTTAACACAAGCAGTCAGTGAGCCATATTTGCTTACATTTACTTTAACATGTAAATAAGACGAGGACAAATTGCAATGTAATGAATAACCTCTATGTATAATTTTATTATCCAGTTCAAAATGAATACATCAAAATGTCTCTAATACTTAGGGCATTTCCTAACAATCTCCCACTTGCCCTAAGCCAGTAGATGTGCCATGTTACGCATCCCCATCACCTCTACATGCCTTTCAAAGCTTCTAGCTACCAAAGTCTTAGTAAAGGGATCGGCAATGTTGTCCTCGGACGCGATCTTACATACATCCACTTGTCCTGTCTCCACATGCCCTCTAATAATGTGATACCTCCGATCTATATGCTTGGTCCTCTTGTGGTGCCGAGATTCCCTTGTGTTGGCAATAGCCCCTGTATTATCACAGTAAAGTGTGATAGGCTTGTCAACACCTGGAATGACCTCAAGGTCTCTAAAGAACTTGCGGAGCCAAACCGCTTCTTTAGATGCCTCAGCCGCAGCCACATACTCAGCCTCCATAGTAGAGTCAGCTGTGCAGTCCTGCTTCACGCTCCTCCACACAATGGCGCCTCCTCCGAGTAAAAACACTGATCCAGATGTCGATTTCCTCGAATCCTTACAAGTCTGGAAGTCTGAGTCCGTGTATCCTACGGGTGTTAGGTCCCCTCCAGAATACACTAGCATATAATCCCTCGTTCTCTTAAGATACTTGAGTATATGCTTTACTGCTTGCCAGTGCTTGGTTCCAGGATTCGTTTGATATCGACTCACCATACCTACTGCAAAACATATGTCCGGGCGAGTGCAAAGTATAGCGTACATAAGGCTACCCACAGCGGATGCATAAGGGACCTTACTCATACGCTCTCTTTCTTTCGATGTCTTGGGACAGTCATCCAATGAAAGAGTTAAACCGGCAATAGAAGGTTGTGAGCCTTTCTTTGCCTCTAGCATTGCATATTTGTCAATTATTTTATCTATGTATGAAGCTTGGGATAATGCTATCATTTTGTTCTTTCGATCTCTGAAGAGACGAATGCCTAGAACATAATTAGCTTCTCCCAAGTCCTTCATGTCAAACTGTTGGTGTAACCAAAGCTTGACCGATGATAAATTCCCTACATCATTCCCAATGAGTAGTATATCATCGACATAGAGTATCAGAAACACCACTTTTCCATCCTTAATACGTTTATAAACACAAGGTTCATCAACGTTCTGCTCAAAACCAAATGTCTTAATCGCTTGATCAAACCTCTGGTTCCATGAGCGGGATGCCTGCTTTAATCCATAAATGGATCTAAGCAACTTGCAGACTTTCCTTTCTTGGCCTTTTGCTACGAACCCTTCGGGTTGTATCATATAGATACACTCTTCAAGATGGCCATTCAAGAATGCCGTCTTGACATCCATTTGCCAGATCTCGTAATCGAGAGCCGCAGTAATGGACAGAAGAATACGGATAGACTTCAGCATAGTAACAGGCGAAAAGGTTTCCTCATAATCAATTCCAGCCTTTTGCGTGTATCCCTTTGCAACCAGTCTAGCTTTGAAAGTTTCCACTCTCCCTTCCGCATCCTTCTTTCTTTTGTAGACCCATTTTCATCCAATGGGTTTTATCCCATCCGGCAAATCTACAAGTTCCCAAACAGAGTTGGATTTCATAGAATCCATCTCATTGTTCATAGCCTGTTTCCAAGATCTAGAATCAACATCCTTTATAGCTTCATCATATGTTACCGGATCTTCCTCATGCTCATGAGCCTCGGCCTGGTATACCTCAGCATCATACATGAAGAAATTAGGTTTCTTAGAAACCCTCCCACTACGACGAGGCACCCTAAATTGTTGATCGTCTGCAGGTCTTTCACTGGAACTCGGACTTGCGTCCAAGACCGAAATCTGTGGAGTAGTTCTTTCACCCGATAACTCCTCTAGCACCACTTTGCTTAGAGGCTTAAAGTCATTCATGTGACTTTCCTCCAAGAATGTCGCATGGGTTGAGACAATGACCTTTTGTTCCTTCGGGTTATAGAACAGACCTCCTTTAGTTCCCTTTGGATACCCTACAAACATGCACAATTCTGATCTTGGTTCCAACTTCTTCGCATCCCCATCCAGTACATGTGTCGGGCAGCCACATATTCTCATATGTCCAAGGGAGGGCTTCCTGTCACGCCACAATTCATACGGAGTTCTAGGAATTGATTTGCTCGGAACCTGGTTCAGAATATAGCACGCCGTTTGTAAAGCATGTCCCCAAAATGATAATGGCAGCGTTGAGTAACTCATCATGGACCGTACCATATCCAATAAGGTCCTGTTTCTCCTTTCGGCTACACCATTCTGTTGTGGAGTACTAGGTGCAGTCAATTGGGATAATATCCCATTCTCTACAAGATGTCCTAGAAATTCATCGGAGAGGTATTCGCCACCTCGATCAGATCGAAGTGTCCTTATGGATTTATCCAATTGCTTTTCCACTTCCGCACGATACTCTTTGAACTTATCAAAGGTTTCGCTCTTGCGGTGCATCAGATACACATATCCATACCTCGAGTAATCATCTATGAAAGAGACATAGTACTCCAACCCTCCTTGTGCTGTGACGTTCATGGGGCCACATACGTCAGTGTGCACAATTTCTAAGAGCTCCTGTGCCCTTGTACCCTTAGCTCCAAAAGACCTCTTAGTCATCTTACCCTCTAGACAAGACTCACATTGGGGAAGTCGTACCTCCTCCAGAGATTCCAGAGGACCGTCTTTCACCAATCTTTGAATCCTATCCTGATTAATATGACCAAGTCTTAAATGCCAAAGATACGCCTTGTTAGAGTGAGAAACTTTCAACCTTTTAGAGTTATCAATTAATTCAATGTCAAGCAGTGAGTACATCTTTGGTCTGATCAAATATAGGTTTCCATCCATCCATCCAGAACAGATAAAAGACTTATTTCTACGAATATCAACTTTTTTACTAAAAGAAACTGAATAAGAATCCTTTATTAAACAAGCTACCGATATAAGGTTCCTCCTAAAATTAGGAACATAAAAACAGTCTTTCAATAAAATAAACCTAAATTGATCAAAATAAAGATGAACGTCTCCCACTGCCTCAGCCACCACAAAGCTACCATCTCCAGTCCGCAACGAGAGGCTCCTATCATGTAGACTTCTCGTTTCCACGAACCCCTTCCTTGCCCTTGGAGGCTAGGAATTCCCGGCAAGCCTTCTTGAAGTGACCTACCTTCCCACAGTGGAAGCATTTGGACTTTTTAGGGTCCTTTGGCTTCTTGTTCTTCTTCTTCTTCTTCCCGTCTGAGACAGGAGGATTAGAAGAACTGGAAGCCACTTGCTTCTTATTTGGCCTCTTCCTCTTCCGTGAAGGATTGGAAGATTCCGCCAAATTGGCCTCTCCTTTAGGTCGGACCGTATCCTCATCCCTAATCATCCGCTCATAAGCCTGTAGTTGCTTCATGAGCTCGGTAAGTCCTAACTCCTTTGTCGCCAGATTTTATGCGGCCTTAAACCCCACAAAATCTTTAGACAGAGTCTTGAACACCATCTCGATCTGGGTGTTATAGTCCAACTCAGCACCATTCTCGGCAGCCTCAGCGAAGAATCCCATTAGAGTGATCATATGGTCCTTAACCGGAGTACCCGCCTTTTGCTTGGAGTTCATAATGCTGGTGATAGCGGACTGTCGAGCCAATTTTTCTTGGCCTCCGAACATGTCCTCCAGATTATCCATGATCTCCCCAGCAACTTGATAAGTCTCATGCTGCTTTTGTAAAGCACTCGTCATGCTAGCAAGGATGTAGCATCGAGCTATTTCATTGGATTCTCTCCAACGATTATAGGCAACCGGGACCTCCTCAAGTGGTGTGTCAGGTTTGGGCCTAGGTGGGCATGGTTCGTCCAGTATGAACTTGTGTCTCTCGCAGCTGAGAACTATTAATAGATTTCTTTTCCAATCTTTATAATTGTCGCCATTCAACTTATTTTCAGTAAGTATTGAAATGAGGGGTGTCGGTGACATTTTGAACTGAAATAAAATTATACTAGACATCATTACAAAGCCCAAGCAAATATACAGATAATTTAGCAAATAAAAACATACAAGTATATTCCTACATGAAACTTGAAAAAACATGTAGCATTGCAGCGGTAAATCTCAGCACCTATTGCCCCAAGCCACCGAGGGGTGGTCATGAGAACAAATAGCCGGAACATGGACCCCGTCCAATTAATATATGTTACCTTAAATCCTCCAAGGTTAAGACATATATTAATAACCGCTTATTTGGCCACCAGTTTAGTTAACAGAGCTTCTAGGGAAGGTTAATAACTAAACGAGTCTTGAGTGTATAACCATTGTTTACGTAGCCCGATGCACGTCCTACCAAGCCACCAAGGGGTGGTCATGAATAGGATCGCACCCGAACACGTTTTCCACATAGGAGATCCAATCTAGTATACCGGCGGCGGTAAACACCTACCGAGGGGTGTGGTCAGGTCAGAACTGACGCGAGGCGTTACCATGCTTTCACATATGGATCAACAATGGAGGCTATGGGTTTTGTTTGAAACCCTCTCCCACTCAATATTTTGAAAAACATGCAAGTTTTGTCAAATTATGTATAATCAATATAGTATGAGCGGCACTCACCTATCCTATATGACATGTTATCAAATATGCATACAAAACATCCATCAATACATATTTATACATCCATGACATATCACAGAAAAATAATTGACAGAATAACCAAGCCATGGTTCCATCCTAGAACAAAGAAAATAAAGATTACAAAATTCCATCCAGAGTATTGTTTGGGTCTTGAATTTTGTTTCGTCTTCTTGTATCCATCTTTATGTAGCCTCTCCATTTATTTCTCATCCCAAGAATTATTTAAAATTTAAATTTCCAAAAATTTAAATTTCAAATTCAAACTCCAAATTCGAATTTCAAATTTAAATTTCTAATTCAAATTTTAAACAATTTTAATCATCATGTGTAATAATATGTAATTTCAAAAATTTCAAATTTTCAATTACATATTTTTAAACATGATTTAAAATTAAATCTCAAATTTAAAAATCAAAATTTTCAAATTTTTTGGACCGCTGCACCGCCGCCAGTGAAGGCGGCAGCCGCCGTGGGCAGCCACCAACCCCGGAGGGGCTGGCAGTCCACGGTTGCCCCTTGTGCAGCCTGCCGGGCTGCAGGCCAAGCCTGTAGCGCCAGGCTGCACGAACAAGCTGGGCGCAGCAGCAGGCAGCGCATGCAGCCAGTGGCTGCATGCCCAGGCTGCGGCCGGCCTTGGGCAGGCTGCGCCACCCTCGGCTGCAGGCCAAGCCTGCGGCCGTGGGTGATGTTTGCCTGCATAGGGGCTGCCGCAGCCCCATCCTGCCCGAGGGCAGGGGCTGCAGCCCCACCAAGGCCCGTCGGCCTATTTCGAGGGGTCGTGTCTCGATTTTCGTGTCATATTCCAATTTACCTATTAGGATCTCCAAAAATTAATTTGAATCCCAATTAAATTGAAATTTTCCACACAATCAAAATTTCAATCTTTAAATTAAATTTAACTTTTGGGAAAAATAAATTACGGTCTTCAATCTTCAATCTCCTCCAAGAATATAAAAAATTCCTAAACCGTTTCCGGTGTACAAAAATTCTAACCATAAAAAATCTAAGAGATAAGAATTAAAATCCATGGGAAAATTACAGTGTTAATAAACTGCTCCCATGGTTACATAAAAATTCCTAGATACAATTTTTCTAAATTCTAAGGAACCATAACCGGTATAAATAAGCATGCTTATAATAATTCAAAAAATTAAAATAACCACATACTTTATACATAATACATGATAACAACATAAAAGAACCCTAGAATGCCACTCTCTAAATATCAAATCCATACATAAATAAAAAGACTAAGTAATTGTCTAATTTATGTGCATGGCATAGTCATGAGATGGCTCTGATACCAATTGTAGGAAAACAAATCGGCAAAAACGTATCAGAGTGGCGCAGCGGAACAATAAAAATTTTTAGATCGTTAAATATCTCATGATGCCATATACAATAAATCAACAACAATTAAAACTCATACCTCAAGGACGCCAATCTGCAGGAGGAGAATGACCGGAGGCTTCAACCAACTAGCCTTCTCTACTATTCTCCAATTCCCGAATGGCTGAGTGTGTGGGCACTCTGAACCTCGATCGGTATGCTAGCACTGCTAGTCTTCTTCCGACCACCCAGATCTCTAAAGAACTTTATTGTCACGATGAGCTGTGCAACAATAAGCCTGCTCACCTGAGAGTCTGTGGTCTGTGAGAACTGGAGTGGCAGGACCTCTATTTATAGACCTGCATGAGGTGATTCTTTGAATTCGAATTGGACTAGGAAAAGATTTTTTCCCTTATCTTTAACCAAAAAATCTGAATTTTTCCATAGGATAATCCTAACAATAAATTCGGTTTTTCCTAAGATAAATCCAATCCAAATCTTAACAAGATTTTAACTAGAATTTTATCTCCCTTTTTCAACCAAAAAATCCGAAATTCACAAGGAGAAAATCCTCCAAAAGATTTCGGCCATTATGGATAAGGGAGAATCAAAAATTACACTAGGATTTTCAAGCTTGAATCTTATCTCAACCTTATACAAAAATAACCGAATTTTCCTTGGATAAAGGCTCCAAAATTTCGGCCACTTTTAGGGAAGGAGAGAATCCAAATTCAACTAGGATTGAAACTTGAATTTTCCCTTGAATCTTATCCACAAAAACTGAATTTTCCATTGAGGATTATCCTCAAAAAATTCGCCCACTTTTGTTGGGATTTGGATTCAAAATTCAAGTAGGATTCTAACAAGATTATCCTCTCCAAATCCAACTCAAATTCGAATTTCAAACCTTGTAGATTTTCCACAACAAATTCGAATCCTACTTGGACTGTGATTCAAAATTTGAATTTCAAATTTCAAATTCAAATTTCAAATTCAAATTTCAAATTTCAAATTTCAAATTTCAAATTTAAATTTCAAATTCGAATTTCAAATTCAAATTTCAAATTCAAATTTCAAATTCAAATTTCAAATTTCAAATTTCAAATTTCAAATTTAAATTTCAAATTCAAATTTCAAATTCGAATTTCAAATTCAAATTTCAAATTCAAATTTCAAATTCAAAATTCAAATTTCAAATTTCAAAATTCAAATTTCAAATTTCAAAATTCAAATTTCAAATTCCACAAAACGGTTGTGTTTCATATTCTTGTTCTCATGGATAATTTTCTACAACTCCAATCCAATCTCAAATAAAATCATGGCAACTTTATTTGGAGTTCGAATAATTGTGTACTCTATTATCCAAAACAAAATCTGAATCCAACCGGAGAGAATCTTGTCTACCATCCTAATCCTGTGTCATCACCATCCATGCATAATAAACTAGCCAATAGCATACACAAATCAATTTGCCAAACGTTAAGGAATTATGTGGAGCTAGTAGAGGGACTGATTGGACATATATAATCGGGCTCTCATGATTCCATATGATCATCATTCTTTACCGAACAACTCAATCATATGATCACTAATTTCAGAGTCACACCACTATAAACCTGAAACTGAACTCCCAATTATATATCGTATTACGTAAGCCTGTGACGAGCTACCATCCAATGACCTTGTCATGTATGCAAAACCCTCATATGATATCCATGATCAGCCTTAGGTCAAAGTTCGTTTAATCCTACTGATCAAGCTATCTTAAAGTTCCATTATACTACCGAATCAAGAAAATGATTATTCACCATATGTGAATAAGAAGTCATCCGCCCAGCAGACGACCCAAGGCCTTGTCCATTTTCACATTGAGTATAATGCCTTTAAGAGGATACCTTTAACTCCTCAGAGCTATGATTCCGATATCTGCAAACAAACCCTTCATCGTATACAAGTCATGCACCCAACGAACCGGTCTATAAGCTTACTACCTCTGAGACGCTTTAGCCATTGGAACATCAAAGTACACAAGTCATATACATGAAGTAGTTCATTTACTCAGGACTAAGGTTGTTGCACAATGAACGTCAAAAGCAGATTGATCCACTCATAGCGGACTACGTAGATCAATCACGCTTTAGTCCCGGTCTAATATGTCACCACCGAGCAACATATCCATGTCTCTACTTGGGAGTCCAGCTCCAGACAGTCAAGACAAACCGTCCCCTCCAAGGCTTTAGACAACATAATAGTCTTAACATGAGTTAGATGCTCGGTCTAACCCCATAGACTACAGACCATAGTTTAGACTGCTAACTTTAGAACATTGTCTTCTCGCATACAAAAGTCCATTGCATGCAACGTTCCAACAGTTTTAACACGAGCAGTCAGTGAGCCATATTTGCTTACATTTACTTTAACATGTAAATAAGACGAGGACAAATTGCAATGTAATGAATAACCTCTATGTATAATTTTATTATCCAGTTCAAAATGAATACATCAAAATGTCTCTAATACTTAGGGCATTTCCTAACAATGTAGACTTCTCGTTTCCACGAACCCCTACATAGAAACACAAACATGATTAGTGGTGCCCGAATCAATGACCCAAGTGTCTTTCGATTCTTCCACCACACATGCTTCCAAATAGTTAAGTTCCTTACCTTCCTTGCCCTTGGCAGCTAGGATTTCCCGGCAAGCCTTCTTGAAGTGACCTACCTTCCCATAGCAGAAGCATTTGGACTTTTTTGGGCCTCTTGTTCTTGTTCTTCTTCTTCCCATCATAGACAGGAGGATTAGAAGAACTCGAAACCGCTTGCTTCTGATTTGGCCTCTTCCTCTTCTGTGAGGGTTTGGAAGATTCCGTCAAATTGACCTCTCCTTTGGGTTAGACCGCATCCCCATCCCTAATCATCTGCTCATAAGCTTAGAGTTGCTTCAGGAGCTCGGTTAGTCCTAACTCCATTATTGCCAGATTGTATGTGGCCTTAAACCCCACAAAATCTTTAGACAGAGTTTTGAACACCATCTCGATCTGGGTGTTGTAGTCCAACTCAGCACCGTTCTTGACAGCCTCAGCGAAGAATCCCATTAGAGTGATCATATGGTCCTTCACCGGAGTATCCGCCTTTTGCTTAGAGTTCATAATGCTGATTATAGCAGACTGTCGAGCCAATTTTTCTTGGCCTCCAAACATGTCCTCCAGATTTTCCATGATCTCCTCAGCAACTTGATAAGTCTCATGCTGCTTTTGTAAAGCACTCGTCATGCTAGCCAGAATGTAGCATCGAGCTATCTCATTGGATTCTCTCCAACGAGTATAGGCAACCGGGACCTCCTCAAGCGGTGTGTCAGGTTTGGGCCCTGGTGGGCATGGTTCATCTAGTACGAACTTATGTCTCTCGCAGTTGAGAACTATCAATAGATTTCTTTTCCAATCTTTATAATTATTGCCATTCAGTTTATTCTCAGGAAGTATTGAAATGAGGGGTGTCGGTGACATTTTGAACTGAAATAAAATTATACTTGACATCATTACAAAGCCCAAGCAAATATACAGATAATTTAGCAAATAAAACATACAAGTATGTTCCTACATGAAACTTGAAAAAACATGTAGCATTGCAATGGTAATTCTTAGCACCTATTGCCCCAAGCCACCGAGGGGTGGTTATGAAACAAATAGCTGGAACATGGACCCTATCCAACTAATATATGTTGCCTTAAATCCTCCAAGGTTAAGATATATATTAATAACCGCTTATTTGGCCACCGGTTTAGTTAACATAGCTTATAGGGAAGGTTAATAACTAAACGAGCCTTGAGTGTATAACCATTATTTACGTAGCCCCATCCACATCCTACCAAGCCACCGAGGGGTGGTCATGAATATGATCATACCCGAACACGTATTCCACATAGGAGATCCAATCTAGTATATCAGCGGTGGTAAACACCTACCGAGGGGTGTGGTCAGGGCAGAACTGACTCGAGGCGTTACCATGTTTTCACATATGGATCAACAATGGAGGCCGTGGGTTTTGTTTGAAACCCTCTCCCACTCAATATTTTGTAAAACATGCAAGTTTTGGCAAATATGTATGATCAATATAGTATGAGTGGCACTCACCTATTCTATATGACATGTTATCAAATATGCACATAAAACATCTATCAATACATATTTATACATCCATGACATATCACAGAAAAAATAATTGACAGAATAACCAAGTCATGGTTCCATCCTAGAATAAAGAAAATAAAGATTACAAAATTCCATCCAAAGCATTCTTTGGGTCTTGAGTTTTTTCAAATTTAAATTTCAAATTCAAATTCCAAATTCGAATTTCAAATTTAAACTTCAAATTCAAATTTTAAACAATTTTAAACATCATGCGCAATAATATGTAATTACAAAAATTTCAAATTTTCAATTACATATTTTTAAACATGATTTAAAATCAAATCTCAAATTTAAAAATTAAAATTTTTTTGATTTTTGAACCGCCACCCTACCGCCCCCGAAGCCGGCAGCTGCCGTGGGCAGCCCCCAGCCCTCGGGGGGGCTGACAGCCCACGGCCACCCCATGTGCAGCCCCAGGCTGCACGCCTAGGCTGGGCGTAGCCACCGGCAGGCTGCATGCCTAGATTGCGGCCAGCCTTGGGAGGGCCACGGCCACCCTCGGCTGCAGGCCAAGCTTGCGGCCGTGGGTGGTCATGGCCTGTACAGGGGCTACAGCAGCCCCATCCTACCCGAGGGAAGAAGTTATAGCCCCACCACGGCCCGATGGCCTATCTCGAGGGGTCGTGTCTCGATTTTCGTGTCATATTCCAATTTACCCATTAGGATCTCCAAAAATTAATTTGAATCCCAATTAAATTGAAATTTTCTACACAATCAAAATTTCAACCTTTAAATTAAATTTAACTTTTAGGAAAAAATAAATTATGGTCTTCAATCTTCAATCTCCTCCAAGAATAATTACATAAAATTTCCTAAACCGTTTCTGGTGTACAAAAATTAAAATCCATGGGAAAATTGCAGTATTAATAAACTGCTCTCATAGTTACATAAAAATTCCTAGATACAATTTTTCTAAATTCTAAGGAACTATAACCGGCAAAAACAAGCATGCTTATAATAATTCAGAAAATTAAAATAACCACATACTACATACATAATCCATGATAACAACATAAAGGAATCCTAGAATGCCACTCTCTAAATATAAAATCCATACATAAATAAAAAGACTAATTAATTGTCTAATTTATGTATATGGCATAGTCATGAGTTGTCTCTGATACCAATTGTTGGAAATAAATCGGTAAAAACGTATCAGAGTGGCGCAGCGGAACAATAAAAATTTTTCAAGATCGTTAAATATCTCATGATGCCATATACAATAAACCAACAACAATTTAAACTCATACCTTAAGGAAGCCAATCTTACAGGAGGAGAATGACCGGAGGGCTTCAACCAACTAGCCTTCTCTACTATTCTCCAATTCCCGAATGGCTGAGTGTGTGGGCACTCTGAACCTCGATCGGTATGCTAACACTGCTAGTCTTCTTCCGACCACCCAGATCTCTAAAGAACTTATTGTCACGGTGAGTTATGCAACAATAAGCCTGCCCACTTGAGAGTCTGTAGTCTGAGAGAACTAGAGTGGCAGGACCTCTATTTATAGACTTGCATGAGGTGATTCTCTGAATTCAAATTAGATTAGGAGAATATATTCTCCCTTATCCACAACCAAAAAATTAGAATTTTCCAAGGGGAAAATCCCAATTAAAATTTCGGCCACTTTAGGATTATCCAATTCAAATCTAAACAAGATTTTAACTTGAATTTTATCTCCCTTTTTTCAACCAAAAAATCCGAAAATCCTTAAGGATTGTCACTAAATAATTTCGGCCACAAAAAATAAGGGAAGAATCAAAATTCCACTAGGATTTTCAAGCTCAAATCTTATCTCATTCTTATCCAAAATAACCGAAAATCCTCTATGAGACTCACTCAATAATTTCAGCCATAATCAGGGAGGAGAGAATCCAAATTCAACTGGGATTGAAACTTGAATTTTTCCCTTAACCTTATCCACGAAAAATCTGAAAATTCCATGAGGATAATCCCCTAAATTTTCGTCCATTGTTGTTAGGATTTGGATTCAAAATTCAAGTAGGATTCTAACAAGATTTTCCTCTCCATATCCAAGTCAAATTCGAATTTCATTCCTTGCGGATTTACCACAAGAAATTCGAATCCTACTTGGACTGTGATTCAAAATTTAAATCTCAAATTTCAAATTCAAATTTCAAATTTCAAATTTCAAATTTCAAATTTAAATTTCAATTTCAAATTTCAAATTTGAATTTCAAATTCAAATTTCAAATTCAAATTTCAAATTTCAAATTCAAATTTCAAATTTCAAATTTCAAAATTCAAATTTCAAAATCCACAAAATAATTGTATTTCAAATTCTTATTCTCATGGATAATTTTCTACAACTCCAATCCAATCTCAAATAAAATCATGACAACTTTATTTGGAGTTCGAATAATTGTGTACTTTATTATCCAAAACAAAATCTGAATCCAACCGGAGAGAATCTTGTCCACCATTCTTATGACGCCCCCTGATTCCGACCACCCGCAACCATCATGAATCAACTCTACGGCCGACCAAGACCCCTTGTGTGCCAAATCTGGGTCATCAGTTTTAAACTCTTTTGCTAACAATTTTTAATATCAGGGTCAAAAATTTCACCCAAAAACTTTTTTCCTTTAATACATACTTCCCCTTAAGAAAACTAAGTGAGAAAGCCATGCCATATACTAACTTTTATATGTCTTAATGAAGTACAACATAATATACAACATATAGTACATATATAAGTATTGTATATTTTGTTTCCAAATTCATTTTCTTCAACTCAAAAAGCTCAGCAAAAAACTTATGGCAGGACCAAGTTCACGGTGAGTTCCCTATCCCCTTGACACGCTCGCATCCTGCCGCCATCCAGGAATCTACTAGACAGGTTTCTTACCTACAACATGAACAAACTGATGAGCTAATAGGTTCAGTAAGTTCAAACATACATAGTAAGAATCATATCGATTCAAAAACACTAAAAACTCAATCTCCTATGAATAATACTATTCACCATAAATAGTACTATTTATCATGAATAGTAACTTTAACATTTGACCGATGAATAGTAATAGTTACCCTAACTTGTTACTATTCACTTTACCCTAACTGGTACTGTTCACATATCCTAACCGAATTTACATTACTTTAACGTAAACTTCGGTTATGCTCAATTATGATTTTCATCATTTTATTGATTGTTTATTCTCTATTTGATTTCTAGTTTAGAGCTCTGTTTATAACAGTACCGATGATTATTAGCGAGCTGATTAGGAAGGTTTAAGGAGCGACCTTAGAACATCGACCTCCACATCCCTGATAACCCGTAGGATTTAAACAAACCTCCACCACTGTGTTGGAGGGGCGGTACGCCTTAATGGTTTCATTACCATCTTTCAATTTATAGTCTTGACCAAGTGATCTTATATGTCACCTCAAGGTCACTATCCTCCATTACCCGCAGGTCTTACTTATTCTCGTTAATTGGGATATGTTATTCTAACTAACCCCCAAATGCTTATAGGATTTTATATCTAGTGTACATCTAGTACAGAATAGATCAACACAGTATTTCATGTTGCAGACACGAAAATGCTTGAACTTATCAATACTGTGCTAGTGTCCACTTCCGGAACTCCTCCGCAGTTCTATCTCTATTTTGGGTTCCTACAGACATAATATTGTCTATTAATACCTTGTTTTAATTATCACTTCAAATATACATTTATCTCACTTAACAGTTCAACACATTTAAATTTTGTTTGTGGTACACGGTCTGTAACATGCCCGTGTTCCAGGTCGTGTACCTCTCGGGTTTACTCTACACTGCTATGTTATTTTCTATCTTAGCCGTGTAACTGTACACGACTTGATACACGCTCGTGTACCTCTTGGGTTGAAAAATTCTTTATGTACACGACCGTGTATTTTTTCTACACGCCCGTGTTCTTCAAAATTTTCAAATTTTTAACTCTAAAACCTTTATTTTGAGTCTTAGAATTTTATCCAAGGTATTCTAGGTCTTTTAGGGTCCTTTCCGAGCCTTTTCAAAAATTTTTGGTCAAAATGACCATTTTACCCCTAACGGGTCTCGGGATTGTAACTGTTCCGTTCTATCATTTTTTTCAAATCTTCTAAGTCTAATTATTTTAACATAATATTTCCTAGGTTTCTGTATCATTTTACAACTTAAATTGCTGCAAAATCTCAACCTCATTTTTCCCGGCCCTCGATTACTATTCATCCAACACCTAAGGTCGTTTTTTCATTTTTTTCGAGCATTTAGGAGCCTCAAATTGCCCTTTCACTACTCATTAAATGTTATTTATCCCATCCCTGACCCTCAGTCCTCGATAGGCTCGGGTTTCCTATCCCGACCTACATTTTTCTCTCGTTTCCCAAAATACCCCTAACATGAATTTTTTTTCTTGTTTTAGGCATTTTAGTCTTTTAGGATCGGTTTACTATTCCTTTTCGGTTGGTTTTCCATTTCTAACCTTAACTCACCGAGGGGTCTCGGTTTCCTTCCCGAGTCCAATATTTTTACCCCTCGTTTCCCAAAATGCCCCTAAGCCGATTTTAGAAATTTCGACAGCATTTCTGCTTATATTTTAAGGTTTCCCGGCGTTAGGTACGCCTCAGAACCTTTGTACCTGTCACGTACTATACCAGAGGCCTATTTTATACAAAGTTTCCAACTTTTGAAAATTTTCCACATGATTCAATATTCAGAAACCAACACAAACCACAACATGTTTCTTTCAACTCAGCCTTGATTTACTAGTTAATCACATCAAAATAATTTTTTATCACATCACATCATTCTTAGGTTTTCTAATGTATAAAACAACATCAAAAACCTAACAAAACATGCATTCTAACCCTAGCATAGCCACGGATTTTTATGCATAAATACATAGAAAATTTCATTTTCTTTCCTAGGGTTTTTATCAACATTCCTTAACATTAAAAATTTTTCATTTCTTAATGTTCATGCCCACGGTTTTAGCAAGAAAATTACATCAAAATTTTCTTGTTTCCTTATTCCAATTCATGCTTAATTCAACACATAATTGAATGAACATAATTGCTAAATCAAAACATCAAAACTCATACATTTTTCACACCATTGAAGCCACGGTTTTTCAAAGGAAACATGCAAAATTTTTGCTTGTTTCTAAACCCTAATTCATGCTTTAACTTCTACAACACCAAACTAATCACAACACCAACTAAACAACATTTTTTTTTCATTGTTTTCACACTCTCATACCCACGGATTTTCTAAGGAAAATCAAAGAGAAAAGCTTCAATTTCGAAGTTTACCTTGACTAGTTGATGACTTGGTGTTAGAGATGCAATGTAAGCTAAGTTGGTGTGAATTTTGGAACAAAATTTTGTTAGGAAATGCCCTAAGTATTAGAGACATTTTGATGTATTCATTTTGAACTGGATAATAAAATTATACTTAGAGGTTATTCATTACATTGCTATCTGTCCTCGTCTTATTTACATGTTAAAGTAAATGTAAGCAAATATGGCTCACTGACTGCTTGTGTTAAAACTGTTAGAACGTTGCATGCAATGGATTTTTGTATGCAAGAAGACAATGTTCTAAAGTTAGCAGTCTAAACTATGGTCTGTAGTCTATGGGGTTAGACCGAGCATCTAACTCATGTTAAGACTATTATGTTGTCTAAAGCCTTGGAGGGGACGGTCTGTCTTGACTGTCTGGAGCTGGACTCCCAAGTAGAGACATGGATATGTTGCTTGGTGGTGACATATTAGACCGGGACTAAAGCGTGATTGATCTACGTAGTCCCCTATGAGTGGATCAATCTGCTTTTGACGTTCATTGTGCAATAACCTTAATCCTGAGTAAATGAACTACTTCATGTATATGACTTGTGTACTTTGATGTTCCAATGGCTAAAGCGTCTCAGAGGTAGTAAGCTTATAGACCGGTTCGTTGGGTGCATGACTTGTATACGATGAAGGGTTTGTTTGCAGATATCGGAATCATAGCTCTGAGGAGTTAAAGGTATCCTCTTAAAGGCATTATACTGAATGTGAAAATGGACAAGGCCTTGGGTCGTCTGCTGGGCGGATGACTTCTTATTCACATATGGTGAATAATCATTTTCTTGATTCGGTAGTATAATGGAACTTTAAGATAGCCTGATCAGTAAGATTAAACGGACTTTGACCTAAGGCTGATCATGGATATCATATGAGGCTTTTGCATATATGACAAGGTCATTGGATGGTAGCTCGTCATAGGCTTACGTAATACGGTATATAATTGGGAGTTCAGTTTCAGGTTTATAGTGGTGTGACTCTGAAATTAGTGATCATATGATTGAGTTGTTCGGTACAGAATGATGATCATATGGAATCACGGGAGCCCGATTATATATGTCCAATCAGTCCCTCTACTAGCTCCACATAATTCCTTAACGTTTGGCAAATTGATTTGTGTATGCTATAGGCTAGTTTATTATGCATGGATGGTGATGACACAGGATTAGGATGGTAGACAAGATTCTCTCCGGTTGGATTCAGATTTTGTTTTGGATAATAGAGTACACAATTATTCGAACTCCAAATAAAGTTGCCATGATTTTATTTGAGATTGGATTGGAGTTGTAGAAAATTATCCATGAGAACAAGAATATGAAACACAACCGTTTTGTGGAATTTGAAATTTGAATTTTGAAATTTGAAATTTGAATTTTGAAATTTGAAATTTAAATTTTGAATTTGAAATTTGAATTTGAAATTTGAATTTGAAATTCGAATTTGAAATTTGAATTTGAAATTTAAATTTGAAATTTGAAATTTGAAATTTGAAATTTGAATTTGAAATTTGAATTTGAAATTTGAAATTCAAATTTTGAATCACAGTCCAAGTAGGATTCGAATTTGTTGTGGAAAATCCACAAGGTTTGAAATTCGAATTTGAGTTGGATTTGGAGAGGATAATCTTGTTAGAATCCTACTTGAATTTTGAATCAAAATCCCAACAAATAAGGGACGAAATTTTTGAGGATAATCCTCATGAAAGATTTCGGTTTTTTGTGGATAAGATTCAAGGGTAAATTCAAGCTTCAATCCTAGTTGAATTTGGATTCTCTCTACTCCCTAAAAGTGGCCGAAATTTTGGAGCCTAAATCCTAGGAAATTCGGTTATTTTGGATAAGGTTGAGATGAGATTTAGCTTGAAAAATCCTAGTGGAATTTTGATTCTTCCTTATCCTAAAAGTGGCCGAAAATTTGGAGACGATTTTCTCCTAAAGATTTCAGATTTTTTGGTTGAAAAAGGGAGATAAAATTCTAGTTAAAATCTTGTTTAGATTTGGATTGGATTTATCCTAGAAAACCGAATTTAATTGTGGAGATTCTCCCTTGGAAAATTCGGATTTTTTGGTTTGGATAAGGGAGAAAATCTTTTCCTAGTCCAATTCGAATTCAGAGAATCACCTCATGCAGGTCTATAAATAGAGGTCCTGCCACTCCAGTTCTCTTAGACCACAGACTCTCAGGTGAGCAGGCTTATTGTTGCACAGCTCATCGTGACAATAAAGTTCTTTAGAGATCTGGGTGGTCGGAAGAAGACTAGCAGTGCTAGCATACCGATCGAGGTTCAGAGTGCCCACACACTCAGCCATTCAGGAATTGGAGAATAGTAGAGAAGGCTAGTTGGTTGAAGCCTCCGGTCATTCTCTTCCTGCATATTGGCGTCCTTGAGGTATGAGTTTTAATTGTTGTTGATTTATTGTATATGGCATCATGAGATATTTAACGATCTAAAATTTTTTATTGTTCCGCTGCGCCACTCTGATATGTTTTACCGGTTTAATTTCCTACAAATTTTGGCTTGCAAGGGGGGTTTTGCTCACGTTTTTTGGGCTGAAGAAAAGGCAAGAGTTTGGCTAATTTTTTTCATTTTTTTGCTTGAATTTTGATGCCTATTTATAGGCAAAAATTAAGGGCTTGTTTGTAATTTTTTCCCAATGATTTCCCAATTGTTCAAGGACTAAAAAGTAAGGACTTTGGGATAAAAATCAAAAATTTTTTCTTCTTCCTTTCCAAGTGGCAGAATGGCATTTTAAAATTTTTATAAAAAATTTTTCAATGGCTTTTTGGCATAATCTTGGCCATTGATCATAAAGTAACCTAATCTAAACCATACACCTTTCAAAATTACTTTCCTAATTAAGGAAAATAATTTTTGTTTATGACATAATCATGGTGATGTTATCCAACTATTCATATTAATTCATTAATTAATTCGTGGTCAATTTTTGACTGTAATCCGATCCGAACAGAACTTCACCGAAATCGCATAGGTGGGTTCTCGGTGCCTCTAGTGCGATCGGTTTGTCTTATTTTGCTTCCATTTGATCAGAATTCTCTACCGTAAATTTCTATTGTTTTAGTGCATTTCAATGCACTCTCTAGGGTTTTCGGCTCTGATTTCGAACCGTCTCACCCAATTATGTCCAGTAAGATCTTCCATCCCTGAACTCTCACACTTTAACACTGCCAGAACAATTTTACACTATTCACAACAGTATTAAAACACAACTTTTTCACATTTTGTTCATTAAAATTATTATATACATACAATTTTAACCTACTTCGAGAATCCAAAATTCCCGGTTATCACATTCACCCCTCCTTATAGAATTTTCGTCCCCGAAAATTCTATAAGGAGTAGGGGTACAAATTTTTCATTTCGTCATCACGCTCCCATGTAGCCTCTTCAATGTTGTGATTTCTCCACAGCACTTTGACTAATGAGATTATTTTATTCCTCAAAACTTTATCCTCGAGTGCTAGTATTTGAACAGGTCTCTCCTCGTAGGTCAGGTCTTCCTGAATCTGGATCGGTTAATGTTTCAGTACATGGGATGGATCCGATATGTACTTCCGTAGCATCGATACGTGAAACACATTATGTACCACTGACATTTCTGGAGGTAATGCCAATCTATAGGCGACTTTACCAATGCGTTCGATGATCTCGTATGATCTAATATATCTTGAACTCAACTTCCCCTTCTTTCCGAACCGCATTATTCCTTTCATCGGCGAAACTCTTAGGAATACGAAATCCCCTTCATTGAACTCCAGGAATCTTCGTCTTTTGTTCGCGTAGCTTTTCTGTCGGCTCTGGGTTGTCTTCATTCGCTGTTGTATTTTTGTAACTGCATCTACTGTTTCTTGGATGAAATCAGTCTTATGTATTCGTTTCTCTTGTAGGTCGTACCAATGAACCGGTGATCTGCACTTTCTTCCATACAAGGCTTCATAAGGTGCCATACCTATTGAAGCTTGGTAGCTGTTGTTATACGAAAATTCTACCAATGGAAGTTTCTCATTCCAGCTCACTGGAAAATCTATTGTACACGCACGCAGCATGTCTTCTAGAGTCTGAATGGTTCACTCAGATTGCCCGTCTGTCTACAGATGAAATGCTATGCTCAGTCGTACTTCTGTTCCCATAGCTTCTTACACACATGTCCAGAAGTTCGAAGTGAATCGTGGATCCCGATCTGACACAATGGATTTAGGAACTCCATGTAGCCTGACTATATGGTTAACATACAAGCTTGTTAACCTTTCCAACGAGAAGGTCTTCTTTACTACAATGAACCTTGCCATCTTTGTCAGCCTATCTACAATAACCCAAATGGCATCATAACCTTCTCGGGTCTTTGGTAGTCCCATCACAATGTCCATCATAATATGCTCCCACTTCCACTCAAGAATCTCTAACGGCTCTAGCTTCCCACCTGGATGACGATGTTCAACCTTAACTTTTTGGCACATCATACACCTACTTACAAACTCCGCTATATCCTTCTTCACCCTTTTCCATCAGAATTACAACTTCAGATCCTGGTACATCTTGCTCACTCCGGGATGTATTAAGTAAGGTGTTTTATGAGCTTCGGCCATAATTTACCTTCTTAATCCTTCATCATCTAGAACTTGAATTCTCCCCCGATGTAGGATTAATCCATCTTCAGACGCTTCCTCCTGCGGGGTTGCTAGCGTCGGATCTCGCTTCTGAGCTTCTCTGATGTCTTTATACAATGTTGACTCCAGTTGTAGCACAGCTAGCTCTCCGGTTATTAGCTCCATCTCCAACATGTTGATTTCCTACTGTAATGGCTTTGGAAGTTTTCCAATCAGCAGTTGCTGCGGAACAGTAGATTTCCTACTTACTGCATCTGCAACGCGATTGGCCTTTCTTGGGTGATAGAGGATTTCGCAATCATAATCCTTTACTAGCTCCAGCCATCTCCTTTGCCGCATATTTAGCTCTTTCTGTGTGAAGAAGTATTTCAGACTCTGGTGGTCCATATAAATCTGACACTGAGCTCCATATAAATAGTGTCGCCAGATCTTTAACGCGAACACTACTGCGGCAAGCTCCAAATCTTGCGCGGGATAATTCTTCTCATGGTCCTTTAATTGACGCGAGGCATAGGCAATCACCTTATCGCCTTGCATCAGGACGGCTCCTAATCCCATTTTTGAAGCATCACCGTATATCACGAACATCTTCCCTTCCGTCAGAAGTGTAAGTATTGGCACGCTCGTTAGTCGTTTCTTCAGCTCTTGGAAGCTTTTCTCGCACTGTTCAGTCCATTTGTACTTCTTTTCCTTGCGTGTAAGTGCTGTAATAGGAGCGACAAGTCACGTAAATCCTTCAACGAATCTTCTATAATAGCCAGCCAGACCTAAAAAGCTTCGTATTTTCATCACGCTCTTAGTTACGGGCCATTCGTTGATCGCCTCCACTTTCGCAGGGTCCACAGCGATTCCTTCCTTGGAAACCACATGTCTGAGAAAATGTACTCTATTTAGCCAGAATTCACATTTAGATAACTTGGCATAGAGTTGATGCTCCCTTATCATTTGGAGAACAATCCTCAAATGCTCCTCATGCTCCTCTCGAGTCTTTGAATATATAAGAATGTCATCGATGAACACAATAACAAACTTATCCAGATATTCTTTAAAGACTCGATTCATCAGGTCCATAAAGGTTGCTGGTGCATTTGTTAACCCAAACGGCATTACCAGAAATTCGTAATGACCGTACCGGGTCTGAAATGTAGTCTTATGGATGTCACTCTCCTTGATCTTCAGTTGATGATATCCTGATCGCAGATCAATCTTGGAGAATACTGCTGCACCTGTTAGTTGATCAAATAGGTTATCAATTCTAGGTAGCGGATACCTATTCTTGATAGTAACCTTATTCAGTTCCCGATAATTGATGCACATTTGGAATGAGCCATCTTTCTTCTTAACAAATAGCACTGGAGCACCCCATGGGGAATAGCTCGGGCGTATGAATCATTTGTCAAGAAGTTCCTTTAGTTGCTCCTGCAATTCTTTTAACTCTGTCGGTGCCATCCGGTATGGTGCCTTTGAGATTGGTACAGTTCCTGGCATCAGCTTGATCTCGAAGGAAATTTCTCGTTCAGGCGGCAGTCCGGGTAATTGCTCTGGAAAGAAATCAATGAACTCCTTTACAATAGGAACGTCTTCGGGTTGGAGCTTTGGTTCCTTCATCACATCCAATATGCATGCTAGGTAACCAGTACAACCGCTGAACATCAGCCTTTTTGCTTTCATTGAGTTGATCATTATCTTTTTCGATTTACGTGACGTATCGACATACTCAAATCCTTCTTCTTGGTCAAGTTGAAACCTTATCATCCACTTTCGGCAATCAATCGTGGCTTGATACTTCCCTAGGAAATCCATAACTAGTATTACATCATAGTCAGCAAGCTCCATCACGATCAATTCTGCAAATAACTCCCTATTTGCCATAATTATTGGCACATGCGGTAACCAGTAATTGGACATCAGGACTTCCCCCGAGGTAATGCAGTTCTAAATGTCATACCCATGTTGTCCTTAGGATATCCTATCCTATTAGCAAATTGGTATGAAATGAAAGAATGCGTAGCTCCAGGGTCAAATAAAACAGACGCCAAATTATTAGCGATAGAAAGCTAACCTGTCACTACATTTGACGTTCCCGCTTCGGCCTCTTCCTTTGTGTAGACCATAACTCTTGCATCTACTCGAGGCAAGCGTTCTTGTCTTTCCTGCCTCTCAGAATAGGAAGACCCTTCAGTTTTGACCTATAATGCATGTGCCTAGGGACGTTGTTGAGACTGAGATGAACCTTGCATGTTCTGCCTACTTTCTGGACAGTTTTTAGCAAAGTGACCATCCTTCCCACATTGAAAACAGGCATTTAGGGCCAATCTACATCGACCTGAATGTCTTTTCCCACAGTTCACACAGTCTCGAACCATAGGGCCAGCATTATTGTTTGTTCTCCTCTACTGATTCCTGTTCCCGAAATTGTTTCCTTTTCTCTTCCCTTGGGACTGCTAGCTAGAAGTGCTTAGCTATCCAGTCTTGACAATCAAACTCTGCTTGTTGCTTTATCCAGTTTGAGGTCCAGCTTGTATAGCTTTGGTCAAGATTGTTTCCTTCTTCTTTGCATCCCAGACCTTCTCTCTCTCTTCCTTTTGTCGGATCAGATAATACTCTGCCCTTAGTGCACGACTAACACAATTAGATACAGTGTCAGGCGGCGTCAACCCACTGTCCACCAATGCTAAGATCTTAGGGCAAAACATCCCTAGCATCTTCTAGATTTTCTCCCTCTCAGTGGTGACAGTGTATGGGCATAGTCTAGACAACTGATCAAACTTGTGGCAGACGTCTATCACTGTCATGTCCCCTTGCTTTAGCTCTGCGAACTCTCTTTGTTGTGATCACAACAGTGTCAGATTATAATACTTTTGATTGAATTCCTCCAGAAAATCCAACCAAGACATGGTGTACATGTTTCTTCTCAACTTAACCGACTCCCACCAGAACCTTGCATCCCTTTTTAGAACAAAGGACGCACACAGAATCTTCTCCTGGTCATTTAGCTCCATAAACTCCAATATCGTGTGGAGTGAAGACAACCACTCCTCAGCATCTAGAAGGTTTATGGAGCCCTCAAACTCTGGTGGCCTCATACATCAGAATCTTTCATATAATGGCTCGATGTTGGCCTTGGGTTGTGGTTGGGGTTGTACCACTTCTTCTTGTACCACTGGTGGCACTTCTAGTTTTGGTGCGGCCATTTGTGGTGCTTGGTCTTCTTTCTGTTCCTGTCTCTGCTCCATTTGCTCGAGTCTTTGTCTTAACTCAGTATTTTCTCTCATTTGAGCTTCTATTAAGGCTTCCAGCTTGTCCACTCTTTCTGACAACAGTAGACGTCCTCGCATATTCTGCAGATTTCTTGGATTCACCATCTTATCCTATTTCCTAAAATCGCATTAGAATCGATCATTAGGTTTTCACAAACATTTTTTTACAGTATAAGTACAAATAGTTTTGATCATTATATAATTTCAACATTTCACACATTGAATATGTCAAAATATGGTTGTCATTTCTTTTTATTTCAAAAGTACATTAGTTCGAAGGCTTTCCTCAAAATAGCCTTTCAACACTGTCATATCTACACATATACAGTAATATATACATATTTATACAACACATGTATTTCTACAATTAATCTCCTAGCTGAGGTTGCTCTGGAATTGCCAAAAACTCGATTGGATCCGTTTCCTCATTGTCCGTTCCGTTTCCAACCTCAGACGGCATTGAGCCTTCAGCCGGATCTACTCCTTCTAGTTGTCTCGACAGACCTGCCTCATGATCGTTTGCCATCGGCCCGGAGCCATATAGGCGGTCTAACATTGCTTCTTGTAGCAACTGTTCATGCCTCTTGCGCACCATGCGCTCCATCATCATCTCCTCCTCTACTTTGGCTACATTGATAATAAACTCGCGTAAGGTAGTAGGGTATAAAGGGGTTACTCTCTGTCGTAGGTCTAGGGTGAGTCCCTTCCAAATATGTCACAAAAGTTATCATTTGTGATGTTGGTTAGAGGACACGCCCTTATGATGCTATCCTGGAATCTGATCGCATACGAAAATACAGTATCGCTCAACATCATTTGCTGCTTCCCTGCCTTCAGAACAAAGTCTCTAACATCCGCATAATTGGCCATAGTCGGTAGTGGTGACACTGTCCTACTCTCAAGAGGGCCTACCACTGGTGCAGCACGCTTTTGTGGGAACTGCTCTAGCATGACTTGGTGAAACTCGGCCCAATCCATTGCTAGCAGCATCTCCTGATCACAATACTCCCAATACAACCGTGCATCCTCATGAAATATACCAATGGCCATCAAATCCCAGCAATCTTGATCTATGTCACACTGGCACATGATGACCTCAATGTCATGTAGCTAATCTCTTGTAGAGATCCCCTGCTGACCTCCCTCAAACGCCGGTGGATGACTACCTCTAAATGCATGTACAGCTCGTACTGACACTCTGGCTCTTATACGAGCCCGATCTCCCACCACTGGAATGTCTACTGCCACGGGGGGGTTCACTATCGGTCGTGGAGGTGGTGCTTGTACTAGTGCCGGCACTACTATCCTCGGCGCTAGTGGCCCAGGCACAGGTGGTCACTGCATCACTTGTCGCATCATGGACGGTCTGATCACGGGTCTAGTCCATACCTGGATCGGTCCTCTAGGTCGGTATGGATGAGATCTCACTTACGGTGGTCTAGTCATCTTAAGTCCTACAAAATATATATAATTTCAAATAAATATAAAGTTAACTAACTTAAAGAAGCTAACTTACTTGGATTGACGAGTAGATCGCGCTTCGTGTCAATAGGGATATTGTCAACCGCCCTGATACCAACCTATGACGCCCCCTGATTCCGACCACCTGTAACTATCATGAATCGAGTCTACGGCCGACCAACACCACTCGTGTGCCAAATTTGAGTCGTCAGTTTTAAACTCTTTTGTTAACAATTTTTAATATCAGGGTCAAAAATTTTGCCCAAAAATTTTTTTCCTTTAATACATACTTCCCCTTAAGAAAACTAAGTGAGAAAGCCATGCCATATACTAACTTTTATATGTCTTAATGAAGTACAACATAATATACAACATATAGTACATATATAAGTGTTGTATATTTTGTTTCTAAATTCATTTTCTTCAACTCAAAAAGCTCAGCGAAAAACTTATGGTAGGACCAAGTTCACGGTAAGTTCCCTATCCCCTTGACACGCTCGCATCCTGTAGCCATCCAGGAATCTACTGGACAGGTTTCTTACCTGCAACATGAACAAACTGATGAGCTAATAGGCTCCATAAGTTCAAACATATATAGTAAGAATCATATCGATTCAAAAACACTAAAAACTCAATCTCCTATGAATAATACTATTCACCATGAATAGTAATTTTGACCTTTGACCGATGAATAGTAACAGTTACCCTAACTGATTACTATTCACTTTACCCTAACTGGTACTGTTCACATATCCTAACCGAATTTACATTACTTTAACATAAACTTCGGTTATGCTCAATTATGTTTTTTATCATTTTATTGATTGTTTGTTCACTATTTGATTTCTAGTTTAGAGCTGTGTTTATGGCAGTACCGATGATTATTAGCGCACTGACTGGGAGGGTCTAAGGAGCGACCTTAAAACATCGACCACCACAGCACTGATAACCCCGTAGGATTTAAACAAACCTCCACCGCTGTGTTGGAGGGGCGGTACGCCTTAATGGTTTCATTACCATCATTTAATTTATAGTCTTGACCAAGTGATCTTATATGTCACCTTAAGGTCACTATCCTCCATTGCCCACAGGTCTTACTTATTCTCATTAATTGGGATATGTTATACTAACTAACCCCCAAATGCTTATAGGATTTTATATCTAGTGTACATCTAGTACAGAATAGATCAACACAGTATTTCATGTTACAGACACAAAAATGCTTGAACTTACCAATAATGCACTAGTGTCCACTTCCGGAACTCCTCCGTAGTTCTATCTCTATTTTGGGTTCCTACAGACATAATATTGTCTGTTAATACCCTGTTTTAATTATCACTTTAAATATACATTTATCTCACTTAACAATTCAACACATTTAAATTTTGTTTGTGATACACGATCTGCAACATGCCCGTGTACCTCTCAGGTTTACTCTACACGGCCATGTTATTTTCTATCTTAACCGTGTAATTGTACACGGCTTGATACACGCCCGTGTTCAAGCCCGTGTATCTCTCGGGTTGAAAAATTCTTTATGTACACGACCGTGTTCTTCAAAATTTTTAGATTTTTAACTCTAAAACCTTCATTTTGAGTCTTAGAATTTTATCCAAGTTATTCTAGGTCTTTTAGGGTCCTCTTCGAGCCTTTTCAAAAAATTTTGGTCAAAATGACCATTTTGCCCCTAACGGGTCTCGGGATCGTAACTGTTCCGTTCTATCATTTTTTTCAAATCTTCTAAGTCTAATTATTTTAACATAATATTCCCTAGGTTTCTGTATCATTTTATAACTTAAATTACTGCAAAATCTCAACCTCATTTTTCCCGACCCTCGATTACTATTCATCCGTCACCTAGGGTCGTTTTTTCATTTTTTCGAGTGTTTAGGAGCCTCAAATTGCGCTTTCACTACTTATTAAACGTTATTTTTCCCGTCCCCGACCCTCGGTTCTCGAGAGGCTTGGGTTTCCTATCCCGACCTACATTTTTCCCTCGTTTCCCAAAATACCCCTAACATGAATTTTTTCTTATTTTAGGCATTTTAGTCTTTTAGGGTCGGTTTACTATTCCTTTTGGGTTGGTTTTCCATTTCTAACCCTAACTCACCTAGGGGTCTCGGTTTCCTTCCCGAGTCCAATATTTTTACCCCTCGTTTCCTGAAATGCCCTTAAGCCGATTTTATAAATTTTGGCAGCATTTTCGCTTATATTTTGAGGTTTCCTGGCGTTAGGTACGCCCCAGAACCTTTGTACCTGCCACATACTATACGAGAGGCCTATTTTATACAAAGTTTCCAACTTTGTATAAAAATTTTCCACATGATTCAATATTCAGAAACCAACACAAACCACAACATGTTTCTTTTAACTCAGCCTCGGTTTATTAGTTAATCACATCAAAACAATTTTTTATCACATCACATCATTCTTAGGTTTTCTAATGTGTAAAACAACATCAAAAACCTAACAAAACATGCATTCTAACCCTAGCATAGCCACAGATTTTCATGTTAGGAAATGCCCTAAGCATTAGAGACATTTTGATGTATTTATTTTGAACTAGATGGTAAAATTATATATATAGAGGTTATTCGTTACATTGCTATCTATCCTCATTTTATTTACATGTTAAAGTAAATGTAAGCAAATATGGCTCCCTAACTGCTTTTGTTAAACTGTTAGAACGTTGCATGCAATGGACTCTTGTATGAGAGAAGACAATGTTCTAAAGTAAGCAGTCTAAACTATGGTCAGTAGTCTATGGGCTTAGACCGAGCATTTAACTCATGTTAAGACTATTATGTTGTCTAAAGCCTTGGAGGTTACGATTTGTCTTGACTGTCTGGAGCTGGACTCCCAAGTAGAAACATAGATATATTGCTTGGTGGTGACATATTAGACTGGGACTAAAGCGTGGTTGATCTACGAAGGCCGCTTTGAGTGGATCGATCTGCTTTTGACGTTTATTATGCAGTAACCTTAATCTTGAGTAGATGGATAGCTTCATGTATATGACTTGTGTACTTTGATGTTCTAATGGCTAAAGTGTCTCAGAGGTAGTAAGCTTATAGATCAGTTCGTTGGGTGCATGACTTGTATATGATGAAGGGTTCATTTACAGATATCGGAATCATAGCTCTAATGAGGAGTTAAAGGTATCCTCTTAAAGGCATTATACTGAATGTGAAAATGGACAAGGTCTTGGGTCGTCTGCTAGGCGGATGACTTCTTATTCACATCTGGTGAATAATCATTTTCTTTATTCAGTAGTATAATGGAACTTTAAGATAGCCTGATCAGTAAGATTAAACGGACTTTGGCCTAAGGCTGATCATGGATATCATATGAGGGTTCTGCATACATGACAAGGTCATTGGACGATAGCTTGTCACAGGCTTACGTAATATGGTATATAATTGGGAGTTCAGTTTCAGGTTCATAGTGGTATGACTCTGAAATTAGTGATCATATGATTGAGTTGTTCGGTAAAGAATGATGATCATATGGATTTGCAGGAGCCCGATTATATATGTCCAATTAGTCCCTCTACTAGCTCCACATAATTCCTTAACGTTTGGCAAATTGATTTATGTATGCTATTGGCTAGTTTATTATGCATGGATGGTGTTGACATAGGATTAGGATGGTGGACAAGATTCTCTCCGGTTGGATTCAGATTTTGTTTTGGATAATAGAGTACACAATTATTCGAACTCCAAATAAAGTTACCATGATTTTATTTGAGATTGGATTGGAGTTGTAGAAAATTATCCATAAGAACAAGAAATTGAAATACAACTGTTTTGTGGATTTTGAAATTTGAATTTTGAAATTTAAAATTTGAATTTTGAATTTGAAATTTGAATTTGAAATTCGAATTTGAAATTTGAATTTGAAATTTAAATTTGAAAATTGAATTTGAAAATTGAAATTCAAATTTTGAATCACAGTCTAAGTGGGATTCGAATTTGTTGTGGTAAATCCACAAGGAATGAAATTCGAATTTGAGTTGGATATGGAGAGGAAATCTTGTTTGAATCCTACTTGAATTTTGAATCCAAATCCTAACTAAATATGGACGAAAATTTTGAGGATTATCCTCAATGAATTTTTGGATTTTTATAGATAAGGTTCAAGGAAAAATTCAAGTTTTAATCCCAGTTGAATTTGGATTCTCTCCTCCCTGATTATGGCTGAAAATTTGAGGAAGATCTCCTAGGAGATTTTCGGTTATTTTGGATAAGGGTGAGATAAGATTCAAGCTTGAAAATTCTAGTGAATTTTTGATTCTTCGTTATCCAAAAGTGGCCAAAATTTTTGTGGGGATTTTCCCCTTAGATTTTTGGATTTTTTGGTTAAAAAAGGGAGATAAGATTCATGTTAAAATCTTGTTTGAATTTGGATTGGATAATCTTTAATAATGGCTGAAATTTGTTGGGATTTTCCTTTGGATAATTTTGGATTTCATGGTTATGGATAAGGGAGAATATCTTCTCATAATCCAATTCGAATTCAGAGAATCACCTCATGCAGGTCTATAAATAATGGTCCTGCCACTCTAGTTCTCTTAGGCCACAAACTCTCAGGTGAGCAGGCTTATTGTTGCACAACTCACCGTGACAATAAGTTCTTTAAAGATCTAGGTGGTTGGAAGAAGACTAGCAATGCTAGCATACCGATTGAGGTTCAGAGTGCCCATATACTCAGCCATTCGGGAATTGGAGAATAGTAGAGAAGGCTAGTTGGTTGAAGCCCTCCGGTTATTCTCCTTCTGCAGATTGGCGTCCTTGAGGTATGAGTTTAAATTGTTGTTCGTTTATTGTATATGGCATCATGAGATATTTAACGATCTTGAAAAATTTTTACCATTCCACTGCGCCACTCTGATACGTTTTTCTCGATTTAATTTCCTACAATTGGTATCAGAGCCATCTCATGACTATGCCATGTACATAAATTAGACAATTACTTAGTCTTTTTATTTATGTATGGATTTGATATTTAGAGAGTGGCATTCTAGGATTCCTTTATGCTGTTATTATGTATTATGTATAAAGTATATGGTTATTTTAATTTTCTGAATTATTATAAGAATGCTTGTTTTTTCCGGTTATGGTTCCTTAGAATTTAGAAAAATTGTATCTAGGAATTTTTTATGTAACCATAGGAGCAGTTTATTAACACTGTAATTTTTCCATGGATTTTAATTTTGTCTCTTAGAATTATTATGATTAGAATTTTTGTACACCAGAAACGATTTAGGAAATTTTATGTAATTATTCTTGGAGGAGATTGAAGATTGAAGACCGTAATTTATTTTTCCCAAAAGTTAAATTTAATTTAAAGGTTGAAATTTTGATTGTGTGGAAAATTTTAATTTTAATTAGGATTCAAATTAATTTTTGGAGATCTTAATGGGTAAATTAGAATATGACACGAAAATCAAGACGCGACCCCTCGGGATCGGCCATCGGGCCTTGGTGGGGCTGCAGCCCCTGCCCTCGGGCAAGATGGGGCTGCGGCAACCCCTTGACAGACCATAACCACCCACGGCCGCTAGCTTGGCCTGCAGCCGAGGGTGGCCGTGGCCTCCCCAAGGCTGGCCACAGCCTGGGCGTGCAGCCTGGCGCTGCAGGCTTGGCCTACAGCTTGGCAGGGCTACACAACGGGTGGCCGTGGGCTGCCAGGCCCCCGAGGGCTGCCCACGGTGGCTGTCACCTCTAGGGGCGGTGGTGCGACGATTCAAAATCAAAAAATTTGGATTTTTAAATTTGAGATTTAATTGTAAATCATGGTTAGAAATATATAATTGAAAATTTGAAATTTTTGAAATTACATATTATTACACATGATTTTTAAAATTGATTAAAATTTGAATTTAAAATTTAAATTTGTAATTCGAATTTGGAATTTGAATTTGAAATTTAAATTTTTGGAGATTTAAATTTTAAATGATTCTTGGGATGAGAAATAAATAGAGAGGCTACATAAAGATGGATACAAGAAGACGGAACAAAATTCAAGACCCAAAGAATGCTTTGGATGGAATTTTGTAATCTTTATTTTCTTTATTCTAGGATGGAACCATGGCTTGGTTATTTATCTATCAATTATTTTTTCTGTGATATGTCATGGATGTACAAATATGTATTGATGGATGTTTTGTATGCATATTTGATAACATGTCATATAGGATAGGTGAGTGTCGCTCATACTATATTGATCATACATATTTGTCAAAACTTGCATGTTTTTCAAAATATTTAGTGGGAGAGGGTTTCAAACAAAACCCACGGCCTCCATTGTTGATCCATATGTGAAAGCATGGTAACGCCTCACGTTAGTTCTGCCCTGACCACACCTCTCGGTAGGTGTTTACCGCCGCCGGTATACTAGATTGGATCTCCTATGTGGAAAACGTGTTCGGGTATGATCCTATTCATGACCACGCCTTGGTGGCTTGGTAGGACGTGGATCGAGCTACGTAAACAATGGTTATACACTCAAGACTCGTTTAGTTATTAACCTTCCCTAGAAGCTCTGTTAACTAAACTGGTGGCCAAATAAGTAGTTATTAATATATGTCTTAACCTTGGAGGATTTAAGGCAACATATATTAATTAGACGGGGTCCATGTTCCGGCTATTTGTTTTCATGACCACCCCTCGGTGGCTTGGGGCAATTGGTGCTAAGAATTATCGTTGCAATGCTACATTTTTTTCAAGTTTCATGTAGGAACATACTTGTATGTTTATTTACTAAATTATCTGTATATTGGCTTGGGCTTTGTAATGACGTCTAGTATAATTTTATTTCAGTTCAAAATGTCACCGACACCCGTCATTTCAATACTTACTGAGAATAAACTGAATGGCAATAATTATAAGGATTGGAAAAGAAATCTGTTGATAGTTCTCAACTGCGAAAGACATAAGTTCGTACTGGACGAACCTTGGCCACCAGGGCCCAAACCTAACACACTGCTTGAGGAGGTCCCGGTTGCCTATACTCGTTGGAGAGAATCCAATGATATAACTCGATGCTACATGCTTGTTAGCATGACGAGTGCTTTACAAAAGGAGCATGAGACTTATCAAGTTGCTGGGGAGATCATGGAAAATCTAGAGGACATGTTCGGAGGCCAAGAAAAATTGGCTCGACAGTCCGCTATAACCAACTTTATGAACTCTAAGCAAAAGGCAGGTACTCTGGTGAAGGACCATATGATCATTCTAATGGGATTCTTTACTGAGGATGCCAAGAACGGTGCTGAGTTGGACTACAACACCCAGATCAAGATGGTGTTCAAAACTCTGTCTAAAGATTTTGTGGGGTTTAAGGCCCTATACAATATGGCAACAAGAGAGTTAGGACTAACCAAGCTCATGAAGCAACTCCAAGCTTATGAGCGGATGATCAGGGATGGGGATGCGGTCCAACCCAAAGGAAAGGCCAATTTGGCAGAATCTTCCAAACCCTCACTGAAGAGGAAGATGCCAAATCAGAAGCAAGCGGCTTCCAGTTCTTCTAATCCTCCTGTCCTGGATGGGAAGAAGAAGAAGAAGAACAAAAAGCCCAGGGACCCTAAAAAGTCCAAATGCTTCCGCTGTGGGAAGGTAGGTCACTTTAAGAAGGCTTGCCAGGAATTCCTAGCTGCCAAGGGCAAGGAAGATAAGGAACTTCACTATTTGGAAGCATGTTTGGTGGAAGAATCAAAAGACACTTGGGTCATTGATTCGGGCGCCACTAATCATGTTTCTGTTTCTATGCAGGGGTTCGTGAAAACGAGAAGTCTACATGATAGGAGCCTCTCATTGCGTACTGGAGACGGCAGCTTGGTGGTGGCTGAGGCAGTGGGAGATATTTATCTTTACTTTGATGAATTTAGGTTTATTTTATTGAAAGACTGTTTTTATGTTCCTACTTTTAGGAGGAACCTTATATCGGTAGCTTGTTTAATAAAGGATTCTTATTCAGTTTCTTTTAGTAAAAGAGTTGATATTCGTAGACACCGAATTAATAGATGACCCCAAAAGGTTGAAAGTTTCTCACTCTAACAAGGCGTATCTTTGGAATTTAAGACTTGGTCATAGGATTCAAAGGTTGGTGAAAGACGGTCCTCTAGAATCGCTGGAGGAGGTACATCTTCCTTAATGTGAATCTTGTTTAGAGAGAAAGATGACTAAGAGGTCTTTTGGAGCTAAGGGTACTAGGGCTCAGGAGCTCTTAAAAATTGTGCACACTGACGTATGTGGCCCCATGAACGTTACAGCACGAGGGTTCAAGTATTATGTCTCCATTATAGATGATTACTCGAGGTATGGATATGTACATCTGATGCACCGCAAGAGCGAAACCTTTGACAAGTTCAAAGAGTATCGTGTGGAAGTGGAAAAGCAATTGGATAAATCCATAAAGACACTTCGATCTGATCGAGGTGGCGAATACCTCTCCGATGAATTTCTTGGACATCTTATAGAGAATGGGATATTATCCCAATTGACTGCACCTGGTACTCCACAACAGAATGGTATAGCCGAAAGGAGAAACAAGACCTTGTTGGATATGTTACGGTCCATGATGAGTTATTCAACGCTGCCATTATCATTTTGGGGATATTCTTTACAAACGGCATGCTATATTCTGAACCAGGTTCCAAGCAAGTCAATTCCCAGGACTCCGTATGAATTATGGCATGGTAAGAAGCCCTCCCTTGGACATATGAGAATATGGGACTGCCCGGCATATGTACTGGATGGGGATGTGAAGAAGTTGGAACCAAGATTAGAACTGTGCATATTTGTAGGGTATCCAAAGGGAACAAAAGGAGGTCTGTTCTATAACCCAAAAGAACAAAAAGTCATTGTTTCAACCCATGTGACATTCTTAGAGGAAAGTCACATGAATGACTTTAAGCCTCAAAGCAAAGTGGTGCTAGAGGAGTTATCGGGTGAAAGAACTACTCCACAGGTTTCGGTCTTGGACACAAGTCTGAGTTCTGGTGAAAGAACTGTAGACGATCAACAATTTAGGGTGCCTCGTCGTAGTGGGAGGGTTTTGAAGAAACCTAATTTCTTCATGTATGATGCTGAGGTATACCAGGCCGAGGCTCATGAGCATAAGGATGATCCGGTCGCCTATGATGAAGCTATAAATGATGTTGATTCTAAATCTTGGAAACAGGATATGAACAATGAGATGGATTCTATGAAATCCAACTCTGTTTGGGAACTTGTAGATTTGCCGGATGGGATAAAACCCATTGGATGTAAATGGGTCTACAAAAGAAAGAAGGATGCAAAAGGGAGAGTGGGACACTTTCAAAACTAGACTGGTTGCAAAGGGGTACACGCAAAAGACTGGAATCGATTACGATGAAACCTTTTCAACTGTTGCTATGCTGAAGTCTATCCGTATTCTTCTATCCATTACTGCGGCTCTCGATTACGAGATCTGGCAAATGGATGTCAAGACGACATTCTTGAATAGCCATATTGAGGAATGTATCTATATGATACAGCCCGAAGGGTTTGTAGCGAAAGGCCAAGAAAGGAAAGTCTGTAAGTTGCTTAGATCCATTTATGGATTAAAGCAAGCATCCCGCTCATGGAACCAGAGATTTGATCAAGCAATCAAGACTTTCGGTTTTGAACAGAACATTGATGAACCCTGTGTTTATAAACATATTAAGGATGGAAAAGTGGTCTTTCTGATATTCTATGTTGATGATATACTACTTATTGGGAATGATATAGGGAACTTATCATCGGTCAAGCTTTGGTTACACCAACAGTTTGACATGAAGGACTTGAAAGAAGCTAATTATGTTCTAGGCATTCGTTTCTTCAGAGATCGAAAGAACAAAATGATAGCGTGATCCCAAGCTTCATACATAGATAAAATAATTGACAAATATACAATGCAAGAGGCAAAGAAAGGTACACAACCTTCTATTGCTGGTCTAACTCTTTCATTGGATGACTGTCCTAAGACATCAGAAGAAAGAGAGCGTATGAGTAAGGTCCCTTATGCATCCACTATGGGTAGCCTTATGTATGCTATGCTTTGCACTCATCCTGACATATGTTTTGCAGTAGGTATGGCGAGTCGATATCAAGCGAATCCTGGAACCAAGCACTGGCAAGCAGTAAAGCATATACTCAAGTATCTTAAGAGAATGAGGGATTATATGCTGGTGTATTCTGGAAGGGACCTAACACCCATAGGATACAAGGACTCCGACTTCCAAACTTGCAAGGATTTGAGGAAATCGACATCTGGATCAGTGTTTTTGCTCGGAGGGGGCGCCATTGTGTGGAAGAGCGTGAAGCAGGGCTACATAGCTGACTCTACTATGGAGGCTGAGTATGTGGCTGCGGCTGAGGCATCTAAAGAAGCGGTTTGGCTCCGCAAGTTCTTTAGAGACCTTGAGGTCATTCCGGGTGTTGACAAGCCTATCATACTTTACTATGATAACACTGGGCCTATTGCCAACACAAGGGAATCTCGACACTACAAGAGGACCAAGCACATAGATCGGAGATATCATATCATTAGAGGGCATGTGGCGACAGGCCAAGTAGATGTATGTAAGATCACGTCTGAGGACAATATTGTCGATTCCTTTACTAAGACTTTGATAGCTAGAAGCTTTAAGAGGCACGTAGAGGCAATGGGGATGCGTAACATAGCACATCTGTTGGCTTAGGGCAAGTGGGAGATTGTTAGTCAATGCCCTAAGCATTAGAGACATTTTGATGTATTTATTTTGAACTGGATGATAAAATTATATATATAGAGGTTATTCATTACATTGCTATCTGTCCTCGTTTTATTTACATGTTAAAGTAAATGTAAGCAAATATGGCTCCCTGACTGCTTGTGTTAAGCTATTAGAACATTGCATGCAATGCACTCTTGTATGCGAGAAGACAATGTTCTAAAGTAAGTGATCTAAACTATGGTCTGTAGTCTATGGGATTAGACCGAGCATCTAACTCATGTTAAGACTATTATGTTATCTAAAGCCTTGGAGGGCACGGTTTGTCTTGACTGTCTGGAGCTGGACTCCCAAGTAGAGACATAGATATGTTGCTTTGTGGTGACATATTAGACTGGGACTAAAGCGTGGTTGATCTACGAAGTCCGCTTTGAGTGGATCGATCTGCTTTTGATATTCATTGTGCAGTAACCTTAATCCTGAGTAGATGGATAGCTTCATGTATATGACTTGTGTACTTTGACGTTCCAATGGCTAAAGCGTCTCAAAGGTAGTAAGCTTATAGACCGGTTTGTTGGGTGCATGACTTGTATACGATGAAGGGTTCGTTTGCAGATATCGAAATCATAGCTCTAATGAGGAGTTCAGGTATCCTCTTAAAGGCATTATACTAAATATGAAAATGGACAAGGCCTTGGGTCGTCTGCTCGGCAGATGACTTCTTATTCACATATGGTGAATAATCATTTTCTTTATTCGGTAGTATAACGAAACTTTAAGATAGCCTGTTCAGTAAGATTAAATGGACTTTGGCCAAAGGCTGATCATGGATATCATATGAGGGTTCTGCATACATGACAAGGTCAATGGATGATAGCTTGTCACAGGCATACGTAATACGGTATATAATTGGGAGTTCAGTTTCAGGTTTATAGTGGTATGACTCTGAAATTAGTGATCATATGATTGACTTGTTCGGTAAAGAATGATGATCATACGGATTTACGGGAGCCCGATTATATATGTCCAATTAGTCCCTCTACTAGCTCTACATAATTCCTTAATGTTTGGCAAATTTATTTGTATATGCTATTGGCTAGTTTATTATGTACGGATGGTGTGGACATAGGATTAGGATGGTAGAAAAGATTCTCTCCGGTTGGATTCAGATTTTGTTTTGGATAATAGAGTACACAATTATTCGAACTCTAAATAAAGTTGCCATGATTTTATTTGAGATTGGATTGGAGTTGTAGAAAATTATCCATGAGAACAAGAATTTGAAATACAACTGTTTTGTGGATTTTAAAATTTACATTTTGAAATTTGAAATTTGAATTTTGAATTTGAAATTTGAATTTGAAATTTGAATTTGAAATTCAAATTTTGAATCACAGTCTAAGTGGGATTCGAATTTGTTGTGGTAAATCCATAAGGAATGAAATTCGAATTTGAGTTGTATATGGAGAGGAAATCTTGTTTGAATCCTACTTGAATTTTGAATCCAAATCCTAACCAAATATGGATGAAAATTTTGAGGATTATCCTCAATGAATTTTCGGATTTTTGTGGATAAGGTTCAAGGAAAAATTTAAGTTTCAATCCTAGTTGAATTTGGATTCTCTCCTCCTTAATTATGGCCGAAAATTTGAGGAAGATCTCCTAGGAGATTTTCGGTTATTTTGGATAAGGGTGAGATAAGATTCAAGCTTGAAAATCCTAGTGAATTTTTGATTCTTCCTTATCCAAAAGTAGCTGAAATTTTTGTGGGATTTTCCCCTTGGATTTTCAGATTTTTTGGTTCAAAAAGGGAGATAAGATTCATGTTAAAATCTTGTTTGAATTTTGATTGGATAATCTTCAATAATAGCCGAAATTTGTTGGGATTTTCCCTTGGATAATTTTAGATTTTATGGTTATGGATAAGAGAGAATATCTTTTCCTAATCCAATTTGAATTCAGAGAATCACCTCATGCAGGTCTATAAATAGAGGTCCTACCACTCCAGTTCTCTCAGACCACAGACTCTCAGGTGAGCTGGCTTATTGTTGCACAACTCACTGTGACAATAAGTTCTTTAGAGGTCTAGGTGGTCAGAAGAAGACTAGCAGTGCTAGCATACCTATCGAGGTTCAAAGTGCCCACACACTCAGCCATTCGGGAATTGGAGAATAGTAGAGAAGGCTAGTTGGTTGAAGCCCTCTGGTCATTCTCCTCCTTCAGATTGGCATCCTTGAGGTATAAGTTTAAATTGTTGTTGGTTTATTGTATATGGCATCATGAGATATTTAACGATCTTGAAAATTTTTTATTGTTCCGCTGCACCACTCTGATATGTTTTTCTCTATTTAATTTCCTACATTTTATGCATAAACACAAAGAAAATTTCATTTTCTTTCCTAGGGTTTTTATCAACATTCTTCAACATTAAAAATTTTTCATTTCTTAATGTTCATGCCCATGGTTTTAGCAAGAAAATTACACCAAAATTTTCTTGTTTCCTTATTCCAATTCATGCTTAATTCAATACATAATTGAATGAACATAATTACTAAACAAAAACACCAAAACTCGTACATTTTCCATACCATTGAAACCACGGTTTTTCAAGGGAAACATGCAAAATTTTTACTTGTTTCTAAACCCTAATTCATGCTTTAATTTCTACAACACCAAACTAATCACAACATCAACTAAACAATAATTTTTTTTTTCATTGTTTTCACACTCTCATACCCACGGATTTTCTAAGGAAAATCAAAGAGAAAAGCTTCAATTTTGAAGTTTACCTTGACTAGTTGATAACTTGGTGTTAGAGATGCAATGTAAGCTAAGTTTGGTGTGAATTTTGGAACAAAATTTTGGCTTGCAAGGGGGTTTTGCTCACAGTTTTTGGGTTGAAGAAAAGGCAAGAGTTTGGCTAATTTTTTTTCATTTTTTTGCTTGAATTTTGATGCCTATTTATAGGCAAAAATTAAGGGCTTGTTTGCAATTTTTTCCCAACAATTTCCTAATTGTTCAAGGACTAAAAAGTAAGGATTTTGGGGTAAAAATCAAAGTTTTTTTCTTCTTCTTTTCCAAGTGGCTGAATGGCCTTATAAAATCTTTATAAAAAATTTTTCAATGGCTTTTTGGCATAATCTCGGCCATTGATCATAAAGTAAACTAATCTAAACCATACACCTTTCAAAATTACTTTTCTAATTAAGGAAAATAATTTTTGTTTATGACATAATCATGGTGATGTCATCCAACTATTCATATTAATTCATTAATTAATTCGTGGTCAATTTTTGACTGTAATCCGATCCGAACGGAACTTCACCGAAATCGCGTAGGCGGGTTCTCGGCGCCTCTAGTGCAATCGGTTTGTCTTATTTTGCTTCCGTTTGATCAGAATTCTCTACCGTAAATTTCTTTTGTTTTAGTACATTTCAATGCACTCTCTAGGGTTTTCGGCTCTGATTTCAAACTGTCTCACCTAATTATGTCCGGTAAGATTTTCCATCTCCAAACTTACACACTTTAACACTGCCAGAACATTTCTATACTATTCATAATAGTATTAAAACACAACTTTTTCACATTTTATTCATTAAAATTATTATATACATACAATTTTAACCTACTCCGAGAATCTAAAATTCCTGGTTATCACAATTCTAATCCTATGTCAACTCCATCCATGCATAATCAACTAGCCAATAGCATACACAAATCAAATTGCCAAACATTAAGGAATTATGTGGAGCTAGTAGAGGGACCAATTGGACATATATAATCGGGCTCCAGTAAATCCATATGATCATCATTCTTTACCGAACAACTCAATCATATGATCACTAATTTCAGAGTCACACCACTATAAACCTGAAACTGAACTCCCAATTATATACCGTATTACGTAAGCCTGTGACAAGCTATCGTCCAATGACCTTGTCATGTATGCAGAATCCTCATATGATATCCATGATCAGCCTTAGGTCAAAGTCCGTTCAATCCTACTGATCAGGCTATCTTAAAGTTCCATTATACTACCGAATAAAGAAAATAATTATTCAACATATGTGAATAAGAAGTCATCCGCCCAGCAGACGACCCAAGGCTGTGTCCATTTTCACATTCAGTATAATGCCTTTAAGAGGATACCCTTAACTCCTTATTAAAGCTATGATTCGATATCTGTAAACAAACACTTCATCGTATACAAGTCATGCACCTAGCGAACCGGTCTATAAGCTTACTACCTCTGAGACGCTTTAGCTATTGGAACATCAAAGTACACAAGTCATATACATGAAGCTATTCATCTACTTAGGATTAAGGTTACTGCACAACAAATGTCAAAAGCAGATCGATCCACTCAAAGCAGACTTCGTAGATCAATCATGCTTTAGTCCCAGTCTAATATGTCACCACCAAGCAACATATCTATGTCTCTACTTGGGAGTCTATACTCCAGATAGTCAAGGTAAACCGTCCCCTCCAAAGCTTTAGATAACATAATAGTCTTAACATGAGTTAATGCTCGGTCTAACCCCATAGACTACAGACCTTAGTTTAGACCGCTTACTTTAGAACATTATCTTCTTGCATACAAAAGTCCATTGCATGCAACGTTTTAACAGTTTTAACACAAGCAGTCAGGGAGCCATATTTGCTTATATTTACTTTAACATGTAAATAAAATGAGGACAGATAGCAATGTAATGATTAACCTCTATATATAATTTTATTATCCAGTTCAAAATAAATACATCAAAATGTCTCTAATGCTTAGGGCATGTCCTAACAATGGCAGGCTTCAAAAATCACCTCCATATGGTGAATCCAGTATGCAAGTTCATGTAGATGGTGACCATCATATAGATCTAGTCGCATGGCAGCAAAAGCTAGGCTTGCTTGATGATCCTCTTACACTTGCTAGGGGTCAACCGGTGCGGCCATTATCTCCTATTATAAGTTAAACGTCAACTTATGTACTAAACATTGAAAAAAAAAAGCTAACTTACTTGGACAGATGAGGCAGGCGTACGGCGATGTGAGGTAGGGTGGCAGGATACCGGCTCTGATACCAACTGTGAAACCCCGTGCCCTTAGTGGCCTGAACCGTTACTTAAAAACTACTTCTTTAAATGATACTTATACTCTCTTGCAATTGGTACTACAATTTTAGGGGATTTTTTTTATATGTCGTACGTATTCACTATTCATGTACATATACTTTAACTATTTACTATTCCAAAAATACTGCTTAACGGTTACTATTCAAAAATACTATTTAATGGTTACTATTCATAAATACTGTGTAACGATTACTATTCAAAAATACTGTATAACAATTACTATTCAAAAAATACTATTTAATGATTACTATTCATAAATACTGTGTACTGTTCCAAAACATACTGTTACTCAAAAACTATGCAGAAGACAATATTTGTGGTGGTATCCGTAACCGCGCCCTCACATCCGCCTCCATCGCCACCATCGCCCATTGCATTTTTAAGCCATAGGACACTTACCTACAGCATGAACACACTCCGTGAGCTTTACGCCCAGTAAGTACAACATATTTACCGCTAAACATGTTTAAAACATAGTACATACTTGAAAATCATATGAGCATGTCATATAGCACTTAACAAATCACGTACCACATCATTACATAACATGACATTGAATATAAAACTTTACTTACTATATGCATAGCAGATACCATCATGTACAGAATGCATCATACTATAACTAGAAGCATATCGAACTACAACTAACGTGTACTATGAACAATGCATGGTCTGGTTATGTTCATTTATGCTTCAATACTCTCTTTTCTTTCTCTTGTCTATTTAGGGCCTATTTATCAGTACCGTGTGCATGCAGACCAACGGTAACGCCTGAGGTCACTAAAAAGTCAGAGAGCCATCAATGGATGCTTAACTTTCTACTTTAAATTACTTTAACTTAAATACCTCTTCAACTGAAAAGGCCTGTACGACATGCCTATTGAATTCCGTCTTCTTTATCTATTCTAACCATATGCTTCTCTAAGCTGTCCCAAATCCTACGTGGTAGGGACGTATGGCATCTAACTTGTTCTTTCATCAATCTAGTTGATTGTGAAACTACATGCTCTTATACCTGCTATACAACAATGTGTGCATAGCATACATACTTAACATACTTGAAAAAAAAAACATCGTTTAAAATTTATTTTATTCATGCCGTAGGCAGAGTTTTACTTACGTAGATTGCAAGCAAAAATTTCAAACTCTTGCCTTATCAAGTTACAGGTAACCACCTATCAATATAATGTACACCATTAACACTTTTGTTGTGTCACTAATATTATTAGTGACTGTAACTTGTGTTTCTATGTGGCACCGAGGTTCATCGGTACCATACTAGCCTGCTTTGGGGATTTGGTGTCTAACTTGTATCGTGTTTGATTAATTGTCTACTTGACAGATTAATCATCGTTCCTTGTAGTGTCATTCAAAACATGGTCCTTGACTGGTTGCCGACCAGTTAACTGACCGATTACCTCACACGTCGTTAACTAAGCAGCCTACCGGATTACTATGCATAAACTTGGTGTAGTAACTGACTAGGTTACTTTGTTTGTTTGGGTGTGGTAGCCTACCAGGCTATCCATACTATTTTGGTTATTTAAGAAAATCATTTTGATTATCCTATAAAATTCTTGGTAAAATTATGTGTTTGGAACCCATCCCCTTATCACCCTATTGGAAGGTGGGGGATGTTTTATGAAAACCATTTTTATTTTCTAAAGAGTTAAATTACATTTGGGTGTTGCATTTTAAGGGTGGTTTTTGAACCACTTTCGAAAATTATTTTGAAACTTAATCGAAACGACTTTATTTGTAAAATTGGTGAACATGAAATTTTCTGTCCTCGACGAGATGAACAATTCTCATGTTTACCTCAGAGCTCAAATCTAACTCTAACGGCTCCTAAACTCATTGAAGTCATGGCCAAAGTGCCTAGTTTTTTTTTTTTACAAAAGTTCTAGTTTTACATTACTTTAAAAACGGCTCTTTCTGAGGCCCGAGATGGCCAAATTTTTAAAATATGCATAGATTATCTTAAAAGATTTCGATGTGACCTGCAACTTTCATGTTGAGCCCGAAGTCCAGTTCGGACTCTAAGGGGTTCATTTTTAGCAAAACCCGTACCTATATCTGGGCTCAGATTTTCAGTCCTAGTTTTGGGCATCGAGTGAATACCACCCAAAAACCTATCATAGTATCATTTTTAGCCAAAACTTAACGCAAAAACGACCATATCAAATTTCCTTAAAACATCATGTTTTACCAAATCCCAAATTCAAAACCTAAGGGGGTCAAAATGGCCAAAATCCATGGCTATTTCTTGAGGACAGATTTGTGTCTAGCCACTTTCTAAATGTTCATTGCATCACAATTATTCATAACCATTCGTAAAAATTATAAACACAACCACAACCACATAAACTTAAAAATAAAAAGCTAAGGGCTCAAAATAAACTTATTACAACCCATGTGCATAAAGAAATACACATAAATTTCTTGATCAAAAACTTAAAAACAACTAACTTTGTAAGGGAGGGTTTCGGTTTACCTCTTGTTCTATGGTTCAAGCACAAATCCAAACTTTGGGCTTGAGGAACCAAAATGGCCATGGGAAATCAAGAAGATAGGTTTTGTGCTAGCAAAAACACCAAAATAATTTCTCTTAATATCAAACCAAAAGAATAACTAAAACCACAAAGATTGATTAGAAATCTTACCCTAGAAGGAACTTAGAATGGCCTGGATTTGAAGTCACCTACATGAGCTTGGAGGGGGCTAGATTTTTTGTAAGTTTTTGATATGATTTTGGCTTGAAAATGTGAGGGTTTGGGGGCTTAAGGGCAGTCGGCTACAGCTAGAAGAATGAATGAATGAGTGTTGTGTTTTGGGGTGCCAAAATTAAGAAATGGTATCACTAAGTTATGTGTGCCTTTTATAGGCAAATGTAACCCATCTTGCTCAAGCCTAAACCAACTTAATTGTCTACCATTTTAGCCTAATCAAGGGACAAATTTGCTGCCTATTTCAGCCCTATATATGGGTGTAGGCTGCACATGGAAGGGGGTAGAGTAAACAATGGTTTCTTTGACATGTGCTTGAAAATCCCTTGAATTTTTAATTCAAAAGTTATCATAACTTTTGCATTTTTTAATTGCCACATTTTGGGCTATGTAGCAGCCATTTTCAGCTGCTTTTGCAGCTAAGGGGCATGGATTTTGAGGCCAAAATTTATCTGTGTTGGCTTCTCTTTGCAGTCTAATTTTCTACTACAGTGTTCGGTCCTTTCTCGGTAGTGTTCTAATTTTTACCCGGAAATCAGGTTAGTGTCTACACTGTATTGTCCTTTCGCACGTAAAATGAGGCATTTTTGGGTGAACTTTTACATCTGCACCAATTTTGGGGATCTGTGTGACCCTACCTTGAAAAATGTGTCAGGTGCTCGATTGACTAATTTGGGCATCCTGGGTCTAAATATATCAGTTTTAGGATGAGTAAAGGTCGTCTTGACCCTCTTCCCGATACTGCATGCCTCCCAAACTAAAATTCTTGTTTTATGCTCAATTGACCAAATTGAGCCTACTGATCGATAATATATCAGTTTTATACCAGATTAGGCCCGTCTTAGCCATTAACCTAACACTGCATTTTTCCACTATTCACTATTCACCGTCTTTTACTTAACTGACCAGTCTAAGTGCTCTGACTCTGATTTTGTTAGTCTCTAAGTGAGAAGAGGTCATCCGGTTCATTTTCTCGATACTGTACCCTTGCTAGGATTATTTCTCGCTATTGCACTCAGATGTTTGGTTCGAGCGTTTTGGTGATCTGCTCATTAGTCTTGTGCCAAGAAATGGTCGTCCAGACCAGTTTCTTGACACTGCGCATCTCATACACTTATACACTTATTACGGTGGACCGGGTTCATTGTCGGTCACCCCTTTCACTGCATGAATAGTACTTAAACAGTACCATACCTATATGATCTATTCAATGGGAAAATACACTGTATTTTCTAACTTAATTACTCATTATATAGTAATTAGGTTACACAAATCGTAAGAGTTTTTTCAACGACTCTTAGTTCTTTACGCGGCCTCTTTCACGGGCATGTATAAGGTAACACGGGCGTGTACCTTCCGGACATGGGCGTGTACTAGTTGAGCTTGCTTAACACGGTCATATCCTGGAACACGGCCACTTCCATAACCGTGCACCTGATCGTGTCATGCTACAAGGCCATGTTCACTCACACGGCCTTTCTCACGTAAACATGATCGTACACGACTTCTTAAACGGCCGTGTACCTGACCATGTTCATCAAATTTGTACTAACAGCCATAAACTAACTCAAATTCATTGCTCAATTTCTCATTACATGAAAATCAAGTTACAGGAATAGGGCGGTCCTTACGCCGCCAGGGCTCTGAGCTGTGCCAATCAGAAGAAAGAGAGTATATAAGTAAGGTCCCTTATGCATGTAATGCTTTGCACTTGCCCAGACATTTGTTTTGCAGTGGGCATGGTGAGTCAATATCAAGCGAATCCTGGAATCAACCACTGGCAAGCTGTGAAACATATACTCAAGTATCTTAAAAGAATGAGGGATTATATGTTGGTATATTCTAGAGGGGACCTAACACCCGTAGGATACACGAACTCATATTTCCAGACTTGCAAGGACTCGAGGAAGTTGACTTTAGGATCAGTGTTCTTGCTTGGAGAAGGTGCCATTGTGTGGAGGAGCGTGAAACAAGATTACACTGCTGATTCTACGATAGAGGCTGAGTATGTGGTTGCGGCCGAGGCATCTAAAGAAGCAGTTTGGCTACATATGTTCTTTAGAGACCTTAAGGTCATTCCAGGTATTAACAAACCTATCACACTCTATTGTGATAATAACGCGGCTATTGCCAACACAAAGGAATCTAGACATCACAAGAGGACAAAGCACATAGATCGAAGATACCATATAATAAGAAGGCATGTGGAGGCAGGACTAGTAGATGTATGTAAGGTCATGTCTGAGGACAACATTACCGACCCTTTTACTAAGACTTTGGTGGCTAGAAACTTTGAAAGGCATGTTAAGATGATGGGGATGCGAAGCATGGCACATCTACTGGCTTAGGGCAAGTAGGAGATTATTAGGAGTACTCTAAGCGAGAAATACATTTTAATGTGTTTCATTCATTTGGAACTGGATAATAAAATTATATTTAGAGGTTATTCATTACATTGTTGTATGTCCTTATTTTATTTATACGTTAAAGTAAATATAAGCAAATATGGCTCACTGACTACTTGTGTTAAACTATTAAAATATTGCATACAATGAGTTTTTGTATATGAGAAGACAACATTCTAAAGTAAGTAGTCTAAACTATGGTCCGTAGTCTATAGGGTTAGACTGAGCATCTCACTCATGTTAAGACTATTATATTGTCTAAAGCCATTTGGGGGATGGTTTGTCTGGACTGTTCAGAGCTTTAACTCTTAAGTAGTGACATAGATATGTTGCTTTGTGGTGACATATTGGACTGGGACTAAAATGTAATTGATCTGCGTAGTGTACTTGAGTGGATCATGTCACTTTTGACGTTCATTATGCAATGACCTTAATCCTGAGTAGATAAATCACTTCATGTATATGACTTATGTACTTTGATGTTCCAATGCCTAAAGCGTCTCAGAGGTAGTAAGCTTATAGACAGGTTCGTTAGGTACATGACTTATATATGATAAAGCATTTGTTTGCAGATATTGGAATCATAGCTCTAATAAGGAGTTAAGGGTATTCTCTTAAAGGCATTATACTGGGTGTGAAAATAGATAAGGCCTTGGGTCGTCTGTTAGGCAGATGACTTCTTATTCACATTTTTTTATTCGGTAGTATAATGGAACTTTAAGATAGTTTGATCAGTAGGTTGAATAGACTTTGACCTAAGGCTGATCATGGATATCATATGAGGGTTTTGCATATATGATAAGGTCATTGGATAATAGCTTATCACTGATTTTTGTAATACGGTATATAATTGAAAGTTTAGTTTTAGGTTTATAGTAGTATGACTCTGAAATTAGTGATAATGTGATCGAGTTGTTCGGTTTAGAACAATGATCACATGGATTCACTGGAGCCTAATTATATATGTCCAAGTGGTCCCTCTACTGGCTCCATATAATTCATTAATGGATGGCAATTGATTGGGATATACTTATTGGCTTGTTGTCCTACATTTGGTGGAGAGAAAAATCCAGATCATCCTCCTACAGGGTGTAGGTGTTTTTCTCAGTGTCTTGGTAGGGCAAAATGGTAATTTTGTATTATTCAATAAATGGACAAATATTTAGTAATATTTATTTTTGGATGATAAAATTTAAAATTTAAATTAATTATATTTGAATCTCAAATTTGAAATTCAAATAAGTGATTGATTTGAATTTTAAAAATCTTGTCTTAAAATAAATATTTGAAATTTGAATCCTATTTGAATTTGAATTGAACAAAATCTTGTCCATGTACAAATATAGGTGGCGTCCACAATAGGATAAGGGTGGAAGACAAGATTCTCTCTTATTTGAATTTGATTTTTTTTTTTGGATAAGAGATTACACAATTATTCGAATTTCAAATAAAGTTGCCATGATTTTATTTGAATTTGAATTGGAGTTGTGGAAAATTATCCATGAGGATAAAATTTAAAATTCAAATATTTGTGAAGTTTGAAATTTGAATTTGAAATTTGAACTTTTTAATTTGAAATTTGAATTCAAATTTTGAATCACAAACCTAGTGGAAATTGAATTAGTTGTGGATGAATCCACATGGAAAATTTTGATTTTGTTGTGGATAAGGGAGAGGAAAATCTTGTTTGAATCCTACTTAAATTTTGAATCCTTCCTTGCATAGGAGTTGTCAAATTCTTTAAGGTTATCCTTTTGGGAGAATCAGTTTTTTGTGTGGATAAGCAAAAGAGAAAATTCAAGTTTCAATCCTATTTGAATTTTGAATCCTTCTTCTCTTGGAATGGCCGAATCTAGCCATGGTTTAGGTCTAAGGGGAATCAATTTTGTGGATAAAGGAGGAGACAAAATTCAAGTTAAAATCCTATTTGAATTTTGAATCAATATCTCCTAAGTATGGCCAAATTCTTTAGGGTAGTTATACCCCTTAGTAGAATCGGATATTGTGAGGGAGATTGGGAGAGAAAATCTTCTCTTAGTCCAATTCAAAATTCAAGGAATCACCTCATGCAAGATTATAAATAGGGGTCTTTCCACCCTAGTTCTCTTCAGACCACAGACTCTCAAGTGAGTAGACTTATTGTTACACAAATCACCATAGCAATAAGTTCTTAAAGAGATCTAAGTGGTCGGAAGGAGACAAGCCATGCTAGTATATCGATTGAAGATCTAGGTGCCCACACACTATGTTGTCCAAAAATTAGAGAATAGCAGAGAAGACTAGTTAGTTTAAGTCCTCCTGTCACTTCCTCTGGCATTCCTGGTATTTCCTTTGAAGGTATAATTGATTGTTGTTGATTTATTGTATATGACATCACGAGTTATTTAACGATCTTGAAAAATTTTTGTAATTCCATTGTGCAATTTTTACCGATTTTTCCTACATAACCTAAAAATAGGATGAGGACATATAGCAATGTAATAAATAACCTCTAATATAATTTTATTATCCAATTCAAAACAAATAAAATACATCTAAAATATCTTTCCTGCTTATGGTATTCCTAACAGCAACATTCTGACAATTTAACATCAAGCAATCAATGAGCCATATTTACTTACATTTACTTTAACAAGTAAACTGGATGAGGACATGTAGCAATGTAATGAATAACATCTAATATATTATTAATCAGTTCAAAATAAATTAAATACATAAAATGTCTTTCCTGCTTAGGTCATTCCTAATATTTCCATCACAAGGTACCGAGACTCTATATCCAATAGTCATTTACTCATTTAATATACCAGTAGCTAGACCTTACCTTGTTCCCATATTAGTACTAAGCTAACTACATGATCTAACATGGCCCAACAGACATATAACTTCTCACCAGCCACTGGTTTGTTCACTTACTGAGATGTTCTTGCAATGCACAAAAAATTGCCTCGCACTCTTTTGTCCTTTTAAATTTATTATTGCTGCGAAGTACATTAAAGAATGGTATGCACTTGTCAATTGCCTAAGATATGAATCTTTTTAATGCCACTATGTACTCCATCAATTTTTGTACATCTTTTGGCTTTCGAGGTGACTCCATGTCAATCAATGCTTGCACTTTTTTCTGGATTCACCTCGATTCCCCTTTGATTGACCAAAAAACCCAGAAGCTTACCAGAAGCAAATCCAAACACATAATTTAATGGATTCAACTTTATTTGATATGAGTAAAGGATAAAAAACATCTCTTCCAAATGGTTGACATGATTGCTTGCCTTTATGGTCTTTACTAGCATGTCATCTACATAAACCTCCATAGTTTTGTCATCATGCAGTTAACCGATTACTGATACATGGTGCCATCATTTTTCAACCTAAAGGGCATCACTTTATAGTAGTTCAATTCCTTATTTGTTATGAAGGCGATATGCTTCTTATTCAGCTTGTGCATGGGAATCTGATTATACCTAGAAAAAGCATCCATAAAGCTTAGAAGCTCATGCCAAGCTATTGTTTCTACAAGTTGATCAATTTTAGGTAATGGGAAACCGTCCTTTGATTAGGCTTTATTCAAATCACTAAAATCTACACATGTTTGCCACTTCCCATTAGACTTCTTGACCAGCACGGGATTCGAGATACACTCAGGATAATGCACCTTACAAATGAAGTCATTCTTAATTAGCTTTTCACCTTTCTCCTTTAGGTCTTTGTATCGCTCAATATTCATCGATCGCAGCTTCTTTCTTTTAGGTCTATTGTTTAGGTTGATGTTTAAATGGTGGCACATTATCTTCGATTCGATCCCTACCATGTCATCGTGTCTCCATGCAAAAACATCGAGGTTTTTCTTCAAGAAGGCCTTGATGTTGGGCATGTCCTTTATGGCTAGACTAAAGCCTAGAATGAGAACTTTGAGTCATCATGGCTGTCTATCTGTATTCCTACCAGTCCTCGATTGGTGCTAACCTGATCTTGTAATCATCTACTCAAGGATTGAGATATTTGATAGTTTTCTTGGTAGATATCATATGGAATTCTCTTCTCAGTTTTCAAGCAACCGTAATTCTACAAAGTTATGTACTACTTTCAAGGAGATATTCATATTGATTTCCTTCAACTTTCTCAGTTCCATGGAAAGTGGGGAACTTCAATGTTTAATGGTATATGGAAGTTACCGCCTACAATGCCTTCAGTGTAGGTCTACCTATCACAGCATTGTATCAAGAGTGGGTTTTTTTTTTTTTTTTTAAGGAAGGATCAATTTCACTTTTATAAACACACTATCTAATGCATGTGTTATGCACATGTTAGACATATTTGCTAAAATTTATTTACATAAAGAAAAAAAATAAAATAACAAGTAGGATTGAATGGACTTTGACCTAAGGCTGATCATAGATATCATATGAGGGTTTTGCATACATGACAAGGTCATTGGACATTAGCTTATCACAGGCTTTTGTAATACAGTATATAATTGGGATTTCAGTTTCAGGTTTATAGTGGTGTGACTCTAAAATTAGTGATCATATGATTGAGTTGTTCGGTACAGAATGATGATTATATGGATTCACAGGAGTCCGATTATATATGTCCAATTGGTCCCTCTACTAGCTCCACATAATTCCTTAACGGTTGGCAAATTGATCAGTGTATGCTTATTGGCTAGTTGACTTTGCATGGACGGTGTTGACATAGGATTAGGATGGTGGACAAGATTCTCTCCCGTTGAATTCGGATTTTATTTTGGATAACAGAGTATGCAATTATTCGAACTCTAAATAAAGTTTCCATGATTCATTTGAGATTGAATTGGAGTTGTAGAAAATTATCCATGAGAACAAAATTTGAAATACAACTTTTTGTGGATTTTGAAATTTGAATTTTGAAATTTAAAATTTGAAATTTGAAATTTAAATTTTGAATTTGAAATTTGAATTTAAAATTTAAATTTGAAATTCAAATTTGACATATGAATCTGAAATTTAAATTTGAAATTTGAATTCGAAATTTAAATTTGAATTTTGAATTTGAAGTTTGAATTTTTGAAATTTGAACTTTGAAATTTGAATTCAAATTTTGAATCACAATTCATGAAGGATTCGAATTTTTTGTGGATAATACCACAGGGTTAGAATTCGAAGTTGATTTGGATAATGGAGAGGAAAATCTTGTTTGAATCCTACTTGAATTTTAAATCCCAAATCTATCAAGGAAACACCGAATTTGTTAGGGAAGAATCTCCCAAGGGAATTTCAGATTTTTTGGATAATGATGCAAGGAAAAATTCAAGTTTCAATCCCAGTTGAATTTGGATTCTCTCCCTCCCTAAAGTGGCCGAAAATTTTAAGGATAAATCCAAGGGGATTTTAGTTTTTAATGGATAAGAGTGAGATAAAATTCAAGCTAGAAAATCCTATTTGAATTTTGATTCTCCTCACACTAAAGTGGCCGAATCTGGACATGTTTATGGCCATAGGGAAATTCAGTTTTATTGGATAAATAAGGAGATAAAATTCAAGTTAAAATCCTGTTTGAATTGCATTGAAAAATCCCTAAAAATGGCCAAAATTTTTTAGTTGGATAATGGTTTAAAATTTTGAATTTTGTGTGTGGATAAGGGAGAAAATCTTTTTCTAATCCAATTAGAATTCAAGGGATCAACTTGTGCCAGTCTATAAATAAGGGTCCTACCACTCCAGTTCTCTCAGACCACAGACTCTCAAGTGAGCATGCTTGTTGTTGCATAACTCACAATGACAATAAGCTCTTTAGAGATTGGTTGGTCGGAAGGAGACTAGCAATGGTAGCATACCGGTCAAGGAACCGAGTGCCCATACACTCTGCCATCCAGGAATTGGAAAATAGTAGAGAAGGCTAGTTGATTGAAACCCTCCTGTCATTCTCCTCTTACAGTTTGGCATCCTCTTGAGGTATGAGTTTTATTGTTGTTAGTTTATTGTATATGGTATCACAAGATATTTAACGATATTGAAAAATTTTTGTTATCCTGCTGCACCGCTTTGATGCATTTTTACCGATTTTTTCCTACATTAAGTGTGTTTAGAAACTTGAAACAAGCAAATTTTATACATGTTTTCATACCAAATCCGTGGCCTATGTGGAAGAGAGTATGGAAAATTTTGTGATGAAATTTGGTGAGGAAATGTTTGATAAAGGACCCTAAGAATAAGAAAAATTTTACCTAGGGTTTTGGACATGAAAACCGTGGCTTAAAGGCAAAGTTTGGAATAAAATTTTCTTAGCTTTTTGATTAGAAATGTGCATTAGAAACCCTAAGATTGAAATATAATAAATGAGCTTTGTGATAAAACAAAATTTTGGTGTTGAATTCCATAAGAAACCCGTGGCCTATGTTGAGGAAAAATGGTGAATTTATATGTTGATTCGAATGATTCATAATGTAAAAAAGTTTTACGTAAAAGTTTGGTAACTTTGTGTAAAATAAGCCTTTAGTATAATACGTGGTAGGAACTAAGGTTCTGAGGCATACCTAACACCGGGAAAACCTAAAATTTAAGCGGAAATGTTACTGAAATATTGAAAATGGATAAAGGGCATTTCAGAAAACGAGGGGTAAAAATGTGCTCATAAATAAAAATCGAGGCCTCTCAGTAGGTTAAAGTTAGTAATGGGAGATTAAACTCAAGAAGAATAATAAAACGACCCTCTAATGTCCAAAATGCCGAGAACGGAAAGAAATCTATATTAGGGGTATTTTAGGAAACAAAGGGGGAAAATTTATGGATGGGATGGAAAACCCTAGGCCCTCAAGAACCAAGACTCAGGAATGGGATGATAAATGTTTCGAGAGTAGTGAAATATCCATTTGAGACTCCGAAATACTAGACAAACGAGAAACGACCCTAGGTGTTGAAATAGTACCTCCGAGGGTCGGGTGAGGAATAGGCACCGATTTTGCAGTAAATAATGTTGTAAAAATATATCGAAGTCTAAGAAATATTATTTTATGATATTTGGGCTTAGAAAATCCCAGAAAAATGGTAGATTGGAAACGTTACGGTCCCAAGACCCACAGGGGTAAAATGGTAATTTTGACTAAAAATTCCTGATAGGTTCAGAAATGATCGTTAAGGACTTAAAATGCCTTAAATAAGATTCTAGAGGCCATAACTAAGATTTTAAGGCTAAAATCCAAAATTTATGAAGTACACGGGGGTGTACTTTGGAATGCAGGCATGTAAGAAAGGCCCAAGAGATACACAGGTTTGGACAAGAGATGAAATGTGTTGTAATGCTAATAACAAAATGAATACATGCAAAGTGATAAATGATGATGGGTATTAACATATAATATTTTGTCTGTAGGAACCCAAATTAGAGAAGGTACAAGAACTGCAAAGGAACTCAGAGATTGGACGTTAGCGTAGTTCTAGTAAGTTCAAGCATTTTCATGTCTGTAACATGAAATACTGTGATGTTTAATCATGTATTATTTGTACATTAGATGCAAAGTCCTACAGGCACCAGGGTGTAGTTAGACTAATACACCCAATGAACTGATAAGGTGAGATGTGTATAGTGGGTACACTACAGAAAGAGTATGACTAAATTTAAGACACACCCATAATGAAAGAATGTGTAAAGACCTACAGGTATTAAAGGTTCCTGACTTTGAGGTGATGATTAATGTCACCCAGTCGGAACTATAATTGAAATATGGTAATGAAACCACTTTTGGCGTACCGGCCTCTAGCGACAGATGGAGGTATTTTCAAATCCTACAGGGATAAGCCATAAGGGCTTAATAGACTAGGGAGGATTGGCCTCAGGGTAGCTCTTAAGGTCCCTCATAGTAGCGCGCAACATCCATACAGCCGCTATGAGCTCAGAACCAAAATATAATAAAGATAATGATCGAAAATTTAATGAAAGCCATAAATAAGCATAATTGAGCAAAACTGACTCTAACGTTACGTATAGTGTACTCGATCAAAGTTGACATAAATAGTACCTAGTCAAAGTCAAAGTTACTATTTATTAATCAAAAGTCAAAGTACTATTCATAGAAAATTTTATTATTGATGCTTTTGAATCTATATGATTCATAGTATGTATGTTTGAACTTATTGAGCCTGTTAGCTCACCAGTTGTTCATGTTACAGGTAAGAAACCTGTCCAGTAGATACTTTGGATGGCGATAGGATATGCGGTGCCAATGAGATAGAGAATTCCACTGTGAATTATGGTCCTGCTACTAGTCTTCCGCTGAGCTTTGAAAGAGGGAATTTGAGGAAAATGTATTTTGAGATACAAAGTTGAGATAATGTATTTATGTAAATTATATTATATGACAAAAAGACAACTAAAGTATAGTTTTAAATTTTACATGGCTTTCATACAAGGCTTTCATCCAAGAAAAGTATTTTGGGAAAAAAGAAGGGCTCTAAAATACAAAGATTTAAAACAATGAAAGAAAGTCTTTGACAACTCAATGAGGTTCACGGGCTGTCGCAATCGCCTACAGAGTTAGATTGTAATAGTTTTCGCATGGCTAAAATTAGGGACGTCACAGGTTGGTATCAGAGTAGTTAACTGTGACGCCTTAAATTTTATTTAAGGGTCAATATATAATTTAAATAAAATTAGTGTGTCAAAAAGTAATTAAAAATCTTTTGGAAACCCTAGGTTGGTTTCCTAATCAAATTCCGCTCAAAAAGTCAACAATTTTAACTTCAAAAACCCTAAAATATTCGGCCGTCACTTGGGATTTTTAATTAAAATTTAAATCCCACAAATCCAAGGAGGATTCAAATTCAAATTTCATCCCTTAAATATAAAGAAGAAATTCGGCTATGAAGTGTAGGAAAAAAAAGAGATTTTATTTGAATTAAAAGCTAGGACAAAACTCAATCAAAATTCAAATTTTTTTTTTTCCTAAAAACTAATGGATAATTTTCGGCCACTTAAAAGAAAATAAGAGAGAAAACCCTAGCCTCAAAACAGCACAAAAACTTTCCCTTTTGCCCCTTAAAATTTTCGGCCAAACAAGGAAGAGAAAGGGAAAGAAAAACCTAGTATAAAAACCCTCTTTTAACTCTCATTCACCCTTCCTTTCACTCTCAAAAATTCGGCTAGCCTCCCCTTGTTTCCTCTCTGAATTTTCTCTCCCAAAACAACCCCAAAACAACAAACAAAAACCTACTTAAAGGCAGCTCAAGGATTTAACAAATTTTGAGACAAAAACAAGGTGAGAAATCAACTTTTTCCTTCCTCCTCCTTTTGATTTTAAATCCGAAATTTATATGGTTTTCTCCACTGTTTTCCCTACTGTTTTGAAGACCCCAACACTCACACAAATTCAGCCAAAAAGGAGACCAAGCATCAAAAATAGTGCAGCACAAACAAGGTGTGAATCTCTCTCTCAAACCCTAAAAATTTTGCCTCTTCGTTTCCCTTTCAAAAACCCTATTATCACATGTGTAAAATTTTATGTTTTTGTCAATTTGATTCTTGGGTTGTGTTAACCACATATAAATAAGGTCCTCCACAAAATTTCGTGATCATTGAACGAAAATTGAGTTGATTTGAGGCTAATTGAAATTCGGACACAGAAAAACGGAAATCTGAAAAATTACTATATAAACAGTAAATTCTTTTCAGCCATAACTTGAGTTTTAAAAATGATTTTCGAGTGATTCTTGAGCCTAAAATTAAATTCAAGATGTCCCCTAAATGCCTGTAAAATTTCAGAACCAAACTCATCTGTTTGCCTAGTCAAAATATTTTTCTAAGATAGGCGGACAGAACTACCAGTTTTTGAACTGAAACTGAAACCCATATTTTATGCCTGAAAACAACCCCTCGGTTTTTGGCCTAATTGAATAACCAAACGATGTCCAAAAATTATAAAAATTATATGAAATTAAATCTACGGATGTCTAGTTTAACATATTAAAAATTTAGAATTTTTGGGATTAAAAATAAATTAATATTGATTTTAAAATCCGCCTAGGTCAGTCTGTCCATGTCTAGTAATATCGGAACTTAGAGTTTTTCACAAATTTTAAATCTCAAATGTTTATTAAACGTTTTGAAATCTTTTGTGGCACACTAAAATGATTGGATGATTATGTCTAGACCTAGACTGATCATATGTTGTGATTATAGGAATTATTTGACGTTCTTGCTGGATTTGTGGATCACGTTATCGTAACGCTTGCGCGATAATCGAGGTAGGATGTTCTAGCCTTTTCTGGGAGTAGTCAAGTGTTTTAAATTTTTCTGTTTTATCGATAGCATGCTGTTTTTCAGTTTATGAAATTATTATACTATTTTTGATGAAATAAACGCATGCAACGTGTTTTGTAATAAATGTGTATTTTAAAGCGTGTTTTGATTAATGACATAATATAACTTAGTAAATACCATCTTTTGAATAATCCGGTGAACATAATTGAGCTCTAGTTCATGATCATTGTAAATGATGCGTGTGTCCTAAAGTTGACGCCATGGGGGAAGGTCCCTAAACCTGCGCAAGGCCATTCGGCCTATTTAGACCGTAACGAGATGATCTAGGATAATTCAATTTGAGGCACGTATATTATAGCTACGACAAGTCCTCACTCAAAATATGATGGCTAATTTTAATGATTTATTATTTTAATATTGGGGCACGTATATTGCAGCTACGCTAAGTCCTCAGCAGAATAAAACGTGTATTAAAAATGTTTTTCACGAAATTGTTAATTATTTTTGTTGAAATGATTATTATGCCATGTATTCTTAAATTGTTGATTATCTTTGGAAACGAATATTATGTCATACTTTTAAATGTTACCTGTTTAATCCACCTTTGTTTCTGTCCTATTGAGCCAGCGCTCACGTCCCTTTTCTTTGTGATTTCGAAATGACTACTTTCAGGTGCAGGAGTTAGCAGTTCCGAAAATCGTTGAGCTATCCGTTTCTACCAAAGATGATGCTATCCGTTTTCACCATCTTCTTCTTTCTATTTCTCGTTCTGTTGTAATGAGACTTTAAGTTTGGACTTTATTTCACGTTATTTAAATTTCATGCTTGGGAATATTTTATGGTTGGTAATTTCTTTTGAAAACCGATTTTGTGTTTGATTTCCGCATTAAAAAGTATTTATTTTCTACTTTATTTTATTATGTGGTTATGATGCTACTTTATAATTAATTAGGCTTAGCTAAATTATAATGTTGACCCGTTTTTTGTAATAAATGTTTTTCCTCAAATCTCGGGTTGATATTATGATTTGGCTGCCGTGTCAGTGTCTAACTTTTGGGCCATGACAAATAATGGTATCAGAGACCAGGTTTTCAAAAGGGTTTTTTTCATCAAAACATTTTCAAAAAGGTTTTTCATCAAAACGTTTTCAAAAGGGTTTTTCATCAAAACGTTTTGAAAAGGGTTTTCATAAAAATGTTTTCAAAATACCCAAGCATAGTTTTCCTTACTCTTAGAAGCTTGTAGGATTTCCTCTTCCTTTAATCGTATGCAGCAAAATGGCTCGTCTCGGCACGCGTAGTCAGAGGCAGCAGAGAGGCAACGACGAAGAGAATCCCGGGAACACGCAGCCTCAAGGGAGACAGAATGCAGTGGTTCCTACACCGAATGATCAGCTAACGGCAATGCAGAATCTCACGGTGGTGATACAGACTCTCCTCACCATGTTACCTTTTGGAATACCTAACCCAACTCCTATAGCCAATGTTGTTCCTAATGAGACCCCGAGAGCGGGGAGTTCTTCTCAGACTCCTCAGCAAATGCCTACCACCGAAAACCCTACCACTGGAGCAGTACCTATCCAGCCTATGATACATCCTAAACAGGCAGCCCTAACTCTTTTTTTTAAGCCTCACGTACCCACTTTCAACGGCACGGGCATAGAGATGGATGCCGACTACTGGTTTGATGCCATCCGCAAGCAGCTAAAGTTGACCACCACACCCGCAGAGTTCTGGGTTGAGTTTGCTTCCAGCAAGTTGGTAGGTCTAGCCTCTACCTGGTGGGCTAGTATCGAGGATGGTTTGACAGAGGAGCAGAGGTCTTCTTAGATAGTTTTTAAGGAGCGTTTCTTTTCAGCTCAGTTCCGCAATAGAAAAGCTAGGGAGTTTGACCGTTTGAAGCAAGGGTCTATGTCAGTGCTGGAATATGAAGCCAAGTTCACCGAGTTGGCCCGGTATGCGAAGAATTAGGTTTTGGATGAAGCTACTAAGTGTCTCCGCTTTGAGAAAGGGCTTAGCCTCTATATGAAGAGGGGTGTACAACCGTTCCAGATCAGGGATAGCTACCAGCAGATAGTTGCTAAGGCGTTGACAGTGGAAGAGGGTGACAAGGAGTTCCTTGAAGCTCGTGACAAAAACAAGTCTGGATCGATCCGCAACAAGCCTCAGCACAAGCCGTAGACTCCTTACCAGAAGAACCAGTAGTCTCAGGGATCGAGTTCTCATCAATTTTCTGGACAGCGACAGGGTCGGGTGAATATGATTACCTGCTTCGAGTGTGGTGATGAAGGCCACAAAAGAAATGTCTGCCCGAAGAGACAGTCAAGAGACAATGCTCATAGACATCATCATCAGCGGAATCAGAATGGTCTTTCATAGAGGCAACAGTTTACTTCCCAATCTTCGCAGTCACAGCACCCTCAGCTTCCGGCTTCCTATCAGCCTCAGCGGATGAACCAGTACACTGCGCCTTATGCTCCACATGCTACACTGCTACAGCAGTTCTCGGTGCCGAGTTATTAGAGACCGCCACCACAGGGTCAGAGTACGGGCTATCAGCGAGGGAATACAGCTCAAAATCGTGGTAAGGCACCACAGGTACACGCTCTTGGAGCTGACAGCATGGAGATAGATCATACACCGACTGCATTAGATGGTATAATTCCTATCTTTGATACATATGCACATGTTTTGTTTGACACCGGAGCTACACACTGTTTTATAGCCCAATATTATGCTCGTTCACTTGGTTTAAAACTGTAAAATCTTGACTCTCCCTTATGTGTGAAATCCCCGTTGGGCACGACTACCTTAGTGATGGGTGTCAAGCCTATGTTTATGTTGGGGATGTTTGTTTGGAGGCATCACTTGTGGTACTGCCTATGTTTGCTTATGATGTTATTCTGGGATATGACTGGCTTTCCCGATATGGGATTATGCTTGATTGTCGTAATCGTCGCGTTATCTTTACAACTGATTTCGGACATGTAGTGTCCTATCAGTTAAGCTTAGTTTTAGATGTTGATAGATCTGCTCTGAGGTTAGTGTCGAAGAGTAGACAGGGTATTCTTTGCTTCTTATCCTTGTGTGCAGTGGAAGGATCCCGTCCTGAAAAGAGTACCCAACCTATACCTATTGTCGATAGTTTTCCCGATGTTTGTCCAAAAGCTCTTCCAGGTATACCGCCTCATCGAGAAATAGAGTTTCGTATCGACTTAGTTCTCGGAACAGCTCCTTTTGCTTCTGCTCCGTATCGTATGGCACCTCTAGAGATGAAAGAGTTGAGCAAGCAGCTGGATGAGTTGAAATCGCTGGGCTTTATCCGAGACAGTAACTCACCTTGGGGTTCATCAGTCCTTTTTGTGAAGAAAGCCGACGGTTCGCTACGTCTCTGTGTAGACTACAGAAAGCTCAATAGTGTAACCATCAAAAATAAGTATCTGTTACCACGTATAGATGACCTGTTCGATCAATTGGGTGGAGCTTGTTTCTTCTCCAAGGTTGATTTGAGATCCGATTATCACCAGCTTCGTGTCAGAGAGGAGGATATCCCGAAGACAGCGTTTCGAACGAGGTATGGCAGTTATGAGTTCTTAGTAATGCCTTTCGGTTTGACAAACATGCCAGCAGCCTTCATGGATATGATGAATAGAGTCTTCCGACCTTTTCTTGATAAGTTCATCATCGTATTCATCGACGACATCCTCATCTACTCCCGAACTCGTGAAGATCATGAACAGCATCTCAGTATAGTTTTACAGACTCTTCGTGAACATCAATTGTACGCCAAGAAAGAAAAATGTGAGTTTTGGATGACAGAGGTCAAGTTTCTCGGGCATATCATCTCAGGAGACGGTATATCAGTTGATCCATCCAAGGTTGAAGCGATTCTTAAGTGGGAACGACTGAAGAATGTTCCAGAGATCTGAAGCTTCTTGGGCTTAGCGGGATATTATCGACGTTTTGTACAGGACTTCAGCAAGCTTGCCACTCCCCTCACCAATCTGACAAAGAAGGACGTACCTTTCGTTTAGGACAACAGCTGTGAGTCAGTTTTCCAGGAGTTAAAGAGTCGTTTGACGTCTGCACCGATCCTTATCATTCTGGATCAGGATCAAGTATATGACGTCTACACTGATGCTTCTCATCAAGGTCTTGGAGCAGTTTTGATGCAACAGAACCGAGTTGTCGCTTATGCCTCACGACAGCTGAAACAACATGAACGAAACTACCCTACACACGATCTAGAGTTAGCTGTAGTAGTGTTCGTGCTTAAGATTTGGCGTTGTTATCTGTATGGTGCCAGTTTTAGACTGTTTTCAGATCACAAGATTTTGAAATACCTGGCTATATAGAAAGATCTCAACCTGCATCAGAGAAGATGGGTAGAATACATGCAAGACTATGACTTCCAAGTCGAGTACCATCTGGGTAAAGCAAACATGGTCGCAGATGCACTAAGTAGGAAAAGAGGGGCAGTTCCCAATCTTGATCATGACGCTTCTATAATGGCTATGTAGATAGATGAGTGGGAAAAGGATAGAGTTCTTACAGCTTATCAGGTTCGTTTTGGCGAAGTTCAGGGTCACCCAGTGTTGTACAACTTAGTGATGGAACCAGACTACGTGCAGAGGATCAAGGAGAATCAGTTGGCAGATACACATCTCGTTGACATCCGAGATAGATTGTTAAAGGGCAAGCATATTACAGAGTGGTCGATGGATGCTAGTGGAATTCTTTACAACGAGGGTCACTTAGCAGTGCCACAAATCCCAGAGCTTATACAGGAGATCTTATTAGAGTTTCATCAGTCGAGGTTTGCCATGCACCCAAGTGGAAACAAGATGTATCAAAACTTAAGATGGCAGCTTTGGTGGAGAGGTATGAAGTTAGATGTGAAGAACTTCATGGCCAACTGTTTGACGTGTCAGAAAGTAAAGGTAGTACGGGAGAAACCTGTAGGTCTACTTCAACTACTTCCAATACCTTGGTGGAAGTGGGATAGTATAGGAATGGACTTCCTAACCGGCTTACCGAGAGCACAAGATGGATTTGATGGAGTCTGGGTAGTTGTAGATCGTTTCACGAAGACCGCGCACTTCATCCCGTTCAAGACGACTTGCAGCAGGAACCAGCTAGCCGAGCTTTACATGAGGAACATAGTTAGATTGCATGGAGTCCCTTCAGTGATCATTTTTTATCGTGATACGTGCTTCAACGCTTGCTTTTGGCAAAGTCTACAGGAAGCTCTAGGCACAGAACTGAACTTCAGCACCGCTTTTCATCCGCAGACAGATGGTCAGTCGGAGCGTCTCATATAGATTCTCGAGGATATGCTACGTGCCTGCGTTCTTGATCTTGGAGATGGATGGAGCAAACACCTCTACATGGCAGAGTTCGCATACAATAACAGTTATCAAGCGAGTATCGAAATGACACCCTTTGAAGTATTGTACGGAAAGCCTTGTCGATCACCCATCTATTGGGTTGACAACCAGGAAGCACCAGTGGGTGGACCCGATATAATCCTAGACCAGTACGAGAAGATTGCCATCATCAAACAACGACTTCTAACAGCACAGAGTCGATAGAAGAGCTATGCAGATCAACGCAAAAAGCCGTTAGAGTTTGAGGTCGGAGAGTTTGTATTGCTAAAGGTGTCACCAAAGAAAGGTATCTCTTGTTTCGGAGTTAAAGGGAAGCTAACACCACGTTACATTTGACCTTTCAAGATCGTACGCAGAGTTGGTAAGGTTGCATATGAGCTGAAGTTACCCGACACCTTGGGAGTGCACAACGTTTTCTATGTATCGATGCTGAGGAAGAGTGCACGAACAGAGTCCGAAGTTATTTCAACAGATGATGTAGAAATCCAACCAGATGTCTCTTACGTCGAGGTTCCAGTGAAGATTTTGGATCGTAAGGTCAAGCAGCTGAGAACGAAAACAATACCCATGGTGAAGGTTCTTTGGAGTAACCATGGTGAAGAGGAAGCCACATGGGAAACCGAGAATGATATGCGCGAGAACCATGCCGAATGGTTCGCTAAGCAGTAGAGTACATATAATGTAGTCGACCTAAGTTTGTTTTGTAACCCTACTCTGTTCATAGTGGTAGATGTTAGGAAATGCCCTAAGTATTAGAGACATTTTGATGTATTCATTTTGAACTGGATAATAAAATTATACTTAGAGGTTATTCATTACATTGCTATCTGTCCTCGTCTTATTTACATGTTAAAGTAAATGTAAGCAAATATGGCTCACTGACTGCTTGTGTTAAAACTGTTAGAACGTTGCATGCAATGGACTTTTGTATGCGAGAAGACAATGTTCTAAAGTTAGCAGTCTAAACTATGGTCTGTAGTCTATGGGGTTAGACCGAGCATCTAACTCATGTTAAGACTATTATGTTGTCTAAAGCCTTAGAGGGGACGGTCTGTCTTGACTGTCTGGAGCTGGACTCCCAAGTAGAGACATGGATATGTTGCTTGGTGGTGACATATTAGACCGGGACTAAAGCGTGATTGATCTACGTAGTCCGCTATGAGTGGATCAATCTGCTTTTGACGTTCATTATGCAATAACCTTAATCCTGAGTAAATGAACTACTTCATGTATATGACTTGTGTACTTTGATGTTCCAATGGCTAAAGCGTCTCAGAGGTAGTAAGCTTATAGACCGGTTCGTTGGGTGCATGACTTGTATACGATGAAGGGTTTGTTTGCAGATATCGGAATCGTAGCTCTGAGGAGTTAAAGGTATCCTCTTAAAGGCATTATACTGAATGTGAAAATGGACAAGGCCTTGGGTCGTCTGCTGGGCGGATGACTTCTTATTCACATATGGTGAATAATCATTTTCTAGATTCGGTAGTATAATGGAACTTTAAGATAGCCTGATCAGTAGGATTAAACGGACTTTGACCTAAGGCTGATCATGGATATCATATGAGGGTTTTGCATATATGACAAGGTCATTGGATGGTAGCTCGTCACAGGCTTACGTAATACGATATATAATTGGGAGTTCAGTTTCAGGTTTATAGTGGTGTGACTCTGAAATTAGTGATCATATGATTGAGTTGTTCGGTACAGAATGATGATCATATGGAATCACGGGAGCCCGATTATATATGTCCAATCAGTCCCTCTACTAGCTCCACATAATTCCTTAATGTTTGGCAAATTGATTTGTGTATGCTATTGGCTAGTTTATTATGCATGGATGGTGATGACACAGGATTAGGATGGTAGACAAGATTCTCTCCGGTTGGATTCAGATTTTGTTTTGGATAATAGAGTACACAATTATTCGAACTCCAAATAAAGTTGCCATGATTTTATTTGAGATTGGATTGGAGTTGTAGAAAATTATCCATAAGAACAAGAATATGAAATACAACCGTTTTGTGGAATTTGAAATTTGAATTTTGAAATTTGAAATTTGAATTTTGAATTTGAAATTTGAATTTGAAATTTGAATTTGAAATTCGAATTTGAAATTTGAATTTGAAATTTAAATTTGAAATTTGAAATTTGAAATTTGAAATTTGAATTTGAAATTTGAATTTGAAATTTGAAATTCAAATTTTGAATCACAGTCCAAGTAGGATTCGAATTTGTTGTGGAAAATCCACAAGGTTTGAAATTCGAATTTGAGTTGGATTTGGAGAGGATAATCTTGTTAGAATCCTACTTGAATTTTGAATCCAAATCCCAACAAATAAGGGACGAAATTTTGAGGATAATCCTCATGAAAGATTTCGGATTTTGTGGATAAGATTCAAGGGAATATTCAAGCTTCAATCCTAGTTGAATTTGGTTTCTATCTCCTCCCAAAAGTGGCCGAAATTTTGGATCCCTAATCCTAGGAAATTCGGTTATTTTTGGATAAGGTTAAGATGAGATTTTGCTTGAGAAATCCTAGTGGAATTTTGATTCTCCCTTATCCTAAAAGTGGCCGAAAATTTGGAGGATTTTCTCCTTGTGAATTTCGGATTTTTTGGTTGGAAAAGGGAGATAAAATTCTAGCTAAAATCTTGTTAAGATTTGGATTGGATTTATCTAGAAAAACCGAATTTAATTGTGGAGATTCTCCCTTGGAAAATTCGGATTTTTTGGGTTTGGATAAGGGAAAATATCTTTTCCTAGTCCAATTCAAATTCAGAGATTCACCTCATGCAGGTCTATAAATAGAGGTCCTGCCACTCCAGTTCTCTCAGACCACAGACTCTCAGGTGAGCAGGCTTATTGTTGCACAGCTCATCGTGACAATAAAGTTCTTTAGAGATCTGGGTGGTCGGAAGAAGACTAGAAGTGCTAGCATACCGATCGAGGTTCAGAGTGCCCACACACTCAGCCATTCGGGAATTGGAGAATAGTAGAGAAGGCTAGTTGGTTGAAGCCTCCGGTCACTCTCCTCCTGTTCATTGGCGTCCTTGAGGTATGAGTTTTAATTGTTGTTGATTTATTGTATATGGCATCATGAGATATTTAACGATCTAAAAATTTTTATTGTTCCGCTGCGCCACTCTGATACGTTTTTTCCAGTTTATTTTCCTACAATTGGTATCAGAGCCATCTCATGACTATGCCATGTACATAAATTAGACAATTACTTAGTCTTTTTATTTATGTATGGATTTGATATTTAGAGAGTGGCAGTCTAGGGTTCCTTTATGTTGTTATCATGTATTATGTATAAAGTATGTGGTTATTTTAATTTTTTGAATTATTATAAGCATGCTTGTTTATACCGGTTATGGTTCCTTAGAATTTAGAAAAATTGTATCTAGGAATTTTTTATGTAACCATGGGAGCAGTTTATTAACACTGTGTTTTTCCCATGGATTTTAATTTTTGTCTCTTAGAATTTTATGGATAGAATTTTGTACACCGGAAACGGTATAGGAATTTTTTATGTAATTATTCTTGGAGGAGATTGAAGATTGAAGACCGTAATTTATTTTTCCCAAAAGTTAAATTTAATTTAAAGGTTGAAATTTTGATTGTGTGGAAAATTTCAATTTAATTGAGATTCAAATTAATTTTTGGAGATCCTAAAAGATAAATTGGAATATGGCACGAAAATCGAGACACGACCCCTCGGGATAGGCCGACGGGCCTTGGTGGGGCTGCAGCCCCTGCCCTCGGGCAGGATGGGGCTGCGGCAGCCCCTATGCAGGCAAGCATCACCCACGGCCGCAGGCTTGGCCTGCAGCCGAGGGTGGCGCAGCCTGCCCAAGGCTGGCCGCAGCCTGGGCGTGCAGCCACTAGCTGCAGGCGCTGCCTGCAGCCTGCCGGCTGCTGCGCCCAGCCTGGGAGTGCAGCCTGGTGCTGCAGGCTTGGCCTGCAGCCCAGCAGGCTGCACAAGGGGCGGCCGTGGGCTGCCAGCCCCTCCGGGGTTGGTGGCTGCCCACGGCGGCTGCCGCCTACGGGGGTGGCTGTCCGACGGTCCAAAAATCAGAAAATTTTGATTTTTAAATTTGAGATTTAATTTTAAATCATGTTTAAAAATATGTAATTGAAAATTTGAAATTTTTGAAATTACACATGATGATTAAAATTGTTTAAAATTTGAATTAGAAATTTAAATTTGAAATTCGAATTTGGTATTTGAATTTGAAATTTAAATTTTTGGAGATTTAAATTTTAAATAATTCTTGGGATGAGAAATAAATGGAGAGGCTACATAAAGATGGATACAAGAAGACGGAACAAAATTCAAGACCCAAAGAATGCTTTGGATGGAATTTTGTAATCTTTATTTTCTTTGTTCTAGGATGGAACCATGGCTTGGTTATTCTGTCAATTATTTTTTCTGTGATATGTCATGGATGTATAAATATGTATTGATGGATGTTTTGTATGCATATTTGATAACATGTCATATAGGATAGGTGAGTGCCGCTCATACTATATTGATCATACATAATTTGTCAAAACTTGCATGTTTTTCAAAATATTGAGTGGGAGAGGGTTTCAAACAAAACCCACGGCCTCCATTGTTGATCCATATGTGAAAGCATGGTAACACCTCGCGTCAGTTCCGACCTGACCACACCCCTCGGTAGGTGTTTACCGCCGCCGGTATACTAGATTGGATCTCCTATGTGGAAAACGTGTTCGGGTGCGATCCTATTCATGACCACCCCTCGGTGGCTTGGTAGGACGTGGATCGGGCTACGTAAACAATGGTTATACACTCAAGACTCGTTTAGTTATTAACCTTCCCTAGAAGCTCTGTTAACTAAACTGGTGGCCAAACAAGCGGTTATTAATATATGTCTTAACCTTGGAGGATTTAAGGTAACATATATTAATTGGACGGGGTCCATGTTCCGGCTATTTGTTCTCATGACCACCCCTCGGTGGCTTGGGGCAATAGGTGCTGAGAATTACCGTTGCAATGCTACATGTTTTTTTCAAGTTTCATGTAGGAACATACTTGTATGTTTTATTTGCTAAATTATCTGCATATTTGCTTGGGCTTTGTAATGATGTCTAGTATAATTTTATTTCAGTTCAAAATGTTACCGACACCCCTCATTTCGATACTTACTGAAAATAAGTTGAATGGCGACAATTATAAAGATTGGAAAAGAAATCTATTAATAGTTCTTAGCTGCGAGAGACACAAGTTCGTACTGGACGAACCATGCCCACCTGGGCCCAAACCTGACACACCACTTGAGGAGGTCCCGGTTGCCTATAATCGTTGGAGAGAATCCAATGAAATAGCTCGATGCTACATCCTTGCTAGCATGACGAGTGCTTTACAAAAGCAGCATGAGACTTATCAAGTTGCTGGGGAGATCATGGATAATCTGGAAGACATGTTCGGAGGCCAAGAAAAATTGGCTCGACAGTCCGCTATCACCAGCATTATGAACTCCAAGCAAAAGGCTGGTGCTCCGGTGAAGGACCATATGATCACTCTAATGGGATTCTTCGCTGAAGCTGCCGAGAATGGTGCTGAGTTAGACTACAACACCCAGATCGAGATGGTGTTCAAGACTCTGTCTAAAGATTTTGTGGGGTTTAAGGCCGCATACAATCTGGCGACAAAGGAGTTAGGACTTACCGAGCTCATGAAGCAACTACAGGCTTATGAGCGGATGATCAGGGATGAAGATGTGGTCCGACCTAAAGGAGAGGCCAATTTGGCGGAATCTTCCAATCCCTCACGGAAGAGGAAGAGGCCAAATAAGAAGCAAGTGGCTTCCAGTTCTTCTAATCCTCCTGTCTCGGACGGGAAGAAGAAGAAGAAGAACAAGAAGCCAAAGGACCCTAAAAAGTCCAAATGCTTCCACTGTGGGAAGGTAGGTCACTTCAAGAAGGCTTGCCGGGAATTCCTAGCCTCCAAGGGCAAGGAAGGTAAGGAACTTCATTACTTAGAAGCGTGTTTGGTGGAAGAATCGAAAGACACATGGGTCATTGATTCGGGCGCCACTAATCATGTTTGTGTTTCTATGCAGGGGTTCGTGGAAACGAGAAGTCTACATGATAGGAGCCTCTCGTTGCGGACTGGAGATGGTAGCTTTGTGGGGGCTGAGGCAGTGGGAGACGTTCATCTTTATTTTGATCAATTTAGGTTTATTTTATTGAAAGACTGTTTTTATGTTCCTAATTTTAGGAGGAACCTTATATCGGTAGCTTGTTTAATAAAGGATTCTTATTCAGTTTCTTTTAGTAAAAGAGTTGATATTCGTAGAAATAAGTCTTTTATCTGTTCTGGATGGATGGATGGAAACCTATATTTGATCAGACCAAAGATGTACTCACTGCTTGACACTGAATTAATTGATAACTCTAAAAGGTTGAAAGTTTCTCACTCTAACAAGGCGTATCTTTGGCACTTAAGACTTGGTCATATTAATCAGGATAGGATTCAAAGATTGGTGAAAGACGGTCCTCTGGAATCTCTGGAGGAGGTACGACTTCCCCAATGTGAGTCTTGTCTAAAGGGTAAGATGACTAAGAGGTCTTTTGGAGCTAAGGGTACAAGGGCACAGGAGCTCTTAGAAATTGTGCACACTGACGTATGTGGCCCCATGAACGTCACAGCACGAGGAGGGTTCGAGTACTATGTCTCTTTCATAGATGATTACTCGAGGTATGGATATGTGTATCTGATGCACCGCAAGAGCGAAACCTTTGACAAGTTCAAAGAGTATCGTGCGGAAGTGGAAAAGCAATTGGATAACTCCATAAAGACACTTCGATCTGATCGAGGTGGCGAATACCTCTCCGATGAATTTCTAGGACATCTTGTAGAGAATGGGATATTATCCCAATTGACTGCACCTGGTACTCCACAACAGAATGGTGTAGCCGAAAGGAGAAACAGGACCTTATTGGATATGGTACGGTCCATGATGAGTTACTCAACGCTGCCATTATCATTTTGGGGACATGCTTTACAAACGGCGTGCTATATTCTGAACCAGGTTCCGAGCAAATCAATTCCTAGAACTCCGTATGAATTGTGGCGTGGCAGGAAGCCCTCCCTTGGACATATGAGAATATGGGGCTGCCCGGCACATGTACTGGATGGGGATGCGAAGAAGTTGGAACCAAGATCAGAATTGTGCATGTTTGTAGGGTATCCAAAAGGAACTAAAGGAAGTCTGTTCTATAACCCGAAGGAACAAAAGGTCATTGTCTCAACCCATGCGACATTCTTGGAGGAAAGTCACATGAATGACTTTAAGCCTCGAAGCAAAGTGGTGCTAGAGGAGTTATCGGGTGAAAGAACTGCTCCACAGATTTCGGTCTTGGACGCAAGTCCGAGTTCCAGTGAAAGACCTGCAGACGATCAACAATTTAGGGTGCCTCGTCGTAGTGGGAGGGTTTCGAAGAAACCTAATTTCTTTATGTATGATGCTGAGGTATACCAGGCCGAGGCTCATGAGCATGAGGAAGATCCGGTCACATATGATGAAGCTATAAAGGATGTTGATTCTAGATCTTGGAAACAGGCTATGAACAATGAGATGGATTCTATGAAATCCAACTCTGTTTGGGAACTTGTAGATTTGCCGGATGGGATAAAACCCATTGGATGCAAATGGGTCTACAAAAGAAAGAAGGATGCGGAAGGGAGAGTGGAAACTTTCAAAGCTAGACTGGTTGCAAAGGGATACACGCAAAAGGCTGGAATCGATTACGAGGAAACCTTTTCGCCTGTTGCTATGCTGAAGTCTATCCGTATTCTTCTGTCCATTGCTGCGGCTCTCGATTACGAGATCTGGCAAATGGATGTCAAGACGGCATTCTTGAATGGCCATCTTGAAGAGTGTATCTATATGATACAGCCCGAAGGGTTCGTAGCAAAAGGCCAGGATAGGAAAGTCTGCAAGTTGCTTAGATCCATTTATGGATTAAAGCAGGCATCCCGCTCATGGAACCAGAGGTTTGATCAAGCGATTAAGACATTTGGTTTTGAGCAGAACGTTGATGAACCTTGTGTTTATAAACGTATTAAGGATGGAAAAGTGGTCTTTCTGATACTCTATGTCGATGATATACTACTCATTGGGAATGATGTAGGGAACTTATCATCGGTCAAGCTTTGGTTACACCAACAGTTTGACATGAAGGACTTGGGAGAAGCTAATTATGTTCTAGGCATTCGTCTCTTCAGAGATCGAAAGAACAAAATGATAGCGTTATCCCAAGCTTCATACATAGATAAAATAATTGACAAATATGCAATGCTAGAGGCAAAGAAAGGCTCACAACCTTCTATTGCCGGTTTAACTCTTTCATTGGATGACTGTCCCAAGACATCGGAAGAAAGAGAGCGTATGAGTAAGGTCCCTTATGCATCCGCTGTGGGTAGCCTTATGTACGCTATGCTTTGCACTCGCCCGGACATATGTTTTGCAGTAGGTATGGTGAGTCGATATCAAGCGAATCCTGGAACCAAGCACTGGCAAGCAGTAAAGCATATACTCAAGTATCTTAAGAGAACGAGGGATTATATGCTAGTGTATTCTGGAGGGGACCTAACACCCGTAGGATACACGGACTCAGACTTCCAGACTTGTAAGGATTCGAGGAAATCGACATCTGGATCAGTGTTTTTACTCGGAGGAGGCACCATTGTGTGGAGGAGCGTGAAGCAGGGCTGCACAGCTGACTCTACTATGGAGGCTGAGTATGTGGCTGCGGCTGAGGCATCTAAAGAAGCGGTTTGGCTCCGCAAGTTCTTTAGAGACCTTGAGGTCATTCCGGGTGTTGACAAGCCTATCACACTTTACTGTGATAATACAGGGGCTATTGCCAACACAAGGGAATCTCGGCACCACAAGAGGACCAAACACATCGATCGGAGGTATCACATAATAAGAGGGCATGTGGAGACAGGACAAGTGGATCTTTGTAAGATCGCATCCGAGGACAACATCGCTGATCCCTTTACTAAGACTTTGGTAGCTAGAAGCTTTGAGAGGCATGTAGAGGCGATGGGGATGCGTAACATGGCACATCTGCTGGCTTAGGGCAAGTGGGAGATTGTTAGGAAATGCCCTAAGTATTAGAGACATTTTGATGTATTCATTTTGAACTGGATAATAAAATTATACTTAGAGGTTATTCATTACATTGCTATCTGTCCTCGTCTTATTTACATGTTAAAGTAAATGTAAGCAAATATGGCTCACTGACTGCTTGTGTTAAAACTGTTAGAACGTTGCATGCAATGGACTTTTGTATGCGAGAAGACAATGTTCTAAAGTTAGCAGTCTAAACTATGGTCTGTAGTCTATGGGGTTAGACCGAGCATCTAACTCATGTTAAGACTATTATGTTGTCTAAAGCCTTAGAGGGGACGGTCTGTCTTGACTGTCTGGAGCTGAACTCCCAAGTAGAGACATGGATATGTTGCTTGGTGGTGACATATTAGACCGGGACTAAAGCGTGATTGATCTACGTAGTCCGCTATGAGTGGATCAATCTGCTTTTGACGTTCATTATGCAATAACCTTAATCCTGAGTAAATGAACTACTTCATGTATATGACTTGTGTACTTTGATGTTCCAATGGCTAAAGCGTCTCAGAGGTAGTAAGCTTATAGACCGGTTCGTTGGGTGCATGACTTGTATACGATGAAGGGTTTGTTTGCAGATATCGGAATCATAGCTCTGAGGAGTTAAAGGTATCCTCTTAAAGGCATTATACTGAATGTGAAAATGGACAAGGCCTTGGGTCGTCTGCTGGGCGGATGACTTCTTATTCACATATGGTGAATAATCATTTTCTAGATTCGGTAGTATAATGGAACTTTAAGATAGCCTGATCAGTAGGATTAAACGGACTTTGACCTAAGGCTGATCATGGATATCATATGAGGGTTTTGCATATATGACAAGGTCATTGGATGGTAGCTCGTCACAGGCTTACGTAATACGATATATAATTGGGAGTTCAGTTTCAGGTTTATAGTGGTGTGACTCTGAAATTAGTGATCATATGATTGAGTTGTTCGGTACAGAATGATGATCATATGGAATCACGGGAGCCCGATTATATATGTCCAATCAGTCCCTCTACTAGCTCCACATAATTCCTGAATGTTTGGCAAACTGATTTGTGTATGCTATTGGCTAGTTTATTATGCATGGATGGTGATGACATAGGATTAGGATGGTAGACAAGATTCTCTCCGGTTGGATTCAGATTTTGTTTTGGATAATAGAGTACACAATTATTCGAACTCCAAATAAAGTTGCCATGATTTTATTTGAGATTGGATTGGAGTTGTAGAAAATTATCCATAAGAACAAGAATATGAAATACAACCGTTTTGTGGAATTTGAAATTTGAATTTTGAAATTTGAAATTTGAATTTTGAAATTTGAAATTTGAATTTTGAATTTGAAATTTGAATTTGAAATTTGAATTTGAAATTCGAATTTGAAATTTGAATTTGAAATTTAAATTTGAAATTTGAAATTTGAAATTTGAAATTTGAATTTGAAATTTGAATTTGAAATTTGAATTTCAAATTTTGAATCACAGTCCAAGTAGGATTCGAATTTGTTGTGGAAAATCCACAAGGTTTGAAATTCGAATTTGAGTTGGATTTGGAGAGGATAATCTTGTTAGAATCCTACTTGAATTTTGAATCCAAATCCCAACAAATAAGGGACGAAATTTTGAGGATAATCCTCATGAAAGATTTCGGATTTTGTGGATAAGATTCAAGGGAATATTCAAGCTTCAATCCTAGTTGAATTTGGTTTCTATCTCCTCCCAAAAGTGGCCGAAATTTTGGATCCCTAATCCTAGGAAATTCGGTTATTTTTGGATAAGGTTAAGATGAGATTTTGCTTGAGAAATCCTAGTGGAATTTTGATTCTCCCTTATCCTAAAAGTGGCCGAAAATTTGGAGGATTTTCTCCTTGTGAATTTCGGATTTTTTGGTTGGAAAAGGGAGATAAAATTCTAGCTAAAATCTTGTTAAGATTTGGATTGGATTTATCTAGAAAAACCGAATTTAATTGTGGAGATTCTCCCTTGGAAAATTCGGATTTTTTGGATTTGGATAAGGGAAAATATCTTTTCCTAGTCCAATTCAAATTCAGAGATTCACCTCATGCAGGTCTATAAATAGAGGTCCTGCCACTCCAGTTCTCTCAGACCACAGACTCTCAGGTGAGCAGGCTTATTGTTGCACAGCTCATCGTGACAATAAAGTTCTTTAGAGATCTGGGTGGTCGGAAGAAGACTAGCAGTGCTAGCATACCGATCGAGGTTCAGAGTGCCCACACACTCAGCCATTCGGGAATTGGAGAATAGTAGAGAAGGCTAGTTGGTTGAAACCTCCGGTCACTCTCCTCCTGTTCATTGGCGTCCTTGAGGTATGAGTTTTAATTGTTGTTGATTTATTGTATATGGCATCATGAGATATTTAACGATCTAAAAATTTTTATTGTTCCGCTGCGCCACTCTGATACGTTTTTTCCGGTTTATTTTCCTACAGTAGATATACCACTATATGTTTTGAAAGGTGCATTTAGATTGCCTAATGAAATGAGAAGTTATTCATATTCTTACTCTCTTCTTTAGTGTGGAGTAATTCTTAAAGTTTCGAGGACGAAACTATTTTTAGTGGTAGATATTTGTGACGCCTTAAATTTTATTTAAGGGTCAATATATAATTTAAATAAAATTAGTGTGCCAAAAAGTAATTAAAAATCTTTTGGAAACCCTAGGTTGGTTTCCTAGTCAAATTCCGCTCAAAAAGTCAACAATTTTAACTTCAAAAACCCTAAAATATTCAGCCATCACTTGGGATTTTTAATTAAAATTTAAATCCCACAAATCCAAGGAGGATTCAAATTCAAATTTCATTCCTTAAATATAAAGAAGAAATTCGGCTATAAAGTGTAGGAAATAAATGAGATTTTATTTGAATTAAAAGCTAGGTCAAAACTCAATCAAAATTCAAATTATTTTTTTTTCTTCAAAACTAATGGATAATTTTCAGCCACTTAAAGGGAAATAAGAGAGAAAACCCTAGTCTGAAAACAGCACAAAAACTTTCCCTTTTGCCCCTTAAAATTTTCGGCCAAACAAGGAAGAGAAAGGGAAAGAAAAACCTAGTATAAAAACCCTCTTTTAACTCTCGTTCACCCTTCCTTTCACTCTCAAAAATTTGGCCAGCCTCCCCTTGTTTCCTCTCCGAGTTTTCTCTCCCAAAACAACCCCAAAACAACAAACAAAAACCTACTTAAAGGCAGCTCAAGGATTTAACAAATTTTGAGACAAAAACAAGGTGAGAAATCAACTTTTTCCTTCCTTCTCCTTTTGATTTTAAATCTGAAATTTATATGGTTTTCTCTACTGTTTTCCCTACTGTTTTGAAGACCCCAACACTCACACAAATTCAGCCAAAAAGGAGACCAAGCATCAAAAATAGTGCAGCACAAACAAGGTGTGAATCTCTCTCTCGAACCCTAAAAATTTTGCCTCTTTGTTTCCCTTTCAAAAACCCTATTATCACATGTGTAAAATTTTATGTTTTTGTCAATTTGATTCTTGGGTTGTGTTAACCACATATAAATAAGGTCCTCCACAAAATTTCGTGATCATTGGATGAAAATTGAGTTGATTTGAGACTAATTGAAATTCGGACACAGAAAAACGGAAATCTGGAAAATTATCATATGAACAGTAAATTTGTGTCAGCCATAACTTGAGTTTTAAAAACGAATTTCGAGTGATTCTTGAACCTAAAATTAAATTCAAGATGTCCCCTAAATTCCTGCAAAATTTCAGAACCAAACTCATCCGTTTGCCTAGTCAAAATATTTTTCTAAGATAGGCGGACAGAACTGCCAGTTTTTGAACTGAAACTGAAACCCAGATTTTATGCCTGAAAACAACCCCTCGGTTTTTGGCCTAATTGAATAACCAAACGATGTCCAAAAATTATAAAAATTATATGGAATTAAATCTACGGATGTCTAGTTTAACATATTAAAAATTTAGAATTTTTGGGATTAAAAATAAATTAATATTGATTTTACAATCAGCCTAGGTCAGTCTGTCCATGTCCAGTAATATCCTAACTTAGAGTTTTTCACAAATTTTAAATCCCAAATGTTTATTAAACGTTTTGAAATCTTTTGTGGCACACTAAAATGATTGGATGATTATGTCTAGACCTAGACTGATCATATGTTGTGATTATAGGATTTATTTGACGTTCTTGCTGGATTTGTGGATCACATTATCGTAACGCTTGTGCGATAATCGAGGTAGGACGTTCTAGCCTTTTCTGGGAGTAGTCAAGTGTTTTAAATTTCCCTATTTTATCGATGGCATGCTGTTTTTCAGTTTATGAAATTATTATACTATTTTTGATGAAATAAACGCATGCAACGTGTTTTGTAATAAATGTGTATCTTAAAGCGTGTTTTGATTAATGACATAATATAACTTGGTAAATACCATCTTTCGAATAATCCGGTGAACATAATTGAGCTCTAGTTCACGATCATTGTAAATGATGCGTGCGTCCTAAAGTTGACGCCATGGGAGAAGGTCCCTAAACCTGCACAGGGCCGTTCGGCCTATTTAGACCGTAACGAGATGATCTAGGATAATTCAATTTGAGGCACGTATATTATAGCTACGACAAGTCCTCACTCAAAATATGATGGTTAATTTTAATGATTTATTATTTTAATAATGGGGCACGTATATTGCAGCTACGTTAAGTCCTCAGCAAAATAAAACGTGTATTAAAAATGTTTTTCATGAAATTGTTAATTATTTTTGTTGAAATGATTATTATGCCATGTATTCTTAAATTGTTGATTATCTTTGGAAACGAATATTATGTCATACTTTTAAATGTTACCTGTTTAATCCACCTTTGTTTCTGTCCTACTGAGCCAGCGCTCACGTCCCTTTTCTTTGTGATTTCAAAATGACTACTTCCAGGTGCAGGAGGTAGCTGTTCCGAAAATCGTTAAGCTATCCATTTCTACCGAAGATGATGCTATCCGTTTTCTTCATCTTCTTCTTTCTATTTCTCGTTCTGATGTAATGAGACCATAAGTTTGGACTTTATTTCACGTTATTTAAATTTCATGCTTGGGAATATTTTATGGTTGGTAATTTCTTTTGAAAACTGATTTTGTGTTTGATTTCCGCATTAAAAAGTATTTATTTTCTACTTTATTTTATTATGTGGTTATGATGCTACTTTATAATTAATTAGGCTTACCTAAATTATAATGTTGACCCGTTTTTCGTAATAAATGTTTTTCCTTAAATTTCGGGTTGATATTATGATTTGGCTGCCGTGTCACGTGTCTAACTTTTGGGCCGTGACATTAACCATATCCCTACTAGCACAAAGCACAGCCTACTTGTCAATCCAAGTAAGTTAGCTTTCTTTAAGTTAGTTAGCTATTTGTTTATACAAGGTTATTTATTTTGTAGGATATACGATGACTAGGCCACGACCTTAGCCATATAGACCGAGAGGACCGATTAGGGTATGGACTAGGCCCATAATCAGGCCCTCCATGTCCCAGTGACCAGTACATAGATTGTCGATGCCAGAGCCATTAGTGCCACAGGCTAGGGCACCGTCACCAGTTCGAGCACCACCTCCTCAACCGTTACTTAATCCACCATCGAGATAGACATCCTTGTTGTTAGAGGGCATCCATATGTAAGAGCCAGAGTTTCAACATGTGCTGCGTATGCTTTTCGAGGTAGTCATCCACCCACCTTCGAGGGAGGTCAACAAGAGATTACTACCAGAGATTAGCTACATGATGTGGAGATGATCATCTGCCAATGTGATATTGACGAAGATTACTAGGTCATGTTGGCAGTCGGTACATTCCATGGAGACACACGGATGTTCTGGGAATATTGTGACCAGGACATTCTGTTAGGGCTTAACTGGACTGAGTTTAGGCATATTATGATATAGCAGTTTTCGCCTATAAGCCCAGCACCAGTTCCAGGCCCCCTGGAGAGCAGGGTAGTAACGTCATCACCTGCCTTGCCCAGATACACATATATTAGAGAGTTTGTTCTCCGGGCAGAGAGACTATAGATGTTGCTTAGTGATACAGTCTTCATTTATGCAGTACGATTCGAGGAGAATATTGTAATGAGATGTCCCCTATCCAACCTCACTGATTAGGACTTTTGTGACATATTTTGGAAGGGGCTTATGATAAATTTATGACAGAGGGTAAACCCACTATATCCTCTAAGCTTACAAGAGTTTATAGTTACAATAGCTAAAGTAGAAGAAGAGCTATTGTTGGAGTGCATGGTGCATAATCGGCGTGAACAATTATTGCAAGAGCCAACGCTAGATCGTCTTTATAGACCACGGCCTATGGCTAATGACCATGAGGCTGGCCCATCTAGGTGAAGTGAGGGGACAAGTCCCAATAGAGGAACAACGCCATCTGAGACCAGGAATGGTTCGGATGAGAAAGAAGAGGATTCGGAAGAGTTTCCGATAGTTCCGGACCAACCAGGGGATTAGAAATAAAAACATATATGATGTATAAATGTATATATCTATATATGTACATGTATGACTGTATTGAAAGGCTATTTTGAGAAAAAGCGTTAAAGTTGATATGTATATGAAAGTTGTTAAATGATATGTTATGAAATTTTGATATGTTAAAATGATGTGATGTTGAAATTATATAGTGTTGATTTTTTTTTTTTTTTGCTTATATTGTAAAAATATGTTTGCTGAAAAACTAATGATTGATTTTCATGTGACTATAGGAAATAGAAAAAATGGTGAACATGCAAAACCAAAGAAATATGAGAGGGCGTCCTGTCCTTTTAGAAAGGGTTGATGAATTACAAGCCCTTTAGAAGCTCAGATGAAGGAAAATGTTGAGCTAAGGCAATGATTGGAGCAAATGGAATAGAGGCAAGGCCAAGAAGAAGGCCAAACCTCACAAATGGCTACAACTGAACAAGCAGTGCCACCAGTTATGCCCAAAGTAGTACTAGAACTCCAACCTCAACCTCGGGTAAATCAAGAGCCATTGTATGAATGATTTTAACAGATGAAGCCACCATAACTCAAGGGCTCTACAAACCCACTAGAAGCAGAGGAGTGGCTTTCTTTGATCCAAATGATCCTAGAATTTATGAATCTAATAGAATAAGAGAAGGTCATATGTGCATCCTTTGTGTTAAGGAAGGATGCAAGGTTTTAGTGGGACACCATCAAATTGAGAAGAAACATGGCCATGATGACATGGATAGATTTCTTAGAAGAATTTAATCAGAAGTACTATGACCCCGCGCTATTACGACCCCAACAGAGGGAGTTTGCAGAGTTAAAGTAGGGGAACATGACAGTGAGCGAAGTTTGCCAAAAGTTTGACCAACTGTCTCGAATATGTCCATAAGTCATCCTTACTGAGAGGGAAAAAATACAAAAGATGCTCGGGATGGTCTGCTCGACATCTCGACTTTGGTAGATAGTAGGTTAATGCCACCCACTACGGTGGCTAATTGTGTCAGTCGAGCTCTTAAAGCTAAGTACCATCTAGCTCGACAAAGGAAAGAAAAGGAGAAAATCTGGGATGCCAAGAAGAAGTAAAAAGTCTTAGCTAAAGCTGCTCAAGCAGGAACCCAGACTGGACAAGGTAGCAAGCCGAATCCGAATGTTAAGGTTGGATAGTCAAGCAAATCCTGGCCAATAGTCACAAGGCAAAAGAAAAAGAAATTTTGCCCTGAATCGAAATCAAAACAACCCGAATCTGAAACAAAGGATGAACAATAATGCCCTATCTATTGTTCGCGACTATGTTACATGCGGAAAGGGGCATACAGGCCAATGCAAATACACTCCAAACGCCTATTTCCAATGTGGAAGAGAGGGCCATTTTGCTAGAAACTCCCTCGAGAATCGACAAAATGTGCCAAGCACGTTGCAGCCATAGCAACAACATCCCCAAGCTCATACGCTACAGGCTAAGATTGAAGGGCCTTCAGAGATGCAAGAAAGACCGAAACGCTTGCCTCGTGCAGATGCTTAGGTCATGGTCTACACTAAAGAGGATGCGGAAGCTGGGATGTCTGGGATGTCCAATGTTGTGACAGGTCAGCTTTCTGTCACTAATCATTTGGCATTTGTTTTATTTGATTCTGGAGCTACACATTCATTTATTTCATACAAATTTAAGGACAGAATAGAATATCCTAAGGATAGCATGGGTATGACGTTTAGAATGGCTCTACCCTCAGGCGAAGTGTTGATGTCCAATTGCTGGTTACCTCATGTACCAATAATTATGGGAAATGGGGAGTTATATGCAGAATTGATCGTGATGAAGTTAGCTGATTACGACGTAATCCTAGGAATGGATTTCTTAGGAAAGTATCGAGCCACGGTTAATTGTTGGTAGCAAAAAATAGTGTTTCAACCCAACCAGGAAGATGGCTTCAAATATGCCAATTTGTCACGTAAAACGGGGAAGATGATGATCAATTCGATGAAAGCAAGAAGGCTAATTTAGCGGCTATGCTGCATGCTTAGCATATATAGTGGATGTGACGGAGGAGCAAAAGCTTCAATCTGAAGACGTTCCTATTTTCAACGATTTTCTCAATGTCTTCCCAAAAGAATTACCTAGACTACCGCTAGAACGAGAAATCTCTTTTGAAATCAAATTGATGCCAAGAACTGCACTTATCTCAAAGGCGCCATACCGAATGGCACCGGTGAAGCTGAAGGAAATACAAGTGTAATTAAAAATGCTTCTTGACAAAGGATTTATACGTCCAAGCTACTCCCCATAGGGTGCTCCAGTATTGTTCATAAAGAAGAAGGATGGAATGTTTGGCACGTATATCGATTATCAGGAGTTGAACAAGGTTACGATTAAGAATACGTATCTATTGCCTAGAATTGACGACTTGTTCGATCAACTCAAAGGCGCAGCAGTATTCTCCAAAATCGATCTGCGATTAGGATATCATCAGCTGTGGATCAAGGAGAGTAATATTCTGAAGACAGTGTTTAGGACCCATTACGGTCATTACAAATTTCTTTTGATGCCGTTTAGGTTAACAAATGCGCCAGCTACGTTTATAGAGCTGATGAATCGAGTCTTCAAGGAATTTGTAGATAAGTTTGTCATTGTGTTTATCGATAACACTTATATATTCAAAAACTCATGAGGAGCATGAGGAACACCTAAGGATCGTTCTTCAAATGATAAGGAAGCACCAACTCTATGCAAAATTCTCTAAGTGTGAATTTTGGCTAGATAGAGTACATTTCCTAAGACACGTAGACTCCAAAGAACGAATCACTATAGATCCTACTAAAGTTGAGGCGATCAATGAATGGCCTGCACCTACGAACGTGATCGAAATACGGAGTTCTTAGGTTTAGCCGGCTATTATAGGAGATTTATAGAGGGATTCGTACGACTCACTGCACCTCTCATGGCTCTTACGCGTAAGGAGAGAAAGTATGAGTGGACTGAGGAGTGCGAAATGAGCTTCCGAGAGTTAAAGAAGTGACTAATAAGCACACTAATCCTTAGACTTCCTACTGAAGGGGAGATGTTTGTGATATATAGTGATGCTTCAAAAATGGGATTAGGAGCCATCCTGATGCAAGGTGACAAGGTGATAGCATATGCTTCACATCAATTAAAGGATCATGAGAAAAATTATCCCACGCACAATCTAGAACTTGCCGCAGTAGTGTTCACACATAAGATCTGCCGACACTATTTATATAGAGCTCAGTGCCAGATCTATACTAACCATCAGAGCTTAAAGTACTTCTTCACACAGAAAGAGTTAAATATGTGGCAGAGGAGATGGTTGGAGCTGGTAAAGGATTATGATTGTGAGATCTTCTACCATCCCAGAAAAGCCAATCGGTTTGTGGATGCGTTAAGTAGAAAATCTGCTGTTTCGTAGCAACTGCCGATAGAGAAACTGCCAAGGCCATTGTAGTAGGAGAACAACTTGTTGAAGATGGAACTGATATCTAGAAAATTGGCTGCACTTCAATTAGAGTCATCGTTATTCGAGGACATTAGAGAGGCTCAAAAATGAGAACCAAATCTAACAAGTCCTCGAGAAGGGGTGTCCAAGGATGAATTAATCTTGCATCAGGGAAGAATTTATGTTCCCGATAATAAAGGATTAAGAAGGCAGATTATGGTAAAAGCTCACGAGACACCATATTCAGTGCGTTCTAGAGCAAGTAAGATGTTCCAGGATTTAAAGTTACAATTTTGGTGGAAGGGGATGAAGAAGGACATTGCGAAGTTCATGAGCCGATACATGATGTGCCAAAGAGTTAAGGCCGAACACCGACATCCAAGCGGAAAATTAGAGCCGTTAGAAATTCTCAAATGGAAATGAAAACATATAACGATGGACTTTGTAGTAAGATTATCGAAAACCCAAGAAGACTACGATGCCATTTGGCTTAAAAAAAACAGCAAGGTTCATCGCAGTGAAAATGACTTTTTCACTGGAAAAGTTAGCAAACCTTTATGTAGCCCATATCGTTAGGTTATATGGTGTTCCTAAGTCCATTGTATCGGATCACGATAAACGATTCACTTCAAATTTCTGGAAGTGCGTGCAAGAAACCATGGGAACGGAATTGCATCTGAGTACAGCTTTTCATCCATAGACGAACGGGCAATCTGAACAAACAATCCAAACATTAGAAGACATACTTCACGTGTGTATAATAAATTTTCTAGGAAACTGGGACGAAAAACTTCCATTGGTAGAATTTTCATACAATAATAGCTACCAAGCTTTTATAGGAATGGCGTCCTATGAAGCTTTATATGGAAGGAAGTGTAGATCACCCATCCACCGGTACGATCTATAAGAAAAGTAGCTGCACAAAACAGATTTTATGCAAGAAACAACTGATGCAGTTGCAAAAATATGGTGATGAATGAAGATTACGCAGAGTTGATAGAAGAGTTATGCAGATAAATGATGAAGATCCCTAGAGTTTAACAAAGGGGATTTCATATTCTTAAGGGTTTCACCAATGAAAGGAATAATGTGTTTCGATAAGAGAGGAAATTGAGTTCGAGATATATTGGACCATTTGAAATTATCGAAGGCATTCGAAAGATGGCCTATAAGTTGGCATTACCTCTAGAAATGTCGGTAGTACATAACGTGTTCATGTATCTATGTAGCAAAGTACATATCAGATCCATCCCATATACTGAAACATGAACCAATTCAGACCTAGGAAGATCGACATATGAAGAGTGGCCTATTCAAATTTTGGCACGAGAAGAAAAGTATTAAGGAACAAGATGATCCCATTAGTCAAAGTTTTGTGGAAAAATCACAACGTCGAAGAGGCTACATGGGAGTGCGAGGATGAAATCAAGGAATTGTACCCCTATTTGTTCTAAATTTTCAAGGATGAAAATTTTATAAGGGTATGTGATGCCCCGAGCCCTCAGTGGTCCGAACCGTCACTAAAACTTGCTTACTTTTACTTGCTTTAAAAGATACTTATACTTTCTTGAATTGATACTTAACTAGATATCATAAATTTAGGGATATTTTTTGAACATGTATGTATTTACTGTATACGTATTTACTATTTAAAATACTATTTAATGATTACTATTTAAAAATACTATTTAACAGTTACTATTTAAAAATACGGTTTACAATTATTATTCAAAAATACTATTTAACAGTTACTATTCAAAATTACTGTTTAGCGATTACTATTCACAAATACTGTTTGATAGTTACTATTCAAAATACTATTTAACCATTACTATAAATACTGTTTGATAGTTACTATTTAAAATACTATTTAACCATTACTATTCAAATACTGATACTCAAATTTGTCGAAGATAAACTTGCGGTGTCTCCATACCCTTGCCCTCACATCCACCTCCGCCGCCACCATCGCCCATTAGGGTTTAAGTCGTAGGACGCTTACCTACAGTATGAACACACTACGTGAGCTTTACGCTCAGTAAGTACAACATGTTTACCGTAAAACATGTTTAAACATAGAACATACTTAAAATCATATAACATATCAGGTACCAACATATACCGTATTAACATATCACATAACAAATCATCATATAACATATCAACGAACATGAACCTTTACATAACATGTGCATCACAGAAACATCGTGTACTGAGTGCATCTTACTGTCTCTAAATGCATGATGAACTATAATTAATGCATGATCTGGTAATGTTCATTTATGCTTCAATGTTTCCCTTTCTTTTTCTTGTCTATTTAGGGCCCGTGTATCAGTACCATGTGTGCACAGACCATCGGTAACGCCCGTGGTTAAAAACCTAGAAAGCCATCGATGGATGCTCAACTTTCTGCTTTAACTTACTTTAAAACCCTTTCGACTGAAAGAGCTGGTACAACACACCTAAAATTTCCATCTTGTTTATCTTTTCTAGCCACATGCTTTTCTAAGTTGTCCATAATCCTACATGGTAGGGACGTATGGCATCTAACTTGCTCTTTCATCAATCTACTTGATTGTGAAACGATATGCTCTTAAATATGCGGTACAACATCGTGTGCATGGCATACATATTTTTAACATACTGTAAAATATCATTTAACATCATTTTATTCATGCTGTAGGTGGAGTTGTACTTACTCAGATTGCAGAGATTGCATAATCACGCCTTTAACAATTTACAGGTGACCGCCTGTTATCAATAACATTCCTTATCAGTATGTTCGTAGAGTCACTAATACTGTTAGTGACTATTCTAGTGTTTCTATGTGGTACCGAGGCCCATCGGTATGTTATTGGCCTACTATGGGGATTTGTTGTCTAACTCGTATCATGTTTGATTAATCGTGTACTTGATAGATTAACCATTGTTCCTCATAGTGTTGTTAAAAACACGGTCCTTGACTGGTTTACCGCTCAGTCAACTGACTGGTTACCTCGCGTGTTGGTAACTAAGTAGTCTACTGGGTTACTATGCATAAACTAGTATAGTAACCGACTGGGTTACTTTGTTTGTTGGGGTGTGGTAGCCTACTGGGCTACTATTCCTTGTTTGGTGTAATGGCCCGCCAGACCACTATGGCTCGTTTGGGGTAGTAGCCTACCGGGCTACTAAGGCTTGTTTGATGTGGTAACCTATCGGGCTACACACACCATTTCTCTTTGAAAAAAGTGTAGGTTGACTTAAAAATTCTTGGGAAAAATTCTTTATTTTGAAACCATCTCCTTATCACCCCATTGGAAGGTGGGGGACGTCTTTATTAAAACCATGTTTGTATTTTTAAAGTGTTAAAACACATTTTATTTTGAAGAGTATAAATCACATTTTTAAAGTTACTCTTTAAAGGTGGTTTTTAAACTATTTTTGAAAACCATTTTGAAACTTGATTGAAACGACTTTGTTTGTGATTTTGGCGAACATGAAAGTTTTCATCCTCGACAAGATGAACAAATCTTATGTTCACCTTGGAGCCTAAATCCAACTCAAATGGTTCTTAATTTCATTAAACCCGTGGGCTTGTGCCCAGTTTTTTGAAATATTCCCAGTTTTACGTCTCTGTAAATACGACTCTGTTTGAGGCCCGAAACGGCCAACTTTTTAAAACACACGTAAGTTATCTCAAAGGTTTCGACGAGATCTACAACTTGCATGTTGAGCCTGAAGTCTGGTTCAGAATTTAAGGGGTTCATTTTTAATAAAATCTGAGACTACTGTCTGGGTTCGGATTCTGTTTCCAGTTTTGTTCCCAGTTTGGACACCGAGTAAAAAACACTTTAAAAACCTATCCTAGTGTCATTTTTGGCCGAGGGCTAAACGACCGTATAGCATCACACACATAATAGCCATTCGTAAAAATTGTAAACATAACCACAACCACATAAACTTAAAAATGGAAACTTAAGGACTCAAATTTCATCTGTGTTGGCTTCTCATCGCAGTCTAATTTTATACTGCTGTGTTCAGTCCTTTCTCGGTAGTGTTCCAATTTTCACCCGAAAATTAGATTTCTGAATCCGATTTTTATACTACAAATTCTTGATTGTTTTATACTGTCTAAGAGCCCATTATCAGTCTAATTTACTGTTCACATCCTATACTATGGTTGTGTCTATACTGTGTTGTCCTTTTACACGCAAACCGAGGCGTTCCTGGGTGAAATTTCAAATACAGTCTCTCTTGACTAATTTGAAAGTGCTGATTCCATTTTTATTAGTTTTACGTCCATCAGAGGTCTTCTGGACTAATTTTCAGGATCTGTGTGACCCCACCTCGAAAAACGTGTCAGGTGCCCGATTGATTAATTTGGACATTCTGAGTCCAAATATATCAGTTTCAGAGCGAGTAAAGGTCGTCTCGACCCTCATCCTAATACTGCATATCTCTCAACTAAAATTCTCATTTTGTGCTACTAGATTGAGTCTACTAACCATTCATATATTAGTTTTAGGTCAATTTAAGGCCGTCTTGGCCAATAAGTTGATACTACGATTCTTATTATTTACTATTATCTGTCTTTCGCTTAATTAACCAGTCTGAGTGGTCTGACTCTGATTTTGTCGGTCTCTAGGTGAGAAGAGGTCATCTAGACCATTTTCTTGATACCATACCCTTGCTAGGGTTATCTCTTGTTATCGTGCTCAGATGTTTGGTCTGAGCGTTCTGGTGATCTGTTCACCAATCTTGTGTCAAGAAATGGTCGTCCGGACCAGTTTCCTGATACTGCGTGTCTCTGTCACGGCCCAAAATTTAGACACGTGACACGGCAGCCAAATCATAATATCAACCCGAGATTTAAGGAAAAACATTTATTACGAAGAGCGGGTCAACATTATAATTTAGCTAAGCCTAATTATTTATAAAGTAGCATCATAACCACATAATAAAATAAAGGAGAAAATAAATGCTTTTTAATGCGGAAATCAAACACAAAATCGGTTTTCAAATGAAATTACCAACCATAAAATATTCCCAAGCATAAAATTTAAATAACGTGAAATAAAGTACGAACTTAAAGTCTCATTACATCAGAACGAGAAACATAAAGAAGAAGATGGAGAAAACGGATAGCATCATCTTCGGTAGTAACAGATATCTCAACGATTTTCGGAACTGCTACCTCCCGCACCTGGAAGTAGTCATTTCGAAATCACAAAGAAAAAGAGACGTGAGCACTGGCTCAGTAGGACAGAAACAAAGGTGGGTTAACAGATAACATTTAAAAATATGGCATAATAATCATAACAAAAAAATAATCAACAATTTTGTGAAAAACATTTTTAATGCAAGTTTTATTCTGCTGAGGACTTAGCGTAGCTGCAATATACGTGCCCCAATATTAAAATAATAAATCATTAAAACAAACCATCATATTATGAGTGAGGACTTGTCGTAGCTATAATATACGTGCCTCGAATTTGAATTATCCTAGATCATCTCGTTATGGTCTAAATAGGCCGAACGGCCCTGCGCAGGTTTAGGGACCTTCCCCCATGGCGTCAACTTCGGGACGCACGCATCATTTACAATGATCGTGAACTAGAGCTCAATTATGTTCACCGGATTATTCAAAAGATGGTATTTACCAAATTATATTATGCCATAAATCAAAACACGTTTTAAAATACACATTTAATTACCAAATACGTTGCATGCGTTTATTTCATCAAAAACAATATAATAATTTCATAAACTGAAAACAGCATGCCATTGATAAAACAGGGAAATTTAAAACACTTGACTACTCCCAGAAAAGGCTTGAACGTCCTACCTCAATTTTCGCACAAGCGTTACGATAACGTGATCCATAAATCCAGCAAGAACGTCAAATAAGTCCTATAATCACAACATATGATTAGTCTAGATCTAGACATAATCATCCAATCATTTTAGTGTGCCACAAAAGATTTCAAAACTTGTAATAAACATTTGGGATTTAAAATTTTTTGAAAAACTCTAAGTTAAGATATTTCTGGTCATGGGCAGACTGACCTAGGATGATTGTAAAATCAATATCAATTCATTTTTAATACCAAAAATTCTAAATTTTTAATATGTTAAACTAGACATCCATAGCTTTAATTCCATATAATTTTTATAATTTTTGGACATCATTTGGTCATTCAACTAGGCCAAAAACAGAGGGTTGTTTTCAGGCATAAAAATCTGGGTTTCAGTTTCGGTTCAAAACCTGGCAGTTTTGTCTGCCCATTTTAGAAAAATATTTTGACTATGCAAACGGATGATTTTGGTTCTGAAATTTTGAAGGCATTTAGGGGACATCTTGAATTTAATTTTAGGCTCAAGAATCACTCAAAACTCGTTTTTAAAACTCAACTTATGGCTGACACAAATTTACTGTTCATATGGTAATTTTCCAGATTTCCGTTTTTCTGTGTCCGAATTTCGATTAGCCTCAAATCAATTCAATTTTCATCCAATGATTACGAAATTTTGTGGAAAATCTTATTTATATGTCATTAACACAACCCAGGAATCAAATTGACAAAATCATAAAATCTTACACATATGATAATAGGGTTTTTGAAAAGGGGATCAATGAGGCAAAATTTTAGGGTTTGAGAGAAAAATCACACCTTGTTTGTGCTGCCCTATTTTTTATGCTTGGTCTCCCTTTTGGCTGAATTTGTGTGAGTATTGGAGTCTTCAAAACAGTATGGAAATAGTGGAGAAAATCATATAAATTTCGGATTTAAAATCAAAAGGAGAAGGAAGGAAAAAATTTGATTTCTCACCTTGTTTTTGTCTCAAAGTTGTTGAATCTTTGAGTTGCCTTTTGGTAGGTTTTGTTTGCTGTTTTGGGTGTGTTTTGGGAGAGAAAATTCAGAGAGGGGAGAGGGGAAAGCTGGCCGAAATTTTGAGGGTGAAAGGAGGGGTGAATGAGAGTTAAAAGGGGGTTTTTATACTAGGTTTTTCTTTCCCTTTCTCTTCCTTATTTGGCTGAAAATTTTAAGGGGCAAAAGGGAAAGATTTTGTGCTGTTTTGAGGCTAGGGTTTTCTCTCTTATTTCCCCTTACGTAGCCGAAAATTATCCCTTAGTTTTTAAGGAAAAATAATTTGAATTTTAATTGAGTTTTAACCTAGCTTTTAATTCAAATAAAATCTCCTTTATTTCCTACACTTTATGGCCGAATTTCTTCTTTATATCTAAGGAATGAAATTTGAATTTGAATCCTCCTTGGATTTGTGGAATTTAAATTTAATTAAAATCCCAAGTGATGGCCGAATATTTTAGGGTTTCTTTTTGAAGTTCAAATTGTTGACTTTTTGAGCGGAATTTGACTAGGAAACCAACCTAGGGTTTCCAAAAGATTTTTAAATTAATTTTTGGCACACTAATTTTATTTAAATCATATATCGACCATTAAATAAAATTTAAGGCGTCACAGTCTCACACATTCATACACATAATAGGGTAGATCGGGTTCACTGTCGATCACCCCTTTCATTGCAATAATAGTACTTAAACAGTACTGTATCTGTTTAATCTATTCAACTGAAAAATGTACTGTATTTTTCCAACTTAAGTACTCATTACATAGTAATTAGGTTTCATGCATTTTGAGGGTCTATGTAACAGCTTTCTGCCCATTACACGGCCTTTAACACAGCCTTTTACACGGGCGCGTATAAGGCAATGCGGGCATGTATACCCCGGACACGGGTGTGTACCAGTTGAAATTCTTCAACACGGCCCTATTTCGAAACATGGCCTTTTACACGTTCATTTACCTGAGTGGTACATGGCCTCTTATGTAGGAAATAAAATGGTAAAAACGTATCAGAGTGGCGCAGCGGAACAATAAAAATTTTTCAAGATCGTTAAATATCTCATGATGCCATATACAATAAACCAACAACAATTTAAACTCATACCTCAGGGACGCTAATCTGCAGGAGGAGAATGATCAGAGGGCTTCAACCAACTAGCCTTCTCTACTATTCTCCAATTCCCGAATGGCTGAGTATATGGGCACTCTGAACCTCGATCAGTATGCTAGCACTGCTAGTCTTCTTCCGACCACCCAGATCTCTAAAGAACTTATTGTCATGGTTAGTTATGCAACAATAAGCCTGCTCACCTGAGAGTCTGTGGTCTGAGAGAACTGGAGTGACATGACCTCTATTTATAGACTTGCATAAGGTGATCCTCTGAATTTGAATTGGACTAGGAGAAGATTTTCTCCCTTATCCACTCACAAAATCTGAATTTTCTAGGGGCAAATCCCAACCAAAAATTCATCCAATCTTGGAGATTATCCAATCCAAATTCAAACAAGATTTTAACTTGAAATTATCTCCTCATTTATCCATAATAACCGAATTTCCCTAGTGCCAAAGTCATGACTAGATTCAGCCATTAAAAGTTAGAAGAATCAAAATCCAAATAGGATTTTCTAGCTTGAATTCGATCTCACCCTTATCCACTAAAAAATCTGAAATTCTCTTTGGATTTATCCAATAAATTTCATCCACTTTAGGGAGGAGAGAATCCAAATTCAACTGGGATTGAAACTTGAATTTTTCCCTGCATCCTTATCCACAAAAACCAAAAATCTCCTGGAGGATTTTCCTCAACAAAAATTTGGCCACTTGTGATGGAATTGGGATTCAAAATTCAAGTAGGACTCAAACAAGATTTTCCTCTTCATAATCCAACTCAAATTCAAATTCTAGTCTTGTGGAATTATCCACAAAGAATTCGAATTCCACTTGGACTGTGATTCAAAATTTGAATTTCAAATTTCAAATTCAAATTTCAAATTTCAAATTTCAAATTCAAATTTCAAATTTCAAATTTCAAATTTAAATTTCAAATTTCAAATTTCAAATTTCAAATTTAAATTTCAAATTCAAATTTCAAATTCAAATTTCAAATTTCAAATTTCAAAATTGACAAACAGTTGTATTTCAAATTCTTGTTCTCATAGATAATTTTCTACAACTCCAATTCAATCTCAAATAAAATCATGGAAACTTTATTTGGAGTTTGAATAATTATGTACTCTATTATCCAAAACAAAATATGAATTCAACCGGAGAGAATCTTGTCCACCATCTTAATCCTATGTCAACACCATCCATGTATAATCAACCAGCCAATAAGCATACACATATCAATTTGTCAATCGTTAAGGAATTATGTGGAGCTAGTAGAGGGACCAATTGGACATATATAATCGGGCTCCCGTAAATCCATATGATCATCATTTTTTATTGAGAAACTCAATCATATAATCACTAATTTCAGAGTCACACCACTATAAACCTGAAACTAAACTCTCAATTATATACCATATTATGTAAGCCTGTGACAAGCTATTGTCCAATGACCTTGTCATGTATGCAGAACCCACATATGATATCCATGATCAGCCTTAGGTCAAAGTCCGTTCAATCCTACTAATCAGGCTACCTTAAAGTTCTATTATACTACCGAATAAGAAAATGTTTATTCACCATATGTGAATAAGAAGTCATCCGCCCAGCAGATGACTCAAGGTCTTGTGCATTTTCATATCTAGTATAATGCCTTTAAGAGAATACCCTTAACTCCTTATTAGAGCTATGATTCTGATATCTGTAAATAAACCCTTCATCATATACAAGTCACGCACCCAACGAACCGGTCTATAAGCTTACTACCTCTGAGATGCTTTAGCCATTGGAACATCAAAGTACACAAGTCATATACATGAAGTAATTCATTCACTCAGGATTAAGGTTACTGCACAATGAACATCAAAAGCAGATTGATCCACTCATAGTGGACTATGTAGATCAATCACGCTTTAATGTTGTTCTTTGACGTAATCTTACATACATCTACTTGTCCTCTCTCCACGTGCCCTCTAATGTCGACTTCCTCGAATCCTTGCAAGTCTGGAAGACCCAGTTCGTGTATCCTATGGGTGTCAGGTCCCCTCCAGAATACACCAGCATATAATCCCTCATTCTCTTAAGATACTTGAGTACATGCTTTACTACTTGCCAGTGCTTGGTTCCAGGATTCGCTTGATATCAATTCATCATACCTACTGCAAAACATATGTCCGGGCGAGTGTAAAGTATAGCGTACATAAGGCTACCCACAGCGGATGCATAAGGGACCTTACTCATATGCTCTCTTTCTTCCGATATCTTTGGACAGTCATCCATTGAAAGAGTTAGATCGATAATAAAAGGTTGTGAACCTTTCTTAGCCTCTTGCATTGCATATTTGTCAATTATTTTATTTATGTATGAAGCTTGGGATAATGCTATCATTTTGTTCTTTCGATCTCTAAAGAGACGAATGCCTAGAACATAATTAGCTTCTCCCAAGTCCTTCATGTCAAACTGTTGGTGCAGTCAAAGCTTGACCAATGATAAGTTCCCTAAATCATTCCCAATGAGTAGTATATCATCGACATAGAGTACCAGAAAAACCACTTTTCCATCCTTAATACGTTTATAAACATAGGGTTCATCAACGTTTTACTCAAAACCAAATGTCTTGATCGCTTGATCAAATTTCTGGTTCTATGAGAGGGATGCTTGCTTTAATCCATAAATGGATCTAAGCAACTTGTAGACTTTTGTTTCTTGGCCTTTTGCTACGAACCCTTCGGGCCGTATCGTGTAGATACATTCCTTAAGATGGCCATTCAAGAATGTCGTCTTGACATCCATTTGCCAAACCTCATAATCGAGAGCTGCAGCAATGGACAAGAGAATACAGATTGACTTCAGCATAGCAACAGGCGAAAAGGTTTTATCATAATCGATTCCAACCTTTTGCGTGTACCCCTTTGCAACTAGCCTAGCTTTGAAAGTTTCCACTCTCGCTTCCGCATCCTTCTTTCTTTTGTAGACCCATTTGCATCCAATGGGTTTTATCCCATCCAACAAATCTACAGGTTCCCAAACATAGTTGGATTTCATAGAATCCATCTCATTGTTCATAGCCTGTTTCTAAGATTTAAAATCAACATCATTTATAGCTTCATCATAGGTGACCGGATCATCCTTATGCTCATGAGCCTCGGCCTGTTATACCTCAGCATCATGAAGAAATTAGGTTTCTTTGAAACCCTCCCACTATGACGAGGCACCCTAAATTGTTGATCGTCTACAGGTCTTTCACCAGAACTCGAACTTGCGTCCAAGATCAAAACCTATGGAGTAGTTCTTTTACCTGATAACTCCTCTAGCACCACTTTGCTTCGAGGCTTTAAGTCATTCATATGACTTTCTCCAAGAATGTTGCATGGGTTGATACAATGACTTTTTGTTCCTTTGGGTTATAGAACAGACCTCCTTTAGTTCCCTTTGGATACCCTACAAACATGCACAATTTTGATCTTGGTTCCAACTTCTTCGCACCCCCATCCAGTACATGTGCCGGGTAGCCCCATATTCTCATATGTCCAAGGGAGGGCTTTCTGCCATGCCACAATTCATACGGAGTCCTAGGAATTGACTTGCTTGGAACCTGGTTCAGAATATAGTACGCCGTTTGTAAAGCATATCCCTAAAATGATAGCGGCAGCATTGAATAACTCATCATGGATCGTACCATATCCAACAAGGTCCTGTTTCTCCTTTCGACTACACCATTCTGTTGTGGAGTACCAAGTGCAGTCAATTTGGATAATATCCCATTCTTTATAAGATGTCCTAGAAATTCGTCGGGAGGTATTCACTACCTCGATTAGATCGAAGTGTCTTTATGGATTTATCCAATTGCTTTTCCACTTCCGCATAATACTCTTTGAACTTGTCAAAGGTTTCGCTCTTGCGGTGCCTCAGAGACACATATCCATACCTCGAGTAATCATCTATAGAGGAGACATAATACTCGAACCCTCCTCGTGCTGTAATGTTCATGGGGCTGCATACATCAGTGTGCACAATTTCTAAGAGCTCCTATGCCCTAGTACCCTTAGCTCCAAAAGACCTCTTAGTCATCTTTCCCTCTAGACAAGACTCACATTGAGGAAGACATACCTCCTCTAGATATTCTAGAGGACCGTCTTTCACTAATCTTTGAATCCTATCCTGATTAACATGACCAAGTCTTAAATGCCAAAGATACGCCTTGTTAGAGTGAGAAACTTTCAACCTTTTAGAGTTATCTATTAATTCAGTGTCAAGCAGTGAGTACATCTTTGGTTTGATTAAATATAGGTTTCTATCCATCCATCCAGAACAGATAAAAGACTTATTTCTATGAATATCAACTCTTTTACTAAAAGAAACTGAATAGGAATCCTTTGTTAAACAAGCTACCAATATAAGGTTCTTCCTAAAATTAGGAACATAAAAACAGTCTTTCAATAAAATAAACCTAAATTCATCAAAGTAAAGATAAATATCTCCCACTGCCTCAGCCACCACCAAGCTACCGTCTCTAGTCCGCAACGAGAGGCTCCTATCATGTAGATTTCTCGTTTACACGAACCCCTGCATAGAAACACAAACATAATTAGTGGCGCCCGAATCAATGACCCAAGTGTCTTTTGATTCTTCCACCAAACATGCTTCTAAATAGTGAAGTTCCTTACCTTCCTTGCCCTTGGCGGCTAGGATTTCCCAGCAAGCTTTCTTGAAGTGACCTACCTTCCCACAGTGAAAGTACTTGGATTTTTTAGAGTCCTTGGGCTTTTTGTTCTTCTTCTTCTTCTTCCCATTCGAGACAGGAGGATTAGAAGAACTGGAAGCCACTTGCTTCTGATTTGGCCTCTTCCTCTTCCATGAGGGTTTGGAAGATTTTGCCAAATTGGCCTCTCCTTTGGGGTTGGACCGCATCCCCATCCCTGATCATCTGCTCATAAGCTTAGAGTTGCTTTATGAGCTCGGTTAGTCCTAACTCTGTTGTCGCTAGATTGTATGTGGCCTTAAACCCTATAAAATCTTTAGACAGAGTTTTGAACACCATCTCGATATGGGTGTTGTAGTCTAACTCAGCACTGTTCTCGACAGCCTCAGCGAAGAATCCCATTAGAGTGATCATATGGTCCTTCACCGGAGTACCCGCCTTTTGCTTAGAGTTCATAATGCTAGTCATAGTGGACTGTCGAGCCAATTTTTCTTGGCCTTCGAACATGTCCTCCAGATTTTCCATTATCTCCCCAGTAACTTGATAAGTCTCATGCTGTTTTTGTATAGCACTCGTCATGCTAGCCATAATGTAGCATCGTACTATCTCATTGGATTCTCTCCAACGAGTATAGGCAACCGGGACCTCCTCAAGCGATGTGTCAGGTTTGGGCCCTGGTGGGCATGGTTCGTCCAATACGAACTTGTGTCTCTCACAGCTGAGAACTATCAACAGATTTCTTTTCCAACCTTTATAATTATCGTCATTCAGTTTATTCTCAGTAAGTATTGAAATGAGGGGTGTCGGTGACATTTTGAACTGAAATGAAATTATATTAGACATCATTACAAAGCCCAAGCAAATATATAGATAATTTAGCAAGTAAAACATACAAGTATGTTCTTACATGAAACTTGAAAAAAGCATGTAGCATTGCAACGGTAATTCTCAGCACCTATTGCCCTAAGCCACCGAGGGGTGGTCATGAAACAAATAGCCGAAACATGGACCCCGTCCAATTAATATATGTTGCCTTAAATCCTCCAAGGTTAAGACATATATTAATAACCGCTTATTTGGCCACTAGTTTAGTTAACATAGCTTCTAGGGAAGGTTAATAACTAAACGAATCTTGAGTGTATAACCATTGTTTACGTAGCCTGATCCACGTCCTACCAAGCCACCGAGGGGTGGTCATGAATAAGATCGTACCCGAACACGTTTTCCACATAGGAGATCCAATCTAGTATACCGGCGGCAGTAAACACCTACCGAGGGGTGTGGTCATGGCAGAACTGACGTGAGGCGTTACCATGCTTTCACATATGGATCAACAATGGAGGCCGTGGGTTTTGTTTGAAACCCTCTCCTACTCAATATTTTGAAAAACATACAAGTTTTGACAAATTATGTATGATCAATATAATATGAGCGACACTTACCTATCCTATATGATATGTTATCAAATATACATATAAAATATCCATCAACACATTTTTATACATCCATGACATATCACAGAAAAAATAATTGACAGAACAACCAAGCCATGGTTCCATCCTAGAACAAAGAAAATGAAGATTACAAAATTCCATCCAAAGCATTCTTTGGGACTTAAATTTTGTTCCGTCTTCTTGTATCCATCTTTATATAGCCTCTCCATTTATTTCTCATCCCATGAATCATCTAAAATTTAAATCCCAAAATTTAAATTTCAAATTCAAATTCCAAATTCGAATTTTCAAATTTAAATTTCAAATTAAAATTTTAAAAAAATTTTAAACATCATGTGTAATAATACGTAATTTCAAAAATTTAAAATTTTTAATTACATATTTTTAAACATGATTTAAAATTAAATCTCAAATCTCAAATTTCAAAATCAAAATTTTTTGATTTTTGAACCGTTGCCCCCACCGCCCCCGGAAGCTGCCGTGGGCAACCCCCAGCCCCCGAGGGGCTAGCAGCTCACAGGCGCCCCTTGTGCAGCCTAGGCAGGCTGCAGGCTTGGCCTACAGCCCCAGGCTACATGTCTAGGCTGGGCGCAGCAATCGGCAGGCTGCAGGCAGCGCCTACAGCCACAAGCTGCATGCCCAGGCTGCGGCTAGCCTTGGGAGGGCCACGGCCACCCTCGGCTGCAGGCCAAGCCTGTGACCGTGAGTGGTCATGACCTGTACAGGGGCTGCCGCAGCCCCATCCTGGCCGAGGGTAAGGGCTGCAGCCCCATCAAAGCCCGATGGCCTATCCTGAGGGGTTGTTTCTCGATTTTCATGCCATATTCCAATTTACCCATTAGGATCTCCAAAAATTAATTTGAATCCCAATTAAATTGAAATTTTCCACACAATCAAAATTTCAACCTTTAAATTAAATTTAACTTTTGGAAAAAATAAATTACGGTCTTCAATCTTCGATCTCCTCCAAGAATAATTACATAAAAAAATCCTAAACCGTTTCTGGTGTACAAAAATTCTAACCATAATAATTCTAAGAGACAAAAATTAAAATCCATGAAAAAATTACAGTATTAATAAACTGCTCCCATGGTTATATAAAAATTCCTAGATACAATTTTCTAAATTCTAAGGAACCATAAACGGCATAAACAAGCATGCTTATAATAATTTAAAAATTTAAAATAACCTCATACTACATATATAATCCATGATAACAACATAAAGGAATCCTAGAATGCCACTCTCTAAATATCAAATCCACACATAAATAAAAATGACTAAGTAATTATCTAATATATATATATGGCATAGTCATGAGATGACTCTGATACCAATTGTAGGAAATAAATTGATAAAAATGCATCAGAGTGGCGTAGCGGAACAATAAAAATTTTTCAAGATCATTAAATATGTCATGATGCCATATACAATAAACCAACAACAATTTAAACTCATACCTCAAGACGCCAATCTGCAGGAAGAGAATGATCGGAGGACTTCAACCAACTAGCCTTCTCTACTATTCTCTAATTCCCAAATGGCTAAGTGTGTGGGCACTCTGAACCTCGATCGGTATGCTAGTACTACTAGTCTTCTTCCGACTACCCAGATCTCTAAAGAACTTATTGTCACAGTAAGTTGTGCAACAATAAGCCTGCTCACCTGAGAGTCTGTGGTCTTAGAGAACTGGAGTGGCAGGACCTCTATTTATAGACTTACATGAGGTGATTCTCTGAATTTGAATTAGATTAGGAGAAGATATTCTCCCTTATCCACAACCAAAAAATCTAAATTTTCCAAGGGGAAAGTCCCAACAAAATTTCGGCCAATTTAGGATTATCCAATTCAAATCTAAACAAGATTTTAACTTAAATTTTATCTCCCTTCTTTTAACCAAAAAATCTGAAAATCCAAGGGGAAAATCCCAACAAAATTTCGGCCACTTTAGGATAAGGGAAGAATCAAAATTCCACTAGGATTTTCAAGCTTGAATCTTATCTCATCCTTATCCAAAATAACCGAAAATCCTCGATGAGATTCACTCAATAATTTTGGCCATAATCAGTGAGGAGAGAATCCAAATTCAACTGGGATCGAAACTTGAATTTTTTTCTGAACCTTATCCATAAAAAATCTGAAAATTCCATGAGGATAATCCTCAAAATTTTTGTCCATTATTGTTTGGATTTGGATTCAAAGTTCAAGTAGGATTCTAACAAGATTTTCCTCTCCATATCCAATTCAAATTCGAATTTCATTCCTTGTGGATTTACCACAAGAAATTTGAATCCTACTTGGACTGTGATTCAAAATTTGAATTTCAAATTTCAAATTCAAATTTCAAATTCGAATTTCAAATTCGAATTTCAAATTCAAATTTCAAATTCAAATTTCAAATTCAAAATTCAAATTTCAAATTTCAAAATTCAAAATCCACAAAATAGTTGTATTTCAAATTCTTGTTCTCATGAATAATTTTCTACAATTCCAATCCAATCTCAAATAAAATCGTAGCAACTTTATTTGGAGTTCGAATAATTGTGTACTCTATTATCCAAAATAAAATCTGAAACCAATCGGAGAGAATCTTGTCAACCATCCTAATCCTATGTCAATACCATCCATGCATAATCAACTAGCCAATGGCATACACAAATCAATTTGCCAAACGTTAAGGAATTATGTGGAGCTAGTAGAGGGACTAATTGGACACATATAATCGGGCTCCCGCAAATCCATATGATTATCATTCTTTACCGAGCAACTCAATCATATGATCACTAATTTCAGCGTCACACCATTATAAACCTGAAACTGAACGCCTAATTATATACCGTATTACGTAAGCCTGTGACAAGCTATCATCCAATGACCTTGTCATGTATGCAGAACCCTCATATGATATCCATGATCAGCCTTAGGTTAAAATCTGTTTAATCCTACTGATCAGGCTATCTTAAAGTTCCATTATACTACCGAATAAAGAAAATGATTATTCACCATATGTGAATAAGAAGTCATCCACCTCGTAGACGACCCAAGGCCTTGTCCATTTTCACATCCAGTATAATGCCTTTAAGAGGATACCCTTAACTCCTTATTAAAGCTATGATTCCGATATCTCTAAATGAACCCTTCATCGTATACAAGTCATGCACCCAACTACCCGGTCTATAAGCTTACTACCTCTGAGATGCTTTAACCATTGGAACATCAAAGTACATAAGTCATATACATGAAGCTGTTCATCTACTCAGGATTAAGGTTACTGCACAATGAACATCAAAAGCAGATCGATCCACTCAAAGCGGACTTCGTAGATCAATCACACTTTAGTCCCAGTCTAATATGTCACTACCAAGCAACATATCTATGTCTCTACTTGGGAGTCTATGCTCCAGACAGTCAAGAAAAACCATCCCTTCCAAGGCTTTAGACTACATAATAGTCTTAACATGAGTTAGATGCTCAGTCTAACCTCATAGACTACAGACCTTAGTTTAGACCACTTACTTTAGAACATTATCTTCTCGCACACAAAAGTCCATTCCATGTAACATTCTAACAGTTTTAACACAAGCAGTCAGGGAGCCATATTTGCTTACATTTACTTTAACATGTAAATAAAATGAGGACAGACAGCAATGTGATGAATAACCTCTATATATAATTTTATTATCCAGTTCAAAATAAATACATCAGAATGTCTCTAATGCTTAGGGCATTTCCTAACAATTTCTTAACGGAAAAAGAGCTAAATATACGGCAGCGGAGATGGTTGGAGCTGGTAAAAGACTATGATTGTGAAATCCTCTATCATCCTGGGAAAGCCAATCGCATTGCAGATGCGTTAAGTAGGAAATCTACTGTTTCGCAATAACTGCCGATTGGAAAACTTCCAAAGCCATTGCAGTAAGAAATCAACATGCTGATGGTGGAGCTGATAGCTGGAAAATTTGCTGCAATGCAACTGGAATCAACATTGTATGAGGAGATCAGAGAGGCTCAGAAACGAGACCTGAAGCTAACAAGTTCGCAAGAGGAAGTGTCTAAAGATGGATTAATCCTACATCAGGGAAGAATTCAAGTTCCAAATGATGAAAGATTAAGAAGGTAAATTATGACAGAAGCTCATGAAACGCCATATTCAGTATATCTCGGAGCCAGTAAGATGTACTAGGATTTGAAGCAACAATTCTAGTGGAAAGGGATGAAGAAGGATATTGTAGAATTTGTAAGCACATGCATGACGTGTCAAAAGGTTAAGGCTGAACATCATCATCCAGGTAAAAAATTAGAGTCATTGGAGATTCCTGAATGGAAATAGGAACATATCACAATGGACTTTATGGTAGGATTACCGAAAACCCAAGAAGGTTATGATGCCATTTGGGTTATTGTCGATAGGTTGACAAAGACGACAAGGTTCATTGTGGTGAAAATGACCTTTTCGTTGGAAAAGTTATTAAGCTTGTATGTTAACCACATAGTTAAGTTACATAGAGTTCCTAAATCCATTGTGTCAGGTCACGATCCACGATTTACTTCAAATTTTTGGACATGTGTGCAAAAAGCTATGGGAACGGAAGTGCGTCTAAGCACAGCATTTCATCTACAAACGAATGGGCAATCTGAGCGAACAATTCAAATGCTAGAATACATGTTGCTTGCGTGTACAATCGATTTCCTGGGGAGCTGGAATGAGAAACTTCCATTGGTAGAGTTTTTGTAAATAACAGCTACCAAGCTTTGATAGGTATGGCACTCTATGAAGCTCTATATGGAAGGAAGTGTAGATCACTGATTCATTGGTATGTTTTATAAGAAAAACGACTGCATAAGGCAGATTTTATGCAAAAAACAGTGGATGCAGTTACAAAAATACAACAACGATGAAAATAGCCCAGAGCCCATAGAAGAGCTATGAGGACGAAAGACAAAGGTCCCTGGAGTTCAACGAAGGGGATTTTGTATTCCTAAGAGTTTCGCCGGTGAAAGGAATAATGTGGTTCAGAAAGAAAGGGAAATTGAGTTCGAGATATATTGGACCATATGAGATTATCGAACGCAGTGGTAAAGTCACTTATAGATTGGTGTTACCTCCAGAAATGTTGACAGTGCATAATGTGTTCCACATGTCGATGCTACGGAAGTATATATCGGATCTGTCCCATGTATTGAAACATGGACTGATCTAGATTCAGGAAGATCTGACTTACGAGGAAAGGCCTGTTCAAATTCTGGCACGAGAAAATAAGGTTTTGAGGAACAAAACGATCCCATTAGTCAAAGTGTTGTGGAGAAATCACAAAGTTGAAGAGGCTACATAGGAGTGAGAAGATGAAATTAGGAATTTGTAACCCCACTTGTTCTAAATTTTCGAGGATGAAAATTTTATAAGGAGGGGTGAATGTGATAACCGGGGATTTTAGATTCTCGGAGTAGGTTAAAATTATATATATGTATCAATTTTAATGAATAAAATATAAAAAAGCTGTGTTTTAATACTGTTGAGAATACTGTAAAAATGTTCTGGTAGTGTTAAAGTGAGTGAATTCGGGGATGGAAAATCTTACCGAATAGAATCGGGGGAGACGGTTTGAAAACAGAGCCAAAAACCCTAGGGAGTACATTGAAATGCCCTAAAAAGATAAAAATTTACATTAGAAAATTCTGACCAAATGGAAGCAAAATAAAACAAACCGATCGCACTGGAGGTGCCTGGAACCCGCCTACGCGATTTTGGTAAAGTTCTGTTTGGTTTGACTTTCGATCAAAATTTGATCACAAATTAATTAGTAAATTAATACATATATATAATAGGATGACTTCATAATTATGATGTCATATATATAATTTTTAAAGCTTGGAAAGTAAGGTGTAATAGGTGTATGGCTAGGATTAGATGTCTTTTTGATCAATGGCCAAGATCTAGCCAAAAAGATATGGAAAAAAATTTAAAAAAATTTGAAAAAAAGCCATTCGGCCACCTAGAAAGAGGGAAGAAAACAATTTGATTTTTGGCCCAAAAATATTGCATTTTAGTCCTTGAACAATTAGCAAATTGTTGGAAAAAAATTTGCTAAGTGGTCCCTAGCTTTTGCTTATAAATAGGGTTCAAAATTCATTCAAAAAAATGGAGAAATTTGGCCAAACTCTTGTCATTCTCTAGCATCCAAAAACCATGGGCTTGTCCCCCCATTTAAGCCAAAATTTGTCAAAATTTCACACCAAAAATTAGCTTCCAATTCACTTCTAGCATCAAGGAGTTGAATAGATAAGGTAAGCTTCTGATTTGAAGCAATTTTCCTTGGTTTTCTTTAGAAAATTTGTGGGTCTTTGATGTGGAAAAACATTGAAAAAAAAAATTGATGTTTTGTTGATGTTATGATTAGTTTGGTATTTTAGAGATTAAAGCATGAATTAGGTTTAAAAAACAAGCAAAAATTTATGCTTGGTTTCCAAGAAATCTGTGGCACTATTGGTGTGAAAAATGAATTGGAAATTTGGTGATTTGATTTAATGTTTATGATCATTTAGTGGTATGAAAACTTAGCATGAATTAGAATCAAGAAACAAGAAATTTTGATGCATTTTCATGCTAAAATCCGTGGGTGATAAACACTAGAAAATGAAAAAATTTTAGTGTTGAATAATGATGAGTAATGTTGATAAAACCCTAGGAAAGAAAACAAAAGTTTCTAGGGTGCTTTAGCATAAAATCTGTGGCTAATGCTAGGGTTGGAATAAAAATTTGGTTAGGTTTTAATGTGGATTCATACACATTAGAAAACCTAAGAGTGACATGTGATATTGGAATGTTGTGATGAAAAACATTTGGTAATAATTAATATGATAAACCGAGGCTATATTTGGAAAGAATTTGATGTTGTGTATTGATATTTGAATATTGGTTAATATGGAAAATTTTTATATAAAGTTTGGTAACTTTGTATAAAATAAGCCTCTGGTATAGTAAGTGGAAGGTACAAAGGTTCTGAGGCGTACCTAACGTCGGGAAAACCTTAAAATACAAGCGGATATACTGCCAAAATTTCTAAAACGACATAAGGGCATTTCGGGAAACGAGGGATAAAAATATTAGACTCGGAAAGGAAACCGAAACCCCTCGATGGATTAGGATTGAAAATGGAAAACCAACCCAAGAGGAATAGTAAACCGATCCTTAATGACTAAAATACCTAAAACGGGGAAAATTTCACGTTAGGGGTATTTCGAGAAACGAGGAAAAAATTAGGTCGGGATAGGAAACCCGAGCCTCTCGGGGACCAAGGGCTGGGGATGGGATGAAAAACCATTTCAAGAGTAGTGAAATGGCCATTTAAGGCTCCATAACGCTCGAAAAACGAGAAACAACCCTAGGTGATGGATGAATAGTAATCAAGGGCCGGGAAAATAGACAATTGAAATTTTGTAGCAAATTAAGTTGTAAAATGATACAGAAGCCTAGAGAATATTATTTTAAGATATTTGAGCTTATAAAATTCAAGAAAAATGACAAGACAGAATAGTTACGGTCCCGAGACCCGTCAGGGGCAAAATGGTCATTTTGACTAAAAATTTCCAAAAGGTTCGGAAAGGAAGGATATTAACAGACAATATTATGTCTGTAGGAACCCAAATTAAAGATAGAACTACAGAGGAGTTCCAAAAGTGGACATTATCGCAGTATTGGTAAGTTATGTACTGGTTGTACATTAGGTATCAAGTCCTATGGACATTTGGGGATTAGTTAGTATAGCTGGTCCCGCATAATAGAAGGAAAAGAATATCTAAGGCCTACGGGCGATGGAGGTTAGTGACCTTGAGGTGACGATTAATGTCACTGGGTCAGAATTATAATTGAAAGATGATAATAAAACCATTTAAGGTATACCGCCCCTCCAACATTGTGATCGAGGTTTCTCAGATCCTACGAGGATATAATAAGGGCTGTGGAGGCAGAAGCTCTAGGGTCACTCCCTAGGCCCTCCCAGTCAGCGCATAAGATAAATTATCAGTACTACCATAAAAGAGCTCAATACCAGAATACAAATAGAGAAAGAGTAATCAATAATATGATAAAAGCCATAATTGAGCATAACCGAAGCTTACAATAAGTATAGTGAACTCGGTTTGAAAAATATGAATAGTAACCGGTTACGCTAATGTAAATAGTAACCTGTTAGGGCAATAGTTACTATTCATCAGTCAAAGGTCAAATTCACTATTTATGGTAAATAGTACTATTCATGAATGAATAATATTATTTATAGGAAGTGGTATTTTTAATATTTTTGAATCTATGCGATTCTTATTAAATATGTTTGAACTTACTAAGCCCGTTAGCTTATCAGTTTGTTCATGTTGTAGGTAAAAAACCTGTCCAGTAGACTATATGGATGGTGGCATGATGTGTGCGTGTCAAGGGATAGGGAATTCACCGTAGACTTGGTCCTACCATAATTCTTCCGTTGAGCTTTAAGAGTTAGTGAATTAAAGAAAATGTGTCTTTGGAAAAAAAAAATACAGTATAAATATATTGTATGTTATACATTATGTTGTACTCAAAAAGACAACTAAAAATTAGTATTGTATTTTACATGGATTTCATACTTAGCTTTCTTTTCAAGAAAGTATTATTAAAAAGAAAAAAAATTTGGGCGTAATTTTGGGCCTTCAAAATAAGAGTTGATAGAAAAATAGTTTTAAATGACGATCCGGATTCGACACAAGGGCTGTCTTTATCGGCAACAGAGTCAATTCATGATAGTTTCGCGTGGTTGGATTCGGGGGCACCACAATATGTACATGTATGACTGTATTGAAAGGCTATTTTGAGCAAAAGCCTTAAAGTTGATATGTATATGAAAGTTGTGAAATGATACGTTATGAAATTTGATATGTTAAAATGATGTGATATTGAAATTATATAGTATTGGAATTTATTTTTTTTACTTATATTGTAAAAATATGTTTGTTGAAAATCCAATGATTGATTTTCATATGACTATAGGAAATAGAAAAGATGGTGAACATACGAAACCAAAGAAATATTAGAAGGCGTCCTGTCCTTTCAGAAAGGGTTGATGAATTACAAGCCCTTATAGAAGCTCAGATGAAGGAAAATGCTGAGCTAAGGCAATGATTAGAGCAAATGGAATAGAGGCAATACCAAGAAGAAGGCCAAACCTCACAAATAGCTGCAACTGAACAAGCAGTGCCACCAGTTATGCCTGAAGTAGTACTAGAACCCCAACCTCAACCCCGAGCAAATCAAGAGCCATTGTATGAACGATTTCGACGAATGAAGCCATCGGAATTCGAGGGCTCTACAAACCCACTAGAAGCAGAGGAGTGGCTTTCTTCGATCCAAATGATCTTAGAAGTTTTGGATCTAATGGAACAAGAAAAGGTCATGTGTGCATCCTTTGTGTTGAGGAAAGATGCAAGGTTTTGGTGAGACACCATCAAATTGAGAAGAAACATGGCCATGATGACATGGATAGATTTCTTATAGGAATTTAATTAGAAGTATTATGACCCCACGCTATTACGACCCCAATAGAGGGAGTTTACAGAGTTAAAGTAGGGGAACATAATAGTGAGCGAAGTCTACCAAAAGTTTGACCAACTGTCCTGACTATATCCATATGTCGTCTCTACTAAGAGGGGAAAAATACAAAAGATGCTCGGGATGTTCTGACTTGACATCTCATCTTTGGTAGATAGTGGGTTAATGCCACCCACTACGGTGGCTGATTGTGTCAGTCGAGCTCTAAGAGCTGAGTACCATTTAGCTCGACAAAGGGAAGAAAAGGAGAAGATCTGGGATGCCAAGAAGAAGTAAAAAGTCTTGGCTAAAGCTGCTCAAGTAGGAACCTAGGCGAGACAAGGTAGCAAGCCAAATCCGAAACATTAAGGCTGGACAGTCAAGCACTCTTAGCCAATGGTCGCAACGCAAAAGAAAAGGAAATTTTGCTAGGAATTGAAATCAAAACGACCCGAATCGGCAATGAAGGATGAACAATAATTCCTTATCTATTGTTCGCGACTTTGTTACATGTGGAAAGAGGCATACAGGCCAATGCAAATACACTCCAAATGCCTATTTCCAATGCGAAAGAGAGGGCCATTTTGCCAGAAACTGCCCCGAGAATCAACAAAATGTGCTGGGTACGTTTCAGCCACAGCAGCAATGCCCCAAGCTCATGTGCTACAAGCTAAGATTGAAGGGCCTTCAGAGATGCAAGAAAGATCGGAATGCTTGCCTCGTGCAGATGCTCAGGTCATGGTCTATACTAAAGAAGATGCAGAAGTTGGGGCATCCAATGTAGTGACAAGTCAGCTTTCTGTCACTAATTATTTGGTGTCTATTTTATTTGATTCTGGAGCTACGCATTCATTTATTTCATACGAATTTATAGACAAAATAGGATATCCTAAGGATAGCATGGGAATGATGTTTAGAACGGCTCTACCCTCAGGTGAAGTGATGATGTCCAATTACTAGTTACCTCATGTACCAATAATTGTGGCAAATAGGGAATTATATGCAGAATTGATCGTGATGAAGTTAGCTGATTACGATGTAATCCTAAAAAAGGATTTCCTAGGAAAGTATCGAGCCATGATCAATTATCGAAAGTGAAAAATAGTGTTTCAACCCGACCAGGAAGACGGCTTCAAATATGTCGGCTAGTCACATAAAACGGGGAAGATGATGATCAATTCGATGAAAGCAAGAAGGCTAATATCTAACGGCTGTGCTAGATACTTAACATATATAGTGGAGGTGACAGAGGAGTAGAAACTTCAACCTGAAGATGTTCCTATTGTCAATGATTTTCTCGATATCTTCCCAGAAGAATTACCTGGATTATCACCAGGATAAGAAATCTCTTTTGAGATCGAATTGATTCCAGGAACTACACCTATCTCAAAGGCACCATACAGAATGGCACCGGTGGAGCTGAAGGAACTAAAAGTGCAATTAAAAGAGCTTCTTGACGAAGGATTTATACGTCCAAGCTACTCCCCATGGGGTACTCTAGTACTATTTGTCAAGAAGAAACATGGAATGTTTCACATTTGTATTGATTATGAGGAGTTGAACAAGGTTACGATCAAGAATATGTATCCGTTATCTAGAATTGATGACTTGTTCGATCAACTCAAAGGCACAACAGTATTCTCCAAGATCAATCTGCAATCAAGATATCATCAGCTATGGATCAAGGAGAGTGATACTCTGAAGATAGTATTTGGGACCCATTACGGTCATTATGAATTTCTTGTGATGCCGTTTGGGTTGACAAATGCATCAGCTGCGTTCATGGACCTGATGAATCGAGTCTTTAAGGAATTTGTAGATAAGTTTGTCATTGTGTTTGTTGATGACATACTTATATGTTCGATGACTCATGAGGAGTATGGAGAACACCTGAGGACCATTCTTCAAATGATAAGGAAGCATCAACTCTATGTGAAATTCTCTAAGTGCGAATTTTGGCTAGATAGAGTACATTTCCTAGGACACTATACCTAGGAACGTGATCGAAATATAGAGTTTCTTAGATATAGGTAGCTATTATAGGAGATTTGTAGAGAGATTTGCATGACTCACTGCACCTCTCACAGCTCTTACGCGCAAGGAGAGAAAGTATGAGTGGACTGAGGAGTGCGAAAGCAGCTTCCAAGAGTTAAAGGAGTGACTAACGAGCGCGCGAATCCTTACGCTTCCTACTAAAGGAGAGACGTTCGTGATATACAGCGATGCTACGAAAATGGGATTAGGAGCCGTCCTGATCCAAGGCGACAAGGTGATAGCATATGCTTCACGTCAATTAAATGATCACGAGAAAAATTATCCCACGCATGATCTAGAACTTGCTGCAGTAGTGTTTGCACTTAAGATCTGGCGACACTATTTAGATGGTGCTCAGTGTCATATCTATACTAACCATCAGAGCTTAAAGTACTTCTTCACACAGAAGAAGTTAAATATGCGGCAAAGGATATGGTTGGAGCTAGCAAAGGATTACAATTCCGAGATCCTCTACCATCCCAAAAAAGCCAATCATGTTGCGGATGCGTTAAGTAGAAAATCTGCTGTTTCATAGCAACTGCCGATAGAGAAACTGCCAAGGCCATTTCAGTAGGAGATCAACTCATTAAAGATAGAACTGATATCTGGAAAATTAGCTGCACTTCAATTAGAGTCATCATTATTAGAGGACATTAGAGAGTAATGACTGCCCGTTCATGTAACCTAATTTCCAGATAATGAAAAATTACGGAATGAATTTGGAATATTTTGATGCCTTTTAGTGCAAATTTGATTAACACGGTCAGGTACACGGTCGTGTAAGTGGCCGTGTACCACTCAGGTAAATAAATGTGTTCCAAAGATATGGCCGTGTTGAGAAATCTCAATTAATACATGCCGATATCTAGAATGTACACACCCATGTTGCCTTGTACATACTCATGTAAGAACCCGTATAGACGGCCATATATTGACACTAAACTAGTGAGCAGATCATCAGTACGCTCAAACCGATTATCTGAGCACAACAATAATAGTAACCCTGACAGAGGTACAGTATCGAGAAAATGGTCTAGCTGACCTCTTCTCGCCAAAAAACTGACAAAATCAAAGTCAGAACGCTCAGACTAGTCAGTTAAGCAGAAAACAGTAAATAGTGAATAGTAGAATCGCAGTGTCATGTTAATCGCCAAGACGGCCCAAATCTAGCATAAAACTGATATATTAATAGTCACAGGCTCAATTTAGTTAATTAAGCATAAAATGAGAATTTTTGTTTGAGTGATACGCAGTATCGAGAAGAGGGTCAAGATGACCTTTTCTCAGCCCGAAACTAATATATTTAGACTTAGAACGCCCAAATTAGTCAATTGGGCACCTGACACGTTTTTCAAGATGAGGTCACACAGATCCTGAAAACTAGTCCAGACGACCTCAGATGGACGTAAAATTGATAAATTTGAAATCAGCACTTCCAAATTAGTCAAGAGAGACTGTGTTTGAAATTTCACACGAGGACGTCTCGGTATGTGTGTGTAAGGACAACACAGTGTAGACACAACCACAGTATAGGAAATGAATAGTAAAATAGATACAAAATGGACTCATAGGTAGTACAACCCAACTAGGAATGATCAGTATAAAAATTGGATTCAGAAAATCTAATTCCGGTTGAAAACTAGAATACTGTCGAAAAAGGGTCGGATATCGAAAGGCAGAAATTAAACTGCGAAGAGAAGACTTTGCGGATAATATTTTTTCCTAGAAAATTGTGTGCAAGTAGCTAGAACACAGCCAAACACAGCCGTAAAAAGAGGGAAAACTTTTCCCTAAAATAATGGATGTATTGGCCACCTTTTTGATTAAACAATGCAAGAATTCCATCACATGGCCAACAAAATTTTTTTTTATTAGCCCCATCCCCATGCACGTAGCCCTCGGCCTTGGAGGCTAAAAAATGGCAGCAATTTGTTCCCCAATTAGGTAAAAATTTTGGTTAATTAAGTGAGCTTAAGTTTGATTAAGTTAGGTTAGATTTGCCTATAAAAGGCATGCTTGACCGAAAGGGGTAACTTTCTTTCTTTTACACCCAAAAAACCAACCATTCTTCTTCTTCTTTTCCTAGCTGCAGCTGACCACTTCATAGCCCCCAAACCAACCATTTTCAAGCCAAAAATCCAGCCAAAAACTTACCAAAAACCAGGCCCCACCAAGCTTGTGTTAGGAGGTTTCCATCCAAGCCATCTCAAGGTCACTCAAGGGTAAGTTTCTAGAACAATCATTGTGGTTTTTAGTTGTCATTTTAGTTTGATGTTAAGAGAAAATTTTTTGGTGTCTTTTTTAGCAAAAGCCAACCCCAACCCTCTTTGGTTCACATGGCCATTTTGGTCACTCAAGCTTTGATTCGGTGTGCTTGGTTCATAGCACGTGAGGTAAAACCGAAAACCCTCTTTTTGTGGTTAGTTAAATTTAAGTTTTTGATCAAGGAATTTATGTGTATTTATTTATGCAATAGTTGTAATAAGTTTATTTTGAACCCTTAGCTTTTTATTTTTAAGTTTATATATTTGTGTAGTTGTGGTTTAAATTTAATGGATGGATATGTGTGTGTGTGGACGTTAAGGTGGCTGAATACAAATCTGTCCCCAGATTTAGGCCATGGGTTTTGGCCATTTTGACCATGTTAGATTCTGAATTTGGGATTTGGTAAAACAAAAAGTTTTAAGAAAATTTTGTTACGGTTGTTTTTGTATCAAATAGCTTTTGATAAAAAATGACTCTAAGATAGACTTTTCGAGTAGTTTTGAACCAGTGTCCAAAACTGGGACTAAAAATCCGAGCACAGGAACAGTCTTGTGTTTTGTTCAAAATGAACCATTTAGATTTCGAATCAGATCTCGGGCTCAACATAAAAGTTGTAGATCTCGTCGAAACCTTTAAGATGACTTGTGCATATTTTAAAAATTTAGTAGTTTCAGGCTCAAACAGAGCAATTTTTAAAATAGCATAAAACTTTGATTTTTCTTAAAACTGGACATAAGTTAGCCATGGATTTAGTGAGTTTAGAGCTGTTAGAGTTTGATTTGAGCTGCGAGGTGAACATGAGAGTTGTTCATCTCATCGAGGAAAAAAAGTTTTATGTTTACCAAATTTACAAACTAAGTCGTTTCGAACACGTTTTTAAAATAGTTTTGGTAAATGGTTTAAAAATCACCTTTAAAATGCAAACACCAAAATGTGTTCTAACTTTTTTAAAATAAGAATGTGGTTTTAATAAAATGCCCCCACCTCCCAATGGGGTGATAAGGGGACGGTTTCAAAGCATATAATTTTTTCAAGAATTTTATAAGGCAGCCAAACCAATTTTGCAAAATAAACAAAACAGTATCGGTAGCCCAGTAGGGTACCGCATCAAACAAGCTTAGTAACCCGGTAGGCTACCGAGTCAACAATGCGTGAGGTAACCGGTCGGTTGACTGGTCGGTCAACCAATCAAGGACCGAGTTGGAACAATATAGTAAGGAACGATGATTAATTTGTCAAGTAGATAACTTAATCAAGCACGATAGAAGTTAGATACTGAATTCCCAAAATAGAACAATTGGGTACCAATGGACCTTGATATCATACAACGATACAAGTTATAGTCACTAACAGTAGTAGTGACCAAAAAACGACGTTAATTAATTTATTGGATAATAAATTAATTAGCCACGATTAGACAATCAAACTCACCAAAAGAGAGCAAGTTAGTACTGACGGCAATCGGTACCATACTTTAGTATTTGCTTTAGTCACTAACAGTATTAGTGACTCAACAAGAGTATTAATGGAATACGTGTTGATGCCAGGTAGTTACCTGTAACGTGATAAGGGTGAGAGTACAAGTTTGCCTGCAAACTAGGCAAGTACAACTCCACCTATAGCATGAGCAAATTGAATTTAAAGTATTGATTTTTACAGTATGTTAAGTATGCAATTCATGCACTGTTGATGCATCGCATGTCAAGAGAGCATATAGTTTCATAGTCATGTAGATTGATGAAAGATGAGTTAGATACCATGTGTCCCTATCGCGTAAGATTTGGGACAGTTTGGTAGAGCATATGGCAAGATCAGTTAAAAAAGTCAAAAATTAATAAGCGTGTCGTACCGACCTTTTTCGTTGAAGAGGTTTTTCAAGTTTAAGTGAGATGAGCCTCCATGGACAGCTCTTAAGTTAGTGATCATGGACATTTTCGATGATCAGCGCATACTCGGTATTGACATACGGGTCCTCAGCTAGACATAGGAAAGAAAAAGAATATTGAAGCATAATATGAGTATAATAGGATCATGCATTAATCATAGTTCACTATGCGTCCAGTAGATAGGCATTCAGAACACGATGTTTCTGTTATGTAATTGACCTATAGCTTAGAGCCCAATAGACAATGATAGCAGTAAAGGCGGATGTGAGGGCGAGGTTATTGATATCACTGCATGTTTAAAACTTCCGTACAGTTTTCAAGTAAACAGTATATTTTGAATACTAATTAGTTAAACAGTCTTATAAGTATGTATGTGTAATTGAACTCCCTATGATGTAGACTTTGTATTTTTAAAGTATACGTATGTGAATAGTGTACACGTATGCATTCAAAAAAAAATCCCTAAAATTATGCTATCAAATTAAGTTAAGTAATAGTTTTTACGCAAGTAAGTATCAGTAGTAGTTTTAAGTGACGGTCCGGGCCATTCAGGGCTATGGGACATCACAATTGGTATCAGAGTGGTATCCTGCCACCCTACCTAACATTGTCGCATGCCTGCCTTATCTGTCCAAATAAGATAGTTTTTGCTTTATAGAATTGGTCTGTGAGTTGATATTTATATTATAATAGGAGATAATGGCTGCACCAATAGATCCCCATCAAGTGTAAGATGATCGACAAGCAAGCCAGGCTTTCATCGCCATGCGGCCAGATCTATATGATGGTAGCCACCCACACGAACTCCCATATTAGATCCACCATATGGAGGTTATTTTTGAAGCATGTCATATCCTACCTCATCTACAGGTGGTTTTGGCAAGTAACAGATTGGAGGGACCAGTATTGGCCTGGTAAAACGACCGACGTAGGATCAGGGATCCGATGATGCAGTGGGCCGAGTTCTGCTGAGACCTCTGTAATTCTGATGGACCAGCTAGAGACAGAGATATCTAGGATGACATGTACGAAAGGCGATACCAGGTCCTCTCTGATATCTGGGATGTCTATGAGGGAGAAGGCATGGCACACTACTGTCAAAGGTTTATGGATGCCATGTTACCTCACATCCCCTTAGATAGACCGTTTGCAGAAATAGCCGACCTATTGTGGAAAGGGACTCTGTGGTACGTAAGGGAACTCATCCACTACCCTCCACAACATAAAGTCCTGAGGCGCCTTGTCTAGGATATAGTGACCGTCGAGAGAGAAGCACCTAACCTTGGAACCCTGTACCAGTCCAAGGCATTCTAGCAGCTACCCATATGGAAGGTGACCCGATAGACCCTGCACCCTAACCGGCCGACGAAGAGTTCATGACCGAACACCAGCCCAAAGCACCTGAGGACAATAAGGAATCGAGGGAGAACCCCGAACCAGCCCCTATGTCTCCCGAACACCACGTGGAAGAGGACGATGATGAGGCTCTCCCCGACACCCATCCCAACAATGAGGGAGAGGAGATCCCCGATCACTTTAGCAATGACGAATGGATGGGGTTGTATGAGCCCTAAGTCATCATAGCCAATGACGATAAAGGCAGTTTCGTCGGGGGGGATGAGGAGGAGGATCCAAAGGAGTTTCCTCTCAGTGACAGTGACGATGAGGAAATGTCTGTTGCAGAGTCAGGATTGTCCTCCGTGTAGTAGTCACCCTTTCCGCGAGAATTCTTGTTATGTAAATGTATAGAGGGAAGCAATAGCTATCCCCATCAGACTTAACTTAATGTATGATATGTAAAAGCAGAGTCGTACTTACCTGATCTGCATGCAAATTTGTACCTTGCCTCGTCAATTTACAGGTCTCCACTTGTAATCATAACGCATTTTCATTAAAACTCGCTCTTAGGTCACTATGGCCATTAGTGACTAATGAAAATTCTATCGTTATGTAGTACCGATCCCTATAGGTACTAAACTACTCTCTTTTAAGAGTTTGGTAACTACCTTCTAATCATAGTTAATTAATTTATTTACCCAATAATCTTTCTCTCTTCCTATCTCGGTTTTGATTGGTTAACCGGCTAGTCAACTAACTTGTTACTTCGTGTATTGAATGTTTAGCCTATCGAGTTACCTTTACTAATTTAAAACTTATTACTGAAAATTGTCATCTATTTTTGTGAAATTCCTTTTCTTTGGATTTGAACACAAACTCCCTTGCAACCCATTGGAAGGTGAAGGTGTTTTTCTTAAAACCATTTTCTTGTTTAAAAAGAATACATTTTGGTGTTCATTTGATAAGGGGGTTTTTGAAACCTTTTTTGAAAAAATGTACGTAACTTATTTTAAACGATTGAATTTGCAAACTAGGTGAACATGATACTTTTAGTCGTCGACAAGATGAACAACTTTCATGTTCACCTTAGAGCTCGATTCAAACTCTAACAGGTCCTAAACCTAGCAAACCTGTGGCTAAAACTGTGCCTATTTTAGAAAAATTGCCAGTTTTTCTGTTATTTAAAAACTACTCTGTTTGGGGCTCTAAACGACTGAATTTTTAAAATTTGCATGGACCATCTTTTAGTTTTTGATGTGATCTACGAGATCCTGTTCAGACTCTAAGTTGCTCATTTTTATAAAAACCCGATACTGTTCCTTGTTCTTAGGTTTTATTCCCAGTTTTGAACTCTGGTTATGAAATGCTTAGAAAACCTATCTTGCTGTCATTTTTGGCCAAAGGCTATTTGACGCAAACATCACCGTAACGAAATTTTCTCAACTTTCATGTTTTACGAAATCTCAAAAACCATACAAGACATGCTCAAAAACCCATAAATCTGTGGCAAAAATCTGGGACAGGTTTGGTTTCCAGCCAAACCCTAAAATATCCATACAATCAACCATCCACAAAAACTTAAATCACAACCACACAAGCACAAAAACATAAATACAAAATGCTAAGGGCTCAAAATAACTTATCACAACCTATTGCTTAAAATACACAATAAATCTCTTTGATCTCAAAACTTAAAAAGAAACTTAACCGTAAAAAGGAGGGTTTTTCTGATTTTTACCTTAGTGTGCTTTGAACCTAGCACAATCGAACCAAGTGGTGACCAAACTTTCATGTATACCAAGGGTGGAAATGGAGTCAGTTAGGGCTAAAAAGAAACAAAAAAATCTCCTTGGTTAACTAAGCAAATAACCAACTAAAACCACATGGAAAGTGTCCTAGCAATTTACCTCAAAGTGGTCTTGAAGTGACTTAAAGAAATAGCCCCTTCCAAGCTAGTGTGTGGCTAATTTTTGGTAAAAATTTTGGAAAACTTTGGTGTGTTTTTGGGCTGCAAGGGCGTCAGCTGGCTTAAGAGAATGAGAAGAAAAGTTGGTGTCTTGAGAGCTTTTTAGTGAGCCAAAGGAAGAAAATGGGGTCTGAGGCCATGCACACCTATTTGTTGACAAATGCTAAGCAAGTTTAATCAACTCTAAGCCAACATAATTAAGCCAAACCTTAGCTAATCTAGGGGACAAATTTGTTGCTACCACCTAGCTGAAAAAAAAAACATGGGGATTGAAGAGAAAAGAAGCACAAATTGCATTAATTGCTTGATAAAATCTATAGTGTGTTGCCTACCACTTTTTCTTTTTTTATTCAAGGTGTCATAAGCATGCTTCCTTGTTTTGTGGGAAACTTTTCCACCTTGTCTCCTAGGGCTATGTTTGGCTGCTTCCAAACACGGTTTTTGAGGGGAAGAAATAATCTGCAAAAGCTTCCCTCAACAGTCTAATTTTCGCTAATGGTATTCGGTCCTTTTTCGGCAATGTTCTAGACCTTGACCAAATGTGGATTTTTCTTGATCCAATTCTTATACTATTCATTCCTGGTTGGGTTGTAGTACCTATGAGCCCATTTTGTGCCTGTTTACTATTCATTTACGGCACTATGGTTGTGTCTACACTGCGCTGACACTGCGCACGTGTGGTATAACTTTTTTATGCGAACTTTCAAACACAGTCTATCCTGACTAATTTGGACATGCTAATTTCAAATTTATTAGTTTTACTTCCATCTAAGGTTGTCTTAACCAGTTTTCTGGATTTGTGTGATCCCGACTCGGAAATCACCTTTTGTGCTAAACTAACCAATTTGAGCATTTTAAGTCTAAATATATCAGTTTTGGGTGAGAAAAGGCCGTCTTGACCCTTTTCCCAATACTGTGTATGCCTAAAACACAATTTCACGTTCTGTACCCAATTGACTAAATTGAGCATGCTGACTATAAATATATCAGTTTTATGTCAAGAAAACATCATCTCAACCATTTTCTCGATGCTGTATACTTATTAGGCAAAATTTCACTATTGTGGTTAGATAACCAGTGTGACGCCTTAAATTTTATTTAAGGGTCAATATATAATTTAAATAAAATTAGTGTGCCAAAAATTAATTAAAAATCCTTTTGGAATAGGTTGGTTTCCTAGTCAAATTCCGCTCAAAAAGTCAACAATTTGAACTTCAAAAAGAAACCCTAAAATATTCGGCCATCACTTGGAATTTTAATTAAAATTTAAATTCCACAAATCCAAGGAGGATTCAAATTCAAATTTCATTCCTTAGATATAAATAAGAAATTTGGCCATAAAGTGTAGGAAATAAAGGAGATTTTATTGAATTAAAAGCTAAGTCAAAACTCAATCAAAATTCAAATTATTTTTCCTTAAAAACTAAGGGATAATTTTGGCCACTTAAGGGGAAATAAGAGAGAAAACCCTACCCTCAAAACAGCACAAAAACTTTCCCTTTTGCCCCTTACAATTTTCGGCCAAACAAGGAAGAGAAAGGGAAAGAAAAACCTAGTATAAAAACCCCCTTTTAACTCTCATTCACCCTTCCTTTCACCCTCAAAAATTCGGCCAGCTTTCCCCTCTCTCCTCTCTGAATTTTCTCTCCCAAAACACACCCAAAACGGCAAACAAATCTTACCAAAAGGCAGCTCAAAAATTCAACAATCTTTGAGACAAAAACAAGGTGAGAAATCAAAATTTTTTTTTCTTCCTTTTCCTTTTGATTTCAAATCCGAAATTTTATATGGTTTTCTCCACTGTTTCCCTACTGTTTTGAAGACTCCAGCACTCACACAAATTCAGCCAAAAGGGAGACCAAACATCAAAAATAGTGCAGCACAAACAAGGTGTGATTTCTCGCTCAAACCCTAAAATTTTGCCTCATTGATCCCCTTTTCAAAAACCCTATTATCATATGTGTAAGATTTTATGATTTTGTCAATTTGATTCCTGGGTTGTGCTAATGACATATAAATACGGTTTTCCACAAAAGTTCGTGATCATTGGATGAAAATTGAATTGGTTTGAGACTAATCGAAATTCGGACACAGAAAAACAGAAATCTGGAAAATTACCATATAAACAGTAAATTTGTGTCGGCCATAACTTGAGTTTTAAAAACGATTTTTGAGTGATTCTTGAGCCTAAAATTAAATTGAAGATGTCCCCTAAACGCCTGAAAAATTTCAGAACCAAACTCATCCGTTTACCTAGTCAAAATATTTTTCTAAGATAGGCGGACAGAACTACCAGGTTTTGAACCGAAACTGAAACCCAGATTTTTATGCCTGAAAACAACCCTCGGTTTTTGGCCTAGTTGAATGACCAAATGATGTCCAAAAATTATAAAAATTATATGGAATTAAAGCTACGGATGTCTTGTTTAACATATTAAAAATTTAGAATTTTTGGGATTAAAAATGAATTGATATTGATTTTACAATCAGCCTAGGTCAGTCTGTCCATGTCCAGAAATATCCTAACTTAGAGTTTTTCACAAATTTTAAATCCCAAATATTTATTAAACGTTTTGAAATCTTTTGTGGCACACTAAAATGATTGGATGATTATGTATAGACCTAGACTGATCATATGTTGTGATTATAGGATTTATTTGACGTTCTTGCTGGATTTGTGGATCACGTTATCGTAACGGTTGTGTGATAATCGAGGTAGGACGTTCTAGCCTTTTCTGGGAGTAGTCAAGTGTTTTAAATTTTCCTGTTTTATCAATGGCATGCTGTTTTCAGTTTATGAAATTATTATATTGTTTTTGATGAAATAAACGCATGCAACGTATTTGGTAATTAAATGTGTATTTTAAAACGTGTTTTGATTTATGGCATAATATAACTTGGTAAATACCATCTTTTGAATAATCTGGTGAACATAATTGAGCTCTAGTTCACGATCATTGTAAATGATGCGTGCGTCCCAAAGTTGACGCCATGGGGGAAGGTCCCTAAACCTGCGCAGGGCCGTTCGGCCTATTTAAACCGTAACGAGATGATCTAGGATAATTCAAATTCGAGGCACGTATATTATAGCTACAACAAGTCCTTACTCATAATATGATGATTTGTTTTAATGATTTATTATTTTAATATTGGGGCACGTATATTGCAGCTACGCTAAGTCCTCAGCAGAATAAAACTTATATTAAAAATGTTTTTCACGAAATTGTTGATTATTTTCTTTTGTTATGATTATTATGTCATGTATTTTTTTTAAATTGTTGTTTATTTTTGGAAACGAATATTATGCCATATTTTTAAATGTTATCTATTTAATCCACCTTTGTTTCTGTCCTACTGAGCCAGCGCTCACGTCCCTTTTCTTTTTGATTTCAAAATGACTACTTCTAGGTGCGGGATGTAGAAGTTTCGAATATCGTTGAGATATCCGTTACTACCGAAGATGATGCTATCCGTTTTCTCCATTTTCTTCTTTATGTTTCTCGTTCTGATGTAATGAGACTTTAAGTTTGTACTTTATTTCACGTTATTTAAATTTTATGCTTGGGAATATTTTATAGTTGGTAATTTCATTTGAAAACCGAGTTTGTGTTGATTTCCGCATTAAAAAGCATTTATTTTATCCTTTATTTTATTATGTGGTTATGATGCTACTTTATAAATAATTAGGCTTAGCTAAATTATAATGTCGACCCGCTTTTCGTAATAAATGTTTTTCCTTAAATCTCAGGTTGATATTATGATTTGATTGCCGTGTCACGTGTCTATATTTTGGGCCGTGACAACCAGTCTGAGCAGAGACCAGGTTTCCAAAAGGGTTTTCCATCAAAACGTTTTCAAAATGGGTTTTTCATCAAAACGTTTTCAAAAGGGTTTTCATCAAAACGTTTTCAAAATACCCAAGCATAGTTTTCTTACTCTTAGAAGCTTATAGGATTTCCTCTTCCTTCAATCTCATACAGCAAAATGGCTCATCCCGGCACGCGTAGTCAGAGGCAGCAGAGAGGCAACGACGAAGAGAACCCCGGGAATACACAGCCTCAAGGGAGACAGAATGCAGCGGTTCCTACATCGAATGATCAGCTAACGGCAATGCAAAATCTCACGGCGATGATACAAGCTCTCCTCACCGTCTTACCTTTTGGAATACCTAACCCAACTCCTGTAGCCAATGTTGTTCCAAATGAGACCCCGAGAGCGGGGAGTTCTTCTCAGACTCCTCAGCAAACGCCTACCACCGAAAACCTTACCTCTGGAGCAGTACCTACCCAGCCTATGATACATCCTAAACAGGCAGCCCTAACTCTTTTCTTTAAGCCTCACGTACTCACTTTCGACGGCACGGGCACAGAGATAGATGCCAACTACTGGTTTGATGCCATTCGTAAGTAGCTAAAGTTGACCGCCACACCCGCAGAGTTTTGGGTTGAGTTTGCTTCCAACAAGCTGGTGGGTCTAGCCTCTACCTGGTGGGCTAGTATCGAGGATGGTTTGATAGAGGAGCAGAGGTATTCTTGGACAATTTTCGAGGAGCGTTTTCACGAGCGTTTCTTTTCAGCTCAGTTCCGCGACAGAAAAGCTAGGGAGTTTGTCCGTTTGAAGCAAGGGTCTATGTCAGTGCGGGAATATGAAGCCAAGTTCACTGAATTGGCCCGGTATGCGAAGAATCAGGTTTTGGATGAAGCTACTAAGTGTCTCCGCTTTGAGGAAGGGCTTAGCCTCTATGTGAAAGGGGGTGTACAACCGTTCCAGATCAGGGATAGCTACCAGCAGATAGTTGCTTGGGCGTTAACAGTGGAAGAGGGCGACAAGGAGTTCCTTGAAGCTCGTAACAAAAACAAGTCTGGACCAATCCGCAACAAGCCTCAACACAAGCCGCAGACTCCTTACCAGAAGAACCAGCAGTCTCAGGGATCGGGTTCTCATCAGTTCTCTGGACAGCGACATGGTCGGGTGAATGTGATTACCTGCTTCAAGTGTGGTGATGAAGGCCATAAAAGAAATGTCTGTCCGAAGAGACAGTCGAGAGACAATGCTCATAGACATCATCATCAGTGGAATCAGAATGGTCTTCCACGGAGACAACAGTTTACTTCCCAGTCTTCACAGTCACAGCGCCCTCAGCTTCCAGCTCCCTATTAGCCTCAGCGCACGAGCCAGTACACTGCGCCTTATGCTCCACATGCTACACCGCTACAGCAGTTCCCAGTGCCGAGTTATCAGAGACCGCCACCACAGGGTCAGAGTACGGGCTATCAGCGAGGGAATACAGCTCAAAATCGTGGTAAGGAACCACAGGTACACGCTCTTGGAGCTGACAGTATGGAGATAGATCATGCACCGACTGCATTAGATGGTATAATTCCTATCTTTGGTACATATGCATATGTTTTGTTTGACACTGGGGCTACACACTCTTTTATAGCCCAACATTATGCTCGTTCACTTGGTTTAAAACTGCAAAATCTTGACTCTCCCTTATGTGTGAAATCCCCGTTGGGCACGACTACCGTTAGTGATGGGTGTCAAGCCTATGTTTATGTTGGGGATGTTTGTTTGGAGGCATCACTTGTAGTAATGCCTATGTTTGCTTATGATGTTATTCTGGGATATGACTGGCTTTCCCGATATGGGATTATGCTTGATTGTCGTAATCGTCGCGTTATCTTTACAACTGATTTCAGACATGTAGTGTCCTATCAGTTAAGCTTAGTTTCAGATGTTGATAGATCTGCTCTGAGGTTAGTGTCGAAGAGTAGACAGGGTATTCTTTGTTTCTTATCCTTGTGTGCGGTGGAAGGATCCAGTTCTGAAAAGAGTACCCAACCTATACCTGTTGTCGATAGTTTTCCAGATGTTTTTCCAAAAGCTCTTCCAAGTTTACCACCTCATCGAGAAATAGAGTTTCGTATCGACTTAGTTCCTGGAACAGCTCCTTTTACTTCTACTCCGTATCGTATGGCACCTCTAGAGATGAAAGAGTTGCGCAAGCAACTAGATGAGTTGAAATCGCTGGGCTTTATCCAAGATAGCAACTCACCTTGGGGTTCATCAGTCTTTTTTGTGAAGAAAGCCGACGGTTCGCTTCGTCTCTGTGTGGACTACAGAAAGCTCAACAGTGTGACCATCAAAAATAAGTATCCGTTACCACGTATAGATGACTTGTTCGACCAGTTGGGTGGAGCTTGTTTCTTCTCTAAGATTGATTTGAGATCCGGTTATCATCAGCTTCGGGTTAGAGAGGAGGATATCCCGAAGACGGCATTCCGAACGAGGTATGGCAGTTACGAGTTCTTAGTAATGCCTTTCGGTTTGACAAACGCGCCAGCAGCCTTCATGGATATGATGAATAGAGTCTTCCGACCTTTTCTTGATAAGTTCATCATCGTATTCATCGACGACATCCTCATCTACTCCCGAACTCGTAAAGATCATGCACAGCATCTCAGTATAGTTTTACAGACTCTTCGTGAACATCAATTGTACGCCAAGAAAGAAAAATGTGAGTTTTGGATGACAGAGGTCAAGTTTCTCGGGCATATCATCTTAGGGGACGGTATATCAGTTGATCCATCCAAGGTTGAAGTGATTCTTAAGTGGGAACGACCGAAGAATGTTCTAGAGATCCGAAGCTTCTTGGGCTTAGCGGGATATTATCGACGTTTTGTACAGGATTTTAGCAAGCTTGCCGCTCCCCTCACCAATCTGACAAAGAAGGATGTACCTTTCATTTGGGACAACAGCTGTGAGTCAGTTTTCCAGGAGTTAAAGAGTCGTTTGACATCGGCACCTATCCTTATCATTTCGGATCAGGATCAAGTATATGACGTCTACACTGATGCTTCTCATCAAGGTCTTGGAGCAGTTTTGATGCAACAAAACCGAGTTGTCGCTTATGCCTCACGACAGCTGAAACAACATGAACGAAACTACCCTACACACGATCTAGAGTTAGCTGCAGTAGTGTTCGCGCTTAAGATTTGGCGTTGTTATCTGTATGGTGCCAGTTTTAGACTATTTTCAGATCACAAGAGTTTGAAATACCTGGCTACACAGAAAGATCTCAACCTGCGTCAGAGAAGATGGGTAGAATACATGCAAGACTACAACTTCCAAGTCGAGTACCATCCGGGTAAAGCAAACGTGGTTACAGATGCACTAAGTAGGAAAAGAGAGGCAGTTCCCAATCTTGATCATGACGCTTCTATAATGGCGATACAGATAGATGAGTGGGAAAAGGACAGAGTTCTCACAGCTTATCAAGTTCGTTTTGGCAAAGTTCAGGGTCACCCAGTATTATACAACTTAGTGATGGAACCAGACTACGTGCAGAGGATCAAGGAGAATCAGTTGGCAGATACACGTTTCGTTGACATCCGAGATAGATTATTAAAGGGCAAGCGTGTTGCAGAGTGGTCGATGGACGCCAGTGGAATTCTTTACAACGAAGGTCGCTTAGCAGTGCCACACATCCCAGAGCTTATACAGGAGATCTTGTCAGAGTTTCATCAGTCGAGGTTCGCCATGCACCCAGGTGGAAACAAGATGTATCAAAACTTAAGACGGCAACTTTGGTGGAGAGGTATGAAGTTAGATGTGAAGAACTTCGTGGCCAACTGTTTGACGTGTTAGAAAGTAAAGGCAGTACGGGAGAGACCCGCAGGTCTGCTCCAACCACTTCCAATACCTCGGTGGAAGTGAGATAGTATAGGAATGGACTTCTTAACCAGCTTACCGAGAGCACAGGATGGATCTGATGGAGTCTGGGTAGTTGTAGATCGTCTCACGAAGACTGCGCACTTCATCCCGTTCAAGACGACTTGCACCAGGAACCAGCTAGCCAAGTTTTACATGAGGAACGTAGTCAGATTGCATGGAGTCCCTTCGGTGATCGTTTCTGATCGTGATACGCGCATCAACGCCCGCTTTTGGCAAAGTCTACAGGAAGCTCTAGGCACAGAACTGAACTTCAGCACCGCTTTTCATCCGCAGACAGATGGTCAGTCGGAGCGTCTTATACAGATCCTCGAGGATATGCTACGTGCTTGCGTTCTTGATCTTGGAGATGGATGGAGCAAACACCTCTACATGGCAGAGTTCGCATACAACAACAGTTATCAAACGAATATCGGAATGGCACCCTTTGAAGCATTGTACAGAAAGCCTTGTCGATCACCCATCTATTGGGTTGACAACCAGGAAGCACCAGTGGGTGGACCCGAGATGATCCTAGACCAGTATGAGAAGATTGCCATCATCAAACAACGACTTCTAATAGCACAGAGTCGACAGAAGAGCTATGCAGATCAACGCAGAAAGCCGTTAGAGTTCGAGGTCGGAGAGTTTGTGTTGCTAAAGGTTTCACCGAAGAAAGGTATCTCTCGTTTCGGAGTTAAAGGGAAGCTAGCACCGTGTTACATTGGACCTTTCGAGATCGTACGCAGAGTTGGTAAGGTTGCATATGAGCTGAAGTTACCCAACACCTTGGGAGTGCACAACATTTTCCATGTATCGATGCTGAGGAAGAGTGCACGAGCAGAGTCCGAAGTCATTTCAACAGATGATGTAGAAATCCAACCAGATGTCTCTTACGTCGAGGTTCCAGTGAAGATTTTGGATCGTAAGGTCAAGCAGCTGAGAACGAAAACAATACCCATGGTGAAGGTTCTTTGGAGTAACCATGGTGAAGAAAAAGCCACATGGGAAACCGAGAAAGATATACGTGAGAACCATGCTGAATGGTTCGCTAAGCAGTAGAGTACTTGTAATGTAGTCGACCTAAGTTTGTTTTGTAACCCTACTCTATTCAAAGTGGTAGATATACCACTATATGTTCTTAAAGGTGCATTTAGATTTGCTTAATGAAATGAGAAGTTATTCATATTCTTATTCTCTTCTTTAGTGTGGAGTAATTCTTAAAGTTTCGAGGACGAAACTATTTTTAGTGGTAGATATTTGTGACGCCTTAAATTTTATTTAAGGGTCAATATATAATTTAAATAAAATTAGTGTGCCAAAAATTAATTAAAAATCCTTTTGGAAACTCTAGGTTTGTTTCCTAGTCAAATTCCACTCAAAAAGTCAACAATTTGAACTTCAAAAAGAAACCTTAAAATATTCGGCCATCACTTGGGATTTTAATTAAAATTTAAATTCCACAAATCCAAGGAGGATTCAAATTCAAATTTCATTCCTTAGATATAAAGAAGAAATTTGGCCATAAAGTGCAGGAAATAAAGGAGATTTTATTGAATTAAAAGCTAAGTCAAAACTCAATCAAAATTCAAATTATTTTTCCTTAAAAACTAAGGGATAATTTTGGCCACTTAAGGGGAAATAAGAGAGAAAACCCTAGCCTCAAAACAGTACAAAAACTTTCCCTTTTGCCCCTTACAATTTTCGGCCAAACAAGGAAGAGAAAGGGAAAGAAAAACCTAGTATAAAAACCCCCTTTTAACTCTCATTCACCCTTCCTTTCACCCTCAAAAATTCGGCCAGCTTTCCCCTCTCTCCTCTCTGAATTTTCTCTCCCAAAATACACCCAAAACAGCAAACAAAACTTACCAAAAGGCAGCTCAAAAATTCAATAATCTTTGAGACAAAAACAAGGTGAGAAATCAAAATTTTTTTTCCTTCCTTTTCCTTTTGATTTCAAATCCGAAATTTTATATGGTTTTCTCCACTATTTCCCTACTGTTTTGAAGACTCCAGCACTCACACGAATTCAGCCAAAAGGGAGACCAAACATCAAAAATAGTGCAGCACAAACAAGGTGTGATTTCTCTCTCAAACCCTAAAATTTTGCCTCATTGATCCCCTTTTCAAAAACCCTATTATCATATGTGTAAGATTTTATGATTTTGTCAATTTGAGTGATTCTTGAGCCTAAAATTAAATTGAAGATGTCCCCTAAATGCCTACAAAATTTCAGAACCAAAATCATCCGTTTGCCTAGTCAAAATATTTTTCTAAAATAGGCGGACAGAACTGCCAGGTTTTGAACCGAAACTAAAACCCAGATTTTTATGCCTGAAAACAACCCTCGGTTTTTGGCCTAGTTGAATGACCAAATGATGTCCAAAAATTATAAAAATTATATGGAATTAAAGCTACGGATGTCTAGTTTAACATATTAAAAATTTAGAATTTGTGGGATTAAAAATAAATTGATATTGATTTTACAATCAGCCTAGGTCAGTCTGTCCATGTCCAGAAATATCCTAACTTAGAGTTTTTCACAAATTTTAAATCCCAAATATTTATTAAACGTTTTGAAATCTTTTGTGGCACACTAAAATGATTGGATGATTATGTCTAGACCTAGACTGATCATATGTTGTGATTATAGGATTTATTTGACGTTCTTGCTGGATTTTTGGATCAGGTTATCGTAACGGTTGTGCGATAATCGAGGTAGGACGTTCTAGCCTTTTCTGGGAGTAGTCAAGTGTTTTAAATTTCCCTGTTTTATCAATGACATGCTGTTTTCAGTTTATGAAATTATTATATTGTTTTTGATGAAATAAACGCATGCAACATATTTGGTAATTAAACGTGTATTTTAAAACGTGTTTTGATTTATGGCATAATATAACTTGGTAAATACCATCTTTTGAATAATCCAGTGAACATAATTGAGCTCTAGTTCACGATCATTGTAAATGATGCGTGCGTCCCAAGGTTGACGCCATGGGGGAAGGTCCCTAAACCTGCGCAGGGCCGTTCGGCCTATTTAGACCGTAACGAGATGATCTAGGATAATTCAAATTCGAGGCATGTATATTATAGCTACGACAAGTCCTCACTCGTAATATGATGGTTTGTTTTAATGATTTATTATTTTAATATTGGGGCACGTATATTGCAGCTACGCTAAGTCCTCAGCGGAATAAAACTTATATTAAAAATGTTTTTCACGAAATTGTTGATTATTTTTTTTTGTTATGATTATTATGTCATGTATTTTTTTTAAATTGTTGATTATTTTTGGAAACGAATATTATGCCATATTTTTAAATGTTATCTGTTTAATCCACCTTTGTTTCTGTCCTACTGAGCCAGCGCTCACGTCCCTTTTCTTTGTGATTTCGAAATGACTACTTCCTGGTGTGGAGGTAGAAGTTCCGAAAATCGTTGAGATATCCGTTACTACCGAAGATGATGCTATCCGTTTTCTCCATCTTCTTCTTTATGTTTCTCGTTCTGATGTAATGAGACTTTAAGTTTGTACTTTATTTCACGTTATTTAAATTTTATGCTTGGGAATATTTTATGGTTGGTAATTTCATTTGAAAACCGATTTTGTGTTGATTTCCGCATTAAAAAGCATTTATTTTATCCTTTATTTTATTATGTGGTTATGATGCTACTTTATAAATAATTAGGCTTAGCTAAATTATAATATCGACCCGCTTTTCGTAATAAATGTTTGTCCTTAAATCTCGGGTTAATATTATGGTTTGGTTGCCATGTCACGTGTCTATATTTTGGGCCGTGACAACCCGTCTGAGCATACTGATGACTAGCTCATCAGTTCTGTGTCAAGAAATGGTCGTCTTGACCAGTTTCTTGATACTACGTGTCACACACACACACTCACATGTACTAAGGTGAATCGATATCACTCTCGATTGCCCCTCTCACTGTATGAATAGTAATTAAATGTTTTTTTACCTGTTTAATTCATTCAAACTAGAAAATTATAGTGTATTCATTAACTTAATTACTTATTATAGAGTAATTAGGTTCCATGGACACGGTGGTCATTAAAGTTTAGTATGTAGCAGGTACTGAGGTTTTGAGGCATTACCTAAACGCTGAGAACCTAAAATTTAGCGGAAACGCCGCCGAAATTTTTAGAATAAACCGAGGGATATTTTGGGAAATGAGGGTTAAAACAGGGTCGGGATTTGAAAGCCCGAGCCCCCTCGGTGACTTGGGCCAGGGAAAGGATGATAGACATTTGCAATATTAGCAAAACGTCCATTTGGAGCCCCGAAACATAAGAAAAAGTGGATTAACGACCGAGGGTCGGAATAGTATCACCCGAACGTCGGGTAAATAGTAACCTGAGCATTTCAGTAATTAATGCCGTAAAGCTCAGTAAAGCCTACGAAAAATTATTTTATGAGTTTTGGGCTTAGAAAATTCCGTTAAAACATTAAAGTGAAAATTTTACGGCCCGAAGACCCGTTAGGGGCAAAATGGTCATTTTGACCAAAAATCTCAAAAATGGTAGAAAAAGACCATTAGGGTCTTAGAACAGCTTAATTAAAATTCTAAAGGCCAAATTTAGGATTTAAGATGAAGAAACGAAGAAATACCCCACTAGGGACAAAATGGTCATTTCGTCAAAAGTTAGGAGCAAAATAGTTATTTTGCCAAAAGTTAGGAAAAAGGACGTTAAGGCCTAGAATGGTATCCTAAGGACTTAATTAAAGTTTTAAGTGCCAAAATCACAATTTAAGTATAAGAAAAGTGAGAAAAGTCTACTAGGAACAAAATGGTCATTTTTCTAAAAGTTGACAGAAACGTCAAAAATGAAATGTTAGACTCCTAAATGCATTATTAGGGATCCAGATTTAGAAATTTTATGTTTTTCCAACATTTTAAATATAAAATAAATATTAAAAATAACTATAATTGTTTTGGTTATAAGGATCCAATCTAGAAGCGACGAAAGAACACCGGTGACCCCAGAAAGGAAATGCTAGTAGAATATTTGTAAATTCAGACATTCTATTGTCGGCAATATGAATTTACTTAACATGTCTATATGCTATAAGCAATATGTAAAGTATGTATAAAGGGGTTATATACACAATAATGTGTGAAATAAAATACACACAATAAAAAAGAAAAGAAATGTAAAGTGCTCCAGATCAAGAGGCAATGAAAAGGTCACCTGGTCGGAACCATAAGAAAGATGGTAACGAAACCAACTTTTGGCATACCAGCCTCCCACAAGGTGGAGGTTTTCATGTTATGTTTATGTTTATGTTAATGTTATGTAGACTATTACAAATTGGCCAGTGGGTCACTCCTCAGAGTCCCTCTCAGTCATGTGCGCACTACGGTACGACTAACATGGGGACCAAAACCAGAATGTAATGCAAGATAAAGACCTAAGATTTAAACTTTACCCATAAGTGAGCATAACCGAGCATAATGTGTACTAACATTAGATTTAATGCTCTAAGGTATGGTTTATGGTCCATGTTATAAGTCTTTATGTTTGAACTTACTGAGCCTATAGCTCACAAGTTTATTCATGTGGCAGGTAAGCAACCTGTATGCGAGTAGATTTTGGATAGATGAGGGGTGGGATTCACATCTGCCATAGGGACTAGGCTAGGGAAATGGTCCTGTTACAAATTTTTTGCTGAGTTGTTTTAAATGGGTTTTGAAATAATGTTTTATGATATAAATTAAGCAGGACAATGCAATATGTCTACTGTAGTAAATGTTTTATAACAATACAAATTGCAGGTTAAGTTTTAAAAAAATAAAAAAATAAAAAAATAAAAAATAAATATTCCCTATTTTTGCGTTAAAATGGAAATTTAAAATAAGTATGTTAAACAAAGAAAGTAAGTTAAAAGTAAGTGCCAGTGACCCATGAGGTGACAGACTATCATAGTTGGCTTCAGAACTTGACTGTGATAGTGTTGTTTAGCCTCCACGTAGGGCGGCGTACCACGGTTATAACTTAAGGAAACTTATTTTCTTCCAATAAAGAGATTCAAAATTAAGTTTAGGAATAACAAATTTGAAAATAAAAGCCTCCATTAGTAAAATTTGTGGAAAATGTCAACTAATCCTTAGGCGAGGATGAAATATAGTAATTTGTTCTAATCCAAAACATAAACAAAGGCAAGGATAGAGAATTTTTAAACTAAATCCATGGACAGCAAGAGACAACCTGGCAAATTGAATCATCTTAGTAGTTAGTGGAAAATAAAGCAAAACCGATTCTCATAGTAGCAGTGAGTGAAATGGGAGCAGCCTAAAATTGCAAAAATGGGGTTATGCAAGAGCAATACAAGCATTTTGCTACTCAGCGAAGGGGTAGAACACTGCATCTTAGATGTCGGGAGCCCAGTTGCCAAAAGTATTACTAGATTACATTCTAACCCGAGTAGCATAGGACATGTGAAATCCCGTGTGAATTACCAAGGAACACCTTGCAAGGGAATCCCATCAAGGCAGAGACAATGGCTAGGTTTGCGACCCATGGCGTCGAGCCATCACATTAAAAAATAGAGATGTGATTTTTGCCATGACAGTTGACTATTCGAATCTAGAAAGCCAATTGCAGGGTGATTTAAATGAAGAACAAGATGGCTGGCAAACACATTGAGCTCCCTCCATCGTCATGCAATGCTCCCTTAAAATCTGGTTGGAACTGGTTTGGAGATAAAGGTGGTCAGTGGAGAGGTGCATGGGTCTAGGGCTGTGGAGATCTTGCAAATCTCTCAAGTGGTAGGGGGCTACCGGTGGAAAGGGTCATGGGTGGGGGCGTCTGCTAGTGGAGGGCCTACTAGTGGTGGGGGGGCTGCCGATTAAGGGAAACTTGAGGTTTGTTATTTTTATTTTTTTATTTTTTAAAAATGTTTTGAGAATGATTAGGTCTAATTTTTTATTTGATTGTTTTGTATGTTCTTTTGATCTCAACCATAAAAAACTCATGCAATAGTAAATATTTTTTACCCTCTCAATGGTATAAAGTGACCTTACCCATGTCACAATTGGCCTATTTTTAGTTAAGTTTTAGCACACCAATTAATCCAATTAACTTAATTAAACACAAGTAGTTCTAATGGACATACAAATTTACTTTATTTAACTAAAAATTTTGTAGCTGAAGCTACAATTTTTTGTAATGCAAATCAACAAAACACAATAATAACAAAAATTGATGTAGCTGATGTAAAATTTAGAAAGCAGTAATTAAAAAGTAAATAAAAAATAAATAAGAAAGATGTAACCTGGAGATTTTATGATGTAAAAATATAATTGCACTTTTAAGTGAAGTCTTCCAATTGCTTGTTTATTCTACTAGTTTTAAATGATTTTTCTTTCCTCTTGTATATGTACCCTCCTTCGTTGCAAATCTGTAGAAAAAGTATTGAAAATGGATTAGCAATGTGCAATCTTAAGAAGATCGTACATAGATATATTTTTTCTTTCCTTGTTAGGAAATAGATGTTACGTGAATACAAGAAGAAGAAAAGATAAAAATTTTTCTATAATAAAAGAGGTAGATCAGACTTGATGATTCTATTTTCAATACTTATCTTTTTTTTTTTTTTCATAGTAGACGTTGTAATTCCCGACTTCCCAAAAAAAAAAGTTCTCAATGGCATGCTGCAATGCAGAAGAAATAAATATAAAAGAATATAATATTTATTGTAAAACAAAGAAATTGAAGGAAGGGAAAATAACAAGTAAAGTAAAGAAAGACAATAAGGGGGAAAAAAAGGATGATTTTTTATTTTATTTAGCTTGGTAGAGTCCACTTATATTATTTCTTATCTCTACTTTTAGTATTTCAGTACAACCTCTAATATATTCGACGACTCATGAGGAGCATGAGGAACACTTGAGGATCGTTCTTCAAATGATAAAGAAGCACCAACTCTATATGAAATTCTCTAAGTGCGAATTTTGGCTAGAAAGAGTACATTTCCTAGGACACTTAGTCTCCAAAGAAGGAATCGCCGTGGATCCTGCTAAAGTGGAGGCGATCAACGAATGGCCTACACCTAGGAACGTGATCGAAATATGAAGTTTCTTAGGTTTAGCTGGCTATTATAGGAGATTTATAGAGGGATTTGCACAACTCACTGCACCTCTCACGGCTCTTACATGCGAGAAGAGAAAGTATGAGTGGACTAAGGAGTGTGAAAGGAGCTTCCGAGAGTTAAAGAAGCGACTAACGAGCGCAGCAATCCTTATGCTTCCTACTGAAGGAGAGACGTTCATGATATATAGCGATGCTTTAAAAATGGGGTTAGGAGCCGTCCTGATGCAAGGCGACAAGGTGATAGCGTATGCTTCATGTCAATTAAAGGATCACGAGAAAAATTATCCCACACACGATCTAGAACTTGCCGTAGTAATGTTCGCACTTAAGATCTAGCAACACTATTTCTATGAAGCTTAGTGTCACATCTATGCTAACTATCAGAGCTTAAAGTACTTCCTCACACAGAAGGAGTTAAATATGTGATACAAGAGATGGTTGGAGCTGGTAAAGGATTACGATTGCGAGATGCTCTACCATCCCAGAAAAGGCAATCGCATTATGGATGCATTAAGTAGAAAATCTGCTGTTTCGTAGCAACTGTCAATAGAGAAACTGCCAAGGCCATTACAGTAGGAGATCAACTCGTTGAAGATGGAACTGATATCTAGAAAATTAGTTGCACTTCAATTAGAGTCATCGTTATTCGAGGACATTAGAGAGTGTAATGACTGCCCCGTTCATGTAACCTAATTTCCAAATAATGAAAAATTGAGGAATGAATTTGGAATAATTTAATGCCTTTTGGTGCAAATTTGATTAACACGGTCAGGTACACAACCGTGTAAGTGGCCGTGTACCATTTGGGTAAATCAACGTGTTTCAAAGATATGGTCGTGTTGAGAAATCTCAACTAGTACACACCCATATCTGGAATGCAAACGCCCGTGTTGCCTTGTACACACCCGTGTAACAACCCATATAGAAGGTCATGTATTGACACTAGACTGGTGAGTAGATCATCAGTACACTCAAACTAGTTATCTAAGCACAACAGTAATAGTAACCCTGGTAGAGGTACAGTATCAAGAAAATGGTCCAGATTACCTCTTCTCACCCAAAAACTGACAAAATCGAAGTTAGAATGCTCAGACTAGTCAGTTAAGTAGAAAACAGTGAATAGTGAATAATAGAGCTGCAGTGTCAGATAAATAGCCAAAACGGCCCTAATCTGGCATAAAACAGATGTATTAACAGTCAGCAGGCTCAATTTAGTCAATTAAGTATAAAATAAGAATTTTTGTTTGAGAGATACATAGTATCGGGAATAGGATCAAGACGACCTTTTCTCATCCCGAAACTGATATATTTAGACTCAAAACACCTAAATTAGTCAATTGGGCACCTGACATGTTTTTCGAGGTGGGGTCACACAGATCCTGAAAACTGGTCCAGACAACCTCAGATGGACGTAAAACTGATAAATTTGAAATCAACACATCCAAATTAGTCAAGAGAGATTGTGTTTGAAATTTCACACAAGAACGCCTCGTTATGCATGTGCAAGGACAACACAGTGTAGACAAAACCATAGTATAGAAAATGAATAGTAAAATAGACACAAAATAGACTCATAGGTAGTACAACCCAACTAGGAATGATCAGTATAAAAATTGGATTCAGAAAATCCAATTTCGGTTGAAAACTAGAACACTGCCGAAAAAGGGTCGGATACCGAAAGGCAAAAATTAGACTGCGAAGAGAAGACATTGTAGATAAAATTTTTCACCAGAAAACCATTTGCAAACAGCTAGAACACAGCCAAACACAGCCCTAAAAAGGGGGAAAAGTTTTCCCTAAAATAAGGGATGTGTTGGCCACCTTTTTGATTAAATAATGCATGAATTCCATCACATGGCCAGCAAAACTTTTTTTAATTGGCCCCTTCCCCATACGCGTAGCCCTCGGCCTTGGAGGCTGAAAAATGACAGCAATTTGTTCCCTAATTAGGCAAAATATTTAGTTAATTAAGTGAGCTAAAGTTTGATTAAGTTAGGTTAGATTTGCCTATAAAAGGCATGCTTGACCTAAAGGGGTTACTTTCTTTCTTTTGCACCCAAAAAACCAACCATTCTTCTTCTTCTTTTCCTAGCTACAGCCAACCACTTCATAGCCCCCAAACCAACCATTTTCAAGCCAAAAACTTATCAAAAACTAGCCCCCACCAAGCTTCTGTTGGGAGGTTTCCATTCAAGCCATCTCAAGGTCACTCAAGGGTAAGTTTCTAGAACAATCTTTGTGGTTTTTAGTTGTCATTTTGGTTTGATGATAAGAGAAAATTTTTTGGTGTCTTTTCTAGCAAAGCTGACCCCAAACTCCCTTGGTTCACATGGCCATTTTGGTCACTTAAGCTTTGATTCGATATGCTTGGTTCATAGCACGTGAGGTAAAACCGAAACCCTCTTTTTGTGGTTAGTTAAATTTAAGTTTTTGATCAAGGAATTTATGTGTATTTATTTGTGCAATAGTTGTAATAAGTTTATTTTGAGCCCTAGCTTTTCATTTATAAGTTTATGTAGTTGTGTGGTTGTGGTTTAAATTTTATGGATGGATATGTGTATGTGTGGATGTCAAGGTGGCTGGACATAAATCTGTCCCCAGATTTAGGCCATGGGTTTTGGCCATTTTGGCCAAGTTAGAGTCCGAATTTGGAATTTGGTAAACCATAAAGTTTTAATAAAATTTCATTACAGTTGTTTTTCCGTCAAGTAGCTTTTGGCCAAAAATGAATCTAAGATAGACTTTTCAAGTAGTTTTGAATCACTGTCCAAAACTAGGACTAAAAATCTGAGCACAAGAACAGTCTCGGGTTTTGTTAAAAATGAACCACTTAGAGTCCAAACCGAATCTCGGGCTCAACATGAAATTGTAGATCTCGTCGAACCTTTAAGATGAACTGTGCATATTTTAAAAATTTGGCAGTTTCGAGTCTCAAACAGAGCCATTTTTAAAATAGCATAAAACTGGGATTTTTCTTAAAACTGGACATAAGTTAGCCACAGGTTTAGTGAGTTTAGGAGTCGTTAGAGTTTGATTTAAGCTTCGAGGTGAACACAAGAGTTGTTCATCTTGTCGAGGATGAAAAGTTTTATATTCACCAAATTTACAAACTAAGTCGTTTCAAACACGTTTTCAAAATAGTTTCGGTAAATGGTTTAAAAACCACCTTTAAAATGCAAATACCAAAATGTATTCTAACCTTTTTAAAATAAGAATATGGTTATAATAAAATGCCCCCACCTTCCAACGAGGTGATAAGGGGACGGTTTCAAAGCACATAATTTTCCCAAGAATTTTATAAGGTAGCTAAAACAATTTTACAAAATAAACAAAACAGTAGCGGTAGCCCGGTAGGCTATCGCATCAAACAAGCTTAGTAAGCCGGTAGGCTACCGAGTCAACAACGCGCAAGGTAACCGATCAGTTGACTAGTTGGTCAACAAGTCAAGGACCGAGTTGGAACGATATAGTAAGGAACGATGATTAATTTGTTAAGTAGACAACTTAATCAAACACGATAGAAGTTAGATACCAAATTCCCAAAATAGAACAGTTGTGTACCGATGGACCTCGGTATCATACAACGATACAAGTTATAGTTACTAACGGTAGTAGTGACAAAAAAACGACGTTAATTAATTTATTGGATAACAAATTAATTAGCCACGATTAGACAATCAAACTCACCAAGAGAGAGCAAGTTAGTACCGATTGCAATCGGTACCATACTTTAGTATCCGCTTTAGTCACTAATAGTATTAGCGACTCAGCAAAAGTATTAATGGAATACATGTTGATGACAGGGAGTTACCTGTAACGTGATAAGGGTGAGAGTACAAGTTTACTTTCAAGCTAGGTAAGTACAACTCCGCCTGTAGCATGAGTAAAATGAATTTAAAGTATTGATTTTTACAATATGTTGAGTGTGCAATTCATGCACTATTGATGCATCGCACGTTAAGAGAGCATATAGTTTCACAGTCACGTAGATTGAAGAAAGCATGAGTTAGATGCCATGCATCCCTATCGCGTAAGATTTGGGGCAGCTTGGTAGAGCATATGGCTAGATCAGTTAAACAAGTCAGAAATTAATAAGCGTGTCACGGCCCAAAATTTAGACACGTGACACGGCAGCCAAATCATAATATCAACCCGAGATTTAAGAAAAATATTTATTACGAAAAACGAGTCAACATTATAATTTAGCTAAGCCTAATTATTTATAAAGTAGCATCATAACCATAAAATAAAATAAAGTAGAAAATAAATACCTTTTAATGCGGAAATCAAACATAAAATCGGTTTTCAAAAGAAATTACCAACCATAAATATTCCCCAAGCATAGAATTTAAATAACATGAAATAAAGTCCAAACTTAATGTCTCATTACATCAGAACTAGAAACAGAAAGAAGAAGATGGAGAAAACGGATAGCATCATCCTCGGTAGAAACGGATAGCTCAACGATTTTCGGAACTGCTACCTCCCGCACCTGGAAGTAGTCATTTCGAAATCACAAAGAAAAAGGGACGTGAGCGCTGGCTCAGTAGGACAGAAACAAAGGTGGGTTAACAGATAACATTTAAAAGTATGGCATAATATCCGTTTTCAAAAATAATCAACAATTTAAAAAAAAAAATACATGGCATAATAATCATAAAAAAAAATAATCAACAATTTCGTGAAAAACATTTTTAATGCAAGTTTTATTCTGCTGAGGACTTAGCGTAGCTAAAATATACGTACCCCAATATTAAAATAACAAATCATTAAAACAAACCATCATATTATGAGTGAGGACTTGTCGTAGCTATAATATACGTGCCTCGAATTTGAATTATCCTAGATCATCTCGTTACGGTCTAAACAGGCCGAACGGCACTGCGCAGGTTTAGGGACCTTCCCCCATGGCGTCAACTTCGGGACGCACGCATCATTTACAATGATCGTGAACTAGAGCTCAATTATGTTCACCGGATTATTCAAAAGATGGTATTTACCAAGTTATATTATGCCATTAATCAAAACACTCTTTAAAATACACATTTATTACAAAATACGTTGCATGCGTTTATTTCATCAAAAATAGTATAATAATTTCATAAATCGAAAACAGCATGCCATCAATAAAACAGAGGAATTTAAAACACTTGACTACTCCCAGAAAAGGCTTGAACGTCCTACCTCGATTATCGCACAAGCGTTGTGATGATGTGATCCACAAATCAAGCAAGAACATCAAATAAATCCTATAATCACAACATATGATCAGTCTAGGTCTAGACCTAATCATCCAATCATTTTAGTGTGCAACAAAAGATTTTAAAACGTTCAATAAACATTTGGGATTTAAAATTTGTGAAAAACTCTAAGTTAGGATATTTCTAGTCATGGGCAGACTGACCTAGGCTGATTGTAAAATCAATATCAATTCATTTTTAATCCCAAAAATTCTAAATTTTTAATATGTTAAACTAGACATCCGTAGCTTTAATTCCATATAATTTTTATAATTTTTAGACATCGGTTGTTCATTCAACTAGACCAAAAACCGAGAGTTGTTTTCAGGCATAAAAATCTGGGTTTCAGTTTCGGTTCAAAACCTGGCAGTTCTGTCCGCCTATTTTAGAAAAATATTTTGACTAGGCAAATGAGGATTTTGGTTCTAAAATTTTTCAGGAATTTAGGGTACATCTTGAATTTAATTTTAGGCTCAAGAATCACTCAAAAATCGTTTTTAAAACTCAAGTTATGGCTGACACAAATTTACTATTCATATGGTAATTTTCCAGATTCCGTTTTTCTGTGTCCGAATTTCGATTAGCCTCAAACCAATTCAATTTTCATCCAATGATCACGAAATTATGTGGAAAACCTTATTTATATGTCATTAACACAACCCAAGAATCAAATTGACAAAATCATAAAATCTTACACATATGATAATAGGGTTTTTGAAAAGGGGATCAATGAGGCAAAATTTTAGGGTTTGAGAGAAAAATCACACCTTGTTTGTGCTGCCCTATTTTTGATGCTTGGTCTCCCTTTTGGCTGAATTTGTGTGAGTATTGGAGTCTTCAAAACAGTATGGAAATAGTGGAGAAAGCCATATAAATTTTTGGATTTAAAATCAAAAGGAGAAGGAAGGAAAAAGTTTGATTTCTCACCTTGTTTTTGTCTCAAAAGTTGTTGAATCTTTGAGCTGTCTTTTGGTAGGTTTTGTTTGTTGTTTTGGGTGTGTTTTGAGAGAAAATTCAGAGAGGGAAGAGGGGGAAAGTTGGCCGAAATTTTGAGGGGGAAAGGAGGGGTGAATGAGAGTTAAAAGGAGGTTTTTATACTAGGTTTTTCTTTCCCTTTCTCTTCCTTGTTTGGCTGAAAATTTTAAGGGGCAAAAGGGAAAGTTTTTTTACTGTTTTGAGGCTAGGGTTTTCTCTCTTATTTCCTCTTAAGTGGCCAAAATTATCCCTTAGTTTTTAAGGAAAAATAATTTGAATTTTAATTGAGTTTTAACCTAGCTTTTAGTTCAAATAAAATCTCCTTTATTTCCTACACTTTATGGCCGAAATTCTTCTTTATATCTAAGGAATGTAATTTGAATTTGAATCCTCCTTGGATTCGTGGAATTTAAATTTTAATTAAAATCCCAAGTGATGGCCGAATATTTTAGGGTTTCTTTTTGAAGTTCAAATTGTTGACTTTTTGAGCGGAAATTGACTAGGAAACCAACCTAGGGTTTCCAAAAGGATTTTTAATTAATTTTTGGCACACTAATTTTATTTAAATTATATATTGACCCTTAAATAAAATTTAAGGCGTCACAAATATCTACCACTAAAAATAGTTTCGTCCTCGAAACTTTAAGAAATACTCTACACTAAAGAAGTGAATAAGAATATGAATAACTTCTCATTTCATTAAGCAGTCTAATGCACCTTTCAAAACATATAGTGGTATATCTACCACTATGAACAGAGTAGGGTTACAAAACAAACTTAGGTCGACTACATTACATGTACTCTACTGCTTAGGGAACCATTCAGCATGGTTCTCGTGCATATCTTTCTCGGTTTCCCATGTGGCTTCCTCTTCACCATGGTTACTCCAAAGAACCTTCACCATGGGTATTGTTTTCGTTCTCAGCTGCTTGACCTTACGATCCAAAATCTTCACCGGAACCTCGACGTAAGAGACATCTGGTTGGATTTCTACATCATCTGTTGAAATGACTTCGGACTCTGTTCGTGCACTCTTCCTCAGCATCGATACATGGAAAACGTTGTGCACTCCCAAGGTGTCGGGTAACTTCAGCTCATATGCAACCTTACCAATTCTGTGTACGATCTCGAAAGGTCCAATGTAACGTGGTGCTAGCTTCCCTTTAACTCCGAAACGAGAGATACCTTTCTTCGGTGAAACCTTTAGCAACACAAACTCTCCGACCTCGAACTCTAACGGCTTTCTGCGTTGATCAGCATAGCTCTTCTGTCGACTCTGTGCTGTTAGAAGTCGTTGTTTGATGATGGCAATCTTCTCGTACTGGTCTAGGATCATCTCGGGTCCACCCACTGGTGCTTCCTGGTTGTCAACCCAATAGATGGGTGATCTACAAGGCTTTCCGTACAACGCTTCAAACGGTGCCATTCCGATACTCGCTTGATAACTGTTGTTGTATGCGAACTCTGCCATGTAGAGGTGTTTGCTCCATCCATCTCCAAGATCAAGAACGCAGGCACGTAGCATATCCTCAAGAATCTGTATGAGACGCTCCGACTGACCATCTGTCTGTGGATGAAAAGCGGTGCTAAAGTTCAGTTCCGTGCCTAGAGCTTCCTGTAGACTTTGCCAAAAGCGAGCGTTAAAGCGCGTATCACGATCAGAAACAATCACCGAAGGAACTCCATGCAATCTGACTACGTTCCTCATGTAAAGCTCGGCTAGCTGGTTCCTGGTGCAAGTCGTCTTGAACGGGATGAAGTGTGCAGTCTTCGTGAGACGATCTACAACTACCCAGACTCCATCAGATCCATCCTGTGCTTTTGGTAAGCCGGTTAAGAAGTCCATTCCTATACTATCCCACTTCCACCGAGGTATTGGAAGTGGTTGGAGCAGACCTGCAGGTCTCTCCCGTACTGCCTTTACTTTCTGACACGTCAAACAGTTGGCCACGAAGTTCTTCACATCTAACTTCATACCTCTCCACCAAAGTTGCCGTCTTAAGTTTTGATACATCTTGTTTCCACCTGGGTGCATGGCGAACCTCGACCGATGAAACTCTGACAAAATCTCCTGTATAAGCTCTGGGATGTGTGGCACTGCTAAGCGACCTTCGTTGTAAAGAATTCCACTGGCGTCCATCGACCACTCTGCAACACGCTTTCCCTTTAATAATCTATCTCAGATGTCAACGAAACGTGTATCTGCCAACTGATTCTCCTTGATCCTCTGCACGTAGTCTGTTTCCATCACTAAGTTGTATAACACTGGGTGACCCTGAACTTCGCCAAAACGAACTTGATAAGCTGTGAGAACTCTGTCCTTTTCCCACTCATCTATCTGCATCGCCATTATAGAAGCATCATGATCAGGATTGGGAACTGCCTCTCTTTTCCTACTTAGTGCATCTGCAACCACGTTTGCTTTACCCGGATGGTACTCGACTTGGAAGTCGTAGTCTTGCATGTATTCTACTCACCTTCTCTAATGCAGGTTGAGATCTTTCTGTGTAGCTAGGTATTTCAAACTCTTGTGATCTGAAAACAGTCTAAAACTGGCACCGTACAGATAACAACGCCAAATCTTAAGTGCAAATACTACTGCAGCTAACTCTAGATCGTGTGTAGGGTAGTTTCGTTCGTGTTGTTTCAGCTATCGTGAGGCATAAGCGACAACTCAGTTCTGTTGCATCAAGACTGCTCCAAGACCTTGATGAGAAGCATTGGTGTAGACGTCATATACTTGATCCTGATTCGGAATGATAAGGATAGGTGCAGACGTCAAACGACTCTTTAACTCTTGGAAAACTGACTCACAGTTGTTGTCCCAAACGAAAGGTATATCCTTCTTTGTCAGATTGGTGAGGGGAGCAGTGAGCTTGCTGAAGTCCTGTACAAAACGTCGATAATATCCTGCTAAGCCCAAGAAGCTTCGGATCTCTGGAACATTCTTCGGTCGTTCCCACTTAAGAATCGCTTCAACCTTGGATGGATCAATTGATATACCATCTCCTGAGATGATATGTCCGAGAAACTTAACCTCTGTCATCCAAAACTCACATTTTTCTTTCTTGGCATACAACTGATATTCACGAAGAGTCTGTAAAACTATACTGAGATGCCGTGCATGATCTTCACGAGTTCGGGAGTAGATGAGGATGTCGTCGATGAATACGATGATGAACTTATCAAGAAAAGGTTGGAAGACTCTCTTCATCATATCCATGAAGGCTGCTGGCGCGTTTGTCAAATCGAAAGGCATTACTAAGAACTCGTAACTGCCATACCTCGTTCGGAACGCCGTCTTCGGGATATCCTCCTCTCTAACCCAAAGCTGATGATAACCGGATCTCAAATCCATCTTGGAGAAGAAACAAGCTCCACCCAACTGGTCGAACAAGTCATCTATGCGTGGTAACGGATACTTATTTTTGATGGTCACACTGTTGAGCTTTCTGTAGTCTACACAGAGACGTAGCGAACCGTCGGCTTTCTTCACAAAAAGGACTGATGAACCCCAAGGTGAGTTGCTGTCTCGGATAAAGCCTAGCGATTTCAACTCATCCAGCTGTTTGCGTAACTCTTTCATCTCTAGAGGTGCCATACGATACGGAGCAGAAGCAAAAGGAGCTGTTCCAGGAACTAAGTCGATACGAAATTCTATTTCTCGATGAGGTGGTAAACCTGGAAGAGCTTTTGGAAAAACATCTGGAAAACTATCGACAACAGGTATAGGTTGGGTACTCTTTTCAGAACTGGATCCTTCTACCGCACACACAGATAAGAAGCAAAGAATACCCTGTCTACTCTTCGACACTAACCTCAGAGCAGATCTATCAACATCTGAAACTAAGCTTAACTGATAGGACACTACATGTCCGAAATCAGTTGTAAAGATAACGCGACGATTACGACAATCAAGCATAATCCCATATCGGGAAAGCCAGTCATATCCCAGAATAACATCATAAGCAAACATAGGCATTACTACAAGTGATGCCTCCAAACAAACATCCCCAACATAAACATAGGCTTGACACCCATCACTAACGGTAGTCGTGCCCAACGGGGATTTCACACATAAGGGAGAGTAAAGATTTTGCAGTTTTAAACCTAGTGAACGAGCATAATGTTGGGCTATAAAAGAGTGTGTAGCTCCAGTGTCAAACAAAACATATGCATATGTACCAAAGATAGGAATTATACCATCTAATGCAGTCGGTGCATGATCTATCTCCATGCTGTCAGCTCCAAGAGCATGTAACTGTGGTGCCTTACCACGATTTTGAGCTGTATTCCCTCGCTGATAACCCGTACTCTGTCCCTGTGGTGGCGATCTCTGATATCTCGGCACTGGGAACTGCTGTAGTGGTGTAGCATGTGGAGCATATGGCGCAGTGTACTGGCTTGTGCGCTGAGGCTGATAGGGGGCCGGAAGCTGAGGACGCTGTGACTGCGAAGACTGGGAAGTAAACTGTTGTCTCTGTGGAAGGCCATTCTGATTCCGCTGATGATGATGTCTATGAGCATTGTCTCTCGACTGTCTCTTCGGGCAGACATTTCTTTTGTGGCCTTCATCACCACACTCGAAGCAGGTAATCATATTCACCCGACCCTGTCGCTGTCCAGACGACTGATGAGAACCTGACCCCTGAGACTGTTGGTTCTTCTGGTAAGGAGACTGCGGCTTGTGTTGAGGCTTGTTGCGGATTGGTCTAGACTTGTTTTTGTTACGAGCTTCAAGGAACTCCTTGTCGTCCTCTTCTACTGTCAATGCCTTAGTAACTATCTGCTGGTAGCTATCCCTGATCTGGAACGGTTGTACACCCCTCTTCACATAGAGGCTAAGCCCTTCCTCATAGCAGAGACACTTAGTAGCTTCATCTAACACCTGATTCTTCGCATACTGGGCCAAGTCAGTGAACTTGGCTTCATATTCCCGCACTGACATAGACCCTTGCTTCAAACGGACAAACTCCCTAGCTTTTCTGTCGTGGAACTGAGCTGAAAAGAAACGCTCGTGAAAACGCTCCTCAAAAACTGTCCAAGAAGACCTCTGCTCCTCTATCAAACCATCCTCAATACTAGCCCACCAGGTAGAGGCTAGACCCACCAGCTTGTTGGAAGCAAACTCAACCCAGAACTCTGCGGGTGTGGCGGTCAACTTTAGTTGCTTGCGAATGGCATCAAACCAGTAGTTTGCATCCATCTCTGTGCCCGTGCCATCGAAAGTGGGTACGTGAGGCTTAAAGAAAAGAGTTAGGGCTGCCTGTTTAGGATGTATCATAGGCTGTGTAGGTACTGCTCCAGAGGTAGGGTTTTCGGTGGTAGGCGTTTGCTGAGGAGTCTGAGAAGAACTCCCCGCTCTCTGGGTCTCATTAGGAACAACATTGGCTACAGGAGCTGGGTTAGGTGTTCCAAAAGGTAAGACGGTGAGGAGAGCCTGTATCGCTGCCGTGAGATTCTGCATCGCTGTTAGCTGATCGTTCGGTGTAGGGACCACTGTATTCTGACTCCCTTGAGGCTGCATGTTCCCGGGGTTCTCTTCGTCATTGCCTCTCTGCTGCCTCTGACTACGCGTGCCGGGACGAGCCATTTTGCTACATACGATTGAAGGAAGAGGAACTCCTATAAGCTTCTAAGAGTAAAGAAAACTATGCTTGGGTATTTTGAAAACATTTTGATGAAAACCCTTTTGAAAATGTTTTGATGAAAAACCCTTTTGAAAACCTGGGCTCTGATACCATTATTTGTCAAGGCCTAAAATTTAGACACGTGACACGGCAGCCAAATCATAATATCAACCCGAGATTTAAGAAAAACATTTATTACGAAAAAAGGGTCAACATTATAATTTAGCTAAGCCTAATTATTTATAAAATAGCATCATAACCACAAAATAAAATAAAGTAGAAAATAAATACCTTTTAATGCGGAAATCAAACATAAAATCGATTTTCAAAAGAAATTACCAACCATAAATATTCCCCAAGCGTAGAATTTAAATAACGTGAAATAAAGTCCAAACTTAATGTCTCATTACATCAGAACTAGAAACAGAAAGAAGAAGATGGAGAAAACGGATAGCATCATCCTCGGTAGAAACGGATAACTCAACGATTTTCGAAACTGCTACCTCCCGCACCTGGAAGTAGTCATTCGAAATCACAAAGAAAAAGGGACGTGAGCGCTGGCTCAGTAGGACAGAAACAAAGGTGGGTTAACAGATAACATTTAAAAGTATGGCATAATATCCGTTTCCAAAAATAATCAACAATTTAAAAAAAAATACATGGTATAATAATCATAAAAAAAAATAATCAACAATTTCGTGAAAAACATTTTTAATGCAAGTTTTATTCTGCTGAGGACTTAGCGTAGCTGCAATATACGTGCCCCAATATTAAAATAATAAATCATTAAAACAAACCATCATATTATGAGTGAGGACTTGTCGTAGCTATAATATACGTGCCTCGAATTTGAATTATCCTAGATCATCTCGTTACGGTCTAAACAGGCCGAACAGCCCTGCACAGGTTTAGGGACCTTCCCCCATGGCGTAAACTTCGGGACGCACGCATCATTTACAATGATCGTGAACTATAGCTCAATTATGTTCACCGGATTATTCAAAAGATGGTATTTACCCAGTTATATTATGCCATTAATCAAAACACTCTTTAAAATACACATTTATTACAAAATACGTTGCATGCGTTTATTTCATCAAAAATAGTATAATAATTTCATAAATCGAAAACAGCATGCCATCAATAAAACAGAGGAATTTAAAACACTTGACTACTCCCAGAAAAGGCTTGAACGTCCTACCTCGATTATCGCACAAGCGTTGTGATGACGTGATCCACAAATCAAGCAAGAACATCAAATAAATCCTATAATCACAACATATGATTAGTCTAGGTCTAGACCTAATCATCCAATCATTTTAGTGTGCCACAAAAGATTTTAAAACGTTCAATAAACATTTGGGATTTAAAATTTGTGAAAAACTCTAAGTTAGGATATTTCTAGTCATGGGCAGACTGACCTAGGCTGATTGTAAAATCAATATCAATTCATTTTTAATCCCAAAAATTCTAAATTTTTAATATGTTAAACTAGACATCCGTAGCTTTAATTCCATATAATTTTTATAATTTTTAGACATTGTTGGTTCATTCAACTAGGCCAAAAACCGAGGGTTGTTTTCAGGCATAAAAATCTGGGTTTCAGTTTCGGTTCAAAACCTGGCAGTTCTGTCCGCCTATTTTAGAAAAATATTTTGACTGGGCAAATGGAGGATTGTGGTTCTGAAATTTTTCAGGAATTTAGGGGACATCTTGAATTTAATTTTAGGCTCAAGAATCACTCAAAAATCGTTTTTAAAACTCAAGTTATGGCTGACACAAATTTACTGTTCATATGGTAATTTTCCAGATTTCCGTTTTTCTGTGTCCGAATTTCGATTAGCCTCAAACCAATTCAATTTTCATCCAATGATCACGAAATTATGTGGAAAACCTTATTTATATGTCATTAACACAACCCAAGAATCAAATTGACAAAATCATAAAATCTTACACATATGATAATAGGGTTTTTGAAAAAGGGATCAATGAGGCAAAATTTTAGGGTTTGAGAGAAAAATCACACCTTGTTTGTGCTGCCCTATTTTTGATGCTTGGTCTCCCTTTTGGCTGAATTTGTGTGAGTATTGGAGTCTTCAAAACAGTATGGAAATAGTGGAGAAAGCCATATAAATTTTCGGATTTAAAATCAAAAGGAGAAGGAAGGAAAAAGTTTGATTTCTCACCTTGTTTTTGTCTCAAAAGTTGTTGAATCTTTGAGCTGCCTTTTGGTAGGTTTTGTTTGCTGTTTTGGGTGTGTTTTGGGAGAGAAAATTCAGAAAGAGAAGAGGGGGAAAGCTGGCCGAAATTTTGAGGGGGAAAGGAGGGGTGAATGAGAGTTAAAATGGGGTTTTTATACTAGGTTTTTCTTTCCCTTTCTCTTCCTTGTTTGGCTGAAAATTTTAAGGGGCAAAAGGGAAAGTTTTTGTGCTGTTTTGAGGCTAGGGTTTTCTCTCTTATTTCCCCTTAAGTGGCCAAAATTATCCCTTAGTTTTTAAGGAAAAATAATTTGAATTTTAATTGAGTTTTAACCTAGCTTTTAATTCAAATAAAATATCCTTTATTTCCTACACTTAATGGCCGAATTTCTTCTTTATATCTAAGGAATGAAATTTGAATTTGAATCCTCCTTGGATTCGTGGAATTTAAATTTTAATTAAAATCCCAAGTGATGGCCGAATATTTTAGGGTTTCTTTTTGAAGTTCAAATTGTTGACTTTTTGAGCGGAAATTGACTAGGAAACCAACCTAGGGTTTCCAAAAGGATTTTTAATTAATTTTTGGCACACTAATTTTATTTAAATTATATATTGACCCTTAAATAAAATTTAAGGTGTCACAAAGCGTGTCATATCGGCCTTTTCCTTTTGAAGAGGTTTTTCAAGTTTAAGTGAGATGAGCCTCCATTGACGGCTCTTAAGTTAGTGATCACGGACGTTTCTGATAATCAGCGCGCACTCGATACTGACACACGGGCCCTCAGCTAGACATAGGAAAGAAAAAGAATATTGAAGTATAATATGAGTATAATCGAATCATGCATTAATCATAGTTCACTATGCTTCCAGTAGATATGCATTCGGTGCACGATATTTCTATTATGTATATAGTATGAGATGTTCTGTATTCAATGATGTGTGATGTTCTGATATGTTGAATGTTTTTGTGGTATATGTTGATACCCGACATGCTTATATGATTTTAAGTATGTATTATGATTTAAACATGTTTTACGGATAACATGTTGTACTTACTGGGTAATAAAGCTCACAGTGTGTGTTCATGCTGTAGATAAGCGACCTATAGCTTAGAGCCCAATGAGTGATGACAGAGGCAGAGGCGGATGTGAGGGCGAGGTTATGGATATCACCACATGTTTAAAACTTCCGCACAATTTTTGAGTAAATAGTATATTTTGAATAGTAATTAATTAAACAGTCTTATAAGTATGTATGTGTAATTGAACTCCCTATAATGTAGATTTTGTATTTTTAAAGTATACATACGTGAATAGTGCACACGTATGCATTCAAAAAAAATCCTTAAAATTATGCTATCAAATTAAGTAAGTTAAGTAATATTTTATTAAGCAAGTAAGTATCAGTAGTAGTTTTAAGTGACGGTCTAGACCATTCAGGGCTACGGGACATCATAGTTAGTATCAAAGCGGTATCCTGCCATCTTACCTCACATCGCCGCATGCTTGCCTTATCTATCTAAGTAAGTTAGTTTTTGCTTTATAGAATTGGTCCGTGAGTTGACATTTGAATTATAATAGGAGATAATGGCCGCACCAGTAGATCCACGTCAAGTCAAGAAGATCGACAAGCGAGCCTGACTTTCGTCACCATGCGACCAGACCTATTGATGGTAGCCACCCACGTGAACTCCCACATTGGATCTACGATATGGAGGTTATTTTTGAAGCTTGCCATATCCCACCTCATCTACAAGTGGTTTTGGCAAGCAGCAAACTGGAGAGACCAATATTGGCCTGGTAGAACGATGATGTAGGATTAAGGATCCGATGATGCAGTCAGCCGAGTTCTGCAGAGACCTCCGCAATTTTGATGGAGCAGTTAAAGACAAAGATATCTAGGATGACATGTATGAGAGGCGATACCAGGTCCTCTATGATATGTGGGATGTCTATGAAGGAGAGGCCATGGCATACTACTGTCAGAGTTTTATGGATGCCATGTTACCTCACATCCCCTTAGACAGACCGTTTGCAGAAATAGTCAACCTGTTGTGGAAAGGGACTCTGTGGTACGTAAGGGATCTCGTCCACTACCCTCAGTAACATGAAGACATGAGGCACCTTGTCTAGGATATACTGAATGCCGAGGGAGAAGCACTTAACCCTAGAACCCTGTACTAGTCCAAGGCGTTCCAACAGCTACCCATGTGGAGGGTGACCCGATAGACCCTGTACCCCAACTGGCCGACGAAGATTTCATGGCCAAACACCAGCCCGAAGCACCCGAGGACAATGGGGAAACGATGGAGAACCCTAAACTGGCCCCTCTGTCTCCTGAACACCACATGGAAATGATGACGAGGCTCTCCTCAATGCCCATCTCGACGATGAGGAGAGGAGATCTCGATCACTTTAGTGACGATGAATTGATGAGGATTTATAAGCCCCAAGTCATTATAGCCAGCGACGACGAAAGCAGTTTTGTCTCGAGGGACGAGAAGCAGGATCCAGAGGAGTTCCCTCTCAGCGGCAGTGATGATGAGGAAATGTCTGATGTGTAATCAGGATTTTCCTCCATGTAGTAGCAACCTTTCCACAGGAATTCTTGTTATGTAAATGTATAGAGGGAAGCAGTAGCTGTCCCTATCAGACTTAGCTTAACGTATGATATGTAAAAGCGGAGTTGTACTTACCTGATCTGCAGGCAAATTTATACCTTGCCTCATCTATTTATAGGTCTCTACTTGTAATCATAATGTATTTTCGTTAAAACTCGCTCTTAGGTCACTATGGCCATTAGTGACTAATAAAAATTCTATCGTTATGTAGTACCAATCCCTATCAGTACTAAATTGCTCTCTTTTGAGAGTTTGGTAACTACCTTCTAATCACAGTTAATTAATTTATTTACCCAATAAATTAATTAATGTCTCTCTCTTTCTCTTCCTATCTCAGTTTCGATTGGTTAACCGGCTAGTCAACTAACCGGTTACCTCACATATTGACTGTTTAGCCTGTCGAGTTACATTTACCGATTTAAAACTTATTACTGAAAAATGTCATATGTTTTTATGAAATTCCTTTCCTTAGGATTTGAACACAAACTCCCTTGCACCCCATTGAAAGGTGAGGGTGTTTTTCTTAAAACCATTTTCTTGTTTAAAAAGAACACATTTTGGTGTTCATTTGATAAGGGGGTTTTTTGAAACCTTTTTTGAAAAACTGTATGTAACTCATTTTAAACGATTGAATTTGCAAACTGGGTGAACATGATACTTTTAGTCCTCAACGAGATGAACAACTTTCGTGTTCACCTTGGAGCTCGATTCAAGCTCTACTAGGTTCTAAACCTAGCAAACCCATGGTTAAAACTGTGTCTATTTTAGAAAAATTGCCAGTTTTTCGATTATTTAAAAACTACTTTGTAATGGCCAAATTTTTAAAATTGGCATGGGTTATCTTTTAGTTTTCGATGTGATCCACGAGATCTGGTTCGGACTCTAAGTTGCTCATTTTTATAAAAACTCGAGACTATTCCCTATTCCCAGGTTTCAGTCCCAATTTTGAACTCTGGTTATAAAATGCTCGGAAAACCTATCTTGCTGTCATTTTTTGCCAAAGGCTATTTGAGGTAAAAATCACCGTAACGAAATTTCCTAAAACTATTGTGTTTTATAAAATCTCAAAATCCATACGAGACATGCTCAAAAACCCACAAATCCATGGCTAAAATCTGGGATAGGTTTGCTATCCTGCCAAACCCTAAAATGTCCATACAATTAACCATCCACAAAAACTTAAATCACAACCACACAAGCACAAAAACATAAATACAAAATGCTAAGGGCTCAAAATAACTTATTACAAACCATTGCTTGAAATATACAATAAATCTCTTATATCTGTAAACTTAAAAAGAAACTAAATTGCAAAAAGGAGGGGTTTTTCAGATTTTTACCTTAGTGTGCTTTGAACCTAGCACAACCGAATCAAGTGGTGACCAAACTTCCAAGCATACCAAGGGTTGAAATGGAGTCGGCTAGGGCTAGAAAGAAACATAAAAATCTCCTTGGTTAACTAAGCAAATAACCAACTAAAACCACAAGGAAAGTGTCCCAGCAATTTACCTCAAAGTGGTCTTGAAGTGACTTGAAGAAACAGCCCCTCCCAACCTATTGTGTGGCTGATTTTTGATAAAAATTTTGGTGAACTTTGTGTGGATTGGGGCTGCAAGGGTGTCGGCTAGCTAAAGAGCATGAGAAGAAAAGTTGGTTTCTTGAGAGCTTTTTGATGAGCCAAAGGAAGAAAATGGGGTCTAAGGCCATGCACACCTATTTATAGACAAATGCTAAGCAAGTTTAATCAACTCTAAGCCAACTTAATTAAGCCAAACCTTAGCTAATCTAGGGGACAAATTTTCTGCTACCCCCTAGTTGAAAGAAAACGTGCGGTTTGAAGAGAAAAGAAGCACAAATTGCATTAATTGCTTGATAAAGTCTGTAGTGTGTTGCCTATCACTTTTTCATTTTTTATTTAAGGTGTCATAAGCATGCTTCCTTGTTTTGTGGGAAACTTTTCCACCTTGTCTCTTAGGGCTATGTTTGGCTGCTTCCAAACACGATTTTTGAGGTGAAGAAATCATCTACAAAAGCTTCTCTCAACAGTCTAATTTCCTCTAATGGTATTCGGTCCTTTTTCAGCAGTGTTCTAGACCTTGATCGAACGTGGATTTTTCTTGATCCGATTCTTATACTATTCATTCCTGATTGGGTTGTAGTACCTATGAGCCCATTTTGTGCCTGTTTACTATTCATTTACGGTGCTATGGTTGTGTCTACACTGTGCTGACACTACGCACGTATAGTATAACTTTTTCGTGCAAACTTTCAGACACAGTCTATCTTGACTAATTTGGACGTGCTAATTTCAAATTTATCAGTTTTACGTCTATCTAAGATTGTCTAGTCCAGTTTTCTGGATTTGTGTGATCCCGACTCGAAAATCACCTTTTGTGCTCAACTGATAAGTTTGAGCGTTCTGAATCTAAGTATATCAATTTTGGGCTGAGAAAAGGCCGTTTGACCCTTTTCCCAATACTGTGTATGCCAGAAACAAAATTTCATGTTCTGTGCTTAATTGACTAAATTGAGCATGCTGACTATAAATAGATCAGTTTTATGTCAAGAAAACGTCATCTTGACTATTTTCTCGATACTGTATACTTATCAAGCAAAATTTCACTATTATGGTCAGATAACTAGTCTGAGCATACTGATGATTAGCTCATCAGTTCTGTGTCAGGAAATGGTCATCTGGATCGGTTTCTTGATACTGCGTGTCTCACATACACACTCATATGTACTAAGGTGACCCATATCACTCTCGGTTGCCCCTTTCATAGCATGAATAGTAATTAAACGTTTCTTTCCCTATTTAATTCATTCAAACTAGAAAATTATATTGTAGTCATTAACTTAATTACTTATTACAGAGTAATTAGGTTCCATGGACATGGTGGTCATTAAAGTTTAGTATGTAGCAGGTGTTGAGGTTTTGAGGTATTACCTAAACGCCGGGAACCTAAAATTTAGCGGAAACGCTGTCGAAATGTTTAGAACGACCCGAGGGGTATTTTAGGAAATGAGGGGTAAAATAGGATCGGGATTTGAAAACCCGATCCCCTTCAGTGACCTAGCCCAGGGAAAGGATGACGGACATTTTCAATATTAGTGAAACGTCCATTTGGAGTCTCGAAACATAAGAAAAAGTGGATTAACGACTGATGGTCGGAATAGTATCACCCGAGTGTCAGGTAAATAGTAACCCAAGCATTTCAGTAATTAATGCCGTAAGGCTCGGTAAAGCCTAAGAAAAATTATTTCATGATTTTTAGGCTTAGAAAATTCAGTTAAAACATTAAAGTGAAAATTTTACGGCCTAAAGACCCGTTAGGGGCAAAATAGTCATTTTGACCAAAACTCTCAAAAATGATAGAAAAAGACCATTAGGGTCTTAGAACGGCTTAATTAAAATTCTAAAGGCCAAATTTAGGATTTAAGATGAAGAAACAAAGAAAAGCCCCACTAGGGACAAAATGGTCATTTCGTCAAAAGTTAGGGGCAAAATAGTCATTTTGTCAAAAGTTAGGAAAAATGATGTTAAGGCCTAGAATGGTATCCTAAGGCCTTAATTAAAGTTTTATGGGCCAATATCACAATTTAAGTATAAGAAAAGTGAGAAAAGTCTACTAGGAACAAATTGTTCTTTTTTATAAAAGTTGACAAAAATGTGAAAAATCAAATGTTAGACTTCTAAAAGCATTGTTAGGGATTCAGATTTAGAAATTTAACACTTTTCCAACGTTTTAAATATAAAATAAATATTAAAAATAACTATAATTATTTCAGTTATAGGGATCCAATCTAGAAGCGACAAAGGAACACCGATGAACCCCAGAAAGGAAATGCTAGCAAAATATTTGTAAGTTCAGACATTTTATTGTCGGTAATATGAATTTACTTAACATGTCTATATGCTATAAGCAATATGTAAAGTATATATAAAGGTGCTATATGCACAATAATGTGTGAAACGAAATACACACAATAAAAAAAAGAAATGTAAAGTGCTCTAGACCAAGAGGTAATGAAAAGGTCACCTGGTCGGAACCATAAGAAAGATGGTAATGAATCCCCCTTTTGGCATACTGGCCTCCCACAATGTGGAGGTTTTCATGTTGTGTTTATATTTATGTTATTGTTATGTAAATTGTTAAAAATTGGCCAGTGGGTCACTCTTCAAAGTCCCTCTCAGTCATGCACGCACTACTGTATGACTAACATGGGGCCCAAAACTAGAACGTAATGCAAGATAGAGACCTAAGATTTAAACTTTACCCATAAGTGAGCATAATCGAGCATAATGTATACTAACATTAGATTTAATGCTCTAAGATATGGTTTACAGTCCATGTTATAAGTCTTTATGTTTGAACTTACTGAGCCTATAGCTCACAAGTTTATTCGTGTGGCAAGTAAGCAACCTGTACACCATTAGATTTTGGATGGATGAGGGATGGGATCCGCATCTGTCATGAAGACTGGGCGAATAAATTGTCCTACTACCAATTTTCTGCTGAGCTGTTTTATATGGGATTTGAAATAATGTTTTATGATATAAATTAAGTACGACAATGCAATATGTCTACTTTAGTAAATGTTTTACAACAATACAAATTGTAAGTTAAGTTTTAAAAAAATAAAAAATAAATATTCCCTATTTTCGCGTTAAAATGGAAATTTAAAATAAGTATGTTAAACAAATAAAGTAAGTTAAAAGTAAGTGCCAGTGACCTATGAGGTGACAGACTATCATAGTTGGCTTCAGAGCTTAACTGTGATAGTGTTGTTTAGCCTCCACATAGGGCGAGGTGCCACAGTGATAACTTAAGGAAACTTATTTTCTTCTAATAAAGAGATTCAAAATTAAGTTTAGGAGTGACAAATTTGAAAATAAAAGCCTCCGTTAGTAAAATTTGTGAAAAATGTCAACTAATCCGTAGGCGAGGATGAAATATAGTAATTTGTTCTAACCCAAAACATAAACAAAGTCAAGGATAGAGAATTTTAAACTGAATCCATGGACAGCAAGAGACAAACTAGCAAATTGAATCATCTTAGTAGTTAGAGGAAAATAAAGCAAAAGCAATTCTCATAGTAGCAGTGAGTGAAATGGGAGTAGCCTAAAATCGCAAAAATGGGGTTATAGGAGAGCAATACAAGCGTTTCGCTACTAAGCGAAGGGGTAGAACATTGCACCTTAGGTGTTAAGAGCCTAGTTGCCAAAAGTATTTGTGACGACCAGAGAATTCTAACAGTGTAACTTAGTTTAATCTAGGGTTTTCTATGAGTTCTGTAAGCAAGAATGTAAAGAAACACTATGTTTGTAATTAGAAAAATTATAGTGTTGATAGTAACAAATAGATATTTTGGAGGAATTAAAATCTCCAAAAATAAGTAGAGAATAAAGTATATGAGTAAGAAAGTGATTTCAGGCCAAAACGCTCAAAAAGGAGTAGTTTCAGTATCCGAACAGTGTAAAGATAAGAATATGGCAAGTCAAAGTAAGAGCACAGTAAGAAAAGTAATTTAGGGTTTTTAAGAGTTTTAAGATAGTATTAGAATAATTTGATAGTATGGATGGCTAGATAAGTCCTCTGATATGTCACCCCAGAAATTTCGTCATTTTCGGTAAAATGATGAAGCATTTTAGGGCCAAAGAAACCAAGAGATTACCCTAGGCAAAACCTAAGGTTACTAAAGGATGAAAAACTTTGTCATTGATTTTTAGCCCAACGACAGTAGAATAAGGTAAACCGATCGCACAATAGACGTCAGAAACCCGCCTACGTGATTTCGGCAAAGTTTGGTTCGGTTTGACTTTTTGTCAAACTTTGACCTATGGATTAATTAGATAACATCATGGATGATGTCATAATTAGGAATAAGAAATTAGAAGAAAAAGGGTGGTAGGTACGATGAATGGCTAAGATTAAAGGTAGGTAAGATCAAGGGCTAAGATTAAGCCAAAAATGCAAATTTGATTTTTTTAAAAATTTTGTGGATAAGGGCTGAAGTAGGTCGGTTTTACAGCTGGAAAGACAGCCAAATAATTATATTTTGACCCCAAAAAGTTTGCAAATAAACCCTTAAAAAGTTGCTAAAAAGTCCCTATAACAAATTGCTAAAAAGCCCTCCTTTTTGGCCTCCCTTTTTAAAAACGTTTTTGGCTGTATAAAATCAGAATTTTTTCTGAAATTACAGCGCCTTCGCTGCCCTTTGAAGCTGTGACTCTCCCCCTCCATTGAGCTTGAGTTTCTTCAAAGTTTGGTGTCAAAATCTTAAGCAAAGTTCTTCCTAAGCAAGTGTTGAGTAACATAGCAAGGTAAGCTTGAAATTTCAAGCTTTTCTTTGGTATTTTGAAGCAAAAATCCGTGGCTATGTTGAGCAGAAAAGAATGAGAAAAGTTTAGTTCAAACTTTGTTGTTTAAAGTTAATTAGTTTGCATGATAGTTAAAGAGAAATTTAGAGGCTTGAAATAAGAATTTTTCATGTTAGTTTTATGAGGAACCTGTGACTAAGTGTATGGGTTCAAGAAATTTCAAGTTAGGTTGAATTAAATTGTTGTTTTAAAGTGTGTTTTGATATGTAAAACAACTAGAAAGAAAATTTGAAAGCTTAAAACCAAAATGGGATTCGGTTTGTTTCAAGAAAAACCGTGTATGTTACTAGGGTTTAGAAAGAATTTTGAGTTGGTTTTGGTTGATTTAAACATGTGTTTTGATGTGTAAAATGTTTAGAAAGAAAAGTTAAAAAGTTTGAAACAAAATTTTGTAAAAGTTTTCTAAAAAGGAACTATGTATACCTAGTGTGAAGAACGTGTAAAAATCATGTGATTTTAGTGTTGTGGTAAGTTAGAATGATGTAGAAGATAAGCTTGTGTAAGTGGTTGAATTGAAAACCAAATTTAGGTTAGGATTTAGCATAAAACCTGTGGCTTTATAAAGAGATTTCAATAAGAATTTTATTTAGTTTTGGTATTGAATATGCCTTAAAAACCAAGAAGAAAAGTAAGAGAAAGAATGTTTGAAAGAAAGGAAGTTTTGGTGTTGGAAACCTAAACTAAAACCATGGCCTAAGTGATTGAAAAATAAAGACTTTGTGTGTGATTTGTACATTGAGAATGTGGAAAGTTTTTACGTAAAATTTTAGAAACTTTTGCGTAAAATAGGCCTCTGGTATAGTACGTGTATGTTTAGATTAGGATAGATGGTTTTGAGGTGTTTCCTAAACGCTAGAAACCTAAAATTTAAGCGAAAATACTGCCGAAATTTTTAAAGCGGCATTAAGGGCATTTCAGGAAACGAGCGATAAAAATATGCTCGGAAATGAAAACCGAGATCCCTCAGTACCTTAGAGTTTGAAGTAAGAAAGCAAGTCTAGCAGAATAGTAAACCAACCCTTAAAATCTAAAATGCCGAGAGGACGGAAAAAAAAATAACATCAAGGGCGTTTTAGGTAACAAGGGTAAAGTTTAGAGTCGGGATGGAAAAACCCGAGCCCCTCAGAGACCTAGGTCGGGAAGAGAATAAGAAACGTTTTTAAGATTAGTAAAAAGCTCGTTTGAAGCTCCGAAAAGCTAGAAAAACGAGCCACGACCCCAAGGGTCGGAATAGTACCACCCGAGGGACGGGTGATAAATAAATAGTGAAATCGCAACAATTAAGTTGTAAAAATTTACCGAGATCTAGAAAAGATTGTTTTAAGATTTTAGGGACTCAAAAAATCCCGTTTAAGCACCAAAATGAGAATGTTAAGACTCCAAGATCCGTTAGGGGCAAAATGGTCATTTTGACCAAAAAAAAAGTCTAGAAAAGTCAAGAAAGGGACGTTAAACCCTCCAGTTAGCTATTTTATGGTTCTCGGACTTAGGGAACCTGGTCTAAGCAGAAAAATAGAAACGTCCCCCGGCCAGTTACTATTCACGTGCATGGGCTATTCACGTGCATGGTACTATTCATGTGAATAGTACTATTAACCGTCAAAAGTTACTATTTACCAAGTTTATCAAAATTTCCAAAATGCTCGGAAGTGGTTGCTAGAGCCCTAGAAAAGTCTAAACAGAGTCGTTGGGACTTTAAATGTCGCCATAAGACTTTAATTAAGATTTTAAAAGCCAAAGTTCAGATTTTAGTATAATAAAGTCAGTTAATGAAAATATATTAACTGATGACATTATGTCTTTAGGAAACTCAACTAGAGACGGGCAAAGGAGCTCGACGGACCCACAGAAGTTTACACTAGCACAAGTGCGGTAAGTACAGCATTTAATTGTCTACTCACGAATTGACTTACCATAGAGTTGTATTATATATATATACACATTTAAGTTATTCAGTTTGTGACATGATACTAACATGTTCACCAGAATAGTTAAGCAAGATCAGATAAAGAAAAGAGGAATAAGATAAGTCAAATAATAAGACTTAAAAGTTAAGGTTGGTGTACCGGCCTCTCCAGTTTTGAGGTTCAAAGATAGCCTCCACCCCAGTTATGTGGCGCTACCTCGTTAATAATGAGGTAGTTGATGGCTTGACTTGCTACCTATAGGTAGTAGTTCAGAAATGACCTTAGGGTTGATTGGTGGTTCCTCCCCTGATTCTCTATTAGTCTGCGCGCATTAGGTACGTCCAACCACGGGCCCACAAGTGAAAGATTAAGCCAGATAAAGTAAAGCAAAGAAAAAGAAAGAAATAGAATAGAAAGAATAAGTAAAGCATAGGAGTAAGAAAATAATTGGTCATAAGTTGACTAACCCTAAGTATGGTGTATTCAGCTTATTTACTTGTATGTTTGTACTTACTAAGCTTTAGCTCATTAGTCTATTCGTGATGTAGGTAATAAAGGTAAGCAACCAGCAATATCAAACAAGAGTAGCGGACTGGTAGGCAAATCCCAGTGATGTCATGGACAGGTTATGGTTCCGTTTCGCAGAGTTCCACTGTAATTAAAGTGTAAAAGAAAGAAAGTGTAATAGTGATGTATATGTATAAAGATAAGATAAGAGTGTAGTATGTAAAGTAGTGAAACAAGCTTAAAAGTATGTTTTTATTTTTACGTACTTTAAAGTAACAAGACCGTAAAATATATTTTGGGGAAAAATATATTAAGTAGTACGTATATATTTATGTATACACAATTTCAAAGAACTAATAGTTTCATTCAGTCAAGTTTTAAAAAAATATATATATATTCTTAGTTTTTCAAGTACAAATCTTTTAAACCCCTAAAGAAAAAGAAAGTTATAAAGACAGGCAAGCGAAGTAAGAATAAGCAAAGAATAAAGAAAGCAAGCAAGGTAAGGTGGACAACCCAAGCTAGAGGGGTCGCGCCCACAATATTACTAGCTTACGTTCTAACCCAAGTAGCATGGGACACGTGAAATCCCGTGTGAATTACCAAGGACCACCTTGCAAGGGAATCTCATTGAGGTAGAGACAATGGCAAGGTTTGTGACCCATGGCATCGAGCCATCACATTAAAAAATAGAGATGGTGATTTTTGCCATGATAGTTGACTATTCGGATCTAGAAAGCCAGTTGCAGGGTGATTTGGACGAAAAACGAGATGGCTGGCAAACACATTGAGCTCCCTCCATCGTTGATGTGAATCAAAGAACGGCTTTAAAGGAACCAATCAACGTCAAGAGAACCAATTCAAATACCAATTAGGCCGGTTACAAGAGCGAGAGCAAAGAGATTTGAAGAAGCACTAAATGGACTAATTCAAGAAGTTTGGGCTCAATCAAATTCGTGGCCCATTGAGCATGATTCATGATACATTAACTTAATTCAAGCCCATGAGGAATTCAGCTAATTCAATTAAGCCCAAGACATTTTTTAACTAAGGATTTTCGAATTTTGTGACAGAATAACTACCTTCCTACATTTACGAATTTGGTTAGGATTATCTTTTCGAATTTGTTAGGATTTCAGTTAGGATTTGAGAATATCTTTTGTAACAAACTTTCAAACAAAATTCGGTTCAGTTAGGATTTGAGAATATCTTTTGTAACAAACATTTAAACAAAATCCGGATTTTGTTTAGGCTTATCTTTGTTAGGATTTATTAAGAATATCTTTTGTTTCGAATTTTCAAATAATTTCGGATTTCTTAGGCTTATTTTTTTCAGATTTTTTTTAGGAATATTCTTTGTAATAATTGCCTATAAATAGGCATCCTCATAGCAATAAATCAGAACACATCAGTTTAATTCATAAATTTGAGAGTTTTAATTCTGTTTGATTCTTTGAAGAACTATCTGAACTTATCAAAATTTTCCATGGCGTTCGCTTCTGACTTATCAATCAACCCTTCCATAGTTGATTGTGGTGTCTTCATTATAACAAGGTTCTTGTTTCGCATTAAGCAACGGGTTGAGTACCATATACCAAGGTTCTTGTTTTTGCTGAAGCAACGGGTCGAGGTCTCCCATCCATTCGAACCTGATTTTAGAACGTTCTTGGGTTCATAATCTTGACGGGTCTCGTTATTCTTGACGGGGTTCGTATCATTTGGTATCAGAGTTTAGGTTCTAAAACTCAGGTTTGCCTATCCCATTTATTTTCGTTTTTCTTTGTTACGAATTAAGGTTGTAATTTTTTTTTTTTTTTTGTGTTATTTAGAATTCAAATCAAGAGGATCCAAGCCAAAAACAAAAAAAAAAAAAAAAATCAAGAGGATCCAAAATAAAAAAAAAGAGTATTTTTGTCCAACAACAAATTTTTTGTTTGATATCATACATTTAGTCTTCCAATATTCTAGAAATCAACTTACCCCATAGAACAAAATTTTTGGGTAAATTTTCGTGTTTTCAGAAACATAAACCACCGTTGTTTTTTTTCATTGTATTCCTTGTTGTCCATAACCCGAATTGCCTTGGTGTAGTCATTCCAGAATTGCGACGGAAATTTTGACACTGATTTGAGTAGTTTGATAAGAGCCGAGTGAGAAATTACTACGAGCGGAAAAAGGCAAGAGTGGTGAGTACATTCGAGGGTAAAAGCCATAATTATTGTGTGAAACACGAGTGAAGTCGAGTGAAACCTATTCTTTGAGTGAAACATATGAGGGAGTGTGAGAGGTCCTTTTAGTTTACTCTAACCTTGTTTTTGCAGTAATCATGTCTCACAACAGTGGAAAGAGCATTGCCGAAGGTGCTACAGGGATGGCTGATCCGAAGTTGTTCATGGAGGCAATGGTAGGAGAGATGAGGCGCATGATGAGGATGGAGTTGGAGCATATTCATGAACGATTAGATCGAGTCGAGAATACGTGTGTAGAACAGCCGCTGGATGTTCCAAATATGCGAAGAAAAGAAAGGGTTCCATATAGGGGGGTGAGAGATGAAGATGAAGAATATTTTGAGGCTGGTTTCAAGGAAGAGGATGATCGAGGTAGGCATGGAGGACGGTTTAGAGAAGCTAGGATTCGAGAAGATAATAGCTTGGGTAGTATTAAGATGAAGATTCTATCGTTTCAGGGAAGAAGTGACCCCGAAGCTTATCTCGAGTGGGAGAAGAAGGTGGAGTTGGTGTTCGATTGCCATAACTACTCTGAGTTGAAGAAGGTAAAACTCGCTGCTATTGAGTTTTCTGACTATGCCATTGTTTGGTGGGATCAATTGGTGTTGAACAGGCGACGAGTTAGAGAACGTCCAATTGATACGTGGGAAGAGATGAAGAGGGTAATGAGGAGGCGATTCGTACCCAGCCATTACTATCGGGATTTGTACAAAAAATTGCAAAGGCTTCAACAGGGTAACCGGAGTGCGGAGGAATATTACCAAGATATGGAGATTGCGATGATCCGGGCTAACATTGAAGAAGATCGAGAGGCTACTATGGCTAGGTTCTTAAATGGCTTGAACCAAGATATTCACAATAGGGTGGAGATGCAGCATTATGTAGACGTGGAAGACATGGTGCACATGGCCATCAAAGTGGAGCGACAACTCAAGAGGAGGGGTGGTACACGTGCAACCCATAATCCAGGTTCTTCCCTATGGAAACCGAAGAAAGAGGAGAAACCGGCTACAAAACCCAAATTCGAGCCAAGACAGGAGACACCTAGCCATGGGTCTCAAGGTAAATCTGACCCTTCCAGTTCTCGAAATCGTCACATTAAGTGTTTTAAATGTCAAGGCAAGGGTCACATTGCTAGTCAGTGTCCAAACAAGCGCGTCATGATCCTACACGATGACGGTGAGTATGAAACAGAGGAGGAGAGTGACGAAGATGACATGCCACCACTAGAGGACGTGGATGTTGAGGAACACGCAGTCCAAGGTGAATTGTTGGTCACAAGGAGGGTTTTAAGCTCGCAAGCAAAAGAAGATGAAGAAGTACAACGAGAAAACATATTTCATACTAGGTGCCACGTCAACGACAAAGTATGTAGTATGATTATTGATGGAGGAAGTTGTACTAATGTGGCGAGCACAACCATGGTGGAGAAATTGGGACTGCCCACGTTGAAACATCCCCGGCCATACAAGCTACAATGGTTGAATGATAGTGGCGAGGTAAAGGTGAATAAACAGGTGTTGGTTGCCTTCCGCATTGGAAAATATAGAGATGAAGTTTTGTGCGACGTAGTTCCGATGCAAGCTGGACACTTGTTGCTAGGCTGACTATGGCAGTTTGATCGCCGAGTTAAGTATGATGGCTTCTCCAACAAATACTCATTCGCGATCGAAGGAAAATCCATCACTCTTGTACCGCTGACACCACAACAAGTGTATAAAGATCAAGTGAGGTTACAAAAAGAGGGTAAACAAAAGATAAAAGATGAAAAAGAAAGTGAAAAAAAAAAAGAGAGTGACAAAGAGAGAGAGGCCGAGAAAAGTGAGCAAATAAAAAAAGAAGAGTATTATGGCTGTTGAGAGAAAATCGGAGAGAAAACAAAAGAATTTTTATGCAAAAGCAAGTAAAATCAAGCGAGCTATGTTTTCAAAACAGCCGATGATTGTACTATTGTACAAAGAGACATTTTTAAACACTAACGAGCTTGACCCTTCTTTGTCTAGTTCTATTGTTTCACTTTTACAGGGATACGAGGATGTCTTTCCTGAGGAAGGACTACGCAGATTACCATCTATCCGAGGGTTCAAATATCAAATTGATTTTGTGCCCAGAGCTTCCAACCCAAACCGACAAATCTATAGTAGTAATCCCAAGAAGACTAAGGAGCTTCAAGGTCAAGCCAACAAAATGCGTCATAAATTAGTTTTTGATCCCAGAAATTGGGTCTGGCTAGGCGTAAGGAAGAAACGAATCCCGACACAAAGACGTTCCAAGCGATTTCCTAGAGGGGATGGACCTTTCCAAGTCCTTGAACGAATCGATGACAATGTATATAAATCCTTATTAAGTGATGATTTGAGGACAAATCCTTTTGAAGAGGAGGGGAATGATGTGAATCAAAGAACGGCTTTAAAGGAACCAATCAACGTCAAGAGAACCAATTCAAATACCAATTGGGCCGGTTACAAGAGCGAAACCAAAGAGATTTAAAGAAGCACTTAATGGGCTAATTCAAGAAGTTTGGGCTCAATCAAATTCGTGGCCCATTGAGCATGATTCATGATACATTAACTTAATTCAAGCCCATGAGGAATTCAGCTAATTCAATCAAGCCCAAGACATTTTTTAACCAAGGATTTTCGAATTTTGTGACAGAATAACTACCTTCCTACATTTACAAATTTGGTTAGGATTATCTTTTCGAATTTGTTAGGATTTCAGTTAGGATTTGAGAATATCTTTTGTAACAAACTTTCAAACAAAATTCGGTTCAGTTAGGATTTGAGAATATCTTTTGTAACAAACTTTCAAACAAAATCCGGATTTTGTTTAGGCTTATCTTTGTTAGGATTTGTTAAGAATATCTTTTGTTTCGAATTTTCAAATAATTTTGGATTTTTTAGGCTTATTTTTTTCAAATTTTTTTTAGGAATATTCTTTGTAATAATTGCCTATAAATAGGCATCCCCATAGCAATAAATCAGAACACATCAGTTTAATTCATAAATTTGAGAGTTTTAATTCTCTTTGGTTCTTTGAAGAACTATCTGAACTTATCAGAATTTTCCGTGGCGTTCGCTTCTGACTTATCAATTAATCCTTCCATAGTTGATTGTGGCGTCTTCATTATACCAAGGTTCTTGTTTCGCATTAAGCAACGGGTTGAGGTCCATATACCAAGGTTCTTGTTTTTGCTGAAGCAATGGGTCGAGGTCTCCCATCCATTCGAACCTGATTTTAGAACGTTCTTGGGTTCATAATCTTGACGGGTCTCGTTATTCTTGATGGGGTTCGTATCAATCGTCATGCAATGCTGCCTTAAAATCTGGTTGGAACTGGTTTGGAGATGAAGGTGGTTAGTGGGGAGGTGCATGGGTCTGTGACTGTGAAGATCTTGCAAATCTCTCGAGTGGTAGGGGGCTACCAAACTTAATTAAACACAAGTAGTTCTAATGGACATACAAGTTTACTTTATTTAACTAAAAATTTTGTAGCTGAAGCTACAATTTTTTGTAATGCAAATCAACAAAACACAATAATAACAAAAATTGATGTAGCTAATGTAAAATTTAGAAAGCAATAATTAAAAAGTAAATAAAAAATAAATAAGAAAGATGTAACCTGGAGATTTTATGATGTAAAAATATAATAGCACTTTTAAGTGAAGTCTTCTAATTGCTTGTTTTTTCTTCTAGTTTTAAATGATTTTTCTTTCCTCTCGTATATGTACCTTCCTTCGTTGCAAATCTGTAGAAAAAGTATTGAAAATGGATTAGCAATGTGCAATCTTAAGAAGATTGTACATAGATATATTTTTTCTTTCCTAGAAAGGAAATAGATGTTACGTGAATACAAGAAGAAGAAAAGACAAAATTTTGTATTAAAAAAAGAGGTAGATCAAACTTGATGATTCTGTTTTCAATACTTATCTTTTTTTTTTTTTTGATAGTAGACGTTGTAATTCCCGACTTCCCAAAAAAAAGAAAAAAATTCTCAATGGCATGCTGCAACGCAAAAGAAATAAATTTATAAGAATATAATATTTATTGTAAAACAAAGAAATTGAAGGAAGGGAAAATAACAAGTAAAGTAAAGAAAGACACAAAAGGAGAAAAAAGGATGATTTTTTATTTCATTTATCTTGGTAGAGTCTACTTATATTATTTATTATCTCTACTTTATTATTTCAGCACAACCTCCAATATAAGTTATCTCTACTTTTATAAATTTTTTATATTAGCTTAGTTAAACTAAACTAGAATGAAATGTACGATATATCTTAACTCACAAGTTATATTAAGTTAGATTGGTGAACAAAATGCATGCATACATTTATTGAAGGTTATGTAATGCAAAGTAGTGAGTCTATGACATTGATGGACATCTATTGACTAAATATTTATAACTCTCTCTGGATGTTCATGTTAGAAAATATGGAGTATAAAAAATAAACAATTTCAATATAATTAAATGGAGGATCAAAAAGTTATGGAAAATAAAAACAACAACCAAAATTCAACCTTAACCCGAAATTTAAAACTTGATAGATTTTAAGGCATGTGAAGCTCATGCTTTTCTTAAAACATATTCTTCCTCTATGAAAGTGCTTGAAGATTGAACAGACATCTATCTTTTAGGATACAATAAAATTAACAGTACTCCAAGCATGATTGAATACTACTTTCGGCAAACTTGAAACTGAGCCTACTCTTTATCATCAAAACACCAAAGAAAAACCACTATAGAAAATGCCTAGAACACAATGAAAAATAAGAAGAAAGAAATTCTGAATTGATGTATCTAAGCATGCTATGGAAGCCTTCTTATACAGGCTGCTAGTGGGAAATGTTACAAAGCCAAAATAGTGAGGATTAAAATTCAATTTAATGAGATTAAAGCCATAGGTTACAACCATCCAAGTATTAAGTTACAACCATTTATTTACCCATTAATCTCATGCATATCAATGCCCATTAACATGCACTAAAGCATATAAAATTCAAATTTATTATGTTGGAAATGCAAATAAAAAATTTGCAATACATAGCCCATGTAAGAGTAAGCCCGACAAACTAATATTCGCGTCGTCCACATCGTGCGAGCACACACATTGGGCCCCTAACTCATTGGGCCCATGATTTGAACCCGCCTGCTCATGAAAAAGCCTCTTGAATACATCATCTAACCCAATTCCAATAGTGCAATCACTTATAAACTCCATATTGCTAAGACACCTAGCTAATGTGGGACTTCTCATTTAAGTAATTTGTCCAACAAAGTTTGAGCTCCAATGGCACATTGGGCATCAATTTCTCATTCACCTGATTACCATTTTGAACATATAAATATATGATTTCGATCTCTTCGTGATGGATAATGCAAATCTACCAAGATCTGTCACTTTATAAAGTGGGTATCACTCAAATTTGGGTCTTAAAATGATTTAAAAATCATTTTTCCAATAGTCCCCCATATGAATGAAATTGATCAACCACAAGGGAAAACAAAAGGACACAATACAGTGATAGAGTTCTTTGGTTAATACTTGCATAGGATAGGTAAGCATTAACCCTTGAACCTTCCCTCATGAAAGTATGTTTATTTACTAGTTGACTAGTAGATGCGATATCCTTAAACTATTTTGCCGTTTGTGTAAATAATAATATACCTTACACAGATATTTTCTAGACATAGTTTCAATTCTCATAATTATGTTTATTTTGACCGTGAATATCTTCCTAGTTCTATGAGAGTTTCTAAAGAATTGAGCCATAGCAATTCTACTTTGAAGCGGCCTCACTTCTCTCTCATATAGGCGATTTCTTACTTGAAAGCAACCTACATTACTCCTTTCGGATTTCCAACATATCAAACATATAATAATCATTAAAAGCAAATCACTTAGCCTTTCCTTATGGGGATCACTATTTTCATTATGGGAATCGTCTGGGGTAATCCCCATAGTGATCCTACTTGATCTATTCAGTTTAGTTATCCCATTGAACTTAGATCTTGGGATCTCTAATGAACTACGTTGGGTTTCCACTATTTGGACCTATTCTTTCATAGGTTTAAGACCCATTCTCCTTTATGTTTTCTCAACTTGTGTCTATTCAAACCTTTGGTTAATAGATCTACAATATTCTCTTTTGACCATGCATTGTTAATTGCATAATTCTAATCGAGATCAGTTGTCTAATGGTATTATATAGATGATGTATATGTCTTGACTTACCATTATACATCCTTTATGTTTTCTCAACTTGATCTCCGTTCAAACCTTTGGTTAATAGATCTACAATATTCTCTTTTGACCATGCATTGTTAATTGTCATAATTCTAATTGAGGTTAGTTATCTAATGGTATTTTATAGATGATGTATATGTCTTGACTTACCATTATACATCACATTTTGTACCCTACCAATAGCAGACTGATTATCATAGTGTATGCATTTTGTAGGTACAGCTTTTGGCGATTCAAGAATATCCTCAAAGAAATGTCATAGCCATTCAGCCACTTCGTCACTTTTATCCAAGGCTACAAATTCAGATTTCATCATAGATTTTGTTATTACCATCTGTTTAGAGGATTTTTAAGAAATTACTGCACCTCCCAAAGTGAATACATATCTGTTAGGAAATGCGCTAAGCATTAGAGACATTTTGATGTATTTATTTTGAACTGGATAACAAAATTATATATAGAGGTTATTCATTACATTGCTATCTGTCCTTGTTTTATTTACATGTTAAAGTAAATGTAAGCAAATATGGCTCCCTGACTGCTTATGTTAAACTGTTAGAAGGTTGCATGTGATGGACTTTTGTATGCGAGAAGACAATGTTCTAAAGTTAGCGGTCTAAACTATGGTCTGTAGTCTATGGGGTTAGACCGAGCATCTAACTCATGTTAAGACTATTATGTTGTCTAAAGCCTTGGAGAGGACGGTTTGTCTTGACTGTCTGGAGCTGGACTCCCAAGTAGAGACATAGATATGTTGCTTGGTGGTGACATATTAGACCAGGACTAAAGCGTGATTGATCTATGAAGTCCGCTTTGAGTGGATCGATCTGCTTTTGACATTCATTGTGCAGTAACCTTAATCCTGAGTAAAAGGACAACTTCATGTATATGACTTGTGTACTTTGATGTTCCACTGGCTAAAGCGTCTTAGAGGTAGTAAGCTTATAGACCGGTTCGTTAGGTGCATGACTTGTATACGATGAAGAGTTCTTTTACAGATATCAGAATCATAGCTCTAATGAAGAGTTAAGGGTATCCTCTTAAAGGCATTATACTGAATGTGAAAATGGACAAGGCCTTGGGTCGTCTGCTGGGCGGATGACTTCTTATTCACATATGATGAATAATCATTTTCTTAATTCGGTAGTATAATGGAACTTTAAGATAGCCTAATCAGTAGGATTAAACGGACTTTGGCCTAAGGCTGATCATGGGTATCATATGAGGGTTCTGCATACATGACAAGGTCATTGGACGATAGCTTGTCACAGGCTTACGTAATACGATATATAATTGGGAGTTCAGTTTCAGGTTTATAGTGGTGTGACTCTAAAATTAGTGATCATATGATTGAGTTGTTTGGTAAAGAATGATGATCATATGGATTTGCGGGAGGCCGATTATATATGTCCAATTAGTCCCTCTACTAGCTCCACATAATTCCTTAACGTTTGGCAAAATTGATCTGTGTATACTATTGGCTAGTTTGTTATGCATGGATGGTGTTGACATAGCATTAGGATGGTCGACGAGATTCTCTTCGGTTGGATTCAGATTTTTTTTTGGATAACAGAGTACACAATTATTCGAACTCCAAATAAAGTTGCCATGATATTATTTGAGATTGGATTGAAGTTGTAGAAAATTATCCATAAGAACAAGAGTTTGAAATACAACTGTTTTGTGGATTTTGAAATCTGAATTTTGAATTTGAAATTTGAATTTGAAATTTGAATTTGAAATTCAAATTTGAAATTTGAAATTTGAAATTTGAATTTGAAATTTGAAATTCAAATTTTGAATCACAATCCAAGTGGGATTCAAATTTGTTGTGGTAGATCCACAAGGAATGAAATTCGAATTTGAGTTGGATATGGAGAGGAAAATCTTGTTAGAATCATACTTGAATTTTGAATCCAAATCCTAACTAAAGATGGACGAAAATTTTGAGCATTTTCCTTAATGGATTTTTGGATTTTTGTGGATAAGTTTCAAGGAAAAATTCAAGTTTCAATCCCAGTTGAATTTGGATTCTCTCCTCCCAGATAATGGCCAAATTTTTGAAGTGAATCTCCTAGGAGATTTTCGGTTCTTTTGGATGAGGATGAGATAAGATTCAAGCTTGAAAATCCTAGTGGAATTTTGATTCTCCCTTAACCAAAAGTGGCCAAATTTTTGTGGGGATTTTCTTCTTTGAATTTTCGGATATTTTGGTTAAAAAAAGGGAGATAAAATTCTAGTTAAAATCTTGTCTAGATTTGGATTGGATTTATCCTAAAGTGGCCGAATTTATTGTTGGGATTTTTCCCTTAGAAAATTCAGATTTTGTGCTTGTGGATAAGGGAGAATATCTTCTCCTAATCCAGTTCGAATTCAGAGAATCACCTCATGCAGGTCTATAAATAGAGGTCCTGCCACTCCAGTTCTCTCAGACCACAGACTCTCAGGTAAGCAGGCTTATTGTTGCATAGCCCACCATGACAATAAGTTCTTTAGAGATCTGGGTGGTCAGAAGAAGACTAGCAGTGGTAGCATACCGATCGAGGTTCAGATTGCCCACACACTTAGCCATTCGGGAATTGGAGAATAGTAGAGAAGGCTAGTTGGTTGAAGCCCTCCGGTCATTCTCCTCCTACAGATTGGCATCCTTGAGGTATGAGTTTTAATTGTTGTTGGTTTATTGTATATGGCATCATGAGATATTTAACGATCTAAAAATTTTTATTGTTCTACTGTGCCACTCTGATACGTTTTTACCGATTTATTTTCCTATAATTGGTATCAGAGTCATCTCATGACTATGCCATGTACATAAATTAAATAATTACTTAGTCTTTTTATTTATGTATGGATTTGATATTTAGAGAGTGGCATTCTAGGATTCCTTGATGTTGTTATCATGTATTATGTATAAAGTATGTGGTTATTTTAATTTTTTAAATTATTATAAGCATGCTTGTCTAATGCTGGTTATGGTTCCTTAGAATTTAGAAAAATTGTATTTTGGATTTTTTATGTAACCATGAGAGCAGTTTATTAACACTGTAATTTTCCCATGGATTTTGATTTTGGCTCTTAGAATTATTATGGTTAGAATTTTTTGTACACCGAAAACGGTTTAGGAAATTTTATGTAATTATTCTTGGAGGAGATTGAAGATTGAAGATCGTGATTTATTTTTCCCAAAAGTCAAATTTGATTTAAAGGTTAAAATTTTGATTGTGTGGAAAATTTCAATTTAATTGGGATTCAAATTAATTTTTGGAGATCCTAATAGGTAAATTGGAATATGACATGAAAATCGAGACACGACCCTCGGATAGGCCGTCGGGCCCTGGTGGGGCTGCAGCCCCTGTGTAGGCCATAACCACCCACCGCCACAGGCTTAGCCTGCAGCCGAGGGTGGCCGTGTCCTCCCTAAGGCTGGTCGTAGCCTGGGCGTGCAGCCTGTGGATGCAGGCACTACCTACAGCCTGTGGCTGCAGGCACTGCGCCTAGCCTGGGCATGCAGCCTGGCGCTGCAGGCTTGGCCTGCAGCCCGGCAAGGCTGTACATGGGGCAGCCGTGTGCTGCCAGCCCTCCGAGGGCTGGGGTCTGCCCACGGCGGCTGCCGCCTCCGGGGGCGGTGGTGCGACGGTTCAAAAATCGAAAAATTTTGATTTTTAAATTTGAGATTTAATTTTAAATCATGTTTAAAATTATGTAATTGAAAATTTGAAATTTTTGAAATTACATATTATTATACATGATGTTTAAAATTGTTTAAAATTTGAATTTGAAATTTAAATTTTTGGAGATTTAAATTTTAAATGATTCTTGGGATGAGAAATAAATGGAGAGGCTACATAAAGATGGATACAAGAAGACGGAATAAAATTCAAGACCCAAAGAATGCTTTGGATGGAATTTTATAATCTTTATTTTCTTTGTTCTAGGATGGAAACATAGCTTGGTTATTCTATCAATTATTTTTTCTGTGATATGTCGTGGATGTATAAATATGTATTGATGGATGTTTTATATGCATATTTGATAACATGTCATATAGGATGGGTGAGTGCCGCTCATACTATATTGATCATACATAATTTGTCAAAACTTGCATGTTTTTCAAAATATTAAGTGGGAGAGGGTTTCAAACAAAACCCACAGCCTCCATTATTGATCCATATGTGAAAGCATGGTAATGTCTCGTGTCAGTTCTGCCCTGACCACACCCCTCGGTAGGTGTTTACTGCGGCCGATATACTAGATTGGATCTCCTATATGGAAAACGTGTTTGGGTACGATCCTATTCATGACCACCCCTCGGTGGCTTGGTAGGACGTGGATCGGGCTACGTGAACAATGGTTATACACTCAAGACTCGTTTAGTTATTAACCTTCCCTAGAAGCTCTGTTAACTAAACTGGTGGCCAAATAAGCAGTTATTAATATATTAATTGGACGGGGTCCATGTTCCGGCTATTTGTTTTCATGACCACCCCTCGGTGGCTTGAGGCAATAGGTGCTGAGAATTACCGTTGCAATGCTACATGTTTTTCAAGTTTCATGTACGAACATAGTTATATGTTTTATTTGCTAAATTATCTGTATATTTGCTTGGGCTTTGTAGTGATGTCTAGTATAAATTTTATTTCAGTTCACAATGTCACCGACACCCCTCATTTCAATACTTACTGAGAATAAACTCAATGGCGATAATTATAAGGATTGGAAAAGAAATCTGTTAATAGTTCTTAGCTGCGAGAGACACAAGTTCGTACGGGACGAACCATGCCCACCAGGGCCAAAACCTGACATACCGCTTGAGGAGGTCCCGGTTGCCTATACTCATTGGAGAGAATCCAATGATATAGCTTGATACTAAATGCTTGCTAGCATGACGAGTGCTTTACAAAAGTAGCATGAGACTTATCAGGTTGCTAGGGAGATCATGGACAATCTGGAGGACATGTTCGGAGGCCAAGAAAAATTGGCTCGACAGTCTGCTATAACCAGCATTATGAACTCTAAGCAAAAGGTGGGTACTCCGGTGAAGGACCATATGATCACTCTAATGGGATTCTTCGCTGAGGCTGCCGAGAACGGTGCTGAGTTGGACTACGACACCCAGATCGAGATGGTGTTCAAAACTCTGTCTAAAGATTTTGTGGGGTTTAAGGCCGCATACAATCTGGTGACAAGGGAGTTAGGACTAACCGAGCTCATGAAGCAACTCCAAGCTTATGAGCGGATGATCAGGGATGGGGATGCGGTCCAACCCAAAGGAGAGGCCAATTTGGTGGAATCTTCCAAACCCTCTCGGAAGAGGAAGAGGCCAAACCAAAAGCAAGCGGCTTCCAGTTCTTCTAATCCTCCTGTCTCGGATGGGAAGAAGAAGAAGAAGAACAAGAAGCCCAGGGACCCTAAAAAGTCCAAATGCTTTCGTTGTGGGAAGGTAGGTCACTTTAAGAAGGCTTGCCGGGAATTCCTAGCCGCCAAAGGCAAGGAAGGTAAGGAACTTCATTACTTGGAAGCATGTTTGGTGGAAGAATCAAAAGACACTTGGGTCATTTATTCGGGTGCCACTAATCATGTTTGTGTTTCTATGTAGGGGTTCGTGGAAACGAGAAGTCTACATGATAGGAGCCTCTCGTTGCGGACTGGAGATGGTAGCTTGGTGGTGGCTGAGGCAGTGGGAGATAGTTACCTTTACTTTGATCAATTTAGGTTTATTTTATTAAAAGACTGTTTTTATGATCCTAATTTTAGGGGGAACCTTATATCGGTAGCTTGTTTAATAAAGGATTCTTATTCAGTTTCTTTTAGTAAAAGAGTTGATATTCATAGAAATAAGTCTTTTATTTGTTCTGGATGGATGGATGGAAACCTAATTTGATCAAACCAAAGATGTACTCACTGCTTGACACTGAATTAATAGATAACTCTAAAAGGTTGAAAGTTTCTCACTCTAACAAGGCGTATCTTTGGCATTTAAGACTTAGTCATATTAATCAGGATAGGATTCAAAGATTGGTGAAAGACGGTCCTCTGGAATCTTTGGAGGAGGTACGTCTTCCTCAATGTGAGTCTTGTCTAGAGGGAAAAATGACTAAGAGGTCTTTTGGAGCTAAGGGTACAAGGGCTCAGGAGCTCTTAGAAATTGTACACACTGACGTATAAGGCCCCATGAACGTCACAGCACGAGGAGGGTTTGAGTATTATATCTCCTTTATAGACGATTACTCGAGGTATGGATATGTGCATCTGATGCACCGCAAGAGCGAAACCTTTGACAAGTTCAAAGAGTATCGTGCGGAAGTGGAAAAGCAATTGAATAAATCCATAAAGACACTTCGATCTGATCGAGGTGGCGAATACCTCTCCGATGAATTTCTAGGACATCTTGTAGAGAACGGGATATTATCCCAATTGACTGCACCTAGTACTCCATAATAGAATGGTGTAGCCGAAAGGAGAAACAGGACCTTGTTGGATATGGTACGGTCCATGATGAGTTATTCAACGCTACCATTATCATTTTGGGGATATGCTTTACAAACGGCGTGCTATATTCTGAACCAGGTTCCAAGCAAATCAATTCCCAGAACTTCGTATGAATTGTGGCGTGGCAGGAAGCCCTTCCTTGGACATATGAGAATATGGGGCTACCCGGCACATGTACTAGATGGGGACGCGAAAAAGTTGGAACCAAGATCAGAATTGTGCATGTTTGTATGGTATCCAAAGGGAACTAAAGGAGGTCTGTTTTATAACTCGAAGGAACAAAAAGTCATTGTCTCAACCCATGCGACATTCTAGGAGGAAAGTCACATGAATGACTTTAAGCCTCGAAGCAAAGTGGTGCTAGAGGAGTTATCGGGTGAAAGAACTGCTCCACAGATTTTGGTCTTGGACACAAGTCCGAGTTCAGGTGAAAGACCTGCAGACGATCAACAATTTAGGGTGCCTCGTCGTAGTGGGAGGGTTTCGAAGAAACCTAATTTCTTCATGTATGATGCTGAGGTATACCAGGCCGAGGCTCATGAGCATGAGGATGATCCTGTCACCTATGATGAAACTATAAATGATGTTGATTCTAAATCTTGGAAATAGGCTATGAACAATGAGATGGATTCTAAGAAATCCAACTCTGTTTGGGAACTTGTAGATTTATCGGATGGGATAAAACCCATTGGATGCAAATGGGTCTACAAAAGAAAGAAGGATGCAGAAGGGAAAGTGGAAACTTTCAAAGCTAGACTGGTTCCAAAGGGATACATGCAAAAGGCTGGAATCGATTATGATGAAACCTTTTCGCCTGTTGCTATGCTGAAGTCTATCCGTATTCTTCTGTCCGTTGCTGCGGCTCTCGATTACGAGATCTAGCAAATGGATGTCAAGATGGCATTCTTGAATGGCCATCTTGAAGAGTGTATCTATATGATACAGCCCGAAGGGTTCGTACCGAAAGGCCAAGAAAGGAAAGTCTGCAAGTTGCTTAGATCCATTTATGGATTAAAGCAAGCATCCCGCTCATAGAACCAGAGGTTTGATCAAGAGATTAAGACATTTGGTTTTGAGCAGAACGTTGATGAACCCTGTGTTTATAAACGTATGAAGGATGGAAAAGTGGTCTTTCTGATACTCTATGTCGATGATATACTACTCATTGGGAATGATGTAGGGAACTTATCATCGGTCAAGCTTTGGTTACACCAACAGTTTGACATGAAGGACTTGGGAGAACCTAATTATGTTCTAGGCATTCGTCTCTTCAGAGATCGAAAGAACAAAATAATAGCGTTATCCCAAGCTTCATACATAGATAAAATAATTGACAAATATGCAATGCAAGAGGCAAAGAAAGGTTCACAACCTTCTATTGCTAGTCTAACTCTTTCATTAGATGACTGTCCCAAGACATCGAAAGAAAGAGAGTGAGTAAGGTCCCCTATGCATCCGCTCTGGGTAGCCTTATATACACTATGCTTTACACTCGCTCGGATATATGTTTTGCGGTAGATATGGTAAGTCGATATAAAGCAAATCCTGGAACCAAGCACTGGCAAGCAGTAAAGCATATACTCAAGTATCTTAAAAGAACGAGGGATTATATGCTGGTGTATTCTGGAGGGGACCTAACACCCATAGGATACACAGACTCAGACTTCCAGACTTGTAAGGATTCGAGGAAATCGACATCTGGATCAGTGTTTTTGCTCAGAGGAGGCACCATTATGTGGACGAGCTTGAAGCAGGGCTGCACAGTTAACTCTACTATGGAGGCTGAATATGTGGCTGCTGCTGAGGCATCTAAAGAAGCGGTTTGGCTCCGCAAGTTCTTTAGAGACCTTGAGGTCATTCCGGGTGTTGACAAGCCTATCATACTTTACTATGATAACACTGGGGCTATTGCCAACACAAGGGAATCTTGGCACCACAAGAGGACCAAGCACATAGATCGGAGATATCATATTATTAGAGGGCACGTGGAGACAGGACAAGTGGGTGTATGTAAGATCGCGTCTGAGGACAACATTACCGATCCCTTTACTAAGACTTTGGTAGCTAGAAGCTTTGAGAGGCATGTAGAGGTGATGGGGATGCGTAACATGGCACATCTGCTGGCTTAGGGCAAGTGAGAGATTGTTAGGAAACCTAAGCATTAGAGACGTTTTGATGTATTTATTTTGAACTGGATAATAAAATTATATATAGAGGTTATTCATTACATTGCTATATGTCCTCGTTTTATTTACATGTTAAAGTAAATGTAAGCAAATATGGCTCCCTGACTGCTTGTATTAAACTGTTAGAATGTTGCATGCGATGGACTTTTGTATGCGAGAAGACAATGTTCTAAAGTTAGTGGTCTAAACTATGGTCTGTAGTCTATGGGTTCAGACCGAGCATCTAACTCATGTTAAGACTATTATGTTGTCTAAAGCCTTGGAGGGGACGGTTTGTCTTGACTGTCTGGAGCTAGACTCCCAAGTAGAGACATAGATATGTTGCTTGGTGGTGACATATTAGACCAGGACTAAAGCGTGATTGATCTATGAAGTCCGCTTTGAGTGGATTGATCTACTTTTGATGTTCATTGTGCAGTAACCTTAATCCTGAGTAAAAGGACAGCTTCATGTATATGACTTGTGCACTTTGATGTTCCAATGGCTAAAGCGTCTCAGAGGTAGTAAGCTTATAGACCGGTTCGTTGGGTGCATGACTTGTATACGATGAAGGGTTCGTTTACAGATATCGAAATCATAGCTCTAATGAAGAGTTAAGGGTATCCTCTTAAAGGCATTACACTGAATGTGAAAATGGACAAGACCTTGGGTCGTCTGCTGGGCGGATGACTTCTTATTCACATATGGTGAATAATCATTTTCTTAATTCGGTAGTATAATGGAACTTTAAGATAGCCTAATCAGTAGGATTAAATGGACTTTGGCCTAAGGCTGATCATGGATATCATACGAGGGTTCTGCATACATGACAAGGTCATTGGACGATAGCTTGTCACAGGCTTACGTAATACGGTATATAATTGGGAGTTCAGTTTCAGGTTTATAGTGGTGTGACTCTGAAATTAGTGATCTTATGATTGAGTTGTTTGGTAAAGAATGATGATCATATGGATTTGCAGGAGGCCGATTATATATATCCAATTAGTCCCTCTACTAGCTCCACATAATTCCTTAACGTTTGGCAAAATTGATCTGTGTATGTTATTGGCTAGTTTATTATGCATGGATGGTGTTGACATAGGATTGGGATAGTCGACAAGATTCTCTCCGGTTGGATTCAGATTTTGTTTTGGATAATAGAGTACACAATTATTCGAACTCCAAATAAAGTTGCCATGATTTTATTTGAGATTGGATTGGAGTTGTAGAAAATTATCCATGAGAACAAGAGTTTGAAATACAACTGTTTTGTGGATTTTGAAATTTGAATTTTGAAATTTAAATTTTTAAATTTGAATTTGAAATTTAAATTTGAAATTTGAATTTGAAATTCGAATTTGAAATTTAAATTTGAAATTTGAAATTTGAAATTTGAAATTTGAATTTGAAATTCGAATTTGAAATTTGAAATTCAAATTTTGAATCACAGTTCAAGTGGGATTCGAATTTGTTGTGGTAAATCCACAAGGAATGAAATTCGAATTTGAGTTAGATATGGAAAGGAAAATCTTGTTAGAATCCTACTTGAATTTTGAATCCAAATCCTAACTAAAGATGGACGAAAATTTTGAGGATTATCCTCAATGGATTTTCGGATTTTTGTGGATAAGGTTCAAGGAAAAATTCAAGTTTCAATCCCAATTGAATTTGGATTCTCTCCTCTCAGATAATAGCCGAAATTTTTGGAGTGAATCTCCTAGGAGATTTTTGGTTATTTTGGATAAGGATGAGATAAGATTCAAGCTTGAAAATCCTAGTGGAATTTTGATTCTCTCTTATCCAAAAGTGGCCAAATTTTTGTGGGGATTTTCTCCTTTGAATTTTCAGATTTTTTGGTTAAAAAAAGGGAGATAAAATTCTAGTTAAAATCTTGTTTAGATTTGGATTGGATTTATCCTAAAGTGACCAAATTTATTGTTGGGATTTTTCCCTTGGAAAATTCGGATTTTGTGCTTGTGGATAAGGGAGAATATCTTCTCCTAATCCAATTCGAATTCAGAGAATCACCTCATGCAGGTCTATAAATAGAGGTCCTGCCACTCCAGTTCTCTCAGACCACACTCTCAGGTGAGCAGGCTTATTGTTGCACAGCCCACCATGACAATAAGTTCTTTAGAGGTCTGGGTGGTCGGAAGAAGACTAGCAGTGCTAGCATACCGATCGAGGTTCAGAGTGCCCACACACTCAGCCGTTCAGGAATTGGAGAATAATAGAGAAGGCTAGTTGGTTGAAGCCCTCCGGTCATTCTCCTCCGGCAGATTGGCATCCTTGAGGTATGAGTTTTAATTGTTGTTGGTTTATTGTATATGGTATCATGAGATATTTAACGATCTAAAAATTTTTATTGTTCCACTGCGCCACTCTGATACGTTTTTACCTATTTATTTTCCTACAATATGCACTAGTAGCTTTAGAATCCTTTATGTCAGATATCCAACTAGCATAAGAATATCATTTAGAATAGCAAGAAATCTAGTATAGTACAACCCATAATCACGAATATACCATGAGTACCTAAGTACTCTAACAATCGCTTTTCAGTGATCATCTCCTAGATTATTCATGAACCTACTCAAAGTGCTTATAGCATAGGCAATGTCTAGTCTTATACAACTCATTAAATATATTAAACTGCCTATCACTCTAGCATATTTCACCTAAGATACGCTTTCTTCTTTATTCTTAGATAGATGTTGACTTAAATTAATTAGAGTTCTAGACACACTAGAATCATTTTTGTTAAATTTGTCAAGTATCTTATCCATACAACATGACTGACTTAATATGAGATCATCAGATGACCTTTTGATTTTTTAATTCCTAAAATTACATTAGCTGATCCAATGTCTTTCATGTTAAATCTTGAGTTCAACATGTTTTTGGTAGATTTGATCATCTGATTATTGTTACCCATGATTAGCATGTCATCTACATACAGATAGAGTTCAACATGTCTTTGGTAGATATGATTAGCATGTCTTCTATATTCTTGACATAAACACACTTGTCACACTCATTGATTTTAAAACCATTTGCTATCATGGCACTGTCAAATTTCTTGTGCTATTGTTTTGGTACTTGTTTAAGTCCTTCCAAGGCCTTCATTAGCTTGCACATTTTCTTTTCTTATCCTGGAGCAATACAACCTTTAAGTAAGTTGTTCCATATAGATTTCTTCCTCAAGATCTCTATTAAGAAAAGCTGTCTTCACATCCATCTGATGGACTTCAAGATTCCATGGTGCTGCAATCACCAATACCATTCTTATAGAAATTATTCTCGTTTTTGGAAAACAGGTGTCAAAGTAATTGAGGCCTTCTCGTTTTATATACCCTTTTATTACGAGTCTAGCCTTATACTTATCAATTGTTCCATCTACTTTCATTTTCTGTTTGAAAATCAACTTATAACCTATGTATGGAATGCCCTAAGTAGGGAAGACATTTTTATGTATTTCATTTACTTTTGAAATTATTGATTATATATTGGAGGTTATTCATTACATTGCTATATGTCCTCGTTCTATTTACATGTTAAATTAAATATAAGCAAATAGGCTTCATTGACTGCTTGTTATTAAACTATTAGAATATTACATACAATGGTTTTTTGTGTGCAAGAAAACAATAATCTAAAGCAAGAAGTCTAAATCTATAGTCTGTTGTATATAGGGTTAGAGTGAGCATTTAACTCATGTTAAGACTTTTATGTTGTTTAAAGCCAATTAGGAGATAGTTTGTCTTGACTATTTAGAGCATTTGACTCCCAAGTAGAGATATAGATATTTACTTGGTAGTGACATATTAGACTGAGACCAAAGTGTAATTAATCTACATAGTTCACTTGAGTGGATTAATTTACTTTCGATGGTCATTATGTAATAACCTTAATCTTGAGTAAGTGAATGGCTTCATTTGTATGAATTATGTAATTTGATGTTTCAAAAGCTAAAGCGCCCTCGAAATAGTAAGCTTATAAACCAATTTGTTAGGTATAGGACTTGTATATAATGAAAGGTTTGTTTACAGATATGAAATTATAGCTTTAATAATAAGTAAAGGTTATTCTCTTAACGGCATTACACTAGATGTGAAAATGGACAAGCCCTTGGGTCATTTGCTTTGCAAATGATTTCTTATTTACATATGGAGCCATTTTCTTAAACGGATATATAATGAATCTTTAAGATAGTGTGATCAATAGGTCAAATAGACTTTGACCTAAGGTTGATCATATATATCATATGAGGATATTATATATATGACTAGGTCATTGGACAATAGCTATTGCTATTCACTAGCTTGCGGAATTTGGTATATATTTGCGAGTGCAATTTCAAGTTTATAGTAGTGTAATTCTGAAACTAATAATTATGTAATGGGTTTATTCAGCATAAAATAATAGTCATATAGATTATTAGAGCTCATATTATATATATCCAATCGACCCTTTTACTAATTCTGCATAATTTCTTAATAGATAATAATTAATTGGGGTATTCGTTTTAGCCTGTATTCTTGTATTTAATGAAAATAAAAAATCCAAGTCACCTAACCTTAGTGTAGGCATTTTTTCAAGGAAGGGTAAGACAATAATTTTTTTTATTTAATTAATGTAATAAATATTTAATTTGTAAAAATATTTATTTTGGAAGATAAGATTTAAAATTTGAATTAATTGTATTTGTCTTTTAAAAGATGAATATGAGATTAATTTAAATTTTGAATATCTTATTTAAATAAATATTTTAAATTGAAAGATTATCCTATTTGAATTTGAATTGAACAAAATCTTATCCTTACACTCTTCTAGGTGAAGATTTTTCTATATGGATTTGGAAGATAAGATTTTCTCCTAACTTTATTTTGTTTTGGATGATTATTATATAATTGTTTAATTTAAATATAGTTGTCATGATTTCATTTTGAATTTAAACTGGAGTTATAGAACATTATTTATGCAAAAAAAATTACAAGATTTGTAGATATTGAAATTTGAATCAAACTTTGAACCCCGTACCTACAGGTGGATGAACTTTTTGGGTCATATCCCTAAGGAAATTTTCAGCCATCGCAAGGGGAGGAGAGAGAGAAATCCTTTTAGGAGTCCTATTCAAATTCTGAAAGCCACCTAATTCAATTTTTATAAATAGGAGCCTGGGGGCTCCTATTTTCTTTAGATCATGACTCTCAGTTAAGCGAATTTATTATTATAACTCTCACTCATAATAAAAAATTCTCAGAGATTTGGGTGGTTGAAAGGAGACAAGCTATACATGATACCAGTTGAGGAACCAAGTGCTCACACACTCTGCTGTCTAGAATTTAGAGAATAGTAAAGAAGGCTAGTTGATTGAAGTTTTCTCAGTTACATCCTCTAGCGTTCTTGGTGTTTTTCTCCAAAGGTATATGTAAGGACCGCCCCGGTTCATGTAACCAAATTACCGTATAATGAGAAATTGAGGGATAATTTGATGCCTTTTAATGCAAATTTGAAGAATATGATCAGGTACACGACCGTATAAATGGCCGTGTACCACTCAGGACAGTGAACGTGTTTTCAACACATGGCCATGTTGAGTAGTCTTAACCAATACACACCCATATCTGGAGAATACATGCCTATGTTACCTTGTACACTTCCGTGTAGAAGTCCATGTTTTGAGCAGAGAGCCGCTATACAGGCTCTCAAAATGCGTGAAACTTAATTACTATTTAATGAGTAATTAAGTTGAAGAATATTGTATATTTTTCCAATTGAATAGATTAAACAGGTACGGTACTGTTTAAGTACTATTCATTCAGTGAAAGGGGTGACCGACAGTGAAATCCATCCACCCTATTATATGTATAAGTGTACAAGATGAGCAGTATCAGGAAACTGGTCCAGATGATCATTTCCTAACACAAGACTGGTGAACAGATCACCAGAACGCTCGTACTGAACATCTGAGCACAATAGCGAGAAATACCCTAGTAGAGGGATAGTACCGAGAACGAAGGTCCAGATGACCTCTTCTCACCTAGAAACTGACAAAATCAGAGTCAGAACACTCAAACTAGTCAGTCAGACAGAAAACAGTGAATAGTAAATAGTAAAAAATACAGTGTCAGATTTATGGCCAAGATGGCCTTAATCTGACATAAAACTGATATATTAGCAGTCAGTAGGCTCAATCTGGTCAATTGAGCACAAAATGTAAAACTTTGTTTAAGAGATACGTAGTATCGAGAAGAGGGTCAAGGCGACCTTTTCTCACCCTGAAACTGATATACTTAGACTCAAAATGCCCAAATTAGTCAATCAGACACTTGACATGTTTTTCAAGGTGGGGTCACACAGATCTCAAAAACTGATCCAGACGACTCCGAACGGATGTAAAACTGATAAAATTGAAATCAGCACATCCAAATTAGTCAAGAGAGATTGTGTTTGAAATTTCACCCAAAAACGCCTCGATATGTGTGTAAAAGGACAACATAGTGTAGACACAACCACAATATAGAAAAGAAATAGTAAACTAGTACAAAATGGGCTCTTAGACAGTATAAACTGACTAGAATTGATCAATATAAAAATCAGATTTAGAAAATCCAATTCCGGGTGAAAACTAGAACACTGCCGAAAAAGAGTCGGATATCGAACGACAAAAATTAGACTACAAAGAGAAGACTTTGCAGATGAAATTTCCCCCACAAGCTATGACACATTTGATTAAAAAATGTCACATTTTCCATCACATTCCATCACCAAAATTTTTTATTCTTCCCCTTCCTTCAATGCACGCAGGTCTATAGCTCCCAAGGGCTAAAATGGGCTGATTTTTGTCCCCAAATTAGCATAAGATTGGCTTGATTAATCAAGCTTAAGATTGGTTAATGTTTGCTTAGGTTTGTCTATAAAAGGGTGAGCAAGGCTTTTGGTTTTAGTCTTTCTTTTTCACACCCTAAAAATATAACTCTTTCTCCCTCTCTTTCCCTTGCTACTGCAGACCATCTCACACCCCCAAAACCACCATTTTTCAAGCCTAAAAATCCAGCTAAAAGTTTGCCAAAAACGAGCCCCTTCAAGCTTGTGTTAGAGGTGTTCAATCCAAGCCATTTCAAGGATACTCAAGGGTGAGCTTTTAGAAACTATCTTTGTGGTTTTTAGTTATTATTTTGGGTTGATGTTAAGAGAAATTTTTTTTGATATCTTGCTTGCACAAACTGACCCCTTTTTCACCAAGAATCACATGGCCATTTGGTCACTCAAGCCTTGACTTAAATTTGTGCTTGGTTCATAGCACAAGAGGTAAAGACCGAAAACCCTCCCTTTTATGGTTAGTTGTTTTTAAGATTTTGATCAAGGAATTTATGTATATTTATTTATGTAAATGGGTTATAAAAATTTATTTTGAACCCTTAGCTTTCCATTTTTAAGTTTGTGGTTGTGTTTACATTTTGACGAATAGATGTGTGCACATGTCAGCATGAACATTTTTTTAGGTGGCTAGACACAATCGTCCCCAAAAAAAGGCCACGGTTTTTGGCCATTTTGACCCCCTTAGGGTCAGAATTTGGGATTTAATGAAACATAGAGTTTTAAGAAAATTTCGTTGCAGTCGTTTTTATATCAAATAGGCTTTGGTCAAAAATGAAACTACGATAAGTTTTTCGAGTAGTTTTCTTTCAGTGTCCAAAATTGAGACCAAGAATCTGAGCACTAGAAACAGTCTCAGGTTTTGTTAAAAACGAACTACTTAGAGTCTGAATCAAATCTCAGACTTAACACGAAAGTTGTAGATCTCACCGAGATCATGTTTTAAAAATTTGGCCATTTCGGACCTCAAATAGAGTCGTTTTCAAAATAGCATAAAGCTGGGATTTTCACAAAAATTGGACATAAAATAGGCCACGGGTTTAGCAAGATTAAGACCTATTCGAGTTAGATTTGAGCTCCGAGGTAAACACGAGAATTGTTCATCTCGTCGAGACGAAAAACTTTATGTTTGCCAAATTTGCAAACCAAGTCATTTTGAATAAGTTTTTATAACAGTTTTGATAAGTGGTTCAAAGACCACCTTTAAAATGCAACATTAAAATTGTATTCTATAGTTTTAAAATAAAACGTGATTTTAGTCAAACGCCCCTACCTTCCAATGGGGTGATAAGGGGACGGTTCCAAAGAATGCAATTTTTCCTAAAAATTTTATAAGGTAACCAAAACGATTTTTCAAAAAAATGACTGAAACAGTGTAGGTAGCCCTGTAGGGTACCACACCAAACAAGCAATAGTAACCCTATAGACTACCTAGTTAATAATGCACGAGGTAACCAGTCAGTTGACTAGTCGACAACCAGTCAAGGACCATGTTTTGAACGAAATGGTAAGGAATGAGAATTAATCTGTCAAGTAGACAATTAATCAAACATGATAGAAGTTAGACACCAAATCCCTAAAGTAGACCAATAGGGTACCATTAGGCCTCGGTGCCATTCAACAGTATAAGTTATAGTCACTAATGGTAATAGTGACCTAAGAATGCTGTAATTAATTATTGGGGTAATAAATTAATTAATCATGCCTAGAGAGTCAAACTCTGAATAGAGAGCGAGTTAGTACCGACGGTAATCAGTACCAAGCGATTTATCTGCTATAGTCACTAACAGTATTAGTGACTCAACAAAAGTGTTAATGAGATGCGTTATTAATGACAAGTAATAATCTGTAAGTTGACTAAGGCAAGAGTACAAGTTTGCATGCAAACTAGGTAAGTACAACTCTACCTACAGTATGAGCAAAATGATTTTAAACGATGATTTTTACATTATGTTAAGTTTGCATTCATGCACTATTGATGCATCGCATGTTAAGCAAGCATATAGTTTCAAAATCATTTAGCTTGATGAAAGATCAAGTTAGATGCCATATATCCCTATCACGTAAGATTAGGGGATGGCTTAGTAGAGCATATGTCCTGATCAGATAAAGAAATGGGTAATTAAATTAAGGTGTCGTTATAACGGGCACGAGGCCCACATTATGTATATAAGTATAACGAGCACGAGGCCTACCTTATGTATATAAGTATAACGGCACGAGGCCTATATTATGTATATTAGTATAACGGGCACGAGGCCCACATTATATATATAAATATAACGAGCACGAGCCCGTAGAAATATAACGGGCCCTGAGTTAGACATATGAAAAAAAAAATATTTAAGCATAAATGAGCATAACCAGACCATGCTGTATGCATTAGTTATAGTTCGCTATGCTTCCAGTAGATATGCATTCAGTACACAATGTTTCTGTTATGCATTCAAGTACAACACATTATGTATTCAGTGATGTGTGATGTTCTGATATGATGAATGTTTCAATGGTATATGTTGATACTTGACATGCCTATATGATTTTAAGTATATATTATGATTTAAACATGTTTTGCGGTTGACATGTTATACTTACTGGGCATAAAGCTCACAATATGTGTTCATGCTGTAGGTAAGTGTCCTATGGCTTAAACATCAATGGGCCATGATGGCAGCGGAGGTGGATGTGAGGGTGAGGTTATAGATACATCACAAGTAATCTTCCGCACAGCTTGAGTAATCAGTATTTTTGAATAGTAACCGTGAAATAGTATTTTTAAATAGTAACAGTTAAATAGTAAATTTTGAATAGTAAATAGTTAAACAGTATTATACATGTGTATGTGTACTTGAACTCCCAATAATTTAGATGATGCATATTTAAAGTATATGTATATGAATAGTAAATACGTATGCATAAAAAAAATCCCTAAAATTGGGGTATCTAAATAAATATATTTGAAGTAAGCATTAATGGTTTGCAAGAAAGTATAAGTATCAGTACAAGTAATAGTTTTAAGTAACGGTCCGGCCCACTCAAGGATTATGAGACGTCACAGTATAAACATTGTTGTGTAATTCATTATTATGGCAACATGAGTTATTATGATCTTTAGGAAATTTTTAAAATTCCTCTACATATGTTTTTAGTTTTTCCTACAACCTAGTTCTAAACTTCTTGGAGGAAGGTCTACTAACTCCTAAGTATGATTTTTCATGATGGAATCAATCTCACACTTTATGGCCACTAACTCTTAAGTATGATTTTTCATGATGGAATCAATCTTATTTTTTATGGCCTATTTCCATAAAGGACCCTTAGAAGAGCTCATAGCTTTTTTTTTTTTTTTTTATATATAAGTTTGTGGTTTAGCCTCTAGCATGTGAGTCAAAAAATCAGGTTAAAACGATTTTTCTGCCCATGTCGTACTGCTTCATCTAGGGTTTTCCACTACTTCTTCATTTCCATTGTCATGTTATTAGTCTTGACTATTCTCTTCAATAGTCTCAAATGTTCATTTAGATGAACTTAGACCATCTTCCTTGGATTTACAAGGAAATATAAGTTCAAAAAATGATACATTCTTAGACTCCATTATCGTGTTTTTGTAAATGTTAGGATTTTAAGACTCATGTGCAAGAACTGATATGCACTACTATTATGGGTATAGCTAATGAAGATGTAATCAGCTGTTTTAGGACCTATTCTTATCTTCTTTGGCATGGGTACCATAACTCTAGCAAGATACTCCTACACTCTCAAATATTTGTAGGAAGGCTTTATTCCTTTTGACATTTCATTAGGGGTTTTGTTTTTATTCTTCTAGGAAACCTTATTCAAAAAATAATTAGCCAGCAAAATTGCTTCCCCCCACATGTTTTGTGGCAACTCAGAACATATTAACATCGCATTCATCATATCCTTCAAGTACAATTTTTGCATTTAGCCACATTGTTTGATCGAGGCGAATAAGGTGGCGTGACCATGAGATAATGCCATGTTGTGCACAAAATTCACTAAATGTTTCATAGGTTCACCACCAAGATCATTTCTTACCATCTTAATCTTTTTATTAAGTTATTTTTCAACTTTTTACTTATAAAGAGCAAATTTCTCAATAACTTCATCTTTGCTTTTAAGGCAAAACATCTAGTAATGTTTTGTGCTATCATTAATGAAAGTAACAAAATAGTTGTTACCACTCTAGTTTTAACAAACTTTAAGTTACAAACATCGCTATGAATTAAATCAAGTGGTTCAACATTCCTTTCAATCATTTGGAATGATGATCTTGTTAGTTATGCCTCTACACAAGTTTCAATTTATGTTTGGAATCAATATTAAATGTGGATATGTGTTCCAAGTTAATTAATCTATACAATGTATCATAATTAAAATGTCGTAGTCTATTATGCTATAAGTTAGAAGACTCAAGCATATAAGTCAAAGATGTTTTAAACTTATTTATAGAATTGGGCTTAACAGCAATTACATTCATTTTCCATATCCCATCTTTCACAAACCCCTTTCCCACTTACGTTCTATATTTGGACAAAATAAATTTCTAGGCCTCAAAAACCATCTTAAAACCATCATGCTCATCATTGTTCCAGAGATAAGATTCTTTCAAATATCAAGCACATACAGCATGTTGTGCAGCTTCACTTCCTTGCCTGATGTCATCTTCAGGAATACTATCCCTTGATTCTAGATCTTAGATGTTGCAAAATTGCCCATATATAGCTTCTCTCCAGTTTCAAAAGGTACAAGATTAGCAAAAGCAACTTTATCACAGTAGACATGGCATGTGGCCCAAGTGTCTAGCCACCACTCCTTTCAATTGGAATCTACTGTGTTGACTTTAGAGACCACAGCAGAAAGACTGATATCAGACACCTCTTGTGTAATGACATCTACAACATTGGCTTCTTCGTTCTTGTTCCTTTTGGATAGCCTATAATCTGCCAACTTGTCATAGTTGAAACATTTTTATTAGAATTTTTGATTCTTAAAAACTCCACCATTAGTTCCTAGGTTGGACCTCGACTTATGGTTCATTGTATTCTTGGAGTTTTTGTCATGCTCTATCACATTAGCCTTAGTAGAATTAGCAACAACATTGTTAGAAAACGTTTCTCTAAGCTTTTATTGTCTTCCTCAATGCAAAGTCTAATAATGAGGACTTTAACATTCATTTCCTTTCTCTTGTACTTTAGATTGTTCTTAAAGTCTTTCTATGTAGGGGAATCGCAGCTACCTGAAAAGATTCACTAATAATCATTTCTTCAACATGAATTTTGTAAATGATTATTTGAAGTTCATATATAATGCTTTATGCAAGAAAAGTATTTTGAAAAGAAAAACAAAATAGGCGTAAATTTTAGGCCCCGAAAAAGAATGAGAATTTGAAAGTAAAAGGTTTTAAAATGACGACCCGACGGGGTGCATGGGTTGTCTTAATCAACAATGGAGTCGGATTTGGGACGGTTATGCATGGCCGAGGTCGGGGGTGTCACATAAAATGTCTGAATTTACAAATATCTTGCTAGAGTTTCCTTGCTGGCGTCGACCGACGTTCTTTTGTCACCTTTTGGTTGAATCTCTATAACCGAAATAATTCACGGTTATTTTTACTATTTATTTCATATTTAAAAATATTGTAAAATATAAAATTTCTAAGTTTGGGTCCCTAACGATGTATTTAGAGATTTAATATTTCATCTTTGTATATAATGCACGGCCTAATACATGGCCATGTCCATGGCCATGTACCTACTTAGGTCCTTAAATTCCTTCTATGCATGGCTGTGTTACTCATTATTCATGCATAATTACACACTCTAATACACGGCCGTGTCCAAGACCATGCAACTCTCGGGTTATTGACTATCTCACTACACGCCTGTGTTGTTCAAGTACACACTTGTGTACTATTTAAAAACTTGAATGTGATCATTAAAACCTTAATTAAGGCCTTAGGATACCATTCCGGGCCTTAACATCACTTTTCCTATCTTTTGATAAAATGACTATTTTGCCCCTATCTTTTAACAAAATGACCATTTCATTCCTAGTTGGGCTTTTGCTCTCTTTTTTTTTCCGACTTAAAGCTTAATTTTGGCCTTTAGAAATTTAATTAGGTCATTCTAAGGCTCTAACAATCTTTTTCTAACGTTTTGTAAATTTTTGATTAAAATGACCATTTTGCCCCTAATGGGTCTTCGGGCCTTGAAATTTTCATTTTAGTGTTTTAACGGGATTTTCTAAGCCCAAGAGTCATACAATAATTTTTCTTAGGCTTTATCGAGCTTTTACGATATTAGTTGCTAAAATGCTCAGGTTACTATTCACCTGACCCTTAGGGTACTATTCCGACCCTCGGTCGTTCATTCACTTTTTCTTACGTTTCAGAGCTCCAGATGGACGATTCACTGATATTGAAAATGTCTGTCGTCCTTTCCCTGACCTATGTTACCAAGGGGGCTCGGGTTTGCAATCCTGACCCTATTTTTGCCCCTCGTTTCTGAAAATATCCTGCGGGCCGCTATAAAAATTTTGACAGCGTTTCCACTTAATTTTTAGGTTCCCAGCGTTTAAGTAACGCCCAAAAACCTTGATACCTACCAATTACTAAACTAAAGGCCTAATTTTTACGTAAAACTCAAACTTTTTACGTAAAAATATCTTTATAACCATAGTCGTTTCTAACGATGTTTTGGTTCATTTTTACCTATTCTCGCCCTTGGTTTTTATCCAAATTCCATACTCACATTTGCCTCACAAAATCTCCCATTTCCCACATAATCCTAAACACGGTTTTGGTTGAAAATCGAGCATCAAAATTAAAATTTTTTGCTTCTAATTTCATTCTTAATTCAAACACATACCAATGCTATTTTTGGAGTAAATAAAATTGTGGCGGCCCGCCCTACGTAGAGTTAAACAGTACTATTATAGTTAGCTAGTATTGCCAACTACGATGACTGCAACCACTTGGGTCGCCGGCAACTTACTTTTACGTACCATTTTTTTTACTTTTAATCTTCTCATTTTACTTTTGCCAATTTGAGGCATACATTTTTTTTTCTTAACTATCTCATATATATATATCATTGGATTGTAAAACTTTACTACAGTCGTCATTTTACATCATCATATATACATGCATCATTTACATCATAATACATCTTTCAAAATCCCCTTTTAATTGCTGCTCAGCGGAGTCTTGTAGCGGAACCATTTCCCTTGTCCCATCCCCTGGCATATGCACACCCCACCACCATCCATCAATCCTACTTCTGGGTAGGTTGCTTACCTGCAACATGAACAAACTCATGAGCGACGGGCTCAGAAAGTTCAAACATAAATACCGGAACATTAAACTTAAAATCATAAAAAGTACCATTCATCATGAATAGTAAGTTGACTTTGATTGGTACTATTTATGTTGACTTTGACCTAAGACACCACATGTAAAGTTAGTACATATTATGTAGGAATAAAATCAGTAAAAACGTATGAGAGCAGCGCAGCAGAATAACAAAAAATTTTCAAGATTGTTAAATATCTCGTGATACCATATACAATAAATTAACAACAATAAAACTCATATCTCAACGAATTAATGACCCACGAGTCTTTCGATTCTTCCACCAAACACGCTTCTAAATAATGAAGTTCCTTACCTTCCTTGCCCTTGGCAGCTAGGAATTCCCGGTAAGCCTTCTTGAAATGACCTACCTTCCCACAGTGGAAGTACTTGGACTTTTTAGGGTCTTTGGGCTTCTTGTTCTTCTTCTTCTTCTTCCCATCTAAGACAGGAGGATTAGAAAAACTAGAAGCCGCCTGCTTCTTATTTGGGCTCTTCATTTTCTGTGAGGGTTTGGAAGATTCTGTCAAATTGGCCTTTCCTTTGGGTTGGACCGCATCCCCATCCTTGATCATCCGCTCATAAGCTTGGAGTTACTTCATGAGCTCGGTGAGTCCTAACTCCCTTGTCGCTAGATTATATGCGGCCTTAAACCCCATAAAGTCCTTAAACAGAGTTTTAAACACCATTTCAATCTGGGTGTTGTAGCCCAACTCAGCACCATTCTCGACAGCCTCAACAAAGAATCCCATTAGAGTGATCATATGGTCCTTCACCGGAGTACCTGCCTTTTGCTTAGAGTTCATAATGCTGGTAATAGCAGACTGTCAAGCTAATTTTTCTTGGCCTCCGAACATGTCCTCCAGATTTTCCATGATCTCCCTAGCAACTTGATAATTCTCATGCTGTTTTTGTAAAGCAGTCGTCATGCTAGTAAGAATGTAGCATCGAGCTATCTCATTAGATTCTTTCCAACGAGTATAGGCAATCAGGACCTCCTCAAGCTGTGTGTCAGGTTTGGGCCCAGGTGGGCATGGTTCGTCTAGCATGAACTTATGTCTCTCGTAACTGAGAACTATTAGCAGATTTCTCTTCCAGTCTTTATAATTATCGCCATTCAACTTATTTTCAATAAGTATTGAAATGAGGGGTGTCGGTGACATTTTGAACTGAAATAAAATTATACTAGACATCATTACAAAGCTCAAGCAAATATAAAGATAATTTAGCAAATAAAACATACAAGTATGTTCCTACATGAAACTTGAAAAAAAAAAAAACATGTAGCATTACAACAGTAATTCTCAGCACCTATTACCCTAAGTCACCGAGGGGTGGTCATGAGACAAATAACCAAAACATGGACCCCGTCTAATTAATATAAGTTGCCTTAAATACTCCAAGGTTAAGATATATATTAATAACCGCTTATTTTGGCCACCAGTTTAGTTAACAGAGCTTCTAGGGAAGGTTAATAATTAAACGAGTCTTCAGTGTATAACCATTGTTTACGTAGCCCGATCCATGTCCTACCAAGCCACCAAGGGGTGGTCATGAATAGAATCATACCCGAACACGTTTTCCACATAGGAGATCCAACCTAGTATACCGGCGGCGATAAACACCTACCGAGAGGTGTGGTCCGGGCAGAACTGACGCGAAGCGTTACCATGCTTTCACATATGGATCAAAAATAGAGGCCGTGGGTTTTGTTTGAAACCCTCTCCCACTCAATATTTTGAAAAACATGCAAGTTTTGGCAAATATGTATGATTAATATAGTCTGAGCGGCATTCACTTATCCTATTGACATATTATCAAATATGCATACAAAACATCCATCAATACATATTTATACATCCATGACATATCACAGAAAAAATACTTGATGAAATAACCGAACCATGGTTCCATCGTAGAACAAAGAAAATAAAGGTTACAAAATTCCATCCAAAGCATTCTTTGGGCCTTGAATTTTGTTCTGTCTTCTTGTATCCATCTTTACGTAGCCTCTCCATTTATTTCTTATACCAAGAATCATTTAAAATTTAAATCCCAAAATTTAAATTTCAAATTCAAATTTAAATTTTAAATTCAAATTTTAAACAATTTTAAATATCATGTGTAATAATATGTAATTTCAAAAAATTTAAAATTTTTAATTACACATTTTTAAACAAGATTTTAAAAACTTAAATCTCAAATTTATAAATCAAAATTTTTCGATTTTCGATCCATCGCCCCACAGCCCCCAGAGGTCGGCAGTCACCGTGGGGAGCCCCTAGCCCCCGGGGGGGTTGGCAGCCCATAGCCCACAGCCCACAGCCCACAGCCCGAGCGTAGCCATACCGGGCTATAGGCAGAGTCTGCAGCCCCAGGCTACACGACCGGGTGGGCGTTGCAACCCACAAGGCTGCAAGCGATGCCTACAGCCATGGGCTGCAGCCCAGGGGCTCGGCCAGCCCCTAGGGCTGCCACGGCCACCCTTGGCTGCAGGCAGAGCCTGTGGCCATGGGTGATGTAGCCTTGGGTAGGGGCAGCCACAGTCCCATCCTGTTTGAGGGCAGGGGCTGCAACCCCACCAAGGCCGATGGCCTATCCCGAGGGGTGTGTCCTCGATTTCCGTGTCATATTCCAATTTACGCATTAGGACCACCAAAAATTAATTTGAATCCTAATTAAATTGGAATTTTCTACACAATCAAAATTTCAACATTTAAATTAAATTTAACTTTTGGGAAAAATAAATCACGGTCTTTAAACTCCAATCTCCTCCAAGAATAATTACATAAAATTCCTAAACCGTTTCCCGCGTACAAAAATTCTAATTATAATAATTCTAAGAGACAAAAAATTAAAATCCATGGGAAAATTACGGTGATGATAAACTGCTCCCATGGTTACATAAAAATTCCTAGATACAATTTGCTAAATTCTAAGGAACCATAACCGACATAAAACAAGCATGCTTATAATAATTTAAAAAAATTAAAATAACCATATACTACATACAGAATACATGATAACAACATAAAGAAATCCTAGAATGCCACTCTCTAAATATCAAATCCATACATAAATAAAAAGACTAACTAATTGTCTAATTTATGTACATGACATGGTCACGAGATGGCTCTGATACCAATTGTAGGAATAAAATCAGTAAAAATGCATCAAAGCGGTGCAACGGAACAACAAAAAATTTTTAAGATCGTTAAATATCTCATGATGCCATATACAATAAATTAACAACAATAAAACTCATATCTCAAGAGGACGCCAACTGTGGGAGGAGAATGACTGGAGGGTTTCAACCAACTAGCATTCTCTACTATTCTCCAATTCCTGGATGGTAGAGTGTGTGGGCACTCGGTTCCTCGACTGGTATGCTAGCTGTAATGTCCCGCCCTATGTAGGGTTAAATAGTATTATTACAGTCAGCTACTATCACCAACTGTGATAGACTGTACCCATTTGGGTCGTCAGTAACTTACTTTTAACTTGCTTTCAACTTATACTAATACTATCTGTGATGCCTGGTATCCTACTTTTAACCTATTTTCTTTAACATGCTTACTTTAACTTCCCCCTTTTTACGTGAAAATAGGGAGTAAATTTTTTTTTTTAACTATAAACTTACAAATCGTATTATGGTAAAACATTTACTAAAGTAAATACATTATCTTAACTTGATATACATCATGAAACCCCATTTCAATATTCTTTTCATTACTCTGTTCAACAGCTCAGCGGAAAACTCCTAGCAGTACCATAACCCTCGCCCAGTCTCTTGGCACATGCAGATTTCGTTCGTCATCCATCACTTGTCTTATTGTCATGTAGGATGCTTACCTGCAACATAAACAAACTTGTGAGCAACAAGCTCAGTAAGTTCAAACATACATTCATGACATATAGTAATTCACTCCATATAGGACAGGGTAATTCTGATGTCTACTGTAGCCTCGGAACATTACATAACATATATCACACATTACTTACCATTCATACTTTTAACACATAACCTTGTAAACATACTTGTACATATCTGAACATATTTTACAACATAATCCTACTTTCATTCTTAGCATCATAAACATACTTAATGTACTTTATACGTACTTAACATCATGAATATACTTTTGTACTTATCATGGTTTAATCTCATAAACATACTTTCATACTTGAATCTCGTGAACATAGTTTCCTATTTAACATACTTGAACCATCGTAGTCATACTTATGTATACTTAAACCTCATAAACATAGCATACTTAACTTATGCTAAACTTCGTAAACAAAACATATTGGAAACATTACATACTTAAACGTATGTTTACACATTGTATGTTACACATCGTAAACATAAAATATATATCATACTTATTATCGTGAAAATACTTTCACATTTAACATAATAATTATAGTTGTCATGCTGAAATACATAAAACATCGTAAATGTACTTAAGCGTTATGTTTACTTAAATATGCTTAACGTCATAAACATACTTTCATAAATATAAATATTGCATACACGTATCGTTTATTTAAATATAACATGCATATGCATCATCATATAGAGCATACTTAACATAGTATGATTAACTTACGTTTATTAACTTATGCGTAATAGTTATAACATATCATATTTTTAACATGAATGTTAGTCATGTTATACTTGCTTATTACCATGAGTAGCACTATTCACTATAAATAGTAACTTTATAACGTTATATTTGTTTAACATTAATACTTAAACGTATGTAACATCATTCATACCATCTCTGATAGAACATATATGATACCAATTATGACATCAGAATATTAACACAATATATATCATACATTACTTTAGATTTCATACTTAACGTATATAATATTTAAAACATACTTATAAATAATTTTTATCATAACCATACTTGACATATTGTACACCATGAGTACACTTTCATAATTAACATGCTTTAAACATACTTAATATCTTGACATACTTTTGTGCTATCCTCTACAATTTACTTAACATTAGACTTTCAAATTCAGGACGTACTACTATCGGCTTGGGAGCCCTATAATAACTAAACAGAATTTCATGATTATCATTGTAAACATATCATAATTTAAATATAGCATATTGAACATAAGCTTAACATCATAAATATAACATACTTGACACACTTGTTATTGTGAAAATACTTTCACATTTAACATCATGAATATACTTATCATACTTAAATACGTGAAACTTTGTCAATATACTTAAGCATCGTAAATACACTTACGTATGCTTAAATATCCTTAACATCAAACATAACATGGATCGTTAATATAATGAATAACATGCATTGCTTTTGTATTACTATTCATTATGAATAGTAACTCTGACCACGAATAGTATTGTCGACTGTGAACAGTAGCTTTGACCATGAACAGTGACTTTGATTGCATCGGTATTCATAGTGTTAGTATATTTTATGCTCGTTTATGGACTGTTTTTTAATTTTTATTTTTATTTTCTTGAGTCTTTATCTTTCATTACGTTCTGGTTTTTTTTTTTGGCCCCATGATTGGTCGTACCAAAATACATGCATAACTGAGAGGGACTCTAGGGAGCGACCCACTAGCCAATCCTCTACAGTCTACATAACATCAGACTTCCAAACCCGGGACGTACCACCATCGGTTGTAGTCCTGTCATAACGGCATCTGAGAAACCTCCACTTGTGTGGGAGGCCGGTACGCCAATTCTGATTTAATTACTGAGTTTCTGGTGGTTCCTGACCGGTGGCAATTATGCTGCCTCCTGGGTCTAGAACTCTCTATAATTTATTCTATAATTTATTCTATAGTTTTCTTAAGATTTTATATCTTATGTTAGTGTGCATACAATACCTGACTACTAAATTTCTGTTATTTATATCACATAAGCATACTTGAGTAAATTCATGCTGTAGATAAATAAATGTCTAAGCTTACAAAATATAACACATAAACATAAACATGTTAAGTTAATTTACATTTGACATAGAGATAACACATAGTTCGTAACATGACTTTCGTAATATGCAAATCATAGTATCTTGGCACTAAAACTGTACATAAAACACATAACACATAAACATGTCAAGTCCATTTACATTTGACTTAGACATAACACATAAACATCCAACGTTTAAAGCTTTAGTCTTATTATTTTGCTGATTCTTGTCTTCCTTACTGTCCTTCGTATGGTTCCAACTAGAGGCATTATCATTGCCTCCATGGTCTGGAACTCTTCTCATGTCTTTCTTTCATTGTGTGTATTTTATTAAATACACCTTTGTGCATATAACACCTCATATATATACTTTATACATTTCATATATAACATATAAACATATTACGTAATTTTCGTGTAACAGAAAATAAAATGTATGAACTTACTACATCTAACACGTAGACATATACATGTCAAGTTAATTTACATTTGACTTAGACATGACACATAGTTCATAACATAGCAGTTGTTAGTCACACTTTGGTGCATATAGCACTCACACATATAACTTTCATATAACATGTAAACATAGACATAACATGTTAATTTATGTTGTAATTAACTAAATGCTTGAACTTGCAACACATAACACATAAAAATCTATACATGTCGCAGACATAGAAATATTTGAAGCTTACCACATATGACACTTAGACATAATAGTCTATTCATGTTGCAGTCAATTAAATATTCGAACTTATCTCCTTTCTTGCTTCCTTGGTCTGTAGACGTCCCTTTATCGCATCTGTATTGGAATCCTATAATTGAAATAATTACGGTTATTTTCGTTACTTAAATCGTACATAAAGCTTAATAAAACATAAAAATTCTATGTTTTATTTCCCAGTCGTGAATTAGGGGTCTAATATCCCATTTATAATTTTTCCGTCAACTCTTGTCAAAAATTATGATGAATAGTAATTTGATGTGAATAGTAACTTTGACCGTGAATATTACTATTCATCATGAATAGTATCTTTACCCTGATCATGAATCTTGTCATTTTAATACTTAAACTGGATTTTCGAAGTCCATAAATCATAAAACAATAAACTTAAAGACTTAACAACCCTTTTTGGACTTTCCTGAAATTTTTGGTCAAAATGACCATTTTGCCCCTGACGGGCCTTTCGGCCGTAAAATCTTTACTTTAACGTTTTAATGGGATTTTCTAAACCTAAAAGTCACAAATTCATTTTTCTTAGGTCTTAATAAATTTTTACAGCATTAATTGCTGTAATTTCTATAATTATTTCACATCCGACCCTCGGGTGGTACTATTCCGACCCTCGGGTGGTACTATTCTGAACCTCGGTCGTTAATCTTCTTTTTCGGGCCTAGGCTATCAAAGGGGCTCGGGTTTCCATCCCGACCATATTTTTACCCTTCATTTCCTAAAATACCCCTTTTGTGTCATTTTTGAAATTTCGGCAGAATTTCCGCTTAATTTTTAAGTTCCCGGCGTTTAGGAAACGCCTCGAAACCATCTAATCTAATTCTATTCTACCATGTACTATACCAGAGGCCTATAATTTTATGTAAAAATTAACTTTTACGTAAAAATATTTACATTTTACACATTGTCTCATTTGACTATTTTTCATACGCATAGTCCATTTTTCTTACAATTTCACATTCTAGAATACATAATTCATATATACTCATTCCATACATAAATTTCAGGAATGAAGGGACTGAAGTCACTACCGGAATCATCCCATCGGCGATCGAACGAACCGTTCGGTCTCGTGCAGACAAACTTTTTTTCTCCGTTCTTTGCTTTTGAAATTCCGTCTTGAAATTCTGATGCCACGAACGTATCCGGAACGTCGAAAATAGGCCAACGGGCCATTCTTCAATTTTTGGTCAACGGTCGCCGTTGACCGGCGGCGGCATGGAGAAAGGAGACCACCATCTCGTAGATCTCGACGTGAAGAACTCATTGGTGCTGTCAATTTCACCAATTGAAGCTCTTATTACTGGAAATTAACCCCCGAAAATCGACGATGGCAGTGATGCTTGCATCTCTAATTTCCTGACTTTTTTCTTGAAATTGTTTTGGGGCTTTTGTTCCCGTGGAATTCTGAGCATTTTGATACCCACCTCATCACTCAACTCCACCGGAAACGGCGGGTTTCACGGCGGCGACGGTGACGGGTAAAGTTGGGCGGCTCGATCTGGCGGCCGTTGAGGTGAAATGAGCTATGGGTTTTGCTCTCCTCTTCACCCCAAATCTTTTAGGACCAGAATCAGCTTGATTAGATGTCGGATGGCGGAGATCCGGTCGTTCGAATTTTTCGACCACCGGCGGCTTTGGGTGGTGCGTGCGGTTTGCTCCAGCGGTTGCTCCATCGTGTCGGCACACCATTGGACTCAGCTCGGCGAGAGCTTTCCAACGAGATCGGTAGTGTAAAAAACGGACACCGTTTCCGATGGTCGGTTACTGTTCACCGATGGTGTGGGGGAAAAGAGAGAGAGGAAAAATATGGGGGATTGTTTTACAATTTCTGATTTCCCCCCCTTTTTATACTTTTTTTTTTTTTGTCTAAAACTTCAACATGAGCTATCCTGACTAATTTAGGCATGCTGAACCCAAATATATCAGTTTTATTTTCATCTGAGGTCATCTTGATCAGTTTCCGGTACTGCGAATTCCCGATCAAAAATTACCTTTATGCTCAAGTAACTAATTTGAGCATACAAATAGGCTATACTGACTAATTTGGACGTACTGAATCCAAATTTATCAGTTTCAACTTCATTCGAGGTCATCTCGACTAGTTTTCGGAATCTATGTGATCTCATCTCAAAAAACTTGTCAGCTGCCTGATTGATTAATTTGGGCGTCCTGAGTCTAAATATATCAGTTTTGGGGCGAGAAAAGGTCGTCATGACCCTCATCCCGATACTGCGTACCTCTCAACAAAAATCTACATTTTGTGCTCAAATAACTAATTTGAGCATGCTGATTCTAAATATATCAGTTTTATATCAAGAAAATGTCATTTTTGCCAACTTCTTGATACGGTATGTTTCCTAGTCAAAATTTACATTTTATGCTCAATTGACTAAATTGAGTATACTGAATCTAAATACATCAGTTTTGTATCAAGAAAAGATCATTTTGACCAATTTCTTGATACTGTGTATCACATACGCACATAAAATCACTACATTTCACATTTTAAACACGAATTTCATCGTGTACATTCCATATACTAAATTTTCCGAGAATGATGAAATTTCCCGATTGTCACACTAGCACTGCTAGTCTTCTTCTGACTACCCGGATCTCTAAAGAACTTATTGTCACGGTGAGTTATGCAACAATAAGCCTGCTCACCTGAGAGTCTGTGGTCTGAGAGAACTGGAGTGGCAGGACCTCTATTATAGACTTGCATGAGGTGATCCTCTGAATTCGAATTGGATTAGGAGAAGATTTTCTCCCTTATCCACAACAAAAATCGAAAAAATTCAAGGCCTTATCCACTAAAAAGAATTCGGCCACTTTTAGATTTTTGCATTCAAAATTCAAACAGGATTTTAATTTGAATTTTATCTCCTCATTTATCCACAAAAAATTTGAAAATTCATTAGCATATATCCACGAAATTTTCGGCCATAATATGATGGAAAGAATCAAAATTCAAATATGATTTTCTAGCTTGAATTTTATCTCACTCTTATCCATTAAAACTGAAAATATCCCTTGAAATTATCCTCAAAATTTTCGGCCAATCTAGGGAGGAGAGAATCCAAATTCAACTAGGATTGAAACTTGAATTTTTCCGTGAATCTTATCCACAAAAAACCGAAAATATCTTGGAGAATTTTCCTCAAAATTTTTGTGCACTTTTAGTTGGGATTAGGATTCATAATTCAAGTAGGATTCAAATAAGATTTTCCTCTCCATAATCCAACTCAAATTTGAATTCTAACTCTGTGGAATTATCCATAAAGAATTCAAATTCCACTTGGACTATGATTCAAAATTTGAAATTCAAATTTGAAATTCAAATTTCAAATTTCAAATTTAAATTTCAAATTCAAATTTTAAATTCGAATTTCAAATTTAAATTTTAAATTTAAATTTCAAATTCCAATTTTAAATTCAAAATTTAAATTTCAAAATTCAAAATTCAAAATTCCAAATTCAAATTTAAATTTCAAATTCAAATTTCAAATTCGAATTTCAAATTTAAATTTCAAATTCAAAATTTAAATTTCAAATTTCAAAATCCACAAAATAAGTTGTATTTTAAATTTTGTTCTCATGGATAATTTTCTATAACTCCAATTCAATCTCAAATAAAATGATGACAACTTTATTTGGAGTCTGAATAATTGTGTACTCTATTATCCAAAACAAAATAAGAATTCAACCGGAGAGAATCTTGTCCACCATCCTGATCCTATGTCAACACCATCCATGCATAATTAACTAGCCAATAAGCATACACAAATCAATTTGCCAACCGTTAAGGAATTATGTGGAGCTAGTAGAGGGACCAATTGGACATATATAATCGGGCTCCTATGAATCCATGTGATCATCATTTTATACCGAATAACTCAATCATGTGATCACTAATTTTAGACTCACACCACTATAAACCTGAAACTAAACTCCCAATTATATACCGTATTATGAAAGCTTATGATAAGCTAATGTCCAATGACCTTGTCATGTATGCAAAACCCTCATATGATATCCATGATCAGCCTTAGGTCAAAGTCTATTCAATCCTACTGATCAGGCAATCTTAAAGCTCCATTATACTACCGAATAAGAAAATGATTATTCACATATGTGAATAAGAAGTCATTCGCCCTGCAGACGACCTAAGGCCTTGTCCATTTTCACATCCAGTATAATGCTTTTTAGAGCATACCTTTAACTCCTTAGAGCTATGATTCCCATAGCTGTAAACAAACCCTTCATCTTATACAAGTCATGCACCCAACGAACCGGTCTATAAGCTTACTACCTCTGAGATATTTTGGCCATTGGAACATCAAAGTACACAAGTCATATACATGAAGTAGTTCATTTACTCAGGATTAAGGTTATTGCATAATAAACGTCAAAAGCAGATTGAACCACCCATAACAGACTACGTAGATCAATCATGCTTTAATCCCGGTCTAATATGTCACCACCAAGCAATATATCTATGTCTCTACTTGGGAGTCTATGCTCGAACAGTCAAGACAAACTGTCCCTACCATGGCTTTAGACAACATAATAGTCTTAACATGAGTTAGATGCTCGGTCTAACCCCATAGACTACAGACCTTAGTTTAGACCGCCTTTAGAACATTGTCTTCTTACATACAAAAGTCCATTGCATGCAACATTCTAACAGTTTTAACACAAGCAGTCAATGAGCCATATTTACTTACATTTACCTTAACATGTAAATAGAATAAGGAAAAACAGTAATGTACTGAATAACCTCTATATTATAATTTTATTATCCAGTTCAAAATAAATACATAAAATGTCTCTAATGCTTAGGGCATTTCCTAACATATTATACTCAATTATGGTATTGTTTTCAGTTTTAAGTCATTATCTTTCATTATGTTCTGGTTTTGGGCCCCATTTTGGTCGTACCGTTCTTTTACGTGCTTGACTGGGAGGGACATGGGGGAGCGACCCACTGGCCAATCCTCCACAATCGAACATTTCATTAATACGTATATGTACATGTATATAACACCATTAAACCTCCCCATAGGTCAGGAGGTCGGTACGCCAATAGTAGTTTCGTTACCGTCTTTCATTTAGTTCTGACCAGGTGACATTTCTCATTGCCCCATGGTCTGGAACCCTTTACATTTCTTTCTTTCATTAGGTGTATATATATATTAACACCCTACTGTGCATACAGCACCTTTAAATATCATTTTACATCATACATATAACATAAAGACATAACGAGTAAGTTCATGCCATAGACAATTAAATATCTGAACTTACAGGTAATTAGCTAGCGTTTGCTTTCCTTTGTCCGTTGACATTTCCTCGTCACGTTTGGGTCTGATTTCTATAACCGAGATAGACAACCGTTATTTCATGCTTTTAAATTTTAGGAAAACATAAAAATTCTACGTTTACTTTCCTGTTAAAGAACTTAGAGGCTTTATATCTCATTTTAGATTTTTCTGCTAACTTTCGGTCAAAATGATCATTTTACCCTTAATATCATTTTTCATCGTAACCCTACGTTTTATTGACTTAAAACTCAGTTTTGACCTTTAAAATTTCAATTAAATCATTCTAAAGCTTTAACGGCCCTTTTCGTGCATTTTAAGAATTTTTGGTCAAAATGATGACTTTCAATCACCCGACCCTCGAGTGGTACTATTCCAACACGTAGGGTTATTTCTCATTTTTCTAATGTTCTGAGACCTTAAACGGACGTTTTACTAATCCTAAAAAACGTCCCTTGCCATTTCCCGAGTCAAGATTACCAAGGGGGCTCGGGTTTCCTTTCCCGATCACATTATTACCCTCGTTTCCTAAAATACCTTTTGAACCATTATAAAATTTTCTACAGCATTTCTGCTAAAATTTTAGGTTCACGGCATTTAGGAAATACCTCGAAATCATCTAACCTATTCTAACCTGCCATGTACTATACCATAAACCTAATTTTACATAAAAGTTGCAAAATTTTTAAATAAAATTTTCCATAAAAACTTAGTCATTGTTAACAGGATTTTAACCCATTCTTTCACATTTTTAGACCCAGTTTAATACACATTTAACACATTGTTTCATCTCATATCATTTCATACAAAACACAACCCTTTTTGCACTAACCAATACATGATTTTCTTAAGGAAACTCTAAACAAAAATATTGTTTCAAGGTTTCATTTTCATCATTCATTTTTCCACACCAACACATGTCCATTACAACACAAAACCTAACCAATCTCATCACAAAATTTTAATGCATCATTTCCTTTAAAGCCATGGATTTTGTTATAACCGGGAATTTTAGATTCTCGGAATAGGTTAAAATTGTATGTATATAACAATTTTAATGAACAAAATATGAAAAAGTTGTGTTTTAATACTATTATGAATAGTGTAAAAATGTTCTGGCAGTGTTAAAGTGTGTGAGTTCGGGAATGGAAAATCTTACCGGACATAATTGGGTGAGACAGTTCGAAATCAGAGCCGAAAACCCTAGAAAATGCATTGAGAAGCACGAAAATGATAGAAATTTACGGTAGAGAATTCTGATCAAACGGAAGCAAAATAAGACAAATCGATCGCACCGGAGGTGCCTAGAACCCGCCTACGCGATTTCAGTAAAGTTCCGTTCAGATCAGATTTCGGTCAAAAATTGGCCATGAATTAATTAGTGAATTAATATGAATAGTAGGATGACATCACCATGATTATGACATAAACCAAAATTATTTTCCTTAATTAGGAAAGTAATTTTGAAAGGTGTATGGTTTAGATTAGGTTATTTTATGATCAATGGCCAAGATTATGCCAAAAAGCCATTGAAAAATTTTTAAAAAAATTTTGAAAAGGCCATTCTACCACTTGGAAAGGAGGAAGAAAAAAATTTGATTTTTGCCCCAAAATCCTTACTTTTTAGTCCTTGAACAATTAGCAAATTGTTGGAAAAAAAATTGCAAAAAAGCCCTTGAGTTTTGCCTATAAATAAGCATCAAAATCCATTCAAAAAATTGAAAAATTAGCCAAATTCTTGCCCTTTTTCTTCAGCCCAAAACCGTGGCCTTCTCCCCCTTTGTAAGCCAAAATTTTGTTTTCAATTTCACACCAAACTTAGCTTGCATTGCATTTTCAATATCAAGTCATCAACTAGTTAAGGTAAACGTCAAAATTGAAGCTTTTCTCTTTGATTTTCCTTAGAAAACCTGTGGGTATGAGAGTGTGAAAATAATAAAAAAAAATTGTTATTTAGTTGATGATGTGATGATGTTGTGATTAGTTTGGTCTTGTAGAAATTAAAGCATGAATTAGGGTTTTGAAACAAGCAAAAATTTTGCATGCTTCCTTTGAAAAACCGTGGCTTCAATGGTGTGAAAATCGTATGAGAATTGATGTTTGGTTTAATGTTTATGTTTATTCAATTATGTGTTGAATTAAGCATGAATTGGAATAAGGAAACAAGAAAATTTTGATATAATTTTCTTGCTAAAACCGTGAGTATGCACACTAAGAAATGGAAAATTTTTAGTGTTGAAAAGTGTTGATAAAAACCCTAGGAAAGAAAATAAGATTTTTTATGTGTTTATGCATTTAAATCCATGGCTATGCTAGGGTTAGAATGCATGTTTTGTTAAGTTTTGATGTTGATTTATACATCTAAGAATGATATGTTATGATGAAAAAATTATTTTGGTGTTGATTAACATGTAAACCGAGGCTAGTTTGGAAAAAAAAATATTGTTGTTTGTGTTGATTCCTGAATATTGAATTATGTGGAAAATTTTTATATAAAGTTTAGAAACTTTGTATAAAATAGGCCTCTAGTATAGTACGTGACAGGTACAAATATTCTGAGGCGTACCTAATGCTGGGAAACCTTAAAATATAAGTGGAAATGCTACCGAAATTTCTAAAATCGGCATAAGGGCATTTCGGGAAATGAGGGGTGAAAATATTGGACTCGGGAAGGAAACCGGGACCTCTCGGTGGATTAGGGTTGGAAATGGAAAACCAACCCAAAAGGAATAGTAAACCGACTCTAAAAGACTAAAATGCCTAAAACAGGAAAAAAAATTCATGTTAAGGGTATTTTGGGAAACGAGGGAAAAATGTAGGTCGGGATCGAAAACCCGAGCCTCTCGAGGACGGAGCGCTGGAGACTGGTTAAAAAACGTTTTAAGAGTAGTGAAAGGGCCATTTAAGGCTCCGAAACGCTCGAAAAACGAGAAAACAACCCTAGGTGATGGATTAGTAGTAACCGAGGACCGGGAAAAATGAGATTGAGATTTGGCAGCTATTTAAGCTGTAAAATGATACAGAAGCCTAGGGAATATTATTTTAAAATAATTAGGCTTAGAAAACTGGAGAAAAATGATAGAACGGATTAGTTACAGTCCCGAGACCCGTCAGGAACAAAATGGTCATTTTGACCAAAAATTTTCGAAAGGCTCGGAAAGGACCTTAAAAGACCTAGAATAACTTATATAAAATTCTAAGACTCAAAATAAAGGTTTTAGAGTTAAAAATCTAAAAATTTAGAAGAACACGGGTGTGTGGAAGAAATACACGACCGTGTACATAAAGAATTTTTCTACCCGAGAGGTACACGGGCTTAAACACAGGCGTGTATCAAGCCGTGTACAATGACACGGGCAGATAGTAAATAACACGGCCGTGTATAGGAAAAAGAATTTACAACCTGAGAGGTACACGGGCTTGAACACGGGCATGTATCAAGCCGTGTATAGTTACACGGCTAGATAGTAAACAACATGGCCGTGTAGAGTAAACCCTAGAGGTACACGGGCTGGAACACGGGCGTGTTGCAAGCCGAGTACCACAAGCAAAATTTAAATGTATTGAATTGTTAAGTGAAATAAATGTATATTTAAAGTCATAATTAAAACAGGGTATTAATAGACAATATTATGTCTATAGGAAAATAGAGATAGAACTGCGGAGGAGTTCCGGAAGTGAACACTAGCGCAGTATTGGTAAGTTCAAGCATGTTCATGTCTGCAACATGAAATATTGTGTTGATTTATTCTGTACTAGATGTACACTAAATAAAAAGTCTTATAGACAACTGGGCATTAGTTAGAATAACATATCCCAGATAATGAGAATGAGTAAGTCCTACGGGCAATGGAGGATAGTGACCTTGAGGTGATGATTAATATCACTTGCTTAAGACTATAATTGAAAGATGGTAATGAAACCATTAAGGCGAACCGTCCCTCCAACATAGTGGTGGAGGTTTTTCTCAGATCCTACGAGATATCAAGGCTGTGGAGGCCGACGTTCTAAGGTCGTTCCTTAGACCCTCCCAGTCAGCGCGCTAATAATCATCGGTACTGCCATAAATAGAGCTCTAAACAAGAAATCAAATAGAGAATGAACAATTAATAAAATGATAAAAATCATAATTGAGCATAACCGAAGTCTACACTAAGTGTAGTAATTTCGGTTAGGATATATGGATAGTACCCTCTTAGAATAAAGTGAATAGTAACCAGTTAGGGTAACTGTTATTATTCATCGATCAAAGGTCAAATTCACTATTTATGATGAATAGTACTATTCATAGAAAATTGAGTTTTCAATGTTTTGAATCTGTACGATTCTTTCTAAGTATGTTTGAACTTACTGAGCCTGTTAGCTCAACAGTTTGTTCATGTTGCAGGTAAGAAACCTGTTCAATAGATTCTCTGGATGGCAGCAGGATGTGTGCGTGTCAAGGGATAGGGAACTCACCGTGGACTTGGTCTTGCCATAAGTTTTCCACTGAGCTTTTAAAGTTAATGAATTGAAGAGAATGTGTTTGAAATAAAATATACAGTACATATATATATGTTGTATATTATGATGTACTTCATAAAGACATATAAAAGTTATTATTGTATTTTACATGGCTTTCTTACTTAGTTTTTTTAAGTGAAAGTATGTATTAAAGAAAAAAAATTTATGGGCAAAATTTTAGGCCCTGATAATTAGGTATTGTGAGAAAAAGAGTTTAAAATTGACAACCCGAATTCGGCACACGAGCCATCTTGGTCGGCCTTAGAGGTGATTCATGACGGTTACAGGTGGTCTGAATCAGGGGGCGTCACAGATTTCCTTAAAGAAATCATGCACCAAATTTTGTTTTCATGCTCTAATCCTTTACTTATCAATTTCACACACCAAACTTCATTTTCAAACCAACCAACAATCAAAACTTAACATAAACTTCATCAACCAATACATATACACATACACGGTTTCACATTGAGCTACACAACTAATTTTTATTTTCACACTTTCAAGTTTATAAAGTTTTGATTCTCATATCAATACACATAAACAAGACCATAACCACAATCTTTACTTTGAAAATTTCTCATTTAGACCCCTTAACATACACGTTTTTTTTTTTCAACTAGAAAACACAACCAAAGTTTGTGTTTTTGCTCCCAAAACCTTTTCTAATCACAACCAAATATTAACAACACCAAAACCACATAATTGAAACTTGAAAATTCTCAGTCCTTCCACCCTAAATCAGCCACGGATTGTTCATTAAAAAGGCAAGAAAACAACATGTTTTCAAGAGTTACCTTGGTAGTATGAGTGAAGACAACTTGTGCTTGAGTTTTGCTCCAAAAACTTGAAAAATTTTGCTTGGAAATGGGGGAGAGACTCACAGCTGCTTAGGGACTGATTTTCTACAGTTTATTTGCTGAATATTTCACCTTATAAACGTATTTAATGGCTGCCCAAGGTGGTGAGGACCAAATTGCAAATTTTGGTGCAATTTAGCAACACTTTAGGGACTTTTTTGCAACCTTTTCTAGGGTTTATTTGCAATTTTTCAAATTTTTTCTAAATTCTTTGAATGGTAGCCGACTCTTCCAGCCCAAGGTTAGCCAAAATAAAAAAAAAATTTTAAATACCATGCCTTTTTGGCAACTTTTGGACCATTAGATCAAATCACTTTTAATCTTAGCCCTTGGATCCTTTTCTTTCTTTCCACATGAAAATGTTTTCTTATTTTTGACATCACCCATGTGACATCACTTGTGACCTCATTGAATTAATTCAATTAACTCTAAAGTCAAACTTTGACTAAAAGTCAAACCGAACCAAATTTCACCAAAATCGCCCCGATAGGTTTCTGAGGCCTTCCGTGCGATCAGTTTTTCTTATTTTGCTTTCCTTTGACCAAAAATCACATTTGAATATATTTTATCCTTTAGGAAACCTTAGTTTACCCTTGGTATTCCATTGAGGTGTTCGGTCCTTAAAAGGCACTGTTTTGCTCGTTTTGATAGGAAAAATTTCCGTTTCCAAAATCCTACTCTTTAACACTGTTAGAACATTTAATTCATTCTAAATGATATTAAATCATTCATTTTACATTTTAAACATAAAATAATCATATACATCTACTGTGTACAATTTCTCCGAGAACGATCAAATTTCTCGGTTGTCACATTCCCCCCTCCTTATGGAATTTTCGTCCTCAAAAATTTAAAATAAGTAAGGGTGTAAAGTCTTCATTTCATCTTCACGTTCCCACATAGCTTCTTTGATACTGTGATTTCTCCATAGTACCTTGACCAGTGGAATTGTCTTGTTTCTCGGTACCTTTTCTTAACGGGCTAAAATTTGGACCTATTATTCCTCATATGTCAAGTTGTCCTGTATATGGACTGGTTCATATTCTAACACGTGCGATGGATCTCATACATACTTTCTCAGCATAGATACATGAAAGATATTATGCACAGATGACAATTCTGGAGACAACACTAACTTGTAGGCGACCTTTCCAATGCGTTCAATAATTTCATGTGGCCCAATATATCTTGGACTTAACTTTCCCTTTACCGAAACGCATTACACCCTTCATCGATGATACCTTGAGAAATACGAAGTCCCTTTCATTGAACTTCAGGAATCTTTGTCTTTTATCAGCATAACTTTTCTGTCGGCTTTGGGCAATTTTCATTCACTGTTGGATCTTGGCAATTGCATCTGTAGTCTCTTGTATGAAGTCAGTCTTGTGTAGTTGTTTCTCTTTTAAATTGTACTAATGAATAGGTGATTTGCACTTCTGCCCATATAATGCTTCGTATGGCGCCATCCCGATGGAAGCTTGGTAACTATTGTTGTACGAGAACTCTATTAGAGGTAACTTTTCATTCCAAACTCCTGGGAAATCTATCACACACGCCCGAAGCATGTCTTCCAATGTCTTGATGGTCCGCTCAAATTGTCCATCCGTTTGAGGGTGAAAAGCTGTGCTAAGTCTCAACTCAGCACCCATAGCTTCTTGTACACTTTTCCAAATTGCTGATTTGAAATGTACATCACGGTCATAGACAATAGACTTAGGTACACCATGTAATCGGACAACGTGGGTCACATACAAATGTGCCAATCTATCCAGTGTGAACGTCATCTTTATAGCTATAAATCTTGTTGTCCTTGTCAACCTGTCCACGATTACCCAAATAGCATCATATCCTTCTCGAGTTTTGGGTAGCCCTACACGAAATCCATGGTGATATGCTCCCATTTCCATTTCAAAATTTCCAAAGGTTCCGATTCTTCTCCGGGATGTCGATGTTCGGGCTTCACTTTTTGACAGGTCATACACTTACTCACGAATTTCGCAATATCATTTTTCATCCTTTTCCACCAAAACTGCATCTTTAAATCTTGATACATTTTGTTGGCTCTAGGATAAACTGAATACGGTGTTTCATGAGCTTCTGCCATAATTCACCTTTTAAGACCTTCATCGGTCAGAACATAAATTCTCCCTAGATATAGAATCATCCCATCACTAGTGGTGCTTACTTCTAACTCTTGGATACCAGAAACTCCTTTTCGAAACTTTACTAAGTTTAGATCTCGTTTCTAGGCTTCTTTGATATCTTCAATTAGTGGTGACTCTAATCAAAGTGCAGCTAACCTTCTGGATATTAGCTCCAGTCTAAGTGAATTAATTTCATGCTACAATGATTTGGTAGTTCGTCTATGGGTAATCGTTGTGGAGTCGTCGATTTCCTGCTTAAAGCATCGGCTAGTCAGTTTGCCTTACCAGGATGGTAGAGAATTTCACAACCATAGTCTTTCACTAGCTCTAGCCATGTTTTGTGCCGCATATTTAATTATTTCTACATGAAGAAATACTTCAGACTTTGATGATCAGTGAAAATTTGACACTAAGCTTCATATAAGTAATGCCACCAGATCTTGAGTGCGAACACTACTGTGGCAAGTTCTAAGTCATGAGTGGGATAATTCTTCTCATGATCCTTCAATTGGCATGATGCATAGCAATCACTCTATCATTCTACATTAGAACTGCTCCCAAGCCTATCTTCGAGGGATCACTATAGATCATAAATTTCTCTCATTCAATGGGAAGCGTAAGAATTGGCATACTTGTTAACCTTCTCTTTAGTTCACGAAAGCTTTTTTCACATTCTTCTGTCCATTCATATCTTCTTTCTTTACGCGTAAGGGCAGTAAGAGATGTAGCTAGTCATGTAAACCCTTCCACAAATCTTCTATAGTAACCGGCTAGTCTTAGGAAGCTTCGTATCTCAGTCACACTCTTAGATGCAGGCCATTCGTTTATTGCTTCCACTTTAGTAAGATCTACAACAATTCCTTCCTTTGATACAACATACCCAAGGAAGTGTACCTTATCTAACCAAAATTCACACTTAGAGAATTTTGCATGTAACTGATGCTTCCTTACTGTGTGAAGAACAATCCTCAAATGCTCTGCATGTTCCATGGGAGTCTTTGCATATATAAGTATGTCATCGATAAATATAATGGCAAACTTATCTAAAAATTCTTTAAACTCTATTCATTAGGTCCATGAATATAGCTGGAGCATTGGTTAACCCAAACAGCATTACTAAAAACTCATAATGACTGTAGTAGGTTCGAAACGCCATCTTGGGAATGTTACTCTCCTTAATCCTGAGTTAATGGTATCTCGAATGTAGATCAATCTTAGAAAATAGCGTTGCGCCCTTACGTTAATCGAACAAGTCATTAATCCTAGGTAATGGATACCTATTTTTTATAGTGACCTTGTTCAATTCTCGGTAATCAATACACATTCGGAGAGTGCCATCTTTTTTCTTAATAAATAAAACTGGAGCTCCCCAAGGCGAGTAACTTGGTCGAATGAATCTCTTGTCGAGTAACTCCTTTAATTGTACCTGTAGTTCTTTCAATTTTGTTAGTACCATGCAGTACGGTGCCTTGGATATTGGTGTTGTCCCTGGCATAAGGTCAATCTCAAATGAGATTTCTATTTCTGGAGGTACTCCTAGTAATTCTTCAGGAAAAACATCAAGGAATTCATTAACAATTGGGACATCTTTTGGCTGAACCTTCTTTTCTTCTGTCACATCTGTCACATAGGCAAAATATCCAATATAGCCACTGGGCATTAGTTTCTTCCCTTTCAACGAGTTGATCATCATTTTTGGAGACTTTGGAGATGAAGTGATATATTTGAAACCCTCTTCTCCATCCGGTTCAAAGACTACCTTTTTACGTCGGCAATCAATCTTGGCTTGGTATTTTCCCAGGAAATCCATTCTTAGGATCAAGTCATAGTCTGCTAATTTAATGACTATGAGGTCGATAAACAAATCCCTATCTGCCACACTTACTGGTACATACCGTAACCAGTAATTGGATAAAAAAATCTCACCCGAAGGCAATACTATCCTAAACATTGTTCCAATTTTATCCTTAGCATGTTCTAATTTTTTCACAAATTCATGTGATGCAAAGGAATGTGAAGCACCAGAATCAAAAAGTACATATGCCAACTAGTTAGTCACAGAAAGCTCACTTGTGACCACATTAGACGTCTGTGCTTTAGCATCCTCCTTTGTGTAAGCCATCACTCGTGCATCAGTGCGAGGAGCATATTCCTGTCGTTCTTGCAACACTAGAGGCATTATCAGGGATCCTTCAACTCTTGCTTGAATGGCATGTACTTGTGGAGATTATGGATGTTGATTAAATTGTGGACGTTGTTGCATAGGTGCTTGGACACTCTGACGATTCACTTGACAGTTCTTCACAAAATGTCCTTCCTTTCCACAAAGATAACAAACATTGGTGCCCAACCGACACTGACCTCGATGCAACTTTCCACATGTAGCACAGAGAGAAATATTCAGCCCTGTATTGGCATTAAACGTCCACTATTAGTTTCAGTTACCTTGGTTTTTATTTCCAGAAAAATTGCCCTTCCTCTTTTGCTGTTGTTGAGAGCCTTGATTACTGGTTTGGCCTGGTTTCCCAGTCTGATTAAACTTGCCAGCTTGACTGACCTGATTTCCACTCCCTGCTGGGGTTGCTTTAGCCAAAATCTTCTCTTTCTTCTAGTTTTCCCATACTTTTTCTCTTTCCTCTTTTTGTCGTGCAAGATGTAATTCTACCCTTACTGCTCGACTTACACTGTCAGCTACTAAAGTCGGTGGTATTGTGCCACTGTCTACTAGGGCTGAAATTTTGGTCGGAACATTCCTAGCATCTTCTGTATCTTTTTCCTTTCAGGAGGGACTACATACGAACACAATCGCGACAGTTGGTAAAACCTTCTGCAAACTTCGTTAACCGTCATGTTTCCTTGTTTCAGTTCTACAAACTCCCTCTGTTGTGGTCTTAGGGATGTAGGATCATAATACTTCTGGTTAAATTCTTCTAGAAATTCGTTCCATGTCATCGTAGCAACATCCCTCCTCATTCGAATCGTGTCCCACCAAAATCTGGCATCATTTCCCAGAATAAAGGAAGCACACAGAACCTTTTCATGTTTAGTCAAATTCATGAAGTCTAGGATCACTTGTAAGGAGGAAAGCCATGCTTCTACTTCTAGAGGATCTGTAGACCCTTCAAATTCCAGTGGCTTCATCTGACGGAATCGTGCATAAAGAGGCTCTAGATTTAATATGGGTTGAGGTTGAGGTCTATACACCTCTTCATCTATAACCGGTGGCACCGCCTGTTGAGCTGCAGCAGCCGGTTCTGCTTGTACTTCTTTAGGATCTTGTCTTTGTTCTCCAGCCTATAACCGCTGTCTTAATTCAGTGTTTTCTTTCATTTGTGTTTCCAGAAGAGCTTGTAACTTTTCCACTCGATCAGCCAGGTTATTTCGTCTTCTTATTCTAGTATTCATCATGTATTTCCTATTCCTAAAATAGCACGATGATCAAACGTTAAATTTTCCATAATTAAATTTGATAATATAAGGAAAATTTAATTTCAACATATCATATTTTTACGAATTACTCATTTCATAACATAAACATTTCATAGCATTTCCTAACATCTCATAATATAACATACCATAACATATCATTTCATAATATTTACATATCATATTACATGTCGTACATGAATACTTACATACATACACATTAACATTAAGGCCATATTACCATAGCCATTTACTCTATGTTCATATATACATTTATACACAAATACATATTTATTTTTATACATTTTGTACTCTAATTATCTCATTCATTTTTACCTACTAGGAACTCCTCTAGATGTTCATTATCATCAGAATCATTCCTAGTACCAGAAGAAGATCCTCGGTCACCATCTGCATCGGTTCCCCATCATGATGGACCTGCTTCGTGGTCATTTGCCATCGGTCACAGTCCAAAGAGATGTGTCAACCTCTCATCCCGATGCTAATGTTCTCGTTGGCCTCTATCCACTCGTTCCCTTAACAACTCCTCCTTAACCTTACTTACCCTTTCAACGAACTCGTGCAAGGTAAGAGAGTAATGCGGACTCACTCTTTGCCATAATTCTGTCGTGAGTCCCCTCCAGAAAATATCACAATAGTCCTCATCTATAAGGTTAGGAAGCGGACATCATTTCCTAATATCTTCTTCAAAGCATGCAGCATAAGTTAGGACCCTGTCCCCAGACATCATTAACAACTTCTTTATCCATTGGACAAATTTCTTGATCTCAGCAAATCTTGGCAACACTGGTAGGAGAGTTGCCTCTCTATGTTCTTAAGGAACTGTAGATGCTGCTGGGCTTCTATGGGCAAACTGCTCTCTCATACCCTGTCAAAAATTAACCCAGTTAAGCCCATCTGGCCCATCTTGATCAAGATATTCCCAATATATTCAAGTGTCACCCTAAAAAGTACTAACGGCGAGCATAACCCAATGATCTTGATCAATGTCGCATAATCATAGAATAACCTCTACGACATTTAACCAATCCTTTACCTTCATGGATTGTTGCCTACCGTCAAACATAGGTGGTTGAGAAGCCCTAAATGCCTGAACTGCTTGAGCCGATACCCTTGTCCCCACAAATGGACTTCTACCCATAACTGGGATATCTATCACTACTGGTGGGGGAGATACTGGTGGAGGAGCTGGGGCTCTTGTCATAATCGGAACAGTAGCTCGTGGAGTAGAGGGACATGCTAGCGCAGAAGGACGTATAGTCTGGCATTGTGATGTAGATGGCCTAACTATCCATCTGGTCCATACCCTAAGCGAACCTCTAGCTCGAATCGGTCGTGGTCTCGTGTAATACGGTCTTGTCATCCTATAACCTACAAAATGTTTATTTCCCATTAAATAAACATTTACAATCATAAAATAACATCTACGTACTTGGATTGATAAACAGGACAAGCATCGTACCAGAAGGGAAATGGTCGTATCGCTCTGTTACCAACTGTGGCGGCCCGGCCTACATAGGGTTAAACAGTACTATTATAGTTAGCCACTGTTGCCAACTACAATAGACTGGAACCACTTAGGTCACCGGCAACTTACTTTTACGTACCATTTTTTTTTTTACTTTTAATCTTCTCATTTTACTTTTGCCAATTTGAGGCATACATTTTTTTTTTCTTAACTATCTCATATATATATATCACTAGATTGTAAAACTTTACTACAGTCGTCACTTTACATCATCATATATATATATATACATCATTTACAGCATAATACATCTTTCAAAATCCCTTTTTAATTGCTGCTCAGCGGAGTCTTGTAGCAGAACCATTTCCCTTGTCCCATCCCCTGGCATATGCACACCCTGCCACCATCCATCAATCTTACTTCCTGGTAGGTTGCTTACCTGCAACATGAACAAACTCATGAGCGACAAGCTCAATAAGTTCAAACATAAACACCAGAACATAAAACATAAAATCATAAAAAATAGTATTCATCATGAATAGTAACTTTGACTTTTGACTATAAATAGTAAGTTGACTTTGACTGGTACTATTTATGTTGACTTTGACCTAAGACACCACACGTAAAGTTAGTACATATTATACTCATTTATGGTCAATTATGGTATCGTTTTCAGTTTTAAGTCATTATCTTTCATTACGTTCTGGTTTTAAGCCCTATTTTAGTTGTACCGTTCTTTTGCGCACATGACTGGGAGGGATACGGGGGAGCGATCCACTGGCCAATCCTCCATAGTTGAACATTAATACATATATGTATGAGTATATAACACCATTAAACCTCCCTATAGGTCGAGAGGCCGGTACGCCAATAGTGGTTTCGTTACCATCTTTCATTTAGTTCGGACCAGGTGACATTTCTCATTACCCCATGATCTGGAACCCTTTACATTTCTTTCTTTCATTAGGTGTATAGTTATATTAACATCCTACTGTGCATACCACACCTTTAAATATCATTTTACATCATACATATAACATAAAGACGTAATGAGTAAGTTCATGCCACAGACAATTAAATGTCTGAACTTACAGGTAATTAGCTAGCATTTGCTTTCCTTTGTCCGTTGACGTTTCCTTATCATGTTTGGCTCTGATTCTTATAATTAAGACAGACAACTGTTATTTCATGCTTTTAAATTTTAGGAAAACATAAAAATTCTACATTTACTTTCTTGTTAAAGAACTTAAAAGCTTTATATTTCATTTTAGACTTTTCTACTAACTTTCGGTCAAAATGATCATTTTACCCTCAATTTCATTTTTCATTGTAACCCTATGTTTTATTGACTTAAAACTCAGTTTTGACCTTTAGAATTTCATTTAAATTATTCTAAAGCTTTAATGGCCCTTTTCGTGCATTTCAGGAATTTTTGGTCAAAATGACTATTTTGCCCCTAACGGGTCAATGGATCATTAAATTTCCGTTCCAACATTTTAACCAAATTTTCTGAGCCTAAAAATCATAAAATAATCTTTCTAGGCCTCGATACACTTTTACAGCACCATTTGCTACAAAATCGATGACTTTCAATCACCCGACCCTTGAGTGGTACTATTCCAACAGTTAGGGTTATTTCTCATTTTTCTAACATTTCGAGACCTTAAATGGATGTTTTACTAATCCTGAAAAATGACCCTTGCCATTTCCTGAGCCTAGATTACCAAGGGGTCTCGGGTTTCCTTTCCCGATCACATTAATACCCCACGTTTCCTAAAATACTCTTCGAGCCGTTATAAAATTTTCAACAGCATTTCTGCTAAAATTCTAGGTTCCCGACGTTTAAGAAATGCCTCGAAAGCAACCTACCACATACTATACCATAAACCTAATTTTATGAAAAAGTTACAAACTTTTACGTAAAATTTTTCATAAAAACTTAGTCGTTATTAACAAGATTTAACCTGTTCTTTCTCATTTTTAGACCCGATCTAATACTCATTTAACACATTGTTTTATATCATATCATTTCATACAAAACACAACCCTTTTTGCACTAACCAATACACGGTTTTCTTTAGGAAATCCTAAACAAAAATATTGTTTCAAGGTTTCATTTTCATCATTCATTTTTCCACGCCAACACATGTCCATTACAACACAAAACCTAACCTATCTCATCATAAAATTTTCATGCATCATTTCCTTTAAAGCCACGGATTTTCTTAAAGAAATCATGCACTAAATTTTGTTTTCATGCTTTCAACCTTTACTTATCAATTTCACATGTCAAACTTTATTTTCAAACCAACCAATAATCAAAACTTAACATAAACGTCATCAACCAATACATATGCACATACATGGTTTCACATTGAGCCACACGACTAAATTTTTATTTTCATACTTCCAAGTTTATAAAATTTTGATTCTCATATCAATACACATAAGCAAAACCATAACCACAATCTTTACTTTGAAAATTTCTCATTCAAACCCCTTAACATACACTTTTTTTTCCACTAGAAAACACACCTAAAGTTTGTGTTTTTTCTCCCAAAACCTTCTCTAATCACAACCAAATATTAACAACCCCAAAACCACATAATTGAAACTTGAAAATTCTCAATCCTTCCACCCTAAATCAGCCATGGATTTTTAATTAATAATGCAAGAAAACAACATGTTTTCAGAGTTACCGTGCTAGCATGAGTGAAGACAACTTGTGCTTGAGTTTTGCTCCAAAAACTTGAAAAATTTTGCTTGGAAATGGGGGAGAGACTCACGGCTGCTTAAGGACTGATTTTCTGCAGTTTATTTGCTAAATATTTCACCTTATAAACGTATTTAATGGCTGTCCAAAGTGGTGAGGACCAAGTTGCAAATTTTGGTGCAATTTAGCAACACTTTAGGGACCTTTTTGCAACCTTTTCACAACCTTTTCAAGGGTTTATTTGCAATTTTTAAAATTTTTTCTGAATTCTTTGAATGTTAGCCGACTCTTGCAGCCTAACATTAGCCAAAATAAAAAAAATTAATTACCATGCCTTTTTGGCAACTTTTGGACCATTAGATCAAATCACTTTTAATCTTAGCCCTTGGATTCTTTTCTTTCTTTCCACATGAAAATGTTTTCTAATTTTTGACATCACCCATGTGACATCACTTGTGACCTCATTGAATTAATTCAATTAACTCTAAAGTCAAACTTTCGCCAAAAGTCATACCGAACCAAATTTCACTGAAATCGTCCCAGCGAGTTTCTAAGACCTTCCATGCGATCGGTTTTCCTTATTTTGCTTTCGTTTGACCAAAAATCACATCTGAACATATTTTATCCTTTAGTAAATTTTAGTCTACCCTTGGTATTCCATTGAGGTTTTCGGTCCTTAAAAGGCACTGTTTTGCCCGTTTCGATAGAAAAAATTTCCATTTCCAAAATTCTACTATTTAACACTGTTAGAACATTTTAATACATTCTAAACGATATTAAATCATTCATTTTACATTTTAAACATAAAATAATCATATACATCTACCGTGTACAAATTCTCCAAGAATGATCAAATTTCTCTGTTCTCACAAAAATAACCCTAAACATGTGAAAATTTTCATTTAAACCTCTTGGAATTGCCCACGGTTTTCACTTGGAATTTCATGCACCAAAATTTTATTTCAAGCTCTATTTAAATTCCTTGATTCCATGACATGTTAACATCATATTTGGAAGCAAGAAACCAATAACACAACTTGAATTTCATCCCAAATTCCCCACGGTTTTCCATGGAGAATACATGCACAAATTTGTGTTTTTCAATTCTAATGCTTTCTTTGTTTCTTTTACATAACCATATAAATTTTTATAACAAAACTAACCAAACTACCATTTGAAATTCATCACCAATTCCACCTATAGCCTCCCACGGATTTTCTTGACAAACATGCATCAATTTTTGTTGTTCAAACTCTATTTCATGCCTTGAATCCTTTTCATGCCAACTTTACTTTCTTGAGCAACAATTATCAAAACAATAACTTAAACTTCACCCCCCCGCCCCCCCCTTCCTCCTTAACACACGGCTTCCCTTAAGAAAGATGTGTAAAATCAGTTGCTTTTCATTTATACTTCATTACTTGTTTCTTCCACAAAACAACATAATTCTTTCAACCAAAACTAACCAAAATCAAACTTGAAAATCACCACAAAACCATATATGCAGACACTATTTTTGGACAACAAAATGGAGAAATAAAACTTGAAAATGGAAACTCACCTCACAAGTCTTTGATTCCTTATTACTAGAGAAGGATTTCAGACAAGTTTTGGTGAAGATTTTGAGAAAATTTATGGTTTTGGTGGTGCTTTGGCTCACGGCTGCAAGGGAAGGCAGAAAGCAAATTTTTTTTGGCTGGTTGATTTCTGTTTTTACCCAGCGAAATCGTGTGGTTTTGACTGAAATGATGAGGGACCAAGTTGCAAAAATTTATTGTTAATCTGACAATTCTTTAAGTGTTATTTTGCAACTTTTTAAGGGTTTCTTTGCAATAACTAAATTTTTTTTCTGATTTGTTTTTAATTCCCACCCAAATTTGCCACCTTGCAAAACCTAGAAGACTCTTGAATTGTTCCATTCATCTTTTTGATTTCTCAAGTTGACTTTGAATCCTAACCATTGGATTAAAGTGACTTTAAACCCTTACCCTTAGATCATTATGTATCCTAGTGTTCTTGTGAGTGTCACACACCTAAATCTTGTCTCCACATATATATACTTGGTCAAACTTTGATCAAAAGTCAAACTAAATGGTATTTTACCGAAATCGCGTAGGCGGGAATCTGGGGCCATCTGTTTGATCGGTTTGACTTAATTCACTTTGGTTTAACCAAAAATCCATGCCATAAGTCTTTTGTTCTTTAGTGAATTCCAGTATACATGTAGGGTTTTTGTACCGAAAAGGGCATCATTTGTCCAATTTCGATTCAGTAAAATTTTCTACTTCCGAATACCCTTCCTTTAATATTGTTAAAATATTTTATCGTGTTTTAAACAATATTAAATCATATATTTTACAATTTAAATATAAAAATCATTATATTCATATAATGTACATGTTTTCCAAGAACAATAAAATTTCTCGGTTATCACACTACCCTAAAAGTGTGGTAGTTAAAAGTTAAAGTTTGACCGTAGGGTAGGTTGGTAGGTCGTTACCCCTCCCTTCGTTGGTCTATGCACATTAGGTATGACCAATAATGGGGCTCACAAGTGAAAGTAAAGTAAAGTAAAGTAAAGTAAAGTAAAGTAAAGAAAACGAAAGAATAGAATGATAGTGTAAGGACCGCCCCATTCCTGTAACCTAATTTCCATATAATGAGAAATTGAGGAATAATTTGATGCCTTTTTTGCAAAGTTGATAACACGGTAAGGTACACAGCCACGTAAGTGGTCGTGTACCGCTTGGGTAGATAAACGTGTTTCCAAGACATGGCCATGCTGAGTAGTCTCAACTACTACATGCCCGTGTAGAAGATCGTGTATTGAGCAGAGAGCCGCTATACAAACTCTCAAAATGCATGAAACCTAATTACTATGTAATGAGTAATTAAGTTGAAGAATATAGTATATTTTCTGGTTGAATAGATTAAATAAGTACGATACTGTTTAATTACTATTTATGCAGGGAAAGGGGTGACCGATAGTGAGATCGGTCCACCCTATTACGTGTATGAGTGTATAAGATACACAGTATCAAGAAATCGATCCAGACGACCATTTCTTGACATAAGACTGTTGAGCAGGTCATCAGTATGCTCAGACTGGTTATCTCAGGACAATAGCGATAATAACCCTAGTAAAAGTACAGTATTGAGAAAATTGTCCAGATGACCTCTTCTCGCCCAGAGATTGACAAAATCGGAGTCAGAACGCTCAGACTGGTCAATCGAGCAAAAAATAATGAATAGTGAATTGTAGAAACACAGTGTTGGGTTAATGGCCAAGATGGCCTTAATTTGATATAAAACTGATATATTAACAGTCAGTAGGCTCAATCTAGTCAATTGGGTATAAATTGAGAATTTTGTTTGAGAGATATGTAGTATCGGGATGAGGGTCAAGACGATCTTTTCTCACCCTGAAACTGATATATTTAGACTCAAAATGCCCAAATTAGTCAATCAAGCACCTGACATGTTTTTCGAGGTGAGGTCACACAGATCCTGAAAACTAGTCAGACGACCTCAGATATATGTAAAACTGATAAATTTGAAATCTGCACACCCAAATTAGTCAGGAGAAACTATGTTTGAAAATTCACACGAGAACGCCTCGTTTTGCATGTGTAACGATAACACAGTGTAGACACAACCACAGTATAGGAAATGAATAGTAAAATGAACACAAAATGGGCTTATAGACAATACAACCCAACGAGGAATGATCAGTACAAAAATTGGATTCAGAAAATCCAATTCCGGGTGAAAACTATAATACTGCCGAGAAAGGATCGAACACCGCAGATGAAATTACCCCTCAAATTTTTTTTATTTGGCCCCTCCTTCCATGCGCAGCCCTCGATTTTAGGGAGGCTGAAATGGGTAGGTTTTGTTCTCCAATTAGGCAAATTTGTGGCTTAACTAAGTGAGCTTAAGTCTAAGTATGATGGGTTAGATTTGCCTATAAAAGGCATGCATGACCTAAGGGTGCCACTTTCTTACTTTTGCACCCAAAACACAACTCTTCTTCCTCTTTCTTTACTTGCTATAGCCAACCACTCCACAGCCCCAAACCAACCATTTTTCAAGCCAAAAATCCATCCAAAAGCTTACCAAAATTTAGTCCCTTCAAGCTTGTGTTAGGAGATTTCAATCCAAGCCATTCCAAGTTCGTTCAAGGGTAAGTTTTTAGAACCAATCCTTGTGTTTTTAGTTATTATTTTGGGTTGATGTTAAGAGAAAATTTTTGGTGTCTCTGGTAGCATAAACCGACCCCCAAACCTCCTTCGTTCACAAGGCCATTTTTGTCACCGAAGCTTTGATTCAGTGTGCTCGGTTCATAGCACGAGAGGTAAAACCGAAAACCCTCCCTTTTTGAAGTTTAGTTATTTTTTAAGTTTTTGATCAAGGAATTTATATATATTTATTTGTGAAATGGGTTGTAGTAAGGTTATTTTGAGCCCTTAGCTTTTCATTTTTAAGTTTATATGATTGTGTGGTTATGGTTTAATTTTTATAGATGGATATGTGGGTGTGTGGACGTTTTAGTGGCTGGACACAAATCTATCCCTAGATTTAGGTCACGGGTTTTGGCCATTTTGACCATGTTAGAATCTGAATTTGGGATTTGTAAAAGAGTTTTAAGAAAATTTCGTTACGGTCATTTTTGTGTCAAATAGCTTCTGGCTAAAAATGACATTAAGATAGGTTTTCTGAGTGGGATTCATTCAGTATCCAAAACTGGGACTAAAAATCCGAGTCTAGTAATAGTCTCGGATTTTGTTAAAAATGACCTATTTAGAATCTGAACCGGATCTTGGGCTCAACATAAAAGTTGTAGATCTCGTCGAAATCTTTAAGCTAACTTATGCATGTTTAAAAATTCTGACTGTTTTAGGCCTCAAACAGAGCAGTATTTAAAATAGCATAAAACTGGAAACTTTTCAAAAATTGGGCATAAGTAGCTACGGGTTTAGTAAGTTTAGGAGCTGTTAGATTTTGGTTTGAGCTTCGAGATGAACATGAGAATTGTTCATCTCATTGAGGATGAAAAGTTTTATGTTTGTCAAATTTACAAACTAAGTTGTTTCAAACACATTTTAAAATAGATTCAGTATATGGTTCAAAAATCACTTTTAAAATGCAAACACCACTTTTAAAATGCAAACACCAAATGTGTTCTAACATTTTTAAATAGGGATATGGTTTTAATAAAACGCCCCCAGCTTCCAACGGGGTGCTAAGAGGATAATTTCAAAGTACGTAATTTTCCCAAAAATTTTATAAGGCAGCCAGAACAATTTTGTAAAATAAACAAAACAGCAGCGGTAGCCCGGTAGGCTACCACATCAAACAAGCTTAGTAACCCAGTAGGCTACCGAGTCAACAATGCACGAGGTAACCGGTCAGTTGACTGGTCAATCAACCAGTCAAGGATTGAGTTTGAATGATACAGTGAGGAACGATGCTTAATTTGTTAAGTAGACAACTTAATTAAACACCATAGAATTTAGATACCAAATTCCCAAAGTAGAACAGTTGGGTACCGATGGACCTTGGTATCCTACAACGATACAAGTTATGGTCACTAACAGTAGTAGTGACCTAAGAACGATGATAATTAATTTATTAGGTAATAAATTAATTAACCAAGTATAAGGAATTAAACTCACCAAAAGAGAGCTAGCTTGTACTGACGGCTATCGATACCATACGCAGTATCTGCTTTAGTCACTGACAGTATTAGTGACTCAGCAAGATTATTAATGAGATACGTTATTTATGACAAGTAGTTATCTATAAGTTGACTAAGGTGAGAGTACAAGCTTGTTGTGAACTAGGTAAGTACAACTCTGCCTACAATATGAGCAAAATGATTTTAATGATGATTTATACAGTATGTTAAGTGTGCATACCATGCACAAGTTGTTGCACAGCATGTATAAGAGCATATTGTTTCATAATCGCGTAAATTGATGAAAGAACAAGTTAGATGCCATACATCCCTATCATGTAAGATTAGGGATAGCTTAGTAGAGCATATGGCCAGATCGGATAAACAAGACGAAAATTAATAAGCGTGTCGTATTGGTTTTTCCATTAAAAAGGTTTTTCAAGTTAAAGTAAGATAAGATAAGCCTCCGTTGACTGCTCTTAAGTTACTGATCACAAACGTTTTCGATGATTTGCGCACACTCGGTACAGACACATGGGCCCTGAGTTAGATATAGGAAAGAAAATGAATATTGAAGCACAAATGAGCATAGTCATATCATGCATTGTTCACAGTCTGCATTAGTTACAGTACACTATGCTTCCAGTTAAGTAGACATGCATTCAGCACATGATGTTTATGTTATGTTTCAGTTCTGCATTCAGTGATATGTGTTATTCTGGTATGTGGAACGTTTCAGTGGTACATGTTAGTACTTGACGTGCTTACATAGTTTAAGTATGTACTATGATTTAAACATGTTTTACGGACGACATGTTGTACTTATTGGGCATAAAGCTCACAGTGTGTGTTCATACTGTAGATAAACGTCCTATGGCTTAAACCCCAATGGACAATGATGGTGGCGGAGGCGGATGTGAATGCAAGGTTATGGATATCACCGCAAGTTTAACTTCCACATAGTAAATAGTATTTTTAAATAGTATATTTTGAATAGTAACTAGTCAAAGAATTTTTCAAGTATGTATGTATGGCTGAACTCCTTGTGTTTTAGACTTTATATTTTCAAAAGTATACGTATGTGAATAATAAATATGTACGCATCAAAAAAAAATCCCTAAAATTGTGGTATCTAATTAAGTAAGTTTAAGTAATAGTTTTAAGCAAGCAAGTAACAGTAGTACTTTTAAGTGACGGTCCGGGCCACTCAGGGCACGGGACATCACAGATAGGATATGAAAGAAAAAACAATGAAAATAAAAGAATAAAGGATAAGCAGGCATAATAAGACTAACATAAGTTAACATGCATAAGCAATGTTTTGTGTGTATGTTTGTACTTACTGAGCTCTCGCTCACTAGTCTGTTCGTGATGTAGGTAACAAGGGTAAGCTGTCTGCATTATGAGAAAAGAAACTAATGGGCTGGAGGACAGATTCCCAAGATGTCATGGATAGAGAGTGGATCCGCTATGCTTCTCCGCTGAAAAGAGATGTAAATGTATATGTAAAGAAACAAGACAAGCTTGAAAGTATGTTTATGTTAGGAAGTATTTTAATGGAATAAAAACGCAAGTATTTTATGAAATATGAAATGTTTTGACAAATATATATATGTATGATTTCAAAAAAAAAAAACTTATATCTTACAAGATTATAAAAAAAAATCACGTTACATAAGAAGTAAAGCAATTGATGACGTGAGCGAGTCGGGTCACCAACAAGAATTGGTATCAGAGCTAGCGGTTCTTTCATCGACCTTCTATGACATTTCAAGTATCTGCACCTGCACAGTCCAAGTTAGTAGTTTCGTAATTATATTTCATGTGCACTTAACCATGTCACTATTTTTTGTAATAAGTAAAACACAACAACATAGTTCAAACACGAGCTTCGACAGTTAGGCCAGCCCAAGAGCTCGATCTATAATGACCCCCATATTCATGAAACCTAATTACTACGTAATAAGTAATTAAGTTATCAATACAATGTAATATTTTCTAGTTGAATAAATTAAACGGTACAGAAACGTTTAATTATTATTCATGCAGTGAAAGGGACAATCGAGAGTGAGATCGATTTACCTTAGTACATGTAAGTTTGTGTATGAGACACGTAGCATTAAGAAACCAGTCCAGACGACCATTTATTGACACAGAATTGATGAATTAGTCATCAGTATGCTCAAACTGGTCATCTGAACACAGCAGTGATAATTGCCCTTATAGATATATAGTATCGAGAAAAGTGGTCCAGATGACCTCTTCTCACCAAGAAACTGACAAAATCGGAGTCAGAACGCTCAGATTAGTCAGTTAAATGGAGAACAGTGAATAGTGAATAGTAGATATGCAGTGCTAGGTTAATGGCCAAGATGGCCTAAATTTGACATAAAACTGATATATTTACAGTCAGCAGGCTCAATTTAGTCAATTGAGTACAAAACATGAAATTGTTTTTGAGAGATACAAAGTATCGAGAAAGGGGTCAAGACGATCTTTTCTCAGCCCGAAACTGATATATTTAGACTCAGAACACTCAAATTTATCAGTTGAGCGCAAAACAGATTTTTCGAGACAGGATCACACAGATCCTGAAAACTAGTCCAGACGACCTTAGATGGACGTAAAACTGATAAATTTGAAATCAGCAGGTCCAAAATTAGTCAGGATAGACTATGTTTACAATTTCACACGAAAAAGCCTCGTTATGCGTGTACAGTGTCAACACAGTATAGACACAACCACAGTACCATTAATAAATAGTAAAATAGGCACAGAATGGGCTCATAGGTGTTACAACCCAACCAGGAATGACTAGAATAGAAATTGGATAAAGAAAATATAATTTCGGTCAAAATCCAGAACACCGTCGAAAAAGGACCGAACACCGCTGTGGAAAATTGGACTGCTAAGAGAAGTTTTACAGATGAATTTTTCCCCAACCAAAACCGTGTGCAGCAGCTACAAAACCAGAAATGGATAGTTGAAAAATCCCATTAAAATATTGCATAGGCTCGTAAGCTTTTTTGAATAAAAAATGGAATAGTTGACAAATGACATAACCAAGTATTTAAGGTAAAGTTGGCTCCACTTCAGCTAGGCAATCGGTTTTTAGGGCTACCAAAAGCAGAAAATTTTCCCCCTTAAGTTTAGTTATTAGCTTAATTAAATGGGTTTTAGGTTTATTAATTTTGGTTAGTTTTGCCTATAAAAAGATGTGCTTGGCCTAGGGTATCATTTCCTTCTTTTTGCACACCCAAAAAACTAAAACTTTTTCCTCTTCTTCTCTCATCTATAGCCGACCCCTTTCCAGCCCAAAAACTGACCATTTCTCAGCCAAAGAACTCAACCAAAGTTCACCAAAACTTTACCAAAAATTAGCCACATTCAAGCTTGTGTTAGGAGGCTTTCACTCAAGCTATTTCAAGACCATTTCAAGGTGAGTTGCTAGGGCACTCTTTGTGATTTTGGTTAGTTTTATTTAGCTTGATGATAAGAAGAAATTTATGTGTTCTTTGCTAGCCCAAATGTAATGACTGCCCTATTCATGTAACCTAATTTCCATATAATGAGAAATTGAGGAATGAATTTGGAATAATTTGATGCCTTTTGGTGCAAATTTGATTAACACGGTCAGGTACACGGTTGTGTAAGTGGTAGTGTACCACTCAAGTAGATGAATGTGTTTCAAAAACATGGCCATGTTGATAAATCTCAACTAGTACACGCTCGTGTCCAGAAAGTACATGCTTGTGTTGACTTGAACAGCCCGTGTAAGAACCCGTGTAGAAGGCCATGTATTGAATAGAAAGCCACTGTAAAGACTCTTATGATTCATGAAACTTAATTACTATACAATGAGTAACTAAGTTGAAAAATACAGTATATTTTCCAATTGAATAGATTAAATAGATAAAGTAACGTTTAATTACTATTCATGCAGTGAGAGGGGTAACCGACAGTGAAATCGGTCCACCCTATTATGTGTATGAGTGTATAAGATACGCAGCATCAAAAAACTAGTCCAGATGACCATTTCTTGACACTAAACTGGTGAACAGATTATCAGTATGCTCGGATCGGTTATTTGAGTACAATAGTAATAGTAACCCTAGCAGAGGTACAGTATCAAGAAAATGATCCAGATGACCTCTTTTCGCCCAAAGACTGACAAAATCAGAGTCAGAACGCTCAGACTAGTTAGTTGAACAAAAAACAGTGAATAGTGAATAGTGGAAACGCAGTGCCAGGTTAATGGCCAAGACGGCCCCAATCTGGCATAAAACTGATGTACTAATAGTCAGCAAGCTCAATTTAGTCAATTGAACATAAAGTGAGAATTTTTGTTTGAGAGATACACAATATCGAGAAGAGGGTCAAGACGACCTTTTTTCACCCCGAAACTGATATTTTTGGACTCAGAATGCCCAAATTAGTCAATTGGGCACCTGATACATTTTTCGGGGTAGGTCTCACAGATCCCAAAAACTAGTTCAGATGACCTCAGATGGATGTAAAATTGATAAATTTGAAATCAACACGTTTAAATTAGTCAAGAAAGACTTGTAGGAAAATAAATCGGTAAAAACGTATCAGAGTGGCGCAGTGGAACAATAAAAATTTTTAGAGCGTTAAATATCTCATGATGCCATATACAATAAATCAACAACAATTAAAACTCATACCTCAAGGACGCCAATCTGCAGGAGGAGAATGACCGGAGGCTTCAACCAACTAGCCTTCTCTACTATTCTCCAATTCCCGAATGGCCGAGTGTGTGGGCACTCTGAACCTCGATCGGTATGCTAGCACTGCTAGTCTTCTTCCGACCACCCAGATCTCTAAAGAACTTTATTATCACGATGAGCTGTGCAACAATAAGCCTGCTCACCTGAGAGTCTATGGTCTGAGAGAACTGGAGTGGTAGGACCTCTATTTATAGACCTGCATGAGGTGATTCTCTGAATTCGAATTAGACTAGGAAAAGATTTTCTCCCTTATCCATAACCAAAAAATCTAATTTTTCCATGGGAAAATCCAACAATAAAATTCGGTTTTCTTAGGATAAATCCAATCCAAATCTAAACAAGATTTTAACTAGAATTTTATCTCCCTTTTTCAACCAAAAAATCCGAAATTCCTAGGAGAAAATCTTCTCCAAATATTCGGCCACTTTTAGGATAAGGAAGAATCAAAATTCCACCATATGTGAATAAGAAGTCATCCGCCCAGCAGACAACCCAAGGCCTTGTCCATTTTCACATTCAGAATAATGCCTTTAAGAGGATACCTTTAACTCCTCAGAGCTATGATTCCGATATCTGCAAACAAACCCTTCATCGTATACAAGTCATGCACCCAACAAACCAGTCTATAAGCTTACTACCTCTGAGACGCTTTAGCCATTGGAACATCAAAGTACACAAGTTATATACATGAAGTAGTTCATTTACTCAGGATTAAGGTTATTGCACAATGAACGTCAAAAGCATATTGATCCACTCATAGCGGACTACGTAGATCAATCACGCTTTAATCCCGGTCTAATATGTCACCACCAAGCAACATATCTATGTCTCTACTTGGGAGTCCAGCTCCAGACAGTCAAGACAAACCGTCCCCTCCAAGGCTTTAGACAACATAATAGTCTTAACATGAGTTAGATGCTCGGTCTAACCCCATAGACTACAGACCATAGTTTAGACTGCTAACTTTAGAACGTTGTCTTCTTGCATACAAAAGTCCATTACATGCAACGTTCTAACAGTTTTAACACAAGCAGTCAGTGAGTCATATTTGCTTACATTTACTTTAGCATGTAAATAAGACGAGGACAGATAGCAATGTAATGAATAACCTCTATATATAATTTTATTATCTAGTTCAAAATAAATACATCAAAATGTCTCTAATGCTTAGGGCATATCCTAACAAGACTGTGTTTGAAATTTCGCACGAGAATACCTCGTTATGCATTCGTAAGGACACACAGTGTAAACATAACCACAGTATAGGAAATGAACAGTAAAATAGACTAAGAATGGGCTCTTAGACATAAAAACCCGATCAGGAATAATCAGTGTGAAAATCGGATTTAGAAAATCCAATTCCGGTAGAAAACTAGAACACTGCCGAAAAAGGACCGAATACCACTGTAGAAAATTAGACTGCAAAGAGAAGCAAATGCAGACGAATTTCACGCCTTAAAATCCGTGTATCATAGCTGCAAAAGCAACTACAATGAGCTGTAAAAATAGCCCAAAGGGTGGCAATAAAATAATTAAATAGGTATTACACCTTTTGAATAAACAATGCATGAATTCTATCACATGGCCAACAAAACTTTTTTTAATTGGCCCCTTCCCCATGCGCACAGCCCTAGGCCTTAGAGGCTGAAAAATGGAAGCAATTTATTCCCCAATTAGGCAAAAAATCTAGTTAATTAAGTGAGCTTAAGTTCAAGTATGTTGGGTTAGATTTGCCTACACAAGGCTTGCTTGACCTAAAGAGGTCACTTTCTTTCTTTTGCACCCAAAACACAACCATTTCCTCTTCTTCTTTTCCTAGCTATAGCCAACCACTCCTCAACCCCCAAACCAACCATTTTCAAGCCAAAAATCCAACAAAAAAACTCACCAAAAGCTAGCCATCACCAAGCTTGTGTTAGGAGGTTTCCATCCAAGCCATTCCAAGTTCACTCAAGGGTAAGTTTTTAGAACTAATCCTTGTGCTTTTAGTACTAATCCTTGTGTTTTTAGTTATTATTTTGGTTTGATGTTAAGAGAAAATTTTTGGTGTCTTTTCTAGCAAAAGCTGACCCCAAACCCCCTTGGTTCACATGGCCATTTTGGTCAACCAAGCTTTGATTTGGTGTGCTTGGTTCATAGCACATTAGGTAAAACCGAAAACCCTCTTTTTTATGGTTAGTTATTTTTAAGATTTTGATCAACGAATTTTTGTGTATTTATTTGTGCAATGGGTTGTAATAAGTTTATTTTGTGCCCTTAGCTTCTCATTTTTAAGTTTGTATCGTTGTGGTTTAAATTTTATGGATGCATATGTGTGTGTATGGGTGTTAAGGTAGCTGGACACAAATCTGCCCCTAGATTTAGGCCATGGGTTTTGGCCATTTTGACCATGTTATAATCCGAATTTTGGATTTGGTAAAACATAAAGTTTTAAGGAAATTTCGTTACGGTTATTTTTACACCAAATAGCTTGCAGCAAAAAATGAATCTAAGATAGACTTTTTGAGTAGTTTTGAACCAGTGTCCAAAACTAGGACTAAAAATCTGAGCACAGGAACAGTATCGGGTTTTATTAAAAATAAACTACTTTGAGTCCAAACCGGATCTTGGGCTGAACATGAAAGTTGTAGATCTCATCAAAATCTTTAAAATGACTCATTGTTTTGAAAATTTAGCCCTTTCGGGCCTCAAACAGCCGTTTTTAAAATAGTATCAAATTGGAAACTTTTCAAAAACTGGGCATAAGTTGCTACGGGTTTAGAAAGTTTAGGACCGGTGAAAGTTTGATTTAAGCTCTGAGATAAACATAAAAGTTGTTCATCTCGTCGAGAATTAAAAGTTTTATGTTTGCTAAATTTGCAAACTAAGTCATTTCAAGCAAGTTTTAAAATAGTTTCCGAAAATAGTTCAAAAACCACCTTTAAAATGTAAACACCAAAATCTGTTCTAGCCTTTTTTAAATAAGAATATAGTTTTAATATAACACCCCTACCTTCCAACGGGGTAAAAAGGGAATGGTTTCAAGGCACATAATTTTCCCAAAAATTTTATAAGAAAACCAAAACAATTTTGCAAAAATAAACAAAACAGTAGTGGTAGCCTGGTAGGCTACCACATCAAACAAGCTTAGTAACTTGGTAGGCTTTCGAGTCAACAACATACGAGGTAACCAATCAGTTGAAGGGTCGGTCAACCAGTCAAGGATCGAGTTTGAATGATGTAGTGAGGAATGATGATTAATTTGTCAAGTAGACAACTTAATCAAACACGATAGAAGTTAGATACCAAATTCCCAAAATAGAACAGTTAGGTACCGGTGGACCTCGGTATCATACAACGATACAAGTTATAATCACTAATGGTAGTAGTGACCAAAAAATGATGTTAATTAATTTATTGGGTAATAAATTAATTAGCCACGATTAGACAATCAAACTCACCAAAAGCCAGCAAGTTAGTACCAACGGCAATCGGTACCATACGTTAGTATCCGCTTTAGTCACTAATGGTATTAGTGACTCAGCAAAAGTATCAATGGAATACGTGTTGATGACAGGTAGTTACTTGTAACATGATAAGGGCGAGAGTACATGTTTGCTTGCAAACTAGGTAAGTACAACTCTGCCTATAGCATGAGCAAAATGAATTTAAAGTATTGATTTTTTTTACAGTATGTTAAGTATGCAATTCATGCACTGTTGATGCAGAGCATGTTAAGAAAGCATATAGTTTCACAATCGCATAGATTGATGAAAGCATGAGTTAGATGCCATACATCCCTATCGCGTAGGATTAGGGATAGCTTAGTAGAGCATATGGCCAGATCAGATAAACAAGTCAGAAATTAATAAGCGTGTCATATCAGCCTTTTCCATTGAAAAGGTTTTTCAAGTTTAAGTGAGATGAGCCTCCGTTGGCAGCTCTCAAGTTAGTGATCACGAACGTTTCCTATGATCCGCGCGCATTCGATACTGACACACGGGCCCTCAGCTAGACATAGGAAAGAAAAAGAATATTGAAGCATAAATGAGCATAACCAGATCATGCATTGTTCATAGTATGCATTAGTTATAGTTCACTATGTTTCCAGCTATAGTAAATATGCATTCAGTACACGATGTTTTTGTTATGCATTCAGTATGTTATGTTTAAGTTCTGCATTCAGTGATATGTGTTGTTCTAGTATGTGGAATGTTTCAGTGGTATATGTTGATATATGACATGCTTATATGGTTTTAAGTATGTATTATGATTTAAACATGTTTTGCGGATGACATGTTGTACTTACTGGGCAAAAAGGTCACAGTGTGTGTTCATGCTGTAGGTAAGTGACCTGTAGTTTAGACCTCAATAGGCAATGACGGCAGCGGAGGTGGATATGAGGGTGAAGTTATGGATATTACCGCGAGTTTTAACTTCCACATAGTTTTTGAATAATAGGATATTTGGAATAGTAATGAGTTAAATAGTTTTATAAGTATGTATGTGTAATTGAACTCTCTATGATTTAGACTTTATGTTTTTAAAAGTATACGTACATGAATAGTAAATACGTACGCAATAAAAAATCCCTAAAATTATGGTATCAAATTAAGTAAGTTTAAGTAATAGTTTTTAAGCAAGGCAAGTATCAGTAGCAGTTTTAAGTGACGCTCCGGGCCACTCAGGGCACGGGGCGTCTTAGTTGGTATCAGAGCGGTATCCTGCCACCTTACCTTACATCGCTGCATGCCTACCTCATCTGTCCAACTAAGTTAGTTTCATTTTTTCTTCAGCATTAGTATATAAGTTGACATTTAATTTATAATAGGAGATAATGGCTGCACCGATTGACCCCTGCCAAGAACAGGAAGATCAACAAGCGAGCCTGGCTTTCGCCGCCATGCGGCCAGACCTATATGATCATAGCCACCCACGCGAACTCCCACACTGGATCTGTGACAACCGGGAAATTTCATCATTCTCGGAAAAAATAGTATATGGAATGTACACGATGAAATTCGTGTTTAAAATGTGAAATGCAGTGATTTTATGTGTGTACGTGTATGTCATACATAGCATCAAGAAATTGGTCAAGATAACCATTTCTTGATATAAAATTGATATATTTAGATTTAGTATGCTCAATTTAGTCAATTAAGCATAAAATGAAAATTTTGACTAGGAAATATGCAGTATCAAGAAATTGGCCAAGACGACATTTTCTTGATATAAAACTGATATATTTAGAATTAGCATGCTCAAATTAGTCATTTGAGCACAAAATATAGATTTTTGTTGAGAGGTATACAGTATCGGGATGAGGGTTAAGACGACCTTTTCTCGCCCTGAAACTGATATATTTAGACTCAGGACGCCCAAAATAGTCAATCAGGCACCTGACACGTTTTTTCGACACGGAATCACACAGATCCTGAAAACTAGTCGAGATGACGTCGAATAAAGTTGAAACTGATAAATTTGGATTCAGCACGTCCAAATTAGTCAGTATAGCCTGTTTGTATGCTCAAATTAGTTACTTGAGCAAAAAGGTAATTTTTGACCGGGAATTCGCAATACCGGAAACTGGTCAAGATGACTTCAGATGAAAATAAAATTGATATATTTAGGTTCAGCACGCCCAAAATAGTCAGGATAGCTCATGTTGAAATTTTGGATAAAAAAAAAGTATAAAAAGGGGGGAATTAGAAATTGCCAAACAGTCCCCCATATTTTTCCTTTCTCTCCTTTCCCCCACACCGTCGGTGAACAGTAACCAACCACCAGAAACGGTGTCTGTTTTCGACACCGTCAGTCCCGTTGGAAAGCTCTCGCCGAGCCAAGTCCAACGGTGTGTTGACGCGATGGAGCAGCAACCGAAGCAAGCCACACGCGCCGCCCGAAGCCGCCGTTGGCCAAAAAATTTGAACGGCCGGATCTCCGCCGTCCGACATCCGATCAACATGATTCCAGTCCCAATCGACTCGGGGTGAAGCGTACAACAAAACTCAGGTGGTGTTTCAGCTCAACGGCCACTGGATCAAGCCGCCCAAAGCTTCGTCGTCACCACTGTGCCGCCGTCGTCGAATCTCACTATTCTGGTGGAGTTGAGTGATGAGGTAGGTATCAAAATGCTCAGAATTTCACGTAGATCAAAAGCCCCAAGCCAATTTTGGGCAAAAACATTGGGAAAACGGAGATTGAGGCTTACCGTCGTCGTCGTACTTTCGAGGGTCAATTTCTGACCATAGGAGCTTCAATTGGTGAAATTGACACCACCAATAAGTTCCTCACGTCAAAGTCTACGTTTTGGTACCAAGCTTGGCCCAAACCACTATCGGTCAACGCCGGTCAAGGGCGATCCGAACTCCAAAAATTGAAGAATGGCCCGTTGGCCTATTTTCGACGTTCTAGACACATCCGTGGCATTGGAATTGCAAGACGAAATTTCAAAAGCGAAGAACGGAGAAAAAAAGTTTGTGCATGTGAAACCGAACGGTTTATTCGATTGTCGATGGGACTATTTCGATAGTGATTTCGGTCCTTCATTCCTAAATTTATGTTTTGGAATGATTATGTATTAATTATGTATTTTTACATGTCAAATTGTAAGAAGAATGGATTATGTGTATGAAAAATAGTCAAATAAGAAAATGTGAAAATGTAAAGATTTTTACATAAAAGTTGAATTTTACGTAAAAATATAGGCCTCTAATATAGTACGTGGTATAATAAAATTAGGTTAGATGGTTTCAAGACGTTTTCTAAACGCCGGGAACCCAAAAATTAAGCGCAAATGCTGTCAAAATTTCAAAAATGGCACGAAGGGGTATTTTATGAACCAAAGGGTAAAAATACAGTCGGGATGGAAACCCGAGCCCTCTCGGTGACTTAGGCCCGAAAAATAAAGGATTAACGACCGAGGGTTAGAATAGTGCCACCTGAGGATCGGTGAATGGTGACCTGAGCATTTCGGTAATTAAGGCTAAAAAAGCTTGAAAAGGCTTAAGAAAAATGAATTTATGACTTTTGGATTTAGAAAATCCCATTAAAACGTTAAAGTAAAGATTTTACGGTCCAAAGGCTCGTCAGGGGCAAAATGGTCATTTTGATCAAAAATTTCAGAAAGGTCCAAAAAGGATCATTAAGCCTTTAAGTTTATTGTTTTATGATTTATGGACTTAGAAAATCCAGTTTAAGTATTAAAATGACAAGATTCATGATCAGGGATAAAGATACTATACATGATAAATAGTACTATTTACGGTCAAAGTTACTATTCATGTCAAAATTACTAATTATCGTAATTTTTGACAGGAGTTGACAGAAAAATTTTAAATGGGATATTAGACCCCTAATTCATGATTGGGAAATGAAACATAGAATTTTTATGTTTTATTAAACTTTATGTATGATTTAAGTAACGAAAATAATCGTAACTATTTCGGTTATAGGAATCCGATACAGACGCAATAAAGGGATGTCTACGGACCAAGGAAGCAAGAAAGGAGATATGAGCAGAAGTAGCAGTAAGTTCAAATATTTAATTGACTGCAACATGAATAGACTATTATATCTAAGTGTCATATGTGGTAAGTTTTAAATATTTCTATGTCTGTGACATGTATAAACTTTTATGTGTTATATGTTGTAAGTTCAAACCTTTAGTTGACTACAACATAAATTGACATGTTTATATCTATGTTTTATATGTAGTAAATTCAGACATTTTATTGTTTGTTACATGAAATTCTGTAATATGTTTATATGTTATGTATGAAATGTAAAGTATATATGTGACGTGTTATATGCACAAAGGTGTATTTAAGAAAATACGCACAATGAAAGAAAGATATGAGTAGTGTTCCAGAACATGGAGACAATGATAATGCCCCTTGGTCGGAACCATATGAAAGACAGTAAGGAAAGACAAGAATCAGCAAAATAATAAAACTGAAGCTTTAAACGTTGGATATTTATGTGTTAGGTCTAAATGAAACATGAATTGACTTTTATGTTTAAGTGTTATATATAGTAAGTTCAGGTATTTAATTGTGTGTAACATGAACTTACTTGACACGTTTATGTTGTTAGGAAATGCCCTAAGCATTAGAGACATTTTTGATGTATTTATTTTGAACTGGATAATAAAATTATATATAGAGGTTATTCATTACATTACTATCTATCCTCGTCTTATTTACACGTTAAAGTAAATGTAAGCAAATATGGCTCCCTAACTGCTTGTGTTAAACTGTTAGAACGTTGCATGCAATGGACTTTTGTATGCGAGAAGACAATGTTCTAAAGTTAGCGGTCTAAACTATGGTCTGTAGTCTATGGGGTTAGACCGAGCATCTAACTCATGTTAAGACTATTATGTTGTCTAAAGCCTTGGAGGGGACGGTTTGTCTTAACTGTCTGGAGCTGGACTCCCAAGTAGAGACATAGATATGTTGTTTGGTGGTGACATATTAGACCGGGACTAAAGCGTGATTGATCTACTAAGTCCGCTATGAGTGGATCGATCTGCTTTTGACGTTCATTATGCAGTAACCTTAATCCTGAGTAAAAGGACAACTTCATGTATATGACTTGTGTACTTTGATGTTCCAATGGCTAAAGCATCTTAAAGGTAGTAAGCTTATAGACCGGTTCATTGGGTGCATGACTTGTATACGATGAAGGGTTCGTTTACAGATATCGGAATCATAGCTCTAATGAGGAGTTAAGGATATCCTCTTAAAGGCATTATACTGAATGTGAAAATAGACAAGGCCTTGGGTCGTCTGCTTGGCGGATGACTTCTTATTCACATATGGTGAATAATCATTTTCTTTATTCGGTAGTATAATGGAACTTTAAGATAGCCTGATCAGTAGGATTAAATGGACTTTGGCCTAAGGCTGATCATGGATATCATACGAGGGTTCTGCATACATGACAAGGTCATTGGACGATAGCTTGTCACAGGCTTACGTAATACGGTATATAATTGGGAGTACAGTTTCAGGTTTATATTAGTGTGACTCTGAAACTAGTGATCATATGATTGAGTTGTTCGGTAAAAGAATGATGATCATATGGATTTGCGGGAGCCCGATTATATATATCCAATCAGTCCCTCTACTAGCTCCACATAATTCCTTAACGTTTGGCAAATTGATTTGTGTATGCTCTTGGCTGGTTTATTATGCATGGATGGTGATGACACAGGATTAGGATGGCAGACAAGATTCTCTCCGGTTGGATTCAGATTTTGTTTTGGATAATAGAGTACACCATTATTCGAACTCCAAATAAAGTTGCCATGATTTTATTTGAGATTGGATTGGAGTTGTAGAAAATTATCCATGAGAACAAGAATTTAAAACACAACTGTTTTGTGGATTTTGAAATTTGAATTTTGAAATTTGAAATTTGAAATTTGAATTTGAAATTCGAATTTGAAATTCGAATTTGAAATTTGAATTTCAAATTTAAATTTGAAATTTGAAATTTGAAATTTGAAATTTGAAATTCGAATTTGAAATTTGAAATTCAAATTTTGAATCGCAGTCCAAGTGGGATTCGAATTTGTTGTGGAAAATCCACGAGGTTTGAAATTTGAATTTGAGTTGGATTTGGAGAGGATAATCTTGTTAGAATCTTACTTGAATTTTGAATCCAAATCCTAACAAAAAGTGGACGAAATTTTGAGGATTATCCTCAATAGAATTTCGGTTTTTATGGATAAGGATCAAGGGAAAAATTCAAGTTTCAATCCCAATTGAATTTGGATTCTCTCCTCCCTGAAAAGTGGCCGAAACTTTGGAGTTTTTCTCCTAGGAAAATTCGGTTATTTTGGATAAGGATGAGATAAGATTCAAGCTTGAAAATCCTAGTGGAATTTTGATTCTCCCTTATCCTAAAAGTGGCCGAATTTGTGGAGGAGATTTTCTCCTAGGAATTTCGGATTTTTTAGTTGAAAAAGGGGAGATAAAATTCTAGTTAAAATCTTGTTTAGATTTGGATTGGATTTATCCATAATGGACGAATTTTATTGTTGAGATTCTCCCATAGAAAATTCAGATTTTATGGTTATGGATAAGGGAGAATATCTTTTCCTAATCCAATTCAAATTTTGAGAATCACCTCATTCAGGTCTATAAATAGAGGTCCTACCACTCCAGTTCTCTTAGACCACAAACTCTCAGGTGAGCAGGCTTATTGTTGCACAGCTCATCGTGACAATAAGTTATTTAGAGATCTGGGTGGTCGGAAGAAAACTGGCAGTGCTAGCATACCGATCGAGGTTCAGAATGCCCACACACTCAGCCATTCGGGAATTGGAGAATAGTAGAGAAAGCTAGTTGGTTGAAGCCTCCGGTTATTTTCCTCTTGCAGATTGGCATCCTTGAGGTATGAGTTTTAATTGTTGTTAGTTTATTGTATATAGCATCATGAGATATTTAACGATCTAAAAAGTTTTATTGTTCTGCTGCGGTACTCTGATACGTTTTTACCGATTTATTTTCCTACAATTGGTATCAGAGCCATCTCATGACTATGCCATGTACATAAATTAGACAATTACTTAGTCTTTTTATTTATGTATGGATTTGATATTTAGAGAGTGGCATTCTAGGTTTCCTTTATGTTGTTATCATGGATTATGTATAAAGTATGTGGTTATTTTAATTTTCTGAATTATTATAAGCATGCTTGTTTATACCGGTTATGGTTCCTTAGAATTTAGAAAAATTGTATCTAAGAATTTTTATGTAACCATGGGAGCAGTTTATTAACACTGTAATTTTCCCATGGATTTTAATTTTTGTCTCTTAGAATTATTATGGTTAGAATTTTTGTACACTGGAAACGGTTTAGGAAATTTTATGTAATTATTCTTGGAGGAGATTGAAGATTGAAGACCGTAACTTATTTTTCCCAAAAGTTAAATTTAATTTAAAAGTTGAAATTTTGATTGTGTGGAAAATTTCAATTTAATTGGGATTCAAATTAATTTTTGGAGATCCTAATAGGTAAATTGGAATATGGCACGAAAATCAAGACACGACCCCTCGGGATAGGCCGACGGGCCTTGGTGGGGCTACAGCCCCTACCCTTGGGCAGGATGGGGCTGCGGCAGCCCCTGTACAGACCAACACCACCCACGGCCACAGGCTTGGCCTGCAGCCAAGGGTGGCCGTGGCTTGCCCAAGGCTGGCCGCATCCTGGGCTTGCAGCCTGCCGGCTATTGCACCCAGCCTGGGCGTGCAGCCTGGCACTGCAGGCTTGGCCTGCAGCCCAACTAGGCTGCACATAGGGGGCAGCCGTGGGCTGCCAGCCCCTTTGGGGCTGGTGGCTGCCCTCGGCGGCTGCAGCCTTAGGGGGCGGCGGTGCGACGGTCTAAAAATCCAAAATTTTGATTTTTAAATTAGAGATTTAATTTTAAATCATGTTTAAAAATATGTAATTGAAAATTTGAAATTTTGAAATTACATATTATTACACATGATGTTTAAAATTGTTTAAAATTTGAATTGGAAATTTAAATTTGAAATTCGAATTTAGAATTTGAATTTGAAATTTAAATTTTTGGAGATTTAAATTTTAAATAATTCTTAGAATGAGAAATAAATGGAGAGGCTACATAAAGATGGATACAAGAAGACGGAACAAAATTCAGGACCCAAAGAATGCTTTGGATGGAATTTTGTAATCTTTATTTTCTTTGTTCTAAGATGGAACCATGGCTTGGTTATTCTGTCAATTATTTTTTCTGTGATATGTCATAGATGTATAAATATGTATTGATGGATGTTTTATAGGCATATTTGATAACATGTCATATAGGATAGGTGAGTGCCGCTCATACTATATTGATCATACATAATTTGTCAAAACTTGCATGTTTTTCAAAATATTGAGTGGGAGAGGGTTTCAAACAAAACCCACGGCCTCCATTGTTGATCCATATGTGAAAGCATGGTAATGCCTCGCGTCAGTTCTGCCCTGACCACACCCTTCGGTAGGTGTTTACCGCCGTCGATATACTAGATTGGATCTCCTATGTGGAAAACGTGTTCGGGTATGATCCTATTCATGACCACCCCTCGGTGGCTTGGTAGGACGTGGATCGGGCTACGTAAACAATGGTTATACACTCAAGACTCGTTTAGTTATTAACCTTCCCTAGAAGCTCTGTTAACTAAACTGGTGGCCAAATAAGCGGTTATTAATATATGTCTTAACCTTGGAGGATTCAAGGCAACATATATCAATTGGACGGGGTCCATGTTCTGGCTATTTGTTTTCATGACCACCCCTCGGTGGCTTGGGGCAATAGGTGCTGTGATTTACCGTTGCAATGCTACATTTTCTTTTCAAGTTTCATGTAGGAACATACTTGTATGTTTTATTTGCTAAATTATCTGTATATTTGCTTGGGCTTTATAATGATGTCTAGTATAATTTTATTTCAGTTCAAAATGTCACTGACACCCCTCATTTCAATACTTACTGAGAATAAACTGAATGGCGACAATTATAAAGATTGGAAAAGAAATCTATTAATAGTTCTCAGCTGCGAGAGACACAAGTTCGTACTGGACGAACCATGCCCACCAGGGCCAAAACCTGACACACCACTTGAGGAAGTCCCGGTTGCCTATACTCGTTGGAGAGAATCTAATGATATAGCTCGATGTTACATCCTTGCTAGCATGACGAGTGCTTTACAAAAGTAGCATGAGACTTATCAGGTTGCTAGGGAGATCATGGACAATCTGGAGGACATGTTCGGAGGCCAAGAAAAATTGGCTCGACAGTCCGCTATCACCAGCATTATGAACTCTAAGCAAAAGGCTGGGACTCTGATGAAGGACCATATGATCAGTCTAATGAGATTCTTCGTTGAGGCTACCGAAAACGGTGCTAAGTTGGACTACAACACCCAGATCGAGATGGTGTTCAAAACTCTATCTAAAGATTTTGTGGGTTTTAAGGCCGCATACAATCTGGCGATAAGGGAGTTAGGACTAACCGAGCTCATGAAGCAACTTCAGGCTTATGAGCGGACGATCAGGGATGGGGATGCTGTCCAACCCAAAGGTGAGGCCAATTTGGCTGAATCTTCCAAACCCTCACGGAAGAGGAAGAGGCCAAATCAGAAGCAAGCGGCTTCCAGTTCTTCTAATCCTCCTGTCTCGGATGGGAAGAAGAAGAAGAGGAACAAGAAGCCCAGGGACCCTAAAAAGTCCAAGTGCTTCCGTTGTGGGAAGGTAGGTTACTTCAAGAAGGCTTGCCGGGAAATCCTAGCCGCTAAGGGCAAGGAAGGTAAGGAACTTCTTTACTTAGAAGCATGTTTGGTGGAAGAATCGAAAGACACTTGGGTCATTGATTCGGGCGCCACTAATCATGTTTGTGTTTCTATGCAGGGGTTCGTGGAAACAAGAAGTCTACATGATAGGAGCCTCTCGTTGCGAACTGGAGATGGTAGCTTTGTGGTGGCTGAAGCAGTGGGAGATGTTTACCTTTATTTTGATCAATTTAGGTTTATTTTATTAAAAGACTGTTTTTATGTTCCTAATTTTAGAAGGAACCTTATATCGGTAGCTTGTTTAATAAAGGATTCTTATTCAGTTTCTTTTAGTAAAAGAGTTGATATTCGTAGAAATAAGTCTTTTATCTGTTCTGGATGGATGGATGGAAACCTATATTTGATCAAACCAAAGATGTACTCACTGCTTGACACTGAATTAATAGATAACTCTAAAAGGTTGAAAGTTTCTCACTCTAACAAGGTGTATCTTTGGCATTTAAGACTTGGTCATATTAATCAGGATAGGATTCAAAGATTGGTGAAAGACGGTCCTCTGGAATCTCTGGCGGAGGTACGACTTCTCCAATGTGAGTCTTGTCTAGAGGGTAAAATGACTAAGAGGTCTTTTGGAGCTAAGGGTACAAGAGCTCAGGAGCTCTTAGAAATTGTGCATACTGACGTATGTGGCCCCATGAACGTCACAGAACGAGGAGGGTTCGAGTATTATGTCTCTTTTATAGATGATTACTCGAGGTATGGATATGTGTATCTGATGCACCGCAAGAGCGAAACCTTTGACAAGTTCAAAGAGTATCGTGCGGAAGTGGAAAAGCAATTGGATAAATCCATAAAGACATTTCGATCTGATCGAGGTGGCGAATACCTCTCCGACGAATTTCTAGGACATCTTGTAGAGAACGGGATATTATCCCAATTGACTGCACCTGGTACTCCACAACAGAATGGTGTAGCTGAAAGGAGAAACAGGACCTTATTGGATATGGTACGGTCTATGATAAGTTATTCAACGCTGCCATTATCATTTTGGGGATATGCTTTACAAACGGCGTGCTATATTCTGAACCAGGTTCCGAGTAAATCAATTCCCAGAACTCCGTATGAATTGTGGCGTGGCAAGAAGCCCTCCCTTGGACATATGAGAATATGGGGTTGCCCGGTGCATGTACTGGATGGGGATGCAAAAAAGTTGGAACCAAGATCAAAATTGTGCATGTTTGTAGGGTATCCAAAGGGAACTAAAGGAGGTATGTTCTATAACCCAAAGGAACAAAAAGTCATTGTCTCAACCCATGTGACATTCTTGGAGGAAAGTCACATGAATGACTTTAAGCCTCAAAGCAAAGTGGTGCTAGAGGAGTTATCGGGTGAAAGAACTGCTCCATAGATTTCGGTCTCGGACGCAAGTCCGAGTTCCAGTGAAAGACCTGCAGACGATCAACAATTTAGGGTGCCTCGTCATAGTGGAAGGGTTTCGAGGAAACCTAATTTCTTCATGTATGATGCTGAGGTATACCAGGCCGAGGCTCATGAGCATGAGAATGATCCGGTCACATATGATGAAGCTATAAATGATGTTGATTCTAAATCTTGGAAACAGGCTATGAACAATGAGATGGATTCTATGAAATCCAACTCTGTTTGGGAACTTGTAGATTTGCCAGATGGGATAAAACCCATTGGATGCAAATTGGTCTACAAAAGAAAGAAGGATGCGGAAGGGAGGGTGGAAACTTTCAAAGCTAGACTGGTTGCAAAGGGATACACGCAAAAGGCTGGAATCGATTACGATGAAACCTTTTCGCCTGTTGCTATGCTGAAGTCTATCTGTATTCTTCTGTCCATTGCTGCGGCTCTCGATTATGAGATCTGGCAAATGGATGTCAAGACGGCATTCTTGAATGGCCATCTTGAAGAGTGTATCTATATGATACAGCCCGAAGGGTTCGTAGCGAAAGGCCAAGAAAGGAAAGTCTGCAAGTTGCTTAGATCCATTTATAGATTAAAGCAAGCATCCCGCTCATGGAACCAGAGGTTTGATCAAGCGATTAAGACATTTGATTTTGAGCAGAACATTGATGAACCCTGTGTTTATAAACGTATTAAGGATGGAAAAGTGGTCTTTCTGATACTCTATGTCGATGATATACTACTCATTGGGAATGATGTAGGGAACTTATCATCGGTCAAGCTTTGGTTACACCAACCATTTGACATGAAGGACTTGGGAGAAGCTAATTATGTTCTAGGCATTCGTCTCTTCAGAGATCGAAAGAACAAAATGATAGCGTTATCCCAAGCTTCATACATAGATAAAATAATTGACAAATATGCAATGCAAGAGGCAAAGAAAGGTTCACAACCTTCTATTGCCGGTCTAACTCTTTCACTGGATGACTGTCCCAAGACATCGGAAGAAAGAGAGCGTATGAGTAAGGTCCCTTATGCATCTGCTGTGGGTAGCCTTATGTATGCTATGCTTTGCACTCGCCCGGATATATGTTTTGTAGTAGGTATGGTGAGTCGATATCAAGCGAATCCTGGAACCAAGCACTGGTAAGCAGTAAAGCATATACTCAAGTATCATAAGAGAACGAAGGATTATATGCTAGTGTATTCTGGAGGGGACCTAACACCTGTAGGATACACGGACTCAGACTTCCAGACTTGTAAGGATTCGAGGAATTCGACATTAGAGGGCACGTGGAGACAGGATTAGTGGATGTATGTAAGATCGCGTCCGAGGACAACATTGCCGATCCCTCTACTAAGACTTTAGTGGCTAGAAGCTTTGATAGGCACGTAGAGGCAATGAGGATGCGTAACATGGCACATCTGTTGGCTTAGGGCGAGTGGGAGATTGTTAGGAAATGCCCTAAGCATTAGAGACAATTTTGATGTATTTATTTTGAACTGGATAATAAAATTATATATAGAGGTCATTCATTATATTGCTATCTGTCCTCGTCTTATTTACATGTTAAAGTAAATGTAAGCAAATATGGCTCCCTAACTACTTGTGTTAAACTGTTAGAACGTTGCATGCAATGGACTTTTATATGCGAGAAGACAATGTTCTAAAGTTAGCGGTCTAAACTATGGTCTGTAGTCTATGGGGTTAGACCGAGCATCTAGTTCATGTTAAGACTATTATGTAGTCTAAAGCCTTGGAGGGGACGGTTTGTCTTGACTGTCTGGAGCTGTACTCCCAAGTAGAGACATATATATGTTGTTTGGTGGTGACATATTAGAACGGGACTAAAGCGTGATTGATCTACGAAGTCCGCTATGAGTGGATCGATCTGCTTTTGACGTTCATTATGCAGTAACCTTAATCCTGAGTAAAAGACAGCTTCATGTATATGACTTGTGTACTTTGATGTTCCAATGGCTAAAGCGTCTCAGAGGTAGTAAGTGTTAGGAAATGCCCTAAGTATTAGAGATATTTTGATGTATTCATTTTGAACTGGATAATAAAATTATACATAGAGGTTATTCATTACATTGCTATCTGTCCTCGTCTTATTTACATGTTAAAGTAAATGTAAGCAAATATGGCTCACTGACTGCTTGTGTTAAAACTGTTAGAACGTTGCATGCAATGGACTTTTTGTATGCGAGAAGACAATGTTCTAAAGTTAGCAGTCTAAACTATGGTCCGTAGTCTATGGGGTTAGACCGAGCATCTAACTCATGTTAAGACTATTATGTTGTCTAAAGCCTTAGAGGGGACGGTCTGTCTTGACTGTCTGGAGCTGGACTCCCAAGTAGAGACATGGATATGTTGCTCGGTGGTGACATATTAGACCGGGACTAAAGCGTGATTGATCTACGTAGTCCGCTATGAGTGGATCAATCTGCTTTTGACGTTCATTGTGCAATAACCTTAATCCTGAGTAAATGAACTACTTCATGTATATGACTTGTGTACTTTGATGTTCCAATGGCTAAAGCGTCTCAGAGGTAGTAAGCTTATAGACCGGTTCGTTGGGTGCATGACTTGTATACGATGAAGGGTTTGTTTGCAGATATCGGAATCATAGCTCTGAGGAGTTAAAGGTATCCTCTTAAAGGCATTATACTGAATGTGAAAATGGACAAGGCCTTGGGTCGTCTGCTGGGCGGATGACTTCTTATTCACATATGGTGAATAATCATTTTCTTGATTCGGTAGTATAATGGAACTTTAAGATAGCCTGATCAGTAGGATTAAACGGACTTTGACCTAAGGCTGATCATGGATATCATATGAGGGTTTTGCATATATGACAAGGTCATTGGATGGTAGCTCGTCACAGGCTTACGTAATACGGTATATAATTGGGAGTTCAGTTTCAGGTTTATAGTGGTGTGACTCTGAAATTAGTGATCATATGATTGAGTTGTTCGGTACAGAATGATGATCATATGGAATCACGGGAGCCCGATTATATATGTCCAATCAGTCCCTCTACTAGCTCCACATAATTCCTTAACGTTTGGCAAATTGATTTTTGTATGCTATTGGCTAGTTTATTATGCATGGATGGTGATGACACAGGATTAGGATGGTAGACAAGATTCTCTCCGGTTGGATTCAGATTTTGTTTTGGATAATAGAGTACACAATTATTCGAACTACAAATAAAGTTGCCATGATTTTATTTGAGATTGGATTGGAGTTGTAGAAAATTATCCATGAGAACAAGAATATGAAACACAACCGTTTTGTGGAATTTGAAATTTGAATTTTGAAATTTGAAATTTGAATTTTGAAATTTGAAATTTGAAATTTGAATTTGAAATTTGAATTTGAAATTTGAATTTGAAATTCGAATTTGAAATTTGAATTTGAAATTTAAATTTGAAATTTGAAATTTGAAATTTGAATTTGAAATTTGAATTTGAAATTTGAAATTCAAATTTTGAATCACAGTCCAAGTAGGATTCGAATTTTTGTGGAAAATCCACAAGGTTTGAAATTCGAATTTGAGTTGGATTTGGAGAGGATAATCTTGTTAGAATCCTACTTGAATTTTGAATCCAAATCCCAACAAAAGTGGGCGAATTTTTTGAGGATAATCCTCAATGGAAAATTCGGTTTTTGTAGATAAGATTCAAGGGAAAATTCAAGTTTCAATCCTAGTTGAATTTGGATTCTCTCCCTCCCTAAAAGTGGCCGAAATTTTGGAGCCTAAATCCTAGGAAATTCGGTTATTTTTGGATAAGGTTGAGATGAGATTTAGCTTGAAAAATCCTAGTGGAATTTTGATTCTTCCTTATCCTAAAAGTGGCCGAAAATTTGGAGAAGATTTTCTCCTAAAGATTTCGGATTTTTTGGTTGAAAAAGGGAGATAAAATTCTAGTTAAAATCTTGTTTAGATTTGGATTGGATTTATCCTAGAAAACCGAATTTAATTGTGGAGATTCTCCCTTGGAAAATTCGGATTTTTTGGTTTGGATAAGGGAGAAAATCTTTTCCTAGTCCAATTCGAATTCAGAGAATCACCTCATGCAGGTCTATAAATAGAGGTCCTGCCACTCCAGTTCTCATAGACCACAGACTCTCAGGTGAGCAGGCTTATTGTTGCACAGCTCATCGTGACAATAAAGTTCTTTAGAGATCTGGGTGGTCGGAAGAAGACTAGCAGTGCTAGTATACCGATCGAGGTTCAGAGTGCCCACACACTCAGCCATTCGGGAATTGGAGAATAGTAGAGAAGGCTAGTTGGTTGAAGCCTCCAGTCACTCTCCTCCTGTTCATTGGCGTCCTTGAGGTATGAGTTTTAATTGTTGTTGATTTATTGTATATGGCATCATGAGATATTTAACGATCTAAAAATTTTTATTGTTCCGCTGCGCCACTCTGATACGTTTTTACCGGTTTATTTTCCTACAATTGGTATCAGAGCCATCTCATGACTATGCCATGTATATAAATTAGACAATTACTTAGTCTTTTTATTTATGTATGGATTTGATATTTAGAGAGTGGCATTCTAGGGTTCCTTTATGTTGTTATCATGTATTATGTATAAAGTATGTGGTTATTTTAATTTTTTGAATTATTATAAGCATGCTTGTTTATACCGGTTATGGTTCCTTAGAATTTAGAAAAATTGTATCTAGGAATTTTTTATGTAACCATGGGAGCAGTTTATTAACACTGTAATTTTCCCATGGATATTAATTTTTGTCTCTTAGAATTTTTATTGATAGAATTTTGTACACCGGAAACGGTATAGGAATTTTTTATGTAATTATTCTTGGAGGAGATTGAAGATTGAAGACCGTAATTTATTTTTCCCAAAAGTTAAATTTAATTTAAAGGTTGAAATTTTGATTGTGTGGAAAATTTCAATTTAATTGGGATTCAAATTAATTTTTGGAGATCTTAAAAGATAAATTGGAATATGGCACGAAAATCGAGACACGACCCCTCAGGATAGGCCGACGGGCCTTAGTGGGGCTGCAGCCCCTGCCCTCGGGCAGGATGGGGCTGCGGCAGCCCCTATGCAGGCAAGCATCACCCACGGCCGCAGGCTTGGCCTGCAGCCGAGGGTGGCGCAGCCTGCCCAAGGCTGGCCGCAGCCTGGGCGTGCAGCCACTGGCTGCAGGCGCTGCCTGCAGCCTGCCGGCTGCTGCGCCCAGTCTGGGCGTGCAGCCTGGTGCTGCAGGCTTGGCCTGCAGCCCGGCAGGCTGCACAAGGGGCGGCCGTGGGCTGCCAGCCCCTCCGGGGTTGGTGGCTGCCCACGGCGGCTGCTGCCTTCACGGGCGGCGGTGCGGCGGTCCAAAATTTGAAAATTTTGATTTTTAAATTTGAGATTTAATTTTAAATCATGTTTAAAAATATGTAATTAAAAATTTGAAATTTTTGAAATTACATATTATTACACATGATGATTAAAATTGTTTAAAATTTGAATTAGAAATTTAAATTTGAAATTCGAATTTGGAGTTTGAATTTGAAATTTAAATTTTTGGAAATTTAAATTTTAAATAATTCTTGGGATGAGAAATAAATGGAGAGGCTACATAAAGATGGATACAAGAAGACGGAACAAAATTCAAGACCCAAAGAATGCTTTGGATGGAATTTTGTAATCTTTATTTTCTTTGTTCTAGGATGGAACCATAGCTTGGTTAGTCTGTCAATTATTTTTTTCTGTGATATGTCATGGATGTATAAATATGTATTGATGGATGTTATGTATGCATATTTGATAACATGTCATATAGGATAGGTGAGTGCCGCTCATACTATATTGATCATACATAATTTATCAAAACTTGCATGTTTTTCAAAATATTGAGTGGGAGAGGGTTTCAAACAAAACCCACGGCCTCCATTGTTGATCCATATGTGAAAGCATGGTAACGCCTCGCGTCAATTCTGACCTGACCACACCCCTCGGTAGGTGTTTACCGCCGCCGGTATACTAGATTGGATCTCCTATGTGGAAAACGTGTTCGGGTGCGATCCTATTCATGACCACCCCTCGGTGGCTTGGTAGGACGTGGATCGGGCTACGTAAACAATGGTTATACACTCAAGACTCGTTTAGTTATTAACCTTCCCTAGAAGCTCTGTTAACTAAACTGGTGGCCAAATAAGCGGTTATTAATATATGTCTTAACCTTGGAGGATTTAAGGTAACATATATTAATTGGACGGGGTCCATGTTCCGGCTATTTGTTCTCATGACCACCCCTCGGTGGCTTGGGGCAATAGGTGCTGAGAATTACCGTTGCAATGCTACATTTTTTTCAAGTTTCATGTAGGAACATACTTGTATGTTTTATTTGCTAAATTATCTGCATATTTGCTTGGGCTTTGTAATGATGTCTAGTATAATTTTATTTCAGTTCAAAATGTCACCGACACCCCTCATTTCGATACTTACTGAAAATAAGTTGAATGGCGACAATTATAAAGATTGGAAAAGAAATCTATTAATAGTTCTCAGCTGCGAGAGACACAAGTTCGTACTGGACGAACCATGCCCACCTGGGCCCAAAACCTGACACACCACTTGAGGAGGTCCCGGTTGCCTATAATCGTTGGAGAGAATCCAATGAGATAGCTCGATGCTACATCCTTGCTAGCATGACGAGTGCTTTACAAAAGCAGCATGAGACTTATCAAGTTGCTGGGGAGATCATGGAAAATCTGGAGGACATGTTCGGAGGCCAAGAAAAATTGGCTCGACAGTCCGCTATCACCAGCATTATGAACTCTAAGCAAAAGGCGGGTGCTCCGATGAAGGACCATATGATCACTCTAATGGGATTCTTCGCTGAGGCTGCCGAGAATGGTGCTGAGTTGGACTATAACACCCAGATCGAGATGGTGTTCAAGACTCTGTCTAAAGATTTTATGGGGTTTAAGGCCGCATACAATCTGGCGACAAAGGAGTTAGGACTTACCGAGCTCATGAAGCAACTACAGGCTTATGAGCGGATGATCAGGGATGAGGATACGGTCCGACCTAAAGGAGAGGCCAATTTGGCGGAATCTTCCAATCCCTCACGGAAGAGGAAGAGGCCAAATAAGAAGCAAGTGGCTTCCAGTTCTTCTAATCCTCCTGTCTCGGACGGGAAGAAGAAGAAGAAGAACAAGAAGCCGAAGGACCCTAAAAAGTCCAAATGCTTCCACTGTGGGAAGGTAGGTCACTTCAAGAAGGCTTGCCGGGAATTCCTAGCCTCCAAGGGCAAGGAAGGTAAGGAACTTCATTACTTAGAAGCGTGTTTGGTGGAAGAATCGAAAGACACATGGGTCATTGATTCGGGCGCCACTAATCATGTTTGTGTTTCTATGCAGGGGTTCGTGGAAACGAGAAGTCTACATGATAGGAGCCTCTCGTTGCGGACTGGAGATGGTAGCTTTGTGGTGGCTGAGGCAGTGGGAGACGTTCATCTTTATTTTGATCAATTTAGGTTTATTTTATTGAAAGACTGTTTTTATGTTCCTAATTTTAGGAGGAACCTTATATCGGTAGCTTGTTTAATAAAGGATTCTTATTCAGTTTCTTTTAGTAAAAGAGTTGATATTCGTAGAAATAAGTCTTTTATCTGTTCTGGATGGATGGATGGAAACCTATATTTGATCAGACCAAAGATGTACTCACTGCTTGACACTGAATTAATTGATAACTCTAAAAGGTTGAAAGTTTCTCACTCTAACAAGGCGTATCTTTGGCATTTAAGACTTGGTCATATTAATCAGGATAGGATTCAAAGATTGGTGAAAGACGGTCCTCTGGAATCTCTGGAGGAGGTACGACTTCCCCAATGTGAGTCTTGTCTAGAGGGTAACATGACTAAGAGGTCTTTTGGAGCTAAGGGTACAAGGGCACAGGAGCTCTTAGAAATTATGCACACTGACGTATGTGGCCCCATGAACGTCACAGCACGAGGAGGGTTCGAGTACTATGTCTCTTTCATAGATGATTACTCGAGGTATGGATATGTGTATCTGATGCACCGCAAGAGCGAAACCTTTGACAAGTTCAAAGAGTATCGTGCGGAAGTGGAAAAGCAATTGGATAAATCCATAAAGACACTTCGATCTGATCGAGGTGGCGAATACCTCTCTGATGAATTTCTAGGACATCTTGTAGAGAACGGGATTTTATCCCAATTGACTGCACCTGGTACTCCACAACAGAATGGTGTAGCCGAAAGGAGAAACAGGACCTTATTGGATATGATACGGTCCATGATGAGTTACTCAACGCTGCCATTATCATTTTGGGGACATGCTTTACAAACGGCATGCTATATTCTGAACCAGGTTCCGAGCAAATCAATTCCTAAAACTCCGTATGAATTGTGGCGTGGCAGGAAGCCCTCCCTTGGACATATGAGAATATGGGGCTGCCCGGCACATGTACTGGATGGGGATGCGAAGAAGTTGGAACCAAGATCAGAATTGTGCATGTTTGTAGGGTATCCAAAGGGAACTAAAGGAGGTCTGTTCTATAACCCGAAGGAACAAAAGGTCATTGTCTCAACCCATGCGACATTCTTGGAGGAAAGTCACATGAATGACTTTAAGCCTCGAAGCAAAGTGGTGCTAGAGGAGTTATCGGGTGAAAGAACTGCTCCACAGATTTCGGTCTTGGACGCAAGTCCGAGTTCCAGTGAAAGACCTACAGACGATCAACAATTTAGGGTGCCTCGTCGTAGTGGGAGGGTTTCTAAGAAACCTAATTTCTTTATGTATGATGCTGAGGTATACCAGGCTGAGGCTCATGAGCATGAGGAAGATCCGGTCACATATGATGAAGCTATAAAGGATGTTGATTCTAGATCTTGGAAACAGGCTATGAACAATGAGATGGATTCTATGAAATCCAACTCTGTTTGGGAACTTGTAGATTTGCCGGATGGGATAAAACCCATTGGATGCAAATGGGTCTACAAAAGAAAGAAGGATGCGGAAGGGAGAGTGGAAACTTTCAAAGCTAGACTGGTTGCAAAGGGATACACGCAAAAGGCTGGAATCGATTACGAGGAAACCTTTTCGCCTGTTGCTATGCTGAAGTCTATCCGTATTCTTCTGTCCATTGCTGCGGCTCTCGATTACGAGATCTGGCAAATAGATGTCAAGACGGCATTCTTGAATGGCCATCTTGAAGAGTGTATCTATATGATACAGCCCGAAGGGTTCGTAGCAAAAGGCCAAGATAAGAAAGTCTGCAAGTTGCTTAGATCCATTTATGGATTAAAGCAGGCATCCCACTCATGGAACCAGAGGTTTGATCAAGCGATTAAGACATTTGGTTTTGAGCAGAACGTTGATGAACCTTGTGTTTATAAACGTATTAAGGATGGAAAAGTGGTCTTTCTGATACTCTATGTCGATGATATACTACTCATTGGGAATGATGTAGGGAACTTATCATCGGTCAAGCTTTGGTTACACCAACAGTTTGACATGAAGGACTTGGGAGAAGCTAATTATGTTCTAGGCATTCGTCTCTTCAGAGCTCGAAAGAACAAAATGATAGCATTATCCCAAGCTTCATACATAGATAAAATAATTGACAAATATGCAATGCTAGAGGCAAAGAAAGGCTCACAACCTTCTATTGCCGGTTTAACTCTTTCATTGGATGACTGTCCCAAGACATCGGAAGAAAGAGAGCGTATGAGTAAGGTCCCTTATGCATCCGCTGTGGGTAGCCGTATGTACGCTATGCTTTGCACTCGCCCGGACATATGTTTTGCAGTAGGTATGGTGAGTCGATATCAAGCAAATCCTGGAACCAAGCACTGGCAAGTAGTAAAGCATATACTCAAGTATCTTAAGAGAACGAGGGATTATATGCTGGTGTATTCTGGAGGGGACCTAACACCCGTAGGATACACGGACACAGACTTCCAGACTTGTAAGGATTTGAGGAAGTCGACATTAGAGGGCATATGGAGACAGGATAAGTAGATGTATGTAAGATCGTGTCCGAGGACAACATTGCCAATCCCTCTACTAAGACTTTGGTGGCTAGAAGCTTTGAGAGGAATGTAGAGGCGATGGGGATGCGTAACATGGCACATCTGCTGGCTTAGGGCAAGTGGGAGATTGTTAGGAAATGCCCTAAGTATTAGAGATATTTTGATGTATTCATTTTGAACTGGATAATAAAATTATACATAGAGGTTATTCATTACATTGCTATCTGTCCTCGTCTTATTTACATGTTAAAGTAAATGTAAGCAAATATGGCTCACTGACTGCTTGTGTTAAAACTGTTAGAACGTTGCATGCAATGGACTTTTTGTATGCGAGAAGACAATGTTCTAAAGTTAGCAGTCTAAACTATGGTCCGTAGTCTATGGGGTTAGACCGAGCATCTAACTCATGTTAAGACTATTATGTTGTCTAAAGCCTTAGAGGGGACGGTCTGTCTTGACTGTCTGGAGCTGGACTCCCAAGTAGAGACATGGATATGTTGCTCGGTGGTGACATATTAGACCGGGACTAAAGCGTGATTGATCTACGTAGTCCGCTATGAGTGGATCAATCTGCTTTTGACGTTCATTGTGCAATAACCTTAATCCTGAGTAAATGAACTACTTCATGTATATGACTTGTGTACTTTGATGTTCCAATGGCTAAAGCGTCTCAGAGGTAGTAAGCTTATAGACCGGTTCGTTGGGTGCATGACTTGTATACGATGAAGGGTTTGTTTGCAGATATCGGAATCATAGCTCTGAGGAGTTAAAGGTATCCTCTTAAAGGCATTATACTGAATGTGAAAATGGACAAGGCCTTGGGTCGTCTGCTGGGCGGATGACTTCTTATTCACATATGGTGAATAATCATTTTCTTGATTCGGTAGTATAATGGAACTTTAAGATAGCCTGATCAGTAGGATTAAACGGACTTTGACCTAAGGCTGATCATGGATATCATATGAGGGTTTTGCATATATGACAAGGTCATTGGATGGTAGCTCGTCACAGGCTTACGTAATACGGTATATAATTGGGAGTTCAGTTTCAGGTTTATAGTGGTGTGACTCTGAAATTAGTGATCATATGATTGAGTTGTTCGGTACAGAATGATGATCATATGGAATCACGGGAGCCCGATTATATATGTCCAATCAGTCCCTCTACTAGCTCCACATAATTCCTTAACGTTTGGCAAATTGATTTTTGTATGCTATTGGCTAGTTTATTATGCATGGATGGTGATGACACAGGATTAGGATGGTAGACAAGATTCTCTCCGGTTGGATTCAGATTTTGTTTTGGATAATAGAGTACACAATTATTCGAACTACAAATAAAGTTGCCATGATTTTATTTGAGATTGGATTGGAGTTGTAGAAAATTATCCATGAGAACAAGAATATGAAACACAACCGTTTTGTGGAATTTGAAATTTGAATTTTGAAATTTGAAATTTGAATTTTGAAATTTGAAATTTGAAATTTGAAATTGAAATTTGAATTTGAAATTTGAATTTGAAATTCGAATTTGAAATTTAAATTTGAAATTTGAAATTTGAAATTTGAATTTGAAATTTGAATTTGAAATTTGAAATTCAAATTTTGAATCACAGTCCAAGTAGGATTCGAATTTTTGTGGAAAATCCACAAGGTTTGAAATTCGAATTTGAGTTGGATTTGGAGAGGATAATCTTGTTAGAATCCTACTTGAATTTTGAATCCAAATCCCAACAAAAGTGGGTGAATTTTTTGAGGATAATCCTCAATGGAAAATTCGGTTTTTGTAGATAAGATTCAAGGGAAAATTCAAGTTTCGATCCTAGTTGAATTTGGATTCTCTCCCTCCCTAAAAGTGGCCGAAATTTTGGAGCCTAAATCCTAGGAAATTCGGTTATTTTTGGATAAGGTTGAGATGAGATTTAGCTTGAAAAATCCTAGTGGAATTTTGATTCTTCCTTATCCTAAAAGTGGCCGAAAATTTGGAGAAGATTTTCTCCTAAAGATTTCGGATTTTTTGGTTGAAAAAGGGAGATAAAATTCTAGTTAAAATCTTGTTTAGATTTGGATTGGATTTATCCTAGAAAACCGAATTTAATTGTGGAGATTCTCCCTTGGAAAATTCGGATTTTTTGGTTTGGATAAGGGAGAAAATCTTTTCCTAGTCCAATTCGAATTCAGAGAATCACCTCATGCAGGTCTATAAATAGAGGTCCTGCCACTCCAGTTCTCATAGACCACAGACTCTCAGGTGAGCAGGCTTATTGTTGCACAGCTCATCGTGACAATAAAGTTCTTTAGAGATCTGGGTGGTCGGAAGAAGACTAGCAGTGCTAGCATACCGATCGAGGTTCAGAGTGCCCACACACTCAGCCATTCGGGAATTGGAGAATAGTAGAGAAGGCTAGTTGGTTGAAGCCTCCAGTCACTCTCCTCCTGTTCATTGGCGTCCTTGAGGTATGAGTTTTAATTGTTGTTGATTTATTGTATATGGCATCATGAGATATTTAACGATCTAAAAATTTTTATTGTTCCGCTGCGCCACTCTGATACGTTTTTACCGGTTTATTTTCCTACAGTAAGCTTATAAACCGGTTCGTTGGGTGCATGACTTGTATACGATGAAGGGTTCGTTTACAGATATTGGAATCATAGCTCTAATGAGGAGTTAAGGATATCCTCTTAAAGGCATTATACTGAATGTGAAAATGGACAAGGCCTTGGGTCGTCTGCCCAGCAGACGACTTCTTATTCACATATGGTGAATAATCATTTTCTTTATTCGGTAGTATAATGGAACTTTAAGATAGCCTGATCAGTAGGATTAAACGGACTTTGGCCTAAGGCTGATTATGGATATCATATGAGGGTTCTGCATACATGACAAGGTCATTGGACGATAGCTTGTCACAGGCTTACGTAATACGGTATATAATTGGGAGTACAGTTTCAGGTTTATAGTGGTGAGACTCTAAAACTAGTGATCATATGATTGAGTTGTTCGGTAAAAGAATGATGATCATATGGATTTGCGAGAGCCTGATTATATATGTCAAATCAGTCCCTCTACTAGCTCCACATAATTCCTTAACGTTTGGCAAATTGATTTGTGTATGCTCTTGGCTGGTTTATTATGTATGGATGGTGATGACACAGGACTAGGATGGCAGACAAGATTCTCTCCGGTTGGATTCAGATTTTGTATTGGATAATAGAGTACACAATTATTCGAACTTCAAATAAAGTTGCTATGATTTTATTTGAGATTGGATTGGAGTTGTAGAAAATTATCCATGTGAACAAGAATTTGAAATACAACTGTTTTGTGGATTTTGAAATTTGAAATTTGAAATTTGAATTTGAAATTTGAATTTGAAATTTAAATTTGAAATTTGAAATTTGAATTTGAAATTCGAATTTGAAATTTGAAATTCAAATTTTGAATCACAGTCCAAGTGGGATTCGAATTTGTTGGGGAAAATCCACAAGGTTTGAAATTCGAATTTGAGTTGGATTTGGAGAGGATAATCTTGTTAGAATCTTACTTGAATTTTGAATCCAAATCCTAACAAATAGTGGACGAAATTTTGAGGATTATCCTCAATGGAATTTCGGTTTTTGTGGATAAGGTTCAAGGGAAAAATTTAAGTTTTAATCCCAGTTGAATTTGGATTCTCTCCTCCCTGAAAAGTGGCCGAAATTTTGGAGTTTTTCTCCTAGGAAAATTCGGTTATTTTGGATAAGGATGAGATAAGATTCAAGCTTGAAAATCCTAGTGGAATTTTGATTCTCCCTTATCCTAAAAGTGGCCGAATTTGTGGAGGAGATTTTCTCCTAGGAATTTTGGATTTTTTGGTTGAAAAAGGGGAGATAAAATTCTAGCTAAAATCTTGTTTAGATTTGGATTGGATTTATCCATAATGACCGAATTTTATTGTTGAGATTCTCCCATAGAAAATTCAGATTTTATGGTTATGGATAAGGGGAAATATCTTTTCCTAATCCAATTCAAATTTAGAGAATCACCTCATGCAGGTGTATAAATAGAGGTCCTGCCACTCCAGTTCTCTTAGACCATAGATTCTCAGGTGAGCAGGCTTATTGTTGCACAGCTCATTGTGACAATAAGTTCTTTAGAGATCTGGGTGGTCGGAAGAAAACTAGCAGTGCTAGCATACCGATCGAGGTTCAGAGTGCCCACACACTCAGCCATTTGGGAATTGGAGAATAGTAGAGAAGGCTAGTTGGTTGAAGCCTCCGGTCATTCTCCTCCTGCAGATTGGCATCCTTGAGGTATGAGTTTTAATTGTTGTTGGTTTATTGTATATGGCATCATGAGATATTTAATGATCTAAAATTTTTTATTGTTCCGCTGCGCCACTCTGATACGTTTTTACCGATTTATTTTCCTACATATATGTTATGTGTTTTATATGCCGTATGTAAGTTTAAATATTTCCTTGTCTGCAACATAAATGGACTGGTCATGTTTATGTGTTTTATGTGCTGTTTTAGTGCCAAGATACTATGATTTGAATGTTATGAACCATGCATTACGTCTAAGTCAAATGTAAATTGACTTGACAAGTTTATGTTTATGTTTTATATTTTATAAGTTCAGACATTTCTCTGTTTACAGCATGAATTTACTCAGTATGCTTAGGTGATAGAGATGACAGGGATTTAGTAGTCAGGTGCCGTATGCATACTAATATAAGAGATAAAATTTAAAGAAAACTACAATATTAATTAACTACAGAATAATTTAAAGAGTTCCAGACCCAGGAGGCAGCATAAATGCCACCGGTCAGGGACCACCTGAAACTCGGTAATTATATTAGTATTGGCGTACCGGCCTCCCACACAGGTGGAGGTTTCTCAGATTTCAGTTACAAGTTATAACAGGAATCCAAACCGATGGTGGTACGTCCCAGGTTTGGAAGTCTGATGTTATGTAGACTGTGGAGGATTGGCCAGTGAGTTGCTCCCCAGAGTCCCTCTCAGTTATGCGCACATTATGATATGATCAATTATGGGAACCAAAAACCAGAACGTAATGAAAGATAAAGACTCAAGAAAATAAAAATAAAAATATACAGTCCATAAACGAGCATAAGATATACTAATATTACGAATACCAATGCAATCAAAGTCACTGTTCATGGCCAACGGTACTGTTCACGGTCAACGGTACTGTTCACAGTTGACAGTACTGTTCATGGTCAGAATTACTATTCATAATGAATAGTAATACAAAAGCAATGCATATTATTTATTATGTTAATGATCCATGTTATATTTGATGTTAAGGATATTTAAGCATATGTAAGTATATTTACGATGCTTAAGTATATTTACAAAGTTTTACATATTTAAGTATGATAAGTGTATTCATGATGTTAAATGTGAGAGTATTTTCACAATAACAAGTGTGTAAAGTATGTTATATTTATGATGTTAAGCTTATGATCAATATGCTATGTTTAAATTATTACAATGATAAGTATAAAATTCTGTTCAGTTAGTATAGGGCTCCCAATTGGTAGTACGTCCCAGATTTGGAAGTTTAATTTTAAATAAATCGTAGAGGATAGCACAAAAGTATGTTCAAGATATTAAGTATGTTTAGAGCATGTCAAGAATGTAAGTACGTTCAGGATATTAAGTAGGTTTAAAGCACGTTAAGTATGAAAGTGTACTCACGGTGTGCATTATATCAAGTATGGTTATGATAAAAAGTATGGTTATGATAAAAAGTATGTATAAGTATGTTTTAAATATTATATATGTTAAGTATAAAATCTAAAGTAATGTATGATATATGTTGTGTTAATATTTTGATGTCATAATTGGTATCATATATGTTCTGTCAGAGATGGTATGAATGATGTTAAATATGTTTAAGTATCAATTTTAAGCAAACATAACGTTATAAAGTTACTATTTATAATGAATAGTACTACTCATGGTATAAGTAAGTATAACATGACTAACATTCCTGTTAAAAACGTGATAAGTTATAACTATTACACATAAGTTAATAAACGTAAGTTAATCATATTATGTTAGGTATGCTCTATATGATGATACATATGCATGTTATATTTAAATACGAATGTCTAAATAATAAACGATACGTGTATGCAATGTTTGTATGTATGAAAGTATGTTTATGACGTTAAGGATATTTAAGTATACGTAAGTATAATTTACGATGCTTAAGTACATTTACGATGTTTTATTATGTTAAATGTGAAAGTATTTTCACGATAATAAGTATGATATATATGTTGTGTTTATGATGTGTAGCATACGTTAAATAAGCTATGTTTACGATGTTCAAGTACATCTAAGTATGACTACGATGTTTCAAGTATGTTAAGTATAAAAGCATGTTCATGATGCCAAGTATGTTAAGTATGTTCACAACGTTACAGTAAGTTCACGAGATTCAAGTATGAAAGCATGTTCATGAGAGTAAAGTATGATAAGTACAAAAGTATGTTTATGATGTTAAGTACATATAAAGTACATTAAGTATGTTTACGATACTAAGTGTGAAAGTAGGATTATGATGTAAAGTGTGTTTAGATATGTACAAGTATGTTTATAAGGTTATGTGTGATAAGTATGAATGTTAAGTAGTATACAGTATATGATATGCAATGTTTCATGGCTACAGTAGGTATCAGAATTACCTTGTACTATATGGTATGAATTGCTACATGTCATGAATGTATGTTTGAACTTACTGAGCCTGTCGCTCACAAGTTTGTTTATGTTGCAGGTAAGCATTCTGCATGACGATAAGACAAGTGATGGATGACGAATGAGATCTATGTAGGAAAATAAATCGGTAAAAACGTATCAGAGTGGCGCAGCGGAACAATAAAAATTTTTAGATCGTTAAATATCTCATGATGCCATTTACAATAAACCAACAACAATTAAAACTCATACCTCAAGGACGCCAATCTGCAGGAGGAGAATGACCGGAGGCTTCAACCAACTAGCCTTCTCTACTATTCTCCAATTCCCGAATGGCCGAGTATGTGGGCACTCTGAACCTCGATCGGTATGCTAGTGTAGGAAAATAAACCGGTAAAAACGTATCAGAGTGGCGCAGCGGAACAATAAAAATTTTTAGATCGTTAAATATCTCATGATGCCATATACAATAAATCAACAACAATTAAAACTCATACCTCAAGGACGCCAATGAACAGGAGGAGAGTGACCGGAGGCTTCAACCAACTAGCCTTCTCTACTATTCTCCAATTCCCGAATGGCTGAGTGTGTGGGCACTCTGAACCTCGATCGGTATGCTAGCACTGCTAGTCTTCTTCCGACCACCCAGATCTCTAAAGAACTTTATTGTCACGATGAGCTGTGCAACAATAAGCCTGCTCACCTGAGAGTCTGTGGTCTAAGAGAACTGGAGTGGCAGGACCTCTATTTATAGACCTGCATGAGGTGAATCTCTAAATTTGAATTGGACTAGGAAAAGATATTTTCCCTTATCCAAACCCAAAAAATCCGAATTTTCCAAGGGAGAATCTCCACAATTAAATTCGGTTTTTCTAGATAAATCCAATCCAAATCTTAACAAGATTTTAGCTAGAATTTTATCTCCCTTTTCCAACCAAAAAATCCGAAATTCACAAGGAGAAAATCCTCCAAATTTTCGGCCACTTTTAGGATAAGGGAGAATCAAAATTCCACTAGGATTTCTCAAGCAAAATCTCATCTTAACCTTATCCAAAAATAACCGAATTTCCTAGGATTAGGGATCCAAAATTTCGGCCACTTTTGGGAGGAGAGAGAAACCAAATTCAACTAGGATTGAAGCTTGAATATTCCCTTGAATTTTATCCACAAAATCCGAAATCTTTCATGAGGATTATCCTCAAAATTTCGTCCCTTATTTGTTGGGATTTGGATTCAAAATTCAAGTAGGATTCTAACAAGATTATCCTCTCCAAATCCAACTCAAATTCGAATTTCAAACCTTGTGGATTTTCCACAACAAATTCGAATCCTACTTGGACTGTGATTCAAAATTTGAATTTCAAATTTCAAATTCAAATTTCAAATTCAAATTTCAAATTTCAAATTTCAAATTTCAAATTTAAATTTCAAATTCAAATTTCAAATTCGAATTTCAAATTCAAATTTCAAATTCAAATTTCAAATTCAAAATTCAAATTTCAAATTTCAAAATTCAAATTTCAAATTTCAAAATTCAAATTTCAAATTCCACAAAACGGTTGTATTTCATATTCTTGTTCTCATGGATAATTTTCTACAACTCCAATCCAATCTCAAATAAAATCATGGCAACTTTATTTGGAGTTCGAATAATTGTGTACTCTATTATCCAAAACAAAATCTTAATCCAACCGGAGAGAATCTTGTCTACCATCCTAATCCTGGGTCATCACCATCCATGCATAATAAACTAGCTAATAGCATACACAAATCAATTTGCCAAACGTTAAGGAATTATGTGGAGCTAGTAGAGGGACTGATTGGACATATATAATCGGGCTCCCGTGATTCCATATGATCATCATTCTGTACCGAACAACTCAATCATATGATCACTAATTTCAGAGTCACACCACTATAAACCTGAAACTGAACTCCCAATTATATACCGTATTACGTAAGCCTGTGATGAGCTACCATCCAATGACCTTGTCATATATGCAAAACCCTCATATGATATCCATGATCAGCCTTAGGTCAAAGTCCGTTTAATCCTACTGATCAGGCTATCTTAAAGTTCCATTATACTACCGAATCAAGAAAATGATTATTCACCATATGTGAATAAGAAGTCATCCGCCCAGCAGACGACCCAAGGCCTTGTCCATTTTCACATTCAGTATAATGCCTTTAAGAGGATACCTTTAACTCCTCAGAGCTATGATTCCGATATCTGCAAACAAACCCTTCATCGTGTACAAGTCATGCACCCAACGAACCGGTCTATAAGCTTACTACCCTCTGAGACGCTTTAGCCATTGGAACATCAAAGTACACAAGTCATATACATGAAGAAGTTCATTTACTCAGGATTAAGGTTATTGCATAATGAACGTCAAAAGCAGATTGATCCACTCATAGCAGACTACGTAGATCAATCACACTTTAGTCCCGGTCTAATATGTCACCACCAAGCAACATATCCATGTCTCTACTTGGGAGTCCAGCTCCAGACAGTCAAGACAGACCGTCCCCTCTAAGGCTTTAGACAACATAATAGTCTTAACATGAGTTAGATGCTCGGTCTAACCCCATAGACTACAGACCATAGTTTAGACTGCTAACTTTAGAACATTGTCTTCTCGCATACAAAAAGTCCATTGCATGCAACGTTCTAACAGTTTTAACACAAGCAGTCAGTGAGCCATATTTGCTTACATTTACTTTAACATGTAAATAAGACGAGGACAGATAGCAATGTAATGAATAACCTCTATGTATAATTTTATTATCCAGTTCAAAATGAATACATCAAAATGTCTCTAATACTTAGGGCATTTCCTAACAATCTCCCACTTGCCCTAAGCCAGCAGATGTGCCATGTTACGCATCCCCATCGCCTCTACATGCCTCTCAAAGCTTCTAGCTACCAAAGTCTTAGTAAAGGGATCAGCGATGTTGTCCTCGGACGCGATCTTACAAACATCCACTTGTCCTGTCTCCACATGCCCTCTTATTATGTGATACCTCCGATCGATGTGTTTGGTCCTCTTGTGGTGCCGAGATTCCCTTGTGTTGGCAATAGCCCCTGTATTATCACAGTAAAGTGTGATAGGCTTGTCAACACCCGGAATGACCTCAAGGTCTCTAAAGAACTTGCGGAGCCAAACCGCTTCTTTAGATGCCTCAGCCGCAGCCACATACTCAGCCTCCATAGTAGAGTCAGCTGTGCAGCCCTGCTTCACGCTCCTCCACACAATGGTGCCTCCTCCGAGCAAAAACACTGATCCAGATGTCGATTTCCTCGAATCCTTACAAGTCTGGAAGTCTGAGTCCGTGTATCCTACGGGTGTTAGGTCCCCTCCAGAATACACTAGCATATAATCCCTCGTTCTCTTAAGATACTTGAGTATATGCTTTACTGCTTGCCAGTGCTTGGTTCCAGGATTCGCTTGATATCGACTCACCATACCTACTGCAAAACATATGTCCGGGCGAGTGCAAAGCATAGCGTACATAAGGCTACCCACAGCGGATGCATAAGGGACCTTACTCATACGCTCTCTTTCTTCCGATGTCTTGGGACAGTCATCCAATGAAAGAGTTAAACCGGCAATAGAAGGTTGTGAGCCTTTCTTTGCCTCTAGCATTGCATATTTGTCAATTATTTTATCTATGTATGAAGCTTGGGATAACGCTATCATTTTGTTCTTTCGATCTCTGAAGAGACGAATGCCTAGAACATAATTAGCTTCTCCCAAGTCCTTCATGTCAAACTGTTGGTGTAACCAAAGCTTGACCGATGATAAGTTCCCTACATCATTCCCAATGAGTAGTATATCATCGACATAGAGTATCAGAAAGACCACTTTTCCATCCTTAATACGTTTATAAACACAAGGTTCATCAACGTTCTGCTCAAAACCAAATGCCTTAATCGCTTGATCAAACCTCTGGTTCCATGAGCGGGATGCCTGCTTTAATCCATAAATGGATCTAAGCAACTTGCAGACTTTCCTATCCTGGCCTTTTGCTACGAACCCTTCGGGCTGTATCATATAGATACACTCTTCAAGATGGCCATTCAAGAATGCCGTCTTGACATCCATTTGCCAGATCTCGTAATTGAGAGCCGCAGCAATGGACAGAAGAATACGGATAGACTTCAGCATAGCAACAGGCGAAAAGGTTTCCTCGTAATCGATTCCAGCCTTTTGCGTGTATCCCTTTGCAACCAGTCTAGCTTTGAAAGTTTCCACTCTCCCTTCCGCATCCTTCTTTCTTTTGTAGACCCATTTGCATCCAATGGGTTTTATCCCATCCGGCAAATCTACAAGTTCCCAAACAGAGTTGGATTTCATAGAATCCATCTCATTGTTCATAGCCTGTTTCCAAGATCTAGAATCAACATCCTTTATAGCTTCATCATATGTGACCGGATCTTTCTCATGCTCATGAGCCTCGGCCTGGTATACCTCAGCATCATACATAAAAAAATTAGGTTTCTTAGAAACCCTCCCACTACGACGAGGCACCCTAAATTGTTGATCGTCTGCAGGTCTTTCACTGGAACTCGGACTTGCGTCCAAGACCGAAATCTGTGGAGCAGTTCTTTCACCCGATAACTCCTCTAGCACCACTTTGCTTCGAGGCTTAAAGTCATTCATGTGACTTTCCTCCAAGAATGTCGCATGGGTTAAGACAATGACCTTTTGTTCCTTCGGGTTATAGAACAGACCTCCTTTAGTTCCCTTTGGATACCCTACAAACATGCATAATTCTGATCTTGGTTCCAACTTCTTCGCATCCCCATCCAGTACATGTGTCGGGCAGCCCCATATTCTCATATGTCCAAGGGAGGGCTTCCTGCCACGCCACAATTCATACGGAGTTCTAGGAATTGATTTGCTCGGAACCTGGTTCAGAATATAGCACGCCGTTTGTAAAGCATGTCCCCAAAATGATAATGGCAGCGTTGAGTAACTCATCATGGACCGTACCATATCCAATAAGGTCCTGTTTCTCCTTTCGGCTACACCATTCTGTTGTGGAGTACCAGGTGCAGTCAATTGAGATAATATCCCATTCTCTACAAGATGTCCTAGAAATTCATCGGAGAGGTATTCGCCACCTCGATCAGATCGAAGTGTCTTTATGGATTTATCCAATTGCTTTTCCACTTCCGCACGATACTCTTTGAACTTGTCAAAGGTTTCGCTCTTGCGGTGTATCAGATACACATATCCATACCTCGAGTAATCATCTATGAAAGAGACATAGTACTCGAACCCTCCTCGTGCTGTGACGTTCATGGGGCCACATACGTCAGTGTGCACAATTTCTAAGAGCTCCTGTGCCCTTGTACCCTTAGCTCCAAAAGACCTCTTAGTCATCTTACCCTCTAGACAAGACTCACATTGGGGAAGTCGTACCTCCTCCAGAGATTCCAGAGGACCGTCTTTCACCAATCTTTGAATCCTATCCTGATTAATATGACCTAGTCTTAAGTGCCAAAGATACGCCTTGTTAGAGTGAGAAACTTTCAACCTTTTAGAGTTATCAATTAATTCAGTGTCAAGCAGTGAGTACATCTTTGGTCTGATCAAATATAGGTTTCCATCCAGAACAGATAAAAGACTTATTTCTACGAATATCAACTCTTTTACTAAAAGAAACTGAATAAGAATCCTTTATTAAACAAGCTACCGATATAAGGTTCCTCCTAAAATTAGGAACATAAAAACAGTCTTTCAATAAAATAAACCTAAATTGATCAAAATAAAGATGAACGTCTCCCACTGCCTCAGCCACCACAAAGCTACCATCTCCAGTCCGCAACGAGAGGCTCCTATCATGTAGACTTCTCGTTTCCACGAACCCCTGCATAGAAACACAAACATGATTAGTGGCGCCCGAATCAATGACCCATGTGTCTTTCGATTCTTCCACCAAACACGCTTCTAAGTAATGAAGTTCCTTACCTTCCTTGCCCTTGGAGGCTAGGAATTCCCGGCAAGCCTTCTTGAAGTGACCTACCTTCCCACAGTGGAAGCATTTGGACTTTTTAGGGTCCTTTGGCTTCTTGTTCTTCTTCTTCTTCTTCCCGTCCGAGACAGGAGGATTAGAAGAACTGGAAGCCACTTGCTTCTTATTTGGCCTCTTCCTCTTCCGTGAGGGATTGGAAGATTCCGCCAAATTGGCCTCTCCTTTAGGTCGGACCACATCTTCATCCCTGATCATCCGCTCCTAAGCCTGTAGTTGCTTCATGAGCTCGGTAAGTCCTAACTCCTTTGTCGCCAGATTGTATGCGGCCTTAAACCCCACAAAATCTTTAGACAGAGTCTTGAACACCATTTCGATCTGGGTGTTGTAGTCTAACTCAGCACCATTCTCGGCAGCTTCAGCGAAGAATCCCATTAGAGTGATCATATGGTCCTTCACCGGAGCACCAGCCTTTTGCTTGGAGTTCATAATGCTGGTGATAGCGGACTGTCGAGCCAATTTTTCTTGGCCTCCGAACATGTCCTCCATATTTTCCATGATCTCCCCAGCAACTTGATAAGTCTCATGCTGCTTTTGTAAAGCACTCGTCATGCTAGCAAGGATGTAGCATCGAGCTATTTCATTGGATTCTCTCCAACGATTATAGGCAACCGGGACCTCCTCAAGTGGTGTGTCAGGTTTGGGCCCAGGTGGGCATGGTTCGTCCAGTACGAACTTGTGTCTCTCGCAACTGAGAACTATTAATAGATTTCTTTTCCAATCTTTATAATTGTCGCCATTCAACTTATTTTCAGTAAGTATCGAAATGAGGGGTGTCGGTGAAATTTTGAACTGAAATAAAATTATACTAGACATCATTACAAAGCCCAAGCAAATATGCAGATAATTTAGCAAATAAAACATACAAGTATGTTCCTACATGAAACTTGAAAAAACATGTAGCATTGCAACGGTAATTCTCAGCACCTATTGCCCCAAGCCACCGAGGGGTGGTCATGAGAACAAATAGCCGGAACATGGACCCCGTCCAATTAATATATGTTGCCTTAAATCCTCCAAGGTTAAGACATATATTAATAACCGCTTATTTGGCCACCAGTTTAGTTAACAGAGCTTCTAGGGAAGGTTAATAACTAAACGAGTCTTGAGTGTATAACCATTGTTTACGTAGCCCGATCCACGTCCTACCAAGCCACCGAGGGGTGGTCATGAATAGGATCGCACCCGAACACGTTTTCCACATAGGAGATCCAATCTAGTATACCGGCGGCGGTAAACACCTACCGAGGGGTGTGGTCAGGTCAGAACTGACGCGAGGCGTTACCATGCTTTCACATATGGATCAACAATGGAGGCCGTGGGTTTTGTTTGAAACCCTCTCCCACTCAATATTTTGAAAAAACATGCAAGTTTTGACAAATTATGTATGATCAATATAGTATGAGCGGCACTCACCTATCCTATATGACATGTTATCAAATATGCATACAAAACATCCATCAATACATATTTATACATCCATGACATATCACAGAAAAAATAATTGACAGACTAACCAAGCCATGGTTCCATCCTAGAACAAAGAAAATAAAGATTACAAAATTCCATCCAAAGCATTCTTTGGGTCTTGAATTTTGTTCCGTCTTCTTGTATCCATCTTTATGTAGCCTCTCCATTTATTTCTTATCCCAAGAATTATTTAAAATTCAAATCTCCAAAAATTTAAATTTCAAATTCAAATTCCAAATTCGAATTTCAAATTTAAACTTCAAATTTAAATTTTTAAACAATTTTAAACATCATGTGTAATAATATGTAATTTCAAAAATTTCAAAATTACATATTTTTAAACATGATTTAAAATTAAATCTCAAATTTAAAAATCAAAATTTTTCTGATTTTTTGGACCGTCGGACCGCCGCCCACGTAGGCGGCAGCCGCCGTGGGCAGCCACCAACCCCGGAGGGGCTGGCAGCCCACGGCCGCCCCTTGTGCAGCCTGCCGGGCTGCAGGCTAAGCCTGCAGCACCAGGCTGCACGCCCAGACTGGGCGCAGCAGCCGGCAGGCTGCAGGCAGCGCCTGCAGCTAGAGGCTGCACGCCCAGGCTGCGGCCAGCCTTGGGCAGGCCACGGCCACCCCTGGCTGCAGGCAGAGCCTGCGGCCGTGGGTGGTGTGGGCCTGCACAGGGGCTGTCGCAGCCCCATCCTGCCAGAGGGCAGGGGCTGCAGCCCCACCAAGGCCCGTGGGCCTATTCCGAGGGGTCGTGTCTCGATTTTCGTGCCATATTCCAATTTATCTATTAGGATCTCCAAAAATTAATTTGAATCCCAATTAAATTGAAATTTTCCACACAATCAAAATTTCAACCTTTAAATCAAATTTAACTTTTGGAAAAAATAAATTACGGTCTTCAATCTTCAATCTCCTCCAAGAATAATTACATAAAAAATTCTAAACCGTTTCCGGTGTACAAAAAATTCTAACCATAAATATTCTAAGAGACAAAAATTAAAATCCATGGGAAAAACACAGTGTTAATAAACTGCTCCCATGGTTACATAAAAAATTCCTAGATACAATTTTTCTAAATTCTAAGGAACCATAACCGGTATAAACAAGCATGCTTATAATAATTCAAAAAATTAAAATAACCACATACTTTATACATAATACATGATAACAACATAAAGGAACCCTAGAATGCCAATCTCTAAATATCAAATCCATACATAAATAAAAAGACTAAGTAATTGTCTAATTTATATACATGGCATAGTCATGAGATGGCTCTGATACCAATTGTAGGAAAATAAACCGGTAAAAACGTATCAGAGTGGCGCAGCGGAACAATAAAAATTTTTAGATCGTTAAATATCTCATGATGCCATATACAATAAATCAACAACAATTAAAACTCATACCTCAAGGACGCCAATGAACAGGAGGAGAGTGACCGGAGGCTTCAACCAACTAGCCTTCTCTACTATTCTCCAATTCCCGAATGGCTGAGTGTGTGGGCACTCTGAACCTCGATCGGTATGCTAGCACTGCTAGTCTTCTTCCGACCACCCAGATCTCTAAAGAACTTTATTGTCACGATGAGCTGTGCAACAATAAGCCTGCTCACCTGAGAGTCTGTGGTCTAAGAGAACTGGAGTGGCAGGACCTCTATTTATAGACCTGCATGAGGTGAATCTCTGAATTTGAATTGGACTAGGAAAAGATATTTTCCCCTATCCAAACCCAAAAAATCCGAATTTTCCAAGGGAGAATCTCCACAATTAAATTCGGTTTTTCTAGATAAATCCAATCCAAATCTTAACAAGAGTTTAGCTAGAATTTTATCTCCCTTTTCCAACCAAAAAATCCGAAATTCACAAGGAGAAAATCCTCCAAATTTTCGGCCACTTTTAGGATAAGGGAGAATCAAAATTCCACTAGGATTTCTCAAGCAAAATCTCATCTTAACCTTATCCAAAAATAACCGAATTTCCTAGGATTAGGGATCCAAAATTTCGGCCACTTTTGGGAGGAGAGAGAAACCAAATTCAACTAGGATTGAAGCTTGAATATTCCCTTGAATTTTATCCACAAAATCCGAAATCTTTCATGAGGATTATCCTCAAAATTTCGTCCCTTATTTGTTGGGATTTGGATTCAAAATTCAAGTAGGATTCTAACAAGATTATCCTCTCCAAATCCAACTCAAATTCGAATTTCAAACCTTGTGGATTTTCCACAACAAATTCGAATCCTACTTGGACTATGATTCAAAATTTGAATTTCAAATTTCAAATTCAAATTTCAAATTTCAAATTTCAAATTTCAAATTTCAAATTTAAATTTCAAATTCAAATTTCAAATTCGAATTTCAAATTCAAATTTCAAATTCAAAATTCAAATTTCAAATTTCAAAATTCAAATTTCAAATTTCAAAATTCAAATTTCAAATTCCACAAAACGGTTGTATTTCATATTCTTGTTCTCATGGATAATTTTCTACAACTCCAATCCAATCTCAAATAAAATCATGGCAACTTTATTTGGAGTTCGAATAATTGTGTACTCTATTGTCCAAAACAAAATCTTAATCCAACCGGAGAGAATCTTGTCTACCATCCTAATCCTGTGTCATCACCATCCATGCATAATAAACTAGCCAATAGCATACACAAATCAATCTGCCAAACGTTGAGGAATTATGTGGAGCTAGTAGAGGGACTGATTGGACATATATAATCGGGCTCCCGTGATTCCATATGATCATCATTCTGTACCGAACAACTCAATCATATGATCACTAATTTCAGAGTCACACCACTATAAACCTGAAACTGAACTCCCAATTATATACCGTATTACGTAAGCCTGTGACGAGCTACTATTCAATGACCTTGTCATATATGCAAAACCCTCATATGATATCCATGATCAGCCTTAGGTCAAAGTCTGTTTCATCCTACTGATCAGGCTATCTTAAAGTTCCATTATACTACCGAATCAAGAAAATGATTATTCACCATATGTGAATAAGAAGTCATCCGCCCAGCAGACGACCCAAGGCCTTGTCCATTTTCACATTCAGTATAATGCCTTTAAGAGGATACCTTTAACTCCTCAGAGCTATGATTCCGATATCTGCAAATAAACCCTTCATCGTATACAAGTCATGCACCCAACGAACCGGTCTATAAGCTTACTACCTCTGAGACGCTTTAGCCATTGGAACATCAAAGTACACAAGTCATATACATGAAGTAGTTCATTTACTCAGGATTAAGGTTATTGCACAATGAACGTCAAAAGCAGATTGATCCACTCATAGCGGACTACGTAGATCAATCACGCTTTAGTCCCGGTCTAATATGTCACCTCCAAGCAACATATCTATGTCTCTACTTGGGAGTTCAGCTCCAGACAGTCAAGACAAACCATCCCCTCCAAGGCTTTAGACAACATAATAGTCTTAACATGAGTTAGATGCTCGGTCTAACCCCATAGACTACAGACCATAGTTTAGACCGCTAACTTTAGAACATTGTCTTCTCGCATACAAAAGTCCATTGCATGCAACGTTCTAACAGTTTTAACACAAGAAGTAAGTGAGCCATATTTGCTTACATTTACTTTAACATGTAAATAAGACGAGGACAGATAGCAATATAATGAATAACCTCTATGTATAATTTTATTATCCAGTTCAAAATGAATACATCAAAATGTCTCTAATACTTAGGGCATTTCCTAACAATTCCAGCAGTTCCCCATATGGAGGATGACCTGGTAGACCTTGCACCCTAAATGGCTGGCAGAGAATTCATGGCCGAACACCAACCTGAGGCACCCGAGGGTAAAACAGAATCGATGGAAAACCCTGAACTAGCCCCTCTATCTCCCAAACACCACATGGAGGAGGACGATGATAAGGCTCTTCCTGATACCCCTCCCGATGATGAGGGAGAGGAGATCCCTGGTCACTTTAGTAACGATGAATGGATGGGGATGTATAAGCCCTAAGTCATCATAACCAACGACGGTGAAGGCAGTTTCGTCTAGGGGGATGAGGAGGAGGATCCAGAGGAGTTTCCTCTCAGTGACAGGGACGATGAGGAAATGTCTGATATGGAATATGGATTGTCCTCCGTGTAATGTAACCTTTTTCATGGGAATTTTTGTTATGTAAATGTACCCTGCTGGGATTGTGTATTGGGAAGTATGCATCACTCCCACCAAACTAGAAGTTTGTACATATTTTTGAGTATATGTATATATATTTTGTGATATATATTATGAAACGTGGTACAGTTTCATCCAAAGGCCTAGATATGAGTATGGCATGACAGAAAGTACGGGATGAATCCTGGCACTTAGACGATGTTCCAATAAAATGAGGCAATTGTATTAAACATCACAATATAAGAGAAAGAAAGATATAATATGTATACTTGTATCTATAATTGTTGAGTAAGAAAACAAATAACATGTGCTATGATTTCTAAGTGTGGAATTAGAAGACCTATATCCCCTTTTCCCACTGTGTGATAGGGTTACATAGGAAAACATGGCAAGAACGAGAGCTCAGTTAAACCAAGCCAACTGAGAAGATGAACTAATGGCATAACTCGCAACTATGTGAGAAATGATGCTGAACCAACAACAAGAACTTACCTAGCTTAGGGAACGATTTGACCAGCAACCCCAAGCACCACAACAAGCAGACGTGCCAACCCAAGAGGCTCCAGTAGCCCCAGATACTCCCAGAGAGCAAGCGACTCCCTCAGCTCATACGACACCAGCACCCTCAGCCGTGGCTGCTCCCGTAGCGGCCAATGTTCTTGTACCAACCCCTAGAGAAGGTGATTTGTACGAGAAATTTGTAGGAAAATAAATCAATAAAAACGTATCAGAGTGGCGCAGCGGAACAATAAAAATTTTTAGATCGTTAAATATCTCATGATGCCATATACAATAAACCAACAACAATTAAAACTCATACCTCAAGGACGCCAATCTTGCAGGAGGAGAATGACCGGAGGCTTCAACCAACTAGCCTTCTCTACTATTCTCCAATTCCCGAATGGCTGAGTGTGTAGGCACTCTGAACCTTGATCGGTATGCTAGCACTGCTAGTCTTCTTCCGACCACCCAGATCTCTAAAGAACTTTATTGTCACGATGAGCTGTGCAACAATAAGCCTGCTCACCTGAGAGTCTGTGGTCTGAGAAAACTGGAGTGGCAGGACCTCTATTTATAGACCTGCATGAGGTGATTCTCTGAATTCGAATTGGATTAGAAAAAGATATTCTCCCTTATCCATATCCTTAAAATCTGAATTTTCCATGGGAAAATCCCAACAATAAAATTCAGTTTATTTAGGATAAATCCAATCCAAATCCAAACAAGATTTTAACTAGAATTTTATCTCCCTTTTTCAACCAAAAAATCTAAAATTTCCTAGGAGATTTTCCCTCCAAAAATTCAGCCACATTTAGGATAAGGGAGAATCAAAATTCCACTAGGATTTTCAAGCTTGAATCTTATCTCAACCTTATCCAAAATAACCGAATTTTCCTAGGAGATTTCCTCCATAATTTCGGCCACTTTTCAGGGAAGGAGAGAATCCAAATTCAACTAGGATTGAAACTTGAATTTTTCCCTTGGACCTTATCCACAAAAACCGAAATTCCATTGAGGATTATCCTCAAAATTTCATCCACAATTTGTTAGGATTTGGGTTCAAAATTTAAGCAGGATTCTAACAAGATTATCCTCTCCAAATCCAACTCAAATTCGAATTTTAAACCTTGTGGATTTTCCACAACAAATTCAAATCCCACTTGGACAGTGATTCAAAATTTGAATTTCAAATTTCAAATTCAAATTTCAAATTTCAAATTCGAATTTCAAATTCAAATTTCAAATTTCAAATTTCAAATTTCAAATTTAAATTTCAAATTCAAATTTCAAATTCGAATTTCAAATTCAAATTTCGAATTCAAATTTCAAATTCAAATTTCAAAATTCAAATTTCAAAATCCACAAAATGATTGTGTTTCAAATTCTTGTTCTCATGGATAATTTTCTACAACTCCAATCCAATCTCAAATAAAATCATGGCAACTTTATTTGGAGTTCGAATAATTGTGTACTCTATTATCCAAAACAAAATCTGAATCCAACCGGAGAGAATCTTGTCTACCATCCTAATCCTGCGTCATCACCATCCATGCATAATAAACTAGTCAATAGCATACACAAATCAAATTGCCAAACGTTAAGGAATTATATGGAGCTAGTAGAGGGACTGATTGGACATATATAATCGGGCTTCCGCAAATCCATATGATCATCATTCTTTACCGAACAACTCAATCATATGATCACTAGTTTCAGAGTCATACCATTATAAACCTGAAACTGAACTCCCAATTATATACCGTATTACGTAAGCCTGTGACGAGCTATTATCCAATGACCTTGTCATATATGCAAAACCCTCATATGATATCCATGATCAGCCTTAGGTCAAAGTCTGTTTAATCCTACTGATCAGGCTATCTTAAAGTTCCATTATACTACCGAATTAAGAAAATGATTATTCACCATATGTGAATAAGAAGTCATCCACCCAGCAGACGACCCAAGGCCTTGTCCATTTTCACATTCAGTATAATGCCTTTAAGAGGATACCTTTAACTCCTTAGAGCTATGATTCCGATATCTGCAAACAAACCCTTCATCGTATACAAGTCATACATCCAACGAACCGGTCTATAAGCTTACTACCTCTGAGACACTTTAGCCATTGGAACATCAAAGTACACAAGTCATATACATGAAGTAGTTCATTTACTCAGGATTAAGGTTATTGCACAATGAACATCAAAAGCAGATTGATCCACTCATAGCAGACTACGTAGATCAATCACGCTTTAGTCCCGGTCTAATATGTCACCACTAAGTAACATATCCATGTCTCTACTTGGGAGTCCAGCTCCAAACAGTCAAGACAAACCGTCCCCTCCAAGGCTTTAGACAACATAATAGTCTTAACATGAGTTAGATGCTCGGTCTAACCCCATAGACTACAGACCATAGTTTAGACCGCTAACTTTAGAACATTGTCTTCGCACATACAAAAGTCCATTGCATGCAACATTCTAACAGTTTTAACACAAGCAGTCTGTGAGCCATATTTGCTTACATTTACTTTAACATGTAAATAAGACGAGGATAGATAGCAATGTAATGAATAACCTCTACATATAATTTTATTATTCAGTTCAAAATGAATACATCAAAATGTCTCTAATGCTTAGGGCATTTCCTAACAATCTCCCACTTGCCCTAAGCTAGTAGATGTGCCATGTTACGCATCCCCATCGCCTCTACATGCCTCTCAAAGTTTCTAGCCACCAAAGTCTTAGTTAAGGGATCGGCGATGTTGTCCTCGGACGCGATCTTACATACATCCATTTGTCCTGTCTCCACATGCCCGCTAATAATATGATATCTTCGATCGATGTGCTTGGTCCTCTTGTGGTGTCGAGATTCCCTTGTGTTGGCAATAGCCCCTGTATTATCACAGTAAAGTGTGATAGGCTTGTCAACACTCGGAATGACCTTAAGGTCTCTAAAGAACTTGCGGAGCCAAACCGCTTCTTTAGATGCCTTAGCTGCAGCCACATACTCAGCCTCCATAGTAGAGTCAGCTGTGCAGCCCTGCTTCACGCTCCTCCACACAATGGCGCCTCCTCCGAGTAAAAACACTGATCCAGATGTCGATTTCCTTGAATCCTTACAAGTCTGGAAGTCTGAGTCTGTGTATCCTACGGGTGTTAGGTCCCCTCCAGAATACACCAGCATATAATCCCTCGTTCTCTTAAGATACTTGAGTATATGCTTTACTGCTTGCCAGTGCTTGGTTCCAGGATTTGCTTGATATCGACTCACCATACGTACTGCAAAACATATATCTGGGTGAGTGCAAAGCATAGCGTACATAAGGCTACCCATAGCGGATGCATAAGGGACCTTACTCATATGCTCTCTTTCTTCTGATGTCTTGGGACAGTCATCCAATGAAAGAGTTAGACCGGTAATAGAAGGTTGTGAGCCTTTCTTTGCCTCTTGCATTGCATATTTGTCAATTATTTTATCTATGTATAAAGCTTGGGATAATGCTATCATTTTGTTCTTTCGATCTCTGAAGAGACGAATGCCTAGAACATAATTAGCTTCTCCCAAGTCCTTCATGTAAAATGGTTGGTGTAACCAAAGCTTGACCGATGATAAGTTCCCTACATCATTCCCAATGAGTAGTATATCATCGACATAGAGTATCAGAAAGACCACTTTTCCATCCTTAATACGTTTATAAACACAGGGTTCATCAACGTTCTGCTCAAAACCAAATGTCTTAATTACTTGATCAAACCTCTGGTTCCATGAGCGGGATGCTTGCTTTAATCCATAAATGGATCTAAACAACTTATAGACTTTCCTTTCTTGGCCTTTCGCTACGAACCCTTCGGGCTGTATCATATAGATACACTCTTCAAGATGGCCATTTAAGAATGCCGTCTTGACATCCATTTGTCAGATCTCGTAATCGAGAGCTGCAGCAATGGACAGAAGAATACGGATAGACTTCAGCATAGCAACAGGTGAAAAGGGTTCATCGTTATCGATTCCAGCCTTTTGCATGTATCCCTTTCCAACCAGTCTAGCTTTGAAAGTTTCCACTCTTCCTTCCGCATCCTTCTTTCTTTTGTAGACCCATTTGCATCCAATGGGTTTTATCCCATCGGGCAAATCTACAAGTTCCCAAACAGAGTTGGATTTCATAGAATCCATCTCATTGTTCATAGCCTGTTTCCAATATTTAGAATCAACATCATTTACAGCTTCATCATAAGTGACCGGATCATCCTCATGCTCATGAGCCTCGGCCTGGTATACCTCAGCATCATACATGAAGAAACCCTCCCACTACGACGAGGCACCCTAAATTGTTGATCGTCTGCAGATCTTTCACTGGAATTCGGACTTGCGTCCAAGACCGAAATCTGTGGAGCAGTTCTTTCACCTGATAACTCCTCTAGCACCACTTTACTTCGGGGCTTAAAGTCATTCATGTGACTTTCCTCCAAGAATGTCGCATGGGTTGAGACAATAACCTTTTGTTCCTTCGGGTTATAGAATAGACCTCCTTTGGTTCCTTTTGGATACCCTACAAACATACACAATTCTGATCTTGGTTCCAACTTCTTCGCATCCCCATCCAGTACATGCGCCGGGCAGCCCTATATTCTCATATGTCCAAGGGAGGGCTTCCTGCCACGCCACAATTCATACGGAGTTCTGGGAATTGATTTGCTTGGAACCTGGTTCAGAATATAGCACGCCGTTTGTAAAGCATATCCCCAAAATGATAATGGCAGCGTTGAATAACTCATCATGGACCGTACCATATCCAATAAGGTTCTGTTTCTCATTTCGGCTACACCATTCTGTTGTGGAGTACCAGGTGCAGTCAATTAGGATAATATCCCATTCTCTACAAGATGTCCTAGAAATTCGTCGGAGAGATATTCGCCACCTCGATCAGATCGAAGTGTCTTTATAGATTTATCCAATTACTTTTCCACTTCCGCACGATACTCTTTGAACTTGTCAAAGGTTTCGCTCTTGCAGTGCATCAGATACACATATCCATACCTCGAGTAATCATCTATAAAAGAGACATAATACTAAAACCCTCCTCGTGCTGTGACGTTCATGGGGCCACATACGTCAGTATGCACAATTTCTAAGAGCTCCTGAGCCCTTGTACCCTTAGCTTCAAAAGATCTCTTAGTCATTTTACCCTCTAGACAAGACTCACATCGGGGAAGTCGTACCTCCTCCAGAGATTCCAGAGGACCGTCTTTCACCAATTTTTGAATCCTATCCTGATTAATATGACCAAGTCTTAAATACCAAAGATACGCTTTGTTAGAGTGAGAAACTTTCAACCTTTTAGAGTTATCAATTAATTCAGTGTCAAGTAATGAGTACATCTTTGGTTTGATCAAATATAGGTTTCCATCCATTCATCCAGAACAGATAAAAGACTTATTTCTATGAATATCAACTCTTTTACTAAAAGAAACTGAATAAGAATCATTTATTAAACAAGCTACTGATATAAGGTTCCTCCTAAAATTAGGAACATAAAAACAGTCTTTCAATAAAATAAACCTAAATTGATCAAAGTAAAGGTAAACATCTCCCACTGCCTCAGCCACCACAAAGCTACTATCTCCAGTCCGCAACGAGAGGCTCCTATCATGTAGACTTCTCGTTTCCGCGAACCCCTACATAGAAACACAAACATGATTAGTGGCACCCGAATCAATGACCCAAGTGTCTTTTGATTCTTCCACCAAACACGCTTCCAAGTAATGAAGTTCCTTACCTTCCTTGCCCTTGGCGGCTAGGAATTCCCGGCAAGCCTTCTTAAAGTGACCTACCTTCCCACAATGGAAGCATTTGGACTTTTTAGGGTCCTTTGGCTTCTTGTTCTTCTCCTTCTTCTTCCCGTCTGAGACAGGTGGATTAGAAGAACTAGAAGCCATTTGCTTCTTAGTTGGCCTCTTCCTCTTCCATGAGGGATTGGAAGATTCCGCCAAATTGGCCTCTCCTTTAGGTCGGACCACATCCTCATCCCTGATCATCCGCTCATAAGCCTGTAGTTGGTTCATGAGCTCGGTTAGTCCTAACTCCTTTGTCGCCAGATTGTATGCGGCCTTAAACCCCACAAAATCTTTAGACAGAGTCTTGAACACCATCTCGATCTAGGTGTTGTAGTCCAACTCAGCACCATTCTCGGCAGCCTCAGCGAAGAATCCCATTAGAGTGATCATATGGTCCTTCACCGGAGTACCTACCTTTTGCTTAGAGTTCATAATACTGGTGATAGCGAACTGTCGAGCCAAATTTTCTTGGCCTCCGAACATGTCCTCTAGATTTTCCATGATTTCCCCAGCAACTTGATAAGTCTCATGCTGCTTTTGTAAAGCACTCGCCATGCTAGCAAGGATGTAGTATCGAGCTATCTCATTGGGTTCTCTCCAATGATTATAGGCAACGGGACCTCCTCAAGTGATGTGTCAGGTTTGGGCCCAGGTGGGCATGGTTCATCCAGTACGAACTTGTGTCTCTCGCAGCTGAGAACTATTAATAGATTTCTTTTCCAATCTTTATAATTATTGCCATTCAGCTTATTTTCAGTAAGTATCGAAATGAGGGGTGTCGGTGACATTTTGAACTGAAATAAAATTATACTAGACATCATTACAAAGCCCAAGCAAATATATAGATAATTTAGCAAATAAAACATACAAGTATGTTTCTACATGAAACTTGAAAAACATGGAGCATTGCAACGATAATTCTCAGCACCTATTGCCCCAAGCCACCGAGAGGTGGTCATGGAAACAAATAGCCGGAACATGGACCCCGTCCAATTAATATATGTTGCCTTAAATCCTCCAAGGTTAAGACATATATTAATAACCACTTATTTGGCCACCAGTTTAGTTAACAGAGTTTCTACAGAAGGTTAATAACTAAACGAGTCTTGAGTGTATAACCGTTGTTTACATAGCCCGATCCACGTCCTACCAAGCCACTGAGGGGTGGTCATGAATAAGATCGTACCCGAACACGTTTTCCACATAGGAGATCCAATCTAGTATACCGGCGGCGGTAAACACCTACCGAGGGGTGTGGTCAGGGCAGAACTGACGCGAGGCGTTACCATACTTTCACATATGGATCAACAATGGAGGCCGTGGGTTTTGTTCGAAACCCTCTCCCACTCAATATTTTGAAAAATATGCAAGTTTTGACAAATTATGTATGATCAATATAGTATGAGCGGCACTCACCTATCCTATATGACATGTTATCAAATATGCATATAAAACATCCATCAATACATATTTATACATCTATGACATATCACAGAAAAAATAATTGACAGAATAACCAAGTCATGGTTCCATCCTAGAACAAAGAAAATAAAGATTAAAAATTTCATCCAAAGCATTCTTTGGGTCTTGAATTTTGTTCCATCTTCTTGTATCCATCTTTATGTAGCCTCTCCATTTATTTCTCATTCCAAAAATTATTTAAAATTTAAATCTCCAAAAATTTAAATTTCAAAGTCAGATTCCCAATTTGAATTTCAAATTTAAATTTCAAATTAAAATTTTAAACAATTTTAAACATCATGTGTAATAATACGTAATTTCAAAAAATATTAAATTTTCAATTACATATTTTTAAACATGATTTAAAATTAAATCTCAAATTTAGAAATCAAAATTTTTCGATTTTTCAACCGTCGCACCACCGCCCCCGAAGGCGGCAGCCGCCGTGGGCAGTCACCAGCCCCAAAGGAGTTGGCAGCCCCAAAGGAGTTGGCAGCCCACGGCTGCCCCCTATATGCTGCCTTGCAGGGCTGCAGGCCAAGCCTGCAGCGCCAGGCTATACGCCCAGGCTAGGCGCAGCAGCTGGCAAGCTGCACGCCCAGGCTGCGGCCAGCCTTGGGCAGGCCACGGCCACCCTCGGCTACAGGCCAATGCCCAGGCTGTGGTCATCCTTGGGCAGGCCACGGCCACCCTCGGCTGCAGGCCAAGCCTACAGCCGTGGGTGGTGTTGGTCTGCACAGGGGCTGCCGCAGCCCTATCCTGCCCGAGGGCAGGGGCTGCAGCCCCACCAAGGCCCGTCGACCTATCCCGAGGGGTCGTGTCTCGATTTTTGTGCCATATTCCAATTTACCTATTAGGATTTCCAAAAATTAATTTGAATCCCAATTAAATTGAAATTTTCCACACAATCAAAATTTCAACCTTTAAATCAAATTTAACTTTTCGAAAAAAATAAATTACGGTCTTCAATCTTCAATCTCCTCCAAGAATAATTACATAAAATTTCCTAAACCGTTTCCTGTGTACAAAAATTCTAACCATAAAAATTCTAAGAGACAAAAATTAAAATCCATGGGAAAATTACAGTGTTAATAAACTACTCCCATGGTTATATAAAAATTCCTAGATACAATTTTTCTAAATTCGAAGGAACCATAACCGATATAAACAAGCATGCTTATAATAATTCCAAAAATTAAAATAACCACATACTTTATACATAATCCACGATAACAACATAAATGAACCCTAGAATGCCACTCTCTAAATATCAAATCCATACATAAATAAAAAGACTAAGTAATTATCTAATTTATGTACATGGCATAGCCATGAGATAGCTCTGATACCAATTGTAGGAAAATAAATCAATAAAAACGTATCAGAGTGGCGCAGCGGAACGATAAAAATTTTTAGATCGTTAAATATCTCATAATGCCATATACAATAAACCAACAACAATTAAAACTCATACCTCAAGGACGCCAATCTTGCAGGAGGAGAATGACCAGAGGCTTCGAGCAACTAGCCTTCTCTACTATTCTCCAATTCCCGAATGGCTGAGTATGTGGGCACTCTGAACCTCGATTGGTATGCTAGCACTGCTAGTCTTCTTTCGACCACCTAGATCACTAAAGAACTTATTGTCACGATGAACTGTGCAACAATAAGCCTGCTCACCTGAGAGTCTGTGGTCTGAGAGAACTGGAGTGGCAGGACCTCTATTTATAGACCTGCATGAGGTGATTCTCTCAATTCGAATTGGATTAGGAAAAGATATTCTCCCTTATCCATATCCATAAAATCTGAATTTTCCATGGGAAAATCCTAACAATAAAATTTGGTTTATTTAGAATAAATCCAATCCAAATCTAAACAAGATTTTAACTAGAATTTTATCTCCCTTTTTCAACCAAAAAATCTGAAATTTCCTAGGAGATTTTCCCACCAAAAATTCGGCCACATTTAGGATAAGGGAGAATCAAAATTCCATTAAGATTTTCAAGCTTGAATCTTATCTCAACCTTATCCAAAATAACCGAATTTTCCTAGCAGATTTCCTCCATAATTTCGGCCACTTTTCAGGTAAGGGGAGAATCTAAATTCAACTAGGATTGAAACTTGAATTTTTCCCTTGAACCTTATCCACAAAAACCGAAATTCCATTGAGGATTATCTCAAAATTTCATCCATAATTTGTTAGGATTTGGATTCAAAATTCAAGTAGGATTCTAACAAGATTATCCTTTCCAAATCCAACTCAAATTCGAATTTCAAACCTTGTAGATTTTCCATAACAAATTCGAATCCCACTTGGACTGTGATTCACAATTTGAATTTCAAATTTCAAATTTCAAATTCGAATTTCAAATTCGAATTTCAAATTCAAAATTCAAATTTCAAATTTCAAATTTCAAATTTCAAATTTCAAAATTCAAATTTCAAAATCCATAAAACGGCTGTGTTTCAAATTCTTGTTCTCATGGATAATTTTCTACAACTCTAATCCAATCTCAAATAAAATCATGCTAACTTTATTTGGAGTTCGAATAATTGTGTACTCTATTATCCAAAACAAAATCTGAATCCAACCGGAGAGAATCTTGTCTACCATCCTAATCCTGTGTCATCACCATCCATGCATAATAAACTAGTCAATAGCATACACAAATCAATTTGCCAAACGTTAAGGAATTATGTGGAGCTAGTAGAGGGACTGATTGGACATATATAATCGGGCTCCTGCAAATCCGTATGATCATCATTCTTTACCGAACAACTCAATCATATGATCACTAGTTTCAGAGTCACACCACTATAAACCTGAAACTGAACTCCCAATTATATACCGTATTACGTAAGCCTGTGACGAGCTACTATCCAATGACCTTGTCATATATGCAAAACCCTCATATGATATCCATGATCAGCCTCAGGTCAAAGTCCATTTAATCCTACTGATCAGGCTATCTTAAAGTTCCATTATACTACCGAATTAAGAAAATGATTATTCACCATTTATGAATAAGAAGTCATCCGCCTAGCAGACGACCCAAGGCCTTGTCCATTTTCACATTCAATATAATGCCTTTAAGAGGATACCTTTAACTCCTTAGAGCTATGATTCCGATATCTGCAAACAAACCCTTCATCGTATACAAGTCATGCACCCAACGAACCGGTCTATAAGCTTACTACCTCTGAGACGCTTTAGCCATTGGAACATCAAAGTACACAAGTCATATACATGAAGTAGTTCATTTACTCAGGATTAAGGTTATTGCACAATGAACGTCAAAAGCAGATTGATCCACTCATAGCGGACTACATAGATTAATCACGCTTTAGTCCCGGTCTAATATGTCACCACCAAGTAACATATCTATGTCTCTATTTGGGAGTCCAGCTCCAGACAGTCAAGACAAACCGTCCCCTCCAAGGCTTTAGACAACATAATAGTCTTAACATGAGTTAGATGCTCGGTCTAACCCCATAGACTACAGATCATAGTTTAGACCGCTAACTTTAGAACATTGTCTTCTCGCATACAAAAGTCCATTGCATGCAACGTTCTAACAATTTTAACACAAGCAGTCAGTGAGCCATATTTGCTTACAATTACTTTAACATGTAAATAAGACGAGGATAGATAGCAACGTAATGAATAACCTCTATATATAATTTTATTATCCAGTTCAAAATGAATACATCAAAATGTCTCTAATGCTTAGGGCATTTCCTAACAAAATTTTACCGCATAAAAATGCCAGAATTCGAGGGAACCACATATCCCGTTGAGGCTGATGACTGGCTAGCCGACATCCAGGTGATCTTGGACCTCATGGGATTGACAGAGAGGGAGAAAGTATTGTGTGCATCCCTTGGCCTATGCAAGAGGGCACGGCAATGGTGGAAAACAGTGGCCATCAGAAAAAATGTCAATGAAATAAGTTGGGTAGACTTCATTGACGAGTTTAAGGAAATGTATTTCAATGACGAGGTCCTAGCAGCCCAGTAGTACGAGTTCAATAACTTGTGTCAAGACAGTATGACCATGATGGAGGCAGTCAGGAAATTCGATCAGTTAGCCCGACTTTACCTTGACCTAGTGTCCATTGAGAAGGAAAGGGTCAGACGGATGCTGAAGATGTTTAGGACAGACATTGCCGTCCAAGTTTGCAGCGGTAACCATGGGCCCGCAACAGTGGTAAATGCATTAATAAGGCCATCCAAGCAGAATATTGGTTGGCTTAGGACAAGGAAAGAAAGGCGCAGATCTTCAAGGCTAGAAGAGAGGAGAAAACACAGGCCAAGCAGACCAAGGGGAGATAGAATCCTGAATCACAGTATAAAAGGTAAAATATGGGAGCCAACCAACATAATAGGCAATCCCACAATAATAACAAGAGAAAGGGAAACCAGAGTAACTAAGGGTCGCAAAGGAACTTCCCCCAGAAAAAGAATAACCAGGGAGGAAATGGCAATCAACACTCGCCATGCCCAAAGTGTGGAAGAAATCATCCCGGAGAGTGCAAATAAAGAACCAGTGGTTGCTACATATATGGTAAGGAAGGCCACTATGCCAAGAACTACCGTTCCAACCTGCAGAGTCAACAAGGCCAAGCCCGCACCACCAGTGGTCAACTACATGCCACCCAGACTAGGATCAAAGGTCCTTTGATTGCTCAGGGAAGATTGGAGGCACCAGACGCTCGGGAAGAATCTATGCCTTAACCAGAGATGATGTGGAAGCTGGAACATCGACTATAGTGACAGGTCAGCTTTCTATCAGCAACTCAGCTACTTTGGTTTTATTTGATTCTGGAGCCACACATTCATTTGCATCCTTAGAGTTTGCTAGGAAGATAGACAAGAACCTAGATAGAATGGAACAAACTTTTTGAATTGCCCTTCCCTCAGGGGAAGTTTTGTTGTCTAATTACTTGATACATCACGTGCCAGTAATTATTTGCAGGTGAGAGTTAAGTATTAACCTGATCATCCTCGATATGTACGACTATGACGTAATTATGGGAATGGAGTTCCTCACCAGGTATAACACCGTCATAAACTGTCGAAGATGAAAGGTTACCTTTGAACCAATCAGGCACGAGAAGTTTGTCTACGAGGGGTTATCATTAAAGCGGCCAAAGATGATGATTTCAGCAATGAAGGCCCATAAATTGTTATCCAATAGATGCACCGGCTTCCTAGCGCATATAGTGGATAAGACCCAGGAAGTAAAGATAGGTCCGGATAGTGTCCCGATGGTTCTAGAGTTCATGGAAGTGTTTCTAGAGGATCTTTTAGGGCTTCCACTTGAGCGCAAAATATCGTTTGAGATCGAGCTCCTACTAGGATCAACCCCTATCTCCAAGGCCCCATATCAAATGGCCCCTACAGAATTAAAAGAACTCTAGGCCTAGTTGAAGGAGTTGATGGACAAAGGTTTCATCCAACAGAGCTATTCACCTTGGGGAGCACTTATTTTGTTCATGAAGAAAAAGGATGGAATGCTAAGGATGTTCATAGACTACAGGGAGCTGAACAAGATCATGATAAAGAACAAGTATCCGTTGCCACAGATTGATGATCTGTTCGATCAGCTCTGAGGTGCTGTAGTATTCTCGAAGATTAACCTACGCTCTGGGTATCATCAACTATGAATCAGGGATGAGGATGTACCCAAAATAGCTTTTCGAACACGATATAGACATTACGAGTTCCTCGTTATGTCATTCGGACTAACTAACGACCTAGCGGCCTTCATGGACCTGATGAACTAGGTATTCAAGGACTTCTTAGATAAGTTTGTCATTGTGTTCATCGATGACATACTTATATATTCTAAGACGAAGGAGGAGCACGAAGAGCATTTAAGGGCCATCTTACGCAAACTAAAGGATCATTAGCTGTATGCCAAATTCTCCAAGTGTGAATTTTGGCTAGAGAAGGTCTATTTTCTTGGCCACATAGTCTCCAAGGAAGGAGTATCAGTAGATCCTACAAAGGTGGAGGCAGTTAGCGTATGGCTAACATCAAGAAATGTAACAAAAATTCACAGTTTCCTAGGACTAGCAGGATATTACCGATGCTTCATAAAGGTTTTTCAAAGCTGGCTACTGCATTTACAGCACTCACCAAAAAGGATAAGAAGTATGAGTGGATCGATAAGTGTGAAAGGAGCTTCCAGGAGTTGAAACAAACACTCACAAGTGCCCTAATCTTGACCATTCCAGATGCTAGTGAGGGAAACTTCATGATCTACAGTGATGCATCCAAGATCGGGTTGGGAGCCATGTTGATGCAAAATGGTAGAGTGGTCGCATACGCTTTCCAGTAACTTAAGGACCATGAGAAGAATTACCCAACACACGAATTGGAGCCAGCAGTGTTCATTTTTGTGCTTAAGATTTGGAGGCACTACTTATATAGTGTCAAGTGTGAGATCTATATAGACCACCAGAGCCTCAAGTACATTTTCACGTAAAAGGAGCTTAATATGAGGTAATAGAGATGGTTGGAACTGGTAAAGGATTAGACTGTAAATCCTATACCGTCTAAGAAAAGCCAACAAGGTGGTTGAGGCGCTAAGTAGAAAGCATTCCTCATTGCTTATGGCTGTTCGTGCCTTGCCGGAAGCATTACAAAAGGAGCTACGTAGCAGCAAGATCAAGATTTTAGCAGGGAGGTTATCTGAAATGACTCTCCAATCGATGCTCCTTGAAGAAATTAAAGCTGGTCAGGGCCTTGATTCGTCCCTAAACAAGCTCCGAAAGGAAGCTACGGAGGACCAAAGTTTAGAGTTCAGAGTCTCTAAGGACGGCGTACTCGATTATAGAGATAAAGTGTGTGTTCTGAATGATGAGGAACTCAGGAAGCGAATCCTTTCAGAAGCTCATGAAACACCATATTCTGTACATCCAGGGGAAAATAAGATGTACAAAGACTTAAAGGAGAGTTTTTGGTGGCCAGGAATGAAAAACGACGTCGCCAAGTTCGTTGTAAGATGCCTTACATGCCACAGGATTAAGGTAGAACATCAACGGCTGGCAGTAGAACTACAGAAAATCCAGCTACTTGAGTGAAAATGGGAGCAGATTACAATAGATTTCATGGTCAGATTGCCTAGGACGTCAAGTGGCAATGACGCAATCTGGGTAATTATGGACTAATTAATGAAATCAGCTCGATTTCTAGCTATGAGACTGAGCTACTCGGTAGAAAGACTAGCCAAAATATATATATAGCTCAGATAGTGAGATTACACGGAGTACCGAAATCTATCATTTCAGATCGTGACGGACACTTCACCTCCAGGTTTTGGCAGAGCGTCCAAGCCTCATTGGGAACCAAATTGAAGTTTAGCACAACCTTTCATCCTCAGACTAACGGTCAATCCGAAAGGACCATTCAGACATTGGAGGATATATTGAGAACGTGTGTCCTAGACTTCAAGCGAAACTAGGACCAGAAGCTACCTTTAATCGAGTTATCATACAATAATAGCTACCATTCCTTGATTGAGATGGCACTGTATGAGGTACTCTATGAAAGAAAATGCAGATCTCCAGTTCATTGGCATGAGACTAGAGAGAAATATCTTAGCAGCACAAACTTCATTAAGAATACGATAGTAGATGTGAAGCTTATACGAGAGAGACTAGATATAGTACTTAGTCGCCAAAAAAGCTACGCAAATAAACGACGCAGACCCCTCGAGTTTCAAGAAGGAGACTCAATTTTTCTCAAGGTAGCACCCATGAAAGGGGTGATATGCTTTGGGAAGAAGGGAAAACTGTAAGGACCGCCCCATTCATGTAACCTAAATTCTATAAAATGATAAATTGAGGAATGAATTTAGGTTAATTTGATGTATTTAATGCAAAATTGATAAACACGATTAGGTACACGGCCGTGTACCACTCAGGTAGAGGAATGTGTTTCCAAGACACAGCCGTGCTGAGTAGTCTCAACTGGTACACGCCCATGTAAGAACTCATGTAGAAGACCACGTATGGAGCTGAGAGACATCGTAAAGACTCTCATAATGCATGAAACCTAAATACTATATAATAAGTAACTGGGTTGATCAAATACAGTATATTTTCTAGAGAAATAGTTTAAACAAGCACAATAGTGTTTAGTTATTATTCATGCAATGAAATGGGTGGTCGACAGTGAAATCGGTCCACCCTATTATATGTATATAAGTGTATGAGATATGTAGTATCAGGAAACTAGTCCAAAAGACCATTTCCTTACACAAGACTGGTGAATAAATCACCAAAAGACCGAACATCTGAGTACAACAGTAATAAGAAACCCTAGCAGGGGTACAATATCGAGAAAATGGTCTAGATGACCTCTTCTCATCAAGAAATCGATAAAATCGGAGTTAGAATGCTTAGACTAGTCAGTTAGATAGAAAATAATAAATAGTGAATAGTAGAAAATGCAGTGTCAAGTTAATGGCCAAGACAGCCTTAATTTGACCTAAAACTGATATATTGACAGTCAGCAGGCTCAATCTGGTTAATTGAGTATAAAATGAGAATTTTTATTTGAGAGATATGCAGTATCTGGAAGAGGGTCAAGACGACCTTTTCTCATCCCGGAACTGATATATTTAGACTTAGAACATCCAAATTAGTCAATCGGACACGTAACATGTTTTTCGAGGCAGAATTACACAGATCTTGATAACTAGTCTAGACAACCACGGACACACGTAAAACTGATAAAATTGAAATCAGTACATCTGAATTAGTCAAGAGAGACTGTGTTTGAAATTTCACACTAAAACTCCTCATTTTGCATGCGCAAGGACAATACAATGTAGACACAACCACAATATAGGAAAAGAATAGTAAACTAGTACAGAATAGGCTTTTAGACAGTATAGACCAACTAGCAATGATCAATATAAAAATCGGATTTAGAAAATCTGATTTGTGGGTAAAAATTAGAACACTGCTGAGAAAAGATCGAACACCACAGTAGAAAACTTGACTGTGAAGAGAAGCAAATGCAGATGAAATTTGGCCTTAAAAACCTTGTGACTTAGCTAAAACCCAGCTATTTTTAGCTATAAAAATAACCATAAAATGTAGCATTAAAATAAGGGACAATTTTATGACACATTTAATTAAACAATGTTAGACTTTCCATCACATTCTATCACTAAAATTTTTTAATCTCCCCTCCTTTAATGTAGTAGCTTCCTCGGTTTTTGAGCATTGAAAAGGCAACAAATTTGTCCCCAAATTAGCATAAGATTGGGTTGATTAAGTGAGCTTAAGTTTGGTTAATTTTACTTAGGTTTGTTTATAAAAGGGTGACCAAGGCTTTAGGTGTTGTTCTTTCATTTTTCACACCCCAAAAACACAACTCCTTTCCCTCTCATTTCTCTTGCTGTAGTCGATCACCCCCTTTAGCCAAAACCACCATTTTTCAAGCCTAAAACCAAGCCAAAAGTTTATCAAAATCCAGCCCCCTCAAGCTTGTGATAGGAGATTTTAATCCCAGCTATTTCAAGTGCACCAAGGGTAAGTTTTTTTTAACCTATCTTGGTGAATTCTAGTTATTGTTTTGGTTTGAAATTAAGAGGAAAATTTTTGGTGTCTTGCTAGCATAAACTGACCTCAACCTCTCTTGGTTTACATGGCAATTTTGTTCACCAAGACTTTGACTCAGATTTGTGCTTGGTTCATAACACAAGAGGTAAAACTGAAACCCTTTTTAGAAGTCTAGTTATTTTTAAGTTTTGGATCAAGAGATTTATGTGTATTTGTTTATGCAAATGGGTTGTAATAAGTTTATTTTGAGCCCTTAGCTTTCCATTTCTTAAGTTATGCAGTTGTGTGGTTGTGTTTACATTTTTACGAATGGATGTGTCAACATGTGAACATGAATGTTTTTTTTAGGTTGCTGGACACAATCTATCTCCAAAAAAAGGCCACAGTTTTTGGCCATTTTGACCCCCTTATAGTCTGAATTTGGGATTTGGTAAAACATGGAGTTTTAGGTAAATTTCGATACGGTCATTTTTGCATCAAATAGCTTTTGGCCAACGACGATACTACGATAGGTTTTTTGAGTGGGTTTCATTCGATGCCCAAAACTGGGACAAAAAATCTGAGCACTAGAAATTGTCCTAGGTTTCATTAAAAATGGACCACTTAGAATCTGAATCAGATCTCAAGCTTAACATGAAAGTTGTAGATCTCATCGAAATCTTTAAGACGACTTATGCGTGTTTAAAAAATTTGGCTGTTTCGGGCCACAAACAGAGCTATTTTCAAAATAGCGTAAAACTGAGATTTTTGCCAAAAAAAACTAGGCACAAGTAGCCACGGACTTAGTAAGAATAGGACCTATTCGAGTTAAATTTGAGCTCCAAGGTGAACATGAGGATTGTTCATCTTGTTTAGGATGAAAAATTTTATGTTCGTCAAATTTACAAACGAAGTCGTTTCAAATAAGTTTTTAAAACTGTTTCGATAAGTGGTTCAAAAACTACCTTTAAAATGCAACATCAAAAATGTATTCTACGCCTTTAAAATAAAAATGTGATTCTAATCAAACGGCCCTACCTTCCAACAGGGTGATAAGGGGGCAGTTTCAAAGCACATAATTTTCCTAAAAATTTTATAAGGCAACCAAAATGATTTTCAAAAATAACTAAAACTATGTGGGTAGCCTGGTAGGCTACCACACCAAACAAGCAATAGTAGCCCAATAGACTACCTAGTTAATGACGTGTGAGGCAACCAGTCAGTTGATTGGTCAGTAAACTAGTCAAGGACCGTGTTTGAACGATACTATAAGGAACGACAATTAATCTATTAGGTAGACAAGTTAATCAAACACGATAGAAGATAGACACCAAATCCCCAAAGTAGACCAATAGGGTACCGATGGGCCTTGATGCCGCATAGAAACACAAGTTACAATCACTAACAGTAATAGTGACCTAAGAACGACATTAATTAATTTATTGGATAATAAATTAATTAACCACATATCGAGAAGCAAACTCTCAAGAGTGAGAGAGAGAGTTAGTACTGAAGGCTATCAGTACCATATATTAGTCACTAACGGTACTAGTGACTCAACGACCAATATTAATGAGATGCATTATTGATGATAGGTAGTAACTTGTGAGTTGATTAAGGCGAGAGTACAAGTTTGCATGCAAACTAGGTAAGTACAACTCTGCTTACAGTAGGAATAAAATGAGTTTGAAATGATGATTTTACAGTATGTTAAGTATGCACACCATGTACAAGTTGTTGCATCCATGTATAAGAGCATATAGTTTCACAGTCAGGTAGATTGATGAAAGAACAAATTAGAGGCCATGCATCCCCATCGCGTAAGATTAGGGGATAGCCTAATAGAGTATGTGGCATGATCAAATAAAGAAATGGGAAAGATGAGAATAAGGGTGTTAGTATAACAGGCCAAGGCCCACAAAATCTAACGAGCTGAGACTCATAATGTATAATAGGCTAAGGCCATAAAATATATCTATAACGGGCCAAGGCCCAGGATCAGGGGCATTCTTGATGATCCACGTGTAGTTAGGTATTGACACACAGGCCCTAAGTAGACATAAGAAAGAAAAAGAACATTAAAGCATAAGATGAGCATAATCAGACCATGCATTGTTCACGATATAGTTCACTGTGCTTCCATTTACAGTAAGATGCATTCAGTACATGATGTTTCTGTTATGCATTCAATATGTTATGATTCACTATATGATGTTCTGCATTTGGTGATATGTGTTGTTCTGATATGTGGAATGTCTCAGTGAGATGTGTTATTTATGACATGCTTATATGGTTTTAAGTATGTGCTATGTTTTAAACAAGTTCTGCGACTAACATGTTGTACTTGCTAGGTGTAAAGCTCACGGAGTGTGTTCATGCTTTAGGTAAGCGTCCCATGGCTTAAACCACAATGGGTGATGACTGCAGCGGAGGCGGATGTGAGGGCGAGGTTATAGACACACCATAAGTTAATCTTCCGCACAGCTCGAGAAATCAGTATTTTTAAATAGTAACAGTTAATTAGTATTTTTGAATAGTAACTGTAAATCAGTATTTTTGAATAGTAACGGTTAAACAGTATTTTTGAATAGTAACAGTTAAACAGTTTTTTTGAATAGTAATAGTTAAACAGTATTTTTGAATAGTAATAGTTAAACAGTTTTTTTGAATAGTAAATAGTTAAATAGTTTTATAAGTATGTATGCATAATTGAACTCCCAATAATTTAGACTTGGTATTTTCGAAAGTATACGTACATGAATAGTAAATACGTACGCATAAAAAAATCCTTAAAATTAAGGTATCTAAGTGAATAGATTTTAAGTACATATTAATGGTTTGCAAGAAAATATAAGTATCAGTACAAGTAGTAGTTTTTAGTTGACGGTCTGGGCCACTCAGGACACGGGACGTCACTGTTGGTATCAGAGTAGTATCCTACCACCCTACCTCACATCGCCGCATGCCTGCCTCATCTATCCAAGTAAGTTAGCTTTTATTCTATAGTATTTGTATGTAAGTTGACGTTTAAGTATGATAAGTAGCTATGGCTGTGCCAATAGAGCTTGTACCAGTGGAACTTATGCCGACAGAACTAGTACCAACGGAATCTGTGTAAATAGTTACAGCATTGGTAGGACCTGCACTAGTGAAACCTGCTCCCGTAGGCCCTTGCCAAACACGCGAAGACCGTCAGGTAGGTAAGGCTTTCACCGCCATGCACCCAGACCGATATGATGGTCGACATCCGCATGAGCTTCTGTCCTGGATCAGCTGCATGGAAGTCATCTTTAGGATTTGCCATGTTCCACCTCACCTACAGGTAGACTTGGCTAGTAGCAGACTAGAGGGACCGGTTATTGCCTGTTGGGTGCAGCATTGTGGGGGTAGAGAACCGATTATATGTTGGGAGGATTTCTGTCGAGACCTTATCAACAACTATGGACCGCCACCCATTGAAGAGAGAACTCAAGCTAAACGGGCTCAAGGAAATAAAACCCTGAGCTGCAGCACAGAGTAAGGAATATGGGAACCAGCCGGAACAACAGGCAACCTCACAACAACAACAAGAAGAGGAAGAGAAACCAGGGCTACACATACCCGACGTGCCTGAAATGTGAAAAAAGGCACCCAAGGGAGTGCAAGTGGGGAACAAGTGGCTATTTCATTTGTGGCAAGGAAGGTCACCTCACCTAAAACTGCTATTTCAATTTGCAGAGCCAACGGAACCAAGACCACACCACAAGTGACCAACTCCACACTGCTCAAACCAGGATCGGAGGCCCTTCAATTGCACCAAGTAGACTGGAAGCCCCAGATAACTAAAGCAGAATCTTTTCTTAGGCTTTGTACATAGGCATGTTGGGAAGTAGTAGATTGCTCCTACTAGACCTATCCTAATATGTCCTTTTGAGACTATGTATCGGGAAGTGGTTGCCACTCCCAACAGACTGAAGTTGTGTACCTATATTTAATATGAAAGGCAATACAGTTTTGCCCAAGGATTTAGATACAATATTTTCATGCGTAAGTAAGAAGGAAAATGATAGGTGACGTGGTTTCCTAGTATGGAAACGAAGGAACTATAAATCCTTTTCTACTATATGATAGAGTTCAAAAGATATCATGATTGGAACGTATACGCAAACAACCCAGGCATCTCGAGAGGATAAGTTGATAGCACAACTCATGGCTAGGCGATGAAATGATAGGAAACCCGCAGCGTGAACTAAACCAGCTTAGGGAACAGTTGGGCTAACAAACCATGGGCAGTAGCGGTGCCAGTCTAGGAGACATCAGCAATCTTAGAGACTTCAAGGGGGGTGAGCAGCTTCCCCAGCCCAGGGATTTTTGCGAGGGCAGGAATTTCCTGCATCACCACAGCACCCCCAGCAATAGCTACTCCTGTAGCAACCAACGCTCTTCTGCTGACCCCCTTAGGGAAGGTGATTTATACGAGAAATTTCGACGCATGAAGGTGCTAGAATTTAACGGAACCACTAACCCTATAGAGGCTAATGACTGGCCAATGAATACTCAAGCAATCTTCGATTATTATAGGGCTAACAGATAGAAAGGAAGTGATGTACACATCCTTCACCCTGTGCAAGGAAGCACTCCAATAATAGAAGACAGTAGTGATTAGAAAGAACATTAGCAAGATGAGCCAGAGTGACTTCATTGAGGAATTAAGAGGGATGTACTTCAATGAAGAAGCACTAATAGCGCAGCAAGACAAATTCAACAACCAACACCAAGGTGGCATGACTAACATAGAGGCAGTAAGGGAAATTGAGCAGCTGGCTCGACCTTGCCCAGATTTGGTACTGACTAAAAAAGAAAGAGTCAGAAGGGATGGTGAGATCACTATACATAGAATCACGACCATGCCGTGCTAAGAAATTGTTCAAAATAGGAACATGGATTGCCACCTGAGTTATACCGATCTTCAGGGTTAGTTGTCTACTAAGTTTTGAGTAGCAAACAATACTCTGCACTCCATGAGAATCTTAGGACTGGTTTCATGTTATCAAAATGATACCCCAATTGTATGCCATTGATCAAGATAACTGAGTGCTGATGGCTATCGATATCTTTCTGGAAGGTACTCTAGTGGGTATTGAGATTCTTATGACTAGGATGAGCTATTAACTGGGTCAAGTTTCGCCATACCATGATCGAGCAAATCACCAAGAGGAGTCCAGCATCAGCCCCAGTTTTTCTTTATGGGCAAGCGGGGAGGTGAAATCACTTAATTTCCCTAGAGTTGCGATATACAGGAATCTGTTCATCAGACTAAGAGACTGCAGCCGATGTCTAGTGACACAATTCTAACGTATGCTGTGCGCTATGAGGAAATTGATATGGACTTCTACAACACATGTTGAAGAAGGCTCATGATTAAACTAAGGCCGAGCATCAGCCGAAGCACTTGAGGATGTTAGGGGAACCCATGGAAGAGCACAAACTAGCCCCTTCATCTCCCGAACACCTCTTAGAGGTAGAAGGCAAAGACGACAATGATAAGGACCATGAGAAGAACTACCCTACTCATGATATAGAACTAGCAGCGGTCATTTTTACACTCAAGATATGGAGGCACTACCTGTACGGCATTAAGTGTGAGATTTACACGGACTACTAGAGCCTCATATACATCTTCACACGGAAGGAGCTCAACATGAGGTAGCGAAGATGGCTAGAACTGGTGAAGGATTATGACTGTGAAATCCTATATCATCCACGAAAAGCCAACAAGGTGGCCGACGCGCTGAGTAGAGAGTACTCTTAATCACTTATGGTTGTACATGCCTTGCCAAAAGCACTACAAAAGGAGCTACGTAGTAGTGAAATCGAGTTTTTGACGGGAAGGATGTCAGACATGACCATCCAATCGACACTCCTAGGAGGAATTAAGATTGGTCAGGACCTTGATTTGTCCCTGAACAAGCTCAAAAAGGAGGTAACAGAGGGCCAGAATATAGAGTTTAGAGTCGCTAAGGACGACATACTCTATTTCAGAGATAGAGTATGTGCTCCGAAAGATGAAGAACTCAGAAAAAGATCCTTTCGAAAGCCCATGAAATGCCATACTCTATACATTCGGGGCGAACAAAATGTGCAAAGACTTGAAAGATAGGCTTTAGTGGCCTAAGAGGAAGAACGATGTCATTGAGTTTATTGCAAGATACCTCACATGCCAGAAAATTTAAGTAAAACATCAATGGCTGGCTGGAGAACTATAGAAAATTGAGCTACCCGAGCGGAAATATGTGACGACCAGAGATTCTAATAGTGTAACTTAGTTTAATCTAGGGTTTTCTATGAGTTCTGTAAGCAAGAATGTAAAGAAACACTATATTTGTAATTAGACAAATTATAGTGTTGATAGTAATAAATAGATGTTTTGGAGGAATTAAAATCTCCAAAAATGAGTAGAGAATAAAGTATATGAGTAAGAAAGTGATTTCGGGCCAAAACACTAAAAAAGGAGTAGGTTCGGTATCCGAACAGTGTAAAGATAAGAATATGGCAAGTCAAAGTAAGAGCACAGTAAGAAAAGTAATTTAGGGTTTTTAGGAGTTTTAAGACAGTATTAGAATAATTTGACAGTATGGATGGCTAGATAATCCTCCAGTATGTCACCCCAGAAATTTCATCATTTTCGGTAAAATGATGAAGCATTTTAGGGCCAAAGAAATCAAGAGATTACCCTAGCTAAAACCTCAGGATACTAAAGGATGGAAAACTTCGTCATTGATTTTTAGCCCGATGATAGTAGAATAAGGTAAACCGATCACACAGGAGGCATCAGAAACCCGCCTATGTGATTTTGGTAAAGTTTGGTTCGGTTTGACTTTTGGTCAAACTTTGACCTATGGATTAATTGGATGACATCATGGATGATGTCATAATTAAGAATAAGAAAATTAGAAGAAAAAGGGTGGTAGGTTGGATGAATGGTTAAGATTAAAGGTAGGTAAGATCAAGGGCTAAGATTAAGCCAAAAATGCAAAGTTGATTTTTTAAAAAAATTTTGTGGATAAGGGCTGAAGTAGGTCGGTTTTGCAGCTGGAAAAGCAGCCAAAATAATTATATTTTGACCATAAAAAGTTTGCAAATAAACCCTTAAAAGTTGCTAGAATGTCCCTAAAGAAAATTGCTAAAAAGCCCTCCTTTTTGGCCTCCCTTTTAAAAACGTTTTTGGCTTCATAAAATCAGAAAATTTTTCTGAAATTACAGTGCCTTTGCTACCCTTTGAAGCCTTGACTCTCCCCCTTCATTGAGCTTAAGTTTCTTCAAAGTTTGGTGTCAAAATCTTAAGCAAAGTTCTTCCTAAGCAAGTATTGAGTAATATAGCAAGGTAAGCTTGAAATTTCAAGTTTTTCTTTGGTATTTTGAAGAAGAAATCCGTGGCTATGTTGAGTAGAAAAGAATGAGAAAAGTTTAGTTCAAACTTTGTTGTTTAAGGTTAATTAGTTGGCATGATAGTTAAAGAGTAATTTAGAAGCTTGAAACAATAATTTTTCAAGGTTAATTAGTTCAAGGAATTTCAAGTTTGGTTTAATTAAATTGTTGTTTTAAAGTGTATTTTGATATGTAAAACAACTAGAAAGAAAGCTTGAAAGCTTAAAACCAAATTGGGATTCGGTTTGTTTCAAGAAAAAACCGTGTATGTTACTAGGGTTTGGAAATAATTTTGAGTGGGCTTTGGTTGATTTAAACACGTGTGTTGATGTGTAAAATGTTTAGAAAGAAAAGTTAAAAAGTTTGAAACAAAATTTTGTAAGAGTTTTCTAAAGAGAAACCATGTATACCTAGTGTGAAGAACATGTAAAAATCATGTAATTTTAGTGTTGTGGTAAGTTAGAATGATGTAGAAGATAAGCTTGTGCAAGTGGTTGAATTGAAAACCAAAGTTTGGTTAGGGTTTAGCATAAAACCTGTGGCATCCAAGTGAGATTTCAACAAGAATTTTAGTTGGTTTTGGTATTGAATATGCCTTAAAAACCATGTTTATAAGTGTAAGAAAGAATGTTTGAATGAAAGAAAATTTTGGTGTTGGAAACCTAGACTAAAACCATGGCCTAAGTGATTGAAAAACAAAGATTTTGTGTATGAATTATACAATGAAAGTGTGGAAAGTTTTTACGTAAAATTTTAGAAACTTTTGCGTAAAATAGGCCTCTAGTATAGTACGTGACAGGTTTAGATTAGAATAGATGGTTTTGAGGCGTTTCCTAAACGCCGGAAACCTAAAATTTAAGTGGAAATGCTGCCGAAATTTTTAAAGCGGCATTAAGGGTATTTCAGGAAACGAGCGATAAAAATTTGCTCAGAAATCAAAACCGAGATCTCTCGATACCTTAGAGTTTAAAGTAAGAAAGTAAATCTAGCAGAATAGTAAATCGACCCCTAAAATCCAAAATGCCGAGAGGACGGGAAAAAAAAAAAACGTCAAAGGCGTTTTAGGTAACAAGGGTAAAGTTTAGGGTCGGGATGAAAATACCCAAGCCCCTCGAAGACCTAAGTTAGGAAGAGAATAAGGAACGTTTTTAAGATTAGTGAAAAGCTTGTTTGAAGCTCCGAAACGCTAGAAAAACGAGCCACGACATCAAGGGTCAGAATAGTACCACCCGAGGGACGGGTGACAAGTAAATGGTGTAATTACAACAATTAAGTTGTAAAAATTTACCGAAACTTAGAAAAGATTGCTTTAAGATTTTAGGGACTCAGAAAATCCCGTTTAAGTACCAAAATGAGAATGTTACGACCCCGAGACCCGTTAGGAGCAAAATGGTCATTTTGACCAAAAAGTCTAGAAAAGTCAAGAAAGAGGTGTTAAACCCTCCAGTTAGCTATTTTATGGTTCTCAGACTTAGGGAACCTGGTCTAAGTAGAAAAATAGAAATGTCCCCTGGCCCAGTTACTTTTCACGTGCATAGCACTATTCATGTGAATAGTATTATTCACCGTTGAAAGTTACTATTCACCAAGTTTACCAAAATTTCTGAAATGCTCGGAAATGGTTGCTAGAGCCCTAGAAAAGTCTAAACAGAGTCACTAGGATTTTAAATGTCATCATAAGACTTTAATTAAGATTTTAAAAGCTAAAGTTCAGATTTTAGTATAATAAAATCAGTTAATGAAAATGTATTAACTGATGACATTGTGTCTTTAGGAAACTCAACTAGAGACGGGCAAAGGAGCTTGATGGACCCACAGAAGTTTACACTAGCACAAGTGCTGTAAGTGCATACATTTAATTGTCTATTCACGAATTGACTTGCCATATAGTTGTATTATATATATACATATTTAAGTTATTCAGTTTGTGACATGATACTAACATGTTCACGAGAATAGTTAAGCAAGATCAGATAAAGAAAAGAAGAATAAGATAATTCAAATAATAAGACTTAAAAGTTAAGGTTGGCGCACCGGCCTCTCCAGTTTTGAGGTTCAAAGATAGCCTCCACCCCAGTTGTGTGGCGCTGCTTCGTTAATAATGAGGTAGTTGATGGCTTGACTTGCTACCTATAGGTAGTAGTCCAGAGATGACCTTAGGATTGATTGGTGGGTCGCTTCCCTGATCCTCTATTGGTCTACACGCATTAGGTACGTCCAACCACGGGCCCACAAGTGAAATATTAAGCAAGATAAAGTAAAGCAAAGAAAAGAAAGAGATAGAATAGAAAGAATAAGTAAAGCATCGGAATAAGCAAATAATTGGTCATAAGTTGGCTAACCCTAAGTGTGGTGCATTCAGCTTATTTACTTGTATGTTTGTACTTACTGAGCTTTAGCTCATGAGTCTATTCGTGATGTAGGTAATAAAGGTAAGTAGCCAGCAATATGAAACAAGAGTCACGGACTGGCAGGCAGATCCCAGCGATGTCATGGACGGGTTATGGTTTCGTTTCGCAGAGTTCCACTATAATCAAAGTGTAAAAGAAAGAAAGTGTAATAGTGAAGTATATGTATAAAGATAAGACAAGAATGTAGTATGTTAAGTAGTGAAACAAGCTTATAAGTATTTTTTATTTTTACGTACTTTAAAGTAACAGGACCGCAAAGTATATTTTGGGGAAAAATATTAAGTAGTACGCATATATTTATGTATACACGATTTCAAAGAACTAATAGTTTCATTCAGTTAAGTTTAAAAAGAAAAAAAAAATATTCCTAGTTTTTCAAGTACCAATCTTTTAAACCCCTAAGGAAAAAGAAAGTCATAAAGACAAGCAAGCTAAGTAAGTAGAAGCAAAGAACAAAGAAATCAAGCAAGATAAGGTGGATGACCCAAGCTAGAGGGATCACTCCCACAAAATAGGAGCAGATTACAATGGATTTCGTAGTCGGATTATCAAGGACTTCAAGCAGCAATGACGCAATCTAGGTAATTGTGGACCAGTTGATGAAATCAGCTCGATTTTTAGCTATAAAGCTGAGCTATTGAGTAGAAAGGCTAGCAGAAACGTACGTGGCTCATATAGTAAGGCTGCACGATGTACCAAAATCAACCATTTCAGATCACGACAGATGCTTCAATTCCAGGGTCTGGTAGAGCATCCAAGCCTTATTGGGAACCAAGTTGAAGTTCAGCACAGCTTTTCATCCACAGACTGACGGTCAGCCCGAGAGGATGATACAAACATTGGAGGATATGCTGAGAGCTTGTGTCCTAGACTTCAAGGGAAATTGGGACTAGAAGCTACCATTAATTGAGTTCTCATACAACAACAGTTACCATTCCTCGATTGGGATGGCACCGTATGAGGCACTCTACAGAAGAAAATTCAGATCTTCGGTGCATTAATACGAAACCGGAGAGAAACAGCTTACCAGCACGGACTTCATCAAGAACACAACAATAGATGTAAAGCTAATACGAGAGAGGCTAGATACAGTGCACAGTCGTCAGAAGAGTTATGCAAACAAATGCCGCAAATCCCTTGAGTTTAAAAAGGAGACTTTGTCTTTCTCAAAGTGGCTCCCACGAAAGGGGATGGTGGCTTACAGGTTAGCCTTTCATCCGAAAACTGGCTTCAATACATAATGTCTTTCACATCTCGATGCTGAAGAAATACATGCCAGATAGCTCCCACGTTTTGAGCCAAGACCCTGTCGACCTAACATATGAAGAGAAACCCGTGTAGATTTTAGCCAAGGAGAATAAAGTCCTTAGGAATAGAGTTATTCCGCTTACAAAAGTGTTGTGGCAGAACTACAATATAGAAGAAGCCACATGGGAATGGAAAGAGGATATGAAAAGAGACTTCTCGAAACTATTCTAATTTTCGAGGACGAAAATTTTGTAAAAGGGGTAGGTTGTAAGGACTGCCCCATTCATATAACCTAAATTCTATATAATGATAAATTGAGGAATGAATTTGGGTTAATTTGATGCCTTTTAGAGCAAAATTGATTAACACGGTCAAGTACACGGCCGTGTAAGAGGCCGTGTACCGCTCGGGTAGAGGAACGTGTTTCCAAGACAAGGCTGTTCTGAGCAGTCTCAACTGGTACACGCCGATGTAAGAACCCATGTAGAAGACCATGTATGGAGCTGAGAGCCATCGTAAAGACTCTCGTAATATGTGAAACCTAAATACTATGTAATAAGTAATTAGGTTGATCAAATACAGTATATTTTCTAGAGGAATAGTTTAAACAAGCACAGTAGTGTTTAGTTACTATTCGTGTAATGAAAGGGGCGAGCGACAGTGAAATCGGTCCACCCTATTATATGTATAAGTGTATGAGATATGCAGTATCAAGAAACTGGTTCAGATAACCATTTCCTAACACAAGACTGGTGAACAGATCACCAGAACGCTCGGACCGAACATCTGAGCAGAACAACAATAAAAAACCCTAGCAGGGGTACAGTATAGAGAAAATGGTCTAGATGACCTCCTCTCATCTAGAAACTAACAAAATCGAAGTCAAAATGCTCAGACTAGTCAGTTAGATAGAAAATAGTGAATAGTGAATAGTGAATAGTGGGAAACGCAGTGTCAAGTTAATTGCCAAGACAGCCTTAATTTGACCTAAAACTGATATATTGTCAGTCAGTAGGCTCAATATGGTCAATTGAGTATAAAATGAGAATTTTTGTTTGAGAGATATGCAGGATTGGGAAGAGGGTAGATGACTCTTTCTCGCCCTGAAACTGATATATTTAGACTTAGAACGCCTAAGTCAATCGGGCACCTAACACGTTTTTCGAGATGGGATCACACAGATCCTGAAAACTGGTCCAGACAACCCTGGTTGGATGTAAAACTGATAAAATTGAAGTCAGCACATCCAAATTAGTCAAGAAATACTGTGTTTGAAATTTCGCATTGGAACGCCTCGTTTTGCATGCACAAGGACAACATAGCGTAGACATAACCACAGTATAGGAAAAAAATAGTAAACTGGTATAGAATGGGCTCTTAGATAGTATAAACCGACTAGGAATAATTAGTATAAAAATCAGACTCAAAAAATCCGATTTCCAGATGAAAATTAGAACACTGCCGAAGAAGGACCGAGCACCGCAGTAGAAAACTGGACTGCGAAGAGAAGCAAATACAGATGAATTTTGGCCTTAAAAACTATGTGCCCTTAGCTGAAAACTAGCTATTTCTAGCTGTTAAAATAACCCCAAAAATTAGCATTAAAATAAGGGACAAGTTATGACTCATTTGATTAAACAATGTTAAACTTTCCATCACATTCCATCACCAAAATTTTTTAATCTCCCCTCCTTCAATGCAGTAGCTTCCTTGGTTTTTGAGGTTGAAAAAGGTAGCAAATTTGTCCCCAAATTAGCATAAGATTGGGTTAATTAAGGAGCTTAATGTGACGGCCCGCCCTACGTAGGGTTAAACAGTACTATTACAGTCAGTCACTGTTGCCAATTGCAATAGACTGTAACCACTTGGGTCGTCGGCAACTTACTTTTAACTTGTTTCTAACTTATTCTGATACCATCTGTAATAGCTGGTATCTTACTTTTAACATACTTTCTTTAACATGCTTACTCTACTTCCCATTTGAACATAAAAATATGGAATAAATTTTTTTTTTCTTTTCTTAAACTTTACTTGGAAACTGTACCGTCGTAAAACATTTACTATAATAAATATTTTACATTGTCTTAACTTCATTTACATTATAAAACATCATTTTAATACTCTTTTAAACAGCTCAGCGGAAGACTCATAGTAGTACCATAACCCTCACCCAGTCCCTTGGCACATGCAGATTCCATCCGTCATCCATCACTTGTCTTATCTTCGTGCAGGATGCTTACCTGCAACATAAACAAACTTGTGAGCGACAGGCTCAGTAAGTTCAAACATACATTCATGACAAAATACTAACTCATACCTTTTGGATAGAACATGTCGATGCCAACTATGGTATCAGAACATGAACATACATTATACTTTACTTTCAACTTCATATATAACATATTCTAACATTGAGAGAACAATCTCAACGTTCTTTTAGCATAACATAATTTAAACATAACATACAGGATGTATGCTTAACATCTTAAGCATAACATACTCAACATTATACAAAATATTGTATACACATATCAACTTAAACACAGCATACTTAATGTATGCTTAAACATCACAGATACACTTAAAATTGTATAACTGACTTATGCATATCAATTTATGCATAACATAGCATATGCACACATGTTAGTCGCATTATGCTTGTTTACTTTCATTCTTTCTTTCATGTCATACTTTCCTTTTTCTTTTCTTTTCTTGCTAAGCATATGCACACATATTAGTGGCATTATGCTTGTTTACTTTCATTCTTTCCTCTTCTAGCTTTTCTTTGCTTTTCTTTACTAAGCTTTACTTTCTCTTCTTTTCTTTTCTCTTCTTAGCTTTACTTTCTTTTCTTTTCTTTACTTTATCTGCTTAATCTTTCACTTGTGGGCCCGTGGTTGGACGTACCTAGTACGCGCAGACCAATAGAGGATCAGGGGAGCGACCCACCGATCAACCCTAAGGTCATCTCTGGACTACTGACCTTATAGGTAGTAAGTCATGCCATAAACTACCTCATTATTAACGAGGCAGCGCCACACTTCTGGGGTGGAGGCAGGAAGTTAAGCCATAAACTACCTCATTATTAACGAGGCAGCACCACACTTCTGGGGTAGAGGCTATCTGGGAACCTCACAACTGGGGAGGCCGGTACGCCAACCTTAACTTTTAAGTCTTATTATCTGACTTATCTTATTCCTCTTTTCTATTTCTGATCTTGCTTACTATTCTCGTGAACATGTTAGTATCATGTCACAAACTGAATAGCTTAAATGTATATATATATATATAACACAACTCTATGGTAAGTCCATTCGTGAGTAGACAATTAAATGGCTGTACTTACCACATATCATACTTAGACATAATAGTCTATTCATATTGCAGTCAACTAAGTATTCGAACTTACTACATAGAACACATAACACATAACATGTCCAGTTCATTTATGTTGCAGTCAATTAAATGTTTGAACTTACAAATACTTGCTAGCATCTCTTTTCTCGCTTCCTTGGTCCGCAGACGTCTCTTCATATTGTCTGGCGTGGATCCCTATAACCGAAATAATAACGGTTATTTTCTATGCTTCTTTCATGTATAAAACTTAATAAAACGTAAAAATTCTACGTTTCATTTCTCGATCATAAATTTAAGGATCTAATATCCCATTTATAACTTTTCTGCTAACTTTTAGTAAAATTACTATTTTACCCTGAGCTTTTGGCAAAATTACCATTTTTCCCCTAATGGGATTTTTCTCATTATAACCTTACTTTTCTTTGATTCGCAACTTAGCTTTGGCCCTTATTTACCATAATTTCTTGGTTTACTATTTACCGACCCTCGGGTGGTACTATTCTGACCCTCGAGCGTTAATGCTCTTTCTCGGGTCTAGGTCACCGAAAGGGCTCAGGTTTCCATCCCGACCACGTTTTTACCCTTCGGTTCTTAAAATACTCTTTTGTGCCGTTTTCAAAATTTCGGCAGCATTTCCGCTTAATTTTTGGATTCCCAGCGTTTAGGAAACGCCTCGAAACCATCTAACCTCGTTCTATTCTACCACGTACTATACCAGAGCCTATATTTTTACGTAAAAACTCAACTTTTTACGTAAAAATCTTTACATTTTTCACTTTTTCTCATTTGACTATTTTTCATACACATAGTCCAATTTTCTTACAATTTCACATTCCAGAATACATAATTCATATATACTCATTCCAAAAACATTAATTTCAGGAATGGAGGGACCGAAGTCACTACCGGAATCGTTCCACTGGTGATCGAACGAACTGTTCGATTTCGTGCGGACAAACTTTAATTCTCCGTTCTTTGCCTTTGAGACTCCATCTTGCAATTCTGACGTCGCGGATGTGTCCGGAACATCGAAAATAGGCCAACGGGCCATTCTTAAATTTTTGGTCTCCGGTCGCCGTTGACCGGCGTTGACCGCTGTTGACCGGCGGTTGACGGCAGCGACGGTGGCAAATGAGTAGCCCATCTTGAAGAACTCGACGAGAGGAATCCATTGGTGACCTCAATTTCATGTTTGGAGGCCCCTATTGTCGGAAAATTCCCTCGAAAACCGCGGTCACGGCGGCGACGGTGGAACTCCGCCGTGCCGGACCTTTTTCCCAAAATTGGTTGAGGGCTTTTGCTCCCCTCAGCCCTGCGGTCATTTCTGCACCAACGGCGCACTTCAACTCGGCCGGAATCGGGAGTTTCGACGGCGGCTCCACGGCGGCGTTTCACCGAATTTTTCGAAGCTTGGCCGGCTCGATTCCGCCGGTGTTGAGGCAATCGGTGGCATGGGTTTTGCTCCTCTCTTCACCACGAAACTTTTGGGACCGGTTTCGTGGCAAACGGTGGCCGGACGGCGGAGATATCACCGGTCGAATTTCTCGGCTCCGGCGGCATTCGAGCGGCGCGTGCGGCGGCGTGCGGCGGCTGTTCCGTCGAGTCGACCCACCGTTGGACTCAGCTCGGTGAGAGCTTTCCAATGACACCGGCGGTGTCGAAAACGGACACCGTTTCCGATGGTCGGTTACTGTTCATTTTCGGGTAAGGGGAGGAAAGAGAAAATAAGAGAAAGTTATGGGCTTATTTCTTAAATTTCAGATTTTTCGCCCTTTATATACTTCTTCGCCCAAAATTTCAACATGGGCTATCCTGACTAATTTGGGCGTCCTGAATCCAAATATATCAGTTTTATTTTCATCTGAGGTCATCTTGACCAGTTTCCGGTACTGTGAATTCTCGATCAAAAATTACCTTTATGCTCAATTAGCTAATTTGAGCATACAAATAGGCTATACTGACTAATTTGGACGTGCTAAATCCAAATTTATCAGTTTCAACTTCATTCGAGGTCATCTCGATCAGTTTTCAGGATCTGTGTGATCCCGTCTCGAAAAACGTGTAAGGTGCCTGATTGACTAATTTGGGCATCCTGAGTCTAAATATATCAGTTTCATATCAAGAAAATGTCATTTTAACCAATTTCTTGATACTGGATATTTCCTGATCATCACACTTAAGTTCGGTTAATTTTACTTAGGTTTGTCTGTAAAAGGGCGACCAAGGCTTTAGGTGTTGTTCTTTCTTTTTTCACACCCCAAAAACACAATCCCTTTCTCTCTCATTTCTCTTGTTACAGCTGACCACCCCCTTCAGCCAAAACCACCATTTTTCAAGCCTAAAACCAAGCTAAAAGTTTACCAAAATTCAGCCCCCTCAAGCTTGTGATAGGAGATTTTAATCCAAGCCGTTTCAAGTGCACCAAGGGTAAGTATTTTTGAACTTATCTTGGTGATTTCTAGTTACTGTTTTGGTTTGATATTAAGAGGAAGATTTTTGGTGTCTTGGTAGCATAAACCGACCCTCAACCTCTCTTAGTTCACATAGCCATTTTGGTCACCAGGCCTTTGATTCAGATTTGTGCTTGGTTTATAGCACAAGAGGTAAAACCGAAACCCTTTTGGGAAGTCTAGTTATTTTTAAGTTTTGGATCAAGAGGTTTATGAGTATTTGTTTATGCAAATGGGTTGTAATAAGTTTATTTTGAGCCCTTAGCCTTCCATTTCTTAAGTTATGTGGTTGTGTGGTTTGTTTACATTTTTACGAATGGATGTTTACACATGTGAGCATGAACATTTTTTTTAGGTTGTTGGACACAATCTGTCCCAAGAAAAAGGCCAAGGGTTTTAGCTATTTTGACCCTCTTAGGTTCCGAATTTGGGATTTGGTGAAACATGGAGTCTTAAGGAAATTTTGATATGGTCATTTTTGCATCAAATAGCTTTTGGTCAAAAACGACATTGCAATAGGTTTTTCGAGTAGTTTTCATTCGATGCCCAAAACTGGGACTAAAAATCTAAGTACTAGAAATAGTCTCAGGTTTCGTTAAAAATGGACCACTTAGAGTCTGAACTGAATCTTGGGTTCCACATGAAAATTGTAGATCTCGTCAAAACCTTTAAGACATTCTATGCATATTTTAAAAATTTAGCCATTTCGGGCCTCAAACAAAGCCATTTTCAAAATAGCGTAAAACTGGGATTTTTGCAAAAAAAACTGGGCACAAGTAGCCACAGGTTCAGTAAGATTAGGACTAGTTTAAGTTAGATTTGAGCTCCGAGGTGAACAAAAGAATTGTTTATCTCGTCGAGGATGAAAAATTTTATGTTTGCCAAATTTACAAACGAAGTCGTTTCAAACAAGCTTTTAAAATGGTTTCGATAAGTGGTTCAAAAACCACCATTAAATTGCAACATCAAAAATGTATTCTACACCTTTAAAATAAAAATGCAATTTTAATAAAATGCCCCCACCTTCCAACGGGGTGATAAGGGGATGGTTTCAAAGTACATAATTTTCCCAAGAATTTTATAAGGCAACTAAAATGATTTTCAAAAATAACTAAAACAGTATGGGTAGCCCGGTAGGCTACCACACCAAACAAGCAATAGTAACTCAATAGACTACCTAGTTAATGACGTGCGAGGTAACCGGTCAGTTGACCGGTCAGTGAACTAGTTAAGGACCGTGTTTGAATGATATTGTGAGGAACGATGATTAATCTGTCAGATAGATAAGTTAATCAAACATAGAAGATAGACACCAAATCCCCAAAGTAGACCAATAGGGTACCGATGGGCCTCGGTACCACATAGAAACACAAGTTACAATCAATAAAGGTAATGGTGACCTAAGAACAACATTAATTAATTAATTGGGTAATAAATTAATTAAACACGTATAGAGAAGCAAACTCTTAAGAGTGAGAAAGAGAGTTAGTACCGACGGTAATTGGTACCATATATTAGTCACTAATAGTACTAGTGACTTAGTAACCAATATTAATGAGGTGCATTATTGATGACAGGTAGTAACCTGTGAGTTGACTAAGGCGAGAGTACAAGTTTGCATGCAAACTAGGTAAGTACAACTCTGCCTACAGCATGAATAAAATGAGTTTGAAATTATGATTTTATAGTATGTTAAGTATGCATACCATGCACAAGTTGTTGCACAGCATGTATAAGTGCATATAGTTTCGCAATCATGTAGATTGATAAAAGAACAAATTAGAGGCCATGCATCCCCGTCATGTAAGATTAGGGGATAGCCTAGCAGAGTATATGGCACAATCAAATAAAGAATTAGGAAAGATGAGAATAAGGGTATCAGTATAACGGGCCAAGGCCCACAAAATCTAAAGAGCTAAGGCTCATAATGTATAACAGGCCAAGGCCATAAAATATATCCATAACGGGCCAAGGCCCAGGATCAGGGGTGTTCTCGATGATCTACGCGTAGTTTGGTACTGATACACGGGCCCTAAGTAGACATAAGAAAGAAAAAAGCATTGAAGCATAAGATGAGCATAATCAGACCGTACATTGTTCACGATATAGTTCACTATGCTTCCATTTACAATAAGATGCATTCAGTACACGATGTTTCTATTATGCATTCAATATGTTATGATTCAGTATATGATGTTCTGCATTTAGTGATATGTGTTGTTCTGATATGTACAATGTCTTAGTGAGATGTGTTGGTTATGACATGCTTATGTGGTTTTAAGTATGTACCATGTTTCAAATATGTTTTGTGGCTAACATGTTGTCCTTACAAGGCGTAAAGCTTACAGAGTGTGTTCATACTGTAGGTAAGCATCCTATGGCTTAAACTATAGAAGTTAGATACCAAATTCCCAAAATAGAATAGTTAGGTACCGATGGACCTCGGTATCATAAAACAATACAAGTTATAGTCACTAACGGTAGTAGTGACCAAAAAATGATGTTAATTAATTTATTGGGTAATAAATTAATTAGCCATGATTAGACAATCAAACTCACCAAAATCGAGTAAGTTAGTACCGACGACAATCGTTACCATGCATTAGTATCCACTTTAGTCACTAACGGTATTAGTGACTTAGTAAAAGTATTAATGGAATACGTGTTGATGGCAGGTAGTTACCTGTAACATGATAAGGGCGAGAGTACAAGTTTGTTTGCAAACTAGGTAAGTACAACTCTGCCTATAGCATGAGGAAAATATATTTAAAGTATTGATTTTTTTTACAATAAAAATGACTTTAAGATAGGTTTTCGAGGTAGTTTTCAATCGGAGTCCAAAACTAGGACTGAAATCTTGAGCAACAAGAATAGTCTTGGATTTTTATTAAAATGACCAAATTAGAGTCCGAATTAAATCTCAGACTCAACACGAAAGTTTTAGATCTCGTAGAAAACTTTAAGACGACTTATGCAAGTTTTAAAAATTTGGCCGTTTCGGGCCCTAAACGGGATAGTTTTTAAACAAGCATAAAATTGAATTTTTTCTAAAACTGGGCACGCATTTTAGCCACAGGTTTTATAAGTTTAGGACCCGTTAGAGTTTGATTCAAGCTCAGAGATGAACACAAAATTGTTCATCTCATTGAGAACTAAAAGTTCCATGTTCACCAAATTCACAAATTAAATCGTTTGGAATAAGTTTTAAATAGTTTTCGGTAAAATGGTTCAAGAGCCACTTTTAAATATGAACACCAAGATGTGTTTTTTTAAAACAAGAAATGTGTTCTTTATAAATAAGAAAATGGTTAAAAACTCAAATTTATGCTCGAAACAAGAAAATGGTTTAAACAAGAAAATGTGTTATACAGACTCGATCGTTTTAAGCAAGTTTTACGCAGCCTTTCCAAAAAGGGTTCAAAAACCCTTATCAAACAAACACCAAAATGTGTTCTCTCCCTTTTAAAATGGAAAAATGGTTTTAATAAAACACCCCCACCTTCCATCGGGGTGATATGGGGACAGTTACAAAGAGCATAGATTTTCCCCAAAAATTTTATAAGATTTCTAAAACTGTAGAGGTAGCTTGATAGGCTACTACATCAAATACATAAAGTAACCTGACATAGTCAACGATGCGTGAGGTAACCAGTCAGTTGACTGGTCAGTTAACTAGTCAAGGACCAAGTTTAAACAGGATAGTAAGAGACGGTGATTAATTTGTCAAGTAAACAAATTAATCAAGCACGATTAGAAATTAGATACCAAATTCCCAAAGTAGAGCAGTTGGGTACCGATAGGCATCGGTACCATACAACAATAAAATTTATAGTCACTAATGATATTAGTGGCTCAGTAATAAGTTTTAAATTGGTAAAGGTAACCCGATAGGCTAAGCAGTCTATACGTGAGGTAACTGGTTAGTCAACAAGTCGGTTAACCAATCAAACTCGAGATAAGAAGGGGTAAATCAACGTTAATTAATTCATTAGGTAAATACATCTATTAACTACGATTAAAAAATCAAACTCTCAAGAGGAGAGCAGTTAGAACCGATAGGGATTGGTACCCTACAATGATATAATTTTATCAGTCACTAACGACCATAGTGACCTAAGAGCAAATTTTAACAGAAATGCATTATAATTACAGGAGGAGACTTGTAAATTGATGAGGTGAGGTACAATTTCGATGCAGATCAGGTAAGTACAACTCCGCCTATAGCATGAATAAAATGAGATTAAAACGGTGTTTTCAATCTATGTTAAGTATGCAAATGGTGTTGATGATTGCACAACACAGCATGTTTTATAATCACGTTAGATTTATGAATAGTATAAGTTCGATGCCATTACATCCCTACCGCGTAAGATTAGGGGATAGCCTAAAGAGCTTATGGCATATCAGACATAATTCCAAAATTGGGTAATAAAATAAAAGTGTCGGTATAACGGGCCAAGGCCCACAATCTATAACGAGCTAAGGCTCACTATGATCACAGGCATTCCTGATGATACATGCGCAGTTTGATATTGACACCAGGGCCCTTCAGATAAAAAGAGATACTGAATAATAAAGCATAAATTGAGCATAATCGGTTCATGCATTGTTCACAATATGCCTTAGCTATAGTTATAGCATGCTTCCAGCTATAGTTGATATGCATTCAGTTGTATGATGTTTTCTATTATGCATTCAGTTATGTGATGTTTCAGTTATATATTCAATTATGTGTGATGCTTTGGATTTGATAGCCTAGAGCCCTTGCGGCCCCGAATCGTCATTTAAAACTTCTCCTACTTGCTTTACTTTTAAACTAAACTTACCTGAGAACTATTCTTGCTTACTTAAAGAATAGTTGCTTAACTTATCTGGCTTGAAAATTGATACTCAAACTTACTTACTTTGATTCCATAATTTTAAGGATATATATTTATATATATATGTATGTTCTACTATTTATATGCATACATATACTTTACAAATACAAAGGGTCTAAAACAACCGAAGTTCAATTTTACATACAAACTTATGAAATTATTTAATTGGTTACTACTCAAAAATAAAATGTTTGTTTAATATTGTGCGGAAGTGAACACTTGCGGTGGTATCCACAACCTCATCCTCATATCTGCCTCTACCGCCATCACCATCCATCAAGGTTTAAGCCATAGGTCACTTACCTACAACATGAACACACACTATGAGCTTTACGCCTAGTAAGTACAACATGTCATCCACAAAACATGTTTAAAACATAATTAATACTTAAAACATATAAGCATGTCATGTATACACAACATGTACCATGCACTGAAACATTCTACATACTGGATGCAAATCCAAAGCATCACACATAACTGAATACATAACTGAAACATCACATAACTGAATGCATAGCAGAAAACATCATGTAACTAAATGCATATCTACTATAACTGGAAGCATGCTATAACTATAGCTAAGGCATACCGTGAACAATGCATGAATCGATTGTGCTCATATTATGCTTCATTATTCACTATCTTTTCTTACTTTGCTGAGGGTCTGTGTATTAGTACTGAACTATGTGCGGATCATCGAAAACATCCATGATCATAGTGAGCCTTGCACTCGTGGGCCTTGCACCCATTATGTATTAAGAGCCATCGGTTTAGGCTCGTCATACTTGAACTAAAAAACCTCTTCAAGCGGGAGAGGCCAGTATGACACGCTTAATAATTACCCAATTATTTATCTGATCAAGCCATATGCCCTATTAGGCTATCCCCTAATCTTACGTGATATGAGTGTGTGGTATTTAACTCATGTTTTCATTAATATTTGCGATTATGAAACTATATGCTCTTATACATGCTATGCAACAATTATGCATGGCTTGCATACTTAACATAGCGTAAAATAACACTTTAAGTTCATTTTTGCTCATGCTATTGGCGGAGTTATACTTATCTGATCTGTAGGCAAAACTTGTACTCTTGCCCTTATTAAATTACAGGTATTTACCTATCATCATAACGTACACCATCAATACTCATTGTTGAGTCACTAATACAATTAGTGACTAAAGTAGCTATTAACGTACGTTACCAATTGCCGTCGGTACTATCTTGCTCTCTTTTTGGAGAGTTTGATTCTCTAGTCATGGTTAATTAATTTATTTACCCAATAAATTAATTAACATTGCTCTTAGCTCACTACTATTATTAGTGACTATAAATTTCATTATTGTATGGTACCAATGCCTATCGATACCCAACTGCTCTTATTTTGGGAATTTGGTATCTAATTTCTAATTGTGTTTGATTAATTTGTCTACTTGACAAATTAATCAGTGTTCCTCACTATTTCATTCAAACTCGGTCCTTGACTGGTTAACCGATTAGTCAACTGACCAGTTACCTCACGCATTATTAACTAGGTAGCCTACCGGGTTACTTTGCTTATTTGGTATGATAGCCAATCAGGCTAAATTTACCGTTTTATTTATTTTTCAGAAAGTTGTTTTAGAAGTCTTATAAAATTTTGGGGGAAAATACATGTTCTTTGAAACCATCCCCATATCACCCTGTTGGAACGTGTTGGCATTTTAACAAAACCAATTTTTCATTTTAAAAGGGAAAGAATACATTTTGGTGTTCATTCTTTAAAAGTGGTTATTGAACCGTTTTATCGAAAACCGTTTAAAACTTGTTTAAAATGATTTAATTTGTGAACTTAGTGAACATAGAACCTTTAGTCCTTGACGAGAGGAATAATCTCGTGTTCATCTCGAAGCTCAAATCACACTATAACGGGTCCAAAACTTATTAAACCCATGGCTAAAACCGTGCCTGGTTTTAGGAAAATTCCAGTTTTACACTTATTTAAAAACGACTTTGTTTGGGGCCCGAAACGGCCAAATTTTTAAAACTCACGTAGGTTATTTTAAATGTTTCAAGGAGTCTAAAACTTTTACGTTGAATCCAGATCTAGTTCAGATACTAATTTGGTCATTTTTATAAAAATCCAAGACTATTCTTGTTGCTCAGGATTTTAGTCCTAGTTTTGAACTCCAGTTATAAACTGCATGAAAAACCTATCTTAGAGTTATTTTTGGCCAAAAGCTATTTGACGTAAAAACGACCATAACAAAATTTCCTTAAAACTTTGTATTTTACAAAATCCCAAAATCGGACCATAACATGGTCAAAAATGGCCAAAACCATGGCCTACAAACTGGGGATAGGTTGGTTTCCAGCCAACCCTAAATGTCCATTCACATATCCATCTACAAAAACTTAAAGCTCAAGCATACAACCACAAAATACATAACCAAAATGCTAAGGGCTCAAAATAAAGATTATTATAACCTATTGCTCAAATAAATACACGTAAATTTCCTTGATCAAAATTTAAACGAAACTAAACCTTAAATAAGATTTCAATTTTTACCTTGTGTGCTATGAACAAAGCATAATCTGAACCAAGGGGTGGGTGACCAAAACCATGTGGTCCTTAGTGAAAAAAGGGTTCGACCTTTGCTAGAAAGGAAACACAAAAATTTTCTTTTATCATCAAGCCAAAAGAAACTAAAAAAACCACAAAGATTGGTTCTAGAACCTTACTAAAAATAACCTTGAAATGGCTTGGGTGGAAGCCTCCTAAAACAAGCTTGAATGTGGCTAATTTTTGGTAAAGTTTTGGTGAACTTTGGCTGGGTTTCTTTGCTGGGAAATGGTCAGTTTTTGGGCTGGGAAGGAGTTAGCTGCAAATAAGAAAAGAAAAGGAGACATGTTGGTGTTTTGGTGTGCAAAAAGAAGAAATGATACCCTAGACCAAGCACATCCTTTTATAAGCAATTCTAACCCAAAATTAATCAACATAAAACTCACTTAATTAAACCAAAACTTAGCTAAATTGGGGAACAAAATTATGCTATAGGCCCCCACAAAAACTGATGGCATCCTTGGGAAGAAAGAATGGAAATGTTGCATTAATATGTATGAAAAGCAATAGTGACTTGCCCTCCACTTTCGCTTATTTTATTCACACTTAACGAAGACCTCATTGACCATATCAACTTAGCTTAAGGGGTAGGGGCTGATTCGGCTGCTGGCTGCCCTTGAAACCGATGGGGGCTGAAATTTTGAAGCCAAATTGCATTAAATGCTAGGCTAAGTCATGTTTCAACTATTCCTTATTTTAATCCCATGTGTCATAAGCCTAGAAGAATATTTTAAGGCAACTTTTAGGCTACTTTGCAGCCTTCTTTTTCTGATTTCTACAGCTGTAGCTCATGGTTTTTAAGTAGGAAATTTATCTGCAAATGCTTCTCTTAGTAGTCTAATTTCAAACAGCGGTGTTCGGTCCTTTCCCGATGATGTTCTAGATTTCGACCAAAATTGGATTTTCTGAATCCGATATTTATACTGATAATTCCTGGTTGGGTTGTAATGCCTATGAGCCAATTTTATGTCTATTTTACTATTTATTTCCTATACTATAGTTATGCCTGTACTGTGTTGACCCTGCGCACGCATAACGAGGTGTTTTCGTGTAAAATTTCTAACACAGTCTCTCCTAACTAATTTGGACATGCTGATTTCAAATTTATCAGTTTTACGTTCATCTGAGATCATCTAGACCAGTTTTTGGGATCTATGTGACCCCGCCTCGAAAAATGTGTTTTGCGCTCAATTGACTAATTTGAGCGTTCTGAGTCTAATAATATCAGTTTCGGGCTGAGGAAAGGTCGTCTTGACCCCTTCCTGATACTGTATATCTCTCAAATAAAATTTCACATCTTGTACTCAATTAACTAAATTGAGTCTGCTGACTGTTAATATATCAGTTTTATGTCAAATTAAGGCCGTCTTGGCCATTAACCTGACATTGCACATATACTATTCACTATTTTCTATGTAACTAACTAGTCTGAGTGTTTTGGCCCCGATTTTGTCAGTTGCTGGCCATGAAGAGGTCATCTGGACCATTTTTCTTGATGTTGTACATCTGTCAGGATGATTATCACTTCTGTGCTAAGATAACCAATCTGAGCATACCGATGACTTGCTCACCAGTTCGGTGTCAAGAAATGGTTGTTTGGACCGATTTCTTGATACTGCGTGTCTCACATGCACATACACATAATAGGGTGGACCGATTTCACTGTCGGTTACCCCTTTCACTGCATAAATAGTAGTTAAACGTTAGTCTACCCGTTTAATTCATTTAACTAGAAAATATACTGTATTTATTAACTTAATTACTAATTACATAGTAATTAGGTTTCATGAATCATGGGAGTCATAGCAGCAGCTCTCTGCTCAATGCACGGCCTTCGACACAGGCTCTTACACGGGCGTGTATCATGTAACACGAGCGTGTGTACTCTAGACACGGCCCTGTACCAGTTGAGATAGCTCAACACACCCAGTTCCTGGAACACAGCCTCTCATACATTCAACAGTCTGAGCGATACATGGCTAATTACACGGCTGTGTATCCGATCATGTTCTTCAAACTTGTACCAAAAAGCTTCAAACTACTTTAAATTCATTCCATAATTACTTATTACATCGTAATTAGGTTCCACGAATATGGGGGTCATTACATTGGATTTGCATCTAGTATGTGGAATGTTTCAATGCATGGTACATGCTATATGTACATGACATGCTTATACGTTTTGAGTATGACTTATGTTTTGAACATTTTTGTGGATAGAACGTTGTAATACTGGTCGTAAAGCTCATAGTGTGTGTTCATGCTGTAGGTAAGCGACCTATGGCTTAGACTCCGATGGACAGTGATGGCGGCAGAGGCGGATGTAAGGTTGAGGTTATGGATACCACTGCCAGTGTTGACTTCCGCACAGTATTAAACAAACATTTTATTTTTGACTAGTAACCAATTAAATAATTTCATAAGTATGTATGTATGATTGAACTTCAGTTGTTTTAGACCTTTGTATTTATAAGGTATATGCATGCACATAAATAGTAGAACGTTCGTATATATATAAAAAAAATTCCTAAAACTATGGTATCAAAGTAAGTAAGTTTGAGTAATAGTTTTCAAGTAAGTTAAGTATCAGCAAGTTTTAAATGACGGTCTCGGCCACTCAAGGGTTCAGGCTGTCTCAGTTGGTATCAGAGCGGTATCCTGCCACCCTACCTCACTTCGCTGCATGCCAGCCTCATCTGTCCAAGTAAGTTAGTTTTTATGTTATGGTATTAGTATGTAAGTTAACATTTAAGTTATTATATGTGACCATGGTTATGCCAATACAGCCCCACCAGAGGAAACCCTCATTTCGAAGAACAACATGATTCGAACGCGAGCACAGACAACCCAAGCATCCCGAGAGGATGAGTTAATGGTGTAACTCGCGGCTATACGAGAAATAATGGAGAATCAACAGCACGACCTAGACTAGCTTAGGGAGTAGATAGGTCAACAGAACCAAGCACCACAAATAGCAGGGGTGCCAGCACAGGAGGCTCCACCAACCTCAGAGACTTTAAGGGAGTGAGCAACCTCCCCAGTCTAGGGAGCCTTGCGAAGGCGGCAATCTCCTGCACCACCACTAGCCCCTCCAGTAATGGCTACTCCTGTAGTAGCGAATGTGCCTCAACTAGCCTTTAGGGAAGGCAACTTATACAAGAGATTTCAATGCATGAAAGCACCAGAGTTCGAGGGAACCACTAACCCCGTAGAGGCCGATGATTGGCTAACAGACATCCAAGTAATCTTGGATTTTATAGGGCTAACCGATAGAGAGAAAGTGATGTGTGCTTCCTTTGCCTTGAGGAAGGGGGGGCGTCAATGGTGGAAGACAGTAGCGATCAGAAGAAATGTCTTTAATGTGATCGCCCGAAGCCCTGAGTAGCCCGGATCATCAATTAAAAACGACTACTTATATTGATACTTATACTTACTCGCAAACCATTAATACTTGCTAAAACTTATTAACTTAGATACCATAATTTTAGAGATATTTTTTTAGGGCGTACATATTTACTATTCACGTACGTATACTTAAAAACATAGAGTCTAAATCATTGGGAGTTCATTTATACATACATACTTATAAACTTGATATTCTATTCATATATACTGTTTACTGTTTCAAAATATGCTGTTACACAAACAGTGTAGAAGTTAAACTCGCGGAGTATCCATAACCTCACCCTCACATCCGCCTCTGCCGTCATCATCACCCATTGATGTTTAAGCCGTAGGACGCTTACCTATAGCATGAATGTACACTATGAGCTTTATGCCCAGTATGTACAACATGTCGTCCGCAAAACATGTTTAAATCATAATACATACTTAAAACCATATAAGTATATCATAAACCAACACATCTTACTGAAACATTCCACGTACTAGAATAATACACGTCATTGAATGCAGAACATCACATACTGTATGCATGACAAAAAACATTGAGTACTGAATGTATATCTACTATAGCTGAAAGCACAATGAACTATAACTAATGCATACTGTGAAATAATGCATGGTCCGGTTATGCTTATTTATGCTTCAATATTCTTTTTCTTGCCTATGTCTAGCTCCGGGCCCATGTGTCAGTACTGAGGGCATGCAGATCATCAAAAACACCTGTGATCACTTAACTTAAGAGCCGTCAACAGAGGCTCATCTTATCTTACTTTAACTTGAAAAACCTCTTCAACGGAAAAGGTTGTTACGACATGCTTTATTAAATTTCGTCTTGTTTATCTGATCTGGTCATACACTCTACTAAGCTATCCCAAATCTTACGCGATAGGGATGTATGGCATCTAACTTATTCTTTCATCAATCTACGCGATTGTGAAACTATATGCTCTTATATATGCTGTGTAACAACTTGTGCATGGTATGCAAACTTAACATACTGTAAAAATCATCATTTAAAATCATTTTTCTCTTACAATAAATAGAGTTGTACTTACCTAGTTTACAACAAACTTGTACTCTCGCCTTAGTTAACTTACAGGTAACTACCTGTCATCAATAACGTATCTCATCAATAATCTTGCTGAGTCACTAATACTATCAATGACTAAAGTAGATACTGCATAAGGTACCGATAGCCATCAGTACTAACTCGCTCTCCTTTGGTGAGTTTAATTCCTTATACTTGGTTAATTAATTTATTATCCAATAAATTAATTATCGTCGTTCTTAGGTCACTACTACTATTAGTGACCGTAACTTGTATCATTGTAGGATACTGAGGTCCATCGGTACCCAACTGTTCTACTTTAAGAATTTGGTATCTAACTTATATCGTGTTTGATTAAGTTGTCTACTTGACAAATTAGTCATCGTTCCTCACTATATCATTCAAACTCGGTCCTTGACTAGTTGACTGACCATCAACTGACCACGTTACCTCGCGCGTTGTTGACTTGGTAGCCTATCGGGTTAATAAGCTTGTTTGGGTGTGGTAGCCTACTGGGTTACCTCTATTGTTTTATTTTGAAAATTTTCTTGGTTGCCTTATAAAAACTTGGGAAAAATTATGTGCTTTGAAACTATCCCCTTATCACCCTGTTGGAAGGTGGGGGAATTTTATTAAAACCATATTCTTATTTTAAAAAAGGTTAGAACACATTTTGGTGTTTGCATTTTAAAGGTGGTCTTTGGACCACTTACCGAAACTGTTTTAAAAACTTGTTTAATGACTTAGTTTGTAAATTTGACGAGCATAAAACTTTTCATCCTCAATGAGATGAACAATTCTTATGTTCATCACGGAGCTCAAATCAAACTCTAATGGCTCCGAAACTCACTAAGCCTGTAGCTACTTATGCCCAGTTTTTTGAAAAGTTTCCAATTTTATGTTATTTTTAAAACAACTCTGTTTGATGCCCGAAACGGCCAAAATTTTAAAATACACATTGTCTTAAAGGTTTCGATGAGATCTATAATTTTTTGTTGAGTCCAAGATCTAGTTTGGACTCTAAGTGGATCATTTTTAACAAAACCTGTGATTGTTCTTGGGCTTAAAGTTTTAGTCCCAGTTTTAGACAACGAATGAAAACCACTCAAAAAACCTATTTTAGTGTCATTTTTTACCAAAACCTATTTGATGTAAAAACGACCGTAACGAAATTTTCATAAAACTCTGTGTTTTATCAAATCCTAAATTTGGACTCTAACATTGTCAAAATGGCCAAAACCCATGGCTTAAATCTGGGGACAGATTTGTGTCCAGCCACTAAAACGTCCATACATACACATATCCATCCATAAAAATTAAATCATAACCACACAACCATATAAACTCAAAATGAAAAGCTAAGGGCTCAAAATAAACTTATTATAACCTATTGCACAAATAAATACACATAAATTCCTTGATTAAAAACTTAAAAATAACTAACCACAAAAAGGGAGGGTTTTCGGTTTTACCTCACATGCTATGAACCAAGCACACTGAATCAAAGCTTGAGTGACTAAAATGGCCATGTGAACTAAGAGGGATTAAGGTCGGCTTGTGCTAGAAATAACACCAAAAATTTTCTCTTAAGATCAACCCAAAATAATAACTAAAAATCACAAAGATAGGTTCTAAAAACTTACCCTTGAATGAACTTAGAATGGCTTGGATTGAGATCTCCTAACACAAGCTTGAAGGGGCTAAATTTTGGTAAGCTTTTAGCTAGATTTTTGGCATCAAAATGGTAGGTTTGGGGGCTGTGGAATGGTCAGCTACAACAAGAAAAGAAAGAGGAAGAAGAGTTGTGTTTTGGGTGCAAAAGTAAGAATGTGGCACCCTTATGTCATGCATGCTTTTAATAGGCAAATCTAACCCATCTTACTTAGACTTAAGCTCACTTAATTATCCACATTTTTTGCCTAATTGGGGAACAAAAATCTACCCATTTCAGCCTCACAAGGGCTGAGGGCTGCGCGCATGGGGAAGGCCAAATTAAAAAAAATTTTTGTTGTTGGCATTTGATGGAAATCTTGCTTATTTTAATCAAAAGGTGTCATACCTATTTGATTATTTTAATGCCACCTTTTGGGTTATTCTTACAGCCAATTTTAGCTACTTTTGCAGCTAAGATACACGGATTTTAAGGGGAAAAATTCATCTGCATTTGTTTCTCTTTGCAGTCTAGTTTTCTACCGCGGTATTCGGTCCTTTCTTAGCAGTGTTCTACTTTTCACCCGGAATTGGATTTTTTGAATCTGATTTTTATACTGATCATTCCTAGTTGGGTTGTACTACCCATGAGCCCATTCTGTGTCCATTTCACTATTCATTTCCTATAGTGTTGTTGTGTCTACATTGTGTTGTCCTTGGGCACGGAAAATAAGGCACTCTGGTGCAAAATTTCAAACACAATCTCTTTTGACTAATCTGGACGTGCTAATTTCAATTTTATCAGTTTTACATCCATCTTAGGTCATCTGGACCAGTTTTGGGGATCTTTGTGACCCCGCCTTGAAAAACATGTCAGGTGCCGGATTGACTAATTTGGGCATTCCAAGTCTAAATATACCAGTTTCAGGGCGAGAAAAGGTCGTTTTGACCCTCTTCCCGATACTGCGTATCTCTTAGAAAAAAAATCTTGTTTTATGCTCAATTGACCAGATTGAGCCTGCTGACTGTTAATATATCAGTTTTATGCCAGATCAAGGCCATCTTGGCCATTAACCTGACATTGTGTTTTTACTATTCACTATTCACTGTCTTCTACTTGACTGACTAGTCTGAGCGTTCTGACTTCGATTTTGTCAGTTTCTAGGTGAGAAGAGGTCATCTGGACCATTGTTCTCGAAACCGTACCTTTACTAGGGTTTTTATTGTTGTTGCGCTCAGATGTTTGGTTAGAGCATTCTGGTGATCTGTTCACCAATCTTGTGTTAGGAAATAGTCATCTGGAGCAGTTTCCTGATACTGCGCATCTTATACACTTATACACATAATAGGGTGGACCGATTTTACTGTCGGTTGCCCCTTTCACTACATAAATAGTAATTAAACATCACTGTTCTTGTTTAATCTATTCAACTGGAAAATAGACTGTATTTTTCAACTTAATTACTCGTTGCATGGCAATTAGGTTTTACGCATTACGAGAGTCTTTACCGCGGCTCTTTACTCAAGACACGGCCTTCTACACGGGTTCTTATATAGGCGTGTATCAGTTGAGACTGCTCAACATAGCCATATCATGGAAACACGTTCATCTACCTGAGCGGTACAAGGCCACTTATACGGCCAGGTACCTAACCGTGTTATTCAAATTTGCATTAAAAGGCATCAAATTATTCCTCAATTTCTCATTATATAGAAATTAGGTTGCATGAACGGGATGATCCTTACAAGCAAGATGAGCTGGAGCGACTTCATTGAAGAATTTAAGGAAATGTACTTCAACGAGGAAGCATTAACAAGATGAGTTCAACAATCTATGCCAAGGTAGCATGACCATGATAGAGGCAGTTAGGAAGTTTGAACAATTAGCTCGACTCTGTCTTGACCTAGTACCCATAGAGAAGGAGAGAGTCAAGTGTGTACTTTGATCGGCTCTTGGCTCAAAACGTACGAACTGTCTGTCACGTGCATCTTCAACATTAAGACGTAGAAGACATTATGCACTGAAGCTAATTCGGGAGGAAGCACTAATCTGTAAGCCACCATCCTGACTCTCTTGATGATCTTGAAGGGTCCTATATATCTAGGACTAAGCTTTCCTTTCTTCCCAAAGTGCATCACCCCTTTCATGGGTGCCACCTTGAGAAAAACAGAGTTTCCTTCTTGAAACTCGAGGGGTCGGCAGCGTTTGTCCATGTAGCTCTTCTGGCAACTATGTGTTATATCCAGCCTCTCTCTTATAAGCTTTACATCTGCCACTGTATCCTTAACGAAATCCTTGTTGGTAAGTTGTTTCTCTTCTGTCTCATACCAACGAATCAGAGATCGGCATTTCCTTCCATAGAGTGCCTCGTACGATGCCATCCCGATCGAGGAATGGTAGCTGTTATTATACAAGAACTCAATCAATGATAGCTTCTGGTCCTAGTTTCCCTTGAGATTTAGGACACAAGCTCTTAACATATCCTCCAGCGTTTGTATGGTCCTTTCAGACTGACCGTCAGTCTGAGGGTGAAAAGCTGTGCTAAACTTCAACTTGGTTCCCAATGAGGCTTAGATGCTCTTCCAAAACCTGGAGGTGAAGCATCCATCGTGATCTGAGATGATAGATTTTGGTATTCCGTGCTGTCTCACTATCTAAGCTACATACATTTATGCTAATCTTTCCACCGAGTAGCTCAGCGTCATAGCTAGAAATCGAGTTGATTTCATCAATCGGTCTACAATCACCCAGATTGCGTCGTTGTCGCTCGACGTCCTAGGTAATCTGCTCCTATTTCTACTCAGGTAGCTCGATTTTCTATAGTTCTCCTACCGACCGGTGATGTTCTACCTTAATTCTCTAGCATGTGAGTCATCTTGAAACGAACTTGATGACATCATTCTTCATCTTAGGCCATAAAAAACTCTCTTTTAAGTCCTTGTACATCTTATTTGCCCCTGGATGTACAGAATATGGCATATCATGAGCCTATAAAAGGATTCACTTCTTGAGTTCTTCATTCTTTAAAATGCACACTCTATCTCTATAATAGAGTATGCCATCCTTAGAGACTCGAAAATTGAAATTCCGATCCTCTGTAGCCTCCTTACTGAGCTTGATTAGGGACGAATCAAGGTCCTGACTGGCCTTAATTCTTCTAGGAGCGTAGATTGGAGGGTCATTTCAAACAACCTTCCCATTATAATCTCTATCTCACTGCTGCATAGCTCCTTTTGTAGTGCTTCTAGCAAGGCATGAACAGCCATAAGTGACGAGAAATGCTTTCTATTTAGCGCATCGGCCACCTTATTGGCTTTCGTTGGATGGTACAGGATTTCACAGTCGTAATCCTTTACCAGTTCTAGCCATTTTCGTTGCCTTATCTTGAGTTCCTTCTACATGAAAATGTACTAGAGGCTCTGGTGGTCAGTATAGATTTCACACTTGATACCATATAGGTAGTGCCTCCAAATCTTAAGCGTAAAAACGATCGCTACCAGCTCCAGGTCATGTGTTGGGTAATTCTTCTCATGGTCCTTGAGTTATTACGAAGCGTATATGACCACTCTACCATTCTACATCAGCACGACTCCTAGCCCAGTCTTGGACGTGTCACTGTAGATCACAAAATTTCCCTAGCCAGCATCCGGTATGGTCAGGATCGAAGCGCTTGTGAGTCTACGTTTCAACTCTTGGAAGCTCTTTTCACACTTATCCATCTGCTTATACTTCTTTTCCTTCTTGGTTAATGATGTGAGTGGTGTGGCTAGCTTTGAAAAACCTTCAACGAAATGCCGATAATAACCCGCTAGTCCTAGGAAACTACGGATCTCCATCACGTTCCTCGGGGTTGGCCATGTACTGATTGCTTCAACCTTTGCCGAGTCTACTGATACTCCTTCCTCGGAGACTACGTGGCCAAGAAAGTAGGCCTTTTCCAGCTAAAACTCGCACTTGGAGAATTTGGAATATAGCTAATGATCCCTTAGTTTGCATAAAACAGCCCTCAAATGCTCATCGTGCTCCTCCTTTGTCTTAGAATACATAAGTATGTCATCGATGAACACAATGAAAAACTTGTCTAAGAAGTCCTTGAACACACAGTTCATCAGATCTATGAAGGCTGCGGGGGCGTTCGTCAATCTGAATGACATAATGAGGAACTCGTAATGTCCATATCGCATTCGAAAAGCTGTCTTGGGTACATCTTCATCCCTAATTCGCAACTGATGGTACCCGAAACATAAGTCAATCTTTGAGAATACTGTAGCACTTTAGAGCGGGTCAAACAGATCGTCGATCTGTGGCAATGGACACTTGTTCTTTATCGTGATCTTGTTTAATTCCCTGTAGTCTATGCATATTCTTAGCATCCTATCCTTTTTCTTCAGGACAAGAAAGGTGCTCCCCATGATGAACAGTTGTGTCAGATGAAACCCTTGTCCATTAAGTCCTTCAACTGGGCTTGGAGTCCCTTTAGCTCTGCAGACGCCATTCTGTAGGGGGGCCTTGGAGATAGGGGCTGATCTTGGTAAAAGCTCGATCTCGAATGATATTTCACGCTCGGGTGGAAGCCTTGGAAGATCCTCTAGAAACATTTCCACGAACTCTCAAACCACTGGGACGTTATCCAGTCTGACCTCTGCTTCCTGGGTCTTGTCCACTATGTGCGCCAGGAAGCCAGTGCATCTACAAGATAACAACTTATGGGTCTTTATTGCTGAAATCATCATCTTCGGCTGTTTTAGTGATAAACCTTTGTAGAAAAACTTCTCGTGCCTGATTGGTTCAAAGGTAACCTCCCGTCTTCGACAGTCTATGACGGCGTTATACTTGGTAAGGAAATCTATCCCCACAATCACATCATAATCGTACATGTTGAGGACAATCAGGTTAATACTCAGTTCTCGCCCGTATATAGCTATTGGGACATGGCGTATCCAGTAGTTAGACAACAAAACTTCCCCTGAGGGAAGAGCAGTTTGAAAAGTTTGTTCCATCCTATCTATGTTCTGGTCTATCTTCCTAGTAAACTCTGATGATACAAATAAATGCGTAGCTCCAGAATCAAATAAAACCAAAGCAGCAGAGTTGGTGGCAGAAAGCTGACCTGTTATCACAGTCAAGGTTTTAGCTTCTGCATCCTATCTGGTGAAGGCATAGATCCTTCCTTGAGCGTCTGGTGCCTCCAATCTTCCCTGAACGATCGAAGGGCCTTCGATCCTGGTCTGGGTGACATGCAGTTGACTGCTAGTGGTGTGAGCTTGACCTTGCTGACTCTGTGGGTTTGAACAGCAGTTCTTCACATAGTGGCCTTCCTTGCCACAGATGTAGCAGCCACTGGTTCCTTGGTGGCATTCTCCTGGATGATTCCTTCTGCATTTTGGGCATGGCAAGTGTTGATTGCCATTTCTACCCCGGTTGTTCTTCTTCTGGGGAAAGTTCCTATATGGGTCTTGGTTACTTTGGTTTTCCTTTCTTTAGTTATTGTTGTGAGATTGCCTGTTGCATTGGCTGTTTCCCGCATTCTGACCCTTATGCTGAGTCTCAGGGTTTTGTCTGCCCTTAGTCTGCTTAACCGATGTCTTCTCCTCTCTTCTGGCCTTGAAGATCTGTGCCTTTCTCTCTTTGTCCTGAGCCAACCAATACTCTACTCAGATGGCCTTACTGACGCATTCTGCCATGGTTGCTGGCCCGTGGCTTCCACCACAGACTTGGAAGACGATATCCATCCAAAACATCTTTAGCATCCTCCTAACCTTTTCCTTTTCTATCGACACTAGGTTTGGGTAGAGTCGGGCTAGCTGTTAAAATTTCTGGACCGCCTCCATCATGGTCATGCTACCCTGGTGTAGGCTATTGAATTCGTCCTGTTGGGCTACTAGGGCCTCATCGTTAAAGTACATTTCCTTAAACTTGACGAAGAAGTTTGCCCAGCTTATCTCATTAACATTTCTTCTAATAGCCACTGTTTTCTACCATTATCGTGGCCCCTTGTGTAGGGCAAAGGATGTGTATAGTACTTTCTCCCTGTCAGTCAATCCTACGAAGTCGAAGATGACTTGGATATCAATCAGCCAGTCATCTGCTTCAATAAGAATCGTGGTCCCTTCGAATTCTAGCACTTTCTAGAGCCAGAATTTCTCATAAAAATCGCCTTCCCTAAGGGTCGGTAGAAGAGCGTTGGTTACTGAAGGGATTGTCGCTACTGGGGGTGTTAATGTTCTTGGGGCTGGAGGAGTTGCTTGCTCCCTTGGAGTATCAGAAGCTACTAGAGCCTCTTAGACCGGCACTCCTGCCATCTGTGGTGCCTGAGTTTCCTAGTTCAATTGCTTCCTGAGCTGAGTAATTTCCTATCGCTGGTTCTGTGGCGGCTCACCCTTCGTAGAGATCATACAATACTATTACAGTTAAGCTTCATAGCTAACTGCGATAGATTGTACTCTCATGGGTTACCGGCTAATCTATCTCTCTTTAAAACATGGTATTTTTAGGGGATTTTTTTTTTACATAACAAAAAACATTATCCACTAATCACTTTGTTTACAAGTATAAAGTAATTTACATAATAAAGTACTTTCGCAACATACATATTATTACAAAAGAACTGTTCCTTTTTCCTCTCTTTGTTAATACTCAGTGGAAAAACTCTGACAGAACCATATCCCTTGGCTTCCCATCCCATTTAACACTCGCTATCCCGTCTGCCATCCAGCCATACAAAACTAGTGAGCTGGTTGCTTACCTGCAACATGAGCAAAAATGACGAGCTACATGCTCAGTAAGTTCAAACATGCAAGAAATAGAATTTCTATGAATAGTACTATTTATCATAAATAGTTACTTTGACTACTATTCATCATACATAGTAACTTTGACCACAACATAGTATATCAGCAGTACATCAACCACAGTATTAGTACTCTCACGAAACTGTCTTATGCTCAATTATGGCATAGTTTCAGTTTTAGGTAATTATCTTTATTTATGTTCTGGTTTTGAGCTCATGTTAGCCGTACCATTTTAGTGCGCATGACTGGGAGTGGTATATTAGTACTGACCTCCACAGCCTTAATCTCATCATCATAGCCCCGAAGGAAAAGTATACCTTCCCCATACGGAAGGCTGGTACGCCAAAAGTGGTTTCATTATCGACTTTTTAAAGTTCTAACTCGGTGACTTCATATTGCCCGGTGGTTAGGAATGGTTCACATTTTAATTTCGTGTGAGTGAGTTTCATTAACCTTGCTCTAGTGCCTGAAGCACAATTTATTATGTGTCCCATTTTCAATAGTGTCCGTAGCACATTTCGTCTTTCTCTCTATTTTATAATAGTGCCCGTAGCACATATGTATCTAACTTATACTTAGTACATCAAAGTTAGCAATAATAATGCTACATGTTGCAAACAAGTAAATGTCTAAACTTACTGTACGTCTGCTAGTGTCTGCTTCTTGGGATCCTTCAACGTCCCTTTTCCTGGCTTATTTTGAGACCTTACAGACAAAGCCTAGTCTGTTAATTTCCTTTTTTATTTGTAGCTTTTATTTTAGAATAAAAAGCTCAAATTTGGTCTTAAAACCTTTAATTAAGCTTTATGACAGCTTTCTAAGCTTTATTAACCATTTTCACACATTCCCCCAATTTTTGAAAAATTACAATTTTACCCCTAAATTTTGGAAAAATTGCAATTATACCCCTGGTGGGATTTTCTCGACTTATAAATTTACTTTTGACGCTCAGGAACCTTATTCTACCATACCGGGGTCTTTAGGGCTCTTTTCCCACTTTTTGAAAAATTCTAGTCAAAATGACCATTTTGCCCTTATCGGGTCATTTTACCCTAAATTCTCATTTCAGATTTTTAGACCTAATTTTCTAAGCCCAAAAATCCTTAAATCATATTTTAAAATTTCACCGGTCATTTTCTTGAAAATTTTCTTTCATTATCCCAAATTTTCACTTTCCGGCCCTCAAAAAGTACTATTCCGACCCTTACGTCAGTTTCGTATTTTTTTATCATTTTGGAGCCTCAAATGAGCATTTTACTAATATTTAAAACGTTCATCTAAACTTTCCCGATTTACGTTTCCGAGGCTCGGATTTTCCGTACCCGACTCAGACCTTTACTTCATTTCCCAAAACCCCCCCCCTCGGTGTCGGTTTTTCAGTTTCACTCGCGTTTTACATTTTTAATGTAAGGATCACCCCATCCCTGTAATGTAACAAATTATTCAATGAGAAGTTAAGGAATAATTTGACACATTTTTAGTGCAAATACATCGAACATGGTCAGGTACACGATCGTGTGATAAACCGTGTACTGATCGGACTGTTTTATGATAGAGGCCGTGTGAGTTAACTTGGCTGTGTAGTTTTACATGGTCAGTTATACGGCCGTGTAAGTGACCATGTACCGCTCGGGTAAAGTGAGCGTGTTCCAAGACACGGCCGTGTTGAGAAAACTGGGCTAGTACACGCCCATGCTTGAGCCATACACGCCCATATTAGAACCCATGTAGAAGGTCGTGTATTAAGCAGAGAGCCGATTTGAAGACTTTTGTAATGCGTGAAACCTAATTACTATGAAATGAGTAATTAAGTTGATAAATATAGCATAAATTCCAGTTGAATAAACTAAACAGGTGCAGTACCATTTATTATTATTTATATAGTGAAAATGGGTAACCGACAGAGAACCCGGTCCACCCTGTTATGTGTATAAGTGTATGAGATACGCAGTGTCATGAAATTGGTCCGGATGACCATTTACTGACACAAGACTGGTGAGCGGATCACCAGAACGCTCAGACTGAACATCTGAGCACAACAGCAAGAAATCGTCCTAGTAGGGGTACAGTATCGAGAAAATGGTCCGGATGACCTCTTCTCACCCAGAGATGGACAAAATCGGAGTCAGAACACTCGGACTAGTCAATTAGAATAGAGAACAGTGAATCATGAATAGTGTAAGATGCAATGTCAAGTTACTGGCCAAGACGGCCTTAGTTTGACTCAAAACTGATATATCTAGACTCAGGACGCCCAAATTAGTCAAACGGGCACCTGAAACGTTTTTTGAGGTGAGGCCACACAGATCTCGAAAAATAGTCCAGACGACCCCAGACGGACATAAGACTGATAAAATTGAAATCAGAACGTCTGAATTAGTCAAGAGAGACTGTGTATGAAATTTCACCTAGGAACGCCCCGGTTTGCGTGTGGAAGGACAACACAGTGTAGACACAACCACAGTATAGGAAATGAATAGTGATTTGACATAGAATGGGCTTTTAGATAGTATAAAACAATTAGAAATCATCAGTACAAAAATCAAATTCAGAAAATCCAATTTTTGGATGAAAATTAGAACACCGCCGAGAAAGGGCCGAAAAACGCAGTAGAAAACTAGACTGCACAGAACCGATTCGGTTGGAGCTTTACCCCAACCAAACCATGCCCCCTTTGGTTAGGAAAATAGTTGTAAAACCAGCTGCAAAACCAGCTGAAAATGATCCCTTAAATCAAGGGATGTGTTGGAGTTTTTAGATTAAAAAAATGGGGTTTTAAGGACAAGAGGACCATGACCATTTAATGCAAACTTGCTCCCTTTCACCCTCCATCATGGCCTCCGAAAATTTAAGGGCTGCAGCACAGATTTTTGTCCCCCAATTGAGCTAAATTGTGGCTTAATTAAGAGCGCTTAGAGTTAAGCAAAGTTGCTTAGAGTTGCCTATAAAAAGGTGCAACCACCCTTAGGTCTCACTTTTCCCATTTGCTCACAAAAACTCTCAAGAAAATACAGCTTTCTCTCCCCTTTCTCTTCAAAAAATCCGACCCCTCTTCAGCCCCTAAACCACCCATATTTTCACATAACTTTCACACAAAAGCTTGGCCACACAAGTTGCTAGAGATGCACTCTTTCAAGGTAGTTTCAGTAAGACCCTAGAACCGAAATTTTTCTATGGTTTAGTTTTTCATCTTGGTTTGATATTAAGAGAAACATTTTGTTTTCCTTGTGTTCTCATTCTAGCACAAGTGACCCCTCAACCCCCTTTGTTTTCCACAGAGCCTTGATAGCCACCCTTGGCTCGGTTGTGCTTAGATCAAAGCACTCTAAGGTATAAACCGAAAAACCCCCATCTTTTGTGGTTAGTTGTTTTTAAGTTTTTTATCAAAGGAGATTTATGTGTATTTGTTTATGCACATGGGTTGTAATAAGTTATTTGAGCCCTTAGCTTTCAGTTTTTATAGTTTTTGTGGTTATGGTTGTGTTTACTTTCGTTTACAAGTGGTTTGAGACATGTGTGTCCACGAGTGTGTAGAGGGTGGCTGGATACAAAATCTGTCCCCACGATGAGCCACGAATTTTGGTCATTTTGACCCACTTAGGGTCCGAATCTGGGATTTGGTAAAACATGAAGTTTTGAGGAAATTTCGATACGGTTGTTTTTTCATATAGCCATTGACCAAAAATGAACTTGCTATAGACTTTTCGACTGGTTTTGGTTCGGTGTCCAAAACTGGGAGTAACAAATCTGGACCAAATGAACAGTCTCAGATTTGTATTAAAATGACCCTTTTAGAGGCTGAACCAGACTTTGGTCAAAACACGAAAGTTTTAGATCTCGATGAAATCTTGAAATAACTTGCGTTGGTTTCAAAAATTCGACCATTTCGAGCCCCAAGATGACCTATTTTTAAAAGTGTGTAAAACTGGAACTTTTATAAAAACTGGGCATAAAGGCCACGAGTTTGATGCATTTAGGAGCCGTTAGAGTTAGAGTTAGGCTCTGAAATAAACACAAGAATTGTTCATTTCATCGAGGATGAAAAGTTTCATAAGTGCCAAATTCTCAAACAAAGCCTTTTCGAACAAGTTTTAAATTATTTTCAAAAAGTGGTCCAACACCACACTTTTGAGCACATTCACCATGTGTTCCCTTTAAATGACTTAGAAAGGATTTCAATAAAAACACCCTCATCCTCCAACAGGGTGAGGTGAGACTCGTTTTCAAAAATGTGGGGACACCATACCCCTTTCAAACCATTTCAAACTCTTTACTTTTAAAAAAATGTGGGGATGCCATACCCCTTTCAAAATGAAAAAATCCTTTTTGTAAGAATTCCTAGATTTAAATAAGTTTTTCAAAAAGGGTTCGTGCATAGCCCTAAGAGAGGTTTCACACAAAACAAAGGACGTTTTTAGTGCAATATGGTAGAGGAAGCCTGGGTGGCTACTATACCAAAAACGCAAGATAACCCGGTAGACTACCACACCTAAACAAGTAAAGTAACCCAGATGGTTACTGTACCAAGCCTACGCATAGTAGCCTGATAAGCTACCTAGTTGCCAAAACGCGAGGTAAACGGTTGGTTGACTGATCAGTAAATCAGTCAAGGACCGTGTTTAGAGCAACATTGTAAGGAACGTTGATTTAACTGTTAAGAAGACAGTTAATCAAACGACGGAAACTTGACACCAAATTCCTAGATAGGCCAATAGGGTACCGAGGGACCCCGGTACCACATGAAAACATGAGTATAGGCAAAAGTAGCCTAAGGACATGGTAGTTAATTTATGGGGCCATAAATTAATTAACCACATACGAATAAGTTAACTCTTGAGATAGAGAGTAAGTAGTGCCGACAGCAATCGGTATCGAGTAATTATCTACTTTAGTCACTAACAGTATTGGTTACTTAGAGAAGATATTAACGAGAGACGTTATTGATGACAAGTAGTAACCTGCAAATTTCTAAAGGTGCGAATACAAGTGCTTGCAATTAGATAAGTACAACTCCGCCTACAGCATGAATAAAATGATGTTAAAATGATGGTTTTACCGTATATTAACTATGCCTTACATGCACACGATGTTGCACAGCATACATAAGAGCATATAATTTCACAATCTCGTAGATTGATGAAAGAACAAGTTAGAAGTCATAGATCCCTATCGCGTAGGATTGGGGACAGCTTAGAGATGCGTATGGCTAGAATAGTTAGACAAGATGGAAATAAGTAGGTGTGTTGTACCAGCTCCTTCAGTCAAAGGGGTTTCCAATTAAAGAAAGTTAAGTTCAAAAGTTGAGCATCAGTTGATGGCTCTTCGGCATTAGTTGACCTCCGGCGTTACCGTTGGTCTGCACGCACACGGTACTAACACATGGGCCCTAAGTAGACAAGAGAAAGAAAAGAGTACTAAAGCATAAATGAACATAACCGGATCATGCATAGTTCACTATCCGCATTAGTTCACTATGCTTTCAGCTACAGTAAGATACATGCATTTACATGAAGTAATCTGTATGCATATAATATGTAAAGTTTGTATGTTATGACATGATATGTGATGATATGGTATATGCTAAGTGGTATATGTGACTATCTTGCATGCTTATACGTTTTTAAGTATGTATTATGTTTTGCAGTTAACATGTTGTACTTACCAGGTGTAAAGCTCACGGAGTGTGTTCATGCTATAGGTAAGCGTCCTATGGCATAAGTCACGATGGGCAATGACGGCGGTGGAGGCGGATGTGAGGTGAGGTTATGGACACCATACGAGTTTAACTTCTGCACAGTTTAAGTAAACAGTATTTTCAACAGTAACAACACAGTACCAGTAAATGGTACTTTTAAATAGCAACTGTTAAATAGTATTTTTGAATAGTAATGGTTACACAATATTTTTAAATAGTAATAGTTGAATAGTATTTTTGAATAGCAGCCAATTGATAGTATTTGAAAATACTATTCCACAAAATCAACAGTATAAGTATGTTTGCAAGATTAAATTTATTATGTTTCAAATTCCGCTTTTAATAGTACATGTACATAAATAGTAAATACGTATGCATTTAAAAAAAATTCTTCTAAAATTAGGGTAACCTATTAAAGATATCTTAAGTAAGCAATATTCAATTGCAAGAAAGTATAAGTAAAAGTAAAGAAACAGTAGTTTTATAGTGATAGTCCTGGCCACCTAGGGCACGGAGCGTCACATTTAAGGGGATGGGTTACTATTCATGAACCACCCCTTAGTTTTCCCTTATTCAATTTTCCTTTAGGGACTCAGGTTTTTGACTCGACCCTAAACTTTTACTCTCGATTCCCTTTTTGCCCTTAATGCTGTTTTTTGAAATTTCATCAGCATTTCGACGTAAGTTTAAGGCTACCGACGTTAGGTATGCCTCAAACCATGTGTACCTGCCATGTACTATGCCAAAGTCCTATTTTATGTAAAAGTTTCCTAAACTTTTACATAAAAATTTGCACAATCACCCATTTACAAAACAACCACAATGTTCAAAATTTCTTTCACTTTCCCCCCTTAATTAAGCCACGGTTTTGACATATCAAACCCTAGCAAAATTTCTTCTTCATTTTCTCCACATTATGCTCGGTTTTATACTTAAACCATAACATAATTTTTATTCCAAAACAACCCTTAATCAACAAAATTTTTTCATTAAAACCCTAAACCACAATCAGTTTTCACTTAGGATTTTCACACTAACTTTCGTCAAATTTATTTTTTTTGCAAATTCAATATGAAGTTTATTGTTTCTAAACATCCAAAACATATTTCCACACCGCATAACAACATTTTTCATTAAAATTTCATCACTATAATCTCCCCTTTGAACCCACGGATTTCATAGAGAAAACAAGCCAAAAATCACATTTTTTTCATGCAAATCCAATGCGTGAATAACCTAATTCAACATATCACAAAACCAACACCCCCATAATTTCATCAAATCCATAACAAAATTTCATCATTTTCTTCCCACTATTCCCATGGATTTCATGGCCAAAAATGGGGACAAAATACAAGTTTTGAAGCTCACCTTGGTTAGTTGGATGCTAGCTTGCCAAACTTGAGTTCTTGCTTCAAAATTTTTGAAGAAATCCTTTGATTCTCCAAGGTGGCTCATGTTTTCTCTCTTGCCAACACTTAGAAATTTTTTTTTCTTTTGGTTTTGGTGGCTACTGCTTCTTCCTCCTAAAATGGCCGAATCTTGTTTTCAAGAAAGCCATATTAACTTGGCTAATTGGCATGAGTCATCCTTAATCAATCGATGAAAATTTGACACCATTCATGCATTTCTTTCCACCTTTTTTCTTTTAAATCAAAAGATGGCATTTTGGCCTAATCTTGGCCATTAGATTAAAGGTGAATTAAATCCTAGTTATCCACCTAACCTACCACTTTAATTAACCATTTATTAAACATTTTTAATGACATCATCAATTATGAGTCATTAGCTTACTTTTTGACGTCACTATTCACGTCGCTTTTTGATCGAATTTTGACCCAAGTGAAAGTTTCCCAAAATCGTCCCTGCAGGTTCCTGAGGTCTCCGGTGCAGTCGGATCAATTTATACTGCTTCCGTTTGATCAAAATCAATCCCGGAAGTTTTTCGTCTTTTAGTGCACCATAGGCACCGATTAGGGTTTTTCAATGTCGTTTTGACACCGTTTCACCTGTTTTTCTTTAGCAAAATTTCTCAACACCAAATTTTTATCCGTCAGCATGATCAGAACATTTTAGTACATTCTAAATAATATAAATTTATTTATATTACTCTTTAGATAGTACAAGTTGTCACACATATACAATTGTACATTTTCTTCCGAGAATGCCAGAAATTCCTGGTTGTCACATTCACCCCTCCTTATAAAATTTTCGTCCTCGAAAATTAGAATGAGTGGGGGTATAAACTCCTCATCTCTGTTTCTCGTTCCCATGTAGCTTCTTCAACGTTGTGAGTTTTCCACAAAATCTTCACTAGTGGGATTGTCTTATTCCTCAGTACTTTCTCTTCACGAGCCAATACTCGAATAGGTTGTTCTTCATATGTCAAATCCTTGTGGATCTGAATAGGTTCATGCTTCAACACATGGGACGGATCTGGTACATACTTTCTCATCATGGATACATGAAATATATTATGCACTGTCGACAATTCAGGAGGTAACACTAATCTGTAAGCGACCTTTCCAATGCGTTTGATAATTTCATAAGGTCTGATATATCTCAGACTTAATTTTCCCTTCTTACCAAAATGCATAATCCCCTTCATAGGCGATACCTTAAGAAACACGAAGTCTCCTTCATTAAACTCCAAGGATCTTCGCCTCTTATCCGCATAGCTCTTTTGTCGACTTTGCATAATTTTCATTTGATGTTGAATTCTTACAACGGCATTGGAAGTTTCTCGTATAAATTTCATCTTATGCAGCTGTTTCTCTCACAGGTCATACCAGTATATCAGTGATCTACATTTCCGTCCATAAAGAGCCTCATAAGTTGCCATTCCTATGCAACCTTGGTAACTATTATTATACGAGAATTCAATTAATGGTAACCTCTCATTCCAAATTCCCACAAAATCCATTACACAAGCTCGAAGTATGTCCTCTAATGTCTGAATGGTCTGCTCTGACTGTCTGTCTATTTACGGATGGAATGCTGTACTGAGTCTCGATTCAGTACCCATGGCTTCTCGTATACACTTCCAGAAATTCGAAGTGAATCGTGCATCTCGATCTGATACTATGGATTTTGGTACTCCATGTAGTCTGACGACATGAGCTATATATAACTGAGTAAACTTTTTCAATGAAAAAGTCATCTTGATAGCTATAAACCATGCCGTCTTGGTCAGTCTGTCCACAATAACCCAGATGGTGTCATAACCCTCTCGGGTTTTTGATAGTCCCACTACAAAATCCATCATGATATGTTCCCATTTCCATTCAGGAATCTCAAAAGGTTCCAATCTTCCTGCTGGATGTTTATGTTTAGCTTTGATTTTCTGATAGGTCATGCATCTACTCATGAATTTCGCTATATCATTCTTCATCCCTTTCCACTAGAATTATAATTTCAAGTCCTAATACATCTTACTAGCTCCGGGATGAACTGAATATGGTGTATTGTGGGCTTCTGACATAATCCGTCTTCTAAGTTCCTCATCAACCGAAACATTAATTCTTTCTTGATAGAGGATCATTTTATCCTTGGAAATTACTTCTTGAGAATTTGTCATTCTTAAATCTCGTCTTTGAGCTTCCTTGATATCCTCAAACAACGATGATTCCACTTGGAGTGCAGCCAATCTTCCGGATATCAGCTCCAAGTTCAAAGAATTTATCTCTTACTGCAATGGTTTCAGAAGCCTTTTTTTCGGTAGCTGGTGTGATATGGTAGACTTTCTACTTAAAGCATCTGCTACACGGTTGGCCTTCCCTGGATGATATAGGATTTCACAATCATAATCCTTTACCAGTTCCAACCATTTTCTTTGTCGCATATTGAGCTCCTTTTGCGTGAAGAAATACTTCAGGCCTTGGTGTTCAGTAAAAATCTGACACTGGGCTCCATAGAGATAGTGTCACCAAATTTTAAGTGCAAACACTATTGCAGCAAGTTCAAGGTCATGCATAGGATAATTCTTTTCATGATCCTTTAATTGACACGAAGCATAGGCAACCACCTTGCCGGCTTACATCAGAACTGCTCCCAATCTTATTTTAGATGCATCACTATAGATCACAAACTTCTCCCCTTCAGTGGGAAGCCTAAGGATTAGTGCGCTTGTCAGCCATCTCTTTAACTCCTGGAAGCTTCTTTCGCATTCCATAGTCCACTCATACTTTCTTTCCTTGTGTGTAAGAGTGGTAAGAGGTGCAGCTAAACGCACAAATCCCTCTACAAACCTCCGATAATAACCGGCTAACCCCAAGAAACTGCGTATTTCCGTCACACCCTTGGGTGCAGGCCATTAGTTAATTGCATCTACCTTCATCGGATCTACAGCAATACCTTCCTTGGATATAACATGTCCTAGGAAATGTATTCTATCCAGCCAAAACTCGCATTTTGAGAATTTGGTATACAGTTGATGCTTCCTTATCGTATGTAACACGATCCTCAGATGCTCCTTGTGCTCTTCATGAGTCTTTGAGTATATAAGAATGTCATCAATGAATACAATGACAAACTTATCCAAATACTCTTTAAAGATTCTATTCATCAAGTCCATGAACGCTACTGGTGCATTTGTTAATCCGAATGGCATCACAAGGAACTCATAATGACCATAACGAGTCCTAAACGCCGTCTTAGGAATATCACTTTCTTTAATTCTCAGTTGGTGATATCCTGATCGTAAGTCGATCTTAGAAAATATCGCTGCACCTTTTAACTGGTCGAATAAGTCATCAATTCTAGGTAATGGATACCTATTTTTGATCGTAACCTTATTCAACTCCCGGTAATCAATGCATAAACAGAATGTTCCATCCTTTTTCTTGACGAACAACACAGGTGCACCCCACAGAGAATAATTCGATCTGATGAATCCCTTGTCCAAAAGCTCCTTTAATTGTTCCTGCAGCTTCTTTAACTCCACTAGAGCCATGCGGCATGGTACTTTGGAAATAGGTGCCGTTCCAGGTATCAACTCAATTTCGAACGAGATTTCCCTCTCTGGAGGTATCCCTGGTAACTCTTTCGGAAATACATCACGAAATTCATCAACAATAAGAACATCTTCAGTTTGAAGCTTCTATTCCTCTGTAGTATCCATCACATATGCCAGATATCCCATACAACCATTGGCCATCAGCTTACTTGCTTTCAATGAACTGATCATCATCTTCCCGGGTTTTCGAGAAGCATCTACATATTCGAAACTCTCTTCTTCCTTCGGTTGGAATACTATTTTTCGATTTCGATAGTCGATCATAGCTTTATATTTCCCTAGGAAATCCATGCCTAGAATCACATTGTAATTCACGATTTTCATTACGATCAACTCTACATATAGCTCCCTATTTGCCACATATACTGGTACATGAGGTAGCCAGTAATTGGACAATAATACTTCCCCAGAGGGTAAAGCTATCTTAAATATTTTTCCCGTATAATCCTTCAGATGTCCTATGTTGTCAGCAAATTCATAGGAAACAAATGAATGCGTAGCACTGGAATTGAATAGTACAGAGGCTACATGACTAGTGACAGGAAGCTGACCTGTCACCACATTTGATGTCCCTGCCTCTGCATCCTCCTTGGTGTAGGCCATTACATGAGCATCAGCACGTGGCACACACTCCTGGCGTTGCGGCCTTACTGGAGACTTTTCAACCCTAGCCTGAAGGGAATGAGCTTGTAGGCGTGTTTGGTGCAGTTGGGAAGTGCCTTGTATACCCTGCCTGTTGCTTGGATAGTTCCTGGCATAATGACCTTCCTTTCCACATTCATAATAAAAAAGTGGCCCAAATCTGCATTGCCCAGAATGTCTCTTCCCACATGTACAACAATTTGGTACATTAGATTCCACATTACCAGCTGTTCTTCGCTATTGGTTTCGATTATTTGCCTGGTGATTTCCAGTAAAATTGCCTTTCCTCTTGTTTTGCTGGGATCCTTGATTATTTCCCTGGCCTGGTTTAGCATTCTGATTAGGCTTGCTAGATTGATCAGCTTGTGTAGACTTAGCCAAAGCCATCTCCTTCTTCTTGGCCTCCCAGTTCTTCTCTCTTTCCTCCTTCTGTCGGGCTACATGAAACTCAGCTCTCATGGCATGACTAACACAATCTGCCACAAAAGTAGGTGGTATCTGTCCACTATCTACAAATGCTACAATTTCTGGCCTGAACATCCTAATCATCTTTTGTATTTTCTCCCTCTCAGTAGGACTACATAGGGACATAGGCAGGATAACTGATCGAACTTTCAGCAAACTTCACTCATCGACATATTTCCTTACTTCAATTCTGAGAACCCTTTCTGCTGTAGTCTCATAGATGCAGGACCATAGTATTTCTGGTTAAATTCTTCCAGAAATTCTGTCCAACTCATGGTAGACACATTTCTTCTCAATCGCACAGTGTCCCACCAAAAACGAGCATCTTTCCTCAACACAAAAGATGCATATGCGACCTTCTCCTGGTTAGTTAAATTCACAAATTCCAGGATCACTTGTAATGATGACAACCAGTCTTCAACTTCTAGAGGATTAGTAGAACCTTCAAATTCTGGCGGCCTCATACGCTTGAATCTTTCATAAAGGGGTTCCAGATTTACTACCGGTGGCGGTTCAGGAACTCTCTCATGTACAGCAACTGGAGGAATAACCGGATCTACCTTAGCTTCTTGTTCTACTTGGGTGCCTTCAGATCCTTGTCTTTGTTCTAAATCCTCTACTCGTTGTCTTAGATCAGCATTTTCTTGCATCTAAGTTTCTAGTAAAGCTTGTAATTGCTCTACTCTTTTCATGAGATTAGGGTGTCGTTCTCGTCTCTCTGGTTGATTTCGCAAATCCACCATCTTGCCTAATATCCTATTATGGCACAACAATTCACCGTTAGCTTTTCCATGACCACATTCGTAAAATCATATAAATTTATGAAATTCGGGGTAATGTAAAGCCACATCATCATAACACATCATCGTATAACATATAATCATTTTGATATTTCATTCATAGCAAAACGTTATATATCATACATAACCATCACCAGTCATATATACATCGGCCATTATATACATCTTGGCCACAAGTCTATACAAGATAGCTTACATCAAAAAGCTACATATATACATGTGTACAATTTTCCTATCACACATCTCCCTGATCTGAGACTATAGCAAACTCTTCAGGATTCTCTTCGTCGTCTTCAGAGCCACCACCATTTCTAGGCGATGCTCCTTGACCAGTGTTATCCTCATTTTGTGGTCTAAAAGGACCAGCCTCATGGTCATTCATCATGCGCCTTCGTCCAAAGATACGTGCCAACATCACATCCTGAAACTCTGTCTCACGTCAGCTTTGTGACAGGTGTTCCACTATCAATTCCTTCTCCATCTTCATCACTGTGACTATAAATTCACGAAGCGTGAGATGATACAACTGACTCACCCTCTGCCTCAGTTCCGTAGGCAGTCCCTTCCAGAAGAGACCATAACAATCCTCCTCTGTAAGGTTAGGCAACGGGCATCTCCTCTTGATTTGCTCCTCAAAACATGTGGCATAGGTTATCACCGTCTCACTGGGTAACATGAAGATCCTCTCAGTCTGAAGAATATAATCCTTGACCTCATCAAATCTAGGATACGCAGGTGGAATTACCTCTCGACTCTCAGAAGGTGCTGGAACAGGTGTCGGATCCTTAGGTGGAAACTGCTCAACCATCCGCTATCGAAACTCAGCCCAACAGAATCCCAACAGAATCTCTTGATCACAATAATTCCAGAATAATCGAGCATCTCCCTGAAACATACTTATTGCCGACTGGATCCACATCTCTTGATCAATATCACACATCACCATAATCCTCTCTATTGCATGGAGCCAATTCTTTGTCTCCATTGACTGTCATCCACCATCAAATATAGGGGGACTACTAGCTCTAAATGCCTGTACCGCTCGAGCCGAAACTCTCACACCAATATGTTGGTGTCCACCAACAACTGGGATGTCTACTACTACAGATGGATGAAGTACCAGTCGAGGATGTACTACATCTACAGGGGTTGGTGCTGCTACTGGTACTGCAGGTCTCTTTGGCACCGGGGGTCTAATGACAGATGTTGGGAAATAGACGGCCTCACAATAGGTCTCGTCCATACCCACAACAATCCTCTTAGTCGTGGTAGCGGCGGTCTCGCATAAGGAGTTCTAGTCATCTTGCTACCTATAAGATAATTATTTTCATATAAGAAAAATAACTGACTAAGCTTAAGTAAACTACTTACTTGGATTGCAGTGCAGGATGCGTGAAGTGTCAAATCAAGAAATGGTCAACACGCTCTGATACCAACTGTGGCAGCCCACCCTTAGTCGAGATTATACAATACTATTACAGTTAAGCTTCATAGCTAACTATGATAGATTGTACTCTCATGGGTCACCGACTAATCTATCTCTCTTTAAAACATGGTATTTTTGGGGGATTTTTTTTTTACATAACGTAAAACATTATCCACTAATTACTTTTTTTACAACTACAAAGTAATTTACATAATACAGTTCTTTCACAAAATACATATTATTACAAAAGAACTATTCATTTTTCCTCTCTTTGTTAACGCTCAATGGAAAAACTCTAGCAGAACCATATCACTTGGCTTCCCATCCCATTTGACACTCACTATCCCGTCCGTCATCCAGCCATGCAAAACTAGTGAGCTGGTTGCTTACCTACAACATGAGCAAAAATGGTGAGCTACATGCTCAGTAAGTTCAAACATGTAAGAAATAGAATTTCTATGAATAGTAATTTTAATCACTATTCATCATGAATAGTAACTTTGACCACAACATAGTATATCAGCAGTACATTAACCACAGTGTTAGTACTCTCACGAAACTGTCTTATGCTTAACTATGGCATAGTTTCAGTTTTAGGTAATTATCTTTATTTATGTTCTGGTTTTGAGCTCATGTTGGCCGTACCATTTTAGTGCACATGACTGGGAGCGGTACATTATTGCTGACCTCCACAGCCTTAATCTCAACATCATAGCCCCGAAGGCAAAGTATACATTCCCCGTACAGAAGGCTGGTACGCCAAAAGTGGTTTCATTATCGACTTTTTAAAGTTCTAACCCGGTGACTTCATATTGCCCCGTGGTTAGGAATGGTTCACATTTTAATTTCGTGTGAGTGAGTTTCATTAACCTCGCTCTAGTGCTCGAAGCACAATTTATTAGGTGTCCTATTTTCAATAGTGCCTGTAGCACATTTCTTCTCTCTCTCTATTCTATAATAGTACCCATAGCACATATGTACCTAACTTATAGTTAGTACATCAAAGTTAGTAATAATAATACTACATACTGCAGACAAGTAAATGTCTGAACTTACTGTACGTCTACTAATGTCTGCTTCTTGGGATCCTTCAATGTCCCTTTTCTTAGCTTATTTTGAGACCCTACAGACAAAATTTAGTCTGTTAATTTCCCTTTTTATTTGTAGCTTTTATTTTAGAATAAAAAGCTCAAATTTGGTCTTAAAACCTTTAATTAAGCTTTATGATAGCTTTCTAAGCTTTATTAACCATTTTCACATTTTTCCCCCAATTTTTATAAAATTACAATTTTACCCCTAAATTTTAGAAAAATTGCAATTATACCCCTGGCGGGATTTTCTCGACTTAAAAATTTACTTTTGACGCCCAGGAACCTTATTCTACCATTCTGCAGTCCTTAAGGCTCTTTTCCCACTTTTTGAAAAATTCTGGTCAAAATGACCATTTTGCCCCTATCGGGTCATTTTACCCTAAATTCTCATTTCAGATTTTTAGACCTAATTTTCTAAGCCCAAAAATCCTCAAATCATCTTTTAATATTTTACCAGTCCTTTTCCAAAAAATTTTCTTTCATTATCCCAAATTTTCACTTTTCGGCCCTCAGAAAGTATTATTCTGACCCTTACATCGGTTTCGTGTTTTTCTATCGTTTCGGAGTCTCAAATGAGTGTTTTACTAATATTTAAACGTTCATCTAGACTTTCCCGATTTAGGTCTCTAGGGCTTGGATTTTCCATACCCGACTCGGACCTTTACTTCGTTTCCCAAAAACACCCCCCTCCGGGGTCGATTTTTCAGTTTCACTCGCGTTTTACATTTTTAAGGGGATGGGTTACTATTCACAAACCACCCCTTAGGTTTCCCTTATTCAATTTTCCTTTAAGGACTCGGGTTTCCGACCCGACCCTAAACTTTTACTCTCGAATCGCTTTTTGTCCTTAATTCCATTTTTCAAAATTTCGGTAGCATTTCGGCGTAAGTTTAAGGCTACCGGCGTTAGGTACGCCTCGAACCATGTGTACCTGCCACGTACTATACCAAAGTCTTATTTTATGTAAAAGTTTCCCAAACCTTTACATAAAAATTTACACAATCACCAATTTACAAAACAACCACAATGTTCAAAATTTCTTTCACTTTCCCCCCTTAATAAAGCCACGGTTTTGACTTATCAAACCCTAGCAAAATTTTTTCTTCATTTCCTCCACATTATGCTCGGTTTTATACTTAAACCATAACATAATTTTTATTCCAAAACAACCCTTAATCAACAAAATTTTTTCAGTAAAACCCTAAACCACAATTGGTTTTCACTTAGGGTTTTCACACTAACTTTTGTCAAATTTATTTTTTTTTGCAAATTCAATATGAAGTTTATTGTTTCTAAACATCCAAAACATATTTCCACACCACATAACAACATTTTTCATTAAAATTTCATCACCAAAATCTCCCCTTTGAACCCACAGATTTCATGGAGAAAACAAGCAAAAAATCACATTTTTTTCATGCAAATCCAATACATGAATAAACTAATTCAACATATCACAAAACCAATACATAATTTCATCAAATCCATAACAAAATTTCATCATTTTCTTCCCACTATTCCCACGGATTTCATGGCCAAAAATGGGGACAAAATACAAGTTTTGAAGCTCACCTTGGTTAGTTGGATGCTAGCTTGCCAAACTTGAGTTCTTGCTTCAAAATTTTTGAAGAAATCCTTTGATTCTCCAAGGTGGCTCACGTTTTCTCTCTTGCCAACACTTAGGAATTTTTTTTTTCTTTTGGTTTTGGTGGTTACGGCTTCTTCCTCCCAAAATGGCCGAATCTTGTTTTCAAGAAAGCCATATTAACTTGGCTAATTGGCATGAGTTATCCTTAATCAACCAATGAAAATTTGACACCATTCATGCATTTCTTTCCACCTTTTCTTTTTAAATCAAAAGATGGCATTTTGGCCTAATCTTGGCCATTAGATTAAAGGTGAATTAAATCCTAGCCATCCACCTAACCTACCACTTTGATTAACCATTTATTAAACATTTTTAATGCCATCATCAATGATGAGTCATTAGCTGACTTTTTAACATCACTATTCACATCGCTTTTTGATCGAATTTTGACCCAAGTGAAATTTTTCCAAAATCGCCCTGGCGGGTTCCTGAGGTCTCCGGTGCAGTCGGATCAATTTATACTGCTTCCCCGTTTTGCCACCGTTTCACTCGTTTTACTTCAGTAAAATTTCTTAACACCGAATTTTTATCCGTCAGCATTGTCAGAGCATTTTAGCACATTCTAAACAATATAAATTTATTTATTTTACTCTTTAAACAGTATAAGTTGTCACACATATACAATTGTACATTTTTTTCGAGAATGCCGGAAATTCCCGGTTGTCACAGGTTCAGCATCATATCTCGCATGGCTGTGAGCTGTGCCATTGACTCGTCTTCTCAGGTGGCTTGATTGGATTGAGATCTCGTTCTTGCCATGGTTTCCTAGGTAATCCTATCACACAAAGGGAAAAGAAAACATAAGTCTTTTAAGTTCTGTACTTGGGACTCGTATCACATATATTTTTCTTACTTAACAGTCTTACTTATAGGTATGCATATAATATCTTCCTTTCTTTCATGCTATGATGTTTAGTACAATTGTTGTATTGTATTGGAACATCATCTGAGTGTCAAGATTTATCCTGCACTTTTTGTCACACTACTAACATGTGTGGAAATCATCAAATTTAGGCTCTCAGGGTAAAATAGTACTGCATTTCATAATATTACTCAAAAATATGTACAAGCTTCTAGTTTGGCAGGAGTGACGCACATTTCCCAATATACGATCCCAACAAGTACATTAAGCTAAGTCTAATGGGGAAAGCTACTGTTTCTCTCTATACAATTACATAACTAAAATTCCTGCGAAAGGGTTACTACTACACGGAAGACACTCCTAATTCGGTATCAGACATTTCCTCGTCATCACTGTCACTGACTAGGAACTCCTCTAAGTCCTCCTCTTCGTCTCCCCAAATAATACTAGCTTTATCGTCGCTGGCGATGATGACTAGGGCCTTATACATCCCCATCCACTCGTCGTCACTGATGTGATCGGTGATCTCCTCCCCCTCATCATTGGGTTAGGCATTGGGGAGAGCCTCATCATCATTCCCTTCCATATGGTGTACGGGAGACAGAGGGGCTAGCTCAAGGTCCTCCATTGGTTCCCCATTGTCCTCTTGTGCTTCAGGCTGGTGTTCGGCTATGAACTCTTCGTCGGCCAGTTAGGGTGCAGGGTCTACCGGGTTGCCTCCCATGTCAGTGGCTGCTACAATGCCTTAGACTGGTGCAGGGTTTCCAGGGTTGAACGCTACCCTCTCTGCATCCACTATTTCTCAGACAAGGTGGCTCAGGTCTTCATGTTGCGGAGGGCAGGGAACGAGGTCCCTCACATACCATGGAGTCCCTCCCTACAACAAGTTGGCTACCTCTGCAAATGGCCTATCTAAGGGGATGTAATGTAACATGGCATCTAAAAACCTTTGACAGTAATGTGCCACGACCTCTCCCTCATAGACATCCCAGATGTCAGAGAGGACTTGGTATCTCCTCTCGTACATGTCATTCTAGATATTGGCATCTCTAGCTGGGCCATAGGAATTGCAAACGTCTTGACAGAACTCTGCCCCTTACACTACCAGATCCTTGATCCTACATCATTCATCGTGGGCCACCCGACTAGCTCGAGTCGTCCACTCTCTTTCTTTCTTTCTTTCTTTGCTTTTTAGTTCCTCTTAGTTAACTTGCTTTTCTTTAAAAGATTGGTATTAGGAAAACCGTGAAATTTTTTTTATTGAAAATATGAGTTCTTGGAAATATATACTAGCGATATTGTTCTCTTTAAAATACCTAGTAATATAAACATACTTTATTACATAAGTATACCTTTAAACTTACTTCACTTCTATACATAACACACTTGTCTTGTCTTTATACATTTATACACACATTCTTGTACTACACACTTTTCACAGTGGATGATTTGTGAAGCGGATCCATAATCCGTCCATGACACTATGAGAATCTGCCTGCCAATCCTTTTTGCTCTCTCTTCATAATGCCGGTTGTTTACCCTTGTTACCTACATCACGAACAGACTCGTGAGCTAGAGCTTAGCAAGTACAAACATACAGATAAAACATGATTTATGCCTAACACTTAGGGCTAGTCTGTTATGTGTGTCTATCTTTTGTTCTTATGATTTCTTCGTTCTTTTCTATTCTATCTTTTTCTTTTCTTTTTCTTTTCTTTTCTTTTTCTTTTCTTTTCTGTCTTTATCTTTCACTTGTGGGCCCGTGGTTGGACGTGCCTAATACGCACAGACCAATGGAGGAAAGGGGGAGCAACCCACCAATTAACCCCAAAGTCAATCTTTGCACTACCATACTTGGGGTAGCACATTAAGCCATTAACTACATTATTCTTGCGGTAACACCACACACTGGGGTGGAGGCTATTCTTAAACCTTACATTGGGGAGGCCAGTACGCCAACCTTACATTTTTAGTCTTATTATCTTGCTTACATTTATCTTTCTTTACTTTAGCTTTTCATGTTTTTCTAACTTCGTGAACAGGTTAGATTGATACGCCACAACATATATAACTTATATAAAAACATAATTCTATAGTAAGTCAGTTCGTGAGTAAACATGTAAATGTCTGTACTTATAGTGTTTGTGCTAAGGTAAGCTTTCTCGAGTCCTTTAAATTCCTATGCCTGTCTCCGGTTGGGTTTTCTATAGTCAATAAGGTCGTCAGTTAATTACATTTTTATTAAATAGCTTTCGTGATACTAAAATCTAAATTTTGGCTTTTAGAAACTTAACTAAAGCCTTAGGACAGCATTTAAAGCCTGAACAATCCTATTTAGACTTTTCTAGAACCTTTTTTGTAAAATTACCATCTTACCCCAAACTTTTGGCAGTATTACCGTTTTACTTCTAGTAGGATTTTTATCCGTTTATTAGACTTAAATTTTGATTTTGACCTTTAAAATTCTATTTAGGCTCTTCTGGGACTCTAACGATCTTTTCCGAGCAGTTCAAAAATTTTGATCAAAATGATAAATAGTAACTTTGATCATGAATACTAACTTTGACCTAGACCGTGAACATTTTATTTTACTGCTTCAACTGACTTTTCTAAGCCCAAAAGTCATAAAATGACCTTCTAGGAGGTTCAACGCTCCTTTTTTGACCTTTCTAAAATTTTTGGTTGAAATGACCATTTTGCTCCTGATGGGACCTTAGACCGTAAAATTTTCATTTTAACGTTTTAACTGGGTTTTCTAGTCCCAAAAATCATAAAATAGTTTTTCTTAGGTCTTACCAAGCTTTTATGATATTTTTTGCTGAAATGCTCAAGTTACTATTCACCCAACCCTCGGGTGGTACTATTTCGACCCTTAGGGTCGTTTCTCGTTTTTCTAACCTTTTGGGACCTTAAATGGACATTTCACTACTTTGGAAATTGTCCCTTGCCCTTCCTCAAGCCTAGGTCCCAGAGGGGCTCAGGTTTTCCCATTCCCGATCCTAATTTTACCCCTCGTTTCCTAAAATGCCCTTCGGGCCGTTATAAAAAATTTGGTAGCATTTCAGCTAAAATTCTAGGTTCCCGGCATTTAGGAAATGCCTCAAAACCATCTAATCCTTTTCTAACTTGTCATGTACTATACCACAAACCTAGTTTTATGTAAAAGTTACAAACTTTTTATGTAAAATTTTCCGTTAAAGCCTAATCATTTCTAACATGATTTTAACCCATTCTTTCTCATTTTAAGGCCCGGTTTTATTCACAGATTCCACCTTGTTTCATTCCATAACATATCACACCAATAAAATCTTTTTACTCCTTAACCTATACACGGTTTCCTTAAGAAAATCCTAAACAAAATTTTTTTTTCAAAACTTCATTTTTCATTATTCAATTTTCCACATCAATACACGTTCATTACAGCACAAAAGCTAATCTAATCCATCAAAATTTCATGCATTTTTCCTTTGGAATGCCACAGCTTTCTCGTAGGAAATCAAGCACAAAATTTTATTTTCATGTTCTCTTCCTTTTCTCATCAATTTCCCACGTCAAACTTCATTGTCAAACCACAAAGAATCAAAGCTTAACATAAAATGCTCATTCACCAACACACATACACACACACGGATTTCACCTAACAACCATGATCAAACTTTTTATTCTTATTTCCAAAACTAACCAAACTTTATTTCCAAGCTTTTCTTTGTCTCAAAAAACATATTAACACACAACACAACAAATTTGATGCAACCATTTTCACTTTCTATGCATTATGGACCATGGATTTTACTTGAAAAACAAGCACCAAAGTTAGTGTTTTTCAACTTTATCTCATCTCTTTCCTTTATCACCCTTTTTCACATTATTTACAATACCAAAAACAACCAACAAAAATCTGAAATTTCACTTCAAAATAGCCCCATGTCCCATGGTTTTTCACCCAAGAAAAATGAGAAGAAAACTTGGAAAAAAGAGGGTTTACCTTGCTTTTTTGTTGATTTATTGATGCTAGGGAGGGATTTTGCACACTTTTCTTGAAGAAAACTTGAAGAAAATTTCTTGTTTTAGGGAAGAGAAGCCCACGACTACTTGAAGGCTGAAGAACCAGAATTTTTCTAGTTTTGTTTCATGCCAAAACCGTGTATATCTGAAGCCAAAAAGGAAGGACCAATTTGCAATACTTTTAAGGACCTTTTTGCAAGCTTTTTGTGTAATTTTCTAAACCTTTAAGGGTTTTTTTGCAATTAAATAAAATTGGGTAGATTTTTTTTTTCTGATTTCCCTCTAAAAATTCGCCACATATAAGCCCTAGAAGTCTCTTCAATTTGCTTGGTTTGATCTTCGACTTTTTGGTGTTGACTTTGAATCATGACCATTGGATTAAAGTGACTTTAAACCCTAGCCCTTGGATCTTGTGTTAGGAAATGCCCTAAGCATTAAAGACATTTTGATGTATTTATTTTGAACTGGATAATAAAATTATATATATAGAGGTTATTCATTACATTGCTATCTGTCCTTATTTTATTTACATGTTAAAGTAAATGTAAGCAAATATGGCTCACTGACTGCTTGTGTTAAAACTGTTAGAATGTTGCATCAATGGACTTTTGTATGCGAGAAGACAATGTTCTAAAGTTAGCGGTCTAAACTATGGTCTGTAGTCTATGGGGTTAGACTGAGCATCTAACTCATGTTAAGACTATTATGTTGTCTAAAGCCTTGGAGGGCACGATTTGTCTTGACTGTCTGGAGTTGGACTCCCAAGTAGAGACATAGATATGTTGCTTGGTGGTGACATATTAGACTGGGACTAAAGCATCATTGATCTACGTAGTCCGCTATGAGTGGATCAATCTGCTTTTGATGTTCATTGTGCAATAACCTTAATCCTGATTAAATGAACTGTAAGGACCACCCCATCCTTGTAACTCAGTAAATTATTTAATGAGAAGCTAAGGAATAATTTGATGCGTTTTTAGTCCAAATACATCGAACACGGTCAGGTACATGGTCGTGTAAGAAACCGTGTACTGATCGGATTGTTTTATGAGAGAAGCCGTGTGAGTTAATATGGCCGTGTAGTTTTATATGGTCAGGTACACGGCTGTGTAAGTGGCCGTGTACCACTCGGGTAAGTGAGCATGGTCCAAGACACGGTCGTGTTGAGAAAGCCTAGCTAGTACACGCCCGTGCTCAAGCCATACACGCCCGTGTTAGAACCCTTGTAGAAGGCCGTGTACTGAATAGAGAGCCAATTTGAAGACTCTCGTAATGCGTGAAACCTAATTACTATGAAATGAGTAATTAAGTTGATAAATGTAGCATAAATTCTAGTTGAATAGACTAACCAGGTGCAGTACTGTTTATTACTATTCATACAGTGAAAAGGGGTAACCAACAGAGAACCCGGTCTACCCTGTTATGTGTATAAGGGTATAAGATACACAGTGTCATGAAACTAGTCCGGATGACCATTTCCTAACACAAGACTGGTGAGCAGATCACTGAAATACTCGGACCAAACGTCTGAGCACCATAACGAGAATCTCCCTAGTAGGGTACAGTATCGAGAAAATGGTCTGGATGACCTCTTCTTACCCAGAGACTGACAAAATCGGAGTCAGAACACTCGGACTAGTCAGTTAGAACAGAGAACAGTGAACCATGAATAGTGAATAGTGAATAGTGCAAGATGCAGTGTCAAGTTACTGGCCAAGACGGCCTTAGTTTGACTTAAAACTGATATATCTAGACTCAGGACGCCCAAATTAGTCAAACGGACACCTGACACGTTTTTCGAGGTGGGACCCCACAGATCCTGAAAACTGGTCTAGACGACCTCAGACGGACATATGACTAATAAAATTGAAATCAGAACGTCCGAATTAGTCAAGAGAGACTGTGTCTGAAATTTCACCTAGGAACGCCTCGGTTTGCATGCAAAAGGACAACACAGTGTAGACACTACCGCAGTATAGGAATGAATAGTGATTTGGTATAGAATGGGCTCTTAGACAGTATAAAACAATTAGAAATCGTCAGTACAAAAATCAGATTCAGAAAATCCAATTTTTGGATGAAAATTAGAACACTGCCGAGAATGGGCTGAAAAACGCAGTAGAAAACTAGACTGCACAGAACCGATTCGGTTGGACTTTTACTCCAACCAAACCATGCCCCCTTTGGTTAGGAAAATAGCTGCAAAACCAGCTGAAAGTGATCCCTTAAATCAAGGGATGTGTGGGAGTTTTTAGATTAAAAAAATGGGGTTTTAAGGACAAGAGGACCATGAACATTTAATGCAAACTTACTCCCTTTCACCCTCCATCATGGCTCCGAAATTTCAAGGGCTGCAGCACAGATTTTTGTCCCCCAATTGAGCTAAATTATGGCTTAATTAAGAGGGCTTAGAGTTAAGCAAAGTTGCTTTGAGTTGCCTATAAAAAGGTGCAACCACCCTTAGGTTTCACTTTTTCCATTTGCTCACAAAAACACTCAAGAAAAATACAGCTTTCTCTCCCCTTTCTCTTCAGAAAATCCGACCCCTCTTCAGCCCCTAAACCACCCATATTTTCACATAACTTTCACACAAAAGCTTGGCCACACAAGTTGTTAGAGGTGCACTCTTCCAAGGTAGTTTCGGTAAGACCCTAAAACCGAAATTTTTTTCTATGGTGTAATTTTTCATCTTGGCTGGATATTAAGAGAAACTTTTTGTTTTCCTTGTGTTCTCATTCCACCACAAATGATCCCTCAACCCTCTTTGTTTTCTATGGAGCCTTGACCGCCACCCTTGGCCCGGTTGTGCTTGGATCAAAGCACTCTAAGGTATAAACCGAAAACCCCCCATCTTTTGTGGTTAGTTGTTTTTAAGTTTTTGATCAAAGGAGATTTATATGTATTTGGTTATGCACATGGGTTGTAATAAGTTATTTGAGCCCTTAGCTTTCAGTTTTTAAAGTTTTTGTGGTTGTGGTTGTGTTTACTTTAGTTTACAAGTGGTTTGAGATATGTGTGTGCATGAGTGTGTAGAGGGTGGCTGGACACAAAATCTGTCCCCAGGATCAGCCACGGATTTTGGCCAGTTTGACCCACTTAGGGTCTGAATCTGGGATTTGGTAAAACATAAAGTTTTAAGAAAATTTTGATACGGTCGTTTTTACGTCAAATAGCCATTGGCAAAAAATGAACCTACGATAGGCTTTTCGGCTAGTTTTGGTTCGGTGTCCAAAACTGGGAGTAACAAATCCGGACCAAATGAACAGTCTCAGATTTTTATTAAAATGACCCTTTTAGAGGCCGAACCAGAATTTGGTCAAAACACAAAAGTTTTAGATCTCGATGAAACCTTGAAACTGACTTTCATGGGTTTCAAAAATTCGGCCGTTTCGGGCCCCAAACAGACCTGTTTTCAAAAGTGCGTAAAACTGGAACTTGTATAAAAACTGGGCACAAAGGGCACAGGTTTGATGAATTTAGGAGCCGTTAAAGTTAGAATTAGGCTCCGAAATGAACACAAGAATTGTTCATTTTGTCGAGGACGAAAAGTTTCATGAACGCCGATTTCTCAAACAAAGTCATTTCAAACAAGTTTCAAATTATTTTCAAAAGTGGTCCAACACCACATTTTTTAGCACATTTACAATGTGTTCCCTTTAAATGACTTAGAAATGATTTCAACAAAAACACCCTCATCCTCCAACAGGGCGAGGTGAGACTCATTTTCAAAAATGTGGGGACACCATACCCCTTTCAAACCATTTCAAACACTTTGCTTTCAAAAAAATGTGGGGACACCATACCCCTTTCAAAATGAAAAATCCTTTTGTAAGAATTTCTAGATTTGAACAAAGTTTTCAAAGGAATTTCACAAAGAACAAGGGACGTTTTTAGTAAGATATGGTAGAGGTAGCCTAGTCGGCTACGACACCATAATGCAAGGTAGCCCGATAGGCTACCACACCCAAACAAGCAAAGTAACCCGAACGGTTACTATACCAAGCCTACACATAGTAGCCTGATAGGCTACCTAGTTGCCAAAACATGAGGTAACCGGTCAGTTGACTGATCGGTAAATCAGTCAAGCACCGTGTTCAGAGCAACATTGTGAGGAATGTTGATTTAACTGTCAAGAAGACAGTTAATCAAACGTGATGGAAATTAGACACCAAATTCCCAGATAGGCCAATAGGGTACCGAGGGACCCCGGTACCACATGAAAGACGAGTATAGGCAAAAGTAGCCTAAGGACGTGGTAGTTAATTTATGGGGCCATAAGTTAATTAACCATATACGAATAAGTTAACTCTTGAGATAGAGAGTAAGTAGTGCCGACGGCAATCGGTATCAAGTAATTATCTACTTTAGTCACTAACAGTATTGGTGACTTAGAGAAGGTATTAACGAGAGACGTTATTGATGACAGGTAGTAACCTGCAAATTTCTAAAGGTGCAAATACAAGTGCTTGCAATTAGGTAAGTATAACTCTGCCTGCAGCATGAATAAAATGATGTTAAAATGATGGTTTTACAGTATGTTAAGTATGCCTTACATGCACACGATGTTGCACAGCATACATAAGAGCATATAGTTTCACAATCGAGTAGATTGATGAAAGAACAAGTTAGAAGCCATAGATCCCTACCGTATAGTATTGGGGATAGCTTAGAGAAGCATATGGCTAGAACAGTTAAACAAGATGAAAATAAATAGGTGTGCCGTACCGGCTCCTTCAGTTGAAGGGGTTTCCAGTTAAAGAAAGTTAAGGCCAAAAGTTGAGCATCAGTTGATGGCTCTTCGGCATTAGTTGACCTCGGGCGTTACCGTTGGTCAACGCACACACGGTACTGACACATGGGCCCTAAATAGACAAGAGAAAGAAAAGAGTGCTAAAGCATAACTGAACATAACCGGATCATGCATAGTTCACTATCCGCATTAGTTCGCTATGCTTTTAGCTACAGTAAGATACATGCTTTTACATGAAGTAATCTGTATGCATATGGTATATAAAGTTTGTATGCTATGACATGATATGTGATGATATGGTATATGCTAAGTGTTATATGTGACTATCTTGCATGCTTATGCATTTTAAGTATGTATTATATTTAAACATGTTTTGCGGTTAACATGTTGTACTTACTGGGCTTAAAGCTCACGGAGTGTATTCATGCTGTAGGTAAGCGTCCTATGGCATAAGCCACGATGGGCAATGACGGCGGCAGAGGCGGATGTGAGGCGAGGTTATGGACACCATACGAGTTTAACTTCCGCACAGTTTAAGTAAACAGTATTTTGAATAGTAACAGTACAGTACCAGTAGATGGTACTTTTAAATAGTAATCGTTAAATGGTATTTCTAAATAGTAATGCTTACACAATATTTTTGAGTAGTAATAGTTGAATAGTATTTTCGAATAGCAGCTGATTGATACTATTCAAAAATACTATTCCACAAAATGAACAGTATAAGTATGTTTGCAAGATTATTATTATGTTTCAAATTCTGCTTTTAATAGTACATGTACATGAATAGTAAATACATGCGCTAAAAAAAAAAAATTTTCTTCTAAAATTAGGGTAACCTATTAAAGATATTTTAAGTAAGCAATATTCAATTACAAGAAAGTATAAGTAAAAGTAAAGAAACAGTAGTTTTACAGTGATGGTCCGGGCCGCCTAGGGCACGGGCCGTCACATGAACTACTTCATGTATATGACTTGTGTACTTTGATGTTCCAATGGCTAAAGCGTCTCAGAGGTAGTAAGCTTATAGACCGGTTCGTTGGGTGCATGACTTGTATACGATGAAGGGTTTGTTTGTAGATATCGGAATCATAGCTCTAAGGAGTTAAAGGTATCCTCTTAAAGGCATTATACTGAATGTGAAAATGGACAAGGCCTTGGGTCGTCTGCTGGGCGGATGACTTCTTATTCACATATGGTGAATAATCATTTTCTTAATTCGTTAGTATAATGGAACTTTAAGATAGCCTGATTAGTAGGATTAAATGGACTTTGACCTAAGGCTGATCATGGATATCATATGAGGGTTTTGCATATATGACAAGGTCATTGGATAGTAGCTCGTCACAGGCTTACTTAATACGGTATATAATTGGGAGTTCAGTTTCAGGTTTATAGTAGTGTGACTCTGAAATTAGTGATCATATGATTGAGTTGTTCGGTAAAAGAATGATGATCGTATGGATTTGTGGGAGCCCGATTATATATATCCATTCAGTCCCTCTACTAGCTCCACATAATTCCTTAACGTTTGGCAAATTGATTTGTGTATGCTATTGGCTGGTTTATTATGCATGAATGGTGATGACACAGGATTAGGATGGTAGACAAGATTCTCTCCGGTTGGATTCAGATTTTGTTTTGGATAATAGAGTACACAATTATTCGAACTCCAAATAAAGTTGCCATGATTTTATTTGAGATTGGATTGGAGTTGTAGAAAATTATCCATGAGAACAAGAATTTGAAACACAACTATTTTGTGGATTTTGAAATTTGAAATTTGAAATTTGAATTTGAAATTCGAATTTGAAATTTGAATTTGAAATTTAAATTTGAAATTTAAATTTGAAATTTGAAATTTGAAATTTGAAATTTGAAATTTGAAATTCAAATTTGAAATTCAAATTTTGAATCACAGTCCAAGTGGGATTCGAATTTGTAGCGGAAAATCCACAAGGTTTGAAATTCGAATTTGAGTTGGATTTGGAGAGGATAATCTTGTTAGAATCCTACTTGAATTTTGAATCCAAATCTTAACAAATAGTGGACGAATTTTTGAGGAATATCCTCAATGGAATTTCGGTTTTTGTGGATAAGGGTCAAGGGAAAAATTCAAGTTTCAATCCCAGTTGAATTTGGATTCTCTCCTCCCTGAAAAGTGGCCGAAATTAAGGAGAAAATCTCCTAGGAAAATTCGGTTATTTTGGATAAGGATGAGATAAGATTCAAGCTTGAAAATCCTAGTGGAATTTTGATTCTCCCTTATCCTAAATGTGGCCGAATTTTTGAGGAAAATTCTCCTAGGAAATTTTAGATTTTTTGATTGAAAAAGGGAGATAAAATTCTTGTTAAAATCTTGTTTAGATTTAGATTGGATTTATCCCATAATCGCCGAATTTTATTGTTGGGATTTTCCCATGGAAAATTCAGATTTTATGGATATGGATAAGGGAGAATATCTTTTCTTAATCCAATTCGAATTCAGAGAATCACCTCATGCAGGTTGATAAGGTCAATCTTCTACCCTATAGACCTTCTAGGCAAGTGCACCTATCGGTTTTTATAGTATAGTGGATAACAATATCGAGTGTCGATCCCACAGGGACTAACGAGTACTAGTACTCACTCTTTTTTTATTATCTATCCTATAAACAATCGATTTATGCTTAAATAATTAAATAAGAATTATATTAAATCAATCCAACACAAAATTAACTCCAAACAGCAGAAGATTAAGATGAAATCAATCCAAACCAACAATACCTATATAATGAATCCCCCTAAAACGTCTATTGCATCCAATCCTTAATATATCAATTTATCTACTAATCCTTGGACCGTGGAAACTCCTTAATTATGTTAATATTTTTCTCAAGTGTATTAACAATTAACCCCAGGTTGATTAATTGAAATCTCTTCCTAATTAAAACCCCCAGAATTGCATTAAACAATCAATGAATCTCTCTATTAGGTTTGACCCTAATCCGGAAGATTTACGTTGTCCTATCTCTAGAATCACGTGCAACTCCTTTCAATTATGCAAGATCAAATCAAACATAGGATTTCTCAATCGCAATTGTATGATATCAAACATGAATTAATACACCGGTAAATATCAATTCAATGATAATAAAGAACACATAATTGAATCTCAATGAACTTGAAGAATAAATTAAATTAATTAAGGATCAAATAACAATATTCATTCTAGGGTTCCTCCTATCTTGGTATCAAAGAAATTAGTTCATGATCAATGGAATAACTACACTACAATTCAATGGACTACAAAGAATAATTGAATTCATGACAAATCCTCTTGATTCTAATGCAATCCAACTTGAATTGATCGATGGTTGGTTGTTGGAGTGTTTCTCTCTCTATTCTACCTCCTCTCTGCTGCTCTAGGGTTTATTTTTGCAGATTGATGGCTCTCCCTCTCAATTGACAGGTCCTGCCCTTTTTATAGAGCAAAATTCGACTTTCTGGATGGAACACGGGCTTCGACATGGTCTCAGGCAGATTTTACACGGGCATGTACTAACCAACACGGGTGTGTATTCTAGGTCGACACGGGCGTGTACCTGTTAAATCGCTGAACACGCCCGTTTCTATTGTGGACGGCCGCTTATATGGTTCATGGTCACATCTGTACACGGCCACCTACACGGCCGTGTACCAGACCGTGTGTTATGTCTAATATCGCCGAACATGCCCGTTTTCCCGAAACACGGCTTTACGTACGTTGGTGAATCTGAAAGGTACACGGCCACGTACACGGCCGTGTACCAAACCGTGTTCTGCTCAACTTTGGTCAAAAAGCTTCAAACTGCTCCGAATCTCCTCCTTATGCTCCCATTGCTTTAGCTAGGACCTGAAAACAACATATAAACCAATCAAATGCAAAAATCCATGAAATTATCCCTAAACCAAACAATAATGGCCTAAATATGGACTAAAAATATGTAAAGTTTAGCACTTATCAAATCTCCCTACACTTAAGCATTTGCTTGTCCTCAAGCAAATAATAGTTCCAAATCATAAAACCTTCTAAATATCCCTCTCTCTCTTATCTCAATGCATCTCTCCATACTCCTTCCTACTATGACTTCTGAACCAAATTAAAATACAAGTAAAATCCAACAATCCTAGGCTAAACTTCTATAAACAATCATCCATAAGCAATCATGTTGACAGTCTTTCCGGAATCAAAAACATAGGACTCATACCCTCACATAGGATTCACTCATAAAATGCTCAAAGTGTTTAGGGTGGAGAATATATCATAACACTCAAATCAATGCATAGCAGGAATCTTAACCATAAGATTGCTAATATATCACATCACTATAATTAGATGCATGAATTAAAGGATCCTTGTCATGGCTGCAATAAGGTTTGGGTGGCAGTATATAGAAAGAATGGAATGAATAGATCCCAGGTTAACCAAGAATAAAAGATAAAGGACCCGTCTATACCAAATCACACAAGAACCTGACTCTCTTGTATATAGAACCTTCAATCAAAGCTCAAGTAAGGCGCATAAAACATTATTAACCACAATCATCTACTGTTCTTACTTATTTATTTCTTTCTTCTTTTTTTTTCCTTTTTTTTCATTTTTTTTTTTGAATTTCAATGATGCTCGCTTTACAAAATGTTGCACTTGAAAAATATTCGAGCATCCAAGTGGAATTGATCACAACAGAAGATGAAGTTTAAACATATACCATGCACCTTTAGTCAGACAAGCCCTTGGTTCTGTACTCCTTTTGATCAGATTTTTATGCGATTCAGTTCACTAAGCCCTTCGGTATAAAACAATGGTTATGGTGTTGGCCATGAAAGAAAAAAAAATAATTGGGGTATTTGGCTTACAGTTCGGTCAACAGGAAAGGCTAAGACAAAACCCTTCTTTCCAATGCATCTAAAACAATAACGTGCATAACAAAGTAAGTTCTAGAATCTTCCCACTATGCATGATAAACACACCAAAAAGAAAATAAGTGGAGCATATAATGATGAATGCTCATAGGCTCAAATACTCACAAATTTTAGGCTCATGTGTGTGAATCCCATGCAATTTTCATCCAGATTAACTGTCTCAACAATTGCCTATAATGAAGCTCATAAAAATCTAGCTATTCGTGTCGTTTTCTGCTTGTATCTTAATCCAATTCGAGGAACCACAGTCATTGAGAGCATGTTGAAACACATTTTAACAAGATTAAGATTTCCAAACAGAAGAATCAATGAAAAGGGACTACTTTATGCAAGAAGACTACAAAATGCTCGATTCCCAACAAATAAATTCCACTAAAACCAAAATCCCTTCCCCACACTTAGAGATGTACATTGTCCTCAATGGACACAATTAAAACAGTGAGGAATAAACAGGTAAAATGGAAAAAAAATGGTAGAAGAACAAGTCAACGTGTACTTCCCTGAATATATGTATATAATGAAGAGGCCGGTACAATCAACATCAACGCAGTGGGGATCAACAGACCTGGTTCTCCCGGCCAGATAAAAAATTAAATTCGAGGCCGACTCCATAAACTACTCATCGGCTACTGGAGGCTCGGGATCCACAAGTGGGGTAGACTGGGGCTCTGTACTGGGTTCTTCGGAAATCAGTCCAGATCTCGATGGCTCCTCAGGGCCACTAGTGGTGGGATCAACTGCCCGAACGTTGGGTAAAGTCGGGACCCCGAGGTGAGCACATAGGCGAGTCAACGTATCTTCAATCCAGGCCGACTGTCGCTCTAGTCGTATCAGTCGAGATGAATGAGCTTGCTGTAAAGCCATTGTCCTTCTTAGCATTGGCAGCATTTGACTACACAATCTCCCGATGTTTGAGTGGGAAGGGATGGCCGGTGTTGGTCTTGCGGTGGTGGTGCAGGGGAGTGATCCCTTTCAGATTCGGCCTCAGTTGCAGGTGGTGGGGTACCTGTCAGAATATAGGTTGGACCACCTGGCCCCTGTCGTCTCTCAACCATCCCCATGGATCTTAAAGTATCCATGTCAATCGGTATCATCTGAGATGCAATGGTCAAGGGAGGTAGACGACTAAACAGCCCTAGGTTGCGAGCCAATCGCGTGATGTACGGCCTGCAACACACTGCGCCCGCTCGTGGCCTGCTTGCCTGGCTATCCAAGTACCATGCCCAGGCATATCCCAAATGAATGGCCATCTTCTCCCTCATACTGTAGATGTAGAAAAGGTCACGTCAAGAGACTACACCGGTGCTTTCTCTCCGTCCACTAATGGTGTGCACTAATAACTTGTGCACATATCGAAGTTCTGGGTGACAAAGATGGGAGGCTTTAGATCTCATTGGTGCGTACTCCATCTCTCTACTAATGGACCTCCAGTATTGCTGGTCATTAAAGTTGGAGGGCCAGTCCACCTGCAGTTCTCGATAGGCGTCGGTTTGGGTAAACTCTTCGGTATAGAAACCACAGTCTATTGAGAACTACGTATAGCTTCTGTGAAATCTTTCCCCGCCGATCTGAAACTCCATGTTGGGCAGGGACCAGCTCAGTGATCTCTTGTTGAGGGAGAATGTGGTGAGGAATTCCAAAGTTAGCTCTTGATAAGCTGGTTCCTCAATATCGAAGAATCGGTCCCAACTCCCAAAAGTGACCAATTCCCTCACTTGTTGATCTAAGCCAATCTGCTGTAACACTGGCCAATCTATAAACCGGCTATTCTCAAAAGGTTTTTCCAATAGCTTCTCAAGTCTCGTAAGGAATGCTGGAGCCTGAAATTGCAGTAGTGGTGCAGTCCAAGTTGTTGTGGTGGTTGTTGCTGCGCATGAGAGGAGGCCTCTCCCCTCTACCTTTTCCGCGTAACTTCCTTTTGTCGCCGCTAGATTTCTTCAGTACGTCTTGTCATGGTGGCACTTGGGGTCCTGCAAAAGAAATTCATAGTGAATAACAGAATTGAATCACATTCCACGGATGCAAAAGGGTTAGAAAAATTTAAGCACACTAGTGAGAACGTCCGAGCACCACATTGGACGGAAAGAAAAATGTGCACTCCCTTCCACAATGTTCACACGAAATCAATCAAGCAACACAGAGCACTTCTATCAAATCATGCTATTAATCCATCAAATAACCCATAAATCACGAAAGCAAATGAGGAAGAAGAAGGAAGGAATACATACCGTCGTTTCCGTGAGTCGAAGAAGAAGGAAGAAAAAATTTTCGCCCGAAATACCCAAATATTCGTCGAAACAAATCTAATTCCTAAAGGGTGTTTATCAAATAATTCGTTAGAATTAGGCTTACCCGGCTTTTCGTGCACAGATTGGCGTGATTTCTTGGTGGAAATTCAGATTTTGGAGAAAGGGGGCGTGTGTGAATGAAACGATCGTGTTTCCAGCAACCGTTCGTATAAATATTGCCTCGACACGCCTGGATACACGGCCATGTATGGGGCCGTTGTAGGAAATTAAACCGGTAAAACATATCAGAGTGGCGCAGCGGAACAATAAAAATTTTTAGATCGTTAAATATCTCATGATGCCATATACAATAAATCATCAATAATTAAAACTCATACCTCAAGGACGCCAATATGCAGGAGGAGAATGACCGGAGGCTTCAACCAACTAGCCTTCTCTACTATTCTCCAATTCCCGAATGGCTGAGTGTGTGGGCACTCTGAACCTCGATCGGTATGCTAGCACTGCTAGTCTTCTTCCGACCACCCAGATCTCTAAAGAACTTTATTGTCACGATGAGCTGTGCAACAATAAGCCTGCTCACCTGAGAGTCTGTGGTCTAAGAGAACTGGAGTGGCAGGACCTCTATTTATAGACCTGCATGAGGTGAATCTCTGAATTTGAATTGGATTAGGAAAAGATATTTTCCCTTATCCAAACCCATAAAATCCGAATTTTTCCAAGGGAGAATCTCCACTAAAAATTCGGTTTTCTTCGGATAGATCCAATCCAAATCTAAACCAGATTTTAACTAGAATTTTATCTCCCTTTTTCAACCAAAAAATCCGAAAACTTTAGGAGAAAATCTTCTCCAAATTTTCGGCCACTTTTAGGATAAGGAAGAATCAAAATTCCACTAGGATTTTCAAGCGAAATCTCATCTCAACCTTATCCAAAAATAACCGAATTTTCCTTGGATTAAGACTCCAAAATTTCGGCCACTTTTAGGGAGGGAGAGAATCCAAATTCAACTAGGATTGAAACTTGAATTTTCCCTTGAATCTTATCTACAAAAACCGAATTTTCCATTGAGGATTATCCTCAAAAAATTCGCCCACTTTTGTTGGGATTTGGATTCAAAATTCAAGTAGGATTCTAACAAGATTATCCTCTCCAAATCCAACTCAAATTCAAATTTCAAACCTTGTGGATTTTCCACAACAAATTCGAATCCTACTTGGACTGTGATTCAAAATTTGAATTTCAAATTTCAAATTCAAATTTCAAATTCAAATTTCAAATTTCAAATTTCAAATTTCAAATTCGAATTTCAAATTCAAATTTCAAATTCGAATTTCAAATTCAAATTTCAAATTCAAATTTCAAATTTCAAAATTCAAATTTCAAATTTCAAAATTCAAATTTCAAATTCCACAAAACGGTTGTATTTCATATTCTTGTTCTCATGGATAATTTTCTACAACTCCAATCCAATCTCAAATAAAATCATGGCAACTTTATTTGGAGTTCGAATAATTGTGTACTCTATTATCCAAAACAAAATCTGAATCCAACCGGAGAGAATCTTGTCTACCATCCTAATCCTGTGTCATCACCATCCATGCATAATAAACTAGCCTATAGCATACACAAATCAATTTGCCAAACGTTAAGGAATTATGTGGAACTAGTAGAGGGACTGATTGGACATATATAATCGGGCTCCCGTGATTCCATATGATCATCATTCTGTACCGAACAACTCAATCATATGATCACTAATTTCAGAGTCACACCACTATAAACCTGAAACTGAACTCCCAATTATATACCGTATTACGTAAGCCTGTGACGAGCTACCATCCAATGACCTTGTCATATATGCAAAACCCTCATATGATATCCATGATCAGCCTTAGGTCAAAGTCCGTTTAATCTTACTGATCAGGCTATCTTAAAGTTCCATTATACTACCGAATCAAGAAAATGATTATTCACTATATGTGAATAAGAAGTCATCCGCCCAGCAGACGACCCAAGGCCTTGTCCATTTTCACATTCAGTATAATGCCTTTAAGAGGATACCTTTAACTCCTCAGAGCTATGATTCCGATATCTGCAAACAAACCCTTCATCGTATACAAGTCATGCACCCAACGAACCGGTCTATAAGCTTACTACCTCTGAGACGCTTTAGCCATTGGAACATCAAAGTACACAAGTCATATACATGAAGTAGTTCATTTACTCAGGATTAAGGTTATTGCACAATGAACGTCAAAAGCAGATTGATCCACTCATAGCGGACTACGTAGATCAATCACGCTTTAGTCCCGGTCTAATATGTCACCACCAAGCAACATATCCATGTCTCTACTTGGGAGTCCAGCTCCAGACAGTCAAGACAGACCGTCCCCTCCAAGGCTTTAGACAACATAATAGTCTTAACATGAGTTAGATGCTCGGTCTAACCCCATAGACTACAGACCATAGTTTAGACTGCTAACTTTAGAACATTGTCTTCTTGCATACAAAAATCCATTGCATGCAACGTTCTAACAGTTTTAACACAAGCAGTCAGTGAGCCATATTTGCTTACATTTACTTTAACATGTAAATAAGACGAGGACAGATAGCAATGTAATGAATAACCTCTAAGTATAATTTTATTATCCAGTTCAAAATGAATACATCAAAATGTCTCTAATACTTAGGGCATTTCCTAACAATCTCCCACTTGCCCTAAGCCAGCAGATGTGCCATGTTACGCATCCCCATCGCCTCTACATGCCTCTCAAAGCTTCTAGCTACCAAAGTCTTAGTAAAGGGATCAGCGATGTTGTCCTCGGACGCGATCTTACATACATCCACTTGTCCTGTCTCCACATGCCCTCTAATAATGTGATACCTCCGATCGATGTGCTTGGTCCTCTTGTGGTTCCGAGATTCCCTTGTGTTGGCAATAGCCCCTGTATTATCACAGTAAAGTGTGATAGGCTTGTCAACACCCGGAATGACCTCAAGGTCTCTAAAGAACTTGCGGAGCCAAACCGCTTCTTTAGATGCCTCAGCCGCAGCCACATACTCAGCCTCCATAGTAGAGTCAGCGGTGCAGCCCTGCTTCACGCTCCTCCACACAATGGCGCCTCCTCCGAGTAAAAACACTGATCCAGATGTCGATTTCCTCGAATCCTTACAAGTCTGGAAGTCTGAGTCCGTGTATCCTACGGGTGTTAGGTCCCCTCCAGAATACACTAGCATATAATCCCTCGTTCTCTTAAGATACTTGAGTATATGCTTTACTGCTTGCCAGTGCTTGGTTCCAGGATTCACTTGATATCGACTCACCATACCTACTGCAAAACATATGTCCGGGCGAGTGCAAAGCATAGCGTACATAAGGCTACCCACAGCGGATGCATAAGGGACCTTACTCATACGCTCTCTTTCTTCCGATGTCTTGGGACAGTCATCCAATGAAAGAGTTAAACAGGCAATAGAAGGTTGTGAGCCTTTCTTTGCCTATAGCATTGCATATTTGTCAATTATTTTATCTATGTATGAAGCTTGGGATAATGCTATCATTTTGTTCTTTCGATCTCTGAAGAGACGAATGCCCAGAACATAATTAGCTTCTCCCAAGTCCTTCATGTCAAACTGTTGGTGTAACCAAAGCTTGACCGATGATAAATTCCCTACATCATTCCCAATGAGTAGTATATCATCGACATAGAGTATCAGAAAGACCACTTTTCCATCCTTAATACGTTTATAAACACAAGGTTCATCAACGTTCTGCTCAAAACCAAATGTCTTAATCGCTTGATCGAACCTCTGGTTCCATGAGCGGGATGCCTGCTTTAATCCATAAATGGATCTAAGCAACTTGCAGACTTTCCTATGTTGGCCTTTTGCTAGGAACCCTTCGGGCTGTATCATATAGATACACTCTTCAAGATGGCCATTCAAGAATGCCGTCTTGACATCCATTTGCCAGATCTCGTAATCGAGAGCCGCAGCAATGGACAGAAGAATACGGATAGACTTCAGCATAGCAACAGGCGAAAAGGTTTCCTCGTAATCGATTCCAGCCTTTTGCGTGTATCCCTTTGCAACCAGTCTAGCTTTAAAAGTTTCCACTCTCCCTTCCGCATCCTTCTTTCTTTTGTAGACCCATTTGCATCCAATGGGTTTTATCCCATCTGGCAAATCTACAAGTTCCCAAACAGAGTTGGATTTCATAGAATCCATCTCATTGTTCATAGCCTGTTTCCAAGATCTAGAATCAACATCCTTTATAGCTTCATCATATGTGACCAGATCTTCCTCATGCTCATGAGCCTCGGCCTGGTATACCTCAGCATCATACATAAAGAAATTAGGTTTCTTAGAAACCCTCCCACTACGACGAGGCACCCTAAATTGTTGATCGTCCGCAGGTCTTTCACTGGAACTCGGACTTGCGTCTAAGACCGAAATCTGTGGAGCAGTTCTTTCACCCGATAACTCCTCTAGCACCACTTTGCTTCGAGGCTTAAAGTCATTCATGTGACTTTCTTCCAAGAATGTCGCATGGGTTGAGACAATGACCTTTTGTTCCTTCGGGTTATAGAACAGACCTCCTTTAGTTCCCTTTGGATACCCTACAAACATGCACAATTCTGATCTTGGTTCCAACTTCTTCGCATCCCCATCCAGTACATGTGCCGGGCAGCCCCATATTCTCATATGTCCAAGGGAGGGCTTCCTGCCACGCCACAATTCATACGGAGTTCTAGGAATTGATTTGCTCGGAACCTGGTTCAGAATATAGCACGCCGTTTGTAAAGCATGTCCCCAAAATGATAATGGCAGCGTTGAGTAACTCATCATGGACCGTATCATATCCAATAAGGTCCTGTTTCTCCTTTCGGCTACACCATTCTGTTGTGGAGTACCAGGTGCAGTCAATTGGGATAATATCCCATTCTCTACAAGATGTCCTAGAAATTCATCAGAGAGGTATTCGCCACCTCGATCAGATCGAAGTGTCTTTATGGATTTATCCAATTGCTTTTCCACTTCCGCACGATACTCTTTGAACTTGTCAAAGGTTTCGCTCTTGCGGTGCATCAGATACACATATCCATACCTCGAGTAATCATCTATGAAAGAGACATAGTACTCGAACCCTCCTCGTGCTGTGACGTTCATGGGGCCACATACGTCAGTGTGCACAATTTCTAAGAGCTCCTGTGCCCTTGTACCCTTAGCTCCAAAAGACCTCTTAGTCATCTTACCCTCTAGACAAGACTCACATTGGGGAAGTCGTACCTCCTCCAGAGATTCCAGAGGACCGTCTTTCACCAATCTTTGAATCCTATCCTGATTAATATGACCAAGTCTTAAATGCCAAAGATACGCCTTGTTAGAGTGAGAAACTTTCAACCTTTTAGAGTTATTAATTAATTCAGTGTCAAGCAGTGAGTACATCTTTGGTCTGATCAAATATAGGTTTCCATCCATCCATCCAGAACAGATAAAAGACTTATTTCTACGAATATCAACTCTTTTACTAAAAGAAACTGAATAAGAATCCTTTATTAAACAAGCTACCGATATAAGGTTCCTCCTAAAATTAGGAACATAAAAACAGTCTTTCAATAAAATAAACCTAAATTGATCAAAATAAAGATGAACGTCTCCCACTGCCTCAGCCACCACAAAGCTACCATCTCCAGTCCGCAACGAGAGGCTCCTATCATGTAGACTTCTCGTTTCCACGAACCCCTGCATAGAAACACAAACATGATTAGTGGCGCCCGAATCAATGATCCATGTGTCTTTCGATTCTTCCACCAAACACGCTTCTAAGTAATGAAGTTCCTTACCTTCCTTGCCCTTGGAGGCTAGGAATTCCCGGCAAGCCTTCTTGAAGTGACCTACCTTCCCACAGTGGAAGCATTTGGACTTTTTAGGATCCTTCGGCTTCTTGTTCTTCTTCTTCTTCTTCCCGTCCGAGACAGGAGGATTAGAAGAACTGGAAGCCACTTGCTTCTTATTTGGCCTCTTCCTCTTCCGTGAGGGATTGGAAGATTCCGCCAAATTTGCCTCTCCTTTAGGTCGGACCACATCCTCATCCCTGATCATCCGCTCATAAGCCTGTAGTTGCTTCATGAGCTCGGTAATTCCTAACTCCTTTGTCGCCAGATTGTATACGGCCTTAAACCCCACAAAATCTTTAGACAGAGTCTTGAACACCATCTCGATCTGGGTGTTATAGTCCAACTCAGCACCATTCTCGGCAGCCTCAGCGAAGAATCCCATTAGAGTGATCATATGGTCCTTCACCGGAGTCCCCGCCTTTTGCTTGGAGTTCATAATGCTGGTGATAGCGGACTGTCGAGCCAATTTTTCTTGGCCTCCGAACATGTCCTCCAGATTATCCATGATCTCCCCAGCAACTTGATAAGTCTCATGCTGCTTTTGTAAAGCACTCGTCATGCTAGCAAGGATGTAGCATCGAGCTATTTCATTGGATTCTCTCCAACGATTATAGGCAACCGGGATCTCCTCAAGTGGTGTGTCAGGTTTGGGCCCAGGTGGGCATGGTTCGTCCAGTACGAACTTGTGTCTCTCGCAGCTGAGAACTATTAATAGATTTCTTTTCCAATCTTTATAATTGTCGCCATTCAACTTATTTTCAGTAAGTATCGAAATGAGGGGTGTCGGTGATATTTTGAACTGAAATAAAATTATACTAGACATCATTACAAAGCCCAAGCAAATATGCAGATAATTTAGCAAATAAAACATACAAGTATATTTCTACATGAAACTTGAAAAAAAATGTAGCATTGCAACGATAATTCTCAGCACCTATTGCCCCAAGCCACCGAGGGGTGGTCATGAGAACAAATAGCCGGAACATGGACCCCGTCCAATTAATATATGTTACCTTAAATCCTCCAAGGTTAAGACATATATTAATAACCGCTTATTTGGCCACCAGTTTAGTTAACAGAGCTTCTAGGGAAGGTTAATAACTAAACGAGTCTTGAGTGTATAACCATTGTTTACGTAGCCCGATCCACGTCCTACCAAGCCATCGAGGGGTGGTCATGAATAGGATCGCACCCGAACACGTTTTCCACATAGGAGATCCAATCTAGTATACCGGCGGCGGTAAACACCTACCGAGGGGTGTGGTCAGGTCAGAACTGACGCGAGGCGTTACCATGCTTTCACATATGGATCAACAATGGAGGCCGTGGGTTTTGTTTGAAACCCTCTCCCACTCAATATTTTGATAAACATGCAAGTTTTGACAAATTATGTATGATCAATATAGTATGAGCGGCACTCACCTATCCTATATGACATATTATCAAATATGCATACAAAACATCTATCAATACATATTTATACATCCATGACATATCATAGAAAAAATAATTGACAGAATAACCAAGCTATGGTTCCATCCTAGAACAAAGAAAATAAAGATTACAAAATTCCTTCCAAAACATTCTTTGGGTCTTGAATTTTGTTCCGTCTTCTTGTATCCATCTTTATGTAGCCTCTCCATTTATTTCTCATCCCAAGAATTATTTAAAATTTAAATTTCCAAAAATTTAAATTTCAAATTCAAACTCCAAATTCGAATTTCAAATTTAAATTTCTAATTCAAATTTTAAACAATTTTAATCATCATGTGTAATAATATGTAATTTCAAAAATTTCAAATTTTTAATTACATATTTTTAAACATGATTTAAAATTAAATCTCAAATTTAAAAATCAAAATTTTCAAATTTTGGACCGCCGCACCGCCGCCCGTGAAGGCGGCAGCCGCCGTGGGCAGCCACCAACCCCGGAGGGGCTGGCAACCCACGGCTGCCCCTTGTGCAGCCCTGCCGGGCTGCAGGCCAAGCCTGCAGCGCCAAGCTGCACGCCCAGGCTGGGCGCAGCAGCCGGCAGGCTGCAGGCAGCGCCTGAAGCCAGTGGCTGCACGCCCAGGCTGCGGCCAGCCTTGGGCAGGCTGCGCCACCCTCGGCTGCAGGCCAAGCCTGCGGCCGTGGGTGATGTTTGCCTGCATAGGGGCTGCCGCAGCCCCATCCTGCCCGAGGGCAGGGGCTGCAGCCCCACCAAGGCCCGTCGGCCTATCCCGAGGGGTCGTGTCTCGATTTTCGTGCCATATTCCAATTTACCTATTAGGATCTCCAAAAATTAATTTGAATCCCAATTAAATTGGAATTTTCCACACAATCAAAATTTCAACCTTTAAATCAAATTTAACTTTTGGGAAAAATAAATTACGGTCTTCAATCTTCAATCTCCTCCAAGAATAATTACATAAAAAAATTCTAAACCGTTTCCGGTGTACAAAAAATTCTAACCATAAATATTCTAAGAGACAAAAATTAAAATCCATGGGAAAAACACGGTGTTAATAAACTGCTCCCATGGTTACATAAAAAATTCCTAGATACAATTTTTCTAAATTCTAAGGAACCATAACCGGTATAAATAAGCATGCTTATAATAATTCAAAAAATTAAAATAACCACATACTTTATACATAATACATGATAACAACATAAAGGAACCCTAGAATGCCACTCTCTAAATATCAAATCCATACATAAATAAAAAGACTAAGTAATTGTCTAATTTATGTGCATGGCATAGTCATGAGATGGCTCTGATACCAATTGTAGGAAATTAAACCGGTAAAACATATCAGAGTGGCGCAGCGGAACAATAAAAATTTTTAGATCGTTAAATATCTCATGATGCCATATACAATAAATCAACAACAATTAAAACTCATACCTCAAGGACGCCAATATGCAGGAGGAGAATGACCGGAGGCTTCAACCAACTAGCCTTCTCTACTATTCTCCAATTCCCGAATGGCTGAGTGTGTGGGCACTCTGAACCTCGATCGGTATGCTAGCACTGCTAGTCTTCTTCCGACCACCCAGATCTCTAAAGAACTTTATATTCACGATGAGCTGTGCAACAATAAGCCTGCTCACCTGAGAGTCTGTGATCTAAGAGAACTAGAGTGGCAGGACCTCTATTTATAGACCTGCATGAGGTGAATCTCTGAATTTGAATTGGATTAGGAAAAGATATTTTCCCTTATCCAAACCCATAAAATCTGAATTTTTCCAAGGGAGAATCTCCACTAAAAATTCGGTTTTCTTAGGATAGATCCAATCCAAATCTAAACCAGATTTTAACTAGAATTTTATCTCCCTTTTTCAACCAAAAAATCCGAAAACTTTAGGAGAAAATGTTCTCCAAATTTTCGGCCACTTTTAGGATAAGGAAGAATCAAAATTCCACTAGGATTTTCAAGCTAAATCTCATCTCAACCTTATCCAAAAATAACCGAATTTTCCTTGGATTAAGGCTCCAAAATTTCGGCCACTTTTAGGGAGGGAGAGAATCCAAATTCAACTAGGATTGAAACTTGAATTTTCCCTTGAATCTTATCTACAAAAACCGAATTTTCCATTGAGGATTATCCTCAAAAAATTCGCCCACTTTTGTTGGGATTTGGATTCAAAATTCAAGTAGGATTCTAACAAGATTATCCTCTCCAAATCCAACTCAAATTCGAATTTCAAACCTTGTGGATTTTCCACAACAAATTCGAATCCTACTTGGACTGTGATTCAAAATTTGAATTTCAAATTTCAAATTCAAATTTCAAATTCAAATTTCAAATTTCAAATTTCAAATTTCAAATTTAAATTTCAAATTCAAATTTCAAATTCGAATTTCAAATTCAAATTTCAAATTCAAATTTCAAATTCAAAATTCAAATTTCAAATTTCAAAATTCAAAATTCAAATTTCAAAATTCAAATTTCAAATTCCACAAAACGGTTGTATTTCATATTCTTGTTCTCATGGATAATTTTCTACAACTCCAATCCAATCTCAAATAAAATCATGGCAACTTTATTTGGAGTTCGAATAATTGTGTACTCTATTATCCAAAACAAAATCTGAATCCAACCGGAGAGAATCTTGTCTACCATCCTAATCCTGTGTCATCACCATGCATGCATAATAAACTAGCCTATAGCATACACAAATCAATTTGCCAAACGTTAAGGAATTATGTGGAGCTAGTAGAGGGACTGATTGGACATATATAATCGGGCTCCCGTGATTCCATATGATCATCATTCTGTACCGAACAACTCAATCATATGATCACTAATTTCAGAATCACACCACTATAAACCTGAAACTGAACTCCCAATTATATACCGTATTACGTAAGCCTGTGACGAGCTACCATCCAATGACCTTGTCATATATGCAAAACCCTCATATGATATCCATGATCAGCCTTAGGTCAAAGTCCATTTAATCTTACTGATCAGGCTATCTTAAAGTTCCATTATACTACCGAATCAAGAAAATGATTATTCACCATATGTGAATAAGAAGTCATCCGCCCAGCAGACGACCCAAGGCCTTGTCCATTTTCACATTCAGTATAATGCCTTTAAGAGGATACCTTTAACTCCTCAGAGCTATGATTCCGATATCTGCAAACAAACCCTTCATCGTATACAAGTCATGCACCCAATGAACTGGTCTATAAGCTTACTACCTCTGAGACGCTTTAGCCATTGGAACATCAAAGTACACAAGTCATATACATGAAGTAGTTCATTTACTCAGGATTAAGGTTATTGCACAATGAACGTCAAAAGCAGATTGATCCACTCATAGCGGACTACGTAGATCAATCACGCTTTAGTCCCGGTCTAATATGTCACCACCAAGCAACATATCCATGTCTCTACTTGGGAGTCCAGCTCCAGACAGTCAAGACAGACCGTCCCCTGCAAGGCTTTAGACAACATAATAGTCTTAACATGAGTTAGATGCTCGGTCTAACCCCATAGACTACAGACCATAGTTTAGACTGCTAACTTTAGAACATTGTCTTCTTGCATACAAAAATCCATTGCATGCAACGTTCTAACAGTTTTAACACAAGCAGTCAGTGAGCCATATTTGCTTACATTTACTTTAACATGTAAATAAGACGAGGACAGATAGCAATGTAATGAATAACCTCTAAGTATAATTTTATTATCCAGTTCAAAATGAATACATCAAAATGTCTCTAATACTTAGGGCATTTCCTAACAGCCGTGTCGAGAAAAATAAAAGAATACGGGCGGTTACACTGCCGAGACATGGGCGTGTTACTTATCTGGGGACGAACACGGCCTCTAACACGGGCGTGTTTAAGGCCGTGTACTCCTCTGTACAAAATTGTTCAATCTCCTTCTCCCGGACACGGGTGTTAACACGGCAAAGACACGGACGTGTCTAATTTGAATTTACACGGCTCTAAACACGGACGTGTCTATGCCTGTGTACTTCTAGGTACGTTGACTCCTATTTTTCCTCTCGTAAACATGCCCGTGTACTTGACAAACAAAACTTCACATGGCCCCAGACACGCCCATTAACACGTGCGTGTTCCAGGGCGTGTTTTATGGAATATTTATTTATTTATTTATTTATTTTCAAAAGAATAAAAACAGAAAGTAACAAGAAACTAAAGCCTAACGAAAATTAAAACCTAAAGGCAATCAAAACCTAACGAAAATTAAATTAAGAGTAAAGAAAACATGAAATAAGGGAAACGAGAAAGAAAACCCTTGGGTTGCCTCCCAAGAAGCGCTTGTTTAATGTCTTTAGCTTGACGCATTCACTTTCATCCACTAGTCGATGTGAAGGTTGAACTCCTCCCTTTGAGAGTTATCAAACTCTCCCCCTAGGAACAACTTGAGGCGATGTCCATTCACCTTGAACGTGCCTTTTTCTGGATGCGTTACTTCAACGGTACCGTACAGGAAAACTTGCTTGACCGTAAAGGGACCTGACCATCTGGATTTGAGCTTTCCTGGGAATAATTTCAGCCTAGAATTATACAATAACACTTAATCTCCTTCACCGAATTCTTTCCCTTGTTTGATCCTCCTGTCATGATATAGCTTGCTTCGCTCCTTGTATATCCTTGCGTTCTCATAGGCCATCAAGCGCCATTCCTCTAACTCGTTCACCTGGATTTTCCTCTTTTCTCCTGCAACATCCAAGTTAAAGTTAACGAACTTAATTGCCCAATACGCTTGGTGCTCAAATTCCACTGGTAGGTGACATGCTTTTCTATAAACTAGCCTATATGGTGTAGTCCCTATTGGTGTCTTGTATGCCGTCCTATAGGCCCACAGAGCATCATCTAATTTGATGGACCAATCTCTCCTATGATGCTCTACAGTTCTTTCTAGGATTCTTTTCAAGTCCCTATTGGTCACCTCAACTTGGCCACTAGTTTGTGGATGGTAAGGGGTTGCAACTCTATGCGTAATACCATATTTTTTTAGTGCATTGATGAACTGTGCATTACGAAAGTGTGTGCCCCTGTCACTAATGATTGCTCTAGGTGTGCCAAATCGAGAGAATAACCTTTTTAGGAACTTAACTACTACCCTAGCATCATTTGTTAGTAAAGCTTGGGCTTCAACCCACTTAGACACATAATCCACTGCAACTAGGATGTACTTGTTCCCAAAAGAGACTGGAAAAGGACCCATAAAGTCAATGCCCCAAACATCGAAAACCTCACAGACAAGAATGAAATTTTAGGGCATTTCATCCCGGCGAGAGATGTTACCTGATCGCTGACAGTTACCACACAACGCTACGTACCTTTGGGCATCTCTGAACAAAGTAGGCCAATAAAAACCTGACTTGAGTACCTTCTGCGCTGTCCTATTAGCGTGGTAATGTCCTCCTGCCGGGTCGGCATGACAGTGTTGCAAAATCTTCCATCCCTCCAATTGCGAAACACATCACCTAATGATTTGGTCTGCATAGATCTTAAACAAGTAGGGGTCCTCCCAAAAGTAATTCTTCAAATCAGAAAAGAATTTCTTCTTTTGCTGATGAGAAAGCCATTTAGGAAGGATGTCAGCAGCCAAATAATTAGCAAAATCGACAAACCAAGGGACTTCACCTGCACTTACCTCTGTCAGATGGTATAGACGTTCTTCAGGGAATGCATCATCGATGTCCTCTTCTGCCAGCTTTTCTAGATTCAAGTTCTCTAACTGCGAAAAATGGTCTGCTGCTAGGTTTTCAGCCCCCTTCTTATCTTTAATTTCCAAGTCAAATTCCTATAACAACAAAATCCACCTGATCAATCTGGGCTCTACATCTGCCTTATTTAACAAGTAACGCAATGCAGAATGATCAGTATAAACAATGACTTTGGATAAAATTAAATAAGATCTGAATTTATCAAATGAAAAAATGACAGCTAGCAATTCTTTTTCGGTGGTTGTATAATTCTCTTGAGTATCTGTCAAAGTCTTGCTAGCATAGTAGATGGGCTGAAAGTGCTTGTCCCTCCGCTGTCCAAGTATTGCACCTACTACGAAGTCACTGGCATCACACATTAATTCAAACGGAAGGTTCCAATATGGTACGACCATAATCGGGGCATTAGTTAATTTCTCCTTAAGAGTGTTAAATGCTTCCAAACACTCTTGAGTAAAGATGAATGGTGTATCTTTCTCGAGTAACTGAGTTAAGGGTCTGGCAATCTTAGAGAAGTCCTTGATGAATCTCCTGTAAAAACCTGCATGTTCTAGAAAACTCCTCACAGCCTTAACTACAGTTGGGGGTGGTAGCTTTTCAATTGTCTCAATCTTAGCTCTATCTATCTCTATTCCCCTGCTCGAGATTTTATGGCCCAAAACTATGCCTTCTTGTACCATAAAATGGCACTTTTCCCAGTTCAAAACCAGATTAGTTTCTTCACACCTTTTCAGCACTCATTCAAGGTTGTGGAGGATGCATCGAAGGAATCGCCAAACACAGAGAAGTCATCCATAAACACCTCCATGATGTCTTCTATTAAATCATCAAAAATTTCCATCATGCACCTTTGAAAGGTGGCAGGTGCATTGCACAGCCCAAAAGGCATCCTCCTGTATGCAAATTTGCCATAGGGACATGTGAAAGTTGTCTTCTCTTGGTCCTCTAGTGCTATAGGAATCTGGAAATAGCCGGATAGACCATCCAAGAAGCAACAATACATGTGACCCACTAATCTCTCTAGCATTTGGTCCACAAAGGGCAGTGGGAAGTGGTCTTTTCGAGTGGCATCATTAAGCTTTCTGTAGTCAATGCACACTCTCCACCCAGTGACGGTTCTAATGGGAATCAGCTCGTTCTTCTCATTAGGTACCACCGTCATTCCCCCCTTCTTTGGAACTACCTGCACAGGACTTACCCAAGCGCTGTCAGAGATCGGATAGATCATACCTGCGTCGAAGAGCTTAATCACCTCTGCTTTGACTACTTCCTTCATCTTGGGATTGAGTCGCCGCTAGGGTTGCACCGATGACTTGAATTCATCCTCCATTAGGATTTTGTGGGTGCAAAATGAAGGGCTAATTCCCCTAATGTCAGAATCTTCCAAGCGATAGCCCTTTTATGCTTCTTACGTGCTACCAGTAACTTTTCTTTCTGATCTGCCCTCAATCCGGAGGTGATAATGACTGGTAGCTTTGAATCCTTCTCCAAAAAGGCATACTCGAGATGGGCTGGTAACGCTTTTAGTTCCAGAACTGGTGGGTCCTCGATAGAGGGTTTTAACCTCTTCTCTCCACTTTGTTCGATCTTTTCAAATTCTTTCTTTCTCACCATGAGCTCGCTAGCTTCCAAATGTGCTACTTGTTCCTTAATGCACGGATCATCGTCATTTTCCTCCCTTCCTTGTACAAGGCATAGCTCTAAAGGGTCATCATGGACCAATTCCTGTAAACAATCAGAAACGACAATATCAGTCAAGTCAAGATAGTAACACGTATCATCCTCCTCAAGAGAATGTCTCATGGCATTATGTATTTTAAAAGTTACCTCCTCATCCCCAACCCTAAGGACTAGCTTACCATCACTCACATCTATAATGGCTCTAGTAGTAGCTAAAAAGGGTCGACCTAGAATAAGGTGTACCTCAATGTCCTCATCCATTTCAAGAATGACAAAATCCACAGGGAATATAAACTTATCTACCTTAACCAACACATCCTTAATGATGCCTTTAGGGTATTTAACTGACCTATCGGCTAACTGTATGCTCACCCTAGTTGGTTTAGGCTCTCCCAACCCTAGTTTCTTAAACATCTTGTAAGGCATCAAATTAATGCTAGCTCCCAAATCTGCTAATGCCTTATCAACCGACAAACTACCAATGAGACACAGAGTAGTAAAACTCCCTGGATCTTTTAATTTCTTGGGCAGCTTATTTTGCATAATGGCTGAGCATTCCTCACTCAATGTTACTGTTGACAGCTCCTCCAACTTCCTCTTATTTGAAAGCAAATCCTTCAAGAATTTTGCATACTTTGGCATCTGTGAAAGAGCTTCAACAAAAGGCAAGTTAATGTGAAGTTGCTTAAACAGTTCAAGAAACTTACCAAATTGCTCATCCATCTTATCCTTCTTTAGCTTAGCTGGGTATGGGATAATGGGTTGGAAACCCTGCACAGGTTTAGGATTCCCATCCCCCTTCTCTTTATCCTCAAATTGCTTGCCATTCTCTTCCTTACCATGCGGCTCCTTCTCAACTCGTAGTTCTTTACTGCTCCTCAAGGTAACTGCCTTGACCTGCTCTTTTGGATTCTTTTCAGTGTTATTAGGCAGGCTCCCTTGTTGTCTCTCTGACACAAGCTTTGCCAGCTGACCAATCTGGTTCTCAAGGTTATGGATAGAAGCCTCTTGGTTCCTCAGTGATGTTTCAGTGGCTTGGAATCGGCTTTCAGATGTTTGAATAATTTTAGCCATTAATTCCTCCATGCTAGGCTTCTTCTCTTGTGGCAGGTGTTGTTGCTGAAAACCCGGAGGAGGATTATTTCTTTGTTGTCCTTGATTTCCCCAAGAGAAATTAGGGTGGTTCCTCCAGCCTGGGTTATATGTGTTGCTATAGGGATTGTTTTGGGGTCGTGGTGCATTACCCATATAGTCAACATGCTCTGGTGTCTGTCTAGCCATAGCTGATAAACCTTGACACTCCTCAGTCATATGTCCTCCCCCACACATGTCACACTGCAGGACTTGAACTGGTTGATGGCCTACAGATAATCCATCAATCTTCTTACTTAATGCTTCGACTTGCCTAGCCAAGGCTGTGACTGCATCAACCTCATAGATTCCAGCAGGTTTGCTAGGCTTCGCTCGGTTAGAGTGCCATTGGTAATTGTTCATGGCCATGTCCTCTATCAATTCCTGGGCTGCCTCTGCTGTTTTGTTATTCAATGTTCCTCCAGCCGCTGCATCTATCATCTGCCTGGTTGCCGGATTCAACCCATTGTAAAAGGTTTGCACTTGCAACCATGTTGGCAATCCGTGATGTGGACACTTCCTTAAAAGATCTTTAAACCTCTCCCATGTCTCATAAAGTGTCTCATAATCAATCTGGGCATAGGAAGAGATATCATTCCTTAGTTTGGCAGTCTTCGCAGGTGGAAAGTATTTCAACAGAAACTTCTCTCTCATTTGGTCCCATGTAGTAATAGAACCTCTCGGCAGAGAATTCAGCCACTGCTTGGCCCTGTTACTTAAAGAAAAAAGAAATAGCCTTAGCCTTATCGCATCATCAGTGGAGCCATTGATCTTGAAAGTATCGCAGATCTCCAGGAAATTTGCTATGTGTGGATTAGGATCCTCATCCTGGAGCCCATCAAATTGTACATATTGCTGCACCATTTGAATAATATTGGGCTTGATCTCAAAATTATTGGCCGCTACAGCTGGTCTAACAATGCTGGATTCTGTCCCCATTAAGGATGGTCTTGCATAGTCGGACATAGTCCTTTGTTGCTCCGGTTCAGCCATGACTGGTTCCTGTAGTAACTCTTCTTGTCTCTGTGAACGCTTGAATCTAAGAGCTCAAAGAGTTGTTCTTTCAATCTCAGGATCTTCTTCAAAGAACTCAGATGGACTATTGCGGGTTATAAACTGATCCAAGTGCCTGAAATAGCAACACAAAAGAAAAAAATATTAAATATAAGAATATAGAAAATTAAAAAAATAAAAAAAAATAAAATAAAATAAAAGATATATATAAGAATGAAATAAGAGATAAAATAGAACAAAAAAAAAATAAAACAAAAGAATGGATAGATTAATAGGAATTAAGTGTTCCTAACATCCTAGTCCCTAGCAACGGAGCCAAAAACTTGATACTGTCGATCTTCTACCCTATAGACCTTCTAGGCGAGTGCACCTATCGGTTTCTATAGTATAGTGGATAACAATATCGAGTGTCGATCCCACAGGGACTAACGAGTACTAGTACTCACTCTTTTCTTATTATCTATCCTATAAACAATCGATTTATGCTTAAATAATTAAATAAGAATTGTATTAAATCAATCCAACACAAAATTAACTCGAAACAGCAGAAGATTAAGATGAAATCAATCCAAACCAACAATACCTAGATAATGAATCCCCCTAAAACGTCTATTGCATCCAATCCTGAATATATCAATTTATCTACTAATCCTTGGACCGTGGAAACTCCTTAATTATGTTAATATCTTTCTCAAGCGTATTAACAACTAACCCCAGGTTGATTAATTGAAATCTCTTCCTAATTAAAACCCCCAGAATTGCATTAAATAATCAATGAATCTCTCTATTAGGTTTGACCCTAATCCAGAAGATTTACATTGTCCTATCTCTAGAATCACGTGCAACTCCTTTCAATTATGTAATATCAAATCAAACATAGGATTTCTCAATCGCAATTGTATGATATCAAACATGAATTAATATACCGGTAAATATCAATTCAATGATAATAAAGAACACATAATTGAATCTCAATGAACTTGAAGAATAAATTAAATTAATTAAGGATCAAATAACAATATTCATTCTAGGGTTCCTCCTATTTAGGTATCAAAGAAATTAGTTCATGATCAATGGAATAACTGCACTACAATTCAATGGACTACAAAGAATAATTGAATTCATGACAAATCCTCTTGATTCTAATGCAATCCAACTTGAATTGATCGATGGTTGCTTGTTGGAGTGTTTCTCTCTCTATTCTACCTCCTCTCTGCTACTCTAGGGTTTATTTTTGCAGATTGACGGCTCTCCCTCTCAATTGACAGGTCCTCCCCTTTTTATAGAGCAAAATTCGACTTCCTTGATGGAACACGGGCTTCGACACGATCTCAGGCAGATTTTACACAGGCGTGTACTAACCAACACGGGCGTGTATTCTAGGTCGACACGGGCGTGTACCTGTTAAATCGCTTAACATGCCCGTTTCTGTTGTGCACGGCCGATTACACGGTTCACGGTCACCTATGTACACGGCCGTGTACCAGACCATATGTTATGTCTCATATCGCCGAACACGCCCGTTTTCCCGAAACACGGCTTTACGTACGTTGGTGAATCCGAAAGGTACACGGCCACGTACACGGCCGTGTACCAAATCGTGTTCTGCTCAACTTTGGTCAAAAAGCTTCAAACTGCTCCGAATCTCCTCCTTATGCTCCCATTGCTTTAGCTAGGACTTGAAAACAACATATAAACTGATCAAGTGCAAAAATCCATGAAATTATCCCAAAACCAAACAGTAATGGCCTAAATATGGACTAAAAATATGTACAGTTTAGCACTTATTGCAGGTCTATAAATAGAGGTCCTGCCACTCCAGTTCTCTCAGACCACAGACTCTCAGGTGAGCAGGCTTATTGTTGCACAGCTCATCATGACAATAAAGTTCTTTAGAGATCTGGGTGGTCGGAAGAAGACTAGCAGTGCTAGCATACCGATCGAGGTTCAGAGTGCCCACACACTCAGCCATTCGGGAATTGGAGAATAGTAGAGAAGGCTAGTTGGTTGAAGCCTCCGGTCATTCTCCTCCTGCAAGATTAGCGTCCTTAAGGTATGAGTTTTAATTGTTGTTGGTTTATTGTATATGGCATCATGAGATATTTAACGATCTAAAAATTTTTATTGTTTCGTTGCGCCACTCAGATACGTTTTTACCGATTTATTTTCCTACAATTGGTATCAGAGCCATCTCATGACTATGACATGTACATAAATTAGACAATTACTTAGTCTTTTTATTTATGTATGGATTTGATATTTAGAGAGTGGCATTCTAGGGTTCCTTTATGTTGTTATCATGGATTATGTATAAAGTATGTGGTTATTTTAATTTTATGAATTATTATAAGCATGCTTGTTTATGCCGGTTATGGTTCCTTAGAATTTAGAAAAATTGTATCTAGGAATTTTTTATGTAACCATGGGAGCAATTTATTAACACTGTAATTTTCACATGGATTTTAATTTTTGTCTCTTAGAATTTTTATGATTAGAATTTTTGTACACCGGAAACGGTTTAGGAAATTTTATGCAATTATTCTTAGAGGAGATTAAAGATTGAAGACCGTAATTTATTTTTCCCAAAAGTTAAATTTGATTTAAAGATTGAAATTTTGATTGTGTGGAAAATTTCAATTTAATTGGGGTTCAAATTAATTTTTGGAGATCTTAATAGGTAAATTGAAATATGACACGAAAATCGAGACACGACCCCTCGGGATAGGCCGACGGGCCTTGGTGGGGCTGTAGCCCCTACCCTCGGGCAGGATGGGGCTGCGGCAGGCCCTGTGCAGGCCATAACCACCCACGGCCACAGGCTTGGCCTGCAGCCGAGGATGGCCGTGGCCTACCCAAGGCAGGCTGCACGCCCAGGCTGCGGCCTGCCGACTGTTGTGCCCAGCCTGGGCGTGCAGCCTGGCGCTGCAGGCTTGGCCTGCAGCCCGACAAGGTTGCACATAGGGGGCGGCCGTGGGCTGCCAGCCCCTCCGGGGCTGGTGGCTGCCCACGGCGGCTGCAGCCTTCGAGGGCGGCGGTGCGACGGTCTAAAAATCAGAAAATTTTGATTTTTAAATTTGAGATTTAATTTTAAATCATGTTTAAATTTATGTAATTGAAAATTTGAAATTTTGAAATTACATATTATTTCACATGATGTTTAAAATTGTTTAAAATTTAAATTTGAAATTTAAATTTGAAATTCGAATTTGGAGTTTGAATTTGAAATTTAAATTTTTGGAGATTTAAATTTTAAATAATTCTTAGGATGAAAAATAAATGGAGAGGCTACATAATGACGGATACAAGAAGACGGAACGAAATTCAAGACCCAAAGAATGTTTTGGATGGAATTTTGTAATCTTTATTTTCTTTGTTCTAAGATGGAACCATACTTGGTTTTTCTGTCAATTATTTTTTCTGTGATATGTCATGGATGTATAAATATGTATTGATGGATGTTTTATATGCATATTTGATAACATGTCATATAGGATAGGTGAGTGCCACTCATACTATATTGATCATACATAATTTGCCCAAACTTGCATGTTTTTCAAAATATTGAGTGGGAGAGGGTTTCAAACAAAACCCACAGCCTCTATTGTTGATCCATATGTGAAAGCATGGTAACGCCTCGCGTCAGTTCTGCCCTGACCACACCCCTCGGCAGGTGTTTACCGCCGCTGGTATACTAGATTGGATCTCCTATGTGGAAAACGTGTTCGGGTACGATCCTATTCATGACCACCCCTCGGTGGCTTCGTAGGACGTGGATCGGGCTACGTAAACAATGGTTATACACTCAAGACTCGTTTAGTTATTAACCTTCCCTAGAAGCTCTGTTAACTATACTGGTGGCCAAATAAGCAGTTATTGATATATGTCTTAACTTTGGAGGATTTAAGGCAACATATATTAATTGGACGGGGTCCATGTTCCGGCTATTTGTTTTCATGACCACCCCTCAATGGCTTGGGGCAATAGGTGCTAAGAATTACCGTTGCAATGCTACATGTTTTTCAAGTTTCATATAGGAACATACTTGTATGTTTTATTTGCTAAATTATCTGTATATTTGCTTGGGCTTTGTAATGATGTCTAGTATAATTTTATTTCAGTTCAAAATATCACCGACACCCCTCATTTCGATACTTGCTGAAAATAAGCTGAATGGCGATAATTATAAAGATTGGAAAAGAAATCTATTAATAGTTCTCAGTTGCGTGAGACACAAGTTCGTACTGGACGAACTATGCCCACCTGGGTCCAAACTTGACACACCACTTGAGGAAGTCCCGGTTGCCTATAATTATTGGAGAGAATCCAACGAGATAGCTCGATGCTACATCCTTGCTAGCATGACGAGTGCTTTACAAAAGTAGCATGAGACTTATCAAGTTGCTAGGGAGATCATGGACAATCTGGAGGACATGTTCGGAGGCCAAGAAAAATTGGCTCGACAGGCCGTTATCACCAGCATTATGAACTCTAAGCAAAAAGCAGGTACTCCGGTGAAGGACCATATGATCACTCTAATGGGATTCTTCACTAAGGCTGCCGAGAATGGTGCTGAGTTGGACTACAACACCCAGATTGAGATGGTGTTCAAGACTCTACCTAAAGATTTTGTGGGGTTTAAGGCCACGTACAATCTGGCGACAAAGGAGTTCGGACTAACCGAGCTCATGAAGCAACTACAGGCTTATGAGCGGATGATCAGGGATGAGGATGCGGTCCGACCTAAAGGAGAGGGCAATTTGGCGGAATCTTCCAATCCCTCACGGAAGAGGAAGAGGCCAAATAAGAAGCAAGTGGCTTCTAGTTCTTCTTATCCTCCTGTCTCGGACGGGAAGAAGAAGAAGAAGAACAAGAAGACAAAGGACCCTAAAAAGTCCAAATGCTTTCATTGTGGTAAGGTAGTTCACTTTAAGAAGGCTTGTCGGGAATTCCTAGCCGCCAAGGGCAAGGAAGGTAAGGAACTTCATTACTTGGAAGCGTGTTTGGTGGAAGAATCGAAAGATACTTAGGTCATTGATTCGAGTGCCACTAATCATGTTTGTGTTTTTATGCAGGGGTTCGTGGAAACGAGAAATCTACATGATAGGAGCCTCTCGTTGCGGACTGGAGATGGTAGCTTTGTGGTGGCTGAAGCAGTGGGAGATGTTTACCTTTATTTTGATCAATTTAGGTTTATTTTATTAAAAGACTGTTTTTATGTTCCTAATTTTAGGAGGAACCTTATATCGGTAGCTTGTTTAATAAAGGATTCTTATTCAGTTTCTTTTAGTAAAAGAGTTAATATTCGTAGAAATAAGTCTTTTATCTGTTCTGGATGGATGGATGGAAACCTATATTTGATCAAACCAAAGATGTACTCATTACTTGACACTGAATTAACAGATAACTCTAAAAGGTTGAAAGTTTCTCACTCTAACAAGGCGTATCTTTGAAATTTAAGACTTGATCATATTAATCAGGATAGGATTCAAAGATTGGTAAAAGACGGTCCTCTGGAATCTCTAGAGGAGGTACGTCTTCCCCAATGTGAGTCTTGTCTAGAGGGTTAGATGACTAAGAGGTCTTTTGGAGCTAAAGGTAGAAGGGCTCAGGAGCTCTTAGAAATTGTGCACATTGACGTATGTGGCCCCATGAACGTCACAGCACGAGGAGGGTTCGAGTATTATATCTCTTTTATATATGATTTCTCGAGGTATGGATATGTGTATCTGATGCACCGCAAGAGCGAACCCTTTGACAAGTTCAAAGAGTATCATGCGGAAGTGGAAAAGCAATTGGATAAATCCATAAAGACACTTCGATTTGATCGAGGTGGCGAATACCTCTCTGATGAATTTCTAAGACATCTTGTAGAGAATGGGATATTATCCCAATTGACTGCACCTGGTACTTCACAACAGAATGGTGTAGCCGAAAGGAGAAACAGGACCTTATTGGATATGGTACGGTCCATGATGAGTTATTCAACGCTGCCATTATTATTTTAGGGATATGCATGACAAACGGCGTACTATATTCTAAACCAGGTTCCAAGCAAATCAATTCCCAAAACTCCGTAAGAATTGTGGCGTGGCAGGAAGCCCTCCCTTAGACATATGAGAATATGGGGCTACCCGACGCATGTACTGGATGGGGATGCGAAGAAGTTGGAGCCAAGATCAGAATTGTGCATGTTTGTAGGGTATCCAAAGGGAACTAAAGGAGGTCTGTTCTATAACCCGAAGGAACAAAAAGTCATTGTCTCAACCCATGTGACATTCTTGGAGGACAGTCACATAAATGACTTTAAGCCTCGAAGCAAAGTGGTGCTAGAGGAGTTATTGGGTGAAAGAACTGCTCCACAGATTTCGGTCTTGGACGCAAGTCCGAGCTCCAGTAAAAGACCCGCAGATGATCAACAATTTAGGGTGCCTCGTCGTAGTGGGAGGGTTTTGAAGAAACCTAATTTCTTCATGTATGATGCTGAGGTATACCAGGCTGAGGCTCATGAGCATGAGGATGATCCGGTCACCTATGATGAAGCTATAAATGATGTTGATTCTAAATCTTGGAAACAGGCTATGAATAATGAGATGGATTCTATGAAATCCAACTCTGTTTGGGAACTTATAGATTTGTCGGATGGGATAAAACCCATTGGATGCAAATGGGGCTACAAAAGAAAGAAGGGTGCGGAAGAGAGAATGGAAACTTTCAAAACTAGACTGGTTGCAAAGGGGTACACGCAAAAGGCTGGAATCGATTACGATAAAACCTTTTCACCTGTTGCTATGCTGAAGTCTATCCGTATTCTTCTGTCCGTTGCTACGGCTCTTGATTACGAGATCTGGAAAATGGATGTCAAGACGGCATTCTTGAACGGCCATCTTGAAGAGTGTATCTATATGATACAGCCTGAACGGTTCGTAACGAAAGGCCAAGAAAGGAAAGTCTGCAAGTTGCTTAGATCCATTTATGGATTAAAGCAAGCATCCCGCTCATGGAACCAGAGGTTTGATCAAGCGATTAAGACATTTGGTTTTGAGTAGAACGTTGATGAACCTTGTGTTTATAAACGTATTAAGGATGGAAAAGTGGTCTTTCTGATACTCTATGTCGATGATATACTACTCATTGGGAATGATGTAGGGAACTTATCATCGGTCAAGCTTTGGTTACACCAATAGTTTGACATGAAGGACTTGGGAGAAGCTAATTATGTTCTAGGCATTTGTCTCTTCAGAGATCGAAAGAACAAAATGATAGCATTATCCCAAGCTTCATACATAGATAAAATAATTGACAAATATGCAACGCAAGAGGCAAAGAAAGGTTCACAGCCTTCTATTGCCGGTCTAACTCTTTCATTGGATGACTGTCCTAAGACATCGGAAGAAAGAGAGCATATGAGTAAGGTCCCTTATGCATCCGCTGTAGGAAGCCTTATGTATGCTATGCTTTGCACTCACACAGACATATGTTTTGCAGTAGGTACAGTGAGTCGATATCAAGCGAATCCTGGAACCAAGCACTGGCAAGCAGTAAAGCATATACTCAAGTATCTTAAGAGAACGAGGGATTATATGCTAGTGTATTCTGGAGGGGACCTAACACCCATAGGATACACGGACTCAGACTTCCAGACTTGTAAGGATTCAAGGAAATCGACATCTGGATCAGTGTTTTTACTCGGAGGAGGCGCCATTGTGTGGAGGAGCGTGAAGCAGGGCTGCACAGCTGACTCTACTATGGAGGTGGAGTATGTGGCTGCGGCTGAGGCATCTAAAGAAACGGTTTGGCTCTGCAAGTTCTTTAGAGACCTTGAGGTCATTCCGGGTGTTGACAAGCCTATCACACTTTACTGTGATAACACAGGGGCTATTGTCAACACAAGGGAATCTCGGCACCACAAGAGGACCAAGCACATCGATCGGAGATATCATATTATTAGAGGGCATGTGGAGACAGGGCAAGTGGATGTATGTAAGATCGCATCTGAGGACAACATCACCGATTCCTTTACTAAGACTTTGGTGGCTAGAAGCTTTGAGAGGCACGTAGAGGCGATGAGGATGCGTAACATGGCACATTTGCTATCTTAGGGCAAGTGGGAGATTGTTAGGAAATGCCCTAAGCATTAGAGACATTTTGATGTATTTATTTTGAACTGGATAATAAAATTATATATATAGAGGTTATTCATTACATTGCTATCTGTCCTCATTTTATTTACATATTAAAGTAAATGTAAGCAAATATGGCTGACTGACTGCTTGTGTTAAAACTGTTAGAATGTTGCATGCAATGGACTTTTGTATGCAAGAAGACAATGTTCTAAAGTTAGCGGTCTAAACTATGGTCTGTAGTCTATAGGGTTAGACCGAGCATCTAACTCATGTTAAGACTATTATGTTGTCTAAAGCCTTGGAGGGGACGATTTGTCTTGACTGTCTGGAGCTGGACTCCCAAGTAGAGACATAGATATGTTGCTTGGTGGTGACATATTAGACCGGGACTAAAGCATCATTGATCTACGTAGTCCGCTATGAGTGGATCAATCTGCTTTTGACGTTCATTGTGCAATAACCTTAATCTTGAGTAAATGAACTACTTCATGTATATGACTTGTGTACTTTGATGTTCCAATGGCTAAAGCGTCTCAGAGGTAGTAAGCTTATAGACCAGTTCGTTGGGTGCATGACTTGTATATGATGAAGGGTTTGTTTGCAGATATCGGAATCATAACTCTAAGGAGTTAAAGGTATCCTCTTAAAGGCATTATACTGAATGTGAAAATGGACAAGGCCTTGGGTCGTCTGCTGGGCGGATGACTTCTTATTCACATATGGTGAATAATCATTTTCTTAATTCGGTAGTATAATGGAACTTTAAGATAGCCTGATCAGTAGGATTAAACGGACTTTGACCTAAGGCTGATCATGGATATCATATGAGGGTTTTGCATATATGACAAGGTCATTGGATAGTAGCTCGTCACAGGCTTACGTAATACGGTATATAATTGAGAGTTCAGTTTTAGGTTTATAGTGGTGTGACTCTGAAATTAGTGATCATATGATTGAGTTGTTCGGTAAAAGAATGATGATTATATGGATTTGCGGGAGCCCGATTATATATGTCCAATCAATCCCTCTACTAGCTCCACATAATTCCTTAACGTTTAGCAAATTGATTTGTGTATGCTATTGGCTGGTTTATTATGCATAGATGGTGATGACACAGGATTAGGATGGTAGAGAAGATTCTCTCCAGTTGGATCCAGATTTTGTTTTGGATAATAGAGTACACAATTATTCGAACTCCAAATAAAGTTGCCATGATTTTATTTGAGATTGGATTGGAGTTGTAGAAAATTATCCATGAGAACAAGAATTTGAAACACAACTGTTTTGTGGATTTTGAAATTTGAAATTTGAAATTTGAAATTTGAATTTGAAATTTGAATTTGAAATTCGAATTTGAAATTTGAATTTGAAATTTGAAATTTGAAATTTGTAATTTGAATTTGAAATTCGAATTTGAAATTTGAAATTCAAATTTTGAATCACAGTCCAAGTGGGATTCGAATTTGTTGTGGAAAATCCACAAGGTTTGAAATTCGAATTTGAGTTAGATTTGGAGAGGATAATCTTGTTAGAATCCTGCTTGAATTTTGAATCCCAATCCTAACAAATAGTGGACGAAATTTTGAGGAATATCCTCAATGGAATTTCGGTTTTTGTGGATAAGGTTCAAGGGAAAAATTCAAGTTTCAATCCCAGTTGAATTTAGATTCTCTCCTCAATGAAAAGTGTCCGAAATTAAGGAGAAAATCTCCTAGGAAAATTTGGTTATTTTGGATAAGGATGAGATAAGATTCAAGCTTGAAAATCCTAGTGGAATTTTGATTCTCCCTTATCCTAAATGTGGCTGAATTTTTGAGGAAAAATCTCTTAGGAAATTTCGGATTTTTTGGTTAAAAAAGGGAGATAAAATTCTAGTTAAAATCTTGTTTAGATTTAAATTGGATTTATCCCATAATGGTCGAATTTTATTGTTGGGATTTTCCCATGAAAAATTCAGATTTTATGGATATGGATAAGGGAGAATATCTTTTCCTAATCCAATTCGAATTTAGAGAATCACCTCATGCAGGTCTATAAATAGAGGTCCTGCCACTCCAGGTCTCCCAGACCACAGACTCTCAAGTGAGCAAGCTTATTGTTGCACAGCTCATCGTGACAATAAAGTTCTTTAGAGATCTAGGTGGTCGGAAGAGGACTAGCAGTGCTAGCATACCGATCGAGGTTCAGAGTACCCACACACTCAGCCATTCAGGAATTGGAGAATAGTAGAGAAGGCTAGTTGGTTGAAGCCTTCGGTCATTCTCCTCCTGCAAGATTGGCATCCTTGAGGTATGAGTTTTAATTGTTGTTGGTTTATTGTATATGGCATCATGAGATATTTAACGATCTAAAAATTTTTATTGTTCCGCTGCGCCACTCTGATACGTTTTTACCGATTTATTTTCCTACATCTTGATGTACCCTTCCATCCATTCAAAGTTTCACATTCAATCTTCAACTCCTCTAATTAATTTCGATCAAACTTTTTGACCAAAAGTCAAACTGAACGACTTTGCATCGAAATCGCATAGATGAGTTTCTGAGACTGTCCGTGTGATCGATTTGCCTTATTTCACTATGGTTTGTCTAAAAATCAAAACTGTAATTTTTCATCTTTTAGTGGACTTAGCTTACCTAAGGTAATCTATTGGGGTTTTCAGTTTCTAAATGGCATCCACATTTTTCCCGAAAATGACAAAATTTCTGGGGGAGTGCATCAGAGGACTTTTCTAATCATTCGTGCTCTCAGTCTAATCTAACTCAATCTAGAAACTCTTAAAAGAACTAAAACACTTATTTTATTTTACTTTTTCTTTGACTTGCCATTTCTTTATATCTATACTTTTCGGATACAAAAACCACTCCATTTTAAGCGTTTTGGTCTGAAATCTCTTTCTCAAACATGAACGTTATTCTTTAATTATTTTTGGAGATTTTAAATCCTCCATAACATTTATTTATTTCTATTAACACTACTGTTTGTTTATTTATAGATACAGTGTTCTTATACATTCTTATTCACAAAAATCTTAGAAAAACCCTAGTTTAACCTAGGTAACACTATTAAGATTCTTTGGTCTGTCACATTCATTCCACTATTCCATCGCTAGTCCCTCCAGCCGGCTACTGGCCAATACCACCTATAGGTGAGGTGGGATATGGCACGCTTCAAAAATAACCTCCATGTGGTGGATCCAATATGGAAGTTCACGTGGGTGATGACCGTCATATAGGTCAGGTCGCATAGCGGCAAAAGCCAAGCTCACTTGTTGATCTTCTTGTACTTGACGGAGGTTAATCGGTGTGGCCATTATATCCTACTATAATTTAAATGTCAACTCATAGACCAATTCTATAAAACAAAAATCTAACTTACTTGGACAGATAAGGCAGGCATGCGGTGATATGAGGTAGGGTGGTAGGATACCGCTCTGATACCAACTGTGACGCCTCGAAGCCCTGAGTGGCTGGGACCATCACTTAAAATCTACTACTTGTGCTGATATTTATACTTACTTGCAAACCATTAATACTTGCTGAAACTTATTAACTTAGATACCATAATTTTAGGGATATTTTTTTTGTAGGGCGTATGTATTTACTATTCATATACGTATACTTAAAAATATAGAGTCTAAATCATTGGGAGTTCATTTATACATACATATTTATAAACTTGATATACTATTCATATATACTGTTTACTACTCCAAAATATGTTGTTACTCAAACTATGCGGAAGTTAAACTCGTGGTGTATCCATAACCTCACCCTCATATTCACCTTCGCCGCCATCATCACCCATTGATGTTTAAGCCGTAGGACGCTTACCTATAGTATGAACGCACATTGTGAGCTTTATGCCTAGTAAGTACAACATGTCGTCTGCAAAACATGTTTAAATCATAATACATACTTAAAACCACATAAGCATGTCATAAACCAACACATCTCACTAAAACATTCCATATACCAGAACAATACACGTCACTGAATGCAAAACATCATATACTATATGCATAACAGAAAACATCGAGTACTGAATGCATGTCTACTATAGCTGAAAGCACAATGAACTATAACTAATGCATACTATGAAATAACGCATGGTCCAGTTATGCTCATTTATGCTTCAATATTCTTTTTCTTGCCTATGTCTAGCTCTGAGCCCATGTGTCAGTACCAAGTGCGTGCAGATCATCAAAAACACCCGTGATCACTTAAGTTAAGAGCAGTAGGCAGAGTTGTACTTACCTGGTTTGCAACAAACTTGTACTCTCGCCTTAGTCAACTTGCAGGTAACTACTTGTTATCAATAATGTAGCTCATTAATAATCTTACTAAGTCACTAATACTGTCAGTGACTAAAGCAGATACTGCGTATGGTGCTGATAGCCGACGGTACTAACTTTCTCTTTTTTAGTGAGTTTAAGTCCTTATACTTGGTCAATTAATTTACTACCTAATAAATTAATTATCGTCGTTCTTAGGTCACTACTACTATTAGTGACCGTAACTTGTATCGTTTTAGGATATTGAGGTCCATCGGTACCCAACTGTTATACTTTGGGAATTTGGTATCTAACTTATATCGTGTTTGATTAAGTTGTCTACTTGACAAACTAATCATCGTTCCTCACTATATTGTTCAAACTCGGTCCTTGACTGGTTGACTGACTAGTCAACTGACTAGTTACTTCGCGCATTGTTTACTTGGTAACCTACCGGGTTACTAAGCTTATTTGGGTGTGGTAGCCTACCGGGCTACCTCTACTGTTTTATTTTGAAAATTATCTTGGTTGCCTTATAAAAACTTAAGAAAAATTATGTGCTTTGAAACTATCTCCTTATCACCCCGTTGGAAGGTGGGGGAGTTTTATTAAAACCATATTCTTATTTCAAAAAAGGTTAGAACACATTTTGGTGTTTGCATTTTAAAGGTGGTATTTGGACCACTTACCAAAACCATTTTAAAAACTTGTTTGAAACGACTTAGTTTGTAAATTTGGTAAACATAAAACTATTCATCCTCGATGAGATGAACAATTCTCATGTTCATCATGGATCTCAAATCAAACTCTAACGGTTCCTAAACTCATTAAACCCATAGCTATTTATGCCCAATTTTTTGAAAAGTTTCCTGTTTTATGCTATTTTAAATATGGCTCTGTTTGAGACCCGAAACGGTCAAATTTTTAAAACATGCATAGGTCGTCTTAAAGATTTCGATAAGATCTACAACTTTTGTGTTGAGCCCGAGATCCAGTTCAGAATCTGAATGGGTCATTTTCGACAAAACCTGAGATTGATCCTGGGCTCGGATTTTTAGTCCCAGTTTTGGACACCGAATGAAAACCACTCGAAAAACCTATCTTAGTGTCATTTGTTGCCAAAACCTATCTGGCACAAAAATGATCGTAATGAATTTTTCTTAAAATTTTGTATTTTATCAAATCCCAAATTCAGACTCTAACATGGTCAAAATGATCAAAAACCCACGGCCTAAATCTGGGGGCAGATTTGTGTCCAGGCACTAAAACATCCACACATATACATATCCATCCATAAAAATTAAATCACAACCATACTACCACATATACTCAAAATGAAAAGCTAAGGGCTCAAAATAAACTTATTACAACCCATTGCACAAATAAATACACATAAATTCCTTGATCAAAAACTTAAAAATAACTAACCACAAAAAGAGGGTTTTCAGTTTTACCTCACGTGTTATGAACCAAGCACACTGAATCAAAGCTTGAGTGACTAAAATGGCCGTGTGAACCAAGAAGGATTAAGGTCGGCTTGTGCTAGAAATAACACCAAAAATTTTCTCTTCAGATCAGCCCAAAATAATAACTGAAAATCACAAAGATAGGTTCTAAAAATTCACCCTTGAATGAACTTAGAATGGCTTGGATTGAAATCTCCTAACACAAGCTTGAAGGGGCTAAATTTTGGTAAGCTTTTGGCTAGATTTTTGGCTTGAAAATGGTAGGTTTGGGGGCTATGGAATGGTTGGCTACAGAAAAAGAAAGAGGAAGAAGAGTTGTGTTTTGGGTGCAAAAGTAAGAAAGTGGCACCCCTAGGTCATGCATGCCTTTTATAGGCAAATCTAACTCATCTTACTTAGACTTAAGCTTACTTAATTATCCACATTTTTTGCCTAATTGGGGAACAAAAATCTACCCATTTCAACCTCACAAGGGCTAAGGGCTACTCGCATGGGGAAGGCCAAATTAAAAGAAATTTTTGTTGTTGGCATGTGATGAAAATCTTGCATATTTTAATCAAAAGGTGTCATACCTATTTGATTATTTTAATGCCACCTTTTGGGCTATTCTTGCAGCCAATTTCAGCTACTTTTGTAGCTAAGATACATAGATTTTAAGTGGCAAAATTCATCTGCATTTGCTTCTCTTTACAGTCTAGTTTTCTACTACGGTGTTCGGTCTTTTCTCAATAGTGTTCTAGTTTTCACCCAAAATTAGATTTTCTGAATCCAATTTTTATTCTGATCATTCCTAGTTGGGTTGTATTGCCTATGAGCCCATTATGTATTCATTTTACTATTCATTTCCTATACTGTGGTTGTGTCTATACTGTGTTGTCCTTGCGCATGCAAAATGAGGTATTCTCATGCGAAATTTCAAACACAGCCTCTCTTGACTAATTTGGACATGTTGATTTCAATTTTATCATTTTTACGTCCATCTAAGATCGTCTAGACTAGTTTTCAGGATCTGTGAGACCCCACCTTGAAAAACATGACAGGTGTCCGATTGACTAATTTGGGCGTTTTGAGTTTAAATATATCAGCTTTAGGGCGAGAAAAGGTCGTCTTGACCCTCTTCCCGATACTGCGTATCTCTTAGACAAAAATTCTTGTTTTATGCTCAATTGACTAGATTGAATCTGCTGACTATTAATATATCAGTTTTATGCCAACTTAAGGCTGTCTTGGCCATTAACCAGGCACTGTATTTCTACTATTTACTATTCACTGTCTTCTACTTAACTAATTAGTCTGAACGTTCTGACTCTAATTTTATCAGTCTCGGGGTGAGAAGAGGTTATCTGGACCATTGTTCTTGAAATCATACCTCTACTAGGGTTTTTATCGCTGTTGCACTCAGATGTTCAGTCTGAGCATTCTGGTGATCTATTCACTAGTCTTGTGTCAGGAAATGGTCATCTGGACTAGTTTTTTGATACTGCGCATCTTAAACACTTATACATGTAATATGGTGGACTGATTTTACTGTCGGTCACCCCTTTCACTACATAAATAGTAATTGAACATCATTGTTCTTGTTTAATCTATTCAACTGGAAAATAGACTGTATTTTTCAACTTAATTACTTGTTGCATGGCAATTAGGTTTCACGCATTACGCGAGTCTTTACCACGGCTCTCTGCTCAATACACGACCTTCTACATGAGTTTTTATACGGGCGTGTACAAGGCAACACGGGTATGTACCAATTGAGACTGCTCAACCGCCATGTCCTAGAAACATGTTCATCTACCGAGCGGTACACGGCCACTTACATGGCCGTGTACCTGACCATGTTATTTAAGTTTGCATTAAAAGATATCAAATTATTCCTCAATTTCTCGTTATATGGAAATTAGGTTACAGGAACGGGGCAGTCCTTACAAGCTAGATGAGCTGGAACAACTTCATTAAAGAATTTAAGGAAATGTACTTCAACGAGGAAGCACTAGTGGCACAACAAGATGAGTTCAACAACCTGCGCCAAGATAGCATGACCGTGATGGAGGCGATCAGGAAGTTTGAACGGTTAGCTCGACTCTGTCTTGACCTAGTACCCATAGAGAAGGAGAGAATTAGATGAATGCTAAAGATGTTCCGAACGGACATCGCGGTCCAAGTCTGTAGCAAAAGCCACAGTCCAGCAACAGTGGTAGAATGTATCAGTAGGGCTATCCAAGCCAAATCTGGTTGACTCAGGATAAGGAGCGAAGGGCTCAGATTTTCAAAGCCTGAAAGGAGAAAAAGATGCAAGCTAAGCAAGCTAAAGGGAAGTAGAACTCCATGTCATAGTATAGAGGGCAAAATATGGGGACCGGCTAGAACAGCCGGCAATCCCACAACAGCAAAAGGAAGGGGAATTAGGGTAACCAAGGTTCTAACAAGGAATGACTAGAACAGAAATCGTTAATGAAGAGTAAAATAGGCACAGAATGGGCTCATAGGTGTTACAACCCAACCAGGAATGGCTAGAATAGAAATCGGATCAAGAAAATCTAATTTCAATTGAAATCTAGAACACTGTCAAAAAAGGACCGAACACCACTGTAGGAAATTAGACTGCTAAGAGAAGCTTTGCAAATGAATTTTTTCCCATCCAAAACTGTGTATAGTAGCTGCAAAACTAGAAATGGAAAGCTGAAAAATCCCATTAGAATGTTGCATAGGCTTGTAAGCTTTTTTGAATAAAAAATGGAATAGTTGACAAGTGACATAACTAAGCATTTAAGGCAAAGTTGGCTCTACTTTTTTTTTCAGCAAGGCCATCGATTTTTAGGGCTACGAATAGTAGAAAATTTGCCCCCCTTAAGCTCAGTTATTGGCTTAATTAAGTGGGTATTAGGTTGATTAATTTTGGTTAGTTTTTCCTATAAAAGGATATGCTTGGCCTAGGGTATCATTTCCTTCTTTTTACACACCCAAAATACCAAAACTTTTTCCTCTTCTTCTCTCATCCATAGCCGACCCCTTTCCAGCCTAAAAACTGACCATTTCTTAGCCAAAGAACTCAGCCAAAGTTCACCAAAACTTTACCAAAAATTAGCCACATTCAAGATTGTGTTAGGAGGCTTTCTTTCAAGTTATTTCAGACCATTTCATGGTGAGTTGCTAGGGCACTCTTTGTGATTTTGGTTAGTTTTATTTAGCTTGATGATAAGAAGAAATTTTTGTGTTCTTTGCTAGCCCAAAAGCTAACCCTCCTTCTTACCTAGAGCCACACAAATTTGGTGACCCACCCCTTGGTTTAGATTGTGCTTGGTTCATAGCACACAAGATAAAAACTAAAAACTTTCTTTCAGGTTTGGTTTCGTTTAAGTTTTGAGATCAAGTGATTTATGTGTATTTATTTGAGCAATGAGTTGTAACAATCTTTATTTTGAGCCCTTAACATTTTGGGTATGTATTTTTGTGGTCGTGTGCTTGAACTTTAAGTTTTTGTGGATGGATGTATGAATGGACGTTTTAGGGTTAGTTGGGAACCAACCTATCTCAGTTTTTAGGCCACAGTTTTGGCCATTTTTGAACATGTTATGGTCTTATGTTGGGAAAGTGTAAAACATAAAGTTTTAAAGAAATTTCATTACGGTCATTTTAGAGGTTTTCGAGGTAGTTTTCAACTGGAGTTCAAAACTGGGACTGAAATCCTAAGCAACAGGAACAGTCTCGGACTTTTATAAAAAATGACCAACAAAAGTTTTTTAAGTTAACACAAAAGTTTTAGATCTCATCGAAATCTTTAAGTTATCTAAGCGAATGTTAAAAATTTGGCCGTTTTGGGCCCCAAACAGAGCAGTTTTTTAACAAGCATGAAACTGGAATTTTTCTAAAACTGGGCACGAGTTTTAGCCACGGGTTTGATGAGTTTAAGGCTTGTTAGAGTTTGATTTGAGCTCTGAGATGAACACAAAAGTTGTTCATCTCATCAAGAACTAAAAGTTCCATGTTCACCAAATTCACAAATTAATTGGTTTCAAATAAGTTTTTAACAATTTTCGATAAAATAGTTTAAGAACCACTCTTAAGTATTAACACCAAGGTGTGTTCTTTTAAAACAAGAAATGTGTTCTTTTTAAATAAGAAAAGTGTTCAAAACTTAAGTTTGTGCTCAAAACAGGAAAATAGTTTAAACAAGAAAATGTGTTACACAGACACGATCGTTTTAAGCAAGTTTTATGTAGCTTTTCAAAAAAGGGTTCAACAACCCCTTATCAAACAAACACCAAAATGTGTTCTCTCCCTTTTAAATGGAAAAACACCTTCCAATGGGGTGATATGGGGATGGTTACAAAGAGTGTAGATTTTCCCCAAAAATTTTATAAGATTTCTAAAACGGTAGAGGTAGCCCGATAGGCTACTACACCAAATACATAAAGTGACCTGGTAGGTTACATAGTCAACGATGCGTGAGATAACCGATCAGTTGACTAGTCGGTTAACCAGTCAAGGACTAAGTTTGAACAAGATAGTGAGAGACGGTGATTAATTTGTCAAGTAGACAAATTAATTAAGCACGATTATAAATTAGATACCAAATTCCCAAAGTAGAGTAGTTGGGTGCCGATAGCCATCGGTACCATACAATAATAAAATTTGTAGTTACTAACAATATTAGTGGTACAGTAATAAGTTTTAAATCGGTAAAGGTAACCCGATAGGCTAAGCAATCTATACACGAGGTAACTGGTTAGTTGACAAGCCGGTTAACCAATCAAACTCGAGACAGAAAGAGGTAAAGCAATGTTAACTAATTTATTGGATAAATAAATTAATTAACCATGATTAGAAAATCAAAGTCTCAAGAGGAGAGCAGCTAGAACTGATAGGGATTGGTACCCTACAACAGTAGAATTTTATCACTCACTAACGACCACAGTGACCTAAGAGCAAGTTTTAATAGAAATGCGTTATGATTACAGAAGGAGACCTATAAATTGATGAGGTGAGCTACAATTTGCCTGCAGATCAGGTAAGTACAACTCCACCTACGGCATGAATGAAATGAGATTATGTTAGGAAATGCCCTAAGTATTAGAGACATTTTTGATGTATTCATTTTGAACTGGATAATAAAATTATATATAGAGGTTATTCATTACATTGCTATCTGTCCTCGTCTTATTTACATGTTAAAGTAAATGTAAGCAAATATGGCTCACTGACTGCTTGTGTTAAAACTATTAGAACGTTGCATGCAATGGACTTTTGTATGCGAGAAGACAATGTTCTAAAGTTAGCAGTCTAAACTATGGTCTGTAGTCTATGGGGTTAGACCGAGCATCTAACTCATGTTAAGACTATTATGTTGTCTAGAGCCTTAGAGGGGACGGTCTGTCTTGACTGTCTGGAGCTGGACTCCCAAGTAGAGACATGGATATGTTGCTCGGTGGTGACATATTAGACCGGGACTAAAGCGTGATTGATCTACGTAGTCCGCTATGAGTGGATCAATCTGCTTTTGACGTTCATTGTGCAATAACCTTAATCCTGAGTAAATGAACTACTTCATGTATATGACTTGTGTACTTTGATGTTCCAATGGCTAAAGCGCCTCAGAGGTAGTAAGCTTATAGACCGGTTCGTTGGGTGCATGACTTGTATACGATGAAGGGTTTGTTTGCAGATATCGGAATCATAGCTCTGAGGAGTTAAAGGTATCCTCTTAAAGGCATTATACTGAATGTGAAAATGGACAAGGCCTTGGGTCGTCTGCTGGGCGGATGACTTCTTATTCACATATGGTGAATAATCATTTTCTTGATTCGGTAGTATAATGGAACTTTAAGATAGCCTGATCAGTAGGATTAAACGGACTTTGACCTAAGGCTGATCATGGATATCATATGAGGGTTTTGCATATATGACAAGGTCATTGGATGGTAGCTCGTCACAGGCTTACGTAATACGATATATAATTGGGAGTTCAGTTTCAGGTTTATAGTGGTGTGACTCTGAAATTAGTGATCATATGATTGAGTTGTTCGGTAAAGAATGATGATCATATGGAATCACAGGAGCCCGATTATATATGTCCAATCAGTCCCTCTACTAGCTCTACATAATTCCTTAACGTTTGGCAAATTGATTTGTGTATGCTATTGGCTAGTTTATTATGCATGGATAGTGATGACACAGGATTAGGATGGTAGACAAGATTCTCTCCGGTTGGATTCAGATTTTGTTTTGGATAATAGAGTACACAATTATTCGAACTCCAAATAAAGTTGCCATGATTTTATTTGAGATTGGATTGGAGTTGTAGAAAATTATCCATGAGAACAAGAATATGAAACACAACCGTTTTGTGGAATTTGAAATTTGAATTTTGAAATTTGAATTTTGAATTTTGAAATTTGAAATTTGAAATTTGAATTTGAAATTTGAATTTGAAATTTGAATTTGAAATTTGAATTTGAAATTTAAATTTGAAATTTGAAATTTGAAATTTGAAATTTGAAATTTGAAATTTGAAATTTGAATTTGAAATTTGAAATTCAAATTTTGAATCACAGTCCAAGTAGGATTCGAATTTGTTGTGGAAAATCCACAAGGTTTGAAATTCGAATTTGAGTTGGATTTGGAGAGGATAATCTTGTTAGAATCCTACTTGAATTTTGAATCCAAATCCCAACAAAAGTGGGCGAATTTTTTGAGGATAATCCTCAATGGAAAATTTGGTTTTTGTGGATAAGATTCAAGGGAAAATTCAAGTTTCAATCCTAGTTGAATTTGGATTCTCTCCTTCCCTAAAAGTGGCCGAAATTTTGGAGCCTTTATCCAAGGAAAATTCGGTTATTTTTAGATAAGGTTGAGATAAGATTCAAGCTTGAAAATCCTAGTGGAATTTTTGATTCTCCCTTATCCATAATGGCCGAAATCTTTTGGAGGATTTTCTCCTTGTGAATTTCGGATTTTTTGGTTGAAAAAGGGAGATAAAATTCTAGTTAAAATCTTGTTAAGATTTGGATTGGATTTATCTTAGGAAAAACCGAATTTATTGTTAGGATTATCCTATGGAAAAATTCAGATTTTTTGGTTAAAGATAAGGGAGAAAATCTTTTCCTAGTCCAATTCGAATTCAGAGAATCACCTCATGCAGGTCTATAAATAGAGGTCCTGCCACTCCAGTTCTCTCAGACCACAGACTCTCAGGTGAGCAGGCTTATTGTTGCACAACTCATCGTGACAATAAAGTTCTTTAGAGATCTGGGTGGTCGGAAGAAGACTAGCAGTGCTAGCATACCGATCGAGGTTCAGAGTGCCCACACACTCAGCCATTCGGGAATTGGAGAATAGTACAGAAGGCTAGTTGGTTGAAGCCTCCGGTCATTCTCCTCCTGCATATTGGCGTCCTTGAGGTATGAGTTTTAATTGTTGTTGATTTATTGTATATGGCATCATGAGATATTTAACGATCTAAAAATTTTTATTGTTCCGCTGCGCCACTCTGATACGTTTTTACCGATTTATTTTCCTACAATTGGTATCAGAGCCATCTCATGACTATGCCATGCACATAAATTAGACAATTACTTAGTCTTTTTATTTATGTATGGATTTGATATTTAGAGAGTGGCATTCTAGGGTTCCTTTATGTTGTTATCATGTATTATGTATAAAGTATGTGGTTATTTTAATTTTTTGAATTATTATAAGCATGCTTGTTTATACCGGTTATGGTTCCTTAGAATTTAGAAAAATTGTATCTAGGAATTTTTTATGTAACCATGGGAGCAGTTTATTAACACTGTAATTTTCCCATGGATTTTAATTCTTATCTCTTAGATTTTTTATGGTTAGAATTTTTGTACACCGGAAACGGTTTAGGAATTTTTTATATTCTTGGAGGAGATTGAAGATTGAAGACCGTAATTTATTTTTCCCAAAAGTTAAATTTAATTTAAAGATTGAAATTTTGATTGTGTGGAAAATTTCAATTTAATTGGGATTCAAATTAATTTTTGGAGATCCTAATAGGTAAATTGGAATATGGCACGAAAATCGAGACACGACCCCTCGGAATAGGCCGACGGGCCTTGGTGGGGCTGCAGCCCCTATGCAGGCAAACATCACCCACGGCCGCAGGCTTGGCCTGCAGCCGAGGGTGACGCAGCCTGCCCAAGGCCGGCCGTAGCCTGGGCATGCAGCCACTGGCTGCAGGCGCTACCTGCAGCCTGCCGGCTGTTGCGCCCAGCCTGGGCGTGCAGCCTGGCGCTGCAGGCTTGGCCTGTAGCCCGGCAGGCTGCACAAGGGGCAACCGTGGGCTGCCAGCCCCTCCGGGGTTGGTGGCTGCCCACGGCGGCTGCCGCCTTCACGAGCGGCGGTCCAAAAATTTGAAAATTTTGATTTTTAAATTTGAGATTTAATTTTAAATCATGTTTAAAAATATGTAATTGAAAATTTGAAATTTTTGAAATTACATATTATTACACATGATGATTAAAATTGTTTAAAAATTTGAATTAGAAATTTAAATTTGAAATTCGAATTTGGAGTTTGAATTTGAAATTTAAATTTTTGGAAATTTAAATTTTAAATAATTCTTGGGATGAGAAATAAATGGAGAGGCTACATAAAGATGGATACAAGAAGACGGAACAAAATTCAAGACCTAAAGAATGCTTTGGATGGAATTTTGTAATCTTTATTTTCTTTGTTCTAGGATGGAACCATGGCTTGATTATTCTGTCAATTATTTTTCTGTGATATGTCATGGATGTATAAATATGTATTGATGGATGTTTTGTATGCATATTTGATAACATGTCATATAGGATAGGTGAGTGCCCTCATACTATATTGATCATACATAATTTGACAAAACTTGCATGTTTTTCAAAATATTGAGTGGGAGAGGGTTTCAAACAAAACCCACGGCCTCCATTGTTGATCCATATGTGAAAGCATGGTAACGCCTCGCGTCAGTTCTGACCTGACCACACCCCTCGGTAGGTGTTTACCGCCGCCGGTATACTAGATTGGATCTCCTATGTGGAAAACGTGTTCGGGTGCGATCCTATTCATGACCACCCCTCGGTGGCTTGGTAGGACGTGGATCGGGCTACGTAAACAATGGTTATACACTCAAGACTCGTTTAGTTATTAACCTTCCCTAGAAGCTCTGTTAACTAAACTGGTGGCCAAATAAGCGGTTATTAATATATGTCTTAACCTTGGAGGATTTAAGGTAACATATATTAATTGGATGGGGTCCATGTTCCGGCTATTTGTTCTCATGACCACCCCTCGGTGGCTTGGGGCAATAGGTGCTGAGAATTACCGTTGCAATGCTACATGTTTTTTTTTTCAAGTTTCATGTAGGAACATACTTGTATGTTTTTATTTGCTAAATTATCTGTATATTTGCTTGGGCTTTGTAATGATGTCTAGTATAATTTTATTTCAGTTCAAAATGTCACCGACACCCCTCATTTCAATACTTACTGAAAATAAGTTGAATGGCGACAATTATAAAGATTGGAAAAGAAATCTATTAATAGTTCTCAGCTGCGAGAGACACAAGTTCGTACTGGACGAACCATGCCCACCTGGGCCCAAACCTGACACACCACTTGAGGAGGTTCCGGTTGCCTATAATCGTTGGAGAGAATCCAATGAAATAGCTCGATGCTACATCCTTGCTAGCATGATGAGTGCTTTACGGAAGCAGCATGAGACTTATCAAGTTGCTGGGGAGATCATGGATAATCTGGAGGACATGTTCGGAGGCCAAGAAAAATTGGCTCGACAGTCCGCTATCACCAGCATTATGAACTCCAAGCAAAAGGCGGGTACTCCGGTGAAGGACCATATGATCACTCTAATGGGATTCTTCGCTGAGGCTGCCGAGAATGGTGCTGAGTTGGACTATAACACCCAGATCGAGATGGTGTTCAAGACTCTGTCTAAAGATTTTGTGGGGTTTAAGGCCGCATACAATCTGGCGACAAAGGAGTTAGGACTTACCGAGCTCATGAAGCAACTACAGGCTTATGAGCGGATGATCAGGGATGAGGATACGGTCCGACCTAAAAGAGAGGCCAATTTGGCGGAATCTTCCAATCCCTCACGGAAGAGGAAGAGGCCAAATAAGAAGCAAGTGGCTTCCAGTTCTTCTAATCCTCCTGTCTCGGACGGGAAGAAGAAGAACAAGAACAAGAAGCCATAGGACCCTAAAAAGTCCAAATACTTCCACTGTGGGAAGGTAGGTCACTTCAAGAAGGCTTGCCGGGAATTCCTAGCCTCCAAGGGCAAGGAAGGGGTTCGTGGAAACGAGAAGTCTACATGATAGGAGCCTCTCGTTGCGGACTGGAGATGGTAGCTTTGTGGTGGCTGAGGCAGTGGGAGACGTTCATCTTTATTTTGATCAATTTAGGTTTATTTTATTGAAAGACTGTTTTTATGTTCCTAATTTTAGGAGGAACCTTATATCGGTAGCTTGTTTAATAAAGGATTCTTATTCAGTTTCTTTTAGTAAAAGAGTTGATATTCATAGAAATAAGTCTTTTATCTGTTCTGGATGGATGGATGGAAACCTATATTTGATCAGACCAAAGATGTACTCACTACTTGACACTGAATTAATTGATAACTCTAAAAGGTTGAAAGTTTCTCACTCTAACAAGGCGTATCTTTGGCATTTAAGACTTGGTCATATTAATCAGGATAGGATTCAAAGATTGGTGAAAGACGGTCCTCTGGAATCTCTAGAGGAGGTACGACTTCCCCAATATGAGTCTTGTCTAGAGGGTAAGATGACTAAGAGGTCTTTTGGAGCTAAGGGTACAAGGGCACAGGAGCTCTTAGAAATTGTGCACACTGACGTATGTGGCCCCATGAACGTCACAGCACGAGGAGGGTTCGAGTACTATGTCTCTTTCATAGATGATTACTCGAGGTATGGATATGTGTATCTGATGCACCGCAAGAGCGAAACCTTTGATAAATTCAAAGAGTATCGTGCGGAAGTGGAAAAGCAATTGGATAAATCCATAAAGACACTTCGATCTGATCGAGGTGGCGAATACCTCTCCGATGAATTTCTAGGACATCTTGTAGAGAATGGGATATTATCCCAATTGACTGCACCTGGTACTCCACAACAGAATGGTGTAGCCGAAAGGAGAAACAGGACCTTATTGGATATGGTACGGTCCATGATGAGTTACTCAACGCTACCATTATCATTTTGGGGACATGCTTTACAAACGGCGTGCTATATTCTGAACCAGGTTCCGAACAAATAAATTCCTAGAACTCCGTATGAATTGTGGCGTGGCAGGAAGCCCTCCCTTGGACATATGAGAATATGGGGCTGCCCGGCACATGTACTGGATGGGGATGCGAAGAAGTTGGAACCAAGATCAGAATTGTGCATGTTTGTAGGGTATCCAAAGGGAACTAAAGGAGGTCTGTAATATAGCCCGAAGGAACAAAAGGTCATTGTCTCAACCCATGCGACATTCTTGGAGGAAAGTCACATAAACGACTTTAAACCTCGAAGCAAAGTGGTGCTAGAGGAGTTATAGGGTGAAAGAACTGCTCCACAGATTTCGGTCTTGGACGAAAGTCCGAGTTCCAGTGAAAGACCTGCAGACGATCAACAATTTAGGGTGCCTCGTCGTAGTGGGAGGGTTTCTAAGAAACCTAATTTCTTTATGTATGATGCTGAGGTATACCAGGCCGAGGCTCATGAGCATGAGGAAGATCTGGTCACATATGATGAAGCTATAAAGGATGTTGATTCTAGATCTTGGAAACAGGCTATGAACAATGAGATGGATTCTATGAAATCCAACTCTGTTTGGGAACTTGTAGATTTGCCGGATCGGATAAAACCCATTGGATGCAAATGGGTCTACAAAAGAAAGAAGGATGCGGAAGGGAGAGTGGAAACTTTCAAAGCTAGACTGGTTGCAAAGGGATACACGCAAAAAGGCTGGAATCGATTACGAGGAAACCTTTTCGCCTGTTGCTATGCTGAAGTCTATCCGTATTCTTCTGTCCATTGCTGCGGCTCTCGATTACGAGATCTAGCAAATGGATGTCAAGACGGCATTCTTGAATGGCCATCTTGAAGAGTGTATCTATATGATACAACCCGAAGGGTTCGTAGCAAAAGGCCAAGAAAGGAAAGTCTGCAAGTTGCTTAGATCCATTTATGGATTAAAGCAGGCATCCCGCTCATGGAACCAGAGGTTTGATCAAGCGATTAAGACATTTGGTTTTGAGCAGAACGTTGATGAACCTTGTGTTTATAAACGTATTAAGGATGGAAAAGTGGTCTTTCTGATACTCTATGTCGATGATATACTACTCATTGGGAATGATGTAGGGAATTTATCATCGGTCAAGCTTTGGTTACACCAACAGTTTGAAATGAAGGACTTGGGAGAAGCTAATTATGTTCTAGGCATTCGTCTCTTCAGAGATCGAAAGAACAAAATGATAGCATTATCCCAAGCTTCATACATAGATAAAATAATTGACAAATATGCAATGCTAGAGGCAAAGAAAGGCTTACAACCTTCTATTACCGGTTTAACTCTTTCATTGGATGACTGTCCCAAGACATCGGAAGAAAGAGAGCGTATAAGTAAGGTCCCTTATGCATCCGCTGTGGGTAGCCTTATGTACGCTATGCTTTGCACTCGCCCAGACATATGTTTTGCAGTAGGTATGGTGAGTCGATATCAAGCGAATCCTGGAACCAAGCACTGGCAAGCAGTAAAGCATATACTCAAGTATCTTAAGAGAACGAGGGATTATATGCTAGTGTATTCTGGAGGGGACCTAACACCCGTAGGATACACGGACTCAGACTTCCAGACTTGTAAGGATTCGAGGAAATCGACATCTGGATCAGTGTTTTTACTCGGAGGAGGCGCCATTGTGTGGAGGAGCGTGAAGCAGGGCTGCACAGCTGACTCTACTATGGAGGTGGAGTATGTGGCTGCGGCTGAGGCATCTAAAGAAACGGTTTGGCTCTGCAAGTTCTTTAGAGACCTTGAGGTCATTCCAGGTGTTGACAAGCCTATCACACTTTACTGTGATAATACAGGGGCTATTGCCAATACAAGGGAATCTCGGCACCACAAGAGGACCAAGCACATAGATCGGAGGTATCACATTATTAGAGGGCATGTGGAGACAGGACAAGTGGATGTATGTAAGATCGCGTCCGAGGACAACATCGCTGATCCCTTTACTAAGACTTTGGTAGCTAGAAGCTTTGAAAGGCATGTAGAGGCGATGGGGATGCGTAACATGGCACATCTACTGGCTTAGGGCAAGTGGGAGATTGTTAGGAAATGCCCTAAGTATTAGAGACATTTTTGATGTATTCATTTTGAACTGGATAATAAAATTATATATAGAGGTTATTCATTACATTGCTATCTGTCCTCGTCTTATTTACATGTTAAAGTAAATGTAAGCAAATATGTCTCACTGACTGCTTGTGTTAAAACTGTTAGAACGTTGCATGCAATGGACTTTTGTATGCGAGAAGACAATGTTCTAAAGTTAGCAGTCTAAACTATGGTCTGTAGTCTATGGGGTTAGACCGAGCATCTAACTCATGTTAAGACTATTATGTTGTCTAAAGCCTTGGAGGGAACGGTCTGTCTTGACTGTCTGGAGCTGGACTCCCAAGTAGAGACATGGATATGTTGCTCGGTGGTGACATATTAGACCGGGACTAAAGCGTGATTGATCTACGTAGTCCGCTATGAGTGGATCAATCTGCTTTTGACGTTCATTGTGCAATAACCTTAATCCTGAGTAAATGAACTATTTCATGTATATGACTTGTGTACTTTGATGTTCCAATGGCTAAAGCGCCTCAGAGGTAGTAAGCTTATAGACCGGTTCGTTGGGTGCATGACTTGTATACGATGAAGGGTTTGTTTGCAGATATCGGAATCATAGCTCTGAGGAGTTAAAGGTATCCTCTTAAAGGCATTATACTGAATGTGAAAATGGACAAGGCCTTGGGTCGTCTGCTGGGCGGATGGCTTCTTATTCACATATGGTGAATAATCATTTTCTTGATTCGATAGTATAATGGAACTTTAAGATAGCCTGATCAGTAGGATTAAACGGACTTTGACCTAAGGCTGATCATGGATATCATATGAGGGTTTTGCATATATGACAAGGTCATTGGATGGTAGCTCGTCACAGGCTTACGTAATACGATATATAATTGGGAGTTCAGTTTCAGGTTTATAGTGGTGTGACTCTGAAATTAGTGATCATATGATTGAGTTGTTCGGTAAAGAATGATGATCATATGGAATCACGGGAGCCCGATTATTTATGTCCAATCAGTCCCTCTACTAGCTCTACATAATTCCTTAACGTTTGGAAAATTGATTTGTGTATGCTATTGGCTAGTTTATTATGCATGGATGGTGATGACACAGGATTAGGATGGTAGACAAGATTCTCTCCGGTTGGATTCAGATTTTGTTTTGGATAATAGAGTACACAATTATTCGAACTCCAAATAAAGTTGCCATGATTTTATTTGAGATTTGATTGGAGTTGTAGAAAATTATCCATGAGAACAAGAATATGAAACACAACCGTTTTGTGGAATTTGAAATTTGAATTTTGAAATTTGAAATTTGAATTTTGAAATTTGAAATTTGAATTTTGAATTTGAAATTTGAATTTGAAATTTGAATTTGAAATTCGAATTTGAAATTTGAATTTGAAATTTAAATTTGAAATTTGAAATGTGATATTTGAAATTTGAATTTGAAATTTGAAATTCAAATTTTGAATCACAGTCCAAGTAGGATTCGAATTTGTTGTGGAAAATCCACAAGGTTTGAAATTCGAATTTGAGTTGGATTTGGAGAGGATAATCTTGTTAGAATCCTATTTGAATTTTGAATCCAAATCCCAACAAAAGTGGGTGAATTTTTTGAGGATAATCCTCAATGGAAAATTCGGTTTTTGTGGATAAGATTCAAGGGAAAATTCAAGTTTCAATCCTAGTTGAATTTTGATTCTTTCCTTCCCTAAAAGTGGCCGAAATTTTGGAGCCTTTATCCAAGGAAAATTCGGTTATTTTTAGATAAGGTTGAGATAAGATTCAAGCTTGAAAATCCTAGTGGAATTTTTGATTCTCCCTTATCCATAATGGCCGAAATCTTTTGGAGGATTTTCTCCTTGTGAATTTCGGATTTTTTGGTTGAGAAAGGGAGATAAAATTCTAGTTAAAATCTTGTTAAGATTTGGATTGGATTTATCTTAGGAAAAACCGAATTTATTGTTAGGATTATCCTATGGAAAAATTCGGATTTTTTGGTTAAAGATAAGGGAGAAAATCTTTTCCTAGTCCAATTCGAATTCAGAGAATCACCTCATGCAGGTCTATAAATAGAGGTCCTGCCACTCCAGTTCTCTCAGACCACAGACTCTCAGGTGAGCAGGCTTATTGTTGCACAACTCATCGTGACAATAAAGTTCTTTAGAGATCTGGGTGGTCGGAATAAGACTAGCAGTGCTAGCATACCGATCGAGGTTCAGCGTGCCCACACACTCAGCCATTCGGGAATTGGAGAATAGTAGAGAAGGCTAGTTGGTTGAAGCCTCCGGTCATTCTCCTCCTGCATATTGGCGTCCTTGAGGTATGAGTTTTAATTGTTGTTGATTTATTGTATATGGCATCATGAGATATTTAACGATCTAAAAATTTTTATTGTTCCGCTGCGCCACTCTGATACGTTTTTACCGATTTATTTTCCTACAGATTAAAATAGTGTTTTCAATCTATGTTAAGTATGCAAATGGTGTTGATGATTGCACAATATCGCATGTTTCATAATCACATTAGATTTATAAATAGTATAAGTTAAATGCCATTACATCCCTATTGTGTAAGATTAGGGGATAGCCTAGAGAGCTCATGGCATATTAGACATAATTCCAGAATTAGGTAATAGAATAAAAGTGTCGGTGTAACAGGCCAAGGCCCACAGTTTATATAGGGCCAGAGGCCCACAGTTTATATCGAGCCAAGGCCTGCAGTTTATATGGGGCCAGAGGCCTACAGTTTTATATCTAGCCAAGGCCTGGAATCTATACCAAGCCAAGGCTCACTATGATCACGGGCGTTACTAATGATCCGTGTGCAGTTTGGTGTCGACACTAAGGCCCTTCAGATAAGAAGAGATACTGAATAATGAAGCATAAATTGAGCATAATCGGTTCATGCATTGTTCTCAATATGCTTTAGCTATAATTACAACATAGTTCCAGCTATAGTTGATATGCATTCAGTTATATGGTGTTTTCTGTTATGCATTTGGTTATGTGATGTTTCAGTTATGTATTCAGTTATGTGTGATGCTTTGGATTTGCATCCAATATATGGAATGTTTTAGTGCATGGTACATATTGTGTGTCCATGACATGCTTATACATTTTGAGTACGACTTATGTTTTGAACACGTTTTGTGGATAGAACGTTGTACTTACTGGGCGTAAAGCTCACAGTGTGTGTTCATGCTGTAGGTAAGCAACCTATGGCTTAGACTCCGATGGATGGTGACGGTGGTAGAGGCGGGGTAAGGTTGTGGATACCACCGCCAATGTTGACTTCTGCACAGTATTAAACAAACTTTTTACTTTTAAGTAGTAACCAGTTAAATAATTTCATAAGTATGTATGTATGATTGAACATCAGTTGTTTTATACCTTTGTATTTATAAGGTATATGCATGCACATAAATAGTAGAACATACATATATATATATAGAATTCCTAAAACTATGATATCAAAGTAAGTAAGTTTGAGTAATAGTTTTCGAGTAAGTTAAGTATTAGCAAGTTTTAAGTGATGGTCCTAACCACTCAGGGCTTCAAGCTGTCTCAGTTGGTATCAGAGCGGTATCCTGCCACCCTACCTCACATCGCCGCATGCCAGCCTCATCTGTCCAAGTAAATTAGTTTTTATGTTATGGTATTAGTATGAAAGTTAACATTTAAGTTATTATATGTGACCATGGTTACGCCAATAGAGCCCCACTAGAAGAAACCCTCATTTTGAAGAACAACATGGTTTGAACGTAAGCACAGCCAACCCAAGCATCCCGAGAGGATAAGTTAATGGTGCAACTCATTGTTATGCGATAAATAATGGAGAATCAGCAGCGCGACCTAGACCAGCTCAGCGAGCAGCCAGGTCAACAGAACCAAGCACCATGGACAGCAGGGGTGCCAGCATAAGAGGCTCCACCAGCCTTAGAGACTTCAAGGGAGCGAGCAACTTCCCCAGTCTAGGGAGCTCCACGAGGGTGGGAATCTCCTGCACCACCACTAACCCCTCCAGCAATGGCTGCTCCTATAGCAATGAATGTGTTTCAGCTAGCCCTTAGGGAAGGTGACCTATATGAGAGATTTCGGCGCATGAAAGCACCAAAGTTTGAGGGAACCACAACCCTATAGAGGCCGATGATTGGCTAACAGACATCCAAGTAATCTTGAATTTTATAGGGATAACCGATAGAGAGAAGGTGATGTGCACATCCTTTACCTTGAGGAAGGGGGGGCGCCAATGGTGGAAGACAGTAACGATCAGAAGAAACATTAGCAAGATGAGCTGGAGCGACTTCATTAAAGAATTTAAGGAAATGTACTTCAATGAGGAAGCACTAGTGGTGCAACAAGATGAGTTCAACAACCTGCACCAAGGTAGCATGACCGTAATGAAGATGGTCAGGAAGTTCGAACAGTTAGCTCGACTCTATCCTAACCTAGTACCCATAGAGAGGGAGAGAGTCAGACGAATGCTGAAGATGTTTAGAGCGGACATCGCAGTCTAGGTCTATAGTGAAAGCCACGGACCAGCGACAGTGGCATAATGTATCAGTAGGGCTATCCGAGTCGAACACTGGTTGGCTTAGGATAAGGAGTGAAGGGCTCAGATTTTCAAAGCCAGAAGGGAGGAAAAGACGCGAGTTAAGCAGGCTAAGGGGAAGCAGAACCCCGAGTCACAGTATAGAAGGTAGAACATGGGGACCGGCCAGAACAGTGGGCAATCCCACAACAACAAAAGGAAAGGGAATCAGGGCAACCAAGGTTTGTAAAATAATTTCCCCCACAAGAGGAAAGACTAGAAAGGAAACGGCAACCAATATCTGATGTGCCTGAAATGTGAAAAAGGGCACCCGAGAGAGTGCAAGCAGGGAGCAAATAGTTGTTTCATCTTGTGACATCCCGTGCCCTTAGTGGCCCGAACAGTCACTAAAAACAACTATTTGTACTTTTAGTTTAAAACTGATAGTTAAACTTACATACTTAGATACCCTGATTTTAGAGATTTTTTTATACACATACGTATTTACTATTTATGTACGTATATATGCGAAATTCTCAAAACATAGGGATTTCAATTATACATACATACTTGTACTATTCGTTTAATTAAATACCATTCCAAATATACTATTTAACTGTTACTATTCAAAAATACTGTTTTACTATTACTATTCAAAAATATTGTTTAACTGTCATTCTCCAAAATACTGTTACTTAAGCTGTGCGGAGGAATACTCGTGGTGTATCCATAATCTCGACCCACATCCCTTCTGCCGCCATCATCGTCCATTAGGGTTTAAGCTATAGGACACTTACCTACAACATGAACACATACCGTGAGCTTTATTGCCCAGTAAGTATAACATGTTAACCGCAAAACATGTTTAAAACATAGTACATACTTAAAACCGTATAAGCATGCAAGATATTTACATATACCACTTAACATAGCATATATCATATCATCACATATCAAGTTATTGAATACAAAACTTCACATACTATATGCATAGCAGAAATCGTCATATACTGAATGCATCTTATAGTAGCTAGAAGTATAGTGAACTGTAACTAATGCATACTGTGAATCATGCACGTTCCGATTATGTTCATTTATGCTTCAGTATTCTTTTCTTTCTCTTGTCTACTTAGGGCCCGTGTGTTAGTACTGAGTGCACATAGACCATCGGTAATGCCCATGTTCAAAAAGCCGTAGAGCCATCAATGAATGTTCAACTTTGCCTTACTTACTTTAACTTGAAAATCTCTTCAACTGAAAAGGCCGGTATGACACGCTTACTAAATTCTGTCTTGTTTATCTGTTCTAACCATATGCTTCTCTAAGCTGTCCCTAATCCTACGCGGTAGGGATATATGGCATCTAACTTGTTCTTTCATCAATCTGCTTGATTGTGAAACTATATGCTTTTGTACATGCTATGTAACAACATGTGCATGGCACACATACTTAACATACTGTAAAAACATCATTTTAAATTCATTTCATTCATGTCGTAGGTGGAATTGTACTTAACTAGTTTGCACGTAAACTCGTACTCTCGCCTTTATCCAATTTACAGGTAACTACCTGTCAACATAATGTTTCTCATCAATACTTTTGCTGAGTCACTAATACTGTTAGTGATAAAAGCAGATAAAATCATTTGGTACTGATTGCCATCGGTACAACTCGCTCTCCTTTTTAGTGTTTGAATCTCTAGACGTGTTTAATTAATTTATTGTCCCATAAATTAATTACAACGTTCTCCGGCCACTATTGCCGTTAGTGACTTTATCTTGTATTGTGGTATGTACCGAGGTCTATCGGTACCCTATTACTCTGTTTGGGGATTTGGTATCTAACTTCTATCGTGTTTGATTAATTGTCTTCTTGATAGATTAATCATCATTCCTCACAATATCATTCAAAACATGGTCCTTGACTGGTTGCCGATCAGTCAATTGACCGGTTTCCTCGCATGTTGTTGACTAGTTAGCCTACTGAGTTACTATGTGTAAACTTGGTGTAGTAACCGACTAGGTTACTTAGCTTGTTTGGGTGTGGTAGCTTACCGGGCTGCCCACACTGTTTTCGTCATTTTTTAAAATTGTCTTAGTTACCTTACAAAATTTTTGGGAAAAATTTTGTTCTTTGAAACCATCCCTTTTAACCCAGTTGGAAGGTGGGGACATTTTATTAAAACTATGTTTTTATTTTTAAAAGATTAGAACACATTTTGCTGTTTGTGTTAAAAGATGGTTGTTGAACTATTTTCGAAAACTGTTTTGAAACTTGATTGAAACGACTTAGTTTGTAAATATGGTGAACAGAAAATTTTTCGTTCTCGACGAGATGAACAATTCTCATGTTCACCTCAGAGCTCAAATCTAACTCAAACGAGTCCTAATCTTACTAAACCCGTGGCTATTGTGCCTAGTTTTTTGTAAAAGATCTAGTTTTATGTCATTTTAAAAACGGCTATGTTTAAGACCCAAAACGGCCAAATTTTTAAAATACATATAGGTCGTATTAAAGATTTCGATGAGATCTACAACTTTTGTGTTAAGCTCGAGATCCAATTCAGAATCTAAGTGGTTCGTTTTTAGCAAAACCCGAGCTATGTTTGGGTTCAGATTTTTGGTCCCCGTTTTGGGCACCGAATGAAAACCACTCAAAAAAACCTATTATAGTGTCATTTTTGGCCAAAACCTATTGCAAAAATGACCGTAACGAAATTTCCTTAAAACTTTGTGTTTTACCAAATTCCAAATTCGGATGCTAAGGGGGTCAAAATGGCACAAATCCGTGGCCTTTTTTTGGGGACAGATTGTGTCCAGCCATCCTTAAACAAAATGTTCATGCTCACACGTGCACACATCCATTCGTAAAATTGTAAACACAACCATACAACCACAAACTTAAAAATGGAAAGCTAAGGGCTCAAAATAAACTTATTACAACCCATTAGCATAAACAAATACACATAAATCCCTTGATCAAAATCTTAAAAACAACTAACCACAAGAGGGAGGGTTTTAGGTTTTTTTACCTCTTGTGCTATTAACCGAGTACAAACTTGAGTCAAGGCTTGAGTGACCAAATGGCCACGTGATTCTTCATAAGAAAGGGGTCAGTTTGTGCTAGTAAGACACCATAAAAATTTCTCTTAACATCAACCTAAAATAATAACTAAAAACCACAAGTTTTTGGTTCTAGAATCTTACCCTTGATAACCTTGAAATGGCTTGAAAATGGTTCCTCCTAACACAAGCTTGAAGGGGTTGTTTTTGGCTTAGTATTTGACTTGAAAATGGTGGGTTTTGGGGACTTAGAGTAGTCAGCTATAGCAAGGGAAAGAGAGAGAAAGAGTTGTGATTTTTGGGGTGTGAAAAAGAAAGAGCAATAGCCTAAGGCATGGTCACCCTTTTATAGACAACTCCTAAGTAAAATTAACCAAACCTAAGCTAACTTAACCAAGCCATTCCTAAGCTAATTTGGGGACAAATTTCTGCCCATTTTAGCACTCAAAACCAAGGAGGCCTACGGCCATTTAAAGGGGGAAAGATAAAAAAAAAATGTTTGATGGTAAGTAATGGAAAATGAATTATTATTTAATGGGTTTTGTGTCATAACTTACCCAATTTTTTATTGCTACTTTTTGAGATTTTTATGCAGCTAAAATATCTCGTTTCTAGCCAAGGCACATGGTTTTTAAGGCCAAAATTCATCTGCATTTGGCTCTCTTCATAGTCTAATTTTCTACTGTGGTATTTGGTCCTTTCTCGGTAGTATTCTAATTTCACCAGGAAATCGGATTTTTTGAATCCCATTTTTATACTGATGATTTCTAGTTGGTTTATACTTTCTAAGAGCCCATTCTACACCAATTTACTATTCATTTTCTATACTGTGGTTGTGTCTACACCAATCTGAAATTTTCAACAGTCTCTCTTGACTAATTCAGACGTGCTGATTTCAATTTTATTAGTTTTATGTCTGTCCGGGGCTGTCTGGACCAGTTTTCAGGATTTGTGTGACCACATCTCGAAAAACATGTCAGGTGCCCGATTGACTAATTTAGGCATCCTGAGTCTAAATATATCAGTTTCAGGGTAAGATAAGATCGTCTTGATCCTCTTCCCGATACTACATATCTCTTAGACAAAAATTCACGTTTTGTGCCCAATTGATCAAATTGGGCCTGCTGACTATGAATATATCAGTTTTGAGTCAAATTAAGGCCGTCTTGGCCATTAACTTGACACTGTGTTTTTTACTATTTATGGTTTTCTATCTAACTGATTAGTCTGAGTGTTCTGACCCTAATTTTGTCAGTTTCTAGGCGAGGAGAGGTCATCTGAACCTTCATTCTCGATAATGTACCTCTGCTAGGGTATCTCTTGCTATTGTGCTCAAATGTTCAGTCCAAGCGTTTTGGTGATCTGTTCACCAGTCTTGTGTCCGGAAGTGGTCATCTGGACCAGTTTCCTAATACTGCGCATCTCATACAGTTATACACATAACAGGTGGACCGGGTTCACTGTCAGTTACCCCATTTTCACTACATAAATAATAATTAACAGTACTGTACTTGTTTAGTCTATTCAATTGGAATTCAAACCGTATTTTCAACTTAATTACTCATCATGTAGTAATTAGGTTTCATGAATTTTGCAGAGTCATTGTACATGGCCTTCTACATGGGTTCTAACATGGGCGTGTATAAGGCAACACAGGCATGTATTGTCCGGACACAGGCGTGTACTAGTTAAGCTTGCTCAATACGGCCATGTCTTGAAACTCATTCATTTTACTCGAGTGGTACACGGTCACTTACACGACATTGTACTTGACTGTGTTACACTATAAGACCATGTTCACTCACACGGCCTTTCTCGCATATACAGTCCGATCGATACACAGCTTCTTACACGACTGTGTTCCTGATCGTGTTCTGCGAATTTGCACCAAATGGCATCAAATTATTACTCAATTTCTCAGTATATGAAAATCAAGTTACAGGAATGGGGTGGTCCTTACAACTTACCCCCCTTACAAAATTTTCGTCCTCGAAAGTTAGAATAAATTCGGGAAGTCTCTTTTCATATCTTCTTCCCGTTCCCATGTAGCTTCTTCGAGGTTATGATTCCGCCACAATACTTTTACAAGCGATATAACCTTATTCCTAAGTACTTTATCTTCTCTGGCTAAAATTCGCATGGGTTTCTCTTCATATGTTAAATCGGCCTAAACTTCAACCGGCTCTTGGATTAGATTGTGGGAACTATCTAGTACGTACTTCTTTAATATCGAGACGTGGAAAACATTATGTATGGAAGCTAGTTCGGGAGGGAGTGCTAATCTGTAGGCTACCTTCCTGACTCTCTCAAGGATCTCGAAGGGTCCTATATATCTAGGATTGAGCTTCCTTTTCTTCCCAAAGTGCATTACACCTTTCGTGGGTGCCACCTTGAGAAAAACTAAATCTCCTTCTTAAAATTCGAGAGGTATACGTCATTTATTTGCATAACTCTTCTGGCAGTTATGAGCTATATCCAGTCTTTCTCGTATAAGCTTCACATTTTCTATTGTATTCTTGATGAAGTCTGTGCTAGTAAGCTGTTTCTCCTCGGTTTCATGCCAGTGAACTGGTGATCGGCATCTTCTTCCATAGAATGCCTCGTACGGTGCCATTCCGATTGAGGAATGGTAGTTGTTATTACATAAGAACTCAATCAATGGTAGCTTCTGGTCCCAATTCCCCTTGAAGTCTAGGACATAAGCTCTCAGCATATCTTCTAACGTTTGAATAGTTCTCTTGGACTGGCTGTCGGTCTGAGGATGAAATGCTATGCTGAACTTCAACTTGGTCCCTAATGAAGCTTGAACACTCTGCCAAAACCTTGAAGTGAAGCGTTCGTCGCGATCTGGAATGATATACTTCGGTACTCCATGCAACCTTACTATCTGAGCCACGTATATTTCAGCCAACCTCTTTATCGAATAGCTCAGCTCTATGGCTAAGAATCGAGCTAATTTTGTCAATCGGTCCACAATTACAAAGATTGCATCGTTGTCGCTTGACGTTCTGGGTAATCTGACCACGAAATCCATTGTAATTTACTCCTATTTCGACTTGACAACTTGATTTTCTATAGTTCTCTAGTCGATCTTTGATGTTCTATTTTAATCTTCTGGCATGTAAGGCACTTTGTAACTAATTCGGCAACATTATTCTTCATCTTTGGCCACCAAAAATTCTCTTTCAGGTCTTTGTACATTTTGTTTGCCCTCGGATGTTCCGAGTATGGCATGTCGTAGGCTTCCGAAAGGATCTTTTTCCTGAGTTCTTCATCCTTCTGAACACACACTCTATCTTTGAAATAGAGTATGCCATCCCTAGAGACTCAAAATTCTGAACTTTGGTCCTTTGTTGCCTTCTTTTTGAGCTTGTTCAGGGATGAGTCGAGGTCTTGGCCAGCTTTAATTTCTTCTAGGAGTGTCAACTGGAGGGTCATTTCGGACAACGTCCCCATTAAAATCTCAATCTCGCTGCTCTGTAGCTCCTCTTATAGTGTCTCCGGCAATGCATGGATAGCCATAAGCATTGAAGAGTGCTTTCTGCTTAGCGCATTGGCCACCTTATTGGCTTTTCTTGGGTGGTACAGGATTTTATAGTCGTAATCCTTAACCAATTCCAACCATCTTCATTACCTCATGTTGAGCTCTTTCTGCGTGAAGATGTACTTGAGGCTCTGGTGGTCCATATAGATCTCGCACTTGATGCCATATAAGTAATGCCTCCAAATCTTGAGCGTAAAAACGATCGCTGCAAGCTCCAGGTCGTGTGTTGGGTAGTTCTTTTTGTGGTTCTTGAGTTATCACGAAGCATACGTGACCACTTTACCATTTTGCATTAACACGACACCTAGTCTGATCTTGAAGGCGTCACTATAGATCACAAAATTTCCCTCACTAGCTTCTAAAATAGTCAGAATCGAGGCACTCATGGGTCTCTATTTCAGCTTCTGGAAGCTCTTTTTGCACTTGTTAGTCCACTCATACTCTTCTCCTTCTTGGTGAGTACTGTGAGTGGTGTGGCTAACTTTGAGAAGCCTTCGACAAAGCGTCGATAATAGCCTGCTAATCCTAGGAAGCTGTAGATTTCTGTTACGCTCTTCGAGGTCGGCCATTCGCTAACTGCTTCAACTTTCACTGGGTCGACTGACACTCCTTCTTTGGAGACTACATGGCCAAGGAAGTGGACCTTCTCCAGGAAAACTCACACTTGGAGAATTTGGCATATAGTTGATGATTTCGTAACTTGATTAGGACGGCTCTTAGATGCTCCTCGTGCTCTTCCTTTGTCTTGGAATATACAAGTATGTCATCGATAAACACAATAAAAAACTTGTCTAAGAATTCCTTGAAGACATGGTTCATTAAGTTCATGAAGGTTGCATGGGTGTTTGTCAGTCCAAATGACATAATGAGACACTCATAATGCCCATATCGTGTTCGGAATGCCTTCTTAGGTACATCTTCCTCCCAGATTCATAGCTAGTGGTAACCGGAATATAGGTCTATCTTTGAGAATACTATGATGCCTCGGAGCTGGTCGAATGAATCATCGATCCATGGCAATAGACACTTGTTCTTTATCGTGATCTTGTTCAATTCTCTATAGTTTATACACATCCTCAACGTTTTGTCCTTATTCTTTATGAATAAAACTGGTGTTCCCCATGGTGAGCAGCTTTGTTAGATGAAGCCTTTGTCCATTAGATCATTCAGGGCCATTCTGTAGGGGGGCCTTGAAGATGAGGGCTGATCCTGGTAGGAGCTTGATCTCAAATGCTATCTCGCTCTGATGGAAGTCCTGGGAGATCTTCCAGGAACAACTCTACAAACTCCTTAACTATCAGCATACTATCCGACCCTACTTCTGCTTCCTGGATCTTGTCTACTATATGCACGAAGAAGTCGGTGCATCCACTGGACAGTAACTTATGAGAATTCATTGCCGATATCATCATCTTTGGCCACTTTAGTGATAAGCCCTCGTAGACAAACTTCTCATGTCCGACTAGTTTGAAGGTAACCTCCCATCTTTGACAATTTATGATGGTGTTATATTTGGCGAGGAAGTCCATTCCTATTATTACATCGTAGTCGCACATATCGATGACAATTAGGTCCACGCTCAGCTTGTGCCCACTGATAACTATTGGCACATGACATATCTAATAGCTAGGCAATAAAACTTCCCTGGAGGGAAGGCCGGTTCGAAAGGTTTGATTCATCTTATCTAGGTTCTTGCTTAACTTCCTCACAAATTCTAAGGATGCAAATGAATATGTAGCTTCGAAATCAAACAAAACTAGTGCAGTGGAGTTGGCAACAGAAAGCTGACCTGTCACCACCGTTGAGGTTCCAGCCTCTACATCCTCTCTGGTGAAGGCATAGATTATCCCCTGTGTCTCTGGAGCCTCCAGTCTACCTTGAGTGAGTGATGGACCCTCAATCCTAGTCTGGGCGGCATACAGTTGGCCGCTAGTGGCATCGGCTTGGCCTTGTTGATTTTATGGATTAGAGCGGCAGTGCTTGGCAAAGTTGCCTTGCTTGCCACAGATGTAGCAGGCACTGGTTTCCTGGCGGCATTCTCCCAGGTGGTTCTTCCCACACTTTGGGCAAGGCATGTGTGGATTACCATTTCCTCCTCGATTATTCTTCTTCTGAGGGAAGTTCCTCTACTACCTTTGGTTGCTTGAATTTCCCTTCCTCTTATTGTTGTCGGACTACCTGTTATTCTGACTGGTCCCCATGTTCTGCCCCTTGTTTTGAGAATCAGGGTGCTGTCTTCCTTTAGTTGATCTGGCTTGTGTCTTCTCCTCTCCCCTGGCCTCGAAGAGTTAAGCCTTTCACTCCTTATCCTGGGCCAACCAATATTTTACTCGGATGGCTCGATTGACACACTCTACTACTATTACGGGCCCGTGGCTACTGTTGCAGACTTGGATGGTAATATCTATCTTGAACATTTTCAGCATCCTTCTGACCTTCTCCTTCTCAGTTGGCACTACGTCAGGGCAGAGTTGAGCCAACAGCTCGAACTTCCTTATCGCCTCTATGACAGTCATGCTTCCCTGGCATAGATTATTGAACTCGTCTTGTTACGCTACCAAGGCCTCATCGTTGAAGTACATCTCTTTGAATTCGTTGACGAAGTCTGCCCAGTTCATTTTATTATGTTTCTTCTAATGGCCACAGTCTTCCACCATTGCAGTGCCCCTTTACATAGGGCTAGGGATGCACACAATACCTTTTCCCTCTCTGTTAGTCCTACGAGTCCAGGATGACCTGGATATCGATCAACCAGTTGTCGGCCTTGATGGGATTTATGGTTCCTTTGAATTCTGGCACCTTCATGCGCCTGAATCATTCATATAGGCCACCTTCTCTATGGGCTAGCACAAGAACGTTGACTGCTGTGGGAGCAATCACAACCAATGGTGCTGGCGCAGTCTGGACTGCTTCGACTGCTTGTTCTATAGGGGTGTTGAGGGCTACTGGAGCCTCTTGAACTGGCACTCCTACCTTTTGGGGTGCTTAAGGTTGTTGGTTTAATCGCTCCCTAAGTTGAGCAAGTTCTTGTTGTTGATTTAGCATCATCTCTTGCACGGTTGCGAGCCGTGCCATTAGCTTGTCTTCTTGGGTAGCTTGATTAGTCTGAGCTCTTGTTCTTGCCATCGCTTCCTATGTAACCCTATCACACAGTGGGAAGGAAACCATGAGTCTTTTAAATTCTGTACTTAGGACTCGTATCACATATTATCTTCGTACTTAACAATCTTACTTAGCAATCATAGATATAAATATACGTATTATATCTTTCTTTTCTCCTCTTATTCTGTGATGTTCAATATGATTGTCTCATCATATTAGGACATCGTCTAAGTGCCAGGAACCGTCCTGCACTTTTTGTCTCACTACTGACATGTGTGGAAACTCATCAATTTTAGGTTCTCTGGGCAAAACTATACTGCTTTTCATAATATATTTCACAAAATATATATACATAAATCCAAAATTCTAGTTTAGCAGGAGTGACACACACTTCCCAATATACAATCCCACAAGTACATTTAGTTAAGTCTGGTAGGGAAAGCTATTGTTCCTCTCTACATATTTACATAACAAAAATTCCTGTGGATAAGGGTTACTACTACTACTCGGAGGATATTCCTGACTCGACATCAGACATCATCTTGTCCTCACATCACGAAGTGGGAACTCCTCTGGATCCTCCTCCTCATCTTCCTAGATAATATTACCTTCATCGTCGCTGGTAATGATAACTTAGGGCTCATACATTTCTATCCAATCATCGTCACTAATGTGATTAGGGATTTCCTCCCCCTCCTCATCAGGTTGAGCATCGGGGAGAGCCTTGTCATCGTCTTCATCCATGTTATGTCCAGGAGACAGAGGTGCTGGTTCGCGGTCCCTTATGGGTTCCAAATTGCCCTCGGGTACTGCTGGCTGTTATGTGGCCACGAACTCTTCGTTGGACGATTGGGGTGCTGCATCCGTCGAGTTACCGTCCATGTTAGCTGTTGCTGCTGCAAAGCCTTCGCCAAGTGTAGGGTTGAGTGCCACTCTCTCAGCTTTTACTATATCTCAGGTAAGGCACCTTAGGTCTTCGTGTTACGGAGGGTAGGGAACAAGTTCCCTTACTTACCATGGTGTCCCTCTCAATAGCAAGTCAGACATCTCTACAAAAGGTAGGTCTAAGGGGATGAAGGGAAGCAGTGCATCCATGAACCTCTGACAGTAACACGCCATGGTCTCTCCCATATAGATGTCCCAGATATCGGAGAGGACCTAGTATTGCCTCTCGCGCATATCATCCCATATATCTCTATTTCGGGCTGGTTCAATGCTATCACAGAGGTCACGGCAGAACTCAGCCTACTGCATTGGTGTTAGGAAATACCCTAAGCATTAGAGACATTTTGATGTATTTATTTTGAGCTAGATAATAAAATTATATATAGAGGTTATTCATTACATTACTGTTTGTCCTCATTCTATTTACATGTTAAAGTAAATGTAAGCAAATATGGCTCCCTGATTGCTTATGTTAAAACTGTTAAAACGTTGCATGCAATGGACTTTTTGCAAGCGAAAAGAAAATGTTCTAAAGTAAGCGGTCTAAACTAAGGTCTATAGTCTATGGGATTAGACCGAGCATCTAACTCATATTAAGACTATTATGTTGTCTAAAGCCATAGTGGGGACCGTTTGTCTTGACTGTTTGGAGCATAGACTCCCAAGTAGAGACATAGATATGTTACTTGGTGGTGACATATTAGACCGAGACTAAAGCGTGATTGATCTACACAGTCCGCTATAAGTGGATCAATCTGCTTTTGATGTTCATTATGCAGTAACCTTAATCTTGAGTGGATGAACAGCTTTATGTATATGACTTGTGTACTTTGATGTTCCAAGGGCTAAAGCGTCTCAGAGGTAGTAAGCTTATAGACCGGTTCGTTGGGTGCATGACTTGTATATGATGAAGGGTTTGTTTACGAATATCGGAATCATAGCTCTAATAAGGAGTTAAGGGTATCCTTTTAAAGGCATTATACTAGATGTGAAAATGGACAAGGCCTTGGGTTGTCTGTTGGGCGGATGACTTCTTACTCATATATGGTGAATAATCATTTTCTTTATTCGGTAGTATAATAGAACTTTAAGATAGCCTGATTAGTAGGATTAAACAGACTTTGACCTAAGGCTGATCATGGATATCATATAAGGGTTCTGCATACATGACAAGGTCATTGGACAACAGCTTGTCACAGGCTTACATAATACGGTATATAATTAGGAGTTTAGTTTCAGGTTTATAGTGGCGTGACTCTAAAATTAGTGATCATATGATTAAGTTGTTCGGTAAAGAATTATGATCATATGGATTCGTGGGAATCCGATTATATATGTCCAATTGGTCCTTCTACTATCTCCATATAATTCCTTAACGTTTGGCAAATTGATTTGAGTATGCTATTGGCTAGTTGATTATGCATGGATGGGGTTAACATAGGATTAGGATGGTGGACAAGATTCTCTCTGGTTGAATTCAGATTTTGTTTTGGATAATAGAGTACACAATTATTCGAATTCCAAATAAAGTTGCCATGATTTTATTTGAGATTGGATTGGAGTTCTAGAAAATTATCCATGAGAACAGGAATTTCAAATACAACTGTTTGTGGATTTTGAAGTTTGAATTTTGAAATTTGAAATTTGAAATTTGAATTTGAGATTTAAATTTGAATTTGAAATTTGAAATTCAAATTTTGAATCACAGTCCAAATGGAATTCGAATTCTTTGTGGATAATACCACAAGGGTAGAATTCAAATTTGAGTTGGATTATGAAGAGGAAAATCTTGTTTGAATCCTACTTGAATTTTGAATCCAAATCCTAACTAACTTGGTCAAAAATTTTGAGGAAAATCCTCATGGAATTTTCAGATTTTTTGTGGATAAGGTTCAGGGAAAAATTCAAGTTTCAATCCCAGTCAAATTTGGATTCTCTTCTCCCTAGAGAATGGCTGAAATTTTTGAGGAAGATCTCATGAGAATTTTCAGTTATTTTGGATAAGGATGAGATAAAATTCAAGCTTGAAAATCCTAGTTGAATTTTGACTCTCTCCTATTATTTGTAGCCGAAAATTTGGAGGAAATCTCAAGATAGATTTTTTGATTGGATAATGATGAGATAAAATTCTAGTTAAAATCCTATTTGAATTTTGAACACAAAATCTAGAGAATGGCCAAATTCTTTTGGTGGATTTTGGCTTGAAAATTTTAGATTTTGTTTTGTGGATAAGGGAGAAAATCTTCTCCTAATCCAATTCGAATTTAGAGGATCACCTCATGCAAGTCTATAAATAGAGGTCCTGCCACTCCAGTTCTCTTAGACTGCAGACTCTCAGGTGAGCAGGCTTATTGTTGCACAACTCACAGTGACAATAAGTTCTTTAGAGATCTGGGTGATTGGAAGAAGACTAGCAGTACTAGCATAGCGATCAAGGTTCAGAGTGCCCACACACTCAGCTATTCAGAAATTTGAGAATAGTAGAAAAGACTAGTTTGTTGAAGCCGTCTGATCATTCTCCTACTGCAGATTAGCGTCCTTGAGGTATGAGTTTAAATTGTTGTTGGTTTATTGTATATGGCATCATGAGATATTTAACGATCTTGAAAAAATTTTATTGTTCCGCTGCACCACTCTAATACGTTTTTATCAATTTATTTCCTACAATTGGTATCAGAGACATCTCATGACTATGCCATGTACATAAGTTAGACAATTAGTTAGTCTTTTTGTTTATGTATGGATTTGATATTTAGAGAGTGGCATTCTAGGATTCCTTTATGTTGTTATCATGTACTATGTATGGAGTATGTGGTTATTTTAATTTTTGAATTATTATGAGCATGCTTGTTTTATGCCGGGTAGGGTTCCTTAGAATTTAGAAAATTGTATCTAGGAATTTTTATGTAACCATGGGAGCAGTTTATTAACAATGTAATTTTCCCGTGGATTTTAATTTTTGTCTCTTAGAATTGTTATGGTTAGAATTTTTGTACACCGGAAACGATTTAGGAAATTTTATGTAATTATTCTTGGAGGAGATTGAAATTTGAAGACCGTAATTTATATTTCCAAATATTAAATTTAATTTAAAAGTTAAAATTTTGATTGTGTGGAAAATTTCAATTTAATTAAGATTCAAATTAATTTTGGAGATCCTAATGGGTAAACTGAAATATGGCACGAAGGTTTTAGCTGCAGCCAAGGGTGGTAGTGGCCTACCCAAGGGCCGGCCAGCCCTTAGGCGTGTAGCCGGCTGGACTACACCCGGCTGTGGTTGTGGACTGCCAGCCCTTCCGGGGGCTGGGGGCTGCCCACGGCGGTTGCCGGCTTCCAGGGCCGTGAAGGCGATGGTTCAAAAATTGAAAATTTTTGATTTTTAAATTTGAGATTTAATTTTTTAAATCATGTTTAAAAATATCGAATTGAAAATTTGAAATTTTTGAAATTACATATTATTACACATGATATTTAAAATTGTTTAAAATTTGAATTTGAAATTTAAATTTGAAATTCGAATTTAGAATTTGAATTTGAAATTTAAATTTTTGGGATTTAAATTTAAAATGATTCATGGGATGAGAAATAAATGGAAAGGCTACATAAAGATGGATACAAGAAGACGGAACAAAATTCAAGACCCAAAGAATGCTTTGGATGGAATTTTGTAATCTTTATTTTCTTTGTTCTAGGATGGAACCATGGCTTGGTTATTCTGTCAATTATTTTTTCTGTGATATGTCATGGATGTATAAATATGTATTGATGGATGTTTTATATGCATATTTGATAACATCTCATATAGGATAGGTGAATGCCGCTTATACTATATTGATCATATATATTTGTCAAAACTTGCATGTTTTTCAAAATATTGAGTGGGAGAGGGTTTCAAACAAAACCCACGGCCTCCGTTGTTGATCCATATGTGAAAGCATGGTAACGCCTCACGTCAGTTCTGCCCTGACCATACCCGTCGATAGGTGTTTACCGCCGCCAATATACTAGGTTGGATCTCCTATGTGGAAAACGTGTTCGCGTACGATCCTATTCATGACCACCCCTCGGTGGCTTGGTAGGATGTGGATCGGGCTACGTAAACAATGGTTATACACTCAAGACTCGTTTAGTTATTAACGCTCCCTAGAAGCTCTGTTAACTAAACTGGTGGCCAAATAAGCGGTTATTAACATATGTCTTAACCTTGGAGGATTTAAGGCAACATATATTAATTGGACGGGGTCTATGTTCCAGCTATTGGTCTCATGACCACCCCTCGGTGGCTTGGGGCAATAGGTGCTGAGAATTACCATTGCAATGCGACATGTTTTTCAAGTTTCATGTAGGAACATACTTGTATGTTTTATTTGCTAAATTATCTATATATTTGCTTGGGCTTTATAATGATGTCTAGTATAATTTTATTTCAGTTCAAAATGTCACTGACACCCCTCATTTCAATACTTACTGAAAATAAGCTGAATGGTGATAATTATAAAGACTAGAAAAGAAATCTACTTATAGTTCTCCGCTACGAGAGACACAAGTTCGTGCTGGGCGAACCATGCCTACCTGGGCCTAAACCTGACACACAGCTTGAGGAGGTCCCGGTCGCCTATACTCGTTGGAGAGAATCCAATGAGATAGCTCGTTGCTACATTCTGGCTAGCATGACGAGTGCTTTACAAAAGTAGCATGAGACTTATCAAGTTGCTGGGGAGATCATGGAAAATCTAGAGGACATGTTCGGAGGCCAAGAAAAATTGGCTCGACAGTCTGCTATCACCAGTATTATGAACTCTAGGCAAAAGGCGGGTACTCCGGTGAAGGATCATATGATCACTCTAATGGGATTCTTTGCTGAGGCTGCCAAGAACGGTGCTGAGTTGGACTACAACACCTAGATCGAGATGGTGTTCAAAACTCTGTCTAAAGATTTTGTGGGGTTTAAGGTCGCATACAATCTGTGACGCCCCGTGCCCTCAGTGGCCCAGATCGTCACTTAAAAACTGAACTGCTTGCTTTTCTTATACTTTTTAGCAATTTATACTTAACTAGATATCATAAAATTAGGGATTTTTTTTACGTGTACGTATTTACTGTATACGTACGTATATCGATTACTATTCAAAAATACTATTTAACGGTTACTATTTAAAAATGCTATTTAACGATTACTATTCAAAAAATACGGTTTACAATTACTATTCAAAAATACCATTTAACGATTATTATTCAAAAATACTATGTAACGGTTACTATTCAAACATACTGTCTGACAATTACTATTCAAAGTACTATTTAACCATTACTATTCAAAATACTGATACTCAAATTTTGAGGAAGATGAACTCGCGATGTCTCCATAACCTTGCCCTCACATCCGCCTCCGCCACCACCATCGCCCATTAGGATTTAAGCCGTAGGACGCTTACCTATAGCATGAACATACTACGTGAGCTTTATGCCCAGTAAATACAACATGTTTACCGCAAAACATGTTTAAACATTGTACATACTTAAAAATATATAAGCAATGTATCATATATACCACTTTAACATATCACATATCACATACCATATATCACATATCGTATCAAGGATTATAAAACTTCACATAACATGTGCGTCACAGAAATATCATGTACTGAATGCATCTAGAAGCATGGTGAACTATAACTAATGCATGATCCGGTTATGTTCATTTATGCTTCAAACTTCTCTTTTCTTTTCTTGTCTATTAAGGGCCCATGTATCAGTACCGTGCGCGCACAGACCATCGGTAACGCCCGTGGTAAAATAGCTGGAGAGCCATCAACGGATGCTTAACTTTTTGCTTTATCTTAAAACCCCTTCATTTGAAAGGGCTGGTACGACACGCTTACTACTTTCTGTCTTGTTTATCTTTTCTAGCCATATGCTTCTCTAAGCTGTCCCAAATCCTACCTAGTAGGGATGTATGGCATCTAACTTACTTTTTCATCAATCTACTTGATTGTGAAACTACATGCTCTTAAACATGAGGTGCAACATCATGTGCATGGCATACATATTTTAACATACTGTAAAATATCATTTAAAATCATTTTCGTTCATGCCATAGGCGTAGTTGTACTTACCTAATTGCAAGCAACCTGAAATCACGCCTTTATCAATTCACAAGTTACCACCTGTCATCAATAACGTTTCTCATTAATTCTCTCGTTGAGTTGCTATTAATGTTAGTGACTATAACTTGTGTTTCTATAGGGTACCGAGACCTGTTGGTACCCTATTGGCCTATTATGGGGATTTGGTGTCTAACTCATATCGTATTCGATCAATCGTCTAGTTGATAGATTAATCATCGTTCCTCACTGTGTTATTCAAAAAGCGGTCCTTGACTAGTTTACCGCTCAGTCAACTGACTGGTTAACTCGCGTGTTGGTAACTAAGTAGTCTATGGAGTTACTATACGTGAACTTAGTGTAGTAACCAACCCAGTTACTTCGCTTGTTGGGGTGTAGTTGCCTATCGGGCTACTAAAGCTTATTTGGTGTAATGGCCCACCAGGCCACTATAGCTTGTTTGGGGTAGTAGTCTACCGGGCTACTAAGGCTTGTTTGGTGTGGTAGCCTACCGGGCTACACACACTATTTTACTTTGAAAAAAAGTTTGGGTTTGCTTTTAGAAAAAATCTTGGAAAAATTCTTTATTTTGAAACTACCCCCTTATCACCCCATTGGAAGGTGGGGGACATTTTTATGAAAATCTTGTTCATATTTTAAAGTGTTAAAAACACATTTTTGTTTTGAAGTGTATAAATTATATTTTTAAAGCTTGCATTTTAAAGGTGGTTTTTGAACTATTTTTGAAAACAATTTTGAAACTTAGTCTAAACTACTTTGTTTGAAATTTTGTTGAACATGAAAGTTTTCATCCTCGACAAGATGAACAAATCTTGTGTTTCATCTCAAAGCCTAAATCTAACTCTAACAGCTCCTAATTTCATTAAACCTGTGGGCTTGGTGCCCAGTTTTTTTTGTAAAAGTCCCAGTTTTACGTCTCTGTAAAAACGACTCGGTTTGAGGACCGAAACGGCCAAATTTTTGACTTATGCTGGTCGTTCTCAAGGTCTTGATGAGATCTATAACTTTGTTGAGTTTGAGGACTGGTTCGGACTTTAAGTGGGTCATTTCTAGCAAAACCCGAGACTGTTTCAACACTCGGATTTTTGTTCCCAGTTTTGTCCCAATTTTGGACACTGAGTAAAAAACACCCTAAAAACCTATCTTACGATCATTTTTGCTTAAGCCTATTTGATGCAAAAACGACTGTATCGAAATTTCCTTAAAACACTGTGTTTTACCAAATCCCAGATTCGGACTCTAAGTGGGTCCAAATGGCCAAAATCCGTGGCTGTTTTCTAAGGACAGATTTGTGTCCAGCCACCATAATACACATCCATGCATTCACATCCATAAACAATATGCAACTTAAAGTAAACACAACCACAACTATAATGACTTTAACAAAAGAAAGCTAAGGGCTCAACTAATTTAATACAACCTTGTGCATAAACAAATACACATAAAACCCTTAGATTGAAAACTAAATTTTTCAACCAATCACCATGAGAAGGGTTTCAGTTTTTACCTTTGGTACTTTGGACTCAAGCACACTTTTGGCTAGGCTTATGGGGTCAAAATGCCATGGAAACTCAAAGGCTTGAGGTTGGTTTTATGCTAGCCAAGTTACCAAAAAAAATAATTCAAACAACAACTCAAAACTAAGAATCAAAACACAAGGAAAAATCGGTTTTGTACTTACCCTTGGTGCACCTGAAAAGCTTGGTTTGGTCTCCCCTTGCTCAAGCTTGGAAGAGGTTAGTTTTTTGTGAGTTTTGGTCAAGGTTTTGATTATGCAAAATATTAGCTTTTAGGGCTGAGAAGATTTGGCAGTAGCAAGGAAAAGAAGAAGGAAAAATGCTTGTGGTTTTAGGTGTGTGCAAACAAAAGTCTATGCCTTATGTCAAGGGTGCCTTTTATAGGCAAAATTGATCCAACTCACTTAAGCTTAATCCTACTTAATTGTCTACCAAATTAGCCAAATCTTGGGACAAATATGCTACCAATTTTCTAAAGAAATGGGCATGGGCCTGCTCATTGGGAGGAGGAAAGAATAAACAATGGTTGTCGACTACTTTTTAGAAACCCTTGAATATTATATTCCAATGTGTCATGGCTAGGAAGATTATTTTAATGCCACCTTTTGGGCTATGTGTACTACAGATTGCAGCTGCTTTTGTGGCTAAGGGGCACAGAAATTTAAGGCTAATTTTATTTGTGTTGGCTTCTCATCACAGTCTAATTTTATACTACGGTGTTCGGTCTTTTCTCGGTAGTGTTCCAATTTTCACCAGAAAATTGGTTTTCTGAATCCGATTTTTGTACTGTAAATTCTTGGTTGTTTTCTACTATCTAAGACCCCATTATCAGACTAAATTACTGTTCATGTCCTATACTGTGGTTGTGTCTACACTGTGTTGTCCTTTCACACGCAAACCGAAGCGTTCCCCGGACGAAATTTCAGACACAGTCTCTCTTGACTAATTTGGACGTGCTGATTTCATTTTTATCAGATTCACGTCCATCTAAGGTCATCTAGACCAGTTTTCGAGATCTGTGTGACCCCACCTCGAAAAACATGTCAGGTGCCCAATTGACTAATTTGGGCGTTTTGAGCCCAAATATATCAGTTTCAGGGTGTGTTAAGGTCGTCTTGACCCTCATCCTGATACTGCGTACCTCTCACTATTCGTTATCCATTATTTTATACTTAATTGACTGGTCTGAGTGCTCCGACTCTGATTTTGTCAGTCTCTAGGCGAGAAGAGGTCATTTGGACCATTTTCTCGATATCATACCCTTGCTAGGGCTATCTCTCGCTATTGCACTCAAATGTTCGGTCCGAGTATTCTGGTGACCAATTTACCAGTCTAGTGTCAAGAAATGGTCATACAGACTAGTTTCTCGACACTCCATGTCTCATTCATTTATACATATAATAGGGTGGACCGGGTTCGCTGTCGGTCGCCCCTTTCACTGCATAAATAGTACTTAAATAGTACCGTATCTGTTCAATCTATTCAATGGGAAGATATACTATATTTTTCAACTTAATTACTCATTGCATAGTAATTAGGTTTCATACAATTTAAGGGTCTATGTAATAGCTTTCTGCTCATTACACGACCTTCAACATGACCTATAACATGGGCGTGTATAAGATAACACGGGCATGTATACTCTGGGCATGGGCATGTACTAGTTGAATTTCTTCAACACGGCCATGTTTCAAAACACGGCCTTTTACACGTTCAATAACCCGAGGGGTAGACAGCCTTTTACACGGTCATGTCCTTAATCGTGTTCTGCTACACAGCCATGTACACTTACTCGGCTACACACATGTACACAGTCTGAGTGGTACATGGCCACTTACAAGACTATGTACCTGACCGTGTACTTTAGAAATTGCACTAAAATGCATCAAATTATTCTTCAATTTCTCATTAAATTGAAAATTAAAGTACATGATTGGGGTAGTCCTTACATAATCTGGTGATAAGGGAGTTAGGACTCACTAAGCTCATGAAGTAACTCCAAGCTTATAAGCGGAAGATCAGGAATGGGAATACGGTTCAACCCAAGGGAGAGGCTAATTTGGCGGAATCTTCCAAACTCTCATGGAAGAGGAAGAAGCCTAATAAGAAGCAGGCGGCTTCTAGTTCTTCTAATCCTCCTGTCTCAAATGGGAAGAAGAAGAAGAAGAAGAACAAGAAGCCTAAGGACCCTAAAAAGTCCAAGTGCTTCCATTGTGGGAAGGTAGGTCACTTCAAGAAGGATTGCCGAGAATTCCTAGCCGTCAAGGACAAGAAAGGTAAGGAACTTCACTATTTGGAAGCGTACTGGTGGAAGAATCGAAAGATACTTGGGTTATTGATTCGGGTGCCACTAATCATGTTCGTGTTTCTACGCAGGGGTTCATGAAAACGAGAAGTCTACATGATAGGAGCCTTTTGTTGCAAACTGGAGACGGTAGCTTAGTGATGGCTGAGGCAATAGGAGATATTTATCTTTACTTTGATGAATTTAGGTTTATTTTATTGAAATACTATTTTTATGTTCCTAATTTTAGGAGGAACCTTATATCAGTAGCTTGTTTAATAAAGGATTCTTATTTAGTTTCTTTTAGTAAAAGAATTGATATTAATAGAAATAAGTCTTTTATCTGTTTTGGATGGATGGATGGATGGATGGATGGAAACTTATATTTGATCAAACCAAAGATGTACTCACTGCTTGACATCCAATTAATAGATAACTCTAAAAGATTGAAAGTTTCTCACTCTAACAAGGTGTATCTTTGGCATTTAAGACTTGGTCATATTAATCAGGATAGGATTCAAAGGTTGGTGAAAGACGGTCCTCTATAATCTCTGGTGGAGGTACGTCTTCCTCAATGTGAGTCTTATCTTGAGGGTAACATGATTAAGAGGTCTTTTGGAGCTAAGGGCACTAGGGCTCAGGAACTCTTAGAAATTGTGCACACTGACGTATGTGGCCCCATGAACGTCACAGCACGAGGAGGGTTCGCGTATTATGTCTCCTTTATAGACGATTACTCGAGGTATGGATATGTGTATCTGATGCATCACAAGAGTGAAACCTTTGACAAGTTCAAAGAGTATCGTGTGGAAGTGGAAAAGCAATTGGGTAAATCCATAAAGACACTTTGATCGGATCGAGGTGGTGAATACCTCTCAGACGAATTTCTAGGACATCTTGTAGAGAATGAGATATTATCCCAATTGACTGCACCTGTACTCCACAATAGAATAGTGTAGCCGAAAGGAGAAACAGGACCTTATTGGACATGGTACGATCCATGATGAGTTAGTCAACGCTGCCATTATCATTTTGGGGATATACTTTACAAACGGCGTGCTATATTCTGAACCAAGTTCCAAGCAAATCAATTCCTAGGACTCCGTGTGAATTGTTTCATGGCAAGAAGCCCTCCCTTGGACATATGAGAATATGGGGCTGCCAGGCACATGTACTGGATGTGGATGTGAAGAAGTTGGAACCAAGATCAGAATTATGCATGTTTGTAGGGTATCCAAAGGAAACTAAGGGAGGTCTATTCTATAACTCGAAGGAACAAAAAGTCATTGTTTCAACTCATGCGACATTCTTAGAGGAAAGTCACATGAATGACTTTAAGCCTCGAAGCAAAGTAGTGCTAGAGGAGTTATCGGTGAAAGAACTGCTCCACAGGTTTCGGCCTTGGATGCAAGTCCGAGTTCCGGTGAAAGACCTGCAGACGATCAACAATTTAGAGTGCCTCGTCAGGGTTTTGAAGAAACCTAATTTCTTTATGTATGATGCTGAGGTATACCAGGCCAAGGCTCATGAGCATGAGGATGATCCAGTCACCTATGATGAAGCTAGAAATGATGTTGATTCTAAATCTTGGAAACAGGCTATAAACAGTGAGATGGATTCTATGAAATCCAACTCTGTTTAGGAACTTGTAGATTTGTCGGATGGGATAAACCCATTGGATGCAAATGGGTCTACAAAAGAAAGAAGGATGCAAAAGGAAGAGTAGAAACTTTCAAAGCTAGACTGGTTGCAAAGGGGTACACGCAAAAGGCTAGAATCAATTACAATGAAACCTTTTCGCCTATTGCTATGCTGAAGTCTATTCGTATTCTTTTGCCCGTTGCTGCGGCTCTCGATTATGAGATCTGGCAAATGGATGTCAAGACGGCAGTCTTGAATGGCCATCATGTGGAAAGTATCTACATGATACAGCCCGAAGGGTTCCGGCAAAAGGCCAAGAAAGAAAAGTCTGCAAGTTGCTTAGATCCATTTCTGGATTAAAACAAGCATCCGGCCCATGGAACCAGATATTTGATCAAATGATTAAGACATTTCGTTTTAAGCAGAACGTTGATGAACCCTGTGTTTATAAACGTATTAAGGATGGAAAAGTGGTCTTTCTAGTACTCCATGTCGATGATATACTACTCATTAGGAATGATGTAGGGAACTTATCATTGGTTAAGCTTTGGTTGCACTAACAGTTTGACATAAAGGACTTGGGAGAAGCTAATTATGTTCTAGGCATTCGTCTCTTCAGAGATCAAAAGAACAAAATGATAGCGTTATCCCAAGCTTTATACATAGATTAAATAATTGACAAATATGCAATAATAGAGGCAAAGAAAGGCACACAACCTTCTATTGCCGGTCTAACTCTTTTATTGGATGACTGTCCCCAGACATCGAAAGAAAGAGAGTGTATAAGTAAGACCCCTTATGCATTCGCTGTGGGTAGCCTTATTTACACTATGCTTTGCACTCACCCGAACATATGTATTGTAGTAGGTATGGTGAGTCGATTTCAAGCGAATCCTGAAACGAAGCACTGGCAAGCAGCAAAGCATATACTCAAGTATCTTAAGAGAACGAGGGATTATATGCTGATGTATTCTGGAGGGAACCTAACACCCATAAGATACACGGACTCAGACTTCTAGACTTACAAGGATTCGAGGAAATCGACATCAGGATCAGTGCTCTTGCTCGAAGGAGGTGCCATTATGTGGAGGAGCGTGCAGCAGGGTTGCACAGCTAACTCTACTATGGAGGTTGAGTATGCGGCTTCCGTTGAGGCATCTAAAGAAGCGGTTTGACTCCACAAGTTTTTTAGAGACCTTGAGGTCATTCTGGGTATTGACAAGCCTATCACACTTTATTGTGATAACACTAGGGCTATTGCCAACACAAGGGAATCACGGCATCGCAAGAGGACCAAGCACATAGATCAGAGATATTACATTATTATAGGGCACGTGGAGACAGGCCAAGTAGATGTATGTAAGATCGCTTCCGAGGACAACATTGCCGATCCCTTTACTAAGACTTTGGTGGCTAGAAGCTTTGACAGGCATGTAGAGGCAATAGGGATGCGTAACATGGCACATCTACTGGCTTAGGGAAAGTGGGAGATTGTTAGGAAATGCCTTAAGCATTAGAGACATTTTGATGTACTTATTTTGAACTCGATAATAAAATTATATATAGAGGTTTTGCATTACATTGCTATTTGTCCTCATTCAATTTACACGTTAAAGTAAATGTAAGCAAATATGGCTCCCTGACTGCTTGTGTTAAAACTGTTAGAACATTGCATGCAATGGACTTTTTGTATACCAGAAGACAATGTTCTAAAGTAAGCGGTCTAAACTAAGGTCTGTAGTCTATGGGGTTAGACCGAGCATCTAACTCATGTTAAGATTATTATGTTGTTTAAAGCGATGGTGGGGACGGTTTGTCTTGACTGTCTGGAGCATAGACTCCCAAGTAGAGACATAGATATGTTGCTTGGTGGTGACATATTAGACAAGGAATAAAGTGTGATTGATCTACGTAGTCCACTATGAGTGGATCGATCTGCTTTTGACGTTCATTGTGCAGTAACCTTAATCCTGAGTGGATGAACAGCTTCATGTATATGACTTGTGTACTTTGATGTTCCAATGGCTAAAGCGTCTCAGAGGTAGTAAGCTTATAGACCGGTTTGTTGGGTACATGACTTGTATACGATGTAGGGTTTGTTAACAGATATCAGAATCATAGCTCTAATAAGAAGTTAAGTGTATCCTCTTAAAGGCATTATATTGGATGTGAAAATGGACAAGGCCTTGGATCGTCTGCTCGGCGGATGACTTCTTATTCACATATGGTGAATAATCATTTTCTTTATTCTGTAGTATAATGGAACTTTAAGATAGCCTGATCAGTAGGATTGAACGGACTTTGACCTAAGGCTGATCATGGATATCATATGAGGGTTCTACATACATGACAAGGTCATTGGATAATAGCTTGTCATAGGCTTACGTAATATGGTATATAATTGGGAGTTCAGTTTTAGGTTTATAGTGGTGTGACTCTGAAATTAGTGATCATATGATTGAGTTGTTCGGTAAAGAATGATGACCATATGAATTCGCAGGAGCCCGATTATATATGTCTAATTAGTCCTTCTACTAGCTCCACATAATTCCTTAACGTTTGACAAATTGATTTGTGTATGCTATTGGCTAGTTGATTATGCATGGATGGTGTTGACTTAGGATTCAGATGGTGGATAAGATTCTCTCCGGTTGAATTTAGATTTTGTTTTGGATAATAAAGTATACAATTATTCGAACTCCAAATAATGTTACCATGATTTTATTTGAGATTGGATTGGAGTTGTAGAAAATTATCCATGAGAACAAGAATTTGAAATACAACTGTTTGTGAATTTTGAAATTTGAATTTTGAATTTTAAATTTCAAATTTGAATTTGAAATTTAAATTTGAAATTCAAATTTGAAATTTGAATTTGAAATTTAAATTTGAAATTTGAAATTTAAATTTGAATTTTGAAATTTGAAATTCAAATTTTGAATCACAGTCCAAGTGGAATTCGAATTCTTTGTGGATAATTCCACAGGGGTTGAATTCGAATTTGAGTTGGATTATGAAGAGGAAAATCTTATTTGAATCCTACTTGAATTTTGAATCCAAATCCTAACTAACTTGGTCAAAAATTTTAAGGAAAATCCTCATGGAATTTTTGGATTTTTTGTGGATAAGGTTCAGGGAAAAATTCAAATATCAATCCCAGTTGAATTTGGATTCTCTCCTCCCTAGAGAATTGTCGAAATTTTTGAGGAAGATCTCATGAGGATTTTCAATTATTTAGGATAAGGATGAGATAAAATTCAAGCTTGAAAATCCTAGTTGAATCTTGATTTTCTCCCTATTATTTGTGGCCGAAAATTTGGTGGAAATCTCATGATAGATTTTCTGATTTTTTGGTTGGATAATGATGAGATAAAATGCTAGTTAAAATCCTGTTTGAATTTTGAACACAAAACCTAGAGAATGGCCGAATTCTTTTGGTAGATTTTGGCTTGAAAATTTTGGATTTTGTGTTGTGGATAAGGGAGAAAATCTTCTCCTAATCCAATTCGAATTCAGAGGATCACCTCATGCAAGTCTATAAATAGAGGTCCTGCCACTCCAGTTCTCTTGGACCACATACTCTCAGGTGAGCAGGCTTATTGTTGTACAACTCACCGTGACAATAAGTTCTTTAGAGATCTGGGTGGTCGGAAGAAGACTAGCAGTGCTAGCATTCCGATCGAGGTTTAGAGTGCCCACATACTCAACCATTCAGGAATTGGAGAATAGTAGAAAAGGCTAGTTGGTTGAAGCCCTCCGATCATTCTCCTCTTACAGATTGGCTTCCTTAAGATATGAGTTTAAATTGTTGTTGGTTTATTGTATATGGCATCATGAGATATTTAACGATCTTAAAAAATTTTTATTGTTCTACTGCACCACTCTGATACGTTTTTACCGATTTATTTCCTACATAAATTGTTGTTGGTTTATCGTATATGGCATCATGAGATATTTAACGATCTTGAAAAATTTTTATTGTTCCGCTGTGCAACTCTGATACGTTTTTTACTGAATTATTTCTTACAATTGGTATCAGAGCCATCTCATGACTATGCCATGTACATAAATTAGACAATTAGTTAGTCTTTTTATTTATGTATGGATTTGATATTTGGAGAGTGGCATTCTAGGATTCCTTTATGTTGTTATCATGGATTATGTATGTAGTATGTGGTTATTTTAATTTTCTGAATTATTATAAACATGCTTATTTATACCGGTTATAGTTCCTAAGAATTTAGAAAATTGTATCTAGGAATTTTTATGTAACCATGGGAGCAGTTTATTAACACTGTAATTTTTCCATAGGTTTTAATTTTTGTCTCTTAGAATTATTATGGTTAGAATTTTTGTACACCGGAAACGGTTTAGGAAATTTTATGTAATCATTCTTGGAGAAGATTGAAGTTTGAAGACCATAATTTATTTTTCCCAAGTATTAAATTTAATTTAAAGGTTGAAATTTTGATTGTATGGAAAATTTCAATTTAATTAGAATTCAAATTAGTTTTTGGAGATCCTAATAGGTAAATTGGAATATGGCACAGAAATCGAGGACTGACCCCTTGGGATGGACCACCAGCCGTGATGGGGCTGCAACCCCTACCCTCGGGCAGGATGGGGCTGCGGCAGCCTCTACCAACGACTGCACCCCACGGTCGCAGGCTTTGCCTGCAGCCAGGGGTGGCCGTGGCCCACCCAAGGGCCAGCCAGCCCTTAGGCATGCAGCCCATGGCTGCAGGCGCTGCCTGCACCTGGTTGGACTGCACCCGGCTGTGGCCGTGGGCTGCCAACCCCCCCTGGGGGCTGGGGGTTGCCCATGGTGGCTGCCGGCCTCCGGAGCCGTGAAGGCGACGGTTCGAAAATCGAAAAATTTTGATTTTTAAATTTGAGATTTAATTTTTAAATCATGTTTTAAAATATGTAATTTAAAATTTAAAATTTTTGAAATTACATATTATTGCACATGATATTTAAAATTTGAATTTGAAATTTAAATTTGAAATTCGAATTTGTAATTGAATTTGAAATTTAAATTTTTAGAATTTAAATTTTAAATGATTCTTGGGATGAGAAATAAATGAAGAGGCTACATAAAGATGGATACAAGAAGACGAAACAAAATTCAAGACCCAAAGAATGCTTTGGATGGAATTTTGTAATCTTTATTTTCTTTGTTCTAGGATGGAACCATGACTTGGTTATTTTTTCGTCAATTATTTTTTCTGTGATATGTTATGGATGTATAAATATGTATTGATGATTGTTTTGTATGCATATTTGATAACATGTCATATAGGATAGGTGAATGCCACTCATACTATATTGATCATACACATTTGTCAAAACTTGCATGTTTTTCAAAATATTGAGTGGGAGAATGTTTCAAACAATACCCACGGCCTCCATTGTTGATCCGTATGTGAAAGCATGATAATGCCTCGCGTCAGTTCTGCCCTGACCACACCCCTCAGTAGGTTTTTACCGCCGCTGATATACTAGGTTGGATCTCCTACGTGGAAAACGTGTTCGGGTACGATCCTATTCATGACCACCCCTAGGTGGCCTGATAGGACGTGGATCGGGTTACGTAAACAATGGCTATACACTCAAGACCCGTTTAGTTATTAACCTTCCCTAGAAGCTCTGTTAACTAAGCTGGTGGCCAAAATAAGTGGTTATTAATATATGTCTTAACCTTAAAGGATTTAAGACAACATATATTAATTGGATTTAAGGCTTGCCGGGAATTCCTAGCCACCAAGGGTAAGGAAGGTAAGGAACTTCACTATTTGGAAGCGTGTTTGGTAGAAGAATCGAAAGACACTTGGGTCATTGATTCGGGTGCCACTAATCATGTTTGTGTTTCTATGCAGGGGTTCATGGAAACGAGAAATCTACATGATAGGAGCCTCTTGTTGCGGACTGGAGATGGTAACTTGATAATGGCTAAGGCAGTGGGAGACGTTTATCTTTACTTTGATGAATTTAGGTTTATTTTATTAAAAGACTGTTTTTATGTTCCTAATTTTAGGAGGAACCTTATATCGGTAGCTTGTTTAATAAAGGATTCTTATTCAGTTTCTTTTAGTAAAAGAGTTGATATTCGTAGAAATAAGTCTTTTATCTATTCTGGATGGTTGGATGAAAAACTATATTGGATCAAACCAAAGATGTACTCACTGCTTGACACCGAATTAGTAGATAACTCAAAAAGGTTGAAAGTTTCTCACTCTACAAAGCGTATCTTTGGCATTTAGGACTTGTTTATATTAATCAGGATAGGATTCAAATGTTAGTGAAAGACGGTCCTCTAGAATCTCTAGAGGAGGTACGTCTTCCTCAATGTGAGTCTTGTCTTGAAGGTAAGATGACTATGAGGTTTTTTGGAGTTAAGGGTACTAGGGCTCAGGAGCTCTTAGAAATTGTGCACACTGATGTATGTGGCCCCATGAATGTCACAGCACGAGGAGGGCTCAAGTATTATGTCTCCTTTATAGACGATTACTCGAGATATGGATATGTGTATCTGATGCACCGTAAGAGCGAAACCTTTGGCAAGTTCAAAGAGTATCGTGCGGAAGTGGAAAAGCAATTGGATAAATCTATAAAGACACTTCGATCTGATCGAGGTGGTAAATACCTCTCCGACGAATTTCTAGGATGTCTTATAGAGAATGTGATATTATCCCAATTGACTGCACCTAGTACTCCACAACGGAATGGTGTAGCTGAAAGGAGAAACAGGGTCTTATTGGACATAGTACGGTCCATGATGAGTTATTCAATGCTGCCGTTATCATTTTGGGGATATGCTTTACAAACAGCGTGCTATATTCTAAATCAGGTTCTAAGCAAATCAATTCCCAGGACTCTGTATGAATCGTGGCATGACAGGAAGCCCTCCATTAGACATATGAGAATATGGGCCTGCCCAGCGCATTTACTGGATGGGAATGCGAAGAAGTTGGAACCAAGATTATAATTATGCATATTTATAGGGTATCCAAAGGGAACTAAAGGAGGTCTGTTCTGTAACCCGAAGGAACGAAAAGTCATTGTTTCAACCCATGCGACATTCTTAGAGGAAAGTCACATGAATGACTTTAAGCCTCGAAGCAAAGTGGTGCTAGAGGAGTTATCGGGTGAAAGAACTGCTCTACAGGTTTCGATCTTGGACGCAAGTCTGAGTTCCGGTGAAAGACGTACAGATGATCAATAATTTAGGGTGCCTCATCGTGGCGGGAGGGTTTCGAAGAAACCTAATTTCTTCATGTACGATGCTGAGAGCATGAGGATGATCCGGTCACCTATGATAAAGCTATAAATGATGTTGATTCTAAATCTTGGAAACGGACCATGAACAATGAGATGGATTCTATGAAATCTAACTCTGTTTGGGAACTTGTAGATTTTCTAGATGAGATAAAACCCATTGGATGTAAATGGGTCTACAAAAGAAAGAAGGATGCGGAAGGGAGAGTGGAAACTTTCAAAGCTAGACTAGTTGCAAAGGGGTATACACAAAAGGCTGGAATCGATTACGATGAAACCTTTTCACCTGTTGCCACGCTGAAGTCTATCCGTATTCTTCTATCCATTGCTGCGGCTCTTGATTACGAGATCTGGCAACTGGATGTCAAGACGGCATTCTTGAATGGCCATCTTGAGGAAAGTATCTACATGATACAGCCCGAAGGGTTCATGGCAAAAGGCCAAGAAAGGAAAGTCTGCAAGTTGCTTTGATCCATTTATGGATTAAAGTAAGCATCTCGCTCATGGAACCAGAGATTTGATCAAGTGATCAACACATTTGGTTTTGAGCAGAACGTTGATGAACCCTATGTTTATAAACCTATTAAGGATGGAAAAGTGGTCTTTCTGGTAGTCTGTGTCGACGATATACTACTCATTGGGAATGATGTAGGGAACTTATCATCGGTCAAGCTTTGGCTACACCAATAGTTTGACATGAAGGACTTGGGAGAAGCTAATTATGTTCTAGGCATTCATCTCTTCAGAGATCGAAAGAACAAAATGATAGCGTTACCCCAAGCTTCGTACAAAGATAAAATAATTAACAAATATGCAATGCAAGAGGCAAAGAAAGGTTCACAACCTTCTATTACCGGTCTAACTCTTTCATTGGATGATTGTCCGAAGACATTGGAAGAAAGAGAGCATATGAGTAAGGTCCCTTATGCATCCGCTGTGGATAGCCTTATGTACGCTATGCTTTGCACTCGCCTGGACATATGTTTTGCAGTAGGTATGGTGAGTCGATATCAAGCGAATCCTGGAACCAAGCACTGGCAAGCAGTAAAGCATATACTCAAGTATCTTAAGAGAATGAGGGATTATATGCCGGTGTATTTTGGACGGGACCTAACACCCGTAGGATACACAGACTCAGACTTCCAGACTTGCAAGGATTCGAGGAAATCGACATCAGGATCAGTGTTCTTGCTCGAAGGAGGCACCATTGTGTGGAGGAGTGTAAAGCAAGATTGCATAGCTGACTCTACTATGGAGGCTGAGTATGTGGCTGCGGCTGAGGCATCTAAAGAAGCGATTTGGCTCCACGAGTTCTTTAGAGACCTTGAGGTCATTCCGGGTGTTGACAAGCCTATCAAACTTTACTGTGATAACACTAGGGCTATTGCCAACACAAGGAAATCTCGGTACCACAAGAGGACCAAGCACATAGATCGGAGATATCATATTATTAGAGGGCACGTGGAGACAGGCCAAGTAGATGAATGGAAGATCGCGTTTGAGGACAACATTACCGGTCCCTTTACAAAGACTTTAGCAGCTAGAAGCTTTGAGAGGCATGCAGAGGCGATAGGGATGCGTAACGTGGCACATCTACTGGCTTAGGGCAAGTGGGAGATTGTTAGGAAATGCCTAAGTATTAGAGACATTTTGATGTATTTATTTTGAACTAGATAATAAAATTATATATAGAGGTTATTCATTGCATTGCTATTTGTCCTCATTCTATTTACATGTTAATGTAAATGTAAGCAAATATGGCTCCCCAACTGTTTGTGTTAAAACTGTTAAAATGTTGCATGCAATAGACTTTTTGTATGCGAGAAGACAATATTCTAAAGTAAGCGGTTTAGACTAAGGTCTGTAGTCTATGGGGTTGGACCGAGCATCTAACTCATGTTAAGACTATTATGTTGTCTAAAGCCATGGTGAGGACGGTTTGTCTTGACTGTCTAGTGCATAGACTCCCAAGTAGAGACATAGATATATTACTTGCTGGTGACATATTAGACTGGGACTAAAGCGTGATTGATCTACGTAGTCCGCTATGAGTGGATCGATCTGCTTTTGACATTCATTGTGCAGTAACCTTAATCCTGAGTGGATGAACAGCTTCATGCATATGACTTATGTACTTTGATGTTCTAATGGCTAAAGTGCCTCAGAGGTAGTAAGCTTATAGACCGGTTCGTTGGGTGTATGACTTGTATATGATGAAGGGTTTGTTTGCAGATATCAGAATCATAGCTCTAATAAGGAGTTTAGGGTATCCTCTTAAAAGCATTATACTGGATGTGAAAATGGACAAGGTCTTGGGTCGTCTACTAGACGGATGACTTCTTATTCACATATGGTAAATAATCATTTTCTTTATTCGGTAGTATAATGGAACTTTAAGATAGCTTGATCAGTAAGATTGAATGGACTTTGACCTAAGGCTGATCATGGATATCATATGAGGGTTCTGCATACATGACAAGGTCATTGGACAATAGCTTATCACAGGCTTATGTAATACGATATATAATTGGGAGTTCAGTTTCAGGTTTATAGTAGTGTGACTCTGAAATTAGTGATCATATGGATTCATGGGAGCTCGATTATATATGTCTACTTGGTCCCTCAACTACCTCCACATAATTCCTTAACGTTTGGCAAATTGATTTGTGTATGTTATTGGCTAGTTGATTATGCATGGATGGTGTTGACTTAGGATTCGAATGGTGGATAAGATTCTCTCCGGTTGAATTCAGATTTTGTTTTGGATAATAGAGTACACAATTATTCGAATTCCAAATAAAGTTGCCATGATTTTATTTGAGATTGGATTGGAGTTGTAGAAAATTATCCATGAGAACAAGAATTTGAAATACAACTGTTTGTGGATTTTGAAATTTGAATTTTGAAATTTGAAATTTGAATTTTAAATTTGAAATTTGAATTTGAAATTTAAATTTGAAATTCGTATTTGAAATTTGAATTTGAGATTTAAATTTGAAATTTGAATTTGAATTTTGAATTTTGAATTTTGAAATTTGAAATTTAAATTTTGAATCACAGTCTAAGTGGAATTCAAATTCTTTGTGGATAATTCCACAAGGCTAGACTTCGAATTTGAGTTGGATTATGAAGAGGAAAATCTTGTTTGAATCCTACTTGAATTTTGAATCCAAATCCTAACTAACTGATCGAAAATTTTGAGGAAAATCCTCATGGAATTTTTGGATTTTTTATGGATAAGGTTCAGGGAAAAATTCAAGTTTCAATCCTAGTTGAATTTGGATTCTCTCCACCCTAGAGAATGGTCGAAATTTTTGAGGAAGATCTCATGAGGATTTTCGGTTATTTTGGATAAGGATGAGATAAAATTCAAGCTTGAAAATCCTAGTTGAATTTTGATTCTCTCCCTATTATTTGTGGCTGAAAATTTGGAGGAAATCTCAAGATAGATTTTCGGATTTTTTGATTAGATAATGATAAGATAAAATTCTAGTTAAAATCCTATTTGAATTTTGAACACAAAATCTAGGGAATGGCCAAATTCTTTTGGTGGATTTTGGCTTGAAAATTTCAGATTTTTTGTGAGTGGATAAGGGAGAAAATCTTCTCCTAATCTAATTCAAATTCAGAGGATCACCTCATGCAAGTCTATAAATAGAGGTCCTGCCACTCCAGTTCTCTCAGACCACAGACTCTCAGGTGAGTAGGCTTATTGTTGCACAACTCATCGTGATAATAAGTTCGTTAAAGATCTAGGTGATCGGAAGAAGACTAGCAGTGCCAGCATACCAATCGAGGTTCAGAGTGCCCACACACTCAACCATTCAAGAATTGGAGAATAGTAGAGAAGCTTAATTGGTTGAAGCCCTCCGATCATTCTCCTCCTGTAGGTTGGCATCCTTGAGGTATGAGTTTAAATTGTTGTTGGTTTATTGTATATGGTATCATGAGATATTTAACGATCTTGAAAAATTTTTATTGTTCTGCTGTGCCACTCTGATACGCTTTTTACCAAATTATTTCCTACAATCGGATGCCCGATCCTACACCGTTTGTTCCACCAGGTCAATACTGGTCCCTCTAATCTGCTACTGGCCAATACCACCTGCATGCAAGGTGGGATGTGGTATGCTTCGAAAATAACCTCCAACTGAGGGATCTAATATGGAAGTTCACTTGAGTAACGACCATCGTATATGTCCGATTGTATGGCAACAAAAGTTAGGCTTGCTTAACGGTCCTCTTGCACTTAATGGGGGTTGATCAGTGCAGCTATTATCTCCTATTATAATTTAAATGTTAAATTATATTCTAACTCTGAAGGAAAAACAAAACTAACTTACTTGAACAGTTGAAGCAGGCGTATGACGATGTGAGGTAGGGTGACAGGATACCTCTTCGATACCAACTATGACGTCCCGTGCCCTTAGTGACCCGAACCATCACTAAAAACTACTACTTGTACTTTTAGTTTAAAACTGATAATTAAACTTACATACTTAGATACCTTGATTTTTGGGATTTTTTTGATACACGTACGTATTTATTATTTATGTACGTATACTATTATAATGCAGAATTCTGAAACATAGGGATTTCAATTATATATACACACTTGTACTGTCTGTTTAATTAAATACTATTCCAAATATACTATTTTACTATTACTATTTAAAAATACTATTTAACTGTTACTACATGGAAAATACTATTTAACCGTCATTCTCCAAAATACTGTTACTTAAGTTGTGCGGAAGAATACTCGTAGTGTATCCATAACCTCACCTCACATCCGCCTCCGTTGCCGTCATCACCCATTAAGGTTTAAGCTATAGGACACTTACCTACAGCATGAACACACACCATGAGCTTTATTGCCTGGTAAGTACAACATGTTAACTACAAAACATGTTTACTAAAAGAAACTGAATAAGAATCCTTTATTAAACAAGCTACCGATATAAGGTTCGTCCTAAAATTAGGAACATTAAAACAGTATTTCAATAAAATAAACCTAAATTGATCCAAGTAAAGGTAAATATCTCCCACTGCCTCAGCCATCACCAAACTACCGTCTCCAGTTCGCAATGAGAGACTCCTATCATGTAGACTTCTCATTTCCACGAACCCCTGCATAGAAACACAAACATGATTAGTGGCGCCCGAATCAATGACCCAAGTGTCTTTCGATTCTTCCACCAAACACGCTTCCAAGTAATGAAGTTCATTACCTTCCTTGCCCTTGGCGGCTAGGAATTCCCAGCAAGCCTTCTTAAAGTGACCTACCTTCCCACAGCGGAAGCATTTGGACTTTTTAGGTTCCCTGGGCTTCTTGTTCTTCTTCTTCTTCTTCCCATCCGAGACAGGAGGATTAAGAGAACTGGAAGCCGCTTGCTTCTGATTTGGCCTCCTCCTCTTTCGTGAGGGTTTGGAAGATTCTGCCAAATTAGCCTCTCCTTTGGGTTGGACCGCATCCCCATCCCTGATCATCCGCTCATAAGCTTGGAGTTGCTTCATAAGCTCGGTTAGTCCTAATTCCCTTGTCGCCAGATTGTATGCGGCCTTAAACCCCACAAAATCTTTAGACAGAGTTTTGAACACCATCTCGATCTGGGTGTTGTAGTCCAACTCAACACCGTTTTTGGCAGCCTCAGCGAAGAATCCCATTAGAGTGATCATATGGTCCTTCACCAGAGTACCCGCCTTTTGCTTAGAGTTCATAATGCTGGTTATAGCGGACTGTCGAGCCAACTTTTATTGGCCTCCGAACATGTCCTCTAGATTGTCCATGATCTCCTTAGCAACCTGATAAGTCTCATGCTGCTTTTGTAAAGCACTCGTCATGCTAGCAAGCATGTAACATCGAGCTATATCATTGGATTCTCTCCAGCGAATATAGGCAACCAGGACCTCCTCAAGCGGTGTGTCAGGTTTTGGCCCTGGTGGGCATGGTTCGTCCAATACGAACTTGTGTCTCTTGCAGTTGAGAACTATCAATAGATTTCTTTTCCAATCCTTATAATCATCGCCATTCAGTTTATTCTTAGTAAGTATTGAAATGAGGGGTGTCGGTGACTTTTTGAACTGAAATAAAATTATACTAGACATCATTACAAAGCCCAAGCAAATATACAGATAATTTAGCAAATAAAACATACAAGTATGATCCTACATGAAACTTGAAAAACATGTAGCATTGCAATGGTAATTCTTAGCACCTATTGCCCCAAGCCACCGAGGGGTGGTCATGAAAACAAATAGCCAGAACATGGACCCCGTCCAATTAATATATGTTGCTTAAATCCTCCAAGGTTAAGACATATATTAATAACCGCTTATTTGGCCACTATTTTAGTTAATAGAGCTTCTAGGGAAGGTTAATAACTAGACGAGTCTTGAGTATATAACCATTGTTTACGTAGTCCGATCCACGTCCTGCCAAGCCACCGAGGGGTGGTCATGAATAGGATCGTACCCGAACACGTTTTCCACATAGGAGATCCAATCTAGTATACCGGTGGCGGTAAACACCTACCGAGGGGTGTGGTTAGGGCAGAACTGACGCAAGGCGTTAATATGCTTTCACATATGGATCAACAGTGGAGGCCATGGGTTTTGTTTGAAACCCTCTCCCACTCAATATTTTGAAAAACATGCAAGTTTTGATAAATTATATATGATCAATATAGTATGAGCGGCATTCACCTATCCTATATGACATGTTATCAAATATGCATATAAAACATCCATCAATACATATTTATACATCCATGACATATCATAGAAAAAAAAAATTGACAGAATAACCAAGCCATGGTTCCATCCTAGAACGAAGAAAATAAAGATTACAAAATTCCATCCAAAGCATTCTTCGGGTCTTGAATTTTGTTCCGTCTTCTTGTATCCATCTTTATGTAGCCTCTCCATTTATTTCTCATCCCAAGAATCATTTAAAATTTAAATCTCCAAAAATTTAAATTTCAAATTCAAATTCTGAATTCGAATTTCAAATTTAAATTTCAAATTCAAATTTTAAATAATTTTAAACATCATGTGTAATAATATGTAATTTCCAAAATTTCAAATTTTCAATTACATATTTTTAAACATGATTTAAAATTAAATCTTAAATTTAAAAATCAAAATTTTTCGATTTTTTTTTGAATCGTCGCACCACCGTCCCCGGAGGCAGCAGCCATCGTGGGCAGCCCCCAAACCCCAGGGGGCTGGCAGCCCACAGCCGCCCCATGTGCAGCCTTGCCGGGCTGCAAGCCAAGCCTGCAGCGCCAGGCTGCACGCCCAAGCTGGGCGCAGCAGCTGGCAGGCTGCACGCCCAGGCTGCGGCCAGCCTTGGGGAAGCCATGGCCACCCTCTGATGCAGGCCAAGCCTGCGGCCGTGGGTGGTTATGGCCTGCACAGGGGCTGTCGCAGCCCATCCTGCCCGAGGGCAGAGGCTGCAGCCCCACCAAGGCCCGACGGCCTATCCCGAGGGGCCGTGTCTCGATTTTCATACCATATTCCAGTTTGCCTATTAGGATCTCCAAAAATTAATTTGAATCCCAATTAAATTGAAATTTTCCACACTATCAAAATTTCAACCTTTAAATTAAATTTAACTTTTGGGAAAAATAAATTACGGTCTTCAATCTTCAATCTCTTCCAGGCATAATTACATAAAATTTCCTAAACTGTTTCCGGTGTACAAAAATTCTAACCATAATAATTCTAAGAGACAAAAATTAAAATCCATGGGAAAATTACAGAGCTAATAAACTACTCCCATGGTTACATAAAGATTCCTAGATACAATTTTTTCTAAATTCTAAAGAACCATAACCGGCATAAACAAGCATGCTTATAATTGTGATAACCGGGAAATTCAGGCAGTTTTCGGATGAAAAATGTACAATTGTATGTATATAACAATTTGTACTATTTAAAGAGTGAAATAAATGTATTTATATTGTTCAGAATATATGAAAATGTTCTAACAATACTGACGAGTAAGAATTCAGTGTTGGAAAAATTCACTGAGTTGAAACGGGTGAAACGGTGCCAAAATCGGCATTGAAAACCCTAACCGAGCCAATAAAAGATGGTAAACTTCCGTGATTGATTTTGATCAAACGGAAGCAGATTAAATTGATCCGACTGCACAGGAGACCTCAGGAACACGCCGGGACGATTTCAGGAAAATTTCGGCTCGAACCGGCATCGGTCAAAAAGTAGTCGAATTAATGTGAATAGTGAAAGTCAAAGTCAACTTTCACTTTTGCATTTATGACATCATAAATCTAGATTAATAAATGAAAGAAAATGGTGGTTGGTGGAATGAAAGGCCATGATTCATTTAGCTTTTGATCTAAAGGCCAAGATTTGGCCAAAAATTTCCATTTTTAATTTTTGAAAAATGGGGAAAGAAATGGCTTGGAAAGATGTCAAATTTTGATTGGTTTAGAGCCAAATTAATTGGCTTGTTTGTTGCATTAAGTCGGCAACATTTTGGGACATAAAGGCCGAAGTCCATTTTCACGTAAAAAACCAAAGAAAAATTTCTAAGTCTTTCTTCCATGGTGTCTACGTGAGGGACCAAGGAGAACCAAGCAATATCTTCAAATTTCTTCACAAAAAAGAGTGGCAAAGTGTTTATTGAAGACAAAGGAAGCATTAGACCAAGGTAACTTCCCTTGCACTTGAAATTTTCATGGTTTTTTTCAATGAAATCCGTGGGTGAATAGTGATTGGAAGATGGAAATTTTTTCGTTGTTTTTCATGGATTTGATGTTGGGTTTTGTTAAGGATGTATTAAGGAAGAAAACCATGCAAATTGTGTAAAGAAAAACCAAATTTTGGTTGGTTTTTCAAAGGTAAATCCGTGGGTTACCTTGAGTAACCAATGAGAAAAAAGTTTTGGTTAATGGTTAACATGCTTTCTAAGTTAAAATTTGTGAAGAATAAAGCTTGTATTTCATTACGAAAAGCTTGGAAAAAATTTCTTGTGTGAAATACATGAGGTGGCCGTGGGTTGTTAATGGTTTGGAAGAAAAATTTTCATTGGTTTATGTGATATTTGGTTGATTTAAATCATGCAAATTAATGTGTAAATGGTGGCAATGTGAATGAAAGAATGAAACAAAAATGTTTGGCATGTGTTTCATTAAATGGCCGTGGGTTATACAAGGGTTAAAACCCTAGGAAATTTGGTTGAAAATGCCAAGAAAATGGGCTTGAAAATGTGTTAAAAATGTGACATTTGAATGGCCTAAAATGTGGTGAAAGTTTGACAAAATTTGGTTCGGTTTTGTTGTGAAAACCGAAACCAAATTAAGGGTAAATTTGTGAAAAAAATTTTGTAATGTGGGTGATAATGTGAAATTTGAAATTTGTGGGCTTTTATGTAAAAGTTTGGAAAACTTTTACATAAAATAGGCTTGTGGTATAGTACGTGGCAGGTACATACGGTTCGAGGCGTACCTAACGCCGGAAGCCTTAAATTTACGCCGAAATGCTGCCGAAATTTCGAAAACGGCATTCGGGGTAAAATAGGAATTTAAAATAAAAGTTAGGGTCGGGACGGAAACCCGAGTCCCTAACGGAAAAGTGAATAAGGAAAATTTAAGGGGTGGGTCGTGAATAGTAACCTGTCCCCTTAAAAATGAAAAACGCGTGTGAGATTGAAAAACCGACCCCGAGGGGGGGGGCGTTTTTGGAAATAAAATAAAGGCCCGAGTCGGGAACGGAAAACCCGAGCCTCGGAGACCTAGGTCGGGAAAGTCTAGATGAACGTTTTAAATACTAGTGAAACGTCCATTTGAGGCTCCGAAACGATAGAAAATCGCTAAACCGACGTGAGGGTCGGAATAGTGCTTCCCGAGGGCCGGGAAAACAAAAAGTGGAAATAAAATAAAAACGAACCCGGTAATGATTAGAAAAAAATCAGAAAAGTTCTTGAGAGCCAAAAATACAGTCTGGATCAATAAAATTCCGTCAGGGGCAAAACTGCAATTTTGCCAAAATATTGGGGCAAAATCGTAATTTTGTAAAAGTTGGGGGAAAATGGTGAAAATAATAAATAAAACCTAAAAAGTTATAAATAGGTTTTATTTAAGCTTTTTAATGAAAAATAAAAGCTATAAATGGGGAAAGAAATTAACAGACATAGTTTTGTCTGTAGGATCCCAAAATCGGCCTACAAGGAAGGCGATTCAAGATCCAAGAGAGAGAAAGGAAACAGTCTGATAAGGTAAGTTCAGACATTTACCTGTCTGCAACATATAGCAATATTGTGCTAACCTTAATGTACTAACTATAAGTTAGGTACATATGTGCTGCGGGCACTATTATAGAGAAGAGAGAGCGACGAAATGTGCTACGGGCACTATAAGAATGGGACACATGGTTAATTGTGCTTCGGGCACTAGAGCGAGGTTAATAAAACTCACTCACCTAAAATTAAAATGTGAACCATTCCTAACCACGGGACAATGTGAAGTCACCGGGTTATAAGTGTAAAAAGTCGGTAATGAAACCACTTTCTGGCGTACCAGCCTTCCGTACAAGGAGGTACTACTTTTGCCTTCGGGGCTATGAGATAAGGCTGTGGAGGTCAGCACTGATGTACCGCTCCCAGTCATATAAAATTTTGCCTTCGGGGCTATGAGATTAAGGCTGTGGAGGTCAGCACTAATGTACCGCTCCCAGTCATATGCACTTAAATGGTACTACCAACCGAGCTCAAAACCAGAACGTAATTAAAGATAATGACCTAAAACTGAAACTGTGCCATAATTGAGCATAAGACAGTTTAGTGAGAGCACTAACATCGCGGTAGATGTACTAGTGTGATACAGTGTTGTGGTCAACTTTACTATTCACGTATGAATAGTGGTCAAAGTTACTATTCACGTATGAATAGTGGTCAACGGTACTATTCACGATGAATAGTACTATTCATAGAAATTTTATTTCTTGCATGTTTGAACTTACTGAGCCTGTAGCTCACCATTTTTGCTAATGTTGCAGGTAAGCGACCAGCTCAGTAGCTTGTTTGACTGGATGCGGACGGGATGGCGCGTGTCAAATGGGATAACTGGGCGAGGGATATGGTACTGCCAGAGTCTTGCCGCTGAGTGTTAAAGTGAAGGGAAAAAAAGGGGAAACAGTTATTTTGTAATTATATATATATTTTACAAAAGTACTGTCTTATTTATATTACTTTGTACTTGTCAACAAAGTAATTAGTGGAAAAAGATTTTATATGATGTTTAAGGAAAAAAAAAATTTCCCAAAAACGTCATGATTTAAAAAGAGTAGAGAGATAAGCCGGCGACCCATGAGAGTACAATCTATCACAGTTAGCGATAAAGCTCAACTGTAATAGTATTGTATGATCTCTACGAGGGCGGGTCGTCACAATAATAATTTAAAAAATTAAAATAACCACATACTTTATACATAATACATGATAACAACATAAAGAAATCCTAGAATGCCACTCTCTAAATATCAAATCCATACATAAATAAAAAGACTAAGTAATTGTCTAATTTATGTACATGGCATAGTCATGAGATGGCTCTGATACCAATTGTAGGACAATAAATCGGTAAAAACATATCAGAGTGGCACAGCAGAACAATAAAAATTTTCAGATCGTTAAATATCTCATGATGCCATATACAATAAACTAACAACAATTAAAACTCATACCTCAAGGATGCCAATCTGCAGGAGGAGAATGACCGGAGGGCTTTAACCAACTAGCCTTTTCTACTATTCTCTAATTCCCGAATGGCTGAGTGTGTGGGCACTCTGAGCCTCGATCGGTATGCTAGCACTGCTAGTCTTCTTCCGACCACCCAGATCTATAAAGAACTTATTGTCACGGTGAGTTGTGCAACAATAAGCCTGCTCACCTGAGAGTCTATAGTCTAAGAGAACTGGAGTGGCAGGACCTCTATTTATAGACTTGTATGAGGTGATTCTCTGAATTCAAATTGGATTAGGATAAGATATTCTCCCTTATCCATAAGCACAAAATCTGAATTTTCTAAGGGAAAAATCCCAACAATAAATTCGGCCACTTTAGGATAAATCCAATCCAAATCTAAACAAGATTTTAACTAGAATTTTATCTCCCTTTTTTCAACTAAAAAATCCAAAAATTCAAAGGAGAAAATCCCCACAAAAATTCGGCCACTTTTGGATAAGGGAGAATCAAAATTCCACTAGGATTTTCAAGCTTGAATCTTATCTCATCCTTATCCAAAATAACCGAAAATCTCCTAGGAGATTCAATCCAAAAATTTGGCCATTATCTGCGAGGAGAGAATCCAAAATTCAACTGGGATTGAAACTTGAATTTTTCCTTGAACCTTATCCATAAAAATCCAAAAATCCATTGAGGATAATCCTCAAAATTTTTGTCCATCTTTAGTTAGGATTTGGATTCAAAATTCAAGTAGGATTCTAACAACATTATCCTTTCCATATCCAACTCAAATTTGAATTTCATTCTTTGTGGATTTACCAAAACAAATTCGAATCCCACTTGGACTGTGATTCAAAATTTGAATTTCAAATTTCAAATTCGAATTTCAAATTTCAAATTTCAAATTTAAATTTCAAATTCAAATTTCAAATTCCAATTTCAAATTCAAAAATACAAATTTCAAATTTAAAAATTCAAATTTCAAAATCCACAAAACAGTTGTATTTCAAATTCTTGTTCTCATGGATAATTTTCTACAACTCCAATCCAATCTCAAATAAAATCATGGCAACTTTATTTGGAGTTCGAATAATTGTGTACTCTATTATCCAAAACAAAATCTGAACCTAACTGGGGAGAATCTTGTTGACCATCCTAATTCTATGTCAACACCATCCATGCATAATAAACTAGCCAATAGCATACATAAATCAATTTGCCAAATGTTAAGAAATTATGCGGAACTAGTAGAGGGACTGATTGGACATATATAATCGGGCTCCCGCAAATCCATATGATCATCATTCTTTACCGAACAACTCAATCATATGATCATTAATTTCAGAGTCATACCACTATAAACCTGAAACTGAACTCCCAATTATATACCGTATTACGTAAGCCTGTGACAAGCTATCATCCAATGACCTTGTCATCTATGCAGAACCCTCATATGATATCCATGATCAGCCTTAGACCAAAGTCCGTTTAATCCTGCTGATTAGGCTATCTTAAAGTTCCATTATACTACCGAATTAAAAAAATGATTATTCACCATGTGTGAATAAGAAGTCATCCGCCCAGCAGACGACCCAAGGCCTTGTCCATTTTCACATTCAGTATAATGCCTTTAAGAGGATACCCTTAACTCCTTATTAGAGCTATGATTCCGATATCTGTAAACGAAACCTTCATCGTATACAAGTCATGCACCTAACAAACCGGTCTATAAGCTTACTACCTCTAAGACGCTTTAGCCATTGGAACATCAAAGTACACAAGTCATATACATGAAGCTGTCCTTTTACTCAGGATTAAGGTTACTGCACAATGAACGTCAAAGCAGATTGATCCACTCAAAGCGGACTTCGTAGATCAATCACGCTTTAGTCCCGGTCTAATATGTCACCACCAAGCAACATATCTATGTCTCTACTTGGGAGTCCAGCTCCAGACAGTCAAGACAAACTGTCCCCTCCAAGACATTAGACAACATAATAGTCATAACATGAGTTAGATGCTCGGTCTAACCCCATAGACTACAGACCATAATTTAGACCGCTAACTTTAGAACATTGTCTTCTCGCATACAAAAGTCCATTGCATGCAATGTTCTAACAGTTTACCACAAGCAGTCAGGGAGCCATATTTGCTTACATTTACTTTAACATGTAAATAAAACGAGGACAGGTAGTAATGTAATAAATAACTTCTATATATAATTTTATTATCCAGTTCAAAATAAATACATCAAAATGTGTCTAATGCTTAGGGCATTTCCTAACAGTTAGTGACAAAAGTAGAAAGAATCGTTTGGTACTGATTGCCATCGGTGCAACTCGCTCTCCTTTTTAGCGTTTGAATCTCTAGACGTGTTTAATTAATTTATTGTCTCATAAATTAATTACAACATTCTCTGGCCACTATTACCATTAGTGACTATATCTTGTATTGTGGTATGATATCGAGGTCTATCGGCACCATATTACTCTATTTGGGGATTTGGTGTCTAACTTCTTGTGACGCCCCGTGCCCTCAGTGGTCCAGACCGTCACTAAAACTTACTTTCTTTAAATGATACTTGTACTTTCTTGCAATACATTAATACTTACTTAGAATCTATGTACTTAGTTGCCCTAATTTTACGGGAATTTTTTTGGTACGTATTTACTGTTTACATACATATACCATCAGAATTCAAAAAGGCCATTTAACAAGTACTATTCAAAAATACTATTTAACAGTTACTATTTAAAAATATTGTTTAACGGTTACTATTTAAAAATACTATTCAATGGTTACTATTCAAAAATACTATTTAACAGTTACTATTTAAAAATACTATTTGATGATTACTATTCAATAAATACTGTTTAACGGTTATTGATCAAAAATACTGTTTAATGGTTATTATTCAAAAATACTATTTACTCAAACTGTGTGGAAGATTAACTTGTGATGTCTCCATAACCTTGTCTCACATCCGCCTCCGTCGCCGTCATCGCCCATTGTGGTTTAAGCCATAGGTCGCTTACTTACAGTATGAACATACTCCGTGCGCTTTACGCCCAGTAAGTATAACATGTTAATTGCAAAACATGTTTAAAGCATAGTACATACTTCAAATCATATACAAAACTAGAAATCATATCTCACATTCACACAGAACATGGAAACAAATCTTGTAGCATCTCAAAATGCATATCATGTGGGCATGTCCCATCATGCAACTAGGAAGCTTACTCTAACTGTATCTAGGGCATAACGTATACACTACATGAATCATTTATGCTCAGCTTATGCTTCATTATTCATTACCTTTCATTATGAGCCTTCACTTGGGCTCGTTATAAAATCTAAACCTAGACTATTCCTTCTTTATGAGCCTTGACTTGGACAAGTTATGTGTTATTAGCCTCGACTTGGACTCGTTATGTATGTTGTGAGGCTCGGCTTGGACTCATTATAGATTATGGGCCTTGACTTGGATCCGTCATACCGACACTTTAACTTTATTACCCAATTCTGTATTTGATTATGCCATATGCTCTACTAGGCTTATCCTCAATCTTACGTGATAGGGATCTATGGCATCCCACTAATGTTTTCATAAATTTGAGTAATTATGAAATTATATGCTCTTCTAACATGCTATGTAACAACATGTGCATGCTATGCATACTTAACATACTGTAAAAATCACTTTAAACTTGTAGATGGAGTTGTACTTACATAATTGCAAGCAAATTATGTACTCGCGCCTTTAACAAATTACAGGTGACCACCTGTCATCAATAACATTCCTCATTAATCCTCTCGTTGAGTTACTATTAACGTTAGTGACTATATCCTGTGTTTCTATGGGGTACCGAGGCCCGTTGGTACCCTATCGGCCTATTATGGGGATTTGATGTCTAACGTATACCGTGTTTGATTAATTGCCTACTTGACAGATTAATCTTCATTCCTTACAGTGTTGTTTGAATCATAGTCCTTGACTGAGTGCCGTCCAGTCAACTGACCAGTTACCTCGCGTGTTGGTAACTAAATAGCCTACCAGGTTACTATACGTAAACTTAGTGCAGTAACCGACCGGGTTACTTCGCTTATTGGGGTGTGGTAACCTATCAGGCTACTATTCCTTGTTTAGTGTAATGGCCCACTAAGCTACTATGGCTTGTTTGGGGTAGTAGCCTACCGGGCTACTAAGGCTTGTTTGGTGTGGTAGCCTACCGGGCGACTCACACTATTTTATTTTGAAAAATTATTTGGGTTTTCTTGTAAAAATTCTTGGGAAAATTCCTTGTTTTGAAACCGTCCCCTTATCACCCTGTTGGAAGGTGGGGGACATTTTTATGAAAAGCTTGTTCATATTTTTAAGTGTTAAAAACACATTTTTATTTTGAAGAGTATAAATTACATTTTTTTTTATGCTTGCATTTTGAAGGTGGTTTAGAACCACTTTTGAAAACCATTTTGAAACTTGATCGAAACGACTTTGTTTGTGATTTTGGAAAATATGAAATTTTCGTTCTCGACAAGATGAACAAATCTCATGTTCACCTCAGAGCCTAAATCCAATTCTAACGGCTCCTAATTCCACTAAACCTGTGAGCTTGTGCCCAGTGTTTTAGTAAAAGTCCCAGTTTTACATCGCTTTGAAAACGGCTCTCTTTGAATCCCAAAACGGCCAAATTTTTAAAACATGTGACTCATTTTCAAGGTCTCGATGAGATCTACAACTTTCATGTTGAGTCCAAGAACCAGTTCGGACTCTAAGTAGCCCATTGTTAATAAAATCTGAGACAAATTTCTGGGTTCAGATTTTGTTCCTAGTTTTGGACACTGAGCGAAAAACACTCTAAAAACCTATCTTAGTGTCATTTTTTCCGAGTGTTATTTGATGTGAAAACAACCATATCGAAATTTCCTTAAAACATTATGTTTTACCAAATCCCAAATTTGGAACCTAAGTGGGTCAAAATGGCCAAAATCTGTGGCCTTTCCTAGGGACAGATTTATGTCCAGCCACGTTCCTAAACGTTCGTAGCATCGCACATACAATAGCCATTCGTAAAAATTGTAAACACAACCACAACCACATAAACTTAAAAATGGAAACTTAAGGGCTCAAAATAAAATTATTACAAAATACATGCATAAACAAATACACATAAATGGCCTTAATCAAAAACTTAAAATCACTAAATCACCAAAAGGGAAGGTTTCGGTTTTAACCTTTGTGCTTTGAACCAAGCATGTTTTTGAACCAAGGCTTGATAAACCAAATGGTTATGGGAAACCAAGGGAAATGAGGTCAGTTTTTGCTAGACACAATACCAAAAATTTTCTCTTAAAAATCAAACCAAAACAAAAACTAAAAACTACAAGATTGGATTTTGAAAACTTACCCTTGGTGCCTTAGAACGACTTGGATTTGAATCCTCCTAACACAAGCTTGTGAGGTTTGATTTTTGGAAGTTTTTGGTATGATTTAAGGCTTGAAAATGTGGGGGTTTAGGGGCTTAAAGAGGAGGTCGGCTGCAGCTAGAAAGGGAGAGAAAAATGCTATGTTTTGGAAGCAAAAAGAAAGAAATGAACTCTTGTTGTCATGTGTGCCTTTTATAGGCAAAATTAATCAAGCTTGCTTAGAATTAATCCTAATTAATTGTCCACCATTTTAGCCTAATCAAGGGACAAAAATCTACTGTTTTTCTATCCAAAAATTCGTGGGGTGGCTGCAGCCAAAAAGGGTCAAATGGCCTTAAATGCAATGTTGGACCATGTGATGAATGTTGAGTATTTTATTCAACAAATGGTCCAACACATCCCTAACTTTAGGGAAAACTTTTCCCACTTGTTAGGGGCATGTTTGGGGGTCTTATGGCTGATGGCACATAGTTTTCTAGGGGGAAAATTCATCTATAAAGCCTTCTCTTCGTAGTCTAATTTCTACCATTCGGTTTCCAATCCTTTTTCAGCAGTGTTCCAATTTTCACCCAAAAATTGGATTTCTGAATCCAATTTTTATACTATAAGCCCCTAGTTATTTTATACTATTTAAGACCCCATTATCAGTCTAATTTACAGTTCATTTCCTATACTGTAGTTGTGTCTACACTGTATTGTCCTTTCACACACAAACCAAGGCGTTCCCGGGTGAAATTTCAAATACAGTCTCTCTTAACTGATTTGGACATGCTGATTCCATTTTTATCAGTTTTACATCCATTGGAGGTCGTCTGGATAAATTTTTAGGATCTGTGTTATCCCACCTTGGAAAACGTGTCAGGTGCCCATTTGACTAATTTGGGCGTTCTGAGCCCAAATATATCAGTTTTGGGGCAAGTAAAGGTTGTCTTGACCCTCATCCTGATACTGCATATCTCTCAAACTAAACTTCTCATTTTATGCTCGATTGACCAGATTGAGCCTACTGACCGTTCATGTCCCAGTTTTATGCCAGATTAGGGCCGTCTTGACCATTAACCTGACACTGCGTTTTCCACTATTTATTATTCATTACTTTCAACTTAACTGATTAGTTTGAGTGCGCTGACTCAGATTTTGTCAATCTCTAGATGAGAAGAGGTCATCTAGACCATTTTCTCGATGCGTATCCTTACTAGGGTTTATCTCTCGCTATCGTGCTCAAATGTTCGATCCAAGCGTTCTGGTGATCTATTCACTAGTCTTGTGTCAAGAAATAGTCGTCCAGACCAGTTTCCTGACACTGCGTGTCTCATATATTTATACACATAATCGGGTGGACTGAGTTCACTATCGATCGCCCCTTTCACTATATGAATAATACTTAAATAGTATCGTATCTGTTTAGTCTATTCTACTGGAAAATATACTATATTTTCTAACTTAATTACTCATTATATAGTAATTAGGTTTCACACATTTTTGAGAGTCTTTTCAATGGCCCTCAGCTCAGTACACGGTCTTCTACACGGCCTCTTGCATGGGTGTGTACAGGGCAAAACGGGCATGTACATTCTGAACACGGGCGTGTACTAGTTGGAATTCCTCAACACAGCCCTGTTTTGAAATACAGCCTCTTTCACGTGTACACAGTTTGAACGGTACACGACACTTACATAGCCATGTACCTGACCGTGTTCTTCAAATGTGCATCTGAAAGCTGTCAAAATACTCTAATTTTATTCTTTAATGTCTCATTACATGGTAAGTAGGTGCCATGAAAATGGCGGTCCTTACAACCTACCCCTCTTACAAATTTTCGTCCTCGAAAATTAGCATAGTTCTGGGAAGTTTCTTTTCATATATTCTTCTGTTCCCATATGGCCTTTTCTATATTGTGGTTCCGCCATTACACTTTTACAAGTGGAATAATCTTATTTCTAAATTCTTTGTCTTCTTTGAATAGGATTCACGCGATTTCTCCTCGTATATCATATCAGCATGCACTCCGTGCAGTCTCCCTAGCTGGGCTTCATAATTTTTGCTAGTCTTCCTATTGAGTAGCTCCCTTTCGTAGCTAGAAATTGAACTGATTCATCAATTGTCCACAATTTCCCAAATTGTGTCATTGTCGCTCGACGTTTTTGGCAATCCATCTACGAAATTCATCGTAATTTGGTCCTATTTCCACTTGGGTAGCTTAATTCTCTTTAATTCTCCTGCTGGGTGTTAGTGTTCCACCTTAACATTCTAGCATGTAAGGTATCCGGTGACGAACTCGAAAACGTTATTCTTCATTACAGGCTACTAAAAACTTTCATTTAGATCCTTGTTCATCTTGTTCACCCTTGAATGTACAGAATATAGCATCTTGTGAGCCTCTAAAAGGATTCATTTCCTAGGTTCTTCATTCTTCGAAACGTGCACTCTATCTTTGTGATAGAGTATGTCGCCCTTAGAGGCTTAAAACTCTGATCTCTGGTACTCCATAGCTTCTTTTTTGAGCTTGTTCAGGGATGAATCGAGGTCCTAATTGGTCTTAATTTCTCCTAGGAGCATCGATTGGAGGGTCATTTCAGACAACCTCCCCACTAAAATCTCGATCTCGCTGCTATGTAGCTCCTTTTGCAGGGTTCCGGTAAGGCATGGACAGCCATAAGCAATGATAAGTACTTTTTGCTCAGCGCATCTGCCACCTTGTTGGCTTTTCCTGGGTGATATAGGATTTCACAGACGTAATCCTTTCCAACTTTCTATAATCAATACAGATTCTTAGTGTTCCGTTTCTCTTCTTTATGAATAGTATGGATGCTCCTCAGGGTGAATAGCTCAGTCGAATGAATCCCTTGTCCAATAAATCCTTCAGCCGACTTGGAACTCCTTTAGCCCTGCAGGGCCCATTCGATATGGGGCCTTAGAGATAGGGGCTAATCCGGGTAGACGCTCAGTCTCAAATGAGATCTCGCACTCTGGCAGGAGGCCTAGTAGATCTTCTGGAATACCTTTGTGAATTCTCTGACTATCGGCACGTTCTCAAGTCCTGTCTCTATTTCTCAAGTCTTATCTACTATGTGTGGTAAGTAGTCCATGCATCCACTAGATAGCATCTTGTAAGTCTTCATCGTTGTGATCAGTGTCTTTAGTTGCTTTGGCGACACTGGCACCTACTTTCCCTTCTATCGTGTTTGATTAATTATCTTCTTAATAGATTAATCATCGTTCCTCACAGTATCATTCAAAACACGGTCCTTGACTGGTTGCAAACCAATCAGCTGATCGGTTACCTCATGCGTTGTTAACTAGGTAGCCTACTGGGTTGCTATGTGTAAACTTAGTGTAGTAACCGATCAGGTTACTTAGCTTGTTTAGGTGTGGTAGCCTACTGGGCTACCCACACTGTTTTAGTCATTTTTGAAAATTGTCTTGGTTATCTTATAAAAATTTTGGGAAAAATTTTGTTCTTTGAAACAGTCCCTTATCACCCCGTTGGAAGGTGGGACGTTTTATTAAAACCATGTTTTTATTTTTAAAAGATTAGAACACATTTTGGTGTTTGTATTAAAAGGTGGTTTTTGAACCATTTTCGAAAACTATTTTGAAACTTGATCGAAATGACTTAGTTTGTAAATATAGCGAACATAAAATTTTCATCCTCGACGAGATGAACAATTCTTGTGTTCACCTTGGAGCTCAAATATAACTCGAACGGGTCCTAATTTACTAAACCCGTGGCTATTGTGCCAAATTTTTTGTAAAAATTCCAGTTTTACATCATTTTAAATACAGCTCTGTTTGAGGCCTAAAACGGTTAAATTTTTAAAATGTACATCAGTAATCTTAAAGATTTCGACGAGATCTACAACTTTTCTGTTGAGCCCGAGATTCGGTTCGGACTCTAAGTGGTTCATTTTTAACAAAACCTAAGACTGTGTCTGGGTTCAGATTTTTGGTCCCAATTTTGGGCACCGAATGAAAACTACACGAAAAACCTATCGTAGTGTAGTTTTCATTCAGCCAAAACCTACGTAAAAATGACCGTAACAAAATTTTCTTAAAATTTCATGTTTTACCAAATCCCAAATTTGGATGTCAAGGGGGTCAAAATAGCCAAAATCCGTGGCATTTTTCTGGGGACAGATTGTGTCTAGCCATCCTCAAATAAAACGTTAATGCTCACAGGTGCACACATCTATTTATGAAATTGTAAACACAACCAGGGTTCAAAATAAACTTATTACAACCCATTTGCATAAATAGATACACATAAATCCCTTGATGAAAATCTTAAAAACAACTAATCACAAGAGGGAGGGTTTTTGGTTTTTTACCTCTTATGCTATGAACCAAGTACAAACTTGAGTCAAGGCTTGAGTGACCAAATGGCCGTGTGATTCTTGGTGAAAAAGGGGTCGGTTTGTACTAGCAAGACACCATAAAAATTTCTCTTAACATTAACCCAAAATAATAACTAAAAACCACAAGGTTTTGTTTCTAGAATCTTACCCTTGATCACCTTGAAATGGCTTGAAAATGGTTCCTCCTAACATAAGCTTGAAGGGGTTGTATTTTGGTAAACATTTGGCTTGGTATTTGGTTTGAAAATGGTGGGTTTTCGGGACTTAGAGCAGTTAGATATAGCAAGGGAAAGAGAGAGAAAGAGTTGTAATTTTTGGGGCGTGAAAAAGAAAGAGCAATAGCCTAAGGCATGGTTACCCTTTTATAGATAACTCTTAAGTAAAATATACCAAACCTAAGCTCACTTAATCAAGCCAATCCTAAGCTAATTTGGGGACAAATTTCTACCCATTTCAGCCCTCAAAATCGAGGAGGCTGCGGCCATTTAAGGGGGGAAAGATTAAAAAAAAATGTTTGATGGTAAGTGATGGAAAATGAATTATTGTTTAATGGGTTTTGTGTCATAACTTGCCCAATTTTTTATTGCTACTTTTTGGAGTTTTTGTGCAACTAAAATAGCTAGTTTCCAGCCAAGGCACATGGTTTTTAAGGCCAAAATTCATCTGCATTTGGCTCTCTTCGTAGTCTAGTTTTTTACTGTGGTGTTCGGTCCTTTCTCGGTAGTGTTCTGATTTTCACCCAAAAATCAGATTTTCTGAATTCGATTTTTATACTAATGATTTCTAGTTGGTTTATACTGTCTAAGAGCCCATTCTACACTAATTTACTATTCATTTTCTATACTGTGGTTGTGTCTACACTGTGTTGTACTCGTGCACACATATCAAGATGTTTTCACACGAAATTTTCAACACAGTCTCTTTTGACTAATTAGGATGCGTTGATTTCAATTTTATCAGTTTTACGTCTGTCCGGGGCCATTTGGACAAGTTTTTTGGATCTGTGTGAACCCACCTCAAAAAACGTGTCAGGCGCTTAATTGACTAATTTGGGCGTCCTGAGTTTAAATATATCGGTTTCGGGGCGAGATAAGGTCGTCTTGACCTCTTCCCGATACTGCGTATCTCTCAGACAAAAATTAGCATTTTGTGCCCAATTGACCAAATTGGGCTTGCTGACTGTGAATGTTGTATGAAATAAATCGGTAAAAATGTATCAGAGTGGCGCAGCGGAACAGTAAAAATTTTTCAAGATTGTTAAATATCTCATGATGCCATATACAATAAACCAACAACAATTTAACCTCATACCTCAAGGATGCCAATCTGCAGGAGGAGAATGATCGGAGGGCTTCAACCAACTAGCCTTCTCTACTATTCTCTAATTCCCGAATGGCTGAGTGTGTGGGCACTCTGAACCTCGATCGGTATGCTAGCACTGCTAGTCTTCTTCCGACCACCCAGATCTCTAAAGAACTTATTGTCACAGTGAGTTGTGCAACAATAAGCCTGATCACCTGAGAGTCTGTGGTCTAAGAGAACTAGAGTGGTAGGACCTCTATTTATAGACTTGCATGAGGTAATCCTCTGAATTCGAATTGGATTAGGAGAAGATTTTCTCCCTTATCCGCAATACAAAATCTAAAAATTTCAAGCCAAAATCCACCAAAAGAATTCGGCCATTCTCTAGATTTTGTGTTCAAAATTCAAACAGGATTTTAAGTAGAATTTTATCTCATCATTATCCAACCAAAAAATCTAAAAATCTATCTTGAGATTTCCTCCAAATTTTTGGTCACAAATAATAAGGAGAGAATCAAAATTCAACTAGGATTTTCAAGCTTGAATTTTATCTCATCCTTATCCAAAATAACCGAGAATCCTCATGAGATCTTCCTCATAAATTTCGGCCATTCTCTAGGGAGGAGAGAATCCAAATTCAACTGGGATTGAAACTTGAATTTTTCCGTGAACCTTATCCATAAAAAATCTAAAAATTCCATGAGGATTTTCCTCAAAATTTTCGATCAAGTTAGTTAGGATTTGGATTCAAAATTCAAGTAGGATTCAAACAAGATTTTCCTCTTCACAATCCAACTCAAATTCGAATTCTAGCCTTGTGGAATTATCCACAAAGAACTCGAATTCCACTTGGACTGTGATTCAAAACTTGAATTTCAAATTTCAATATTCAAATTTCAAATTCAAATTTCAAATTTTAAATTTCAAATTTCAAATTTCAATTTTAAATTTCAAATTCAAATTGAAAATTGAAAATTGAAATTTCAAATTTCAATCCAATCTCAAATAAAATCATGACAACTTTATTTGGAGTTCGAATAATTGTGTACTCTATTATCTAAAACAAAATCTGAATTTAACCGAAGAGAATCTTATCCACCATCCTAATCCTAAGTCAACATCATCCATGCATAATCAACTAGCCAATAGCGTACACAAATCAATTTGCCAAACGTTAAGGAATTATGTGGAGCTAGTAATCGGGCTCCAATTGGACATATATAATCGGGTTCTCGCGAATCCATATGATCATCATTCTTTACCGAACAACTCAATCATATGATCAGTAATTTCAGAGTCACACCACTATAAACATGAAACTGAACTCCCAATTATATACTGTATTACGTAAGCCTATGACAAGCTACTGTCCAATGACCTTGTCATGTATGCAGAACCCTCATATGATATCCATGATCAGCCTTAAGTCAAAGTCTATTCAATCCTACTGATCAGGCTATCTTAAAGTTCCATTATACTACTGAATAAAGAAAATGATTATTCACCATACGTGAATAAGTAGTCATCCGCCCAATAGACGACCCAAGACCTTGTCTATTTTCACATCCAGTATAATGCCTTTAAGAGGATACCCTTAACTCCTTATTAGAGCTATGATTCCGATATCTGTAAACAAACCCTTCATCGTATACAAGTCATGCACCCAACGAACCGATCTATAAGCTTACTACCTCTCAGACACTTTAGCCATTGGAATATCAAAGTACACAAGTCATATACATGAAGCTGTTCATCCCCTCAGGATTAAGGTTACTGCACAATGAACATCAAAAGCAGATCGATCCACTCATAGCGGACTACAAAGATCAATCACGCTTTAGTCCTGGTCTAATATGTCACCATCAAGCAACATATCTATGTCTCTACTTGGGAGTCTATGCTCCAGACAGTCAAGACAAACCGTCCCCACCATGGCTTTAGACAACATAATAGTCTTAACGTGTGTTAGATGCTCGGTCTAATCCCATAGACTACAGACCTTAGTTTAGACCGCTTACTTTAGAACAGTGTCTTCTCGCATACAAAAAGTCAATTGCATGCAATGTTCTAACAGTTTTAACACAAGCAATCAGGGAGCCATATTTGCTTACATTTACTTTAACATGTAAATAGAATGAGGACAAATAGTAATGTAATGAATAACCTCTATATATAATTTTATTATCCAGTTCAAAATAAATACATCAAAATGTCTCTAATGCTTAGGGCATTTCCTAACAATCTCCCACTTGTCTTAAGCTAGTAGATGTGCCATGTTACGCATCCCCGTCGCCTCTACATGCCACTCAAAGCTTCTAACCACCAAAGTCTTAGTAAAGGGATCAGCAATGTTGTCCTCAGACGCGATCTTACATACATCTACTTGGCCTATCTCTGCGTGCTCTCCAATAATGTGATATCTCCGATCTATGTGCTTGGTCCTCTTGTGGTGCCAAGATTCTCTTGTGTTGGCAATAGCCCTAGTGTTATCATAGTAAAGTGTGATAGGCTTATCAATACCCAGAATGACCTCAGGGTCTCTAAAGAACTTGCGGAGCCAAACTGCTTCTTTAGATGCCTCAGCCGGAGCCACATACTCAGCCTCCATAGTAGAGTCAGCAGTGCAACCCTGTTTCACGCTCATCCACACAATGGCGCCTTCTCCGAGTAGGAACACTAATCCTGATGTCAATTTTCTCGAATCCTTGCAAGTCTGAAGTCTGAGTCCGTGTATCCTATGTGGTGGCCCGCCCCTCGTAGAGATCATACAATACTATTACAGTTAAGCTTTATCGCTAGCTGCGATAGATTGTATTCTCATGGGTCACCGGCTAATCTCTCTCTCAGTAAATCATGACGTTTTTGGGGAAATTTTTTTTTTCTTTAAACATCATGTAAAACATTTCCCACTATTTACTTTGTTGGCACGCACAAAGTAATTTACATAATACAGTACTTTCGTAAAATATATACTATTACAAAAGAACTGTTTTCTTTTTCCCTTCTCTTTTATCGCTCAGCAGAAAGACTCTGGCAGGACCATATGTTAGGAAATGCCCTAAGTATTAGAGACATTTTGATGTATACATTTTGAACTGGATAATAAAATTATACTTAGAGGTTATTCATTACATTGCTATCTGTCCTCGTCTTATTTACATGTTAAAGTAAATGTAAGCAAATATGGCTCACTGACTGCTTGTGTTAAAACTGTTAGAACGTTGCATGCAATGGATTTTTGTATGCAAGAAGACAATGTTCTAAAGTTAGCAGTCTAAACTATGGTCTGTAGTCTATGGGGTTAGACCGAGCATCTAACTCATGTTAAGACTATTATGTTGTCTAAAGCCTTGGAGGGGACGGTCTGTCTTGACTGTCTGGAGCTGGACTCCCAAGTAGAGACATGGATATGTTGCTTGGTGGTGACATATTAGACCGGGACTAAAGCATGATTGATCTACGTAGTCCGCTATGAGTGGATCAATCTGCTTTTGACGTTCATTGTGCAATAACCTTAATCCTGAGTAAATGAACTACTTCATGTATATGACTTGTGTACTTTGATGTTCCAATGGCTAAAGCGTCTCAGAGGTAGTAAGCTTATAGACCGGTTCGTTGGGTGCATGACTTGTATACGATGAAGGGTTTGTTTGTAGATATCGGAATCATAGCTCTGAGGAGTTAAAGGTATCCTCTTAAAGGCATTATACTGAATGTGAAAATAGACAAGGCCTTGGATCGTCTGCTGGGTGGATGACTTCTTATTCACATATGGTGAATAATCATTTTCTTGATTCGGTAGTATAATGGAACTTTAAGATAGCCTGATCAGTAGGATTAAACGGACTTTGACCTAAGGCTGATCATGGATATCATATGAGGGTTTTGCATATATGACAAGGTCATTGGATGGTAGCTCGTCACAGGCTTACGTAATACGGTATATAATTGGGAGTTCAGTTTCAGGTTTATAGTGGTGTGACTCTGAAATTAGTGATCATATGATTGAGTTGTTCGGTACAGAATGATGATCATATGGAATCACGGGAGCCCGATTATATATGTCCAATCAGTCCCTCTACTAGCTCCACATAATTCCTTAACATTTGGCAAATTGATTTGTGTATGCTATTGGCTAGTTTATTATGCATGGATGGTGATGACACAGGATTAGGATGGTAGACAAGATTCTCTCCGGTTGGATTCAGACTTTGTTTTGGATAATAGAGTAAACAATTATTCGAACTCCAAATAAAGTTGCCATGATTTTATTTGAGATTGGATTGGAGTTGTAGAAAATTATCCATGAGAACAAGAATATGAAACACAACCGTTTTGTGGAATTTGAAATTTGAATTTTGAAATTTGAAATTTGAATTTTGAAATTTGAAATTTGAATTTTGAAATTTGAATTTGAAAATTCGAATTTGAAATTTGAATTTGAAATTTAAATTTGAAATTTGAAATTTGAAATTTGAATTTGAAATTTGAAATTCAAATTTTGAATCACAGTCCAAGTAGGATTCGAATTTGTTGTGGAAAATCCACAAGGTTTGAAATTCGAATTTGAGTTGGATTTGGAGAGGATAATCTTGTTAGAATCCTACTTGAATTTTGAAACCAAATCCCAACAAAAGTGGGCGAATTTTTGAGGATAATCCTCAATGGAAAATTCGGTTTTTGTGGATAAGATTCAAGGGTAAATTCAAGCTTCAATCCTAGTTGAATTTGGATTCTCTCTACTCCCTAAAAGTGGCCGAAATTTTGGAGCCTAAATCCTAGGAAATTCGGTTGTTTTTGGATAAGGTTGAGATGAGATTTAGCTTGAAAAATCCTAGTGGAATTTTGATTCTTCCTTATCCTAAAAGTGGCCGAAAATTTGGAGAAGATTTTCTCCTAAAGATTTCGGATTTTTTGGTTGAAAAAGGGAGATAAAATTCTAGTTAAAATCTTGTTTAGATTTGGATTGGATTTGTCCTAGGAAAACCGAATTTAATTGTGGAGATTCTCCCTTGGAAAATTCGGATTTTTTGGTTTGGATAAGGGAGAAAATATTTTCCTAGTCCAATGCGAATTCAGAGAATCACCTCATGCAGGTCTATAAATAGAGGTCCTGCCACTCCAGTTCTCTCAGACCACAGACTCTCAGGTGAGCAAGCTTATTGTTGCACAGCTCATCGTGACAATAAAGTTCTTTAGAGATCTGGGTGGTCGGAAGAAGACTAGCAGTGCTAGCATACCGATCGAGGTTCAGAGTGCCCACACACTCAGCCATTCGGGAATTGGAGAATAGTAGAGAAGGCTAGTTGGTTGAAGCCTCCGGTCATTCTCCTCCTGCAAGATTGGCATCCTTGAGGTATGAGTTTTAATTGTTGTTGGTTTATTGTATATGGCATCATGAGATATTTAACGTTCTAAAAATTTTTATTGTTCCGCTGCGCCACTCTGATACGTTTTTACCGGTTTATTTTCCTACTCCATATCCCTCGCCCATTTTTCCCACTTGACACACGCTATCCCGTCCGCCATCCAGTCAAACAGCTACTGAGCTGGTCGCTTACCTGCAACATAAGCAAAAATGGTGAGCTACAGGCTCAGTAAGTTCAAACATGTAAGAAATAAAATTTCTATGAATAGTACTATTCATCGTAAATAGTACCATTGACCACTATTCATATGTGAATAGTAACTTTGACTACTATTCATATATGAATAGTAACTTTGACCACAACACAGTATATCAACAGTACATCTACCGCGATGTTAGTACCCTCACGAAACTGTCTTATGCTCAATTATGGCATAGTTTCAGTTTTAGGTAATTATCTTTCATTATGTTCTGGTTTTGAGTTCAGGTTGGCAGTACCATTTAAGTGCGCATGACTGGGAGCGGTACATTAGTGCTGACCTCCACAGCCTTAGTCTCATAGCCCCGAAGGCAAAATTGTACATGACTGGGAGCGGTACATCAGTGCTGACCTCCATAGCCTTAATCTCATAGCCCCGAAGGCAAAAGCACCTCCCTGTACGGAAGGCTGGTATGCCAGAAAGTGGTTTCATTACCGAATTTTTAAAGTTCTAACCTGGTGACTTCACATTGTCCCGTGGTTAGGAATGGTTCACATTTTAATTTTAGGTGAGTGAGTTTCATTACCCTCGCTCTAGTGCCCGAAGCATAATTAACAATGTGTCCATTCTCAATAGTGCCCGTAGCACATTACGTCTCTCTCTCTACTCTATAATAGTGCATGTAGCACATATGTATCTAACTTATAGTTAGTACATCAAAGTTAGCAACAATAATGCTATACATGTAAATGTCTGAACTTACCTTATCATTCTCTTCCCTTTTTCTCTCTTGGATCTTTGATCGCCTTCCTTGTAGGTCGATTTTCGGATCCTACAGACAAAACCTTGTCTGTTAATTTTATTTCCATTTATAGCTTTTATTTTTCATTAAAAAACTTAAATAAAACCTATTTATAACTTTTTAGGCTTTATTTATCATTTTCCCCATTTTTCTCAACTTTTGTAAAATTACGATTTTGCCCCTGTATTTTGGCAAAATTGCAATTTTGCCCCTGACGGAATTTTCTCGATCCAGACTTCATTTTTAGCTCTCAGGAACTTTTCTGACTCTTTTCTAATCATTACCGGGTTCATTTCTATTTTATTTTCACTTTTCACTTCCCCAACCCTCGGGAAGTACTATTCCGACCCTTACGTCGGTTTAGTGATTTTCTATCGTTTCGGAGCCTCAAATGGACGTTTCACGAGTATTTAAAACGTTCATCTAGACATTCCCGATCTAAGTCTCCGAGGCTCGGATTTTCCGTTCCCGAATCGGACCTTTATTTCGTTTCCAAAAACGCCCCCCCCTCGGGGTCGGTTTTTCAGTTTCACTCACGTTTTACATTTTCAAGGGGACGGGTTACTATTCATGAACCACCCCTTAGGTTCCCTTATTCAATTTTCCGTTAGGGACTCGGGTTTCCGACCTGACCCCAAACTTTTATTTTTAATTTCCATTTTACCCCAAATGCCGTTTTCGAAATTTCGGTAGCATTTCGGCGTAATTTTAAGGCTACCGGCATTAGGTACGCCTCGAACCATATGTACCTGCCACGTACTATACCACAAGCCTATTTTATGTAAAAGTTTTCCAAACTTTTACATAAAAGCTCACAAATTTCAAATTCACATTTTGAACCACATTACACAAAATTTTTTTTCAATTTTGCCCTTAGTTTTGGTCTCGGTTTTTACGATCAAAACCTAGCCAAAACATCTCAATTTTCCCACCAAATTTTGGCTATTCCAATGTCATTTTTTTTATCACATTTTCAAGCCAATTTCATTGCATTTTTCAACACCATTCCTAGGGTTTTTAACCTCACATAACCCACAACCACATTAAGAGAAGCATACCCCAATTTTTCTTTTCTTGCTTTCAATCACAATTCCATCCTTTTCATAATAAAATGCATGATTTAAATCATTCAAACATCAAGTAAACCATGCAAAATTTTTCACCAAACCCTAATTAACCCACGGCCATATTAGGGTAGTTCACACCAAAAATTTTTTTCCAAGCTTTCCATAATGCAAATCATGCTTTATATTAGACCAAATTATGATTTAAAGCATGTTAACACTTAACCCACAAAAATTTCTCATTGATCACTCTTGGTAACCCACGGTTTTACTGTTGGAAAACCAACCAAAATTTGGTTTTTCCTTAAACCAAATGCATGGTTTTTCTCCTAATTACATCCTTAACAAAACCCAAGCACCAAATCAATCAAAACAACCAAAAATTTTTCCATCTTTTCCACTATTCATTACACGGATTTCTTGAAGAAAAATCAAGAAAAATTTCAAACCAAGGAGAGTTACCTTGTTCACTAGCTTCCTTAGGCTTCAATGAAAGGTTTGACACCAATTTTGTGAAGAAAAATTGAAGAAATCACTTGGTTCCTCTTGGGTTGCTCACGGTTCCCACCATAGAAAACACTTAGGCAATTTTTTTGTTATGTTTTGCCTTGAAATTTTGTTTCGGCCACTTTATGCCAAGTTTTGCCGACTTAACCAACCAAAAAGCCAATTAATTTGGCTTTCAACCAATCAAAAATCAACACATTTCAAGCTTAATTCTTTCCATATTTTTCAAAAATTAAAATGGTAGATTTTTGGCCAAATCTTGGCCTTTAGATCAAAAAGCAACTAAATCATGGCCATTAATGCTACCAACCACCATTTTCCTTCCATTTATTAAATGGATTTATGATGTCATAAATGCTAAAGCATATGTTGACTTTGACTTTTACTATTCACATTAATTCGACTACTTTTTGACCGATACCGGTTCGAGCCGAAATTTTCCTGAAATCGTCCCGGTGGGTTCCTGAGGTCTCCTGTGTAGTCAGATCAATTTAAACTGCTTCCGTTTGATCAAAATCAATCATGGAAGTTTTCTGTCTTTTATTGCCTCGGTTAGGGTTTTCAATGCCGTTTTTGGCACCGTTCCGCCCGTTTCAACTCAGTGAATTTTCCCAACACTGAATTCTTACTCGTCAGTATTGTTAGAACATTTTCATATATTCTAAACAATATAAATACATTTATTTCACTCTTTAAATAGTACAAATTGTTATATACATACATTTGTACATTTTCTTCCGAGAATTGCCTAAATTTCCCGGTTGTCACATTCACCCCTCCTTATAAAATTTTCGTCCTCGAAAATTAGAACAAGTGGGGGTATAAGCTCCTCATCTCATCTTCTCGTTCCCACGTAGCTTCTTCAATATTGTGATTTTTCCCTAAAATCTTCACTAGTGGGATTGTTTTATTCCTCAGTACTTTCTCTTCACGAGTCAGTACTTGAATAGGTTGTTCCTCATATGTCAAATCCTCGTGGATTTGAACAGGCTCATGCTTCAACACATGGGACGGATTTGGTATATACTTTCTCAGCATCGACACATGAAATACATTATGCATTGCCGACAAATCAGGAGGTAACGCTAATCTGTAAAATGCGTTCGATAATTTCATAAGGTCCAATATATCTTGGACTTAGTTTCCCTTTCTTACCGAAACGCATAATCCCCTTCATAGGCGATACCTTAAGAAACACGAAGTCTCCTTCATCAAACTCTAAGGATCTCCGCCTCTTGTCCGCATAACTCTTTTGTCGGCTTTGCGCAATTTTCATTTGACGCTGAATTCTAGCAACTGCATCGGAAGTCTCTTGTATGAAATCCGTCTTATGCAACTGCTTCTCTCGCAAATCATACCAGTGTAGTGGTGATCTGGATTTCCATCCATATAAAGCCTCGTAAAGTGCCATGCCTATAGAAGCTTGGTAACTATTATTGTACGAGAATTCAATTAATGATAACTTCTCGTTCCAATTTCCCGTAAAATCCATTACGCAAGCTCAAAGCATGTCCTCTAACGTCTGAATGGTCCGCTCCGACTGTCAGTCTGTTTGCGGATGAAATGCCGTACTGAGTCTTAATTCAGTACCCATAGCTTCTTGCACACACTTCCAGAAATTCGAAGTGAACTGTGCATCTCAATCTGATACAATGGATTTTGGTACTGCATGTAATCTGACGACATGAGTTACGTACAACTGAGTAAACTTTTCCAACAAAAAAGTCATCTTGACAGCTATAAACCGTGCCGTCTTGGTCAGTCTGTCCGCAATAACCCAGATGGCATCATAACCTTCTCAGGTTTTTGGGAGTCCCATTACAAAATCCATCGTAATGTGTTCCCATTTCCATTTAGGAATCTCCAGAGGTTTCAATCTTCCTGCTGGATGTTTATGCTCCGCTTTGATTCTTTGACAGGTCATGCATTTGCTCACGAATTTTGCTATATCATTCTTCATCCCTTTCCATCAGAACTGTAACTTCAAGTCCTGATACATCTTGCTTGCTCTGGGATGAACCGAATAGGGTGTCTCATGGGCTTCTGACATGATCCGTCTTCTAAGTTCCTCATCAGCTGGAACCTTTATCCTTCCTGGATAAAGGATCATTCCATCCTTGGAAATTCCTTCTTGAAAACTTATCATTGTTGGGTCTCATCTTTGAGCTTTCTTTATATCCTCAAACAATGATGATTCCACTTGGAGTGCAGCTAATCTTCCAGATATCAGCTCCAAGTTCAAGGAATTTATCTCTTGCTGCAATGGCTTCGGAAGCCTTTTTATCGGTAGCTGGTGCGATATGGTAGACTTTCTACTTAAAGCATCCGCTACACGGTTGGCCTTTCCTGGATGGTATAGGATTTCACAATCATAATCCTTCACCAGTTCTAACCATCTTCTTTGTCGCATATTGAGCTCCTTTTGCGTGAAGAAATACTTCAGGCTTTGGTGATCAGTGAAAATCTGACATTGAGCTCCATAGAGATAGTGTCGCCAAATTTTAAGTGTAAACACTACTGCAGCAAGTTCAAGGTCATGTGTAGGGTAATTCCTTTCATGATCCTTTAATTGACGGGAAGCATTGGCAATCACCTTGCCGCCTTGCATTAGGACTGCTCCCAATCCTACTTTAAATGCATCACTGTAAATTACAAACTTCTCCCCTTCAGTGGGAAGCGTAAGGATTGGTGCGCTTGTTAGCCGTCTCTTTAACTCCTGGAAGCTTCTTTCGCATTCCATAGTCCACTCGTACTTCCTTTCCTTGCGTGTAAGAGCAGTAAGAGGTGCAGCTAAACGCATAAATCCCTCTACAAATCGTCAATAATAACCAGCTAATCCCAAGAACTGCGTATTTCCGTCACATTCTTGGGTGCAGGCCACTGGTTAATTGTATCTACTTTCGTCGGATCTATAGCAATACCTTCCTAGGATACAACATGTCCAAGGAAATGTACTCTATCTAGCCAAAACTCACATTTTGAGAATTTGGCATACAGTTGATGCTTCCTTATCGTATTCAGCACGATCCTCAGATGCTCCTAGTGCTCCTCATGAGTCTTTGAGTATATAAGAATGTCATCAATGAATACAATGACAAACTTATCTAAATACTCTTTAAAGATTCTGCTCATTAAATCCATGAACGCTGCCGGCGCATTTGTTAATCCAAATGGCATCACAAGAAACTCGTAGTGACCATAACGAGTCCTAAACACCGTCTTAGGAATATCACTTTCTTTAATTCTCAGCTGGTGATATCCTGATTGTAAGTTGATCATGGAAAATACCGCTGCGCCTTTTAACTGGTCAAATAGATCATCAATTCTAGGTAACGGATACCTATTTTTGATCGTAACCTTATTCAACTCTCGGTAATCAATGCACAAATGGAATGTTCCATCCTTTTTCTTGACGAATAACACAGGTGCACCCCACGGAGAATAACTCGGTCTGATGAATCCTTTATCCAAAAGCTCCTTTAATTGTTCCTGTAGCTCCTTTAATTCCACTGGAGCCATACGGTATGCTGCTTTAGAAATAGGTGCCGTTCCAGGCATCAACTTAATTTCGAACGAGATTTCTCTCTCTGGAGGTATCCCTGGTAACTTTTCCGGAAATACATCAAGAAATTCATTAACAACAGGAACATCTTCAGGTTGAAGCTTCTGTTCCTCTGTAGTATCCACCACATATGCCAGATATCCCATACAACCACTGGCTATCAGCTTGCTTGCTTTCAGCGAACTGATCATCATCTTCCCGGGTTTTCGAGAAGTATTGATGTACTCGAAACTCTCTTCTTCCTCAGGTTGAATTACTATCTTTCGATTTCAGCAGTCGATCGTAGCTTGGTATTTCCCTAGGAAATCCATGCCTAGAATCACATCGTAATCCACGATCTTCATTACGATTAACTCCACATATAGTTCCCTATTTACCATATATACTGGTACATGAGGTAGCCAGTAATTGGACAACAATACTTCCCCAGAGGGTAAAGCTGTCTTAAATACTCTTCCCATATAGTCCTTAGGAAGTCCTATCTTGTCAGCAAATGCATAGGAAACAAAAGAATGCGTAGCTCCGGAATCAAATAGTACAGAGGCTACATGACTAGCGATAGTAAGCTAACCTGTCACTACGTTCGATGTTCCTGCCTCTGCATCCTCTTTGCTGTAGGCCATCACACGAGCATCAGCACGTGGCACACGCTCCTGGCATTGCGGCCTTACTGGGGACTCTTCAACTCTGGCCTGAAGGGAATGAGCTTGTGGGCGTGTCTGGTGCTGTTGGGAAGTGCCTTGTCCACTCTACCTATTGTTTGGACAGTTCCTGGCATAATGGCCTTCCTTTCCACATTCATAGCAAACAAGTGGCCCAAATCTGCATTGCCCATAATGTCTCTTCCCGCATGTAGGGAAATTTTGCACATTGGATTCCGCATTACCAGCTGTTCTTCGCTGCTGGTTTCGATTATTTCCCTATCGATTCCCAGAAAAATTGCCTTTCCTCTTGTTTTGCTGGGATCCTTGATTATTGCCCTGGCTTGGTTTAGCATTCTGATTAGGCTTGCTCGATTGACCAACTTGTGTAGACTTCGCCAAAGCCCTCTCCTTTTTCTTGGCCTCCCAGTGCTTTTCTCTTTCCTCTTTCTGTCGGGCTACGTGAAACTCAGCTCTGATGGCCCGACTCACACAATCTGCTACAGAAGTAGGCGGTACTTGTCCAGTGTCTTCTAGCGCAGCAATTTCTGGCCTGAACATCCCGATCATTTTCTGTATTTTCTCCCTCTCAGTAGGGACTACATAAGGGCATAAACGGGATAACTGGTCGAACTTTCAGCAAACTTCGCTTACCGACATATTTCTTTGCATCAATTCTGAGAACTCTTTCTGTTGTTGTCTCAGAGATGCAGGGTCGTAATATTTCTGGTTAAATTCTTCCAGAAATTCCGCCCAACTCATGGTAGACACATTTCTTCTCATTCGTACAGTGTCCCACCAAAAACGAGCATCTTTTCTCAACACAAAGGACGCACATGCAACCTTCTCCCGGTCAATTAGGTTCATGAATTCCATGATCACTTGTAATGACGACTACCAGTCTTCAGCCTCTAGAGGATTTGTAGACCCTTCAAATTCTGGCGGCTTCATACGCCTGAATCTTTCATAGAGGGGTTCCAAATTGAAAACCGGTTGCGGTTCAGGAACTCTCTCATTTACAGTAGCTGGAGGGATAACCGGATCTACCTCAGTTTCTTGTTCTACTTGGGTACCCTCAGAGCCTTGTCTCTGTTCTAACTCCTCTACCCGTCGCCTCAGATTAGCATTTTCTTGCATCTGAGCTTCTAGTAGGGCTTGTATCTGATCTAATCTCTCCATGACATTAGGACGTCGTTCTCGTCCCTCTGGTCGATTTCGCAAATCTACCATCTTGCCTATTATCCTATTATGGCACAATAATTCACCGTTAGCCTTTCCATAACCACATTCGTAAAATCATATAAATTTACGAAATTCAAGGTAACGTAAAGCCACATCATCGTAACACATCATCGTACAACATATAATCATTTTGATATTTCATTCATAGCAAAATGTTTATATATCATACATAACCATCACCAGTCATATATACATCGGCCATCATATACATCTTGGCCACAAGTCTATACAAAAGAGCTTTCCTCTTTATAAGCTACTTATGTACATGGATACATCTACTGGTCACACATCCCCTGTGTCTGGGACTAGAGGATATTCTTCTGGATCCTCGTCGTCATCTGGATCATCTGAATCGTCACCACCCCTAGGCAATGCTCCCTGTCCTGAGTCATCACCTCCTCGTGGTCTAGGCGGTCCAGCCTCATGATCATTCATCATTCTTCTCAGCCCAAAGATGCATGCGAATATTTCATCTTGACCCTGTGTCTCTCATCGACTCTGCGTCAGATGCTCAATCAAAATCTCCCTCTCGATCGTCCTGATCGTCACTACAAACTCTTGGAGTGTAGGAGGAAATAGCTTAATCACCCTCTGTCTTAACTTCATGGGTAAACCTCTCCAAAACAGCTCACAACAGTTCACTTCAGTGAGGTTGGGCAACGGACATCTCCTCCTAATGGTCTCCTCAAATCGTGCTGCATAAGATATAATTGTCTCACCAGACAACATGACCATCCTCTCAGTCTGGAGAATATAGTCCCTAACCTCATCGAATCCAGGGTACGCTGGTGTATCAGCCTCTCGTCTCTCTGGAGGTGCTGGAGCAGGTGCCGGATCCCTAGGCGGAAACTGATTAGCCAATCGTTGATAGAACTCAGCCCAACTAAATCCTAATAAAATCTCCTGGTCACAATACTCCCAGAATACTCGAGCGTCTCCCTGAAACATACTGATGGTCGACTGAATCCACATATCTCGATCAATGTCGCATATCACCATAATCCTCTCTATGGCATGGAGCCAGTCCTTCGCCTCCATCGATTGTCGTCCACCATCAAACATCGGGGGACTACTAGCTCGAAATGCCTGTACTGCCCGAGCTGAAACTCTCACTCTAATGTGTTGGCGTCCACCAACAACTGGAATGTCCACTACTACTGGTGGATGAACTATCGGTTGTGGCTGTACTACATCTACTGGCGCTGGAGCTGGTGCTGGCACTGGTACTGGAGGTCTCTCGGGCACCGGGGGTCTGATTACTGGTCGTTGGGAAATAGACGGCCTCACAATAGGTCTCGTCCATACCCGTAATACCCCTCTCAGTTGTGGTAGCGATGGTCTCACATAAGGAGGTCTGGTCATCTTGCTACCTATACGATAATTATTTTCACATAAGAAAATAATTAACTAAACTTAAGTAAACTACTTACTTGGATAGCGGTGCAGGATGCGCGAACTGTCAAATCAGGATATGGTTAATACTGCTCTGATATACCAACTGTGACGGTAGTTGGTAATCCGAATTAAACCAATCGTAATTCCACTATAATACCAACTGTGACAGCAGTTGGTATTCTAAACTAAACCAACCGTAAACCCGCTCTGATACCAACTGTGGCAGCAGTTGGTAATCTAAGGTAAACCAATCGCAAACCTTGCTCTGATACCAACTGTGACAGCAGTTGGTATTCAAAACTAAACCAATCGCAAACCTTGCTCTGATACCAACTGTGGCGGCCCGCCCCTCGTAGAGATCATACAATACTATTACAGTTAAGCTTTATCGCTAACTGCGATAGATTGTACTCTTATGGGTCACCGGCTAATCTCTCTCTCAGTAAATCATGACGTTTTTGGGGGAAATTTTTTTTTTCTTTAAACATCATGTAAAACATTTCCCACTATTTACTTCGTTGGCACGCACAAAGTAATTTACATAATACAGTACTTTCATAAAATATATACTATTACAAAAGAACTGTTTTCTTTTTCCCTTCTCTTTTATCGCTTAGCGAAAAGACTCTGGCAGGACCATATCCCTCGCCCATTTATCCCATTTGACACACGCTATCCCGTCCGCCATCCAGTCAAACAAGCTACTGAGCTGGTCGCTTACCTGCAACATAAGCAAAAATAGTGAGCTACAGGCTCAGTAAGTTCAAACATGCAAGAAATAAAATTTCTATGAGTAGTACTATTCATCATAAATAGTACCGTTGACCACTATTCATATATGAATAGTAACTTTGACCATAACACAGTATATCAACAGTACATCTACCGCGATGTTAGTACCCTCACGAAACTGTCTTATGCTCAATTATGGCATAGTTTCAGTTTTAGGTAATTATCTTTCATTATGTTCTGGTTTTAAGCTCAGGTTGGCAGTACCATTTAAGTGCGCATGACTGGGAGCGGTACATTAGTGCTGACCTCCACAGCCTTAGTCTAATAGCCCCGAAGGCAAAATTGTACATGACTAGGAGCGGTACATCAGTGCTGACCTCCACAGCCTTAATCTCATAGCCCCGAAGGCAAAAGTACCTCCCTGTACGGAAGGCTGGTATGCCAGAAAGTGGTTTCATTACCGAATTTTTAAAGTTCTAACCCGGTGACTTCATATTGTCCCGTGGTTAGGAATGGTTAACATTTTAATTTTAGGTGAGCGAGTTTCATTACCCTCGCTCTAGTGCCCGAAGCACAATTAACAATGTGTCCATTCTCAATAGTGCCCGTAGCACATTATGTCTCTCTCTCTACTCTATAATAGTGCCTGTAGCACATATGTATCTAACTTATAGTTAGTCATCAAAGTTAGCAACAATAATGCTATATGTTGTAGACAGGTAAATGTCTGAACTTACCTTATCAGTCTCTTCCCTTTTTCTCCTTTGGATCTTTGATCGCCTTCCTTGTAGGTCGATTTTCGGATCCTACAGACAAAACCTTGTCTGTTAATTTTATTTCCATTTTTAGCTTTTATTTTTCATTAAAAAGCTTAAATAAAACCTATTTATAACTTTTTAGGCTTTATTTATCATTTTCCCCATTTTTCTCAACTTTTACAAAATTACGATTTTGCCCCTATATTTTGGCAAAATTACAATTTTGCCCCTGACGGAATTTTCTCGATCCAGACTGCATTTTTGGCTCTCAGGAACTTTTCTGACTCTTTTCTAATCATTACCGGGTTCATTTCTATTTTATTTTCACTTTTCACTTTCCCGACCCTCGGGAAGCACTATTCCAATCCTTACGTCGGTTTAGTGATTTTCTATCGTTTCGGAGCCTCAAATGGACGTTTCACTAGTATTTAAAACGTTCATCCAGACATTCCCGATCTAGGTCTCCGAGACTCGGATTTTCTGTTCCCGACTCGGACCTTTATTTCGTTTCCAAAAACGCCTCCCCCTCGGGGTCGGTTTTTCAGTTTCACTCACGTTTTACATTTTCAAGGGGATGGGTTACTATTCATGAACCACCCCTTAGGTTCCCTTATTCAATTTTCCGTTAGGGACTCGGGTTTCCGACCCAACCCCAAACTTTTATTTTTAATTTCCATTTTACACCAAATGCCGTTTTTGAAATTTTGGCAGCATTTCGGCGTAATTTTAAGGCTACCGGCGTTAGGTACGCCTCGAACCATATGTACCTGCCACGTACTATACCACAAGCCTATTTTATGTAAAAGTTTTCCAAACTTTTACATAAAAGCTCAAAAATTTCAAATTCATATTTTGAACCACATTACACAAATTTTTTTTTCAATTTTTCCCTTAGTTTTGGTCTCGGTTTTTACAATCAAAACCTAGCCAAAACTTCTCAATTTTCCCACCAAATTTTGGCTATTCCAATGTCATTTTTTTATCACATTTTCAAGCCAATTTCATTGCATTTTTCAACACAATTCCTAGGGTTTTTAACCTCACATAACCCACGGCCACATTAAGAGAAACATACCCCAATTTTTCTTTTCTTGCTTTCAATCACAATTCCATCCTTTTCATAATAAAATGCATGATTTAAATCATTCAAACATCAAGTAAACCATGCAAAATTTTTCACCAAACCCTAATTAACCCACGGCCATATTAGGGTAGTTCACACCAAAAATTTTTTTTCCAAGCTTTCCATAATGCAAATCATGCTTTATATTAGACCAAATTATGATTTAAAGCATGTTAACACTTAACCCACAAAAATTTCTCATTGATCACTCTTGGTAACCCACGGTTTTACCGTTGGAAAACCAACCAAAATTTGGTTTTTCCTTAAACCAAATGCATGGTTTTTCTCCTAATTACATCCTTAACAAAACCCAAGCACCAAATCAATCAAAACAACCAAAAATTTTTCCATCTTTTCCACTATTCATTACACGGATTTCTTGAAGAAAAATCAAGAAAAATTTCAAACCAAGGAGAGTTACCTTGTTCACTAGCTTCCTTAGGCTTCAATGAAAGGTTTGACACCAATTTTGTGAAGAAAAATTGAAGAAATCACTTGGTTCCTCTTGGGTTGCTCACGGTTCCCACCATAGAAAACACTTAGGCAATTTTTTTGTTATGTTTTGCCTTGAAATTTTGTTTCGGCCACTTTATGCCAAGTTTTGCCGACTTAACCAACCAAAAAGCCAATTAATTTGGCTTTCAACCAATCAATAATCAACACATTTCAAGCTTAATTCTTTCCATATTTTTCAAAAATTAAAATGGTGGATTTTTGGCCAAATCTTGGCCTTTAGATCAAAAAGCAACTAAATCATGGCCATTAATGCTACCAACCACCATTTTCCTTCCATTTATTAAATGGATTTATGATGTCATAAATGCTAAAGCATATGTTGACTTTGACTTTTACTATTCACATTAATTCGACTACTTTTTGACCGATACTGGTTCGAGCCGAAATTTTCCTGAAATCGTCCCGGTGGGTTCCTGAGGTCTCCTGTGCAGTCGGATCAATTTAAACTGCTTCCGTTTGATCAAAATCAATCCTGGAAGTTTTCCGTCTTTTGTTGCCTCGGTTAGGGTTTTCAATGCTGTTTTTGGCACCGTTCCGCTCGTTTCAACTCAGTGAATTTTTCCCAACACTGAATTCTTACTCGTCAGTATTGTTAGAACATTTTCATATATTCTAAACAATATAAATACATTTATTTCACTCTTTAAATAGTACAAATTGTTATATACATATATTTGTACATTTTCTTCCGAGAATTGCCTAAATTTCCCGGTTGTCACATCCTACGAGTGTTCGGTCCCCTCCAGAATATACCAGCATATAATCCCTCGTTCTTTTAAGATACTTGAGTATATGCTTTATTGCTTGCCAGTGCTTGGTTCCAGGATTCACTTGATATTGACTCGCCATACCTACTACAAAACATATGTCTGGGCAAGTGCAAAGCATAGCGTACATAAGGCTACCCACAGTGGATGCATAAGGGACCTTACTCATACGCTCTCTTTCTTTCGATGTCTTGGGACAGTCATCCAATGAAAGAGTTAGACCGGTAATAGAAGGTTGTGTACCTTTCTTTGCCTCTTAAATTGCATATTTGTCAATTATTTTATCTATGTATGAAGCTTGGGATAACACTATCATTTTGTTCTTTCGATCTTTGAAGAGACGAATGCCTAGAACATAATTAGCTTCTTCCAAGTCCTTCATGTCAAACTGTTGGCGCAACCAAAGCTTAACTGATGATAAGTTCCATAAATCATTCCCAATGAGTAGTATATCATCGGCATAGATTACTAGAAAGACCACTTTTCCATCCTTAATATGTTTATAAACACAGGGTTCATCAACGTTCTGCTTAAAACCAAATGTCTTGATCGCTTGATCAAATCTCTGGTTCCATGAGCGAGATGCTCGTTTTAATCCATAAATGGATCTAAGTAACTTGCAGACTTTTCTTTCTTGGCCTTTTGCCACGAATCCTTCGGACTATATCATGTAGATTCTTTCCTCAAGATGGCCATTCAAGAATGCCGTCTTGACATCCATTTGTCAGATCTCGTAATTAAGAGTCGCAACTACAGACAAAAGAATACGAATAGACTTCAGCGTAGCAATAGGCGAAAAGGTTTCATCGTAATCGATTCTAGCCTTTTGCGTGTACCCCTTTGCAACCAATCTAGCTTTGAAAGTTTCCACTCTCCCTTCCGCATCCTTCTTTCTTTTGTAGGCCCATTTGCATCCAATGGGTTTTATCCCATCTGGCAAATCTACAAGTTCCCAAACAAAGTTGGATTTCATAGAATCCATCTCATTGTTCATAGCCTATTTCCAAGATTTAGAATTAACATCATTTATAACTTCATCCTAGGTGACTGGATCATCCTCATGCTCATGAGCCTCGGCCTGGTATACCTTAGCATCATACATGAAGAAATTAGATTTCTTCGAAACCCTCCCACTACGACTAGGCACCCTAAATTGTTGATCGTCTGTAGGTTTTTCACTAGAACTTGGACTTGTGTCCAAGACCAGGACCTGTGGAGCCGTTCTTTCACCCGATAACTCCTCTAGCACTACTTTGCTTCGAGGCTTAGAGTTATTCATGTGACTTTCCTCCAAGAATGTTGCATTAGTTGAAACAATGACTTTTTGTTCCTTCGAGTTATAGAACAGACCTCCCTTAGTTCCTTAGGATACCCTACAAACATGCACAATTCTGATCTTAGTTCCAACTTCTTCGCATCCCTATCCAGTACATGCGCCGGGCAGCCCCATATTCTCATATGTCCAAGGGAGGGCTTCCTACCACACCACAATTCATACGAAGTTTTGGGAATTGATTTGCTTGGAATCTGGTTCAAAATATAGCACGCCGTTTGTAAAGCATATCCCCAAAATGATAACAGTAGTGTTGAATAACTCATCATGGACCATACTATGTCCAATAAGGTCCTGTTTCTCCTTTCGGCTACACCATTCTATTGTGGAGTACCAGGTGCAGTCAATTGGGATAATATCCAATTCTCTACAAGATGTCCTAGAAATTCATCAGAGAGGTATTCGCCACTTCGATCAGATCGAAGTGTCTTTATAGATTTACTCAATTGCTTTTCCACTTCCACACGATACTCTTTGAACTTGTCAAAGGTTTCACTCTTGCGGTGCATCAGATACACATATCTATACCTCGAGTAATTGTCTATAAAGGAGACATAATACTCGAACCCTCCTCGTGCTGTGACATTCATGGGGCCGCATACGCCAGTATGCACAATTTCTAAGAGTTCCTAAGCCCTAATACCCTTAGCTCCAAAAGACCTCTTAGTCATCTTACCCTCAAGACAAGACTCACATTGAGGAAGATGCACCTCCTTCAGAGATTTTAGAGGGCCGTCTTTCACCAACCTTTGAATCCTATCCTGATTAATACGATCAAGTCTTAAATGCCAAAGATACACCTTGTTAGAGTGAGAAACTTTCAACCTTTTAGAGTTATCTATTAATTCGGTGTCAAGCAGTGAGTATATCTTTGGTTTGATCAAATATAGGTTTCCATCCATCCATCCAAAACAGATAAAAGACTTATTTCTACGAATATCAACTCTTTTACTAAAAGAAACTGAATAAGAATCCTTTATTAAATAAGCTACCGGTATAAGGTTCCTCTTAAAATTAAGAACATAAAAACAGTCTTTCAATAAAATAAACCTAAATTCATCAAAGTAAAGATAAATATCTCCCACTGCCTTAGCCACCATCAAGCTACTGTCTCCAGTCCGCAACGAGAGGCTCCTATCATATAGACTTCTCGTTTCCACGAACCCCTGCATAGAAACACAAACATGATTAGTGGCGTCCGAATCAATGACCCAAGTGTCTTTCGATTCTTCCACCAAACATCCTTGCCCTTGGTGGCTAGGAATTCCCGAAAAGCCTTCTTGAAGTGACCTACCTTCCCACAGTGGAAGCACTTGGACTTTTTAAGGTCCTTGGGCTTCTTGTTCTTCTTCTTCTTTTTCCCATCAGAGACAGGAGGATTAGAAGAACTGGAAGCTGCTTGCTTCTGATTTGGCCTCTTCCTCTTTCGTGAGGGTTTGGAAGATTCTGCCAAATTGGCCTCTCCTTTGGGTTGGACCGCATCCCCATCCCTAATCATCCGCTCATAAGCTTGGAGTTGCTTCATGAGCTCGGTTAGTCCTAACTCCCTTGTCACCAGTTTATATGTGGCCTTAAACCCCACAAAATCTTTTGACAGAGTTTTGAACACCATCTCGATCTGGGTGTTGTAGTCCAACTCAACACCTTTTTCAGCAGCTTCAGCAAAGAATCCCATTAGAGTGATCATATGGTCCTTTATTGGAGTACCTGCCTTCTGCTTGGAGTTCATAATGCTAGTTATAGCAGACTGTCGAGTCAATTTTTCTTGGCCTCTGAACATGTCCTCCAGATTTTCCATGATCTCTTTAGCAACTTGATAAGTCTCATGCTGCTTTTGTAAAGCACTCATCATGCTAGCCAGAATGTAGCATCTAGCTATCTCATTGGATTCTCTCCAACGAGTATAGGCGATCGGGACCTCCTCAAGCAGTGTGTTAGGTTTAGGCCCAGGTGGGCATGGTTCATCCAGTACAAACTTGTGTCTCTCGTAGCTGAGAACTATCTATAGATTTCTTTTCTAGTCTTTATAATTATCGTCATTCAGCTTATTTTCAGTAAGTATTGAAATGAGGGGTGTCGGTAACATTTTGAACTGAAATAAAATTATATTAAACATCATTACAAAGCCCAAGAAAATATACAGATAATTTAGCAACTAAAACATACAAGTATGTTCCTACATGAAACTTGAAAAACATGTAGCATTGCAACGGTAATTCTCAGCACCTATTGCCCCAAGCCACCGAGGGGTGGTCATGAAACAAATAGCCGAAACATGGACCCCGTCCAATTAATATATGTTACCTTAAATCCTCCAAGGTTAAGACATATATTAATAATCGCTTATTTTGGGCACCAGTTTAGTTAACAGAGCTTCTAGGGAAGGTTAATGACTAAATGAGTATTGGGTGTATAACCATTGTTTATGTAGCCCGATCCACGTCCTACCAAGCCACCGAGGGGTGGTCATGAATAGGATCGTACCTGAACACGTTTTCCACATAGGAGATCCAACCTAGTATACCGGTGGCGGTAAACACCTATTGAGGGGTGTGGTCAGGGCAGAACTAACGCGAGGCGTTACCATGCTTTCACATATGGATCAACAATGGAGGCCGTGGGTTTTGTTTGAAACCCTCTCCCACTCAATATTTTGAAAAACATGCAAGTTTTGACAAATGTGTATGATCAATATAGTATGAGCGGCATTCACCTATCCTATATGATATGTTATCAAATATGCATATAAAACATCCATCAATACATATTTATACATCCATGACATATCACAGAAAAAATAATTGACGGAAAAATAACCAAGCCATGGTTCCATCCCAGAACAAAGAAAATAAAGATTACAAAATTCCATCCAAAGCATTCTTTCGGTCTTGAATTTTGTTCCATCTTCTTGTATCCATCTTTATGTAGCCTCTCCATTTATTTCTCATCTCAAGAATCATTTAAAATTTAAATTCCAAAAATTTAAAATTCAAATTCAAATTACAAATTCGAATTTCAAATTTAAATTTCAAATTCAAATTTTAAACAATTTTAAATATCATGCGCAATAATACGTAATTTCAAAAATTTCAAATTTTCAATTACATATTTTTAAACATGATTTAAAAATTAAATCTCAAATTTAAAAATCAAAATTTTTCGATTTTCGAACCGTCGCCTTCACGGCCCCGGAGGCCAGCAACCGCCATAGGCAGCCCCCAGCCCCTAGGGGGGGGGGGGGCTGGCAGCCCACGGCCACAGCCGGGTGCAGTATAGACGGCTGCACCCCTAAGTGGGCGCAATAGCCCGCCAAGCTGCAGGCAGCGCTTGTAGCCATGGGCTGCACGCCTAAGGGCTGTGTCACGGCCCAAAATTTAGACACGTGATACGGCAGCCAAATCATAATATTAACCCGAGATTTAAGGAAAACATTTATTACAAAAACAACGGGTCAACATTATAATTTAGCTAAGCCTAATTATAAAGTAGCATCATAACCACAAAATAAAATAAAGGAGAAAATAAATGCTTTTTAATGCGGAAGTCAAACACAAAATCGGTTTTCAAAAGAAATTACCAACCATAAAATATTCCCAAGCATAGAATTTAAATTACGTGAAATAAAGTCCAAACTTAATGTCTCATTACATCAGAACGAGAAACAGAAAGAAGAAGATGGAGAAAACGGATAGCATCATCCTCGGTAGAACGGAATGGCTCAACGATTTTCAGAACTGCTACCTCCCGCACCTGGAAGTAGTCATTTCGAAATCACAAAGAAAAAGGGACGTGAGCGCTGGCTCAGTAGGACAAAAACAAAGGTGGGTTAACAGATAACATTTAAAAATATGGCATAATATTAGTTTCCAAAAATAATCAAAAATTTAAAAAAAATTACATGACATAATAATCATAACAAAAAAAATAATCAACAATTTCGTGAAAAACATTTTTAATGCAAGTTTTGTTCTGCTGAGGACTTAGCGTAGCTGTAATATACGTGCCCCAATATTAAAATAATAAATCATTAAAACAAACCATCATATTATAAGTGAGGACTTGTCGTAGCTATAATATACGTGCCTCGAATTTGAATTATCCTAGATCATCTCGTTACGATCTAAATAGGCCGAACGGCCCTACGCAGGTTTAAGGACCTTCCCCCATGGTTTCAACTTTGGGACGCACGCATCATTTACAATGATCATGAACTAGAGCTCAATTATGTTCACCTGATTATTCAAAAGATGGTATTTACTAAGTTATATTATGCCATAAATCAAAATACGTTTTAAAATACACATTTAATTACCAAATACGTTGCATGCGTTTATTTCATCAAAAAAACAATATAATAATTTCATAAACTGAAAACAGCATGCCATTGATAAAACAGGGAAATTTAAAACACTTGACTACTCCCAGAAAAGGCTAGAACGTCCTACCTCGATTATCGCATAAATGTTACGATAACGTGATCCACAAATCCAGCAAGAACGTCAAATAAATCCTATAATCACAACATATGATCAGTCTAGGTCTAGACATAATCATCCAATCATTTTAGTGTGCCACAAAAGATTTTAAAACGTTTAATAAACATTTAGGATTTAAAATTTATGAAAAACTCTAAGTTAAGATATTACTGGGCATGGGCAGACTGACCTAGGCTGAATGTAAAATCCATATTAATTTATTTTTCATCCCAAAAATTCTAAATTTTTAATATGTTAAACTAGACATCCGTAGCTTTAATTCCATATAATTTTTATAATTTTTGGACATCATTTGGTCATTCAACTAGGCCAAAAACCGAGGGTTGTTTTCAGGCATAAAAATCTGGGTTTCAGTTTCGGTTCAAAACCTGGCAGTTCTGTCCGCCTATCTTAGAAAAATATTTTGACTAGGCAAACGGATGAGTTTGGTTCTGAAATTTTGTAGACATTTAAGGGACATCTGGATTTAATTTTAGGCTCAAGAATCACTCAAAAATCGTTTTTAAAACTCAAGTTATGGCTGACACAAATTTACTGTTCATATGGTAATTTTCCAAATTTCCGTTTTTCTGTGTCCGAATTTCGATTAGCCTCAAACCAATTCAATTTTCATCCAATGATCACGAAATTTTGTGGAAAACCGTATTTATATGTCATTAACACAACCCAAGAATCAAATTGACAAAATCATAAAATCTTACACATATGATAATAGGGTGTTTGAAAAGGGGATCAATGAGGCAAAATTTTAGGGTTTGAGAGAGAAATCACACCTTGTTTGTGCTGCACTATTTTTGATGTTTGGTCTCCCTTTTGGCTGAATTTGTGTGAGTGTTGGAGTCTTCAAAACAGTAGGGAAACAGTGGAGAAAACCATATAAAATTTCGGATTTGAAATCAAAAGGAAAAGGAAGGAAAAAAATTTTGATTTCTCACCTTATTTTTGTCTCAAAGGTTGTTGAATTTTTGAGCTGCCTTTTGGTAAGTTTTGTTTGCTGTTTTGGGTGTGTTTTGGGAGAGAAAATTCAGAGAGGAGAGAGGGGAAAGCTGGCCGAATTTTTGAGGGTGAAAGGAAGGGTGAATGAGGGTTAAAAGGGTTTTTTATACTAGGTTTTTCTTTCCCTTTCTCTTCCTTGTTTGGCTGAAAATTGTAAGGGGCAAAAGGGAAAGTTTTTATGCTGTTTTGAGGCTAGGGTTTTCTCTCTTATTTCCCCTTAAGTGGCCAAAATTATCCCTTAGTTTTTAAGGAAAAATAATTTGAATTTTGATTGAGTTTTTAACTTAGCTTTTAATTCAATAAAATCTCCTTTATTTCCTACACTTTATGGCCAAATTTCTTCTTTATATCTAAGGAATGAAATTTGAATTTGAATCCTCCTTGGATTTGTGGAATTTAAATTTTAAATTAAATTCCAAGTTATGGCCGAATATTTTAGGGTTTCTTTTTGAAGTTCAAATTATTGACTTTTTGAGCGGAATTTGACTAGGAAACCAACCTAAGGTTTCCAAAAGATTTTTAATTAATTTTTGACACACTAATTTTATTTAAATTATATATTGACCCTTAAATAGAATTTAAGGCGTCACAGGCTGGCCGGGCCTTAGGTGGGCCACGGCCACTCCTGGCTATAGGCAAAGCTTGCGGCCATGGGGTGCAGCTGTGGGTAAGGGCTGCCGCAGCACCATCTGGCCCGAGTTCAGAGGCTGCAGCCCCATCACAGCTGGTGGTCCATCCCGAGGGGTCGGTCCTCGATTTTCATGCCATATTCCAATTTACCCATTAGCATCTCCAAAAATTAATTTGAATCCTAATTAAATTGAAATTTTCCACACAATCAAAATTTCAACCTTTAAATTAAATTTAATATTCGGGAAAAATAAATTACGGTCTTCAAACTTCAATCTTCTCCAAGAATAATTACATAAAATTTCCTAAACCATTTCCGGTGTACAAAAATTTTAACCATAATAATTCTAAGAGACAAAAATTAAAGTCCATGGGAAAATTACAGTATTAATAAACTGCTCCCATGGTTACATAAAAATTCCTAGATACAATTTTTTAAATTCTAAGGAACCATAACTAGCATAAACAAGCATGTTTATAATAATTCAGAAAATTAAAATAACCGCATACTGCATACATACTCTATGATAACAACATAAAGGAATCCTAGAATGCCACTCTCTAAATATCAAATCCATACATAAATAAAAAGACTAACTAATTGTCTAATTTATGTACATGGCATAGTCATGAGATGGCTCTGATACCAATTGTAGGAAATAATTTGGTAAAAAACGTATCAGAGTGGCGCAGCGGAACAATAAAAATTTTTCAAGATCGTTAAATATCTCATGATGCGATATGCAATAAGCCAACAACAATTTATGTAGGAAATAAATCGGTAAAAACATATCAGAGTGGCACAGCAGAACAATAAAAATTTTTCAAGATCGTTAAATATCTCATGATGCCATATACAATAAACCAACAATAATTTAAACTCATACCTTAAGGACGCCAATCTGTAGAAGGAGAATGATCGGAGGGCTTCAACCAACTAGCCTTCTCTAGTATTCTCCAATTCCTGAATAGTTGAGTTTGTGGGCACTCTGAACCTCGATCGGTACGCTAGCACTGCTAGTCTTCTTCCGACTACCTAGATCTAGAAAGAACTTATTGTCACGGTGAGTTGTGCAACAATAAGTCTGCTCACCTGAGAGTCTGTGGTCTAAGAGAACTGGAGTGGCAGGACCTTTATTTATAAACTTGCATGAGGTGATCCTTTGAATTCGAATTGGATTAGGAGAAGATTTTCTCCCTCATCCACAACACAAAATCTAAAATTTTCAAGCCAAAATCCACCAAAAGAATTCGGCCATTCTCTAGATTTTGTGTTCAAAATTCAAACAGGATTTTAACTAGAATTTTATCTCATCATTATCCAACCAAAAAATCCAAAAATCTATCTTGAGATTTCCTCCAAATTTTCAGCCACAAATAATAGGGAGAGAATCAAAATTCAACTAGGATTTTCAAGCTTGAATTTTATCTCATCCTTATCCAAAATAACCGAAAATCCTCATGAGATCTTCCTCAAAAATTTCGGCCATTCTCTAGGGAGGAGAGAATCCAAATTCAACTGGGATTGAAACTTGAATTTTTCCCTGAACCTTATCCATAAAAAATCCAAAAATTCCATGAGGATTTTCCTTAAAATTTTTGACCAAGTTAGTTAGGATTTGGATTCAAAATTCAAGTAGGATTCAAACAAGGCTTTCCTCTTCATAATCCAACTCAAATTCGAATTCTAGTCTTGTGGAATTATCCACAAAGAATTCGAATTCCACTTGGACTGTGATTCAAATTTGAATTTCAAATTTCAAATTTCAAATTTCAAATTCAAATTTCAAATTTCAAATTTCAAATTCAAATTCAAATTTCAAATTCGAATTTCAAATTTAAATTTCAAATTCAAATTTCAAGTTCAAATTTCAAATTTCAAATTTCAAAATTCAAATTTCAAAATCCACAAACAGTTGTATTTCAAATTCTTATTCTCATGGATAATTTTCTACAACTCCAATCCAATCTCAAATAAAATCATGACAACTTTATTTGGAGTTCAAATAATTGTGTACTCTATTATCCAAAATAAAATCTGAATTCAACCGAAGAGAATCTTATCCACCATCCTAATCCTAAGTCAACACCATCCATGCATAATCAACTAGCCAATAGCATACACAAATCAATTTGCCAAACGTTAAGGAATTATGTGGAGCTAGTAAAGGGACCAATTAGACATATATAATCGGGCTCTAGTGAATCCATATGATCATCATTCTTTACCGAACAACTCAATCATATGATCAGTAATTTCAAAGTCACACCACTATAAACCTGAAACTGAACTCCCAATTATATACCGTATTATGTAAGCCTGTGACAAGCTATTGTCCAATGACCTTGTCATGTATGCAGAACCCTGATATGATATCCATGATCAGCCTTAGGTCAAAGTCCGTTCAATCCTACTGATCAAGCTATCTTAAAGTTCCATTATACTACCGAATAAGGAAAATGATTATTCACCATATGTGAATAAGAAGTCATCCGCCCAGTAGACGACCCAAGGCCTTGTCCATTTTTACATCCAGTATAATGCCTTTAAGAGGATACCCTTAACTCCTTATTAGAGCTATGATTCTGATATCTGTAAACAAACCCTTCATCGTAAACAAGTCATGCAGCCAATGAACCGGTCTATAAGCTTACTACCTCTAAGATGCTTTAGCCTTTGGAACATCAAAGTATACGAGTCATATACATGAAGCTATTCATCCACTCAGGATTAAGGTTACTGCACAATAAACGTCAAAAGCAGATCGATTCACTCATAGCGGACTATGTAGGTCAATCACGCTTTAGTCCTGGTCTAATATGTCACCACCAAGCAACATATCTATGTCTTTACTTGGGAGTCTATGCTCCAGACAGTCAAGACAAACCATCCCCACCATGGCTTTAGACAACATAATAGTCTTAACATGAGTTAGATGCTCGGTCTATCCCCATAGACTATAGACCTTAGTTTAGACCGCTTACTTTAGAACATTGTCTTCTCGCATACAAAAAGTCCATTGCATGCAACATTCTAACAGTTTTAACACAAGCAGTCAAGGAGCTATATTTCCTGATACTACGCATCTTGTGTCAGGAAATAGTCATCTGGGCCAGTTTCCTGATACTGCGCATCTCATACACTTATATACATAATAGGGTGGACCAGGTTCACTGTCGGCTACCCCCTTTCATTGTATGAATAGTAATTAACAGTACTGTACCTGTTTATTCTATTCAATTGGAATTCATACTGTATTTTTAACTTAATTACTTATCATGTAGTAATTAGGTTTCATACAATGGCTCTCTGCTAATTACTTATCATAAATTTTGGATAGTAATTACTTATCATAAATGTAGTAATTACTTATCATAAATTTTGGATAGTCATTGTAACGGCTCTCTGCTCATTACACGGCCTTCTACATGGGTTCTAACACGGGTATGCACAAGGTAACACTGGCACGTATTATCCGGACACGGGTGTGTACTAGTTGAGCTTGTTCAACACGCCTATGTCCTAAAACACGTTCATTTTCCCTTAGCAGTACACAACCACTTATACGGCCGTGTACCTGACCGTGTTACACTACATGGCTATGTTCACTTACACGGCCTTTCTCGCATATACAGTCCAATTGATACACAGCTTCTTACACGGCCATGTACCTGACTGTGTTCTCTGAATTTGCACCAAATGGCATCAAATTATTCCTCAACTTCTCATTATATGGAAATCAGGTTACAGGAATGGGGTGGTCCTTATACATCTATGACAAGGAAGGCCATTATGCTAGAAACTATTATTCCAACCCACAGAATCAATAGAACCAAGCTTGTACTACAAGTAACCAACTCTATGCCGCTCAGACCAGGATCTAAGGCCCTTCAATCACACAAGGCGGACTGGAAGCCCCAGACAATTAAAGCAAGATCTTTTCTTAGGCTATGTATATAGGCATGATAGGAAGCAGTAGCTTACTCCCATTAGACCTAGCCTAGTAAAACCTTTCTAGGCTATGTACTAGGAAGTGTTTGCCACTACCAACAGACTAAAGTTATGTATTTTTTTTTTATATGTGATATGCAAAGTAGTGCAGTTTGCCCAACGGCCTAGACAGGATGAAATAGACTTTTACAATAGCACTTCCCTCAGGGGAAGTTTTATTGTCTAATTACTAGATGCATTATGTTCCAGTAATTACCTACGGTAGAGAGTTGAGCATTAATATGATCATCAGTGACATGATCAATTATGACAAAATCTTGGAAATGGGCTTCCTCGCAAGATAGAATGCCATCATAGACTGTCGAAAGTGGAAAGTTGCTTTTAGATCGATCAGATGCGAAAGGTTTATCTATAAGGGTTTACCACTGAAGCAACCAAAGATGATGATCTCAGCAATGAAGGCCCACAAGATGCTATCCGGTGGATGCACGAGCTTCTAGTACTCGTAGTAGTTAAGACTCGAGGAATAAAGATAGATCTGAGAACATTTCGATAGTCAGGGAATTCATAGAGGTACTTTCAGAAGATCTTCCAAGACTCCCACCAGAGCATGAGATCTCATTCGAGACTAAACGTCTACCAGGATCAGCTCCCATCTCTAAGGCCCCATACAGAATGGGCCTTGCAGAGCTAAGGGAGTTCCAAGCCTAGCTGAAGGACTTAATAGAAAAGGGATTCATTCAACAAAGCTGTTCACCCTGGGGAGTACCCATACCATTCATGAAAAAAAAGACGGGACACTTAAGGATAGTATTGCGCATGTTAAAGGATCATCAATAGAACGCCAAGTTCTCCAAGTGCGATTCTTGGCTAGAGACAGTTCACTTTCTAGGTCACGTAGTCTCCAAGGAGGGAGTATCCGTCGACCCAGCAAAAATTGATGTATTTAGTATGTGGTCAGCTCTGAGAAACATGAAGAAAATACACAGTTTCCTAGGTCTAGCAAGATATTACCAACCTTTGTCGAAGGCTTTTCGAAGTTAGCCGCCCCACTTACCACACTTACTAAGAAAGGAAAAGGGTATAAGGGGACTGACAAGTGTGAGGAGAGCTTCCAGGAGCTGAAACAGAGACTCACAAGTGCTCAAGTACTGACCATTCCAGATGCTGGTCAGAGAAACTTCATGATTTATAGCGACGCATCCAAGATCGGATTAGGAGCCATGTTGATACAGAATGGTAGAGTGGTCACGTATGCTTCACGACAACTCAAAGACCATGAGAAGAACTACCCAACACATGACCTAGAGCTAGCAGCGGTCATTTTCATGCTCAAAATATGGAGGCACTACCTCTCCAGAGTCAAGTGTGACATTTACACAGACCACCAGAACCTTAAGTATATCTTTACACAGAAAGAGCTTAACATGAGGTAGTGAAGATGGCTAGAATTGGTAAAGGATTACGACTGCGAGATCCTATACCATCCAAGAAAAGCCAACAAGGTGGCCAATGCACTGAGTCGAAAACATTCTCCTACGCTCATAGCTATCAGTGCCTTACCGAGAGCATTATAGAGGGAATTGTTTAGCAGTGAGATTGAGATCTTGAGAGGGAGATCGTCCAACATGACCCTCTAGTCGACACTCCTAAATGAGATCAAGGCCAATCAAGAATGCAATTCCTCACTAGTCAAGTCCAAAAAGGAAGCTACAGAGGACAAGGGTTTAGAGTTTAGAGTCTCTAGGGATGGCATACTCTACTAGAAGGATAGAGTGTGTGTTTCGAAAGATGAAGAGCTAGGAAGCGAATCCTTTCAGAAGCTCACGAGACGCCCTATTCCGTACATCCACGAGTGAATAAGATGTACAAGGATCTAAAAGAAAGCTTTTGGTGGCCTGGAATGAAGGATGACATCATCGAGTTCGTTGACAGATGCCTTACATGTCAGAAGGTTAAGGCGTAACATCAACGACTGGTAGGTGAATTACAGAAGATTGAGCTGCTGGAATGGAAATGGGACCAAATTACAATAGATTTCTAGTCGGATTGCTGAGGATGTCAAACGGCAATGATGCAATCTGGGTGATTGTAGACGGACTGATGAAATCAGCTTGATTTCTAGCCATGAAAGTTAGCTACTCGGTGGAACGACTTGCAGAAATTTATGTAGCTTAAATAGTAAGACTGCACAGAGTACTAAAGTCTATCATCTCAGATCATGACGGACACTTCACCTCCAGATTTTGGCAGAGTGTTGAGGCTGCATTAGGGTCCAAATTAAAGTTCCGCATAGCATTCCACCCTCAGACTAACAGTCAGTCCGAAAGGACCATACAGACATTAGAGGACATGCTGAGAGCCTGTGTCCTAGACTTCAAGGGAAATTGGGATTAGAAGCTACCTTTGATCAAATTCTTGTACAAGAATAGCTATCATTCCTTGATCGGGATGGCACTGTACGAGGTGCTTTATGGGAGAAAATACAGATCCCTGGTTCACTAGCATGAGATCAGAGAAAAACAGCTTACCAACACGTACTTCATCAAAAACACCATGGCAGACATGAAGCTAATACAAGAGAGATTGGATATAGCACACAGTCGCCAAAAGAGTTATGCAGATAAACACCCTAGACCCCTCGAGTTTCAAGAAGGAGACTCAGTCTTTCTCAAGGTAGACCCATGAAAGGGGTGGTGCACCTTGGAAAAAAGGGAAAGCTTAGTCTGAGATACATAGGATCCTTCGAGATAATCGAGAGAGTCGAGAAGGTGACCTACAGATTAGCACTTCCTCCCGAGTGAGCTTCAGTGCACAACATCTTCTATGTCTCGATGCTGAAGAAGTACATGCTAGACAGCTCCATTGTTTTGAGCCAAGAACCTATAGAGGAGCACGCTGATCTAACTTATGAGGCGAAACCTATGCAAATCTTAGCCAAAGAAGAAAAGGTGCTTAGAAATAAAGTCATATCCCTTGAAAAAGTGTTGTGGTAGAACCATAATATTGAGGAAGCCACATGGGAATGGGAAAAAGATATGAGAATAGACTTCCCATAATTGTTTTAATTTTCGAGGACAAAAATTTTGTAAGAGGGTAAGTTGTAATGACCCCCATGTTCCTGAAACCTAATTACTATGTAATAAGTAATTAAGTTATCAATACAGTGTAGTTTTTTCTAGTTGAATAAATTAAACGAGTGCAGAAACGTTTAATTACTATTTATGTAATGAAAGGGACAACCTAGAGTGAGATCGGTTCACCTTAGTACATGTAAGTGTGCGTGTGAGACACGTGATAACCGGGAATTTTAAGATTCTCGGAGAGATTTAAAATTGTATGTACATGACAATTTTAATGTATAAAATGTGAAAAAGTTATGTTTTAATATTAGTTAGAATGCGATGAAAATGTTCTAATAGTATTAAAGAGTGTAAGTTTGGAGATGGAAAATCTTCCCGAACAGAAATGGGTAAGACAGCCCTAAAACGGAGCCAAAAACCCCTAGAGAGTGCACCGATGTGCACTAAAAGACAAAAAAATATGGTAATGAATTCTGGTCAAACGGAAGCAAAATAAGGCAGACCAATTGCACTAGAGGTACGAGAAACTTGCCTATGCGATTTCGGTAGATTTCCGTTTGGTTTGACTTTTGGTCAAACTTTGACCACGAATTAATATGTGAATTAATTAGATGATATCAAGTGTGACATCATAAATATGATGTAATAAATATGGAATTTAAAGCTTAAAAGGGAGTTAGGTAGCATTAATGATGTAGATTAATGGGAATCTTGGATCAAGGGCCAAGATTTAGCCAAAATGGGATGAACAAAATTTAGGGAAAATGGGAAAAAGGGTTCGGCCATAAGCAAGAAAAAATAAGCAAAAAATTTCCTTTTTGGTCTTTAAAAGTTTGCTAAAAAGTCCCTCAACAATTACCAAATTGTTGGAAAAAATTGCCAATTGGTCCTCCACAATTTGCCTATAAATAGGTGAGGAAAATTCACTTGGAAAATTTGTGAAAACTAGCCAAAACTCTGCCCCTTTGTGGCCATGACCTTCCTCCCCCATTAAGCCAAAATTTTGACAAAAATTCTTCACCAAATTAGCTTTCAATCCTAATCCAAGCATTAAGAAGACAAGTTGATAAGGTGAGCCACCATTTTGAAGCATTTCTTAGTGTTTTTCTTCATGAAATCCGTGGCTTGTTGGTGTAGAAAAATGGTGAAAAGTTCGATGAATTGTTTTAGTGTTTATATTGGTTTGGTGATATGGTGAATCAAGCATGCTTTAGAATCTTCAAACAAGCAAAATTGATGCATGTTTCCTCGGTAAACCCGTGGCTTATGTGTGAAGAAAATGGGCAAATTTTGTGATGAATTTGGTAAAGAAATGACTATAAGATTAAGGAAAATTTTTCCTATAATTTGGACATGAAAATCATGGCTTAAAGGTTAGTTAGAATGAAATTTTCTTAGGTTTTTGATGTTGAAATGTGCATTAGAAACACTAAGATTGAAATGTGAATAATTAGCTTTGTGATAAAAAAATTTGGTGGTGTGAATTGATAAGAAAACCGTGGTCATGATTGAAGAAAAATGGTGAATATGGTGTTGTGATTGAATGATGGATAATATGAAAAAGTTTTATATAAAGTTTAGTAACTTTACGTAAAATAGGTATTTGGTATAGTATGTGGCAGGTACCAAGGTTCTGAGGCATACCTAACATCGGGAAAACCTAAAATTTAAGCGAAAATGCTACCGAAATTTTTAAAATGGCATAAAGTGCATTTCAGGAAACGAGGGGTAAAAATGTAGGCTCAGAAATAAAATCGAGACCCCTCGGTAGGTTAAAATAGATAATGGAAAACTAAACCCAAGAGGAATAGTAAAATGACCCTCCAATGTCTAAAACGCCAAGAATGAAAAAATTGTACGTTAGGGGTATTTTAGGAATTGAGGGGGAAAATTATGGACGGGATAGAAAACCAGAGCCCCCCAGGAACCAAGGCTCAAGAACCAGATGAGAAACATTTCAAGAATAGTGAAATACCCATTTAAGATAGCGAAACGCTAGAAAAACGAGGAACAACCCTGGATGTCAGATGAATAGTACCTCAAGGGTTAGGTGAGGAATAGTTACCGAATTTGCAGCAAATAATGCTATAAAAATATGTCGAAGCTTAAGAAATATTATTTTATGATATTTGGGCTTAGAAAATCCTAAAAAATAATAGAACGGAATTTTTACGGTCTTGAAACCCGTCAGGGGAAAAATGGTTATTTTGACCAAAAATTTTCGAAAGGCTTGGAAAGGATTGTTAAGGACCTAGAAGTCTTAAATAAGATTCTAAATGTGACAACCGGGAAATTCAGGCAATTCTCGGATGAAAATGTATAAATGTATGTATATAATAATTTGTACTGTTTAAAGAGTGAAATAAATGTATTTATATTGTTTAGAATATATGAAAATGTTCTAACAATACTGACGAGTAAGAATTCAGTGTTGGAAAAATTCGCTGAATTGAAACGGGTGAAACGGTGCCAAAAACGGCATTGAAAACCCTAACCGGGGCAATAAAAGACGGAAAACTTCCGGGATTAATTTTGATCAAACGGAAGCAATTTAAATTGATCCGACTGCACAGGAGACCTCAGGAACACGCCGGGACGATTTTAGGAAAATTTCGGCTCGAACCGGTATCGGTCAAAAAGTAGTCAAATTAATGTGAATAGTAAAAGTCAAAGTCAACTTTTACTTTAGCAATTATGACATCATTAATCCATTTATTAAATGGAAAGAAAATGGTGGTTGGTAGCATTAATGGCCATGATTCATTTGCTTTTTGATCTAAAGGCCAAGATTTGGCCAAAATTCACCATTTTTAATTTTTGAAAAAGGTGGAAAGAAATGGCTTTGAAATGTGTTGGAATTTGATTGGTTAAAGGCCAAATTAATTGGCTTTCTTTCATGCATAAGTCGGTAAAACTTGGGAATGAAATGGCCGAAACATTTGAAAGACAAAAACCAAACAAAAAAATTCTAAGGCATTTCTTCCATGGTGTACGTGAGCAACCCAAAGAGAAACCAAGATATTCCTTCAATTTTTCTTCACAAAAAGTGTGTCAAAGTGTTCCTTGAAAACAAAGGAAGCAATTGACTAAGGTAACTTCCCTTGCACTTGACTTTTTGTTGGTTTTTCTTCATGAAAACCGTGGGTGAATAGTGGGAAAAAGATGGAAAATTTTTGGTTGTTTTTCCATGGTTTGATGCTTGGGTTTTGTTAAGGGTGTAATAAGGAAGAAAACCATGCAATTGGTTTAAAGAAAAACCGAAATTTTGTTGGTTTTTCAAGGGTAAATCCGTGGGTTACCTTAAGTAAACAATGAGAAAATTTTGTGGTTTAATTGTTAACTTGCTTCCAAGTTAAATTTTGTGAAGAATAAAGCTTGAATTTCATTATGGAAAGCTTGGAAAAAAATTTTGGTGAACCTAACCTAATGTGGCCGTGGGGTTAACAAGGTTTGGAAGAAAAATTTTCATGGTTTTATGTGATGTTTGATTGATTGAAGTCATGCATTTTACAATGTAAATAAAGGAATTGAGATTGAAAGAATGAAACAAAAATATTTGGCATGTTTTTCATTCATTGGCTGTGGGTTATAAGTGCTTAAAAAACCCTAAAAATTTGGTTGAAAATGCATTGAAAATGGGCTTGAAAATGTGTTAAAAAAATGGCATTGAATAGCCTAAAAAGTGGTTGAAAAGTTTGACAAATTTTGGTTCGGTTTGGTTGTGAAAACCGAAACCAAACTATGGACAAAATTGTGAAAAAATGTTGTAATGTGGGTCAAAATATGAAATTGGAAATTTGTGAGCTTTTATGTAAAAGTTTGGAAAACTTTTACATAAAATAGGCTTGTGGTATAGTACGTGGCAGGTACATATGGTTCGAGGCGTACCTAACGCCGGAAGCCTTAAAATTACGCCGAAATGCTGCCGAAATTTCGAAAACGGCATTCGGGGTAAAATAGAAATAAAAATAAAAGTTTGGGGTCGGGTTGGAAACCCGAGTCCCTAACGGAAAATTTAATAAGGGAAACCTAAGGGGCGGTTCATGAATAGTAATCCGTCCCCTTAAAAATTTAAAACGCGAGTGAAATTGAAAAACCGACCCCGAGGGGGGGCGTTTTTGGAAATGAAATAAAGGTCCGAGTCGGGAACGGAAAATCCGAACCTCAGAGACCTAGGTCGGGAAAGTCTAGGTGAACGTTTTAAATACTAGTGAAACGTTCATTTGAGGCCCCGAAACGATAGAAAATCACTAAATCGACGTAAGGGTCGGAATAATGTTTCCCGAGGGTCGGGAAAGTGAAAAATGAAAATAAAATAAAAATGAACCCGGTAATGATTAGAAAAGAGTCAGAAAAGTTCCTGAGAGCCAAAAATGCAGTCTGGATCGGGAAAATTTCCGTCAGGGGTAAAATTGTAATTTTACCAAAATATAGAGGTAAAATCGTAATTTTACCAAAATACAGGGGCAAAATCGTAATTTTATAAAAGTTGAAAAAAAATGGGGAAAATGATAAATAAAGCCTAAAAAGTTATAAATAGGTTTTATTTAAGCTTTTAAATGAAAAATAAAAACTATAAATGGAAATGAAATTAACAGACAATGTTTTGTCTGTAGGATCCAAAAATCGACCTACAAGGAGGGCGATCAAAGATCCAAGAGAGAAAGAGGGAAGAGACTGATAAGGTACGTTCAAACATTTACCTGTCTGCAACATATAGCATTATTATTGCTAATTTTAATGTACTAACTATAAGTTAGATACATATGTGCTACGGGTACTATTATAGAGTAGAGAGAGAGACGTAATGTGCTATGGGCACTATTGAGAATGGACACATTGTTAATTGTGCTTCGGGCACTAGAGCGAGGTTAATGAAACTCACTCCCCTAAAAATTAAAATGTGACCCATTCCTAACCACGGGGCAATATGAAGTCACCGGGTTAGAATTTTAAAAAGTCGGTAATGAAACCACTTTCTGGCGTACCAACCTTCCGTACAGGGAGGTATTTTTGCCTTCGGGGCTATGAGACTAAGGCTATGGAGGTCAGCACTGATGTACCGCTCCCAGTCATGTAAAATTTTGCCTTCGGGGCTATGAGATTAAGGCTGTGGAGGTCAGCACTAATGTACCGCTCCCAGTCATGCGCAATTAAATGGTACTGCCAACCTGAGCTCAAAACCAGAACATAAGCAAAGATAATTACCTAAAACTGAAACTATGCCATAATTGAGCATAAGACAGTTTAGTGAGAGTACTAACATCGCGGTAGATGTACTGTTGTGACACTGGGTTGTGGTCAACCTTACTATTCACGTATGAATAGTAGTCAAAATTACTATTTATGTATGAATAGTGGTCAACAGTACTATTCATGATGAATAGTTCTTTTCATAGAAATTTTATTTCTTGCATGTTTGAACTTACTGAACCTGTAGCTCACCATTTTTGCTAATGTTGCAGGTAAGCGACCAGCTCAGTAGCTTGTTTGACTGGATGCGGACGGGATGGCGCGTGTCAAATCAGATAACTGGGCTAGGGATATGGTCCTGCCAGAGTCTTTCCGCTGAGCGATAAAAAGGGAAGAAAAAAAGAAAGAAACAGTCTTTTGTAATATTATATATTTTACAAAAGTACTGTAATATGTAAATTACTTTGTACTTGCCAACAAAGTAAATAGTGGGAAATGTTTACATGATGTTTAAAGAAAAAAAAAATTTTTTCCCTAAAAACGTCATGATTTAAAAAGAGAGAGAGATAAGCCGGCGACCCATGAGAGTACAATCTATCGCAGTTAGCGATAAAGCTCAACTGTAATAGTATTGTATGATCTCTACGAGGGGCGGGCCGCCACACTAAAGGCCGTAACTAAGATTTTAAAACTAAAAATCTTAAGTTTATGAGTACACGAGCATGTACTCTAGGACACGGGCGTGTAATGAAAGGTACACGAATTTGGACACGATCGTGTATCAAGCCATGTATTACAAAAAGAGATGAACTGTGTTGTAAAGTTAATAAAAAAATGAATATATCCAAAGTGATAAATGATGATGGGTATTAACAGACAATACTCTGTCTGTATGGAATCAAACTAGAGACGATAACAAAACTACAGAGGATTTCTGAAGGTGGACATTATCGCAATTATGGTAAGTTCAAGCATTTTCATGTCTGTAACATGAAATGCTGTGATATTTAATTTTGTACTAATTGTACATTAGATACAAAGTCCTATGGGCACTAGGGTGTAATAAGATTAACACACCCAATGACTGATAAAATGAGAGGTGTACTGTGGGTACGCTACAGAAAGAGTATGTCTAAATTTAAGGCACACCCTTAAAAGAAAGAATGTGTAAGACCTACGGGCAACCAAGGTTCCTGACTTTGAGGTGATGATTAATGCCACCTGGTCAGAACTATAATTGAAAGATGGTAATAAAACCACTTTTGGCGTACCAGCCTCCAATAATAAGGTAGAGGCTTATAGGTCCTTTGGGGATACGATGATCACTTCAGGCGATGATGGACTAGGAAGGATTAGCCTCAGGGTCGCTCCCAAGGCCCCTCTCAGTCAGCGCATATATGAAAACGGTACAAGGCCAAAATGAGCTCAAAACCAGAACGTAAATGAAGGTAATAACCAAAAATGTGATGAAAGCCATAATTGAGTATAATTGAGCATAATCGACACCAACGTTAAGTGTAGTGGATGTTAGGAAATGCCCTAAGCATTAGAGACATTTTATATATTTATTTTGAACTAGATAATAATGTGACGGCTTGCCCTTCATAGAGATCATACAATATCATTACAGTTAAGCTTTATAGCTAACTGTGATAAATTGTACTCTTATGGGTCACCGGCTAATCTATCTCTCTTTAAAACATGACGTTTTTGGGGAAATTTTTTTTTTCTTTACATCATGTGAAACATTATCCACTAATCACTTTGTTTACAAGTATAAAGTAATTTACATAATACAGTACATTCGTAAAATATATATTATTACAAAAGAATTGTTTCTCTTTCCTTTCTATGTTATCACTCAGTGGAAAGACTCTGGCAGGACCATATCCCTTGGCCTTCTATCCCATTTGACACTCGCTATCCCGTCCGCCATCCAGCCATACAAAGCTAGTAAGCTGGTTGCTTACCTACAACATAAGCAAAAATGGTGAGCTATAGGCTCAGTAAGTTCAAACATGCAAGAAATAGAATTTCTATGAATAGTACTATTCATCATAAATAGTAATATTGACCACTATTCACTATGAATAGTTACTTTGACTACGACACAGTATATCAACAGTACATCAACCACGGTATTAGTACTCTCACGAAACTGTCTTATGCTCAATTATGGCATAGTTTTAGTTTTAGGTAATTATCTTTAATTATGTTTTGGTTTTGAGCTCAGATTGGCAGTACCATTTTAGTGTGCATGACTGGGAGCAGTACATTAGTGCTGACCTCCACAGCCTTACTCCCATCATCATAGCCCCGAAGGCAAAATTGTACGTGACTGGGAGCGATACATCAGTGCTAACCTCCACGGCCTTAATCTCATCATCATAGCCCCGAAGGCAAAGTTTACCTTCCTGTACGGAAGGATGGTACGCCAAAAGTGGTTTCATTACCGACTTTTTAAAGTTCTAACCCGGTGACTTCATATTGCCCCGTGGTTAGGAATGGTTCACATTTTAATTTCGTCTGAGTGAGTTTCATTAACCTCGTTCTAGTGCTCGAAGCATAATTTATTATATGTCCCATTTCAGTAGTGCCCGTAGCACATTTCGTCTCTCTCTCTAATCTATAATAGTGCCCGTAGCACATATGTACCTAACTTATAGTTAGTACATCAAAGTTAGCAATAATAATGCTACATGTTGCAGACAAGTAAATGTCTGAACTTACCTTATCCGTTTCTTCTCCTTTTCCTTCCTGGATCTTTAATCGCTCTCCTTGTGAGTCGATTTTGGGATTCTACAGACAAAACCTTGTCTGTTAATTTCATTTCCATTTATAGCTTTTATTTTTTTTATTAAAAAGCTTAAATAAAACCTATTTATAACTTTTTAGGCTTTATTTATCATTTTCCCCATTTTTCTCAACTTTTGAAAAATTATGATTTTGCCCCTATATTTTGGCAAAATTACAATTATGTCCCTGACGGGTTTTCTCGATCTAGACTGTACTTTTGGCTCTCAGGAACTTTTTTGACTCTTTTCTATTCATTACCGGGTTCATTTCTATTTTATTTCCATTTTTCACCTTCCCGACCCTCGGGAAGTACTATTCTAACCCTTATGTCGGTTTAGTGATTTTCTATCGTTTCGGAGCCTCAAATAGACGTTTTACTAGTATTTAAAATGTTCATCTTGACTTTTCCGATTTAGGTCTCCGAGACTCGGATTTTCCGTACCCGACTCGGACCTCTACTTCGTTTCCCAAAAATGCCCCCCTCGGGGTCGGTTTTTCAGTTTCACTCACGTTTTACATTTTTAAGGGGATGGGTTACTATTCATGAACCACCCCTTAGGTATCCCTTATTCAATTTTCCTTTAGGGACTCGGGTTTCCGACCCGACCCTAAACTTTTACTCTTGATTCCCTTTTTACCCCAAATACCGTTTTCGAAATTTCGGCAGCATTTCGGCGTAAATTTAAGGCTACCGGTGTGAGGTACGCCTCGAACCATATGTACCTACCACGTACTATACCAAAGTCCTATTTTATGTAAAAGTTTCCCAAACTTTTACATAAAAGCTCACACAATTTCTAATTCACATTTTGTACCACATTCCACAAAATTCTTTCAATTTTACCCTTAGGTTTAGCCTCAGTTTTCATACTCAAAACCTAACCAAAACTTTACAATTTTTCCACACCAAATTTTAGGCTATTCAAAGGCTAGTACCTAGCACATTTTCAAGCCATTTTCCATGCATTTTACAACACAATTCTTAGGGTTTTTCAACCATTCATACACCACGGCCATTTTAAGTAAAACAGGCATAACATTTTTTGTTTCATGCTTTCAACCTCATAACCAACATTTCCATAATTCAATGCATGAATTTAACTATCCAAACATCTAGTTAATCATGCAAAAATGTTCACTAAACCCTAATTACACCACATGGCCATTTTAGGGTTATTAGATACCAAATTTTTTCCAAGGTTTCTAACCATGCAAATCATGCTTTCCATTTAACCAAAACATGATTTAAAGCATTACAATACTTAAACAACAATGAATCCATCATCAAACACTAAGGTAACCCATGGTTTTACCATTGAAAAACCAACCAAAACTTTGTTTTTCTTTAAACAAAATGCATGCTTTTTCATCTAATCAAACCATTAACAAAACCCAAGCAACAAATCAACCAAAACAAACCACAAAATTTCTCATCCTTCACACTATTTAACCCACTGATTTTTCAATGAAAAACCAAGAAAAATTTCAAACCAAAGATGGCTACCTTGATTTCTTGCTTCCCTTGACTTCAATGAAGAGTTTGCTATCATTTTTGTGAAGAAAACTTGAAGTTTTGGCTTGGTTCATCTCGGTTGCTCACGGGTTCACCATGGAATCACTTAGAAAAATTTGTCTTCTTTATTTCCTTTTGAATTAGCTACGGGTGCGTTTGTATCAACTTTGCTGACTTATGTAACAAAGAAACCAACTAATTTGGCTTCCAACCAATGAGATTTCAACACCTTTCATGCCATTTCTTTCCACATTTTCACCAAAATAAATTTGGCTAATTTTGGCCAAATCTAAGCCTTTAGATCAAAAGCATCTTTAATCTTGGCCATTAATGCCATCAACAACCAAAATTTTCACATTAAATAAATGGCTTTATGATGTCATAAATGTAAAGTAAAAATTTTGACTTTGACTTTACTATTCATATTAATTCGACTACTTTTTGACCGATATCAGTTTGAGCCCAAATTTTCCTGAAATCGTCCCGGCGGGTTCCTGAGGTCTCTTGTGCAGTCGGATCAATTTATACTGCTTCCACTTGATCAAAATCAATCCTGGAAGTTTTTCATCTTTTAGTGCACCATAATGCACCGGTTAGGGTTTTCAATGCTGTTTTTGGCACCGTTCCACCCGTTTCAATTCAGTGAATTTTATCAACACTTAATTCTTACTCGTCAGTACTGTTAGAACATTTTAATACATTCTGAACAATATAAATTTATTTATTTCACTCTTTAAATAGTACAAATTATTATATACATACATTTGTATATTTTCTTCCGAGAATACCTGAATTTCCCAGTTGTCACAAATAAAATTATAATATAGAGGTTATTCATTACATTGCTGTTTCTCCTTATTCTATTTACATATTAAAGTAAATGTAAGCAAATATGGCTCACTGAATGCTTATGTTAAAACTGTTAGAACATTGCATGTAATGGATTTTTGTATGCAAGAAGACAATGTTCTAAAGTAAGTAGTCTAAACTAAGGTCTATTGTCGATGGGGTTAGACTGAGCGTCTAACTCTTGTTAAGACTATTATGTTGTCTAAAGCCATGGTGGGGATGGTTTGTCTTGACTGTCCGGAGCATAGACTCCCAAGTAGAGACATAGATATATTGCTTGGTGGTGACGTATTAGACCGGCACTAAAGTGTGATTAATCTGCGTAGTCCGTTATAAGTGGATCAATATGCTTTTGACGTTCATTATGCAATAAACTTAATCCTGAGTAAATGAACTACTTCAGGTATATGACTTATGTACTTTGATGTTTCAATAGCTAAAGCATCTCAGAGGTAGTAAGCTTATAGACCGGTTCGTTAGGTGCATGACTTGTATATGATGAAGGGTTTGTTTACAGATATCGGAATCATAGCTCTATGGAGTTAAAGGTATCCTCTTAAAGGCATTATACTAGATGTGAAAATGGATAAGGCCTTGGCTCATCTGCTGGGCAGATGACTTCTTATTCACATATGGTGAATAATCATTTTCTTATTCGGTAGTATAATGGAACTTTAAGATAGCCTGATCAGTAGGATTAAACAGACTTTGACTTAAGGCTGATTATGGATATCATATGAGGGTTTTACATATATGACAAGGTCATTGGATATTAGCTTGTCACAGGCTTTCGTAATACGGTGTATAATTGGGGGTTCAGTTTTAGGTTTATAGTGGTGTGACTCTGAAATTAGTGATCATATGATTGAGTTGTTCGGTACAGAATGATGATCATATGGATTCACGGGATCATATGCTTATTGGCTAGTTGATTTTGCATGGATGGTGTTGACATAGGATTAGGATGGTGGACAAGATTCTCTCCAGTTAAATTCATATTTTGTTTTGGATAATAGAGTACACAATTATTCAAACTCCAAATAAAGTTGCCATGATTTTATTTGAGATTGGATTGGAGTTGTAGAAAATTATCCATGAGAACAAAAATTTGAAATACAACTTTTTTATGGAATTTGAAATTTTAATTTTGAAATTTGAAGTTTAAATTTTGAATTTGAAATTCAAATTTGAAATTTAAATTTGAAATTCAAACTTGAAATTTGAATTTGAAATTTAAATTTGAAATTTGAATGTGAAATTTGAATGTGAAATTTGAATTTTGAAATCTTAAATTCAAATTTTGAATCACAGTCTAAGTGGAATTCGAATTCTTTATGGATAATTCCACATGGTTAGAATTCAAATTTGAGTTGGATTATGGAGAGGAAAATCTTGTTTGAATCCTACTTGAATTTTGAATCCTAATTCAAACTAAAATGGCCGAAAATTGTTGAGGGAAATCCTCCTAGATTTATTTCGGTTTTGTGGATAAGGTTCAAGGAAAATTCAAGCAAGAAAATCCCAGTTGAATTTAGATTCTCTCCTCCCAAAAAGTGGCCAAAAATTTTGTGGATAATCCTAAGGGAGACTTTCAATTTTTTAGTGGATAAGGGTGAGATAGAATTCAAGCTAGAAAATCCTATTTGGATTTTGATTCTCCTCACTTTTAATGGCCGAATCTAGTCATGATTTTGGCACTAGGGAAATTCGGTTATTATGGATAATTGAGGAGATAAAATTCAAGTTAAAGGGGATGTTTTTTTTGGGTTGGATAATGCCTAAAAAAATTTGGTTTTTTTGTGAATGGATAAGGGTGAAAATCTTCTCCTAATCCAATTCGAATTCAGAGGATCACCTCATGGAAGTTGATAAATAGAGGTCCTGCCACTCCAGTTCTCTTAGACCACAGACTCTCAGGTGAGCAGGCTTACTGTTGCATAACTCACTGTGACAATAAGTTCTTTAGAGATCCAGGTGGTCGGAAGAAGACTAGCAGTGCTAGCATACTGGTCGAGGAATCGAGTACCCACACACTCTGTCATCCAGGAATTAGAGAATAGTAGAGAAGGCTAGTTGGTTGAAGCCCTCTAGTCATTCTCCTCCTACAATTGGCGTCCTCTTGAGGTATGAGTTTTATTGTTGTTAATTTACTGTATATGGCATTAAAAGATATTTAATGATCTTGAAAAATTTTTGTTCTTCCGCTGCGTTGATCTGAAGCGTTTTTACCGATTTTATTCCTACAATTGATATCAAAGCCATCTCGTGACTATGCCATATACATAAATTAGACAATTAGTTAGTCTTTTTATTTATGTATAGATTTGATATTTAGAGAGTGGCATTCTAGGATTCCTTTATGTTGTTATCATGTATTATGTACGTAGTATGTGGTATGTAGTTATTTTAATTTTTAAAATTATTATAAACATGCATGTTTTATGCCGATTATGGTTCCTTAGAATTTAGAAAATTGTATCTAGGAATTTTTATATAACCATGGGAGCGGTTTATCATCAGCATAATTTTCCCATAGATTTTAATTTTTTGTCTCTTAGAATTATTATGATCAGAATTTTTGTACACTGGAAATGGTTTAGGAAATTTTATGTAATTATTCTTGGAGGAGATTGAAGTTTGAAGATCGTAATTTATTTTTCCCAAAAGTTAAATTTAATTTAAAGGTTGAAATTTTGATTGTGTAGAAAATTCCAATTTAATTAGGATTCAAATTAATTTTTGGAGATCCTAATGAGAAAATTGGAATAAGGCATGAAAATCGAAGCACGTCCCCTCGGGATAGGCCATCGGCCTTGGTGGGGCTATAGCTCTTGTCTAGGCCTAACCACCCATAGCAGCAGGCTTTGCCTGTAGCCAAGGGTGACTGTTGGCCACCTAAGGGCCGCCCAGGCCTTGCTTGCAGCCTGGCTAGCTGCTACGCCCACCTGAACGTGCAGCCCATGGCTGTAGGTGCTGCTTGCAGCCTGGCGGCTGCTACGCCCAGCCCAGGCATGTAGCTTGAGGCTGCAGGGTTAGCCTACAGCCTGGCATGGCTGCACATGGCCTATGGCCATGGGCTGCCAGCCTCCCCGGGGGCTGGGGGCTGACCACGGCGGTTATGGGCCTCCGGGCTCCGTGGGCCGAAAAATGTTTAAATTTGAGATTTAATTTTAAATCATGTTTGATAATATGTAATTAAAAATTTTTGAAATTACATATTATTACACATGAAATTTAAATTGTTTAAAATTTAAATTTGAAATTTAAATTTGATATTCAAATTTGAAATTTGAATTTGAAATTTAAATTTTGGGATTTAAATTTTAAATGATTATTGGGATGAGAAATAAATAGAGAGATTACATAAAGATGGATACAAGAAGACAGAACGAAATTCAAGACCTAAAGAATGCTTTGGATGGAATTTTGTAATCTTTATTCTCTTTGTCCTAGGATGGAACCATGACTTGGTTATTTTTTTCGTCAATTATTTTTTCTATGATATGTCATGGATGGATGAATATGTATTGATGGATGATGTGTATGCATATTTGATAATATGTCATATAGGATAGGTGAACGCCGCTCATACTATATTGATCATACATATTTGTCAAAACTTGCATGTTTTTCAAAATATTGAGTGGGAGAGGTTTTCAAACAAAACCCACGGCCTCCATTATTGATCTATATGTGAAAGCATGGTAAAACCTCATGTCAGTTCTACCCTGACCATACCCCTCGGTAGGTGTTTACCACTACCGGTATACTAGGTTGGATCTCCTATGTTGAAAACGTGTTCGGGTGCGATCCTATTCATGACCACCTCTCGGTAGCTTGGTAGGATGTGAATCGGGCTACGTAAACAATGGTTATACACTCAAGACTCGTTTAGTTATTAACCTTCCCTAGAAGCTCTATTAACTAAACTGATGGCCAAAATAAGTGGTTATTAATATATGTCTTAACCTTGGAGGATTTAAGGGAACATATATTAATTGGACGGGGTCCATGTTCTGACTATTGGTCTCATGACCACCCCTCGGTGGCTTGGGGCAATAGGTGTTGAGAATTACCGTTGCAATGCTACATGTTTTTTCAAGTTTCATGTAGGAACATACTTGTATGTTTTATTTGCTAAATTATTTATATATTTGCTTGGGCTTTGTAATGATGCCTAGTATAATTTTATTTCAGTTCAAAATGTCATCGATATCCCTCATTTCAATACTTACTGAAAATAAGCTGAATGGCAATAATTATAAAGACTGGAAGAGAAATTTGCTAATAGTGCTCAGCTGCAAGAGACATAAGTTCGTGCTGGACGAACCATGCCTACCTTGGCCCAAACCTGATACACCACTTGAGGAGGTCCCAGTTGCCTATACTCGTTGGAGAGAATCCAATGAGATGGCTTGATGCTACATTCTTGCTAGCATGACGAGTACTTTACAAAAGCAGCATGAGACTTATCAAGTTGCTAGAGAGATCATGGAAAATCTGGAGGACATGTTCGGAGGCCAAGAAAAATTGGCTCGACAGTCTGCTATTACCAGCATTATAAACTCTAAGCAAAAGGCAGGTACACCGATGAAGGACCATATGATCACTCTAATGAGATTCTTTGCTAAGGCTGCCGAGAATGGTGCTGAGTTGGACTACAACACCCAGATCAAAATGGTGTTTAAAACTCTATCTAAGGATTTTGTAGGGTTTAAGGTTGCATATAATCTGGCAACAAGGGAGTTAGGACTGACCGAGCTCATGAAGCAACTCCATGCTTATGAGTAGATGATCAGGGATGGGGATGCGGTCCAACCCAAAGGAGAGGTCAATTTGACGGAATCTTCCAAACCTCACAGAAGAGGAAGAGGCCAAATAAAAAGCAAGTGGCTTCCAGTTCTTCTAATCCTCCTATCTCAGATGGGAAGAAGAAGAACAACAACAAGAAGCCCAAGGACCCTAAAAAGTCCAAGTGCTTCCACTGTGGGAAAGCAGGTCATTTCAAGAAGGCTTGCTGGGAATTCCTAGTCGCCAAGGGCAAGGAAGGTAAGGAACTTCATTATTTAGAAGCGTGTTTGGTGGAAGAATTGAAAGACACTTGGGTCATTGATTTGAGTGCCACTAATCATGTTTTTGTTTCTACGCAAGGGTTCATGGAAACGAGAAGTCTATATGATAAGAGCCTCTCGTTACAGACCGGAGATGGTAGTTTGGTGGTGGTTGAGGTAGTGGGAGATATCTATGTGACGCCTCCTGATTCCAACCACCCGCAACCGTCATGAATCGACTCTACGGCCGACTAAGACCTCTCATGTGCCGAATCCGGGTCGTCAGTTTTAAAATCTTTTGCTCACAATTTTTAAATATCAGGGCCTAAAATTTCACCCATAATAATTTCTTTTTCTTTAATACATTCTTCCTCTTAAGAAAACTAAGTGAGAAAGCCATCCCATATACTAACTTTTATATGTCTTAATGAAGTGCAACATAATATACAACATATAGTACATATATAAGTATTGTATATTTTGTTTCCAAATTCATTTTCTTCAACTCAACAGCTCAGTGAAAAACTTATGGCAGGACCAAGTCCACGGTGAGTTCCCTATTCCCTTGACACACTCGCATCCTGCCGCCATCCAGGAATCTACTAGACAGGTTTCTTACCTGCAACATAACAAACTGATAAGCTAACAGGCTCAGTAAGTTCAAACATACATAGTAAGAATCATATCGATTCAAAAACACTAAAAACTTAATCTTCTGTGAATAGTACTATTCACCATGAATAATACTATTCATCATAAATAGTAACTTTGACCTTTGACTGATGAATAGTAACAGTTTCCCTAACTGGTTACTATTCACTTTACCCTAACTGGATATTATTCACATATCCTTACCGAATTTACATTACTCTAACGTAAACTTCGGTTATGCTCAATTATGATTTTTATCATTTTATTGATTGTTTATTCTCTATTTGATTTTTAGTTTAGAGCTCTGTTTATGGCAGTACCGATGATTATTAGCACGCTGACTAGGAGGGTCTAAGGAGCGATCTTAGAACATCAACCTCCACAGCCCTGATAACCCCGTAGGATTTAAACAAACCTCCACCACTATGTTAGAGGGGCGGTACGCCTTAATAGTTTCATTATCATCTTTCAATTTATAATCTTGACTAAGTGATCTTATATGTCACCTCAAGGTCACTATCCTCCATTGCCCGTAGGTCTTACTTATTCTCGTTATTTGGGATATGTTATTCTAACTAACCCCCCAAATGCTTATAGGATTTTATATCTAGTGTACATCTAGTATAGAATATATCAACACAGTATTTCATGTTGCAAACACGAAAATGCTTGAACTTACTAATACTACGCTAGTGTCTACTTCTGAAACTCCTCCGTAGTTCTATCTCTATTTTGGGTTCCTACAGACATAATATTGTCTATTAATACCCTATTTTAATTATCACTTTAAATATACATGTACTTCACTTAAAAATTCAATACTTTTAAATTTTGTTTGTGGTACACGGCCTGAAACACACCCGTGTCCCAGCCCGTGTACTTCTCCGGTTTACTCTACATGGCCATGTTATTTTCTATCTTAGCTGTGTAACTATACACGGCTTGATACACGCCCGTGTTCAAGCCCGTGTACCTTTCGGGTTGAAAAATTCTTTATGTACACGACCGTGTATTTTTTCTACACGTCGTGTTCTTCAAAATTTTTAGATTTTTAACTCTAAAACCTTCATTTTGGGTCTTAGAATTTTATCTAATTTATTCTAGGTCTTTTAGGGTCCCTTCCGAGCCTTTCAGAAATTTTTGGTCAAAATGACCATTTTACCCCTCACGGGTCTCGAGATCGTAACTGTTTTGTTCTATCATTTTTTTCAATTTTTCTAAGTCTAATTATTTAAAATAATATTCCCTAGGTTTCTGTATCATTTTACAGCTTAAATTATCGTAAAATTTCAACCTCATTTTTCCCGACCCTCGATTACTATTCATCCGTCACCTAGGGTTGTTTTTTCATTTTTCGAGTGTTTCGGAGCCTCAAATGGCCCTTTCATTACTCATTAAACGTTATTTATCCCGTCCCCGACCCTCAGTTCTCGAGAGGCTCGGGTTTCCTATCCCGACCTACATTTTCCCTCGTTTCCCAAAATACCCCTAACATGATTTTTTTTTTCCTGTTTTAGGCATTTTAGCCTTTCAAGGTAGGTTTGCTATTCCTTTTTGGTTAGTTTTCCATTTTTAACCCTAATTCACTAAGGGGTCTCGGTTTCCTTCCCGAGTCCAATATTTTTACCCCTTGTTTCCCGAAATGCTCTTAAGCCGATTTTAAAAATTTCAACAGCATTTCCGCTTATATTTTAAGGTTTCCCGGTGTTAGGTACGCCTCATAACCTTTGTACCTGTCACGTACTATACCAGAGGCCTATTTTATACAAAGTTTCCAAACTTTGTATAAAAATTTTTCACATGATTCAATATTCAAAAACCAACACAAACCACAATATTTTTCTTTCAACTTAGCCTCGGTTTACTAGTTAATCACATCAAAATAATTTTTCATCACATCACATCATTCTTAGGTTTTCTAATGTATAAAACAACATCAAAAACCTAACGAAACATGCATTTTAACCCTAGCATAGCCACAGATTTTTATGCATAAAAACATAGAAAATTTCATTTTCTTTCATAGGGTTTTCATCAACATTCTTCAACATTAAAATTTTTTCATTTCTTAATGTTCATGCCCACAGTTTTAGCAAGAAAATTACATCAAAATTTTCTTGTTTCCTTATTCCAATTCATGCTTAATTCAACACATAATTGAATGATCATAAACACTAAATAAAAACATCAAAACTCATGCATTTTCCCCACCATTGAAGCCATGGTTTTTCAAGGGAAACATGCAAAATTTTTGCTTGTTTCTAAATCCTAATTCATACTTTAAATACTACAACATCAAACCAATCATAGAATCAACAAAACAACAATTTTTTTCATTGTTTTTCAACACTCCAAACCCACGGATTTTCTATGGAAAATCAAGGAAAAATGCTTCAATTTAGGAGCTCACCTTAACTAATTGTTGGCTTGATGTGAGAAATGCAATGCAAGCTTAATTTGATGTGAATTTTGGAACAAATTTTTTTGGTTCAAGGGAGAAAAGCTCACGGTTTTTAGGCTGAAGAAAAGGCAAGAGTTTGGCTGATTTTTTTGATTTTTTTGATTGAATTTTGATGCCTATTTATAGGCAAAAACCAAGGGCTTGTTTGCAATTTTTTCCCAATAATTTCCTAATTATTCAAGGACCAAAAAGTAAGGATTTTGGGTAAAAATCAAATTTTTTTCTTCTTCTTTTCCAAGTGGCTGAATGGCCTTTTAAAATTTTATAAAAAAAATTTTCAATGGCTTTTTGGCATAATCTTGGCCATTGATCATAACATAACCTAATCTAAACCATACACCTTTCAAAATTACTTTCCTAATTAAGGAAAATAATTTTGGTTTACGAAATAATCATGGTGATGTCATCCTACTATTCATATTAATTCATTAATTAATTCATGATCAATTTTTGGCCGAAATCCGATCCGAACGGAACTTTCCCGAAATCGCGTAGGCGGGTTCTCAGCGCCTCCGGTGCGATTGGTTTGTATTATTTTGCTTCCGTTTGATCATAATTCTCTACAGTAAATTTCAATTGTTTTAGTACATTTCAATGCACTCTCTAGGGTTTTTGGCTTTGAGTTCAAACCGTCTCACCCAATTATGTTCGGTAAGATTTTCCATCCCCGAACTCACACGCTTTAACACTGCCATAACATTTTTATACTATTCATAACAGTATTGAAATTATTATATACATACAATTTTAACCTACTCCGAGAATCCAAAATTCCCTGTTATCACAATCTATCTTTATTTTGATGAATTTAGGTTTATATTATTGAAAGACTATTTTTATGTTCCTAATTTTAGGAGGAACCTTATATCGGTAGCTTGTTTGATAAAGGATTCTTATTCAGTTTCTTTTTGTAAAAGAGTTGATATTTGTAAAAATAAGTCTTTTATCTGTTCTGGATGGATGGATGGAAACCTATATTTGGTCAAACCAAAGATGTACTCACTGCTTGACACCGAATTAATAAATAACTCTAAAACGTTGAAAGTTTCTCACTCTAACAAGGCGTATCTTTGGCATTTAAGACTTGGTCATATTAATCAGGATAGGATTCAAAGGTTGGTGAAAGAAGGTCCTCTAGAATCTCTGGAGGAGGTATGTCTTCCTCAATGTGAGTCTTGTCTTGAAGGTAAGATGACTAAGAGGTCTTTTGGAGCTAAGGGTACTAGGGCTTAGTAACTTTTAGAAATTGTGCACACTAACGTATGTGGCCCCATGAACACGAGGAGGGATCGAGTATTATGTCTCCTTTATAGATGATTACTCGAGGTATGAATATGTGTACCTGATGCACCGCAAGAGCGAAAACTTTGATAAGTTCAAAGAGTATCATGCGGAAGTGGAAAAGCAATTAGGTAAATCCATAAAGACACTTCGATCTAATCGAGATGGTGAATACCTCTCCGATGAATTTCTAGGACATCTTGTAGAGAATGGGATATTATCCCAATTGACTGCACCTGGCACGCCACAATAGAATGGTGTAACCGAAAGGAGAAATAGGACCTTGTTGGATATGGTACGGTCCATGATGAGTTATTCAATGCTGCCGTTATCATTTTGGGGATATGCTTTACAAACGATGTGCTATATTCTGAACCAGGTTCCAAGCAAGTCAATTCCCAAGACTCCGTATGAATTGTGGCGTGGTAGGAAGCCCTCTCTTATACATATGAGAATATGGGGTTGCCCGGCATATATACTAGATGGGGATGCGAAGAAGTTGGAACCAAGATCAGAATTATGCATGTTTGTAGGGTATCCGAAGGGAACTAAGGGAGGTCTGTTCTATAACCTGAAGGAACAAAAAGTCATTGTTTCAACCCATACGACATTCTTGGAGGAAAGTCACATGAATGACTTTAAGCTTTGAAGCAAAATGGTGCTAGAAGAGTTATCGGGTGAAAGAACTGCTCCACAGGTTTCAATCTTGGACGCAAGTCTAAGTTTCGGTGAAAGACCTATAGACGATCAACAATTTAGGGTGCCTTGTCGTAGTGGGAGGGTTTCAAAGAAGCCTAATTTCTTCATGTATGATGCTGAGGTATTCCAGGCCGAAGCTCATAAGCATGAGGATGATCTGGTCACTTATGATGAAACTATAAATGATGTTGATTCTAAATCTTGGAAACAGGCCATGAACAATGAGATGGATTCTATAAAATCCAACTCTGTTTGGGAACTTGTAGATCTACCAGATGGGATAAAACCCATTGGATGCAAGTGGGTCTATAAAAGAAAGAAGGATACAGAAGGGAGAGTGGAAACTTTCAAATCTAGACTGGTTGCAAAGGGGTACACGCAAAAGGCTGGAATCGATTACGATGAAACCTTTTCGCCTGTTGCTATGCTAAAGTTTATCCATATTCTTCTGTCTGTTGCTACAGCTCTCGATTATGAGATCTGGCAAATGGACGTCAAGATGTCATTCTTGAATGGCCATCTTGAGGAACGTATCTACATGATACAACCTGAAGTCATGGCAAAAGGCCAAGAAAGAAAAGTCTACAAGTTGCTTAGATCCATTTATGGATTAAAGCAAGAATCTTGCTCATAGAACCAGAGATTTGATAAAGCAATCAAGACATTCAGTTTTGAAAAGAACGTTGATGAATCCTGTGTTTATAAATGTATTAACTTTCTAGTACTCTATGTGGATGATATACTGCTCATTAGGAATGATGTAGGGAATTTATCATCGGTCAAGCTCTGGCTATGCCAACAGTTTGACATGAAGGACTTCGTAAAAGCTAATTATATTTTGGGCATTCGTCTCTTCAGAGATCGAAAGAACAAAATGATAGCATTATCCCAAGCTTCATATATAGATAAAATAATTGACAAATATGCAATGCAAGAGGTAAAGAAAGGTTCACAACCTTCCATTTCTGGTCTAACTCTTTCACTGGATGACTGTCCCAAGACATCGGAAGAAAGAGAGCATATGAGTAAGATCTCTATGCATCCACTATGGGTAGCCTTATGTATACTATGTTTTGCACTTGTCTGAACATATGTTTTGCAGTAGGTATGGTGAGTCGATATCAAGCGAATCCTGGAACCAAGCATTGGCAAGCAGTAAAGCATATACTCAAGTATCTTAAGAGAACGAGAGATTATATGCTAGTGTATTCTGGAGGGCACCTAACACCCATAGGATACATGGATTCAGACTTCGAGACTTGCAAGGATTCAAGGAAATTGACATCAGGATCAGTGTTCTTACTTGGAGGAGGCGCCATTATGTGGAGGAGCATGAAGCAGGATTGCACAGCTGACTCTATGATGGAGGTTGAGTATGTGGCTGTGGCTGAGGCATCTAAAGAAGTGGCTTAGCTCCACAAGTTCTTTGGAGACCTTGAGGTCATTCTGGGTATTGACTGTGACGCCCCGTGCCCTCAACGGCCCGGACCGTCACTAAAAACTCTATTACTTAACTTGCTTCTTTAGCTTTTACTTATACTTTCTCTTTAAAACCGATACTTAAACTTGCTGAATTTAATACCATAAATTTAGAGGGATTTTTTTTTATATATACGCGTACGTATTTACTATTCATGTACGTATATTATTAAAATGCGGAATTTGAAAAACATAAGGATTTAAATTATACATACACAATTATATACTTGTTTATCTGATTACTATTCACCAGATACTATTTAAATATACTACTCATACATATACTGTTTACTGTTCTAAAATACCGCTTAACCTTTACTATTCAAAATACTATTTAACTGTCACCATTCAAAATATTATTTACTCATACTGTGCGGAAGAATACTCGCAGTGTATCCATAACCTCATCCTCACATCCACCTCCGCCACCATTATCGTCCCTTGATGTTTACACTATAGGATGCTTACCTACAGCATGAACACACTCCGTGAGCTTTACGCCCAGTAAGTACAACATGTTAACCGCAAAACATGTTTACAACATAGCACATACGTAAAATCATAGGCATGACATATATCACTTAATAAATCACATACCATATAAGCATATCACATATCAGCTCACATATCATGTCATCACATAACATGTCATAACAGTGAATATAAAACTTCACATACTTTATGCATGACAGAAGCATCGTGTACTGTATGCACTCTACTGAAAAAGAAAGCATAGCGAACTATAACTAATGCATGGTCCGGTTATATTCATTTATGCTTCAAACTTCTCTTTTCTTTTCTTGTCTATTTAGGGCCCATGTGTCAGTACCGTGTGCGCGCAGACCAACGGTAACTCCCGAGGTCAACTAATGCCGAAGAGCCATCAACTGATGCTCAACTTTTGGCCTTAACTTTCTTTAACTGGAAACCCCTTCGACTGAAGGAGCCGATACGACACACCTATTTATTTCCATCTTGTTTAACTGTTCTAGCCATACGCTTTTCTAAGCTGTCCCCAATCCTACGCGGTAGGGATCTATGGCTTCTATCTTGTTCTTTCATCAATCTACTCGATTGTGAAACTATATGCTCTTATGTATGCTGTGCAGCATCGTGTGCAAGATACATACTTAAAATACTGGAAAAGCATCATTTTAAATTCATTTTATCCATACTGTAGGCGGAATTGTACTTACCTGTCATCAGACAGTTTATACTCTCGCTTTCGTCACAATACAGGTACCTCCCTGTAATCATAATGCATTTCATTAACATTCACTCTTAGGTCACCGTGGTCATTAGTGACTAATAAAAATTCTACCGTTAGTGATACCGATCCTCATCGGTACTAATTGCCCTTCTTAAGAATTTGATTTTCTAATCATTGTTAATTAATTTATTTACCCAATAAATTAATTAACATCGCTCTTAGGTCACTCTATCGTTAGGAACTAATAAACTTATCGTTGTGTGGTACCGATGCCTATCGGTACCCAACTGCTCTACTTTGGGAAATTTGATATCTACTTTTTTAATCGTGCTTAATTAATTTGTCTACTTGACAAATTAATCACTGTCTCTCACTATCCCATTCAGACTTGGTCCTTGACTGGCTAACCGACCAGTCAACTGACTGAATACCTCTCGTATGACCATTTAGCCTGTCGGGTTACCGTTACCGATGTAATCGCCCCAAATTTTATACTTAGATCACACCCGTCCCTCGGGTGGCACTATTCTGATCTAGGGGTCGTTTTCTTACATTTCGAGATTTCTAATTAGGTGGTTCACTAATCCCGTAAACGTCCGTCCTTTTTTCCTGGACCTAGGTCATCGAGGGGGCTCGGGTTTCCATCCCGATCACATTTTCAGCCCTCGTTTCCTAAAATACCCCTTTGTGCTGTTTTCGAAATTTCGGCAGCATTTCCGCTTAATTTTTGGGTTTTCGACATTTAGGAAACGCCTCAAAACCATCTAACCTATTCTAACCTGCCACGTACTAAACCAGAGGCCTAATTTTTACGTAAAAGCTCCGTTTTTTACGTAAAAATATTCACATTTCTTCACATTCTCTTTTTCGACATTTCATCCCTTTTTCTTACAATTCCTCAAGTCAGTAAACCATAATTCATACATAATTATTTCTAATAATAAATTGAGGAATCAAGGGATCAAAACCACTACCAAAATCGTTCCCGTCGGCGGTCGGGTGAACCGTTCGATCTCGATCGCACAATCTTTGAATCATCGTCCTTCACTTTTGAAACTCCGGTTTGCAAATCCGATGCCGCGGATGTGTCTGGAACGTTGAAAATAGGCCAACGGGCCATTCTTCAATTTTCGGTCTCCGGGTCACCGTTGACCGGCGTTGACCGATCGTTGACTGGCGTTGACCACGGCGGCGATGGGAGTGGCGGCCACCATCTTGAAGAGCTCGATGAGAGGAACCCATTGGTGGTGTCAATTTCACCAATCGAGGCTCCTATCACCGGAAATCAGCCCTCGAAAAGTCGGCGATGGCGGCGGTGTTGGATCTTCATTTTCCGGCGTTGTTGCCCAAAATTGATTTGGGGCTTTTGATCTACGTGTTGTTCTGAGCATTTTGATACCGACCTTGCAACTCAACTCTGCCGGAATAGCGAGATTCGACGGCGGCGATGGTGAACCTTGGGCGGCGCGATCCGGTGACTGTTGGCGTGAAATGAAGCCTGGGTTTTGTTCTACTCTTCACCACGAATCCATTGGGACCAGAATCGTGGCATTTGGAGGTCAGACGGCGAAGATACGGCGGTTTGAAAATTTCGGCCACCGGCGGCTTTGGGCGGCGCGTGCGGCGTGCTCCGGCGTCGGTTCGGTCAACTCGGCCCACCGTTGGAATCAGCTCATCGAGAGCTTTCCAATGGTGCCGGCGGTGTCGAAAACGGAGGCCGGATTCGATGGTCGGTCACTGTTCATCCTCGTGTGGTGTTGGGGGAGGAAATGGGATTTGAAAAAATTATGGGGGCTATTTTTCAATAATCCCAAAAATTTCGTCCTTTTATACTAATTTTTTGAAAAATTTTAAGATGGGCTATACTGACTAATTTGGGCGTGCTGAACCAAAATATATCAGTTTTATTTTCATCCGAGGTCGTCTCGACCAGTTTCCCGATACTGTATGGTTCAAGGTCAAAAATTACTTTTTGTGCTCAAATGACTAATTTGAGCATTCTGAATCCAAATATATCAGTTTTATATCAAGAAAAGGTCATCTTGACCAATTTCTTGATACTGTGGTTAGGCCTACACTGTGTTGACACTGTGCACGCATAACGAGACGTTTTTGCACGAAATTTCAAACACAGTCTCTCATGACTAATTTGGACGTGCTGATTTCAAATTTATCAGTTTTACATCCACCTGAGGTCTTCTGGACCAGTTTTCAGGATCTGCATGACCCCGTCTCGAAAATCGTGTCAGGTGCCCGATTGACTAATTTAGGCATCCTGAGTCTAAATATATCAGTTTTGGGGCGAGAAAATGTCGTCTTGACCCTCATCCCGATACTGCGTATCTTTTAAACAAAATCTACATTTTGTGCTCAATTGACCAGATTGAGCCTGCTGACTATTAATATATCAGTTTTATGTCAGATTAAGGTCGTCTTGGCCACTAACCTGACACTGCGTATCACACTATTTACTAATCACTATTCACTATCTGACTGACTAATCTGAGCGTTCTGACTCCGATTTTGTCAGTCTCTGGGCGAGAAGAGGTCATCTAGACCACTTTTCTCCATACTGTACATCTATTAGGGCAATTATCACTGCTGCGCTCAGATGACTAGTCTGAGCGTACTGATGACTAGCTCATCAGTTCTGTATCATGAAATGGTAGTCTAGACCGGTTTCTTGATATTGTGTGTCTCAACGCATACTCACATAATAGGGTGGACCGATTTCACTGTCGATTATCCCTTTCACTGCATGAATAGTAATTAAACGTTACTATTCCTGTTTAATTCATTCAACTGAAAAGCACACTGTGCTTATTAACTTAATTACATCATTACATAGTAATTAAGTTTCATAATTCATGAGAGTCATTACAGTGGCTCTCGACTCATTACACAGCCTTCTATACGGACTCTTACACGTGCGTGTGCAACGCAACACGGGCGTGTACATTTTGAACACGGGCGTGTACTAGTTGAGACTACTCAACACGGCCATGTCTTTGAAACACATTCATCTATCTGAGCGGTACACAACCTCTTACACAGTCGTGTACTTGACCATGTTTCTTAAATTTGCTAAAAGACATTAAATTATGTCCATTTTATTCCTTAATGACTTATTACATGGTAGGTAGGTGCCATGAAAATGGCGGTCATTACATTGACAAGCCTATCACATTTTACTGTGATAACACTGGGGCTATTGCCAACACAAGAGAATCTTGGCACCACAAGAAGACCAAGCACATAGATCGGAGGTATCACATTATAAGAGGGCACGTGCAGACAGGACAAGTGAATGTACGTAAGATCACATCCGAGGACAACATTGCTGATCCCTTTACAAAGACTTTGGTGGCTAGTTTAAAAGTCATGTAGAGGTGATGGGGATGCATAACATGGCACATCTGCTAGCTTAGGGCAAGTGGGAGATTGTTAGGAAATGCCCTAAGCATTTGAGACATTTTATGTATTTATTTTGAAATGGATAATAAAATTATAATATAGAGGTTATTCATTATATTGCTGTTTGTCCTTATTTTATTTATATGTTAAAGTAAATGTAAGCAAATATGGCTCACTGACTGCTTATGTTAAAACTATTAGAACGTTGCATACAATGGATTTTTGTATGCAAGAAGACAATGTTCTAAAGTAAGCGGTCTAAACTAAGGTCTGTAGTCTATGGGGTTAGACCGAGCATCTAACTTATGTTAAGACTATTATGTTGTCTAAATCCATGGTGGGGACGGTTTGTCTTGACTATCTGGAGCATAGACTCCCAAGTAGAGACATAGATATGTTGCTTGGTATTGACATATTAGACCGGCACTAAATCGTGATTGATCTACATAGTCCACTATGAGTGCATCAATCTACTTTTGACGTTCATTATGCAATAACCTTAATCCTGAGTAAATGAACTGCTTCATGTATATGACTTGTGTACTTTGATGTTCCAATGGCTAAAGCATCTCAGAGGTAGTAAGCTTATAGATCGGTTCGTTGGGTGCATGACTTGTATACAATAAAGGGTTCATTTACAGATATCAGAATCATAGCTCTAAGGAGTTAAAGGTATCTTCTTAAAGGCATTATACTAGATGTGAAAATGGACAAGGCCTTAGGTCGTCTGCTGGGCAGATGACTTCTTATTAACATATGGTGAATAATCATTTTCTTATTCGGTAGTATAATGGAACTTTAAGATAGCCTGATCAGTAGGATTAAACGGACTTTGAACTAAGGCTGATCGTGAATATCATGTGAGGATTCTGTATATATGACAAGGTCATTGGACATTAGCTTGTCATAGGTTTTCGTAATACGGTATATAATTGGGAGTTCAGTTTTAGGTTTATAATGGTGTGACTTTGAAATTAGTGATCATATGATTGAGTTGTTTGGTACAGAATGATGATCATATGGATTCACGGAGCCCGATTATATATGTCCAATTGGTCTCTCTACTAGCTCCACATAATTCCTTAACGGTTGGTAAATTGATTTATGTATGCTTATTGGCTAGTTGATTTTGCATGGATGGTGTTGACATAGTATTAGGATGGTGGACAAGATTCTCTCTGGTTGAATTCATATTTTGTTTTGGATAATAGAGTGCCCAATTATTCGAACTCCAAATAAAGTTGCCATGATTTTATTTAAGATTGGATTAGAGTTGTAAAAAATTATCCATGAGAACAAAAATTTGAAATACAACTTTTTTGTGGATTTTGAAATTTGAAATTTAAATTTTGAATTTGAAATTTAAATTTGAAATTCGAAATTGAAATTTAAATTTGAAATTTGAAATTTGAAATTTGAAATTGAATTTTGAATTTTGAAATTTGAAATTCAAATTTTAATCACAGTCCAAATGGAATTCGAATTCTTTGTGGATAATTCCACAGGGTTAGAATTTGAATTTGAGTTAGATTATGGAGAGGAAAATCATGTTTGAATCCTACTTGAATTTTGAATCCCAATCCTAACTAAAATAGTCAAAAATTGTTGAGGGAAATCCTCCCAGATATTTTCAGTTTTTATGGATAAGGTTCAAGGAAAATTCAAGCAAGAAAATCCCCGTTGAATTTGGACTCTCTCCTCCCTAAAAGTGGTCGAAAATTTTATGAATAATCCTAAGGGAGATTTTCAGTTTTTTAGTGGATAAGGTTGAGATATAATTCAAGCTAGAAAATCCTATTTGGATTTTGATTCTCCTCACTTATAATGGCCGAATCTAGTCATGATTTTGGCACTAGAGAAATTCAGTTATTATGGATAATTGAGGAGATAAAATTCAAGTTAAAATCCTATTTAAATTTGGATTGGATAATTCCAAAAAGGGGACATTTTTTTTGGGTTGGATAATGCCTAAAAAAATTCGGTTTTTTGGTGAATGGATAAGGGAGAAAATCTTCTCCTAATCCAATTCGAATTTAGAGGATCACCTAATGCAAGTCTATAAATAGAGGTCTTGCCACTCCAATTCTCTTAGACCACAGACTCTCAAGTGAGCAGGCTTATTGTTGCATAACTCACTGTGACAATAAGTTCTTTAGAGATTTTGGTGGTCGGAAGAAGATTAGCAGTGCTAGCATACCAGTCGAGGAACCGAGTGCCCACACACTCTATCATTTGGGAATTGGAAAATAGTAGAGAAGGCTAGTTGGTTAAAGCTCTCCAGTCATTCTCCTCCTACAGTTGGTGTCCTCTTGAGGTATGAGTTTTATTATTGTTAATTTATTATATATGGCATTACGAGATATTTAACGATCTTGAAAAATTTTTGTTCTTCCGCTGTGCCGCTCTGATGCGTTTTTGCCGATTTTATTCCTGCAGTGGACTCGGTTAGGGTGACATGAATAGTTATCGATCAAAGGTCAAAGTTACTATTCATTGATCAAAAGTTAAAGTTACTATTCGTAGGTGAATATTACTATTTATGGATGAATAGTACTATTCATAAGAAATTTTATTATTGATATTTTTGAATTTATGTGATTCATAGTATATATATTTGAACTTACTGAGCCTGTTAGCTCACCAGTTTATTCATTTTGCAGTTAAAAAACCTGTCCAGTAGATAACCTAGAGAGCGGCAAGATACGTGGTGCCAATGGGATAGGGAATTCCGCTATGGATTATGGTCCTACTACCAGTCTTCTGCTCAGCGTCAAAAGAGAGAATTGAAGAAAATGTGTTTTGAGAAACAAAGTTGAAAAAAAAAATGTATCTTTGTAAATTATGTTGTATTGTACAAAAGACAACTAAAGTTGAGTTTTAAATTTATATGGCTTTCATACAATGCTTATAAGCAAGAAAGGTATTTTGAAAAGAAAAAAAAAATATGGGCGAAAATTTTGGGCCCTATAAGATGAGAATTTAAGAGTAAAAGTGTTTTTAGTGGCGACCCAATGAGGTGCACAGGCTGTCTCGATCGACTACGGAGTCTGATTGTGACGATTTCACGTGGCTAAGATCAGGGGCATCACAGGTTGGTATCAGAGCAGTTGACCATATCCCTATTCACACAAAATGCAGCCTGCTCGTCAATCTAAGTAAGTTAGCTTTTTTTTAAGTTAGTTACCAATTTGTTTATATGAGGTTATATATGTTGCAGGATATACAATGACCAGGCCACCATATGTGCGACCTCAATCGTATAGGTCGAGAGGACCGATCAGAGTATGGACCAGGTCTGTGATTAGGCCGTCCATGACTGAGCGACTAGTATATCGACCGCCGACGCTTGAGCTGCCAGCACCACGGGCTAGAGCACCGGCACCGATTCAAGAGCCACCTCCTCGACCGATACTTAATCCACTAGTCGAGATAGATATTCCAGTTGTTGGAGGACAACCGCATGTAGGAGCTAGAGTATCAATCCACGTGGTACGCACTTGTGACGACCAGAGAATTCTAATAGTGTAACTTAGTTTAATCTAGGGTTTTTTATGTGTTCTACAAGCAAGAATGTAAAGAAACACTATGTTTGTAATTAGACAAATTACAGTGTTGATAGTACTAAATAGATGTTTTAGAGGAATTAAAATCTCCAAAAATGAGTAGAGAATAAAGTATATGAGTAAGAAAGTGATTTCGGGTCAAAACGTTCAAAAAGGAGTAGTTTCGGCATCCAAACAGTGTAAAGATAAGAATATGACAAGTCAAAGTAAGAGCACAGTAAGAAAAGTAATTTAGGGTTTTAAAGAGTTTTAAGACAGTATTAGAATAATTTGACAGTACGGATGGCTAGATAAGTCCTCTGGTATGTCATCCTAGAAATTTCGTCATTTTCGGTAAAATGATGAAGCATTTTAGGGTCAAAGAAACCAAGAGACTACCCTAGGTAAAACCTAAGGTTACTAAAGGACGAAAAACTTCGTCATTGATTTTTAGCCCAACAACAGTAGAATAAGGTAAACCGATCACACAGGAGGCTTGAGAAACCCGCCTACGCGATTTCGGTAAAGTTTGGTTTGGTTTGACTTTTGGTCAAACTTTGACCTATGGATTAATTGGATGACATCATGGATGATGTCATAATTAAGAATAAGAAAATTAGAAGAAAAAGGGTGGTAGGTAGGATGAATGGTTAAGATTAAAGGTAGGTAAGATCAAGGGCTAAGATTAAGCCAAAAATGCAAAGTTGATTTTTTTAAAAATTTTGTGGATAAGGGCTGAAGTAGGTAGGTTTTGTAGCTGGAAAAGCAGCAAAAATAATTATATTTTAACCCCAAAAATTTTGCAAATAAACCCTTAAAAAGTTGCTAAAAAGTCCCTAAAGAAAATTGCTAAAAAGCCCTCTTTTTGGCCTCCCTTTTAAAAACATTTTTGGCTTCATAAAATCAGAAAATTTTTCTGAAATTACAGCCCCTTTGCTGCCCTTTGAAGCCTTGACTCTCCACCTTCATTGAGCTTAAGTTTCTTCAAAGTTTGGTGCCAAAATCTTAAGCAAAGTCCTTCCTAAGCAAGTGTTGAGTAGCATAGCAAGGTAAGCTTGAAATTTCAAGCTTTTCTTTGGTATTTTGAAGAAGAAATCTGTGGCTATGTTGAGTAGAAAAGAATGAGAAAATTTTAGTTCAAACTTTGTTGTTTATGGTTAATTAGTTGGTAGGATAGTTAAAGAGTAATTTAGAAGCTTGAAACAAGAATTTTTCATGTTAGTTTTATGAGGAAACCCGTGGCTAAGTGTATGGGTTCAAGGAATTTCAAGTTTGGTTTAATTAAATTTTTGTTTTAAAGTGTGTTTTGATATGTAAAACAACTAGAAAGAAAGTTTGAAAGCTTAAAACCAAAGTGGGATTCGGTTTGTTTCAAGAAAAACCGTGTATATTACTAGGGTTTGGAAAGAATTTTGAGTTAGTTTTGGTTGATTTAAACATGTGTGTTGATGTGTACAATGTTTAAAAATAAAAGTTAAAAAGTTTGAAACAAAATTTTGTAAGGTTTTCTAAAGGGAAACCATGTATACCTAGTGTGAAGAACATGTAAAAATAATGTGACTTTAGTGTTGTGGTAAGTTAGAATGATGTAGAAGATAAGCTTGTGTAAGTGGTTGAATTGAAAACCAAAGTTTGGTTAGGGTTTAGTATAAAACCCGTGGCATCCAAGTGAGATTTCAACAAGAATTTTAGTTGGTTTTGGTATTGAATATGCCTTAAAAACCATGTTTATAAGTGTAAGAAAGAATGTTTGAATGAAAGAAAATTTTGATGTTGGAAACCTAGACTAAAACCGTGGCCTAAGTGATTGAAAAATAAAGATTTTGTGTGTGAATTGTACAATGAAAGTGTGGAAAGTTTTTACGTAAAAGTTTAGAAAATTTTGCGTAAAATAGGCCTCTGATATAGTACGTGGTAGGTTTAGATTAGGATAGATGGTTTTGAGGCGTTTCCTAAACGCCGGAAACCTAAAATTTAAGTTGAAATGCTGCCGAAATTTTTAAGGCGGCATTAAGGGCATTTCAAGAAACGAGCGATAAAAATATGGTCAGAAATGAAAACCGAGATCCCTCGGTACCTTAGAGTTTGAAGTAAGAAAGCAAGTCTAACAGAATAGTAAACCGACCCCTAAAATCTAAAATGCCGAGAGGACAAGAAAAAAATAACGTAAAGGACGTTTTGGGTAACAAAGGTAAAGTTTAGGGTTGTGATGGACAAACCCGAGCCCCTCAGAGACCTAAGTCGGGAAGAGAATAAGGAAGGTTTTTAAGATTAGTGAAAAGCTTGTTTGAAGCTCCGAAACGCTAGAAAAACGAGCCACGACCTCAAGGGTCAGAATAGTACTACCTGAGGGACGGGTGACAAGTAAGTAGTGTAATTGCAACAATTAAGTTGTAAAAATTTACCGAGACCTAGAAAAGATTGTTTTAAGATTTTTGGACCCAAAAAATCCCGCTTAAGCACCAAAATGAGAATGTTATTACCCCAAGACCCGTTTGGGGTAAAATGGTCATTTTGACCAAAAAGTCTAGAAAACTCAAGGGGTGTTAAACCCTCCAGTTAGCTATTTTATGGTTCTCGGATTTAGGGAACCCAGTCGAAGTAGAAAAATAGAAACGTCCCCCCGACCTAGTTACTATTCACGTGCATGGTACTATTCACATGAATAGTAGTATTCACCGTCAGAAGTTACTATTCACCAAGTTTACCAAAATTTCTGAAATGCTCGAAAATGGTTGCTAGAGCCCTAGAAAAGTCTAAACAAAGTCGTTAGGACTTTAAATGTCATCATAAGACTTTAATTAAGATTTTAAAAGCTAAAGTTCAGATTTTAGTATAATAAAGTCAGTTAATGAAAACGTATTAACTGATGACATTGTGTCTTTAGGGAACTCAACCAGAGACGGGCAAAGGAGCTCGACGGACCACAGAAGTTTACACTAGCACAAGTGCTGTAAGTACAGACATTTAATTGTCTATTCACGAATTGACTTGCCATATAATTATATTATATATACGCATTTAAGTTATTGAATTTGTGACATGATATTAACATGTTCACGAGAATAGTAAAGTAAGATCAGATAACGAAAAGAAGAATAAGATAAGTCAGATAATAAGACTTAAAAGTTAAGGTTGGCGTACCGGCCTCTCCAGTTTTAAGGTTCAAAGATAGCCTCCACCCCAGTTGTGTGGCGCTGCCTTGTTAATAATGAGGTAGTTGATGGCTTGACTTGCTACCCATATGTAGTAGTCCAGAGATGACCTTAGTGTTGATTAGTGGGTCGCTCCCCTGATCCTCTATTGGTCTGCGTGCATTAGGTATGTCCAACCACGGGCCCACAAGTGAAAGATTAAGCAAGATAGAGTAAAGCAAAGAAAAGAAAGAGATAGAATAGAAAGAATAAGTCAAGCATAGGAATAAGCAAATAATTGGTCATAAGTTGACTAACCCTAAGTGTGGTGTATTCAGCTTCTTTTCTTGTATGTTTGTACCTACTAAGCTTTAACTCATGAGTCTATTCGTGATGTAAGTAATAAAGGTAAGCAGCCAGTAATATGAAACAAGAGTCACGGAGTAGCAGGCAGATTATAAAGATGTCATGGACGGGTATGGTTCCATTTCGCAGAGTTCCACTGTAATCAAAGTGTAAAAGAAAGAAAGTGTAATAGTGAAGTATATGTACAAGATAAGACAAGAGTGTAGTATATCAAGTAGTGAAAGAAGCTTAAAAGTATGTTTTTATTTTTACATGCTTTAAAGTAACAAGACCGTAAAGTATGTTTTGGGGAAAAACATTAAGTAGTACGCATATATTTATTTATACACGATTTCAAAGAACTAATAGTTTCATCCAGTCAAGTTTAAAAAGAAAAAAAAAATATTCCTGGTTTTTCAAGTACAACTCTTTTAAACCCCTAAAGAAAATGAAAGTTATAAAGACAAGCAAGTTAAGTAAGTAGAAGCAAAGAACAAAGGAAGCAAGCAAGATAAGGTGGACGACCCAAGCTAGAGGTATCACGCCCACAAGAGTTAGTATTAGAGCGACCGGTTCTACTATCAGCCTTCCATGACATTTCAGTATCTGCACCTGCTCAGTCCAAGTAAGTTAATTTTAAATAATCAATATCTAATTAAGCACTAAACCATGTCGCTACTGTTATAGGTCAGACATAGCAACATGGTTCGTACACGAGCTATACAAGCTCAAGAAGCAGATTTAGCCACCGTCCTAGCCAATATACAAGCTAGGCTAGAGGCACAAAAAAGATAGAACTAGAGACTACAAGAGCTACTAGAACAGTGGAATGGGGCTCAAGCGAATTTTCCTCCGCCTCAAGTACCAGTACTGGAGCCACAGCCAGCTCCTGAACCAGTAGCACCACCAGTCCGAATGGTACCTGAAGTAGCAATAGGTGCCTGAGCTAGAGCCAACCAGGGACCATTGTATGAGCGATTTCGGAAGATGAAGCCGAAAGAGTTTGAGGGATCTACAGACCCTCTAGAGGCTGAAGAATGGTTAGCTTCACTGCAGACCATTTTTGAATTCATGGACCTGACAAACCAGGAGAAGGTCCTTTATGCCTCCTGCATATTAATAAAGGATGCGCGTTATTGGTGAGAGACAGTAAAGGTCCGAAGGGATGTTAGAAGGATGACCTGGAACCACTTCCTGGGAGAATTTAATAGTAAGTATTTCAACCTAGACACCCTACGAGCTCAACAAAGAGAGTTCGATGAGTTGAAGCAAAGCGAGATGATAGTGACTGAAGCCTGTCGTAAATTTGATAGATTAGCTTGACTGTGTCCGCATTTGATACCCACAGAAGAAGAGCAAGTACAGAGAATGATTAACATGTTCTGACCAAATATAGCCAAAGTCGTGGAGAGCGGCGGGACCCTGCCAACCACTGTAGTAGACTGTGTGAGTAGAGCCATGAGGACTGAGCACCGTCTGAACAGAGTCAAGGAAGAGAGAACAAAAGTCTGGAAGGAGAAGAAGAAAGAGAGAGATCTAGCAAAGCAGACCCAGAAGAATAATCAAGCTGGCCAAAGTAGCAAATCTGGTCAAGGAATGAAGCCTAGTCAGAAGAATAACTAGAACTAGCAGAATGCCAATAAGCGAAAGGGAAACCCAAATGAAAATTAGAGCCAAAATACTCGCAACACCCAGCAGAGACAAGGTTTAGAAGGAGTACAAAACTGACAGCCATGCCCAAAATGCGGACGGCTGCATAAGGGTGAATGCAAGCTGGGGAGTACCGCATGCTATGTTTACGGCAAAGAATGTGATGCCCCATGCCCTCAGTGACTCGGACCGTCACTAAAAACTATTATTTGCTTCTTTAACTTTTACTTATAGTTCTTCTTTAAAACAGATACTTAAACTTGCTGAATTTAATACCATAAATTTGGAGGGATTTTTTTTTGATTATATACGCGTACGTATTTACTATTCATGTACGTATACTATTAAAATGTGGAATTTGAAAAACATAAAGATTTCAATTATACATACACACTTATATACTTGTTTATCTGATTACTATTCATCAAATACTATTTAAATATACTATTAATGCATATACTGTTTACTGTACCAAAATACCGTTTAACCTTTACTATTCAAAATACTATTTAACTGTCACCATTCAAAATACTGTGCGGAAGAATACTCACGGTGTATCTATAACCTCATCCTTACATCCACCTCCACCGCCATCATCGCCCCCTGGTGTTTACGCTATAGGAAGCTTACCTACAGTATGAACACACTTCGTGAGCTTTACGCCCAGTAAGTACAACATATTAATCGCGAAACATGTTTAAAACATAGCACATACTTAAAATCATAAGCATGATATATATCACTTAAAAAAATCACATACCATATAAGCATATCACATATCAACTCACATAACATGTCATCACATAACATGTCATAACATTGAAAATAAAACTTCACGTACTTTATGCATAACAGAAGCATCGTGTACTGTATGCACTCTACTGAAAAAGAAAGCATAGCGAACTATAACTAATGCATGGTCCGGTTATGTTCATTTATGCTTCAAACTTTTCTTTTCTTTTCTTGTCTATTTAGGGCCCATGTGTAAGTACCATGTGTGCGTAGACCAATGGTAACGCCCGAGGTCAACTAATGCCAAAGAGCCATCAACTGACTCTCAACTTTTGGCCTTAACTTTCTTTAACTGGAAACCCCTTCGACTGAAGGAGCCGGTATGACACACTTATTTATTTCCATCTTGTTTAACTATTCTAGCCATACGCTTCTCTAAGCTGTCCCCAATCTTACGTGATAGGGATCTATGGCTTCTAACTTGTTCTTTCATCAATCTACTCGATTATGAAATTATATGCTCTTATGTATGCTGTGCAGTATCGTGTGCAAGGTACACACTTAAAATACTGGAAAAGCATCATTTTAAATCATTTTATCCATGCTGTAGGTGGAGTTGTACTTACCTGTCAACGGACAGTTTATACTCTCACCTTCGTCATAATACAAGTACCTCCTTGTAATCATAATGCATTACATTAACATTCACTCTTAGGTCACTGTGGTCATTAGTGACTAATAAAAACTCTACCGTTAGTGATACCGATCCTTATCGGTACTAATTGCCCTCTTCTTAAGAGTTTGATTTTCTAATTTCTAATCATGGTTAATTAATTTATTTACCCAATAAATTAATTAATATCACTTTTAGGTCACTCTATCGTTGGTGACTAATATACCTATCGTTGTGTGGTACCGATGCCTATCGGTACCCAACTGCTCTGCTTTGGGAATTTTGATATCTAATTTCTAATCGGGCTTGATTAATTTATCTACTTGGCAAATTAATCACTGTCTCACACTGTCCCGTTCAGACTTAGTCCTTGACTGGTTAACCAACCAGTCAACTGACCGGATACCTCGCGTATTGAGCATTTAGCCTGTCGGGTTACCTTTACCGATTAAACTGCTCCAAATTTTATACTTAGCTCACACTCATCCCTTAGGTGGTACTATTCTGACATAGGGGTCGTTTTCTTACATTACAAAATTTCTAATGGTCGGTTTACTAATCTTTAAAACGTCCGTCCTTCTTTCCCGGACCTAGGTCATCGAGGGGGCTCGAGTTTCCATCCCTATCACATTTTCACCCCTGGTTTCTGAAATACCCCTTTGTGCCATTTTAGAAATTTCAGCAGTATTTCCGCTTAATTTTTGGGTTCCCGGCGTTTAGGAAATGCCTTAAAACTATCTAACCTATTCTAACCTGCCACATACTAAACCAGAGGCCTAATTTTTACGTAAGAGCTCAGCTTTTTACGTAAAAATATTCACATTTCCTCACATTCTCTTTTTCGACATTTCATCCCTTCTTCTTACAATTCCTCAAGTCAGTAAACCATAATTAATACATAATTATTTCCAATAATAAATTAAGGGATCAAGGGATAGAAACTACTACCAAAATCATTCCCGTCGGTGGTCGAACGAACCATTCGGTCTCGGCCGCACAATCTTTGAATCGACGTTCTTCACTTTTGAAACTTTGGTTTGTAAATCCGATGTCGTGGATGTGTCTGGAACGTTGAAAATAGGCCAACAGGCCATTCTTCAATTTTCAGTCTCAGAGTCACCGTTGACCGACTGTTGACCGGCGTTGACCATGGCGGCGATGGGAGTGGCGACCACCATCTTGAAGAGCTCAATGAGAGGAACCCATTGGTGGTGTCAATTTCACCCATCGAGGCTCCTATCGCTAAAAATCGGCCCTTGAAAAGTCAGCAACGGTGGTGTTGGATCTTCATTTTCTAGCATTGTTGCCCAAAATTGATTTAGGGCTTTTGATCTACGTGTTGTTTTGAGCATTTTGATACTAACCTTTCAACTCAACTCTGTCGGAATCAGTGGATTCCACAACGGCGACACAGCGGCGACACGGCGGCAACGACGCGAGTTTGTTCTACTATTCACCACGAATCCATTGGGACCAAAATCGTGGCATTTGGACGTCGGACGGCGGAAATACGGCGGTTTGAAAAATTCAGCCACCGGCGACTTTGGGCGGCGCGTGCGGCATGCTCCGGCGTCGGTTCGGTCGACTCGGCCCACCGTTGGAATCAGCTCGTCGAGAGCTTTCCTATGGTGTCGACTGTGTCAAAAACGGAGGTTGAATCCGATCGGGGCTTACTATTCATCTTCGTGTGGTGTGGGGGAGAAAATGAGATTTGGAAAACTTATGGGGGATATTGTAGAAGGATCCCAAAAATTTCGTCGTTTTATACTAATTTTTTGAAAAATTTTAAGATAGGCTACACTGACTAATTTGGGCGTGCTGAACCCAAATATATTAGTTTTATTTTCATCTGAGGTCTTCTAGACCAGTTTTCAGGATTTGTATGACCCCTTCTCGAAAAACGTGTTAGTGCCCGATTGACTAATTTGGGCGTCCTGAGTCTAAATATATCAGTTTCGGGGCGAGAAAAGGTCGTCTTGACCCTCATCCCAATACTGCGTATCTCTTAAACAAAATCTATATTTTGTACTCAATTGACCAGATTGAGCCTGCTAACTATTAATATATCAGTTTTACGCCAGATTAAGGCCGTCTTGGCCACTAACCTGACACTACATTTCTCACTATTCACTAATCACTATTTATTATTCACTATTCACTATCTGACTGACTAATCTGAGCGTTCTGACTTTGATTTTGTCAGTCTATGGGTGAGCATAGGTTATCTAGACCACTTTTCTCGATACTGTACATCTATTAGGGCAATTATCGCTGCTGTGCTCAGGTGACCAGTCTGATCATACTGATGACTAGCTCATCAGTTCTGTATCATGAAATGGTCGTCTTGACCGGTTTCTTGATATTGTGTGTCTCAACGCATACTCACATAATAGGGTGGACCGATTTCACTGTCGGTTGCCCCTTTCACTGCATAAATAGTAATTAAATGTTCCTATTCCCATTTAATTCATTCAACTGAAAAGCACACTGTGTTTATTAACTTAATTACATCATTACATTGTAATTAAGTTTCATAATTCATTAGAGTCATTACAATGGCTCTCGACTCATTACACAGCCTTCTACACAGACTCTTACGCGTGCGTGTGCAACGCAACACGGGCGTGTACATTTCAGACACGGGTATGTACTAGTTGAGACTACTCAACACGGCCATGTCTTTGAAATACATTCATCTATCTAAGCGGTACACAGCCTCTTACACGACCGTGTACTTGATCGTGTTACACTACACGACCATGTACACTCACACGGCTACTAATAGATACACAGTCTGAATGGCACACGATCACTCACACGGCCATGTACCTGACCGTGTTACTTAAATTTGCACTAAAAGACATTAAATTATGTCCATTTTATTCCTTAATGACTTATTACAGGTAAGTAGGTGCCATGAAAATGGTGGTCATTACAACCTACCCCCTTTACAAAATTTTCATCCTTGAAAATTAGAATAATTCCGGGAAGTCTCGTCTCATGTCTTTTTCCCATTCTTATGTGGCTTCCTCAACACTATGATTTCGCCACAACACTTTTACTAGCGGTATACTTGAATCTGGGATTTGGTAAAACACGGTGTTTTAAGGAAATTTCGATATGGTCGTTTTTATGTCAAATAGGCCTCGGCATAAACGAGCCTAAGATAGGTTTTTAGGGTGTTTTTCACTCGGTGTCCAAAACTAGGACAAAACTGGGAGCAAAAATATGAATGTTGAAATAGTCTCGGGTTTTCTTAGAAATGACCCACTTAGAGTCCGAACCGGTTCTCAGACTCAACACAAAAGTTGTAGATCTTGTCAAGACCTTGAGAACTACTCGCAAGAGTCAAAAATTTGGCCGTTTCGGGCCTCAAACCAAGTTGTTTTTACAGAGACGTAAAACTGGGATTTTTACAAAAAACTAGGCACCAAGCCCACAGGTTTAATGAAATTAGGAGCTATTAGAGTTAGATTTAGGCTCCGAGATGAACACGAGATTTGTTCATCTTGTCGAGGATGAAAACTTTCATTCGACAAAATTTCAAACAATGTCGTTTAGACTAAGTTTCAAAATGGTTTTCAAAAGTGGTTCAAAAACCACCTTTAAATGCAAGCTTTAAAAATATAATTTATACACTTCAAAATAAAAATGTGTTTTTAACACTTTAAAAATATGAACAAGGTTTCCATAAAACGTCCCCCATCTTCCAATGGGGTGATAAGGGGACGGTTTCAAAATAAAGAATTTTTCCAAGATTTTGTACAAGGAAACCCAAACTTTTTTTTTCAAAGTAAAATAGTGTGTGTAGCCCGGTAGGCTACCACACCAAACAAGCCTTCGTAGCCCTATAGGCTACTATCCCAAACAAGCCATAGTGACCCGATGGGCCATTACACCAAACAAGCCATAGTAGCCCAGTAGGCTACCACACCCCAACAAGCGAAGTAACCCAGTCGGTTACTACACTAAGTTCATGTATAGTAACTCGATAGACTACCTAGTTACCAATATGTGAGTTAACCGATCAGTTGACTGAGCGATAAACCAGTTAAAGGCCGCGTTTTTGAACAACACAGTGAGGAACGATGATTAATCTGTCAAGTAGATGATTGATCGAATACGATGCGAGTTAGACACTAAAACCCCATAATAGGCCAATAGGGTACCGACGGGTCTCGGTACCCCATAGAAACGCAAGTTATAGTCACTAACGTTAATAGTGACTCAATGAGAGAATTAATGAGAAACGTTATTGATGACAGGTGGTAACCTGTGAATTGATAAAGGCATGATTTCAAGTTGCTTGCAATTAGGTAAGTATAACTCCGCCTACAACATGAATAAAATGAATATAAAATGATGCTTTTCCAGTATTTTAAGTATGTATCATGCACACGATGCTACACAGCATACATAAGAGCATATAGTTTCACAATCGAGTAGATTGATGAAAAGGCAAGATAGATGCCATACGTCCCTACCATGTAGGATTTGGGACAGCTTAGAGAAGCATATGGCTAGAAAAGATAAACAAGACGGAAAGTAGTAAGCGGGTCGTACCGGCCCTTTCAAATGAAGGGGTTTTAAGTTAAAGTAGAAAGTTGAGCATCCGTTGATGGCTCTCCGGCTATTTTACCACGGGTATTACCGATGGTCTATGCATGCACGGTACTGACACATGGGCCCTTAATAGACAAAAAAAGAAAAGAAAATTTTGAAGCATAAATGAACATAACCGGATCATGCATTAGTTATAGTTCACCATGCTTCTAGATGTATTCAGTACACGATGTTTTTGAGATGGACATGTTATGTGAAGTTTTATGATCATTGATATGATATGTGATATATGATATGTGATATGTTAAAGCGGTATATGTGATACATGACTGCTTATATGTTTTTAAGTATGTACTATGTTTTAACATGTTTTGTGGTAAACATGTTGTACTTACTGGGCATAAAGCTCATGTAGTGTGTTCATGCTGTAGGTAAGCATCTTACGGCTTAAATCCCAATGGGCGATAGTGGCGGTGGAGGCAGTTGTGAGGGCGAGGTTGCGGAGACACTACGAGTTTATCTTCCGCAAAGTTTAAGTATCAGTATTTTGAATAGTAATGATTAAATAGTATTTTGAATAGTAATGATTAAATAGTACTTTGAATAGTAATTGTTAGACAATACGTTTGAATAGTAACCGTTACATAGTATTTTTGAATAGTAATCGTTAAATGGTATTTTTAAATAGTAATCCGTAAACCATATTTTTTAATGGTGATAGTTAAATAGTATTTTTAAATAGTAACCGTTAAATAGTATTTTTGAATAGTAATCGGTATACGTACGTATATAGTAAATATGTACATGTAAAAGAAAAAAAAATCCCTAATTTTATGATATCTAGCTAAGTATAAATGGCTAGAAAGTATAAGAAAAGCAAGTTAAGTCAGTTTTTGGTGACGGTCCGGGCCACTGAGGGCACAGGGCGTCACATCGCTCTTGTAACCGGCCCACTTGGTACCTGAATTGATTTTCTTGATATTGATTGATTCCTTTAAAGCCGTTATGTGATTCACATCATTAATGATACGAATCTCGTCAAGAATAACGAGACCCGTCAAGATTATGAACCCAATAACATTCTAAAGTCAAGTTCGAATGGATGGAGACCTCGAGCCGTTGCTTCAGCAAAAACAAGAACCTTGGTATATTGGACCTCAACCCGTTGCTTAATGCGAAACAAGAACATTGGTATAAAGAAGACGCCATATTCAACTATAGAAGGGTTGATTGATAAGTTGGAAGTGAACGCCATTAAAAATTCCGATGAGTTCAAATAGTTCTTTAAAGAACCAAAGAGAATTAGAACTCTCAAATTTGTGAATAACTTGATGTGATCTGTTTTATTGCTATGGAGACGCCTATTTATCGGCAATTGTTACAAAGAATAATCCTAAAAAAAATCCGAACACGATAAGCCTAAAAAAAATCCAAAAAAGATAAGGCTAAAAAAAATCCGAAATTTGTTTGAAAATTTGTCGCAAAAAATAATCCTAAATCCTAACAGAAATTTATTACAAAAGAAATCCTAAGTCCTCCTAAATCCTAACAAATCCAGAAATCTAATCCTAACCAAATTCTAAATGCAGGAAGGTAGTTATTCTGCTACAAAATTCGAAAATCCCTGCCTAAAAACGTCTTGGGCTTGTCTTGGCTTGATTGAATTTAGTCGAATTCCTCATGGGCTTGAATTAAGTTAATGCCTCATGAATCGTGCTCTATGGGCCACGAATTTGATTGAGCCCAAACCTCTTGAATCAACCCATTAAGTGCTTATTTAAATCTCTTTGCTCTCGTTCTTGTAACCGGCCCAATTGGTACTTGAGTTGGTTCTCTTGACATTGATTGGTTCCTTTAAAGCCGTTATTTGATTCACATCATTAATGATACGAACCTTCTCAAGGGTAACGAGGCCCATCAGGATTATGAACCCAAGAATGTTCCAAAGTCAGGTTCGAATGGATGGAGACGTCGTCCCATTGCTTCAACTAAAACAAGAACCTTGGTATATTGGACCTCAACCTATTGCTTAAATGCGAAACAAGAACCTTGGTATAAGGTGTAGGAAAATGAACCAGTAAAAACGTATCAGAGTGGCGCAGCGGAACAATAAAAATTTTTAGATCGTTAAATATCTCATGATGCCATATACAATAAATCGACAACAATTAAAACTCATACCTCAAGGACGCCAATCTGCAGGAGGAGAATGACCGGAGGCTTCAACCAACTAGCCTTCTCTACTATTCTCCAATTCCCGAATGACTGAGTGTGTGGGCACTCTGAACCTCGATCGGTATGCTAGCACTGCTAGTCTTCTTCCGACCACCCAGATCTCTAAAGAACTTTATTGTCACGATGAGCTGTGCAACAATAAGCCTACTCACCTGAGAGTCTGTGGTCTAAGAGAACTGGAGTGGCAGGACCTCTATTTATAGACCTGCATGAGGTGAATCTCTGAATTTGAATTGGATTAGGAAAAGATATTTTCCCTTATCCAAACCAAAAAATCCAAATTTTCCAAGGGAGAATCTCCACAATTAAATTCGGTTTTCCTAGGATAAATCCAATCCAAATCTAAACAAGATTTTAACTAGAATTTTATCTCCCTTTTTCAACCAAAAAAATCCGAAATCTTTAGGAGAAAATCTTCTCCAAATTTTCGGCCACTTTTAGGATAAGGAAGAATCAAAATTCCACTAGGATTTTTTAAGCTAAATCTCATCTCAACCTTATCCAAAAATAACCGAATTTCCTAGGATTAAGGCTCCAAAATTTCGGCCACTTTTAGGGAGGAGAGAGAATCCAAATTCAACTAGGATTGAAGCTTGAATATTCCCTTGAATCTTATCCACAAAATCTGAATTTTTCATGAGGTTTATCCTCAAAAAATTCGTCCCTTATTTGTTGGGATTTGGATTCAAAATTCAAGTAGGATTCTAACAAGATTATCCTCTCCAAATCCAACTCAAAATTCGAATTTCAAACCTTGTGGATTTACCACAACAAATTCGAATCCTACTTGGACTGTGATTCAAAATTTGAATTTCAAATTTCAAATTCAAATTTCAAATTCAAATTTCAAATTTCAAATTTAAATTTCAAATTCAAATTTCAAATTCGAATTTCAAATTCAAATTTCAAATTCAAATTTCAAATTCAAAATTCAAATTTCAAATTTCAAAATTCAAATTTCAAATTTCAAAATTCAAATTTCAAATTCCGCAAAACGGTTGTATTTCATATTCTTATTCTCATGGATAATTTTCTACAACTCCAATCCAATCTCAAATAAAATCATGGCAACTTTATTTGGAGTTCGAATAATTGTTTACTCTATTATCCAAAACAAAATCTGAATCCAACCGTAGAGAATCTTGTCTACCATCCTAATCCTGTGTCATCACCATCCATGCATAATAAACTAGCCAATAGCATACACAAATCAATTTCCCAAACGTTAAGGAATTATGTGGAGCTAGTAGAGGGACTGATTGGACATATATAATCGGGCTCCCGTGATTCCATATGATCATCATTCTGTACCGAACAACTCAATCATATGATCACTAATTTCAGAGTCACACCACTATAAACCTGAAACTGAACTCCCAATTATATACCGTATTACGTAAGCCTGTGATGAGCTACCATCCAATGACCTTGTCATATATGCAAAACCCTCATATGATATCCATGATCAGCCTTAGGTCAAAGTCCGTTTAATCCTACTGATCAGGCTATCTTAAAGTTCCATTATACTACCGAATCAAGAAAATGATTATTCACCATATGTGAATAAGAAGTCATCCGCCCAGCAGACGACCCAAGGCCTTGTCCATTTTCACATTCAGTATAATGCCTTTAAGAGGATACCTTTAACTCCTCAGAGCTATGATTCCGATATCTGCAAACAAACCCTTCATCGTATACAAGTCATGCACCCAACGAACCGGTCTATAAGCTTACTACCTCTGAGACGCTTTAGCCATTGGAATATCAAAGTACACAAGTCATATACATGAAGTAGTTCATTTACTCAGGATTAAGGTTATTGCACAATGAACGTCAAAAGTAGATTGATCCACTCATAGCGGACTACGTAGATCAATCACGCTTTAGTCCCGGTCTAATATGTCACCTCCGAGCAACATATCCATGTCTCTACTTGGGAGTCCAGCTCCAGACAGTCAAGACAGACCGTCCCCTCCAAGGCTTTAGACAACATAATAGTCTTAACATGAGTTAGATGCTCGGTCTAACCCCATAGACTACAGACCATAGTTTAGACTGCTAACTTTAGAACATTGTCTTCTCGCATACAAAAGTCCATTGCATGCAACGTTCTAACAGTTTTAACACAAGCAGTCAGTGAGCCATATTTGCTTACATTTACTTTAACATGTAAATAAGACGAGGACAGATAGCAATGTAATGAATAAACTCTATATATAATTTTATTATCCAGTTCAAAATGAATACATCAAAAATGTCTCTAATACTTAGGGCATTTCCTAACAATCTCCCACTTGCCCTAAGCCAGTAGATGTGCCATGTTACGCATCCCCATCGCCTCTACATGCCTCTCAAAGCTTCTAGCTACCAAAGTCTTAGTAAAGGGATCAGCGATGTTGTCCTCGGACGCGATCTTACATACATCCACTTGTCCTGTTTCCACATGCCCTCTAATAATGTGATACCTCCGATCTATGTGCTTGGTCCTCTTGTGGTGCCTAGATTCCCTTGTGTTGGCAATAGCCCCTGTATTATCACAGTAAAGTGTGATAGGCTTGTCAACACCCGGAATGACCTCAAGGTCTCTAAAGAACTTGCGGAGCCAAACCGCTTCTTTAGATGCCTCAGCCGCAGCCACATACTCAGCCTCCATAGTAGAGTCAGCTGTGCAGCCCTGCTTCACACTCCTCCACACAATGGCGCCTCCTCCGAGTAAAAACACTGATCCAGATGTCGATTTCCTCGAATCCTTACAAGTCTGGAAGTCTGAGTCCGTGTATCCTACGGGTGTTAGGTCCCCTCCAGAATACACTAGCATATAATCCCTCGTTCTCTTAAGATACTTGAGTATATGCTTTACTGCTTGCCAGTGCTTGGTTCCAGGATTCGCTTGATATCGACTCACCATACCTACTGCAAAACATATGTCCGGGCGAGTGCAAAGCATAGCGTACATAAGGCTACCCACAGCGGATGCATAAGGGACCTTACTCATACGCTCTCTTTCTTCCGATGTCTTGGGACAGTCATCCAATGAAAGAGTTAAACCGGCAATAGAAGGTTGTGAGCCTTTCTTTGCCTCTAGCATTGTATATTTGTCAATTATTTTATCTATGTATGAAGCTTGGGATAATGCTATCATTTTGTTCTTTCTATCTCTGAAAAGACGAATGCCTAGAACATAATTAGCTTTTCCCAAGTCCTTCATGTCAAACTGTTGGTGTAACCAAAGCTTGACCGATGATAAGTTCCCTATATCATTCCCAATGAGTAGTATATCATCGACATAGAGTATCAGAAAGACCACTTTTCCATCCTTAATACGTTTATAAACACAAGGTTCATCAACGTTCTGCTCAAAACCAAATGTCTTAATCGCTTGATCAAACCTCTGGTTCCATGAGCGAGATGCCTGCTTTAATCCATAAATGGATCTAAGCAACTTGCAGACTTTCCTATCTTGGCCTTTTGCTACGAACCCTTCGGGCTGTATCATATAGATACACTCTTCAAGATGGCCATTCAAGAATGCCGTCTTGACATCCATCTGCCAGATCTCGTAATCGAGAGCCGCAGCAATGGACAGAAGAATACGGATAGACTTCAGCATAGCAACAGGCGAAAAGGTTTCCTCGTAATCGATTCCAGCCTTTTATGTGTATCCCTTTGCAACCAGTCTAGCTTTGAAAGTTTCCACTCTCCCTTCCGCATCCTTCTTTCTTTTGTAGACCCATTTTCATCCAATGGGTTTTATCCCATCCGGCAAATCTACAAGTTCCCAAACAGAGTTGGATTTCATAGAATCCATCTCATTGTTCATAGCCTGTTTCCAAGATCTAGAATCAACATCCTTTATAGCTTCATCATATGTGATCGGATCTTCCTCATGCTCATGAGCCTCGGCCTGGTATACCTCAGCATCATACATAAAGAAATTAGGTTTCTTAGAAACCCTCCCACTACGATGAGGCACCCTAAATTGTTGATCATCTGCAGGTTTTTCACAGGAACTCGGACTTGCGTCCAAGACCGAAATCTGTGGAGCAGTTCTTTCACCCGATAACTCCTCTAGCACCACTTTGCTTCGAGGCTTAAAGTCATTCATGTGACTTTCCTCCAAGAATGTCGCATGGGTTGAGACAATGACCTTTTGTTCCTTCGGGTTATAGAACAGACCTCCTTTAGTTCCCTTTGGATACCCTACAAACATGCACAATTCTGATCTTGGTTCCAACTTCTTCGCATCCCCATCCAGTACATGTGCTGGGTAGCCCCATATTCTCATATGTCCAAGGAGGGCTTCCTGCCACGCCACAATTCATACGGAGTTCTAGGAATTGATTTGCTCGGAACCTGATTCAGAATATAGCACGCCGTTTGTAAAGCATGTCCCCAAAATGATAATGGCAGCGTTGAGTAACTCATCATGGACCGTACCATATCCAATAAGGTCTTGTTTCTCCTTTCGGCTACACCATTCTGTTGTGGAGTACCAGGTGCAGTCAATTGGGATAATATCCCATTCTTTACAAGATGTCCTAGAAATTCATCGGAGAGGTATTCGCCACCTCGATCAGATCGAAGTGTCTTTATGGATTTATCCAATTCCTTTTCCACTTCCGCACGATACTCTTTGAATTTATCAAAGGTTTCGCTCTTGCGGTGCATCAGATACACATATCCATACCTCGAGTAATCATCTATGAAAGAGACATAGTACTCGAACCCTCCTCGTGCTGTGACGTTCATGGGGCCACATACGTCAGTGTGCATAATTTCTAAGAGCTCCTATGCCCTTGTACCCTTAGCTCCAAAAGACCTCTTAGTCATCTTACCCTCTAGACAAGACTCACATTGGGGAAGTCGTACCTCCTCCAGAGATTCCAGAGGACCGTCTTTCACCAATCTTTGAATCCTATCCTGATTAATATTACCAAGTCTTAAATGCCAAAGATACGCCTTGTTAGAGTGAGAAACTTTCAACCTTTTAGAGTTATCAATTAATTCAGTGTCAAGCAGTGAGTACATCTTTGGTCTGATCAAATATAGGTTTCCATCCATCCATCCAGAACAGATAAAAGACTTATTTCTACGAATATCAACTCTTTTACTAAAAGAAACTGAATAAGAATCCTTTATTAAACAAGCTACCGATATAAGGTTCCTCCTAAAATTAGGAACATAAAAACAGTCTTTTAATAAAATAAACCTAAATTGATCAAAATAAAGGTGAACTTCTCCCACTACCTCAGCCACCACAAAGCTACCATCTCCAGTCCGCAACGAGAGGCTCCTATCATGTAGACTTCTCGTTTCCACGAACCCCTGCATAGAAACACAAACATGATTAGTGGCGCCCGAATCAATGACCCAAGTGTCTTTCGATTCTTCCACCAAACACACTTCTAAGTAATGAAGTTCCTTACCTTCCTTGCTCTTGGAGGCTAGGAATTCCCGGCAAGCCTTCTTGAAGTGACCTACCTTCCCACAATGGAAGCATTTGGACTTTTTAGGGTCCTTTGGCTTCTTGTTCTTCTTCTTCTTCTTCCCGTCCGAGACAGGAGGATTAGAAGAACTGGAAGCCACTTGCTTCTTATTTGGCCTCTTCCTCTTCCGTGAAGGATTGGAAGATTCCGCCAAATTGGCCTCTCCTTTAGGTCGGACCACATCCTCATCCCTGATCATCCGCTCATAAGCCTGTAGTTGCTTCATAAGCTCGGTAAGTCCTAACTCTTTTGTCGCCAGATTGTATGCGGCCTTAAACCCCACAAAATCTTTAGACAGAGTCTTGAACACCATTCGATCTGGGTGTTATAGTCCAACTCAGCACCATTCTCGGCAGCCTCAGCGAAGAATCCCATTAGAGTGATCATATGGTCCTTCACTGGAGTACCCACCTTTTGCTTGGAGTTCATAATGCTGGTGATAGCGGACTGTCGAGCCAATTTTTCTTGGCCTCCGAACATGTCCTCCAGATTATCCATGATCTCCCCAGCAACTTGATAAGTCTCATGCTGCTTTTGTAAAGCACTCGTCATGCTAGCAAGGATGTAGCATCGAGCTATTTCATTGGATTCTCTCCAACGATTATAGGCAACCGGGATCTCCTCAAGTGGTGTGTCAGGTTTGGGCCCAGGTGGGCATGGTTCGTCCAGTACGAACTTGTGTCTCTCGCAGCTGAGAACTATTAATAGATTTCTTTTCCAATCTTTATAATTGTCGCCATTCAACTTATTTTCAGTAAGTATCGAAATGAGGGGTGTCGGTGACATTTTGAACTGAAATAAAATTATACTAGACATCATTACAAAGCCCAAGCAAATATACAGATAATTTAGCAAATAAAAACATACAAGTATGTTCCTACATGAAACTTGAAAAAAACATGTAGCATTGCAACGGTAATTCTCAGCACCTATTGACCCAAGCCACCGAGGGGTGGTCATGAGAACAAATAGCCGGAACATGGACCCCGTCCAATTAATATATGTTACCTTAAATCCTCCAAGATTAAGACATATATTAATAACCGCTTATTTGGCCACCAGTTTAGTTAACAGAGCTTCTAGGGAAGGTTAATAACTAAACGAGTCTTGAATGTATAACCATTGTTTACGTAGCCCGATCCACGTCCTACCAAGCCACCGAGGGGTGGTCATGAATAGGATCGCACCCGAACACGTTTTCCACATAGGAGATCCAATCTAGTATACCGGCGGCGGTAAACACCTACCGAGGGGTGTGGTCAGGTCAGAACTGACGCGAGGCGTTACCATGCTTTCACATATGGATCAACAATGGAGGCCGTGGGTTTTGTTTGAAACCCTCTCCCACTCAATATTTTGAAAAACATGCAAGTTTTGTCAAATTATGTATGATCAATATAGTATAAGCGGCACTCACCTATCCTATATGACATGTTATCAAATATGCATACAAAACATCCATCAATACATATTTATACATCCATGACATATCACAGAAAAATAATTGACAGAATAACCAAGCCATGGTTCCATCCTAGAACAAAGAAAATAAAGATTACAAAATTCCATCCAAAGCATTCTTTGGGTCTTGAATTTTGTTCCGTCTTCTTGTATCCATCTTTATGTAGCCTCTCCATTTATTTCTCATCCCAAGAATTATTTAAAATTTAAACTTCCAAAAATTTAAATTTCAAATTCAAACTCCAAATTCGAATTTCAAATTTAAATTTCTAATTCAAATTTTAAACAATTTTAATCATCATGTGTAATAATATGTAATTTCAAAAATTTCAAATTTTCAATTACATATTTTTAAACATGATTTAAAATTAAATCTCAAATTTAAAAATCAAAATTTTCAAATTTTGGACCGCCGCACCACCGCCCGTGAAGGCGGCAGCCGCCGTGGGTAGCCACCAACCCCGGAGGGGCTGGCAGCCCACGGTTGCCCCTTGTGCAGCCTGCCGGGCTGCAGGCCAAGCCTGCAGCGCCAGGCTGCACGCCCAGGCTGGGCGCAGCAGCCGGCAGGCTGCAGGCAGCGCCTGTAGCCAGTGGCTGCATGCCCAGGCTGCGGCCGGCCTTGGGCAGGCTGCGCCACCCTCGGCTGCAGGCCAAGCCTGCGGCCGTGGGTGATGTTTGCCTGCAGAGGGGCTGCCGCAGCCCTATCCTGCCCAAGGGCAGGGGCTGCAGCCCCACCAAGTCCCGTCGGCCTATCCCGAGGGGTCGTGTCTCGATTTTCGTGCCATATTCCAATTTACCTATTAGGATCTCCAAAAAATTAATTTGAATCCTAATTAAATTGAAATTTTCCACACAATCAAAATTTCAATCCTTAAATCAAATTTAACTTTTGGGAAAAAATAAATTACGGTCTTCAATCTTCAATCTCCTCCAAGAATAATTACATAAAAAATTCCTATACCGTTTCCGGTGTACAAAATTCTATCCATAAAAATTCTAAGAGACAAAATAAAATCCATGGGAAAATTACAGTGTTAATTAAACTGCTCCCATGGTTACATAAAAATTCCTAGATACAATTTTTCTAAATTCTAAGGAACCATAACCGGTATAATCAAGCATGCTTATAATAATTCAAAAAATTAAAATAACCACATACTTTATACATAATACATGATAACAACATAAAGGAACCCTACAATGCCACTCTCTAAATATCAAATCCATACATAAATAAAAAGACTAAGTAATTGTCTAATTTATGTGCATGGCATAGTTATGAGATGGCTCTGATACCAATTGTAGGAAAATGAACCGGTAAAAACGTATCAGAGTGGCGCAGTGGAACAATAAAAATTTTTAGATCGTTAAATATCTCATGATGCCATATACAATAAATCTACAACAATTAAAACTCATACCTCAAGGACGCCAATCTGCAGGAGGAGAATGACCGGAGGCTTCAACCAACTAGCCTTCTCTACTATTCTCCAATTCCCGAATGGCTGAGTGTATGGGCACTCTGAACCTCAATCGGTATGCTAGCACTGCTAGTCTTCTTCCGACCACCCAGATCTCTAAAGAACTTTATTGTCATGATGAGCTGTGCAACAATAAACCTGCTCACCTGAGAGTCTGTGGTCTAAGAGAACTGGAGTGGTAGGACCTCTATTTATAGACCTGCATGAGGTGAATCTCTGAATTTGAATTGGATTAGGAAAAGATATTTTCCCTTATCCAAACCAAAAAATCCGAATTTTCCAAGGGAGAATCTCTACAATTAAATTCGGTTTTCCTAGGATAAATCCAATCCAAATCTAAACAAGATTTTAACTAGAATTTTATCTCCCTTTTTCAACCAAAAAAATCCGAAATCTTTAGGAGAAAATTTTCTCCAAATTTTCGGCCACTTTTAGGATAAGGAAGAATCAAAATTCCACTAGGATTTTTCAAGCTAAATCTCATCTCAACCTTATCCAAAAATAACCGAATTTCCTAGGATTAAGGCTCCAAAATTTCGGCCACTTTTAGGGAGGAGAGAGAATCCAAATTCAACTAGGATTGAAGCTTGAATATTCCCTTGAATCTTATCCACAAAATCCAAATTTTTCATGAGGTTTATCCTCAAAAAATTCGTCCCTTATTTGTTGGGATTTGGATTCAAAATTCAAGTAGGATTCTAACAAGATTATCCTCTCCAAATCCAACTCAAAATTCGAATTTCAAACCTTGTGGATTTTCCACAACAAATTCGAATCCTACTTGGACTGTGATTCAAAATTTGAATTTCAAATTTCAAATTCAAATTTCAAATTCAAATTTCAAATTTCAAATTTCAAATTTAAATTTCAAATTCAAATTTCAAATTTGAATTTCAAATTCAAATTTCAAATTCAAATTTCAAATTTCAAATTTCAAAATTCAAATTTCAAATTTCAAAATTCAAATTTCAAATTCCGTAAAACGGTTGTATTTCATATTCTTGTTCTCATGGATAATTTTCTACAACTCCAATCCAATGTCAAATAAAATCATGGCAACTTTATTTGGAGTTCGAATAATTATGTACTCTATTATCCAAAACAAAATCTGAATCCAACCGGAGAGAATCTTGTCTACCATCCTAATCCTGTGTCATCACCATCCATGCATAATAAACTAGCCAATAGCATACACAAATCAATTTGCCAAACGTTAAGGAATTATGTGGAGCTAGTAGAGGGACTGATTGGACATATATAATCGGGCTCCCGTGATTCCATATGATCATCATTCTGTACCGTACAACTCAATCATATGATCACTAATTTCAGAGTCACACCACTATAAACCTGAAACTGAACTCCCAATTATATACCGTATTACGTAAGCCTGTGACGAGCTACCATCCAATGACCTTGTCATATATGCAAAACCCTCATATGATATCCATGATCAGCCTTAGGTCAAAGTCCGTTTAATCCTACTGATCAGGCTATCTTAAAGTTCCATTATACTACCGAATCAAGAAAATGATTATTCACCATATGTGAATAAGAAGTCATCCGCCCAGCAGACGACCCAAGGCCTTGTCCATTTTCACATTCAGTATAATGCCTTTAAGAGGATACCTTTAACTCCTCAGAGCTATGATTCCGATATCTGCAAACAAACCCTTCATCGTATACAAGTCATGCACCCAACGAACCGGTCTATAAGCTTACTACCTCTGAGACGCTTTAGCCATTGGAATATCAAAGTACACAAGTCATATACATGAAGTAGTTCATTTACTCAGGATTAAGGTTATTGCACAATGAACGTCAAAAGCAGATTGATCCACTCATAGCGGACTACGTAGATCAATCACGCTTTAGTCCCGGTCTAATATGTCACCTCCGAGCAACATATCCATGTCTCTACTTGGGAGTCCAGCTCCAGACAGTCAAGACAGACCGTCCCCTCCAAGGCTTTAGACAACATAATAGTCTTAACATGAGTTAGATGCTCGGTCTAACCCCATAGACTACAGACCATAGTTTAGACTGCTAACTTTAGAACATTGTCTTCTCGCATACAAAAGTCCATTGCATGCAACGTTCTAACAGTTTTAACACAAGCAGTCAGTGAGCCATATTTGCTTACATTTACTTTAACATGTAAATAAGACGAGGACAGATAGCAATGTAATGAATAACCTCTATATATAATTTTATTATCCAGTTCAAAATGAATACATCAAAAATGTCTCTAATACTTAGGGCATTTCCTAACATAAGGAAGACGCCACAATCAACTATGGAATGGTTGATTTATAAGTCGGAAGTAAACGCAACGAAAAATTCTGATGAGTTCAAATAGTTCTTCAAAGAACCAAAGAGAATTAGAACTCCCAAATTTGTGAATAAACTGATGTGATCTGTTTTATTGCTATGGAGATGCCTATTTATAGGCAATTGTTCCAAAGAATAATCTTAAAAAAAATCCAAAAAAGATAAGCCTAAAAAAAATCTGAAATTTGTTTGAAAATTTGTTGCAAAAGATAATCCTAAATCCTAACTGAAATTAGTTACAAAAGATAATCCTAAGTCCTCCTAAATCCTAACAAATCTGGAAATCTAATCCTAACCAAATTCATAAATGTAGAAAGGTAGTTATTCTGCCACAAAATTCAAAAATCCCCGGCTAAAAACGTCTTGGGCTTGTCTTGGCTCGATTGAATTTAGCTGAATTCCTCATGGGCTTGAATTAAGTCATTGCATCATGAATCATGCCCAATGGGCCACGAATTTGATTGAGCCCAAACCTCTTCAATTAACCCATTAAGTGCTTTTTTAAATCTCTTGGCTCTCGCTCTTGTAACCAGCTCAATTGGTACTTGAATTGGCTCCCTTGACGTTGATTGGTTCCTTTAAAGCCATTATTTGATTCACATCATTAGTGATATGAACCTCGTCAAGAATAACAAGACCCACCAAGATTATGAACCCAAGAACATTCTAAAATCAGGTTCGAATGGATGGAGACCTCGACCCGTTACTTCAGCAAAAACAAGAACCTTGGCATATTGAACCTGAACCCGTTGCTTAATGCGAAACAAGAACCTTGGTATAAGGAAGACGGTACAATTAACTATGGAAGGGTTGATTGATTAGTCGGAAGTGAATGCCACGAAAAATTCCGATGAGTTCAAATAGTTCTTCAAAGAACCAAAGAGAACTAGAACTCTCAAATTTGTGAATAAACTGATGTGACCTATTTTATTGCTATGGAGACTCCTATTTATAGGCAATTATGACAAAAAAAAATCCTAAAAATAATCCAAAAAGAATAAGCCTAAAAAAAATCTGAAATTTGTTTGAAAATTTGTTGCAAAAGATAATACTAAATCCTAACTGAAATTTGTTACAAAAGATAATTCTAAGTCCTCCTAAATCCTAACAAACCTGGAAATATAATCCTAACCAAATTCGTAAATATAGGAAGGTAGTTGTTCTGCCACAAAATTCGAAAATCCCTGGCTAAAAACATCTTGGGCTTGTCTTGGCTCGATTGAATTAAGCCGAATTCCTCATGGGCTTGAATTAAGTTAATGCATCATGAATCATGCTCAATGTGCCACGAATTTGATTGAGCCCAAACCTCTTGAATCAACCCATTTAGTGCTTCTTTAAATCTCTTTGCTTTCGCTCTTGTAACTGGCCCAATTTGTACTTGAATTGGTTCCCTTGACGTTGATTGGTTCCTTTAAAGCCGTTATTTGATTCACATCATTAATGATACGAACCTCGTCAAGAATAACGAGACCCGTCAAGATTATGAACCCAAGAACGTTCTAAAGTCAAGTTCGAATGGATGGAGACCTCGACCCGTTGCATCAGCAAAAACAAGAACCATGGTATATTGGACCTGAACCAGTTGCTTAATGTGAAACAAAAACCTTGGTATAAGGAAGACGCCACGATCGACTATCGAAGGGTTGATCGATTATTCAGAAGTGAACGCCATGGAAAATTCTGTTGAGTTCAAATAGTTCTTCAAAGAACCAAAGAGAATTAGAACTCTCAAATTTGGGAATAACCTAATGTGATCTGTTTTATTGTTATGGAGATGCATATTTATAGGCAATTGTTACAAAGAATAATCCTAAAAAAAATCAGAAAAAGATAAGCCTAAAAAAAATCTGAAATTTGTTTCAAAATTTGTTGAAAAAGATAATCCTAAATCCTAACTGAAATTAGTTACAAAAGATAATCCTAAATCCACTTAAATCCTAACAAATCTGGAAATCTAAACCTAACCAAATTCGTAAATGTAGAAAGGTAGTTATTATGCCACAAAATTTGAAAATCCCTGCCTAAAAACATCTTGGGCTTGTCTTGGCTTAATTGAGTTTAGCTGAATTCCTCATGAGCTCGAATTAAGTTAATGCATCATGAATCATGCTCAATGGGCCACAAATTTGACTGAGCCCAAACCTCTTGAATCAACCCATTAAGTGCTTCTTTAAATCTCTTTGCTCTCACTCTTGTAACCGGCCCAATTGGTACTTGAATTGGTTCCCTTGACGTTGATTGGTTCCTTTAAAGAAGTTATTTGATTCACATCATTAATGATAAGAACCTCGTCAAGAATAACGAGACCCGTCAAGATTATGAACCCAAGAACGTTCTAAAGTCAGGTTCGAATGGATGGAGACCTTGACCTGTTACTTCAGCAAAAACAAGAACCTTGGTAGATTGAACCTGAACCCGTTGCTTAATGCGAAACAAGAACCTTGGTATAAGGAAGACGGTACAATTAACTATGGAAGGGTTGATTGATAAGCCGGAAGTGAATGCCACAGAAAATTCTGATGAGTTCAAATAGTTCTTCAAAGAACCAAAGAGAATTAGAACTCTCAAATTTTTGAATAAACTGATGTGATCTGTTTTATTGCTATGGAGACACCTATTTATAGTCAGTTGTTACAGAGAAAATCTTAAAAAAAAATCCGAAAAAGATAAGCCTAAAAAAATCTGAAATTTGTTTGAAAATTTGTTACAAAAGATAATCCTAAATCCTAACTGAAATTTGTTACAAAAGATAATCCTAATTCCTTCGAAATCCTAACAAATCTGAAAATCTAATCCTAACCAAATTCGTAAATGTAGGAAGGTGGTTATTCTGCCGTAAAATTCGAAAATCCCTGGCTAAAAACATCTTGGGTTTGTCTTGGCTTGATTGAATTTAGCCGAACTCTTCATGGGCTGGAATCAAGTTAATGCATCATGAATCATACACAATGGGCCACAAATTTGATTAAGCCCAAACCTCTTCAGTCAACCCAATAAGTGCTTCTTTAAATCTCTTTGCTCTCGCTCTTGTAACCGGCCCAATTGGTACTTGAATTGGTTCCCTTGACGTTGATTGGTTCCTTTAAAGATGTTATTTGATTCACATCATTAATGATACAAACCTCGTCAAGAATAACACTACCCGTCAAGATTATAAACCCAAGAACGTTCCAATGTTAGGTCTGAATGGATAGAGACCTCGACCCATTGCTTCTGCAAAAACAAGAACCTTGGTATATTGCACCTGAACCCGTTGCTTAATGTGAAACAAGAACCTTGGTATAAAGAAGACGCCACAATTCACTATGGAAAGGTTGATTGATCAGTCAGAAGTGAACGCCACGAAAAATTCCGATGAGTTCAAATAGTGCTTAAAAGAACTAAAGAGAATTAGAACTCTCAAATTTGTGAATAAACTGATGTGATCTATTTTATTGCTGTGGAAAAACCTATTTATAGGCAATTGTTCCAAAGAATAATCCTAAAAAAATCTGAAAAAGATAAGCCTAAAAAAAATCTGAAATTTGTTTGAAAATTTGTTGCAAAAGATAATCCTAAATCCTAACTGAAATTTGTTACAAAAGATAATCTTAAGTCCTCCTAAATCCTAACAAATCCGTAAATCTAATCCTAACCAAATTCGTAAATGTAGGGGGGTAGTTATTCTGCCACAAAATTCGAAAATCCCTGGGTAAAAACGTCTTGGGCTTGTCTTGCCTTGATTGAATTTAGCTGAATTTCCTCACGGGCTTGCATTAAGTTAATGCATCATGAATCATGCACAATGGGCCACGAATTTGATTGAGCCTAAACCACTTGAATCAACCCGTTAAGTGCTTCTTTAAATCGCTTTGCTCTGGCTCTTGTAACCGGCCCAATTGGTACTTGAATTGGTTCCTTTGACGTTGATCGGTTCCTTTAAAGCTGTTATTTGATTCACATCGTTAATGATACGAGTCTCGTCAAGCATAACGAGCCCCATCATGATTATGAACCCAAGAACGTTCCAAAGTTAGGTCTGAATCGATGGAGAACTCGACCGGTTGCTTCCGCAAAAACAAGAACCATGGTATAGTGGACCTGAACCCGTTGCTTAATACGAAGCAAGAACCTTGGTATAAGGAAGACGCCACAATCAACTATGAAAGGGTTGAGTGATAAGTCGGAAGTGAACGCCATGGAAAATTTGGATGAGTTCAAATAGTTGTTCAAAGAACCAAAGAGAATTAGAACTCTCAAATTTGTGAATAAACTGATGTGATCTGTTTTATTGCAATGGAGATGCCTATTTATAGGCAATTGTTAGAAAGAATAATCCTAAAAAAATCCGAAAAAGATAAGCCTAAGAAAAATCCAAAATTTGTATGAAAATTTGCTGTAAAAGATAATCCTAAATCCTAACTGAAATTTGTTACAGAAGATAATCCTAAGTCCCCCTAAATCCTAACAAATCCGGAAATCTAATCCTAACCAAATTAGTAAAGGTAGGAAGGTAGTTATTATGCCACAAAATTAGAAAATCCCTGGCTAAAAACGTCTTGGGCTTGTCTTGGCTTGACTGAATTTAGTTGAATTCCTCATGGCCTTGAATTAAGTAAATGCATCATGAATCATGCTTAATGGGCCACGAATTTGATTGAGCCCAAACCTCTTGAATCAACTCATTAAGTGCTTCTTTATATCTCTTTGCTCCCGCTCTTGTAACCGGCCTAATTGGTACTAGAATTGGTTCCCTTGACGTTGATTGGTTCCTTTAAAGCTGTTATAGATTTACATCATTAATGGTACAAACCTCGTCAAGAATAATGAGACCCATCAAGATTATGAAGTCAAGAACGTTCCAAAGTCAGGTTCGAATGGATGGAGACCTCGACCCGTTGCTTCAGCAAAAATAAGAACCTTGGTATATTGGACCTGAACCCGTTGCTCAATGTGAAACAAGAACCTTGGTATAAGGAAGATGCCACATTCAATTATGAAAGGGTTGATTGATAAGTCAGAAGTGAACGCCATGGAAAATTCGGATAAGTTCAAATAGTCCTTCAAAGAACCAAAGAGAATTAGAACTCTCAAATTTGTGAATAAACTGATGTGATCGATTTTATTGCTATGGAGATGCCTATTTATAAGCAATTGTTACAAAGAATAATCCTAAAAAAATCTGAAATTCGTTTGAAAATTTGTTGCAAAAGATAATCCTAAATTCTAACTGAAATTTGTTACAAAAGATAATCATAAGTCCTATTAAATCCTAACAAATCCAGAGATCTAATTCTTGCCAAATTCGTAAATGTAGGAAGGTAGTTATTCTGCCATAAAATTCGAAAATCCCTGGCTAAAAACGTCTTGGGCTTGTCTTGGCTTGATTGAATTTAGCTGAATTCCTCATAGGCTTGAATTAAGTTAATACATCATGAATCATGCACAATGGGCCACAAATTTGATTGAGCCCAAACCTCTTCAATCAACCCATTAAGTGCTTCTTTAAATCTCTTTGTGCTCACTCTTGTAACTAGCCCAACTGGTACTTGAAGTGGTTCCCTTGACGTTGATTGGTTTCTTTAAAGCCGTTATTCGATTCACATCATTAATGATACGAACCTCGTCAAGAATAAAGAGATCCGTCAAGATTATGAACCCAAGAATGTTCCAAAGTCAGGTTCGAATGGATGGAGACCTCAACCCGTTGCTTCAGTAAAAAAAAAACCTTGGTATATTGGACCTGAACCCATTACTTAATGCGAAACAAGAACCTTGGTATAAAGATAACACCACAATCAACTATAGAAGGGTTGATTGATAAGTCGGAAGTGAACGCCATAGAAAATTCCAATGAGTTCAAATAGTTCTTCAAAGAACCAAAGAGAATTAGAACTTTCAAATTTGTGAATAAATTGATGTGATCTGTTTTATTGCTATGGAGATGCCTATTTATAGGCAATTGTTACAAAGAATAATCCTAAAAAAAATCTGAAAAAGATAAGCCTAAAAAAAATCTGAAATTTGTTTGAAAATTTGTTGCAAAAGATAATCCTAAATCCTAACTGAAATTAGTTACAAAAGATAATCCTAAGTCCTCCTAAATCCTAACAAATCTGGAAATCTAATCCTAACCAAATTCATAAATGTAGAAAGGTAGTTATTTTGCCACAAAATTCAAAAATCCCCGGCTAAAAACGTCTTGGGCTTGTCTTGGCTTGATTGAATTTAGCAGAATTCCTCATGGGCTTGAATTAAGTTAATGCATCATGAATCATGCTCAATGGGTCACGAATTTGATTGAGCCCAAACCTCTTGAATCAACCCATTAAGTGCTTCTTTATATCTCTTTCCTCACGCTCTTGTAACCGGCCTAATTGGTACTTGAATTGGTTCCCTTGACGTTGATTGATTCCTTTAAAGCCGTTATAGATTTACATCATTAATGATACGAACCTCGTCAAGAATAACGAGACCCGTCAAGATTATGAAGCCAAGATCGTTCCAAAGTCAGGTTCGAATGGATGGAGACCTCGACCCATTGCTTCAACAAAAACAAGAACCCTGGTATATTGGACCTGAATCCGTTGCTTAATGTGAAACAAAAACCTTGGTATAAGGAAGATGCCACATTCAACTATGGAAGGGTTGATTAATAAGTCAGAAGTGAACACCATGGAAAATTCTGATAAGTTCAAATAGTCCTTCAAAGAACCAAAGAGAATTAGAACTCTCAAATTTGTGAATAAACTGATGTGATCTGTTTTAGTGCCATGGAGATGCCTATTTATAGGCAATTGTTACAAAGAATAATCCAAAAAAAATTCCAAAAAAGATAAGCCTAAAAAAAATCTGAAATTTGTTTGAAAATTTGTTGCAAAAGATAATCCTAAATCCTAACTGAAATTAGTTACAAAAGATAATCCTAAGTCCTACTAAATCCTAACAAATATGGAAATCCAATCCTTACCAAATTCATAAATGTAAGAAGGTAGTTATTTTGCCACAAAATTTGAAAATCCCTGGCTAAAAACGTCTTGGGCTTGTCTTGGCTAGATTGAATTTAGCTGAATTCCTCATAGGCTTGAATTAAGTTAATGCATCATGAATCATGCACAATGGGCCATAAATTTGATTGAGCCCAAACCTCTTCAATCAACCCATTAAGTGCTTCTTTAAATCTCTTTGCGCTCGCTCTTGTAACTGGCCCAACTGGTACTTGAATTGGTTCCCTTGATGGTGATTGGCTCCTTTAAAGTCGTTATTTGATTCACAACATTAATGATACGAACCTCATCAAGAATAACGAGATCCGTCAAATTTTGAACCCAAAAACGTTCCAAAGTCAGGTTCGAATGGATGGAGACCTCGACCCGTTACTTCAGCAAAAATAAGAACCTTGGTATATTGGACCCGAACCCGTTGCTTAATGCAAAACAAGAACCTTGGTATAAGGAAGACGCCACAATCAACTATGGAAGGGTTAATCGATAAGTCAGAAGTGAATGCCACGGAAAATTCGAATGAGTTCAAATAGTTATTCAAATAACCAAAAAGAATTCGAACTCTCAAATTTGTGAATAAACTGATGTGGTCTATTTTATTGCTATGGAGACACCTATTTATAGGCAATTAAAGAATAATCCTAAAAAAAATTAGAAAAAGATAAGCCAAAAAAAATCTGAAATTTGTTTGAAAATTTGTTGCAAAAGATAATCCTAAATCCTAATTGAAATTTGTTACAAAAGATAATCCTAAGTCTTCCTAAATCATAACAAATCCGAAAATCTAATCCTAACCAAATTCGTAAATGTAGGAAGGTAGTTATTCTACAACAAAAGTCGAAAATCCCTGGTTAAAAACGTCTTGGGCTTGTCTTGGCTTGATTGAAATAGCTGAATTCCTCATGGGCTTGAATTAAGTTAATGCATCATGAATCGTGCACAATGGTCCACAAATCCTAAACCTCTTCAATCAACCCATTAAGTGCTTGTTTAAATCACTTTGCGCTCGCTCTTGTAACCGGCCCAACTGGCACTTGAATTGGTTCCCTTGATGTTGATTGGTTCCTTTAAAGCCGTTATTTGATTCACATCATTAATGATACGAACCTCGTCAAGAATAATGAGACCCGTCAAGATTTTGAACCCAAGAACGTTCCAAAGTCAGATTCAAATGGATGGAGACCTCAACCTGTTACTTCAGCAAAAATAAGAACCTTGGTACATTGGACCTGAACCCGTTGCTTAATGCGAAACAAGAACCTTGGTATAAGGAAGACGTCACATTCAACTATGGAAGGGTTGATTGATCTGTCGAAAGTGAACGCCACTGAAAGTTCCAACGAGTTCAAATAGTTCTTCAAAGAACCAAAGAGAATTAGAACACACAAATTTGTGAGGAAACTGATGTGATCTGTTTTATTGCTATGGAGACGCCTATTTATAGGCAATTGTTGCAAAGAATAATCCTTAAAAAAATCCGAAAAAGATAAACCTAAAAAAAATCCAGAATTTATTTGAAAATTTGTAGCAAAAGATAATCCTAAATCCTAACTGAAATTTGTTACAAAAGATAATCCTAAGTCCTCCTAAATCCTAACGAATCTGGAAATCTAATCCTAACCAAATTCGTAAATGTAAGAAGGTAGTTATTCTGCCACAAAATTTGAAAATCCCTGGCTAAAAACGTCTTGGGCTTGTCTTGGTATGATTAAATTTAGCTAAATTCCTCATGGGCTTGAACTAAGTTAATGCATCATGAATCATGCTCGATGGGCCACAAATTTAATTGTGCCTAAACCTGTTGAATCAACCCATCAAGTGCTTGTTCAAATCTCTTTGCTCTCACTCTAGTAACCGGCCCAATTGGTACTCGAATTGGTTCCCTTGACGTTGATTGGTTCCTTTAACACCGTTATTTGATTCACATCATTAATGATATGAACGTCGTCGAGAATAATGAGATCCGTCAAGATTATGAACCCAAGAACGTTCCAAAGTCAGGTTCGAATAGATGGAGACCTCGACCTGTTGCTTCAGCAAAAACAAGAACTTTGGTATATTGAACCTGAACCCGTTGCTTAATGCGAAACAAGAACCTTCGTATAAGGAAGATGCCACAATCAACTATGGAAGGGTTGATTGATAAGTCGAAGTGAAATCCACGAAAAATTCCGATAAGTTCAAATAGTCCTTTAAAGAACCAAAGAGAATTAGAACTCTCAAATTTGTAAATAAACTGATGTGATCTATTTTATTGCTATGGAGACGCCTACTTATAGGCAATTGTTACAAAGAATAATCCTAAAAAAAATTCAAAAAATATAAGCCTAAAAAAAATCCGGAGTTTGTTTGAAAATTTGTAGCAAAAGATAATCTTAAATCCTAATTGAAATTTGTTACAAAAGATAATCCTAAGCCCTCCTAAATCTAAACAAATCCAGAAATCTAATGCTGACCAAATTCGTAAATGTAGGAAGGTAGTTATTATGCCACAAAATTTGAAAATCCCAGGCTAAAAATGTCTTGGGCTTGTCTTGGCTCGATTGAATTTAGCTGAATTCCTTATGGGCTTGGATTAAGTTAATGCATCATGAATCATGCTCAATGGGCCACGAATTTGATTGAACCCAAACCTCTTGAATTAAATCATTAAGTGCTTTAAATCTCTATGTTCTTGCTCTTGTAATCGACCCAACTGGTACTCGAATTAGTTCCCTTGATGTTAATTAGTTCCTTTAAAGCCGTTATTTGATTCACCTAATTAATGATATGAACGTCGTCAAGAATAACGAGATCCGTTAAGATTATGAACCCCAGAACGTTCTAAAGTCAGATTCGAATGGATGGAGACCTCGACCCGTTGCTTTAGCAAAAACAAGAACTTTGGTATATTGGACCTGAACCCGTTGCTTAATACGAAATAAGAACCTTGATATAAGGAAGACGCCATAATCAACTATCGAAGGGTTGATTGATAAGTCGGAAGTGAACGCCACGAAAAATTTCGATAAGTTCAAATAGTTCTTTAAAGAACCAAAGAGACTTAGAACTCTCAAATTTGTGAATAAACTGATGTGATCTGTTTTATTGCTATGGAGATGCCTATTTATAGGCAACTGTTACAAAGAATAATCCTAAAAAAATTCGAAAAAGATTAGCCTAATAAAAATCCAGAATTTGTTTGAAAATTTATAACAAAAGATAATCCTAAATCCTAAATAAAATTTGTTACAAAAGATAATCCTAAGTCCTCCTAAATCCTAACAAATCCAGAAATCTAATCCTAACCAAATTCGTAAATGTAGGAAGGCATTTATTCTGTCACAAAATTTGAAAATCCCTAGCTAAAAATGTCTTGGGCTTGTCTTGCCTTGATTGAATTTAGCTGAATTCCTCATGGGCTTAGATTAAGTTATTGCACCATAAATCATGCTCAATGGGACACGAATTTGATTGAGCCCAAACCTCTTCAGTTAACCCATTAAGTGCTTCTTTAAATCTCTTTGCTCTCGCTCTTGTAACCGACCCAATTGGTACTTGAATTAGTTCCCCTTGACGTTGATTGGTTCCTTTAAAGCCGTTATTTGATTCACATCATTAATGATGTGAACAACGTCAAGAATAAGGAGATCCGTCAAGACTATGAACCCAAGAACGTTCCAAAGTCAGGTTCAAACGGATGGAGACCTCGACCTGTTGCTTCAGCAAAAACAAGAACTTTGGTATATTGGGCCTGAACCCGTTTCTTAATGTGAAACAGGAACCTTGGTATATTGGACCTGAACCCATTGCTTAATGCGAAATAAAAACCTTGGTAGAAGGAAGATGCCACATTCAACTATGGAAGGGTTGATTGATAAGTCAGAACTGAACGCCAAGGAAAATTCCAATGAGTTCAAATAGTTCTTCAAAGAACCAAAGAGAGTTAGAACTCTCAAATTTGTGAGTAAACTGATGTGATATGTTTTATTGCTATGGAGACGCCTATTTATTGGCAATTGTTACAAAGAATAATCCTAAAAAAAATTTGAAAAAGATAAGCCTAAAAAAAAATCCAAAATTTGTTGCAAAAAATAATCCTAAATCCCAATTGAAATTTGTTACAAAAGATAATCTTAAGTCCTCCTAAATCCTAACAAATCCATAAATCTAATCCTAACCAAATTCATAAATGTAGGAAGGCAGTTAATCTGCCACAAAACTCGAAAATCCCTGGCTAAAAACGTCTTGGGCTCGTCTTAATTTGATTGAATTTAGCTGAATTCCTCACGGGCTTGAATTAAGTTAATGCATCATGAATCATGATCAATGGCCAGTGAATTTGATCGAGCCCAAACCATTTCAATCAACCCATTAAGTGCTTCTTTAAATCCCTTTGCTTTCACTCTTGTAACCGACCCAATTGGTACTCGAATTGGTTCCCTTGACGTTGATTGGTTCCTTTAAAGCCGTTATTTGATTCACATAATTAATGATACGAACATCGTCAAGACTAACGAGATCCGTCAAGATTATGAACCCCAGAATGTTCCGAAGTCAGGTTCGAATGGATGGAGACCTCGACACGTTACTTCAGCAAAAACAAGAACCTTGGCATATTGGACCTGAACCCATTGCATAATGCAAAACAAGAACCTTGGTATAAGGAAGACGCCACAATCAACTATGGAAGGGTTGATTGATAAGTCGGAAGTGAACGCCATGGAAAATTTCGATGAGTTTAAATAGTTCTTCATAAAACCATAGAGAATTAGAACTCTCAAATTTGTGAATAAACTGATGTGATCTATTTTATTGCTATGGAGATGCCTATTTATAGGCAATTGTTACAAAAAATAATCCTAAAAAAATCTGAAAAAGATAAGCCTAAAAAAAATCTGAAATTTGTTTGAAAATTTGTTGCAAAAGATAATCCTAAATCCTAACTGAAATTTGTTCCAAAAGATAATCCTAAGTTCTCCTAAATCTTAATAAATCTGAAAATCTAATCCTAACTAAATTCGTAAATGTAGTAAGGTAGTTATTCTACCACAAAATTCGAAAATCCCTAGCTAAAAACGTCTTGGGCTTGTCATGGCATGATTGAATTTAGCTGAATTTCCTCATGGGCTTAGATTAAGTTAATGCACCATGAATCATGCTCAATGGGCCGCGAATTTGATTGAGCCCAAACCTCTTCAATTAACCCATTAAGTACTTCTTTAAATCTCTTTGCTCTCGCTCTTGTAACCGACCCAATTGGTACTCAAATTGGTTCCCTTGACGTTAATTGGTTCCTCTAAAGCCGTTATTCGACTCACATAATTAATGATACGAACGTCGTCAAGAATAAGGAGATCCGTCAAGATTATGAACCTAAGAACGTTCCAAATTCCGGTTCGAACGGATGGAGACCTCGACCTGTTGCTTCAACAAAAACAAGAACTTTGGTATATTGGACCTGAACCCATTGCTTAATGCGAAACAAGAACCTTGGTATATTGGACCTGAACCCATTGCTTAATGCGAAATAAGAACCTTGGTATAAGGAAGACGCCACATTCAACTATGGAAGGGTTGATTGATAAGTCAGAAGTGAACGCCAAGGAAAATTCTAATGAGTTCAAATAGTTTTTCAAAGAACCAAAGAGAGTTAGAACTCTCAAATTTGTGAATAAATAGATGAGATCTATTTTATTGCTATGGAGACACCTATTTATAGGCAATTGTTACAAAGAATAATCCTAAAAAAATTCTGAAAAAGATAAGCCTAAAAAAAATCCAAAATTTGTTGTAAAAGTTAATCCGAAATCCTAATTGAAAGTTGTTACAAAAGATAATCTTAAGTCCTGCTAAATCCAAACAAATCTGGAAATCTAATCCTAACCAAATTCGTAAATGTAGGAACGTAGTTAATCTGCCACAAAACTTGAAAATCCCTGGCTAAAAACGTCTTGGGCTCGTCTTGGGTTGATTGAATTTAGCTGAATTCCTCATGAGCTTGAATTAAGTTAATGCATCATGAATCATGATCAATGGCCCGTGAATTTGATTGAGCCCAAACCTCTTCAATCAACCCATCAAGTGTTTCTTTAAATCTCTTTGCTCTCACTCTTATAACCAACCCAATTGGTACTCGAATTGGTTCCCTTGACGTTGATTGGTTCCTTTAAAGCTGTTATTTGATTCACATAATTAATGATACAAACGTCGTCAAGAATAACGAGATCCGTCAAGATTATGAACCCTAGAACATTCCAAAGTCCGGTTCGAATGGATGGAGTGTAATGACCGTCATTTTTACGGCACCTACTTACCATGTAATAAGTCATTAAGGAATAAAATGGACATAATTTAATGTCTTTTAGTGCAAATTTAAGTAACATGGTCAGGTACACAACCGTGTGAGTGACCGTGTGCCATTCGGACTGTGTATCTATTAATAGCCGTGTGAGTGTACATAGTCGTGTAGTGTAACACGGTCAAGTACACGATCGTGTAAGAGGTTGTGTACCGCTCAGATAGATGAATGTATTTCAAAGACATGGTCGTGTTGAGTAGTCTCAACTAGTACATGTCTGTGTCTGAAATGTACACGCCCGTGTTGTGTTGCACACGCACGTGTAAGAGTCCGTGTAGAAGGCTGTGTAATGAGCCGAGAGCCACTGTAATGACTCTCATGAATTATGAAACTTAATTACTATGTAATGATGTAATTAAGTTAATAAGCACAGTGTGCTTTTCAGTTGAATGAATTAAACGGGTATAGTGACGTTTAATTACTATTTATGCAGTGAAAGGGGCAACCGACAGTGAAATCGGTCCACCCTATTATGTGAGTATGCGTTGAGGCACGCAATATCAAGAAACCGGTCTAGACGACCATTTCATGATACAGAACTGATGAGCTAGTCATCAGTACGCTCAGACTGGTCATCTGAGCGCAGCAGTGATAATTGCCCTAATAGATGTACAGTATCGAGAAAAGTGGTCTAGATGACCTCTTCTCGCCTAGAGACTGACAAAATCGGAGTCAAAACGCTCAGATTAGTCAGTCAGATAGTGAATAGTGACTAGTGAACAGTGTCATACGCGGTGTCAGGTTAGTGGCCAAGACGGCCTTAATCTGGCATAAAATTGATATATTAAGAGTCAGCAGGTTCAATCTGGTCAAATGAGCACAAAATGTAGATTTTATTTAAAATATACGCAGTATCGGGATAAGGGTCAAGACAACCTTTTCTCCCCCCGAAACTGATATATTTAGACTCAGGACACCCAAATTAGTCAATCGGGCACCTGACACGTTTTTCAAGATGGGGTCATACAGATCCCGAAAACTGGTCTAGAAGACCTCAGATGGACGTAAAACTGATAAATTTGACATCAGCACGTCCTAATTAGTCAAGAGAGACTGTGTTTGAAATTTCACGTGAAAACGCCTCGTTATGCGTGCACAGTGTCAACACAGTGTAGGCCTAACCACAGTATCAAGAAATTGGTCAAGATGACCTTTTCTTGATATAAAACTGATATATTTGGAATCAGAATGCTCAAATTAGTCATTTGAGCACAAAAAGTAATTTTTGACCGGGAACCATGCAGTATCGGGAAACTGGTCGAGACGACCTCGGATGAAGATAAAACTGATATATTTGGGTTCAGCACGCCCAAATTAGTCAGTATAGCCTATCTCAAAATTTTTCAAAAAATTAGTATAAAAGGACGAAATTTTTGGGACTATTGAAAAATAGCCCCCATAATTTTTCCAAATCCCATTTCCTCCCCTAACACCACACGAGGATGAACAGTGACCGACCATCGAATCCGGCCTCCGTTTTCGACACCGCTGGCACCATTGGAAAGCTCTAGACGAGCTGAGTCCAATGGTGTGCCGAGTCGACGGAACCGACGTCGGAGCACGCCGCACGCGCCGCCCAAAGCTGCCGGTGGCCGAATTTTTCAAACCACCGTATCTCCGCTGTCCAACGTCCAAATGCCACGATTCCGGTCCCAATGGATTCGTGGTGAAGAGTAGAACAAAACTCAAGCTTCATTTCACGTCAATGGCCGCCGGATCGCGCCGTCTAAGGTTCGCCGTCGCCGTCGCCATCGCCGCTGTCGAATCTCGCTATTTCGGCAGAGTTGAGTTGCAAGGTCGGTATCAAAATGCTCAGAACAACACGCAGATCAAAAGTCCCAAATCAGTTTTGGGCAACAACGCGGGAAAATGAAGATCCAACACCGTCGACGTTGTCGACTTTTCGAGGGCCGATTTCCGGTGATAGGAGTCTCGATTGGTGAAATTGACACCACCAATGGGTTCCTCTCGTCGAGCTCTTCAAGATGGTGGTCGCCACTCCCATCGCCGCCGTGGTCAACAGCCGGTCAACACCGGTCAACGGCAGTCAATGCCGGTCAACGGCGACCCGGAGACCGAAAATTGAAGAATGGCCTGTTGGCCTATTTTTGACGTTCCGGACACATCCGTGGCATCGGATTTGCAAACTGGAGTTTCAAAAGTGGAGAACGATGATTCAAAGATTGTGCAATCGAGATCGAACGGTTCACCTGACCGCCGATAGGAACGATTTTGGTAGTGGTTTTGATCCCTTGATTCCTCAATTTATTATTAGAAATAATTATGTATGAATTATGGTTTACTGACTTGAGGAATTGTAAGAAAAATGGATGAAATGTCGAAAAAGAGAATGTGAGAAAATGTGAATATTTTTACGTAAAAAGCAGAGCTTTTACGTAAAAATTAGGCCTCTGGTTTAGTACGTGGTAGGTTAGAATATGTTAGATGGTTTTGAGGTGTTTCCTAAACGCCGGAAAACCCAAAAATTAAGCGGAAATGCTGCCGAAATTTCTAAAACAGCACAAAGGGGTATTTTAGGAAAATAGGGGTGAATATGTGATCGGGATGGAAACCCGAGCCCCCTTGATGACCTAGGTCCAGGAAAGAAGGACGGATATTTACAGGATTAGTGAACTGCCCAATTAGAAATCTCGAAATGTAAGAAAACAACCCCTAGATCAGAATAGTGCCACCCGAGGGACGGGTGTGATCTAAGTATAAAATTTGGGGCGATTACATCGGTAACGGTAACCCAACAGGCTAAATGGTCATACAAGAGGTATTCAGTCAGTTGACTGGTCGGTTAGCCAGTCAAGGACCAAGTCGGAATGGGATAGTGAGAGACAGTGATTAATTTGTCAAGTAGACAAATTAATCAAGCACGATTAAAAATTAGATATCAAATTTCCCAAAGTAGAGCAGTTGGGTACCGATAGGCATCGGTACCACACAACGATAAGTTTATTAGTTCCTAACGATAGAGTGACCTAAGAGCGATGTTAATTAATTTATTGGGTAAATAAATTAATTAACAATGATTAGAAAATCAAATTCTTAAGAAGAGGGCAATTAGTACCGACAAGGATCGATATCACCAACGATAGAGTTTTTATTAGTCACTAATGACCACAGTGACCTAAGAGTAAATGTTAACGAAATGTATTATGATTACAGGGAGGTACCTGTATTGTGACGAAGGCGAGAGTATAAACTGTCTGATGACAGGTAAGTACAACTCCGCCTACAGCATGGATAAAATGAATTTAAAATGATGCTTTTCTAGTACTTTAAGTATGTATCTTGCACACGATGCTACCCAGCATACATAAGAGCATATAGTTTCACAATCGAGTAGATTGATGAAAGAACAAGTTAGAAGCCATAGATCCCTACCGCGTAGGATTGGGGACAGCTTAAAGAAGCGTATGGCTAGAACAGTTAAACAAGATGGAAATAAATAGGTGTGTCATACCGGCTCCTTCAGTCAAAGGGGTTTCCAGTTAAAGAAAGTTAAGGCCAAAAGTTGAGCATCAGTTGATGGCTCTTCGGCATTAGTTGACCTCGGTCGTTACCGTTGGTCTGCGCGTACACGGTACTGACACATGGGCCCTAAATAGACAAGAAAAGAAAAGAGAAGTTTGAAGTATAAATGAACATAACCGGACCATGCATTAGTTATAGTTCGCTATGCTTTCTTTTTCAGTATAATGCATACAGTACACGATTCTTCTGTCATGCATAAAGTATGTGAAGTTTTATATTCAGTGTTATGACATGTTATGTGATGACATGATATGTGAGCTGATATGTGATATGCTTAAATGGTATGTGATTTATTAAGTGATATATGTCATGCTTAGGATTTTAAGTATGTACTATATTTTAAACATGTTTTGCGGTTAACATGTTGTACTTACTGGGCGTAAAGCTCACGGAGTGTGTTCATGCTGTAGGTAAGTTTCCTATAGCACAAACACCAAGGGACGATGATGGCGGCAGAGGTGGATGTGAGGATGAGGTTATGGATGCACTGCGAGTATTCTTCCGTACAGTATGAGTAAATAGTATTTTGAACGGTGACAGTTAAATAGTATTTTGAATAGTAAAGATTAATTGGTATTTTGGAACAGTAAACAGTATATGTATGAATAGTATATTTAAATAGTGTCTGGTGAATATTAATCAAATAAACAAGTATATAAGTGTGTATGTATAATTGAAATCCTTATGTTTTTCAAATTCCGCATTTTAATAGTATACGTATGTGAATAGTAAATACGTACGCGTATATTAAAAAAAATCCCTCTAAATTTATGGTATTAAATTCAGCAAGTTTAAGTATCAGTTTTAAAGAGGAAGTATAAGTAAAAGCTAAAGAAGCAAGTAATAGAGTTTACAGTGACGGTCCGGGCCACTGAGGGCACGGGGCGTCACATGGAGACCACGACCCGTTGCTTCAGCAAAAACAAGAACCTTGGTATATTGGACCTGGACCCGTTGCTTAATGCGAAACAAGAACCTTGGTATAAAGAAGACACCACAATCAACTATGGAAGGGTTGATTGATAAGTCGGAAGTGAATGCCATGGAAAATTCCGATGAGTTCAAATAGTTCCTTATAAAACCAAAGAGAATTAGAACTCTCAAATTTGTGAATAAACTGATGTGATCTGTTTTATTGCTATGGAGACGCCTATTTATAGGCAATTGTTACAAAGAATAATCCTAAAAAAAATCTGTAAAAGATAAGCCTTAAAAAAATCTAAAATTTGTTTGAAAATTTGTTACAAAAGATAATCCTAAATCCTAACTAAAATTTGTTACAAAAGATAATCCTAAGTTCTCCTAAATCCTAACAAATCCGGAAATCTAATCCTAACTAAATTCGTAAATGTAGTGAGGTAGTTATTCTACCACAAAATTTGAAAATCCCTAGCTAAAAACGTCTTGGGCTTGTCTTGGCATGATTGAATTTAGCTGAATTCCTTCATGGGCTTGAATTAAGTTAATGCCTCATGAATCGTGCTCTATGGGCCACGAATTTGATTGAGCCCAAACCTCTTGAATCAACCCATTAAGTGCTTATTTAAATCTCTTTGCTCTCGTTCTTGTAACCGGCCCAATTGGTACTTGAGTTGGTTCTCTTGACATTGATTGGTTCCTTTAAAGCCGTTATTTGATTCACATCATTAATGATACGAACCTTCTCAAGGGTAACGAGGCCCGTCAGGATTATGAACCCAAGAATGTTCCAAAGTCAGGTTCGAATGGATGGAGACGTCGTCCCATTGCTTCAACTAAAACAAGAACCTTGGTATATTGGACTTGAACCCGTTGCTTAATGTGAAATAAGAACCTTGGTACAAGGAAGACGCCACTATCAACAATGGAAGGGTTGATTGATAAGTCAGAAGTAATGTAGGAAAATAAATCGGTAAAACCGTATCAGAGTGGCGCAGCGGAACAATAAAAATTTTTAGATCGTTAAATATCTCATGATGCCATACACAATAAACCAACAACAATTAAAACTCATACCTCAAGGATGCCAATCTTGCAGGAGGAGAATGACCGGAGGCTTCAACCAACTAGCCTTCTCTACTATTCTCCAATTCCCGAATGGCTGAGTGTGTGGGCACTCTGAACCTCGATCGGTATGCTAGCACTGCTAGTCTTCTTCCGACCACCCAGATCTCTAAAGAACTTTATTGTCACGATGAGCTGTGCAACAATAAGCCTGCTCACCTTAGAGTCTGTGGTCTGAGAGAACTGGAGTGGCAGGACCTCTATTTATAGACCTGCATGAGGTGAATCTCTGAATTTGAATTGGATTAGGAAAAGATATTTTCCCTTATCCAAACCCATAAAATCCGAATTTTTCCAAGGGAAAATCCTAACAATAAATTCGGTTTTACTAGGATAAATCCAATCAAATCTAAACAAGATTTTAACTAGAATTTTTATCTCCCTTTTTCAACAAAAAATCAGAATTTCACAAGGAGAAAATCCTCCAAAAAATTTCGGCCATTATGGATAAGGGAGAATCAAAAATTCCACTAGGATTTTCAACCTAAATCTCATCTCAACCTTATCCAAAAAATAACCGAATTTCCTAGGATAAAGGCTCCAAAATTTTGGCCACTTTTAGGGAGGAGAGAATCCAAATTCAATTAGGATTGAAGCTTGAATTTACCCTTGAATCTTATCCACAAAATCCGAAATCTTTCATGAGGATTATCCTCAAAAATTTCGTCCCTTATTTGTTGGGATTTGGATTCAAAATTCAATTAGGATTCTAACAAGATTATCCTCTCCAAATCCAACTCAAATTCGAATTTCAAACCTTGTGGATTTTCCACAACAAATTCGAATCCTACTTGGACTGTGATTCAAAATTTGAATTTCAAATTTCAAATTCAAATTTCAAATTTCAAATTTCAAATTTCAAATTTCAAATTTAAATTTCAAATTCAAATTTCAAATTCGAATTTCAAATTCAAATTTCAAATTCAAAATTCAAAATTCAAATTTTAAAATTCAAATTTCAAATTCCACAAAACGGTTGTGTTTCATATTCTTGTTCTCATGGATAATTTTCTACAACTCCAATCCAATCTCAAATAAAATCATGGCAACTTTATTTGGAGTTCGAATAATTGTGTACTCTATTATCCAAAACAAAATCTGAATCCAACCGGAGAGAATCTTGTCTACCATCCTAATCCTGTGTCATCACCATCCATGCATAATAAACTAGCCAATAGCATACACAAATCAATTTGCCAAACGTTAAGGAATTATGTGGAGCTAGTAGAGGGACTGATTGGACATATATAATCGGGCTCCTGTGATTCCATATGATCATCATTATGTACCGAACAACTCAATCATATGATCACTAATTTCAGAGTCACACCACTATAAACCTGAAACTGAACTCCCAATTATATACCATATTACGTAAGCCTGTGACGAGCTACCATCCAATGACCTTGTCATATATGCAAAACCCTCATATGATATCCATGATCAGCCTTAGGTCAAAGTCCGTTTAATCCTACTGATCAGGCTATCTTAAAGTTCCATTATACTATCGAATCAAGAAAATGATTATTCACCATATGTGAATAAGAAGTCATCCGCCCAGCAGACGACCCAAGGCCTTGTCCATTTTCACATTCAGTATAATGCCTTTAAGAGGATACCTTTAACTCCTCAGAGCTATGATTCCGATATCTGCAAACAAACCCTTCATCGTATACAAGTCATGCACCCAACGAACCGGTCTATAAGCTTACTACCTCTGAGACGCTTTAGCCATTGGAACATCAAAGTACATAAGTCATATACATAAAGTAGTTCATTTACTCAGGATTAAGGATATTGCACAATGAACGTCAAAAGCAGATTGATCCACTCATAGCGGACTACGTAGATCAATCATGCTTTAGTCCCGGTCTAATATGTCACCACCGAGCAACATATCCATGTCTCTACTTGGGAGTCCAGCTCCAGACAGTCAAGACAGACTGTCCCCTCCAAGGCTTTAGACAACATAATAGTCTTAACATGAGTTAGATGCTCGGTCTAACCCCATAGACTACAGACCATAGTTTAGACTGCTAACTTTAGAACATTGTCTTCTCGCATACAAAAGTCCATTGCATGCAACGTTTCAACAGTTTTAACACAAGCAGTCAGTGAGCCATATTTGCTTACATTTACTTTAACATGTAAATAAGACGAGGACAAATACCAATGTAATGAGTAACCTCTATGTATAATTTTATTATCCAGTTCAGAATGAATACATCAAAATGTCTCTAATACTTAGGGCATTTCCTAACAATCTCCCACTTGCCCTAAGCCAGTAGATGTGCCATGTTACGCATCCCCATCGCCTCTACATGCCTCTCAAAGCTTCTAGCTACCAAAGTCTTAGTAAAGGGATCGGCAATGTTGTCCTCGGACGCGATCTTACATACATCCACTTGTCCTGTCTCCACATGCCCTCTAATAATGTGATACCTCCGATCTATGTGCTTGGTCCTCTTGTGGTGCCGAGATTCCCTTGTGTTGGCAATAGCCCCTGTATTATCACAGTAAAGTGTGATAGGCTTGTCAACACCCGGAATGACCTCAAGGTCTCTAAAGAACTTGCGGAGCCAAACCGCTTCTTTAGATGCCTCAGCCGCAGCCACATACTCAGCCTCCATAGTAGAGTCAGCGGTGCAGCCCTGCTTCACGCTCCTCCACACAATGGCGCCTCCTCCGAGTAAAAACACTGATCCAAATGTCGATTTCCTCAAATCCTTACAAGTCTGGAAGTCTGAGTCCGTGTATCCTACGGGTGTTAGGTCCCCTCCAGAATACACCAACATATAATCCCTCGTTCTCTTAAGATACTTGAGTATATGCTTTACTGCTTGCCAGTGCTTGGTTCCAGGATTCGCTTGATATCAACTCACCATACCTACTGCAAAACATATGTCCGAGCGAGTGCAAAGCATAGCGTACATAAGGCTACCCACAGCGGATGCATAAGGGACCTTACTCATATGCTCTCTTTCTTCCGATGTCTTGGGACAGTCATCCAATGAAAGAGTTAGACCGGCAATAGATGGTTGTGAGCCTTTCTTTGCCTCTAGCATTGCATATTTGTCAATTATTTTATCTATGTATGAAGCTTGGGATAATGCTATCATTTTGTTCTTTCGATCTCTGAAGAAACGAATGCCTAGAACATAATTAGCTTCTCCCAAGTCCTTCATGTCAAACTGTTGGTGTAGCCAAAGCTTGACCGATGATAAGTTCCCTACATCATTCCCAATGAGTAGTATATCATCGACATAGAGTATCAGAAAGACTACTTTTCCATCCTTAATACGTTTATAAACACAAGATTCATCAACGTTCTGCTCAAAACCAAATGTCTTAATCGCTTGATCAAACCTTTGGTTCCATGAGCGGGATGCCTGCTTTAATCCATAAATGGATCTAAGCAACTTGCAGACTTTCCTATCTTGGCATTTTGCTACGAACCCTTCGGGTTGTATCATATAGATACACTCTTCAAGATGGCCATTCAAGAATGCCGTCTTGACATCCATTTGCCAGATCTCGTAATCGAGAGCCGCAGCAATGGACAGAAGAATACGGATAGACTTCAGCATAGCAACAGGCGAAAAGGTTTCCTCGTAATCGATTCCAGCCTTTTGCGTGTATCCCTTTGCAACCAGTCTAGATTTGAAAGTTTCCACTCTCCCTTTTGCATCCTTCTTTCTTTTGTAGACCCATTTGCATCCAATGGGTTTTATCCCATCTGGCAAATCTACAAGTTCCCAAACAGAGTTGGATTTCATAGAATCCATCTCATTATTCATAGCCTGTTTCCAAGATTTAGAATCAACATCCTTTATAGCTTCATCATATGTGACCGGATCTTCCTCATGCTCATGAGCCTCGGCCTGGTATACCTCAGCATCATACATGAAGAAATTAGGTTTCTTAGAAACCCTCCCACTACGACGAGGCACCCTAAATTGTTGATCGTCTGCAGGTCTTTCACTGGAACTCGGACTTGCGTCCAAGACCGAAATCCGTGGAGTAGTTCTTTCACCCGATAACTCCTCTAGCACCACTTTGCTTCGAGGCTTAAAGTCATTCATGTGACTTTCCTCCAAGAATGTCGCATAGGTTGAGACAATGACTTTTTGTTCCTTCGGGTTATAGAACAGACCTCCTTTAGTTCCTTTTGGATACCCTACAAACATGCATAATTCTGATCTTGGTTCCAACTTCTTCGCATTCCCATCCAGTACATGTGCCGGGCAGCCCCATATTCTCATATGTCCAAGGGAGGGCTTCCTGCCACGCCACAATTCATACGGAGTTCTAGGAATTGATTTGCTCGGAACCTGGTTCAGAATATAGCACGCCGTTTGTAAAGCATATCCCCAAAATGATAATGGCAGCGTTGAGTAACTCATCATGGACCGTACCATATCCAATAAGGTCCTGTTTCTCCTTTCGGCTACACCATTCTGTTGTGGAGTACCAGGTGCAATCAATTGGGATAATATCCCGTTCTCTACAAGATGTTCTAAAAATTCGTCGGAGAGGTATTCACCACCTCGATCAGATCGAAATGTCTTTATGGATTTTTCCAATTGCTTTTCCACTTCCGCACGATACTCTTTGAACTTGTCAAAGGTTTCGCTCTTGCGGTGCATCAGATACACATATCCATACCTCGAGTAATCATCTATAAAAGAGACATAATACTCGAACCCTCCTCGTGCTGTGACGTTCATGGGGCCACATACGTCAGTATGCACAATTTCTAAGAGCTCCTGAGCCCTTGTACCCTTAGCTCCAAAAGACCTCTTAGTCATTTTACCCTCTAGACAAGACTCACATTGGGGAAGTCGTACCTCCTCCAGAGATTCTAGAGGACCGTCTTTCACCAATCTTTGAATCCTATCCTGATTAATATGACTAAGTCTTAAATGCCAAAGATACGCCTTGTTAGAGTGAGAAACTTTCAACCTTTTAGAGTTATCAATTAATTCAGTGTCAAGCAGTGAGTACATCTTTGGTTTGATCAAATATAGGTTTCCATCCATCCATCCAGAACAGATAAAAGACTTATTTCTACGAATATCAACTCTTTTACTAAAAGAAACTGATCCTTTATTAAACAAGTTACTGATATAAGGTTCCTCCTAAAATTAGGAAGATAAAAACAGTCTTTCAGTAAAATAAACCTAAATTGATCAAAATGAAGATAAACATCTCCCACTGCTTTAGCCACCACAAAGCTACCATCTCCAGTCCGTAACGAGAGGCTCCTATCATGTAGACTTCTCGTTTCCACGAACCCCTGCATAGAAACACAAACATGATTAGTGGCGCCCGAATCAATGACCCAAGTGTCTTTCGATTCTTCCACCAAACACGCTTCTAAGTAATGAAGTTCCTTACCTTCCTTGCCCTTGGCGGCTAGGAATTCCCGGCAAGCCTTCTTGAAGTGACCTACCTTCCCACAATGGAAGCATTTGGACTTTTTAGGGTCCTTTGGCTTCTTGTTCTTCTTCTTCTTCTTCCCGTCCGAGACAGGAGGATTAGAAGAACTAGAAGCCACTTGCTTCTTATTTGGCCTCTTCCTCTTCCGTGAGGGATTGGAAGATTCCGCCAAATTGGCCTCTCCTTTAGGTCGGACCGTATCTTCATCCCTGATCATCCGCTCATAGCCTGTAGTTGCTTCATGAGCTCGGTTAGTCCTAACTCCTTTGTCGCCAGATTGTATGCGGCCTTAAACCCCATAAAATCTTTAGACAGAGTCTTGAACACCATCTCGATTTGGGTGTTGTAGTCCAACTCAGCACCATTCTCGGCAGCCTCAGCGAAGAATCCCATTAAAGTGATCATATGGTCCTTCACTGGAGCACCCGCCTTTTGCTTAGAGTTCATAATGCTGGTGATAGCGAACTGTCGAGCCAATTTTTCTTGGCCTCCGAACATGTCCTCCAGATTTTCCATGATCTCCCCAGCAACTTGATAAGTCTCATGCTGCTTTTGTAAAGCACTCGTCATGCTAGCAAGGATGTAGCATCGAGCTATTTCATTGGATTCTCTCCAACGATTATAGGCAACCGGGACCTCCTCAAGTGGTGTGTCAGGTTTGGGCCCAGGTGGGCATGGTTCGTCCAATACGAACTTGTGTCTCTCGCAGCTGAGAACTATTAATAGATTTCTTTTCCAATCTTTATAATTGTCGCCATTCAACTTATTTTCAGTAAGTATTGAAATAAGGGGTGTCGGTGACATTTTGAACTGAAATAAAATTATACTAGACATCATTACAAAGCCCAAGCAAATATACAGATAATTTAGCAAATAAAACATACAAGTATGTTCCTACATGAAACTTGAAAAACATGTAGCATTGCAACGGTAATTCTTAGCACCTATTGCCCCAAGCCACCGAGGGGTGGTCATGAAAACAAATAGCCGGAACATGGACCCCGTCCAATTAATATATGTTACCTTAAATCCTCCAAGGTTAAGACATATATTAATAACCGCTTATTTGGCCACCAGTTTAGTTAACAGAGCTTCTAGGGAAGTTTAATAACTAAACGAGTTTGAGTGTATAACCATTGTTTACGTAGCCCGATCCACGTCCTACCAAGCCACCGAGGGGTGGTCATGAATAGGATCGCACCCGAACACGTTTTCCACATAGGAGATCCAATCTAGTATACCGGCGGCAGTAAACACCTACCGAGGGGTGTGGTCAGGGCAGAACTGACGCGAGGCGTTACCATGCTTTCACAAATGGATCAACAATGGAGGCCATGGGTTTTGTTTGAAACCCTCTCCCACTCAATATTTTGAAAAACATGCAAGTTTTGACAAATTATGTATGATTAATATAGTATGAGCGGCACTCACCTATCCTATATGACATGTTATCAAATATACATACAAAACATCCATCAATACATATTTATACATCCATGACATATCACAGAAAAAATAATTGACAAAATAACCAAGCTATGGTTCCATCCTTGAACAAAGAAAATAAAGATTACAAAATTCCATCCAAAGCATTCTTTGGGTCTTGAATTCTGTTCCGTCTTCTTGTATCCATCTTTATGTAGCCTCTCCATTTATTTCTCATCCCAAGAATTATTTAAAATTTAAATTTCCAAAAATTTAAATTTCAAATTCAAATTCCAAATTCGAATTTCAAATTTTAAACAATTTTAAACATCATGTGCAATAATATGTAATTTCAAAAATTTCAAATTTTCAATTACATATTTTTAAACATGATTTAAAATTAAATCTCAAATTTAAAAATCAAAATTTTCTAATTTTGGTCCGCCGTACCGCCGCCCGTGAAGGCGGCAGCCGCCGTGGGCAGCCACCAACCTCGGAAGGGCTGGCAGCCCACGGTTGCCCCTTGTGCAGCTTGCCGGGCTGCAGGCCAAGCCTGCAGCGCCAGGCTGCACGCCCAGGCTGGGCGCAGCAGCCGGCAAGCTGCAGGCAGCGCCTGCAGCCAGTGGCTGCACGCCCAGGCTGCGGCCAGCCTTGGGCAGCCTGCGCCACCCTCGGCTGCAAGCCAAGCCTGCGGCCATGGGTGATGTTTGCCTGCAGAGGGGCTGCCGCAGCCCCATCCTGCCCGAGGGCAGGGGCTGCAGGCCCACAAGGCCGTCGGCCTATCCCGAGGGGTCGTATCTCGATTTTCGTGCCATATTCCAATTTACCTATTAGGATCTCCAAAAATTAATTTGAATCCCAATTAAATTGAAATTTTCCACACAATCAAAATTTCAATCTTTAAATCGAATTTAACTTTTGGGAAAAATAAATTACGGTCTTCAATCTTCAATCTCCTCCAAGAATAATTACATAAAAAATTCCTATACCGTTTCCGGTGTACAAAATTCTATCCATAAAAATTCTAAGAGACAAAAAATAAAATCCATGGGAAAATTACAGTGTTAATTAAACTGCTCCCATGGTTACATAAAAATTCCTAGATACAATTTTTCTAAATTCTAAGGAACCATAACCGGTATAATCAAGCATGCTTATAATAATTCAAAAAATTAAAATAACCACATACTTTATACATAATCCATGATAACAACATAAAGGAACCCTAGAATGCCACTCTCTAAATATCAAATCCATACATAAGTAAAAAGACTAAGTAATTGTCTAATTTATGTACATGGCATAGTCATGAGATGGCTCTGATACCAATTGTAGGAAAATAAATCAGTAAAACCGTATCAGAGTGGCGCAGTGGAACAATAAAAATTTTTAGATCGTTAAATATCTCATGATGCCATACACAATAAACCAACAACAATTAAAAGTCATACCTCAAGGATGCCAATCTTGCAGGAGGAGAATGACCGGAGGCTTCAACCAACTAGCCTTCTCTACTATTCTCCAATTCCCGAATGGCTGAGTGTGTGGGCACTCTGAACCTCGATCGATATGCTAGCACTGCTAGTCTTCTTCCGACCACCCAGATCTCTAAAGAACTTTATTGTCACGATGAGCTGTGCAACAATAAGCCTGCTCACCTTAGAGTCTGTGGCCTGAGAGAACTGGAGTGGCAGGACCTCTATTTATAGACCTGCATGAGGTGAATCTCTGAATTTGAATTGGATTAGGAAAAGATATTTTCACTTATCCAAACTCATAAAATCTGAATTTTTCCAAGGGAAAATCCCAACAATAAATTTGGTTTTACTAGGATAAATCCAATCAAATCTAAACAAGATTTTAACTAGAATTTTTATCTCCCTTTTTCAACAAAAAATACGAATTTCACAAGGAGAAAATCCTCCAAAAAATTTCGGCCATTATGGATAAGGGAGAATCAAAAATTCCACTAGGATTTTCAAGCTAAATCTCATCTCAACCTTATCCAAAAAATAACCGAATTTCCTAGGATAAAGGCTCCAATATTTCGGCCACTTTTAGGGAGGAGAGAATCCAAATTCAACTAGGATTGAAGCTTGAATTTACCCTTGAATCTTATCCACAAAATCTGAAATCTTTCATGAGGATTATCGTCAAAAATTTCGTCCCTTATTTGTTGGGATTTGGATTCAAAATTCAAGTAGGATTCTAACAAGATTATCCTCTCCAAATCCAACTCAAATTCGAATTTCAAACCTTGTGGATTTTCCACAACAAATTCGAATCCTACTTGGACTGTGATTCAAAATTTGAATTTCAAATTTCAAATTCAAATTTCAAATTTCAAATTTCAAATTTCAAATTTAAATTTCAAATTCAAATTTCAAATTCAAATTTCAAATTTCAAATTTCAAAATTCAAATTTCAAATTCCACAAAACGGTTGTGTTTCATATTCTTGTTCTCATGGATAATTTTCTACAACTCCAATCCAATCTCAAATAAATTCATGGCAACTTTATTTGGAGTTCGAATAATTCTGTACTCTATTATCCGAAACAAAATCTGAATCCAACCGGAGAGAATCTTGTCTACCATCCTAATCCTGTGTCATCACCATCCATGCATAATAAACTAGCCAATAGCATACACAAATCAATTTGCCAAACGTTAAGGAATTATGTGGAGCTAGTAGAGGGACAGTTTGGACATATATAATCGGGCTCCCGTGATTCCATATGATCATCATTCTGTACCGAACAACTCAATCATATGATCACTAATTTCAGAGTCACACCACTATAAACCTGAAACTGAACTCCCAATTATATACCGTATTACGTAAGCCTGTGACGAGCTACCATCCAATGACCTTGTCATATGTGCAAAACCCTCATATGATATCCATGATCAGCCTTAGGTCAAAGTACGTTTAATCCTACTGATCAGGCTATCTTAAAGTTCCATTATACTACCGAATCAAGAAAATGATTATTCACCATATGTGAATAAGAAGTCATCCGCCCAGCAGACGACCCAAGGCCTTGTCCATTTTCACATTCAGTATAATGCCTTTAAGAGGATACCTTTAACTCCTTAGAGCTATGATTCCGATATCTGCAAATAAACCCTTCATCGTATACAAGTCATGCACCCAACGAACCGGTCTATAAGCTTACTACCTCTGAGATGCTTTAGCCATTGGAACATCAAAGTACACAAGTCATATACATGAAGTAGTTCATTTACTCAGGATTAAGGTTATTGCACAATGAACGTCAAAAGCAGATTGATCCACTCATAGCGGACTACGTAGATCAATCACGCTTTAGTCCCGGTCTAATATGTCACCACCGAGCAACATATCCATGTCTCTACTTGGGAGTCCAGCTCCAGACAGTCAAGACAGACCGTCCCCTCCAAGGCTTTAGACAACATAATAGTCTTAACATGAGTTAGATGCTCGGTCTAACCCCATAGACTACAGACCATAGTTTAGACTGCTAACTTTAGAACATTGTCTTCTCGCATACAAAAGTCCATTGCATGCAACGTTCCAACAGTTTTAACACAAGCAGTCAGTGAGCCATATTTGCTTACATTTACTTTAACATGTAAATAAGACGAGGACAAATAGCAATGTAATGAATAACCTCTATGTATAATTTTATTATCCAGTTCAAAATGAATACATCAAAATGTCTCTAATACTTAGGGCATTTCCTAACAAGTAAATGCCATGAAAAATTTTGATGAGTTCAAATAGTTCTTCGAAGAACCAAAGAGAATTAGAACTCTCAAATTTGTGAATAAACTGATGTGATAAACGGACTTTGGCCTAAGGCTGATCATGGATATCATATGAGGGTTCTGCATACATAACAAGGTCATTAGATGATAACTTGTCACAGGCTTACGTAATACGGCATATAATTGGGATTTTAGTTTCAGATTTATTGTGGTGTGACTCTGAAATTAGTGATCATATGATTAAGTTTTTCAGTAAAAAATGACGATCATATGGATTCGTGGGAGCCCGATTATATACGTCCAATTGGTCCCTCTTCTAGCTCCACATAATTCCTTAACGTTTGGTAAATTGATTTGTGTATGCTATTGGCTAGTTGATTATGCATGGATGGTGTTGACATAGGATTAGGATGGTGGACAAGATTCTCTCCGGTTGAATTTAGATTTTGTTTTGGATAATAAAGTACACAATTATTCGAACTCCAAATAAAGTTGCCATGATTTTTTTTGAGATTGGATTGGAGTTGTAGAAAATTATCCATGAGAACAAGAATTTGAAATACAATTGTTTTGTGGATTTTAAAATTTGAAATTTTAAATTTTAAATTTTAAATTTTAAATTTGAAATTTGAATTTGAAATTTGAAATTCAAATTTTGAATCACAATCCAAGTAGGATTCGAATTTCTTGTGGTAAATCCACAAGGAATGAAATTTGAATTTCAGTTGGATATGGAGAGGAAAATCTTGTTAGAATCCTACTTGAATTTTGAATCCAAATCATAACAATAATGGACGAAAATTTTGAGGATTATCCTCTTAGAATTTTCAAATTTTTTGTGGATAAGGTTTAGGGAAAAATTCAAGTTTCAATCTAAGTTGAATTTGGATTCTCTCCTCCCTGATTACGGCCGTATTTTTTAAGGATATATCCTAGGTGATTTTCAGTTATTTTGGATAAGGATGAGATAAGATTCAAACTTGAAAATCCTAGTGGAATTTTGATTCTTCCCTTATCTTTTGTGGCCGAAATTATTTAGTGAAAATCCTTAAGGATTTTCGGATTTTTTGGTTGAAAAAAAGGGAGATAAAATTCAAGTTAAAATCTTGTTTAGATTTGAATTGGATAATCCCAAAGTGGTCGAAATTTTAATTGGGATTTTCCCCTTGGAAAATTCAGATTTTTTGGTTATGGATAAGGGAGAATATCTTCTCCCAATCCAATTCGAATTCAAAAAATCACCTCATACAAGTCTATAAATAGAGATCATGCCACTCCAGTTCTCTTAGACCACAAACTCTCAGGTGAGCAGGCTTATTGTTGCATAACTCACCATGACAATAAGTTCTTTAGAGATCTGGGTCGTCGGAAGAAGACTAGTAGTGCTAGTGTGACAACTGGGAAATTTAGGCAATTCTCGGAAGAAAATGTACAAATGTATGTATATAACAATTTGTACTATTTAAAGAGTGAAATAAATGTATTTATATTGTTTGAAATATATTAAAATGTTCTAACAATACTGACGAGTAAAAATTCAGTGTTGGAAAAATTCACTGAGTTGAAACGGGCGGAACGGTGCCAAAAACAGCCTTGAAAACCCTAACCAGGGCAATAAAAGACGAAAAACTTCCGGGATTGATTTTGATCAAACGGAAGCAGTTTAAATTGATCCAACTGCATAGGAGACCTTAGGAACCCGCCGAGACGATTTCAGGAAAATTTCCGCTCGAACTAGTATCGGTCAAAAAGTAGTCGAATTAATATGAATAATAAAAGTCAAAGTCAAAATTTACTTTGCATTTATGACATTATAAATCCATTTAATAAATGGAAGGAAAATGGTGGTTGGTAGCATTAATGGCCAAGATTAAGTTGCTTTTTGATCTAAAGGCCAAGATTTGGCCAAAATTCCACCATTTTAATTTTTGAAAATTTTGGAAAGAATTAGGCTTGAAAGGTGTTGATTTTTGATTGGTTGGTAGCCAAATTAATTGGCTTTCTTTGTGTTAAGTCTGCAAAACTTTGAACAAAAGTGGCCGAGACAATTTTGAAGCAAAAACCAAAGAGAAAAAGTTTCTAAGTGTTGCTTATGGTGGGTACGTGAGCAACCAAAGAGGAACCAAGTGAATCCTTCAATTTTTCTTCACAAATTTGGTGTCAAACCTTTCATTGAAGACAAAGGAAGCAAGTGAACAAGGTAACTCTCCTTGGTTTGAAACTTTTCTTGATTTTTCTTCAAGAAATCCGTGTAATGAATAGTGCAAAGGATGGAAAAATTTTTGGTTGTTTTGATTGATTTGGTGCTTGGGTTTTGTTAAGGGTGTAATTAGGAGAAAAACCATGCATTTGGTTTAAAGAAAAACGAAATTTGGTTGGTTTTCCAAGGGTAAAACCGTGGGTTACCAAGAGTAGTCAATGAGAATTTGTTGTGGTTTAAGTGTTAACATGCTTTAAATCATATTTTGGTCTAATGTAAAGCATGATTTGTATGATGGAAAGCTTGAAAAAAAAATTTGGTGTGAAATAACCCTAGAAGGCCGTGGGTTAATTAGGGTGTGGAAAAAAAATTTTTGGCATGATTTACTTGATGTTTGGATGATTCAAATCATGCATTTTAGTATGGAAATGATGGATTTGTGATTGAAAGCATGAAACAAAAAAATTGGTGTATGTTTCTCTTAATTTAGCCGTGGGTTGTAAAGGTTAAAAACCCTAGGAATTGTGTTGAAAAATGCAATGAAATTGGCTTGAAAATGTGTTAGAAAATGACATTGGAATAGCCTAAAATTTGGTTGAAAAATTGAGAAATTTTGGTTAGGTTTTGAGTGTAAAAACCGAGACCAAAACTAAGGGCAAAATTGAAAAAAAATTTTGTGTAATGTGGTTCAAAATGAGAATTGAATTTTGTGAGCTTTTATGTAAAAGTTTGGAAAAATTTAACATAAAATAGGCTTGTGGTATAGTACGTGGCAGGTATATATGGTTCGAGGCGTACATAACGCCGGTAGCCTTAAAATTACGCCGAAATGCTGCCGAAATTTCGAAAACGGCATTTGGGGTAAAATGGGAATTAAAAATAAAAGTTTAGGGTTGGGTCGGGAACCCGAGTCCCTAACGGAAAATTGAATAAGGGAAACCTAAGGGGTGGTTCATGAATAGTAACCCGTCCCCTTAAAAATGTAAAACGCGAGTGAAACTGAAAAAAACCGACCCCGAGGGGGGGCGTTTTTGGAAACGAAATAAAGGTCCGAGTCGGGAACGGAAAATCCGAGTCTCGGAGACCTAGATCGGGAATGTCTAAAATGAACGTTTTAAATACTAGTGAAACGTCCATTTGAGGCTCCGAAACGATAGAAAATCACTAAACCGACGTAAGGATCGGAATAGTGCTTCCCGATGGTCGGGAAAGTGAAAAATGGAAATAAAATAGAAATGAACCCGGTAATGATTAGAAAAGAGTCAAAAAAGTTCCTGAGAGCCAAAAATGCAGTCTGGATCGAGAAAATTCCGTCAGGGGCATAATTGTAATTTTGTCAAAATATAGGGGTAAAATTATAATTTTGTAAAAGTTGAGAAAAATGGGGAAAATGATAAATAAAGCCTAAAAAGTTATAAATAGGTTTTATTTAAGCTTTTTAATGAAAAATAAAAGCTATAAATAGAAATAAAATTAACAGACAAGGTTTTTTCTGTAGGATCAAAAAAATCAACCTATAAGGAGGGCGATCAAAGATCCAAGAGAGAAAAGGGGAAGAGACTGACAAGGTAAGTTCAGACATTTACCTGTCTACAACATATAGCATTATTGTTGCTAACTTTGATGTACTAACTATAAGTTAGGTACATATGTACTACGGGCACTATTATAGAGTAGAGAGAGAGACGTAATGTGCTACGGGCACTATTGGATATGGACACATTGTTAATTGTGCTTCGAGCACTAGAGCGAGGTTAATGAAACTCACTCCCCTAAAATTAAAATGTGAACCATTCCTAACCACAGGACAATATGAAGTCACCAGGTTAGAATTTTAAAAATTCGTTAATGAAACCACTTTTGGCGTACCAGCCTTCCGTACAGGGAGGTAACTTTGCCTTCGGGGCTATGAGATTAAGGCTGTGGAGGTCAACACTGATGTACCGCTCCTAGTCATGTACAACTTTGCCTTCGGGGCTATGAGATTAAGGCTGTGGAGGTCAGCACTAATGTACCGCTCCCAGTCATGCGCACTTAAATGGTACTGCCAACCTGAGCTCAAAACCAGAACATAAGCAAAGATAATTACCTAAAACTAAAACTATGCCATAATTGAGCATAAGACAGTTCGTGAGGGTACTAACATCGCGGTAGATGTACTGTTGATACACTGTGTTGTGGTCAAACTTACTATTCATAATGAATAGTAGTCAAAGTTACTATTTATGTATGAATAGTATCAACGATACTATTCATGATGAATAGTACTATTCATAGAAATTTTATTTCTTGCATGTTTGAACTTACTGAGCCTGTAGCTCACCATTTTTGCTTATGTTGCAGGTAAGCAACCAGCTCAGTAGCTTGTTTGACTGGATGGCGGACGGGATAGCGTGTGTCAAATGGGATAAGTGGGCGAGGGATATGGTCCTGCAAGAGTCTTTCCGCTGAGCGATAAAAGAGAAGGAAAAAAAAAAAGAAACAGTTCTTTTGTAATTATATATTTTACGAAAGTACTGTATTATGTAAATTACTTTGTACTTGCCAACAAAGTAAATTGTGAAAAATGTTTTACATGATGTTTAAAGAAAAAAAAATTTCCCCAAAAACGTCATGTTTTAAAGAGAGATAGATTAGCCGGCGACCCATGAGAGTACAATCTATCGTAGTTAGTGATAAAGCTTAACTATAATAGTATTGTATCATCTCTACGAGGGGTGGGCCAGCACAGTTGGTATCAGAGCAAGGTTTGTGATTGGTTTAGTTTAGAATACCAACTGCTGCCATAGTTGGTATCAGAGCGGGTTTACGGTTGGTGAAGTTTAGAATACCAACTGCCGCCACAGTTGGTGTCAGAGTGGAATTACGGTTGGTTCAATTTGGATTACCAACTACTGTCACAGTTGGTATATTAGAGCAGTGTGACCATATCCTGATTTGACACTTCGCACATCCTGTACCGCTGTCCAAGTAAGTAGTTTGCTTAAGTTTAGTTAATTATTTTCTTATGTGAAAATAATTATCTTATAGGTAGCAAGATGACTAGACCTCCTTATGTGAGACCATCGATACCACGACCGAGAGGGGTATTACGGGTATGGACGAGAGCTATTGTGAGGCCGTCTATTTCCCAACGACCGGTAATCAGACCCCCGGTGCCAGAGAGACCTCCAGTACCAGTACCAGCACTAGCACCAGTGCCAGTAGATGTAGTACAGCCTCGACCGATACTTCATCCACCTATAGTAGTGGACATTCCAGTTGTTGGTGGACGCCAACATATTGGGGTGAGAGTTTCGGCTCGGGTAGTACAAGTATTTCGAGCTAGCAGTCCCCCGATGTTTGATGGTGGATGACAATCGATGGAGGCGAAGGACTGGCTCCATGCCGTAGAGAGGATTATGGTGATATGTGACATTGATCGAGATATGTGGATTCAGTTGGCCATCAGTATGTTTCTGGGAGACGCTCAAGTATTTTGGGAGTATTGTGACCAGGAGATTTTATTAGGATTCAGTTGGGCTGAGTTCTGTCAGCGATTGGCTGATCAGTTTCCGCCTAGGGATCCGGCACCTGCTCTAGCACCTCCAGAGAGACGAGAGGCAGATACACCTGCGTATCCTGGATTCGATGAGGTTAGGGACTATATTCTCTAGACTGTAAGGATAGTCATGTTGTCTGGTGAGACAGTTATGTCTTACGTAGCGCGATTTGAGGAGACCATTAGGAGGAGATGTCCATTACCCAACCTTACTGAAGCAAACTGTTGTGAGCTGTTCTGGAGGGGTTTACCCATGGAGTTGAGACAGAGGCTGATTAAGCTATTTCCTCCTATGCTCCAAGAGTTTGTGGTGATGATCAGGACGATCGAGAGGGAGATTTTGATCGAGCATCTGACGCAGAGTCGACGAGAGACGCTGGGTCAAGATGAGATGTTTGCACGCATCTTTGGGCTGAGAAGAATGATGAACGATCATGAGGCTGGACCGTCTAGACCACGAGGAGGTGATGACTCAGGACAGGGAGCATTGCCGAGGGGTGGTGACGATTCAGATGATCCAGATGACGATGAGGATCCAGAAGAATATCCTCTAGTCCCAGACACAGGGGATGTGTGACTAGTAGATGTATACATGTACATAAGCAGCTTATAGAGAAAAGCTCTTTTGTATAGACTTGTGGCCAAGATGTATATGATGGCTGATGTATATATGACTGGTGATGGTTATGTATGATATATAAATGTTTTGCTATGAATGAAATATCAAAATGATTATATGTTGTACGATGATGTGTTACGATGATGTGGCTTTACATTACCCTGAATTTCGTAAATTTATATGATCTTACGAATGTGGTCATGGAAAAGCTAATGGTGAATTATTGTGCCATAATAGGGCAATAGGCAAGATGGTGGATTTACGAAATCGACCAGAGGGACGAGAACGACGTCCTAATGCCATGGAGAGATTGGATCAGATACAAGCCCTGCTAGAAGCTCAGATGCAAGAAAATGTTAATCTGAGACGACGGGTAGAGGAGTTAGAACAGAGACAAGGCTCTGAGGGTACCCAAGTAGAACAGGAAGCTGAGGTAGATCCAGTTATCCCTCCAACTGCTGTACATGAGAGAGTTCCTTAACCACAATCGGTATTAAATCTGGAACCCCTCTACGAAAGATTCAGGCGTATGAGGCCGCCAGAATTTGAAGGGTCTACAAATCCTCTAGAGGCTGAAGACTGGTTGTCATTCTTGCAAGTGATCATAGAATTCATGAACCTAACTGATAGGGAGAAGGACGCATGTGCGTCTTTTATGCTGAGAAAAGATGCTCGTTTTTGGTGGGATACTGTACGAATGAGGAGGAACGTGTCTACCATGAGTTGGGCAGAATTTCTGGAAGAATTTAACTAGAAATATTACAACCCTGCATCTCTGAGATAACAACAGAAAGAGTTCTCAGAATTGATGCAAGGAAATATGTCGGTGAGCGAAGTTTGCCGAAAGTTCGATCAGTTATCCCGTTTGTGCCCTTATGTAGTCCCTACTGAGAGGGAGAAAATACAAAAAATGATAGGGATGTTCAGGCCAGAAATTGCTACATTGGTAGATACTGGTCAGGTACCACCTACTTCTGTAGTAGATTGTGTGAGTCGGGCCATCAGAGCTGAGTTTCACATAGCTCGACAGAAAGAGGAAAGAGAAAAGCACTGGGAGGCCAAGAAGAAGGAGAGGGCTTTGACTAAGTCTACACAAGCTGGTCAATCGAGCAAGCCTAATCAAAATGCTAAACCAAGCCAGGGCAATAATCAAGGATCCCAGCAAAACAAGAGAAAAGGCAATTTTTTTGGAAATCGCCAGGGAAATAATCGAAACCAGCAGCGAAGAACAGCTGGTAATGCAGAATCCAATGTGCAAAATTATCCTACATGCAGGAAGAGACATTCTGGGCAATGCAGATTTGGGCCACTTGTTTGCTATGAATGTGGAAAGGAAGGCCATTACGCCAAGAACTGTCCAAACAATAGGCAGGGTGGACAAGGCACTTCCCAACCGCACCAGACACGCCCACAAGCTCATTCCCTTCAGGCCAGAGTTGAAGAGTCCCCAGTAAGGCCACAACGCCAGGAGCGTATGCCACGTGCTGATGCTCGTGTGATGGCCTACAGCAAAGAGGATGCAGAGGCAGGAACATCGAATGTGGTGACAGGTCAGCTTACTGTCGCTAGTCATGTAGCCTCTATACTATTCGATTCCGGTGCTACGCATTCTTTTGTTTCCTATGAATTTGCTGACAAGATAGGACTTCCTAAAGACTATATGGGAAGAGTATTTAAGATAGCTTTACCCTCTGGGGAAGTATTGTTGTCCAATTACTGGCTACCTCATGTACCAGTATATGTGGCAAATAGGGAACTATATGCGGAGTTAATCATAATGAAGATCATGGATTACGATGTGATTCTAGGCATGGATTTCCTAGGGAAATATCAAGCTACGATCGACTGTCGAAATCAAAAAATAGTATTCCAACCCGAGGAAGAAGAGAGTTTCGAATATGTCGATACTTCTCGAAAACCCGGGAAGATGATGATCAGTTCACTGAGAGCAAGCAAGCTGATAGCCAGTGGTTATATGGGATATCTGGCATATGTGGTGGACACTACAGAGGAATAGAAGCTTCAACCTGAAGATGTTCCCTTTGTTAATGAGTTTCTTGACGTATTTCCAGAAGAGTTACCAGGGATACCTCCAGAGAGAGAAATCTCGTTCGAAATTGAGTTGATGCCTGGAACGGCACCTATTTCCAAAGCACCATACCGCATGGCTCCAGTGGAGTTAAAGGAGCTGCAGGAACAATTAAAAGAGCTATTAGATAAGGGATTCATCAGACTGAGTTATTCTCCGTGGGGTGCACCTGTGTTATTCGTCAAGAAAAAGGATGGAACATTCCGTTTGTGCATTGATTACAGGGAGTTGAATAAGGTTACGATCAAAAATAGGTATCCGTTACCTAGAATTGATGACTTATTCGACCAGTTAAAAGGCACAGCGGTATATTCCAAGATCGACTTACGATCAGGATATCACCAGTTGAGGATTAAAGAAAGTGATATTCCTAAGACGGCGTTTAGGACTCGTTATGGTCACTACGAGTTTCTTGTGATGCCATTTGGATTAACAAATGCACCGGCAGCGTTCATGGATTTAATGAACAGAATCTTTAAAGAGTATTTGGATAAGTTTGTCATTGTATTCATTGATGACATTCTTATATACTCAAAGACTCATGAGGAGCACAAGGAGCATCTGAGGATCGTGTTGAATACGATAAGGAAGCATCAACTGTATGCCAAATTCTCAAAATGCGAGTTTTGGCTGGACAAAGTACATTTCCTCGGACATGTTGTATCTTAGGAAGGTATTGCTGTAGATCTGATGAAGGTAGATGCAATTAACCAGTGGCCTGCACCCAAGAGTGTGACGGAAATACGCAGTTTCTTGGGGCTAGCTGGTTATTATCGGTGATTTGTAGAGGGATTCGCACGATTAGCTGCACCTCTTACTGCTCTTACACGTAAGGAAAGGAAGTACGAGTGGACTATGGAATGCGAAAGAAGCTTCCAGGAATTAAAGAGACGGCTGACAAGCGCACCAATCCTTACGCTTCTCACTGAAGGGGAGAAGTTTGTGATCTACAGTGATGCATCCAAAGTAGGATTGGGAGCAGTCCTAATGCAAGGCGGCAAGGTGATTGCCTACGCTTCCCGTCAATTAAAGGATCATGAAAGGAATTATCCTACGCATGACCTTGAACTTGCTGCAGTAGTGTTCGCACTTAAAATTTGGTGACACTATCTCTATGGAGCTCAGTGCCAGATTTTCACTGATCACCAAAGCCTGAAGTATTTCTTCACACAAAAGGAGCTCAATATGCGACAAAGAAGATGGTTGGAACTGGTGAAGGATTATGATTATGAAATCCTATACCATCCTGGAAAGGACAACCATGTAGCAGATGCTTTAAGTAGAAAGTCTACCATATCGCACCAGCTACTGATAAAAAGGCTTCCGAAGCCATTGCAACAAGAGATAAATTCTTTGAACTTAGAGCTGATATCTAGAAGACTAGCTGCACTCCAAGTGGAATCATCATTTTTTGAGGACATAAAGGAAGCTCAAAGACGAGACCCAACAATGACAAGTTTTCAAGAAGGAATTTCCAAGGATGGAATGATCCTTTATCAAGGAAGGATAAATGTTCCAGCTGACGAGGAACTTAGAAGACGGATCATGTCCGAAGCCCATGAGACACCATATTCGGTTCATCCCGGAGCTAGTAAGATGTATCAGGACTTGAAGTTACAGTTCTGGTGGAAAGGGATGAAGGATGATATAACGAAATTCGTGAGCAGATGCATGACTTGTCAGAGAATCAAAGCGAAACATAAACATCCAGCGGGAAGATTGGAACCTTTGGAGATTCCTGAATGGAAATGGGAACACATTACGATGGATTTTGTAATAGGACTCCCAAAAACCTGAGAAGGTTATGATGCCATCTGGGTTATTGTGGACAGAGTGACCAAGACGGCACGATTTATAGCTGTCAAGATGACCTTTTCGTTGGAAAAGTTTACTCAGTTATATGTAACTCATGTTGTTAGATTACGTGGAGTACCAAAATCCATTGTATCAGATCGAGATGCACGATTCACTTCGAATTTCTGGAAGTGTGTGCAAGAGGCCATGGGTACTGAATTAAGACTCAGTATGGCATTTCATCCGCAAACAGACGGACAGTCAGAGTGGACAATTCAGACGTTAGAGGACATGCTTCGAGCTTGTGTAATGGATTTTACGGGAAATTGGAACGAGAAGTTATCATTAATTGAATTCTCGTACAATAATAGTTACCAAGCTTCTATAGGCATGGCACCTTACGAGGCTTTGTATGGACAGAAATGCAGATCACCACTACACTGGTATGATTTGTGAGAGAAGTAGTTACATAAGACGGATTTCATACAAGAGACTTCCGATGCAGTTATTAGAATTCAGCGTCAAATGAAAATTGCACAAAGCCGACAAAAGAGTTATGCAGATAAGAGGCGAAGATCCTTGGAGTTTGATGAAGGAGACTTCGTGTTTCTCAAGGTATCGCCTATGAAGGGGATTATGTGTTTCGGTAAAAAGGGAAAACTGAGTCCAAGATATATTGGACCTTATGAAATTATCGAACGCATTGGAAAGGTCGCTTACAGATTAGCGTTACCTCCTGAATTATCGGCAGTGCATAATGTATTTCATGTGTCGATGCTGAGAAAGTATATACCAGATCCGTCCCATATGTTGAAGCATGAACCTATTCAAATCCACGAGGATTTGACATATGAGGAACAACATATTCAAGTACTGGCTCGTGAAGAGAAAGTACTAAGGAAAAAGATAATCCCACTAGTGAAAATTTTGTGGAAAAATCACAACATTGAAGAAGCTATGTGGGAACGAGAAGACGAGATGAGGAGTTTATACCCCCACTTGTTCTAATTTTCAAGGACAAAAATTTTATAAGTAGGGGTGAATGTGACTGTGGCGGCCCGCCCCTCGTAGAGATCATACAATACTATTACAGTTGAGCTTTATCGCTAACTGCGATAGATTGTACTCTCATGGGTCGCCGGCTTATCTCTCTCTCTCTTTTAAAATCATGTCGTTTTAGGGGAAAATTTTTTTTTTTTTTTCTTTAAACATCATATAAAATCTTTTTCCACTATTTACTTTGTTGACAAGTACAAAGTAATATAAATAATACAGTACTTTTGTAAAATATATATAATTACAAAAGAACTGTTTCCCCCTTTTTCCCTTCACTTTAACGCTCAGCGGAAAGACTCTGGCAGTACCATATCCCTCGCCCAGTTATCCCATTTGACACGCGCCATCCCGTACGCCATCCAGTCAAACAAGCTACTGAGCTGGTCGCTTACCTGCAACATTAGCAAAAATGGTGAGCTACAGGATCAGTAAGTTCAAACATGCAAGAAATAAAATTTCTATGAATAGTACTATTCATCGTAAATAGTACCTTTGACCACTATTCATACGTGAATAGTAACTTTGACCACTATTCATGGTGAATAGTAAGTTTGACCACAACACTGTCTCACACTAGTACATCTACCGCGATGTTAGTGCTCTCACTAAACTGTCTTATGCTCAATTATGGCATAGTTTCAGTTTTAGGTCATTATCTTTATTTACGTTCTGGTTTTGAGCCCGGTTGGCAGTACCATTTAAGTGTGCATGACTGGGAGCGGTACCTTAGTGCTGACCTCCACAGCCTTGATCTCATAGCCCCGAAGGCAAAATTTTACATAACTGGGAGCGGTACATCAGTGCTGACCTCCACAGCCTTAGTCTCATAGCCCCGAAGGCAAAAATAGTACCTCCCTGTACGGAAGGCTGGTACGCCAGAAAGTGGTTTCATTACCGACTTTTTAACATTCTAACCCGGTGACTTCATATTGTCCCGTGGTAAGGAATGGTTCACATTTTAATTTTTTGGTGAGTGAGTTTTATTAACCTCGCTCTAGTGCCCGAAGCACAATTAACAATGTGTCCATTCTTATAGTGCCCGTAGCACATTTCGTCTCTCTCTCTATTCTATCATAGTGCCCGTAGCACATATGTACCTAACTTATAGTTAGTACATTAAAGTTAGCACAATATTGCTATATGTTGCAGACAGGTAAATGTCTGAACTTACCTTATCAGACTGTTCTCTTTCTCTCTCTTGGATCTTGAATCGCCTTCCTTGTAGGCCGATTTTGGGATCCTACAGACAAAACTATGTCTGTTAATTTCTTTCCCATTTATAGCTTTTATTTTTCATTAAAAAGCTTAAATAAAACCTATTTATAACTTTTTAGGTTTTATTTATTATTTTCACCATTTTCCCCCAACTTTTGCAAAATTACGATTTTGCCCCAACATTTTGGCAAAATTGCAGTTTTGCCCCTGACGGAATTTTATTGATCCAGACTGCATTTTTGGCTCTTAGGAACTTTTCTGATTCTTTTCTAATCATTACCGGGTTCGTTTTTACTTTATTTCCATTTTTCACTTTCCCGGCCCTCGGGAAGCACTATTCCGACCCTTACGTCGGTTTAGCGATTTTCTATCGTTTCGGAGCCTCAAATGGACGTTTCACTAGTATTTAAAACGTTCATCTAGACTTTCCCGACCTAGGTCTCCGAGGCTCGGGTTTTCCGTTCCCGACTCGGACCTTTATTTTATTTCCAAAAACGCCCCCCCTCGGGGTCGGTTTTTCAATCTCACATGCGTTTTTCATTTTTAAGGGGACGGGTTACTATTCACGACCCACCCCTTAAATTTTTTTCCTCATTCAATTTTTTTCCGTTAGGGACTCGGGTTTCCGTTCCGGCCCTAACTTTTATTTTAAATTCCTATTTTACCCCGAATGCCGTTTTCGAAATTTCGGCAGCATTTCGGCGTAAATTTAAGGCTTCCGGCGTTAGGTACGCCTCGAACCGTATGTACCTGCCACGTACTATACCACAAGCCTATTTTATGTAAAAGTTTTCCAAACTTTTACATAAAAGCCCACAAATTTCAAATTTCACATTATCACCCACATTACAACATTTTTTTCACAAATTTACCCTTAATTTGGTTTCGGTTTTCACAACAAAACCGAACCAAATTTTTGTCAAATTTTCACCACACTTTAGGCCATTCAAATGTCATGTTTCCAACACTTTTTCAAGCCCATCTTCTTGGATTTTCAACCAAATTTCCTAGGGTTTTAACCCTTGTATAACCCACGGCCATTTAATGAAACACATGCCAAACATTTTTGTTTCATTCTTTCATTCACATTGCCACCATTTACACATTAATTTGCATGATTTCAATCAACCAAATATCACATAAACCAATGAAAATTTTTCTTCCAAACCATTTACAACCCACGGCCACCTTATGAATTTCACACAAGAAATTTTTTTCAAACTTTCCACAATGAAATACAAGCTTTGTTCTTCACAAAATTAAGCTTAGAAAGCATATTCACCATTAACCAAATTTTTTTTTCTCATTGGTTACCCAAGGTAACCCACGGATTTACCCTTGAAAAACCAACCAAATTTCAGTTTTTCTTTACACAATTTGCATGGTTTTCTTCCTTATTTCATCCTTAACAAAACCCAACATCAAATCCATGAAAAACAACCAAAAATTTCACACCTTTTTATCACTATTCATCCACGGATTTTGTGAAGAAAAACCATGAAAATTTGAGTGAAAAAGGGAGTTACCTTGGTCTAATGCTTCCTTTGTCTTCTAGGAGTGTTTTGACACACTTTTTGTGAAGCAATGTTGAAGAGAAAGATTGGTTTCCCTTGGTGGCTCACGTACATGCCATGGGAGAAAGTTAGAAAATTTTGTTCTTTGGTTTTTGCTTTGAAAATGAACTTCGGCCATTTCATTCACGTTTTGCCGACTTAAGCATGAAGGAAAGCCAATTAATTTGGCTCTAAACCAACCAAAATTTGACACCTTTCCATGCCATTTCTTTCCCCATTTTTCAAAAATTAAAATGGGTATATTTTGGCCAAATCTTGGCCTTTAGATCAAAAGCTAAATGAATCATGGCCATCCATTCTACCAACCACCAAAATTCTTTAATTTATTAACCTTGAATTATGATGTCATAAATACTAAAGTGAAAGTTGACTTTGACTTTCACTATTCACATTAATTCGACTACTTTTTGACCGATACCGATTCGAGCCGAAATTTTCCCGAAATCGTCCCGGCGTGTTCCTGAGGTCTCCTGTGCAGTCGGATCAATTTAATCTGCTTCCGTTTGATCAAAATCAATCCCGGAAGTTTACCGTCTTTTATTGCTCCGGTTAGGGTTTTCAATGCCGATTTTGGCACCGTTTCACCCGTTTCAACTCAGTGAATTTTTTTCAACACTGAATTCTTACTCGTCAGTATTGTTAGAACATTTTCACATATTCTGAACAATATAAATACATTTATTTCACTCTTTAAACAGTACAAATTGTTATATACATACAATTGTACATTTTCGTCCGAGAATTGCCTAAATTTCCCGGTTGTCACATTCACCCCTCCTTATAAAATTTTCGTCCTCGAAAATTACAACAAATGGGGGTATAATTTCCTCATCTCGTCTTCTCGTTCCCACGTAGCTTCTTCAATATTGTGATTTTTCCATAAAATCTTCACTAGTGGGATTACCTTATTCCTCAGTACTTTCTCTTCACGAGCTAGTACTTGAATAGGCTGTTCCTCATATGTCAAATCCTCGTGGATTTGAATAGGCTCATGCTTCAATACATGGGACGGATCTGGTATATACTTTCTCAGCATCGACACATGAAATACGTTATGCACTGCCGACAATTCTGGAGGTAGCGCTAATCTGTAAGCGACCTTTCCAATGCGTTCGATAATTTCATAAGGTCCAATGTATCTTGGACTCAGTTTCCCCTTCTTACCGAAACGCATAATCCCCTTCATAGGCGATACCTTGAGAAACACGAAGTCTCCTTCGTCAAACTCTAAGGATCTCCGCCTTTTGTCCGCATAACTCTTTTGCCGGCTTTGCGCAATTTTCATTTGACGCTGAATTCTAGCAACTGCATCGTAAGTCTCTTTTATGAAGTCCGTCTTATGCAACTGCTTTTCTCGCAAATCGTACCAGTGTAATGGTGATCTGCACTTCCGTCCATACAAAGCCTCATAAGGTGCCATGCCTATCGAAGCTTGGTAACTATTATTGTACGAGAATTCAATCAATGGTAACTTCTCGTTCCAATTTCCCGCAAAATCCATAACGCAAGCTCGAAGCATGTCCTCTAACGTCTGAATTGTCCGCTCTGACTGCCCGTCTGTTTGCGGATGAAAAGCCGTACTGAGTCTCAATTCAGTACCCATGGCCTCTTGCACACACTTCCAGAAATTTGAAGTGAACCGTGCATCTCGATCTGATACAATGGATTTCGGTACTCCATGTAGTCTGACGACATGAGTTATGTACAGCTGAGCAAACTTTTCCAGCGAAAAAGTCATCTTGACAGCTATGAACCGTGCCGTCTTGGTCAGTCTGTCCACAATAACCCAGATGGCATCATAACCTTCTCGGGTTTTTGGGAGTCCCACTACAAAATCCATCGTAATGTGTTCCCATTTCCATTCAGGAATCTCCAACGGTTCCAATCTTCCTGCTGGATGTTTATGTTCCGCTTTGACTCTCTGACAGGTCATGCATCTACTCACGAATTTAGCTATATCGCTCTTCATCCCTTTCCACCAGAACTGTGACTTCAAGTCCTGATACATCTTGCTCGCTCCGGGATGAACCGAATAGGGTGTCTCGTGGGCTTCTGACATGATCCGTCTTCTAAGTTCCTCATCAGCTGGAACATTTATCCTTCCTTGATACAGGATTATTCCATCCTTGGAAATTCCTTCTTGAGAACTTGCCATCACAGGATCTCGCCTTTGAGCTTCCTTTATTTCCTCAAATAGCGATGATTCCACTTGGAGTGCAGCTAATCTTCCAGATATCAGCTCCAAGTTCAAAGAATTTATCTCTTGCTGCAATGGCTTCGGAAGCCTGTTTATTGGTAGCTGGTGCGATACAGTAGACTTCCTACTTAGAGCATCCGCTACACGGTTGGCCTTTCCTGGATGGTAGAGGATTTCACAGTCATAATCCTTCACCAATTCCAACCATCGTCTCTGTCGCATATTGAGCTCTTTTTGCGTGAAGAAATACTTCAAGCTTTGGTGATCAGTGAAAATCTGACATTGAGCTCCATAGAGATAGTGTCGCCAAATTTTAAGTGCGAACACTACTGCAGCAAGTTCAAGATCATGCGTAGGATAATTCCTTTCATGCTCCTTTAACTGACGGGAAGCATAGGCAATCACCTTGCCGTCTTGCATCAGGACTGCTCCCAGTCCTATTTTCGATGCGTCACTGTAGATCACGAACTTCTCCCCTTCAATGGGAAGCGTAAGGATTGGTGCGCTTGTCAGTCGCCTCTTTAACTCCTGGAAGCTTCTTTCGCATTCCGTGGTCCACTCGTACTTTCTTTCTTTGCGTGTAAGAGCAGTAAGAGGTGCAGCTAGTCGCGCGAATCCCTCTACAAATCGCCGATAATAACCAGCCAATCCCAAGAAACTGCGTATTTCAGTTACACTCTTGGGTGCAGGCCACTGGTTAATTGCCTCTACCTTTGTCGGATCTACAGCAATACCTTCCTGAGATACAACATGTCCGAGGAAATGTACTCTGTCCAGCCAAAACTCGCATTTTGAGTATTTGGCATACAGTTGATGCTTCCGTATCATATTCAACACGATCCTCAGATGCTCCTTGTGCTCCTCATGAGTCTTCGAGTATATAAGAATGTCATTAATGAATACAATGACAAACTTATCCAAATACTCTTTAAAAATTCTGTTCATCAAATCCATGAACGCTGCTGGCGCATTTGTCAATCCGAATGGCATCACAAGGAACTCATAATGCCCATAACGAGTCCTAAACGCCGTTTTAGGAATATCACTTTCTTTGATTCTCAGCTGGTGATATCCTGATCGTAAGTCGATCTTGGAAAATACCGCTGCGCCTTTTAACTGGTCGAATAGGTCATCAATTCTAGGTAACGGATACCTATTTTTGATCGTAACCTTATTCAACTCCCGGTAATCAATGCACAGTCGGAATGTTCCATCCTTTTTCTTGACGAATAACACAGGTGCACCCCATGGGGAAAAACTCGGCCTGATGAATCCTTTATCCAAAAGCTCCTTTAATTGTACCTGCAGCTCCTTTAACTCCACTGGAGCCATGCGGTATGGTGCTTTGGAAATAGGTGCTGTTCCAGGCATCAACTCAATCTCGAATGAGATTTCTCTCTCTGGCGGTATCCCTGGTAACTCTTCCGGAAATACGTCAAGAAACTCATTAACCACCAGAACATCTCCAGCTTGAAGCTTCTGTTCCTCGGTAGTATCCACCACATATGCCAGATATCCCATGCAACCACTGGCTATCAGCTTGCTTGCTCTCAGCGAACTGATCATCATCTTCCTGGGTCTTCGAGAAGTATCAACATACTCGAAACTCTCTTCTTCCTCGGGTTGGAAGACTATCTTTCGATTTCGGCAGTCGATCGTAGCTTGGTATTTCCCTAGGAAATCCATGCCTAAAATCACATCGTAATCCATGATCTCCATTACGATCAACTCAGCATATAGTTCCCTATTTGCCACATATACTGGTACATAGGGTAACCAGTAACTGGACAACAATACTTCCCCAGAAGGTAAGGCTGTTTTAAATACCCTTCCCATATTATCCTTAGGAAGTCCTATCTTGTCAGCAAATGCATAGGAAACAAATGAATGCGTAGCACCGGAATCGAATAGTACAGAGGCTACATGACTAGCGACAGGAAGCTGACCTGTCACCACGTTTGATGTTCCTGCCTCTGCGTCTTCCTTGCTGTAGGCCATCACACGAGCATCAGCACGTTGCATACGCTCCTGGCGTTGCGGCCTCACTGGTGACTCTTCCACTCTGGTTTGAAGGGAATGAGCTTGTGGGCATGTCTGGTGCGGTTGGGAAGTGCCTTGTCCACCCTGCCTATTGGGACAGTTCCTGGCGTAATGGCCTTCCTTTCCACATTCGTAGCAAACAAGTGGCCCAAATCTGCATTGCCCAGAATGTCTCTTCCCGCATGTAGGGCAGTTTTGCACATTAGACTCTGCATTACCAGCTGTTCTCCGCTGCTGGTTTCGATTATTTCCCTGGCGATTCCCAGAAAAATTCCCTTTTCTCTTATTTTCCTGGGATCCTTGATTGTTGCCCTGGCTTGGTTTCGCATTCTGACTAGGCTTGCTTGATTGACCAACTTATGTAGACTTCGCCAAAGCCCTCTCCTTCTTCTTAGCCTCCCAGTGTTTCTCTCTTTCCTCTTTCTGTCGGGCTACATGAAACTCAGCCCTAATGGCTCGACTCACACAGTCTGCTACAGAAGTAGGTGGCACTAGTCCAGTGTCTACTAACGCAGCAATTTCCGGCCTGAACATCCCTATCATTTTCTGTATCTTTTCCCTCTCAGTAGGGACCACATAAGGACACAAACGGGATAGCTGATCGAACTTTCTGCAGACTTCGCTCACCGACATGTTCCCTTGTGTTAACTCTGAGAATTCTTTCTGTTGCTGTCTCAGAGATGCAGGGTCGTAATATTTCTGGTTAAATTCTTCCAGAAATTCCGCCCAACTCATGGTAGACACGTCTCTTCTCATTCGTACAGTGTCCCACCAAAACCGAGCATCTTTTCTCAGCACAAAAGACGCACATGCAACCTTCTCCCGGTCGGTTAGGTTCATGAACTCCATGATCACTTGTAATGATGACAACCAGTCTTCAGCCTCTAAGGGATTTGTAGACCCTTCAAATTCTGGCGGCCTCATACGCCTGAATCTTTCATAGAGGGGTTCTAGATTTAATACTGGTTGTGGTTCAGGAGCTCTCTCATGTACTGCAGCTGGAGGAATAACTGGATCTACCTCAGCTTGTTGTTCTACTTGGGTACCCTCAGAGCCTTGTCTCTGCTCTAGCTCCTCTACCCGTCGCCTCAGATTCGCATTTTCTTGCATCTGAGCTTCCAACAGAGCTTGTATCTGATCCAATCTCTCCATAATATCAGGACGTCGCTCTCGTCCCTCTGGTCGATTTCTCAAATCCACCATCTTGGCTATTGTCCTATTATGGCACAATAATTCACCGTTAGCTTTTTCCATAACCGCATTCGTAAAATTATATCAATTTACGAAATTTAGGGTACTGTAAAGCCACATCATCTTAACACATCATCGTACAACATATAATCATTTTGGTATTTCATTCATAGCAAAACATTTATATGTCATACATAGACATCACCAGTCATATATACATCGGCCGTTTATACAAAATGGCCACAAGTCTATACAAAAGAGCTTTTCTCTAAGCTACTTATGTACATCTACATATCTACTGGTCACTCATTCCCCGCATCTGGGACTAGAGGATATTCTTCTGGATCCTCATCGTCATCTGGCTCATCTGAGTCGTCACCACCCTGTGGTCTAGATGGTCCGGCCTCATGATCATTCATCATTCTTCTCGGCCCGAATATGCGTGCAAACATCTCATCTTGACCCAGCGTCTCTTGTCGACTCTGCGTCAGATGCTCGATCAGAATCTCTCTCTTGATCGCCCTGATCGTTACCACGAACTCTTGGAGCGTCGGAGGAAACGGCTTGATCACCCTCGGTCTCAGCTCCAAGGATAAACCTTTCCAAAACAGCTCACAGCAGTTTGCTTCCGTGAGGTTAGGCAACGGACATCTCCTCCGAATGGTCTCCTCAAACCGTGCTGCGTAAGACATCACTGTCTCACCAGACAGCATGACCATCCTCTCGGTCTGGAGAATGTAATCCCTGACCTCATCGAATCCAGGGTACGCAGGTGTATCAGCCTCTCGTCTCTCTGGAGGTGCTGGAGCAGGTGCTGGATCCCTAGGTTGAAACTGATCAGCCAACCGCTGACAGAATTCGGCCCAACTGAATCCCAATAAAATCTCCTGGTCGCAATATTGCCAGAACACTCGAGCGTCTCCCTGAAACATACTGACAGCCAACTGGATCCACATATCTCGATCAATATCGCATATCACCATGATCCTCTCTACGGCATGGAGCCAGTCCTTGGTCTCCATCGACTGTCGTCCACCATCAAACATCGGAGGACTGCTGGCCCTAAATGCCTGTACTGCCCGTGCCGACACTCTCACCCCAATATGTTGGCGTCCACCAACAACTGGAATGTCCACTACTACCGGTGGATGTACTATCGGTCGTGGCTGTACTATCTCTACTGGCGCTGGCACTGGTGCTAGTACTGATACGGGAGGTCTCTCGGGTACCGGGGATCGAACTACCGGCCTTTGGGAAATGGGCGGCCTCACAATGGGTCTCGTCCATACCCTTAATACCCCTCTTGGTCGTGGTAGCGGTGGTCTCACATATGGAGGTTTGGTCATCGTGCTACCTATAAGATAATTATTTTCACATAAGAAAATAATTAACTGAACTTAAGTAAACTACTTACTTGGATAGCAGTGCAGGATGCGCAAAGTGTCAAATCGGGATATGGTCACACTGCTCTGATACCAACTGTGGCGGCCCGCCCCTCGTAGAGATCATACAATACTATTACAGTTGAGCTTTATCGCTAACTGCGATAGATTGTACTCTCATGGGTCGCCGGCTTATCTCTCTCTCTCTTTTAAAATCATGTCGTTTTAGGGGAAAATTTTTTTTTTTCTTTAAACATCATATAAAATCTTTTTCCACTATTTACTTTGTTGACAAGTACAAAGTAATATAAATAATACAGTACTTTTGTAAAATATATATAATTACAAAAGAACTGTTTCCCCCTTTTTCCCTTCACTTTAACGCTCAGCGGAAAGACTCTGGCAGTACCATATCCCTCGCTCAGTTATCCCATTTGACACGCGCCATCCCGTACGCCATCCAGTCAAACAAGCTACTGAGCTGGTCGCTTACCTGCAACATTAGCAAAAATGGTGAGCTACAGGCTCAGTAAGTTCAAACATGCAAGAAATAAAATTTCTATGAATAGTACTATTCATCGTAAATAGTACCTTTGACCACTATTCATATGTGAATAGTAACTTTGACCACTATTCATGGTGAATAGTAAGTTTGACCACAACACTGTCTCACACTAGTACATCTACCGCGATGTTAGTGCTCTCACTAAACTGTCTTATGCTCAATTATGGCATAGTTTCAGTTTTAGGTTATTATCTTTATTTACGTTCTGGTTTTGAGCTCGGTTGGCAGTACCATTTAAGTGTGCATGACTGGGAGCGGTACCTTAGTGCTGACCTCCACAGCCTTGATCTCATAGCCCCGAAGGCAAAATTTTACATAACTGGGAGCGGTACATCAGTGCTGACCTCCACAGCCTTAGTCTCATAGCCCCGAAGGCAAAAATAGTACCTCCCTGTACGGAAGGCTGGTACGCCAGAAAGTGGTTTCATTACCGACTTTTTAACATTCTAACCCGGTGACTTCATATTGTCCCGTGGTTAGGAATGGTTCACATTTTAATTTTTTGGTGAGTGAGTTTTATTAACCTCGCTCTAGTGCCCGAAGCACAATTAACAATGTGTCCATTCTTATAGTGCCCGTAGCACATTTCGTCTCTCTCTCTATTCTATCATAGTGCCCGTAGCACATATGTACCTAACTTATAGTTAGTACATTAAAGTTAGCACAATATTGCTATATGTTGCAGACAGGTAAATGTCTGGACTTACCTTATCAGACTGTTCTCTTTCTCTCTCTTGGATCTTGAATCGCCTTCCTTGTAGGCCGATTTTGGGATCCTACAGACAAAACTATGTCTGTTAATTTCTTTCCCATTTATAGCTTTTATTTTTCATTAAAAAGCTTAAATAAAACCTATTTATAACTTTTTAGGTTTTATTTATTATTTTCACCATTTTCCCCCAACTTTTGCAAAATTACGATTTTGCCCCAACATTTTGGCAAAATTGCAGTTTTGCCCCTGACGGAATTTTATTGATCCAGACTGCATTTTTGGCTCTCAGGAACTTTTCTGATTCTTTTCTAATCATTACCGGGTTCGTTTTTACTTTATTTCCATTTTTCACTTTCCCGGCCCTCGGGAAGCACTATTCCGACCCTTACGTCGGTTTAGCGATTTTCTATCGTTTCGGAGCCTCAAATGGACGTTTCACTAGTATTTAAAACGTTCATCTAGACTTTCCCGACCTAGGTCTCCGAGGCTCGGGTTTTCCGTTCCCGACTCGGACCTTTATTTTATTTCCAAAAACGCCCCCCCCCTCGGGGTCGGTTTTTCAATCCCACACGCGTTTTTCATTTTTAAGGGGACGGGTTACTATTCACGACCCACCCCTTAAATTTTTTTCCTCATTCAATTTTTTTCCGTTAGGGACTCGGGTTTCCGTTCCGGCCCTAACTTTTATTTTAAATTCCTATTTTACCCCGAATGCCGTTTTCGAAATTTCGACAGAATTTCGGCGTAAATTTAAGGCTTCCGGCGTTAGGTACGCCTCGAACCGTATGTACCTGCCACGTACTATACCACAAGCCTATTTTATGTAAAAGTTTTCCAAACTTTTACATAAAAGCCCACAAATTTCAAATTTCACATTATCACCCACATTACAACATTTTTTTCACAAATTTACCCTTAATTTGGTTTCGGTTTTCACAACAAAACCGAACCAAATTTTTGTCAAATTTTCACCACACTTTAGGCCATTCAAATGTCATGTTTCCAACACTTTTTCAAGCCCATCTTCTTGGATTTTCAACCAAATTTCCTAGGGTTTTAACCCTTGTATAACCCACGGCCATTTAATGAAACACATGCCAAACATTTTTGTTTCATTCTTTCATTCACATTGCCACCATTTACACATTAATTTGCATGATTTCAATCAACCAAATATCACATAAACCAATGAAAATTTTTCTTCCAAACCATTTACAACCCACGGCCACCTTATGAATTTCACACAAGAAATTTTTTTCAAACTTTCCACAATGAAATACAAGCTTTGTTCTTCACAAAATTAAGCTTAGAAAGCATATTCACCATTAACCAAATTTTTTTTTTTCTCATTGGTTACCCAAGGTAACCCACGGATTTACCCTTGAAAAACCAACCAAATTTCAGTTTTTCTTTACACAATTTGCATGGTTTTCTTCCTTATTTCATCCTTAACAAAACCCAACATCAAATCCATGAAAAACAACCAAAAATTTCACACCTTTTTATCACTATTCATCCACGGATTTTGTGAAGAAAAACCATGAAAATTTGAGTGAAAAAGGGAGTTACCTTGGTCTAATGCTTCCTTTGTCTTCTAGGAGTGTTTTGACACACTTTTTGTGAAGCAATGTTGAAGAGAAAGATTGGTTTCCCTTGGTGGCTCACGTACATGCCATGGGAGAAAGTTAGAAAATTTTGTTCTTTGGTTTTTGCTTTGAAAATGAACTTCGGCCATTTCATTCACGTTTTGCCGACTTAAGCATGAAGGAAAGCCAATTAATTTGGCTCTAAACCAACCAAAATTTGACACCTTTCCATGCCATTTCTTTCCCCATTTTTCAAAAATTAAAATGGGTATATTTTGGCCAAATCTTGGCCTTTAAATCAAAAGCTAAATGAATCATGGCCATCCATTCTACCAACCACCAAAATTCTTTAATTTATTAACCTTGAATTATGATGTCATAAATACTAAAGTGAAAGTTGACTTTGACTTTCACTATTCACATTAATTCGACTACTTTTTGACCGATACCGGTTCGAGCCGAAATTTTCCCGAAATCGTCCCGGCGTGTTCCTGAGGTCTCCTGTGCAGTCGGATCAATTTAATCTGCTTCCGTTTGATCAAAATCAATCCCGGAAGTTTACCGTCTTTTATTGCTCCGGTTAGGGTTTTCAATGCCGATTTTGGCACCGTTTCACCCGTTTCAACTCAGTGAATTTTTTTCAACACTGAATTCTTACTCGTCAGTATTGTTAGAACATTTTCACATATTCTGAACAATATAAATACATTTATTTCACTCTTTAAACAGTACAAATTGTTATATACATACAATTGTACATTTTCGTCCGAGAATTGCCTAAATTTCCCGGTTGTCACAGTGACAACCGGGAAATTCAGGCAATTCTTAGAAGAAAATGTACAAATGTATGTATATAACAATTTGTACTATTTAAAGAGTGAAATAAATGTATTTATATTGTTTAGAATATATTAAAATGTTCTAACAATACTGACAAGTAAAAATTTAGTGTTGGAAAAATTCACTGAGTTGAAACGGGCCGAACGGTGCCAAAAACGGCCTTGAAAACCCTAACCGGGGCAATAAAAGACGAAAAACTTCCGGGATTGATTTTGATCAAACAGAAGCAGTTTAAATTGATCCGACTGCACAGGAGACCTCAGGAACCCGTCGGGACGATTTCAGGAAAATTTCAGCTCGAACCGGTATCGATCAAAAAGTAGTCGAATTAATGTGAATAATCAAAGTCAAAGTCAAAATTTACTTTGCATTTATGACATCATAAATCCATTTAATAAATGGAAGGAAAATGGTGGTTGGTAGCATTAATGGCCAAGAATAAGTTGCTTTTCAATCTAAAGGCCAAGATTTGGCCAAAATTCCACCATTTCAATTTTTGAAAATTTTGGAAAGAATTAGGCTTGAAAGGTGTTGATTTTTGATTGGTTGGTAGCCAAATTAATTGGCTTTCTTTGTGTTAAGTTGGCAAGACTTTGAACAAAAGTGGCCGAGAAAAAGTTTCTAAGTGTTGCCTATGGTGGGTACGTGAGCAACCAAAGAGGAACCAAGTAAATCCTTTAATTTTTCTTCACAAAATTGGTGTCAAACCTTTCATTGAAGACAAAGGAAGTAAGTGAATAAGGTAACTCTCCTTGGTTTGAAACTTTTCTTGATTTTTCTTCAAGAAATCCGTGTAATGAATAGTGCAAAGGATGGAAAAATTTTTGGTTGTTTTGATTGATTTGGTGCTTGGGTTTTGTTAGGAGAAAAACCATGCATTTGGTTTAAAGAAAAACGAAATTTTGGTTGGTTTTCCAAGGGTAAAACCGTGGGTTACCAAGAGTAGTCAATGAGAATTTGTTGTGGTTTAAGTGTTAACATGTTTTAAATCATATTTTGGTCTAATGTAAAGCATGATTTGTATGATGGAAAGCTTGAAAAAAAATTTGGTGTGAAATAACCCTAAAAGGCCGTGGGTTAATTAAGGTTTGGAAAAAAAAAATTTGGCATGATTTACTTGATGTATGGATTATTCAAATCATGCATTTTAGTATGGAAATGATGGATTTGTGATTGAAAGCATGAAACAAAAAAATTGGTGTATGTTCCTCTTAATTTGGCCGTGGGTTGTAAAGGTTAAAAACCCTAGGAATTGTGTTGAAAAATGCAATGAAATTGGCTTGAAAATGTGTTAGAAAATGACATTGGAATAGCCTAAAATGTGGTTGAAAAATTGAGAAATTTTGGTTAGGTTTTGAGTGTAAAAATCGAGACCAAAACTAAGGGCAAAATAAAAAAAAAATTTTGTGTAATGTGGTTCAAAATGAGAATTGAATTTTGTGAGCTTTTATGTAAAAGTTTGGAAAACTTTTACATAAAATAGGCTTGTGGTATAGTACGTGGCAGGTACATATGGTTCGAGGCGTACCTAACGCCGGTAGCCTTAAAATTACGCCGAAATGCTGTCGAAATTTCGAAAACGGCATTTGGGGTAAAATGGGAATTAAAAATAAAAGTTTAGGGTCGGGTCGGGAACCCGAGTCCCTAACGGAAAATTGAATAAGGGAAACCTAAGGGGTGGTTCATGAATAGTAACCCGTTCTCTTAAAAATGTAAAACGCGAGTGAAACTAAAAAAAACCGACCCTGAGGGGGGCGTTTTTGGAAACGAAATAAAGGTCTGAGTCGGGAATGGAAAATCCAATCCTCGGAGACCTAGATCGGGAATGTCCAGATGAACGTTTTAAATACTAGTGAAACGTCCATTTGAGGCTCCGAAACGATAGAAAATCACTAAACCGACGTAAGGGTCGGAATAGTGCTTCCTGAGGGTCGGGAAAGTGAAAAATGGAAATAAAATAGAAATGAACCCGATAATGATTAGAAAAGAGTCAGAAAAGTTCCTGAGAGCTAAAAATGCAGTCTGGATCGAGAAAATTCCGTCAGGGGCATAGTTACAATTTTGCCAAAATATAGGGGCAAAATTGTAATTTTGCAAAAGTTGAGAAAAATGGGGAAAATGATAAATAAAGCCTAAAAAGTTATAAATAGGTTTTATTTAAGCTTTTTAATGAAAAATAAAAGCTATAAATGGAAATAAAATTAACAGACAAGGTTTTGTCTGTAGGATCAAAAAAATCGACCTACAAGGAGGGCGATCAAAGATCCAAGAGAGAAAAGGGGAAGAGACTGATAAGGTAAGTTCAGACATTTACCTGTCTACAACATATAGCATTATTGTTACTAAGTTAGGTATATTTGTGCTACGGGCACTATTATAGAGTAGAGAGAGAGACATAATGTGCTACGGGTACTATTGAGAATGGACACATTGTTAATTGTGCTTCGGGCACTAGAGCGAGGTTAATGAAACTCACTCCCCTAAAATTAAAATGTGAACCATTCCTAACCATGGGACAATATGAAGTCACCGGGTTAGAATTTTAAAAAGTCGGTAATGAAACTACTTTTGACGTACCAGCCTTCCGTACAGGGAGGTAACTTTGCCTTCGGGGCTATGAGATTAAGGCTGTGGAGGTCAGCACTGATGTACCGCTCCCAGTCATGTACAACTTTGCCTTCGGGGCTATGAGATTAAGGCTGTGGAGGTCAGCACTAATGTACCACTCCCAGTCATGCGCACTTAAATGGTACTGTCAATCTGAGCTCAAAACCAGAACATAAGCAAAGATAATTACCTAAAACTAAAACTATGCCATAATTGAGCATAAGACAGTTCGTGAGGGTACTAACATCGCTGTAGATGTACTGTTGATATACTGTGTTGTGGTTAAACTTACTATTCATAATGAATAGTAGTCAAAGTTACTATTCACGTATGAATAGTGGTCAATGGTACTATTCATGATGAATAGTATTATTCATAGAAATTTTATTTCTTGCATGTTTGAACTTACTGAGCCTGTAACTCACCATTTTTGCTTATGTTGCAGGTAAGCGACCAGCTCAGTAGCTTGTTTGACTGGATGGCAGACGGGATAGCGTGTGTCAAATGGGATAAGTGGGCGAGGGATATGGTCCTGCCAGAGTCTTTCCGCTGAGCGATAAAAGAGAAGGAAAAAAAAAAAGAAACAGTTCTTTTGTAATTATATAATTTACGAAAGTACTATATTATGTAAATTACTTTGTACTTGCCAACAAAGTAAATAGTAGAAAATGTTTTACATGATGTTTAAAGAAAAAAAAAATTTTTCCCCAAAAACGTCATGTTTTAAAGAGAGATAGATTAGCTGGCGACCCATGAGAGTACAATCTATCGCAGTTAGTGATAAAGCTTAACTGTAATAGTATTGTATCATCTCTACGAGGGGTGGGCCACCACAGCTAGCATACTGATTGAGGTTCAGAGTGCCCACACACTCAGTCATTCGAGAATTGGAGAATAGTAGAGAAGGCTAGTTGGTTGAAGCCCTCCGGTCATTCTCCTTCTGCAAGATTGGCGTCCTTGAGGTATGTGTTTAAATTGTTGTCGGTTTATTATATATGGCATCATGAGATATTTAATTGTCTTGAAAAATTTTATTGTTCTGCTGCGCCACTCTGATACATTGTTACCGATTAATTTTCCTACAATTGGTATCAGAGCCATCTCATGACTATGCCATGTACATAAATTGGACAATTAGTTAGTCTTTTATTTACGTATAGGTTTGATATTTAGAGAGTGGCGTTCTAGGATTCCTTTATATTGTTATCATGGATTATGTGTGTAGTATGTGGTTATTTTAATTTTCTGAATTATTATAAGCATGCTTGTTTTTTGCCGGTTATGGTTCCTTAGAATTTAGAAAAATTGTATCTAGGATTTTTTATGTAACCATGGGAGCAGTTTATTAACACTGTAATTTTCCATGGATTTTAATTTTTCTCTCTTAGAATTATTATGGTTAGAATTTTTGTACACCAGAAACGGTTTAGGAATTTTATGTAATTATTTTTGGAGGAGATCGAAGTTTGAAGACCGTAATTTATTTTTTCCCAAAAGTTAAATTTAATTTAAAGGTTGAAATTTTGATTATGTGGAAAATTTCAATTTAATTGGGATTCAAATTAATTTTTGGAGATCCTAATGGGTAAATTGGAATATGATACGAAAATCGAGACACGACCCCTCGGGATAGGCCATCAGGCCTTGGTGGGGCTGCAGCTTCTACCCTCGGGCAGGTTGGGCTACGACAGCCCCTATACAGGCCATGACCACCCACGGCCGCAGGCTTGGCCTGTAGCCGAGGGTGGCCATGGCCCCCCCAAGGCTAGCCGTAGCCTGTGCCTGCAAGCGCTGCCTGCAGCCTGCCGGCTGCTGGGCCTAACCTAGGCATGCAGCCTAGCACTACAGGCTTGGCCTACAGCTCGATAGGGCTGCACAAGGGGCTGCCGGGCTACCAGCCCCTCGGGGGTTGCCGGGCTGCCAGCCCCTCGGGGGCTGCCCACGACGGCTACTGCCTTCCGGGGGTGGTGGGGGCGACGTATCAAAAATCGAAAATTTTGATTTGTAAATTTGAGATTTAATTTTTAAATCATGTTTAAAAATATGAAAATTTGAAATTTTTGAAATTACATATTATTACATATGATGTTTAAAATTGTTTAAAATTTGAATTTGAAATTTAAATTTGAAATTCGAATTTGGAATTTGAATTTGAAATTTAAATTTTTGGAATTTAAATTTTAAATAATTATTGGGATGAGAAATAAATGGAGAGGCTACATAAAGATGGATACAAGAAGACGAAACAAAATTCAAGACCCAAAGAATGCTTTGGATGGAATTTTGTAATCTTTATTTTCTTTGTTCTAGGATGGAACCATGGCTTGGTTATTTTGTCAATTATTTTTTCTGTGATATGTCATGGATGTATAAATATGTATTGATGGATGTTTTATGTGCATATTTGATAACATATCATATAACATTGGTGAGTGCCGCTCATACTATATTGATCATACATATTTGTCAAAACTTGCATGTTTTTCAAAATATTGAGTGGGAGAGGGTTTCAAACAAAACCCACGGCCTCCATTGTTGATCCATATGTGAAAGAATGGTAACGCCTCGCGTCAGTTCTGCCCTGACCACACCCCTCGGTAGGTGTTTACTGCCGCCGGTATACTAGATTGGATCTTCTATGTAGAAAACGCGTTCGGATACGATCCTATTCATGACCACCCCTCGGTGGCTTGGTAGGATGTGGATCGGGCTACGTAAACAATGGTTATACACTCAAGACTTGTTTAGTTATTAACCTTCCCTAGAAGCTCTGTTAACTAAACTGGTGGCCAAATAAGTAGTTATTAATATATGTCTTAACCTTGGAGTATTTAAGGCAACATATATTAATTAGACAGGGTCCATGTTCTAGCTATTTGTTTCATGACCACCCCTCTGTGGCTTGGGGCAATAGGTGCTGAGAATTACCGTTGCAATGCTATATGTTTTTCAAGTTTCATGTAGGAACATACTTGTATGTTTTATTTGTTAAATTATCTGTATATTTGCTTGGGCTTTATAATGATGTCTAGTATAATTTTATTTCAGTTCAAAATGTCACCGACACCTCTCATTTCAATACTTACTGAGAATAAACTGAATGGCGATAATTATAAAGATTGGAAAAGAAATCTGTTGATAGTTCTCAGTTGCGAGAGACACAAGTTCGTATTGAACGACCCATGCCCACTAGGGCCCAAACCTGACACACCGTTTGAGGAGGTCCCGGTTGCCTATACTCGTTGGAGAGAATCTAATAAGATAGCTCGATGTTACGTTCTGGCTAGCATGACGAGTGCTTTACAAAAGCAGCATGAGACTTATCAAGTTACTGGGGAGATCATGGAAAATCTGGAGGACATGTTCGGAGGCCAAGAAAAGTTGGCTCGACAGTCTGCTATAACCAGCATTATGAACTCCAAGCAGAAGGCAGGTACTCTGGTGAAAGACCATATGATCAATCTAATGGGATTCTTCACTGAGGCTGCCGAGAACGGTGCTGAGTTGGACTATAACACCCAGATCAAGATGGTATTCAAAACTCTGTCTAAAGATTTTGTGGGGTTTAAGGCCACATACAATCTGACGACAAGGGATGTAGGGACCGCCCTAACTACTATATTTACGTTAGCCTTACTTACTTATGCTCTGATACCACCATTGTAGGGACCGCCCTAACTACTATATTTACTTTAGCCTTACTTACTTCTGCTCTGATACCACCATTGTAATTGACTCAACTCGCTCGAGCCGTCCACTTACTTAAAACTTAACTTTACTCTTCTTTACTCATCTTATACTTTTCTTACTTTCTTTGAAGTTTTCACTTAACTTCAACTTTCTTTAAAGTACTGTAAGAAGTACTTTCTTTATCATACTCAGTTCTTGTACTCTTGCACTTTCTCATTTTAACACTTGATCATTTTAAACTTTCTTGCGGAAGCGATTTTGAAAAATACTGAAATATTTTTTTTTCTTTAAAATAAACTTGTAAGTTTTTGAAAGCATATTAAAATACTTCATAAACTTATCTTACAATAAACCTTATCTCTTATCTTTACTTTACATATACATTTCTTTTAATTGCAGCGGAAAATCATAATGAAAACCATAACCCACTCCATGACACCTCCGGGAATCTGTCTGCCAGCCCATCTGATCATTTCCTCATAATGTAGGCAGCTTACTCGTTACCTACATCACGAACAAACTAGTGAGCTAGAGCTCAGTAAGTACAAACATACATAAAACATTCATAACTTAAAACACATATCATACTTACACATATGTGCCAAACACAGCATATGCATGACAATAGATACTAATTTCATTATGCTTGCTTATGCTTCTCTCTTCACTTTTCTTGCTCTCTTTTCTTTTCTTTTCTTATCCTTCTTAATCTTTCACTTGTGAGGCCATGGTTGGACGTACCTACTACGCATAGACTAATGGAGGAAGGGGGGCTACCCACCAATCAACCCCACGGTCAACTGTAAGCCCATAAACTACCGCATTTGCAGGTAGCACCATACAACTGGGGTGGAGCCTTTTCTTGAACCTCGCATCTGGAGAGGCCGGTACGCCAACCTTTTAAATTTTCAAGCTTATTATCTTGTTTATCTTGTTTATCTTTCTTTATTTTAACTTATCTTTCTATTCTGACTTCGTGAACACGTTAAGCTAGCATGTCACAAAGCACAACTTTGTATGAAACTTAATCAAAAACTTTTTATTACTTGTAAACATTTCTTTTAAGAAATGTGTCTTAGCTTTACTTCTTAACATATCATAACACAATCCTAAGGCAAGTCAGTTCGTGAGTAGACAAATAAATGTCTGTACTTATAAATACATTGCTGGAATCTCCTTCTTTGCTTTTGGATCCCTAGACTCTCCTTCTTCACCTTCAGGTCAGATCCCTATAACCGAAATAATTACGGTTATTTTAAAATCTTTACTATATACATAAAACTTAATAAAACGTAATAATTCTACATTTAATCTCTTAATTATGAACTTAATGATCTAAAATCCCATTTCTAGCCTTTCCATTAAATTTTGGTAAAATTATCATTTTGCCCCTAACTTTTGGCAAAATGACAATTTTGTCCCTATCGGAATTTTCTTACTTCTCTCCTTCTTAAATCTTAATCTTGACCTTAAAAATCTTAATTAATCTCATTTGTCACTTTTCCATTAACTTTTGGAAAAACGACCGTTGTATCTCGAACTTTTGACAAAATTACCATTTTACCCCTAGCGGGATTTTTCTCACTCAAACCTTACTTTTGACCTTTAAAAGTCTAATTAGAACCTTTGAATCACTTTTGAAACTCTAACGGTTTATTTTGACTATTTTTCAAATTTTTGGCAAAAATTACCGTTTTGTCCTTATCGGGGTTTTCTTACTTTTCTTCAACTTAAAACTCGATTTGGCCCTTGAAATCTCATTTAAGCTGTTCTAGGGCTCCAACGGTCATTTCCGAGTGTTTCGAAAATTTGGGTAAATAGTACTATTCATAGTGAATAGACTATTCACGTGAATAATGCCATGGATGTGAATAGTATTAGGTCGGGGACGTTTCTATTTTTTTCTGCTTAGACTGGGTTCCCTAAATCCGAGAACCATAAAATAGCTAACTGGAGTGTTTAACACCCCTTTCTTGACTTTTCTAGATTTTTTGGTCAAAATGACCATTTTACCCCTAATGGGTCTTGGGGTCGTAACATTCTCATTTTGATGCTTAAACGGAATTTTTCTGAGTCCCTAAAATCTTAAAACAATCTTTTCTAGGTCTTGGTAAATTTTTATAACTTAATTGTTGCGATTACACTATTTACTTATCACCCGTTCCTCGGGTGATACTATTCTGACCCTTGGGGTCGTGGCTTGTTTTTCTAGCATTTCGAAGCTTCAAACGAGCTTTTCACTAATCTTAAAAACGTTCCTTATTCTCTTCCCGACCTAGGTCTCCGAGGGGCTCGGGTTTTTCCATCCCGACCCTAAACTTTACCTTTGTTACCCAAAATGCCCTTGACGTTATTTTTTTTTTCTGGTCCTCTCGGTATTTTAGATTTTAGGGGTCGGTTTACTATTCTGCTAGACTTGCTTTCTTACTTCAAACTCTAAGGTACCGAGGGATCTCGGTTTTCATTTCCGAGCATATTTTTATCGCTTGTTTCTTGAAATGCCCTTAATGTCGCTTTAAAAATTTCGACAGTATTTCCGCTTAAATTTTAGGTTTCCGGCGTTTAGGAAACGCCTCAAAACCATCTCCTATTCTAACCTGCCACGTACTATACCAGAGTCCTAATTTTTACACAAAAGTCTAAACTTTTTACGTAAAAATTCTCATAAAACTTATTCATTTTCTACCGACATTTTATCTTTTCATTCTTACCCCTCGATTCTTACATACACATTTACTTACAAACTTTCCTTTACCAAAACTTATTCATTCTTATTGTAGCCCATGGTTTTTCTCATGAAAAACCTAACTAAAATCTCAATTCTTTTTCCATTCAAACATATACATAAACTTTTTCTCTTAAAACTTAATCAATCTCATGGATTTCTTCATAATAAGTCATGGTTTTCTTTGAAACCCTAAGCCATATAATTCGGTTTTCTCTTGAAACCTGAGGTCAAATTTTCGGTTTCAAGTTTCCAATTTCTTTTCTAACTAATTCTCATACTCTTGACTCATTAAACATTAAAACATAGGTTTGGAATTCCATTAATAATTCCACATAATAGCCATGGTTTTTTGCTCTTGAATTCAAGTTCAAAATTGAAGTTTTAAACTTCTAATTCATGCTCTACTTTAATCACAGACTAAGCTAACTTTTAAAGCACAAACTAAGCAAATTTAAGCTTAAACTTTCATCACCAAATCCACTAACATAGCCACTGTTTTTCCACCAAATAAACCAAGAAAAAGCTTGGGCTTCAAGGCTTACCTCACTATGGAATTCACCTTATGCTTAAGAAGAGAGTTGCTCCAAGTTTCTTGCAAAAACTTGAAAATTTTCCTTATTTGGAGGGGAGGCATCACACGGTTGCAAGGGACAAGGGAGAAAATATTTTGGCTCCATACTTTGGTGCCTTGGCCATGCATAATGGGTGGCTAAACTTAGCCAAGACTACGGTGCATTAGTTATATAATTCACCTAATTTCTTTTGAATTTTTCTTTAAATTTTTACTTGCAATTTTGGCCACTTATTGACCCTTGGATCAAGGTTCCTTTAATTATTCACCCTTGGATCTACCAACCCTTTTTCCACACGGTTTTGGCCATCCACCACATCTGGTTAACTTAAGGGAATTAATTCCCCATTTTCTTTTGATTTTTCATTAAATTTTAGCTTGAAATTTTGGCAAGCTTTTGGCCCTTGGATCAAGCATCCCTTAATTGTCTACCCTTAGATCTACCTAACCATCCAATTAATTAAATCTTCCACACCAAATCCGGATTCCACTTTTGCCATATTAATTCCAAAATTTCCTTTTAAAAAGAAAAGAAAAATCAAGGAATTTTGTAACTTCCTTGGCCATTAGATCAACACCCCTTTAAATCATGGCCATTGGATCTAACTACCCCTTTTTCTTTAAAGAAAAACAAATTAATTTTGACATCATCTATTTTGTCTTTACTAGATTAATTCGGGTTAAAGTTTGACCAAAAGTCAAACCGAACGGAAATTTACCGAAATCGAGTAGGAAGTTTCTAGCGCCTCCTGTGTGATCGGTTTGCCTTATTTTATTCTCAATTGGCTAAAAATCAATCTCGTAGTTTTTCGTCTTTTTCCCCGATCTTGGTTTACCTAAGGTAACCTCTTGGGATTTCAGTCTCTTAATGGCATCTCTATTTTTCTGAATTTGACGAAATTTCTCAAGAAGTGCACTAGAGGACTTATCTAGCCATCCGTGCTATCTGTTTGATCTAATTAAGTCTTGAAACTCTTAAAAACCCTAAAACACTTTTCTTACCTTATCTTTGCTCTGACTTGCCATCTTCTTATATCTATATTTTTCTGATACCGAAACCACTCCTTTTTGAGCATTTTGGTCCGAAATCACTTTCTCATTCTTAAACTTTATTCTTTAAGCACTTTTGGAGATTTTAAATCCTCCAAAACATTTATTTATTACTGTTAACTTTATTGTCTGTCTATTTATAAATATAGTGTTCTTACATCTTTTATTTACAAAAGAAAATCTTATAAAAACCTTAGCTTAACCTAGGTAACACTGTAGAAATTCTCTAGTCTATCACAATACATGTCTTCTGAGAACAGTGAAATTTCTCGGATGTCACAAGGGAGTTAAGACTAACCGAGCTCATGAAGCAACTCCAAGCTTATGACCGGATGATCAGGGATGGGGATGCGGTCCAACCCAAAGGAGAGGCCAATTTGACGGAATCTTCCAAACCCTCACGGAAGAGGAGAGGCCAAATCAGAAGCAAGCAGCTTCCAGTTCTTCTAATCCTCCTGTCTTTGATGGGAAGAACAAGAACAAGAACAAGAAGCCCAGGGACCTTAAAAAGTCCAAATGCTTCCGCTGTGGGAAGGTAGGTTACTTCAAGAAGGCTTGCCGGGAAATCCTAACCGCCAAGGGCAAGGAAGGTAAGGAACTTCACTATTTAGAAGCATGTTTGGTGGAAGAATCGAAAGACACTTGGGTTATTGATTCAGGTGCCACTAATCATGTTTGTGTTTCTATGCAGGGGTTCGTGGAAACGAGAAGTCTACATGATAGGAGCCGCTCGTTGCGGACTGGAGACGGTAACTTGGTGGTGGCTGAGGCAGTGGGAGATATTTATCTTTACTTTGATGAATTTAGGTTTATTTTATTGAAAGGCTGTTTTTATATTCCTAATTTTAGGAGGAACCTTATATCGGTAGATTGTTTAATAAAGGATTCTTATTCAGTTTCTTTTAGTAAAAGAGTTGATATTCATAGAAATAAGTCTTTATCTGTTCTGGATGGATTGTTGGAAATCTATATTTGATCAAACCAAAGATGTACTCATTGCTTAACACTGAATTAATAGATAACTCTAAAAGGTTGAAAGTTTCCCACTCTAATAAGGCGTATCTTTGGCATTTAAGAATTGGTCATGTTAATCAGGATAGGATTCAAATATTAGTGAAACACGGTCCTCTAGAAACTCTGGAGGAGGTACGTCTTTCTCAATGTGAGTCTTGTCTAAAGGGAAAGATGACTAAGAGGTCTTTTGGAGCTAAGGGTACTAGGGTACAGGAGCTCTTAGAAATTGTGCACACTGACGTATGTGGCCTCATGAGCGTCACAGCACGAGGAGGGTCCAAGTTCAAAGAGTATCGTGTGGAAGCGGAAAAGTAATTGGATAAATCCATAAAGACACTTTGATCTGATTGAAGTAGTGAATACCTCTCCGGTGAATTTCTAGGACATCTTGTAGAGAACGGGATATTATCCCAATTGACTGTACCTGGTATTCCACAACAGAATGGTGTAGCCGAAAAGAGAAACAGGACCTTGTTGGATATGGTACGGTCCATGATGAGTTATTCAACGCTACCATTATCATTTTGTGGATATGCTTTACAAACGGCGTGCTATATTCTGAACCAGGTTCCAAGCAAGTCAATTCCCAGAACTCCGTATGAATTGTGGTGAGGCAGGAAGCCCTCCCTTAGACATATGAGAATATGGGGCTACCCGGCACATGTCTTGGATAGGGATACGAAGAAGTTGGAACCAAGATCAGAATTGTGCATGTTTGTAGGGTATGTTAGGAAATGCCCTAAGTATTAGAGACATTTTGATGTATTTATTTTGAACTGGATAATAAAATTATATATACATAGAGGTTATTCATTACATTGCTATCTGTCCTCGTCTTATTTACATGTTAAAGTAAATGTAAGCAAATATGGCTCACTGACTGCTTGTGTTAAAACTGTTAGAACATTGCATGCAATGGACTTTTGTATGCGAGAAGACAATGTTCTAAAGTTAGCAGTCTAAACTATGGTCTGTAGTCCATGGGGTTAGACCGAGCATCTAACTCATGTTAAGACTATTATGTTGTCTAAAGCCTTAGAGGGGATGGTTTGTCTTGACTGTCTGGAGCTGGACTCCCAAATAGAGACATGGATATGTTGCTCAGTGGTGACATATTAGACCGAGACTAAAACGTGATTGATCTACGTAGTCCGCTATGAGTGGATCAATCTGCTTTTGACGTTCATTGTGCAATAACCTTAATCCTGAGTAAATGAACTTCTTCATGTATATGACTTGTGTACTTTGATGTTCCAATGGCTAAAGCGTCTCAGAGGTAGTAAGCTTATAGACCGGTTTGTTGGGTGCATGACTTATATACGATGAAGGGTTTGTTTGCAGATATCGGAATCATAACTCTGAGGAGTTAAAGGTATCCTCTTAAAGGCAATATACTGAATGTGAAAATGGACAAGGCCTTGGGTCGTCTGCTGGGTGGATGACTTCTTATTCACATATGGTGAATAATCATTTTCTTGATTCGGTAGTATAATGGAACTTTAAGATAGCCTGATCAGTAGGATTAAATGGACTTTAACCCAAGGCTGATCATGGATATCATATGAGGGTTTTGCATATATGACAAGGTCAATGGATAGTAGCTCGTCACAGGCTTACGTAATACGGTATATAATTGGGAGTTCAGTTTCAGGTTTATAGTGGTGTGACTCTAAAATTAGTGATCATATGATTGAGTTATTTGGTACAGAATGATGATCATATGGAATCACGGGAGCCCGATTATATATGTCCAATCAGTCCCTCTACTAGCTCCACATAATTCCTTAACGTTTGGCAAATTGATTTGTGTATGCTATTGGCTAGTTTATTATGCATGGATGGTGATGACACAGGATTAGGATGGTAGACAAGATTCTCTCCGGTTGGATTCAGATTTTGTTTTGGATAATAGAGTACACAATTATTCGAACTCCAAATAAAGTTGCCATGATTTTATTTGAGATTGGATTGGAGTTGTAGAAAATTATCCATGAGAACAAGAATTTGAAACACAACCGTTTTGTGGAATTTGAATTTTGAATTTTGAAATTTGAATTTTGAATTTTGAAATTTGAAATTGAAATTCGAATTTGAAATTTGAATTTGAAATTTAAATTTGAAATTTGAAATTTGAAATTTGAAATTTGAATTTGAAATTTGAATTTGAAATCTGAAATTCAAATTTTGAATCACAGTCCAAGTAGGATTCGAATTTGTTGTGGAAAATCCACAAGGTTTGAAATTCGAATTTGAGTTGGATTTGGAGAGGATAATCTTGTTAGAATCCTACTTGAATTTTGAATCTAAATCCCAACAAAAGTGGCCGAAAATTTTGAGGATAATCCTCAATGAAAAATTCAGATTTTGTGGATAAGATTCAAGGGAAAATTCAAGCTTCAATCCTAGTTGAATTTGGTTTCTCTCCTCCCTGAAAAGTGGCTGAAAATTTGGAGAATCTTTCCTAGGAAATTTGGTTATTTTTGGATAAGGTTGAGATAAGATTCAAACTTGAAAATCCTAGTAGAATTTTTGATTCTCCCTTATCCATAATGGCCGAAATTTATGAGGAGATTTTCTCCAAGAAAAATTCGGATTTTTTGGTTGAAAAAGGGAGATAAAATTCTAGTTAAAATCTTGTTTAGATTTGGATTGGATTTATCCTAGGAAAACCGAATTTAATTGTGGAGATTCTCCCTTGGAAAATTTGGATTTTTTGGTAATGGATAAGGGAGAAAATCTTTTCCTAGTCCAATTCGAATTCAGAGAATCACCTCATGCAGGTCTATAAATAGAGGTCCTGCCACTCCAGTTCTCTCAGACCACAGACTCTCAGGTGAGCAGGCTTATTGTTGCACAGCTCATCGTGACAATAAAGTTCTTTAGAGATCTGGGTGGTCGGAAGAAGACCGGCAGTGCTAGCATACCGATCGAGGTTCAGAGTGCCCACACACTCAGCCATTCGGGAATCGGAGAATAGTAGAGAAGGCTAGTTGGTTGAAGCCTCCGGTCATTCTCCTCCTGCAAGATTGGCGTCCTTGAGGTATGAGTTTTAATTGTTGTTGGTTTATTGTATATGGCATCATGAGATATTTAACGATCTAAAAATTTTTATTGTTCCGCTGCGCCACTCTGATACGTTTTTACCGATTTATCATCCTACAATTGGTATCAGAGCCATCTCATGACTATGCCATGTACATAAATTAGACAATTACTTAGTCTTTTTATTTATGTATGGATTTGATATTTAGAGAGTGGCATTCTAGGGTTCCTTTATGTTGTTATCATGGATTATGTATAAAGTATGTGGTTATTTTAATTTTTTGAATTATTATAAGCATGCTTGTTTATGCCGGTTATGGTTCCTTAGAATTTAGAAAAATTGTATCTAGGAATTTTTTATGTAACCATGGGAGCAGTTTATTAACACTGTAATTTTCCCATGGATTTTAATTTTTGTCTCTTAGAATTTTTATGGTTAGAATTTTTGTACACCGGAAACGGTTTAGGAAATTTTATGTAATTATTCTTGGAGGAGATTGAAGATTGAAGACCGGAATTTATTTTTCCCAAAAGTTAAATTTGATTTAAAGGTTGAAATTTTGATTGTGTGGAAAATTTCAATTTAATTGGGATTCAAATTAATTTTTGGAGATCCTAATAGGTAAGTTGGAATATGGCACGAAAATCGAGACACGACCCCTCGGGATAGGCCGACGGACCTTGGTGGGGCTGCAGCCCCTGCCCTCGGGCAGGATGGGGCTGCGGCAGCCCCTGTACAGGCCCACACCACCCACGGCCGGAGGCTTGGCCTGCAGCCAAGGGTGGCCGTGGCCTGCCCAAGGCTGGCCACAGCCTGGGCGTGCAGCCTCTGGCTGCAGGCGCTACCTGCAGCCTGCCGGCTGCTGCGCCCAGCCTGGGCGTATAGCCTGGCACTGCAGGCTTGGCCTGCAGCCCGGCAGGGCTACACATGGGGACGGCCGTGGGCTGCCAGCCCCTCCGGGGTTGGTGGCTGCCCACGGCAGCTGCCGCCTATGGGGGCGGCAGTCCGACGGTCCAAAAATCAGAAAATTTTGATTTTTAAATGTGAGATTTAATTTTAAATCATGTTTAAAAATATGTAATTAAAAATTTCAAATTTTTTGAAATTACATATTATTACACATGATGTTTAAAATTGTTTAAAATTTAAATTTGAAATTTAAATTTGAAATTCGAATTTGGAATTTGAATTTGAAATTTAAATTTTTGGGTATTTAAATTTTAAATAATTCTTGGGATGAGAAATAAATGCAGAGGCTACATAAAGATGGATACAAGAAGATGGAACAGAATTCAAGACCCAAAGAATGTTTTGGATGGAATTTTGTAATCTTTATTTTCTTTATTCTAGGATGGAACCATAGCTTGGTTATCCTGTCAATTATTTTTTCTGTGATATGTCATGGATGTATAAATATGTATTGATGGATGTTTTTTATGCATATTTGATAACATGTCATATAGGATAGGTGAGTGCCGCTCATACTATATTGATCATACATAATTTGTCAAAACTTGCATGTTTTTCAAAATATTGAGTGGGAGAGGGTTTCAAACAAAACCCACGGCCTCCATTGTTGATCCATATGTGAAAGCATGGTAACGCCTCGCGTCAGTTTTGCCCTGACCACACCCCTCGGTAGGTGTTTACCGCCGCCGGTGTACTAGATTGGATCTCCTATGTGGAAAACGTGTTCGGGTACGATCATATTCATGACCACCCCTCGGTGGCTTGGTCGGACGTGGATCGGGCTACGTAAACAATGGTTATACACTCAAGATTCGCTTAGTTATTAACCTTCCCTAGAAGCTCTGTTAACTAAACTGGTGGCCAAATAAGCGGTTATTAATATATGTCTTAACCTTGGAGGAATTAAGGCAACATATATTAATTAGACGGGGTCCATGTTCTGGCTATTTGTTCTCATGACCACCCCTCGGTGGCTTGGGGCAATAGGTGCTGAGAATTACCGTTGCAATGCTACATGTTTTTCAAGTTTCATGTAGGAACATACTTTTATGTTTTATTTGCTAAATTATCTGTATATTTGCTTGGGCTTTGTAATGATGTCTAGTATAATTTTATTTCAGTTCAAAATGTCACCAACACCCCTCATTTCGATACTTACTGAAAATAAGTTGAATGGCGATAATTATAAAGACTGGAAAAGAAATCTATTAATAGTTCTCAGCTTCGAGAGACACAAGTTCGTACTGGACGAACCATGCCCACCTGGGCCCAAACCTGACACACCACTTGAGGAGGTCCCGGTTGCCTATAATCGTTGGAGAGAATCCAATGAAATAGCTCGATACTACATCCTTGCTAGCATGACGAGTGCTTTACAAAAGTAGCATGAGATTTATCAAGTTGCTGGGGAGATCATGGAAAATCTGGAGGACATGTTCGGAGGCCAAGAAAAATTGGCTCGACAGTCCGCTATCACCAGCATTATGAACTCTAAGCAAAAGGCGGGTACTCTGGTGAAGGACCATATGATTACTCTAATGGGATTCTTCGCTGAGGCTGCCGAGAATGGTGCTGAGTTAGACTACAACACCCAGATCGAGATGGTGTTCAAGACTCTGTCTAAAGATTTTGTGGGGTTTAAGGCCGCATACAATCTGGCGACAAAGGAGTTAGGGCTAACCGAGCTCATGAAGCAACTACAGGCTTATGAGCGGATGATTAGGGATGAGGATGTGGTCCGACCTAAAGGAGAGGCCAATTTGGCGGAATCTTCCAATCCCTCACGGAAGAGGAAGAGGCCAAATAAGAAGCAAGTGGCTTCTAGTTCTTCTAATCCTCCTGTCTCGGACGGGAAGAAGAAGAAGAAGAACAAGAAGCCAAAGGACCCTAAAAAGTCCAAATGCTTCCATTGTGGGAAGGTAGGTCACTTCAAGAAGGATTGCCTGGAATTCCTAGCCGCCAAGGGCAAGGAAGGTAAGGAACTTCATTACCTGGAAGCGTGTTTGGTGGAAGAATCGAAAGACACTTGGGTCATTGATTCGGGCGCCACTAATCATGTTTGTGTTTCTATACAGGGGTTCGTGGAAACGAGAAGTCTACATGATAGGAACCTCTCGTTACGGACTGGAGATGGTAGTTTTGTGGTGGCTGAGGCAGTGGGAGATGTTTATCTTTATTTTGATCAATTTAGGTTTATTTTATTAAAAGACTGTTTTTATGTTCCTAATTTCAGGAGGAACCTTATATCGGTAGCTTGTTCAATAAAGGATTCTTATTCAGTTTCTTTTAATAGAAGAGTTGATATTCGTAGAAATAAGTCTTTTATCTGTTCTGGATGGATGGATGGAAACCTATATTTGATCAAACCAAAGATGTACCCACTGCTTGACACTGAATTAATTAATAACTCTAAAAGGTTGAAAGTTTCTCACTCTAACAAGGCGTATCTTTGGCATTTAAGACTTAGTCATATTAATCAGGATAGGATTCAAAGATTGGTGAAAGACGGTCCTCTGGAATTTCTGGAGGAGGTACGACTTCCCCAATGAGAGTCTTGTCTAGAGGGTAAAATGACTAAGAGGTCTTTTGGAGCTAAGGGTACAAGGGCTCAGGAGCTCTTAGAAATTGTGCACACTGACGTATGTGGCCCCATGAATGTCACAGCACGAGGAAGGTTCGAGTATTATGTCTCTTTTATAGATGATTACTCGAGGTGTGGATATGTGTATCTGATGCACCGCAAGAGCGAAACCTTTGACAAGTTCAAGGAGTATCGTGCGGAAGTGGAAAAGCAATTGGATAAATCCATAAAGACACTTCGATCTGATCAAGGTGGCGAATACCTCTCCGACGAATTTCTAGGACATCTTGTAGAGAACGGGATATTATCCCAATTGACTGCACCTGGTACTCCACAACAGAATGGTGTAGCCGAAAGGAGAAACAGGACCTTATTGGATATGGTACGGTCCATGATGAGTTACTCAATGCTGCCATTATCATTTTGGGGATATGCTTTACAAACGGCGTGCTATATTCTAAACCAGGTTCCGAGCAAATCAATTCCCAGAACTCCGTATGAATTGTGGCGTGGCAGGAAGCCCTCCCTTGGACATATGAGAATATGGGGCTGCCCGGCACATGTACTGGATGGGGATGCGAAAAAGTTGGAACCAAGATCAAAATTATGCATGTTGTAGGGTATCCAAAAGGAACTAAAGGAGGTCTGTTCTATAACCCGAAGGAACAAAAAGTCATTGTCTCAACCCATGCGACATTCTTGGAGGAAAGTCACATGAATGACTTTAAGCCTCGAAGCAAAGTGGTGCTAGAGGAGTTATCGAGTGAAAGAACTGCTCCACGGATTTCGCTCTTGGACGCAAGTCCGAGTTCCAGTGAAAGACCTGCAGACGATCAATAATTTAGGGTGCCTCGTCGTAGTGGGAGGGTTTCTAAGAAACCTAATTTCTTCATGTATGATACTGAGGTATACCAGGCTGAGGCTCATGAGCATGAGGAAGATCCGGTCACATATGATGAAGCTATAAAGGATGTTAATTCTAAATCTTGGAAACAGGCTATGAACAATGAGATGGATTCTATGAAATCCAACTCTGTTTGGGAACTTGTAGATTTGCCGGATGGGTTAAAACCCATTGGATGCAAATGGGTCTACAAAAGAAAGAAGGATGCGAAAGGGAAAGTAGAAACTTTCAAAACTAGACTGGTTGCAAAGGGATACACGCAAAAGGTTGGAATCGATTACGAGGAAACCTTTTCGCCTGTTGCTATGCTGAAGTCTATCCGTATTCTTCTGTCCATTGCTGCGGCTCTCGATTACGAGATCTGGCAAATGGATGTCAAGACGGCATTCTTGAATGGCCATCTTGAAGAGTGTATCTATATGATACAGCCCGAAGGGTTCGTAGCGAAAGGCCAAGAAAGGAAAGTCTGCAAGTTGCTTAGATCCATTTATGGATTAAAGCAGGCATCCTGCTCATGGAACCAGAGGTTTGATCAAGCGATTAAGACATTTGGTTTTGAGCAGAACATTGATGAACCTTGTGTTTATAAACATATTAAGGATGGAAAAGTGGTCTTTCTGATACTCTATGTCGATGATATACTACTCATTGGGAATGATGTAGGGAACTTATCATCTGTCAAGCTTTGATTACACCAACAGTTTGACATGAAGGACTTGGGAGAAGCCAATTATGTTCTAGGCATTCGTCTCTTCAGAGATCGAAAGAACAAAATGATAGCGTTATCCCAAGCTTCATACATAGATAAAATAATTGACAAATATACAATGCTAGAGGCAAAGAAAGGCTCACAACCTTCTATTGCCTATCTAACTCTTTCATTGGACGACTGTCCCAAGACATCGGAAGAAAGAGAGCGTATGAGTAAGGTCCCTTATGCATCCGCTGTGGGTAGCCTTATGTACGCTATGCTTTGCACTCGCCCGGATATATGTTTTGCAGTAGGTATGGTAAGTCGATATCAGGCAAATCCTGGAACCAAGCACTGGCAAGCAGTAAAGCATATACTCAAGTATCTTAAAGAGAAAGAGGGATTATATGCTGGTGTATTCTGAAGGGGACCTAACACCCGTAGGATACACGGACTCAGACTTCTAGACTTGTAAGGATTTGAGGAAGTCGACATTAGAGGGCACATGGAGACAGGATAAGTAGATGTATGTAAGATCACATCCGAGGACAACATTGCCAATCCCTCTACTAAGACTTTGGTGGCTAGAAGCTTTGAGAGGAATGTAGAGGCGATAGGGATGTGTAACGTGGCACATCTGCTGGCTTAGGGCAAGTAGGAGATTATTAGGAAATGCCCTAAGTATTAGAGACATTTTGATGTATTTATTTTGAACTGGATAATAAAATTATATATACATAGAGGTTATTCATTACATTGCTATCTATCCTCGTCTTATTTACATGTTAAAGTAAATGTAAGCAAATATGGCTCACTGACTGCTTGTGTTAAAACTGTTAGAACATTGCATGCAATGGACTTTTGTATGCGAGAAGACAATGTTATAAAGTTAGCAGTCTAAACTATGGTCTGTAGTCTATGGGGTTAGACCGAGCATCTAACTCATGTTAAGACTATTATGTTGTCTAAAGCCTTAGAGGGGACGGTTTGTCTTGACTGTCTGGAGCTGGACTCCTAAGTAGAGACATGGATATGTTGCTCAGTGGTGACATATTAGACTGGGACTAAAGCGTGATTGATCTACGTAGTCCGCTATGAGTGGATCAATCTGCTTTTGACGTTCATTGTGCAATAACCTTAATCCTAAGTAAATGAACTTCTTCATGTATATGACTTGTGTACTTTGATGTTCCAATGGCTAAAGCGTCTCAGAGGTAGCAAGCTTATAGACCGGTTCGTTGGGTGAATGACTTGTATACGATGAAGGGTTTGTTTGCAGATATCGGAATCATAGCTCTGAGGAGTTAAAGGTATCCTCTTAAAGGCATTTTACTGAATGTGAAAATGGACAAGGCCTTGGGTCGTCTGCTGGGCGGATGACTTCTTATTCACATATGGTGAATAATCATTTTCTTGATTCGGTAGTATAATGGAACTTTAAGATAGCCTGATCAGTAGGATTAAACAGACTTTGACCTAAGGCTGATCATGGATATCATATGAGGGTTTTGCATATATGACAAGGTCATTGGATAGTAGCTCGTCACAGGCTTACGTAATACGGTATATAATTGGGAGTTCAGTTTCAGGTTTATAGTGGTGTGACTCTGAAATTAGTGATCATATGATTGAGTTATTCGGTAAAGAATGATGATCATATGGAATCACGGGAGCCCGATTATATATGTCCAATCAGTCCCTCTACTAGCTCCACATAATTCCTTAACGTTTGGTAAATTAATTTGTGTATGCTATTGGTTAGTTTATTATGCATGGATGGTGATGACACAGGATTAGGATGGTAGACAAGATTCTCTCCGGTTGGATTCAGATTTTGTTTTGGATAATAGAGTACACAATTATTCGAACTCCAAATAAAGTTGCCATGGTTTTATTTAAGATTGGATTGGAGTTGTAGAAAATTATCCATGAGAACAAGAATTTGAAACACAACCGTTTTGTGGAATTTGAAATTTGAATTTTGAAATTTGAATTTTGAATTTTGAAATTTGAATTTTGAATTTTGAATTTGAAATTTGAATTTGAAATTTGAATTTGAAATTTGAATTTGAAATTTAAATTTTGAAATTTGAAATTTGAAATTTGAAATTTGAATTTGAAATTTGAATTTGAAATTTGAATCACAGTCCAAGTAGGATTCGAATTTGTTGTGGAAAATCCACAAGGTTTGAAATTCGAATTTGAGTTGGATTTGGAGAGGATAATCTTGTTAGAATCCTACTTGAATTTTGAATCTAAATCCCAACAAAAGTGGCCGAAAATTTTGAGGATAATCCTCAATGAAAAATTCAGATTTTGTGGATAAGATTCAAGGGAAAATTCAAGCTTCAATCCTAGTTGAATTTGGTTTCTCTCCTCCCTGAAAAGTGGCCGAAAATTTGGAGAATCTCTTCTAGGAAATTCGGTTATTTTTGGATAAGGTTGAGATAAGATTCAAGCTTGAAAATCCTAGTGGAATTTTTGATTCTCCCTTATCCATAATGGCCGAAATTTATGAGGAGATTTTCTCCAAGAAAAATTCGGATTTTTTGGTTGAAAAAGGGAGATAAAATTCTAGTTAAAATCTTGTTTAGATTTGGATTGGATTTATCCTAGGAAAACCGAATTTAATTGTGGAGATTCTCCCTTGGAAAATTCAGATTTTTTGGTTATGGATAAGGGAGAAAATCTTTTCCTAGTCCAATTCGAATTCAGAGAATCACCTCATGCAGGTCTATAAATAGAAGTCCTGCCACTCCAGTTCTCTCAGACCACAGACTCTCAGGTGAGCAGGCTTATTGTTGCACAGCTCATCGTGACAATAAAGTTCTTTAGAGATTTGGGTGGTCGGAAGAAGACTAGCAGTACTAGCACACCGATCGAGATTCAGAGTGCCCACACACTCAGCCATTCGGGAATTGGAGAATAGTAGAGAAGGCTAGTTGGTTGAAGCCTTTGGTCATTCTCCTCCTACAAGATTGGCATCCTTGAGGTATGAGTTTTAATTGTTGTTGGTTTATTATATATGGCATCATGAGATATTTAACGATCTAAAAATTTTTATTATTCCGCTGCGCCACTCTGATACGTTTTTACCGATTTATCATCCTACAGGGTATCCAAAAGGAACTAAAGGAGGTCTGTTCTATAACCCAAAGGAACAAAAAGTTAATGTTTCAACCCATACAACATTCTTAGAGGAAAGTCACATGAATGAGTTTAAGCCTCAAAGCATATTGGTGCTAGAGGAGTTATCGGGTGAAAGAACTATTCCACAGGTTTCAGTCTTGGACGTAAGTCCTAGTTCTAGTAAAAGACCTGCAGATGATCCACAATTTAGGGTGCTTCGTCATAGTGGGAGGGTTTTGAAGAAACCTAATTTCTTCATGTATGACGCTGAGGTATACTAGGCCGAGGCTCATGAGCATGAGGATGATCCGGTCACCTATGATGAAGCTATAAACGATGTTGATTCTAAGTCTTGGAAACAGGCTATGAACAATGAGATAGATTCTATGAAATCCAACTCTGTTTCAAAACTTGTAGATTTGTCAGATGGGATAAAACCTGTTGGATGCAAATGGGTCTACAAAAGAAAGAAGGATGCAGAAGGGAGAGTGGAAACTTTCAAAGCTAGACTGGTTGCAAAGGGGTACATGCAAAAGGCTGGAATTGATTACGATGAAACCTTTTCACCTGTTGCTATGCAGAAGTCTATCCATATTCTTCTGTTCGTTGCTGTGGCTCTCGATTACGAGATGTGGCAAATGGACGTTAAGACGGCATTCTTGAATGGCCATCTTAAGGAATGTATCTACATGATACAGCCCGAAGGGTTCGTAGCGAAAGGCCAAGACAAGAAAGTCTGCAAGTTGCTTAGATCCATTTATGGATTAAAGCAAGCATCCTACTCATGGAACCAGAGATTTTATCAAGTGATCAAGACTTTCGGTTTTGAGAAGAACGTTGATAAACCCTATGTTTATAAACGTATTAAGGATAGAAAAGTGGTCTTTTTAATACTCTATGTCGATGATATACTGCTTATTGGGAATGATGTAGGGAACTTATCATCGGTCAAGCTTTGGTTACACTAACAGTTTGACATGAAGGACTTGGGAGAAGCTAATTATGTTCTAGGCATTCATCTCTTCAGAGATCGAAAGAACAAAATGATAGCGTTATCCCAAGCTTCATACATAGATAAAATAATTGACAAATATGCAATGCAAGAGGCAAAGAAAGGTACACAACCTTCTATTGTCGGTCTAACTCTTTCATTGGATGACTGTCCAAAGACATCGAAAGAAAGAGTGTGTATGAGTAAGGTCCCTTATGCATCCGCTGTGGGTAGCCTTATGTACGCTATGCTTTGCACTCGCTCGGACATATGTTTTGCAGTAGGTATGGTGAGTTGATATCAAGCGAATCCTGGAACCAAGCACTGGCAAGCAGTAAAGCATATACTCAAGTATCTTAAGAGAACGAGGGATTATATGTTGGTGTATTCTGGAGGGGACCTAACACCCGTAGGATACACGGACTCAGACTTCCAGACTTGTAAGGATTTGAGGAAATCGACATTTGGATCAGTGTTTTTACTCGGAGGAGGCGCCATTGTGTGGAGGAGCGTGAAGCAGGGCTGCACCGCTGACTCTACTATGGAGGCTGAGTATGTGGCTACGATTGAGGCATCTAAAGAAGCGGTTTGGCTCTGCAAGTTCTTTAGAGACCTTGAGGTCATTCCGGGTGTTGACAAGCCTATCACACTTTACTGTGATAGCACTAGGGCTATTGCCAACACAAGGGAATCTCGGCACCACAAGAGGACCAAGCACGTAGATCAGAAATATCATATTATTAGACGACACGTGGAGACAGAACAAGTAGATGTATGTAAGATCCCATCTGAGGACAACATTACCGATCCCTTTACTAAGACTTTGGTGGCTAGAAGCTTTGAGAGGTATGAAGAGGTGATAGGGATGCGTAACATGGCACATCTGCTGGCTTAGGGCAAGTAGGAGATTGTTAGGAAATGCCCTAAGCATTAGAGAAATTTTGATGTATTTATTTTGAACTGGATAATAAAATTATATATATAGGTTATTCATTATATTGCTATTTGTCCTCATTTTATTTACATGTTAAGGTAAATGTAAGCAAATATGGCTCCCTGACTGCTTGTGTTAAAACTGTTAGAACGTTGCATGCAATGGACTTTTGTATGCGAGAAGACAATGTTCTAAAGTAAGCGGTCTAAACTAAGGTCTGTAGTCTATGGGGTTAGACCGAGCATCTAACTCATGTTAAGACTATTATGTTGTCTAAAGCCTTGGAGGGGACGGTTTATCTTGGCTGTCTGGAGCATAGACTCCCAAGTAGAGACATAGATATGTTGCTTGGTGGTGACATATTAGACCGAGACTAAAGCGTGATTTATCTATGAAGTCCGCTTTTGAGTGGATCGATCTGCTTTTGACGTTCATTATGCAGCAACCTTAATCCTGAGTAGATAAACAGCTTCATGTATTTGACTTGTGTACTTTGATGTTCCAATGGCTAAAGCGTCTCAAAGGTAGTAAACTTATAGACTGGTTTGTTGGGTGCATGACTTGTACACGATGAAGGGTTTGTTTACATATGTCAGAATTATAGCTCTAATAAGGAGTTAAGGGTATCCTCTTAAAGGCATTATACTGAATGTGAAAATGGACAAGGCCTTGGGTTGTTTGCTGGGCGGATGACTTCTTATTCACATATGGTGAATAATCATTTTCTTTATTCGGTAGTATAATGGAACTTTAAGATAGCCTGATCAGTAGGATTGAACGGACTTTGACCTAAGGCTGATAATGGATATCATATGAGGGTTCTGCATGCATGACAAGGTCATTGGATGATAGCTTGTCACAGGCTTACGTAATACGGTATATAATTGGGAGTTCAGTTTCAGGTTTATAATGGTGTGACTCTGAAATTAGTGATCATATGATTGAGTTGTTTGGTAAAGAATGATGATCATATGGATTCATGGGAGCCTGATTATATATGTCCAATTGGTCCCTCTACTGGCTCCACATAAATCCTTAATGTTTGGCAAATTGATTTGTGTATGCTATTGGCTAGTTGATTATGCATGGATGGTGTTGACATAGGATTAGCATGGTGGACAAGATTCTCTCCGGTTGAATTCAGATTTTGTTTTGGATAATAGAGTACACAATTATTTGAACTCCAAATAAAGTTGTCATGTTTTTATTTATGATTGGATTGGAGTTGTAGAAAATTATCCATGAGAACAAAAATTTGAAATACAACTGTTTTGTGGATTTTGAAATTTGAATTTTGAAATTTGAAATTTGAAATTTGAAATTGAAATTTGAATTCGAAAATTGAAATTCAAATTTTGAATCACAATCCAAGTAGGATTCGAATTTCTTGTGGTAAATCCACAATGAATGAAATTCGAATTTGAGTTGGATATGGAGAGGAAAATCTTATTAGAATCCTACTTGAATTTTGAATCCAAATCCTAACAATAATGGATGAAAATTTTGAGGATTATCCGCATGGAATTTTCAGATTTTTTATAAATAAGGTTCAGGGAAAAATTCAAGTTTCAATCCAAGTTGAATTTGGATTCTCTCCTCCCTGATTAGGGCCGAATTTTTTGAGGATATATCCTAGGAGATTTTCGGTTATTTTGGATAAGGATGAGATAAGATTCAAGCTTGAAAATCCTAGTGGAATTTTGATTCTTCCCTTATCTTTTGTGGTCGAAATTATTTGGTGAAAATCGTTAAGGATTTTCGGATTTTTTGGTTGAAAAAAAGGGAGATAAAATTCAAGTTAAAATCTTGTTTAGATTTGAATTGGATAATCCTAAAGTGGCCGAAATTTTAATTGGGATTTTCCCCTTGGAAAATTCAGATTTTTTGGCTACGGATAAGGGAGAATATCTTCTTCTAATCCAATTCGAATTCAGAGAATCACCTCATGCAAGTCTATAAATAGAGGTCCTGCTATTCCAATTCTCCGAGACCAGAGACTCTCAGGTGTGCAGGGTTATTGTTGCATAACTCACCGTGACAAAAAGTTCTTTAGAGATCTGGGTGGTCGGAAGAAGACTAGCAGTGCTAGCATATCGATCGAGGTTCAAAGTGCCCACACACTCAGCCATTCGGGAATTGGAGAATAGTAGAGAAGGCTAGTTGGTTGAAGCCATCTGGTCATTCTCCTCCTACAAGATTGGCGTCCTTGAGGTATGAGTTTAAATTGTTGTTGGTTTATTGTATATAGTATCATGAGATATTTAACAATCTTGAAAATTTTTTATTGTTCTGCTGTGCCACTCTGATATGTTTTTACCGATAAATTTTCCTACAAACGCCTCGCGTCAGTTCTTCCCTAACCACACCCCTTGGTAGGGGTTTACCGCCGCTGGTATGATAGATTGGATCTCCTAGGTGGAAAACATGTTCGAACATGATTCTATTCATGACCGCCCCTCAGTAACATGGATCAGACTGTGTAAATAATGGTTATACACTCAAGACTCATTTAGTTATTAACCTTCCCTAGAAGCTTTGTTAACTAAATAGGTGGCCAAAATAAGCGGTTACTAATATATGTGTGATGTCCCCTGATTCCAACTACCCGTAATTGTCATGGATTGATTCTACGGCTGACCAAGACCGTTCGTGTGCCGAAACCGAGTCGTCAGTTTTAAACTCTTTTACTTATACTTCTTAAACACCAAGGCCTAAAATTTCGCCCCAAATTTTTTTTTCTTTAATTCATACTTTTTCTTATGATTATCAAGTAGGAAAGCGATGTAAAATATAATACTAGCGTTTTCATGTCTGAAATAAGTACAACATATTTGGTAATAGATATAATATCTATATGTACTGTATATTTTATCTTCAAACATATTTTCTTTACTCAAAAAGCTCAGCGGAAAACTTTGGCAGGACCAAGTCTACGATGAGTTCCCTATCCCTTTGACACGCTCGCATCCTGCGGCCATCCAAGAATCTACTAGACAGGTTTCTTACCTGCACCATGAACAAACTGATGAGCTAACAGGCTCAGTAAGTTCAAACATCCATAGTAAGAATCATATTGATTCAAAAACAATAAAAACTCAGTCTCCTATGAATAGTACTATTCATGGTGAATAGTATTATTCACCACGAATAGTAAAGTTGACCTTTGACTGATGAATAGTACCAGTTACCCTAACTGTGTACTATTCACATATCCTAACCGAACTTACATTACTCTAACGTAAATTTTGGTTATGCTCAATTATGATTTTTACCATTTTGTTGAGTGCTTATTTTCTATTAGATTTCTAGTATAGAGCTCTATTCATGGCAGTACCGATGATTATTAGCGCGCTGACTGGGAGGGTTTAAGGAGCGACCTTAGAACATCGTCCTACATAGTCCTGATAACCCCGTAGGATTTAAACAAACCTCCACCACTATGTTGGAGGGGTGGTACACCTTAATGGTTTCATTATCATCTTTCAATTTATAGTTTTGACCGAGTGATCGTATATGTCACCTCAAGGTCACTATCCTCCATTGCCCGTAGGTCTTACTTATTTTCGTTATTTGGGATATGTTATACTAACTAATCCCTAAATGCTCATAGGATTTTATATCTAGTGAGCAGCTAGTATGGAATAGATTAACACAGTATTTCATGTTGCAGACACGAAAATGCTTGAACTTACCAATACTGCGCTAGTGTCCACTTCGGGAACTCCTCCGTAGTTCTATCTTTATTTTGGGTTCCTACAGACATAATAGTGTCTCTTAATATCTTGTTTTATTGACATTTTAAATACATATTTATTTTACTTAACAATTCTACACATTTAAATTTTGTTTTTGGTACACGGTCTGCAACACGCCCATGTTCTAGCTCGTGTACCTCTTGGGTCTATAAGATTTTCCTATACACGGCCGTGTATCCCTTTACACGCCCGTGTTCCTTAAAATTTTTAGACTTTTAACTCTAAAATCTTTATTTTGAGCTTTAGAATTTTATCTAAGTTATTCTAGGTCTTTTAGGATTCTTTCCGTGCTTTTTCAGAAATTTTTGGTCAAAATGACCATTTTACCCCTAACGGGTCTCGGGATCGTAATTTGTTTCATTCTATCATTTTTTTCCAAATTTTCTAAGCCTAATTATTTTAAAATAATATTTCCTAAGCTTTTGTATCATTTTACAGCTTAAATTGCTGCAAAATCTCAACTTCATTTTTCCTGGCCCCCGATTACTATTCATCCATCACCTAGGGGTCGTTTTTTTATTTTTCGAGCGTTTCGGAGCCTCAAATGGCCCTTTCACTACTTATTAAACGTTATTTATCCCGTCCCCAACCCTCGGTCCTTAAGAGGCTCGGGTTTCCTATCCCGATCTAAAATTTTCCCTCGTTTCCCAAAATACCCCTAACATTAATTTTTTTCCTGTTTTAGGCATTTTAGTGATTTAGGGTCGGTTTACTATTCCTTTTGGGTTGGTTTTCCATTTCTAATCATAATTCACCGAGGGGTCTCGGTTTCTTTCCCGAGTTCAATATTTTTACCCCTCGTTTCCCGAAATGCCCTTAAGCCGATTTTAGAAATTTCATCAGCATTTCTGCTTATATTTTAAGGTTTCTCGGTGTTAGGTACACCTCAGAACCTTTGTACCTGCCACGTACTATACAAGCGGCCTATTTTATACAAAGTTTCCAAACTTTGTATAAAAATTTTCCACATGATTCAACATTTAGGAATCAACACAAATCACAACATTTTTCTTTCAAATTAGCCTTGGTTTACTAGTTAATCACATCTAATTAATTTTCATCACATCACATCATTCTTAGGCTTTCCAATGTATAAAACAGCATTCAAAACCTAGCAAAACATGCATTCTAACTCTAGTTATAGCCACGGATTTTATGCATAAACACATAGAAAATTTCATTCTCTTTCCTAGGGTTTTTATCATCCTTCTTTCAACATTAAAAATTTCTCATTTCATAATGTTCTTACCCACGGTTTTAGCAAGAAATTTACATCAAACTTTTCTTCTTTCTTTATTCCAATTCATGCTTTAAATACTACAACATCAAACCAATCATAGAATCATCAAATCAACAATTTTTTTCATTATTTTTCAACCCTCCAAACCCACGGATTTTCTATGAAAAATCAAGGAAAAATGCTTCAAATTTTAAGCTTACCTTGATTTATTAATGCCTTGAGATTGGATATGTAATTCAAGCTAGGTTTGATGTGAAATTGAAAACAAAATTTTTGGTTTAAGGGGGTAAAGCTCACGGTTTTGGGCTGAAGAAAAAGAGCAAGAGTTTAGTTGGTTTTTCCATTTTTTTGCTTGAATTTTGATGCCAATTTATAGGCAAAAACCAAGGGCTTTTTTGTAATTTTTTTCCAACAATTTCCTAATTGTTCAAGGACTAAAAAGTAAAGATTTTGGGGCAAAAATCAAATTTTTTTCTTCTCCCTTTCCAAGTGGCCGAATGGCCTTTTAATTTTTTTTACAAAAATTTTTTAATGGCTTTTTGGCATGATCTTAGTCATTGATCATAAAGTAGGCTAATCTATACAATACACCTTTCAAAATTTCGTTATAATAATTTCTTTCTAACTTTAAGAAAAATAATTTGTATTATGACATCATCAATGTGATGTCATCAACTATTCATATTAATTCGTGGTCAATTTTTGATCGTAATCCGATCCGAACGGAACTTTACCGAAATTGCATAGGCGAGTTCTCAGCACCTCTAGTGCGATCGGTTTGTCTTATTTTGCTTCCGTTTGATCAGAATTCTCTACCATAAATTTCTATTGTTTTAGTACATTTCAATGCACTCTCTAGGGTTTTCGGCTCTAATTTCGAACCGTCTCACCCAATTATGTCTGGTAAGATCTACCATCCCCGAACTCACACACTTTAACACTACCAGAACATTTTTACACTATTCACAACAGTATTGGAATACAACTTTTTCACATTTTATTTATTAAAATTGTTATACACATACAATTTTAACATAATTCGAGAATCTAAAATTCCCGGTTATCACATTCAACCCTCCTTATAGAATTTTCGTCCTCGAAAATTTAGAACAAGTAGGGGCACAAGTTCTTCATTTTGTCCTCACGCTCCCATGTAGCCTCTTCAATGTTGTGATTTCTCCACAGCACTTTGACTAATGGGATCATTTTATTCCTCAAGATTTTATCTTCGCGTGCCAGTATTTGAACAGGTCTCTCCTCATAGGTCAGATCTTCCTGAATCTGGATCGGTTCATGTTTCAGCACGTGGGATGGATCCGATATGTACTTCCGTAGCATCGACACGTGAAACACATTATGTACTGCCGACATTTCTGGAGGTAATGCTAATCTATAGGCAACTTTACCAATGCGTTCGATGATCTCGTATGGTCCAATATATCTTGGACTTAACTTTCCCTTCTTTCCGAACCGCATTATCCCTTTCATCGGGGAAATTCTTAGGAATACAAAATCCCCTTCATTGAACTCCAGGAATCTTCATCTTTTGTCTGCATAGCTTTTCTGTCGGCTCTGGGCTGTCTTCATCCGCTGTTGTATTTTTGTAACTGCATCTACTGTTTCTTGGACAAAATTAGTCTTATGTAGTCATTTCTCTTGTAGGTCGTACCAATGAACCGGTGATCTACACTTTCTTCCGTACAAGGCTTCATAAGGTGCCATACCTATCAAAGCTTGGCAGCTGTTGTTATATGAAAATTCTACCAATGGAAGTTTCTCATTCCAGCTCCCTAGAAAATCTATTGCACATGCACACAGCATGTCTTCGAGAGTCTGAATGGTTCACTCAGATTGCCCGTCTGTCTGCGAATGAAATGCTGTGCTTAGTCGTACTTCTGTTCCCATAGCCTCTTATACGCATGTCCAGAAGTTCAAAGTGAATCTTGGATCACGATCTGACACAATGGATTTAGGAACTCCATGTAGCCTAACTATGTGGTTAACATGCAAGTCTGCCAATCTTTCCAACGAGAAGGTCATCTTTACTACGTTTTTGTCAGTCTATCTACAATAACCCAGATGGCATCATAGCCTTCTCGGGTCTTTGGTAGTCCCATCACAAAGTCCATCGTGATATGCTCCCACTTCCACTCAGGAATCTCTAACGGCTCTAGCTTCCCACTTGGATAATGATGTTCAGCCTTAACTTTCTGGCACATCATACACTTGCTTACAAACTCTGCTATATCCTTCTTCATCCCTTTCCACCAGAATTGCAACTTCAGATCCTGGTACATCTTGCTGACTCCGGGATGTATTGAGTAAGGAGTTTTATGGGCTTCAGCCATGATTTGCTTTCTTAATCCTTCATCATCTGGAACTTGAATTCTCCCGTGATGTAGGATTAATCCATCTTCAGATGCTTCTTCCTGTGGGCTTGCTAGTGTCGGATCTCGCTTCTGAGCTTCTCTGATGTCTTTATACAATGTTGACTCCAGTTGTATCGCAGCTAGCTTTCCGGTTATTAGCTCTATCTCTAACATGTTGATTTCCTGCTGTAATGGCTTTGGAAATTTTTCAATCGACAGTTGCCGTGGAACAGTAGATTTCCTACTTAACGCATCTGCAACTCAATTGGCCTTTCCTGGGTGATAAAGGATTTCACAATCATAATCCTTTACCAGCTCCAGCCGTCGCCTTTGCCGCATATTTAGTTCTTTCTGTGTGAAGAAATATTTCAGACTCTGGTGGTCTGTATAAATCTGACATTGAGCTCCATATAGATAGTAACGCCAAATCTTTAACGCGAACACTACAGCGGTAAGCTCCAGATCGTGCGTGGGATAATTCTTCTCATGGTCCTTTAATTGATGCGAGGCATAGGCAATCACCTTATCGCCTTGCATCAGGACAGCCCCTAATCCCATTTTTGAAGCGTCGATGTATATCACGAACATCTCCCCTTCCGTCGAAAGTGTAAGTATTGGCGTACTCGTTAGTCGCTTCTTCAGCTCTTAGAAACTTTTCTCGCACTATTTAGTCCATTCATATTTCCTTTCTTTGGGTGTAAGAGTTGTGATAGGAGTGGCAAGTCGTGCAAATCCTTTAACGAATCTTCTATAATAGCCGGCCAGACCTAAGAAACTTCGTATTTCTGTCACGCTCTTAGGTACAGGCCACTCGTTGATCGCCTCCACTTTAGCAGGATCCACAGCGATTCCTTCCTTGGAAACCACATGTCCGAGGAAATGTACTCTATTTAGCCAGAATTCGTATTTCGAGAACTTGGCATAGAGTTAATGTTCCCTTATCGTTTGCAAAACAATTCTCAAATGTTCTTCGTGCTCCTCTCGAGTCTTTGAATACATAAGAATGTCATCAATGAACACAATAACAAATTTATCTAAATATTCCTTAAAGACTCGATTCATCAGATCTATAAAAGTAGCTGGCATATTTGTTAACCCGAACGGTATTACCAGAAATTCATAATGACTGTAATGAGTTCGAAATGCGGTCTTGTGGAAGTCACTCTCCTTGATCTTCAGTTGATGATATCCTGATCGCAGATTAATCTTAGAGAATACGGCTACACCTGTGAGTTGATCGAACAGGTCATCAATCCTAGATAGCGGATACCTATTCTTGATTGTAACCTTGTTCAGTTCCCGATAATCAATACACATCCGGAATTAGCCATCTTTCTTTTTAACAAACAGCACTGGAGCACCCCATGGGGAATAGCTTGGGCGTATGAATCCTTTATCAAGAAGTTCCTTTAGCTGCTCCTGTAATTCTTTTAACTCTGCTGGTGCCATCCGATATGTGCCTTTGAGATTGGTGCAGTTCCTGGCATCAACTCGATCTCGAAAGAAATTTCTCGTTCAGGTGGTAGTCCTGGTAATTCTTCTGGGAAGACATCAATGAATTCCTTTACAACAGGAACGGCTTCGGGTTGGAGCTTCGGTTCCTTTGTCACGTCTAGAACACATGCTAGGTATGCAGCACAACTGCTAGACATCATCCTTTTTGCTTCCATTGAGTTGATCATTATCTTCTGTAATCTTCGTGACGTATCGACGTATTCGAATCCTTCTTCTTCATTAGGTTGAAACCTTATCATCCGTTTCTGACAATCGATCGTAGCTCTATACTTCCCTAGGAAATCCATTCCTAGTATTACATCGTAGTCGGCAAGCTCCATCACAATCAATTCTGTAAATAACTCCCTATTTGCCACAATTATTGGCACATGCGGTAACCAGTAATTGGACATCAGGACTTCCCCCGAGGGTAATGCAGTTTTAAATGTCATACCCACGTTGTCCTTAGAATATCCTATCCTATTAACAAATTGGTGTGAAATGAAAGAATGCGTAGCTCTAGAGTCAAATAAAACAGATGCCAAATTATTAGCGACAGAAAGCTGACCTGTCACTACATTTGACGTTCCCGCTTCTGCTTCTTCCTTTGTGTAGACCATAATTCTTGCATCTGCTCGAGGCAAGCATTCTGGTCTTTCCTGCCTCTCAGAATGGGATGACGCTTCAGCTTTGACCTGTAATGCATGTGCCTGGGGACGTTGTTGTGACTGAGATGAACCTTGCACATTCTGCCTATTTTCTGGATAGTTTTTGGCAAAGTGACCCTCCTTCCCACACTGAAAACAGGCATTTGGGGTCAGTCTGCATCGACCTGAATGTCTTTTCCCACAGTTCACATAGTCTCGAACCATAGGACTAGCATTATTGTTTGTTCTCCTCTTCTGGTTCTGGTTCCTGGGATTATTTGCTTTTCTCTTTCCCTGGGACTGCTGGCCAGAAGTGCTTGGCTGTCCAGCCTTGACAATCGAACTTTGCTTGCTGCTTTTTCTAGTTTGAGGTCCAACTTGTATGGCTTTAGTCAAGATCTTTTCCTTCTTCCTCGTATCCCAAACATTTTCTCTTTCTTCCTTTTGTCGGATCAGATAATACTCTGCCCTTAGCGCACGGCTAACACAATCAGATACGGTGTCAGGCGGCATCAACCCACTGTCCACCAATGCTGAAATCTCAGGAAGAAACATCCCTAGCATCTTCTAGATTTTCTCCCTCTCAGTGGTGACAGTGTATGGGCATAGTGTGGATAACTGACCAAACTTATTGCAGACTTCTATTACTGTCATGTCACCTTGCTTTAGCTTTGCGAACTCTTTTTGTTGTGGTCGCAACAGTGCTGGATTATAATACTTCTGATTGAATTCCTCCAGAAAATCCAACCAAGACATGGTATACATGTTTCTCCTCAACTTAACCGACTCCCACTAGAACCTTGTATCCCTTTTCAGAACAAAGGACGCACACAGAATCCCTTCTTGGTCATTCAACTCCATAAACTCCAATATCGTATGGAGTGAAGACAACCACTCCTCAGCATCCAGAGGGTTTGTGGAGCCCTCAAACTCTGGTGGCCTCATGCGTCGGAATCTTTCATATAATGGCTCGATATTGTTCTTGGGCTGTGGTTAGGGTTGTACCACTTCTTCTTGTGCCGCTGGAGGTACTTCTGGTTCTGGTACGGCCATTTGAGGGGCTTGGTCTTCTTCCTGTTTCTGTCTCTACTCCATTTGTTCTAATCTTTGTCTTAACTCAGCATTTTCTCTCATTTGAGCTTCTATTAAGGCTTCTAGCTCGTCCACTCTTTCTGATAATACTGGACGTCCTTGCATATTCCGTAGATTTCTTGGGTTCACCATCTTATCCTATTTCCTAAAATCGCATAAGAGTCAATCATTAGGTTTTTCACATTCATATTTTTATAATATAAATACAAATAATTTTAATTATCACATAATTTCAACATTTCACGCATTACATATGTCAAAATATGGTTATCATTTCTTTTCATTTCAAAAGTACATTAGTTTGAAGGCTTTCCTCAAAATAGCCTTTCAACACTGTCATATATACACATATACAGTTATATATATACATATTTATATAACACATGTATTTCTACCACTAATCTCCTAGCTGGGGTTCCTCTGGAATCCACAAAAACTCGATTGGATCCATTTCTTCATTGTCTGTTCCGTTTCCAACCTCAGACTACGTTGAACCTTCAACTGGATTTGCTCCCTTTAGTTGTCTCGATGGACCTACCTCATGATCGTTTGCCATTGGCCCAGATTCGTATAGGCTGTCTAACATTGCTTCTTATAGTAACTGTTCACGCCTCTTGCACACCATGCGCTCCATCATCATTTCCTCCTCTACTTTAGCTACATCAATAATAAACTCGCGTAAAGTAGTAGGGTATAGAGGGGTTACTCTCTGTCATAGGTCTAGGGTGAGTCCCTTCCAAAATATATCACAAAAGTTATCATTTGTGATGTTGGTTAGAGGACACGCCCTTACGATGCTATCTTGGAATCTGACTGCATATGAAAATACAGTGTCACTCAACATCATCTGCTGCCTCTCTGCCTTCAAAAAAAAATCTCTGACATTCGCATAACTAGGCATGGCCGGTGGTGGTGATACTGTCCTACTCTCAGGAGGGTCTACCACTGGTGCAGAGCTTTTTTGTGGGAATTGCTCTAGCATGACTTGGTGAAACTCGACCCAATCCATTGCTAGCAGCATCTCCTGATCGCAATACTCCCAATACGATCGTGCATCCTCACAGAATGTGCCAATGGCCATCATAACCCAGCAATCTTGATCGATATCGCACTAGCGCATGATGACCTCAATGTCGTGTAGCCAGTCTCTCATAGAGATCCCCTGTTGACTTCCCTCGAACGCCGGTGGATGACTACCTCTAAATGCATGTACAGCTCGTACTGATACTCTGGCTCCTATACGGGCTCGATCTCCCACCACTGGTATGTCTACTGCCACGGGAAGGTTTACTATCGGCCGCGGAGGTAGTGCTTGTACTAGTGCTGGCGCTGCTATCCTTGGTGCTAGTGGCTCAGGCACAAGCGGTCGCTGCATCTCTCATCTCATCATGGACGGTCTGATCACGGGCCTAGTCCATACCCGGGTCGGTCCTCTAGGTCGGTATGGATGAGGTCTCACATACAGTGGTCTAGTCATCTTAAGTCCTATAAAAATATGTAATTTCGAATAAATGAAAGTTAACTGATCTTAAAGAAGCTAACTTACTTGGATTGACGAGCAGATCGCGCTTCGTGTCAATAGGGATATTGTCAACCACTCTGATACCAACCTGTGACGTCCCCTGATTCTAACTACCCGTAACTGTCATGGATCGATTCTATGGTCGACCAAGACCGTTCGTGTTCCGAAGCCGAGTCGTCAGTTTTAAACTCTTTTACTCATATTTCTTAAACACCAGGGCCTAAAATTTCGCCCCAATTTTTTTTTCTTTAATTCATACTTTTTCTTGTGATTATCAAGTAAGAAAGCGATGTAAAATATAATACTGGCTTTTTCATGTATGAAATAAGTGCAACATATTTGGTAACAGATATAATATCTATATGTACTGTATATTTTGTCTTCAAACATATTTTTTTTACTCAAAAAGCTCAGCGGAAAACTTTGGCAGGACCAAGTCCACGGTGAGTTCCCTATCCCCTTAACACACTCGCATCCTGCCGCCATCCAAGAATCTACTGGACAGGTTTCTTACCTGTAACATGAACAAACTGATGAGCTAACAGGCTTAGTAAGTTCAAACATCCATAGTAAGAATCATATTAATTCAAAAACAATAAAAACTCAATCTCCTATGAATAGTACTATTCACCATGAATAGTATTATTTACCATGAATAGTAAGTTGACCTTTGACTGATGAATAGTATCAGTTACCCTAACTGTGTACTATTCACATATCCTAACCGAACTTACATTACTCTAACGTAAGTTTCGGTTATGCTCAATTATGATTTTTACCATTTTGTTGAGTGCTTATTTTCTATTAGATTTCTAGTGTAGAGCTCTATTTATGGCAGTGCCGATGATTATTAGTGTGCTGACTGGGAGGGTCTAAGGAACGACCTTAGAACATCGTCCTCCACAGCCCGGATAAGCCCATAGGATTTAAACAGACCTCCACCACTATGTTGGAGGGGTGGTACGCCTTAATGGTTTCATTACCATCTTTCAATTTATAGTTTTGACCGAGTGATCGTATATGTCACCTCAAGGTCACTATCCTCCATTGCCTGTAGGTCTTACTTATTTTCGTTATTTGGGATATGTTATACTAACTAATCCCCAAATACTCATAGGATTTTATATCTAGTGAGCAGCTAGTATAGAATAGATTAACACAGTATTTCATGTTGCAGACACGAAAATGCTTGAACTTACCAATACTGCGCTAGTGTCCACTTCCGGAACTCCTCTGCAGTTCTATCTTTATTTTGGGTTCCTACAGACATAATAGTGTCTGTTAATACCCTGTTTTATTAACATTTTAAATACATATTTATTTTACTTAACAATTCTACACATTTAAATTTTGTTTGTCGTACACGGTCTGTAACACGCTCGTGTTCCAGCCTGTGTACCTCTCAGGTCTATAAGATTTTTCCTATACACGGCCGTGTATCCCTTTACACACCTGTGTTCCTTAAAATTTTTAGACTTTTAACTCTAAAATCTTTATTTTGAGCTTTAGAATTTCATCTAAGTTATTCTAGGTCTTTTAGGATTCTTTCCGTGCCTTTTCAGAAATTTTTGGTCAAAATGACCATTTTACCCCTAACGGGTCTCAGGATCGTAATTTGTTTCATTCTATCATTTTTTTCCAAATTTTCTAAGCCTAATTATTTTAAAATAATATTTCCTAAGCTTTTGTATCATTTTACAGCTTAAATTGCTGCAAAATCTCAACTTCATTTTTCCTGGCCCCCGATTACTATTCATCCATCACCTAGGATCGTTTTTTCATTTTTCGAGCGTTTCGGAGCCTCAAATGGCCCTTTCACTACTTATTAAGCGTTATTTATCCCGTCCCCGACCCTCGGTCCTCGAAAGGCTCGGGTTTCCTATCCCGATCTAAAATTTTCCCTCGTTTCCCAAAATACCCCTAACATTAATTTTTTTCCTGTTTTAGGCATTTTAGTGATTTAGGGTCGGTTTACTATTCCTTTTGGGTTGGTTTTCCATTTCTAATCATAATTCACCGAGAGGTCTCGGTTTCTTTCCCGAGTTCAATATTTTTACCCCTCGTTTCCCGAAATGCCCTTAAGCCGATTTTAGAAATTTCATTAGCATTTCCGCTTATATTTTAAGGTTTCCCGGTGTTAGGTACGCCTCAGAACCTTTGTACCTGCCACATACTATACCAGAGGCCTATTTTCTACAAAGTTTCTAAACTTTGTGTAAAAATTTTCCACATGATTCAACATTTAGGAATCAACACAAATCACAACATTTTTCTTTCAAATTAGCCTTGGTTTACTAGTTAATCACATCTAATTAATTTTCATCACATCACATCATTCTTAGGCTTTTCAATGTATAAAACAACATTCAAAACCTAGCAAAACATGCATTCTAACCCTAGTTATAGCCACGGATTTTATGCATAAACACATAGAAAATTTCATTCTCTTTCCTAGGGTTTTTATCAACCTTCCTTCAACATTAAAAATTTCTCATTTCATAATGTTCTTGCCCACGGTTTTAGCAAGAAATTTACATCAAACTTTTCTTGTTTCTTAATTCCAATTCATGCTTTAAATACTACAACATCAAACCAATCATAGAATCATCAAATCAACAATTTTTTTCATTGTTTTTCAACCCTCCAAACCCACGGATTTTCTATGAAAAATCAAGGAAAAATGCTTCAAATTTGAAGCTTACCTTGATTTGTTAATGCCTTGATATTGGAGATGCAATTCAAGATTGGTTTGATGTGAAATTGAAAACAAAATTTTTGGTTTAAGGGGGGTAAAGCTCACAGTTTTGGGCTGAAAAAAAAGAGCAAGAGTTTAGTTGGTTTCTCCATTTTTGTTGCTTGAATTTTGATGCCTATTTATAGGCAAAAACCAAGGGATTTTTTGTAATTTTTTTCCAACAATTTCCTAATTGTTCAAGGACTAAAAAGTAAAGATTTTGGTGCAAAAATCAAATTTTTTTCTTCTCCCTTTCCAAGTGGCCGAATGGCCTTTTAAATTTTTTTACAAAATTTTTTTAATGGGTTTTTGGCATGATCTTAGTCATTGATCATAAAGTAGGCTAATCTAATCATACACCTTTCAAAATTTCTTTCTAACTTTAAGAATAATAATTTGTATTATGACATCATCAAGGTGATGTCGTCAACTATTCCTATTAATTTATTAATTAATTCGTGGTCAATTTTTGACCGTAATCCGATCCGAACGGAATTTTACCGAAATCGTGTAGGCGAGTTCTCAGCACCTCCAGTGCGATCGGTTTGTCTTATTTTGCTTCCATTTGATCAGAATTCTCTACCGTAAATTTCTATTGTTTTAGTATATTTCAATGCACTCTCTAGGGTTTTCGGCTCTAATTTCGAACCGTCTCACCCAATTATGTCTGGTATGATTTTCCATCCCCGAACTCACACACTTTAACACTATTAGAACATTTTTATACTATTCACAACAGTATTGGAATACAACTTTTTCACATTTTATTTATTAAAATTGTTATACACATATAATTTTAACATAATTCGAGAATCTGAAATTCCCAGTTATCACAATATGTCTTAACCTTAGAGGATTTAAGGTAACATATATTAATTAGATGGGGTCCATGTTCTGGCTATTTGTCTCATGACCACCCCTTAGTGGCTTGGGGCAATAGGTGCTAAGAATTACCATTGTAATGCTACATGTTTTTCAAGTTTCATGTAGGAACATACTTGTATGTTTTATTTGCTAAATTATCTCTATATTTGCTTGAGCTTTGTAATGATTTATAGTATAAATTTATTTCAGTTCAAAATGTCACCAATGCCCCTCATTTTAGTACTTACAAAGAATAAACTTAATGGCGATAATTATAAAGACTAGAAAAGAAATCTACTAATAGTTCTTAGCTACAAGGAACACAAGTTCGTACTGGATGAACCATGCTTACCTAGGCCCAAACCTGACACACCGCTTGAGGAGGTCCCGATTGCCTATACTCGTTGGAGAGAATCCAATGAGATAGCTCGGTGCTACATTCTAGCTAGCATGACGAGTGCTTTACAAAAGTAGTATGAGGCTTATCAAGTTGCTAGGAAGATCATAGAGAATTTGGAGGACATGTTTGGAGGCAAAGAAAAATTGGCTCGACAGTCTGCTATTACCAGTATCATGAACTCTAAGCAAAAGGCAGGTACTCTAGTGAAGGACCATATGATTACTCTTATGGGATTCTTTGCTGAGGCTGCCAAAAATAGTGTTGAGCTGGACTACAACACCCAGATTGAAATGGTGTTTAAAACTCTGTCTAAGGATTTTGTGAGGTTTAAGGCCGCATATAATCTAGCGACAAGGGAGTTAGGACTCACCAGGCTCATGAAGCAACTCCAAGCTTATAAGCAGATAATCAGGGATGGGGATGCAGTCTAACCAAAAGGTGAGGCCAATTTGGCAAAATCTTCCAAACCCTCAAGGAAGACGAAGAGGCCAAATAAAAAGCAACCGGCTTCCAGTTCTTCTGTTCATCCTGTCTCAGATAGGAAGAAGAACAAGAAGCCTAAGGACCCTAAAAAGTCCAAGTGCTTCCACTGTGGGAGGGTAGTTCACTTCAAGAAGGCTTGTCAAGAGTTCCTAGCCACCAAGGGCAAGGAAGGTAAGGAACTTCTTTATCTAGAAGCGTGTTTGGAGGAAGAATCGAAAGATACTTGGGTCATAGATTCGGGAGCCATTAATCATGTTTGTGTTTCTACATAGGGGTTCATTGAAACGAGAAGTCTACATGATAGGAGCCTCTCGTTACGAACTAGAAACGGTAGCTTAGTAGTGGCTAAGGCAACGGGAAACATTTATCTTTACTCTGATGAATTTAGGTTTATATTATTGAAAGACTGTTTTTATGTTCCTAATTTTAGGAGGAGCCTTATATCGGTAGCTTGTTTAATAAAAGATTCTTATTCAGTTTCTTTTACTAGAAGCGTTGATATTCATAAAAATAAGTCTTTTATCTATTCTGGATGGATAGATGGAAACCTGTATTTAATCAAACCAAAGATGTACTCATTGCTTGAAACCGAATTAACTAATAACTCTAAGTGGTTGAAAGTTTCTCACTCTAATAAGGCGTATCTTTGGCATTTAAGACTTGGTCATATTAATCAGGATAGGATTCAAAAGTTGGTGAAAGACTGTGGCCCCCTCGAATCTAACCACGCAAAACTGTCATGAACCGACTCTCTTGCCGATCAAGACAGCCCTTGTGTTGAATCCGGTTCACCATTTAAAACTCTTTTTCTCTCAACTCTTATTTTTCAGGGCCCAAAATTTCACCCAAATTTTTTTCTTTTGCATACATACTTTTTTTTATTTTATAAGAAAGCCAAGTACGAAAGCCATGTAAAATACAACACTAACTTTTAGTTGTCTTTTTTTAGTACAATATAATGTACAACATACAATACAATTATACTGTATTTTTCAAAGATACATTTTCTTCAATTCACTAACTCTCAATGCCTAGTGGAAGACTTATGACAGGACTAGATCCATGGTGACTTTCCTATCCCTTGACACGCGCACATCCTGCCGCCATCCATATAGTCTACTGGACAGGTTTTTTGCCTGCAATATGAACAAACTGATGAGCTAACAGGCTCAGTAAGTTAAAACATACTTAATAAGAATCGAATAGATTCAAAAACATTAAAAATACAACTTTCTATGAATAATACTATTCATTCACGAATAGTACTATTTACCATGAATAGTGACTTTGACCTTTGACTGATGAATAGTAACTATTACCTTAACAGGTCACTATTCACATTACTTTAACCGGATACAATTCACATTAGCCTAACCGATTACTATTCACATTAGCCTAACTGGTTATTGTTCACATTTTTCTAACCGAGTTCACTATACTTACTGTAAGCTTCGATTATGCTCAATTATGATTTTTATCATATTATCGATTATTCTCTCTCTATTTGCATTTTGGTGTTGAGCTCTTTATGGTAGTACCGATAAATTGTCTTGCGCGCTGACTGGGAGGGCCTAGGGAGCGACCCTAGAGCTTCTTCCTCCACAGCCCTTATTATATCCTCGTAGGATCTGAAAAACCTCTACCACAATATTGGAGGGGTAGTACGCCTTAAATGGTTTTATTACCATCTTTCAATTATAATTCTGATCAAGTGACATTAATCGTCACCTCAACGTCACTAACCTCCATCACCTGTAGGCCTTAGATATTCTTTTCCTTTTTATTTTGTGGGACATGTTATACTAACTAATCCCCAAATATTCATAGGACTTGATACCTAATGTACAACTAGTACATAATAAAGTAACACAGTATTTCATTTTGTAAGCATGAAAATGCTTGACCTTACCAATACTGCGATAATATCCACTTCCTGAACTCCTCCGCGGTTCTATCTCTAATTGGGGTTCCTACGGACATAATATTGTTTGTTAAAATCTTTTATTAATTATCACTTTAAATATATTTATTTTGGGATAAATTTTACAAAAAATTTCAATTCTTTATGTGGTACACGGTCTACAACACGCCCGTATCCCTGACCGTGTACCTCTCGGTTTTACTTTACACAGCCGTGTTCCACTGTACTATTTAAACTTTAGATTTTTGACTCTAAAATCTTTATTTTGGGTTTTAAATTTTATTTAATTCATTCTAGGTCCTTTATGATCCTTTCTGAGCTTTTCAGAAATTTTTGGTCAAAATGACCATTTTACTCCTGACGGGTCTCTGGATCGTAACTATTCTGTCTTATCATTTTTCCCGAATTTTCTAAGCCTAAAATCTTAAAATAATATTCTTTAGACTTCTGTATCATTTTACAGCTTAATTTGCTACAAAATTTTAATTATCAATTTTCTACCCTCAATTACTATTCATCCATCACTTAGGGTTGTTTCTAGTTTTTCTAGCATTTCGGAGCCTCAAACAGGCATTTCACTACTCCTAAAACGTTTTTCATCCCGTCCCCAGCCCTTGGTCCCCAAAGGCTCGGGTTTCCTATCCTGATCTAATCTTTCCCCCTCGTTTCCTAAAATACACCTAACATGAATTTTTTTCCCGTTTTAGGAATTTTAGTCTTTAAGGGTCGGTTTACTATTCCTCTTGGGTTGGTTTTCCATTTTCAATCCTAACCCACAGAGGGGTCTCGGTTTCATTTCTGAGTCTAATATTTTTACCCCTCATTTCCCGAAATGCCCTTATGCAGTTTTAGAAATTTCGGTAGCATTTCCACTTGTATTTTTAGGTTTCCCCGGTGTTAGGTATGCCTCATAACCTTTGTACCTGCCACGTACTATACCAGAGGCCTATTTTATATAAAGTTACCAAACTTTGTATAAAAATTTTCCACATTAACAAATATTCAGAACTCAGTACACGTTATCAAATTTTTCTCAAACATAGCCTCGATTTATCATGTTAATCATCACCAAATATTTTTTTTCCATCACCTTAAGCAATTATCACATATTATTCTTAGGTTTTCAGTGTACATATAAACATCAAAACCTAACAAAATTTTCATTCCAACCCTAGCATTAGCCATGGATTTTCATGCTAATTCACAAAGAAAATTTTCTTTTCTTTCCTAGGGTTTTTTTTTATCAACATTTCTACTCATTGATCAACACTAAAATTTTTCTACTTTCTAGTGTTTATCACCCATGGATTTTAGCATGAAAATGCACCATAATTTCTTGTTTCTTGATTCTAATTCGTGCTTAATTCAATATATTACCAAATGAACATAAACCATCAAGCAAATCATCAAATTTTCCACCTTACAAGGCCATGGATTTTTCATGGAAACATGCAAAATTTTTGCTTGTTTCTTAAACCTAATTCATGCTTTAAACTCTAAAACATCAAACCAATCAATCATCATCATCAAAACATCAACTTTTTTCAATGTTTCTACACCTCCATACCCACGGATTTTCACTAAGAAAACACATGGAAAATGCTTCAATTTAGAAGCTAACCTTATGAACTTGTTCCCTTGCAATCTTGGTAATGATTAAAGGTTTTGGCATGAAATTTTGGAAATTTTTGGCTTGGAATGCACTTAAGGGGCACGGTTTTGGGCTGTAAAAAATTGGTAAGAGTTTGGCCACTTTTCTCTATTTTTTTGAACGAATTTTGAAGCCTATTTATAGGCAAAGGCAAGAGACCACTTAGCAATTTTTTTCCAACAATTTGCTAATTGTTCATGGACTAAAATGCAATATTTTTGGGCCAAAAATCAAAATTTTTTTGCCGCCCTCTTTCTAGGTGGCCGAATGGCCTTTTTCAAAATTTTTTTTAATTTTTTTCCATGTCTTTTTGACTAGATCTTGGCCATTGATCAAAATGACAACAAATCCTAGCCTTACACTTATCTTATAATACTTTCTAAGCTTGCAAAATTGTATTTATGACATTATAATTATGATGTCATCCCATGAGTTAATTGAATTAATTCGTATATTAATTTGGGGCCAAATTTTGACCGAAAGTCAAACCGAACGGAACTTTACCGAAATAGCATAGGCGGGTTCCGAGTGCCTCTGATGCGATCGGTTTGTTTTATTTTGCTTTCGTTTGGTCAGAATTCTCTACCGTAAATTTTTATCTTTTTAGTGCATTTCAATGTACTCCCTAGGGTTTTTGGCTCCGTTTCTGAACCGTTTCACCCGATTATGTTCGATAAGATTTTCCATTCATGAACTCACTCACTTTAACACTGCCAAAACATTTTTATAGTACTCTCAACAGTATTAAAACATAACTTTTTCATATTTTATTCATTAAAATTAATACATACATATAATTTTAATCTACTCCAAGAATCTAAAATCCCCAGTTATCACATTCACCCATCCTTATAAAATTTTTGTCCTCGAAAATTTAGAACAAGTGGGGGTGCAAATTCCTAATTTTGTCTCCTCGCTCCCATGTAGCCTCTTCAACTTTGTGATTTCTCCACAGCACTTTGACTAATGGGATCATTTTGTTCCTCAAAACCTTATTTTCTCGTGTCAGAATTTAAACAGGCCTCTTCTCGTAAGCTAGATCTTCCTAAATCTGGATCGGTTCATGTTTCAACACGTGGAATGGATCCGATATGTACTTCCGTAACATCGATACATAGAACACATTATGTACTGCCGACATTTCTGGAGGTAGCGCCAATCTATAGGCAACATTTCTAATGCGTTCGATAATCTCATATGGTCCAATATATCTTGGGCTCAATTTTCCCTTCTTTCCGAATCGCATTATTCCTTTCATTGGCAAGACTCTTAGGAATATGAAATCCCCTTCATTAAACTCTAGGGAGCTTCGTCTTTTGTCCGCATAGCTCTTCTGTTGGCTCTAGGCTATTTTCATCCATTGTTGTATTTTTGTAACTGTATCCACTGTTTCTTGTATGAAATCTGTCTTGTATAGTCATTGTTCTTATAGATCATACTAATGAATCGGTGATCTACACTTTCTTCCATATAGAGTTTTATAGGATGCCATACCTATCGAGACTTGGTAGCTGTTATTGTACGAAAACTCTACCAATGAAAGTTTCTCGTTCCAGTTCCTTGGGAAATCTATTGTACATGCATGCAGCATGTCTTCTAGCGTTTGAATGGTTCACTCAGATTACCCGTCTGTCTGCGGATGAAATGCTGTGCTCAGACGTACTTCTGTTCCTATAGCTTCTTGCGTACATGTCCAGAAATTCGAAGTGAATCGTGGATCATGATCTGACACAATGGATTTGGGAACTCCATGCAACCTGACTATATGGTTTATATACAAGTTCCCTAACTTTTCCAATGAAAAGATCATTTTCACAACAATGAACCTTGCCTTCTTTGTCAATCTGTCGACAATAACCCAAATAACATCATAACCTTCTCAAGACTTTGGCAATCCTACTACAAAGTCCATCGTAATATGTTCCCATTTCCATTCAGGAATCTCTAATGGCTCTAATTTTTTGCCTGGATAACGATGTTCAGCCTTAACCTTTTGACACATCATGCATCTGCTTACAAATTCCACAATATCCTTCTTCATTCCCTTCTACCAGAATTGTAGCTTCAAATCCTGGTACATCTTACTGGCTCCGGGATGTACTGAATATGGCATTTCATGGGCTTCTGCCATAATTCACCTTCTTAATCCTTCATCATTTGGAACTTGAATTCTTCCCTGATGTAGGATTAATCCATCTTTAGACACTTCCTCTTGCTAACTTATTAGCTTCAGGTCTCATTTCTGAGCCTCTCTGATGTCCTCGTATAGCATTGACTCCAATTGTAATGTAGCTAGCTTTCCGGTTATCAGCTCCACCTTCAACATGTTGATTTCCTGTTGTAATGGCTTTGGAAGTTTTCCAATCGGCAGTTGTTGCAATATAGTAGATTTTCTACTTAACGCATCAGCAACACAATTAGCTTTTCTAGGATGGTAGAGGATTTCATAATCGTAGTCTTTGACCAGCTTCAGCCATCTTCTTTGCCGCATATTTAGCTCTTTTTGTGTGAAGAAATACTTTAAGCTTTGGTGGTCAGTATAAATCTGACACTGAGCTCTATACAGATAGTGTCACCAGATATTTAGTGCGAACACTACTGCGGCAAGTTCCAAGTCATGCGTGGGATAATTTCTTTCATGGTCCTTTAATTGACGTGAGGCATAGGCAATCACCTTGTCACCTTGCATCAGGATAGCTCCTAATCCCATCTTCTAGGCGTCACTGTAAATCATGAACATCTCCCCTTCAGTAGGGAGTATAAGTATCGGTGTGCTCGTTAGTCGTTTCTTTAGTTATCGGAAGCTTTTCTGGCACTCTTTGATCCATTCATACTTCTTTTCCTTATGTGTAAGAGCCATGATAGGAGTGGTGAGTCGTGCAAATCCTTCAACAAATCTTCTATAATAGCTAGCTAAACCTAAGAAACTTCGTATTTCTATCACGCTCTTAGGTGCAGGCCATTCGTTGATTGCCTCAACTTTCATAGGATCTACAGTGATTCCTTCCTGGGAAACCACATGTCCAAGAAAATGTACTCTATCTAGCCAAAATTCACATTTAGAAAATTTAGCATAGAGTTGATGCTTCCTTATCGTCTTCAGGACAATCCTCAGATGTTCTTCACGTTCCCCACGAGTCTTTGAATATATGAGTCTGTCATCGATAAATACAATGGCAAACTTATCTAGATATTCGTTAAAGACTCGATTCATCAAGTCCATAAATATGGCTGGCACATTTGTTAACCCAAACAACATCCCAAGAAATTCATAATGACCATAGCGGGTCCAAAATGCAATCTTGTAGATATCACTCTCCTTGATCCGTAGTTGATGGTATCCTGATCATAGATCGATCCTGGAAAACACCGCTGTGCCTTTGAGTTGGTTAAACAAGTCATCAATTCTAGGTAGCAGATACCTATTCTTGACAGTGACCTTGTTCAACTCCCGGTAGTCAATGCACATATGAAATGATCCATCCTTCTTCTTGACCAATAATACGGGAGTACCCTATGGGGAATAGCTTGGACGTATAAATCCTTTATCAAGAAGCTCCTTCAGCTGCTCCTATAACTCTTTTAATTCTACCGGTGCCATTCGGTATGGTGCCTTTGAGATAGGTGCAGTTCTTAGCATCAGCTTGATCTCAAAGGAAATTTCTCGTTCAGGCAGCAATCTTGGTAATTCCTCTGGGAAGACATCGATGAATTCCTTCATAATAGGAACATCTTCGGGTTGAAGCTTCTGTTCCTCCATCACGTCCACTATGCATGCTAAGTATCCAGCATAACCGCTCGACATTAGCCTCCTCGCTTTCATCGAGTTGATTATTATCTTCCTTGATTTACGTGATGAATCGATGTATTCAAATCCATCTTCCTGGTCAGGTTGAAACCTTATCTTTTGCTTCTGACAATCGATCATGGCTTGATACTTCCCTATGAAATCCATTCCTAGTATTACATCATAGTCGGCAAGCTGCATCATGATCAATTCTGCATACAACTCCTTATTTACCACGATTATTGGTACACGAGGTAACCAATAATTGGACATCAAGAGTTCCCCCGAGGGTAGTGTGGTTCTAAATGTCATACCCATACAGTCTTTAGGATATCCTATCCTATTCGCAAATTGGTATGAAATGAAAGAATGCATAGCTTCAGAATCAAATAAAATAGATGCCAAATTATTAGCGACAGAAAGCTGACCTGTCACTACATTTGACGTTCTAGCTTCTGCATCTTCCTTTGTATAGACCATGACTCTAGCATCGGCATGGGGCAAGCATTCTGGTCTTTCCTGCCTCTCGGAATGGGATGAACCTTTAGCCTTAGCCTGTAGTGAATGTGTCTGGGAATGTTGCTGTTGTGACTGAGACGAACCTTGCACATTTTGCCTATTTTCTAGATAAGATCTGGCAAAGTGACCGTCCTTCCCACATTGGAAACAGGCATTTGGAGCAAGTCTGCATCGGCCTGCGTGTCTTTTCTCACAGATCACACAATCTCGAACAATAGGGCCAGCATTATTGTTCGTTCTGCTCTGTTGGTTCCTATTTCCAGAATTATTCCCCTTCCTTTTGCCCTGTGACTGTTAGCCAGAAGTACTTGCTTGTCCAGCCTTAGTGTTTTGATTCAGTTTGCTGCTTTGTCCGACCTGGGATCCAACTTGTATAGCTTTGTCCAAGACCTTTTCCTTCTTCCTAGCATCTCAAATCTTTTCCCTTTCCTCTTTCTATCGAACCAAGTAATATTCAGCCCTCAATGCTCTGCTTACACAATTGGATATAGTAGTGGGCGGCATCAATCTGCTATCTACCAATGCTGAGATTTTGTGAAGGAACATTCCCAGTATCTTCTAAATTTTCTCCCTTTCAATGGTGATAGCATATGGACACAGTCGGGACAGTTGGTCGAACTTGCTATAGACTTCGATTACTGACATGTCCCCCTGCTTTAATTATGCAAACTCTCTTTGTTGTGGTCGCAGTAGTGCGGGATTGTAATACTTCTAATTAAATTCTTCCAGAAAATCTATCCATGACATTGTATACATGTTTCTTCTCAACTTGACTGATTCCCACCAAAATCTTGCATCCTTTTTCAAGACAAAGGATGCACATAAAATCCTTTCCTGGTCATTCAACTCCATAAATTCCAAAATCATATGGAGTGAAGACAACCACTCCTCTGCTTCCAAAGGGTTTGTGGAACCCTCAAACTCCGACAGTTTCATTCATCGGAATCTTTCATACAATGGCTCTTGGTTGACTTGGGGTTGTAGTTGGGGTTCTACTATTTCGATCTCATATTTGGTTGGCAGCACTTCTTGTTCAGGTGCGGCCATGTGTGGGTTTTGGTCTCCTTCCTGGTCTTGCCTCTGCTCTATCTGCTCTAGCTTTTGTCTTAGCTCAGCATTCGCTTTCACCTGAGCCTTCAACATGGCTTCTAGTTCATCTACTTTTTCTGACAGGATTGGACGCCCTCTCATGTTCCTTAGGTTTTGTAGATTCACCATCTTTTCTACTTCCTATAATCGCATGAGAGTCGATCGTTAGATTTTCACAAACGTACTTTTACAATATAAGTAAAAATAGTTTTAATCATCACATAATTTCAACATTTCATCCATCGAACATGTCAAAATATGATTGTCATTTCTTTTCATTTCAAAATTTTTCAAAAATACATCAACTCGAAGGCTTTTCTCAAAATAGGCTTTCGATACGATCATCCATACACATATACAGATACATATATACATTTGTACAACACATGTATTTCTACACCTGATCTGCTAACTGAGGTTATTCCGAAATTGTCAAAAATTCAACTGGGTCCATTTCATCCTCATCTGTACCGTTTCTAGCCTCGGATGGCGTCAATCCTTCAGCTGGACCTGTACCCTCTGGTTGCCTTGATGGACCAGTCTCATGATCATTGGCCATAAGTTGTGCCCCGTACAGACGGTCTATCATGAATAGTACTATTTATCATAAATAGTGACTTTGACCTTTGACTGATGAATAGTAACTGTTACCCTAATAGGTTACTATTCACATTACTTTAACCGGATACAATTCACATTAGCCTAACTGATTACTATTCACATTAGCCTAACTGGTTATTGTTCACATTTTTCTAACCGAGTTCACTATACTTAGTGTAAGCTTCGATTATGCTCAATTATGACTTTTATCGTATTATCGATTATTCTTTCTCTATTTGCATTTTGGTGTTGAGCTCTTTATGGTAGTACCGATAAATTGTCTTGCGCGCTGACTGGGAGGGCCTAGGGAGCGACCCTAGAGCTTCTTCCTCCGTAGCCCTTATTATATCCTTGTAGGATCTGAGAAACCTCTACCACAACGTTGGAGGGGCAGTACATCTTAAATGGTTTTATTACCATCTTTCAATTATAATTCTGACAAAGTGACATTAATCGTCACCTCAAGGTCACTAACCTCCATCACCCGTAGGCCTTAGATGTTCTTTTCCTTTTTATTTTGTGGCACATGTTATACTAACTAATCTCCAAATATTCATAGGACTTGATACCTAATGTACAACTAGTACATAACAAAGTAACATAGTATTTCATGTTACAAACATGAAAATGCTCGAACTTACTAATACTGTGATAATGTCCACTTCCTTAACTCCTCCGCGGTTCTATCTCTAATTGGGTTCCTACAGACATAATATTGTCTGTTAAAATCCTTTATTAATTATCACTTTAAATGTATTTATTTTGTGATAAATTTTACAAAACATTTCAATTCTTTATATGGTACATGGTTTGCAACACGCCCGTGTCCCCGACCATGTACCTCTCGGTTTTACTTTACACGGCCGTGTTCCACTGTACACGCCCGTGTACTATTTAAACTTTAGATTTTTGGTTCTAAAATCTTTATTTTGGGTCCTAAAATTTTATTTAAGTCATTCTAGGTCCTTTATGATCTTTTCCGAGCCTTTCAGAAATTTTTGGTCAAAATGACCATTTTGCCCCTAACGGGTCTCGAGACCGTAACTATTTTGTCTTATCATTGTTCTCGAATTTTCTAAGCCCAAATATCTTAAAATAGTATTCTCTAGGCTTTTATATCATTTTACAGCTTAATTTCCTACAAAATTTAATTATTTATTTTCCAACCCTTGGTTACTATTCATCCGTCACCTAGGGTCGTTTCTTGTTTTTCTAGCGTTTCGGAGTCTCCATTGGGCATTTGACTACTCCTGAAATGTTTTGCATCCCGTCCTCGGCCCTTGGTCCCTGAGGGCTCGTGTTTCCTATCCCGATCTAATCTTTCCACCTCGTTTCCTAAAATACCCCTAACATGAATTTTTTTCCCGATTTAGCCATTTTAGTCTTTAAGGATCGGTTTACTATTCCTCTTGGGTTGGTTCTCCATTTTCAATCCTAACCAACCGAAGGGTATCGGTTTCCTTTCTGACTCTAATATTCTTACCCTTCGTTTTCCGAAATGCCCTTATGTCATTTTAGAAATTTTGGCAGCATTTCTACTTATATTTTTAGGTTTCCCCGGCGTTAGGTACAACTTAGAACCTTTGTACCTGCCACGTACTATATCAGAGGCCTATTTTATACAAAGTTACCAAACTTTGTATAAAAATTTTCCACATTAACTAATATTCAGAACTCAGCACACATTATCAAATTTTTCTCAAACATAGCCACTATTTATCATGTTAATCATCACCAAATATTTTTTTTTCATCACCTTAAGCAATTATCACATATTATTCTTAGGTTTTCAATGTACATATCCACATCAAAGCCAAATAAAATTTTTATTCCAACCCTAGCATTAGCCACGGATTTTTCATGCTAATTCACAAAGAAAATTTTGTTTTCTTTCCCAGGGTTTTTTTATCAACATTTCTACTCATTGATCAACATTAAAATTTTTATAAGTTCTAAGGGAGGTCTGTTCTATAAGCCGAAGGAACAAAGAGTCATTGTATCAACTCATATGTCATTCTTAAGGAAAGTCACATGAATAACTTTAAGCCTCGAAGTCAAGTGGTGTTAGAGGAGTAATTGGGTAATAGAAATGCTCCACAGGTTTCGATCATGGACGCGAGTTCGAGTTCCAGTGAAAGACTTGTAGACGATCAATAATTTAGGGTGCTTCATTATAGTGGGAGGGTTTTAAGGAAGCCTAATTTCTTCATGTATGATACTGAGGTATACCAGGCCGAGGCTCATGAGCATGAGGATGATCCGATCACTTATGATGAAGTTATAAATGATGTTTATTCCAAATCTTGAAAACAGACCATGAATAATGAGATAGATTCTATAAAATCCAACTTTGTTTGGGAACTAGTGGATCTACCGAATGGGATAAAACCCATTAGATGTAAGTGGGTCTATAAAAGAAAGAAGGTTTGATCCCACTCATGGAACCAAAGGTTTGATCAAGTGATCAAAACATTCGATTTTGAGTAGAACGTTGATGAACCTTGTGTTTATAAACATATTAAGGATGGAAAAGTGGTCTTTTTGGTACTCTATGTGAATGATATACTACTCATTAGGAATGATGTAGGAAATTTATCATCGGTAAGATTTGGCTGCACCAACAGTTTGACATTAAGGACTTGGGAGAAGCTAATTCTGTTCTAGGCATTCATCTCTTTAGAGATTAAAAGAACAAAGTGATAGCATTATCCCTGACATCATACATAGATAAAATAATTGACAAATATGCAATACAAGAGGCAAAGAAAGGTTCACAACCTTCCATTGCCGAACTAACTCTTTCATTGGATGACTATCCCAAGACATCAGAAGAAAGTGAGCGTATGAGTAAGGTCCCTTATGCATCCGCTGGACCTTACTCATATGCTGTGGGTAGTCTTATGTATGCTATGTTTTGCACTTGCCTGAATATATGTTTTGTAGTAGGTATGGTGAGTTGATATCAAGTGAATCCTAGAATCAAGCACTGGCAAGTAGTAAAGCATATACTCAAGTATCTTAAGAGAATGAGGGATTATATGCTCGTGTATTATGGAGGGGACCTAAAGTGACGGCCCGCCCTTCATGCAGGCTAACAGTACTAGCATAGTCCAGCCTTAGAGTCTACTATGATAGACTGTCACCTCATTGGGTCGTCGGTAACTTACTTTTAACTTATTCTGATACCACCTGTGACAGCTGGTATCTTAGTTTTAACATAATTTCTTTAACATAATCATATTAACTTTCCATTTTAACGAGAAACTGGAAATAAATTTCTTTTTTTTTTCTTAAACTTTAAACTTGCAAATCATATTGTGGTAAAACATTTACTAAAGTAAATGTTTTACATTATCGTAACTTGATATACATCATAAAACATCATTTCAATATTCTTTTCATTCCTCTTTTAAACAGCTCAGCGGAAGACTCATAGTAGTACCATAACCCTCGCCCAGTCCCTTGGCACATGCAGATCTCATTCGTCATCCATCACTTATCTTATCGTCATGCAGGATGCTTACCTGCAATATAAACAAACTTGTGAGCGACAGGCTCAGTAAGTTCAAACATACATTCATGACAAAAATAATAACTCATACCTTTTTGGACAGAGCATATCTGATACCAACTGTGGTATCAGAACATTAACATAACATGTATCATACATTCTTTAAACTTCATACTTAACATATTCTAACATTAAGAATAATCTTAATGTTCTTTAACATAACATAATTTAAACATAGCATACACAATGTATGCTTAACATCATACAAAACATTGTATACACATATTAATTTAAACATAGCATACAAAATGTATGCTTAAACATCACAAATATACTTAAGATTCGTAAGACTGACTTATGCATATCATACCATATACATATAAGTTAGTCTCATTATACTTGTCTACTTTTCATTCATTCTTTTTCATTAATCTTTTGTTCTTTCTTTCTTTCATGTCATTCTTTTCTTTTCTTTTCTCACTTAACTCTCACTTTTATTGTTCATTCTTTCTTTTATATCATATCCTTCTGTTCTGTTCTTTTCTTAACTTTTCTTGCCTTTACTTTGCTTTACTTTCTTTTGTTTTCTTTCATTGATCTTTACTTGTCTTTTCTTTCATTTTCTTTCTTTTGCTTTCTCTTGTGGGCCCATGGTTGGACGTACCTAGTGCACACAGACCAATAGGAGAACGGGGGAACTACCCCCCAATCAACCTCACGGTCATCTTAATCCACCGTGTTTTATGGATGGATTGTAACTACCACGCCTTTTGGGGTAGGGCCAGCCAACTACCGCCCTTTTGGGTAGCACCACATTCTGTGTGGAGGCTATAGACCTGAAAACCTCACACTGGGGAGGCTGGTACACCAACCTTACATTTTCAGTCTTATTATCTTGCTTATATTTATCTTTCTTTACTTTAGCCTTTTAATTCGTTCATTCATTCATTCTTTTTCTTTCCTTTCTTTCATTTTCTTTTCTTTCTTCCTTTTGTTCATTTCTTTTGTTTCTTTCTTTTTCTTTTTCATTTTCTTTCCTTTCTTTCTTTCATTTATTTCATTTGCATTTCATAAATTGTTTCTTTCTTTCGTTTATCTCTTTTCTTTCCTTACTATCTTTCATATGATTCTGACCAGGTGGCATTATCATTGCCTCCTTAGTCTGGAACAACTTACATAAGCATTTCATATAACACTTTAGTGTGTTTCATAAGCATTTCATAAATTATTTCTTTCTTAATGTAATTTTCATAGTGTACGTTATGTTAGTCATACTTTAGTGAGTATAGCACCCACATATATAACTTTTCATATAACACATAAACATAGACATAAATATGTCAGTTCATGCTGCAAACAAATAAATGGTTGAACTTACTACATAGAACACATAACACATAACATGACAAGTCCATTCATGTTGCAGTCAATTAAATGCTTGAACTTACAAATACTTTACTAGCATGTCCTTTCATACTTCCTTGGTCCGCGAATGTCTCTTCATTGCGTCTATATCGGATCCCTATAACCAAAATAATCATAGTTATTTTCTATACTTATTTCATACATAAAACTTAATAAAATGTAAAAATTCTACGTTTCATTTCTCGATCATAAACTTAGGGGTCTAATATCCTATTTTCCACTTTTCTGCTAACTTTTGGTAATAAAACCATTTTGCCCCTAATGTGATTTTCATCATAACTTTACTTTTCTTTGATTTACAACTTAATTTTTGGTCCTTAAAATCTTAATTAACCATTCTAAGTCCATTAGAGCCCTTCTCTATCATTCCTGAAATTTTTGGTCAAAATGACCATTTTACCCCTGATGGGTCATTGAGCCGTATCATTTTCATTTTAATACTTAGACTAGATTTTCTAAGCCCAAAAATCATAAAATAATTTTTCTTAGACTTTACTAAATTTTTACGGTATTATTTGCCATAATTTCTTGGTTTACTATTCACCGACTCTCGGGTGATACTATTCCAACCCTCAGTCGTTAATCATTTATTTTTTGGGCCTAGGTCACCGAGATGGCTCAAGTTTCCATCCCGATCACATTTTTACTCTTCAGTTCCTAAAATACCCTTCTATGCCATTTTCGAAATTTCGACAGCATTTCCGCTTAATTTTTTGGTTCTCGGCGTTTAGAAAACGCCTCGAAACTATCTAACCTAATTCTATTCTAGCATGTACTTACCAGATGCCTATATTTTTATGTAAAACTCAACTTTTACGTAAAAATCTTCGCATTTCAATACATTTTTTAATCCATCATTTTCGTCAATTTTTCTTACAATTTCACATGACAAAATAAATAATTAATACATAATCATTCCAAAACATAAATTTAGGAATGAAGAACCGAAATCACTACCGAAATCATCCCATCGGTGATCGAACGAACCGTTCGGTCTCGTGTGCACAAACTTTGATGCTTCGTTCCTTACATTTGAAATTCCATCTTGAAATTCTGACTCCGCAGATATGTCCGGAACATCGAAAATAGGCCAACGGGACATTCTTCAGTTTTTGGTCACCGGTTGCCGTTGACCGCCGTTCACTGTTGTTGACCGATATTGACTGACAGTGGCATGGAGAAAGGCGACCACCGTCTCGTAGATCTCGACATGAGGAGCTCATTGGTGGTGTCAATTCCACCAATTGAAGCTGTGACGTCCCGTGCCCTAGGCGGCCTGGACCATCACAGTAAAACTACTATTTCTTTACTTTTACTTATACTTTCTTGCAATTGAATATTGCTTACGTAAAATATCTTTAATAGGTTACCCCAATTTTAGAAGAAAATTTTTTTTAAATGCGTACGTATTTACTATTCATGTACATGTACTATTAAAAGCAGAATTTGAAACATAATAAATTTAATCTTGCAAACATACTTATATTGTTGATTTTATGGAATAGTATTTTTGAATAGTATCAATCGGCTGCTATTCAAAAATACTATTCAACTATTACTATTCAAAAATATTGTATAACCATTACTATTCAAAAATACTATTTAACGATTACTATTTAAAAGTACCATTTACTGGTACTATACTGTTACTGTTCAAAATACTGTTTACTTAAACTGTGCGAAAGTTAAACTTGTATGGTGTCCATAACCTCGCCTCATATCTGCCTCCATCGTTGTCATTGCCCATCATGGCTTATGTCATAGGACGCTTACCTACAGCATGAACACACTCCTTGAGCTTTACGCCCAATAAGTACAACATGTTAACCGCAAAACATGTTTAAACATAATACATACTTAAAAACGCATAAGCATGCAAGATAGTCACATATACCACTTAGCATATACCATATCATCACATATCATGTCATAACATACAAACTTTACATACCATATACATATAGATTACTTCATGTAAAAGCATGTGTCTTACTGTAGCTGAAAGCATGGTGAACTAATGCTGACAGTGTACTATGCATGATCCGGTTATGTTCATTTATGCTTTAGTACTCTTTTCTTTCTCTTGTCTACTTAGGGCCCATGTGTCAGTACCGTGTGCGCACAGACCAACGGTAACGGCCGAGGTCAACTAATGCCGAAGAGCCATCAACTGACGCTCAACTTTTGGCCCTAACTTTCTTTAACTGGAAACCTCTTCGACTGAAGGAGCCGGTACGATACACCTACTTATTTCCATCTTGTTCAACTGTTCTAGCCATATGCTTCTCTAAGCTGTCCCCAATCCTACGCGGTAGGGATCTACGGCTTCTAACTTGCTCTTTCATCAATCTACTTGATTGTGAAACTATATGCTCTTATGTATACGGTGCAACATCGTGTGCATGTCAAGCATACTTAACATACTGTAAAACCATCATTTTAACATCATTTTATTCATGCTGCAGGTGGAGTTATACTTACCTAATTGCAAGCACTTGTATTCGCCTTTAGAAATTTACAGGTTACTACCTATCATTAATAACGTCTCTTGTTAATATCTTCTCTAAGTCACCAATACTGTTAGTGACTAAAGTAGATAATTACTCGATAACGATTACCGTCGGCACTACTTACTCTTTATCTCAATAGTTAACTTATTCGTATGTGGTTAATTAATTTATGGCCCCATAAATTAACTACCACGTCCTTAGGCTACTTTTGCCTATACTCATGTTTTCATGTGGTACTGGGGTCCCTCGATACCTGATTAGCCTATCTGGGAATTTGGCGTCTAGTTTCCGTCACGTTTGATTAATTGTCTTCTTGACAGTTAAATCAACGTTCCTCATAATGTTGCTCTGAACAAGGTCCTTGACTGATTTACCGATCAGTCAACCAACCGATTACCACGCGTTTTGGCAACTAGGTAGCCTATTGGGCTACTATGCATAGGCTTGGTATAGTAACCGTCCGAGTTACTTTGTTTGTTTAGCTGTGGTAGTCTACCAGGTTACCTTGCGTTTTTGGTATAGTAGCCACCCAGGCAACCTCAACCACATTGCACTAAAAACGTCCTTTGTTCTGTGTGAAACCTCTCTTAGGGTTATGCAAGAACCCTTTTTGAAAAACTTGTTTAAATCTAGGAGTTCTTGCAAAAAGGATTTTTTTCATTTTGAAAGGGGTATGGCATCCCCACATTTTTTAAAAGCAAAGAGTTTGAATTGGTTTGAAAGAGGTATGGTGTCCCCATATTTTTGAAAACGAGTCTCACCTCACCCCGTTGGAGGATAAGGGTGTTTTTGTTGAAATCCTTTCTAAGTCATTTAAAGGGAACACATGGTGAATGTGCTAAAAAGTGTGGTGTTGGACCACTTTTTGAAAATAATTTGACACTTGTTCGAAAAGGCTTTGTTGAGAATTTGGTGTTCATGAAACTTTTCATTCTCGATGAAATGAACAATTCTTGTGTTCATTTCGGAGCCTAACTCTAACTCTAATGGCTCCTAAATTCATCAAACCCATGGCCTTTGTGCCTAATTTTTATAAAAGTTCCAGTTTTACACACTTTTAAAAACAGGTTTGTTTGGGGCCGGAAACGGCCGAATTTTTGAAATTTAAATAAGTCAGTTTCAATGTTTCGCCGAGATCTAAAACTTTCGTGTTTTGACCAAAGTCTGGTTCAGCCTCTAAAAGGGTCATTTTAATAAAAATCTGGGACTGTTCATTTGGTCCGGATTTTTTACTCCTAGTTTTGGACACTGAACCAAAACCAGTCGAAATGTCTATTGCAAGTTCATTTTTGGCCAGTGGCTATTTGATATAAAAATGACTGTATCGACATTTACTCAAAACTTCATGTTTTACAAATCCCAGATTTGGACCCTAAGTGGGTCAAAATGGCCAAAATCCATGGCTTATCCTAGAGATAGATTTTGTGTCTGCCCACCCTCTACACACTCGTGCACACACATATCTCAAACCACTTGTAAACTAAAGTAAACACAATTACAACCACAAAAACTTTAAAAGCTGAAAGCTAAGGGCTCAAATAACTTATTACAACCCATATGCATAAACAAATACACATAAATCTCCTTTGATCAAAAACTTAAAAACAACTAACCACAAAAGATAGGGGTTTTTTGGTTTATACGTTAGAGTGCTTTGATCCAAGCACAATCGAGGCAAGGGTGGTTGTCAAGGCTCGGTGGAAAACAAAGGGGGTTTAGGGGTCACTTGTGCTAGAATGAGAACACAAAGAAAACAAAACATTGCTCTTAATTTCAAGCCAAGATGAAAAACTAAACCATAGAAAAATTTCGGTTCTAAGGTCTTACCGAAACGACCTTGGAAGAGTGCACCTCTAGCAACTTATGTGGTCAAGCTTTTGTGTGAAAGTTATGTGAAAATATGGGTGGTTTAGGGGCTGAAGAGGGGTCGGATTTTCTGAAGAGAAAGGGGAGAGAAAGCTGTATTTTTCTTGAGAGTTTTTGTGAGCAAATGGGAAAAGTGAGACCTAAGGGTGGTTGCACCTTTTTATAGGCAACTCTAAGCAACTTTGCTTAACTCTAAGCCCTCTTAATTAAGCCATAATTTACCTCAATTAGGGGACATAAATCTGTGCTGCAGCCCTTAAATTTTTGGAGGCCATGATGGAGGGTGAAAGGGAGCAAGTTTGCATTAAATGGTCATGGCCCTCTTGTCCTTAAAACCCTATTTTTTTAATCTAAAAACTCTAACACATCCCTTGATTTAAAGGATCATTTTCCACTGGTTTTGCAGCTGGTTTTGTAGCTATTTTCCTAACCAAAAGGGGCACCTAACCAAAGGGGGCACGGTTTGGATGGGGTAAAGGTCCAACCGAATCAATTATGTGCAGTCTAGTTTTCTACTGTGTTTTCGGCCCTTTCTCGGCAGTGTTCTAATTTTCATCCAAAAATAGGATTTTTTGACTCCGATTTTTGTACTGATGATTGTAGGATAATAAACCGGTAAAAACGTATCAAAGTGACGCAGCGGAACAATAAAAAATTTTTAGATCGTTAAATATCTCATGATGCCATATACAATAAATCAACAACAATTAAAACTCATACCTCAAGGACACCAATGAACAGGAGGAGAGTGACCGGAGGCTTCAACCAACTAGCCTTCTCTACTATTCTCCAATTCCCGAATGGCTGAGTGTGTGGGCACTCTGAACCTCGATCGGTATGCTAGCACTGCTAGTCTTCTTCCGACCACCCAGATCTCTAAAGAACTTTATTGTCACGATGAGCTGTGCAACAATAAGCCTGCTCACCTGAGAGTCTGTGGTCTGAGAGAACTGGAGTGGCAGGACCTCTATTTATAGACCTGCATGAGGTGATTCTCTGAATTCGAATTGGACTAGGAAAAGATTTTCTCCCTTATCCAAACCAAAAAATCCGAATTTTCCAAGGGAGAATCTCCACAATTAAATTCGGTTTTCTAGGATAAATCCAATCCAAATCTAAACAAGATTTTAACTAGAATTTTATCTCCCTTTTTCAACCAAAAAATCCGAAATCTTTAGGAGAAAATCTTCTCCAAATTTTCGGCCACTTTTAGGATAAGGAAGAATCAAAATTCCACTAGGATTTTTCAAGCTAAATCTCATCTCAACCTTATCCAAAAATAACCGAATTTCCTAGGATTTAGGCTCCAAAATTTCGGCCACTTTTAGGGAGGGAGAGAATCCAAATTCAACTAGGATTGAAACTTGAATTTTCCCTTGAATCTTATCTACAAAAACCGAATTTTCCATTGAGGATTATCCTCAAAAAATTCGCCCACTTTTATTGGGATTTGGATTCAAAATTCAAGTAGGATTCTAACAAGATTATCCTCTCCAAATCCAACTCAAATTCGAATTTCAAACCTTGTGGATTTTCCACAAAAATTCGAATCCTACTTGGACTGTGATTCAAAATTTGAATTTCAAATTTCAAATTCAAATTTCAAATTCAAATTTCAAATTTCAAATTTCAAATTTCAAATTTAAATTTCAAATTCAAATTTCAAATTCGAATTTCAAATTCAAATTTCAAATTCAAATTTCAAATTCAAATTTCAAATTTCAAATTTCAAAATTCAAATTTCAAATTTCAAAATTCAAATTTCAAATTCCACAAAACGGTTGTGTTTCATATTCTTGTTCTCATGGATAATTTTCTACAACTCCAATCCAATCTCAAATAAAATCATGGCAACTTTATTTGTAGTTCGAATAATTGTGTACTCTATTATCCAAAACAAAATTTGAATCCAACCGGAGAGAATCTTGTCTACCATCCTAATCCTGTGTCATCACCATCCATGCATAATAAACTAGCCTATAGCATACACAAATCAATTTGCCAAACGTTAAGGAATTATGTGGAGCTAGTAGAGGGACTGATTGGACATATATAATCGGGCTCCCGTGATTCCATATGATCATCATTCTGTACCGAACAACTCAATCATATGATCACTAATTTCAGAGTCACACCACTATAAACCTGAAACTGAACTCCCAATTATATACCGTATTACGTAAGCCTGTGACGAGCTACCATCCAACGATCTTGTCATATATGCAAAACCCTCATATGATATCCATGATCAGCCTTAGGTCAAAGTCCGTTTAATCCTACTGATCAGGCTATCTTAAAGTTCCATTATACTACCGAATCAAGAAAATGATTATTCACCATATGTGAATAAGAAGTCATCCGCCCAGCAGACGACCCAAGGCCTTGTCCATTTTCACATTCAGTATAATGCCTTTAAGAGGATACCTTTAACTCCTCAGAGCTATGATTCCGATATCTGCAAACAAACCCTTCATCGTATACAAGTCATGCACCCAACGAATCGGTCTATAAGCTTACTACCTCTGAGACGCTTTAGCCATTGGAACATCAAAGTACACAAGTCATATACATGAAGTAGTTCATTTACTCAGGATTAAGGTTATTGCACAATGAACGTCAAAAGCAGATTGATCCACTCATAGCGGACTACGTAGATCAATCACGCTTTAGTCCCGGTCTAATATGTCACCACCGAGCAACATATCCATGTCTCTACTTGGGAGTCCAGCTCCAGACAGTCAAGACAGACCGTCCCCTCTAAGGCTTTAGACAACATAATAGTCTTAACATGAGTTAGATGCTCGGTCTAACCCCATAGACTACAGACCATAGTTTAGACTGCTAACTTTAGAACATTGTCTTCTCGCATACAAAAAGTCCATTGCATACAACGTTCTAACAGTTTTAACACAAGCAGTTAGTGAGCCATATTTGCTTACATTTACTTTAACATGTAAATAAGACGAGGACAGATAGTAATGTAATGAATAACCTCTATGTATAATTTTATTATCCAGTTCAAAATGAATACATCAAAATGTCTCTAATACTTAGGGCATTTCCTAACAATCTCCCACTTGCCCTAAGCCAGCAGATGTGCCATGTTACGCATCCCCATCGCCTCTACATGCCTCTCAAAGCTTCTAGCTACCAAAGTCTTAGTAAAGGGATCAGCGATGTTGTCCTCGGACGCGATCTTACATACATCCACTTGTCCTGTCTCCACATGCCCTCTAATAATGTGATACCTCCGATCGATGTGCTTGGTCCTCTTGTGGTGCCGAGATTCCCTTGTGTTGGCAATAGCCCCTGTATTATCACAGTAAAGTGTGATAGGCTTGTCAACACCCGGAATGACCTCAAGGTCTCTAAAGAACTTGCGGAGCCAAACCGCTTCTTTAGATGCCTCAGCCGCAGCCACATACTCAGCCTCCATAGTAGAGTCAGCTGTGCAGCCCTGCTTCACGCTCCTCCACACAATGGCGCCTCCTCCGAGTAAAAACACTGATCCAGATGTCGATTTCCTCGAATCCTTACAAGTCTGGAAGTCTGAGTCCGTGTATCCTACGGGTGTTAGGTCCCCTCCAGAATACACTAGCATATAATCCCTCGTTCTCTTAAGATACTTGAGTATATGCTTTACTGCTTGCCAGTGCTTGGTTCCAGGATTCGCTTGATATCGACTCACCATACCTACTGCAAAACATATGTCCGGGCGAGTGCAAAGCATAGCATACATAAGGCTACCCACAGCGGATGCATAAGGGACCTTACTCATACGCTCTCTTTCTTCCGATGTCTTGGGACAGTCATCCAATGAAAGAGTTAAACTGGCAATAGAAGGTTGTGAGCCTTTCTTTGCCTCTAGCATTGCTTATTTGTCAATTATTTTATCTATGTATGAAGCTTGGGATAACGCTATCATTTTGTTCTTTCGATCTCTGAAGAGACGAATGCCTAGAACATAATTAGCTTCTCCCAAGTCCTTCATGTCAAACTGTTGGTGTAACCAAAGCTTGACCGATGATAAGTTCCCTACATCATTCCCAATGAGTAGTATATCATCGACATAGAGTATCAGAAAGACCACTTTTCCATCCTTAATACGTTTATAAACACAAGGTTCATCAACGTTCTGCTCAAAACCAAATGTCTTAATCGCTTGATCAAACCTCTGGTTCCATGAGCGGGATGCCTGCTTTAATCCATAAATGGATCTAAGCAACTTGCAGACTTTCTTATCTTGGCCTTTTGCTACGAACCCTTCGGGCTGTATCATATAGATACACTCTTCAAGATGGCCATTCAAGAATGCCGTCTTGACATCCATTTGCCAGATCTCGTAATCGAGAGCCGCAGCAATGGATAGAAGAATACGGATAGACTTCAGCATAGCAACAGGCGAAAAGGTTTCCTCGTAATCGATTCCAGCCTTTTGCGTGTATCCCTTTGCAACCAGTCTAGCTTTGAAAGTTTCCACTCTCCCTTCCGCATCCTTCTTTCTTTTGTAGACCCATTTGCATCCAATGGGTTTTATCCCATCCGGCAAATCTACAAGTTCCCAAACAGAGTTGGATTTCATAGAATCCATCTCATTGTTCATAGCCTGTTTCCAAGATCTAGAATCAACATCCTTTATAGCTTCATCATATGTGACCGGATCTTCCTCATGTTCATGAGCCTCGGCCTGGTATACCTCAGCATCATACATAAAGAAATTAGGTTTCTTAGAAACCCTCCCACTACGACGAGGCACCCTAAATTGTTGATCGTCTGCAGGTCTTTCACTGGAACTCGGACTTGCGTCCAAGATCGAAATCTGTGGAGCAGTTCTTTCACCCGATAACTCCTCTAGCACCACTTTGCTTCGAGGCTTAAAGTCATTCATGTGACTTTCCTCCAAGAATGTCGCATGGGTTGAGACAATGACCTTTTGTTCCTTCGGGTTATAGAACAGACCTCCTTTAGTTCCCTTTGGATACCCTACAAACATGCACAATTCTGATCTTGGTTCCAACTTCTTCGCATCCCCATCCAGTACATGTGCCGGGCAGCCCCATATTCTCATATGTCCAAGGGAGGGCTTCCTGCCACACCACAATTCATACGGAGTTCTAGGAATTGATTTGCTCGGAACCTGGTTCAGAATATAGCACGCCGTTTGTAAAGCATGTCCCCAAAATGATAATGGCAGCGTTGAGTAACTCATCATGGACCGTACCATATCCAATAAGGTCCTGTTTCTCCTTTCGGCTACACCATTCTATTGTGGAGTACCAGGTGCAGTCAATTGGGATAATATCCCGTTCTCTACAAGATGTCCTAGAAATTCATCGGAGAGGTATTCGCCACCTCGATCAAATCGAAGTGTCTTTATGGATTTATCCAATTGCTTTTCCACTTCCGCATGATACTCTTTAAATTTATCAAAGGTTTCGCTCTTGCGGTGCATCAGATACACATATCCATACCTCGAGTAATCATCTATGAAAGAGACATAGTACTCGAACCCTCCTCGTGCTGTGACGTTCATGGGGCCACAAACGTCAGTGTGCACAATTTCTAAGAGCTCATGTGCCCTTGTACCCTTAGCTCCAAAAGACCTCTTAGTCATTTTACCCTCTAGACAAGACTCACATTGGGGAAGTCGTACCTCCTCCAGAGATTCCAGAGGACCATCTTTCACCAATCTTTGAATCCTATCCTGATTAATATGACCAAGTCTTAAATGCCAAAGATACGCCTTGTTAGAGTGAGAAACTTTCAACCTTTTAGAGTTATCAATTAATTCAGTGTCAAGCAGTGAGTACATCTTTGGTCTGATCAAATATAGGTTTCCATCCATCCATCCAGAACAGATAAAAGACTTATTTCTACGAATATCAACTCTTTTACTAAAAGAAACTGAATAAGAATCCTTTATTAAACAAGCTACCGATATAAGGTTCCTCCTAAAATTAGGAACATAAAAACAGTCTTTCAATAAAATAAACCTAAATTGATCAAAATAAAGATGAACGTCTCCCACTGCCTCAGCCACCACAAAGCTACCATCTCCAGTCCGCAACGAGAGGCTCCTATCATGTAGACTTCTCGTTTCCACGAACCCCTGCATAGAAACACAAACATGATTAGTGGCGCCCGAATCAATGACCCATGTGTCTTTCGATTCTTCCACCAAATACGCTTCTAAGTAATGAAGTTCCTTACCTTCCTTGCCCTTGGAGGCTAGGAATTCCCGGCAAGCCTTCTTGAAGTGACCTACCTTCCCACAGTGGAAGCATTTGGACTTTTTAGGGTCCTTCGGCTTCTTGTTCTTCTTCTTCTTCTTCCCGTCCGAGACAGGAGGATTAGAAGAACTGGAAGCCACTTGCTTCTTATTTGGCCTCTTCCTCTTCCGTGAGGGATTGGAAGATTCTGCCAAATTGGCCTCTCCTTTAGGTCGGACCGTATCCTCATCCCTGATCATCCGCTCATAAGCCTGTAGTTGCTTCATGAGCTCGGTAAGTCCTAACTCCTTTGTCGCCAGATTGTATGCAGCCTTAAACCCCACAAAATCTTTAGACAGAGTCTTGAACACCATCTCGATCTGGGTGTTATAGTCCAACTCAGCACCATTCTCGGTAGCCTCAGCGAAGAATCTCATTAGAGTGATCATATGGTCCTTCACCGGAGCACCCGCCTTTTGCTTAGAGTTCATAATGCTGGTGATAGCGGACTGTCGAGCCAATTTTTCTTGGCCTCTGAACATGTCCTCCAGATTTTCCATGATCTCCCCAGCAACTTGATAAGTCTCATGCTGCTTTTGTAAAGCACTCGTCATGTCTCTCCAATGATTATAGGCAACCGGGACCTCCTCAAGTGGTGTGTCAGGTTTGGGCCCAGGTGGGCATGGTTCGTCCAGTACGAACTTGTGTCTCTCGCAGCTGAGAACTATTAATAGATTTCTTTTCCAATCTTTATAATTGTCGCCATTCAACTTATTTTCGGTAAGTATCGAAATGAGGGGTGTCGGTGACATTTTGAACTGAAATAAAATTATACTAGACATCATTACAAAGCCCGAGCAAATATGCAGATAATTTAGCAAATAAAACATACAAGTATGTTCCTACATGAAACTTGAAAAAAATGTAGCATTGCAACGGTAATTCTCAGCACCTATTGCCCCAAGCCACCGAGGGGTGGTCATGAGAACAAATAGCCGGAACATGGACCCCGTCCAATTAATATATGTTACCTTAAATCCTCCAAGGTTAAGACATATATTAATAACCGCTTATTTGGCCACCAGTTTAGTTAACAGAGCTTCTAGGGAAGGTTAATAACTAAACGAGTCTTGAGTGTATAACCATTGTTTACGTAGCCCGATCCACGTCCTACCAAGCCACCGAGGGGTGGTCATGAATAGGATCGCACCCGAACACGTTTTCCACATAGGAGATCCAATCTAGTATACCGGCGGCGGTAAACACCTACCGAGGGGTGTGGTCAGGTCAGAACTGACGCGAGGCGTTACCATGCTTTCACATATGGATCAACAATGGAGGCCGTGGGTTTTGTTTGAAACCCTCTCCCACTCAATATTTTGAAAAACATGCAAGTTTTGATAAATTATGTATGATCAATATAGTATGAGCGGCACTCACCTATCCTATATGACATGTTATCAAATATGCATACATAACATCCATCAATACATATTTATACATCCATGACATATCACAGAAAAAAACAATTGACAGACTAACCAAGCTATGGTTCCATCCTAGAACAAAGAAAATAAAGATTACAAAATTCCATCCAAAGCATTCTTTGGGTCTTGACTTTTGTTCCGTCTTCTTGTATCCATCTTTATGTAGCCTCTCCATTTATTTCTCATCCCAAGAATTATTTAAAATTTAAATTTCCAAAAATTTGAATTTCAAATTCAAACTCCAAATTCGAATTTCAAATTTAAATTTCTAATTCAAATTTTAAACAATTTTAATCATCATGTGTAATAATATGTAATTTCAAAAATTTCAAATTTTTAATTACATATTTTTAAACATGATTTAAAATTAAATCTCAAATTTAAAAATCACAATTTTCAAATTTTGGACCGCCGCACCGCCGCCCGTGAAGGCGGCAGCCGCCGTGGGTAGCCACCAACCCCGGAGGGGCTGGCAGCCCACGGCCGCCCCTTGTGCAGCCTGCAGGGCTGCAGGCCAAGCCTGCAGCACCAGGCTGCACGCCCAGACTGGGCGCAGCAGCCGGCAGGCTGCAGGCAGCGCCTGCAGCCAGAGGCTGCACGCCCAGGCTGCGGCCAGCCTTGGGCAGGCCTCGGCCACCCCTGGCTGCAGGCAGAGCCTGCGGCCGTGGGTGGTGTGGGCCTGTACAGGGGCTGCCGCAGCCCCATCCTGCCCGAGGGCAGGGGCTGCAGCCCCACCAAGGTTTGTCGGCCTATCCCGAGGGATCGTGTCTCGATTTTCATGCCATATTCCAATTTATCTTTTAGGATCTCCAAAAATTAATTTGAATCCCAATTAAATTGAAATTTTCCACACAATCAAAATTTCAACCTTTAAATTAAATTTAACTTTTGGGAAAAATAAATTACGGTCTTCAATCTTCAATCTCCTCCAAGAATAATTACATAAAAAATTCCTATACCGTTTCCGGTGTACAAAATTCTATCCATAAAAATTCTAAGAGACAAAAATTAATATCCATGGGAAAATTACAGTGTTAATAAACTGCTCCCATGGTTACATAAAAAATTCCTAGATACAATTTTTTTAAATTCTAAGGAACCACAACCGGTATAAACAAGCATACTTATAATAATTCAAAAAATTAAAATAACCACATACTTTATACATAATACATGATAACAACATAAAGGAACCCTAGAATGCCACTCTCTAAATATCAAATCCATACATAAATAAAAAGACTAAGTAATTGTCTAATTTATGTACATGGCATAGTCATGAGATGGCTCTGATACCAATTGTAGGATAATAAACCGGTAAAAACGTATCAGAGTGGCGCAGCGGAACAATAAAAAATTTTTAGATCGTTAAATATCTCATGATGCCATATACAATAAATCAACAACAATTAAAACTCATACCTCAAGGACGCCAATGAACAGGAGGAGAGTGACCGGAGGCTTCAACCAACTAGCCTTCTCTACTATTCTCCAATTCCCGAATGGCTGAGTGTGTGGGCACTCTGAACCTCGATCGGTATGCTAGCACTGCTAGTCTTCTTCCGACCACCCAGATCTCTAAAGAACTTTATTGTCACGATGAGCTGTGCAACAATAAGCCTGCTCACCTGAGAGTCTGTGGTCTGAGAGAACTGGAGTGGCAGGACCTCTATTTATAGACCTGCATGAGGTGATTCTCTGAATTCGAATTGGACTAGGAAAAGATTTTCTCCTTTATCCAAACCAAAAAAATCCGAATTTTCCAAGGGAGAATCTCCACAATTAAATTCGGTTTTCTAGGATAAATCCAATCCAAATCTAAACAAGATTTTAACTAGAATTTTATCTCCCTTTTTCAACCAAAAAAATCCGAAATCTTTAGGAGAAAATCTTCTCCAAATTTTCGGCCACTTTTAGGATAAGGAAGAATCAAAATTCCACTAGGATTTTTCAAGCTAAATCTCATCTCAACCTTATCCAAAAATAACCGAATTTCCTGGGATTTAGGCTCCAAAATTTCGGCCACTTTTAGGGAGGGAGAGAATCCAAATTCAACTAGGATTGAAACTTGAATTTTCCCTTGAATCTTATCTACAAAAACCGAATTTTCCATTGAGGATTATCCTCAAAAAATTCGCCCACTTTTGTTGGGATTTGGATTCAAAATTCAAGTAGGATTCTAACAAGATTATCCTCTCCAAATCCAACTCAAATTCGAATTTCAAACCTTGTGGATTTTCCACAAAAATTCGAATCCTACTTGGACTGTGATTCAAAATTTGAATTTCAAATTTCAAATTCAAATTTCAAATTCAAATTTCAAATTTCAAATTTCAAATTTCAAATTTAAATTTCAAATTCAAATTTCAAATTCGAAATTCAAATTCAAATTTCAAATTCGAATTTCAAATTCAAATTTCAAATTCAAATTTCAAATTCAAATTTCAAATTCAAATTTCAAATTTCAAATTTCAAAATTCAAATTTCAAATTTCAAAATTCAAATTTCAAATTCCACAAAACGGTTGTGTTTCATATTCTTGTTCTCATGGATAATTTTCTACAACTCCAATCCAATCTCAAATAAAATCATGGCAACTTTATTTGTAGTTCGAATAATTGTGTACTCTATTATCCAAAACAAAATTTGAATCCAACCGGAGAGAATCTTGTCTACCATCCTAATCCTGTGTCATCACCATCCATGCATAATAAACTAGCCTATAGCATACACAAATCAATTTGCCAAACGTTAAGGAATTATGTGGAGCTAGTAGAGGGACTGATTGGACATATATAATCGGGCTCCCGTGATTCCATATGATCATCATTCTGTACCGAACAACTCAATCATATGATCACTAATTTCAGAGTCACACCACTATAAACCTGAAACTGAACTCCCAATTATATACCGTATTACGTAAGCCTGTGACGAGCTACCATCCAATGACCTTGTCATATATGCAAAACCCTCATATGATATCCATGATCAGCCTTAGGTCAAAGTCCGTTTAATCCTACTGATCAGGCTATCTTAAAGTTCCATTATACTACCGAATCAAGAAAATGATTATTCACCATATGTGAATAAGAAGTCATCCGCCCAGTAGACGACCCAAGGCCTTGTCCATTTTCACATTCAGTATAATGCCTTTAAGAGGATACCTTTAACTCCTCAGAGCTATGATTCCGATATCTGCAAACAAACCCTTCATCGTATACAAGTCATGCACCCAACGAACCGGTCTATAAGCTTACTACCTCTGAGACGCTTTAGCCATTGGAACATCAAAGTACACAAGTCATATACATGAAGTAGTTCATTTACTCAGGATTAAGGTTATTGCACAATGAACGTCAAAAGCAGATTGATCCACTCATAGCGGACTACGTAGATCAATCACGCTTTAGTCCCGGTCTAATATGTCACCACCGAGCAACATATCCATGTCTCTACTTGGGAGTCCAGCTCCAGACAGTCAAGACAGACCGTCCCCTCTAAGGCTTTAGACAATATAATAGTCTTAACATGAGTTAGATGCTCGGTCTAACCCCATAGACTACAGACCATAGTTTAGACTGCTAACTTTAGAACATTGTCTTCTCGCATACAAAAAGTCCATTGCATACAACGTTCTAACAGTTTTAACACAAGCAGTTAGTGAGCCATATTTGCTTACATTTACTTTAACATGTAAATAAGACGAGGACAGATAGCAATGTAATGAATAACCTCTATGTATAATTTTATTATCCAGTTCAAAATGAATACATCAAAATGTCTCTAATACTTAGGGCATTTCCTAACAATGATTTCTTATTATTTTATACTGTCTAAGAGCTCATTCCATGTCAAATCACTATTCATTTCCTATACTGTGGTTGTGTCTACACTGTGTTGTCCTTTCATACACAAACCGGGGCGTTCCTAGGCGAAATTTCAGACACAGTCTCTCTTGACTAATTCAGACGTTCTGATTTCAATTTTATCAGTCTTATGTCTGTCAGGGTCGTCTGGATCATTTTTCGAGTTCTGTGTGATCCTACCTCGAAAAACGTGTCAGGTGCCCGTTTGACTAATTTGGGCGTCCTGAGTCTAGATATATCAGTTTTAAGTCAAACTAAGGCCGTCTTGGCCAGTAACTTGATACTGCATCTTGCACTATTCACTATTCATTATTTATGGTTCACTGTTCTCTGTTCTAACTGACTAGTTCGAGTGTTCTGACTCTGATTTTGTCAGTCTCTGGGTGAGAAGAGGTCATCCGGACCATTTTCTCGATACTGTACCCCTACTAGGGCGATTTCTCGCTGTTGTACTCAGATGTTCAGTTCGAGCGTTCTGGTGATATGCTCGCTAGTCTCGTGTCAGGAAATGGTCATCAGGACCAGTTTCATGACACTATGTATCTCATACACTTATACACGTAACAGGGTGCACCGGGTTCTCTGTCGGTTACCCCTTTTCACTGTATGAATAGTAATAAACGGTGCTGCACCTGTTTAGTCTATTCAACTGGAATTTATGCTGTATTTAACAACTTAATTACTCATTTCATAGTAATTAGGTTTCACGCATTACAAAAGTCTTCAAATCGGCTCTCTACTCAGTACACAGCCTTCTACACGGGCGTGTATGGCTTGAGCACGGGCGTGTACTAGCCGAGCTTTCTCAACACGGTCATGTCTTAGAACACGCTCGCTTTACCCGAGCGGTACACGGCCACTTACATGGCCGTATACCTGACCATGTAAAACTACACGGCCATGTTAACTCACACGGCCTCTCTCATAAAACAATCCGATCAGTACACGGTTTCTTACACGACCGTGTACCTGACCATGTTCGATGTATTTGCACTAAAAATGCATCAAATTATCCCTTAACTTCTCATTGAATAATTTGTTAAGTTACAAGGACGAGGTGGTCCGTACAACCTACCCTCCTTACGAAATTTTCGTCCTTGAAAATTAGAATAAATCCAGGAAGTCTCTCTTCATGTCCTCTTCCTTTTCCCATGTAGCTTCTTCTATATTGTGATTCCGCCATAGCACTTTCACAAGCGGGATCACTTTATTCCTGAAGACTTTGCTCTCCTTAACTAAAATCTGCACTGGTCTTTCCTCATATGTCAGGTCAGCGTTTGCTTCAACAGGCTCTTGAATTAGTATGTGGGAACTGTCAGGCACGTATTTCTTCAGCATCGAGACGTGGAAAACGTTATGCATAGATGCCAACTCGGGAGGGGGCACTAACCTGTAGGCTACCTTCCCAATTCTCTCGAGGATCTCGTAGGGTCCTACATATCGAGGGCTAAGCTTCCCTTTCTTCCCAAAGTGCATCACCCCTTTCATGGGTGCCACCTTGAGGAAAACTGAATCTCCTTCTTGAAACTCGAGAGGTCTGCGTCGTTTGTTGGCGTAACTCTTCTAACAACTATGAGCTATCTCCAGTCTCTGTTAGGAAATGCCCTAAGCATTAGAGACATTTTTGATGTATTTATTTTGAACTGGATAATAAAATTATATATAGAGGTTATTCATTACATTGCTATCTGTCCTCATTTTATTTACATGTTAAAGTAAATGTAAGCAAATATGGCTCCCTGACTGCTTGTGTTAAACTGTTAGAACGTTGCATGCAATGGACTTTTGTATGCGAGAAGACAATGTTCTAAAGTTAGCGGTCTAAACTATGGTCTGTAGTCTATGGGGTTAGACCGAGCATCTAACTCATGTTAAGACTATTATGTTGTCTAAAGCCTTGGAGGGGACGGTTTATCTTGACTGTCTGGAGCTGGACTCCTAAGTAGAGACATAGATATGTTGCTTGGTGGTGACATATTAGACCGGGACTAAAGCGTGATTAATCTACGAAGTCTGCTTTGAGTGGATCGATCTGCTTTTGACGTTCATTATGCAGTAACCTTAATCCTGAGTAAAAGGACAGCTTCATGTATATGACTTGTGTACTTTGATGTTCCAATGGCTAAAGCATCTCAGAGGTAGTAAGCTTATAGACCGGTTCGTTGGGTGCATGACTTGTATACAATGAAGGGTTTGTTTATAGATATCGGAATCATAGCTCTAATGAGGAGTTAAGGGTATCCTCTTAAAGGCATTATACTGAATGTGAAAATGGACAAGGTCTTGGGTCGTCTGCTGGGCGGATGACTTCTTATTCACATATGGTGAATAATCATTTTCTTTATTCGGTAGTATAATGGAACTTTAAGATAGCCTGATCAGTAGGATTAAACGGACTTTGGCCTAAGGCTGATCATGGATATCATATGAGGGTGCTGCATACATGACAAGGTCATTGGACGATAGCTTGTCACAGGCTTACGTAATACGGTATATAATTGGGAGTTCAGTTTCAGGTTTATAGTGGTGTGACTCTGAAACTAGTGATCATATGATTGAGTTGTTCGGTAAAAGAATGATGATCATATGGATTTGTGGGAGCCCGATTATATATGTCCAATCAGTCCCTCTACTAGCTCCACATAATTCCTTAACGTTTGACAAATTGATTTGTATATGCTATTGGCTGGTTTATTATGCATGGATGGTGATGACACAGGATTAGGATGGTAGACAAGATTCTCTCCGGTTGGATTCAGATTTTGTTTTGGATAATAGAGTACACAATTATTCGAACTCCAAATAAAGTTGCCATGATTTTATTTGAGATTGGATTGGAGTTGTAGAAAATTATCCATGAGAACAAGAATTTGAAACACGACTGTTTTGTGGATTTTGAAATCTGAATTTTGAAATTTGAAATTTGAATTTTGAATTGGAAATTTGAATTTGAAATTTGAATTTGAAATTTGAATTTGAATTTGAAATTTAAATTTGAAATTCGAATTTGAAATTTGAAATTCAAATTTTGAATCACAGTCCAAGTGGGATTCGAATTTGTTGTGGAAAATCCACAAGGTTTGAAATTCGAATTTGAGTTGGATTTGGAGAGGATAATCTTGTTAGAATCCTACTTGAATTTTGAATCCAAATCCTAACAAATAGTGGATGAAATATTGAGGATTATCCTTAATGGAATCTCGGTTTTTTGTGGATAAGGTTCAAGGGAAAAATTCAAGTTTCAATCCCAGTTGAATTTGGATTCTCTCCTCCCCAGAAAGTGGCTGAAATTTTGGAGAATATCTCCTAGGAAAATTCAGTTATTTTGGATAAGGATGAGATAAGATTCAAGCTTGAAAATCCTAGTGGAATTTTGATTCTCCCTTATCCTAAATGTGGCCGAATTTTTTGAGGAGATTTTCTCCTAGGAAATTTTGGATTTTTTTGGTTGAAAAAGGGAAATAAAATTCTAGTTAAAATCTTGTTTAGATTTGGATTGGATTTATCCTAAATGGCCGAATTTTATTGTTGGGATTTTCCCATGGAAAATTCAGATTTTATGGATATGGGTAAGGGAGAATATCTTTTCCTAATCCAATTCGAATTCAGAGAATCACCTCATGCAGGTCTATAAATAGAGGTCCTGCCACTCCAGTTCTCTTAGACCACAGACTCTCAGGTGAGCAGGCTTATTGTTGCACAGCCCACCATGACAATAAAGTTCTTTAGAGATCTGGGTGGTCGGAAGAAGACTAGCAGTGATAGCATACCGATCGAGGTTCAGAGTGCCCACACACTCAGCCATTCGGGAATTGGAGAATAGTAGAGAAGGTTAGTTGGTTGAAGCCTCCGGTCATTCTCCTCCTGCAAGATTGGCGTCCTTGAGGTATGAGTTTTAATTGTTGTTAGTTTGTTGTATATGGCATCATGAGATATTTAACGATCTAAAAATTTTTATAGTTCTGCTGCGCCACTCTGATCCATTTTTACCGATTTATTTTCCTACACTCTCTCCCATATAATCTTCAAGTCTTCTGTTGTACTTTTGACGAAGTCCGTGCTAGTGAGCTGTTTTTCTCCGGTCTCATGCCAGTGGACTGGAGATCTATATTTTCTTCCATAGAGTGCCTCGTATGGTGCCATTCCAATCGAGGAATGGTAGCTGTTGTTGTACGAGAACTCTATTAGTAGCAGCTTTTGGTCCCAATTCCCCTTGAAGTCTAGGGCACACGCTCTCAACATATCTTCCAATGTTTGTATTGTCCTTTTTGATTGACCGTCGGTTTGAGGGTGGAAAGCTATGCTGAACTTCAACTTAGTCCCCATTGAAGCTTGGACGCTCTACCAAAACCTTGAAGTGAAGCCCCCATCACGATCTGAAATTATTGACTTAGGTACACCGTGCAGTCTTACTATCTGGGCCACGCACATTTCTACTAGCCTTTCTACTGAGTAGCTCAACTTCATGGCTAAGAATCGAGTTGATTTTGTCAGTCGGTCCATAATTACCCAGATGGCGTCGTTTCCACTGGATGTTCTGGCTAGTCCGACCACGAAGTCTATTCTAATCTATTCCCATTTCCACTCTGGAAACTCGATTTTCTGTAGTTCTTCTCCAGGTCGTTGATGTTCTACTTTAATTTTTTGACATGTAAGGCACTTTGTGACAAATTCAGCGACATCGCCCTTCATCTTAGGCCACCAAAAACTGTCTTTCAAGTCTTTGTATAGCTTGTTTGCCCCTGGATGAACTGAGTTCGGTGTGTCATGGGCTTCTGAAGGATCCTTTTCCTGAGTTCTTCATCCTTCGGAATGCACACTCTATCTTTGATATAGAGTATGCCATCCTTGGAGACTTGAAATTCTGACTTCTGGTCCTCCATTGCCTTCTTCTTGTGCTTGTTCAGGGTTAAATCGAGGTCTTGGACGGCCTTGATTTCTTCTAGGAGTGTTGATTAGAGGGTCATTTCAGACAACTTCCTTGTTAGAATCTCGATTTCGCCGTTACATAGCTCCTTCTGTAGGGCTTCTGGTAAGGCATTGATAGCCATAAGCGATGAAGAGTACTTCCTACTCAGTGCATCGGCCACCTTGTTGGCTTTCCCTGGGTGATATAGGATCTCACAGTCGTAATCCTTCACCAATTCTAGCCATCTTCGTTGCCTCATGTTGAGCTCCTTCTGCGTGAAGATGTATTTGAGGCTTTGGTGGTCTGTATAAATCTTGCACTTGATGCCATATAGATAATGCCTCCATATTTTTAGCGTAAACACGACCGCTGCTAGCTCCAAGTCATGAGTCGGATAATTCCTCTCGTGGTTCTTAAGTTGTCGCTGGGCATAAGTTACTACTTTCCCATTCTGCATCAATACGACTCCCAGTCCGGTCTTAGATGCATCACTGTAGATTACAAAATTTCCTTGTCCAGCGTCTGATATGGTTAGGATCGGAGCGCTCGTGAGTTTGCATTTTAGCTCTTGGAAGCTTTTCTCGCATTTATCCATCCACTCATACTTCTTCTCCTTCTTGGTGAGTGCTTGAGTGGTGCGGCTAACTTCGAGAACTGTTCTACGAAACGTCTGTAATACCCTGATAGGCCTAGGAAACTGCAGATCTCCGTTACGTTCTTCAGAGTCAGCCATTCGCTGACAACGTCGACTTTCGCTGGGTCTACATACTTCAACATTGGAGACCACGTGACCAAGAAAATGGACCTTTTCTAGCCAAAACTCGCACTTGGAGAATTTGGCGTATAGCTGGTGCTCCTTTAGCTTGAGTAGAATAGCTTTCAGATGCTCCTCGTGTCCCTCCCTTGTCTTAGAATACACAAGTATGTCATCGATAAACACAATGATAAACTTGTCTAAGAACTCCTTGAACACTCTATTCATCAGATCCATGAAGGCTGCGGGGGCATTCGTTAGTCCGAATGACATAATGAGGAACTCGTAGTGTCCATATCATGTACGGAAGGCTGTCTTGGGTATGTCTGCACCTCTAATCTGTAATTGGTGATACTCCGAATGTAGGTCGATTTTCGAGAACACTGCAGTGTCTCGGAGCTGGTCGAACAGATCATCGATTCGTGACAACGGATACTTGTTCTTTATAGTGACCTTGTTCAGCTCCCTGTAATCGATGCACATCCTTAACGTTCCATCCTTCTTCTTCACGAATAAAACTGGTGCTCCCCACGGTGAACAGTCTGTCAAATGAAGCCCTTGTCCATTAGGTCCTTCAACTGGGCCTGGAGTTCCTTTAACTCTACCAGGGCCATTCTATATGGGGCCTTGGAGATAGGGGTTGATCTTGGTAACAGCTCGATCTCGAATGATATCTCCATTTCCGGCGGAAGTCCTGGCAGATCCTCTAGGAATACTCCTATGAATTCTCTAACCATTGGGACATCTTCAGGCCTTATCTCTGCTTCCTGGGACATCTTCAGGCCTTATGTGTGCTAAGAAGCCGGTACATCCACTGGATAGAAGTATGTGAGCCCTCATAGCGGATATTATTATCTTTGGTTGCTTCAATGATAGCCCTTTGTAGACAAACTTCTTGTTCCCATTCAGCTCGAAGGTAACCTCTCATCTTCGACAGTCTATTACGGCGCTGTACTTAGCGAGGAAGTCCATTCCCACGATTACGTCGTAGTCGCACATGTCGATGACGATTAGGTCTACACTCAGCTCATACCCACTGATAACTACTGGTGCATGTCTTGCCCAATAGATAGACAACAAAACTTCCTCAGAGGGAAGGGCAGTTCAGAAAGTTTGGTTCATCTTGTCAATGTACTGACCTAGTTCTCTAGCAAACTTTGATGACACAAAAGAATGCGTAGCTCTAGAATCAAATAATACTAATGCATTGGAGTTGGTGACGGAAAGCTGACCTGTCACCACGGTTGAGGTTCCAGCTTCTGCATCCTCCCTTGTAAAGGTGTAAATTCTCCCTTGCATCTCTGGAGCTTCCAGTCTACCTTGGGTGATGGGTGTAACTTTAATTCTAGCTTGGGTGGCATGTAGTTGGCCGCTACTGGCATGGGCTTGGCCCTGCTAATTCCGAGGGTTTGAGCGGCATTGTTTAGCGAAGTGGCCTTCCTTGCCACAGATGTAGCAACTGCTAGTGCCTAAGCGGCACTCCCCTAGGTGGTTCTTCCTGCATTTTGGGCAAGGAGGGTGCTGACTGCCATTTCCTCCCCGATTGTTCTTTTTCTGGGGAAAATTCCTCTGTTGCCCTTGGTTATTTTGGCTTCCTCTAATCTTGTTGTTATGGAACTATCGATTACTCTGACTGTTTCCCGTATTTTGACCGTTATGTTATGAATCGGGGTTCAGTCTTCCCCTGTAGGGTCTGGCCAGTGTCTTCTCCTCTCTTTTGGCCTTGAAGATCTGTGCTTTCCTCTCCCTATGTTGGGCCAACTAGTATTCGACCCTGATGACTCAGCTGACACACTCAGCCACTGTTATTAGTCCATGGCTTCCACCATATACTTGGACGGCAATGTCGGTTCTGAACATCTTCAGCATCCTTCTGACCCTTTCCTTTTCGGTTGGCACCAAGTCAGGGCATAGTCGGGCTAGCTACTCAAACTTGTGGACAACTTCCATTACAGTCATACTACCTTGGCGTAGATTGTTAAACTCATCTTGTTGTGCTGCTAAGGCTTCATCATTGAAATACATTTCTCTGAACTCAATAATGAAGTCTGCCCAATTCATTGCATTAACGTATCTCCTAATAGCCACTGTCTTCCACCACAGTCATGCTCCTTTGCGTAAGGTAGGGGATGCACACAGTACCTTTTCCCTCTCAGTTAGCCCTACAAGATCTAGGATGACTTGGATGTCAGTTAGCCAGTCATCTACCTCGATAGGGTTAGTTGTCCCCTCAAACTTTGGCGCCTTCAGACGCCAAAATCACTCGTATAAGTCACCATCTCTTGAGACTGGTAAGGGAACATCTGCTACTGTTGGAGCAACAATAACTGGTGGTGCTGGAGCTGCCTGGACTGGTAGGGCTACTGGGTCGGCTTGGGCTGGCACCTCTACGGGTTATGGTGTCTGAGATTGTTGGTTGAGTTGCTTCCTAAGCTGAGCAAGCTCTTGTTGTTGGTTCATCATCATTTCCTACATGGTTGTGAGCCGTGCCATTAACTCGTCTTCTCGAGTGGCTTGATTAGTTTGAGCTCTTGTTCTTGTCATTTCTTCCGATGTAACCCTATCACACAACGGCAAAAGAACTATAAGTTTTGCTTTTATCATACTTTGTACTTGGGACTCATATCACATATCATCTTAATGATTTTACTCAATCATCATGAATATAAGTATACATATTATGTCTTTCCTTTCTTTTTCTTTACTATGATGTTTAATACTATTTGTATCTTAACTTATCGTATTGATACATCTTCTAAGTGCTGGGACCTATCCCGCACATACTGTCACACTATGCTCATGTGTGAAAAACATATCTGAGCCCTCGGGCAATGTTGTTGCTTTTCATATATCATAAGAAAGTACATAACTTTGGTTTGTTAGGAGTGATACACAGTTCCCAAGATACGGTCTCAACAAGTACATTAACTTAGGTCTAGTGAGGAAAGCTACTGCTTCCTTCTATACATATATACATAGCTTAGACAAAATTACCGAGGTAGAGTGCAGTTACTCTAACGTGATCACTGATTCTGGATTGGACATCTTTCGTCGTCACTCTCATCGAGGGGCAATTCTTCCGGATCCTCCTCGTCCTCCGATCCTGAACTGACCTCATCATCACTAGCGATAATGACTTGAGGTTCCAGCTCATACTCCTCCATCTCCTCGTCATCATTGGAGAAATAGGGGATGTCATCATCATCCTCTGGTTCCTCAAAGCGGTACTCAGCCAATGGTATTGCTGGAATAGGGTCCTCCTCGTGAGCGGCAAGATTAGCAGCATTGCGTGCCCGCTCGTAGTTCCTAAAGTTGACCACATCGACTTTGGCATACTCTATATCTTGACGGAAAAGCCTCAAATCTTGATGTTGTGGAGGGTAGGGGACAAGTTCCCTAACGTCCCTGGGTACCCCTCTCCAAACTAGCTCAGCTACTTCTCGGAAAGAGCGGTCGACGGGAATGTAGGGTAGCATCGCGTCCTTAAACCTCCGACAATAATGCGCCATGGTCTCTCCTTCATCGACATCCCACATACCCTAGAGGATGTCATACCTCCTCTCGTGTATGTCTTTCTATGTGCCGAAATTCCTATCTGGACCATAGAGTTTCTCGAATGTGGGTGGTGCAAACATGGCATGGAGTCCCCGGCAGAAGGTGGCCTAATCTGGCACTGGTCTTCCCTCCCTTCACTGGTCCAGCCACCAACTCAACGTTGATCTATCTAACTTGCTACTTGCTAGCTCCACTTGCAGGTAAGGTGGGGCATGGCAGGTACAAAAAGCCACCTCCACCTGCTGAACCCACCTCAATAGCTTGTAAGGCCTATGTCGACTATCAAACATATCTAAGCCCATCCCAGTGAAGGCATCACTTACTGCCCTATCGTCCTCTTGGTGCTGAGGGCCTACCGGTGTGGCCATATCTCTTATTATAATATAGATGTTAACTTATATACTGATACTGGAAAAGAAAAAAACTAACTTACTTGGACAAATGAGGCAGGCGTGCGGCGATGTGAGGTAGGGTGGCAGGAAACCTCTCTGATACTAACTGTGACACCCCGTGCCCTAGGCGGCCCGGACCATTACTATAAAACTATTGTTTCGTTACTTTTACTTATACTTTCTTGCAATTGAATATTGCTTACTTAAAATATATTTAATAGCTTACCCTAATTTTATAAGAAATTTTTTTTTTAAATGCGTACGTATTTATTATTCATGTACATGTACTATTAAAAGCGGAATTTGAAACATAATAAATTTAATCTTGCAAACATACTTATACTATTGATTTTGTGGAATAGTATTTTTGAATAGTATCAATCGGCTGCTATTTGAAAATACTATTCAACTATTACTATTTAAAAATATTGTGTAACCATTACAATTCAAAAATACTATTTAACGGTTACAATTTAAAAGTACCATTTACTGGTACTGTACTGTTACTATTCAAAATACTGTTTACTTAAACTGTGTGGAAGTTAAACTTGTATGGTGTCCATAACCTCGCCTCACATCCGCCTCTGCCGCTGTTATTACCCATCATGGCTTATGCCATAGGACACTTGCTTATAGCATGAACGCACTCTGTAAGCTTTACGCCTAGTAAGTACAACATGTTAACCGCAAAACATGTTTAAACATAATACATACTTAAAAACACATAAGCATGCAAGATAGTCACATATACCACTTAGCATATACCATATCATCACATATCATGTCATAACATACAAACTTTACATACCATATGCATACAGATTACTTCATGTAAAAGCATGTGTCTTACTATAGCTGAAAGCATAGTGAACTAATGCGGACAGTGTACTATGCATGATCCGGTTATGTTCATTTATGCTTTAGTACTATTTTCTTTCTCTTGTCTACTTAGGGCCCATGTGTCAGTACCGTGTGCGCGTAGACCAACGGTAACACCTGAGCTCAACTAATGCCAAAGTGCCATCAACTGACGCTCAACTTTTGGCCTTAACTTTCTTTAACTAGAAACCCCTTCGACTGAAGGAGCCGGTACAACACACCTACTTATTTCCATCTTGTTTAACTATTCTAGTCATAGGCTTCTCTAAGTTGTCCCCAATCTTACGTGGTAGGGATCTATGGCTTCTAACTTGCTCTTTCATTAATCTACTCGATTGTGAAACTACATGCTCTTATGTATACGGTGCAACATCGCGTGCATGTCTGGCATACTTAACATACTATAAAACCATCATTTTAATATCATTTTATTCATGCTGCAGGCGAAGTTGTACTTACCTAATTGCAAGCACTTGTATTCACGTCTTTAGAAATTTACCAGTTACTACCTATCATCAATAACGTCTCTTGTTAATATCTTCTCTAAGCCACCAATACTATTAGTGACTAAAGTAGATAATTACTCGATACCGATTACCATCGGCACTACTTACTCTCCATCTCAAGAGTTAACTTATTCGTATATGGTTAATTAATTTATGGTCCCATAAATTAACTACCACGTCCTTAGGCTACTTTTGCTTATACTCATGTTTTCATGTGGTACCCAGGTCCCTCGGTACCCTATTGGCCTATCTGGGAATTTGGTGTCTAGTTTCCATCACGTTTGATTAACTGTCTTATTGACAGTTAAATCAACGTTCCTCACAATATTGCTCTGAACAGGGCCCTTGACTGATTTATCGATCAGTCAACCAACCGATTACCTTGCGTTTTGGCAACTAGGTAGCCTATCAGGCTACTATGCATAGGCTTGGTATAGTAGCCGTCTGGGTTACTTTGCTTGTTTTGGTGTGGTAGTCTACCGTGTTACCTTGCATTTTTGGTATAGTAGCCACCCAGGCTACCTCTACCATATTGCACTAAAAACGTCCTTTGTTCTGTGTGAAACCTCTCTTAGGGTTATGCATTGAAAAACTTGTTTAAATCTAGGAATTCTTACAAAAAGGAATTTTTTCATTTTCAAAGGGGTATGGCGTCCCCACATTTTTTAAAAGCAAAGAATTTAAAACGGTTTGAAAGGGGTATGGTGTCCCCACATTTTTGAAAACGAGTCTCACCTCACCCCGTTGGAGGATGAAGGTGTTTTTGTTGAAATGCTTTCTAAGTCATTTAAAGGGAACACATGGTGAATGTGCTCAAAAGTGTGGTGTTGGACCACTTTTTGAAAATAATTTGAAACTTGTTTGAAAAGGCTTTGTTTGAGAATTTGGCGTTCATGAAACTTCTCATCCTCGATGAAATGAACAATTCTTGTGTTCATTTCAGAGCCTAACTCTAACTCTAACGGCTCCTAAATTCATCAAACCCGTGGCCTTTGTGCCTAATTTTTATAAAAGTTCCAGTTTTACACACTTTTAAAAACAGGTCTGTTTGGGGCCCGAAACGGTCGAATTTTTGAAACCTATATAAGTCAGTTTCAATGTTTCGTCGAGATCTAAAAGTTTCATGTTTTGACCAAGGTCTGGTTTAGCTTCTAAAAGGGTCATTTTAATAAAAATCTAAGACTGTTCATTTGGTCCGGATTTTTTACTCCTAGTTTTGGACACCGAACCAAAACTAGCCGAAAAGTCTATTGCAAGTTCATTTTTGGCCAATGGCTATTTAATATAAAAATGACCGTATTGAAATTTCCTCAAAACTTTATGTTTTACCAAATCCCAGATTCGGACCGTAAGTGGGTCAAAATGGCCAAAATCCGTGGCTTATCCTGGGGATAGATTTTGTGTCCAGCCACTTGTAAACTATCTCAAACCACTTGTAAACTAAAGTAAACACAACCACAACCACAAAAACTTTAAAAACTGAAAGCTAAGGGCTCAAATAACTTATTACAACCCATGTGCATAAACAAATACATATAAATCTCCTTTGATCAAAGACTTAAAAACAACTAACCACAAAAGATAGGAGTTTTTCAGTTTATACCTTAGAGTGCTTTGATCCAAGCACAACTGAGGCAAGGGTGGCTGTCAAGGCTCCATGGAAAACAAAAGGGGTTGAGGGGTCACTTGTGCTAGAATGAGAACACAAAGAAAACAAAACATTGCTCTTAATATCAAGCCAAGATGAAAAACTAAACCATAGAGAAATTTCGGTTCTAGGGTCTTACCAAAACTACCTTGGAAGAGTGAACCTCTAGCAACTTGTGTGGCCAAGCTTTTATGGGAAAGTTATGTGAAAATATAGGTGGTTTAGGGGCTAAAGAGGGGTCGAATTTTCTGAAGAGAAAGGGGAGAGAAAGCTGTATTTTTTTTTGAGAGTTTTTGTAAGTAAATAGGAAAAGTGAGACCTAATGGTGGTTGCACCTTTTTATAGGCAACTCTAAGCAACTTCTCTTAACTCTAAGCCCTCTTAATTAAGCCACAATTTAGGTTTATTGGGGGACAAAAATCTATACTACAGCCCTTAAATTTTCAGAGGCCATGATGGAGGGTGAAAGGGAGCAAGTTTGCATTAAATGGTTATGATCCTCTTGTCCTTAAAACCCCATTTTTTTAATCTAAAAACTCCAACACATCCCTTGATTTAAGGGATCATTTTTCGCTAGATTTTCAGTTGGTTTTGTAGCTATTTTCCTAACCAAAGGGGGCACGGTTTGGTTGAGGTAAAGGTCCAACCGAATCGATTCTGTGCAGTCTAGTTTTCTACTGCGTTTTCCGGCTCTTTCTCGGCAGTGTTTTAATTTTCATCCAAAAATAGGATTTTCTGAATCCGATTTTTGTACTGATGATTTCTAATTGTTTTATACTTTCTAAGAGCTCATTCTATGTCAAATCACTATTCATTTTCAATACTTTGGTTGTGTCTACACTCTGTTGTCCTTTCGCACGCAAACTGGGGTGTTCCTAGGTGAAATTTCAGACACAGTCTCTCTTGACTAATTCAGACGTTCTGATTTCAATTTTATCAGTCTTATGTCCGTCGAGGTCATCTGGACCATTTTTCGAGTTTTGTGTGGTCCCACCTCGAAAAACGTGTCAGGTGCCCGTTTTGCTAATTTGGGCGTCCTGAGTCTAGATATATTAGTTTTAAGTCAAACTAAGGCCGTCTTGGTCAGTGACTTGATACTGCATCTTGTACTATTTACTATTCACTATTCATGGTTCACTGTTCTCTGTTCTAATTGATTAGTCCGAGTGTTCTGACTCCGATTTTGTCAGTCTTTGGGTAAGAAGGGGTCATCCAGACCATTTTCTCGATACTGTACCCCTGCTAGGGTGATTTCTCGCTGTTGTGCTCAGATGTTTAGTCCGGGCGTTCTGGTGATCTACTCACCAGTCTTGTGTCAGTAAATGGTCATCTGGACCAGTTTCATGACACCGCGTATCTTATACACTTATACACATAACAGGGTGGACTGGGTTCTCTGTCGGTTATCCTTTTTCACTGTACGAATAGTAATAAACGGTACTACACCTATTTAGTCTATTCAACTGGAATTTATGCTGTATTTAACAACTTAATTACTCATTTCATAGTAATTAGGTTTCACGCATTACAAAAGTCTTCAAATCAGCTCTCTGCTCAGTACACGGCCTTCTACACGGGTTCTAACACGAGCGTGTATGGCTCGAGCACGGGCATGTACTAGCCGAGCTTTCTCAACACGGTCGTGTCTTGGAACACGCTCACTTTACCCGAGCGGTACACGGCCACTTACACGACCGTATACCTGACCATGTAAAACTACACAGCCATGTTAACTCACATTATTCCTTAACTTCTCATTGAATAATTTGTTAAGTTACAGGGACTGGTGTCACGGCCCATAATTTAGACATGTGACACGGCAGCCAAATCATGATATCAATCCGAGATTTAAGGAAAAACATTTATTACGAAAAGCGGGTCAATATCATAATTTAGCTAAGCCTAATTATTTATAAAGTAGCATCATAACCACATAAGAAAATAAAGTAGAAAATAAATACTTTTTAATGCGGAAACCAAACACAAAATCGGTCTTCAAAAGAAATTACCAACCGTAAAATATTCCCAAGCATGAAATTTGAATAACGTGAAATAAAGTCCAAACTTAAAGTCTCATTACATCAGAACGAGAAACAGAAAGAAGAAGATGGAGAAAACGGATAGCATCATCTTCGGTAGAAACGGATAGCTCAACGATTTTCGGAACTGCTACCTCCCACACCTGGAAGTAGTCATTTCGAAATCACAAAGAAAAAGGGACATGAGCGCTGGCTCAGTAGGACAGAAACAAAGGTGGATTAAACAGGTAACATTTAAAAGTATGACATAATAATTGTTTTAAAAAATAATTAACAATTTAAGAATACATGGCATAATAACCATTTCCAAAAATAATCAACAATTTCGTGAAAACATTTTTAATACAAGTTTTATTCTGCTGAGGACTTAGCGTAGCTGCAATATACGTGCCCCAATATTAAAAATAATAAATCATTAAAATAAACCATCATATTTTGAGTGAGGACTTGTCGTAGCTATAATATACGTGCCTCAAATTGAATTATCCTAGATCATCTCGTTACGGTCTAAATAGGCCGAACGGCCCTGCGCAGGTTTAGGACCTTCCCCCATGGCGTCAACTTTGGGACGCACGCATCATTTATAATGATCGTAAACTAGAGCTCAATTATGTTCACCGGATTATTCAAAAGATGGTATTTACCAAGTTATATTATGCCATTAATCAAAACACGCTTTAAAATACACATTTATTACAAAACACTTTGTAGGCGTTTATTTCATCAAAAACAGTATAATAATTTCATAAACTGAAAACAGCATGCCATCGATAAAACAGGGAAATTTAAAACACTTGACTACTCCTAGAAAAGGCTAGAAAGTCCTATCTCGATTATCGCACAAGCGTTACGATGACGTGATCCACAAATCAAGCAAGAACGTCAAATAAATCCTATAATCACAACATATGATCAGTCTAGGTCTAGACCTAATCATCCAATCATTTTAATGTGCCACAAAAGGATTTTAAAATGTTTAATAAACATTTGGGATTTAAAATTTGTGAAAAACCTAAAGTTAGGATATTACTGGACATGTGTAGACTGACCTAGGCTGACTGTAAAATCAATATTAATTCATTTTTAAATCCAAAAATTCTAAATTTTTAATATGTTAAACTAGACATCCGTAGCTTTAATTCGTAATTTTTATAATTTTTAGACATCGTTTGGTTATTCAATTAGGCCAAAACCCGAGGGGTTGTTTTCAGGCATAAAATTAGGGTTTAAGTTTCAGTTCAAAAACTGGCAGTTCTGTCCACCTATATTAGAAAAATATTTTGACTAGGCCAACGGATAATTTTGGTTCTGAAATTTTGCAAGCATTTAGGGGACATCTTGAATTTAATTTTAGCCTCAAGATTCACTCAAAAATCATTTTTATAGCTCAAGTTATGGCTGACAAAATTTTACTGTTCATATGGTAATTTTCCATATTTCTGTTTTTCTGTCCGAATTTCAATTAGACTCAAACCAATTCAATTTTCATCCAATGATCATGAAATTTTGTGGAGAACCTTATTTATATGTCATTAACACAACCCAAGAATCAAACTGGCAAAAATCATAAAATTTTACACATGTGATAATAGGGTTTTTGAAAGGGGATCAATGAGGCAAAATTTTTAGGGTTTTAGAGAGTGAAATTCACATCTTGTTTGTGCTGCACTGTTTTTGATGCTCGGTCTCCTTTTTGGCTGAATTTGTGTGAGTGTTGGAGTCTTCAAAACAGTAGGGAAAAACAATGGAGAAAAACCATATAAATTTTAGGGTTTAAATCAAAAGGAGAAGGAAGGAAAAAGTTGATTTCTTACCTTGTTTTTGTCTCAAAAATTGTTGAATCCTTGAGTTGCCTTTAGGTAGGTTTTGCTTGCTGTTTTGGGTGTGTTTTGGGAGAGAAAAATTCAGAGAGGAAATAAGGTGAGGCTGGCCGAATTTTGAGAGTGAAAGGAAAGGTGAATGAGAGTTAAAAGAGGGTTTTTATATTAGGTTTTTCTTTCCTTTTTATTTCCTTGCTTGGCCGAATATTTTGAGGGGCAAAAAGGTGAAACTTTGTGTTGTTTTAAGGCTAGGGTTTTTCTCTCCTTATTTTTCCTTAAGTAGCCGAAATTATCCATTAGTTTTTAAGGAAAAATAATTTGAATTTTGATTGAGTTTTGACCTAACTTTTAATTCAAATAAAATCTCTTTTATTTCCTACACTTTATGGCCGAATTTCTTCTTTATATTTAAGGGATGAAATTTGAGTTTGAATCCTCCTTGGATTTGTGAGATTTAAATTTTAATTAAAAATCCCAAGTAATGGCCGAATATTTTAGGGTTTTTGAAGTCAAATTTGTTGACTTTTTGAGTGGAATTTGAATAGGAAACCAACCCAAGGTTTCCAAAAGATTTTTAATTAATTTTTGGCACACTAATTTTATTTAAATTATATATTGACCCTTAAATAAAATTTAAGGCGTCACAACGGGGTGGTCCTTACAACCTACCCCCCTTACGAAATTTTCATCCTCGAAAATTAGAATAAATCCGGGAAGTCTCTCTTCATGTCCTCTTCCCTTTCCCATGTAGCTTCTTCTATATTGTGATTCCGCCACAGCACTTTCACAAGCGGGATCACTTTATTCTTAAGGACTTTGCTCTCCTTAGCTAAAATCTGCACTGGTCTTTCCTCATATGTAAGGTCAGCGTGTACTTCAACAGGCTCTTGACTCAGTATGTGGGAACTGTCAGGCACGTATTTCTTCAGCATCGAGACGTGGAAAACGTTATGCACGGATGCCAACTCGGGAGGGAGCGCTAACCTGTAGGCTACCTTCCCAATTCTCTCGAGGATCTCGAAGGGTCCTATATATCGAGGGCTGAGCTTCCCTTTCTTCTCAAAGTGCATCACCCCTTTCATGGTGCCACCTTGAGGAAAACTGAATCTCCTTCCTGAAACTCGAGAGGTCTACATCGTTTATCGGCGTAACTCTTATGACGACTTTGAGCTATCTCCTGTCTCTCCCGTATAATCTTCACGTCTTCCGTTGTACTTTTGATGAAGTCTGTGCTAGTGAGCTGTTTCTCTCCGGTCTCATGCCAGTGGACTGGAGATCTACATTTCCTTCCATCAAGTGCCTCGTATGGTGCCATTCCGATCGAGGAATGGTAGCTGTTGTTGTACGAGAACTTTATTAGCGGTAGCTTTTGGTGCTTTGAAGCACCCATCACGATCTGAAATTATTAACTTAGGCACATCGTGCAGTCTTACTATCTAGGCCACGTACATTCCTGCTAGCCTCTCTACTGAGTAGCTCAACTTCATGGCTAAGAATCGAGCTGATTTTGTACATCAGTCCACAATTACCCAGATGGCATCGTTTCCACTGGATGTTCCAGACAGTCTGACTACGAAGTCCATTGCAATCTGTTCCCATTTCCACTTATTAAGCCCGATTTTCTGTAGTTCTCCTCCAGGTCATTGATGTTCTACTTTAATTTTTTGACATGTAAGGCACTTTGCGACAAATTCAGCGACGTCGCCCTTCATCTTAGGCCCCCAAAAACTGTCTTTCAAGTCTTTTTATAGCTTGTTTGCCCCTGGATGAACTGAGTTAGGTGTGTCATGGGCTTCTGAAAGGATCCTTTTCCTGAGTTGTTCATCCTTCCGAACGCACACTCTATCTCTAATATAGAGTATGCCATCCTTGGAGACTTGGAATTCTGACTTCTGATCCTCCATTGCCTCCTTCTTGTGCTTGTTCAGGGTTAAATCAAGGTCTTGGCCGACCTTGATTTCTTCTAGGAGTGTTGATTAGAGGGTCATTTTAGACAACTTCCCCGTTCGAATCTCGATTTTGCTGTTACATAACTCCTTTTGTAGGGCTTCTGGCAAGGTATTGATAGCCATAAGTGATGAAGAGTACTTCCTACTCAGTGCATCGGCCACCTTGTTGGCTTTCCCTGGGTGATACAGGATCTCGCAGTCGTAATCCTTCACCAATTCTAGCCACCTGCGCTGCCTCATGTTGAGCTCTTTCTGCGTGAAGATGTATTTGAGGCTTTGGTGGTCCATATAAATCTCACACTTGACGCCATATAAATAATGCCTCCATATTTTCAGCATAAACACGACCGCTGCTAGCTCCAGGTCATGAGTTGGATAATTCCTCTCGTGGTTCTTAAGTTGTCGCGAGGCATAAGCGACTACTTTCTGATTCTGCATCAATACGGCTCCCAGTCTGGTCTTAGATACATCACTGTAGATTACAAAATTTCCCGGTCCAGCATCTAGTATGGTCAAGATCGGACTTATCGTGAGTTTGCATTTTAGCTCCTGGAAGCTTTTCTCGCATTTATCCATCCACTCATACTTCTTCCCCTTCTTGGTAAGTGCTGTAAGTGGTGTAGCTAACTTCGAGAACCCTTCTACGAAACGTCTGTAATAGCCTACTAGGCCTAGGAAACTGTGAATCTCCATTACATTTTTCGGAGTCGGCCATTCGCTGACTGCTTCGACTTTCACTGGGTCTGCTAATACTTCGTCTTTGGAGACCACGTGACCAAGAAAATGGACCTTTTCCAGCCAAAACTCGTACTTGGAGAATTTGGCGTATAGCTGGTGCTCCTTTAGCTTGAGTAGAATAGCTTTCAGATGCTCCTCGTGTTCCTCCCTTGTCTTAGAATACACAAGTATGTCATCGATAAATACAATGACAAACTTATCTAAGAACTCCTTGAACACTCTATTCATCATATCCATGAAGGTTACGGGGGCATTCATTAGTCTGAATGACATAACGAGGAACTCGTAGTGTCCATATCGTGTACGGAAGGCTGTCTTGGGTATGTCTTCTCCTCTAATCCATAGTTGGTGATACCCGGAATGTAGGTCAATTTTCGAGAACACTGTAGCATCTCGGAGCTGGTTGAACAGATCATCGATTCGTGGCAATGGATACTTGTTCTTTATAGTGACCTTGCTCAGCTTTCTGTAATCGATGCACATCCTTAACGTTCCATCCTTCTTCTTCACGAATAAAACTGGTGCTCCCCACGGTGAACAGTTCTGTCGAATGAAGCCCTTGTCCATTAGGTCCTTCAACTGGGCCTGGAGTTCCTTTAACTCTGTCGGGGCCATTCTATATGGGGCCTTGGAGATAGAGGCTGATCCTGGTGACAGCTCGATCTCGAATGATATCTCCCTTTCTGGCAGAAGTCCTGGCAGATCCTCTGGGAATACTCCTATGAATTCTCTGACCATTGGGACATCTTCAGGCCTTATCTCTACTTCCTGGTTGCTGTCTACCATGTGTGCTAGGAAACCAGAACATCCACTGGATAGAAGTATGTGAGCCCTCATAGCGGATATTATTATCTTTGGTTGCTTTAACGATAGCCCTTTGTAGACAAACTTCTTATTCCCGTTCAACTCGAAGGTAACCTCTCATCTTCGACAGTCTATTACGGCGCTATACTTAGTGAGGAAGTCCATTCCCATGATTTACGTCATAGTCGCACATGTCGATGACAATTAGATCTACACTTAGCTCGTACCCACTGATAACTACTGGTACATGTCTTGCCCAATAACTAGACAACAAAACTTCCTCGGAGGGAAGTGCAGTTTGGAAAGTTTAGTTCATCTTGTTTATGTTCTGACCTAGTTATCCAGCAAACTTTGATGACACAAAAGAATGCATAGCTCTAGAATCAAATAATACTAATGCATTGGAGTTGGTGATCGAAAGCTGACCTGTCACCAAGGTTGAGGTTCCAGCTTCTGCATCCTCCCTTATAAAGGCATAAATTCTCCCTTGCATCTCTAGACCTTCCAATCTACCTTGTGTGATAGGTGTACCTTCAATTCTGGCTTGAAAGGCATGTAGTTGGCCGCTACTGGCACGGGCTTAGCCCTGGTAATTCTGAGGGTTTGAGTGGCATTGTTTAGCAAAGTGGCCTTCCTTGCCACAGATGTAGCAACAGCTAGTGCCTAAGCGGCACTCCCCTAGGTGGTTCTTCCCGCATTTCGGGCAAGGAGGGTACTGACTGCCATTTCCTCCCTGATTGTTCTTTTTTTAGGGAAAATTCCTCTGTTGCCCTTAGTTATTTTGGCTTCCTCTCCTCTTGTTGTTGTGGGACTGTCGGTTACTCTGACTGTTTCCCGTATTTTGACCCTAATATTGTGAATCGGGGTTCGATCTTCCCCTGTTGGGTCTGGCCAGTGTCTTCTCCTCTCTCTTGGCCTTGAAGATCTGTACTTTCCTTTCCCGATCTTAGGCCAACCAGTATTCGGCCCTGATGGCTCGGCTGACACACTCAGCCACCGTTGTTGGTCCGTGGCTTCCACCGTATACTTGGACGGCAATGTCGGTTATGAACATCTTTAGCATCCTTCTGACCCTTTCCTTTTTGGTTGGCACCAGGTCGGGGCATAGTCGGGCTAGCTGCTCGAACTTGCGGACAGCTTCCATTACAGTCACGCTACCTTGGCGTAGATTGTTGAACTCATCTTGTTGTGCTGCTAAGGCTTCATCATTGAAATACATTTCTCTGAACTAAATAATGAAGTCCGCCCAATTCATTGCATTAACGTCTCTCCTGATAGCCACTGTCTTCCACCACTATCATGCTCCTTTGCGTAGGGCAAGGGATGCACACAGTATCTTTTCCCTCTCAGTTAGCCCTACAAGGTCTAGGATGACTTGGATGTCAGTTAGCCAGTCATCAGCCTAGATAGGGTTAGTTGTCCCCTCAACCTCTAGCACCTTCAGACACCGAAATAGCTCGTATAAGTCACCATCTCTTGAGACTAGTAAGGGAACATCTGCTGCTACAGGAGCAACCATAACTGGTGGTGCTGGAGCTGCCTGGACTGGTGGGGCTATTGGGTCAGCTTGGACTGATACCTCTACGGGTTGTGGTGTCTGAGATTGTTGGTTGAGTTGCTCCCTGAGCTGAGCAAGCTCTTGTTGTTGGTTCATCATCATTTCCTGCATGGCTATGAGCCATGCCATTAACTCGTCTTCTCGAGTGGCTTGATTAGTCTGAGCTCTTGTTCTTGTCATTTCTTCCTATGTAACCCTATCACACAACGGTAAAAGAACTATAAGTTTTGCTTTTATCACACTTTGTACTTGGGACTTGTATCACATATCATCTTAATGATTTTACTCAATCATCATGAATATAAGTATACATATTATATCTTTCCTTTCTTTTTCTTTACTGTGATGTTTAATACGATTTGTATCTTAACTTATCGTATTGAAACATCTTCTAAGTGCTAGGACCTATCCTACCCATACTGTCACACTATACTCATGTGTGAAAAACATATCTGAGCCCTCGGGCAATGGTGTTGCTGTTCATATATCATAAGAAAGTACATAAATTTGGTTTGTTAGGAGTGATACACACTTCCCAAGATACGGTCTCAACAAGCACATTAACTTAGGTCTAGCGAGGAAAGCTACTGCTTCCTTCTGTACATATATACATAGCTTAGACAAAACTACCGAGGTAGAGTGTAGTTACTCTGACGTGATCACTGATTCTGGATCGAACATCTCTTCATCATGACTCTCACCGAGGGGGAATTCTTCCGGATCCTCCTCGTCCTCCGAGCCTGAACTGACCTCATCATCACTAGCGATAATAACTTGAGGTTCCGGCTCATGCTCCTCCATCTCCTCGTCATCATTGGAGAAATAGGGATGTCATCATCATCCTCTGGTTCCTCAAAGCGGTACTCAGCCAATGGTATAGCTGGAATAGGGTCCTCCTCGTGAGCGGTAAGATTAGCAGCATTGCATGCCCGCTCGTAGTTCCTAACATTGACCGCATCAACTTCGGCATACTCTATATCTTGAAGGAAAATCCTCAAATCTTGATGTCGTGGAGGGTAGGGGATAAGTTCCGTAATGTCCCTAGGTACCCCTCTCTAAACTAGCTCAGCTACTTCTCGGAAAGAGCGATCGAAGGGAATGTAGGGTAGCATCGCGTCCTTAAACCTCCGACAATAATGCGTCATGGTCTCTCCTTCATCGACATCCCACATACCCGAGATGACATCGTACCTCCTTTCGTGGATGTCTCTCCATGTGCCGAAATTTCTATCTGGACCATAGAGTTTCTTGAATGTGGGTGGTGCAAACATGGCATGGAGTCTCTGGCAGAAGGTGGCCCAATCTGGCACTGGTCTTCCCTCCCTTTGCTGGTCTAGCCACCAAGTCAACGCTGGTCCATCTAACTTGCTGCTTGCTAGCTCCACTTACAGGTGAGGTGGGGCATGGCAGGTAAGAAAGGCGACCTTCACCTGCTAAACCCACCTCAACAGCTTGTAAGGCCTATGCCGACTATCAAACATATCTAAGCCCATCCCGGCGAAGGCATCACTTATTGCCCTATCGTCGTATTGGTGCTGAGGGTCTACCGGTGTGGCCATATCTCCTATTATAATATAGATGTTAACTTATATACTGATACTCGAAAAGAAAATAACTAACTTACTTGGACAGATGAAGCAGGTGTGCGGCGATGTGAGGTAGGGTGGCAGGAAACCTCTCTGATACCAACTGTGATGCCCCGTGCCCTAGGCGGCCCGGACCATTACTGTAAAACTACTGTTTCTTTACTTTTACTTATACTTTCTTGCAATTGAATATTGCTTACTTAAAATATCTTTAATAGGTTACCCTAATTTTATAAGAAATTTTTTTTTAAATGCGTACGTATTAACTATTCATGTACATGTACTATTAAAAGCGGAATTTGAAACATAATAAATTTAATCTTGCAAACATACTTATATTGTTGATTTTGTGGAATGGTGTTTTTGAATAGTATCAATCGGCTGATATTCGAAAATACTATTCAACTATTACTGTTCAAAAATATTGTGTAACCATTAGTATTCAAAAATACTATTCAAAAATACTATTTAACGGTTACCAATTAAAAGTACCATTTACTGGTACTGTACTGTTACTGTTCAAAATACTGTTTACTTAAACTGTGCAGAAGATAAACTTGTATGGTGTCCATAACCTCGCCTCACATTTGCCTTCGCCGCCATTATTACCCATCGTGGCTTATGCCATAGGGCACTTACCTATAGCATGAACGCACTTTGTGAGCTTTACGCCCAGTAAGTACAACATATTAACCGCAAAACATGTTTAAACATAATACATACTTAAAAACGCATAAGCATGCAAGATAGTCACATACACCACTTAGCATATACCATATCATCACATATCATGTCATAACATACAAACTTTACATACCATATGTATACAGATTACTTTATGTAAAAGCATGTGTCTTACTGTAGCTGAAAGCATAGTGAACTAATGCGGACAGTGTACTATGCATGATCCGGTTATGTTCATTTATGCTTTATTACTCTTTTCTTTCTCTTGTCTACTTAGGGCCCATGTGTCAGTACCGTGTGCGCACAGACCAACGGTAACGCCCGAGGTCAACTAATGCCGAAGAGTCATCAACTGACGCTCAACTTTTGGCCTTAACTTTCTTTAATTGGAAACCCCTTCGACTGAAGGAGCCGGTACAACACACCTACTTATTTCCATCTTGTTTAACTGTTCTAGCCATACGCTTCTCTAAGCTGTCCCCAATCCTACGCGGTAGGGATCTATGGCTTCTAACTTGCTCTTTCATCAATCTACTCGATTGTAAAACTATATGCTCTTATGTATACGGTGCAACATCGTGTGCATGTCAGGCATACTTAACATGTTGTAAAACAATCATTTTAACATCATTTTATTCATGCTGCAGGTGGAGTTGTACTTACCTAATTGCAAGCACTTGTATTCGTGCCTTTAGAAATTTACAAGTTACTACCTATCATCAATAATGTCTCTTGTTAATATCTTCTCTAAGTCACCAATAATGTTAGTGACTAAAGTAGATAATTACTCGATACCGATTGCCGTCGGCACTACTTGCTCTCTATCTCAAGAGTTAACTTATTCGTATGTGGTTAATTAATTTATGACCCCATAAATTAACTACCACGTCCTTAGGCTACTTTTGCCTATACTCGTGTTTTCATGTGGTACCGGGGTCCCTCGGTACCCTATTGGCATATCTGGGAAATTGGTGTCTAGTTTCCGTCGCATTTGATTGACTATTTTCTTGACCGTTAAATCAACGTTCCTCACAATGTTGCTCTGAACACGATCCTTGACTGATTTACCGATCAGTCAACTAACCGATTACCTTGCGTTTTGGCAACTAGGTAGCCTATCAAGCTACTATGCATAGGCTTGGTATAGTAACCGTCCCGGTAATTTTGCTTGTTTAGGTGTGGTAGTCTACCGGGTTACCTTGCGTTTTTGGTATAGTAGCCACCCAGGCAACCTCTACCATATTGCACTAAAAACTTCCTTTGTTCTGTGTGAAACCACTCTTAGGGTTATGCACGAACCCTTTTCGAAAAAACTTGTTTAAGTCTAGGAATTCTTACAAAAAGGAATTTTTTTTCATTTTGAAAGGGGTATGGCGTCCCCACATTTTTTCAAAGCAAAGAGTTTGAAATTTTTTGAAATGTTAGGAAATCCCCTAAGCATTAGAGACATTTTGATGTATTTATTTTGAACTGGATAATAAAATTATATATATAGAGGTTATTCATTACATTGTTATCTGTTCTCGTCTTATTTACATGTTAAAGTAAATGTAAGCAAATATGGCTCCCTAACTGCTTGTGTTAAACTGTTAGAATGTTGCATGCAATGGACTTTTGTATGCGAGAAGACAATGTTCTAAAGTTAGCGGTCTAAACTATGGTCTATAGTCTACGGGGTTAGACCGAGTATCTAACTCATGTTAAGACTATTATGTTGTCCAAAGCCTTGGAGGGGACGGTTTGTCTTAACTGTCTGGAGTTGGACTCCCAAGTAAAGACATAGATATGTTGCTTGGTGGTGACATATTAGACCGGGACTAAAGCATGATTGATCTACGAAGTCCGCTTTGAGTGAATCGATCTGCTTTTGACGTTCATTATGCAGTAACCTTAATCCTGAGTAAAAGGACAGCTTCATGTATATGACTTGTGTACTTTGATGTTCCAATGGCTAAAGCATATCAGAGGCAGTAAGCTTATAGACCGGTTCGTTGGGTGCATGACTTGTATACGATGAAGGGTTCGTTTACAGATATTGGAATCATAGCTCTAATGAGGAGTTAAGGGTATCCTCTTAAAGGCATTATACTGAATGTGAAAATGGACAAGGCCTTGGGTCGTCTGCTGGGCGGATGACTTCTTGTTCACATATGGTGAACAATCATTTTCTTTATTCGATAGTATAATGGAACTTTAAGATAGCCTAATCAGTAGGATTAAACGGACTTTGGCCTAAGGCTGATCATGGATATCATACGAGGGTTCTGCATACATGACAAGGTCATTGGACGATAGCTTGTCACAGGCTTACGTAATACGGTATATAATTGGGAGTTCAGTTTCAGGTTTATAGTGGTGTGACTCTGAAATTAGTGATCATATGATTGAGTTGTTTGGTAAAAGAATGATGATCATATGGATTTGCGGGAGCCCGATTATATATGTCCAATCAGTACCTCTACTAGCTCTACATAATTCCTTAACGTTTGGCAAATTGATTTGTGTATGCTATTGGCTAGTTTATTATGCATGGATGGTGATGACATAGGATTAGGATGGTAGACAAGATTCTCTCCGGTTGGATTCAGATTTTGTTTTGGATAATAGAGTGCACAATTATTCGAACTCCAAACAAAGTTGCCATGATTTTATTTGAGATTGGATTGGAGTTGTAGAAAATTATCCATGAGAACAAGAATTTGAAACACAACTGTTTTGTGGATTTTGAAATTTGAAATTTCAAATTTCAAATTTGAAATTTGAATTTGAAATTTGAATTTGAAATTTAAATTTGAAATTTGAAATTTGAATTTGAAATTCGAATTTGAAATTTGAAATTCAAATTTTGAATCACAGTCCAAGTGGGATTCAAATTTGTTGTGAAAAATCCACAAGGTTTGAAATTCAAATTTGAGTTGGACTTTGAGAGGATAATCTTGTTAGAATCCTACTTGAATTTTGAATCCAAATCCTAGCAAAAGGTGGATGAAATTTTGAGGATAATCCTCAATAAAATTTCGGTTTTTTATGGATAAGGTTCAAGGGAAAAATTCAAGTTTCAATCCCAGTTGAATTTGGATTCTCTCCTCCCTGAAAAGTGGCCGAAATTTTGGAGTTTTTCTCCTTGGAAAATTCGGCTCTTTTGTATAAGGATGAGATAAGATTCAAGCTTGAAAATCCTAGTGGAATTTTGATTCTCCCTTATCCTAAAAGTGGCCAAATTTGTGGAGGAGATTTTCTCCTAGGAATTTCGGATTTTTTGGTTGAAAAAGGGGAGATAAAATTCTAGTTAACATCTTGTTTAGATTTGGATTGGATTTATCCATAATGGCTGAATTTTATTGTTGAGATTCTCCCATAAAAAATTCAGATTTTATGGTTATGGATAAGGGAGAATATCTTTTCCTAATCCAATTCAAATTCAGAGAATCACCTCATGCAGGTCTATAAATAGAGGTCCTCCCACTCCAGTTCTCTCAGACCACAGACTCTCGAGTGAGCAGGCTTATTGTTGCACAGCTCATTGTGACAATAAGTTCTTTAGAGATCTGGGTGGTCGGAAGAAGACTGGCAGTGCTAGCATACCGATCGAGGTTCAGAATGCATACACACTCAGCCATTCGAGAATTGGAGAATAGTAGAGAAGGCTAGTTGGTTGAAGCCTCCGGTCATTCTCCTCCTGCAAGATTGGCGTCCTTGAGGTATGAGTTTTAATTGTTGTTGGTTTATTGTATATGGCATCATGAGATATTTAACGATCTAAAAATTTTTATTGTTTCGCTGCGCCACTCTGATACGTTTTTACCGATTTATTCTCCTACAATTGGTATCAGAGCCATCTCATGACTATGCCGTGTACATAAATTAGACAATTACTTAGTCTTTTTATTTATGTATGGATTTGATATTTAGAGAGTGGCATTTTAGGGTTCCTTTATGTTGTTATCATGGATTATGTATAAAGTATGCGGTCATGGGTTCCTTTATGTTGTTATCATGGATTATGTATGGATTATGTTGTTATCATGGATTATAATTGAATTATTATAAACATGCTTGTTTATACCGGTTATGGTTCCTTAGAATTTAGAAAAATTGTATCTAGGATTTTTTTTATGTAACCATGGGAGCAGTTTATTAACACTATAATTTTCCCATGGATTTTAATTTTTGTCTCTTAGAATTTTTATGGTTAGAATTTTTGTACACCGGAAACGGTTTAGGAAATTTTATGTAATTATTCTTGGAGGAGATTGAAGATTGAAGACCATAATTTATTTTTTCCCAAAAGTTAAATTTGATTTAAAGGTTCAAATTTTGATTGTGTGGAAAATTTCAATTTAATTGGGATTCAAATTAATTTTTGGAGATCCTAATGGGTAAATTGGAATATGGCACGAAAATCGAGACATGACCCCTCGGGATAGGCCGACGGGCCTTGGTGGGGTTGCGGCCTCTGCCCTCGGGCAGGATGAGGCTGCGACAGCCCCTGTGCAGACCAACACCACCCACTCATACTATATTGATCATACATAATTTGTCAAAACTTGCATGTTTTTCAAAATATTTAGTGGGAGAGGGTTTCAAACAAAACCCACGGCCTCCATTGTTGATCCATATGTGAAAGCATGGTAACGCCTCGCGTCAGTTCTGCCCTGACCACACCCCTCGGTAGGTGTTTACCGCCGCCGGTATACTAGATTGGATCTCCTATGTGGAAAACGTGTTCGGGTACGATCCTATTCATGACCACCCCTCGGTGGCTTGGTAGGACGTGGATCGGGCTACGTAAACAATGGTTATACACTCAAGACTCGTTTAGTTATTAACCTTCCCTAGAAGCTCTGTTAACTAAACTGGTGGCCAAATAAGCGGTTATTAATATATGTCTTAACCTTGGAGGATTTAAGGCAACATATATTAATTGGACGGGGTCCATGTTCCGGCTATTTGTTCTCATGACCACCCCTCGGTGGCTTGGGGCAATAGGTGCTGAGAATTACCGTTGCAATGCTACATGTTTTTCAAGTTTCATGTAGGAACATACTTGTATGTTTTATTTGCTAAATTATCTGTATATTTGCTTGAGCTTTGTAATGATGTCTAGTATAATTTTATTTCAGTTCAAAATGTCACCGACACCCCTCATTTCAATACTTACTGAAAATAAGCTGAATGGCGACAATTATAAAGATTGGAAAAGAAATCTATTAATAGTTCTCAGCTACGAGAAACACAAGTTCGTGCTGGATGAACCATGCCCACCTGGGCCCAAACCTGACACACCACTTGAGGAGGTCCCGGTTGCCTATAATCGTTGGAGAGAATCCAATGAGATAGCTCGATGCTACATCCTTGCTAGCATGACGAGTGTTTTAAAAAAGCAGCATGAGACTTATCAAGTTGCTGGGGAGATCATGGACAATCTGGAGGACATGTTCGGAGGCCAAGAAAAATTGGATCGACAGTCTGCTATCACCCGCATTATGAACTCCAAGCAAAAGGCGGGTACTCCGGTGAAGGACCATATGATCACTCTAATGGGATTCTTCGCTGAGGTTGCCGAGAATGGTGCTGAGTTAGACTACAACACCCAGATCGAGATGGTGTTCAAGACTCTGTCTAAAGATTTTGTGGGGTTTAAGGCCGCATATAATCTGGCGATAAAGGAGTTAGGACTTACCGAGCTCATGAAGCAACTACAGGCTTATGAGCGGATGATCAGGGATGAGGATGTGGTCTGACCTAAAGGAAAGGCCAATTTGGCGGAATCTTCCAATCCCTTACGGAAGAGGAAGAGGCCAAATAAGGAGGAAGAGGCCAAGTGCTTCTGTTGTGGGAAGGTAGGTCACTTTAAGAAGGCTTGCCGTGTTAGGAAATGCCCTAAGTATTAGAGACATTTTCATGTATTCATTTTGAACTGGATAATAAAATTATATATAGAGGTTATTCATTACATTGCTATATGTCCTCGTCTAATTTACATGTTTAAGTAAATGTAAGCAAATATGGCTCACTAACTGCTTGTGTTAAAACTGTTAGAACGTTGTATGCAATGGACTTTTGTATGCGAGAAGACAATGTTCTAAAGTTAGCGGTCTAAACTATGGTCTGTAGTCTATGGGGTTAGACCGAGCATCTAACTCATGTTAAGACTATTATGTTGTCTAAAGCCTTGGAGGGGACAGTTTGTCTTGACTGTCTGGAGCTAGACTCCCAAGTAGAGACATAGATATGTTGCTTGGTGGTGACATATTAGACCGGGACTAAAGCGTGATTGATCTACGTAGTCCGCTATGAGTGGATCAATCTGCTTTTGACGTTCATTGTGCAATAACCTTAATCCTGAGTAAATGAACTTCTTCATGTATATGACTTGTGTACTTTGATGTTCCAATGGCTAAACCGTCTCAGAGGTAGTAAGCTTATAGACCGGTTCGTTGGGTGCATGACTTGTATACGATGAAGGATTTGTTTGCAGATATCGGAATCATAGTTCTGAGGAGTTAAAGGTATCCTCTTAAAGGCATTATACTGAATGTGAAAATGGACAAGGCCTTGGGTCGTCTGCTGGGCGGATGACTTCTTATTCACATATGGTGAATAATCATTTTCTTGATTCGGTAGTATAATGGAACTTTAAGATAGCCTGATCAGTAGGATTAAACGGACTTTGACCTAAGGCTGATCATGGATATCATATGAGGGTTTTGCATATATGACAAGGTCATTGGATAGTAGCTCGTCACAGGCTTACGTAATACGGTATATAATTGGGAGTTCAGTTTCATGTTTATAGTGGTGTGACTCTAAAACTAGTGATCATATGATTGAGTTGTTCAGTAAAGAATGATGATCATATGGAATCATGGGAGCCCGATTATATATGTCCAATCAGTCCCTCTACTAGCTCCACATAATTCCTTAACGTTTGGCAAATTGATTTGTGTATGCTATTGGCTAGTTTATTATGCATGGATGGTGATGACATAGGATTAGGATGGTAGACAAGATTCTCTCCGGTTGGATTTAGATTTTGTTTTGGATAATAGAGTACACAATTATTCGAACTCCAAATAAAGTTGCCATGATTTTATTTGAGATTGGATTGGAGTTGTAGAAAATTATCCATGAGAACAAGAATATGAAACACAACCGTTTTGTGGAATTTGAAATTTGAATTTTGAAATTTGAAATTTAAATTTTGAAATTTGAAATTTGAAATTTGAATTTTGAAATTTGAAATTTAAATTTTGAAATTTGAAATTTGAAATTTGAATTTGAAATTTGAATTTGAAATTTGAATTTGAAATTCGAATTTGAAATTTGAAATTTGAATTTGAAATTTGAATTTGAAATTTGAAATTCAAATTTTGAATCACAGTCCAAGTAGGATTCGAATTTGTTGTGGAAAATCCACAAAGTTTGAAATTCGAATTTGAGTTGGATTTGGAGAGGATAATCTTGTTAGAATCCTACTTGAATTTTGAATCTAAACCCCAACAAAAGTGGACGAAAATTTTGAGGATAATCCTCAATGAAAAATTCGGATTTTGTGGATAAGATTCAAGGGAAAATTCAAGCTTCAATCCTAGTTAATTTGGATTCTCTCCTTCCCTGAAAAGTGGCCGAAAATTTGGAGAATCTCTCCTAGGAAATTCGGTTATTTTTGGATAAGGTTGAGATAAGATTCAAGCTTGAAAATCCTAGTGGAATTTTGATTCTTCCTTATCCTAAAAGTGGCCGAAAATTTGGAGAAGATTTTCTCCTAGAAATTTCGGATTTTTTGGTTGAAAAAGGGAGATAAAATTCTAGTTAAAATCTTGTTTAGATTTGGATTGGATTTATCCTAAGAAAATCAAATTTTATTGTGGAGATCCTCCCTTGGAAAATTCGGAATTTTCGGTTATGGATAAGGGAGAAAATCTTTTCCTAGTCCAATTCGAATTCAGAGAATCACCTCATGCAGGTCTATAAATAGAGGTCCTGCCACTCCAGTTCTCTCAGACCACAGAATCTCAGGTGAGCAGGCTTATTGTTGCACAGCTCATCGTGACAATAAAGTTCTTTAGAGATCTGGGTGGTCGGAAGAAGACTAGCAGTGCTAGCATACCGATCGAGGTTCAGAGTGTCCACACACTCAGCCATTCGGGAATTGGAGAATAGTAGAGAAGGCTAGTTAGTTGAAGCCTCCGGTCATTCTCCTCCTGCAAGATTGGCATCCTTGAGATATGAGTTTTAATTGTTGTTGGTTTATTGTATATGGCATCATGAGATATTTAACGATCTAAAAATTTTTTATTGTTCCGCTGCGCCACTCTGATACGTTTTTACCGATTTATTATCCTACAATTGGTATCAGAGCCATCTCATGACTATGCCATGTACATAAATTAGACAATTACTTAGTCTTTTTATTTATATATGGATTTGATATTTAGAGAGTGGCATTCTAGGGTTCCTTTATGTTGTTATCATGGATTATGTATTAAGTATGTGGTTATTTTAATTTTTTGAATTATTATAAGCATGCTTGTTTATGCCGGTTATGGTTCCTTAGAATTTAGAAAAATTGTATCTAGGAATTTTTATGTAACCATGGGAGCAGTTTATTAACACTGTAATTTTCCCATGGATTTTAATTTTTTGTCTCTTAGAATTTTTATGGTTAGAATTTTTTGTACACCGGAAACGGTTTAGGAATTTTTATGTAATTATTCTTGAAGGATATTGAAGATTGAAGACCGTAGTTTATTCCCAAAAGTTAAATATGATTTAAAGATTGAAATTTTGATTGTGTGGAAAATTTCAATTTAATTGGGATTCAAATTAATTTTTGGAGATCCTAATAGATAAATTGGAATATGGCACAAAAATCGAGACACGACCCCTCGGGATAGGCCAACGGGCCTTGGTGGGGCTGCAGCCGCTGCCCTCGGGCAGGATGGGGCCGCGGCAGCCCCTGTGCAGGCCCACACCACCCACAGCCGCAGGCTTGGCCTGCAGCCAGGGGTGGCCGTGGCTTGCCCAAGGCTGGCCGCAGCCCGGGCGTGCAGCCCGGCAGGGCTGCACATGGGGGCGGCCGTGGGCTGCCAGCCCCTCCGGGGTTGGTGGCTGCCCACGGCGGCTGCCGCCTACGGGGGCGGCGGTCCGACGGTCCAAAAATCAGAAAATTTTGATTTTTAAATTTGAGATTTAATTTTAAATCATGTTTAAAAAATATGTAATTAAAAATTTCAAATTTTTGAAATTACATATTATTACACATGATGTTTAAAATTGTTTAAAATTTAAATTTGAAATTTAAATTTGAAATTCGAATTTGGAATTTGAATTTGAAATTTAAATTGTTTTTTGGAGATTTAAATTTTAAATAATTCTTGGGATGAGAAATAAATGGAGAGGCTACATAAAGATGGATACAAGAAGATGGAACAGAATTCAAGACCCAAAGAATGCTTTGGATGGAATTTTGTAATCTTTATTTTCTTTGTTCTAGGATGGAACCATAGCTTGGTTATTCTGTCAATTATTTTTTCTGTGATATGTCATGGATGTATAAATATGTATTGATGGATGTTTTGTATGCATATTTGATAACATGTTATATAGGATAGGTGAGTGCCGCTCATACTATATTGATCATACATAATTTGTCAAAACTTGCATGTTTTTCAAAATATTGAGTGGGAGAGGGTTTCAAACAAAACCCACGGCCTCCATTGTTGATCCATATGTGAAAGCATGGTAACGCCTCGCGTCAGTTCTGCCCTGACCACACCCCTCGGTAGGTGTTTACCGCCGCCGGTATACTAGATTGGATCTCCTATGTGGAAAACGTGTTCGGGTACGATCCTATTCATGACCACCCCTCGGTGGCTTGGTAGGACGTGGATCGGGCTACGTAAACAATGGTTATGCACTCAAGACTCGTTTAGTTATTAACCTTCCCTAGAAGCTCTGTTAACTAAACTGGTGGCCAAATAAGCGGTTATTAATATATGTCTTAACCTTGGAGGATTTCAGGCAACATATATTAATTGGACGGGGTCCATGTTCCGGCTATTTGTTCTCATGACCACCCCTCGGTGGCTTGGGGCAATAGGTGCTGAGAATTACCGTTGCAATGCTACATGTTTTTCAAGTTTCATGTAGGAACATACTTGTATGTTTTATTTGCTAAATTATCTGTATATTTGCTTGGGCTTTGTAATGATGTCTAGTATAATTTTATTTCAGTTCAAAATGTCATCGACACCCCTCATTTCAATACTTACTAAAAATAAGCTGAATGGCGACAATTATAAAGATTGGAAAAGAAATCTATTAATAGTTCTCAGCTGCGAGAGACACAAGTTCGTTCTGGACAAACCATGCCCACCTGGGCCCAAACCTGACACACCACTTGAGGAGGTCCCGGTTGCCTATAATCGTTGGAGAGAATCCAATGAGATAGCTCGATGCTACATCCTTGCTAGCATGACGAGTGTTTTACAAAAGCAGCATGAGACTTATCAAGTTGCTGGGGAGATCATGGACAATCTGGAGGACATGTTCGGAGGCCAAGAAAAATTGGCTCGACAGTCCGCTATCACCAGTATTATGAACTCCAAGCAAAAGGCGGGTACTTCGGTGAAGGACCATATGATCACTCTAATGGGATTCTTCGCTGAGGCTGCCAAGAATGGTGCTGAGTTAGACTACAACACCCAGATCGAGATGGTGTTCCAGACTCTGTCTAAAGATTTTGTGGGGTTTAAGGCCGCATACAATCTGGCGACAAAGGAGTTAGGACTAACCGAGCTCATGAAGCAACTACAAACTTATGAGCGGATGATCAGGGATGAGGATGTGGTCCGACCTAAAGGAGAGGCCAATTTGGCGGAATCTTCCAATACCTCACGGAAGAGGAAGAGGCCAAATAAGAAGCAAGTGGCTTCTAGTTCTTCTAATCCTCCTGTTTTGGACGGGAAGAAGAAGAAGAAGAACAAGAAGCCAAAGGACCCTAAAAAGTCCAAATGCTTCCATTGTGGGAAGGTAGGTCACTTCAAGAAGGCTTGCCGGGAATTCCTAGCCGCCAAAGGCAAGGAAGGTAAGGAACTTCATTACCTGGAAGCGTGTTTGGTGGAAGAATCGAAAGACACTTGGGTCATTGATTCGGGCGCCACTAATCATGTTTGTGTTTCTATGCAGGGGTTCGTGGAAACGAGAAGTCTACATGATAGGAGCCTCTCGTTGCGGACTGGAGATGGTAGCTTTGTGGTAGCTGAAGCAGTGGGAGATGTTTATCTTTATTTTGATCAATTTAGGTTTATTTTATTGAAAGATTGGTTTTATGTTCCTAATTTTAGGAGGAACCTTATATCGGTAGCTTGTTTAATAAAGGATTCTTATTCAGTTTCTTTTAGTAAAAGAGTTGATATTCGTAGAAATAAGTCTTTTATCTGTTCTGGATGGATGGATGGAAACCTATATTTGATCAAACCAAAGATATACTCACTGCTTGACACTGAATTAATTGATAACTCTAAAAGGTTGAAAGTTTCTCACTCTAACAAGGCGTATCTTTGGCATTTAAGACTTGGTCATATTAATCAGGATAGGATTCAAAGATTGGTGAAAGACAGTCCTCTGGAATCTCTGGAGGAGGTACGACTTCCCCAATGTGAGTCTTGTCTAGAGGCTAAAATGACTAAGAGGTCTTTTGGAGCTAAGGGTACAAGGGCTCAGGAGCTCTTAGAAATTGTGCATACTGACGTATGTGGCCCCATGAACGTCACAGCACGAGGAGGGTTCGAGTATTATGTCTCTTTTATAGATGATTACTCGAGGTATGGATATGTGTATCTGATGCACGCAAGAACGAAACCTTTGACAAGTTCAAAGAGTATCGTGCGGAAGTGGAAAAGCAATTGGATAAATCCATAAAGACACTTCGATCTGATCGAGGTGGCGAATACCTCTCCGATGAATTTCTAGGACATCTTATAGAGAACGGGATATTATCCCAATTGACTGCACCTGGTACTCCACAACATAATGGTGTAGCCGAAAGGAGAAACAGGACCTTATTGGATATGGTACGGTCCATGATGAGTTATTCAACGCTGCCATTATCATTTTGGGGATATGCTTTACAAACGGCATGCTATATTCTGGACCAAGTTCCGAGCAAATCAATTCCTAGAACTCTGTATGAATTGTGGCGTGGTAGGAAGCCCTCCTTTGGACATATGAGAATATGGGGCTGCCCGGCACATGTACTGGATGGGGATGCGAAAAAGTTGGAACCAAGATCAGAATTGTGCATGTTTGTAGGGTATCCAAAAGGAACAAAAGGAGGTCTGTTCTATAACCCGAAGGAACAAAAAGTCATTGTCTCAACCCATGCGACATTCTTGGAGGAAAGTCACATGAATGACTTTAAGCCTCGAAGCAAAGCGGTGCTAGAGGAGTTATCAGGTGAAAGAACTACTCCATGGATTTCGGTCTTGGACGCAAGTCTGAGTTCCAGTGAAAGACCTGCAGACGATCAACAATTTAGGGTGCCTAGTCGTAGTGGGAGGGTTTCTAAGAAACCTAATTTCTTCATGTATGATGCTGAGGTATACCAGGCCGAGGCTCATGAGCATGAGGAAGATCCGGTCACATATGATGAAGCTATAAATGATGTTGATTCTAAATCTTGGAAACAGGCTATGAACAATGAGATGGATTCTATGAAATCCAACTCTGTTTTGGAACTTGTAGATTTGCCGGATGGGATAAAACCCATTAGATGCAAATGGGTCTACAAAAGAAAGAAGGATGCGGAAGGGAGAGTAGAAACTTTCAAAGCTAGACTGGTTGCAAAGGGATACACGTAAAAGGCTGGAATCGATTACGAGGAAACCTTTTCGCCTGTTGCTATGTTGAAGTCTATCCGTATTCTTCTGTCCATTGCTGCGGCTCTCGATTACGAGATCTGGCAAATGGATGTCAAGACGGCATTCTTGAATGGCCATCTTGAAGAGTGTATCTATATGATACAGCCCGAAGGGTTCGTAGCGAAAGGCCAAGAAAGGAAAGTCTGCAAGTTGCTTAGATCCATTTATGGATTAAAGCAGGCATCCCCCTCATGGAACCAGAGGTTTGATCAAGCGATTAAGACATTTGGTTTTGAGCAGAACGTTGATGAACCTTGTGTTTATAAACGTATTAAGGATGGAAAAGTGGTCGTTCTGATGCTCTGTGTCGATGATATACTACTCATTGGGAATGATATAGGGAACTTATCATCGGTCAAGCTTTGGTTACACCAACAGTTTGACATGAAGGACTTGGGAAAAGCTAATTAGGTTCTAGGCATTCGTCTCTTCAGAGATCGAAAGAACAAAATGATAGCATTATCCCAAGCTTCATACATAGATAAAATAATTGACAAATATGCAATGCTAGAGGCAAAGAAAGGCTCACAACCTTCTATTGTCGGTCTAACTCTTTCATTGGATGACTGTCCTAAGACATCGGAAGAAAGAGAGCGTATGAGTAAGGTCCCTTATGCATCCGTTGTGGGTAGCCTTATGTACGCTATGCTTTGCACTCGCCCGGATATATGTTTTACAGTAGGTATGGTAAGTCGATATCAAGCAAATCCTGGAACCAAGCACTGGCAAGCTATAAAGTATATACTCAAGTATCTTAAGAGAACGAGGGATTATATACTAGTGTATTCTGGAGGGGACCTAACACCCATAGGATACACAGACTCAGACTTCCAGACTTGTAAGGATTCGAGGAAATCAACATCTGGATCAGTGTTTTTACTCGGAGGAGATGCCATTGTGTGGAGGAACGTGAAGCAGGGCTGCACAGTTAACTCTACTATGGAGGCTGAATATATGGATGCGGCTGAGGCATCTAAAGAAGCGGTTTGGCTCCGCAAGTTCTTTAGAGACCTTGAGGTCATTCCGGGTGTTGACAAGCCTATCACACTTTACTATGATAATACAGGGGCTATTGCCAAAACAAGCAAATCTCGGCACCACAAGAGGACCAAGCACATCGATCGGAGATATCATATTATGAGAGGGCACGTGGAGATAGGACAAGTGGATGTATGTAAGATCGCATCCGAGGACAACATCGCCGATCCCTTTACTAAGACTTTGGTGGCTAGAAGCTTTGAGAGGCACGTAGAGGCGATGGGGATGCGTAACATGGCACATCTACTGGCTTAGGACAAGTGGGAGATTGTTAGGAAATGCCCTAAGCATTAGAGACATTTTGATGTATTTATTTTGAACTGGATAATAAAATTATATATATAGAGGTTATTCATTATATTGCTATCTGTCCTCGTCTTATTTACATGTTAAAGTAAATGAAAGCAAATACGGCTCCGTGACTGCTTATGTTAAACTGTTAGAACGTTGCATGCAATGGACTTTTGTATGCGAGAAGACAATGTTCTAAAGTTAGCGGTCTAAACTATGGTCTGTAGTCTATGGGGTTAGACCGAGCATCTAACTCATGCTAAGACTATTATGTTGTATAAAGCCTTGGAGGGGACGATTTGTCTTAACTATCTGGAGCTGGACTCCCAAGTAGAGACAAAGATATGTTGCTTGGTGGGTGACATATTAGACCGGGACTAAAGCGTGATTGATCTACGTAGTCCGCTTTGAGTGGGTCGATCTGCTTTTGACGTTCATCATGCAATAACCTTAATCCTGAGTAAAAGGATAGCTTCATGTATATGACTTGTGTACTTTGATGTTCCAATGGCTAAAGCGTCTCAGAGGTAGTAAGCTTATAGACCGGTTCGTTGGGTGCATGACTTGTATATGATGAAGGGTTCGTTTACAGATATTGGAATCATAGCTCTAATGAGGAGTTAAGGGTATCCTCTTAAAGGTATTATATTGAATGTGAAAATGGACAAGGCCTTGGGTCGTCTGCTAGGCGGATGACTTCTTATTCACATATGGTGAATAATCATTTTCTTTATTCGGTAGTATAATGAAACTTTAAGATAGCCTGATCAGTAGGATTAAACGGATTTTGGCCTAAGGCTGATCATGGATATCATATGAGGGTTCTGCATACTTGACAAGGTCATTGGACGATAGCTTGTCACAGGCTTACGTAATATGGTATATAATTGGGAGTTCAGTTTCAGGTTTATAGTGGTGTGACTCTGAAATTAGTGATCATATGATTGAGTTATTCGGTAAAAGAATGTTGATCATATGGATTTGCGGGAGCCCGATTATATATGTCAAATCAATCCCTCTACTAGCTCTACATAATTCCTTAACGTTTGGCAAATTGATTTTTGTATGCTATTGGCTAGTTTATTATGCATGGATGGTGATGACATAGGATTAGTGATGACATAGGATTAGGATGGTAGACAAGATTCTCTCAGGTTGGATTCAGATTTTGTTTTGGATAATAGAGTACACAATTATTCGAACTCCAAATAAAGTTGCCGTGATTTTATTTGAGATTGGATTAGAGTTGTAGAAAATTATCCATGAGAACAAGAATTTGAAACACAACTGTTTTGTGGATTTTGAAATTTGAATTTTGAAATTTGAATTTTGAATTTTGAATTTTGAATTTGAAATTTGAATTTGAAATTCAAATTTGAAATTTGAATTTGAAATTTAAATTTGAAATTTGAAATTTGAAATTTGAATTTGAAATTCGAATTTGAAATTTGAAATTCAAATTTTGAATCACAGTCCTAGTGGGATTCGAATTTGTTGTGGAAAATCCACAAGGTTTGAAATTCAAATTTGAGTTGGATTTTGAGAGGATAATCTTGTTAGAATCCTACTTGAATTTTGAATCCAAATCCTAGCAAAAGGTAGACGAAATTTTGAGGATAATCCTCAATAGAATTTCGGTTTTTTGTGGATAAAGTTCAAGGGAAAAATTCAAGTTTCAATCCTAGTTGAATTTGGATTCTCTCCTCCCTGAAAAGTGGCCGAAATTTTGGAGTTTTTCTCCTTGGAAAATTCGGTTATTTTGGATAAGGATGAGATAAGATTCAAGCTTGAAAATCCTAGTAGAATTTTGATTCTCCCTTATCCTAAAAGTGGCCGAATTTGTGGAGGAGATATTCTCCTAGGAATTTTGGATTTTTTGGTTGAAAAAGGGGAGATAAAATTCTAGTTAAAATCTTGTTTACAATTGGATTGGATTTATCCATAATGGCCGAATTTTATTGTTGAGATTCTCCCATAGAAAATTCAGATTTTATGGTTATGGATAAGGGACAATACCTTTTCCTAATCCAATTCAAATTCAGAGAATCACCTCATGCAGGTCTATAAATAGAGGTCCTGCCACTCCAGTTCTCTCAGACCACAGACTCTCAGGTGAGCAGACTTATTTTTGCACAGCTCATCGTGACAATAAGTTCTTTAGAGATCTGGGTAGTCGGAAGAAGACTAGCAGTGCTAGCATACCGATCGAGGTTCAGAGTGCCCACACACTCAGCCATTCAGGAATTGGAGAATAGTAGAGAAGGCTAGTTGGTTAAAGTCTCTGGTCATTCTCCTCCTACAAGATTGGCGTCCTTGAGGTATGAGTTTTAATTGTTGTTGGTTTATTGTATATGGCATCATGAGATATTTAACAATCTAAAAATTTTTATTGTTCCACTGCGCCACTCTGATACGTTTTTAACGATTTATTCTCCTACATGAAAGGGGTATGGTGTCCCCACATTTTTGAAAATGAGTCTCACCTCACCCCGTTGGAGAATGAGGGTGTTTTTGTTAAAATCCTTTCTAAGTCATTTAAAGGCAACACATGGTGAATGTGCTTAAAAGTGTGGTGTTGGACCACCTTTTGAAAATAATTTGAAACTTATTCAAAAAGCTTTGTTTGAGAATTTGGCGTTAGTGAAACTTTTCATCCTCGATGAAATGAACAATTCTTGTGTTCATTTCAGAGCCTAACTCTAACTCTAACGGCTCCTAAATTCATCAAACCCGTGGCCTTTGTGCCCAATTTTTATAAAAGTTCCAGTTTTACACACTTTTAAAAACAGGTCTGTTTGGGGCCCGAAACAGCCGAATTTTTGAAATCAACATAAGCCAGTTTCAAGGTATCGTCGATATCTAAAACTTTTGTGTTTTCACCAAAGTCTGGTTCAGCCTCTAAAAGGGTCATTTTAATAAAAATATGAGACAGTTCATTTGGTCTGGATTTGTTACTCCCAGTTTTGGACACCGAACAAAAACCAGCTGAAAAGTCTATTGCAAGTTCATTTTTGGCCAATGGCTAAAAACGACCATATCGAAATTTCCTCAAAACTTCATGTTTTACCACATCCCTGATTCGGACCCTAAGTGGGTAAAAATGGCCAAAATCCGTGGCTTATCCTGGGGATAGATTTTGTGTCCAGCCACCCTCTACACACTCGCGCACACACACATCTCAAACCACTTGTAAACTAAAGTAAACACAACCACAACCACAAAAACATTAAAAACTGAAAGCTAAGGGCTCAAATAACTTATTACAACCCATGTGTATAAACAAATACACATAAATCTCTTTTGATCAAAAACTTAAAAACAACTAACCACAAAAGATAGAGGTTTTTCAGTATATACCTTAGAGTGCTTTGATCCAAGCACAACCGAAGCAAGGGTGGCTATCAAGGCTCTATGGAAGACAAAGGGGGTTGAGGGGTCACTTATGCTAGAATGAGAACACAAGTAAACAAAACATTGCTCTTAATATCAAGCCAAGATGAAAAACTAAACCATAGAAAAATTTCGGTTCTAGGGTCTTACCCAAATTACCTTGGAGGAGTGCACCTCTAGCAACTTGTGTGGCCAGGCTTTGTGTGAAAGTTATGTGAAAATATGAGTGGTTTAGGGGCTGAAGAGGGGTCAGATTTTTTGAAGAGAAAGGGGAGAGAAAGCTGTATTTTTCTTGAGAGTTTTTGTAAGCAAATGGGAAAAGTTAGACCTAAGGGTGGTTACACCTTTTTATAGGCAACTCTAAGCAACTTTGCTAAACTCTAAGCCCTCTTAATTAAGCCACAATTTACCTTAATTGGGGGACAAAAATCTGTGTTGTAGCCCTTAAATTTTCGGAGGCCATGATGGAGGGTGAAAGGGAGCAAGTTTGCATTAAATGGTCATGGCCCTCTTGTCCTTAAAATCCCATTTTTTTAATCTAAAAACTCCAACACATCCCTTGATTTAAGGGATCATTTTTCGCTCGATTTGCAGCTGGTTTTGCAGCTGTTTTCCTAACCAAAGGGGGCACGGTTTGGTTAGGGAAAAGGTCCAAGCGAATCGATTCTGTACAGTCTAGTTTTCTACTGTGTTTTTCGGCTCTTTCTTGGCAGTGTTCTAATTTTCATCCAAAAAATAGGATTTTTTGAATCTGATTTTTGTACTGATGATTTCTAATTGTTTTATACTATCTAAGAGCTCATTCTATGTCAAATCACTATTCATTTCCTATACTGTGGTTGTGTCTACACTGTGTTGTCCTTTCGCACGCAAATCGGGGCGTTCCTAGGTGAAATTTCAGACACAGTCTCTCTTGACTAATTCGGACGTTTTGATTTCAATTTTATCAGTCTTATGTCCGTCCAGATCATATTTCGAGTTTTGTGTGGTCCCACCTCGAAAAACGTGTCAGGTGCCCGTTTAACTAATTTGGGCGTTCTGAGTCTAGATATATTAGTTTTAAGTCAAACTAAGGCCTTCTTGACCAGTAACTTGACACGGCATCTTACACTATTCATTATTCACTATTCATGGTTCACTGTTCTCTGTTGTAACTGACTAATCCGAGTGTTCTGACTCAGATTTTGTCAGTCTCTAGGTGAGAAGAGGTCATCCAGACCATTTTCTCGATACTGTACCCCTGCTAGGGCGATTTCTCGCTGTTATGATCAAAAGTTCAGTCGAAGCATTCTGGTGATCTGCTCACCAGTCTTGTGTCAGGAAATGGTCATCCGGACCAGTTTCATGACACTACGTATCTCATACACTTATACACATAATAGCGTGGACTGGGTTCTCTGTCGGTTACCCCTTTTCACTGTATGAATAGTAATAAATGGTACTGCACCTGTTTAGTCTATTCAATTGGAATTTATGCTGTATTTAACAACTTAATTACTCATTTCATAGTAATTAGGTTTCACGCATTACAAAAGTCTTCAAATCGGCTCTCTGCTCAGTACACGGCCTTCTACACGGGTTCTAACATGGGCATGTATGGCTCAAGCACGGGCGTGTACTAGTCGAGCTTTCTCAAGACGGTCGTGTCTTGGAACACGCTCACTTTACCCGAGCAGTACATGGCCACTTACACGGCCGTATACCTGACCATGTAAAACTACACGGCCATGTTAACTCACATTATTCCTTAACTTCTCATTGAATAATTTGTTAAGTTACAGGGACGGGGTGGTCCTTACAACCTACCCCCCTTACGAAATTTTCGTCCTCGAAAATTAGAATAAATCCGGGAAGTCTCTCTTCATGTCCTCTTCCCTTTCCCATATAGCGTCTTCTATATTGTAATTCCACCACAGTACTTTCACAAGCGAGATCACTTTATTCCTGAGGACTTTGCTCTCCTTAGCTAAAATCTGCACTGGTCTTTCCTTATATGTCAGGTCAGCGTGTACTTCAATAGGCTCTTGACTCAGTATGTGGGAACTGTCAGGCATGTATTTCTTTAGCATCGAGACGTGGAAAATGTTATGCACGGATACCAACTCGAGAGGGAGCGCTAACCTGTAGGCTACCTTCCCAATTCTCTTGAGGATCTCAAAGGGTTCTATATATCAAGGGCTAAGCTTCCCTTTCTTCCCAAAGTGCATCACCCCTTTCATGGTGCCACCTTGAGGAAAACTGAATCTCCTTCCTGAAACTCGAGAGGTCTACGTCGTTTACAGGCGTAACTCTTCTGACAACTATGAGCTATCTCCAGTCTCTCTCGTATAATCTTCACATCTTCTGTTGTACTTTTGACTAAGTCCGTGCTAGTGAGTTGTGGAGATCTACATTTCCTTCCATAGAGTGCCTCGTATGGTGCCATTCCGATCGAGCAATGGTAGCTGTTGTTGTACGAGAACTCTATTAGTGGTAGCTTTTGGTCACAATTCCCCTTGAAGTTTAGGGCACACGCTCTCAACACATCTTCCAATGTTTGTATTGTCCTTTCTAACTGACCGTCGGTTTTGAGGGTGGAAAGCTGTGCTGAACATTAACTTAGTCCCCATTGAAGCTTGGATGATCTGCCAAAACCTTGAAGTGAAGCGCCCATCACGATCTGAAATTATTGACTTAGGTACACCGTGCAGTCTTACAATCTGGGCCACGTACATTTCTGCTAGCCTCTCTACTAAGTAGCTCAACTCAAGACTAAGAATCGAGCTGATTTCGTCAGTCAATCCACAATTACCCAGATAGCGTCGTTTCCACTGGATGTTCTGGGCAGTCCGACCATGAAGTCCATTGTAATCTGTTCCCATTTCCACTCAGGAAGCTCGATTTTCTGCAGTTCTCCTCCTGGTCGTTGATATTCTACTTTAATTTTTTGACATGTAAGGCACTTTGCGACAAATTCAGCGACGTCGCCCTTCATCTTAGACCACCAAAAACTATCTTTCAAGTCTTTGTATAGCTTGTTTGCCCCTGGATGAACTGAGTATGGTGTGTCATGGGCCTCTGAAAGGATCCTTTTCCTGAGTTCTTCATCCTTTGGAACGCACACTTTATCTCTGAAATAGAGTATGCCATCCTTGGAGACTTGGAATTCTGACTGCTGGTCCTCCATTGCCTCCTTCTTGTGCTTATTTAGGGTTAAATCGAGGTCTTGGCCGGCCTTGATTTCTTCTAGGAGTGTTGATTGGAGGGTCATTTCAGAAAACTTGCCCATTAGAATCTCGATTTTGCCGTTACATAGCTCCTTCTGTAGGGCTTCTGGCAAGGCATTGATAGCCATAAGTAATGAAGAGTACTTCCTACTCAGTGCATCGGCCACCTTGTTGGCTTTCCCTGGGTGATACAGGATCTCGTAGTCATAATCCTTCACCAATTCTTGCCATCTTCGCTGCCTCATGTTAAGCTCCTTCTGTGTGAAGATGTATTTGAGGCTTTGGTGGTCACTATAAATCTCGCACTTGACACCATATAGATAATGCCTCCATATTTTCAGCGTAAACATGACTGCTGCTAGCTCCAGGTCATGAGTTGGATAATTCTTCTCATGGTTCTTAAGTTGTCGCGAGGCATAAGCGACTACTTTCCCATTATGCATCAATACGGCTCCCAGTCTGGTCTTAGAGGCATCACTGTAGATTACAAAATTTCCCTGTCCAGCTTCTGGTATGGTCAGGATCAGAGCGCGTGTGAGTTTGCATTTTAGCTCCTGGAAGCTTTTCTTGCATTTATCCATCCACTCATACTTCTTCCCCTTCTTGGTGAGTGCTGTGAGTGGTGCGGCTAACTTCGAGAACCCTTCTACGAAACATCTGTAATAGCCTGCTAGGCCTAGGAAACTGCGAATCTCCGTTACATTCTTCGGAGTTGGCCATTCGCTGACTGCTTCGACTTTTACTAGGTCTGCTGATACTCTGTCTTTAGAGATCACGTGACCAAGAAAATGGACCTTTTCCAGCAAAAACTCGTACTTGGAGAATTTGGCGTATAGTTGGTGCTCCTTTAGCTTGAGTAGAATAGCTTTCAGATGCTCCTCGTGTTCCTCCCTTGTCTTAGAATACACAAGTATGTCATCGATAAACATAACGATAAACTGATCTAAGAACTCCTTGAACACTCTATTCATCAGATCCATGAAGGCTGCGTGGGCATTCGTTAGTCCGAATGACATAACGAGGAACTCGTAGTGTCCATATCGTTTATGGAAGAATGTCTTGGGTATGTCTGCACCTCTAATCTACAGTTGGTGATACCCGGTCGATTTTTGAGAACACTGCAGTGTCTCAGAGGTAGTCGAACAGATCGTCAATTCATGGCAACGGATACTTGTTCTTTATAGTGACCTTGTTCAGCTCCCTGTAATCGATGCACATCCTTAACGTTCCATCCTTCTTCTTCATGAATAAAACTGGTGCTGCCCACGTTGAACAGCTCTGTCGAATGAAGCCTTTGTCCATTAGGTCCTTCAACTAAGCCTGGAGTTCCTTTAACTCTGCCGGGGCCATTCTGTATGGGGCCTTGGAGATAGGGGCTGATCCTGGTAACAGCTCGATCTCAAATGATATCTCCCTTTCTGGCGGAAGTCCTGGCGGATCCTCTGGAAAAACTCCTATGAATTCTTTGACCATTGGGACATCTTCAGGCCTTATCTCTGCTTCCTGGTTGCTGTATACCATGTGTGCTAGGAAACCGGTGCATCTACTGGATAGAAGTTTGTGGGCCCTCATAGCGGATATTATTATCTTTGGTTGCTTCAACGATAGCCCTTTGTCGACAAACTTCTTGTTCCCGTTCAGCTCGAAGGTAACCTCTCATCTTCGACAGTCTATTATGGCGCTGTACTTAGCGAGGAAGTCCATTCCCACGATTACGTCGTAGTCGCACCTGTCGATGATGATTAGGTCTACACTCAGCTTGTACCCACTGATAACTATTAGTTCATGTCTTGCCCAATAGCTAGACAACAAAATTTCCTCGAAGGGAAGGGCAATTCGAAAAGTTTGGTTCATCTTATCTATGTTCTGACCTAGTTCTCTAGCAAACTTTGATGACACAAAAGAATGTATAGCTCCAGAATCAAACAATACTAATGCATTGGAGTTGGCAACAGAAAGTTGACCTGTCACCACGATTGAGGTTCCAGCTTCTGCATCCTCCGTTGTAAAGGCGTAAATTCTCCCTTGCATCTCTGGAGCTTCCAGTCTACCTTGGGTGATTGGTGTACCTTCAACTCTGGCTTAGGCGACATGTAGTTGGCCGCTACTAGCACGGGCTTGGCCCTGCTAATTCTGAGGGTTTGAGTGGCATTGTTTAGCGAAGTGGCCTTCCTTGCCACAGATGTAGCAACAGCTAGTGCCTAAGCGGCACTCCCCTAGGTGGTTCTTCCCGTATTTCAGGCAAGGAGGGTGCTGACTGCCATTTCCTCCCTGATTGTTCTTTTTCTGGGGAAAATTTCTCTGTTGCCCTTGGTTATTTTGGCTTCCTCTCCTCTTGTTGTTTTGGGACTGTCGGTTACTCTGACTCTTTCCCATATTTTGACCCTTATGTTGTGAATCAGGGTTTGGTCTTCCCCTGTTGGGTCTGGCCAGTGTCTTCTCCTCTCTCTTCGCCTTGAAGATCTGTGCTTTCCTCTCCTTATCTTGGGCCAACCAATATTCGGGCCTGATAGCTCGGCTGACATACTCAGCCACCGTTGTTGGTCCGTGGCTTCCACCGCATACTTGGACGGCAATGTCGGTTCTGAACATCTTCAGCATCCTTCTAACCCTTTCCTTTTCGGTTGGCACCAAGTCAGGGCCTAGTCGGGCTAGCTGCTCGAACTTGCGGACAGCTTCCATTACAGTCATGCTACCTTGGCGTAGACTGTTGAACTCATCTTGTTGTGCTGCCAAGGCTTCATCATTGAATTACATTTCTCTAAACTAAATAATGAAGTCGGCCCAATTCATTGCATTAACGTCTCTCCTGATAGCCATTGTCTTTCACCACTGTCGTGCTCCTTTGCGTAGGGCAAGGTATGCACATAGTACCTTTTCCCTCTCAGTTAGCCCTACAAGGTCTAGGATGACTTGGATGTCAGTTAGCCAGTCATCTGCCGCGATAGGGTTAGTTGTCCCCTCAAACTCTGGCGCCTTCAGACGCCGAAATCGCTCGTATAAGTCACCATCTCTTGAGACTGGTAAGGAAACATCTGCTGCTGTAGGAGCAACCACAACTGGTGGTGTTAGAGCTGCCTGGACTGGTGGGGCTACTGGGTTAGCTTGGGCTGGCACCTCTACAGGGTGTGGTGTCTGAGATTATTGGTTGAGTTGCTCCCTAAGCTGAGCAAGCTCTTGTTGTTGGTTCATCATCATTTCCTGCATGGCTGTGAGCTGTGCCATTAACTCATCTTCTCGAGTGGCCTGATTAGTCTGAGCTCTTGTTCTTGTCATTTCTTCCGATGTAACCCTATCACACAACGGGAAAAGAACTATAAGTTTTACTTTTATCACACTTTGTACTTGGGACTCGTATCACATATCATCTTAATGATTTTACTCAATCATCATGAATATAAGTATACATATTATATCTTTCCTTTCTTTTTCTTTACTGTGATGTTTAATACAATTTGTATCTTAACTTATCGTATTGAAACATCTTCTAAGTGTGAGGGTCTATCCCGCACATACTGTCACACTATACTCATGTGTGAAAACATACCTGAGCCCTCGGGCTTGCTTTTCATATATCAAAAGAAAGTACATAACTTTGGTTTGTTAGGAGTGATAAACACTTCCCAAGATACGGTCTCAACGAGCACATTAACTTAGGTCTAGCGAGGAAAGCTACTGCTTCCTTCTATACATATATACATAGCTTAGCCAAAACTACTGAGGTAGAGTGCAGTTACTCTGACGTGATCACTGATTCTGGATCGGACATCTCTTCGTTGTGACTCTCATCGAGGGGGAATTCTTCCGGATCCTCCTCGTCCTCCGAGCCTGAACTCACCTTATCATTACTAGCGATAATGACTTGAGGTTCTAGCTCATACTCCTCCATCTCCTCGTCATCATTGGAGAAATAGGGGATGTCATCATCATCCTCTGGTTCCTCAAAGCGGTACTCGGCCAATGGTATAGCTGGAATAGGGTCCTCCTCGTGAGCGGCAAGATTAGCAGCATTGCGTGCCCACTCGTAGTTCCTAACATTGACCGCATCGACTTCGGCATACTCTATATCTTGAAGGAAAAGCCTCAAATCTTGATGTCGTGGAGGGTAGGGGACAAGTTCCGTAATGTCCCTGGGTACCCCTCTCCAAACTAGCTCAGCTACTTCTCGGAAAGAGCGGTCGAAGGGAATGTAGGGTAGCATCGCGTCCTTAAACCTCCGACAATAATGCGACATGGTCTCTCCTTCATCAACATCCCACATACCCAAGAGGACGTCATACCGCCTTTCGTGCATGTCTCTCCATGTGCCGAAATTCCTATCTGGACCATAAAGTTTCTCGCATGTGGGTGGTGTAAACATGGCATGGAGTCCCTGGCAGAAGGTGGCCCAATCTGGCACTGGTCTTCGCTCCCTTCGCTGGTCTAGCAACGAAGTCAACGCTGGTCCATCTAACTTACTGCTTGCTAGCTACACTTGTAAGTGAGGTGGGGCATGGTAGGTACGAAAAGCGACCTCCACCTGCTGAACCTACCTCAACAGCTTGTAAGGCCTATGCCGACTATCAAACATATCTAAGCCCATCCCGGTGAAGGCGTCACTTACTGCCTTATCGCCGTCTTGGTTCTCTGAGGGTCTACTGGTGTGGCCATATCTCCTATTATAATATAGATGTTAACTTAGATACTGATACTCGAAAAAAAAATAACTAACTTACTTGGACACATGAGGCAGGCGTGCGGCAATGTGAGGTAGGGTGGCAGGAAACCTCTCTGATACTAACTGTGACGCCCCGTGCCTTAGGCGGTGCGGACCATTACTGTAAAACTACTGTTTCTTTACTTTTACTTATACTTTCTTGCAATTGAATATTGCTTACTTAAAATATCTTTAATAGGTTACCCTAATTTTATAAGAAAGTTTTTTTTAAATGCGTACGTATTTGCTATTCATATACATATACTATTAAAAGCGGAATTTGAAACATAATAAATTTAATCTTGCAAACATACTTATACTATTGATTTTGTGGAATATTATTTTCAAATAGTATCAATCGGCTGCTATTTGAAAATACTATTCAACTATTACTGTTCAAAAATATTGTGTAACCATTACTATTCAAAAATACTATTTAACGGTTACCATTTAAAAGTACCATTTACTGGTACTGTACTGTTACTGTTTAAAATACTGTTTACTTAAACTGTGCAGAAGTTCAACTTGTATGGTGTCCATAACCTCGCCTCACATCTGCCTCCGCCGCCGTTATTGCCCATCATGGCTTATGCCATAGGACGCTTACCTACAGCATGAACACACTCCGTGAGCTTTACGCCTAGTAAGTACAACATGTTAACCGCAAAACATATTTAAACATAATACATACTTAAAAATGCATAAGCATGCAAGATAGTCACATATACCACTTAGCATATACCATATCATCACATATCATGTCATAACGTACAAACTTTACATACCATATGCATGCAGATTACTTCATGTAAAAGCATGTGTCTTACTATAGCTGAAAGCATAGTGAACTAATGTGGACAGTGTACTATGCATGATCCGGTTATGTTCATTTATACTTTAGTACTCTTTTCTTTCTCTTGTCTACTTAGGGCCCATTTGTCAGTATCGTGTGCGTATAGACCAACAGTAATGCCTGAGGTCAACTAATGCCGAAGAGCCATCAACTGACGCTCAACTTTTGGCCTTAACTTTCTTTAATTGGAAACCCCTTCGACTGAAGGAGCCGGTACAACACACCTACTTATTTCCATCTTGTTTAACTGTTCTAGCCATACGCTTCTCTAAGCTATCCCCAATCCTACGCGGTAGGGATCTATGGCTTCTAACTTGCTCTTTCATCTATCTACTCGATTGTGAAACTATATGCTCTTATGTATATGGTGCAACATTGTGTGCATGTCAGGCATACTTAACATACTGTAAAACCATCATTTTAACATCATTTTATTCATGCTACAGGCGGAGTTGTACTTACCTAATTGCAAGTACTTGTATTCACACCGTTAGAAATTTGCAGGTTACTACCTATCATCAATAACGTATCTTGTTAATATCTTCTCTAAGTCACCAAAACTGTTAGTGACTAAAGTAGATAATTACTCGATACCGATTGCCGTCGGCATTACTTACTCTCTATCTCAAGAGTTAACTTATTCGTATGTGGTTAATTAATTTATGACCCCATAAATTAACTACCATGTCCTTAGGCTATTTTTGTCTATACTCATGTTTTCATGTGGTACCGAGGTCCCTCGGTACCCTATTGGCCTATCTAGGAAATTGGTGTCTAGTTTCCATCGCGTTTGATTAACTGTCTTCTTGAAAGTTAAATCAACGTTCTTCACAATGTTGCTCTGAACACGGTCCTTGACTGATTTACCGATCAGTCAACCAACCGATTACCTCACGTTTTGGCAACTAGGTAGCCTATCGGGCTACTATGCATAGGCTTGGTATAGTAACCGTCCAGGTTACTTTGCTTGTTTAGGTGTGGTAGTCTACCGGGTTACCTCGCATTTTTGGTATAGTAGCCACCCAGGCTACCTCTACCATATTGCACTAAAAACGTCCTTTGTTCTGTGTGAAACCTCTCTTAGGGTTATGCATGAACCCTTTTTGAAAAACTTGTTTAAATCTAGGAATTCTTACAAAAAGGAATTTTTTCATTTTGAAAGGGGTATGGCGTCCCCACATTTTTTAAAAGCAAAGAGTTTGAAATGGTTTGAAAGGGGTATGGTGTCCCCACAGTTTTGAAAATGAGTCTCACCTCACTCCGTTGGAGGATAAGGGTGTTTTTATTGAAATCCTTTCTAATCCATTTAAAGGGAACACATGGTGAATGTGCTCAAAAGTGTGGTGTTGGACCACTTTTTGAAAATAATTTGAAACTTGTTCGAAAAGGCTTTGTTTGAGAATTTGGCGTTCATGAAACTTTTCATCCTCGATGAAATGAACAACTATTGTGTTCATTTCAGAGCCTAACTCTAACTCTAACGGCTCCTAAATTCATCAAACCCGTGGCCTTTGTGCCCAGTTTTTATAAAAGTTCCAGTTTTACACACTTTTAAAAACAAGTCTGTTTGGGACCAAAACGGCCGAATTTTTGAAACCTACATAAGTCAGTTTCAATGTTTTGTTGAGATCTAAAACTTTCATGTTTTGACCAAAGTCTGGTTCAGCCTCTAAAAGGGTCATTTTAATAAAAATTTGAGACTATTCATTTGGTCCAGATTTGTTACTCCCAGTTTTGGACACTGAACCAAAACCAGCCGAAAAGTCTATTGCAGGTTCAGTTTTGGCCAATGGCTATTTGATACAAAAACAACCGTATCGAAATTTCTTCAAAACTTCATGTTTTATGAAATCCCAGATTCGGAACCTAATTAGGTCAAAATGGCCAAAATTCGTGGCTTATCCTGGGGATAGATTTTGTGTCCAGCCACCCTCTACACACTCATGCACACATATATCTCAAACCACTTGTAAACTAAAGTAAACACAACCACAACCACAAAAACTTTAAAAACTGAAAGCTAAGGGCTCAAATAACTTATTACAACCTATGTGTATAAACAAATACACATAAATCTCCTTTGATCAAAAACTTAAAAACAACTAACCACAAAAGATAAGGGTTTTTCGGTTTATACCTTAGAGTGCTTTGATCCAAGCACAGCTGAGGCAAGGGTGGCTGTCAAGGCTCCATGGAAAACAAAGGGGCTTGAGGGGTCACTTGTGCTAGAATGAGAACACAAAGAAAACAAAACATTACTCTTAATATCAAGCCAAGATGAAAAACTAAGCCATAGAAAAATTTCGGTTCTAGGGTCTTACCGAAACTACCTTGGAAGAGTGCACCTCTAGCAACTTGTGTGGTCAAGCTTTTATGTGAAAGTTATGTGAAAATATGGGTGGTTTAGGGACTGAAGAGGAGTCAGATTTTCTGAAGAGAAAGGGGAGAGAAAGCTGTATTTTTCTTGAGAGTTTTTGTGAGCAAATGGGAAAAGTGAGACCTACGGGTGGTTGCACCTTTTTATAGGCAACTCTAAGCAACTTTGCTAAACTCTAAGCCCTCTTAATTAAGCCACAACTTAGCTCAATTGGGGGACAAAAATCTGTGCTGCAGCCCTTAAATTTTTGGAGGCCATGATGGAGGGTGAAAGGGAGCAAGTTTGCATTAAATGGTCATGGTCCTCTTGTCCTTAAAACCCAATTTTTTTAATCTAAAAACTCCAACACATCCCTTGATTTAAGGGATCATTTTTCGCTGGATTTGTAGCTGGTTTTGTAGCTGTTTTCCTAACCAAAGGGGGCACGGTTCGGTTGAGGTAAAGGTACAATCGAATCGATTCTGTGCAGTCTAGTTTTCTACTGCGTTTTTCGGCTCTTTCTCGGCAGTGTTCTAATTTTCATCCAAAAATAGGATTTTCTGAATCTGATTTTTGTACTGATGATTTCTAATTGTTTTATACTATCTAAGAGCCCATTCTATGTGAAATCACTATTCATTTCCTATACTTTGGTTGTATCTACACTGTGTTGTCCTTTTACACGTAAACCGAGGCGTTCCTACGTGAAATTTCAGACACAATCTCTCTTGACTAATTCGGACGTTCTGATTTCAATTTTATCAGTCTTATGTCCGTCTGGGGTCATCTGGATCATTTTTTGAGTTTTGTATGGTCCCACCTCGAAAAACGTGTCAGGTGCCCATTTGACTAATTTGGGCGTCTTGAGTCTAGATATATCAGTTTTAAGTCAAACTAAGGTGTCTTGCTAATAACTTGACACTGCACCTTGCACTATTCACTATTCATGATTCACTGTTCTTTGTTCTAACTAACTAGTCCGAGTGTTCTGACTCCGATTTTGTCAGTCTCTGGTGAGAAGAGGTCATCCGGACCATTTTCTCGATACTTTACCCCTACTACGGTGATTTCTTGCTGTTGTGCTCAGATGTTCAGTCGAGCATTTTGGTGATCTTCTCACCAGTCTTGTGTCAGGAAATGGTCATCCGGACTAGTTTCATGACACTACGTATCTCATACACTTATACACATAACAGGGTGGACCGGGTTCTCTATCGGTTACCCCTTTTCATTGTATGAATAGTAATAAATGGTACTACACATGTTTAGTCTATTTAACTAGAATTTATGCTGTATTTAACAACTTAATTACTCATTTCATAGTAATTAGGTTTCACACATTACAAAAGTCTTCAAATCGGCTCTCTGCTCAGTACACGACCTTCTACACGGGTTCTAACACGGGCGTGTATGGCTCGAGCACGGGTGTGTACTAGCTGAGCTTTCTCAACATGGTCGTGTCTTAGAATATGCTCACTTTACCTGAGCGGTACACGGCCACTTACACGGCCGTATACCTGGCCATGTAAAACTACACGGCCATGTTAACTCACATGGCCTCTCTCATAAAACAATCTAATCAGTATACAATTTCTTACACGATCGTGTACCTGACCATGTTCGATGTATTTGCACTAAAAATGCATCAAATTATTCCTTAACTTCTCATTGAATAATTTGTTAAGTTACAGGGATGGGGTGGTCCTTACAGAAGCTCCTATCGTCGGAATTGACCCCTCAAAAGTGCAACGGCGGCGGTGAGCTTCAATCTCTGTTTTCCTGACTTTCTTGCCCAAAATTGATTTGGGGCTTTTGATCTACGTGAAATTCTGAGCATTTTGGTACTGGTGGTGGAGCTCAACTCTGCCGGAAATGGTGAATTTCATGGCGGCGACACGGCGGTGATGGCGAAGCTTCAGGCGGCACGATCCGGTGGCTATTGAGGTAAAATGAGCCATGGGATTTGTTCTCCTCTTCACCACAAAACTTTTGGGACTGGAATCACCTCGATTGAAGGTCGGACGGTGGAGAAATGGCCGTTCGAAATTTTCGACGACCGATGGCTTCAGGTGATGCGTGCGGCTTCCTCCGATGGTCGTCCCGTAGCGTCCACCCACCGTTGGACTCAGCTCGGCGAGAGCTTTCCAACAAGACCAGCGGTGTCAAAAACAGATACCTTTTTTGATAGTTGGTTACTGTTCATTTTCGTGTAGGGGAGGAAAGAGAAAATGAGAAAAAAAATTATGGGCTTGTTTTTTAAATTTCTGATTTTTCGCCCTTATTTATACTTTTCGCCCAAAATTTCAACATGAGCTATCCTGACTAATTTGGGCGTGCTGAATCCAAATATATCAGTTTTATTTCTATCCGAGGTCATCTTGACTTCCGATACTGCGAATTTCTGGTCAAAAATTACCTTTGTACTCAATTAACTAATTTGAGCATGCTGATAGGCTATACTGACTAATTTGGGCATGCTGAACCCAAATTTATCAGTTTCAACTTCATTTGAGTTCATCTTGACTAGTTTTCCGGTACTGCATATTTCCTAGCTAAAATTTACATTTTGTGCTTAATTACTAATTTAAGTATGCTGATAGGCTATACTAACTAATTTAGGTGTGCTGAACCCAAATTTATCAGTTTTAACTTCATTTAAGGTCATCTAGACCAGTTTTTCGATACTGCATATTTCCCGGTCAAAATTTATATTTTGTGCTCAATTAACTAATTTGAGCATTCTGATTCCAAATATATCAGTTTTATATCAAGAAAAGGCCATCTTGACCAATTTATTGATACTGTGTATGACACACATGCATACACACATAAAATCACTACATTTCCTATTTTTAACATAAAATTCATCATGTACATTCCATGTACCAATTTTCTGAGAATGATAAAATTTCCCGGTTGTCACAACTAACACCTATAGGACACACAGACTCGGACTTTCAGACTTGCAAAGATTCAAGGAAATCGACAATAGGATCAGTGTTCTTACTCGGAAAAGGTGCTATTGTGTGGAGGCTCATGAAACAGGGTTACACTGCTGACTCTACGATGGAGGTTGAGTATGTGGCTATGGCTGAGGCATCTAAAGAAGCAATTTAGCTCTACAAGTTCTTTAGAGACCTTGAGGTCATTCCGAGTGTTGACAAGCCTATTACACTCGATTGTGATAATAGCAGGCTATTGCCAACACAAAGGAATCTCGGCACCATAAGAGGACTAAGCACATAGATCAGAGGTACCACATAATTAGAGGGTACGTGGAGACAAGATAAGTGGCTATATGCAAGGTCACGTCTAAGGACAACATTGCCGATCCCTTTACTAAGACTTTGGTGGCTAAAAGCTTTGAAAGGCATGTTGAGGCAATGGGGATGCGTAACATGTCACATCTACTGGCTTAAGGCAAGTGCGAGATTGTTAGGAAATGCCCTAAGCATGAAAGAAATTTTGATGTATTTCATTTATTTTGAATTGGATAATAAAATTATATATAGAGGTTATTCATTTCATTGCTATTTGTCCTTATTTTATTTACATGTTAAAGTAAATGTAAGCAAATATGGCTCACTGACTGCTTGTGTTAAAATTGTTAGAACATTGCATGCAATGGATTTTTATATGCCAGAAGATAATGTTCTAAAGTAAGCGGTCTAAATTAAGGTCCGTAGTCTATGAGGTTAGACCGAGCATCTAACTTATGTTAAGACTATTATGTTCTCTAAAGCCATGGTGGGGATGGTTTGTCTTGACTGTCCGAAGCATAGACTTTCGAGTAGAGACATAGATATATTGCTTGGTGGTGACATATTAGACTGGGACTCAAGCATGATTGATCTACGTAGTCCATTATGAGTGGATCAATCTGCTTTTGACATTCATTATGCAATAACCTTAATCCTGAGTAAATGAACTACTTCATGTATATGACTTGTGTACTTTGATGTTCCAATGGCTAAAGTGTCTCAGAGTTAGTAAGCTTATAGACCAGTTCGTTGGGTGCATGACTTGTATATGATGGAGGGTTTGTTTACAGATATTGAAATCATAGCTCTAAGAAGGAGTTAAGGGTATCCTCTTAAAGGCATTATATTGGATGTGAAAATGGATAAGGTCTTGGGTCGTCTGCTAGGCAGATGACTTCTTATTCACATATAGTGAATAATCATTTTCTTATTTGGTAGTATAATGGAACTTTAAGATAGCCTGATCAGTAGATTGAACGGACTTTGACTTAAGGCTGATCATAGATATCATATGAGGGTTTTAAATACATGATAAGGTCATTGGACACTAGCTTGTCATAGGCTTTCGTAATATGGTATATAATTGGGAGTTCAGTTTCAGGTTTATAGTGGTGTGACTCTAAAATTAGTGATCATATGATTGAGTTGTTCGGTACAGAATAATGATCATATAGATTCATGGGAGCCCGATTATATATGTTCAATTGGTCCCTCTACTAGTTCCACATAATTCCTTAACGAATAACAAATTGATTTGTGTACACTTATTGGCTAGTTGACTATACATGGATGGTCTAGACATAGAATAAGGATGGAAGACAAGATTCTCTACGATAGAATTTGGATTTTGTTTTGGATAATAGAGTACACATATTCAAACTCCAAATAAAGTTGCCATGATTTTATTTGAGTTTGAATTGGAGTTTTGGAAGAGGACAAAATTTGAAATACAACGTTTTGTGGAGTTTAAAATTTAAATTTGAAATTCGAATTTGACATTTGAATTTGAAATTTAAATTTGAATTCGAAATTTAGATAGTGAAGAGGAAAATCTTTTTTTGTGGATAATTCCACATGGTTAGTTTCGGGTTTTATGTAGATAATGGAGAGGAAAGTCTTTTTTGAATCCTAAATCTACCTAAATATAGCTGAATTTGTTAGGAGAGATTTTACCTAGGAGAATTCGGTTTTTGTAGATAAGGATGAAGGGAAATTCAAGTTAGAAAATCCTATTTGAATTTTGATTCTTTCCCTCACAAAATGGCTGAAATTTTATGGATAAACCTAAGGGAAAATTCGGTTTCTATGCAGATAAGGGTGAGATAAAATTCAAGCTACAAAATCCTATTTGAATTTTGATTCTCCTCACACTTAGATGGCCAAATCTAGCCTTGTTCTTGGGCTAAAGGAAAATTCAGTTTTATTGGATAATGATGAGATAAAATTCAAGTTAAAATCCTGTTTGAATTTGGAATGCAAAATCCCCTAAGGTGGCCGAATCTTCCCTTGATTGTGGCCTATAGGGAATTTGGATTTTGTAAGGAAAAGAAGGGAGAAAATCTTCTCCTAGTCCAATTCAAATTCAAGGGATCACTTCATGCCAGTCTATAAATAGGGGTCCTACCATTTCAGTTCTCTCAGACCACAAATTCTCAAGTGAGCAGGCTTATTGTTGCATAACTCACCATGATAATAAGTTCTTTAGAGATCTAGGTGGTCGGAAGAAGACTAGCAGTGCTAGCATACCGGTAGAGGAATCGAGTGCCCACACACTCTACCATCTGGGAATTGGAGAATAGTAGAGAAGGCTAGTTTGTTGAAGTCCTCTAATCATTCTCCTCCTTCAGTTGGTGTCCTCTAAGAGGTATGAGTTTTATTATTGTTAGTTTATTGTATATGGCATCACAAGATATTTAACAATCTTGAAAAATTTTTGTAATTCTACTACGCTACTCTGATATATTTTTTACCGATTTTTTCCTACACCTGCATCACTGAGACCGCAGCCAAAAGAGTTTGCTGAATTAAAGTAGGAAAACATGTCGGCGAGTGAAGTACGTAGGAAATTCGATCAACTCTCCAGATTGTGTACTTACATGGTATTTACTGAGAGAGAGAAAATCCAAAAAATGATTGGAATGTTCCGACCAGAGATCTCTACTCTGGTGGATAGTGGTCTAATACCACCAACTTCTATGGCCAACTGTGTAAGCCGAGCCTTAAGAGCTGAATATCATTTGGCTTGACAAAAAGAAGAAAGAGAGAAAGTATAGGAAGCCAGGAAAAAGGAAAAAGCCTCGGCTAAATCCTCTCAAACTAGAACCCCAACCAGCTAGAGCAACAAATTGAATCAGAATCCTAGGCCAAGACAATCTAATGCTCAAGGGTCTCAACAACATAAAAGAAAGGGCAATTTTCTAGGGAATCGAACCCAGGACAACAAAAATTAGCAAAGGAAGCCGAATAATAACACAGGATCAAATGTTCCTACTTGTGCTACATGTGGGAAGAGGCACTTTCATTAGTGCTGATTTAGTTCCAGTATATGTTACTAATGTGGGAAAGAAGGCCATTATTTAGAAACTGTCCCACAAATTCCCAAAATACACAGAGAACATTTCAACCACAATAATAACATTCACAGGCCCATGCTGTGAAGTCCCGTACCCTAAGTGGCCCAGACCATCACTTAAAAACTACTACCTATACTGATACTTATACTTCCTTGCAAATCAATAATACTTACTTATAATCTATTTACTTAGATACCCTAATTTTAGGGATTTTTTTTATGCATACGTATTTACTATTCATGTACGTATACTTTTGAAAATACCAAGTCTAAATTACTAGGAGTTCAATTACGCATACACACTTATAATACTGTTTAACTATTTATTATTTAAAAATACTGTTTAACTGTTACTATTCAAAAATACTGTTTTACTGTTAGTATTCAAAAATACTATTTATTCACGATGTATCCATAACCTCACCCTCACATCCACCTCTGCCACCGTCATCGCCCATTGTGGTTTAAGCCATAGGATGCTTACCTACAGCATGAACACACTCCGTGAGTTTTACGCCAAGTAAGTACAACATGTTAATCGAAAAACATGTTTAAAACATAGTCTTAAAACCATATAAACATGTCATAACCAACACATCTCATTGAGACATTCCACATATAAGAATAACACATATCCCAGAATGCAGAACATCATATACTGAATCATAACATACTTAATGCATAACAGAAGCATCATGTACTGAATACATCTTACTATAAATGGAAGCATAGTGAACTATGCATGGTCCGATTATGCTCATCTTATGCTTCGACATTCTTTTTCTTTCTTATGTCTACTTAGGGCCTGTGTGTCAGTACTGAATTGCACGTGGATCATCGACAATGCCCCTGATCTTGGGTCTTGGCCAATTATGGATATATTTTATGGCTTTGACCTGTTATACATTATGAGCCTCAGCTCGTTAGAGTTTATGGGCCTTGGCCTGTTATACTGACACCCTTATTCTCATCTTTCCCAATTCTTTATTTAATCGTGCCACATACTTTACTAGGCTATCCCCTAATCTTACGCGATGGGGATATATGGCCTCTTATTAGGAAATGCCCTAAGTATGAGAGACATATTAATGTATTTATTTTGAACTGGATAATAAAATTATAATACAGAGGTTATTCATTATATTACTGTTTGTCTTTATTCAATTTACATGTTAAAGTAAATGTAAGCAAATATGGCTCACTGACTACTTGTGTTAAAACTGTTAGAATATTGCATGCAATGGACTTTTGTATGCGAGATGACAATGTTCTAAAGTAAGTGGTCTAAACTAAGGTCTATAGTCTATGGGATTAGACCAAGCATCTAACTCATGTTAAGACTATTATGTTGTCTAAAGCCATGGCAGGGACTGTTTGTCTTGACTGTCCGGAGCATAGACTCCCAAGTAGAGACATAGATGTGTTGCTTGGTGGTGACATATTAGACCAGGACTAAAGCGTGATTGATCTGCGTAGTCCGCTATGAGTGGATCAATCTGCTTTTGACGTTCATTATGTAATAACCTTAATCCTGAGTAAATGAACTACTTCATGTATATGACTTGTGTACTTTGATGTTCAGATGGCTAAAGCGTCTCAGAGGTAGTAAGCTTATAAACTGGTTCGTTAGGTGCATCACTTGTATACGATGAAGGTTTTGTTTACAGATATCGGAATCATAGCTCTAAGGAGTTAAAGGTATCCTCTTAAAGGCATTACACTGGATGTGAAAATGGACAAGGCCTTGGGTCGTCTACTGGGCGGATGGCTTCTTATTCACACATGGTGAATAATCATTTTCTTATTCGGTATTATAATGGAACTTTAAGATAGCCTGATCAGTAGGATTAAACAGATTTTGACCTAAGGCTGATCATGGATATCATATAAGGGTTCTGCATATATGACAAGGTCAATAGATAGTAGCTCACCATAGGCTTACGTAATACGGTATATAATCGGGAGTTCAGTTTCAGGTTTATAGTGGTCTAACTCTGAAATTAGTGATCATATGATTGAGTTGTTTGGTACAGAATGATGATCATATGGATTCACGGGAGCCTAATTATATATGTCCAATTGGTCCCTCTACCAGCTCCTCATAATTCCTTAACGATTGGCAAATTGATTTGTGTATGCTTATTGGCTAGTTGATTATGCATGGATGGTGTTGACATAGGATTAGGATGGTGGATAAGATTCTCTCCGATTGAATTCATAATTTGTTTTGGATAATAGAGTACACAATTATTCGAACTCCAAATAAAGCTGCCATGATTTTACTTGAGATTGGATTGGAGTTGTACAAAATTATCCATGAGGGCAAAATTTGAAATACAACTTTTTGTAGATTTTGAAATTTGAAATTTAAATTTTGAATTTGAATTTTGAATTTGAAATTTAAATTTGAAATTCGAATTTGAAATTTGAAATTTAAATTTAAATTTGAAATTTGAAATTTGAATTTGAAATTTGAATTTTGAAATTTGAAATTCAAATTTTGAATCACTATCCAAGTGAAATTCGAATTCTTTGTGGATAATTCCACAAGGTTAGAATTCGAATTTGAGTTGGATTATGGAGAGGAAAATCTTGTTTGAATCATACTTGAATTTTGAATCCCAATTCTATCAAAAGTGATCGAAAATTAGTCGAGGAAATCCTCCTAGATAATTTGGTTTTTGTGGATAAGGTTTAGGGAAAAATTCAAGTTTCAATCCCAGTTGAATTTGGATTCTCTCCTCTCTGGAATTGGCTGAAATTTTTGAGGGAATCTCAAGGAAGATTTTCGGTTTTTTTTTTTATAGATAAGGATGAGATAAAATTCAAGTTAGAAAATCCTATTTGAATTTTGATTCTCCTCACACTTTAACTGACGAATTTGGATAGGTTTATGGCCTTAGGAAATTCAGATTTTTGGTGGATAAATGGGGAGATAAAATTCAAGTTCAAATCCTGTTTCAATTTTGAATACAAAATCCTAAAATTGGCCTAATTTTTTAGTTGGAATAAGCCTAGGATTTTCAGATTTTGTGTTACGGATAAGGGAGAAAATCTTCTCCTAATCCAATTCGAATTCAAAGGTTCACCTCATGCAAGTCGATAAATAGATGTCCTGCCATTCCAGTTCTCTTAGACCACAAGCTCTCAGGTGAGCAGGTTTATTATTACACAACTCACTGTGACAATAAGTTCTTTAGAGATCTGGATGGTCGGAAGAAGACTAGCAGTGCTAGCATACCGATCGAGGTTCAGAGTGCCCACACACTCAGCCATTCAGGAATTGGGGAATAGTAGAGAAGGCTAGTTGGTTGAAGCCCTCCGATCATTCTCTTCCAGCAGATTGGTATCCTCTGAGGTATGAGTTTAAATTATTGTTAGTTTATTGTATATAGCATCAAGAGATATTTAACGATCTTGAAAAATTTTTATTGTTCCGCTGTGCTGCTCTGATGCATTTTTACCGATTTATTTCCTACAATTGGTATCAAAGCCATCTCGTGACTATACTATATACATAAATTAGACAATTAGTTAGTCTTTTTATTTATGTATGAATTTGATATTTAGAGAGTGGTATTCTAGGATTCCTTTATGTTGTTATCATGTATTATGTATGTAGTATGTGGTTATTTTAATTTTTTAAATTATTATAAGCATGCTTGATTTATGCCGGTTATGGTTCCTTATAACTTAGAAATTTGTATCTAGGATTTTTTATGTAACCATGGGAGCGGTTTATCATCACCGTAATATTCCCATGGATTTTAATTTTTTGTCTCTTAGAATTATTATGATTATAATTTTTGTACACCAGAAACAGTTTACGAAATTTTATGTAATTATTCTTGGAGGAGATTGAAGTTTGAAGACCGTAATTTATTTTTCCTAAAAGTTAAATTTAATTTAAAGGTTGAAATTTTGATTGTGTGGAGATCCTAATGGGTAAATTGGAATATGACACAAAAATCGAGGCATGACCCCTCAGGATAGGCCATCACCCTTGATGGGTTTGCAGCCCCTACCCTCGGGCAGGATGGGGCTACGGCAGCTCCCATCCAGGCCAAGAACACCCATGGCCGCAGGCTTTGCCTGCAGCCAGGGGTAACCGTGCCCCACCCAAGTGCCGGCTAGGCCTTGTGCGTGCAGCCCATGGCTACAGGTGCTGCCTGCAGCCTGGCGGGCTGCTGTGCCCACCCAGGCGTGCAGCCGGCTGGACTGCACCAGACCTGTGGCCGTCGGCTGCTAGCCCCCAAGAGGGCTGGGGGTTGTCCACTACGGCTGCGGGCCTTCGGAGCCCGTGGGTCGATAGGCTGAAAAACAAAAATTTTGATTTTTAAATTTGAGATTTAATTTTAAAAATCATGTTTAAAAATATGTAATTGAAAATTTAAAGTTTTTTTTTAAATTACATATTATTACACATGATATTTAAATTGTTTAAAATTTGAATTTGAAATTTAAATTTAAAATTCGAATTTGAAATTTAAATTTTTGGAATTTAAATTTTAAATGATTCTTAGGATGAGAAATAAATGGAAAGGCTACATAAAGATAGATGCAAGAAGACGGAACAAAATTCAAGACCCAAAGAATGCTTTGGATGGAATTTTGTAGTCTTTATTTTCTTTGTTCTAGGATGGAACCATGGCTTGGTTATTTTTCTATCAATTATTTTTTTTATGATATGTCATGGATGTATAAGTATGTATTGATGGATGCTTTGCATGCATATTTGATAACATGTCATATAGGATAGGTGAATGCCGCTTATACTATATTGATCATACATATTTGTCAAAATTTGCACGTTTTTCAAAATATTGAGTGGGAGAGGGTTTCAAACAAAACCCATGGCCTCCATTGTTGATCCATATGTGAAAGCATGGTAACGCCTCGCATCAGTTTCTCCCTGACCACACCCCTCGGTAGGTGTTTACCGCCGTCGATATATTAGGTTGGATCTCCAATGTGAAAAACATGTTCGGGTGCAATCCTATTCATGACCACCCTTCAGTGGCTTGGTAGGACGTGGATCGAGCTACGTAAACACTGGTTATACACTCAAAACTCGTTTAGTTATTAACCTTCCTTAGAAGCTCTGTTAACTAAATTAGTGGCCAAAATAAGCAGTTATTAATATATGTCTTAACCTTAGAGGATTTAAGGCAACATATATTAGTTGGACGGGGTCCATGTTCCAGCTATTTGTCTCATGACCACCCCTTCGGTGGCTTGGGACAATAGGTGCTGAGAATTACCGCTGCAATGCTACAGGTTTTTTTCAAGTTTCATGTAGGAATATACTTGTATGTTTTATTTGCTGAATTATCTGTATATTTGCTTCGGCTTTGTAATGATGTCTAGTATAATATTATTTCAGTTCAAAATGTCACCGACACCCCTCATTTCAATACTTACTGAAAATAAGCTGAATGGCGATAATTAGAAAGATTGGAAAAGAAATCTACTGATAGTTCTCAGCTACGAGAGACACAAGTTCGTGCTGGACGAACCATGCCCACCTGGGCCCAAACCTGACACACAGCTTAAGGAGATCCCGGTTGCCTATACTCATTGGAGAGAATCCAATGAGATAGCTCGATGTTACATTCTTGCTAACATGACGAGTGCTTTACAGAAGCAGCATGAGACTTATCAAGTTGCTAGGGAGATCATGGAAAATCTGGGGGACATGTTCGGAGGCCAAGAAAAATTGGCTCGACAGTCTGCTATTACCAGCATTATAAACTCTAAGCAGAAGGCAGGTACTCCTTTAAAGGACCATATGATCACTCTAATGGGATTTTTTACTGAGGCTACTGAAAACGGGGCTGAGTTGGACTACAACACCCAGATCGAGATGGTGTTCAAAACTCTATCAAAAGATTTTATGGGGTTTAAGGTCGCATACAATCTGGCGACAAGGGAGTTAGGACTCATCGAGCTCACAAAGCAACTCCAAGCTTATGAGTGGATGATCAGGGATGGAATGCAGTCCAACCTAAAAGAGAGGCCAATTTGGTGGAATCTTCCAAACCCTCACGGAAGAGGAAGAGGCCAAATAAGAAGTAAGTGGCTTCCAGTTCTTCTAATCCTCCTGTCTCGGATGGGAAGAAGAAGAAAAAGAACAAGAAGCCTAGGGACCCTAAAAAGTCAAAATGCTTCCACTGTAGGAAGGTAGGTCATTTCAAGAATGCTTGCCGGGAATTTCTCGTCGCCAAGGGCAAGGAAGGTAAGGAACTTCACTATTTAGAAGCGTGTTTAGTGGAAGAATCAAAAGACACTTGGGTGAATGATTTGGGTGTCACTAATCATGTTTGTGTTTCTATGCAGGGGTTCGTGGAAATGAGAAGTCTACATGATAGGAGCCTCTCGTTGCGGATCAGAGACGGTAGTTTTGTGGTGGCTGAGGCAGTAGGAGACGTTTACTTTTACTTTGATGAATTTAGGTTTATTTTATTAAAAGATTGTTTTTATGTTCCTAATTTTAGAAGGAACCTTATATCGGTAGCTTGTTTAATAAAGGATTCTTATCCAGTTTGTTTTAGTAAAAGACTTGATATTAGCAAATATAAGCCTTTTATCTATTCTGGTTGGATGGATGGAAACATATATTTGATCAAACCAAAGATGTACTCACTGCTTGACACGGAATTAATAAATAACTCTGAAAGGTTGAAAGTTTCTCACTCTAAGTATATTTGGCATTTAAGACTTGCTCATATTAATCAGGAAAGGATTCAAAGGTTGGTGAAAGACGGTCCTCTAGAATCTCTGAAGGAGGTACGTCCTCCTCAATGAGAGTCTTGTCTTAAGGGTAAGATGACTAAGAGGTCTTTTGGAGCTAAGGTTACTAGGGTTCAGGAACTCTTAGAAATTATGTATACTGACGTATGTGGCCCCATGAACGTCACAACATGAGGAGGGTTTGAGTATTATGTCTCCTTTATAGACGATTACTCGAGGTATGGATATGTGTACCTGATGCGCCGCAAGAGCGAAACCTTTGACAAGTTCAAAGAGTATCGTGCGAAAGTGGAAAAGTAATTGGGTAAATCCATAAAGACACTTCAATCTGATCGAGGTGGCGAATACCTCTCTGATGAATTTCTAGGACATCTTATAGAGAATGGGATATTATCCTAATTGACTACACCTAGTACTCTACAACAGAATGGTGTAGCCGAAAGGAGGAACAGGACCTTATTGGATATGGTACGGTCCATGATGAGTTATTCAACGCTGCCGTTATCATTTCGGGGATATACATTACAAACGGCGTGCTATATTCTGAACCAGTTTCCAAGCAAGTCAATTCCCAGGACTCCGTATGAATTGTGGCATGGCAAGAAGTCTTCCCTTGGACATATGAGAATATGGGGCTGCCCAACACATGTACTAGATGGGGATGCGAAGAAGTTGGAACCAAGATTAGAATTGTGCATGTTTGTAAGGTATCCTAAGGGAACTAAGGGAGGTCTGTTCTATAACCCAAAGAAACAAAAAGTGATTATTTCAACCTATGCAACATTCTTGGAGGAAAGTCACATGAATAAATTTAAGCCTCAAAGCAAAATGGTGCTAGAGGAGTTATCGGGTGAAAGAACTGCTCCACAAGTTTCGGTCTTGGATGTAAGTTCGAGTTCTGGTGAAAGACCTGTAGATGATCAACAATTTAGGGTGCCTCATCATAGTGAGAGGGTTTCAAACAAGCCTAATTTCTTTATGTATGATGCTGAGGTGTACCAGGCCGAGGCTCATGAGCATGAGGATGATTCGGTCACTTATGATGAAGCTATAAATGATGTTGATTCTATATCTTGGAAATAGGCTATGAACAATGAGACGGATTCTATGAAATCCAACTCTGTTTGGGAACTTGTAGATCTGCCGGATAAGATAAAACCCATTGGATACAAGTGGGTCTACAAAAGAAAGAAGGATACGGAAAGGAGAGTGAAAACTTTCAAAACTAGACTGGTTGCAAAGGGGTACACGCAAAAGGCTGGAATCGATTATGATAAATCCTTTTTTCCTGTTGATTTGCTGAAGTGTATCCGTATTTTTTTGTCTGCTACTGTGACTTTCGATTACGAGATCTGGCAAATGGACGTCAAGATGGCATTCTTGAATGGCCATCTTGAGGAGTGTATCTACATGATACAGCCTGAAGCGTTGGTGGCAAAAGGCCAAGAAAGAAAAGTCTGCAAGTTACTTAGATCCATTTATAGATTAAAGCAAGCATCCCGCTCATGGAACCAGAGATTTGATCAAGCGATCAAGACATTCAGTTTTGAGCAGAACGTTGACGAACCCTGTGTTTATAAAAGTATTAAGGATGAAAAAGTGGTCTTTTTGATACTCTATGTCGATGATATACTGCTCATTAAGAATGATGTAGGGAATTTATCATCGGTCAAGCTTTGGCTGCACCAATAGTTTGACATGAAGGACTTTGGAGAATCTAATTATGTTCTAGGAATTCGTCTCTTCAGAGATTGAAAGAACAAAATGATAGCGTTATCTCAAGCTTCATACATAGATAAAACAATTGACAAATATGCAATGTAAGAGGCAAAGAAAGGTTCAGAACCTTCCATTGCCGGTCTAACTCTTCCATTGGATGACTGTCCCAATACATCAGAAGAAAGAGAGCGTATGAGTAAGGTCCCTTATGCATCCGCTATGGGTAGTCTTATGTACGTTATGCTTTGCACTCGCCCGGACATATGTTTTGTAGTAGGTATGGTGAGTCGATATCAAGCGAATCCTGAAACCAAGCACTGGCAAGCAGTAAAGCATATACTCAAGTATCTTAAGAGAACGAGGGATTATATGCTGGTGTATTCTGGAGCGGACCTAACACCCGTAGGATACACGGACTTAGACTTCCAGACTTGTAAGGATTCGAGGAAATCGACATCAGGATCAGTGTTCTTGCTTGGAGGAGGCACCATTGTGTGGAGGAGCGTGAAGCAGGGTCGCACAGTTGACTCTACGATGGATGCTGAGTATGTGGCTGCGGCTGAGGCATCTAAAGAAGTGGTTTGGCTCTGCAAGTTCTTTAGAGACCTTGAGGTCATTCCGGGTGTTGACAAGCCTATCACACTTTACTGTGATAACACTGGGGCTATTGCCAACACAACGGAATCTCGGCACCATAAGAAGACCAAGCACATAGATCGGAGGTATCACATTATTAGAGGGCGCGTGGAGATAGGACAAGTAGATGTATGTAAGATCGCATCCGAGGACAACATTGCCGATCCCTTTACTAAGACTTTGGTGGCTAGAAGCTTTAAGAGGCATGTAGAGGCGATGGGGATGCATAACATGGCACATCTACTGGCTTAGAGCAAGTGGGAGATTGTTAAGAAATGCCCTAAGCATGAGAGACATATTGATGTATTTATTTTGGACTGGATAATAAAATTATAATATAGAGGTTATTCATTACAATGTAGTTTGTCTTTATTCTATTTACATGTTAAAGTAAATGTAAACAAATATGGCTCACTGACTGCTTGTGTTAAAACTGTTAGAATATTGCATGCAATGGACTTTTGTATGCGAGAAGACAATGTTCTAAAGTAAGTGGTCTAAACTAAGGTCTATAGTTTATGGGGTTAGACCAAGCATCTAACTCATGTTACGACTATTATGTTGTCTAAAGCCATGGCAGGGACGGTTTGTCTTGACTGTCCGGAGCATAGACTCCCAAGTAGAGACATAGATGTGTTGCTTGGTGGTGACATATTAGACCGGGACTAAAGCATGATTGATCGGCGTAGTCCGCTATGAGTGGATCAATTTGCTTTTAACATTCATTATGCAATAACCTTAATCCTGAGTGAATGAACTACTTCATGTATACGACTTGTGTACTTTGATGTTCCAATGGCTAAAGCGTCTCGAAGTAAGCTTATAGACCAGTTCGTTGGGTGCATGACTTGTATACGATGAAGGGTTTGTTTACAGATATCAGGATCATAGCTCTAAGGAGTTAAGGGTATCCTCTTAAAGGCATTAAACTGGATGTGAAAATGGACAAGGCCTTGGGTCGTCTGCTGGGCGGATGACTTCTTATTCACACATGGTGAATAATCATTTTCTTATTCGGTAGTATAATGGAACTTTAAGATAGCCTAATCAGTAGGATTAAACGGACTTTGACCTAAGGCTGATCATAGATATCATATGAGGATTTATATGACCAAGTCATTGGATAGTCGCTCGTCATAGGCTTACGTAATACGGTATATAATTGGGAGTTCAATTTAAGGTTTATAGTGGTGTGACTCTGAAATTAGTGATCATATGATTGAGTTGTTCAGTACAGAATGATGATCATATGGATTGACGGGAGCCTGATTATATATGTCCAATTGGTCCCTCTACTAGCTCCACATAATTCCTTAATGATTGGCAAATTGATTTGTGTATGCTTATTAGCTAGTTGATTATGCATGGATGGTGTTGACATAGGATTAGGATGGTGGACAAGATTCTCTCCGGTTGAATTCATAATTTGTTTTGGATAATAGAGTACACAATTATTCGAACTGCAAATAAAGTTGCCATGATTTTATTTAAGATTAGATTGGAGTTGTAGAAAATTATCCATGAGGCCAAAATTTGAAATACAACTTTTTATGGATTTTAAAATTTGAATTTTTAAATTTGAAATTTGAATTTGAAATTCAAATTTGAAATTTGAATTTGAATTTTGAATTTTGAATTTTGAAATTTGAAATTCAAATTTTGAATCACAGTCCAAGTGAAATTCGAATTATTTGTAGATAATTCCATAAGGTTAGAATTTGAATTTGAGTTGGATTATGGAGAGGAAAATCTTGTTTAAATCCTACCTGAATTTTGAATCCCAATTCTATCAAAAGTGACCAAAAATTAGTTAAGGAGAATCCTCCTGGATAATTCGACTTTTGTGGATAAAGTTCAGGAATAAATTTAAGTTTCAATCTCAGTTGAATTTAGATTCTCTCATCCCTGGAATTGGCCGAAATTTTTGAGGGAATCTCAGGAAAGATTTTCGGTTTTTTTTTTTTTTTTTTTTTATGGATAAGGATGAGATAAAATTCAAGCTAGAAAATCCTACTTGAATTTTGATTTTCCTTACACTTTAGTGGACGAATCTAGATGGGTTTATAGCCTTAGTGTGACACCCCGTGCCCTCAGCGGCCCGGACCGTCACTGAAAACTCTATTACTTAACTTGCTTCTTTAGCTTTTACTTATACTTTCACTTTAAAACCGATACTTAAACTTGCTGAATTTAATACCATAAATTTAGAGGGATTTTTTTTTTTATATATACGCGTACGTATTAACTATTCACGTATGTATACTATTAAAATGCGGAATTTGAAAAACATAAGGATTTAAATTATACATACACAATTATATACTTGTTTATCTGATTACTATTCACCAGATACTATTTAAATATACTACTCATACATATACTGTTTACTGTTCTAAAATACCGTTTAACCTTTACTATTCAAAATACTATTTAACTGTCACCATTCAAAATATTATTTACTCATACTGTGCAGAAGAATACTCGCGGTGTATCCATAACCTCATCCTCACATCCACCTCCGCCATCATCATCGTCCCTTGATGTTTACGCTATAGGATGCTTACCTACAGCATGAACACACTCCGTGAGCTTTACGCCCAGTAAGTACAACATGTTAATCGCAAAACATGTTTAAAACATAGCACATACGTAAAATCATAGGCATGACATATATCACTTAATAAATCACATACCATATCAGCTCACATATCATGTCATCACATAACGTGTCATAACAGTGAATATAAAACTTTACATACTTTATGCATGACAGAAGCATCGTGTACTGTATGCACTCTACTGAAAAAGAAAGCATAGCGAATTATAACTAATGCATGGTCCGGTTATGTTCATTTATGCTTCAAACTTCTCTTTTCTTTTCTTGTCTATTTAGGGCCCATGTGTCAGTACCGTGTGCGCGCAGATCAACGGTAACGCCCGAGGTCAACTAATGCCGAAGAGCCATCAACTGATGCTCAACTTTTGGCCTTAACTTTCTTTAACTGGAAACCCCTTCGACTGAAGGAGCCGGTACGACACACCTATTTATTTCCATCTTGTTCAACTGTTCTAGCCATACGCTTCTCTAACCTGTCCCCAATCCTACGCGGTAGGGATCTATGGCTTCTATCTTGTTCTTTCATCAACCTACTCGATTGTGAAACTATATGCTCTTATGTATGCTGTGCAGTATCGTGTGCAAGATACATACTTAATATACTGGAAAAGCATCATTTTAAATTCATTTTATCCATGCTGTAGGCGGAGTTGTACTTACCTGTCATCAGACAGTTTATACTCTCGCCTTCATCACAATACAGGTACCTCCCTGTAATCATAATGCATTTCATTAACATTTACTCTTAGGTCACTGTGGTCATTAGTGACTAATGAAAACTCTATCGTTAGTGATACCGATCCTTATCGGTACTAATTGCCCTCTTCTTAAGAATTTGATTTTCTAATCATTGTTAATTAATTTATTTACCTAATAAATTAATTAACATCGCTTTTAGGTCACTCTATCGTTAGTAACTAATAAACTTATCGTTGTGTGGTACCGATGCCTATCGGTACCGAACTGCTCTACTTTGGGAAATTTGATATCTAATTTTTAATCGTGCTTGATTAATTTGTCTACTTGACAAATTAATCACTGTCTCTCACTATCCCATTCAGACTTGGTCCTTGACTGGCTAACCAACCAGTCAACTGACTGAATACCTCCCGTATGACCATTTAGCCTGTCGGGTTACCGTTACCGATGTAATCGCCCCAAATTTTATACTTCGATCGCACCCGTCCCTCGGGTGGTACTATTCTGACATAGGGGTCGTTTTCTTACATTACAAAATTTTTAATGAGACGGTTCACTAATCCACACAACATCCATCCTTCTTTCCCGGACCTAGGTAATCGAGGGGGCTCGGGTTTCCATCCCGATCACATTTTCATCCCTCGTTTCCTAAAATATCCCTTTGTGCCGTTTTAGAAATTTCGGCAGCATTTCTGCTTAATTTTTGGGTTTCGTACTAAACCAGAGGCCTAATTTTTACGTAAAAGCTCTGCTTTTTACGTAAAAATATTCACATTTCCTCACATTCTCTTTTTCGATATTTCATCCCTTTTTCTTACAATTCCTCAAGTCAGTAAACCACAATTCATACATAATTATTTCTAATAATAAATTGAGGAATCAAGGGATCAAAACCACTACTAAAATCGTTCCCGTCGGTGGTCGGACGAACCGTTCGGTCTCGACCGCACAATCTTTGAATCGTCGTTCTTCACTTTTGAAACTCCGGTTTGCAAATCTGATGCCGCGGATGTGTCCGGAACGTCGAAAATAGGCCAACGAGCCATTCTTCAATTTTCGGTCTCCGGGTCGCCGTTGACCGCCGTTGACCACCGTTGACCGGCATTGACCACGGCGGCGATGGGAGTGGCGACCACCATCTTGAAGAGCTCGACGAGAGGAACCCATTGGTGGTGTCAATTTCACCAATCGAGGCTCCTATCACCGGAAATCGGCCCTCGAAAAGTCGGCGACGGCGGCGGTGTTGGATCTTCATTTTCCGGCGTTGTTGCCCAAAATTGATTTGGGGCTTTTGATCTACATGTTGTTCTGAGCATTTTGACACCGAACTTGCAACTCAACTCCGCCGGAATAGCGAGATTCGACGGCGGCGATGGCGACGGCGACGGCGAACCTTGGGCGGCGCGATCTGGCGGCTGTTGACGTGAAGTGAAGCCTGAGTTTTGTTCTACTCTTCACCACGAATCCATTGGGACCGGAATCGTGGCATTTGGACGTCGGACGGCGGAGATAAGGCGGTTTGAAAAATTCGGCCACCGACGGCTTTGGGCGGCGCGTGCGGCGTGCTCCGGCGTCGGCTCGGTCGACTCGGCCCACCGTTGGAATCAGCTCATCGAGAGCTTTCCAATGGTGCCAGCGGTGTCGAAAACAGAGGTCGGATTCGACTGATGGTTACTGTTCATCCTCGTGTGGTGTTGGGGGAGGAAATGGGATTTGGAAAAATTATGGGGGCTATTTTTCAATAGTCCCAAAATTTCGTCCTTTTATACTAATTTTTTGAAAAATTTTAAGATAGGTTATACTGACTAATTTGGGTGTGCTTAACCCAAATATATCAGTTTTATCTTCATCCGAGGTCGTCTCGACCAGTTTCCCAATACTGTATGGTTCCCGGTCAAAAATTACTTTTTGTGCTCAAATGACTAATTTGAGCATTCTGAATTCAAATATATCAGTTTTATATCAAGAAAAGGTCATCTTGACCAATTTCTTGATACTGTGGTTAGGCCTACACTGTGTTGACACTGTGCACGCATAACGAGACGTTTTTGCACGAAATTTCAAACACAGTCTCTCCTGACTAATTTGGACATGCTGATTTCAAATTTATGAGTTTTACATCCATCTGAGGTCTTCTGGACCAGTTTTCGAGATCTGTATGACCCCGTCTCGAAAAACGTGTCCGGTGTCCGATTGACTAATTTGGGCGTCCTGAGTCTAAATATATCAGTTTCGGGGTGAGAAAAGGTCGTCTTGACCCTCATCCCGATACTGCATATCTTTTAAACAAAATCTACATTTTGTGCTTAATTGACCAGATTGAGCCTGCTGACTATTAATATATCAGTTTTATGTCAGATTAAGGCCGTCTTGGCCACTAACCTGACACTGCATATCACACTGTTCACTAATCACTATTCACTATCTGACTGACTAATCTGAGCGTTCTGACTCCGATTTTGTCAGTCTCTGGGCGAGAAGAGGTCATCTAGACCACTTTTCTCCACACTGTACATCTATTAGGGCAATTATCACTGCTGCGCTCAGATGACCAGTCTGAGCGTACTGATGACTAGCTCATCAGTTCTGTATCATGAAATGGTCGTCTAGACCAGTTTCTTGATATTGCGTGTCTCAACGCATACTCACATAATAGGGTGGACCGATTTCACTGTCGATTATCCCTTTCACTGCATGAATAGTAATTAAACGTTACTATTCCTGTTTAATTCATTCAACTGAAAAGCACACTGTGCTTATTAACTTAATTACATCATTACATAGTAATTAAGTTTCATAATTCATGAGAGTCATTACAGTGGCTCTCGGCTCATTACACAGCCTTCTACACGGACTCTTACACGTGCGTGTGCAACGCAACATGGGCATGTACATTTCGAACACGGGCGTGTACTAGTTGAGACTACTCAACACGGCCATGTCTTTGAAACACATTCATCTATCTGAGCGGTACACAGCCTCTTACACGATCGTGTACTTGACCGTGTTTCTTAAATTTGCACTAAAAGACATTAAATTATGTCCATTTTATTCCTTAATGACTTATTACATGGTAAGTAGGTGTCATGAAAATGGCGGTCATTACAACCTACCCCCCTCACAAAATTTTCGTCCTCGAAAATTAGAATAATTCCGGGAAGTCTCTTCTCTTGTCTTCTTCCCATTCTCATGTGGCTTCCTCAACATTATAATTCTGTCACAACACTTTTACTAGCGGTATACTTCATTCCTAAGTACTCTCTCCTTTCTAACTAGGATCTGCACGGGTCTCTTCTCGTACATCGGATCAGCGTATACTACAACGGATTCTTGGCTAAGAACATGGGAGCTGTCTGGCACGTACTTCTTCAGCATCAAGACGTGAAAGATGTTGTGCACTGTAACTAACTCGGGAGGAAGTGTTAGTCTATAAGCCACCTTCCCGACTTTCTCTATTATCTCGAGGGTCCTATGTACCTAGGACTGAGCTTTCTTTTATTTTCAATGTGCATCACCCCTTTCATGGGTGCCGCCTTGAAAAAGACCGAGTCTCCTACTTGAAACTCAAGGGGTCTACGGCGCTTATCGTCAAAATTCTTCTGTCGACTGTGCACTGTATCTAACGTTTCTCGTATCAGCTTCACGTCTGCCATGGTATTCTTGATGATGTCCAAGCTAACTAGTTGTTTCTCTCCAAACTCGTACTAATGAGCCAGAGATTTGCATTTCCTTCCACAAAGTGTCGTACGGTGCCATTCCTATCGAGGAATGGTAGTTGCTGTTGTACGAGAACTCGCTCTATGGTAGCTTCTGATCTCAATTTCCTTTGAAGTCTAGGATGCAGGTCTCAACATGTCCTCTAACATCTGTATGGTCCTCTCAGACTAACTGTCGGTCTGAGGATGAAATGCTGTGCTGAACTCTCACTTGGACCGTAATGCGACTTGAACACTTCACCAAAATCTGGAGGTAAAGCGTCCACTACGATCTGAGACGATCGACTCTGGTATTCCGTGCCGTTTCACGAACTGTGCCGCATAGATTTCTACTGGTCGTTCCACCGAGTAGCTAACTTTCATTGCTAAAAATCTAACTGATTTCATCAGTCTTTCTACAATCACCCAAATTGTGTCATTATCGTTTGATGTCTTCGGCAATCCGATTATGAAATTCATCGTAATCTGGTCCCATTTATACTCGGATAGCTTAATTTTCTATGATTATCCTGCTGGGCGCTGGTGTTCTGCCTTAACCTTCTGGCACGTAAGGTATCTGGCAACGAACTCGACAATGTCATTCTTCATTCTAAGCCACCAAAAGCTTTCTTTTAGGTACTTGTACATCTTATTCCCCATCGGATGTACGGAATATGACGTCTCGTAAGGTTCCAAAAGGATTCACTTCGTGAGTTCTTCATCTTTCATAACACACACTCTATCTCTGTAGTAGAGTATGTCGTCCTTAAGGATCTTAAACTCTGAACCCTTGTCCTCTATAGCTTCATTTTTGGACTTGAGCAGGGACAAATCAAAATCTTGACTGATCTTGATCTCTTCTTGGAGCGTCGATTGGAGGGTCATGTCAGACAACCTCTTTGTCAAAATCTTAATCTCACTGCCGCATAACTCTTTTGTAGCGCTTCCTAACAAGGCACTAATAGCCATAGGCATAGTAATATGCTTCTGACTCTGCGCATCGGCCACCTTATTGGCTTTCCCCGGATGGTATAAGATCTCACGGTCGTAATCCTTACCAACTCTAGCCATCCATGCTACCTCATGTTGAGCTCTTTTTGCATGAATATACACTTGAGGCTCTGATGGTCGGTGTAAACCTCGCACTTGGCTCCATACAGGTAGTGCCTCCATACTTTTAACGTAAAAACTACTGCTGCTAGCTCCAGATTACGCATTGGGTAGCTCTTTTCAGGGTCTTTGAGTTATCGTGAAGCATATGCGACTACTCTACCACTCTGCATCAACACAGTTTCCAACTTGGTTTTAGATGCGGCGCTTAAATCACAAAGCTTCCCTGACCAACATTTGAAATGGTCAGCATTGGAGTGCTTATGAGTCTTCATTTCAGCTCTTGAAAGCTTTCCTCACACTTGTCGATTCACCTATACCTCTTTCCCTTCTTGGTGAGCGCTGTGAGCGAAGCAGCTAACTTTGAGTAGCCTTCGACTAAGTGTAGGTAACATCCTGTTAGTTTAAAGAAACTGCGAATTCTCGTTACGTTCCTCTGAGCTGGCCACGTGCTAACTGCATCAATTTTCGTCAGGTCCACAGATACTCCTTCCTTGACGTCTACGTGGCCTAGGAAATGGACCTTCTCCAGCCAAAACTCATACTTGGAGAACTTGGTGTATAACTGATGGTCCTGTTGCATGCGCAAAATGATAATTAAGTGCTCTTCGTGCTCTTCCTTCGTATTAGAGTGTATAAGTATGTCATCGATGAACACAACGACAAACTTATCCAAATAGTCCTTGAACATGCGGTTCATCCGGTTCATGAAAGTTGCTGGTGCGTCCGTTAATCTGAGCGACATGAACAGAAACTCGTAATGTCTGTACCGCGTTTGAAAGGCTGTTTTGGGTACATCTTCTTTCATGATTCGTAGTTGATAGTACCCTGAACGTAGATCGATCTTCGAGAACACAACAGCGTCTCGGAGCTGATCAAATAAATTGTTAACCAACGGTAACGGGTTCTTGTTGTTAATCGTAACCCCATTCAACTTTCTGTATTTGATGCACATTCTCAGTGGTCCATCTTTCTTCTTCACGAATGGTATGGGTGCTCTCCAGGGTGAATAGCTCTATCGCATGAATCCCTTATCTATTTAGTCCTTTAGCTGGGCTTGGAGCTCCTTTAGCTCTATAGGGCCTATTCCGTAGGAGGCCTCAAAGATGGGGCTGATTCTAGTAAACGTTCAGTCTCGAACGAGATCTCATGCTCTGACGAGAGTTCTAGAAGATCTTCTGGAAATATCTCCATGAATTCCCTAACTATCAGTACGTTGTCGGGTCCTATCTCTATTCCTTGAGTCTTATCTGCTACGTATACTAGGAAGTCCGTGCATCCACTGGATAGCATCTCGCGAGCCTTCACTACTGATATCATCGTCTTTGGTTGCTGTGGCGACAAACCCTTGTAGATGAACTTTTCACATCCGATTGATTCGAAAACGATTTTCCGCCTTCAACAGTTTATGACAACGTTGTGTCCTAAGCTTTTTTTTTTTTGGCAGAATCTGATGATGCAACGAATGGGTGGCTCCAGAATCAAGTAGAACTAATGCATCAAAGTTGGCGATAGAAAGCTGGCCTGTCACCATTGCAGAAGTTACAGCTTCAACGTCACTCCCCGTGTAAGTATAGATTCTCCCTTAGCCGTCTGAAGCTTTCAGTATACCTTGTGGGATTGAAGGGTCTTCGATCCTAGTCTGGTTGGTGTGAAGTTTATTATTCCCAGTGCAGGGTTGATTCTGTCGATTCTGCAGGTTGGAGTGGCAAATTTTTTTTTTGGCATAGTGGCCTTCCTTGCCACAGATGAAACAACCACTTGCTCTCTGCTTGCATTCTCCTGGGTGCCTCTTTCCGTATCTCGTGCACGTCGGGTATTGGCTGTCATTCCTTCCTGGTCGTCTCTCTTCTGGGGAAATTCTTCTGTGAATCTTGACTGCCTTAATTCCCCTTTTCTCTTGTTGTTGTTATGGGATTGCCTGCTATTCTGGCCGGTTCCCACATTTTGCCCTCTGTATTATGACTCGGGGTTCTGCTTCTCCTGAGCCTACTCGGCTTGCGTTTTCTCCTCTTTTCGTGCCTTAAAATTCTACGCCTTTCACTCCTTATCATGAACCGACCAGTACTCAGCTCAGATAGCCTTGCTGACACATTCTACTAGTGTCGCTGGTTCGTGGCTTCAGCTGCAGACCCAAACTGCGATTTCCGTTCTGAACATCTTCAGCATTCGTCTGACTCTCTCCTTTTGGTCGGTACCAAATCTGGACAAAGTTGAGCCAACTGCTCAAACTTCTTGACTGCCTCCATAACAGTCATACTACCTTGGTGCAGGTTGTCGAACTCGTCTTACTGCGCTACTAGTGCTTCCTCGTTGAAGTACATCTCCTTGAATTCCTCAAAGAAATCGCTCCAGCTCATCTCTCTAATGTTCCTCCTAATGGTTACTATCTTCCACCACTAACGCACCTCATTGTGCAGGGTGAAGGGTGCATACATCACTTTCTCTCTCTATCTGTTAACCCTATAAAATCCAAGATTACTTGGATATCCGTTAGCCAGTCAATGGCCTCTATAGGGTTGGTGATTCCTTCGAATTCTAACGCTTTCATGCACCAGAATCTCTCATATAAGTCACCTTCCCTAGGGATTGGTAGAAAAACAATTGCTATTACGAAAGCAGCCATTACTATGGGTGCTAGTGCCTCCTGGGTTAGAGGAGCTGCTTGCTCCCTAAGAGTTTCTTGGGCTGCTGGAGCCTCCTGTGCTGGCATCTCTACTGACTATGGTGCCTGGGGTTGCTGGCCCAGCTGTTCCCTAAGCTGGTTTAGCTCCCGTTACTGGTTCTCCATCATCTCTCGCATGGCTGCGATCTGTCCTATCAACTCATCCTCTCAGGATGCTGGGTTTAACTAAGCTCTCGTTCTTGCCATGTTTTCCTATGTAACCCTATCGTATAGCGGGAAAGGAAAATATGTCTCTTAAATTCTGTACTTGGGACTCGTATCACATATCATTTTCTTTCTTACTTAACAATCTTACTTAAACATTATGGATATAAATATACACACTATATCCACCTTTCTTTCTCTCATACTGTGATGTTCAATACAATTACCGCATTGTATTGGGACATCGTCTGAGTGCTAGGATTCGTCCTGTACTTCCTGTCATATCATACTCACACTGTGGAAAAATTTCATATCTGGCCCCTAGGGCAAAGTTTTACTACTTATCTCATAATATATTTCACATAATATATGTACATATATTCAAGATTCTAGTTCAGTGGGAGTGACACACACTTCCCTTATACGATCCCAACAAGTACATTATGCTATAACTGACGGGGGAGAGCTACTGCTTCCCTCTATATATTTTCATAACTAACATTCCCGCAGAAGGGTTACTACTATTGGAAGGACAATCCTGATTCAGTATCAGGTATCTCCTCATCGTCACTATCACTGAGTGAGTACTCCTCTGGGTTCTCCTCTTCTTCTCAGTCGAAACTAACCTCGTCATCGCTGGCTATGATGATTTGGGGTTCGTACATCCCCATCTATTTGTCATTACTAAAGCGGTCGGGGATCTCCTCTCCCTCATCGTCGGGATGGGTATCGGAAAGAGTCTTGTCATCTTCCTCTTCCATGGGGTGTTCGGGAGACATACGGGCTGGTTTGGGGTTCTCTATTGGCTCCCTATTGCCCTCGTGTACTTCTGGCTGGTGCTCGGCCATGAACTCTTCATCGGCCAGTTGGGGTGCTGGTTCTACCGGCTCACCCTCCATAATGGCGGCTGCTATAAAGCCTTGGGCTTGTGTAGGGTTCCCGGGGTTGAGCACTTTTCTCTCAGCAGTCACTATCTCCTTGATAAGGCTTGCTAGTCCTGCTTGATCGCTCTTCTAATTTTGTTTGGCAAGGTCTCTTTCTCTCTTTAGGTCTTCTCTTGTCTTGATCCACTTTTGTCTCGGAATGTATTGTAGAAGTCCATATCGGTTCCTTGTAGCGAATAGCATACGTTAGAACTGTATCGCCGGACATCAGCTGCAGTCTTTCAGTCCGATGAACAAATTCTCATATATCCATAACTCTAGAGAACTTAGGCGGTTTCACTCCCTGCTTGCCCATAGAGAAAAACTGGGGCTGATGCTGGACTGCTCTCAGAGATTGGCTCGATCGTGGTATGGCGAAACTCGACACAGTTAAGAGCTCATCCTGGTCATAAGGATCCCGATACACACGAGAGTATCTTCCTGAGAGATATCAACAGCCAACAAAACTCAGTTATCCTGGTCAAGGACGTACAATTGAGGAATCACTTTGATAATGTGAAACCAGTCCTGACATTCTCATAGAGTGCAGGAGTACTGTTTGCCATTCAAAACTTAGTGGACAACTAGCCCTGAAGATCGGTACAACTCGGGCAGCAATCCATGTTCTTTCTCTGAGCAGTTCTCTAGCACTGCACGGTCGTGATTTTTCGTATAATGATCTCAGCATCTTTTCATCTTATCCTCGCCATCATAGATTTCGTCGTTTCATTACTATAAAATGTTATCTTCACTAGATAAACATTTACCGACAAAAAAATAAAACTAACTTACTTGGACAGATGAGGCAGGCATGCGGCGATGTGAGGTAGGATGGCAGGAAACCGCTCTGATACCAACTGTGACGCCCCGTGCCCTCAGCGGCCTGGACCGTCACTGAAAACTCTATTACTTAACTTGCTTCTTTAGCTTTTACTTATACTTTCTCTTTAAAACCGATACTTAAACTTGCTGAATTTAATACCATAAATTTAGAGGGATTTTTTTTATATATACGCGTACGTATTTACTATTCACGTACGTATACTATTAAAATGCGGAATTTGAAAAACATAAGGATTTAAATTATACATACACAATTATATACTTGTTTATCTGATTACTATTCACCAGATACTATTTAAATATACTACTCATACATATACTGTTTACTGTTCTAAAATACCGTTTAACCTTTACTATTCAAAATACTATTTAACTGTCACCATTCAAAATATTATTTACTCATACTGTGCGGAAGAATACTCGCGGTGTATCCATAACCTCATCCTCACATCCACCTCCGCCACCATCATTGTCCCTTGATGTTTACGCTATAGGATGCTTACCTACAGCATGAACACACTCCGTGAGCTTTACGCCCAGTAAGTGTAATGACCGCCATTTTCATGGCACCTACTTACCATGTAATAAGTCATTAAGGAATAAAATGGACATAATTTAATGTCTTTTATGTAGGAAAATAAACCGGAAAAAACGTATCAGAGTGGCGCAGCGGAATAATAAAAAATTTTAGATCGTTAAATATCTCATGATGCCATATACAATAAATCAACAACAATTAAAACTCATACCTCAAGGACGCCAATATGCAGGAGGAGAATGACCGGAGGCTTCAACCAACTAGCCTTCTCTACTATTCTCCAATTCCCGAATGGCTGAGTGTGTGGGCACTCTGAACCTCGATCGGTATGCTAGCACTGCTAGTCTTCTTCCGACCACCCAGATCTCTAAAGAACTTTATTGTCACGATGAGCTGTGCAACAATAAGCCTGCTCACCTGAGAGTCTGTGGTCTAAGAGAACTGGAGTGGCAGGACCTCTATTTATAGACCTGCATGAGGTGAATCTCTGAATTTGAATTGGACTAGGAAAAGATATTTTCCCTTATCCAAACCCAAAAAATCCGAATTTTCCAAGGGAGAATCTCCACAATTAAATTCGGTTTTTCTAGATAAATCCAATCCAAATCTTAACAAGATTTTAGCTAGAATTTTATCTCCCTTTTCCAACCAAAAAATCCGAAATTCACAAGGAGAAAATCCTCCAAATTTTCGGCCACTTTTAGGATAAGGGAGAATCAAAATTCCACTAGGATTTCTCAAGCAAAATCTCATCTTAACCTTATCCAAAAATAACCGAATTTCCTAGGATTAGGGATCCAAAATTTCGGCCACTTTTGGGAGGAGAGAGAAACCAAATTCAACTAGGATTGAAGCTTGAATATTCCCTTGAATCTTATCCACAAAATCCGAAATCTTTCATGAGGATTATCCTCAAAATTTCGTCCCTTATTTGTTGGGATTTGGATTCAAAATTCAAGTAGGATTCTAACAAGATTATCCTCTCCAAATCCAACTCAAATTCGAATTTCAAACCTTGTGGATTTTCCACAACAAATTCGAATCCTACTTGGACTGTGATTCAAAATTTGAATTTCAAATTTCAAATTCAAATTTCAAATTCAAATTTCAAATTTCAAATTTCAAATTTCAAATTTAAATTTCAAATTCAAATTTCAAATTCGAATTTCAAATTCAAATTTCAAATTCAAATTTCAAATTCAAATTTCAAATTTCAAAATTCAAATTTCAAATTCCACAAAACGGTTGTATTTCATATTCTTGTTCTCATGGATAATTTTCTACAACTCCAATCCAATCTCAAATAAAATCATGACAACTTTATTTGGAGTTCGAATAATTGTGTACTCTATTATCCAAAACAAAATCTGAATCCAACCGGAGAGAATCTTGTCTACCATCCTAATCCTGTGTCATCACCATCCATGCATAATAAACTAGCCAATAGCATACACAAATCAATTTGCCAAACGTTAAGGAATTATGTGGAGCTAGTAGAGGGACTGATTGGACATATATAATCGGGCTCCCGTGATTCCATATGATCATCATTCTGTACCGAACAACTCAATCATATGATCACTAATTTCAGAGTCACACCACTATAAACCTGAAACTGAACTCCCAATTATATACCGTATTACGTAAGCCTGTGACGAGCTACCATCCAATGACCTTGTCATATATGCAAAACCCTCATATGATATCCATGATCAGCCTTAGGTCAAAGTCCGTTTAATCCTACTGATCAGGCTATCTTAAAGTTCCATCATACTACCGAATCAAGAAAATGATTATTCACCATATGTGAATAAGAAGTCATCCGCCCAGCAGACGACCCAAGGCCTTGTCTATTTTCACATTCAGTATAATGCCTTTAAGAGGATACCTTTAACTCCTCAGAGCTATGATTCCGATATCTGCAAACAAACCCTTCATCGTATACAAGTCATGCACCCAACGAACCGGTCTATAAGCTTACTACCCTCTGAGACGCTTTAGCCATTGGAACATCAAAGTACACAAGTCATATACATGAAGAAGTTCATTTACTCAGGATTAAGGTTATTGCATAATGAACGTCAAAAGCAGATTGATCCACTCATAGCGGACTACGTAGATCAATCACACTTTGGTCCCGGTCTAATATGTCACCACCAAGCAACATAACCATGTCTCTACTTGGGAGTCCAGCTCCAGACAGTCAAGACAGACCGTCCCCTCTAAGGCTTTAGACAACATAATAGTCTTAACATGAGTTAGATGCTCGGTCTAACCCCATAGACTACAGACCATAGTTTAGACTGCTAACTTTAGAACATTGTCTTCTCGCATACAAAAGTCCATTGCATGCAACGTTCTAACAGTTTTAACACAAGCAGTCAGTGAGCCATATTTGCTTACATTTACTTTAACATGTAAATAAGACGAGGACAGATAGCAATGTAATGAATAACCTCTATGTATAATTTTATTATCCAGTTCAAAATGAATACATCAAAATGTCTCTAATACTTAGGGCATTTCCTAACAATCTCCCACTTGCCCTAAGCCAGCAGATGTGCCATGTTACGCATCCCCATCGCCTCTACATGCCTCTCAAAGCTTCTAGCTACCAAAGTCTTAGTAAAGGGATCGGCAATGTTGTCCTCGGACACGATCTTACATACATCCACTAATCCTGTCTCCATCTGCCCTCCAATGTCGACTTCCTCAAATCCTCACAAGTCTGGAAGACTCAGTCCGTGTATCCTACGGGTGTTAGGTCCCCTCCAGAATACACTAGCATACAATCCCTCATTCTCTTAAGATACTTGAGTATATGCTTTACTGCTTGCCAGTGCTTGGTTCCAGGATTCGCTTGATATCGACTCACCATACCTACTGCAAAACATATGTCCGGGCGAGTGCAAAGCATAGCGTACATAAGGCTACCCACAGCGGATGCATAAGGGACCTTACTCATACGCTCTCTTTCTTCCGATGTCTTGGGACAGTCATCCAATGAAAGAGTTAAACCGGCAATAGAAGTTTGTGAGCCTTTCTTTGCCTCTAGCATTGCATATTTGTCAATTATTTTATCTATGTATGAAGCTTGGGATAACGCTATCATTTTGTTCTTTCGATCTCTGAAGAGACGAATGCCTAGAACATAATTAGCTTCTCCCAAGTCCTTCATGTCAAACTGTTGGTGTAACCAAAGCTTGACCGATGATAAGTTCCCTACATCATTCCCAATGAGTAGTATATCATCGACATAGAGTATCAGAAAGACCACTTTTCCATCCTTAATACGTTTATAAACACAAGGTTCATCAACGTTCTGCTCAAAACCAAATGTCTTAATCGCTTGATCAAACCTCTGGTTCCATGAGCGGGATGCCTGCTTTAATCCATAAATGGATCTAAGCAACTTGCAGACTTTCTTATCTTGGCCTTTTGCTACGAACCCTTCGGGCTGTATCATATAGATACACTCTTCAAGATGGCCATTCAAGAATGCCGTCTTGACATCCATTTGCCAGATCTCGTAATCGAGAGCCACAGCAATGGACAGAAGAATACGGATAGACTTCAGCATAGCAACAGGCGAAAAGGTTTCCTCGTAATCGATTCCAGCCTTTTGCGTGTATCCCTTTGCAACCAGTCTAGCTTTGAAAGTTTCCACTCTCCCTTCCGCATCCTTCTTTCTTTTGTAGACCCATTTGCATCCAATGGGTTTTATCCCATCCGGCAAATCTACAAGTTCCCAAACAGAGTTGGATTTCATAGAATCCATCTCATTATTCATAGCCTGTTTCCAAGATCTAGAATCAACATCCTTTATAGCTTCATCATATGTGACCGGATCTTCCTCATGCTCATGAGCCTCGGCCTGGTATACCTCAGCATCATACATAAAGAAATTAGGTTTCTTAGAAACCCTCCCACTACGACGAGGCACCCTAAATTGTTGATTGTCTGCAGGTCTTTCACTGGAACTTGGACTTGCGTCCAAGACCGAAATCTGTGGAGCAGTTCTTACACCCGATAACTCCTCTAGCACCACTTTGCTTCGAGGTTTAAAGTCATTCATGTGACTTTCCTCCAAGAATGTCGCATGGGTTGAGACAATGACCTTTTGTTCCTTCGGGTTATAGAACAGACCTCCTTTAGTTCCCTTTGGATACCCTACAAACATGCACAATTCTGATCTTGGTTCCAACTTCTTCGCATCCCCATCCAGTACATGTGCCGGGCAGCCCCATATTCTCATATGTCTAAGGGAGGGCTTCCTGCCACGCCACAATTCATACGGAGTTCTAGGAATTGATTTGCTCGGAACCTGGTTCAGAATATAGCACGCCGTTTGTAAAGCATGTCCCCAAAATGATAATGGCAGCGTTGAGTAACTCATCATGGACCGTACCATATCCAATAAGGTCCTGTTTCTCCTTTCGGCTACACCATTCTGTTGTGGAGTACCAGGTGCAGTCAATTGGGATAATATCCCATTCTCTACAAGATGTCCTAGAAATTCATCAGAGAGGTATTCGCCACCTCGATCAGATCGAAGTGTCTTTATGGATTTATCCAATTGCTTTTCCACTTCCGCACGATACTCTTTGAACTTGTCAAAGGTTTCGCTCTTGCGGTGCATCAGATACACATATCCATACCTCGAGTAATCATCTATGAAAGAGACATAGTACTCGAACCCTCCTCGTGCTGTGACGTTCATGGGGCCACATACGTCAGTGTGCACAATTTCTAAGAGCTCCTGTGCCCTTGTACCCTTAGCTCCAAAAGACCTCTTAGTCATCTTACCCTCTAGACAAGACTCACATTGGGGAAGTCGTACCTCCTCCAGAGATTCCAGAGGACCATCTTTCACCAATCTTTGAATCCTATCCTGATTAATATGACCAAGTCTTAAATGCCAAAGATACGCCTTGTTAGAGTGAGAAACTTTCAACCTTTTAGAGTTATCAATTAATTCAGTGTCAAGCAGTGAGTACATCTTTGGTCTGATCAAATATAGGTTTCCATCCATCCATCCAGAACAGATAAAAGACTTATTTCTACGAATATCAACTCTTTTACTAAAAGAAACTGAATAAGAATCCTTTATTAAACAAGCTACCGATATAAGGTTCCTCCTAAAATTAGGAACATAAAAACAGTCTTTCAATAAAATAAACCTAAATTGATCAAAATAAAGATGAACGTCTCCCACTGCCTCAGCCACCACAAAGCTACCATCTCCAGTCCGCAACGAGAGGCTCCTATCATGTAGACTTCTCGTTTCCACGAACCCCTGCATAGAAACACAAACATGATTAGTGGCGCCCGAATCAATGACCCATGTGTCTTTCGATTCTTCCACCAAACACGCTTCTAAGTAATGAAGTTCCTTACCTTCCTTGCCCTTGGAGGCTAGGAATTCCCGGCAAGCCTTCTTGAAGTGACCTACCTTCCCACAGTGGAAGCATTTGGACTTTTTAGGGTCCTTTGGCTTCTTGTTCTTCTTCTTCTTCTTCCCGTCCGAGACAGGAGGATTAGAAGAACTGGAAGCTACTTGCTTCTTATTTGGCCTCTTCCTCTTCCGTGAGGGATTGGAAGATTCCGCCAAATTGGCCTCTCCTTTAGGTCGGACCACATCTTCATCCCTGATCATCCGCTCATAAGCCTGTAGTTGCTTCATGAGCTCGGTAAGTCCTAACTCCTTTGTCGCCAGATTGTATGCGGCCTTAAACCCCACAAAATCTTTAGATAGAGTCTTGAACACCATCTCGATCTGGGTGTTGTAGTCTAACTCAGCACCATTCTCGGCAGCTTCAGCGAAGAATCCCATTAGAGTGATCATATGGTCCTTCACCGGAGCACCAGCCTTTTGCTTGGAGTTCATAATGCTGGTGATAGCGGACTGTCGAGCCAATTTTTCTTGGCCTCCGAACATGTCCTCCAGATTTTCCATGATCTCCCCAGCAACTTGATAAGTCTCATGCTGCTTTTGTAAAGCACTCGTCATGCTAGCAAGGATGTAGCATCGAGCTATTTCATTGGATTCTCTCCAACGATTATAGGCAACCGGGACCTCCTCAAGTGGTGTGTCAGGTTTGGGCCCAGGTGGGCATGGTTCGTCCAGTACGAACTTGTGTCTCTCGCAGCTGAGAACTATTAATAGATTTCTTTTCCAATCTTTATAATTGTCGCCATTCAACTTATTTTCAGTAAGTATCGAAATGAGGGGTGTCGGTGACATTTTGAACTGAAATAAAATTATACTAGACATCATTACAAAGCCCAAGCAAATATGCAGATAATTTAGCAAATAAAACATACAAGTATGTTCCTACATGAAACTTGAAAAAACATGTAGCATTGCAACGGTAATTCTCAGCACCTATTGCCCCAAGCCACCGAGGGGTGGTCATGAGAACAAATAGCCGGAACATGGACCCCGTCCAATTAATATAAGTTGCCTTAAATCCTCCAAGGTTAAGACATATATTAATAACCACTTATTTGGCCACCAGTTTAGTTAACAGAGCTTCTAGGGAAGGTTAATAACTAAACGAGTCTTGAGTGTATAACCATTGTTTACGTAGCCCGATCCACGTCCTACCAAGCCACCGAGGGGTGGTCATGAATAGGATCGCACCCGAACACGTTTTCCACATAGGAGATCCAATCTAGTATACCGGCGGCGGTAAACACCTACCGAGGGGTGTGGTCAGGTCAGAACTGACGCGAGGCGTTACCATGCTTTCACATATGGATCAACAATGGAGGCCGTGGGTTTTGTTTGAAACCCTCTCCCACTCAATATTTTGAAAAAACATGCAAGTTTTGACAAATTATGTATGATCAATATAGTATGAGCGGCACTCACCTATCCTATATGACATGTTATCAAATATGCATACAAAACATCCATCAATACATATTTATACATCCATGACATATCACAGAAAAAATAATTGACAGACTAACCAAGCCATGGTTCCATCCTAGAACAAAGAAAATAAAGATTACAAAATTCCATCCAAAGCATTCTTTGGGTCTTGAATTTTGTTCCGTCTTCTTGTATCCATCTTTATGTAGCCTCTCCATTTATTTCTCATCCCAAGAATTATTTAAAATTCAAATCTCCAAAAATTTAAATTTCAAATTCAAATTCCAAATTCGAATTTCAAATTTAAACTTCAAATTTAAATTTTTAAACAATTTTAAACATCATGTGTAATAATATGTAATTTCAAAAATTTCAAAATTACATATTTTTAAACATGATTTAAAATTAAATCTCAAATTTAAAAATCAAAATTTTTCTGATTTTTGGACCGTCGGACCGCCGCCCCCGTAGGCGGCAGCCGCCGTGGGCAGCCACCAACCCCGGAGGGGCTGGCAGCCCACGGCCGCCCCTTGTGCAGCCTGCCGGGCTGCAGGCTAAGCCTGCAGCACCAGGCTGCACGCCCAGACTGGGCGCAGCAGCCGGCAGGCTGCAGGCAGCGCCTGCAGCCAGAGGCTGCACGCCCAGACTGGGCGCAGCAGCCGGCAGGCTGCAGGCAGCGCCTGCAGCCAGAGGCTGCACGCCCAGGCTGCGGCCAGCCTTGGGCAGGCCACGGCCACCCCTGGCTGCAGGCAGAGCCTGCGGCCGTGGGTGGTGTGGGCCTGCACAGGGGCTGCCGTAGCCCCATCCTGCCCGAGGGCAGGGGCTGCAGCCCCACCAAGGCCCGTGGGCCTATTCCGAGGGGTCGTGTCTCGATTTTCGTGCCATATTCCAATTTACCTATTAGGATCTCCAAAAATTAATTTGAATCCCAATTAAATTGAAATTTTCCACACAATCAAAATTTCAACCTTTAAATCAAATTTAACTTTTGGAAAAAATAAATTACAGTCTTCAATCTTCAATCTCCTCCAAGAATAATTACATAAAAAATTCTAAACCGTTTCCGGTGTACAAAAAATTCTAACCATAAATATTCTAAGAGACAAAAATTAAAATCCATGGGAAAAACACAGTGTTAATAAACTGCTCCCATGGTTACATAAAAAATTCCTAGATACAATTTTTCTAAATTCTAAGGAACCATAACCGGTATAAACAAGCATGCTTATAATAATTCAAAAAATTAAAATAACCACATACTTTATACATAATACATGATAACAACATAAAGGAACCCTAGAATGCCACTCTCTAAATATCAAATCCATACATAAATAAAAAGACTAAGTAATTGTCTAATTTATATACATGGCATAGTCATGAGATGGCTCTGATACCAATTGTAGGAAAATAAACCGGAAAAAACGTATCAGAGTGGCGCAGCGGAATAATAAAAAATTTTAGATCGTTAAATATCTCATGATGCCATATACAATAAATCAACAACAATTAAAACTCATACCTCAAGGACGCCAATATGCAGGAGGAGAATGACCGGAGGCTTCAACCAACTAGCCTTCTCTACTATTCTCCAATTCCCGAATGGCTGAGTGTGTGGGCACTCTGAACCTCGATCGGTATGCTAGCACTGCTAGTCTTCTTCCGACCACCCAGATCTCTAAAGAACTTTATTGTCACGATGAGCTGTGCAACAATAAGCCTGCTCACCTGAGAGTCTGTGGTCTAAGAGAACTGGAGTGGCAGGACCTCTATTTATAGACCTGCATGAGGTGAATCTCTGAATTTGAATTGGACTAGGAAAAGATATTTTCCCTTATCCAAACCCAAAAAATCCGAATTTTCCAAGGGAGAATCTCCACAATTAAATTCGGTTTTTCTAGATAAATCCAATCCAAATCTTAACAAGATTTTAGCTAGAATTTTATCTCCCTTTTCCAACCAAAAAATCCGAAATTCACAAGGAGAAAATCCTCCAAATTTTCGACCACTTTTAGGATAAGGGAGAATCAAAATTCCACTAGGATTTCTCAAGCAAAATCTCATCTTAACCTTATCCAAAAATAACCGAATTTCCTAGGATTAGGGATCCAAAATTTCGGCCACTTTTGGGAGGAGAGAGAAACCAAATTCAACTAGGATTGAAGCTTGAATATTCCCTTGAATCTTATCCACAAAATCCGAAATCTTTCATGAGGATTATCCTCAAAATTTCGTCCCTTATTTGTTGGGATTTGGATTCAAAATTCAAGTAGGATTCTAACAAGATTATCCTCTCCAAATCCAACTCAAATTCGAATTTCAAACCTTGTGGATTTTCCACAACAAATTCGAATCCTACTTGGACTGTGATTCAAAATTTGAATTTCAAATTTCAAATTCAAATTTCAAATTCAAATTTCAAATTTCAAATTTCAAATTTCAAATTTAAATTTCAAATTCAAATTTCAAATTCGAATTTCAAATTCAAATTTCAAATTCAAATTTCAAATTCAAATTTCAAATTTCAAAATTCAAATTTCAAATTCCACAAAACGGTTGTATTTCATATTCTTGTTCTCATGGATAATTTTCTACAACTCCAATCCAATCTCAAATAAAATCATGGCAACTTTATTTGGAGTTCGAATAATTGTGTACTCTATTATCCAAAACAAAATCTGAATCCAACCGGAGAGAATCTTGTCTACCATCCTAATCCTGTGTCATCACCATCCATGCATAATAAACTAGCCAATAGCATACACAAATCAATTTGCCAAACGTTAAGGAATTATGTGGAGCTAGTAGAGGGACTGATTGGACATATATAATCGGGCTCCCGTGATTCCATATGATCATCATTCTGTACCGAACAACTCAATCATATGATCACTAATTTCAGAGTCACACCACTATAAACCTGAAACTGAACTCCCAATTATATACCGTATTACGTAAGCCTGTGACGAGCTACCATCCAATGACCTTGTCATATATGCAAAACCCTCATATGATATCCATGATCAGCCTTAGGTCAAAGTCCGTTTAATCCTACTGATCAGGCTATCTTAAAGTTCCATCATACTACCGAATCAAGAAAATGATTATTCACCATATGTGAATAAGAAGTCATCCGCCCAGCAGACGACCCAAGGCCTTGTCTATTTTCACATTCAGTATAATGCCTTTAAGAGGATACCTTTAACTCCTCAGAGCTATGATTCCGATATCTGCAAACAAACCCTTCATCGTATACAAGTCATGCACCCAACGAACCGGTCTATAAGCTTACTACCCTCTGAGACGCTTTAGCCATTGGAACATCAAAGTACACAAGTCATATACATGAAGAAGTTCATTTACTCAGGATTAAGGTTATTGCATAATGAACGTCAAAAGCAGATTGATCCACTCATAGCGGACTACGTAGATCAATCACACTTTGGTCCCGGTCTAATATGTCACCACCAAGCAACATATCCATGTCTCTACTTGGGAGTCCAGCTCCAGACAGTCAAGACAGACCGTCCCCTCTAAGGCTTTAGACAACATAATAGTCTTAACATGAGTTAGATGCTCGGTCTAACCCCATAGACTACAGACCATAGTTTAGACTGCTAACTTTAGAACATTGTCTTCTCGCATACAAAAGTCCATTGCATGCAACGTTCTAACAGTTTTAACACAAGCAGTCAGTGAGCCATATTTGCTTACATTTACTTTAACATGTAAATAAGACGAGGACAGATAGCAATGTAATGAATAACCTCTATGTATAATTTTATTATCCAGTTCAAAATGAATACATCAAAATGTCTCTAATACTTAGGGCATTTCCTAACATTTTAGTACAATTTAAGTAACACGGTCAGGTACACGGTCGTGTGAGTAATCGTGTGTCATTCGGACTGTGTATCTGTTAGTAGCCGTGTGAGTGTACATGGCCGTATAGTGTAACACGGTCAAACACACGGCCGTGTAAGAGGCTGTGTACCGCTCAGATAGATGAATGTGTTTCAAAGACATGGCCGTGTTGAGTAGTCTCAACTAGTACACGCCCGTGTCCGAAATGTACACGCCCGTGTTGCGTTGCACACGCACGTGTAAGAGTCTGTGTGGAAGGCTGTGTAATGAGCCGAGAGCCACTGTAATGACTCTCATGAATTATGAAACTTAATTACTATGTAATGATGTAATTAAGTTAATAAGCACAGTGTGCTTTTCAGTTGAATGAATTAAACAGGAATAGTAACGTTTAATTACTATTCATGCAGTGAAAGGGGTAATCGACAGTGAAATCGGTCCACCCTATTATGTGAGTATGCGTTGAGACACGCAATATCAAGAAACCGGCCTAGACGACCATTTCATGATACAGAACTGATGAGCTAGTCATCAGTATGCTCAGACTGGTCATCTGAGCGCAGCAGTGATAATTGCCCTAATAGATGTACAGTATCGAGAAAAGTGGTCTAGATGACCTCTTCTTGCCCAGAGACTGACAAAATCAGAGTCAGAACGCTCAGATTAGTCAGTCAGATAGTGAACAGTGAATAGTGATTAGTGAGTAGTGAGAAACGCAGTATCAGGTTAGTGGCCAAGACGGCCTTAATCTGACATAAAACTGATATATTAATAGTCAGCAGGCTCAATCTAGTCAATTGAGCACAAAATGTAGATTTTGTTTAAAAGATATGCAGTATCGGGATGAGGGTCAAGACGACCTTTTCTCGCCCCGAAACTGATATATTTAGACTCAGGACGCCCAAATTAGTCAATCGGGCACCTGACACGTTTTTCGAGACGGGGTCATGCAGATCCCGAAAACTGGTCTAGAAGACCTCAGATGGACGTAAAACTGATAAATTTGAAATCAGCACGTCCAAATTAGTCAAGAGAGACTGTTTGAAATTTCACGCGAAAATATCTCGTTATGCGTGCACAGTGTCAACACAGTGTAGGCCTAACCATAGTATCAAGAAATTGGTCAAGGTGACCTCTTCTTGATATAAAACTGATATATTTGGAATTAGAATGCTCAAATTAGTCATTTGAGCACAAAAAGTAATTTTTGATCGGGAACCATGCAGTATCGGGAAACTGGTCGAGACGACCTCGGATGAAGATAAAACTGATATATTTGGGTTCAGCACGCCCAAATTAGTCAGTATAGCTTATCTTAAAATTTTTCAAAAAAAAATTAGTATAAACGGACGAAATTTTTGGGACTATTGAAAAATAGCCCCCATAATTTTTCCAAATCCCATTTCCTCCCCCAACACCACCGAGGATGAACAGTGACCGACCATCGAATCCGACCTCCGTTTTCGACACCGCCGGCACCATTGGAAAGCTCTCGACGAGCTGATTCCAACGGTGGGCCGAGTCGACCAAACCGACGCCGGAGCACGCCGCACGCGCCGCCCAAAGCCGCCGGTGGCCGAATTTTTCAAACAGCCGTATCTCCGCCGTCCGACGTCCAAATGCCACGATTCCGGTCCCAATAGATTCGTGGTGAAGAGTAGAACAAAACCCAGGCTTCATTTCACGTCAACAGCCGCCGGATCGCGCCGCCCAAGGTTCGCCGTCGCCATCGCCGCCGTCGGATCTCGCTATTCCGGCGGAGTTGAGTTGCAAGGTCGGTATCAAAATGCTCAGAACAACAAGTAGATCAAAAGCCCCAAATCAATTTTGGGCAACAACGCCGGAAAATGAAGATCCAACACCGTCGCCGTCGCCGACTTTTCGAGGGTCGATTTCCGGTGATAAGAGCCTCGATTGGTGAAATTGACACCACCAATGGGTTCCTCTCGTCGAGCTCTTCAAGATGGTGGTCGCCACTCCCATCGCCGCCGTGGTCAATGCCGGTCAACGGCCGGTCAACATCGGTCAACGCCAGTCAACGGCGACCCGAAGACTGAAAATTGAAGAATGGCCCGTTGGCCTATTTTCGACGTTCCGGACACATCCGCGGCATCGGAATTGCAAACCGAAGTTTCAAAAGTGAAGAACGCCGATTCAAAGATTGTGCGGTCGAGACCGAACGGTTCGTCCGACCGCCGACGGGAACGATTTTGGTAGTGGTTTTGATCCCTTGATTCCTCAATTTATTATTAGAAATAATTATGTATGAATTATGGTTTACTGAATTGAGGAATTGTAAGAAAAAGGGATGAAATGTCGAAAAAGAAAATGTGAAGAAATGTGAATATTTTTACGTAAAAAGCGGAGCTTTTACGTAAAAATTAGGCCTCTGGTTTAGTACGTGGCAGGTTAGAATAGGTTAGATGGTTTTGAGGCGTTTCCTAAACGCCGGAAACCCAAAAATTAAGCGGAAATGCTGCCGAAATTTCGAAAACGGCACAAAGGGGTATTTTAGGAAACAAGGGCTGAAAATGTGATCGGGATGGAAACCCGAGCCCCCTCGATGACCTAGGTCCGGGAAAGAAGGACGGACGTTTACAGGATTAGTGAACCGCCCAATTAGAAATCTCGAAATGTAAGAAAACAACCCTAGATCGGAATAGTGCCACCCGAGGGATGGGTGTGATCTAAGTATAAAATTTGGGGCGATTACATCGGTAACGGTAACCCGACAGGCTAAATGGTCATACGGGAGGTATTCAGTCAGTTGACTGGTCGGTTAGCCAGTCAAGGACCAAGTCTGAATGGGATAGTGAGAGACAGTGATTAATTTGTCAAGTAGACAAATTAATCAAGCACGATTAAAAATTAGATATCAAATTTCTCAAAGTAGAGCAGTTGGGTACCGATAGGCATCGGTACCACACAACGATAAGTTTATTAGTTCCTAACGATAGAGTGACCTAAGAGCGACGTGAATTAATTTATTGAGCAAATAAATTAATTAACCACGATTAGAAAATCAAATTCTTAAGAATAGGGCAATTAGTACCGATAAGGATCGGTACCACATAACGAGAATTTTTATCAGTCACTATTGACCACGGTGACCTAAGAGTGAATGTTAATGTAATGCATTATGATTACAGGGAGGTACCTGTATTGTGACAAAGGTGAGAGTATAAACTGTCTGCTGACTGGTAAGTACAACTCCGCCTACAGCATGGATAAAATGAATTTAAAATGATGCTTTTCCAGTATTTTAAGTATGTATCTTGCACACGATGCTGCACAGCATACATAAGAGCATATAGTTTCACAATCGAGTAGATTGATGAAAGAACAAGATAGAAGCCATAGATCCCTACCGCGTAGGATTGGGGACAGCTTAGAGAAGCGTATGGCTAGAACAGTTAAACAAGATGGAAATAAATAGGTGTGTCGTACTGGCTCCTTCAGTCGAAGGGGTTTCCAGTTAAAGAAAGTTAAGGCCAAAAGTTGAGTATCAGTTGATGACTCTTCGGCATTATTTGACCTCGGGAGTTACCGTTGGTCTGCGCGCACACGGTACTGACACATGGGCCCTAAATAGACAAGAAGAGAAAAAAAAAAGAAAAGTTTAAAGCATAAATGAACATAACCGGATCATGCATTAGTTATAGTTCGCTATGCTTTCTTTTTCAGTAGAGTGCATACAGTACACGATGCTTCTGTCATGCATAAAGTATGTGAAGTTTTATATTCACTGTTATGACATGTTATGTGATGACATGATATGTGAGCTGATATGTGATATGCTTATATGGTATGTGATTTATTAAGTGATATATGTCATGCCTATGATTTTACGTATGTGCTATGTTTTAAACATGTTTTGCAGTTAACATGTTATACTTACTGGGCGTAAAGCTCACGGAGTGTGTTTATGCTGTAGGTAAGCATGCTATAGCGTAAACATCAAGGGACGATGATGGTGGCGGAGGTGGATGTGAGGATGAGGTTATGGATACACCGCGAGTATTCTTCCGCACAGTATGAGTAAATAATATTTTGAATGGTGACAGTTAAATAGTATTTTGAATAGTAAAGGTTAAACGGTATTTTAGAACAGTAAACAGTGTATGTATGAGTAGTATATTTAAATAGTATCTGGTGAATAGTAATCAGATAAACAAGTATATAATTGTGTATGTATAATTTAAATCCTTATGTTTTTCAAATTCCGCATTTTAATAGTATACGTACGTGAATAGTAAATACGTACGAGTATATATAAAAAAAAAATCCCTCTAAATTTATGGTATTAAATTCAGCAAGTTTAAGTATCGGTTTTAAAGAGAAGGTATAAGTAAAAATTAAAGAAGCAAGGCAAGTAATATAGTTTTCAGTGACGGTCCGGGCCGCTGAGGGCACGGGGCGCCACAGTAAGTACAACATGTTAACCTTAAAACATGTTTAAAACATAGCACATACGTAAAATCATAGGCATGACATACATCACTTAATAAATCACATACCATATAAGCATATCACATATCAGCTCACATATCATGTCATCACATAACGTGTCATAACAGTGAATATAAAACTTTACATACTTTATGCATGACAGAAGCATCGTGTACTGTATGCACTCTACTGAAAAAGAAAGCATAGCGAACTATAACTAATGCATGGTCCGGTTATGTTCATTTATGCTTCAAACTTCTCTTTTCTTTTGTTGTCTATTTAGGGCCCATGTGTCAGTACCGTGTGCGCGCAGACCAACGGTAACGCCCGAGGTCAACTAATGCCGAAAAGCCATCAACTGATGCTCAACTTTTGGCCTTAACTTTCTTTAACTGGAAACCCCTTCGACTGAAGGAGCCGGTACGACACACCTATTTATTTCCATCTTGGTTAACTGTTCTAGCCATACGCTTCTCTAAGCTGTCCCCAATCCTACGCGGTAGGGATCTATGGCTTCTATCTTGTTCTTTCATCAACCTACTCGATTGTGAAACTATATGCTCTTATGTATGCTGTGCAGCATCGTGTGCAAGATACATACTTAATATACTGGAAAAGCATCATTTTAAATTCATTTTATCCATGCTGTAGGCGGAGTTGTACTTACCTGTCATCAGACAGTTTATACTCTCGCCTTCGTCACAATACAGGTACCTCCCTATAATCATAATGCATTTCATTAACATTTACTCTTAGGTCACTGTGGTCATTAGTGACTAATGAAAACTCTATCGTTAGTGATACCGATCCTTATCGGTACTAATTGCCCTCTTCTTAAGAATTTGATTTTCTAATCATTGTTAATTAATTTATTTACCCAATAAATTAATTAACATCGCTCTTAGGTCACTCTATCGTTAGGAACTAATAAACTTATCGTTGTGTGGTACCGATGCCTATCGGTACCCAACTACTCTATTTTGGGAAATTTGATATCTAATTTTTAATCGTGCTTGATTAATTTGTCTACTTCACAAATTAATCACTGTCTCTCACTATCCCATTCAGACTTGGTCCTTGACTGGCTAACCGACCAGTCAACTGACTGAATACCTCCCGTGTGACCATTTAGCCTGTCGGGTTACCGTTACCGATGTAATCGCCCCAAATTTTATACTTCGATCGCACCCGTCCCTCTGGTGGTACTATTCTGACATAGGGGTCATTTTCTTACATTACGAAATTTCTAATGAGACGGTTCACTAATCCTCACAACGTCCGTCCTTCTTTCCCGGACCTAGGTCATCGAGGGGGCTCGGGTTTCCATCCCGATCACATTTTCAACCCTCGTTTCCTAAAATATCCCTTTGTGCCGTTTTAGAAATTTCGGCAGCATTTCCGCTTAATTTTTGGGTTTCCGGCGTTTAGGAAACGCCTCAAAACCATCTAACCTATTCTAACCTGCCACGTACTAAACCAGAGGCCTAATTTTTACGTAAAAGCTCCGCTTTTTACGTAAAAATATTCACATTTCCTCACATTCTCTTTTTTGACATTTCATCCCTTTTTCTTACAATTCCTCAAGTCAGTAAACCATAATTCATACATAATTATTTCTAATAATAAATTGAGGAATCAAGGGATCAAAACCACTACCAAAATCGTTCCCGTTGGCGGTCGGACGAACTGTTCGGTCTCGACCGCACAATCTTTGAATCGTCGTTCTTCACTTTTGAAACTCCGGTTTGCAAATCTGATGCCGCGGATGTGTCTGGAACGTCGAAAATAGGCCAACGGGCCATTCTTCAATTTTCGGTCTCCGGGTCGCCGTTGACCGGCGTTGACCGCCGTTGACCAGCGTTGACCGGCTGTTGACCAGCGTTGACCACGGCGGCGATGGGAGTGGCGACCACCAACTTGAAGAGCTCGACGAGAGGAACCCATTGGTGGTGTCAATTTCACCAATCGAGGCTCCTATCACCGGAAATCGACCCTCGAAAAGTCGGCGACGGCGGCGGTGTTGGATCTTCATTTTCCGGCGTTGTTGCCCAAAATTGATTTGGGGCTTTTGATCTACGTGTTGTTCTGAGCATTTTGACACCGACCTTGCAACTCAACTCCGCCGGAATAGCGAGATTCGACGGTGGCGACGGTGACGGCAAACCTTGGGCGGCGCAATCCGGCGGCTGTTGACGTGAAGTGAAGCCTGGGTTTTTTTCTACTCTTCACCACGAATCCATTGGGACCGGAATCGTGGCATTTGGACGTCGGACGGCGGAGATACGGCGGTTTGAAAAATTTGGCCACCGGCGGCTTTGGGCGGCGCGTGCGGCGTGCTCCGGCGTCGGTTCGGTCGACTCGGCCCACCGTTGGAATCAGCTCGTCGAGAGCTTTCCAATGGTGCCGGCGGTGTCGAAAACAGAGGTCGGATTCGACTGATGGTTACTGTTCATCCTCGTGTGGTGTTGGGGGAGGAAATGGGATTTGGAAAAATTATGGGGGCTATTTTTCAATAGTCCCAAAATTTCGTCCTTTTATACTAATTTTTTGAAAAATTTTAAGATAGGCTATACTGACTAATTTGGGGGTGCTGAACCCAAATATATCAGTTTTATCTTCATCTGAGGTCGTCTCGACCAGTTTCCCGATACTGTATGGTTCCCGGTCAAAAATTACTTTTTGTGCTCAAATGACTAATTTGAGCATTCTGAATCCAAATATATCAGTTTTATATCAAGAAAAGGTCATCTTGACCAATTTCTTGATACTGTGGTTAGGCCTACACTGTGTTGACACTGTGCACGCATAACGAGACGTTTTTGCATGAAATTTCAAACATAGTCTCTCCTGACTAATTTGGATGTGCTGATTTCAAATTTATCAGTTTTACATCCATCTGAGGTCCTTTGGACCAGTTTTCGAGATCTGTATGACCCCGGCTCGAAAAACGTGTCATGTGCTCGATTGACTAATTTGGGCGTCCTGAGTCTAAATATATCAGTTTCGGGGTGAGAAAAGGTCGTCTTGACCCTCATCCCGATACTGCATATCTTTTAAACAAAATCTACATTTTGTGCTCAATTGACCAGATTGAGCCTGCTGACTATTAATATATCAGTTTTATGTCAGATTAAGGCCGTCTTGGCCACTAACCTGACACTGCGTATCACACTGTTCACTAATCACTATTCATTATCTGACTGACTAATCTGAGCGTTCTGACTCCGATTTTGTCAGTCTTTGGGCGAGAAGAGGTCATCTAGACCACTTTTCTCCATACTGTACATCTATTAGGGCAATTATCACTGCTGCGCTCAGATGACCAGTCTGAGCGTACTGATGACTAGCTCATCAGTTCTGTATCATGAAATGGTCGTCTAGACTGGTTTCTTGATATTGCGTGTCTCAACGAATACTCACATAATAGGGTGGACCGATTTCACAGTCGATTACCCCTTTCACTGCATGAATAGTAATTAAACGTTACTATTCCTGTTTAATTCATTCAACTGAAAAGCACACTGTGCTTATTAACTTAATTACATCATTACATAGTAATTAAGTTTCATAATTCATGAGAGTCATTACAGTGGCTCTCGGCTCATTACACAGCCTTCTACACGGACTCTTACACGTGCGTGTGCAACGCAACACGGGCATGTACGTTTCGAACACGGGCATGTACTAGTTGAGACTACTCAACACGGCCATGTCTTTGAAACACATTCATCTATCTGAGTGGTACACAGCCTCTTACACGATCGTGTACTTGACCGTGTTTCTTAAATTTGCACTAAAAGACATTACATTATGTCCATTTTATTCCTTAATGACTTATTACATGGTAAGTAGGTGTCATGAAAATGGCGGTCATTACACTTAGGAAATTCATATTTTTTGTGGATAAATGGGGAGATAAAATTCAAGTTAAAATCCTGTTTGAATTCTGAATACAAAATCCTAAAAGTGGCCGAATTTTTTAGTTGGGATAAGCCTAGGATTTTCAGATTTTGTGTTATGGATAAGGGAGAAAATCTTCTCCTAATCTAATTCGAATTCAAAGGATCACCTCATGCAAGTCTATAAATAGAGGTCCTGCCACTCCAGTTCTCTTAGACCACAGACTCTCAGGTGAGCAGGCTTATTGTTGCACAACTCACTGTGACAATAAGTTCTTTAGAGATCTGAGTGGTCGGAAGAAGACTAGTAGTGCTAGCATACCGATCGAGGTTCAGAGTGCCCACACACTCAGCCATTCGGGAATTGGAGAATAGTAGAGAAGGCTAGTTGGTTGAAGCCCTCTGATCATTCTCCTCCTGCAGATTGGCATCGTCTGAGGTATGAGTTTAAATTGTTGTTAGTTTATTGTATATGGCATCACGAGATATTTAATGATCTTGAAAAATTTTTATTGTTCCGATGCACCGCTCTGATGCGTTTTTACCGATTTATTTCCTACACCTCTAACTTGTTCGTTCATCAATCTACATGATTGTGTAACTATATGCTCTTATACATGCTGTGCAATAACTTATGCATAGGTGCATGCTTAAAATGCTGTAAAAACCATCATTTAAATCATTTTATCCATGCTATAGGTGGAGTTGTACTTACCTAGTTGCAAGTAACTAATACTCTTGCCTTTATCAGGTTATAGGTAATCACCTATCAACATAACGTACTAACACTTTTGCTGAGTCACTAATACTGTTAGTGACAAAAGCAGATAAAATTGTTTGGTACCGATTGCTGTCAATAAAACTCGCTCTCTTTTCAGTGTTTAACTCTCTAGGCATGGTTAATTAATTTATTGTCCCATAAATTAATTAATGTTAATCTTAGGTCACTATTACCGTTAGTGACTATTACTTGTATCGTGGTATGGTACTGAGGCCTATCGGTACCCTACTGCTCTACTTTGGGAATTTGGTATTTACTGTTTATCGTGTTTAATTAACTTGTCTCCTTGATAGATTAATCATCGTTCCTCACCACATCGTTCAAAACACGGTCCTTGACTGGTTACCGACCTGTCAACTGACTGGTTACCTCACGCGTCGTTAACTAGGTAGTCTACCGGGTTACTATTGCTTTTTTGGTGTGGTAGCCTACCGGGCTGCCCACACTGTTTGAGTTATTTTTGAAAAATCGTTTTGGTTGACTTATAAAATTCTTAGAAAAATTTGCGTTCTTTGGAACTATCCCCTTATCACCCAGTTGGAAGGTGGGGGAACGTTTTATGAAAACCATATTTTTATTTTAAAGTGTTGAATACATTTTGGTGTTGTATTTTAAAGGTGATTTTCGAACTACTTATCGAAACAGTTTTAAAAACTTATTCGAAACGACTTCGTTTGGAAATTTGGCGAACATAAAATTTTTCGTCCTCAATGAGATGAACAATTCTTGTGTTCATATCGGAGCTCAAATCAAAATCGAACGGGTCCTAATCTTACTAAACCAGTGTCTACTTGTGCCCAGTTTTTGCAAAAATCGCAGTTTTATGCTATTTTGAAAATAGCTCTGTTTGAGGTCTGAAACGGCCAAATTTTTAAAATATGCACAGGTCATCTTAAAGTTTCGATAAGATCTACAACTTTCATGTAATAACCAGGAATTTTTGGATTCTCAGAGTAAATTAAAATTGTATGTAAATATCGATTTTAATAAATAAAATGTGAAAAAAGTTGTGTTTAATACTGTTGAGAATACTATGAAAATGTTCCGGCAGTGTTAAAGTGAGTGAATTCAGAGATGGAAAATCTTACCGAACAGAAATGGGTGAGACGGCTCGAAAATGAAGTAAAAAAAAAACCCTGAAGAGTGCACTGAAGTGCAGTAAAAGACAAAAATTTACAAAAATAAATTCTGGCCAAAGGGAAGCAAAATAAGACAGACCGAACGCACCGAAGGCGCTTAGAACCCGCCTACGTGATTTTGGTAAAGTTCCGTTCAGTTTGACTTTCAGTCAAAATTTGACCACGAATTAATTCAAATACTAATTAGATGATGTCAAGATGACATCATAAATACAACTTAATTAATTAGATTATTAAGGCTTAATTTATGGTGGTAGGTAGCATTAATGGCCAAGATTTAATGCTTTATGGATCAATGGCCATGATTAAGGCAAAATGGCTTTGAAAAAAAATTTAAAAAAATTGGAAAAATGGGGATCGGCCACATGGAAACAAAACAGCCCAAAAATTTCAAATTTGACCTCAAAAAGTTTGCAACTAAGCCCTTAGACAATTATGTAATTGTTGGGAAAAATTACAAAAAGGTCCCTATCCATTTGCCTATAAATAGACATCAAAAATTCACATGGAAAAATCACAAAACCAAGCCAAACTCTTGCCATTTTTCTACCTATAAAATCCTTGTATCTTCCTTCCATTTCCAAGCAAAATTTTGTCAAAATTTTACAAAAAAATTAACTTCTAAGCCTTCACTAAGTTTCAAGGATCAAGGTGATAAGGTGAGCTTCTAATTTAAAGCATTTTCCTTGATTTTTCTTGCAAAAATCCGTGTATGTGGGGTATAGAAAATTGTGGAAAATTTGATGTTTGGTTTTAGTGTTTTGATTAGTTTGATACTAGGATGAATGAAGCATGATTTAGAACTAGGAAACAAGCAAAATTTTGCATGTTTTCCTATGAAAACCGTGGCTTGGTAAGGGGGAAAATGTTGAGAAATTTTGGTGATTTGTTTTAAGGATTATGTTGGTTTGATACTATGTTTATTAAAGCATGAATTGGAATAAAGAAAACAAGCAAAATGGTACTTGATTTCTTGTGAAAACCGTGGCCTACGTGTGATAAAAGATTATAGAAATGAGAGAAAATTTTCTATGGTCTTAGAGCATAAAATCCGTGGCTTAATGCTAGGGTTGGAATGGAAATTTTCTTAGGTTTTTAATGATAACATGTGCATTAGATGTAAGGACCGCCATTTTCATGGCACCTACTTACCATGTAATGAGACATTAAGGAATAAAATTAGAGTATTTCGAGAGCTTTCAGATGCACATTTGAAGAACATGGTCAGGTACATAGTCGTGTAAGTGGTCGTGTACAGTTCAAACTATGTACGCGTGATAGAGGCCATGTTTCAGAACAGGGCCATGTTGAGGAATTCTAACTAGTACACGCTGATGCCCAAAATGTATATGCTTGTGTTGCCCTATACACACCCGTGTAAGAGGCCGTGTACTGAGTTGAGAGTTGTCGAAAAGACTCTCAAAAATGTGTGAAACCTAATTACTATATAATGAGTAATTAAGTTGAAAAATATAGTATATTTTCCAGTTGAATAGACTAAATAGATACGATACTGTTTAAATACTATTCATGTAGTAAAAGGGGCGACTGACAGTGAACTCAATCCACCTATTGTGTGTATAAATGTATGAGACACAAGTGTCAGGAAACTGGTCCGGACGGCCATTTCTTGACACAAGACTGGTGAATAGATCACCAGAATGCTCAGACCGAACATCTGAGCACAATAGCGAGATATAACCCTAGTAAGGGTACGATATCGAGAACATGGTCTGAATGACCTCTTCTCACCTAGAGACTGACCAAATCGGAGTTAAAGCACTCAAACTAGTCAATTAAGTGGAAAATGGTGAATAGTGAGAAACGCAGTGTCAAGTTATTGGCCAAGACGACCTTAAATTGACATAAAACTGATATATGAACGGTTAGTAGACTCGATCTGGTTGATTGAGCACGAAACAAGAATTTTAGTTTGAGAGATACGCAGTATCAGGATGAGGGTTAAGACGACCTTTACTTACTTCGAAACTGATATATTTAGACTCAGAACATCCAAACTAGTCAATCAGGCACTTGACATGTTTTTCAAGGCGGGGTCACATAGATCCTAAAAATTGGTCCAGACGATCTCCGATGGACATAAAACTGATAAAAATGGATTCAGCCCTTCCAAATTAGTCAAGAGAGATTGTGTCTGAAATTTCACCTGGGAACGCCTCGGTTTACGTGTGAAAAGACAACACAGTGTAGACACAACCACTACTATATAAATAGTAAATTAGACTGATAATGGGCTCTTAGATAGTATAAAACAATCAGGAATTAACAGTATAAAAATCAGAACCTATAGGCACAATTTTGGTTAAAAACTAGAACACTGCCGAAAATGGATCTAATACCAAAGAGGAAAACTTAGACTGCAACAAGAGGCCTTCAAAGATGAATTTTGGCCCTAGAAAACCATGCATTTTTAGCCCCAATTTCCACCCAAACACAGCCAATAAATCATACCCACATGCTTATGACACCATGGAATAAAATAAGCCAAAAGTGCATGAAAATACTATTGCTTTTTCATGCCATTTAATGTACCACATTAATGCAAGTTGGCCTTGGTTTTTTTTTTTTCCCTGAAATTTCAGCCTTGAACCCCATGTTTGGATGCTGTAAATGCAGAAGAAATTTGCTCCAAAGTGGTCAATGAAAACTTAAATTAGAATGAATAAAAAATGTCAAAGTAGGGGACAAGTTCCTATTGCCTTTTTCCACCCATTACTGTAACTTTTTCTCTCTTCTTCCCAAGGCAGCCCCCCGCCCCCCCAATGTTTTTTTAGCTAGAAATGTAGCACATTTTATCCCGTAGATTAGCTAAAGTTGGCTTAGATGTGGTTAATCTTGCTTAGCATTTGCCTATAAATGGGCATGTGTGCTTTTGTGTCTCATTTCTTCCTTTTGGCACACCAAAAACCCCAAAACACTAAAGTTTTTCTAATTTTTTCCAAAAACTAGCCACACACAGTAGCTTACATTCGAGCCTTTCACTCAAGCCATTTCAAGGTCGTTCTTTGGTAAGTTGTTAGGACATCTCTTTTGTGATTTTGTTGTCTTTTTAGTTTGGTAACCAAAGAGGAATTTTGTGTTCTCCTCAGCCCCAAGACCGAACCCTTTTCCCTCTTGGTCCATACAAGGATTTCCCCCCCCCCCCCCCCCCCCCCTTCGGTTCGTTTCGTGCTTGGTTTATAGCACCCTAAGGTATAACCCGAAAAACCCTTCCTTTTTGTGGTTAGTTTATTTTAAGCTTTGATCAAAGGGATTTATGTGTGTTTTTTCAAGCCATGGGTTGTAATAATCTTTATTTTAGCCTTCAGCATTATGGCTGTGTGTATTTGTGGTTGTGTGCTTGAGTTTTACATTTTTTTTTTTGTGGATGAATGTGCATGGATGTTTTAGGAAGGACTGGACACAAATCTGTCCAGTTTTAGGGCCATGATTTTGGCCAATTTTGAACGTGATAAAAGCTATTTTTGAGGATTTGTAAAACGGAACTTTAAGGAAATTTCATTACGAGCCATTTTATGTCAAATACAGGTTGGCCAAAAATGACTTTAAGATAGGGTTTTAAGGCGTTTTTCAACCGGAGGTCAAAACTGGGGCCAAAATCCTGATTCACAGGGACGGCCTCAGGTTTTTACAAAACTGACCCTTTTAGAATCAGAACCGGACTCCGGTCAAAACATGAAAGTTTTAGATCACGTCAAAACCTTTGAGATGATTCATGTATGTTTGAAAAATTTGACCGTTTCAGGTCTCAAACAGAGCCGTTTTTAAAAGTGCGTAAAATTGGGAATTTTTGTAAAAACTGGGCACAAAAATAGGCTATGGGTTTTGAAAGATTCGGACCTATTAGAGGCCAAACCAAGCTCCGAGATATGCACGAGAGTTGTTCATCTTGTTGAGGACAAAAACTTTTATGTTCACCAATTTCACAAATTAAATCGTTTCAGATAAGTTTTAAATGGTTTTTGGAAGATCGTTCAAAAACCAACCTTTTTGACTTGAACACCAACATGTGTTCTCTCTTTTAAAAATGCAGAAAGATTTTTATAAAAATGCCCCCCGCCTTCCAATGAGGTGCCAAGGGGTCGATTTTAAAGGACTGCATCGGCCCAAAATTTTACAAGGATTTTAGAACGTTTTTCAAGAAAATGGCAGTGGTAGCCCGGTTGGCTACTACACCAATATACAAGGTAACCGGTTAGATGACTAGCCCAACTAGTCAATAAGCCCAACGTGAGGTAACCGGTTAGTGGTTTAACCTGTTAACCAGTCTAATACGCTAGGTAACCTGATAGGTTAAACAATCCAATACGCAAGGTAGCCTGGCAGGCTACATAGTTAACAACACGTAAGGTAACCGGTTAGTGGACTAGTCGGTCAACCAGTCAAAGACCGAGTTTGAATGTGAAGGTGATATACTATGATTAATTTGTCAAGTAGATGAATTGGGGACATCGGTACCCTATAATGATAAGAATTTATAGTCACTAACATTCATAGTGACTTAAGAGCGAATATTAACGACAATGCATTATGGTTACAGGTCGGAACTTGTAATTTGCATCGAGGCAAAGTGCGAACTATTGGCAAACAAGTAAGTACAACTCCGCCTACGGCATGAATAAAATGAATTTAAAGTGATGTTTTTACAGTATGTTAAGTATGTATGCCATGCACACATTGTTGCACAGCATGTATAAGAGCACATAGTTTCATATCACAAAAGATGCCATTAGATCTCTATCACATAAGATTAAGAGAACTTATGGCACGAGAATAACAGATATGATTCAATAATTGAGAAATTATTAAGCAATGTCATATCGGCCCTTTTCCGTTTGAAGAGGTTTTTGGTTTAATTTGACGGCGGTTTAAGTTGACGGTTCTCCGCATAGTGACCTCAACAAAATAACTCTCCGCATGATGGTCCTCCGCAAAGTGGCTCTCCGCACAGTGGCCCTTGGTAAAGTAAAGAAAGATAATTAATGATGAAGCATAAGCTGAGCATAAATGGTTCATGTAGAGTACACGTTATGCCCTAGATATAGTTATAGCAAGCTTTCTAGTTGCATGATAGGACATGCCCACTTGATATGCATTCTGAGATGCTACATGATATGTTTCCATGTTCTATGTGAATGTGTGATATAATTGCTAGTTTTGTATATGCCTTAAATATGGCTTACTGTTTAAACATGTTTTGCAGTTAACATGTTGTACTTACTGGGCGTAAAGCTCACGGAGTGTGTTCATACTGCAGGTAAGCGTCCTATGGCTTAAACCACAATGGGCGATGACGGCGGCGGAGGTGGATGTGAGGCGAGGTCATGGATACACCGCGAGTATTCTTCTGCACAATTTGAGATAAACAGTATTTTTGAATAGTAACTGTTAAATAGTATTTTTAAATAGTAATTGATAAATAGTATTTTTGAATAGTGATCGTTAAATAATATTTTTAAATAGTAACCATTAATAATATTTTTGAATAGTAATCGTTAAGTAGTATTTTTAAATAGTAGTCATTAAATAGCACGCGTACATAAATAGTAAATAGAAAATACTAAATAGGAAATGCCCTAAGCATTAGAGACATTTTGATGTATTTATTTTGAACTGGATAATAAAATTATATATAGAAGTTATTCATTACATTGCTATCTGTCCTCATTTTATTTACATGTTAAAGTAAATGTAAGCAAATATGGCTCCCTGACTACTTGTGTTAAAATTGTTAGAACGTTGCATGCAATGGACTTTTGTATGCGAGAAGATAATGTTCTAAAGTAAGCGATCTAAACTAAGGTCTGTAGTCTATGGGGTTAGACCGAGCATCTAACTCATGTTAAGATTATTATGTTGTCTAAAGCCTTGGAGGGGACGGTTTGTCTTGACTGTCTGGAGCATAGACTCCTAAGTAGAGACATAGATATGTTGCTTGGTGGTGACATATTAGACCAGGACTAAAGCTTGATTGATCTACGAAATCCGCTTTGAGTGGATCGATATGCTTTTGACGTTCATTGTGTAGTAACCTTAATCCTGAGTAGATGAACAGCTTCATGTATATGACTTATGTACTTTGATGTTCCAATGGCTAAAGTGTCTTAGAGGTAGTAAGCTTATAGACCGGTTCGTTAGGTGCATGACCTGTATACGATGAAGGGTTTGTTTACAGATATCGGAATCATAGCTCTAATAAGGAGTTAAGGGTATCCTCTTAAAGGCATTATACTGAATGTAAAAATAGACAAGGCCTTGGGTCGTCTGCTGGGCGGATGACTTCTTATTCACATATGGTGAATAATCATTTTCTTTATTCGGTAGTATAATGGAACTTTAAGATAGCCTGATCAGTAGGATTGAACAGACTTTGACCTAAGGGTGATCATGGATATCATATGAGGGTTCTGTGTACATGACAAGGTCATTGGACGATGGCTTGTCACAGGCTTACGTAATACGGTATATAATTGGGAGTTCAGTTTCAGGTTTATAGTGGTGTGACTCTGAAATTAGTGATCATATGATTGAGTTGTTCAGTAAAGAATGATGATCATATGGATTTGTGGGAGCCCGATTATATATGTCCAATTGGTCCCTCTACTAGCTCTACATAATTCCTTAATGTTTGGCAAATTGATTTGTGTATGCTATTGCCTAGTTGATTATGCATGGATAGTGTTGACATAGGATTAGGATGGTTGGCAAGATTCTCTCCGGTTGGATTCAGATTTTGTTTTAGATAATAGAGTACACAATTATCCGAACTCCAAATAAAGTTACTATGATTTTATTTGAGATTGGATTGGAGTTGTAGAAAATTATCCATGAGAACAAGAATTTGAAATACAACTGTTTTATGGATTTTGAAATTTGAAATTTGAATTTTGAAATTTGAAATTTTGAATCACAGTCCAAATTGGATTCGAATTTCTTGTGGTAAATCCACAAAGAATGAAATTCGAATTTGAGTTAGATGTGGAGAGGAAAATCTTGTTTGAATCCTACTTGAATTTTGAATCCAAATCCTAACAATAATAGACGAAAATTTTGAGGATTATCCTTTTGGAATTTTTGGATTTTTGTGGATAAGGTTCAAGGAAAAATTCAAGTTTTAATCCCAGTTGAATTTGGATTCTCTCCTCCCTGATCACGATCGAAATTTTGAGGAAGATATCCTAGGAGATTTTTGGTTATTTTGGATAAGGATGAGGTAAGATTTAAGCTTAAAAATCCTAGTGGAATTTTGATTCTTCCCTTACCTTTTGTGGCCAAAAATTTTATTGATTTATCCTAGTGAATTTTCTAATTTTTCTAGTGGATAATGGGGAGATAAAATTCAAGTTAAAATCTTGTTTAGATTTGAATTGGATAATCCTAAAGTGGTCGAAATTTTGTTGGGATTTCCCCTTGGAAAATTCAGATTTTTTGGTTTTGGATAAGGGAAAATATCTTCTCCTAATCCAATTCGAATTCAGAGAATCATCTCATGCAAGTCTATAAATAGAGGTCCTGTCACTCCAGTTCTCTTATACCACATACTCTCAGGTTAGCAGGGTTATTGTTGCACAACTCACCGTGACAATAAGTTCTTTAGAGATCTAGGTGGTCGAAAGAAGACTAGCAGTGCTAGCATACCGATCGAGGTTCAGAGTGCCTACACACTCAGCCATTCGGGAATTGGAGAATAGTAGAGAAGGCTAGTTGGTTGAAGCCCAATGATCATTCTCCCCCTGCAGATTGGTGTCCTTGAGGTATGAGTTTAAATTGTGATTGGTTTATTGTATATGGCATCATGAGATATTTAACGTTCTTGAAAAATTTTTATTGCTCCACTGCGCCACTCTGATACGTTTTTGCTGATTTATTTCCTACAATTGGTATCAGAGTGATCTCATGACTGTGCCATGTACATAAATTAGACAATTAGTAAGTCCTTTTATTTATGTACGGATTTGATATTTAAAGAGTGACATTCTAGGGTTCCTTTATGTTGTTATCATTTATTATGTATAAAGTATGTGGTTATTTTAATTTTTGGAATTATTATAAGCATGCTTGGTTTTGTAGGTTATGATTTCTTAGAATTTAGAAAAATTGTATCTAGGAATTTTTATGTAACCATGGGAGCAGTTTATCAACACTGTAATTTTCCCATGGATTTTAATTTTTGTCACTTAGAATTATTATGGTTAGAATTTTTTGTACACCAGAAACGGTTTAGGAAATTTTATGTAATTATTCTTGGAGGAGATTGAAGTTTGAAGACTGTAATTTATTTTTTCCCAAAAGTTAAATTTAATTTAAAGGTTGAAATTTTGATTGTGTGGAAAATTTCAATTTAATTAGGATTCAAATTAATTTTTGGAGATCCTAATGGGTAAATTGAAATATGGCACGGAAATCGAGGACCGACCCCTAGGGATAGACCACCAGCCACGATGGGGCTGCAGCCCCTGCCCTCGTGTAGGATGGGGCTACGGCAGCCCCTGCCCATGGCTGCACCACCCACGGTCGCAGGCTCTGCCTGCAGCCGAGGGTGGCCGTGGCCCCCCAAGGGCTGGCCGCAGCCTTGGGCTGCAGCCCATGGCTGCAGGCAGCGGTGCCCAGCCCAGGCATGCAGCTTGGGGCTGCAAGCTTGGCCGGTAGCCCGGCAGGGCTGCACATGGCGTGGTCGTGGGCTACCAAACCCCCCGGGGGCTGAGGGCTGCCCACGGCGGCTACCGGCCTCGGGGGTTGAGGGGCCGATGGACCGAAAATTGAAAAATTTTGATTTTTAAATTTGAGATTTAATTTTTAAATCATGTTTAAAAATATGTAATTGAAAATTTGAAATTTTTGAAATTACATATTATTGCACATGATATTTAAAATTGTTTAAAATTTGAATTTGAAATTTAAATTTTTTAGGATTTAAATTTTAAATGATTCATGGGATGAGAAATAAATGGAAAGGCTACATAAAGATGGATACATGAAGATGGAACAAAATTCAAGACCCAAAGAATGCTTTGGATGGAGTTTTGTAATCTTTATTTTCTTTGTTCTAGGATGGAACCATGGCTTGGTTATTTATCTGTCAATTATTTTTTATGTGATATGTCATGGATGTATAAATATGTATTAATGGATGCTTTATATGCATATTTGATAACATGTCATATAGGATAGGTGAGTGCCGCTCATACTATATTGATCATACATATTTGTCAAAACTTGCATGTTTTTCAAAATATTAAGTGGGAGAGGGTTTTAAACAAAACCCACGGCCTCCATTGTTGATCCATATGTGAAAGTATGGTAACGCCTCGCGTCAGTTCTTCCCTGACCACACCCCTCGGTAGGTGTTTACTACCGCCGGTATACTAGGCTGGATCTCCTATGTGGAAAACATGTTCGGGTACGATCCTATTCATGACCACCCCTCGGTGGCTTGGTAGGACGTGGATCGAGCTACGTAAATAATGGTTATACACTTAAGACTCGTTTAGTTATTAATCTTCCCTAGAAGCTCTGTTAAGTAAACTAGTGGCCAAAATAAGTGGTTATTAATATATGTCTTAACCTTAGAGGATTTAAGACAACATATATTAATTGGACGGGGTCCATGTTCCAGCTATTTGTTTCATGACCACCCCTCGGTGGCTTGGGGCAATAGGTGCTGAGAATTGCCATTGCAATGCTACAAATTTTTTCAAGTTTCATGTAAGAACATACTTGTATGTTTTATTTGCTAAATTATCTGTATATTTGCTTGGGCTTTGTAATGATGTCTAGTATAATTTTATTTCAGTTCAAAATGTCACCGACACCCCTCATTTCAATACTTATTGAGAATAAGCTGAATGGCGATAATTATAAAGACTGAAAAAGAAATCTGTGGATAGTTCTCAACTGCGAGAGACACAAGTTCGTACTGGACGAACCATGCCCACTTGGGCCCAAACCAGACACACCGCTTAAGGAGGTCCCAGTTGCCTATACTCGTTGGAGAGAATCCAATGAGATAGCTCGATGCTACATTCTTGCTAGCATGACGAGTGTGACGCCCCGTGCCCTCAGTGGCCTGGACCGTCACTAAAAACTATTAACTTGCTTGCTTTTCTTATACTTTCTAGCCATTTATACTTAGCTAGATATCATAAAATTGAGGATTTTTTTTTACATGTACGTATTTACTGTATATGTATGTCTATCGATTACTATTCAAAAATATTATTTAATAATTACTATTTAAAAATACTATTTAACTATTACTATTCAAAAATACAGTTTATAGTTACTATTCAAAAATACTATTTAATGATTACTATTCAAAAATACGGTTTATGATTACTATTCAAAATATTATTCAACAGTTACTATTCAAACATACAGTTTAGCGATTACTATTTAAAAGTACTATCTGGCAATTACTATTCAAAGTACCATTCAAAATACTGTTACTTAAACTTGCAGAAGATAAACTCGCGGTGTCTCCATAACCTTGCCCTCACATCTACCTCCGCCGCCACCATCGCCCATTGGGGTTTAAGCCGTAGGACGCTTACCTACAGCATGAACACACTAGGTGAGCTTTATGCCTAGTAAGTATAACATATTTACCGCAAAACATATTTAAACATAGTACATACTTAAAACATATAAGCAGTCATATATCACATATACCACTTTAACACATCACATATCACATACCATATATCACATATCATATCAAAATTATAAAACTTCACATAACATGTGCATCACAGAAACATTGCGTACTGAATGCATCTAGAAGCATGGTGAACCATAACTAATGCATGATCCGGTTATGTTCATTTATGCTTTAAACTTCTCTTTTCTTTTCTTATCTATGTAGGGCCCATGTGTCAGTACCGTGCATGCACAGACCATCGGTAACGCCCGTGGTAGAATAGCTAGAGAGCCATCAACGGATGCTCAACTTTCTGCTTTAACTTAAAACCCTTTCATTTGAAAGGGCCGGTACGACACGCTTACTACTTTCCGTCTTGTTTATCTTTTCTAGCCATACGCTTCTCTAAGCTGTCCCAAATCCTACCTGGTAGGGACGTATGGCATCTAACTTGCTTTTTCATCAATCTACTCAATTGTGAAACTATACGCTCTTATGTATGCTGTGCAGTATCGTGTGCATGATACATACTTAAAATACTGGAAAAGCATCATTTTAAATTCATTTTATTCATGCTGTAGGTAGAATTGTACTTATCTAATCTGCAAGCAACTTGAATCACACATTTATAAATTCATAGGTTACCACCTGTCATCAATAGCGATTCTCATCAATTCTCCCGTTGAGTCACTATTAATGTTAGTGACTATAACTTGCATTTCTATGGGGTACCGAGACCTGTCGGTACCCTTTTGGCCTATTATAGGGATTTGGTGTCTAACTCGTATCGTGTTTGATCAATCATCTACTTGACAGATTAATCATCATTCCTCACTATGTTGTTCAAAAATGCGGCTCTTAACTGGTTTACCGCTCAGTCAACTGACCGGTTAACTCACGTGTTGGTAACTAGGTAGTCTATCGAGTTACAATACGTGAGTTTAGTGTAGTAACCGACCGGGTTACTTCACTTGTTGGGGTGTGGTAGCCTACCGGGCTACTAAGACTTGTTTGGTGTAATGGCCCACCGGGCCACTGTGGCTTGTTTGGGGTAGTAGCCTACAGGGCTACTAAGGCTTGTTTGGTGTAGTACCCTACCAGGCTACACATACTATTTTACTTTGAAAATTTGTTTCGGTTGGCTTATGAAAAATCTTGGAAAAATTCATTATTTTGAAACCGTCCCCTTATCACCCCGTTGGAAGGTGGGGGACGTTTTTATGGAAACCTTGTTCATATTTTAAAGTGTTAAAAACACATTTTTATTTTGAAGTGCATAAATTATATTTTTAAAGCTTGTATTTTAAAGGTGGTTTTTGAACCACTTTTGAAAACAATTTTGAAACTTAGTCTAAACGACTTTGTTTGAAATTTTGTCAAACATGAAAGTTTTCATCCTCGACAAGATGAAAAAGTCTCGTGTTCATCTCGGAGCCTAAATCTAACTCTAACAGCTCCTAATTTCATTAAACCTGTGGGCTTGGTGCCCAGTTTTTTGTAAAAATCCTAGTTTTACATCTCTGTAAAAAGGGCTCAGTTTGAGGCCCGAAACGGCCAAATTTTTAACTCTCATGGGTCGTTCTCAAGGTCTTGACGAGATCTACAACTTTTATGTTGAGTCCAAGGACCAGTTCGGACTCTAAATGGGTCATTTCTAGCAAAACCTGAGACTATTTCAACACTCGGATTTTTGTTCCCAGTTTTGTCCTAGTTTTGGACACCGAGTGAAAAACACCCTAAAAACCTATCTTATGATCGTTTTTGGCTGAGGCCTATTTGACGCAAAAATGACTGTATCAAAATTTTCTTAAAACACCATGTTTTACAAATCCTAGATTTGGAACCTAAGTGGGTCGAAATGGCCAAAATCCGTGGCTGTTTTCTAAAGACAGTTTTGTGTCCAGCCACCATAATACACATCCATGCATTCACATCCATAAACCATATGCAACTTAAAGTAAACACAACCACAACCATAATGACTTTACGAAATGAAAGTTAAGGGCTCAAATAACTTAATACAACCTTGTGTATAAAACAAATACACATAAAACCTTAAGATTGAAAACTAAATTTTTCAACCAATCACCATGAGAAGGGTTTCGGTTTTTTACCTTTGGTGCTTTGGACTCAAGCACACTTTTGGCTGGGCTTGGGGGCCCAAAATGTCGTGGAAACTCAAGGGCTTGAGGTTGGTTTTATGCTAGCCAAGTTACCAAAAAAATCATTCAAATAACAACTCAAAACTAAGAATCAAAACACAAGGAAAAATCAGTTTTACACTTACCCTTGCTGCACTCGAGAAGCTTGGATCGGTCTCCCCTTGCTCAAGCTTGGAAGAGGTCAGTTTTTTGTGAGTTTTTGGTCAAGGTTTTGGCTTAGAAAATGTTGCCTTTTGGGGCTGATAAGATTCAGTAGCAAGCAAGGAAAGGAAGAAGAAAAGAATTGTGGTTTTAGGTGTGTGGAAGCAAAAGTCCATGTTGTATGTCAAGGGTGCCTTTTATAGGCAAAAATTAATCAAACTACTTAGGCTTTGTGACAACCGGGAAATTCAGGCAATTCTCGGAAGAAAATGTACAAATGTATGTGTATAACAATTTGTACCATTTAAAGAGTGAAATAAATGTATGTATATTGTTCAGAATATATTAAAATGTTCTAACAATACTGACGAGTAAAAATTCAGTGTTGAAAAAATTCACTGAGTTGAAACGGGTGAAACGGTGCCAAAACCGGCACTGAAAACCTTAACCGGGACAATAAAAGACGGAAAACTTTCGGGATTGATTTTGATCAAACGAAAGCAATTTAAATTGATCCGACTGCACAGGAGACCTCAGGAACACGCCGGGACGATTTCAGGAAAATTTCGGCTCGAACCGGTATCGGTCAAAAAGTAGTCGAATTAATGTGAATAGTGAAAGTCAAACTCAACATATGCTTTAGCATTTATGACATCATAAATCCATTTAATAAACGGAAGGAAAATGGTGGTTGGTAGCATTAATGGCCATGATTAAGTTGTCTTTTTGATCTAAAGGCCAAGATTTGGCCAAAATTCACCATTTTAATTTTTGGAAAAATATGGAAAGAATTAGGGTGAAATGTGGTGAGTTTTGATTGGTGGAAAGCCAAATTAATTGACCTTTTAGTTGGTTAAGTCGGCAACTTTAGTGAATAAAGTGGCCGAAACACATTTCAAGCCAAAAACCATAACAAAAAAATTTTCTAAGTCATTTTCATGGTGGAGCCATGAGTAACCCAAGAGGAACCAAGCTATTTCTTCCATCTTTCTTCACAAAATTGGTGTCAAACCTTTCATTGAAGCCTAAGGAAGCAAGTGAACAAGGTAACTCTCTTTGGATTGAATTTTTTTTCTTGATTTTTCTTCAAGAAATCCGTGTGATGAATAGTAGAAAAGATGGAAAAATTTTTGGTTGTTTTCATTTATTTGGTGCTTGGATTTTGTTAAGGGTGTAATTAGGAAGAAAACCATGTATTTGGTTTAAAGAAAAACCAAATTTTGATTGGTTTTCCAAGGGTAAAACCGTGGGTTACCAAGAGTAATCAATGAGAAATTTTAATGGTTTAAGTGTTAACATGCTTTAAATTACATTTTTGGTTAAGTATAAAGCATGATTTGCATTATGGAAAGCTTGGAAAAAAATTTTGGTGTGGACTTACCTAATGTGGCCATGGGTTACTTAGGGTTTGGTGGAAAAATTTGCATGGTTTTGTTGATGTTTGGATGATTTAAAATCATGCATTTTATAATGTAAATGATGGAATTGTGTTTGAAAGCAAGAAAAGAAAATTTGGGGTATGTTTTCTTAAGTGTGGCCGTGGGTTATATGTGGTTAAAAAACCAAGGAATTGTGTTGAAAAATGCAATGAAATTGGCTTGAAAATGTGTTAGAAAATGACATTTGAATAGCCTAAAGTTTGGTGGAAAATTTGAAAAGTTTTGGTTAGGTTTTGATTGTCAAAACCGTGGCCAAAAACTTTGGATAAAAATGAAAGAAATTTGTGTAATGTGGTTTAAAATGAGAATTGAATTTTGTGAGCTTTTATGTAAAAGTTTGAAAAACTTTTACATAAAATAGGCTTGTGGTATAGTACGTGGCAGGTACATAGGGTTCGAGGCGTACCTAACGCCGGTAGCCTTAAAATTACACCGAAATGCTGCCGAAATTTCGAAAACGGCATTCGGGGTAAAATAGAAATTAAAAATAAAAGTTTGGGGTCGGGTCGGAAACCCGAGTCCCTAACGGAAAATTGAATAAGGGAAACTTAAGGGGTGGTTCGTGAATAGTAACCCGTCCCCTAAAACTGTAAAACATGAGTGAAACTGAAAAAACCGACCCCAAGGGGGGGGCGTTTTTGGAAACGAAATAAAGGTCCGAGTCGGGTACGGAAAATCCGAGCCTCGGAGACCTAGATCGGGAATGTCTAGATGAACGTTTTAAATACTAGTGAAACATCCATTTGAGACTCCGAAACGATAGAAAATCACTAAACCGATGTAAGGGTTGGAATAGTGCTTCCCGAGGGTCGGGAAAGTGAAAAGTGAAAATAAAATAGAAACGAACCCGGTAATGATTAGAAAAGAGTCAGAAAAGTTCCTGAGAGCCAAAAATGCAGTCTGGATCGAGAAAATTTCCGTCAGGTGCAAAACTGTAATTTTGCCAAAATATAGGGGCAAAATCGTAATTTTACAAAAGTTGAGAGAAATGGGGAAAATGATAAATAAAGCCTAAAAAGTTATAAATAGGTTTTATTTAAGCTTTTAAATGAAAAATAAAAGCTATAAATGGAAATAAAATTAACAGACAAGGTTTTGTCTGTAGGATCCAAAAATCGACCTACAAGGAGGGCGATCAAAGATCCAAGAGAGAAAGAGGGAAGAGACTGATAAGGTAAGTTCAGACATTTATCTGTCTGAAACATATAGCATTATTGTTGCTAACTTTGATGTACTAACTATAAGTTAGGTACATATGTGCTACGGGCACTATTATAGAGTAGAGAGAGAGACGTAATGTGCTACGAGCACTATTGAGAATGGACACATTGTTAATTGTGCTTCGGGTACTAGAGCGAGGTTAATGAAACTCACTCATCTAAAATTAAAATGTGAACCATTCCTAACCACGGGGCAATATGAAGTCACCAGGTTAGAGCTTAAAAAAGTCGGTAATGAAACCACTTTCTGGCGTACCAGCCTTCCGTACAGGGAGGTACTTTTGCCTTCGGGGCTATGAGATTAAGGCTGTGGAGGTCAGCACTGATGTACCGCTCCTAGTCATGTACTATTTGCCTTCGGGGCTATGAGATTAAGGCTGTGTAGGTCAGCACTAATGTACCGCTCCTAGTCATGCGCACTTAAATGGTACTGCCAACCTGAGCTCAAAACCAGAACATAAGCAAAGATAATTACCTAAAACTGAAACTATGCCATAATTGAGCATAAGACAGTTTCGTGAGGGTACTAACATCGCGGTAGGTGTACTGTTATGACACTGTGTTGTGGTCAAAGTACTATTCATGTATGAATAGTAGTCGAAGTTTCTATTTATGTATGAATAGTGGTCAACGATACTATTCATGATGAATAGTACTATTCAAAGAAATTTTATTTCTTACATGTTTGAACTTACTGAGCCTGTAGCTCACCATTTTTGCTTACGTTGCAGGTAAGCGACCAGCTCTGTAGCTTATTTGACTGGATGCGAACGGGATAGCGTGTGTCAAATGGGATAAATGGGCGAGGGATATGGTCCTGCCAGAGTCTTTCCGCTGAGCGATAAAAGAGAAGGAAAAAAGAAAACAGTTCTTTTGTAATAGTATATATTTTACGAAAGTACTGTATTATGTAAATTACTCTGTACGTGCCAGCAAAGTAAATAGTGGGAAATGTTTTACATGATATTTAAAAAAAAAAAAAAGAAAAAAATTTCCCCCAAAAACGTCATGATTTACTGAGAGAAAGATTAGCCGGCGACGTATGAGAGTACAATCTATCGCAGTTAGCGATAAAGCTTAACTGTAATAGTATTGTATGATCTCTACGAGGGGCGGGCCGCCACAGTTGGTATCAGAGCAAGGTTTGTGATTTGTTTAGTTTATAATACCAACTGCTGCCACAGTTGGTATCAGAGCGGAATTACGGTTGGTTTAGTTTGGATTACCAACTGCAGTCACAGTTGGTATATCAGAGCAGTGTGATCATATCCTGATTTGACACTTCACGCATCCTGCACCGCTATCTAAGTAAGTAGTTTACTTAAGTTTAGTTAATTATTTTCTTATGTGAAAATAATTATCTTATAGGTAGCAAGATGACCAGACCTCCTCATGTAAGACCACCGTTACCACGACCAAGAGGGGTATTACAGGTATGGACGAGACCTATTGTGAGGCCGTCTATTTCCCAACGACCGGTAATCAGACCCTCGGTACCCGAGAGACCTCCAGTACCAGTACCAGTACCAGCACCAGCACCAGTGTCAGTAGATGTAGTACAGCCACGACCGATAATTCATCCACCAGTAGTTGTGGACATTCCAGTTGTTGGTGGACGCCAACATATTAGGGTGAGAGTTTCGGCTCGGGCAGTACAGGCATTTCGAGCTAGCAGTCCCCCGATGTTTGATGGTGGACGACAATCGATGGAGGCAAAGGACTGGCTCCATGCCATAGAGAGGATTATGGTGATGTGCGACATTGATCGAGATATGTGGATTCAGTTGGCCATCAGTATGTTTCAGGGAGACGCTCGAGTATTCTGGGAGTATTGTGACCAGGAGATTTTATTAGGATTTAGTTGGGCTGAGTTCTGTCAGTGATTGGCTGATTAGTTTCCGCCTAGGGATCCAGCACCTACTCCAGCACCTCCAGAGAGACGAGAGGCTAATACACCTGCGTACCCTGGATTTGATGAGGTTAGGGATTATATTCTCCAGACTGAGAGGATGGTCATGTTGTCTGGTGAGACAGTTATGTCTTACGCAGCACGATTTGAGGAGACCATTAGGAGGAGATGTCCGTTGCCCAACCTCACTGAAGCAAACTGTTGTGAGCTGTTTTGGAGAGGTTTACCTATGGAGTTGAGACAGAGGGTGATTAAGCTATTTCCTCCGACGCTCCAAGAGTTTGTGGTGACGATCAAGACGATCGAGAGGGAGATTTTGATTGAGCATCTGACGCAGAGTCGACGAGAGACACTGGGTCAAGATGAGATGTTCGCACGCATCTTTAGGCCGAGAAGAATGATGAATGATCATGAGGCTGGACCGTCTAGACCACAAGGAGGTGATGACTCAGGACAAGGAGCATTGCCTAGGGGTGGTGACGATTCAGATGATCCAGATGACGACGAGGATCCCGAAGAATATCCTCTAGTCCCAAACACAGGGGATGTGTGACCAGTAGGTGTATACATGTACATAAGTAGCTTATAAAGAAAAGCTCTTTTGTATAAACTTATGGCTAAGATGTATAAAAAGGCCGATGTATATATGACTGGTGATGATTATGTATGACACATAAATGTTTTGCTATGAATGAAATATCAAATGATTACATGTTGCACGATGATGTGTTACAATGATGTGGCTTTACATTACCCTAAATTTCATGAATTGATATGATTTTACGAATGTGGTTATGGAAAAGCTAACGGTGAATTATTGTGCCATAATAGGACGATAGGCAAGATGGTGGACATGCGAAATCGACCAGAGGGACGAGAACGACGTCCTAATGTCATGGAGAGATTAGATCAGATACAAGCCCTACTAGAAGCTCAGATGCAAGAAAATGCTAATCTGAGGTGACGGGTAGAGGAGTTAGAACAGAGACAAGGCTCTGAAGGTACCCAAGTAGAACAGGAAGCTGAGGTAGATCCAGTTATCCCTCCAACTGCTATACATGAGAGAGTTCCTGAACAGCAACCGGTATTAAACCTGGAACCCCTCTATGAAAGATTCAGGCGTATGAGGCCGCCAGAATTTGAAGGGTCTACAAATCCTCTAGAGGCTGAAGACTGGTTGTCATCATTGTAAGTGATCATGGAATTCATGAACCTAACAGACCGGGAGAAGGCTGCATGTGCATCTTTTGTGCTGAGAAAAGATGCTCATTTTTGGTGGGACACTGTACGAATGAGAAGAGACATGTCCACCATGAGTTGGGCGGAATTTCTGGAAGAATTTAACCAGAAATATTACGACCCTGCATCTCTGAGACAACAGCAGAAAGAGTTCTCAGAATTGACGCAAGGAAATATGTCGGTGAGCGAAATTTATCGAAAGTTCGACCAGTTATCCCATTTATGTCCCTATGTAGTCCCTACTGAGAGGGAGAAAATACAGAAAATGATCGGGATGTTCAGGCCAGAAATTACTGCGTTAGTAGACACTTGACAAGTACAGCCTACTTCTGTAGCAGATTGTGTGAGTCGGGCCATCAGAGCTGAGTTTCACATAGCCCGACAGAAAGAGGAAAGAGAAAAGCACTGGGAGGCCAAGAAGAAGGAGAGGGCTTTGGCGAAGTCTACGCAAGTTGGTCAATCAAGCAAGCCTAGTCAGAATGCTAAACCAAGCCAGGGCAATAATCAAGGATCCCAGCAAAACAAGAGAAAAGGCAATTTTTCTGGAAATCGCCAGGGAAATAATCGAAACCAGCAGCGGAGAACAGCTGGTAATGCGGAATCCAATGTACAAAATTGTCCTACATGCGGGAAGAGACATTCTGGGCAATGCAGATTTGGGCCACTTGTTTACTATGAATGTGGAAAGGAAGGCCATTATGCCAGGAACTGTCTAAACAATAAGTAGAATGGACAAGGCACTTCTCAACAGCACCAGACACGCCCACAAGCTCATTCCCTTCAGGCCAGAGTTGAAGAGTCCCCAGTAAGGCCGCAACGCCAGGAGCGTGTGCCACGTGCTGATGCTGGTTTAATGGCCTACAGCAAAGAAGATGCAGAGGCAGGAACATCGAACGTAGTGACAGGTCAGCTCACTGTCGCTAATCATGTAGCCTCTGTACTGTTTGATTCCGGTGCTACGCATTCTTTTGTTTCCTATGCATTTGCTGACAAGATAGGACTTCCTAAGGACTATATGGGAAGGGTATTTAAGACAGCTTTACCCTCTGGGGAAGTATTATTATCCAATTACTGGCTACCTCATGTACCAGTATATGTGGCAAATAGGGAACTATATGCGGAGTTGATCGTAATGAAGATCGCGGATCACGATGTGATTCTAGGCATGGATTTCCTAGGGAAATACTGAGCGACGATCGACTGTCGAAATCGAAAGATAGTATTTCAACCCGAGGAAGAAGAGAGTTTTGAATATGTTGATACTTCTCGAAAACCCGGGAAGATGATGATCAGTTCGCTGAGAGCAAGCAAGCTGATAGCCAGTGGTTGTATAGGATATCTGGCATATGTGGTGGACACTACAGAGGAACAGAAGCTTCGACCTGAAGACGTTCCCGTTGTTAATAAATTTCTTGACGTATTTCCAAAAGAGTTACCAGGGATACCTCCAGAGAGAGAAATCTCGTTCGAAATTGAGTTGATGCCTGGAACGGCACCCATTTCCAAAGCACCATACCACATGGCTCCAGTGGAGTTAAAGGAGCTGCAGGTACAATTAAAGGAGCTTTTGGATAAAGGATTCATCAGGCCGAGTTATTCTCCGTGGGGTGCACCTGTGTTATTCGTCAAGAAAAAGGATGGAACGTTCCATTTGTGTATTGATTATCAGGAGTTGAATAAGGTTACGATCAAAAATAGGTATCCGTTACCTAGAATTGATGACCTATTCGACCAGTTAAGAGGCGCAGCGGTATTTTCCAAGATCGACTTACGATCAGGATATCACCAGCTGAGAATTAAAGAAAGTGATATTCCTAAGACGGCGTTTAGGACTCGTTATGGTCACTACGAGTTTCTTGTGATGCCATTTGGATTAACAAATGCGCCGGCAGTGTTCATGGATTTAATGAACAGAGTTTTTAAAGAGTATTTGGATAATTTTTCATTGTATTCATTGATGACATTCTTATATACTCAAAGACTCATGAGGAGCACCAGGAGCATCTGAGGATCGTGCTGAATACGATAAGGAAGCATCAACTATATGCCAAATTCTCAAAATGTGAGTTTTGGCGGGATAGAGTACATTTCCTCGGACATGTTGTTTCCCTGAAGGTATTGCTGTAGATCCGACAAAAGTAGATACAATTAACCAGTGGCCTGCACCCAAGAATGTGACGGAAATACGCAGTTTCTTGGGGTTAGCTGGTTATTATCGACGATTTGTAGAGGGATTTGTGCGTTTAGCTGCACCTCTTACTGCTCTTACACGCAAGAAAAGGAAGTACGAGTGGACTACGGAATGCAAAAGAAGCTTCCAGGAATTAAAGAGACGGCTGACAAGCGCACCAATCCTTACGCTTCCCACTGAAGGGGAGAAGTTTGTGATCTACAGTGATGCATCTAAAATAGGATTGGGAGCAGTCCTAATGCAAGGCGGCAAGGTGATTGCCTATGCTTCCCGTCAATTAAAGGATCATGAAAGGAATTACCCTACGCATGACCTTGAACTTGCTGCAGTAGTGTTCGCACTTAAAATTTGGCGACACTATCTCTATGGAGCTCAATGTCAGATTTTCACTGATCACCAAAGCCTGAAGTATTTCTTCACGCAAAAGGAGCTCAATATGCGACAAAGAAGATGGTTGGAACTGGTGAAGGATTATGATTGTGAAATCCTATACCATCCAGGAAAGGCCAACCGTGTAGCGGATGCTTTAAGTAGAAAGTCTACCATATCGCACCAGCTACCAATAAACAGACTTCCGAAGCCATTGCAGTAAGAGATAAATTCTTTGAACTTGGAGCTGATATCTGGAAGACTAGCTGCACTCCGAGTAGAATCATCGCTATTTGAGGATATAAAGGAAGCTCAGAGGCGAGATCCAACAATGACAAGTTCTCAAGAAGGAATTTCCAAGGATGGAATGATCCTTTATCAAGGAAGGATAAATGTTCCAGCTGAGGAGGAACTTAGAAGACGGATCATGTCAGAAGCCCATGAGACACTCTATTCGGTTCATCCCGGAGCTAGCAAGATGTATCAGGACTTGAAGTTACAGTTCTGGTGGAAAGGGATGAAGAACGATATAGTGAAATTCGTGAGCAGATGCATGACCTGTCAGAGAATCAAAGCGGAGCATAAACATCCAGTAGGAAGATTGGAACCGTTGGAGATTCCTGAATGGAAATGGGAACACATTACGATGGATTTTGTAGTGGGAGTCCCAAAAACCCGAGAAGGTTATGATGCCATTTGGGTTATTGTGGACAGACTGACCAAGACGGCACGGTTTATAGCTGTCAAGATGACTTTTTCGTTGGAAAAGTTTGCTCAATTGTACGTAACTCATGTCGTCAGATTACATGGAGTACCAAAATCCATTGTATCAGATCGAGATGCACGATTCACTTCGAATTTCTGGAAGTGTGTGCAAGAAGCCATGGGTACTGAATTGAGACTCAGTACGGCATTTCATCCGCAAACAGACGGACAGTCAGAGCGGACCATCCAGACGTTAGAGGACATGCTTCGAGCTTGTGTAATGGATTTTGCGGGAAATTGGAACGAGAAGTTAGCATTAATTGAATTCTCATACAATAATAGTTACCAAGCTTCTATAGGCATGGCACCTTATGAGGCCTTGTATGGACGGAAGTGTAGATCACCATTACACTGGTATGATTTGCGAGAGAAGCAGTTGCATAAGACGGATTTCATACAAGAGACTTCTGATGTAGTTGCTAGAATTCAACGTCAAATGAAAATTGCGCAAAGCCGACAAAAGAGTTATGCGGACAAAAGGCGGAGATCCTTAGAGTTTAACGAAGGAGACTTCGTGTTTCTTAAGGTATCGCCTATGAAGGGGTTTATGCGTTTCGGTAAGAAGGGGAAACTAAGTCCAAGATATATTGGACCTTATGAAATTATCGAACGCATTGGAAAGGTCACTTACAAATTAGCGTTACCTCCAGAATTGTCGGCAGTGCATAATGTATTCATGTGTCGATGCTGAGAAAGTATATACCAGATCCGTCCCATGTGTTGAAGCATGAGCCTATTCAAATCCACGAGGATTTGACATATGAAGAACAACCTATTCGAGTACTGGCTCGTGAAGAGAAAGTACTAAGGAATAAGACAATCCCACTAGTGAAGATTCTGTGGAAAAATCACAACATTGAAGAAGCTACGTGGGAACGAGAAGACGAGATGAGAAGTTTATACCCCCACTTGTTCTAATTTTCGAGGACAAAAATTTTATAAGGAGGGGTGAATGTGACAACCGGGAAATTCAGGCAAATCTCGGAAGAAAATGTACAAATGTATGTGTATAACAATTTGTACCATTTAAAGAGTGAAATAAATGTATGTATATTGTTCAGAATATATTAAATTGTTCTAACAATACTGACGAGTAAAAATTCAGTGTTGGAAAAATTCATTGAGTTGAAACGGGTGAAACGGTGCCAAAACCGGCACTGAAAACCCTAATCGGGACAATAAAAGACGGAAAACTTCCGGGATTGATTTTGATCAAACGGAAGCAATTTAAATTGATCCGACTGTTAGGAAATGCCCTAAGTATCAGAGCCATCTCATGATTTAGCTTGAAAAATCCTAGTGGAATTTTGATTCTTCCTTATCCTAAAAGTGGCCGAAAATTTGGAGAAGATTTTCTCCTAAATATTTCGGATTTTTTGGTTGAAAAAGGGAGATAAAATTCTAGTTAAAATCTTGTTTAGATTTGGATTGGATTTGTCCTAGGAAAACCGAATTTAATTGTGGAGATTCTCCCTTGGAAAATTCAGATTTTTTGGTTTGGATAACGGAGAAAATCTTTTCCTAGTCCAATTCGAATTCAGAGAATCACCCCATGCAGGTCTATAAATAGAGGTCCTGCCACTCCAGTTCTCTCAGACCACAGACTCTCAGGTGAGCAGGCTTATTGTTGCACAGCTCATCGTGACAATAAAGTTCTTTAGAGATCTGGGTGGTCGGAAGAAGACTAGCAGTGCTAGCATACCGATCGAGGTTCAGAGTGCCCACACACTCAGCCATTCGGGAATTGGAGAATAGTAGAGAAGGCTAGTTGGTTGAAGCCTCCGGTCACTCTCCTCCTGTTCATTGGCGTCCTTGAGGTATGAGTTTTAATTGTTGTTGATTTATTGTATATGGCATCATGAGATATTTAACGATCTAAAAATTTTTATTGTTCCGCTGCGCCACTCTGATACGTTTTTACCGATTTATTTTCCTACAATTGGTATCAGAGCCATCTCATGACTATGCCATGCACATAAATTAGACAATTACTAAGTCTTTTTATTTATGTATGGATTTGATATTTAGAGAGTGGCATTCTAGGGTTCCTTTATGTTGTTATCATGTATTATGTATAAAGTATGTGGTTATTTTAATTTTTTGAATTATTATAAGCATGCTTGTTTATACCGGTTATGGTTCCTTAGAATTTAGAAAAATTGTATCTAGGAATTTTTTATGTAACCATGGGAGCAGTTTATTAACACTGTGTTTTTCCCATGGATTTTAATTTTTGTCTCTTAGAATATTTATGGTTAGAATTTTTGTACACCGGAAACGGTTTAGAATTTTTTATGTAATTATTCTTGGAGGAGATTGAAGATTGAAGACCGTAATTTATTTTTTCCAAAAGTTAAATTTGATTTAAAGGTTGAAATTTTGATTGTGTGGAAAATTTCAATATTAATTGGGATTCAAATTAATTTTTGGAGATCCTAATAGGTAAATTGGAATATGGCACGAAAATCGAGACACGACCCCTCGGAATAGGCCGACGGGCCTTGGTGGGGCTGCAGCCCCTGCCCTCGGGCAGGATGGGGCTGCGGCAGCCCCTATGCAGGCAAGCATCACCCATGGCCGCAGGCTTGGCCTGCAGCCGAGGGTGGCGCAGCCTGCCCAAGGCTGGCCGCAGCCTGGGCGTGCAGCCACTGGCTGCAGGCGCTGCTTGCAGCCTGCCGGCTGCTGCGCCCAGTCTGGGCGTGCAGCCTGGTGCTGCAGGCTTGGCCTGCAGCCCGGCAGGCTGCACAAGGGGCGGCCGTGGGCTGCCAGCCCCTCCGGGGTTGGTGGCTGCCCACGGCGGCTGCCGCCTTCACGGGCGGCGGTGCGGCGGTCCAAAATTTGAAAATTTTGATTTTTAAATTTGAGATTTGATTTTAAATCATGTTTAAAAATATGTAATTAAAAATTTGAAATTTTTGAAATTACATATTATTACACATGATGATTAAAATTGTTTAAAATTTGAATTCGAAATTTAAATTTGAAATTCGAATTTGGAGTTTGAATTTGAAATTTAAATTTTTGGAAATTTAAATTTTAAATAATTCTTGGGATGAGAAATAAATGGAGAGGCTACATAAAGATGGATACAAGAAGACGGAACAAAATTCAAGACCCAAAGAATGCTTTGGATGGAATTTTGTAATCTTTATTTTCTTTGTTCTAGGATGGAACCATAGCTTGGTTAGTCTGTCAATTATTTTTTTCTGTGATATGTCATGGATGTATAAATATGTATTGATGGATGTTTTGTATGCATATTTGATAACATGTCATATAGGATAGGTGAGTGCCGCTCATACTATATTGATCATACATAATTTGTCAAAACTTGCATGTTTTTCAAAATATTGAGTGGGAGAGGGTTTCAAACAAAACCCACGGCCTCCATTGTTGATCCATATGTGAAAGCATGGTAACGCCTCGCGTCAGTTCTGACCTGACCACACCCCTCGGTAGGTGTTTACCGCCGCCGGTATACTAGATTGGATCTCCTATGTGGAAAACGTGTTCGGGTGCGATCCTATTCATGACCACCCCTCGGTGGCTTGGTAGGACGTGGATCGGGCTACGTAAACAATGGTTATACACTCAAGACTCGTTTAGTTATTAACCTTCCCTAGAAGCTCTGTTAACTAAACTGGTGGCCAAATAAGCGGTTATTAATATATGTCTTAACCTTGGAGGATTTAAGGTAACATATATTAATTGGACGGGGTCCATGTTCCGGCTATTTGTTCTCATGACCACCCCTCGGTGGCTTGGGGCAATAGGTGCTGAGAATTACCGTTGCAATGCTACATGTTTTTTCAAGTTTCATGTAGGAACATACTTGTATGTTTTTATTTGCTAAATTATCTGCATATTTGCTTGGGCTTTGTAATGATGTCTAGTATAATTTTATTTCAGTTCAAAATGTCACCGACACCCCTCATTTCGATACTTACTGAAAATAAGTTGAATGGCGACAATTATAAAGATTGGAAAAGAAATCTATTAATAGTTCTCAGCTGCGAGAGACACAAGTTCGTACTGGACGAACCATGCCCACCTGGGCCCAAACCTGACACACCACTTGAGGAGATCCCGGTTGCCTATAATCGTTGGAGAGAATCCAATGAAATAGCTCGATGCTACATCCTTGCTAGCATGACAAGTGCTTTACAAAAGCAGCATGAGACTTATCAAGTCGCTGGGGAGATCATGGATAATCTGGAGGACATGTTCGGAGGCCAAGAAAAATTGGCTCGACAGTCCGCTATCACCAGCATTATGAACTCCAAGCAAAAGGCGGGTGCTCCGGTGAAGGACCATATGATCACTCTAATGGGATTCTTCGCTGAGGCTGCCGAGAATGGTGCTGAGTTGGACTATAACACCCAGATCGAGATGGTGTTCAAGACTCTGTCTAAAGATTTTGTGGGGTTTAAGGCCGCATACAATCTGGCGACAAAGGAGTTAGGACTTACCGAGCTCATGAAGCAACTACAGGCTTATGAGCGGATGATCAGGGATGAAGATGTGGTCCGACCTAAAGGAGAGGCCAATTTAGCGGAATCTTCCAATCCCTCACGGAAGAGGAAGAGGCCAAATAAGAAGCAAGTGGCTTCCAGTTCTTCTAATCCTCCTGTCTCGGACGGGAAGAAGAAGAAGAAGAACAAGAAGCCGAAGGACCCTAAAACGTCCAAATGCTTCCACTGTAGGAAGGTAGGTCACTTCAAGAAGGCTTGCCGGGAATTCCTAGCCTCCAAGGGCAAGGAAGGTAAGGAACTTCATTACCTAGAAGCGTGTTTGGTGGAAGAATCGAAAGACACTTGGGTCATTGATTCGGGCGCCACTAATCATGTTTGTGTTTCTATGCAGGGGTTCGTGGAAACGAGAAGTCTACATGATAGGAGCCTCTCGTTGCGGACTGGAGATGGTAGCTTTGTGGTGGCTGAGGCAGTGGGAGACGTTCATCTTTATTTTGATCAATTTAGGTTTATTTTATTGAAAGACTGTTTTTATGTTCCTAATTTTAGGAGGAACCTTATATCGGTAGCTTGTTTAATAAAGGATTCTTATTCAGTTTCTTTTAGTAAAAGAGTTGATATTCGTAGAAATAAGTCTTTTATCTGTTCTGGATGGATGGATGGAAACCTATATTTGATCAGACCAAAGATGTACTCACTGCTTGACACTGAATTAATTGATAACTCTAAAAGGTTGAAAGTTTCTCACTCTAACAAGGCGTATCTTTGGCATTTAAGACTTGGTCATATTAATCAGGATAGGATTCAAAGATTGGTGAAAGACGGTCCTCTGGAATCTCTGGAGGAGGTACGACTTCCCCAATGTGAGTCTTGTCTAGAGGGTAAGATGACTAAGAGGTCTTTTGGAGCTAAGGGTACAAGGGCACAGGAGCTCTTAGAAATTATGCACACTGATGTATGTGGCCCCATGAACGTCACAGCACGAGGAGGGTTCGAGTACTATGTCTCTTTCATAGATGATTACTCGAGGTATGGATATGTGTATCTGATGCACCGCAAGAGCGAAACCTTTGACAAGTTCAAAAAGTATCGTGCGGAAGTGGAAAAGCAATTGGATAAATCCATAAAGACACTTCGATCTGATCGAGGTGGCAAATACCTCTCCGATGAATTTCTAGGACATCTTGTAGAGAACGGGATTCTATCCCAATTGAATGCACCTGGTACTCCACAACAGAATGGTGTAGCCGAAAGGAGAAACAGGACCATATTGGATATGGTACGGTCCATGATGGGTTACTCAACGCTGCCATTATCATTTTGGGGACATGCTTTACAAACGGCGTGCTATATTCTGAACCAGGTTCCGAGCAAATCAATTCCTAGAACTCCGTATGAATTGTGGCGTGGCAGGAAGCCCTCCCTTGGACATATGAGAATATGGGGCTGCCCGGCACATGTACTGGATGGGGATGCGAAGAAGTTGGAACCAAGATCAAAATTGTGCATGTTTGTAGGGTATCCAAAGGGAACTAAAGGAGGTCTGTTCTATAACCCGAAGGAACAAAAGGTCATTGTCTCAACCCATGCGACATTCTTGGAGGAAAGTCACATGAATGACTTTAAGCCTCGAAGCAAAGTGGTGCTAGAGGAGTTATCGGGTGAAAGAACTGCTCCACAGATTTCGGTCTTGGACGCAAGTCCAAGTTCTAGTGAAAGACCTGCAGATGATCAACAATTTAGGGTGCCTCGTCGTAGTGGGAGGGTTTCTAAGAAACCTAATTTCTTTATGTATGATGCTGAGGTATACCAGGCCGAGGCTCATGAGCATGAGGAAGATCCGGTCACATATGATGAAGCTATAAAGGATGTTGATTCTAGATCTTGGAAACAGGCTATGAACAATGAGATGGATTCTATGAAATCCAACTCTGTTTGGGAACTTGTAGATTTGCCGGATGGGATAAAACCCATTGGATGCAAATGGGTCTACAAAAGAAAGAAGGATGCGGAAGGGAGAGTGGAAACTTTCAAAGCTAGACTGGTTGCAAAGGGATACACGCAAAAGGCTGGAATCGATTACGAGGAAACCTTTTCGCCTGTTGCTATGCTGAAGTCTATCCGTATTCTTCTGTCCATTGCTGCGGCTCTCGATTACGAGATCTGGCAAATGGATGTCAAGACGGCCTTCTTGAATGGCCATCTTGAAGAGTGTATCTATATGATACAGCCCGAAGGGTTCGTAGCAAAAGGCCAAGATAAGAAAGTCTGTAAGTTGCTTAGATCCACTTATGGGTTAAAGCAGGCATCCCGCTCATGGAACCAGAGGTTTGATCAAGCGATTAAGACATTTGGTTTTGAGCAGAACGTTGATGAACCTTGTTTTTATAAACGTATTAAGGATGGAAAAGTGGTCTTTCTGATACTCTATGTCGATGATATACTACTCATTGGGAATGATGTAGGGAACTTATCATCGGTCAAGCTTTAGTTACACCAACAGTTTGACATGACGGACTTGGGAGAAGCTAATTATGTTCTAGGCATTCGTCTCTTCAGAGATCGAAAGAACAAAATGATAGCGTTATCCCAAGCTTCATACATAGATAAAATAATTGACAAATATGCAATGCTAGAGGCAAAGAAAGGCTCACAACCTTCTATTGCCGGTTTAACTCTTTCATTGGATGACTGTCCCAAGACATCGGAAGAAAGAGAGCGTATGAGTAAGGTCCCTTATGCATCCGCTGTGGGTAGCCTTATGTACGCTATGCTTTGCACTCGCCCGGACATATGTTTTGCAGTAGGTATGGTGAGTCGATATCAAGCGAATCCTGGAACCAAGCACTGGCAAGCAGTAAAGCATATACTCAAGTATCTTAAGAGAACGAGGGATTATATGCTAGTGTATTCTGGAGGGGACCTAACACCCGTAGGATACACGGACTCAGACTTCCAGACTTGTAAGGATTCAAGGAAATCGACATCTGGATCAGTGTTTTTGCTCGGAGGAGGCACCATTGTGTGGAGGAGCGTGAAGCAGGGCTGCACAGCTGACTCTACTATGGAGGCTGAGTATGTGGCTGCGGCTGAGGCATCTAAAGAAGCGGTTTGGCTCCGCAAGTTCCTTAGAGACCTTGAGGTCATTCCGGGTGTTGACAAGCCTATCACACTTTACTGTGATAATACAGGGGCTATTGCCAACACAAGGGAATCTCGGCACCACAAGAGGACCAAGCACATCGATCGGAGGTATCACATTATTACAGGGCATGTGGAGACAGGACAAGTGGATGTTTGTAAGATCGCGTCCGAGGACAACATCGCTGATCCCTTTACTAAGACTTTGGTAGCTAGAAGCTTTGAGAGGCATGTAGAGGCGATGGGGATGCGTAACATGGCACATCTACTGGCTTAGGGCAAGTGGGAGATTGTTAGGAAATGCCCTAAGTATTAGAGACATTTTGATGTATTCATTTTGAACTGGATAATAAAATTATACTTAGAGGTTATTCATTACATTGCTATCTGTCCTCGTCTTATTTACATGTTAAAGTAAATGTAAGCAAATATGGCTCACTGACTGCTTGTGTTAAAACTGTTAGAACGTTGCATGCAATGGATTTTTGTATGCAAGAAGACAATGTTCTAAAGTTAGCAGTCTAAACTATGGTCTGTAGTCTATGGGGTTAGACCGAGCATCTAACTCATGTTAAGACTATTATGTTGTCTAAAGCCTTGGAGGGGACGGTCTGTCTTGACTGTCTGGAGCTGGACTCCCAAGTAGAGACATGGATATGTTGCTTGGAGGTGACATATTAGACCGGGACTAAAACGTGATTGATCTACGTAGTCCGCTATGAGTGGATCAATCTGCTTTTGACGTTCATTGTGCAATAACCTTAATCCTGAGTAAATGAACTACTTCATGTATATGACTTGTGTACTTTGATGTTCCAATGGCTAAAGCGTCTCAGAGGTAGTAAGCTTATAGATCGGTTCGTTGGGTGCATGACTTGTATACGATGAAGGGTTTGTTTGCAGATATCGGAATCATAGCTCTGAGGAGTTAAAGGTATCCTCTTAAAGGCATTATACTGAATGTGAAAATGGACAAGGCCTTGGGTCGTCTGCTGGGCGGATGACTTCTTATTCACATATGGTGAATAATCATTTTCTTGATTCGGTAGTATAATGGAACTTTAAGATAGCCTGATCAGTAGGATTAAACGGACTTTGACCTAAGGCTGATCATGGATATCATATGAGGGTTTTGCATATATGACAAGGTCATTGGGTGGTAGCTCGTCACAGGCTTACGTAATACGGTATATAATTGGGAGTTCAGTTTCAGGTTTATAGTGGTGTGACTCTGAAATTAGTGATCATATGATTGAGTTGTTCGGTACAGAATGATGATCATATGGAATCACGGGAGCCCGATTATATATGTCCAATCAGTCCCTCTACTAGCTCCACATAATTCCTTAACGTTTGGCAAATTGATTTGTGTATGCTATAGGCTAGTTTATTATGCATGGATAGTGATGACACAGGATTAGGATGGTAGACAAGATTCTCTCCGGTTGGATTCAGATTTTGTTTTGGATAATAGAGTACACAATTATTCGAACTCCAAATAAAGTTGCCATGATTTTATTTGAGATTGGATTGGAGTTGTAGAAAATTATCCATGAGAACAAGAATATGAAACACAACCGTTTTGTGGAATTTGAAATTTGAATTTTGAAATTTGAAATTTGAAATTTGAATTTGAAATTTGAATTTGAAATTTGAATTTGAAAATTCGAATTTGAAATTTGAAATTTGAAATTTAAAATTTGAATTTGAAATTTGAATTTGAAATTTGAAATTCAAATTTTGAATCACAGTCCAAGTAGGATTCGAATTTGTTGTGGAAAATCCACAAGGTTTGAAATTCAAATTTGAGTTGGATTTGGAGAGGATAATCTTGTTAGAATCCTACTTGAATTTTGAATCCAAATCCCAACAAAAGTGGGCGAATTTTTTGAGGATAATCCTCAATGGAAAATTCGGTTTTTGTGGATAAGATTCAAGGGTAAATTCAAGCTTCAATCCTAGTTGAATTTGGATTCTCTCTACTCCCTAAAAGTGGCCGAAATTTTGGAGCCTAAATCCTAGGAAATTCAGTTATTTTTGGATAAGGTTGAGATGAGATTTAGCTTGACTCCTAGTGGAATTTTGATTCTTCCTTATCCTAAAAGTGGCCGAAAATTTGGAGAAGATTTTCTCCTAAATATTTCGGATTTTTTGGTTGAAAAAGGGAGATAAAATTCTAGTTAAAATCTTGTTTAGATTTGGATTGGATTTGTCCTAGGAAAACCAAATTTAATTGTGGAGATTCTCCCTTGGAAAATTCGGATTTTTTGGTTTGGATAAGGGAGAAAATCTTTTCCTAGTCCAATTCGAATTCAGAGAATCACCTCATGCAGGTCTATAAATAGAGGTCCTGCCACTCCAGTTCTCTCAGACCACAGACTCTCAGGTGAGCAGGCTTATTGTTGCACAGCTCATCGTGACAATAAAGTTCTTTAGAGATCTGGGTGGTCGGAAGAAGACTAGCAGTGCTAGCATACCGATCGAGGTTCAGAGTGCCTACACACTCAGCCATTCGGGAATTGGAGAATAGTAGAGAAGGCTAGTTGGTTGAAGCCTCCGGTCACTCTCCTCCTGTTCATTGGCGTCCTTGAGGTATGAGTTTTAATTGTTGTTGATTTATTGTATATGGCATCATGAGATATTTAACGATCTAAAAATTTTTATTGTTCCGCTGCGCCACTCTGATACGTTTTTACCGATTTATTTTCCTACACCGACTGCACAGGAGACCTCAGGAACACGCCGGGACGATTTCAGAAAAATTTCGGCTCAAACCGCTATCGGTCAAAAAGTAGTCGAATTAATGTGAATAGTGAAAGTCAAAGTCAACATATGCTTTAGCATTTATGACATCATAAATCCATTTAATAAATGGAAGGAAAATGGTGGTTGGTAGCATTAATGGCCATGATTAAGTTGTCTTTTTGATCTAAAGGCCAAGATTTGGCCAAAATTCACCATTTTAATTTTTGGAAAAATATGGAAAGAATTAGGGTGAAATGTGGTGAGTTTTGATTGGTGGAAAGCCAAATTAATTGGCCTTTTAGTTGGTTAAGTCGGCAACTTTAGTGAATAAAGTGGCCGAAACACATTTCAAGCCAAAAACCATAACAAAAAAATTTTCTAAGTCATTTTCATGGTGGAGCCATGAGTAACCCAAGAGGAACCAAGCTATTTCTTCCATCTTTCTTCACAAAATTGGTGTCAAACCTTTCATTGAAGCCTAAGGAAGCAAGTGAACAAGGTAACTCTCTTTGGATTGAATTTTTTTTCTTGATTTTTCTTCAAGAAATCCGTGTGATGAATAGTAGAAAAGATGGAAAAAATTTTGGTTGTTTTCATTTATTTGGTGCTTGGATTTTGTTAAGGGTGTAATTAGGAAGAAAACCATGTATTTGGTTTAAAGAAAAACCAAATTTTGATTGGTTTTCCAAGGGTAAAACCGTGGGTTACCAAGAGTAATCAATGAGAAATTTTTATGGTTTAAGTGTTAACATGCTTTAAATTACATTTTTGGTTAAGTATAAAGCATGATTTGCATTATGGAAAGCTTGGAAAAAAATTTTGGTGTGGACTTACCTAATGTGGCCGTGGGTTACTTAGGGTTTGGTGGAAAAATTTGCATGGTTTTGTTGATGTTTGGATGATTTAAAATCATGCATTTTATAATGTAAATGATGGAATTGTGTTTGAAAGCAAGAAAAGAAAATTTGGGGTATGTTTTCTTAAGTGTGGCCGTGGGTTATATGTGGTTAAAAACCCAAGGAATTGTGTTGAAAAATGCAATGAAATTGGCTTGAAAATGTGTTAGAAAATGACATTTGAATAGCCTAAAGTTTGGTGGAAAATTTGAAAAGTTTTGGTTAGGTTTTGATTGTCAAAACCGTGGCCAAAAACTTAGAATAAAAATGAAAGAAATTTGTGTAATGTGGTTAAAAATGAGAATTGAATTTTGTGAGCTTTTATGTAAAAGTTTGAAAAATTTTTACATAAAATAGGCTTGTGGTATAGTACGTGGCAAGTACATAGGGTTCGAGGCGTACCTAACGTAGGTAGCCTTAAAATTACGCTGAAATGCTGCCGAAATTTCGAAAACGGCATTCGGGGTAAAATGGAAATTAAAAATAAAAGTTTGGGGTCGGGTCGGAAACCCGAGTCCCTAATGAAAAATTGAATAAGGGAAACTTAAGGGGTGGTTCGTGAATAGTAACCCGTCCCCTAAAAATGTAAAACGTGAGTGAAACTGAAAAAACCGACCCCAAGGGGGGGGCGTTTTTGGAAACGAAATAAAGGTCCGAGTCGGGTACGGAAAATCCGAGCCTCGGAGACCTAGATCGGGAATGTTTAGATGAACGTTTTAAATACTAGTGAAACGTCCATTTGAGGCTCCGAAACGATAGAAAATCACTAAACCGATGTAAGGGTCGGAATAGTGCTTCCGGAGGGTCGGGAAAGTGAAAAGTGAAAATAAAATAGAAACGAACCCGGTAATGATTAGAAAAGAGTCAGCAAAGTTCCTGAGAGCCAAAAATGCAGTCTGGATCGGGGAAATTTCCGTCAGGGGCAAAACTGTAATTTTGCCAAAATATAGGGCAAAATCGTAATTTTGCAAAAGTTGAGAGAAATGGGGAAAATGATAAATAAAGCCTAAAAAGTTATAAATAGGTTTTATTTAAGCTTTTAAATGAAAAATAAAAGCTATAAATGGAAATAAAATTAACAGGCAAGGTTTTGTCTGTAGGATCCAAAAATCGACCTACTAGGAGGGCGATCAAAGATCCAAGAGAGAAAGAGGGAAGAGACTGATAAGGTAAGTTCAGACATTTACCTGTCTGCAACATATAGCATTATTATTGCTAACTTTGATGTAGTAACTATAAGTTAGGTACATATGTGCTACGGGCACTATTATAGAGTAGAGAGAGAGACGTAATGTGCTACGAGCACTATTGAGAATGGACACATTGTTAATTGTGCTTCGGGCACTAGAGCGAGGTTAATGAAACTCACTCATCTAAAATTAAAATGTGAACCATTCCTAACCATGGGGCAATATGAAGTCACCGGGTTAGAACTTAAAAAAGTCGGTAATGAAACCACTTTCTGGCGTACCAGCCTTTCGTACAGGGAGGTACTTTTACCTTCGGGGCTATGAGATTAAGGCTGTGGAGGTCAGCACTGATGTACCGCTCCCAGTCATGTACTATTTGCCTTCGAGGCTATGAGATTAAGGCTGTGGAGGTCAGCACTAATGTACCGCTCTCAGTCATGCGCACTTAAATGGTACTGCCAACCTGAGCTCAAAACCAGAACATAAACAAAGATAATTACCTAAAACTGAAACTATGCCATAATTGAGCATAAGACAGTTTCGTGAGGGTACTAACATCGCGGTAGATGTACTGTTGTGACACTGTGTTGTGGTCAAGTTACTATTCATATATGAATAGTGGTCAACGGTACTATTCACGATGAATACTATTCATAGAAATTTTATTTCTTGCATGTTTGAACTTACTGAGCCTGTAGCTCACCATTTTTGCTTACGTTGCAGGTAAGCGACCAGCTCAGTAGCTTATTTGACTGGATGCGGACGGGATAGCGTGTGTCAAATGGGATAAATGGGCGAGGGATATGGTCCTGTCAGAGTCTTTCCGCTGAGTGATAAAAGAGAAGGAAAAAAGAAAATAGTTCTTTTGTAATAGTATATATTTTATGAAAGTACTGTATTATGTAAATTACTTTGTACGTGCCAGCAAAGTAAATAGTGGGAAATGTTTTACATGATATTTAAAAAGAAAAAGAGAAAAAAAAATTTCCCCCAAAAACGTCATGATTTACTGAGAGAGAGATTAGCCGGCGACCTATGAGAGTACAATCTATCGCAGTTAGTGATAAAGCTTAACTGTAATAGTATTGTATGATCTCTACGAGGGCCGGGCCGTCACAGGCTTAATCCTACTTAATTGTCTACTAATTTAGCCAAATCTTGGGACAAATATGCTGCCAATTTTCTGAAGAAATGGGTGTGGGCCTGCTCATTGGAAGGAGGAAAGAATAAACAATGGTTGTTGACTACTTTTTAGAAACCTTTGAATATTATATTCTAATGTGTCATGGCTAGGAAGATTATTTTAATGCCACCTTTTGGGCTATGTGTGCTACAGATTACAGCTGCTTTTGCATCTAAGGGGCATGGAAATTTAAGGCCAATTTTATCTGTGTTGGCTTCTCATCGCAGTCTAATTTTATACTGCGGTGTTCGGTCCTTTCTTGGCAGTGTTCCAATTTTCACTAGAAAATTGGTTTTCTGAATCCGATTTTTATACTATAAATTCTTGGTTGTTTTCTACTATCTAAGAGCCCATTAACAGTCTAAATTATTGTTCACATCCTATACTGTGATTGTGTCTACACAGTGTTGTCCTTTCGCATGCAAACCGAGGTGTTCCTAGGTGAAATTTCAGACATAGTCTCTCTTGACTAATTTGGACGTGCTGATTTCATTTTTATCAGTTTTACATCCATCGGAGGTCATCTAGACCAGTTTTCAGGATCTGTGTGACCCCACCTCAAAAAACATGTCAGGTGCCCGATTGACTAATTTGGGCGTTCTGAGCCCAAATATATCAGTTTCGGGGTGAGTAAAGGTCGTCTTGATCCTCATCCTGATACTGCGTACCTCTCACTATTCATTATCCACAGTTTTCTACTTAATTGACTGGTCTAAGTGCTCCGACTCTGACTTTGTCGGTCTCTAGGCGAGAAGAGGTCATTTGGACCATTTTCTCGATATCGTAACCTTACTAGGGCTATCTCTTGTTATTGTGCTCAGATGTTCGGTCCGAGCATTCTGGTGACCTATTTACCAATCTAGTGTCAAGAAATGGTCGTCCGGACCAGTTCCCCGAAACTGCATGTCTCATTCATTTATACACATAATAGGGTGGACCGGGTTCGCTGTCGGTCGCCCCTTTCACTGCATGAATAGTACTTATACAGTACCGTATCTATTTAGTCTATTCAATGGGAAAATATACTATATTTTTCAACTTAATTACTCATTGTATAGTAATTAGGTTTTATGCAATTTGGGGATCTGTGTAACGGCTTTTTGCTCATTACACGGCCTTCAACACGATCTCTAACACGGGCATGTTTAGGGTAACACGGGCGTGTATACACCGGACACAGGCATGTACTGGCTGAAGTTTTTCAACACGGCCATGTTTCAAACACGGCCTCTTCACAAGTTCACAACCTGAGTGGTACACGGCCGTGTACCTGACCGTGTACTATAAAAATTACACTAAATGCATCAAATTATTCTTCAATTTCTCATTAAATTGAAAATTAAAGTACATGATTAGGGCGGTCCTTACAACGAGTGCTTTACAAAAGTAGCATGAGACTTATCAAGTTGTTGGGGAGATCATGGAAAATTTGGAGGACATATTCGTAGGCCAAGAAAAGTTGGCTCGACAGTCTACTATAACCAGTATTATGAACTCTAAGCAAAAGGCGGGTACTCCGGTGAAGGACCATATGATCACTCTAATGGGATTATTTGCTGAGGTTGTCGAGAACAGTGATAAGTTGGACTACAACACCCAGATCGAGATGGTGTTCAAAACTCTGTCTAAAGATTTTATGGGGTTTAAGGCTGCATACAATCTGGCGACAAGGGAATTAGGACTAACCGAGCTTATGAAGCAACTCCAAGCTTATGAGTGGATGATCAGGGATGGGGATGCGGTCCAACCCAAAGGAGAGGTCAATTTGGCAGAATCTTCCGAACCCTCACGGAAGAGGAAGAGGCCAAATCATAAGCAAGCGGCTTCCAGTTCTTCTAATCCTCCTGTCCCAGATGGGAAGAAGAAGAAGAAGAACAAGAAGCCTAGGGACCCTAAAAAGTCCAAGTGCTTCCGCTGTGGGAAGGTAGGTCACTTTAAGAAGGCTTGCCAAGAATTCCTAGCCACCAAGGGCAAGAAAGGTAAGGAACTTCACTACTTAGAAGCGTGTTTAATGGAAGAATCAAAAGACACTTAGGTCATTAATTCGGGCACCACTAATCATGTTTGTGTTTCTATGCAGGGGTTCATGAAAACGAGAAGTCTACATGATAGGAGCCTCTCGTTGCAGAGTAGAGACGGTAGCTTGGTGGAGACTGAGGCAGTGGGAGATATTTACCTTTACTTTGATGAATTTAGGTTTATTTTATTAAAAGACTATTTTTATGTTCCTAATTTTAAGAGGAACCTTATATCGGTAGCTTATTTAATAAAGGATTCTTATTCAGCTTCTTTTAGTAAAAGAGTTGATATTCATGGAAATAAGTCTTTTATCTATTCTGGATGGATGCATGGAAACCTATATTTGATCAAACCAAAGATGTACTCACTGCTTGACACCGAATTAATTGATAACTCTAAAAGGTTGAAAGTTTCTCACTCTAATAAGGCGTATCTTTGGCATTTAAGACTTGGTCATATTAATCAGGATAGTATTCAAAGGTTGGTGAAAGACGGTCCTCTAGAATCTTCAGAGGAGGTACGTCTTCCTCAATGTGAGTCTTGTTTTGAGGGTAAGATGACTAAGAGATCTTTTAGAGCTAAGGGTACTAGGGCATAGGAGCTCTGAAAAATTATACACACTGACGTATGTGGCCCCATGAACGTCACAGCACGAGGAGGGTTCGAGTATTATGTCTCCTTTATAGATGATTACTCGAGGTATGGATATGTGTATCTGATGCACCGCAAGAGCGAAACCTTTGACAAGTTCAAAGAGTATCGTACAGAAGTGAAAAAGCAATTGGATAAATCCATAATGACACATCAATCTGATTAAGGGGGTGAATACCTCTCCGATGAATTTTTAGGACATCTTGTAAAGAATGGGATATTATCCTAATTGAATACACCTGGTACTCCACAACAGAATGGTGTAGCCGAAAAGAGAAACAGGACCTTGTTGGATATGGTACGGTCCATGATGAATTATTCAACACTGCCTCTATCATTTTGGGGATATGCTTTACAAACAACGTGCTACATTCTGAATCAGGTTCCAAGCAAGTCAATTCCCAGGACTCTGCATGAATTGTGGCATGGCAGGAAGCCCTCCCTTGGACATATGAGAATATGGGGCTATCCGGCACATGTGCTAGATGGGGATGCGAAGAAGTTGGAACCAAGATCAGAATTGTGCATGTATGTAGGGTATCCAAAGGGAACTAAGGGAGGTCGGTTCTATAACCCGAAGGAACAAAAAGTCATTGTTTCAACCCATGCAACATTATTAAAGGAAAGTCACATGAATGACTTTAAGCCTCGAAGCAAAGTGGTGCTGAAGGAGTTATCGGGTGAAAGAACTGCTCCACAGGTTTTGGTCTTGGACGCAAGTCCGAGTTCTGATGAAAGACCTGCAGACGATCAATAGTTGAGGGTGCTTCATCGTAGTGGGAGGGTTTCCAAGAAACCTAATTTCTTCATATATGATGCTAAGGTATACCAGACTAAGGCTCATGAGCATGAGGATGATTTGATTACCTATGATGAAGCTATAAATGATGTTGATTCTAAATCTTGGAAACAGGCTATGAACAATGATATGGATTCTATGACATCCAACTCTGTTTAGGAACTTGTAGATATGCCGGATGGGATAAAACCCATTGGATGCAAATGGGTCTACAAAAGAAAGAAGGATGTGGAAGGGAGAGTGGAAACTTTCAAAGCTAGACTGGTTACAAAGGGGTACACGTAAAAGGCTGGAATCGATTACGATGAAACCTTTTCACCTGTTGCTATGCTGAAGTCTATCCGTATTCTTCTGTCAGTTGCTGTGGCTCTTGATTACGAGATCTGGCAAACGGATGTCAAGACGGCATTCTTGAATGGCCATCTTGAGGGTGTATCTACATGATACAGCCTGAAAGGTTCGTAGCGAAAGGCCAAAAAAGGAAAGTCTGCAAGTTACTTAGATCCATTTATGGATTAAAACAAGCATCCCGCTCATGGAACCAGAGATTTAATCAAGTGATCAAGACTTTCAGTTTTAAGTAGAACGTTGATGTATCCTCTGTTTATAAACATATTAAGGATGGAAAAGTGGCCTTTCTGATACTCTATTTTGATGATATACTACTCATTAGGAATGATGTAGGAAACTTATCATCGGTCAAGCTTTGGTTACACCAACAGTTTGACATGAACGACTTAGGAGAAGCCAATTATATTCTAGGCACTCATCTCTACTACAGAGGCTGAGTATATGGCTGCGGCTGAGGCATCTAAAGTAGTGGTTTGACTCCACAAGTTCTTTAGAGACCTTAAGGTCATTCCGGGTGTTGACAAGCCTATCACACTTTACTGTGATAACACTGGGGCTATTGCCAACACAAAGGAATCTCGGCAACACAAGAGGACCAAGCACATAGATCGGAGATATCATATTATTAGAGGGCACGTGGAGACAGGCCAAGGAGGTGTATGCAAGATCGCGTCCGAGGACAACATTACCGATCCCTTTACTAAGACATTGGTAGCTAGAAGCTTTGAGAGGCATGTAAATGCCTAACATGGCACATCTGCTGGCTTAGGGCAAGTGGGAGATTGTTAGGAAACGCCCTAAGCATTAGAGACATTTTGATGTATTTATTTTGAACTGGATAATAAAATTATATATAGAGGTTATTCATTACATTGCTATCTGTCCTCATTTTATTTACATGTTAAAGTAAATGTAAGCAAATATGGATCCCTGACTGCTTGTGTTAAAACTGTTAGAATGTTGCATGCAATGGACTTTTGTATGCGAGAAGGCAATTTTCTAAAGTAAGCGGTCTAAACTAAGGTCTGTAGTCTATGGGGTTAGACCGAGCATTTAACTCATGTTAAGACTATTATGTTGTCCAAAGCCTTAGAGGGGGACGATTTGTCTTGACTGTCTGGAGCATAGACTCCCAAGTAGAGACATAGATATATTGTTTAGTGGTGACACATTAGAGCAGGACTAAAGCGTGATTGATCTACGAAGTCCGCTTTGAGTGGATCGATCTGCTTTTGACGTTCATTGTGCAGTAACCTTAATCCTGAGTAGATGAACAGCTTCATGTATACGACTTGTGTACTTTTATGTTCCAATGGCTAAAGCGTCTCAGAGGTAGTAAGCTTATAGACTGGTTCGTTGGGTGCATGACTTGTATACAATGAAGGGTTTGTTTACAGATATCGGAATCATAGCTCTAATAAGGAGTTAAGGGTATCCTCTTAAAGGCATTATACTGAATGCGAAAATGGATAAGGCCTTGGGTCATCTGCTGGGCGGATGACTTCTTGTTCACATATGATGAATAATCATTTTCTTTATTCGGTAGTATAATGAAATTTTAAGATAGCCTGATCAGTAGGATTGAATAGACTTTGACTTAAGGCTGATCATGGATATCATATGAGGGTTCTGCATACATGACAAGGTCATTGGATGATAGCTTGTCACAGGCTTACGTAATACGGTATATAATTGGGAGTTTAGTTTCAGGTTTATAGTGGTGTGACTCGGAAATTAGTGATCATATGATTGAGTTGTTTGGTAAAGAACGATGATCATATGGATTTGCGGGAGCCCGATTATATATGTCCAATTAGTCCCTTTACTAGCTACACATAATTCCTTAACGTTTGGCAAATTGATTTGTATATGCTATTGGCTAGTTGATTATGCATGGATGGTATTGACATAGGATTAGGATGGTTGACAAGATTCTCTCCGGTTGGATTCAGATTTTGTTTTGGATAATAGAATACACAATTATTCGAACATTAAATAAAGTTGCCATGATTTTATTTGAGATTGGATTGGAGTTGTAGAAAATTATCTATGAGAACAAGAATTTGAAATACAATTGTTTTGCGGATTTTGAAATTTGAATTTTGAAATTTGAATTTTGAATTTTGAATTTGAAATTTGAATTTGAAATTTGAAATTTGAAATTTGAATTTGAAATTTTATTTTGAAATTTGAATTTGAAATTTGACTTTGAAATTTGCAATTCAAATTTTGAATCACAGTCCAAGTTGGATTCGAATTTCTTGTGATAAATCCACAAAGGAATGAAGTTTGAATTTAAGTTGGATACGGAGAGGAAAATCTTGTTAGAATCCTACTTGAATTTCGAATCCAAATCCTAACAATAATGGACGAAAATTTTGAGATTATCCTCATGGAATTTTCAGATTTTTATGGATAAGGTTCAAGGAAAAATTCAAGTTTCAATCCCAGTTGAATTTAGATTCTCTCCTCCCTGATTATGGCTGAAATTTTGAGGAAGATATTCAAGGAGATTTTTGGTTATTTTGGATAAGGATGAGATAAGATTCTACCTTGAAAATCCTAGTGGAATTTTGATTCTTCCCTTACCTTTCGTGGCCGAAAATTTTATGGATTTATCCTAATGAATTTTCAGATTTTTCTAGTGGATAATGGGGAGACAAAATTCAAGTTAAAATCTTGTTTTGATTTGAATTAGATAATCCTAAAGTGGCCAAAATTTTGTTGGGATTTTACCCTTGGAAAATTCAGATTTTTTGGTTGTGGATAAGGGAGAATATCTTCTCCTAATCCAATTCGAATTCAGAGAATCACCTTATACAAGTCTATAAATAGAGGTCCTGCCACTCCAATTCTCTTAGACCACAGACTCTCAGGTGAGCAGGCTTATTGTTGCATAACGCACCGTGACAATAAGTTCTTTAGATATCTGGGTGGTCGGAAGAAGACTAGCGGTGCTAGCATACCGATCGAGGTTTAGAGTGCCCAACACTCAGCCATTCGGGAATTGGAGAATAGCAGAGAAGGCTAGTTGGTTGAAGCCCTCCGATCATTCTCCCCCTGCAGATTGGCGTCCTTGAGGTATGAGTTTAAATTGTTATTGGTTTATTGTATATGGCATCATGAAATATTTAACGATTTTGAAAATTTTTTATTATTCCGCTACGCCACTCTGATACGTTTTTACCGATTTATTTCCTACAGTACCTAACACTGGTAAAACCTAAAAATACAAGCGGAAATACTGACAGAATTTCTAAAACGGCATAAGGGCATTACGGGAAAACGGGGGCTAAAAATATTAGGCTCGAAAAGGAAACCGAGACCCCTCGGAATGCTAGGTTTGATAATAAAAAACCAAACCCAAAAGGAATAGTAAATCAACCCTTTAATGACTAAAATGCCTAGAACGGGAAAAATTCACGTTAGGGGTATTTTAGGAAACAAGGGGGAAAAATTAGGTCGGGATAGGAAACCCGAGCCCTTCGGGAACCAAGGCTCGGAGACGATATGAAAAACATTTTAGGAGTAGTGAAATACCCATTTGAGGCTCCGAAAACTAGAAAAACGAAAAACGACCCTTGGTGTTGATGAATAGTAATCGAGGGTTAAAAAATGAATAATTGTGATTTGGTAACAAATAAAGCTGTAAAAAGATACATAAACCTAGAGAATATTGTTTTATGATAATTGGGCTTAGAAAATTCAGGAAAAATGATAAGACGGAATAGTTATGGTCCTGAGACCCGTTAGGGGCAAAATAGTCATTTTGACCAAAAATTTCTGAAAGGCTCGGAAAGGACTGTAAAGGATCTAGAATCTCTTAAACAAAATTCTAAAACTCAAAATAAAGATTTTGAAGTTAAAAATCTAAAATTTATATAATACATGGGCGTGTACTTTGAAACACGGCCGTGTAAAGTGAACCCGAGAGGTACCCGGGCAAGGACACCGGCGTGTTGCAGACTGTGTACCACCTAAAAAGTTGAAATGTGTTGTAAAATTTATCACAAAATGAATATATTTAAAGTGATAATTAATGATGGGTATTAACAGACAATACTATGTCTGTAGGGACCCAAACTAGAGATAAAACTGCGGAGGAGTTCAGGAAATGTACATTATCGCAGTGGTGGTAAGTTCAAGCATTTTCATGTCTGCAACATGAAATACTGTAACATTTCATTATGTACTAGTTATACATTAGATGTTAAGTCCTACGGGCACTCGGGGATTAGTTAGTATATCACATCCCACATAATGAAAAAATAAATAAAACAGAGAATATATAAGACTTATGGGCAACAGAGATTATTGATCTTGTGGTGGCAATTAAGGTCACTTAGTCGGGACTATAATTGAAAGATGGTATTAAAACCATTTAAAGCGTACCACCCCTCTAACATTGTGGTAGAGGTTTTTCAGATCCTACGAGGATATAATAATCGCTACAGGCGATAAGGGGCTAGAAAGAAGAAGCCTTAGGGTCGCTCCCAAGGATCTCCCAGTCAGCGCACAATAAATTATCAATACTGTAACAATGAGCTCAAAACCAAAATCTAAACAAAGATAATAGCCAATAATATGACGAAAGCCATAATTGAGCATAACCGACACTAACACTAAGTGTAGTGGACTCGGTTAGGGTAATATGAATAGTAACTAATTAGGGTAATAATTATTATTCATCGATCAAAGGTCAAAGTTACTATTTATGGTAAATAATACTATTCATAAATGAATAGTACTATTCATAGGAAAATGTATTTTTGATGTTTTTGAATCTATGCGATTCTTACTAAGTATGTTTGAAATTACTGAGCCTGTTAGCTCATCAGTTTGTTCATGTTACAGGTAAGAAACCTGTTTAGTAGACTTCTTGGATGACGGCAGGATACGCATGTATTGATGGGATAGGGAATCCACTATGGATTAGGTCCTACCATAAGTTTTCCGCTGAGCATCGAGTAAAAGTGAATTGAAGAGAATGTATTTTTGAAAAACAAAGTACTTATATTATATATTTGTAAATTATGTTGTACTTGAAAAAAAGACAACTGAAAGTTAGTATTATATTTTATATGGCTTTCATACTTGGCTTTCGTGTGAGGAAAGTATATTAAAAAGAAAAAAACATATGGGCGAGTTTTAGGCCTTGAAATATGAGACTTGAAAGAAAAAGTGTTTAAATGGCGACCCGGATTCGGTGCACGAGCTGTCTTCGTCGACTACGGAGTCAGACCTTGGTGGTTTCGCGTGGCTGGATTCGGGGGCACCACAGGTTGGTATCAGAGCAGTTGACCATATGCCTATTGGTGCACAATGCGGTCTACTCATCAATCCAAGTAAGTTAGTTTTCTTTAAGTTAGTTAACTTTTCGTTTATACGAGGTTACATATTTTTGTAGGGCATATGATGACTAGACCACCGTATATGAGACCTTACCCATATAGACCGAGAGGACCGATCCGGGTATAGACTAGGCCCATGATCAAGCCGTCCATGATCCATCGAGCAGTGCCTCGACCGCCGATACCTGAGCCACTAGTGCCGCAGGTTAGAGCACCAGCACCTATATAAGCACCACCTCCTCGACTGGTTGTTAATCTACCAGTTGCTATAGACATTCCAGTTGTTAGTGGATAAGCCCATGTAGGATCCCGAGTATTGGTACGAGCTGTACACGCCTTCAGAAATAGTCATCCACCCACCTTTGAGGGAGGTCAAAAGGTGATCTCTACCAGAGATTGGTTGCATGATGTGGAGACGATCATGCGCCAATGTGACATTGATGAGGACTGCTCGTTGTTATTAGCATTCGACATGTTTCACAAGGATGCTCAGATGTACTGGGAGTATTGTGATCAGGAGGTGTTGTTGGGACTAGACTGGGCTTAGTTTCGATACATTATGATACTGTAGTACCCGCCAAAGAGTCCAGCATCACTGGTTCCAGACCCTCCAGAGAGTAGGGTAGTGACACCGCCACCAGCGATGCCTAGATATGCAGATGTGAGGGAGTTTGTTCTTCAAGCTGAGAGATTCCAGATGCTACTGAGTGATACAGTTTTCACTTATGCAGTTCAGTTTGAGGAGAATGTCGTGAGGAAATGTCCTATGTTAAACCTTACTAAGGAGGATTTTTGTGACATTTTCTGGAAGGGGCTCACTATAGATCTATGACAGAGGGTAACCCCTTTATATCTTACTACTTTACGCGAGTTTATAGTTACCGTAGCTAAAGTAGAGGAAGAGATGATGATGGAGCGTATGGTGCATAAGAGACGTGCGCAGTTATTGTAGGATGCAATGTTGGACCGTCTGTATAGGGCACGACCTATGGCAAATGATCATGAGGCTAGCACATCACGACGACGAGAGAGTACGAGTCCCACTAGAGGATTGATACCATCCGAGGCTAGAAATGTTCCGGATCTACCTCAACTAGGGGACTAGATATAAACCATATAAGATGTATAAATGTAAATATATATATATCTATATATGTGTATATATGACTGTATCGAAAGGCCGTTTTGAGAAAGAAGCCTTGGAGTTGATGTGTATATGAAAAATTTTGAAATGAAATGAAATGAAATTATATTTTGACATGTTCAAATGATGAAATGTTGAAATTATATGATGATTGAAACTATTTTTACTTATATTGTAAAAATATGTTTGTGGAAAATCTAACGATCGATTTCCATGCGATTATAGGAAGTAGGTAATGTTAGGAAATGCCCTAAGCATTAGAGACATTTTGATGTATTTATTTTAAACTGGATAATAAAATTATATATATAGAGGTTATTCATTACATTGCTATCTGTCCTCAATTTATTTACATGTTAAAGTAAATGTAAGCAAATATGGCTCCCTGACTGCTTGTGTTAAACTGTTAGAACGTTGCATGCAATGGACTTTTGTATGCGAGAAGACAATGTTCTAAAGGTAGCGGTCTAAACTACAGTCTATAGTCTATGGGGTTAGACCGAGCATCTAACTCATGTTAAGACTATTATGTTGTCTAAAGTCTTGGAGGGGACGGTTTGTCTTGACTGTCTGGAGCTAGACTCCCAAGTAGAGATATAGATATGTTGCTTGGTGGTGACATATTAGACCGGGACTAAAGCGTGATTGATCAACGAAGTCCGCTTTGAGTTGATCGATCTGCTTTCGACGTTCATTATGCAGTAACCTTAATCCTGAGTAAAAGGACAGCTTCATGTATATGACTTGTGTACTTTGATGTTCCAATGGCTAAAGCATCTCAGAGGTAGTAAGCTTATAGACCGGTTCGTTGGGTGCATGACTTGTATACGATGAAGGATTTATTTACAGATATCAGAATCATAGCTCTATCTTGGATGGGTTCATATCAGAATCATGGAAGAGGAAGAGGCAAAATCAGAAGCAAGCGGCTTCCAGTTCTTCTAATCCTCTTATCTTGGATGGGAAGAAGAAGAAGAAGAATAAGAAGCCCAGGGACCCTAAAAAGTCCAAGTGCTTCCGCTGTGGGAAGGTAGGTCACTTTAAGAAGGCTTGCCGGGAATTACTAGCCGCCAAGGGCAAGGAAGGTAAGGAACTTCACTACTTAGAAGCGTGTTTGATGGAAGAATCGAAAGACACTTAGGTTATTGATTGGGGCACCGCTAATCATGTTTGTGTTTCTATGCAGGGGTTCGTGGAAATGAGAAGTCTACTTGATAGGAGCCTCTTGTTGCGAACTGGAGACGGCAGCTTGGTGGTGGCTGAGGCAGTGGGAGATATTTATCTTTGCTTTGATCAATTTAGGTTTATTTTATTGAAAGACTGTTTTTATGTTCCTAATTTTAGGAGGAACCTTATATCGGTAGCATGTTTAATAAAGGATTCTTATTCAGTTTCTTTTAGTAAAAGAGTTGATATTCACAGAAATAAGTCTTTTATCTGTTCTGGATGGATGGATGGAAACCTATATTTGATCAAACTAAAGATGTATTCACTGTTTGACACCGAATTAATAGATAACTCTAAAAGGTTGAAAGTTTCTCACTCTAACAAGGCGTATCTGACTTGGTCATATTAATCAGGATAGGATTCAAAGATTGGTGAAAGACAGTCCTTTGGAATATCTAGAGGAGATACGTCTTCCCCAATGTGAGTCTTGTCTAGAGGGTAAGATGATGAAGAGGTCTTTTAGAGCTAAGGGTACAAGGGCTCAAGAGCTCTTAGAAATTGTGCACACTGACGTATGTGGCCCCATGAACATCACAGCATGAGGAAGGTTCGAGTATTATGTCTCTTTTATAGATGATTACTCAAGGTATGGATATGTGTATCTGATGCACCGCAAGAGCGAAACCTTTGGCAAGTTCAAAAAGTATCGTGCGGAAGTGGAAAAGCAATTGGATAAATCCGTAAAGACACTTCGATCTGATCGAGGTGGCGAATACCTCTTCGATGAATTTCTAGGACATCTTATAGAGAACGGGATATTATCCCAATTGACTGCACCTGGTACTCTACAATAGAATGGTATAGCTAAAAGGAGAAACAGGACCTTGTTGGATATGGTACAGTCCACGATAAGTTATTCAACGCTGCCATTATCATTTTGGGGATATGCTTTACAAACGGCGTGCTATATTCTAAACCAGGTTCCAAGCAAATCAATTCCCAGAACTCCGTATGAATTGTGGCGTGGTAGGAAGCCCTCCCTTGGACATATGAGAATATGGGGCTGCCCTGCGCATGTACTTGATGGGGATGCGAAGAAGTTGGAATCAAGATCAGAATTATGCATGTTTGTAGGGTATCTAAAGGGAACTAAAGGAGGTCTATTCTATAACCCGAAGGAACAAAAAGTCATTGTCTTAACCCATGCGACATTCTTGGAGGAAAGTCACATGAATGACTTTAAGCCTCGAAGCAAAGTAGTGTTAGAGGAGTTATTGGGTGAAAGAATTGCTCCACAGATTTCGGTCTTGGACGCAAGTCCAAGTTCCGGTGAAGGACCTGCAGACGATCAACAATTTAGGGTACCTCGTCGTAGTGGGAGGGTTTCAAAGAAACCTAATTTCTTCATGTATGATGCTGAGGTATACCAGGCCAAGGCTCATGAGCATGAGGATGATCCGGTCACCAATGATGAAGCTATAAATGATGTTGATTGTAAATCTTGGAAATAGGCTATGAACAATGAGATCGATTCTATGAAATCCAACTCTGTTTAGGAACTTGTAGATTTGCCAGATGGGATAAAACCCATTGGATGCAAATGGGTCTATAAAAGAAAGAAGGATGCGGAAGGGAGAGTGGAAACTTTCAAAGCTAGACTGGTTGCAAAGGGGTACACGCAAAAGGTTGGAATCGATTATGATGAAACCTTGTCACCTGTTGCTATGCTGAAGTCTATCCATATTCTTCTGTCCGTTACTATGGCTCTCGATTATGAGATCTGGCAAATGGATATCAAGACGGCATTCTTGAATGGCCATCTTGAAGAGTGTATCTATATGATACAGCCCAAAGGGTTTGTAGTGAAAGGCCAAGAAAGGAAAGTCTGCAAGTTGCTAAGATCTATTTATGGATTAAAGCAAGCATCCCGCTCATGGAACCAGAGGTTTGATCAAGCGATTAAAACATTTGGTTTTGAGCAGAACGTTGATGAACCCTGTGTTGATAAACGTATTAAGGATGGAAAAGTGGTCTTCCTGATACTCTATGTTGATGATATACTACTCATTGGGAATGATGTTGGGAACTTATCATCGATCAAGCTTTGGTTACACCAAGAGTTTGACATGAAGGACTTGGGAGAAGCTAATTATGTTCTAGGCATTCGTCTCTTCAGAGATCGAAAGAACAAAATGATAGCGTTATCCCAAGCTTCATACATAGATAAAATAATTGACAAATATGCAATGCTAGAGGCAAAGAAAGGCTCACAACCTTCTATTGCCGGTCTAACTCTTTCATTGGATGACTGTCCCAAGACATCGGAAGAAAGAGAGCGTATGAGTAAGGTCCCTTATGCACCTACTGTGGGTAGCCTTATGTACGCTATGCTTTGCACTCGCCCGGATATATGTTTTGCAGTAGGTATGGTGAGTCGATATCAAGCAAGTCTTGGAACTAAGCACTGGCAAGCAGTAAAGCATATACTCAAGTATCTTAAGAGAACGAGGGATTATATGCTGGTGTATTCTGTAGGGGACCTAACACCCGTAGGATACACGGACTGAGTCTTCCAGACTTGCAAGGATTTGAGGAAATCAATATTAGAGGGCATATGGAGACAGGATAAGTAGATGTATGTAAGATCGCGTTTGAGGACAATATTACCGATCTCTTTACTAAGACTTTGGTGACTTGAAGCTTTGAGAGGCACATAGAGGCGACGGGGATGCGTAACATGGCACATCTGCTGGCTTAGGGCAAGTGGAAGATTGTTAGGAAATGCCATAAGCATTAGAGACATTTTGATGTATTTATTTTGAACTGGATAATAAAATTATATATATATAGAGGTTATTCATTGTCCTCAATTTATTTATATGTTAAAGTAAATGTAAGCAAATATGGCTCCCTGACTGCTTGTGTTAAACTGTTAGAACGTTGCATGCAATGGACTTTTGTATGCGAGAAGACAATGTTCTGAAGTTAGCAGTCTAAACTATGGTCTGTAGTCTATGGGGTTAGACCGAGCATCTAACTCATGTTAAGACTATTATGTTGTCTAAAGCCTTGGAGGGGACGGTTTGTCTTGACTGTCTGGAGCTGGACTCCCAAGTAGAGACACAGATATGTTGCTTGGTGGTGACATATTAGACCGGGACTAAAGCGTGATTGATCTACGAAGTCTGCTTTGAGTGGATCGATCTGCTTTTGACGTTCATTGTGCAGTAACCTTAATCCTGAGTAAAAGGACAGCTTCATGTATATGACTTGTGTACTTTGATGTTCCAATGGCTAAAGTGTCTCAGAGGTAGTAAGCTTATAGACTAGTTCGTTGAGTGCATGACTTGTATACGATGAAGGGTTCGTTTACAGATATCGGAATCATAGCTCTAACGAGGAGTTGAGGGTATCCTCTTGAAGGCATTATCCTGAATGTGAAAATGGACAAGGCCTTGGGTCGTCTGCTGGGCGGATGACTTCTTATTCATATATGGTGAATAATCATTTTCTTAATTCGGTAGTATAATAAAACTTTAAGATAGCCTGATCAGTAGGATTAAACAGACTTTGGCCTAAGGCTGATCATGGATATCATATGAGGGTTCTGCGTACATGACAAGGTCATTAGACGATAGTTTGTCACAGGCTTACGTAATACGATATATAATTGGGAGTTCAGTTTCAGGTTTATAGTGGTGTGACTCTGAAATTTGTGATCATATCATTGAGTTGTTCGGTAAAGAATGATGATCATATGGATTTGTGGGAGCCCGATTATATATGTCCAATCAGTCCCTCTACTAGCTCCACATAATTACTTAACGTTTGGCAAATTGATTTGAGTATGCTATTGGCTAGTTTATTATGCATGGATGGTGTTGACATAGGATTAGGATGGTAGATAAGATTCTCTTCGGTTGGTTTCAGATTTTGTTTTGGATAATAGAGTACACAATTATTCGAACTCCAAATAAAGTTGCCATGATTTTATTTGAGATTGGATTGGAGTTGTAGAAAATTATCCATGAGAACAAGAATTTGAAATACAACTGTTTTGTGGATTTTGAAATTTGAAATTTGAAATTTGAAATTTGAATTTGAAATTTGAATTTGAAATTTGAATTTGAAATTCGAATTTAAAATTTGAATTTGAAATTTAAATTTGAAATTTGAAATTTGAAATTGAAATTTTGAATCACAGTCCAAGTGGGATTTGAATTTGTTGTGGTAAATTCACAAGGAATGAAATTCGAATTTGAGTTGGATATGGAGAGGAAAATCTTGTTAGAATCCTACTTGAATTTTGAATCTAAATCCTAACTAAAGATGGACGAAAATTTTGAGGATTATCCTTAATGGATTTTTGGATTTTTGTGGATAAGGTTCAAGAAAAAATTCAAGTTTCAAACCCAGTTGAATTTGGATTCTCTCCTCCCAGATAATGGCCGAATTTTTGGAGTGAATCTCCTAGGAGATTTTCGGTTATTTTGGATAAGGATGAGATAAGATTCAAGCTTGAAAATCCTAGTGGAATTTTGATTCTCCCTTATCCAAAAATGAACAAATTTTTGTGGAGATTTTCTCCTTTGAATTTTCAGATTTTTTGGTTGAAAAAAGGAGATAAAATTCTAGTTAAAATCTTGTTTAGATTTGGATTGGATTTATCCTAAAGTGGCCGAATTTATTGTTGGGATTTTCCCCTTGGAAAATTCAGATTTTGTGCTTATGGATAAGGGAAAATATCTTCTCCTAATCCAATTCGAATTCAGAGAATCACCTCATGTAGGTCTATAAATAGAGGTCCTGCCACTCCAGTTCTCTCAGACTACAGACTCTCAGGTGAGCAGGCTTATTGTTGCACAGCCCACCGTGACAATAAGTTCTTTAGAGATCTGGGTGGTCGAAAGAAGACTAGCAGTGCTAGCATACCGATCGAGGTTCAGAGTGCCCACATACTCAGCCATTCGGGAATTGGAGAATAGTAGAGAAGGCTAGTTGGTTGAAGCCCTCCAGTCATTCTCCTCCTGCAGATTGGCGTCCTTGATGTATGAGTTTTAATTGTTGTTGGTTTGTTGTATATGGCATCATGAGATATTTAACGATCTGAAAAATTTTTATTGTTCCGCTGCGCAACTCTGATACGTTTTTACCGATTTATTTTCCTACAGGTAAAGATGGTGAATCCATGAAACTTGAGAAATATGAGAGGGCATCCAGTCCTTTCTGAAAGAGTAGATGAACTGCAAGTTATGTTAGAGGCTTAGTTGATACCAAATGCTGAGCTAAGACAAAGAATAAAGTAGATGGAACAGAGGTAAGGCCAAGAAGAAGGCCAAACCTCACAAATGGCCACACCTGAACAGGAAGTGCCGTCAGTTGTACCGGAAGAAGTAGTAGAACCCCAACTACAACCTCAGGTCAACCAGGAACCACTATATGAACGATTTCGACGAATGAAGCTGGCGGAGTTCGAGGGCTCCACAAACCCATTAGAAGTAGAAGAGTGGTTATCTTCACTCCATAAGATACTAGAATTTATGGAGTTGAACGATCAAGAAAGGATTATATGTGTGTCCTTTGTTCTGAAGAAGGATGCAAGATTTTGGTGGGATGCTGTCAAGCTAAGAAGGAACGTGGCTACAATGTCATGGGTGGACTTCTTAGAGGAATTTAATCAGAAGTATTATAATCCTGCAATGCTGTGACCCCAACAGAGGGAGTTTGCAAAGTTGAAGCAGGGGGACATAACAGTGATAGAAGTCGGTAATAAGTTTAACCAATTTTCCCGATTATGTCCATACGTTGTCTCCACTAAGAGGGAGAAAATCCAAAAGATGCTGGGAATGTTCCGTCCTGAAATCTCAGCATTAGTGGACAGTGGGTTGACACCGCCCACTATTGTATCTGATTGTGTGAATAGAGCTCTGAGGGCAGAGTATTACCTGGTTAGATAGAAGGAAGAAAAGGAAAAGATTTGGGATGCCAAAAGGAAGGAGAAAGTTTTGACAAGAGCAACCCAAGCTGGATCCCAAGTTGGACAAAGCAACAAGTCGAATCAGAACACTAAGGCCGGACAATCAAGTAATTCTGGCTAGCAGTCACAAGGCAAGAGAAAAGGAAATAATTCTGGAAATAGGAACCAGCAGCAGAGGTTGAACAATAATGCTGGACCTATTGTTCATGACTGCGTGATTTGTGGGAAAAGACATCCAAGCAGATGCAAACTAGCACCAATTGCATGTTTCCAGTGTGGGAAGGATGGCCATTTTGCCAGGAACTATCCTGAAAATAGGCAAAATTTGCAGGGTTCGTTCTAAACATAGCAACAATGTCTCCAAGCATATGTAATCCAGGCAAAGGTTAAAGGTTCTTCAGCTTCAGAGAGGCAGCAAAGACCATAATGCTTACCTCATGCAGATGCTCGAGTTATGGTGTATACTAAGGAAGATGCGAAAGCCGGGACGTCTAATGTAGTGACAGTTTAGTTTTCTGTCGCTAATCATTTGGCGTCTGTTTTATTTGATTTTGGTGCTATGCATTCGTTTATTTCATACCAATTTGTGAACAAGATAGGATATCCAAAAGACAATATGGGTATGACGTTTAGAACAACTTTACCCTTAGGAGAAGTATTGATGTCAAATTATTGGTTGTCTCGTGTGCCAATAATTATGGCAAATAGAGAGTTGTATACAGAATTGATCGTAATGGAGCTTGCAGATTATAATATAATACTAGGAATGGATTTCCTAGGAAAGTATCAAGCCACGATCGATTGCCAGAAGCGGAAGATAATGATCCAACCAAACCGGGAAGATGGATTTGAATATGTCGGTTTGTCACACAAATCGAGGAAGATAATGATCAACTCAATAAAAGCAAGAAGGCTAATGTGACGACCAGAGAATTCTAGCAGTGTAACTTAGTTTAATCTAGGGTTTTCTATGAGTTCTACAAGCAAGAATGTAAAGAAACACTATGTTTGTAATTAGACAAATTATAGTGTTGATAGTAATAAATAGATGTTTTGGAGGAATTAGAATCTCCAAAAATAAGTAGAGAATAAAGTATATGAGTAAGAAAGTGATTTCAGGCCAAAACGCTCAAAAAGGAGTAGTTTCGGTATCCAAACAGTGTAAAGATAAGAATATGGCAAGTCAAAGTAAGAGCACAGTAAGAAAAGTAATTTAGGGTTTTTAAGAGTTTTAAGACAGTATTAGAATAATTTGACAGTACGGATGACTAGACAAGTCCTCCGGTATGTCACCCCAGAAATTTCGTCATCTTCGGTAAAATGATGAAGTATTTTGGGGTCAAAGAAACCAAGAGATTACCCTAGGTAAAACCTAAGGTTACTAAAGGATGAAAAACTTCGTCATTGGTTTTTAGCCCAATGACAGTAGAATAAGGTAAACTGATCGCATAGGAGGCGTCAGAAACCCGCCTACGCGATTTCGGTAAAGTTTAGTTCGGTTTGACTTTTGGTCAAATTTTGACCTATGGATTAATTAGATGACATTATGGATGATGTCATAATTAAGAATAAGACATTAGAAGAAAAAGGGTGGTAGGTAGGATGAATGGCTAAGATTAAAGGTAGGTAAGATCAAGGGCTAAGATTAAGCCAAAAATACAAAGTTGATTTTTTTTAAAAATTTTGTGGATAAGGGCTGAATAGGTCGGTTTTACAGCTGGAAAGACAGCCAAAATAATTATATTTTGACCCCAAAAAGTTTGCAAATAAACCCTTTAAAAGTTACTAAAAAGTCCCTAAAGAAAATTGCTAAAAAGCCCTCCTTTTTGGCCTCTCTTTATAAAAACGTTTTTGGCTACATGAAATCAGAAATTTTTTCTGAAATTACAGCCCCTTTGCTGCCCTTTGAAGCTGTGACTCTTCCCCTCCATTGAGCTTGAGTTTCTTCAAAGTTTGGTGTCAAAATCTTAAGCAAAGTTCTTCCTAAGCAAGTGTTGAGTAACATAGCAAGGTAAGCTTGAAATTTCAAGCTTTTCTTTAGTATTTTGAAGCAAAAATCCGTGGCTATGTTGAGTAGAAAAAAATGAGAAAAGTTTAGTTCAAACTTTGTTGTTTAAGGTTAATTAGTTTGCATCTGTCACGGCCTAAAATTTAGACACGTGACACGGTAGCCAAATCATAATATTAACCCGAGATTTAAGGAAAACATTTATTACAAAAATAACGGGTCAACATTATAATTTAGTTAAGCCTAATTATAAAGTAGCATCATAACCACAAAATAAAATAAAGGAGAAAATAAATGCTTTTTAATGCGGAAGTTAAACACAAAATCGGTTTTCAAAAGAAATTACCAACCATAAAATATTCCCAAGCATGAAATTTGAATAACGTGAAATAAAGTACAAACTTAAAGTCTCATTACATCAGAACGAGAAACAGAAAGAAGAAGATGGAGAAAACGGATAGCATCATCTTCGGTAGTAACGGATATCTCAACGAATTTCGGAACTGCTACCTCCCGCACCTGAAAATAGTCATTTCGAAATCACAAAGAAAAAGGGACGTGAGCGCTGGCTCAGTAGGACAGAAATAAAGGTGGGTTAACAGATAACATTTAAAAATATGGCATAATATTCGTTTCCAAAAATAATCAACAATTTCGTGAAAAAACATTTTTAATACAAGTTTTATTCTGCTGAGGACTTAGCGTAGCTACAATATACGTGCCCCAATATTAAAATAATAAATCATTAAAACAAACTATCATATTATGAGTGAGGACTTATCGTAGTTATAATATACGTGCCCCGTATTTGAATTATCCTAGATCATCTCGTTACGGTCTAAATAGGCCGAACGGCCCTGCGCAGGTTTAGGGACCTTCCCCTATGGCGTCAACTTTGGGACGCACGCATCATTTACAATGATCGTGAACTAGAGCTCAATTATGTTCACCGGATTATTCAAAAGATGGTATTTACCAAGTTATATTATGCCATAAATCAAAACACGTTTTAAAATACACATTTAATTACCAAATACGTTGCATGCGTTTATTTCATCAAAAACAATATAATAATTTCGTAAACTAAAAACAGCATGCCATTGATAAAACAGGGAAATTTAAAACACTTGACTACTCCCAAAAAAGGCTAGAACGTCCTACCTCGATTATCGCACAAGCGTTACGATAAGGTGATCCACAAATCCAGCAAGAACATCAAATAAGTCCTATAATCACAACATATGATTAGTCTACGTCTAGACATAATCATCCAATCATTTTAGTGTGCCACAAAAGATTTTAAAACGTTTAATAAACATTTGGGATTTAAAATTTGTGAAAAACTCTAAGTTAGGATATTTCTGGTCATGGGCAGACTGACCTAGGCTGATTGTAAAATCAATATCAATTCATTTTTAATCCCAAAAATTCTAAATTTTTAATATGTTAAACTAGACATCCGTCGCTTTAATTCCATATAATTTTTATTATTTTTAGACATCATTTGATCATTCAACTAGGCCAAAAACCGAGGGTTGTTTTCAGGCATAAAAATCTGGGTTTCAGTTTCGGTTCAAAACCTGGCAGTTCTGTCCGCCTATTTTAGAAAAATATTTTGGCTAGATAAACGGATGAGTTTGGTTCTGAAATTTTGTAGGCATTTAGGGGACATCTTGAATTTAATTTTATGCTCAAGAATCACTCAAAAATCTTTTTTAAAACTCAAGTTATGGCTGACACAAATTTACTGTTCATATGGTAATTTTCCAGATTTCCGTTTTTCTGTGTCCGAATTTCGATTAGCCTCAAACCGATTCAATTTTCATCCAATGATCACGAAATTTTATTGAAAACCTTATTTATATGTCATTAACACAACCCAAGAATCAAATTGGCAAAAATCATAAAATTTACACATGTGATAATAGGGTTTTTGAAAGGGAACAAAGAGGCAAAATTTTTAGGGTTTGAGAGAGAGATTCACACCTTGTTTGTGCTGCACTATTTTTGATGCTTGGTCTCCTTTTTGGCTGAATTTGTGTGAGTGTTGGAGTCTTCAAAACAGTAGGGAAAAGAGTGGGGAAAACCATATAAAATTTCGGATTTGAAATCAAAAGGAAAAGGAAGGAAAAAAAAATTTTGATTTCTCACCTTGTTTTTGTGTCAAGGATTGTTGAATTTTTGAGCTGCCTTTTGGTAAGTTTTGTTTGCTGTTTTTGTTAGGAAATGCCCTAAGTATTAGAGACATTTTGATGCATTTATTTTGAACTGGATAATAAAATTATACATAGAGGTTATTCATTACATTGCTATCTGTCCTTGTCTTATTTACCTGTTAAAGTAAATGTAAGCAAATATGGCACACTGACTGCTTGTGTTAAAACTGTTAGAATGTTGCATGCAATGGACTTTTGTATGCGAGAAGACAATGTTCTAAAGTTAGCAGTCTAAACTATGGTCTGTAGTCTATGGGGTTAGACCGAGCATCTAACTCATGTAAAGACTATTATGTTGTCTAAAGCCTTAGAGGGGAGGGTTTGTCTTGACTATCTGGAGCTGGACCCCCAAGTAAAGACATGGATATGTTACTCGGTGGTGACATATTAGACCGGGACTAAAGTGTGCTTGATCTACGTAGTCCGCTACGTAGCCCGATTATATATGTCCAATCAGTCCCTCTACTAGCTCCACATAATTCCTTAACGTTTGGCAAATTGATTTGTGTATGCTATTGGCTAGTTTATTATGCATGGATGGTGATCACATAGGATTAGGATGGTAGACAAGATTCTCTCCGGTTGGATTCAGATTTTGTTTTGGATAATAGAGTACACAATTATTCGAACTCCAAATAAAGTTGCCATGATTTTATTTGAGATTGGATTGGAGTTGCAGAAAATTATCCATGAGAACAAGAATATGAAACACAACCGTTTTGTTGAATTTGAAATTTGAATTTTGAAATTTGAATTTTGAATTTTGAATTTGAATTTTGAATTTGAAATTTGAATTTGAAATTTGAATTTGAAATTTGAAATTTGAAATTTAAATTTGAAATTTGAAATTTGAAATTTGAAATTTGAAATTTGAAATTTGAAATTTGAAATTTGAATTTGAAATTTGAATTTGAAATTTGAAATTCAAATTTTGAATCACAGTCCAAGTAGGATTCGAATTTGTTGTGGAAAATCCACAAGGTTTGAAATTCGAATTTGAGTTGGATTTGGAGAGGATAATCTTGTTAGAATCCTACTTGAATTTTGAATCCAAATCCCTAAAAATAAGGGACGAAATTTTGAGGATAATCCTCAAGCAAATTTCGGTTTTTGTGGATAGGATTCAAGGGAAAATTCAAGTTTCAATCCTAGTTGAATTTGGATTCTCTCCTTCCCTGAAAAGTGGCCGAAATTAGGGAGAAAATCTCCTAGGAAATTCGGTTATTTTGGATAAGGTTGAGATGAGATTCAAGCTTGAAAATCCTAGTGGAATTTTTGATTCTCCCTTATCTATAATGGCCGAAACTTTTGTTGAGATTTTCTCCAAGAAAAATTCGGATTTTTTGGTTGAAAAAGGGAGATAAAATTCTAGTTAAAATCTTGGTTAGATTTGGATTGGATTTATCCTAAGAAAAACCGAATTTTTTGTGGAGATTCTCCCTTGGAAAAATTCGGATTTTTATGGTTAAGGATAAGGGAAAATATCTTTTCCTAATCCAATTCAAATTCAGAGAATCACCTCATGCAGGTCTATAAATAGAGGTCCTGCCACTCCAGTTCTCTTAGACCACAGACTCTCAGGTGAGCAGGCTTATTGTTGCACAGCTCATCGTGATAATAAAGTTCTTTAGAGATCTGGGTGGTCGGAAGAAGACTAGCAGTGCTGGCATACCGATCGAGGTTTAGAGTGCCCACACACTCAGCCATTCGGGAATTGGAGAATAGTAGAGAAGGCTAGTTGGTTGAAGCCTCCGGTCATTCTCCTCCTGCAAGATTGGCGTACTTGAGGTATGAGTTTTAATTGTTGTTGGTTTATTGTATATGGCATCATGAGATATTTAACGATCTAAAAATTTTTATTGTTCCGCTGCGCCACTCTGATACGTTTTTACCGATTTATTTTCCTACAATTGGTATCAGAGCCATCTCATGACTATGCCATGTGCATAAATTAGACAATTACTTAGTCTTTTTATTTATGTATGGATTTAATATTTAGAGAGTGGCATTCTAGGGTTCCTTTATGTTGTTATCATGGATTATGTATAAAGTATGTGGTTATTTTAATTTTTTGAATTATTATAAGCATGCTTGTTTATACCGGTTATGGTTCCTTAGAATTTAGAAAAATTGTATCTAGGAATTTTTTATGTAACCATGGGAGCAGTTTATTAACACTGTAATTTTCCCATGGATTTTAATTTTTTGTCTCTTAGAATTTTACGGTTAGAATTTTGTACACCGGAAACGGTATAGGAATTTTTATGTAATTATTCTTGGAGGAGATTGAAGATTGAAGACCGTAATTTATTTTTCCAAAAAAATTAAATTTGATTTAAAGTTTGAAATTTTGATTGTGTGGAAAATTTCAATTTAATTGGGATTCAAATTAATTTTTGGATATCCTAATAGGTAAATTGGAATATGACACGAAAATCGAGACACGACCCCTCGGGATAGGCCGACGAACCTTGGTGGGGCTGCAGCCCCTGCCCTCAGGCAGGATGGGGCTGCGGCAGCCCCTGTGCAGGCCCACACCACCCCGGCCGCAGGCTTGTCCTGCAGCCAAGGGTGGCTGCGGCCTGCCCAAGGGTGGCCGCAGCCTGCCCAAGGCTGGCCGCAGCCTGGGCCTGCAGCCTGGCGCTGGAGGCTTGGCCTGCAACCCGGCAGGGCTGCACAAGGGGCAGCCGTGGGCTGCCAGCCCCTCCGGGGTTGGTGGCTGCCCACGGCGGCTGCCGCCTACGGGGGCGGCGGTCCGACGGTCCAAAAATCAGAAAATTTTGATTTTTAAATTTGAGATTTAATTTTAAATCATGTTTAAAAATATGTAATTAAAAATTTGAATTTTTTGAAATTACATATTATTACACATGATGTTTAAAATTGTTTAAAATTTAAATTTGAAATTTGAATTTGGAATTTGAATTTGAAATTTAAATTTTTGGATATTTAAATTTTAAATAATTCATGGGATGAGAAATAAATGGAGAGGCTACATAAAGAAGGATACAAGAAGACGGAACAAAATTCAAGACCCAAAGAATGTTTTGGATGGAATTTTGTAATCTTTATTTTCTTTGTTTTAGGATGGAACCATAGCTTGGTTATTCTGTCAATTATGTTTCTGTGATATGTCATGGATGTATAAATATGTATTGATGGATGCTTTGTATGCATATTTGATAACATGTCATATAGGATAGGTGAGTGCTGCTCATACTATATTGATCATACATAATTTGTCAAAACTTGCATGTTTTTTTCAAAATATTGAGTGGGAGAGGGTTTCAAACAAAACCCACGGCCTCCATTGTTGATCCATATGTGAAAGCATGGTAACGCCTCGCGTCAGTTCTGCCCTGACCACACCCCTCAGTAGGTGTTTACCGCCACCGGTATACTAGATTGGATCTCCTATGTGGAAAACGTGTTCGGGTGCGATCCTATTCATGACCACCCCTCGGTGGCTTGGTAGGACGTGGATCGGGCTACGTAAACAATGGTTATACACTCAATACTCGTTTAGTTATTAACCTTCCCTAGAAGCTCTGTTAACTAAACTGGTGGCCAAATAAGCGGTTATTAATATATGTCTTAACCTTGGAGGATTTAAGGTAACATATATTAATTGGACGGGGTCCATGTTCCGGCTATTTGTTTTCATGACCACCCCTCGGTGGCTTGGGGCAATAGGTGCTGAGAATTACCGTTGCAATGCTACATGTTTTTCAAGTTTCATGTAGGAACATACTTGTATGTTTTATTTGCTAAATTATCTGTATATTTGCTTGGGTTTTGTAATGATGTCTAGTATAATTTTATTTCAGTTCAAAATGTCACCGACACCCCTCATTTCAATACTTACTGAAAATAAGTTGAATGGCGATAATTATAAAGACTGGAAAAGAAATCTATTAATAGTTCTCAGCTGCGAGAGACACAAGTTCGTACTGGACGAACCATGCCCACCTGGGCCCAAACCTGACACACCACTTGAGGAGGTCCCGGCTGCCTATAATCGTTGGAGAGAATCCAATGAAATAGCTCGATGCTACATCCTTGCTAGCATGACGAGTGCTTTAAAAAAGCAGCATGAGACTTATCAAGTTGCTGGGGAGATCATGGACAATTTGGAGGACATGTTCGGAGGCCAAGAAAAATTGGCTCGACAGTCCGCTATTACCAGCATTATGAACTCCAAGCAAAAGGCGGGTACTCCGGTGAAGGACCATATGATCACTCTAATGGGATTCTTCGCTAAGGCTGCCGAGAATGGTGCTGAGTTGGACTACAACACCCAGATCGAAATGGTGTTCAAGACTCTGTCTAAAGATTTTGTGGGGTTTAAGGCCGCATACAATCTGGAGACAAAGGAGTTAGGACTAACCGAGCTCATGAAGCAACTACAGGCTTATGAGCGGATGATCAGGGATGAGGATGCGGTCCGACCTAAAGGAGAGGCCAATTTGGCGGAATCTTCCAATCCCTCACGGAAGAGGAAGAGGCCAAATAAGAAGCAAGTGGCTTCTAGTTCTTCTAATCCTCCTGTCTCGGACGGGAAGAAGAAGAAGAAGAACAAAAAGCCAAAGGACCCTAAAAAGTCCAAATGCTTTCATTGTGGGAAGGTAGGTCACTTCAAGAAGGCTTGCCGGGAATTCCTAGCCGCCAAGGGCAAGGAAGGTAAGGAACTTCATTACTTAGAAGCGTGTTTGGTGGAAGAATCGAAAGACACTTGGGTCATTGATTCGGGCGCCACTAATCATGTTTGTGTTTCTATGCAGGGGTTCGTGGAAACGAGAAGTCTACATGATAGGAGCCTCTCGTTGCGGACTGGAGATGGTAGCTTTGTGGTGGCTGAAGCAGTGGGAGATGTTCACCTTTATTTTGATCAATTTAGGTTTATTTTATTGAATGACTGTTTTTATGTTCCTAATTTTAGGAGGAACCTTATATCGGTAGCTTGTTTAATAAAGGATTATTATTCAGTTTCTTTTAGTAAAAGAGTTGATATTCATAGAAATAAGTCTTTTATCTATTCTGGATGGATGGATGGAAACCTATATTTTGATCAGACCAAAGATGTACTCACTGCTTGACACTGAATTAATTGATAACTCTAAAAGGTTGAAAGTTTCTCACTCTAACAAGGTGTATCTTTGGCATTTAAGACTTGGTCATATTAATCAGGATAGGATTCAAATATTGGTGAAAGACGGTCCTCTGGAATCTCTGGAGGAGGTACGACTTCCCCAATGTGAGTCTTGTCTAGAGGGTAAGATGACTAAGACGTCTTTTGGAGCTAAGGGTACAAGGGCTCAGGAGCTCTTAGAAATTGTGCACACTGACGTATGTGGCCCCATGAACGTCACAGCACGAGGAGGGTTCGAGTATTATGTCTCTTTTATAGATGATTACTCGAGGTATGGATATGTGTATCTGATGCACTGCAAGAGCGAAACCTTTGACAAGTTCAAAGAGTATCGTGCGGAAGTGGAAAGCAATTGGATAAATCCCTAAAGACACTTCGATCTGATCAAGGTGGCGAATATCTCTCCGATGAATTTCTAAGACATCTTGTAGAGAACGGGATTTTATCCCAATTGACTACACCTGGTACTCCACAACAGAATGGTGTAGCCAAAAGGAGAAACAGGACCTTATTGGATATGGTACGGTCCATGATGAGTTATTCAACGCTGCCATTATCATTTTGGGGATATGCTTTACAAACGGTATGCTATATTCTGAACCAAGTTCCGAGCAAATCAATTCCTAGAACTCCGTATGAATTGTGGCGTGGCAGGAAGCCCTCCCTTGGACATATGAGTATATGGGGCTGCCCGGCACATGTACTGGATGGGGATGCGAAGAAGTTGGAACCTAGATCAGAATTGTGCATGTTTGTATGGTATCCAAAAGGAACTAAAGGAGGTTTGTTCTATAACCCGAAGGAACAAAAAGTCATTGTTTCAACCCATGCGACATTCTTGGAGGAAAGTCACATGAATGACTTTAAACCTCGAAGCAAAGTAGTGCTAGAGGAGTTATCGGGTGAAAGAACTGCTCCACAGATTTCGGTCTTGGACGCAAGTCCGAGTTCCAGTGAAAGACCTGCAGACAATCAACAATTTAGGGTGCCTCGTCATAGTGGGAGGGTTTTTAAGAAACCTAATTTCTTCATGTATGATGCTGAGGTATACCAGGCCGAGGCTCATGAGCATGAGGAAGATCCGGTCACATATGATGAAGCTGTAAAGGATGTTGATTCTAAATCTTGGAAACAGGATATGAACAATGAGATGGATTCTATGAAATCCAACTCTGTTTGGGAACTTGTAGATTTGCCAGATGGGATAAAACCCATTGGATGCAAATGGGTCTACAAAAGAAAGAAGGATGCGGAAGGGAGAGTGAAAACTTTCAAAGCTAGACTGGTTGCAAAGGGATACACGCAAAAGGCTGGAATCGATTACGAGGAAACCTTTTCGCCTGTTGCTATGCTGAAGTCTATCCGTATTCTTCTGTCCATTACTGCGGCTCTCGATTACGAGATCTGGCAAATGGATGTCAAGACGGCATTCTTGAATGGCCATCTTGAAGAGTGTATCTATATGATACAGCCCGAAGGGTTCGTAGCGAAAGGCCAAGAAAGGAAAGTCTGCAAGTTGCTTAGATCCATTTATGGATTAAAGCAGGCATCCCGCTCATGGAACCAGAGGTTTGATCAAGCGATTAAGACATTTGGTTTTGAGCAGAACGTTGATGAACCTTGTGTTTATAAACGTATTAAGGATGGAAAAGTGGTCTTTCTGATACTCTATGTCAATGATATACTACTCATTGGGAATGATGTAGGGAACTTATCATCGGTCAAGCTTTGGTTACACCAACAGTTTGACATGAAGGACTTGGGAGAAGCTAATTATGTTCTAGGCATTCGTCTCTTCAGAGATCGAAAGAACAAAATGATAGCGTTATCCCAAGCTTCATACATAGATAAAATAATTGACAAATATGCAATGCTAGAGGCAAAGAAAGGCTCACAACCTTCTATTGCCGGTCTAACTCTTTCATTGGATGACTGTCCCAAGACATCGGAAGAAAGAGAGCGTATGAGTAAGGTCCTTATGCATCCACTGTGGGTAGCCTTATGTACGCTATGCTTTGCACTCGCCCGGACATATGTTTTGTAGTAGGTATGGTGAGTCGATATCAAGCGAATCCTGGAACCAAGCACTGGCAAGCAGTAAAGCATATACTCAAGTATCTTAAGAGAACGAGGGATTATATGCTGGTGTATTCTGGAGGGGACCTAACATCCATAGGATACACGGACTCAGACTTCCAGACTTGTAAGGATTCGAGGAAATCGACATCTGGATCAGTGTTTTTACTCAGAGGAGGCGCCATTGTGTGGAGGAACGTGAAGCAGGGCTGCACAGCTGACTCTACTATGGAGGCTGAGTATGTGGCTACGGCTGAGGCATCTAAAGAAGCGGTTTGGCTCCGCAAGTTCTTTAGAGACCTTGAGGTCATTCCGGGTGTTGACAAGCCTATCACACTTTACTGTGATAATACAGGGGCTATTGCCAACACAAGGGAATCTCGGCACCACAAGAGGACCAAGCACATCGATCGGAGATATCATATTATTAGAGGGCATGTGGAGACAGGACAAGTGGATGTATGTAAGATCGCGTCCGAGGACAACATCGCTGATCCCTTTACTAAGACTTTGGTGGCTAGAAGCTTTGAGGGGCATGTAGAGGCGATGGGGATGCGTAACATGGCACATCTGCTGGCTTAGGGCAAGTAGGAAATTGTTAGGAAATGCCCTAAGTATTAGAGACATTTTGATGTATTTATTTTTAACTGGATAATAAAATTATACATAGAGGTTATTCATTACATTTCTATCTGTCCTTGTCTTATTTACATGTTAAAGTAAATGTAAGCAAATATGGCTCACTGACTGCTTGTGTTAAAACTGTTAGAACGTTACATGCAATGGACTTTTGTATGCGAGAAGACAATGTTCTAAAGTTAGCAGTCTAAACTATGGTCTGTAGTCTATGGGGTTAGACCGAGCATCTAACTCATGTAAAGACTATTATGTTGTCTAAAGCCTTAGAGGGGAGGGTTTGTCTTGACTGTCTGGAGCTGGACTCCGAAGTAAAGACATGGATATGTTACTCGGTGGTGACATATTAGACCGGGACTAAAGTGTGATTGATCTACGTAGTCCGCTATGAGTGGATCAATCTGCTTTTGACGTTCATTGTGCAATAACCTTAATCCTGAGTAAATGAACTACTTCATGTATATGACTTGTGTACTTTGATGTTTCAATGGCTAAAGCATCTCAGAGGTAGTAAGCTTATAGACCGGTTCGTTGGGTGCATGACTTGTATACGATGAAGGGTTTGTTTGCAGATATCGGAATCATAGCTCTGAGGAGTTAAAGGTATCCTCTTAAAGGCATTATACTGAATGTGAAAATGGACAAGGCCTTGGGTCGTCTGCTGGGCGGATGACTTCTTATTCACATATGGTGAATAATCATTTTCTTGATTCGGTAGTATAATGAAACTTTAAGATAGCCTGATCAGTAGGATTAAACAGATTTTGACCTAAGGCTGATCATGGATATCATATGAGGGTTTTGCATATATGACAAGGTCATTGGATAGTAGCTCGTCACAGGCTTACGTAATACAGTATATAATTAGGAGTTCAGTTTCAGGTTTATAGTGGTGTGACTCTGAAACTAATGATCATATGATTGAGTTGTTCGGTAAAGAATGATGATCATATGGAATCACGGGACCCCGATTATATATGTCCAATCAGTCCCTCTACTAGCTCCACATAATTCCTTAACGTTTGGCAAATTGATTTGTGTATGCTATTGGCAAGTTTATTATGCATGGATGGTGATCACACAGGATTAGGATGGTAGACAAGATTCTCTCCTGTTGGATTCAGATTTTGTTTTAGATAATAGAGTACACAATTATTCGAACTCCAAATAAAGTTGCCATGATTTTATTTGAGATTGGATTGGAGTTGTAGAAATTATCCATGAGAACAAGAATATGAAACACAACCGTTTTGTGGAATTTGAAATTTGAATTTTGAAATTTGAAATTTGAATTTTGAAATTTGAAATTTGAATTTTGAATTTGAAATTTGAATTTGAAATTTGAAATTTGAAATTTGAAATTTGAATTTGAAATTTGAAATTCAAATTTTGAATCACAGTCCAAGTAGGATTCGAATTTGTTGTGGAAAATCCACAAGGTTTGAAATTCGAATTTGAGTTGGATTTGGAGAGGATAATCTTGTTAGAATCCTACTTGAATTTTGAATCCAAATCCCAACAAATAAGGGACGAAATTTTGAGGATAATCCTCAAGCAAATTTCGGTTTTTATGGATAGGATTCAAGAGAAAATTCAAGTTTCAATCCTAGTTGAATTTGGATTCTCTCCTTCCCTGAAAAGTGGCCGAAATTAGGGAGAAAATCTCCTAGGAAATTCGGTTATTTTGGATAAGGTTGAGATGAGATTCAAGCTTGAAAATCCTAGTGGAATTTTTGATTCTCCCTTATCCATAATGGCCGAAACTTTTGTTGAGATTTTCTCCAAGAAAAATTCGTATTTTTTGGTTGAAAAAGGGAGATAAAATTCTAGTTAAAATCTTGTTTAGATTTGGATTGGATTTATCCTAAGAAAAACTGAATTTTTTGTGGAGATTCTCCCTTGGAAAAATTCGGATTTTTATGGTTAAGGATAAGGGAAAATATCTTTTCCTAATCCAATTCAAATTCAGAGAATCACCTCATGCAAGTCTATAAATAGAGGTCCTGCCACTCCAGTTCTCTTAGACCACAGACTCTCAGGTGAGCAGGCTTATTGTTGCGCAGCTCATCGTGATAATAAAGTTCTTTAGAGATCTGGGTGGTCGGAAGAAGACTAGCAGTGCTAGCATACCGATCGAGGTTCAGAGTGCCCACACACTCAGCCATTCGGGAATTGGAGAATAGTAGAGAAGGCTAGTTGGTTAAAGCCTCTGGTCATTCTCCTCCTGCAAGATTGGCGTCCTTGAGGTATGAGTTTTAATTGTTGTTGGTTTATTGTATATGGCATCACGAGATATTTAACGATCTAAAAATTTTTATTGTTCCGCTGCGCCACTCTGATACGTTTTTATCGATTTATTTTCCTACAGTTTTGGGTGTGTTTTGGGAGAGAAAATTCAGAGAGGAGAGAGGGGAAAGCTGGCCGAATTTTTGAGGGTGAAAGGAAGGGTGAATGAGAGTTAAAAGGGGTTTTTATACTAGGTTTTTCTTTCCCTTTCTCTTCCTTGTTTGGCCGAAAATTGTAAGGGGCAAAAGGGAAAGTTTTTGTGCTGTTTTGAGGCTAGGGTTTTCTCTCTTATTTCCCTTTAGGTGGCCAAAATTATCCCTTAGTTTTTAAGGGAAAATAATTTGAATTTTGATTGAGTTTTGATTTAGCTTTTAATTCAATAAAATCTCCTTTATTTCCTACACTTTATGGCCAAATTTCTTCTTTATATCTAAGGAATGAAATTTGAATTTGAATCCTCCTTGGATTTGTAGAATTTAAATTTTAAATTAAATCCCAAGTGATGGCCGAATATTTTAGGGTTTCTTTTTGAAGTTCAAATTGTTGACTTTTTGAGCGGAATTTGACTAGAAAACCAACCTAGGGTTTCCAAAAGGATTTATAATTAATTTTTGGCACACTAATTCTTTTTAAATTATATATTGACCCTTAAATAAAATTTAAGGCGTCACAGCATCATAGTTAAAGAGTAATTTAGAAGCTTGAAACAAGAATTTTTTTCATGTTAGTTTTATGAGGAACCCGTGACTAAGTGTATGGGTTCAAGAAATTTAAAGTTTGGTTTAATTAAATTGTTGTTTTAAAGTGTGATTTGATATATAAAACAACTAGAAAGAAAATTTGAAAGCTTAAAACCAAAGTTGGATTCGGTTTGTTTCAAGAAAAACCATGTATGTTACCAGGGTTTGGAAAGAATTTTGAGTTGGTTTTGGTTAATTTAAACATGTGTTTTGATGTGTAAAATGTTTAGAAAGAAAAGTTAAAAAGTTTGAAACAAAATTTTGTAAAAGTTTTCTAAAAAGGAACCATGTATACCTAGTGTGAAGAACATGTAAAAAAAAATCATGTGATTTAGTGTTGTGGTTAGTTAGAATGATGTAGAATATAAACTTGTGTAAGTGGTTGTATTGAAAACCAAAGCTTGGTGAGGGTATAGCATAAAACCCATGGCATCCAAGTGAGATTTCAATAAGAATTTTATTTGGTTTTGGTATTGAATATGCCTTAAAAACCAAGAAGAAAAGTAAGAGAAAGAATGTTTGAAAGAAAGGAAGTTTTGGTGTTGGAAACCTGAACTAAAACCATGGCCTAAGTGATTGAAAAATAAAGACTTTGTGTGTGTTTTGTACATTGAGAATGTGGAAAGTTTTTACGTAAAAGTTTAGAAACTTTTGCGTAAAATAGGCCTCTTGTATAGTATGTGGCAGGTTTAGATTATGATAGATGGTTTTGATGCGTTTCCTAAACGTTGGAAACCTAAAATTTAAGCGGAAATGCTGTCGAAATTTTTAAAACGGCATTAAGGGCATTTCAGGAAATGAGTGATAAAAATATGCTCGAAAATGAATGTAGGAAAATAAATCGGTAAAAACGTATCAGAGTGGTGCAGCAGAACAACAAAAATTTTTAGATCGTTAAATATCTCATGATGCCATATACAACAAACCAACAACAATTAAAACTCATACCTCAAGGATGCCAATCTGCAGAAGGAGAGTGACCGGAGGGCTCCAACCAACTAGCCTTCTCTACTATTCTCCAATTCCCGAATGACTGAGTGTGTGGGCACTCTGAACCTCGATCGGTATGGTAGCACTGCTAGTCTTCTTCTGACCACCCAGATCTCTAAAGAACTTATTGTCATGGTGAGTTACGCAATAATAAGCCTGCTTACTGAGAGTCTGTGGTCTGAGAGAACTGAAGTGGCAGGACCTTTATTTATAGACCTGCATGAGGTGATTCTCTGAATTTGAATTGGATTAGGAAAAGATATTCTCTCTTATTCACAAGCACAAAATCCGAATTTTCCAAGGGAAAAATCCCAATAATAAATTTGGCCACTTTAGGATAAATCCAATCCAAATCTAAACAAGATTTTAACTAGAATTTTATCTCCCATTTTCAACCAAAAAATTTGAAAATTCAAAGGAGAAAATCACCACAAAATTTCAGCCACTTTTGGATAAGGGAGAATAAAAATTCTACTAGGATTTTCAAGCTTGAATCTTATCTCATCCTTATCCAAAGTAACTGAAAATCTCCTAGGAGATTCACTTCAAAAACTCGGCCATTATCTGGGAGGAGAGAATCCAAATTCAACTGGGATTGAAACTTGAATTTTTCCTTGAACCTTATCCATAAAAAACCGAAAAATCCATTGAGGATAATCCTCAAAATTTTCGTCCATCTTTGGTTAGGATTTGGATTCAAAATTCAAGTAGGATTCTAACAAGATTTTCCTCTCCATATCCAACTCAAATTCGAATTTCATTCCTTGTGGATTTACCACATCAAATTCGAATCCCACTTGGACTGTGATTCAAAATTTGAATTTCGAATTTCAAATTCGAATTTCAAATTTCAAATTTCAAATTCGAATTCCAAATTCAAATTTCAAATTCGAATTCCAAATTCAAATTTCAAATTCGAATTCCAAATTCAAATTTCAAAATCAAATTTCAAATTCAAATTTCAAATTTCAAATTTCAAAATCCACAAAACAATTGTATTTCAAATTCTTGTTCTCATGGATAATTTTCTACAACTCCAATCCAATCTCAAATAAAATCATGGCAATTTTATTTCGAGTTCGAATAATTGTGTACTCTATTATCCAAAACAAAATCTGAATCCAATCGGAGGGAATCTTGTCTACCATCTTAATCCTATGTCAACACCATCCATGCATAATATAAACTAGCCAATAGCATACACAAATCAATTTTGCCGAACGTTAAGGAATTATGTGGAGTTTGTAGAGGGACTGATTGGACATATATAATCGGGCTCACGTAAATCTATATGATCATCATTCTTTACCGAACAACTCAATCATATGATCATTAATTTCAGAGTCACACCACTATAAACCTGAAACTGAACTCCCAATTATATACCATATTACGTAAGCCTGTGACAAGCTATCGTCCAATGATCTTGTCATGTATGCAGAACCCTCATATGATATCCATGATCAGCCTTAGGCCAAAGTCCGTTTAATCCTACTGATCAGGCTATCTTAATGTTTCATTATACTACCGAATTAAGAAAATGATTATTCACCATATGTAAATAAGAAGTCATCCGCCCAACAGACGACCCAAGGCCTTATCCATTTTCACATTTAGTATAATGCCTTTAAGAGGATACCCATAACTCCTTATTAGAGTTATGATTCCGATATCTGTAAATGAACCCTTCATCGTATACAAGTCATGCACCCAACGAACCGGTCTATAAGCTTACTACCTCTGAGACACTTTAGCCATTGGAACATCAAAGTACATAAGTCATATACATGAAGCTATCTTTTTACTCAGGATTAAGGTTACTGCACAATGAGCGCCAAAAGCAGACCGATCCACTCAAAGAGGACTTCGTAGATCAATCACGCTTTAGTCCCAGTCTAATATGTCACCACCAAGCAACATATCTATGTCTCTACTTGGGAGTCCAACTCCAGACAGTCAAGACAAACCGTCCCCTCCAAGGCTTTAGACAACATAATAGTCTTAACATGAGTTAGATTCTCGGTCTAACCCCATAGACTACAGACCATAGTTTAGACTGCTTACTTTAGAATATTGTCTTCTCGCTTACAAAAGTCCATTGCATGCAACGTTCTAACAGTTTAACACAAGCAGTCAGGGAGCCATATTTGCTTACATTTACTTTAACATGTAAATAAAACGAGGACAGATAGTAATATAATGAATAACCTCTATATATAATTTTATTATCCAGTTCAAAATAAATACATCATAATGTCTCTAATGCTTAGGGCATTTCCTAACAATCTCCCACTTACCCTAAGCCAGCAGATGTGCCATGTTACACAACCCCATCACCTCTACGTGCCTCTCAAAGCTTCTAGCCATCAAAGTCTTAGTAGAGGGATCGTCAATGTTGTCTTCAGACCCGATCTTACATACATCTGCTTATCCTGTCTCCACGTGCCCTCTAATGTCGACTTCCTCAAATCCTTGCAAGTCTGGAAGACTCAGTCCGTATATCCTACGGGTGTTAGGTCCCCTCCAGAATACACCAGCATATAATCCCTCATTCTCTTAAGATACTTGAGTATATGCTTTACTGCTTGCCAGTGCTTGGTTCCAGGATTCACTTGATATCGACTCACCATACCTACTGCCAAACATATGTCCTGGCGTATGCAAAGCATAGCGTACATAAGGCTACCCACAGCAGATGTATAAGGGACCTTACGTATATGCTCCCTTTCTTCCGATGTCTTTGGACAGTCATCCAATGAAAGAGTTAGACCGGCAATAGAAGGTTGTGTACCTTTCTTTGCCTCTTGCATTGCATATTTGTCAATTATTTTATCTATGTATGAAGCTTGGGATAACGCTATCATTTTGTTCTTTCGATCTCTGAAGAGACGAATGCCTAGAACATAATTAGCTTCTCCCCGAGTCCTTTGTGTCAAACTGTTGGTGAAACCAAAGCTTGACTGATGATAAGTTCCCTACATCATTCCCAATGAGTAGTATATCATCGACATAGAGTTTCAGAAAGACCACTTTTCCATTCTTAATACGTTTATAAACAAAGGGTTCATTAACGTTCTGCTCAAAACCAAATGTCTTAGTCACTTGATCAAACCTCTGGTTCCATGAGCAGGATGCTTGGTTTAATCCATAAATGGATCTAAGCAACTTGCAGACTTTCCTTTCTTGGCCTTTCACTACAAACCTTTCAGGCTATATCATATAGATACACTCTTTAAGATGGCCATTCAAGAATGCCGTCTTGACATCCAATTGCTAGATCTCGTAATCGAGAACCGTAGCAACGGACAGAAGAGTACGAATAGACTTCAGCATAGGAACAGGCGAAAAGGTTTCATCATAATCAATTCTAGCTTTTTGCGTGTACCCCTTTACAACCAGTCTAGCTTTAAAAGTTTCCACTCTCCCTTCCGCATCCTTCTTTCTTTTGTAGACCTATTTGTATTCAATGGGTTTTATCCCATCCAGCAAATCTATAACTTCCCAAACAAGAGTTGGATTTCATAGAATCCATCTCATTGTTCATAGCTTGTTTCCAAGATTTAGAATCAACATCATTTATAGCTTCATCATAGGTGACCGGATCATCCTCATGCTCATGAGCCTCAGCCTGGTATACCTCAGCATCATACATGAAGAAATTAGGTTTTTTCAAAACCCTCCCACTATGATGAGGCATCCTAAATTGTTAATCGTCTGCAGGTCTTTCATCGGAACTCGGACTTGCGTCCATGACCGAAATCTGTGAAGCAGTTCTTTCACCCAATAACTCCTCTAGCACCACTTTGCTTCGAGGCTTAAAGTCATTGATGTGACTTTCCTCTAAGAATGTCGCATGGGTTGAAACAATGACTTTTTATTCCTTCGGGTTATAGAATAGACCTCCTTTAGTTCCCTTTGGATACCCTACAAACATGCATAATTCTAATCTTGGTTCCAACTTCTTCGCATCCCCATCCAGCACATGTGTCGGGCAGCCCCATATTCTCATATGTCCAAGGGAGGGCTTCCTACCATGCCACAATTCATACGGAGTTCTGGGAATTGATTTGCTTGGAACCTGGTTCATAATATAGCATGCCGTTTGTAAAGCATATCCCCAAAATGATAATGGCATCGCTGAATAACTCATCATGGACTGTACCATATCCAACAAGGTCCTGTTTCTCTTTTCAGCTACACAATTCTGTTGTGGAGTACCAGGTGCAGTCAATTGGGATAATATCCCGTTCTCTACAAGATGTCCTAGAAATTCATCAGAGAGGTATTCACCATCTCGATCAGATCGAAGTGTCTTTATGGATTTATCCAGTTGCGTTTCCATTTCCGCACGATACTCTTTGAACTTGTACAAGGTTTCACTCTTGCGGTGCATTAGATACACATATCCATACCTCGAGTAATCATCTATAAAAGAGACATAATACTCGAACCCTCCTCGTGCTGTGACGTTCATGGGGCCACATACATCAGTGTGCACAATTTCTAAGAGCTCCTGAGCCCTTGTACCCTGACCTCCAAAAGACCTCTTAGTCATCTTACCCTCTAGACAAGACTCACATTGGGGAAGACGTACCTCCTCCAGAGATTCCAGAGGACCGTCTTTTACCAATCTTTGAATCCTATCCTGATTAATATGACCAAGTCTTAAATGCCAAAGATACGCCTTGTTAGAGTGAGAAACTTTCAACCTTTTTGAGTTATCTATTAATTCAGTGTCAAGCAGTGAGTACATCTTTGGTTTGATCAAATATAGGTTTCCATCCATCCATCTAGAACAGATAAAAGACTTATTTCTACTAATATCAACTCTTTTACTAAAAGAAACTGATTAAGAATCCTTTATTAAACAAGCTACTGATATAAGGTTCTTCCTAAAATTAGGAACATAAAAACAATCTTTCAATAAAATAAACCTAAATTGATCAAAGTAAAGGTAAATATCTCCCACTGCCTTAGCCACTACCAAGCTACTGTCTCCAGTCCATAACGAGAGGCTCCTATCATGTAGACTTCTCGTTTCCACGAACCCTTGCATAGAAACACAAACATGATTAGTGGCACCCGAATCAATGACCCAAGTGTCTTTCGATTCTTCCACTAAACATACTTCTAAGTAATGAAGTTCCTTACCTTCCTTGCCCTTGGCGGCTAGGAATTCCTGGCAAGCCTTCTTAAAGTGACCTACCTTCCCACAGCGGAAGCACTTAGACTTTTTAGGGTCCCTGGGCTTCTTGTTCTTCTTCTTCTTCTTCCCATCCAAGACAGGAGGATTAGAAGAACTGGAAGCCGCTTGCTTCTGATTTGGCCTCTTCCTCTTCCGTGAGGGTTTGGAAGATTCCGCCAAATTGGCCTCTCCTTTGGGTTGGACCACATCCCCATCCCTGATCATCTGCTCATAAGCTTGGAGTTACTTCATGAGCTTGGTTAGTCCTAACTCCCTTGTTGCCAGATTGTATGCGGCCTTAAACCCTACAAAATCTTTAGATAGAGTTTTGAACACCATCTCGATCTGGGTGTTGTAGTCCAACTCAGCACCGTTTTCGGCAGCCTCAGCGAAGAATCCCATTAGAGTGATCATATGGTCCTTCACCGAAGTACCCGCCTTTTGCTTAGAGTTCATAATACTGGTTATAGCGGACTATCGAGCCAACTTTTCTTGGCCTCCGAACATGTCCTCGAGATTGTCCATGATCTCCCTACAACTTGAAAAGTCTCATACTGCTTTTGTAAAGCACTTGTCATGCTAGCAAGCATGTAGCATCGAGCTATATCATTAGATTCTCTCCAACGAATATAGACAACCGGGACCTCCTCAAGTGGTGTGTTAGGTTTTAGCCCTGGTGGGCATGGTTCGTCCAGTACGAACTTGTGTCTCTCGTAGCTAAGAACTATTAATAGATTTCTTTTACAATCCTTCTAATTATCGTCATTCAGTTTATTCTCAATAAGTATTGAAATGAAGGGTGTCGGTGACATTTTGAACTGAAATAAAATTATACTAGATATCATTACAAAGCCCAAGCAAATATACAGATAATTTAGCAAATAAAACATACAAGTATGTTCCTACATGAAACTTGAAAAACATGTAGCATTGCAACGGTAATTCTTAGCACCTATTACCCCAAGCCACCGAGAGGTGGTCATGAAAACAAATAGCCGGAACATGGAACCCGTCCAATTAATATATGTTGCCTTAAATCCTCCAAGGTTAAGACATATATTAATAACCACTTATTTGGCCACCAGTTTAGTTAACAGAGCTTCTAGGGAAGGTTAATAACTAAATGAGTCTTGAGTGTATAACCATTGATTACATAGCTCGATCCACGTCCTATCAAGCCACCGAAGGGTGGTCATGAATAGGATCGTACCCAAACACGTTTTCCACATAGGAGATCCAATCTAGTATACCAGCGGCGGTAAACACCTACCGAAGGGTGTGGTCAGGGCAGAACTGATGCGAGGCGTTACCATGCTTTCACATATGGATCAACAATGGAGGCCGTGGGTTTTGTTTGAAACCCTCTCCCACTCAATATTTTGAAAAACATGCAAGTTTTGATAAATTATATATGATCAATATAGTATGAGCGGCACTCAGCTATCCTATATGATATGTTATCAAATATACATACAAAACATCCATCAATACATATTTATACATCCATGACATATCACAAAAAAAATAATTGACAGAATAACCAAGTCATGGTTCCATCCTAGAATAAAGAAAATAAAGATTACAAAATTTCATCCAAAGCATTCTTTGGGTCTTGAATTTTGTTCCGTCTTCTTGTATCCATCTTTATGTAGCCTCTCCATTTATTTCTCATCCCAAGAATCATTTAAAATTTAAATTCCAAAAATTTAAATTTCAAATCCAAATTCCAAATTCGAATTTCAAATTTAAATTTCAAATTCAAATTTTTAAACAATTTTAAACATCATGTATAATAATATGTAATTTCAAAAATTTCAAATTTTTAAACATGATTTTAAAATTAAATCTCAAATTTAAAAATCAAGATTTTTTGATTTTTGAACCGTCGCACCATCGCCCCCGGAGGCCGCAGCCGCCGTGGGCAACCCCCAGCCCCCGGGGGGCTGGCATCCCGCGGCCGCCCATGTGCAACCCTGCCGGGCTGTAGGCCAAGCCTCCAGTGCCAGGCTACATGCCCAGGCTGGGCGCAGCAACCGGCAGGTTGCACGCCTAGGCTGCGGCCAGCCTTAGAGAGGCCACGGCCACCCTTGGCTACAGGCCAAGCCTGCGGCTGTGGGTGATTATGGCCTGCACAGGGGCTGCCGCAGCCCATCCTGCCCGAAGGCAGAGGCTGCAGCCCCACCAAGGGCTGACGGCCTATCCCGAGGGGTTGTATCTTGATTTTCGTGCCATATTCCAATTTACCTATTAGGATCTCCAAAAATTAATTTGAGTCCCAATTAAATTGAAACTTTCCACACAATCAAAATTTCAACCTTTAAATTAAATTTAACTTTTGGGAAAAATAAATTACGGTCTTCAATCTTCAATCTCCTCCAAGAATAATTACATAAAAATTTCTTAAACTGTTTCCGGTGTACAAAATTCTAACCATAATAATTCTAAGAGACAAAAATTATAATCCATGGGAAAATTACAGTACTAATAAATGGCTCCCATGGTTACATAAAAATTTCTAGATACAATTTTTTCTAAATTCTAAGGAATCATAACTGGCATAAACAATCATGCTTATAATAATTCAAAAAATTAAAATAACCACATACTACATACATAATTCATGATAACAACATAAAGGAATCCTAGAATGCTACTCTCTAAATATCAAATCCATACATAAATAAAAAGACTAAGTAATTGTCTAATTTATGTACATGGCATAGTCATGAGATGGCTCTGATACCAATTATAGGAAAATAAATCGATAAAAACGTATCAGAGTGGCGCAGCGGAACAATAAAAATTTTTAGATCATTAAATATCTCATGATGCCATATATAATAAACCAACAACAATTAAAACTCATACCTCAAGGACGCCAATCTGCAGGAGGAGAATGACCGGAGGGCTTCAACTAATTAGCCTTCTCTACTATTCTCCAATTCCCGAATGGCTGAGTGTGTGGGCACTCTGAACCTAGATCGGTATGCTAGCACTACTAGTCTTCTTTCGACCACCCAAATCTATAAAGAACTCATTATCACGGTGAGTTATGCAACAATAAACCTATTCACCTGAGAGTCTGTGGTCCGAGAGAAGTGGAGTGGCAGGACCTCTATTTATAGACCTACATAAGGTGATTCTCTGAATTTGAATTGGATTAGGAGAAGATATTCTCCCTTATCCACAAGCACAAAATCCAAATTTTCCAAGGGAAAAATCCCAACAATAAATTCGGCCACTTTAGGATAAATCCAATCTAAATCTAAACAAGATTTTAACTAGAATTTTATCTCCCATTTTCAACCAAAAAATCTGAAAATTCAAAGGAGAAAATCTCCACAAAAATTTGGCCACTTTTGGATAAGGGAGAATAAAAATCCCACTAGGATTTTCAAGCTTGAATCTTATCTCATCCTTATCCAAAATAACCGAAAATCTCGTAGGAGATTCACTCCAAAAATTCGGCCATTATCTGGGAGGAGAGAATTCAAATTCAATTGGGATTGAAACTTGAATTTTTCCTTGAACCTTATCCACAAAAAACCGAAAAATCCACCGAGGATAATCCTCAAAATTTTCGTCCATCTTTGGTTAGGATTTGGATTCAAAATTTAAGCAAGATTCTAACAAGATTTTCCTCCCCATATCCAACTCAAATTCGAATTTCATTCCTTGTGGATTTACCACATCAAATTCGAATCCCACTTGGACTGTGATTCAAAATTTGAATTTCAAATTTCAAATTCGAATTTCAAATTCAAATTTCAAATTTCAAATTCGAATTTCAAATTCAAATTTCAAATTCAAATTTCAAATTTCAAATTTCAAAATTCAAATTTCAAAATCCACAAAATAGTTGTATTTCAGATTCTTGTTCTTATGGATAATTTTCTACAACTCCAATCCAATCTCAAATAAAATCATGGCAACTTTATTTGGAGTTTGAATAATTGTGTACTCTATTATCCAAAACAAAATCTGAATCCAACTGGAGAGAATCTTGTCTACCATCCTAATCCGATGTCAACACCATCCATGCATAATATAAACTAGCCAATAGCATACAAAAATCAATTTTTCAAAACGTTAAGGAATATGTGGAGCTAGTAGAGGGACTGATTGGACATATATAATTGAGCTCCCGCAAATCCATATGATCATCATTCTTTACCGAACAACTCAATCATATGATCACTAATTTCAGAGTCACACCACTACAAACCTGAAACTGAACTCCCAATTATATATCGTATTACGTACGCCTGTGACAAGCTATCGTCCAATGACCATGTCATGTATGCAAAACCCTCATATGATATCCATGATCAGCCGTAGGCCAAAGTCCGTTTAATCCTACTGATCAGGCTATCTTAAAGTTCCATTATACTACCGAATTAAGAAAATGATTATTCACCATATGTGAATAAGAAGTCATCCACCCAGCAGCCGACCCAAGGCCTTGTCCATTTTCACATTCAGTATAATGCCTTCAAGAGGATACCCTTAACTCCTCATTAGAGTTATGATTCCGATATCTGTAAACGAACCCTTATCGTATACAAGTCATGCACCCAACGAACCGGTCTATAAGCTTACTACCTCTGAGACGCTTTAGCCATTGGAACATCAAAGTACGCAAGTCATATACATGAAGCTGTCCTTTACCTTAGGATTAAGGTCTACACAATGAACGTCAAAAGCAGATCGATCCACTCAAAGCGGACTTCATAGATCAATCACGCTTTCGTCCCGGTCTAATATGTCACCACCAAGCAATATATCTATTTCTCTACTTGGGAGTCCAGCTCCAGACAGTCAAGACAAATCGTCCCCTCCAAGGCTTTAGGCAACATAATAGTCTTAACATGAGTTAGATGCTCGGTATAACCCAATAGACTACAGACCATAGTTTAGACTGCTTACTTTAGAACATTGTCTTCTCGCATACAAAAGTCCATTGCATGCAACGTTCTAACAGTTTAACACAAGCAGTCAGGGAGCCATATTTGCTTACATTTACTATAACATGTAAATAAAACGAGGACAGATAGCAATATAATGAATAACCTCTATATATAATTTTATTATCCAGTTCAAAATAAATACATCATAATGTCTCTAATGCTTAGGACATTTCCTAACAATGAAAACCGAGGTCCCTCGGTACCTTAGAGTTTGAAGTAAGAAAGCAGGTCTAGTAGAATAGTAAACCGATCCCTAAAATCTAAAATGTCGAGAGGATGGGAAAAAAAATAACGTCAAGGGCGTTTTGGGTAACAAGGGTAAAGTTTAGGGTCAGGATGGAAAAACCCGAGCCCCTCGGAGACCTAGGTCAGGAAGAGAATAAGAAACGTTTTTAAGATTAGTGAAAAGCTCGTTTGAAGCTCCGAAACGCAAGAAAAACGAGCCACGACCCCAAGGGTCGGAATAGTACCACCCGAGGGACAGGTGATAAGTAAATAGTGTAATCGCAACAATTAAGTTGTAAAAATTTAACGAGACCTAGAAAAAATTGTTTTAAGATTTTAGGGAATCAGAAAATCCCATTTAAGCACCAAATGAGAATGTTACGACCCCAAGACCCGTTAGGGGCAAAACGGTCATTTTGATCAAAAAGTCTAGAAAAGTCAAGAAAAGGGGCGTTAAACCTTCTAGTTAGCTATTTTATGATTCTCGGACTTAGAGAACCCGGTCTAAGCAGAAAAATAGAAACGTCCTTGGTGCAGTTACTATTCACGTACATGATACTATTCACATGAATAGTACTATTTGCCATTGGAAGTTACTATTCACCAAGTTTACCAAAATTTCTGAAATGCTCGAAAATGGTTGCTAGAGCCCTAAGAAAGCCTAAACAGAGTTGTTATGACTTTAAATGTCATCATAATACTTTAATTAAGATTTTAAAAGCTAAAATTCAGATTTTAGTACAATAAAGTCAGTTAATGAAAATGTATTAACTGATGACATTATGTCTTTAGGAAACTCAACTAGAGACGGGCAAAGGAGCTCGACGAACCATAAAAGTTTACACTAGCACAAGTGCTGTAAGTATAGACATTTAATTGTCTACTCACGAATTGACTTACCATAGAGTTGTATTATATATATACTAACATGTTCACGAGAATAGTTAAGCAAGATCAGATAAAGAAAAGAGGAATAAGATAAGTCAAATAATAAGACTTAAAAGTTAAGATTGGCGTACCGGCCTCTCCAGTTTTGAGGTTCAAAGATAGCCTCCACCCCAGTTGTGTGGCGCTGCCTCGTTAATAATGAGGTAGTTGATGGCTTGACTTGCTACCTATAGGTAGTAGTCCAAAGATGACCTTAGGATTGATTAGTGGGTCACTCCCCTGATCCTCTATTGGTCTGCGCACATTAGGTACATCCAACCATGGGCCCACAAGTGAAAGATTAAGCAAGATAAAGTAAAGCAAAGAAAAGAAAGAGATAGAATAGAAAGAATAAGTAAAGCATAGGAGTAAGAAAATAATTGGTCATAAGTTAACTAAACCTTAGTGTGGTGTATTCAGCTTATTTACTTGTATGTTTGTACTTACTGAGCTTTAGCTCATTATTCTATTCGTGATGTAGGTAATAAAGGTAAGCAACCAGCAATATGAAACAAGAGTAGCAGACTGGCAGGCAGATCCCAGCGATGTCATGGATGGGTTATGGTTCCGTTTCGCAGAGTTCCGCTGTAATCAAAATGTAAAAGAAAGAAAGTGTAATAGTGATGTATATGTATAAAGATAAGACAAGAGTGTAGTATGTAAAGTAGTGAAACAAGCTTAAAAGTATGTTTTTATTTTTACATACTTTAAAGTAACAAGACCGCAAATTATATTTAAAAAAAATTTAAGTAGTACGTATATATTTATGTATACACGATTTCAAAGAACTAATAGTTTCATTCAGTTAAGTTTAAAAAGAAAAAAAAATATTCCTAGTTTTTCAAGCACAAATCTTTTAAACCCCTAAAGAAGAAGAAAGTTATAAAGACAAGCAAGCTAAGTAAGAATAAGCAAAGAATAAAGAAAGTGAGTAAGATAAGGTAGACGACCTAAGCTAGAGGGGTCACGCCCATAAGAGTTGGTATCAGAGCGAGCGGTTCTACTATTGGCCTTCCATGACATTTCAGTATCTGCCCCTGCTCAGTCCATGTAAGTTAATTTTATATAATCAATATCTAATTTAGTACTAAACCATGTCGCTACTGTTATAGGTCAGAAACAGCAGCATGGTTCGTACACAAGCTGCGCAAACTCTAGAAGCATATTTAGCTGCTGTCCTAGCCAATATACAAGCTCAGCTAGAGGCACAAGAAAGATAGAACCAGAGACTACAAGAGCTACTAGAACAAAGGAATGGGGCTCAAGCGAATTTTCCTCCGCCTCAAGTACCAGTACCGGAGCCACAGCCAGCTCCTGAACCAGCAGCTCCACCAGTTCGAATGGTACCTGAAATAGCAATAGGTGCCCAAGCTGAAGCCAACCAGGGATCATTGTATGAACGGTTCCGGAAGATGAAGCCGAAAGAGTTTGAGGGATCTACAGAACCTTTAGAGGCTGAAGAATGGTTAGCTTCATTGCAGACCATTTTTGAGTTTATGGACCTAACAGACCAAGAGAAGGTCCTTTGTGCCTCCTGCATATTAATGAAGGATGCTTGTTATTGGTGGGAGACAGTAAAGATCAGAAGGGATATTAGAAGGATGACCTGGAACGACTTTCTGGGAGAATTTAACAGGAAGTATTTCAATCTTGACACCCTACGAGCTCAACAAAGAGAGTTCGATCAGCTAAGGCAAGGCCAGATGATAGTGACTGAAGCTTGCCGTAAATTCGATAGATTAGCTCAACTGTGTCCGCATTTGGTACCCACAAAGGAATAGTAGGTACGGAGGATGATCTATATGTTCCGACAAGATATAGCCCTAAACGTGGAAAGTGGCGAGACCCCGCCAACCACTGTAGTAGACTGTGTGAATATAGCCATAAGGGCTGAGTATTGTCTGAATAGAGCTAAGGAAGAGAGAACAAAAGTCTGGGAGGAGACGAAGAAAGAAAGAGATCTAGCAAAGCAGACTCAGAAGAACAACCAAGCTGGCCAAAGTAGCAAATCTGGTCAAGGAATTAAGCCTGGTCAGAAAAATAACCAGAACCAGCAGAATGCCAATAAGCGAAAAGGAAACCCAAATGAAAATTAGGGCCAAAATATAGAAGGAGTACAGAACCGACAGCCATGACCAAAATGTAGAAGACTGTATAAGGGCAAGTGCAAGCTGGGGAGTACCGCATGCTATGTTTGCGACAGAGAACGCCATTATGCCAGGGCCTGCACATCCAACCGACAGAACCAGCCGAGATCCTTTTAGTCCTGACAGACGAGCCAGGTCCATGCCATACAAGGACCGCCTATTCAGCCAGGGCGCTAGGAGATTGTACTAAAGACCGAGGCACATCTGTTAGCCTACACCAGGGAAGACGTAGAGGCAGGCACCTCTAATGTGGTGACAGGTCAGCTTCTTGTCACCCAAAGCTCTGCACTTGTTTTATTTGACTCTGGTGCATCGCATTCATTTGCCTCCCATAGCTTTGTAGAAAGAGTTAGTCACACCAAGGATAAAATTGGCCAAGTGTTTAAAACCACCTTGCCCTCTGATGAGGTATTATTGTCCGATTACTGGTTACGTCACGTGCCAATAATTGTTGCTGATAGGGAGTTGTACATCGATTTAGTCATCTTAAAGTTAGTCGATTACGACGTTATCCTTGGAATGGATTTCCATGGAAAATATCGAGCGACCATTGACTGTCGACGACAAAAAGTAGTGTTCCAATTTGGAGAAAAAGACCAGTTTGAGTATAAAGGGCATTCTCAGAAGCAGTTGAAAATGCTGATCAGTCCCCTGTGGGCAAGAAAGCTGATATCTAGTGGCTATACCGGATATCTAGATTATGTCAAGGACACCACCAGGAAGGTAGAACTACAGTCGAACAAGGTACCAGTGATCAACGAGTTTGTGGAGGTATTCCCAAAAGAATTACCGGGACTTCCTCCTGATCGAGAGATTACCTTCGAGATCGAGCTGCTGCCAGGAACGTCTCTGATTTCTAAGGCTCCTTACAGGATGGCACCCGCCGAGCTTAAAGAATTACAAGCTCAGCTAAAGGAGTTATTAGAGAAAGGTTTTATATGGCCTAGTTATTCGCCATGGGGAGCTCCAGTTTTCTACGTGAAGAAAAAGGACGGAACCCTCCGAATGTGCATAGATTATCATGAGCTCAACAAAGTCACGATCAAGAACAAATATCCTTTACCAAGGATCGATGATTTCAACTAAAAGGAGCCACCGTCTTCTCGAAGATTGACCTTCGATCTGGCTATCACCAGTTAAAAATCAAAGAAAGAGACATTCCAAAGACAGCATTCTGAACACGATACATGCACTATGAATTTCTCGTTATGCCATTTGGATTAACGAATGCACCAGCTGCTTTTATGGATCTGATGAATCGAGTATTCAAGAAATTTTTAGACCAGTTTGTCATTGTGTTTATCGATGACATCCTTATATACTCGAAAGATTGGAAGGAGCATGAGGAGCATCTTGATTGTGTTACGCACTCTGAAGGAGCATCAGCTATATACAAAGTTCTCCAAATGTGAATTTTCGCTAGATAAGGTCCACTTCTTAGGACATGTCGTTTCTAATGACGGAATTTCAGTAGACCTAGCAAAGATCAAAGCGGTAAGCAAGTGGTCTCCTCCAAAGAATGTGACTGAGATTCGGAGTTTCCTCGGATTAGCGGGCTATTACCGGAGATTTGTAGAGGGATTTGCCAGATTAGCTACCCCTTTAACTGCTCTCACACGCAAGGAGAAGAAGTTTGAATAGACAAAGAAGTGCGAAGAAAGCTTTCAAGAGCTGAAGAACCGGTTGACCAGTGCTCCAGTTCTCACAATTCCAAAGGATGAAGGAGACTTCGATATTTATAGCGATGCCTCTAGGACAGATCTAGGAGCTGTGCTGATGCAGGATGGAAAAGTAATAGCCTATGCATCAAGACAACTTAAAGAGCACAAAACGAACTATCCGACTCATGATTTGGAGTTAGCAGCCATCGTATTTGCTTTGAAGATATGGCGACATTACCTATATGGAGTCCGGTGTAGAATCTTCACCAACCACCAGAGCTTAAAGTATTTCTTTACTCAGAAAGAGCTTAACATGAGACAAAGAAGATGGCTGGAATTAGTGAACGATTATGATTGTGAGATCTTATATCAACCCGGTAAGGCAAACAGAGTAGCAAATGCGTTGAGTCATAAATCAACGATGCTGGAGCAGATAGCCATCGATAAGCTGACCAAGCCACTTTAATATGAGATTTCCTTGTTGGGAGTAGAGATAATTTCAGGAAAATTAGCGGCAATGCAACTCAAACCAACAATTCTTGAGGAGATTAAAGAGGCTCAAGAGCTAGATGCTGCTCTCAAAAGGCTTAAAGAAGAAGCCTCTAAGAATGACAAGTCAGAGTTCCACCTCTCCAAAGGTGGAACTTTACTCTTCTAAGGAAGAATCTGTGTACCAAGTGAAGAAGATTTGAAGAAGAGAATTCTGATAGAGGCCCATGACACTCCATATTCAGTGCATCCGGGCAGTACGAAAATGTATCAAGATTTAAAGCAGCACTTTTGGTGGAAAAGGATGAAGAATGACATTGTTAAACACATCAACAGCTGTTTAACATGTCAAAGAGTCAAAGCAGAGTATCAGTGGCCAGCCGGAGAACTGCAACCATTAGAGATTCCAGAGTGGAAGTGGGAGCACGTAACCATGGATTTCGTGGTAAGGCTACCCAAGACAAGTAAAGCATTTGACATGATATGGGTAGTGGTGGATCGATTGACCAAGTCCGCTCACTTTATACCTGTAAAAATGACATACACATTGGAGAAATTCACAGAATTATACATTGCTAACACTATGAGATTACATGGAATACCGACAACAATAGTGTCTGATCGTGACAGTCGGTTCACATCCAATTTCTGGAAAAGTGTACAAGAGGCAATGGGCTCAGAACTAAGATTCAACATTGCATTTCACCCTCAGACTGATGGACAGTTTGAGCGTACGATCCAAATGCTAGAAGATATGCTTCGCGCTTGTATTTTAGATTTCAAGGGAGTCTGGAACAAGAAGCTACCATTGATAGAATTCTCCTACAACAATAGCTATCAAGCGTCCATCGGGATGGCTCCTTACGAGGCATTATATGGACGAAAGTGTAGATCTCCCATTCACTGGTATGAACTCAGGGAGAAAGAACTTCATAAAATCGAGTTTATCCAAGAAACGATAGACATGGTCCAAAAGATTCAGTAGAGAATGAAAACTGCACAAAGTCGTCAGAAAAGCTACACAGATAAAAGACGGAGATTCCTAGAGTTCAACAAGGGAGACTTCATATTTTTAAAAGTAGCACCAATGAAAGGTGTCATGCGTTTTGGAAAGAAAGGAAAGTTGAGTCCAAGATACATAGGACCTTTCCCAATTATAAGCCGGGTTAGGAAAGTGGCCTATAAGATAGCTTTGCCACTAGAATTATCTTCAGTGCATAATGTCTTCCATGTATCTATGCTAAGAAAGTACATCTTGGACCCTTCGCATGTCCTAAATTATGAGCCAATCCAAGTTTGAGAGGATCTCTCTTACGAAGAGCAACTGGTGCAAATACTTGCACGAGAAGAGAAGATATTAAGAAATAAAAGCATCCCGCTGGTCAAAGTTCTATGGAAAAATCATAACGTAGAAGAGGCCACGTGGGAAAGAGAAGATGAGATGAGAGCCAAGCACCCCCCACCTATTCTGATTTTCGAGGACGAAAATTTTTAAGGAGGGGTGAATGTGACGACCAGAGAATTCTAGCAGTGTAACTTAGTTTAATCTAGGGTTTTCTATGAGTTCTGTAAGCAAGAATATAAAGAAACACTATGTTTGTAATTAGACAAATTATAGTGTTAATAGTAATAAATAGATGTTTTGGAGGAATTAAAATCTCCAAAAACAAGTAGAGAATAAAGTATATGAGTAAGAAAGTGATTTCAGGCCAAAACGCTCAAAAAGGAGTAGTTTCAGTATCCGAACGTGTAAAGATAAGAATATGGCAAGTCAAAGTAAGAGCATAGTAAGAAAAGTAATTTAGGGTTTTTAAGAGATTTAAGACAGTATTAGAACAATCTGACAGTACGGATGGCTAGACAAGTCCTCCGGTATGTCACCCCAGAAATTTCGTCATCTTCGGTAAAATGATGAAGTATTTTGGGGTCAAAGAAACCAAGAGATTACCCTAGGTAAAACCTAAGGTTACTAAAGGATGAAAAACTTCGTCATTGATTTTTAGCCCAATGACAGTAGAATAAGGTAAACCGATCGCACAGGAGGTGTCAGAAACCCGCCTATGTGATTTCAGTAAAGTTTGGTTCGGTTTAACTTTTGGTCAAACTTTGACCTATGGATTAATTAGATGACATCATGGATGATGTCATAATTAGGAATAAGAAATTAGAAGAAAAAGGGTGGTAGGTAGGATGAATGGCTAAGATTAAAGGTAGGTAAGATCAAGGGCTAAGATTAAGCCAAAAATGCAAAGTTGATTTTTTTAAAAAATTTTGTGGATAAGGGCTGAATAGGTCGGTTTTACAGTTGGAAAGACAGCCAAAATAATTATATTTTGACCCCAAAAAGTTTGCAAATAAACCCTTCAAAAGTTGCTAAAAAGTCCGTAAAGAAAATTGCTAAAAAGCCCTCCTTTTTGGCCTCCCTTTATAAAACTATTTTTGGCTTCATGAAATCAGAAAATTTTTTCTGAAATTACAGCCCCTTTGCTTCCCTTTGAAGCCGTGACTCTTCCCCTCCATTGAGCTTGAGTTTCTTCAAAGTTTGGTGTCAAAATCTTAAGCAAAGTTCTTCCTAAGCAAGTGTTGAGTAACATAGCAAGGTAAGCTTGAAATTTCAAGCTTTTCTTTGGTATTTTGAAGCAAAAATCCGTGGCTATGTTGAGTAGAAAAGAATGAGAAAAGTTTAGTTCAAACTTTGTTGTTTAAGGTTAATTAGTTTGCATGATAGTTGAAGAGCAATTTAGAAGCTTGAAACAAGAATTTTTTTCATGTTAGTTTTATGAGGAACCCGTGACTAAGTGTATGGGTTCAAGAAATTTCAAGTTTGGTTTAATTAAATTGTTGTTTTAAAGTGTGCTTTGATATATAAAACAACTAGAAAGAAAATTCGAAAGCTTAAAACCAAAGTGGGATTCGGGTTGTTTCAAGAATAACCGTGTATGTTACTAGGGTTTGGAAAGAATTTTGAGTTGGTTTTGGTTAATTTAAACATGTGGTTTGATGTGTAAAATGTTTAGAAAGAAAAGTTAAAAAGTTTGAAACAAAATTTTGTAAAAGTTTTCTAAAAAGGAACCATTGTTAGGAAATGCCCTAAGTATTAGAGACATTTTGATGTATTCATTTTGAACTGGATAATAAAATTATACTTAGAGGTTATTCATTACATTGCTATCTGTCCTCGTCTTATTTACATGTTAAAGTAAATGTAAGCAAATATGGCTCACTGACTGCTTGTGTTAAAACTGTTAGAACATTGCATGCAATGGACTTTTGTATGCGAGAAGACAATGTTCTAAAGTTAGCAGTCTAAACTATGGTCTGTAGTCTATGGGGTTAGACCGAGCATCTAACTCATGTTAAGACTATTATGTTGTCTAAAGCCTTAGAGGGGACGGTCTGTCTTGACTGTCTGGAGCTGGACTCCCAAGTTGAGACATGGATATGTTGCTCGGTGGTGATATATTAGACCGGGACTAAAGCATGATTGATCTACGTAGTCCGCTATGAGTGGATCAATCTGCTTTTGACGTTCATTGTGCAATAACCTTAATCCTGAGTAAATGAACTACTTCATGTATATGACTTGTGTACTTTGATGTTCCAATGGCTAAAGCGTCTCAGAGGTAGTAAGCTTATAGACCGGTTCGTTGGGTGCATGACTTGTATACGATGAAGGGTTTGTTTGCAGATATCGGAATCATAGCTCTGAGGAGTTAAAGGTATCCTCTTAAAGGCATTATACTGAATGTGAAAATGGACAAGGCCTTGGGTCGTCTGCTGGGCGGATGACTTCTTATTCACATATGGTGAATAATCATTTTCTTGATTCGGTAGTATAATGGAACTTTAAGATAGCCTGATCAGTAGGATTAAACGGACTTTGACCTAAGGCTGATCATGGATATCATATGAGGGTTTTGCATATATGACAAGGTCATTGGATGGTAGCTCGTCACAGGCTTACGTAATACGGTATATAATTGGGAGTTCAGTTTCAGGTTTATAGTGGTGTGACTCTAAAATTAGTGATCATATGATTGAGTTGTTCGGTACAGAATGATGATCATATGGAATCACGAGAGCCCGATTATATATGTCCAATCAGTCCCTCTACTAGCTCCACATAATTCCTTAACGTTTGGCAAATTGATTTGTGTATGCTATTGGCTAGTTTATTATGCATGGATGGTGATGACACAGGATTAGGATGGTAGACAAGATTCTCTCCGGTTGGATTCAGATTTTGTTTTGGATAATAGAGTACACAATTATTCGAACTCCAAATAAAGTTGCCATGATTTTATTTGAGATTGGATTGGAGTTGTAGAAAATTATCCATGAGAACAAGAATATGAAACACAACCGTTTTGTGGAATTTGAAATTTGAATTTTGAAATTTGAAATTTGAATTTTGAAATTTGAAATTTGAAATTTGAATTTGAAATTTGAATTTGAAATTTGAATTTGAAATTCGAATTTGAAATTTGAATTTGAAATTTAAATTTGAAATTTGAAATTTGAAATTTGAAATTTGAATTTGAAATTTGAATTTGAAATTTGAAATTCAAATTTTGAATCACAGTCCAAGTAGGATTCGAATTTGTTGTGGAAAATCCACAAGGTTTGAAATTCGAATTTGAGGTGGATTTGGATAGGATAATCCTGTTAGAATCCTACTTGAATTTTGAATCAAAATCCCAACAAAAGTGGGCGAATTTTTTGAGGATAATCCTCAATGGAAAATTCGGTTTTTGTAGATAAGATTCAAGGGAAAATTCAAGTTTCAATCCTAGTTGAATTTGGATTCTCTCCCTCCCTAAAAGTGGCCGAAATTTTGGAGGCTTTATCCTAGGAAATTCGGTTATTTTTGGATAAGGTTGAGATGAGATTTAGCTTGAAAAATCCTAGTGGAATTTTGATTCTTCCTTATCCTAAAAGTGGCCGAAAATTTGGAGAAGATTTTCTCCTAAAGATTTCGGATTTTTTGGTTGAAAAAGGGAGATAAAATTCTAGTTAAAATCTTGTTTAGATTTGGATTGGATTTATCCTAGAAAACCGAATTTAATTGTGGAGATTCTCCCTTGGAAAATTCGGATTTTTTGGTTTGGATAAGGGAGAAAATCTTTTCCTAGTCCAATTCGCATTCAGAGAATCACCTCATGCAGGTCTATAAATAGAGGTCCTGCCACTCCAGTTCTCTCAGACCACAGACTCTCAGGTGAGCAGGCTTATTGTTGCACAGCTCATCGTGACAATAAAGTTCTTTAGAGATCTGGGTGGTCGGAAGAAGACTAGCAGTGCTAGCATACCGATCGAGGTTCAGAATGCCCACACACTCAGCCATTCGGGAATTGGAGAATAGTAGAGAAGGCTAGTTGGTTGAAGCCTCCGGTCATTCTCCTCTTGCATATTGGCGTCCTTGAGGTATGAGTTTTAATTGTTGTTGATTTATTGTATATGGCATCATGAGATATTTAACATTCTAAAAATTTTTATTGTTCCGCTGCGCCACTCTGATACGTTTTTACCGGTTTATTTTCCTACACCATGTATACCTAGTGTGAAGAACATGTAAAACAAAAATCATGTAATTTAGTGTTGTGGTAAGTTAGAATGATGTAGAATATAAGCTTGTGTAAATGGTTGTATTGAAAACCAAAGCTTGGTTAGGGTATAGCATAAAACCCGTGGCATCCAAGTGAGATTTCAATAAGAATTTTATTTGGTTTTGGTATTGAATATGCCTTAAAAACCAAGAAGAAAATTAAGAGAAAAAATGTTTGAAAGAAAGGAAGTTTTGGTGTTGGAAACCTGAACTAAAACCATGGCCTAAGTGATTGAAAAATAAAGACTTTGTGTGTGATTTGTACATTGAGAATGTGGAAAGTTTTTACGTAAAAGTTTAGAAACTTTTGCGTAAAATAGGCCTCTGGTATAATACGTGGCAGGTTTAGATTAGGATAGATGGTTTTGAGGCGTTTCCTAAACGTCGGAAACCTAAAATTTAAGCGGAAATGCTGCCAAAATTTTTAAAGCGGCATTAAGGGCATTTCAGGAAACGAGTGATAAAAATATGCTCGGAAATGAAAACCGAGATCCCTTGGTACCTTAGAGTTTGAAGTAAGAAAGCAGGTCTAGTAGAATAGTAAACCGACCCCTAAAATCTAAAATGCCGAGAGGACGGGAAAAAAAATAACGTCAAGGGCGTTTTGGGTAACAAGGGTAAAGTTTAGGGTCAGGATGGAAAAACCCGAGCCCCTCGGAGACCTAGGTCAGGAAGAGAATAAGAAACGTTTTTAAGATTAGTGAAAAGCTCGTTTGAAGCTCCGAAACACTAGAAAAACGAGCCACGACCGCAAGGGTCAAAATAGTACCACCCGAGGGACGGGTGATAAGTAAATAGTGTAATCGCAACAATTAAGTTGTAAAAATTTACCGAGACCTAGTAAAGATTGTTTTAAGATTTTAGGGACTCAGAAAATCCCGTTTAAGCAACAAAATGAGAATGTTACGACCCCAAGACCCGTTAGGGGCAAAATGGTCATTTTGACCAAAAAGTCTAGAAAAGTCAAGAAAAGGGGCGTTAAACCCTCCAGTTCGCTATTTTATGGTTCTCAGACTTAGGGAACCTGGTCTAAACAGAAAAATAGAAACGTCCCTTGGCCCAATTACTATTCACGCACATGGCACTATTCCCATGAATAGTACAATTCTCATGAATAGTACTATTCACCGTTGGAACACCAAGTTTACCAAAATTTCTGAAATACTCAGAAATCGTTGCTAAAGCCCTAGAAAAGTCTAAACAGAGTCGTTAGGACTTTAAATGTCATCATAATACTTTAATTAAGATTTTAAAAGCTAAAGTTTAGATTTTAGTACAATAAATTCAGTTAATGAAAATGTATTAACTGATAACATTATGTCTTTAGGAAACTCAACTAGAGACGGGCAAAGGAGCTCGACAGACCACAGAAGTTTACACTAGCACAAGTGCTGTAAGTATAGATATTTAATTGTCTACTCACGAATTGACTTGCCATAGAGTTGTATTATATATATATACACATTTAAGTTATTCAGTTTATGACATGATACTAACATGTTCACGAGAATAGTTAAGCAAGATCAGATAAAAAAAAGAGGAATAAGATAAGTCAAATAATAAGACTTAAAAGTTAAGGTTGGTGTACCGGCCTCTCCAGTTTTGAGGTTCAAATATAGCCTCCAACCCAGTTATGTGGCGCTGCCTCGTTAATAATGAGGTAGGTGATGGCTTGACTTGCTACCTATAGGTAGTAGTCCAGATATGACCTTAGGGTTGATTAGTGGGTCGCTCCCCTGATCCTCTATTGGTCTGCGTGCATTAGGTACGTCCAACCACGGGCCCACAAGTGAAAGATTAAGCAAGATAAAGTAAAGCAAAGAAAAGAAAGAGATAGAGTAGAAAGAATAAGTAAAGCATAGGAGTAAGAAAATAATTAGTTATAAGTTGACTAACCCTAAGTGTGGTGTATTCAGCTTATTTACTTGTATGTTTGTACTTACTGAGCTTTAGCTCATTAGTCTATTCGTGATGTAGGTAACAAAGGTAAGCAACCAGCAATATTAAACAAGAGTAGCAGACTGGCAGGCAGATCCCAGCAATGTCATGGACAGGTTATGTTTCCGTTTCGTAGAGTTCCACTATAATCAAAGTGTAAAAGAAAGAAAGTGTAATAGTGATGTATATGTATAAAGATAAGACAAGAGTGTAATATGTAAAGTAGTGAAACAAGCTTAAAAGTATGTTTTTATTTTTACGTACTTTAAAGTAACAAGACCGCAAATTATATTTAAAAAAAAATACTAAGTAGTACGTATATATTTATGTATACACGATTTCAAAGAACTAATAGTTTCATTCAGTTAAGTTTAAAAAGAAAAAAAAAATATTCCTGGTTTTTCAAGTACAAATCTTTTAAACCCCTAAAGCAGAAGAAAGTTATAAAGACAAGCAAGCTAAGTAAGAATAAGCAAAGAATAAAGAAAACAAGCAAGATAAGGTGGACGACCCAAGCTAGAGGGGTCATGCCCACAGCTAATGTCTAGCAGCTGTGCTGGATACTTAGCATATATCATGGATGTGATGGAGGAACAAAAGCTTCAACCTGAAGATGTTCCTATAGTAAATGAATTTGCCGATGTCTTCTTAGAGGAATTACTAGGATTACCGCCAAAATGATAAATTTTCTTAGAGATCGAACTGATGCCAAGAACCACACCTATCTCAAAAGCGTCATACCGGATGGTATCGGCAGAGTTGAAAGAGTTACAAGAGCAGTTGAAAGAGCTTCTTGACAAGGGATTCATACATCCGAGTTATTCCCCATGGGGTGCTCTTGTATTGTTTGTTAAGAAGAAGGATGGATCATTTCGTATGTGTATTGACTACCGAGAGTTAAGCAAGGCCACTGTCAAGAATAGGTATCTGTTACATAGAATTGACAACTTGTTCAATCAACTCAAATGCGCTGCAGTATTCTCCAAGATTGATCTGCAATCAGGATACCATCAACTGCGAATCAAGGAAAACGATATCCACAAGACCGTATTTCAGACCCGTTACAGTCATTACAAATTCCTGGTGATGCCATTTGGGTTAACAAATGTGCTAGCTGCATTTATGGATCTGATGAATCGAGTCTTCAAAGAATATCTAGATAAGCTTGTCATTGTATTTATCAATGACATACTTATATATTCAAAGACCCAAGAGGAGCATGAAGAACACCTGCGGATTGTTTTGCAGATGATAAGGAAGCATACTCTATACCAAATTCTCTAAATGCAAATTCTAGCTAGATGGAGTACAATTCCTTGGATATGTGGTTTCCAAGGAAGGAATCGCCATGGACCCAACAAAAGTAGAGGTGATCAATGAGTGGCCTGCACCTAAGAATGTGACTAAAATACAGAGTTTCTTAGGTTTACCTGGCTATTATAGAAGATTTGTAGAGGGATTCGCACGACTCACTGCACCTTTCACGGCTTTGACACGCAAAGAGATGAAGTATGAGTGGACTGAGGTGTGCGGCTGAAAAGGCGATTAACAAGTATGACAATCCTTACACTTCCTACTGAATGGGAGATGTTCATGATTTATAGTGATGTGTCAAAAATGGGATTAGGAGCTGTCCTGATGCAAGATGACAAGGTGATTGCTTATGCCTCAGGTTAATTAAAGGACCATGAGAGAAATTATCCCACACATGATCTGGAACTTGCCGCAGTAGTATTCGCATTGAAGATCTGGCAAGACTATCTATATGGAGCTCAGTGTGAGATTTATACTGACCGTCAAATTTTGAAATATTTCTTCACACAAAAGGAGCTGAATATGCGACAAAGGAGATGGTTGGAGCTAGTAAAAGATTATGATTGTGAAATCCTCTACCATCTTGGTAAAGCCAATCGTGTTGCTGATGCGTTAAGTAGGAAATCTATTGTTCTGCAGCAACTGCAAATTGAAAAATTCCTAAAACCATTGCAGCAGGAAATTAACGCGTTGAAGATGGAGCTGATAGTAGTGGCTACACTATAATTGGAATCATCGTTGTATGAGGACATTAAAGAGGCTCAGAAACGAGACCCAAATCTAGCAAGTCCTCAGGAAGAAGTGTCTGAAGATGGAATAATCCTACATCAGGGAAGAATTTATATTCTTGATGATGAAGGATTAAGAAGACGAATTATGGCAAAAGCTCATGAAACACCATATTCAGTATATCCCGGAGCTAGTAAGATGTACCAGGATTTAAAACTGCAATTCTAGTGGAGAGGGATGAAGAAGGACATTGCTGAATTCATGAGTAAATGCATGACGTGCCAAAAAGTTAAGGCTAAACACTGATATCTAGGCGGAAAGCTAGAGCCATTGGAGATTCTCGAATGGAAGTGGGAACATATTACGATGGACGTTGTGGTAGGATTGTCGAAAACCCGAGAAGGTTACAATGCTATCTGCGTTATTGTCAATAGATTGACAAAGACGGCAAGATTTATAAAAGTAAAAATGACTTTTTCACTGGAAAAGCTAGCAAACTTATATGTTAACCACATCGTCAGGTTACATGGAGTTCCTGAGTCTATTGTATTGGATCGTGATGTGTGGTTCACTTCAAATTTCTGGAAGTGTGTGCAAGAAGCTATTGGAATGAAAGTGCGTCTGAATACAGCATTTCATTCACAGACGGACGGGCAATCTGAGTGGACAATTCAAACACTAGAGGACATGCTTCGCGTGTGTTCAATAGATTTCCTGGGAAGCTGGAACAATAAACTTCCATTGGTAGAATTTTCGTACAACAGCAGCTACCAAGCTTCTATATGAATGGCACCCTATGAAGTTTTATATGGAAGGAAGTGTAGATCAGAAATTAGTCAGGATATGAATGGCATGCCCAAATTAGTCAGGATAGCTCATGTTGAAATTTTGGACAAAAAAAGTATATTTAAGGGCGGAAAATCAGAAATTTCAAAATAAGCCCTCATATTTTTCTTCTTTCGCTCTTTTCCCCCACACCCTATAAATGAACAGTAACCGACCACCAGAAACGGTGTCTATTTTTGACATCGCTGATCTCGTTGGAAAGCTCTCACCAAGCTAAGCCCAACGATGTGCCGAGTCGACGGATCCACCGCCGGAGGAAGCCGAATGCGCCACCCGAATGTCGCCGGTGGCCGAGAATTTCGCGATGCCGGATCTCCACAGTCCGACGTCTGATTGACATGATTCCAGTCCCAAAAGTTTCATGGTGAAGAGGAGAACAAAACCCAAGCCTTGTTTCACCTCAACGGCCATCGGATTGCGCCGCCCAAGCCCTCGCCGTCGCCGCCATGGAACCCACCGATTCCGGCAGAGTTGAGCCACACCACCGGTACTAAAATGCTCAAAATTTCACACGGAACAAAAGCCCTACACCATTTTCAAGAAAAAAAGCTAGCACAATAGAGAACGGACATCGTCGCTACTGTCGCCCTTTCAAGGCTCGAATTCTGGCGATAGGAGGCTCGATTGGTGAAATTGACACCACCAATGGGTTCCTCTTATCGAGCTCTTCAAGATGGTGGCGGCCTTTTTGAACGCTGCCACAGTCAATGCCGATCAACGGTCAATTAACGCAGTCAACAGCGATCAACACCAGTCAACGGTGACCCGGACCCCAAAATTTGATGAATGGCTCGTTGGCCTATTTCTGACGTTCCAGACACATCCGCGGCGTTGGAATTGTAAGATGAAATTTTAAACGTGAAGAACGGTGATTCAAAGTTTGTACGGGCGAGATTGAACAGCTTCGTTGATCACCGATTGGAGTCAACCTACCCGATGGACGTCGTTGAACGACTTCGGTGGTGATTTCAACTATTTTAAATTTCTCAATTTATTAATTGAGATGATTAAATGTTAATTATGGACTATGTGTATGAAAAATAGTTAAATAAAAAAAAGTATGAAAATGTAAAGATTTTTACATAAAAGTTGAATTTTTACATAAAAATATAGGTCTTTGGTATAGTACATAGTAAATTAAAATAGGTTAGATGGTTTCGAGGCTTTTCCTAAACGCCGAGAACTCAAAAATTAAGCGGAAATGCTGCTGAAATTTCAAAAACGGCACAAAGGGGTATTTTAGGAAATGAGGGGTAAAAATGTGGTTAGGATGGAAACTCGAGCCCCTTCGGTGACCTAGGCCCGAAAAAGAGGATTAACGACTGATGGTCAAAATAGTACCACCCGAGAGTCGGGTGTGAAATAATTATAGAAATTACAGTGATTAATGCTATAAAAATTTATTAAGGCCTAAGAAAGATGAATTTATGACTTTTGGGTTTAGAAAATCCGATTAAAATGTTAAAGTAAAGATTTAACGGCCCAAAGGCCTGTTAGGGACAAAATGGTTATTTTAACCAAAAATTTTAGAAATGTCCAAAAAGGGTCGTTAAGCCTTTAAGATCATCGTTTTATGATTTTGGGGCTTAAAAGATCTAGTTTAAGTATTAAAATGACAAGATTCATGATCAGGATAAAGGTACTACTCACCTAAATAATACTATTCATGGTGAATAGTACTATTAACGGTCATTTTGACTAAAATTTCTAAAATGCTCAGAAAGGACCGTTAGAGCCTTAAAATAGCTTAAATGGAACTCTTAAAGCCAAAATCAAGTTTTAAGTCAAAGAAAAATAAGAAAACCCCGTTAAGGGCAAAAACGGTAATTTTTACCAAAAATTTGGGAAATAGTCAAAATGAACTGTTAGAGCTTTAAACATGATTCAAAGACTCTAATGAGGATTTTAAAGGCCAAAAGTAAAGTTTAAGTGAGAAAAATCCCACTAGGGGTAAAACGGTAATTTTACCAAAAGTTCAGGATATAAAGATCATTTTTCCAAAAGTTAGCAGAAAAGTGATAAATAAGTTTAATTAAGAGTTTAAGGTCAAGTTCAGGATTTTAAAAGAAGGAAAGTACTTAAATAAAAGTATGACCATTAGTCAAAGTTACTATTTATCATAATTTTTGACAAAAGTTAACGGAAAAATTGTAAATGGGATATTAGACCCCTAATTCATGATTGGGAAATGAAACATAGAATTTTTATGTTTTATTAAGTTTTATGTATGATTTAAGTAACGAAAATAACCGTGATTATTTCGGTTATAGGAATCCGATACAGACGCGATGAAGGGACGTCTGCGGACCAAGAAAGCAAGAAAGGAGATACGAGCAGAAGTATCAATAAGTTCAAATATTTAATTGACTGCAACATGAATTGACATATATGTCTATGTGAATTATGTGCACCATGTAAGTTCAACTATTTCCATGTTTGCAACATGAATAGAATATTATGTCTAAGGGTCATATGTGGTAAGTTTCAAACACCTCCATGTCTACAATATGTATAGACTTTTATGTGTTACATGTTGTAAGTTCAAGCATTTAGTTGACTGTAACATGAATGGACTGGTAATGTTATGTGCTATGTGTTCTATGTAGTAAGTTCAAACATTGCACTGTCTGCAATATGAATTTACTTGGCATGTTTATGCCCACATGTTATGCGATGTAAGTTCAAACATTTTACTGACTACAATATGAATTGACTTCTATGTTTAAGTGTTATATACAATAAGTTCAGACATTTAATTGTCTACAACATGAATAGACTGTTATGCCTAAGTGTGATATGTTGTAAGTTTCAAACATTTTCATGTTTGCAACATGAATAGACTATTATGTCTAAGTATTATATGTGGTAAGTTCAAACATGTGAACTGTCTGCAATATGAACTAACATGTTTTGTTTTGCCTATATGTTATGCATGGTAAGATTAAACATTTCCATGTCTGTAATACGAATGGACTGTTATGTCTAAGTGTTAGATACTGTGAGTTCAAACATGTGATTTATTTGCAATATGAATCAACATGTTATGTTATGTCTATATGTTATGTGTGATAAATTTAAACATTTCCATGACTGCAACATAAATTGACTGGTTATGTTTATGTGTTCTATGTGCAGTTTTAGTATCAAAATACTATGATATGAATGTTATGAAAGTCATGTTATGAACTATTTGTTATGTCTAAGTCAAATATAAATTGACTTGACATATTTATGTTTATGTGTTATATTTTGTAAGTTCAGACATTTTAAATGTCTGTAACATGAAATTACGTAATATGTTTATATGATATGTATGACATGTAAAGTATGTACCAAGGTGTTATATGCACACTAATGTGTAAATAAAATATACACAAATAAGAAAAGGAATGTAATAAGTGTTCCAGACCAAGGAGGCAGTGAAAATGCCACCGGTTAGGAACTGCATGAAAGATAGTAATGAAACCACTTTGGTGTACTGGCCCCCCACACAGGTGGAGGTTCCTTATGTTAAGTTATGATATGGCTTCTAAACTAACGGTGGTACTGTTAGGAAATGCCCTGAGCATTAGAGACATTTTGATGTATTTATTTTGAACTGGATAATAAAATTATATATAGAGGTTATTCATTACATTGCTGTCTGTCCTCATTTTATTTACATGTTAAAGTAAATGTAAGCAAATATAGCTCCCTGATTGCTTGTGTTAAAACTGTTAGAACGTTGCATGCAATGGACTTTTGTATGCGAGAAGACAATGTTCTAAAGTAAGTAGTCTAAACTAAGGTCTGTAGTTTATAGGGTTAGAGTGAGCATATAACTCATGTTAAGACTATTATGTTGTCTAAAGCCATGGTGGGGACGGTTTGTCTTGACTGTCTGAAGCTGGACTCCTAAGTAGAGACATAAATATGTTACTTGGTGGTGACATATTAGACCGGGACTAAAGCGTGATTGACCTACGAAGTCCGCTTTGAGTGGATCAATCTGCTTTTGACGTTCATTATGCAGTAACCTTAATCCTGAGTAGATGAACAGCTTCATGTATATGACTTGTGTACTTTGATGTTCCAATGGCTAAAGCGTCTCAGAGGTAGTAAGCTTATAGACTGGTTTGTTGGGTGCATGACTTGTATACGATGAAGGGTTCGTTTATAGATATCAGAATCATAGCTCTAATAAGGAGTTAAGGGTATCCTCTTAAAGGCATTATACTGGATGTGAAAATTAACAAGGCCTTGGGTCGTCTGCTGGGCAGATGACTTCTTATTCATATATGGTGAATAATCATTTTTTTTTATTCGGTAGTATAATGGAACTTTAAGATAGCCTGATCAGTAGGATTAAATAGACTTTGACCTAAGGTTGATCATGGATATCATATGAGGGTTCTGCATACATGACAAGGTCATTGGACTATAGCTTGTCACAGGCTTACGTAATACGGTATATAATTGGGAGTTCAGTTTCAGGTTTATAGTGGTGTGACTCTGAAATTAGTGATCATATGATTGAGTTGTTCGGTAAAGAATGATGATCATATGGATTTACGGGAGCCCGATTATATATGTCCAATTAGTCCCTCTACTAGCTTTACATAATTCCTTAACGTTTGGCAAATTGATTTGTGTATGCTATTGGCTAGTTGATTATGCATGGATGGTGTTGACATAGGATTAGGATGGTGGACAAGATTCTCTCCGGTTGGATTCAGATTTTGTTTTGGATAATAGAGTACACAATTATTCGAACTCCAAATAAAGTTGCCATGATTTTATTTGAGATTGGATTGGAGTTGTAGAAAATTATCCATGAGAACAAGAATTTGAAATACAACTGTTTTGTGGATTTTGAAATTTGAAATTTGAAATTTGAAATTTGAATTTTGAATTTGAAATTTGAAATTTGAATTTCAAATTTTGAATCACAGTCCAAGTAGGATTCGAATTTTTTGTGGTAAATCCACAGGGATGAAATTAGAATTTGATTTGGATATGGAGAGGAAAATCTTGTTTGAATCCTACTTGAATTTTGAATCCAAATCCTAACAAACATGGTCAAAAATTTTACGGATTATACTCATGAAATTTTCAGATTCTTTGTGGATAAGGTTCACGGAAAAATTCAAGTTTCAATCCCCGTTGAATTTGGATTCTCTCCTCCCTGATTATGGCTGAATTTTTTGAGGATAAATCCTAGGAGATTTTCGATTATTTTGGATAAGAATGAGATAAGATTCAAGCTTGAAAATCCTAGTGGAATTTTGATTCCTCCCTTACTTTTTGTGGTCGAAAATATTTGAGAAAAATCCTAAAGTGATTTTCGGATTTTTGGTTGGTTAAGAGGAGATAAAATTCTAGTTAAAATCCTGTTTGAATTTTGAATGGAAAAATCCTAAAGTGGATGAATTTTTCAGTTGGGATTTGGCCTTGATAATTTCAGATTTGTGAGTGGATAAGGGAGAAAATCTTCTCCTAATCCAATTCAAATGCAGAGGATCACTTCACGCAAGTCTATAAATAGAGGTCCTACCACTCCAGTTCTCTCAGACCACAGACTCTCAGGTGAGCAGGCTTATTGTTGCATAACTCACCATGACAATAAGTTCTTTAGAGATCTGGGTGGTTAGAAGAAGACTAGCAGTGCTAGCATACCAATCAAGGTTCAGAGTGCCCACACACTCAGCCATTCGGGAATTGGAGAATAATAGAGAAGGCTAGTTGGTTGAAGCCCTCCGGTCATTCTCCTCCTGCAAGATTGGCGTCCTTGAGGTATGAGTTTAAACTGTTGTTGATTTATTGTATATGGCATCATGAGATATTTAATGATCTTGAAAAATTTTTATTGTTCCGCTACGCCACTCTGATACTTTTTTATCGATTTATTTCCTACAGGTACACAATTTTTATTGTTCCTCTAGTAGAGTATACAATTATTCGAACTCCAAATAAAGTTGCCAAGATTTTATTTGAGATTGGATTGGAGTTGTAGAAAATTATCCATGAAAACAAGAATTTGAAATACAACTATTTGTGGATTTTGAAATTTTAAATTTTAAATTTGAATTTTAAATTTTGAATTTGAAATTTGAATTTGAAATTTAAATTTGAAATTCAAATTTGAATTTTGAATTTTAAATTTAAATTTGGAATTTGAATTTTGAATTTTGAATTTTGAAATTTGAAATTGAAATTTGAAATTTGAAATTCAAATTTTGAATTACAGTCCAAGTGGAATTCGAATTCTTTGTGGATAATTCCACAAGGCTAGAATTCAAATTTGAGTTGGATTATGAAGAGGGAAATCTTGTTTGAATCCTATTTGAATTTTGAATCCCAATTCCATCAAAAGTGGCCGAATTTTTGTTGAGGAAAATCCTCCAGGAGATTTTCAATTTTTGTGGATAAGGATGCAGGAAAAAATTCAAGTTTCAATCCCAGTTGAATTTGGATTTTCTCCTCCCTAAAGTGGACGAAATTTATTGGATAAATCCAAAGGGAATTTCGGATTTTTTTAGTGGATAAGGGTGAGATAGAATTCAAGTTAGAAAATCCTATTTGGATTTTGATTCTCCTCATTTTTAATGGCCGAATCTAGTCATGATTTTGGCATTAGGGAAATTCGGTTATTATGGATAGATGAGGAGATAAAATTCAAGTTAAAATCTTGTTTAAATTTGGATTGGATAATCTCCAAGATTGGCCGAATTTTTAGTTGGGATTTGCCCCTAGAAAATTCAGATTTTGTGAGTGGATAAGGGAGAAAATCTTCTCCTAATCCAATTCGAATTCAGAGGATCACCTCATGCAAGTCTATAAATAAAGGTCCTGCTACTCCAGTTCTCTCAGACCATAGACTCTCAGGTGAGCAGGCTTATTATTGCATAACTTACCGTGACAATAAGTTCTTTAGAGATCTGGGTGGTTGAAAGAAGACTAGTAGTGCTAGCACATCGATCGAGGTTCAGAGTGCCCATACACTCAGCCATTCGGGAATTGGAGAATAGTAGAGAAGGATAGTTGGTTGAAGCCCTACGATCATTCTCTTCTAGCAGATTGGCGTCCTTGAGGTATGAGTTTAAATTGTTGTTGGTTTATTGTATATGGCATCATGAGATATTTAACGATCTTGAAAAATTATTATTGTTCTGCTGCGCCACTCTGATACGTTTTTACCGATCGATTTCCTATATCACTCCCCAGAGTCCCTCTCAGTTATGCACGCATTATGGTACGACCAATCATGGGGTCCAAAATCAGAAAGTAATAAAAGATAAAGACTCAAGACTAAGAATGCAGCCCATAAACGAGCATAAGATATACTAACACTATGAATACCGATGCAGTCAAAGTCACGGTTCACGGTCAACGGTACCGTTTACAATCAGGACTGTTCATGGTCAGAGTTACTATTCATAATATATAGTAATGCAAAAGCAATGCATGTTATTTATTATATTAATGAACCATGCTATGTTTGATGTTAAGGATGTTTAAGTATACGTAAGTATAATTTACGATGCTTAAGTACATTTATAATGTTTTACGTATTTAAGTATGACAAGTATATTCATGATGTTAAATGTAGAAGTATGTTCACGATATCAAGGATGTTAAATATGTTATGTTATGATGTTCAAGCATACGTTAAATATGCTATGTTTAAAATATGATATGTTCACGATATTAAAGATGTTAAGTATGTTTATGATGATAAGCATGAAATTCTGTTCAAGATGTTAAAATATGTTAAAAGTATGTTAAGCACGAAAGTATGTTCAGGATATTAAGTATGTTTAAATCATGTTAAGTATGAAAGTATGTTTACGATGTGAAGTATGTCAAGTATGATTATGATGAAAAGTATGTACAAGTATGTTTTAATGTTATGTACTTTAAGTATGAAATTTAAAGTAATGTATGATATATGTTGTGTTAATGTTCTAATGCCATAGTTGGTATCAGATATGTTCTATCTGATATGGTATGAATGATGTTAAATATGTTTAGGTATGAATGTTAAGCAACCATAACATTATAAAGTTACTATTTATAGTGAATAGTACTACTTATGGTAATAAGCAAGTATAATGTGACTAACATTGTGTTATGCATATGATATGTTATAACTATTACACATAAGTTAATATGCAAAGTCAATCATACTATATTAAGTATGCTCTATATGATGTTAAATAAGTATGTTATGTTTAAATATGAATGTTTAAGTAATGAATGATATGTGTATGCAATGTTTTGTATGTATGAAAGTATGTTTATGATGTTAAGGATATTTAAGTATACTTAAGTATGTTTACAATGCTAAAGTATATGTACGAAGTTTTATGTATTTAGGTATAATAAGTATGTCAAATATGTTATGTTTACGATGTGTAAACATTCATTAAGTATGTTATGTTTCAAGTATGTTATGTTTACGATGTGTAAACATACGTTAAGTATGTTATGTTTCTACATGTTAAGTATGCTACGTGTAAAATATGATATGTTTACGATGTAAAGTATGTTAAGTATGAAAATAAGGTCAAGATGTTAAAGTATGTTAAGTGCAAAAGTATGTTCATGATGTTAAGTTTGTTTAAAGTACATTAAGCATGTTTACGATGATAAGTATGAAAGTAGGATTATGACGTAAAGTATGTTCAGGTATGTACAAGTATATTGACCATATTATGTATTATAAGTATAAATGTGAAGCAATGTATGATATATGTTATATTAATACTCTGATGCCGTAGTTGGTATCAAATATGCTCTGTTCAAAAAGGTAAGAGTATAAATATGTCATGAATGTATGTTTGAACTTACTGAACCTGTCACTCACAAGTTTGTTTATATTGCAGGTAAGCATCCTGCACAAAGATAAGACAAGTGATGGATGACGAATGCGATCTGCATGTGCCAAGGGACTGGGCGAGGGTTATGGTACTGCTATGAGTCTTCCACTAAGTTATTTAAAAGAGTATTGAAATGATGTTTTATGATATATATCAAGTTATGATAAAGTAAAATGTTTACTATAGTAAATGTTTTATGATGATACAATTTGCAAGTTTAAAGAAAAAAAAATTTATTCCCTATTTTCATGTTCAAATGGGAAGTTAAAATAAGCATGTTAAAGGAAGTAGGTTAAAAGTAAGATACCAGCCGTCATAGGTAGTATTAGAATAAGTTAAAAGCAAATTAAAAGTAAGCAACCGACGACCCAAGTGGTTATAGTTTATCGCAGTTGGCAACAATAGCTGACTGTAATAGTGCTGTTTAACGCTACGTAGGGCGGGACATCACACCAACAGAAAAGCTATGCGGACAAAAGATGAAGATCCCTAGAGTTCAATGAAGGGGATTTCGTATTTGTAAGAGTCTCACCGATAAAAGGAATAATGCGTTTCGGAAAGAAAGGGAAATTGAGTCTAAGTTATATTGGGCCATATGAAATTATTGAACGCATAGGAAAGGTTGCCTATAGATTGGCATTACCCCCAGAAATGTCGGTAATACACAATGTGTTCCATGCGTTGATGTTACAGAAGTACATACCGGATCCATCCCATATATTGAAACATGAACTGATTCAAATTCAGGAAGATCTGGCGTATGAGGAGAGGCCTATACAAATATTGGCACGCGAGGAAAGAGTCTTAAGGAAAAAGACGATCCCATTAGTCAAAATATTGTGGAGAAATCATAATGCCGAAGAGGCTACATGGGAACAAGAAGATGAAATTAGAAAATTGTACCCCCACTTGTTCTAAATTTTCGAGGACAAATTTTATAAGGAGGGGTGAATGTGATAACTAGGAATTTTTAAATTCTCGGAGTAAATTAAAATTGTATGTATGTATTGATTTTAATAAATAAAATGTGAAAAAAGTTATGTTTAATATTGTTGAGAATACTGTGAAAATATTCTGGCAATGTTAAAGTGAGTGAATTCGAAGATGGAAAATCTTATTGAACAGAAACGGTTGAGACGGCTCGAAAACGAAGCCAAAAAAAAAACCCTGAAGAGTTCACCGACGTGCACTAAAAGACAAAAATTTACAGTAATGAATTCTGATCAAACGGAAGCAAAATAAGATAGATCGATCACACCGGAGGCACCCGGAACCCGGAAACGCCTAAGCGATTTTGGTAAAATTTCGTTCGGTTTGACTTTCGATCAAAATTTAACAACGAATTAATTCAAATATTAATTAGATGTTGTCAAGATGACATCATAAATACAACTTAATTAATTAGGTTATTAAGGCTTAATTTATAGTGGTAGGTAGCATTAATGGCCAAGATTTAATGCTTTATGTATCAATGGCCATGATTAAGCCAAAATGGCTTTGAAAAAAAATTTAAAAAAATTGGAAAAATGGGGATCGGCCACATGGAAAGAAAACAACCCAAAAATTTCAAATTTGACCCCAAAAATTTTGCAACTAAGCCCTTGGACAATTATGTAATTGTTGGGAAAAATTACAAAAAGCTCCTCATCCATTTGCCTATAAATAGGCATCAAAATTTTGCTTGGAAAAATCACAAAACCAAGCCAAACTCTTGCCATTTTTCTGCCTATAAAATCAGTGTATCTTCCTTCGATTTCCAAGCAAAATTTTATCAAAATTTTACACAAAAATCAAATTCCAAGCCTTCACTAAGTTGCAAGGATCAAGGTGATAAGGTGAGCTTATAATTTGAAGCATTTTCCTTGATTTTTCTTGCAAAAATCCATGTATGTGGGGTGTAGAAAATTGTGGAAAATTTGATGTTTGGTTTTAGTGTTTTGATTGGTTTGATACTAGGATGAATGAAGCATGATTTAGAACTAGAAAACAAGCAAGATTTTGCATGTTTTCCTTTGAAAACCGTGGCTTGGTAAAGGGGACATGTTGAGAAATTTTGGTGATTTTTTTTAAGGATTATGTTGGTTTGATACTATGTTTATTAAAGCATGAATTGGAATAAAGAAAATAAGCAAAATGGTACTTGATTTCTTGTGAAAACTGTGGCCTATGTTTAATAAAAGATTATAGAAATGAGAGAAAATTTTCTATGGTCTTAGAGCATAAAATCCACGGCTTAATGCCAGGGTTGTAATAAAACTTTTCTTAGGTTTTTAATGATAACATGTGCATTGGAAACCTTAAGAATGGAATATGGAAACTGAACATTGTGATGAAGATTCCTTGGTGTTGTTTACCATGAGAAACCGAGGCTATAATTGGAAAATTTTGATGAATTTTGTGTTGTGTTTTGAATGATGTTAACGCGGAAATTTTTATACAAAGTTTGGTAACTTTGTATAAAATAGGCCTCTGGTATAGTACGTGGCAAGTACAAAGGTTCTGAGGCGTACCTAATGCCAAGAAAACCTAAAAATACAAGCGGAAATGCTGTCAAAATTTCTAAAACGGCATAAGGGCACTACAGGAAAACGAGGGCTAAAAATATTAGGCTCGGAAAAGAAGCCGATACCCCTCGGAATTCTAGGTTTGATAATGAAAAACCAAACCTAAAATGAATAGTAAGCCGCCCTTTAATGACTAAAATGCCTAGAACGAGAAAAATTCACATTAGAGGTATTTTAAGAAACGAGGGGGAAAAATTAGATCGGGATAGCAAACTCGAGCCCCTCGGGAACCGAGGCTCGAAGATGGGATGCAAAACATTTTTGGAGTAGTGAAATACCCATTTGAGGCTTCGAAATGCTAGAAAAAAGAGAAACGACCCTAGCTGTCAGATAAATAGTAACCGAGGGTCGAAAAATGAATAATTATGATTTTGTAACAAATAAAGCTATAAAAAGATACAGAAGCCTAGGGAATATTATTTTATGATAATTGGGCTTAGAAAGTCCAGGAAAAATGATAAGACGAAATAGTTAAGGTCCTGAGACCCGTCAGGGGCAAAATGGTCATTTTGACCAAAAATTTCTGAAAGGCTCGGAAAGGACCGTAAAGGATCTAAAATCTCTTAAATAAAATTCTAGAACCCAAAATAAAGATTTTGAAGATAAAAATTTAAAATTTATATAGTACACGGGCGTGTACTTTGAAACACGCCACGTAAAGTGAACCCGAGGGGTACACGGGTAGGGACACGGGTGTATTACAGACTGTGTACTACCTAAAAAGTTGAAATGTGCTGTAAAATTTATCACAAAATGAATATATTTAAAGTGATAATTAATTATGGGTATTAATAGACAATACTGTGTCTGTAGGGACCCAAACTAGAGATAAAACTGTGGAGGAGTTCAGGAAGTGGACATTATCATAGTGGTGGTAAGTTTAAGTATTTTCACGTCTGCAACATGAAATACTATAACATTTCATTATGTACTAGTTGTACGTTAGATGTTAAGTCCTACAGGCACTGGGGGATTAGTTAGTATAACACATCCCACATAATAATAATAAAAAAAACCAATATGTAAGACCTATGGGCAACTGAGATTATTGACCTTGTGGTGGCAATTAAGGTCACTTGGTCGGGATTATAATTCAAAGATGGTAATAAAACCACTTAAGGCGTACCGCCCTTCCAACATTGTGGTGAAGGTTTTTCAGATCCTACGAGGATATAATAATCGCTACGGGTGATAAGGGGCTGGAAAGGAAGAAGTTTTAGGGTCGCTCTCAAGGCACTCCCAATCAGCGCGCAATAAATTATCGGTACTGTCACAAAAGCTCAAAACCAGAATATAAACAAAGATAATAGCCAATAATATGACGAAAGTCATAATTGAGCATAACCGACACTAACACTAAGTGTAGTGGACTCGGTTAGGGTAATGTAAATAGTAACCGATTAGGGTAACAGTTACTATTCATCGATCAAAGGTCAAAGTCATTATTTATGATAAATAGTACTATTCATAAGAAATTGTATTTTTGATGTTTTTGAATCTATACGATTCTTACTAAATATGTTTGAACTTATTGAGCCTGTTAGCTCATCATTTTGTTCATGTTGCAGGTAAGAAACCTATCTAGTAGACTTCTTGGATGGCGGTAGGATACGTGTGTGCTGATGGGATAGGGAATTTACTATGGATTTGGTCCTACCATAAGTTTTCCACTGAGCATTGAGTAAAAGTGAATTGAAGAGAATGTATTTTTGAAAAACAAAGTACCTGTATTGTATATTTGTAAGTTATGTTGTACTTCAAAAAAAGACAACCGAAAGTTAGTATTATATTTTATATGGCTTTCATACTTGGCTTTCGTGTGAGGAAAGTATATTAAAAAGAAAAAAAATACAGGCAAGTTTTAGGCCCTGAAATATGAGAGTTGAAAGAAAAAGTGTTTAAATAGCGATCCGGATTCAGTGCATGGACTATCTTGGTCGACTATGGAGTCAGACTTCAGTGGTTTTGCTTGGCTGGATTCGGGGGCACCACATTTCATGTTGAGCCCGAGATCCGGTTTGGACTCTAAGTGGTCCATTTTTAACAAAACCTGAGACTGTTTTCAGTGCTCAGATTTTTAGTCCCAGTTTTGGGCACTGAATGAAAACCATTTGAAAGACCTGTCGTTGTGTCATTTTTGGCCAAAAGCTATTAGACGCAAAAACGACCGTATCAAAATTTCCTTAAAACTTTATGCTTCACCAAATCCCAAATTCAAACCCTAAGGGGTCAAAATGGCCAAAATCCGTGGCTTTTTTCTTGAGGACAAATTGTATCCAACCACCTTAAAAAAACGTTCATGCTCACATGTGCACACATCCATTCATAAAAATGTAAACACAACCACACAGCCACGTACCTTAAAAATGGAAAGCTAAAGGCTCAAAATAAACTTATTATGACCCATTTGCATGAACAAATACATATAAATGGCCTTAATCCAAAACTTAAAAACAACTAAGCTTCCAAAAAGGGTTTCGGTTTTATCTCTTGTGTGATGAACCAAGCACAAATCCGAATCAAGGGCTGAGTGATCGAAATGGCCGTGTGAACTAAGTAGATTGGGGTCAGTTTATGCTAGTAAAGACACCAAAAATTTTCCTCTTAATATCAAACCAAAACAATAACTATAACCACAAAGATTGGATTCTAAAACCTTACCCTTGATCACTTTGAAAAGGCTTGGATGAACACCTCCTAACACAAGCTTGATGGAGGTTAAATTTTGGTAAGCTTTTTGTAGGATTTTGGCTTGAAAAAATGGGGGTTTTGGGGACTTGGAGTAGGCGGCTGCAGCAAGGGAAAGAAAGAGAGAATGAGTTTGTGTTTTTGGGGTGTGAAAAAGAAAGAACAAAACCCTTAGGTCATGTATGCCTTTTATAGGCAAAACTAATCAAACTTGCTTAAGCTTAAACCTATTTAATTGTCCACATTCTTTGCCTAATTGAGGAACAAATTGCTGCATTTTTCTACCCCAAAAGGCTGTGAGCTGCGCATGGAAGGAAGGGCCAAATTAAAAATTTTTGTTGTAGGCATGTGATGGAAAATTTGGTTATTATATTCAAAGGTGTCATAGCTTTTTGCAATATTTTATTACCTCCTTTTGGGCTACTTTTACAGCTAAAAATAGCTGCTTTATCAGCTAAGGGACATGATTTTTAAAGGTTAAAATTCATCTGCATTTGCTCTCTTTGTAGTCTAATTTCCTACTGCGGTGTTCAGCCCTTTCTTGGCAGTGTTTTAATTTTCATCCGAAATTGAATTTTCTGAACTTGATTTTTATAATGTCAATTCCTACTCAGTATATACTGTCTAAGAACCCATTATATACTAGTTTACTATTCCTTTCTTATATTATGGCTTTATCTACACTGTGTTGTCCTTACACACGCAAAACGAGATGTTCTTGTGTAAAATTTCCAACACAATCTCTCTTGACTAATTTGGACGTGCTGATTTCAATTTTATCAGTTTTACATCCATCTAAGGTCGTCTGGACCAGTTTTCAGGATCTATGTGACCCCATCTTGAAAAACGTGTTAGGTACCCAATTGACTAATTTGGGCGTTCTAAGTCCAAATATATCAGTTTTGGGGTGAAAAACAGTCGTCTTGACCCTCATCTCAATACTGCGTATCTCTCAGACAAAATTCCCATTTTATGCCTAATTGACCAGATTGAACCTACTAACTGCTAATATATCAGTTTTATGTCAATTTGAGGCCATCTTGGCCATAAATCTGACACTGCATTTTTTTACTATTCACTGTTTTCTGTCTGATTGACTAGTCTGAGCGTTCTGACTCCGATTTTGTCAGTCTCTGAGTGAGAAGAGGTCATCTGGACCTTCGTTCTTAGTACTATACCTCTGCTAGGGTATTTCTCACTATTGTGCTCAGACGTTTGGTCCGAGCGTTTTGATGATCTGTTTACTAGTCTTGTATCAAGAAATGGTCGTCTGGACCAATTTCTTGATAGTACGCATTTTACGCACTCAAACATATAATAGGGTGGACTAGTTTCACTATCGGTCGCCCCTTTTGTTGCACGAATCGTAACTAAACACTATTGTGCTTGTTTAAACTATTCCTCTAGAAAATACACTGTATTTGATCAACCTAATTACTTATTACATAGTATTTAGATTTCACGCATTACGAGAATCTTTACGATGGCTCTCAGCTCCATATGCATAATCAACTAGCCAATAAGCATACACAAATCAATTTGCCAACCGTTAACGAATTATGTGGAGCTAATAGAGGGATCAATTGGACATATATAATCAGGCTCCCATGAATCCATATGATCATCATTCTGTACGAACAACTCAATCATATGATCACTAATTTCAGAGTCATACCACTATAAACTTGAAACTAAACTCCAAATTATATACTGTATTACGAAAGCCTACGACAAGCTAATGTCCAATGACCTTGTCATGTATGCAAAACCCTTATATGATATCCATGATCAGTCTTAGGTCAAAGTCTGTTCAATCCTACTGATTAGGCTATCTTAAAGTTCCATTATACCACTGGAAAAGAATATGATTATTCACCATATGTGAATAAGAAGTCATCTGCTCAGCAGATGACCCAAGGCCTTGTCCATTTTCACATTCAGTATAATGCCTTTAAGAGGGTACCCTTAACTCCTTAGAGCTACGACTTTGATATTTGTAAACAAACCCTTCATCATATACAAGTCATGCACCCAACGAACTGGTCTATAAGCTTACTACCTCTGAGATGCTTTAGCCATTGGAACATCAAAGTACACAAGTCATATATATGAAGTAGTTCATTTACTCAGGATTAAGGTTATTGCATAGTAAACATCAAAAGTAGATTGATCCACTCATAGCAGACTACGTAGATCAGTCACACTTTAGTCCTGGTCTAATATGTCAACACCAAGCAACATATCTACGTTTCTACTTGAGAGTCTATGCTCTGGATATTAAGACAAACCATCCCCACCATGGCTTTAGACAACATAATAGCCTTAACATGAGTTAGATGCTTGGTCTAACCCCATAGACTATAGACCTTAGTTTAGACTGCTTACTTTAGAACACTGTCTTCTCACATACAAAAGTCCATTGCATACAAAGTTCTAACAGTTTTAACACAAGTAGTCAGTGAGCCATATGTTAGGAAATGCCCTAAGTATTAGAGACATTTTGATGTATTCATTTTGAACTGGATAATAAAATTATACATAGAGGTTATTCATTACATTGCTATCTGTCCTCGTCTTATTTACATGTTAAAGTAAATGTAAGCAAATATGGCTCACTGACTGCTTGTGTTAAAACTGTTAGAACGTTGCATGCAATGGACTTTTTGTATGCGAGAAGACAATGTTCTAAAGTTAGCAGTCTAAACTATGGTCTGTAGTCTATGGGGTTAGACCGAGCATCTAACTCATGTTAAGACTATTATGTTGTCTAAAGCCTTAGAGGGGACGGTCTGTCTTGACTGTCTGGAGCTGGACTCCCAAGTAGAGACATGGATATGTTGCTTGGTGGTGACATATTAGACCGGGACTAAAGTGTGATTGATCTACGTAGTCCGCTATGAGTGGATCAATCTGCTTTTGACGTTCATTATGCAATAACCTTAATCCTGAGTAAATGAACTTCTTCATGTATATGACTTGTGTACTTTGATGTTCCAATGGCTAAAGCGTCTCAGAGGTAGTAAGCTTATAGACCGGTTCGTTGGGTGCATGACTTGTATACGATGAAGGGTTTGTTTGCAGATATCGGAATCATAGCTCTGAGGAGTTAAAGGTATCCTCTTAAAGGCATTATACTGAATGTGAAAATGGACAAGGCCTTGGGTCGTCTGCTGGGCGGATGACTTCTTATTCACATATGGTGAATAATCATTTTCTTGATTCGGTAGTATAATGGAACTTTAAGATAGCCTGATCAGTAGGATTAAACGGACTTTGACCTAAGGCTGATCATGGATATCATATGAGGGTTTTGTATATATGACAAGGTCATTGGATGGTAGCTCGTCACAGGCTTACGTAATACGGTATATAATTGGGAGTTCAGTTTCAGGTTTATAGTGGTGTGACTCTGAAATTAGTGATCATATGATTGAGTTGTTCGGTACAGAATGATGATCATATGGAATCACGGGAGCCCGATTATATATGTCCAATCAGTCCCTCTACTAGCTCCACATAATTCCTTAACGTTTGGCAAATTGATTTGTGTATGCTATTGGCTAGTTTATTATGCATGGATGGTGATGACACAGGATTAGGATGGTAGACAAGATTCTCTCCGGTTGGATTCAGATTTTGTTTTGGATAATAGAGTACACAATTATTCGAACTCCAAATAAAGTTGCCATGATTTTATTTGAGATTGGATTGGAGTTGTAGAAAATTATCCATGAGAACAAGAATATGAAACACAACCGTTTTGTGGAATTTGAAATTTGAATTTTGAAATTTGAAATTTGAATTTTGAAATTTGAAATTTGAATTTTGAATTTGAAATTTGAAATTGAAATTTGAATTTGAAAATTCGAATTTGAAATTTGAATTTGAAATTTAAATTTGAAATTTGAAATTTGAAATTTGAAATTTGAATTTGAAATTTGAATTTGAAATTTGAAATTCAAATTTTGAATCACAGTCCAAGTAGGATTCGAATTTTTTGTGGAAAATCCACAAGGTTTGAAATTCGAATTTGAGTTGGATTTGGAGAGGATAATCTTGTTAGAATCCTACTTGAATTTTGAATCCAAATCCCAACAAAAGTGGACGAAATTTTTGAGGATAATGCTCATGAAAATTTCGGATTTTGTGGATTAGATTCAAGGGTAAATTCAAGCTTGAATCCTAGTTGAATTTGGATTCTCTTCTTCCCTAAAAGTGGCCGAAATTTTGGAGCCTAAATCCAAGGAGAATTCGGTTATTTTTTGGATAAGGTTGAGATGAGATTTAGCTTGAAAATCCTAGTGGAATTTTGATTCTCCCTTATCCATAATGGCCGAAATCTTTTGGAGGATTTTCTCCTTGTGAATTTCGGATTTTTTGGTTGAAAAAAGGGAGATAAGATTCTAGTTAAAATCTTGTTGAGATTTGGATTGGATCTATCCTAAGAAAACCGAATTTTTAGTGGAGATTATCCCTTGGAAAAATTCGGATTTTATGGGTTTGGATAAGGGAAAAAATCTTTTCCTAGTCCAATTCGAATTCAGAGAATCACCTCATGCAGGTCTATAAATAGAGGTCCTGCCACTCCAGTTCTCTTAGACCACAGACTCTCAGGTGAGCAGGCTTATTGTTGCACAGCTCATCGTGACAATAAAGTTCTTTAGAGATCTGGGTGGTCGGAAGAAGACTAGCAGTGCTAGCATACCGATCGAGGTTCAGAGTGCCCACACACTCAGCCATTCGGGAATTGGAGAATAGTAGAGAAGGCTAGTTGGTTGAAGCCTCCGGTCACTCTCCTCCTGTTCATTGGCGTCCTTGAGGTATGAGTTTTAATTGTTGTTGATTTATTGTATATGGCATCATGAGATATTTAACGATCTAAAATTTTTATTGTTCCGCTGCGCCACTCTGATACGTTTTTACCGATTTATTTTCCTACACCATATTTGCTTACATTTACTTTAACATGTAAATAGAATAAGGACAAATAGCAATATAATGAATAACCTTTATATTATAATTTTATTATCCAGTTCAAAATTAAATACATAAAAATGTCTGTAATGCTTAGGGCATTTCCTAACAATCTCCCACTCACCCTAAGCCAGCAGATGTGCCATGTTACGCATCCCTATTACCTCTACATGTTGGAAAATAAACCGGTAAAAATGTATCAGAGTGGCGCAGCGGAACAATAAAAATTTTTAGATCGTTAAATATCTCATGATGCCATATACAATAAACCAACAACAATTAAAACTCATACCTCAAGGACGCCAATCTTGCAGGAGGAGAATGACCGGAGGCTTCAACCAACTAGCCTTCTCTACTATTCTCCAATTCCCGAATGGCTGAGTGTGTGGGCACTCTGAACCTCGATCGGTATGCTAGCACTGCTAGTCTTCTTCCGACCACCCAGATCTCTAAAGAACTTTATTGTCACGATGAGCTGTGCAACAATAAGCCTGCTCACCTGAGAGTCTGTGGTCTAAGAGAACTGGAGTGGCAGGACCTCTATTTATAGACCTGCATGAGGTGAATCTCTAAATTTGAATTGGATTAGGAAAAGATATTTTTTCCCTTATCCAAACCAAAAAATCTGAATTTTCCAAGGGAGAATCTCCACAATTAAATTCGGTTTTCCTAGGATAAATCCAATCCAAATCTAAACAAGATTTTAACTAGAATTTTATCTCCCTTTTTCAACCAAAAAATCCGAAATCTTTAGGAGAAAATCTTGTCCAAATTTTCGGCCACTTTTAGGATAAGGAAGAATCAAAATTCCACTAGGATTTTTCAAGCTAAATCTCATCTCAACCTTATCCAAAAATAACCGAATTTCCTAGGATTAAGGCTCCAAAATTTCGGCCACTTTTAGGGAGGAGAGAAAATCCAAATTCAACTAGGATTGAAGCTTGAATATTCCCTTGAATCTTATCCACAAAATCCGAATTTTTCATGAGGATTATCCTCAAAAAATTCGTCCCTTATTTGTTGGGATTTGGATTCAAAATTCAAGTAGGATTCTAACAAGATTATCCTCTCCAAATCCAACTCAAAATTCGAATTTCAAACCTTGTGGATTTTCCACAACAAATTCGAATCCTACTTGGACTGTGATTCAAAATTTGAATTTCAAATTTCAAATTCAAATTTCAAATTCAAATTTCAAATTTCAAATTTCAAATTTCAAATTTAAATTTCAAATTCAAATTTCAAATTCGAATTTCAAATTCAAATTTCAAATTCAAATTTCAAATTTCAAATTTCAAATTTCAAATTTCAAATTTCAAAATTCAAAATTCTAATTTCAAATTCAAATTTCAAATTCCACAAAACGGTTGTATTTCATATTCTTGTTCTCATGGATAATTTTCTACAACTCCAATCCAATCTCAAATAAAATCATGGCAACTTTATTTGGAGTTCGAATAATTGTGTACTCTATTATCCAAAACAAAATCTGAATCCAACTGGAGAGAATCTTGTCTACCATCCTAATCCTGTGTCATCACCATCCATGCATAATAAACTAGCCAATAGCATACACAAATCAATTTGCCAAACGTTAAGAAATTATGTGGAGCTAGTAGAGGGACTGATTGGACATATATAATCGGGCTCCCGTGATTCCATATGATCATCATTCTGTACCGAACAACTCAATCATATGATCACTAATTTCAGAGTCACACCACTATAAACCTGAAACTGAACTCCCAATTATATACCGTATTACGTAAGCCTGTGACGAGCTACCATCCAATGACCTTGTCATATATGCAAAACCCTCATATGATATCCATGATCAGTCTTAGGTCAAAGTCCGTTTAATCCTACTGATCAGGCTATCTTAAAGTTCCATTATACTACCGAATCAAGAAAATGATTATTCACCATATGTGAATAAGAAGTCATCTGCCCAGCAGACGACCCAAGGCCTTGTCCATTTTCACATTCAGTATAATGCCTTTAAGTGGATACCTTTAACTCCTCAGAGCTATGATTCCGATATCTGCAAACAAACCCTTCATCGTATACAAGTCATGCACCCAACGAACCGGTCTATAAGCTTACTACCTCTGAGACGCTTTAGCCATTGGAACATCAAAGTACACAAGTCATATACATGAAGTAGTTCATTTACTCAGGATTAAGGTTATTGCACAATGAACGTCAAAAGTAGATTGATCCACTCATAGCGGATTACGTAGATCAATCACGCTTTAGTCCCGGTCTAATATGTCACCTCCGAGCAACATATCCATGTCTCTACTCGGGAGTCCAGCTCCAGACAGTCAAGACAGACCATCCCCTCCAAGGCTTTAGACAACATAATAGTCTTAACATGAGTTAGATGCTCGGTCTAACCCCATAGACTACAGACCATAGTTTAGACTGCTAACTTTAGAACATTGTCTTCTCGCATACAAAAGTCCATTGCATGCAACGTTCTAACAGTTTTAACACAAGCAGTCAGTGAGCCATATTTGCTTACATTTACTTTAACATGTAAATAAGACGAGGACAGATAGCAATGTAATGAATAACCTCTATATATAATTTTATTATCCAGTTCAAAATGAATACATCAAAAATGTCTCTAATACTTAGGGCATTTCCTAACAATCTCCCACTTGCCCTAAGCCAGTAGATGTGCCATGTTACGCATCCCCATCGCCTCTACATGCCTTTCAAAGCTTCTAGCTACCAAAGTCTTAGTAAAGGGATCAGCGATGTTGTCCTCGGACGCGATCTTACATACATCCACTTGCCCTGTCTCCACATGCCCTCTAATAATGTGATACCTCCGATCTATGTGCTTGGTCCTCTTGTGGTGCCGAGATTCCCTTGTGTTGGCAATAGCCCCTGTATTATCACAGTAAAGTGTGATAGGCTTGTCAACACCCGGAATGACCTCAAGGTCTCTAAAGAACTTGCGGAGCCAAACCGCTTCTTTAGATGCCTCAGCCGCAGCCACATACTCAGCCTCCATAGTAGAGTCAGCTGTGCAGCCCTGCTTCACGCTCCTCCACACAATGGCGCCTCCTCCGAGTAAAAACACTGATCCAGATGTCGATTTCCTCGAATCCTTACAAGTCTGGAAGTCTGAGTCCGTGTATCCTACGGGTGTTAGGTCCCCTCCAGAATACACTAGCATATAATCCCTCGTTCTCTTAAGATACTTGAGTATATGCTTTACTGCTTGCCAGTGCTTGGTTCCAGGATTCGCTTGATATCGACTCACCATACCTACTGCAAAACATATGTCCGGGCGAGTGCAAAGCATAGCGTACATAGGGCTACCCACAGCGGATGCATAAGGGACCTTACTCATACGCTCTCTTTCTTCCGATGTCTTGGGACAGTCATCCAATGAAAGAGTTAAACCGGCAATAGAAGGTTGTGAGCCTTTCTTTGCCTCTAGCATTGCATATTTGTCAATTATTTTATCTATGTATGAAGCTTGGGATAATGCTATCATTTTGTTCTTTCGATCTCTGAAGAGACGAATGCCTAGAACATAATTAGCTTCTCCCAAGTCCTTCATGTCAAACTGTTGCTGTAACCAAAGCTTGACCGATGATAAATTCCCTACATCATTCCCAATTAGTAGTATATCATCCACATAGAGTATCAGAAAGGCCACTTTTCCATCCTTAATACGTTTATAAACACAAGGTTCATCAACGTTCTGCTCAAAACCAAATGTCTTAATCGCTTGATCAAACCTCTGGTTCCATGAGCGGGATGCCTGCTTTAATCCATAAATGGATCTAAGCAACTTGCAGACTTTCCTTTCTTGGCCTTTTGCTACGAACCCTTCGGGCTGTATCATATAGATACACTCTTCAAGATGGCCATTCAAGAATGCCGTCTTGACATCCATTTGCCAGATCTCGTAATCGAGAGCCGCAGCAATGGACAAAAGAATACGGACAGACTTCAGCATAGCAACAGGCGAAAAGGTTTCCTCGTAATCGATTCCAGCCGTTTGCGTGTATCCCTTTGCAACCAGTCTAGCTTTGAAAGTTTCCACTCTCCCTTCCGCATCCTTCTTTCTTTTGTAGACCCATTTGCATCCAATGGGTTTTATCCCATCCGGCAAATCTACAAGTTCCCAAACAGAGTTGGATTTCATAGAATCCATCTCATTGTTCATAGCCTGTTTCCAAGATCTAGAATCAACATCCATTATAGCTTCATCATATGTGACCGGATCTTCCTCATGCTCATGAGCCTCGGCCTGGTATACCTCAGCATCATACATGAAGAAATTAGGTTTCTTAGAAACCCTCCCACTACGACGAGGCACCCTAAATTGTTGATCGTCTGCAGGTCTTTCACTGGAACTCGGACTTGCGTCCAAGACCGAAATCTGTGGAGCAGTTCTTTCACCCGATAACTCCTCTAGCACCACTTTGCTTCGAGGCTTAAAGTCATTCATGTGACTTTCCTCCAGGAATGTCGCATGGGTTGAGACAATGACCTTTTGTTCCTTCGGGTTATAGAACAGACCTCCTTTAGTTCCCTTTGGATACCCTACAAACATGCACAATTCTGATCTTGGTTCCAACTTCTTCGCATCCCCATCCAGTACATGTGTCGGGCAGCCCCATATTCTCATATGTCCAAGGGAGGGCTTCCTGCCACGCCACAATTCATACGGAGTTCTAGGAGTTGATTTGCTCGGAACCTGGTTCAGAATATAGCACGCCGTTTGTAAAGCATGTCCCCAAAATGATAATGGCAGCGTTGAGTAACTCATCATGGACCGTACCATATCCAATAAGGTCCTGTTTCTCCTTTCGGCTACACCATTCTGTTGTGGAGTACCAGGTGCAGTCAATTGGGATAATATCCCATTCTCTACAAGATGTCCTAGAAATTCATCGGAGAGGTATTCGCCACCTCGATCAGATCAAAGTGTCTTTATGGATTTATCCAATTGCTTTTCCACTTCCGCACGATACTCTTTGAACTTGTCAAAGGTTTCGCTCTTGCGGTGCATCAGATACACATATCCATACCTCGAGTAATCATCTATGAAAGAGACATAGTACTCGAACCCTCCTCGTGCTGTGACGTTCATGGGGCCACATACGTCAGTGTGCACAATTTCTAAGAGCTCCTGTGCCCTTGTACCCTTAGCTCCAAAAGACCTCTTAGTCATCTTACCCTCTAGACAAGACTCACATTGGGGAAGTCGTACCTCCTCCAGAGATTCCAGAGGACCGTCTTTCACCAATCTTTGAATCCTATCCTGATTAATATGACCAAGTCTTAAATGCCAAAGATACGCCTTGTTAGAGTGAGAAACTTTCAACCTTTTAGAGTTATCAATTAATTCAGTGTCAAGCAGTGAGTACATCTTTGGTCTGATCAAATATAGGTTTCCATCCATCCATCCAGAACAGATAAAAGACTTATTTCTACGAATATCAACTCTTTTACTAAAAGAAACTGAATAAGAATCCTTTATTAAACAAGCTACCGATATAAGGTTCCTCCTAAAATTAGGAACATAAAAACAGTCTTTCAATAAAATAAACCTAAATTGATCAAAATAAAGATGAACGTCTCCCACTGCCTCAGCCACCACAAAGCTACCATCTCCAGTCCGCAACGAGAGGCTCCTATCATGTAGACTTCTCGTTTCCACGAACCCCTTCCTTGCCCTTGGAGGCTAGGAATTCCCGGCAAGCCTTCTTGAAGTGACCTACCTTCCCACAATGGAAGCATTTGGACTTTTTAGGGTCCTTTGGCTTCTTGTTCTTCTTCTTCTTCTTCCCGTCCGAGACAGGAGGATTAGAAGAACTGGAAGCCACTTGCTTCTTATTTGGCCTCTTCCTCTTCCGTGAAGGATTGGAAGATTCCGCCAAATTGGTCTCTCCTTTAGGTCGGACCGTATCCTCATCCCTGATCATCCACTCATAAGCCTGTAATTGCTTCATGAGCTCGGTAAGTCCTAACTCCTTTGTCGTCAGATTGTATGCGGCCTTAAACCCCACAAAATCTTTAGACAGAGTCTTGAACACCATCTCGATCTGGGTGTTATAGTCCAACTCAGCACCATTCTCGGTAGCCTCAGCGAAGAATCCCATTAGAGTGATCATATGGTCCTTCACCGGAGTACCCGCCTTTTGCTTGGAGTTCATAATGCTGGTGATAGCGGACTGTCGAGCCAATTTTTCTTGGCCTCCGAACATGTCCTCCAGATTATCCATGATCTCCCCAGCAACTTGATAAGTCTCATGCTGCTTTTGTAAAGCACTCGTCATGCTAGCAAGGATGTAGCATCGAGCTATTTCATTGGATTCTCTCCAACGATTATAGGCAACCGGGACCTCCTCAAGTGGTGTGTCAGGTTTGGGCCTAGGTGGGCATGGTTCGTCCAGTACGAACTTGTGTCTCTCGCAGCTGAGAACTATTAATAGATTTCTTTTCCAATCTTTATAATTGTCGCCATTCAACTTATTTTCAGTAAGTATTGAAATGAGGGGTGTCGGTGACATTTTGAACTGAAATAAAATTATACTAGACATCATTACAAAGCCCAAGCAAATATACAGATAATTTAGCAAATAAAAACATACAAGTATGTTCCTACATGAAACTTGAAAAAACATGTAGCATTGCAACGGTAATTCTCAGCACCTATTGCCCCAAGCCACCGAGGGGTGGTCATGAGAACAAATAGCCGGAACATGGACCCCGTCCAATTAATATATGTTACCTTAAATCCTCCAAGGTTAAGACATATATTAATAACCGCTTATTTGGCCACCAGTTTAGTTAACAGAGCTTCTAGGGAAGGTTAATAACTAAACGAGTCTTGAGTGTATAACCATTGTTTACGTAGCCCGATCCACGTCCTACCAAGCCACCGAGGGGTGGTCATGAATAGGATCGCACCCGAACACGTTTTCCACATAGGAGATCCAATCTAGTATACCGGCGGCAGTAAACACCTACCGAGGGGTGTGGTCAGGTCAGAACTGACGCGAGGTGTTACCATGCTTTCACATATTGATCAACAATGGAGGCCGTGGTTTTTGTTTGAAACCCTCTCCCACTCAATATTTTGAAAAACATGCAAGTTTTGACAAATTATGTATGATCAATATAGTATGAGCGACACTCACCTATCCTATATGACATGTTATCAATTATGCATACAAAACATCCATCAATATATATTTATACATCCATGACATATCACAGAAAAATAATTGACAGAATAACCAAGCCATGGTTCCATCCTAGAACAAAGAAAATAAAGATTACAAAATTCCATCCAAAGCATTCTTTGGGTCTTGAATTTTGTTCCGTCTTCTTGTATCCATCTTTATGTAGCCTCTCCATTTATTTCTCATCCCGAGAATTATTTAAAATTTAAACTTCCAAAAATTTAAATTTCAAATTCAAACTCCAAATTCGAATTTCAAATTTAAATTTCTAATTCAAATTTTAAACAATTTTAATCATCATGTGTAATAATATGTAATTTCAAAAATTTCAAATTTTCAATTACATATTTTTAAACATGATTTAAAATTAAATCTCAAATTTAAAAATCAAAATTTTCAAATTTTGGACCGTCGCACCGCCGCCCGTGAAGACGGCAGCCGCCGTGGGCAGCCACCAACCCCGGAGGGGCTGGCAGCCCACGGTTGCCCCTTGTGCAGCCTGCCGGGCTGCAGGCCAAGCCTGCAGCGCCAGGCTGCACGCCCAGGCTGGGCGCAGCAGCCGGCAGGCTGCAGGTAGCGCCTGCAGCCAGTGGCTGCATGCCCAGGCTGCGGCCGGCCTTGGGCAGGCTGCGCCACCCTCGGCTGCAGGCCAAGCCTGCGGCCGTGGGTGATGTTTGCCTGCATAGGGGCTGCCGCAGCCCCATCCTGCCCGAGGGCAGGCGCTGCAGCCCCACCAAGGCCCGTCGGCCTATTCCGAGGGGTCGTGTCTCGATTTTCGTGCCATATTCCAATATACCTATTAGGATCTCCAAAAAATTAATTTGAATCCCAATTAAATTGAAATTTTCCACACAATCAAAATTTCAATCTTTAAATTAAATTTAACTTTTGGGAAAAATAAATTACGGTCTTCAATCTTCAATCTCCTCCAAGAATAATTACATAAAAAATTCCTAAACCGTTTCCGGTGTACAAAAATTCTAACCATAAAAATCTAAGAGATAAGAATTAAAATCCATGGGAAAATTACAGTGTTAATAAACTGCTCCCATGGTTACATAAAAATTCCTAGATACAATTTTTCTAAATTCTAAGGAACCATAACCGGTATAATCAAGCATACTTATAATAATTCAAAAAATTAAAATAACCACATACTTTATACATAATACATGATAACAACATAAAGGAACCCTAGAATGCCACTCTCTAAATATCAAATCCATACATAAATAAAAAGACTAACTAATTGTCTAATTTATGTGCATGGCATAGTCATGAGATGGCTCTGATACCAATTGTTGGAAAATAAACCGGTAAAAACGTATCAGAGTGGCGTAGCGGAACAATAAAAATTTTTAGATCGTTAAATATCTCATGATGCCATATACAATAAACTAACAACAATTAAAACTCATACCTCAAGGACGCCAATCTTGCAGGAGGAGAATGACCGGAGGCTTCAACCAACTAGCCTTCTCTACTATTCTCCAATTCCCGAATGGCTGAGTGTGTGGGCACTCTGAACCTCGATCGGTATGCTAGCACTGCTAGTCTTCTTCCGACCACCCAAATCTCTAAAGAACTTTATTGTCACGATGAGCTGTGCAACAATAAGCCTGCTCACCTGAGAGTCTGTGGTCTAAGAGAACTGGAGTGGCAGGACCTCTATTTATAGACCTGCATGAGGTGAATCTCTGAATTTGAATTGGATTAGGAAAAGATATTTTTTCCCTTATCCAAACCAAAAAATCTGAATTTTCCAAGGGAGAATCTCCACAATTAAATTCGATTTTCCTAGGATAAATCCAATCCAAATCTAAACAAGATTTTAACTAGAATTTTATCTCCCTTTTTCAACCAAAAAATCTGAAATCTTTAGGAGAAAATCTTCTCCAAATTTTCGGCCACTTTTAGGATAAGGAAGAATCAAAATTCCACTAGGATTTTTCAAGCTAAATCTCATCTCAACCTTATCCAAAAATAACCGAATTTCCTAGGATTAAGGCTCCAAAATATCGGCCACTTTTAGGGAGGAGAGAGAATCCAAATTCAACTAGGATTGAAGCTTGAATATTCCCTTGAATCTTATCCACAAAATCCGAATTTTTCATGAGGATTATCCTCAAAAAATTCGTCCCTTATTTGTTGGGATTTGGATTCAAAATTCAAGTAGGATTCTAACAAGATTATCCTCTCCAAATCCAACTCAAAATTCGAATTTCAAACCTTGTGGATTTTCCACAACAAATTCGAATCCTACTTGGACTGTGATTCAAAATTTGAATTTCAAATTTCAAATTCAAATTTCAAATTCAAATTTCAAATTTCAAATTTCAAATTTCAAATTTAAATTTCAAATTCAAATTTCAAATTCGAATTTCAAATTCAAATTTCAAATTCAAATTTCAAATTTCAAATTTCAAAATTCAAAATTCAAAATTCTAATTTCAAAATTCAAATTTCAAATTCCACAAAACGGTTGTATTTCATATTCTTGTTCTCATGGATAATTTTCTACAACTCCAATCCAATCTCAAATAAAATCATGGCAACTTTATTTGGAGTTGGAATAATTGTGTACTCTATTATCCAAAACAAAATCTGAATCCAACCGGAGAGAATCTTGTCTACCATCCTAATCCTGTGTCATCACCATCCATGCATAATAAACTAGCCAATAGCATACACAAATCAATTTGCCAAACGTTAAGGAATTATGTGGAGCTAGTAGAGGGACTGATTGGACATATATAATCGGGCTCCCGTGATTCCATATGATCATCATTCTGTACCGAACAACTCAATCATATGATCACTAATTTCAGAGTCACACCACTATAAACCTGAAACTGAACTCCCAATTATATACCGTATTACGTAAGCCTGTGACGAGCTACCATCCAATGACCTTGTCACATATGCAAAACCCTCATATGATATCCATGATCAGTCTTAGGTCAAAGTCCGTTTAATCCTACTGATCAGGCTATCTTAAAGTTCCATTATACTACCGAATCAAGAAAATGATTATTCACCATATGTGAATAAGAAGTCATCCGCCCAGCAGACGACCCAAGGCCTTGTCCATTTTCACATTCAGTATAATGCCTTTAAGAGGATACCTTTAACTCCTCAGAGCTATGATTCCGATATCTGCAAACAAACCCTTCATCGTATACAAGTCATGCACCCAACGAACCGGTCTATAAGCTTACTACCTCTGAGACGCTTTAGCCATTGGGACATCAAAGTACACAAGTCATATACATGAAGTAGTTCATTTACTCAGGATTAAGGTTATTGCACAATGAACGTCAAAAGCAGATTGATCCACTCATAGCGGACTACGTAGATCAATCACGCTTTAGTCCCGGTCTAATATGTCACCTCCGAGCAACATATCCATGTCTCTACTTGGGAGTCCAGCTCCAGACAGTCAAGACAGACCATCCCCTCCAAGGCTTTAGACAACATAATAGTCTTAACATGAGTTAGATGCTCGGTCTAACCCCATAGACTACAAACCATAGTTTAGACTGCTAACTTTAGAACATTGTCTTCTCGCATACAAAAGTCCATTGCATGCAACGTTCTAACAGTTTTAACACAAGCAGTCAGTGAGCCATATTTGCTTACATTTACTTTAACATGTAAATAAGACGAGGACAGATAGCAATGTAATGAATAACCTCTATATATAATTTTATTATCCAGTTCAAAATGAATACATCAAAAATGTCTCTAATACTTAGGGCATTTCCTAACACTACATGCCTTTCAAAGCTTCTAGCCACCAAAGTCATAGTAAAGGGATCGGCAATATTGTCCTCGGATGCGATCTTACATACATCCACTTGTCCTGTCTCCACGTGCCCTCTTATAATGTGATATCTCCGATCTATGTGCTTGGTCCTCTTGTGGTGCCGAGATTCCCTTGTGTTGGTAATAGCCCTAGTGTTATCACAATAAAGTGTGATAGGCTTGTCAACACCCGGAATGACCTTAAGGTCTCTAAAGAACTTGCGGAGTCAAACCGCTTCTTTAGATGCCTCAGCCCCAGCCACGTACTCAGCCTCCATCGTAGAGTCAGTTGTGTAACCCTGCTTCACGCTCCTCCACACAATGGCACCTTCTCCAAGTAAGAACACTGATCCTGATGTCGATTTCCTCGAATTCTTGCAAGTCTGGAAGTCTAAGTCCTTGTATCCTATGGGTGTTAAGTCCCCTCCAGAATACACCTGCATATAATCCCTCGTTCTCTTAAGATACTTGAGTATATGCTTTACTGCTTGCCAGTGCTTGGTCCCAGAATTCGCTTAATATCGACTCACCATACCTACTGCAAAACACATGTCTGGGCAAGTTCAAAGCATAGCGTACATAAGGCTACCCACAGCAGATCCATAAGGGACCTTACTCATACACTCTCTTTCTTCCGATGTCTTGACACAGTCATCCAATGAAAGAGTTAGACTGACAATAGAAGGTTGTGAACCTTTCGTTGCCTCTTGCATTGCATATTTATCAATTATTTTATTTATATATGAAGCCTGGGATAATGCTATTGTGACGCCCCGTGCCTTCAGTGGCCCGAACCATCATTGAAAACTATTAACTTGCTTGCTTTTCTTATACTTTCTAGCAATTTATACTTAACTAGATATAATAAACTTAGGGATTTTTTTTATTTTATTTTACATGTACGTGTTTACTATATACGTACGTATACTTATTACTATTTAAAAATACTATTTAATAGTTACTATTCAAAAATACTATTTAATAGTTATTATTCAAAAATACTATTTAACAATTACTATTCAAAAATACGGTTTATGGTTACTCTTCAAAAATACCATTTAATGATTGCTATTCAAAAATACGGTTTATGGTTACTATTTAAAAATACGGTTTATAGTTACTATTCAAAAATACTATGTAACGGTTACTATTCAAACATACTGTCTGACAATTACTATTCAAAGTACTATTTAACCATTACTATTCAAAATACTGATACTAAAATTTTGCGAAAGATAAACTCGCGGTATCTCCATAACCTTGCCCTCACATCCACCTCTACCGCCACCATCGCCCATTGGGATTTAAGCCGTAGGACGCTTACTTACAGCATGAACACACTATGTGAGCTTTACGCCCAGTAAGTACAACATGTTTACTGCAAAACATGTTTAAACATAGTATATACTTAAAAACGTATAAGCAGTCATGTATCACATATACCACTTTAACATATCACATATCACATACCATATATCACATATCATATCACGGATTATAAAAATTCACATAACATGTGCATCACAGAAACATCATGTATTGAATGCATCTAGAAGTATGGTGAACTATAACTAATGCATGATCCGGTTATGTTCATTTATGCTTTAACTTTTCTTTTCTTTTGTTGTCTATTTAGGGCCCATGTGTCAATACCATGCGTGCACAGACCATCGGTAACGCCCGTGGCAAAATAACTGGAGAGTCATCAATGGATGCTCAACTTTCTGCTTTAACTTAAAAACCCCTTAATTTGAAAGGGCTGGCATGACATGCTTACTATTTTCCGTCTTGTTTATCTTTTCTAGCCATATGCTTCTCTAAGCTATCCCAACTCCTACATAGTAGGGACGTATGGCATCTATCTTACTTTTTCATCAATCTACTTGATTGTGAAACTACATGCTCTTTAACATGAGGTGTAACATCGTGTGCATGGCATACATATTTTAACATACTGTAAAATATTATTTAAAATCATTTTCGTTTATGCCATAGGCAGAGTTGTACTTACCTATTTGCAAGCAACTTGAAATCACACCTTTATCAATTCATAGGTTACCACCTGTCATCAATAACGTTTCTCATTAATTCTCTCGCTGAGTCACTATTAACGTTAGTAACTATAACTTGCGTTTCTATGGGGTACCGAGACCCGTCGGTATCCTATTGGCCTATTATGGGGATTTGGTATCTAACTCGTATCGTGTTTGATCAACCGTCTACTTGACAGATTAATTATCATTCCTCACTGTGTTGTTCCAAAAAACGGCCCTTGACTGGTTTACCACTCATTCAATTGATCGATTAACTCGCGTGTTGGTAACTAGGTAGTCTATCGAGTTACTATACGTGAACTTAGTGTAGTAACCGACCGGGTTACTTCACTTGTTGGGGTGTGGTAGCCTATCGGGCTACTAAGGCTCGTTTGGTGTAATGGCCCACCGGGCCACTATGGCTTGTTTGGGGCAGTAGCCTACTGGGCTACTAAGGCTTGTTTGGTGTGGTAGCTTACCGGGCTACACACTATTTTACTTTGAAAAAAAGTTTGGGTTTACTTTTAGAAAATCTTCGAAAAATTCTTTATTTTGAAACAATCCCCTTATCACCCCGTTGGAAGGTGGGGGAAATTTTTATGGAAATCTTGTTCATATTTCAAAGTGTTAAAAACACATTTTTATTTTGAAGTGTATAAATTATATTTTTAAAGCTTGCATTTTAAAGGTGGTTTTTGAACCACTTTTGAAAACAATTTTGAAACTTGGTCTAAATGACTTTGTTTGAAATTTTGTCAAACATGAAAGTTTTCGTCCTCGACAAGATGAACAAATATCGTGTTTATCTCGGAGCCTAAATCTAACTCTAACAGCTCCTAATTTCATTAAACCCGTGGGCTTGGTGCCCAGTTTTTTGTAAAAGTCTTAGTTTTATGTCTCTGTAAAAATGGCTCGGTTTGAGGACCGAAACGGCCAATTTTTTGACTCTCACCGATCGTTCTCAAGGTATCAACGAGATTTACAACTTTTGTGTTGAGTCTAAGAATCGATTCGGACTCTAAGGGTTCCATTTCTAGCAAAACCTGAGACTAAACACTGGGTTTGGATTTTTGCTCCTAGTTTTTTCCCAGTTTTGGACACCGAGCAAAAAACACCCTAAAAACCTATCTTAAGCTCGTTTTTGGCCGAGGCCTATTTGATGCAAAAATGACCGTATCGAAATTTTTTTAAAACACTGTGCTTTAGCAAATCCCAGATTCAGAACCTAAGTGGGTCAAAATGGCCAAAATCCGTGACTATTTTCTAAGGACAGATTTGTGTCCAAACACCATAATACACATCCATGCATTCACATCCATAAACCATATGCAACTTAAAGTAAACACAACCACAACCATAATGACTTTAAGAAATGAAAGCTAAGGGCTCAAATAACTTAATACAATCTTGTGCATAAACAAATACACATAAAACCCTTGGATTGAAAACTAAAATTTTCAACCAATCACCATGGGAAGGGTTTCAGTTTTTTACCTTTGGTGCTTTGGACTCAAGCACACTTTTGGCTAGGCTTGGGGGGTTAAAATGCTGTGGAAACTCAAGGGCTTGAGGTTGGTTTATGCTAGCCAAGTTACCAAAAAAATCATTCAAACAATAACTCAAAACTAAGAATCAAAACACAAGGAAAAATCGGTTTTGCACTTACCCTTGGTGCACCTGAGAAGCTTGGTTCGGTCTCCCCTTGCTCAAGCCTGGAAGAGGTCGGTTTTTTATGAGTTTTGGTCAAGGTTTTGGCTTGCAAAATGTTGCCTTTTGGGGCTAATAAGATTCGGCAGCAAGCAAGGAAAGGAAGAAGAAAAAGACTTGTGGTTTTAGGTGTGTGGAAGCAAAAGTCCATGTCTTATGTCAAGGGTGCCTTTTACAGGCAAAAATTAATCAAACTACTTAGGTTTAATCCTACTTAATTATCTACTAATTTAGCCAAATCTTGGGACAAATATGTTGCCAATTTTCTGAAGAAATGGGCGTGGGGCTGCTCATTGGAAGGAGGAAAGAATAAACAATAGTTGTTGACTACTTTTTAGAAACCCTTGAATATTATATTCCAATGTGTCATGGCTAGAAAGATTATTTTAATGCCACCTTTTGGGCTATGTGTGCTACAGATTGTAGCTGCTTTTGCATTTAAGGGACATGGAAATTTAATGCCAATTTTATCTGTGTTGGCTTCTCATCGCAATCTAATTTTATACTGCGGTGTTCGGTCCTTTCTTGGCAATGTTCCAATTTTCACTAGAAAATTGGTTTTCTGAATCCGATTTTTATACTATAAATTCCTGGTTGTTTTCTAATGTCTAAGAACCCATTATCAATCTAAATTACTATTCATATCCTATACTGTGGTTGTGTCTATACTGTGTTGTCCTTTCACATGCAAACCGAGGCGTTCTCGGGTAAATTTCAGACACAGTCTCTCTTGACTAATTTGGACATGCTGATTTCATTTTTATCAGTTTTATGTCCATCGGAGGTCATCTAGACCAGTTTTCAGGATCTATATGACCCCACCTCAACAAACATGTCAGGTGCCCAATTGACTAATTTGGGTGTTCTGAGCCCAAATATATCAGTTTCGGGGTGAGGAAATGTCATCTTGACCCTCATCCTAATACTGCATATCTCTCACTATTCATTATCTACTGTTTTCTACTTAACTGACTGGTCTAAGTGCTTCGACTCTAATTTTGTCGGTCTCTAGGTGAAAAGAGGTCATCTGGACCATTTCTCGATGTGGTACCCTTGCTAGGGCTATCTCTCGTTGTTGTGCTCAGATGTTCAGTCCGAGCGCTCTGGTGATCTATTTTACCAGTCTTGTGTCAAGAAATGGTCATCCAGACTAGTTTCCCGACACTACATGTCTCATTCATATATACACATAATAGGGTGGACCGGGTTCACTGTCGGTCGCCCCTTTCACTGCATGAATAGTACTTAAATAGTACCGTATCTGTTTAGTCTATTCAATGGGAAAATTATACTATATTTTCCAACTTAATTACTCATTGCATAGTAATTATGTTCCACGCAGTTTGAGGGTCTGTGTAACGGCTTTCTGCTTATTACACGGCCTTTAACACGGTCTCTAACACGGGCGTGTTTAAGGTAATACCGGTGTGTATACACCAGACACGGGTATGTACTAGCTGAATTTCTTCAACACGGCTCTGTTTCAAAACACGACCTTTTACACGTTCATTAACCCGAAGGGTACACGACCTCTTACACGGCCATGTTCTTGACCGTGTCTCAGTACACGGTCATGTTCAGTTACATGGCTTCTCACACGTTCACAACATGAGCGGTACACGGCCTCTTACACGGCCGTGTACCTGACCGTGTTCTGCTACACGGCCATGTATACTTACATGGCTACATACACGTACACAGTTTGTATGGTACACGGCCATTTATACAATCGTATACCTGACCGTGTACCTTAAAAATTGCACTAAAATGCATCAAATTATTCTTCAATTTCTCATTAAATTGAAAATTAAAGTACATGATCGGGGCGGTCCTTACAGCTATCATTTTGTTCTTTCGATCTCTGAAGAGACGAATGCCTAGAACATAATTAGCTTCTCCCAAGTCCTTCATGTCAAACTGTTGGTATAGCCAAAGCTTGACCGACGATAAATTCCCTTCATCATTCCTAATGAGCAGTATATCATTAACAAAGAGTACTAGAAAGACCACTTTACCATCCTTAATACGTTTATAAACACAGGTCATCAACATTTTGCTCAAAACTGAATGTCTTGATTGCTTAATCAAATCTCTGGTTCCATGAGTGGAATGCTTGCTTTAATCCATAAATAGATCTAAGTAACTTGCAGACTTTTCTTTCTTGGCCTTTTGCCATAAATCCTTTGGGTGCAGGAAAATAAATCGGTAAAACATATCAGAGTGGCGCAGCGGAACAATAAAAATTTTTTAGATCGTTAAATATCTCATGATGCCATATACAATAAATCAACAACAATTAAAACTCATACCTCAAGGACCCCAATCTATAGGAGGAGAATGACCGGAGGCTTCAACCAACTAGCCTTCTCTACTATTCTCTAATTCCCGAATGGCTGAGTGTGTGGGCACTCTGAACCTCGATCGTTATGCTAGCACTGCTAGTCTTCTTCCGACCACCCAGATCTCTAAAGAACCTTATTGCCACGATGAGCTGTGCAACAATAAGCCTACTCACTTGAGAGTCTATGGTCTAAGAGAACTGGAGTGGCAGGACCTCTATTTATAGACCTGCATGAGGTGATTCTCTGAATTTGAATTGGACTAGGAAAAGATATTCTCCCTTATCCATAACCATAAAATCTGAATTTTTCATGGGAAAATCCCAACAATAAAATTCTGTTTTTTAAGGATAAAACCAATCCAAATCTAAACAAGATTTTAACTAGAATTTTATCTTCCCTTTTCAACCAAAAAATCTGAAATTTCCTAGGAGATTTTTCCTCCAAAAATTCGACCACATTTAGGATAAGGGAGAATCAAAATTCCACTAGGATTTTCAAGCTTGAATCTTATCTCAACCTTATCCAAAATAACCGAATTTTCCTAGGAGATTTCCTCCATAATTTCGGCCACTTTTCAGGGAAGGAGAGAATCCAAATTCAACTAGGATTGAAACTTAAATTTTTCCTTTGAACCTTATCCGTAAAAACCGAAATTCTATTGAGGATTATCCTCAAAATTTCGTCCATAAATTTGTTAGGATTTAGATTCAAAATTCAAGTAGGATTCTAACAAGATTATCCTCTCCAAATCCAACTCAAATTCGAATTTCAAACCTTGTGGAGTTTCCACAACAAATTCGAATCCCACTTAGACTGTGATTCAAAATTTGAATTTCAAATTTCAAATTTAAATTTCAAATTCAAATTTCAAATTCGAATTTCAAATTCAAATTTCAATTTCAAATTTCAAATTCAAAATTCAAAATTCAAAATTCAAAATTCAAATTTCAAAATCCACAAAACGGTTGTGTTTCAAATTCTTGTTCTCATGGATAATTTTCTACAACTCCAATCCAATCTCAAATAAAATCATGGCAACTTTATTTGGAGTTGGAATAATTGTGTACTCTATTATCCAAAACAAAATCTGAATCCAACCGGAGAGAATCTTGTCTACCATCCTAATCCTATGTCATCACCATCCATGTATAATAAACCAGCCAATAGCATACACAAATCAATTTGTCAAACGTTAAGGAATTATGTGGAGCTAGTAGAGGGACTGATTAGACATATATAATCGGGCTCCCGTAAATCCATATGATCATCATTCTTTACCGAACAACTCAATCATATGATCACTAGTTTCAGAGTCACACCACTATAAACCTGAAACTGAACTCCCAATTATATACCGTATTACGTAAGCCTGTGATGAGCTACTATCCAATGACCTTATCATATATGCAAAACCCTCATATGATATCCATGATCAGCCTTAGGTCAAAGTTCGTTTAATCCTACTGATCAGGCTATCTTAAAGTTCCATTATACTACCGAATTAAGAAAATGATTATTCACCATATGTGAATAAGAAGTCATCCGCCCAGCAGACGACCCAAGGCCTTGTCCATTTTCACATTCCGTGTAATGCCTTTAAGAGGATACCTTTAACTCCTTAGAGCTATGATTCCGATATCTGCAAACAAACCCTTCATCGTATACAAGTCATGCACCCAACGAACCAGTCTATAAGCTTACTACCTCTGAGACGCTTTAGCTACTAGAACATCAAAGTACACAAGTCATATACATGAAGTAGTTCATTTACTCGGGATTAAGGTTATTGCACAATGAACGTCAAAAGTAGATTGATCCACTCATAGCAGACTACGTAGATCAATCACGCTTTAGTCCCGGTCTAATATGTCACCACTAAGCAACATATCCATGTCTCTACTTGGGAGTCCAGCTCCAGACAGTCAAGACAAACCGTCCCCTCCAAGGCTTTAGACAACATAATAGTCTTAACATGAGTTAGATGCTCGGTCTAACCCCATAGACTACAGACCATAGTTTAGACTGCTAACTTTAGAACATTGTCTTCTCGCATACAAAAATCCATTGCATGCAACGTTCTAACAGTTTAACACAAGCAATCAGGGAGTCATATTTGCTTACATTTACTTTAACATGTAAATAAGACGAGGACAGATAGCAATGTAATGAATAAACTCTATATATAATTTTATTATCCAGTTCAAAATAAATACATCAAAATGTCTCTAACGCTTAGGGCATTTCCTAACAATCTCCCACTTGCCCTAAGCCAGCAGATGTGCCATGTTACGCATCCCCATCGCCTCTACGTGCCTCTCAAAGCTTCTAGCCACCAAAGTCTTAGTAAAGGGATTGGCGATGTTGTCCTCGGATGCGATCTTACATACATCCACTTGTCCTGTCTTCACGTGCCCTCTAATAATATGATATCTCTGATCAATGTGCTTGGTCCTCTTGTGGTGCCGAGATTCCCTTGTGTTGGCAATAGCCCCTGTATTATGACAGTAAAGTGTGATAGGCTTGTCAACACTCGAAATGACCTCAAGGTCTCTAAAGAACTTGCGGAGCCAAACCGCTTCTTTAGATGCCTCAGCCGCAGCCACATACTCAGCCTCCATAGTAGAGTCAGCTGTGCAGCCCTGCTTCACGCTCCTCCGCACAATGGCGCCTCCTCCGAGTAAAAACACTGATCCAGATGTCGATTTCCTCGAATCCTTACAAGTCTGGAAGTCTGAGTCCGTGTGTCCTACGGGTGTTAGGTCCCCTCCAGAATACACCAGCATATAATACCTCATTCTCTTAAGATACTTGAGTATATGCTTTACAGCTTGCCAGTGCTTGTTTTCAGGATTTGCTTGATATCGACTCACCATACCTACTGCAAAACATATATCCGGGCGAGTGCAAAGCATAGCGTACATAAGGCTACCCATAGCAGATGCATAAGGGACCTTACTCATATGCTCTCTTTCTTCCGATGTCTTGGGACAGTCATCCAATGAAAGAGTTAGACTGGCAATAGAAGGTTGTGAGCCTTTCTTTGCCTCTTAATTGCATATTTGTCAATTATTTTATCTATGTATGAAGCTTGGGATAACGCTATCATTTTGTTCTTTCGATCTTTGAAGAGACGAATGCCTAGAACATAATTAGCTTCTCCCAAGTCCTTCATGTCAAACTGTTGGCGTAACCAAAGCTTAACTGATGATAAGTTCCCTACATCATTCCCAATGAGTAGTATATCATCGACATAGAGTATTAGAAAGACCACTTTTCCATCCTTAATACGTTTATAAACATAAGGTTCATCAACGTTCTGCTCAAAACCAAATGTCTTAATCGCTTGATCAAACCTCTGGTTCCATGAGCGGGATGCTTGCTTTAATCCATAAATGGATCTAAGTAACTTGCAGACTTTCCTTTCTTGGCCTTTTGCTACGAACCCTTCGGGCTGTATCATATAGATACACTCTTCAAGATGGCCATTCAAGAATGCCGTCTTGACATCCATTTGCCAGATCTCGTAATCGAGAGCCGCAGCAATGGACAGAAGAATACGAATAGACTTCAGCATAGCAATAGGCGAAAAGGTTTAATCGTAATCGATTCCAGCCTTTTTGCGTGTACCCTTTGCAACCAGTCTAGCTTTGAAAGTTTCCACTCTCCCTTCCGCATCCTTCTTTCTTTTGTAGACCTATTTGCATCCAATGGGTTTTATCCCATCCGGCAAATCTACAAGTTCCCAAACAGAGTTGGATTTCATAGAATCCATCTCATTGTTCATAGCCTGTTTCTAAGATTTAGAATCAACATCATTTACAGCTTCATCATAAGTGACCGGATCATCCTCATGCTCACGAGCCTCGGTCTGGTATACCTCAGCATCGTACATGAAGAAATTAGGTTTCTTAGAAACCCTCCCACTACGATGAGGCACCCTAAATTGTTGATCATCTACAGGTCTTTCACTGGAACTCGGACTTGCGTCCAAGACCGAAATCTATGGAGCAGTTCTTTCACCCGATAACTCCTCTAGCACCACTTTGCTTCGAGGCTTAAAGTCATTCATGTGACTTTCCTCCAAGAATGTCGCATGGGTTGAGACAATGACTTTTTGTTCCTTCGGGTTATAGAACAGACCTCCTTTAGTTCCTTTTGGATACCCTACAAACATGCACAATTCTGATCTTGGTTCCAACTTTTTCGCATCCCCATCCAGTACATGTGCCGGGTAGCCCCATATTCTCATATGTCCAAGGGAGGGCTTCCTGTCATGCCACAATTCATACGGAGTTCTGGGAATTGATTTGCTCGGAACCTGGTTCAGAATATAGCACGTCGTTTGTAAAGCATATCCCCAAAATGATAATGGCAACGTTGAATAACTCATCATGGACCGTACCATATCCAATAAGGTCCTGTTTCTCCTTTCAGCTACACCATTCTATTGCGGAGTACCAGGTGTAGTCAATTGGGATAATATCCTGTTCTCTACAAGATGTCCTAGAAATTCATCGAAGAGGTATTCGCCACCTCGATCAGATCGAAGTGTCTTTATGTATTTATCTAATTGCTTTTCCACTTTCGCACGATACTCTTTGAACTTGTCAAAGGTTTCACTCTTGTGGTGCATCAGATACACATATCCATACCTCGAGTAATCATCTATAAAAGAGACATAATACTCGAACCCTCCTCGTACTGTGACGTTCATGGGGCCACATACGTCAGTGTGCACAATTTCTAAGAGCTCCTGAGCCCTTATACCCTTAGCTCCAAAAGACCTCTTAGTCATCTTACCCTCTAGACAAGACTCACATTGGGAAAGTCGTACCTCCTTCAGAGATTCCAGAGGACCGTCTTTTACCAATCTTTGAATCCTATCCTGATTAATATGACCAAGTCTTAAATGCCAAAGATACGTCTTGTTAGAGTGAGAAACTTTCTACCTTTTAGAGTTATCAATTAATTCAGTGTCAAGCAGTGAGTACATCTTTGCTTTGATCAAATATAGGTTTCCATCCATCCATCCAGAACAGATAAAAGACTTATTTCTATGAATATCAACTTTTTTACTAAAAGAAACTGAATAAGAATCCTTTACTAAACAAACTACCGATATAAGGTTCCTCCTAAAATTAGGAACACAAAAACAGTCTTTCAATAAAATAAACCTAAATTGATCAAAACAAAGGTAAACATCTCCCACTGCCTCAGCCACCACAAAGCTACCATCTCCAGTCCGCAACGAGAGGCTCCTATCATGTAGACTTCTCGTTTCCACAAACCCCTGCATAGAAACACAAACATGATTAGTGGCACCCGAATCAATGACCCAAGTGTCTTTCGATTCTTCCACCAAACATGCTTCTAAGTAATGAAGTTCCTCAGCTTCCTTGCCCTTGGCGGCTAGGAATTCCCAGCAAGCCTTCTTAAAGTGACCTACCTTCCCACAATGGAAGCATTTGGACTTTTTAGGGTCCTTCGGCTTCTTGTTTTTCTTCTTCTTCCTCCCATCCAAGACAGGAGGATTAGAAGAACTAGAAGCCGCTTGCTTCTTATTTGGCCTCTTCCTCTTCCATGAGGGATTGGAAGATTCTGTCAAATTGGCCTTTCCTTTAGGTCGGACCACATCCTCATCCCTGATCATCCGCTCATAAGCCTGTAGTTGCTTCATGAGCTCGGTTAGTCCTAACTCCTTTGTCGCTAGATTGTATGCAGCCTTAAACCCCACAAAATCTTTAGACAGAGTCTTGAACACCATCTCGATCTGGGTGTTGTAGTCCAACTCAGCACCATTCTTGGCAGCCTCAGCGAAGAATCCCATTAGAGTGATCATATGGTCCTTCACCGGAGTACCCGCTTTTTACTTAGAGTTCATAATGCTGGTGATAGCGGACTGTCGAGCCAATTTTTCTTGGCCTCCAAACATGTCCTCCAGATTTTCCATGATCTCCCCAGCAACTTGATAAGTCTCATGCTGCTTTTGTAAAGCACTCGTCATGCTAGCAAGGATGTAGCATCGAGCTATCTCATTGGATTCTCTCCAACGATTATAGGCAACCGGGACCTCCTCAAGTGGTGTGTCAGGTTTGGGCCCAGGTGGGTATGGTTCGTCTAGTACGAACTTATGTCTCTCGCAGCTAAGAACTATTAATAGATTTCTTTTCCAATATTTATAATTGTCGCCATTCAGTTTATTCTCAGTAAGTATTGAAATGAGGGGTGTCGGTGACATTTTGAACTAAAATAAAATTATACTAGACATCATTACAAAGCCCAAGCAAATATACAGATAATTTAGCAAATAAAACATACAAGTATGTTCCTACATGAAACTTGAAAAACATGTAGCATTGCAACAGTAATTCTCAGCACCTATTGCCCCAAGCCACCGAGGGGTGGTCATGGAAACAAATAGCCGGAACATGGACCCCGTCCAATTAATATGTGTTGCCTTAAATCCTCCAAGGTTAAGACAGATATTAATAACCGCTTATTTGGCCACCAGTTTAGTTAACAGAACTTCTAGGGAAGGTTAATAACAAAACGAGTCTTGAGTGTATAACCATTGTTTACGTAGCCCGATCCACGTCCTACCAAGCCACCGAGGGGTGGTCATGAATAGGATCGTACCCGAACACGTTTTCCACATAGGAGATCCAATCTAGTATACCGGCGGCGGTAAACACCTACCGAGGGGTGTGGTCAGGGCAGAACTGACGCGAGGCGTTACCATGCTTTCACATATGGATCAACAATAGAGGTCGTGGGTTTTGTTTGAAACCCTCTCCCACTCAATATTTTGAAAAACATGCAAGTTTTGACAAATTATGTATGATCAATATAGTGTGAGCGACACTCACCTATCCTATATGACATGTTATCAAATATGCATACAAAGCATCCATCAATACATATTTATACATCCATGACATAACACAGAAAAAATAATTGACAGAATAACCAAGCTATGGTTCCATCCTAGAATAAAGAAAATAAAGATTACAAAATTCCATCCAAAGCATTCTTTGGGTCTTGAATTCTGTTCCGTCTTCTTGTATCCATCTTTATGTAGCCTCTCCATTTATTTCTCATCCCAAGAATTATTTAAAATTTAAATATCCAAAAATTTAAATTTCAAATTCAAATTCCAAATTCGAATTTCAAATTTAAATTTCCAATTCAAATTTTAAACAGTTTTAAACATCATGTATAATAATATGTAATTTCAAAAATTTCAAATTTTCAATTACATATTTTTAAACATGATTTAAAATTAAATTTCTAATTTAAAAATCAAAATTTTTCAATTTTTAAATCGTCGTACCACTGCCTCCGAAGGCGGCAGCCACCAGCCCCAAAGGGGCTGGCAGCCCACGGCTGCCCCCTATGTGCAGCCTTGCTGGGCTGCAGGCCAAGCCTGCAGTGCCAGGCTACACGCCCAGGCTGAGCGCAGTAGCTGGCAGGCTGCAAGCAGCGCCTGTATCTAGAGGCTGCACGTCCAGGCTGCTGCCAGCCTTGGGCAGGCCACGGCCACCCTTGGCTGCAGGCCAAGCCTACGGCCGTGGGTGGTGTTGGCCTGTACAGGGGTTGCCGCAGCCCCATCCTGCCCGAGGGCAGGGGCTGCAGCCCCACCAAGGCCCGTCGGCCTATCCCGAGGGGTCGTGTCTCGATTTTCGTGGCATATTCCAATTTACCTATTAGGATCTCTAAAATTAATTTGAATCCCAATTAAATTGAAATTTTCCACACAATCAAAATTTCAACCTTTAAATCAAATTTAACTTTTGGGAAAAAATAAATTACGGTCTTCAATCTTCAATCCCCACCAAGAATAATTACATAAAATTTCCTAAACCGTTTCCGGTGTACAAAAATTCTAACCATAAAAATTCTAAGAGACAAAAATTAAAATCTATGGGAAAATTACAGTGTTAATAAACTGCTCCCATGGTTGCATAAAAATTCCTAGATACAATTTTTCTAAATTCTAAGGAACCATAACCGGTATAAACAAGCATGCTTATAATAATTTAAAAAATTAAAATAACCACATACTTTATACATAATCCATGATAACAACATAAAGGAACCCTAGAATGCCACTCTCTAAATATCACATCCACACATAAATAAAAAGACTAAGTAATTGTCTAATTTATGCACATGGCATAGTCATGAGAAGCTCTGATACCAACTGCAGGAAAATAAATCGGTAAAACATATCAGAGTGGCGCAGCGGAACAATAAAAGTTTTTTAGATCGTTAAATATCTCATGATGCCATATACAATAAATCAACAACAATTAAAACTCATACCTCAAGGACCCCAATCTGTAGGAGGAGAATGACCGGAGGCTTCAACCAACTAGCCTTCTCTACTATTCTCCAATTCCCGAATGGCTGAGTGTGTGGGCACTTTGAACCTCGATCGGTATGCTAGCACTGCTAGTCTTCTTCCGACCACCCAGATCTCTAAAGAACATTATTGTCACGATGAGCTATGCAACAATAAGCCTGCTCACCTGAGAGTCTGTGGTCTAAGAGAATTGGAGTGGCAGGACCTCTATTTATAGACCTGCATGAGGTGATTCGCTGAATTTGAATTGGACTAGGAAAAGATATTCTCCCTTATCCATAACCATAAAATCTGAATTTTTCATGGGAAAATCCCAACAATACAATTCGGTTTTTTTAGGATAAAACCAATCCAAATCTAAATAAGATTTTAACTAGAATTTTATCTTCCTTTTTCAACCAACAAATCTGAAATTTCCTAGGAGATTTTTCCTCCAAAAATTCGGCCACATTTAGGATATGGGAGAATCAAAATTCCACTAGGATTTTCAAGCTTGAATCTTATCTCAACCTTATCCAAAATAACCGAATTTTCCTAGGAGATTTCCTCCATAATTTCGGCCACTTTTCAGGGAAGGAGAGAATCCAAATTCAACTAGGATTGAAACTTGAATTTTTCCTTTGAACCTTATCCACAAAAACCGAAATTCTATTGAGGATTATCCTCAAAATTTCGTGCATAATTTGTTAGGATTTAGATTCAAAATTCAAGTAGGATTCTAACAAGATTATCCTCTCCAAATCTAACTCAAATTTGAATTTCAAACCTTGTGGATTTTCCACAACAAATTCGAATCCCACTTGGACTGTGATTCAAAATTTGAATTTCAAATTCAAATTTCAAATTTCAAATTCGAATTTCAAATTCGAATTTCAAATTCAAATTTCAAATTCAAAATTCAAAATTCAAAATTCAAATTTCGAATTTCAAAATCCACAAAATGGTTGTGTTTCAAATTCTTGTTCTCATGGATAATTTTCTACAACTCCAATCCAATCTCAAATAAAATCATGGCAACTTTATTTGGAGTTTGAATAATTGTGTACTCTATTATCCAAAACAAAATCTGAATCCAACCGGAGAGAATCTTGTCTACCATCCTAATCCTGTGTCATCACCATCCATGTATAATAAACCAGCCAATAGCATACACAAATCAATTTGCCAAACGTTAAGGAATTATGTGGAGCTAGTAGAGGGACTGATTGGACATATATAATCGGGCTCCCGCAAATCCATATGATCATCATTCTTTACTGAACAACTCAATCATATGATCACTAGTTTCAGAGTCACACCACTATAAACCTGAAACTGAACTCCTAATTATATGCCGTATTACATAAGCGTGTGATGAGCTACTATCCAATGACCTTGTCATATATGTAAAACTCTCACATGATATCCATGATCAGCCTTAGGTCAAAGTCCGTTTAATCCTACTGATCAGGCTATCTTAAAGTTCCATTATACTACCGAATTAAGAAAATGATTATTCACCATATGTGAATAAGAAGTCATCTGCCCAGCAGACGACCCAAGGCCTTGTCCATTTTCACATTCAGTATAATGCCTTTAAGAGGATACCTTTAACTCTTTAGAGTTATGATTCCGATATCTGCAAACAAACCCTTCATCGTATACAAGTCATGCACCCAACGAACCGGTTTATAAGCTTACTACCTCTGAGACGCTTTAGCCATTGGAACATCAAAGTACACAAGTCATATACATGAAGTAGTTCATTTACTCAGGATTAAGGTTATTGCACAATGAACGTTAAAAGCAGACTGATCCACTCATAGCGGACTACGTAGATCAATCACGCTTTAGTCCCGGTCTAATATGTCACTACCAAGCAACATATCCATGTCTCTACTTGGGAGTCCAGCTCCAGACAGTCAAGACAAACCGTCCCCTCCAAGGCTTTAGACAACATAATAGTCTTAACATGAGTTAGATGCTCGGTCTAACCCCATAGACTATAGACCATAGTTTAGACTGCTAATTTTAGAATATTGTCTTCTCACATACAAAAATCTATTGCATGCAACATTCTAACAGTTTAACACAAGCAATCAGGGAGCCATATTTGCTTACATTTACTTTAACATGTAAATAAGACGAGGACAGATAGCAATGTAATGAATAACCTCTATATATAATTTTATTATCCAGTTCAAAATAAATACATCAAAATGTCTCTCACGCTTAGGGCATTTCCTAACATTGGGCTGTATCTTGTAGATATATTCCTTAAGATGGCCATTCAAGAATACTGTCTTGACGTCCATTTGCTAGATCTCGTAATTGAGAGTCGCAGCAACGGACAGAAGAATACGGATAGACTTCAGCATAGCAACAGGCGAAAAGGTTTCATTGTAATCGATTCTAGCCTTTTGCGTGTACCCCTTTACAACCAGTCTAGCTTTGAAAGTTTCCACTCTCCCTTCTGCATCCTTCTTTCTTTTGTAGACCCACTTGCATCCAATCGGTTTTATCCCATCTGGCAGATCTACAAGTTCCTAAACAGAGTTAGATTTCATAGAATCCATCTCATTATTCATGGCCTGTTTCCAAGATTTAGAATCAACATCATTTATAGCTTCATCATAAGTGACCGGATCATCCTCATGCTCATGGGCCTCGGCCTGGTATACCTCAGCATCATATATGAAGAGATTATGCTTCCTTGAAACCCTCCCAATATGACAAGGCACCCTAAATTGTTGCTCATATACAGGTCTTTCACTGGAACTTGGACTTGCATCTAAGGCCGAAATCTGTGGGGCAGTTCTTTCACCCGATAACTCCTCTAGCACCACTTTGCTTCGAGGCTTAAAGTCATTCACGTGTCTTTCCTCCAAGAATGTCATATAGGTTGAAATAATGACTTTTTATTCCTTCAGGTTATAGAACGACCTCCCTTAGTTCCCTTAGGATACCCTATAAACATGCATAATTCTGATCTTGATTTCAACTTTTTCGCATCCTTGTCCAGTACATGTGCCGGGCAGTCTCATATTCTCATATGTCTAAGGGAGGACTTCGTTCCATGCCACAATTCATATGGAGTCTTGGGAATTAACTTGCTTGGAACCTGGTTCAGAATATAGCATGTCGTTTGTAATGCGTATCCCCAAAATGATAACGGCGGTGTTGAATAACTCATCATGGACCGTACCATAGCCAATAAGGTCTTGTTTCTCCTTTCGACTACACCATTTTGTTGTCAAGTACCAGGTGCAGTCAATTGGGATAATATCCCATTCTTTACAAGATGTCCTAGAAATTCATCGTAGAGGTATTCGCCACCTTGATCAGATCAAAGTGTCTTTATGGATTTACCCAATTGCTTTTTCACTTCCACACGATACTCTTTGAACTTATCAAAGGTTTCACACTTGCATCAGGTACACGTATCCATACCTGGAGTAATCATCTATAAAGTAGACATAATACTCTAACCCTCCTCATACTGTGACGTTCATGGGGCCACATATGTCAGTATGCACAATTTTTAAGAGTTCCTGAGCCCTTGTACCCTTAGCTCCAAAGGACCTCTTAGTCATCTTACCCTCAAGACAAGACTCACATTGAGGAAGACTACCTCCTTCAGAGATTCTAGAGGACCATCTTTCACCAACCTTTGAATCATATCCTGATTAATATGACCAAGTCTTAAATGCCAGAGATACACCTTGTTAAAGTAAGAAACTTTCAACCTTTTAGAGTTATCTATTAATTCGGTGTCAAGCAGTGAGTACATCTTTGGTTTGATCAAATATAGGTTTCCATCCATCCATCCAGAATAGATAAAAGACTTATTTTTATGAATATCAACTCTTTTACTAAAAGAAACTGAATAAGAATCATTTATTAAACAAGCTATCGATATAAGGTTCCTTCTAAAATTAGGAACATTTAAACAAGCTATCGATATAAGGTTCCTCCTAAAATTAGGAACATAAAGATAGTCTTTCAATAATATAAATCTAAATTCATCAAAATAAAGATAGATGTCTCCTACTGCCTCAGCCACCATTAAGCTACCGTCTCTGGTCCACAACGAGAGGCTCCTATCATGTAGACTTCTCATTTCTACGAACCTCTGCATAGAAACATAAACATGATTAGTGGCCCCCGAATCAATGACCCATGTGTCTTTTGATTCTTCCACCAAACACGCTTTTAAATAATGAAATTCCTTACCTTCCTTGCCTTTGGCAGCTAGGAATTCCCGGCAAGCCTTCTTGAAGTGACCTACCTTCCCACAGTGAAAGCACTTGGACTTTTTATGGTCTTTGGGCTTCTGGTTCTTCTTCTTCTTCTTCCCATTCGAGATAGGAGGATTAGAAGAACTGGAAGCTGTTTGCTTCTTATTTGGCTTCTTCCTTTTCTGTGAGGATTTGGAAGATTCGGTCAAATTGGCCTCTCCTTTAGGTTGGACTGCATCCCCGTCCCTGATCATCTGCTCATAAGCTTGGAGTTGCTTCATGAGCTCGGTGAGTCCTAACTCCCTTGTCGCCAGACTGTATGCGGCCTTAAACCCCACAAAATCTTTTGACAGAGTTTTAAACACCATTTCGATCTAGGTGTTGTAGTCCAACTCAGCATCATTTTCAGCAGCCTCAGCAAAAAATCCCATTAGAGTGAACATATGGCCCTTTACTGGAGTTCTTGCCTTCTACTTAGAGTTCATGATACTTATGATACTTGACTATCGAGCCAATTTTTCTTGGCCTCCGAACATGTCCTCCAAGTTCTCCATGATCTCCCTAGCAACTTGATAAGTCTCATGCTGCTTTTGTAAAGCACTTGTCATGCTAGCAAATATGTAGCATCGAGCTATCTCATTGGATTCTCTCCAATGAGTATAGGCAATTGGGACCTCCTCAAGTGGTGTGTCAGGTTTGGGCCCAGGTGGGCATAGTTTGTCCAGCACGAACTTATGTCTCTCGCAGCTAAGAACTATCAGTAGATTTCTTTTCCGGTCTTTATAATTATCGCCATTCAACTTATTTTCAGTAAGCATCGAAATGAGGGGTGTCAGTGACATTTTGAACAGAAATGAAATTATACTAGACATCATTACAAAGCTCAAGCAAATATAGAGATAATTTAGTAAATAAAACATACAAGTATGTTTCTACATTAAACTTGAAAAAACATGTAGCATTGCAATGGTAATTCTCAGCACCTATTACCCCAAGCCACCGAGAGGTGGTCATGAGACAAATAGCTAGAACATGGACCCCGTCCAATAAATATATATTGCCTTAAATCCTCCAAGGTTAAGACACATATTAATAACCGCTTATTTTGGCCACCAGTTTAGTTAACAAAGCTTCTAGGGAAGGTTAATAACTAAACGAGTCTTGAATGTATAACCATTATTTACGTAGACCGATCCACGTCCTACCAAGCCACCGAGGAGTGGTCATGAATAGAATTGTGCCCGAATACATTTTCCACATAGGAGATCTAACCTAGTATACTAGTGGCGATAAACACCTACCAAGGGATATGGTCAAACTGATGTGAGGCGTTACCATGCTTTCACATATGGATCAACAATGGAGGCCGTGGGTTTTGTTTGAAACCCTCTCCCACTCAATATTTTGAAAAACATGCAAGTTTTGACAAATATGCATGATCAATATAGTCTGAGCAGTATTTACCTATCCTATATGACATGTTATCAAATATGCATACAATTCATCCATCAATACATATTCATCCATCCATGACATATCATAGAAAAAATAATTGATGGAAAAATAACCAAGCCATGGTTCCATCCTAGAACAAAGAAAATAAAGATAACAAAATTCTATCCAAAGCATTCTTTGCGTCTTGAATTTTATTCCATCTGCTTGTATCTATCTTCATGTAGCCTCTTGATTTATTTCTCATTCCAAGAATCATTTAAAATTATAATTCCAAAAATTTAAACTTCAAATTCAAATTTCAAATTCGAATTTCAAATTTAAATTTCAAATTCAAATTTTAAACAATTTAAATTTCATGTGTAATAATATGTAATTTCAAAAATTTTAAAACTTAAATTACATATTTTTAAACATGATTTAAAATTAAATCTAAAATTTAAAAATAAAATTTTTTCGATTTTCGGCCCATCAGCCCATAGGGCCCAGAGGCCCGTAGCCCCTGGGGGGGGCTGGCAGCCCATGGCCACAAGCCAGGCGTAGCCATGCCAGGCTGTATGCCCGGGTACTACTGTAGCCCCAGGCTACAAGCGCTGGGCTGCACGCCCAGGTGGGCATTGCAACCCGCCAAGTTACAGGCGACACCTGCAGCCATGGGCTGCAGCCTAGGCACTCGGCCAACCCCTAGGGGGGCCACGGCCACCCTCGGCTGCAGGTAGAGCCTACGGCCATGGGTGGTGCAGCCTTGGGCAGGGGCTACAGCCCCACCAAGGCTGATGGCCTATCCCGAGGGGTCCATCCTTGATTTCCGTGCTATATTCCAATTTACCCATTAAGACCTCCAATAATTAATTTGAATCCTAATTAAATTGGAATTTTCCTCACAATCAAAATTTCAACCTTTAAATTAAATTTAACTTTTGGGAAAAATAAATTACGGTCTTCAAACTTTAATCTCCTCCAAAAATAATTATATAAAATTTCCTAAACCGTTTTTAGTGTACAAAAATTCTAATCATAATAATTCTAAGAGACAAAAATTAAAATCTATCGTAAAATTACGGTGATGATAAACCGCTCCCATGGTTACACAAAATCCTAGATATAATATTTCTAAATTCTAAGGAACTATAACCGGCATAAAATAAGCATGAAATTGATATGTAGAATGCCACTCTCTAAATATCAAATCCATACATAAATAAAAAGACTAACTAATTGTCTAATTTATGTACATGGCATAGTCACGAGATGGCTCTGATACCAATTGAAGGAAAAAATCGGTAAAAACACATCAGAGTGGCACAGAAGAACAATAAAAATTTTTCAAGATCGTTAAATATCTCGTGATGCCATATATAATAAATTAACAATAATAAAACTCAAACCTCAAGAGGATGCCAAACTGCAGGAGGAGAATGACTGGAGGGCTTCAACCAACTAGCCATCTCTACTACTCTCTAATTCCAAGATGGCAGAGTGTGTGGCCACTCGGTTCCTCAACTGGTATGCTAGCATTGCTAGTCTCCTTCCAACCACCCAAATCTCTAAAGAACTTATTATCACGGTGAGTTATGCAACAATAAGTCTGCTCACCTGAGAGTCTGTGGTCTGAGAGAACTGGAATGGTAGGACCTCTATTTATAGACTTGCATTAGGTGATCCTTTGAATTTGAATTAAATTAGGAGAAGATTTTCTCCCTTATCCACAACAAAAATATGAATTTTCTAGGCCTTATCCAACCAAAAAGAATTCGGCCATTTTTAGGGATTTTCTTTCAAAATTCAAACAGGATTTTAACTTGAATTTTATCTCCTCATTCCCTCATAAAAACTAATTCCCCTTTGTGCCAAAAACATGACTAGATTCGGTCATTAAAGTGTGAGGAGAATCAAAATTCAAATAAGATTTTCTAGCTTGAATTTAATCTCACCCTTATTCATTAAAACCGAAAATCTCCCTTGAGATTATCCTTAAAATTTTCGACCATTTTTAGGGAGGAGAGAATTCAAATTCAACTGAGATTAAAATTTGAATTTTTCCCTGAATCTTATCCACAAAAACTGAATTATCTAGGAGGATTTTCCTCAACAAAATTCCGGCCACTTTTATTAGATTTAGGATTCAAAATTCAAGTAGGATTCAAACAAGATTTTCCTCTCCATAATCCAACTCAAATTCAAATTCTAACCCTGTGGAATTATCTACAAAGAATTTGAATTCCACTTGGACTGTGATTCAAAATTTGAATTTCAAATTTCAAATTTCAAATTTCAAACTCCACAAAAAGTTGTATTTCAAATTTTGTTCTCATGGATAATTTTCTACAACTCCAATCCAATCTCAAATAAAATCATGGCAACTTTATTTGGAGTTTGAATAATTGTGTTCTCTATTATCCAAAACAAAATATCAATTCAACTGGAGAGAATCTTGTCCCCCATCCTAATCTTATGTCAACACCATCCATGCATAATCAACTAGCCAATAAGCATACACAAATCAATTTGCCAACCATTAAGGAATTATGTGGAGCTAGTAGAGGGACCAATTGGATATATATAATCAGGCTCCCATGAATCCATATGATCATCATTCTGTACCGAACAACTCAATCATATAATCACTAATTTCAGAGTCACACCACTATAAACCTGAACCTGAACTCCTAATTATATACCATATTAAGAAAGTCTGTGACAAGCTAATATCCAATGACCTTATCATGTATACAAAACCCTCATGATATCCATGATCAGCCTTAGGTCAAAGTTCGCTCAATCCTACTGATTAGGCTATCTTAAATTTCCATTATACTACCGAAAAAGAATATGATTATTCACCATATGTGACTAAGAAGTCATCTGCCCAGCAGACGACCCAAGGCCTTATCCATTTTCACATCTAGTATAATGCCTTTAAGAGGATACCCTTAACTCCTTAGAGCTATGATTCCGATATCTGTAAACAAACCTTTCATCGTATACAAGTCATGCACCCAACGAACTGATCTATAAGCTTACTACCTTTGAGACGCTTTAGCCATTAGAACACCAAAGTACACAAGTCATATACATGAAGTAGTTCATTTACTCAGGATTAAGGTTATTGCATAATGAATGTCAAAAGCAGATTGATCCATTCATAGCAGTCTATGTAGATCAATCACGCTTTAGTCCCGGTCTAATATGTCGCCACCAAGCAACATATCTATGTCTCTACTTGAGAGTCTATGTTCCAGACAGTCAAGACAAACCGTCCCCACCATGACTTTAGACAACATAATAGTCTTAACATAAGTTAGATGCTCGGTCTAACCCCATAGACTATAGACCTTAGTTTAGACTGCTTACTTTAGAACATTGTCTTCTTGCATACAAAAGTCTATTGCATGCAACATTCTAATAGTTTTAACACAAGCAGTCAGTGAGCCATATTTGCTTATATTTACTTTAACATGTAAATAGAATAAGGACAAATAGCAATGTAATGAATAACCTCTATATTGTAATTTTATTATCTAGTTCAAAATTAAATACATAAAAATGTCTCTAATGCTTAGGGCATTTCCTAACATTCTACCCTGGGCGATTGGCGGACCTTCAATTATTGCTTGGGCAGCGTGCAGTTGTCCGCTAGTGGGGCGGGCTTGGCCTTGTTGGTGTTGTGGGTTCGAGCGGCACTATTTGGTGAAGTGGCCTTCCTTGCCGTAGATGTAACAACCACTAGTCCCATGGCGGCATTCTCCTGGGTGGTTCTTCCTACACTTTAGACAAGGTAGGTGTTGATTTCCGTTTCCCCCCCGGTTGTGCTTCTTTTGGGGAAAATTCCTCTGCTACCCTTGGTTACTCTGGTTTCCTTTTCTTTTGTTGTTGTTGTGGTTAGACTGTCTGTGGTGTTGGCTACCCCTGTGTTCTACCCCTTGTGCTGTGAGTCAGAATTCGGCCTTCCCTTGATCTGCTTCGACTGATTCTTCTCTTCTCTCTTTGCCTTGAAGATCTGGGCCCTCCTTTCCTTGTCTTGGGCTAGCCAATATTCGACCCGGATGGCCTTGTTGACACATTCAGGCACAGTTGCAAGTCAATGGCTGCCGCTACAAACTTGGACGGCTATGTCTGTCCGAAACATTTTCAGCATCCTTCTTACTTTCTCCTTTTCTGTCGGCACTAAGTCAGGGCAAAGTCGTGCCAGTTGTTCAAACTTTCTTATGGCCTCCATGACTGTCATGCTGCCCTGGTACAAATTGTTGAATTCGTTTTGCTAGACTGCTAGGGGATTTGGCATCTAACTCCTATCATCGTTTGATTAACCGTTTTCTTGACAGATTAATCACCATTCCTCATAGTGTCGTTCAGAATACGGTTCTTGACTAGTTGCTGACCATCAATTGACCGGTTACCTCACGTATTGACAACTAGGTAGCCTACCGAGTTACTATGCATAAACTTGGTGTAGTAACCAGCTGGGTTACTTAGCCTATTTGGGTGTGGTAGCCTACCGAGCTACTATTCCTTCGTTTAGTCGCCTATCGGGCCACTATGGCTTGTTTGGTGTAGTAGCCTACTGGGCTACTAAGGCTTATTTGATGTAGTAGCCTACTAGGCTACTAAGGCTTGTTTGGTGTGGTAGCCTACTGGGCTACACACACTGTTTTGTTTATTTAAGAAAATTGTTTTGGTTAACTTATAAAATTCTTGAAGAAATTACGTGTTTGGAACCTATTCCCTTATCACCCCATTGGAATGTGGGGGACGTTTTTGTAAAAACCATGTTTATATTTTCAAGTGTTAAAACACATTTTTGAGGTTGCATTTTGAAAGTGGTTTTTGAAACACTTGTGAAAATTATTTTGAAACTTGACCGAAATGACTTTGTTTGTAAATTTGGCAAACATGAAAGTTTTCGTCCTCAACGAGATGAACAAATCTCATGTTCACCTCGGAGCTCAATTCTAACTCTAACCAGCCCTAATCTTACTAAACCCGTGGGCTATGTGCCCAGTTTTTACAAAAAATCCCAGTTTTGTGTTGTTTTGAAAACAGCTCTGTTTAAGGCATGAAACGGCCATATTTTTAAAACATGCATAGGTCATTCTCAAGATTTGATGAGATCTACAACTTTCATGTTGAGCCCAAAGTCCGGTTCGGACTCTAAATGGTCCATTATTAATAAAACCCGAGACTAATTTCTAGGTTCAGATTTTGTTCCCAGTTTTGGGCATCGAGTGAAAACCACTCAAAAACCCTATCGTGGCGTCATTTTTGGCCAAAGTCTATTTGACGTAAAAACGACCATATCGAAATTTCCTTAAAACAATGTGTTTTATCAAATCCCAAAATAGCAAAAATCCATAGCCTTTCCTTGAGGACAGATTGTATCCAATCACTAAAAATGTTTATGCTCTCATTTGCACACAACCATTCGTAAAAATAATGTAAACACAACTACAACCACATAAACTTAAAAATAGAAACTTAAGGTCTCAAAATAAACTTATTACAAACCATTTGCATAAACAAATATACATAAATAGCCTTGATCAAAATCTTAAAATCACTAAATCACCAAGGGTAGGGTTTTTGGTTATTACCTTTATGCTTTGAACCAAGCACGATTTTGAACCAAGACTTGATGACCAAAATGGCCGTGGAAAACCAAGGGAATAAAAGTCAGTTTTCTGCTAGCAAAACACCAAAATAATATCTCTTAGTATCAAACCAAATCAACATTTACAAACCATAAAGATTGATTCAAAATCTTACCCTTGAAAGACTTAGAATGACTTGGAATGAAAACCTCTAACACAAGCTTGAAGGGGGCTAGCTTTTGGTAAGTTTTTGGCATGGTTTTGGCTTGTAAAAATGGTGGTTTTAGGGTTATGGAAGTGGCCGGCTGCTGCTTGGAAAAGAGAGAAAGAGAGAGAGTTGTGTTTTTTTTTTTGGAGGTGTGAAATGAAAGAAACATAAGCTAAGGTAAGGTCACCCTTTTTATAGGAAAATTCTTAGCAAGCTTAACCAACTTAAGCTTAATTAATCAAGCCAACTTTAGGCTAATTTGGGGACAAAATTCTAACCTTCTCAGCCTATTCCCACCAGATTTGTTGCAGCCATAATGGAGGGGAAGAATAGAAAATGGCATGGTGTAAGATGATGGAAAGTGATGTAAAATTTAGCATTGTTTATACAATGTATCATAAACTAACCCAATATTTTATTTCCCACTTTTTGGGTTTTTTAGCAACTAAAACCCAGCTGGTTTTCTAGCTAGAGAACATGGTTTTGGGCCAAGAAAAATTCATCTATGTTACTCTCTTCGCAGTCCAGTTTTCTACTGCGGTTTTTGGTCATTTTTCGACAGTGTTCTAATTTTCATCTAGAAATCAGATTTTCTGAATCTGATTTTTATACTGATGATTTCTAGATAGTTTATACTGTCTACGAGCCCATTCTACACCAATTTACTATTCATTTCTTATACTATAGTTGTGTCTACACTGTGTTGTCCTTTCGTACACAAATCGAGGCGTTCCCAGCGAAATTTTAGACACAGTCTTTCTTGACGAATTCAGACGTGTTAATTTCAATTTTACCAGTCTTATGTCCGTTCAGGGTGATTTAGACTATTTTTCGAGATCTGTGTGATCCTGTCTCAAAAAACGTGTTAGGTGCCCGATTGACTAATGGGCGTCTTGAGTTTAAATATATCAGTTTCGGGGTGAGTAAAGGTCGTATTGACCCTCTTCCCGATGCTGCGTATCTATTAGACAAAAATTCATAGTTTGTCTCCAATTGACCAAATTGGGCCTGCTGACTGTGAATATATCAGTTTTAAGTCAAATTAAGACTGTCTTGACAAGTAACTTGACACTGCATTTTTTACTATTCATTATTCACTGCTTTCTGTTCTAACTGACTAGTCTGAGTGTTCTGACTCTGATTTCGTCAGTTTTTAGACGAGAAGAGGTCATCTAGACCATTTTCTCGATATTGTACCCTGCTAAGATTTCTATCGCTGTGATGCTCAGACATTCGGTCCGAGCGTTCTGATGATCTATTCACCAGTCTTGTGTCAAGAAATGGTCATCTAGACCAGTTTCCTGATATTGCTTATTTCATACACTTATACACATAATAGGGTAGCCTGAATTCACTGTTGGTTAACCCTTTTCATTGCATGAATAATACCTGAATAGTACTGTATCTGTTTAGTCTATTCAACTGGAATTTATACCGTATTTTTCAACTTAATTGCTTATTACATAGTAATTAAGCTTCATAAATTACGAGAGTTGTTTCAGTGGCTCCCTACTCCTTTACAGCCTCCTACACTGGCGTGTACAAGGCTACATGGGTGTGTATTAGATGAGCTTGCTCAACATGGCCATGTCTTGGAACAAGTTCATTTTACCGATTGGTACACGACCTCTTACACGGGCATGTACCTGGCTGTGTACACTTACACATCCATGGTCATTTACACAACTTCATGCACATGTACAGTACCAACGATACACGACCACTTACACAGCCGTGTACCTGACTGTGTTCACTTGCACGGCCTCTCACACACGCATATACTGGACAGTACATAGCTAGTTACACGGCCGTGTATATGCCCATGTTCTTCAATTTTACACTAAAATGCATCAAATTATTCCTCAATCTCTCATTAAATGATAATTAAGTTATAGGAATGGGGTAGTCCTTACATATTATTTTCCGTCTTGTTTATCTGTTTTAGCTATATGCTTCTCTAAGCTGTCCCTAATCCTACGCAATAGGGATATATGGCATCTAACTTGTTCTTTCATTAATCTACTCGATTGTGAAACTATATGCTCTTATGTATACTGTGCGACATCGTGTGCATGATAGGTATACGTACTTTACATACTATAAAAACTTCATTTTAAATTCATTTCATTCATGCCGTAGGCATAGTTGTACTTAACTAGTTTGCACGCAAACTCGTACTTTCGCCTTAGTCAACTTACAGGTAACTACTGTCATCATAACGTTTCTCATCAATAATTTTGCTAAGTCACTAATACTCTTCGTGACAAAAGCAGATAAAATCATTTGGTACCGATTGCTGTTAGTACAACTCGCTCTTTGTATGTGATTAATTAATTTATTACCCAATAAATTAATTACTATCATTTTTTAGGTCGCTATTTCTGTTAGTGACTATAACTTGTGTTTCTATGTGGTACCGAGGCCCATTGGTACCCTATTGGCCTACTTTGGGGATTTTGTGTCTAACTTCTATCGTGTTTGATTAAGTTTGTCTGCTTAACAATTTAATCATAGTTCCTCACAATATTAATCAAAACATGGTCCTTGACTGGTTTATCGGCCAGTTAACTGACCGGTTACCTCTCGTGTCGTTAACGCTGTAGCCAACCGAGTTACTATATATAAACTTGGTGTAGTAACCAATCAGGTTACTTTGCTTGTTTTGGGTGTGGTGGCCTACTGGGCTACTATTGCTTATGTGCTAGCGTGCCAGGCTACTATGGCTTGTTTGGAGTGGTAGCCTACCAGGCTACCCACACTGTTTTGGTTATTTAAGAAAATCGTTTTTGGTTGTCTTACAAAATTCTTGGGAAAATTCTTTGTTTTGAAATCATCCCCTTGCCACCCCATTGGAAGGTGGGGGTTGTTTTTATGAAAATCATTTTTATTTTTTAAGAGTTAAAATACATTTTTGGTGTGGCATTTTAAGGGTGGTTTTTGAACCATTTTTGAAAATTATTTTGAAACTTGATTGAAACGACTTTGTTTATAAATTTGGCGAACATGAAATTTTTTGTCCCTGAAAAGATGAACAATTTTCATGTTCACCTTAGAGCTCAAATCTAACTCTAAAGGCTCCTAAACTCATTGAACCTGTGGCCAATGTGCCTAGTTTTTGCAAAATTTCCAGTTTTACATCATTTTAGAAACAACTCTCTTTGAGGCCTAAAATGGCCAAATTTTTAAAACACGCATATGTTGTCTTAAAGGTTTCGATGTGTTCTACAACTTTCATGTTTAGCCTGAGATCCGGTTCGGACTCTAAGTGCTCCATTTTTAACAAAATCCGAGACTAATTCTAGGTTTGGATTTTCAGTCTCAATTTTGGACACTGAATGAAAACCACTCGAAAAACCTATCGTAGCTATGTTTTTGGGCAAAACTTATTTGACATAAAAATGACCGTATCAAAATTTCCTTAAAACTTCATGTTTTGCCAAATCCCAAATTCAGACCCTAAGGGGGTCAACATTTGTGGTCTTTTTCTAGGGACAGATTGTGTCCAGCCACTAAAAATGTTCATGCTCACATGTGCACACATCCATTCATAAAAATAATATAAACCACAACCACATAACTTAAAAATGGAAAGCTAAGGGCTCAAAATAAACTTATTACAACCCATGTGCATAACAAATACACATAAATTCCTTGATCAAAATGTTAAAATCAACTAACCATAAAAGGGAGGGTTTTCGGTTTTTACCTCTTGTGCTTTGAACCGAGCACAAACTTGAGTCAAAGCTTGAGTGACTAAGTAGCCATGGGAAACCAAGGAGATTTAGGGTCAGTTTATGCTATTTTTAGTGTTTATGCTAGCAAAACACTAAAAATATTTTTGTTAATATCAACTCAAATCCATAACTAAAAACTACAAGGTTTGGATTCTAAAAACTTACCCTTGATGTACTTGAAAAGGCTTGGATTGAATCCTCCTAACACAAGCTTTGGGGGATAATTTTTTGGTAACTTTTGGCTGTGTTTTTGGCTTGAAAAATGGAGGGTTTTGGGGATTAAGAGCAGTCGGCAGCAGCAAGAGAAAGAAGGAGAGAATGGGTTGTGTTTTTGGAGGTGTGAAAATGAAAGATTAGAACCTAAGCAATCATTAACTAAACCTAAGTTCACTTAATCAAGCTCTTCCTAAGCTAATTTACGGGCAAAAATCAGTCCTATTCAGCCACACAACAGCTGAGGGAGCTGCGGCCATTAAGGAGGGGAAGAATCAAAATTTTTTGTTTGATGGCATGTGATGGAATGGTGACATTTTTTAATCCGTGTGTCATAACTTACCATATTTTTTTATTCTTACTTTTTGGGGTTATTTTGCAGCTAAAAACAGCTGGTTTCCAGCCAAGACTCACAGTTTTTGGGGCCAAAAATTCATCTGTAATTGCCTTTTATTGAGGTCTAATTTTCTACCACGGTGTTCGGTCCTTTCTCAGTAGTGTTCTAATTTTCATCCGGAAATCAGATTTTCTAAATCTGATTTTTGTACTGATGATTTCTAGTTAGTTTATACTATCTAAGACCCCATTCTACACCAATTTACTATTTATTTCTTATACTGTGGTTGTGTCTACACTGTGTTGTACTTGTGCACACATATCGAGGTGTTTTTGCTTGAAATTTTCAACACAGTCGCTCTTGACTAATTCGGAAGTGCTGATTTCATTTTTAATAGTTTTACATCCATCCGGGATCGTCTTAACCAGTTTTCAGGATCTGTGTGACCTCACCTCGAAAAATGTGTCAGGTGCCCGATTGACTAATTTGGGCATTTTAAGTCTATATATATCAATTTCGGGGCGAGATAAGGTCATCTTGACCTTCTTCCTGATACTGCGTGTCTCTCAGACAAAATTCATGTTTTGTGTCCAATTGACCAAATTCGGCCGGCTGACTGTGAATATATCAGTTTTAATTCAAATTAAGGCCGTCTTGGCCAGTAACTTGACACTATGTTTTTCCATATTCACTATTCAAAGTTTTCTATCTAACTGACTAGTCTGAGCGTTCTGACTCCGATTTTGTCAGTTTCTAGATGAGAAGAGGTCATCCGGACTATTTTCTCGATAGCGTACCCTTGGTAGGTGTTATTTACCAGTGTTGTGCTCAGATGTTCGGTCTGAGTGTTCTGGCGATCTGTTCGCCAGTCTTGTGTCAAGAAATGGTCGTCCGAATCAGTTTCCTAACACTGCACATCTCCTACACTTATACACATATTAGGGTGGACCGGATTTACTGTCGGTTACCTCTTTTTACGGTATAAATAGTAATAAATAATACTATACTTGTTTAGTCTTTTCAATTGGAAATCATACTGTATTTGTTTTTCAACTTAATTACTCATGATACAGTAATTAGGTTTTATGCATTTTGAGAGTCTGTATAGCAGTTCTCTACTCATTGCGTGGCCTTTCTCACATATACAGTCCGCTCGGTACACGGCTTCTTGTACGGCCGTGTACCTAACCGTGTTCTGTGAATTTGCACTAAAAAGCATCAAATTATTTCTCAATTTCTCATTATATGAAAATCAAGTTACAGGAATGGGGTGGTCTTTACAACCTACCCCCCTTACAAAATTTTCATCCTCGAAAATTAGAATAAATTCGAGAAGTTTCTTCTCATAACCTCTTCCCGTTTCCATGTAGCTTCTTCGAGGATATGGTTCTGCCATAATACTTTTACAAGCAGAATCACTTTATTCCTAAGGACTTTATTTTCCATGGCTAAAATTTGCATCATTTTTTCTTCATAGGTTAGATCGACGTGTACTTTAACCGGCTCTTAGCTTAGTACATGGGAACTATCTAGCACGTACTTCTTTAACATCAAGATGTGGAAGACATTATGCACGGATTCTAGTTTAGGAGGGAATGCTAATCTGTAGGCTACCTTCCTGACTCTCTCGAGGATCTCAAAGGGTCCGATATATCTAGGACTAGCTTTCCTTTCTTCCCAAAGTGCATCACCCCTTTCATGGGTGCCACCTTGAGAAAAACTGAATCTCCTTCTTGAAATTCGAGAGGCCTTCGTTGTTTATCCGCATAACTCTTTTGGTGGCTATGAGCTGTATCCAGTCTCTCTCATATAAGCTTCACATCTTCTGTTGTATTCTTGATGAAGTCCGTGTTGGTGAGCTATTTCTCTCTAGTTTCATGCCAATATACAGGAGATCTATATTTTCTTCCGTAGAGTGCCTCGTACGGCGCCATTCTGATTAAGGAATGGTAGCTATTATTATACGAGAACTTTAGTAATGGTAACTTCTGGTCCCAATTCCCTTTAAAATCTAGGACACACGCTTTCAACATATCTTACAGCATCTGAATGGTTCTCTCAGACTGGCCATCAGTCTGAGGATGAAAAGCTATACTGAACTTCAACTTGGTTCCCAATGAAGCTTGTGCGCTCTGCCAAAACTTGGAAGTGAAGCGTCCGTTGCGATCTGAGATGATCGATTTCGGTACACTATGCAATCTTACTATCTGAGCCACGTACATTTCTGCCAGTCTCTCTGCTGAGTAGCTTAGTTTTATTACTAGAAATCGAGCTGATTTCATCAGTCGGTCCACGATTACCTAGATTGCATCGTTTCTGCTTTATGTTCTGGGCAATCCAACTATGAAATCCATTGTAATTTGCTCCCATTTCCACTCGGGCAGCTTGGTCTTCTACAGTTCTCCTATCGGTCGCTGATATTCTAATTCAATTTTCTGGCATATGAGGCACTTTGCAACGAATTCAACAACATTGTTTTTCATTCCCGACCACCAAAAACTCTCTTTTAAGTCCTCGTACATCTTATTTACCCCTGGATGTACTAAGTATGGTGTCTCATGGGCCTTTGAAAGGATCCTTTTCCTGAGTTTTTCATCCTTTGGAACACACACTCTATCTCTGAAATAGAGTATGCCATCCTTAGAGACTTGAAACTCTAAACTCTGGTCCTCTATTGCCTCCTTTTGGAGCTTGATTAGGGTCAAATCAAGGTTCTGGCCGGCTTTAATTTCTTCCAAGAATGTTGACTGAAGGGTCATTTCGGACAACCTCCTCGTTAGAACCTCAATTTCGTTGCTATGTAACTCCTTTTGTAGTGTCTCCGGCAAGGTATGGATAACCATAAGTGATGAAGAGTGCTTCCTACTCAGTGCATCGGCCACCTTACTGGTTTTCCCTGGATGGTAAAGGATTTTGCAGTCGTAATCCTTTACCAGTTCCAGCCATCTTCGTTGCCTTATATTGAGCTCCTTTAGTGTGAAGATATACTTGAGGCTCTGGTGGTCCGTATATATCTCACACTTGACGCCATATAGGTAGTGCCTTCATATTTTGAGCACAAAGACGATTGCAGCTAGCTCCAGGTCATTCGTAGGGTAATTTCTTTCATGGTTTTTAAGTTGTCACGAAGCGTACGTGACCACTTTACCATTTTGCATCAACATGGCACCTAGTTCGGTCTTGGAGGCGTCGCTGTAAATCACAAAATTTCCTTAACTAGCTTCTGGAATAGTCAGAATTGGAGCTCTTGTGAGTCTTCGTTTTAGCTCTTAGAAGCTCTTTTCACACTTGTCAGTCCACTCATACTTCTTTTCTTTCTTGGTTAGTGCTGTGAGTGGTCCAGCTAACTTCGAGAAACCTTCAACGAAGCATCGATAATAACCTACTAGTCCTAAGAAGCTGCAGATTTATGTTACATTCTTTGAGGTCAGAAAATCACTAACTGCTTCAATCTTCACTGGGTCTACTGATACTCCTTCTTTAGAGACCACGTGACCAAGAAAATAAACCTTCTCCAGCCAAAATTCACACTTGGAAAATTTGGCATATAGCTGATGCTCTTTTAGCTTGAGTAGGATAGCCCTCAGATGCTCCTCGTGCTCTTCTTTTGTCTTAGAATATATAAGTATGTTATCGATAACACAATGATAAACTTGTCTAAGAATTCCTTGAACACTCAGTTCATTAGAACCATAAAGGCTGTAGTGGTGTTCGTCTGCCCGAACGACATAACGAGGAACTTGTAATGTCCATCTCGTGTTCAGAACGCTGTCTTAGGTATGTCTGCATCCCTTATTCGCAACTGGTGATACCTGAAATGTAGGTCAATCTTTGAGAACACTATAGCACCTTGAAGCTGGTCGAATAGGTCGTCGATCCGTGTCAACGGATACTTGTTCTTGGTTCACAACTGAGAAATTTTACTGTCTTTAGAAATTTTGTATAATATGTGTACACAACAAATTTTATGTGCATAATCGTAAAACATATATTTTAATACTATTTAGAACGCAACGAAATGTTTTAACTATGCCAAAGCTAGTGTGAGTAAGAACGGAAAATTTTACCAAACCGAAATCGGACAAATGATGCCTTTCCGGTTTCAAAATTTTTAGAAATATACTATATGGCACTAAAGGACGAAATACTTATGGTAAGAATTTTTAGGCAAACCGGAGTGAATTAAGGAAAACCGATTGCACGAACAGCCTTAGAAACTCGTCTAAGCGATTTCGGTGCAAAGTCATTCGGTTTGAATTTTGGTCAAAAAGTTTGACCAAGATAATTATGTGGAGTCAAAGATTTAATGTGAAACTTTGAATGGATGTATAAATACATCAAGATCCAAGAGCTAGGGTTTAAAGTCACTTTGATCCAATGGTTAGGATGCAAAGTCAATACCAAAAAGTCAAAAATCAAACCAAGCAAATTCAAGATGATTCTAGGGATGAAAGGTGGTGAATTTTTAGAGGAAAAATCAGAAAAAAAAAAAAATTCCACCCTATTTTATTTAATTGCAAAACAGCCCTTAAAGGTTTGAAAAATTGCACAAAAAGCTTGCAAAAAGGTCCCTAAAAGTATTGCAAATTGGTCCCTCCTTTTTGGCTTCAAATACCCATGGTTTTGGCATGAAAGAAACCAAAAAAATTTTGTTTCTTTAGCCCCCTTGCAGCCGTGAGCTTTCCTCCATTGAAGCAAGAAATTTTCTTCAAGTTTTCTTCAAGGAAAGTGTGCAAAATCCCTCCCTAGTATCAAGAAATCAAGAAAGCAAGGTAAACCCTCTTTTTTTCCAAGTTTTCTTCTCATTTTTCTTGGGTGAAAACCGTGGGACATGGGGCTGTTTTGAAGTTAAAATTTCATATTTTTATTTAGTTGTTTTGGTGTTGTAAATCATGTGAAAAGAAGAGATAAAGGAAAGTGATGAAATAGAGTTGAAAAACATCAACTTTGGTGCTTGTTTTTCAAGTAAAATCCGTGGGTTACCATGGTTGGAAAGTGAAAAATGGTTGCATCAGATTGTTGTGTTTATGTGTTAATATGTTTTTGAGATAAAGAAAAGCATGGAAATGAAGTTTGGTCAGTTTTGGAAACAGGAATAAAAAGTTTGATCATGTGGTGATATGAAACCGTGTATGTGTATGTATGTGTTGGTGAATGAAAATTTTATGTCAAGCTTTGATTTCTAGTGGTTTGACAATGAAGTTTAATGTGTGAAATTGATGAGAAAAGGAAGAGAACATGGAAATAAATTTTGTGCTTGATTTCCTAAAAGAAAACCATGGCTTACCAAGGGAATAAAATGCATGAAATTTTGATGGATTAGGTTAGTTTTGTGTTGTAATGAATATGTATTGATGTGGAAAATTTAATGATGAAAAAATGAGGTTTTGAAACAAAAATTTTGTTTAGGTTTTCTTAAAGAAACCATGTATGAGTTAAGGAGTAAAAAGATTTTATTGATGTGATATGTTAAGGAATGAAACGAAGTGGAATTGGTGTTTTAAACTGGGCATTAAAATGAGAAAGAACGGGTTGAAATCCCATTAGAAACGATTATGTTTTAATGGAAAATTTTACATAAAAAGTTTGTAACTTTTGACTAAAATTAGGTTTGTGATATAGTACGTGGCATGTAAGAATAGGATAGATGATTTTGAGGTGTTTCCTAAACACCGGGAACCTAGAATTTTATCGGAAATGCTGCCGAAATTTTTATAACGGCACGAAGAGCATTTTAGGAAACGAGGGGTAAAATTAGGATCAGGAATGGGAAAACACGAGCCCCTCAGGGATCTAGGCTTGAGAAAAGGCAATGGACGATTTCCAAAGTAGTGAAATATCCATTTGAGGTCTCGAAAGGTTAGAAAAACGAGAAACGACCCCGAGGGTTGGAATAGTACCACCCGAGGATTGGATGAATAGTAACCTGAGCATTTCGGTAAGAAATGTCGTAAAAGCTTAGTAAGGTCTAAGAAAAACTATTTTATGATTTTTGGGACTAGAAAACTCAGTTAAAACGTTAAAATGCAAATTTTACGGTCCAAGATCCCGTCAAGGACAAAATGGTCATTTCGACTGAAAATTTTAGAAAGGACCAAAGAGGAGTGTTGAACCTCCTAGAAGGTTGTTTTACGACTTTTGGGCTTAGAAAAGTCAGTTTTAGCAGTAAAATAAAATTTTCACAATCTAGATCAAAGGTAATATTCACGATGAATAGTACTATATGTGATCAAAGTTACTATTCATCATTTTGACAAAAATTTCTGAACTACTCAGAAAAGATCGTTAGAGCCCTAAAAGAGTCTAAATAGGATTTTAAAGGACAAAATAAAAATTTAAGCCTAATAAACGGAGAAAAACCCTAGGGGCAAAATGGTAATTTTACCAAAAGTTTGGGACAAGATGGTAATTCTACAAAAAGGTTCCAGAAAGGTTTAAATAGGATTGTTCAGGCTTTAAATGCTATAATAAGACTTTAATGAAGTTGTTAAAAGTCAAAGTTCAGATTTTAGTAAAACAAAAGCTATTTAATAAAAATGTAATTAATCGATGACCTTACTGTCTATAGGAAACCCGACCGGAGCCTAGCACATGAATTCAAAAGACACGAGAAAGCTTACTTTAGCCCAAACACTGTAAGTATAGACATTTACATGTCTACTCATGAACTGACTTACGATAGAAGTATGTTTATATATATATGTGGTGGCATATTGATCTAACCTATTTACAAAGTGAGAGAAACATGAAAAGCTAACATAAAGAAAGATAAATGTAAGCAAGATTATAAGATTGAAAATGTAAGGTTCGCGTACCGGCCTCCCCAGTGTGAGGTTTGAGAATATCCTCCACCCCAGTGTGTGGTGCTACCCCAAGTGTGATAATTAATGGCTTAATATGCTACCCCAAGTGTGGTAGTGTAAAGATTGACCTTGGCGTAGATCGGTGGGTCGCTCCCCCTTCCCCCATTGCTCTACACGCATTATGTACGTCCAACCACGGGCCCAAAAGTGAAAGATTAAGAAAAGAAAAGAAAAGAAAAAAGAAAAGAAAAGAAAAGAAAAAGATAGAAAAGAAAGAACGAATAAGTCATAAGAATAGAAAATAAACACACATAACAGAATAACCTTAAGTGTTAGGCAGTAAATCATGCTTTATCTATATGTTTGTACTTACTGAGTTCTAGCTCACTAGTCTGTTTGTGATATAGGTAACAAGGGTAAACAACTTGCATTATGAAGAAAGAGCAAAAGGACTGGCAGGCAGTGTGATGATTGCCTTGTACGTGTAAACTCCATTACCATATAATGAGTAATTAAGTTAATAAATATAGTGTGAATTGCCAGTTGAACAAATTAGACGAGTGCGGAATCGTTTAATCACTATTCATGTAGTGGAAAGGGGCTACTGACAAGTATAATCGCTCTGCCTCATAATACGTGAAAATACTCGTGTGAGACACGCAGTATCGAGAAAATGGTTCAGATGGCCATATCTTGATAAAAAACTGATGAAATAGTCGTTAGCATGCCCAAACCAGTCATCTGAGTGAAATGGTGAAATTCCACATGATAAATATACCGTATTGAGGAAATAGCCGAGATGACGTTTCCTTGACCTAAAACAAGTATATTTATAGTCAGCAGGCCCACACTAGTTAATTGGCCACAAAATATGAGGTTTCGTAAGAGAGATATGCAGTGTCGGGAAAGCGGTCAAGATGACCTATTCTTAGCCCGAAACTGATATATTTAGATTCAGAACACCAAAAATGGTCGGTTTAGCATAAAAGATGATTTCTGGATCAGAATCACACAGATACCAAAAATTGGTTCAGATAACCTTATATGGACATAAAACTGCTAAAAATGGATTCGGCACGTCCAAATTAGGGAGCCTGTGTCTGACATTTCAGGCGAAAAAGTTATACTATACGCTCGCAGTGTCAGTACAGTGTAAGACACAACCACAGTGTAGGAAATAAATAGTAAATAGTGATCGAGTGGGCCTACAGGCATTTTAACCCAACCAAAAATGTTTAGAAGTGTCTAGAATGAAAATTGGAACCTGTAGAATCTAGAAAACTATCAAAAAATGGCCAATACCGAAAAGGAAAGATTTATACTGCAATAAGAGGCTTTCACAGATGAATTTTTGGCCCTAGAAAACCATGCACATGCAGCCAATTTCCAGCCAAGCACAGCCCTTGAATCAAGCCACATGCTTATGACAAATGGAATTAAAATAAGCAAAAGTTATGGCATAACACTATTCCTTTCTCATGCTATTTAATGCACTTCATTATTTCAACCTTGGCCAATATTTTTTCTGATTTTCCTAGCTGAAACCCACTGATTTTCCAGCCTCTAAATGCAGATAAAAATTTGTCCCAAGTTGGTCAATGAAGGATAGGGTAGGGTGAATAAAAAATTACCAAGAAAGGACCAAAGGACTAGTGTTTTATCTACTCATTTAATGCAACTTTTAGCTCTCTCTTCCCCATGGTGTTTGTGTAGGAAAATAATCGGTAAAATCATATCAGAGCGGCGCAGCGGAACAATAAAAATTTTACAAGATCGTTAAATATCTCATGATGCCATATACAATAAACTAGCAACAATTTAAACTCATACCTCAAGGACGCCAATCTTGCAAGAGGAGAATGACCGGAGGGTTTCAACCAACTAGCCTTCTCTACTATTCTCCAATTCCCGAATGGCTGAGTGTGTGGGCACTCTGAACCTCGATCGGTATGCTAGCACTGCTAGTCTTCTTCCGACCACCCAGATCTCTAAAGAACTTATTATCACAGTGAGTTATGCAACAATAAACCTGCTCACCTGAGATTCTGTGGTCTAAGAAAACTAGAGTGGCAAGACCTCTATTTATAGACTTGCATGAGGTGATTCTCTGAATTTGAATTAGATTAGGAGAAGATATTCTCCCTTATCCACAACCAAAAAATCTGAATTATCCAAGGGGAAAATCCCAACTAAAAATTCGGCCTCTTTAGGATTATCCAATTCAAATCTAAACAAGATTTTAATATGAATTTTATCTGCCTTTTTCAACAAAAAAATCCGAAAATCCAAGGGGAAAATCCCAACAAAATTTTGGTCACTTTTGGATAAGGGAAGAATCAAAATTCTACTAGGATTTTCAACCTTGAATCTTATCTCATCCTTATCCAAAATAACCGAAAATCTTCTGGGAGATTCACTCAAAAAATTTGGCCATTATTAGGGATTAATTTGGCCATTATTAGGGAGGAGAGAATCCAAATTCAACTAGGATTGAAACTTGAATTTTTCCTTGAACCTTATCCACAAAAAATCCAAAAATTCCATGAGGATAATCCTCAAAATTTTTGCCCATTATTGTTAGGATTTGGATTCAAAATTCAAGTAGGATTCTAACAAGATTTTCTTCTCCATATCCAACTCAAATTTGAATTTCATTCCTTGTGGATTTACCACAAGAAATTCGAATCCCACTTGGACTGTGATTCAAAATTTGAATTTCAAATTTCAAAATCCACAAAACAGTTGTATTTCAAATTCTTGTTCTCATGGATAATTTTCTACAACTCTAATCCAATCTCAAATAAAATCATGGCAACTTTATTTGGAGTTCGAATAATTGTGTACTCTATTATCCAAAACAAAATCTAAATCCAACCGAAGAGAGTCTTGTCCACCATCCTAATCCTATGTCAACACCATCCATGCATAATAAACTAGCTAATAGCATACACAAATCAATTTTGCCAAACGTTAAGGAATTATGTGGAGCTAGTAGAGGGATCAATAGGACATAGATAATCAGGCTCCCGCAAATCCATATAATCATCATTCTTTACTGAACAACTCAATCATATGATCACTAATTTCAGAGTCACACCACTATAAACCTGAAACTGAACTCCCAATTATATACCGTATTATGTAAGCCTGTGATAAGCTATTGTCCAATGACCTTGTCATGTATGCAGAACCCTCATATGATATCCATGATCAACCTTAGGTCAAAGTCCATTTTATCCTACTGATGAGGCTATCTTAAAGTTCCATTATACTAATGAATAAAGAAAATGATTATTCACCATATGTGAATAAGAAGTCATCCGCCCCGCAGACGACCCAAGGCCTTGTCCATTTTCACATTCAGTATAATGCCTTTAAGAGGATACCCTTAACTCCTCATTAGAGTTATGATTTTAATATCTATAAATGAACCCTTCATCGTATGCAAGTCATGCACCCAACGAACCGGTCTCTAAGCTTACTACCTCTAAGACGCTTTAGCCATTGGAACATCAAAGTACACAAGTCATATACATGAAGCTGTTCATCTACTAAGGATTAAGGTTATAGCATAATGAACATCAAAAGCAGATCGATCACTCAAAGCGGACTTCGTAGATCAATCACGCTTTAGTCCTGGTCTAATATGTCACCACCAAGCAACATATCTATGTCTCTACTCGGGAGTCTATGCTCCAGATGGTCAAGACAAACCGTCCCCACCATGGCTTTAGACAACATAATAGTCTTAACATGAGTTAGATCTAACCCCATAGACTACAGACCTTAGTTTAAACTGCTTACTTTAGAACATTGTCTTCTTGCATACAAAAGTTGATTGCATGCAACGTTCTAACAGTTTTAACAGAAGCAGTCAGGGAGCCATATTTGATTACATTTACTTTAATATGTAAATAAAACGAGGACAGATAGCAATGTAATGAATAACCTCTATATATAATTTTATTATCCAGTTCAAAATAAATACATCAAAATGTCTCTAATGCTTTGTAATAACTGAGAAAATTTATATTTCTCGGAGAATAAAAACACAATGAATTTAAGTGTTAAAATGTGAAATTAAGTGATTTAATATTGTTTAGAACTAAATAAAATATTCTAATAATGTTAAAGGATGAAAAATGATTGACAGTGATTTTAGGTGTGAGCACGTGTGTGCCATTCACAGTATCAAGAAGTAGGTCAAGATGATATTATCTTGACATAAAACTGATATATTTGGAATCAGCATGCTCAATTTAGTCAATTGAGCACAAAATGTGAATTTTGATCGAGAAACAGGCAGTATCAGAAAACTGGTCTAGATGACCTTGAATGAAGTTAAAACTGATAAATTTCAGCTCAACACACCTAAATTAGTCAGGATAGCCTATCAGCATACTCAAATTAGATAATTAAGTATAAAGGTAATTTTTGATCGTGAATTCACAGTATCGGAAACTGGCCAAAATGACCTCAGATGAAAATAAAACTGATATATTTGGATTCAGGATACCCAAATTAGTCAGGATAGCCCATGTTGAAATTTTGGACGAAAAAGTATATAAAGGGCGAAGATTTAATAATTTTGAAAAACTACAAAAACAGCCCAGAGAGATTCTCTCTCCTCTCTCACGACCCCCATGGATGAACAATAGCCAACTTTCGATTTCGGCCTCCATTCATGACACCGCCGGCATCATTGGAAAGCTCTCACCGAGCTGAGTCCGACGGTGGGTCAACGCGACGAAACGGCCACCGCACGCGCCGCCTGAAGGCTGTTCGAGCTGAAATCTTCCTGGTGAGATTTCTCTGCCGTCCGGCCATCGTTGGCCATGAAACCAGTCCCAAAAGGTTCATGGTGAAGAATACTACAAAACCCATGTGGTGGTTCACGGCAACAACAGCCGTATCGTGCCGACCAAGCTTTGAGAAATTCGTCACCGCCGCCGTGGGAGCCACCGTCGATTTTTGCTGATTCCAGCCAAAATAAAGAGAGCCACCGGTGTAGACATGGTCGTGTGGTTGTGGGGAGCAAAAGCACTCAACCAATTTCAGGAAAAAAGTCCGGCACGGCAAAGTTCTACCATCGCCGCCGTGGCCATGGCTTTCGAGGGGATTTTCCAGCGATAGGGGCCTCCAAACATGAAATTGAGACCACCAATGGATTTCTCTCATCGAGATCTTCAAGATGGACTACCTACCTTCCACCGTCGCCGCCGGTCAACGCCGGTCAACAGACGGTCAACGGTGGTCAACGGCGACTGTTGACCAATTTTGGAAGTTTGGTCCGTTGGCCTATTTTCGACGTTCCAGACGCATCCGTGGAGTCAGATTTGTAAGACGGGACCTCAGATATGAAGAAGGAAGAAATAAGGTTTATGCCGTCGAGACTGGACTGCAATTTGGTATAAATCCCGACCTCTTTACGTTCGGCAATTTAATTGTTTGGGACTATTGTATGATTTTATGATTATTGGTATGAAAATTTTGGAAAAGAATGTATGTAAAAAGAAGAAAATTACTATAATAGAGAAAAAGAAAAATATGTGATAATGTAACGATTTTACATAAACAGTATGAGTTTTACATAAAATCTAGGCTTTTGGTATAGTACGTGATAGAATTAGATCAGGATAGATGGTTTTCAGGCGTTTCCTAAACGCTGGAACCTCAAAAATTAAGTGGAAATACTGCTGAAATTTCTAAAAATGGCAATAGGACTAATATGGGAAACGAGGGGTAAAATATGATCGGGAAGGTAACCCGAGCCCCCTCGAGGAATTAGGGCATGGAAAAAGGAATGGGCAAGTTACGATTAGTAAACCGACTCTTAAGTAGGAATAATACTTCCCTAGGGCTGGGAACGTGAAAATTGGTAAAATGATAAGAATTGATCCGGAAAAAGGGTCTGATAAGATTTAAAAAGTTAATTAGATGATTTTGGGTTTAGAAAATCCAGCTTAAGCATGAAAATAAAAATGTTATGGTTAAACGACCCACCAGGGGCAAAATGGTCATTTTGCCCAAAGATTCTCAAATTATGGGAAAAGAGTTCCAATGACCCTGGAATAGGGTAATGCAGTTTGTAAAAGCCAAAATTGAGGTTTAAGTTATGAAAAATCACGTCAAGGGTAAAATTGTAATTTTATCAAAAGTTAGGGGTAAAATTGTAATTTTTTAAAAAGTTGGAGAAAAATTCAAAAAATGGCCATTAAGGTTTAAAAAGCTGTCCTAAGGCTATAATTAAGGGTTATAAGATCAGAATTAAGCTTTTTAATAAAATAAAAGTTATAAATGAAAATGTGATTAACGGACAAAGTTTGTCTGTAGGAACCCGATCCAAACGCGACAAAGGACGTCGATGGATTCCAAGAAGAGGATAAGCACACTATGAGTAAGTTCAGACATTTAACTATCTACAACTATGAACAAGCTTGCTGTATTTATATGTCTTGTATGCAAATGTCATGATGTGATTTATGATGATGCTATAGTAATATTATAGCAATACTATGATGATGTTAAAAGATATGTTTTAATAAATAATTTAAGAAATATATATATGTATATATTGAGTTACGAAGGAAACGTATTATAAAAGCTTCATGAGAGTAAAGATGTGAGAAAGAGAGATAGAAGAATGGAAAGAGTAAGAATGAGAATGTTATGATAGAATGCATAAGAAAGAGATGAGATATGAAAGGAAAGAATAGATGTTTTATGAAAAGTTTTATGGAAGTTAAGTTATGATTGATAGAACAACGATGATCAGTAATGAAAGGGATTAAGAAAGGGTATGTTTTATGAGAATGAAAGGATAGATGTTTTATGAAAAATGATATGAAAGCAAAGAGTTAGACAAGAAAGAGCAGCAATGAAAGGTTATGATGAAAGGTATGACAAAAGGATTAGAACAAAACGATAAGATGTGATTGATAAAATAGAACGATAGGCTATGATCGATAGGAGTAAAATAATAAGATATGATAGATAGAATAATGCAAATAATAAACAGAGAATAATTGTTTGCACATAACTAAATGAATTTTTGTTTGTTATGATGTGATGTGATGATATATAAGTAATATGTGCTATATATGCTAAAGTGTGACTGACATAATTCACACACGTAAAGTAAAGAATTAAGAAAAGAAAAACAACAACATGAAACAACGATATATGTCTTACGAAATGAGAATGAAAGAATGAGATGTCAATGAGAAAGAATTACGAAAGAAAGATAAAACAACGAAAGAACAAATGTCCCATGAAATGTTCTATGAAAAATGAGAAAGGAAAGATTATGAATGTCTATGTACAACGAAAAATCAATATAAGAAAAATAAAAGCATATAAGATAATAAGACTGAAAACTTAAGTTGTTGGCATACCGGCCTCCCGTAGGTGAGGTTAATGTCTATATCCTCCATGCAGATATGGTGCTACCCCAAAGGTGCGGTAGTTAAAGATCACCCCCTCAGAGAAGGAAGCGGTAGTCTTTAAGGTGCGACCTGCAACAGGCCCACCAAAGGAAAGTGAAAAGAAAAGAAAAGAAATAATACGAAAAGAAAATAAAAGTAAAGAACGATAAGAAAAGAAACAAACAACATGAAAGAATGATATAATGAAATCGATGAAAAATAAATAAATAATAAAATGAAGTTTAAAAGAACATAATAGAATTAATATATGTGATGTAATGTATTTGATATTATATGTATGATGTGAATGACATGTTTTTATGTGATGTTATACTAATGTATATGTTACTGGCTTTTAAGATACTAAAGGTTAAGAAATGATGATAATACGATAGAAAAGATAAGAAGGTTTAGAACGGAAAGTTAAGAAATGATAGAAATGAAAAGAAAAGAAATGAAGAGATTAGAATAGAATGATAAGAGATGATCGATAGAATGATGAAAACAATGAGCGAAGAGATAAATGAGCATGAAGAGGCTAACATATTATGTTATGTTTCGATGATATGTATAGACGATATGTATGATGTGTCTATACGTGATGTCATATATTCTAGTAATAATATATATTACTAGTATTTATAAGTTAATGAATGTATGTTTGAACTTACTGAGCATCTAGCTCATTAGTTGTTCATGTGTTGCAGGTAAGTAACCTGTTAGTTTAAAGTAATATGATGGACAACGGATGGATCTGCATGTGCCAAGGGACTGGGTGAGGGTATGGTACTACTATGAGTCTTTTGCTGAGCGTTCAAAAAGGAAGTTAAAAGAAATAAATTTATGAATTATATGTTATAAGAGTATGATAGGGATATAGGTATAATATGTAAGTTAAAAAAAAATTTGCTATAGAAATTGCTTCCGCTTTAAAATGAGAACATTAAAAATGGAAAGTTAAGTATGTTAAATAAGAGGACGACGACTCACGAGGTTGCCAGCCATCACGGTCGGCATCAGAGCTCGGCTGGATGGTATGGTAACGTATGCGACGTCACATGCTTAGGGATTTCCTAATAGTTTGAACACTTAATGGGCTGAATACACACAGATTTTTGTCCCCAATTTAGCCAAGTTTTGGCTTAATTAAGTTGGTTTAAAGCTAGTTAACCTTACTTAGATTTTTCCTATAAATATGTGCACACCGGAACTCAGACTTGCATCTAAGACCGAAACCTGTGGAGTAGTTCTTTCACTCAATAACTCCTCTAGCACCACTTTACTTCAAGGCTTAAAGTCATTCATGTGACTTTCCTCCAAGAATGTTGCATAGGGTGAAACAATGACTTTTTGTTCCTTCGAGTTATAGAACAGACCTCCTTTAGTTCCCTTTGGATACCCTACAAACATGCACAATTCTGATCTTGGTTCCAACTTCTTTGCATCCCCATTCAGTACATGTGCCGGGCAGCCCCATATTCTCATATGTCCAAGGGGGGGCTTCCTACCACGCCACAATTCATACGGAGTTCTGGGAATTGACTTACTTGGAACCTGGTTTAGAATATAGCACGTCGTTTGTAAAGCATATCCCCAAAATGATAGCGACAGCGTTGAATAACTCATCATGGACCGTACCATATCCAACAAGGTCCTGTTTCTCCTTTCAGCTACACCATTCTGTTGTGGAGTACCAGGTGCAGTCAATTGGGATAATATTCCATTCTCTACAAGATGTCCTAGAAATTCGTCGAAGAGGTATTCACCACCTCGATCAGATCGAAGTGCCTTTATGGATTTATCCAATTGCTTTTTCACCTTCACACGATACTCTTTAAACTTGTCAAAGGTTTCACTCTTGCGGTGCATCAGATACATATATCCATGCCTCGAGTAATCGTCTATAAAGGAGACATAATACTCGAAACCTCCTTTTGCTGTGACATTCATGGGGCCACATATGTCAGTGTGCACAATTTTTAAGAGCTCCTGAGCCCTAGTACCCTTAGCTCTAAAAGACCTCTTAGTCATCTTTCCCTCTAGACAAGACTCACATTGAGGAAGACGTACCTCCTCCAGAGATTCTAGAGGACCGTCTTTCACCAATTTTTGAATCCTATCCTGATTAATATGAGCAAGTCTTAAATGCCAAAGATACACTTGTTAGAGTGAGAAACTTTCAACGTTTTAGAGTTATCTATTAATTCAGTGTCAAGCAACGAGTACATCTTTGGTTTGATCAAATATAGGTTTCCATCCATCCATCCAGAATAGATAAAAGACTTATTTCTACGAATATCAACTCTTTTACTAAAAGAAACTGAATATGAATCCTTTATTAAACAAGCTACCGATATAAGGTTCCTCCTAAAATTAGGAACATAAAAACAGTTTTTCAATAAAATAAACCTAAATTCATCAAAATAAAGATAAATGTCTCCCACTGCCTCAGCCACCACCAAGCTGCCGTCTTCAGTCCGCAACGAGAGGCTCCTATCATGTAGACTTCTTATTTCCATGAACCCCTACATAGAAACACAAACATGATTAGTGGCGCCCGAATCAATGACCTAAGTGTCTTTCGATTCTTCCACCAAACAAGCTTCTAAGTATGGAAGTTCCTTACCTTCCTTGCACTTGGCGGCTAGGAATTCCCAGCAAGCCTTCTTGAAGTGACCTATTTTCCCACAGCGGAAGCACTTAGACTTTTTAGGGTCCCTGGGCTTCTTGTTCTTGTTCTTCTTCTTCTTCCCATCCGAGACAGGAGGATTAGAAGAACTAAAAGCCGCTTGCTTCTGATTTAGCCTTTTCCTCTTCCATGAGGGTTTGGAAGATTCCGCCAAATTGGCCTCTCCTTTGGGTTGGACCGCATCCCCATCCCTGATCATCTGCTCATAAACTTGGAGTTGCTTTATGAGCTCAGTTAGTCCTAACTCCCTTGTCACCAAGTTGTATGCGGCCTTAAACCCCACAAAATCTTTTGACAGAGTTTTGAACACCATCTCGATCTGGGTGTTGTAGTCCAACTCAGCACCGTTCTCGGTAGCCTCAGCAAAGAATCCTGTTAGAGTGATCATATGGTCCTTCACTGGAGTACCCGCCTTTTACTTAGAGTTCATAATACTGGTTATAGCAGACTGTCGAGCTAACTTTTCTTGGCCTCCGAACATGTCCTCCAGATTTTCCATGATCTCCCTAGTAACTTGATAAGTCTCATGCTGCTTTTGTAAAGCACTCATCATGCTAGTCAGAATGTAGCATCGAGCTATCTCATTGGATTCTCTCCAACGAGTATAGGTAATCGGGACCTCCTTAAGCGGTGTGTCAGGTTTGGGCTCCGGTGGGCATGGTTCGTCCAGTACGAACTTGTGTCTCTCGTAGCTGAGAACTATCAACAGATTTCTTTTCCAATATTTATAATTATCGCCATTCAGTTTATTCTCAGTAAGTATTGAAATGAGGGGTGTCGGTGACATTTTGAACTGAAATAAAATTATACTAGACATCATCACAAAGCCCAAGCAAATATACAGATAATTTAGCAAATAAAACATACAAGTATGTTCCTAAATGAAACGTGAAAAACATGTAGCATTGCAATAGTAATTCTCAGCACCTATTGCCCCAAGCCACTAAGGGGTGGTCATGAAAACAAATAGTCGGAACATGGACCCCATCCAATTAATATATGTTGCCTTAAATCCTCCAAGATTAAGACATATATTAATAACCGCTTATGTGGCCACCAGTTTAGTTAACAGAGCTTCTAGGGAAGGTTAATAACTAAACGGGTCTTGAGTGTATAACCATTGTTTACATAGCCCGATCCACGTCCTACCAAGCCACCGAGGGGTGGTCATGAATAGGATCGTACCTGAACACGTTTTCCACATAGGAGATCCAATCTAGTATACCGGTGGTGGTAAACACCTACCGAGGGGTGTGGTCAGGGCAGAACAGACTCGAGACGTTACCATGCTTTCACATATGGATCAACAATGGAGGCCATGGGTTTTGTTTGAAACCCTTTCCCACTCAATATTTTGAAAAACATGTAAGTTTTGACAAATATGTATGATCAATATAGTATGAGCGGCACTCACTTATCCTGTATGACATGTTATCAAATAGACATATAAAACATCCATCAATACATATTTATACATCCATGACATATCACAAAAAAAAAAATTTGACAGAATAACCAAGCCGTGGTTCCATCCTAGAACAAAGAAAATAAAGATTACAAAATTCCATCCAAGGCATTCTTTGGGTCTTGAATTTTGTTTCGTCTTCTTGTATCCATCTTTATGTAGCCTCTCTATTTATTTCTCATCCCAAGAATTATTCAAAATTTAAATTCTAAAAATTTAAATTTCAAATTCAAATTTTAAACAATTTTAAACATCACGTGTAATAATATGTAATTTCAAAAATTTCAAATTTTCAATTACATATTTTTAAACATGATTTAAAATTAAATCTTAAATTTAAAAATCAAAATTTTCTTGATTTTGAATCATCGCCCCCACCGCCCCTGGAGGCTGGCAACCGCCGTGGGCAGCCCCCAGCCGCCCCATGTGTAGCCCCCAGCCCCCGGGGGGGCTGGCAGCCCACAGCCACCCCATGTGCAGCCTTGTCGGGTTGCAGGCCAAGCCTGCAGCGCCAGGCTGCACGCCTATGCTGGGCACAGTAGCCGGCAGGCTGCACGCCCAGGCTGCGGCCAGCCTTGGGAGGGCCACGACCACCCTTGACTGTTGGCCAAGCCTACGGCCGTGGTTGGTCATGGCCTGTACAGGGACTGCCGCAGCCCCATCCTGCCCGAGGGCAGGGGCTGCAGCCCCATCCTGCCCGTGGGCAGGGGCTGCAGCCCCACTAAGGCCTATCCTGAGGGGTCGTGTCTCGATTTTCGCGTCATATTTCAATTTACCTATTAGGATCTCCAAAATTTAATTTCAATCCCAATTAAATTGAAATTTTCCACATAATCAAAATTTCAACCTTTAAATTAAATTTAACTTTTGGAAAAAATAAATTACAGTCTTCAAAACTTCAATCTTCTCTAAGAATAATTACAAAAAATTTCCTAAACCGTTTCCGGTGTACAAAAAATTCTAACCATAATAATTCTAAGAGACAAAAAAAATAAAATCCATGGGAAAATTACAGTATTAATAAACTGCTCCCATGGTTACATAAAAATTCCTAGATACAATTTTTCTAAAATCTAAGGAACCATAACCGACAAAAACAAGCATGCTTATAATAATTCAGAAAATTAAAAAAAACACATACTACATACATAATCCATGATAGCAACATAAAGGAATCCTAGAATGCCACTCTCTAAATATCAAATCCATACATAAATAAAAAGACAAAGCAATTGTCTAATTTATGTACATGGCATAGTCATGAGATGGCTCTGATACCAATTGTAGGAAAATAATCGGTAAAATCGCATCAGAGTGGCGTAGCGGAACAATAAAAATTTTTCAAGATCATTAAATATCTCATGTTGCCATATACAATAAACTAACAACAATTTAAACTCATACCTCAAGGACGACAATCTTGCAAGTGGAGAATGACCAGAGGGCTTCAACCAACTAACCTTCTCTACTATTCTCCAATTCCTGAATGGTTGAGTTTGTGGGCATTCTGAACCTCGATCGGTATGCTAGCACTACTAGTCTTCTTCCGACCACCCAGATCTCTAAAGAACTTATTGTCACGGTTAGTTATGCAACAATAAGCCTGCTCACCTGAGATTATGTGGTCTAAGAGAACTAGAGTGGCAGACCTCTATTTATATACTAGCATGAGGTGATTCTCTGAATTCGAATTGGATTAGGAGAAGGTATTCTCCCTTATCCACAACCAAAAAATCTGAATTATCTAAGGGGAAAATCCCAACTAAAAATTCGCCCTCTTTAGGATTATCCAATTCAAATCTAAACAAGATTTTAACATGAATTTTATCTCCCTTTTTCAACCAGAAAATCTGAAAATCCAAGAGGAAAATCCCAACAAAAATTTCGGTCACTTTTGGATAAGGGAAGAATCAAAATTCCACTAGGATTTTCAAGCTTGAATCTTATCTCATCCTTATCCAAAATAACCGAAAATCTTCTAGGAGATTCACTCAAAAAATTCGGCCATTATTAGGGAGGAGAGAACCCAAATTCAACTGGGATTGAAACTTGAATTTTCCCTTGAACCTTATCCACAAAAAATCCAAAAATTCCATGAGGATAATCCTCAAAATTTTTGTCCATTATTGTTAGGATTTGGATTCAAAATTCAAGTAGGATTCTAACAAGATTTTCCTCTCCATATCTAACTCAAATTCGAATTTCATTCCTTGTGGATTTACCACAAGAAATTTGAATCCCACATGGATTGTGATTCAAAATTTGAATTTCAAATTTTAAATTTCAAATTTCAAATTTAAATTTCAAATTTCAAAATCCACAAAACAATTGTATTTCAAATTCTTGTTCTCATGGATAATTTTCTACAACTCCATTCCAATCTCAAATAAAATCGTGGCAACTTTATTTGGAGTTCGAATAATTGTGTACTCTATTATCCAAAACAAAATCTGAATTCAACCTGAGAGAATCTTGTCCACCATCCTAATCCTATGTCAATACCATCTATGCACAATAAACTAGCCAACAGCATACACAAATCAATTTTGCCAAACGTTAAGGAATTATGTGGAGCTAGTAGAGGGACCAATTGAACATATATAATTGGGCTCCCGCAAATCCATATGATTTTCATTCTTTACCGAACAACTCAATCATATGATCACTAATTTCAGAGTCACACCACTATAAACCTGAAACTGAACTCCCAATTATATACTGTATTACATAAGCCTGTGACAAGCTATTGTCCAATGACCTTGTCATGTATCCAGAACCCTCATATGATATCCATGATCAGCCTTAGGTCAAAGTCTGTTTAATCCGACTGATCATGCTATCTTAAAGTTCCATTATACTACCGAATAAAGAAAATGATTATTCCCTATATGTGAATAAGAAGTCATCCACCTAGCAGACGACTCAAGGCCTTGTCCATTTTCACATTTAGTATAATGCCTTTAAGAGGATACCCTTAACTCCTCATTAGAGCTATGATTTTGATATCTGTAAACGAACCCTTCATCGTATGCAAGTTATGCACCCAACGAACCGATCTATAAGCTTACTACCTCTGAGACGCTTTAGCCATTGGAACATCAAAGTACACAAGTCATATACATGAAGCTGTTCATCTACTCAGGATTAAGGTTACTACACAATGAACGTAAAAGCATATCGATCCACTCAAAGTGGACTTTGTAGATCAATCAAGCTTTAGTCCTGGTCTAATATGTCACCATCAAGCAACATATCTATGTCTCTACTTGGGAGTCTATGCTCCAGATAATCAAGACAAACCATCCCCACCATGGCTTTAGACAACATAATAGTCTTAACATGAGTTATATCTAACCCTATAGACTACAGACCTTAGTTTAGACCGCTTACTTTAGAACATTGTCTTCTCACATGTAAAAGTCCATTGCATGCAACATTCTAATAGTTTTAACACAAGTAGTCAGGGAGTCATATTTGCTTACATTTACTTTAACATGTAAATAAAACGAGGACAGATAGAAATGTAATGAATAACCTCTATATATAATTTTATTATCCAGTTCAAAATAAATACATCAAAATGTCTCTAATGCTTAGGGCATTTCCTAACATTTTGAACACTTGATGGGTTGAATACACATAGATTTTTGTCCCCAATTTAGTCAAGTTTTGGCTTAATTAAGTTGGTTTACAGCTAGTTAACCTTGCTTAGATTTTTCCTATAAATATGTGCACACACCCTTGCCTTCCAATTCTTCTTTTTTAGCACTAAAAAGCTCCCAACCAAAGCATTTCTTTTCTTTTTTCTTCAGCCAAAAATCCGACACTTCTAGCCCCCCTAAACACAAAAATTTGTTCATCAAAAATCCACTCCAAGGCTTGCTTACAAAGGTGCTTAGGGTTTCGCATCTCAAGGCTCATTTCAGTACAGCCCTAGAACCAAAGTTTTTGGTGATTTTAGTTTTGTTATAACTTGATACTAAGAAAAGCCTTATGTTTTCCTTCCTCGCACAAATCATCCCTTCCTCCTCTTGGTCCCCATGGGTTGGTCGTGATCATCAACCACTCACTTGGCTCGGTTTGTGCTAGTTCTAAGCACACTAAGGTATAAACTGAAAAACCTTACCTTTTTATGGTTAGTTGTTTCTAAGTTTTTGACCAAGAGATTTACATGTATTTGTTTATGCAAATGGCTGTAATAAGTTTATTAGAGCCCTTAGTTTCCATTTTTGAGTTTATGGTCATGTTTACGTATTTTTATGAATGGTTTGTGAATGTGAATGAGGTTGGACGTTTTTAGGGGACTGAACACCAAATCTACCCAGTTTTAGGGCCACGGTTTTGGCTAGTTTTTGATAGGATACAATCTCTTTTTGAGGATTTGTAAAACATGGAACTATAAGGAAATTTCGTTACAAGCATTTTTGCATATAGAGGTTGGCCAAAAATGATTCTAAGATAGGGGTTTGGAATGTTTTTCAGCCAAAGTTCAAAACTGGGACAGAAATCCTAACTTACAGGGACGGCCTCGGGTTTTTGTAAAACTGACTCTTTTAGAGGACGAACCGGACTCCAGTCAAAACATGAAAGTTTCAGATCACATCAAAACCTTGAGAATGACTTATGTAGGCTTCAAAAATTTGGCCGTTTCATGCCTAAAACACGTTTTTAAAAGTGCGCAAACTAGGAATTTTTGGTAAAAACTGGACATGAAAATTGGCCATGGGTTTTAGGGCCCCTTAGAGGGCAAACCAAGCTCCGAGATGTTCATGGAAGTTGTTCATCTCATCAAGGAAAAAAATTTTCGTTTACCAATTTCACAAATTAAATCATTTCAAACAAGTTTTATATAGTTTTCCGAAAAAGGGTTCAAAAACCCCCTTAACAATTAAACATCAAAATGTGTTCTCCATTTTAAAAATGAAAAACGATTTTTGTAAAAACGCCCCTACCTTCCAACGGGGTGGTATGGGGATGATTTTAAAAGATATTTATTGCCCAAAAATTTTACAAAGGTTTTAGAATGTTTTCTTAAAAATGGCAGTGGTAGCCCGATGGGCTACTACGCCAATGTACCAAGTAACCAGATAGATGACTAGCCCAACTAGTGCTGAGGCCTAACACGAGGTAACCAATTAATGGATTAACCGATTAACCAATTTGATATGCTAGGTAACCCGATAGGTTACACAAACCATACACAAGGTAACCCAATAGGTTACATGGCCCAATACGCAATGTAGCTTGGTAGGTTACATAGTAAACGGCATGCGAGGTAACTGATCGGTAGACTGGTCGATCAACCAGTCAAAGATAGAGTTTGAATGAGATGATGAGGAACGGTGATTTATTTGTCAAATAGGCAAATTAATCAGACACGATTAGAATTGTATCCCCAAATAGAATAATTTGGTACCGATGCCATATAACGATTTATAGTCACTAATGACCACAGTGACTTAAGGGCAAATATTAACGGCAATGTATTATGGTTACAGCTCGTCACCTGTAATTTGTAATGAGGCAAAGCGCAAACTATTGGCAAGCAAGTAAGTATAACTCTACCTACAGTATGAACAAAAATGAGCTTAAATGGTTGTTTAACCTATGTTAATGTATGCCGTATTTTATATTGGTTGCATGACATATAGGGGTTCATAATCATGTAGATTAATGAACATTATAAAGTGCCGATACGTCCCCATCAGGGCATGAAGGGGGATAAGCCCAATTGAGCATAGGGCATATGGTTACTAATACTCATAATCCACAATTAGGTAATCAGATAAAAGGTGTCAGACTAATAGGCCCCGTTGGGTCCACAAGGAAGATAAGTATAACGATAATGGGCCAAGTCAAGCCTATGATCACGATGAATCTGATGATCCATGCATAATAGTACTGACACCAAAGCCCTTTATATAAGACAATATTAAGAATAAATGAAGTATAATTTGAGCATAATCAGTTCATGCATTGAACACGTTATGCCTTAATCTCAGTAGTGTATGTTCTTAGTTGCATGGTATGATACATGATGTGATTGAATGGGATGGTTTTTATTATATGCTATATAATAAGTTTCCCTGTGATGTTGTGATATAACTGTTAGTTTTAATTACGCCCTGTGTATGGCATGTATGTTTAAAGCATGTTTTGCGGATGAATATGTTATACTTGTTGAGCGTAAAGCTCTCCGTGTGTGTTCATGCTGTAGGTAAGAGACCTGCAAGCTAAACACTGCTGGCCGATGATGGCGGTAGGGTGGATGTGAGGGTGAGGTTTTGGATACCACCGCCAGAGTATACTTTCACAAGTTATTTTGATAGTCTATTTTATGGATAGTAATTTAACAGTTTGGCATTTTGTGTATGTGTATGTTAACTCAAATTGTGCTAAGATCTTTGTATGGTTTTAAGTATAAGTATGTATTAAATAATTTGGTAAACACACTATTCAAAAAAAATTTCCTAAATTTTGGCTATTTAGAAGTAATAGTTTTCAAACAAGATAAGTTAAGATAAGTAGTATTTTTGTGGAGGTCTGTGCCACCAGGACATAGGTCCTCATAGTTATTATCAGAGCAGTATCCTGCCACCTTACCTCACATCATCGTGTGCCAGCCTCATATGTCTAAGTAAGTAGATTCTGTTTTATGATCCCAGTACCTGAGTTAATACAATATGTTGTACATTGTAGCGATGGCTGCTCCAATAGACCCTAACCAAATACATGAAGCCTGACAGGCGAGCCTAGCTTTCATCGTTACACGGCTAGATCGGCTTGATGGTCGACACTGACCCTATAAGTTGACGAGATGGATTCGTGATATGGAAGTTGTATTCCAAACTTGCCACATTCCACCTCGCCTACAGGTGGCTCTGGAGAGCAGTAGGTTATATGGCCTAGCGAAGATGTGGTGGGAAGATCGACAAAGGATAGTAGGCCCTATAAAGGACTGGGTGCACCTTTGCCATGAGCTCTGTATTGCATTTGCACCAGCCCCATTTGACGAAGCTTGCAAGAGAGGCCGAGATGTGGAGATCTGGACGGACATGCACGAGAGGCGTTATGACGTCCTTTCTAGTATTTGGGATGTTTATGAAGGAGAAACCATGGCACACTACTACCAGAGCTTTATGGATGGGATGCTACCCTACATCCCTTTGGACAGGCCTTTCAGAGAGGTCGTTGAACTCCTATAGAGGGGAGTTCCCTGGTATGTGAGGGACCTTATCCACTACCCTCCATAGCACGAGTATTTAGGGTGCTTCATCTGAGACATATTAATGCCAAAGTGGCAGTGATCGGCCCTGAGAACCCTGCCCCAGCTCCTGATGAAGCAGGTCCCGCCAACGCTGAAGATGACCCAGTGGAACTAAACCCCTAACCAGTCGGTGAGGACCCCGTGGCTGAGCTTCCGCCAGAGGCACCAGAAAACGTAGAAGAACCTATGGAAGAGGATCCCATCCTCGTGATACCCTTAGCTATATATTGTCCCGAGGAGGATAACAATGACTATCTTGGCGAAGATGAATGGGAAGAACCCGAACCTAAGCCTTAAATCATCATAGCCAGTGATGACGAGAACAACTCCGGTTTAGAGGTCGAGGAAGAGGACCTAGAGAAGTTCTTTTTCGACGAGATTGACGACGAGGATGTCTTTGATGCAGAGTCCATTTTGACCTCGGAGTAGCTAGAATTTACTTTAGTATATCCCCTTTTGACTATATGTATGCATGTATGAGGGAAGGTCGTACCCTACTCTCGCTTGATTTAGCCCAGTTCATTCTTTTGAGTATATGTACTGGGAAGTGTGTGCGTTCACCACTCCTAATGGACTAACATTATGTACTATTATTTACAATATATGAAAAGTAATCTAGTTTTGCCTGAAGGCTCCAGATATGACTTTACACACATAAGCACAATATGACAGAAAAGTATGGGATGAGTCCTGGCACTCAGGTGACATTTTAATGCGATATGGCAATCGTATTGAACATCACGGTAGTGAAAAAAATGAAAGTTTCATGTAAGTATGCTTATAATAGTTAAATAAGAAAGAAAATTGATATGTAATCTGATTCCTGAATACGAGACCAAATCTTTACCTTCTTTTCTTGCTGCATGGTAGGATCCCAAGCAACAAATGGCGAGGACATGAAGTCAGACAACGCAACCCTCCCGAGAGGAGGAATTGGCAGCACAGCTCATAGCCATGCGAGAAATGGTTGAGAACCAACAACGAGAGTTAGCTCAACTTAGAGCCCAACTGGGCCAGCAGAACTAAGCACAACCCACGGCAGGGGTACCAACTCAAGAAACCTCATCGGCATCTAAAACTCCACGGAAGCAAGTGGCTCCCCTAACTCAGGAAATCTTACATGGGCGTAAGGTCCCCAAACTGCCACTAACACCCCCAGTAGCGACAGTCGCCCATGCAACAACAAGTGTTCTTCCACCAGTTCACAGGGGAGGCAACTTATATGAAAGATTCAGGCGCATAAAGGCACAAGAGTTTGAGGGAACCACTAACCTGATAGAGGCAGATAATTGGTTGACTGAAATTCAGGTGGTCCTAGACCTTATGGGCCTGACAGATAGGGAAAAAGTACTGTGTGCATCTTTCACGTTGCGCAAGGAGGCGCTATAGTGGTGGAAAACAGTATCAATCAGGAAGAACATCCAGGAGATGACCTGGAATCAATTCACTGAGGAGTTTAGGCAAATATATTTCAATGAGGAAGCCTTAGCGGTACAGCAGGATGAGTTCAACAATTTACAACAGGGAAATATGACTGTCATCGAAGCAGTCAGGAAGTTCAAGTAGTTGGCTAGACTGTGTCCGGATTTCATCCCCACTGAAAAAGAGAAGGTCCGATGGATGTTAAAGATGTTCAGGACTGATATAGCAATACAAGTTTGTAGTGGTAGCCATGGGTCAGCTATGGCAGCGGAATGTGTCAGTAGGGCCATCCGAGCCGAGTATTGGCTGGCACAGGACAAGGAGCTGAAAGCTCAGATTTTCAAGGCACGAAAAGAGGAGAAGGCTTAAGCAAAGCAGACTCAGGGAAGACAGCACCTGGAGTCTCATCAAAGGGGACAGAATAGGGGGAACGGCCCGTACAACCGGCAACCCCACCACAATAACAAGAGAAAGGGGAATATGGGCAATCAAGGGCCCCTGAGAAATTTTCCCCAGAAAAGAAACAACAGGGGAGGGAACAACAACCAGAACCCTAAGTACTTGAAATGTGGGAAGAATCATCCGGGTGAATGTAGGCAAGGGACGAATGGTTGTTTAATTTATGGCAAGGAAGGCCACTATGCCAAGAATTGCTACTCTAACCCCTAGAATCAGCAGAATCACCCTGCTCAGCGAATAACCAACTCCACACTGCCTAGACCAGGATTGAAGGGCCATCAATCATGCAAGGTAGCCTTGAAGCTCCAGACACTCAAGGGAGGATCTACGCTTACACCAGAAATGATGCAGAGGCTGGAACATCCGCAGTGGTGACAGGTTAGCTTTTTGTCGCCAACTCAAGTGCATTAGTGTTATTTGATTCTGGAGCCACACACTCCTTCATATCATCAGAGTTTGCTAGGAGGCTAGATCAGGGTTTAGATAAGATGAACCAAACTTTCAGAATTTTACTTCCCCCAAGGGAGGTTTTACTATCTAATTACTGGATACGACATGTGTCGATAATTATCTGCAGTCGAGAACTGAGCATCAACCTAATCATCATTGACATCTATGACTATGATGTGATCTTGGGAATGGACTTTCTCATGAAATACAATGCCATCATCGACTGCAGGAGGCAGAAAGTTGCCTTTGAACCAGTGGGACGCGAGAAGTTCACTTATACGGGTATATCGCTAAAGAAACCACAGATGATAATCTCAGTGATGAGAGCTCACAAGCTGATATCCAGTGGATGCGCAGCTTACTTAGCACATGTGGTGGATAAGACTCAAGAGACAGGAATAGGGCCCGAGAATGTACCGGTAGTCAAGGAATTTGTAGAGGTATTTCCAGAGGATCTTCCAGAACTTCCACTAGAGCGTGAGATTTCGTTTGAGATCGAGCTATTACCAAGATCAGCTCCCGTATCCAAGGCTCCATACAATATGGCCCCAGTAGAGCTTCAGGAACTCTAGATCTAACTAAAGGACCTGTTAGATAAGGATTTCATTCGACAAAGTTTTTCACCTTGGGGAGCACCTATATTATTTGTAAAGAAGAAAGATGGAATGCTGAGGATGTGCATCGACTACCAGGAGCTAAACAAGATTATGATCAAGAACAAGTATCCATTGCCACACATTGACGATTTGTTTAATCAGCTCTGAGATGCGGCAATATTCTCCAAGATTGACCTACGTTCAGGGTACCACCAACTGCAAATCAGGAGTGAGGATATACCTACAATAGCCTTCCGAATGCGATACGAACATTACGAGTTTCCTCGTTATGCCATTTGGACTCACTAACACGCCAGTAGCCTCCATGGACTTGATGAACCGAGTATTCAAGGAGTATTTGGGCAAGTTTGTCATTGTATTCATCGATGACATACTGATATACTCCAAAACAAAGGAGGAGTATGCAGAACATCTAGGGACAGTACTATGAGTGTTAAAAGAGCATCAACTGTATGCCAAGTTCTCCAAGTGCGAGTTTTGGCTGGAAAAGGTGCATTTTCTAGGACATGTAGTCTACAAGGAAGGAGTATCCATGGACCCAGTAAAGGTCGAGGTGGTAAGTGCATGGTTAGCTCCGAAGAATGTAACTAAGATACGTAACTTCTTGGGATTAGTAGGGTATTACTGGTGCTTTGTTGAAGGCTTTTCAAAGCTAACCGCCCCACTCATAGTGCTTACAAAGAAAGAGAAGAAGATTGATTGGACTGATAAATGTGAGTAGAGCTTTCAAGAGCTAAAACGGAGACTCACGAGCGCTTCGATGCTAACCATCCTAGATGCTGGTCACGAAAACTTTGTAATTTTCAGTGATGCATCCAAGACTTAATTAGGAGCTATGTTGATGCAAACCAGTAAGGTAGTTGCATACGCCTCGCGATAGCTAAAGGAGCACGAAAAGAACTACCCTACATACGACTTAGAGCTAGCCGTAGTAGTTTTTGCACTAAAGATATGGAGACACTATCTTTATGGAGTCAAGTGTGAAATCTACACAGACCACAAGAGCCTTAAATACATTTTCACGCAGAAAGAGTTAAACATGAGGCAACGTAGATGGCTCAAGTTGGTGAAAGACTATGACTGCAAGATCTTATATCACCCCGAAAAGACCAATAAAGTAGCTGATACGCTGAGTCAGAGGCACTCGACGTCACTTATGGCCATCAGCGCCTTGCCCAGAGCTTTACAGAAGGATCTGTGCAGCAGTGAGATCGAGATTCTGTCAGGGGAATTATCCGAAATGACTCTCCAGTCGACACCCCTATATGAGATCAAGGCTAGCCAAGAGCTCGATTCGTCCCTAACCAAGCCAAGGAATGAGGCTAAGGAGGATAAAAACTTAGATTTTAAGGTCTTAGAGGACTGCATACTCTATTACAAGGGCAGAGTGTGTGTGCTGAAGGAGGAAGAGCTTAGAAAGTGAATCCTTTCAGAGGCTCATGAGACGCCTTATTCCCTACATCTAGGAGCTAATAAGTTGTATAAAGACCTAAAGGGAAGCTTTTGGTGGCCAAGAATGAAGAATGACGTAGCAGAATTCATCATCAGATGCCTTACTTGTCAGAAAGTTAAGGCTAAACATCAGCGTCTAGTACGAGAACTACAGAAAATCGAGCTACCCAAATGGAAATGGGATCAGATTACAATGGATTTTATTGTCAGACTACCAAGGACATCCAACGGCAATGATGCAATTTGGGTGATTATAGATTGGTTGACGAAATCAGCCAGATTCCTAGCCATAAAACTCGACTACTCGGTGGAACGACTAGCAGAAATTTACGTGGCTCAGATCGTAAGGTTGCACAGAGTGTCAAAATCGATTATCTCAGATCGTGACGGATGCTTCACCTCCAGATTTTGACAAAGCATACAGGCAGCGTTAGGATCCAAGTTGAAGATTAGCATGGCCTTCCACCCTCAGACCGATGATTAGTCTGAGAGGACCATACAGACATTGGAGGACATGCTGAGAGCATGTGTCTTGGACTTCAAGGGAAACTGGGAGCAGAAACTAGTACTGATCGAGTTTTCATACAACAACAGCTACCATTCCTCGATAGGGATGGCACCGTATGAGGCACTTTACGGAAGAAAGTGCAGATACCCAGTTCAATGGCACGAGACCGGAGAGAAACATCTAGCCAGAACGAACTTCATCAAGGATACAACGGCTAACGTGAAGCTGATCAGACAAAGATTGGATATAGCACACAATCGCCAGAAGAGCTATGTAGACAAACGCCGTAGACCTCTCGAGTTTCAAGTAGGAGACTCAGTCTTTCTCAAGATAGCACCCATGAAGGGAGTGATGCACTTTGGAAAGAAAGGGAAGCTCAGTCCTAGGTATATAGGACCCTTCAAAATAATCGAGAAAGTCAAGAACATAGCGTACAGATTAACGCTTCCTGCTGAATTAGCTTCAATGCATAACGTCTTCCTGTAGTAATAAAATCGGTAAAAACACATCAGAGCAGTGCAGCGGAACAACAAAAATTTTTCAAGATCGTTAAATATCTCGTGATACCATATATAATAAATTAACAACAATAAATCTCATACCTCGAGAGGATGCTAACTGTAGGAGGAAAATGACTGGAGGGCTTCAACCAACTAGCCTTCTCTACTATTCTCCAATTCTCGAATGGCAGAGTGTGTGGACACTCAGTTCCTCAACCGGTATGATAGTACTACTAGTCTTCTTTCGACCAGCAAGATCTCTAAAGAACTTATTGTCACGATGAGTTGTACAACAATAAGCCTGCTCACTTGAGAGTCTATGGTTTGAGAGAACTGGAGCGGTAGGACCTCTATTTATAAACTTGCATGAGGTGATCCTCTGAATTCGAATTGGATTAGGAGAAGATTTTCTCCCTTATCCATAACCCAAAATCTGAATTTTCTAGGGCCAATAATCATCAAAAGATTTTGGCCATTTTGGGATCTTTGCTTTTAAAATTCAAACAGGATTTTTACTTGAATTTTATCTCCTCACTAATTAACAAAAACAGAATTTCCTAAGGCCATAAACCTGTCCAGATTCGTCCTTTAAAGTGTGAGGAGAATCAAAATCTAAATAAGATTTTCTAACTTGAATTTTATCTCATCCTTATCCAATCAAAAAACCAAAAATCCCTTTGAGATTTTCCTCAAAATTTCAGCCAATCTTAGGGAGGAGAGAATCTAAATTCAGCTGGAATTGAAATTGAAATTTTTCCCTCAACGATATCCACAAAAACCGAATTATCTAAGAGGATTTTCCTCGACTAATTTTTGGCCACTTTTGTTAGAATTAGGATTCAAAATTCAAGTAGGATTGAAACAAGATTTTCCTCTCCTTTATCCAAATCAAAACCGAATTTTCTCTTGTGGATAATCCACAAAAAATTCGAATCCTATATGGATTGTGATTCAAAATTTGAATTTCAAATTTCAAAGTTAAAATTTCAAAATTCAAACTTCAAATTCAAATTTCCAATTTAAATTTCGAATTCAAATTTCAAATTCAAATTTCAAATTCAAATGTCAAATTCGAATTTTAAATTTAAATTTCATAATCCACTAAAAGTTGTATTTCAAATTTTTGTTCTCATGGATAATTTTCTACAACTCCAATCTGATCTCAAATAAAATCATGGCAACTTTATTTGGAGATCGAATAATTGTATACTCTATTATTCAAAACAAAATATGAATTTAACTGGAGAGAATCTTGTCCACCATCCTAATCCTATGTCAACACCATCCATACATAATCAACTAGCCAATAAGCATACATAAATCAATTTACCAGCCATTAAGGAATTATGTGGAGCTAGTAGAGGGACCAATTAGACATATATAATCGGGCTCTCGTGAATCCATATGATCATCATTCTGTACCAAAAAACTTAATCATATGATCACTAATTTCAGAGTCACACCACTATAAACTTGAAACTGAACTCCCAATCATATACCGTATTACCTAAGCCTGTGACGAGCTATTGTCCAATGACCTTGTCATATATGCAAAACCCTCATATGATATCCATGATCAGCCTTAGGTCAAATTCTATTTAATCCTACTAATTAGGCTATCTTAAAGTTCTATTATACTACTGAATAAGAAAATGATTATTCACCATATGTGAATAAGAAGCCATCTGCCTAGTAGACAACCCAAGGTGTTGTCCATTTTCACATCCAGTATAGTGCCTTTAAGAAGATACCTTTAACTCCTTAGAGCTATGATTCCGAGATCTGTAAACAAACCCTTTATCGTATACAAGTCATGCACCCAATGAACTGGTCTATAAGCTTACTACCTCTGAGATGCTTTAGCCATTGGAACATCAAAGTACAGAAGTCATATACATGAAGTAGTTCATTTACTCAGGATTAAGGTTATTGCATAATGAACGTCAAAAGCAGATTGATCCACTCATAGCGGACTACGTAGATCAATCATGCTTTAGTCCCAGTCTAATATGTCACCACCAAGCAACATATCTATGTCTCTACTTAGGAGTCTCTGCTCTGGACAGTCAAGACAAACCGTCCCACCATGGCTTTAGACAACATAATAGTCTTAGCATGAGTTAGATGCTCGATTTAACCCCGTAGACTACAGACCTTAGTTTAGACCGCTTACTTTAGAACATTGTCTTCTTGCATACAAAAGTCCGTTGCATGTAATGTTCTAACAGTTTTAACACAAGCAGTCAATGAGCCATATTTGCTTACATTTACTTTAACATGTAAATTAAATAAGGACAAAAAGCAATGTAATGAATAACCTCTATATTATAATTTTATTATCCAGTTCAAAATAAATAAAATGTCTCTAATGCTTAGGGCATTTCCTAACACTTCCACGTATCGATGCTGAAAAAGTATGTGCCAGATAGCTCACATATCCTAAGCTTGGAACCCGTTGAAGGTCACGCCGATCTGACCTACGAGGAGAAGCCTATACAAATCCTAGCCAGAGAAGAGAATGTGCTCAGAAATAAGGTTATTCCGTTAGTAAAAGTTTTATGACGGAACCACAACATAGAAGAGGCTACGTGGGAATGGAAAGAGGACATGAAGAGAGACTTCCCAGACTTGTTCTAATTTTCGATGACAAAAATTTTGTAAGGGGGGTAGGTTGTGATGACCGCCCTATATGTGTAACCTCCATTACCATATAATGAATAATTAAGTTAATAAATGTAGTGTGAATTGTCAGTTGAATGAATTAAACGAGTGCGGAATCGTTTAATCACTATTCATGCAGTGGAAAGGGGCCACCGACAAGTATAATTGGTCTGTCTCATAATATGTGAAAATACTCGTGTGAGACACATAGTATCGAGAAAATAGTCCAGACAACCATATCTTGACATAAAACTGATGAAATAGTCGTATGAGTGAAATGGTGAAATTCCACATGATAAATATACCGTATCGAGGATATAGTCGAGATGATGTTTCCTTGACCTAAAACGAGTATATTTATAGTCAGCAGGCGCACACTAGTTAATTAGGTATGAAATATGAGGTTTCATCAGAGAGATATGTAGTGTCAGGAAAGGGGTCAAGATGACCTATTCTTAGCTCGAAACTGATATATTTAGATTCAAAACACCAAAACTGGTCGGTCTAGCATAAAAGGTGATTTTCGGATCGGAATCACACATATATTGAAAATAGGTCCAGACGACCTCAGATGGACATAAAACTACTAAAAATGGATTCGGCACGTCCAAATTAGGGAGGATAGCCTATGTCTGACATTTCGGGTGAAAAAGTTATACTATGCGCTCGTAGTGTCAGTACAGTGTAAGACACAACCACAGTGTAGGAAATGAATAGGGAATAGTGATCGAGTAGGCTCATAGGCATTTCAACCCAACCAAAAATGTTTAGAAATGTCTAGAATGAAAATTGGAACCTGTGGACACAATTTCGATTGAAATCTAGAAAACTGTCGAAAAACAGCCAATACTGAAAAGGAAAGATTTAGACTGCAACAAGAGGCTTTCATAATTGAATTTTTGGCCCTAGAAAACCGTACACATGCGGCCAATTTCCAGCCAAGCACAGCCCTTGAATCAAGCCACATGCTTATGACAAATGGAATTAAAATAAGCAAAAGTTATGACATAATCTATTCCTTTCTCATGCTATTTAATGCACTTCATTATTTCAACCTTGGCCAATATTTTTTCTGATTTTCCTAGCTGAAACCCACGGATTTTCCAACCCCTAAATGTAGATGAAAACTTGTCCCAAGTTGGTCAATGAAGGCCAGGGTAGGGTGAATGAAATATTACCAAGAAAGGACCAAAGGACTAGTGCTTTATCAACTCATTTAATACAACTTTTGGCTCCCTCTTCCCCATGGTGTTCAAACACTTGATGGGCTGAATACACACAGATTTTTGTCCCCAATTTAGCCAAGTTTTGGCTTAATTAAGTTGGCTTAAAGCTAGCTAACCTTGCTTAGATTTTTCCTATAAATATATGCACACACCCTTACCTTCCACTTCTTCTTTTTTAGCACCAAAAAGCTCCCAACCAAAGCATTTCTTTTCCTCTTTCTTCAGCCAAAAATCTACCACTTCTAGGCCCCGCAAACACAAAAATTTCTTCATCAAAAATCCACTCCAAGGCTTGCTCACAAAGGTGCTTAAGGTTACACATCTCAATCCTCATTTCGGTAAGGCCCTAGAACCAAAGTTTTTGGTGATTTTAGTTTTGTTGTGACTTGATACTAAGAAAAGCCTTATGTTTTCCTTCCTAGCACAAGTCATCCCCTCCTCCTCTTGGTCCCCACGGGTTGATCGTGATCATCAACCCCTCACTTGGCTCGGTTTGTGCTAGTTCCAAGCACACTAAGGTATAAACCGAAAAACCTTACCTTTTTATGGTTAGTTGTTTCTAAGTTTTTGACCAAGAGATTTACGTGTATTTGATGCAAATGGGTTGTAATAAGTTAATTTGAGCCCTTAGTTTCCATTTTTGAGTTTATGGTTGTGTTTACTTATTTTTACGAATGGTTTTTGAGGATTTGTAAAATGGAACTTTAAGAAAATTTCATTAGGAGCATTTTTGCATCAAATAGAGGTTGGCTAAAACTGACTCTAAGATAAGGTTTCAGAATGTTTTTCTACCGGAGATCAAAACTAGGGCCAAAATCCTAACTTACAGGGATGGTCTTGGGTTTTTGTAAAACTGACTCTTTTGGAGGTCAAATCGGACTTCGATCAAAACATGAAAATTTTAGATCACGTCGAAATCTTGAGTGTAACAACCGGGAAAATTCACATTTTTTGGAAAATAAATGCACAATGAATTTAAGCATTAAAATGTGAAATTAAGTGATGTAATATTGTTTAGAATTAAATAAAATGTTCTAACAATATTAAAGGATGAAAAATGAGTAATAGTGATATTATGTGTGTGCACGTGTGTGCCACTCACAGTATCAGGAAGTAGGTCAAGATGATATTTTCTTGACATAAAACTGATAAATTTGGGTTCAGCACTCCGAAATTAGTAAGGATAGCCTATCAGTACGCTCAAATATGATAATTGAGCACAAGGGTAAATTTTGACCGAAAATTGGCAGTATCGGAAATTGGTCGAAATGACCTCAGATGAAAATAAAACTGATATATTTGGATTCAGGACGCCCAAATTAATCAGGATAGCCCATATTGAAATTTTGGGCGAAAAAGTATATAAAGAGCGGGAAAAAGTGGAATTTTCTCATTTATCTACACACACTCTCTCTCCTCCTTCTCTTTCTCTCTCTAGCCGAATATGTACAGTAACCGACCATCGGAAACGGTGTCCGTTTTCGACACCGCCGGTGTCATCGGAAAGCTCTCGCCGAGTTGAGTCCGATGGTGGGTCGACGCGACGGAGCAGCCGCCGGAGCAAGCCGCACGCGCAGCCTGAAGGTCGCCGGAGCCGAAATCTTCCCGGCGAGATTTCTCCGCCGTCCGGCCACCATTTGCCACGAAACCGGTCCCAAAAGATTCGTGGTGAAGAGTACTACAAAACCCATGTGATGGATCGCCTCAACACCGGCGGAATCGCGCCGCCCGAGTTTCGAAAAATCCAGCGAAACGCCGCCGTCGAAACCGTCGATTCCGGCGGAGTTGAAGGACGCCGTCGGTACAGAAATGGTCGCCGTGAAGAGGGGAGCAAAAGCCCTCAATCAATTTCGGGGAAAAAGTCCGGCACGGCGGAGTTCCACCACCGCCGCCGTGGCCGTGACTTTCGGGGTGATTTTCCGGCGATTGGGGCCTCCAAATGTGAAATTGAGGCTACCAATGAGTTCCTCATGTCGAGATCTTCAAGATGGGCTACTCATTTTCCACCGTCGCCGCCGCCGCCGCCGGTCAACGGCCGGTCAACGGCGGTCAACGACGGTCAACGGCGATCGTTGACCGAAAATGCAAGTTTGGCCCGTTGGCCTATTTTCGACGTTCCGGACGCATCCGCGGAGTCGGAATTGCAAGACGAGACCTCAAAGATGAAGAACGAGGAATTAGGGTTTATGCCGTCGAGACCGGACTGCAATTCGGTATAAATTCTGACCCCTTTTCGTTCCGCAATTTAATTGTTTGGGACTGTTATATGATTTTATGATTTTTAGTATGAAAATTATGGAAAAAGAATGTATATAAAAAGAAGAAAATTGCTGTAATGGAGAAAAAGAAAAATATGTGATGATGTAACGATTTTACGTAAACGGTACAAGTTTTACGTAAAATCTAGACCTCTGGTATAGTACGTGATAGAATTAGATCAGGATAGATGGTTTTCAGGCGTTTCCTAAACGCTGGAACCTTAAAAATTAAGGGGAAACTCTGCCGAAATTTCTAAAAAAATGACACCAGGGGTAAAATGGGAAACGAGGGGTAAAAATATGATCGGGAAGGGAACCCGAGCCCCCTCGAGGAATTAAGGCATGGAAAAAGGAATGGGTAAGGTACGACTAGTAAACCGACCCTTCAAAACCCTAGAACGTAAGGAAAAATATGAAACTGACACTTAGGTCGGAATAGTACTTCCCGAGGGCCGGGAATGTGAAAAATTGGTAAAATGATAAGAATTGATCCGGAAAAGGTCTAATAAGATTTAGAAAGTTAATTAAATGATTTTGGGTTTAGAAAATCCAACCTAAGTATGAAAATGTTAAGGTTAAACGACCCATCAGGGGCAAAATGGTCATTTTGCCCAAAGATTCTCAAATTATGGGAAAAGAGCCACAATGACCCTGAAATAGGTTAATGAAGTTTGTAAAAGCCAAAATTGAGATTTAAGTTATGAAAAATCACGTCAAGGGCAAAATTGTAATTTTATCAAAAGTTAGGGGTAAAATCGTAATTTTTCAAAAGTTGGAGAAAAAATTCGAAAATGGCCATTAAGGTTTAAAAAGCTGTCATAAGGATATAATTAAGGGTTATAAGATCAGAATCAAGCTTTTTAATAAAATAAAAGCTATAGATGAAAATGTGATTAACGGACAAAGTTTGTCTGTAGGAACCTAATCCAGAAGCGACAAAGGACGTCTATGGATTCCAAGAAAAGGATAAGCACGCTATGAGTAAGTTCAGACATTTACCCGTCTGCAACTATGAACAAGTTTATTGTGTTTATATGTTTTGTATGCAAATGTCATGATGTGAATTATGATGATGCTATAGTAATACTATAGCAATACTATGATGATGCTAAAAGTTATGTTTTAATAAATAATTTATAAAAAATATATATATATGTATATATATGTATATATTGAATTATGAAGGAAAGGTATTATAAAAGTTTTATGAGAGTAACGATGTGATAAAGAGGGATAGAAGAATGGAAAGAGTAAGAACAAGAATGTTATGATAGAATGCATAAGAAAGAGATGAGATATGAAAGGAAAGAATAGGTGTTTATGAAAAGTTTTATGGAAATTAAGTTATGATTGATAGAGCAATGATGATCGGTGATGAAAAGAATTAAGAAAGGGATGTTTTATGAGGACGAAAGGATAAATGTTTTATGAAAAATGATATGAAAGTAAAGAGTTAGACAAGAAAGAAAAACAATGATAGGTTATGATGAAAAGTATGATGAAAGGATTAGAATAGAACGATAAGATGTGATTGATGGAATAGAACGATAGGCTATGATCGATAGGCTATGATTGATGGAATGATGCAAATGATAAGATGAACAAAGAATAATTGTCTACCCGTAACAAAACATTTTTTTGTTTGATGTGATGTGATGTGATGTTATATAAGTAATATGTGCTATATGTGTTATGTTTTTGAATGTTATGAAAAAGATATACAACGAAAAATCAATATAAGAAAAATAAAAGTCTACAAGATAATAAGACTGAAAACTTAAGTTGTTGGCGTACCGGTCTCCCTACAAGGTCGAGACTTCCGGTCTATATCCTCCGCGTAGATGTGGCGCTACCCCGAAGGTGCGGTAGATTATAGGATGGACCAACCCCGAAGGTGCGGTTTTTATGTGACTGTGAGGTAGGTTGGTGGGTCGCTCCCCCTCCTCCCACTGTCCGCGCGCAACTAGGTACGTCCAACAACGGGCCCAACCAATGGAAAGTGGAAAGAAAACAAACGAAAGAAGAGTGAAAAGAAAAGAAAAGAAAGGAAAAGAAAGGAAAAGAGAAGAAAAGAAAAGAAAAGAGAAGAGCGTGAAAAGAAAAGAAAGGAAAAGAGCGTGAAAAAAAAAAAAAGAGAAAAGAGAGTGCGTGAAAAGAAAAGAAAAGAAAAGCGCGTGAAAAGAAAAGAAAAGAGAGTGCGTGAGGAAAAAAAAAAAACAACAAGGAAAAAGAGAGTGGAAAGAAAAAAAAATGAAATGATACGAAAAGAAAAGAAAAGAAACGAACGATATGAAAGAACAACACAATGAAATCAATGAAAAATAATAAAACGAAGTTAAAAGAACATGATAGAATTATATATGTGATGTGATGTGTTTGATGTTATATGTATGGAATGTCACGTTTTTACGTGATGTTGTGCTAGTGTATATGTTACTAGCTTTAAGATATGAAATGTTAAGAGACAATGATGAAGCGATAGAAAAGTTATAAAGGTTTAGAACAGAAAGTTAAGAAATGATAAAAATGAAAAAGCAAAGAAATGAAGAGATTAGATTAGAATGATAAGAGATGATCGATAGAATGATAAGAACGATGAACGAAGAGATAAACGAGCATGATGAAGCTCATATTCTATGTTATGTCTTGAGGATATGTATAGACAAGGTGTATGATGTGTATATATATGTGATGTCATATATTCTAGTAATAATATATATTACTAGTATTTATAAGTTAATGAATGTATGTTTGAACTTACTGAGCATCTAGCTCATTAGTTGTTTATATGTTGCAGGTAAGCAACGTGTTTATTTAAAGTAATATGATGGACAACGGACGGATCTGCATGTGCCAAGGGACTGGGCGAGGGTATGGTACTACCATGAATCTTTCGCTGAGCGTTCAAAAAGGCAGATGAAAGAAAGAAAGTTATGATATATGTGTTATAAGAGTATGATAGAGATAGGTATAGTATGTAAGTTAAAAAAAAAAAAAAAATTTGCTATAGAAATTGCTTCCGCTATAAGATGAGAACGTTAAGAATGGAAAGTTAAGTTAAGTAAGAGGATGACGACCCACGAGGTTGCCAGCCATCGCGGTCGGCGTCAGAGCTTGACTGGTTGGTATGGTAACGTACGTGGGGGGTCGCCACATTGAGAATGACCCATGTGAGCTTTAAAAATTTGGTCGTTTTGGGCCTCAAACAGACACGTTTTTAAAAGTGTGCAAACTAGGAATTTTTGGTAAAAACTGGACATGAAAATTGGCCACAGGTTTTAGGGATTTCGAACCCCTCAGAGGGCAAACCAAGCTCTGAAATGTTCATGGAAGTTGTTCATCTCATCGAGGAAAAAATTTTTATGTTTACCAATTTCTCAAATTAAATCGTTTCGGACAAGTTTTATATGGTTTTCCAAAAAAGGGTTCAAAAACCCCCTTAACAATTGAACACCAAAATGTGTTCTCCAATTTAAAAATGAAAAACAATTTTCGTAAAAACGCCCCAACCTTCCAACAGGGTGGTATGGGGATGATTTTAAAGGACATTTATTGCCCAAAAATTTTCCAAAGGTTTTACAATGTTTTCTTAAAAATAGCAGTGGTAGCCCGATGGGCTACTATGCCAATGTACCAAGTAACCAAATAGATGACTAGCCCAACTAGTCCTGAGGCCCAATGTGAGGTAACCAATTAGTGGATTAACCGGTTAACCAATTTGATACACTAGGTAGCCCGATAGGTTACACAAACCATACACAAGGTAACCCGATAGGTTACATGGCCCAATACGCAATGTAGCTTGGTAGGTTACATAGTAAACGGCACGCGAGGTAACCGGTCAGTAGACTGGTCTGTCAACCAGTCAAAGACCGAGTTTGAACGAGATGGTGATGAACGGTGATTTATTGTCAAATAGGTAAATTAATAAGACACGATTAGAAGTGTATCCTCAAATACCCAAGTAGAATAATTTGGTACCGATGGAGCATCGATACCATATAACAATTTATAGTCACTAATGACCACAGTGACTTAAGAGCAAATATTAACGGTAATGTGTTATGGTTATAGGTCGTCACCTGTGATTTGTAATGAGGCAAAGTGCGAACTATTGGCAAACAAGTAAGTATAACTCCACTGACAGTATGAACAAAAATGAGTTTAAATGGTTGTTTAACCTATGTTAAAGTATGCCGTATTTTATATTGGTTGCATGACATATAGGGGTTCATAATCACATAGATTAATGAACATTATAAGGTGCCGATACGTCCCCATCAGGGCATGAAGGGGGATAAGCCCAGTTGAGCATAGGGCACATGGTTACTAATACTCATAATCCACAATTGCGTAATCAGATAAAAGGTGTCAGACTAACGGGCCCGTTGGCTCTACAAGGAAGACAACTATAAAGATAACAGGCCAAGCTGAGCCATGATCATTGTGAATTCGATGATCCGTGCATAATAGTACTGACACCAAGGCCTTTCAGATAAGACAAGACTAAGAATAAATGAAGCATAATTTGAGCATAATTGGTTCATGCATTGACCATGTTATGCCTTAATCTTAGTAGTGTATGTTCTTAGTTGCATGGTATGATACATGATATGATTGAATGGGATGCTTTTTATTATATGCTATATAATAAGTTTCCCTATGATGTTGTGATATAACTGTTAGTTTTAATTACACCTTGTGTATGGCATGTATGTTTAAAGCATGTTTTGTAGACGAATATGTTGTACTTGCTGAGCGTAAAGCTCACCGTGTGTGTTCATGCTGTAGGTAAGAGACCTGCAAGCTAAACACTGCTGGGCAATGATGGTGGCAGGGCGGGTAAGGTTGTGGATACCACCGCTAAAGTATACTTCCGCAAGTTATTTTGAGAGTTTATTTTATGGATAGTAATTTAACAGTTTGGCATTTTGTGTATGTGTATGTTAACTCAAATTATACTAAGATCTTTGTATGGTTTTAAGTATAAGTATGTAGTACGTAATTTAGTAAACACACTATTCAAAAAAAAATTTCCCAAATTTTGGCTATTTACAAGTAATTGTTTTCAAACAAGATAAGTTAAGATAAGTAGTATTTTTGTAGAGGTCTGTGCCACCAGGGCACGGGTCCTCACAGGAAAATTCCTATAGTGTCATGGACGGATTGTGGATCTGCTACGCAAACTATCCGCTGTGAAAAGAGTGTAGTACAAGAATGTATGTATAAATATATAAAGACAAGACAAGTGTGTTATGTATAAAGTAAAGTAAGTTTAAAGGTATACTTATGTAATAAAGTATGTTTATATTACTAAGTAATTTCAAGGAAACAAGACCGCAAATATTTTACACAAAAAAAAAATTTCACGGTTTTTCAAGCACCTATCTTTTAAACCTCAAAGGGAAAAGCAAGTTAAGTAAAAGCAAAGAAAGAAAGAGAGAGAGTGGACGACTCGAGCAAGTCGGGTGGCCCATATCTTGATCGTGATCTTGTTCAACTCCCTATAATCTATACACATCCTCAGTATTTCGTCCTTCTTCTTTACGAACAAACTGGTACTCCCCACAGTGAGTAGCTTTGTCGGATGAAGCCTTTGTCCATCAGATCCTTCAACTGAGTCTGAAGTTCCTTTAGCTCTGCCGAGGCCATTTTACAGGGGGCCTTGGAGATGGGGGATGATCCTGGTAATAGTTCGATCTCAAATGCTATCTCGCGCTCCGGTGGAAGTCTTGAGAGATCTTCTGGGAACACCCCCCACGAATCCTTAACTATCAGCACACCGTTGGGCCTTACTTCTGCTTCTTGGGTTTTGTCCACTATGTGCACGAGGAAGCCGGTGCATCTGCTGGATAGTAGCCTGTAAGCCTTCATAGCCAATATCATCATCTTGGGCTACTTCGGCGATAAGCCCTTGTAGACAAACTTCTCGTGCTCGATCGGCTCAAATGTAACTTCCCGTCTTCAGCAGTTTATAATGGTATTATAGTTGGTGAGGAAGTCCATTCCCATGATTATGTCATAGTCATACATATCGATGGTGATTAGGTCCACGCTCAGCTCATGCCCATTGATAACTACTAGCACGTGACGTTTCTAATAGTTAGACAACAAAACTTCCCCGGAGGAAGGGCAGTTCAAAATGTTTGATTCATTCTATCTAAGTTTTGGCCTATATCCCTAGCAAACTTTGATAATGTAAAAGAGTTTGTAGCTCCAGAATCAAATAATACTAGCGTAATGGAGTTGGTGATAGAAAGCTGACCTGTCACCACTGTCGAAGTTCCAGCTTCGGCATCCTCTCTTATGAAGGCATAGATCCTCCCCTGGGTCTCTAGAGCCTTCAAACTACCCTGGGTGATTTATGGACCCTCAATCCTGGTCTGGGCAGCATGTAGTTGGCCGTTAGTGGCACGGGCTTGGCCCTGTTGATTTTGTGGATTAGAGCGGCAGTGCTTGGTGAAGTGGCCTTCCTTACCACAGATGTAGTAGCCACTAATGATTATTCCCATACTTTGAACAAGGCGGGTGTTGATTGCCATTTCTGCCCTGATTATTTTTCTTTTAGGGAAAATTCCTTTGTTGGCTATGATTGCCAGGATTCCCTTTCCTCTTATTATTATGATGGGATTGTCTGTGATTCTGGCTGTTCACTGCATTTTAACCCTTGTTTTGAGTCTCGAAGTGCTGTCTTCCCTTGGTCGGTTTGGCTTGCATGTTCTCCTCTTTCTTGGCCTTGCAAATCTGTGCTTTTCTCTCCCTATCTTGGACCAACCAATACTCTGCTCGAATGGTTCGACTGACGCATTCAGCCACTGTTGCTAGCCCGTGGCTTCCACCGCATACTTGGATGGCAATGTCCATCTGGAACATTTTTAGCATTCTTTTCACCTTCCCCTTCTCAGTCGGCACTAAGTCTGGACACAGTCAAGCCAGCTACTCGAATTTCCTTACTGCCTCCACGACAGTCATGCTTCCCTGGCGTAGATTATTGAACTCATCTTGTTACACTGCCAGGGCCTCGTCGTTAAAGTGCACCTCTTTAAATTCATCAACAAAGTCTACTCAACTCATTTCATTAACATTTCTCCTAATGGCCACGGTCTTCCACCATTGGCGGGCTCCCTTGCAAAAGGCGAGGGATGCACACAATACCTTCTCCCTCTCTATCAGTCCTACGAGGTCTAAGATGACCTGGATGTCAGTCAACTAGTCATCGGCCTCTATAAGTTTTGTGGTTCCTTCTCTAAGAGCTAACACAAGAATGTTGGCTGCCAGGGGAGTAGCTACGGCTGATGGTGCTGGCGTGGCCTGTACTGGAGGGGTCGCTTGCTCTCTAGGGGTGTCGAGGGCTACTGGAGTTGCTTGAACTGGCACCTCCACTGGTTGTGGTGCCTGAGGTTGTTGGTTCAGTTGCTCCCTGAGCTAAGCGAGTTCTTGTTGTTGATTCAACATCATCTCTTGCATGGTTGCGAGCCGTGCCATTAGCTCGTCTTCTCTAGTGCCTTGATTAGATTAGGATCTTATTCTTGCCATCGTCTCCTATGTAACCCTATCACATAGCGAGAAAAGAAAACATAAGTCTTATAAATTTTGTACTTAGGACTCGTATTACATATCATTTTCTTACTTAATAATCTTACTTAAACATCATAGATATACGTATTATATCTTTCTTTCCTTCTCTTATTTTGTGATGTTCATTACAATTGCCGCATTACATTGAAACATCATTAGTGTGCCAGGAACTATCCTACACTCTTGTCTCATTACTGACATGTGTAGGAAAATCATATTTAGGCTCTCGGGGAAAAACAATACTACATTTAATAATATTACTCAAAATGTGTACAAATTTTTAATTTGGCGGGAGTGACGCACACTTCCCAAAATATGGTCCCAAAAGTACATTAAGTTAGGTTTAGTGAGGAAAGCTACTGCTCCCTCTATACATACACAAAATCAAAAATTCCCGCTAAAAGGGTTACTACTACTCGGAAGACACTCCTGCCTCAGCATCGAACATTTCCTCATCGTCGTTGTCACTGAGTGGAAACTCCTGGGGGTCTTCCTCTTCATCTCCCCGAATAAAACTACCTTCGTCGTCACTGGCGATGATGACTTAGGGCTCGTACATCCCCATCCACTTATCGTCGCTAAAATGATCAGGGATCTCATCCTCCTCATCATCGGGTTAGGCATCGGGGATAGCCTTGTTAGGAAATGCCCTAAGTATTAGAGACATTTTGATGTATTCATTTTGAACTAGATAATAAAATTATACATAGAGGTTATTCATTACATTGTTATCTGTCCTCGTCTTATTTACATGTTAAAGTAAATGTAAGCAAATATGGCTCACTGACTGCTTGTGTTAAAACTGTTAGAACGTTGCATGCAATGGACTTTTGTATGCAGAAGACAATGTTCTAAAGTTAGCGGTCTAAACTATGGTCTGTAGTCTATGGGGTTAGACCGAGCATCTAACTCATGTTAAGACTATTATGTTGTTTAAAGCCTTGGAGGGGACGGTTTGTCTTGACTGTCTGGAGCTGGACTCCCAAGTAGAGACATAGATATGTTGCTTGAAGGTGACATATTAGACCGGGACTGAAGCGTGATTGATCTACGTAGTCCGCTATGAGTGGATCAATCTGCTTTTGACGTTCATTGTGCAATAACCTTAATCCTGAGTAAATGAACTACTTCATGTATATGACTTGTGTACTTTGATGTTCCAATGGCTAAAGCGTCTCAGAGGTAGTAAGCTTATAGACAGGTTCGTTGGGTGCATGACTTGTATATGATGAAGGGTTTGTTTGCAGATATCGGAATCATAGCTCTGAGGAGTTAAAGGTATCCTCTTAAAGGCATTATACTGAATGTGAAAATGGACAAGACCTTGGGTTGTCTGCTGGGCAGATGACTTCTTATTCACATATGGTGAATAATCATTTTCTTAATTCGGTAGTATAATGGAACTTTAAGATAGCCTGATCAGTAGGATTAAACGGACTTTGACCTGAGGCTAATCATGGATATCATATGAGGGTTTTGCATATATGACAAGGTCATTGGATAGTAGCTCGTCACAGGCTTACGTAATACGGTATATAATTGGAAGTTCAGTTTCAGGTTTATAGTGGTGTGACTCTAAAATTAGTGATCATATGATTGAGTCGTTCGGTACAGAATGATGATCATATGGAATCACGGGAGCCCGATTATATATGTCCAATCAGTCCCTCTACTAGCTCCACATAATTCCTTAACGTTTGTCAAATTAATTTGTGTATGCTATTCGCTAGTTTATTATGCATGGATGGTGATGATATAGGATTAGGATGGTAGACAAGATTCTCTCCGGTTGGATTCAGATTTTGTTTTGGATAATAGAGTACATAATTATTCGAACTCCAAATAAAGTTGCCATGATTTTATTTGAGATTGGATTGGAGTTGTAGAAAATTATCCATGAGAACAAGAATTTGAAACACAACCGTTTTGTGGATTTTGAAATTTGAATTTTGAAATTTGAAATTTGAATTTGAAATTTGAATTTGAAATTCGAATTTGAAATTCGAATTTGAAATTTAAATTTGAAATTTGAAATTTGAAATTTGAAATTTGAAATTTGAAATTTGAATTTGAAGTTCGAATTTGAGATTTGAAATTCAAATTTTGAATCACAGTCCAAGTAGGATTCGAATTTGTTGTGGAAAATCCACAAGGTTTGAAATTCGAATTTGAGTTGGATTTGGAGAGGATAATCTTGTTAGAATCCTACTTGAATTTTGAATCCAAATCCCAACAAAAGTGGACGAAATTTTTGAGGATAATCCTCAATGGAATTTCGGTTTTTGTGGATAAGGTTCAAGAAAAAAAAAATTTAAGTTTCAATCCCAGTTGAATTTGGATTCTCTCCTCTCTGAAAAGTGGCCGAAATTTTGGAGATAATCTCCTAGGAAAATTCGGTTATTTTGGATAAGGTTGAGATAAGATTCAAGCTTGAAAATCCTAGTGGAATTTTGATTCTTCCTTATCCTAAAAGTGGCCGAATATTTGGAGAAGATTTTCTCCTAGGAATTTCGGATTTTTTGGTTGAAAAAGGGAGATAAAATTCTAGTTAAAATCTTGTTTAGATTTGGATTGGATTTATCCTAAGAAAACTGAATTTTATTGTTGGATTTTCCCATGGAAAAATTCAGATTTTTTGGTTATGGATAAGGGAGAAAATCTTTTCCTAGTCCAATTCGAATTCAGAGAATCACCTCATGCAGGTCTATAAATAGAGGTCCTGCCACTCCTGTTCTCTCAGACCACAGACTCTCAGGTGAGCAGGCTTATTGTTGCACAGCTCATCGTGACAATAAAGTTCTTTAGAGATCTGGGTGGTCGGAAGAAGACTAGCAGTGCTAGCATACCGATCGAGGTTCAGAGTGCCCACACACTTAACCATTCGGGAATTGGAGAATAGTAGAGAAGGCTAGTTGGTTGAAGCCTCCGGTCATTCTCCTCCTGTAAGATTGGCGTCCTTGAGGTATGAGTTTTAATTGTTGTTGGTTTATTGTATATGGCATCATGAGATATTTAACGATCTAAAAATTTTTATTGTTCCGCTGCGCCACTCTGATACGTTTTTACCGATTTATTTTTCCTACAGCCTCATCATCGTCTTCCTCCAATTGGTGCTCGGGAGACAAACGAGCTGTAGGAAATAAATCGGTAAAAACATATCAGAGTGGCGCAACGGAACAATAAAAATTTTTCGAGATCGTTAAATATCTCATGATGCCATATACAATAAACTAACAACAATTTAAACTCATACCATAGAGGATGCCAATTTGCTAAAAGAGAATGATCGGAGGGCTTCAAACTAACTAGCCTTCTCTATTATTCTCCAATTCCCGAATGGCTGAGTGTGTGGGCACTCTAAACCTCGATCGGTATGCTAGTACTACTAGTCTTCTTCCGACCACCCAGATCTCTAAAGAACTTATTGTCACGGTGAGTTGTTCAACAATTAGCCTACTCACCTGAGAGTCTGTGGTCTGAGAGAACTGGAGTGGTAGGACCTCTATTTATAGACTTGCATGAGGTGATCCTCTGAATTCGAATTGGATTAGGAGAAGATTTTCTCCCTTATCCACTCATAAAATCTGAATTTTTCATGGTCTTATCCAGCCAAAAAATTCGTCTACTTTTGATTATCCAATCCAAATTTAAACAGGATTTTAACTTGAATTTTATCTCATCAATTCAATCGGAGAGAATCTTGTCCACCATCTTAATCCTATGTCAACACCATCCATGCATAATCAACCAGTCAATAAGCATACACAAATCAATTTGCCAATCGTTAAGGAATTATGGGAAGCTAGTAGAGGGACCAATTGGACGTATATAATCGGGCTCCTGTGAATCCATATGATCATCATCCTTTACTGAACAACTCAATCATATGATCACTAATTTTAGAGTCACACCACTAAAACCTAAAACTGAACTCCCAATTATATACCATATTACGTAAACTTGTGACAAGTTATTGTCCAATGACCTTGTCATGTATGCAGAACCTTCATATGATATCCATAATCAGCCTTAGGTCAAAATCCGTTCAATCCTATTGATCAGGCTATCTTAAAGTTCCATTATACTACCGAATAAGAAAATGATTATTCACTATATATGAATAAGAAGTCATCTGTGCAGCAGACAACCCAAGGCTTGTCCATTTTCACATCTAGTATAATGCCTTTAAGAGGATACTCTTAACTCCTTATTAGAGTTATGATTTCGATATCTGTAAACAAACCCTCATCGTATACAAGTCATGCACCCAATGAACCGATCTATAAGCTTTCTACCTCTGAGACGCTTTAGCCATTGGAACATCAAAGTACACAAGTTATATACATGAAGTAGTTCATTCACTTAGGATTATGGTTACTACACAATGAACGTCAAAAGCAGACTGATCCACTCATAGTAGACTACATAGATCAATCACGCTTTAGTCCCGATATAATATGTCACAACCAAGTAATATATCTATGTCTCTACTTAAGAGTATATGCTCTAGACAGTCAAGACAAACCGTCCTCACCATGGCTTTAGACAACGTAATAGTCTTAACATAAGTTAGATGCTCGGTCTAACCCCATAGACTACAGACCTTAGTTTAGACCGCTTACTTTAGAACATTATCTTCTTGCATACAAAAGTCCATTGCATGCAATGTTCTAACAGTTTTGACACAAGCAGTCGGTGAGTCATATTTGCTTATATTTACTTTAACATGTAAATAGAATGAGGAAAAACAGCAATGTAATGAATAACCTCTATATATAATTTTATTATCCAGTTCAAAATAAATACATCAAAATGTCTCTAATGCTTAGGGCATTTCCTAATAATCTCCTACTTGCCCTAAGCCAGTAGATGTGCCATGTTATGCATCCCTATCACCTCTACATGCCTCTCAAAGCTTCTAGCCACCAAAGTCTTAGTAAAGGGATCGGTAATGTTGTCCTTGGACGCGATCTTACATACATCTACTTGTCCTGTCTCCATGTGCCCTCTAATAATGTGATACCTCCGATCTATATGCTTGGTCCTCTTGTGCTGCTGAGATTCCCTTGTGTTGGCAATAGCCTTAGTGTTATCATAATAAAGTGTGATATGATTGTCAACACCTGGAATGACCTCAAGGTCTCTAAAGAACTTGCAGAGCCGAACCGCTTCTCTAGATGCCTCAGCCACAGCCACATACTCAGCCTTCATCGTAGAGTTAGCTATGCAACCCTGCTTCACGTTCCTCCACACAATGGCGCCTCCTCCATGCAAGAACACTGATCCTGATGTTGATTTCCTCGAATCCTTGCAAGTCTGGAAGTCTGAGTCCGTGTATCCTACGGGTGTTAGGTCCCTTCCAAAATACACCATCATATAATCCCTCGTTCTTTTAAGATACTTGAGTATATGCTTTACTGCTTGCCAGTGCTTGGTTCCAGGATTCGCTTGATATCGACTCACCATACCTACTGCAAAACATATGTCTGGGCGAGTGCAAAGCATAGCGTGCATAAGGCTACCCACAGCAGATGTATAAGGGACCTTACTCATACGCTCTCTTTCTTCCGATGTCTTAGGATAGTCATCCAATGAAAGAGTTAGACCGGCAGTGGAAGGTTGTGAACCTTTCTTTGCCTCTTGCATTGCATATTTGTCAATTATTTTATCTATGTATGAAGCTTGGGATAATGCTATCATTTTGTTCTTTCAATCTCTAAAGAGACGAATGCCTAGAACATAATTAGCTTCACTCAAGTCCTTCATGTCAAACTGTTGGTGTAGCCAAAGCTTGACCAATGATAAGTTCCCTACGTCATGCCTAATGAGTAGTATATCATCGACATAGAGTACTAGAAAGACCACTTTACCATCCTTAATATGTTTATAAACATAGGGTTCATCAACGTTCTGTTCAAAACTAAATGTCTTGATCGCTTGATCAAATCTTTGGTTCCATGAGCGGGATGCTTGCTTTAATCCATAAATGGATTTAAGCAACTTGCAGACTTTTCTTTCTTGGCCTTTTACCACGAACCCTTCGGGCTGTATCGTGTAGATACATTCCTTAAGATGGCCATTCAAGAATACTGTCTTGATATCTATTTGCCAGATCTCATAATCGAGAGCCACAGCAACAAATAGAAGAATACATATAGACTTTAGCATAGCAACAGGTGAAAAGGTTTCATCATAATCGATTCCAGCCTTTTATGTATACCCCTTTGCAACCAGTCTAGCTTTGAAAGTTTCCACTCTCCCTTCTATATCCTTCTTTCTTTTATAGACCTACTTGCATCCAATGGGTTTTATCCCATCCGATAGATCTATAAGTTCCCAAACAGAGTTAGATTTCATAGAATCCATCTCATTGATCATAGTCTGTTTCCAAGATTTAGAATCAACATCATTTATAGCTTCATCATAAGTGACCAGATCATTCTCATACTCATGAGCCTCGGCCTGGTATACCTCAGCATCATACATGAAGAAATTAGGCTTCTTCAAAACCCTCCTACTATGACGAGGCACCCTAAATTATTGATTGTCTATAGGTCTTTCACCAGAACTCGGATTAGCATCCAATACTGAAATCTGTGGAGCAGTTTTCTCACCCGATAACTCCTCTAGCACCATTTGGCTTCGAGGCTTAAAGTCATTCATGTGACTTTCCTCCAAGAATGTCGCATGGGTTGAAACAATGACTTTTTGTTCCTTCGAGTTATAGAACAGACCTCCCTTAGTTCCCTTAGGATACCCTACAAATATGCACAATTTTGATCTTGGTTCCAACTTCTTCGCATCCCTATCCAGTACATGTGCCGGGCAGCCCCATATTCTCATATGTCTAAGGGAGGGCTTCCTGCCACGCCATAATTCATACGGAGTCCTGAGAATTGATTTGCTTGGAACTTAGTTCAGAATATAGCACGCCGTTTGTAATGCATATTCCCAGAATGATGATGGCAGTATTGAATAACTCATCATAGACCGTACCATATCCAATAAGGTCCTGTTTCTCCTTTCGGCTACACCATTCTATTGTGGAGTACCAGGTGCAGTTAATTGGGATAATATCCCAATCAGATCGAAGCGTCTTTATGAATTTATCCAATTACTTTTCCACTTCCGCACGATACTCTTTGAACTTGTCAAAGGTTTCGCTCTTGCAGTGCATCAGATACACATATCTATACCTTCAGTAATCGTCTATAAAGGAGACATAATACTCGAACCCTCCTCATGCTGTGACGTTCATGGGGCCACATACGTCGGTGTGAACAATTTCTAAGAGTTCCTGAGCCCTAGTATCCTTAGCTCTGAAAGACCTCTTAGTCATCTTACCCTCAAGACAAGACTCACAATGAGGAAGACGTACCTCCTCCAGAAATTCTAGAGGACCGTCTTTCACCAACCTTTGAATCCTATCCTGATTAATATGACCAAGTCTTAAATACCAAAGATACGCCTTGTTAGAGTGAGAAACTTTCAACCTTTTAAAGTTATCTATTAATTCGGTGTCAAGCAATGAGTACATCTTTGGTTTGATCAAATATAGGTTTCCATCCATCCATCCAAAATAGATAAAAGACTTATTTCTCCGAATATCAACTCTTTTACTAAAAGAAACTGAATAAGAATCCTTTATTAAATAAGCTATTGATATAAGGTTCCTTCTAAAATTAGGAACATAAAAACAGTCTTTTAATAAAATAAACCTAAATTTATCAAAGCAAAGTTAAACATCTCCCACTGCCTCAGCCACCATCAAGCTACCGTCTCCAGTCCGCAACAAGAGGCTCCTATCATTTAGACTTTTCGTTTCCACGAACCCCTGCATAGAAACACAAACATGATTAGTGGCACCCGAATCAATGTCCCAAGTGTCTTTCGATTCTTCCACCAAACATGCTTCTAAATAATGAAGTTCCTTACCTTCCTTGCCCTTGGCGGCTAGAAATTCCTGTCAAGCCTTCTTGAAGTAACCTATCTTCCCACAGTGGAAGCACTTGGACTTTTTAGGGTCCCTGGGCTTCTTGTTCTTCTTCTTCTTCTTCCCATGCGAGACAGGAGGATTAGAAGAACTGGAAGCCACTTGCTTCTGATTTAGATTCTTCCTCTTCCATGAGGGTAGGTTTGGAAGATTCTGCCAAATTGACCTCTCCTTTTGGTTGTACCGCATCCCCATCCTTGATCATCTACTCATAAGCTTGGAGTTGCTTCATGAGCTCAGTTAGTCCTAACTCCCTTGTCGCCATATTATATACAGCCTTAAACCCCGCAAAATCTTTTGATAGAGTTTTGAACACCATCTCGATCTAGGTGTTATAGTCCAGTTCAGCACCGTTTTCGATAGTCTCAGCAAAGAATCCCATTAGAGTGATCATATGGTCCTTTATCAGAGTACCTGCCTTCTGCTTAGAGTTCATAATGCTGGTAATAGCAGACTGTCGAGCCAATTTTTCTTGGCCTCCGAACATGTCCTCCAGATTTTCCATGATCTCCCCAGCAACTTGATAAGTCTCATGCTACTTTTGTAAAGCACTCGTCATGCTAGCCAGAATGTAGCACCGAGCTATCTCATTGGATTCTCTCCAACGAGTGTAGGCAACCGGGACCTCCTCAAGCGGTGTGTCAGGTTTGGGCCCAGGTGGGCATGGTTCGCCCAGCACGATCTTGTGTCTCTCGCAGCTGAGAACTATAAGTAGATTTCTTTTCAAGTCTTTATAATTATCGCCATTCAGCTTATTTTCAGTAAGTATTGAAATGAGGGGTGTTGGTGACATTTTAAATTAAAATAAAATTATACTAGACATCATTACAAACCCCAAGCAAATATACGGATAATTTAGCAAATAAAACATACAAGTATGTTCCTACATGAAACTTGGAAAAACATGTAGTATTTCAATGGTAATTCTCAGCACCTATTGCCCCAAGCCACTGAGGGGTGGTCATGAGACAAATAGCCGGAACATGGACCCCGTCCAATTAATATATATTGCCTTAAATCCTCCAAGGTTAAGACATATATTAATAACCGCTTATTTTGGCCACCAATTTAGTTAACAGAGCTTCTAGGGAAGGTTAATAACTAAACGAGTCTTGAGTGTATAACCATTGTTTGCATAGCCTGATCCACGTCCTACCAAGCCACCGAGGGGTGGTCATGAATAGAATCATACCCGAACACATTTTCCACATAGGAGATCCAACCTAGTATACCGACGGTGGTAAACACCTACCGAGGGGTGTGGTCAGGGTAGAACTGACGTGAGGCGTTACCATGCTTTCACACATGGATCAACAATGGAGGCTGTGGGTTTTGTTTGAAACCCTCTCCTACTCAATATTTTGAAAAACATGTAAGTTTTGACAAATATGTATGATCAATATAGTATGAGTGGCATTCACCTATCCTATATGACATGTTATCAAATATGCATATAAAACATCCATCAATACATATTTATACATCCATGACATATCACAGAAAAAATAATTAACAGATAAATAACCAAGTCATGGTTCCATCTTACAATAAAAGAAATAAAGATTACAAAAATCCATCTAAAGCATTCTTTGGGTCTTGAATTTTGTTCCGTCTTCTTGTATCCATCTTTATATAGCCTTTCCATCTATTTCTCATCCCATGAATCATTTAAAATTTAAATCCCAAAAATTTAAATTTCAAATTCAAATTCTAAATTCGAATTTCAAATTCAAATTTTAAACAATTTTAAATATCATGTGTAATAATATGTAATTTCAAAAATTTTAAATTTTCGATTACATATTTTTAAGCATGATTTAAAATTAAATCTCAAAATTTAAAAATCAAAATTTTTCGATTTTCGGTCCATCGGCCCCTCGGCCCCGAAGGCCGACAGCCACCGTGGGTAGCCCCCAGGGGCTGGCAGCCCACGGTCGTAGGCTATGTGCAGCCATGCCGGGCTGCAGGCCAAGCTTGCAGCCACTAGCTACACGCTTGGGCTGGGCACAACAGCCGCCAGGCTGTATTCCTGTGTAGGCGCAGCAGCCCGCCCGGCTGCAGGCGTCACCCACAGCCATGGGCTGCAGCCCAGGGCTACGGCTAGCCCATGGGGGGCCACAGCCACCCTCGGCTGCAGGCAGTGCCAGCAGTTATGGGTGGTGTAGCCATGGCCAGGGGCTGCCGCAGGCCCATCCTGCCTGAGGGCAGAGCCTGCAGCCCCACCACGACTAGTGGCCCAACCCGAGGGGTCGATCTTCGATTTTCGTGCCATATTCCAATTTACCCATTAGGATCTCCAAAAATTAATTTGAATCCTAATTAAATTGAAATCTTCCACACAATCAAAATTTCAACCTTTAAATTAAATTTAACTTTTGGGGAAAATAAATTACGGTCTTCAAACTTTAATCTCCTCCAAGAATAACTACATAAAATTTCCTAAACCGTTTTTGGTGTATAAAATTCTAATCATAATAATTCTAAGAGACCAAAAATTAAAATCCATGAGAAAATTACAGTGTTAATTAACTGCTCCCATGGTTACATAAAAAATCCTAGATACAATTTTCTAAATTCTAAGGAACCATAACCGACATAAAACAAGCATGCTTATAATAATTCAAAAATTAAAATAACCACATACTACATACATAATACATGATAACAACATAAAGGAATCTTAGAATGCTACTCTCTAAATATCAAATACATACATAAATAAAAAGACCAATTAATTGTCTAATTTATGTACATGGCATAATCATGAGATGGCTCTCATACCAATTGTAGGAAATAAATCGGTAAAATCATATCAGAGTGGCGCAGCGGAACAATAAAAATTTTTCAAGATCGTTAAATATCTCATGATGCCATATACAATAAACTAACAACAATTTAAACTTATACCTCAGAGGGCACCAATCTGTTGGAAGAGAATGATCAAAGGGCTTCAACCAACTAGCCTTCTCTACTATTCTCCAATTCCCGAATGGCTGAGTATGTGGGCACTCTGAACCTCGATCGGTATGCTAGTACTGCTAGTCTTCTTCCAACCATCTAGATCTCTAAAGAACTTATTGTCACGGTGAGTTATGCAACAATAAGCCTGCTAACCTGAGAGTCTATGGTCTGAGAAAACTGGAGTGGTAGGACCTCTATTTATAGACTTGCAAGAGGTGATCCTCTGAATTCGAATTTTATTAAGAGAAGATTTTCTCCCTTATCCACTCATAAAATCTGAATTTTTCATGGCCTTATCCAACCAAAAAATTCGTCCACTTTTGAGATTATCCAATCCAAATTTAAACAGGATTTTAACTTGAATTTTATCTCCTCATTCTCTCATAAAAACTGATTCCCCTTTGTGCCCAAAACATGACTAGATTCGATCATTAAAGTGTAAGGAGAATCAAAATCCAAATAGGATTTTCTAGCTTGAATTTTATCTCATCCTTATCCATAAACAACCAAAAATCCCCTTGAGATTCACTCAACAATTTTTGACCACAAATAGTGAGGAGAGAATCCAAATTCAACTGGGATTGAAACTTGAATTTTTCCTTAAATCTTATCCATACAAAAACTAAACAATCTATGAGGATATTCCTCAATATTTTCGTGCAAGTTAGTTAGGATTGAGATTCAAAATTTAAGTAAGATTCAAACAAGATTTTCCTCTTCATAATCCAACTCAAATTCAAATTCTAGCCTTGTGGAATTATCTACAAAGAATTCGAATTCCACTTGGACTGTGATTCAAAATTTTAATTTCAAATTTCAAATTTAAATTTCAAATTCAAATTTCAAATTCAAAATTTAAATTTTAAATTTCAAAATTCAAATTTCAAAATCCACAAACAGTTGTATTTCAAATTTTTGTTCTCATGGATAATTTTCTATAACTCCAATCCAATCTCAAATAAAACCATGGCAACTTTATTTGAAGTTTGAATAATTGTGTACTTTATTTCCAAAATAAAATATGAATTCAACTGAAGAGAATCTTGTCCACCATCCTAATCCTATGTGAACACCATCCATGCATAATCAACCAGCCAATAAGCATGCACAAATCAATTTGCCAATCGTTAAGGAATTATGTAGAGCTAGTAGAGGGACCAATTGGACATATATAATCAGGCTCTTGTGAATCCATATGATCATCATTCTTCACCGAACAACTCAATCATATGATCACTAATTTCAGAGTCACACCACTATAAACCTGAAACTGAACTTCCAATTATATACCATATTACGTAAACCTGTGGCAAACTAATGTCCAATGACCTTGTCATGTATGCGGAACCCTCATATGATATCCATGATCAGCCTTAGGTCAAAGTCCATTCAATCCTACTGATCAGGCTATCTTAAAGTACCATTATACTACCGAATAAGAAAATGATTATTCACCATATATGAATAAGAAGTCATCCGCGCAGCAGACAACCCAAGGCCTTGTCCATTTTCACATCCAGTATAATGCCTTTAAGAGGATACCCTTAACTCCTTATTAGAGTTATAATTTCGATATCTGTAAACAAACCCTCAATGTATACAAGTCATGCACCCAACAAACCGATCTATAAGCTTACTACCTCTGAGACGCTTTAGCCATTGGAACATCAAATTACACAAGTCATAAACATGAAGTAGTTCATTCACTTAGGATTATGGTTACTACACAATGAACGTCAAAAGCAGACTGATCCACTCATAGTAGACTACATAGATCAATCACGCTTTAGTCCCGATCTAATATGTCACCACCAAGCAACATATCTATGTCTCTACTTAGGAGTATATGCTCCAGACAGTCAAGACAAACCGTCCCTACCATGGCTTTAGACAACATAATAGTCTTAACATGAGTTAGATACTCGGTCTAACCCTATAGATTACAGACTTTAGTTTAGACTGCTTACTTTAGAACATTGTCTTCTCGCATACAAAAGTCCATTGCATGCAACGTTGTAACAGTAGGAAAATAAATCAATAAAAGCGTATCAGAGTGGCACAGCGGAATAATAAAAATTTTTAGATCGTTAAATATCTCATGATACCATATACAATAAACCAACAACAATTAAAACTCATACCTCAAGGATGCCAATCTTGCAGGAGGAGAATGACCAGAGGCTTCAACCAACTAGCCTTCTCTACTATTCTCCAATTCCCGAATGGCTAAGTGTGTGGGCACTCTGAACCTCGATCGGTATGCTAGCACTGCTAGTCTTCTTCCGACTACCCAGATCTCTAAAGAACTTATTGTCACGATAAGCTGTGCAATAATAAGCCTGCTCACCTGAGAGTTTGTGGTCTGAGAGAACTGGAGTAGCAGGACCTCTATTTATAGATCTGCATGAGGTGATTCTCTGAATTCAAATTGGATTAGGAAAAGATATTCTCCCTTATCCATATCCATAAAATCTGAATTTTCCATGGGAAAATCCCAACAATAAAATTCAGTTTATTTAGGATAAATCCAATCCAAATCTAAACAAGATTTTAACTAGAATTTTATCTCCCTTTTTCAACCAAAAAATCTGAAATTTCCTAGGAGATTTTCCCTCCAAAAATTCGGCCACATTTAGGATAAGGGAGAATCAAAATTCCACTAGGATTTTCAAGCTTGAATCTTATCTCAACCTTATCCAAAATAACCGAATTTTCCTAGGAGATTTCCTCCATAATTTCGGCCACTTTTCAGGGAAGGAGAGAATCCAAATTCAACTAGGATTGAAACTTGAATTTTTCCCTTGAACCTTATCCACAAAAACCGAAATTCCATTGAGGATTATCCTCAAAATTTCGTCCATAATTTGTTAGGATTTGGATTCAAAATTCAAGTAGGATTCTAGCAAGATTATCCTCTCCAAATCCAACTCAAATTCGAATTTCAAACCTTGTGGATTTTCCACAACAAATTCGAATCCCACTTGGACTATGATTCAAAATTCGAATTTCAAATTTCAAATTCGAATTTCAAATTCAAATTTCAAACTCAAAATTCAAATTTCAAATTTCAAATTTCAAAATTCAAATTTCAAAATCTACAGAACGGTTGTGTTTCTTCTCATGGATAATTTTCTACAACTCCAATCCAATCTCAAATAAAATCATGGCAACTTTATTTAGAGTTCGAATAATTGTGTACTCTATTATCCAAAACAAAATCTGAATCCAACCGGAGAGAATCTTGTCTACCATCCGAATCCTGTGTCATCACCATCCATGCATAATAAACTAGCCAATAGCATACACAAATCAATTTGCCAAACGTTAAGGAATTATGTGGAGCTAGTAGAGGGACGGATTGGACATATATAATCGGGCTCCCGCAAATCCATATGATCATCATTCTTTACCGAACAACTCAATCATATGATCACTAGTTTCAGAGTCACACCACTATAAATTTGAAACTGAACGACCCAAGGCCTTGTCCATTTTCACATTCAGTATAATACCTTAAGCGGATACCTTTAACTCCTTAGAGTTATGATTCCGATATCTGCAAACGAACCCTTCATCATATACAAGTCATGCACCCAATGAACCGGTCTATAAGCTTACTACCTCTGAGACGCTTTAGTCATTGGAACATCAAAGTACACAAGTCATATACATGAAGTAGTTCATTTACTCAGGATTAAGGTTATTGCACAATGAACGTCAAAAGCAGATTGATCTACTCATAGCGGACTACGTAGATCAATCACGCTTTAGTCCCGGTCTAATATGTCACCACCAAGCAACATATCTATGTCTCTACTTGGGAGTCCGGCTCCAGACAGTCAAGACAAACCGTCCCCTCCAAGACTTTAGATAACATAATAGTCTTAACATGAGTTAGATGCTCGGTCTAACCCCATAGACTACAGACCATAGTTTAGACCGCTAACTTTAGAACATTGTCTTCTCGCATACAAAAGTCCATTGCATGCATCGTTCTAATAGTTTTAACACAAGAAGTCAGTGAGCCATATTTGCTTACATTTACTTTAACATGTAAATAAGACGAGGACAGATAGCAATGTAATGAATAACCTCTATATATAATTTTATTATCCAGTTCAAAATGAATACATCAAAATGTCTCTAATGCTTAGGGCATTTCCTAACAATCTCCCACTTGCCCTAAGCCAGTAGATGTGCCATGTTATGCATCCCCATCACCCCTACATGCCTCTCAAAGCTTCTAGCCACCAAAGTCTTAGTAAAGGGATCGGCGATGTTGTCCTCGGACGTGATCTTACACACATCTACTTGTCCTGTCTCCACATGCCCTCTAATAATATGATATCTCCGATCGATGTGCTTGGTCCTCTTGTGGTGTCGAGATTCCCTTGTGTTGGCAATAGCCCCTGTTTTATCACAGTAAAGGGTGATAGGCTTGTCAACACCTGGAATGACCTCAAGGTCTCTAAAGAACTTGCGGAGCCAAACCGCTTCTTTAGATGCCTCAGCCGCAGCCACATACTCAGCCTCCATAGTAGAGTCAGCTGTGCTGCCCTGCTTTACACTCCTCCACACAATGGCGCCTCCTCCGAGTATAAACACTGATCCAGATGTCGATTTCCTCGAATCCTTACAAGTCTGGAAGTCTGAGTCCGTGTATCCTACGGGTGTTAGGTCCCCTCCAGAATACACCAGCATATAATCCCTCGTTCTCTTAAGAAACTTGAGTATATGCTTTACAGCTTGGTAGTGCTTGGTTCCAGGATTTGCTTGATATCGACTCACCATACCTACTGCAAAACATATATCTGGGCGAGTGCAAAGCATAGCGTATATAAGGCTACCCACAGCGGATGCATAAGGGACCTTACTCATATGCTCTCTTTCTTCCGATGTCTTGGGACAGTCATCCAATGAAAGAGTTAGACCGACAATAGAAGGTTGTGAGCCTTTCTTTGCCTCTTGCATTGCATATTTATCAATTATTTTATCTATGTATGAAGCTTGGGATAACGCTATCATTTTGTTCTTTCGATCTCTGAAGAGACGAATGCCTAGAACATAATTAGCTTCTCCCAGGTCTTTCATGTCAAACTATTGGTGTAACCAAAGCTTGACCAATGATAAGTTCCCTACATCATTTCCAATGAGTAGTATATCATCGACATAGAGTATCAGAAAGACCACTTTTTCATCCTTAATACGTTTATAAACAAAGGGTTCATCAACGTTCTGCTCAAAACCAAATGTCTTAGTTGCTTAATCAAACCACTGGTTCCATGAGCAGGATGCTTGCTTTAATCCATAAATGGATCTAAGCAACTTGCAGACTTTCCTTTCTTGGCCTTTCGCTACGAACCCTTCGGGTTGTATCATATAGATACACTCTTCAAGATGGCCATTTAAGAATGCCGTCTTGACATCCATTTGTCAGATCTCGTAATCGAGAGCCGCAGCAATGGACAGAAGAATACGGATAGACTTCAGCATAGCAACAGGTGAAAAGGTTTCATCGTAATCGATTCCAGCCTTTTGCGTGTATCCCTTTGCAACCAGTCTTGCTTCAAAAGTTTCCACTCTCCCTTCCGCATCCTTCTTTCTTTTGCAGACCCATTTGCATCCAATGGGCTTTATCCCATCCGGCAAATCTACAAGTTCCCAAACAGAGTTGGATTTCATAGAATCCATCTCATTGTTCATAGCCTGTTTCCAAGATTTAGAATCAACATCATTTACAACTTCATCATAAGTGACCGGATCATCCTCATGCTCATGAGCCTCGGCCTGGTATACCTCAGCATCATACATGAAGAAATTAGGTTTCTTCGAAACCCTCCCACTACGACGAGGCACCCTAAATTGTTGATCGTCTGCAGGTCTTTCACTGGAATTCGGACTTGCGTCCAACACCGAAATCCGTAGAGCAGTTCTTTCACCCAATAACTCCTCTAGCACCACTTTGCTTCGAGGCTTAAAGTCATTCATGTGACTTTCCTCCAAGAATGTCGCATGGGTTGAGACAATGACCTTTTGTTCCTTCGGGTTATAGAACAGACCTCCTTTAGTTCCTTTTGGATACTTTACAAACATACACAATTCTGATCTTGATTCCAACTTCTTCACATCCCCATCCAGTACATGCACCGAGCAGCCCTATATTCTCATATGTCCAAGGGAGGGCTTCCTGCCACGCCACAATTCATACGGAGTTCTGAGAATTGATTTGCTTGGAATCTGGTTCAGAATATAGCACGCCGTTTGTAAAGCATATCCCCAAAATGATAATGGCAGCTTTGAATAACTCATCATGGACCGTACCATATCCAATAAGGTTCTGTTTCTCCTTTCGGCTACACCATTCTGTTATGGAGTACCAGGTGTAGTCAATTGGGATAATATCCCATTCTCTACTAGATGTCCTAGTAATTCGTCGGAGAGATATTCGCCACCTCGATCAGATCGAAGTGTCTTTTTAGATTTATCCAATTGCTTTTCCACTTCCGCACGATACTCTTTGAACTTGTCAAGGGTTTCGCTCTTGCAGTGCATCAGATACACATATCCATACCTCGAGTAATCATCTATAAAAGAGACATAATACTTAAACCCTCCTCATGCTGTGACGTTCATGGGGCCACATACGTCAGTATGCACAACTTCTAAGAGCTCTTGAGCCCTTGTACCCTTAGCTCAAAAAGACCTCTTACTCATTTTACCCTCTAGACAAGACTCACATTGGGGAAGTCGTACCTCCTCCAGAGATTCTAGAGGACCGTCTTTCACCAATCTTTGAATCCTATCCTGATTAATATGTTCAAGTCTTAAATGCCCAAGATACGCCTTGTTAGAGTGAGAAACTTTCAACCTTTTAGAGTTATCAATTAATTCAGTGTCAAGCAGTGAGTACATCATTGGTTTGATCAAATATAGGTTTCCATCCATTCATCCAGAACAGATAAAAGACTTATTTCTATGAATATCAACTCTTTTACTAAAAGAAACTGAATAAGAATCCTTTATTAAACAAGCTACCGATATAAGGTTCCTCCTAAAATTAGGAACATAAAAACAGTCTTTCAATAAAATAAACCTAAATTGATCAAAGTAAAAGTAAACATCTCCCACTGCCGCAGCCACCACAAAGCTACCATCTCCAGTTCGTAACGAGAGGCTCCTATCATGTAGACTTCTCGTTTCCACGAACCCCTCCATAGAAACACAAACATGATTAGTGGCGCCCGAATTAATGACCCAAGCGTCTTTCGATTCTTCCCCCAAACACGCTTCCAAGTAATGAAGTTCCTTACCTTCCTTGCCCTTGGCTGCTAGGAATTCCCGGCAAGCCTTCTTAATGTGACCTACCTTCCCACAATGGAAGCATTTGGACTTTTTAGGGTTATTTGGCTTCTTGTTCTTCTTCTTCTTCTTCCCGTCCGAGAAAGGTGGATTAGAAGAACTAGAAGCCAGTTGCTTCTTATTTGGCCTCTTCCCCTTCCGTGAGGGATTGGAAGATTCCGTCAAATTGGCCTCTCCTTTAGGTCGGACCACATCCTCATCCCTGATCATCCGCTTATAAGCCCGTAGTTGGTTCATGAGCTCGGTTAGTCCTAACTCCTTTGTCACCAGATTGTATGCGGCCTTAAACCCCACAAAATCTTTAGACAGAGTCTTGAACACCATCTCGATCTGGGTGTTGTAGTCCAACTCAGCACCATTCTCGGCAGCCTCGACGAAGAATCCCATTAGAGTGATCATATGCCCCTTCACCGGAGTACCCGCCTTTTGCTTAGAGTTCATAATACTGGTGATAGTGAACTGTCGAGCCAATTTTTCTTGGCCTCCGAACATGTCCTCCAGATTTTCCATGATCTCCCCAGCAACTTGATAAGTCTCATGCTGCTTTTGTAAAGCACTTGTCATGCTAGCAAGGATGTAGCATCGAGCTATCTCATTGGGTTCTCTCCAACGATTATAGGCAACCGGGACCTCCTCAAGTGGTGTGTCAGGTTTGGGCCCAGGTAGACATGGTTCGTCCAGTACGAACTTGTGTCTCTCGCAGCTGAGAACTATTAATAGATTTCTTTTTCAATTTTTATAATTATCGCCATTTAGCTTATTTTTAGTAAGTATCGAAATGAGGGGTGTCGGTGACATTTTGAACTGAAATAAAATTATACTAGACATCATTACAAAGCCCAAGCAAATATACAGATAATTTAGCAAATATAACATACAAGTATGTTTCTACACAAAACTTGAAAAACATGTAGCATTGCAACGGTAATTCTCAGCACCTATTGCCCCAAGCCACCGAGGGGTGGTCATGGAAACAAATAGCCGGAACATGGACCCCATCCAATTAATATATGTTGCCTTAAATCCTCCAAGGTTAAGACATATATTAATAACTGCTTATTTGGCCACCAGTTTATTTAACAGAGCTTCTAGGGAAGGTTAATAACTAAACGAATCTTGAGTGTATAACCATTGTTTACATAGCCCGATCCACGTCCTACCAAGCCACCGAGGGGTGGTCATGAATAGGATCGTACCCGAACACGTTTTCCACATAGGAGATCCAATCTAGTATACCGGCGGTGGTAAACACCTACCGAGGGGTGTGGTCAGGGCAGAACTGACGCGAGGCGTTACCATGCTTTCACATATGGATCAACAATGGAAGCCGTGGGTTTTGTTTGAAACCCTCTCCCACTCAATATTTTGAAAAACATGCAAGTTTTGACAAATTATGTATGATCAATATAGTATGAGCGGCACTCAATTATCCTATATGAGATGTTATCCAATATGCATATAAAACATCCATCAATACATATTTATAAATCTATGACACGTCACAGAAAAAATAATTGACAGAATAACCAAGCCATGGTTCCATCCTAGAACAAAGAAAATAAAGATTACAAAATTTCATCCAAAGCATTCTTTGGGTCTTGAATTTTGTTCCGTCTTCTTGTATCCATCTTTATGTAGCCTCTCCATTTATTTCTCATTCCAAAAATTATTTAAAATTTAAATCTCCAAAAATTTAAATTTCAAATTCAAATTCCAAATTCGAATTTCAAATTTAAATTTCAAATTTAAATTTTAAACAATTTTAAACATCATGTGTAATAATATGCAATTTCAAAAAATATCAAATTTTCAATTGCATATTTTTAAACATGATTTAAAAATAAATCTCAAATTTAAAAATCAAAATTTTTCGATTTTTCAATCGTCGCACCACCACCCCCGAAGGCGGCAGCCGCCGTGGTCAGCCACCAGCCCCAAAGGGGCTGGCAGCCCACGGCTGCCCCCTATGTGCTGCCTTGCCGGGCTGCAGGCCAAGCCTGCAGTGCCAGGCTATACGCCCAGGCTAGGCGCAGCAGCTGGCAAGCTGCACGCCCAGGCTGTGGCCAGCCTTGGGCAGGCCACGGCCACCCTCGGCTGCAGGCCAAGCCTGCGGCCGTGGGTGGTGTTGGTCTGCACAGGGGCTGCCGCAGCCCCATCGTGCCCGAGGGCAGGGGCTGCAGCCCCACCAAGGCCCGTCGGCCTATCCCGAGGGGTCGTGTCTCGATTTTCGCATCATATTCCAATTTACCTATTAGGATCTCCAAAAATTAATTTGAATCCCAATAAAATTGAAATTTTCCACACAATCAAGATTTCAACCTTTAAATCAAATTTAACTTTTGGGAAAAAATAAATTACAGTCTTCAATCTTCAATCTCCTCCAAGAATAATTACATAAAATTTCCTAACCCGTTTCCGGTATACAAAAATTCTAACCATAAAAATTCTAAGAGACAAAAATTAAAATCCATGGGAAAATTACAGTGTTAATAAACTACTCCCATGGTTACATAAAAATTCCTAGATACAATTTTTCTAAATCGTAAGGAACCATAATCGATATCAACAAGCATACTTATAATAATTCCAAAAATTAAAATAACCACATACTTTATACATAATCCATGATAACAACATAAAGGAACCCTAGAATGCCACTCCCTAAATATCAAATCCATACATATATAAAAAGACTAAGTAATTGTCTAATTTATGTACATGGCATAGTCATGAGATGGCTCTGATACCAATTGTAGGAAAATAAATCAATAAAAATGTATCAGAGTGGCGCAGCGGAACAATAAAAATTTTTAGATCGTTAAATGTCTCATGATGCCATATACAATAAACCAACAACAATTTAAACTCATACCTCAAGGACGCCAATCTTGCAGGAGGAGAATGACCGGAGGCTTCAACCAACTAGCCTTCTCTACTATTCTCCAATTCCCGAATGGCTGAGTGTGTGTGCACTCTGAACCTCGATCGGTATGCTAGCACTGCTAGTCTTCTTCCTACCACCCTGATCTCTAAAGAACTTATTGTCACGATGAGCTATGCAACAATAAGCCTGCTCACCTGAGAGTCTGTGGTCTGAGAGAACTGGAGTGCCAGGACCTCTATTTATAGACCTGCATGAGTTGATTCTCTGAATTCAAATTGGATTAGGAAAAGATATTCTCCCTTATCCATATCCATAAAATATGAATTTTCCACGGGAAAATCCCAACAATAAAATTCGGTTTATTTAGGATAAATCCAATCCAAATCTAAACAAGATTTTAACTAGAATTTTATCTCCCTTTTTCAACCAAAAAATCTGAAATTTCCTAGGAGATTTTCCCTCCAAAAATTCGGCCACATTTAGGATAAGGGAGAATCAAAATTCCACTAGGATTTTCAAGCTTGAATCTTATCTCAACCTTATCCAAAATAACTGAATTTTCCTAGAAGATTTCTTCCATAATTTCGGCCACTTTTCAAGGAAGGAGAGAATCCAAATTCAACTAGGATTGAAACTTGAATTTTTCCCTTGAACCTCATCCACAAAAACCAAAATTCCATTGAGGATTATCCTCAAAATTTCGTCCATAATTTGTTAGGATTTAGATTCAAAATTCAAGTAGGATTCTAACAAGATTATCCTCCCCAAATCCAACTCAAATTCGAATTTCAAACCTTGTGGATTTTCCACAATAAATTCGAATCCCACTTGGACTGTGATTCAAAATTTGAATTTCAAATTTAAATTTCAAATTCAAATTTCAAATTCAAATTTCAAATTCAAATTTCAAAATTCAAATTTCAAAATCCACAAAACGGTTGTGTTTCAAATTCTTGTTCTCATGGATAATTTTCTACAACTCCAATCCAATCTCAAATAAAATCATGGCAACTTTATTTGGAGTTTGAATAATTGTGTACTCTATTATCCAAAACAAAATTTGAATCCAACCGGAGAGAATCTTGTCTGCCATCCTAATCCTGTGTCATCACCATCCATGCATAATAAACTACCCAATAGCATACACAAATCAATTTGCCAAATGTTAAGGAATTATGTGGAGCTAGTAGAGGGACTGATTGGACATATATAATCGGCCTCCGGCAAATCCATATGATCATCATTCTTTACCGAACAACTCAATCATATGATCACTAGTTTCAGAGTCACACCACTATAAACCTGAAACTGAACTCCCAATTATATACCGTATTACGTAAGCCTGTGACGAGCTACTATCCAATGACCTTGTCATATATGCAAAACCCTCATATGATATCCATGATCAGCCTTAGGTCAAAGTCCGTTTAATCCTACTGATCAGGCTATCTTAAAGTTCCATTATACTACCGAATTAAGAAAATGATTATTCACCATATGTGAATAAGAAGTCATCCGCCCAGCAGACGACCCAAGGCCTTGTCCATTTTCACATTCAGTATAATGCCTTTAAGAGGATACCTTTAACTCCTTAGAGCTATGATTCTGATATTTGCAAACAAACCCTTCATCGTATACAAGTCATGCACCCAACGAACCGGTCTATAAGCTTACTACCTCTGAGACGCTTTAGTCATTGGAACATCAAAGTACACAAGTCATATACATGAAGTAGTTCATTTACTCAGGATTAAGGTTATTGCACAATGAACGTCAAAAGCAGATTGATCCACTCATAGCGGACTACGTAGATCAATCACGCTTTAGTCCTGGTCTAATATGTCACCACCAAGTAACATATCTATGTCTCTACTTGGGAGTCCAGCTCCAGACAGTCAAGACAAACAGTCCCCTCCAAGGCTTTAGGCAACATAATAGTCTTAACATGAGTTAGATGCTCGGTCTAATCCCATAGACTACAGACCATAGTTTAGACCGCTAACTTTAGAACATTGTCTTCTCGCATACAAAAGTCCATTGCATGCAACATTCTAATAATTTTAACACAAGTAGTTAGTGAGCCATATTTGCTTACATTTACTTTAACATGTAAATAAGATGAGGACAGATAGCAATGTAATGAATAACCTCTATATATAATTTTATTATCCAGTTCAAAATGAATACATCAAAATGTCTCTAATTCTTAGGGCATTTCCTAACACTAACAGTTTTAACACAAGCAGTCAGTGAGCTATATTTGCTTACATTTACTTTAACATGTAAACAGAATGAGGACAAACAGCAATGTAATGAATAACCTCTATCTATAATTTTATTATCTAGTTCGAAATAAATACAACAAAATGTCTCTAATGCTTAGGGCATTTCCTAGCAGGAGCCTGATCGCAGTCCTCATTGTCTTCAGGTACCTCGGGCTGGTGTGCGGCCATGAACTCTTCGTCGGTCGGTTAGGGTGCTGCATCCGCTGGGTCACCCTCCGCATTAGTTGTTGCTGCAAAGCCTTCACCAGGTGCAAGTTGAGTGCCACTCTCTCAGCTTCTATTATATCTTGAGTAAGGCACCTCAAATCCTCATGTGGCAGAGGGTAGGGAACAAGGTCCCTGACGTACCATGGTGTCCCTCTCCATAACAGGTCGACTATCTCTAAAAAAGGTGTATCCTGAGGAATATGAGCTAACATGGCATCCAGGAACCTTTGGCAATAGTGCGCTATGGTCTCTCCTTCATAGATATCCCAAATGCCAGAGAGGACCTGGTATCACCTCTCATACATATCATCCCATATATCTCTGTCTCGGTTTGTGCAACGCTATCACAGAGGTCGCGGTAGAACTTGGCCCATTGCACCAGATGGCTAATCCTATGCTGTTCATTCCACCAGGTCAGCACTGGTCCTTCTAGTCTGCTGTTGGCCAAGATCACCTGTAGATGTGGTGGAATATGGCATGCTTCGAAGATGACCTCCAAGAAGTGAATCTACTATGGAAGCTCGCTTAAGTGATGATCATCATACATGTCTGGTCGCATGGTGGCAAAAGCTAGGCTCGCCTGATAGTCTTCTTGTACTTGGTAGGGGTCAATTGGCACGGCTATTATCTCCTATTATAATTCAAGCGTCAACTTATATACTAAACATTGAAAAATAAAAGCTAACTTACTTGGACAGATGAGGCAGACATACGGTGATATGAGATAAGGTGGCAAGATACTGCTCTGATACTAACTGTGACGTCCCATGCCCTTAGTGGCCCGAATCATCAATAAAAACTACTACTTGTACTTTATCTTTAAACTGATACTTATACTTTTTCACAAACCATTAGTACTTACTTAATATGATATCATAATTTTAGAGATTTTTTTATACGCGTACGTATTTACTATTCATGTACGTATACTATTAAAAATACGAAAACTACATCATAGGGAGTTCAATATACATACACACTTATAGTACTATTTAACTATTTACTATTCAGAAATACTATTCAAAATATACCGTTTAACTATACTATTCAAAAATACTATCACTATTCATAAAATACTGTTTACTTAAATTGTGTGAAAGAATACTCGCGGTGTATCCATAACCTCACCTCACATCTGCCTCCACCGCCGTCATCGCCCATTGTTATTTATACCATAGGATGCTTACCTACAGCATGAACACAGACCATGAGCTTTATTGCCTAGTAAGTACAACATATTAACCCCAAAACATGTTTAAAAACTTAGTACATACTTAAAATCTTATAAGCATGTCATAAATCAACATATACCACTTATACATAGCACATACCAGATCATCACATATCATGTTATTGAATACAACTTCACGTACTTTATGCATAGTAGATTCATCATGTACTGAATGCATCTTATGATAACTAGAAGCATAGTGAACTATAACTAATACCTACTGTGATCAATGCATGATCCAGTTATGTTCATTTATGCTTAAATGTTCTCTTTCTTTCTCTTGTCTACTTAGGGCCCGTGTGTCAATACCGTATATGCGCAGACTGTCGGTAATGCCCGTGGTCCCAAAAAAAAAAAAAAGCCAAAGAGCCATCAATAGATACTCAACTTTGCTTTAACTTACTTTAACTTGAAAACCTCTTCAATTGAAAAGGCCGGTACGACACGCTTACTATTTTCCATCTTGTTTATCTGTTCTAGCTATATGCTTCTCTAAGCTGTCCCTAATCCTACGCGGTAAGGATATATGGCATCTAATTTGTTCTTTCATCAATCTACTCGATTGTGAAACTATATGCTCTTATGTATGCTGTGCAACATCGTGTGCATGATAGGCATACGTACTTAACATACTATAAAAACATCATTTTAAATTCATTTCATTCATGCTATAGGCAGAGTTGTACTTACTTAGTTTGCATGTAAACTCGTACTCTCACCTCAGTCAACTTACAGGTAACTACCTGTCATCATAACATTTCTCATCAATAATTTTGCTGAGTCACTAATACTGTAAGTGACAAAAGTAGATAAAATCGTTTGGTACCGATTGCCATCGGTACAACTTGCTCTCTTTATGTGGTTAATTAATTTATTACCCAATAAATTAATTACTGTCGTTTTTTAGGTCACTATTTCCGTTAGTGGCTATAACTTGTATTTCTATGTGGTACCGAGGCCCATCGATACCCTATTGGCCTACTTTGGGGATTTTGTGTCTAACTTCTATCGTGTTTGATTAAGTTTGTTTGCTTGACAATTTAATCATCGTTCCTCATAATATTGATCAAAACAAGGTCCTTGACTAGTTTGCCGGCCAGTTAACTAACCGGTTACCTCACGTGTCGTTAACTCTGTAGCCTACCAAGTTACTATGCATAAACTTGGTTTAGTAACCGACCATGTTACTTCCCTTGTTTGGGTGTGGTGGCCTACCAGGCTACTCTTGCTTATGTGGTAGACTACCAGGCTACTATGGCTTGTTTGATGTGGTAGCCTACCGGGCTACCCACACTGTTCTGGTTATTTAAGAAAATTGTTTTTGGTTGTCTTACAAAATTCTTGGGAAAATTCTTTATTTTGAAATCATCCCCTTCCCACCCTATTGAAGGTGGGAGACATTTTTATGAAAACCATTTTTATTTTTAAAGAGTTAAAATACATTTTGGGTGTTGCATTTTAAGGGTGGTTTTTGAACCATTTCTGAAAACTGTTTTGAAACTTAATTGAAACTACTTTGTTTGTAAATTTGGCGAACATGAAATTTTTCGTTCTCGACGAGATGAACAATTTTCGTGTTCACCTCGAAACTTAAATCTAACTCTAACAGCTCCTAAACTCATTGAACCCGTGGCCAATGTGCCCAGTTTTTGTAAAAATTCTAGTTTTACGTCATTTTAAAAACAGATCTATTTGAAGCTCAAAATGACCAGATTTTTAAAAATGCATGGGTTGTCTTAAACATTTAGAAGTGTTCTACAACTTTTGTGTTAAGTCTGAGATCCGGTTCGGACTCTAAGTGGTCCATTTTTAACAAAACCTGAGACTAATTCTGGGTTTAGATTTTCAATCTTAGTTTTGGACACCGAATGAAAACCACTCAAAAAACCTATAGTAGCTTCATTTTTGGAAAACCTATTTGATGCAAAAATGACCGTATCAAAATTTTCTTAAAACTCTATGTTTTATCAAATGCCAAATTCGGAACCTAAGGGAGTCAAAATGGCCAAAATCCGTGGCCTTTTTCTGGGGACAGATTGTGTCTAGCCACTAAAAATGTTCATGCTCACATATGCACACATCCATTTGTAAAAATAATATAAACCACAACCACAACCATATAACTTAAAATTGGAAAACTAAGGGCTCAAAATAAACTTATTACAACCCATGTGCATAAACAAATACGCATAAATTCCTTAATCAAAATCTTAAAATCAACTAACCACAAAAAGGAGGGTTTTCGGTTTTTACCTCTTGTGTTTTGAACCGGGCACAAACTTGAGTCAAGGCTTGAGTGACTAAGTGGCCATGGGAAACCAAGGAGTATTGTGGTTGGTTTATGCTAGTAAAACACCAAAAATATTTCCCTTAATATCAACTCAAAACCATTACTAAAAACTACAAGGTTTGGATTCTAAAAGCTTACCCTTGATGCACTTGAAATGGCTTGGATTGAATCCTCCTAACACAAGCTTGTGAGGGCTGATTTTTTGGTAAATTTTGGCTGTGTTTTTGGCTTGAAAAATAGAGGGTTTTGGGGCTTAGGAGCAGTCGGCAGTAGCAAGAGAAAGAAGGAGAGAATGGGTTGTGTTTTTGGAGGTGTGAAAATGAAAGACTAGAACCTAAAGCCTTTCTCACCCTTTTATAGACAAACCTAAGCAATCATTAACCAAACCTAAGTTCACTTGATCAAGCTATTCCTAAGCTAATTTGGGGACAAAAATCTGCCCCATTCAGCCACACAATAGCCGAGGGACCTATAGCCATTAAGGAGGGGAAGAATTAAAAATTTTTGTTTAATGGCATGTGATGGAATGGTGACATTTTTTAATCCATGTACCATAACTTACCCCTTTTTTTTATTCTTGCTTTTTGGGGTTATTTTGCAGCTGAAAATAGCTAGTTTCCAGCCAAGGCTCGCAGTTTTTGAGGCAAAAAATTCATCTGCATTTGCCTTTAATTGCAGTCTAATTTTCTACCATGGTGTCCGGTCCTTTATTAATAGTATTCTAATTTTTATCCGAAAATCAGATTTTCTGAATTTGATTTTCACACTGATGATTTTTAGTTTGTTTATACTGCCTAAGAGCCGTTCTACACCAATTTACTATTCATTTCCTATATTACGGTTGTGTCTACACTGTGTTGTACTTGCACACGTATATCGAGGTATTTTTGCATAAAATTTTCAACATAGTCTCTCTTGACTAATTCGGATACGATGATTTCATTTTTATTAGTTTTATGTCTGTCTGGGGTTGTCTGGACTAGTTTTTGAGATCTGTGTGACCCCCCTCAAAAAACGTGTCAGGTGCCCGATTGACTAATTTGGGCATTCTGAGTCTAAATATATCAGTTTCGAGGCGAGATAAGGTCGTCTTGACCCTCTTCTCGATACTGCAATCTCTCAGACAAAAATTCATGTTTTGTGCCCAATTGACCAAATTAGGCCTACTGACTATGAATATATCAGTTTTAAGTCAAATTGAGGCCGTCTTGGCCAGTAACTTAACACTACGTTTTTTTACTATTCACTATTCATAGTTTTCTATCTAACTGACTAGTCAGAGCGTTCTAGATGAGAAGAGGTCATCTGGACCATTTTTTCGATAGCGTACCCTTGCTAGGGTTATTTACTACTGTTGTGCTCAGATGTTCGGTCTGAGCGTTCTAGCAATCTGTTCACCAGTCTTGTGTCAAGAAATGGTCATCCAGACCAGTTTCCTGACACTGCGCATCTCATACACTTATACACATATTAGAGTGGACCATATTCATTGTTGGTTACCCCCTTTCATGGTATGAATAGTAATAAACAGTACCATACCTATTTAGTCTATTCAACTAGAAATCATACTGTATTTTTTTTTCAACTTAATTAGTCATGACATAGTAATTATGTTTCATGCATTTTGAGAGTCTGTATAGCAGCTCGCTGCTCATTACACAACCTTTCTCACATATACAGTCCGATCGGTATACGGCTTCTTATACGGCCGTGTACCTGATCATGTTCTGTGAATTTACACTAAATGGCATCAAATTATTTCTCAATTTCTCATTATATGAAAATCAAGTTATAGGAATAGGGCGGTCCTTACACACATAGTGGACAAGACCTAAGAGGCTGAGACAGGACTGACAACATACCAGTAGTAAAGGAATTCACAGAAGTATTCCAAAAAGATCTCCCAAGACTTCCGCCAGAGTGTGAGATATCATTTGAGATTGAGCTGTTACCAGGATCAGCCCCCATCTCTAAGGCCCCCTATAGAATGGCCCTGGCAGAGTTAAAGGAGCTACGGACTTAGTTGAAGGATCTGATGGACAAAGACTTCATCCAACAAAGCTATTTGCCGTGGAAAGCAGTTATTTTGTTTGTAAAGAAGAAGGACGGAACGATGAGGATGTGCATAGACTACTGGGAGTTGAACAAGATCACGATAAAGAACGAGTATCCGTTGCCACAGATCGACAATCTATTCGACCAGCTCTGAGGCGCTACCGTATTTTCAAAGATTGACTTATGTTTCGTGTATCACTAGTTGCGAATAAGGGATGCAGACATACCTAAGACAGCCTTCTAAACGTCATATAGGCATTACAAGTTCCTTGTTATGTCATTTGGACTGACGAATGCATCTACAGCCTTCATGGATCTAATGAACCGAGTGTTCAAGGAATTCTTAGACAAGTTTGTTATTATGTTTATCGATAACATACTTATATATTCTAAGACAAAGGAGGAGCATCTAAGGCTCTTCCTGCTCAAGCTAAAGGAGCATCAGCTGTATGCTAAATTTTCCAAGTGTAAATTTTGAATGGGGAAGGTCCACTTCCTTGGTCAAGTGGTCTCCAAGGAAGGAGAATTAGTAGACCTAGCAAAGGTTAAAGCAGTTAATGATTGACCAACTCCGAAGAACGTAATAGAAATTTGTAGTTTCCTAGGACTAGTAGGTTATTATCGACGCTTCATTGAAGGTTTCTCGAAGTTAGCCACACCACTCACAGCGCTAACCAAGAAGGAAAATAAGTACGAGTGGACTAAGAAGTGTGAGAAGAGCTTTCTAGGACCTAAATTGGAGACTCATGAGCGCTCTGATTCTGACTATTCCAAAAGCTAGGAAAGGAAATTTTATGATTTACAATGACGCCTCTAAGACCAGACTAGGTGCCGTGTTGACGCAAAATGGTAAAGTGGTCACATATGCTTCGCGACAACTCAAGAACCACGAAAGGAACTACTTGACACATGACCTGGAGCTGGCAGCGGTCGTTTTTGCACTTAAAATATGGAGGCACTACTTATATGGCATCAAATGCAAGATTTACACGGACCACCAGAGCCTTAAATATATCTTCACGCATAATGAGCTTAACATGAGGCAGAGAAGATGGCTGAAACTGGTGAAGGATTATGATTGTGAAATCCTATATCATCCAGGGAAAGCCAATAAGGTGGCCGATACATTAAGTAGAAAGCATAACTTGTCACTTATGGTTGTCCATGCCTTGCCAGAAGCACTGTAAAAGGAGTTACAGAGCAGCGAGATCGAGCTTTTAACAGGGAGGTTATCTGAAATGACCCTCCAGTTGACGCTCCTAGAAGAAATTAAAGCTGACCAAGACCTGATTCAACCGTAATCAAGCTCAAAAAGGAGGCAACGGAGGATCAGAGTTCAGAGTTTCAAGTCTCTAAGGATGGCATCCTCTATTTCAGAGATAGAATGTGTGTCCCAAAGGATGAAGAACTTAGGAAAAAGATCCTTTTGAAAGCCCATGACACGCCATACTCCATACATTCAGGGGAAAATAAGATGTACCAGGACTTAAAAGAGAGCTTTTGGTGGCCGGTAATGAAAAACAACATTGCCAAATTTGCTGTAAAGTGCCTCACATGCCAGAAAATTAAAGTAAAACATCAGCGACCTAGCGGGGAACTACAGAAAATCGAGCTGCCCGAGTGGAAATGGGAGTAGATTATAATGGATTTCATGGTCGGATTGCCCAAAACATCAAGTAGCAATGATGTAATCTGGGTAATCATGGACCGACTAAATCGGCTCGATTTTTAGCCACGAAGCTGAGCTATTCAGTAGAGAAACTTACAGAAATGTACGTAGCTCAAATAGTAAGACTGCATGGTGTACTAAAATCGATCATCTCAGATCGCGACGAACGCTTCACTTCTAGGTTTCGACAAAGTGTTCAAGTTTCATTGGGAACCAAGTTGAAGTTCAGTGCAGCTTTCCATCCTCAGACTAATGGCCAGTCTGAGAGAACCATTCAGACGCTGGAGGATACGTTGAGAGCGTGTGTCCTAGATTTCAAAGGGAATTGGGACCAGAAGCTACTGTTAATAGAGTTCTCGTACAATAATAGCTATCATTCCTTGATCGGAATGGCGCCGTACGAGGCACTCTACGGAATGAAATGCAGATCTCCAGTGCATTAGCATGAAACTGGAGAGAAATAGCTTACCAGCATGGACTTCGTCAAGAATACAATAGAAGATATGAAGCTTATACGAGAGAGACTGGATACAGCTCATAGCCGCCAGAAGAGTTACATGGATAAACGATGAAGGCCTCTTGAATTTCAAGAAGGAGATTTATTTTTTCTTAAGGTGGCACCCATGAAAGGGGTGATGCACTTTGGGAAGAAAGGAAAGCTCAATCCTAGATATATAGGACCCTTCGAGATCCTCGAGAAGTTGGGAAGGTAGCCTATAGATTAGTGCTTCCTCCTGAACTAGCATCAATGCATAATGTCTTCCACGGCTTGATGTTAAAGAAGTACGTGCCATATAGTTCCCACGCATTAAGCCAAGAGCCGGTTAAAGTACATGCCAATCTAACCTATGAAGAAAAACCCATCCAAATTTTAGTCAGGGAAAATAAAGTCCTTAGGAATAAAGTGATTCCGCTTGTAAAAGTATTATGGCAGAACCATAACCTCGAAGAAGCTATATGGGAACGGGAAGAGGATATGAGAAGAGACTTCCCAAATTTATTCTAATTTTCAAGGATGAAAATTTTGTAAGGGGGGTAGGTTGTAAGGACTGCCCCATTCCTGTAACTTGATTTTCATATAATGAGAAATTGAGGAATAATTTGATGCCATTTAGTGCAAATTCGCTAGAACACGGTCAGGTACACGACCGTATAAGAAGCTGTGTACTAAGTGAATTGTGTATGTGAAAAAGGCCGTGTAATGAGCAGAGAGCCGCTATATAGACTCTCAAAATACATGAAACATAATTACTATGTCATGAGTAATTAAGTTAAAAAATACAGTATGATTTCCAGTTGAATAGACTAAACAGGTACAATACTATTTGTTACTATTTACATCGTAAAAGGGGGTAACGAACAATGAATCCGGTCCACCTTAATATGTGTATAAGTATATAAGATGTGCAGTGTAAAGAAACTGGTCTGGATGACTATTTCTTGACACAAGACTGGTGAACAGATTGCTAGAATACTCAGACCGAACATCTGAGCACAACAGCAGTAAATAACCCTAGCAAGGGTACGCTATCAAGAAAATGGTCTGGATGACCTCTTCTCGTCTAAAAACTGACAAAATCGTAGTCAGAACGCTCAGACTAGTCAGTTAGATAGAAAACTATGAATAATGAATTGTGGAAAAATGCAGTGTCAAGTTACTGGCCAAGACAACCTCAATTTGACTTAAAACTGATATATTCACAGTCAGCAGGCCCAATTTGGTCAATTAGGCACAAAACATGAATTTTTGTCTGAGAGATATGTAGTATCAAGAAGAGAGTCAAGACGACCTTGTCTCGCCCCGAAACTGATATATTTAGACTCAGAACACCCAAATTAGTCAATCAGGCACCAGATACATTTTTCGTGACAGGGTTATACAAATCCCAAAAACTGGTGCAAACAACTTTGGATGGACGAAAAACTGATAAAAATAAAATCAACACGTCTGAATTAGTTAAAAGAGACTGTGTTGAAAATTTCACACAAAAATACCTTGATATGTGTGTGTAAGTATAACACAGTGTAAACATAACCATAGTATAAGAAATAAATAGTAAATTAGTGTAGAATGGGCTCTTAGACAGTATAAACGGAGTACAAATCATTAGTATAAAAATCTGATTCACAAAATCTGATTTCTGGATGAAAATTAGAACACTGCCGAGAATGGACCAAACACCAAAGCAGAAAATTAGACTGCAACAAGAGGCAAATGCAGATAAGTTTTTGGCCTTAAAAACCATGAGCCTTGGCTAGAAACTAGCTATTTTCAGCTGCAAAATAACCCTAAAAAGTAAGAATAAAAAATGAGGTAAGTTATGACACATGGATTAAAAAATGTCACCATTCCATCGCATGCCATCAAACAAAAATTTTTAATTCTTCCCCTCCTAAATGGCCGTAGCTCCCTTGGCTGTTGTGTGGCTGAATGGGGTAGACTTTTGTCCCTAAATTAGCTTAGGAATAGCTTGATTAAGTAAGCTTAGGTTTGGTTAATGATTGCCTAGGCTTGTCTATAAAAGGGTGAGAAAGGCTTTAGGTTCTAGTCTTTTATTTTCACACCTCCAAAAACACAACCCATTCTCTCCTTCTTTCTCTTGCTACTGCCAATCGCCCCCAAGTCCCAAACCACCATTTTTCAAGCACAAAATTTTACCAAAAGTTTACGAAAAAAACCAACCTCTTCAAGCTTGTGTTAGGAGGAACCATTTTCAAGCCATTTCAAGTGCATCAAGGGTAAGCTTTTAGAATCCAAACCTTGCAGTTTTTAGTTATGGCTTTGAGTTGATATTAAGAGAAATATTTTTTGTGTTTTGCTAGCATAAAACTGACCCCCACACCTCCTTGGTCCACACGGCCACTTTGTTATTCAAGCCTTAGTTCAGATTCGTGCTTGGTTCAAAGCACAAGTGGTAAAAACTGAAAACCCTATCTTGTGGTTAGTTGATTTTAAGATTTTGATCAAAGGATTTATGTGTATTTGTTTATACACATGGGTTGTAATAAGTTTATTTTGAGACCTTAGCTTTCCATTTTTAAGTTTGTGATTGTGTGGTTGTGTTTACATCTTTTACGAATGGATGTGAGTATGTGTGGTGCATAAACATTTAGAAAAGTGGCTAAACACAATCTGTCCCCAGAAAAAGGCCACAAATTTTGGCCATTTTGACCTTCTTGGGGTCTGAATTTGGGATTTGATGAAACATGGAGTTTTAAAGAAATTTAGATATGGTCATTTTTACATCAAACAGCCTTTGGCCAAAAATGACATTATGATAGGTTTTTCGAGTGGTATTCATTCAGTGCCCAAAACTAGGACTAAAAATCTGAACCCAAAATTAGTCTCGAGTTTTGTTAAAAAAGGTCAACTTAGAGTTCGAACCAGACTTCAGGCTCAACGCAAAAGTTGTAGGTCTCGTCAAAATCTTTGAGACGACTTGTGTGTGTTTTAAAAATTTGGTCGTTTCGGGCCTCAAACAGAGCCGTTTTTAAAATGATGTAAAACTGGAATTTTTACAAAAAAACTAGGCACAATAGCCATGGGTTTAGTAAGATTAGGACCTGTTTGAGTTAGATTTGAGCTCTAAGGTGAACATGAGAATTGTTCATCTCGTCAAGGATGAAAATTTTCATGTTCACCAAATTTACAAACAAAGTCGTTTCGATTAAGTTTCAAAATAGTTTTCGAAAGTGGTTCAAAAACCACCTTTACTATGCAACATCAAAAATGTGTTTTACACACTTTAAAATAAAAATGTGGTTTTAATAAAACATCACCCACCTTCCAACGGTGTGGCAAGGGGATGGTTTTAAAACAAAGAATTTTCCTAAAAATTTTATAAGGCAACCAAAATGATTTTCTTAAAAAACCAAAACAATGTGAGTAGCCCGATAGGCCACCACACCCAAACAAGCGAAGTAACCCAATCAGTTACTACACCAAGTTTATACATAGTAACCTAGTAGGCTACAGAGTTAACGACACACAAGGTAACTGGTTAGTTGACTAGTCGATAAACCAGTCAAGGATCGTATTTTGAACAACACTGTGAGGAACGATGATTGATCTGTCAAGAAGATAATTAATCAAACACGATGGAAGTTAGATGCCAAATTCCCAAAGTAGGCTAATAGGGTACCAAAGGGCCTTGGTATCACATAAAAACACAAGTTATAGTCACTAACGAAAATAGTGACCGAAAGAATGACAGCAATTAATTTATTGGGTGATAAATTAATTACCCACATATAGAGAGCGAGTTAGTACCGACAGCAATCGATACCAACCAATTTTATTTGCTTTAGTCACTAACAGTATTATTGACTCAGTAAAGGTGTTAACGAGATACGCTATTGATAACATGTAGTAACCTGTAAGTTGATAAAGGCAAGAGTATATGTTGGCTTGTAAACTAGGTAAGTATAACTCCACCTACAGTATGAATAAAATGAATTTAAAATGATGTTTTTACAGTATGTTAAGTATGCCTATCATGCACGCGATGTTGCACAGCATACATAAGAGCATAGAGTTTCATAATCAAGTAGATTGATGAAAGAACAAGATAGATGCCATATATCCCTACCGCATAGTATTAGGGACAGCTTAGAAAAGCATATGCCTAGAATAGATAAACAAGACTGAATTTAGTAAGCGTGTCGTACAAGCCTTTTCAGTTAAAGAGGGTTTTTAAGTTAAAGCAAAGTTTTTTATTCTTTGATGGCTCTTCATGGGTGTTATTGACAGTCTGCACGCACATGGTACTGACACACGAGCCCTAAGTAGACAAGAGAAAGAAAAGGGCATTGAAACATAAATGAACATAATCGGATCATGCATGATTCACAGTATGCATTAGTCACAGTTCACTATGCTTCTAGCTACAGTAAGATACATTCAGTATGCGATGTTTCTGCTATGCATGTAGTATGTGAAGTTTTGTACTTAATGACATGATATGTGATGATCTGGTACGTGCTATGTATAAGTGGTATATGTTGATTTATGACATGCTTATATGATTTTAAGTATGTAATAAGTTTTAAAATGTTTTGCGATTAACATGTTGTACTTAATGGGTAATAAAGCTCACAGTGTGTGTTCATGCTGTAGGTAAGCATCCTATAGCTTAAACCCTAATGGGCGTTGACAGCAGCGGAGGCGGATGTGAGGTAAGGTTATGGATACACCGCGAGTATTCTTCCGCATAGTTTAAGTAAACGGTATTTTATGAATAGTGATAGTATTTTTGAATAGTATAGTTAAATGGTATATTTTGAACAGTATTTCTGAATAGTAAGTAGTTAAACATTATTATAAGTATGTATGTATAATTGAACTCCCTATGATGTAGTTTCTGTATTTTTAATAGTATACGTACGTGAATAGTAAATACGTATGCGTATAAAAAAAATATCCCTAAAATTATGATATCATATTATGTAACTATTAATAGTTTGCAAGAAAGTATAGGTATTAGTTTAAAGATAAAGTACAAGTAGCAGTTTTTAGTGACGGTTCGGGCCACTAAGGGCACAGGATGTCACAAGATGCTTGGTCTAACCCTATAAACTATGGACCACAGTTTATACTACTTACTTTAGAGTGTTATCTTCTCACATACAAAAGTCTATTGTATGCAACATTGTAATAGTTTAACATAAGCAGTCAATGAGCCATATTTACTTACATTTACTTTAATATATAAATAAAATGAAGATATATAGCAATGTAATGAATAACCTCTAAATATAATTTTATTATCTAGTTGAAAATAAATAAAATATATTTAAAATGTCTTTCCCGTTTAAAGCATTCCTAACAAGGCCATTTTAAGAAGTACTACAAGTATACCTAGTAGCCAAGGGCAAGGAAAGTAAGAATCTTCTTTGTTTGGTATGGTGTCCTCAACTTTGGTTAGACAAAACTATTACAATCAAGCTCCTCTATAGATTGAAATAGCTCGTGAACCTCATTGGGTTACCGAAAACTCACTTTTACTTTTAAACTCTCATTTTTAAGGGCACAAATTTTGCGTCATTTATAAAAAACGGTGTAATAAATAAAATTTTACTATGCTTGTCTTTTTGTAAGTACAAATATAATTTATATAAATATAAATTTCAATTCTTTATACAAAATACATCTTTTCTTTCTTCAAATCTCTCTTCAAAATGCTCAGTAGAAGACTGGTAGCAGGACCATATCCACAGTAGATTCCCTATCACTCAGGAATACGCAGATCTCGCAATCATCCATAACAATCTATTGGATAGGTTTCTTACCTACAACATGAACATACTGGTGAGCTACTAGCTTAGTAAATTCAAACATAAATACTAGAAATCATATAGATTCTAAATCATGAATAATAAATTTTACCGTCAATAGTACTATTCATCTTAAATAGTACTTTTGACTTTAATCGTGAATAGTAATGTTGACTTTGACCAGATAATATTCACGTCAACTTTGACTGAGAACACTCTACGTAAAGTTAGTGTCTATTATGCTCGGTCATGCTCTCTTATGGCTTTCATTTTGAATTTTTGGTTGTTATCTTCTTTATGTTCTGGTTTTAGGCCCCATCTTATCATTGGCCATACTGTTGTGTGCGCTGACTAGGAGGGACTCTGGGGAGTTACCCACTGGCTACTCCTCCATAGTCTGTCATGGCCTGTAGCCGATAAATAAAACCCCCACTCTACTGGAGGCTGGTACGCCAGCTTTGGTTTCATTACTATCTTTCTTATGGTTCCAACCGGGTGGCTTTATCATCACCTAATGGTTAGGAACACTTTAGTGCCTGTAGCACATTCATATTCTTTCATTTATGGTGTGCATTAAATTAATCACACTTTAGTGCCCGTAGCACAACTTCCATAGTGTACCTATAGTATATAACTTAGACTTATTAAGTTAATTATGTGTGTGTTAGATTAACCATGCTATAGTGCCCGTAGCACAGTCTCACATAATATACGTATAGTACATATACATAATAAGTAGATTCATGTTATAGACAAAAGGATGTCTGAACTTACTACAATTGTGCTAATGTCTACTTCCTGGAGTCTGTCGACGTTCCATCGTCGCTTTTAGGTTGACTCCTATAACAAAAATAATCCATGATTATTTTTCATATTTATTTTATGCTTAAAACATAGCAAAAATATGAAATTCCAAGTCCGGATCTCTAATGATTGACTTTAAGTTCTAACATCTCGGTTTTGACCTTTCTGCCAACTTTTGACAAAATTACCACTTTACCCCTATTCACTTTTTCACTGTAAATCTACTTTTCGTAGTCCTTGAACTCAATTTTAACCTTTACAATTTTATTTTAGCTATTCTAAGGTGCTTATGGTCCTTTCTGACTATTTTGGAAATTTTTAGTCAAGATGATCATTTTACCCCTGACGGGTCAATGGACCGTAAAAATTCCGTTTCAATGTTTTGGCTGAACTTTCTAAGCCCAAAAATCATAGAATAATTTTTCTTAGGCTTCGATATATTTTCACAGCATTATTTGCTGTAAAATCGTTGACTATTCCTCACCTGACCCTCAGATGGTACTATTCTGCCACCTAGGGTTGTTTCTCACTTTTCTTACATTTCGAAGCCTCAAATGGCCATTTTACTACTCTTAAAAATGTCTATTGTCCTTTTTCCCGAGCCTAGGTCACCGAGGGGCTCGGGTTTTCAATCTCGTCCTTGTTTTTATCCTCGGTTCATAAAATACCCTTATCGTCATTTTTTCCTCTTTTCAATGTTTTAGATTTTGGAGGGATGTTTTACTATTTCTTAAAACGTTCACTCTTCCTTTTTCAAGCCTAACTCATCGAGGGGTCTCGGTTTTCATTCTCTAGTACATTTTTACCCCTCGTTTCTTGAAATGCCTCTAATGTTGTTATAAAAATTTTGGCAGCATTTCTGCTTAAATTTTAGGTTTCCCAGCATTTAGGTGCACCTTAGAACCTTAGTACCTGCCACGTATTAAACCAAAGGCCTATTTTACGTAAAAGTACCAAACTCTTACATAAAATTTTTCCACATTTCCACCCTTTCAATCCAACACATCAATTCATTATTTTTCCTCAAAATTGGCCATAGTTTTTATCAACATTTCAACGCCAAACTTTTTTTCACCACAAACTCATTTTATCATACTTTAATATCATGGTTTTTAATGCATATTTCCACACAAAAAACCTAATGAATTTTCATTCCAACCTTTACACTCTAGCCATGGTTTTCATGTTTAACAACCCTAGACATTAAATTTCTTGTTCTTATGGTTTTTAATCAAGCCTTTTCATGCAATTTTCATCACAAAATTTTCCACAATTTTCTTTCTCATGGCCATGGATTTTGCATGAAGCCATGCATAGAAAATGCTTGTTTCAAGCTTCCAAATGCACTTTAATCACAACACCAAACAACCAAACCAAAACAACAAAGTTTGCACCCAAAAATTTTCACTATCCTTTCCCCCCCAAACATGGCACAGATTTTTCAAGGAAAACACAAGAAAAATAAGGTAAAATGGAGTGTTACCTTGATAGCTTGAACACTCGAAGCTTGAAGGTTGTTCTAGAGTGAATTTGTATGAAAACTTGTAAAATTTTTAGCTTGGAAATGAAGGGGAACTCACGACTGGAAATGGGCAGTAAGGGGGCCAATTTTTCTCTTTGTTTTTGGCTGAATTTTCCAGCTACTTCACCAATTATATAGGCAGCCAATAAAGGGAGGGTTTCTTTGCAAACTTTTTGTGCAATTTGGCTTGTTTCAAGGGACTTTTTAGCAACTTTTTAGCAAAATCTTGGCTGATTTTTTTATCCTTCCACTGCCTCAAGACAGCCCCATTTATCCCAAAATTTTGCCAAAATTTTGTTTGCATTTTTGGCTTAATCCTAGCCTTCCATTCAAGATTACCATAAACCATGGCTTTTGGATCCAACAACCCCATTTCTTTCCAAAAGTAATCTCATTTTTGACATCATTTATTGATGTCATGGTTGGCATCACCCAATTAATTCCACGTATAATATCATGGTCAAAGTTTGACCAAAAGTCAAACCAAATGAAAATTTACTGAAATCATGTAAGCAGGTTTTTGATGCCTCCGGTGCGATCGGTTTGCCTTATTTTGCTTCTGTTTGACCAAAAATCATTACCAACATTTTTTATCTTTTAGTGCATACGGTGTACTATCTAGGGTTTTCTGTTCTGGTTTGGGACTGTTTCACTCGTTTTGATTTGGTAAGATTTTCCTTTATCAAAATCCTGATTTTTAACATTGTTAGAATATTTTATCACATTCCAAACAATATTAAATCATTCATTTCACCATTTTTTTTAACAGTAAAATTGTCATATACATACAATTTACAATTCTTCTGAGAACAGTAAAATTTCTCGGTTCTCACATTCACCCCTCCTTATAAAATTTTCGTCATCGAAAATTTAGAACAAGTAAGGGTACAACATCTTCATTTCTTTTTCGCGTTCCCACATAGCCTTTTCAACATTGTGACTTTTCGACAAGACTTTGACTAGCGGGATCGTCTTATTCCTCAACACTTTGTCCTCACATGCTAGAATTCGAACAAGTTGTTCTTTATATATCAGATCCTCTTGTACCTGAATAGGTTCGTGCTTTAATACATGTGATGGATCTAGCACGTATTTCCTCAGCATCCATACATGGAAAGCATTATGTACCATCGATAGTTCAGGAGGCAATGATAACTTATAGGCAACCTTTCCAATGCGTACAATAATTTCAAATGGTCCAATATATTTTGGACTCAGCTTTCCTTTTCTTACCGAAACGCATTACGCCTTCATGGACTCAACATATGAGATTATCAAATGCATTATTCCTTTTCATTGGCGATACTTTAAGGAATACGAAATCCTTTTTGTTGAACTCAAGGGATCTTCGTCACTTATCCGCATAGCTTTTCTATCGACTTTGTGTGATCTTCATTCACCTTTGTATTTTTGCAACTACATCTGATGTTTCCCATAGAAAATCGGTCTTGTGCAACTACTTTTCTCGTAGATCGTGCCAGTGAGTGGATGATCTACACTTTCACCCATATAAAGCTTCATAGGGTACCATTCCTGTAGAAGCTTGGTAAATATTATTGTATGAGAATTCTTCCATCGGTAGCTTCTCGTTCCAAACTCCCAAAAAATCTATGACGCAGGCATAAGCATGTCTTGTAGGAAATAAATAGATAAAAACGTATCAGAGTGGCACAGCGAAATAATAAATTTTTTTTTTAAGATCGTTAAATATCTCATGATGCCATATACAATAAACCAACAACAATTTAAACTCATACCTCAAGGACGCCAATCTGCAGGAGGAGAATGATCGGAGGGCTTCAACCAACTACCTTCTCTACTATTCTCCAATTCCCGAATGGCTAAGTGTGTGGGCACTCTGAACCTCGATCGATATGCTAGCACTGCTAGTCTTCTTCCGACCACCCAGATCTCTAAAGAACTTATTGTCACGATGAGTTATGTAACAATAAGCCTACTCACCGGAGAGTCTGTGGTTTGAGAGAACTGGAGTGGCAGGACCTCTATTTATAGACTTGCATGAGGTGATCCTCTGAATTTGAATTGGGTTAGGAGAAGATTTTCTCCCTTATCCACTCACAAAATCCAAATTTTCTAGGGGCAAATCCCAACCAAAAATTCAGCTAATCTTGGAGATTATCCAATTCAAGTTTAAATAAGATGTTAACTTGAATTTTATCTCCTCATTTATCCATAATAACAGAATCTCCCTAGTGCCAAAATCATGACTAGATTCGGCTATTAAAAATGAGGAGAATCAAAATCCAAATAAGATTTTCTAGCTTGAATTCTATCTCACCCTTATCCACTAAAAAATCTGAAATTCCTCTTGGATTAATCCAATAAATTTTGTCCACTTTAGGGAGGAGAGAATCCAAATTCAACTGGGATTGAAACTTGAACTTTTCCCTGCATCCTTATCCACAAAAACCGAAAATCTCCTAGAGGATTTTTCTCAACAAAAATTCGGCCACTTTTGATGGAATTGGGATTCAAAATTCAACTAGGATTCAAACAAGATTTTGTATATTTAGGCTCCCAATATTCAGAAAATCACCTTACCCCATAGACCTAAATTTTTGGGTAAAATTTTCGTATTTCCGAAACGTTACTTTTTAGTTGTAATCCTTGCTGTCTATAACCAGATTGCCTTAATATAGTCTTTAGTGATTTGTCGCGAAAAATTTTTGGTACTGATTTGAGTAGCTCCATAAGAACCGAGTAAAAAATTGTTACGAGTGGAAAGAGTATTAGAGGGTAAAAGCCAGATTTGTAGTATGAAACGTGAGTGGAATTGAGTGAACCCATTCCTCGAGTGAAACACGTGAGGGAGTGTGTGAGGTCCTTTCTATTTTTTTTATCTAACCTTGTTTTGTAGCAAACATGTCTCACGACAGTGAAAAGAGCAATACCGAAGGAGCTAGGGGAATGCCCGATCCCAAGGTGTTTATAGAGGCTATGATAGGAGAGATGAGACGGATGATGAAGGGAGAATTAGAATAGATTCATGAGAAATTAGACCGAGTAGAAAATTCACATGCGAAGCAGCCCCAACACATTCCACAAGCACGTAGGATAGGGAGAGTACCACCTAGCGAAGTTAAGGTAGAACATGAAGAGGATCATTATGAGGAATATGATGATGAGGATGACTACGGTTCGATAGCGAATTATAGGAGACATGGTGGTTGGGAGGATGAAAGGAGATGAGGTAGTCGGTTTAGAGAAGTTAGGAAATGGGAAGATAATAGCTTGGGTAGCATTAAGATGAAGATCCGTCATTCCAGGGAAAAAACGATCCTAAAGCTTACCTCGACTGGGAAAAAAAGATGGAGTTAGTGTTTGTTAGGAAATGCCCTAAGCATTCGAGACATCTTGATGTATTCATTTTGAACTGGATAATAAAAATTATACATAGAGGTTATTCATTACATTGCTATCTGTCCTCGTCTTATTTACATGTTAAAGTAAATGTAAGCAAATATGGCTCACTGACTGCTTGTGTTAAAACTGTTAGAACGTTGCATGCAGTGGACTTTTGTATGCAAGAAGACAATGTTCTAAAGTTAGCGGTCTAAACTATGGTCTGTAGTCTATGGAGTTAGACCGAGCATCTAACTCATGTTAAGACTATTATGTTGTCTAAAGCCTTGGAGGGGACGGTTTGTCTTGACTGTCGGGAGCTGGACTCCCAAGTAGAGACATAGATATGTTGCTTGGAGGTGAAATATTAGACCGAGACTAAAGCGTGATTGATCTATGTAGTCCGCTATGAGTGGATCAATCTGCTTTTGACGTTCATTGTGCAATAACCTTAATCCTGAGTAAATGAACTACTTCATGTATATGACTTGTGTACTCAGTGCACAATGAACGTCAAAGTACACAAGTCATATACATAAAGTAGTTCATTTACTCAGGATTAAGGTTATTGCACAATGAACGTCAAAAGCAGATTGATCCACTCATAGCGGACTACGTAGATCAATCACACTTTAGTCCCGGTCTAATATGTCACCACCGAGCAACATATCCATGTCTCTACTTGGGAGTCCAGCTCCAGACAGTCAAGACAGACCGTCCCCTCCAAGGCTTTAGACAACATAATAGTCTTAATATGAGTTAGATGCTCGGTCTAACCCCATAGACTATAGACCATAGTTTAGACTGCTAACTTTAGAACATTGTGTTCTCGCATACAAAAGTCCATTGCATGCAACGTTCCAACAGTTTTAACACAAGCAGTCAGCGAGCCATATTTACTTACATTTACTTTAACATGTAAATAAGACGAGAACAAATAGCAATGTAATGAATAACCTCTATGTATAATTTTATTATCCAGTTCAAAATGAATACATCAAAATGTCTCTAATACTTAGGGCATATCCTAACAATCTCCCACTTGCCCTAAGCCAGTAGATGTTCCATGTTACGCATCCCCATCGCCTCTACATGCCTCTCAAAGCTTCTAGCTACCAAAGTCTTAGTAAAGGGATCGGCAATGTTGTCCTCAGACGTGATCTTACATACATCCACTTGTCCTGTCTCCACGTGCCCTCTAATAATGTGATACCTCTGATCTATGTGCTTGGTCCTCTTGTGGTGCCGAGATTCCCTTGTGTTGGCAATAGCCCCTGTATTATCACAGTAAAGTGTGATAGGCTTGTCAACACCCGGAATGACCTCAAGGTCTCTAAAGAACTTGCGGAGCCAAACCGCTTCTTTAGATGCCTCAGCCGCAGCCACATACTCAGCCTCCATAGTAGAGTCAGCTGTGCAACCCTGCTTCACGCTCCTCCACACAATGGCGCCTCCTCCGAGTAAAAACACTGATCCAGATGTCGATTTCCTCGAATCCTTACAAGTCTGGAAGTCTGAGTCCGTGTATCCTACGGGTGTTAGGTCCCCTCCAGAATACACTAGCATATAATCCCTCGTTCTCTTAAGATACTTGAGTATATGCTTTACTGTTTGCCAGTGCTTGGTTCCAGGATTCGCTTGATATCGACTCACCATACCTACTGCAAAACATATGCCCGGGCGAGTGCAAAGCATAGCGTACATAAGGCTACCCACAGCGGATGCATAAGGGACCTTACTCATACGCTCTCTTTCTTCCGATGTCTTGGGACAGTCATCCAATGAAAGAGTTAAACCGGCAATAGAAGGTTGTGAGCCTTTCTTTGCCTCTAGCATTGCATATTTGTCAATTATTTTATCTATGTATGAAGCTTGGGATAATGCTATCATTTTGTTCTTTCGATCTCTGAAGAGACGAATGCCTAGAACATAATTAGCTTCTCCCAAGTCCTTCATGTCAAACTGTTGGTGTAACCAAAGCTTGACCGATGATAAGTTCCCTACATCATTCCCAATGAGTAGTATATCATCGACATAGAGTATCAGAAAGACCACTTTTCCATCCTTAATACGTTTATAAACACAAGGTTCATCAACGTTCTGCTCAAAACCAAATGTCTTAATCGCTTGATCAAACCTCTGGTTTCATGAGCGGGATGCCTGCTTTAATCCATAAATGGATCTAAGCAACTTGCAGACTTTCCTATCTTGGCCTTTTGCTACGAACCCTTCGAGCTGTATCATATAGATACACTCTTCAAGATGGCCATTCAAGAATGCCGTCTTGACATCCATTTTCCAGATCTCGTAATTGAGAGCCGCAGCAATGGACAAAAGAATACGGATAGACTTCAGCATAGCAACAGGCGAAAAGGTTTCCTCGTAATCGATTCCAGCCTTTTGCGTGTATCCCTTTGCAACCAGTCTAGCTTTGAAACTTTCCACTCTCCCTTCCGCATCCTTCTTTCTTTTGTAGACCCATTTGCATCCAATGGGTTTTATCCCATCCGGCAAATCTACAAGTTCCCAAACAGAGTTGGATTTCATAGAATCCATCTCATTATTCATAGCCTGTTTCCAAGATTTAGAATCAACATCCTTTATAGCTTCATCATATGTGACCGGATCTTCCTCATGCTTATGAGCCTCGGCCTGGTATACCTCAGCATCATACATAAAGATATTAGGTTTCTTAGAAACCCTCCCACTACGACGAGGCACCCTAAATTGTTGATCGTCTGCAGGTCTTTCACTGAAACTCGGACTTGCGTCCAAGACCGAAATCCGTGGAGCAGTTCTTTCACCCGATAACTCCTCTAGCACCACTTTGCTTCGAGGCTTAAAGTCATTCATGTGACTTTCCTCCAAGAATGTCGCATGGGTTGAGACAATGAATTTTTGTTCCTTCGGGTTATAGAACAGACCTCCTTTAGTTCCTTTTGGATACCCTACAAACATGCATAATTCTGATCTTGGTTTCAACTTCTTCGCATCCCCATCCAGTACATGTGCCGGGTAGCCCCATATTCTCATATGTCCAAGGGAGGGCTTCCTGCCACGCCACAATTCATACGGAGTTCTAGGAATTGATTTGCTCGGAACCTGGTTCAGAATATAGCACGCCGTTTGTAAAGCATATCCCCAAAATGATAATGGCAGCGTTGAGTAACTCATCATGGACCGTACCATATCCAATAAGGTCCTGTTTCTCCTTTCGGCTACACCATTCTGTTGTGGAGTACCAGGTGCAGTCAATTGGGATAAAATCCCGTTCTCTACAAGATGTCCTAGAAATTCATCGGAGAGGTATTCGCCACCTCGATCAGATCGAAGTGTCTTTATGGATTTATCCAATTGCTTTTCCACTTCCGCACGATACTCTTTGAACTTATCAAAGGTTTCGCTCTTGCGGTGCATCAGATACACATATCCATACCTCAAGTAATCATCTATGAAAGGGACATAATACTCGAACCCTCCTCGTGTTGTGACGTTCATGGGCCCACATACGTCAGTGTGCACAATTTCTAAGAGCTCCTTAGCCCTTGTACCCTTAGCTCCAAAAGACCTCTTAGTCATCTTACCCTCTAAACAAGACTCACATTAGGGAAGTCGTACCTCCTCCAGAGATTCCAGAGGACCGTCTTTCACCAATCTTTGAATCCTATCCTGATTAATATGACCAAGTCTTAAATGCCAAAGATATGCCTTGTTAGAGTGAGAAACTTTCAACCTTTTAGAGTTATCAATTAATTCAGTGTCAAGCAGTGAGTACATCTTTGGTCTGGTCAAATATAGGTTTCCATCCATCCATCCAGAACAGATAAAAGACTTATTTCTACGAATATCAACTCTTTTACTAAAAGAAACTGAATAAGAATCCTTTATTAAACAAGCTACCGATATAAGGTTCCTCCTAAAATTAGGAACATAAAAACAGTCTTTCAATAAAATAAACCTAAATTGATCAAAATAAAGGTGAACATCTCCCACTGCCTCAGCCACCACAAAGCTACCATCTCCAGTCCGCAACGAGAGGCTCCGATCATGTAGACTTCTCGTTTCCACGAACCCCTGCATAGAAACACAAACACGATTAGTGGCGCCCGAATCAATGACCCAAGTGTCTTTCGATTCTTCCACCAAACACGCTTCCAAGTAATGAAGTTCCTTACCTTCCTTGCCCTTGGCGGCTAGGAATTCCCGGCAAGCCTTCTTGAAGTGACCTACCTTCCCACAATGGAAGCATTTGGACTTTTTAGGGTCCTTTGGCTTCTTGTTCTTCTTCTTCTTCTTCCCGTCCGAGACAGGAGGATTAGAAGAACTGGAAGCCACTTACTTCTTATTTGGCCTCTTCCTCTTCCGTGAGGGATTGGAAGATTCCGCCAAATTGGCCTCTCCTTTAGGTCGGACCACATCCTCATCCCTGATCATCCGCTCATAAGCCTGTAGTTGCTTCATTAGCTCGGTTAGTCCTAACTCCTTTGTCGCCAGATCGTATGCGGCCTTAAACCCCACAAAATCTAATTTATGTACATGGCATAGTCATGAGATGGCTCTGATACCAATTGTAGGAAAATAAATCGGTAAAACCGTATCAGAGTGGCGCAGCGGAACAATAAAAATTTTAAGATCGTTAAATATCTCATGATGCCATATACAATAAATCAACAACAATTAAAACTCATACCTCAAGGACGCCAATCTGCAGGAGGAGAATGACCGGAGGCTTCAACCAACTAGCCTTCTCTACTATTCTCCAATTCCCGAATGGCTGAGTGTGTGGGCACTCTGAACCTCGATCGGTATGCTAGCACTGCTAGTCTTCTTCCGACCACCCAGATCTCTAAAGAACTTTATTGTCACGATGAGCTGTGCAACAATAAGCCTGCTCACCTGAGAGTCTGTGGTCTGAGAGAACTGGAGTGGCAGGACCTCTATTTATAGACCTGCATGAGGTGAATCTCTGAATTTGAATTGGATTAGGAAAAGATATTTTCCCTTATCCAAACCCATAAAATCCGAATTTTTCCAAGGGAAAATCCAAACAATAAATTCAGTTTTACTAGGATAAATCCAATCAAATCTAAACAAGATTTTAACTAGAATTTTTATCTCCCTTTTTCAACAAAAAATCCGAATTTCACAAGGAGAAAATCCTCCAAAAAATTTCGGCCATTATGGATATGGGAGAATCAAAAATTCCACTAGGATTTTCAAGCTAAATCTCATCTCAACCTTATCCAAAAATAACCGAATTTCCTAGGATAAAGGCTCCAAAATTTCGGCCACTTTTAGGGAGGAGAGAATCCAAATTCAATTAGGATTGAAGCTTGAATTTACCCTTGAATCTTATCCACAAAATCCGAAATCTTTCATGAGGATTATCCTCAAAAATTTCGTCCCTTATTTGTTGGGATTTGGATTCAAAACTCAAGTAGGATTCTAACAAGATTATCCTCTCCAAATCCAACTCAAATTCGAATTTCAAACCTTGTGGATTTTCCACAACAAATTCGAATCCTACTTGGACTGTGATTCAAAATTTGAATTTCAAATTTCAAATTCAAATTGCAAATTTCAAATTTCAAATTTCAAATTTCAAATTTCAAATTTCAAATTCGAATTTCAAATTCAAATTTCAAATTCGAATTTCAAATTCAAATTTCAAATTCAAATTTCAAATTCAAAATTCAAATTTCAAATTTCAAAATTCAAATTTCAAATTCCACAAAACGGTTGTGTTTCATATTCTTGTTCTCATGGATAATTTTCTACAACTCCAATCCAATCTCAAATAAAATCATGGCAACTTTATTTGGAGTTCGAATAATTGTGTACTCTATTATCCAAAACAAAATCTGAATCCAACCGGAGAGAATCTTGTCTACCATCCTAATCCTGTCTCATCACCATCCATGCATAATAAACTAGCCAATAGCATACACAAATCAATTTGCCAAACGTTAAGGAATTATGTGAAGCTAGTAGAGGGACTGATTGGACATATATAATCGGGCTCCCGTGATTCCATATGATCATCATTCTGTACTGAACAACTCAATCATATGATCACTAATTTCAGAGTCACACCACTATAAACCTGAAACTGAACTCCCAATTATGTACCGTATTACGTAAGCCTATGACTAGCTACCATCCAATGACCTTGTCATATATGCAAAACCCTCATATGATATCCATGATCAGCCTTAGGTCAAAGTCCGTTTAATCCTACTGATCAGGCTATCTTAAAGTTCCATTATACTACCGAATCAAGAAAATGATTATTCACCATATGTGAATAAGAAGTCATCCGCCCAGCAGACGACCCAAGGCCTTGTCCATTTTCACATTCAGTATAATGCCTTTAAGAGGATACCTTTAACTCCTCAGAGCTATGATTCCGATATCTGCAAACAAACCCTTCATCGTATACAAGTCATGCACCCAACGAACCGGTCTATAAGCTTACTACCTCTGAGACGCTTTAGCCATTGGAACATCAAAGTACAAAGTCATATACATGAAGTAGTTCATTTACTCAGGATTAAGGTTATTGCACAATGAACGTCAAAAGCAGATTGATCCACTCATAGCGGACTACGTAGATCAATCACCCTTTAGTCCCGGTCTAATATGTCACCACCGAGCAACATATCCATGTCTCTACTTGGGAGTCCAGCTCCAGACAGTCAAGACAGACCGTCCCCTCCAAGGCTTTAGACAACATAATAGTCTTAACATGAGTTAGATGCTCGATCTAACCCCATAGACTATAGACCATAGTTTAGACTACTAACTTTAGAACATTGTCTCCTCGCATACAAAAGTCCATTGCATGCAACGTTCCAACAGTTTTAACACAAGCAGTCAGTGAGCCATATTTGCTTACATTTACTTTAACATGTAAATAAGACGAGGACAAATAGCAATGTAATGAATAACCTCTATGTATAATTTTATTATCCAGTTCAGAATGAATACATCAAAATGTCTCTAATACTTAGGGCATTTCCTAATAATTGGCTAGTTTATTATGCATGGATGGTGATGATACAGGATTAGGTTGGCAGACAAGATTCTCTCTGGTTGGATTCAGATTTTGTTTTGGATAATAGAGTACACAAATACTCGAACTCCAAATAAAGTTGCCATGATTTTATTTGAGATTGGATTGGAGTTGTAGAAAATTATCCATGAGAACAAGAATTTGAAACACAACCGTTTTGTGGATTTTGAAATTTGAATTTTGAAATTTGAAATTTGAAATTTGAATTTTGAAATTTGAATTTTGAATTTTGAATTTGAAATTTGAATTTGAATTTTGAATTTGAAATTTAAATTTGAAATTTGAAATTTGAAATTTGAAATTTGAAATTTGAAATTCGGATTTAAGATTTGAAATTCAAATTTTAAATCACAGTCCAAGTAAGATTCGAATTTGTTGTGGAAAATCCACAAGGTTTGAAATTCGAATTTGAGTTGGATTTGGAGAGGATAATCTTGTTAGAATCTTACTTGAATTTTGAATCTAAATCCTAACAAAAGTGGACGAAATTTTTGAGGATAATCCTCAATGGAATTTCGGTTTTTGTGGATAAGGTTCAAGGGAAAAATTCAAATTTCAATCCCAGTTAAATTTGGATTCTCTCCTCCCTGAAAAGTGGCCGAAATTTTGGAGATAATCTCCTAGGAAAATTCGGTTATTTTGGATAAAATTGAGATAAGATTCAAGCTTGAAAATCCTAGTAGAATTTTGATTCTTCCTTATCCTAAAAGTGGCCAAATATTTGGAGAAGATTTTCTCCTAGGAATTTCAGATTTTTTTGGTTGAAAAAGGGAGATAAAATTCTAGTTAAAATCTTGTTTAGATTTGGATTGGATTTATCCTAAGAAAATCGAATTTTATTGTTGGATTTTCCCATGGAAAAATTCAGATTTTTTGGTTATGGATAAGGGAGAAAATCTTTTCCTAGTCCAATTCGAATTCAGAGAATCACCTCATGCAGGTCTATAAATAGAGGTCCTGCCACTCCAGTTCTCTCAGACCACAGACTCTCAGGTGAGCAGGCTTATTGTTGCACAGCTCATCATGACAATAAGTTCTTTAGAGATCTGGGTGGTCGAAAGAAGACTAGCAGTGCTAGCATACCGATCGAGGTTCAGAGTGCCCACATACTCAGCCATTCGGGAATTGGAGAATAGTAGAGAAGGTTAGTTGGTTGAAGCCTCCGGTCATTCTCCTCCTGCAAGATTGGTGTCCTTGAGGTATGAGTTTTAATTGTTGTTGGTTTATTGTATATGGCATCATGAGATATTTAATGATCAAAAAATTTTTATTGTTCTGCTGCGCCACTCTGATACATTTTTACCGATTTATTATCCTACAATTGGTATCAGAGCCATCTCATGACTATGCCATATACATAAATTAGACAATTACTTAGTCTTTTTATTTATGTATGGATTTGATATTTAGAGAGTGGCATTCTAGGGTTCCTTTATGTTGTTATCATGGATTATGTATAAAGTATGTGGTTATTTTAATTTTTTGAATTATTATAAGCATGCTTGTTTATACCGGTTATGGTTCCTTAGAATTTAGAAAAATTGTATCTAGGAATTTTTATGTAACCATGGGAGCAGTTTATTAACACTGAAATTTTCCCATGGATTTTAATTTTTGTCTCTTAGAATTTTTATGGTTAGAATTTTTGTACACCGGAAACGGTTTAGGAAATTTTATGTAATTATTCTTGGAGGAGATTGAAGATTGAAGACCGTAATTTATTTTTTCCCAAAAGTTAAATTTGATTTAAAGGTTGAAATTTTGATTGTGTGGAAAATTTCAATTTAATTGGGATTCAAATTAATTTTTAGAGATCCTAATAGGTAAATTGTAATATGGCACGAAAATCGAGACACGACCCCTTGGGATAGGCCGACTGGCCTTGGTGGGGCTGCAGCCCCTGCCCTCGGGCAGGATGGGGCTGCGGCAGCCCCTGTGCAGGCCAACACCACCCACGGCTGCAGGCTTGGCCTGCAGCCAAGGGTGGCCGTGGCCTGCCCAAGGCTGGCCGCAGCCTGGGCGTGCAGCCTCTAGCTGCAGGCACTCCCTGCAGCCTGCCGGCTGCTGCACCCAGTCTGGGCGTGCAGCCTGGCACTACAGGCTTGTCCTGCGGCCCGGCAAGGCTGCACATAAGGGGCAGCCGTGGGCTGCCAGCCCCTTTGGGGCTAGTGGTTGCCCACGGCGGCTGCCGCCTTCGGAGGCGGTGGTACGATGGTCTAGATAATCGAAAAATTCTGATTTTTAAATTAGAAATTTAATTATCATGTTTAAATATATGTAATTGAAAATTTGAAATTTTTGAAATTACATATTATTACACATGATGTTTAAAATTGTTTAAAATTTGAATTGAAAATTTAAATTTGAAATTTGAATTTGGAATTTGAATTTGAAATTTAAATTTTTGGAGATTTAAATTTTAAATAATTCTTGGGATGAGAAATAAATGGAGAGGCTACATAAAGATGGATACAAGAAGACGGAACAGAATTCAAGACCCAAAGAATGCTTCGGAAGGAATTTTGTAATCTTTATTTTCTTTGTTCCAGGATGGAACCATAGCTTGGTTATTCTGTCAATTATTTTTTCTGTGATATGTCATGGATGTATAAATATGTATTGATGGATGTTTTGTATGCATATTTGATAACATGTCATATAGGATAGGTGAGTGCCGCTCATATTATATTGATCATACATAATTTATCAAAACTTGCATGTTTTTCAAAATATTGAGTGGGAGAGGGTTTCAAACAAAACCCACGGCCTCCATTGTTGATCCATATGTGAAAGCATGATAACGTCTCGCGTCAGTTCTGCCCTGACCACACCCCTCGGTAGGTGTTTACCGCCGCCGGTATACTAGATTGGATCTCCTATGTGGAAAACGTGTTCGGGTACGATCCTATTCATGACCACCCCTTGGTGGCTTGGTAGGACGTGGATCGGGCTACGTAAACAATGGTTATACACTCAAGACTCGTTTAGTTATTAACCTTCCCTAGAAGCTCTGTTAACTAAACTTGTGGCCAAATAAGCAGTTATAAATATATGTCTTAACCTTGGAGAATTTAAGGTAACATATATCAATTGGACGGGGTCCATGTTCCGGCTATTTGTTTTCATGACCACCCCTCGGTGGCTTGGGGCAATAGGTGCTGAGAATTACCATTGCAATGCTACATGTTTTTCAAGTTTTATGTAGGAACATACTTGTATGTTTTATTTGCTAAATTATCTGTATATTTGCTTGGGCTTTGTAATGATGTCTAGTATAATTTTATTTCAGTTCAAAATGTCACTGACACCCCTCATTTCAATACTTACTGAAAATAAGCTGAATGACGATAATTATAAAGACTGGAAAAGAAATCTATTAATAGTTCTCAGCTGCGAGAGACACAAGCTCATACTGGACGAACCATGCCCACCTGGGCTCAAACCTGACACACCACTTGAGGAGGTCCCGGTTGCCTATAATCGTTGGAGAGAATCCAATGAGATAGCTCGATGCTACATCCTTGCTAGCATGACGAGTGCTTTACAAAAGAAGCATGAGACTTATCAAGTTGCTGGGGAGATCATGGAAAATCTAGAGGACATGTTCGGAGGCCAAGAAAAATTGGCTCGACAGTCCGCTAACACCAGCATTATGAACTCTAAGCAAAAGGCGGGTACTCCGGTGAAGGACCATATGATCACTCTAATGGGATTCTTCGCTGAGGCTGCCGAGAATGGTGCTGAGTTGGACTACAACACCCAGATCGAGATGGTGTTCAAGACTCTATCTAAAGATTTTGTGGGGTTTAAGGCCGCATACAATCTGGCGACAAATAAGTTAGGACTAACCGAGCTCATGATGCAACTATAGGCTTATAAGCGGATGATCAGGGATGAGGATGTGGTCCGACCTAAGGGTGAGGCCAATTTGACGGAATCTTCCAATCCCTAATGGAAGAGGAAGAGGCCAAATAAGAAGCAAGTGGCTTCTAGTTCTTCTAATCCTCCTATCTCGGACGGGAAGAAGAAGAAGAAGAACAAGAACCCAAAGGACCCTAAACAGTCCAAATGCTTCCATTATGGGAAGGTAGGTCACTTCAAGAAGGCTTGCCAGGAATTCCTAGCCGCCAAGGGCAAGGAAGGTAAGGAACTTCTTTACTTAGAAGCGTGTTTGGTGGAAGAATCGAAAGACACTTGGGTCATTGATTCGGGTGCCACTAATCATGTTTGTGTTTCTATGCAAGGGTTCGTGGAAACGAGAAGTCTACATGATAGGAACCTCTTGTTGCGAACTGGGGACGACAGCTTGGTGGTGGCTGAGGCAGTGGGAGATGTTTACCTTTATTTTGATCAATTTAGGTTTATTTTATTAAAAGACTGTTTTTATGTTCCTAATTTCAGGAGGAACCTTATATCGGTAGCTTATTTAATAAAGGATTCTTATTCAGTCTCTTTTAGTAAAAGAGTTGATATTCGTAGAAATAAGTCTTTTATCTGTTCTGAATGGATGGATGGAAACCTATATTTGATCAAACCAAAGATGTACTCACTGCTTGACACTGAATTAACTGATAACTCTAAAAGGTTGAAAGTTTCTCACTCTAACAAGGCGTATCTTTGGTATTTAAGACTTGGTCATATTAATCAGGATAGGATTCAAAGATTGGTGAAAGACGGTCCTCTAGAATCTCTGGAGGAGGTACGACTTCCCCAATCTGAGTCTTGTCTAGAGGGTAAAATGACTAAGAGGTCTTTTGGAGCTAAGGGTACAAGGGCTCAAGATCTCTTAGAAATTGTGCACACTGACGTATGTGGCCCCATGAACGTCACAGCACGAGGAGGGTTTGAGTATTATGTCTCTTTTATAGATGATTACTCGAGGTATGGATATGTGTATCTGATGCACCGCAAGAGCGAAACCTTTGACAAGTTCAAAGATATCGTGCGGAAGTGGAAAAGCAATTGGATAAATCCATAAAGACACTTCGATCTGATCGAGGTGGCGAATATCTCTCCGATGAATTTCTAGGACATCTTGTAGAGAACGGGATTTTATCCCAATTGACTGTACCTGGTACTCTACAACAGAATGGTGTAGCCGAAAGGAGAAACAGGACCTTATTGGATATGGTACGGTCCATGATGAGTTATTCAACGCTGCCATTATCATTTTGGGGATATGCTTTACAAACGGCGTGCTATATTCTGAACCAGGTTCCGAGCAAATCAATTCCCAGAACTCCGTATGAATTGTGGCACGGCAGAAAGCCCTCCCTTGGACATATGAGAATATGGGGCTGCCCGGTGCATGTACTGGATAGGGATGCGAAAAAGTTGGAACCAAGATCAGAATTGTGCATATTTGTAGGGTATCCAAAAGGAACTAAAGGAGGTCTGTTCTATAACCCGAAGGAACAAAAAGTCATTGTCTCAACCCATGTGATATTCTTGGAGGAAAGTCACATGAATGAATTTAAGTCTCGAAGCAAAGTGGTGCTAGAGGAGTTATCGGGTGAAAGAACTGCTCCACAGATTTCGGTCTTCGATGCAAGTCCGAGTTCCAGTGAAAGACCTGCAGACGATCAACAATTTAGGGTGCCTCGTCGTAGTGGGAGGGTTTCTAAGAAACCTAATTTCTTCATGTATGATGCTGAGGTATACCAGGCCGAGGCTCATGAGCATGAGGAAGATCCGGTCACATATGATGAAGCTATAAATGATGTTGATTCTAAATCTTGGAAACAGGCTATGAACAATGAGATGGATTCTATGAAATCCAAATCTGTTTGGGAACTTGTAGATTTGCTGGATGGGATAAAACCCATTGGATGCAAATGGGTCTACAAAAGAAAGAAGGATGCGGAAGGGAGAGTGGAAAGTTTCAAAGCTAGACTGGTTGCAAAGGGATACACGCAAAAGGCTGGAATCGATTACGAGGAAACCTTTTCGCCTGTTGCTATGCTGAAGTCTATCCGTATTCTTCTATCCATTGCTGCGGCTCTCGATTACGAGATCTGGTAAATGGATGTCAAGACGGCATTCTTGAATGGCCATCTTGAAGAGTGTATCTATATGATACAGCCCGAAGGGTTCGTAACGAAAGGCCAAGAAAGGAAAGTCTGCAAGTTGCTTAGATCCATTTATGAATTAAAGCAAGCATCCCGCTCATGGAACCAGAGGTTTGATCAAGCGATTAAGACATTTGGTTTTGAGTAGAACGTTGATGAACCTTGTGTTTATAAACGTATTAAGGATGGAAAAGTGGTCTTTTTGTTACTCTATGTCGATGATATACTACTCATTGGGAATGATGTAGGGAACTTATCATCAGTCAAGCTTTGGTTACACCAACAGTTTGACATGAAGGACTTGGGAGAAGCTAATTATGTTCTAGGCATTCGTCTCTTCAGAGATCGAAAGAACAAAATGATAGCGTTATCCCAAGCTTCATACATAGATAAAATAATTGACAAATATGCAATGCAAGAGGCAAAGAAAGGCTCACAACCTTCTATTGCCAGTCTAACTCTTTCATTGGATGACTGTCCCAAGACATCGGAAGAAAGAGAGCATATGAGTAAGCTCCCTTTTGCATCCGCTATGGGTAGCCTTATGTACGCTATACTTTGCACTCGCCCAGATATATGTTTTGCAGTAGGTATGGTGAGTCGATATCAAGAAAATCCTGGAACCAAGCACTGGCAAGCAGTAAAGCATATACTCAAGTATCTTAAGAGAACGAGGGATTATATGCTGGTGTATTCTAGAGGGGACTTAACACCCGTAGGATACACGTACTCAGACTTCCAGACTTGTAAGGATCTGAGGAAGTCAACATTAGAGGGCATATGGAGACAGGATAAGTAGATGTATGTAAGATCACGTTCGAGGACAACTTTGCCAATCCCTCTACTAAGACTTTGGCGGCTAGAAGCTTTGAGAGGCACGTAGAGGCGATGGGGATGCGTAACATGGCACATCTGCTGGCTTAGGGCAAGTGGGAGATTGTTAGGCCTAAGTATTAGAGACATCTTGACGTATTCATTTTGAACTGGATAATAAAAATTCTACATAGAGGTTATTCATTACATTGCTATCTATCCTCGTCTTATTTACATGTTAAAGTAAATGTAAGCAGATATGGCTCACTGACTGCTTGTGTTAAAACTGTTAGAACGTTGCATGCAATGGACTTTTGTATGCGAGAAGACAACGTTCTAAAGTTAGCGGTCTAAACTATGGTCTGTAGACTATGGAGTTAGACCGAGTATCTAACTCATGTTAAGACTATTATGTTGTCTAAAGCCTTGGAGGGGACGGTTTGTCTTGACTGTCTGGAGCTGGACTCCCAAGTAGAGACATAGATATGTTGCTTGGAGGTGACATATTAGACCGGGACAAAAGCGTGATTGATCTACGTAGTCCACTATGAGTGGATCAATCTGCTTTTGACGTTCATTGTGCAATAACATTAATCCTGAGTAAATGAACTACTTCCTGTATATGACTTGTGTACTTTGATGTTCCAATGGCTAAAGCGTCTCAGAGGTAGTAAGCTTATAGACCGGTTCGTTGGGTGCATGACTTGTATACGATGAAGGGTTTGTTTGCAGATATCGGAATCATAGCTCTGAGGAGTTAAAGGCATCCTCTTAAAGGCATTATACTGAATGTAAAAATGGACAAGGCCATGGGTTGTCTGCTGGGCGGATGACTTCTTATTCACATATAGTGAATAATCATTTTCTTAATTCGGTAGTATAATGGAACTTTAAGATAGCCTGATCAGTAGGATTAAACGGACTTTGACCTAAGGCTGATCATGGATATCATATGAGGGTTTTGCATATATGACAAGGTCATTGGATAGTAGCTCGTCACAGGCTTACGTAATACGGTATATAATTGGGAGTTCAGTTTCAGGTTTATAGTGGTGTGACTCTGAAATTAGTAATCATATGATTGAGTTGTTCGGTACAGAATGATGATCATATGGAATCACGGGAGCCCGATTATATATGTCCAATCAGTCCCTCTACTAGCTCCACATAATTCCTTAACGTTTGGCAAATTTATTGGTGTATGCTATTAACTAGTTTATTATGCATGGATGGTGATGATACAGGATTAGGATGGTAGACAAGATTCTCTCCGGTTGGATTCAGATTTTGTTTTGGATAACAGAGTACACAATTATTCGAACTCCAAATAAAGTTGCCATGATTTTATTTGAGATTGGATTGGAGTTGTAGAAAATTATCCATGAGAACAAGAATTTGAAACACAACCGTTTTGTGGATTTTGAAATTTGAATTTTGAAATTTGAAATTTGAAATTTGAATTTTGAATTTGAAATTCGAATTTGAAATTTGAATTTGAAATTCGAATTTGAAATTTAAATTTGAAATTTGAAATTTGAAATTTGAAATTTGAAATTTGAAATTTGAAATTCAAATTTAAGATTTGAAATTCAAATTTTGAATCACAGTCCAAGTAGGATTCGAATTTGTTGTGGAAAATCCACAAGGTTTGAAATTCGAATTTGAGTTGGATTTGGAGAGGATAATCTTGTTAGAATCCTACTTGAATTTTGAATCTAAATCCTAACAAAATGGACGAAATTTTTGAGGATAATCCTCAATGGAATTTCGGTTTTTGTGGATAAGGTTCAAGGGAAAAATTCAAGTTTCAATCCCAGTTGAATTTGGATTCTCTCCTCCCTGAAAAGTGGCCGAAATTTTGGAGATAATCTCCTAGGAAAATTCGGTTATTTTGGATAAGGTTGAGATAAGATTCAAGCTTGAAGATCCTAGTGGAATTTTGATTCTTCCTTATCCTAAAAGTGGCCGAATATTTGGAGAAGATTTTCTCCTAGGAATTTCAGATTTTTTGGTTGAAAAAGGGAGATAAAATTCTAGTTAAAATCTTGTTTAGATTTGGATTGGATTTATCCTAAGAAAACCGAATTTTATTGTTGGATTTTCCCATGGAAAAATTTAGATTTTTTGGTTATGGATAAGGGAGAAAATCTTTTCCTAATCCAATTCGAATTCAGAGAATCATCTCATGCAGGTCTATAAATAGAGGTCCTGCCACTCCAGTTCTCTCAGACCACAGACTCTCAGGTGAGCAGGCTTATTGTTGCACAGCTCATCGTGACAATAAGTTCTTTAGAGATCTGGGTGGTCGAAAGAAGACTAGCAGTGCTAGCATACCGATCGAGGTTTAGAGTGCCCACACACTCAGCCATTCAGGAATTGGAGAATAGTAGAGAAGGCTAGTTGGTTGAAACCTCCGGTCATTCTCCTCCTGCAAGATTGGCATCCTTGAGGTATGAGTTTTAATTGTTGTTGGTTTATTGTATATGGCATCATGAGATATTTAACGATCAAAAAATTTTTATTGTTCCGCTGCGCCACTCTGATACTTTTTACCGATTTATTATCCTACAGTGTTTGACTACCACAACTACTCCGAGATAAAGAAGATAAAACTTGCTGCCATTGAGTTCTCTGACTATGCTATTGTTTGGTCGGATCATCTAGTTTTGAACAGGCGGCAAAATGGAGAGCATCCGATGGAGAAGTGGGAAGAAATAAAGGTGATAGTGAGGAAGCTATTCATACCTGACCATTATTACCGAGAGCTGTATAAAAAGCTACAAAGACTTAGACAAGGTAATTGGAGCGTAGAGGAATATTACCAAGAGATGGAGATTGCGATGATCTGGGCCAATGTCGAAGAAGACCGGGAGGCTACTATGGCAAGGTTCCTGAATGGCTTGAATCAAGATATCTATGATCAGGTAGAGATGCAGCATTATGTAGAGATGGAGGACATGGTGCACATGGCAATTAAGGTAGAGTAGTAGCTTAAGAGGAGGGGAGGCACACGACCATCTTATAATCCAAGCTCTACCCCATGGAAACCAAAGAAGGAGGAGAAACCAGCTGTAAAACCCAAATTCGAGCCTAGACAAGAGACAACTAACCATGTGTCTCAAGGTAAATCTGACCCTTCCAGTTCTCGTAATCGTGACGTTAAGTGTTTTAAATGTCAAGGTAGAGGTCACTTTGCAAGCCAATGTCCAAACAAACGCATCATGATCTTACGCGATGATGGTGAGTACGAGACCGAGGAGGAGAGTGAGGAAGACGAAATTCCACCATTAGAAGATGCTTATGACGTTGAAGAAGAAGAAGCCAAAATGGGAAGGTTAGTAGCAGTAGTAAAACAAGTCTTAAGTGTGTAGGTGAAAGAGGAGGCAGAGGTGCAACGTGAGAATATCTTTCATACGAGATGCTGTGTCGGAGATAAGGTCTGCAGTATGATTATCGATGGAGGTAGTTGTATTAATGTTGTTAGCTTCTTTCTCGTAGGGAAGTTAGGACTCAAGACCACTAAACATCCCAGACCATATAAGCTACAGTGGTTGAATAACAATGGAGAGACTAAAGTGAACAAACAAGCTATGATCTCATTTTGCATCGGGACGTATGAGGATGAGGTGTTGTGTGACATGGTCCCAATGTAGGCTTGTCATGTGTTGTTGGGAAGGCCATGGCAATTAATAGGATAGTGATACATAATGGCTTCTCAAACAAGTACTCGTTCGTTCACAATGATAAGAACTTTAATCTTGCACCCTTAACTGCTTAAACAGGTGTATGAAGATCAGTTGCAGCTTTAACAGTCATTTGAGAAATAAAGGGAGAATGAAGAATTAAGAGAAAATGAGAGAGAAAAAGAAAGAGAGAAAGAAAAAGAAAAAGAAAAAAAATTGAAAATCGAAAAGAAAAAGAGAGGAAGGTCGAAAAAAGTGAGAGTGTCCAAATCGAAAGGGGTTCGGTTTTGGTGGTGAGAGAAAAGGAGAGTACAGCCTTGCAAAAGGAGAGCTGTGTGGCAAAAGTCAATATGGTGAGAAGAGCATTAGTTTCAAGGCAGCCTATGCTCTTGTTGGTATATAAAGAGGGATTTATGAATACTAATAAACTTCATGATTCTTTGCCTAGTTCTGTTAACTCTTTTTTAAAGAAATACAATGATGTATTTCCCAAAGACATTCCAGTAGGTTTACCACCTATTCAGGGAATCGAGCATCAGATCGATTTCATACCGGGATCCACAACCCCTAACAAACCAGCTTATAGAAGTAATCCGGAGGAGACAAAGGAACTTTAAAAGCAAGTCCAAGAGTTGATGGACAAAGGGTATGTTCGAGAAAGCATGAGTCCTTATGCAGTTCCAGTGATCCTAGTGCCAAAGAAGGATAGGACGTGGAGAATGTGTATTGATTGCCGAGCTATCAACAACATAATGGTAAAGTATCATCATCCTATTCCTCACTTAGATGATATGCTAGATGAATTGCATGGCTCTTGTGTGTTCTCTAAAATTGATCTAAAAAGTGGCTATCATCAAATTAGAATGAAAAAAGGAGATGAGTGGAAAACTGCCTTTAAAACAAAGCATGGTTTGTATGAATGGTTAGTTATACTCTTTGGTTTAACAAATGCAAACAAGCAATTTTATGAGACTTATGAATCATGTTTTACGATCATTTATAGGTAAGTTTGTTGTCGTGTACTTTGATGATATACTCATTTATAGTAAAAACTTGGATGATCATGTCGTACATTTGAACTCTGTTTTAGATGTGCTTAGAAAAGAAAAGTTGTTTGCTACTCTCAAGAAATATACCTTTTGCATGGATAAGCTTGTATTTCTTGGTTTTGTTATTAGTGCTCAAGGTATACAAGTTGATGAGGAGAAAGTAAAGGCGATTCAAGATTGGCCTAGCCTAATGAATGTCACCCAGGTAAGGAGTTTCCATGGGCTTGCAAGTTTCTACCATCATTTCGTGAAAGATTTTAGCACGATAGCAGCCCCATTGATGGAGGTAATGAAGAAAAATGTTGGGTTCAAGTGGCAGGGAGAGCAGGAAAAGGCCTTTACGTTGCTGAAGGAAAAAATTGACTAATGCTCCTTTACTTGCTTTACCTGATTTTGATAAAACATTTGAGATGGAATGTGATGCCTCTGGAATAGGTATTGGTACTGTTTTGATACAGGGAGGGAGACCAATTGCGTTTTTCAGTGAGAAGTTAAGTGGAGTAGCCTTAAACTACCCTATGTATGACAAAGAGTTGTATGCATTGGTCCGAGCTTTGCAAACGTGGCAACACTACCTTTGGCCCAAAGAATTCGTGATCCACACTAATCATGAATCATTAAAGCACCTAAAGGGCCAACACAAGCTGAATCAGAGACATGCGCAATGAAGTGAATTCATTGAGACCTTTCCCTATGTCATCCGGTACAAACAAGGTAAGGAGAATGTGGTTGCCGATGCACTTTCACGCAGGTATGCATTACTCTTTACACTTGATGCAAAATTGCTGGGTTTTGAACAAATTAAAAATTCATATGTTGATGACCCTGAATTTTGTGAGGAATACCAGGAATGTGAGAAACATGGTAATGGTAAGTTCTTTAGGCATGATGGGTTCTTATTTCGAGAAAATAGATTATGTGTGCCTAATTGTTCTTTGAGGGACTTACTAGTACAGGAATCCCACGGAGGGGGATTGATGGGAAATTTTGGAGTTGCAAAGACTTTAGCTATTTTGCAGGAACACTTCTTTTGGCCACGCATAAAGCGAGATGTCGAGAGGATTTGTGGTAGGTGTGTCACTTGTAGACAAGCTAAATCAAGAGTGCAGCCAAATAGTTTGTATACCCCTTTGCCCATTCCTAGTGCACCGTGGATTGATATTTCTATGGATTTTGTGTTAGGTCTGCCTAGGACTAAATGGGGAAGAGACTCAATTTTTGTAATTATGGATAGGTTTTCAAAGATGGCACATTTTATTCCATGTCACAAAACAGATGACGCAAGCCATGTTGCAGATTTGTTCTTTAGGGAGATTGTGCGATTGCATGGTATGCCTAGGACAATTGTGTCAGATAGGGATGTGAAGTTCTTAACTTACTTTTGGAAGACCTTATGGGGAAGATTAGGCACCAAGTTATTGTTTTCTACTACATGTCACCCCCAAACTGATGGTCAAACAGAAGTAGTTAATAGGACTTTATCTACCTTGTTGAAGGCTATCATTAAAAAGAACATAAAAGTATGGGAAGATTGCTTGCCATATGTTGAATTTGCTTATAATCGTGCTGTTCATTCTGCTACTAAGTTTTCACCATTTGAAATTGTTTATGGTTTGAATCCATTTTCACCATTGGATTTAACATCATTACCTGTTTCTGAACGTGTTAACTTGGATGGAAAGAAAAAAGCTGAATTTGTTAAGTAGATACACGAGAAGGCACGGCTCAACATAGAGCGAAGAATGGAGCAGTATGCAAAATAAGCCAACAAAGGGCGACACAAGATGGTCTTTCAACCCGGAGATTGGGTGTGGTTACACATGAGGAAAGAACGATTTCCAGCACAAAGACATTCCAAACTGCTTCCAAAAGGAGATGGTCCGTTCCAAGTCCTGGAGCGCATCAACGACAATGCTTACAATCTAGATCTACCTAGTGAGTATAATGTAAGTGCAACTTTTAACGTTACTGATTTGAGCCCTTTTGATGTAGGTGACGATTTGAGGATAAATCCTTTTCAAGAGGAGGGGAATGATGCAAATTATGGCACAACATCAAGAGAACCAGTTCGAGTACCAGTTGGGCCGATTACAAGGGCGCGGGCTAAGAAGTTCAAAGAAGCACTTAATAGACTAATTCAAGAAGTTTAGGCTCAAACAAATTCATGGAGGCCCATTGAGCATGATCTACAAGGAAGCTTTAATTTAATTCAAGCCTTAGAAAATCCGAACCAAGCCCAATGAAGAGGACATTTTGGCAAGTTAATGGGCAGATACAATATTACTGCAAATTTCTTTCCTTTCCTTTACTTGGCCGAAATTGTAAAAAGTCAAACTTTTCCTTTATTGTTTTAGGTATGAATTAGGTGTGAATTAGGTGTAAGTTTCCATATTTTCATCCATTCAAATTCTGGGAATATTAGGAAAATATTAGGGGAATATTAGGAGAATATTACGAGAATATTTCATTTAGTTTCCATATTATTTTAGGGTATATTTTGAGAATATTCTTGTAATTTATGCCTATAAAAAGGCGTCCACAAGCAATGAAATAACATCATCAGTTTTATTCACAAATTTGAGAGTTATATTTCTCTTTGGTTTTTTGAGAGCTATTCGAACTTGTCGGAGTTTTCCATTGCGTTCACCATCAACTTATAAAACGGATTTCCATCACCGTTTGTGGCGTCTTCGTTATACCAAGGTTCTTGTTTTGCAATAAGCAACGGGTTGAGGTCGTCCTATAACGAGGTTCTTGTTTTTGTTGAAGCAACAGGTCAAGGTTCCATCCAAAGCCTGAGTCTTAGAACGTTTTTGGGGTCCTAATCTTGTTGGGTCTCATTATTCTTGGCCAGGTTCGCATCAAGGTTGCACGCCTAGGCTGGGCGCAGTAGCCCGCCAAGCTGCAGGCGTCACCTGTAGCCATGGGCTACAGCCCAAGGCTGCGACTAGCCCTTGGGGGGCCATGGCCACCCTCGACTGCAGGCCAAGCCTGCAGCGATGGGTGGTGCAGCTGTGGGCAGGGGCTGCCACAACCCTGTCCTGCCCGAGGGCAGGGGCTACAGCCCCATCATGGCTGGTAGTCCGTCCTGAGGGTCGGTCTTTGATTTCCATGCCATATTCTAATTTACCCATTAGGATCTCCAAAAATTAATTTGAATCCTAATTAAATTGAAAATTTCCACACATCAAAATTTCAACCTTTAAATTAAATTTAACTTCTGAGAAAAATAAATTATGGTCTTCAAACTTCAATCTCCTCCAAGAATAATTACATAAAATTTCTTAAACCGTTTCCGGTGTACAAAAAATTCCAATCATAATAATTCTATGAGAGAAAAAATTAAAATTCATGGGAAAATTACAGTATTAATAAACCGCTCCCATTGTTACATAAAAATTCCTAGATACAATTTTCTAAATTCTAAGGAACCATAACCGGCATAAAATAAGCATGCTTATAACAATTAAAAAAAAAATAACCACATACTACATACGTAATCCATGATAACAACATAAAGGAATCCTAGAATGCCATTCTCTAAATATTAGATCCATACATAAATAAAAAGACTAATTAATTGTCTAATTTATGTACATGGTATAGTCATGAGATGGCTCTGATACCAATTGAAGGAAATAAAGTGGTAAAAACGTATCAGAGTAGCACAGCAGAACAATAAAAAAAATTTTAAGATCGTTAAATATCTCATGATGCCATATACAATAAACCAACAACAATTTAAACTCATACCTCAAGGACGCCAATCTGCAGGAGGAGAATGATCGGAGGTTTTCAACCAACTAGCCTTCTCTACTATTCTTCAATTCCCGAATGGCTGAGTGTGTGGGCACTCTGAACCTCGATCGATATGTTAGCACTGCTAGTCTTCTTCCGACCACCCAGATCTCTAAAGAACTTATTATCACGATGAGTTATGCAACATTAAGCTTGCTCACCTGAGAGTCTATGCTCTAAGAGAACTGGAGTGGCAGGACCTCTATTTATAGACTTGCATGAGGTGATCCTCTGAATTCGAATTAGATTAGGAGAAGATTTTCTCCCTTATCCACTCACAAAATCCAAATTTTCTAGGGGCAAATCCTAACAAAAAATTTGGCCAATCTTGGAGATTATCCAATCCAAATTTAAACAAGATTTTAACTTGAATTTTATCTCCTCATTTATCCATAATAACCGAATTTCCCTAGTGCCAAAATCATGACAGATTCGGCCATTAAAAGTGAGGAGAATCAAAATCTAAATAGGATTTTCTAGCTTGAATTCTATCTCACCCTTATCCACTAAAAAATTTGAAATTTCCTTTGGATTTATCCAATAAATTCGTCCACTTTAGGGAGGAGAGAATCCAAATTCAACTGGGATTGAAACTTGAATTTTTCCCTGATCCTTATCCACAAAAACCGAAAATCTCTCGGAGGATTTTCCTCAACAAAAATTCGGCCACTTTTGATGGAATTGGGATTCAAAATTCAAGTAGGATTCAAACAAGATTTTCCTCTTCATAATCCAACTCAAATTCAAATTCTAGCCTTGTGGAATTATCCATAAAGAATTCAAATTGCACTTGGACTGTGATTCAAAATTTGAATTTCAAATTTCAAAATTCAAAATTCAAATTTCACAATTCAAATTTCAATTTCAAATTCAAATTTCAAATTTGAATTTCAAATTTAAATTTAAAATTTAAATTTCAAATTCAAAATTCAAATTTCAAATTTCAAAATTCAAATTTCAAAATCCATAAATAGTTGTATTTCAAATTCTTGTTCTCATGGATAATTTTCTACAACTCCAATCCAATCTCAAATAAAATCATGGCAACTTTATTTGGAGTTTGAATAATTATGTACTCTATTATCCAAAACAAAATCTGAATTCGACCGGAGAGAATCTTGTCCACCATCCTAATCCTATGTCAACACCATCCATGCATAATCAACTAGTCAATAGCATACTCAAATCAATTTGCCAATCGTTAAGGAATTATGTGGAGCTAGTAGAGGGACCAATTGGACATATATAATCGGGCTCCCGTGATTCCATATGATCATCATTCTGTATCGAACAACTCAATCATATGATCACTAATTTCAGAGTCATACCACTATAAACCTAAAACTGAACTCCCAATTATATACCGTATTACGTAAGCCTGTATCAAGCTACTATCTAATGACCTTGTCATATATGCAGAACCCTCATATGATATCCATGATCAGCCTTAGGTCATAGTCCATTCAATCCTAATGATCAGGCTATCTTAAAGTTCCATTATACTACCGAATAAGAAAATGATTATTCACCATATGTGAATAAGAAGTCAACCGCCCAGCAGACAACCCAAGGCCTTGTCCATTTTCACATCTTGTATAATGCCTTTAAGAGGATACCCTTAACTCCTTATTAGAGCTATGATTCCGATATCTGTAAATAAACCCTTCATCATATACAAGTCATGCACCCAACGAACCGGTCTATAAGCTTACTACCTCTGAGACGCTTTAGCCATTGGAACATCAAAGTACACAAGTCATATACATGAAGTAGTTTATTCACTCAGGATTAAGGTTACTGCACAATGAACGTCAAAAGCAGATTGATCCACTCATAGTGGACTACGTAGATCAATCACGCTTTAGTCCCGGTCTAATATGTCACCACCAAGCAGCATATCTATGTCTCTACTTAGGAGTCTATGCTCCAGACAGTCAAGACAAATCGTCTCTACCATGGCTTTAGACAACATAATAGTCTTAACATAAGTTAGATGCTCGGTTTAACCCCATAGACTATAGACCTTAGTTTAGACCGCTTACTTTAGAGCATTGTTTTCTCGCATACAAACGTCCATTGCATGCAACTTTCTAACAGTTTTAACATAAGCAGTCAGGGAGCTATATTTGCTTACATTTACTTTAACATGTAAATAGAATGAGGACAAACAGCAATGTAATGAATAACCTCTATATATATAAGTTTATTATCCAGTTCAAAATAAATACATCAAAATGTCTCTAATGCTTAGGGCATTTCCTAACATGTCTTCCAATGTCTGAATAGTTTGTTCAGATTGCCCGTCCGTCTAGGGATGGAAAGCCATATTGAATCGTAATTCCGTCCCCATGGCCTCTTGCACACACTTCTAAAAATTTGAAGTGAATCGTGCATCTCGATCTGACACGATAGACTTAGGAATAGCATGTAATCTAACAACATGGGTTACGTAAAGGTTTGCCAACCTTTCTAGTGAATATGTCATTTTCACTGCTATGAATCAAGTTGTTTTTATTAACCCATCAACGACGACCCAAATGGCATCATAACCCTCTCATGTCCTTGGTAATCCCACTACCAAGTCCATTGTGATGTGTTCCCACTTCCATTCAGGAATTTCCAGAGTTTCTAATTTACCCCTCGGATGTTGATGTTTGGCCTTAACTTTTTGGCTAGTCAAGCATCAACTCACAAACTTTGCGATATCATTCTTCATCCCTTTCCACCAAAATTGTAACTTTAAATCCTGGTATATCTTGCTAGCTCCGAGATGAATTGAATATGGCATTTCATGAGCTTCCGACATGATTCGCCTCTTTAGTCCTTTGTTAGCTAGAATATGAATTCTTCCTTGATACAAAATCAATCCATCTTTGGAACTCCCTTCCCAAGGACTTGCTAAATTTGGATATTATTTTTGAGCCTCTCTAATGTCCTTGTATAACGATGACTCTAGTCAGAGTGTAGTCAATTTTCCAGATATTAGCTCTAACTTCAACGAGTTGATCTCTTGCCACGATGGCCTTGGGAGCTTTTGTATCGACAATTGTTGCAGAATAGTAGATTTTCTACTCAAAGCATCTGCTACACAGTTAGCCTTTCCAGGATGGTAGAGAATCTTACAATCGCAATCTTTTACTAACTCCAACCATCTTCTCTGCTGCATATTTAGCTCCTTTAACGTAAAAAAGTACTTCAAGCTCTGATGGTCAGTGTAAATCTGACACTGAGCTCCATATAAATAATGTCGCCAAATCTTAAGTGCGAACACTACTGCAGCAAGTTCCAAGTCATGCGTGGGATAATTTTTTTTGAGATCCTTTAATTGGCGTGAGGCATAGGCACTCACCTTATCGCTTTGCATCAAGATGGCTCTTAAGCTTGCTTTCGATGCATTGCTATATATCACAAATTTCTCCCCTTCCGTAGGAAGCGTGAGAATCGATACACTTGTTAGTCACTTCTTTAGCTCTCAGAAGCGTCTTTTGCACTCATCAGTCCACTCGTACTTCCTCTCCTTACGTGTAAGAGTCGTGAGAGGTGTAGTGAGTCGTATGAATCCCTCTACGAATCTCCTATAATAGCCAGCTAAACCTAAGAAACTCTATATTTCAGTCACGTTCCTTGGTGTAAGCCATTCATTAATCACTTCCACTTTTGCAGGATCCACAGCGATTCCTTCCTTGGAAACTATGTGTTCAAGAAAATATACTCTATCTAGCCAAAATTCACACTTGGAGAACTTGGCATAGAGTTGGTGCTCTCTTATCGTACGAAGAATGATCCTCAAATGCTCATCATGCTCTTCACGAGTCTTTAAATATATAAGTGTTAGGAAATGCCCTAAGTATTAGAGACATTTTGATGTATTCATTTTGAACTGGATAATAAAATTATACATAGAGGTTATTCATTACATTGCTATTTGTCCTCGTCTTATTTACATGTTAAAGTAAATGTAAGCAAATATGGCTCACTGACTGCTTGTGTTAAAACTGTTGGAACGTTGCATGCAATGGACTTTTGTATGCGAGAAGACAATGTTCTAAAGTTAGCAGTCTAAACTATGGTCTGTAGTCTATGGGGTTAGACCGAGCATCTAACTCATGTTAAGACTATTATGTTGTCTAAAGCCTTGGAGGGGACGGTCTGTCTTGACTGTCTGGAGCTGGACTCCCAAGTAGAGACATGGATATGTTACTCGGTGGTGACATATTAGACCGGGACTAAAGCGTGATTGATCTACGTAGTCCGCTATGAGTGGATCAATCTGCTTTTGACGTTCATTGTGCAATAACCTTAATCCTGAGTAAATGAACTACTTCATGTATATGACTTGTGTACTTTGATGTTCCAATGGCTAAAGCGTCTCAGAGGTAGTAAGCTTATAGACCGGTTCGTTGGGTGCATGACTTGTATACGATGAAGGGTTTGTTTGCATATATCGGAATCATAGCTCTGAGGAGTTAAAGGTATCCACTTAAAGGCATTATACTGAATGTGAAAATGGACAAGGCCTTGGGTCGTCTGCTGGGCGGATGACTTCTTATTCACATATGGTGAATAATCATTTTCTTAATTCGGTGGTATAATGGAACTTTAAGATAGCCTGATCAGTAGGATTAAACGGACTTTGACCTAAGGCTGATCATGGATATCATATGAGGGTTTTGCATATATGACAAGGTCATTGGATGGTAGCTCGTCACAGGCTTACGTAATACGGTATATAATTGGGAGTTCAGTTTCAGGTTTATAGTGGTGTGACTCTGAAATTAGTGATCATATGATTGAGTTGTTCGGTAAAGAATGATGATCATGTGGAATCACGGGAGCCCGATTATATATGTCCAATCAGTCCCTCTACTAGCTCCACATAATTCCTTAACGTTTGGCAAATTGATTTGTGTATGCTATTGGCTAGTTTATTATGCATGGATGGTGATGGCACAGGATTAGGATGGTAGACAAGATTCTCTCCGGTTGGATTCAGATTTTGTTTTGGATAATAGAGTACACAATTATTCGAACTCCAAATAAAGTTGCCATGATTTTATTTGAGATTGGATTGGAGTTGTAGAAAATTATCCATGAGAACAAGAATATGAAACACAACCGTTTTGTGGAATTTGAAATTTGAATTTTGAAATTTGAAATTTGAAATTCGAATTTGAAATTTTAAATTGAAATTTAAATTTGAAATTTGAAATTTGAAATTTGAAATTTGAAATTTGAAATTTGAATTTGAAATTTGAAATTCAAATTTTGAATCACAGTCCAAGTAGGATTCAAATTTGTTGTGGAAAATCCACAAGGTTTGAAATTCGAATTTGAGTTGGATTTGGAGAGGATAATCTTGTTAGAATCCTACTTGAATTTTGAATCCAAATCCCAACAAATAAGGGACGAAATTTTGAGGATAATCCTCAAGGAAATTTCGGATTTTGTGGATGAGATTCAAGGGTAAATTCAAGCTTCAATCCTAGTTGAATTTGGATTCTCTCCTTCCCTGAAAAGTGGCCGAAATTAGGAAGTATCTCTCCTAGGAAATTCGGTTATTTTTGGATAAGGTTGAGATAAGATTCAAGCTTGAAAATCCTAGTGGAATTTTAGATTCTCCCTTATCCATAATGGCCGAAATCTTTAGGAGAAAAATCTCCAAGAAAAATTCGGATTTTTTGGTTGAAAAAGGGAGATAAAATTCTAGTTAAAATCTTGTTTTGATTTGGATTGGATTTATCCTAAGAAAAACCGAATTTTTTGTGGAGATTCTCCCTTGGAAAAATTCAGATTTTATGGGTTTGGATAAGGGAAAATATCTTTTCCTAATCCAATTCAAATTCAGAGATTCACCTCATGCAGGTCTATAAATAGAGGACCTACCACTCCAGTTCTCTCAGACCACAGACTCTCAGGTGAGCAGGCTTATTGTTGCACAGCTCATCGTGACAATAAAGTTCTTTAGAGATCTGGGTGGTCGGAAGAAGACTAGCAGTGCTAGCATACCGATCGAGGTTCAGAGTGCCCACACACTCAGCCATTTGGGAATTGGAGAATAGTAGAGAAGGCTAGTTGGTTGAAGCCTCCGGTCATTCTCCTCCTGCAGATTGGCGTCCTTGAGGTATGAGTTTTAATTGTTGTTGATTTATTGTATATGGCATAATGAGATATTTAACGATCTAAAAATTTTTATTGTTCCGCTGCGCCACTCTGATACGGTTTTACCGATTTATTTTCCTACAATAAGTATATCATCAATAAATACAATAACAAACTTATCTAGGAACTCCTTGAAGACTCTATTCATCAGGACCATAAATGTAACTAGAGCATTAGTCAACCCAATGGCATCACGAGGAACTCATAATGACCAGATCAGGTCCTGAATTCTATCTTGGGAATGTTGCTTTTCTTGATCTACAGCTGATGATATCCTGATCATAAGTCGATCTTGGAGAATACTGCTGCGCCCTTTAGTTAGTCGAACAAGTCGTCAATTCTAGATAACGGATACCTATTCTTGACGGTGACCTTGTTCAACTCTTGATAGTCTATGCACATGCAAAAAGATCCATCTTTTTTCTTGATGAACAACACTAGAGCACCCCATAGGGAATAGCTCGATCAAATGAATCCCTTGTCGAGTAGCTCCTTTAACTGTACTTGTAGTTTTTTTAGCTTCATTAGTGCCATACTATACGATGTCTTGGAAATGGATGCGGTTCTAGGCATCAGCTCGATTTCGAAGGAGATTTCTCATTTCAATGACAATCTAGGTAGTTCCCCTAGAAAAACATCAAGAAATTTGTTGACGATCGGAACATCTTCCAATTGAAATTTCTATTCCTCTGCCACATTCGTCAAATAAGCTAGGTATACAGCATAATCTCTGGATAGTAGCTTATTTGCCTTTAGCGTGCTAATCATCATCATCCTCGATTTACACGATAAATCTACGTATTCGAAACTTTCCTCCTTATCAGGTCGAAACACTATCTTTTGGTTTCAACAATCAATCGTAGCTTGATATTTTCCTAAAAAATCCATTTCTAGGATTACATCATAGTCGACCAATCTCATCAAGATCAATTCTGCGTATACTTCCTTATTCACAATAATTACTAGCACATGAGGCATCCAGTAATTGGACAATAAAATTTCGCCAGAGGGTAATGCAGTTCTAAACGTCTTACCCATGCTATCCTTAGGATACTCTATCCTATCAGCAAATTCGTATGAAATGAAAGAATGCGTAGTTTCAGAATCAAATAAAACAGATGCCAAATGATTAGTGATAGAAAACTGACCTATCACTACATTCGATGTTCCAGCTTCCTCATCCTTTTTAGTGTATGCCATGACACGAGCATCTGCACGAGGCATGCATTCATGTCTTTCTTATAATGCCAGAGGTTCCTCAAATCTAGCCTGTAATGCATGGGCTTGCGAGTGTTGTGGCTCTGGCTGGAATGTGCCTTGCATATTTTACCGATTATTTGGGTAGTTTCTGGCAAAATGGCCTTCTTTCCCACACTGAAAGTAGGTACTTGGGCCATATTGGTATTGGCCTAGATGTCTCTTCCCACATGTTGCATAATTGGGAATAATTGGTCCAGCATTATTATTCAGCTTCTACTATTGGTTTTGACTATTCTGATTTTGATTCCGGAAAAATTACCTTTCCGTTTATTTTGCAACTGTGGGACTAGAGCATTAGATTTTCCTAGCTTAATGTTTTGATTCAGCTTGTTACTCTGGCTAGTTAGAGCTCCTGCTTAAGAGGATTTAGCTAAGACTTTTTCATTTTTCCTAGCTTCCCATACTTTCTCTCTTTCTTTTTTTGTCGAGCCAAATGATATTCGGCTCTTAGGGCTCGGCTCACACAGTCAACCACAGAAGTTGGTGGTATTGGACCACTATCCACCAGAACAGAAATCTCTGGTCAAAACATTCCAATCATTTTCTATATTTTCTCTTTCAGTAGGTACCATGTAAGGACATAATCTGGAGAGTTGATCGAATTTCTTACATACTTTACTCATCGACATGGTTCCCTGCTTTAATTCACCAAATTCTTTTTACTACGGTCTTAAGGATGCAGGGTCATAATACTTTTGATTGAATTCTTCTAAGAATTCATTCTGATTCATGGCGGTCGTATCCCTTCTCATACAGACAGTGTCCCACCAGAACTTAGCATCCTTTCTCAAAATAAAGGACGCATATTGAACCTTTTCTTGTTCTGTTAGGTTCATAAAATCTAGGATCAATTGGATAGAGGAAAGCCATTCCTCTGCTTCTAAAGGATTTGTCGAACCCTCAAACTATGGAGGCTTCATCCTACGGAATCATTCGTATAATGGCTCTTGATTTACTATCGGTTGGGGTTCCCTAACTCTTTCAGGAATAGTAGGTGGTGGTACTACCTATTCAACAGCAGGTGCTAATGGTGGCTGAACCTCTTCACCACCCTGCCTTTGTTCCATCTACTCTAAACATTGCCTTAATTCAGCATTCTCCTTCATCTGTGCTTCTAAAAGGTCTTGTAACTCATCAACCCTTTTAAAGAAAATAGGACGCCCTCTAATATTTCTTTGACTTTGCATATTTACCATGTTCTCTATTTCTTATAGTGGCATCAAAATCAATCATTAGATTTTCCATAAGTAAATTTCATAAAAATTCTAAAAATTTCATGAAATTCAAGGTAATCATAATGCCACATTATCATAAAACATCATCATAATTCATTTCATAATATTCACATACATTTCAACTTTTATGTCCTTATACACAAAACGGCCCTTTTACATCAAGTATACATATATATATACATATTTACATCTCTATAATTAATCCTCTTGTTGATCCGAATTTGTAGAAACTTCTTCTAGATCTTCTTCCTCTTCATCCGAACCATTTTCGGTCCCGGAAGATGTTCCCTGATTGGGACTTGTCTCATTTCATTGCTTAGATGGACCTGGCTGACGGTCATTCGCCATAGGTCGAGTCCCATAAAGATGATCTAACATCTCCTCTTGTAATCCTTGTTCACGCCTATTGCATACCATGTGCTCCAACAATAGCTCTTCCTCAACTTTAGCTACTATGACCATGAACTCCCATAGAGTAAAAAGATATAGTGGGGTTGCCCTCTGCCATAAATCTACCATAAGCCCTTTCCAAAATATATCACAAAAATCCTCGTCAGTGAGGTTGGATAGGGGACATCTTCTCATAATGTTCTCCTCGAATCTAACTGCATAAGTGAAGACTGTGTCACTAAGCAGCATTTGTAGTCTCTCTACATGGAGAACAAACTCTCTAATATTCGTGTATCTGGATAAGGTAGGTGGCGGTGTCGCTACTCTTCAGAAGGCCTGGAACTGGTGCTGGGCTCTTAGGCGAAAACTACTGTATCACAATATGCCTAAACTCAGCCCAATCAAGCCCTAACAGCATGTCCTAGTCGCAATACTCCCAGAACATCCGTGCGTCTCCTTGGAGCGTGCTGACTACCAATATGACCCAACAGTCCTCGTCAATGTCACATTGGCGCATGATCATCTCCACGACATGTTGCCAATCTCTCATGCCCATCGATTATTGTACTCCCTCAAAGTTCGATGGATGACTACCTCGAAATGCATGTATAGCATGAGCTGAAACTCTAGCTCCTACATGTGGACGCCCTCCCACTACTAGGACATCGATCTCTACTAGTGGATGAGGTACTTGTCAAGGAGGTGTATAATGACTGAGAAAATTGACCATTCTCGGAGATATGTATATTGTATGTAATACGATAATTTTTATGTTTAAAAATGTAAAATAAATGATTTGATACTATTTAGAATGCAATAAAATGTTCTAACAGTGTTAAAGCTTAGGAATTCAGAGATAGAAATTTTTACCGAATCAAAATGAGCGGAACGGTGCCAAATCGGCTTCGAAAACCATAGGAGGTGCAAAAAGTGCACTAAAAGATAAAAATGCTTGACTGAGATTTTTGGCCAAACGGAAGAAGAATAAGGTAAACTGACGGCACTGGAGGTCTTAAGAACCCACCGGGGCGATTCCATTGAAGTTTCTTCGGTTTGACTTTTTGGTCAAAAAGTGATCCGAATTAATGTGAATAGTAGTAAAAAAAAAAACACACATGTGGTTAAATTTTAAGTGATGTCATATATATGACATCATAATTCTTTTATTCAAAAAGCAAGAGAAAGTATTAGGTGAATCCTAAGGCTAAGAATTGACCTTATCTAGATCCAATGGATAGAATTAAGCCAAAATTTACCTTAATTTCATTTTATTAAAATTTGGAAAGAATTAAGGGTGTTAGGTGTCAAAATCCCATTGGATGGAAGGTGAATTAATTTGGTTTCTTAGTTGATAAGGATGGATACGATTTGGCAAGAAAGAACCCAAAACACTTAGCCATTTGTTACAACATTCATTCCTTGTGCAGCCAAGGAGAAACCATGTGTGTCCCTCCCCCTAACCAAGCTATTTCTTCAAAATTTTCACACCAAATTTCAACCACAACTTTCAAGAAGCAAGAGGACATCTTTGGTAACTAGGTAATTAAAAATTTCTCCATTTTCTTGTGAATTTTGGAGTTAAAATTCGTGGCCCCTAAGTGTAAGATTGATGATGAAATTTTGATTTGAAACTTGGTGGTTTTGGGTTGAAAAATTAGTAAGAAAGGTTGGTTGTGAAAATTAGTGTGTTTGGTATCGTAAAACAAAAACTTTGAAGCATGTTTTTAAGCAAAATCAAGGGCTGCATGTGTAGTATGATGAGTTAAATTGTGTTGGTTAATGGTTCAAGAAAAAGGATTTGGCATGAGGAATTATTAGAAAAATTCATGTAAGAAGAGATGTGAGAACAACCATGAGAATAAAATGTGATAACATGAATTTTGTGATGGAAAATGTTGGTTTGGATAATGTTGTTTAGATGAGTATTTTACGTAAAACGCTTAGAACGTTGTACGTAAAGTTAAGCCTCTAGTATAGTACGTGGTAGATAAACTAAGATAGATGGTTTCGAGGCGTTTCTTAAATGCCGGGAGCCTAAAAATTTAGCAGAAATGTTGTTGAAAATTTTAAGAACGACACGAATAGTTATTTTGGAAAATGAAGAATAAAATAGGGTTGAGGTTAAAGAAAAACCAAACTCTTGATAATTTAGGCTAAAGAAAAGGATGGCGAACATTTTAAAGATTAGCAAAACGTCCATTTAGGAACTCGAAATATGAGAAAAAGAGGATTAACGATGGAGTGATTGTTGAAACAGTGCCAATCGAGTAACAGGATAGAATAAATCAAGAAATTTTCTGAAAATCCACGGAAAGGGCCAAGAGTGTCTTAGAATAGCTTAAATAAACTTTTAAGGGCCATAACTAAGATTTTTAAGGCTAAAAATTTAACTTTGTACAGTACACGGTCGTGTACTGGAGTACATGGGCATACAAAACATGCCCAGGTTACACGGCCATGTAGTGAGAAAATTAATCACCTGAGAATTACACAGCCAGGGACATGGCCGTGTATTAGACTGTGTATGTATGTGAAAATGTATAGAATACACGAGTAGAAACACGCCCAAGTACATGGCCATTTAGTGAAAATATTAACCACCTGAGAGTTACACGGCCAGGGACACGGCAGTGTATCAGGCCGTGTACATGCGTAGAAATGCACAAGTTATACGGCCAGGCTACACAGCCATGTAGTGAGACAATTAACCACCCGAGAGTTACACGGCCATGGACATGGCCGTGTATTAGACCGTATACAGGTTACATGGCCATGTTACACGACTATGTATAGGAGGATTTTAGTGGTCAGAGAGGTACACGGTCATGGACACAGTCGTGTACCAGACCGTGTATTGTTTATAAGTGAAGAAATGTTTCATAATAATGTAGAAGAAATGAATAGATGAAAAGTAATTAAAATTTTTTTATTAATTAATTAACAGACAATATTTGATTTATAAGAAGCTGATCGGGAAACAATAAAGGAACATCGGAGTAATCAAATAAGTTGAGTTTAGAACAGTTATTGTAAGAACAGACATTTAATTGTTTACCTACAAACTAACTTATTTGATTGACTAACTTCTTTGAAGTAATGTTGTGTTAAGTATTTAGATGATCACATATAAGAAAGAAGGAGATGTACATGAAATGAGTTTAAGAAATAAGAAATAAAAGAAAGAAAGATAATAAGGCTAAAAATTTAAGTGTTGGTGTACTGGCCTCCCATAGGTGAGGTTTTATGTTATGACTTCTACTACAATGGAATGCGACCTCCCACAAGGTGAGGTTAAAGGCTAAAAGTTAAATATTGATCGTAAGGTAGATTGGTGGGTCACTCCCCCTTCCTCGCACCGATCTGCATGCATTAGGTACGTCCAACAATGAGCCCACAAGTGAAAGTAAAAAGAAAAGAAAAGAAAAGAAGAGAATAAGGAAAGGAAAGAAATGAAGGAAATAGCACATCAAGATAAGATATGATCTATAGAACAACGAAAATGATTCAAGGAAGAATAAGAAGCATAATGAGACTAACCCTAATTACCTTACACATAAGTTGAATTGCATGTATGTTTATGCTTACTGAGCTCTAGCTCACTAGTTTGTTTGCAATGTAGGTGATAAAGGTAAGCAGCCGACAAGATGAAAAGAAAATATATGATGGACTGGTGGGCAGATTCCCGAGATGTCATGGATAAAGAAGTGAACTCGTTATGTTTCTGACTGCTAGAAGATTTCATGAATTGTAAAGAAACAAAACAGTATGAATGTAAAGTGTATGTACAAAGTATTACAAGAATCAAGAACAGAACAGATGCATTATTTTTAAAGTATATATAAGTATAAAAAAAAAATTTGCAGTTTTCTAAACAAATTATTAAATTAAAAAGTGAGTTTTTAAAATGTTTCCACGATTTATAAAATGAGATTATGATATGTAACTGTAAGAAGAAAAGAAAGTAGTCGACGGCCTAGGCGAGCCGGATCACCAACAAGAGTTGGTATTAAAGAGTAAGGCAGTTCTTCCATCGACCTTCCATGACATTTCAAGTATCTACTCCTACACAGTCCAAGTAAGATAGTATTTAATTTAAAGTATTATCTCTTTTCATGAGCACTAAACTATGTCACTATTATTGTAATAGGTAGAACATAGCAACATTGTAAGTACCCCCATACTTATGTAACCTAAATTCCATATAATGAGAAACTGAGGAATGAATTTGGGTTAGTTTGATGCCTTTTACTGCAAATTCGAGGAACACAGTGAGGTACATGGCCATGGAAGAAGCCGTGTAACGATCAGACTGTATAAGTGTGAGAAACCGTGTGAGAGTACATGACCATGTAACGTGACATGGTCAAGTACATGGCCATGTAAGTGGCCGTGTATTGCTCGGAATTATGAACGTGTTTCCAAACATGGCCGTGTTGAGCAAGCTCAACTAGTACACGCCTTTGCTGCCTTGTAAACGTCCATGTTAGAACCCGTGTAGAAGGTAGGGTAATGAGCAGAGAGCTGTTACAATGACTTTCCAAAATTCATGAAACCTAATTACTACATGATGAGTAATTAGGTTGATCAAATACAATATATTTTTCAAAGGAATAGTTTAAACAAGTACAGTAGTGTTTAGTTACTATTTATGTAGTGAAAGGGGTGACTAACAGTGAACCCGGTCCACCCTATTAGGTGTAAGAGTGTATGAGACATGCAGTGTCAGGAAACTGGTTCAGACGACAATTTCTTGACACAAGACTGGTGAACAGATCATTAGAATGCTCAGACCGAACATCTGAGCACAATAGTGATAAATAACCCTAATAATGGTACGATATCAAGAAAATGGTCTGAATGACCTCTTCTCACCCAGAGACTGACAAAATCGGAGTCAGAACACTCAGACTAGTCAGTTACGCTGGAAACAGTGAATAGTGAATAGTGAGAAATGCAGTGTCAAGTTAATGGCCATGACAGCCTTAATTTGACCTAAAACGGATATATTAATAGTCAGTAGGCTCAATCTGGTCAATTGAGCATAAAACGTGTATTTTAATGTGAGAGATATGCAGTATCCAAAAGAGGGTCAAGATGACCTTATCTCGCCCCGAAACTAATATATTTAGACGCAGAACCCCCAAATTAGTCAATTGGGCACCTGCCACATTTTTCGAGACGGGGTCACACATATCCCAAAAACTGGTCCAAATGACCTCGGACGAACGTAAAACTGATAAAATTAAAATTAGCAAGTCTAAATTAGTCAAGAGAGACTGTATTTGAAAATTTCATACCAGAACACCTTGTTTTACGTGCGTAAGTACAACACAGTATAGGCACAACTATAATATAGGAAATGAATAGTAAATTACTATAGAATGGGCTCTTAGACAGTATAAACCAACTAGAAATCATCAGTATAAAAATCGGATTCAGAAAATCCAATTCCGGATGAAAACTAGAATACTACCAAAAAAAGGTCGGATACCGAACGGTAGAAACTGGCCTACGAAGAGAAGCAAATGCAGATGAAATAAAACCGTGAGCCTTGGCTGGAAACTAGCTATTTTCAGCTACAAAATAACCCCAAAAAGCAAGAATAAAAAAATGGGGAAAGTTATGACACATGGAATAAACAATGTCACCATTCCATCACATGCCATCAAACAAAAATTTTTAATTCTTCCCCTCCTTAATGGCCGCAGCCCCCTTGGCTGTTGTGTGGCTGAATGAGGCAGATTTTTGTCCTCAAATTAGCTTAAGGTTGGCTTGATTAATCAAGCTTAAGTTTGGTTAAGCTTGCTTAGAGTTTGTCTATAAAAGGGTAAGCTTTTAGAATCCAAACCTTGTAGTTTTTAGTTATGGTTTTGAGTTGATATTAAGAGAAATAATTTTTGGTGTTTTGCTAGCATAAAACTGACCCCCAAATCTCCTTAGTTTACATGGCCATTTGATCACACAAGCCTTGACTCAAGTTGGTGCTTGGTCCATAACACAAGAGGTAAAACCGAAACCCTCTCTCTCGTGGTTAGCCGATTTTAAGATTTTGAATAAGGGATTTATGTGTATTTGTTTATGCAAAGGGGTTGTAATAAGTTTATTTTAAGCCCCTAGCTTTCCATTTTTAAGTTTGTAGTTATGTGGTTATGTTTACATTTTTATGAATGGATATGTACACATGTGAGCATGAACGTTTTCTTTTAGAAGGCTGGACACAATCTATCCCCAGAAAAAGGCCACGGTTTTTGGCTATTTTGGCCCCTTAGGTTTCGAATTTGGGAATTTAGTGAAACATAAAGTTTTTAGAAAATTTTGATACGGTCATTTTTACATCAAATAGCCTTTGACCAAAAACGACATTATAATAGGTTTTTTGAGTGGTTTTCATTTAGTGCCCAAAACTAGGACTAAAAATCCAAACCCAAAATTAGTCTCGGATTTTGTTAAAAATGGACCAATTAGAGTCAAAACCAGATCTTGGGCTCAGCATGAATGTTGTAGAACACATCAAAACCTTTAAGACAACTTGTGTGAGTTTTAAAAATTTGGCCGTTTCGGGCCTCAAACAAAGCCATTTTTAAAATGACGTAAAACCGGAATTTTTTCAAAAAAACTAGGCACAATAGCCACGGGTTTAGTAAGATTAGGACCTGTTTAATTTAGATTTAAGCTCGGAGGTGAACACGAGAATTGTTCATCTCGTTGAGGATGAAAAATTTTATGTTCGCCATATTTGCAAACTAAGTCGGTTCGATCAAGTTTCAAACCAGTTTTCAAAAATGGTTCAAAAACCACTTTTTAATACAAACACCAAAATGTGTTCTAATCTTTTAAAATAAAATATGGTTTTTATAAAAAAATATCCCCCACCTTCCAACAGGGTGGTAAGGGGACGGTTCCAAAAAACATAATTTTTCCCAAACATTTTATAAAGCAACCTAAAACGATTTTCTTAAATAACCAAAACAGTGTGGGTAGCCCGTATGACGCCCCGTGCCCTTAGTGGCTCGGACCATCACTTAAAAACTGACTTGCTTGATTTTCTTATACTTTCTAGTAATTTATACTTAACTAGATATCATAAAATTAGGGATTTTTTTATGTACGTATTTACTGTATACATACGTATATCGATTACTATTCAAAAATACTATTTAATGATTACTATTCAAAAATACTATTTAGCGATTACTATTCAAAAAATACTATTTATTAATTACTATTCAAAAATACTATTTAGGGATTACTATTCAAAAATATGGTTTACGATTACTATTCAAGCATACTATTTAATGATTACTATTTAAAAATACTGTCTGACAATTACTATTCAAAGTACTATTTAACTATTACAATTCAAAATACTGATACTCAAATTTGTGGAAGATAAACTCGCGGTGTCTCCATAACCTTGCCCTCACATCCGCCTCCGCCGCCACCATCACCCATTGGGATTTAAGCCGTAGGACGTTACCTACAGCATGAACACACTACGTGAGCTTTATGCCTAGTAAGTACAATATGTTTACCGCAAAACATGTTAAAACATAGTACATACTTAAAAACATATAAGCAGTCATATATCACATGTACCACTTTAACATGTCACATATTACATATCATATATCACATATCATAACAATGCCTATAAAACTTCACATAACATGTGCTTCACAGAAAGTGTACTGAGTGCATCTAGAAGCATGGTGAACTATAACTAATGCATGATCCGGTTATGTTCATTTATGCTTTAAACTTCTCTTTTCTTTTCTTGTCTATTTAAGGCCTATGTGTCAGTACCATGTGTGCATAGACCATCTGTAACGCCCGTGGTAAAATAGCCGGAGAGCCATCAATGGATGCTCAACTTTCTGCTTTAACTTAAAACCCCTTCATTTGAAAGGGTCGGTACGACACGTTTACTACTTTCCGTCTTGTTTATCTTTTTTGGCCATATGCTTCTCTAAACTATCCCAAATCCTACATGGTAGGGACGTATGGCATCTATCTTGCTTTTTCATCAATCTACTTGACTGTGAAACTACATGCTCTTAAACATGAGGTGTAACATCGTGTGCATGGCATACATATTTTAACATACTGTAAAATATCATTTAAAAGCATTTTCATTCATGCCATAAGTGGAGTTGTACTTATTTAATTGCAAGCAACTTGAAATCACGCCTTTATCAATCTACAGGTTACCACCTGTCATCAATAACGCTTCTTATAAATACTCTCGTTGAGTCACTATTAACGTTAGTGACTATAACTTGCGCTTCTATGGGGTACCGAGACCCGTCGGTACCCTATTGGCCTATTATGGGGATTTGGTGTCTAATTCGTATCACGTTCAATCAATCGTCTACTTGACAGATTAATCATCATTCCTCACTGTGTTGTTCGAAACGCAGCCCTTGACTGGTTTACCGCTCAGTCAACTGACTGGTTAACTCGCGTGTTGGTAACTAAGTAGTCTATCGAGTTACTATACATGAACTTAGTATAGTAACCGACCAGGTAACTTCACTTGTTCAGGTGTAGTAGCCTACCAGGCTACTAAGGCTTGTTTGGTGTGGTAGCCTACTGGGCTACACACACTATTTTACTTTGAAAAATTGTTTGGGTTGGCTAATAAAAATCTTGGAAAAATTCTTTATTTTGAAACCGTCTCCTTATCACCCCATTGGAAGGTGGGGGATGTTTTTATGAAAACCTTGTTTATATTTTAAAGTGTTAAAAACACATTTTTATTTTGAAGTGTATAAATTATATTTTTAAAGCTTACATTTTAAAGGTGGTTTTTGAACCACTTTTGAAAACAATTTTGAAACTTGGTATAAACGACTTTGTTTGAAATTTTGTCAAACATCAAAGTTTTCATTCTTGACAAGATGAACAAATCTCATGTTCATCTCGAAGCTAAAATCTAATTCTAACGGCTCTTAATTTCATTAAACCTGTGGGCTTGGTGCCCAGTTTTTTGTAAAAATCCCAGTTTTACGTCTCTGTAAAAACGGCTTGGTTTGAGGCCCAAAACAGCTAAATTTTTTACTCTCACGAGTTATTTTCAAGGTCTTGACGAGATCTACAACTTTCATGTTGAGTCTAAGAACTGGTTTGGACTCTAAGGGGTCCATTTCTAGCAAAAACTGAGACTAAATACTGGGTTCATATTTTGTTCCTAGTTTTGGACACCGAGAGAAAAACACTCTTAAAACCTATCTTAGGTTCGTTTTTGACCAAGTCCTATTTGATGCAAAAACGATCGTATCAAAATTTCCTTAAAACACCATGTTTTACTAAATCCCAAATTCGGAACCTAAAGGGGTCGAAATGGCCAGAATCTGTAGCCTCTCCCTAAAGACAGATATGTGTCCAGCCACCATAATACACATCCATGCATTCACATCCACAAACCATATGCAACTTAAAGTAAACACAACCACAACCATAATAACTTTAAGAAATGAAAGCTAAGGGCTCAAATAACCTTGTGCATAAACAAATACGCATAAAACCCTTAGATTGAAAACTAAATTTTTCAACCAATCACCATGAGAAGGGTTTCGGTTTTTACCTTTGGTGCTTTGGACTCAACCACACTTTTGGCTAGGCTTAGGGGGTCAAAATGCCATCGAAACTGAAGGGCTTGAGGTTGGTTTTATGCTAGCCAAGTTACCTAAAAAAATCATTCAAACAACAACTCAAAACCAAGAATCAAAACACAAGGAAAATCAGTTTTGCACTTAACCTTGGTGCACCCGAAAAGCTTGGTTCGGTCTCCCCTTACTCAAGCTTGGAAGAGGTCGGTTTTTTGTGAGTTTTGATCAAGGTTTTGGCTTGCAAAACGTTGGATTTTGGGGTTGAGAAGATTCTGCAGCAAGCAAGGAAAAGAAGAAGAAAAAGACTTGTGGTTTTAGGTGTGTGGAAGCAAAAGTCCATGCCTTATGTCAAGGGTGCCTTTTATAGGCAAACCTTAACCAAACTACTTAGGCTTAATCCTACTTAATTGTCTATCAAATTAGCCAAATCTTGGGACAAATATGCTACCAATTTTCAGACCAAGGGGGCATGGGCTGCTCATTGGAAGGAGGGAGGAATAAATAATTGTTGTTGACTAACTTTTTAAAACCCTTGAATATTATATTCCACATGGCTAGAGAATTATTTTAATGGCCACCTTTTGGGCTATGTATGCTACAGATTACAGTTACTTTTGTAGTTAAGGGGCATGGAAATTTAAGGCCAATTTTACCTGTGTTGGCTTCTCATTGCAGTCTAATTTTATACTACGGTGTTCGGTCCTTTCTCGGCAGTGTTCCAATTTTCATCCAAAAATTGGTTTTTTGAATCCGATTTTTATACTATAAATTTTTGGTTGTTTTCTACTATCTAAGAGCCCATTATCAGTCTAAATTACTGTTTATATCCTATACTGTGGTTGTGTCTACACTGTGTTGTCATTTCGCACGTAAACCGAGGCATCTCGAGTGAAATTTCAGACACAGTCTCTCTTGACTAATTTGGACGTGCTGATTTCATTTTTATCAGTTTTACGTTTATCAGAGGTCATCTAGACCAGTTTTCAGGATCTGTGTGACCCCACCTCGAAAAACATGTCAGGTGCCCGATTGACTAATTTGGGCTTTTTGAGACCAAATATATTAGTTTTGGGGTGAGTAAAGGTTGTCTTGACCCTCATCTTGATACTGTGTACTTCTCACTATTCATCATCCATCGTTTTCTACTTAACTGACTGGTCTAAGTGCTCTGACTCTGATTTTGTCAGTCTCTAGGTGAGAAGAGGTCATCTGAACCGTTTACTCGATGTCGTAGCCTTGTTAGGGCTATCTCTTGCTATTATGCTCAGATGTTCGGTCCGAGCATTCTGGTGATCTATTTACTAGTCTTATGTTAAGAAATGATCGTCCGGACCAATTTCTCGACACTGCATGTCTCATTCATTTATACACATAATAGGGTGGACCAGGTTCGCTGTCGGTCGCCCCTTTTATTGCATGAATAGTGCTTAAATAGTACCGTATATGTTTAGTCTATTCAATGGGAAAATATACTATATTTTCCAACTTAATTACTCATTGCATAGTAATTAGGTTTCATGCAATTTGAGGGTCGGTGTAACAGCTTTCTGCTCATTACACGGCCTTCAACACGGCCTCTAATACGGGCGTGTATAAGGTAACACGGGCGTGTATACTCCGGACACGGGCATGTATTAGTCGAATTTCTTCAACACGGCCATGTTTCAAAACACGACCTTTTACACGTTCATTACCCCGAGGGGTACACGGCCTCTTACACGGTCATGCTCAGTTACACGACTTCTCATACGTTCACAACCCGAGTCATACACAGCCTTTTACATGGTCGTGTACCTGACTGTGTTCTACTACATGGCCATGTACACTTACATGGCTACACACACGTACACAGTCTGAGTGGTACACGGCCACTTACACGGCCGTGTACTTGATCGTGTACTTTAAAAATTGTACTAAAATGCATCAAATTATTCTTCAATTTCTCATTAAATTGAAAGTTCAAGTACACGATCGGGCCGGTCCTTACAGCTCGGTAGGCTACCACACCAAACAAGCCATAGTAGACCGGTAGGCTACCACATCAAACAAGCAATAGTAGCCCGGTCGGTTACTACACTAAGTTTACACATAGTAACCTGGTAGATTACCTAGTTAACGACACGCAAGGTAACCGTCAGTTGACTGGTTGGTAAACTAGTCAAGGATCATGTTTGAATGATACTGTGAGAAACGATGATTAATCTGTCAAGAAGATAATTAATCAAACACAATGGAAAATAGACACCAAATTCCCAAAGTAGGCTAATAGGGTACCGATGGACCTCGGTACCGCATAGAAACGCAAGATATAGTCATTAACGGTAATAGTGACCAGAGAACGTTGTAATTAATTTATGGGGCAATAAATTAATTAAACACGTCTAGACATTCAAACGCTAAAAAAAAAAGAGCGAGTTGTACCGACAGCAATCGATACCAAAGGAGTTTATCTGCTTTTGTCACTAACAATATTAGTGACTCAGCAAAAGTATTGATGAGGAACATTATGTTGACAGGTAGTTACCTGTGAATTTGATAAAGGTGAGAGTACGAGCTTACGTGCAAATTAGGTAAGTACAATTCTGCCTACGACATGAATAAAATGAATTTAAAATGATGTTTTTATAGTATGTTAAGTATGTATGCCATGCACACGTTGTTGCACATGTATAAGAGCATATAGTTTCACAATCAAGTAGATTGTTAAAAGAACAAGTTAGAGGCCATATATCCCTATCGCGTAAGATTTGGGGATACCCTAGTAAAGTATGTGGCATGATCAAATAAAGAATTGGGAAAGATGAGAATAAGGGTGTTAATATAACAGACCAAGGCCCACAAAATCGAACGAGTTAAGGCTCATAATGTATAACAGGCCAAGGCCATAAAATATATCCATAACGAGCCAAGGCCCAGGATCAGGGACGTTCTCGATGATCCATGCATAATCGGTACTGACACACGAGCCCTAAGTAGACATAAGAAAGAAAGAGAATAATGAAGCATAAAATGAGCATAATCGGACCATGCATTGTTCACGATATAATTCACTATGCTTCCAGTTATAGTAGACATGCATTCAGTTCATGATGATATCTGTTATGCATATGATGTCTCAGTGTTGCATCCAATGTTATGTGATGTTCTGGTAATGTGAAATATTTCAATGTTGTATGATAGTGCTTGACATGCTTATCTAATTTTAAGTATGTATTATGTTTCAACAAGTTTTGTGGACGACATGTTGTACTTACTAGGCATAAAGCTCACGGAGTGTGTTCATGCTATACGTAAGCATCCTATGGCTTAAACCATAATGGGCGATGACGGTAGTGTTGGCGAATGTGAGGGCGAGGTTATGGATACATTGCGAATTAATCTTTTACACAGCTTGAGAAATCAGTATTTTTGAATAATAACAGTAATGAGTATTTTTTGAATAGTAACAGTTAATCAGTATTTTTGAATAGTAATAGTAAATCAGTATTTTTCAATAGTAACAGGTAAACAGTATTTTTGAATAGTAACATTTAATCAGTATATTTGAATAGTAATAGTTAAACAGTATTTTTGAATAATAAATAGTTAAACAGTTTTATAAGTGTGTATGCATAATTGAACTCCGAATAATTTAGACTTGGTATTTTCGGAAGTATACACACATGAATAGTAAATACGTATGAATAAAAAAAAATCCTAAAATTAGGGTATCTAAGTAAATAGATTTTAAGTAAGTTTTAATGATTTGCAAGAAGGTATAAGTATCAGTACAAGTAGTAGCTTTTAAGTGACGGTTTGGGCCACTCAGTGTACGGGACGTCACAGTTAGTATTAGAGAGGTTTCCTATCACCCTACCTCACATCTCCACATGCCTACCTCATCTATCTAAGTAAGTTAGTTTTTATTCTACAAGTATTAGTCGGTAATCTGATGTTTGAATTATAGTAGGCAGCCATGGCCGTACTAATGGAACTTGAACCAGTGGAACCCGCACCAGTGGAATCTGTGCCAATAGAACCAGCACTGGTAGGACCTGCACTGGTGGAACCTACTCCCGTAGGCCCCCGCCAAACACATGAAGATCGTCAGGTGGGTAAGGCTTTCGCCGCCATGCACCCAGATCGATACGATGGTCAGCATCCGCACGAGCTTCCATTCTGGATCTGCTGCATGGAAGTCGTCTTCAGGGTTTGCCATGTTCTACCTCACTTGTAGGTGGATTTGGCTAGTAGCAGACTAGAGGGACTAGTTATGGCCTAGTAGGTTTAGCATTTTGGGGTTAGAGAACCGATTATACGTTGGGAGGATTTCTGTCTAGACCTTATCAATAACTATGGACCGCCACCCATTGAAGAGAGAAATCGAGCTAAACGAGCTCAAGGGAAACGAAACCTCGAGCTGCAGCACCGAGTAAGGAATATGGGAACTAGCCAGAACAATAGGCAACCTCACAACAACAACAAGAAGTGGAAGAGAAACCAGGGCTACACACACTCGAGTGCCTGAAATGCAGAGAAAGGCACTCGAGGGAGTGCAAGCAAGGAATGAGTGGCCGCTACTTTTGTGGCAAGGAAGGCCACCAAGCCAGAAATTGCTATTTCAACCCACTGAGCCAACGGAACCAAGCTCAAACTGCACATGACCAACTCCACGCTACTCAGGCCAAGATCAGAGGATCCTCGATCACACAAGGCAAATAGGAAGCCCCGATAACTAAAGCATAATCTTTCTTTAGGCCTTGTATATAGGCATGATGGGAAGCAATAGCTTACTCCCTCTAGACCTATCTGAATATGTCCTTGTGAGACTATGTACCGAAAAGTAGTTACCACTCCTAACAGACTGAAGTTGTGTACCTATATATAATATGAAAGGCAATACAGTTTTACCTAAGGATTTAGATATAATATTTTCACACGTGACTAGAGTGCGATTGAAAAAGAAAGAGTCAGAAGAGATGTTGAGATCTCTATACATAAAATCACAACCGTGCAATGCTAACGAACTACTCAGAGTAGGAGCATGGATTGCTGCCAAGTGGTATTGATCTTTAGGGCTAGTTGTCCACTAAGTTGAGTGGTAAACAGTACTCCTACACTCTATGGCAATGTCAGGACTGGTTTCGCGCTATCAAGATGATTCCCCGATTGTACGCCATTGAGCAGGATAACTGAGTCTTGTTGGCTATTGATATCTTTCAGGAAGATACTCTCGTGTGCATTGGGATTCTTATGACCAGGATGAGCTCTTAACTGGGTCGATTTTTGCCACACCACGATCGAGCAAATCTCTGAGAGGAGTCCAGCATTAGCCCTAATTTTTCTTATTGGGCAAGCAGGGGAATGAAACCACCTAAGTTCCCTAGAATAACGGACATACGAGGATTTGCTCATCGGACTGAGAGGCTGCAGTCGATGTCTAATGATGCAATTCTAAAGTATGCTGTGTGCCATGAGGAAACTGATATGGACTTCTATAACACATGTTGAAGAAGGCTCATGACGAAAGCAAGGTTGAGCATCAGCTAGGATCGCTTGAAGACATTAGAGGAACCTATGAAAGAACCCAAACCAGCCCCTTCGTCTCCTGAATACCTTCTAGAGGTGGAGGTTAATGATAATGATGATGAGGACCTTCCTGACGCCCATCCTAAGATGGGGGATGATGAAGAGGAGGGGACCCCTGACTACTACAACAAAGGTGAATAGATGGAGATATATGAGCTTCAAGTTATTATAGCTAGTGATGACGAGGCTAGTACTGACAAACGATCCAGCAGCCTTCATGGAATTAATGAACCAGGTGTTCAAGGACTTTTAGGATAAGTTTGTCATTGTATTCATCGATAACATACTATTACACTCTAAGATGAAAGGAGAAGCATGAAGAACATTTGAGCATAGTATTGCGCATATTACAGGACCATCAGCGGTATGCCAAGTTCTCCAAGTACGAGTTTTGGCTGGAAGAAGTCCATTTTCTAGGCCACATGGTCTCCACAGAGGGAGTATCTGTCGGCCTGGCAAAATTGAGGCAGTTAGCACATGGCCAACTCTGAGGAAACATGATGGAGATCCGCAGTTTCCTAGGCTTAGCAGGATATTACCAGTACTTCGTCGAAGCTTTTCGAAGCTAGCTGCTCCACCTTCAGCACTTACCAAGAAAGAAAAGAGGTATTAGTGGAATGATGAGTGTGAAGAGAATTATTAGGAGCTAAACGGAGACTCATGAGTGCTCTAACACTGACCAATCTGGATGCTGGTCAGGGAAACTTCATGATTTATAGTAATGCATCCAAGATAGAGTTAGGAGTCGTGTTAATGTAGAGTGGTAAAGTGGTCACGTATGCTTCATGACAACTCAAGAACCATGAAAGAAACTACCCAACATACGACTTAGAGCTAGCAATGGTCGTTTTTACACTTAAGATTTAGAGATATTACCTATGTGGTGTTAAGTGTGAGATCTATACAGACCACCAGAGCCTCAAGTACATCTTCCTATAGAAGGAGCTTGACATGAGGCAACGAAGATGGCTAGAACTGGTGAAGGATTATAATTGTGAAATCCTACATCATCCAGGAAAACCAATAAGGTGGCCGACGTATTGAGTGGAAAGCACTCCTCATTGCTTATGGTTGTACGTGCCTTGCCAGAAGCACTACAAAAAGAGCTACCCAGTAATGAAATCGAGTCTTTGATGGGAAGATTGTCTGAAATGACACTTCTATCGACACTCCTATGAGGAACTAAGACCAGTCAGGACCTTGATTCATCCCTAAATAAGCTTAAAAAAGGAGGCAACAGAGAGTCAAAATTTAGAGTTTAGAGTCGCTAAGGATAGCATACTCTATTATAGAGATAGAGTACATGTTTCAAATGATGAGGAACTCAGGAAGTGGATCCTTTCAGAGGCTCATGAAACACCATGCTCTGTACATCTAGGGGCAAATAAGATGTACAAGGACTTAAAAGAGAGTTTTTGGTAGCTTAAGATGAAGAACGACGTCACTGAGTTCGTCGCCAGATGCCTTCCATGTCAGAAGATTAAAGTGGAACATCAATGGTCAGCAGGAGAACTACTGAAGATCGAGCTGCTCGAGTGGAAATGGGAGCATATTATGATGGATTTCGTAGATGGATTGCCAAGAACGTCAAGCGATAATGGCGTAATTTAGGAAATTATGGACCGATTGACAAAATCAGCTCGATTTTCAACCATGAAAGTAAGCTACTTAGTAGGAAGACTAGCAGAAATTTATGAAGTTCAGCTAGTGAGACTGCACGGAATGTATGCCGATCTGACATACGAGGAGAAACCATGTGAATCCTAGCCAAAGAAGACAAAGTACTTAGGAATAAGGTTATACCACTTGTAAAAGTGTTGTGGCAAAACCACAACATAGAAAAAGCCATATAAGGACTGGAAGAGTATATGAAAAGAAACTTTCCGGAACTATTCTAATTTTCGAGGACGAAAATTTCATAAGGGGGTAGGTTGTAAGGACCCCCATACTCATGTAACCTATACTCCATATAATGAGAAACTGATGAATGAATTTGGGCTAGTTTGATGCCTTTTAATGCAAATTCGAGGAACACGGTCAAGTACACGGCCATGTAAGAAGCCGTGTACTGATCGGACTGTATAAGTGTGAGAAGTCGTGTGAGAGTACATGGCCGTATAGTCCGACACAATCAAGTACATGGCCATGTAAGTGGCTGTGTATCGCTCGGAATTGTGAACGTGTTTCAGGACATGGCCATGTTGAGCAAGCTCAACTAGTACACGCCCGTGTTGCCTTGTACACATCTATGTTAGAACCCGTGTAGAAGGCCGTGTAATGAGCAGAGAGCCATTATAATGACCCTCCAAAATTCATGAAACCTAATTACTACATGATGAGTAATTAGGTTGATCAAATACAGTATATTTTCCACAGGAATAGTTTAAACAAGCATAGTAGTTTTTAGTTACTCTTTATGCAGTGAAAGGAGCGACCGACAGTGAACCTGGTCCACCTTATTATGTGTAAGAGTGTATGAGACATGCAATGTCAGGAAACTGGTCCGGATGACCATTTCTTAACACAAGACTGGTGAACAGATCACTAGAATGCTCGGACCGAACATCTGAGCACAATAACGATAAATAATGCTAGCAAGGGTATGGTATCGAGAAAATGGTCTAAATGACCTCTTCTCACCCAGAGATTGACAAAATCAGAATCAGAACACTCAGACTAGTCAGTTAATCTGGAAATGGTGAATAGTGAATAGTGGGAAACGCAGTGTTAAGTTAATGGCCAAGACGGCCTTAATTTGACCCAAAACAGATATATTAATAGTCAGTAGGCTCATCTGGTCAATTGAGAATAAAACATGAATTTTTGTGTGAGAGATACGCAGTATCTGGAAAAGGGTCAAGATGACCTTATCTCACCCCGAAACTGATATATTTAGACTCAGAACGCCCAAATTAGTCAATCAAGCACTTGATATATTTTTTGAGACAAGGTCACACAGATCCTGAAAACTGGTCCAGACGACCCTGGATGGACATAAAACCGATAAAATTGAAATCAGCACGTCAAAATTAGTCAAGAGAGACTGTGTTTGAAAATTTCATGCCAGAACGCCTCGTTTTGCATGCGTAAGTACAATACAGTGTAGACACAACCACAGTATAGGAAATGAATAGTAAATTGGTGTAGAATGGGCTCTTAGACAATATAAACCAACTAGAAATCATCATTATGAAATCAGATTCAGAAAATCCAATTCCAGGTGAAAACTAGAACACTGCCGATAAAGGGTCGGATACCGAACGGCAGAAACTGGACTGCAAAGAAAAGCAAATGCAGATGAAATTAAGGCCTTAAAAACCATGTGCCTTGGCTAGAAACCAGTATTTTCAGCTACAAAATAACCTTAAAAAGCAAGAATAAAAAAAAGGCTAAAGTTATGACATATTGAATAAACAATGTCACCATTCCATAACATGCCATCAAACAAAAATTTTTAATTCTTCCCCTCCTTAATGGCCGTAGCTCCCTCAGTTGTTGTGTGGCTGAATGTGACGCACCGTGCCCTCGGTGGCCTGGATCGTCACTAAAAACTTACTTCTTTAATTAATACTTATACTTTCTTGGAATTAATACTTAAAGTTACTTAATTGGATACTATAATTTTAGGTTTTTTTTTTGACTATGTACGTGTTTACTATTCACATATGGGTACTATTAATGGCTACTATTCAAAAATACCACTTAACAGTTACTATTCAAAAATAATGTTTAACGGTTACTATGCATAAATACTATTTCACGGGACTATTCAAAAATACTATTTATCGGTTACTATTTAAAAATACTACTTAATGGTTACTGTTCAAAAATACTGTCTAACCATCACTATTCAAAATACTATTTAACAATTACTATTCGTAAATACTGTTTACTCAAAATTTTGCAAAAGAATACTCGTGATGTGTCCACAACCTCCCCTCACATCTGCCTCCACTATCGTCATCATCCATAGATGATTACGTCATAGGACGCTTAACTACAGTATAAACACACTCCGTGAGCTTTACGCCCAGTAAGTACATGTTACCATAAAACATGTTTAAACATAATACATACTTAAAACCACATAAGCATGTCATATACCATGCAACAAATCACATATCATTGAATATAAAACTTTACATACATTATGCATAACAGAATACATCATGTATTGAGATACATCTTAGTGTAACTAGAAGCATGGTGAACTATAATTAATTCATGATCCGGTTATGTTTATTTATGCTTCAAACTTCTCTTTTCTTTTTCTTCTTGTCTATTTAGGGCCCATGTGTCAGTACTATGTATGCACAGACAATCAGTAACGCCTGTGGTTAAAAAGTCAGAGAGTCATCAATGGATGCTTAACTTTTTGCTTTAACTTATCTTAAAAACCCTTTTGACTGAAAACGCCGATACGACATGCTTATAAATTTCCATCTTGTTTATTTGCTATAGCCATATGCTTTTCTAAGCTGTTCTTAATCCTATGCTTTAGGGATGTATGGTTTCTAACTTGTTCTTTCACTAATCTACTTGATTGTGAAACTATATGCTCTTATGTATGCTGTGCATAATCGTGTGTATGTTTGGCATATATAACATACTATAAAAACATCATTCAAATTCATTTTATTTATACTGTAGGCAGAGTTGTACTTACCTAATTGCCAGCAAATGCACACTCGTACTCATGCCTCTATCAGCTTACAGGTTACCACCTGTCATCAATAACGTATCATATCAGTACCTTCGCTGAGTCACTAATACTGTTAGTGGCTATTACTTGTGTTTCTATATGGTACCGAGGCCTATTGGTACCCTATTGGCCTACTTTGGGGATTTAGCATCTAACTCCTATCGTTGTTTGATTAACTGTCTTCTTGATAGATTAATCATCGTCCCTCACAGCGTTGTTCAGAACACGGTTCTTGACTGGTTGCCAACTAGTCAACAGGTCGGTTACCTCGCGTATTGGTAACTAGGTAGCCTACCAGATTACTATGCGTAAACTTGGTGTAGTAATCGGTCAGGTTACTTTGTCTGTTTGGGTATGGTAGCCTACCGGGCTACTATTCCTTGTTTGTTGTAGTGGCCCACCAGGCCACTAAGACTTGTTTGGTGTGGTAGCCTACTGGGCTACACACACTGTTTTATTTATTAAAGAAAATCGTTTTGGTTAACTTATAAAATTCTTGGAAAAATTACATGTTTGGAACCTGCCCCCTTATCATCCCGTTGGAAGGTAGGGGACGTTTTTGTGAAAACCATGTTTATATTTTAAAGTGTTAAAACACATTTTTGAGGTTGCATTTTAAAGGTGGTTTTTTTTAACCACTTTTGAAAACTGTTTTGAAACTTGACCAAAACGACTTTATTTGTAAATTTGGCGAACATGAAAGTTTTCGTCCTCGACGAGATGAACAAATCTTACATGGAGCTCAATTCTAACTCTAGCCGGCCCTAATCTTACTAAACCCGTGGCCTATGTGCCAAGTTTTTACAAAAATCCCAGTTTTGTGTTGTTTTGAAAATGGCTTTGTTTAAGGCCCGAAACGGCCAAATTTTTAAAACACGCATAGGTCATTCTCAAGGTCTCGACGAGATCTACAACTTTTGTATTTAGTCCGATGTCCGATTCAAAATATAAGTGATCCATTTTTAATAAAACCTGAGACTAATTTCTGGGTTCGGATTTTGTTCCTAGTTTTGGGCACCGAGGGAAAATCACTCGAAAAACCTATCGTAATGTCGTCTTTGGCCGAAGGCTATTTGATAAAAACGACCGTAACAAAATTTTCTTAAAATACAAAGTTTACCAGATCCCAAAATCAGACCCTAAGGGGGTCAAAATAGCTAAAATCCGTGGCCTTTCCTTGAGCATAGATTGTGTCCAATCACTAAAAACTCATAACCATTCGTAAAAATTATAAACATAACCACAATCACATAAACTTAAAAATGGAAAGCTACGGGCTTAAAATAAACTTATTAAAACCCATGTGCAAAAACAAATACACATAAATTTCTTGATCAAAATCTTAAAATCACTAAATCACCAAAGGTAGGGTTTTCGGTTATTACCTTTGTGCTTTGAACCAAGCACGATTTTGAACCAAGGCTTGATGACCAAAATGGCCATGTGATTCTTGGTGAGAAAGGGTTGGTTTGTGCTAGTAAGACACCAAAACTTTATCTCTTAAAATCAACTCAAATATAACTACTAAAAACCACAAAGTTTTGATATAGAACCTTACCCTTGGTGCTCTTGAAATGGCTTGGAATTAAAGACCTTTAACACAAGCTTGAAGGGATTGGCTTTTGGTAAATTTTTGGCTGTGTTTTGGACTTGAGAAATGAAGGTTTTAGGGCTTGAGGGTGGTCGACAGCAGCTAGAGTAGAGAGAGAGAGTTAAAATTTTTGAAGTGTGAAAATGAAGAAACCAAAGCTAAGCCATGCTCACCCCTTTTATAGAAAAATACCTAAGCTCACTTAACCAACTTAAGCTTGACTAATCAAGCCAACTTTAACCTAATTTTTGGACAAAAATCTGCCCCATTTTAGTACTTGTCCACCAAATGTGCTGCAGCCATTTAAGGGGAAAAATAAAAAATTTGCTTGGTGTAAGGTGATGGAATGGTAATGGAAATGAATTGTTATTTAATGGGTTTTGTGCCATAACCTCCCCAATTTTTTATTTGCCACTTTTTGGGGTTTTTGTACAGCAAAACTAGCTAGTTTTCCAGCTAAGGACACACGATTTTGGGGCCTAAAAAATTCATCTGTGTTGCTCTCTTCGCAGTGTAGTTTTCTACTGAAGTTTTCGGTCCTTTCTCGGTAGTGTTTTAATTTTCATCCAGAAATCAGATTTTCTAAATTTGATTTTTGTACTGATGATTTATAGTTGATTTATACTGCCTAAGAGCCTATTCTACACCAATTCACTATTCATTTCCTATATTGTGGTTATGTCTGTACTGTGTTGTCCTCCGCACGCAAAACGAGGCGTTCCGGCGTGAAATTTTCAACATAGTTTCTCTTGACTAATTCAGATGTGCTGATTTCAATTTTATCAGTTTTATATCCATCCAAGGTCATCTGGACCAGTTTTTAGGATCTGTGTAACCCTGTCTCAAAAAACATGTCAGGTACCCGATTGACTAATTTAGGCATTTTGAGTCTAAATATATCAGTTTCGGGGCGAGATAAGGTCGTCTTAACTCTCTTCCTGATACTGCGTATCTCTCAGACAAAAATTCACAGTTTGTGCTCAATTGACCAAATTGGGCCTGATAACTGTAAATATATCAATTTTAAGTCAAATTAAGGCCGTTTTGGCCAGTAATTTGACACTGTGTTTTTCACTATTCACTATTTTCTGTTCTAACTAATTAGTCTGAGCATTCTGACTCCGATTTTGTCAGTTTCTAGATGAAAGGAGGTCATCTAGACTATTTTCTTGGTATTGCACCTTACTAGGGTTTCTATCGCTATTGTGCTTTGAGGTTCGGTCCGAGTGTTTTGGTGATCTGTTCACCAGTTTTGTGTCAGGAAATGGTCATTTGAATCAGTTTCCTGATACTGCGTACTTCATACGCTTATACACATAATAGGGTGGGTCGAGTTCACTGTCGGTTGTCCCTTTCACTGCATAAATAGTACTTAAACAGTATTGTACCTATTTAGTCTATTCAACTGGAATTTATACTGTATTTTTTAAACTTAACTACTCATTACATAGTAATTAGTTTTCATGCATTTTGAGAGTCTATATAGCGGCTCTCTGCTCATTACAAGGCCTTTTACACGGGTCCATACACGGGCGTGTACAAGACAACACGGGCGTGTATACTATGGACACGGGCGTGTTTCTGTCGAGACTACTCAACAAGGCCATGCCTTGAAACACGGCCTTCTACACATTTATCAACCCGAATGGTACACGGTCGTGTACCTGACCGTGTCATACTACACGGTCATGTACACTTACACGTCCTTTCCCACATATACAGTCTGATCGATACACGGTTTCTTACACGGCTGTGTACCAAACCGTGTTTTGTGAATTTGCACTAAAAGCCATCAAACTAACCCAGATTCATTGCTCAATTTCTCATTATATAGAATTTAAGTTACATGAATATGGGGGTCCTTATAATTTTGCCCCTAATGGGTCAATGGACCGTAAAAATTATGTTTCAGTGTTTTGGCTGAACTTTCTAAGCCCAAAATCATAGAATAATTTTTCTTAGGCCTCGATATATTTTTACAACATTATTCGCTATAAAATCAGTGACTATTTCTCACCTGACCCTCAGATGGTACTATTCCAACACCTAAGGTCGTTTCTCATTTTTCTCACATTTTAAAGCCTCAAATGGCCATTTCACTACTCTTAAAAACATTTATTGTCCTTTTCCCGAGCCTAGGTCACCGAGGGCCTCAGGTTTTCAATCCCGTCCATGTTTTTAACCTCAGTTCCTAAAATATACTTATCGTCATTTTTTCCTCTGTTCAATGTTTAGATTTTAGAGGGACGTTTTACTATTCCTTAAAACATCCACTATTCCTTTTTCAAGCCTAACTCATCGAGGGGTCTCGGTTTTCATTCCCGAGTACATTTTTATCCCTCATTTCCTGAAATGCCTCTAATGCTGTTATAAAAATTTCGGTAGCATTTTTGCTTAAATTTTAGGTTTCTTGGCGTTTAGGTACGCCTCAGAACCTTAGTACTTGTCACGTACTAAACCAAAGGCCTATTTTAGTCAAAAGTACCAAACTTTTACGTAAAATATTTCCACATTTCCACCCTTTCAATCCAACACATTAATTCATTATTTTTCCACAAAATTGCCATGGTTTTCATCAACATTTCACCACAAACTCATTTTATCGTACTTCAATATCATGGTTTTTAATGCATATTTCCACATCAAAAACCTAACGAATTTTCATTCCAACCCTTACACTCTAGCCACAGTTTTCATGTTCAACAAACCTAGACAACAAATTTCTTATTCTTAGGGTTTTTAATCAAGCCTTTTCACGCAATTTTCATAACAAAATTTTCCATAATTTTCTTTCTCATGGCCACGGATTTTGCATGAAGACATGCATAGAAAATGCTTGTTTCAAGCTTCCAAATACACTTTAATCACAGCACCAAACAACCAAACCAAAACAACAAAGTTTGCACCCAAAAACTTTCACCATCCTTTCCCCCTAAAACATGGCATGGATTTTTCAAAGAAAACACAAGAAAAATGTGGTAAAATGGAGTGTTACCTTGATAGCTTGAACACTTGAAGCTTGGAGGTTGTTCTAGAGTGAATTTGTATGAAAACTTGTAAAATTTTTGGCTTAGAAATGAAGGGGAACTCACAGCTAGAAATGGGCAGCAAGGGGGCCAATTTTTCTCTTTGTTTTTAGCTAAATTTTCCAGCCCCTTCACCGGTTATATAGGCAGCCAATAAAGGGAGGGTTTCTTTGCAAAACTTTTTGTGCAATTTGGGTTATTTCAAGATACTTTTTAGCAACTTTTAGGGTGACCAATTGTCAAAATCTTGGCCAATTTTTTTAGCCTTCCACTGCCTTAAGATAGCCCCATTTATCCAAAAATTTTACCAAATTTTTGTTTGCATTTTTGGCTTAATCTTTGCCTTCCATTCAAGATTACCATAAACCATGGCCTTTGAATCCAACAACCCCATTTCTTTCCAAAAGTAATCTCATTTTTGACATCATTTATTGATGTCATGGGTAACATCTGTAGAAAATAAAATCGATAAAAACGTATCAGAGTGGTGCAGCGGAATAATAAAAATTTTTTAAGATCGTTAAATATCTCATGATGCCATATACAATAAATTAATGACAATTTAAACTCATACCTCAGAGGACGCCAATCTGTAGGAAGAGAATGATCAGAAGGCTTCAACCAACTAGCCTTCTCTACTATTCTCCAATTCCCGAATGGCTGAGTGTGTGGGTACTCTGAACCTCGATCGGTATGCTAGCACTGCTAGTCTTCTTCTGACCACCCAGATCTCTAAAGAACTTATTGTCACGGTGAGTTATACAATAATAAGCCTGCTCACCTAAGAGTCTGTGGTCTTAGAGAACTGGAGTGGTAGGACCTCTATTTATAGACTTGCATAAGGTGATCCTTTGAATTTGAATTGGATTAGGAGAAGATTTTCTCCCTTATCCAACCATAAAATCTAAAAAATCTAGGCCTTATGCAACCATAATGAATTCAGCCACTCTAAGGATTTTTCATTCAAAATTCAAACAGGATTTTACTAGAATTTTATCTCTTCATTCCCTCATAAAAACTGATTTCCCTTTGTGCCAAAAACATGACTAGATTCAGTCATTAAAGTGTGAGGAGAATCAAAATCTGAATAGGATTTTCTAGCTTGAATTTTATCTCATCCTTATCCATAAATAATCGGAAATCCCCTTGAAATTCACTCAACAATTTTCGGCCACAAATAGGGAGGAGAGAATCCAAATTCAACTAGAATTAAAACATGAATTTTTCCTTGAATCTTATCCACAAAAAATCTAAAAATTCCAAGAGGATATTCCTCAACATTTTTGACCAAGTTAGTTAGGATTGGGAATCAAAATTCAAGTAGGATTCAAACAAGATTTTCCTTTTCACAATCCAACTCAAATTCGAATTCTATCCTTGTGGATTTATCCACAAAGAATTCGAATTCCATTTGGACTGTGATTCAAAATTTGAATTTCAAAATTCAAAATTCAAAATTCAAAATTCAAATTTCAAATTTCAAATTTCAAATTTCAAATTTCAAATTCAAATTTAAATTTTAAATTCAAATTTCAAATTCAAAATTTAAATTTCAAATTTCAAAATTTAAATTTCAAAATCTACAAACAGTTGTATTTCAAATTTTTGTTCTCATGGATAATTTTCTACAACTCCAATCCAATCTCAAATAAAATCATGACAACTTTATTTGGAGTTCGAATAATTGTGTACTCTATTATCCAAAACAAAATATGAGCTCAATTGGAGAAAATCTTGTCCACCATCCTAATCCTATGTCAACACCATCCATGCATAATCAACCAGCTAATAAGCATACACAAATCAATTTGTCAATCGTTAAGGAATTATGTGGAGCTAGTAGAGGGACCAAATGGACATATATAATCGAGCTCCCATGAATCCATATGATCATCATTCTTTACCGAACAACTCAATCATATGATCACTAATTTCAGAGTCACACCACTATAAACCTAAAACTAAACTCCCAATTATATACCGTATTACGTAAGCCTGTGACAAGCTACTGTCCAATGACCTTGTCATGTATGTAAAACCCTTATATGATGATGCCTTAGGTCAAAGTCTGTTTAATCCTACTGATCAGGCTATCTTAAAGTTCCATTATACTATTAAATAAGAAAATGATTATTCACCATATGTGAATAAGAAGTCATCTACCCAACAGACGACCTAAGGGCTTGTCCATTTTCACATCCAGTATAATGCCTTTAAGAGGATACCCTTAACTCCTTATTAGAGCTATGATTCTAATATCTATAAACAAACCTTTCATCGTATATAAGTCATGCACCCAACGAACCGGTCTATAAGCTTACTACCTCTGAGACGTTTTAGCCATTGGAACATCAAAGTACACAAGTCATATACATGAAGTAGTTCATTTACTCAGGATTAAGGTTACTATACAATGAATGTCAAAACCAGATTGATCCACTCATAGTGGACTATGTAGATCAATCACGCTTTAGTCCTGGTCTAATATGTCACCATCAAGCAACATATCTATGTCTCTACTTGGGAGTCTATGCTCTAGACAGTCAAGACAAACCATCCCCACCATGGCTTTAGACAACATAATAGTCTTAACATAAGTTAGATGCTCGGTCTAACCCCATAGACTATAGACCTTAGTTTAGACTACTTACTTTAGAATATTGTCTTCTCGCATACAAAAATCCATTACATGCAATGTTCTAACAGTTTGAACATAAGCAGTCAGTGAGCCATATTTGCTTACATTTACTTTAGCATGTAAATAGAATGAGGACAAATAGCACTGTAATGAATAACCTCTATATATATAATTTTATTATCCAGTTTAAAATAAATACATCAAAATGTCTCTAATGCTTAGGGCATTTCCTAACAATCTCCCACTTGCCCTAAGCCAATAGATGTGCCATGTTACACATCCCCATCGCCTCTACATGCCTCTCAAAGCTTCTAGCCACCAAAGTCTTAATAAAGGGATCGGCAATGTTGTCCTTGGACGCGATCTTACATACATCTACTTGCCCTGTCTCCACATACCCTCTAATAATATGATACGTCGGATCTATGTGCTTGGTCCTCTTATGATGCTAAGATTCCCTTGTGTTGGCAATAGCCCCAGTGTTATCACAGTAAAGTGTGATAGGCTTGTCAACACCTGGAATGACCTCAAGGTCTCTAAAGAACTTGCGGAGCCAAACCACTTCTTTAGATGCCTCAGTCGCAGCCACATACTCAGCCTCCATAGTAGAGTCAGCTGTGCAACCCTACTTCACGCTCCTCCACACAATGGCGCCTCCTCTGAGTAGGAACACTGATCCTGATGTCCATTTTCTCAAATCCTTGCAAGTCTGGAAGTCTGAGTCCGTGTATCCTATGGGTGTTAAGTCCCCTTTAAAATACACCAGCATATAATCCCTTGTTCTCTTAAGATACTTAAGTATATGCTTTACTGCTTGCCAGTGCTTGGTTACAGGATTCGCTTAATATCGACTCAACATACCTACTGCAATACATATGTCCGAGCGAATGCAAAGCATAGCGTACATAAGACTACCTACAGGGGATGCATAAGGGATCTTACTCATATGCTCTCTTTCTTCCAATATCTTTGGACAGTCATCCAATGAAAGAGTTAGACCGGCAATAGAAGGTTGTGAACCTTTCTTTGCCTCTTGCATTGCATATTTGTCAATTATTTTATCTATGTATGAAGCTTAGGATAACGCTATTATTTTGTTCTTTTGATCTCTGAAGAGATGAATGCCTAGATTCTCCCAAGTCCTTCATGTCAAACTGTTGGTGCAGCCAAAGTTTGACCGATGATAAGTTCCCTATATCATTCCCAATGAGCAATATATCATCGATATAGAGTATCAGAAAGACCACTTTTCTATCCTTAATACGTTTATAAACACAAGGTTCATCAACGTTCTGCTCAAAACCAAATGTCTTGATCGCTTGATCAAATCTCTGGTTCCATGAGCGGGATGCTTGTTTTAATCCATAAATGGATCTAAGCAACTTGTAGGCTTTTCTTTCTTGGCCTTTTGCCATGAACCCTTCGAGCTATATCATGTAGATACATTCCTCAAGATGGCCATTCAAGAATGCCGTCTTGACGTCCATTTGCTAGATCTCGTAATCGAGAGCCGTAGCAACGAACAGAAGAATATGGATAGACTTCAGCATAGCAACAAGCGAAAAGGTTTCATCGTAATCGATTCCAGCCTTTTCTGTGTATCCCTTTGCACCTAGTCTAGCTTTGAAAGTTTCCACTTTCCCTTTCACATCCTTCTTTCTTTTGTAGACCCACTTGCATCCAATGGGTTTTATCCCATCCGGCAAATCTGCAAGTTCCCAAAAAGAGTCGGATTTCATAGAATCCATCTCATTGTTCATGGCCTGTTTCCAAGATTTAGAATTAATATCATTTATAGCTTTATCATAAGTGACCAGATCATCCTCATGCTCATGAGCCTCGGCCTGGTATACCTCAGCATCATACATGAAGAAATTAGGCTTCTTCGAAACCCTCCCACTAGGATGAAGCAACGTAAATTGTTGATCGTCTGCAGGTCTTTCATCGGAGCTCAAACTTGCGTCTAAGACCGAAACCTGTGGAGCAGTTCTTTTACCCGATAACTCCTCTAGTACCACTTTGCTTCGAGGCTTAAGTTCATTCATGTGACTTTCCTCCAAGAATGTTGCATGGGTTGAAACAATGACTTTTTGTTCTTTCGGGTTATAGAATAGACTTCCCTTAATTCCCTTAGGATACCTTACAAACATGCACAATTCTGTTCTTGGTTCCAACTTGATAACTTTAAGAAATTAGAGTTATTCATTGATTTTCTCGTTTAAAAATAGGCTTGCCCGAGAGTGTTTACTGTTTTATGTGGTGTTTTTATCTTTCATCTTTTAATTTTGCATTTGCCTCGGCCAAAAATGTCTCTGTGCCCTTTTGGATTAAGTAAAGGAATTTTGACTGAAAACTGTGCAAAAATTCGATGCCTAGCTTGGTTGTGTTTCCAGTCAGTTTTACAGGGGATGAAAATGAGAGAAGAATGCTGCAGCATTTTGAGCTAAGCTGAGTTAGAAATTGGAGTGATGTCAGTACACAACCTAGAGACAAAGACAAAATATCACATGGGCTTTGTGCAGCTATCATTTCGAACAACTCAGGAGCTTTCAAAGCTAGACAAGTCAGCAAGATTGTTGCCTTAGCAAATGGTTTTCCCCAATCAGTAAAGGGACGCCGTCAAGTACAAGAGAGGAGAATAGTACCTTCTGGACACTCCCACCATTAGAGATGAATTTTTCTCACGAAAACAAAAAAGCAGAGAGTACCAGCGAGAGAGAAAAAGAGGAAAGCACCAGAGAAGAAGGAGCGAGGACGTTGAAGAAGAGGAATCAAGCTTCAGCAGACTTTCTTTCTCTTTATCTGTTGCTTACCCTTTTGTAGTATTGAGCTGAATTAGACATGATTTATTTATGGATAATGGATTTTGTTAATTAGAGTATGAACTAATTTTCTTTGGCTGGGTTTGCTAATGGAACTAAGGATATGAACTGTTAACTGATTGCTGAATTTGTTATGGAAATCAATTGTTTCTTGTTCATTCATGTATGTTAACGCGTATTTCTATTCTTGACTGACCATCAATTTATAAAATATCAGATTTGGATTAATTCTGCAAAGGTTGATTTAAATTAGATCTCATGAATGATGCATGTATGGTCTTGAAGGAATTTGTAGATCTATGGATGGTATAGGAATATATTATTCATCATGTACGACCCAAAAGAACCTATGCTTCTGTTTGCATTCTTTTAGCTGATCTCACATAGGAATATGCTGAAGTAAGTTAGGAGGATAATTTTGCAAAGAGATTTGGAAAAATCCTTGTTCTCACGTGTTCTTGGTTGGGTATATTGATTGTTATAGCATTTTAGTAGCATTTTGTTAGTAGATTTGCATCCTGGGGAAATTAGTAAACCTAGCTTATCCAAATTATTATTTTACAACCTTAATCTCAGTTCCATTGTTTTTCTTCATTTTGATCACTACTATATTTCTTTGTTAAGTGTACTTTTTATTTTTTAGTAGTTTTACAATCCATTTTTACTAGCAATCTTGTCAAAACCTCTTTGATTACAGTTCACTTAAATTAAACTTTACAGCTTCTACATTACATTTTTATGATATAGTCCTCGTGGGAACGATATCCGTACTCTTGTACACTGTATTACTTGGACGATCTATGCACTTGCAGATTCTAACCAACAAGTTTTTGGGGCCGTTGCCAGGGATTTAATATCATAAAAAAATTTTGTAGAGTTATTTTGTTTCATTTCTTTTTATTCTTTTGAGTTGTGGTTTTTGGCAGGATACCTAGTCTTCTGTATGAAAAATCCTCAGGCCCGTGAGTTGTTGCCTTTCCATCCTAAAATTGAAAGGACATTTTGAGCTAAGAGAAGGGAACAGCAAGGACTAGCAGCTGTTGAAGTTATGGTAGAGGAAAAAATAGCCAATAATGGACAGCCTATTTATGGTAACAACCCTATTCAATAACAAGCTGTGATGGATGATAGAAACAGGGCAATTCGGAAGTATGCTGTGCCCATTCTACAAGGGCTCAATTCAGGGATTGTCAGGCCAGAAATTGAAGCCACTCAATTTGAACTTAAATATGTGATGTTTCAGATGTTGCAATCTGTGGGCCAATTTAGTGGCATGGCAACTGAAGATCCTCATTTAAATCTCAGGCTTTTCATGGAAGTGAGTGATTCTTTCAAAATTCCTGGGGTGACAGAAGATGTGTTAAGGTTAAAGCTATTTCCCTATTCTCTGACGGATAGAGCTAGAGCTTGGCTTAATTCTTTAGCACCAGGCTCTATTGCTACTTGGAACAATTTAGCAGAGAAGTTCTTGATGAAATTCTTCCCACCAGCCAAGAATGCTAAGCTCAGAAACAACATCACTTCATTTCAACAAGCTGATGGTGAATCTTTACATGAAGCTTGGGAAAGATTTAAGGAGTTGTTAAGGAAATGTCCTCACCATGGGATCCTTTATTGGATTCAAATAGAGACTTTCTACAATGGGTTGAATGCACAAACTCGAACCATAGTAGATACTTCTACTAATGGTGCTCTTTTGGATAAATCCTACAATGAAGCGTATGAGATTTTAGAGAGAATGGCCAATAATAATTATCAGTGGCCCACCGAGAGACTCAACTCAAGGAAACCTATAGGAATATTAGAGGTTGATCCTATCACTACACTTTCAGCCCAAGTTTCATCTCTGACCAACATGATTAAGACAATGAACATGCATGCAAGTGCGAATGTAGTCCAAACTCTAGGAGTTTCATGTGTATACTATGGAGACAGACATTTGTACGATGACTGTCTTTCAAATCCAGCATCTGTTAATTATATGGGAAATTTCAACAGGAGTAATAACCCTTACCCCAACACTTATAATCACGGTGGAAGGCAGGATCCAAACTTGTCATGGAGCAATCAAGGCATAAGTTCTAGTGGTGTCAATGCTTTTTACCGTCCTGCTCATCCACCAGGATTTCCTCATCAACAACAAAGAAGCCAAGCTGCTAACCAATCAAGTTCTTTGGAGAATCTTCTGAAGGAATACATGGCTAAAAATGATGCTATCATTCAAAATCAAGCAGCTTCATTGAGAAATCTGGAGAATCAAGTAGGACAGCTGGCCAATGCCTTAAATAACCATCCTCAAGGTGCATTGCCAAGTGATACAGAGAATCCTAAGCATGAAGAAAAGGAACAATGTAAGGCAATTACGTTGAGAAATGGAAAGGAGCTAGAACCAACTGGAGTAAAACCCAAAGCTGTGCAGACAGAGCCCACTTCAATCCAAGAATGGGGGGATCAATTTCAGCCCAAAGCAGAGCAGAAAAATCAACAACCAGATTCTGAACTGCAGAATGCTGCAGCATTCCCACAGCATACTGGGACGAAAAAAATCAGTAACAGTAGACCCCTCCCCCCCACCATTTCCTCAAAGATTTCAGAAGCAGCAAAAGGATGGTCAGTTTCATAAATTTCTAGATGTTCTGAAGTAGTTGCATATCAATATACCACTGGTTAAAGCTTTGGAGCAGATGCCAAGTTATGCAAATTTGTGAAAGATTTGGTGACGGATTAGTGTAGTGCCATCTTGCAGAACAAACTTCCTCCTAAGTTGAAAGATCCTGGAAGCCTCACTATTCCTTGCTCAATAGGTCAACAGTACTTTGGTAAAGCTTTATGTGACTTGGGAGCAAGTATTAATCTGATGCCAATGTCTATCTTTAAGAAGCTTGGAATTGGGGAGGCTAGGCCTACTACAGTCTCGCTACAGCTTGCCGACAGATCTATAGCTCACCCAGAAGGAAAGATTGAAGACATACTTGTGAAGGTGGACAAGTTCATTTTTCCCGTGGATTTCATGGTATTAGACTTTGAGGCAGACAGAGAAGTACCGATTATACTAGGAAGACCATTCCTAGCCACGGGAAGAACTCTAATCAATGTACAGAAAGCCGAGTTAATAATGAGGGTCGACGATGAGCAAGTTACTTTCAATGTGTTAAAGGTGATGAAGTTTCTAGAAGAAATGGAGGAGTGCTCATTGGTTAATGTTATTGACTCGATGATGTTAGAAAATTTGGAGCAGAGCTGCCATGAAAACCATTCTTAGCCGACTTTGAAAACAGAAGTGGATATGTTGATTGATGAAGATGATGCTCAAGCCGCATGGGTTGCTACACAATTAGCTAGCTCACGTAAGGAGAGGAATTTTGAGCCGGTGGGATTGTCAGATAGCGAGATAAAAAAGTTTAAGCCATCTACTAAAGAGCCTCTGGTTTTGGAGTTGAACCCTCTCCCCGCACACCTTAGGTATGCTTATCTTGGTGAATCAGAAAGACTTCCAGTAATTATTTCAGACCAGGGGCATAAATTGCTTACAGTGCTGAGAAAGTTCAAAAAAGCTTTAAGCTGGACTATTGTAGATATTAAAGGAATCAGTCCTTCAATATGTATGCATAAAATTTTGCTGGAGGAATGCTACAGTAATTCGTAGAGCAACAGAGAAGACTGAATCCTATTATGAAAGAAGTGGTGAAGAAAGAAGTAATTAAGTGGCTTGATGCAGGCATCATTTACCCTATCTCAGACAGTTCGTGGGTTAGTTCGGTTCAATGTGTGCCAAAAAGAGGAGGAATAACAGTTGTGGCTAACAATAATAATGAGTTGATTCCTACTCAGACAATCACAGGATGGAGAGTCTGTATGGATTATAGAAGGCTGAACAAGGCTACCAAAAAGGATCATTTTCCACTGCCATTCATTGAACAAATGTTCGATCGATTAGCTGGGAAAGAATATTATTGTTTCTTGGATGGCTATTCAGGCTATAACCAAATAGCTTTTGCACCTGAAGATCAAGAAAAGACTACCTTTACCTACCCATATGGTACGTTCGCCTTCAGAAGAATGCCATTTGGGTTGTGCAATGCACCAGTAACATTTCAACGATGCATGATGGTGATTTTCTCAGATATGGTCGAAAAATTTTTAGAGGTCTTCATGGACAACTTCTCAGTTCTGGGAGAGTCTTTTGATAGCTGTTTGGGGAATTTGGAGAAAGTCTTAAGGAGATGCGAAGAAACCAGTTTAGTTCTGAACTGGGAAAAATGCCATTTTATGGTAAATGAGGGTATTGTGTTAGGACACAAGGTTTCACGAAGAGGAATTGAAGTAGACAAGGCAAAGATAGACATCATTGACAAGTTGTCGCCGCCTATATCTGTGAAAGGGATTAGAAGTTTCTTGGGGCATGCTGGTTTTTACAGACGTTTTATTAAGGATTTTTCAAAAATTTCTAAGCCTCTTTGTTCGTTGTTGGAGCAGAATGTACCGTTCAAGTTTGATGAGGATTGTCAACGTGCTTTTATAGAATTGAAGAAGAAGTTGGTGTCAGTGCCGATCATAGTGGCTCCAGATTAGTCTTGTTCTTTTGAGTTGATGTGTGATGCTAGTGATTACGCCATAGGAGCAGTCTTGGGATAGTGAAAAGAAAGGATATTTCATCTAATTTACTATGCTAGTAGAACCTTGACAGACGCTCAGCTTAACTACACCACGACAGAAAAGAGCCGTTGGCTGTAGTATTTTCATTCGACAAATTTAGAGCATATCTGGTAGGCACCAAGGTTGTGGTCTACACTGATTGTTTAGTAATTAAATACCTCATTACTAAGAAAGACGCCAACCCAAGATTGATTAGATGGGTTTTATTACTTCAGGAGTTTGACTTGGAAACCAGAGACCGAAAAGGGACTAAAAATCAAGTGGCTGATCACTTATCCAGATTAGAAACAGGTTTGACTAAGAAGATTGAAGGGCCAATCAAGGAGACTTTCCCAGATGAGCAGCTTTTTGTGATCAAACAGTTGAATGCTCCATGGTATGCTGATATTGTGAACTACTTGGTTAGTGGTCTACTCCCACCAGAGCTAACAAGCCAATAAAGGAAGAAGTTCCTTCATGATACCAAGTCCTATTACTAGGATGAGCCGTATTTGTTCAAGCAGTGTGCAGATCAGATTTTAAGAAGGTGTGTACCTAAGGAAGAGATAGTTGGGATACTCCATTATTGCCATTCTTCTCCTTATGCGGGACACTATGGAGGGCTTAGAACAGTAGCCAAAGTTTTGCAATCAAGATTCTATTGGCCATCACTTTTTAAGAATGCTCATAAGTTTACTAAGACTTGCGATCAGTGTCAGCGTGTGGGAAACATTTCACAAAGGCATGAAATACCCCTGAATATTATCTTGGAAGTTGAAATATTTGATGTGTAGGGAATAGATTTCTTGGGGCCGTTTCCTTCATCTTATAGCAATCAGTACATATTGGTAGCAGTGGATTATGTGAGCAAATGGGTGGAAGCATTAGCGTCTCTTACCAATGATTCTAAGGTGGTTGTGAGGTTTCTGCATAGGAATATTTTCACACGCTTTGGGACACCAAGGGCCATCATAAGTGATGAAGGAATGCACTTTAGCAGCAAGTAGTTTGAAAGTCTTCTGGCTAGGTATGGAGTATACCACAAAATTGCTACAGCCAATCATCCTCAAACTAGTGGGCAGGCTGAAGTTTCCAACAGGGAGATAAAAAGAATTCTGGGGAAAGTTGTCAACCCCTCAAGGAAGGATTGGTCAGCAAGATTAGATGACACCTTGTGGGTGTACAGAACAGCTTTAGGAGCGTCCCCCTACCAGCTGGTATTCGAAAAGGCTTGCCACTTGCCAGTTGAGATGGAACATAAAGCCTACTGGGCAATTTCAAAGTTAAATCTAGATGCTCATGCAGCTGGTGAAAAGAGAATGCTACAATTAAATGAGATGGTGGAATTTAGAATGATGGCTTATGAAAATGCCAAGCTGTATAAAGAAAAAGTTAAGAAATGGCATGACAGTAAAATTCTTCCAAGGGAATTTCAAGCAGGGCAGCTAGTGCTTCTTTTAAACTCAAGGCTGAAACTCTTTCCAGAGAAGTTGAAATCATGTTGGTCAGGTCCATTCAAGATTTGTGAAGTTTTTCCTCATAGAGCTGTGGAATTAATGGAGGAAAAATCAGGAAGAAAGTTCAAAGTGAATGGTCAGAGGCTAAAACATTACTGGGGAGGCACTTTCGACAAGGAGAAGACTGCAATATCCTTGAAAGACCCAGATTAGAAAAAGAGAAGTAGTCGAGCTGTCGACTTTAAAAACAAACGCTTATGGGAGGCAACCCAATGCTTTATTGTTTCCTGTTTGTGTTTTTATTTGCTCTTTTCTTTCGTGGATTTTCTTTGGTGTGATTAAGGTGAGTATGTCGTTTTAATAATTAATATAGGCTGTCTGATATGTGTTTGCAAGGAAAAAGGAAGTGAAGGCCTCTGGAGCAGCAAAACAAAAACTGAAACAGAAATACTACAGAAATGCTGTAGCATAGTTGCTACAATTAGAATCTAGAAAAGCCCTGCACAAAGCCAGAGCCGAGCACTACAGTGCGAAAAAATATATATATAAAAATAAAAAAATAAAAAAAAAATATTGATGAAAAAAAAGAGAAAATAATAATAATAATAATAATAATATATAATATAATATATATTTGCAAAAAACAAAAGGCGGGGGGGGGGCGGCTCGAAAACCTTACATAAGGGCCCCTTTATTGTTTCTTTTCTCCATTCTTTTTCTTAGCTGCCACCCCCACCATAGCCGTGCTCCTTCCAATCTTCTACATTCCACTCCACCAACCTTCTCAAATGCCCGAAATCATCAATATCCACCACATTACTGCCATCCCCATTCCTAAAACTAACTTCATCTTCCACTTCATCGTCCTCATCGTCAAAGTCGAGTAAGCCACGCCGTCTCAACCCGTCGATCCTTTTCCCATTTTAGCTCTCCTTTCTGTCCATTTTCGTGTTCAAATCCGTCGGTCTTCCCCCTAAAAATAACTATATCCATTCTCATCTTTGCACTCAACCCAACGTTCTCTCTCACCATTTGCTGGCATTTTCTTCAACAAAGCCGACGTGAGGCTGAACTTTCGAAGGAACTCGAAGAAACAAAAAAAAAAAGAGCAACTTTGGAAGTGTAAGCATTCTCACTCTTCTTTCTTGTCTCAAGTGGTGCATTGTGATTTATAGAAGTGTATTGTGGTGTGTTGTGATTTGTAGAGGTGTAGTGTGGTGTGTGCATTTTGTGTGACAGAAAAAAAAAAGGGGGAGCCTAAGTTCGATGTTGGATAAGAGGCCGTGGCTTTAATTTGTGGGTTGAGCATAGGAATTTTTGAGGATAGAGTAAGGTGACATCTGTGTTTTAAAGGAGAAATTCAAGAAGATTTTTTTTAGGTGGTTCACTATGCCTTTTAAGAGTAAAGTAAGGAAAGGCAAGAATTTAATTGAGGTTGAGGAGCCAACATCAGTGCAACAATGAGCTCATTCTGAAGAGGAGTTGGAGGAGACAAATGAGATAGAAAAATTTGCCTCTACTGAAGCACGAACCAGATTCTATTCTGGTTTCAATACCAGGGTTCTCCTTATGGAGAAAGGCTTCCAATTCAAGCTCAGCAAAATGTTAGGATACCCAGATTTTGTCCATACAATGGTACACACACATAAATGGGTCATATTCGGCCAACATCAACCTGCAGCAAAAATATAGTTAGTCTGTGAGTTCTATGCCAATTACAACGGGGAAACACCAGATTTCATCTATGTTCGTGGGCAACAAGTTTGTATTTCATCTGCTGCAATCAACCGCCTATATAATCTGGACGATAATGAGGACGACTTCCAAGACTTTGCAAACAACTTGGATGATGCACAGTTGGAGGAAATTCTTCATTCTTTGTGTGTAGAAGGCACATCTTGGAAGAAAAGTCATGATTCATTGACATTTCCCAGGCGATGTCTCAAGAATGGGCCGCGAGTTTGGTTCCACTTTTTAAAGAATCGGCTAATGCCCTCGACTCACGACCATGTGGTGCACAAGGTTAGAGCAATTTTGCTATACTGTATTGTGGAAGAGCATCCATTCAATCTAGGGAAGCTGCTACAGCACCAAATTGGGATCTGTGCTGGTAGAAATAGTGAACTGATTACAAAGTTATGCATCTATCAGGGAGTTGTCATAGAAGAGGGAGAACCTATTGAACAACCTTCTACACCAATCACCATAAGCACTATCACCATACTTATACAGGAGGAACCTCAGCCAGGGCCATCAAATGCACCTCAGCCCACTACATCTACTGCCCCGTAGCCTGCTGACCCCACTGCTCCGCAACCAACACCGACCTATGCTCCTTTTGCTGAAGGACTCCAGAGATTAGGGCAGCGTGTAAGCCAAATGGAAGTTGTACAATACGAAATGATGCATATGCTACAGGATTATTGGAAGTATGAGCAGAAAAGAGATATGGCAATGCAGCAGTATTTTCGTGCAAACTCCAAGCACTTCCACACATTTCCAGCATTTCTAGAGTACTTATGTCATCCTTTCTCTGAGGATGTGGAACCTCCAGATGCCGAGCCAACTTCACCGACCCCCCTGTGATCCCTGAACTGCACTCAACCCAACATCCACTACAGCATACTAAGGAGCAGCCACCAATCCCCGAGCCCTCTCCTCATCGATCCACTCGTCGGAGTGCTGCAAAATTAGTTGGGCATGGTTTATAGTTTTCCTACTCAGTCAGGGAAGTCCTTTATTCTTCTAATCACTTTTTGATCACCTGGCTTTCTTTTTATTTCTTTTTCTTAGGGTCTGTTTTTTTTTATGTTATTTTTCTTTTGTTTATTCCTTTTATTGTTTAGTGTCTTTGGTTAGATTTTTTCTTTGCTTTGTTTGTTACGTGGATGAGTTTCTTTTTATGATCACATTGTTTAACTTTGAAGTGAATTTAATTTGAAATAAGCATAGGTTTCACCATTTGTTGATTTGTAGCTTCACATCCTTGTTTGCTATCTGATTATGCATTCTCTTCATGATGAACACAATCCCTGCGTTGTAGATTTCCTTGCTTCTCTAGAGGTAGAGTATGTGCACTGGTTTAATATCATTTTATTGCTCTCTAGAACCTATTTGATCAGCCCTTAAGGCAAAATCCTAGGTTGCATTGTGTTAAGGATATGATTTAGGCATTTCTTTGGCTCGATTGAATCTTTCTAGCTGACTTGGTGATATCTTTATCCCTAGTTCTCCCAGTGAGCCGAGAAAGTTATGTCCTTGTCACCCAAATTCTGCTTTTAATTTCTTTTTTCTTTTCACCCACACCTCATGATCATAGTGCCCTTTTAAGTCTTTTTAAGTTTTGCATTGTCCTTCCTCAACATTGAGGGCAATGTTGGTTTTAAGTTTGGGGGGAAGGGTTTAAGAGTCAATTGTTTCTTATTTAAAAAAAATAGAAAAAAATAAAATTTTACTCCACTGTTTTAAGCTGCTTAGTAACCAAGAGTAACATAACCCCCATGTGTACTTTTGCATCAAACGGCTATTCAAGATATAAGTACATGTCAGTTCATCTCAAATGTGACCTTGTTGAGTAACCGGGTGTCTTCATCACAAATGTTGACATTCTCATCAAAAGGCATTGGTGACATAACTGATTAAAAAAAAAAGAAGAAAAAAAAAGTGACAGTTGAGAATTGCAAAATATCAAGTTTGGGGGGGGCCGGCGGGGGACACTAAAATAAAAGAAATAAAAGCTTAAGTCTTAGAAGGGTGGTGTGATTTGGGGGTAAGCCTAATTGAAATGACATCCTATACCCTAACCCTTAACCCAGTCATGCATTACAACCTTTAAAAGTCCTAATGATCCTTGGCAAGATGCTAATCTACATTAGTAGAGAGAGTTGTGAAAAGCAGGCTTATGGAATAAGCATTTGTATTCAAATTAAAAAGGTTGAACTTGTGTGTACTATATTGTCAAGATTAGCAGGAATGACATAGCATTTGGGAACGCACACACACACTAACCAGGAATAAGCAATTGGAGAGCAAGCAATCTTTTGAATCTAGGAATCAACTTTTGGTGGAACTTGCATTTATTTTAACTTAAACTCATGTTCAAGCTGCTAAAGCAAAGATATTGAGAATTCATCCACAGGAGTCTTTATTTTGCTACTTTTGTTTGTTAAGTGTTTGTTTCTTTTTTTTTTTTATGAGTTTCTTTGCTGCATTACTCGAGGACGAGCAATGGTTTAAGTTTGGGGGTATGATAACTCTAAGAAATTAGAGTTATTCATTGATTTTCTCCTTGAAAAATAGGCTTGTCCAAGAGTGTTTACTGTTTTATGTGGTGTTTTTATCTTTCATCTTTTAATTTTGCATTTGCCTTGGTCAAAAGTGTCTCTGTGCCCTTTTTGATTAAGTAAAGGAATTTTGACTGAAAACTATGGAAAAAGTCGATGCCTAGCTTGGTTGTGTTTCCAGTCAGTTTTACAGGGGATGAAAATGAGAGAAGAATGCTGCAGCATTTTGAGCTAAGCTGAGTTGGAAATTTGGAGTGACGTCAGTACACAACCTAGAGACAAAGACAAAATATCACATGGGCTTTGTGCAGCTGTCATTTTGAACCACTTAGGAGCTCTCAAAGCTAGACAAGTCAGCAAGATTATTGCCCTAGCAAATGGTTTTCCCCAATCAGTAAAGGGACACCGTCAAGTACAAGAGGGGAGAATAGTACCTTCTGGACACCCCCACCATCAGAGATGAATTTTTCTCACGAAAACAAAAAAACAGAGAGTACCAGCGAGAGAGAAAAAGAGGAAAGCACCCGAGAAGAAGGAGCGAGGACGTTGAAGAAGAGGAATCAAGCTTTAGCAGACTTTCTTTCTCTTTATCTGTTGCTTACCCTTTTGTGGTATTGAGCTGAATTAGACATGATGTATTTGTGGATAATGAATTTTGTTAATTAGAGTATGAACTAATTTTCTTTAGCTGGGTTTGCTAATGGAACCAAGTATGTGAACTGTTAACTGATTGCTGAATCTGTTATGGAAATCAATTGTTTCTTGTTCATTTATATGTGTTAACGTGTATTTCTATTCTTGACTGGCCATCAATTTATTGAATATCAGATTTGGATTAATTCTGGAAAGGTTGATTTAAATTGGATCTCATGAATGATGCATGTATGGTCTTGAAGGAATTTCTAGATCTATGGATGGTATAGGAATATATTATTCATCATGTATGACCCAAAAGAACCTATGCTTCTGTTTGCATTCTTTTATCTGATCTCATATAGGAATATGCTGAAATAAGTTAGGAGGATAATTTTGCAAAGAGATTTGGAAAAATCCTTGTTCTCACGTGTTCTTGGTTGACAGGGTATATTGATTGCTATAGCATTTCAGTAGCATTTTGTTAGCAGATTTGCATCTTGGGGAAATTAGTAAACCTAGCTTATCCAAATTATTGTTTTACAACCTTAATCTTTGTTCCATTGTTTTTCTTCATTCTGACCACTACTGTATTTCTTTGTTAAGTGTAATTTTTATTTTTCAGTAGTTTTATAATCCATTTTTACTAGTAATCTTGTCAAAACCTCTTTGATTACATTTCACTTAAATTGAACTTTACAGCTTCTACATTACATTTTTATGATATAGTTCTCGTGGGAACGATATCCGTACTCTTGTACACTATATTACTTGAACGATCTGTGCACTTGCAGATTCTAACCAACACAACTTCTTCGCATCCCTAGCCAGTACATGTGCCAGGCAGCCCTATATTCTCATATGTTCAAGGGAAGGCTTCCTGCCATGCCACAATTCATATGGAGTCCTGGGAATTGACTTGCTTGGAACCTGGTTCAGAATATAGCATGCCATTTGCAATGCATATCCCCAAAATGATAACGGTAGTGTTGAATAACTCATCATGGATCGTACCATATCTAATAAGTCCTGTTTCTCCTTTCGGCTACACCATTCTGTTGTGGAGTACCAGGTGTAGTCAATTGGGATAATATCCCATTCTCTATGTAGAGTGGCAGGTGTAGTCAATTGAGATAATATCCCATTCTCTACAAGATGTCCTAGAAATTCATTGGAGAGGTATTCACCACCTCGATCAGATCGGAGTGTCTTTAAGGATTTATCCAATTGCTTTTCCACTTCTGCACGATACTCTTTGAACTTATCAAAGGTTTTGCTCTTGCGGTGCATCGGGTACACATATCCATACCTCAAGTAATCATCTATAAAAGAGACATAATACTTGAACCCTCCTCATGCTGTGATATTCATGGGGCCACATACTTCAGTGTACACAATTTCTAAGAGTTCCTGAGCCCTAGTACCCTTAGCTCTAAAAGACCTCTTAGTCATCTTACCCTCAAGACAAGACTCACATTGAGGAAGACGTACCTCCTCCAGAGATTCTAGAGGATAGTCCTTCACCAATCTTTGAATCCTATCCGGATTAATATGACCAAGTCTTAAATGCCAAAGATATGCCTTGTTAGAGTGAGAAACTTTCAACGTTTTAGAGTTATCTATTAATTTGGTGTCAAGCAATGAGTACATCTTTGGTTTGATTAAATACAGGTTTCCATCCATCCATCCAGAATAGATAAAAGACTTATTTCTACGAATATCAACTCTTTTACTAAAAGAAACTGAATAAGATCCTGTATTAAATAAGCTACCGATATAAGGTTCCTCCTAAAATTAGGAACATAAAAACAGTCTTTCAATAATATAAACCTAAATTCATCAAAGTAAAGATAAACATCTCCCACTACCTCAGCCACCACAAGGCTACCGTCTCCAGTCTACAACGAGAGGCTCCTATCATGTAGACTTTTCGTTTCCACAAACCCCTGCATAGAACACAAACATGATTAGTGGTGCCTGAATCAATGACCCAAGTGTCTTTCGATTCTTCTACCAAACACACTTCTAAATAGTGAAGTTCCTTACGTTCCTTGCCCTTAGCGGCTAGGAATTCCTGGCTAGCCTTCTTGAAGTGACCTACCTTCCCACAACGGAAGCACTTGGATTTTTTAGGGTCCCTAGGCTTCTTGTTCTTCTTCTTCTTCTTCCCATCTGAGACAGGAGGATTAGAAGAACTGGAAGCCGCTTGCTTCTGATTTGGCCTCTTCCTCTTATGTGAGGGTTTGGAATATTCTTGATCATCCCCATCCTTGATCATCTGCTCATAAGCTTGGAGTTGCTTCATGAGCTCGGTTAGTCCTAACTCCCTTGTCGCCAGATTATATGCAGCCTTAAACCCCAGAAAATCTTTTAACAGAGTTTTGAACACCATCTCGATCTGGGTGTTGTAGTCTAGTTCGGCACCGTTCTCGGTAGCCTCAGCAAAGAATCCCATTAGAGTGATCATATGGTCCTTTATCGGAGTACCTGCCTTTTGCTTAGAGTTCATAATGCTGGTAATAGCAGACTGTCGAGCCAATTTTTCTTGGCCTCCGAACATGTCCTCTAGATTTTCCATGATCTCCTCAGCAACTTGATAAGTCTCATGCTGCTTTTTTAAAGCACTCGTCATGCTCGCAAGAATGTAACATCAAGCTATCTCATTAGATTCTCTCCAACGAGTATAGGCAACTGGGACCTCCTTAAGCGGTGTGTCAGGTTTGGGCCCAGGTGGGCATGGTTTGTCCAGCATGAACTTGTGTCTCTCGCAGCTAAGAACTATCAGTAGATTTCTTTTCCAATCTTTATAATTATCGCCATTCAGCTTATTTTCGGTAAGTATTGAAATGAGGGGTGTCAGTAACATTTTGAATTGAAATAAAATTATACTAGACATCATTACAAAGCCCAAGCAAATATACAAATAATTTAGCTAATAAAACATACAAGTATGTTCATATATGAAACTTGGAAAAACATGTAACATTACAACAATAATTTTCAGCACTTATTGTCCCAAGCCATCGAGGGGTGGTCATGAGATAATTAGCCTGAACATGGACCCCGTCCAATTAATATATGTTACCTTAAATCCTCCAAGGTTAAGATATGTATTAATAATCACTTATTTTGGCCACGAGTTTAGTTAACAGAGCTTCTAGGGAAGGTTAATAACTAAACGAGTCTTGAGTGCATAACCATTGTTTACGTAGCCCGATCCACGTCCTACCAAGCCACCGAGGGGTGGTCATGAATAGGATCATACCCGAACACGTTTTCCACATAGGAGATCCAACCTAGTATACCGGCGACCGTAAACACCTATCGAGGGGTGTGGTCAGCGCAGAACTGACGCGAGGCATTACCATGCTTTCACATATGGATCAACAATGGAGGTTGTGGGTTTTGTTTGAAAACCTCTCCCACTCAATATTTTGAAAATCATGCAAGTTTTGACAAATATATATGATTAATATAGTATGAGCGGCACTCACCTAACCTATATGACATGTTATCAAATATGCATATAAAACATCTATCAATACATATCAATGACATATCACAGAAAAAATAATTGACAGAATAATAACCAAGCCATGGTTCCATCCTAGAACAAAGAAAATAAAGATTACAAAATTCCACCATTTATTTCTCATTCCAAGAATCATTTAAAATTTAAATCCCAAAAATTTAAATTTCAAATTCAAATTCCAAATTCGAATTTCAAATTTAAATTTCAAATTCAAATTTTAAACAATTTTAAATATCATGTGTAATAATATGTAATTTCAAAAATTTCAAAATTTCAATTACTTATTTTTAAACATGATTTAAAAATTAAATCTTAAATTTAAAAATCAAAATTTTTTGATTTTTGAACCATCAGGCCCACAGGCCTGCAGGCGCCGTGGGCAGCCCCCAGCCCCCGAGGGGCTGGCAGCCTATGGCCGCAGGCCATGTGCAGCCATGTCGGGCTGCAGGCCAAACCTACAGCCACAGGCTGCACGCCTGGGCTGGCCGCAGCAGCCACCAGGCTGCAGGCAGTGCCTACAGCCACAGGCTGCACGCCCAGGGCTGCGGCTAGCCCTTGGGGGGCCACGAACACCCTCGGCTGCAGGCAGTGCATGCCGCCGTGGGTGGTGCAATCGTGGGCAGGGGCTGTCACAGCCCCATCCTGCCCGAAGGTATTGCCTGCAGCCCCACCACAGCTGGTGGTTCATCCCGAGGGGGTCGGTCCTCGATTTTCGTGTCATATTCCAATTTACCCATTAGGATCTCCAAAAATTAATTTGAATTCTAATTAAATTGAAATTTTCCACACAATCAAAATTTGAACCTTTAAATTAAATTTAACTTTTGGGAAAGATAAATTACAGTTTTCAATCTCCTCCAAGAAAAATTACATAAAATTTCCTAAACCATTTCCAGTGTACACAATTCTAATCATAATATTTCTAAGAGACAAAATATTAAAATCCATGGAAAAATTACAGTGATAATAAACTACTCCCGTGATTACATAAAATTCCTAGATACAATTTTCTAAATTCTAAGGAACCATAACCAGCATAAAACAAGCATGCTTATAATAATTTAAAAAAATATAATAACCACATACTACATACATAATGCATGATAACAACATAAAGGAATCCTAGAATGCCACTCTCTAAATATCAAATCCATACATAAATTAAAAAAACTAACTAATTGTCTAATTTATGTACATGGCATAGTCATGAGATGGCTCTGATACCAATTGTAAGAAATAAAATTGGTAAAAACATATCAGAGTGGCGCAGCGGAATAATAAAATTTTTTTAAGATCGTTAAATATCTCATGATGCCATATACAATAAATTAACAACAATTTAAACTTATACCTCAGAGGACACCAATTTGCAGGAAGAGAACGATCAGACGGCTTCAACTAACTAGCATTCTCTACTATTCTCCAATTCCCGAATGGCTGAGTGTGTGAGCACTCTAAACCTCGATTGGTATGCTAGCACTGCTACTCTTCTTCTGACCACCCAGATCTCTAAAGAACTTATTGTCACGGTGAGTTATGTAACAATAAGCCTGCTCACCTGAGAGTCTGTGGTCTTAGAGAACTGGAGTGGCAAGACCTCTATTTATAAATTTGCATGAGGTGATCCTCTGAATTTGAATTGGATTAGGAGAAGATTTTCTCCCTTATCCAACCATAAAATCCAAAAAATCTAGGCCTTATCCAACCATAATGAATTTAGCCACTTTAAGGATTTTTCATTCAAAATTCAAACATGATTTTAACTAGAATTTTATCTCCTCATTCCCTCATAAAAACCGATTCCCCTTTATGCCAAAAACATAACTAGATTCAGTCGTTAAAGTGTGAGGAGAATCAAAATCTAAATAGGATTTTCTAACTTGAATTTTATCTCATCATTATCCATAAATAACTAAAAATCCCCTTGAGATTCACTCAACAATTTTCGGCCAAAAATAGGGAGTAGAGAATCCAAATTCAACTAGGATTGAAACTTGAATTTTTCCTTGAATCTTATCTATAAAAAATCTGAAAATTCTAGGAGGATATTCCTCAAAATTTTTGACCAAGTTAGTTAGGATTGGGATTCAAAATTCAAGTAAGATTCAAACAAGATTTTCCTCTTCATAATCTAACTCAAATTCGAATTCTAGCCTTGTGGAATTATCCACAAAGAATTCGAATTTCATTTGGACTGTGATTCAAATTTTGAATTTCAAATTTCAAATTTGAATTTCAAATTTCAAAATTCAAAATTCAAAATTCAAAATCTACAAATAGTTGTATTTCAAATTTTTGTTCTCCTGGATAATTTTCTACAACTCCAATTCAATCTTAAATAAAATCATGGCAACTTTATTTGGAGTTCGAATAATTGTGTACTCTATTATCCAAAACAAAATATGAGTTCAACCGGAGAGAATCTTGTCCACCATCCTAATCATATGTCAACACCATCCATGCATAATCAACCAGCCAATAAGCATAAACAAATCAATTTGCCAATCGTTAAGGAATTATGTGGAGCTAGTAGAGGGATCAATTGGACATATATAATCGGGCTCTTGTGAATCTATATGATCATCATTCTTTACCAAACAACTCAATCATATGATCAATAATTTTAGAGTCACACCACTATAAACCTGAAACTAAACTCCCAATTATATACCGTATTATGTAAGCCTGTGATAAGCTATTGTCCAATGACTTTGTCATGTATGCAAAACCCTCATATGATATCCATGATCAGTCTTAGGTCAAAGTTGTTTTAATCCTACTGATCAGGCTATCTTAAAGTTCCATTATACTACCAAATAAGAAAATGATTATTCACCATATGTGAATAAGAAGTCATCTGCCCAGCAGATGACCTAAGGCCTTGTCCATTTTCACATCCAGTATAATGCCTTTAAGAGGATACCCTTAACTCCTTATTAGAGCTATGATTCTGATATCTGTAAACAAACCCTTCATCGTATACAAGTCATGCATCCAACGAACCGGTCTATAAGCTTGCTACCTCTAAGATGCTTTAGCCATTGGAGCATCAAAGTACACAAGTCATATACATGAAGTAGTTCATTTACTCATGATTAAGGTTACTGCATAATGAATGTCAAAAGTAGATTGATCCACTCATAGCGGACTACGTAGATCAATCGTGCTTTAATCCTAGTCTAATATATCACCACCAAGCAATCAATGCTCCAGACAGTCAAGACAAACCGTCCCCACCATGACTTTAGATAACATAATAGTCTTAACATGAATTAGATGCTCAGTCTAATCCCGTAGACTACAGACCTTAGTTTAGACTACTTACTTTAGAACATTGTCTTCTCGTATACAAAAATCCATTGCATGCAACGTTCTAACAGTTTTAACACAAGCAGTCAGTGAGCCATATTTGCCTACATTTACTTTAACATGTAAATAGAATGAGGGCAAACAGCAATGTAATGAATAACCTCTATATATATAATTTTATTATCCAGTTCAAAAAAGTACATCAAAATGTCTCTAATGCTTAGGGCATTTCCTAACAACATCACCCAATTAATTCCATATATAATACCATGGTCAAAGTTTAACCAAAATTCAAACCGAACAAAAATTTATCGAAATCACGTAGGCAGGTTTTTGATGCCTCCTGTGCGATCGGTTTACCTTATTTTGCTTCCGTTTGACCAAAAATCATTACCGAAGTTTTTCGTCTTTTAGTGCATATGGTGCACCATCTAGGGTTTTCGGTTCCGGTTTGGGACCGTTTCACCTGTTTTGATTCGGTAAGATTTTCTTTTATCGAAATCCTGATTTTTAACATTGTTAGAACATTTTATCGTGTTCTAAACAATATTAAATCATTCATTTCACCTTTTTTAAACAGTAAAATTGTCATATATATACAATTTACAATTCTTCCGAGAACAGTATAATTTCTCGGTTCTCACATTTGGAAGAGTGTTTGGTGGAAGAATCAAAAGACACTTAGGTCATTGATTCGAGTGCCACTAATCATGTTCGTGTTTCTTTGCCGTGGTTCATGGAAATGAGAGATTTACATGATAGAAGCCTCTCGTTGCAAACTAGAAATGGTATCTTGGTGGTGGTTAAAGCAACGAAAGAAGTGCATCTTTATTTTGATAAATTTAGGTTTATTTTATTGAAAGACTGTTTTTGTGTTCCTAATTTTAGTAGGAACCTTATATCTGTACCTTGTTTAACAAAGAATTCTTATTTAGTTTCTTTTAATCAAAGAGTTAATATTTGTAAAAACAAGTCTTTTATCTATTCTAGATGGATGGATAGAAATCTTTATTTGGTCAAACCTAAGATGTACTCACTACTTGACACTGAGCTAGTTAATTACTTCAAAAGGTTAAATGTTTCTCACTCTAAAAAGGTATGCCTTTAACATATAAGACTTGGTCATGTTAATTAGGATAGGATTCAAAGGTTAGTGAAAGACGGTCATTTGGATACTCTAAAGGAGGTAAGTCTTCCTTAATATGAGTCCTATCTTAAGGGTAAGACGACTAAGAGTGAAAAAACAATTGGATAAATCTGTAAAGACACTTTGATCTAATCGACGTGGGGAATACCTCTCTGATAAATTTCTAGGACATCTTGTAAAGAATGGGATTTTATCCCAATTGACTACACTTTGTATGTGACAACCGGGAAATTCAGGCAATTCTCGGAAGAAAATGTACAAATGTATGTATATAAAAATTTGTACTATTTAAAGAGTGAAATAAATGTATTTATATTATTTAGAATATATTAAAATGTTCTAACAATATTGACGAGTAAAAATTCAGTGTTGGAAAAATTCACTGAGTTGAAACGGGTGAAACGGTGCCAAAAACGGCATTGAAAACCCTAACCGGAACAATAAAAGACGGAAAACTTCCGGGATTAATTTTGATCAAACGGAAGCAGTTTAAATTAATCCGACTGCACAGGAGACCTCAGGAACACACCGGGACGATTTCAGGAAAATTTCGGCTCGAACCGGTATCGGTCAAAAAGTAGTCGAATTAATATGAATAGTGAAAGTCAAAGTCAACTTTTGCTTTAGCATTTATGACATCATAAATCCATTTAATAAATGGAAAGAAAATGGTGGTTGGTAGCATTAATGGCCATGATTTAGTTTCTTTTTGATCTAAAGGCCAAGATTTGGCCAAAATTTCACCATATTAATTTTTGAAAATGTTGGAAAGAAATGGCTTTGAAATGTGGTGAATTTTGATTGGTTGATAGCCAAATTAATTGGCTTATTTCATGCATAAGTCGGCAACTTTGGGAACATATTGGCCGAGACAAATTTTGAAAGCCAAAACTAAGAATAAATTTTTCTAAGTGTTTCCCATGGAAAGTACGTGAGCCACCAAGAGGAACCAAGTGATTTCTTCCATCTTTCTTCACAAAATTGGTGTCAAACCATTCCTTGAAGACAAAGGAAGCAAGTGAACAAGGTAACTTCCCTTGGATTGAATTTTTTTCTTGGTTTTTCTTCAAGAAATCCGTGAGATGAATAGTGAAAAAGATGGAAAAAATTTTGGTTGTTTTCATTGATTTGGTGTTTGGGTTTTGTTAAGGGTGTAATTAGGAAGAAAACCATGTATTTGGTTTAAAGAAAAACCAAAATTTTGTTGGTTTTCCAAGGGTAAAACCGTGGGTTACCAAGAGTAATCAATGAGAAATTTTTATGGTATAAGTGTTAACATGCTTTAAATTACATTTTGGTTAAGTATAAAGCATGATTTGCATTATGGAAAGCTTGGAAAAAAATTTTGGTGTGGACTTACCTAATGTGGCCGCGGGTTACTTAGGGTTTGGTGGAAAATTTTGCATGGTTTATTTGATATTTGGATGATTTAAATCATGCATTTTATAATGTAAATGATGGAATTGTGATTGAAAGCAAGAAAAGAAATTTTGGAGTATGTTTTTCTTAATTGGCCATGGGTTATGTGAGCTTAAAAACCCTAGAAATTGTGTTGAAAAATGCAATGAAATTGGCTTGAAAATGTGTTAGAAAATGACATTTGAATAGCCTAAAAATTGGTGGAAAATTTGAGAAGTTTTGGTTAGGTTTTGATTGTCAAAACCGTGGCCAAAAACTAAGGATAAAAATGATAGAAATTTGTGTAATGTGGTTTAAAATGAGAAATGAATTTTGTGAGCTTTTATGTAAAAGTTTGGAAAACTTTTACATAAAATAGGCTTATGGTATAGTACGTGGTAGGTACATATGGTTCGAGGCGTACCCAACGCCGGTAGCCTTAAAATTACGCCGAAATGCTGCCGAAATTTCAAAAACAGCATTTGGGGTAAAATGGGAATTAAAAATAAAAGTTTAGGGTCGGGTAGGAAACCCGAGTCCCTAACGGAAAATTTGATAAGGAAAACCTAAGGGGTGGTTCGTGAATAGTAACCCATCCCCTAAAAATGTAAAACGTGAGTGAAACTGAAAAACCGACCCCGACGGGGGGCCGTTTTTGGAAACGAAATAAAGGTCCGAGTCGGGTATGGAAAATCCGAGTCTCGGATACCTAGATCGGGAATGTCTAGATGAACGTTTTAAATACTAGTGAAACGTCCATTTGAGGCTTCGAAACGATAGAAAATCACTAAACCGATGTAAGGGTTGGAATAGTGCTTCCCGAGGGTCGGGAAAGTTGAAAGTAAAAATAAAATAGAAACGAATCCGGTAATAATTAGAAAAGAGTCAGAAAAGTTCTTGAGAGCCAAAAACGCAGTCTGGATCGGGAAAATTCCGCCAGGGGCAAAATTGTAATTTTGCCAAAATATAGGGGCAAAATCGTAATTTTGCCAAAATGTAGAGGTAAAATCGTAATTTTGTAAAAGTTAAGAAAAATGGGGAAAATGATAAATAAAGCCTAAAAAAGTTATAAATAGGGTTTATTTAAGCTTTTAAATGAAAAATAAAAGCTATAAATGGAAATAAAATTTAACAGACAAGGTTTTGTCTGTAGGATCCAAAAAAAATCGACCTACAAGGAGGGCGATCAAAGATCCAAGAGAGAAAAAGGGAAGAGACCGATAAGGTAAGTTCAGACATTTACCTGTCTGTAACATATAGCATTATTGTTGCTAATTTTGATGTACTAATTATAAGTTAGGTACATAGGTGCTACGGGCACTATTATAGAGTAGAGAGAGACGTAATGTGCTACGGGCACTATTGAGAATGGACACATTATTAATTGTGCTTCGGGCACTACAGCGAGGCTAATGAAACTCACTCACCTAAAATTAAAATGTGAACCATTCCTAACCGCGGGGCAATATGAAGTCACCGGGTTAGAATTTTAAAAAGTCGGTAATGAAACCACTTTCTGGCGTACCAGCCTTCCGTACAAGGAGGTAACTTTTGCCTTCGGGGCTATGAGATTAAGGCTGTGGAGGTCAGCACTGATGTATCGCTCCCAGTCATGTACAATTTTGCCTTTGGGGCTATGAGATTAAGGCTGTGGAGGTCAGCACTAATGTACCGCTCCCAGTCATGCGCACTTAAATGGTACTGCCAACCTGAGCTCAAAACCAGAACATAAGTAAAGATAACTACCTAAAACTGAAACTATGCCATAATTGAGCATAAGACAGTTTAGTGAGAGTACTAACATCGCGGTAGATGTACTGTTGTGACACTGTGTTGTGGTCAAAGTACTATTCACGTATGAATAGTGGTCAATGGTACTATTCATGATGAATAGTACTCTTCATAGAAATTTTATTCTTGCATGTTTGAACTTACTGAGCCTGTAGCTCACTATTTTTGCTAATGTTGCAGGTAAGCGACTAGCTCAGTAGCCTGTTTGATTGGATGCGGACAGGATGGCGCGTGTCAAATAGGATAACTGGGCGAGGGATATGGTCCTGTCAGAGTCTTTCCGCTGAGCAATAAAAAGGGAAGAAAAAAAAACTATCTTTTGTAATATTATATATTTTACGAAAGTACTGTATTATTTAAATTACTTTGTACTTACCAATAAAGTAAATAGTGGGAAATGTTTTACATGATGTTTAAAAAAAAAAAAATATTTGCCCCAAAAACGTCATGATTTACTGAGAGAGAGATTAGCCGGCGACCCATGAGAGTACAATCTATCGCAGTTAGCGATAAAGCTTAACTGTAATAGTATTGTATGATCTCTACGAGGGCGGGCCGCCATAGTTGGTATCAGAGCAAGGTTTGCGATTGGGTTAGTTTTGAATACTAACTACCGCCACAGTTAGTATCAGAGCAAGGTTTGCGATTGGTCTAGTGTATAATACCAACTGCTGCCACAGTTGGTATCAGAGCGGAATTACAGTTGGTTTAGTTTGGATTACCAACTGCAGTCACAGCTGGTATATCAGAGCAGTGTGACCATATCCTGATTTGACACTTCGCGCATCCTGCACCGCTATCCAAGTAAGTAGTTTACTTAAGTTTAGTTAATTATTTTCTTATGTGAAAATAATTATCTTATAGGTAGCAAGATGACCAGGCCCCCTTATGGGAGACCACCGCAACCACGACGGAGAGGGGTATTACGGGTATGGACGCGACCTATTGTGAGGCCGTCTATTTCCCAACGGCCAGTAATTAGACCCCCGGTGCCCGAGAGACCTCCAGTACCAGTACCAGCACCAGCATCAGTGCCAGTAGATATTGTACAGCCACGACCGATAGTTCATCCACCGGTAGTAGTGGACATTTCAGTTGTTGGTGGACGCCAACATATTGGGGTAAGAGTTTCGGCTCGGGCAGTACAGGCATTTCGAGCTAGCAGTCCTCCTATGTTCGATGGTGGACGACAATCGATGGAGGCGAAGGACTGGCTCCATGCCATCGAGAGGATTATGGTGATATGCGACATCGACCGAGATATGTGGATTCAGTTGGCCATCAGTATGTTTCAGGGAGATGCTCGAGTATTTTGACAGTATTGCGATCAGGAGATTTTATTAGGATTCAGTTGGGCTGAGTTCTGTCAGCGATTGGCTGATCAGTTTCCGCCTAGGGATCCAGCACCTGCTCCAGCACCCCCAGAGAGACGAGAGGCTGATACACCTGCGTATCCTGAATTTGATGAGGTTAGGGACTACATTCTCTAGACTGAGAGGATGGTCATGTTGTCTGGTGAGACGGTGATGTCTTACGCAACATGATTTGAGGAGACCAATAGGAGGAGATGTCCGTTGCCCAACCTCACTAAAGCAAATTGCTGTGAGCTGTTCTGGAGAGGGTTACCCATGGAGTTGAGACAGAGGGTAATCAAGCTATTTCCTCCTACGCTCCAAGAGTTTGTGGTGACGATCAGGACGATCGAGAGAGAGATTCTGATCGAGCATCTGACACAGAGTCGACGAGAGACACTGGGTCAAGATGAGATGTTTTCACGCATCTTCAGACCGAGAAGAATGATGAATGATCATGAGGCTGGACCGTCTAGACCACGAAGAGGTGATGACTCAGGACAAGGAGCATTGCCTAGGGGCAGTGACGATTCAGATGATCCAGATGACGACGAGGATCCAGAAGAATATCCTCTAGTCCCAGATACCGGAGATGTATAATCAGTAGATGCATACATGTACATAAGTAGCTTATAGAGAAAAGCTCTTTTGTATAGACTTGTGGCCAAGATGTATAAAAAGGCCGATGTATATATGACTGGTGATGGTTATGTATGACATATAAATGTTTTGCTATGAATGAAATATCAAAATGATTATATGTTGTACGATGATGTGTTACAATGATGTGGCTTTACATTACCCTAAATATCATGAATTGATATGATTTTACGAATGTGGTTATGGAAAAGCTAACGGTGAATTATTGTGCCATAATAGGATGATAGGCAAGATAGTGGATTTGCGAAATCGACCAGAGGGACGAGAGCGACGTCCTAATGTTATGGAGAGATTGGATCAGATACAAGCCCTACTAGAAGCTCAGATGCAAGAAAATGCTAATCTGAGGCTACGGGTAGAGGAGTTAGAACAGAGACAAGGCTCTGAGGGTACCCAAGTAGAACAAGAAGCTGAGGTAGATCCGGTTATCCCTCCAGCTGCTGTAAATGAGAGAGTTCCTGAACCTCAACTGGTATTAAACCTAGAACCCCTCTATGAAAGATTCAGGCGTATGAGGCCGCCAGAATTTGAAGGGTCTACAAATCCTCTAGAGGCTGAAGACTGGTTGTCGTCATTGCAAGTGATCATGGAATTCATGAAACTAACAGACCGGGAGAAGGTTGCATGTGCATCTTTTGTGCTGAGAAAAGATGCTCGTTTTTGGTGGGACACTGTACGAATGAGAAGAGACGTGTCTACCATGAGTTAGGTGGAATTTCTGGAAGAATTTAACCAGAAATATTACGACCCTACATCTCTGAGACAACAGTAAAAAGAGTTCTTAGAACTGACGCAAGGAAATATGTCGGTAAGCGAAGTTTACCGAAAGTTCAACCAGTGATCCCGTTTATGTCCCTCTGTAGTCCCTACTGATAGGGAGAAAATACAGAAAATGATCGGGATGTTCAGGCCAGAAATTGCTGCATTAGTAGACACTAGACAAGTACCGCCTACTTCTGTAGCAGATTATGTGAGTCGGGCCATCAGAGCTGAGTTTCACGTAGCCCGACAGAAAGAGGAAAGAGAAAAATACTGGGAGGCCAAGAAGAAGGAGAGGGCTTTGGCGAAGTCTACACAAGCTGGTCAATCGAGCAAGCCTAGTTAGAATGCTAAACCAAGCCAGGGCAATAATCAAGGATCCCAGCAAAATAAGAGAAAAGGTAATTTTTCTGGAAATCGCTAGGGAAATAATCGAAACCAGCAGCGAAGAACAGCTGGTAATGCGGAATCCAATGTGTAAAATTGCCCTACATGCGGGAAGAGACATTCTGGGCAATGCAGATTTGGGCCACTTGTTTGCTATGAATGTGGAAAGGAAGGCCATTATGCCAGGAACTGTCCAAACAATAGGCAGGGTGGACAAGGCACTTCCCAATAACACCAGACACGCCCACAAGCTCATTCCCTTCAGGCTAGAGTTGAAGAGTCACCAGTAAGGCCGTAACGCCAGGAGCGTATGCCACGTGCTGATGCTCGTGTGATGGCCTACAGCAAGGAGGATGCAGAGGCAGGAACATCGAACGTAGTGACAGGTCAGCTCACTGTCGCTAGTCATGTAGCCTCTGTACTATTTGATTCCGGTGCTACGCATTCTTTTGTTTCCTATGAATTTGCTGACAAGATAGGACTTCCTAAGGACTATATGGGAAGGGTATTTAAGACAGCTTTACCCTCTGGGGAAGTATTGTTGTCCAATTACTGGTTACCTCATGTACTAGTATATATGGCAAATAGGGAACTATATACAGAGTTGATCGTAATGAAGATTACGGATTACAATGTGATTCTAGGCATAGATTTCCTAGGGAAATACCGAGCGACAATCAACTGCCGAAATCGAAAGATAGTATTTCAACCTGAGGAAGAAGAGAGTTTCGAGTACATCGATGCTTCTCGAAAACCTGGGAAGATGATGATCAGTTCACTGAGAGCAAGCAAGTTGATAGCCAGTGGTTGTATGGGATATCTGGCATATGTGGTGGACACTACAGAGGAACAGAAGCTTCGACCTGAAGACGTTCCCGTTGTTAATGAATTTCTTGACGTATTTCCAGAAGAGTTACCAGGGATACCGCCAGAGAGAGAAATCTCGTTCGAAATTGAGTTGATGCCTGGAACGGCACCCATTTCCAAAGCACCATACCACATGGCTCCAGTGGAGTTAAAGGAGCTGCAGGAACAATTAAAGGAGCTTTTGGATAAAGGATTCATCAGGCTGAGTTTTTCTCCATGGGGTGCACCTGTGTTATTCGTCAAGAAAAAGGATGGAACATTCCGTTTGTGCATTGACTACTGGGAGTTGAATAAGGTTACGATCAAAAATAGGTATCCGTTATCTAGAATTGATGACTTATTCGACCAGTTAAAAGGCGTAGCGGTATTTTCCAAGATCGACTTACGATCAGGATATCACCAGCTGAGAATTAAAGAAAGTGATATTCCTAAGACGACGTTTAGGACTTGTTATGGTCACTACGAGTTTCTTGTAATGCCATTTGGATTAACGAATGCACCGGCAGCATTCATGGACTTGATAAACAGAATTTTTAAAGAGTATTTGGATAAGTTTGTCATTGTATTTATTGATGACATTCTTATATACTGAAAGACTCATGAGGAGCACAAGGAGCATCTGAGAATTGTGCTGAATACGATAAGGAAGTATCAACTGTATGCCAAATTCTCAAAATGTGAGTTTTGGCTAGATAGAGTACATTTCCTCGGACATGTTGTATCCCAGGAAGGTATTGCTGTAGATCCGACGAAAGTAGATGCAATTAATCAGTGGCCTGCACCCAAGAGTGTGACGGAAATACGCAGTTTCTTGGGGTTAGCTGGTTATTATCGACGATTTGTAGAGGGATTTGCGCGTTGAGCTGCACCTCTTACTGCTCTTGCACGCAAGGAAAGGAAGTACGAGTGGACTATGGAATGCGAAAGAAGCTTCCAGGAGTTAAAGAGACGGCTGACAAGCGCACCAATCCTTACGCTTCCCACTGAAGGGGAGAAGTTTGTGATCTACAGTGATGCATCTAAAATAGGATTGGGAGCAGTCCTAATGCAAGACGGCAAGGTCATTGCCTATGCTTCCCGTCAATTAAAGGATCATGAAAGGAATTACCCTACGCATGACCTTGAACTTGCTGCAGTAGTGTTCACACTTAAAATTTGGGGACACTCTCTCTATGGAGCTCAATGTCAGATTTTCACTGATCACCAAAGCCTGAAGTATTTCTTCACACAAAAAGAGCTCAATATGCGGCAAAGATGATGGTTGGAATTGGTGAAGGATTATGATTGTGAAATCCTATACCATCCAGGAAAGGCCAACCGTGTAGCGGATGCTTTAAGTAGGAAGTCTACCATATCGCACCAACTACCAATAAATAGGCTTCCGAAGCCATTGCAGCAAAAGATAAATTCTTTGAACTTGGAGCTGATATCTGGAAGACTAGCTGCACTCCAAGTGGAATCATCGCTATTTGAGGATATAAAGGAAGCTTAGAGGCGAGATCCAACGATGACAAGTTCTCAAGAAGGAATTTCCAAGGATGAAATGATCCTTTATCAAGGAAGGATAAATATTCCAGCGGATAAGGAACTTAGAAGACGGATCATGTCAGAAGCCCATGAGACACCCTATTCGGTTCATCCCGGAGCTAGCAAGATGTATCAGGACTTGAAGTTACAATTCTGGTGGAAAGGGATGAAGAACGATATAGTGAAATTCGTGAGCAGATGCATGACCTGTCAAAGAATCAAAGCGGAACATAAACATCCAGCAGGAAGATTGGAACCGTTGGAGATTCCTGAATGGAAATGGGAACACGATACGATGGATTTTGTAGTGGGACTCCCGAAAACCCGAGAAGGTTATGATGCCATTTGGGTTATTGTGGACAGACTGACCAAGACGGCACGGTTTATAGCTGTCAAGATGACTTTTTCGTTGGAAAAGTTTGCTCAGTTGTACGTAACTCATGTCGTCAGATTACATGGAGTACCAAAATCCATTGTATCAGATCGAGATGCACGGTTCACTTCGAATTTCTGGAAGTGTGTGCAAGAGGCCATGGGTACTGAATTGAGACTCAGTATGGCTTTTCATCCACAAACAGACGGACAGTCGGAATGGACAATTCAGACGTTAGAGGACATGCTGCGAGCTTGTGTAATGGATTTTACGGGAAATTGGAACGAGAAGTTACTATTAATTGAATTCTCGTACAATAATAGTTACCAAGCTTCTATAGGCATGGCACCTTATGAGGCTTTGTACGGATGGAAGTGCAGATCACCATTACACTGGTATGATTTGCGAGAGAAGCAGTTGCATAAGACGGATTTCATACAAGAGACTTCCGATGCAGTTGCTAGAATTCAGCGTCAAATGAAAATTACGCAAAGCCGACAAAAGAGTTATGCGGACAAGAGGCGGAGATCCTTAGAGTTTGATGAAGGAGACTTCGTGTTTCTCAAGGTATCGCCTATGAAGGGGATTATGCGTTTCGGTAAGAAGGGGAAACTGAGTCCAAGATATATTGGGCCTTATGAAATTTTCGAACGCATTGGAAAGGTCGCTTACAGATTAGCGTTACCTCCATAATTGTCGGCAGTGCATAATGTATTTCATGTGTCGATGCTGAGAAAGTATATACCAGATCCGTCCCATGTGTTGAAGCATGAGCCTGTTCAAATCCACGAGGATTTGACATATGAGGAACAACCTATTCGAGTACTGGCTCGTGAAGAGAAAGTACTGAGTAATAAGACAATCCCACTAGTGAAGATTCTGTGGAAAAATCACAACATTGAAGAAGCTACGTGGGAACGAGAAGACGAGATGAGGAGTTTATACCCCCACTTGTTCTAATTTTCGAGGACGAAAATTTTATAAGGAGGGGTGAATGTGACAACCGGGAAATTCAGGCAATTCTCGGAAGAAGATGTACAAATGTATGTATATAACAATTTGTACTATTTAAAGAGTGAAATAAATGTATTTATATTGTTTAGAATGTATTAAAATGTTCTAACAATATTGACGAGTAAAAATTCAGTGTTGGAAAAATTCACTGAGTTGAAACGGGTGAAACGGTGCCAAAAACGGCATTGAAAACCCTAACCGGGACAATAAAAGACGGAAAACTTCCGGGATTAATTTTGATCAAACGGAAGCAGTTTAAATTGATCCGACTGCACAGGAGACCTCAGGAACACGTCGGGACGATTTCAGGAAAATTTCGGCTCGAACCGGTATCGGTCAAAAAGTAGTCGAATTAATGTGAATAGTGAAAGTCAAAGTCAACTTTTGCTTTAGCATTTATGACATCATAAATCCATTTAATAAATGGAAAGAAAATGGTGGTTGGTAGCATTAATGGCCATGATTTAGTTTCTTTTTGATCTAAAGGCCAAGATTTGGCCAAAATTTCACCATATTAATTTTTGAAAATGTTGGAAAGAAATGGCTTTGAAATGTGGTGAATTTTGATTGGTTGATAGCCAAATTAATTGGCTTATTTCATGCATAAGTCGGCAACTTTGGGAATATATTGGCCGAGACAAATTTTGAAAGCCAAAACTAAGAACAAATTTTTCTAAGTGTTTCCCATGGAAAGTACATGAGCCACCAAGAGGAACCAAGTGATTTCTTCCATCTTTCTTCACAAAATTGGTGTCAAACCATTCCTTGAAGACAAAGGAAGCAAGTAAACAAGGTAACTTCCCTTGAATTGAATTTTTTTCTTGGTTTTTCTTCAAGAAATCCGTGAGATGAATAGTGAAAAAGATGGAAAAAATTTTGGTTGTTTTCATTGATTTGGTGTTTGGGTTTTGTTAAGGGTGTAATTAGGAAGAAAACCATGTATTTGGTTTAAAGAAAAACCAAAATTTTGTTGGTTTTCCAAGGGTAAATCCGTGGGTTACCAAGAGTAATCAATGAGAAATTTTTATGGTATAAGTGTTAACATGCTTTAAATTACATTTTGGTTAAGTAAAAAGCATGATTTGCATTATGGAAAGCTTGGAAAAAAATTTTGGTGTGGACTTACCTAATGTGGCAGCGGGTTACTTAGGGTTTGGTGGAAAATTTTGCATGGTTTATTTGATATTTGGATGATTTAAATCATGCATTTTATAATGTAAATGATGGAATTGTGATTGAAAGCAAGAAAAGAAAATTTGGAGTATGTTTTTCTTAATTGGCCGTGGGTTATGTGAGGTTAAAAACCCTAGGAATTGTGTTGAAAAATGCAATGAAATTGACTTGAAAATGTGTTAGAAAATGACATTTGAATAGCCTAAAAATTGGTGGAAAATTTGAGAAGTTTTGGTTAGGTTTTGATTGTCAAAACCGTGGCCAAAAACTAAGGATAAAAATGATAGAAATTTGTGTAATGTGGTTTAAAATGAGAAATGAATTTTGTGAGCTTTTATGTAAAAGTTTGGAAAACTTTTACATAAAATAGGCTTGTGGTATAGTACGTGGCAGGTACATATGGTTCGAGGCGTACCCAACGCCGGTAGCCTTAAAATTACGCCGAAATGCTGCCGAAATTTCGAAAACAGCATTTGGGGTAAAATGGGAATTAAAAATAAAAGTTTAGGGTCGGGTCGGAAACCCGAGTCCCTAACGGAAAATTTGATAAGGAAAACCTAAGGGGTGGTTCGTGAATAGTAACCCATCCCCTAAAAATGTAAAACGTGAGTGAAACTGAAAAACCGACCTCGAGGGGGGGGCGTTTTTGGAAACGAAATAAAGGTCTGAGTCGGGTACGGAAAATTTGAGCCTCGGAGACCTAGATCGGGAATGTCTAGATGAACGTTTTAAATACTAGTGAAACGTCCATTTGAGGCTCCGAAACGATAGAAAATCACTAAACCGATGTAAGGGTCGGAATTGTGCTTCCCGAGGGTCGGGAAAGTGAAAAGTGAAAATAAAATAGAAACGAACCCGGTAATGATTAGAAAAGAGTCAGAAAATTTCCTGAGAGCCAAAAACGCAGTCTGGATCGGGAAAATTCCGCCAGGGGCAAAATCGTAATTTTGCCAAAATATAGGGGTAAAATCGTAATTTTGCCAAAATATAGGGGTAAAATCGTAATTTTACAAAAGCTGAGAAAAATGGGGAAAATGATAAATAAAGCCTAAGAAAGTTATAAATAGGTTTTATTTAAGCTTTTAAATGAAAAATAAAAGCTATAAATGGAAATAAAATTTAACAGACAAGGTTTTGTCTGTAGGATCCAAAAAAAATCGACCTACAAGGAGGGCGATCAAAGATCCAAGAGAGAAAAAGGGAAGAGACCGATAAGGTAAGTTCGGACATTTACCTGTCTGCAACATATAGTATTATTGTTGCTAATTTTTGTAGGAAAATAAATCGGTAAAAACGTATCAGAGTGGCGCAGCGGAACAATAAAAAATTTAGATCGTTAAATATCTCATGATGCCATATACAATAAACCAACAACAATTAAAACTCTTACCTCAAAGACGCCAATCTTGCAGGAGGAGAATGACTGGAGGCTTCAACCAACTAGCCTTCTCTACTATTCTCCAATTCCCGAATGGCTGAGTGTGTGGGCACTCTGAACCTCGATCGGTATGCTAGCACTGCTAGTCTTCTTCCGACCACCCAGATCTCTAAAGAACTTTATTGTCACGATGAGCTGTGCAACAATAAGCCTACTCACCTGAGAGTCTGTGGTCTCAGAGAACTGGAGTGGCAGGACCTCTATTTATAGACCTGCATGAGGTGATTCTCTGAATTCGAATTGGACTAGGAAAAGATTTTCTCCCTTATCTTTAACCAAAAAATCCGAATTTTTCCATAGGATAATCCTAACAATAAATTCGGTTTTTCCTAAGATAAATCCAATCCAAATCTTAACAAGATTTTAACTAGAATTTTATCTCCCTTTTTCAACCAAAAAATCCGAAATTCACAAGGAGAAAATCCTCCAAAAGATTTCGGCCATTATGGATAAGGGAGAATCAAAAATTCCACTAGGATTTTCAAGCTTGAATCTTATCTCAACCTTATCCAAAAATAACCGAATTTTCCTTGGATAAAGGCTCCAAAATTTCGGCCACTTTTAGGGAAGGAGAGAATCCAAATTCAACTAGGATTGAAACTTGAATTTTCCCTTGAATCTTATCCACAAAAACCGAATTTTCCATTGAGGATTATCCTCAAAAAATTCGCCCACTTTTGTTGGGATTTGGATTCAAAATTCAAGTAGGATTCTAACAAGATTATCCTCTCCAAATCCAACTCAAATTCGAATTTCAAACCTTGTGGATTTTCCACAACAAATTCGAATCCTACTTGGACTGTGATTCAAAATTTGAATTTCAAATTTCAAATTCAAATTTCAAATTCAAATTTCAAATTTCAAATTTCAAATTTCAAATTTAAATTTCAAATTCAAATTTCAAATTCGAATTTCAAATTCAAATTTCAAATTCAAATTTCAAATTCAAAATTCAAAATTCAAATTTCAAATTTCAAAATTCAAATTTCAAATTCCACAAAACGGTTGTGTTTCATATTCTTGTTCTCATGAATAATTTTCTACAACTCCAATCCAATCTCAAATAAAATCATGGCAACTTTATTTGGAGTTCGAATAATTGTGTACTCTATTATCCAAAACAAAATCTGAATCCAACCGGAGAGAATCTTGTCTACCATCCTAATCCTGTGTCATCACCATCCATGCATAATAAACTAGCCAATAGCATACACAAATCAATTTGCCAAACGTTAAGGAATTATGTGGAGCTAGTAGAGGGACTGATTGGACATATATAATCGGGCTCCCGTGATTCCATATGATCATCATTCTGTACCGAACAACTCAATCATATGATCACTAATTTCAGAGTCACACCACTATAAACCTGAAATGGAACTCCCAATTATATACCGTATTACGTAAGCCTGTGACGAGCTACCATCCAATGACCTTGTCATATATGCAAAACCCTCATATGATATCCATGATCAGCCTTAGGTCAAAGTCCGTTTAATCCTACTGATCAGGCTATCTTAAAGTTCCATTATACTACCGAATCAAGAAAATGATTATTCACCATATGTGAATAAGAAGTCATCCGCCCAGCAGACGACCCAAGGCCTTGTCCATTTTCACATTCAGTATAATGCCTTTAAGAGGATACCTTTAACTCCTCAGAGCTATGATTCCGATATCTGCAAACAAACCCTTCATCGTATACAAGTCATGCACCCAACGAACCGGTCTATAAGCTTACTACCTCTGAGACGCTTTAGCCATTGGAACATCAAAGTACACAAGTCATATACATGAAGTAGTTCATTTACTCAGGATTAAGGTTATTGCACAATGAACGTCAAAAGCAGATTGATCCACTCATAGCGGACTACGTAGATCAATCACGCTTTAGTCCCGGTCTAATATGTCACCACCGAGCAACATATCCATGTCTCTACTTGGGAGTCCAGCTCCAGACAGTCAAGACAGACTGTCCCCTCCAAGGCTTTAGACAACATAATAGTCTTATCATGAGTTAGATGCTCGGTCTAACCCCATAAACTACAGACCATAGTTTAGACTGTTAACTTTAGAACATTGTCTTCTCGCATACAAAAGACCATTGCATGCAACGTTCTAACAGTTTTAACACAAGTAGTCAGTGAGCCATATTTGCTTACATTTACTTTAACATGTAAATAAGACGAGGACAGATAGCAATGTAATGAATAACCTCTAAGTATAATTTTATTATCCAGTTCAAAATGAATACATCAAAATGTCTCTAATACTTAGGGCATTTCCTAATAATTTTGATGTACTAACTATAAGTTAGGTACATAGGTGTTACGGGCACTATTATAGAGTAGAGAGAGACGTAATGTGCTACGGGCACTATTGAGAATGGACACATTGTTAATTGTGCTTCGGGCACTAGAGTGAGGCTAATGAAACTCACTCACCTAAAATTAAAATGTGAACCATTCCTAACCGCGGGGCAATATGAAATCACCGGGTTAGAATTTTAAAAAGTCGGTAATGAAACCACTTTCTGGCGTACCAGCCTTCCGTACAGGGAGGTAACTTTTGCCTTCGGGGCTATGAGATTAAGGCTGTGGAGGTCAGCACTGATGTACCGCTCCCAGTCATGTACAATTTTGCCTTCGGGGCTATGAGATTAAGGCTGTGGAGGTCAGCACTAATGTACCGCTCCCAGTCATGCGCACTTAAATGGTATTGCCAACCTGAGCTCAAAACCAGTACATAAGTAAAGATAACTATCTAAAACTGAAACTATGCCGTAATTGAGCATAAGACAGTTTAGTGAGAGTACTAACATCGCGGTAGATGTACTGTTGTGACACTGTGTTGTGGTCAAAGTTACTATTTACGTATGAATAGTGGTCAACAATACTATTCATGATAAATAGTACTATTCATAGAAATTTTATTTCTTACATGTTTGAACTTACTGAGCCTGTAGCTCACCATTTTTGCTAATGTTGCAGGTAAGCGACCAGCTCAGTAGCTTGTTTGACTGGATGCGGACGGGATGGCACGTGTCAAATGGGATAACTGGGCGAGGGATATGGTCCTGCCAGAGTCTTTCCACTGAGCAATAAAAAGGGAAGAAAAAAAAACAGTTTTTTGTAATATTATATATTTTACGAAAGTACTGTATTATTTAAATTACTTTGTACTTACCAACAAAGTAAATAGTGCGAAATGTTTTAAATGATGTTTTAAAAAAAAAAATTTGCCCCAAAAACGTCATGATTTACTGAGAGAGAGATTAGCCGGCAACCCACGAGAGTACAATCTATCGCAGTTAGCGATAAAGCTTAACTGTAATAGTATTGTATGATCTCTACGAGGGCGGGCTGCCACATTGTACTCTACAACAGAATGGTGCAGTTAAAAGGAGAAATATGACCTTGTTGGATAGGTACAGTCCATTTTGAGTTATTCAACACTACCATTATCATTTTGGGGATATGCACTGCAAACAGCATGCAATATTCTAAACCAAATTTTGAGTAAATCAATTCTTGGGACTCCATAAAAATTGTAACGTGGCAAGAAGCCTTCTCTTGAACATATGAAAATATGGGGCCACCCGGCACATGTATTAGATGGGGATGCAAAGAAGTTAGAGTCGTGATCGTAATTGTACATTTTTGTAGGGTAATCTAAGGGAATTAAAGGAGGTCTATTTTATAACCCAAAAGAAAAAAAGTTATTATCTCAATCCGCGCAACATTCCTAGAGTAAAGTTATATGAATGACTTTAAGCCGTAAAAGAAAGTGGTGCTAGAGGAGTTATCGGGTTATAAAACTACTCCATAGGTTTTAGTCTTGGATGCAAGTCCGAGTTCCAGTAAAAGACCTGTAAACGATCAACAATATAGGGTGCTTCAATATAGTGGGAGGGTTTCTAGGAAACCTAATTTCTTCATATACTAGGTCAAAGCTCATGAGCATGATGATGATCCAATCACTTGCAATGAAGCTATAAATGATATTAATTCTAAATCTTGGAAATAGGCCATGAACAATGACATGGATTATATAGAATCAAACTCTATTTGGGAACTTATGGACGTATCATATGGGATTAAATGTCACGGCCCAAAATTTAGACACGTGACACGGCAGCCAAATCATAATATCAACCCGAGATTTAAGGAAAACATTTATTACAAAAACAACGGGTCAACATTATAATTTAGCTAAGCCTAATTATAAAGTAGCATCATAACCACAAAACAAAATAAAGTATAAAGTAAATACCTTTTAATGCGGAAATCAAACACAAAATCGGTTTTCAAAAGAAATTACCAACAATAAATATTCCCAAGCATAGAATTTAAATAACGTGAAATAAAGTCCAAACTTAATGTCTCATTACATCAGAACGAGAAACAGAAAGAAGAAGATGGAGAAAACAGATAGCATCATCCTCGGTAGAAACGGATAGCTCAACGATTTTCGGAACTGCTACCTCCCGCACCTGGAAGTAGTCATTTCGAAATCACAAAGAAAAAGGGACGTGAGCGCTGGCTCAGTAGGACAGAAACAAAAGTGGGTTAACAGATAACATTTAAAAGTATGGCATAATATTCGTTTCCAAAAATAATCAACAATTTAAAAAAAAATACATGACATAATAATCATAAAAAAAAATAATCAACAATTTCGTGAAAAAAACATTTTTAATACAAGTTTTATTCTGCTGAGGACTTAGCGTAGCTGCAATATACGTGCCCCAATATTAAAATAATAAATCATTAAAACAACCATCATATTATGAGTGAGGACTTGTCGTAGCTATAATATACGTGCCTCGAATTTGAATTATCCTAGATCATCTCGTTACGGTCTAAATAGGCTGAACGGCCCTGCGCAGGTTTAGGGACCTTCCCCCATGGTGTCAACTCTGGGACGCACGCATCATTTACAATGATCGTGAACTAGAGTTCAATTATGTTCACCGGATTATTCAAAAGATGGTATTTACCAAGTTATATTATGCCATAAATCAAAACACGTTTTAAAATACACATTTAATTACCAAATACGTTGCATGCGTTTATTTCATCAAAAACAGTATAATAATTTCATAAACTGAAAACAGCATGCCATCGATAAAACAGGGAAATTTAAAACACTTGACTACTCCCAGAAAAGGCTAGAACGTCCTACCTCGATTATCGCACAAGCGTTACGATAAGGTGATCCACAAATCCAGCAAGAACGTCAAATAAATCCTATAATCACAACATATGATCAGTCTAGGTCTAGACATAATCATCCAATCATTTTAGTGTGCCTCAAAAGATTTTAAAACGTTTAATAAACAGTTGGGATTTAAAATTTGTGAAAAACTCTAAGTTAGGATATTACTGGACATGGGCAGACTGACCTAGGCTGATTTTAAAATCAGTATTAATTCATTTTTAATCCCAAAAATTCTAAATTTTTAATATGTTAAACTAGACATCCGTAGCTTTAATTCCATATAATTTTTATAATTTTTGGACATCATTTGGTCATTCAGCTAGGCCAAAAACCGAGGGTTGTTTTCAGGCATAAAAATCTGGGTTTCAGTTTCGGTTCAAAACCTGGCAGTTCTGTCCACCTATCTTAGAAAAATATTTTGACTAAGAAAATGGATGATTTTGGTTCTGAAATTTTTCAGGCATTTAGGGGACATCTTGAATTTAATTTTAGGCTCAAGAATCACTCAAAAATAGTTTTTAAAACTCAAGTTATGGCTGACACAAATTTACTGTTCATATGGTAATTTTCCAAATTTCTGTTTTTCTGTGTCTGAATTTCGATTAGCCTCAAACCAATTCAATTTTCATCCAATGATCACGAAATTTTGTGGAAAACCGTATTTATATTTCATTAACACAACCAAGAATCAAACTGACAAAATCATAAAATCTTACACATATGATAATAGGGTTTTTGAAAAGGGGATCAATGAGGCAAAATTTTAGGGTTTGAGAGAGAAATCACACCTTGTTTGTGTTGCACTATTTTTGATGTTTGGTCTCCCTTTTGGCTGAATTTGTGTGAGTGTTGGAATCTTCAAAACAGTAGGGAAACAGTGGAGAAAACCATATAAAATTTCGGATTTGAAATCAAAAGGAAAAGGAAGGAAAAAAAATTTTGATTTCTCACCTTGTTTTTGTCTCAAAGGTTGTTGAATTTTTGAGCTGCCTTTTGGTAAGTTTTGTTTGCTGTTTTGGGTGTGTTTTGAGAGAGAAAATTCAGAGAGGAGAGAGGGGAAAGCTGGCCAAATTTTTGAGGGTGAAAGTAAGGGTGAATGAGAGTTAAAAGGGGGTTTTTATACTAGGTTTTTCTTTCCCCTTCTCTTCCTTGTTTGGCCAAAAATTGTAAGGGGCAAAAGGGAAAGTTTTTGTGCTGTTTTGAGGCTAGGGTTTTCTCTCTTATTTCCCCTTACGTGGCAAAAATTATCCCTTAGTTTTTAAGGAAAAATAATTTGAATTTTGGTTGAGTTTTGACCTAGCTTTTGATTCAAATAAAAATCTCCTTTATTTCCTATACTTTATGGCTGAAATTTCTTCTTTATATCTAATGGATGAAATTTGAATTTAAATCCTCCTTGGATTTGTGAAATTTAAATTTTAATTAAAATCCCAAGTGATGGCCGAATATTTTAGGGTCCTTTTTAAAGTTCAAATTGTTGACTTTTAGAGCGGAATTTGACTAGGAAACCAACTTAGGGTTTCCAAAAGATTTTTAATTAATTTTTGGCACACTAATTTTATTTAAATTATATATTGACCCTTAAATAAAATTTAAGGCGTCACAAATATCTACCACTAAAAATAGTTTCGTCCTCGAAACTTTAAGAATTTCTCCACGCTAAAGAAGAGAATAAGAATATGAGTCACTTCTCATTTCATTAAGCAAATCTAAATGCACCTTTTAGAACATATAGTGGTATATCTACCACTATGAATAGAGTAGGGTTACAAAACAAACTTAGGTCGACTATATTACAAGTACTCTACTGCTTAGCGAACCATTCAGCATGGTTCTCATGCATATCTTTCTCGGTTTCCCATGTGGCTTCCTCTTCACCATGGTTACTCCAAAGAACCTTCACCATGGGTATGTTTTCGTTCTCAGCTGCTTGACCTTACGATCCAAAATCTTCACTGGAACCTCGACGTAAGAGACATCTGGTTGGATTTCTACATCATCTGTTGAAATGACTTCTGACTCTACTCGTGCATTCTTCCTCAGCATCGATACATGGAAAACGTTGTGCACTCCCAAGGTGTCGGGTAACTTCAGCTCATATGCGACCTTACCAACTCTGCGTATGATCTCGAAAGGTCCAATGTAACGCGGTGCTAGCTTCCCTTTAACTCCAAAACGAGAGATACCTTTCTTCGGTGAAACCTTTAGCAACACAAACTCTCTGACCTCGAACTCTAACGGCTTTCTGCGTTGATCTGCATAGCTCTTCTGTCGACTCTGTGCTGTTAGAAGTCGTTGTTTGATGATGGCAGTCTTCTCGTACTGGTCTAGGATCATCTCAGGTCCACCCACTGGTGCTTCCTGGTTCTCAACCCAATAGATGGGTGATCGACAAGGCTTTCCGTACAACGCTTCAAAGGGTGCCATTCTGATACTCGCTTGATAACTGTTGTTGCATGCGAACTCTGCCATGTAGAGGTGTTTGCTCCATCCATCTCCAAGATCAAGAACGCAGGCACGTAGCATATCCTTGAGGATCTGTATAAGACGCTCCGATTGACCATCTGTCTGCGGATGAAAAGCGGTGCTGAAGTTCAGTTCTGTGCCTAGAGCTTCCGTAGACTTTGCCAAAAGCGAGCGTTGAAGCGCGTATCACGATCAGAAACGATCACTGAAGGGACTTCATGCAATCTGACTACGTTCCTCATGTAAAGCTCGGCTAGCTGGTTCCTGGTGCAAGTCGTCTTGAACAGGATGAAGTGCGCAGTCTTCGTGAGATGATCTACAACTACCCAGACTCCATCAGATCCATCTTGTGCTCTCGGTAAGCCGGTTAAGAAGTCCATTCCTATACTATCCCACTTCCACCGAGGTATTGAAAGTGGTTGGAGCAGACCTGCGGGTCTCTCCCGTACTGCCTTTACTTTCGGACACGTCAAACAGTTGGCCACGAAGTTCTTCACATCTAACTTTATACCTCTCCACCAAAGCTGCCGTCTTAAGTTTTGATACATCTTGTTCCCACCTGGGTGCATGGCGAACCTCGACTGATGAAACTCTGACAAGATCTCCTGTATAAGCTCTGGGATGTGTGGCACTGCTAAGCGACCTTCGTTGTAAAGAATTCCACTGGCGTCCATCGACCACTCTGCAACACGCTTGCCCTTTAATAATCTATCTCGGATGTCAACGAAACGTGTATCTGCCAACTGATTCTCCTTGATCCTCTGCACGTAGTCTGGTTCCATCACTAAGTTGTATAACACTGGGTGACCCTGAACTTCACCAAAACGAACTTGATAAGCTGTGAGAACTCTGTCCTTTTCCTACTCATCTATCTGCATCGCCATTCTAGAAGCGTCATGATCAAGATTGGGAACTACCTCTCTTTTCCTGCTTAGTGCATCTGCAACCACGTTTGCTTTACGTGGATGGTACTCGACTTGGAAGTCGTAGTCTTGCATGTATTCTACCCACCTTCTCTGACGTAGGTTGAGATCTTTCTGTGTAGCTAGGTATTTCAAACTCTTGTGATTTGAAAACAGTCTAAAACTGGCACCGTACAGATAACAACGCCAAATCTTAAGCACAAACACTACTGCAGCTAACTCTAGATCGTGTGTAGGGTAGTTTCGTTCGTGTTGTTTCAGCTGTCGTGAGCCATAAGCGATAACTCGGTTCTGTTACATCAAGACTACTCCAAGACCTTGATGAGAAGCATTGGTGTAGACATCATATACTTGATCCTGATCGGGAATGATAAGGATAGGTGCAGACGTCAAACGACTCTTTAACTCTTGGAAGACTGACTCACAGCTGTTGTCCCATACGAAAGGTACATCCTTCTTTGTCAGATTGGTGAGGGGAGCGGTGAGCTTGCTGAAGTCCTGTACAAAACGTCGATAATATCCCGCTAAGCCCAAGAAGCTTCGGATCTCTGGAACATTCTTCGGTCGTTCCCACTTAAGAATCGCTTCAACCTTGGATGGATCAACTGATATACCATCTCCTGAGATGATATGTCCGAGAAACTTAACCTCTGTCATCCAAAACTCACATTTTTCTTTCTTGGTGTACAACTGATGTTCACGAAGAGTCTGTAAAACTATACTGAGATGCTGTGCATGATCTTCACGAGTTCAGGAATAGATGAGGATGTCGTCGATGAATACGATGATGAACTTATCAAGAAAAGGTCGGAAGACTCTATTCATCATATCCATGAAGGCTGCTGGCGCGTTTGTCAAACCGAAAGGCATTACTAAGAACTCGTAACTGCCATACCTCGTTCGGAATGTCGTCTTTGGGATATCCTCCTCTCTAACCTGAAGCTGATGATAACCGGATCTCAAATCAATCTTGGAGAAGAAACAAGCTCCACCCAACTGGTCGAACAAGTCATCTATACGTGGTAACGGATACTTATTTTTGATGGTCACACTATTGAGCTTTCTGTAGTCCACACAGAGACGAAGCGAACCGTCGGCTTTCTTCACAAAAAGGACTGATGAACCCCAGGGTGAGTTGCTGTCTCGGATAAAGCCCAGCGATTTCAACTCATCCAGCTGCTTTTGCAACTCTTTCATCTCTAGAGGTGCCATACGATACGGAGCAGAAGCAAAAGGAGCTGTTTCAGGAACTAAGTCGATACGAAACTCTATTTCTCGATGAGGTGGTAAACCTGGAAGAGCTTTTGGAAAAACATCTAGAAAACTATCGACAACAGGTATAGGTTGGGTACTCTTTTCAGAATTGGATCCTTCTACCGCACACAAGGATAAGAAGCAAAGAATACCCTGTCTACTCTTCGACACTAACCTCAGAGCAGATCTATTGACATCTGAAACTAAGCTTAACTGATAGGACATTACATGTCCGAAATCAGTTATAAAGATAACGCGAAGATTACGACAATCAAGCATAATCCCATATCGGGAAAGCCAGTCATATCCCAGAATAACATCATAAGCAAACATAGGCATTACTACAAGTGATGCCTCCAAACAAACATCCCCAACATAAACATAGGCTTGACACCCATCACTAACGGTAGTCGTGCCCAACGGGGATTTCACACATAAGGGAGAGTCAAGATTTTACAGTTTCAAACCAAGTGAACGAGCATATTGTTGAGCTATAAAAGAGTGTGTAGCCCCGGTGTCAAACAAAGCATATGCATATGTACCAAAGATAGGAATTATACCATCTAATGCAGTCGGTGCATGATCTATCTCCATGCTGTCAGCTCCAAGAGCGTGTACCTGTGGTGCCTTATCACGATTTTGACCTGTATTCCCTCGCCGATAACCCGTACTCTGACCCTGTGGTGGTGGTCTCTGATAACTCGGCACTGGGAACTGCTGTAGCGGTGTAGCATGTGAAGCATAAGGTGCAGTGTACTGGCTCGTGCGCTGAGGCTGCTAGGGAGCCGGAAGCTGAGGGCGCTGTGACTGCGAAGACTGGGAAGTAAACTGTTGTCTTTGTGGAAGACCATTCTGATTCCGCTGATGATGATGTCTATGAGCATTGTCTCTCGACTGTCTCTTCGGGCAGACATTTCTTTTATGACCTTCATCACCACGTTCGAAGCAGGTAATCATATTCACCCAACCCTGTCGCTGTCCAGACGACTGATGAAAACCTGACCCTTGAGACTGCTGGTTCTTCTGATAAGGAGTCTACGGCTTGTGTTGAGGCTTGTTGCGGATTGGTCCAGACTTGTTTTTGTTACGAGCTTCAAGGAACTCCTTGTCGCCCTCTTCCACTGTCAACGCCTTAGCAACTATCTACTGGTAGCTATCCCTGATCTGGAACGGTTGTACACCCCTCTTCACATAGAGGCTAAGCCCTTCCTCAAAGCGGAGACACTTAGTAGCTTCATCCAAAACCTGATTCTTCGCATACCAGGCCAACTCGGTGAACTTGGCTTCATATTCCCGTACTGACATAGACCCTTGCTTCAAACGGACGAACTCCCTAGCTTTTTTGTCACGGAACTGAGCTGAAAAGAAACGCTCGTGAAAACGCTCCTCGAATACTGTCCAAGAAGACCTCTACTCCTCTGTCAAACCATCCTCGATACTAGCCTACCAGGTAGAGGCTAGACCCACCAGCTTGTTGGAAGCAAACTCAACCCAAAACTCTGCGAGTGTGGCGGTCAACTTTAGCTGCTTACGAATGGCATCAAACCAGTAGTCGGCATCCATCTCTGTGCCCGTGCCGTCGAAAGTGGGTACATGAGGCTTAAAGAAAAGAGTTAGGGCTGCCTGTTTAGGATGTATCATAGGCTGGGTAGGTACTGCTCCAGAGGTAGGGTTTTCGGGGGTAGGCGTTTGCTGAGGAGTCTGAGAAGAACTCCCCGCTCTCTGGGTCTCATTAGGAACAACATTGGCTACAGGAGCTGGGTTAGGTGTTCCAAAAGGTAAGACGGTGAGGAGAGCCTGTATCGCTGCCGTGAGATTCTGCATCACCGTTAGCTTATCGTTCGGTGTAGGGACCGCTGTATTCTGACTCCCTTGAGGCTGCGTGTTCCCGGGGTTCTCTTCGTCGTTGCCTCTCTGCTGCCTCTGACTACGCGTGCCAGGACGAGCCATTTTGCTGCATACGATTGAAGGAAGAGGAAATCCTATAAGCTTCTAAGAGTAAAGAAAACTATGCTTGGGTATTTTGGAAACGTTTTGATAAAAACCCTTTTGAAAACGTTTTGATGAAAAATCCTTTTGAAAAAAACGTTTTGATGAAAACCCCTTTTCAAAACCTGGGCTCTGATACCATCATTTGTCACAGCCCAAAATTTAGACACGTGACACGGCAGGCAAATCATAATATCAACCCGAGATTTAAGGAAAACATTTATTACAAAAACAACGGGTCAACATTATAATTCAGCTAAGCCTAATTATAAAGTAGCATCATAACCACAAAACAAAATAAAGTAGAAAGTAAATACCTTTTAATGCGGAAATCAAACACAAAATCGGTTTTCAAAAGAAATTACCAACAATAAATATTCCCAAGCATAGAAATTAAATAACGTGAAATAAAGTCCAAACTTAATGTCTCATTACATCAGAACGAGAAACAGAAAGAAGAAGATGAAGAAAACGGATAGCATCATCCTCGGTAGAAACGGATAGCTCAACGATTTTCGGAACTGCTACCTCTCACACCTGGAAGTAGTCATTTCGAAATCACAAAGAGAAAGGGACGTGAGTGCTGGCTCAGTAGGACAGAAACAAAAGTGGGTTAACAGATAACATTTAAAAGTATGGCATAATATTCGTTTCCAAAAATAATCAAAAATTTAAAAAAAAATACATGACATAATAATCATAAAAAAAAATAATCAACAATTTCGTGAAAAAAACATTTTTAATACAAGTTTTATTCTGCTGAGGACTTAGCGTAGCTGCAATTTACGTGCCCCAATATTAAAATAATAAATCATTAAAACAACCATCATATTATGAGTGAGGACTTGCCGTAGCTATAATATACGTGCCTCGAATTTGAATTATCCTAGATCATCTCGTTACGGTCTAAATAGGCCGAACGGCCCTGCGCAGGTTTAGGGACCTTCCCCCATGGCGTCAACTCTGGGACGCACGCATCATTTACAATGATCGTGAACTAGAGCTCAATTATGTTCACCGGATTATTCAAAAGATGGTATTTACCAAGTTATATTATGCCATAAAAACACGTTTTAAAATACACATTTAATTACCAAATACATTGCATGCGTTTATTTCATCAAAAACAATATAATAATTTCATAAACTGAAAACAGCATGCCATCGATAAAACAGGGAAATTTAAAACACTTGACTACTCCCAGAAAAGGCTAGAACGTCCTACCTCGATTATCGCACAAGCGTTACGATAAGGTGATCCACAAATCCAGCAAGAACGTCAAATAAATCCTATAATCACAACATATGATCAGTCTAGGTCTATACATAATCATCCAATCATTTTAGTGTGCCTCAAAAGATTTTAAAACGTTTAACAAACATTTGGGATTTAAAATTTGTGAAAAACTCTAAGTTAGGATATTACTGGACATGGGTAGACTGACCTAGGCTGATTGTAAAATCAGGATTAATTTATTTTTAATCCCAAAAATTCTAAATTTTTAATATGTTAAACTAGACATCCGTAGCTTTAATTTCATATAATTTTTATAATTTTTGGACATCATTTGGTCATTCAGCTAGGCCAAAAACCGAGGGTTGTTTTCAGGCATAAAAATCTGGGTTTCAGTTTCGATTCAAAACCTGGCAGTTCTGTCCGCCTATCTTAGAAAAATATTTTGACTAAGAAAATGGATGATTTTGGTTCTGAAATTTTTCAGGCATTTAGGGGACATCTTGAATTTAATTTTAGGCTCAAGAATCACTCAAAAATCGTTTTTAAAACTCAAGTTATGGCTGACACAAATTTACTGTTCATATGGTAATTTTCCAGATTTCCGTTTTTCTGTGTCCGAATTTCGATTAGCCTCAAACCAATTCAATTTTCATCCAATGATCACGAAATTTTGTGGAAAATCGTATTTATATGTCATTAACACAACCTAAGAATCAAACTGACAAAATCATAAAATCTTTCACATATGATAATAGGGTTTTTGAAAAGGGGATCAATGAGGCAAAATTTTAGGCTTTGAGAGAGAAATCACACCTTGTTTGTGTTGTACTATTTTTGATGTTTGGTCTCCCTTTTGGCTGAATTTGTGTGAGTGTTGGAGTCTTCAAAACAGTAGGGAAACAGTGGAGAAAACCATATAAAATTTCGGATTTGAAATCAAAAGGAAAAGGAAGGAAAAAAAATTTTGATTTCTCACCTTGTTTTTGTCTCAAAGGTTGTTGAATTTTTGAGCTGCCTTTTGGTAAGTTTTGTTTGCTGTTTTGGGTGTGTTTTGGGAGAGAAAATTCAGAGAGGAGAGAGGGGAAAGCTGGCCGAATTTTTAAGGGTGAAAGGAAGGGTGAATGAGAGTTAAAAGGGGGTTTTTATACTAGGTTTTTCTTTCCCTTTCTCTTCCTTGTTTGGCCGAAAATTGTAAGGGGCAAAAGGGAAAGTTTTTGTGCTGTTTTGAGGCTAGGGTTTTCTCTCTTATTTCCCCTTAAGTGGCCAAAATTATCCCTTAGTTTTTAAGGAAAAATAATTTGAATTTTGGTTGAATTTTGACCTAGCTTTTGATTCAAATAAAAATCTCCTTTATTTCCTATACTTTATGGCCGAAATTTCTTCTTTATATCTAAGGGATGAAATTTGAATTTAAATCCTCCTTGGATTTGTGGAATTTAAATTTTAATTAAAATCCCAAGTGATGGCCGAATATTTTAGGGTCCTTTTTGAAGTTCAAATTGTTGACTTTTTGAGCGGAATTTGACTAGGAAACCCACTTAGGGTTTCCAAAAGATTTTTAATTAATTTTTGGCACACTAATTTTATTTAAATTATATATTGACCCTTAAATAAAATTTAAGGCATCACATTAAACCCATTGGATGAAAGTAGGTCTACAAAAGAAAGAAGGATGCAGAAGGGACGATTGAAACTTTCAAGGCTAGACTTATGGCAAAGGGGTATACGCAAAAGTTAAAAATCGATTACGATAAAACCTTTTTGCTTGTTGTAATGCTAAAGTATATCCGCATTCTTCTATCTATTGCTGCGACTCTTAATTATGAGATCTGGCAAATAGATGTCAAGAAGATATTCTTGAATGACCATTTTGAGGAGAGTATCTATATGGTACAGCCTGAAGGGTTCATGACAAAAGCCCGAGAGAGAAGAGTTTGCAAGTTGCTTAGATTCATTTATGAATTAAAGCAAGCATCTATTGATATAAATCGATAAAAATACATCAGAGTGGCACAGTGAAATTACAAAAATTTTTTAAAATCATTAAATATCTCGTGATACCATATACAATAAACTAACAATAATAAAACTCATACCTCTAGAGGATGCCAAACTGTAGGAGGAGAATGACCGGAGGCTTCAACCAACTAGTCTTCTCTACTATTCTCTAATTCATGGATGGCAGAGTGTGTGGGCACTCAGATCCTCGATTGGTATGCTAGCACTGCTAGTCTCCTTCTGACCACTCAGATCTCTAAAGAACTTATTGTCACGGTAAGTTGTGCAACAATAAGCCTGCTCACCTGAGAGTCTGTGGTCTAAGAGCATTGGAGTGGTAGGACTGATGCGAACCCCATCAAGAATAACAAGACCCGTCAAGATTATGAACCCAAGAACATTCTAAAGTCAGGTTCGAATGGATGGGAGACCTCGACCCGTTGCTTCAGCAAAAACAAGAACCTTGGTATATTGGACCTCAACCCGTTGCTTAATGCGAAACAAAAACCTTGGTATAAGGAAGTCGCCACAATCAACTATGGAAGGGTTGATTGATAAGTCGGTAGTGAATGCCACAGAAAATTTCGATAAGTTCAAATAGTTCTTCAAAGAACCAAAGAGAATTAGAACTCTCAAATTTGTGAATAAACTGATGTGATGTTTTGCATCAAGTGAATTTTTGTATAAATTGGTTCCTTTATAACCGTACTTTGATTCATCATTCCCCTCCTCTTGAAAATGATTTGTCCTCAAATCATCGCCTAATAAGGATTTGTATTCATTGTCATTGATTCGTTCAAGAACATGGAAAGGACCATCCCCTCTAAAAAGTCGCTTGGAACGTCTTTGTGTCAGGATTCGTTTCTTCCTTACACATAGCCAAACTCAATCTCCGGGATCAAAAACTAATTTATGAAGCATTTTATTGGCTTAACCTTGAAGCTCCTTAGTCTTCTCAGGATTACTACTATAGATTTGTCGATTTGGATTGGAAGCTCTAAGCATAAAATCAATTTGATGTTTGAACCCTCGGATAGATGGTAATCTGCGTAGTCCTTTCTCAGGAAAGACATCACCGTATCCCTGCAAAAGTGAAACAATAGAACTAGATAAAGAAGGGTCAAGCTCTTTAGTGTTTAAAAATGTCTCTTTGTACAATAGTACAATCATTGGCTGTTTTGAAAACATAGCTCGCTTGATTTCACTCGCTTTTGCATAAAAATTCTTTTGTTTTCTCTCTAATTTTCTCTCAATGGCCATAAGACTCTTCTCTTTTTTTTACTCGCTTTTCTCGGCGCCTCTCTTTTTCACTCTCTTTCTTTTTTTCACTTTCTTTTTCATCTTTTATGTTTTTGTTGCTCTCTTTTTCACTCCTTTTCTTTTGTTCACCCTCTTTTTGTAACCTCACTTGATCTTCATACACTTGTCGTGGTGTCAGCAGTACAAGAGTGATTAGTTGATCGTTGAGCATGAACGAATACTTGTTGGTGAAGCCATCCATGTTGATATACCAATCAAACTGCTTCTCTAAATCGTCAGGGATGGTTTTACCTTGGAACGGGGAAATCTTCGTCTTAATGCTACCTAAATTGTTGTCTTCTTGATTCCTAGCTCTTGTAAATCACCCTCCATGTATCCTATTACCCATAACCAAATCTTGATCGTCTTCTTTATCAAAACTAGCCCTATAATACTTTTCGCCTTCATCTCTCACTCCTCGAAATTGAACTCTTTCCCTTTTACACACATTAGGAGCATTTAGTGGCTGCTTCAAACGTGAAATCTCTATCCGGTCCAACTGTTCATGCACTTGTTCTAATTCAACTCTCAACATCTGTTTCATCTCTCTCATCAACTGTAATTACAGGTTTGGAATAGTTGGTCGTGATGCCTCTACGGTTAAGTTTTCTTCTTTATTGCGTGACATATTTAAAATCTGTAAAATAAGATTAGAAACCTCACAAGCACACCCTCACGTGTTTCACTCGAGATAAGAAAATTCACTCACTCTCGTGTTTGTCACTCAAACGGCTTTTACCCTCTAATATGCTCACTATTCCTATCTTTTTCCACTCGTTGATTCTCTTTTGGTTCTTTTCAAACTAAACAAACGATAATCAAAATTTCTAGCAACAATTTTCTAGGAACCTACAGAAAAAAAAACAACAATTACACTAATTGACAGACAAGAAAAGAATTTCACAAAACTGAATCTTTCTTGATGATGAATCAACCCTTTTTTTTATTTTTTTATCCAAATTTTCTTTTTTTTTTAATCAGAAGAAATTCGGCAAACTAGAATTTATAACCCAAAAAAATTTTTTTTCCCGGTAGTCTATACAATTCGTGCATTATTCTTTTTTTTTTTTTTTTTTTTGAGAGACTAGAAGAACAAGGAATTAATATGAAAGAAAAAAATTTAAAGGATAGGCAAACCTGACCTAGAACCTAAGCTCTGATACCAAATGATGCGAACCCAGTCAAGAATAACGAGACCCGTCAAGATTATGAACCCAAGAACATTCTAAAGTCAGGTTCGAATGGATGGGAGACCTCGACCCGTTGCTTCAGCAAAAACAAGAACCTTGGTATATTAGACCTCAACCCATTACTTAATGCAAAACAAGAACCTTGGTATAAGGAAGACCCCACAATCAACTATGGAAGGGTTGATTGATAAGTCGGTAGTGAATGCCACAAAAAATTCCAATAAGTTCAGATAGTTCTTCAAAGAACCAAAGAGAATTAGAACTCTCAAATTTGTGAATAAACTGATGTGATGTTTTGCATCAAGTGAATTTTTGTATAAATTGGTTCCTTTATAACCGTTCTCTGATTCACATCATTAATGATGCGAACCATTAAGATTATCAACCCAAGAATGTTCTAAAGTCAGGTTCGAATGGATGGAAGACCTCGACCCATTACTTCAGCAAAAACAAGAACCTTGGTATATTGGACCTCAACTCGTTATTTAATGCGAAACAAGAACCTTGGTATAAGGAAAATACCACAATCAATTATGGAAGGGTTGATTGATAAGTCGGTAGTGAATGCCACAAAAAATTCCGATAAGTTCAGATAGTTCTTCAAAGAACCAAAGAGAATTATAACTCTCAAATTTGTGAATAAACTGATGTGATAAACTGATGTGATGTTTTGCATCAAGTGAATTTTTGTATAAATGGTTCCTTTATAATGGTTCTTTGATTCACATCAAGGACCTCTATTCATAAACTTGCATGAGGTGATCCCTTGAATTTGAATTGGACCAGGAAAAGATTTTCTCCCTTCCTTCAACACAAAATCTGAATTTTGTAAGGCCAAAATCCTTTGAAATTTTTGGCCACCTTGGATAGATTTTGCATTCAAAATTCAAACAGGATTTTAATTTGAATTTTATCTCCTCAATTATCCACTAAAACCGATTATCCCTTAGGCTAAGAACATGACTATATTTGGCCATCCAAGTGTGAGGAGAATCAAACTTCAAATAGGATTTTCTAGTTGAATTTTATCTCACCCTTATCCACAAAAAAAACCGATTCTCCTTAGCCTTATCCGCAAAGATTTTCAACCACCATTGTGAGGGAGAGAATCAAAATTCAAATAGGATTGAAACTTGAATTTTTCACTCATCCTTATCCATATAAATTCCAAATTTTCCTAAGGATAAATCTCCTTTAACAAATTCAGCCATTATCCAATAGATTTAGGATTCAAAATTCAAGTAGGATTCAAACAAGATCTTCCTCTCCCTTATCCACTAAAATCTGAATTTAACCATGTAGATTTATCCACAACAAATTCGGTTATACCATGGATTTGTGATTCAAATTTTGAATTCAAATTTCAAAGTTCAAATATCAAAATTCAAACTTCAAATTTAAATTTCGAATTCAAATTTCAAATTTCAAATTTAAATTTCAAATTCAAATGTCAATTTTAAATTTCAAATTTAAATTTCAAATTCAAATTTCAAATTTCAAATTTCAAATTCAAAATTTTAATTTCAAATTTCAATTTTCAAAATCCAGAAAAAGTTGTATTTCAAAATTTTGTCCTCATGGATAATTTTTCACAACTCCAATTCAAACTCAAATAAAATCATGACAACTTTATTTGGAATTCAAATAATTGTGTAATCTCTTATCCAAAACAAAATTTGAATTCAACCAGAGAGAATCTTACCTTCCATCCTTATCCTATGTAGACACAACTCATATCCATGCATAGATAACTAGCCAATAAGCATACTTTGATCAATTTTCCATCCATTAAGGAATTATGTGGAGCTAGTAATTAAGGAATTATGTAGAGCTAGTAGAGGGTCCAATTAGACATATATAATCAGGCTCCCATGAATCCATATGATCATCATTCTGTACCGAACAACTCAATCATATGATCACTAATTTCAGAGTCACACCACTATAAACCTGAAACTAAACTCCCAATTATATACCGTATTACGAAAGCCTGTGACAAACTATTATCCAATGAACTTGTCATGTATGCAAAATCCTCATATGATATCCATGATCAGCCTTAGGTCAAAGTCCGATCAACCTACTAATCAAGTTATCTTAAAGTTCCAATTATACTACCGAATAAGAAAATGATTATCCATCATATATGAATAAGAAGTCATCTACCTGGCAGACGACCCAAGGCCTTGTTCATTTTCACATCCAGTATAATGCCTTTAAGAGGATACCCTTAACTCCTTATTAGAGCTATGATTCTAATATCTGTAAACAAACCCTCCATCGTATACAAGTCATGCACCCAATGAATCAGTCCATAAGCTAACTACCTCTAAGATACTTTAACTATTGGAACATCAAAGTACACAAGTCATATACATGAAGTAGTTCATCTACTCAAGATTAAGGTTATTGCATAATAAACATCAAAAGCAGATTGATCCACTCATAGCGGACTACGTAGATCAGTCATGCTTTAGTCCCGGTCTAACATGTCACCACCAAGCAACATATCTATGTCTTTACTCGGGAGTCAATGCTCCAAACAGTCAAAACAAACCATCCCCACCGTGGCTTTAGATAACATAATAGTCTTAATATGAGTTAGATGCTCAGTCTACTACGGACTATAATTTAGACTGCTTACTTTAGACCATGGTCTTCTCGTATACAAAAGTCAATTGCATGCAATGTTTTAACAGTTTAACACAAGCAGTCAGTGAGCCATATTTGCTTACATTTACTTTAACATGTAAATAGAATAAGGACAAACAATAATATAATGAATAACCCCTAAATACAATTTTATTATCCAGTTCAAAATAAATGAAATATATCAAATTGTCTTTCATGCTTAGGGCATTTCCTAATAGCATCCTGCTTATTGAACCAAAGATTTCATCAAGTGATCAAAACATTTATTTTTTAGCACGTTGATGAACATTGTGTTTATAAATGTAATAAGGATGGAAAGGTGGACTTTCTGGTGCTCTATATCAATGATATACTACTAATTGAGAATGATATAAGGAACTTAACATCGGTCAAACTTTGGTTATCCCAACAAATTGATATCGTGTAAGGGTTTTGCATGCATGACAAGGTCATTGGATGATAGCTAATCATTGACTTACATAACACGGTATGTAACTGAGAGTGAAGTTTTATGTGATAACTGAGAATTTTCAGATTCTCGGAGAGAATTAAAATTGTATGTATATAACAATTTTAATGTATAAAATATGAAAAAGTTGTATTTTAATACTGTTGAGAATACTGTGAAAATGTTCTAACAATGTTAAAGAGTGTGAGTTCGGAGATGAAAAATCTTTCCGAACAGAATCGGGTGAGACGGCTCCAAAACGGAGCCAAAAACCCTAGAGAGTGCACTGAAATGCACTAAAAGATGAAATTTTATGGTAATAAATTCTGGTCAAACGGAAGCAAAATAAGGCAAATCGATCGCACTGGAGGTGCCAGGAACCTGCCTACGCGATTTCAGTAAATTTCCGTTTAGTTTGAATTTCAGTCAAACTTTGACCATAAATTAATTCATGGATTAATTAAATTATGCCATATGTGACATCACATTTATGATGTCATTGATAAGAAATTAAAGCTTGTTAAGTAAGTATGGTGGCATGTATGGCTAGGATTTAGGGAATCTTGGATCAAAGGCCAAGATTAAGCCAAAAAGGCTTGAAAAAAATTTAAGAAAAAATGAAAAAGGGCTGATCGGCCATGGATAAAAAAATCACCCAAAAAGTTAGCAAAAAAGTCCTTAAACAATTTCTTAATTGTTGGGAAATTTTTGATAATTAGTCCTCCATTTTTGCCTATAAATAGGCTTGAAAAATTTACTTAGAAAAATCACAAAATGCAGCCCATTTCTACCCAAAATCTGGTCGTGAGTTTCTCTTCCATTCCAAGCCAAAAGTTGTCAAAAATTTTACACCAAATTAGCCTCTAATCCTAGCCTAAGTTGCAAGGACACAAGTTGATAAGGTGAGCCTTCAATTTGAAGCATTTTTCATTGGTTTTCTTCGAAAAATCAGTGGCTCATTGGTGGGGAAAAATGTTGAGAATTTTGATTTATTGTTTAGTGTTTATGTTGGTTTGATGCTATGATGAATAAAGCATGAAATAGAATTAAGAAACAAGCAATTTTGATGCTTGATTCCCATGAAATCCAAGGCTTGATTGGTGTTGAAAAGTTTGGTGATTGGTTAATGGTTATGTTGGTTTAGTGATATGTTGATTAAAGCATGATTTAGAACCATGAAACAAGTAAAAGCTGTGCATGTTTCTTTGTGAAATCCGTGGCCTTTGTATGAGGAAAATGTGAAATTTTTGGTGATAAAAAATGATAAGGAATGTTAATAAAGGACTATAGGAATGAGAGAAAATTTTCCTATGTGTTTTAGCATGAAAACCGTGGCTTAAGGCTAGGGTTGGAATGAAAATTTTCTTAGGTTTTTGATGTTAATATGTACATTAGAAAACCTAAGAGTGATATGTGATAATTAAGCATTGTGATGAAAATTTTTTGCTGTTGTTTACCATGAAATCCGTGGGCCAAACAGAAGAAAAATTTATGAGTTTTGTGTTGTGATTGAATGATGGCTAATGTGGAAAATTTTTATACAAAATTTGGTAACTTTGTATAAAATAGGCCTCTGGTATAGTACATGATAAGTACAAAGGTTCTGATGCGTACCTAATGCCGGGGAAACCTAGAAATACAAGTAGAAATGCTGTCAAAATTTCTAAAATGACACGAGGGCATTTTGGGAAACGAGGGATAAAAATATAGGATCAGAAATAAAACCGAGACCCCTCGATCGGTTAATGTTAATAATGAAAACCGAACCCAAAAGGATTAGTAAAACGACCTTTTAGTGTCTAAAATACCGAGAACGGGAAAAAAAAATTTCACGTTAGGTGTATTTTAGGAAACGAGGGGAAAAAGTTGTAAACGAGATAGAAAACCGAAGCCTCTCTGGAATTGAGGCTCGGGGACGGGATGAAAAATGTTTGAGGAGTGAAATACCCATTTGAGGCTCCGAAACGCTAGAAAAATGAGAAACGACCCTAGGTGTCGGATGAATAGTACCTGAGGATCAGGTTATGAATAGTTATTGATTTGGCAGCAAATAAATCTGTAAAAAGATACAGAAGCCTAGGGAATATTATTTTATGATGTTTGTGATAGGAAATGCCCTAACTATGAGAGACATTTTATGTATTTATTTTGAAGTGGATAACAAAATTATAATATAGAAGTTATTCATTACATTGCTGTTTGTCCTTATTCTATTTACATATTAAAGTAAATGTAAGCAAATATGGCTCACTGACTACTTGTGTTAAAATTGTTAGAACGTTGCATGCAATGGACTTTTGTATGCAAGAAGACAATATTGTAAAGTAAGTGGTCTAAACTAAGGTCTGTAGTCCATGGGGTTAGACCAATCATCTAACTCATGTTAAGACTATTATGTTGTCTAAAGCCATGGTGGGGATGGTTTGTCTTGATTGTCCAGAGCATAGACTCCCAAGTAGAAACATAGATATGTTGCTTGGTGGTGACATATTAGACCAGGACTAAAGCGTGATTGAGCTACGAAGTGCGCTATGAGTAGATCAATCTACTTTTAACGTTCATTATACGATAACCTTAATCTTGAGTAAATGAACTACTTCATGTATATGACTTGTGTACTTTGATGTTCCAATGGCTAAAGCGTCTCAAAGGTAGTAAGCTTATAGACCGGTCCATTGGGTGCATAACTTGTATACGATGAAGGGTTTGTTTACAGATATTGGAATCATAGTTCCAAGGAGTTAAAGGTATCCTCTTAAAGGCATTAAACTAGATGTGAAAATAGACAAGGCCTTGGGTCGTCTGCTGGGTAGATGACTTCTTATTCACATATAGTAAATAATCATTTTCTTATTCGATAGTATAATGGAATTTTAACATAGCCTGATCATTAGGATTAAACAGACTTTGACCTAAGGCTGATCATGGATATCATATGAGGGTTTTGCATATATGACAAGGTCATTAGACAGTAGCTCGTCATAGGCTTACATAATAGAGTATATAATTGAGAGTTCAGTTTCAGGTTTATAGTGGTGTGACACTGAAATTAATGATCATATGATTGAGTTGTTCGGTACAGAATGATGACCATATGGATTTATGGGAGCTCAATTATATATATTCAATTGGTCCCTCTACTAGGTCCACATAATTCCTTAACGGTTGGCAAATTGATCAGTGTATGCTTATTGGCTAGTTAATTATGCATGGATGGTGTTGAAATAGGATGAGGATATTGGACACGATTCTCTCCGGTTGAATTCATATTTTGTTTTGGATAATAGAGTACACAATTATTCGAACTCCAAATAAAGTTACCATAATTTTATTTGAGATTAGATTGGAGTTGTAGAAAATTATCCATGAGAACAAAAATTTGAAATACAACTTTTTGTGGATTTTGAAATTTGAAATTTGAAATTTGAAATTTAAATTTTGAATTTGAAATTTGAATTTGAAATTTAAATTTGAAATTCAAATTTGACATTTGAATTTGAAATTTGAATTCGAAATTCGAATTTGACATTTGAATTTGAAATTTGAATTCGAAATTTAAATTTGAATTTTGAATTTTGAAATTTGAACTTTGAAATTTGAAATTCAAATTTTGAATCACAATCTATATAGGATTCGAATTTTTTGTGGATTATCCATAAGAGAAAATTCGGTTTTGATTTGGATAAAGGAGAGGAAAATCTCGTTTGAATCCTACTTCAATTTTCAATCCTAATTCTAAAAAAAACGGCCGAAAATTAGTTGAGGAAAATCCTCCTAGATATTTTCAGTTTTTGTGGATAAGGATGTAGGGAAAAATTCAAGTTTCAATCCCAGTTAAATTTGGATTTTCTCCTCCTTAAAGTGGACAAAATTTATTGAATAATTCCAAAGGGAATTTCAGATTTTTTAGTGGATAAGGGTGAGATAGAATTCAAGTTAGAAAATCCTATTTGGATTTTGATTCTCCTCACACTTTAATGATTGAATCTAGTCATGTTTTTGGCACAAAGGGGAATCGGTTTTTATGAGGGAATGAGGAGATAAAATTCAAGTTAAAATCCTGTTTGAATTTTGAAAACAAAATCTAAAAGTTGGCCGAAATTATTTGTTGATTTTTTGGCTTGAAAAATTCAGATTTCGTGTGTGGATAAGGGAGAAAATCTTCTCCTAATCTAATTCGAATTCAGAGGATCACCTCATGTAAGTCTATAAATGGAGGTCCTGCCACTCCAGTACTCTCAGACCACAGACTCTCAGGTGAGCAGGCTTATTGTTGCATAACTCACTGTGACAATAAGTTCTTTTGAGATCTGGGTGGTCATAAGAAGACTAGCAGTGCTAGCATACCGGTCGAGGAACCGAGTGCCCATACACTTTGCCATCCGGGAATTGGAGAATAATAGAGAAGGCTAGTTGGCTGAACCCTTCAGTCATTCTCCTCCTGTAGAATTGGCATCCTCTTGAGATATGAGTTTTATTGTTGTTGGTTTATTGTATATGGCATCACGAGATATTTAACGATCTTGAAAAAAAAATTTTGTTTCGTTGCGCCGTTCTGATGTGTTTTTATCGATTTTATTCCTACAATTGGTATCAGAGCCATCTCGTGACTATGTCATGTACATAAATTAGACAATTAGTTAGTCTTTTTATTTATGTATAAATTTGATATTTAGAGAGTCACATTCTAGGATTCTTTTATGTTGTTATCATGTATCATGTATGTAGTATGTGGTTATTTTAATTTTTTAAATTATTATAAGCATGCTTGTTTTATGCTGTTTATAGTTCCTTAGAATTTAGAAAATTGTATCTAGGAATTTTTATGTAACCATGGGAGCGGTTTATTATCACCGTAATTTTCCCATGGATTTTAATTTTTTGTCTCTTAGAATTATTATGATTAGAATTTTTGTACACCATAAACGATTTAGGAAATTTATGTAATTATTCTTGAAGGAGATTGAAATTTTGAAGACCGTAATTTATTTTTCCCAGAAGATAAATTTAATTTAAAGATTGAAATTTTGTTAGTGTGAAAAATTTCAATTTAATTAGGATTCAAATTAATTTTTAGAGATCCTAATGGGTAAATTGGAATATGGCATGAAAATCGAGGACACACCCCTCGGGATAGGCCATCAGCCTTGGTGGGGCTGTAGCTGAGGGTGGCTGTTGTGGCTCCCCGCCCTAAATTGAGGCTACAATACTAGCATAGTGGAACTCTAAAGTAAACTATGGTAGACTATTACCTCAATGGGTCGCCGACATCTTACTTGTAACTTGTTCTTGTTAAATTACTATTTGTAATTAAAATGATTTTTAATCTGAAAACCAAGGGATTTTTTTTTTAACTGTTGGTGATTGTGAACTATAAAAATATAAGCAACATAAAACATAGGATATACTACTATTATACTGGTTGTACATAATTTACATCATGACATATTTCCAAAATATAACTTAAAATCTGCTCTTAAAACAACACTTTTAATCTGCTCAGCGGAAAACAGTAGCAGGATGTGGGCGACCCCTCTAGCTTAGGTCGTCCACCTTATCTTGCTTGCTTTCTTTATTCTTTGCTTAGTCTTACTTAGCTTGCTTGTCTCTATAACTTTCTTCTCCTTAGGGTTTAAAAGATTTGTTCTTGAAAAACTAGGAATATTTTTTTTTTCTTTCTTTTTAAACTGGACTGGATGAAACTACTGATTCTTGAAAATTATGTATACATAAATATATACGTACTACTTAATACTTTTTGTTTTTCCAAAATATATTTTTGGAGTCTTGTTACTTTAAAGTACGTAAAAATAGAAACATACTTTTAAGCTTGTTTCACTACTCTACATACTACACTCTTGTCTTGTCTTTATACATATATCTCACTATTACACTTTCTTTCTTTTACACCTTGAGTACAGCGGAATTCTGCGAAACGAAACCATAACCCGTCCATGACATCGCTGGGATCTGCCTGCCAGTCCGCTACTCTTGCTTCATACTGCTGGTTGTTTTCCTTTATTACCTACAGCACGAATAGACTAATGAGCTAAAGCTCAGTAAGTACAAACATACATACAAGTAAATAAGCTGAATAGACCACTCTAGGGTTAGTCAACTTAGGACCAATTATTTTCTTTAGTCCTATACTACTTGTTCTTTCTATTCTATTTCTTTCTTTTCTTTGCTTTACTTCATCTGCTTAGTCTTTCACTTGTGGGCCCGTGGTTGGACGTACCTGGTGCGCGCAGACCAATAGAGGATCAGGGGAGCGACCCACCGATCAACCCTAAGGTCATCTCTGGACTACTGACCTTATAGGTAGTAAGTCATGCCATAAACTACCTCATTATTAACGAGGCAGCGCCACACTTCTAGGGTGGAGGCAGGAAGTTAAGCCATAAACTACCTCATTATTAACGAGGCAGCGCCACACTTCTGGGGTGGAGGCTATCTGGGAACCTCACAACTGGGGAGGCCGGTACGCCAACCTTAACTTTTAAGTCTTATTATCTGACTTATTTTATTCCTCTTTTCTATTTCTGATCTTGCTTACTATTCTCGTGAACATGTTAGTATCATGTCACAAACTGAATAGCTTAAATATATATATATATAACACAACTTTATGGTAAGTCCATTCGTGAGTAGACAATTAAATGTATGTACTTACCTTATCAATCTCTTCTCTTTTTCTCTCTAGGATCTTTGATCGCCCTCCTTGTAGGTCGATTTTTGGATCCTACAGACAAACTTTGTCTGTTAATTTCATTTCCATTTATAGCTTTTATTTTTTTTCATTAAAAAGCTTAAATAGAACCTATTTACAACTTTTTGGGCTTTATTTATCATTTTCCCAATTTTTCCCAACTTTTGCAAAATTACGATTTTGCCCCTATATTTTGGCAAAATTGCAGTTTTGCCCCTGACGGAATTTTATTGATCCAGACTGCATTTTTGGCCCTCAGGAACTTTTCTGACTCTTTTCTAATCATTACCGGGTTCGCTTCTATTTTATTTCCACTTTTCACTTTCCCGACCCTCGGGAAGCACTATTCCGACCCTTACGTCGGTTTAGTGATTTTCTATCGTTTCGGAGTCTCAAATGGACGTTTCACAAGTATTTAAAACGTTCATCTAGACTTTCCCGACCTAGGTATCCGAGGCTCGGATTTTCCGTACCCGACTCGGACCTTTATTTCATTTCCAAAAACGCCCCCCCCTCGGGGTCGTTTTTTTTTTTTTTCCGTTTCACTCTCATTTTACATTTTTAGGGGACGGTCTACTATTCACGAACCACCCCTTAGGTTTTCCTTATTCAATTCTCCGTTAGGGACTCGGGTTTCCGACCCGACCCTAAACTTTTATTTTTAATTCCTATTTTAGCCCGAAAGCCGTTTTCGAAATTTTGGCAGCATTTCGGCGTAATTTTAAGGCTTCCGGCGTTAGGTACACCTCGAACCATATGTACCTGCCACGTACTATACCACAAGCCTATTTTATGTAAAAGTTTTCCAAACTTTTACATAAAAGCTCACAAATTCCAATTTCACATTTTTAACCACATTACAAAATTTTTTTTACAATTTTGCCCTTAGTTTTGGTTTCGGTTTTCACCACCAAACCGAACCGAAATTTCTCAAACTTTTCAACCACTTGTTAGGCTATTAAATGCCATTTTTCTAACACTTTTCAAGCCCATTTTCTTGTTCTTTTCAACCAAATTTCTTAGGGTTTTACCCTTGTATAACCCACGGCCATTGAATGCTAAACATGTCAAACATTTTTGTTTCATTCTTTCAATCACATTTTCATCATTTACATCACAAAATGCATGATTTCAATTAATCAAACATCACCTAAAAGCATGAAAATTTTTCTTCCAAACTATTAGGAAACCCACGGCCACTTTGAAATAAATGAACACCAAAATTTTTCCAAGCTTTTCCATAGTGAAATTCATGCTTTATTCTTAACAAAACATAAGTTAAAAGCATGTTAACACATAAATCACACAAATTTCTCATTGCTTACCAATGGTAACCCACGGATTTTCCTTTGGAAAACCAACCAAAAATTGGTTTTTCTTTAAACCAATTGCATGGTTTTCTTCCTCCTTACACCCTTAACAAAACCCATCATCAACTTAATGAAAAACACCCAAAATTTTTCCATCTTAATTCACTATTCACCCCACGGATTTCCTAAAGAAAAACCATGAAAAATTTCAATCCAAGGGAAGTTACCTTGTTCACTTTCTTCCTTTGTCTTCAAGTGATGTTTTGCCACACTTTTTGTATAGAAAACTTGAAGAAATTAATTGATTTTCCTTTGGTCACCCACGGCTCCCATGGAAGAAAAGACTTAGCAAAATTTTGTTATGTTTTGCTTGAAAATTGGCTTCGGCCACTTATCCCCCATGTTTTGCCGACTTAAGCCACCAAAAAGACCAATTAATTTGGCTTCCACCAATGAAAATTAGACACCTTTCACCCTAATACTTTCTCCATTTTTCAAAAATTAAAAAGGCATATTTTTGGCCAAATCTTGGCCTTTGGATCAAAAAGCAAATGAATCATGGCCATTCATCCTACCTAACACCAATTTCTTTCCATTTCTTAAATGGATTTATGATGTCATAATTACTAAAGTGAAAGTTGACTTTGACTTTCACTATTCACATTAATTCGACTACTTTTTGACCGATGCCGGTTCGAGTCGAAATTTTCCTGAAATCTTCCCGGCGTGTTCCTGAGGTCTCCTGTGCAGTCGGATCAACTTAATCTGCTTCCGTTTGATCAAAATCAATCCCGGAAGTTTACCGTCTTTTATTGGCTCCGGTTAGGGTTTCAATGCCGGTTTTGGCACCGTTTCACCCGTTTCAACTTAGTGAATTTTTCCAACACCGAATTCTTACTCGTCAGTATTGTTAGAACATTTTAATATATTCTAAACAATACAAATACATCTATTTCACTCTTTAAATAGTACAAATTATTATATACATATATTTGTACTTTTCTTACTGTGCTCTTACTTTGACTTGTCATATTCTTATCTTTATACTGTTCAGATACCGAAACTACTCCTTTTTGAGCGTTTTGGGCCTGAATTCACTTTCTTACTCATATACTTTATTCTCTACTTATTTTTGGAGATTTTAATTTCCTCCAAAACATTTATTTATTTCTATCAACACTATAATTTGTCTAATTACAACCATAGTGTTTCTTTACATTCTTACTTACAGAACTCATAGAAAACCCTAGATTAAACTAGGTCACACCGCTAAAATTCTCTGGTCGTCACACAGGACCATTCCCCTTGCTCAGCCCTGAAGGCAGATGCAATCCTGCTCCTCATCCATCCTCTGTCTACTAGTGTACAGGTTTCTTACCTGTAACATGAATAAACTGGTGAGCGACCGGCTCAGTAAGTTCAAACATACATGTAGGAACATAAATCACACAATCATGAAAAAGCACTATTTATATAAATAGTAATTTTGACTTTTGACTATGAATAGTAAGGTTGACTTTGATCGATACCATTCACGTCAACCGAGATCTAAGCTGCAAGACATACAGTTAGTACGTTTTATGCTCAATTATGACTGTTCTGAACTCTTAAGTATTTATCTGTTACTGAATTCTGCTATTGGGCCCCTGAATTGGTCGTATCGTAATGCGTGCATAACTGAGAGGGACTCTAGGGAGCGACCCATTGGCCAATCCTCTACAGTCCGAATATATCAGACATCCAAACCCGGGATGTATCACCAGCAGTTTGGAGTCCTGTTATAACTGTAACTGAAATCTAAGAAACCTCCACCTGTGTGGGAGGCCGGTACGCCAATACTGATTTAATTACTAAGTTTCTGGTGGTTCCTGACCAATGGCAATTATGCTACCTCCTGGGTCTGGAACTCTCTGTAATTTGTTCTGTAATTTATTCTATAGTTTTCTTAAGATTTTATATCTTATGTTAGTGTGCCTACCGCACCTGACTACTAAATTTCTGTCTTCTATATCATATAAGCATACTGAGTAAATTCATACTGCAGACAACTAAATGTCTGCACTTACGGATATTTCACTAGTGGTTCCTTCCCTGAGTCAACCAGCTTCCTTAAATCACCTTTTGGCTACTTTCCTATAACCAAAATAAATTACGGTTATTTTTACTATTCACTTCATATCTAAAATATAGTGAAAGTATAAAATTTCTAATTGAAATTCTTAATTATTCATTTTAAGATTCATATTTTTAATTCTAGAATCATTCTGCTGCATAAGCTACTATTCTGGGCCTTAATATCACTTTTATGAACTTTTTTGACAAAATGACCGTTTTACCCCTGCCTTTTGGTCAAATGACCATTTTGCCCCTAACGGGATTATAGACCGAGAAATCCTCGTTTTATCATTTTATCTGGATTTTCTGATCCCAAAAATCCTAAAATAACATTTCTTAGGCCTTACCAAGTTTTTACGACATTTTCTGTTAAAACGCTCGGGTTACTATTCACCCAACTCTTAGGTGGTACTATTCCGACCCTCGGGGACGTTTCTCATTTTTCTAGTCTTTCGGGACCTCAAATGGCTATTTTACAAATTATATAATCGTCCTTTATTCTCTTCTCTAGCTTAGGTTTCTGAGGGGGCTCGGGTTTCCGGTTCCCGACCCTACTTTTACCTCTCATTTACCAAATTGCCCGTCGGGCGTTCTGAAAATTTCGGCAGCATTTTCGCTGAAATTCTAGGTTCCTAGTGTTTAGGAAACGCCTCGAAACGATCTATCCTATTCTACCCTACCAAGTACTATACCACAAACCTAATTTTACGTAAAAGTTACAAACTTTTTACGTAAAATTTCATCACAAAACTTGCTCGATTTTAATGGGATTTCAACCCGTTCTTTATCATCTTTTAGGCCCGATTTTATACTCAAATCACACATTTCCATAACTTAACAAAACTTTTTCATTTTCCACTAAACTCATGCATGGTTTTTCCTCAAAAACCCTAAACAAAAATTTTTGTTTTATAACTCAAATTTTCCTTATTTGTTTTCCACATCAACACATTCATTTTTCACCACAAAACCCTAACATAACTCTTCAAAATTTCACACATTATCCCACGGATTTTCCTTGGAAAATCAACCTCAAATTTTGGTTTCATTCCCATTTTTTCTTTCTTGTTTTCTACACAAAATCAACATCACATTTATCATACACAATCAACACAAAATCTCATTTTTTTTCTTCCTTTCTTTCCCATGGTTTTCAATTGAAAAACAACACCAACATTTAGTGTTTTTCAATCTCATTTCATCTATTTCTTTTCTTCCCATTTCCACATGATTTTCAACATCAAAAATCAACCAAAACAACATGAAAATTTCATCATTCCAAACCCTAATAACTCCACAGATTTAGTTGGAAAAATGTACATAAAACTTGATCTTTTTATGTTCTTGTTTCTTATTTCACTTAATCACACATCATTCACACATTTTCAACCCAAAATGCATGAAACAAAACTGATTTTTCTCACTTCAATCAGCCCATAATACACGATTTTTCTTCATGAAAAACAAGAAGAAATGATGGCAAAATGAAGGATTACCTTGCTTGCTTGATAACTTGAACCTTGTGATAAAATTTTCACTATTTCTTGAATCAAACTTGAAGAATTTTTTTCTGTTTTAGTTGGGGGGGGGGGGGACTCACGGCTGTTTGGGCAGAAAAGAAGCAAAGTTTGGCTGAAAATTTTTTTATTTTTCATAGCCAAAATCGTGGGCTTGAATGGCTGAATTTTGAGGGACCTTTTTGCAATGTTTTAAGGGCATTTTTGTAGGAAAATAAATCGGTAAAAACGTATCAGAGTGGCACAGCGGAACAATAAAATTTTTAGATCGTTAAATATCTCATGATGCCATATACAATAAATCAACAACAATTAAAACTCATACCTCAAGGACGCCAATGAACAGGAGGAGAGTGACCGGAGGCTTCAACCAACTAGCCTTCTCTACTATTCTCCAATTCCCGAATGGCTGAGTGTGTGGGCACTCTGAACCTCGATCGGTATGCTAGCACTGCTAGTCTTCTTCCGACCACCCAGATCTCTAAAGAACTTTATTGTCACGATGAGCTGTGCAACAATAAGCCTGCTCACCTGAGAGTCTGTGGTCTAAGAGAACTGGAGTGGCAGGACCTCTATTTATAGACCTGCATGAGGTGAATCTCTGAATTTGAATTGGACTAGGAAAAGATATTTTCCCTTATCCAAACCCAAAAAATCCGAATTTTCCAAGGGAGAATCTCCACAATTAAATTCGGTTTTTCTAGATAAATCCAATCCAAATCTTAACAAGATTTTAGCTAGAATTTTATCTCCCTTTTCCAACCAAAAAAATCCGAAATTCACAAGGAGAAAATCCTCCAAATTTTCGGCCACTTTTAGCATAAGGGAGAATCAAAATTCCACTAGGATTTCTCAAGCAAAATCTCATCTTAACCTTATCCAAAAATAACCGAATTTCCTAGGATTAGGGATCCAAAATTTCGGCCACTTTTGGGAGGAGAGAGAAACCAAATTCAACTAGGATTGAAGCTTGAATATTCCCTTGAATCTTATCCACAAAATCCGAAATCTTTCATGAGGATTATCCTCAAAATTTTGTCCCTTATTTGTTGGGATTTGGATTCAAAATTCAAGTAGGATTCTAACAAGATTATCCTCTCCAAATCCAACTCAAATTCGAATTTCAAACCTTGTGGATTTTCCACAACAAATTCGAATCCTACTTGGACTGTGATTCAAAATTTGAATTTCAAATTTCAAATTCAAATTTCAAATTCAAATTTCAAATTTCAAATTTCAAATTTCAAATTTAAATTTCAAATTCAAATTTCAAATTCGAATTTCAAATTCAAATTTCAAATTCAAATTTCAAATTCAAAATTCAAATTTCAAATTTCAAAATTCAAATTTCAAATTTCAAATTTCAAAATTCAAATTTCAAATTCCACAAAACGGTTGTATTTCATATTCTTGTTCTCATGGATAATTTTCTACAACTCCAATCCAATCTCAAATAAAATCATGGCAACTTTATTTGGAGTTCGAATAATTGTGTACTCTATTATCCAAAACAAAATCTGAATCCAACCGGAGAGAATCTTGTCTACCATCCTAATCCTGTGTCATCACCATCCATGCATAATAAACTAGTCAATAGCATACACAAATCAATTTGCCAAACATTAAGGAATTATGTGGAGCTAGTAGAGGGACTGATTGGACATATATAATCGGGCTCCCGTGATTCCATATGATCATCATTCTATACCGAACAACTCAATCATATGATCACTAATTTCAGAGTCACACCACTATAAACCTGAAACTGAACTCCCAATTATATACCGTATTACGTAAGCCTGTGACGAGCTACCATCCAATGACCTTGTCATATATGCAAAATACTCATATGATATCCATGATCAGCCTTAGGTCAAAGTCCGTTTAATCCTACTGATCAGGCTATCTTAAAGTTCCATTATACTACCGAATCTAGAAAATGATTATTCACCATATGTGAATAAGAAGTCATCCGCCCAGCAGACGACCCAAGGCCTTGTCCATTTTCACATTCAGTATAATGCCTTTAAGAGGATACCTTTAACTCCTCAGAGCTATGATTCCGATATCTGCAAACAAACCCTTCATCGTATACAAGTCATGCACCCAACGCACCGGTCTATAAGCTTACTACCTCTGAGACGCTTTAGCCATTGGAACATCAAAGTACACAAGTCATATACATGAAGTAGTTCATTTACTCAGGATTAAGGTTATTGCATAATGAACGTCAAAAGCAGATTGATCCACTGATAGCGGACTACGTAGATCAATCACGCTTTAGTCCCGGTCTAATATGTCACCACCAAGCAACATATCCATGTCTCTACTTGGGAGTCCAGCTCCAGACAGTCAAGACAGACCGTCCCCTCTAAGGCTTTAGACAACATAATAGTCTTAACATGAGTTAGATGCTCGGTCTAACCCCATAGACTACAGACCATAGTTTAGACTGCTAACTTTAGAACATTGTCTTCTCGCATACAAAAGTCCATTGCATGCAACGTTCTAACAGTTTTAACACAAGCAGTCAGTGAGCCATATTTGCTTACATTTACTTTAACATGTAAATAAGACGAGGACAGATAGCAATGTAATGAATAACCTCTAAGTATAATTTTATTATCCAGTTCAAAATGAATACATCAAAATGTCTCTAATACTTAGGGCATTTCCTAACAATCTCCCACTTGCCCTAAGCCAGCAGATGTGCCATGTTACGCATCCCCATCGCCTCTACATGCCTCTCAAAGCTTCTAGCTACCAAAGTCTTAGTAAAGGGATCAGCGATGTTGTCCTCGGACGCGATCTTACAAACATCCACTTGTCCTGTCTCCACATGCCCTCTTATTATGTGATACCTCCGATCGATGTGTTTGGTCCTCTTGTGGTGCCGAGATTCCCTTGTGTTGGCAATAGCCCCTGTATTATCACAGTAAAGTGTGATAGGCTTGTCAACACCCGGAATGACCTCAAGGTCTCTAAAGAACTTGCGGAGCCAAACCGCTTCTTTAGATGCCTCAGCCGCAGCCACATACTCAGCCTCCATAGTAGAGTCAGCTGTGCAGCCCTGCTTCACGCTCCTCCACACAATGGTGCCTCCTCCGAGCAAAAACACTGATCCAGATGTCGATTTCCTCGAATCCTTACAAGTCTGGAAGTCTGAGTCCGTGTATCCTACGGGTGTTAGGTCCCCTCCAGAATACACTAGCATATAATCCCTCGTTCTCTTAAGATACTTGAGTATATGCTTTACTGCTTGCCAGTGCTTGGTTCCAGGATTCGCTTGATATCGACTCACCATACCTACTGCAAAACATATGTCCGGGCGAGTGCAAAGCATAGCGTACATAAGGCTACCCACAGCAGATGCATAAGGGACCTTACTCATACGCTCTCTTTCTTCCGATGTCTTGGGACAGTCATCCAATGAAAGAGTTAAACCGGCAATAGAAGGTTGTGAGCCTTTCTTTGCCTCTAGCATTGCATATTTGTCAATTATTTTATCTATGTATGAAGCTTGGGATAACGCTATCATTTTGTTCTTTCGATCTCTGAAGAGACGAATGCCTAGAACATAATTAGCTTCTCCCAAGTCCTTCATGTCAAACTGTTGGTGTAACCAAAGCTTGACCGATGATAAGTTCCCTACATCATTCCCAATGAGTAGTATATCATCGACATAGAGTATCAGAAAGACCACTTTTCCATCCTTAATACGTTTATAAACACAAGGTTCATCAACGTTCTACTCAAAACCAAATGTCTTAATCGCTTGATCAAACCTCTGGTTCCATGAGCGGGATGCCTGCTTTAATCCATAAATGGATCTAAGCAACTTGCAGACTTTCCTATCTTGGCCTTTTGCTACGAACCCTTCGGGCTGTATCATATAGATACACTCTTCAAGATGGCCATTTAAGAATGCCGTCTTGACATCCATTTGCCAGATCTCGTAATCGAGAGCCGCAGCAATGGACAGAAGAATACGGATAGACTTCAGCATAGCAACAGGCGAAAAGGTTTCCTCGTAATCGATTCCAGCCTTTTGCGTGTATCCCTTTGCAACCAGTCTAGCTTTGAAAGTTTCCACTCTCCCTTCCGCATCCTTCTTTCTTTTGTAGACCCATTTGCATCCAATGGGTTTTATCCCATCCGGCAAATCTACAAGTTCCCAAACAGAGTTGGATTTCATAGAATCCATCTCATTGTTCATAGCCTGTTTCCAAGATCTAGAATCAACATCCTTTATAGCTTCATCATATGTGACCGGATCTTCCTCATGCTCATGAGCCTCGGCCTGGTATACCTCAGCATCATACATAAAGAAATTAGGTTTCTTAGAAACCCTCCCACTACGACGAGGCACCCTAAATTGTTGATCGTCTGCAGGTCTTTCACTGGAACTCGGACTTGCGTCCAAGACCGAAATCTGTGGAGCAGTTCTTTCACCCGATAACTCCTCTAGCACCACTTTGCTTCGAGGCTTAAAGTCATTCATGTGACTTTCCTCCAAGAATGTCGCATGGGTTGAGACAATGACCTTTTGTTCCTTCGGGTTATAGAACAGACCTCCTTTAGTTCCCTTTGGATACCCTACAAACATGCATAATTCTGATCTTGGTTCCAACTTCTTCGCATCCCCATCCAGTACATGTGCCGGGCAGCCCCATATTCTCATATGTCCAAGGGAGGGCTTCCTGCCACGCCACAATTCATACGGAGTTCTAGGAATTGATTTGCTCGGAACCTGGTTCAGAATATAGCACGCCGTTTGTAAAGCATGTCCCCAAAATGATAATGGCAGCGTTGAGTAACTCATCATGGACCGTACCATATCCAATAAGGTCCTGTTTCTCCTTTCGGCTACACCATTCTGTTGTGGAGTACCAGGTGCAGTCAATTGGGATAATATCCCATTCTCTACAAGATGTCCTAGAAATTCATCAGAGAGGTATTCGCCACCTCGATCAGATCGAAGTGTCTTTATGGATTTATCCAATTGCTTTTCCACTTCCGCACGATACTCTTTGAACTTGTCAAAGGTTTCGCTCTTGCGGTGCATCAGATACACATATCCATACCTCGAGTAATCATCTATGAAAGAGACATAGTACTCGAACCCTCCTCGTGCTGTGACGTTCATGGGGCCACATACGTCAGTGTGCACAATTTCTAAGAGCTCCTGTGCCCTTGTACCCTTAGCTCCAAAAGACCTCTTAGTCATCTTACCCTCTAGACAAGATTCACATTGGGGAAGTCGTACCTCCTCCAGAGATTCCAGAGGACCGTCTTTCACCAATCTTTGAATCCTATCCTGATTAATATGACCAAGTCTTAAGTGCCAAAGATACGCCTTGTTAGAGTGAGAAACTTTCAACCTTTTAGAGTTATCAATTAATTCAGTGTCAAGCAGTGAGTACATCTTTGGTCTGATCAAATATAGGTTTCCATCCATCCATCCAGAACAGATAAAAGACTTATTTCTACGAATATCAACTCTTTTACTAAAAGAAACTGAATAAGAATCCTTTATTAAACAAGCTACCGATATAAGGTTCCTCCTAAAATTAGGAACATAAAAACAGTCTTTCAATAAAATAAACCTAAATTGATCAAAATAAAGATGAACGTCTCCCACTGCCTCAGCCACCACAAAGCTACCATCTCCAGTCCGCAACGAGAGGCTCCTATCATGTAGACTTCTCGTTTCCACGAACCCCTGCATAGAAACACAAACATGATTAGTGGCGCCCGAATCAATGACCCATGTGTCTTTCGATTCTTCCACCAAACACGCTTCTAAGTAATGAAGTTCCTTACCTTCCTTGCCCTTGGAGGCTAGGAATTCCCGGCAAGCCTTCTTGAAGTGACCTACCTTCCCACAGTGGAAGCATTTGGACTTTTTAGGGTCCTTTGGCTTCTTGTTCTTCTTCTTCTTCTTCCCGTCCGAGACAGGAGGATTAGAAGAACTGGAAGCCACTTGCTTCTTATTTGGCCTCTTCCTCTTCCGTGAGGGATTGGAAGATTCCGCCAAATTGGCCTCTCCTTTAGGTCGGACCACATCTTCATCCCTGATCATCCGCTCATAAGCCTGGAGTTGCTTCATGAGCTCGGTAAGTCCTAACTCCTTTGTCGCCAGATTGTATGCGGCCTTAAACCCCACAAAATCTTTAGACAGAGTCTTGAACACCATCTCGATCTGGGTGTTGTAGTCTAACTCAGCACCATTCTCGGCAGCTTCAGCGAAGAATCCCATTAGAGTGATCATATGGTCCTTCACCGGAGCACCAGCCTTTTGCTTGGAGTTCATAATGCTGGTGATAGCGGACTATCGAGCCAATTTTTCTTGGCCTCCGAACATGTCTTCCAGATTATCCATGATCTCCCCAGCAACTTGATAAGTCTCATGCTGCTTTTGTAAAGCACTCGTCATGCTAGCAAGGATGTAGCATCGAGCTATTTCATTGGATTCTCTCCAACGATTATAGGCAACCGGGACCTCCTCAAGTGGTGTGTCAGGTTTGGGCCCAGGTGGGCATGGTTCGTCCAGTACGAACTTGTGTCTCTCGCAGCTGAGAATTATTAATAGATTTCTTTTCCAATCTTTATAATTGTCGCCATTCAACTTATTTTCAGTAAGTATCGAAATGAGGGGTGTCGGTGACATTTTGAACTGAAATAAAATTATACTAGACATCATTACAAAGCCCAAGCAAATATGCAGATAATTTAGCAAATAAAACATACAAGTATGTTCCTACATGAAACTTGAAAAAACATGTAGCATTGCAACGGTAATTCTCAGCACCTATTGCCCCAAGCCACCGAGGGGTGGTCATGAGAACAAATAGCCGGAACATGGACCCCGTCCAATTAATATATGTTACCTTAAATCCTCCAAGGTTAAGACATATATTAATAACCGCTTATTTGGCCACCAGTTTAGTTAACAGAGCTTCTAGGGAAGGTTAATAACTAAACGAGTCTTGAGTGTATAACCATTGTTTACGTAGCCCGATCCACGTCCTACCAAGCCACCGAGGGGTGGTCATGAATAGAATCGCACCCGAACACGTTTTCCACATAGGAGATCCAATCTAGTATACCGGCGGCGGTAAACACCTACCGAGGGGTGTGGTCAGGTCGGAACTGACGCGAGGCGTTACCATGCTTTCACATATGGATCAACAATGGAGGCCGTGGGTTTTGTTTGAAACCCTCTCCCACTCAATATTTTGAAAAACATGCAAGTTTTGACAAATTATGTATGATCAATATAGTATGAGCGGCACTCACCTATCCTATATGACATGTTATCAAATATGCATACAAAACATCCATCAATACATATTTATACATCCATGACATATCACAGAAAAAATAATTGACAGACTAACCAAGCCATGGTTCCATCCTAGAACAAAGAAAATAAAGATTACAAAATTCCATCCAAAGCATTCTTTGGGTCTTGAATTTTGTTCCGTCTTCTTGTATCCATCTTTATGTAGCCTCTCCATTTATTTCTCATCCCAAGAATTATTTAAAATTCAAATCTCCAAAAATTTAAATTTCAAATTCAAATTCCAAATTCGAATTTCAAATTTAAACTTCAAATTTAAATTTTTAAACAATTTTAAACATCATGTGTAATAATATGTAATTTCAAAAATTTCAAAATTACATATTTTTAAACATGATTTAAAATTAAATCTCAAATTTAAAAATCAAAATTTTTCTGATTTTTGGACCGTCGGACCGCCACCCCCGTAGGTGGCAGCCGCCGTGGGCAGCCACCAACCCCGGAGGGGCTGGCAGCCCACGGCCACCCCTTGTGCAGCCTGCCGGGCTGCAGGCCAAGCCTGCAGCACCAGGCTGCACGCCCAGGCTGGGCGCAGCAGCCGGCAGGCTGCAGGCAGCGCCTGCAGCCAGTGGCTGCACGCCCAGGCTGCGGCCAGCCTTGGGCAGGCTGCGCTACCCTCGGCTGCAGGCCAAGCCTGCGGCCGTGGGTGATGCTTGCCTGCATAGGGGCTGCCGCAGCCCCATCCTGCCCGAGGGCAGGGGCTGCAGCCCCACCAAGGCCCGTCGGCCTATTCCGAGGGGTCGTGTCTCGAATTTCGTGCCATATTCCAATTTACCTATTAGGATCTCCAAAAATTAATTTGAATCCCAATTAAATTGAAATTTTCCACACAATCAAAATTTCAACCTTTAAATCAAATTTAACTTTTGGGAAAAATAAATTACGGTCTTCAATCTTCAATCTCCTCCAAGAATAATTACATAAAAATTCTAAACCGTTTCCGGTGTACAAAAAAAACTAACCATAAATATTCTAAGAGACAAAAATTAAAATCCATGGGAAAAACACAGTGTTAATAGACTGCTCCCATGGTTACATAAAAAAAATTCCTAGATACAATTTTTCTAAATTCTAAGGAACCATAACCGGTATAAACAAGCATGCTTATAATAATTCAAAAAATTAAAATAACCACATACTTTATACATAATACATGATAACAACATAAAGGAACCCTAGAATGCCACTCTCTAAATATCAAATCCATACATAAATAAAAAGACTAAGTAATTGTCTAATTTATATACATGGCATAGTCATGAGATGGATCTGATACCAATTGTAGGAAAATAAATCGGTAAAAACGTATCAGAGTGGCGCAGCGGAACAATAAAAATTTTTAGATCGTTAAATATCTCATGATGCCATATACAATAAATCAACAACAATTAAAACTCATACCTCAAGGACGCCAATGAACAGGAGGAGAGTGACCGGAGGCTTCAACCAACTAGCCTTCTCTACTATTCTCCAATTCCCGAATGGCTGAGTGTGTGGGCACTCTGAACCTCGATCGGTATGCTAGCACTGCTAGTCTTCTTCCGACCACCCAGATCTCTAAAGAACTTTATTGTCACGATGAGCTGTGCAACAATAAGCCTGCTCACCTGAGAGTCTGTGGTCTAAGAGAACTGGAGTGGCAGGACCTCTATTTATAGACCTGCATGAGGTGAATCTCTGAATTTGAATTGGACTAGGAAAAGATATTTTCCCTTATCCAAACCCAAAAAATCCGAATTTTCCAAGGGAGAATCTCCACAATTAAATTCGGTTTTTCTAGATAAATCCAATCCAAATCTTAACAAGATTTTAGCTAGAATTTTATCTCCCTTTTCCAACCAAAAAATCCGAAATTCACAAGGAGAAAATCCTCCAAATTTTCGGCCACTTTTAGCATAAGGGAGAATCAAAATTCCACTAGGATTTCTCAAGCAAAATCTCATCTTAACCTTATCCAAAAATAACCGAATTTCCTAGGATTAGGGATCCAAAATTTCGGCCACTTTTGGGAGGAGAGAGAAACCAAATTAAACTAGGATTGAAGCTTGAATATTCCCTTGAATCTTATCCACAAAATCCGAAATCTTTCATGAGGATTATCCTCAAAATTTTGTCCCTTATTTGTTGGGATTTGGATTCAAAATTCAAGTAGGATTCTAACAAGATTATCCTCTCCAAATCCAACTCAAATTCGAATTTCAAACCTTGTGGATTTTTCACAACAAATTCGAATCCTACTTGGACTGTGATTCAAAATTTGAATTTCAAATTTCAAATTCAAATTTCAAATTCAAATTTCAAATTTCAAATTTCAAATTTCAAATTTAAATTTCAAATTCAAATTTCAAATTCGAATTTCAAATTCAAATTTCAAATTCAAATTTCAAATTCAAAATTCAAAATTCAAATTTCAAAATTCAAATTTCAAATTTCAAAATTCAAATTTCAAATTCCACAAAACGGTTGTATTTCATATTCTTGTTCTCATGGATAATTTTCTACAACTCCAATCCAATCTCAAATAAAATCATGGCAACTTTATTTGGAGTTCGAATAATTGTGTACTCTATTATCCAAAACAAAATCTGAATCCAACCGGAGAGAATCTTGTCTACCATCCTAATCCTGTGTCATCACCATCCATGCATAATAAACTAGCCAATAGCATACACAAATCAATTTGCCAAACATTAAGGAATTATGTGGAGCTAGTAGAGGGACTGATTGGACATATATAATCGGGCTCCCGTGATTCCATATGATCATCATTCTGTACCGAACAACTCAATCATATGATCACTAATTTCAGAGTCACACCACTATAAACCTGAAACTGAACTCCCAATTATATACCGTATTACGTAAGCCTGTGACGAGCTACCATCCAATGACCTTGTCATATATGCAAAATACTCATATGATATCCATGATCAGCCTTAGGTCAAAGTCCGTTTAATCCTACTGATCAGGCTATCTTAAAGTTCCATTATACTACCGAATCTAGAAAATGATTATTCACCATATGTGAATAAGAAGTCATCCGCCCAGCAGACGACCCAAGGCCTTGTCCATTTTCACATTCAATATAATGCCTTTAAGAGGATACCTTTAACTCCTCAGAGCTATGATTCCGATATCTGCAAACAAACCCTTCATCGTATACAAGTCATGCACCCAACGCACCGGTCTATAAGCTTACTACCTCTGAGACGCTTTAGCCATTGGAACATCAAAGTACACAAGTCATATACATGAAGTAGTTCATTTACTCAGGATTAAGGTTATTGCATAATGAACGTCAAAAGCAGATTGATCCACTGATAGCGGACTACGTAGATCAATCACGCTTTAGTCCCGGTCTAATATGTCACCACCAAGCAACATATCCATGTCTCTACTTGGGAGTCCAGCTCCAGACAGTCAAGACAGACCGTCCCCTCTAAGGCTTTAGACAACATAATAGTCTTAACATGAGTTAGATGCTCGGTCTAACCCCATAGACTACAGACCATAGTTTAGACTGCTAACTTTAGAACATTGTCTTCTCGCATACAAAAGTCCATTGCATGCAACGTTCTAACAGTTTTAACACAAGCAGTCAGTGAGCCATATTTGCTTACATTTACTTTAACATGTAAATAAGACGAGGACAGATAGCAATGTAATGAATAACCTCTAAGTATAATTTTATTATCCAGTTCAAAATGAATACATCAAAATGTCTCTAATACTTAGGGCATTTCCTAACAATTTTTGCAAGCTTTTTATGTAATTTTTGAAACCTTTAAGGGCTGCTTTATAATTAAACAAAATTGGACATATTTTTTTTCCTCTTTTTCCAGCCAAAATCCGCCACCTTTCATGCCCTAGAAACTTCATGAATTTTGCTTAACTTCCTTTGACTTTTTCTAGTTGACTTTGCATCTTAGCCCATGATTTTTCTTGACTTTAAACCATAGCTGTGACCTCTTAAATTTTATTTAAGGGTCAATATATAATTTAAATAAAATTAGTGTGCCAAAAAGTAATTAAAAATCTTTTGGAAACCCTAGGTTGGTTTCCTAGTCAAATTCCGCTCAAAAAGTCAACAATTTTAACTTAAAAAAAAAACCCTAAAATATTCGACCATCACTTGGGATTTTTAATTAAAATTTAAATCCCACAAATCCAAGGAGGATTCAAATTTAAATTTCATCCCTTAAATATAAAGAAGAATTTCGGCCATAAAGTGTAGGAAATAAAGGAGATTTTATTTGAATTAAAAGCTAGGTCAAAACTCATTCAAAATTGAAATTATTTTTTTTTCCTAAAAACTAATGGATAATTTTCAGCCACTTAAGGGGAAATAAGAGAGAAAACCCTAACCTCAAAACAGCACAAAAACTTTCCCTTTTGCCCCTTAAAATTTTCGGCCAAACAAGGAAGAGAAAGGGAAAGAAAAACCTAGTATAAAAACCCTCTTTTAACTCTCATTCACCCTTCCTTTCACTCTCAAAAATTCGGCCAGCCTCCCCTTGTTTCCTCTCTGAATTTTCTCTCCCAAAACAACCCCAAAACAACAAACAAAAACCTACCTAAAGGCAGCTCAAGGATTTAACAAATTTTGAGACAAAAACAAGGTGAGTAATCAACTTTTTCCTTCCTTCTCCTTTTGAATTTAAATCCGAAATTTATATGGTTTTCTCCACTGTTTTCCCTACTGTTTTGAAGACCCCAACACTCACACAAATTCAGCCAAAAAGGAGACCAAGCATCGTGCAGCACAAACAAGGTGTGAATCTATCTCTCCAACCCTAAAAATTTTGCCTCTTTGTTTCCCTTTCAAAAACCCTATTATCACATGTGTAAAATTTTATGTTTTTGTCAATTTGATTCTTGGGTTGTCTTAACCACATATAAATAAGGTCCTCCACAAAATTTCGTGATCATTGGATCAAAATTGAGTTGATTCGAGACTAATTGAAATTCGGACACAGAAAAACGGAAATCTGGAAAATTACCATATGAACAGTAAATTTGTGTCAGCCATAACTTGAGATTTAAAAACGATTTTCGAGTGATTCTTGAGCCTAAAATTAAATTCAAGATGTCCTCTAAATGCCTGCAAGATTTCAGAACCAAACTCATCCGTTTGCCTAAAATATTTTTCTAAGATAGGTGGACAGAACTGCCAGTTTTTGAACTGAAACTGAAACCCAGATTTTATGCCTGAAAACAACCCTTCAGTTTTTGGCTTAATTGAATAACCAAACGATGTCCAAAAATTATAAAAATTATATGGAATTAAAGCTACGGATGTCTAGTCTAACATATTAAAAATTTAGAATTTTTAGGATTAAAAATGAATTAATATTGATTTTATAATCAGCCTAGGTCAGTCTGTCCATGTCCAGAAATATCCTAACTTAGAGTTTTTGACAAATTTTAAATCCCAAATTTTTATTAAACGTTTTGAAATCTTTTGTGGCATACTAAAATAATTGGATGATTATGTCTAGACCTAGACTAATCATATGTTGTGATTATAGGACTTATTTGACGTTCTTGTTGGATTTGTGGATCACGTTATCATAACGCTTGTGCGATAATCGAGGTAGGATGTTCTAGCCTTTTCTGGGAGTAGTCAAGTGTTTTAAATTTCCCTGTTTTATCAATGGCATGCTATTTTCAGTTTATGAAATTATTATATTGTTTTTGATGAAATAAACGTATGCAACATATTTGGTAATTAAATGTGTATTTTAAAACGTGTTTTGATTTATGGCATAATATAACTTGGTAAATACCATCTTCTGAATAATCCGATGAACATAATTGAGCTCTAGTTCACGATCATTGTAAATGATGCGTGCGTCCCAAAGTTGACGCCATGGGGGAAGGTCCCTAAACCTGCGCAGGGCCGTTCGGCCTATTTAGACCGTAACGAGATGATCTAGGATAATTCAAATTCGAGGCACGTATATTATAGCTACGACAAGTCCTCACTCATAATATGATGGTTTGTTTTAATGATTTATTATTTTAATATTAGGGCATATATATTGCAGCTATGCTAAGTCCTCAGCAGAATAAAACTTGTTTTAAAAATGTTTTTCACGAAATTGTTGATTATTTTTTATGATTATTATGTCATGTATTTTTTTAAATTGTTGATTATTTTTGGAAACGAATATTATACCATACTTTTAAATGTTATCTGTTAACCACCTTTGTTTCTGTCCTACTGAGCCAGCGCTCACGTCTCTTTTCTTTGTGATTTCGAAATGACTACTTCCAGGTACGAGAGGTAGCAGTTACGAAAATCGTTGAGATATCCGTTACTACCGAAGATGATGCTATCCGTTTTCTCCATCTTCTTCTTTCTGTTTCTCGTTCTGATGTAATGAGACTTTAAGTCCTCAGCAGAATAAAACTTGTTTTAAAAATGTTTTTCACGAAATTGTTGATTATTTTTTATGATTATTATGTCATGTATTTTTTTAAATTGTTGATTATTTTTGGAAACGAATATTATACCATACTTTTAAATGTTATCTGTTAACCACCTTTGTTTCTGTCCTACTGAGCCAGCGCTCACGTCCCTTTTCTTTGTGATTTCGAAATGACTACTTCCAGGTACGAGAGGTAGCAGTTACGAAAATCGTTGAGATATCCGTTACTACCGAAGATGATGCTATCCGTTTTCTCCATCTTCTTCTTTCTGTTTCTCGTTCTGATGTAATGAGACTTTAAGTTTGTACTTTATTTCACGTTATTTAAATTTTATGCTTGGGAATATTTTATGGTTGGTAAATTTCTTTTGAAAACCGATTTTGTGTTTGATTTTCGCATTAAAAAGCATTTATTTTCTCCTTTATTTTATTATGTGGTTATGATGCTACTTTATAAATAATTAGGCTTAGCTAAATTATAATGTTGACCCGCTTTTCGTAATAAATGTTTTTCCTTAAATCTCGGGTTGATATTATGATTTAACTGCCATGTCACGTGTCTAAATTTTCTGCCGTGACAATAGCCCTTGGATTGGAATGTATCCTTACATCCATTCAAAGGCAAACACTCAATCTTTGACTTCTTATATATATTAGGAGTCGAACTTTTGACTAAAACTTAAACTGAAGATTTTTGCACTGAAATCGCGTAGACGAGTTCCTGAGGCTGTCCGCACGATTGGTTTTCCTTATTTCGCTCTGGTTTGCCTAAAAATCAATACCATAAGTATTTCATCTTTTAGTGGTTTACAGCATATTTTCAAAATTTTCGAATCCGACAAGGCATAATTCGTCCGATTTCAGTTTGGTAAAATTTCCTGTTTCTAAGCACACTCTTGTCTGCACTATCCGAGCATTTGTGCACCTTCTAAATAATATTAAAACATATATTTTATAGTTTTTCACATGAAAATCATAGAGTACACAAGCTACGCCTGTAGTCTGGTGGGCTTGTGCCCCCACCCGGGCATGCAGCCCATAGCTGCAGGCGCTGCTCGTAGCTGGCTGGACTGCACCTGGCCTGTGGCCGTGGGCTGCCAGCCCCCCCGGGGGGGCTGGGGCCTACCCACAGTGGTTGCGGGCCCGTGGGCCGACGGGCCGAAAAACGAAAATTTTGATTTTTAAATTTGAGAGTTAATTTTAAAAATTATGTTTAAAAATATGTAATTAAAAATTTTAAATTTTTTGAAATTACATATTATTACACATGATAGTTAAAATTGTTTAAAATTTGAATTTGAAATTTAAATTTTTGGGTTTGAAATGATTCTTGGGATGAGAAATAAATGGAGAAGCTACATAAAGATGGATACAAGAAGACGAAACAAAATTCAAGACCCAAAGAATGCTTTGGATGGAATTTTGTAATCTTTATTTTTTTTGTTCTAGGATGGAACCATGGCTTGGTTATTTTTCTGTCAATTATTTTTTTTCTGTGATATGTCATAGATGTATAAATATGTATTAATGGATGAATTGTATGCACATTTGATAACATGTCAAATAGGATAGGTGAATGCCACTCATACTATATTGATCATACATATTTGTCAAAACTTGCATGTTTTTCAAAATATTGAGTGGGAGAGGGTTTTAAACAAAACCCACGGTCTCCATTGTTGATCCATATGTGAAAGCATGGTAACGCCACGCATCAGTTCTGCCCTGACCACACCACTTGGTAGGTGTTTACCGCCGCCGGTATACTAGGTTGGATCTCCTATGTGGAAAACGTATTCGGGTACGATTCCATTCATGACCACCCCTCGGGGGCTTGGTAGGACGTGGATCGGGCTACGTAAATAATGGTTATACACTCAAGACTCGTTTAGTTATTAACCTTCCCTAGAAACTCTGTTAACTAAACTGATGGCCAAAATAAATGGTTATTAATATATGTCTTAACCTTAGAGGATTTAAGGCCACATATATTAATTAGACGAGGTCCATGTTCCGGCTGTTTGTATCATGACCACCCCTCGGTGGCTTAGGGTAATAGGTGCTGAGAATTACTGTTGCAATGCTACATGTTTTTCAAGTTTCATGTAGGAACATACTTGTATGCTTTATTTGCTAAATTATTTGTATATTTGCTTGGGCTTTGTAATGATGTCTAGTATAATTTTATTTCAGTTCAAAATGTCACCGACACCCCTCATTTCAATACTTACTGAAAATAAGCTGAATGATGATAATTATAAAGACTAGAAAAGAAATCTACTAATAGTTCTTACCTGCGAGAGACATAAGTTCGTGCTGGACGAACCATGCCCACCTGGGCCCAAACCTAACATACGGCTTGAGGAGGTCCCGATTGCCTATACTCGTTAGAGATAATCCAATAAGATAGCTTGATGCTACATTCTAGCTAGCATAATGAGTGCTTTACAAAAGCAGCATGAGACTTATCAAGTTGCTAAGGAGATCATAGAAAATCTGGAAGACATGTTTGGAGGCCAAGAAAAATTGGCTTGACAGTCTGCAATCACCAGCATTATGAACTCTAAGCAAAAGGCAGGTACTCCGGTGAAGGACCATATGATCACTCTAATAGGATTCTTTGCTAAGGTTGCCGAGAACGATACTGAACTAGACTACAACACCCAGATCAAGATGGTGTTTAAAACTCTATCAAAAGATTTTGTGGGGTTTAAGGCTGCATATAATCTGGCAACAAGGGAGTTAGGAATAACCGAGCTCATGAAGCAACTCCAAGCTTATGAGTGGATGATCAGGGATAAGGATGCAGTCTAACCAAAAGGAGAGGCCAATTTGGCAGAATCTTCCAAACCCTCACTGAAAAGAAAGAGGCCAAATAAGAAGCAAGTGGCTTCCAGTTCTTCTAATCCTCCTGTCTCGGATGGAAAGAAGAAGAAGAAGAACAAGAAGCCTAGGGACCCTAAAAAGTCCAAGTGCTTCCATTGTGGGAAGGTAGGTCATTTTAAGAAGGCTTGCTGAGAATTCCTAGCTGCCAAGGGCAAGGAAGGCAAGGAACTTCACTATTTAGAAGTGTGTTTGGTGGAAGAATCAAAAGACATTTAGGTCATTGATTCAGGCACCACTAATCATGTTTGCGTTTCTATGCAGGGGTTCGTGGAAACGAGAAGTCTACATGATAGGAGCTTCTCGTTGTGGATCAGAGACGGTAGCTTGGTGGTGGCTGAGGCAGTGGGAGACGCTATCTTTATTTTGATGAATTTAGGTTTGTATTATTGAAAGAATGTTTTTATGTTCCTAATTTCAGGAGGCATCTTATATTGGTAGCTTGTTTAATAAAGGATTCTTATTCAGTTTCTTTTAGTAAAAGAGTTGATATTCATAAAAATAAGTCTTTTATCTGTTCTGATTGGATGGATGGGAACCTATATTTGATCAAACCAAAGATGTACTCACTGCTTGACACCGAATTAATAAATAACTCTAACAGGTTGAAAGTTTCTCACTCTAACAAGGTGTATCTTTGGCATTTAAGACTTGGTCATATTAATTAGGATAGGATTCAAAGGTTGGTGAAAGATGGTCCTTTAGAATCTCTGTAGGAGATACGTCTTCTTCAATGTGAGTCTTGTCTTGAGGGTAAGATGACTAAGAGGTTTTTTGAAACTAAGGGCACTAGGGCACAGGAACTCTTAGAAATTGTGCACACTAACGTATGTGGCCCCATGAATGTCACAGCACGAGGATGGTTCGAGTATTATGTCTCCTTTATAGACGATTGCTCGAGATATAGATATGTGTACCTGATGCACCGCAAGAGCAAAACCTTTGATAAGTTCAAAGAGTATCGTACGAAAGTGGAAAAGCAATTGGGTAAATCCATAAAGATGCTTCGATCTGATCGAGGTGGCAAATACCTCTCCGATGAATTTGTAGGACATCTTGTAGAGAATGGGATATTATCCCAATTGACTGCATCTGGTACTCCACAACAGAATGGTATAGCCGAAAGGAGAAACAGGACCTTATTGGATATAGTACGGTCCATGATGAGTTATTCAATGTTGCCGTTATCATTTTGGGGATATGCATTACAAACAGTGTGCTATATTGTAAACCAGGTTCCAAGCAAATCAATTTGTAGGACTCCGTATGAATTGTGGCATGGCAGGAAGCCCTCCTTTGGACATATGAGAATGTGGAGCTACCTGGCATAAGTACTGGATGGGGATGCAAAGAAGTTGGAACCAAGAAAAAAATTATGCATGTTTGTAGGGTATCCTAAGGGAACTAAGGGAGATCTGTTCTATAAGCCGAAGGAACAAAAAGTCATTGTTTCAACACATACGACATTCTTGGAGGAAAGTCACATGAATGACTTTAAGCCTCGAACCAAAGTGGTACTAAAGGAGTTATCGGGTGAAAGAACTACTCCACAGGTTTCAGTCTTGGACGCAAGTCTGAGTTCTGGTGAAAGACCTGTAGACAATCGACAATTTAGGGTGTCTCGTCATAGTGGGAGGGTTTTGTCAAAGCCTAATTTCTTCATGTATGATGCTGAGGTATACTAGGCCGAGTCTCATGAGCATGAGGATGATCCGCTCACTTATGATGAACCTATAAATGATGTTGATTCTAAATCTTAGAAACAGGTCATGAACAATGAGATGGATTCTATGAAATCCAACTCTGTTTGGGAACTTGTAGATCTGCTAGATGGGATAAAACCCATTGGATGCAAGTGGATCTACAAAAGAAAGAAGGATACGGAAGGCAGAGTGGAAACTTTCAAAGCTAGATTAGTTGCAAAGGGGTACACGCAAAAGGATGAAATCGATTACGATGAAATCTTTTCGCTTGTTGCTATGCTGAAGTCTATCCGTATTCTTCTGTCCGTTGCTGCGACTCTCGATTACAAAATCTGACAAATGGATGTCAAGACTACATTCTTGAATGGCTATCTTGAGGAATGTATCTACATGATACAGCCCAAAGGGTTTGTGGCAAAAGGCCAAGAAAGAAAAGTATGCAAGTTGCTTAGATTCATTTATGGATTAAAGCAAGCATCCCGCTCATAGAACCAGAGATTTGATCAAGCGATCAAGACATTTGGTTTTGAGCAAAACGTTGATAAACCCTGTGTTTATAAACGTATTAAGGATGGTAAAGTGGTCTTTCTAGTATTCTATGTCGATGATATACTGCTCATTAGGAATGATGTAGGGAACTTATCATCGATCAAGCTTTGGCTGCACCAACAGTTTGACATGAAGGACTTAGGTAAAGCTAATTATATTCTAGGCATTTGTCTCTTCAGAGATCGAAAGAACAAAATGATAGCGTTATCCCAGGCTTCATACATAGATAAAATAATTGATAAATATGCAATGCAAGAGGTAAAGAAAGGTTCACAACCTTCCATTGCCGGTCTAACTCTTTCATTGGATGACTGTCTCAAGACATCGAAAGAAAGAGAGCATATGAGTAAGGTCCCTTATGCATCCTCTGTGAGTAGCCTTATGTACACTATGCTGTGCACTCGCCAAGACATATGTTTTGCAGTAGGTATGGTGAGTTGATATCAAGCGAATCCTGGAACCAAGCACTGGCAAGCAGTAAAGCATTTATTCAAGTATGTTAAGAGAACGAGGGATTATATTCTGGTGTATTCTGGAGGGGACGTAAAACCTATAGGATACACAGACTGAGTCTTCCAAACTTGCAAGGATTTGAGGAAGTCGGCATCAGGATCAGTATTCTTGACCGGAGAAGGCACGTGGAGACAAGATTAGTGGATGTATATAGGATCACATCTGAGGATAACATTGCCAATGCCTTTACTAAGACTTTGGTAGCTATAAGCTTTGAGAGGCATGTAGAGGCGATGGGGATGCGTAACATGGCACATCTACTAGCTTAGGGCAAGTAAGAGATTGTTAAGAAATGTTCCTAAGCATGAGAGACATTTTATGTATTTATTTTAAACTGAATAATAAAATTATAATATAGAGGTTATTCATTATATTGCTATTTGTCCTTATTCTATTTACATGTTAAAGTAAATGTAAGCAAATATGACTCACTGACTGCTTGCGTTAAAACTGTTCGAACATTGCATGCAATGGACTTTTGTATGCAAGAAGACAATATTCTAAAGTAAGCGGTCTAAACTAAGGTCTGTAGTCTATGGGGTTAGACCGAGCATCTAACTCATGTTAAGACTATTATGTTGTCTAAAGCTATGGTGGGGACGGTTTGTCTTGACTGTCCAGAGCATAGACTCCCAAGTAGAGACATGGATATGTTGCTTGGTGGTGACATATTAGACCGGGACTAAAGCGTGATTGATCTACGAAGTCTGCTATGAGTGGATCAATCTACTTTTGACGTTCATTATACAATAACCTTAATCCTGAGTAAATGAACTACTTCATGTACATGACTTGTGTACTTTGATATTCCAATGGCTAAAGCTCTCAGAGGTAGTAAGTTTATAGACCGGTTCGTTGGGTGCATGACTTGTATACGATGAAGGGCTTGTTTACAGATATCGAAATCATTGCTCCAAGGAGTTAAAGGTATCCTCTTAAAGGCATTATACTGGATGTAAAAATGGACAAGACCTTGGGTCGTCTGCTGGGCAGATGACTTCTTATTCACATATGGTGAATAATCATTTTCTTATTTGGTAGTATAGTGGAACTTTAAGATTGCCTGATCAGTAGGATTAAACAGACTTTGACCTAAGGCTAATCATGGATATCATATGAGGGTTTTGCATATATGATAAGCTCATTGAACAGTAGCTCATCATAGGCTTACGTAATACAGTATATAATTGGGAGTTTAGTTTTAGGTTTATAGTGGTGTGACTCTGAAATTAGTGATCATATGATTGAGTTGTTCGGTACAGAATGATGATCATATGGATTCATGAGAGCTCGATTATATATGTCAAATTGGTACCTCTACTAGCTCCACATAATTCCTTAACGGTTGGCAAATTGATCAGTGTATACTTATTGGCTAGTTGATTATGCATGGATGGTGTTGACATAAGATTAGGATAGTGGACAAGATTCTCTCCGATTGAATTCATATTTTGTTTTGGATAATAGAGAACACAATTATTCGAACTCCATATAAAGTTGCCATGATTTTGTTTGAGATTGGATTGGAGTTGTATAAAATTATCCATGAGAACAAAAATTTGAAATACAACTTTTTGTGGATTTTAAAATTTGAAATTTGAAATTTGAAATTTAAATTTTGAATTTGAAATTTAAATTTTGAATTTGAAATTCAAATTTGACATTTGAATTTGAAATTTGAATTCAAAATTTAAATTTGAAATTTGCATTTTGAAATTTGAATTTTGAAATTTGAAGTTCAAATTTTGAATCACAATCCATATAGGATTCGAATTTTTTGTGGATTATCCACAAGAGAAAATTCGGTTTTGATTTGGATAAAGGAGAGGAAAATCTTGTTTGAATCCTACTTGAATTTTGAATCCTAATTCTAACAAAAGTGGCTGAAAATTAGTTTAGGAAAATCCTCCTAGATATTTTCAATTTTTATGGATAAGGATGCTTAGAAAAATTCAAGTTTCAATCCCAGTTGAATTTGGATTCTTTCCTCCTCGAAGTGGACGAAATTTATTAGATAAATCCAAAGGGAATTTCAGAATTTTTAGTGGATAAGGGTGAGATATAACTCAAGCTAGAAAATCCTATTTGGATTTTGATTCTCCTCATACTTTAATGATGGAATCTAGTCATGTTTTTGGCACAAAGGGGAATCAGTTTTTATGAGGGAATGAGGAGATAAAATTCAAGTTAAAATCCTATTTGAATTTTGAAAACAAAATCTAAAAGTTGGCCGAAATTATTTGTTGATTTTTTGGCTTAAAAAATTCAGATTTTGTGTATGGATAAGGGAGAAAATCTTCTCCTATTCCAATTTGAATTTAAATGATCACCTCATGCAGGTCTAGAAATAGAGGTCCTGCCACTCTAGTTCTCTCAGTCCATAGACTCTTAGGTGAGCAGGCTTATTATTGCATAACTCACTGTGACAATAAGTTCTTTAAAGATCTGGGTGGTCGTAAGAAGACTAGCAGTGCTAGCATACCGGTCGAAGAACTGAGTGCCCACACACTCTGCCATCCAAGAATTGGAGAATAGTAGAGAAGGCTAGTTGGTTAAAGCCCTCCAGTCATTCTCCTCCTGCAAAATTGGCATCCTCTTGAGGTATGAGTTTTATTGTTGTTGGTTTATTGTGTATGGCATCACGAGATATTTAACGATCTTGAAAAATTTTTTTTGTTCAGCAGCGCTGCTCTGATGTGTTTTTATCGATTTTATTCCTACAATTTGGGTTTAGAAAATCCGGGAAAAATGATAGAACGAAATTATTACGGTCCTGAGACCTGTTTGGGGTAAAATAGTCATTTTGACCAAAAATTTCTGAAAGGCTCAGAAAGGACCGTAAAGGATATAGAATATTTAAAATAAGATTCTAGAGGCCATAATAAAGATCTTAAGGTTAAAATCTAAAAATTATAAAGTAAACGAGCGTGTACTATGGAACACGACTGTGTAGTGTAAACCCGAGAGGTATACGGGCGTATTGCAGGCCGTGTATCAGATAAAGAGTTGAAATGTGTTGTAAAATTCATAATAAAACGAATAAATCCAAGCTAATAATTAATGATGGGTATTAACAGACAATACTCTGTCTGTAGTATGTTCAAGCATTTTCATGTCTGCAACATGAAATACTGTGATATTTTATTATGTACTAATTGTACATTAGATGTTAAGTCCTACGTGTTAGGAAATACCCTAAGTATTAGAGACATTTTTTATGTATTCATTTTGAACTGGATAATAAAATTATATATAGAGGTTATTCATTACATTGCTATCTGTCCTCCTCTTATTTATACGTTAAAGTAAATGTAAGCAAATATGGCTCACTGACTGCTTGTGTTAAAACTGTTAGAACGTTGCATGCAATGGACTTTTGTATGCGAGAAGACAATGTTCTAAAGTTAGCGGTCTAAACTATGGTCTGTAGTCTATGGGGTTAGACCGAGCATCTAACTCATGTTAAGACTATTATGTTGTCTAAAGCCTTGGAGGGGACGATTTGTCTTGATTGTCTGGAGCTGGACTCCCAAGTAGAGACAAGGATATGTTGCTTGGTGGTGACATATTAGACCGGGACTAAAGCGTGATTGATCTACGTAGTCCACTATGAGTGGATCAATCTGCTTTTGACGTTCATTGTGCAATAACCTTAATCCTGAGTAAATGAACTACTTCATGTATATGACTTGTGTACTTTGATGTTCCAATGGCTAAAGCGTCTCAGAGGTAGTAAGCTTATAGACTGGTTCGTTAGGTGCATGACTTGTATACGATGAAGGGTTTATTTGCAGATATCGGAATCATAGCTCTAAGGAGTTAAAGGTATCCTCTTAAAGGCATTATACTGAATATGAAAATGGACAAGGCCTTGGGTCGTCTGCTGGGTGGATGACTTCTTATTCATATATGGTGAATAATCATTTTCTTAATTCGGTAGTATAATGGAATTTAAGATAGCCTGATCAGTAGGATTAAACGGACTTTGACCTAAGGCTGATCATGGATATCATATGAGGGTTTTGCATATATGACAAGGTCATTGGATAGTAGCTAGTCACAAGCTTACGTAATACGGTATATAATTGGGAGTTCAGTTTCAGGTTTATAGTGGTGTGACTCTGAAACTAGTGATCATATGATTGAGTTGTTCGGTAAAGAATGATGATCATATGGATTTGCGGGAGCCCGATTATATATGTCCAATCAGTCCCTCTACTAGCTCTACATAATTCCTTAACGTTTGGCAAATTGATTTGTGTATGCTATTGGCTAGTTTATTATGCATGGATGGTGATGACATAGGAGTAGGATGGTAGACAAGTTTCTCTCCGGTTGGATTCAGATTTTGTTTTGGATAATAGAGTACACAATTATTCGAACTCCAAATAAAGTTGCCATGATTTTATTTGAGATTGGATTGGAGTTGTAGAAAATTATCCATGAGAACAAGAATTTAAAACACAACCGTTTTGTGGATTTTGAAATTTGAAATTTGAAATTTGAATTTGAAGTTCAAATTTTGAATCACAGTCCAAGTGGGATTCGAATTTGTTGTGGAAAATCCACAAGGTTTGAAATTCGAATTTGAGTTGGATTTGGAGAGGATAATCTTGTTAGAATCCTACTTGAATTTTGAATCCAAATCCCAACAAACTATGGGCGAAATTTTGAGGATAATCCTCAATGGAATTTCGGTTTTTGTGGATAAGATTCAAGGAAAAAATTCAAGCTTCAATCCCAGTTGAATTTGGATTCTCTCCTCCTTGAAAAGTGGCCGAAATTTTGGAGATAATCTCCTAGGAAAATTCGGTTATTTTGGATAAGGTTGAGATAATATTCAAGCTTGAAAATCCTAGTGGAATTTTGATTCTTCCTTATCTTAAAAGTGGCCGAATATTTGGAGAATATTTTCTCCTAGGAATTTCAGATTTTTTGGTTGAAAAAGGGAGATAAAATTCTAGTTAAAATCTTGTTTAGATTTGGATTGGATTTATCCTAAGAAAACCGAATTTTATTGTTGGATTTTCCCATGGAAAAATTCGGATTTTTTGGTTATGGATAAGGGAGAATATCTTTTCCTAGTCCAATTCAAATTCAGAGAATCACCTCATGCAGGTCTATAAATAGAGGTCCTGCCACTCCAGTTCTCTCAGACCACAGACTCTCAGGTGAGCAGGCTTATTGTTGCACAGCTCATCGTGACAATAAGTTCTTTAGAGATCTGGGTGGTCGGAAGAAGACTAGCAGTGCTAGCATACCGATCGAGGTTCAGAGTGCCCACACACTCAGCCATTCGGGAATTGGAGAATAGTAGAGAAGGCTAGTTGGTTGAAGCCTCCAGTCATTCTCCTCCTGCAAGATTGGCGTCCTTGAGGTATGAGTTTTAATTGTTGTTGGTTTATTGTATATGGCATCATGAGATATTTAACGATCTAAAAAATTTTTATTGTTCCGCTGCGCCACTCTGATACGTTTTACCGATTTATTTTCCTACAATTGGTATCAGAGCCATCTCATGACTATGCCATGTATATAAATTAGACAATTATTTAGTCTTTTTATTTATGTATGGATTTGATATTTAGAGAGTGGCATTCTAGGGTTCCTTTATGTTGTTATCATGGATTGTGTATAAAGTATGTGGTTATTTTAATTTTCTAAATTATTATAAGCATGCTTGTTTATACTGGTTATGATTCCTTAGAATTTAGAAAAATTGTATCTAGGAATTTTTTATGTAACCATGGGAGCAGTTTATTAACACTGTAATTTTCCCATGGATTTTAATTTTTGTCGCTTAGAATTTTTATGGATAGAATTTTTGTACACCGGAAACGGTTTAGGAAATTTTATGTAATTATTCTTGGAGGAGATTGAAGATTGAAGACCGTAATTTATTTTTTCCCAAAAGTTAAATTTGATTTAAAGATTGAAATTTTGATTATGCAGAAAATTTCAATTGGGATTCAAATTAATTTTTGGAGATCCTAATAGGTAAATTGGAATATGGCATGAAAATCAAGACATGACCCCTCGGGACAGGCCAACGGGCCTTGGTGGGGCTGCAGCCCCTGCCCTCGGGCAGGATGGGGCTGCGGCAGCCCCTGTGTAGGCCAACACCACCCACGGCCGTAGGCTTGGCCTGCAGCCAAGGGTGGCTGAGGCCTGCCCAAGGCTGGCCGTAGCCTGGGTGAGCAGCCTGCCGACTGTTGCGCCCAGCCTGGGCCTGCAACCTGGCATTGCAGGCTTGGCCTGCAGCCCGGCAAGGCTGCACATAGGGGGCAGCCGTGGGCTGCTAGCCCCTTTGGGGCTAGTGGCTGCCCACGGCGGCTGCCGCCTTCGGAGGCGGCGGTACGACGGTCCAAAAAATCGAAAAATTTTGATTTTTAATTAGAAATTTAATTTTAAATCATGTTTAAAAATCTGTAATTGAAAATTTGAAATTTTTGAAATTACATATTATTACACATGATGTTTAAAATTGTTTAAAAATTTGAATTGAAAATTTAAATTTGAAATTCGAATTTGGAATTTGAATTTGAAATTTAAATTTTTGGAGATTTAAATTTTAAATAATTCTTGGGATGAGAAATAAATGGAAAGGCTACATAAAGATGGATACAAGAAGACGGAACAGAATTCAAGACCCAAAGAATGCTTTGGATGGAATTTTGTAATCTTTTTTTCTTTGTTCTAGGATGGAACCATAGCTTGGTTATTCTGTCAATTATTTTTTCTGTGATATGTCATGGATGTATAAATATGTATTGATGGATGTTTTATATGCATATTTGATAACATGTCATATAGGATAGGTGAGTGCCGCTCATACTATATTGATCATACATAATTTGTCAAAACTTGCATGTTTTTCAAAATATTGAGTAGGAGAGGGTTTCAAACAAAACCCACGGCCTCCATTGTTGATCCATATGTGAAAGCATGGTAACGCCTCGCGTCAGTTCTGCCCTGACCACACCCCTCGGTAGGTGTTTACTGCCGCCGGTATACTAGATTGGATCTCCTATGTGGAAAACGTGTTCGGGTACGATCCTATTCATGATCACCCCTCGGTGGCTTGGTAGGACGTGGATCGGGCTACGTAAACAATGGTTATACACTCAAGACTCGTTTAGTTATTAACCTTCCCTAGAAGCTCTGTTAACTAAACTGGTGGCCAAAGAAGTGGTTATTAATATATGTCTTAACCTTAGAGGATTTAAGGCAACATATAGGGGTCCATGTTCCAGCTATTTGTTTCCATGACCACCCCTCAGTGGCTTGGGGCAATAGGTGCTGAGAATTACCGTTGCAATGCTACATGTTTTTCAAGTTTCATGTAGGAAAATACTTGTATGTTTTATTTGCTAAATTATCTGTATATTTGCTTGGGCTTTGTAATGATGTCTAGTATAATTTTATTTCAGTTCAAAATGTCGTTGACACCCCTCATTTCAATACTTACTGAAAATAAGCTGAATGGCGATAATTATAAAAACCGGAAAAGAAATCTATTAATAGTTCTTAGCTGCGAGAGACACAAGTTCGTACTGGACGAACCATGCCCACCTGGGCCCAAACCTTACACACCACTTAAGGAGGTCCCGGTTGCCTATAATCGTTGGAGAGAATCCAATGAGATAGCTCGATGCTACATCCTTGCTAGCATGACGAGTGCTTTACAAAAGCAGCATAAGACTTATCAAGTTGCTGGGGAGATCATGGAAAATCTGGAGGACATGTCCGGAGGCCAAGAAAAATTGGCTCGACAGTCCGCTATCACCAGCATTATGAACTCTAAGCAAAAGGTGGGTACTCTGGTGAAGGACCATATGATCACTCTAATGGGATTCTTCGCTGAGGCTGCCGAGAATGGTGCTAAGTTGGACTACAACACCCAGATCGAGATGGTGTTCAAGACTCTGTCTAAAGATTTTGTGGGTTTAAGGCCACATACAATCTGGCGACAAAGGAGTTAGGACTAACCGAGCTCATGAAGCAACTATAGGCTTATGAGCGGATGATCAGGGATGAGGATGTGGTCCAACCTAAAGGAGAGGCCAATTTGGTAGAATCTTCCAATCCCTCACGGAAGAGGAAGAGGCCAAATAAGAAGCAAGTGGCTTCTAGTTCTTCTAATCTTCCTGTCTCGGACGGGAAGAAGAAGAAGAAGAACAAGAAGCCGAAAGACCCTAAAAAGTCCAAATGCTTCCATTGTGGGAAGGTAGGTCACTTTAAGAAGGCTTGTCGGGAATTCCTAGCCGCCAAGGGCAAGGAAGGTAAGGAACTTCATTACTTGGAAGCATGTTTAGTGGAAGAATCGAAAGACACTTAGGTCATTGATTCGGGCGCCACTAATCATGTTTGTGTTTCTATGCAGGGGTTCGTGGAAACGAGAAGTCTACATGATAGGAGCCTCTCGTTGCGGACTAGAGATGGTAGCTTTGTAATGGCTGAGGCAGTGGGAGATGTTTACCTTTATTTTGATCAATTTAGGTTTATTTTATTAAAAGACTGTTTTTATGTTCCTAATTTCAAGGGGAACCTTATATCGGTAGCTTGTTTAATAAAGGATCCTTATTCAGTTTCTTTTAGTAAAAAAGTTGATATTCATAGAAATAAGTCTTTTATCTGTTCTGGATGGATGGATGGAAACCTATATTTGATCAAACCAAAGATATACTCACTGCTTGACACTGAATTAATTGATAACTCTAAAAGGTTGAAAGTTTCTCACTCTAACAAGGCGTATCTTTGGCATTTAAGACTTGGTCATATTAATCAGGATAGGATTCAGAGATTGGTGAAAGACAGTCCTCTGGAATCTCTGGAGTAGGTACGACTTCCCCAATGTGAGTCTTGTCTAGAGGGTAAAATGACTAAGAGGTCTTTTGGAGCTAAGGGTACAAGGGCTCAGGAGCTCTTAGAAATTGTGCACACTGACATATGTGGCCCCATGAACATCACAGCACGAGAAGGGTTCGAGTATTATGTCTCTTTTATAGATGATTACTCGAGGTATGGATATGTGTATCTGATGCACCGCAAGAGGGAAACCTTTGACAAGTTCAAAGAGTATCGTGCGGAAGTGGAAAAGCAATTGGATAAATCCATAAAGACACTTTGATCTGATCGAGGTGGCGAATACCTCTCCGATGAATTTCTAGGACATCTTGTAGAGAATGGGATTTTATCCCAAATGACTATACCTGGTACTCCACAACAGAATGGTGTAGCCGAAAGGAGAAACAGGACCTTGTTGGATATGGTACGGTCCATGATGAGTTATTCAACGCTGCCATTATCATTTTGGGGGTACGCTTTACAAACGGCGTGCTATATTATGAACCAGGTTCCAAGCAAATCAATTCCCAGAACTCCGTATGAATTGTGGTGTGGCAGGAAGCCCTTCCTTGGACATATGAGAATATGGGGCTGCCCGGCACATGTACTAGATGGGGATGTGAAAAAGTTGGAACCAAGATCAGAATTATGCATGTTTGTAGGGTATCCAAAAGGAACTAAAGGAGGTCTGTTCTATAACCCGAAGGAACAAAAAGTCATTGTCTCAACCCATGCGACATTCTTGGAGGAAAGTCACATGAATGACTTTAAGCCTCGAAGCAAAGTAGTGCTAGAGGAGTTATCGGGTGAAAGAACTGCTCCACAGATTTCGGTCTTAGACGCAAGTCCGAGTTCCAGTGAAAGACCTGCAGACGATCAACAATTTAGGGTGCCTCGTCGTAGTGGAAGGGTTTCTAAGAAACCTAATTTCTTAGAAACCTAATTTCTTCATGTATGATGCTGAGGTATACCAGGCCGAGACTCATGAGCATGAGGATGATCCAGTCACTTATGATGAAGCTGTAAATGATGTTGATTCTAAATCTTGGAAACAGGCTATGAACAATGAGATAGATTCTATGAAATCCAACTCTGTTTGGGAACTTGTAGATTTGTTGGATGGGATAAAACCCATTGGATGCAAATGGGTCTACAAAAGAAAGAAGGATGCGGAAGGGAGAGTGGAAACTTTCAAAGCTAGACTGGTTACAAAGGGATACATGCAAAAGGCTGGAATCAATTACGATGAAACCTTTTCGCCTATTGCTATGTTGAAGTCTATCCGTATTCTTCTGTCTATTGCTGCGGCTCTCGATTACGAGATCTGGCAAATGGATGTCAAGACGGCATTCTTGAATGGCCATCTTGAAGAGTGTATCTATATGATACAGCCCGAAGGGTTCGTAGCGAAAGGCCAAGAAAGGAAAGTCTGCAAGTTGCTTAGATCCATTTATGGATTAAAGCAAGCATCCCGCTCATGGAACCAGAGGTTTGATCAAGCGATTAAGACATTTGGTTTTGAGCAGAACGTTGATGAACCTTGTGTTTATAAACGTATTAAGGATGGAAAAGTGGTCTTTCTGATACTCTATGTCGATGATATACTACTCACTGGGAATGATGTAGGGAACTTATCATTGGTCAAGCTTTGGTTACACCAACAGTTTGACATGAAGGACTTGGGAGAAGCTAATTATGTTCTAGGCATTCGTCTCTTCAGAGATCGAAAGAACAAAATGATAGCGTTATCCCAAGCTTCATACATAGATAAAATAATTGACAAATATGCAATGCAAGAGGCAAAGAAAGTCTCACAACCTTCTATTACCGGTCTAACTCTTTTATTGGATGACTGTCCCAAGATATCGGAAGAAAGAGAGCGTATGAGTAAGGTCCCTTATGCATCCGCTGTGGGTAGCCTTATGTACGCTATGCTTTGCACTCGCCCAGACATATGTTTTGCAGTAGGTATGGTGAGTCGATGTCAAGCAAATCCTGGAACCAAGCACTGGCAAGCTGTAAAGCATATACTCAAGTATCTTAAGAGAATGAGGGATTATATGCCGGTGTATTCTGGAGGGGACCTAACACCCATAGGATAAATGGACTCAGACTTCCAGACTTGTAAGGATTCGAGGAAATCGACATCTGCATCAGTGTTTTTACTCGGAGGAGGCACCATTGTGTGGAGGAGCATGAAGCAGGGCTGCACAGCTGACTCTACTATGGAGGCTGAGTATGTGGCTGCGACTGAGGCATCTAAAGAAGCGGTTTGGCTCCGCAAGTTCTTTAGAGACCTTGAGGTCATTTCGGGTGTTGACAAGCCTATCACACTTTACTTTGATAATACAGGGGCAATTACCAACACAAGGGAATCTCGGCACCACAAGAGGACCAAGCACATCGATCGGAGATATCACATTATTAGAGGGCATGTGGAGACAGGACAAGTAGATGTATGTAAGATCGCGTCTGAGGACAACATCGCTGATCCCTTTACTAAGACTTTGGTGGCTAGAAGCTTTGAGAGGCATGTAGAGGCGATGGGGATGCGTAACATGACACATCTACTGGCTTAGGGCAAGTGGGAGATTGTTAGGAAATGCCCTAAGTATTAGAGACATTTTTGATGTATTCATTTTGAACTGGATAATAAAATTATATATAGAGGTTATTCATTACATTGCTATCTGTCCTCGTCTTATTTACATGTTAAAGTAAATGTAAGCAAATATGGCTCACTGACTGCTTGTGTTAAAACTATTAGAACGTTGCATGCAATGGACTTTTGTATGCGAGAAGACAATGTTCTAAAGTTAGCGGTCTAAACTATGGTCTGTAGTCTATGGGGTTAGACCGAGCATCTAACTCATGTTAAGACTATTATGTTGTCTAAAGCCTTGGAGGGGACGGTTTGTCTTGACTGTCTGGAGCTGGACTCCCAAGTAGAGACATGGATATGTTGCTTGGTGGTGACATATTAGACCGGGACTAAAGCATGATTGATCTACGTAGTCCACTATGAGTGGATCAATCTGCTTTTGACGTTCATTGTGCAATAACCTTAATCCTGAGTGAATGAACTACTTCATGTATATGACTTGTGTACTTTGATGTTCCAATGGCTAAAGCATCTCAGAGGTAGTAAGCTTATAGACCGGTTCGTTGGGTGCATGACTTATATACGATGAAGGGTTTGTTTGCAGATATCGGAATCATAGCTCTAAGGAGTTAAAGGTATCCTCTTAAAGGCATTATACTGAATGTGAAAATGGACAAGGCCTTGGGTCCTCTGCTGGGCAGATGACTTCTTATTCACATATGGTGAATAATCATTTTCTTAATTCGGTAGTATAATGGAACTTTAAGATAGCCTGATCAGTAGGATTAAACGGACTTTGACCTAAGGCTGATCATGGATATCATATGAGGGTTTTGCATATATGACAAGGTCATTGGATAGTAGCTCGTCACAGGCTTACGTAATACGGTATATAATTGGGAGTTCAGTTTCAGGTTTATAATGGTGTGACTCTGAAACTAGTGATCATATGATTGAGTTGTTCGGTAAAGAATGATGATCATATGGATTTGCAGGAGCCCGATTATATATGTCCAATCAGTCCCTCTACTAGCTCCACATAATTCCTTAATGTTTGGCAAATTGATTTGTGTATGCTATTGGTTAGTTTATTATGCATGGATGGTGATGACACAGGATTAGGATGGTAGACAAGATTCTCTCCGGTTGGATTCAGATTTTGTTTTGGATAATAGAGTACACAATTATTCGAACTCCAAATAAAGTTGCCATGATTTTATTTGAGATTGGATTGGAGTTGTAGAAAATTATCCATGAGAACAAGAATTTGAAATTTAAATTTGAAATTTGAAATTTGAATTTGAAATTCGAATTTGAAATTTGAAATTCAAATTTTGAATCACAGTCCAAGTGGGATTCGAATTTGTTGTGGAAAATCCACAAGGTTTGAAATTCGAATTTGAGTTGGATTTGGAGAGGATAATCTTGTTGGAATCCTACTTGAATTTTGAATCCAAATCCCAACAAACTATGGGCGAAATTTTGAGGATAATCCTCAATGGAATTCGGTTTTTGTGGATAAGATTCAAGGAAAAAATTCAAGTTTTAATCCCAGTTGAATTTGGATTCTCTCCTCCCTGAAAAGTGGCCGAAATTTTGGAGATAATCTCTTAGGAAAATTCGGTTATTTTGGATAAGGTTGAGATAAGATTCAAGCTTGAAAATCCTAGTGAAATTTTGATTCTTCCTTATCCTAAAAGTGGCCGAAATTTGGAGAAGATTTTCTCCTAGGAATTTTGGATTTTTTGGTTGAAAAAGGGAGATAAAATTCTAGTTAAAATCTTGTTTAGATTTGGATTGGATTTATCCTAAGAAAACCGAATTTTATTGTTGGATTTTCCCATGGAAAAATTCGGATTTTTTGGTTATGGATAAGGGAGAATATCTTTTCCTAGTCCAATTCAAATTCAGAGAATCACCTCATGCAGGTCTATAAATAGAGGTCCTGCCACTCCAGTTCTCTCAGACCACAGACTCTCAGGTGAGCAGGCTTATTGTTGCACAGCTCATCGTGACAATAAGTTCTTTAGAGATCTGGGTGGTCGGAAGAAGACTAGCAGTGCTAGCATACCGATCGAGGTTCAGAGTGCCCATACACTCAGCCATTCGGGAATTGGAGAATAGTAGAGAAGGCTAGTTGGTTGAAGCCTCCAGTCATTCTCCTCCTGCAAGATTGGCGTCCTTGAGGTATGAGTTTTAATTATTGTTGGTTTATTGTATATGGCATCATGAGATATTTAACGATCTAAAAAATTTTTATTGTTCCGCTACGCCACTCTGATACGTTTTACCGATTTATTTTCCTACACTACGGGCGCTGGAGGAATAGTTAGAATAACACATCCCACATAATGAGAAAAAGAGAAGTGTAATGTGGGTACACTATGGAAAGAGTGTGACTGAATTTAAGACACACCCTTAAAAAGAGAATATGTACGACTTACAGGCAACAGAGGTTATTGACCTTGAGATGACGATTAATGTCACTTGGTCAGAACTATAAATAAGAGATGGTAATAAAACTACCTTTGGCGTACCGTCCCTCCAACAATGTGGTGGAGGTTTACAAGTCCTTCGGGGATATAATGACCGTTTCAGGTGATGATAGGAGTGAAGAGGAAGGAGCCTTAGGGTCACTCCCAAGGCCCTCCCAATCAGCGCTCATAAAATATCGGTACAACCGCTATTAGCTCAAAACCAAAATATAAATAAAGATAATAGAGAAAAATATTATGAAAGCCATAACTGAGCATAATTGAACATAACCGACACTAACACTAAGTGTAGTGGACTCGGTTAGGGCAACATAAATAGTAATCGGTTAGGGTCGAAGTTACTATTCATCGATCAAAGGTCAAAGTACTGTTCATGATGAATAGTACTGTTCGTGATAAATAGTACTATTCATCGATCAAAGGTCAAAATGCTGTTCATGATAACTAGTACTATTCACGGATGAATAGTACTATTCATAAGAAATTGGATTTTGGATGTTTTTGAATCTATGCTATTCATAGTTTATATGTTTGAACTTACTAAGCCTGTTAGCTCACCAGTTTGTTCATGCTATAGGTAAGAAACCTATGCAGTAGGCTACCTGGATGGCGGCAGGATACGCGTGTGTCAATGGAATAGGGAATCTACTGTGGATCATGGTTCTACTGCTAGTTTTCCACTAAGTGACAAAAGAAAGTGTTTAAGAAATGTTTTTTGAAACAAAGTTTACAAATAGTATCTTTATAAATTATGTTGTATTGTACAAAAGACAACTAAGTTTGTATTTTATATGACTTTCATATAATGCCAAATGGGTGAAAATTTTGGGCCCTAAAAATGAGAGATTTAAAGTAAGAAAGTGTTTTAAAATGACGACCCGACAAGGTGCACGGGCCGTCTCAATTGATGAAGGAGTCGGATCGGGGCGGTTGCACGTGGCCGAGGTCGAGGGAGTCACATTTTAGGTTTAAAATGATATGACTCTAAAACTAATAATTGTAACTGGTTTAATTAGTATAGAATGATGGTTACATAGATAATTGGAGCCCATATTATATATGTCTAATTGGTTCCCCTACTAGCTTTGTATAATTCCTTAACAGATGGTAATCGATCAAGATATTCTTTGTCACTTATTGTCTTTCATTTAGTGAAGAGAAAAATTTGGACCACCCTACATAGGGTGTGGGCGTTTTTCTCTGTGTGTTAAAGGGACAAAATTATAATTTTGTATTATTTAATAAATTAGATAAATATTAATTAATATTTATTTTGAAAGATAAGATTTGAAATTTAAATTAATTGTATTTACTTTTCAAAAGATAAATATGACATTAATTTAAATTTTTAAAATCTTTTCTTAAATAAAGATTTGAAATTTAAAAGATGATCCTATTTGAATTTAAATTGAATAAAATCTTATCCTAGCACTAATTTAAGTGACGTCCATAGTGGATAAGGATGGAAGGCAGGATTTTCTCCTAATTTGAATTTGAATTTTGTTTTGAATAAGAGATTATACAATTATTTGAATTTCAAATAAAATTGCCCTGGTTTTATTTGAATTTGAATTGGAATTGTGGAAAATTATCCACACGGACAAAATCCCAAAATTTGTGGAGTTTAAAATTTAAATCAAATTTTGAATAATAAATGCACATAAAGTCAAATTTTGTGTGTGGTTATCCACAAGGATAATAATCGGTTTTTGTATGAAAAGAAGAGAGAGAAAAATATTATTTGAATCCTATTTGAATTTTGAATCATCCTTACTCCATGGTGGCTGAGTTTTTATAGGGCAAATACCCTAGAAAGAAGTCAGCTTTAGTGGTTTATGGGAGAGAAAAAAAATCTTTTCTTGATCCAATTCAAAATTCAAAAGTCACCTAACGCATCTTTTATTGATCCTATCTTCTTTAGACCACAAACTCTTAGATGATGGAATTTGTTACTATACATCTTACTAATAATAACAAATTCTCAAAGTTTTGGGTGGTAGGAAGGAGACTAGTTATGCTAGAATACTGATAAAGGAATTAAGAGCCCATGCACTCTACCGTCCGGAAATTGGAGAATAGTAGAGAAGGCTAATTGGTTGAAACCCTTTGATCACTTCTCTTAGTGTTCCTGGTGTTTTACCATGAAGATATGTTGATTGTTGATAATCTATTGTATATGGCAACATGAATTTATTAAAGATCTTTGAAAATTTGTTAAAATTCTGCTGCATATTATTATTTTTTTATCCTACATTAAGATGTTAATTAATTGTCAAAAATTACTGGATGAACCATGCTCACTAGGGCCCCAAACTGATGCACTACCTGATGAGGTCCCTGCTATGTATAGTTGTTGGAGATAATTCAATGAGATAACTCATTGCTACAACCTCACTAGCATAATGAGTGCTTTACAAAAGTAACATGAAACCTATCAAGTTACCAACAAGATCATGGATAACTTGGAGGGCATGTTCGGAGGCCAATAATAATTAGCTCGATAGTCCACTATCACAAGTATAATGAACTCTAAGGTAGGTACTCTAGTCAAAGATCATATGCTCATGCTTATGAGATTCTTTGCTGAGACTGTTGAAAATGGTGCGGAGTTAGACTACAACACCCATATTAAGATGGTGTTCAAGACTCTATCAAAGGATTTTGTGGGGTTTAAAGCCTTATATAATATGGCAACAAAGGAATTAGGACTTATCAAGCTCATGAAGCAACTTCAAGCTTATGAGCAGATGATAAATGATGGGTATGCAGTCTAAGCCAAAGTAGAGGCTAACTTGGCAGAATCTTTTAAACCTTCTAGGAACAAGAAGAAGCAGGGGACTTCTAGTTCATCAATTCCTAAAATGAAGAAAAACAAGAAGCCTAAGGACCTTAAAAAGTCCAAGCGCTTCTACTATTGGAAGGTAGACCACTTTAAATAATCTTGCAAGGAATTCTTAGCCACCAAGGATAAGGAAGGTAAGGATCTTCTTTATTTGGTGGAAGAATTGAAAGATACTTGGGTTGTTGTTTTGGGTACCACTACTCATGTTTGTGTTTCTTTACTAGGGTTCATCAAAATAAGAAGTCTACATGGTAAGAACTTCTCATTACAGACTGGAGATTGTAGCTTGGTAGTGGTTGAGGCAATGGGAGATGTACATGTTGGAAAAAATGAAAAAATTTCAACAATCATTAGAACTTATGTTGCCATATATAATAAATTATCAATAATCAAATATACCTTTCAAAAAAAACGCTTTGGATCCTCAAGTGAACTTAAAAAACATAAGAGGACAACACCAGGAATGGCTTCAACCAACTACCCTTCTTTGCTATTCTCTAACTCTAAGATAGTTAAGTGTGTGGGCACCCATATCCTCGATCACTACTCAGTGTGACGCCCCGTGCCCTAGGCGGCCCGGACCATCACTGTAAAACTACTGTTTCTTTACTTTTACTTATACTTTCTTGTAATTGAATATTGCTTACTTAAAATATCTTTAATAGGTTACCCTAATTTTAGAAGAAATTTTTTTTTTTTTTTTTTTTGCAAACGTATTTACTATTCATGCACATGTACTATTAAAAGCAGAATTTGAAACATAATAATAATCTTGCAAACATACTTATACTGTTCATTTTGTGAAATAGTATTTTTGAATAGTATCAATCAGCTGCTATTCGAAAATACTATTCAACTATTACTACTCAAAAATATTGTGTAAGCATTACTATTCAGAAATACCATTTAACGATTACTATTTAAAAGTACCATCTACTGGTACTGTACTGTTACTGTTCAAAATACTGTTTACTTAAACTGTGCGGAAGTTAAACTTGTATGGTGTCCATAACCTCGCCTCACATCCGCCTCCGCCGCCGTCATTGCCCATCGTGGCTTATGCCATAGGACGCTTACCTACAGCATGAACACACTCCGTGAGCTTTAAGCCCAGTAAGTACAACATGTTAACCGCAAAACATGTTTAAACATAATACATACTTAAAACGCATAAGCATGCAAGATAGTCACATATAACACTTAGCATATACCATATCATCACATATCATGTCATAGCATACAAACTTTATATACCATATGCATACAGATTACTTCATGTAAAAGCATGTATCTTACTGTAGCTGAAAGCATAGCGAACTAATGCGGACAGTGAACTATGCATGATCCGGTTATGTTCATTTATGCTTTAGTACTCTTTTCTTTCTCTTGTCTATTTAGGGCCCATGTGTCAGTACCGTGTGCGCGCAGACCAACGGTAACGCCCGAGGTCAACTAATGCCGAAGAGCCATCAACTGTTGCTCAACTTTTGGCCTTAACTTTCTTTAACTGGAAACCCCTTCAACTGAAGGAGCCGGTACGGCACACCTATTTATTTCCATCTTGTTTAACTGTTCTAGCCATATGCTTCTCTAAGCTATCCCCAATCCTATATGGTAGGGATCTATGGCTTCTAACTTGTTCTTTCATCAATCTACTCGATTGTGAAACTATATACTCTTATGTATGCTGTGCAACATCGTGTGCATGTAAGGCATACTTAACATACTGTAAAACGATCATTTTAACATCATTTTATTCATGCTGCAGGCGGAGTTATACTTACCTAATTGCAAGCACTTGTATTCGCACCTTTAGAAATTTGCAGGTTACTACCTGTCATCAATAACGTCTCTCGTTAATACCTTCTCTAAGTCACCAATACTGTTAGTGACTAAAGTAGATAATTACTTGATACCGATTGCCGTCGGCACTACTTACTCTCTATCTCAAGAGTTAACTTATTCGTATATGGTTAATTAACTTATGGCCCCATAAATTAACTACCACGTCCTTAGGCTACTTTTGCCTATACTCGTCTTTCATGTGGTACCGGGGTCCCTCGGTACCCTATTGGCCTATCTGGGAATTTGGTGTCTAATTTCCGTCACGTTTGATTAACTGTCTTCTTGACAGTTAAATCAACATTCCTCACAATGTTGCTCTGAACACGGTGCTTCACTGATTTACCGATCAGTCAACTGACCGGTTACCTCACGTTTTTGGCAACTAGGTAGCCTATCAGGCTACTATGTGTAGGCTTGGTATAGTAACCGTTCGGGTTACTTTGCTTGTTTGGGTGTGGTAGCCTATCGGGCTACCTTGCATTATGGTGTCGTAGCCGACTAGGCTACCTCTACCATATCTTACTAAAAACGTCCCTTGTTCTTTGTGAAATTCCTTTGAAAACTTTGTTCAAATCTAGAAATTCTTACAAGAGGATTTTTCATTTTGAAAGGGGTATGGTGTCCCCACATTTTTTTGAAAGCAAAGTGTTTAAAATGGTTTGAAAGGGGTATGGTGTCCCCACATTTTTGAAAACGAGTCTCACCTCGCCCCGTTGGAGGATGAGGGTGTTTTTGTTGAAATCATTTCTAAGTCATTTAAAGGGAACACATTGTAAATGTGCTAAAAAATGTGATGTTGGACCACTTTTGAAAATAATTTGAAACTTGTTCGAAATGACTTTGTTTGAGAAATCGGCGTTCATGAAACTTTTCGTCCTCGACAAAATGAACAATTCTTGTGTTCATTTCGGAGCCTAATTCTAACTCTAACGGCTCCTAAATTCATCAAACCCGTGGCCTTTGTGCCCAGTTTTTATAAAAGTTCCAGTTTTACGCACTTTTGAATACAGGTCTGTTTGGGGCCTGAAACGGCCGAATTTTTGAAACCCACGCGAGTCAGTTTCAAGGTTTCGTCGAGATCTAAAACTTTTGTGTTTTGACCAAATTCTGGTTCGGCCTCTAAAAGGGTCATTTTAATAAAAATCTAAGACTGTTCATTTGGTCCGGATTTGTTACTCCCAGTTTTGGACACCGAACCAAAACTAGCCGAAAAGCCTATCGTAGGTTCATTTTTTGCCAATGGCTATTTGACGTAAAAACGACCGTATCAAAATTTCCTTAAAACTTTATGTTTTACCAAATCCCAGATTCGGACCCTAAGTGGGTCAAACTGGCCAAAATCCGTGGCTGATCCTGGGGACAGATTTTGTGTCCAGCCACCCTCTACACACTCATGCACACACATATATCAAACCACTTGTAAACTAAAGTAAACACAACCACAACCACAAAAACTTTAAAAACTGAAAGCTAAGGGCTCAAATAACTTATTACAACCCATGTGCATAACCAAATACATATAAATCTCCTTTGATCAAAAACTTAAAAACAACTAACCACAAAAGATGGGGGTTTTTCGGTTTATACCTTAGAGTGCATTGATCCAAGCACAACCGGGCCAAGGGTGGCTGTCAAGGCTCCATAGAAAACAAAGAGGGTTGAGGGATCATTTGTGGTAGAATGAGAACACAAGGAAAACAAAAAGTTTCTCTTAATATCCAGCCAAGATGAAAAATTTACACCATAGAAAAAATTTCGGTTTTAGGGTCTTACCGAAACTATCTTGGAAGAGTGCACCTCTAACAACTTGTGTGGCCAAGCTTTTGTGTGAAAGTTATGTGAAAATATGGGTGGTTTAGGGGCTGAAGAGGGGTCGGATTTTCTGAAGAGAAAGGGGAGAGAAAGCTGTATTTTTCTTGAGTGTTTTTGTGAGCAATTGGAAAAAGTGAAACCTAAGGGTGGTTGCACCTTTTTATAGGCAACTCAAAGCAACTTTGCTTAACTCTAAGCCCTCTTAATTAAGCCATAATTTAGCTCAATTGGGGGACAAAAATCTGTGCTGCAGCCCTTGAAATTTCGGAGCCATGATGGAGGGTGAAAGGGAGCAAGTTTGCATTAAATGGTCATGGTCCTCTTGTCCTTAAAACCCCATTTTTTTAATCTAAAAACTCCAACACATCCCTTGATTTAGGGGATCACTTTCAGCTGGTTTTGCAGCTGGTTTTGCAGCTGTTTTCCTAACCAAAGGGGGCATGGTTTGGTTGGAGTAAAAGTCCAACCGAATCGGTTCTGTGCAGTCTAGTTTTCTACTGCGTTTTTCAGCCCTTTCTCGGCAGTGTTCTAATTTTCATCCAAAAATTGGATTTTCTGAATTTGATTTTTGTACTGATGATTTCTAATTGTTTTATACTGTCTAAGAGCCCATTATATACCAAATCACTATTCATTCCTATACTGCGGTAGTGTCTACACTGTGTTGTCCTTTTGCACGCAAACCGAGGCGTTCCTAGGCGAAATTTCAGACATAGTCTCTCTTGACTAATTCGGACGTTCTGATTTCAATTTTATCAGTCATATGTCCGTCTGAGGTCGTCTAGACCAGTTTTCAGGATCTGTGAGGTCCCACCTCAAAAAACGTGTCAGGTGTCCGTTTGACTAATTTGAGCGTCCTGAGTCTAGATATATCAGTTTTAAGTCAAACTAAGGCCGTCTTGGCCAGTAACTTGACACTGCATCTTGCATTATTCACTATTCACTATTCATGGTTCACTGTTCTCTGTTCTAACTGACTAGTCCGAGTGTTCTGACTTCGATTTTGTCAATCTCTGGGTGAGAAGAGGTCATCCAGACCATTTTCTCGATACTGTACCCTACTAGGGAGATTCTCGTTATTGTGCTCAGACGTTTGGTCCGAGTATTTCAGTGATCTGCTCACCAGTCTTGTGTTAGGAAATGGTCATCCGGACTAGTTTCATGACACTGTGTATCTTATACACTTATACACATAACAGGGTAGACCGGGTTCTCTGTCGGTTACCCCTTTTCACTGTATGAATAGTAATAAACAGTACTGCACCTGTTTAGTCTATTCAACTGGAATTTATGCTACATTTATCAACTTAATTACTCATTTCATAGTAATTAGGTTTCACGCATTATGAGAGTCTTCAAATTGGCTCTCTGTTCAGTACACGACCTTCTACAAGGGTTCTAACACGGGCGTGTATGGCTTGAGCACGGGCGTGTACTAGCTTGGCTTTCTCAACACGACCGTGTCTTGGACCATGCTCACTTACCCGAGTGGTACACGGCCACTTACACAGCCGTGTACCTGACCATATAAAACTACACGGCCATGTTAACTCACACGGCCTCTCTCATAAAACAATCCGATCAGTACACGGTTTCTTACACGACCATGTACCTGACCGTGTTCGATGTATTTAGACTAAAAACGCATCAAATTATTCCTTAGCTTCTCATTGAATAATTTACTGAGTTACAAGGACGGGGTGGTCCTTACAACCTACCCCCCTTACAAAATTTTCGTCCTCGAAAATTAGAATAAATCCGGGAAGTCTCTCTTCATGTCCTCTTCCCTTTCCCATGTAGCTTCTTCTATGTTATGATTCCGCCACAGCACTTTCACAAGCGGGATCACTTTATTCCTGAGGACTTTGCTCTCCTTAGCTAAAATCTGCACTGGTCTTTCCTCAAATGTCAGGTCGGCGTGTACTTCAACAGGCTCTTGACTCAGTATGTGGGAACTATCAGGCACGTATTTCTTCAGCATCGAGACGTGAAAAACGTTATGCACAAATGCTAACTCGGGAGGGAGCGCTAACCTGTAGGCTACCTTCCCAATTCTTTCGAGGATCTCGAAGGGTCCTATATATCGAGGGCTGAGCTTCCCTTTCTTCCCAAAGCGCATCACCCCTTTCATGGGTGCTACCTTGAGGAAAACTGAATCTCCTTCCTGAAACTCGAGAGGTCTGCGTCGTTTATCAGCGTAACTCTTCTGACGACTATGAGCTATCTCCAGTCTCTCCCGTATAATCTTCACGTCTTCTGTTGTACTTTTGACGAAGTCCGTGCTAGTGAGCTGTTTCTCTCCAGTCTCATGCCAGTGGATCGGAGATCTACATTTCCTTCCATAGAGTGCCTCGTATGGTGCCATTCCGATCGAGGAATGGTAGCTGTTGTTGTACGAGAACTCTATTAGTGGCAGCTTTTGGTCCCAATTCCCCTTGAAGTCTAGGGCACACGCTCTCAACATATCTTCCAACGTTTGTATTGTCCTTTCTGACTGACCGTCTGTTTGAGGGTGGAAAGCTGTGCTGAACTTCAACTTAGTCCCCATTGAAGCTTGGACGCTCTGCCAAAACCTTGAAGTTAAGCGCCCATCACGATCTGAAATTATTGACTTAGGTACACCGTGCAGTCTTACTATCTGGGCCACGTACATTTCTGCTAGCCTCTCCACTGAGTAGCTCAACTTCATGGCTAAGAATCGAGCTGATTTCGTCAGTCGGTCCACAATTACCCAGATGGCGTCGTTTCCACTGGATGTTCTGGGCAGTCCGACCACGAAGTCCATTGTAATTTGTTCCCATTTCCACTCAGGAAGCTCGATTTTCTGCAGTTCTCCTCCAGGTCGTTGATGTTCTACTTTAATTTTTTGACATGTAAGGCACTTTGCGACAAATTCAGCGACATCACCCTTCATCTTAGGCCACCAAAAAATGTCTTTCAAGTCTTTGTATAGCTTGTTTGCCCCTGGATGAACTGAGTACGGTGTGTCATGGGCTTCTGAAAGGATCCTTTTCCTGAGTTCTTCATCCTTCGGAACGCACACTTTACCTCTAAAATATAGTATGCCCTCCTTAGAGACTTGGAATTCTGACTTCCGGTCCTCCATTGCCTCCTTCTTGTGCTTGTTCAGGGTTAAATCGAGGTCTTGGCCGGCCTTGATTTCTTCTAGGAGTGTTGATTGGAGGGTCATTTCAGACAACTTCCCTGTTAGAATCTCGATTTCGCCATTACATAGCTCCTTCTGTAGGGCTTTTGGCAAGGCATTGATAGCCATAAGCGATGAAGAGTACTTCCTACTGAGTGCATCGGCCACCTTGTTGGCTTTCCCTGGGTGATACAGGATCTCGCAGTCGTAATCCTTCACCAATTCTAGCCATCTTCGCTGCCTCATGTTGAGCTCCTTCTGTGTGAAGATGTATTTGAGGCTTTGGTGGTCCGTATAAATCTCACACTTGACGCCGTATAGATAATGCCTCCATATTTTCAGTGCAAACACGACCGCTGCTAGCTCTAGGTCATGAGTCGGATAATTCCTCTCGTGGTTCTTAAGTTGTCGTGAGGCATAAGCGACTACTTTCCCATTCTGCATCAGTACGGCTCCTAGTCCGGTCTTAGATGCATCACTGTAGATTACAAAATTCCCCTGTCCAGCGTCTGGTATAGTCAGGATCGGAGCGCTCGTGAGTCTGTGTTTTAGCTCCTGGAAGCTTTTCTCGCATCTATCCGTCCACTCATACTTCTTCTCCTTCTTAGTGAGTGCTGTGAGTGGTGCGGCTAACTTCGAGAACCCTTCTACGAAACGTCTGTAATAGCCTGCTAGGCCTAGGAAACTGCGAATCTCCGTTACGTTCTTCGGAGTCGGCCATTCGCTGACTGCTTCGACTTTCACTGGGTCTACTGATACTCCGTCTTTGGAGACCACGTGACCAAGAAAATGGACCTTTTCCAGCCAAAACTCGCACTTGGAGAATTTGGCGTATAGCTGGTGCTCCTTTAGCTTGAGTAGAATAGCTTTCAGATGCTCCTCATGTTCCTCCCTTGTCTTAGAATACACAAGTATGTCATCGATAAACACAATGACAAACTTGTCTAAGAACTCCTTGAACACTCTATTCATCAGATCCATGAAGGCTGCAGGGGCATTCGTTAGTCCGAATGACATAACGAGGAACTCGTAGTGTCCATATCGTGTACGAAAGGCTGTCTTGGGTATGTCTGCACCTCTAATCCGTAGTTGGTGATACCCGGAACGTAGGTCGATTTTTGAGAACACTGCAACGTCTCGGAGCTGGTCAAACAGATCGTCGATTCGTGGCAACGGATACTTGTTCTTTATAGTGACCTTGTTCAGCTCCCTGTAATCGATGCACATCCTTAATGTTCCATCCTTCTTCTTCACGAATAAAACTGGTGCTCCCCACGGTGAACAGCTCTGTCGAATGAAGCCCTTGTCCATTAGATCCTTCAACTGGGCCTGGAGTTCCTTTAACTCTACCGGGGCCATTCTATATGGGGCCTTGGAGATGGGGGCTGATCCTGGTAACAGCTCGATCTCGAATGATATCTCCCTTTCTGGCGGAAGTCCTGGCAGATCCTCTGGGAATACTTCTATGAATTCTCTGACCATTGGGACATCTTCAGGCCTTATCTCCGCTTTATGGTTGCTGTCTACCATGTGTGCTAGGAAACTGACGCATCCACTGGATAGAAGTTTGTGAGCCCTTATAGCGGATATTATTATCTTCGGCTGCTTTAACGATAGCCCTTTGTAGATAAACTTCTTGTTCCCGTTCAGCTCGAAGGTAACCTCTCGTCTTCGACAGTCTATTATGGCACTGTACTTAGCGAGGAAGTCCATTCCCACGATTACGTCGTAGTCGCACATGTCGATGACGATTAGATCTATACTTAGCTCGTACCCACTGATAACTACTGGTACATGTCTTGCCCAATAGCTAGACAATAAAACTTCCCCGGAGGGAAGGGCAGTTCGGAAAGTTTGGTTCATCTTGTCTATGTTCTGACCTAGTTCTCTAGCAAACTTTGATGACATAAAGGAATGCGTAGCTCCAGAATCAAATAATACTAATGCAGTGGAGTTGGCAACAGAAAGCTGACCTGTCACCACGGTTGAGGTCCCAGCTTCTGCATCCTCCCTTGTAAAGGCATAAATTCTCCCCTGCATCTCTGGAGCTTCCAGTCTACCTTGAGTGATGGGTGTACCTTCAATTCTGGCTTGGGCGGTATGTAGTTGGCCGCTACTGGCACGGGCTTGGCCCTGCTGATTCTGAGGGTTTGAGCGGCATTGCTTAGCGAAGTGGCCTTCCTTACCACAGATGTAGCAACCGTTAGTGCCTAAGCGGCACTCCCCTAGGTGGTTTTTCCCGCACTTCAGGCAAGGAGGGTGCTGACTGCCATTTCCTCCCCGATTGTTCTTCTTCTGGGGAAAATTTCTCTGTTGCCCTTGGTTATTCTGGCTTCCTCTCCTCTTGTTGTTATGGGACTGTCGGTTACTCTGACTGTTTCCCATATTCTGACCCTTATGTTGTGAATCGGGGTTCGGTCTTCCCCTGTTGGGTCTGGCCAGTGTCTTCTCCTCTCTCTTGGCCTTGAAGATCTGTGCTTTCCTCTCCCTATCTTGGGCCAACCAGTATTCGGCCCTGATGGCTCGACTAACACACTCAGCTACCGTTGTTGGTCCGTGGCTTCCACCACATACTTGGATGGTAATGTCGGTTCTAAACATCTTCAGCATCCTTCTGACCCTTTCCTTTTCGGTTGGCACCAGGTCGGGGCATAGTCGAGCTAGCTGCTCGAACTTGCGGACAGCTTCCATTACAGTCATACTACCTTGGCGTAGATTGTTGAACTCATCTTGTTGTGCTACTAAGGCTTCATCATTGAAATACATTTCTCTGAACTCCATAATGAAGTCTGCCCAGTTCATTGCATTAATGTCTCTCCTAATAGCCACTGTTTTCCACCACTGTCGTGCTTCTTTCCGTAGGGCAAGGGATGCACATAGTACCTTTTCCCTCTCAGTTAGCCCTACAAGGTCTAGGATGACTTGGATGTCAGTTAGCCAGTCATCTGCCTCGATAGGGTTAGTTGTCCCCTCAAACTCTGGCGCCTTCAGACGTCGAAATCGCTCGTATAAGTCACCATCTCTTGAGACTGGTAAGGGAACATCTGCTGCTGCAGGAGCAACCGCAACTGGTGATGCTGGAGCTGTCTGGACTGATGGGGCTACTGGGTCGGCTTGGGCTGGCACCTCTACGGGTTGTGGTGTATGAGATTGTTGGTTGACTTGCTCCTTGAGCTGAGCAAGCTCTTGTTGTTGGTTCATCATCATCTCCTGCATGGCTGTGAGCCGTGCCATTAACTCATCTTCTCGAGTGGCTTGATTAGTCTGAGCTCTTGTTCTTGTCATTTCTTCTGATGTAACCCTATCACACAACGGGAAAAAGAACTATAAGTTTTGCTTTTATCACACTTTGTACTTGGGAATCGTATCACCTATCATCTTAATGATTTTATTCAATCATCATGAATATAAGTATACATATTATATCTTTCCTTTCTTTTTCTTTACTGTGATGTTCACTACGATTTGTATCTTAACTTATCGTATTGAAACATCTTCTAAGTGCTAGGACCTATCTCGCACATACTGTCACACTATACTCATGTGTGAAAAAAAAAAAAAAAAAAAAACATATCTGAGCCCTTGGACAATGGTGTTGCTTTTCATATATCATAAGAAAGTACATAACTTTGGGTTGTTGGGAGTGATACACACTTCCCAAGATACGGTCTCAACAAGTACATTAACTTAGGTCTAGCGAGGAAAGCTACTGCTTCCTTCTATACACATATACATAGCTTAGACAAAACTACCGAGGTAGAGTGCAGTTACTCTGACGTGATCACTGATTCTGGATCGGACATCTCTTCGCCGTCACTTTCATCGAGGGGGAATTCGTCTGGATCCTCCTCGTCCTCTGAGTCTGAACTGACCTCATCATCACTAGCGATAATGACTTGAGGTTCCGGCTCATACTCCTCCATCTCCTCGTCATCATTGGAGAAATAGGGGATGTCATCATCATCCTCTGGTTCCTCAAAGCGGTACTCAGCCAATGGTATAGCTGGAATAGGGTCCTCCTCATGAGCGACAAGATTAGCAGCATTATGTGCCCGCTCGTAGTTCCTAACGTTGACCGCATCGACTTCGGCATACTCTATCTCTTGAAGGAAACGCCTTAAATCTTGATGTGGTGGAGGGTAGGGGACAAGTTCCCTAACGTCCCTGGGTACCCCTCTCCAAACTAGCTCAGCTACTTCTCGAAAAGAGCGGTCGAAGGGAATGTAGGGTAGCATCGCATCCTTAAACCTCCGACAATAATGCGCCATGGTCTCTCCTTCATCGACATCCCACATACCTGAGAGGACGTCGTACCTCCTCTCGTGCATGTCTCTCCATGTGCCGAAATTCCTATTTGGACCATAGAGTTTCTCGAATACGGGTGGTGCAAACATGGCATGGAGTTCCTGGCAGAAAGTGGCCCAATCTGGCACTGGTTTTCCATCCCTTCGCTGGTCCAGCCACCAAGCCAACGCTGGTCCATCTAACTTGCTGCTTGCTAGCTCCACTTGCAGGTGAGGTAGGGCATGGCAGGTACGAAAGGCTACCTCCACCTGCTGAACCCATCTCAACAGATTGTAAGGCCTATGCTGACCATCGAACATATCTAAGTCCATTTCGGCGAAGGCATCACTTATTGCCCTATCGTCGTCTTGGTGTTGAGGGTCCACCGGTGCAGCCATATCTCCTATTACAATATGGATGTTAACTTATATACTGATACTGAAGGATAATTAAACTAACTTACTTGGACAGATGAGGCAGGCGTGCAGCGATGTGAGGTAGGGTGGCAGGAAACCGCTCTGATACCAACTGTGACGCCCCGTGCCCTAGGCGGCCCGGACCATCACTGTAAAACTACTGTTTCTTTACTTTTACTTATACTTTCTTGTAATTGAATATTGCTTACTTAAAATATCTTTAATAGGTTACCCTAATTTTAGAAGAAATTTTTTTTTTTTTTTTTTTTTGCAAACGTATTTACTATTCATGCACATGTACTATTAAAAGCAGAATTTGAAACATAATAATAATCTTGCAAACATACTTATACTGTTCATTTTGTGAAATAGTATTTTTGAATAGTATCAATCAGCTGCTATTCGAAAATACTATTCAACTATTACTACTCAAAAATATTGTGTAAGCATTACTATTCAGAAATACCATTTAACGATTACTATTTAAAAGTACCATCTACTGGTACTGTACTGTTACTGTTCAAAATACTGTTTACTTAAACTGTGCGGAAGTTAAACTTGTATGGTGTCCATAACCTCGCCTCACATCCGCCTCCGCCGCCGTCATTGCCCATCGTGGCTTATGCCATAGGACGCTTACCTACAGCATGAACACACTCCGTGAGCTTTAAGCCCAGTAAGTACAACATGTTAACCGCAAAACATGTTTAAACATAATACATACTTAAAACGCATAAGCATGCAAGATAGTCACATATAACACTTAGCATATACCATATCATCACATATCATGTCATAGCATACAAACTTTATATACCATATGCATACAGATTACTTCATGTAAAAGCATGTATCTTACTGTAGCTGAAAGCATAGCGAACTAATGCGGACAGTGAACTATGCATGATCCGGTTATGTTCATTTATGCTTTAGTACTCTTTTCTTTCTCTTGTCTATTTAGGGCCCATGTGTCAGTACCGTGTGCGCGCAGACCAACGGTAACGCCCGAGGTCAACTAATGCCGAAGAGCCATCAACTGTTGCTCAACTTTTGGCCTTAACTTTCTTTAACTGGAAACCCCTTCAACTGAAGGAGCCGGTACGGCACACCTATTTATTTCCATCTTGTTTAACTGTTCTAGCCATATGCTTCTCTAAGCTATCCCCAATCCTATATGGTAGGGATCTATGGCTTCTAACTTGTTCTTTCATCAATCTACTCGATTGTGAAACTATATACTCTTATGTATGCTGTGCAACATCGTGTGCATGTAAGGCATACTTAACATACTGTAAAACGATCATTTTAACATCATTTTATTCATGCTGCAGGCGGAGTTATACTTACCTAATTGCAAGCACTTGTATTCGCACCTTTAGAAATTTGCAGGTTACTACCTGTCATCAATAACGTCTCTCGTTAATACCTTCTCTAAGTCACCAATACTGTTAGTGACTAAAGTAGATAATTACTTGATACCGATTGCCGTCGGCACTACTTACTCTCTATCTCAAGAGTTAACTTATTCGTATATGGTTAATTAACTTATGGCCCCATAAATTAACTACCACGTCCTTAGGCTACTTTTGCCTATACTCGTCTTTCATGTGGTACCGGGGTCCCTCGGTACCCTATTGGCCTATCTGGGAATTTGGTGTCTAATTTCCGTCACGTTTGATTAACTGTCTTCTTGACAGTTAAATCAACATTCCTCACAATGTTGCTCTGAACACGGTGCTTCACTGATTTACCGATCAGTCAACTGACCGGTTACCTCACGTTTTTGGCAACTAGGTAGCCTATCAGGCTACTATGTGTAGGCTTGGTATAGTAACCGTTCGGGTTACTTTGCTTGTTTGGGTGTGGTAGCCTATCGGGCTACCTTGCATTATGGTGTCGTAGCCGACTAGGCTACCTCTACCATATCTTACTAAAAACGTCCCTTGTTCTTTGTGAAATTCCTTTGAAAACTTTGTTCAAATCTAGAAATTCTTACAAGAGGATTTTTCATTTTGAAAGGGGTATGGTGTCCCCACATTTTTTTGAAAGCAAAGTGTTTAAAATGGTTTGAAAGGGGTATGGTGTCCCCACATTTTTGAAAACGAGTCTCACCTCGCCCCGTTGGAGGATGAGGGTGTTTTTGTTGAAATCATTTCTAAGTCATTTAAAGGGAACACATTGTAAATGTGCTAAAAAATGTGATGTTGGACCACTTTTGAAAATAATTTGAAACTTGTTCGAAATGACTTTGTTTGAGAAATCAGCGTTCATGAAACTTTTCGTCCTCGACAAAATGAACAATTCTTGTGTTCATTTCGGAGCCTAATTCTAACTCTAACGGCTCCTAAATTCATCAAACCCGTGGCCTTTGTGCCCAGTTTTTATAAAAGTTCCAGTTTTACGCACTTTTGAATACAGGTCTGTTTGGGGCCTGAAACGGCCGAATTTTTGAAACCCACGCGAGTCAGTTTCAAGGTTTCGTCGAGATCTAAAACTTTTGTGTTTTGACCAAATTCTGGTTCGGCCTCTAAAAGGGTCATTTTAATAAAAATCTAAGACTGTTCATTTGGTCCGGATTTGTTACTCCCAGTTTTGGACACCGAACCAAAACTAGCCGAAAAGCCTATCGTAGGTTCATTTTTTGCCAATGGCTATTTGACGTAAAAACGACCGTATCAAAATTTCCTTAAAACTTTATGTTTTACCAAATCCCAGATTCGGACCCTAAGTGGGTCAAACTGGCCAAAATCCGTGGCTGATCCTGGGGACAGATTTTGTGTCCAGCCACCCTCTACACACTCATGCACACACATATATCAAACCACTTGTAAACTAAAGTAAACACAACCACAACCACAAAAACTTTAAAAACTGAAAGCTAAGGGCTCAAATAACTTATTACAACCCATGTGCATAACCAAATACATATAAATCTCCTTTGATCAAAAACTTAAAAACAACTAACCACAAAAGATGGGGGTTTTTCGGTTTATACCTTAGAGTGCATTGATCCAAGCACAACCGGGCCAAGGGTGGCTGTCAAGGCTCCATAGAAAACAAAGAGGGTTGAGGGATCATTTGTGGTAGAATGAGAACACAAGGAAAACAAAAAGTTTCTCTTAATATCCAGCCAAGATGAAAAATTTACACCATAGAAAAAATTTCGGTTTTAGGGTCTTACCGAAACTATCTTGGAAGAGTGCACCTCTAACAACTTGTGTGGCCAAGCTTTTGTGTGAAAGTTATGTGAAAATATGGGTGGTTTAGGGGCTGAAGAGGGGTCGGATTTTCTGAAGAGAAAGGGGAGAGAAAGCTGTATTTTTCTTGAGTGTTTTTGTGAGCAATTGGAAAAAGTGAAACCTAAGGGTGGTTGCACCTTTTTATAGGCAACTCAAAGCAACTTTGCTTAACTCTAAGCCCTCTTAATTAAGCCATAATTTAGCTCAATTGGGGGACAAAAATCTGTGCTGCAGCCCTTGAAATTTCGGAGCCATGATGGAGGGTGAAAGGGAGCAAGTTTGCATTAAATGGTCATGGTCCTCTTGTCCTTAAAACCCCATTTTTTTAATCTAAAAACTCCAACACATCCCTTGATTTAGGGGATCACTTTCAGCTGGTTTTGCAGCTGGTTTTGCAGCTGTTTTCCTAACCAAAGGGGGCATGGTTTGGTTGGAGTAAAAGTCCAACCGAATCGGTTCTGTGCAGTCTAGTTTTCTACTGCGTTTTTCAGCCCTTTCTCGGCAGTGTTCTAATTTTCATCCAAAAATTGGATTTTCTGAATTTGATTTTTGTACTGATGATTTCTAATTGTTTTATACTGTCTAAGAGCCCATTATATACCAAATCACTATTCATTCCTATACTGCGGTAGTGTCTACACTGTGTTGTCCTTTTGCACGCAAACCGAGGCGTTCCTAGGCGAAATTTCAGACATAGTCTCTCTTGACTAATTCGGACGTTCTGATTTCAATTTTATCAGTCATATGTCCGTCTGAGGTCGTCTAGACCAGTTTTCAGGATCTGTGAGGTCCCACCTCAAAAAACGTGTCAGGTGTCCGTTTGACTAATTTGAGCGTCCTGAGTCTAGATATATCAGTTTTAAGTCAAACTAAGGCCGTCTTGGCCAGTAACTTGACACTGCATCTTGCATTATTCACTATTCACTATTCATGGTTCACTGTTCTCTGTTCTAACTGACTAGTCCGAGTGTTCTGACTTCGATTTTGTCAATCTCTGGGTGAGAAGAGGTCATCCAGACCATTTTCTCGATACTGTACCCTACTAGGGAGATTCTCGTTATTGTGCTCAGACGTTTGGTCCGAGTATTTCAGTGATCTGCTCACCAGTCTTGTGTTAGGAAATGGTCATCCGGACTAGTTTCATGACACTGTGTATCTTATACACTTATACACATAACAGGGTAGACCGGGTTCTCTGTCGGTTACCCCTTTTCACTGTATGAATAGTAATAAACAGTACTGCACCTGTTTAGTCTATTCAACTGGAATTTATGCTACATTTATCAACTTAATTACTCATTTCATAGTAATTAGGTTTCACGCATTATGAGAGTCTTCAAATTGGCTCTCTGTTCAGTACACGACCTTCTACAAGGGTTCTAACACGGGCGTGTATGGCTTGAGCACGGGCGTGTACTAGCTTGGCTTTCTCAACACGACCGTGTCTTGGACCATGCTCACTTACCCGAGTGGTACACGGCCACTTACACAGCCATGTACCTAACCATATAAAACTACACGGCCATGTTAACTCACACGGCCTCTCTCATAAAACAATCCGATCAGTACACGGTTTCTTACACGACCATGTACCTGACCGTGTTCGATGTATTTAGACTAAAAACGCATCAAATTATTCCTTAGCTTCTCATTGAATAATTTACTGAGTTACAAGGACGGGGTGGTCCTTACACTCAGTGTGGCTTATCTCCTTCGGATCACCCAGATCTCTAAGAACTTATTGTCATGTGATTTGTGCTATCATGTGATTTGTGCAACAATAAACCTGTTCACCTAAGAGTCTATGGTCTTAAGAAAATAGGAGTGGAAAAATCTCTATTTATAATATTGCATGAGGTGACTTTTGAATTTTGAATTGGACCAAGAAAAGATTTTTCTCTCTCCATTAAACCCCAAAACTAATTTCCACCAAGGGATAAATCTCCCTAAAGAATTAGGCTACCAAGTGTTAGAGGGATTCAAAATTCAAATAGAATTTGAAACAAGATTCTTCCTCTCTCACCAACCTAAAAAAAATTTGAAAATTTCAAGAGGATAATGTAGGAAAATAAATCGGTAAAAACGTATCAGAGTGGCACAACGGAACAATAAAAATTTTTAGATCGTTAAATATCTCATGATGCGATATATAATAAACCAACAACAATTAAAACTCATACCTCAAGGATGCCAATCTTGCAGGAGGAGAATGACCGGAGGGCTTCAACCAACTAGTCTTCTCTACTATTCTCCAATTCCCGAATGGCTGAGTGTGTGGGCACTCTGAACCTCGATCGGTATGCTAGCACTGCTAGTCTTCTTCCGACCACCCAGATCTCTAAAGAACTTATTATCACGATGAGCTGTGCAACAATAAGCTTGCTCACCTGAGAGTCTGTGGTCTAAGAGAACTGGAGTGGCAGGACCTCTATTTATAGACCTGCATGAGGTGATTCTCTGAATTCGAATTAGACTAGGAAAAGATATTATCCCTTATCCACAACCACAAAATAAGAATTTTCCATGGGAAAATCCCAACAATAAAATTCGGCCATTTAGGATAAATCCAATCCAAATCTAAACAAGATTTTAACTAGAATTTTATCTCCCTTTTTCAACCAAAAAATTCGAAAATTCCAAGGAGAAAATCTCCTAAAAAATTTGGCCACTTTTAGGATAAGGGAGAATCAAAATTCCACTAGGACTTCCAAGCTTGAATCTTATCTCATCCTTATCCAAAAGAACCGAATTTCCTTAGGAGATATGCTCCAAAATTTCGGCCACTTTCTGGGGAGGAGAGAATCCAAATTCAACTGGGATTGAAACTTGAATTTTTCCCTTGAACCTTATCCACAAAAATCAAAAATCCATTAAGGATAATCCGTAAAATTTTGTCCATCATTAGTTAGGATTTGGATTCAAAATTCAAGTAGGATTCTAACAAGATTATCCTCTCCATATCCAACTCAAATTCGAATTTCAAACCTTGTGGATTTACCACAACAAATTCGAATCCCACTTGAACTGTGATTCAAAATTTGAATTTCAAATTTTAAATTCGAATTTCAAATTCAAATTTCAAAATTCAAATTTCAAAATCCACAAAACAGTTGTGTTTCAAATTCTTGTTCTCATGGATAATTTTCTATAACTCCAATCCAATCTCAAATAAAATCATGGTAACTTTATTTGGAGTTCGAATAATTGTGTACTCTATTATCCAAAACAAAATCTGAATCCAACCAGAGAGAATCTTGTCTACCATCCTAATTCTATGTCATCACCATCCATGCATAATAAACTAGCCAATAGCATACACAAATCAATTTGCCAAACGTTAAGGAAGTATGTGGAGCTAGTAGAGGGACTAATTGGACATATATAATCGGGCTCCCGCAATTCTATATGATCATCATTCTTTACCGAACAACTCAATCATATGATCACTAATTTCAGAGTCACACCACTATAAACCTGAAACTGAACTCCCAATTATATACTGTATTACGTAAGCCTGTGACGAGCTACTATCCAATGACCTTGTCATATATGCAAAACCCTCGTATGATATCCATAATCAGCCTTAGGCTAAAGTCCGTTTAATCCTACTGATAAGGCTATCTTAAAGTTCCATTATACTACCGAATTAAGAAAATGATTATTCACTATATGTGAATTAGAAGTCATCCGCCCAGCAGACGACCCAAGGCCTTGTCCATTTTCACATTCAGTATAATGCCTTTAACAGGATACCCTTAACTCCTCATTAGAGCTATGATTCCGTTATCTATAAACGAACCCTTCATCGTATACAAGTCATGCACCCAACGAACCGGTCTATAAGCTTACTACCTCCGAGACGCTTTAGCCATTGGAACATCAAAGTGCATAAGTCATATACATGAAGTAGTTCATTTACTCAGGATTAAGGTTACTGCACAACGAACGTCAAAAGCAGATTCATCCACTCATAGCGGACTACGTAGATCAATCACGCTTTAGTCCCGGTCTAATGTGTCACCATAAAGCGACATATCTATGTCTCTACTTGGGAGTCTACGCTCCAGACAGTCAAGACAAACTGTCCCCACCATGGCTTTACACAACATAATAGTCTTAACATAAGTTAGATGCTCGGTCTAACCCCATAGACTACAGACCTTAGTTTAGACCGCTTACTTTAGAACATTATCTTCTCTTATACAAAAAGTCCATTGCATGCAATGTTCTAACAGTTTTAACACAAGCAATCAGTGAGCCATATTTGCTTACATTTACTTTAACATGTAAATAGTATAAGGACAAACAGCAAGGTAATGAATAACCTCTATATATAATTTTATTATCTAGTTCAAAATTAATACATCAAAATGTCTCTAATACTTAGGGCATTTCCTAACAATCTCCCACTTGCCCTAAGCCAGTAGATGTGTCATGTTACGCATCCCCATCACCTCTACATGTCTCTCAAAGCTTCTAGTTACCAAAGTCTTAGTAAAGGGATTAGCAATGTTGTCCTCAGACGTGATCTTACATACATCCACTTGTCCTGTCTCCACATGCCCTCTAATAATGTGATACCTCCGATCTATGTGTTTGGTCCTCTTGTGGTCCCTAGATTCCCTTGTGTTGGCAATAGCCCCAGTGTTATCACAGTAAAGTATGAAAGGCTTGTCAATACTCGAAATGACCTCAAGGTCTCTAAAGAACTTATGGAGCCAAACTTCTTCTTTAGATGCCTCAGCCGCAGCCATATACTCAGCCTCCATAGTAGAGTCAGCTGTGCAGCCCTGCTTCACACTCCTCCACACAATGGCGCCTCCTCCGAGCAAGAATACTGATCCAGATGTCGATTTCCTCGAATCCTTGCAAGTCTGGAAGTCTGAGTCCGTGTATCCTACGAGTGTTAGGTCCCCTCCAGAATACACGACCATATAATCCCTCGTTCTCTTAAGATACTTAAGTATATGCTTTACTACTTGCCAGTGCTTGGTTCCAGGATTCGCTTGATATCGACTCACCATACCTACTGCAAAAAATATGTCTGGGCGAGTGCAAAGCATAGCATACATAAAACTACCCACAACGGATGCATAAGGGACCTTACTCATACGCTCTCTTTCTTCCGATGTCTTGGGACAGTCATCCAATGAAAGAGTTAGACCAGCAATGGAAGGTTGTGAGCCTTTCTTTGCCTCTTGCATTGCATATTTGTCAATTATTTTATCTACATATGAAGCTTGGGGTAACGCTATCATCTTGTTCTTTCGATCTCTGAAGAGACGAATGCCTAGAACATAATTAGCTTCTCCCAAGTCCTTCATGTCAAACTGTTGGTGTAACCAAAGCTTGACCGATGATAAGTTCCCTACATCATTCCCAATGAGTAGTATATCATCGATATAGAGTATCAGAAAGACCACTTTTCCATCCTTAATATGTTTATAAACACAGGGTTCATCAACGTTTTACTCAAAACCAAATGTCTTAATTGCTTGATCAAACCTCTGGTTCCATGAGTGGGATGCTTGCTTTAATCCATAAATGGATCTAAGCAACTTGCAGACTTTCCTTTCTTGGCCTTTCGCTATGAACCCCTCGGGGTGTATCATGTAGATACACTCTTTAAGATGGCCATTCAAGAATGCCGTCTTGATATCTATTTACCAGATCTCGTAATCGAGAGCCGCAGCAATGGACAGAAGAATACGGATAGACTTCAGCATAGCAACAGGCGAAAAGGTTTCATCGTAATCGATTCCAGCCTTTTGCGTGTACCCCTTTGCAACCAGTCTAGCTTTGAAAGTTTCCACTCTCCCTTCCGCATCCTTCTTTCTTTTGTAGACCCATTTGCATCCAATGGGTTTTATCCCATCCAACAAATATACAAGATCCCAAACAGAGTTGGATTTCATAGAATCCATCTCATTATTCATAGCCTGTTTCTAAGATTTAGAATCAACATCATTTACAACTTCATCACAGGTGACCGGATCGTCCTCATGCTCATGAGCCTCGGCCTGGTATACCTCAGCATCGTACATGAAGAAATTAGGTTTTTTCGAAACCCTCCCACTACGACGAGGCTCCCTAAATTGTTGATCGTTTACAGGTCTTTCACCAGAACTCGGACTTGCGTCCAAGACCGAAATCTGTGGCGCAGTTCTTTCACCCGATAACTCCTCTAGCACCACTTTACTTCGAGGCTTAAAGTCATTCATGTGACTTTCCTCCAAGAATGTCGTATGGGTTGAAACAATGACGTTTTATTCTTTCGGGTTATAGAAGAGACCTCCTTTAGTTCCCTTTGGATACCCTACAAACATGCACAATTCTGATCTTGGTTCCAACTTCTTCGCATCCCCATCTAGTACATTCGTTGGGCAGCCCCATATTTTCATATGTCCAAGTGAGGGCTTCCTGCCACGCCACAATTCATACGGAGTTTTGGGAATTGATTTACTTGGAACCTGGTTCAGAATATAGCATGCCATTTGTAAAGCATATCCCCAAAACGATAATGGCATCGCTGAATAACTCATCATGGACCGTACCATATCTAACAAGGTCCTGTTTCTCCTTTCGGGCACACCATTCTGTTATGGAGTATCAGGTCAGTCAATTGGGATAATATCCCGTTCTCTACAAGATGTCCTAGAAATTCATCGGAGAGATATTCGCCACCTCGATCAGATCGAAGTGTCTTTATGGATTTATCCAATTGCTCTTCCACTTTCGCACGATACTCTTTGAACTTGTCAAAGGTTTCGCTCTTGCAGCGCATCAGATACACATATCCATACCTTGAGTAATCATCTATAAAAGAGACATAATACTCAAACCTTCATCGTGCTGTGACGTTCATGGGGCTATATACGTCATTATGCACAATTTCTAAGAGCTCCTAAGCCCTTGTACCCTTAGTTCCAAAAGACCTCTTAGTCATCTTACCCTCTAGACAAGACTCACATTGAGGAAGACGTACCTCCTCCAGAGATTCCAGAGGACCGTCTTTCACCAATTTTTGAATCCTATCCTAATTAATATGACCAAGTCTTAAATGCCAAAGATACGCCTTGTTAGAGTGAGAAACTTTCAACCTTTTAGAGTTATCTATTAATTCAGTGTCAAGCAGTGAGTACATCTTTGGTTTGATCAAATATAGGTTTCCATCCATCTATTCAGAACAGATAAAAGACTTATTTCTACGAATATCAACTATTTTACTAAAAAAAACTGAATAAGAATCCTTTATTAAACAAGCTACCGATATAAGGTTCCTCCTAAAATTAGGAACATAAAAACAGTCTTTCACTAAAATAAACCTAAATTGATCAAAGTAAAGGTAAACATCTCCCACTGCCTCAGCCACCACAAAGCTACCATCTCCAGTCCACAACGAAAGGCTCCTATCATGTAGACTTCTCGTTTCCACGAACCCTTGCATAGAAACACAAACATGATTAGTGGCGCCCGAATCAATAACCCAAGTGTCTTTCAATTCTTCCACCAAACACGCTTCTAAGAAATGAAGTTCCTTACCTTCCTTGCCCTTGGTAGCTAGGAATTCCCGACAAGCCTTCTTAAAGTGACCTACCTTCCCACAGTGGAAGCATTTGGACTTTTTAGGGTCTTTAGGCTTCTTGTTCTTCTTCTTCTTCTTCCCATCTGAGACAGGAGGATTAGAAGAACTAGAAGCTGCTTGCTTCTTATTTGGCCTCTTCCTCTTCCGTGAGGGATTGGAAGATTCCGTCAAATTGGCCTCTCCTTTAGGTCGGACCGCATCCTCATCCCTGATCATCCGCTCATAAGCCTGTAATTGCTTCATGAGCTCGGTTAGTCCTAACTCCTTTGTCGTCAGATTGTATACGGCCTTAAACCCCATAAAATCTTTAGACAGAGTCTTGAATACCATCTCGATCTGGGTATTATAGTCCAACTCAACACCATTCTCGGCAGCCTCAGCAAAGAATCCTATTAGAGTGATCATATGGTCCTTCACCGAAGCTCCTACCTTTTGCTTAGAGTTCATAATACTGGTTATAGCAGACTGTCGAGCCAATTTTTCTTGGCCTCCGAACATGTCCTCCAGATTGTCCATGATCTCCCTAGCATCTTGATAAGTCTCATGCTGCTTTTGTAAAGCACTCGTCATGCTAGCAAGGATGTAGCATCGAGCTATCTCATTAGATTCTCTCCAACAATTATAGGCAATCGGGATCTCCTCAAGTGGTGTGTCAGTTTTGGGCCCAGGTGGGCATGGTTTGTCCAGCACGAACTTCTGTCTCTTGCAGCTGAGAACTATTAATAGATTTCTTTTCCAATCTTTATAATTATCGTCATTCAGTTTATTTTCAATAAGTGTTGAAATGAGGGGTGTCGGTGACATTTTGAACTGAAATAAAATTATACTAGACATCATTACAAAGCCCAAGCAAATATACAGATAATTTAGCAAATAAAACATACAAGTATGTTCCTACATGAAACTTGAAAAACATGTAGCATCGCAACGGTAATTCTCAGCACCTATTGCCCCAAGCCACCGAGGGGTGGTCATAAAAACAAATAGCCGAAACATGGACCCCGTCTAATTAATATATGTTGCCTTAAATCCTCCAAGGTTAAGATATATATTAATAACCGCTTTTTTGGCCACTAGTTTAGTTAACAGAGCTTCTAAGGAAGGTTAATAACTAAACGAGTCTTGAGTGTATAACCATTGTTTACGTAGCCCGATCCACGTCCTACCAAGCCACCGATGGGTGGTCATGAATAGGATCGCACCCGAACACGTTTTCCACATAGGAGATCCAATCTAGTATACCGGCGGCGGTAAACACCTACCGAGGGGTGTGGTCAGGGCAGAACTGACGCGGGGCGTTACCATGCTTTCACATATGGATCAACAAGAGAGGCCGTGGGTTTTGTTTGAAACCCTCTCCCACTCAATATTTTGAAAAACATGCAAGTTTTGACAAATTATGTATGATCAATATAGTATGAGCGGCACTCACCTATCTTATATGACATGTTATCAAATATGCATATAAAACATCCATCAAAACATATTTATATATCCATGACATATCACAGAAAAAATAATTGACAGAACAACCAAGTCATGGTTCCATCCTAGAACAAAGAAAATAAAGATTACAAAATTCCATCCAAAGCATTCTTTGGGTCTTGAATTTTGTTCCGTCTTCTTGTATCCATCTTTATGTAGCCTCTCTATTTATTTCTCATCCCAAGAATCATTTAAAATTTAAATCTCCAAAAATTTAAATTTCAAATTCAAATTCTAAATTCGAATATCAAATCTAAATTTTAAACAATTTTAAACATCATGTGTAACAATATGTAATTTCAAATTTTCAACTGCATATTTTTAAACATGATTTAAAATTAAATCTCAAATTTAAAAATCAAAATTTTTTGATTTTTGAACCGTCGCACCACCGCCCCCGGAAGAGGCAGCCATCGTGGGCAGCCACCGGCCCCGGGGGGGCTGGCAGCCCACGGCCTCCCATGTGCAGCCATGCCGGGCTACAGGCCAAACCTGCAGTGCCAGGCTGCACGCCCAGGCTCCGGCCAGCCTTGGTTAGGCCACGACCACCCTCGGCTGCAGGCCAAGCCTGCGGCTGTGCGTGGTTATGGCATGCACAGGGGCTGTCGCAGCCCCATCCTGCCCAAGGGCAGGGGCTGCAGCCCCACCAAGGTCTATTGGCCTATCCCGAGGAGTCGTGTCTCGATTTTTGTGCCATATTCCAATTTACCTATTAGGATCTCCAAAAATTAATTTGAATCCCAATTAAATTGAAATTTTCCACACAATCAAAATTTCAAACTTTAAATCAAATTTAACTTTTGGGAAAAATAAATTACGGTCTTCAATCTTCAATCTCCTCCAAGAATAATTACATAAAAATTCGAAAATCGTTTCCGGTGTACAAAATTCTAACCATAATAATTCTAAGAGACAAAAAATAAAATCCAAGGGAAAATTACAGTCTTAATAAACTACTCCCATGGTTACATAAAAAATCCTAGATATAATTTTTCTAAATTCTAAGGAACCATAACCGTCATAAACAAGCATGCTTATAATAATTCAAAAAATTAAAATAACCACATACTTTATACATAATCCATGATAACAACATAAAGGAACCCTAGAATGCCACTCTCTAAATATCAAATCCATACATAAATAAAAAGACTAAGTAATTGTCTAATTTATGTATATGGCATAGTCATGAGATGGCTCTGATACCAATTGTAGGAAAATAAATAAGTAAAAACATATCAGAGTGGCGCAGCGGAACAATAAAAATTATTAGATCATTAAATATCTCATGATGCCATATACAATAAACCAACAACAATTAAAACTCATACCTCATGGACGCCAATCTTGCAGGAGGAGAATGACCGGAGGGCTTCAACCAAATAGCCTTCTCTACTATTCTCCAATTCCCGAATGGCTGAGTGTGTGGGCACTCTGAACCTCGATCGGTATGCTAGCACTGCTAGTCTTCTTCCGACCACCCAGATCTCTAAAGAACTTATTGTCACGATGAGCTGTGCAACAATAAGCCTGCTCACCTGAGAGTCTGTGGTCTAAGAGAACTGGAGTGGCAGGACCTCTATTTATAGACCTACATGAGGTGATTCTCTGAATTCGAATTGGACTAGGAAAAGATATTCTCCCTTATCCACAACCATAAAATCTGAATTTTCCATGGGAAAATCCCAACAATAAAATTCAGCCATTTAGGATAAATCCAATGCAAATCTAAACAAGATTTTAACTAGAATTTTATCTCCCTTTTTCAACCAAAAAATCCGAAATTTCCAAGGAGAAAATCTCCTAAAAAATTTGGCCACTTTTAGGATAAGGGAGAATCAAAAATCCACTAGCATTTTCGAGCTTGAATCTTATCTCATCCTTATCCAAAATAACCGAATTTCCTTAGGAGATATGCTCCAAAATTTCGGCCACTTTCTGGGGAGGAGAGAATCCAAATTCAATTAGGATTGAAACTTGAATTTTTCCCTTGAACCTTATCCACAAAAACCGAAAATCCATTGAGGATAATCCTCAAAATTTCATCCATCATTAGTTAGGATTTGGATTCAAAATTCAAGTAGAATTCTAACAAGATTATCCTCTCCATATCCAACTCAAATTCGAATTTCAAACCTTGTGGATTTACCACAACAAATTCGAATCCCACTTGGACTGTGATTCAAAATTTGAATTTCAAATTTTAAATTCGAATTTCAAATTCAAATTTCAAATTTCAAATTTAAATTTCAAATTCAAATTTCAAATTCGAATTTCAAATTCAAATTTCAAATTCAAAATTCAAAATTCAAATTTCAAATTTCAAAATCCGCAAAACAGTTGTGTTTCAAATTCTTGTTCTCATGGATAATTTTCTACAACTCCAATCCAATCTCAAATAAAATCATGGCAACTTTATTTGGAGTTTGAATAATTGTGTACTCTATTATCCAAAACAAAATCTGAATCCAACCGGAGAGAATCTTGTCTACCATCCTCATCACCATCCATGCATAATAAACTAGCCAATAGCATACACAAATCAATTTGCCAAACGTTAAGAAATTATGTGGAGCTAGTAGAGGGACTAATTGGACATATATAATCGGGCTCCTGCAATTCCATATGATCATCATTCTTTACCGAACAACTCAATCATATGATCACTAATTTCAGAGTCACACCACTATAAACCTGAAACTGAACTCCCAATTATATACCGTATTACGTAAGCCTGTGACGAGCTACTATCCAATGACCTTGTCATATATGTAAAACCCTCATATGATATCCATAATCAGCCTTAGATTAAAGTCCGTTTAATCCTACTGATCAGGCTATCTTAAAGTTCCATTATACTACCGAATTAAGAAAATGATTATTCACTGTATGTGAATCAGAAGTCATCCGCCCAGTAGACGACCTAAGGCCTTGTCCATTTTCACATTCAGTATAATGCCTTTACGAGGATACCCTTAACTCCTCATTAGAGCTATGATTCCGTTATCTATAAACGAACCATTCATCGTATACAAGTCATGCACCCAACGAACCGGTCTATAAGCTTACTACCTTTGAGACGCTTTAGCCATTGGAACATCAAAGTACATAAGTCATATACATGAAGTAGTTCATTTACCCAGGATTAAGGTTACTGCACAACGAACGTCAAAAGCAGATTGATCCACTCATAGCGGACTACGTAGATCAATCACGCTTTAGTCCCGGTCTAATATGTCACCACAAAGCAACATATCTATGTCTCTACTTAGGAGTCTACGCTCTAGACAGTCAAGACAAACTATCCCCACCATGGCTTTACATAACATAATAATCTTAACATGAGTTAGATGCTCGGTCTAACTCCATAGACTACAGACCTTAGTTTAGACCGCTTACTTTAGAACATTATCTTCTCGCATATAAAAAGTCCATTACATGCAATGTTCTAACAGTTTTAACACAAGCAGTCAGTGAGCCATATTTGCTTACATTTACTTTAACATGTAAATAGTATAAGGACAAACAGCAATGTAATGAATAACCTCTATATATAATTTTATTATCCAGTTCAAAATGAATACATTAAAATGTCTCTAATACTTAGGGCATTTCCTAACAGATAAGCCCTTTTTTAATTTGATTTTTACAAGGAAGGAAAATTCAAAATTCAAACAGGATTTTAACAAGATTTTTTTGTCCCTTATCCACTTAGAAAAACCGATTCTCCATGTGGATTTATCCACGATAAAATTCGACCTCTCCAAGGATTTGTGATTAAAAATTTGATTTAAATTTTAAACTTCACAAATCTTTGATTTTTATCCACATGGATAATTTTATTTGAAATTTAAATAATTGTATAATCTTTTATCTAAAACAAAATTCAAATTAGGAGAAAATATTGTCTTCCACCCTTATCCAAAAACATGCCACCTATAATTGTGCAAGGATAATTTTTTGTTTAATTCAAATTCAAATAAAATAGTCTTTTAAATTTTAAATATTTACTTTAAGATAAGATTTTCAAAATTCAAATTAATTGCATATTTGAATTTTAAATTCAAATACAATTAATTTAAATTTCAAATCTTATTTTTCAAAACAATTATTAATTAAATATTTATCCATTTATTGAATAATACAAAATTATACTATAGATTTAGACAACTTACTCTAGAACGTTGTCTTCTCGCATACAAAAGATCATTGTATGCAACATTCTAACAGTTTAATACAAGCAGCCAATGAGCTATATTTGCTTACATTTACTTTAACATGTAAATAGATTGAAGACTAATAACAATGTAATGAATAACCTCTAAAATATTTTATTAATCTGTGATAACCGAGAAATCTACGTTCTCGAAAATACTTTGTACAAATATGTAAATAAATGTACATTACAGTGATACAGATTACAGAATAAATAGCAGAGGAAAATTTTGATTAATCAAGTTTTAATCAAAATTTGAAAATGAATTAATGAATATAGTTTAAAAGCTAAGCATTAATTCAATTATGTTGTTTTAAAAAAAAATTATTAATAGAAAAGTATGTGGAAAATACATACTAAGAGATCTATGGCACACAAGTGAGCCACATGGATCAATGGCCAAAAGAACTTGCCAAACAAGCCCTTACACATTTAAAAAAAAATAAAAGAAAGTAAGGGAGAGAGTGTGATGCACGTGAGCATGAGATAGAGAGGGAATTAATCCCCTTAGCTGCAGATGCAGCCGGCAGAAAGAGAAAAGAAAGAAAGAGAAAAGAAAGAAAGAAGAAAAGAAAGAAAGAAAAGAAAGAGAGAAAGGAAACCGAGAGAAAAGGGAAAGAAGAAGAAGAAATCCATTGAAGTTCGGATTTCTAGTTCAAGCAGCAGGTTGATCGAGATTCAGTCACAAATCAGCAGCAAGAAAAGCTCAAGATTCAAAGCAAGGTAAACCCTAGTTCTCACGTTTTTCGTTTGGGGAAAAATCTGGGGTTTTGAGAGAAAACAGAGAATGTGAGTGAATCACATTTAGGTTTTCGGTTAAAATCAAAATGTGATTCGAGCCTAGATGTTTTCAGACATGAATCCATGAACAGATGGTTTAGAAAACCGAGTTTAGTGAAATTTCCTCACTAAAATGCAGATTTTTCAAAAGTTAAGTCAAGAGATGTTCATAAGCAAAATGTGGAATTTTTACTTATGAAATCATGGATTTGTGATAGTAGGAATGTAGTAGATACCTTGAAACGGTCTTATGAAGATCGATTTCAAGTGTAAGAAGTAGAACAAAGGCCATAAAAGCCTTAGAAAAGCAGAGCAGAGCAGTTCGGACTCAGAATCTTGATTCTGGTATGAACACGGGCGTGTACAAGGGCGTGTTCAGAACACGGCCCCGAACATGCCCATACGCACGACCGTGTTGCAAGAAAAATCAGACCCGAGAGGTACACGGTCAAGAACACGGTCGTGTATCAGACCGTGTCAAGGGGCACACGGTCAAAGAGAGGCGTGTAAGTAACCGTGTAAGAGTCCAGAGGAGTACACGGCCAGAGACACGGCCGTGTACCCACCCGTGTAAGCATACACGGGCATGTTCCAGAAATTACACGGCCAGGCTTAAAAGTCCAGAGGGGTACACGGGCACGGACACGGTCGTGTAGGAGGGCGTGTTCGAGGCCAGAGAGTAAAAAAAAAAAAAGTCTGGAAAGGAAAAATTTCATGTTTTGCCATATTTTCAGTATAAGATAAATATGGTAAATAATCAGTGATTTTTCCATTTATAGGAGTCCAAGCCAGAGATCCCAAATCAGCAGTCCCAGAGCAGCAGCAGCTTACGCTAGAAGATTTTCTGTAAGTTCAAGCATTGTCCTGACTGCAACGTGGACAAACTTGCTTTATTACGATGTTATGTATGTTGTATGACGTGTTGTTAGACATTGATTGTCTGCATCACGATGTTATGTCAGTTTATGTCAGTCACAGCACAGGTCAGTTCACGTCAGTTCATGTCATGCATATAGAGTTGCATGTCCCAGTACACAGACCAGACAGTATCAGAACAAGAAAACAGTTAGGTGCACAAGGCACTCTAGTGTGTTAATTAATTCACACCCCAGTAATTTGATTATCAGGTTCCGACTGAGGGGGCAAGCAGTATGCTACGCAGTTGGAACACCAGCAAGATGGTAAATAAACCAGATATTGGCGTATCGGCCTCTCGACCCACGGGGAGGTTTGCATGTTTAGCATCAGTTAAGACTGAGGAGGTAAGCACTAAAGTACCGCTCCCGGTTGCGCTAACATGTCGGTACGTCCAATCAGGGGCCCAAAACCAGAACTAAATAACAGATTAAAGTCCTAAGACTAAACCTTCAGCCAGTACCGCATGTTTACAGAGTCCAATCATGCATAAGCACAGCAGTACAGCATGAGCATAGCAGTACAGCATGAGCACAGCAGTACAGCATGAGCACAGTAGTACAGCATATTAGTTACATGTTTTTTTTGTTTGAACTTACTGAGCTCATAGCTCATCAGTTTGTTCATATGTTGCAGGTAAGAGACCTGTTCACCAGTAGTATTGTGGACGACGAACAGGGTAGACACATGCCGGGCAGGATTGGGCGAGAGATATTGGTCACAGTTAAATCTTCCGCTGTATATATATTTTGAAAGTAATTTCAATGAGACAAGTTTTCAAGTCAGGAGTATGTGATAGGGGAATCATGATCAGTTGTTAACATGATTTCTTTATCACATTCTTAAACAGTTTATGTCTTTAAAGAAAAAAAAAATTTTATTCCGTAAAATTAGCAGTAGTTTACAGTTCAGCATGATTGCCGGCGACCCTAGAGGCCTGCAGACTATTGCGGTTGACTATAGAGTTGGTCATAGTAGCACTGCAGAGCCTCTACAGTAGGGCGGGCCGCCACATAATCAGTTTAAAAATAAATAAAATACATAAAAATATCTTTCCCGCTTAGGGCACACCTAACGGTACATCTTTATTTTGATGAATTTATGTTTATTTTATTGAAAGACTATTTTTATGTTCCTAATTTTTGGAAGATCCTTATATTGCTAACTTGTTTAATAAGAGATGTTTATTCAATTTCTTTTAATAAAAAAGTTGATATTCGCAAAAACAAGTCTTTTATCTGTTCTAGATGGGTGAATGGAAATCTTCGTTTGGTCAAATCTAAGAAGTACTCACTGCTTGACATTAAACTAGTTAATAACTCTAAAAGGTTGAATGTTTCTCACCCTAACAAGGCATGCATTTGGCATTTAAGACTTGATCGTATTAATCAAGATAGGATTCAAAGGTTAGTGAACAACAGTCCTTGGGATAGTTTGAAGGAGGTACGTCTTCCTTAATGTGAGCCATATCTTAAGGGTAAGATGACTAAGAAGTCTTTTGGAGCTAAAGATACTAAGGCTAGGGAACTCTTAAAAATTGTGTACATCGATGTATGTTGCCGTATGAATGTCAACGCACAAGATGTGTTAGATGTACCCTAAATGGCGATGTAATTTTCATTGAATTTTTGAACTGATTAACAAAATAATTTAGAGGTTATTCATTACATTGCTATTAGTCCTCAAGGTATTTAAGTAAATCTAAGTAAATATGGCTCAATGACTACTTCTGTTAAACTGTTAGAAGGTTGTATACAATGATCTTTTGTATGCGAGAAGACAACTTTCTAGAGTGAGCGGTCAAAATCTATGGTCTATAGTCTATGGTATTATAGTAAACAACTAACTCATGTTAAGACTATTATGTTGTCTAAAACTAATTTGGGAGATGGTTTATCTTGATTATCCAGAGCTTTGACTCATAAGTAGAGACATAGATATGTTGCTTGGTGGTAACATATTAGATTGGGACTAAAGCATGATTAATTTGCATAGTCCACTATGAGTGGATCAATTAGTTTTTTTACGTTTATTATACAACAACCTTAATCTTGAGTAAGTGAACAGCTCAATGTATGCTGCTAGTATGCTTTGATGTTCTAAAGGTCAGGGCGTCTTAGAGGTAGTAAGCTAATGGACCAATTCGTTGGGTACACAATGCACATATGATAGAAGGATTGCTTACAGATAAGGAATCATAGCTCTTATGTAGAGTTAAGGTTATCCTCTTAAAGACATTATGCTAGATTGGTGAGAATGGACAACATCTTGAGTCATTTGCTTGACAGACAACTTATTATCTACAGATGGTAGATAATCATTCTCTTATTAGGTGCACAATAGATCTTTGAGATAGCTTGATTAAAAGGTTGAATGGGCTTTAACCTAATTGATCATGGATATCATATGAGGGTTTTGCATTAATGACAAGGTCATTAGACGGTGTCTTTTCTGAGGCTTGCGTAATTTGCAGTATAAGTAGGAGTTCAGTTTCAGGTCTATAGTGAAATGATCCTGAGATTAGTGATCATGTGATTGAGTTGTTTGATATAGAATAATGATACATGGATTCACGGGAGCCCGATTGTATATGTCTAATCAGTCTCTCTGTTAGCTCCTATAGTTCCTTATAGATGGTAATTGATTAGGGTATTCATGCATGGCTTGTTGTCTTGCATTTATTGAAGGGAAAAATCCAGATCACCCTCCCGTAGGGTGTAGGCATTTTCCCAGTGTGCTGAAGGGGTAAAATTATAATTTTGTATTATTCAATAAATAGGATAAATAATTGTTAATATTTATTTTTGGATGATAAAATTTGAATTTCAAATTAATTGTATTTGAATTTCAAATTAATTGTATTTAAATTTCAAATTTGAAATTCAAATATGTGATTGATTTGAATTTTGAAAATCTTGTTTTAAATTAAATATTTGAAATTTGAATCCTATTTGAATTTAAATTGAACAAAATCTTGTCCTTGCAAAAAGGAAGGAGGCATCTATTTTGGATAAGTGTGGAAGACAAGATTCTCTCCTATTTGAATTTGAATTTTGTTTTGGATAAAAGATTATACAATTATTTGAATTTCCAATAAAGTTGCCATGATTTTATTTGAATTTGAATTGGAGTTATGGAAAATTATCCATGGGGATAAAATTTGAAATTCAAATATTTGTGGAGTTTGAAATTTGAATTTGAAATTCAAATTTGAAATTTGATTTTTGAATTTGAAATTTGAATTCGAATTTTGAATCACAAACCTAGATGTAAGTGAATTGGTTGTGGATAAATCCACCTAAAGGAAATTCGGTTTTCTTGTGGATAAGGGAGAGGAAAATCTTGTTTGAATCCCACATAAATTTTGAATCATCCTTGGCACAAAATTGACTGAATTTTTGGAAAGGAATACCACCCTAGAAGAATTGGTTTTTGTGTGGACAAGGATGAGTGAAAATTCAAGTTTTAATCCTATTTGAATTTTGAATCCCTCCCTCACATAGTGTAACCGAATTTTTAAAAGTAATCTCACCCTTTGAAGAATCGGTTTTTATGGAAAAGAAAGTGAGGAAATTCAAGTTAAAATCTTATTTGAATTTCGAATTCTCCTTCCCCTTAGTGTGGCCAAATCTACCCCCAGAATTGGCCTAAGGGGATTCGATTTTTGGAAGCCTAAAGGAGACAAAATTCAAGCAAAAAAATCCTATTTGAATTTTGAATCTATCTTCCCTGATATTGGCCAAATACTTTAGGGTTGTTACACCCCCTGGTGAATTCAGATTTTATAAGGAAAATTAGGAGAGAAAAATCTTCTCTTGGTCCAATTCAAAATTCAAGGGATTATCTCATGTAAGATTATAAATATGGGTCATTCCACTCTAGTTCTCTTTAGACCACAGATTCTCAGGTGAGCAGGCTTGTTGTTGCACAAATCACTATAGTAATAAGTTCTAATATAGATCTGGATGGTCGGAAGGAGACAAGCCGTGCAGTACACCAATCGAGGAAAAAGGTGCCTACACACTCAGTTATCGAGGAATTGGAGAATAGCAGAGAAAGCTAGTTGGTTGAAGCCTTTCCTGGTGATATCCTCTGGTGTTTTTTATGTTCTCTTCAGACATCCTAGTGTTTCCTCTGAGAGGCATGTATTTAATTGTTGATAATTTATTGTATATGGCAACATGAGTTCTAACGATCTTTGAAAAGTTTTTAAAATTTCACTGTGCAAATTTACCGTTAATCCAACAAGTGATATCAGAGCCAACTCTTGAATTTGCCATATATATAAATTAAGCAATCGATTATGTCTCCAATACGTATGGATTAATTATTTAGAGAATAGCATTCTAGGGATCTTATATGTTGTTATTATGAATTATATGATATATTGCATGTGATTATTTTCATTTTTATGTTTATTATAAGCATGCTCAATTTGGCCAATTATCGTTCCTTAGAATTTTAGAAAAATTACATCTAGGAATTTTTTTCACTTAACCATGGAAGCGATCTATCATCACCATAATTTTTCTATTGATTTTTTTTACCTCTTTGGATATTTAGAATTTTTGTATAGTAGAAACGACATAGGAAATTTTATGTAATTATTCATGGATGAGATTAAGATTGAAGACTTTGAATTTATTTTTTTGAAAAAATTAAATTAATTTAAAGATTGAAAATTTTTTTGTGTGGAAAGTTCCAATTTAATTATGATTCAAATTAATTTTTGGAAATCCTAATGGGTAAAGTTCCAATTTAATTTTTTTTATCTCTTTGAATATTTAGAATTTTTGTATACTGGAAATGGCATAGGAAATTTTATGTAATTATTCATGAAGGAGATCAAGATTGAAGAGTTTGAATTTATTTTTCCTGAAAATTTAATTTAATTTAAAGATTGAATTTTTTTGTGTGCGAAAACTTCCAATTTAATTATGATTCAAATTAATTTTGGAGATCCTAATGGATAAAATGGAATATAGATGAAAATCGAGAACCTCCCCCTTAGGATAGGCCACTGGCCTTGGTGGGGCTGCAGCCCTTTCCTTCGGGTAGGATAGGGCTGCAGCAGCCCCTGTCCAAGGTGGCAATTGCCATGGTTATAGGTTGTGCCTGCAACCGAAGGTGGTAGTGGGGGCCGCACTAGCCCCCCTGGGCTATAGCCTTAGGCTGTAGGCTTTACCTGCGTCCTGGTGGGCTATAACAGCCCGCCAAGGGCTATAGCCTATGGTTACAGCCTGAGCCTGCAGCTCGGGCCATAGGCTGCTAGCCCTCTTAGCCTGACCATGGTGGCTATGGGCCATCGAGCTCGTGGCTCGTGGGGTCAAGGGATGGAAATTTTTAATTTTTAAATTTGAGATTTAATTTTAAATTATGTATAAAAATATGTAACTTAAAATTTTGAAATTATATATTATTATACATGAGATTTAAATTATTTAAAAATTTGAATTTTTCAAAAGAAAATTTGAATTTTAAATAATTCTCGGGATGAGAAATAAATGATAGAGCTATATGAAGATGGATACATGAAGATGGAACAAAATTCAAGACCCAAAGAATGTTTTAGATGAATTTTGTAATCTTATTTTTCTACTTTTCTAGGATAGAACCATGGCTCGGTTATTTAAATTTTCTAACATTTATTTTTCTATGTTTTTACATGTATGGATTAATATGTATTGATGGAATAATATGTTGCATATTTGATGACATGTAATATAGGATAGAAAAATGCCACTCATACTATGTTAATCATGCATATTTTAAAATAAAACTTATTGTTTTAAAATATTGAATGAGAGAGGGTTTCAAACAAAACCCACGGCCTCCATTATTGATTCATATGTGAAAGCACAGTAGAGCCTCATGTTAGTTGCGCCCTGACCACACCTTCTGTAGGTGTCTACTACCACCAGTGTACCAGGTTGGATCTCTTATGTGGAAAACATGTTTGAACATGTTCTATTTGGGACCATCCCAAGATGGCTTGAATAGGGCATGGATTGGATGTTGTAAACAATGGTTACACACTCAAGACTGGTTTGACTATTAATCTCCCCGAGGAGCTCTGTTAGTCAAATTGGTGGCCAAAACAAATGGTTATTAATATATATATCTTAACCTTGAAGGATATAAGACAACATATATTAATTGGATAGGGTCTACGTTTTCCCTATTCGTTTCATGTACACCCGAGGTGGCATGGAGTGATAGGTGCTGAAAATTACCATTGCAATACTACATATATTTTTTTAAATTTTTCATGTAGGAACATATTTGTATGTTTGATTTGCTAAATACTCTTTATATTTGCTTGAGCTTTGTAATGATGTTCTTTTTTGTTTTATTATCCGTTCAAAATGTCACTGACACCTCTAATCACAATACTTACTGAAAACAAACTGAAAGAAGATAATTATAAAGAATGGAAAAGAAACCTGCTAATTGTCCTTAACTGCAAGAGACACAAGTTTATACTGGACGAACCATGCCCACCAAGGCCTAAACCTGACATGCCACTTGAGGAGGTCCTTATTGCCTATACTCGTTGGAGAGAATCTAATAAGATAGCTCGGTGCTACATTCTTGCTAGCATGGCAAGTGCTTTACAAATGTAGCATGAGACTTAACAAGTTGTCACGAGGATCATGGGGAACTTGGAGGACATGTTCGGAGGTCAAGAAAAATTGGCTCGATAGTCAGCCATCACTAGCATCATGAACTCTAGGTAGAAGGTAGGTACTCCAATGAAGGGTCATATGATCACACTCATGAGATTCTTTGCTAAGGTTGTTGAGAATGGCGAAGATGTGACGTCCTGTGCCCTGAGTGGCCTGGATCGTCACTTAAAACTACTACTACTACTTAACTTGCTTGAAAACTATTATTGCTTCCTTAAGAACAGTTGCTTAACTTATCCGTCTTGAAAACTATTACTTAAACCTATTTATTTAAACGCTAAAATTCTAGGGGATTTTTTTTGATTGCATACGTATTTACTATTCACGTACGTATACTTTAAAAGTACAAAGTCTAAATCATCGGGAGTTCATTCATACATACTCAATTATAAAATTTGTTTAACTAATTACTACTCAAGATATACTGTTTACTCAAAACTATGCAGAAGTTAAAACTCGTAGTGATATACATAATCTCATCCTCACATCCGCCTCTGCCATCATCATCGCCCATTGAGGTTTAAGCCATAGGACGCTTACCTACAGCATGAACACACACTGTGAGCTTTATGCCCAGTAAGTAAAACATGTCGTCTGCAAAACATGTTTAAATCATAGTACATACTTAATACCATATAAGCATGTCATATACCAACAAGTACCACTAAAACAGTCCACATACTAGAGCATCACATAACACTGAATGTAGAACTGAAACATCATATACTAAATGCATAGCAGAAAACACCATGTACTGAATGTATGTCTGCTATAGCTGGAAGCATAGTGAACTATGATTAATGCACATCGTAAACAATGTATGATCCGATTATGCTCATATTATACTTCAATATTCTTTTTCTTTCCTATGTCTAGCTAAGGGCCTGTGTGTCAGTACCGAATACACGTGGATCATTGGAAATGTTCATGATCACAAACTTAAGGGCCGTCAATGGAGGCTCATCTTACTTAAACTTGAAAAACCTCTTCAATGGAAAAGGCTGGTACGACATGCTTATTAATTTCCCAATTGTTTACCTGATCTAGCCACATGCTCTACTAGGCTGTCCCTAATCTTACATGATAGGGATGTATGGCATCTAATTTGTGCTTTCATCAATCTATGCGATTGTGAAACTATATGCTTTCATAATATGCTATGCAACAACAGTGCATGGTTTGCAATACTTAACATACTGTAAAAGTCAACACTTTAAATTCATTTGGCTCATGCTATACGTGGAGTTGCACTTACCTAGTTTGCAAGCAAACTTGGTCTCTCGCCCTTATCATGTTACAGGTATCTACCTGTCATCATAGCGTATCCCATCAATAATTGTCGTTGAGTCACTAATACTGTTAGTGACTAAAGCAGATACTAACGCATGGTACCGATGGCCGTCGGTACTAACTTGCTCTCTCTTAAGAATTTGATTCTCTATACGTGGTTAATTAATTTATTACCCAATAAATTAATTAACATCGTTCTTAGGTCACTACTATCATTAGTGACTATAGCTTGTATTGTTGTATGGTACCGAGGCCCATCGGTACCCTACTGCTCTATTTTGGGAATTTGATGTCTAACTTCTATCGTGTTTGATTAATTTGTCTACTTGACAAACTAATCACGTTCCTCACTATATCGTTCAACTCAGTCCTTGACTGGTTAACCGACTAATCAACTGACCGGTTACCTCGCGCATCATCAGCTAGGTAGCCTACCGGGTTACTTTGCTTGTTTGGGTGCGAAAGCCTACCGGGCTACCTCTACTGTTTTGTTTATTTTGAAAATTGTTTTGGATGTTTTATAAAAATTTTGGTGAAAACATATGCTCTTTGAAACCGTCCCTATATCAACACGTTGGAAGGTGGGGGTGTTTTATCCAAATCTTATTGCCATTTTAAAGGGGGTAGAACATATTTTGGTGTTCATATTTAAAAAGGGTTCTTGAGCCATTTACTAAAACTATTTTAAAACTTACTTAAAATGACTTAGTTTGCAAATTTGGTGAACATCAAACTTTTAGTTCTCGATGAGATGAACAAATCACATGTTCATCTTGGAGCTCAAATCAAATTCTAACGGGTCCTAAACATATAAAACCAATGGCTAATCTGTGTCCAAATTTTAGAAAAGTTCTAGTTTTACACTTACTTAAAAATGACTCTGTTTGAGACCCGAAATGGTTAAATTTTTAAAACACGCATGGGTCTCTTAAAGGTTCAACGAGATCTACAACTTTCATGTTGAGCCCGAGATCTGGTTCGGACTCTAAGTTAGTCATCTTTAACAAAACCCAAGATTGTTCCTGTGCTCAGGATTTTAGTCCCAGTTTTGGACTTCAGTTAAATACTACTCAAAAAGTCTATCTTAGAGTCATTTTTGGCCAAGAGCTATTTGCCACAAAAACGACCATAATGAAATTTTCTTAAAACTTTATGTTTTACCAAATCCTAAATTCAGACCATAAGGGGGTCAAAAATGGCCAAACCCGTGGCCTAAAATTGGGGATAGATTTGTGTGTCCAGCCATCTTAAACGTCCACATACGCATACACACACATCCATCCATAAAAACTTAAACCACAACCACACAACCATATAAACTTAAAAATAAAAAGCTAAGAGCTCAAAATAAACTTATTACAACCCATTGCATAAATAAATACACATAAATTTCCTTTGATCAAAGCTTAAAAATGACTAACCACAAAAAGGGGGTTTTCGATTTTACCTTACATGCTATGAATCAAGCACAACCGAACCAAGGCTTGGGTGACCAAAGTTTGCTGTGTGGACCAAGGAGAAATGGGGGTCGGTCTTTATGAGAAATGAGACACAAAACTTCTTTTTATCATCAAATCAAAATAATAACTAAAACCACAAAGTTTGGTTCTAGAATCTTACCAAAAATAACCTTGAAATGGCTTGGATGGAAACCTCCTAACACAAGCTTGAAGGGGCAATTTTTTTGGTAAGGATTTTTGGTGAAAAATTTGGATGTTTGGGTAGCTAGGAGTGTCAGCCTTGGCTGATAGAAAAAGGGAGAAAAGGGCTTGGTTTTTGGGAGAGCAAAAGAAAGGAATAATACCTAAGGGTGAGCACACATATTTATAGGAAAAGTTAAGCAAGATTAATCAACCTTAATTCCAATTAATCAAGCCAAAATTTTGCCAAATTAAGGGACAAATTGCTGCCATTTTCAGCCTCTAAAAACCAAGGGCTGTGTGCATATGGAAGGGAGCCAAATAAAAAAATTTTTGTTGGCCATGTGATGGAAATTATAGCTTATTTTAATCAAAAAGGTGGCCAACACATCCATTATTTTAAGGAAAACTTTTCCCTATTTTTAGGGTTATGTCTGGGGCTGTTTGTGCTGCTTACACGGGGTTTTCTGGGGGAAAAATTCATTTGTAAAGTCTTCTATTCGCAGTCTAATTTTCTTCTTTCGGTATCTGACCCTTTCTCGACGGTGTTCTAGATTTACATCGAAATTGGATTTTCTAAATCCGATTCTTATACTGAGGATTCGTAGTTTGGTTGTACTGCCTAAGAGCCCATTCTGAGTCTATTTTACTGTTCATTTCCTATATTGTGGTTGTGTCTACATTATGTTGTCCTTGCGCACGCATAACAAGGTGTTCTCATGTGAAATTTCAAACACAGTCTCTCCTGACTAATTTGGACGTGCTGATTTCAATTTTATCAGTTTTATATCCATCTGAGGTCTTCTGGACCAGCTTTCAGGATATGTGCGATCCCACCTCGAAAAATGTGTTTTGCGCTCAATTGACTAATTTGAGCGTTCTGAGTCTAAATATATCAGTTTTGGGGTGAGAAAAGGTCGTCTTAACCCATTTCCTAATATTGCATATCTATCAAACTAAAATTCACGTTTTGTGCTCAAGTGACTAAATTGAGCCTACTGACTGTAAATATATCAGTTTTAAGTTAAATTAAGGCCGTCTTGGCCATTAATCTGACACTGTGTAGTTACTATTCACTATTCATTGTTTTTTGCTTAACTGACTAGTCTGAGTGTTCTGACTCCGATTTTGTCAGTTTCTGGGGAAGAAGAGGTCATCTGGACCGTTTTTCTAGATACTGTACCTCTTCTAGAGTAATTATCGCTATTGTGCTCAGATGATCAGTCCGAGCGTACTGATGATCTGCTCACCAGTTCTGTGTCAAGAACTAGTCGTTTGGATTGTTTTCTTGATGCTGCATGTCTTATACGTACATACACATAATAGGGTGGACCGATTTCACTATCGGTTGCCCCTTTCACTACATAAATAGTAATTACACATTTTTGTACCCGTTTAATTTATTCAAACTAACAATTTATACTATATTCACTAACTTAATTACTAATTACATAGTAATTAGGTTGCAAGAACATGGGGGTCATTACAACCTTCCCCCCTATAAAATTTTCATCCTCAAAAATTAGAATATTTCGGGAAGTCCCCATAATGTCTTCTTCCCGTTCCCATGTGGCTTCCTCAGTGTTATGATTCTGCCACAACACTTTTGCCAGTGGTATTACTTTATTCCTAAGTATTTTCCCTTTTGTGGCTAGGATTCACAAGGGTTTATCCTCGTACGTCAGATCGGCATGCACTCCGACTGGTTCTTGGCTCAGAACATGAGAGCTATCTGGCATATACTTCTTCAGCATCGAGACGTGGAAGACGTTATACACTAAAGCTATCTTGGAAAGAAGCGCTAATCTATAAGCCACCTTCCTGACTTTCTCTATTCCTCGAAAGGTCTTACGTACCTAGGACTGAGCTTTCCCTTCTTTCCCAAGCACATCACCCCTTTCATGGGTGCCATTTTGAGATAGGTCGAGTCTCCTACTTGAAACTCGAGGGATCTATGATGTTTATCGGCAATACTCTTCTGTCAGCTGTGCGCGGTACCTAACATTTCTTGTATCAGCTTGCACGTTTGCCGTGGCATTCTTGATGAGGTTTGTGCTAATTAGTCATTTCTTTGTAGTCTCGTGCCAGTGAATCAGAGATCTACATTTCCTTCAGTAAAATGCCTCGTACAGTGCCATTCCTATCGAGGAATGGTAACTGTTGTCATACGAGAACTCGATTAGGGATAACTTTTTACTCCCTATTTCCCTTTAAGTCTAGGACGTAAGCTCTCAACCTATCCTCTAGTGTCTATATGGTCCTTTCAGGCTGACCGTTAGTCTGAGGATGAAAGGCTGTGCTAAACTTCAATCTGGTTCCCAGTGAGGCCTGGATGCTCTGCCAAAACCTGGAGGTGAAGCATCCATCATGATCTAAGATGATAGATTTCGGCACTCCGTGTAGTCTCACTATCTGAGCTACATATATTTCTGCTAGTCTTTCTACCGAATAGCTCATTTTTATAGCTAGAAATTGAGCTGATTTCATCAATCTGTCCACAACCACCCAGATTGCGTCATTTTTGCTTGACGTTCTTGGCAATCTAACCATGAAATCCATCGTAATATGATCCTATTTCCATTCGGGCAGCTCGATTTTCTATAGTTTTCCTACCGATCGTTAATGTTTTACTTTAATCATCTGACACGTGAGGCATCTAGCAACAAACTCGGTGACGTCATTTTTTATTCTAGGCCACTAAAAACTCTCCTTTAGGTCCTTGTACATCTTGTTCGCCCCTTGATGTATAGAATATGGTGTCTCGTTAGCCTCTGAAAGGATCCACTTCTTGAGTTCTTCATCCTTCAGAATACACACTCTATCTTTGTAATAGAGTATGCCGTCCTTAGAGACTTTGAATTCTGAACTCTGGTCCTTCATAGCTTACTTTTTGAGTTTGTTCAAGGATGAATCGAGGTCCTGACCGGTCTTGATTTCCGCTAGGAGCATCGATTGGAGGGTCATTTCAGACAACTTCCCCATCAAAATCTCAGTTTCGCTAACGCATAACTCCTCTTGTAGCGCTTCTGAAAAGGTACTGATAGCCATAAGTGATGAAGAGTGCTTTCGGCTTAACGCATCGACCACCTTATTGGCTTTTCCTGGGTGGTATAGGATCTCATAGTCAAAATCCTTTACCAGCTCTAGCCATCTTCACTGCCTCATGTTAAGCTCCTTTTACGTGAAAATGTACTTGAGGCTCTAGTGGTCTGTGTAAATTTCATACTTGACACTATATAGGTAGTGCCTCTATATCATGAGTGCAAAAACCACCGCTGCTAGCTCTAGGTCATGTGTTGGGTAGTTCTTTTCATGGTCCTTAAGTTGTCGTGATGTGTGTACAACCACTCTACCATTCTGCATCAATACAGCCCCTAGTCCGGTTTTGGATGCATCACTGTAAATCATAAAATTTCCCGGACCGGCGTCCAGAATGGTCAGTATTAGAGTGCTTGTGAGTTTGCATTTCAATTTCTGGAAGCTCTTTTCACACTTATTCGACCACTCATACTTCTTATCCTTCTTAGTGAGTGCTGTAAGTGGAGCAGCTAGCTTCGAAAAGCCTTCGACGAAGCATCGATAATACCCTGTTAGACCTAAGAAACTGCGAACCTCCGTCACGTTTCTCGGAGTTGGTCATATGCTAACTATCTTGACCTTTGCTGGGTCTACAGATACTCCCTCTTTGGAGACTACATGACCAAGAAAGTGAACCTTCTCCAGCCAAAACTCACACTTAAAGAACTTAGCATACATTTGATGGTCCCGTAGCTTGCATAAGACGGTCCTCAGGTGCTTTTCCTGCTCTTCTTTCATTTTAGAATATATAAGTATGTCATCGATGAACACAATGACAAACTTATCTAAGAATTCCTTGAACACATGGTTCATCAAGTCCATAAAGGACATTGAGGTGTTAGTTAGTCCGAACGACATAACAAGGAACTATAGTGTCCATACCATGTTCAGAAAGTTGTCTTGGGTACATCCTCATTCTTGATTCGCAACCAATGGTACCCAAAATGCAGGTCTATTTCAAGAGTACTGCAGCACCTCGGAGCTGATAGAACAGATCGTTGATCTGTGGCAACGGATACTTGTTCTTTATCGTGATCTTATTCAACTACCTATAGTCTATGCACATCCTTAGCGTTCCATCCTTCTTCTTTATGAATAAAATTGGTGCTCCCCAAGGTGAATAGCTCTGTCAGATGAAACCCTTGTCCATCAGTTCCTTTAGCTGGGTTTGGAGTTCCTTTAGTTCTGCAAGGGTCATTCGATACAGGGCCTTAGATATAGGGGCTAATCTTGGTAGAAGCTCGATCTTGAATGATATTTTATGCTTTGGCGGATGCCCTAGAAGATCCTCTGGAAATACCTCCATGAACTTTCTAAAAACAAGCACGCTATCCGACCTATCTCTGCTCCCTGGATCTTGTCCAATATGTGCGCGAGGAAGCCGGTACATTCACTAGACAATAGCTTATGGGCCTTTATTACCGAAATCATTGTCTTCAGCTATTTTAGTGATAATCCCTTGTAGATAAACTTCTCATTCCCAATCGGTTCAAAAGTAACCTCCCACCTTCGACAATCTATAATGGCGTTGTACTTTGTATGGAAGTCCATCCCCATAATTATGTCATAGTTGTACATGTCGATGATGATTAGGTCAATGCTCAATTCTCGCCCACTGATAACTACTAGCACGTGGCATATCTAGTAGTTAGACAACAAAACTTCTCCTAAGGGAAGAGCAGTTCGAAAAGTTTGTCCCATCCTATCTAAGCTCTTGTCTATCTTCCTAGAAAATTCTGATGATACGAATGAATGCGTGGCTCCAGAATCAAATAAAACTAAGGCAGTTAAGTTGGCGACAGAAAGCTGACCTGTCACCACAGTCGAAGTTCTAGCTTCCATATCATCTCTGGTAAAGGCATAGATTCTTCCCTGAGCGTCTGGTGCCTCCAATCTACCCTGAGTGATCGAAGGACCTTCAATCCTGGTCTGGGTAGCATACAGTTGACTGCTAGTGGTGCGAGCTTGGCTTTGCTAATTCTGTGGGTTGGAGCGACAGTTCTTGGCATAATGGCCTTCCTTGCCACATATGTAGCAGCCATTAGTTCCTTATTTGCACTCTCCTGGATAATTTCTTTCACACTTTGGGCATGATGAGTGTTGATTGCCATTTCCCCCCCGGTTGTTCTTTTTCTGGGGGAAATTCCTCTGTGAACCTTGGTTGCTTGGATTCCCTTTCTTCTTGTTATTGTTGTGGGACTGCCTGCTGTGTTGGCTAATCCCCACGTTCTGCCCCTTGTGCTGAGATTTGGGGTTCTGCCTCCCTTTAGTCTGCTTAGCCTACGTCTTCTCCTTTTTTCTAGCCTTGAAAATCTGAGCCTTTCATTCCTTGTCCTAAGCCAACTAGTATTCAGCTCAGATGGCTCTACTAATGTATTATGCCACTGTTGTGGGCCCATGGCTACTGCTGTAGACCTAGATGGTGATATCCGTCCTAAACATCTTTAGCATCTGTCTAACTCTCTCCTTCTCGGTGGGCATTAGGTCAGGGCAGAGTCGAGCAGCTGCTCGAACTTCCTCGCTACCTCCATTATGGTTATGCTACCTTGGCATAAGTTATTGAACTCATTCTGCTAGGCTGCTAGGGCCTCATCATTAAAGTACATTTCCTTGAATTCGTCAATGAAATCGGTTCAGCACATTTCATTGACATTCCTCCAGATGGCTACTATCTTCCACTTGCACACAATATTTTCTCCCTCTCAGTCAATCCCATAAGATCCAAGATCACTTGGATGTCGATCAGTCAATCATTAGCCTCTATAGGATTAGTGGTCCCTTCAAATTTTGGCACTTTCACACACCATAATTTCTTGTACAGATCGCCTTCCCTAGGGGTTGGCAAAAGAATGTTGGCTACTATGGGAGCAGTCACGGCTAAGGGTGCTGGTGGTGGTGCAGGAAAGTCCCACCCTTGCAGAAATCCCTGGACTAAGGGAGTTGCTCACTCCCTTGAAGTCTCTGAGGTTACTGATACCTCCTAGGCTGGCACCGCTACTGCCTGTGGTGTTCAGAGTTTACTGGCCCAACTGTTCCCTATGCTGGTTTAGTTTAGCTGTTGGTTCTCTATCATTTCTCGTATAACCGCAAGTTGTGCTATCAACTTATCCTCTCGAGATGCCTAGGTCGTTTGCATACACGTTCTAATCATGATGTCTTTCGAATTCTATCATATAGTGGAAATAAAATTATAAGTCTTTTATTTCCATACTAGGAGATCAGGTCCTATTATTTTCCTCCTTACTCAACTATATCTTTCCCTTCCTTATATTGTGATGTTCAATACACTTAGCCATATCGTTTTGAGACATCGCCTGAGTGTCAGGGCTCGTCTGTACTTTTCGTCACACTATGGTCATAGGTGGAAAATCATATCTAGGCCTTTAGGCAAAACGGTACTGCTTTTCATATTATTTTCACAAAAATATATACAAACTCTAATCTGATGGAAGTGACACACATTTCCCAGTATATAACCTCAAAAGGACATATTAGGATAGGTTTAGTGGGAGTAAGCTATTGCTTCCCCTCATACATATATATAGCCTAAGAAAAGATTCTGCTTTAGTTCTCTGGGGCTTCTAGTTTGCCTTGTGTGATTGAAGGGCCTTCAATTCTGGTCTAGGCAGCGTGAAGTTGGCCTATGAGCTTGGTTCCATTGGCTTTGTGGGTTGGAATAACAGTTTTTAGCATAGTGGCCTTCCTTGCCATAGATGAAACAGCCACTTACTCCCTTCTTGCATTCCCCCGGGTGCCTTCTCCCGCATTTTCGGCACGTCAAGTGTGTGTTGCCCAGGTTTCTCTTCCTTTTCTTGTAGTTGTGGGATTGCCTGCTATTCCGGCTGGTTTCCACATTCTGTACTAGGTGCTGCGGCTCAGGGTTCCATTTCCCTTGAGCCGGTTTAGCTTGGGTTCTCTCCTAAATGGGTGGCGACCCATAGTTGTTGAGAAAATCTTAATAGAAGTCCTCCTAGCATACAATCTGGTCTCTACCCTACGTCGATCCAACCACCATGCTCTTATTGGCCCATCCAGTCTACTACTCACCAAAACCACCTATAGATGAGGTGGGATGTGGCAGGCATGAAATATAATTTCTATATCGTGAATCCATTTCACGAGCTTGTAGGGTCAGCGGTGACCGTCATATCTATCTGGATGCATGGCGGCGAAAGCCAAATTCACCTTGTGATCCTTATATATTTGGCGGGGGTCTACCAGAGTAGGTTCCACCAGTGTGGTTCTACTGGTGCAGATTCCACTGGTACCGGTTCTTCCAGCACAGGTTCAACTGGTATAGGTTCTGCTGGTACAAGTTACATTGGCATGGCCATGGCTGCCTACCGTAACTCAACGTCAACTTGCATACTAATACTATAGAATAAAAACTAACTTACTTAGACAGATGAGGCAGGCATGCGGTGATGTGAGGTAGGATGGTAGCATACCGCTCTGATACCAACTATGATGTCCTACACCCTGAGTGGCCTGGATCATCACTTAAAACTACTACTACTTAACTTACTTTAAAACTATTACTGCTTACTTAAGAACAGCTGCTTAACTTATCCGTCTTGAAAACTGTTGCTTAAACCTATTTATTTAAATGCTATAATTCTAGGGGATTTTTTTTATTGCGTACGTATTTATTATTCATGTACGTATACTTTAAAAGTACAAAGTCTAAATCATCAGGAGTTTATTCATACATACTTACTTATAAAATTTGTTTAACTAATTACTACTCAAGATATACTGTTTACTCAAAACTATGTGGAAGTTAAAACTCACGATTATATACATAACCTTATCCTCACATCCGCCTCTATTGCCGTCATCGCCCATTGAGGTTTAAGTCATGGGACGCTTACTTAAAGCATGAACACACATTATGAGCTTTATGCCCAGTAAGTACAACTTGTCGTCCGCAAAACATATTTAAATCATAGTATATACTTAATACCATATAAGCATGTTATGTACCAACAAGTACCACTAAAACATTCCACATACCAGAGCATCACATAACACTGAATGTAGAACTGAAACATCATATACTGAATGCATAACAAAAAACATCGTGTACTGAATGCATGTCTGTTATAGCTGGAAGCATAGTGAACTATGATTAATGCACATCATAAACAATGCATAATCCGATTATGTTCATATTATGCTTCAATATTCTTTTTCTTTCCTATGTCTAGCTAAGGGCTCGTGTGTCAGTACCGAATGTGTGCGGATCATTGAAAACGTCCTTGATTACAAACTTATGAGCCGTCAATAAAGGCTCATCTTACTTAAACTTGAAAAACGTCTTCAACGGAAAAGGTCGATACGACACATTTATTAATTTCGCAATTGTTTATCTAATATGGCCATATGCTCTACTAGGCTGTTCCTAATCTTACGTGATAGGGATGTATGGTATTTAACTTGCGCTTTCATCAGTCTATGCGATTGTGAAACTATATGCTTTCATAATATGCTATACAACAACAGTGTATGGTTTGCAATACTTAACATACTGTAAAAATCAACACTTTAAATTCATTTGGCTCATGCTTGTAGGAAAATAAATCGGTAAAACCGTATCAGAGTGGCGCAGCGGAACAATAAAAATTTTTAGATCGTTAAATATCTCATGATGCCATACATAATAAACCAACAACAATTAAAACTCATACCTCAAGGATGCCAATCTTGCAGGAGGAGAATGACCGGAGGCTTCAACCAACTAGCCTTCTCTACTATTCTCCAATTCCCGAATGGCTGAGTGTGTGGGCACTCTGAACCTCGATCGGTATGCTAACACTGCTAGTCTTCTTCCGACCACCCAGATCTCTAAAGAACTTTATTGTCACGATGAGCTGTGCAACAATAAGCCTGCTCACCTGAGAGTCTGTGATCTGAGAGAACTGGAGTGGCAGGACCTCTATTTATAGACCTGCATGAGGTGAATCTCTAAATTTGAATTGGATTAGGAAAAGATATTTTCCCTTATCCAAACCCATAAAATCCGAATTTTTCCAAGGGAAAATCCCAACAATAAATTCGGTTTTACTAGGATAAATCCAATCAAATCTAAACAAGATTTTAACTAGAATTTTTATCTCCCTTTTTCAACAAAAAATCCGAATTTCACAAGGAGAAAATCCTCCAAAAAATTTCGGCCATTATGGAAAAGGGAGAATCAAAAATTCCACTAGGATTTTCAAGCTAAATCTCATCTCAACCTTATCCAAAAAATAACCGAATTTCCTAGGATAAAGGCTCCAAAATTTCGGTCACTTTTAGGGAGGAGAGAATCCAAATTCAACTAGGATTGAAGCTTGAATTTACCCTTGAATCTTATCCACAAAATCCGAAATCTTTCATGAGGATTATCCTCAAAAATTTCGTCCCTTATTTGTTGGGATTTGGATTCAAAATTCAAGTAGGATTCTAACAAGATTATCCTCTCCAAATCCAACTCTAATTCGAATTTCAAACCTTGTGGATTTTCCACAACAAATTCGAATCCTACTTGGACTGTAATTCAAAATTTGAATTTCAAATTTCAAATTCAAATTTCAAATTCAAATTTCAAATTTCAAATTTCAAATTTCAAATTTCAAATTTAAATTTCAAATTCAAATTTCAAATTTCAAAATTTAAATTTCAAATTTCAAAATTCAAATTTCAAATTCCACAAAACGGTTGTGTTTCATATTCTTGTTCTCATGGATAATTTTCTACAACTCCAATCCAATCTCAAATAAAATCATGGCAACTTTATTTGGAGTTCGAATAATTGTGTACTCTATTATCCAAAACAAAATCTGAATCCAACCAGAGAGAATCTTGTCTACAATCCTAATCCTGTGTCATCACCATCCATGCATAATAAACTAGCCAATAGCATATACAAATCAATTTGCTAAACGTTAAGGAATTATGTGGAGCTAGTAGAGGGACTGATTGGACATATATAATCGGGCTCCCGTGATTCCATATGATCATCATTCTGTACTAAACAACTCAATCATATGATCACTAATTTCAGAGTCACACCACTATAAACCTGAAACTGAACTCCCAATTATACACCGTATTACGTAAGCCTGTGACGAGCTACCATCCAATGACCTTGTCATATATGCAAAACCCTCATATGATATCCATGATCAGCCTTAGGTCAAAGTCCGTTTAATCCTACTGATCAGGCTATCTTAAAGTTCCATTATTCTACCGAATCAAGAAAATGATTATTCACCATATGTGAATAAGAAGTCATCCGCCCAGCAGACGACCCAAGGCCTTGTCCATTTTCACATTCAGTATAATGCCTTTAAGAGGATACCTTTAACTCCTCAGAGCTATGATTCCGATATCTGCAAACAAACCCTTCATCGTATACAAGTCATGCACCCAACGAACCGGTCTATAAGCTTACTACCTCTGAGACGCTTTAGCCATTGGAACATCAAAGTACACAAGTCATATACATGAAGTAGTTCATTTACTCAGGATTAAGGTTATTGCACAATGAACGTCAAAAGCAGATTGATCCACTCATAGCGGACTACGTAGATCAATCACGCTTTAGTCCCGGTCTAATATGTCACCACCGAGCAACATATCCATGTCTCTACTTGGGAGTCCAACTTCAGACAATCAAGACAGACCGTCCCCTCCAAGGCTTTAGACAACATAATAGTCTTAACATGAGTTAGATGCTCGGTCTAACCCCATAGACTACAGACCATAGTTTAGACTGCTAACTTTAGAACATTGTCTTCTCGCATACAAAAGTCCCTTGCATGCAACGCAGTTTTAACACAAGCAGTCAGTGAGCCATATTTGCTTACATTTACTTTAACATGTAAATAAGACGAGGACAAATAGCAATGTAATGAATAACCTCTATGTATAATTTTATTATCCAGTTCAAAATGAATACATCAAAATGTCTCTAATACTTAGGGCATTTCCTAACAATCTCCCACTTGCCCTAAGCCAGTAAATGTGCCATGTTACGCATCCCCATCGCCTCTACATGCCTCTCAAAGCTTCTAGCTACCAAAGTCTTAGTAAAGGGATCAGTAATGTTGTCCTCGGACGCGATCTTACATACATCCACTTGTCCTGTCTCCACATGCCCTCTAATAATGTGATACCTCCGATCTATGTGCTTAGTCCTCTTGTGGTGCCGAGATTCCCTTCTGTTGGCAATAGCCCCTGTATTATCACAGTAAAGTGTGATAGGCTTGTCAACACCCGGAATGACCTCAAGGTCTCTAAAGAACTTGCGGAACCAAACCGCTTCTTTAGATGCCTCAGCCGCAGCCACATACTCAGCCTCCATAGTAGAGTCAGCTGTGCAGCCCTGCTTCACGCTCCTCCACACAATGGCGCCTCCTCCGAGTAAAAACACTGATCCAGATGTCGATTTCCTCGAATCCTTACAAGTCTGGAAGTCTGAGTCCATGTATCCTACGGGTGTTAGGTCCCCTCCAGAATACACCAGCATATAATCCCTCGTTCTCTTAAGATACTTGAGTATATGTTTTACTGCTTGCCAGTGCTTGGTTCCAGGATTCACTTGATATCGACTCACCATACCAACTGCAAAACATATGTCCGGGCGAGTGCAAAGCATAGCGTACATAAGGCTACCCACAGCGGATGCATAAGGGACCTTACTCATACGCTCTCTTTCTTCCGATGTCTTGGGATAGTCATCCAATGAAAGAGTTAGACCGGCAATAGAAGGTTGTGAGCCTTTCTTTGCCTCTAGCATTGCATATTTGTCAATTATTTTATCTATGTATGAAGCTTGGGATAATGTTATCATTTTGTTCTTTCGATCTCTGAAGAGACGAATGCCTAGAACATAATTAGCTTCTCCCAAGTCCTGCATGTCAAACTGTTGGTGTAGCCAAAGCTTGACCGATGATAAGTTCCCTACATCATTCCCAATGAGTAGTATATCATCGACATAGAGTATCGGAAAGACCACTTTTCCATCCTTAATACGTTTATAAACACAAGGTTCATCAACGTTCTGCTCAAAACCAAATGTCTTAATCGCTTGATCAAACCTCTGGTTCCATGAGCGGGATGCTTGCTTTAATCCATAAATGGATCTAAACAACTTGCAGACTTTCCTATCTTGGCCTTTTGCTACGAACCCTTCGGGCTGTATCATATAGATACACTCTTCAAGATGGCCATTCAAGAATGCCGTCTTGACATCCATTTGCCAGATCTCGTAATCGAGAGCCGCAGCAATGGACAGAAGAATACGGATAGACTTCAGCATAGCAACAGGCGAAAAGGTTTCCTCGTAATCGATTCCAGCCTTTTGCATGTATCCCTTTGCAACCAGTCTAGCTTTGAAAGTTTCCGCTCTCCCTTCCGCATCCTTCTTTCTTTTGTAGACCCATTTGCATCCAATGGGTTTTATCCCATCCGGCAAATCAACAAGTTCCCAAACAGAGTTGGATTTCATAGAATCCATCTCATTATTCATAGCCTTTTTCCAAGATTTAGAATCAACATCCTTTATAGCTTCATCATATGTGACCGGATCTTCCTCATGCTCATGAGCCTCGGCCTGGTATACCTCAGCATCATACATGAAGAAATTAGGTTTCTTAGAAACCCTCCCACTACGACGAGGCACCCTAAATTGTTGATCGTCTGCAGGTCTTTCACTGGAACTCGGACTTGCGTCCAAGACCAAAATCCGTGGAGCAGTTCTTTCACCCGATAACTCCTCTAGCACCACTTTGCTTCGAGGCTTAAAGTCATTCATGTGACTTTCCTCCAAGAATGTCGCATGGGTTGAGACAATGACTTTTTGTTCCTTCGGGTTATAGAACAGACCTCCTTTAGTTCCTTTTGGATACCCTACAAACATGCATAATTCTGATCTTGGTTCCAACTTCTTCGCATCCCCATCTAGTACATGTGCCGGGCAGCCCCATATTCTCATATGTCCAAGGGAGGGCTTCCTGCCACGCCACAATTCATACGGAGTTCTAGGAATTGATTTGCTCGGAACCTGGTTCAGAATATAGCACGCCGTTTGTAAAGCATATCCCCAAAATGATAATGGCAGCGTTGAGTAACTCATCATGGACCGTACCATATCCAATAAGGTCCTGTTTCTCCTTTCGGCTACACCATTCTGTTGTGGAGTACCAGGTGCAGTCAATTGGGATAAAATCCCGTTCTGTACAAGATGTCCTAGAAATTCATCGGAGAGGTATTCGCCACCTCGATCAGATCGAAGTGTCTTTATGGATTTATCCAATTGCTTTTCCACTTCCGCACGATACTCTTTGAACTTATTAAAGGTTTCGCTCTTGCGGTGCATCAGATACACATATCCATACCTCGAGTAATCATCTATGAAAGAGACATAATACTCAAACCCTCCTCGTGCTGTGACGTTTATGGGGCCACATACGTCAGTGTGCACAATTTCTAAGAGCTCCTTAGCCCTTGTACCCTTAGCTCCAAAAGACCTCTTAGTCATTTTACCCTCTAGACAAGACTCACATTGGGGAAGTCGTACCTCTTCTAGAGATTCTAGAGGACCGTCTTTCACCAATCTTTGAATCTTATCTTGATTAATATGACCAAGTCTTAAATGCCAAAGATACGCCTTGTTAGAGTGAGAAACTTTCAACCTTTTAGAGTTATCAATTAATTCAGTGTCAAGCAGTGAGTACATCTTTGGTCTGATCAAATATAGGTTTCCATCCATCCATCCAGAACAGATAAAAGACTTATTTCTACGAATATCAACTCTTTTACTAAAAGAAACTGAATAAGAATCCTTTATTAAACAAGCTACCGATATAAGGTTCCTCCTAAAATTAGGAACATAAAAACAGTCTTTCAATAAAATAAACCTAAATTGATCAAAATAAAGATAAACATCTCCCACTGCTTCAGCCACCACAAAGCTACCATCTCCAGTCCGCAACGAGAGGCTCCTATCATGTAGACTTCTCGTTTCCACGAACCCCTGCATAGAAACACAAACATGATTAGTGGCGCCCGAATCAATGACCCAAGTGTCTTTCGATTCTTCCACCAAACACGCTTCTAAGTAATGAAGTTCCTTACCTTCCTTGCCCTTGGCGGCTAGGAATTCCCGACAAGCCTTCTTGAAGTAACCTACCTTCCCACAATGGAAGCATTTGGACTTTTTAGGGTCCTTTGGCTTCTTGTTCTTCTTCTTCTTCTTCCCGTCCGAGACAGGAGGATTAGAAGAACTAGAAGCCACTTGCTTCTTATTTGGCCTCTTCCTCTTCCGTGAGGGATTGGAAGATTCCGCCAAATTGGCCTCTCCTTTAGGTCGGACCGTATCCTCATCCCTGATCATTCGCTCATAAGCCTGTAGTTGCTTCATGAGCTCGGTTAGTCCTAACTCCTTTGTCGCCAGATTGTATACGGTCTTAAACCCCACAAAATCTTTAGACAGAGTCTTAAACACCATCTCGATCTGGGTGTTGTAGTCCAACTCAGCACCATTCTCGGCAGCCTCAGCGAAGAATCCCATTAGAGTGATCATATGGTCCTTCACCGGAGCACCCGCCTTTTGCTTAGAGTTCATAATGCTGGTGATAGCGGACTGTCGAGCTAATTTTTCTTGGCCTCCGAACATGTCCTCCAGATTTTCCATGATCTCCCCAGCAACTTGATAAGTCTCATGCTGCTTTTGTAAAGCACTCGTCATGCTAGCAAGGATGTAGCATCGAGCTATTTCATTGGATTCTCTCCAACGATTATAGGCAACCGGGACCTCCTCAAGTGGTGTGTCAGGTTTGGGCCCAGGTGGGCATGGTTTGTCCAGTACGAACTTGTGTCTCTCGCAGCTGAGAACTATTAATAGATTTCTTTTCCAATCTTTATAATTGTCGCCATTCAACTTATTTTCAGCAAGTATTGAAATTAGGGGTGTCGGTGACATTTTGAACTGAAATAAAATTATACTAGACATCATTACAAAGCCCAAGCAAATATACAGATAATTTAGCAAATAAAACATACAAGTATGTTCCTACATGAAACTTGAAAAAACATGTAGCATTGCAACGGTAATTCTCAGCACCCATTGCCCCAAGCCACCGAGGGGTGGTCATGAGAACAAATAGCCGGAACATGGACCCCGTCCAATTAATATATGTTACCTTAAATCCTCCAAGGTTAAGACATATATTAATAACCGCTTATTTGGCCACCAGTCTAGTTAATAGAGCTTCTAGGGAAGGTTAATAACTAAACGAGTCTTGAGTGTTTAACCATTGTTTACATAGCCCGATCCACATCCTACCAAGCCACCGAGGGGTGGTCATGAATAGGATCGCACCCGAACACGTTTTCCACATAGGAGATCCAATCTAGTATACCGGCGGCGGTAAACACCTACCGAGGGGTGTGGTCAGGGCAGAACTGACGCGAGGCGTTACCATGCTTTCACATATGGATCAACAATGGAGGCCGTGGGTTTTGTTTGAAACCCTCTCCCACTCAATATTTTGAAAAACATGCAAGTTTTGACAAATTATGTATGATCAATATAGTATGAGCGGCACTCACCTATCCTATATGACATGTTATCAAATATACATACAAAACATCCATCAATACATATTTATACATCCATGACATATCACAGAAAAAATAATTGACAGAATAACCAAGCTATGGTTCCATCCTAGAACAAAGAAAATAAAGATTACAAAATTCCATCCAAAACATTCTTTGGGTCTTGAATTCTGTTCCGTCTTCTTGTATCCATCTTTATGTAGCCTCTTCATTTATTTCTCATCCCTAGAATTATTTAAAATTTAAATCTCCAAAAATTTAAATTTCAAATTCAAATTCCAAATTCGAATTTCAAATTTAAATTTCCAATTCAAATTTTAAACAATTTTAAACATCATGTGCAATAATATGTAATTTCAAAAATTTCAAATTTTCAATTACATATTTTTAAACATGATTTAAAATTAAATCTCAAATTTAAAAATCAAAATTTTCTGATTTTGGACCGCCGTACCGCCGCCCGTGAAAGAGGCAGCCGCCGTGGGCAGCCACCAACCCCGGAGGGGCTGGCAGCCCAAGGTCGCCCCCATGTGCAGCCCTGCCGGGCTGCAGTCCAAGCCTGCAGCGCCAGGCTGCACGCCCAGGCTGGGCGCAGCAGCCGGCAGGCTGCAGGCAGGCACCTGCAGCCAGTGGCTGCACGCCCAGGCAGCGGCCAGCCTTGGGCAGGCTGCGCCACCCTCGGCTGCAGGCCAAGCCTGCGGCCGTGGGTGATGTTTGCCTGCAGAGGGGCTGCCGCAGCCCCATCCTGCCCGAGGGCAGGGGCTGCAGCCCCAGCAAGGCCCGTCGGCCTATCCCGAGGGGTCGTGTCTCGATTTTCGTGCCATATTCCAATTTACCTATTAGGATCTCCAAAAATTAATTTGAATCCTAATTAAATTGAAATTTTCCACACAATCAAAATTTCAATCTTTAAATCAAATTTAACTTTTGGGAAAAAATAAATTACGTTCTTCAATCTTCAATCTCCTCCAAGAATAATTACAAAAAAAAAAATCCTATACCGTTTCCGGTGTACAAAATTCTATCCATAAAAATTCTAAGAGACAAAATAAAATCCATGGGAAAATTACAGTGTTAATAAACTGCTCCATGGTTACATAAAAATTCCTAGATACAATTTTTCTAAATTCTAAGGAACCATAACCGGTATAAACAAGCATGCTTATAATAATTCAAAAAATTAAATAACCACATACTTTATACATAATCCATGATAACAACATAAAGGAACCCTAGAATGCCATTCTCTAAATATCAAATCCATACATAAATAAAAAGACTAAGTAATTGTCTAATTTATGTACATGGCATAGTCATGAGATGGCTCTGATACCAATTGTAGGAAAATAAATCGGTAAAACCGTATCAGAGTGGCACAGCGGAACAATAAAAATTTTTAGATCGTTAAATATCTCATGATGCCATACACAATAAACCAACAACAATTAAAACTCATACCTCAAGGATGCCAATCTTGCAGGAGGAGAATGACCGGAGGCTTCAACCAACTAGCATTCTCTACTATTCTCCAATTCCCGAATGGCTGAGTGTGTGGGCACTCTGAACCTCGATCGGTATGCTAGCACTGCTAGTCTTCTTCCGACCACCCAGATCTCTAAAGAACTTTATTGTCACGATGAGCTGTGCAACAATAAGCCTGCTCACCTGAGAGTCTGTGGTCTGAGAGAACTGGAGTGGCAGGACCTCTATTTATAGACCTGCATGAGGTGAATCTCTGAATTTGAATTGGATTAGGAAAAGATATTTTCCCTTATCCAAACCCATAAAATCCGAATTTTTCCAAGGGAAAATCCCAACAATAAATTCGGTTTTACTAGGATAAATCCAATCAAATCTAAACAAGATTTTAACTAGAATTTTTATCTCCCTTTTTCAACAAAAAATCCGAATTTCACAAGGAGAAAATCCTCCAAAAAATTTCGGCCATTATGGAAAAGGGAGAATCAAAAATTCCACTAGGATTTTCAAGCTAAATCTCATCTCAACCTTATCCAAAAAATAACCGAATTTCCTAGGATAAAGGCTCCAAAATTTCGGCCACTTTTGGGGAGGAGAGAATCCAAATTCAACTAGGATTGAAGCTTGAATTTACCCTTGAATCTTATCCACAAAATCCGAAATCTTTCATGAGGATTATCCTCAAAAATTTCGTCCCTTATTTGTTGGGATTTGGATTCAAAATTCAAGTAGGATTCTAACAAGATTATCCTCTCCAAATCCAACTCTAATTCGAATTTCAAACCTTGTGGATTTTCCACAACAAATTCGAATCCTACTTGGACTGTGATTCAAAATTTGAATTTCAAATTTCAAATTCAAATTTCAAATTCAAATTTCAAATTTCAAATTTCAAATTTCAAATTTAAATTTCAAATTCGAATTTCAAATTCGAATTTCAAATTCAAATTTCAAATTCAAAATTCAAATTTAAAATTTCAAAATTCAAAATTCAAATTCCACAAAATGGTTGTGTTTCATATTCTTGTTCTCATGAATAATTTTCTACAACTCCAATCCAATCTCAAATAAAATCATGGCAACTTTATTTGGAGTTCGAATAATTGTGTACTCTATTATCCAAAACAAAATCTGAATCCAACCGGAGAGAATCTTGTCTACCATCCTAATCCTGTGTCATCACCGTCCATGCATAATAAACTAGCCAATAGCATACACAAATCAATTTACCAAACGTTAAGGAATTATGTGGAGCTAGTAGAGGGACTAATTGGACATATATAATCGGGCTCCCGTGATTCCATATGATCATCATTCTGTACCGAACAACTCAATCATATGATCACTAATTTCAGAGTCACACCACTATAAACCTGAAACTGAACTCCCAATTATATACCGTATTATGTAAGCCTGTGACGAGCTACCATCCAATGACCTTGTCATATATGCAAAACCCTCATATGATATCCATGATCAGCCTTAGGTCAAAGTCCGTTTAATCCTACTGATCAGGCTATCTTAAAGTTCCATTATACTACCGAATCAAGAAAATGATTATTCACCATATGTGAATAAGAAGTCATCCGCCCAGTAGACGACCCAAGGCCTTGTCCATTTTCACATTCAGTATAATGCCTTTAAGAGGATACCTTTAACTCCTCAGAGCTATGATTCTGATATCTGCAAACAAACCCTTCATCGTATACAAGTCATGCACCCAACGAACCAGTCTATAAGCGTACTACCTCTGAGACGCTTTAGCCATTGGAACATCAAAGTACACAAGTCATATACATGAAGTAGTTCATTTACTCAGGATTAAGGTTATTGCACAATGAACGTCAAAAGCAGATTGATCCACTCATAGCGGACTACATAGATCAATCACGCTTTAGTCCCGGTCTAATATGTCACCACCGAGCAACATATCCATGTCTCTACTTGGGAGTCCAGCTCCAGACAGTCAAGACAGACCGTCCCCTCCAAGGCTTTAGACAACATAATAGTCTTAACATGAGTTAGATGCTCGGTCTAACCCCATAGACTACAGACCATAGTTTAGACTGCTAACTTTAGAACATTGTCTTCTCGCATACAAAAGTCCATTGCATGCAACGTTCCAACAGTTTTAACACAAGCAGTCAGTGAGCCATATTTGCTTACATTTACTTTAACATGTAAATAAGACGAGGACAAATAACAATGTAATGAATAACCTCTATGTATAATTTTATTATCCAGTTCAAAATGAATACATCAAAATGTCTCTAATACTTAGGGCATTTCCTAACAATGCTATACATGGAGTTGCACTTACCTAGTTTGCAAGCAAACTTGGTCTCTCGCCTTTATCATGTTACAGGTATCTACCTGTCATCATAACGTATCCCATCAATAATTGTCGCTGAGTCACTAATACTGTTAGTGACTAAAGCAGATACTAACGCATGGTACCGATGGCCCTTGGTACTAACTTGCTCTCTCTTGAGAATTTGATTCTCTATACGTGGTTAATTAATTTATTATCCAATAAATTAATTAACATCATTCTTAGGTCACTACTATCATTAGTGACTATAGCTTGTGTTGTTGTATGGTACCGAGGCCCATCGGTACCCTACTGCTCTATTTTGGGAATTTGGTGTCTAACTTCTATCGTGTTTGATTAATTTGTCTACTTGACAAACTAATCATCGTTCCTCACTATATCGTTCAACTCAGTCCTTGACTGGTTAACCGACCAATCAATTGACCGGTTACCTTCGACATCGTTAGCTAGGTAGCCTACTGGGTTACTTTGCTTGTTTGGGTGCGGAAGCCTACCAGGCTACCTCTACTGTTTTGTTTATTTTGAAAATTATTTTGGATGTTTTATAAAAATTTTGGGGAAAACATATGCTCTTTCAAACCATCCCCATATCACCCCGTTGGAAGGTGGGGGCGTTTTATCCAAATCATGTTTCCATTTTAAATGGGGGAGAACACATTTTGGTGTTCATATTTAAAAGGGGTTCTTGAGCCATTTATCGAAACTATTTTAAAACTTGTTAGAAACGACTTAGTTTGTAAATTTGGCAAACATCAAACTTTTAGTTCTCGACAAGATGAACAAATCTCGTGTTCATCTAGGAGCTCAAATCAAACTCTAACGGGTCCTAAACTTATCAAACCCGTGGCTAATCTGTGTCTAGTTTTTAGAAAAGTTCTAGTTTTACACTTATTTAAAAACAACTCTATTTAAGACCCGAAACGGCTAGGTTTTTAAAACACGCATGGCTGTCTTAAAGATTTGACAAGATCTACAACTTTCATGTTAAGCCCATGATCCAGTTCAGACTTTAAGTTGGTCATTTTTAACAAAACTCGAGACTGTTCCTGTGCTCAGGATTTTAGCCCTAGTTTTAGACTCCGATTAAATACTACTCAAAAAGTCTATCTTAGAGACATTTTTGACCAAAAGGTATTTGTCACAAAAACGACAGTAACGAAATTTCCTTAAAACTTTGTGTTTTACTAAATCCCAAATTCAGAGCCTAAGGGAGTAAAAAATGGCCAAATCCATGGCCTTAAACTGGGGACAGATTTGTGTGTCCAGCCATCTTAAACGTCCACATACACACACACACGCATCCATCCATAAAAATTTAAACCACAACCACACAACCACATAAACTTAAATATAAAAAGCTAAGGGCTCAAAATAAACTTATTACAACCCATTTTACAAATAAATACACATAAATTTCCTTTGATCAAAGCTTAAAAATGACTAACCACAAAAAGGGGGTTTTTGGTTTTACCTTAAGTGCTATGAACCAAGCACAACCGAGCTGAGGTTTGGGTGACCAAAGTTTGCCATGTGGACCAAGGGGCAATGGGGGTCGGCCTTTACTAGAAATGAGACATAAAACTTCTTTTTATCATCAAATCAAAATAACAACTAAAACCACAAAGTTTGGTTCAAGAATCTTACTAAAAATAACCTTGAAATGGCTTGGATGGAAACCTCCTAACACAAGCTTGAAGGGGTAATTTTTTTGGTAAGGATTTTTGATGCAAATTTTGGGTGTTTGGGCAGCTAGAAGTGTCGGCCTAGGCTGATAGAAAAAGGGCGAGAAGGGCTTGGTTTTTGGGAGAGCAAAAGAAAGGAATAATACCTAAGGATGAGCACACATATTTATACAAAAAGTTAAGCAAGATTAATCAACATTAAGTCCAATTAATCAAGCCAAATTTTTGCCAAATTAAGGGACAAATTGCTGCCATTTTCAGCCTCTAAAAACCAAGGGCTGTGCGTATATGGAAGGGAGCAAAATAAAAAAAAATTTGTTGGCCATGTGATGGAAACTATAGCTTATTTTAATCAAAAAGGTGGCCAATACATCCCTTGTTTTAGGGAAAATTTTTTCCTATTTTTAAGGCTGTGTTTGGCGCTATTTGTTCTACTTGCACAGGGTTTTCTAGGGGAAAAATTCATCTGTAAAGTCTTCTCTTTGCAGTCTAATTTTCTTCATTCGGATTCCGACCCTTTCTCGACGGTGTTCTAGATTTCTACCGAAATTAGATTTTCTGAATCTGATTCTTATACTAAGGATTCCTAATTGGGTTGTACTGCCTTAGAGCCCTTTCTGAGTCTGTTTTACTACTCATTTTCTATACTGTGGTTATGTCTACACAGTGTTATCCTTGTGCACACGTAACAAGGTGTTTTCACATGAAATTTCAAACACAGTCTCTCCTGACTAATTTGGACATGCTTATTTTAATTTTATCAGTTTTACATCTATTTGAGGTCGTTTAGACCAGTTTTTAAGATCTGTGTGATCCTGCCTCTAAAAATGTGTTTTGCGCCCAATTGACTAATTTGAGCGTTTTGAGTCTAAATATATCAGTTTCAGGGCAAAAAAAGGTCGTCTTGACCTCTTTCCCGATACTGCATGTCTTGTTAGGAAATTTCCTAAGCGTTAGAGATATTTTGATGTATTTATTTTGAACTGGATAATAAAATTATATACAGAGGTTATTCATTACATTGCTATCTGTCCTCATTTTATTTACATGTTAAAGTAAATGTAAGCAAATATGGCTCCCTGACTGCTTGTGTTAAAACTATTAGAACGTTGCATGAAATGGACTTTTGTATGCGAAAAGACAATATTCTAAAGTAAGCGGTCTAAACTAAGGTCTATAGTCTATGGAGTTAGACCGAGCATCTAATTCATGTTAAGACTATTATGTTGTCTAAAGCCTTGGAGGGGACGGTTTGTCTTGACTGTCTGGAGTATAGACTCCCAAGTAGAGACATAGATATGTTGCTTGGTGGTGACATATTAGACCGGGACTAAAGCGTGATTGATCTATGAAGTCCGTTTTGAGTAGATCGATCTGCTTTTGATGTTCATTCGGCAGTAACCTTAATCCTGAGTAGATGAATAGCTTCATGTATATGACTTGTGTACTTTGATGTTCCAATGGCTAAAGCGTCTTAGAGGTAGTAAGCTTATAGACTGGTTCGTTGGGTGCATGACTTGTATACGATGAAGGGTTTGTTTACAGATATTGGAATCATAGCTCTAATAAGGAGTTAAGGATATCCTCTTAAAGGCATTATACTGGATGTGAAAATGGACAAGGCCTTGGGTCATCTGCTGGGTGAATGACTTCTTATTCACATATGGTGAAAAATCATTTTCTTTATTTGGTAGTATAATGGAACTTTAAGATAGCCTGATCAGTAGGATTAAACAGACTTTGACCTAAGGCTGATCATGGATATCATATGAGGGTTCTGCATACATGACAAGGTCATTAGACGATAGCTTGTCATAGGCTTACGTAATACGGTATATAATTGGGAGTTCAGTTTCAGGTTTATATTGGTGTGACTCTAAAATTAGTGATCATATGATTGAGTTGTTCAGTAAAGAATGATGATCATATGGATTCGCGGGAGCCCGATTATATATGTCCAATTAGTCCCTCTACTAGCTCCACATAATTACTTAACGTTTGGCAAATTTATTTGTGTATGCTATTGGCTAGTTGATTATGCGTGGATGGTGTTGACATAGGATTAGGATGGTGGATAAAATTCTCTCCGGTTGAATTCAAATTTTGTTTTGGATAACAAGGTACACAATTATTTGAACTCCAAATAAAGTTGCCATGATTTTATTTGAGATTGGATTGGAGTTGTAGAAAATTATCCATGAGAACAAGAATTTGAAATACAACTGTTTTGTGGATTTTGAAATTTGAAATTTGAAATTTGAATTTTGAATTTTGAATTTTGAATTATGAATTTGAAATTTGAATTTGAAATTCAAATTTAAAATTTGAATTTGAAATTTAAATTTGAAATTTGAAATTTAAATTTGAAATTTGAAATTTGAAATTTGAAATTTGAAATTTGAAATTTGAAATTCAAATTTTGAATCACAGTCCAAGTAGGATTCGAATTTCTTGTGGTAAATTCACAAGGAATGAAATTCGAATTTGAGCTAGATATGGAGAGGAAAATCTTGTTTGAATCCTACTTGAATTTTGAATCCAAATCCTAAAAAACTTGGTCGAAAATTTTAAGGATTATCCTCGTGGAATTTTCTGATTTTTTGTGGATAAGGTTTAGTGAAAAATTCAAGTTTCAATCCCAGTTGAATTTGGATTCTCTCCTCCCTAGATTGTGGCTGAAATTTTGAAGGCATATCTCATGTAGATTTTTGGTTATTTTGGATAAGGATGAGATAAAATTCAAGCTTGAAAATCCTAATGGAATTTTGATTCTCTCCCTATTATTTGTGGTCGAAAATTTGGAGGAAATCTCAAGATAGATTTTTGGATTTTTTGGTTGGATAATGATGAGATAAAATTCTTGTTAAAATCCTGTTTGAATTTTGAACACAAAATCTTGAATGTGGCCGATTCTTTTAGTGGATTTTGGCTTAGTTAATTTCAGATTTTATGTTGTGGATAAGGGAGAAAATCTTCTCCTAATCCAATTCGAATTCAGAGGATCACCTCATGCAAGTCTATAAATAGAGGTCCTGCCACTCCAGTTCTCTCTTAGACCACAGACTCTCAAGTGAGCAGGCTTATTGTTGCACAACTCACCGTGACAATAAGTTCTTTAGAGATCTGGGTGGCAGAAGAAGACTAGCAGTGCTAACATACCAATCGAGGTTCAGAGTGCCCACACACTCAGTCATTTGAGAATTAGAGAATAGTAAAGAAGGCTAGTTAGTTGAAGCCCTCCGGTCATTCTCCTCCTGCAAGATTGGCGTCCTTGAGGTATGATTTTAAATTGTTGTTGGTTTATTATATATGACATCATGAGATATTTAATGATCTTGAAAATTTTTTATTATTCCGCTGTGCCACTCTGATACGTTTTTATCGATTTTATTCCTACAATTGGTATCAGAGCCATCTCATGACTATGCCATGTAAATAAATTAGATAATTAATCAATCTTTTTATTTATGTATGGATTTGATATTTAGAGAGTGGAATTCTAGGATTCCTTTATGTTGTTATCATGGATTATGTGTGTAGTATGTGGTTATTTTATTTTTTTTAAATTATTATAAGCATGCTTGTTTTTTACCGGTTATGGTTCCTTAGAATTTAGAAAATTGTATCCAGGAATTTTTTATGTAACCATGGGAGCAGTTTATTAACACTGTAATTTTCCCATGGATTTTAATTTGGTCTCTTAGAATTATTATGATCAGAATTTTTGTACACCGGAAATGGTTTAGGATTTTTTATGTAGTTATTCTTGAAGGAGATTGAAGTTTGAAGATCGTAATTTATTTTTCCCAAAAGTTAAATTTGATTTAAAGGTTGAAATTTTGATTGTGGAAAATTTCAATTTAATTGGGATTCAAATTAATTTTTGGAGATCCTAATGGGTAAATTGGAATATGACACGAAAATCGAGACACAACCCCTCGGGATAGGCCATCGGGCTTTGGTGGGGCTGCAGCCCCTACCCTCGGGTAGGATGGGCTGTGGCAGCCCCTGTACAGGCCATGACCACCCACGGTCGTAGGCTTGGCCTGCAGCCGAGGGTGGCCATGGCCCTCCCAAGGCTGGCCGCAGCCTGGGCGTGCAGCCTGCTGGCTGCTGTGCCCAGCCTAGGCCTGCAGCCTAGGGCTACAGGCTTGGCCTGCAGCCCGATAGGGCTGCACATGGGGCAATCATAGGTAGGGGCTGGGGGCTACCCACGACGGCTGCCGGCTTCCTGGGCGGTCGGGCGATGATTCAAAAATCGAAAATTTTGATTTTTAAATTTGAGATTTAATTTTTAAATCATGTTTAAAAATATGTAATTGAAAAGTTGAAATTTTTGAAATTACATATTATTACACATGATGTTTAAAATTGTTTAAAAATTTGAATTTGAAATTTAAATTTGGAATTTGAATTTTAAATTTAAATTTTTGGAATTTAAATTTTAAATGATTCTTAGGATGAGAAATAAATGGAGAGGCAAAATAAAGATGGATACAAGAAGATGGAACAAAATTCAAGACCCAAAGAATGCTTTGGATGGAATTTTGTAATCTTTATTTTTTTTGTTCTAGGATAGAACCATGCCTTGGTTATTCTGTCAATTATTTTTTCTGTGATATGTCATGGATGTATAAATATGTATTGATAGATGTTTATATGCATATTTGATAAATGTCATATAGGATAGGTGAGTGCCGCTCATACTTTATTGATCATACATATTTGTCAAAACTTGCATATTTTTCAAAATATTGAGTGGGAGAGGGTTTCAAACAAAACCCACGGCTTCCATTGTTGATCCATATGTGAAAGCATTATAACGCCTCGCGTCAGTTCTGCCCTAACCACACCCCCCGATAGGTGTTTACTGCCGCCAGTATACTAGGTTGGATCTCCTATGTGGAAAACGTGTTCGGGTACGATCCTATTCATGACCACCCCTCGGTGGCTTGGTAGGACGTGGATCGGGCTATGTAAACAATGGTTGTACACTCAAGACTCGTTTAGTTATTAACCTTCCCTAGAAGCTCTGTTAACTAAACTAGTGGCCAAATAAGCGGTTATTAATATATGTCTTAACCTTGGAGGATTTAAGTCAATATATATTAATTGGACGGGGTCCATATTCCGACTATTTGTTTCATGACCACCAGTCGATGGCTTGGGGCAATAGGTGCTGAGAATTACCGTTGCAATGCTACATGTTTTTCAAGTTTAATGTAGGAACACACTTATATGTTTTATTTGCTAAATTATCTGTATATTTGCTTGGGCTTTATAATGATGTCTAGTATAATTTTATTTCAGTTCAAAATGTCACCGACACCCCTCATTTCAATACTTACTAAGAATAAACTAAATGGCAATAATTATAAAGATTGGAAAAGAAATCTGCTAATAGTTCTCAGTTGCGAGAGACACAAGTTCATACTGGACGAACCATGCCCACCAAGGCCCAAACCTGACACACCGCTTGAGGAGGTCCTGGTTGCCTATACTCGTTGGAGAGAATCCAATAAGATAGCTCGGTGCTACATACTTGCTAGCATGCCGAGTGCTTTACAAAAGCAGCATGAGACTTATCAAGTTATTGGAGAGATCATAGAAAATCTGGAGGACATGTTCGGAGGCCAAGAAAAGTTGGCTCGACAGTCCGCTATAACCAGTATTATGAACTCTAAGAAAAAGGCAGGTACTCCGGTGAAGGACCATGCGATCACTCTAATGGGATTCTTTGCTGAGGCTATTGAGAACAGTGCTGAGTTGGACTACAAGACCCAGATCGAGATGGTGTTCAAAGTCTATCTAAAGATTTTGTGGAGTTTAAGGCCGTATACAATCTGGTGACAAGGGAGTTAGGACTAACCGAGCTCATGAAATAACTCCAAGCTTATGAGCCGATGATCAGGGATGGGGATGCGGCCCAACCTAAAGGAGAGGTCAATTTGGCAGAATCTTCCAAAACCCTCACAGAAGAGGAAGAGACCAAATCAGAAGTAACCAGTTTCTAGTTCTTCTAATCCTCCTATCTCGGATGGGAAGAAGAAGAAGAAGAACAAAAAGCCAAGGGACCCTAAAAAGTCCAAGTACTTCCACTGTGGGAAAGTAGGTCACTTCAAGAAGGCTTGCCGGGAAATCCTAGCTGTCAAGGGCAAGGAAGGTAAGGAACTTCACTACTTAGAAGCATGTTTGGTGGAAGAATAGAAAGACACTTGGGTCATTGACTCGGGCACCACTAATCATATTTGTGTTTCTATGCAGGGGTTCGTGGAAACGAGAAGTCTACATGATAGGAGCCTCTCATTATGGACTGGAGACGGTAGCTTGGTGGTGGCTGAGGCAGTAAGAGATATTTACCTTTACTTTGATGAATTTAGGTTTATTTTATTGAAAGACTGTTTTTATGTTCCTAATTTTAGGAGGAATCTTATATTGGTAGCTTATTTAATAAAGGATTCTTATTCAGTTTCTTTTAGTAAAATAGTTGATATTTGTAGAAATAAGTCTTTTATCTATTCTGGATGGATGGATGGAAATCTATATTTGATCAAACCAAAGATGTACTCACTGCTTGACACCGAATTAATAGATAACTCTAAAAGGTTGAAAGTTTCTCACTCTAACAAGGTGTATCTTTGGCATTTAAGACTTGGTCATATCAATCAAGATAGGATTCAAAAGTTAGTGAAAGACGGTCCTCTAGAATCTCTGGTGGAGGTACGTCTTCCTCAATGTGACTCTTGTCTAGAGGGAAAGATGACTAAGAGGTCTTTTGGAACTAAGGGTATTAGGGCTCAGGAGCCCTTAGAAATTGTGCACACTGATGTATGTGGCCCCATGAACGTCATAGCACGTGGAGGTTCGAGTATTATGTCTCCTTTATAGATGATTACTCGAGGTATGGATATGTATATCTGATGCACCGCAAGAGCGAAATTTTTGACAAGTTCAAAGAGTATCGTGCGGAAATGGAAAAGCAATTGGATAAATCCATAAAGACACTTCGATCTGATCGAGGTGGTGAATACCTCTCCGACGAATTTCTAGGACATCTTATAGAGAATGAGATATTATCCCAATTGACTACACCTGGTACTCCACAACAGAATGGTGTAGCCGAAAGGAGAAATAGGACCTTGTTGGATATGGTACGGTCCATGATGAGTTATTTAACGTTGCCGCTATCATTTTGGGGATATACTTTACAAACGGCGTGCTATATACTGAATCAGGTTCTAAGCAAGTCAATTCCCAGGACTCCATATGAATTGTGGCGGGGCAGGAAGCCCTCCCTTGGACATATGAGAATATGGGGCTGCCCAGCACATGTAATGGATGGGGATGCGAAGACGTTAGAATCAAGATCAGAATTGTGCATATTTATAGGGTATCCAAAGGGAACTAAAGGAGGTCTGTTTTATAACCCGAAGGAACAAAGTCATTGTTTCAACCCATGCGACATTCTTGGAGGAAAGTCACATGAATGACTTTAAGCCTCAAAGCAAAGTGGTGCTAGAGGAGTTATTGGGTGAAAGAACTGCTCCACAGGTTTCGGTCTTGGATGCAAGTCTGAGTTTCGGTGAAGGACCTGCAGACGATCAACAATTTAGGGTGCCTCATCGTAGTGGAAGGCCTTCGAAGAAACCTAATTTCTTCGTGTATGATGCTGAGGTATACCAGACCGTAGCTCATGAGCATGAGGATGATCCGGTCACCTATGATGAAGCTATAAATGATGTTGATTCTAAATCTTAGAAATAGGAAATGAACAATGAGATGGATTCTATGAAATCCAACTCTGTTTGGGAACTTGTAGATTTGTCGAATGGGATAAAACTCATTGGATGCAAATGGGTCTATAAAAGAAAGAAGGATGTGGAAGGGAGAGTGGAAACTTTCAAAGCTAGACTGGTTGTAAAGGGGTACGACCAAAAGGCTAGAATCGATTACGATGAACCTTTTTGCCTGTTGCTATGTTAAAATCTATCCGTATTCTTCTGTCTATTGTTGCAGCTCTCAATTACGAGATCTTGCAAATAGATGTCAAGACGGCATTCTTGAATGGCCATCTTGAGGAGTGTATCTACATGATACAGCCCGAAGGGTTTGTAGCAAAAGGCCAAGAAAGAAAAGTCTGCAAAGTTGCTTAGATCCATTTATGGATTAAAGCAAGCATCCCGCTCATGGAACCAGAGATTTGATCAAGCGATCAAGACTTTCAGTTTTGAGCAGAACGTTGATGAACCCTATGTTTATAAACATATTAAGGATGGAAAAATGGTCTTTCTGATACTCTATTTCGATGATATACTACTCATTGGGAATTATGTAAGGAACTTATCATCGGTCAAGCTTTGGTTACACCAACAGTTTGACATGAAAGACTTGGGAGAAGCTAATTATGTTCTAGGCATTTGTCTCTTCAAAGATTGAAAGAATAAAATGATAACATTATCCCAAGCTTTATACATAGATAAAATAATTGACAAATATGCAATGTAAGAGGCAAAGAAAGGTACACAACCTTCTATTACCGATCTAACTCTTTCATTGGATGACTGTCCAAAGACATCAGAAGAAAGAGAGCATATGAGTAAGGTCCCTTATGCATCAGCTGTGGGTAGCCTTATGTACGCTATGCTTTGCACTTGCCCGGACATATGTTTTGCAGTAGGTATGGTGAGTCGATATCAAGCGAATCCTGGAACTAAGCACTGGCAAGCAGTAGAGCATATACTTAAGTATTTTAAGAGAACGAGGGATTATATGCTGGTGTATTCTGGAGGAGACTTAACACCCGTAGGATACACGGACTTAGACTTCTAAACTTGTAAGGATTCGAGGAAATCGACATCAAGATCAGTGTTCTTACTCGGAGGAGGCGCCATTGTGTGGAGGAGCATGAAGCAGGGTTGCATAGCTGACTCTACTGTGGAGGTTGAGTATGTGGCAACGATTGAGGCATCTAAAGAAGCGGTTTGGCTCCACAAGTTTTTTAGAGACCTTGAGGTCATTCCGAGTGTTGACAAGCCTATCACACTTTATTGTGATAACACTGGGGCTATTGCCAATACAAGGGAATCTGAGCACACAAGAGGACCAAGCACAGAGATCGGAGATATCACATTATTAGAGGACACATGGAGACAGGCCAAGTAGATGTATGTAATATCGCGTTCGAAGACAACATTGCTGATCCCTTTACTAAGACTTTGGTGGCTAGAAGCTTTGAGAGGCATGTAGAGGCGATGGGGATGCGTAACATGGCACATCTACTGGTTTAGGGCAAGTGGGAGATTATTAGGAAATACCCTAAGCGTTAGAGACATTTTGATGTATTTATTTTAAACTGGATAATAAATTATATATAGAGGTTATTCATTACATTGCTATCTATCCTCATTTTATTTACATGTTAAAGTAAATGTAAGCAAATATGGCTCCCTGACTGCTTGTGTTAAAACTGTTAGAACGTTGCATGCAATGGACTTTTGTATGCGAGAAGACAATGTTCTAAAGTTAGTAGTCTAAACTATGGTCTGTAGTCTATGGGGTTAGACCGAGTATCTAACTCATGTTAAGACTATTATGTTGTCTAAAGCCTTAGAGGGGACAGTTTGTCTTGACTGTCTGGAGCATAGACTTCCAAGTAGAGACATAGATATATTGCTTGGTGGTGACATATTAGACCGGGACTAAAGCGTGATTGATCTACAAAGTCCGCTTTAAGTGGATCGATCTACTTTTGAAGTTCGTTGTGTAGTAACCTTAATCCTGAGTAGATGAACAGCTTCATGTATATGACTTGTATACTTTGATGTTCCAATGACTAAAGCGTCTTAGAGGTAGTAAGCTTATAGACTGGTTCGTTGGGTGTATGACTTGTATACGATGAAGGGTTTGTTTACAGATATCGGAATTATAACTCTAATAAGGAGTTAAGGGTATCCTCTTAAAGGCATTATACTGGATGTGAAAATGGATAAGGCCTTAGGTCGTCTGCTGGGCGGATGACTTCTTATTCACATATGGTGAATAATCATTTTCTTTATTTGGTAGTATAATGGAACTTTAAGATAGCTTGATCAGTAGAATTAAACGAACTTTGACCTAAGGCTGATCATGGATATCATATGAGGGCTACATACATGACAAGGTCATTGGATGATAGCTTGTCACGTAATACGGTATATAATTGGGAATTCAGTTTCAGGTTTTTAGTGGTGTGACTCTGAAATTAGTGATCATATGATTGAGTTATTCGGTAAAGAATGATGATCATATGGATTCGTGGGAGTCCGATTATATATGTCCAATTGGTCCCTCTACTAGCTCTACATAATTCCTTAACATTTGGCGAATTGATTTGTGTATGCTATTCGCTAGTTGATTATGCATGGATGGTGTTGACATAGGATTAAGATGGTGGACAAGATTCTCTCCGGTTGAATTCAGATTTTGTTTTGGATAATAGAGTACACAATTATTCGAACTCCAAATAAAGTTGCCATGATTTTATTTGAAATTGGATTGGAGTTGTAGTAAATTATCCATGAGAATAAGAATTTGAAATACAACTGTTTTGTGGATTTTGAAATTTGAAATTTGAATTTTGAATTTTGAATTTTGAATTTTGAATTTTGAATTTTGAAATTTGAAATTTGAATTTGAAATTCGAACTTGAAATTTAAATTTGAAATTTGAATTTGAAATTTGAAATTTGGAATTCGAAATTTGAAATTTGAAATTTGAAATTTGAATTTAAAATTTGAAATTCAAATTTTGAATCACAATCCAAGTAGGATTCGAATTTCTTGTGGTAAATCCACAAGGAATGAAATTCGAATTTGAGTTGGATATGGAACGGAAAATCTTATTTGAATCCTACTTGAATTTTGAATCCAAATCCTAACAAACTTGGTCAAAAATTTTGAGGATTATCCTCGTGGAATTTTTAGATTTTTTGTGGATAAAGTTCAAGAAAAAATTCAAGTTTCGATCCCAGTTGAATTTGGATTCTCGCCTCCCTAGATTGTGGCCGAAATTTTGAGGGCATATCTCATGTAGATTTTTGGTTATTTTGGATAAGGATGAGATAAAATTCAAGCTTAAAAATCCTAGTGAAATTTTAATTCTCTCCCTATTATTTGTGGCCAAAAATTTGGAGGAAATCTCAAGATAGATTTTCAGATTTTTTGATTGGATAATGATGAGATAAAATTCTAGTTAAAATCATGTTTGAATTTTGAACACAAAATCTTGAATGTGGCCGATTCTTTTAGTGGATTTTGGCTTGGTTAATTTTGGATTTTATGTTGTCGATAAGGGAGTAAATCTTCTCCTAATCTAATTCGAATTTAGAGGATCATCTCATGCAAGTCTATAAATAGAGGTCATGCCACTCCAGTTCTCCCTTAGACCACAGACTCTCAGGTGAGCAGGCTTATTGTTGCACAACTCACCATGATAATAAGTTCTTTAGAGATCTGGGTGGTCGGAAGAAGACTAACAGTGCTAGCATACTGATCGAGGTTTAGAGTGCCTACACACTCAGCTATTCGAGAATTGGAGAATAGTAAAGAAGGCTAGTTGTTTGAAGCCCTCCGGTCATTCTCCTTCTGCAAGATTGGCATCCTTGAGGTATGAGTTTAAATTGTTGTTGGTTTATTGTATATGGCATCATGAGATATTTAACGATGTTGAAAATTTTTTATTGTTCCGCTGCGCCACTCTTATACGTTTTTACCGATTTTATTCCTACATGTCTCTCACTCGAAAAACATGGTTTATGCTCAAGTGACTAAATTAAGCCTGTTAATTGTAAATATATCAGTTTTAAGTCAAATTAAGGTCGTCTTGGCCATTAACCTGACACTGTGTATCTACTATTCATTATTCACTGTTTTTTGTGTAACTAACTAGTCTGAGCATTCTTACTCCGATTTCATCAGTTTCTAGACAAGAAGAGGTTATCTGGACCATTTTTCTCAATACTGTACCTCTGCTAGGGTTATTATCGCTATTGTGCTCAGATGACCAGTCTGAGTGTACTAATGATCTGCTCATCAGTTCTGTGTCAAGAAATAGTCGTCTAGACTATTTTCTTGATACTGCATGTCTTATACACACATACACATAATAGGGTGGACCGATTTCACTGTCAGTTGCCACTTTCACTGCAAAAATAGTAATTAAACGTTTCTATACCTATTTAATTTATTCAAACTGACAATTTATACTGTATTTGCTAACTTAATTACTAATTACATAGTAATTAGGTTGCAGGAACATGGGGATCATTATAGCAGAGCTGGACTACAACATCCAGATAGAGATAGTGTTCAAGACTCTGTCTAAGGATTTTGCGGGGTTTAAAACTGTATACAATCTAGCGACAAAGGAATTAGGACTTACTGAGCTCATGAAGAAACTCCAAGCTTATGAGCGGATGATCAAGGATACGGATGTTGTCCAACATAAGGGAAAGTCTAACTTGGCAAAGTCTTATAAACCCGCCAGGAGCAAGAAAAAGCCAAAGAAGAAGCAGGCGGCTTCGATTTCATTTATTCCTCCTATCAATGATGGGAAGAAGAAGAACAACAACAAGAAGTAGAAAGACCCTAGAAAGTCCAAATGCTTCTACTGTGCGAAGGTAGGTCATTTCAAGAAGGCTTGTCGGGAATTCCTAACCAAGGCAAAGGAAGGTAAGGAACTCCTGTACTTAGAAACTTGTTTGATGGAAGAATCAAAAGACAACTGGGTCGTTGATTTGGGAGTCATTAATCATGTTTGTGTTTCTATGCAGGGGTTCATGGAAACAAGAAGTCTACATAATAGGGCCTTTTCATTGCAAAAAGGCGATGGTAGCTTGGTGGCGACTAAAGCAATGGGATAAGTCCGTCTTTATTTTGATGATTTTAGGTTTATTTTATTAAAGGATTTTTTTTATGTACCTAATTTTAAGAGCAACCTTATTTTGGTAGCCTGTTTAATTAAGGATTATTATTCAGTTTGGTTTAATAAAATGGTTGTAATTTGCTAAAACAATTCTTTTATCTGTTCTGGGAGAATAGATGGGAACCTTTATTTTATCAAACCAAAGATGTACTCACTGCTAGACACCGAATTAACAGATAACTCTAAAAGGCTAAAAATTTCTCATTCTAACAAGGCATACCTTTGACATTTAAGACTAGGTCATATTAATCAAGATAGGATTCTAAGATTGGTTAAAGACAGTCTATTGGATAGTTTAGAGGAGGTACGTATTCCCTAATGCGAATCTTATCTTGAGGGTAAAATGACTAAGTGATCTTTTGGAGCTAACGGTACTAGGGCTAAGGAACTCATATAAATCATGTACACCGACGTATATGGCCTTATGAACAACGAGGCAGGTAGAGGGTATGAGTACTATGTCATCTTTATAGATGACAATTCGAGGTATAGATACGGGTACTTAATGCACTGTAAAAGCGAAACCTTTGATAAGTTCAAAGAGTATCATGCGTAGGTGGAAAAACAATTAGATAAATCCATAAAGACACTTTGATCTGATCGAGGTGGCGAATATCCCTCTGACGATTTTTTAGGATATCTTGTAGAAAATGGGATTCAATCCCAATTGACTGCATTTGGTACTCCACAACAGAATGGTGTAATCGAAAGAAGAAATAGGACCTTATTGGATATGGTACGGTCCATTATGAGTTATTCAAAGCTACAAATCTCATTCTGGGGATATGTACTACAAACAACTTGCTATATTTTGAACCATATTCTGACTAAATCAAATCCTAGAACTCCATTCAAAATGTGGAAGGACAAGAAGCCTTCTCTCAAACATATGAGAATATGGTGCTGCCTTGCATACGTACTGGATGGGGATGCAAAGAAATTGGAACTGAGGTCTGAGTTATGCTTGTTTGTAGGGTATCTTAAAGGGACTAAAGGAGGACTGTTCTATAATGCAAAGGAGTAGAAAGTCATTATTTCAACCTATGTAACTTTCTTGGAGGAAAGTTACATGAATGACTTTAAACCTCAAAGCAAAATTTTGTTAGAGGAGCTATCGGGTGAAAGAACTGCTCCACAAGTTTCGGTCTTGGATCCAAGTGTGACGTCCCGTGCCCTTAGTGGCTTAGAGCGTCACTTAAAAACTGCTTCTTTAATTGATACTTATACTTTCTTGCAAACTATTAATACTTACTTAGAATCTATACCATAATTTTTTAGGGGATTTTTTTTGATAGTGTACGTAATTACTATTTATGTACGTATACTTTAAATATGCATCATCTAAAACATAAAGAGTTCAATTATACATACATACATACTTATACTGACTATTTAAATAAATACTATTCAAAATACTGTTTAATAGTTACTATTCAAAAATACTATTTAACTGTTACTATTTAAAAATTACTATTTACTCAAAAAAAAACTGTGAAGAAGATTAACTTGTGGTGGTATCCGTAACCGCGCCCTCACACCCGCCTCCACTGCCATCATCGCCCATTAGGGTTCAAGCCATAGGATGCTTACCTACAGCATAAACACACTTCATGAGCTTTACATCCAATAAGTACAACATGTTTATCGCAAAACATGTTTAAACATAGTACATACTTAAAATCATATAAGCATGCACGACATCCACATATACCACATAGCATATCACGTACCATATCATCACTTAACATGTCATTGAATACAAAACTGTATATGCATAGCAGATTCATCATGTACTGAATGCATCTTATGATAGCTAGAAGCATAGTGAACTAATGCATACTGTGATCAATGCATGATCCGGTTATGTTCATTTATGGTTCGATATTCTCTTTCTTTCTCTTGTCTACTTAAGGCCCGTGTGTCAGTACTGTTTGCGCATAGACCATCGGTAATGCCTGTGGCCAAAAAGCCAAAGGCCATCAACAGATACTCAACTTTGCTTTAACTTACTTTGACTTAAAAACCTCTTTAACTGAAAAGGCCGGTATAACACGCTTATTAAATTCTGTCTTGTTATCTGTTCTAGCCATATGCTTCTCTAAGCTGTCCTTAATCCTACGCGGTAGGGACGTATGGCATCTAACTTGTTCTTTCATCAATCTACTTGATTGTGAAACTATATGCTCTTATACATGTTGTGCAACAACGTGTGCATGGCATACATACTTAACATACTGTAAAAACATCGTTTTAAAATCATTTCATTCATGCTATAGGCAGAGTTGTACTTACCTAGTTTGCAAGCAAATTCATACTCTCACCTTTTCAACTTACAGGTTACCACCTGTTATCAATAACGTATCTCATTAACACTCTTGTTGAGTCACTAATACTGTTAGTGACTAAGGCAAATAAAATCGCTTAGTACCGATTGTCGTCGGTACTAACTTGCTCTCTATTTAGAGTTTGATTCTCTGGGTGTGTTTAATTAATTTATTACCTAATAAATTAATTAATATCGTTCTTAGGTCACTATTATCGTTAGTGACTATAACTTGTGTTTCTATGTAGTACCAAGGCCCATCAGTACCCTATTATTCTACTTTGGGAATTTGGTGTCTAACTGATACCGTATTTGATTAAGTTTGTCCACTTGACAATTTAATCATCATTCCTCATAATATTGATCAACTCGATACTTGACTGGTTGACCGACTAGTAACTGATCGATTACCAAGCGTGTTGTTGATCGTATATCCTACCGGGTTACCTTATGTAAACTTGGTGTAGTAATCGACTGGGTTACTTTGCTTGTTTGGGTGTGGTAGCCTATCGAGTTACCCACACTGTTTTGGTTATTTAAGAAAATTGTTTTGGTTGCCTTATAAAATTTTTGGAAAAAATTCTTTGTTTTGAAACCATCCCCTTGCTACCCCGTTGGAAGGTGGGGGATGTTTTATTAAAACCACATTTTCATTTTAAAATGTGTAAAACACATTTTTGATGTTGCATTTTAAAGGTGGTTTATGAATCACTTTCGAAAACTATTTTGAAACTTGAGCGAAACGACTTTGTTTGTAAATTTGGCAAACACAAAATTTTTCATCCTCGATGAGATGAACAATTTTCATGTTCACCTTGGAGCTCAAATCTAACTCTAACTACTCCTAAACTCATTGAACTCGTGGCCAATGTGCCTAGTTTTTTGCATAATTCCAATTTTGCGTTACTTTAAAAACGGCTCTGTTTGAGGCCCAAAACAGCTAAATTTTTAAAACCCGCATAAGTCGTCTCAAAGATTTTGATGAGATCTACAACTTTTGTGTTGAGCCCAAAGTTCAGTTCGGACTCTAAGTGGTCCATTTTTAACAAAACCCGAGGCTAATTTTGGGTTCGGATTTTCAGTCCCAGTTTTGGACACCGAATGAAAACCACTCGAAAAACCTAGCATAGCTTCATTTTTGGCCAAAACCTATTTCACTAAAAACCCAAATTTAATTTGAAATTTAAATCTTGAATTTGAAATTCGAATTTGAAATTCGAATTTGAAATTTGAATTTGAAATTCAAATTTGAAATTAAAATTTGAATTTTGAATTTGAAGTTTGAATTTTGAAATTTAAACTTTGAAATTGGAATTCAAATTTTGAATCACAATCCATGTGAGATTCGAATTTTTATGGATAATCCGACATGATAGAATTCGGTTTTGATATGGATAATGGAGAGGAAAATCTTGTTTGAATCCTACTTGAATTTTGAATCCTAAACCTAATCAAAAGTGGTCAAATTGTTAAGGCATAACAACCCTAGGAGATTTTGGTTTTTGTGGATAAGGATGAAGGGGAATTCAAGCTAGAAAATCCTACTTGGATTTTGATTCCTCTCTCTCACAATGGTGGCCAAAATTCTATGGACAGGGCCTAAAGAAATTTCGGTTTTGGTAGATAAGGTTCAAGGGAAATTCAAGCAAGAAAATCCTACTTGAATTTTGATTCTCTCCCTCACAAAGTGGCCGAAATTTTTATGGATAAACCTAAGAGGTCGGTTTTATGTGGATAAGGGTGAGATACAATTAAAGCTAGAAAATCCTATTTGAATTTTGATTCTCCTCACACTAGGGTGGCCGAATCTAGCCTTATTCTTGGGCTTGGGAAAATTCAGTTATAGTGGATAATGATGAGATAAAATTTTAGTTAAAATCCTATTTGAATTTAGAAAACAAAATCTACCCTAAGGTGGCCGAATCTTCCCATGATTATGGCCTATAGAGAATTCAGATTTTGTGAGGAAAGGAAGCGAGAAAGTCTTCTCCTAGTCCAATACGAATTTAAGGGATCACCTCATGCCAGTCTATAAATAGGGGTCCTGCTACTCTAGTTCTCTCAGACCACAGACTCTCAGGTGAGCAGGCTTATTGTTGCATAACTCAGCATGACAATAAGTTCTTTAGAGATCTGGGTGGTCGGAAGAAGACTAGCAGTGCTAGCATACCGATCGAGAAACCAAGTACCCACACACTCTGCCATCTGAGAATTGGAGAATAGTGTAGGAAATTAAATCGATAAAATTGTATCAGAGTGGCACAGCGGAACAATAAAAATTTTTCAAGATCATTAAATATCTCATGATGCCATATACAATAAACCAACAACAATTTAAACTCATACCTCAAGGACACCAATCTTGCAGGAGGAGAATGACCGGAAGGCTTCAACTAACTAGTCTTCTCTACTATTCTCCAATTCTCGAATGACTGAGTGTGTGGGCACTCTGAACCTCGATCGGTATGCTAGCATTGCTAGTCTTCTTCTGACCACCCAGATCTCTAAAGAACTTATTATCATGACGAGTTATGCAACAATAAGCCTGCTCACCTGAGAGTTTGTGGTCTAAGAGAACTGGAGTGAGAGGACCTCTATTTATAGACTTGCATGAGGTGATTCTTTGAATTCGAATTGGATTAGGAGAAAATATTCTCCCTTATCCACAGCCAAAAAATCCGAATTTATCAAGGCCAAATCCCAACAAGAAAATTCGGCCACTTTAGGATTTTTTCCATTCAAAATTCAAATAAGATTTTAACTAGAATTTTATCTCCCTTTTTCAACCAAAAAATCCGAAAATCCAAGGGGAAAATCCCAACAAAATTTTGGCCACTTTAGGATAAGGGAACAATCAAAATTCTACTAGGATTTTCAAGCTTGAATCTTATCTCATCCTTATCCAAAATAACCAAAAATCTACAAGAGATCTTCCTTCAAAATTCGGCCATAATCTAGGGAGGAGAGAATCCAAATTCAACTGGGATTGAAACTAGAATTTTTCCCTGAACCTTATCCACAAAAAATCTGAAAATTTCATGAGGATAATCCTCAAAATTTTCGTCCATTATTTTTAGGATTTGGATTCAAAGTTCAAGTAGGATTCTAACAAGATTTTCCTCTCCATATCCAACTCAAATTTGAATTTCATTCCTTGTGGATTTACCACAAGAAATTTGAATCCTACTTAGACTGTGATTCAAAATTTCAATTTTAAATTTCAATTTCAAATTTCAAATTTCAAATTTCAAATTTAAATTTCAAATTCGAATTTCAAATTTCAAATTTCAAATTTAAATTTCAAATTCGAATTTCAAATTCAAATTTCAAATCTCAAATTTCAAATTTCAAATTTCAAATTTCAAATTCCACAAAACAGTTGTGTTTCAAATTCTTGTTCTCATGGATAATTTTCTACAACTCCAATCCAATCTCAAATAAAATCATGGCAACTTTATTTGGAGTTCGAATAATTGTGTACTCTATTATCCAAAACAAAATCTGAATCCAACCGGAGAGAATCTTGTCAACCATCCTAATCCTATGTCAACACCATCTATGCATAATCAACTAGCCAATAGCATACACAAATCAATTTGCCAAACATTTAGGAATTATGTGGAGCTAGTAGAGGGACCAATTGGATATATATAATTGGGCTCCCGTAAATCCATATGATTATCATTTTTTATCGAACAACTCAATCATATGATCACTAATTTCAAAGTCACACCACTATAAACCTGAAACTGAACTCTCAATTATATAGCGTATTACGTAAGCCTATGACAAGCTATCATCTAATGACCTTGTCATGTATGCAGAACCCTCATATGATATCCATGATCAGCCTTAGGTCTAAGTCTGTTTAATCCTACTGATCAGACTATCTTAAAGTTCCATTATACTACCGAATAAAGAAAATGATTATTCACCATATGTGAATAAGAAGTCATCCGCCCAGCAGACGACCCAAGGGCTTATCCATTTTCACATTCAGTATAATGCCTTTAAGAGGATACCCTTAACTCCTCATTAGAGCTATGATTCCGATATCTGTAAACGAACCCTTCGTCGTATACAAGTCATGCACCCAACGAACCGGTCTATAAGCTTATTACCTCAGAGATGCTTTAGGTATTGGAACATCAAAGTACACAAGTCATATACATGAAGCTGTCCATCTACTCAGGATTAAGGTTACTGCACAATGAACGTCAAAAGCAGATCGATCCACTCAAAGCAGACTTCGTAGATCAATCGCACTTTAGACCCGGTCTAATATGTCACCACCAAGCAACATATCTATGTCTCTACTTGGGAGTCAATGCTCCAGACAGTCAAGACAAACCATCCCCTTCAAGGCTTTAGACAACATAATAGTCTTAACATGAGTCAGATGCTCGGTCTAACCCATAGACTACAGACCTTAATTTAGACCGCTTACTTTAGAACATTGTCTTCTCACATAGAAAAGCCCATTACATGCAACGTTCTAACAGTTTTAACACAAGCAGTTAGGGAGCCATATTTGCTTACATTTACTTTAACATGTAAATAAAATGAGGACAGATAACAATGTAATGAATAACCTCTATATATAATTTTATTATCCAGTTCAAAATAAATACATCAAAATGTCTCTAATGGTTAGGGCATTTCCTAACAATCTCCCACTTGCCCTAAGCCAGCAGATGTGCCATGTTACGCATCCCCATCACCTCTACATGCCTCTCAAAGCTTCTAGCTACCAAAGTCTTAGTAAAGGAATCGGCAATGTTGTCCTCAGACACGATCTTACATACATCTACTTGCCCTGTCTCCACGTCCCCTCTAATAATATGATATCTTCGATCTATGTGTTGTAGGATAAATAATTCGGTAAAAAAGTATCAGAGTGGCGCAGCGGAACAATAAAAATTTTTAGATCGTTAAATATCTCATGATGCCATATACAATAAACCAATAACAATTAAAACTCATACCTCAAGGACGCCAATCTTGCAGGAGGAGAATGACCGGAGGCTTCAACCAACTAGCCTTCTCTACTATTCTCCAATTCCCGAATGGCTGAGTGTGTGGGCACTCTGAACCTCGATCGGTATGCTAGCACTGCTAGTCTTCTTCCGACCACCCAAATCTCTAAAGAACTTTATTGTCACGATGAGCTGTGCAACAATAAGCCTGCTCACCTGAGAGTCTGTGGTCTGAGAGAACCGGAGTGGTAGGTCCTCTTTATAGACCTGCATGAGGTGATTCTCTGAATTTGAATTGGATTAGGAAAAGATATTTTCCCTTATCCATAACCAAAAAATCCGAATTTTCCAAGGGAGAATCTCAACAATAAAATTCGGTTTTCTTAGGATAAATCCAATCCAAATCAAAACAAGATTTTAACTAGAATTTTATCTCCCTTTTTCAACCAATAAAAATCCAAAAATTACAAGGAGAAAGTGTCCTAAAAATTTCGGCCATTATGGATAAGGGAGAATCAAAAATTCCACTAGGATTTTCAAGCTTGAATCTTATCTCAACCTTATCCAAAATAACCGAATTTTCCTAGGAGATTTTCTCCCTATTTTCGACCACTTTTCAGGGAAGGAGAGAATCCAAATTCAACTGGGATTGAAACTTGAATTTTTCCCTTGAATCTTATCCACAAAAAAACGAAATTTCCTTGAGGATTATCCTCAAAATTTCGTGCAACATTTGTTAGGATTTGGATTCAAAATTCAAGCAGGATTCTAACAAGATTATCCTCTCCAAATCCAACTCAAATTCGAATTTCAAACCTTGTGGATTTTCCACAACAAATTCAAATCCCACTTGGACTGTGATTCAAAATTCGAATTTCAAATTTAAATTTCAAATTTCAAATTTCAAATTTCAAATTTCAAATTTAAATTTCAAATTCAAATTTCAAATTCGAATTTCAAATTCCAATTTCAATTTCAAATTTCAAATTCAAAATTCAAATTTCAAATTTCAAAATTCAAATTTCAAAATCCATAAAACGGTTGTGTTTCAAATTCTTGTTCTCATGGATAATTTTCTACAACTCCAATCCAATCTCAAATAAAATCATGGCAACTTTATTTGGAGTTCGAATAATTGTGTACTCTATTATCCAAAACAAAATCTGAATCCAACCGGAGAGAATCTTGTCTACCATCCTAATCCTGTGCCATCACTATCCATGCATAATAAACCAGCCAATAGCATACACAATTCAATTTGCCAAACGTTAAGGAATTATGTGGAGCTAGTTGAGGGACTGATTGGACATATATAATTGGGCTCTCGCAAATCCATATGATCATCATTCTTTTACCGAACAACTCAATCATATGATCACTAGTTTCAGAGTCACACCACTATAAACCTAAAACTGAACTCCCAATTATATACCGTATTACGTAAGCCTGTGACAAGCTATCGTCCAATGACCTTGTCATATATGCAGAACCCTCATATGATATCCATGATCAGCCTTAGGCCAAAGTCTGTTTAATCCTACTGATCAGGCTATCTTAAAGTTCCATTATACTACCGAATAAAGAAAATGATTATTCACCATATGTGAATAAGAAGTTATCCGCCCAGCAGACGACCCAAGGCCTTGTCCATTTTCACATTCAGTATAATGCCTTTAAGAGGATACCCTTAACTCCTCATTAGAGCTATGATTCCAATATCTGTAAACGAACCATTCATCGTATACAAGTCATGCACCCAACGAACCGGTCTATAAGCTTACTACCTCTGAGACGCTTTATCCATTGGAACATCAAAGTACACAAGTCATATACATGAAGCTATCCTTTTACTCAGGATTAAGGTTACTGCATAATGAACGTCAAAAGCAGATCGATCCACTCAAAGCGGACTTCGTAGATTAATCATGCTTTAGTCCCGGTCTAATATGTCACAACAAGCAACATATCTATATCTCTACTTGGGAGTCCAGCTCTAGACAGTCAAGACAAACCGTCCCCTCCAAGGCTTTAGACAACATAATAGTCTTAACATGAGTTAGATGCTCGGTCTAACCCCATAGACTACAGACCATAGTTTAGACCGCTAACTTTAGAACATTGTCTTCTCGCATATAAAAATCCATTGCATGCAACGTTCTAATAGTTTAACACAAGCAGTCAGGGAGCCATATTTGCTTACATTTACTTTAACATGTAAATAAGACGAGGACAGATAGCAATGTAATGAATAACCTCTATATCTAATCTTATTATCCAGTTCAAAATAAATACATCAAAAATGTCTCTAATACTTACGGCATTTCCTAACATGTGTTTGGTCCTCTTGTGGTGCCGAGATTCCCTTGCGTTGGCAATAGCCCCAGTGTTATCACAGTAAAGTGTGTGTTAGGAAATACCCTAAGCATTAGAGACATTTTGATGTATTTATTTTGAACTGGATAATAAAATTATATATAGAGGTTATTCATTACATTGATATCTGTCCTCATCTTATTTACATGTTAAAGTAAATGTAAGCAAATATGGCTCCCTGACTGCTTGTGTTAAACTGTTAGAACATTACATGCAATGGAATTTTGTATGCGAGAAGACAATATTCTAAAGTTAGCGGTCTAAACTATGGTCTGTAGTCTATGGGGTTAGACCGAGCATCTAACTCATGTTAAGACTATTATGTTGTCTAAAGCCTTGGAGGGGACGGTTTGTCTTGACTATCTGGAGCTGGACTCCCATGTAGAGATATAGATATGTTGCTTGGTGGTGACATATTAGACCGGAACTAAAACGTGATTGATCTACGAAGTCCACTTTGAGTGGATCGATCTGCTTTTGACATTTATTATGCAGTAACCTTAATCCTGAGTAAAAGGACAGCTTCATGTATATGACTTGTGTATTTTGATGTTCCAATGGCTAAAGCGTCTCAGAGGTAGTAAGCTTATAGACCAGTTCGTTGGGTGCATGACTTGTATACGATGAAGGATTCGTTTACAGATATCGGAATCATAGCTCTAATGTGGAGTTAAGGGTATCCTCTTAAAGGCATTATACTGAATGTGAAAATGGACAAGGTCTTGGGTCGTCTGTTGGGCGGATGACTTCTTATTCACATATGGTGAATAATCATTTCCTTTGTTCGGTAGTATAATGGAACTTTAAGATAGCCTGATCAGTAGGATTAAACGGACTTTGGCCTAAGGCTGATCATGGAAATCATATGAGGGTTCTGCATACATGACAAGGTCATTAGACGATAGCTTGTTACAGGCTTACGTAATACGATATATAATTAGGAGTTCAGTTTCAGGTTTATAGTGGTGTGACTTTGAAATTAGTGATCATATGATTGAGTTGTTCGGTAAAAGAATGATGATCATATGGATTTGCGGGAGCCCGATTATATATGCCCAATCAGTCCCTCTACTAGCTCCACATAATTCCTTAACATTTGGCAAATTGATTTGTATATGCTCTTGGTTGGTTTATTATGCATGGATGGTGATGACACAGGATTAGGATGGTAGACAAGATTCTCTCCGGTTGGATTCAGATTTTGTTTTGGATAATAGTGTATACAATTATTCGAACTCCAAATAAAGTTGCCATGATTTTATTTGAGATTGGATTGGAGTTATAGAAAATTATCCATGAGAACAAGAATTTGAAACACAACTGTTTTGTGGATTTTGATATTTGAATTTTGAAATTTGAAATTTGAATTTTGAATTTGAAATTTGAATTTGAAATTCGAATTTGAAATTTGAAATTCGAATTTTGAATCACAGTCCAAGTGGGATTCGAATTTGTTGTGGAAAATCCACAAGGTTTAAAATTCGAATTTGAGTTGGATATGGAGAGGATAATCTTGTTAGAATCCTACTTGAATTTTGAATCCAAATCCTAACAATTAGTGGACGAAATTTTGAGGATAATCCTCAATGGATTTTCGGTTTTTTGTGGATAAGGTTCAAGGGAAAAATTCAAGTTTCAATCCCAGTTGAATTTGGATTCTCTCCTCCCCAGAAAGTGGCCGAAGTTTTGGAGAATATCTCCTAGGAAAATTCGGTTATTTTGGATAAGGATGAGATAAGATTCAAGCTTGAAAATCCTAGTGGAATTTTGATTCTCTATTGAGGAGATTTTCTCCTAGGAAATTTTGGATTTTTTGGTTGAAAAAGGGAGATAAAATTCTAGTTAAAATCTTGTTTAGATTTGGATTGGATTTATCCTAAATGGCCGAATTTTATTGTTGGGATTTTCCCTTGAAAAATTCAGATTTTATGGTTATGGATAAGGGAGAATATCTTTTCCTATTCCAACTCGAATTCAGAGAATCATCTCATGCATGTCTATAAATAGAGGTTCTGCCACTCCAGTTCTCTCAGACCACAGACTCTCAGGTGAGCAGGCTTATTGTTACACAGCCCACCGTGACAATAAAGTTCTTTAAAGATCTGGGTGGTCGGAAGAAGACTAGCAGTGTTGGCATACTGATTGAGGTTCAGAGTGCCCACACACTCAGCCATTCGGGAATTGGAGAATAGTAGAGAAGGCTAGTTGGTTGAAGCCCTCCGGTCATTCTCCTCCTACAGACTGGCATCCTTGAGGTATGAGTTTTAATTGTTGTTGGTTTATTGTATATGGCATCATGAGATATTTAACGATCTTAAAAATTTTATTGTTCCGCTATGCCACTCTGATACGTTTTTACCGATTTATTTTCCTGCAGTGTGATAGGCTTGTTAACACTCGAAATGTCCTTAAGGTCTCTAAAGAACTTGCAAAACCAAACCGCTTCTTTAGATGTCTCAGCCGCAGCCACATACTCAGCCTTCATAGTAGAGTCAACTGTGCAACCCTGCTTCATGCTCCTCCACACAATGGCACCTCCTCCAGGCAAAAACACTGATCCAGATGTCGATTTTCTCGAATCCTTGCAAGTCTAGAAGTCTGAATCCATGTATCCTACGGGTGTTAGGTCCCCTCCAGAATACACCAGCATATAATCCCTCGTTCTCTTAAGATACTTAAGTATATGCTTTACTGCTTGCCAGTGCTTGGTTCCAGATTTGCTTGATATCGACTCACCATGCCTACTGCAAAACATATGGCCGGGCGAGTGCAAAGTATAGCATACATAAAGATACCCACAGCGGATGCATAAGGGACCTTACTCATACGCTTTATTTCTTCCGATATGTTTCGACAGTCATCCAATGAAAGAGTTAAACAGACAATAGAAGGTTTGTGTACCTTTCTTTGCCTCTTGCATTCCATATTTGTTAATTATTTTATCTATGTATGAAGCTTGGGATAACGCTATCATTTTGTTCTTTCGATCTCTAAAGAGACGAATGCCTAGAATATAATTCGCTTCTCCCAAGTCCTTCATGTCAAACTGTTGGTGTAACCAAAGCTTGACCGATGATAAGTTCCCTACATCATTCCCAATGAGTAGTATATCATCGACATAGAGTATCAGAAAGCCCACTTTTCCATCCTTAATACGTTTATAAACACAAGGTTCATCAATGTTCGGCTCAAAACCAAAAGTCTTGATCGCTTGATTAAATCTCTGGTTCCATGAGCGAGATGCTTGCTTTAATCCATAAATGGATGTAAGCAACTTGCAAACTTTCCTTTCTTGGCCTTTCGCTACGAATCCTTCGGGCTGTATCATATAGATACACTCTTCAAGATGGCCATTCAAGAATGCCGTCTTGACATCCATTTGCTAGATCTCGTAATCGAGAGCCGCAACAATGGACAGAAGAATACAAATAGACTTCAGCATAGCAACAGGTGAAAAGGTTTCATCATAATCGATTCCAACCTTTTGCATGTACCCCTTTGCAACCAGTCTAGCTTTGAAAGTTTCCACTCTCCCTTCCACATCCTTCTTTCTTTTGTAGACCCATTTGCATCTAATGGGTTTTATCCCATCTGGCAAATCTACAAGTTCCCAAACAGAGTTGGATTTCATAGAATCCATCTCATTGTTCATAGCCTGTTTCCAAGATTTAGAATCAATATCATTTATAGCTTCATCATAGGTGATCGGATCATCCTCATGTTCATGAGCCTCGGCCTGGTATACCTCAGCATCATACATGAAGAAATTAGGTTTCTTCGAAACCCTCCCACTACGACGAGGCAATCTAAATTGTTGATCGTCTGCAGGTTTTTTACCGAAACTCGGACTTGCGTCTAAGACCGAAACCTGTGGAGTAGTTCTTTCACTCGATAACTCCTATAGCACCACTTTACTTCAAGGCTTAAAGTCATTCATGTGACTTTCCTCCAAGAATGTCGCATGGGTTGAAACAATGACTTTTTGTTCCTTCGGGTTATAGAACAGACCTCCCTTAATTACCTTTAGATACCCTACAAACATGCACAATTCTGATCTTGATTCCAACTTCTTCGCATCCCCATCCAGTACATGTGCCGGGCTGCCCCATATTCTCATATGTCCAAGGGAGGGCTTCCTGCCACGGCACAGTTCATACGGAGTTCTGGGAATTGATTTGCTTGGAACCTGGTTTAGAATATAGCACGCTGTTTGTAAAGCATATCCCCAAAATGATAATGGCAGCATTGAATAACTCATCATGGACCGTACCATATCCAACAAGGTCCTATTTCTCCTTTCGGCTACACCATTCTATTGTGGAGTGCCAGGTGCAGTCAATTGGGATAATATCCCATTCTCTACAAGATGTCCTAGATATTCATCGAAGAGGTATTCACCACCTCGATCAGATCGAACTGTCTTTATGGATTTATCCAATTGCTTTTCCACTTCCGCACGATACTCTTTGAACTTGTCAAAGGTTTCGCTCTTGCGGTGCATCAGATACACATATCCATACCTCGAGTAATCATCTATAAAGGAGATATAATACTCGAACCCTCCTCGTGCTGTGATGTTCATGGGGCCATATACGTCAGTATGCACAATTTCTAAAAGCTCCTGAGCCCTAGTACCCTTAGCTCTAAAAGACCTCTTAGTCATTTTACCCTCTAGACAAGATTCACATTGAGGAAGACGTACCTCCTCCAGAGATTCTACAGGACCGTCTTTCACCAACCTTTGAATCCTATCCTGATTAATATGACCAAGTCTTAAATGCCTAAGATACGCCTTGTTAGAGTGAGAAACTTTCAATCTTTTAGAGTTATCTATTAATTCGGTGTTAAGCAGTGAGTACATCTTTGGTTTGATCCAATATAGGCTTCCATCCAACCATCCAGAACAGATAAAAGACTTATTTCTATGAATATCAACTCTTTTACTAAAAGAAACTGAATAAGAATCATTTATTAAACAAGCTACTGATACAAGGTTCCTCCTAAAATTAGGAATATAAAAACAGTCTTTCAATAAAATAAACCTAAATCCATCAAAGTAAAGGTAAATATCTCCCACTGCCTCTGCCACCACCAAGCTACCATCTCCAGTCTGCAGCGAGAGGCTCCTATCATGTAGACTTCTCGTTTCCATGAACCCCTACATAGAAACACAAACATGATTAGTGGCGCCCGAATCAATGACCTAAGTATCTTTCAATTCTTCCACCAATCATGCTTCTAGATAGTGAAGTTCCTTACCTTCCTTGCCCTTGGCGGCTAGGATTTCCCGGCAAGCCTTCTTGAAGTGACCTACCTTCCCACAGCGGAAGCACTTGGACTTTTTAGGGTCCCTAGGCTTCTTGTTCTTCTTCTTCTTCTTCCCATCCGAGACAAGAGGATTAAAAGAACTCGAAGTTGGTTGCTTCTGATTTGGCCTCTTCCTCTTCCGTGAGGGTTTGGAAGATTCTGCCAAATTGGCCTCTCCTTTGGGTTGGACCGCATCCTCATCCCTGATCATTCGCTCATAAGCTTGGAGTTGCTTCATGAGCTCAGTTAGTCCTAATTCCCTTGTCGCCAAATTATATGCGGCCTTAAACCCCACAAAATCTTTAGACAGAGTTTTGAACACCATCTCGATCAGGGTGTTGTAGTCTAACTCAACACCGTTCTCGGCAACCTCAGCGAAGAATCCCATTAGAGTGATCATATGGTCCTTCACCGAAGTACCCGTCTTCTGCTTAGAGTTCATAATGCTGGTTATAGTGGACTGTCGAGCCAATTTTTCTTGGCCTCCGAACATGTCCTCCAGATTTTCCATGATCTCCTCAACAACTTGATAAGTCTCATACTGTTTTTGTAAAGCACTCATCATGCTAGCAAGAATGTAGCATTGAGCTATCTCATTGGATTCTCTCCAACGAGTATAGGCAACCGGGACCTCCTCAAGCGGTGTGTCAGGTTTGGGCCCTGATGGGCATGGTTCATCCAGTACAAACTTGTGTTTCTCGTAGCTGAGAACTATTAATAGATTTCTTTTCCAATCTTTATAATTATCGCCATTCAGTTTATTCTCAGTAAGTATTGAAATGAGGGGTGTCGGTGACATTTTGAACTGAAATAAAATTATACTAGATATCATTACAAAGCCCAAGCAAATATACAGATAATTTAGCAAATAAAACATATAAGTACGTTCCTACATGAAACTTGAAAAAACATGTAGCATTAAAATGGTAATTCTCAGCACCTATTACCCCAAGCCACCAAGGGGTGGTCATGAAACAAATAGCCAGAATATGGACCCCGTCCAATTAATATATGTTGTCTTAAATCCTCAAAGGTTAAGACATATATTAATAACCGCTTATTTGGCTACCAGTTTAGTTAACAGAGCTTCTAGGGAAGGTTAATAACTAAACTAGTCATGAGTGTATAACCATTGTTTACATAGCTCGATCCACATCCTACCAAGCCACCGAGGGGTGGTCATGAATAGGATCATACCCGAACACGTTTTCCATATAGGAGATCCAATCTAGTATACCAGCGGCGGTAAACACCTACCGAGGGGTGTGGTCAGGGCAGAACTGACATGAGGCGTTACCATACTTTCACATATGGATCAACAATGGAGGCCGTGGGTTTTGTTTGAAACCCTCTCCCACTCAATATTTTGAAAAATGTTCAAGTTTTGACAAATATGTATGATCAATATAGTATGAGCGGCACTCACCTATCCTATATGATATGTTATCAAATATGCATATAAAACATCCATCAATACATATTTATACATCTATAACATATCACAGAAAAAATAATTGACAGAATAACCAAGCCATGATTCCATCCTAGAAGAAAGAAAATAAAGATTACAAAATTCCATCCAAAGCATTCTTTGGGTCTTGAATTTTGTTCCGTCTTCTTGTATCTATCTTTATGTAGCCTCTCCATTTATTTCTCATCCCAAGAATCATTTAAAATTTAAATTCCAAAAATTTAAATTTCAAATTCAAATTCCAAATTCGAATTTCATATTTAAATTTCAAATTCAAATTTTAAACAATTTTAAACATCATGTGCAATAATATGTAATTTCAAAAATTTCAAATTTTCAATTATATATTTTTAAACATGATTTAAAATTAAATCTCAAATTTAAAAATCAAAATTTTTGATGTTTGAACCGTCGCCCCCACCGCCCCCGGAAGCCGGAAGCCGCCGTGGGCAGCCCCCAGCCCCCGGGGGGCTGGCAGTCCATGGCCGCCCCATGTGCAGCCCTGCCGGGCTGCAGGCCAAGCCTGCAGCGCCAGGCTGCATGCCTAGGCTGGGCACAACAGCCGCTACCTGCAACCATAGGCTGCACACCCAGGCTGCGGCCAGCCTTGGGAGGGCAGGGGCTGTAGCCCCACCAAGGCCTATGGCCTATCCCGAGGGGTCGTGTCTCGATTTTCGTGTCATATTCCAATTTATCCATTAGGATCTTCAAAAATTAATTTGAATCCTAATTAAATTGAAATTTTCCACACAATCAAAATTTCAACCTTTAAATTAAATTTAACTTTTGGGAAAAATAAATTATGGTCTTCAATCTCCTCCAAGAATAATTACATAAAATTTTCTAAACTGTTTCTGGTGTACAAAAAATTCTAATCATAATAATTCTAAGAGACAAAAATTAAAAATCTATGGGAAAATTACAGTGTTAATAAATTGCTCTCATGGTTACATAAAAAATTCCTAGATACAATTTTTCTAAATTCTAAGGAACCATAACCGATAGAAACAAGCATGCCTATAATAGCTCAGAAAAATAAAATAACCACATACTACATACATAATCCATGATAACAACATAAAGGAATCCTAGAATGCCACATACATAAATAAAAAGACTAATTAATTGTCTAATATATGTACATGTCATAATCATGAGATGGCTCTGATACCAATTATAGGAAATTAAATCGATAAAAATGTATCAGAGTGGCACAACGGAACAATAAAAATTTTTCAAGGTCATTAAATATCTCATGATGACATATACAATAAACCAACAATAATTTAAACTCATACCTCAAAGATGCCAATCTTGCAGGAGGAGAATGACCGGAAGGCTTCAACCAACTAGTTTTCTCTACTATTCTCCAATTCCCGAATGGCTGAGTGTGTGGGCATTCTAAACCTTGATCGGTATGCTAGCACTGCTATCTTCTTCCGACCACCCAGATCTCTAAAGAACTTATTGTCACGGTGAGTTACGCAACAATAAGCCTGCTCACTTGAGAGTCTGTGGTCTAAGAGAACTGGAGTGGCAGAACCTCTATTTATAGACTTGCATGAGGTGATCCTCTGAATTCGAATTGGATTAGGAGAAGATATTCTCCCTTATCCACAACCAAAAAATCTGAATTTATCAAGGCCAAATCCCAATAAGAAAATTCAGCCACTTTAGAATTTTTCCATTCAAAATTCAAACAAGATTTTAACTAGAATTTTATCTCCCTTTTTCAACCAAAAAAATCCAAAAATCTAAGGCGAAAATCCCAACAAAATTTCGACCACTTTAGGATAAGGGAAGAATCAAAATTCCACTAGGATTTTCAAGCTTGAATCTTATCTCATCCTTATCCAAAATAACCAAAAATCTACAAGAGATCTTCCTTCAAAATTTCGACCATAATCCAGGGAGGAGAGAATCCAAATTCAACTGGGATTGAAACTTGAATTTTTCCCTGAACCTTATCCAAACAAAATTCCAAAAATTCCATGAGGATAATCCTCAAAATTTTCGTCCATTATTGTTAGGATTTGGATTCAAAATTCAAGTAGGATTCTAAAAAGATTTTCCTCTCTATATCCAACTCAAATTCGAATCATTCCTTGTGGATTAACCACAAGAAATTCGAATCCTACTTGGACTGTGATTCAAAATTTGAATTTCAAATTTCAAATTCAAATTTCAAATTCAAATTTCAAATTTCAAATTTTAAATTTCAAATTTAAATTTCAAATTCAAATTTCAAATTCAAAATTCAAATTCAAATTTCAAATTTCAAAATTCAAATTTCAAATTCCACAAAACGGTTGTATTTCAAATTCTTGTTCTCATGGATAATTTTCTATAACTCCAATCCAATCTCAAATAAAATTATGGCAACTTTATTTGGAGTTCGAATAATTGTGTTTTCTATTATCCAAAACAAAATTTGAATCCAACCGGAGAGAATCTTGTCAACCATCCTAATCCTATGTCAACACCATCCATGCATAATCAACTAGCCAATAGCATACACAAATCAATTTGCCAAACGTTAAGGAATTATGTAGAGCTAGTAGAGGGACCAATTGGACATATATAATCGGGCTCCCGCAAATCCATATAATCATCATTCTTTACCGAACAACTCAATCATATGATCACTAATTTTAGAGTCACACCACTATAAACCTGAAACTGAACTCCCAATTATATACCGTATTACGTAAGCCTGTGACAAGCTATTGTTCAATGACCTTGTCATGTATGCAGAACCCTCATATGATATCCATAATCAGCCTTAGGTCAAGGTTTGTTTTGTTAGGAAATGCCCTAAGTATTAGAGACATTTTGATGTATTCATTTTGAACTGGATAATAAAATTATACTTAGAGGTTATTCATTACATTGCTATCTGTCCTCGTCTTATTTACATGTTAAAGTAAATGTAAGCAAATATGGCTCACTGACTGCTTGTGTTAAAACTATTAGAACGTTGCATGCAATAGACTTTTGTATGCGAGAAGACAATGTTCTAAAGTTAGCAGTCTAAACTATGGTCTGTAGTCTATGGGGTTAGATCGAGCATCTAACTCATGTTAAGACTATTATGTTGTCTAAAGCCTTAGAGGGGACGGTCTGTCTTGACTGTCTGGAGCTGGACTCCCAAGTAGAGACATGGATATGTTGCTTGGTGGTGACATATTAGACCGGGACTAAAGCGTGATTGATCTACGTAGTCCGCTATGAGTGGATCAATCTGCTTTTGACGTTCATTATGCAATAACCTTAATCCTGAGTAAATGAACTACTTCATGTATATGACTTGTGTACTTTGATGTTCCAATGGCTAAAGCGTCTCAGAGGTAGTAAGCTTATAGACCGGTTCGTTGGGTGCATGACTTGTATACGATGAAGGGTTTGTTTGCAGATATCGGAATCATAACTCTGAGGAGTTAAAGGTATCCTCTTAAAGGCATTATACTGAATGTGAAAATGGACAAGGCCTTGGGTCGTCTGCTGGGCGGATGACTTCTTATTCACATATGGTGAATAATCATTTTCTTGATTCGGTAGTATAATGGAACTTTAAGATAGCCTGATCAGTAGGATTAAACGGACTTTGACCTAAGGCTGATCATGGATATCATATGAGGGTTTTGCATATATGACAAGGTCATTGGATGGTAGCTCGTCACAGGCTTACGTAATACGGTATATAATTGGGAGTTCAGTTTCAGGTTTATAGTGGTGTGACTCTGAAATTAGTAATCATATGATTGAGTTGTTCGGTACAGAATGATGATCATATGGAATCACGAGAGCCCGATTATATATGTCCAATCAGTCCCTCTACTAGCTCCACATAATTCCTTAACGTTTGGCAAATTGATTTGTGTATGCTATTGGCTAGTTTATTATGCATGGATGGTGATGACACAGGATTAGGATGGTAGACAAGATTCTCTCCGGTTGGATTCAGATTTTGTTTTGGATAATAGAGTACACAATTATTCGAACTCCAAATAAAGTTGCCATGATTTTATTTGAGATTGGATTGGAGTTGTAGAAAATTATCCATGAGAACGAGAATTTGAAAAACAACCGTTTTGTGGAATTTGAAATTTGAATTTTGAAATTTGAAATTTGAATTTTGAAATTTGAAATTTGAATTTTGAATTTGAAATTTGAATTTGAAATTTGAATTTGAAATTCGAATTTGAAATTTGAATTTGAAATTTAAATTTGAAATTTGAAATTTGAAATTTGAAATTTGAATTTGAAATTTGAATTTGAAATTTGAAATTCAAATTTTGAATCACAGTCCAAGTAGGATTCGAATTTGTTGTGGAAAATCCACAAGGTTTGAAATTCGAATTTGAGTTGGATTTGGAGAGGATAATCTTGTTAGAATCCTACTTGAATTTTGAATCCAAATCCCAACAAATAAGGGACGAAATTTTTGAGGATAATGCTCATGAAAATTTCGGATTTTGTGGATTAGATTCAAGGGTAAATTCAAGCTTGAATCCTAGTTGAATTTGGATTCTCTTCTTCCCTAAAAGTGGCCGAAATTTTGGAGCCTAAATCCAAGGAGAATTCGGTTATTTTTTTGGATAAGGTTGAGATGAGATTTAGCTTGAAAATCCTAGTGGAATTTTGATTCTCCCTTATCCATAATGGCCGAAATCTTTTGGAGGATTTTCTCCTTGTGAATTTCGGATTTTTTGGTTAAAAAAAAAAAGGGAGATAAGATTCTAGTTAAAATCTTGTTGAGATTTGGATTGGATCTATCCTAAGAAAACCGAATTTTTAGTGGAGATTATCCCTTGGAAAAATTCGGATTTTATGGGTTTGGATAAGGGAAAATATCTTTTCCTAATCCAATTCAAATTCAGAGATTCACCTCATGCAGGTCTATAAATAGAGGTCCTGCCACTCCAGTTCTCTCAGACCACAGACTCTCAGGTGAGCAGGCTTATTGTTGCACAGCTCATCGTGACAATAAAGTTCTTTAGAGATCTGGGTGGTCGGAAGAAGACTAGCAGTGCTAGCATACCGATCGAGGTTCAGAGTGCCCACACACTCAGCCATACGGGAATTGGAGAATAGCAGATAAGGCTAGTTGGTTGAAGCCTCCGGTCACTCTCCTCCTGTTCATTGGCGTCCTTGAGGTATGAGTTTTAATTGTTGTTGATTTATTGTATATGGCATCATGAGATATTTAACGATCTAAAAATTTTTATTGTTCCGCTGCGCCACTCTGATACGTTTTTACCGATTTATTTACCTACAATTGGTATCAGAGCCATCTCATGACTATGCCATGTACATAAATTAGACAATTACTTAGTCTTTTTATTTATGTATGGATTTGATATTTAGAGAGTGGCATTCTAGGGTTCCTTTATGTTGTTATCATGTATTATGTATAAAGTATGTGGTTATTTTAATTTTTTGAATTATTATAAGCATGCTTGTTTATACCGGTTATGGTTCCTTAGAATTTAGAAAAATTGTATCTAGGAATTTTTTATGTAACCATGGGAGCAGTTTATTAACACTGTAATTTTCCCATGGATATTAATTTTTTGTCTCTTAGAATTTTATGGATAGAATTTTGTACACCGGAAACGGTATAGGAATTTTTTATGTAATTATTCTTAGAGGAGATTGAAGATTGAAGACCGTAATTTATTTTTCCCAAAAGTTAAATTTAATTTAAAGGTTGAAATTTTGATTGTGTGGAAAATTTCAATTTAATTGGGATTCAAATTAATTTTTGGAGATCCTAAAAGATAAATTGGAATATGACACGAAAATCGAGACACGACCCCTCAGGATAGGCCGACGGGCCTTGGTGGGGCTGCAGCCCCTGCCCTCGGGCAGGATGGGGCTGCGGCAGCCCCTATGCAGGCAATCATCACCCACGGCCGCAGGCTTGGCCTGCAGCCGAGGGTGGCACAGCCTGCCCAAGGCTGGCCGCAGCCTGGGCGTGCAGCCACTGGCTGCAGGCGCTGCCTGCAGCCTGCCGGCTGCTGCGCCCAACCTGGGCGTGCAGCCTGGTGCTGCAGGCTTGGCCTGCAGCCCGGCAGGCTGCACATGGGGCAGCCGTGGGCTGCCAGCCCCTTCGGGGTTGGTGGCTGCCGCCTACGGGGGCGGCGGTCCGACGGTCCCAAAATCAAAAAAATTTTGATTTTTAAATTTGAGATTTAATTTTAAATCATGTTTAAAAATATGTAATTTTGAAATTTTTGAAATTACATATTATTACACATGATGTTTAAAATTGTTTAAAAATTTAAATTTGAAGTTTAAATTTGAAATTCGAATTTGGAATTTGAATTTGAAATTTAAATTTTTGGAGATTTGAATTTTAAATAATTCTTGGGATGAGAAATAAATGGAGAGGCTACATAAAGATGGATACAAGAAGACGGAACAAAATTCAAGACCCAAAGAATGTTTTGGATGGAATTTTGTAATCTTTATTTTCTTTGTTCTAGGATGGAACCATAGCTTGGTTAGTCTGTCAATTATTTTTTTTCTGTGATATGTCATGGATGTATAAATATGTATTGATGGATGTTTTGTATGCATATTTGATAACATGTCATATAGGATAGGTGAGTGCCGCTCATACTATATTGATCATACATAATTTGTCAAAACTTGCATGTTTTTCAAAATATTGAGTGGGAGAGGGTTTCAAACAAAACCCACGGCCTCCATTGTTGATCCATATGTGAAAGCATGGTAACGCCTCGCGTCAGTTCTGACCTGACCACACCCCTCGGTAGGTGTTTACCGCCGCCGGTATACTAGATTGGATCTCCTATATGGAAAACGTGTTCGGGTGCGATCCTATTCATGACCACCCCTCGGTGGCTTGGTAGGGCGTGGATCGGGCTACGTAAACAATGGTTATACACTCAAGACTCGTTTAGTTATTAACCTTCCCTAGAAGCTCTGTTAACTAAACTGGTGGCCAAATAAGCGGTTATTAATATATGTCTTAACCTTGGAGGATTTAAGGTAACACATATTAATTGGACGGGGTCCATGTTCCGGCTATTTGTTCTCATGACCACCCCTCGGTGGCTTGGGGCAATAGGTGCTGAGAATTACCGTTGCAATGCTACATTTTTTTCAAGTTTCATGTAGGAACATACTTGTATGTTTTATTTGCTAAATTATCTGCATATTTGCTTGGGCTTTGTAATGATGTCTAGTATAATTTTATTTCAATTCAAAATGTCACCGACACCCCTCATTTCGATACTTACTGAAAATAAGTTGAATGGCGACAATTATAAAGACTGGAAAAGAAATCTATTAATAGTTCTCAGCTGCGAGAGACACAAGTTCGTACTGGACGAACCATGCCCACCTGGGCCCAAACCTGACACACCACTTGAGGAGGTCCCGGTTGCCTATAATCGTTGGAGAGAATCCAATGAAATAGCTCGATGCTACATCCTTGCTAGCATGACGAGTGCTTTACAAAAGCAGCATGAGACTTATCAAGTTGCTGGGGAGATCATGGAAAATCTGGAGGACATGTTCGGAGGCCAAGAAAAATTGGCTCGACAGTCCGCTATCACCAGCATTATGAACTCCAAGCAAAAGGCTGGTGCTCCGGTGAAGGACCATATGATCATTCTAATGGGATTCTTCGCTGAAGCTGCCGAGAATGGTGCTGAGTTAGACTACAACACCCAGATCGAAATGGTGTTCAAGACTCTGTCTAAAGATTTTGTGGGGTTTAAGGCCGCATACAATCTGGCGACAAAGGAGTTAGGACTTACCGAGCTCATGAAGCAACTACAGGCTTATGAGCGGATGATCAGGGATGAAGATGTGGTCCGACCTAAAGGAGAGGCCAATTTGACGGAATCTTCCAATCCCTCACGGAAGAGGAAGAGGCCAAATAAGAAGCAAGTGGCTTCCAGTTCTTCTAATCCTCCTGTCACGGACGGGAAGAAGAAGAAGAAGAAGAACAAGAAGCCAAAGGACCCTAAAAAGTCCAAATGCTTCCACTGTGGGAAGGTAGGTCACTTCAAGAAGGCTTGCCGAGAATTCCTAGCCTCCAAGGGCAAGGAAGGTAAGGAACTTCATTACTTAGAAGCGTGTTTGGTGGAAGAATCGAAAGACACATGGGTCATTGATTCGGGCGCCACTAATCATGTTTGTATTTCTATGCAGGGGTTCGTGGAAACGAGAAGTCTACATGATAGGAGCCTCTCGTTGCGGACTGGAGATGGTAGCTTTGTGGTGGCTGAGGCAGTGGGAGACGTTCATCTTTATTTTGATCAATTTAGGTTTATTTTATTGAAAGACTGTTTTTATGTTCCTAATTTTAGGAGGAACCTTATATCGGTAGCTTGTTTAATAAAGGATTCTTATTCAGTTTCTTTTAGTAAAAGAGTTGATATTCGTAGAAATAAGTCTTTTATCTGTTCTGGATGGATGGATGGAAACCTATATTTGATCAGACCAAAGATGTACTCACTGCTTGACACTGAATTAATTGATAACTCTAAAAGGTTGAAAGTTTCTCACTCTAACAAGGCGTATCTTTGGCATTTAAGACTTGGTCATATTAATCAGGATAGGATTCAAAGATTGGTGAAAGACGGTCCTCTGGAATCTCTGGAGGAGGTACAACTTCCCCAATGTGAGTCTTGTCTAGAGGGTAAGATGACTAAGAGGTCTTTTGGAGCTAAGGGTACAAGGGCACAGGAGCTCTTAGAAATTGTGCACACTGACGTATGTGGCCCCATGAACGTCACAGCACGAGGAGGGTTCGAGTACTATGTCTCTTTCATAGATGATTACTCAAGGTATGGATATGTGTATCTGATGCACCGCAAGAGCGAAACCTTTGACAAGTTCAAAGAGTATCGTGCGGAAGTGGAAAAGCAATTGGATAAATCCATAAAGACACTTCGATCTGATCGAGGTGGCGAATACCTCTCTGAGGAATTTCTAGGACATCTTGTAGAGAACGGGATTTTATCCCAATTGACTGCACCTGGTACTCCACAACAGAATGGTGTAGCCGAAAGGAGAAATAGGACCTTATTGGATATGGTACGGTCCATGATGAGTTACTCAACGCTGCCATTATCATTTTGGGGACATGCTTTACAAACGGCGTGCTATATTCTGAACCAGGTTCCGAGCAAATCAATTCCTAGAACTCCGTATGAATTGTGGCGTGGCAGGAAGCCCTCCCTTGGACATATGAGAATATGGGGCTGCCCGGCACATGTACTGGATGGGGATGCGAAGAAGTTGGAACCAAGATCAGAATTGTGCATGTTTGTAGGGTATCCAAAGGGAACTAAAGGAGGTCTGTTCTATAACCCGAAGGAACAAAAGGTCATTGTCTCAACCCATGCGACATTCTTGGAGGAAAGTCACATGAATGACTTTAAGCCTCGAAGCAAAGTGGTGCTAGAGGAGTTATCGGGTGAAAGAACTGCTCCACAGATTTCGGTCTTGGACGCAAGTCCGAGTTCCAGTGAAAGACCTGCAGACGATCAACAATTTAGGGTGCCTCGTCGTAGTGGGAGGGTTTCTAAGAAACCTAATTTCTTTATGTATGATGCTGAGGTATACCAGGCCGAGACTCATGAGCATGAGGAAGATCCGGTCACATATGATGAAGCTATAAAGGATGTTGATTCTAGATCTTGGAAACAGGCTATGAACAATGAGATGGATTCTATGAAATCCAACTCTGTTTGGGAACTTGTAGATTTGCCGGATGGGATAAAACCCATTGGATGCAAATGGGTCTACAAAAGAAAGAAGGATGCGGAAGGGAGAGTGGAAACTTTCAAACCTAGACTGGTTGCAAAGGGATACACGCAAAAGGCTGGAATCGATTACGAGGAAACCTTTTCGCCTGTTGCTATGCTAAAGTCTATCCGTATTCTTCTGTCCATTGCTGCGGCTCTTGATTACGAGATCTGGCAAATGGATGTCAAGACGGCATTCTTGAATGGCCATCTTGAAGAGTGTATCTATATGATACAGCCCGAAGGGTTCGTAGCAAAAGGCCAAGATAAGAAAGTCTGCAAGTTGCTTAGATCCATTTATGGATTAAAGCAGGCATCCCGCTCATGGAACCAGAGGTTTGATCAAGCGATTAAGACATTTGGTTTTGAGCAGAACATTGATGAACCTTGTGTTTATAAACGTATTAAGGATGGAAAAGTGGTCTTTCTGATACTCTATGTCGATGATATACTACTCATTAGGAATGATGTAGGGAACTTATCATCGGTCAAGCTTTGGTTACACCAACAGTTTGACATGAAGGACTTGGGAGAAGCTAATTATGTTCTAAGCATTCGTCTCTTCAGAGATCGAAAGAACAAAATGATAGCGTTATCCCAAGCTTCATACATAGATAAAATAATTGACAAATATGCAATGCTAGAGGCAAAGAAAGGCTCACAACCTTCTATTGCCGGTTTAACTCTTTCATTGGATGACTGTCCCAAGACATCGGAAGAAAGAGAGCGTATGAGTAAGGTCCCTTATGCATCCGCTGTGGGTAGCCTTATGTACGCTATGCTTTGCACTCGCCCGGACATATGTTTTGCAGTAGGTATGGTGAGTCGATATCAAGCGAATCCTGGAACCAAGCACTGGCAAGCAGTAAAGCATATACTCAAGTATCTTAAGAGAACGAGGGATTATATGCTAGTGTATTCTGGAGGGGACCTAACACCCGTAGGATACACGGACTCAGACTTCCAGACTTGTAAGGATTCGAGGAAATCGACATCTGGATCAGTGTTTTTGCTCGGAGGAGGCGCCATTGTGTGGAGGAGCGTGAAGCAGGGCTGCATAGCTGACTCTACTATGGAGGCTGAGTATGTGGCTGCGGCTGAGGCATCTAAAGAAGCGGTTTGGCTCCGCAAGTTCTTTAGAGACCTTGAGGTCATTCCGGGTGTTGACAAGCCTATCACACTTTACTGTGATAATACAGGGGCTATTGCCAACACAAGGGAATCTCGGCACCACAAGAGGACCAAGCACATCGATCGGAGGTATCACATAATTAGAGAGCATGTGGAGACAGGACAAGTGGATGTATGTAAGATCGCGTCCGAGGACAACATCGCTGATCCCTTTACTAAGACTTTGGTAGCTAGAAGCTTTGAGAGGCATGTAGAGGCGATGGGGATGCGTAACATGGCACATCTGCTGGCTTAGGGCAAGTGGGAGATTGTTAGGAAATGCCCTAAGTATTAGAGACATTTTGATGTATTCATTTTGAACTGGATAATAAAATTATACTTAGAGGTTATTCATTACATTGCTATCTGTCCTCGTCTTATTTACATGTTAAAGTAAATGTAAGCAAATATGGCTCACTGACTGCTTGTGTTAAAACTGTTAGAACGTTGCATGCAATGGACTTTTGTATGCGAGAAGACAATGTTCTAAAGTTAGCAGTCTAAACTATGGTCTGTAGTCTATGGGGTTAGATCGAGCATCTAACTCATGTTAAGACTATTATGTTGTCTAAAGCCTTAGAGGGGACGGTCTGTCTTGACTGTCTGGAGCTGGACTCCTAAGTAGAGACATGGATATGTTGCTTGGTGGTGACATATTAGACCGGGACTAAAGCGTGATTGATCTACGTAGTCCGCTATGAGTGGATCAATCTGCTTTTGACGTTCATTATGCAATAACCTTAATCCTGAGTAAATGAACTACTTCATGTATATGACTTGTGTACTTTGATGTTCCAATGGCTAAAGCGTCTCAGAGGTAGTAAGCTTATAGACCGGTTCGTTGGGTGCATGACTTGTATACGATGAAGGGTTTGTTTGCAGATATCGGAATCATAGCTCTGAGGAGTTAAAGGTATCCTCTTAAAGGCATTATACTGAATGTGAAAATGGACAAGGCCTTGGGTCGTCTGCTGGGCGGATGACTTCTTATTCACATATGGTGAATAATCATTTTCTTGATTCGGTAGTATAATGGAACTTTAAGATAGCCTGATCAGTAGGATTAAACGGACTTTGACCTAAGGCTGATCATGGATATCATATGAGGGTTTTGCATATATGACAAGGTCATTGGATGGTAGCTCGTCACAGGCTTACGTAATACGGTATATAATTGGGAGTTCAGTTTCAGGTTTATAGTGGTGTGACTCTGAAATTAGTAATCATATGATTGAGTTGTTCGGTACAGAATGATGATCATATGGAATCACGGGAGCCCGATTATATATGTCCAATCAGTCCCTCTACTAGCTCCACATAATTCCTTAACGTTTGGCAAATTGATTTGTGTATGCTATTGGCTAGTTTATTATGCATGGATGGTGATGACACAGGATTAGGATGGTAGACAAGATTCTCTCCGGTTGGATTCAGATTTTGTTTTGGATAATAGAGTACACAATTATTCGAACTCCAAATAAAGTTGCCATGATTTTATTTGAGATTGGATTGGAGTTGTAGAAAATTATCCATGAGAACGAGAATTTGAAAAACAACCGTTTTGTGGAATTTGAAATTTGAATTTTGAAATTTGAAATTTGAATTTTGAAATTTGAAATTTGAATTTTGAATTTGAAATTTGAATTTGAAATTTGAATTTGAAATTCGAATTTGAAATTTGAATTTGAAATTTAAATTTGAAATTTGAAATTTGAAATTTGAAATTTGAATTTGAAATTTGAATTTGAAATTTGAAATTCAAATTTTGAATCACAGTCCAAGTAGGATTCGAATTTGTTGTGGAAAATCCACAAGGTTTGAAATTCGAATTTGAGTTGGATTTGGAGAGGATAATCTTGTTAGAATCCTACTTGAATTTTGAATCCAAATCCCAACAAATAAGGGACGAAATTTTTGAGGATAATGCTCATGAAAATTTCGGATTTTGTGGATTAGATTCAAGGGTAAATTCAAGCTTGAATCCTAGTTGAATTTGGATTCTCTTCTTCCCTAAAAGTGGCCGAAATTTTGGAGCCTAAATCCAAGGAGAATTCGGTTATTTTTTTGGATAAGGTTGAGATGAGATTTAGCTTGAAAATCCTAGTGGAATTTTGATTCTCCCTTATCCATAATGGCCGAAATCTTTTGGAGGATTTTCTCCTTGTGAATTTCGGATTTTTTGGTTAAAAAAAAAAAGGGAGATAAGATTCTAGTTAAAATCTTGTTGAGATTTGGATTGGATCTATCCTAAGAAAACCGAATTTTTAGTGGAGATTATCCCTTGGAAAAATTCGGATTTTATGGGTTTGGATAAGGGAAAATATCTTTTCCTAATCCAATTCAAATTCAGAGATTCACCTCATGCAGGTCTATAAATAGAGGTCCTGCCACTCCAGTTCTCTCAGACCACAGACTCTCAGGTGAGCAGGCTTATTGTTGCACAGCTCATCGTGACAATAAAGTTCTTTAGAGATCTGGGTGGTCGGAAGAAGACTAGCAGTGCTAGCATACCGATCGAGGTTCAGAGTGCCCACACACTCAGCCATTCGGGAATTGGAGAATAGTAGAGAAGGCTAGTTGGTTGAAGCCTCCGGTCACTCTCCTCCTGTTCATTGGCGTCCTTGAGGTATGAGTTTTAATTGTTGTTGATTTATTGTATATGGCATCATGAGATATTTAACGATCTAAAAATTTTTATTGTTCCGCTGCGCCACTCTGATACGTTTTTACCGATTTATTTACCTACATGTTTAATCCTACAGATCAGGCTATCTTAAAGTTCCATTATACTACCGAATAAAGAAAATGATTATTCATCATATGTGAATAAGAAGTCATCCGCCCAGCAGACGACCCACGGCCTTGTCCATTTTCACATTCAGTATAATGCCTTTAAGAGGATACCCTTAACTCCTCATTTGAGCTATGATTCCGATATCTGTAAATGAACCCTTCATCGTATACGAGTCATGCACCCAACGAACCGGTCTATAAGCTTACTACCTCTGAGATGCTTTAGCTATTGGAACATCAAAGTACACAAGTCATATACATGAAGCTATCTATCTACTCAGGATTAAGGTTACTGCACAATGAACATCAAAAGCAGATCTATCCACTCAAAGCGGACTTCATAGATCAATCACACTTTAGTCCCGGTCTAATATGTCACCACCAAGTAACATATCTATGTCTCTACTTGGGAGTCAATGCTCCAGACAGTCAAGACAAACCGTCCCCTCCAAGGCTTTAGACAACATAATAGTCTTAACATGAGTTAAATGCTCGATCTAACCCCATAGACTACAGACCTTAGTTTAGACCGCTTATTTTAGAACATTGTCTTCTCACATACAAAAGTCCATTGCATGCAACGTTCTGATAGTTTTAACACAAGCAGTCAGGGAGCCATATTTGCTTACATTTACTTTAACATGTAAATAAAATGAGGACAGATAGCAATGTAATGAATAATCTCTATATATAATTTTATTATCCAGTTCAAAATAAATACATCAAAAATGTCTCTAATGCTTAGGGCATTTCCTAACAAATAGTAGATAATGCTAGTTGGTTGAAGCCCTCTAGTCATTCTTTTCCTGCAGTTTGGCGTCCTTTGAGGTATGAGTTTATATTGTTGTTAGTTTATTGTCTATGGCACCATGAGATATTTAACGATCTTAAAAAAATTTTGTAATTCCGCTGTGTCACTCTGATGCGTTTTTATCGATTTTTTCCTACAGGTGACATTCTCATTGCCCCTTGGTCTGGAGCACTTTACATTTCTTTCTTTTATTGTGTGTATTTTATTTGACACACTGTTGTGCATATAGCACCTACATATATACTTTACATATTACATATAGCACATAGACATATCAAGTAAATTCATGCTGTAGACAATGAGATATTTGAACTTATAGATATTTTACTAATGTTTCCTCCTGGGGTCCACCAACATTCCTACGTCGCTTTTAGGTTGGATCCCTATAACCGAAATAATTAACGGTTATTTCCAAAATTCACTTCATACTTAAAACGTCACAAAAATGTAAAAATTCTAAGTCCAAGTCCCTAATGATGAATTTATAGATCTAACATTTAATTTTTAGCTTTTCTATCAACTTTTGCCAAAATGACCATTTTGTCCTGATCTTTTGACAAAATGACCATTTTGTCTCTAGTGGACTTTTCTCATTTTTCGTATACTTGAATTTTGATTTTGGCCATTAAAACCTTAATTAAGGCCTTAGGATCCCATTCCAAGCCTTAACATCCATTTTCCTAACTTTGGATAAAATGACCATTTCGTCCTTAATTTTGACAAAATGACCATTTCGTCCCTAGCGTGATTTCTTCTCGTAAATATACTTTTCTTTGACTTAAAACTTAATTTTGGTTTTTAGAATTCTAACTAAGCCAATCTAAGACCCTAATGGTCTTTTTCTAACATTTCAAAAAAATTTAGTCAAAATAACCATTTTGCCCCTAACAGGTCTCTAGGTTGTAGCATTTTCACTTTAGCATCTTGGCGGGATTTTCTAAGTTCAAAAATCATAAAATAATTTTTCTTCGGCCTTACCATGTTTTTACAGTACTAATTGTGTTAATTCTCGTTTACTATTCACCCAACCCTCGGACAACACTATTCCGACCTTAGGTCGTTAATCCTCTTTTTCTTACGTTTCAGGGCCCCGAATGGACGTTTTACTAAAATTGAAAACGTTCGTCATCTTTTCCCTGGCCTAGGTCACCGAGGGGGCTCGAGTTTTCAAACCCTAATCATATTTAACTCTTTGTTTCCTAAAATACACTTCCACTCGTTCTAAAAATTTTGACAGCGTTTCCACTTAAATTTTAGGTTCCCGGCATTTAGTAACGCCTCAAAGCCTCAGTAACTACCACGTACTAAACCGGAGACCTAATTTTTACGTAAAAACATAAACTTTTTACGTAAAAATTTCCATAAACCCTAGTCGTTTCTAACGGCATTTCGATCCATTTTTTGTCTACTCTCACCCTCGGTTTTTATCCACATTTCACACACATTTTTCCTCACAAAACCTCATTTCGCACACAACCATAGCTCATGGTTTTTCTTTCATTTCATGCATAAAAAATTGAAATTTTGTGCTTCTAATTTCTTTCTTCACTCAATCACATACCAATCTTGGTTTTTGAATCATTGAACCACAAGATTAAAGCTTGAAATTTTTTACTAACCATCACACATAATTGCCACAGTTTTCTCTTGAAAAACATGCATAAAATTTATTTTCAAGCTTCTAATCTATTCTTAATTTCAATCACATATCAACCTATCTTTTTAAAACAAAACTAACAAAACAAGAGCTTAAAATTCATTACACAATCACCACAACTAATCCACAGTTTTCTTCAAAAAGAACTTCAAGAGGAAGCTTGAAAATTTAAAGCTTACCTCATAAAGAAGATCACTTGGTGCTTGGGATGAGTTTTAAGTAAGTTTGGTGGGAAAATTTTGAAGAAAAATGGGCTTGGATGATAAGGGTGGCTCACGGTAGCAGGGCAGCAAATGGTCTAGTTTTTGCTGAATTTTTTATGGTTTCTTTAGCTTAAACCGTGTGTTTATGGTAGCCAAAAAAGGGGGAACTAACTTGCAAAGGTTTTGGGCAAATTAGTAATACTTTAAGGATTTTTTTGAATCTCTTTAAGGGTTCATTTACAATTAGCTAAATTTTTTTTTTGCTGATTTCCTTCCTAAACCGAGTCACCTTGCCATTTTTTTCGCAAAATTTTTCCAAAATTTCTCATGTAATTTTGGCATCATAACCCTTGGATCAAACCTACTTTAAACCCTAACCATTGGATTTCTTAATTCTTTTCACCCTAATTTTCTTCCATTTATGTCATCACATGGTGACATTATTTGATGACCTCACTTATTTGCTTTTCGATCAAAGTTTGACCAAAAGTTAAACCGAACGAAATTTCACTAAAATCACACCGGTGGGTTTCTGAGGCCGTCCGTGCAATCAGTTTACCTTAAATCACTTCCGTTTAGCCAAAAATCTATTCCGTAAGTATTTCGTCTTTTTCTTACTATTGGTTTACCATAGGTCACCTTCTAGGTTTTTGATACCAAATTAGCACCGTTCTTCCTATTTCACTTCGGTAGAATTTTTCATCATTGAAATCCTTTCCTTTAACATTGTTAGAACTTTTTTTGCATTTTAAATAACGTTAAATCATACATTCTATATTTTAAACATAAAAATCATTATATACATACAATATACATATTATCCGATAACGATGAAATTTCTTGGTTGTCATATTCACCCCTCTTTATAAAATTTTCATCCTTAAAAATTAGAACAAATGGGGGTACACAGCTCTTATTTCATCCTTATTTTCCTATGTAGCCTCTTCGATACTGTGATTTCTCCATAGCACCTTGACTAGTATGATAGTCTTATTCCGTAGCACTTTTTCTTTGCGGGTTAATATTTAGATAGGTTGTTCTTCATAAGTTAAATCTTCTTAAACTTGAATCGGTTCATGCTTCAACATATGAGATGAGTCTGGAACATACTTCGTCAACATAGACACATGAAAGACATTATGTACAGCTGACAAATCTGGAGGTAATGCTAACTTGTAGGCCATCTTTCCAGCGTGTTCGATAATTTCAAATGGTCCAATATGCCTTGGAATTAACTTTCCCTTTTTACTGAATCGCATTACACCCTTCATTGGTGAACTCTAGGAATCTTCATTGTTTATCTGCATAGCTCTTCTGCCAACTTTGAGTGATCTTTATTCTTCGCTGGATCTTTGCAACTGCATCTGAAGTCTCCCGTATAAAATCAGTCTTGTGTAGCTGCTTTTCTCGTAAATCATACCAGTGAATAGGCGATCTACATTTTTGTCCATATAAAGCCTCGTAAGGTGCCATCCCGATGAAAGCTTGGTAAATGTTATTATATGAGAATTCTACTAGAGGTAACTTCTCATTCCAAACTCTTGGGAAATCTATTATATAAGCCTTAAGCATATCTTCCAATGTCTGGATGGTTTGCTTAAATTGCCCATCCGTTTGAGGGTAAAAAGTTGTACTAAGTTACAACTCTGTACCCATGGCTTTTTGTACACACTTCCAAAATGTTGAAGTGAATCATGTATCTCAATCAGAGGCAATGGACTTTGGGATGCCATGCAACCGAATGACATATGTCACATAAAGATGTGCTAATTTATCTAGTATGAAGGTCATCTTTACAGCTATGAAACGCGCCATCTTCATCAATCTGTCCATAATCACCCAGATAGTATCGTAGCCTTCTCGGGACTTGGGTAGCCTTACTACAAAATCCATGGTAATATGCTCCCACTTCCATTCAGGAATCTCTAGAGGCTCCAGTTTTCCTTTGGGATGTCGATGTTTGGCCTTGACTTATTGGCAAGTCAAGCATCTACTCACGAATTCTGCAATATCATTTTTCATCCATTTCCACCAAAATTACATCTTTAAGTCTTGATACATTTTGTTGGCTCCAGGATGAACTGAGTACGGTGTTTTGTGAGCTTCTACCATGTTTCACTTTCTAATCCTTCATTGGCCAGAACATAGATCCTCCCTTGGTATAAAAAGCATCTATCATCGGAAATGCTTACTTCTGACCTCTTGTCCTTGGAAATTCCATCTCGAAGCTTTACTAAGTTTGGATCCCACTTCTGGGATTCTTTGATATCCTCGAACAATGATGACTTTAATTGAAGTGTAGCTATTTTCCCAGATATTAACTCTAATTCGAGGGAGTTAACTTCTTACTGCTATGATTTTGGTAATTTGTCTATCGACAACCGTTGCGGAAGAGTCGATTTCCTGCTTAGGGCATCGGCTATTCGGTTTGCTTTTCCAGGATGATGGAGAATTTCACAATCGTAGTCCTTTACCAACTCCAACAATCTTCTTTGTTGCATGTTTGGCTCTTTCTACGTGAAGAAATATTTCAGGCTTTTATGATCAATGAAGATTTGATACTAAGCTCAATATAGGTAGTGTCTCAAGATTTTGAGTGCGAACACTACTACAGCAAGTTCCAGGTCATGAGTAGGATAATTCTTCTCGTGACCCTTCAATTAGCACAACGCATATGCAATCACTTTGCCATTTTGCATCAAAACAGCTCCTAAGCCAACTTTTAAGGTGTCACTATAGATAACAAACTTGTCTCTTTCAGTGAGTAGCATAAGAATTGGCGCACTTGTCAACCGTTTCTTTAATTCTTGAAAATTTCTTTCATACTCTTCTGTCTATTCGTATTTCCTCTCTTTATGTGTAAAGGCAATGAGAAGTGCAGCTAGTCATGCAAAACCTTCTACAAATCTTCTATAGTAACCAGCTAATCCTAAGAATCTTCGTAACTCAGTCACGTTTTTAGGTGCCTGCCATTCATTGATTGCTTCCACCTTAGCAGGATCTACAATAACTCCTTCCTTCGATACCACGTTTCTGAGAAAATATACTTTATCCAGCCAAAATTCACACTTAGAGAATTTTGCATACAGTTGATGATTTCTTACCGTGTGAAGAACAATCCTCAAATATTCTTCATGTTCTTCATGAGTCCTTAAGTATATGAATATGTCATCGATAAATACAATGACAAACTTATCTAAGAATTCCTTAAGGACTCTATTCATCAAGTCTATAAATGCGGCTGGAGCATTACTTAACTTAAATGGCATTACTAAAAACTTATAATGATTATAAAGGGTTCTAAACACTGCCTTGGGGACATCACTCTCCTTAATCCTCAGCTGATGGTATCCCAAATGCAAATTGATCTTCGAGAATACTGCTACGCCCTTAAGTTGATTGAACAAGTCATCAATCCTAGGTAATGGATACCTATTTTTGATGGTGACTTTGTTCAATTCTTGGTAGTCGATACACATTTGGAGATTTCCATCCTTCTTTTTGACAAATAAAACTAGAGCTCCCCATGGCGAGTAACTCGGTCAAATAAATCCCTTGTCTAGTAGCTCCTTTAAATACACCTGTAGTTCTCTTAGTTCCACTGGTGCCATGCGATACGGTGCCTTAGAAATTGGTGTAGTCCCTAACATAAGGTCAATCTCAAATGAGATTTCTTGTTCTAGAGGTATTCTTGGTTGTTCTTCTAGGAAAACATCGAGGAATTCCTTGACGACTGGAATATCTTTTGGTCGATGTTTCTTTTCCTCCGTTATGTCTGCATGTAGGCCAGGTATCTAGTACAGCCACTGGTCATTAGCTTCTTTGCCTTTAATGAGTTAATAATCTTTTTCCTCGATTGGCGGAATAAATCGATGTACTTGAAACTCTCCCTCTCATCAGCTCAAAATACTATCTTTCACTTTCGATATTCAATCGTGGCTTGATATTTTCCTAAGAAATCTATTCCTAAAATTACATCATAATCGACAATTTTTATCACGATCAAATCAACATATAATTCCCTATTTGTTACAATTACTGGCACATGACGTAACCAGTAATCTGACAAAAAAATTTCACCTGAGGGTAAAGCTGTCCTAAATGTTTTCCCCATATTATCCTTAGCATACCCTAACTTATTAGCAAATTCATAGGAAACAAAAGAATGCGTGGCTCCAGAATAAAAAGGGATACATGCCAAGTGGTTAGCTACAGAAAGCTAACCTGTAACCACGTTGGATGTCCCTGCCTTTGCATCCTCTTTTATGTAGGCCATTACTCGTGCATTAGCTCGAGGTGCATACTCTTGTTGTTCTGGCCATGTTGGGGGCATTACAAGGAACCCTTCAATTCTTGCTTGTAATGCATGAACTTGAAGGGGTTGTTGACGTGGGGGATACTGTGGGCATTGTTGCATCGGTCCTTGGCCACTCTAACGATTGCTTGGACAATTCTTCGTAAAATGGCCTTCTTTTCCACACAAATAACAGATGTTGGTGTCGTATCGACATTAGCTTAGGTGTCTCCTCCTACATATAGCACAAGTAGGAATGTTCGGTCCTGTATTTGTGGCTAGCTTCTGCTGCTAGTTACGATTATCCTGGCTTCTATTTCCAGGAACATTGCCATTTCTCTTATTTTGTTGCTGCAGGCCTTGATTGTTAGACTAGCCTGGTCTAGTAGTTTAATTGGGCTTACTGTTTTGGCTAGCTTAATTCCCTACTTGAGCTGACTTGGCAAGGATCTTTTCTTTCTTTTTCACTTCCTATACTTTTTCTCTCTCTTCCTTCTGCCTGGCCAAACGATATTCTGCCCTTAAAGCTCGACTACCACAGTCTGCCACTGAGGTTGGCGGTACCAGTCCACTATTGTGAAGACTGCCCCATTCATGTAACCTAATTTCCACATAATGAGAAATTGGAGAATAATTTGATACCTTTGAATGTAAATTTAATTAACACGGTCAGGTACATGGCCATGTAAGTAGCCGTGTACCACTCGGGTAAGTAAACGTGTTTCCAAGACACAACCATGTTGAGCAATCTCAACTGATGCATGCCTGCGTTGCCTGGTACACGCCTATGTAAGAGCCCATGTAGAAGGCTATGTAATGAGCAGAGAGTCGGTATACAGACCCTCAAAAATGTATAACTTAATTGCTATGTAATGAGTAATAAGTTGGAAAATACAGTATATTTTCCAGTTGAATAGATTAAATAGATACGGTACTGTTTAAGTACTATTTATGCAGTGAAAGGGGCGACCGAAAGTGAACCGAGTCCACCCTATTATGTATATAAGCATATGTGACACGCAGTGTTAGGAAACTGGTCTAAATGACCATTTCTTGACACAAGACTAGTGAGCAGATCACCAGATTGCTCGGACCAATCATTTGAGCACAACAACGATGAAAAACCCTAGTAAGGATACAGTATCGAGAAAATGATCTGGATGACCTCTTCTCACCTAGGGACTGACAAAATCAGAATCGGAGCACTCAGACTAGTCAGTTAAGTAAAAGACAGTGAATAGTGAATAGTGGGAAATGCAGTGTCAGGTTAATAGCCAAGACAGCCCTAATTTGGCCTAAAATTGATATATGAACGGTCAGTAGGCTCAATCTGGTCAATTAAGCACAAACCGAGAATTTTAGTTTGGAAGATACATGGTATCAGGAAGGGGGTCAAGACGACCTTATCTCGCCCCAAAACTGATATATTTAAACTTAAGCGCCCAAATTAGTCACAAGGGCACCTGACACGTTTTTCAAGGTAGGATCACACAGATCCCAAAAATAGGTCCAGACAACCTCCGATGGATGTAAAACTGATAAAAATGGAATCAGCACATCCAAATTAGTCAAGAGAGACTGTGTCTGAAATTTTGCCCAAGAACACCTCGATTTACGTGTAAAAGGACAACACAGTGTAGACACAATCATAGTATAGGAAATGAACAGTAAAATAGACTGATAATGGGCTCTTAGATAGTATAAAACAACCAAGAATTGACAGTGTCAAAATCCGATTCAGAAAAGCGAATTTTCGGGTGAAAATTAGAACACTGCCGAGAAAAGACCGAACACCGTGGTAGAAAATTAGACTGCGAAGAGAAGCCAATACAGATAAATTTTGGACTCAAAAATCCATTCCCCTAGCTACAAAAAGTGGCTGAAAATGGCTGCTATATAACCCAAAAGTGAGATTAAAATAATCCACTAGTTATGACAACTTTTGATTAAAAAAATCCAAAGGTTTTAAAGCATGTGGTCAAAGAAATTTTTTTTTTATTCTCCCTCCATAAATGGTAGCAGCCCTTAGTTTTGTTGACTGAAAAAGGGCAGAATTTTGTCCCTTATTAGGCTAAAAGGGTGGACAATTAATTAGGTTTAAGCTTAAGTAAGTTTGGTTAAGTTTGCCTAAAAAAGGCACACATGACACAAGGGCTAGCTTTCTTTATTTGGCACCCCAAAACACAACCCTTTTTCTCCCTTTCTTTCTAGCTACAGTCGACCCTTCTAAGTCACCAAAAGCCTCCATTTTCAACCATAAATCATACCAAAAACGTATCAAAACTCAACCCTTACAAGTTATGTTAGAAGGATTCAAATCCAAGCCATTCTAAGTTCCTTCAAGGGTAAGGTTTCTAATCAATCTTTATGGTTTTAGTTATTGTTTTGGTTTGATCTTAAGAGAAATTATTTTGGTATTTTGCTAGCACAAATCTAACCCGTATCCTCTTGATTCCACATGGCCATTTTAGTTCCTCAAGCCCCTAGTTTGGATTTGTGCTTGGACCATAACACAAGAGGTAAAAACCAAAAACCCTATCTTGTGATTAGATGATTTTTAAGTTTGGTCAAGGCCATTTATGTGTATTTATTTATACAATGGTTTGTAATAAGTTTATTTTGAGCCTTTATTTTTTTTGTTTTTAAGTTTATGTGGTTGTGGTTGTGTTTACATTATTTTTATGAATGGTTGTGTGCAAATGAGAGCATGGACCTTTTTTAGTGGTTAGACATAATCTGTCCTCAAGGAAAGGCCAACGGATTTTGGCCATTTTGACCCCCTTAAGGTCCGAATTTGGGAGTTGATAAGAAAATTTTGTTATTATCGTTTTTGTGTTAAATAGCCTTTGGCCAAAAAATGACATTACAATAGGTTTTTTGAGTGGTTTTCATTCGGTGCCCAAAACTGGGACCAAAAAAATTCGAGCCCAGACTTAGTCTCAGGTTTTGTAAAAAATAGACCACTTAGAGTCTGAACCGGACTTTAGGCTCAACATGAAAGTTGTAGAACACATTGAAACCTTTAAGATGGCTTACGTGTGCTTTAAAAATTTGGCTGTTTCGAGCCTTAAACAGAGCCGTTTTCGAAGTAACGTAAAACTGTAAATTTTTGCAAAAACTGGACACTCTAACCACAGGTTTAGTAAGATTAGGGGTAGTTAAAGTTAGATTTTAGCTCCGAGGTGAACATGAGATTTATTCATCTCGTCGAGGATGAAAAGTTTTATGTTCGCCATTTTTACAAACAAAGTCATTTCGATTAAGTTTCAAAATAGTTTTCAAAAATGGTTCAAAAACCACCTTTAAATATAACACCAAAAATATGTTTTAACACTTTAAAATATAAACATGGTTTTCATAAAAAGTTCCCCCCACCTTCCAACGGGGTGATAAGGGGACGGGTTCCAAACACGTAATTTTCTATGAATTTTACAAGTCAACCAAAATGATTTTCAAACGTAACCAAAACAGTGTGGGTAGCTCGGTAGGCTACCACACCAAATAAGCGATAGTAACCCGGTAGATTACCAAGTCAATAATGTGTGAGGTAATTGGTCAGTTGACTGGTCGGCACCCAATCAAGGACTGTGTTTTGAACAAAATGGTAAGGAATGATGATTAATCGGTCAAATAGACAATTAATCAAACACGATTAACATTAGACACCAAATCCCCAAAGTAGGCCAATAGGGTACCGATGGGCCTCGGTCCCACATAGAAACGCAAGTCCAAGTCACTAACGGTAGTAGTGACCAAAAGACGACGTTAATTAATTTATTGGGTAGTAAATTAATTAACCATGCATAGAGAAGCAAACTCTGAAAAGAGAGCAAGTTAGTACCGACGGTAATCGGTACCTAGCAAATTATCTACTTTAGTCACTAATAGTGATGGTGACTCAACGAGAGTATTAATGAGAAACATTATTGATGATAGGTGGTCACCTATAATTTGTTAAAGGTGTAAGTACGCAATTGCTTGTAATTAGGTAAGTACAACTTGGTCTATGACATGAACAAAATGTATTTAACATGATATTTTTAACAATATGTTAAGTATGTATGCCATACACATGTTAATGCACAGTATATTTAAGAGCATATAGTTTCACAATCAAGTAGATTGATGAAAGATCATGTTAGATGCCATACGTCCCTATCGCGTAGGATTAGGGACAGCTTAGATAAGCATGTAGCTAGAAAAGATAAACAAGATGGAAATTTATAGGTGTGTCGTACAGGCCATTTCAATTAAAAGGGTTTTTAAGTAAGTTAAAGCAGAAAGTCGAGCATCCGTTGATGGCTCTCTGGCTTTTTGACCACGGGCATTACCAATAGTCTGTGCACACACGGTACTGACACATGGGCCCTAAGTAGACAAGAAAAAGAAAAGAAAAGCTTGAAGCATAAATGAACATAACTGGATCATGCATTAGTTATAGTTCACTATGTTTCTAGTTACAGTAAGATACATTTCTATGCACGATGTATTTTGTTATGCATAATGTATGTAAAGTTTTATATTCAATGATATGTTATGTGATGATATGTGATCAGTTGTATAGTATATGACATGCTTATACGATTTTAAGTATGTACTACATTTAAACATGTTTTGCGGTTAACATGTTGTACTTACTACACATAAAGCTCACGGAGTGCGTTCATGCTGTAGGTAAGCGTCCTATGGCTTAAGCACTTATGGGCGATGATAGCAACGGAGGTGGATGTGAGGTGAGGTTATGGATACATCGCGAGTATTCTTCCACACAATTTGAGATAACAGTATTTTTTAATAGTGATAGTTAAACAGTATTTTTGAATAAGTAACCGTCAATAGTATTTTTAAATAGTAACCGTAAATAGTATTTTTGAATAGTAACCATAAATGGTATTTTGAATAGTAATCGTTAAATGGTATTTTTGAATAGTAGCCATTAAATAGTACCCGTACGTGAATAGTAAATACGTACACAGTAAAAAAAAATCCCTAAAATTATGGTATCTAACTAAGTAACTTTAAGTATCAATTGCAAGAAAGTATAAGTATCAATTAAGGTAGAAGCTTTTAAGTGACGGTCCGGGCTGCTAAGGGCACGGGGTGTCACAGTTGGTATCAGAGAGGTATCCTGCCACCCTACCTTACATCACCGTACACATGCCTCATCTGTCCAAGTAAGTTAGTTTTTATTCTACAAGTAATAGTATGTAAGTTGACATTTGAATTTTAGTAGGCAGCCATAGCCGTGCTAAAGGAACTTGAACCAGTGGACCCTGTACCGATGGAACCCTCATCAGTGGAACCTGTGTCGGTAAAACCAGCACCGGTAAGACCTGCACCGGTGGAACCTACTCCTACAGGTCCCCGCCAAGCACACGAAGATCGTCAGGTGGGTAAGGCTTTTGCCGCCATGCACCTGGACTGATACGATGGTCGTCATCCGCACGAGCTTCCGTTCTCGATCCGCTGCATTAAAATCGTCTTCAAGGTTTGCCATGTCCCACCTCACCTACAGGTGGATTTGGCTAGTGGTAGACTAGAGGGACCAATTATGGCCTGGTGGGTTCAGCATTGTGAGGGTAGAGACTCGATTATATGCTGGAAGGATTTCTGTTGGGACCTTCTCAACAACTATGGACCGCCATCCATTGAGATAAACAGGTTCAAGGGAAACAAGACCCCGACCAGCAGCGCCGAGAAAGGAATGTGAGAACCAGCTAGACCAACAAGTAACCTCACAACAACAACAAGAAGAGGAAGAGAAACTAGGACTACACACACCCGACGTGCCCGAAGTATGGGAGAAGGCACCTGGGGGAGTGCAAGTGGGGAACAAGCGGCTGTTCCATCTGTGGCAAGGAAGGTCACCTCGCCAGAAACTGTTATTTCAACTCGCAAAACCAACGGAACCAAGCTAGTACCCTAAGTGGCCAACTTCACACTATCCAGACCGGAATTAAAGGCCCTTTGATCACACGAGGCAGTCTAGAAGTCCCAGACAACTAGAGCAGAATCTTTTCTTAGGCTATGAATATATGTATGAGGGGAGGTAGTAGCTTTTCCCACTAGACTTAGCCTAAATTATCCTTTTTGGACTATGTATTGGGAAGTGTGTGTCACTTCCACCAAACTAAAGTCTATATATATTTTTGTGAAGGTTTTATGAAGAGCAGTATCATTTTTGGACTATGTACTTGGGTTTTGTTAATGGTTTGATTAGAAGAAAAACCATGCATTTTGTTTAAAGAAAAAACAAAGTTTTGGTTGGTTTTTCAATGGTAAAACCGTGGGTTACCTTTTGTGTTTAATGATGGATTGTTGTTGGTTAAGTGTTGTAATGCTTTAAATCATGTTTTGGTTAAATGGAAAGTATGATTTGCATGGTTATAAAGCTTGGAAAAATTTTGGTATCAAACTTCCCTAATATGGCCATGGGGTGTAATTAGGGTTTGGTGAACATTTTTGCATGATTAACTTGATGTTTGGATAGTTTAAATCATGCATTTAATAATGAAAATGATGGTTATGTAGTTGAAAGCATGAAACAAAAATTTGGTGTATGTTTTACCTAAAATGGCCATAGGGTATGAATGGTGAAGAATTGTGTTGTAAAATGCATGGAAATTGGCTTGAAAATGTGCTAAGTAATGACATTTGAATAGCCTAAAATTTGGTTGAAAGATTGAAAATTTTTGGCTAGGTTTTAGATAGGAAAACCATGGCTAAAACTAAGGGTAAAATTGAAAGAATTTTTGTTAGTTGTGGTTTAAAATGTGAATTGGAAATTATGTGAGCTTTTATGTAAAATTTTGGGAAGCTTTTCATAAAATAGGACTTTGGTATAGTACGTGGCAGGTACATATGGTTCGAGGCGTACCTAACGTCGGTAGCCTTAAATTTACGCCGAAATGCTGTCGAAATTTCGAAAACGGCATTTGGGGTAAAAAGGGAATCGAGAGTAAAAAGTTTAGGGTCAGGTCGGAACAAGTCCCTAAAGGAAAATTGAATAAGGGAAACCTAAAGGGTGGTTCATGAATAGTAACCCGTCCCTTTAAAAGTGTAAAACGTGAATGAAACTGAAAAAAACGGACCCCAAAAGGGGGGGCCTTTTTGAGAAACGAAGTAAAGGTCCGAGTCGGGTACGGAAAATCTAAGCCTTGGAGACCTAGATCGGGAAAGTCTAGATGAATGTTTTAAATACTAGTAAAACGTCCATTTGAGACTCTGAAATAATAGAAAATCACCAAACTAACGTAACGGTTGGAATAGTAATTCCCGAGGGTCGGGAAGGTGAAAAATGAAAATAAAATAGAAACGAATCCGATAATGAATAGAAAAGAGTCAGAAAAGTTCCTGAGAGCCAAAAGTACGGTCTGGATCGAGAAAATTCCGTCAGGGGCATAATTGTAATTTTACCAAAATATAGGGGCAAAATCGTAATTTTACAAAAATTGAGAAAAATGGGGAAAATGATAAATAAAGCCTAAAAAGTTATAAATAGGTTTTATTTAAGCTTTTTAATAAAAAAAATAAAAGCTATAAATGGAAATGAAATTAACAGACAAGGTTTTGTCTGTAGGATCCCAAAATCGACCCACAAGGAGAGCGATTAAAGATCCAAGAAAGGAAAAGGGGAAGAAACAGATAAGGTAAGTTCAGACATTTACCTGTCTGCAACATATAGCATTATTATTGCTAACTTTGATGTACTAACTATAAGTTAGGTATATATGTGCTACTGGCACTATTATAGAATAGAGAGAGAGACGAAATGTGCTACAGGCACTATTGAAATGGGACACATAATAAATTGTGCTTCGGGCACTAGAGCGAGGTTAATGAAACTCACTCACATGAAATTAAAATGTGAACCATTCCTAACCACGGGGCAATATGAAGTCACCGGGTTAGAACTTTAAAAAGTTGGTAATGAAACCACTTTTGGCATACCAGCCTTCCGTACAGGGAGGTAAACTTTGCCTTCGGGGCTATGATGATGAGATTAAGGCTGTGGAGGTCAGCACTAATGTACCGCTCCCAGTCATGTATAATTTTACCTTTGGGGCTATGATGATGAGATTAAGGCTGTGGAGGTCAGCACTAATATACCGCTCCCAATCATGCGCACTAAAATGGTATTGCCAACCTGAGCTCAAAACCAGAACATAATTAAAGATAATTACCTAAAACTGAAACTATGCCATAATTGAGCATAAGACAGTTTCATGAGAGTACTAACACCGTGGTTGATGTACTGTTGATATACTGTGTTGTAGTCAAAGTTACTATTCATAGTGAATAGTGGTCAACATTAGTATTCATGATGAATACTACTATTCATAGAAATTCTATTTCTTGCGTGTTTGAACTTACTGAGCCTGTAGCTCACCATTTTTGCTTAAGCTGCAGGTAAGCAACTAGCTCATTAGCTTTGTATGGCTAGATGGTGGACGGGATAGCGAGTGTCAAATGGGATAGGAGGCCACGGGATATGGTCCTATCAGAGTCTTTCCGCTGAGCGATAACAGAGAAAGGAAAGAGAAACAGTTCTTTTGTAATAATATATATATATTTGCAAAAGTACTGTATTATGTAAATTACTTTGTACTTGTAAACAAAGTGATTAATGGATAATATTTCACATGATATTTAAAAAAAAAATTTCCCAAAAACGTCATGTTTTAAAGAGAGATAGATTAGCCGGCGACCCATGAGAGTACAATCTATCACAGTTAGCCACGAAGCTTAACTGTAATAGTATTGTATGATCTCTACGAAGGGCGGGCCGCCACAGTTGGTATCAGAGTGGATTTATGATTGGTCTAGTTTAGATTACCGACTGTCGTCACAGTTGGTATATCAAAGCAGTGTTGACCATATCCTGATTTGACACTTCGTTCATCCTGTACTGCAATCCAAGTAAGTAGTTTATTTAAGTTTAGTTAATTATTTTCTTATATGAAAATAATTATCTTATAGGTAGCAAGATGACCAGACCTCCTTATGCAAGACCGCCGCTACCACGACCGAGAGGGGTGTTACGGGTATGGACGAGACCTATCGTGAGGCCGTCTATTTCCCAATGTCTAGTACTTAGACCCCCGATACCAGAGAGACCTCCAGCACCAGCACCAGCTCCTGTAGATGTAGTACAGCCTCGACCGGTACTTCATCCACCTATAGTAGTAGACATTCCAGTTGTTCGTGGATGCCAACATATTGGGGTGAGAGTTTCGACTCGGGCAGTACATGCATTTAGAGCGAGCAATCCCCCTATGTTTGATGGTGGACAACAGTCAATGGAGACAAAGAATTAGCTCCATGCCATAGAGAGGATTATGGTGATGTGTGATATTGATCGAGAGATGTGGATCCAGTTAGCAATAAGTATGTTTCAGGGAGATGCTCGAGTATTCTGGGATTATTGTGATCAGGAGATTCTGTTGGGATTCAGTTGGGCTAAGTTCTGTCAACGATTGGCTGATCAATTTCTGCCTAAGGATCCAACACCGACTCCTACACCTCCAGAGAGACGAAAGGTGGTTACACCCACGTATCTTAGATTTGACGAGGTTAGGGACTATATTCTCCAGGCAGAGAGGATGGTCATGTTGTCTGGTGAGACAGTTATGTCTTACGCAGCACGATTTGAGGAGACTATTAGAAGGAGATGTCCGTTGCCCAACCTCACTGAAGCGAACTGTTGTGAGCTTTTCTGGAGAGGTTTACCCATGGAGTTGAGACAGAGGGTAATTAAGCTATATCCTCCTACGCTTTAAGAGTTTGTAGTAACGATCAGGACGATCGAGAGGGAGATTTTGATTGAGCATTTGTCGCAGAGTCGACTAGAGACACTGGGTCAAGATGAGATGACGGCACGCATCTTTGGGCCGAGAATGATGATGAACGATCATGAGACTGGACCGTCTAGACCACGAGGAGGTGATGACTCAGGATAGGGAGCATTGCCTAGGGGTGGTGATGACTCAGATGATCCAGATGACGATGAGGATCCAGAAGAATATCCTCTAGTCGCAGACACAAGGGATGTGTGACCAGTAGATGTATGCATGTATATAAGTAGCTTATAGAGAAAAGCTCTTTTGTATAGACTTGTGGCCAGGATGTATATGATGGCTGATGTATATATGACTGGTAATGGTTATGTATGATATATAAACGTTTTGCTATGAATGAAATATCAAAATGATTATATGTTGTACGATGATGTGTTACGATGATGTGGATTTACATTACCCTAAATTTCGTAAATTTATATGATTTTACGAATGTGGTCATGGAAAAGCTAATGGTAAATTGTTGTGCTAAAATAGGATAATAGGCAAGATGGTGGATTTACGAAATCGACCAAAGAGATGAGAACGACATCCTAATCTCATGGAAAGAATATAGCAGATACAAGCTTTACTAGAAGCTCAAATGCAGGAAAATGCTAATCTGAGACAACGAGTAGAGGAGTTAGAACAGAGGCAAGGTTCTGAAGGTACCCAAGTTGAACAGGAAGCTGAGGTAGATCCGGTTATTCCTCCAGCTGCTGTACATGAGAGAGTTCCTGAGCTGCCACCGGTAGTAAATCTAGAACCCCTCTATGAAAGATTCAGGCATATGAGGCCGCCAGAATTTGAAGGTTCTACAAATCCTCTAGAGGCTGAAGACTGGTTGTCATCATTGCAAGTGATCATGGAATTCATGAATTTGACTGACCAGGAGAAGGTCGCATGTGCATCTTTTGTGTTGAGGAAAGATGCTCGTTTTCGGTGGGACACTGTGCGACTGAGAAGAAATGTATCTACCATAAGTTGGGCAGAATTTCTGGAAGAATTTAACCAGAAATATTATGATCTTGCATCTCTGAGACTACAGCAGAAAGAGTTCTCAAAATTGAAGCAAGAAAATATGTCAGTGAGTGAAGTTTGCCGAAAGTTCGATCAATTATCTCGCTTATGTCCCTATGTAGTCCCTACTGAGAGGGAGAAAATACAGAAAATGATCGGGATATTCAGACCAGAAATTACTACATTAGTAGATACTGGACAGGTACCACCTACTTCTGTAGCAAATTGTATTAGTCGGGCCATAAAAGCTGAGTTTCACGTAGCCCGACAGAAAGAGGAAAGAGATAAGCACTGGGAGGCCAAGAAGAAGGAGAGGGCTTTGGCTAAGTCTACACAAGCTGGTCAATCTAGCAAGCCTAATCAGAATGCTAAACCAGGGCAGGGCAATAATCAAGGATCCCAGCAAAACAAGAGGAAAGGCAATTTTACTGGAAATTGCCAGGCAAATAATCGAAACCAGCAGCGAAGAACGGCTAGTAATGCGGAATCCAATGTACCAAATTGTCCTACATGCGGGAAGAGACATTCTGGGCAATGTAGATTTGGGCCACTTGTTTGTTATGAATGTGGAAAGGAAGGTCATTATGCCAGGAGCTGTCCAAGCAACAGGCAGGGTGTACAAGGCACTTCCCAACCACACCAAACACGCCCACAAGCTCATTCCCTTCAGGCCAGGGTTGAAGAGTCTCCAGTAAGGCCGCAACACCAGGAGCATGTGCCACGTGCTGATACTCGTATGATGGCCTACACCAAGGAGGATGTAGAGGCAGGAACATCAAATATGGTGACAGGTCAGCTTCTTGTCGCTAGTCATGTACCCTCTGTACTATTCAATTTCAGTGCTACGCATTCTTTTGTTTCCTATAAATTTACTGATAAGATAGGACATCCTAAGGACTATATGGGAAAAATATTTAAGATAGCTTTACCCTCTGGGGAAGTATTGTTGTCCAATTACTGGTTACCTCATGTACTAATATATGTGGCAAATAGGGAGCTATATGCTGAGTTGATCGTAATGAAGATCGTGGATTATGATGTGATTCTAGGCATGGATTTCCTAGGGAAATATCAAGCTATGATCTACTGCCGAAATCGAAAAATAGTATTCCAACCCGAGGAAGAAGAGAGTTTCGAATACGTCGATACTTCTCGAAAACCCAGGAAGATGATGATCAGTTCGCTGAAAGCAAGTAAGCTGATGGCCAGTGGTTATATGAGATATCTGGCATATGTGATGGATACTATAGAGGAACAGAAGCTTTAACCTAAAGATGTTCCTATTGTTAATGAATTTCTTGATGTATTTCCAGAAGAGTTATCAGGAATACCTCCAGAGAGGGAAATCTCGTTTGAAATTGAGTTGATGCTTGGAACGGCACCTATTTCCAAAGCACCATACCGCATGACTCCAGTGAAGTTAAAGGAGCTGTAGGAACAATTAAAGGAGCTTTTGAACAAGGGATTCATCAAACCGAGTTATTCTCCGTGGGGTGCACCTGTGTTGTTCGTCAAAAAAAAGGATGGAACGTTCCGTTTGTGCATTGATTACCGGGAGTTGAATAAGATTACGATCAAAAATAGGTATCCGTTACCTAGAATTGTTGACTTATTCGACCAATTAAAAGGCGCAGCGGTATTTTCCAAGATCGACTTACGATCAGGATATCACCAGCTGAGAATTAAAGAAAGTGATATTCCTAAGACGGCGTTTAGGACTCGTTATGGTCATTATGAGTTCCTTATGATGCCATTCGGATTAACAAATGCACCAGCAGCATTCATGGATTTGATGAACATAATCTTTAAAGAGTATTTGGATAAGTTTGTCATTGTATTCATTGATGACATTCTTATAAAATTGAAGACTCATGAGGAGCACAAGAAACATCGGAGGATCGTGTTGCATACGATAAGGAAGCACCAACTATATGCCAAATTCTCAAAATGCGAGTTTTGGCTGGATAGAGTACATTTCCTCGGACATATTATACCCGAAGAAGGTATTACTGTAGATCTAACAAAGGTAGATGCAATTAACCAATGGCCTGCACCCAAGAGTGTGACGGAAATACGTAGTTTCTTGGGGTTAGCAGGTTATTATCGGATGTTTGTAGAGGGATTCGCACGTTTAGCTGCACCTCTTACCGCTCTTACACGCAAGGAAAGAAAGTATGACTGGACTATGGATTGTGAAAGAAGCTTCCAGGAGTTAAAGAGACGGCTGACAAGTGCACCAATCCTTACACTTCCCACTGAAGGGGAGAAGTTTGTGATCTACAGTGATACATCTAAAATAGGATTGGGAGCAGTCCTGATGCAAGGCGGCAAGGTGATTGCCTATGCTTCGCGTCAATTAAAGGATCATGAAAAGAATTATCCTACACATGACCTTGAACTTGCTGCAGTAGTGTTTGCACTTAAAATTTGACGACACTATCTCTATGGAGCCTAGTGTCAGATTTTTACTAATCACTAAAGCCTGAAGTATTTCTTCACGCAAAAGGAGCTCAATATGCGATAAAGATGATGGTTGGAACTGGTAAAGGATTATGATTGTAAAATCCTATATCATCCAAGAAAGGCCAACCGTGTAGCAGATGCTTTAAGTATAAAATCTACCATATCGCACCAGCTACCAATAAAAAGGCTTCCAAAACCATTACAGTAAGAGATAAATTCTTTGAACTTGGAGCTGATATCCAGAAGATTGGCTACACTCCAAGTGGAATCATCATTGTTTGAGGATATCAAGGAAGCTCAAAGACGAGATCCAAGAATGACAAGTTCTCAAGAAGGAATATCCAAGGATGGAATGATCCTTTATCAGGGAAGAATTAATGTTCCGGCTAATGAGGAACTTAGAAGACGGATCATGTCAGAAGCCCATGAGACACCATATTCGGTTCATCCCGGAGCTAGTAAGATGTATCAAGACTTGAAGTTACAGTTCTGATGGAAAGAGATGAAGAATGATATAGCAAAATTCGTGAGTAGATGTATGACCTGTCAGATAATCAAAGCGGAACATAAACATCCAGTAGGAAGATTAGAACCTTTGGAGATTTCTGAATGGAAATGGGAACACATTATGATGGATTTTGTAATGGGACTACCAAAAACCCGAGAAGGTTATGATGCCATCTGGGTTATTGTGGACAGACTGACCAAGACAGCACGGTTTATAGCTGTCAAGATGACTTTTTTGTTGGAAAAGTTTACTCAGTTGTATATAACTCATGTCGTCAGATTACATGGAGTACCAAAATCCATTGTATCAGATCGAGATGCACCATTCACTTTGAATTTCTGGAAGTGTGTGCAAGAAGCCATGGGTACTGAATTGAGACTCAGTATGGCATTTCATCTGCAAACAAATGGACAGTTAGAGCGGACCATTCAGACATTAGAGGACATGCTTCGAGCTTGTGTAATGGATTTTGCGGGAATTTGGAACGAGAAGTTACCATTAATTGAATTCTCGTACAATAATAGTTACCAAGCTTCCATAGGAATGGCACCTTATGAGGCCCTTTATGGACGGAAATGTAGATCGCCAATACACTGGTATGACCTATGAGAGAAACAACTGCATAAGACAGATTTTATACGAGAAACTTCCGATGCTGTTGTAAGAATTCAGCGTCAAATGAAAATTGTGCAAAGTCGACAAAAGAGTTATGCGGATAATAGGCGGAGATCCTTGGAGTTTAATGAAGGAGACTTCGTGTTTCTTAAGGTATCGCCTATGAAGGGGATTATGCATTTCAGTAAGAAGAGGAAACTGAGTCCAAGATATATCGGACCTTATGAAATTATCGAACGCATTGGAAGGGTCGCTTATAGATTAGCGTTACCTCCTGAATTGTCGGCAGTGCATAATGTATTTCACGTGTCGATGCTGAGAAAGTATATACCAGATCTGTCCCATGTATTGAAGCATGAACCTATTCAGATCCACGAGGATTTGACATATGAAGAGCAACCTATTTGAGTACTGGCTCGTGAAGAGAAAGTACTGAAGAATAAGACAATCCCACTAGTGAAGATTTTGTGAAAAAATCATAACATTGAAGAAGCTACGTGCGAACGAGAAGATGAGATGAGGAGTTTATACCCCCACTTGTTCTAATTTTCGGAGACGAAAATTTTATAAGGAGGGGTGAATGTGACAACCAGGAAATTCTGGCATTCTCGGAAGAAAATGTACAAATGTATGTATATAACAATTTGTACTATCTAAAGAGTGAAATGAATGTATTTATATTGTTTAGAATGTATTAAAATGTTCTAACAGTACTGACGAGTAAGAATTCAGTGTTGATAAAGTTCACTGAATTGAAACGGGTGGAACGGTGCCAAAAACGACATTGAAAACCCTAACCGGTGCATTATGGTGCACTAAAAGATGAAAAACTTCCGGGATTGATTTTGATCAAACGGAAGCAGTATAAATTAATCCGACTACATAGGAGACCTCAGGAACCCGCCGGGACGATTTCAGGAAAATTTTGGCTCGAACCGACATAAGTCAAAAAGTAGTCGAATTAATGTGAATAGTAAAGTCAAAATCAAAATTTTTACTTTGTATTTACGACATCATAAAGCCATTTATTAAATGATTTAAATTTGGTGGTTGGTGGTATTAATGGCCAAGATTAAAGATGCTTTTGATCTAAAGGCTTAGATTTGGCCAAAATTAGCCAAATTTATTTTTGTGAAAATATGGAAAGAAATGGCATGAAAGGTGTTGAATTTTCAATGGTTGGAAGCTAAATTAATTGGTTTCTTTGCTACATGAGTCGGCAAAACTTAGAACAAAAGGCACCCGTAGCCTTTCCAAAGCCAAAACTGTGACAACCGGGAAATTCAGGCAATTCTCGGAAGAAAATGTACAAATGTATGTATATAACAATTTGTACTATTTAAAGAGTGAAATAAATGTATGTATATTGTTCAGAATATATTAAAATGTTCTAACAATATTGACGAGTAAATATTCAGTGTTGGAAAAATTCACTGAGTTGAAACGGGTAAAACGGTGCCAAAACCGGCATTGAAAACTCTAACCGGGACAATAAAAGATGGAAAACTACTAGGATTAATTCTGATCAAACGGAAGCAGTTTAAATTGATCCGACTGCACAGGAGACCTCAGGAACGCGCCGGGACGATTTCAGGAAAATTTCGGCTCGAACCGGTATCGGTCAAAAAGTAGTCGAATTAATATGAATAGTGAAAGTCAAAGTCAACTTTTGCTTTAGCATTTATGACATCATAAATCCATTTAATAAATGGAAAGAAAATGGTGGTTGGTAGCATTAATGGCCATGATTTAGTTTCTTTTTTATCTAAAGGCCAAGATTTGGCCAAAATTTCACCATTTTAATTTTTGAAAATGTTGGAAAGAAATGGCTTTGAAATGTGGTGAATTTTGATTGGTTGATAGCCAAATTAATTGGCTTATTTCATACACAAGTCGGCAACTTTGGGAACATATTGGCCGAGACAAATTTTGAAAGCCAAAACCAAGAACAAATTTTTCTAAGTGTTTCCCATGGAAAGTACGTGAGCCACCAAGAGGAACCAATTGATTTCTTCAATCTTTCTTCACAAAATTGGTGTCAAACCTTTCATTGAAGCCTAAGGAAGCAAGTGAACAAGGTAACTCTCTTTGGATTGAATTTTTTCTTGATTTTTCTTCAAGAAATCCGTGTGATGAATAGTGGAAAAGATGGAAAAATTTTTGGTTGTTTTTATTTATTTGGTGCTTGGGTTTTGTTAAGGGTGTAATTACGAAGAAAACCATGTATTTGGTTTAAGGAAAAACCAAATTTTGGTTGGTTTTCCAAGGGTAAAACCGTGGGTTACCATGAGTAATCAATGAGAAATTTTTGTGGTTTAAGTGTTAACAGGCTTTAAATTACATTTTGGTTAAGTATAAAGCATGATTTGCATTATGGAAAGCTTGAAAAAAAAATGTGGTGTGAACCTACCCTAAAGGCCGTGGGTTAATTAGGGTTTGGGGGAAAATTTTGCATGGTTTACTTGATATTTGGATGATTTAAATCATGCATTTTATAATGTAAATGATGGAATTGTGATTGAAAGCAAGAAAAGAAAATTTGGGTTATGTTTCCCTTAGTGTAGCCGTGGGTTATGTGAGGATAAAAACCCTAGGAATTGTGTTGAAAAATGCAATGAAATTGGCTTGAAAATGTGTTAGAAAATGACATTTGAATAGCCTAAAAATTGGTGGAAAATTTGAGAAGTTTTGGTTAGGTTTTGATTGTCAAAACCGTGGCCAAAAACTAAGGGCAAAATTGAAAAAAAAAATTTGTGTAATGTGGTTTAAAATGAAAATTGAATTTTGTGAGCTTTTATGTAAAAGTTTGGAAAACTTTTACATAAAATAGGCTTGTGGTATAGCACGTGGCAGTTACATATGGTTCGAGGCGTACCTAACGCCGGTAGCCTTAAAATTACGCCGAAATGCTGCCGAAATTTCGAAAACGACATTCGGGGTAAAATGGAAATTAAAAATAAAAGTTTGGGGTCGGGTCGGAAACCCGAGTCCCTAACGGAAAATTGAATAAGGGAACCTAAGGGGTGGTTCATGAATAGTAACCCGTCCCCTTGAAAATGTAAAACGTGAGTGAAACTGAAAAACTGACCCCGATGGGGGGGGACGTTTTTGGAAATGAAATAAAGGTTTGAGTCGGGTACGGAAAATCCGAGTCTCGGAGACCTAGATCGGGAATGTCTAGATGAACGTTTTAAATACTAGTGAAACGTCCATTTGAGGCTCCGAAACGATAGAAAATCACTAAACCAATGTAAGGGTCGGAATAGTGCTTCCCGAAAGTCGGGAAAGTGAAAAGTGAAAATAAAATAGAAACGAACCCGGTAATGATTAGAAAAGAGTCAGAAAAGTTCCTGAGAGCCAAAAATGCAGTCTGGATCGGGAAAATTTCCGTCAGGGGCAAAATTGTAATTTTACCAAAATATAAGGGCAAAATCGTAATTTTGCCAAAATATAGGGGTAAAATAGTAATTTTGTAAAAGTTTAGGAAAATGGGGAAAATGATAAATAAAGCCTAAAAAAGTTATAAATAGGTTTTATTTAAGCTTTTAAATGAAAAATAAAAGCTATAAATGGAAATGAAATTAACAGACAAGGTTTTGTCTGTAGGATCCAAAAATCGACCTACAAGGAGGGCGATCAAAGATCCAAGAGAGAAAAAGGGAAGAGACTGATAAGGTAAGTTCAGACATTTACCTATCTGCAACATATAGCATTATTGTTGCTAACTTTGATGTACTAACTATAAGTTAGGTACATATGTGCTACGGGCACTATTATAGAGTAGAGAGAGAGACGTAATGTGCTACGGACACTATTGAAAATGGACACATTATTAATTGTGCTTCGGGTACTAGAGCGAGGTTAATGAAACTCACTAATCTAAAATTAAAATGTGAACTATTCCTAACCACGGGACAATATGAAGTCACCAGGTTAGAACTTAAAAAGTCGGTAATGAAACCACTTTCTGGCGTACCAGCCTTCCGTACAGGGAGATACTTTTGCCTTCGGGGCTATGAGATTAAGGTTGTGGAGGTCAGCACTGATGTACCACTCCCAGTCATGTACAATTTTGCCTTCGGGGCTATGAGATTAAGGCTGTGGAGGTCAGCACTAATGTACCGCTCCCAGTCATGCGTACTTAAATGGTACTACCAACCTGAGCTCAAAACCAGAACATAAGCAAAGATAATTGCCTAAAACTAAAACTATGCCATAATTGAGCGTAAGACAGTTTAGTGAGAGTACTAACATCGCGGTAGATGTATTGTTGTGACACTGTGTTGTGGTCAAAGTTACTATTCACGTATGAATAGTGATCAATGGTACTATTCATGATAAATAGTAATATTCATAGAAATTTTATTTCTTGCATGTTTGAACTTACTGAGCCTGTAGCTCACCATTTTTGCTAATGTTGCAGGTAAGCGACCAGCTCAATAGCTTGTTTGACTGGATGCGGACGGGATAGCGTGTGTTAAATCGGATAACTGGGCGAGGGATATGGTCCTGCCAGAGTCTTTCCGCTGAGCGATCAAAAGGGAAGGAAAAAAAAGAAACAGTCTTTTGTAATATTATATATTTTACGAAAGTACTGTAATATGTAAATTACTTTGTACTTGCCAACAAAGTAAATAGTGGGAAATGTTGTACATGATGTTTAAAGAAAAAAAAAATTTTCCCCAAAAACGTCATGTTTTACAAGAGAGAGAGATTAGCCGACGACCCATGAGAGTACAATCTATCGCAGTTAGCGATAAAGCTTAACTGTAATAGTATTGTATGATCTCTACGAGGGGCGGGCCGCCACAGTTGGTATCAGAGCAAGGTTTGCGATGAGATTGGTTTTGAATACCAACTGCTATCACAGTTGGTATCAGAGCAAGGTTTGCGATTGGGTTAGTTTTGGATACCAACTGCTGTCATAGTTGGTATCAGAGCGGAATTACGATGGGTTTAATTTGGATTACCAACTGCCGTCACAGTTGGTATATCAGAGCAGTATTGACCATATCCTGATTTGACACTTAGCGCATCCTGCACCGCTATCCAAGTAAGTAGTTTGCTTAAGTTTTGTTAATTATTTTCTTATGTGAAAATAATTATCTTATAGGTAGCAAGATGACCAGACCCCCTTATGTGAGACCACCGCTACCACGACCGAGAGGGGTATTACGGGTATGGACGAGACCTATTGTGAGGCCGTCTATTTCCCAACGACCGGTAATCAGACCCCCGGTGCCCGAGAGACCTCCAGCACCAGTACTAGTACCAGCACCAGCGCCAGTAGATGTTGTACAGCCACGACCGATAGTTCATCCACCTATAGTAGTGGATATTCCAGTTGTTGGTGGACGCCAACATATTGGGGTGAGAGTTTCGGCTCGGGCAGTACAGGCATTTCGAGCTAGTAGTCCCCCAATGTTTGATGGTGGACGACAGTCGATGGAGGCGAAGGACTAGCTCCATGCCATCGAGAGGATTATGGTGATATGCGACATCGATCGAGATATGTGGATCCAGTTGGCCATCAGTATGTTTCAAGGAGATGCACGAGTGTTTTGGCAGTATTGCGACCAGGAGATTTCATTAGGATTCAGTTGGGCTGAGTTCTGTCAGCGATTGGCAGATCAGTTTCCGCCTAGGGATCCGGCACCTGCTCCAGCACCCCCAGAGACACGAGAGGCAGTTACACCTGCATATCCTGGATTCAATGAGGTTAGGGACTATATTCTCCAGACTGAGAGGATGGTCATGTTGTCTGGTGAGACAGTGATGTCTTACGCAGCACGATTTGAGGAGACCATTAGGAGGAGATGTCCATTACCCAACCTCACTGAAGCAAACTGTTGTGAGCTGTTCTGGAGAGGGTTACCCATGGAGTTGAGACAGAGGGTGATTAAGCTATTTCCTCCTACGCTCCAAGAGTTTGTAGTAACGATCAGGACGATCGAGAGAGAGATTCTGATTGAGCATCTGACGCAGAGTCGGTGAGAGACACTGGGTCAAGATAAGATGTTTGCACGCATCTTTGGGCCGAGAAGAATGATGAATGATCATGAGGCTGGACCGTCTAGATCACGAAGAGGTGATGACTCAGGACAGTGAGCATTGCCTAGGGGCGGTGACGATTCAGATGATCCCGATGACGACGAGGATCCAGAAGAATATCCTCTAGTCCCAGATACAAGAGATGCATGACCAGTGGATATGTATACATGTACATAAGTAGCTTAGAGAGAAAAACTCCTTTGTATAGACTTGTGGCCAAGATGTATAAAAAGGCCGATGTATATATGACTGGTGATGATTATGTATGACATATAAATGTTTTGCTATGAATGAAATATCAAAATGATTATATGTTATACGATGATGTGTTACAATGATGTGGCTTTACATTACCCTAAATTTCTTAAATTTATATGATTTTACGAATGTGGTTATGGAAAGCTAACAGTGAATTATTGTGCCATAATAGGACAATAGACAAGATGGTGGATTTGCGAAATCGACCAGAGGGACGAGAACGACTTCCTAATGTCATGGAGAGACTGGATCAGATACAAGCCCTGTTAGAAGTTCAGATGCAAGAAAATGCTAATCTGAGGCGACGGGTAGAGGAGCTAGAACAGAGACAAGGCTCTGAGGGTACCCAAGTAGAACAGGAAGCTGAGGTAGATCCGGTTATCCCTCCAGCTACTGTAAATGAGAGAGTTCCGGAACAGCAACTGGTTTTAAACCTGGAACCCCTCTATGAAAGATTCAGGCGTATGAGGCCGCCAGAATTTGAAGGGTCTACAAATCCTCTAGAGGCTGAAGACTGGTTGTCATCATTGCAAGTGATCATGGAATTCATGAACCTAACCGACCGGGAGAAGGTTGCATGTGCGTCTTTTGTGCTGAGAAAAGATGCTCGTTTTTGGTGGGACACTGTGCAAATGAGAAGAAACGTGTCTACCATGAGTTGGGCGGAATTTCTAGAAGAATTTAACCAGAAATATTATGACCCTGCATCTCTGAGACAACAGCAAAAAGAGTTCTCAGAATTGACGCAAGGAAATATGTCGGTGAGCGAAGTTTGCCGAAAGTTTGACCAGTTATCCCGTTTATGTCCCAATGTAGTCCCTACTGAGAGGGAGAAAATACAGAAAATGATCGGGATGTTCAGGCCAGAAATTACTGCGTTAGTAGACACTGGTCAGGTACCGCCTACTTCTGTAGCAGATTGTGTGAGTCGAGCCATCAAAGCTGAGTTCCACGTAGCCCGATAGAAAGAGGAAAGAGAAAAGCACTGGGAGGCCAAGAAGAAGGAGAGAGCTTTGGCGAAGTCTACACAAGCTGGTCAATCGAGCAAGCCTAATCAGAATGCTAAACCAAGCCAGGGCAATAATCAAAGATCCCAGCAAAACAAGAGGAAAGGCAATTTTTCTGGGAATCGACAGGGAAATAATCGAAACCAGCAGTGGAGAACAGCTGGTAATGCAGAATCCAATGTACAAAATTGCCCTACATGTGGGAAGAGACATTCTAGGCAATACAGATTTGGGCCACTTATTTGCTATGAATGTGGAAAAGAAGGCCATTATGCCAGGAACTGTCCAAACAATAGGCAGAGTAGACAAGGCACTCCCCAACAACACCAGACATGCCCACAAGCTCATTCCCTTCAGGCCAGAGTTGAAGAGTCACCAGTAAGGCCGCAACGTCAGGAGCGTGTGCCACGTGCCGATGCTCGTGTGATGGCCTACAGTAAGGAGGATGCAGAGGCAGGAACATCGAACGTAGTGACAGGTCAGCTTCCTGTCGCTAGTCATGTAGCCTCTGTACTATTTGATTCCAGTGCTACGCATTCTTTTGTTTCCTATGAATTTGCTGACAAGATAGGATTTCCTAAGAACTATATGGGAAGGGTATTTAAGACAGCTTTACCCTCTGGGGAAGTATTGTTGTCCAATTACTGGTTACCTCATGTACCAGTATATGTGGCAAATAGGGAACTATATGCGGAGTTGATCGTAATGAAGATCATGGATTACGATGTGATTCTAGGCATGGATTTCCTAGGGAAATACCAAGCTACGATCGAGTGCCGAAATCGAAAGATAGTATTTCAACCCGAGGAAGAAGAGAGTTCCGAATATGTCGATACTTCTCGAAAACCCGGAAAGATGATGATCAATTCGCTGAGAGCAAGCAAGCTGATAGCCAGTGGTTGTATGGGATATCTGGCATATCTGGTGGATACTACAGAGGAACAGAAGCTTCGACCTAAAGACGTTCCCGTTGTTAATGAATTTCTTGACGTATTTCCGGAAGAGTTACCAGGGATACCTCCAGAGAGAGAAATCTCGTTCGAAATTGAGTTGATGCCTGGAACGGCACCTATTTCCAAAGCACCATACCGCATGGCTCCAGTGGAGTTAAAGGAGCTGCAAGAACAATTAAAGGAGCTTTTGGATAAAGGATTCATCAGGCCCAGTTTTTCTCCATAGGGTGCACTTGTGTTATTCGTCAAGAAAAAGGATGGAACGTTCCGTTTGTGCATTGATTACCGGGAGTTGAATAAGGTTACGATCAAAAATAGGTATCCGTTACCTAGAATTGATGACCTATTCAACCAGTTAAAAGGCACGGCGGTATTTTCTAAGATCGACTTATGATCAAGATATCACCAGCTGAGAATTAAAGAAAGTGATATTCCTAAGACGGCGTTTAGGACTCGTTATGGTCACTACGAGTTTCTTGTGATGCCATTTGGATTAACAAATGCACCGGCAGCGTTCATGGATTTAATGAACAGAGTTTTTAAAGAGTATTTGGATAAGTTTGTCATTGTATTCATTGATGACATTCTTATATACTCAAAGACTCATGAGGAGCACAAGGAGCATCTGAGAATCGTGCTGAATACGATAAGGAAGCATCAACTGTATGCCAAATTCTCAAAATGTGAGTTTTTGCTGGATAGAGTACATTTCCTCGGACATGTTGTATCCCAGGAAGGTATTGCTGTAGATCCGACAAAAGTAGATGCAATTAACCAGTGGCCTACACACCCAAGAGTGTGACGGAAATACGCAGTTTCTTGGGGTTAGCTGGTTATTATCGACGATTTGTAGAGGGATTTGCGCGTTTAGCTGCACCTCTTACTGCTCTTACACGCAAGGAAAGGAAGTACGAGTGGACTACGGAATGCGAAAGAAGCTTCCAGGAATTAAAGAGACGGCTGACAAGCGCACCAATCCTTATGCTTCCCACTGAAGGGGAGAAGTTTGTGATCTACAGTGATGCATCTAAAATAGGATTGGGAGCAGTCCTAATGCAAGGCGGCAAGGTGATTGCCTATGCTTCCCGTCAATTAAAGGAGCATGAAAGGAATTACCCTACGCATGACCTTGAACTTGCTGCAGTAGTGTTTGCACTTAAAATTTGGCAACACTATCTCTATGGAGCTCAGTGTCAGATTTTCACTGATCACCAAAGCCTGAAGTATTTCTTCACGCAAAAAGAGCTCAATATGCGACAAAGAAGATGGTTGGAACTGGTGAAGGATTATGATTGTGAAATCCTATACCATCCAGGAAAGGCCAACCGTGTAGCGGATGCTTTAAGTAGAAAGTCTACCATATCACACCAGCTACCGATAAAAAGGCTTCCGAAGCCATTGCAGTAAGAGATAAATTCTTTGAATTTGGAGCTGATATCTGGAAGACTAGCTGCACTCCAAGTGGAATCATCACTATTTGAGGATATAAAGGAAGCTTAGAGGCGAGATCCAACAATGACAAGTTCTCAAGAAGGAATTTCCAAGGATGGAATGATCCTTTATCAAGGAAGGATAAATGTTCCAGCTGATGAGGAACTCAGAAAACGGATCATGTCAGAAGCCCACGAGACACCATATTCGGTTCATCCCGGAGCTAGCAAGATGTATTAGGACTTGAAGTTACAGTTCTGGTGGAAAGGGATGAAGAATGATATAGCGAAATTCGTGAGCAGATGCATGACCTGTCAGAGAATCAAAGCGGAACATAAACATCCAGCAGGAAGATTGGAACCATTGGAGATTCCTGAATGGAAATAGGAACACATTACGATGGATTTTGTAGTGGGACTCCCAAAAACCCGAGAAGGTTATGATGCCATCTGGGTTATCGTGGATAGACTGACCAAGACGGCACGGTTTATAGCTGTCAAGATGACTTTTTCGTTGGAAAAGTTTGCTCAGTTATATGTAATTTATGTCGTCAGATTACATGGAGTACCAAAATCCATTGTATTCGATCGAGATGCACGGTTCACTTCGAATTTCTGGAAGTGTGTGCAAGAGGCCATGGGTACTGAATTAAGACTCAGTACGGCTTTTCATCCGCAAACAGACGGACAGTCAGAGCGGACAATTCAGACGTTAGAGGACATGCTTCGAGCTTGTGCAATGGATTTTGCGGGAAATTGGAACTAGAAGTTACTATTAATTGAATTCTCGTACAATAATAGTTACCAAGCTTCTATAGGCATGGCACCTTATGAGGTTTTGTATGGACGGAAATGCAGATCACCATTACACTAGTATGATTTGCGAGAGAAGCAGTTGCATAAGACGGATTTCATACAAGAGACGTCCGATGCAGTTGCTAGAATTCAGCGTCAAATGAAAATTGCACAAAGCCGACAAAAGAGTTATGCGGACAAAAGGCGGAGATCCTTAGAGTTTGATGAAAGAGACTTCGTGTTTCTTAAGGTATCGCCTATGAAGGGGATTATGCGTTTCGGTAAGAAAGGGAAACTGAGTCCAAGATATATTGGACCTTATGAAATTATCGAACGCATTGGAAAGGTCGCTTACAAATTAGCATTACCTCCAGAATTGTCGGCAATGCATAATGTATTTCATGTGTCGATGCTGAGAAAGTATATACCAGATCCGTCCCATGTGTTGAAGCATGAGCCTATTCAAATCCACGAGGATTTGACATATGAGGAACAACCTATTCGAGTACTGGCTCGTGAAGAGAAAGTACTGAGGAATAAGACAATCCCACTAGTGAAGATTCTGCGGAAAAATCACAACATTGAAGAAGCTACGTGGGAACGAGATGACGAGATGAGGAGATTATACCCCCACTTGTTCTAATTTTTGGGGACGAAAATTTTATAAGGAGGGGTGAATGTGACAACTGGGAAATTCAAGCAATTCTCGGAAGAAAATGTACAAATGTTTGTATATAACAATTTGTACTATTTAAAGAGTGAAATAAATGTATGTATATTGTTCAGAATATATTAAAATGTTCTAACAATACTGACGAGTAAAAATTCAGTGTTGGAAAAATTCACTGAGTTGAAACGGGTAAAACGGTGCCAAAACCGGCATTGAAAACCCTAACCGGGACAATAAAAGACAGAAAACTTCCGGGATTAATTCTGATCAAACAGAAGCAGTTTAAATTGATCCGACTGCACAGGAGACCTCAGGAACGCGCCGGGACGATTTCAGAAAAATTTCGGCTCGAACCGGTATCGGTCAAAAAGTAGTCGAATTAATGTGAATAGTGAAAGTCAAAGTCAACTTTTGCTTTAGCATTTATGACATCATAAATCCATTTAATAAATGGAAAGAAAATGGTGGTTGGTAGCATTAATGGCCATGATTTAGTTTCTTTTTGATCTAAAGGCCAAGATTTGGCCAAAATTTCACCATTTTAATTTTTGAAAATGTTGGAAAGAAATGGCTTTGAAATGTGGTGAATTTTGATTGGTTGATAGCCAAATTAATTGGCTTATTTCATGCATAAGTCGGCAACTTTGGGAACATATTGGCCGAGACAAATTTTGAAAGCCAAAACCAAGAACAAATTTTTCTAAGTGTTTCCCATGGAAAGTACGCGAGCCACCAAGAGGAACCAATTGATTTCTTCAATCTTTCTTCACAAAATTGGTGTCAAACCTTTCATTGAAGCCTAAGGAAGCAAGTGAACAAGGTAACTCTCTTTGGATTGAATTTTTTCTTGATTTTTCTTCAAGAAATCCGTGTGATGAATAGTGGAAAAGATGGAAAAATTTTTGGTTGTTTTCATTTATTTGGTGCTTGGGTTTTGTTAAGGGTGTAATTAGGAAGAAAACCATGTATTTGGTTTAAGGAAAAACCAAATTTTGGTTGGTTTTCCAAGTGTAAAACCGTGGGTTACCATGAGTAATCAATGAGAAATTTTTGTGGTTTAAGTGTTAACATGCTTTAAATTACATTTTGGTTAAGTATAAAGCATGATTTGCATTATGGAATGCTTGAAAAAAAAATGTGGTGTGAACCTACCCTAAAGGCCGTGGGTTAATTAGGGTTTGGTGGAAAATTTTGCATGGTTTACTTGATATTTGGATGATTTAAATCATGCATTTTATAATGTAAATGATGAAATTGTGATTGAAAGCAAGAAAAGAAAATTTGGGGTATGTTTCCCTTAGTGTAGCCGTGGTTATGTGAGGATAAAAACCCTAGGAATTGTGTTGAAAAATGCAATGAAATTGGCTTGAAAATGTGTTAGAAAATGACATTTGAATAGCCTAAAAATTGGTGGAAAATTTGAGAAGTTTTTGTTAGGTTTTGACTGTCAAAACCGTGGCCAAAAACTAAGGGCAAAATTGAAAAAAAAATTTGTGTAATGTGGTTTAAAACGAAAATTGAATTTTGAGCTTTTATGTAAAAGTTTGGAAAACTTTTACATAAAATAGGCTTGTGGTATAGTACGTGACAGGTACATATGGTTCGAGGCGTACCTAACGCCGGTAGCCTTAAAATTACGCTGAAATGCTGCCGAAATTTTGAAAACGGCATTCAGGGTAAAATGGAAATTAAAAATAAAAGTTTGGGGTCGGGTCGAAAACCCGAGTCCCTAACGGAAAATTGAATAAGGGAACCTAAGGGGTGGTTCATGAATAGTAATCCGTCCCCTTGAAAATGTAAAACGTGAGTGAAACTGAAAAACCGACCCCGAGGGGGGGTTTTGGAAACGAAATAAAGGTCCGAGTCGAGTACGGCAAATCCGAGCCTCGGAGACCTAGATCGGGAATGTCTAGATGAACGTTTTAAATACTAGTGAAACGTCCATTTGAGACTTCGAAACGATAGAAAATCACTAAACCGATGTAAGGGTCAGAATAGTGCTTCCCGAGGATCGGGAAAGTGAAAAGTGAAAATAAAATAGAAACGAACCCGGTAATGATTAGAAAAGAGTCAGAAAAGTTCCTGAGAGCCAAAAATGCAGTTTGGATCGGGAAAATTTCCGTCAGGGGAAAAATTGTAATTTTACCAAAATATAGGGGTAAAATCGTAATTTTACCAAAATATAGAGGTAAAATCGTAATTTTACCAAAATATAGGGGCAAAATCGTAATTTTACAAAAGTTTAGGAAAATGGGGAAAATGATAAATAAAGCCTAAAAAAGTTATAAATAGGTTTTATTTAAGCTTTTAAATGAAAAATAAAAGCTATAAATGGAAATGAAATTAACAGACAAGGTTTTGTCTGTAGGATCCAAAAATCGACCTACAAGGAGGGCGATCAAAGATCCAAGAGAGAAAAAGGGAAGAGACTGATAAGGTAAGTTCAGACATTTACCTGTCTGTAACATATAGCATTATTGTTGCTAACTTTGATGTACTAACTATAAGTTAGGTACATATGTGTTACGGGCACTATTATAGAGTAGAGAGAGAGACGTAATGTGCTACGGCACTATTGAAAATGGATACATTGTTAATTGTACTTCGGGCACTAGAGCGAGGTTAATGAAACTCACTCATCTAAAATTAAAATGTGAACCATTCTTAACCACGAGACAATATGAAGTCACCGGGTTAGAACTTAAAAAGTCAGTAATGAAACCACTTTCTGGCGTACCAGCCTTCCGTACAGAGAGATACTTTTGCCTTTGGGGCTATGAGATTAAGGCTGTGGAGGTCAGCACTGATGTACCGCTCCCAGTCATGTACAATTTTGCCTTCGGGGCTATGAGATTAAGGCTGTGGAGGTCAGCACTAATGTACCGCTCCCAGTCATGCGCACTTAAATGGTACTGCCAACCTGAGCTCAAAACCAGAACATAAGCAAAGATAATTACCTAAAACTGAAACTATGCCATAATTGAGCATAAGACAGTTTAGTGAGAGTACTAACATCGCGGTAGATGTACTGTTGTGACACTATGTTGTGGTCAAAGTTACTATTCACGTATGAATAGTGATCAATGATACTATTCATGATGAATAGTACTATTCATAGAAATTTTATTTCTTGCATGTTTGAACTTACTGAGCCTGTAGCTCACCATTTTTGCTAATGTTGCAGGTAAGTGACCAGCTCAGTAGCTTGTTTGACTGGATGCAGACGGGATAGCTTGTGTCAAATCGGATAACTGGGCGAGGGATACGGTCCTGCCAGAGTCTTTCCGCTGAGCGATCAAAAGGGAAGGAAAAAAAAGAAACAGTCTTTTGTAATATTCTATATTTTACGAAAGTACTGTAATATGTAAATTACTTTGTACTTGCCAACAAAGTAAATAGTGGGAAATGTTGTACATGATGTTTAAAGAAAAAAAAAATTTCCCCAAAAACGTCATGTTTTACAAGAGAGAGAGATTAGCCGGCGACCTATGAGAGTACAATCTATCGCAGTTAGCGATAAAGCTTAACTGTAATAGTATTGTATGATCTCTACGAGGGGCGGGCCGCCACAAAAACAAAGAGAAAAAAATTTCTAAGTGATTCCAAGAGCAAGCCGTGAGCAACCAAGAGGAACCAAGCCAAAATTTCAAGTTTTCTTCACAAAAGTGGTATCAAATTCTTCATTGAAGTCAAGGAAAGCAAGAAATCAAAGTAACCATCTTTAGTTTGAAAATTTTCTTGCTTTTTCATTGAAAAATCCATGGGTTTGATGGCTTGAAGAATGAGAAAATTTGTGATTCATTTGGTTGATTTGGTGCTTAGGTTTTGTTAATGGTTTGATTAGAAGAAAAACCATGCATTTTGTTTAAAGAAAAAACAAAGTTTGGTTGGTTTTTCAATGGTAAAACCGTGGGTTACCTTGTGTGTTTGATAATGGATTGTTGCTGGTTAAGTATTGTAATGCTTTAAATCATGTTTTGGTTAAATGGAAAGCATGATTTGCATGGTTATAAAACTTGGAAAAATTTTGGTATCAAACTTCCCTAATATGGCCGTGGGGTGTAATTAGGGTTTGGTGAACATTTTTGCATGATTAACTTGATGTTTGGATAGTTTAAATCATGCATTTAATTATGAAAATGATGGTTATGTGGTTGAAAGCATGAAACAAAAATTTAGTGCATGTTTTACCTAAAATGGCTGTGGGGTATGAATGGTGAAAAACCCTAAGAATTGTGTTGTAAAATGCATGGAAATTGGCTTGAAAATGTGCTAAGTAATGACATTTGAATAGCCTAAAATTTGGTTGAAAGATTGAAAATTTTTGGCTAGGTTTTGGATAGGAAAACCGTGGCTAAAACTAAGGGTAAAATTGAAAGAATTTTTGTTAATTGTGGTTTAAAATGTGAATTGGAAATTGTGTGAGCTTTTATGTAAAAGTTTGGGAAACTTTTGCATAAAATAGGACTTTGGTATAGTACGTGGCAGGTACATATGGTTCGAGGCGTACCTAACGCCGGTAGTCTTAAATTTACGCCGAAATGCTGCCGAAATTTCGAAAACGGCATTTGGGGTAAAAAGGGAATCGAGAGTAAAAAGTTTAGGGTCAGGTTAGAACAAGTCCCTAAAGGAAAATTGAATAAGGGAAACCTAAAGGGTGGTTCATGTGGCGGCCCGCCCTACTGTAGAGGCTCTACAGTGCTACTACGGCCAACTCTGTAGTTAACCGCAATAGTCTGCAGGCCTCTAGGGTCGTCGGCAATCATGCTGAACTGTAACTACTGCTAATTTTACGGAATAAAAATTTTTTTTTCTTTAAATACATAAACTATTTGAGAATGTGATAAAGAAATCATGTTAACAACTGATCATGATTCCCCTATCACATACTCCTGGCTTGAAAACTTGTCTCTTTGAAATTACATTCAAAATCTATATATGCAGCGGAAGATCAAATGGTGACCAATATCCCTCGCCCAATCCTCTCCGGCATGCATCTACCCTGTTCATCGTCCACCAATACTACTGGTGAACAGGTCTCTTACTTGCAACATGTGAACAAACTAATGAGCTATGAGCTCAGTAAGTTCAAACATAAAAACATGAAACTGATATGCTGTATTACTGTGCTCATGCTGTACTGCTGTGCTCATGCTGTACTGCTGTGTTCATGCTGTACTGGACTCTGTAAACATGCTGTACTGGCTAAAGGTTTAGTCTTAGGACTTTAATCTGTTATTTAGTTCTGGTTTTGGGCCCCTGGTTGGACGTACCGACATGTTAGCGCAACCAGGAGCGGTACTTTAGTGCTGACCTCCTCAGTCTTAACTGATGCTAAACATGATAACCTCCCTGTGGGTCGAGAGGCCGATACGCCAATAACTGGTTAATTACCATCTTGCTGGTGTTCCAACTGGGTAGCATACTGCTTGCCCCCACAGTCGGAACCTGTTAATCAAATTACTGGGGTGTGAATTAATCAACACACTAGGGTGCCTTGTGCATCTAACTGTTTTCTTGTTCTGGTACTGTCTGGTCTGTGTGCTGGGACATACAACTCTATATGCATGACATGAACTAATATGAACTGACCTGTGCTGTGACTGACATGCACTGACCTGTGCTGTGACTGACATAAACTGACATAACATCGTGATGCAGACAATCAATTTCTAACAACACGTCATACAACATACGTAACATCGTAATAAAGCAAGCTTGCCCACGTTGCAGTCAGGATAATGCTTGAACTTACAGAAAGTCCTCTAGTGTAAGCTGCTGCTGCTCTGGGACTACTGATTTGGGGTCTCTGGCTTGGACTCCTATAAATGGAAAAATCACTGATTATTTACCATATTTATCTTATACTGAAAATATGGCAAAACATGTAAATTTTCCTTTCCATACTCTTTCTTTTTTTTTTTTAACTCTCTGGCTTCGAACACGCCCTCCTACACGGCCGTGTCCGTGCCCGTGTACCCCTCTGGATTTTTAAGCCTGGCCGTGTAATTTGTGGAACATGCCCATGTATGCTTACACGGGTGGGTACACGGTCGTGTTGCTGGCCGTGTACTCATCTGTACTCTTACACGGTTACTTACACGCCTCTCTTTGACCGTGTGCCCCTTGACACGGCCGTGTTCTTGACCGTGTAACTCTCGGGTCTGATTTTTCTTGCAACACGGTCGTGCGTATGGACATGTTCGGGGCCGTGTTCTGAACACACCCTTGTACACGCCCGTGTTCATACCAGAATCAAGATTCTGGGTCTGAACTACTCTGCTCTGATTTTCTAAGGCTTTTATGGCCTTTGTTCTGCTTCTTACACTAGAAATCGATCTTCATAAGATCATTTCAAGGTATCTACTACACTTCTACTATCACAAATCCATGATTTCATAAGTAAAAATTCCACATTTTGCTTATGAACATCTCTTGACTTAACTTTTGAAAAAAATCTGTATTTTTGTGAAGAATATTCACTAAACTCAGTTTTCTAAACCATCTGTGCATGGATTCGTGTTTGAAAACGTCTAGACTCGAATCACATTTCGATTCTAACCGAAAACCTAAATGTGATTCACTCACATTCTCTTTTTCTCACTCAAACCCTAGATTTTTCATCCGAAAAAGCAAGAGAAAAACGAGGGTTTACCTTGCTTGAACTTGAGATTTTCTTACTGCTGGTCTTTGACTGAATCTTGATCGATCTCTTGCTTGAACTAGAAATCCGAACTTGAATGGATTTCTCTTTTTTCTTCTTCCTCTTTTCTCGGTTTTCCTTTCTCTCTTTCTTTTCTTTTCTTTCTTTTCTTCTTTCTTTCTTTTCTCTTTCCACCGGCTGCATCTGCAGCTAAGGGAAATAAATCCCCTTTCTCTCTCATGCTTACGTGCCTCACACTCTCTCCCTTACTTTCTTTTATTTTTTTTTAAAAGTAAGGGCTTGTTTGGCTATTCTCTTGGCCCTTGATCAATGTGGCTCACTTGTGTGCCATTGATCTCTTAGTATGTGTTTTCCACATACTTTTCTATAAATATTTAAAACATTATAAATTGAATTAATGTTTAGCTTTTAAACTATATTCATTAATTCATTTTCAAATTTTGATTAAAAACTTGATTAATCAAAATTTTCCTCTGCTCTTTATTCTGTAAACTGTGTCACTGTAAATGTACATTTATTTACATATTTGTACAAATATTTCCGAGAACGTAGATTTCTCGGTTATCACAGTTCATGAATAGTAATTCGTCCCCTTAAAAGTGTAAAATGTGAGTGAAACTGAAAAAAACTGACCCCGAGGGGGGGCGTTTTTGAGAAACGAAGTAAAGGTCTGAGTCGGGTACGGAAAATCCGAGCCTCAGAGACCTAGATCGGAAAAGTCTAGATGAACGTTTTAAATACTAGTAAAACGTCCATTTGAGACTTCGAAACGATAAAAAATCACTAAACCGACGTGAGGGTCGGAATAGTACTTCCCGAAGGTCGGGAAGGTGAAAAATGGAAATAAAATAGAAACGAACCCGATAATGAATAAAAAAGAGTCAGAAAAGTTCCTGAGAGCCAAAAGTGCGGTCTGGATCGAGAAAATTCCGTCAGGGGCATAATTGCAATTTTATCAAAATATAGGGGTAAAATCGTAATTTTGTAAAAGTTGAGAAAAATGGGGAAAATGATAAATAAAGCCTAAAAAGTTATAAATAGGTTTTATTTAAGCTTTTTAATTAAAAAAATAAAAGCTATAAATGGAAATGAAATTAACAGACAAGGTTTTGTCTGTAGGATCCCAAAATCGACCTACAAGGAGAGCGATCAAAGATCCAAAAAAGGAAAAGGGGAAAAAACGGATAAAGTAAGTTCAGGCATTTACCTGTCTGTAACATATAGCATTATTATTGCTAACTTTGATGTACTAACTATAAGCTAGGTACATATGTACTACGGGCACTATTATAGAATAGAGAGAGAGACGAAATGTGCTATGGGCACTATTGAAATGGGACACATAATAAATTGTGCTTCGAGCACTAGAGCGAGGTTAATGAAACTCACTCACATGAAATTAAAATGTGAACCATTCCTAACCACGGGGTAATATGAAGTCACCGGGTTAGAACTTTAAAAAATCAGTAATGAAACCACTTTTAGCGTACCAGCCTTCCGTACAGGGAGGTAAACTTTGCCTTCGGGGTTATGATGATGAGATTAAGACTGTGGAGGTCAGCACTAATGTACTGCTCCCAGTCATGTATAATTTTTCCTTCGGGGCTATGATGATGAGATTAAGGCTATGGAGGTCAGCACTAATGTACCGCACCCAGTCATGCGCATTAAAATGGTACTGCCAATCTGAGCTTAAAACCAGAACATAATTAAAGATAATTACCTAAAACTGAAACTATGCCATAATTGAGCATAAGACAGTTTCGTGAGAGTACTAACACCGTGGTTGATGTACTGTTGATATATTGTATTGTAGTTAAAGTTACTATTCATGGTGAATAGTGAACAATATTACTATTCATAATGAATAGTACTATTCATAGAAATTCTATTTCTTGTATGTTTAAACTTACTGAGCCTATAGCTCACCATTTTTGTTTATGTTGCAGGTAAGCAACCAGCTCACTAGCTTTGTATGGCTGGATGGCGGACGGGATAGCAAGTGTCAAATGGGATAGGAGGCTAAGGGATATGGTCCTGCTAGAGTCTTTCCGTTGAGCGATAACAGAGTAAAAAAAGAGAAACAGTTCTTTTGTAATAATATATATATTTGCAAAAAAACTGTATTATGTAAATTACTTTGTACTTGTAAACAAAGTGATTAATGGATAATGTTTCACATGATGTTTAAAAAAAAAGATTTCCCAAAAACGTCATGTTTTAAAGAAAGATAGATTAGCTGGCGACTCATAAGAGTACAATCTATCGCAGTTAGCCACGAAGCTTAACTGTAATAGTATTGTATGATCTCTACGAAGGGTGGGCCGCCACACCACCGACGTTCCTTCGTCGCTTCTAGGTTGGATCCCTATAACCGAAATAATTAACGGTTATTTCCAAAACTCATTTCATACTTAAAACGTCACGAAAATGTAAAAATTCTAAGTCTGAGTCCCTAATGATGAATTTAAGGGGTCTAATATTTCATTTTTAGCTTTTCTGTCAACTTCTGCTAGAATGACCATTTTGTCCTGATCTTTTGATAAAATGGCCATTTTTTTCTTAGTGGACTTTTCTTACATTTCGTCTTCTTAAATTTTGATTTTGGCCATTAAAATCTTAATTAAAGCCTTAAGATACCATTCCAAGCTTTAATGTCCCTTTTCTTAACTTTTGACAAAATGATCATTTCGTCTCAACTTTTGACAAAATGACCATTTTATCCCTAGCATGATTTCTCTTCATAAATATACTTTTCTTTGACTTAAAACTTAATTTTGACCTTTAGAATTTTAATTAAGCTATTCTAAGGCCCTAACGGTCTTTTTCTAAAATTTCTAAAATTTTTTATCAAAATGACCATTTTGCCCATAATGGGTCTCTAGACTGTAACATTTTCAATTTAGCGTCTTGGTGGGATTTTCTAATCCCAAAAATCATAAAATAATTTCTTTTAGGCCTTACCATCTTTTTACAACACTAATTGCTGTAAATTCTCGATTTACTATTTACCCGACCCTCGGGTAGTAATATTCTGACCGTAGATCGTTAATCCTCTTTTTCTTACGTTTCGGGATTTCGAACGGAAGTTTCACTAATATTGAAAACGTCTGTTATCCTTTCCTCGGCTTAGATCACCAAAGGAGCTCAAGTTTTCAAACCTCAACCACATTTTACCCCTCATTTCCTAAAATACCCTTCTGGTCGTTCTAAAAATTTTGACAGCGTTTCCGCTTAAATTTTAGGTTCCTGATATTTAGTTAACACCTCAAAACCTCAGTACCTGCCACGTACTAAACCAGAGGCCTAATTTTTATGTAAAAACACAAACTTTTTACATAAAAATTTCCATAAACCCTAGTTGTTTCTAATGGTATTTTAGTCTGTTTTTTGTCTACTCCCACCCTTGGTTTTTATCCACTTTTCACACACACATTTTTCCTCACAAAACCTCATTTCATACACAACCATAACTCACGGTTTTTCTTTCATTTCATGCAGAAAAAATTGAAATTTTGTGCTTCTAATTTCTTTCCTCACTCAATCACATACCAATCTTGGTTTTCAAATCGTTGCCACAATTTTCTCTTGAAAAACATGCATAAAATTTGTTTTCAAGCTTCTAATCTATTCTCAATTTCAATCACATATCAACCTATCTTTTTAAAACAAAACTAACAAAACAAGAGCTTAAAATTCATCACGCAATCACCACAACTAACCCACGGTTTTCTTTAAAAAAAAACTTCAAGAGAAAGCTTGAAAATTTGAAGCTTACCTCACAAAGAAGATCACTTGGTGCTTGGGATGGGTTTTAAGCAAGTTTGATGAGAAAATTTTGAAGAAAAATGGGCTTGAATGATAAGGGTGGCTCATGGCAGCAGGGCAGCAAATGGTCTGGTTTTTTGCTGAATTTTTTTGTAGTTTCTTAAGCTTAAACTGTGTGTTTATGGCAGCCAAAAAAGGGGGGACTAACTTGCAAAAGGTTTTGGGCAAATTAGCAACACTTTAAGGGTTTTTTTGAAACTCTTTAATTGTTTATTTGCAATTAGCTAAATTTTTTTACTGATTTCCTTCCTAAACCGACTCACCTTGCCATTTTTTTCCTAAAATTTTTCCAAAATTTCTCTTGCAATTTTGGCAACATCATAACCCTTGGATCAAACCTACTTTAAACCCTAACCATTAGATTTCTTAATTCTTTCCACCCTAATTTTCTTCCATTTATGCCATCACATGGTGACATCATTTGATGACCTCAATTGTTTGCTTTTCAGTCAAAGTTTGACCAAAAGTCAAACCGAACGAAATTTCACCAAAATCGCACTAGCGGGTTTCTGAGGCCGTCCATGCAATCGGTTTATCTTAAATCACTTCTGTTTGGCCAAAAATCCATTCGTAAGTATTTCGTATTTTTCCTATCATTGGTTTTTCGATACTGAATTGGCATCGTTCTTCCTATTTCGGTTTGGTAAAATTTTCCATCATTGAATTCCTTTCCTTTAACATTGTTAGAATGTTTTATTGCGTTATAAACAACATTAAATAATACATTTTACATTTTAAACATAAAAATCATTGTATACATACAATGTACATATTACCCGAGAACGATGAAATTTCTCGATTGTCATACTGGTAGACAAATTCGCAGAATGTCATGGACAGGGAATGATTTCGCTATGTTTTTCCCACTATAAAGAAACGCATATGTTATGTAAAGGAAAATGAGACAAGTATGAATGCATATTTATGTCTATAAAGTATTTTAAAGGAACAAAAACGTATATATGTTATGGATTATAAAACGTTTTAAAAAGAACAAACTAATAATTAAATTGTGGATTTTCACAATAGAGATTGTCTAACTTAGAAAGTGTTTTTCAACATAACAAACCCCTTTTTCAAAATATATATATATATGGATGTATTTTCGAAAACTTATATTTTTATTAAGCTATATATATATATAAAATTATATGGTTTTTTAAACACAGATCCTTAAATTAGAAAGTAAAACTATGATATGTAAGAAGTGAAGTAGTAGACAACCTAAGCGAGTCGTGTCACCGACAAAGCAAAACTCGTAAGATTATCAAAATAGAATTATGAACCAAAGTTAGCATCAATAGAAATAGATCACCATTCATGGAAACTTTTAGATAACCTATATAATCTTCAACATGTCAAGAGTTGCATGACCATCATTGCCAATTGATAAATAGAGAGAGATAAAACACAATAAAAAAGAGAACCAAAAACCACTTGGGAAAAATATATATGTATAAATAGATATTTACACACACACACACAGAGGGAGGAGGAGGGGAAAAAACCAAAGAGGAAAGAAAATAAAGAGACAAAGAGAAAGAAAGAGTATAAGTGAAAATATTATAGAAAGTTGACAAATACTAATTGTGTTAATAAAAGCATAAATTGTGCAAATGTCATTGACAACTTAAAATAATAATCAATAATGGAGCAGCGGAACCTTTTATTTACAGGATTTTTATAAAGCAGCAGCATGTGATAACAAAATAGCAACATCACAGATAAATAACACAGGAAACAAACAATGAATAATATTTATCAATCAAATAAAACCAAAGTTAGAAAAGCAATAAAACTTTATTTGTGATAGAATACATGCAAAACACAGAAAAGGCATGTATTGGTAATAGAACAAAACACAGTTAGGCCACTAAACAGAGAAAACATGATATAGAAAACATTAATGGTACCTGGGACTAATTAAAATAGGGGAACAAATGACCAGGCTCCAAACGATAAGCCACCGGCAAAGAAAGTGTAAAAAAGATAGATAATATAAAAACAAATGATCTATAGTGGGGAATGAAGACTTAAGCGTGTATAAAAAAAGAATTTATTTAATACTCTTAGTATATATATAACAAAGATATTATAGAGAAAAAAATAAACTGAGATGTCAACAATTAAAAAAGAACACATAATCAAAGAAAGTAGTTTAAACAGGTCAGAAAAGCTAATCCCTTATTTATTAACCTCAAAAGAACAAATAACAAAGCAATAAGGAACAATACAGTGACCTAACCAAGAAAAATTTGTGTCCTAATTGTCCTTTGACAAAAAAAATAGACCAAAAAAAAATTAATAAAAAAGAAACCACCCCAGTCAAAGGTCAAAAAATAAACCAGCGATTTTATACCAACTTTTTCATTTCAATTATATTTTTTGTTTTTTCTATATAAATTAAAGGGAAAACATCAAATTCATATTAAATTCACCTACATAAATTAAGTTACATCATTAGCTCAAGTACACAACCTAACCCCCTTCCTTTCACTTTTAAATTTTTTTTTTAATTTGGATTGCAAAAAAAAAAAAAATTTAAAGCGCATTAAATCTATCTATATAAAGTAGGCAAGATCATCAGCCTAAGCACACAATCCAACGAAATAAAACAAATAGATCACCAACAATTCTAGAATTGAAAGACAATAAAAGCGCAACCAAGCAAATACATACTCAGGAGTAATGATGAACATCAAAACCAAAGTAACCTAATCAAATCTAAAATGAAGAATTAATAAATTTATCTCTATAACCTTCCAAATCCAGTCTCCACCAACACCCTAAAAAGCTCAAAAAACATCATAAAATGGTAAATTGAAGACAGATCAAAAGAGATTGATGAAGATGAATAAAAAGAAATAAATAACTATAGCTGTAACTAATAATCTGCATATATAGTAAAAACAAAAAAGAAAAATTAAAAAAAAAGAGACAAATAACAAAAAAAAATATGTAAAGAAAGAGAAAAACCAAATCGAGTATAAAGAACAGTAACAATACCAAAAACAAAAAATAAAAAAAGGAAAGAGAAAAAAAAAAGAGCAGAGATAGATTACAAACCAAAAACATACAGAGATAGAGAAAAACCAAATCGGGTATGAAGAACAGTAACAATACCTAAAAAAAAAAGTAAAGGAAATAATCCAAACCAAGAAAATGAAGGAGGTGGTGAGAAAGAAATACAAAAACAGGCTAGGGTTCCTCAACAAAGGTGCACTAAAGCCATAGGCAAGGAACAAGCAACAAGAAGAGGTTGAAAATGAAAAATGAAAAATAGAGAACAAAAGACACTGCGAGATATAGAATGGGGAAAAAAAAAAAAGGAAAAACCCTATCCAAGAACGACACCAAGAGTACTAAAAACAAAAATCAAAAAAGGAAAGCAAAAGAATCCAAACCCAGAGAATGAAGGAAAGAGGCATTGAAAAGGAAACAATGGAGCTTGCAAGGCCTTCCTAGTAAAATGGCTCCAAAGCCATAAGCAAGGAGCAGATAATAGCAAGCAGGCCAAAAACATGAACAAAAAGTAGAGAAGAAAAGCATAAAAAGGGGGAAAAAAAGATGAAAACTATAAACAAAGAGAAGGAAAGCAGCGGCCAAGATAAGATAAAGAAAGTGGCTAGGGCTTCCTAGCAACATGGCACGCCATTAGCAAAAAGCAAGAAAGAGAGGGAGCACCAGGGACAAAACCATGAAAGCATGTGTGAAGGTCAAAAAGATCAAAAACCCAACACCACAAACAAAGCTTAAGCATACATAAAAGGGTAAATGCGTCAAACTAACCACCAATTCAGGGCAAAGAGACCAAAAGGCCCACCCCCACCAACATAGCCCACCCACATGGACAGGGACAAACACGGCAAATCACTCAACATGGGCAGGAGGCAGATCTACTGTAACGGCTATAGTGAACCCATGCTTTCCTTTAATTACTATAAATAATGTGAATTTATATAAAATAATAATAATAAATAATATTAATATTAATATTAATAATAAAAATAAAATATATATATATTCCTAGGTATGTATGTGTGGGTGTTGGTGTATAAGTATATATTCAAAAAAAAAAAAAAAACAACAGCAACAATAATAATTTTTAAATAAATATTTTAAATTAATTTGAGATTTGAAATCTAAACTGTATCTAGAATTGATCTACGAATTGGAAATGTTTTCAGTAAGTTAAGCATTTTGAAGTTTTGGGGTAGTCAATATTTTAAGGCAGGTCATGCCGAAATTTAAAAAATATATATATACATTTATTAAAAAAATAAAATGTCATTTTTAAAATTACAAATGTTAAACGAAAATATCGTTTTAATATTTAAAGTCAATTGTACACTAATTAATTAAATTTATCGTAATTAGGATTACGAGATTCTTGGGACAAATAATTAAATTATCTGTGATTTTGTTTTTAGTACTCGATGATCGGAAATTGGAGAAAAGAACTGTCTTGGAATATGTGCTAAAAGTTATTAGTAGATTTATTACCAAGAGGTAGGATATCTTATCTTTTCCTTGTAGTTGGTTTGGTTTTCAGCAATGTGACTAAAAAATTGATTTAAAAAAAATGAGTTTATAAAATTTTACAAATTCTGTAATTTTAGAAAATATCACGATTTCGGAAAGTAAAGGAAAAATGATACGGTTATAGATATTTGATAAAATAACATAGTATATTTTATTATATGAATCATATTTTCAAAACGAATTTGAAATGGGATTTGATTTTTAAAATCTACAACCAGGAGTCAGCACACACATGCAAAAAGTGCACATTTCGATTGAGGACAACTTATTATGGATTTTGTGATGAGGGGGCTCATACAGACAATACACAACTTAGATGTACTTAGAGACACAATTTGCATAATCATAATTTCACATTTAAGATTATGTACCGAATTAATACATTATTACTATGCTGGTTCAAAACAAAAAATTTAAAAACTGACTTAAAAATATCCTACTAAGCATTGCGCTTATTATTTTAAAACTAGTAAACTCTTAGAAGAGAAAGGTGAATAGAAGATTAAGTGTCATGAAATCATTACATAGCAACTAAGGATTTAGAACAGAAGTACTATTTTCTTATTTGTAAACATATATGTGATTTGAATGCTCTAAAACTGTAAATTTTAAATATTATTTTATTATTTATAATTTATTTTCTTATATCTAAGTATACATCCGTGAGAAATAGAGACCCTACTATGATATTTTAAAATACAAATGATAATATTTAATTAATTTACTCAATTATAATAGGAAACAAAATTAAAATAGACGGTAAATAATTTTAAAATAAGATCGATAAACCTAAGAATTTGAGATTTTTTTCGATTTATTTAAACATTCTCTTTATATTACTGTTTTGGATTTTAGAATGTGATAGTATTGTATTTGAATATAATAAGTATTTAAATAAAAAATATTTTAATTATATTTAAATAATAAATATATAATGTGGTGAATAAAAATAAGAAAAAAAATAAAAAATAAAAATATGTGACGTAATTAATAAAAATAATATAAAAATAATAATAAATAATGATTTTTTTAAGTTTAGAATATAGATATAATTAGTATTTAAATATGATATTTTTACGTGAAAGTTATATTAATGGCAGATATATAAGTCAAGAGCACCCTCTCCGACTTTCCTTCTTCGTGTTTTCGTTCCGCCTCGTTCAGCTCAGTCGGAAAACAGCCCATTCTCGCAGCTTTAGGTTCAGATCTCTCTCTTTCTCTCATGAATTTTGTTTCTACCTCTAAATTTCCAATGGAGATCCCATCCAATTTGGGAAAAAGAAAAAATCGTTAGGGATCTGTGTTCTTCAAGCTGAAATGCTCTTCTTTTCTCTTCCGTTTCGATTTTTTGATTTTATCTTTTCATTTTGTTGGATCTGGACGCTAATTCCGTTCTTCTTATTGTAGTTATACTGTATTCGAGATTGGAATGTGTTTTTCTTTGATTTTCGAATTTGGGCATGTTGAGTTTGCTTATATTTCGATGTCTAGGTTAAAAAAATAATTTAGGAGGCAATGGAGATGTAATTAGTTTAAATTTGTTGAAAATAGAGTTCGAAAATTATGTAATTCAGCTTGTTTTTAGCAATGTTTAGGTGGGAATTTATTCGATCTAGCAGATCTGTTCGTTTCGTTTTGTTTTAGCCAGCGGATAAATCCTCGCTGGAGTTTGGGTTTTTTCTGTTGTGAGATCGTGGAAGCTAGATCGGTTTTTCGAATGCGATCTGCATATGTTTTGTCCTAGTTTATGAGGAAAATGATGTTCTTCAATGTTTTCTAAGGTTGTCTTCTATTGGATCTAATTTTGGTAAAGGGGATTCTGTTGGTATTGAAGCAAGAAATGAAAAAAATTAGAGAATTGAGTTCATTCTGCAGAGATGATCTTTTGAGGGGCTATAACTGAGCTGCTGATTTGAATTAGTTATGCTATGCGTTTCTCGCATGGGCGCGTGTGCTTCTAGAGATTCAAGTTATGAATAATGGAATACCAAAATTCAGATTACTAGTTGATATTCCCTTGTCATCTGTTGATTATGATCTTAGTCGCTTGTTCGTGTCATCTTACATTCAATAAATTTGTAATTTTTAGGTGCTGGCTAGGACCTTTGTTGCTTCGTTGTGATTGGTGTTTGTGGGTTCTTATTTCTCTGTAAATCAAGATGGTAAGTTTTTGAAACTCCTATTTCCTATTTTTCTTTGCTCTTGTTTACGGTTTGAGTTATCGTATTTGGATTTCACGTTTCAGTCCTCTCTATTTTACTGTTGGTTTGTTTTTGTCGTTAAAATTCGTGCAATGTGTATGCCCAGGACATGCAGTTTCATTCACCCAACTCAATATATAAAAGGGCATAAGTCCCTAATGCTGTTATTCATCAATTTTGCTCCTGCACAACCTTGAGCTGTTTATTTTCCATGTTACTGTTGCTTATCATTTTATCTTTTATTTGTGATCTAGGTTGTTCTTGCTGCTTCTATTGTTAGCAAGTCTGGGAAAGGTGAGTTATTTTTTAGTTTGTTTGTTTGCCTTTTTTTTTGGTTGGGTGGTTTGGGGAAGGGCGCCGCACCAGGAGGACAGGAAGTGCATCCTGATGAAAAGATAATAAAAAAAAAAAAAAAAAGTGAGAGAACAATAGTGAGAAATGAAGTAATCCCTAACCAAATCTGAAAACTACTATTGACCAAGTCTGGATCTTCAGGCAGACAAATTGCAAGCCAAAATTAAAAAAATAGAAAAAAAAATCCTCTTATTCCATTCTAACCATATAAGTTGTTTGTTTCTAGAATTTCTTTTAATTTATCAATAACAATTGTAAATTCAGATGAAATGGTTAGACCAGGAGTATAGGAAGTGCACCCTGATGAAAAGATAATAAAAATGAAAAAAAAAAAAAAAGTGAGAGAACAATAGTGAGAAATGAAGTAAATTACATCAAAGTTGCCACTCCCTAACCAAATCTGAAAACTACAAATGACCAAGTCTTGATCTTCAGGCAAACAAATTGCAACCCAAAATTTAAAAAAAAAAAAAAAAAAAATTCTCTTATTCCATTCGAACCGTTTAAGTTGTTTGTTTCTAGAATTTCTTTTAATTTATCAATAACAATTGTAAATTCAGATGAAAATCTCTGTGTTTCATGCATCTAGGAATTCTTCGGTGTGAGGAAAAGGGTAAGACTATTAATAAGGGCAGGAAAGGAGATCTCACATTTAGTGTAAACTATTAGGACATAACTCAAAAGTTTATTACCTGTGTTAAATTGGTAGTCATGGCTTTGAAGGAAGGACATGCCCGAAGTACCCAGGAATATTAACTTTGAAGTGTAAAGTGTGATATAAGATGGAATGATGGCAATTAAACGACAAGCTGCATCTTGGAAGTGCAAACCCTGAACCATACACGGGTTGAAAGATTACAATAACAGTGAGCTTAAACTGCACATTTGGGAAAGAATGTTTTCTCGAATCACATGTAAAAATTTGTTATAGTTGGTTGTAGAATATTTAAGGAAATGAAGCATTGAGGATAATTGTCAATGTGTTTCCGTTGGCATTCAGTAATCTTGTTTCTTCTTGCAGAGTATTTTACTTTTAACAAATTGTCAGTGTGCAGTTTTATTTTATTACTCCATGCAGTAGAAGTAATTACTTTGGATTTAAAGAAAATGGGATAATTTATAATTTACTCTCATTATGCAAGTAACGAACTCTTTTATGTTGCTTTTTTTGTGGGTGATTTGAACTTTCGATTGATGGTTTCTATTTTCTTTCTTTGGCAGTGCTTGTATCCAGGCAGTTTGTGGATATGTCTCGTATAAGAATAGAAGGTCTTCTTGCAGCTTTTCCAAAGTTGGTTGGCACCGGAAAACAACATACATATGTTGAGACTGAAAACGTTCGATATGTTTATCAGCCTATTGAAGCTTTGTACTTGCTGCTTGTAACAAACAAACAGAGTAACATTCTGGAAGATCTGGAGACACTGCGGCTCCTCTCTAAGCTTGTATCCTTTTGTTTATCTATGGTTTTTTATCTTTTAGTTAACCAACACAAAACAATTCTTTTGTGAGATATTTTTACCACGGTTCTGCATCCTTCCTCTTTTGTGGTTTATGCTCGTATGCCTAATCTTCCAAAGGCTTGGAAGTTGTATTAGTGGGCAAAGATCTTGTGGGGTGTATGCGGTTATGTTCTAATCCCACTTCCACAAATTTTGAGCTCATTAGAAGCACGAACACAGTCCTAGCCCATTACTGCTGATCAAGAAATTAGAGTCTTAGCATTAGAATCATAGAATGTTCAAACACATGGAACATCAAGAAACCTATATTTGCAACTGCCATTTTCCTGATGAGTAAAACTAACACTTCTATATGGGATTGCCCATTGAATTTGCCAGTAAAATCTTATGGTTCATGAAAATTATTTTTTCAATAGCATTTTTCATTCTTCATTTTGCAATTTGAATAATTATTGTTTCCAGGTGCTTCCAAGTTGGTTTGGGTAAAAGTATTTTCAAATTTTCATTAGTTTCAGGTAAAAACACTTTATTCCTTAATTAATTATAGGTACCTGAGTATTCAATGTCCCTAGATGAAGAGGGTATATGCAGGACGGCTTTTGAGCTGATTTTTGCTTTTGATGAAGTCATCTCTCTTGGGCACAAGGAAAATGTTACTGTTGCACAGGTTAAGCAATACTGCGAGATGGAGAGTCATGAAGAGAAGTTGCATAAGTTGGTAATGCAGAGCAAGATCAATGAGACCAAGGATGTCATGAAACGTAAAGCTAGTGAGATTGACAAAAGCAAGGTACTTTATTAGGGTTCTGTATTAGCTCCTGTGCTAATTTTGTACCTATGATGATTTGCTGTCATAAAGTCTACCCTTTCATAGTCCAGTGTCTTCATATCTTTTGCAGATCGAAAAGGGTAGAAGTGACAAGGGTGGGTTTATGTCTTTACAGTCGATGGGCTCAGGAAGAATTGACAGTAGCTTTGGTGACATGAGTATTTCTAGTACTGGAAGTGGTTTTGGCAGTGGTTCTGGTTTTGGATTGAGCACCGATGTTGACTCATTTTCTACCAAGTCTAAAGGTATGTTTGTGCTTGATGCTATGAATGTTAGCCAATGCTTGTGATATTTTTCAGTTTTGGTTGAATTTCATTTGTGGTGTGGGTAGACTTTTTAGGTTATTGTTTCCTCATCCATTCTTTTCAATATTTCTTTGCAAATTATTATCAATATTTGCTTCAAACCTTTGGAATAGGTCAATAGTCAGTCTGGACAATTACACATGACACTAATAGAACTCTTTTGACAACTCACATTAACATCCTCAGGTCGTCCCACATCAGCTGCCAATGCTCCTCCTAAAGGTCTTGGTATGCAGTTAGGGAAATCACAAAGGACTAACCAGTTCTTGGAGTCTTTGAAAGCGGAAGGAGAGGTTATCCTTGAAGATGTGCAGCCAAAAGCTGGCCAATCTAGATCAGCTGCTCCACCTCCAACTGATCCCATCACTTTGACTGTGGAGGAGAAACTCAATGTGACACTTAAACGTGATGGTGGAGTCAGTAACTTTGATGTGCAGGGAACCTTGTCTCTGCAAATTCTTAATGCAGAAGATGGACATGTCCAAGTGCAGGTATTGCATTTTGGTGCATGATTATCTTCATCGTTTATAATTTGCGTTGAAATATATAATTATGTAAAAGTAAAATCAATAAATAGAATTCATGATGACATGATCAAACTTATTGTTTGCTTATTTGACTTAAGCTTACTACTAGGCAATTAGTTTGTTCCTCTATTTTTTTATTTTCAATTTTATTTTCTCCTGAGTCAATTAGAAGGGGCAGTATGCTACTTGTTACTATAAAGACACTTACACAGTTGTCATTGCAAATGTTCTGCTTTAGTTTGTCTCACTATAGTTGATATATTTTCTTCCTCATTTTAGATTGAAACTGGTGAGAATCCTGGCATCCTTTTCAAGACACACCCTAACATGAACAAAGAATTATTTGCAAATGAAAATATTCTTGGTCTGAAGGATCCAAATAGGCCTTTTCCTGCTGGTACTGGTGATGCAGCAGGTGTTGGTCTTTTGAAGTGGAGAATGCAGAGCACAGATGAATCAATGGTCCCTTTAACAAGTAAGTTTCAAGTTCTACGATTTTCATTTGCAATCTTCTTGAATGTTTAGGTCATTTTCCTGTCTATGTTTGTTGCAGTCAACTGCTGGCCCTCTGTTTCTGGTAATGAAACTTATGTCAGCATTGAATACGAGGCTTCATCAATGTTTGATCTGCGGAATGTTGTGATCTCAGTACCGCTTCCAGCTCTTCGTGAGGCTCCAAGTGTGAGACAAGTTGATGGTGAATGGAGGTGACATTTTAAAATCTTAAATTCTTATTTTTTAACTCATACTGTGTGTGTGTTCTGATTTTAGGTGCATACTTTATAACTTATTGGAGATTTCCTGTCCTTATTTCTAATTTATGATGACGGAAACAGTTAAGACTATATGTTTTAATTAATACTGGATTTCCTTTTATTATTAAAAAAAAAAAAAACTGAATTTCTTTTTTCCTTTTGACAGTATGATCTTTTTTCTTTATTAGTAGTTGCATAGCATTGTTAAAATGATTAAACATGTTATTGTTTGTAGTGTGCAGTGGGGAAAGAAACACAATATAAAACTGGCATGTCAGCCCATAGTTGCTTAATTAGGAATTTGGTTGTGCAAAAAGTTATCGTTAAATGTTATTTTTATTTTCCTGTTTTGATTAGATGCCATTTAAATTTGGCATAGAGAAATGTTTACAGTACTTTCCACCCTGACAACCGTATATACTGAAAGTATTAGCAGTTAAAATTCACAAAATAATATGTATGGATTGGACATTGTTTCTAATCATTATAACTAGCAATGTGCTAGAGACTAGAGTCCTCTATTTTCAGAGAATAATTAAGTAATGTGGCAGCAAAAAAATAAAAAATAATAAATGAAAGCATAATTCAGTAATGTCGATTCAGATGGATTGTCTTTGTTTTAATGTAACTTCTTAAGTTAGTTCTATGCCATCGTTCTCTGTTCTATGTGCTATCATTTCAATTCTTGAGGTCAGCATTGAATGCTCTTTTGCAGGTATGACTCGAGGAATTCTGTCTTGGAGTGGTCTATACTTCTTATAGATAACTCTAACCGCAGGTCTGCAATCGTTGTGTTCTTTATGTTCAAATTTGCTTTCTGATTTGTCTTGTATTATACCTTTCTATAGGGTTTTTACCTTGTTTGTCTCATCCTTGGCAGTGGATCGATGGAGTTTGTTGTTCCTCCAGCTGATTCATCTTTATTTTTCCCTATTTCTGTTTGCTTCTCAGCTACCAATACATTCAGTGATTTGAAGGTATGCAAACCTTGCTTTCTTTTTGACATTTTTACCATGCTACTTGAATATTTTACGAATCTCTTGTCTACTTACCACTTAGTTGCGTCTCTTGCTGATGTTAATGTTGCAAATCACAAGGTTGAATCTCTTATATAGCAAACTTTTTAATACAAGCAGGGGCAAATCTCCTGCATTTATCTATAAAACTTCAATCTGGCTGCTGAGTAAGAATTAACCTTGGTTCTGTAATTGTCATACGATTGTTCATCATTTTCATAGTTGATTGACAAACAAGCTTATGTTACACCCGACCATTCAGCCTTGAATAGAGCTATTGTTAACGTTGTGTGATTAGACTTATAAACAAGTTTTTTTGGGGAGCTGGTCAAGCTCTTATGCATTTATTTGTGGCGGTGTTTGTTTATTTGTTTGTATTTAATTATTTGTTTTTGTTATGCACATGTATGTTATTGTGTATATTTACACAAAGTAGTAGGGAGGGAGCAGGTCGGAACAGCTGGAAGGGAAAGAAGGATCACAACGATGGTTTAAATAGAATTTACATCAATGAATTTTGTCATTTGAACCATAAGATAGTGATGTGAAAAAATGTGCCCTACTGATGTGCTATTGATTTTCCAGACATTTAGACATTAAAATCCAGTGCAGTTACGTCAATTTATAACTTTGGCCATGAACAACCTTTTGCAGGTTGCAAACATCTTGCCCCTGAAAGGTGGAGCTCCACCCAAGTTCTCACAAAGAACGCAGTTGCTCACAGAAAATTACCAAGTTGTCTGAGTGTAATGCCATTCCGGCTGTGGATTTAAACGTTCATCTGTAGTTCCTGTCGCGACCCTTTACAGAACAGTGCAGTTTGAGGTTAACAGTGCGGTTATATTTGTTCTAGAGATATGAACATGAGGGATGCCCTATGAGAATCTGATTATTTTTGGTTTTTTAAAAATATGAACATGATGATACCTATGAGAATATTTTGTTGGTTTTTTGGGTATATTGTCTCCCCTTTCTTTGCTTATAAAAGTTTATTATTCTTTGATTTTTGCTTGAAGGTCTCCAATTTATGTGCGGTTGTTTCTATCGCGGCATGCTCAATGCCTTTTACATTGGTTATAAACATTCATCATTTGAAGCTTCTCCTTTAAGAGATTGTTATCCAAAATCAACATAAGAAGATAGTTTTATTGAAAATGAAGGTATAGTTATAAAGAACTAAATACAAGTTAATCTTGTTAAATAAAAACCAACCTGAGGGTTAAAACTCGGGGCCTGTGGCAGGACAAATAATGTGGGTCCAGCTGACATTTACAATAGAAAACGAGGGAAATAGATCAAAATTAAAATTAAATAAAACTAAATAGTAGAAAAGTTTTAGACATTTAATAAATAGTATATTTTTGATAAATGATTTACTATAATTAAAATTTTAAAAATGTCCCTTATGTGTAAATCTTGATAAATTTATTTGGAAATCATTTTTTACTTGGTAAATCATTTATTTACGTGTATAAATAATTGATTTATCAATTCTACACCCAGAATTTTCTCAAGAAACAAGCAGATAACTTTAAAATTTTACTGGTAAATCATTTATTTACGTATGTAAATCATTAATTTATCAATTTTTCACCTAAAATTTTCTGTAGAAATAAGCAGATAATTCCTCGAAAAAATAAAAACGAGAAGTTTAGCCTCCAACAAAAGTTCGCAGAAAAAAAAGAAAGGGAAAGGGAAAGAGAGAGAAAGGGAAAGAGAAAGAAATAAAATTTAGAAAGAAATATGGGTATAATTGTAAAATTACATGACTTTAAATCAAAATTGATATTTATTTTCTAAGTTAAGTAAATATGCTATTTACTTTTATTGACTAAAATAATTGGTCTATTTATTACAATTTCTCTAGAAAAATCAATCATTTTTTTAATTTTGAATTTTAAAACGAAAATAAAGAAGGGTAAATGGTGTTAAAAAGTATTTCTTCGTAAAACGGCCTCTTTCACATAAAAAATTTTACAATTATTTCGGAATAAATTTCATTTTTGTTTTTTAAACTTTTATATTTTTATAATTTTACTTTTTAAATTTTGAAAACCAATGAAAATATCTAATAAATTATAAAATATTATTATCTTTATTTCTTTTGCTATTAAATAAAAAAAATTATTTCATCTACTTAATTGATTAAAATAGTAAAAATAATAATATTATATAATTTGAGTAGTATCTCTATCAGTGTTTAAAATTTATGAGGAAAAAATAAGAGTATTAAAGCTAAGCTCTTGTTTGGGGATAAGATTTTGACATCTTCAAAGCCAATTTTTTTTCAACACTGTATCACTTTTTATTATTTATATTTTCAAAACGCTATAATAAACTCTAAACTATAAAAGTCCATAACTTTGTGTACACAAGTCCAAATGAGATTTTTTTTTTAAATTACATAGAATTTCGATAAGAATAAAACAATATCTATATTGATATCTTTTAAAAAAAAATTTAAAATTTTTTTATTTTTTTACTTCAAATAATTTTTTTTTTAAACATATTTTTTTAAAATAATTTTTTTTCTATCTCATAAAAAATCACTAAAACCTCCCCCAAACTTCCCTAAGAGAGCAAAAATGAAATTTAAACTTCGGGATTCTTTGATTTCACGAAAAGAAATAGTGGGTCCCCAATAATTAAATGCAATTTCAAACACGATTGCCAACTGGACACTCATGACGAAAACGGAGCAAATATGCTAGGAGGTTTGGTTCGTCAGTATTTGTTCGTTCGTTTGTTTTGTTTTGTTTTGTCTTTTTTGTTTTTCTTTTTTGACTGGAGCAAATATGCTAGGAGGTTGGGTTCGTCAGTATTTGTTCGTTCGTTTGTTTTGTTTTGTCCTTTTTTTTTTTTTTTTTTGACTGGAGCAGCCTTGGAATTTTCAGCGTCTGCTTTGTTGTTATTTAGAGTATATTTCTTTTTCCCTTCCATTATAGGTTTATCTCAAGCTTCGTAGTTGTATTGGGTTTAGCCATCTTTGGGCCTTGGATGAAGTCTTCTTATCAATATATAATATGAGTTTTGATGACTTGAAGTAGAGGAAAGAAGAAGTAGGGAAATTTGTCAAAAATTAATAGTATAAAAAATTTGGACATTTAATAAATATCATATTTTTTATAAATTAAAAATTTATATAACATAAATTCTAAAAATATCCCTTTTGTGTAAATTTTTGATTTACGAATAAATCTTTTATTATTACTTTTGTAATTTAAAAACTTACCAAGTAAACTTATTATTTACAATTGTGAAAAAAAAATTATTGATTTTGGTAAAATGTAATAAATAGTAAATATATCTAATAAATATTTTTTTATTTAGTAATCATTTATTGATAAATAAATAATTTATTTATCATTCGAACAATAGTTGTTTTCATTTATTTAAATTCTTGATTCGTAAATCATTAGTTTATTAGTGTAATTAGTTGTATATTATTGATTTTATCAGTGTAAATTCTTTATTTTGTAAATAATTTGTTTATTGATTTTGATAAATCATTTATATGCTAATTTTACAAAATAGTCTCAAAACGTTATAATGTGCACAAGAATTTTAAAAATTTTTGAGGATCGTTAAATAACTCGTGTTGTCGTATATAATAAATTATCAACAATCATATACTTTTAGAAGAAAATACCAGGAACACTGGAGGAAGTGACCGAGGGGCTTCAATCAACTAGCCTTCTTTATTATTATCTAATTCTCGAACGGTGGAGTGTATGGGCACTCAATCTTTGATCGGTATTCTAATGCAACTTGTTTTTTCCCAACAACTCAGATCTCTAAGAATTTATTATTGTTAGTAAGATGTGTAATAATAAATTCGCTCATTTAAGAGTTTGTGGTCTAAAGAGCACAGAGTAAAAAAATTCCTATTTGTAGAATTGCATTAGATGACTTTTGAATTTTAAATTGAATCAAGAAAAGATTTTTCTCTTTCTCTCATATCCCAAAACCAATTTAACCCAGAGATAAATCCCTTCAAAAATTTCGGCCACCATAGGAGTGGAAGGATTCAAAATTCAACTAGGATTCAAATAAGATTTTTCTTTCTCGCTTAACCACAAAAAATCCAAAAATTCCCCAAACATTATCCTCCAAATTTTTAGCCACATGGGATATTTGTGATTCAAAATTTGATTCAAATTTCAAAACTCCACAAATCTTTAAATTTTATCCATATGAATAATTTTGCACAACTCCAATTCAAATTCAAATAAAATTATGGCAACTTTATTTGAAATTCAAATAATTATATAATCTCTTATCCAAAACAAAATTCAAATTAAAATTAGGAGAAAATCTTGTCTTCTATCTTTATCTACAGTGGACGCCACCCTTAATTGTGCTAGGATAAGATTTTGTTCAATTCAAATTCAAATAAGATAATTTTTTAACTTTCAAATATTTATTTTAAAACAAGATTTTCAAAATTCAAATTAATCACATATTTGAATTTAAAATTCAAATATAATTAATTTAAATTTCAAATCTTATCTTTCAAAACAAATATTAATTGAATATTAATCCTATTTATTAAATAATACAAAATTATAATTTTACCCTTCGGGCACCTAGAGAAAAATGCCTACACCCTGTGAGAGAGTGATCTAGATTTTTCTTTTTACTAAATGCAAAACAACAAGCTATTAAGAATATCCTGACTAATTACCATCCATTAAGGAATTATGTGGAGCTAGTAGAAGGACCAATTAGACATATATAACGTGGGCTCCAATAATCCATGTAACCATTATTCTATACCGAATAAACTCGTTACAAATATTAGTTTTAGAGTCACACTACTATAAACCTAAAACCCTACTCCCAATTATATATCATATTACACAAGTCAGTGATAAGTTATTGTAATAACCCGGAAAATTCATATTTCTCGGAAAATAAATACACATTGAATTTAAGTGTTAAAATGTGAAAATTAAGTGATTTAATTTTGTTTAAAACTAAATAAAATGTTCTAACAATATTAAAAGATGAAAAATGATTAATAGTGATGTTATGTGTGTACACATGTGTGCCACTCACAGTATCAAGAAGTAGGTAAAGATGATATTATCTTGACATAAAACTGATAAATTTGGGTTCAGCACTCCCAAATTAGTTAGGATAGTCTATCAGCATGCTCAAATTTGATAATTGAGCACAAGGGTAATTTTTGACCGAGAATTCGCAGTATCAAAAACTGGTCGAAATGACCTTAGATGAAAATAAAACTGATATATTTGGATTTGGGACGTCCAAATTTGTCAGGATAGCCCATGTTGAAAATTTGGGTGAAAAAGTATATAAAGAGCGGAAAAAAAAAGTGAAATTTCTTCATTTGTCTACATGCTCTCTCTCTCTCTCTTCATTTCTCTTTCTCTCTCTACCCGAATATGTATAGTAACCAACTTTCACATACGGCCTCCGTTCATGACACCACCGGCACCGTTGGAAAGCTCTCGCCGAGCTGAGTTCAACGGTGGGTCGACGTGACGGAACGGCCGCAGCACGCCGCCCGAAACCGCCGGCCACCGGAAATTTCGCGACGCCTTATCTCCACCGTCCGATGTCCGATCAAGCTGAAACCGGTCCCAAAAGACTCGTGGTGAAGAGTAAAACAAAACCCAGGAGGAGTTTTAGCCCAACGGCCGCCGAATCGCGCCGCCCAACTTCGCCTGTCGCCGTCGCCGCCGTGGAATCCGACGATTCCGGCGGAGTTGAGTTGCAAGGTTGGTATCAAAATGCTTAGAACAGCACATAGATCAAAAGCCCCAAATCAATTTTGGGCAACAATCGCCGGAAAATGGAGATCCGCCACCGCCGTCGCCGTCGGTTTTTCGAGGGTCAATTTCCGACCATAGAAGCTTCAATTGGTGAAATTGAGACCACCAATGAGTTCCTCACGTCGAGATCTTCAAGATGGGCTACTCATTTTCCATCGTCGCCGCCGTCAACCGCCGGTCAACGACGGTCAACGGCGACCGTTGACCAAATTTTGGAAGTTTGGCCCGTTAGCCTATTTTCGACGTTCCGGACGCATCCGCGGAGTCGGATTTGCAAGACGGGACCTCAGAGATGAAGAACGAAGAATTAGGGTTTATGCCGTCGAGATTGGACTGCAATTCGGTATAAATCCCGACCTCTTTACGTTCCGTAATTAATTGTTTGGGACTATTGTATGATTTTATAATTATTGTTATGAAAATTATGGAAAAAAATGTATGTAAAAAGAAGAAAATGGCTGTAATAGAGAAAAAGAAAAATATGTGATAATGTAACGATTTTACGTTAACAGTATGAGTTTTACGTAAAATCTAGGCCTCTGGTATAGTACGTGATACAATTAGATTAGGATAGATGGTTTTCAGGCGTTTCCTAAACGCTGGAACCTCAAAAATTAAGGGGAAATTCTGTCGAAATTTCTAAAAATGACACCAGGGGTAATATGGGAAAACGAGGGGTAAAATATGATCGGGAAGGGAACCCGAGCCCCCTCGAAGAATTAGGGCATGGAAAAAGAGAGGGCAAGTTATAATTAGTAAACCGACCATTCGAAACCCTAGAACGTAAGAAAAACATGAAACCGATTCTTAGGTCGGAATAGTACTTCCCGAGGGTCGGGAATGTGAAAAATTGGTAAAATGATAAGAATTGATCCGGAAAAGGTCTGATAAGATTTAGAAATTTAATTAAATGATTTTGGATTTAGAAAATCCAGCCTAAGTATGAAAATGAAAATGTTATGATTAAACGACCCATTAGGGGCAAAATGGTCATTTTGCCCAAAGATTCTTAAATTATGGGAAAAGAGCCCCAATGATCCCAGAATAGGGTAATGAAGTTTATAAAAGCCAAAATTGAGGTTTAAGTCATGAAAAATCACGTCAAGGGTAAAATTGTAATTTTATCAAAAGTTAGGGGTAAAATCGTAATTTTTCAAAAAGTTAGAGAAAAATTCAAAAATGGCCATTAAGGTTTAGAAAGCTGTCTTAAGGCTATAATTAAGGGTTATAAGATTAGAATCGAGCTTTTTAAGAAAATAAAAGCTATAAATGAAAATGTGATTAACGGACAAAATTTGTCTGTAGGAACCCGATCCAGACGCGACAAAGGACGTCGATGGATTCCAAGAAGAGGATAAGCATGCTATGAGTAAGTTCAGGCATTTACCCATCTGCAACTATAAACAAGCTTATAGTATTATATGTTTTGTATGTAAATGTCATGATGTGATTTATGATGATGCTATAGTAAATACTATAGCAATGCTATGATGATGTTAAAAGATATGTGTTAATAAATAATTATAAAAATATATATATATATAAATATATGTATATATTGAATTATGAAGGAAAGGTATTACAAAAGCTTTATGAGAGTAAAGATGTGATAAAGAGTGATAGAAGAATGGAAAGAGTAAGAACGAGAATATCATGATAGAATGCATAAGAAAGAGATGAGATATGAAAGGAAAGAATAGATGTTTATGAAAAGTTTTATGAAAGTTAGGTTATGATTGATAGAGCAACGACGATTGGTGATGAAAGAAATTAAGAAAAGGGTATGTTTTATGGTAACGAAATGATAGGGGTTTTATGAAAAATGATATGAAAGCAAAGAGTTAGACAAGAAAGAGAAGCAATGATAGGTTAAGATGAAAGCTATGATGAAAGAATTAGAACATAACGATAAGATGTGATTGATAGAATAGAACGATAGGCTATGATCGATAGGAATATGATGATAAGATACGATAGATAGAATGGTGTAAATGATAAGATAAACAGAGAATAATTGTCTGCACATAAATAAATGTGTTTTTGGTTGTTATGATGTGATGCGGTGTGATAATATATAAGCAATATGTGCTATATATGCTATGCTAAAGTGTGATTAATATAATTCACACAAGTAAAGTAAAGAATTAAGAAAAGAAAAACAACGAAAGAACAAATGTTTCATGAAATGTTTTATGAAAATGAGAAAGGAAAGATAATGTATGTCATGAAAAAGATGTACAAAAAAAAAAAAAATCAATATAAGAAAAATAAAAGCCTACAAGATAATAAGACTGAAAACTTAAGTTATTGGCGTACCGATCTCCCTACAAGGTCGAGACTTCCGGTCTATATCCTCCGCGTAGATGTGGTGCTACCCTAAAGGTGCGGTAGATTATAGGATGGACCAACCCCGAAGGTGCGGTTTTTATGTGACTGTGAGGTAGGTTGATGGATCACTCCCCCTCCTCCCACTGTCCGCGCGCAAATAGGTACGTCCAACAATGGGCCCAACCAAAGGAAAGTGGAAAGAAAACAAACGAAAAAAGAGTGAAAAGAAAAGAAAAGAAAAGAAAAGAAAGGAAATGAGAGTGAAAAGAAAAGAAAGGAAAAGAGAATGAAAAGAAAAGAAAAGTAAAGAACGATAAGAAAAGAAACGAATGATATGAAAGAATGACATAATGAAATCGATGAAAAATAAATAAATAATAAAATGAAGTTTAAAAGAACATAATAGAATTATATATGTGATGTGATGTGTTTGATGTTATGTGTATGATGCGAATGACATGTTTTTACGTGATGTTATGCTAGTGTGTATGTTACTAGCTTTTAAGATATGAAATGTTAAGAGATGAGGACAAAACGATAGAAAATTTTTAAAAGTTTAGAACAGAAAGTTAAGAAATGATAGGAATGAAAAGCAAAGAAATGAAGAGATTGGATTAGAATGATAAGAGATGATCAATAGAATGATGGGAATGATGAACGAAGAGATAAATGAACATGAAGAGGCTAACATAATATGTTATGTTTTGAGATATGTATAGACGATGTGTATATACGTGATGTTATATATTCTAGTAATAATATATATTACTAGTATTTATAAGTTAATGAATGTATGTTTGAACTTACTGAGCATCTAGCTCATTAGTTGTTTATATGTTGTAGGTAAGTAACATGTTAGTTTAAAGTAATATGATGGACAACGGACGGATTTGCACATGCCGAGGGACTGGGCGAGGGTATGGTACTACCATGAGTCTTTCGCTGAGCGTTCAAAAAGGAAGATGAAAGAAAAAAATTTATGAATTATATGTTATAAGAGTATGATAGAGTTATAGGCATAGTATGTAAGTCTAAAAAAAAAAATTTTTTGCTATAGAAATTGCTTCCGCTTTTAAAAGGAGAACGTTAAGAATGGAAAGTTAAGTATGTTAAGTAAGAGGATGACGACCCACGAGATTGCCAGCCATCACGGTCGGCGTCAGAGCTCGGCTGGTTGGTATGGTAACGTACGTGGGGGGCGTCACAGTTATCGTCCAATGACCTTGTCATATATGCAAAACCATTATATAATATTCATGATCAACCTTAGGTTAAAGTCTGTTCAACCTACTAATCAAGCTATCTTAAAAATCCATTATACTCCCAAATAAGAAATGATTATTCACCATATGTGAATAAAAGGTCATCTACCCGACAGACGACCTAAGGTTTTGTCAATTTTTACATCCTGTATAATACATTTAAGAGGATAACCTGTACTCTTCATTAGAGTTATGATTCCAATTTATGTAAACAAACCCTCCATCGTATACAAGTCATATACCCAACGAACTGGTCTATAAGCTTACTACCTATAAAATACTTTAGCCATTGGAACTTCAAAGTACACAAGTCATACACATGAAGTGATTCATTTACTCAAGATTAATGGGGCGTTTGGTAAATGTATTGCGTTCGTATTGCATTTGAACTCAATGTATTGAATGTATTTTGTATTTGGATGAAAAGTAATTATTTTGCATTTGAATGCAATGTGTGTTTGGATAAAAAGTATTTAAATTATATTTTAGAGTTGAAAAATTGATATGATTGGGAAAAGTTGATAGAAAAAGTAAGATGGAGAAAGAATATGATGTGAATGGGAAAAAAAATTATTTTCAAAACATTTTATAATAGTAATGTATTTAAGGCACTATTGAAAAGTATTGTATTTGAACGCAAAATTTTTACGTTTGGAAAAAAAATCACATTGCGTTTAAATGAAATATGAACGCAAAACTGTAAACAAATGTCTCATAAGGTTATTGCATGATGAACGTTAAAAGTGTCATGATCCACTCAAGCGGACTACGCATATAAATTACACTTTGGTCCCGGTCCAATATGTCACTACCAAACAACAAATCTATTTTTGTACTTAGAAGTCAAAGCTCTGGACAGTCAAGACAAACTATCCCCTAAATTGGCTTTAGATACTATAATAGTCTTAACATGAGTTAGATGCTTGGTTTGACCCTATAGACTACGAACCACAGTTTAGACTGCTTAACGTAGAACATTGTTTTTTCGCATACAAAAGTCCATTGTATGCAACATTCTAACAGTTTAACATAAGCAGTCAGTGAGCCATATTTGCTTACATTTACTTCAACATGTAAATAGAATAAGAATATATAACAATATAATAAGTAGTCTCTAAATATAATTTTATTATTCAGTTTAAAATAAATGAAATATATATAAAATGTTTTTTCCGCTTAGGACTTTCCTAACAGTGTTGTCCAATCTAATCTATGAAATTTCACTCTTCCAAGCACAAATTCCACAAATTAAAGATAATTAATTCATATGCCAAATAAATTAAAAGTGTTAAACACAAGCAACACAAATGAATAGAGAATGAAATTGTAGAAACAATTGACAAAATATTCAAAACAAAGCTCCAAAAAAACTACATCAAACCCTAAAATATGAAGTCTAGCTCAACATAGAAGAATCCACGACTAATTAATACCTCGACAAAATAGAGTTATTTTACTACTTTTTCATGTAATAAAATTAGCTCATCCTCAAGAATTTTACTTTTTTTGATTTATTTTAATTTAGATTTTTTATAAATTTTATGAGATTTTTATTTAATTTTGCTTTATTTTATCTTATCTTTTTCTTTTAGTAATAGTATCTTAAATAAGCTTAAAATTAAATATTTTCAATGATTTTACCTATAGCATATTATTTTAAAAATATATAATTTTAGCACTTTGTTTTTTTGCAATATCAAATTATGGCAAAAAATTCATGTGTTGGAAGTGAGTTCCACTGAATGTCACGATTCATGTCAAGAAAACTGTGATTTGACTATCTTGTTTTGATCTTTTTATCGATATGAGCATTTTAAAAAAAGAATCACTTAAATCGGAGTTCATATAAAAAAGTTATAGTAGATTCTAAATTCAGATCAATAAGGAGACAACTAGAACCCATGCATTGTTATTTTCTTGTCTTTTCCTTCTTTCTTTTCTTGTCTTTTTCTTTTTCTTTTTCTTTCTTGCATCGAAATGGCACGCTGAAAGTGCATGCATCGAAATTGTGCCAGCTGTCCATCGAAAAATTTGAAATTTTTATGTGTAACAATGTGTTTTACTGCCTATAAAAGGCTAAGGAGTAGAGGAAAGGAGTGAGAGGAGAGATCAGAGATGGAGATCTGATCAAGAGTATTAGCTCCACCTAGAGCATATGTCATAGGGCACCTAAAATATTTCTTTTAATTTTTAAATTTAGTTTTATTTTGGTATTCATAAAAAGGAGGAGTTTCTGAAGGTTTTGTTAGCATAAATATCAAGTATCTATTCTAGACTCCTTTTATTTCTATTTCATCATTATGTTTAATTTGTTTGTTGTGTTATATTATTTTTTATTATAAATTAAATAAATTTTTATTTGGAGCTATGATGTAGCCCAATTATGATGATTTAATTAAATCAAGCATGTTATTATGATTATCATATTCGTAGGCCTATTTATTCTCAAACTTAGGGGATGTTTGGGGGATGTTTTGGAGACTTGATTTTGTGGGTTGGAGGCCAAAATAAGTTTGGCTTTTCCATTTCTTTAGACCTTCAACAATGCATGCACACATTCCTAGATATTTATTTTTTACTACGTATTTTAAAATTTCTATACACTAATTTTTATAACTTTTTTCCAAAAAATATTTACCCTAAACACAATCTCTAAAATCATATCTAGTTTCTAAAACTAACATCTTCAAAAATATATCTCCAAAACTCTCCCCAAACACCCCTTTAATGCTTTCAAATTTTCGACTAACTTTTGAATGATTCGAGGAACAAAATGAATTTGAGAGGAGATTTTTGTGATATGACTCTAGAATAAATTCGACAAAATCTGAGATAAAATAGAAATATGTCTATCTATATTTGTATAGTTATATTATTAGCTAACACAGATTTCTCAATAAACACCTTTTATAACTGAATTCGAATTCGTATTTTTATTATTCACATTTAAAGTACTATTCATATATATAGTACTATTCATAAATATGGTATTGATCATATATACAGCACTGTTCATCATGAATTTTAATTTACTATTTCTTAACATAAATTTAATTATAAAAATATAGAATTTATGTATAACTTGAGAAAGAGTACATAAATTAAAAATGGTAGTTGACTATTAACAAATATGAACACCAAATCATAATAATGTTGTCCTAATAACACTATCCTCGTGAGAACGATATTTTACTTATTACTTTATTACTTGTTCAATTTGTACACTTTCAAAAATCCACAATACTAATCTTGTCAAGAAATCCATAAATGAAGACATGTTCATACAATATTCTCAAATACAAATTTAAATAAAGATTAGGGTGGAGAGAAGGAAAGAGAAAACTCTTTGCGGAGATAAACTTAAAGCCTTCAAATCTTTAAGAATCTCTAACTCCAAGTTCCTCTCTCTAGGAATTTTTGGCACCTCCAACTTGTGCTTCCTCCCCAAAATCCCTACACTAGGTGGCTTAAGAGGATATATAAAGAGCTCAAAAATGGATGATTTCGGCCATTATATCAAGAGAAATGGCTGGATATTGGCCATCGAATGGAGGGAGGCACGCCTGCTAGCCCATAGATTAGGTAGGCGTGCCAGGCAGCTTGCTAGACATACCTAGGCAAGCTTTCGGCCCACACTAGTGGGTCCAAACCTGGTGAGGCAGTACCAAGCAATCTGCGTAGGCTGCCTAGGTAGGTCTTAGGTGCATTAGCATGCTAGGCACCTTGCCAAGGCTCCTTTGCTTGGTTTTTTTTTTTTATTATTACTTTATAATTTGTTAGAATTAGGATTCTTTGATGCTGGCATGATTTGGTTTGCTCTGTTCATGGCTCTTTCCAATTGCTTCCAAAAACTCCCACTTTTTTTTTTTCCACATTTTCATCTAAATCCTCTTTTATTTATACTTGCTATAAGATCACTCGAAAACACATTATACTAACAAAAGCGCTTGAGAATTTACAAGTATTTGATCTTGAAAGTACTTGGTTTGTAGATAAACAACCACTCTATTTTTATTTAAAATATTTTGTTCCAATTTTTTTTTTTTATAAATTCAGTCATGCTTTTTTTATGTAATATTGTTACATATGTTGGAAAACTCAAAAAATATGCATAACAGAATTTTAAAAATTTTTTAAAGAGCGTTAGTATTCATGTTGCCATATACAATAAATTATCAACAATCAAAATATACCTTTCAGAGAAAACACCCAGATGCCAGAGTGAACGTTAGAAACTTAGGAGGACAACACCAGGAAGGCTTCAACCAACTAGCCTTTTTTACTATTTTCCAATTCCTAGATGGTTGAGTGTGTGGACACCCTTTTCCTCAATCGGTATTGAGCACAGCCTGTCTCCTTCAGGCCACCTAGATCTTTATTAGAACTTATTACTATGGTGATTTGTACAACAATAAGCTTGCTCACTTGAGAGTCTGTGGTTTGAAAAGAATTGAAATGGAAGGACACTTATTTATAATATTGCATAAGGTAACCTTTTGAATTTTGAATTATACCAAAATTTTTTTTTTCTCCCACCAATTTCCCTATGAAAACTGATTCTTCCTATAGGCCAAAAGTAAGGTTAAATTTGGCCACCTTAAGGAGAAAAGGATTTAAAATTCAAATTGAATTTAAACTTGAATTTTTCTCTCCTTATCCACACAAGAACAAACTGATTCTTTCAAGGGAACAAGCCCTACCAAATTCAGCAATTCAAGTGTGAGGAGAATCAAAATTCAAACAGGATTCAAACTTGAATTTTGTCTCCTCCAATGGACCAAAAAACCAACTGCCCTTAGGCCAAAAACCATGGTAAGATTCAGCCAGACCTAAAGAGAGGAGTATTCACAATTCAAGTAGGATCCAAACAAGATTTTTCTCTTCTTCTTTGTCCACAAAAACCGACTGCACTTGGTTGATTTATCCATAATCAAATTCAATTTTTCTTAGGGTTTGTGATTCAAACACTGATTCAAATTTCAAACACTACAATGTTAGGAAATGCCTTAAGCATTAGAGACATTTTGATGTATTTATTTTGAACTGGATAATAAAATTATATATTATCAGGAAAAGCCCTAAGTATTAGAGACATTTTGATGTATTTATTTTGAACTAGATAATAAAATTATATATAGAGGTTATTCATTACATTGCTATTTGTCCTCGTTTTATTTACATGTTAAAGTAAACGTAAGCAAATATGGCTCCTTGATTGCTTGTGTTAAACTGTTAGAACGTTGCATGCAATGGACTTTTGCATGCGAGAAGACAATGCTCTAAAGTAAGTGGTCTAAACTATGGTCTGTAGTCTATGGGGTTAGACCGAGTATCTAACTCATGTTAAGACTATTATGTTGTCTAAAGCCTTGGAGGGGACGGTTTGTCTTGACTGTCTGGAACTGGACTCCCAAGTAGAGACATAGATATGTTGCTTGGTGGTGACATATTAGACCGAGACTAAAGCGTGATTGATCTATGAAGTCCGCTTTGAGTGGATCGATCTGCTTTTGACGTTCATTGTGCAGTAACCTTAATCCTTAGTGAATGAACAGCTTCATGTATATGACTTGTGTACTTTGATGTTCCAATGGCTAAAACGTCTCAGAGGTAGTAAGCTTATAGACCGGTTCGTTGGGTGCATGACTTGTATGCGATGAAGGGTTTTTTAATAGATATTGGAATCTTAGCTCTAGTAAGGAGTTAAGGGTATCCTCTTAAAGGCATTATATTGGATATGAAAATGGACAAGGCCTTGGGTCGTTTACTGGGCTGATGACTTCTTATTCACATATGGTGAATAATCATTTTCTTATTCGGAAGTATAATGGAACTTTAAGATAGACTGATTAGTAGGATTAAACGGATTTTGACCTAAGGCTGATCATGGATATCGTATAAGGGTTCTGAATGCATGACAAAGTCATTGGGTGATAGCTTGTCACAGGCTTACGTAATACGGTATATAATTGGGAGTTTAATGTCAGGTTTATAGTGGTGTGACTCTGAAATTAGGGATCATATGATTGAGTTGTTCAGTAAAGAATGATGATCATATGGATTTACGGGAGCCCAATAATATATGTCTAATTGGTCCCTCTACTAGCTCCACATAATTCCTTAAATGGAGTTGTCGAAATTTTGTTGTGATTTTCCCCTTGGATAATTTCTGATTTTATGTTGTCGATAAGGGAGAAAATCTTCTCCTAATCCAATTCGAATTCAGAGAATCACCTCATGCAAGTCTATAAATAGAGGTCCTGCCACTCCAGTTCTTTTAGACCACAGACTCTCAGGTGAGCAGGCTTATTGTTGCATAACTCACCGTGACAATAAGTCCTTTAGAGATCTGGGTGGTCGAAAGAAGACTAGCAGTGCTAGCATACCGATCGAGGTTCAAAGTGCCCACACACTCAGCCATTCAGGAATTGGAGAATAGTAGAGAAGGCTAGTTGGTTGAAGCCCTCCAGTCATTCTCCTCCTGCAAGATTGGCGTCCTTGAGGTATGAGTTTAATTATTGTTGGTTTATTGTATATGGCATCATGAGATATTTAATAATCTTGAAAAATTTTTATTATTCCGCTGTGCCACTCTTATATGTTTTTACCGATTTATTTCCTTCATATATAGAGGTTATTCATTACATTATTGTGTGTCCTCATTTTATTTACATGTTAAAGTAAATGTAAGCAAATATGGTTCCCTGGCTACTTGTGTTAAAACTATTAGAATGTTGCATGCAATGGACTTTTGTATGTGAGAAGACAATGTTCTAATGTAAGCGGTCTAAACTAAGGTCTGCAGTCTATGGGGTTAGACCGAGCATCTAACTTATGTTAAGACTATTTTGTTGTCTAAAGCCATGGTGGGGACGGTTTGTCTTGACTGTCTGGAGCATAGACTCCCAAGTAAAGACATAGATATGTTGCTTGGTGGTAACATATTAAATCGGGACTAAAGCGTGATTAATCTACATAATCCGCTATGAGTGGATCAATGTACTTTTGACGTTCATTGTATAGTAACCTTAATCCTGAGTGAATGAACAGCTTCATGTATATGACTTGTGTACTTTGATGTTCCAATGGCTAAAATGTCTTAGAGGTAGCAAGCTTATAGACCGGTTCTTTGGGTGCATGACTTGTATACGATGAAGGGTTTTTTTACAGATATTAGAATCTTAGCTCTAGTAAGGAGTTAAGGGTATCCTCTTAAAGGCATTATATTGGATATGAAAATAGACAAGGCCTTGGGTCGTCTGCTGGGCGGATGACTTCTTATTTACATATGGTGAATAATCATTTTCTTATTTGGAAGTATAATGGAACTTTAAGATAGACTGATTAGTAGGATTAAACGGACTTTGACCAAAGGCTGATCGTGGATATCATATAAGGGTTCTGCATGCATGACAAAGTCATTGGGCGATAGCTTGTCACGGGCTTACGTAATACGGTATATAATTGGGAGTTTAGTCTCAGGTTTATAGTGGTGTGACTCTGAAATTAGGGATCATATGATTGAGTTGTTCTGTAAAGAATGGTGATCGTATGGATTTATGGGAGCCCGATAATATATGTCTAATTGGTCCCTCTACTAGCTCCACATAATTCCTTAACGATTGGCAAATTGATTTGAGTATGCTATTAGCTAGTTGATTATGCATGGATGGTGTTGACATAGGATTAGGATGGCGGACAAGATTCTCTCCAGTTGAATTCAGATTTTGTTTTAGATAATAGAGTACACAATTATTTGAACTCCAAATAAAGTTGTCATGATTTTATTTGAGATTGGATTGGAGTTGTAGAAAATTATCCATGAGAACAAGAATTTGAAATACAACTGTTTTGTGGATTTTGAAATTTGAATTTCGAAATTTGAAATTTGAAATTTGAATTTGAAATTTGAAATTTAAATTTAAATTTGAAATTCAAATTTGATATTTTGAAATTTGAAATTTGAATTTGAATTTTGAAATTTGAAATTTAAAATTCAAATTTTGAATCACAGTCCAAGTAGAATTCGAATTCTTTGTGAATAATTCCACAAGGCTAATTCGAATTTGAGTTGAATTATGAAGAGGAAAATCTTGTTTGAATCCTACTTGAATTTCGAATCCAAATCCTAACTCACTTGGTCGAAAATTTTGAGGAAAATCCTCATGGAATTTTCAGTTTTTTTGTGGATAAGGTTAAAGGAAAAATTCAAGTTTCAATCCCAGTTGAATTTGGTTCTCTCCTCCCTATTTGTGGCTTAAAATATTGAGTGTATCTCTAAGGAGATTTTTTGTTATTTTGGATAAGGATGAGATAAAATTCAAGCTTGAAAATCCTAGTTGAATTTTGATTCGCCCCCTACTTTTTGTGGCCGAAAATATTCATTGAAAATCATTATAGATTTTTAGATTTTTGGTTGGTTAATGGGAGATAAAATTCATGTTAAAATCCTGTTATAATTTTGAACACAAAATCTAGAGACTGGCCGAATTTTTTAGTTGGGATTTTGGCTTGAAAATTTCAGATTTTGTGTTATGGATAAGGGAGAAAATCTTCTCCTAATCTAATTCAAATTCAGAGGATCACCTCATGCAAGTCTATAAATAGAGGTCCTGCCACTCCAGTTCTCTTAGACCACAGACTGTCAGGTGAGCAGGCTTATTGTTGCACAACTCACCATGACAATAAATTCTTTAGAGATCTGGGTGGTCGGAAGAAGTCTAGCAGTACTAGCACACTGATCGAGGTTCAGAGTGCCCACACACTCACCATTCGGGAATTAGAGAATAGTAGAGAAGGCTTGTTGTTAGTTTATTGTATATGACATCATGAGATATTTAACGATCTTGAAAAATTTTTATTATTCCACTGCACCACTCTGATACGTTTTTTTTTTATTTATATCCTACAATTGGTATCAGAGCCATCTCATAACTATGCCATGTACATAAATTAGACAATCAGTTAGTCTTTTTATTTATGTATGGATTTGATTTTTAGAGAGTGGCATTCTAGGGTTCCTTTATGTTGTTACAATGGATTATGTATGTAGTATGTGGTTATTTTAATTTTTGAATTATTATAAGCATGCTTGTTTTATGCCGGTTATGGTTCCTTCGAATTTAGAAAATTGTATCTAGGAATTTTTATGTAACCATCGGAGCAGTTTATTAACACTGTGTTTTTTCCATTGATTTTAATTTTTTGTCTCTTAGAAATATTATGATTAGAATTTTTGTACACCGGAAACGGTTTAGGAAGTTTTATGTAATTATTCTTGGAGGATATTGAAGTTTGAAAACCGTAATTTATTTTTTCCCAAAAGTTAAATTAAATTTAAAAGTTGAAATTTTGATTGTGTGAAAAATTTCAATTTAATTAGAATTAAAATTAATTTTGGAGATCCTAATGGGTAAATTGAAATATGACACAGAAATCGAGGACCGACACCCTCGGACGGACCATCAGCCGTGGTGGGGCTGCAGCCCCTGTACTTGGGCAGGATGGGGCCGTGACAGCCCCTGCCCTTGGTGGCACCACCCACAGTCGCAGGCTCTGCCTGCAACTAAGGGTGGCCGTGGCCCCCTATGGGCTTGTTAGGAAATGCCCTAAGCATTAGAGACATTTTGATGTATTTATTTTGAACTAGATAATAAAATTATATATAGAGGTTATTCATTACATTGCTATCTGTCCTCATTTTATTTACATGTTAAAGTAAATGAAAGCAAATATGCCTCCCTGACTGCTTGTGTTAAACTGTTAGAACGTTGCATGCAATGGAATTTTGTATGCGAGAAGACAATGTTCTAAAGTTAGCGGTCTAAACTATGGTCTGTAGTCTAAGGGGTTGGTTCATCATGCTATTGCTCTAGGTTTACATACAACTACATTGATCTTAGTAAAGGGGGCTTTAGATGCACGTGGCTCCAAGTTAATGCCAAATAAAAAGGATTTTGGGAAGGTTACAATTTTGAGGATGCGTGCTGATTAACGAGCGTCTGGTATATGAGGATATTTATACTTCTTTTCACATACGGAAATATGAAATTCAGACTCATGTGACAAGCCACAGGCCTGAAAGAATCACTAATGAAATACCGCATCTAGAAGACCATTTACTCTGAAATTTAGACAAAAATGGCATTGTGAAATACCGTTTTTAATTGTCTTAACAACTAGAACTAGATTAAATCAAAATAGATCCGAAAGGAGACAGATAAAAAAGGGATTAGACGATATAATATAGGGAAAGAAATGTAAAATATATATATTAAGCAGAATTATATTATAATTATAGGTGTAATAATACTATACATTTATATATAATAATATTATATATAATATCATAGTATATTAAGTATACTATATATGTGATATGTATCCATCAATATTATATATTGATTTGTGGATAGAGAAAAAATAGAATCTTTTCTAATTGGATCAATTATGATAGACCGAGCATCTAACTTATGTTAAGACTATTATGTTGTCTAAAGCCTTGGAGGGGACAGTTTGTCTTGACTGTCTGGAGCTGGACTCCTAAGTAGAGACATAGATATGTTGCTTGGTGGTGACATATTAGACCGGGACTAAGTTTGATTGATCTACGAAGTCCGCTTTGAGTGGATCGATCTGCTTTTGATGTTCATTGTGCAGTAGCCTTAATCCTGAGTAAAAGGACAGCTTCATGTATATGACTTGTGTACTTTGATATTCCAATGGCTAAAGCGTCTCAGAGGTAGTAAGCTTATAGACTGGTTCGTTGGGTACATGACTTGTATACGATGAAGGGTTCGTTTACAGATATCGGAATCATAGCTCTAATGAGGAGTTAAGGGTATCCTCTTAAAGGCATTATACTGAATGTGAAAATGGATAAGGCCTTGGGTCGTCTGCTGGATGGATGACTTCTTATTCACATATGGTGAATAATCATTTTCTTTGTTCGGTAGTATAATGGAACTTTAAGATAGCCTGATCAGTAGGATTAGACGGACTTTCACCTAAGGCTGATCATGGATATCATATGAGGGTTCTGCATACGTGACAAGGTCCTTGGACGATAGCTTATCACAGGCTTATGTAATACGGTATATAATTGGGAGTTCAGTTTCAGGTTTACAGTGGTGTGACTCTGAAATTAGTGATCATATGATTAAGCTGTTCGGTAAAGAATGATGATCATATGGATTTGCGGGAGCCCGATTATATATGTCCAGTCAGTCCCTCTACTAGCTCCATATAATTCCTTAACGTTTGGTAAATTGATTTGTGTATGCTATTGGCTAGTTTATTATGCATGGATGGTGATGATATAGGATTAGGATGGTAAACAAGATTCTCTCCGATTGGATTCAGATTTTGTTTTGGATAATAGAGTACACAATTATTCGAACTCCAAATAAAGTTGCCATGATTTTATTTGAGATTGGATTGGAGTTGTAGAAAATTATCCATGAGAATAAGAATTTGAAATACAACTGTTTTGCGGATTTTGAAATTTGAATTTGAAATTTGAATTTGAAATTCGAATTTGAAATTTGAATTTGAAATTTAAATTTGAAATTTGAAATTTGAAATTTGAAATTTGAATTTGAAATTCGAATTTGAAATTTGAGATTTTGAATCACAGTCCAAGTGGGATTCGAATTTATGGTGGTAAATCCACAAGGAATGAAATTCGAATTTGAGTTGGATATGGAGAGGAAAATCTTGTTAGAATCCTACTTGAATTTTGAATCCAAATCCTAACTAAAGTTGGAAGAAAATTTTATTGATTATCCTCAATGGATTTTCAGATTTTTTGTGGATAAGGTTCAAGGAAAAATTCAAGTTACAATCCCAGTTGAATTTGGATTATCTCCTCCCAGATAATGGCCGAATTTTGGAGTGAATCTCCTAGGAGATTTTTGGTTATTTTGGATAAGGATGAGATAAGATTCAAGCTTAAAAATCCTAGTGGAATTTTAATTCTCCCTTATCCAAAAGTGGTCGAATTTTTTGTAGAGATTTTCTCCTTAGAATCTTCGGATTTTTTGGTTGAAAAAGGGAGATAAAATTCTAGTTAAAATCTTGTTTAGATTTGGATTGGATTTATCTCATAATGGCCGAAATTTATTGGGATTTTCCCTTGGATAATTTCAGATTTTATGGTTGTGGATAAGGGGGAATATCTTCTCCTAATCCAATTCGAATTCAGAGAATCACCTCATGCAGGTCTATAAATAGAGGTCCTGCCACTCCAGTTCTCTCAGACCACGACTTTTAGGTGAGCAGGCTTATTATTGCATAACTCATTGTGACAATAAGTTCTTTAGAGATCTGGGTGGTCGGAAGAAGACTAGCAGTGCTAGCATACCGATCGAGGTTCAGAGTACCCACATACTCAGCCATTCGGGAATTGGAGAATAGTAGAGAAGGCTAGTTAGTTGAAGCCCTCCAGTCATTCTCCTCTTGTAAGATTGGCATCCTTGAGGTATGAGTTTTAATTGTTGTTGGTTTATTGTATATGGCATCATGAGATATTTAACGATCTAAAAATTTTTATTGTTCCGCTGTGCCACTCTGATATATTTTTACTGATTTATTTTCCTACAGGGCTGGCCGCAGCCTTGGGCGTGTAGCCTGTGGTTGCAAGCTTGGCCTATAGCCCGGCTAGGCTGCACATAGGCCTGCGGCCATGGGCTGCCAACCCCCTCAGGAGGCTGGAGGCTGCCCACGAAGGTTGCCGGTCTCTGGGGCTGTGGGGTGAGGTTCGAAAATCGAAAAAATTTTGATTTTTAAATTTAAGATTTAATTTTAAATCTTTTAGGAAATGCCCTAAGCATTAGAGACATTTTGATGTATTTATTTTGAACTGGATAATAAAATTATATATAGAGGTTATTCATTACATTGCTGTGTATCCTCATTCTATTTACATGTTAAAGTAAATGTAAGCAAATATGGCTCCTTAACTGCTTGTGTCAAAACTGTTAGAACGTTGCATACAATGGACTTTTGTATGTGAGAAGACAATATTATAGAGTAAGCGGTCTAAACTAAGGTCTGTAGTCTATGGGGTTAGATCGAGCATTTAACTCATGTTAAGACTATTATGTTGTCTAAAGCCATGGTGGGGACGGTTTGTCTTGACTGTCTGGAGCATAAACTCCCAAGTAGAGACATAGATATGTTGCTTGGTGGTGACATATTAGACCGAGACTAAAGCGTGATTGATCTATGTAGTCCGCTATGAGTGGATCGATCTGCTTTTGATGTTCATTGTGTAGTAACCTTAATCCTGAGTAGATGAACAGCTTCATGTATATGACTTGTGTACTTTGATGTTCCAATGGCTGAAGCGTCTCAGAGGTAGTAAGCTTATAGACCAATTCGTTCGGTGCATGACTTGTATACGATGAAGGGTTTGTTTACAGATATCGGAATCATAACTCTAATAAAGAGTTATGGGTATCCTCTTAAAGGCCTTATACTGGATGTGAAAATGGACAAGGCCTTGGGTCGTCTGCTGGGTGGATGACTTCTTATTCACGTATGGTGAATAATCATTTTCTTTATTCGGTAGTATAATGGAACTTTAAGATAGTCTGATCAGTAGGATTGAATGGACTATGACCTAAGGCTGATCATGGATATCATATGAGGGTTCTGCATACATGACAAGGTTATTGGACGATAGCTTGTCATAGGCTTACGTAATATGGTATATAATTGAGAGTTCAGTTTCAGGTTTATAGTGGTGTGACTCTGAAATTAGTGATCATATGATTGAGTTGTTTGGTAAAGAATGATGATTATATGGATTCGCGAGAGCCCGATTATATATGTCCTATTGGTCCCTCTACTAGCTCCACATAATTCCATAACGTTTGGCAAATTGATTTGCGTATGCTATTGACTAGTTGATTATGCATGGATGGTGTTGACATAGGATTAGGATGGTGGACAAGATTCTCTCCGGTTGGATTCAGATTTTGTTTTGGATAATAGAGTACACAATTATTTGAACTCCAAATAAAATTGCCATGATTTTATTTGAGATTGGATTGGAGTTGTAGAAAATTATCCATGAGAACAAGAATTTGAAATACAACTGTTTTGTGGATTTTGAAATTTGAATTTTGAAATTTGAATTTTGAAATTTGAATTTGAAATTTAAATTTGAAATTCGAATTTGAAATTTGAATTTGAAATTTAAATTTGAAATTTTAAATTTGAAATTTGAAATTGAAATTTAAATTTGAAATTTGAAATTCAAATTTTGAATCACAGTCCAAGTATGTTAGGAAATGCCCTAAGTATTAGAGACATTTTGATGTATTCATTTTGAACTGGATAATAAAATTATACATAGAGGTTATTCATTACATTGCTATCTGTCCTCATCTTATTTACATGTTAAAGTAAATGTAAGCAAATATGGCTCACTGACTGCTTGTGTTAAAACTGTTAGAACGTTGCATGCAATGGACTTTTGTATGCGAGAAGACAATGTTCTAAAGTTAGCAGTCTAAATTATGGTCTGTAGTCTATGGGGTTAGACTGAGCATCTAACTCATGTTAAGACTATTATGTTGTCTAAAGCCTTAGAGGGGACGGTCTGTCTTGACTCTCTGGAGCTGGACTCCCAAGTAGAGACATGGATATGTTGCTCGGTGGTGACATATTAGACCGGGACTAAAGCGTGATTGATCTACGTAGTCCGCTATGAGTGGATCAATCTGCTTTTGACGTTCATTGTGCAATAACCTTAATCCTGAGTAAATGAACTACTTCATGTATATGACTTGTGTACTTTGATGTTCCAATGGCTAAAGCGTCTCAGAGGTAGTAAGCTTATAGACCGGTTCGTTGGGTGCATGACTTGTATACGATGAAGGGTTTGTTTGCAGATATCGGAATCATAGCTCTGAGGAGTTAAAGGTATCCTCTTAAAGGCATTATACTGAATGTGAAAATGGACAAGGCCTTGGGTCGTCTGCTGGGCGGATGACTTCTTATTCACATATGGTGAATAATCATTTTCTTGATTCGGTAGTATAATGGAACTTTAAGATAGCCTGATCAGTAGGATTAAACGGACTTTGACCTAAGGCTGATCATGGATATCATATGAGGGTTTTGCATATATGATAAGGTCATTAGATGGTAGCTCGTCACAGGCTTACGTAATACGATGTATAATTGGGAGTTCAGTTTCAGGTTTATAGTGGTGTGACTCTGAAATTAGTGATTATATGATTGAGTTGTTCGGTAAAGAATGATGATTATATGGAATCACGGGAGTCCGATTATATATGTCCAATCAGTCCCTCTACTAGCTCCACATAATTCCTTAACGTTTGGCAAATTGATTTGTGTATGCTATTGGCTAGTTTATTATGCATGGATGGTGATGACACAGGATTAGGATGGTAGACAAGATTCTCTCCGGTTGGATTCAGATTTTGTTTTGGATAATAGAGTACACAATTATTCGAACTCCAAATAAAGTTGCCATGATTTTATTTGAGATTGGATTGGAGTTGTAGAAAATTATCCATGAGAACAAGAATATGAAATACAACCGTTTTGTGAAATTTGAAATTTGAATTTTGAATTTGAAATTTGAATTTGAAATTTGAATTTGAAATTCGAATTTGAAATTTGAATTTGAAATTTAAATTTGAAATTTGAAATTTGAAATTTGAAATTTGAAATTTGAATTTGAAATTTGAATTTGAAATTTGAAATTCAAATTTTAAATCACAGTCCAAGTAGGATTCGAATTTGTTGTGGAAAATCCACAAGGTTTGAAATTCGAATTTGAGTTGGATTTGGAGAGGATAATCTTGTTAGAATCCTACTTGAATTTTGAATCCAAATCCCAACAAATAAGGGACGAAATTTTTGAGGATAATCCTCATGAAAATTTCGGATTTTGTGGATGAGATTCAAGGGTAAATTCAAGCTTCAATCCTAGTTGAATTTAGATTCTCTCTACTCCCTAAAAGTGGCCGAAATTTTGGAGCCTTAATCCTAGGAAATTCGGTTATTTTTGGATAAGGTTGAGATGAGATTTAGCTTGAAAAATCCTAGTGGAATTTTGATTCTTCCTTATCCTAAAAGTGGCCGAAAATTTGGAGAAGATTTTCTCCTAAAGATTTCGGATTTTTTGGTTGAAAAAGGGAGATAAAATTCTAGTTAAAATCTTGTTTAGATTTGGATTGGATTTATCCTAGGAAAACTGAATTTAATTGTGGAGATTCTCCCTTGGAAAGTTCGGATTTTTTGGTTTGGATAAGGGAGAAAATCTTTTCCTAGTCCAATTCGAATTCAGAGAATCACCTCATGCAGGTCTATAAATAGAGGTCCTGCCACTCCAGTTCTCTTAGACCACAGACTCTCAGGTGAGCAGGCTTATTGTTGCACAGCTCATCGTGACAATAAAGTTCTTTAGAGATCTGGGTGGTCGGAAGAAGACTAGCAGTGCTAGCATACCGATCGAGGTTCAGAGTGCCCACACACTCAGCCATTCGGGAATTGGAGAATAGTAGAGAAGGCTAGTTGGTTGAAGCCTCCGGTCATTCTCCTCCTGCATATTGGCGTCCTTGAGGTATGAGTTTTAATTGTTGTTGATTTATTGTATATGGCATCATGAGATATTTAACGATCTAAAATTTTTTATTGTTCCGCTGCGGCACTCTGATACGTTTTTACCGGTTTATTTTCCTACAAAGTAGGATTTGAATTTCTTGTGGTAAATCCACAAGGAATGAAATTCAAATTTGAGTTAGATATGGAGAGGAAAATCTTGTTTGAATCCTTCTTGAGTTTTGAATCCAAATCCTAACAAACATGGTCAAAAATTTTGAGGATTATCCTCATGGAATTTTCGGATTTTTTGTGGATAAAGTTTAGGAAAAAATTCAAGTTTCAATCCCAGTGGAATTTGGATTCTCTCCTCCCAGATTATGGCCGAAATTTTTATAGGATTATCTTAGGAGATTTTTGGTTATTTTGTATAAGGATGAGATAAAATTCAAGCTTGAAAATCCTAGTGGAATTTTGATTCTCTCCCTATTATTTGTGGCCGAAAATTTGGAGGAGATCTTAAGATAGATTTTTGGATTTTTGGTTGGATAATAATGAGAAAAAATTCTAGTTAAAATCCTGTTTGAATTTTGAACATAAAATCTAGAGAAAGTGGCCGAATTTTTTAGTGGGATTTGGCCTTGATAATTTCGGATTTTGTGAGTGGATATGGGAGAAAATCTTCTCCTAATCCAATTCTAATTCAGAGGATCACCTCATGTAAGTTTTTCAAGATCGTTAAATATCTCATGATGCTATATACAATAAACCAATAACAATTTAAACTTATACGTCAAGGACGCCAATCTGCAGGAGGAGAATAACAGAAGGGTTTCAACCAACTAGCCTTCTCTACTATTCTCCAATTCCCGAATGGCTGAGTGTGTGGGCACTCTGAACCTCGATCGGTATGCTAGCACTGCTAATCTTCTTCCGACGGCCCAGATCTCTAAAGAACTTATTGTCACGGTGAGTTATGCAACAATAAGCCTGCTCACCTGAGAGTCTGTGGCCTAAGGGAACTAGAGTGGCAGGACCTCTATTTATTTTTATTGTTCCGCTGCGCCACTCTGATACTTTTTTATCGATTTATTTCCTACAAAATCATGTTTAAAAATATGTAATTGAAAATTTGAAATTTTTTAAATTACATATTATTGCACATGATATTTAAATTGAATTTGAATTTGAAATTTAAATTTGAAATTCGAATTTGGAATTAGAATTTGAAATTTAAATTATTGGAATTTAAATTTTAAATGATTCTTCGGATGAGAAATAAATGGAGATGCTACATAAAGATGGATACAAGAAGACGGAACAAAATTCAAGTCCCAGAGAATGCTTTGGATGGAATTTTGTAATCTTTATTTTTCTTTGTTCTAGGATGGAACCATGGCTTGGTTATTCTATCAATTTTTTTTTTGTGATATGTCATGGATGTATAAATTTGTATTCAAGGACGTTTTATATGCACATTTGATAACATGTCATATAGGATAGGTGAATGCCGCTCATACTATATTGATCGTACATATTTGTCAAAACTTACATATTTTTCAAAATATTGAGTGGGAGAGGGTTTCAAACAAAACCCACGGCCTCCATTGTTGATCCATATGTGAAAGCATGGCAATGTCTCACGTCAGTTCTGCCCTGACCACACCCCTCGGCAGGTGTTTACCGCCGCCGATATACTAAGTTGGATCTCCTATGTGGAAAACGTGTTCGGGTATGATCCTATTCATGACCACCCCTCGGTGGCTTGGTAGGACGTGGATCGGGCTACGTAAACAATGGTTATACGCTCAAGACTCGTTTAGTTATTAACCTTCCCTAGAAGCTCTGTTAACTAAACTGGTGGTCAAAATAAGCAGTTATTAATATATGTCTTAATCTTAGAGGATTTAAGGTAACATATATTAATTGGATAGGGTCCATATTCCGTCTATTTGTTTCATGACCACCCCTCGGTGGCTTGGGGCAATAGGTGCTGAGAATTACCGTTGCAATGCTACATGTTTTTCAAGTTTCATGTAGGAACATACTTGTATGTTTTATTTGCCAAATTATCTGCATATTTGCTTAGGCTTTATAATGATGTCTAGTATAATTTTGTTTCAGTTCAAAATGTCACCGACACCCCTCAATTCAATACTTACTGAAAATAAGCTAAATGGTGATAATTATAAAGACTGGAAAAGAAATCTACTGATAGTTCTCAGTTGCGAGAAACACAAGTTCATACTGGACGAACCATGCCCACCTGGGCCCAAACCTGACACACCACTCAAGGAGGTCCCAGTTGCCAATACTCGTTGGAGAGAATCCAATGAGATAGCTCGGTGCTACATTCTAGCTAGCATGACGAGTGCTTTACAAAAGAGCATGAGACTTATCAAGTTGCTAGGGAGATCATGGAAAATCTGGAGGACATGTACGGAGGCCAAGAAAAATTAGCTCGATAGTCTGCTATAACTAGCATTATGAACTCCAAGCAGAAGGCAGGTACTTGGGTGAAGGACCATATGATCACTCTAATGGGATTCTTTGCTGAGGCTGTCAAGAACGGTGCTAAGTTGGCTACAACACCCAGATCGAGATGGTGTTTGAAACTCTGTCAAAAGATTTTGTGGGGTTTAAGGCCGCATACAATCTAGTGACAAGGGAGTTAGGACAAACCGAGCTTATGAAGTAACTCCAAGCTTATGAGCGGATGATCAGGGATAGGGATGCGGCCCAACTCAAAGGAGAGGCCAATTTGGCGGAATCTTCCAAACCCTCATGGAAGAGGAAGAGGCCAAATCAGAAGCAAGCGACTTCCAGTTCTTCTAATCCTCCTGTCTTGGATGGGAAGAAGAAGAAGAAGAATAAGAAGCCCAGGGACCCTAAAAAGTCCAAGTGCTTCCGCTGTGGAAGGTAGGTCACTTTAAGAAGGCTTACCGGGAATTCCTAGCCGCCAAGGGCATGGAAGGTAAGGAACTTCACTATACAGAAGCGTGTTTGGTGGAAGACTCAAAAGACACTTGGGTCATTGATTCGGGCGTCACTAATCATGTTTATGTTTCTATGCAGGGGTTCGTGGAAACGAGAAGTCTACACGATAGGAGCCTCTCATTGCAGACTGGAGACGGTAGCTTGGTGGTGACTGAGGCAGTAGGAGACATTTATCTTTATTTTGATGAATTTAGGTTTATATTATTGAAAGACTGTTTTTATGTTCCTAATTTTAGGAGGAACCTTATATTAGTAGCTTGTTTAATAAAGGATTCTTATTCAGTTTCTTTTAGTAAAAGAGTTGATATTCGTAGAAATAAGTCTTTTATCTGTTCTGGATGGATGGAAACCTATATTTGATCAAACCAAAGATGTACTCATTACTTAATACCGAATTAATAGATAACTCTAAGAGGTTGAAAGTTTCTCACTCTAACAAGGCGTATCTTTGGCATTTAAGACTTGGTCATATTAATCAGGATAGGATTCAAAAGTTGGTGAAAGACGGTCCTTTACAATCTCTGGAGGAGGTACGTCTTCCTCAATGTGAGTCTTGTCTTGAGGGTAAGATGAATAAGAGGTATTTGGAGCTAAAGGTACTAGGGCACAGGAGCTCTTTGAAATTGTGCACACTAACGTTTGTGGTCCCATGAATGTCACAGCACAAGGAGGGTTCGAGTATTATGTCTCCTTTATAGATGATTACTCGAGGTATGGATATGTGTATCTGATGCACCGGAAGAGCGAAACCTTTGCCAAGTTCAAAGAATATCGTGTGGAAGTGGAAAAGCAATTGGATAAATCCATAAAGACACTTCAATCTGATCGAGGTGGCGAATACCACTTCGAAAAATTTCTAGGGCATCTTGTAGAGAATGAGATATTATCCCAATTGACTGCACCTGGTACTTCACAACAGAATGGTGTAGCCGAAAGGAGAAACAGGACCTTGTTGGATATGGTATGGTCCATGATGAGTTATTCAATGCTGTCGTTATCATTTTGGGAATATGCTTTACAAACGGCATGCTATATTCTGAACCAGGTTCCAAGCAAGTCAGTTCCCAAGCCTCCATATGAATTGTGGCATGGCAAGAAGCCCTCCCTTAGACATTTGAGAATATGGGGCTGCCCGACACATGTACTGGATGGGCATGCGAAGAAGTTGGAACCAAGATCATAATTATGCATGTTTGTAGGGTATCTAAAGGGAACTAAGGGAGGTCTGTTCTATAGCCCAAAGAAACAAAAAATCATTATTTCAACCCATGCGACATTCTTGGAGGAAAGTCACATGAATGACTTTAAATCTTGAAGCAAATTGGTGCTAGAGGAGTTATCGGGTGAAAGAACTGCTCCACAGGTTTTGGTCTTAGATGCAAGTTCCAGTTTTGGTGAAAGACCTGCAGACGATTAACAATTTAGGGTGCCTTATCGTAGTGGGAGGGTTTCGAAGAAGCCTAATTTCTTCATGTATGATGCTGAGGTATACCAGGCCGAAGCTTATAAGCATGAGGATGATCCGGTCACTTATGATGAAGCTATAAATGATGTTGATTCTAAATCTTGGAAACAGGCTATGAACAATGAGATGGATTCGATGAAATCCAACTCTATTTGGGAACTTGTAGATCTGCCAGATGGGATAAAACCCATTAGATGCAAGTACGTCTACAAAAGAAAGATGGATGCGGAAGGGAGAGTGGAAACTTTCAAAGCTAGACTGGTTGAAAAGGGGTACACACAAAAGGCTAGAATCGATTACGATGAAACCTTTTCTCCTGTTGCTATGTTGAAGTCTATCCGTATTCTTCTATCCGTTACTGCGGCTCTTGATTACGAGATCTGGCAAATGGATGTCAAGACGGCATTCTTGAATGGCCATCTTGAGGAATGTATCTACATGATATAGCCCAAAGGGTTCGTGGAAAAAGGCCAAGAATGGAAAGTCTGCAAGTTGCTTAGATCCATTTATGGATTAAAGCAAGCATCCCACTCATGGAACCAGAGATTTGATCAAGTGATCAAGACATTTGGTTTTGAGCAGAACGTTGATGAACCTTGTGTTTATAAACGTATTAAGGATGGAAAAGTAGTCTTTCTGATACTCTATGTCGATGATATACTACTCATTGGGAATGATGTAGGGAACTTATCATCGGTCAAGCTTTGGCTGCACCAACAGTTTGACATGAAGGACTTGGGAGAAGCTAATTATGTTCTAGGCATTCGTCTCTTCAGAGATCGAAAGAATAAAATGTTAGCATTATCCCAAGCTTCATACATAGATAAAATAATTGACAAATATGCAATGCAAGAGGTAAAGAAAGGTTCACAACCTTCCATTACTGGTCTAACTCTTTCATTGGATGACTGTCCCAAGACATCGAAAGAAAGAGAACGTATGAGTAAGGTCCCGTATGCATCCGCTGTGGGTAGTCTTATGTATGCTATGCTTTGCACTCGCACGGACATATGTTTTGCAGTAGGTATGGTGAGTCGATATCAAGCGAATCCTGGAACCAAGCACTAGCAAGCAGTAAAGCATATACTCAAGTATCTTAAGAGAATGAGGGATTATATGCTGGTGTATTCTGGACGGGACCTAACACCCATAGGATACACGGACCCAGACTTCCGTACTTGCAAGGATTCGAGGAAACCGACTTCTGGATCAGTGTTCTTACTCGGAGGAGGCGCCATTGTGTGGGGGAGTGTGAAGTAGGGTTGCACAGCTAACTCTACTATGGAGGCTGAGTATGTGGTTGCGGCTGAGGCATCTAAAGAAGTGGTTTGGCTCCGCAAGTTCTTTAGAGACCTTAAGGTCATTCCGGGTGTTGACAAGCCTATCACACTTTACTATGATAACACTGGGGCTATTGCCAACACAAGGGAATCTTGGCACCACAAGAGGACCAAGCACATAGATCGGAGATATCACATTATTAGAGGGCATGTGGAGACAGGACAAGTAGATGTATGTAAGATCACGTCCGAGGACAACATTGCCGATCCCTTTACAAAGACTTTGGTGGCTAGAAGCTTTGAGAGGCATGTAGAGGTGATGGGGATGTATAACATGGCACATTTACTGGCTTAGGGCAAGTGGGAGATTGTTAGGAAATGCCCTAAGTATTAGAGACATTCTGATGTATTTGTTTTGAACTGGATAATAAAATTATATATAGAGGTTGTTCATTACATTGCTGTGTGTCCTCATTTTATTTACATGTTAAAGTAAATGTAAGCAAATATGGCTCCCTGACTGCTTGTGTTAAAACTGTTTAAACGTTGCACGCAATGGACTTTTATATGCAAGAAAACAATGTTCAAAAGTAAGCGATCTAAACTAAGGTCTATAGTCTATGGGGTTAGACCGAGCATCTAACTGATGTTAAGACTATTATGTTGTCTAAAGTCATGGTGGGGACAGTTTATCTTGACTTTCTGGAGCAAAGACTCCCAAGTAGAGACATAGATATGTTGCTTGGTGGTGACATATTAGACCAGGACTAAAGCGTGATTGATCTACGTAGTCCGCTATAAGTGGATCAATCTGCTTTTGACGTTCATTATGCAGTAACCTTAATCTTGAGTGAATAAACAGCTTCATGTATATGACTTGTGTACTTTGATGTTCCAATGGCTAAAGCATCTAAGAGGTAGTAAACTTATAGGCCGGTTCATTGGGTGCATGACTTGTATACGATGAAGGGTTTGTTTATAGATATCGGAATCATAGCTCTAATAAGGAGTTAAGGGTATCCTCTTAAAGGCATTATATGTGGCGGCCCGCCCCTCGTAGAGATCATATAATACTATTACAATTAAGCTTTATCGCGAACTGCGATAGATTGTACTCTCATGGGTCTCCGGCTAATCTATCTCTCTTTCCATCATGATGTTTTTGGGGAAATTTTTTTTTTCTTAAACATCATGTAAAACATTTTCCACTATTTACTTTGTTTGCAAGTACAAGGTAATTTACATAATACAGTACTTTCACAAAATATATATTTACAAAAGAACTGTTTTCTTATTCCCTTCCCTTTTATCGCTCAGTGAAAAGACTCTGACAGGACCATATCCCTCGCCTCCTATCCCATTTGACACGCGCCATCCCGTCTGCAATCCAGTCATACAAGGCTACTGAGCTAGTCGTTTACCTGCAACATAAGCAAAAATGGTGAGCTACAGGCTCAGTAAGTTCAAACATGCAAGAAATAAAATTTCTATGAATAATACTATTCATCATGAATAGTAACATTGACCACTATTCATACATGAATAGTAACTTCGACCACTATTCATTATGAATAGTAAGTTTGACCACAACACAGTATATCAACAGTACATCTACCACGATGTTAGTACCCTCACGAAACTGTCTTATGCTCAATTATGGCATAGTTTCAGTTTTAGGTAATTATCTTTGATTACGTTCTGGTTTTGAGCTCAGGTTGGCAGTACCATTTAAGTGCGCATGACTGGGAGCAGTACATTAGTGCTGACTTCTACAGCCTTAATCTCATAGCCCCGAAGGCAAAATTGTACATGACTGGGAGCGGTACATTAGTACTGACCTTCACAGTCTTAATCTCATAGCCCCGAAGGCAAAATTTACCTCCCTGTACGGAAGGCTGGTACGCCAAAAGTGGTTTCATTACCGACTTTTTAAAATTCTAACACGGTGACTTCATATTGCCCCGTGGTTAGGAATGGTTCACATTTTAATTTTAGGTGAGTGAGTTTCATTAACCTCGCTCTAGAGCCCGAAACACAATTTACTATGTGTCCCATTCTCAATAGTGCCCGTAGCACATTTCGTCTCTCTCTCTACTCTATAATGGTGCCCGTAGCATATATGTACCTAACTTATAGTTAGTACATCAAAGCTAGTAATAATAATGCTATATGTTGCAGACAGGTAAATGTCTGAACTTACCTTATCAGTTTCTTCCCCTTTTCTCTCTTGGATCTTTGATTGCCCTCCTTATAGGTCGATTTTGGGATCCTACAGACAAAACCTTATCTATTAATTTCATTTCCATTTATAGCTTTTATTTTTCATTAAAAAGCTTAAATAAAACTTATTTATAACTTTTTAGGCTTTATTTAGCATTTTCCCCATTTTTCTCAACTTTTACAAAATTACGATTTTACCCTTATATTTTGGCAAAATTATAATTTTACCCCTGACGGAATTTTTCTCGATCCAGACTGCATTTTTGGCTCTCAGGAATTTTTATGACTCTTTTCTATTCATTACTGGGTTCGTTTCTATTTTATTTCCATTTTTCACCTTCCCGACCCTCGGGAAGCACTATTCCGACCTTTATGTCGGTTTAGTGATTTTCTATCGTTTCGGAGTCTCAAATGGACGTTTTACTAGTATTTAAAACGTTCATCTAGACTTTCCCGATCTAGGTCTCCGAGACTCGGATTTTTCGTACCCGACTCGGACCTTTATTTCGTTTCCCAAAAACGCCCCCCCTCCAGGTCGGTTTTTCAGTTTCACTCGCGTTTTACATTTTCGAGGGGACGGGTTACTATTCACGAACCACCCCTTAGGTTTCCCTTATTCAATTTTCCTTTTAGGGACTCGGGTTTCCGACCCGACCCTAAAATTTTATTTTTTATTTCCTTTTTACCCTAAATGCCGTTTTCGAAATTTCGACAGCATTTCGGCGTAAATTTAAGGCTATCGGCGTTAGGTATGCCTCGAACCATATGTACCTGCCACGTACTATACCACAAGCCTATTTTACGTAAAAGTTTCCCAAACTTTTACATAAAAGCTCACAAAATTTTCAATTCACATTTTGAACCACATTCCACAAAATTTCTTTCAATTTTGCCCTTAGTTTTAGCCACGGTTTTCACACTCAAAACCTAACCAAAACTTCTCAATTTTTCAACCAAATCTTAGGCTATTCCAATGTCATTACCTAGCACATTTTCAAGCCAATTTACATACATTTTTTAACACAAATTCTGGGGTTTTTTTCACCATTATAACCCACGGCCATTTTAGAGAAAAACATGCACAATATTTGGTTTCATGCTTTCAATCACAAGTCCATCATTTTCTTAATTAAATGCATGATTTAAACTATCCAAATATCAAGTGAATCATGCAAAAATTGTTCACCAAACCCAAAGTAAAACCCACGGCCATTTTAGGGTTTTTAAATTCCAAAATTTTTCCAAGCTTACAACCATACAAATCATGCTTTACATTCAACCAAAACATGATTTAAAGCATTTCCACACTTAAACAAGAACAATTCCTCATCAATTACACATGGTAACCCACGGTTTTACCCTTGGAAAACCAACCAAAATTTTGTTTTTCTTTAAACAAAATGCGTGGTTTTTCTTCTAATCACACCCTTAACAAAACCCAAGCACCAAATCAACCAAAACAAACCAAAAATTTTCTCATTTTCACACTATTCATCCCACGGATATTAGGGAGAAAAATCAAGAAAAAATGCAAACCAAAGAAAGTTACCTTGCTTTCTTGCTTCCTTTGTCTTCAAGGAAGGGTTTGACACTACTTTTGTGAAGGAAACTTGGGATATTTGCTTGGTTTCTCTTGGTGGCTCACGGGTACACTAGGAAGAACACTTGGAAAATTTTTTTGTTATGTTTTTGGCTTTGTAATGTTTCGGCCCTTTCTTTCCAAAGTTTTGCCGACTTAAGCACAAAGAAAGCCAATTAATTTGGCTTTCAACCAATCAAAATGCAACACTTTTCCATCCATTTCTTTCCAAATTTTTCAAAAAATAAAAGGATGGAATTTTGGCCAAATCTTGGCCTTTAGATCTGTGGCGGCCCGCCCCTCGTAGAGATCATACAATGTTATTACAGTTGAGCTTTATCGCTAACTGCGATAGATTGTACTCTCATGGGTCGCCGGCTTATCTCTCTCTATTTTAAATCATGACGTTTTTTTTGGAAAAATTTTTTTTTTCCTATTTAAACATCATGTAAATATTTCCCACTATTTACTTTGTTGGCAAGTACAAAGTAATTTACATATTACAGTACTTTCGTAAATATATAATATTACAAAAGACTGTTTCTTTTTTTTTCTTCCCTTTTTATCGCTCAGCAGAAAGACTCTGGCAGGACCATATCCCTCGCCCAGTTATCCCATTTGACACGGGCCATCCCGTCCGCATCCAGTCAAACAAGCTACTGAGCTGGTCGCTTACCTTCAACATTAGCAAAAATGGTGAGCTACAGGCTCAGTAAGTTCAAACATGCAAGAAATAAAATTTCTATGAATAGTACTATTCATCATGAATAGTCCGTTGACCACTATTCATACATGAATAGTAACTTTGACTACAACACAGTGTCACAACAGTACATCTACCGCGATGTTAGTACTCTCACTAAACTGTCTTATGCTTAATTATGGCATAGTTTCAGTTTTAGGTAATTATCTTGCTTATGTTCTGGTTTTGAGCTCAGGTTGGCAGTACCATTTAAGTGCGCATGACTGGGAGCGGTACATTAGTGCTGACCTCCACAGCCTTAATCTCATAGCCCCGAAGGTAAAAATAGTACAATGACTGGGAGCGGTACATCAGTGCTGACCTCCACAGCCTTAATCTCATAGCCCCGAAGGCAAAAGTACCTCCCTGTACGGAAGGCTGGTACGCCAGAAAGTGGTTTCATTACCGACTTTTTAAATTTCTAACCTGGTGACTTCACATTGTCCCGTGGTTAGGAATGGGTCACATTTTAATTTTAGGGGAGTGAGTTTCATTAACCTTGCTCTAGTGCCCGAAGCACAATTGACAATGTGTCCATTCTCAATAGTGCCCGTAGCACATTACGTCTCTCTCTCTACTCTATAATAGTGCCCGTAGCACATATGTACCTAACTTATAGTTAGTACATCAAAGTTAGCAACAATAATGCTATATGTTGCAGACAGGTAAATGTCTGAACTTACCTTATCAGTCTCTTCTCTTTTCCTCTCGTGGATATTTGATCGCCCTCCTTGTAGGTCGATTTTTGGATCCTACAGACAAAACTTTGTCTGTTAATTTCATTTCCATTTATAGCTTTTATTTTTCATTTAAAAGCTTAAATAAAACCTATTTATAACTTTTTAGGCTTTATTTATCATTTTCCCCATTTTTTCTCAACTTTTGTAAAATTACGATTTTGCCCCTGTATTTTGGCAAAATTACGATTTTGCCCCTATATTTTGGTAAAATTACAATTTTGCCCCTGACGAAAATTTTCCCGATCCAGACTGCATTTTTGGCTCCCAGGAACTTTTCTGACTCTTTTCTAATCATTACCGGGTTCATTTCTATTTTATTTCCACTTGTCACTTTCCCGACCCTCGGGAAGCACTATTCCGACCCCTACATCGGTTTAGCGATTTTTTATCGTTTCGGAGCCTCAAATGGACGTTTCACTAGTATTTAAAACGTTCATCTAGACATTCCCGATCTAGGTCTCCGAGGTTCGGATTTTCCGTTCCCGACTCGGACCTTTATTTCGTTTCCAAAAACGCCCCCCCCTCGGGGTCGGTTCTTCAATTTCACTCGCGTTTTACATTTTCAAGGGGACGGGTTACTATTCACGAACCACCCCTTAAGTTTTCCTTATCAAATTTTCCGTTAGGGACTCGGGTTTCCGACCCGACCCCAAACTTTTAATTTTTATTTCCATTTTACCCCAAATGCTGTTTTCAAAATTTCGGCAGCATTTCGGCGTAATTTTAGGGCTTCCGGCGTTAGGTACGCCTCGAACCGTATGTACCTGCCACGTACTATACCACAAGCCTATTTTATGTAAAAGTTTTCCAAACTTTTACATAAAAGCTCACAAAATTCCAAATTCACATTTTGACCCCCATTACAAAATTTTTTCACAATTTTGTCCATAGTTTGGTTTCGGTTTTCACAACCAAACCGAACCAAAATTTCTCAAACTTTTCAACCGCTTTTTAGGCTATTCAATGCCATTTTTTTAACACATTTTCAAGCCCATTTTCAATGCATTTTCAACCAAATTCTTAGGGTTTTTAAGCACTTATAACCCACGGCCAATGAATGAAAATCCTGCTCAACATTTTTGTTTCATGCTTTCAATTATAAACTCATCATTTACGTATTAAAATGCATGATTTCAACTAACCAAACATCACATAAAACCATGCAAATTTTTCTTCCAAACCCTTAGGTAACCCCACGGCCAGATTATGTAAATGCACGCCAAAATTTTTTTTCAAGCTTTCCATAATGAAATTCATGGTTTATTCTTCACAAAATTTAACTTGAAAGCATGTTTATACATAAACACAACAATTTCTTCATTGATTACTCAAGGTAACCCACGGATTTACCCTTGAAAAACCAACAAAATTTCGGTTTTTCTTTAAACCAATTGCATGGTTTTCTTCCTTATTACACCCTTAACAAAACCCAAGCATCAAACCATGGAAAAACAACAAAAAATTTTCCATCTTTTTCCCACTATTCACCCACGGTTTTCTTGAAGAAAAACCATGAAAAAGTTAAGTGCAAAGGGAGTTACCTTAGTCAATTGCTTCCTTTGCCTTCAAGGAATGCTTTGGCACACTTTTTGTGAAGAAAAATTGAAGAGATATCTTGGTTTCTCTTTGTGTTGCTCACGTACACCATGGAAGAACACTTAGTATTTTTTTCTCTTGGTTTTTGGCATGAAAATGTGTCTCGGCCTCTTTGTCACTAAAGTTGCCGACTTAAGCAACCAAAAGCCAATTAATTTGGCCATTAACCAATAAGAATTAAACATCTTTCAACACCATTTCTTTCCATAATTTTCAAAAATTAAAATGGTTAATTTTTGGCCAAATCTTGGCCTTTAGATCAAAAAGACAACTTAATCATGGCCATTAATTCTACCAACCACCATTTTCCTTCCATTTATTAAATGGATTTATGATGTCATAATTGCTAAAGCATATGTTGACTTTGACTTTCACTATTCACATTAATTCGACTACTTTTTGACCGATACCGGTTCGAGCCGAAATTTTCCTGAAATCGTCCCGGCGTGTTCCTGAGGTCTCCTGTGCAGTCGGATCAATTTAAATTGCTTCCGTTTGATCAAAATTAATCCCGAAGTTTTCCGTCTTTTATTGTCCCGGTTAGGATTTTCAATGTCGTTTTGACACCGTTTCACCCGTTTCAACTCAGTGAATTTTTCCAACACTGAATTTTTACTCGTCAGTATTGTTAGAACATTTTCATATATTCTAAACAATATAAATACATTTATTTCACTCTTTAAATAGTACAAATTGTTATATACATACATTTGTACATTTTCATCCGAGAATTGCCTGAATTTCCCGATTGTCACATTCACCCCTCCTTATAAAATTTTCGTCCTCGAAAATTAGAACAAGTGGGGGTATAAACTCCTCATCTCGTCTTCTCGTTCCCACGTAGCTTCTTCAATGTTGTGATTTTTCCACATAATCTTCACTAGTGGGATTGTCTTATTCCTCAGTACTTTCTCTTCACGAGCCAGTGCTTGAATAGGTTGTTCCTCATATGTCAAATCCTCATGGATTTGAATAGGTTCATGCTTCAACACATGGGACGGATCTGGTATATACTTTCTCAGCATCGACACATGAAATACATTATGCACTGTCGATGCTAGGAAATGCCCTAAGTATTAGAGACATTTTTGATGTATTCATTTTGAACTGGATAATAAAATTATATATAGAGGTTATTCATTACATTGCTATCTGTCCTCATCTTATTTACATGTTAAAGTAAATGTAAGCAAATATGGCTCACTGACTGCTTGTGTTAAAACTGTTAGAACGTTGCATGCAATGGACTTTTGTATGCGAGAAGACAATGTTCTAAAGTTAGCAGTCTAAACTATGGTCTGTAGTCTATGGGGTTAGACCGAGCATCTAACTCATGTTAAGACTATTATGTTGTCTAAAGCCTTGGAGGGGACGGTCTGTCTTGACTGTCTGGAGCTGGACTCCCAAGTAGAGACATGGATATGTTGCTCGGAGGTGACATATTAGACCGGGACTAAAGCGTGATTGATCTACGTAGTCCGCTATGAGTGGATCAATATGCTTTTGACGTTCATTGTGCAATAACCTTAATCCTGAGTAAATGAACTACTTCATGTATATGACTTGTGTACTTTGATGTTCCAATGGCTAAAGCGTCTCAGAGGTAGTAAGCTTATAGACCGGTTCGTTGGGTGCATGACTTGTATACGATGAAGGGTTTGTTTGCAGATATCGGAATCATAGCTCTGAGGAGTTAAAGGTATCCTCTTAAAGGCATTATACTGAATGTGAAAATGGACAAGGCCTTGGGTCGTCTGCTGGGCGGATGACTTCTTATTCACATATGGTGAATAATCATTTTCTTGATTTGGTAGTATAATGGAACTTTAAGATAGCCTGATCAGTAGGATTAAACGGACTTTGACCTAAGGCTGATCATGGATATCATATGAGGGTTTTGCATACATGACAAGGTCATTGGATGGTAGCTTGTCACAGGCTTACGTAATACGGTATATAATTGGGAGTTCAGTTTCAGGTTTATAGTGGTGTGACTCTGAAATTAGTGATCATATGATTGAGTTGTTCAGTACAGAATGATGATCATATGGAATCATGGGAGCCCGATTATATATGTCTAATCAGTCCCTCTACTAGCTCCACATAATTCCTTAACGTTTGGCAAATTGATTTGTGTATGCTATTGGCTAGTTTATTATGCATGGATGGTGATGACACAGGATTAGGATGGTAGACAAGATTCTCTCCGGTTGGATTCAGATTTTGTTTTGGATAATAGAGTACACAATTATTCGAACTCCAAATAAAGTTGCCATGATTTTATTTGAGATTGGATTGGAGTTGTAGAAAATTATCCATGAGAACAAGAATATGAAACACAACCGTTTTGTGGAATTTGAAATTTGAATTTTGAAATTTGAAATTTGAATTTTGAAATTTGAAATTTGAAATTTGAATTTGAAATTTGAATTTGAAATTTGAATTTGAAATTCGAATTTGAAATTTGAATTTGAAATTTGAAATTTGAAATTTGAAATTTGAAATTTGAATTTGAAATTTGAATTTGAAATTTGAAATTCAAATTTTGAATCACAGTCCAAGTAGGATTCGAATTTGTTGTGGAAAATCCACAAGGTTTGAAATTCGAATTTGAGTTGGATTTGGAGAGGATAATCTTGTTAGAATCCTACTTGAATTTTGAATCCAAATCCCAACAAAAGTGGGCGAATTTTTGGTGGATAATCTCCAATGGAAAATTCGGTTTTTGTGGATAAGATTCAAGAAAAAATTCAAGTTTCAATCCCAGTTGAATTAGGATTCTCTCCCTCCCTAAAAGTGGCCGAAATTGTTGGATTGATCCAAGGAAAAATTCGGTTATTTTTGGATAAGGTTGAGATAAGATTCAAGCTTGAAAATCCTAGTGGAATTTTTGATTCTCCCTTATCCATAATGGCCGAAATCTTTTGGAGGATTTTCTCCTTGTGAATTTCGGATTTTTTGGTTGAAAAAGGGAGATAAAATTCTAGTTAAAATCTTGTTAAGATTTGGATTGGATTTATCTTAGGAAAAACCGAATTTATTGTTAGGATTATCCTATGGAAAAATTCAGATTTTTTGGTTAAAGATAAGGGAGAAAATCTTTTCCTAGTCCAATTTGAATTCAGATAATCACCTCATGCAGGTCTATAAATAGAGGTCCTGCCACTCCAGTTCTCTTAGACCACAGACTCTCAGGTGAGCAGGCTTATTGTTGCACAGCTCATCGTGACAATAAAGTTCTTTAGAGATCTGGGTGGTCGGAAGAAGACTAGCAGTGCTAGCATACCGATCGAGGTTCAGAGTGCCCACACACTCAGCCATTCGGGAATTGGAGAATAGTAGAGAAGGCTAGTTGGTTGAAGCCTCCGGTCATTCTCCTCCTGCAAGATTGGCGTCCTTGAGGTATGAGTTTTAATTGTTGTTGGTTTATTGTATATGGCATCATGAGATATTTAACGATCTAAAAATTTTTATTGTTCCGCTGCGCTACTCTGATACGTTTTTACCGATTTATTTTCCTACAACTGGTATCAGAGCCATCTCATGACTATGTCATGCACATAAATTAGACAATTACTTAGTCTTTTTATTTATGTATGGATTTGATATTTAGAGAGTGGCATTCTAGGGTTCCTTTATGTTGTTATCATGTATTATGTATAAAGTATGTGGTTATTTTAATTTTTTGAATTATTATAAGCATGCTTGATTATACCGGTTATGGTTCCTTAGAATTTAGAAAAATTGTATCTAGGAATTTTTATGTAACCATGGGAGCAGTTTAATTAACACTGTAATTTTCCCATGGATTTTATTTTGTCTCTTAGAATTTTTATGGATAGAATTTTGTACACCGGAAACGGTATAGGAACTTTTTATGTAATTATTCTTGGAGGAGATTGAAGATTGAAGACCGTAATTTATTTTTTCCCAAAAGTTAAATTTGATTTAAAGATTGAAATTTTGATTGTGTGGAAAATTTCAATTTAATTAGGATTCAAATTAATTTTTGGAGATCCTAATAGGTAAATTGGAATATGACACGAAAATCGAGACACGACCCCTCGGGATAGGCCGACGGGCCTTGATGGGGCTGCGGCAACCCCTCTGCAGGCAAACATCACCCACGGCCGCAGGCTTGGCCTGCAGTCGAGGGTGGCGCAGCCTGCCCAAGGCCGGCCGCAGCCTGGGCATGCAGCCACTGGCTGCAGGCGCCGCCTGCAGCCTGCCGGCTGCTGCGCCCAGCCTGGGCGTGCAGCCTGGTGCTGCAGGCTTGGCCTGCAGCCCAGCAGGCTGCACAAGGGGCAACCGTGGGCTGCCAGCCCCTCTGGGGTTGGTGGCTGCCCACGGCGGCTGCCGCCTTCACGTGCGGCGGTGCGGCGGTCCAAAATTTGAAAATTTTGATTTTTAAATTTGAGATTTAATTTTAAATCATGTTTAAATATATGTAATTGAAAATTTGAAATTCTTGAAATTACATATTATTACACATGATGATTAAAATTGTTTAAAATTTGAATTAGAAATTTAAATTTGAAATTCGAATTTGGAGTTTGAATTTGAAATTTAAATTTTTGGAAGTTTAAATTTTAAATAATTCTTGGGATGAGAAATAAATGGAGAGGCTACATAAAGATGGATTCAAGAAGACGGAACAAAATTCAAGACCCAAAGAATGCTTTGGATGGAATTTTATAATCTTTATTTTCTTTGTTCTAGGATGGAACTATGGCTTGGTTATTCTGTCAATTATTTTTCTGTGATATGTCATGGATGTATAAATATGTATTGATGGATGTTTTGTATGCATATTTGATAACATGTCATATAGGATAGGTGAGTGCCGCTCATACTATATTGATCATACATAATTTGACAAAACTTGCATGTTTTTCAAAATATTGAGTGGGAGAGGGTTTCAAACAAAACCCACGGCCTCCATTGTTGATCCATATGTGAAAGTATGGTAACGCCTCGCGTCAGTTCTGACCTGACCACACCCCTCAGTAGGTGTTTATCGCCGCCGGTATACTAGATTGGATCTCCTATGTGGAAAACGTGTTCGGGTGCGATCCTATTCATGACCACCCCTCGGTGGCTTGGTAGGACGTGGATCGGGCTACGTAAACAATGGTTATACACTCAAGACTCGTTTAGTTATTAACCTTCCTTAGAAGCTCTGTTAACTAAACTGGTGGCCAAATAAGCGGTTATTAATATATGTCTTAACCTTGGAGGATTTAAGGTAACATATATTAATTGGACGGGGTCCATGTTCCGGCTATTTGTTCTCATGACCACCCCTCGGTGGCTTGGGGCAATAGGTGCTGAGAATTACCGTTGCAATGCTACATGTTTTTTTTCAAGTTTCATGTAGGAACATACTTGTATGTTTTTATTTGTTAAATTATCTGTATATTTGCTTGGGCTTTGTAATGATGTCTAGTATAATTTTATTTCAGTTCAAAATGTCACCGACACCCCTCATTTCGATACTTACTGAAAATAAGTTGAATGGCGATAATTATAAAGACTGGAAAAGAAATCTATTAATAGTTCTCAGCTGCGAGAGACACAAGTTCGTACTGGACGAACCATGCCCACCTGGGCCCAAACCTGACACACCACTTGAGGAGATCCCGGTTGCCTATAATCGTTGGAGAGAATCCAATGAAATAGCTCGATGCTACATCCTTGCTAGCATGACGAGTGCTTTACAAAAGCAGCATGAGACTTATCAAGTTGCTGGGGAGATCATGGATAATCTGGAGGACATGTTTGAAGGCCAAGAAAAATTGGCTCGACAGTCCGCTATCACCAGCATTATGAACTCCAAGCAAAAGGCGGGTACTCCGGTGAAGGACCATATGATCACTCTAATGGGATTCTTCGCTGAGGCTGCCGAGAATGGTGCTGAGTTGGACTATAACACCCAGATCGAGATGGTGTTCAAGACTCTGTCTAAAGATTTTGTGGGGTTTAAGGCCGCATACAATCTAGCGACAAAGGAGTTAGGACTTACCGAGCTCATGAAGCAACTACAGGCTTATGAGTGGATGATCAGGGATGAGGATGTGGTCCGACCTAAAGGAGAGGCCAATTTGGCGGAATCTTCCAATCCTTCACGGAAGAGGAAGAGGCCAAATAAGAAGCAAGTGGCTTCCAGTTCTTCTAATCCTCCTGTCTCGGACTGGAAGAAGAAGAAGAAGAACAAGAAGCCAAAGGACCCTAAAAAGTCCAAATGCTTCCACTGTGGGAAGGTAGGTCACTTCAAGAAGGCTTGCCGGGAATTCCTAGCCTCCAAGGGCAAGGAAGGTAAGGAACTTCATTACTTAGAAGCGTGTTTGGTGGAAGAATCGAAAGACACTTGGGTCATTGATTCGGGTGCCACTAATCATGTTTGTGTTTCCATGCAGGGGTTCGTGGAAACGAGAAGTCTACATGATAGGAGCCTCTCGTTGCGGACTGGAGATGGTAGCTTTGTGGTGGCTGAGGCAGTGGGAGAAGTTCACCTTTATTTTGATCAATTTAGGTTTATTTTATTGAAAGACTGTTTTTATGTTCCTAATTTTAGGAGGAACCTTATATCGGTAGCTTGTATAATAAAGGATTCTTATTCAGTTTCTTTTAGTAAAAGAGTTGATATTCGTAGAAATAAGTCTTTTATCTGTTCTGGATGGATGGATGGAAACCTATATTTGATCAGACCAAAGATGTACTCACTGCTTGACACTGAATTAATTGATAACTCTAAAAGGTTGAAAGTTTCCCACTCTAACAAGGCGTATCTTTGGCATTTAAGACTTGATCATATTAATCAGGATAGGATTCAAAGATTGGTGAAAGACGGTCCTCTGGAATCTCTGGAGGAGGTACGACTTCCCCAATGTGAGTCTTGTCTAGAGGGTAAGATGACTAAGAGGTCTTTTGGAGCTAAGGGTACAAGGGCACAGGAGCTCTTAGAAATTGTGCACACTGACGTATGTGGCCCCATGAACGTCACAGCACGAGGAGGGTTCGAGTACTATGTCTCTTTCATAGATGATTACTCGAGGTATGGATATGTGTATCTGATGCACCGCAAGAGCGAAACCTTTGATAAGTTCAAAGAGTATCGTGCGGAAGTGGAAAAGCAATTGGATAAATCCATAAAGACACTTCGATCTGATCGAGGTGGCGAATACCTCTCCGATGAATTTCTAGGACATCTTGTAGAGAATGGGATATTATCCCAATTGACTGCACCTGGTACTCCACAACAGAATGGTGTAGCCGAAAGGAGAAACAGGACCTTATTGGATATGGTACGGTCCATGATGAGTTACTCAACGCTGCCATTATCATTTTGGGGACATGCTTTACAAACGGCGTGCTATATTCTGAACCAGGTTCCGAGCAAATCAATTCCTAGAACTCCGTATGAATTGTGGCGTAGCAGGAAGCCCTCCCTTGGACATATGAGAATATGGGGCTGCCCGGCACATGTACTGGATGGGAATGCGAAGAAGTTGGAACCAAGATCAGAATTGTGCATGTTTGTAGGGTATCCAAAGGGAACTAAAGGAGGTCTGTTCTATAACCCGAAGGAACAAAAGGTCATTGTCTCAACCCATGCGACATTCTTGGAGGAAAGTCACATGAATGACTTTAAGCCTCGAAGCAAAGTGGTACTAGAGGAGTTATCGGGTGAAAGAACTGCTCCACAGATTTCGGTCTTGGACGCAAGTCCGAGTTCCAGTGAAAGACCTGCAGACGATCAACAATTTAGGGTGCCTCGTCGTAGTGGGAGGGTTTCTAAGAAACCTAATTTCTTCATGTATGATGCTGAGGTATACCAGGCCGAGGCTCATGAGCATGAGGAAGATCCGGTCACATATGATGAAGCTATAAAGGATGTTGATTCTAGATCTTGGAAACAGGCTATGAACAATGAGATGGATTCTATGAAATCCAACTCTGTTTGGGAACTTGTAGATTTGCCGGATGGGATAAAACCCATTGGATGCAAATGGGTCTACAAAAGAAAGAAGGATGCGGAAGGGAGAGTGGAAACTTTCAAAGCTAGACTGGTTGCAAAGGGATACACGCAAAAGGCTGGAATCGATTACGAGGAAACCTTTTCGCCTGTTGCTATGCTGAAGTCTATCCGTATTCTTCTGTCCATTGCTGCGGCTCTCGATTACGAGATTTGGCAAATGGATGTCAAGACGGCATTCTTGAATGGCCATCTTGAAGAGTGTATCTATATGATACAGCCCGAAGGGTTCGTAGCAAAAGGCCAAGATAGGAAAGTCTGCAAGTTGCTTAGATCCATTTATGGATTAAAGCAGGCATCCCGCTCATGGAACCAGAGGTTTGATCAAGCGATTAAGACATTTGGTTTTGAGCAGAACGTTGATGAACCTTGTGTTTATAAACGTATTAAGGATGGAAAAGTGGTCTTTTTGATACTCTATGTCGATGATATACTACTCATTGGGAATGATGTAGGGAACTTATCATCGGTCAAGCTTTGGTTACACCAACAGTTTGACATGAAGGACTTGGGAGAAGCTAATTATGTTCTAGGCATTCGTCTTTTCAGAGATCGAAAGAACAAAATGATAGCATTATCCCAAGCTTCATACATAGATAAAATAATTGACAAATATGCAATGCTAGAGGCAAAGAAAGGCTCACAACCTTCTATTGCCGGTTTTACTCTTTCATTGGATGACTGTCCCAAGACATCGGAAGAAAGAGAGCATATGAGTAAGGTCCCTTATGCATCCGCTGTGGGTAGCCTTATGTACGCTATGCTTTACACTCGCCCGGACATATGTTTTGCAGTAGGTATGGTGAGTCGATATCAAGCGAATCCTGGAACCAAGCACTGGCAAGCAGTAAAGCATATACTCAAGTATCTTAAGAGAACGAGGGATTATATGCTAGTGTATTCTGGAGGGGACCTAACACCCGTAGGATACACGGACTCAGACTTCCAGACTTGTAAGGATTCGAGGAAATCGACATCTGGATCAGTGTTTTTACTCGGAGGAGGCGCCATTGTGTGGAGGAGCGTGAAGCAGGGCTGCACAGCTGACTCTACTATGGAGGCTGAGTATGTGGCTGCGGCTGAGGCATCTAAAGAAGCGGTTTGGCTCCGCAAGTTCTTTAGAGACCTTGAGGTCATTCCGGGTGTTGACAAGCCTATCACACTTTACTGTGATAATACAGGGGCTATTGCCAACACAAGGGAATCTAGGCACCATAAGAGGACCAAGCACATAGATCGGAGGTATCACATTATTAGAGGGCATGTGGAGACAGGACAAGTGGATGTATGTAAGATCGCGTCTGAGGACAACATCGCTGATCCCTTTACTAAGACTTTGGTAGCAAGAAGCTTTGAGAGGCATGTAGAGGCGATGGGGATGCGTAACATGGCACATCTACTGGCTTAGGGCAAGCAGGAGATTGTTAGGAAATGCCCTAAGTATTAGAGACATTTTTGATGTATTCATTTTGAACTGGATAGTAAAATTATATATAGAGGTTATTCATTACATTGCTATCTGTCCTCATCTTATTTACATGTTAAAGTAAATGTAAGCAAATATGGCTCACTGACTGCTTGTGTTAAAACTGTTAGAACGTTGCATGCAATGGACTTTTGTATGCGAGAAGACAATGTTCTAAAGTTAGCAGTCTAAACTATGGTCTGTAGTCTATGGGGTTAGACCGAGCATCTAACTCATGTTAAGACTATTATGTTGTCTAAAGCCTTGGAGGGGACGGTCTGTCTTGACTGTCTGGAGCTGGACTCCCAAGTAGAGACATGGATATGTTGCTCGGAGGTGACATATTAGACTGGGACTAAAGCGTGATTGATCTACGTAGTCCGCTATGAGTGGATCAATATGCTTTTGACGTTCATTGTGCAATAACCTTAATCCTGAGTAAATGAACTACTTCATGTATATGACTTGTGTACTTTGATGTTCCAATGGCTAAAGCATCTCAGAGGTAGTAAGCTTATAGACCGGTTCGTTGGGTGCATGACTTATATACGATGAAGGGTTTGTTTGCAGATATCGGAATCATAGCTCTGAGGAGTTAAAGGTATCCTCTTAAAGGCATTATACTGAATGTGAAAATGGACAAGGCCTTGGGTCGTCTGCTGGGCGGATGACTTCTTATTCACATATGGTGAATAATCATTTTCTTGATTTGGTAGTATAATGGAACTTTAAGATAGCTTGATCAGTAGGATTAAACGGACTTTGACCTAAGGCTGATCATGGATATCATATGAGGGTTTTGCATACATGACAAGGTCATTGGATGGTAGCTTGTCACAGGCTTACGTAATACGGTATATAATTGGGAGTTCAGTTTCAGGTTTATAGTGGTGTGACTCTGAAATTAGTGATCATATGATTGAGTTGTTCAGTACAGAATGATGATCATATGGAATCATGGGAGCCCGATTATATATGTCCAATCAGTCCCTCTACTAGCTCCACGTAATTCCTTAACGTTTGGCAAATTGATTTGTGTATGCTATTGGCTAGTTTATTATGCATGGATGGTGATGACACATGATTAGGATGGTAGACAAGATTCTCTCCGGTTGGATTCAGATTTTGTTTTGGATAATAGAGTACACAATTATTCGAACTCCAAATAAAGTTGCCATGATTTTATTTGAGATTGGATTGGAGTTGTAGAAAATTATCCATGAGAACAAGAATATGAAACACAACCGTTTTGTGGAATTTGAAATTTGAATTTTGAAATTTGAAATTTGAATTTTGAAATTTGAAATTTGAATTTTGAATTTAAAATTTGAATTTGAAATTTGAATTTGAAATTCGAATTTGAAATTTGAATTTGAAATTTAAATTTGAAATTTGAAATTTGAAATTTGAATTTGAAATTTGAAATTCAAATTTTGAATCACAGTCCAAGTAGGATTCGAATTTGTTGTGGAAAATCCACAAGGTTTGAAATTCGAATTTGAGTTGGATTTGGAGAGGATAATCTTGTTAGAATCCTACTTGAATTTTGAATCCAAATCCCAACAAAAGTGGGCGAATTTTTGGAGGATAATCTCCAATGGAAAATTCGGTTTTTGTGGATAAGATTCAAGAAAAAATTCAAGTTTCAATCCCAGTTGAATTAGGATTCTCTCCCTCCCTAAAAGTGGCCGAAATTGTTGGATTGATCCAAGGAAAAATTCGGTTATTTTTGGATAAGGTTGAGATAAGATTCAAGCTTGAAAATCCTAGTGGAATTTTTGATTCTCCCTTATCCATAATGGCCGAAATCTTTTGGAGGATTTTCTCCTTGTGAATTTCGGATTTTTTGGTTGAAAAAGGAAGATAAAATTCTAGTTAAAATCTTGTTAAGATTTGGATTGGATTTATCTTAGGAAAAACCGAATTTATTGGTAGGATTATCCTATGGAAAAATTCAGATTTTTTGGTTAAAGATAAGGGAGAAAATCTTTTCCTAGTCCAATTCGAATTCAGATAATCACCTCATGCAGGTCTATAAATAGAGGTCCTGCCACTCCAGTTCTCTTAGACCACAGACTCTCAGGTGAGCAGGCTTATTGTTGCACAGCTCATCGTGACAATAAAGTTCTTTAGAGATCTGGGTGGTCGGAAGAAGACTAGCAGTGCTAGCATACCGATCGAGGTTCAGAGTTCCCACACACTCAGCCATTCGGGAATTGGAGAATAGTAGAGAAGGCTAGTTGGTTGAAGCCTCCGGTCATTCTCCTCCTGCAAGATTGGCATCCTTGAGGTATGAGTTTTAATTGTTGTTGGTTTATTGTATATGGCATCATGAGATATTTAACGATCTAAAAATTTTTATTGTTCCGCTGCGCCACTCTGATACGTTTTTACCGATTTATTTTCCTACAGCCGACAATTCTGATGGTAACGCTAATCTGTAAGCGACCTTTCCAATGCGCTCGATAATTTCATAAGGTCCAATATATCTTGGACTAAGTTTCCCCTTCTTACCGAAACGCATAATCCCCTTCATAGGTGATACCTTGAGAAATACGAAGTCTCCTTCATCAATCTCTAAGGATCTCCGCCTCTTATCTGCGTAGCTCTTTTGTCGGCTTTGCGCAATTTTCATTTGACGCTGAATTTTAGCAACTGTATCAGAAGTCTCTTTTATGAAGTCCGTCTTATGCAACTGCTTCTCTCGCAAATCATACCAGTGTAATGGTGATCTGCATTTCCGTCCATACAAAGCCTCGTAAGGTGCCATGCCTATAGAAGCTTGGTAACTATTATTGTACGAGAATTCAATCAATGGTAACTTCTCGTTCCAATTTCCCGCAAAATCCATCACACAAGCTCGAAGCATGTCCTCTAACGTCTGAATTGTCCGCTCCGACTGTCCGTCTGTTTGCGGATGAAAAGCCGTACTGAGTCTCAATTCAGTACCCATGGCCTCTTGTACACACTTCCAGAAATTCGAAGTGAACCGTGCATCTCGATCTGATACAATGGATTTTGGTACTCCATGTAGTCTGACGACATGAGTTACGTACAGCTGAGCAAACTTTTCCAACGAAAAGGTCATCTTGACAGCTATAAACCGTGCCGTCTTGGTCAGTCTGTCCACAATAACCCAGATGGCATCATAACCTTCTCGGGTTTTTGGGAGTCCCACTACAAAATCCATCGTAATGTGTTCCCATTTCCATTCAGGAATCTCCAACGGTTCCAATCTTCCTGCTGGATGTTTATGTTCCGCTTTGATTCTCTGACAGGTCATGCATTTGCTCACGAATTTCGCTATATCGTTCTTCATCCCTTTCCACCAGAACTGTAACTTCAAGTCCTGATACATCTTGCTAGCTCCGGGATGAACCGAATATGGTGTCTCGTGGGCTTCTGACACGATCCGTCTTCTAAGTTCCTCATTAGCTGGAACATTTATCCTTCCTTGATAAAGGATCATTCCATCCTTGGAAATTCCTTCTTGAGAACTTATCATTGTTGGATCTCGCCTCTGAGCTTCCTTTATATCCTCAACTAGCGATGATTCCACTTGGAGTGCAGCTAGTCTTCTAGATATCAGCTCCAAGTTCAAAGAATTTATCTCTTGCTGCAATGGCTTCGTAAGCCTGTTTATTGGTAGCTGGTGCGATATGGTAGACTTTCTACTTAGAGCATCCGCTACACGGTTGGCCTTCCCTGGATGGTATAGGATTTCACAATCATAATCGTTCACCAGTTCCAACCATCGTCTTTGCCGCATATTGAGCTCTTTTTGCGTGAAGAAATACTTCAGGCTTTGGTGATCAGTGAAAATCTGACATTGAGCTCCATAGAGATAGTGTCACCAAATTTTAAGTGCGAACACTACTGCAGCAAGTTCAAGGTCATGCGTAGGGTAATTCCTTTCATGATCCTTTAATTGACGGGAAGCATAGGCAATCACCTTGCCGCCTTGCATCAGGACTGCTCCCAATCCTATTTTAGATGCATCACTGTAGATCACAAACTTCTCCCCTTCAGTGGGAAGCGTAAGGATTGGTGCGCTTGTCAGTCGCCTCTTTAACTCCTGGAAGCTTCTTTCGCATTCCATAGTCCACTCGTACTTCCTTTCTTTGCGTGTAAGAGCAGTAAGAGGTGCAGCTAATCGCGCAAATCCCTCTACAAATCGCTGATAATATCCAGCTAACCCCAAGAAACTGCGTATTTTCGTCACATTCTTGGGTGCAGGCCACTGGTTAATTGCCTCTACCTTCGTCGGATCTACAGCAATACCTTCCTGGGATACAACATGTCTAAGGAAATGTACTCTGTCCAGCCAAAACTCACATTTTGAGAATTTGGCATACAGTTGATGCTTCCTTATCGTATTCAACACGATCCTCAGATGCTCTTTGTGCTCCTCATGAGTCTTCGAGTATATAAGAATGTCATCAATGAATACAATGACAAACTTATCCAAATACTCTTTAAAAATTCTGTTCATTAAGTCCATGAATGCTGCCGGTGCATTTGTTAATCCAAATGGCATCACAAGAAACTCGTAGTGACCATAACGAGTCCTAAATGCCGTCTTAGGAATATCACTTTCTTTAATTCTCAGCTGGTGATATCCTGATCGTAAGTCGGCCTTGGAAAATACCGCTGCGCCTTTTAACTGGTCGAATAAGTCATCAATTCTAGGTAACGGATACCTATTTTTGATCGTAACCTTATTCAACTCCTGGTAATCAATGCACAAACGGAATGTTCCATCCTTTTTCTTGACGAATAACACAGGTGCACCCCATGGAGAAAAACTCGGCCTGATGAATCCTTTATCCAAAAGCTCCTTTAATTGTACCTGCAGCTCCTTTAACTCCACTGGAGCCATACGGTATGGTGCTTTGGAAATAGGTGCCGTTCCAGGCATCAATTCAATTTCGAACGAGATTTCTCTCTCTGGCGGTATCCCTGGTAACTCTTTCGGAAATACGTCAAGAAATTCATTAACCACAGGAACATCTTCAGGTTGAAGCTTCTGTTCCTCTATAGTATCCACCACATATGCTAGATATCCCATACAACCACTGGCTATCAGCTTGCTCGCTCTTAGTGAACTGATCATCATCTTCCCGGGTTTTCGAGAAGTGTCGACATACTCGAAACTCTCTTCTTCCTCAGGTTGGAATACTATCTTTCGATTTCGACAGTCGATCGTAACTTGGTATTTCCCTAGGAAATCCATGCCTAGAATCACATCGTAATCCATGATCTTCATCACGATCAACTCCGCATATAGTTCCCTATTTGCCACATGTACTGGTACATGAGGTAGCCAGTATTTGGACAACAGTACTTCCCCAGAGGGTAAAGCTGTCTTAAATACCCTTCCCATATAGTCCTTAGGAAGTCCTATCTTGTCAGCAAATTCATAGGAAGCAAAAGAATGCGTAGCACCGGAATCGAATAGTACAGAGGCTACATGACTAGCGACAGGAAGCTGACCTGTCACCATGTTCGATGTTCCTGCCTCTGCATCCTCTTTGCTGTAGGCCATCACACGAGCATCGGCACGTGGTACACGCTCCTGGCGTTGCGGCCTTACTGGTGACTCTTCAACTCTGGCCTGAAGGGAATGAGCTTGTGGGTGTGTCTGGTGCGGTTGGGAAGTGCCTTGTCCACCCTGCCTATTTGGACAGTTCCTGGCATAATGGCCTTCCTTTCCACATTCATAGCAAACAAGTGGCCCAAATCTGCATTGCCCAGAATGTCTCTTCCCGCATGTAGGACAATTTTGCACGTTGGATTCCACATTACCAGCTGTTCTCCGTTGCTGGTTTCGATTATTGCCCTGGCGATTTCCAGAAAAATTGCCTTTTCTCTTATTTTGCTGGGATCCTTGACTATTGCCCTGGCTTGGTTTAGCATTCTGACTTGGCTTGCTCGATTGACCAGCTTGTGTAGCTTCGCCAAAGCCCTCTCCTTCTTCTTGGCCTCCCAGTGTTTCTCTCTTTCCTCTTTCTGTCGGGCTACATGAAACTCAGCTCTGATGGCCCGACTCACACAATCTGCTACAGACGTAGGCGGTACTTGTCCAGTATCTACCAATGCAGCAATTTCTGGCCTGAACATCCCGATCATTTTCTTTATCTTCTCCCTCTCAGTAGGGACTACATAAGGGCATAAACGGGATAACTAGTCGAACTTTCGGCAAACTTCGCTTACCGACATGTTTCCTTGAGTCAATTCTGAGAACCCTTTTTGCTTTTGTCTCAGAGATGCAGGGTCGTAATATTTCTGGTTAAATTCTTCCAGAAATTCCGCCCAACTCATGGTAGACACGTCTCTTCTCATTCGTACAGTGTCCCACCAAAAACGAGCATCTTTTCTCAGCACAAAAGACGCACATGCAACCTTTTCCCTGTCGGTTAGGTTCATGAATTCCATAATCACTTGTAATGACGACAACCAGTCTTCAGCCTCTAGAGGATTTGTAGACCCTTCAAATTCTGGCGGCCTCATACGCCTGAATCTTTCATAGAGGGGTTCCAAATTCAACACTGGTTGTGGTTCAGGAGCTCTCTCATGTACCGCAGCTGGAGGGATAACCGGATCTACCTCAGCTTCCTGTTCTACTTGGGTACCCTCAGAGCCTTGTCTCTGTTCTAGCTCCTCTACCCGTCGCCTCATATTAGCATTTTCTTGCATCTGAGCTTCTAACAGGGCTTGTATCTGATCCAGTCTCTCCATAACATTAGGACGTCGCTCTCGTCCTTCTGGTCAATTACGTAAATCCACCATCTTGCCTATTGTCCTTTTATGGCACAATAATTCACCGTTAGCTTTTCCATAACCACATTCGTAAAATCATATCAATTCACAAAATTTAGGGTAATGTAGAGCCACATCATCGTAACACATCATCGTACAACATATAATCATTTTGATATTTCATTCATAACAAAACATTTATATGTCATACATAACCACCACCAGTCATATATATACATCGGCCATTTTATACATTTTTGCCACAAGTCTATACAAAAGAGCTTTTCTCTAATAGCTACTTATGTACATGTATACATATCTACTGGTCACGCATCTCCTGTATCTGGGACTAGAGGATATTCTTCTGGATCCTCATCGTCATCGGGATCATCTGAATCGTCACTGCCCCTAGGCAATGCTCCCTGTCCTGAGTCATCACCTCTTCGTGGTCTAGACGGTCCAGCCTCATGATCATTCATCATTCTTCTCGGTCCAAAAATGCGTGCAAACATCTCATCTTGACCCAGTGTCTCTCGTCGACTCTACGTCAGATGCTCGATCAGAATCTCTCTCTCGATCGTCCTGATCGTCACCACAAACTCTTGGAGCGTCGGAGGAAACAACTTGATTACCCTCTGTCTCAACTCCATGGGTAAGCCTTTCCAAAACAGCTCAAAACAGTTTGATTCAGTGAGGTTGGGCAACGGACATCTCCTCCTAATGGTCTCCTCAAATCGTGCTGCGTAAGACATCACCGTCTCACCAGACAGCATGACCATCCTCTCAGTCTGGAGAATGTAGTCCCTAACCTCATCAAATCCAGGATACGCATGTAATGACCGCCATTTTCATGACACCTACTTACCATGTAATAAGTCATTAAGGAATAAAATGGACATAATTTAATGTCTTTTAGTACAATTTAAGCAACACGGTCAGGTACACAGCCGTGTGAGTGACCGTGTGCCATTCGGACTGTGTATCTATTAATAACCGTGTTAGTGTACATAGTCGTGTAGTGTAACACGGTCAAGTACACGATCGTGTAAGAGGCTGTGTACCGCTCAGATAGATGAATGTATTTCAAAGACATGGTCGTGTTGAGTAGTCTCAACTAGTACATGTCTGTGCCTGCAATGTACACGCCCGTGTTGCGTTGCACAAGCACGCGTAAGAGTCCGTGTAGAACGCTGTGTAATGAGCCGAGAGCCACTGTAATGACTCTCATGAATTATGAAAATTAATTACTATGTAATGATATAATTAAGTTAATAAGCACAGTGTGCTTTTCAGTTAAATGAATTAAATAGGAATAGTAACGTTTAATTACTATTCATGCAGTGAAAGGGGTAATCGACAGTGAAATCGGTCCACCCTATTATGTGAGTATGCGTTGAGACACGCAATATAAAGAAACCGGTCTAGACGACCATTTCATGATACAGAACTGATGAGCTAGTCATCAGTACGCTCAGACTTGTCATTTGAGCGCAGCAGTGATAATTGCCCTAATAGATGTACAGTATGGAGAAAAGTGGTCTAGATAACCTCTTCTCGCCCAGAGACTGACAAAATCGGAGTCAGAACGCTCAGATTAGTCGGTCAGATAGTGAATAGTGATTAGTGAACAGTGTGATACGCAGTGTCAGGTTAGTGGCCAAGACGGCCTTAATCTGGCATAAAACTGATACATTAATAGTCAGCAGGCTCAATCTGGTCAATTGAGCACAAAATATAGATTTTGTTTAAGGGAGACGCAGTATCGGGATGAGGGTCAAGACGACCTTTTCTCACCCTGAAACTGATATATTTAGACTCAGGACGCCAAAATTAGTCAATCGGGCACCTGACACGTTTTTCGAGACAGGGTCATACAGATCTCGAAAACTAGTCTAGAAGACCGCAGATGGACGTAAAACTGATAAATTTGAAATCAGCACGTCTAAATTAGTAAAGAGAGACTGTGTTTGAAATTTCACGCGAAAACGCCTCGTTATGCGTGCACAGTGTCAACACAGTGTAGGCCTAACCACAGTATCAAGAAATTGGTCAAGATGACCTTTTCTTGATATAAAACTGATATATTTGGAATCAGAATGCTCAAATTAGTCATTTGAGCACAAAAAGTAATTTTTGACTGGGAACCATGCAGTATCGGGAAACTGGTCGAGACGACCTTGGATGAAGATAAAACTGATATATTTGGGTTCAGCACGCCCAAATTAGTCAGTATAGCCTATCTTAAAATTTTTCAAAAAATTAGTATAAAGGATGAAATTTTGGGGATTCTAGAAAAATAGCCCCCATATTTTTCCAAATCACATTTTCTCCCTCCCACACCACACGAAGATGAACAGTGACCAACCATCGAATTCGGCCTCCGTTTTCGACACCGCCGGCACCATTGGAAAGCTCTCGACGAGCTGAGCCCAACGGTGTGCCGAGTCGACGGAACCGATGTCGGAGAGCGCCGCACGCGCCGCCCAAAGCCGCCGGTGGCCGAATTTTTCAAACCGCCGTATCTCCGCCGTCCGACGTCCAAATGCCACGATTCCGGTCCCAATGGATTCGTGGTGAAGAGTAGAACAAAACCCAAGCTTCCTTTCACATCAACAGCTACCGAATCGCGCCGCCCAAGGTTCGCCGTCGCCGTCACCGCCGTCGGATCTCACTATTCCGGCGGAGTTGGGTTGCAAGGTCGGTATCAAAATGCTCAGAACAACACGTAGATCAAAAGCCCCAAATCAATTTTGGGCAACAACGCCGGAAAATGAAGATCCAACACCGCCGCCGTCGCTGACTTTTCGAGGGCCGATTTTCGGTGATAGGAGTCTCGATTGGTGAAATTGACACCACCAATGGGTTCCTCTCGTCGAGCTCTTCAAGATGGTGGTCGCCACTCCCATCGCCGCCGTGGTCAACGGCCGGTCAACGCCGGTCAACGGCGACCCGGAGACCGAAAATTGAAGAATGGCTTGTTGGCCTATTTTCGACGTTCCGGACACATCCGCGGCATCGGATTTGCAAACCGGAGTTTCAAAAGTGAAGAACGACGATTCAAAGATTGTGCGGTCGAGACCGAACGGTTCGTCCAACCACCGACGGGAATGATTTTGGTAGTGGTTTTTGATCCCTTGATTCCTCAATTTATTATTGGAAATAATTATGTATGAATTATGGTTTACTGACTTGAGGAATTGTAAGAAAAAGGGATGAAATGTCGAAAAAGAAAATGTGAAGAAATGTGAATATTTTTACGTAAAAAACGGAGCTTTTACGTAAAAATTAGGCCTCTGGTTTAGTACGTGGCAGGTTAGAATAGGTTAGATGGTTTTGAGGCGTTTCCTAAACGCCGGAAACCCAAAAATTAAGCGGAAATGCTGCCGAAATTTTGAAAACGGCACAAAGGGGTATTTTAGGAAACGAGGGATGAAAATGTGATTGGGATGGAAATCCGAGTCCCCTCGATAACCTAAGTCCGGGAAAGAAGGACGGACGTTGTGAGGATTAGTGAACCGCCCCATTAGAAATTTTGTAATGTAAGAAAACGACCCCTATGTCAGAATAGTACCACCCGAGGGACGGGTGCGACCGAAGTATAAAATTTGGGGCGATTACATTGGTAATGGTAACCTGACAGGCTAAATGGTCATACGGGAGGTATTCAGTCAGTTGACTGGTCGGTTAGCCAGTCAAGGACCAAGTCTGAATGGGATAGTGAGAGACAATGATTAATTTGTCAAGTAGACAAATTAATCAAGCACGATTAAAAATTAGATATCAAATTTCCCAAAGTAGAGCAGTTGGATACCGATAGGCATCGGTACCACACAACGATAAGTTTATTAGTTCCTAACGATAAAGTGACCTAAGAGTGATGTTAATTAATTTATTGGGTAAATAAATTAATTAACAATGATTAGAAAATCAAATTCTTAAGAAGAGGGCAATTAGTACCGATAAGGATCGGTACCACATAACGAGAATTTTTATTAGTCACTAATGACCACGGTGACCTAAGAGTAAATGTTAACGAAATGTATTATGATTACAGGGAGGTAACTGTATTGTGACGAAGGCGAGAGTATAAACTGTCTGATGACAGGTAAGTACAACTCCGCCTACAGCATGGATAAAATGAATTTAAAATGATGCTTTTCTAGTATTTTTAGTATGTATCTTGCACACGATGCTGCATAGTATACATAAGAGCATATAGTTTCACAATCGAGTAGATTGATGAAAGAACAAGATAGAAGCCATAGATCCCTACCGCGTAGGATTGGGGACAGCTTAGAGAAGCGTATGGCTAGAACAGTTAAACAAGATGGAAATAAATAGGTGTGTCGTACCGGCTCCTTCAGTCGAAGGGGTTTCTAGTTAAAGAAAGTTAAGGCCAAAAGTTGAGCATCAGTTGATGGCTCTTCGGCATTAGTTGACCTCGGGAGTTACCGTTGGTCTGCGCGTACACGGTACTGACACATGGGCCCTAAATAGACAAGAAGTGAAAAAAAGAAAAGTTTGAAGCATAAATAAACATAACCGGACCATGCATTAGTTATAGTTCGCTATGCTTTCTTTTTCAGTAGAGTGCATACAGTACACGATGCTTCTGTCATGCATAAAGTATGTGAAGTTTTATATTCACTGTTATGACATGTTATGTGATGACATGATATGTGAGCTGATATGTGATATGCTTATATGGTATGTGATTTATTAAGTGATATATGTCATGCTTATGATTTTAAGTATGTACTATGTTCTAAACATGTTTTGCGGTTAACATGTTGTACTTACTGGGCGTAAAGCTCACGGAGTGTGTTCATGCTGTAGGTAAGCATCCTATAGCGTAAACATCAAGGGACGATGATGGTGGCGGAGGTGGATGTGAGGATGAGGTTATGGATACACCGCGAGTATTCTTCCGCACAGTATGAGTAAATAATATTTTGAATGGTGACAGTTAAATAGTATTTTGAATAGTAAAGGTTAAACGGTATTTTAGAACAGTAAACAGTATATGTATGAGTAGTATATTTAAATAGTATCTGGTGAATAGTAATCAGATAAACAAGTATATAATTGTGTATGTATAATTTGAATCCTTATGTTTTTAAAATTCCGCATTTTAATAGTATACGTACGTGAATAGTAAATACGTACGTGTATATATAAAAAAAAAATTCCTCTAAATTTATGGTATTAAATTCAGCAAGTTTAAGTATCGGTTTTAAAGAGAAAGTATAAGTAAAAGCTAAAGAAGCAAGTTAAGTAATAGAGTTTTTAGTGACGGTCCGGGCCGCTGAGGGCACGGGGCGCCACAACGCAGGTGTATCAGCCTCTCGTCTCTCTGGAGGTGCTGGAGCAGGTGTTGGATCCCTAGGCGGAAACTGATCAGCCAATCGCTGATAGAACTCAGCCCAACTGAATCCTAATAAAATCTCCTGATCGCAATACTGCCAAAATACTCGAGCATCTCCCTGAAACATACTGACGGCCAACTGGATCCACATATCTCGATCGATGTCACATATCACCATAATCCTCTCGATGGCATGGAGCCAGTCCTTCGCCTCCATCGACTGTCGTCTACCATCAAACATGGAGGGACTGCTGGCTCTGAATGCCTGTACTGCCCGAGCTGAAACTCTCACCCCAATATGTTGGCATCCACCAACAACTGGAATGTCCACTACTGCAGGTGGATGAACTATCGGTCGTGGCTGTACAACATCTACTGGCACTAGTGCTGGTGCTGGTACTGGTACAGGAGGTCTCTCGGGCACCGGGGGTCTAATTACCGGTCGTTGGGACATAGACGGCCTCACAATAGACCTCGTTCATACCCGTAATACTCCTCTCGGTCGTGGTAACGTTGGTCTCACATATGGAGGTCTGGTCATCTTGCTACCTATAACATAATTATTTTCATATATGAAATAATTAACTAAACTTAAGTAAACTACTTACTTGGATAGCGGTGCAGGATGCGCGAAGTGTCAAATCAGGATATGATCACACTGCTCTGATATACCAACTATGACTGCAGTTGGTAATCCAAACTAGATCCATCGTAATTCCGCTCTAATACCAACGGTGACGGCAGTTGGTATTATAAACTAGACCAATAGCAAACCTTGCTCTGATACCAACTGTGGCAGCAGTTGGTATTATAAACTAGACCAATCTCGAGCCTTGCTCTGATACCAACTGTGGCGGCCCGCCCCTCGTAGAGATCATGCAATGCTATTACAGTTGAGCTTTATCGCTAACTGCGATAGATTGTACTCTCATGGGTCGCCGGCTTATCTCTCTCTATTTTAAATCATGACGTTTTTGTTGGAAAATTTTCTTTTCCTCTTTAAACATCATGTAAATATTTCTCACTATTTACTTTGTTGGCAAGTACAAAGTAATTTACATATTACAGTACTTTCGTAAATATATAAATTACAAAAGACTGTTTCTTTTTTTTTTCTTCCCTTTTTATCGCTCAGCGGAAAGACTCTGGCAGGACCATATCCCTCGCCCAGTTATCCCATTTGACACGCGCCATCCCGTCCGCATCCAGTCAAACAAGCTACTGAGCTGGTCGCTTACCTTCAACATTAGCAAAAATGGTGAGCTACAGGCTCAGTAAGTTCAAACATGTAAGAAATAAAATTTCTATGAATAGTACGTGAGCTACAGGCTCAGTAAGTTCAAACATGTAAGAAATAAAATTTCTATGAATAGTACTATTCATCATGAATAGTCCCATTCATCATGAATAGTCCCATTGACCACTATTCATACTTGAATAGTAACTTTGACCACAACACAGTGTCACAACAGTACATCTACCGCGATGTTAGTACTCTCACTAAACTGTCTTATGCTCAATTAAGGCATAGTTTCAGTTTTAGGTAATTATCTTGCTTATGTTCTGCTTTTGAGCTCAGGTTGGCAGTACCATTTAAGTGCGCATGACTGGGAGCAGTACATTAGTGCTGACCTCCACAGCCTTAATCTCATAGCCCCGAAGGCAAAAATAGTACAATGACTGGAAGCGGTACATCAGTGCTGACCTCCACAGCCTTAATCTCATAGCCCCGAAGGCAAAAGTACCTCCCTGTACGGAAGGCTGGTACGCCAGAAAGTGGTTTCATTACCGACTTTTTAAATTTCTAATCCGGTGACTTCACATTGTCCCGTGGTTAGGAATGGGTCACATTTTAATTTTAGGGGAGTGAGTTTCATTAACCTCGCTCTAGTGCCCGAAGCACAATTAACAATGTGTCCATTCTCAATAGTGCTCGTAGCACATTACGTCTCTCTCTCTACTCTATAATAGTGCCCGTAGCACATATGTACCTAACTTATAGTTAGTACATCAAAGTTAGCAACAATAATGCTATATGTTGCAGACAGGTAAATGTCTGAACTTACCTTATCAGTCTCTTCTCTTTTCCTCTCGTGGATCTTTGATCGCCCTCCTTGTAGGTCGATTTTTGGATCCTACAGACAAAACTTTGTCTGTTAATTTCATTTCCATTTATAGCTTTTATTTTTCATTTAAAAGCTTAAATAAAACCTATTTATAACTTTTTAGGCTTTATTTATCATTTTCCCCATTTTTTCTCAACTTTTGTAAAATTACGATTTTACCCCTGTATTTTGGTAAAATTACGATTTTGCCCCTATATTTTGGCAAAATTACAATTTTGCCCCTGACGAAAATTTTCCCGATCCAGACTGCATTTTTGACTCTCAGGAACTTTTCTGACCCTTTTCTAATCATTACCGGGTTCATTTCTATTTTATTTCCACTTTTCACTTTCCCGACTCTCGTGAAGCACTATTCCGACCCCTACGTCGGTTTAGCGATTTTTTATCGTTTCGGAGCCTCAAATGGACGTTTCACTAGTATTTAAAACGTTCATCTAGACATTCCCGATCTAGGTCTCCGAGGTTCGGATTTTCCGTTCCCGACTCGGACCTTTATTTCGTTTCCAAAAACACCCCCCCTCGGGGTCGGTTTTTCAATTTCACTCGCGTTTTACATTTTCAAGGGGACGGGTTACTATTCACGAACCACCCCTTAAGTTTTCCTTATCAAATTTTCCGTTAGGGACTCGGGTTTCCGACCCGACCCCAAACTTTTAATTTTTATTTCCATTTTACCCCAAATGCTGTTTTCGAAATTTCGGCAGCATTTCGGCGTAATTTTAGGGCTTCCGGCGTTAGGTACGCCTCGAACCGTATGTACCTGCCACGTACTATACCACAAGCCTATTTTATGTAAAAGTTTTCCAAACTTTTACATAAAAGCTCACAAAATTCCAAATTCACATTTTGACCCACATTACAAAATTTTTTCACAATTTTGTCCATAGTTTGGTTTCGATTTTCACAACCAAACCGAACCAAAATTTCTCAAACTTTTCAACCGCTTTTTAGGCTATTCAATGCCATTTTTTTAACACATTTTCAAGCCCATTTTCAATGCATTTTCAACCAAATTCTTAGGGTTTTTAAGCACTTATAACCCACGGCCAATGAATGAAAATCCTGCTCAACATTTTTGTTTCATGCTTTCAATTATAAACTCATCATTTACGTATTAAAATGCATGATTTCAACTAACCAAACATCACATAAAACCATGCAAATTTTTCTTCCAAACCCTTAGGTAACCCCACGGCCACATTATGTAAATGCACACTAAAATTTTTTTCCAAGCTTTCCATAATGAAATTCATGGTTTATTCTTCACAAAATTTAACTTGAAAGCATGTTAATACATAAACACAACAATTTCTTTATTGATTACTCAAGGTAACCCACGGATTTACCCTTGAAAAACCAACAAAATTTCGGTTTTTCTTTAAACCAATTGCATGGTTTTCTTCCTTATTACACCCTTAACAAAACCCAAGCATCAAACCATGGAAAAACAACCAAAAATTTTCCATCTTTTTCCCACTATTCACCCATGGTTTTCTTGAAGAAAAACCATGAAAAAGTTAAGTGCAAAGGGAGTTACCTTAGTCAACTGCTTCCTTTTCCTTCAAGGAATGCTTTGGCACACTTTTTGTGAAGAAAAATTGAAGAGATATCTTGGTTTCTCTTTGGGTTGCTCACGTACACCATGGAAGAACACTTAGCATTTTTTTTCTCTTGGTTTTTGGCATGAAAATGTGTCTCGGCCTCTTTGTCACTAAAGTTGCCGACCTAAGCAACCAAAAGCCAATTAATTTGGCCATTAACCAATAAGAATTAAACATCTTTCAACACCATTTTTTTCCATAATTTTCAAAAATTAAAATGGTTAATTTTTGGTCAAATCTTGGCCTTTAGATCAAAAAGACAACTTAATCATGGCCATTAATTCTACCAACCACCATTTTCCTTCCATTTATTAAATGGATTTATGATGTCATAATTGCTAAAGCATATGTTAACTTTGACTTTCACTATTCACATTAATTCGACTACTTTTTGACCGATACCGGTTTGAGCTGAAATTTTCCTGAAATCGTCCCGGCGTGTTCCTGAGGTCTTCTGTGCAGTCGGATCAATTTAAATTGCTTCCGTTTGATCAAAATTAATCCCGGAAGTTTTCCGTCTTTTATTGTCCTGGTTAGGGTTTTCAATGTCGTTTTGACACCGTTTCACCCGTTTCAACTCAGTGAATTTTTCCAACACTGAATTTTTACTCGTCAGTATTGTTAGAACATTTTCATATATTCTAAACAATATAAATACATTTATTTCACTCTTTAAATAGTATAAATTGTTATATACATACATTTGTACATTTTCATCCGAGAATTGCCTGAATTTCCCGGTTGTCACATTCACCCCTCCTTATAAAATTTTCGTCCTCGAAAATTAGAACAAGTGGGGGTATAAACTCCTCATCTCGTCTTCTCGTTCCCACGTAACTTCTTCAATGTTGTGATTTTTCCACATAATCTTCACTAGTGGGATTGTCTTATTCCTCAGTACTTTCTCTTCACGAGCCAGTACTTGAATAGGTTGTTCCTCACATGTCAAATCCTCATGGATTTGAATAGGTTCATGCTTCAACACATGGGACGGATCTGGTATATACTTTCTCAGCATCGACACATGAAATACATTATGCACTGCCGACAATTCTGATGGTAACGCTAATCTGTAAGCGACCTTTCCAATGCGCTCGATAATTTCATAAGGTCCAATATATCTTGGACTAAGTTTCCCCTTCTTACCGAAACGTATAATCCCCTTCATAGGTGATACCTTGAGAAATACGAAGTCTCCTTCATCAAACTCTAAGGATCTCCGCCTCTTATCCGCATAGCTCTTTTGTCGGCTTTGCGTAATTTTCATTTGACGCTGAATTTTAGCAACTGCATCGGAAGTCTCTTTTATGAAGTCCGTCTTATGCAACTGCTTCTCTCACAAATCATACCAGTGTAATGGTGATCTGCATTTCCGTCCATACAAAGCCTCGTAAGGTGCCATGCCTATAGAAGCTTGGTAACTATTATTGTACGAGAATTCAATCAATGGTAACTTCTCGTTCCAATTTCCCGCAAAATCCATCACACAAGCTCGAAGCATGTCCTCTAACGTCTGAATTGTCCGCTCCGACTGTCCGTTTATTTGCGGATGAAAAGCCGTACTGAGTCTCAATTCAGTACCCATGGCCTCTTGCACACACTTCCAGAAATTCGAAGTGAACCGTGCATCTCGATCTGATACAATGGATTTTGGTACTCCATGTAGTTTGACGACATGAGTTACGTACAGCTGAGCAAACTTTTCCAACAAAAAGGTCATCTTGACAGCTATAAACCGTGCCGTCTTGGTCAGTCTGTCCACAATAACCCAGATGGCATCATAACCTTCTCGGGTTTTTGGGAGTCCCACTACAAAATCCATCGTAATGTGTTCCCATTTCCATTCAGGAATCTCCAACGGTTCTAATCTTCCTGCTAGATGTTTATGTTTCGCTTTGATTCTCTGACAGGTAATGCATCTACTCACAAATTTCGCTATATCATTCTTCATCCCTTTCCACCAGAACTGTAACTTCAAGTCCTGATACATCTTGCTAGCTTCGGGATGAACCGAATATGGTGTCTTATGGGCTTCTGACATGATCCGTCTTCTAAGTTCCTCATCAGCTGGAACATTTATCCTTCCTTGATAAAGGATCATTCCATCCTTGGAAATTCCTTCTTGAGAACTTGTCATTCTTGGATCTCGTCTTTGAGCTTCCTTTATATCCTCAAACAACGATGATTCCACTTGGAGTGTAGCCAATCTTCTGGATATTAGCTCCAAGTTCAAGGAATTTATGTCACGGCCCAAAATTTAGACACGTGACACGGTAGCCAAATCATAATATCAACCCGAGATTTAAGGAAAACATTTATTACAAAAACAACGGGTCAACATTATAATTTAGCTAAGCCTAATTATAAAGTAGCATCATAACCACAAAACAAAATAAAGTAGAAAGTAAATACCTTTTAATGCGGAAATCAAGCACAAAATCGGTTTTCAAAAGAAATTACCAATAATAAATATTCCCAAGCATAGAATTTAAATAACGTGAAATAAAGTCCAAACTTAATGTCTCATTACATCAGAACGAGAAACAGAAAGAAGAAGATGGAGAAAACGGATAGCATCATCCTCGGTAGAAATGGATAGCCCAACGATTTTCGGAACTGCTACCTCCCGCACCTGGAAGTAGTCATTTCGAAATCACAAAGAAAAAGGGACGTGAGCGCTGGCTCAGTAGGACAGAAACAAAGGTGGGTTAACAGATAACATTTAAAAGTATTGCATAATATTCGTTTCCAAAAATAATCAACAATTTAAAAAAAAAATACATGACATAATAATCATAAAAAAAAATCAACAATTTCGTGAAAAACATTTTTAAAACAAGTTTTATTCTGCTGAGGACTTAGCGTAGCTGCAATATACGTGCCCCAATATTAAAATAATAAATCATTAAAACAAACCATCATATTATGAGTGAGGACTTGTCGTAGCTATAATATACGTGCCTCGAATTGAATTATCCTAGATCATCTCGTTACGGTCTAAATAGGCCGAACGGCCCTACGCAGGTTTAGGGACCTTCCCCCATGGCGTCAACTTTGGGACGCACGCATCATTTACAATGATCGTGAACTAGAGCTCAATTATGTTCACCGGATTATTCAAAAGATGGTATTTACCAAAGTATATTATGCCATAAATCAAAACACGTTTTAAAATACACATTTAATTACCAAATACGTTGCATGCGTTTATTTCATAAAAAACAATATAATAATTTCATAAACTGAAAACAGCATGCCATCGATAAAACAGGGAAATTTAAAACACTTGACTACTCCCAGAAAAGGCTAGAACGTCCTACCTCGATTATCGCACAAGTGTTACGATAACGTGATCCACAAATCCAGCAAGAACGTCAAATAAGTCCTATAATCACAACATATGATTAGTCTAGGTCTAGACATAATCATCCAATCATTTTAGTGTGCCACAAAAGATTTTAAAATGTTTAATAAACATTTGGGATTTAAAATTTTTGAAAAACTCTAAGTTAAGATATTACTGGGCATGGGCAGACTGACCTAGGCTGAATGTAAAATCCATATTAATTTATTTTTCATCCCAAAAATTCTAAATTTTTAATATGTCAAACTAGACATCCGTAGCTTTAATTCCATATAATTTATAATTTTTGGACATCATTTGGTCATTCAACTAGGTCAAAAACCGAGGGTTGTTTTCAGGCATAAAATCTGGGTTTCAGTTTCGGTTCAAAACCTGGCAGTTCTGTCCGCCTATCTTAGAAAAATATTTTGACTAGGCAAACGGATGGGTTTGGTTCTGAAAATTTCATTTAGGGGACATCTTGAATTTAATTTTAGGCTCAAGAATCACTCAAAAATCATTTTTAAAACTCAAGTTATGGCAGACACAAATTTACTGTTCATATGGTAATTTTCCAGATTTCCGTTTTTCTATGTCCGAATTTCGATTAGCCTCAAACCAATTCAATTTTCATCCAATGATCACGAAATTTTGTGGAAAACCTTATTTATATGTCATTAACACAACCCAAGAATCAAATTGGCAAAAATCATTAAATTTACACATGTGACAATAGGGTTTTTGAAAGGGAACAAAGAGGCAAAATTTTTAGGATTTGAGAGAGAGATTCACACCTTGTTTGTGCTGCACTATTTTTGATGTTTAGTCTCCCTTTTGGCTGAATTTGTGTGAGTGTTGGAGTCTTCAAAACAGTAGGGAAACAGTGGAGAAAACCATATAAAATTTCGGATTTGAAATCAAAAGGAAAAGGAAGGAAAAAAAATTTTGATTTCTCACCTTGTTTTTGTCTCAAAGATTGTTGAATTTTTGAGCTGCCTTTTGGTAAGCTTTGTTTACTGTTTTGGGTGTGTTTTGGGAGAGAAAATTCAGTGAGGAGAGAGGGGAAAGCTGGCCAAATTTTTTGAGGGTGAAAGGAAGGGTGAATGAGAGTTAAAAGGGGGTTTTTATACTAGGTTTTTCTTTCCCTTTCTCTTCCTTGTTTGGCCGAAAATTGTAAGGGGCAAAAGGGAAAGTTTTTGTGCTGTTTTGAGGCTAGGGTTTTCTCTCTTATTTCCCCTTAAGTGGCCAAAATTATCCCTTAGTTTTTAAGGAAAAATAATTTGAATTTTGATTGAGTTTTGACTTAGCTTTTAATTCAATAAAATCTCCTTTATTTCCTACACTTTATGGCCAAATTTCTTCTTTATATCTAAGGAATGAAATTTGAATTTGAATCCTCCTTGGATTTGTGGAATTTAAATTTTAATTAAAATCCCAAGTGATGGCCGAATATTTTAGGGTTTTTTTGAAGTTCAAATTGTTGACTTTTTGAGCGGAATTTGACTAGGAAACCAACCTAGGGTTTCCAAAAGATTTTAATTAATTTTTTTTGGTACACTAATTTTATTTAAATTATATATTGACCCTTAAATAAAATTTAAGGCGTCACAATTTATCTCTTGTTGCAATGGCTTTAGAAGCCTTTTTATTGGTAGCTGGTGCGATATGGTAGACTTTCTACTTAAAGCATCCGCTACACGGTTGGCCTTTCCTGGATGGTATAGGATTTCACAACCATAATCGTTCACCAGTTCCAACAATCGTCTTTGCCGCATATTGAGCTCCTTTTGTGTGAAGAAATACTTCAAGGTTTGATGATCAGTAAAAATCTAACACTGAGCTCCATAGAGATAGTGTCGCCAAATTTTAAGTGCGAACACTACTGCAGCAAGTTCAAGGTCATGCGTAGGGTAATTCTTTTCATGCTCCTTTAATTGACGCGAAGCGTAGCCAATCACCTTGTCGCCTTGCATCAGGACTGCTCCCAATCCTATTTTGGTTGCATCACTGTAGATCACAAACTTCTCCCCTTCAGTAGGAAGCATAAGGATTGGTGTGCTTGTCAGCCGTCTCTTTAACTCCTGGAAGCTTCTTTTGCATTCCATAGTCCACTCATACTTCCTTTCCTTGCGTGTAAGAGCAGTAAGAGGTGCAGCTAAACATGCGAATCCCTCTACGAACCTTCAATAATAACCAGCTAACCTCAAGAAACTGCGTATTTCCGTCACACTCTTGGGTGAAGGCCATTGGTTGATAGCATCTACTTTTGTCGGATCTACAGCAATACCTTCCTGGGATACAACATGTCCGAGGAAATGTACTCTATCTAGCCAAAACTCACATTTTGAGAATTTGGCATATAGTTGATGCTTCCTTATCGTATGCAACACGATCCTAAGATGCTCTTTGTGCTCCTCATGAGTCTTTGAGTATATAAGAATGTCATCAATGAATACAATGATAAACTTATCCAAATACTCTTTAAAAATTCTGTTCATCAAGTCCATGAACGCTGCTGGCACATTTGTTAATCCGAATGGCATCACAAGGAACTCATAGTGACCATAGCGAGTCCTAAACGCCGTCTTAGGAATATCATTTTCTTTAATTCTCAGCTAGTGATATCCTGATCGTAAGTCGATCTTGGAAAATACCGCTGCGCCTTTTAATTGGTCGAATAGGTCATCAATTCTAGGTAACGGATACCTACTTTTGATCATAACCTTATTCAACTCTCGGTAATCAATGCACAAACGGAACGTTCCATCCTTTTTCTTGACGAACAACACAGGTGCACCCCACGAAGAATAACTCGGTCTGATAAATCCCTTATCCAAAAGCTCCTTTAATTGTTCATGCAGCTCCTTTAACTCCACTGGAGCCATGCGGTATGGTGCTTTGGAAATAGGTGTCGTTCTAGGTAACAATTCAATTTCGAATGAGATTTCTCTCTTTAGAGGTATCCCTGGTAACTCTTCCGGAAATACGTCAAGAAATTCCTTAACAATGGGAACATCTTCAGGTTGAAGCTTCTGTTCGTCTGTAGTATCCACCACATATGCCAGATATCCCATGCAACCACTGGCCATCAGCTTGCTTGCTTTCAGCGAATCGTCATCTTCCCGGGTTTTTGAGAAGCATCGACATATTCGAAACTCTCTTCTTCCTCGGGTTGGAATACTATTTTTCGATTTCGACAGTCGATCGTAGCTTGATATTTCCTTAGGAAGTCCATGCCTAGAATCACATCGTAATCCACGATCTTCATTACGATCAACTCAGCATATAGTTCCCTATTTGCCACATATACTAGTACATGAGGTAGCCAGTAATTGGACAACAATACTTCCCCAGAGGGTAAAGCTGTCTTAAATACTCTTCCCATATAGTCCTTAGGATGTCCTATCTTGTCAGCAAATTCATAGGAAACAAATGAATGCGTAGCACTGGAATCGAATAGTACAGAGGCTACATGACTAGCGACAGGAAGCTGACCTGTCACCACATTTAATGTTCCTGCCTCTGCATCCTCCTTGCTGTAGGCCATCACACGAGCATCAGCATGTGGCACATGCTCCTGGCGTTGTGGCTGTACTGGAGACTCTTCAACTCTGGCCTGAAGGGAATGACCTTGTGGACGTGTCTGGTGCGGTTGGGAAGTGCCTTGTCCACCCTGCCTATTGTTTGGACAGTTCCTGGCATAATGACCTTCCTTTCCACATTCATAGCAAACAAGTGGCCCAAATCTGCATTGCCCAGAATGTCTCTTTCCGCATGTAGGACAATTTTGTACATTAGATTCCGCATTACCAACTGTTCTTCGCTGCTGGTTTCAATTATTTCCCTAGCGATTTTCAGAAAAATTGCCTTTCCTCTTGTTTTGCTGGGATCCTTGATTATTGCCCTGGCCTGGTTTAGCATTCTGATTTGGCTTGCTCGATTGACCAGCTTGTATAGACTTAGCTAAAGCCCTCGCCTTCTTCTTGGCCTCCCAGTGCTTCTCTCTTTCCTCTTTTTGTCGGGCTACGTGGAACTCAACTCTGATGGCCCGACTAACACAATCTGCTACAGAAGTAGGCGGTACCTGTCCAGTATCTACTAATGCAGCAATTTCTGGCCTGAACATCCCGATCATTTTCTGTATTTTCTCCCTCTCAGTAGGGACTACATAGGGACATAAGCGGGATAACTAGTCGAACTTTCGGCAAACTTCACTCACTGACATATTTCCTTGCGTCAATTCTAAGAACTCTTTCTGCTGTTGTCTCAGAGATGTAGGGTCATAATATTTCTGGTTAAATTCTTCCAGAAATTCTGCCCAACTCATGGTAGACACATTTTTTCTCATTTGCACAGTGTCACACCAAAAACGAGCATCTTTCCTCAACACAAAAGACGCACATGCGACTTTCTCCTGGTCAGTTAGGTTCATAAATTCCATGATCACTTGCAAAGATGACAACTATTCTTCATCCTCTAGAGGATTTGTAGAACCTTCAAATTCTGGCGGCTTCATACGCCTGAATCTTTCATAGAGGGGTTCCAGATTTAATACCGGTTGCGGTTTAGGAACTCTCTCATGTACAGCAGCTGGAGGGAAAACCGGATCTACCTCAGCTTCCTGTTCTACTTGGGTACCTTCAGAACCTTGCCTCTGTTCTAACTCCTCTACTCGTTGTCTCAGATTAGCATTTTCTTGCACTGAGCTTCTAGTAAGGCTTGTATCTGATCTAATCTCTCCATGATATTAGGACGTCGTTCTCGTCCCTCTGGTTGATTTCGCAAATCCACCATCTTGCCTATTATCCTATTATGGCACAATAATTCACCATTAGCTTTTCCATGACCACATTCGTAAAATCATATAAATTTATGAAATTCAAGGTAATGTAAAGCCACATCATCGTAACACATCATCGTACAACATATAATCATTTTGATATTTCATTCATAGCAAAACGTTTATATATCATACATAACCATCACCAGTCATATATACATCGGCCATCATATACATCTTGGCCACAAGTCTATACAAAAGAGCTTTTCTTTATAAGCTACTTATGTACATGCAAACATCTACGGGTTACACATCCCCTGTGTCTGGGACTAAAGGATATTCTTCTGGATCCTCATCATCATCTGGATCATCTGAGTCATCACCACCCCTAGGCAATGCTCCCTGTCCTGAGTCATCACCTCCTCGTGGTCTAGACGGTCCAGCCTCATGATCGTTCATCATTCTTCTAGGCCCAAAGATGCGTGCCAACATCTCATCTTGACCCAGTGTCTCTCGTCGACTCTGCGTCAGATGCTCAATCAAAATCTCCTTCTCGATCGTCTTGATCGTCATTACAAACTCTTGGAGCGTAGGAGGATATAGCTTAATCATCCTCTGTCTCAACTCCATGGTTAAACCTCTCCAGAAAAGCTCACAACAGTTTGCTTCAGTGAGGTTGGGCAATGGATATCTCCTTCTAATGATCTCCTCAAATCGTGCTGCGTAAGACATAACTGTCTCACCAGACAACATGACCATCCTCTCAGTCTAGAGAATATAGTCCCTAACCTCATCAAATCCAGGGTACGTGGGTGTATCTGCCTCTCATCTCTCTGGAGTTGTTGGAGCAGGTGCCGGATCCTTAGGCAGAAACTGATCAGCCAATCGCTGACAGAACTCAACCCAACTGAATTCTAATAGAATCTCCTGGTCGCAATACTCTCAGAATACTCGAGCATCTCCCTGAAACATACTTATGGCCAACTGGATCCACATCTCTCGATCGATATCACACATCACCATAATCCTCTCTATGGCATGGAACCAGTCCTTCGTCTCCCTCGACTGTCGTCCACCATCAAACATAAGGGGGCTACTGGCTCTAAATGCCTGTACTACTCGAGCTAAAACTCTCATCCTAATATGTTGGTGTCCACCAACAACTGGAATGTCCACTACTACAGGTGGATGAAGTGCCGGTCGAGACTGTACTACATCTACTGGAGCTGGTGCTGGAGGTCTCTTTGGCACTGGGGGTTAACTACTAGTCGTTGGGAAATAGATAGCCTCATAATAGGTCTCGTCCATACCCGTAACACCCCTCTCGGTCGTGGTAGCGGCGGTCTCACATAAGGAGGTCTGGTCATCTTGCTACCTATAAGATAATTGTTTTCACATAAGAAAATAATTAACTAAACTTAAGTAAACTACTTACTTGGATAGCGGTGCAGGATGCGCGAAGTGTAAAATCAGGATATGGTCAACACTACTCTGATATACCAACTGTGGCAACAGTCGGTAATCTAAACTAGACCAATCGTAAATCCGCCCTGATACCAACTGTGGCAGCAGTTGGTATTCTGAACTAAATCAACCGTAAACCGCACTCTAATACCAACTGTGGCAGCCCGCCCCTCGTAGAGATCATACAATACTATTACAATTAAGCTTTATCGCTAACTGCGATAGATTGTACTTTCATGGGTCGCCGGCTAATCTATCTCTTTTTCCATCATGATGTTTTTGGGGAAATTTTTTTTTTCTTAAACATCATGTAAAACATTTTCCACTATTTACTTTGTTTGCAAGTACAAGGTAATTTACATAATACAGTACTTTCACAAAATATATATTTACAAAAGAACTGTTTTCTTATTCCCTTCCCTTTTATCGCTCAGTGAAAAGACTCTGACAGGACCATATCCCTCGCCTCCTATCCCATTTGACACGCACCATCCCGTCTACAATCCACTCATACAAGGCTACTGAGCTAGTCGTTTACCTGCAACATAAACAAAAATGGTGAGCTACAGGCTCAGTAAGTTCAAACATGCAAGAAATAAAATTTCTATGAATAGTACTATTCATCATGAATAGTAACATTGACAACTATTCATACGTGAATAGTAACTTCGACCACTATTCATTATGAATAGTAAGTTTGACCACAACACAGTATATCAACAGTGCATCTACCGCGATGTTAGTACCCTCACGAAACTGTCTTATGCTCAATTATGGCATAGTTTCAGTTTTAGGTAATTATCTTTGATTACGTTCTGGTTTTGAGCTCAGGTTGGCAGTACCATTTAAGTGCGCATGAGTGGGAGCGGTACATTAGTGCTGACTTCCACAGCCTTAATCTCATAGCCCTGAAGGCAAAATTGTACATGACTGGGAGCGGTACATTAGTGCTGACCTTCACAGTCTTAATCTGATAGCCCCGAAGGCAAAATTTACCTCCCTGTATGGAAGGCTGGTACGCCAAAAGTGGTTTCATTACCGACTTTTTAAAATTCTAACACAGTGACTTCATATTGCCCCGTGGTTAGGAATGGTTCACATTTTAATTTTAGGTGAGTGAGTTTCATTAACCTCGCTCTAGTGCCCGAAACACAATTTATTATGTGTCCCATTCTCAATAGTGCCCATAACATATTTCATCTCTCTCTCTACTCTATAATAGTGCTCGCAGCATATATGTACCTAACTTATAGTTAGTACATCAAAGTTAGCAATAATAATGCTATATGTTGCAGACAGGTAAATGTCTGAACTTACCTTTTCAGTTTCTTCCCCTTTTCTCTCTTGGATCTTTGATTGCCCTCCTTGTAGGTCGATTTTGGGATCCTACAAACAAAACCTTATCTGTTAATTTCGTTTCCATTTATAGCTTTTATTTTTCATTAAAAAGCTTAAATAAAACCTATTTATAACTTTTTAGGCTTTATTTAGCATTTTCCCCATTTTTCTCAACTTTTACAAAATTACGATTTTACCCTTATATTTTGGCAAAATTACAATTTTACCCCTGACGGAATTTTTCTAGATCCAGACTGCATTTTTGGCCCTCAAGAACTTTTATGACTCTTTATTCATTACCGGGTTCGTTTCTATTTTATTTCCATTTTTCACCTTCCCGACCCTCGGGAAGCACTATTTCGACCCTTATGTCGGTTTAGTGATTTTCTATCGTTTTGGAGTCTCAAATGGACGTTTTACTAGTATTTAAAACGTTCATCTAGACTTTTCCGATATAGGTCTCCGAGGCTCGGATTTTTCGTACCCGACTCGGACTTTTATTTCGTTTCCCAAAAACGCCCCCCCTCTAGGTCGTTTTTCAGTTTCACTCGCGTTTTACATTTTCAAGGGGACGGGTTACTATTCACGAACCACCCCTTAGGTTTCCCTTATTCAATTTTCCTTTTAAGGACTCGGGTTTCCGACCCGACCCTAAAATTTTATTTTTTATTTCCTTTTTACCCTAAATGCCGTTTTCGAAATTTCGACAGCATTTCGGCGTAAATTTAAGGCTACCGGCGTTAGGTATGCCTCGAACCATATGTACCTGCCACGTACTATACCACAAGCCTATTTTACGTAAAAGTTTCCCAAACTTTTACATAAAAGCTCACAAAATTTTCAATTCACATTTTGAACCACATTCCACAAAATTTCTTTCAATTTTGCCCTTAGTTTTAGCCACGGTTTTCACACTCAAAACCTAACCAAAACTTCTCAATTTTTCAACCAAATCTTAGGCTATTCCAATGTCATTACCTAGCACATTTTTAAGCCAATTTACATACATTTTTCAACACAAATTCTGGGGTTTTTTTCACCATTATAACCCACGGCCATTTTAGAGAAAAACATGCACAATATTTGGTTTCATGCTTTCAATCACAAGTCCATCATTTTCTTAATTAAATGCATGATTTAAACTATCCAAATATCAAGTGAATCATGCAAAAATTGTTCACGAAACCCAAAGTAAAACCCACGGCCATTTTAGGGTTTTTAAATTCTAAAATTTTTCCAAGCTTACAACCATACAAATCATGCTTTACATTCAACCAAAACATGATTTAAAGCATTTCCACACTTAAACAAGAACAATTCCTCATCAATTACACATGGTAACCCACGGTTTTACCCTTCGAAAACCAACTAAAATTTTGTTTTTCTTTAAACAAAATGCATGGTTTTTCTTCTAATCATACCCTTAACAAAACCCAAGCACCAAATCAACCAAAACAAACCAAAAATTTTCTCATTTTCACACTATTCATCCCACGGATTTTAGGGAGAAAAATCAAGAAAAAATGCAAACCAAAGAAAGTTACCTTGCTTTCTTGCTTCCATTGTCTTCAAGGAAGGGTTTGACACCACTTTTGTGAAGGAAACTTGGGATATTTGCTTGGTTTCTCTTGGTGGCTCACGGGTACACTAGGAAGAATACTTGGAAAATTTTTTTGTTATGTTTTTGGCTTTGTAATGTTTCGGCCCTTTCTTTCCAAAGTTTTGCCGACTTAAGCACAAAGAAAGCCAATTAATTTGGCTTTCAACCAATCAAAATGCAACACTTTTCCATCCATTTCTTTCCAAATTTTTCAAAAAATAAAAGGATGGAATTTTGGCCAAATCTTGGCCTTTAGATCAAAAAGTGATTTAATCTTGGCCATTAATGCCACCAACCGCCTTAATTTTCACATTTAATAAATTTGCTTTATGATGTCATAAATACAAAGTAATATGTTGACTTTGACTTTACTATTCACATTAATTCGACTACTTTTTGACCGGTATCGGTTCGAGCCGATATTTTTCTGAAATCGTCCCGGCGGGTTCCTGAGGTCTCCTAGGTAATCGGATCAATTTATACTGCTTCCATTTGATCAAAATCAATCCCCGAAGTTTTTCATCTTTTAGTGCTCCGGTTAGGGTTTTCAATGCCGTTTTTGGCACCGTTCCACCCATTTCAACTCAGTGAATTTTATCAACACTGAATTCTTACTCGTCAGTATTGTTAGAATATTTTAATACATTATAAACAATATAAATACATTTATTTCACTCTTTAAATAGTACAAATTGTTATATACATACATTTGCACATTTTCTTCCGAGAATGCCAGAATTTCCCGGTTGTCACATTATACTGTGTGTGAAAATGGACAAGGCCTTGGGTTGTCTGCTGGGCGGATGACTTCTTACTCACATATGGTGAATAATAATTTTCTTATTCGGAAGTATAATGGAACTTTAAGATAGCCTGATCAGTAGGATTAAATAGACTTTGACCTAAAACTGATCATGGATATCATATGAGAGTTCTGCATACATGACAAGGTCATTGGACGATAGCTTGTCACAGGCTTACATAATATGGTATATAATTGGGAGTTCAGTTTCAGGTTTACAGTGGTGTGACTCTAAAATTAGTGATCATATGATTGAGTTGTTCGGTAAAGAATGATGATCATATAGATTTATGGGAGCCCGATTATATATGTCCAATTGGTCCCTCTACTAGCTCCACATAATCCCTTAACGATTGGCAAGTTGATTTGAGTATGCTATTGGCTAGTTGATTATGCATGGATGGTGTTGACATAGGATTAGGATGGTGGACAAGATTCTCTCCAGTTGAATTCAGATTTTGTTTTGGATAATAGAGTACACAATTATTCGAACTCCAAATAAAGTTGCCATGATTTTATTTGAGATTGGATTGGAGTTGTAGAAAATTATCCATGAGAACAAGAATTCGAAATATAACTGTTTGTGGATTTTGAAATTTGAATTTTGAAATTTGAAATTTGAATTTTAAATTTGAAATTTGAATTTGAAATTTAAATATGAATTTTGAATTTGAAATTTGAATTTCAAATTTGAAATTTGAAATTTGAATTTGAATTTTGAATTTTGAAATTTGAAATTTGAATTTCAAATTTTGAATCATAGTCCAAGTGGAATTCGAATTCTTTGTGGATAATTCCACAAGGCTAGAATTTGAATTTGAGTTAGATTATGAAGAGGAAAATCTTGTTTGAATCCTACTTGAATTTTGAATCCAAATCCTAACTAACTTGTTCAAAAATTTTGAGAAAAATCCTCATGGAATTTTTGATTTTTTTGTGGATAAGGTTCAAGGAAAAATTCAAGTTTCAATCCTAGTTGAATTTGGATTCTCTCCTCCCCATTTGTGGCTGAAAATATTGAGAGTATCCCTAAGGAGATTTTTGGTTATTTTGGATAAGGATGAGATAAAATTCAAGCTTTAAAATCCTAGTTGAATTTTGATTCTCCCCCTACTTTTTGTGGCCGAAAATATTCATTGAAAATCCTTATAGATTTTCAGATTTTTGGTTGGTTAATGGGAGATAAAATTCAAGTTAAAATCCAATTTGAATTTTGAACACAAAATCTAGAGAATGGCCAAATTTTTAGTTGGGATTTTGGCTTGAAAATTTCGGATTTTGTGTTGTGGATAAGGGAGAAAATCTTCTCCTAATCCAATTCGAATTCAGAGGATCACCTTGTGACGCCCCGTGCCCTAGGTGGCCCCGACCATCACTGTAAAACTACTGTTTCTTTACTTTTACTTATACTTTTTTGTAATTGAATATTGCTTACTTAAAATATCTTTAATAGGTTACCCTAATTTTAGAAGAAAATTTTTTTTTAGCACACGTATTTACTATTCATATACATGTACTATTAAAAGCAGAATTTAAAACATAATAATAATCTTGCAAACATACTTATACTGTTGATTTTGTAGAATAGTATTTTTGAATAGTATCAATCAGCTGCTATTCAAAAATACTATTCAACTATTACTACTCAAAAATATTGTGTAAGCATTACTGTTCAAAAATACTATTTAACGATTACTATTTAAAAGTACCATTTACTAGTACTGTACTGTTACTGTTCAAAATACTATTTACTTAAACTGTGCGGAAGTTAAACTCGTATGGTGTCCATAACCTCGCCTCACATCCGCCTCCGCCGCCGTCATTGCCCATCGTGGCTTATGCCATGGGACGCTTACCTACAGCATGAACACACTCCGTGAGCTTTATGCCCAGTAAGTACAACATGTTAACCGCAAAACATGTTTAAACATAATACATACTTAAAACGCATAAGCATGCAAGATAGTCACATATAACACTGAACATATACCATGTCATCACATATCATGTCATAGCATACAAACTTTATATACCATATGCATACAGATTACTTCATGTAAAAGCATGTATCTTACTGTAGCTGAAAGCATAGCGAACTAATGCAGACAGTGAACTATGCATGATTCGGTTATGTTCATTTATACTTTAGTACTCTTTTCTTTCTCTTGTCTATTTAGGGCCCATGTGTCAGTATCGTGTGCACGCAGACCAACGGTAACGCCCGAGGTCAACTAATGCCGAAGAGCCATCAACTGATGCTCAACTTTTGGCCTTAACTTTCTTTAACTGGAAACCCCTTCGACTGAAGGAGCCAGTATGGCACACCTATTTATTTCCATATTGTTTAACTGTTCTAGCCATACGCTTCTCTAAGCTATCCCCAATCCTATGCGGTAGGGATCTATGGCTTCTAACTTGTTCTTTCGTCAATCTACTCGATTATGAAACTATATGCTCTTATGTATGCTGTGCAACATCGTGTGCATGTACGGCATACTTAACATACTGCAAAACCATCATTTTAACATCATTTTATTCATGCTGTAGGTGGAGTTATACTTACCTAATTGCAAGCACTTGTATTCGCACCTTTAGAAATTTACAGGTTACTATCTGTCATCAATAACGTCTCTCGTTAATACCTTCTTTAAGTCACCAATACTGTTAGTGACTAAAGTAGATAATTACTTGATACCGATTGCCGTCGGCACTACTTACTCTCTATCTCAAGAGTTAACTTATTTGTATGTGGTTAATTAATTTATGGCCTCATAAATTAACTACCACGTCCTTAGGCTACTTTTGCCTATACTCGTCTTTCATGTGGTACCGGGGTCCCTCGGTACCCTATTGGACTATCTGGGAATTTGGTGTCTAATTTCCGTCACGTTTGATTAACTGTCTTCTTGACAGTTAAATCAACATTCCTCATAATGTTGCTCTGAACACGGTGCTTGACTGATTTATCGATCAGTCAACTGACCGGTTACCTCACGTTTTGGCAACTAGGTAGCCTATCAGGCTACTATGTGTAGGCTTGGTATATTAACCGTTCGGGTTACTTTGCTGGTTTGGGTGTGGTAGCCTACCGGGCTACCTTGCATTATGGTGTAGTAGCCGACTAGGCTACCTCTACCATATCTTACTAAAAATGTCCCTTGTTCTTTGTGAAATTCCTTTGAAAACTTTGTTCAAATCTAGAAATTCTTACAAAAGGATTTTTCATTTTGAAAGGGGTATGGTGTCCCCACATTTTTTTGAAAGCAAAGTGTTTGAAATGGTTTGAAAGGGGTATGGTGTCCCCACATTTTTGAAAATGAGTCTCACCTCGCCCCGTTGGAGGATGAGGGTGTTTTTGTTGAAATCATTTCTAAGTCATTTAAAGGGAACACATTGTAAATGTGCTAAAAAAATGTGGTGTTGGACCACTTTTGAAAATAATTTGAAACTTGTTCGAAATGACTTTGTTTGAGAAATCGGCGTTCATGAAACTTTTTATCCTCGACAAAATGAACAATTCTTGTGTTCATTTTGGAGCCTAATTCTAACTCTAACGGCTCCTAAATTCATCAAACCCGTGGCCTTTGTGCCTAGTTTTTATAAAAGTTCCAGTTTTATGCACTTTTGAAAACAGGTCTGTTTGGGGCCCGAAACGGCCGAATTTTTGAAACCCGCATCTATCAGTTTCAAGGTTTCGTCGAGATCTAAAACTTTTGTGTTTTGACCAAATTCTGTTTTGGCCTCTAAAAGGGTCATTTTATATAAATCTGAGACTGTTCATTTGGTCCGGATTTGTTACTCCCAGTTTTGGACACTGAACCAAAACTAGCTGAAAAGCCTATCGTAGGTTCATTTTTGGCCAATGGCTATTTGATGCAAAAACGCCCGTATCGAAATTTCCTTAAAACTTTATGTTTTACCAAATCCCAGATTCGGAACCTAAGTAGGTCAAACTGGCCAAAATCTGTGGCTGATCTTGGGGATAGATTTTGTGTCCAGCCACCCTCTACACACTGATGCACACACATATCTCAAACCACTTGTAAACTAAAGTAAACACAATAACAACCACAAAAACTTTAAAAACTGAAAGCTAAGGGCTCAAATAACTTATTACAACCCATGTGCATAACCAAATACATATAAATCTCCTTTGATCAAAAACTTAAAAACAACTAACCACAAAAGACGGGGGTTTTTCAGTTTATACCTTAGAGTGCTTTGATCCAAGCACAACCAGGCCAAGGGTGGCTGTTAAGGCTCCATAGAAAACAAAGAGGGTTGAGGGATCATTTGTGCTAGAATGAGAACACAAGGAAAACAAAATGTTTCTCTTAATATCTAGCCAAGATGAAAAATTACACCATAGAAAAAATTTCGGTTCTAGGGTCTTACCGAAACTACCTTGGAAGAGTGCACCTCTAACAACTTGTGTGGCCAAGCTTTTGTGTGAAAGTTATGTGAAATATGGGTGGTTTAGAGGCTGAAGAGGGGTCGGATTTTCTGAAGAGAAAGGGGAGAGAAAGCTGTATTTTCCTTGAGAGTTTTTGTGAGTAAATGGGAAAAGGGAAACCTAAGGGTGGTTGCACCTTTTTATAGGCAACTCTAAGCAACTTTGCTTAACTCTAAGCCCTCTTAATTAAGCCATAATTTAGCTCAATTGGGGGACAAAAATCTGTGCTGCAGCCCTTGAAATTTCGGAGCCATGATGGAGGGTGAAAGGGAGCAAGTTTGCATTAATTGTCATGGTCCTCTTGTCCTTAAAACCCCATTTTTTTTAATCTAAAAACTCCAACACATCCCTTGATTTAAGGGATCACTTTCAGCTGTTTTTGTAGCTGGGTTTGCAGCTATTTTCCTAACCAAAGGGGGCATGGTTTGGTTGGGGTAAAAGTCCAACCGAATCGGTTCTGTGCAGTCTGGTTTTCTATTGTGTTTTTCAGTCCTTTCTCGGCAGTGTTCTAATTTTTCTGAATCTGATTTTTGTACTGACGATTTCTAATTGTTTTATACTGTCTAAGAGCCAATTCTATGCCAAATAACTATTCATTTCCTATACTGCGGTAGTATCTACACTGTGTTGTCCTTTCACAGGCAAACCGAGGCGTTCCTAGGTGAAATTTCAGACACAGTATCTCTTGACTAATTCGGACGTTCTGATTTCAAATTTATTAGTCATATGTCCATCTGAGGTCGTCTGGACCAGTTTTCAGGATCTGTGGGGTCCCACCTCAAAAAACATGTCAGGTGTCCGTTTGACTAATTTAGGCGTCCTGAGTCTAGATATATCAGTTTTAAGTCAAACTAAGGCCGTTTTTGCTAGTAACTTGACACTGCGTCTTGCACTATTCACAATTCACTATTCATTATTCACTATTCATGATTCACTGTTCTCTGTTCTAACTGACTAGTCCGAGTGTTCTGACTCTGATTTTGTCAGTCTCTGGGTGAGAAGAGGTCATCCGGACCGTTTTCTCGATACTGTACCCTACTAGGGAGATTCTCGTTGTTGTGCTCAGACGTTTGGTCTGAGTATTTCAGTGATCTGCTCACCAGTCTTGTGTCAAGAAATGGTCATCCGGACCAGTTTCATGACACTGCGTATCTTATACTCTTATACACATAGCAGGGTAGACCGGGTTCTCTACCGGTTACCCCTTTTCACTGTATGAATAGTAATAAATAGTACTGCACTTGTTTAGTCTATTCAATTGAAATTTATGCTACATTTATCAACTTAATTACTCATTTCATAGTAATTAGGTTTCACGCATTACGAGAGTCTTCAAATTGGCTCTCTGTTCAGTACACGACCTTCTACAAGGGTTCTAACACGGGCGTGTATGGCTTGAGCACAGGCGTGTACTAGTTGGGCTTTCTCAACACGACCGTGTCTTGGACCATGCTCACTTTACCCGAGTGGTACACGGCCACTTACACAGCCATGTACCTGACCATATAAAACTACATGGCCATGTTAACTCACACGGCCTCTCTCATAAAACAATCTGATCAGTACACGGTTTCTTACACGACCGTGTACCTGACCGTGTTTGATGTATTTGGACTAAAAATGCATCAAATTATTCCTTAGCTTCTCATTGAATAATTTGCTGAGTTACAGGGACGGGGTGGTCCTTACAACCTACCCCCCTTACAAAATTTTCGTCCTCGAAAATTAGAATAAATCCGGGAAGTCTCTCTTCATGTCCTCTTCCCTTTCCCATGTGGCTTCTTTTATGTTGTGATTCCGCCACAGCACTTTCACAAGCGGGATCACTTTATTCCTGAGGACTTTGCTCTCCTTAGCTAAAATCTGCACTGGTCTTTCCTCATATGTCAGGTCCGTGTGTACTTTAACAGGCTCTTGACTCAGTATGTGGGAACTGTCAGGCACGTATTTCTTCAGCATCGAGATGTGGAAAACGTTATGCACGATTGCTAACTCGGGAGGGAGCGCTATGTGGCGGCCCGCCCCTCATAGAGATCATACAATGCTATTACAGTTGAGCTTTATCACTAACTGCGATAGATTGTACTCTCATGGGTCGCCGGCTTATCTCTCTTTCTTTTTAAATCATGATGTTTTTGGGAAAATTTTTTTTTTCTTTAAACATCATGTAAAACAATTCTCACTATTTCCTTTGTTGGCAAGTACCAAGCAATTTACATATTACAGTACTTTCGTAAATATATAATATTACAAAAGACTGTTTTTTTTTTTCCTTCCTTTTTTTATCTCTCAGCGGAAAGACTTTGGCAGGACCATATCCCTCGCCCAGTTATCCCATTTGACACGCGCCATCCCGTCCGTATCCAGTCAAACAAGCTACTGAGCTGGTCGCTTACCTGCAACATTAGCAAAAATGGCGAGCTACAGGCACAGTAAGTTCAAACATGCAAGAAATAAAATTTCTATGAATAGTACTATTCATCATAAATAGTATCTTTGACCACTATTCATATGTAAATAGTAACTTTGACTACTATTCATACGTGAATAGTAACTTTGACCACAACACAGTGTCACAACAGTACATCTACCGCGATGTTAGTACTCTCACTAAACTGTCTTATGCTCAATTATGGCATAGTTTCAGTTTTAGGTAATTATCTTGCTTATGTTCTGGTTTTGAGCTCAGGTTGGCAGTACTATTTAAGTGCGCATGACTGGGAGCGGTACATTAGTGCTGACCTCCACAGCCTTAATCTCATAGCCCCGAAGGCAAAATTGTACATGACTGGGAGCGGTACATCAGTGCTGACCTCCACAGCCTTAATCTCATAGCCCCGAAGGCAAATAGTACCTCCCTGTACGGAAGGCTGGTACGCCAGAAAGTGGTTTCATTACCGACTTTTTAAATTTCTAACTCGGTGACTTCAAATTGTCCCGTGGCTAGGAATGGTTCACATTTTAATTTTTAGGGGAGTGAGTTTCATTAACCTCGCTCTAGTACCTGAAGCACAATTAACAATGTGTCCATTCTCAATAGTGCCCGTAGCACATTACGTCTCTCTCTCTACTCTATAATAGTGCCCGTAGCACATATGTACCTAACTTATAGTTAGTACATCAAAGTTAGCAACAATAATGCTATATATTGCAGACAGGTAAATGTCTGAACTTACCTTATCGGTCTCTTCCCTCTTTCTCTCTTGGATCTTTGATCGCCCTCCTTGTAGGTCGATTTTTGGATCCTACAGACAAAACCTTGTCTGTTAATTTTTATTTCCATTTATAACTTTTATTTTTCATTTAAAAGCTTAAATAAAACCTATTTATAACTTTTTAGGCTTTATTTATCATTTTCCCTATTTTTTCTCAACTTTTACAAAATTACAATTTTGCCCCTGTATTTTGGCAAAATTACGATTTTGCCCCTATATTTTGGCAAAATTACAATTTTTCCCCTGACGGAAATTTTTCCGATCCAGACTGCATTTTTGGCTCTCAGGAACTTTTCTGACTCTTTTCTAATCATTACCGGTTTCGTTTCTATTTTATTTTCACTTTTCACTTTCCCGACCCTCGGGAAGCACTATTCCGACCCCTACGTCGGTTTAGCGATTTTTTATCGTTTCGGAGCCTCAAATGGACGTTTTGCTAGTATTTAAAACGTTCAACTAGACATTCCCGACCTAGGTCTCCGAGGTTCGGATTTTCCGTTCCCGACTCGAACCTTTATTTCATTTCCAAAAACGCCCCCCCTCGGGGTCGGTTTTTTTTCAATTTCACTCGCGTTTTAAATTTTTAAGGGACGGGTTACTATTCACGAACCACCCCTTAGGTTTTCCTTATTCAAATTTCCGTTAGGGACTCGGGTTTCCGACCCGACCCTAAACTTTTTATTTTTATTTCCATTTTACCCCAAATGCTGTTTTCGAAATTTCGTCAGCATTTCGGCGTAATTTTAAGGCTTCCGGCGTTAGGTACGCCTCGAACCATATGTACCTGCCACGTACTATACTACAAGCCTATTTTATGTAAAAGTTTTCCAAACTTTTACATAAAAGCTCACAAATTTCCAATTTCACATTTTGACCCACATTACAAAATTTTTTTCTCAATTTTGTCCATAGTTTTGGTTTCGGTTTTCACAACCAAATCGAACCAAAATTTCTCAAACTTTTCAACCGCTTTTTAGGCTATTCAATGCCATTTTTTTAACACATTTTCAAGCCCATTTTCAATGCATTTTCAACCAAATTCTTAGGGTTTTAAGCACTTATAACCCACGGCCAATGAATGAAAATCCTGCTCAACATTTTTGTTTCATGCTTTCAATTATAAATTCATCATTTACATATTAAAATGCATGATTTCAACTAACCAAACATCACATAAAACCATGCAAATTTTTCTTCCAAACCCTTAGAATTCCCACAGCCACATTATGTAAATGCACACCAAATTTTTTTTTCAAGCTTTTTACAATGCAATTCCAGCTTTATTCTTCACAAAATTTAACTTGGAAGCAAGTTAACAATTACACCACAAAATTTTCTCATTGTTTACTTAAGGTAACCCACGGATTTACCCTTGAAAAACCAACAAAATTTCAGTTTTTCTTTAAACCAATTGTATGGTTTTCTTCCTTATTACACCCTTAACAAAACCCAAGCATCAAACCATGGAAAAATAACCAAAAATTTTCCATCTTTTTCCCACTATTCACCCACGGTTTTCTTGAAGAAAAACCATGAAAAAGTTAAGTGCAAAGGGAGTTACCTTGGACAATTGCTTCCTTTGCCTTCAAGGAATGCTTTGGCACACTTTTTGTGAAGAAAAATTGAAGAGATATCTTGGTTTCTCTTTGGGTTGCTCACGTACACCATGGAAGAACACTTAGCATTTTTTTCTCTTGGTTTTTGGCATGAAAATGTGTCTCGGCCTCTTTGTCACTAAAGTTGCCGACTTAAGCAACTAATAGCCAATTAATTTGGCCATTAACCAATAAGAATTAAATATCTTTCAACACCATTTCTTTCCATAATTTTCAAAAATTAAAAATGGTGAATTTTGGCCAAATCTTGGCCTTTAGATCAAAAAGTAAATGGATCATGGCCATTAATGCTATCAACCACCATTTTCTTTCCATTTAATAAATGGATTTATGATGTCATAATTGCTAAAGTAAAAGTTGACTTTGACTTTTACTATTCATATTAATTCGACTACTTTTTGACCGATACCGGTTCGAGCCGAAATTTTCCTGAAATCGCCCCGGCGTGTTCCTGAGGTCTCCTGTGCAGTCGGATCAATTTAAATTGCTTCCGTTTGATCAAAATTAATCCCGGAAGTTTCCGTCTTTTATTGTCCCGGTTAGGGTTTTCAATACCGGTTTTGACACCGTTTCACCCGTTTCAACTCAGTGAATTTTTCCAACACTGAATTCTTACTCGTCAGTATTGTTAGAACATTTTCATATATTCTAAACAATATAAATACATTTATTTCACTCTTTAAATAGTATAAATTGTTATATACATACATTTGTATATTTTCATCCGAGAATTGCCTGAATTTCCCGGTTGTCACATTCACCCCTTCTTATAAAATTTTCGTCCTCGAAAATTAGCACAAGTGGGGGTATAAACTCCTCATCTCGTCTTCTCGTTCCCACGTAGCTTCTTCAATGTTGTGATTTTTCCACAGAATCTTTACTAGTGGGATTGTCTTATTCCTTAGTACTTTCTCTTCACGAGCTAGTACTCGAATAGGTTGTTCCTCGTATGTCAAATCCTCATGGATTTGAATAGGCTCATGCTTCAACACATGGGACGGATCTGGTATATACTTTCTCAGCATTGACACATGAAATACATTATGCACTGCCGACAATTCTGGAGGTAACGCTAATTTGTAAGTGACCTTTCCAATGCGTTCGATAATTTCATAAGGTCCAATATATCTTAGACTTAGTTTCCCCTTCTTACCGAAACGCATAATCCCCTTCATGGGAGATACTTTGAGAAACACGAAGTCTCCTTCATCAAACTCTAAGGATCTCCGCCTCTTGTCCGCATAACTCTTTTGTCGGCTTTGCGCAATTTTCATTTGACGCTGAATTCTAGCAACTGCATCGGAAGTCTCTTTTATGAAATCCGTCCTATGCAACTGCTTCTCTCGCAAATCATACCAGTGTAATGGTGATCTGCATTTCCGTCCATACAAAGCCTCATAAGGTGCCATGCCTATAGAAGCTTGGTAACTATTATTGTACGAGAATTCAATCAATGGTAACTTCTCGTTCCAATTTCCCACAAAATCCATAACACAAGCTCGAAGCATGTCCTCTAACGTCTGAATTGTCTGCTCCGACTGTCCATCTGTTTGCGGATGAAAAGCCGTACTGAGTCTCAGTTCAGTGCCCATGGCCTCTTGCACACACTTCTAGAAATTCGAAGTGAACCGTGCATCTCGATCTGATACAATGGATTTTGGTACTCCATGTAGTCTGACGACATGAGTTACGTACAGCTGAGCAAACTTTTCCAATGAAAAGGTCATCTTGATAGCTATAAATCGTGCCGTCTTGGTCAGTCTATCCACAATAACCCAAATGGCATCGTAACCTTCTCGGGTTTTTGGGAGTCCTACTACAAAATCCATCGTAATATGTTCCCATTTCCATTCAGGAATCTCCAACGGTTCCAATCTTCCTGCTGGATGTTTATGTTCCGCTTTGATTCTCTGACAAGTCATGCATCTGCTCACGAATTTCGCTATATCGTTCTTCATCCCTTTCCACTAGAACTGTAACTTCAAGTCCTGATACATCTTGCTTGCTCCGGGATGAACCGAATAGGGTGTCTCATGGGCTTCTGACATGATCCGTCTTCTAAGTTCTTCATCAGCTGGAACATTTGTCCTTCCTTGATAAAGGATCATTCCATCCTTGGAAATTCCTTCTTGAGAACTTGTCATTGTTGGATCTCGCCTCTGAGCTTCCTTTATATCCTCAAATAGCGATGATTCCACTTGGAGTGCAGCTAGTCTTCCAGATATCAGCTCCAAGTTTAATGAATTTATCTCTTGCTGCAATGGCTTCGGAAGCCTGTTTATTGGTAGCTGGTGCGATATGGTAGACTTTCTACTTAAAGCATCCGCTACACGGTTGGCCTTCCCTGGATGGTAAAGGATTTCACAATCATAATTCTTCACTAGTTCCAACCATCGTCTTTGTCGCATATTGAGTTCCTTTTGCGTGAAGAAATACTTCAAGTTTTGGTGATCAGTGAAAATCTGACATTGAGCTCCATAGAGATAGTGTCACCAAATTTTAAGTGCAAACACTACTGCGGAAAGTTCAAGGTCATGCGTAGGGTAATTCCTTTCATGCTCCTTTAATTGACGGGAAGCATAGGCAATCACCTTACCGCTTTGCATCAGGACTGCTCCCAATCCTATTTTAGATGCATCACTGTAGATCACAAACTTCTCCCCTTCAGTGGGAAGCGTAAGGATTGGTGCGCTTGTCAGTTGTCTCTTTAATTCCTAGAAGCTTCTTTCGCATTCCATAGTCCACTCGTACTTCCTTTCTTTGCGTGTAAGAGCAGTAAGAGGTGCAGCTAAACGCGTAAATCCCTCTATAAATCGTCGATAATAACCAGCTAATCCCAAGAAACTGTGTATTTCTGTCACACTCTTGGGTGCAGGCCACTGGTTAATTGCCTCTACCTTCGTCGGATCTACAGCAATACCTTCCTGGGATACAACATGTCCAAGGAAATGTACTCTGTCTAGCCAAAATTCGCATTTTGAGAATTTGGCATATAGTTGATGCTTGCCTATCGTATTCAACACGATCCTCAGATGCTCCTTGTGCTCCTCATGAGTCTTCGAGTATATAAGAATGTCATCAATGAATACAATGACAAACTTATCCAAATACTCTTTAAAAATTCTGTTCATCAAATCCATGAACGCTACCGGCGCATTTGTTAATCCAAATGGCATCACAAGAAACTCGTAGTGACCATAACGAGTCCTAAACGCCGTCTTAGGAATATTACTTTCTTTAATTCTCAGCTGGTGATATCCTGATCGTAAGTCGATCTTGGAAAATACTGCTGCGCCTTTTAACTGGTCGAATAGGTCATCAATTCTAGGTAACGGATACCTATTCTTGATCGTGACCTTATTCAACTCCCGATAATCAATGCATAAACGGAATGTTCCATCCTTTTTCTTGACGAATAGTACAGGTGCACCCCATGGAGAAAAACTCGGCCTGATGAATCCTTTATCCAAAAGCTCCTTTAATTGTACCTGCAGCTCCTTTAACTCCACTGGAGCCATGCGGTATGGTGCTTTGGAAATAGGTGCCGTTCCAGGCATCAACTCAATTTCGAACGAGATTTCTCTCTCTGGAGGTATCCCTAGTAATTCTTCCGGAAATACGTCAAGAAACTCATTAACAACGGGAACGTCTTCAGGTCGAATCTTCTGTTCCTCTGTAGTGTCCACCACATACGCCAGATATCCCATACAACCACTGGCTATCAGCTTGCTTGCTCTCAGCGAACTGATCATCGTCTTCCCGGGTTTTCGAGAAGTGTCAACATATTTGAAACTCTCCTCTTCCTCGGGTTGGAATACTATCTTTCGATTTCGGCAGTCGATCGTAGCTCGGTATTTCCCTAGGAAATCCATGCCTAGAATCACATCGTAATCCGCGATCTTCATCACGATCAACTCCGCATATAGTTCCCTATTTGCCACATATACTGGTACATGAGGTAGCCAGTATTTGGACAACAATACTTCCCCAGAGGGTAAAGCTGTCTTAAACACCCTTCCCATATATTCCTTAGGAAGTCCTATCTTGTCAGCAAATGCATAGGAAACAAAAGAATGCGTAGCGCCGGAATCGAATAGTACAGAGGCTACATGACTAGTGACAGGAAGCTGACCTGTCACCACGTTCGATGTTCCTGCCTCTACATCCTCTTTGCTGTAGGCCATCACACGAGCATCGGAACGTGGTATACGCTCCTGGCGTTGCGGCCTTACTGGTGACTCTTCAACTCTGGCTTGAAGGGAATGAGCTTGTGGGCGTGTCTGGTGTTGTTGGGAAGTGCCTTGTCCACTCTGCCTATTTGGACAGTTTCTGGCATAATGGCCTTCCTTTCCACATTCATAGCAAACAAGTGGCCCAAATCTGCATTGCCCAGAATGTCTTTTCCCGCATGTAGGACAATTTTGTACATTGGATTCTGCATTACTAGCTGTTCTGCGCTGCTGGTTTCGATTATTTCCCTGGCGATTTCCAGAAAAATTGCCTTTTCTCTTATTTTGCTGGGATCCTTGATTATTGCCCTGGCTTGGTTTAGCATTCTGACTAGGCTTGCTTGATTGACCAGCTTGTGTAGACTTCGCCAAAGCCCTCTCCTTCTTCTTGGCCTCCCAGTGTTTTTCTCTTTCCTCTTTCTGTCGGGCTACGTGGAACTCAGCTCTGATGGCCCGACTCACACAATCTGCTATAGAAGTAGGCGGTACTTGTCCAGTATCTACCAATGCAGCAATTTCTAGCCTGAACATCCCGATCATTTTCTGTATTTTCTCCCTCTCAGTAGGGACTACATAGGGACATAAATGGGATAACTGGTCGAACTTTCGGCAAACTTCGCTTACCGACATATTTCCTTGTGCCAATTCTGAGAACTCTTTCTGTTGTTGTCTCAGAGATGCAGGGTCGTAATATTTCTGGTTAAATTCTTCCAGAAATTCCGCCCAACTCATGGTAGACACGTCTCTTCTCATTCGTACGGTGTCCCACCAAAAACGAGCATCTTTTCTCAGCACAAAAGACGCACATGCAACCTTCTCCCTGTCGGTTAGGTTCATAAATTCCATGATCACTTGCAAGGATGACAACCAGTCTTCAGCCTCTAGAGGATTTGTAGACCCTTCGAATTCTGGCGGCCTCATACGCCTGAATCTTTCATAGAGGGGTTCCAGATTTAAAACCGGTTGCTATTCAGGAACTCTCTCATTTACAGCAGCTGGAGGGATAACCGGATCTACCTTAGCTTCCTGTTCTACTTGGGTACCCTTAGAGTCTTGTCTCTATTCTAGCTCCTCTACCCGTCGCCTCAGATTAGCATTTTCTTACATCTGAGCTTCTAACAGGGCTTGTATCTGATCCAATCTCTCCATAACATTAGGACGTCGCTCTCATCCCTCTGGTTGATTACGTAAATCCACCATCTTGCCTATTGTCCTATTATGGCACAATAATTCACCGTTAGCTTTTCCATAACCACGTTCGGAAAATCATATCAATTCACGAAATTTAGGGTACTGTAAAGCCACATCATCGTAACACATCATCGTATAACATATAATCATTTTGGTATTTCATTCATAACAAAACATTTATATGTCATACATAATCATCACCAGTCATATATACATCGGCCACTTTATACATCTTGGCCACAAGTTTATACAAAAGAGCTTTTCTCTAATAGCTACTTATGTACATGTATGTATCTACTGGTCACGCATCCCCTGTGTCTGGGACTAGAGGATATTCTTCTGGATCCTCATCGTCATCGGGATCATCTGAATCGTCACCGCCCCTAGGCAATGCTCCCTGTCCCGAGTCATCACCTCTTCGTGGTCTAGACGGTCCAGCCTCATGATCATTCATCATTCTTCTCGGTCCGAAGATGCGTGCAAACATCTCATCTTGACCCAGTGTCTCTCGTCGACTCTGTGTCAAATGCTCGATCAGAATCTTTCTCTCAATCGTCCTGATCGTCACCACAAACTCTTGGAGTGTCGGAGGAAATAGCTTGATTACCCTCTGTCTCAACTCCAAGGGTAAACCTCTCCAAAACAGCTCACAACAGTTTGCTTCAGTGAGGTTGGGCAACAGACATCTTCTCCTAATGGTCTCCTCAAATCGTGCTGCGTAAGACATCACCGTCTCACCAGACAGCATGACCATCCTCTCAGTCTGGAGAATGTCGTCCCTAACCTCATCAAATCCGGGATACACGGGTGTATCAGCCTCTCGTGTCTCTGGAGGTGCTGGAGCAGGTGTCGGATCCCTAGACAGAAACTGATCAGCCAATCGCTGACAGAACTCAGCCCAACTGAATCCTAATAAAATCTCCTGATCGCAATACTGCCAAAATACTCGAGCATCTCCCTGAAACATACTGACGGCCAGCTGGATCCACATATCTCGATCGATGTCGCATATCACCATAATCCTCTAGATGGCATGGAGCCAGTCCTTTGCCTTCATCGACTATCGTCCACCGTCAAACATAGGAGGACTGCTAGCTCGAAATGCCTGTACTGCCCGAGCCGAAACTCTTACCCCAATATGTTGGCGTCCGCCAACAACTGGAATGTCCACTACTACAGGTGGATGAACTATCGGTCGTGGCTGTACAACATCTACTGGCACTGGTGCTGATGCTGGTACTGGTACTGGTACCGGAGGTCTCTCGGGCACCGGAGGTCTAATTAACGGTTGTTGGGACATAGACGGCCTCACAATAGGTCTCGTCCATACCCGTAATACTCCTCTCGGTCGAGGTAGCGGTGGTCTCACATAAGGGGGTCTGGTCATCTTGCTACCTATAAGATAATTATTTTCATATAAGAAAATAATTAACTAAACTTAAGTAAACTACTTACTTGGATAGCGGTACAGGATGCGCGAAGTGTCAAATCAGGATATGGTCACACTGCTCTGAGATACCAACTATGACTGTAGTTGGTAATCCAAACTAGATCCATTGTAATTCGGCTCTGATACCAACTGTGACGGCAGTTGGTATTATAAACTAGACCAATCTCAAACTTGGCTCTGATACCAACTATGGCAGCAGTTGGTATTCTAAACTACACCAATCGCAAACCTTGCTCTGATACCAACTGTGGCGGCCCGCCCCTCATAGAGATCATACAATGCTATTACAGTTGAGCTTTATCACTAACTGTGATAGATTGTACTCTCATGGGTCGCCGGCTTATCTCTCTTTCTTTTTAAATCATGACTTTTTTGGGAAAATTTTTTTTTCTTTAAACATCATGTAAAACAATTCCCACTATTTACTTTGCTGGCAAGTACCAAGCAATTTACATATTACAGTACTTTCGTAAATATATAATATTACAAAAGACTGTTTTTTTTTCCTTCCTTCTTTTATCGCTCAGCGGAAAGACTCTGGCAGGATCATATCCCTCGCCCAGTTATCCCATTTGACACGCGCCATCCCGTCCACATCCAGTCAAACAAGCTATTGAGCTGGTCGCTTACCTGCAACATTAGCAAAAATGGTGAGCTACAGGCTCAGTAAGTTCAAACGTGCAAGAAATAAAATTTCTATAAATAGTACTATTCATCATGAATAGTATCTTTGACTACTATTCATATGTAAATAGTAACTTTGACTACTATTCATATGTGAATAGTTACTTTGACCACAACACAGTGTCACAACAGTACATCTACCGCGATGTTAGTACTCTCACTAAACTGTCTTATGCTCAATTATGGCATAGTTTTAGTTTTAGGTAATTATCTTGCTTATGTTCTGGTTTTGAGCTCAGGTTGGCAGTACTATTTAAGTGCGCATGACTGGGAGCGGTACATTAGTGCTGACCTCCATAGCCTTAATCTCATAGCCCCGAAGGAAAAATTGTACATAACTGGGAGCGGTACATCGGTGCTGACCTCCACAGCCTTAATCTCATAGCCCCGAAGGTAAATAGTACCTCCCTGTACGGAAGGCTGGTACGCCAGAAAGTGGTTTCATTACCGACTTTTTAAATTTCTAACCCGGTGACTTCAAATTGTCCTGTGGCTAGGAATGGTTCACATTTTAATTTTTAGGGGAGTGAGTTTCATTAACCTCGCTCTAGTGCCCGAAGCATAATTAACAATGTGTCCATTCTCAATAGTGCCCGTAGTACATTACGTCTCTCTCTCTACTCTATAATAGTGCCCGTAGCACATATGTACCTAACTTATAGTTAGTACATCAAAGTTAGCAACAATAATGCTATATGTTGCAGACAGGTAAATGTCTGAACTTACCTTATCGGTCTCTTCCCTCTTTCTCTCTTGGATCTTTGATCGCCTTCCTTGTAGGTCGATTTTTAGATCCTACAGACAAAATCTTGTCTGTTAATTTTTATTTCTATTTATAGCTTTTATTTTTCATTTAAAAGCTTAAATAAAACCTATTTATAACTTTTTAGGCTTTATTTATTATTTTCCCCATTTTTTCTCAACTTTTACAAAATTACAATTTTACCCCTGTATTTTGGTAAAATTACGATTTTACCCCTATATTTTGGCAAAATTACAATTTTGCCCCTAACGGAAATTTTCCCGATCCAGACTGCATTTTTGGCTTTCAGGAACTTTTCTGACTCTTTTCTAATCATTACTGGTTTCGTTTCTATTTTATTTTCACTTTTCACTTTCCCGACCCTCGGGAAGCACTATTCCGACCCCTACGTCGGTTTAGCGATTTTTTATCGTTTCGGAGCCTCAAATGGACGTTTCGCTAGTATTTAAAACGTTCATCTAGACATTCCCAACCTAGGTTTCCGAGGTTCGGATTTTCCGTTCCTGACTCGGACCTTTATTTCATTTCCAAAAACGCCCCCCCCTCTGGGTCGGTTTTTTTTTTCAATTTCACTCGCGTTTTAAATTTTTAAGGGGCCGGATTACTATTCACGAACCACCCCTTAGGTTTTCCTTATTCAAATTTCCGTTAGGGACTCGGGTTTTCGAAATTTCGGCAGCATTTCGGCGTAATTTTAAGGCTTCCGGCGTTAGGTACGCCTTGAACCATATGTACCTGCCACGTACTATACCACAAGCCTATTTTATGTAAAAGTTTTCCAAACTTTTACATAAAAGCTCACAAATTTCCAATTTCACATTTTGACCCACATTACAAAATTTTTTTCTCAATTTTGTCCATAGTTTTGGTTTCGGTTTTCACAACCAAATGAACCAAAATTTCTCAAACTTTTCAACCGCTTTTTAGGCTATTCAATGCCATTTTTTAAGCACATTTTCAAGCCCATTTTCAATGCATTTTCAACCAAATTCTTAGGGTTTTTAAGCACTTATAACCCACGGCCAATGAATGAAAATCCTGCTCAACATTTTTGTTTCATGCTTTCAATTATAAATTCATCATTTACATATTAAAATGCATGATTTCAACTAACCAAACATCACATAAAACCATGCAAATTTTTCTTCCAAACCCTTAGAATTCCCACGGCCACATTATGTAAATGCACACCAAAATTTTTTTTCAAGCTTTTTACAATGCAATTCAAGCTTTATTCTTCACAAAATTTAACTTGGAAGCAAGTTAACAATTAAACCACAAAATTTTCTCATTGTTTACTTAAGGTAACCCACGGATTTACCCTTGAAAAACTAACAAAAGTTCAGTTTTTCTTTAAACCAATTGCATGGTTTTCTTCCTTATTACACCCTTAACAAAACCCAAGCATCAAACCATGGAAAAATAACCAAAAATTTTCCATCTTTTTCCCACTATTCACCCACGTTTTCTTGAAGAAAAACCATAAAAAAGTTAAGTGCAAAGGGAGTTACCTTGGTCAATTGCTTCCTTTGCCTTCAAGGAATGCTTTGGCACACTTTTTATGAAGAAAAATTGAAGAGATATCTTGGTTTCTCTTTGGGTTGCTCACGTACACCATGGAAGAACACTTAGCATTTTTTTCTCTTGGTTTTTGGCATGAAAATGTGTGTCGGCCTCTTTGTCACTAAAGTTGCCGACTTAAGCAACCAAAAGCCAATTAATTTGGCCATTAACCAATAAGAATTAAACATCTTTCAACACCATTTCTTTCCATAATTTTCAAAAATTAAAAATGGTGAATTTTGGCCAAATCTTGGCCTTTAGATCAAAAAGTAAATGGATCATGGCCATTAATGCTACCAACCACCATTTTCTTTCCATTTAATAAATGGATTTATTATGTCATAATTGCTAAAGTAAAAGTTGACTTTGAGTTTTACTATTCACATTAATTCGACTACTTTTTGACCGATACCGGTTCGAGCCGAAATTTTCCTGAAATCGCCCCGGTGTGTTCCTGAGGTCTCCTGTGCAGTCGGATCAATTTAAATTGCTTCCGTTTGATCAAAATTAATCCCGGAAGTTTCCGTCTTTTATTGTCCCGGTTACGGTTTTCAATGCCGATTTTGACACCGTTTCACCCGTTTCAACTCAGTGAATTTTTCCAACACTGAATTCTTACTCGTCAGTATTGTTAGAACATTTTCATATATTCTAAACAATATAAATACATTTATTTCACTCTTTAAATAGTACAAATTATTATATACATACATTTGTACATTTTCATCCGAGAATTGCCTGAATTTCCCGGTTGTCACACGCTAACCTATAGGCTACCTTCCCAATTCTCTCGAGGATCTCGAAGGGTCCTATATATAGAGGGCTGAGCTTCCCTTTCTTCCCAAAGCGCATCACCCCTTTCATGGGTGCCACCTTGAGGAAAACTGGATCTCCTTCCTCAAACTTGAGAGGTCTGCGTCGTTTATCGGCGTAACTCTTCTGACGACTATGAGCTATCTCCAGTCTCTCCCATATAATCTTCACGTCTTCTGTTGTACTTTTGACGAAGTCCGTGCTAGTGAGCTGTTTCTCTCCAGTCTCATGCCAGTGGACCGGAGATCTACATTTCCTTCCATAGAGTGCTTCGTATGGTGCCATTTCGATCGAGGAATGGTAGCTGTTGTTGTACGAGAACTCTATTAGCGGCAGCTTTTGGTCCCAATTCCCCTTGAAGCCTAGGGCACACACTCTCAACATATCTTCCAACGTTTGTATTGTCCTTTCTGACTGACCGTCGGTTTGAGGGTGGAAAGCTATGCTGAACTTCAACTTAGTCCCCATTGAAGCTTGGACGCTTTGCCAAAACCTTGAAGTGAAGCGCCCATCACGATCTGAAATTATTGACTTAGGTACACCATGCAGTCTTACTATCTGGGCCACGTACATTTCTGCTAGCCTCTCCACTGAGTAGCTCAACTTCGTGGCTAAGAATCGAGCTGATTTCGTCAGTCGGTCCACAATTACCCAGATGGCGTCGTTTGCACTGGATGTTCTGGGCAGTCCGACCACGAAGTCCATTGTAATTTGTTCCCATTTCCACTCAGGAAGCTCGATTTTCTACAGTTCTCCTCCAGGTCGTTGATGTTCTACTTTAATTTTTTGACATGTACGGCACTTTGTGACAAATTCAGCGACGTCACCCTTCATCTTAGGCCACCAAAAACTATCTTTCAAGTCTTTGTATAGCTTGTTTACCCCTGGATGAACTGAGTATGGTGTGTCATGGGCTTCTAAAAGGATCCTTTTCCTGAGTTCTTCATCCTTCGGAACGCACACTCTATCTCTAAAATAGAGTATGCCATCCTTAGAGACTTGGAATTCTGACTTTCAGTCCTCCATTGCCTCCTTTTTGTGCTTCTTCAGGGTTAAATTGAGGTCTTGGCCAGCCTTGATTTCTTCTAGGAGTGTTGATTGGAGGGTAATTTCAGACAACTTCCCTGTTAGAATCTCGATTTCACCGTTACATAGCTCCTTCGGTAGGGCTTTTGGCAAGGCATTGATAGCCATAAGCGATGAAGAGTACTTCCTATTGAGTGCATCGGCCACCTTGTTGGCTTTCCCTGGGTGATACAGGATCTCACAGTCGTAATCCTTCACCAATTCTAGCCATCTTCGCTGCCTCATGTTGAGCTCCTTCTGCATGAAGATGTATTTGAGGCTTTGGTGGTCCGTATAAATCTCGCACTTGACGCCATATAGATAATGCCTCCATATTTTCAGTGCAAACACGACCGTTGCTAGCTCTAGGTCATGAGTCGGATAATTCCTCTCGTGGTTCTTAAGTTGTCACGAGGCATAAGCGACTACTTTCCCATTCTGCATCAATACGGCTCCCAGTCCGGTCATAGATGCATTACTGTAGATTACAAAATTTCCCTGTCTAGCGTCTGGTATAGTCAGGATCGGAGCGCTCATGAGTTTGTGTTTTAGCTCCTGGAAGCTTTTCTCGCATCTATCCGTCCACTCATACTTCTTCTCCTTCTTAGTGAGTGCTGTGAGTGGTGCAGCTAAATTCAAGAACCCTTCTACAAAACATCTGTAATAGCTTGCTAGGCCTAGGAAACTGCAGATCTCCGTTACGTTCTTCAGAGTCGGCCATTCACTGACTGCTTCACTTTCACTGGGTCTACTGATACTCCATCTTTGGAGACCACGTGACCAAGAAAATGGACCTTTTCCAGCCAAAACTCACACTTAGAGAATTTGGTGTATAGCTGGTGCTCCTTTAGCTTGAGTAGAATAGCTTTCAGATGCTCCTCGTGTTCCTCCCTTGTCTTAGAATACACAAGTATGTCATCGATAAACACAATGAAAAACTTGTCTAAGAACTCATTGAACACTCTATTCATCAGATCCATGAAGGCTGTAGGGGCATTCGTTAGCCCGAATGACATAACGAGGAACTCGTAGTGTCCATATCGTGTACGGAAGGCTGTCTTGGGTATGTCTGCACCTCTAATCCGTAGTTGGTGATACCCGGAACGTAGGTCAATTTTTGAGAACATTACAGCATCTTGGAGCTAGTCAAACAGATCGTCGATTCGTGGCAACGGATACTTGTTCTTTATAGTGACCTTGTTCAGCTCCCTGTAATCGATGCACATCCTTAATGTTCCATCCTTCTTCTTCACGAATAAAACTGGTGCTCCCTACGGTGAACAGCTCTGTCGAATGAAGCCCTTGTCCATTAGATCCTTCAACTGGGCCTGGAGTTCCTTTAACTCTGCCGGGGCCATTCTATATGGGGCCTTGGAGATGGGGGCTGATCCTGGTAACAACTCGATCTCGAATGATATCTCTCTTTCTGGCGGAAGTCCTGGCAGATCCTCTGGGAATACTTCTATGAATTCTCTGACCATTGGGACATCTTCAGGCCTTATCTCTGCTTCATGGTTGCTGTCTACCATGTGTGCTAGGAAATCGACGCATCCACTGGATAGAAGTTTGTGAGCCCTCATAGCGGATATTATTATCTTCGGCTGCTTTAACGATAGCCCTTTGTAAATAAACTTCTTGTTCCCGTTCAGCTTGAAGGTAACCTCTCATCTTCGACAGTCTATTATGGCGCTGTACTTAGCGAGGAAGTCCATTCCCATAATTACGTCGTAGTCACACATGTCGATGACGATTAGATCTATACAAAGCTCGTACCCACTGATAACTACTGGTACATGTCTTGCCCAATAGCTAGACAACAAAACTTCCCCGGAGGGAAGGGCAGTTTGGAAAGTTTGCTTCATCTTATCTATGTTTTGACCTAGTTCTCTAGCGAACTTTGATGACATAAAGGAATGCGTAGCTCCAGAATCAAATAATACTAATACAATGGAGTTGGCAACAGAAAGCTGACCTATCACCACGGTTGAGGTTCCAGCTTCTGCATCCTCCCTTGTAAAGGCATAAATTCTCCCCTGCATCTCTGGAGCTTCCAGTCTACCTTGGGTGATGGGTGTACCTTCAATTCTGGCTTGGGCGGTATGTAGTTGGCCACTACTGGCACGGGCTTGGCCCTGCTAATTCTGAGGGTTTGAGCAGCATTGCTTAGCGAAGTGGCCTTCCTTGCCACAGATGTAGCAACCGCTAATGCCTAAGCGGCACTCCCCTAGGTGGTTCTTCCCGCATTTCAGGCAAGGAGGATGCTGACTGCCATTTCTTCCTCGATTGTTCTTCTTCTAGGGAAAATTCCTCTGTTGCCCTTGTTTATTTTGGCTTCCTCTCCTCTTGTTGTTATGGGACTGTCGGTTACTCTGATTGTTTCCCATATTCTGACCCTTATGTTGTGAATCAAGGTTCGGTCTTCTCCTGTTGGGTCTGGCCAGTGTCTTCTCCTCTCTCTTGGCCTTGAAGATCTGTGCTTTCCTCTCCCTATCTTGGACCAACTAGTATTCGGGCCTGATGGCTCGGCTGACACACTCAGCCACCGTTGTTGGTCCATGGCTTCCACCGCATACTTAGACGGCAATGTCGGTTCTAAACATCTTCAGCATCCTTCTGACCCTTTCCTTCTCGGTTGGCACCAGGTCGGGGCATAGTCGGGCTAGCTGCTCGAACTTGCGGATAGCTTCCATTACAATCATACTACCTTGGCATAGATTGTTGAACTCATCTTGTTGTGCTGCTAAGGCTTCATCATTGAAATACATTTCTCTGTACTCCATAATGAAGTCTGCCCAGTTCATTGCATTAATGTCTCTCCTAATAGCCACTGTTTTCCACCACTGTCGTGCTCCTTTCCGTAGGGCAAGGGATGCACACAGTACCTTTTCCCTCTCAGTTAGCCCTACAAGGTCTAGGATGACTTGGATGTCAGTTAGCCAGTCATCTGCCTCGATAGGGGTAGTTGTCCCCTCAAACTCTGGATCCTTCAGACGCCGAAATCGCTCGTATAAGTCACCATCTCTTGAGACTGGTAAGGGAACATCTGCTGCTATAGGAGCAACCACAACTGGTGGTGCTGGAGCTGCCTGGACTGATGGGGCTACTGGGTCGGCTTGGGCTGGCACCTCTACGGGTTGTGGTGTATGAGATTGTTGGTTGACTTGCTCCTTGATCTGAGCAAGCTCTTGTTGTTAGTTCATCATCATCTCCTGCATGGCTGTGAGCCGTGCCATTAACTCATCTTCTCGAGTGGCTTGATTAGTCTGAGCTCTTGTTCTTGTCATTTCTTCTTATGTAACCCTATCATACAACCGGAAAAAGAACTATAAGTTTTGCTTTTATCACACTTTGTACTTGGGAATCGTATCACATATCATCTTAATGATTTTACTCAATCATCATGAATATAAGTATACATATTATATCTTTCCTTTCTTTTTCTTTACTGTGATGTTCAATACGATTTGTATCTTAACTTATCATATTGAAACATCTTCTAAGTGCTAGGACCTATCTCGCACATACTGTCACACTATACTCATGTGTGAAAAAAAACATATCTGAGCCCTTGGACAATGGTGTTGCTTTTCATATATCATTAGAAAGTACATAACTTTGGGTTGTTGGGAGTGATACACACTTCCCAAGATACGGTCTCAACAAGTACATTAACTTAGGTCTAGCGAGGAAAGCTATTGCTTCCTTCTATACACATATACATAGCTTAGACAAAACTACCGAGGTAGAGTGCAGTTACTCTGACGTGATCACTGATTCTGGATCGGACATCTCTTTGCCGTCACTTTCATCGAGGGGGAATTCGTCTGGATCCTCCTCGTCCTCCGAGTCTGAACTGACCTCATCATCACTAGCGATAATGACTTGAGGTTCTGGCTCATACTACTCCATCTCCTCGTCATCATTGGAGAAATAGGGGATGTCATCATCATCCTCTGGTTCCTCAAAGCGGTACTCAGCCAATGGTATAGCTGGAATAGGGTCCTCCTCATGAGCGGCAAGATTAGCAGCATTATGTGCCTGCTCGTAGTTCCTAACATTGACCACATCGACTTCGGCATACTCTATCTCTTGAAGGAAACGCCTTAAATCTTGATGTCGTGGAGGGTAGGGGACAAGTTCCCTAATGTCCCTGGGTACCCCTCTCCAAACTAGCTCAGCTACTTCTCGGAAAGAGCGGTCGAAGGGAATATAGGGTAACATCGCATCCTTAAACCTCCGACAATAATGCGCCATGGTCTCTCCGTCATCGACATCCCACATACCTGAGAGGACGTCGTACCTCCTCTCGTGCATGTCTCTCCATGTGCCGAAATTCCTATTTGGACCATAGAGTTTCTCGAATACGGGTGGTGCAAACATGGCATGGAGTTCCTGGCAGAAAGTGGCCCAATCTGGCACTGGTTTTCCATCCATTCGCTGGTCCAGCCACCAAGTCAACGCTGGTCCATCTAACTTCTACTTGCTAGCTCCACTTGTAGGTGAGGTAGGGCATGGTAAGTACGAAAGGCTACCTCCACCTGCTGAACCCATCTCAACAGCTTGTAAGGCCTATGCTTACCATCGAACATATCTAAGTCCATTTCGGCAAAGGCATCACTTACTGCCCTATCGTCGTCTTGGTTTTGAGGGTCTACCGGTGCGGCCATATCTCCTATTACAATATGGATGTTAACTTATATACTGATACTGAAGGATAATTAAACTAACTTACTTGGACAGATGAGGCAGGCGTGCAGCGATGTGAGGTAGGGTGGCAGGAAACCGCTCTGATACCAACTGTGACGCCCCGTGCCCTAGGCGGCCCGGACCATCACTGTAAAACTACTGTTTCTTTACTTTTACTTATACTTTCTTGTAATTGAATATTGCTTACTTAAAATATCTTTAATAGGTTACCCTAATTTTAGAAGAAATTTTTTTTTTAGCACACGTATTTACTATTCATGTACATGTACTATCAAAAGCAGAATTTGAAACATAATAACAATCTTGCAAACATACTTATACTGTTGATTTTGTGGAATAGTATTTTTGAATAGTATCAATCAGCTGCTATTCGAAAATACTATTCAACTATTACTACTCAAAAATATTGTGTAAGCATTACTGTTTAAAAATACTATTTAACGATTACTATTTAAAAGTACCATTTACTGGTACTGTACTGTTACTGTTCAAAATACTGTTTACATAAACTGTGCGGAAGTTAAACTCGTATGGTGTCCATAACCTCGCCTCACATCCGCCTCCGCCGCCGTCATTGCCCATCGTGGCTTATGCCATAGGACGCTTACCTACAGCATGAACACACTCCATGAGCTTTATGCCTAGTAAGTACAACATGTTAACCACAAAACATGTTTAAACATAATACATACTTAAAACGCATAAGCATGCAAGATAGTCACATATAACACTTAGCATATACCATATCATCACCTATCATGTCATAGCATACAAACTTTATATACCATATGCATACAGATTAATTCATGTAAAAGCATGTATCTTACTGTAGCTGAAAGCATAGCGAACTAATGTGGACAATGAACTATGCATGATCCAGTTATGTTCATTTATGCTTTAGTACTCTTTTCTTTCTCTTGTCTATTTAGGGCCCATGTGTCAGTACCGTGTGCGCGCAGACCAACGGTAACGCCCGAGGTCAACTAATGCCGAAGAGCCATCAACTGATGCTCAACTTTTGGCCTTAACTTTCTTTAACTGGAAACCCCTTCGACTGAAGGAGTCGGTACGGCACACCTATTTATTTCCATCTTATTTAACTGTTCTAGCCATACGCTTCTCTAAGCTATCCCTAATCCTATGCGGTAGGGATCTATGGCTTCTAACTTTTTCTTTCGTCAATCTACTCGATTGTGAAACTATATGCTCTTATGTATGCTGTGCAACATCGTGTGCATGTAAGGCATACTTAATATACTGTAAAACCATCATTTTAACATCATTTTATTCATGCTGCAGGCGGAGTTATACTTACCTAATTGCAAGCACTTGTATTCGCACCTTTAGAAATTTGCAGGTTACTACCTGTCATCAATAACGTCTCTCGTTAATACCTTCTCTAAGTCACCAATACTGTTAGTGACTAAAGTAGATAATTACTTGATACTGATTGCCGTCGGCACTACTTACTCTCTATCTCAAGAGTTAACTTATTCGTATGTGGTTAATTAATTTATGGCCCCATAAATTAACTACCACGTCCTTAGGCTACTTTTGCCTATACTCGTCTTTCATGTGGTACTGGGGTCCCTCGGTACCCTATTGGCCTATCTGGGAATTTGGTGTCTAATTTCCGTCACGTTTAATTAACTGTCTTCTTGACAGTTAAATCAACATTCCTCACAATGTTGCTCTGAACACGGTGCTTGACTGATTTACCGATCAGTCAACTGAACGATTACCTCACGTTTTAGCAACTAGGTAGCCTATCGGGCTACTATGTGTAGGCTTGGTATATTAACCGTTCGGGTTACTTTGCTTGTTTGGGTGTGGTAGCCTACCGGGCTACTTTGCATTATGGTGTAGTAGCCGACTAGGCTACCTATACCATATCTTACTAAAAACATCCCTTGTTCTTTGTGAAATTCCTTTGAAAACTTTGTTCAAATCTAGAAATTCTTACAAAAGGATTTTTCATTTTGAAAGGGGTATGGTGTCCCCACATTTTTTGAAAGCAAAGTGTTTGAAATGGTTTGAAAGAGGTATGGTGTCCCCACATTTTTGAAAACGAGTCTCACCTCGCCCCGTTGGAGGATGAGGGTGTTTTTGTTGATATCATTTCTAAGTCATTTAAAGGGAACACATTGTAAATGTGCTAAAAAAATGTGGTGTTGGACCACTTTTGAAAATAATTTGAAACTTATTTGAAATGACTTTGTTTGAGAAATCGGTGTTCATGAAACTTTTCGTCCACGACAAAATGAACAATTCCTGTGTTCATTTCGGAGCCTAATTCTAACTCTAACGGCTCCTAAATTCATCAAACCCGTGGCCTTTGTGCCCAGTTTTTATAAAAGTTCCAGTTTTACGCGCTTTTGAAAACAGGTTTGTTTGGGGCCCGAAACGGCTGAATTTTTGAACCCGCACAAGTCAGTTTCAAGGTTTCGTCGAGATCTAAAACTTTTGTGTTTTGACCAAATTCTGTTTCGGCCTCTAAAAGGGTCATTTTAATAAAAATCTGAGACTGTTCATTTGGTCCGGATTTGTTACTCCCAGTTTTGGACACCGAACCAAACTAGCAGAAAAGCCTATCGTAGGTTCATTTTTGGCCAATGGCTATTTGATGCAAAAACGACCGTATCAAAATTTCCTTAAAACTTTATGTTTTACCAAATCCCAGATTCGGACCCTAAGTGGGTCAAACTGGCCAAAATCCATGGCTGATCCTGGGGATAGATTTTGTGTCCAGCCCCCCTCTACACACTCATGCACACACATATCTCAAACCACTTGTAAACTAAAGTAAACACAACCATAACCACAACCAAAAAAACTTTAAAAACAGAAAGCTAACGACTCAAATAACTTATTACAACCCATGTGCATAACCAAATACATATAAATCTCCTTTGATCAAAAACTTAAAAACAACTAACCACAAAAGATGGGGTTTTTTCGGTTTGTACCTTAGAGTGCTTTGATCCAAGCACAACCAGGCCAAGGGTGGCTATCAAGGCTCCATAGAAAACAAAGAGGGCTGAGGGATCATTTGTGCTAGAATGAGAACACAAGGAAAACAAAACGTTTCTCTTAATATCCAGCCAAGATGAAAAATTACACCATAGAAAAAATTTCGGTTCTAGGGTCTTACTGAAACTACCTTGGAAGAGTGCACCTCTAACAACTTGTGTGGCCAAGCTTTTGTGTGAAAGTTATGTGAAAATATGGGTGGTTTAGGGGCTAAAGAGGGGTCGGATTTTTTGAAGAGAAAGGGGAGAGAAAGTTGTATTTTCCTTGAGAGTTTTTGTGAGCAAATGGGAAAAGTGAAACCTAAGGGTGGTTGCACCTTTTTATAGGCAACTCTAAGCAACTTTGCTTAACTCTAAACCCTCTTAATTAAGCCATAATTTAGCTCAATTGGGGGACAATAATCTGTGCTACAGCCCTTGAAATTTCGGAGCCATGATGGAGGGTGAAAGGGAGCAAGTTTGCATTAAATGGTCATGGTCCTCTTGTCCTTAAAACCCCATTTTTTTAATCTAACAACTCCAACACATCCCTTGATTTAAGGGATCACTTTCAACTGGTTTTGCAGTTGTTTTCCTAACCAAAGGGGGCATGGTTTGGTTGGGGTAAAAGTCCAACCGAATCGATTCTGTGCAGTCTAGTTTTCTACTGCGTTTTTCAGCCCTTTCTCGGCAGTGTTCTAATTTTCATCCAAAAATTGGATTTTCTGAATCTGATTTTTGTACTGACGATTTCTAATTATTTTATACTGTCTAAGAGCCCATTCTTTGCCAAATCACTATTCATTTCCTATACTGTGGTAGTGTCTACAATGTGTTGTCCTTTCACACGTAAACCGAGGCGTTCCTAGGCGAAATTTCAGACACAGTCTCTCTTGACTAATTCGAACGTTCTGATTTCAATTTTATCAGTCATATGTCCGTCTGAGGTCGTCTAGACCAGTTTTCAGGATCTGTGGGGTCCCACCTTGAAAAACATGTCAGGTGTCCGTTTGACTAATTTGGGCGTCCTGAGTCTAGATATATCAGTTTTAAGTCAAACTAAGTCCGTCTTTGCTAGTAACTTGACACTGCGTCTTGCACTATTCACTATTCACTATTCATTATTCACTATTCATGGTTCACTGTTCTCTGTTCTAACTGACTAGTTCGAGTGTTCTGACTCTGATTTTGTCAGTCTCTGGGTGAGAAGAGGTCATCCGGATCATTTTCTCAATACTGTACCCTACAAGGGAGATTCTCGTTGTTGTGCTCAGACGTTTGGTCTAAGTATTTCAGTGATCTGCTCACCAGTCTTGTGCCAGGAAATGGTCATCCGAACCAGTTTCATGACACTGCGTATCTCATACTCTTATACACATAACAAGGTAGACCGGGTTCTTTATCGGTTACCCATTTTCACTATATGAATAGTAATAAATAGTACTGCACCTGTTTAGTCTATTCAACTGGAATTTATGCTACATTTATCAACTTAATTACTCATTTCATAGTAATTAGGTTTCACGCATTACGAGAGTCTTCAAATTGGCTCTCTGCTTAGTACACGGCCTGGTACAAGGGTTCTAACACGGGCGTGTATGGCTTGAGCACAGGCGTGTACTAGTTGGGCTTTCTCAACACGACCGTGTCTTGGACCATGCTTACTTTACCCGAGTGTGCACGGCCACTTACACAGCCATGTACCTGACCATATAAAACTACATGGCCATGTTAACTCACACGGCCTCTCTCATAAAACAATCTGATCAGTACACGGTTTCTTACACAACCATGTACCTGACCATGTTTGATGTATTTGGACTAAAAACGCATCAAATTATTCCTTAGCTTCTCATTGAATAATTTGCTGAGTTACAGGGACGGGGTGGTCCTTACACACCTCATGTAAGTCTATAAATAGAGGTCCTGCCACTCCAGTTCTCTTAGAGTGCCCGTACACTCAGCCATTCCGGAATTAGAGAATTGTCGAGAAGGCTAGTTAGTTGAAGCCCTCTGATCATTCTCTTCCAGTAGATTGGCATCCTCTGAGGTACGAGTTTAAATTGTTGTTAGTTTATTGTATATGGCATCACAAGATATTTAACGATCTTGAAAAATTTTTATTGTTCCGCTGCGCCACTCTGATACGTTTTTTTCGATTTATATCCTACATACAAACCATTTTAATTTTATCTACGTGGATAATTTTCCACAACTCCAATTCAAATTCAAATAAAATCATGATAATTTTATTTAAAATTCAAATAATTTTGTAATCTCTTATCCAAAACAAACTTCAAATTCAAATAGGAGAGAAACTTATCTTCCACCCTTATCCATATTGGACGCCATCTTTGTTTGTTCAAGAATAAGATTTTGTTCAATTTAAATTCAAATAGGAATCAAATTTCAAATACTTATTTTAAGGCAAGATTTTCAAAATTCAAATTAATTACATATTTGAATTTCAAATTCAAATATAATTAATTTAAATTTCAAATCTTACCATTTAAAAATAAATATTAATTAAATATTTATCCTATTTATTGAACAATATAAAATTATAATTTTGCTCCTCCAGCACATAGAGAAAACGCCTACACCCTTGTGGAGGGTGATCCGAATTTTCCTCATCCCCAAATGCAAGGCAACAAGCCATGTATGAATACTCTGATCAACTACTATCTTTAAGGAACTATAAGAGCTAGCAAAGGGACTGATTGGACATATATAATTAGGCTTTTGTGAATCCATGTAATCATTGTTTTAAACCAAACAACTCAATCACATGATCATTAGTTTCAGGATCATTCCACTATAGACCTGAAGCTGAACTTCTAATTATACTGTAAATTACACAAACCTTAGAAAAGACACCGTTTAATGACCTTGTCATTAATGCAAAACTCTCATATGATATCCATGATCAACCTAGGTCAAAGTCCGTTCAACCTTTTGATCATACTATCTCAAAGATCTATTATGCACCTGATAAGAGAATGATTATCCACTATATGTAGAAAATAAATAATTTGGCAAGCAAATAACCCAAGGCCTTGCCCATTCTCAACTATCTAGTATAATGCCTTTAAGAAGATAACCTTAACTCTATATAAGAGCTATGATTCCTTATTTTTAAGTAATCCTTCCATCATATGTGCATAGTATACCCAACAAACTGGTCCATTAGCTTACTACCTCTAAGACACCCTGACCTTTGGAACATCAACGCATACTAGCCACATACATAGAGATGTTCAATTACTTAGGATTAACGTTATTGCATAATGAACGTTAAAAGCAAATTGATCTACTCATAACAGACTACACAGATCAATCATGCTTTAGTCCTGGTCCAATTTGTTACCACCAAGTAATAACTCTATAAAATAGAGTTATTTTACCACTTTTTCATGCACAAAAATTAGCTTGTTCTTGAGAATTTCAGTTGTTTTTGATTTATTTTGTTTTGTGTACTTTAATTTAGATTTTCATAAATTTCATAAAGTTTTTACTTAATTTTCATCTTTTTCTAATAGTATATTAAATAAGCTTAAAATTAAATATTTCCAATGAGTCTACTTATAGTATTTTATTTTGGAAATATCTAATTTTAGCACTTTGTTTTTCTATAGCATCAAAGAGGGCATCACTATTCATGTCAGGAAACTGTGAAAACCAAGCTTATCATGCATTCTATCACACTGGATCCTTCCCAATGTGCTACTGTAGTAACACTGTAGCAAGCGTGTGCCGACACTATAGCAGTATTGTAGCAAGTATGCACCGAACATTGTAGTAAGCAAGCATCGAACACTGTAGCACATGTGCATCGATCATTGTAGCACTGTAGCAAGTTTGAAAATTTATGTTGTGTAGCACCGAATACTATAGCATGTTTGAAAATTTGTGTTGTGTGGGCACCGAATACTGTAGCAGGTTTGAAAAGTTATGTGAAATTTAGGTGGAATAGTGTAAATTTATGCTTATAAAAGGGGGCATTCTTGGAGAGTTTTAGAGAGGAGGGAGAGGATACACTTTGTCTCTCTCATTTTTTGCCTTGCTTTCATTCTCATGTTTTCTCTCTAGAATATTGTGAGAATGTTTTGCAAGTTAGGCTAGAGTTCTTGGGTGAGCCTAGAGATGATCCTATATGTGTAGTGAGCTTATTTGGGTTTTGATTCTCTATGGTTTGTAATGTTTATACATTTGAGTAAATAATTTTCTTTCATCTCATTTATTTCTCACATCAATATATTTTGTTGACAACTTTTATATAAATTCAGTTAAGCTTTTTTTATGTGATTGTTGTATGATACAATATATTTATAAACATAGTTTTATAAGTAGTTTTTTACTGTATTATCGCTGGTGACATATTTTCGATTTTAGATTTCTTATAAGACAATATTTTCTAGCACTTAACGTAAGAATTTTATTTACTTGAATACATTTAATTTACAAGTTCTTCAAATCTCATCTTCTGATTGATTGTTTGGAATGTGAAACTTGCAATTGTGTCAATTTGTGAATCAAAATTCAAATAGGTGAACGAAGCATATAGGGGATTCTCGATGTCTTACCATTTTTAACTATAGAATTTTCTCTACTTTAAATTGCATTATCTTTCAATCAAATTGCTCTAAAATCACAAAAAAGTTTTCTTTCTTTTCTTGTTTAATTGCATATCTTTCTAACACTTGTATTCTAGTAATCTCTTTCGTTTGTTTTATTCACCTCCTCGTGGGATCGACTGTCCTAATTGTACTATAACTGACCGCTTTGTTTTGTCACAATTTGGGCGTAATCAAATTTTGGCGCCGTTGCTGGGGAGGTGCTTCAAGCAAGATTGATTGGTAGATTTTAAGCCAAAAGAGGTATGTTCAACTTTCTTTTATTTTATTTTATTTATTTTACCTTTTTATTTTCTTATTCTTACAAAAAAAAAAAGAGAAAATTAACAACTAGTTTTAATTTTTAGATTAGTTTTTAGGTTAACAATTTTAATTAGGTCTCATAATTTGCATAACTGTAGGTTTTAGAGTAGTGTTAACTTAGGGTACTAACATCTAACATTTAAAATTTCATAAAACACGTCATAAAATTTAATAAAATTTTCAAACAATTGTGTGGAATCGTTGAAAAGTACAAACTAAGTGAGTTCTGTCTACGAGGCTGAGTTTTGTTAGTGTTCTATGCCACCATTCTTTCTTGGGAATGTTGCTCTGTCTAGGCGGTTGGTTTTTAAGGAGGTCTCGCCCCACCAATCTTTCCTAGGAGCACTCTTAGGGGTTACGATTCTTGGTTTTGCACTATTGTTGTTTTTGTAAAAAATTTTCTTGCTATAAAAAAAATAAAAAAATAATAATAAAAAGAAAAATGAAACACTTAGGGTGAATGAATCATTATAGAGACAAACTAGGGAGATTTGCAAAAAGACCTGAAAACCCTAGTGAAGCTTCTTCTTATACATCTAACCGTCTGTTGCCCCTAGTTTCATTAACGATTCAAAATCCATTCACAATGACTCCAAACGAGGAGGTCTAACTGAAAACGTTGAACAATTATCTTCACCCTACGCATACAGCCACACCGTCATGTATAATGTTTCCTCCCAATATGCCTATGTTAGGAAATGCCCTAAGCATTAGAGACATTTTGATGTATTTATTTTGAACTGGATAATGAAATTATATATAGAGGTTATTCATTACATTGCTATCTATTCTTATTTTATTTACATGTTAAAGTAAATGTGAGCAAATATGGCTCCATGACTGCTTGTGTTAAAACTGTTAGAACGTTGCATGCAATGGACTTTTGTATGCGAGAAGACAATGTTATAAAGTAAGCGGTCTAAACAAAGGTATGTAGTCTATGGGGTTAGACCGAGCATCTAACTCATGTTAAGACTATTATGTTGTCAAAAGCCTTAGAGGGGACGGTTTGTCTTGACTGTATGGAGCATTGACTCCAAAGTAAAGACATAGATATATTGCTTGGTGGTGACATATTAGATCGGGACTAAAGCGTGATTGATCTACGAAGTCTGCTTTGAGTGGATCGATCTGCTTTTGACGTTCATTGTGCAGTAACCTTAATTCTGAGTAGATGGACAGCTTCATGTATATGACTTGTGTACTTTGATGTTCCAATGGCTAAAGTGTTTCAGAGGTAGTAAGCTTATAGACCGGTTTGTTGGGTGCATGACTTGTAAGCGATGAAGGGTTCGTTTACATATATCAGAATCATAGCTCTAATGAGGAGTTAAGGGTATCCTCTTAAAGGCATTAGACTAAATGTGAAAATGGACAAGGCCTTGGGTCATCTGCTAGGCGGCTGTCTTCTTATTCATATATGGTGAATAATCATTTTCTTTATTCGGTAGTATCATAGAACTTTAAGATAACCTGATCAGTAGGATTAAATGGACTTTGACCTAAGGCTGATCACGGATATCATATGAGGGTTCGTCATACATGACAAGGTCATTGGATGATAGCTTGTCACAGGCTTATGTAATACGGTATATAATTGGGAGTTCAGTTTCAGGTTTATAGTGGTGTGACTCTGAAATTAGTGATCATATGATTGAGTTGTTCGGTAAAGAATGATGATCATATGGATTTGTGGGAGCCCGAATATATATGTCCAATTTGTCCCTCTACTAGCTCCACATAATTCCTTAATGTTTGGCAAATTGATTTGTGTATGCTATTGGCTAGTTGATTATGCATGGATGGTGTTGACATAGGATTAGGATGGTTGACAAGATTCTCTTCGGTTAGATTCAGATTTTATTTTGGATAATAGAGTACACAATTATTCGAACTCCAAATAAAGTTGCCATGATTTTATTTGAGATTGGATTGGAGTCGTAGAAAATTATCCATGAGAACAAGAATTTGAAATACAACTGTTTTGTGAATTTTGAAATTTGAATTTTGTAATTTGAAATTTGAAATTTGAAATTTGAAATTTGAAATTTGAAATTTGAAATTTGAAATTTGAATTTGAAATTCGAATTTGAAATTTGAATTTGAAATTCGAATTTGAAATTTGAATTTGAAATTCGAATTTGAAATTTAAATTTGAAATTTAAATTTGAGATTTGAAATTGAAGTTTGAAATTTGAATTTGAAATTTAAAATTCAAATTTTGAATCACAGTTGAAGTAGGATTCAAATTTCTTGTATTAAATCCACAAGGAATGAAATTTGAATTTGAGTTGGATATGGAAAGGAAAATCTTGTTTGAATCCTACTTCAATTTTGAATCCAAATCCTAACAATAATGGACAAAAATTTGAGGATTATCCTCATGGAATTTTCAGATTTTTTGTGGATAAGATTCAGGGAAAAATTCAAGTTTCAATCCCAGTTAAATTTGGATTCTCTCCTCCCTAGATTATGGCCGAAATTTTGACGGAAGATCTCTTGTAGATTTTCGGTTATTTTGGATAAGGATGAGATAAGATTCAAGCTCAAAAATCCTAGTGGAATTTTGATTCTTCCCTTATCCTAAAGTGGCCGAAATTTTGTTGAGATTTTCCCCTTGGATTTTTGGATTTTTTTGTTGAAAAATGGAGATAAAATTCTAGTTAAAATCTTGTTTGAATTTTGAATGGAAAAATCCTAAAGTGGCCGAATTTTCTTGTTGGGATTTGGCCTTGATAAATTCAGACTTTTTGGTTGTGGATAAGGGAGAATATCTTCTCCTAATCCAATTCGAATTCAGAGAATCACCTCATGCAAGTCTATAAATAGAGGTCCTGCTACTCCAATTCTCTTAGACCATAGACTCTCAGGTAAGCAGGCTTATTATTGCATAACTCATCGTGACAATAAGTTCTTTAGAGATCTCGGTAGTCAGAAGAAGACTAGCAGTGCTAGCATATCGATTGAGGTTCAGAGTGCCCACATACTTAGCCATTCGGGAATTGGAGAATAGTAGAGAAGGCTAGTTGGTTGAAGCCTTCCGGTCATTCTCCTCTTGCAAGATTGGCGTCCTTCAGGTATGAGTTTAAATTGTTGTTGGTTTATTGTATATGGCATCATGAGATATTTAACGATCTTGAAAAATTTTTATTGTTCCGCTGCGCCACTCTGATACATTTTTGTCGATTTAATTTCCTACAATTGGTATCAGAGCCATCTCATGACTATGCCATGTACATAAACTAGACAATTAATTAGTCTTTTTATTTATGTATGGATTTGATATTTAGAGAGTGGCATTCTAGGATTTCTTTATGTTGTTATCATAGATTATGTATGTAGTATGTGGTTATTTTATTTTTCTGAATTATTATAAGTATGCTTGTTTCTGCTGGTTATGGTTCCTTAGAATTTAGAAAAATTGTATCTAAGAATTTTTTTATGTAACCATGAGAGCAGTTTATTAACACTGTAATTTTCCCATGGATTTTAAATTTTGTCTCTAAGAATTATTATGATTAGAATTTTTTGTACACCGGAAATGGTTTAGGAAATTTTATGTAATTATTCTTGTAGGAGATTGAAGATTGAAGACCATAATTTATTTTTTTCAAAAGTTAAATTTAATTTAAAGGTTGAAATTTTGATTGTGTGGAAAATTTCAATTTAATTAGGATTCAAATTAATTTTTTGGAGATCATAACGGATAAATTGGAATATGGCATGAAAATCGAGACACGACCCCGCGGGATAGGCCATAGGCCTTGGTGGGGCTGTAGCCCCTGCCCTCGGGTAGGATGGGGCTGCGACAGCCCCTGTACAGGCCATGACCACCCACGGTCGCAGGCTTGGCCTGCTGCCGAGGGTGGTCGTGGCCCTCCCAAGGCTGGCCGCAGTCTAGGCATGTAGCCTGCCAGCTGCTGCGTCGAGCCTAGGCATGCAGCCTGGCATTGCAGGCTTGGCCTACAGCTCGGCACGGCTACACATGGGGCGGCTGTGGGCTGCCAGCCCCCCGGGGGCTAGGGGCTGCCCACGGCGACTGCCGACTTCCGGGGGCGGTGGGTGCAACGGTTTAAAAATCAAAAATTTTGATTTTTAAATTTGAGATTTAATTTTAAATCATGTTTAAAAATATGTAATTGAAAATTTGAAAATTTTGAAATTACATATTATTACACATGATGTGTAAAATTGTTTAAAATTTGAATTTGAAATTTAAATTTGAAATTCAAATTTGGAATTTGAATTTGAAATTTAAATTTTTGGAATTTAAATTTTAAATGATTCTTGGGATGAGAAATAAATGGAGAGGCTACATAAAGATGGATATAAGAAGACGGAACAAAATTCAAGACCCAAAGAATGCTTTGGATGGAATTTTGTAATCTTTATTTTCTTTGTTCTTGGATGGAACCATGGCTTGGTTATTCTGTCAATTATTTTTTCTGTGATATGTCATGGATGTATAAATATGTATTGATGGATGTTTTATATGCATATTTGATAACATGTCATATAGGATAGTTGAGTGCCACTCATACTATATTGATTATACATATTTTTCACAACTTACATGTTTTTCAAAATATTGAGTGGGAGAGGGTTTCAAACAAAACCCACGGCCTCCATTGTTGATCTCTATGTGAAAGCATGGTAACGCCTCGCATCATTTCTGCCTTGACCACACACCTCGGTAGGTGTTTACCGCTGCCGGTATACTAGATTGGATCTCCTATGTGGAAAACGTGTTCGGGTATGATCCTATTCATGACCACCCCTCGGTGGCTTGGTAGGATGTGGATCGGGCTACGTAAACAATGGTTATACACTCGAGACTCGTTTAGTTATTAACCTTCCCTAGAAGCTTTTTTAACTAAACTGGTAGCCAAATAAGCGGTTATTAATATATGTCTTGACCTTAGAGGATTTAAGATAACATATATTAATTGGACGGGGTCCATGTTCCAACTATTTGTTTCCTGACCACCCCTCGGTGGCTTGGGGCAATAGATGCTGAGAATTACCATTGCAATGCTACATGTTTTTTCAAGTTTCATGTAGGAACATACTTGTATGTTTTATTTACTAAATTATCTGTATATTTGCTTGGGCTTTGTAATGATGTCTAGTATAATTTTATTTCAGTTCTAAATGTCACTAACACCCTTCATTTCAATACTTACTGAGAATAAACTGAATGGCGATAATTATAAAGATTGGAAAAGAAATCTATTGATAGTTCTCAGCTGCGAGAGACACAAGTTCGTACTGGACGAACCATGCCCACTAGGGCCTAAACCTGACACACCGCTGGAGGAGGTCCCAGTTGCCTATACTCGTTGGAGAGAATCCAATGAGATAGCTCGATGCTACATTCTTGCTAGCATGACGAGCGCTTTACAAAAGCAGCATGAGACTTATCAAGTTGCTGGGGAGATCATGGAAAATTTGGAGGACATGTTCGGAGGCCAAGAAAAATTGGCTCGACAGTCCGCTATAACCAGCATTATGAACTCTAAGCAGAAGGCGGGTACTCCGGTGAAGGACCATATGATCACTCTAATGGGATTTTTCGCTGAGGCTGCCAAGAACAGTGCTAAGTTGAACTACAACACCCAGATCGAGATGGTGTTCAAAACTCTATCTAAAGATTTTGTGGGGTTTAAGGCTGCATACAATCTGGCGACAAGGGAGTTAGGACTAACCGAGGTCATGAAGCAACTCCAAGCTTATGAGTGGATGATCAGGAATGGGGATGCGGTCCAACCTAAAGGAGAGGCCAATTTGCCGGAATCATCTAGACCCTCATGGAAGAGGAAGAGGCCAAATCAGAAGCAAGCGGCTTCCAGTTCTTCTAATCCTCTTGTCTCGGATGGAAAGAAGAAGAAGAAGAACAAGAAGCCCAGGGACCCTAAAAAGTCCAAGTGCTTCCACTGTGGGAAGGTAGGTCACTTCAAGAAGGCTTGCTGGGAAATCCTAGCCACCTGGGCAAGGAAGGTAAAGAACTTCACTACTTGGAAGTATGTTTGGTGGAAGAATCGAAAGACACTTGGGTCATTGATTTGGGTGCCACAAATCATGTTTGTGTTTCTATGCATGGGTTCATGGAAAACGAGAAGTCTACATGAAAGGAGCCTCTTGTTATGAACTGGAGACGGCAGCTTGGTGGTGGCTGAGGCAGTAGGAGATATTTATCTTTATTTTGATAAATTTAGGTTTATTTTATTGAAAGACTATTTTTATGTTCCTAATTTTAGGAGGAACCTTATATTGGTAGCCTGTTTAATAAATGATTCTTATTCAATTTCTTTTAGTAAAAGAGTTGATATTCGTAGAAATAAGTCTTTTTTCTATTCTGGATAGATGGATGGAAACCTATATTTGATCAAACCAAAGATGTACTCACTGCTTGACACTGAATTAATAGATAACTCTAAAAGATTGAAAGTTTCTCACTCTAACAAGGCGTATCTTTGGCATTTAAGACTTGGTCATATTAATCAAGATAGGATTCAAAGATTGGTGAAAGACGGTCCTCTGGAATCTTTGGAGGAGGTACGTCTTCCTTAATGTGAATCTTGTCTAGAGGGAAAGATGACTAAGAGATCTTTTGGAGCTAAGGCTACAAGGGCTCAAGAGCTCTTAGAAATTGAGCACACTGACGTATGCGGCCCCATGAACGTCACAGCACGAGGAGGATTTAAGTATTATATCTCATTTATAGACGATTACTCGAGGTATGGATATGTGTATCTGATGCACCATAAGAGCGAAGCCTTTGACAAGTTCAAAGCATATCTGCAGAAGTAGAAAAGCAATTAGATAAATCCGTAAAGACACTTCGATCTGATCGAGGTGGTGAATACCTCTCTGACGAATTTCTAGGACATCTTGTAGAGAATGTGATATTATCCAAATTGACTGTACCTAGTACTCTACAACAGAATGGTGTAGTCGAAAGGAGAAACAGGACCTTGTTGGATATGGTACGGTCCATGATGAGTTATTCAATGCTGCCATTATCATTTTGGGAATATACTTTACAAACGGCGTGCTATATTCTGAACTAGGTTCCAAGCAAATCAATTCCTAGAACTCCATATGAATTGTGGTGTGGCAGGAAGCCCTCCCTTAGACATATGAGAATATGGGGCTGCCCGGCACATGTACTGGATAGGGATGAGAAGAAGTTGGAATCAATATCAGAATTGTACATGTTTATAGGGTATCAAAAGGAAACTAAGGGAGGTCTGTTCTATAAACTGAAGGAACAAAAAGTCATTGTTTCGACCCATGCGACATTCTTAGAAGAAAGTCACATGAATGGCTTTAAGTCTTGAAGCAAATTGGTGCTAAAGGAGTTATTGGGTGAAAGAATTGTTCTACAGGTTTCGGTCTTGGACGCAAGTCCGAGTTCCAGTGAAAGGCCTGCAGACAATTAACAATTTAGGGTGCCTCGTCGTAGTGGGAGGGTTTCGAAGAAACCTAATTTCTTCATGTATGATGCTGAGCTATACCAAGCTGAGGCTCATGAGCATGAGGATGATCCGATCACCTATGATGAAGCTATAAATGATGTTGATTCTAAATCTTGGAAACAGGCTATGAACAATGAGATAGATTCTATGAAATCCAACTCTGTTTGGGAACTTATAGATTTGTCGGATGGGATAAAATCCATTAGATGCAAATGGGTCTACAAAAAAAAGAAGGATGCGGAAGGGAGAGTGGAAACTTTCAAAGCTAGATTGGTTGCAAAGGGGTACACACAAAAGGCTGGAATCGATTATGATGAAACCTTTTCGCCTATTGCTATGCTGAAGTCTATCTGTATTCTTCTGTCCATTGCTGCGGCTCCCGATTACGAGATCTGGCAAATGGATGTCAAGACGGCATTCTTGAATGGCCATCTTGAAGAGTGTATCTATATGATACAGCCTGAAGGGTTCGTAGCGAAAGGCCAAGAAATGAAAGTCTGCATGTTGCTTAGATCCATTTATGGATTAAAGCAAGCATCCCGCTCATGGAACCAGAGATTTGATCAAGTGATCAAGACATTTGGTTTTGAGCAGAACGTTGATGAATCTTGTGTTTATAAACGTATTAAGGATGGAAAAGTGGTCTTTCTGATGCTCTATGTCGATGATATACTACTCATTGGGAATGATTTAGAGAACTTATCATCGGTCAATGTTTGGTTACACCAACAGTTTGACGTGAAGGACTTGGGAGAAGCTAATTATGTTCTAAGCATTCGTCTCTTCAGAGATTGAAAGAACAAAATGATAGCGTTATCCCAAGCTTCATACATAGATAAAATAATTGACAAATATGCAATGCCAGAGGCAAAGAAAGGAACACAACCTTCTATTGCCGGTCCAACTCTTTCATTGGATGACTGCCCAAAGACATCGAAAGAAAGAGAGCGTATGAGTAAGGTCCTTTATGCATCCGCTGTGTGGTAGCCTTATGTACGCTATGCTTTGCAGTCGCCCGGACATATGTTTTGCAGTAGGTATAATGAGTCGATATCAAGCGAATCCTAGAACCAAGCACTGGCAAGCAGTAAAGTTTATACTCAAGTATCTTAAAAGAACGAGGGATTATATGCTGGTGTATTCTGGAGGGGACCTAACACCCATAGGATACACGGACTCAGACTTCCAGACTTGCAAGGATTCGAGGAAATCGACATCTAGGATCAGTGTTCTTGATCGGAGAGGGGACGTGGAGACAAGATAAGTAGATGTATGTAAGATCACGTCCAAGGACAACATTGCTGATCCCTTTACTAAGACTTTGGTGGCTAGAAGCTTTGAGAGGCATGTTGAGGCGATGGAGATACGTAACATGGCACATCTGCTGGCTTAGGGCAAGTGGGAGATTGTTAGGAAATGCTCTAAGTATTAGAGACATTTTGATGTATTTATTTTGAACTGGATAATAAAATTATATATAGAGGTTATTCATTACATTGCTATCTGTCCTCATTTTATTTATATGTTAAAGTAAATGTAAGCAAATATGGCACCATGACTGCTTGTGTTAAAACTATTAGAACGTTGCATGCAATGGACTTTTGTATGCGAGAGGACAATGTTATAAAGTTAGCTGTCTAAACTAAGGTCTGTAGTCTATGGGATTAGACCAAGCATCTAACTCATGTTAAGACTATTATGTTGTCTAAAGCCTTGGAGGGGACGGTTTGTCTTGACTATCTGGAGCATTAACTCCTAAGTAGAGACATAGATATGTTACTTGGTGGTGACATATTAGATCGGGACTAAAGCATGATTAATCTACGAAGTCCGCATTGAGTGGATCGATCTGCTTTTGACGTTCGTTGTGCAGTAACCTTAATCCTGAGTAGATAGACAGGTTCATGTATATGACTTGTGTACTTTGATGTTCCAATGGCTAAAGCGTCTCTGAGGTAGTAAGCTTATAGACCGGTTCGTTAGGTGCATGACTTGTATACGATGAAGGGTTCGTTTACAGATATCGGAATCATAGCTCTAATGAGGAGTTAAGGGTATCCTCTTAAAGGCATTATACTAAATGTGAAAATAGACAAGGCCTTGGGTCGTCTGCTGGGCGGATGACTTCTTATTCACATATGGTGAATAATCATTTTCTTTATTCGGTAGTATAATGGAACTTTAAGATAGCCTGATCAGTAGGATTAAATGGACTTTGACCTAAGGCTGATCATGGATATCATATGAGGGTTCTGCATACATGACAAGGTCATTGGATGATAGCTTGTCACAGGCTTACGTAATACGGTATATAATTGGGAGTTCAGTTTCAGGTTTATAGTGGTGTGACTCTGAAATTAGTGATCATATGATTGAGTTGTTCGGTAAAGAATGATGATCATATGGATTTACGGGAGCCCGATTATATATGTCTAATTGGTCCCTCTACTAGCTCCACATAATTCCTTAATGTTTGGAAAATTGATTTGTGTATGCTATTGGCTAGTTGATTATGCATGGATGGTGTTGACATAGGATTAGATGGTTGACAAGATTCTCTCCGGTTGGATTCAGATTTTGTTTTGGATAATAGAGTACATAATTATTTGAACTCCAAATAAAGTTGCCATAATTTTATTTGAGATTGGATTAGAGTTGTAGAAAAGTATCCATGAGAACAAGAATTTGAAATACAACTGTTTTAGACCACAGACTCTCAGGTGAGCAGGCTTATTGTTGCATAACTCACTATGATAATAAGTTCTTTAGAGATCTGGGTGGTCGGAAGAAGACTAGCAGTGCCAGCATACCGATCAAGGTTCAGAATACCCACACACTCAGCCATTCGGGAATTGGAGAATAGTAGAGAAGGCTAGTTGGTTGAAGCCTTCCAGTCATTCTCCTCTTGCAAGATTGGTGTCCTTGAGGTATGAGTTTAAATTGTTGTTGGTTTATTGTATATGGCATCATGAGATATTTAACGATCTTGAAAAATTTTTATTGTTCCGCTGCGCCACTCTGATATGTTTTTATCGACTTAATTTCCTACAACCTAGCTTGGACTTCAAGCCGGGCATGATTCAACTTTTGCCAACCTTTCATGCGTTAAAGAATGAGAATCCATATGTGCATATACGAGAATTTGAAGAAATGGTGGCCACTTTTCACAACCAAGCTGAAGTTGCAAATTCTATGCGTTTAAAGTTTTTCCCTTTCTCTAAAAGCTGGTTGTATTCTCTGTGACCTAGGTCGATTGGAACATGGGAAGAAATGACAACTTTATTTTTCAACAAATATTTTCCACACCATAAAACTAATGCTTTGAAGTGGCAAATCTCGACCTTCATTCAAAAGGACAATGAAACTCTTTATCAAGTTTGGGAATAATTCAAAGATTTGTTAAATCAATGTCCCCACCATGGCTATGAGAGTTGGCATCTCGTCAGCTATTTTTACGAAGGACTCATGATCCGAGTGCGCCAATTTGTGTAGATGATGTGCAACGGAGGCTTTCTTCAAAAAGACCCTGCAGAAACATTTAGGTATCTCAACGAGTTAGTTGAGAAATCCCACACATGGACTGGACCAAGCACTACTAATAGTACTAGTTGATCTCGACCTGCTGGAATCTACCAACTAAGGGAAGAGGACAACCTCAAGGTCCAAATCGAGTCTTTGACCCGACAACTTGATACCCTTAAAACTAAAGAAAGTAGAGGAATCCACATGGTTGCAAGGGTGGAATCATAAGAGCCATGCTTTAATTGTGGAGGGGTGGAACATCTAACTAAGGATTGCTCTGCTTATGTTGAAATGAGAGGGGTTTACGAGGAGCAATGTAATGCTTTAGGGGCGTACAACATCCCTTTCTCTAAAATCTACAATCTTGGCTGGAAGAACCATCCAAACTTTAGTTCAAGAGATTCGAATCAAACACAATCATCAGGAGGACAATGGAAAACTGAGCAACAACCACAACCACCTAAGGCATATTCTGCACCTCAGTACCATGTACAACCATGAGGAGTTCTTTCGAGAATACTGTACAAGCTTTTAGGGAAATGCAGAATAAGACAAACCAATAGTTCAAACCTCTTTTTACGTAAATGATGGGTGAAAGAAAAGAGATAAAGATCCAGATTTCAAAGCTAACTGAAGCTTTAGCTGTTTCTTCTCAAGAACATGGCAAGTTCCTTTTACAAGTTCAGTCTAGCCCAAAGGGACAACACATGGTACAAACCTCTGATTCTGAAGATCATAATATCAAAGAGCTCAATGCTGTCACTACTCATAGAGGTAGGATTTTAGATGATCCATCAATAACCACAGCCACTTTAATAGGTCAAGAAGTTACCCCTGAGAAAAAACAGCAAACCAATTTTCTAGTAAAGGTGCCTTTTCCCCAAGCTCTACGACATCCTAGAAAAGTATTGGAAAATCAAAGTGAGATCCTAGAACACTTAACTCAAGTGAAGATTAATCTTCCCTTGCTTCACGTGATCAAACAAGTACCGGCTTATGCCAAAGTTATCAAGGATCTGTGCACCCTAAAAAGGAAGCACCACATCAAAAAGACTGCATTCTTGACAAAAAAAGTAAGTGCGGTGATCGAACAAAAAACAACACCCAAATACAAAGATCCTGGTTGTCCCACCATCTTGTGTCAAATTGGGGCTCATGAATTTGGCCAAGCTTTACTTGACTTAGGAGCTAGTGTTAACCTTATGCCTTATTCTGTTTACTCATAACTTGGTCTTGGAGAAATCAAGCCCACATCAGTGACGTTGCAGTTGGCTGATTAGTCAATCAAGAAGCCTCAGGGTATAATCGACGATGTTCTGGTTCAAGTTGAGAAGTTCTATTACCCTGTTGATTTTCTTGTTTTGGACACCCAATCTGTGGTAAGCATAGAGTCTAAAATTCCCATTATCCTCAGTAGACCTTTTCGTGCTACGGCTAATTCTCTCATTAACTGTAGGAATGGTCTCATGAAGATATCTTTCGGAAACATGACTTTAGAAGTAAATGTTTTCCACATTTCGAAGTAACCACGTGATGATGATGAGTGTCACCAAACATTTTTGATCGATACAATAGTCTCAAAGGACGTTCAGTTATGTAGTGATCCTGATAAACTCAATGATCTCCTTTGCACTAAAAATTCTGGTCCTTGTGAGTTGGTAAAGAATGTTGCCATCTTCAAAAACTCACAAGGTAGAGGAACTAAGTTTTTGGAACCACGCTTTGAAGAGCTTCCTTGAGGGAAAGAAAAGCCAAAACCATCTACTGAAGAGACCCCAACACTCAAGCTGGCTCAACTACTTGAGCATCTTAAACATGCCTTCTTAGGAGCTAAAGATACCTTTCCTATTATTATTTCATCTAAACTTGATGCATCTCAAGAGTAGCGGTTAGTTGACATGCTATGTGAGCACAAATCGGCATTAGGTTGGACGATAGCTGACATTAAGGGTATTAGCCCCTTGATTTGCTCTCACCGTACATATTTGGAAGATACATCCATTCCACGAAGGGATCCCCAAAGGAAATTGAACCCAATAATGAAAGAAGTCATGAAGAATGAAGTTTTGAAGCTTCTAGATGCAGGAATCATCTATCCAATTACTGATAGCAATTGGGTTAGTCCAACTCAGGTAGTTCCAAAGAAATCAAGGGTAACAGTGATAAAGAACGAGAAAGAGACTTTTATCCCCACAAAAATCATTACGGGTTGGTGCATGTGCATTGACTATAGAAAGTTAAATGCTGCCACTTGTAAGGATCACTTTCCATTGCCATTCATCGACCAAATCCTAGAACGTGTGGCTGGTCATCCCTATTATTGCTTCCTTGATGGCTACTCAGGCTATTTTCAAATTGAAATTGCATTGGAGGATCAAGACAAGACCACATTTACCTGTCCTTTTGGTACTTATGCTTTTCGATGCATGCCATTTGGGTTATGTAATGCACCAGCCACCTTCTAAAAGTGTATGATGAGCATTTTTAATGACATGGTTGAGAAGTGTATGGAAGTGTTCATGGATGATTTGACCGTCTTTGGTGACTCTTTCAAATCATGTCTTCTCAACTTGGAAGCTTTTTTGACAAGATGTGAAGAAAAAGGTCTTGTTCTCAACTGGGAGAAGTGCCATTTCATGGTACCATCTGGCATAGTCTTAGGTCATGTTGTTTCTAATAAAGGGATTGAGGTTGATCAATCTAAGATTGAACTCATAGCCAAGATGCCTACCCCTAGGTCTATTAAAGAAGTTCGATCATTTTTGGGGCATGCTGGTTTCTATAGTAGATTCATACAAACCTTTTTCATAATTTCACACCCATGGTGTAAGCTCCTAGCCAAAGATGCTGTTTTTGAGTGGATGCCTAAGTGTGAGGATTCCTTCCGAATGCTTGTGGGGAAGTTAACTTCGGCCCCTATCATTCATCCACTAGATTGGAGCTTACCATTTGAGATCATGTATGACGCAAGCAACTATGCTGTTGGTTCTGTCCTAAGTCAAAGAAGGGAAAGGAAGCCCTTTGTTGTGTATTACTATAAGGACCACCCCATCCCTGTAACTTAACAAATTATTCAATGAGAAGCTAAGGAATAATTTGATGCGTTTTTTAGTCTTAATACATCGAACACGGTAGTGTAAGAAACCATGTACTGATTGGATTGTTGAGAGGCCGTGTGAGTTAACATGGATGTGTAGTTTTATACGATTAGGTACACGGCCGTGTAAGTGGCTGTGTACCACTCGGGTAAAGTGAGCATGGTCCAAGACACGGTTGGGTTGAGAAAGCTCGGCTAGTACATGCCCGTGCTCGAGCCATACACGCTCGTATTAGAACCCTTGTAGAAGGCAGTGTACTAAGCAGACAGCCAATTTGAAGACTCTCGTAATGCGTGAAACCTAATTACTATGAAATGAGTAATTAAGTTGATAAATGTAGCACAAATTCCAGTTGAATAGACTAAACAGGTACAGTACTGTTTATTACTATTCATATAGTGAAAAGGGGTAACCGACAGAGAACCCAGTCTACCCTGTTATGTGTATAAGTGTATGAGATACGTAGTGTCATGAAACTGGTCCAAATGACCATTTTCTGACACAAGACTGGTGAGCAGATCACTGAAATGCTCAGACCAAACGTCTGAGCACAACAACGAGAATCTCCCTAGCAGGGGTACAGTATCGAGAAAATGGTCCGGATGACCTCTTCTCACCCAGAAATTGACAAAATCGGAGTCAGAACACTCGGACTAGTAAGTTAGAACAGAGAACAGTGAACCATGACTAGTGAATAATAAATAGTGAATAGTGAATAGTACAAGATGCAGTGTCAAATTACTGGCCAAGACGGCCTTAGTTTAACTTAAAACTGATATATCTAGACTCAGGACGCCCAAATTAATCAAACGGGCACCTGACACGCTTTTCGAGGTAAGGCCACACAGATCTCGAAAACTAGTCCAGACGACCCCAGATGGATATATGACTGATAAAATTGAAATCAGAACGTCTGAACTAGTCAAGAGAGACTGTGGCTGAAATTTCGCCTAGGAACGCCCTGGTTTGCATGCGGAAGGACAACACAGTGTAGACACAACCACAGTATAGGAAACAAATAGTAATTTGACATAGAATGGGCTCTTAGACAGTATAAAACAATTAGAAATTATCAGTACAAAAATCAGATTCAGAAAATCCAATTTTTGGATGAAAATTAGAACACTGCCGAGAAAGGGCCGAAAAACGTAGTAGAAAACTAGACTGCACAGAACCGATTCGGTTGGACCTTTACCCCAACCAAACCATGCCCCCTTTGGTTAGGAAAACAGCTACAAAACCAGTTGAAAATGATCCCTTAAATCAAGGGATGTGTTGGAGTTTTTAGATTAAAAAAATACAAGAGGACCATGACCATTTAATGCAAACTTGCTCCCTTTCACCCTCCATCATGGCTCCGAAATTTCAAGGGCTACAGCACAGATTTTTGTCCCCCAATTGAGCTAAATTGTGGCTTAATTAAGAGTTAGAGTTAAGCAAAGTTGCTTAGAGTTGCCAATAAAAAGGTGCAACCACCCTTAGGTCTCACTTTTCCCATTTGCTCACAAAAACTCTCAAGAAAAATACAGCTTTCTCTCCCCTTTCTCTTTAGAAAATCCGACCCCTCTTCAGCCCCTAAACCACCCATATTTTCACATAACTTTCACACAAAAGCTTGGCCATACAAGTTGCTAGAGTTGCACTCTTCCAAGGTAGTTTCGGTAAGACCTTAGAATTGAAATTTTTCTATGGTTTAGTTTTTCATCTTGGCTTGATATTAAGAGAAACATTTTGTTTTCCTTGTGTTCTCATTCTAGCACAAGTGACCCCTCAACCCCCTTTGTTTTCCATGGAGCCTTGATAGCCACCCTTGGCCCGGTTGTGCTTGGATCAAAGCACTCTAAGGTATAAACCGAAAACCCCCATCTTTTATGGTTAGTTGTTTTTAAGTTTCTGATCAAAGGAGGTTTATGTGTATTTGGTTATGCACATAGGTTGTAATAAATTATTTGAGTCCTTAGCTTTCAGTTTTTAAAGATTTTGTGGTTGTGGTTGTGTTTACTTTAGTTTACAAGTGGTTTAAGATATGTGTGTGCACGAGTGTGTAGAGGGTGGCTGGACACAAAATCTGTCCCCAAGATAAGCCACAGATTTTGGCCATTTTGACCCACTTAGGGTCCAAATCTAGGATTTGTAAAACATGAAAATTTAAGGAAATTTCGATACGGTCGTTTTTGCTTCAAATAGCCATTGGCCAAAAATGAACCTACGATAGACTTTTTGGTTGGCATTGGTTTGGTGTCCAAAACTGGAAGTAACAAATACGGACCAAATGAACAGTCTCAGATTTTTATTAAAATGACCCTTTTAGTGGCTAAACCAGACTTTGGTCAAAACACAAAAGTTTTAGATCTGGACGAAACCTTGAAACTGACTCATGTGGGTTTCAAAAATTTGGCAATTTCAGGCCCCAAACAGACCTGTTTTCAAAAGTGCATAAAACTAGAACTTTTATAAAAAACTGGGCACAAAGGCCACGGGTTTGATGAATTTAGGAGTCGTTAGAATTAGAATTAGGCTTCGAAATGAACACGAGAATTGTTCATTTCATCGAGGAGAAAAGTTTCATGAACGTTGATTTCTCAAACAAAGTCATTTCAAACAAGTTTCTAATTATTTTCAAAAGTGGTCCAACACCACATTTCTTTTAGCACATTTACAATGTGTTCCCTTTAAATGACTTAGAAATGATTTCAACAAAAACACCCTTATCCTCCAATGGGGTGAGGTGAGACTCGTTTTCAAAAATGTGGGGACATCATACCCCTTTCAAACCATTTCAAACACTTTGCTTTCAAAAATGTGGGGACACCATACCCCTTTCAAAATAAAAAATCCTTTTGTAAGAATTTCTATATTTAAACAAAGTTTTCAAAGGAATTTCACAAAGAACAAGGGACATTTTTAGTAAGATATGGTAGAGGTAGCCTAGTTGGCTACTACACCATAATACAAGGTAGCCCGATAGGCTACCACACCCAAACAAGCAAAGTACTAGACGGTTACTATACCAAGCCTACACATAGTAGCCCGATAGGCTACCTAGTTGCCAAAACGCGAGGTAACCGGTCAGTTAACTGATCGGTAAATTAGTCAAGGACCGTGTTTAGAGCAACATTGTGAGGAACGTTGACTTAACTGTCAAGAAGACAGTTAATCAAACGTGACGAAAATTGGATACCAAATTCCCAGATAGGCCAATAAGGTACCGAGGGACCCCGGTACCACATGAAAGACGAGTATAGGCAAAAGTAGCCTAAGGACATGGTAGTTAATTTATGGGGTCATAAATTAATTAACCACATAAGAATAAGTTAACTCTTGAGATAGAGAGTAAGCAGTGTCGACGGCAATCATTATCGAGTAATTATCTACTTAGTCACTAACAGTATTGGTGACTTAGAGAAGATATTAACGAGAGACGTTATTGATGACAGGTAGTAACCTGTAAATTTCTAAAGGCGTGAATACAAGTGCTTACAATTAGGTAAGTACAACTCCCCCTGCAGCATAAATAAAATGATGTTAAAATCATGGTTTTACAGTATGTTAAGTATGCCTAACATGCACACGATGTTGCACCGTATACATAAGAGCATATAGTTTCACAATCAAGTAGATTGATGAAAGAACAAGTTAGAAGCTATAGATCCCTACCGCGTAGGATTGGGGACAACTTAGAGAAGTGTATGGCTAGAACAGTTAAACAAGATGGAAATAAGTAGGTATGTCATACCGGCTCCTTCAGTCGATGGGTTTTCCAGTTAAAGAAAGTTAAGGCCAAAAGTTGAGCATCAGTTGATGGTTCTTCGGCATTAGTTGACCTCGGGCATTACCGTTGGTCTGCGCGCACACGGTACTGACACATGGGCCCTAAGTAGACTAGAGAAAGAAAAGAGTACTAAAGCATAAATGAACATAACCGGATCATGCATAGTACACTGTCCGCATTAGTTTACTATGCTTTCAATTGCAGTAAGACACATGCTTTTACATGAAGTAATCTGTATGCATATGGTATGTAATTTTTGTATGTTATGACATGATATGTGATGATATGGTATATGCTGAGTGGTATATGTGACTATCTTGCATGCTTATGTGTTTTTTAAATATGTATTATGTTTAAACATGTTTTGCGATTAACATATTGTGCTTACTGGGCGTAAAGCTCACGGAGTATCTTCACACTGTACGTAAGCGTCTTATGGCATAAGCCACGGTAGGCAGTGGTGGCGGCGGAGGCGGATGTGAGGAGAGGTTATGGACACCCTATGAGTAAACTTCCATATAGTTTGGGTAACCAGTATTTTGAATAGTAATAGTAACCGTTAAATAGTATTTTTGAATAGTAACGGTTACACAGTATTTTAAATAGTAGTAGTTGAATAGTATTTTTGAATAAAAGCCGATGGATACTATTCAAAAATACTATTCCACAAAATAAACAGTATAAGTATGTTTGCAAGGTTAAATTTGTTATGTTTCAAATTTCGCTTTTAATAGTACGTGTAAGCAAATAGTAAATACGTACACATTCAAAAAAAAATTTCTTCTAAAATTAGGGTAACCTATTAAAGATTTTTTAAGTAAGCAATATTCAATTGCAAGAAAGTATAAGTAAAAGTAAAGAAACAGTAGTTTTACAGTGATGGTCCGGACCGCTTAGGGCACGGGGCATCATAATTATGCAAGTAGAACTCTGAATAGTGCTCAAATAAACTATTCAATGACTGAGAAAGAGTTGCTTGCTGTAGATTTTGCACTTGACAAGTTCCGTGCGTACTTAATCAGTTCACCGATCACCATCTTCATAGATCATTATGCCCTTAAATATCTCCTTTCTAAAAAGGATGCTAAGGCTCGACTAATCCGTTGGGTCCTTCTATTACAGGAATTTGATTTAACTATTAAGGACAAGAAGGGTGTTGAGAATGTTGTGGCAGATCACTTATCTCGATTCGACTTTAAATACTCCATTGATACTCCTTCCATTCGAGATGACTTTCCTGATGAAAATCTCTTCGCAATCACAAAGCTGCCTTGGTATGCTCACATAGTCAATTACTTGGTAACTAACGAACTTACTTCTGATTGGAGTGCTCAAGATAAGCGTAAGTTTCTTGTTGAGGTGCGTAATTTCTTTTGGGATGATCCGTATCTATTCAAGTATTGCCCCAACCAAATCATGAGGTGATGCATTCCTAACAATGAGGTCATTAGTGTCCTAAATTTTTGCTATAATGATGCATGTGTTGGTCACTTTTCTATGAAGAAAACTGCTGCAAAAATCTTGCAGTGTGGTCTTTATTGGCCCACTTTGTTTAAGGACACTAATGATTTTTGTCGATCTTGTGAACGATACCAAAAGTTAGGTGCTTTGTCTCATCGTCATATGGTGCCCTTGAACCCGATTCTTGTGATAGAAATTTTTGATTGTTGGGGGGTAGATTTTATGGGACCATTTCTGCCTTCTTCTGGTTACCTTTACATTCTCCTTACTATGGATTATGTGTCAAAATGGGTAGAAGCTGTGCCATGTCGAACTAATGATAATGCAACAGTTGTAAAATTCTTGAAAGAAAATGTGTTATCTAGGTTTGGCATTCCGCGTGCTATCATTAGTGATCAAGGTATCAAGCAACATATTTATGTCTCTACTTGGGAGTCAAAGCTTTGGACAGCTAAGACAAACTATCCCCTAAATTGAATTTAGACAAAATAATAGACTTAACATGAGTTAGTTGCTTACTCTAACCCCATAGACTACAGACCATAGATTTAGATCACTTACTCTAGAAAGTTGTCTTCTTGCATACAAAAGATCATTGCAAGCAACTTTCTAGCAGTTTAACATAAGCAGTCAATGAGCCATATTTGCTTATATTTACTTTAACATTTAAATACTTTAAGGACTAAATATAATGTAATGAATAACCTCTAAATTGTTTTACTAATCAGTTTAAAAATTTAATGAAAAATACATTACTACTTAGGGCACACCTAAAAATCTCGCATTTACCCTAAGCTAGTAAATGTGTCATGTTTTGCATCCCCATTGCCTCAACATGCCTTCAAAGCTCCTAGCCACTAGAGTCTTAGTAAAGGGGTCAGCAACATTGCCCTCGAATCTGATCTTACATACATCTACTAGTTTTGTTCCCACATACTCTCTAATCATATGGTATTTTTGATCAATGTGTTTGGATCTCTTGTGGTACCTAGATTCCTTTGTGTTGGCAATTGCCATGCTATTATTACAATAAAGTGTGATAGACTTGTCAACACCTGGAATGACCTCAAGGTCTCCTAGGAACTTGCGAAATCAAACCACTTCTTTAGATGCCTCGGCCATAGCCACAGCCACAGCACGTATTCAGCCTCCATCATGGAGTCTATAGTGCAACTTTATTTCACGCTCTTCCACACAATGGTGCCTCCTCTGAGCAAAAGCATTGATCCTGAAGTTGATTTCCTAGAATCTCTATAAGTTTGGAAGTCTGAGTTTGTGTGCCCAACGGGTGTTAGGTCCCCTCTAGAATATACCAGCATATAATCCCTCATTCTCTTTAGATACTTAAGTATATGCTTTACAGCTTGCCAATACTTGATTGTGGGATTTGCCTGATATCAATTTACTATACCTACAGCCCAAAATAATAGGTTGTGAACCTTTCATCGCTTCTTGTATTGCATATTTCTCTATTATTTTATCCATATATAAAGCTTGGGATAATGCTATCATTTTGTTCTTTCGATCTTTAAAGAGACGAATGCCTAGAACATAACTAGCTTCTTCTAAGTCTTTCATGTCAAACTGTTAAGATAGCCACAGTTTGAATGATGACGGGTTCCCTACATCATTCCCAATGAGTAGACATAGAGTACCAAAAAGACTAGTTGTGACAACTGAAAAATTTGATCGTTCTCGGAAACTTTGTACAATGTAGATGTATATGATTATTTTATGTTAAAATGTAAAATGAATGATTTAATATTGTTTAGAATATATTAAAATGTTCTAACAGTATTAAAGAGTAGGATTTCAGAAATGGAAAATTTTCCTGAATCGAAACGGGCAAAACACTGTCTTTTAAGGACCGAAAACCTCAATGGGATGCCAAGAGTAAACTAAGGTTTACTAAAAGATAAAATATGTTCAGATGTGATTTTTGGTCAAACAATAGCAAAATAAGGAAAATTGATCGCACGGAAGGCCTCAAAAACCTGTCAGGGTGATTTAGGTGAAATTTGGTTCAGTTTGACTATTGGTCAAAGTTTGACTTTTTTGAGTTAATTGAATTAATTCAATGATGTCACAAGTGATGTCACATGGGTGATGTTAAAAAAAAGAAAACATTTTCATGTGGAAAGAAAGAAAAGGATCTAAGGGCTAAGATGAAAAGTGATTTGATCTAAGGACTAGAATGGTGATAAAAAGACATGGCATTTAATTTTTTTTATCTTAGGCTAATCTTGGGCTGCAAGGGTCGGTTACCCTTGAATAAATTTAGGAAAAAAAAAATTTTTAGTTTACAAATAAACCCTTGAAAAGGTTGCAAAAAGGTCCCTAAAGTTGTGACGCCTTAAATTTTATTTAAGGATCAATATATAATTTAAATAAAATTAGTGTGCCAAAAATTAATTAAAAATCTTTTGGAAACCCTAGGTTGGTTTCCTAGTCAAATTCCACTCAAAAAGTCAACAATTTTAACTTCAAAAAAAAACCCTAAAATATTCAGCCATTACTTGGGATTTTAATTAAAATTTAAATCCCACAAATCCAAGGAGGAATCAAACTCAAATTTCATCCCTTAAATAAAAAGAAGAAATTCGGCCCTAAAGTGTAGGAAATAAAGGAGATTTTATTTGAATTAAAAGCTAGGTTAAAACTCAATCAAAATTCAAATTATTTTTCCTTAAAAACTAATGGGTAATTTTGGTCACTTGAGGAGATATAAGGAGAGAAAAACCCTAGCCTTAAAACAGCACAAAAACTTTCTCTTTTGCCCCTCAAAAGATTCGGCCAAACAAGGAAGCAAAAAGGAAAGAAAAACCTAGTATAAAAACCCTCTTTCAACTCTCATTCACCTTTCCTTCCTCTCCCAAAATTCGGCCAGCCTCCCCTTGTTTTCTCTCTGAATTCTCCTCTCCCAGAACACACCAAAATAGCAAGCAAAAACCTACCTAAAGGTAGCTCAAAGATTCAACAACTTTTGAGACAAAAACAAGGTGAGAAATCAACTTTTTCCTTCCTTCTCCTTTTGATTTTAAATCCGAAATTTTTATGGTTTTTCTCCACTGTTTTCCCTACTGTTTTGAAGACTCCAACACTCACACAAATTCAGCCAAAAAGGAGACCAAGCATCAAAAATAGTGCAGTACAAACAAGGTGTGATTTCTCTCTCTAAAACCCTAAAAATTTTGTCTCATCCCCTTTCAAAAACCCTATTATCACATGTGAAAATTTTATGATTTTTGCTAATTTGATTCTTAGGTTGTGTGAATGACATATAAATAAGGTTCTCCACAAAATTTCATGATCATTGGATGAAAATTGAATTGGTTTGAGGCTAATTGAAATTCGGACAGGAAAAACGGAAATCTGGAAAATTACCATATGAACAGTAAACTTGTGTCAGCCATAACTTGAGTTTTAAAAATGATTTTCGAGTAAATCTTGAGCCTAAAATTAAATTCAAGATGTCCCCTAAATGCATGAAAAATTTCAGAACCAAAATCATCCGTTGGCCTAGTCAAAATATTTTTCTAATATAGTTGGACAGAACTGCCAGTTTTTGAACTGAAACCAAAACCCTGATTTTATGCCTGAAAACAATCCCTCGGTTTTTGGCCTAGTTGAGTAACCAAACGATGTCTAAAAATTATAAAAATTATATAGAATTAAAGCTATGGATGTCTGGTTTAACATATTCAAAATTTAGAATTTTTGGGATTAAAAATGAATTAATATTGATTTTACAGTCAGCCTAGGTCAGTCTACCCATGACCAGTAATATCCTAACTTAGACTTTTTCACAATTTTTTTTTTTAAATCCCAAATGTTTATTAAACATTTTAAAATCCTTTTGTGGCATACTAAAATGATTGGATAATTATGTCTAGACCTAGACTGATCATATGTTGTGATTATAGGATTTATTTGACGTTCTTGCTTGATTCGTGGATCACGTTGTTGCAATGCTTGTGTAATAATCGAGGTAGGACTTTCTAGCCTTTTCTGGGAGTAGTCAAGTGTTTTAAATTTCCCTGTTTTATCAATGACATGCTGTTTTCAGTTTATAAAATTATTATAGTGTTTTTGATGAAATAAACGCATGCAACGTGTTTTGTAATAAATGTGTATTTTAAAGCGTGTTTTGATTAATGGCATAATATAACTTGGTAAATACCATCTTTTGAATAATCCGGCGAACATAATTGAGCTCTAGTTCACGATCATTATAAATTATGCGTGCGTCCCAAAGTTGACGCCATGGGGGAAGGTCCCTAAACCTGCGCAGGGCCGTTCGGCCTATTTAGACCGTAACGAGATGATCTAGGATAATTTAATTCGAGGCACGTATATTATAGCTACGACAAGTCCTCACTCAAAATATAATGGTTTATTTTAATGATTTAATTTTTTTAATATTCGGGCACGTATATTGCAGCTATGCTAAGTCCTCAGCAGAATAAAACTTGTATTAAAAATGTTTTTCACGAAATTGTTGATCATTTTTGGGAATGGTTATTATGCCATGTATTCTTAAATTGTTAATTATTTTTGGAAACGAATATTATGTCATACTTTTAAATGTTACCTGTTTAATCCACCTTTGTTTCTGTCCTACTGAGCCAGTGCTCACGTCCCTTTTTCTTTGTGATTTTGAAATGACTACTTCCAGGTGCGGGAGGTAGCAGTTCCGAAAATTGTCGAGCTATCCGTTTCTACCGAAGATGATGCTATCCGTTTTCTCCATCTTCTTCTTTCTGTTTCTCGTTCTGATGTAATGAGACTTTAAGTTTGGACTTTATTTCACGTTATTTAAATTTCATGCTTGGGAATATTTTATGGTTGGTAATTTCTTTTGAAGACCGATTTTATGTTTGGTTTCCGCATTAAAAAGTATTTATTTTCTACTTTATTTTATTATGTGGTTATGATGCTACTTTATAAATAATTAGGCTTAGCTAAATTATGATGTTGACCCGTTTTCATAATAAATATTTTTCCTTAAATATCGGGTTGATATTATGATTTGGCTGCCGTGTCACGTGTCTAAATTTTGGGCCGTGACAAAAGTGTTGCCAAATTGCACCAAAATTTGCAACTTGGTTGGGCAGCCATTAAAAGCATGTATAAGCTGAAATATTTAAGCCAAAACTTGCTTCTTCTCTGCTCAGTGCAGCCGTGAGTCTCTCCCTCATTTCCAATCAAAATTCTTTAAGTTTTTGGAGCAAAAACTCAATCTTAAGTCACCTCCAACCATTCTAGCAATGTGAGCATTAATTTTGTAAGCTTTCTCTTCAATTTGGTGCTAAGTATTTATGTATGAATTGTGGAAAAAGTGATGAATTTACAAGCTTAGATTGTTGTTGTTTTGGTGTTGTCAAAGCTTGGTTATGATTAGAGAATATTGTTGACACTTTGAACTAAAACTCTTAGGGTTTTATCCTAAGAAAATTTATGATTAATCATGCTTGGAGAGTGAAAATTTTTGCATCAAACTTGTGTTTGTGTGCTAATATGTTTTTGAGACAAAGAAAAACTTGGAATTGAAGTTTAGTTAATTTTGGGAGCAAGAAAAAAAAATGGTTATGTGAGTTATGCGAACTCGTGTGTGTGTATATGTGTTGGTAGATTAAATTTTATGTTAAGTTTTGATTATTGGTTGGTTCAAAAATAAAGTTTGATGTGTGAAATTAATAAGAAAAGGATGAGAGCATGAAAACAAAATTTTGTGCATGATTTCTTTTAAAAAATCCATGGATTTTAAGGGAATGATGCATGAAAATTTTGTGATGAGATAGGTTAGGTTTTGTGTTACATTAGACATGTATTGGTGTGGAAAATGAATGATGAAAATGAGACCTTGAAACAAAATTTTTGTTTAAGGTTTCCTTAAGAAAAACCATGTGTTGGTTGGTGTAAAAAGGGTGGGGTTTTGTATGAAATATTATGGAATGAAACAACGTGATAAATGTGTATTAAACCAGGCCTAAAAATGAGAAAGAATGGGTTGAAATCTTGTTAGAAATTATTAGGTTTTTATGGAAAATTTTACGTAAAAAGTTTGTAACTTTTACGTAAAATTAGGTTTGTGGTATAGTACGTGATAGTTTAGAATAGGTTAGATGGTTTCGAGGTGTTTCCTAAACATCGGAAACCTAGAATTTTAGCAGAAATGTTGCCGAAAATTTTATAACGGCTCGAAGGGTACTTTAGGAAACAAGGGGTAAAAATGTGATTGGGAAAGGAAACCCGAGCCTCCTCAGTAATCTAGACTCGGGAAATGGCAAAGGACGTTTTTCAGGATTAGTGAAACATCCATTTGAGGTCTTGAAATGTTAGAAAAAAGAGAAACAGCCCTAGGTGTCGGAATAGTACTATTCGAGGGTCGAGTGATTGAAAGTCATCGATTTTGCAACAAATGGTGCTATAAAAATGTATCGAGGCCTAGGAAGATTATTTTATGATTTTTAGGCTCAGAAAATTTAGTTAGAATGGTAGTATGGAAATTTAACGGTCCATTGATCCGTCAGGGGCAAAATGGTCATTTTGACCAAAAATTCTCGGAATACACGAAAAGGGCCGTTAGAGCTTTAGAATGATTTAACTAAAACTATAAAGGTCAAAATTGAGTTTTATGTCAATAAAACGTAGTGTTACGATGAAAAATGAAATTAGGGGTAAAATAATCATTTTGACAAAAAGTTAGCAGAAAAGTCTAAAATGAAATATGAAGCCTCTAAGTTCTTTAATAGGAAAGTAAATGTAGAATTTTTATCTTTTCCTAAAATTTAAAAGCATGAAATAACGGTTGTCTGTCTCGGTTATAGGAATCAGATTCAAACGTGACGAGGAAACATCAACGAACAAAGGAAAGCAAACACTAGCTAATCACCTATAAGTTCAGACATTTAATTGTCTATAGTATGAACTTACTCATTATGTTTTTATGTAATGGGTACAATGTAAAATGATATTTAAAGGTGCTGTATGCACAGTAGGGTGTTAATATAATATACACCTAATGAAAGAAAGAAATGTAAAGGGTTCCAGATCATGGGGCAATAAGAAATGTCACCTAGTCGGAACTAAATAAAAGAAGGTAACGAAACCACTATTGGTGTACCGTCCTATCGACTTACAGAGAGGTTTAATGGTGTTATATATGTATATATATCTATGTATTAATGAATTGTTTGACTGTAGAGGATTGGCCATTGGGTCGCTCCCCAGTGTCCCTTCTAGTCATGCGGGCGAAAGAACGGTACGACTAAAAATGGGGTCCAAAACTAGAACGTAATGAAAGATAATGACCTAAAATTGAAAACCATACCGTAACTGTGTACGAAAATAAATCCGTAAAAACGTATCAGAGTGGCGCAGCGAAACAATAAAAATTTTTAGATCGTTAAATATCTCATGATACCATATACAATAAACCAACAACAATTAAAACTCATACCTCAAGGACACCAATCTTGTAGGAGGAGAATGACTGGAGGCTTCAACCAACTAGTCTTCTCTACTATTCTCCAATTCCCGAATGGCTGAGTGTGTGGGCACTCTGAACCTCGATCGGTATGCTAGCACTGCTAGACTTCTTCCGACCACCCAGATCTCTAAAGAACTTTATTGTCACGGTGGGCTGTGCAACAATAAGCCTGCTCACCTGAGAGTCTGTGGTCAAAGAGAACTGGAGTGGCAGGACCTCTATTTATAGACCTGCATGAGGTGATTCTCTGAATTCGAATTGGATTAGGAAAAGATATTCTCCCTTATCCATAACCATAAAATCTGAATTTTCCAAGGGAGAATCCCAACAATAAAATTCGGCCATTATGGGATAAATCTAATCCAAATCTAAACAAGATTTTAACTAGAATTTTATCTCCCTTTTCCAACCAAAAAATCTGAAATTTCCTAGGAGAAAATCTCCTAAAATTTTCGGCCACTTTTAGGATAAGGGAGAATCAAAATTCCACTAGGATTTTCAAGCTTGAATCTTATCTCGTCCTTATCCAAAATAACCGAATTTACTTAGGAGATTTTCTCCATAATTTCGGCCACTTTTCAGGGAGGAGAGAATCCAAATTCAACTGGGATTGAAACTTGAATTTTTCCCTTGAACCTTATTCACAAAAACCGAAATTCCATTGAGGATAATCCTCCAAATTTCGTCCACTATTTGTTAGGATTTGGATTAAAAATTCAAGTAGGATTCTAACAAGATTATCCTCTCCAAATCCAACTCAAATTCGAATTTCAAACCTTGTGGATTTTCCACAACAAATTCGAATCCCACTTGGACTGTGATTCAAAATTTGAATTTCAAATTTCAAATTCGAATTTCAAATTCAAATTTCAAAATTCAAATTTCAAACTTCAAATTTAAATTCCAAATTCAAATTTCAAATTCGAATTTCAAATTCAAATTTCAAATTCAAATTTCAAAATTCAAATTTCAAAATTCAAATTTCAAATTTCAAAATTCAAATTTCAAAATCCACAAAACAGTTGTGTTTCAAATTCTTGTTCTTATGGATAATTTTCTACAACTCCAATCCAATCTCAAATAAAATCATGACAACTTTATTTGGAGTTCGAATAATTGTGTACTCTATTATCCAAAACAAAATCTGAATTCAACCAGAGAGAATCTTGTCTACCATCCTAATCCTATGTCATCACCATCCATGCATAATAAACCAGCCAAGAGCATACACAAATCAATTTGCCAAACGTTAAGGAATTATGTGGAGCTAGTAGAGGGACTAATTGGACATATATAATCGGGCTCCCGTGATTCCATATGATCATCATTCTGTATTGAACAACTCAATCATATGATCACTAATTTCAGAGTCACACCACTATAAACCTGAAACTGAACTCCCAATTATATACCGTATTACGTAAGCCTGTGACGAGCTACTACCCAATGACCTTGTCATATATGCAAAACCCTCATATGATATCCATGATCAGCCTTAGGTCAAAGTCCGTTTAATCCTACTGATCAGGCTATCTTAAAGTTCCATTATACTACCGAATTAAGAAAATGATTATTCACCATATGTGAATAAGAAGTCATCCACCCAGCAGACGACCCAAAGCCTTGTCCATTTTCACATTCAGTATAATGCCTTTAAGAGGATACCTTTAACTCCTTAGAGCAATGATTCCGATATCTACAAACAAACCCTTCATCGTATACAAGCCATGCACCCAACGAACCGGTCTATAAGCTTACTACCTCTGAGACGCTTTAGCCATTGGAACATCAAAGTACCCAAGTCATATGCATGAAGTAGTTCATTTACTCAGGATTAAGGTTATTGCACAATGAACGTCAAAAGCAGATTGATCCACTCATAGCAGACTACGTAGATCAATCACGCTTTAGTCCCGGTCTAATATGTCACTACCAAGCAACATATCTATGTCTCTACTTAGGAGTCCAGCTCCAGACAGTCAAGACAAACCGTCCCCTCCAAGGCTTTAGACAACATAATAGTCTTAACATGAGTTAGATGCTCGGTCTAACCCCATAGACTACAGACCATAGTTTAGACCGGTAACTTTAGAACATTGTCTTCTCGCATACAAAAGTCCATTGCATGTAACGTTCTGACAATTTTAACACAAGCAGTCAGTGAGCCATATTTGCTTACATTTACTTTAACATGTAAATAAAACGAGGACAGATAGTAATGTAATGAATAACCTCTATATGTAATTTTATTATCCAGTTCAAAATAAATACATCAAAATGTCTCTAATGCTTAGGGCATTTCCTAACAATCTCCCACTTGCCCTAAGCCAGCAGATGTGCCATGTTACGCATCCCCATCGCCTCTACGTGCCTCTTAAAGCTTCTAGCCACCAAAGTCTTAGTAAAGGGATCGGCGATGTTGTCCTCGGACGCGATCTTACATACATCCACTTGCCCTGTCTCTACATGCCCTCTAATAATATGATATCTCCGATCGATGTGCTTGGTCCTCTTGTGGTGCCGAGATTCCCTTGTGTTGGCAGTAGCCCCTGTGTTATCACAGTAAAGTGTGATAGGCTTGTCAACACCCGGAATGACCTCAAGGTCTCTAAAGAACTTGCGGAGCCAAACCGCTTCTTTAGATGCCTCAGCCACAGCCACATACTCAGCCTCCATAGTAAAGTCAGCTGTGCAGCCCTGCTTCACGCTCCTCCATACAATGGCGCCTCCTCCAAATAAAAACACTGATCCAGATATCGATTTCCCCGAATCCTTACAAGTCTAGAAGTCTGAGTCCGTGTATCCTACGGGTGTTAGGTCCCCTCCAAAATACACCAGCATATAATCCCTCGTTCTCTTAAGATACTTGAGTATATGCTTTACAGCTTGCCAGTGCTTGGTTCCAGGATTTGCTTGATATCGACTCACCATACCTACTACAAAACATATATCCGGGCGAGTGCAAAGCATAGCATACATAAGGCTTCCTACAGCAGATGCATAAGGGACCTTACTCATATGCTCTCTTTCTTCCGATGTCTTGGGACAGTCATCGAATGAAAGAGTTAGACCAACAATAGAAGGCTGTGAACCTTTCTTTGCCTCTTGCATTGCATATTTGTCAATTATTTTATCTATGTATGAAGCTTGGGATAACGCTATCATTTTGTTCTTTCGATCTCTGAAGAGACGAATGCCTAGAACATAATTAGCTTCTCCCAAGTCCTTTATGTCAAACTGTTGGTGTAACCAAAGCTTGACCGATGATAAGTTCCCTACATCATTCCCAATGAGTAGTATATCATCGACATAGAGTATCAGAAAGACCACTTTTCCATCCTTAATACGTTTATAAACACAAGGTTCATCAACGTTCTGCTCAAAACCAAATGTCTTAATCGCTTGATCAAACCTCTGGTTCCATGAGCGGGATGCTTGCTTTAATCCATAAATGGATCTAAGCAACTTGCAGACTTTCCTTTCTTAGCCTTTTGCTACGAACCCTTCAGGCTGTATCATATAGATACACTCTTCAAGATGGCCATTCAAGAATGTCGTCTTGACATCCATTTGCCAGATCTCGTAATCGAGAGCCGCAGCAACGGACAGAAGAATACGGATAGACTTCAGCATAGCAACAGGAATAAAGGTTTCATCGTAATCGATTCCAGCCTTTTGCGTGTACCCCTTTGCAACCAGTCTAGCTTTGAAAGTTTCCACTCTCCCTTCCGCATCCTTCTTTCTTTTGTAGACCCATTTGCATCCAATGGGTTTTATCCCATCCGGTAAATCTACAAGTTCCCAAACAGAGTTGGATTTCATAGAATTCATCTCATTGTTCATAGCCTGTTTCTAAGATTTAGAATCAACATCATTTATAACTTCATCATAGGTGACCGGATCATCCTCATGCTCATGAGCCTCGGCCTGGTATACCTCAGCATCATACATGAAGAAATTAGGTTTCTTTGAAACCCTCCCACTACGACGAGGCACCCTAAATTGTTGATCGTCTGCAGGTTTTTCACCAGAACTCAGACTTGCGTCCAAGACCAAAATCTATGGAGCAGTTCTTTCACCCGATAAGTCCTCTAGCACCACTTTGCTTCGAGGCTTAAAGTCATTTATGTGACTTTCCTCCAAGAATGTCACATGGGTTGAGACAATGACTTTTTGTTCCATTGGGCTATAGAACAGTCCTCTTTTAGTTCCCTTTGGATACCCTACAAACATGCACAATTCTGATCTTGGCTCCAACTTCTTCGCATCCCCATCCAATACATGCGCCGGGCAGCCCCATATTCTCATGTTTCCAAGGAAGGGCTTCTTGCCACGCCACAAGTCATAGGGAGTTCTAGGAATTGATTTGCTTGGAACCTGGTTCAGAATATAGCACGCTGTTTGTAAAGCATATCCCCAAAATGATAATGGCAGCATTAAATAACTCATCATGGACCGTACCATATCCAATAAGGTCCTGTTTCTCCTTTCGGCTACACCATTCTGTTGTGGAGTACCAGGTGCAGTCAATTGGGATAATATCCCGTTCTCTACAAGATGTCCTAGAAATTCATCGGAGAGGTATTCGCCACTTCGATCAGATCGAAGTGTCTTTATGGATTTATCCAATTGCTTTTCCACTTCCGCACGATACTCTTTGAACTTGTCAAAGGTTTCGCTTTTGCGGTGCATCAGATACACATATCCATACCTCGAGTAATCATCTATAAAAGAGACATAATACTCGAATCCTCCTCGTGCTGTGACGTTCATGGGGCCACATACGTCAGTGTGCACAATTTCTAAGAGCTCCTGAGCCCTTGTACCCTTAGCTCCAAAAGACCTCTTAGTCATTTTACCCTCTAGACAAGACTCACATTGGGGAAGTCGTACCTCCTCCAGAGATTCCAGAGGACCGTCTTTCACCAATCTTTGAATCCTATCCTGATTAATATGACCAAGTCTTAAATGCCAAAGATACGCCTTGTTAGAGTGAGAAACTTTCAACCTTTTAGAGTTATCTATTAATTCGGTCTCAAGCAGTGAGTACATCTTTGCTTGGATCAAATATAGGTTTCCATCCATCCATCCAGAACAGATAAAAGACTTATTTCTACGAATATTAACTCTTTTACTAAAAGAAACTGAATAAGAATCCTTTATTAAACAAGCTACCGATATAAGGTTCCTCCTAAAATTAGGAACATAAAAATAGTCTTTTAATAAAATAAACCTAAATTGATCAAAATAAAGGTAAACATCTCCCACTGCTTCAGCCACCACAAAGCTACCATCTCCAGTCCGCAACGAGAGGTTCCTATCATGTAGACTTTTTGTTTCCATGAACCCCTGCATAGAAACACAAACGTGATTAGTGGCGCCCGAATCAATGACCCAAGTGTCTTTCGATTCTTCCACCAAACACGCTTCCAAGTAATGAAGTTCCTTACCTTCCTTGCCCTTGGCGGCTAGGAATTCCCAGCAAGCCTTCTTAAAGTAACCTACCTTCCCACAATGGAAGCATTTGGACTTTTTAGCTTCTTGTTCTTCTTCTTCTTCTTCCCGTCCGAGACAGGAGGATTAGAAGAACTAGAAACCACTTGCTTCTTATTTGGCCTCTTCCTCTTCCGTGAGGGATTGGAAGATTCCGTCAAATTGGTCTCTCCTTTAGGTTGGACCGCATCCTCATCCCTGATCATCCGCTCATAAGCCTGTAGTTGCTTCATGAGCTCGGTTAGTCCTAACTCCTTTGTCGCCAGATTGTATGCGGCCTTAAACCCCACAAAATCTTTAGACAGAGTCTTGAACACCATCTCGATCTGGGTGTTGTAGTCCAACCCAGCACCATTCTCGGCAGCCTCAGCGAAGAATCCCATTAGAGTAATCATATGGTCCTTCATCGGAGTACCCGCCTTTTGCTTAGAGTTCATAATGCTGGTGATAGCGGACTATCGAGCCAATTTTTCTTGGCCTTCGAACATGTCCTCCAGATTGTCCATGATCTCCCTAGCAACTTGATAAGTCTCATGCTGCTTTTGTAAAGCACTCGTCATGCTAGCAAGGATGTAGCATCGAGCTATGTCATTGGATTTTCTCCAACGATTATAGGCAACCGGGACCTCCTTAAGTGGTGTGTCAAGTTTGGGCCCAGGTGGGCATGGTTCGTCCAGTACGAACTTATGTCTCTCGCAGCTGAGAACTATTAATAGATTTCTTTTCCAATCTTTATAATTATCGCCATTCAGTTTATTTTCAGTAAGTATCGAAATGAGGGGTGTCGGTGATATTTTGAACTGAAATAAAATTATACTAGACATCATTACAAAGCCCAAGCAAATATACAGATAATTTAGCAAATAAAACATACAAGTATGTTCCTACATGAAACTTGAAAAACATGTAGCATTGCAACGGTAATTCTTAGCACCTATTGCCCCAAGCCACCGAGGGGTGGTCATGAAAACAAATAGCTGGAACATGGACCCCGTCCAATTAATATATGTTGCCTTAAATCCTCCAAGGTTAAGACTTATATTAATAACCGCTTATTTAGCCACCAGTTTAGTTAACAGAGCTTCTAGGGAAGGTTAATAACTAAACAAGTTTTAAGTGTATAACCATTGTTTACGTAGCCCGATCCACGTCCTACCAAGCCACTGAGGGATGGTCATGAATAGGATCGTACCCGAACATGTTTTCCACATAGGAGATCCAATCTAGTATACCGGCGGCGGTAAACACCTACCGAGGGGTGTGGTCAGGGCAGAACTGACGCGAGGCGTTACCATACTTTCACATATGGATCAACAATGGAGGCCGTGGGTTTTGTTTGAAACCCTCTCCTATTCAATATTTTGAAAAACATGCAAGTTTTGACAAATTATGTATGATCAATATAGTATGAGCGGTACTCACCTATCCTATATGACATGTTATCAAATATGCATATAAAACATCCATCAATACATATTTATACATCCATGCCATATCACAGAAAAAATAAATGACAGAAAAAGCAAGCTATGGTTCCATCCTAGAACAAAGAAAATAAAGATTACAAAATTCCATCCAAAGCATTCTTTGGGTCTTGAATTTCGTTCCGTCTTCTTGTATCCATCTTTATGTAGCCTCTCCATTTATTTATCATCTCATGAATTATTTAAAATTTAAATCTCCAAAAATTTAAATTTCAAATTCAAACTCCAAATTCGAATTTCAAATTTAAATTTCAAATTTAAATTTTAAACAATTTTAAACATCATGTGTAATAATATGTAATTTCAAATTTTCAAAATTTCAATTACATAATTTTAAACATGATTTAAAATTAAATCTCAAATTTAAAAATCAAAATTTTCTGATTTTTTAGACCGCCGCACCGCCGCCCCTGAAGGCGGCAGCCGCCGTGGGTAGCCACCAGCCCCAAAGGGGCTGGCAGCCCACGGGCGCCCCTTATGTGCAGCCTTGCCAGGCTGCACGCCCAGGCTGGGCGCAGCAGTCGGCAAGCTGCAGGCAGCGCCTGCAGGTAGAGGCTGCACGCCCAGGCTACGGCCAGCCTTGGGTAGGCCACGGCCACCCTCGGCTGCAGGCCAAGCCTGCGACCGTGGGTGGCTATGGCCTGCACAGGGGCTGCCGCAGCCCCATCCTGCCCAAGGGCAGGGGTTGCAGCCCCACCAAGGCCCGTCGGCCTATCCCGAGGGGTCGTGTCTCGATTTTCATGCCATATTACAATTTACCTATTAGGATCTCCAAAAATTAATTTGAATCCCAATTAAATTGAAATTTTCCACACAATCAAAATTTCAATCTTTAAATCAAATTTAACTTTTGGGAAAAATAAATTACGGTCTTCAATCTTCAATCTCCTCCAAGAATAATTACATAAAATTTCCTAAACCATTTCTGGTGTACAAAAATTCTAACCATAAAAATTTGAAGAGACAAAAATTAAAATCCATGGGAAAATTACAGTGTTAATAAACTGCTCCCATGGTTACATAAAAAATTCCTAGATACAATTTTTCTAAATTCTAAGGAACCATAACCGGCATAAACAAGCATGCTTATAATAGTTCATAAAATTAAAATAACCACATACTTTATACATAATCCATGATAACAACATAAAGGAACCCTAGAATGCCACTCTCTAAATATCAAATCCATACATAAATAAAAAGACTAAGTAATTGTCTAATTTATGTACATGGCATAGTCATGAGATGGCTCTGATACCAATTGTAGGAAAATAAATCGGTAAAAACGTATCAGAGTGGCGCAGCGGAACAATAAAAATTTTTAGATCGTTAAATATCTCATGATGCCATATACAATAAACCAACAACAATTAAAACTCATACCTCAAGGACGCCAATCTTGCAGGAGGAGAATGACCAGAGGCTTCAACCAACTAGCTTTCTCTACTATTCTCCAATTCTCGAATGGCTGAGTGTGTGGGCACTCTGAACCTCGATCGGTATGCTAGCACTGCTAGTCTTCTTCCGACCACCCAGATCTCTAAAGAACTTTATTGTCACGGTGGGCTGTGCAACAATAAGCCAGCTCACCCGAGAGTCTATTGTCAAAGAGAACTGGAGTGGCAGGACCTCTATTTATAGACCTACATGAGGTGATTCTCTGAATTTGAATTGGATTAGGAAAAGATATTCTCCCTTATCCATAACCATAAAATCTGAATTTTCCAAGGGAGAATCCCAACAATAAAATTCGGCCATTATAGGATAAATCCAATCCAAATCTAAACAAGATTTTAACTAGAATTTAATCTCCCTTTCCCAACCAAAAAATCTAAAATTTCCTAGGAGAAAATCTCCTAAAATTTTCGGCCACTTTTAGGATAAGGGAGAATCAAAATTCCACTAGGATTTTTAAGTTTGAATCTTATCTCATCCTTATCCAAAATAACTGAATTTTCCTAGGAGATTTTCTCCATAATTTTGGCCACTTTTCAGGGAGGAGAGAATCCAAATTCAACTGGGATTGAAACTTGAATTTTTCCCTTGAACCTTATCCACAAAAACTGAAATTCCATTGAGGATAATCCTCAAAATTTCGTCCACTATTTGTTAGGATTTGGATTCAAAATTCAAGTAGGATTCTAACAAGATTATCCTCTCTAAATCCAACTCAAATTCGAATTTCAAACCTGTGGATTTTCCATAACAAATTCGAATCCCACTTGGACTGTGATTCAAAATTTGAATTTCAAATTTCAAATTCGAATTTCAAATTCAAATTTCAAATTTCAAATTTAAATTTCAAATTCAAATTTCAAATTCGAATTTCAAATTCAAATTTCAAAATTCAAATTTCAAATTTCAAAATCCACAAAACAGTTGTGTTTCAAATTCTTGTTCTCATGGATAATTTTCTACAACTCCAATCCAATCTCAATTAAAATCATGGCAACTTTATTTGGAGTTCGAATAATTGTGTACTCTATTATCCAAAACTAAATCTGAATTCAACCAGATAGAATCTTGTCTATCATCCTAATCCTATGTCATCACCATCCATGCATAATAAACCAGCCAAGAGCATACACAAATCAATTTGCCAAACGTTAAGGAATTATGTGGAGCTAGTAGAGGGACTGATTGGACATATATAATCGGGCTCCTGTGATTCCATATGATCATCATTCTGTACCGAACAACTCAATCATATGATCACTAATTTCAGAGTCTCACCACTATAAACTTGAAACTGAACTCCCAATTATATACTGTATTACGTAAGCCTGTGACGATCTACTATCCAATGACCTTGTCATATATGCAAAACTCTCATATGATATCCATGATCAGCCTTACGTCAAAGTCCATTTAATCCTACTGATCAGGCTATCTTAAAGTTCCATTATACTACCGAATTAAGAAAATGATTATTCACCATATGTGAATAAGAAGTCATCCACCCAGCAGATGACCCAAAGCCTTGTCCATTTTCACATTCAGTATAATGCCTTTAAGAGGATACCTTTAACTCCTTAGAGCTATGATTCCGATATCTACAAACAAACCCTTCATCGTATACAAGTCATGCACCCAACGAACCGGTCTATAAGCTTATTACCTCTGAGACGCTTTAGCCATTGGAACATCAAAGTACACAAGTCATATGCATGAAGTAGTTCATTTACTCAGGATTAAGGTTATTGCACAATGAACATCAAAAGCATATTGATCCACTCATAGCAGACTACGTAGATCAATCACACTTTAGTCCCGGTCTAATATGTACCACCAAGCAACATATCTATGTCTCTACTTGGGAGTCCAGCTCCAGACAGTCAAGACAAACCGTCCCCTCTAAGACTTTAGACAACATAATAGTCTTAACATGAGTTAGATGCTCGGTCTAACCCCATAGACTACAGACCATAGTTTAGACCGCTAACTTTAGAACATTGTCTTCTCGCATACAAAAGTCCATTGCGTGCAACGTTCTAATTGTTTTAACACAAGCAGTCAGTGAGCCATATTTGCTTACATTTACTTTAACATGTAAATAAAACGAGGACAGATAGCAATGTAATGAATAACCTCTATATATAATTTTATTATCCAGTTCAAAATAAATACATTAAAATATCTCTAATGCTTAGGGCATTTCCTAGCAAACTGACCATAAATGAGTATAATATATACTAATTTTATGTGTAGTGTTTTAGGTCAAAGTTAACATAAATAGTACCAGTCAAAGTCAACTTTACTATTCATGGTCAAAAGTCAAAATTACTATTCAAGATGAATAGTTTTTTTTTTTTTATGATTTTAAGTTTTACGTTCCGGTATTTATGTTTGAACTTACTGAACCTGTAACTCATGAGTTTGTTCATGTTACAGGTAAGCAACCTACCCGGAAGTAAGATTGATGGATGGTGGCAGGGTGTGCATATGCCAGTGGATGAGACAAGGGAAATGGTTCTGCTACGAGACTCCACTGAGTAGCAAATTAAAAGGGATTTTGAAAGATATATTGTGATGTAAAGGATGTGTATATATATATACTCATATGATATAAAGTGACTACTAAAGTAAAGTTTTACAATACAGTGGTATATATATATGAGATAGTTAAGGAAAAAAAATGTATGTATCAAATTGACAAAAGCAAAGTAAGAAGATTAAAAAAAGATATGGTACATAAAAGTAAGCTACCAGCGACCAAGTGGTTACACTCTATCACAGTTGGCAACAGTAGTTAACTGTAATAATATAGTTTAACCCTACGTAGGGTGGGCCACCACTAAAAAGACCACCATACTATCCTTTATACATTTATAAACGCATGATTCATTAACGTTCTACTCAAAACCAAAAGTTTTAATTGCTTGATCGAACCTTTAGTTCCATGAGTGGGATATTACTTTAATCTATATATAAATCTAAGCAATTTGCAAACTTTCTGACTTTGGCCTTTTTCTATGAATCTGTCAGGTTGTACCATATAGATACTTTTATCAAGATGATCATTCAAGAATGTAGTCTTAACATCCATTTGCCAGATCTCATAATCGAGAGTTGTAGTAATGGGTAGAAGAATATAGATAGACTAAGCATCGCAATAGATAAGAAGGTTTCCTTGTAATCGATTCCAGCCTTTTGCATGTACCCCTTTACACAAGTCTAGCTTTGAATATTTCAACTTTTCTTTTCGCATCCTTTTCTCTATTATAGACTCACTTGCACCCAATGGGTTTTAGCCTATCCGGTAGGTCTATAAGTTCCCATACGGTGTTGGACTTTATTGAGTCCATCTTATTCTCTATGGCTTGTTTCCAAAGTTTGTAATCAACATTGTTTATGGCTTCTTCATAAGTTATAGGGTCATCTCCATGCTCATGAGCCTCAGCTTGGTAAACTTCGGTATCATACATAAAGAAATTGGGTTTCCTAAAAACCCTCCTAGTATGTCGAAGCACTCTAAAATGTTAATCATTTGCTTGTCTTTCAGTGGAACTCGGACAAAACCTATGGAGCAGTTCTTTCACCTAATAGCTTCTCTAGCAATACTTTATTTCGAGACTTAAAGTCATTCATGTAACTCTCCTCCAAGAAAGTTGCATAGGTTGAAATAATAACTTTTTTCTCATTTAGGTTATAAAACAGACCTCCTTTAGTCTCTTTAGGATACCTTATAAACAGGTGTAATTCCGACCTTGATTCCCATTTCTTCGCATCTTCATCCGGTTCGTATGTTGGGAAGCCCATATGTGACGCCCCGTGCCGTCAGTGGCCTGGATCGTCACTTAAAGACTTGTTTATTTAAATGATACTTATACTTTCTTGCAATACATTAATACTTACTTAGAATCTATGTACTTAGTTGCCCTAATTTTAAGGGATTTTTTTCCGTAAGTATTTACTGTTTACATACGTATACCATCAGAATTCAAAAAGGCCATTTAACAAGTACTATTCAAAAATACTATTTAATGATTACTATTCAAAATACTATTTGATGGTTACTATTCAAAAATACTATTCAACAGTTACTATTTAAAAGTACTATTTAACGGTTACTATTCAAAAATACTATTTGACGGTTACTATTTAAAAAATACTATTTAACAGTTACTATTTAAAAATACTATTTACTCAAACTGTGCAGAAGATTAAGTTGCGGTGTCTCCATAACCTCGCCTCACATCTGCCTCCGCTGCTGTCATCACCGAGTGTAGTTTAAGCCATAGGTCGCTTACTTATAGCATGAATACACTCCGTGAGCTTTACGCCCAATAAGTACAACATGTTAACCACAAAACATGTTTAAAGCATAGTACATACTTCAAATCATATACAAAACTGAAAATCATATCTCACGTTCACACAGAACATGGAAACAAATCTTGTAGCATCTCAGAATGCATATCATGTGGGCATGTTCAATCATGCAATTAGGAAGCTTACTCGAACTGTGTCTGGGGCATAACGTGTATACTACATGAACCGTTTATGCTCAGCTTATGCTTCATTATTCATTACCTTTCATTATGAACCTTGACTTGGGCTCCTTATAAAATCTAAACCTAGATTATTCTTTTTTTATGCCTCGACTTAGAGTCGTTATGTGTTATTAATCTCGACTTGGACTCGTTATGTGCCTTGGCTTAGACTCGTTATATGTTGTGAGCCTCGGCTTAGACTTGTTATATGTTGTGAGCCTCGGCTTGGACTTATTACAGATTATGGACCTCAACTTGGACCCGTCATACTGACACTTTAACTTTATTACCCAATTCTATATTTGATTATGCCATATGCTCTACTAGGCTTATCTTCAATCTTATGTGATAGGGATCTATAGCATCCCACTTATGTTTTCATAAATCTACGTGATTATGAAACTATATGCTCTTCTAACATGCTATGCAACAACAAGTGCATGCTATGCATACATAACATACTGTAAAAATCACGTTAAACTCATTTTATTCATGCCGTAGGTGGAGTTATACTTACCTAATTGCAAGCAAATTGCGTACTCGCGCCTTTAATAAATTACAGGTGTCTACCTGTCATCAATAACATTCCTCATTAATACTTTCGTTGAGTCACCATTAACGTTAGTGACTATATCTTGCGTTTCTATGGGGTACCAAGGCCTGTTGGTACCCTATTGGCCTACTATAGGGATTTGGTGTTTAACTTGTACCGTGTTTGATTAATTATCTACTTGACAAATTAATATTTATTCCTCATAGTATTGTTCGAAACACAGTCCTTGACTGCGTGTCGGCCAGTCAACTGACCAGTTACCTCGCGCGTTGGTAACTAAATAGCCTACCGGGTTGCTACGTGTAAACTTGGTATAGTAACTGGTCGGGTTACTTCGCTTGTTGGGGTGTGGTAGCCTACTAGGCTACTATTCCTTGTTTGGTGGGGTAGTAGCCTACCGGGCTATTAAGGCTTGTTTGGTGTGGTAGCCTACCGGGCTACACACTATTTTACTTTGAAAAAATTGTATGGGTTGGCTTGTAAATATTCTTGGAAAAAAATTACATGTTTGGAACCCATCCCCTTATCACCCCATTGGAAGGTGGGGGACGTTTTTTTGAAAACTATGTTTATATTTCAAAGTATTGAAAATACGTTTTTATTTGAAGTATATAAAACACATTTTAATGTTACATTTTAAAGGTAGTTTTTGAACCACTTTTGGAAAGGGTTTTGAAACTTGATCGAAACGGCTTTGTTTGCGATTTTGACGAACATGAAAGTTTTCATCCTCGACGAGATGAACAAATCTCATGTTCACCTAGGAGCTAAATTCTAATATTAATGGCTCCTAATCTTGCTAAACCCGTGGGTTAAGTGCCCAGTTTTTTTTTTTTTGTAAAAGTCCCAGTTTTACATCACTTTGAAAACAACTCTGTTTGAGGCCCAAAACAGCCAAATTTTTAAAACATGCATTTGTCATTTTCAAGGTGTCGACGAGATTTATAACTTTTGTGTTGAGCCCGAGAACCGAATCTGAGACAAATTTCTGGGTTCAGATTTTGTTCTCAGTTTTGGACACTGAGTGAAAAACACTCTGAAAACCTATCTTAGTGTCGTTTTTGGCCAAGAGCTATTTGATGCAAAAATGGCCGTATCAAATTTCCTTAAAAATAGTGTTTACCAAATCCAAATTTGGACCCTAATTGGCTTAAAATAGCCAAAATCCGTGGCTTTTCCTAGGGACAGATTTATGTCCAGCCACAATCCTAAACATTCATAGCATCACACATACAATAAACATTCGTAAAAATTGTAAACACAACCACAACCGCATAAACTTAAAAATGGAAACTTAAGGGCTCAAAATAAAATTATTACAAACCATGTGCATAAACAAATACATATAAATGGCCTTGATCAAAAACTTAAAATCACTAAATCACCAAAACAGAATGTTTCAGTATTTACCTTTATGCTTTGAACCAAGCACGTTTTTGAACTAAGGCTTGATGTGTAATGACCACCATTTTCATGGCACCTACTTACCTGTAATAAGTCATTAAGGAATAAAATGGACATGATTTGATGCCTTTTAGTGCACATTTAAGTAACACGGTTAGGTACACGACCGTTTGAGTGACCGTGTGTCATTCGGACTGTGTATCTGTTAGTAGTCGTGTGAGTGTACATGGCCGCGTAGTGTAACACGGTCAAGTATACAGCCATATAAGAGGCCATGTACGGCTCAGATAGATGAATGTGTTTCAAAGACATGGCCGTGTTGAGTAGTCTCAACTAGTACACGCCCGTGTCTGAAATGTACACGCCCGTGTTGCCTTGTACACGCCCGTGTAAGAGTCTGTGTAGAAGGCTGTGTAATGAGCCGAGAGTCGCTGTAATGACTCTCATGAATTATGAAACTTAATTACTATGTAATTATGTAATTAAGTTAATAATCACAGTGTGCTTTTCAGTTGAATAAATTAAACGAGAATAGTAATGTCTAATTACTATTCATGTAGTGAAAGGGACAACTGACAGTGAAATCGATCCACCCTATTATGTGAGTATGCGTTGAGACATGCAATATCAAGAAATCGGTTCAGACAACCATTTCTTAGCACAGGACTAGTGAGCTAGTCATCAGTATGCTCAGACTAGTCATCTGAGCACAACAACGATAATTACCCTAATAGACGTACAATATCGAGAAAAGTAGTCTAGATGACCCCTTCTCGCCTAGAGACTGACAAAATCGGAGTCAAAACACTCAGACTAGTCAATCAGATAGAAAATAGTGAATAGTGAATGATGAATAGTAAATAATGAATAGCGACTCATGAATAGTGAGATACGCAGTGTCAGGTTAGTGGCCAAGACGTCCTTAATCTGGTGTAAAACTGATATATTAATAGTCAGTAGGCTCAATCTGGTCAATTGAGCACAAAATGTAGATTTTGTTTGAGAGATACGCAGTATTGGGATGAGGGTCAAGACGACCTTTTCTCGTCTCGAAATTGATATATTTAGACTCAGGACGCCTAAATTAGTCAATCGGGCACCTGACATGTTTTTCGAGAGAGGATCACACAGATCCAGAAAACTGTTCCAGAAGACCTCAGATGGACGTAAAACTGATAAATTTGATATCAACATGTCCAAATTAGTCAGGAGGGATTATGTTTGTAATTTCGCACAAAAACGCCTCATTATGCATGCGCAGTGTCAACACAGTGTAGGCCTAATCATAGTATCAAGAAATTGGTCAAGATGACCTTTTCTTGATATAAAACTAATATATTTGGAATCAGAATGCTCAAATTAGTCATTTGAGTACAAAGAGTAATTTTTGACCGGGAACCATGCAGTATCGGAAAACTGGTCGAGATGACCTCGGATGAAGATAAAACTGATATATTTGGGTTCAGCACTCCCAGATTAGTCGATATAGCCTATCTTAAAATTTTTCAAAAAATTAGTATAAAAGGACGAAATTTTGGACCATTTGTAAAATAGCCCCCATATTTTTTCAAACCTCATTTTCTCCCCCTACACCTCATGAACATGAACAGTAACCGACCATCGAATTCGGCCTCCATTTTTGACACCACCGGCACCATTGGAAAGCTCTCAATGTGCTGATTCCAACAGTGTGCCGAGTCGACAGAACCGACGCACGCGTCGCCCAAAGCCGTCGGTGGCCGAATTTTTCGAACCATGATTTCTTCGCCGTTCGACGTCCAAATGTCACGATTCTAGTCCCAATAGATTCGTTGTGAAGAGTAGAACAAAACGCAGGCCTCCTTTCACGTCAACAGCCGCTGTATCATGCCACCCAAGATTCACCGTCGCCGTCGCCATCGTCGCTGTCAAATCTCACTATTCCGGTGGAGTTGAGTTGCAAGGTGGGTATCAAAATGCTCAGAACAACACATAGATCAAAAGCCCCAAATCAATTTTGGGCAACAATCACCGGAAAATGAAGATCCAACACCATCACCATCGCTGACTTTTCGAGGGCCGATTTCTGACAATAGGAGCCTTGATTGGTGAAATTGACACCACCAATGGGTTCCTCTCGTCGAGCTTTTCAAGATGGTGGTCACCACTTCCATCACCGCCGTGGTCAACACCGGTCAACGGTGGGTCAACGTCGGTCAACGGCGACCAGAGACTGAAAATTAAAGGATGGCCCGTTGGCATATATTCAACGTTCCGGACACATCCGCGGCATCGGATTTACAAACCGAAGTTTCAAAAGTATAGAACGATGATTCAAAGATTGTGCGGTCAAGACCGAACTGTTCGTTCGACCGCCGACGGGAATGATTTTGGTAGTAGTTTCGATCCCTTGATTCCTCAATTTATTATTGAAAATAATTATGTATTAATTATGGTTTACTGACTTGAGGAATTGTAAGAAAAATGGATGAAATGTCAAAAAAGAGAATGTGAGGAGATGTGAATATTTTTACGTAAAAAGCTGAGCTTTTATGTAAAAATTATGCCACTGGTTTAGTACTTGGTAGGTTAGAATAGGTTAGATGGTTTTGAGGCGTTTCCTAAATGCCGGAAACCCAAAAATTAAGCGGAAATGCTGCCGAAATTTCTAAAACGGCACAAAGGGGTATTTTAGGAAATGAGGGGTGAAAATGTGATCAGGATGGAAACCCGAGCCCCCTCGATGACTTAGGTCCGGGAAAGAAGGACGGACGTTTTGAGGATTAGTGAAACGCTCAATTAGAAATCTCGAAACGTAAGAGAACGACCCGAGTGTCAGAATAGTACCACCCGAGGGACGAGTGTGAGCTAAGTGTAAAATTTGGAGTGGTTAAATCGGTAAAGGTAACCCCATAGGCTAAATGGTCAATACGCGAGGTATTCAGTCAGTTGACTAGTCGGTTAGCCAGTCAAGGACCAAGTCTGAATGGGATAGTAAGAGACAGTGATTAATTTGTCAAGTAGACAAATTAATCAAGCATGATTAGAAATTAGAAAATCAAATTCTTAAGAAGAGGGCAATTAGTACCGATAAGGATCGGTACCACATAATGATAAAGTTTTTATTAGTCACTAATGACCACAGTGACCTAAGAATGAATGTTAATGAAATGCATTATGATTACAGGGAGGTACCTATATTGTGACGAAGGCTTAAAGTTAAAGTAAGAGAAGGCAAGTAAGAAAAAGGCAGAGAGTTGAGCATCCATTGATGGTCCTCCTGCTTAGGTAATGACCTCGGGGGTTCCGTTGGTCTGCGCGCTTACGGTACTGACACAGGGGCCCTAAGTAAACAAGATAAAGAAAAAGAAGATGTTGAAGCATAAATGAACATAACCGGATCATGCATTGATCACTGTATGCATTAGTTCTCTATGCTTTTTGCTTTCATAAGATGCGTTCTGTGTTAAATACGTAATGATATGCATTCAATATGTGATGATGTATTCTATGATATGATAAATGATGCTTTGATATATGATATGTTATATGGTATCTGTGATGACTGGTGTGCTCACATGATTTTAAGTATGTGCTATATTTTAAACATGTTTTGCGGTTAACATATTGTACTTACTGGGAGTAAAGCTCACGGAGTGTGTTCATACTGTAGGTAAGCATCCTATAGCGTAAACATCAAGGGCAATGATGGCAGCGAAGGTGGATGTGAGGATGAGGTTATGGATACACCCCGAGTATTCTTCCGCATGGTATAAGTAAATAATATTTTGAATGGTGACAGTTAAATAGTATTTTGAATAGTAAAGGTTAAACGGTATTTTGGAATAGTAAACAATATATGTATGAATAGTATATTTAAATAGTATCTGATGAATAGTAATCAGATAAACAAGTATATAAATGTGTATGTATAATTGAAATCCTTATGTTTTTCAAATTTCGCATTTTAATAGTATATGTACATGAATAGTAAATACGTACGCGTATAAAAAAAATTTTCCTCTAAATTTATGGTATCAAATTCAGTAAGGTTAAGTATCACTTTTAAAGAAGAAGTATAAGTAAAAGTTGAAGAAGTAAGTAATAGTTTTCAGTGACGGTCCGGGCTGCTGAGGGCACGAGGTGTCTCATGATGAGCCAAATAGTCATGGGAAACCAAGGGAAATGAGGCCGGTTTTTGCTAGACACAATACAAAAAATTTTCTCTTAAAAATCAAACAAAAACAAAAACTAAAAACTACAAGATTGGATTTTGAAAACTTACTCTTGGTGCCTTAGAACGACTTGGATTCGAATCCTCCTAACATAAGCTTGTGAGGTTTGATTTTTGGTAAGTTTTTGGTATGATTTAAGGCTTCAAAATGTGAGGGTTTGGAGGCTTAAAGAGGGGTTCGGCTGTAGCTAGAAAGGCAGAGAAAAATATTGTGTTTTGGAAGCCAAAAGAAAGAAATGAACTCTTATTGTCATGTGTGCCTTTTATAGGCAAAATTAATTAAGCTTGCTTAGACTTAATCCTAATTAATTATCCACCATTTTAGCCTAATCAAGGGAAAAAAATCTGCTATTTTTTTGCCCAAAAATTCATGGGGTGGCTGCAGCCAAAAAGGGTCAAATGGCCTTAAATGCAATGTTGGACCATGTGATGAATGTTGAGTATTTTATTTAACAAATGGTCCAACACATCCCTAACTTTAGGGAAAACTTTTCCCACTTGTTAGGGCCATGTTTGGGGGCCTTATGGCTGATGGCACAAAGTTTTCTTGGGGGAGAATTCATTTGCAAAGTCTTCTCTTTGCAGTCTAATTTTTACTGTTTGGTTTCCGATCCTTTTTCGGCAGTGTTCCAATTTTCACCTGAAAATTAGATTTCTAAATCCAATTTTTATACTATAAGTTCCTGGTTGTTTTATACTGTCTAAGAGCCCATTATCAGTCTAATTTACTGTTCACATCCTATACTGTGATTGTGTCTACACTGTGTTGTCCTTTCGCAAACAAACCAAGGCATTCTCAGGCGAAATTTTAGACATAGTCTCTTGACTAATTTGGACGTGCTGATTCCATTTTTATTAGTTTTACATCCATCAGAGGTCATCTGGACCAATTTTCGAGATCTGTGTGACCCCACCTCGAAAATCATGTCAGGTGCCCGATTGACTAATTTGGACGTTCTGAGTCCAAATATATGAGTTTTGGAGTGAGTAAAGGTCGTCTTGACCCTCATCCTGATACTACGCATCTCCTAAACTAAAATTCTCGTTTTAAGCTTAACTGACTAGTCTAAGTGCTCTGACTCCGATTTTGTCAGTCTCTAGGTGAGAAGAGGTCATTTAGACCGTCATTCTCGGTACTCTACCCCTGCTAGGGTTTCTCTCTCTATCGTGCTCAGATGTTTGGTTCAAGCATTCTAATGATCTGTTCACCAGTCTTATGTCAAGAAGTGGTTGTCCAAACCAGTTTCCTGACACTGCATATCTCATACATTGATACACATAATAGGGTGGACCAGGTTCACTGTCGGTCGCTCTTTTCATTGCATGAATAGTACTTAAACAGTATCGTACCTATTTAATCTATTCAGCTCGAAAATGTACTGTATTTTCTAACTTTATTACTCATGATATAGTAATTAGGTTTCATACATTTTGAGAGTCTATATACCAGCTTTCTGCTTATCACACAACCTTTAACACGGCCTCTTACATAGGCGTGTATTATTCAGACATGGGCATGTGTTAGTTGAGCTTGTTCAATACGGCCATGTCTTGGAACACGTTCACTTAACCTGAGCAGTACATGGCCACTTACACGGCCGTGTACCTGACTGTGTCATACTACATGGCCATGTACACTTACATGACTTCTCTCACGTAAACAGTTCGATCGGTACACGGCTATTTACACGGCCGTGTACCTGACCGTGTTCATCAATTTGCATCCGAAAGCTCTCAAAATACTCTAATTTTATTTTGTAATGTCTCATTACATGGTAAGTAGGTGCCAAGAAAATGGTGGTCCTTAGAACCTACCGCCCTTACAAAATTTTCATCCTCGAAAATTAGAATAGTTTTGGAAAGTTTCTTTTCATATACTCTTCCATTCCCATATGGCCTTGTCTATGTTGTGGTTCCGCCACAACACCTTTATAAGTGGAATAAGCTTATTCCTAAATTCTTTGTCATCTTTAGCTCAGATTCGTGTGGTTTCTCCTCGTATGTCAGATCGGCATGCACTCCGTGCAGTCTCCCTAGCTGGGCTTCAAAAATTTTTGCTAGTCTTCCTATTGAGTAGCTTCCTTTCATAGCTAGAAATCGAGCTAATTTCATCAATTTGTGCATAATTTCCCATATTATGTTGTTGCCGCTCGACGTTTTTGGTACTCCGTTTACGAAATTCATCGTAATTTGGTCCCATTTCCACTTGGATAGCCAAATTTCCTGTGATTCTCCTACTGGGTGTTGGTGTTCTGTCTTAATCTTTTGGCACCTAAGGTATCTAGCGATGAACTCGGCAACGTCATCCTTCATTATAGGCTACTAAAAACTTTCATTTAGAAGCTTGTTCATCTTGTTTGCCCCTGAATGTACGGAATATAGACTCTCGTGAGCCTCTGAAAGGATTGGTTTCCTAGGTTCTTTGCTCTTCAAAATGTGAACTCTATCTCTGTGATATAGTATACCACCCTTGGAGACTCGAAACTCTGAGCTCTGGTCCTCTATAGCTTCCTTTTTCAGCTTGTTTAGGGATAAATCGAGGTCCTAACTGGTCTTAATTTCTTCTAGGAGCGTCGATTGGAGGGTCATTTCAGACAACCTCCCCGCTAAAATCTCGATCTCGCTGCTGTGTAGCTCCTTTTGCAGGGTTTCTGTTAAGGCATGGACAGCCTTAAGTGATGATAAGTACTTTCTGCTCAGCACAGCTGCCACCTTGTTGGCTTTTCCTGGGTGATATAGGATTTCACAAACGTAATCCTTTCCAACTTTCTGTAATCAATACAGATTCTTAGTGTTCCGTCTCTCTTCTTCACGAATAGTACGAGTGCTCCCAATGGTGAACAGGTCGGTCGAGTGAACCTTGTCCAATAAATCCTTCAGTTGACTTGGAACTCCTTTAGCCCTATAAGGCCCATTCGATTTGTGACCTTAGAGATGGGCTCTAATCTGGGTAGACGCTCAGTCTCGAATGAGATCTCGTGCTTTGGTAGGAGTCCTAGTCGATCTTCTGGAATACCTCCATGAATTCTCTAACTATCAGTACATTCTCGAGTCTTATCTCTATTCCTCAAGTCTTATCTACTATATATGCTAAGTAGTCCATGCATCCACTGGATAGCATCTTGCAATTTTTCATTGTTGTGATCAGCGTCTTTGGTTGCTTTGGCGACAAGCCCCTTGTGGACGAACCCTTCACACCCAATAGGTCAAAAAGTGACTTTTTACATTTAACAGTTTATGATGGAGTCGTACTCACGAGGAATACCATTCTCAAGATTACCTCATAATCGATCATGTTAATGATGATCAAATTAACGGTCAGTTCTTTACCACAGATAATTATCGGTACATAACATGTCCAATACTAGACAATAAAACTTTCCCTGAGGGAATCATTGTTTTAAGAGTCTATTTCATCCTATCAAAGCCCCTATCTAGCTTCCTAGCGAAGTCTGATGATGCAAATGAATGGGCGACTTACTACTCCTTTCTGTTTGGCAAGGTCTCTTTCTTTCTTTCTATCTTCTCTTGGCTTAATCCTCCTTTGCCTCAGCCTTGGTTTTGTCATAAGCCTTCTTCAACATGTGTGATAGAAGTCCATATCGATTTCTCATGGCGCACAGCATACGTTGGAGCTGTGTCACCGGACATCGACTGCAGTCTCTCTGTCTGATGAATAATTCTTGTATATCCGCAACTCTAGAGAACATAGGTGGTTTCACTCCCTCGCTTGCCCATAAAGAAAAACTGGGGCTGATGCTGGACTCCTCTAGTGATTTGCTCGATCATGGTATGGCGAAACTGTTAGGAAATGCCCTAAGCATTAGAGACATTTTGACGTATTTATTTTGAACTGGATAATAAAATTATATATAGAGGTTATTCATTACATTGCTGTCTGTCCTCAATTTATTTACATGTTAAAGTAAATGTAAGCAAATATGGCTCCCTGACTGCTTGTGTTAAAACTGTTAGAATGTTGCATGCAATGGACTTTTGTATGCGAGAAGACAATATTCTAAAGTAAGCGGTCTAAACAAAGGTCTATAGTCTATAAGGTTAGACCGAGCATCTAACTCATGTTAAGACTATTATGTTATCTAAAGCTATGGTGGGGATATTTGTCTTGACTGTCTGGAGCTGAACTCCCAAGTAGAGACATAGATACGTTGCTTGGTGGTGACATATTAGACCGGGACTACAGCGCAATTGATCTACGAAGTCCGCTTTGAGTGGATCGATATGCTTTTGACATTCATTATGCAGTAACCTTAATCCTGAGTAGATGAACAGCTTCATGTATATGACTTGTGTACTTTGATGTTCTAATGGCTAAAGCATCTCAGAGGTAGTAAGCTTATAGACCGGTTCGTTAGGTGCATGACTTGTATACGATGAAAGGTTTATTTATAGATATAGCTCTAATAAGGAGTTAAGGACTGGATGTGATAATGGACAAGGCCTTGGGTCGTCTGCTGCAAATGACTTCTTATTCACATATGGTGAATAATCATTTTCCTTATTCGGTAGTATAATGGAACTTTAAGATAGCCTAATCAGTTGGATTAAACAGACTTTGACCTAAAGCTGATCATGGATATCATATGAGGGTTCTGCATACATGACAAGGTCGTTGTACGATAGCTTGTCACAGGCTTACATAATATAGTATATAATTGGGAGTTCAGTTTCAGGTTTATAGTGGTGTAACTCTGAAATTGGTGATCATATGATTGAGTTGTTCGGTAAAGAATGATGATCATATGGATTTACGGGAGCCCGATTATATATGTCCAATTAGTCCCTCTACTAGCTCCACATAATTCCTTAACGTTTGACAAATTGATTTGTGTATGCTATAGGCTAGTTTATTATGCATGGATGTTGTTGACATAGGATTAGGATGGTGGACAAGATTCTCTCCAGTTGGATTCAGATTTTGTTTTGGATAATAAAGTACATAATTATTCAAACTCCAAATAAAGTTGCCATGATTTTATTTGAGATTGGATTGGAGTTGTAGAAAATTATCCATGAGAACAAGAATTTGAAATACAACTGTATTGTGGATTTTGAAATTTGAAATTTGAATTTTGAAATTTGAAATTTGAATTTGAAATTTGAATTTGAAATTTGAAATTTGAAATATGAAATTTGAAATTTGAATTTTAAATTTGAATTTGAAATTTGAAATTCAAATTTTGAATCACAGTACAAGTAGGATTCAAATTTCTTGTGGTAAACCCACAAGGAATGAAATTAAAATTTGAGTTGGATATGGAAAGGAAAATCTTGTTAGAATCGAATCCAAATCCTAACAATAATGGACCAAAATTTTGAGGATTATCCTCATGGAATTTTCAGATTTTTTGTGGATAAGGTTCAAGGAAAAATTCAAGTTTCAATCCCAGATGAATTTGGATTCTCTCCTCCTTGATTATGGCCGAAATTTTAAGGACGATATCCTAGGAGATTTTCGGTTATTTTGGATAAGGATGAGATAAGATTCAAGCTTGAAAAATCCTAGTTGAATTTTTTATTCTTTCCATCACTTTATGGCCGAAAATTTTATGGATTTATCCTAGTTAATTTTCAGATTTTTCTAGTGGACAATAGGGAGATAAAATTCAAGTTAAAATCTTGTTTAGATTTGAATTGGATAATCCTAAAGTGGCCAAATTTTTAGTTGGTTTTCCCCTTGATAAATTCGGATTTTTTGGTTGTGGATGAGGGAGAATATCTTCTCCCAATCTAATTCAAATTCAGAGAACCACCTCATGCAATTCTATAAATAGACGTCGTACCACTCCAGTTCTCTTTAAGACCACAGACTCTCAGGTGAGCAGGATTATTGTTGCACAACTCACCATGATAATAAGTTCTTTAGAGATCTGGGTGGTCTGAAGAAGACTAGCAGTGCTAGCATACTGATCGAGGTTCAGAGTGCCCACACGCTCGGCCATTCGGGAATTGGAGAATAGTAGAGAAGGCTAGTTGGTTGAAGCCCTCCGGTCATTCTCCTCCTGCAAGATTGGCATCCTTGAGGTATGAGTTTAAATTGTTGTTGGTTTATTGTATATGGCATCATGAGATATTTAACGATCTTGAAAAATTTTTATTATTTCGCTGTGCCACTCTGATACGTTTTTATCGAATTATTTTCCTACAATTGGTATCAGAGACATCTCATGACTATGCCATGTACATAAATTAGACAATTAATTAGTCTTTTTTTTTTATGTATGGATTTGATATTTAGAGAGTGGCATTCTAGGTTTCCTTTATGTTGTTATCATGGATTATGTATGTAGTATGTGGTTATTTTAATTTTCTGAATTATTATAAGCATGCTTGTTTTTGCCGGTTATGGTTCCTTAGAATTTAGAAAAATTGTATCTAGGAATTTTATGTAACCATGGGATCAGTTTAATAACACTGTAATTTTCCCATGGATTTTAATTTTTGTCTCTTATAATTATTATGATCCGAATTTTGTACATCGGAAACGGTTTAGGATATTTTATGTAATTATTCTTGGAGGAGATTGAAGTTTGAAGACCGTAATTTATTTTTCCCAAAAGTTAAATTGAATTTAAATGTTGAAATTTTGATTGTGTGGAAAATTTCAATTTAATTAGGATTCAAATTAATTTTTGGAGATCCTAATGGGTAAATTGAATATGGCACGAAAATCGAGATACAACCCCTCGGGAAGGGCATCGGGCCTTGGTGGGGCTGCAGCTTCTGCCCTTGGGCAGGATGGGCTGTGGCAACCCCTGTACAGGCCATGACCACCCACGGCCGCAGGCTTGGCCTGCAGCCGAGGGTGGCCGTGGCCCCCCCAGGGCTGGCCACAGCCTAGTCGCGCAGCCTGCCGGCTGCTGCACCCAGCCTAGGCGTGTAGCCTGGCGCTGCAGGCTTGGCCTACAGCTCGGCAGGGCTACACATGGGGTGGCCGTGGGCTACCAGCCCCTTAGGGGCTGTGGGCTGGCCACGGTGGCTGCCTGCCTCCAGAGCGGTGGGGGCGACGGTTTAAAAATCGAAAATTTTGATTTTTAAATTTGAGATTTAATTTTAAATAACATTTAAAAATATGTAATTGAAAATTTAAAATTTTTGAAATTACATATTATTACACATGATGTTTAAAATTGTTTACAATTTGAATTTCAAATTTAAACTTGAAATTCGAATTTGGAATTTGAATTTGAAATTTAAATTTTAAATGATTCTTGAGATGAGAAAAAAATGGAGAGGCTACATAAAAATGGATACAAGAAGACGGAACAAAATTCAAGACCCAAAGAATGCTTTGGATGGAATTTTGTAATCTTTATTCTCTTTGTTCTAGGATGGAACCATGGCTTGGTTATTCTATCTATTATTTTTTCTGTGATATGTCATGGATGTATAAATATGGATTGATGGATGTTTTATATGCATATTTGATAACATGTCATATAGGATAGGTGAGTGCCGCTCATACTATATTGATCATACATATTTGTCAAAACTTACATGTTTTTCAAAATATTGAGTGGGAGAGGGTTTCAAACAAAACCCACGGCCTCCATTGTTGATCCATATGGGAAAGCAAGGTAACACCTCGCATCAGTTCTGCACTGACCACACCCCTCGGTAGGTGTTTACCGCCGCCGGTATACTAGATTGGATCTCCTATGTGGAAAATGTGTTCTGGTACGATCTTATTCATGACCATCCCTCGATGGCTTGGTAGGACGTCGATCGGGCTACGTAAACGATGGTTATACACTCAAGACTCGTTTAGTTATTAACCTTCCCTAGAATCTCTGCTAACTAAACTGGTGGCCAAATTGTTAGGAAATGCCCTAAGCATTAGAGACATTTTGATGTATTTATTTTGAACTAGATAATAAAATTATATATAGAGAGGTTATTCATTACATTGCTATCTGTCCTCATTTTATTTATATGTTAAAGTAAATGTAAGCAAATATGGCCCCATGACTACTTATGTTAAAACTGATAGAACGTTGCATACAATGGACTTTTGTATGCAAGAAGACAATGTTCTAAAGTAAGCGGTCTAAACTAAGGTCTATAGTCTATGGGGTTAGACTGAGCATCTAACTCATGTTAAGATTATTATGTTGTCTAAAGCCTTAGAGGGGACGGTTTGTCTTGACTGTCTGGAGCTAGACTCACAATTAGAGACATAGATATGTTGCTTGGTGGTGACATATTAGACCGGAACTAAAGTGTGATTGATCTACGAAGTCCGCTTTGAGTGGATCGATCTGCTTTTGACGTTCATTGTGTAGTAACCTTAATCCTGAGTAGATGAACAGCTTCATGTATATGACTTGTATACTTTGATGTTCCAATGGCTAAAGCGTCTCAGAGGTAGTAAGCTTATAGACCGGTTCGTTGGGTGCATGACTTGTATATGATGAAGGGTTTGTTTATAGATATCGGAATCATAGCTCTAATAAGGAGTTAAGGGTATCCTCTTGAAGGCATTGTACTGAATGTAAAAATGGACAAGGCCTTAGGTCGTTTGCTGGACGGATGACTTCTTATTCACATATGGTGAATAATCATTTCCTTTATTCGATAGTATAATGGAACTTTAAGATAGCCTGATTAGTAGGACTGAACGAACTTTGACCTAAGGCTAATCATGGATATCATATGAGGGTTCTGCATACATGACAAGGTCATTGGATGATAGCTTGTCACAGGCTTACGTAATACGGTATATAATTGGGAGTTCAGTTTTAGGTTTATAGTGGTGTGACTCTGAAATTAGTGATCATATGATTGAGTTGTTCGGTAAAGATTGATGATCATATGGATTTATGGAAGCCCGATTATATATGTCTAATTAGTCCCTTTACTAGCTCCACATAATTCCTTAACGTTTGGCAAATTGATTTGTGTATGCTATTGGCTAGTTGATTATGCATGGATGGTGTTAACATAGGATTAGGATGGTGGACAAGATTCACTCCGGTTGAATTCAGATTTTGTTTTGGATAATAGAGTACACAGTTATTCAAATTCTAAATAAAGTTGCCATGATTTTTTTTTTTGAGATTGGATTGGAGTTGTAGAAAATTATCCATGAGAACAAGAATTTGAAATACAACTGTTTTGTGGATTTTGAAATTTGAAATTTGAAATTTGAATTTTGAATTTTGAAATTTGAAATTTGAAATTCGAATTTGTAGTTTGAATTTGAAATTTGAAATTTAAATTTGAAATTTAAAATTTGAATTTGAAATTTGAAATTCAAATTTTGAATCACAGTCCATGTAGGATTCGAATTTCTTGTGGTAAATCCACGAGAAATGAAATTCGAATTTGAGTTGGATATGGAGAGGAAAATCTTGTTAGAATCCTACTTGAATTTTGAATCAATATCCTAACAATAATGGACGAAAATTTTGAGGATTATCTTCATGGAATTTTCAGATTTTTTGTGGATAAGGTTCAGGAAAAAATTCAAGTTTCAATCCCCGTTGAATTTGGATTCTCTCCTCCTGATTATGGTCGAAATTATTGAGTGAATCTCATAGAGGATTTTCGGTTATTTTGGATAAGGATGAGATAAGATTCAAGCTTGAATATCCTAGTGGAATTTCAATTCTTCCATTATCTTTTGTGGCCGAAAATATTTGGTGAAAATCCTTAAGGATTTTCAGACTTTTTGGTTGAAAAAAGGGAGATAAAATTCAAGTTAAAATCTTGTTTAGATTTGAATTGGATAATCTTAAAGTGACCGAAATTTTATTGGGATTTTCCTCTTGGAAAATTCAGATTTTTTGGTTGTGGATAAGGGAGAATATCTTCTCCTAATCCAATTCGAATTCAGAGAATCACCTCATGCAAGTCTATAAATAGAGGTCCTGCCACTCCAGTTCTCTTAGACCACGGACTCTCAGGTGAGCAGGCTTATTGTTGCACAACTCACCGTAATAATAAGTTCTTTAGAGATCTGGGTAGTCGGAAGAAGACTAGTAGTGCTAGCATACCGATTGAGGTTCAGAGTGCCCTTACACTCAGCCATTCGGGAATTAGAGAATAGTAGAGAAGGCTAGTTGGTTGAAGCTCTCCGGTCATTCTCCTCCTGGAAGATTGGCGTCCTTAAGCTATGAATTTAAATTGTTGTTGGTTTATCGTATATGGCATCATGAGATATTTAACAATCTTGAAAAATTTTTATTGTTCCGCTGCGCCACTCTGATACGTTTTTACCAATAAATCTCGATTATTTTCCTACCAATGGTATCAGAGCCATCTCATGACTATGTCATGTACATAAATTAGACAATTAATTAGTTTTTTTATTTATGTATGGATTTGATATTTAGAGAGTGACATTCTAGGATTCCTTTATGTTGTTATCATGGACTATGTATGTAGTATGTGGTTATTTTAATTTTTTAAATTATTATAAGCATGCTTGTTTTTGCCGGTTATGGTTCCTTAGAATTTAGAAAATTGTATCTAAGAATTTTTATGTAATCGTGGGAGCAGTTTATTAATACTGTAATTTTCCCATGGATTTTAATTTTTGTCTCTTAGAATTATTATGATTAGAATTTTTGTACACCGGAAACGGTTTATTTTTTTTATGTAATTATTCTTGCAGGAGATTGGAGATTGAAGATTGAAGATCATAATTTATTTTTCCCAAAAGTTTAATTTAATTTAAAGGTTGAAATTTTGATTGTGTGGAAAATTTCAATTTAATTAGGATTCAAGTTAATTTTTGGAGATCCTAATGGGTAAATTGGAATATGGCATGAAAATCAAGACACGACCCCTCGGGATAGGGCATCGGGCCTTGGTGGGGCTGCAGCCCCTGCCCTCGGGCAGGATAAGGCTGCGGCAGCCCCTGTACAGGCCACGACCACCCACGGCCCCAGGCTTGGCCTGCAGTCGAGGGTGGCTGTGGCCCACCCAAGGTTGGCCGCAGCCTGGGCGTGCAGCCGGTCGGCTGCTATGCCCAGCCTAAGCTTGCAGTCTGGGCCTGTAGGCTTGGCCTACAGCCTGCCTGGGTTGCCCAAGGGCCGTGGGCTGCTAGCCCCTTAAGGGCTAGGGGCTGCCCACGGCGGCTGCTGGTTTCCGGGGGCAGTTGGGGTGATGATTCGAAAATCGAAAAATTTTGATTTTTAAATTTGAGATTTAATTTTTAAAATCATGTTTAAAAATATGTAATTGAAAATTTTGAAATTACATATTATTACACATGATGTTTAAAATTGTTTAAAATTTGAATTTGAAATTTAAATTTTAAATAATTCTTGGGATGAGAAATAAGTGGAGAGGCTACATAAAAATGGATACAAGAAGACGGAGCAAAATTCAAGACCCAAAGAATGCTTTGGATGGAATTTTGTAATTTTTATTTTCTTTGTTCAAGGATGGAACCATGGCTTGGTTATTCTGTCAATTTTTTTTTTTCTGTGACATGTCATGGATGTATATTGATGGATATTTTATGTGCATATTTGATAATATGTCATAGAGGATAGGTGAGTGCCACTCATACTATATTGATCATACATATTTGTCAAAACTTGCATGGTTTTCAAAATATTGAGTGGGAGAGGGTTTTAAACAAAACCATGGCCTCCATTGTTGATCCATATGTGAAAGCATGGTAATGCCTCGTGTCAGTTCTGCCCTGACCATACCCCTCGTTAGGTGTTTACCGCCGCCGGTATACTAGATTGGATCTTCTATGTGGAAAACGTATTTGGGTATGATCCTATTCATGACCACCCCTCGATGGCTTGGTAGGACGTGGATCGGGCTACATAAACAATGGTTGTACACTCAAGACTCGTTTAGTTATTAACCTTCCCTAGAAGCTCTGTTAACTAAACTGGTGGCCAAATAAGCAGTTATTAATATATGTCTCAACCTTGGAGGATTTAAATGTAACATATATTAATTAGACGGGGTCCATGTTCTGGCTATTTGTTTCATGACCACCCCTCGGTGGCTTAGGGCAATAGGTGCTGAGAATTACCGTTGCAATGCTACATGTTTTTCAAGTTTTATGTAGGAGCATACTTGTATGTTTTATTTGTTAAATTATCTATATATTTGCTTGGGCTTTGTATTAATGTCTAGTATAATTTTATTATAGTTGAAAATATCACCGACACCCCTCATTTCAATACTTACTAAGAATAAACTGAATGGCAACAATTATAAAGATTGGTAAAGAAATCTGTTGATAATTCTCAGCTGCGAGAAACATAAGTTCATACTGGACAAACCATGCCCACCAGGGCCCAAAATTAAAGAGGTCCCGGTTGCCTATACTCATCGATGAGAATCCAATGAGATAGTTCGATGCTACATTCTGGCTAGCATGACAAGTGCTTTACAAAAGCAACATGAGACTTATCAAGTTGCCAGGGAGATCATGAAAAATTTGGAGGACATGTTCGGAGGCTAAGAAAAAATAGCTCGACAGTCCGCTATAACCAGTATTATGAACTCTAAGCAAAGGGCGGGTACTTCAGTGAAGGACCATATGATCACTCTAACGAATTCTTTGTTAAGACTGCCTAGAACGGTGCTGAGTTGGACTACAACACCTAGATCGAGATGGTGTTCCAAACTCTGTCTAAAGATTTTATGGGGTTTAAGGCCGCTTACAATCTGGCGACAAGGGATTTAGGACTAACCAAGCTCATGAAGCAACTCCAAGCTTATGAGCGGATGATTAGGGATGGGGATGCGGTACAACCCAAAGGAGAGGCCAATTTGATAGAATCTTCCAAACCCTCACGGAAGAGGAAGAGGCAAAATCAGGAGCAAGCGGCTTCCAGTTCTTCTAACCTTCCTGTCTCAGATGGGAAGATGAAGAAGAAGAATAAGGAGCCCAAGAACCCTAAAAATTCCAAATGCTTTCACTATGGGAAGGTAGGTCACTTCAAGAAGGCTTGACAGGAAATCCTAGCCGCCAAGGGCGAGGAAGGTAGGGAACTTCACTACTTGGAAGCATGTTTGGTGGAAGAATTGAAAGACAATTGGGTCAATGATTCGGTTGCCACTAATCATGTTTATATTTCTATGCAGGGGTTCATGGAAACGAGAAGTCTACATGATAGGAGCCTTTCGTTGCAGACTAAAGACGGTAGCTTGGTGGTGGCTGAGGCAGTGGGAGATATATATCTTTACTTTGATGAATTTAAGTTTTTTTTATTCAAAGACTGTTTTTATGTTCCTAATTTTAGGAGGAACCTTATATCGGTAGCTTATTTAATAAAGGATTCTTATTCAGTTTCTTTTAGTAGAAGAGTTAATATTCGTAGAAATAAGTCTTTTATCTGTTCTGGATGGATGGATGGAAACCTATATTTGATCAAAGCAAAGATGTACTCACTGCTTGAGACCGAATTAATAGATAACTCTAAAAGGTTGAAAGTTTCTCACTCTAACAAGGCATATCTTTGGCATTTAAGACTTGGTCATATTAATCAGGATAAGATTCAAAGACTGGTGAAAGACGGTCCTCTAGAACCTCTAGAGGAGGTACGTCTTCCTCAATGTGAGTCTTGTCTAGAGGGAAAGATGACTAAGAGGTCATTTGGAGCTAAGGGTACAAGGGCTCAGAAGCTCTTAGAAATTGTGCACACTAACGTATGTGGCCCCATAAATGTCACGGCACGAGGAGGGTTCGAGTATTATGTCCCCTTTATAGACGATTACTCGAGGTATGGATATGTGTATCTGATGCACTGCAAGAGCGAAACCTTTGACAAGTTCAAAGAGCATCGTGTGGATGTGAAAAGCAATTGGATAAATCCATAAAGACACTTCGATCTGATCGAGGTGGTGAATACCTCTCCGACGAATTTCTAGGGCATCTTGTAGAGAATGGGATATTATCCAAATTGACTGTACCTGGTACTCCACAACAGAATGGTGTAGTCAAAAGGAGAAACAGGACCTTATTAGATATGGTACGGTCTATGAAGAATTATTCAATGCTGCCATTATCATTTTGGGGATATGCTTTACAAATGGCGTGCTATATTCTGAACTAGATTCCAAGCAAATCAATTCTCAGAACTCCGTATGAATTGTGGCGTGACAGGAAGCCCTCCCTTGGACATATGAGAATATGGGGCTGCCCGACGCATGAACTGGATGGGGATGCGAAGAAGTTAGAACCAAGATCAGAATTGTGCATGTTTGTAGGGTATGCTAAGGGAACTAAAGGAGGTCTGTTCTATAACCCGAAGGAACAAAAAGTCATTGTATCAACCCATGCGACATTCTTGAAGGAAAGTCACATGAATGACTTTAAGCCTCGAAGCAAAGTGGTGCTAGAGGAGTTATCGGGAGAAAGAACTGCTCCACAGTTTTCGGTCTTGGATGTAAGTCCGAATTCCAGCAAAAGACCTACAGACGATCAATAATTTATGGTGCCTCGTCATAGTGGGAGGGTTTCGAAGAAACCTAATTTCTTTATGTATGATGCTGAGGTATACCAGGCCGAGGCTCATGAGCATGAGGATGATTCGATCACTTATGATGAAGTTATAAATGATGTTGATTCTAAATCTTGGAAACAGGTTATGAACAATGCGCTGCATTCTATGAAATCCAACTTAGTTTGGGAACTTGTAGATTTGCCGGATGGGATAAAACCCATTGGATGCAAATGGGCCTACAAAAGAACGAAGGATGCAGAAGGGGCAGTGGAAAATTTCAAAGCCATACTAGTTGCAAAGGGGTACACGCAAAAGGCTGGAATCGATTATGATGAAACCTTTTTGCCAGTTGCTATGCTGTAGTCTGTCCGTATTCTTCTATCCGTTACTGTGGCTCTCGATTACGAGATCTGACAAATGGATGTCAAGACGACATTCTTGAATGGCCATATTGAGGAATGTATCTATATGATACAGCCCGAAGGGTTCGTAGCAAAAGGCCAAGAAAGGAAGGTCTGTAAGTTGCTTAGATCCATTTATGGATTAAAGCAAGCATCCCGCTCATGGAACCAGAGATTTGATCAAGCGATCAAGACATTTGGTTTTGAGTAGAACGTTGATGAATCCTGTGTTTATAAACGTATTAAGGATGGAAAAGTGGTCTTTCTGATGCTCTATGTCGATGATATACTACTCATTGGGAATGATGTAGGGAACTTATCATCGGTCAATGTTTGGTTACACCAACAGTTTGATGTGAAGGACTTGGGAGAAGCTAATTATGTTCTAAGCATTCGTCTCTTCAGAGATTGAAAGAATAAAATGATAGCGTTATACCAAACTTCATACATAGATAAAATAATTGACAAATATGCAATGCAAGAGGCAAAGAAAGGAACACAACCTTCTATTGCTGGTCTAACTCTTTCATTGGATGACTGTCCAAAGACATCGAAAGAAAGAGAGCGTATGAGTAAGGTCCTTTATGCATCCGCTGTGAGTAGCCTTATGTACGCTATGCTTTGCACTCGCCCAGACATATGTTTTGCATTAGGTATGGTTAGTCAATATCAAGCGAATCCTGGAACCAAGCACTGGCAAGTAGTAAAGCATATACTCAAGTATCTTAAGAGAACGAGGGATTATATGCTAGTGTATTCTGGAGGGGACCTAACACCCGTAGGATACATGGACTCAGACTTCCAGACTTGCAAGGATTCGAGGAAATCGACATCTGGATCAGTGTTCTTGCTCGGAGGAGGCGCCATTGTGTGGAGGAGCATGAAGCAGGGTTGCATAGCTGACTCTACTATGGAGGCTAAGTATGTGGCTGCGGCTGTGGCATCTAAAGAAGTGATTTGGCTCCGCAAGATCTTTAGAGACCTTAAGGTCATTCCGGGTGTTGACAAGCCTATCACACTTTATTATGATAACACTGGGGCTATTGCCAACACAAGGGAATCTCGGCGCCATAAGATGACCAAGCACATAGATCAGAGATATCATATTATTAGAGGGCACGTCGAGGCAGTACAGGTAGATGTATGTAAGATCGTGTCCGAGGACAACATTGCCGATCCCTTTACTAAGACTTTGGTGGCTAGAAGCTTTGAGAGGCATGTAGAGGCGATGAGGATGCGTAACATGGCACATCTGCTGGCTTAGGGCAAGTGGGAGATTGTTAGGAAATGCCCTAAGCATTATAGATATTTTGATGTATTTATTTTGAACTGGATAATAAAATTATATATATAGAAGTTATTTATTACATTACTATCTGTCTTCATTTTATTTCCAAAATAAAGTAAATGTAAGCAAATATGGCTCCATGACTGCTTGTGTTAAAACTGTTAGAACGTTACATGCAATGGACTTTTGTATGCGAGAAGACAATGTTCTAAAGTAAGCGATCTAAACTAAGGTCTGTAGTTTATGGGGTTAGATCGAGCATCTAACTCATGTTAAGACTATTATGTTGTCTAAAGCCTTGGAGCTGACGGTTTGTCTTGACTGTCTGGAGCTGGACTCCGAAGTAGAGACATAGATATGTTGCTTGGTGGTGACATATTAGACCGGGACTAAAGCGTGATTGATATACGAAGTTTGCTTTGAGTGGATCGATCTGCTTTTGACGTTCATTGTGCAGTAACCTTAATCCTGAGTAGATGAACAGCTTCATGTATATGACTTGTGTACTTTGATGTTCCAATAGTTAAAGCGTCTCAGAGGTAGTAAGCTTATAGACCGGTTCGTTGGGTGTATGACTTGTATACGATGAAGGGTTTGTTTACAGATATCGGAATCATAGCTCTAATAAGGAGTTAAGGGAATCCTCTTAAAGGCATTATACTGAATGTGAAATGGACAAAACCTTGTGTCATCTGTTGGGCAGATGACTTCTTATTCACATACGGTGAATAATCATTTTCTTTATTCAGTAGTATAATGGAACTTTAAGATAGCCTGATTAGTGGGATTGAGCGGACTTTGACCTAAGGCTAATCATGGATATCATATGAGGGTTCTGAATACATGACGAGGTGTGACGCCTTAAATTTTATTTAAGGGTCAATATATAATTTAAATAAAATTAGTGTGCCAAAAATTAATTAAAAATCTTTTGGAAACCCTAGGTTGGTTTCCTAGTCAAATTCCACTCAAAAAGTCAACAATTTGAACTTCAAAAACCCTAAAATATTCAGCCATTACTTGGGATTTTTAATTAAAATTTAAATCCCGCAAATCCAAGGAGGATTCAAACTCAAATTTCATCCCTTAAATATAAAGAAGAAATTCGGACATAAAGTGTAGGAAATAAAGGAGATTTTATTTGAATTAAAAGCTAAGTCAAAACTCAATCAAAATTCAAATTATTTTTCCTTAAAAACTAATGGGTAATTTTGGTCACTTAAGGAGAAATAAGGAGAGAAAAACCCTAGCCTTAAAACAGCACAAAAACTTTCCCTTTTGCCCCTCAAAATATTCGGCCAAGTAAGGAAGAAAAAAAGGAAAGAAAAACCTAGTATAAAACCCTCTTTCAACTCTCATTCACCTTTCCCTTTCACTCTCAAAATTCGGCCAGCCTCCCCTTGTTTCCTCTCTGAATTCTCCTCTCCCAAAACACACCAAAACAGCAAGCAAAAACCTACCTAAAGGCAGCTCAAAGATTCAACAACTTTTGAGACAAAAACAAGGTGAGAAATCAACTTTTTCCTTCCTTCTCCTTTTGATTTTAAATCCGAAATTTTTATGGTTTTTCTCTACTGTTTTCCCTACTGTTTTGAAGACTCTAACACTCACACAAATTCAGCCAAAAAGGAGACCAAGCATCAATAATAGTGCAGCACAAACAAGGTGTGATTTCTCTCTCTAAAACCCTAAAAATTTTGTCTCGTTGATCCCCTTTCGAAAACCCTATTATCACATATGTAAATTTTATGATTTTTGCCAATTTGATTCTTGCGTTGTGTTAATTACATATAAATAAGGTTCTCCACGAAATTTCATGATCATTGGATGAAAATTGAATTGGTTTGAGGCTAATTGAAATTCGGACAGAGAAAAACGGAAATCTGGAAAATTATCATATGAACAGTAAAATTGTGTCAGCCATAACTTAAGTTTCAAAAATGATTTTTGAGTAAATCTTGAGCCTAAAATTAAAGTCAAGATGTTCCCAAAATTCTTGCAAAATTTTAGAACCAAACTCATCTGTTGACCTAGTCAAAATATTTTTCTAAGATAGGTGGACAGAACTGGCAGTTTTTGAACTGAAACCGAAACCCAAATTTTATGCCTGAAAACAAGCCCTCAGATTTTGGCCTAATTGAATAAACAAACGATGTCTAAAAATTATAAAAATTATATAGAATTAAAGCTACAGATGTCTAGTTTAACATATTAAAAATTTAGAATTTTTAGGATTAAAAATGAATTAATATTGATTTTACAGTCAGCCTAGGTCAGTCTACCCATGACCAGTAATATCCTAACTTATAGTTTTTCACAAATTATTTTAAATCCCAAATGTTTATTAAACATTTTGAAATCTTTTTGTGGCACACTAAAATGATTGGATGATTATGTCTAGACCCAGACTGATCATATGTTGTGATTATAGGATTTATTTGACGTTCTTGCTCGATTTGTGGATCACGTTATCGCAATGCTTGTGCGATAATCGAGGTAGGACTTTCTAGCCTTTTCTGGGAGTAGTCAAGTGTTTTAAATTTCCCTGTTTTGTCGATGGTATGCTGTTTTTCAGTTTATGAAATTATTATACTGTTTTTGATAAAATAAACGCATGCAACGTGTTTTGTAATAAATGTGTATTTTAAAGCGTGTTTTGATTTATGGCATAATATAACTTGGTAAATACTATCTTTTGAATAATCCGGTGAACATAATTGAGCTCTAGTTCACGATCATTGTAAATCATGCGTGCATCCCAAAGTTGACGCCATGGGGGAAGGTCCCTAAACCTGCGTAGGGCCGTTCGGCCTATTTAAACCGTAACGAGATGATCTAGGATAATTCAATTCGAGGCACGTATATTATAGCTACAACAAGTCCTCACTCAAAATATGATGGTTTATTTTAATGATTTATTATTTTTAATATTGGAGCACGTATATTACAGCTACGCTAAGTCCTCAGCAGAATAAAACTTGTATTAAAAATGTTTTCACGAAATTGTTGATTATTTTTGGAAATGATTATTATGCTATGCATTCTTAAATTGTTAATTATTTTTGGGAACGAATATTATGTCATACTTTTAAATGTTACCTGTTTAATCCACCTTTGTTTCTGTCATACTGAGCCAGTGCTCACGTCCCCTTTTCTTTGTAATTTCGAAATGACTACTTCCAGGTGCGGAAGGTAGTAGTTCCGAAAATCGTTGAGCTATCCGTTTCTACCGAAGATGATGCTATCCGTTTTCTCCATCTTCTTCTTTCTGTCCCTCGTTTTGATGTAATGAGACTTTAAGTTTGGACTTTATTTCACGTTATTTAAATTTCATGCTTGGGAATATTTTATGGTTGGTAAATTTCTTTTAAAGACCGATTTTGTGTTTGGTTTTTGCATTAAAAAGTATTTATTTTCTACTTTATTTTATTATGTGGTTATGATGCTACTTTATAAATAATTAGGCTTAGCTAAATTATGATGTTGACCCGCTTTTTGTAATAAATGTTTTTCCTTAAATCTCGGGTTGATATCATGATTTGGCTGCCGTGTCACGTGTCTAAATTTTGAGCCGTGACAAATAATGGTATCAGAGCCCAGGTTTTCAAAAGGGTTTTCATCAAAAACGTTTTCAAAATACCCAAGCATGGTTTTCCTTACTCTTAGAAGCTTATAGGATTTCCTCTTCCTTTAATCTTATTCAGCAAAATGGCTCATCCCGGCACGCGTAGTCAGAGGCAGCAGAGAGGCAACGACGAAGAGAACCCGGGAACACGCAGCCTCAAGGGAGTCAGAATGTAGCGGTTCCTACACCGAATGATCAGCTAACGGCGATGTAGAATCTCACGGCGGCGATACAAGCTCTCCTCACCGTCTTACCTTTTGGAACACCTAACCCAACTCCTGTAGCCAATGTTGTTCCTAATGAGACCCAGAGAGCGGGGAGTTCTTCTCAGACTCCTCAGCAAACGCCTACCATTGGAAACCCTACCTCTGGAGCAGTACCTACCTAGCCTATGATACATCCTAAATAGGCAGCCCTAACTCTTTTCTTTAAGCCTCACGTACCCACTTTTGACGGCACAGGCACAGAGATGGATGCCAACTACTGGTTTGATGCCATTCGCAAGCAGCTAAAGTTGACCGCCACACCCACAGAGTTCTGGGTTGAGTTTGCTTCCAACAAGCTGGCGGGTCTAGCCTCTACCTGGTGGGCTAGTATCGAGGATAGTTTGACAGAGGAGCAGAGGTCTTCTTAGACAGTTTTCGAGGAGCGTTTTCACAAGCGTTTTCACGAGCGTTTCTTTTCAGCTCAGTTCCACGACAGAAAAGCTAGGGAGTTCGTCCGTTTGAAGCCGTTTGAAGCAAGGGTCTATGTCAGTGTGGGAATATGAAGCCAAGTTCACCGAGTTGGCCCGGTATGCGAAGAATCAGGTTTTGGATGAAGCTACTAAGTGTCTCCGCTTTAAGGAAGGGCTTAGCCTCTATGTGAAGAGGAGTGTACAACCGTTCCAGATCAGGGATAGCTACCAGCAGATAGTTGCTAAGGCGTTGATAGTGGAAGAGGGCGATAAGGAGTTCCTTAAAGCTCATAACAGAAACAAGTCTGGACCAATCCACAACAAGCCTCAGCACAAGCCACAGACTCCTTACCAGAAGAACCAGCAGTCTCAGGGACCGGGTTCTCATCAGTTTTCTGGACAGCGACAGGGTCGGGTGAATGTGATTACCAGCTTCGAGTGTGGTGATGAAGGACACAAAAGAAATGTCTGCCCGAAGAGACAGTCAAGAGACAATGCTCATAGACATCATCATCAGCGAAATCAGAATGGTCTTCCACAGAGGCAACAGATTACTTCCCAGTCTTCGCAATCACAGCGCCCTCAGCTTCCGGCTCCCTATCAGCCTTAGCACACGAGCCAGCACACTAAGCCTTATGCTCCACATGCTACACCGCTACAGTAGTTCCCAGTGCCGAGTTATCAGAGACCGCCACCACAGGGTCAGAGTACGGGCTATCAGCGAGGGAATACAGCTCAAAATCGTGGTAAGGCACCATAGGTACACGCTCTTGGAGCTGACAGCATGGAGATAGATCATACACCGACTGCATTAGATGGTATAATTCCTATCTTTGGTGCATATGCACATGTTTTGTTTGACACCGAGGCTACACACTCTTTTATAGCTCAACATTATACTCGTTCACTTGGTTTAAAACTACAAAATCTTGACTCTCCCTTATGTGTGAAATCCCCGTTGGGCACGACTACCGTTAGTGATGGGTGTCAAGCCTATGTTTATGTTGGGGATGTTTGTTTAGAGGCATCACTTGTGGTAATGCCTATGTTTGCTTATGATGTTATTCTGGGATATGACTGGCTTTCCCGATATGGGATTATGCTTGATTATCGTAACCGTCGCGTTATCTTTACAACTGATTTCGGACATGTAGTGTCCTATCAGTTAAGCTTAGTTTCAGATGTTGATAGATCTGCTCTGAGGTTAGTGTCGAAGAGTAGACAGGGTATTCTTTGCTTCTTATCCTTGTGTGCAGTGGAAGGATCCAGTTCTGAAAAGAGTACCCAACCTATACCTGTTGTCGATAGTTTTCCAGATGTTTTTCCAAAAACTCTTCCAGGTTTACCGCCTCATCGAGAAGTAGAGTTTCATATCGACTTAGTTCCTGGAACAGCTCCTTTTGCTTCTGCTCCGTATCGTATGGCACCTCTAGAGATGAAAGAGTTGAGCAAGCAGCTAGATGAGTTGAAATCGTTGGGCTTTATCTGAGATAGTAACTCACCTTGGGGTTCGTCAGTCCTTTTTGTGAAGAAAGCCGACGGTTCGCTACGTCTCTGTGTGGACTACAGAAAGCTCAACAGTGTGACCATCAAAAATAAGTATCCGTTACCACGTATAGATGACTTGTTCGATCAGTTGGGTGGAGCTTGTTTCTTCTCCAAGGTTGATTTGAGATCCGGTTATCATCAGCTTTGTGTTAGAGCGGAGGATATCCCGAAGACGACGTGCCGAACGAGGTATGGCAGTTATGAGTTCTTAGTAATGCCTTTCAGTTTGACAAACGCGCCAGTAGCCTTCATGGATATGATGAATAGAGTCTTCCGACCTTTTCTTGATAAGTTCGTCATCATATTCATCAACGACATCCTAATCTACTCCCAAACTCGTGAAGATCATGCACAGCATCTCAGTATAGTTTTACAGATTCTTTGTGAACATCAGTTGTACGCCAAGAAAGAAAAATGTGAGTTTTGGATGACAGAGGTTAAGTTTCTCGGGCATATCATCTCAAGAGAGGGTATATCAGTTGATCCATCCAAGGTTGAAGTGATTCTTAAGTGGGAACGACTGAAGAATGTTCCAGAGATCCGAAGCTTCTTGGGCTTAGCGGGATATTATCGACGTTTTGTACAGGACTTCAGCAAGCTCGCCGCTCCCCTCACCAATCTGACAAAGAAGGATGTACCTTTCATTTGGGACAACGGCTGTGAGTCAGTTTTCCAGGAGTTAAAGAGTCGTTTGATATCTGCACCTATCTTTATCATTCCGGATCAGGATCAAGTATATGACGTCTACACCGATGCTTCTCATCAAGGTCTTGGAGCAGTTTTGATGCAACAGAACCGAGTTGTCGGTTAGCTGCAGTAGTGTTCGCGCTTAAGATTTGGTGTTGTTATCTGTATGGTGCCAGTTTTAGACTGTTTTCAGATCACAAGAGTTTGAAATACCTAGCTACACAGAAAGATCTCAACCTGCGTCAGAGAAGATGGGTAGAATACATGCAAGACTACAACTTCCAAGTCGAGTACTATCCGGGTAAAGCAAACGTGGTTGCAGATGCACTAAGTAGGAAAAGAGAGGCAGTTTCCAATCCTGATCATGATGCTTCTATAATGGCTATGCAGATAGATGAGTGGGAAAAGGACAGAGTTCTTACAGCTTATCAGGTTCGTTTTGGCGAAGTTCAGGGTCACCCAGTGTTGTACAACTTAGTGATGGAACCAGACTACGTGCAGCGGATCAAGGAGAATCAGTTGGCAGATACACGTTTCGTTGACATCCGAGATAGATTGTTAAAGGGCAAGCATGTTGCAGAGTGGTCGATGGACGCCAGTGGAATTCTTTACAACGAGGGTCGCTTAGCAGTGCCACACATCCCAGAGCTTATACAGGAGATCTTGTCAGAGTTTCATCAGTCGAGGTTCGCCATGCACCCAGATGGAAACAAGATGCATCAAAACCTAAGACGGCAGCTTTGGTGGAGAGGTATGAAGTTAGATGTGAAGAACTTCGTGGCCAACTGTTTGACGTGTCAGAAGGTAAAGGCAGTACGGGAGAGACCCGCAGGTCTGCTCCAACCACTTCCAATACCTCGGTGGAAGTGGGATAGTATGGGAATGGACTTCTTAATCGGCTTACCGAGAGCACAGGATGGATCTGATGGAGTCTGGGTAGTTGTAGATCGTCTCACGAAGACCACGCACTTCATCCCGTTCAAGATAACTTGCAGCAGGAACCAGCTAGTCGAGCTTTACATGAGGAACATAGTCAGATTGCATGGAGTCCCTTCAATGATCATTTTTGATCGTGATACGCGCTTCAACGCTCACTTTTGGCAAGGTCTACAGGAAGCACTAGGCACAGAACTGAACTTCAGCACCGCTTTTCATCCGTAGACAGATGGTCAGTCGGAGCGTCTCATACAAATTCTCAAGGATATGCTACGTGCATGCGTTCTTGATCTTGGAGATGGATGGAGTAAACACCTCTACATGGCAGAGTTTGCATACAACAACAGTTATCAAGCGAGTATCGGAATGGCACCATTTGAAGCGTTGTACGGAAAGCCTTGTCGATCACCCATCTATTGGGTTGACAACCCGGAAGCACCAGTGGGTGGACCCGATATGATCCTAGACCAGTACAAGAAGATTACCATCATTAAACAATGACTTCTAACAGCACAGAGTCGACAGAAGAGCTATGCAGATCAACGCAGAAAGCCATTAGAGTTCAAGGTTGGAGAGGTTGTGTTGCTAAAGGTTTCACCGAAGAAAGGTATCTCTCATTTCGGAGTTAAAGGGAAGCTAGCACCGCGTTACATTGGACCTTTCGAGATCATACACAGAGTTGGTAAGGTTACATATGAGCTGAAGTTACCCGACACCTTGGGAGTGCATAACATTTTCCATGTATCGATGCTGAGGAAGAGTGCACGAACAGAGTCCGAAGTCATTTCAACAGATGATGTAGAAATCCAACCAGATGTCTCTTACGTCTAGGTTCCGGTGAAGATTTTGGATCGTAAGGTCAAGCAGCTGAGAATGAAAACAATACCCATGGTGAAGGTTCTTTGGAGTAACCATGGTGAAGAGGAAGCCACATGGGAAACCGAGAAAGATATGCACGAGAACCATGCTGAATGGTTCGCTAAGCAGTAGAATACATGTAATGTAGTCGACCTAAGTTTGTTTTGTAACCCTACTCTGTTCATAGTGGTAGATATACCACTATATGTTTTGAAATGTGTATTTAGATTACTCAATGAAATGAGAAGTTATTCATATTCTTATTCTCTTCTTTAGTGTGGAGTAATTTTTAAAGTTTCGAGGACGAAACTATTTTTAGTGGTAGATATTTGTGACGCCTTAAATTTTATTTAAGGGTCAATATATAATTTAAATAAAATTAGTGTGCCAAAAATTAATTAAAAATCTTTTGAAAACCCTAGGTTGGTTTCCTAGTCAAATTCCACTCAAAAAGTCAATAATTTGAACTTCAAAAACCCTAAAATATTCGGCCATTACTTGGGATTTTTAATTAAAATTTAAATCCCACAAATCTAAGGAGGATTCAAACTTAAATTTCATCCCTTAAATATAAAGAAGAAATTCGACCATAAAGTGTAGGAAATAAAGGAGATTTTATTTGAATTAAAAGCTAAGTCAAAACTCAATCAAAATTCAAATTATTTTTCCTTAAAAACTAATGGGTAATTTTGGTCACTTAAGGAGAAATATATGTCTAGTATAATTTTATTTTAGTTCAAAATGTCACCGACACCTCTCATTTCAATACTTATTAAGAATAAACTGAATGGCGATAATTATAAAGATTGGAAAAGAAATTTGTTGATAGTTCTCAGCTGCGAGAGGCATAGGTTCGTACTGGATGAACCATGCCCACCAGGGCCCAAACCTGACACATCGCTTGAGGTGGTCCCGATTGCCTATACTCGTTGGAGAGAATCCAATGAGATAGCTCGATGCTACATTCTTGCTAGCATGACGAGTGCTTTACAAAAGCAGCATGAGACTTATCAAGTTGCTGGGGAGATCATGGAAAATCTGGAGGACATGTTCGGAGGCCAAGAAAAATTGGCTCGATAGTCTGCTATAACCAACATTATGAACTCTAAGCACAAGGCGGGTACTCTAATGAAGGACCATATGATCACTCCAATGGGATTCTTTGCTGAGGCTGCCGAGAACGGTGCTGAGTTGGACTACAACACCCAGATCAAGATGGTGTTCAAAACTCTATCTAAAGATTTTGTGGGCTTTAAGGCCGCATACAATCTGGCGACAAGGGAGTTAGGACTAACTGAGCTCATGAAGCAACTCCAAGCTTATGAGCGGATGATCAGGGATGGGGATGCGGCCCAACCTAAAGGAGAAGCCAATTTGGCGAAATCTTCCAAACCCTCACGGAAGAGGAAGAGGTCAAATCAGAAGCAAGCGGCTTCCAGTTCTTCTAATCCTCCTGTCTCAGATGGGAAGAAGAATAAGAAGAACAAGAAGTCCAGGGACCCTAAAAAGTCCAAGTGCTTCCGCTGTGGGAAGATAGGTCACTTCAAGAAAGCTTGCAGGGAAAGCCTAGCTACCAAGAAGAAAGATTTGATCCGTATCATCTTGACTTGGTTCTGATTTCTCTTTTTTTTTTTTTAAGAATATCGAGTTGGCCTCTTCTCCTACCCGTATCGAATAGAACGTGTTGAGCCAAATCTTCTTCATGTAAAACCTGCTTTATTTAGATCAGGAAAATCGTACGGTTTTATGAAACCATGTGCTATGGCTCGACTCCGTAGTCAATCCTATTTCCAATAGGAACAGTTGACAATTGAATCCAATTTTTCCATTATTTTTGTATCCGTAATAGTGGGCAAGGAAGGTAAGGAACTTCATTACTTGGAAGCGTGTTTGGTGGAAGAATCGATAGACACTTAGGTCATTAATTCAGGCACCACTAATCATGTTTGTGTTTCTATGCAGGGGTTCGTGGAAACGAGAATTCTACATGATAGGAGCCTCTCCTTGCAGACTGGAGACGGCAGTTTGGTGGTGGCTGAGGCAGTGGGAGATATTTATCTTTACTTTGATGAATTTAGGTTTATTTTATTGAAAGACTGTTTTTATGTTCCTAATTTTAGGAGGAACCTTATATCAGTAGCTTGTTTAATAAAGGATTCTTATTCAGTTTTTTTTAGTAAAAGAGTTGATATTCGTAGAAATAAGTCTTTTATCTGTTCTGGATGGATGGATGGAAACCTATATTTGATCAAACCAAACATGTACTCACTGCTTGACACCGAATTAATAGATAACTCTAAAAGGTTGAAAGTTTCTCACTCTAACAAGGCGTATCTTTGGCATTTAAGACTTGGTCATATTAATCAGGATAGGATTCAAAGGTTGGTGAAAGATGGTCTTCTAAAATCTCTGGAGGAGGTACGTCTTCCCCAATGTGAGTCTTGTCTAGAGGGAAAGATGACTAAGAGGTCTTTTGGAGCTAAGGGTACAAGGGCTCAGGAGCTCTTAGAAATTATGCACACTGACGTATGTGACCCCATGAACGTCACAGCATGAGGAGGGTTCGAGTATTATGTCTCCTTTATAGATGATTACTCAAGGTATGGATATGTGTATCTGATGCACCGCAAGAGCAAAACCTTTGACAAGTTCAAAGAGTATCGCGCGAAAGTGGAAAAGCAATATCCATAAAGACACTTCGATCTGATCGAGGTGGTGAATACCTCTCTGATGAATTTCTAGGACATCCTGTAGGGAACGGGATATTATCCCAATTGACTACTCCTGGTACTCCACAAAAGAATGGTGTAGCCGAAAGGAGAAACAGGACCTTGGTGGATATGGTACGGTCCATGATGAGTTATTCAATGCGTTAGGAAATGCCCTAAGCATTAGAGACATTTTGATGTATTTGTTTTGAACTGGATAATAAAATTATATATAGAGGTTATTCATTACATTGCTATCTATCCTCATTTTATTTACATGTTAAAGTAAATGTAAGCAAATATGGCTCCCTGACTGCTTGTGTTAAACTGTTAGAATGTTGAATGCAATGGACTTTTGTATGCGAGAAGACAATGTTCTAAAGTTAGCGGTCTAAACTATGGTCTATAGTCCATGGGGTCAGACCGAGCATCTAACTCATGTTAAGACTATTATGTTGTCTAAAGCCTTGGAGGGGACGGTTTGTCTTGACTGTTTGGAGCTGGACTCCCAAGTAGCGACATAGATATGTTGCTTGATGGGGACATATTAGACCGGGACTAAAGCATGATTGATCTACGAAGTCTGCTTTGAGTGGATCGATCTGCTTTTGACGTTCATTGTGTAGTAACCTTAATCCTGAGTAAAAGGACAGCTTCATGTATATGACTTGTGTACTTTAATGTTCCAATGGCTAAAGCATCTCAGAGGTAGTAAGCTTATAAACTGGTTCGTTGGGTGCATGACTTGTATACGATGAAGGGTTCGTTTACAGATATCGGAATCATAGCTCTAATGAGGAGTTAAGGATATCCTCTTAAAGGCATTATACTGAATGTGAAAATGGACAAGGCCTTTGGTCGTCTACAGGGTGGATGACTTCTTATTCACATATGGTGAATAATCATTTTCTTAATTCGGTAGTATAATGGAACTTTAAGATAGCCTGATCAGCAAGATTAAATGGACTTTGGCCTAAGGCTGATCATGGATATCATATGAGGGTTCTGTATACATGACAAGGTCATTGGATGATAGCTTGTCACAAGCTTACGTAATACGGTATATAATTAGGAGTTCAGTTTAAGGTTTATAGTGGTGTGACTCTGAAATTAGTGATCATATGATTGAGTTATTCGATAAAGAATGATGATCATATGGATTTGCGGGTACCCAATTATATATGTCCAATCAGTCCCTCTACTAGCTCCACATAATTCCTTAATGTTTGGCAAAATTGATCTGTGTATGCTATTGGCTAGTTTATTATGCATGGATGGTGTTGACATAGTATTAGGATGGTAGACAAGATTCTCTCCGGTTAGATTCAGATTTTGTTTTGGATAATAGAGTACACAATTATTCGAACTCTAAATAAAGTTGCCATGATTTTATTTGAGATTGGATTGGAGTTGTAGAAAATTATCCATGAGAGCAAGAGTTTGAAATACAACTGTTTTGTGGATTTTGAAATTTGAAATTTGAATTTGAAATTTGAATTCGAAATTTGAATTTGAATTCGAATTTGAAATTTAAATTTGAAATTTGAAATTTGAAATTTGAAATTTGAAATTCGAATTTGAAATTTGAAATTCAAATTTTGAATCACAGTCCAAGTGGGATTCAAATTTGTTGTGGTAAATCCACAAGGAATGAAATTCGAATTTGAGTTGGATATGGAGAGAAAAATCTTGTTAGAATCCTGCTTGAATTTTGAATCCAAATCCTAACCGAATATGGATGAAAATTTTGAGGATTATCCTCAATGAATTTTTGGATTTTTGTGGATAAGGTTCAAGGAAAAATTCAAGTTTCAATCCCAGTTGAATTCGGATTCTCTCCTCCCTGATAATGGTCGAATTTTTGGAGTAAATCTCCTAGGAGATTTTCGGTTATTTTGGATAAGGATGAGATAAGATTCAAGCTTGAAAATCCTAGCAGTATTTTGATTCTTCCTTATCCAAAAGTTGCCCAAATTTTGGTAGAGATTTTCCCCTTGGATTTTTGGATTTTTTGGTTGAAAAAGGGAGATAAAATTCTAGTTAAAATCTTGTTTAGATTTGGATTGGAATTATCCTAAAGTGGCCAAATTTATTGTTGGGATTTTCCCCTTGGAAAATTCAAATTTTGTGCTTGTGGATAAGGGAGAATATCTTGTCCTAATCTAATTCGAATTCAGAGAATCACCTCATACAGGTCTATAAATAGAGGTCCTGGCACTCCAGTTCTCTCAGACCACAGACTCTCAGGTGAGCAAGTAAATTGTTGCACAACTCACCGTGACAATAAGTTTTTTAGAGATCTGGGTGGTCGGAAGAAGACTAGCAGTGCTAGTATACCGATCGAGGTTCAGAGTGCCCACACACTCCGCCATTCGGGAATTAGAGAATAGTAGAGAAGGTTAGTTGGTTAAAGCCCTCCGGTCATTCTCCTCCTGCAAGATTGGTGTCCTTGAGGTATGAGCTTTAATTGTTATTGGTTTATTGTATATGACATCATGAGATATTTAACGATCTAAAAATTTTTAATTGTTCCGCGCAGCCACTCTGATACTTTTTTATCGATTAATTTTCCTACACAATGCTGCCGTTATCATTTTGGGGATATGCTTTACAAACGACGTGCTATATTCTGAACCAGGTTCCAAGCAAGTCAATTCCTAGAATTCCGTATGAATTGTGGTGAGGTAGGAAGCCCTCCCTTGGACATATGAGAATATGGGGCTGCTCGGCACATGTACTGGATGGGGATGCGAAGAAGTTGGAACTAAGATCAAAATTGTGTATGTTTGTAGGGTATCCAAAGGGAACTAAAGGAGGTCTATTCTATAACCCGAAGGAACAAAAAGTCATTGTTTCAACCCATGCGACATTCTTGAAGGAAAGTCACATGAATGACTTTAAGCCTCGAAGCAAAGTGGTGCTAGAGGAGTTATCGGGTGAAAGAACTGCTCCACAGGTTTCGGTCTTAGACACAAGTCTAAGTTCCGGTGAAAGACCTACAGACGATCAACAATTTAGGGTGCCTCGTCATAGTAGGAGGGTTTCGAAGAAACCTAATTTCTTCATGTATGATGTTGAGGTATATCAGGCCAAGGCTCATGAGCATGAGGATGATCCGGTCACCTATGATGAAGCTATAAATGATGTTGATTCTAAATCTTGGAAACAGGCTATGAACAATGAGATGGATTCTATGAAATCCAACTCTGTTTGGGAACTTGTAGATTTGCCGGATGGGATAAAACCCATTGGATGCAAATGGGTCAACAAAGGAAAGAAGGATACGGAAGGGAGAGTGGAAACTTTCAAAGCTAGACTGGTTGCAAAGGGGTACACACAAAAGGCCGGTATCGATTACCATGAAACCTTTGTGTCTGTTGCTATGCTGAAGTCTATCCGTATTCTTTTGTCCATTGCTGCGGCTCTCGATTACGAGATCTAGCAAATGGATGTCAAGACGACATTCTTGAAAGGCCATCTTGAGGAGTGTATCTACATGATACAGCTCGAAGGGTTCGTAGCGAAAGGCCAAGAAAGGAAAGTCTGTAAGTTGCTTAGATCCATTTATGGATTAAAGCAAGCATCCCACTCGTGGAACCAAAGATTTGATCAAGCGATCAAGACTTTTAGTTTTGAGCAGAACGTTGATGAACCCTGTGTTTATAAACGTATTAAGGATGGAAAAGTGGTCTTTCTGATACTCTATGTCGATGATATACTGCTCATTGGGAATGATGTAGGGAACTTATCATCAGTCAAGCTTTGGTTACACCAACAGTTTGACATGAAGGACTTGGGGGAAGCTAATTATGTTCTAGGCATTCGTCTCTTCAGAGATCGAAAGAACAAAATGATAGCATTATCTTAAACTTTATACATAGATAAAATAATTGACAAATATGCAATGCAAGAGGCAAAGAAAAGTACACAACCTTCTAGTGCCAGTCTAACTCTTTCATTGGATGACTGTCCAAAGACATCGGAAGAAAGACAGCATATGAATAAGGTCCCTTATGCATCCACTGTGGGTAGCGTTATGTATGCTATGCTTTGCACTCGCTCAGGCATATGTTTTGCAGTAGGTATGGTGAGTCGATATCAAGCGAATCCTGGAACCAAGTAATGGCAAGCAATAAAGCATATACTTAAGTATCTTATAAGAACGAGGGATTATATGCTGGTGTATTTTGGAGGGGACCTAACACTCGTAGGATACACGGACTCATACTTCCAAACTTGCAAGGATTTGAGGAAATCGACATCTAGATTAATGTTCTTACTCGAAGGAGGCACCATTGTGTGGAGGAGCATAGAGCAGGGCTGCACAGCTGACTCTACTATGGAGGCTGAGTATGTGGCTGCGGCTGAGGCATCTAAAGAAGCAATTTGGCTCCGCAAGTTCTTTAGAGACCTTGAGGTCACTCCGAGTGTTAACAAGCCTATCACACTTTATTGTGATAACACTGGGGCTATTGCCAACACAAAGGAATCTCAGCACCACAACAGGACCAAGCATATAGATCGGAGATATCATATTATTAGAGGTCACGTGGAGATAGGACAAGTAGATGTATGTAAGATCGAGTCCGAGGACAACATTGCCGATCTCTTTACTAAGACTTTGGTGGCTAGAAGCTTTGAAAGGCATGTAGAGGCGATGGGGATGCATAACATGGCACATCTGCTGGCTTAGGGTAAGTGGGAGATTGTTAGGAAATGCCCTAAGCATTAGAGACATTTTGATGTATTTATTTTGAACTGGATAATAAAATTATATATATAGAAGTTATTCATTACATTACTATCCGTCCTCATTTTATTTCTATGTTAAAGTAAATGTAAGCAAATATGGCTCCATGACTGCTTGTGTTAAAACTGCTAGAACGTTGCACGCAATGGACTTTTGTATGCGAGAAGACAATGTTCTAAAGTAAGCGGTCTAAACTAAGGTCTGTAGTCTATGGGGTTAGACCAAGCATCTAACTCATGTTAAGACTATTATGTTGTCTAAAGCCATGGTGGGGACGGTTTGTCTTGACTGTCTTGAGCTGGACTCCCAAGTAGAGACATAGATATGTTACTTAGTGGTGACATATTAGACCGGGATTAAAGCGTGATTGATCTACGAAGTCCGCTTTGAGTGGATCGATCTGCTTTTGATGTTCATTATGCAGTAACCTTAATCTTGACTAGATGAACAACTTCATGTATATGACTTATGTACTTTAATGCTCCAATGACTAAAGCGTCTCAGAGGTAGTAAGCTTATAGACCGGTTCGTTGGGTGCATGACTTGTATATGATGAAGGGTTTGTTTACAGATATCAGAATCATAGCTCTAATAAGGAGTTAAGGGTATCCTCTTAAAGGCATTATACTGGATGTGAAAATGGACAAGGCCTTTTGCCGTCTGCTGGGCGGATGACTTCTTATTCACATATGGTGAATAATCATTTTCTTTATCCGGTAGTATAATGGAACTTTAAAATAGCTTGATCAGTAGGATTAAATGGACTTTGACCTAAGGTTAATCAAGGATATCATATGAGGGTTCTGCACACATGATATGGTCATTGGACGATAGCTTGTCACAGGCTTACATAATATGGTATATAATTGAGAGTTCAGTTTCAGGTTTATAGTGTAGGAAAATAAATCTGTAAAAACGATCAGAGTGGCGCAGCGGAACAATAAAAATTTTTAGATCGTTAAATATCTCATGATGCCATATACAATAAACCAACAATAATTAAAACTCATACCTAAAGGATGCCAATCTGCAGGAGGAGAATGACCGGAGGGCTTCAACCAACTAGCCTTCTATACTATTCTCCAATTCCCGAATGGCTGAGTATGTGGGCACTCTGAATCTCGATCGGTATGCTAGCACTGCTAGTCTTCTTCCGACCACCCAGATCTCTAAAGAACTTATTGTCACAGTGAGTTGTGCAACAATAAGCCTGCTCACCTAAGAGTCTGTGGTCTTAGAGAACTGGAGTGGCAGGACCTCTATTTATAGACCTGCATGAGGTGATTCTCGGAATTCGAATTGGATTAGGAGAAGATATTCTCCCTTATCCATAAGCACAAAATCCAAATTTTCCAAGGGGAAAATCCCAACAATAAATTCGGCCACTTTAGGATAATGCTAATCTAAATCTAAACAAGATTTTAACTAGAATTTTATCCCCCTTTTTCAACCAAAAAATCCGAAAATCCAAGGGGAAAATCCCCACCAAAATTTCGGCCACTTTTGGATAAAGGAGAATCAAAATTCCACTAGAATTTTAAACTTGAATCTTATCTCATCCTTATCCAAAATAACCAAAAATCTCCTAGGAGATTTACTCCAAAAATTCGGCCATTATCATGGAGGAGAGAATCCAAATTCAACTAGGATTGAAACTTGAATTTTTCCTTGAACCTTATCCACAAAAATCTGAAAATTCATTGAGGACAATCCTCAAAATTTTCGTCTATATTTGGTCAGGATATGGATTCAAAATTCAAATAGGATTCTAACAAGATTTTCCTCTCCATATCCAACTCAAATTCGAATTTCATTCCTCGTGGATTTACCACAACAAGTTCGAATCCCACTTGGACTGTGATTCAAAATTTGAATTTCAAATTTCAAATTCAAACTTCAAATTCAAAATTCAAATTTCAAATTTAAAATTTAAATTTCAAATTCAAATTTCAAATTTTAAATTTCAAAATTCAAAATTCAAATTTCAAAATTCAAATTTAAAAATCCACAAAAAGGTTGTATTTTAAATTCTTGTTCTCATGGATAATTTTCTACAATTCCAATCCAATCTCAAATAAAATCATGACAACTTTATTTGGAATTCGAATAATTGTGTACTCTATTATCCAAAATAAAATCTGAATTCAACCGGAGAGAATCTTGTCCACCATCCTAATCTTATGTCAACAATATCCATGCATAATAAACTAGCCTATAGCATACACAAATCAATTTGCCAAACATTAAGGAATTATGTGGAGCTAGTAGAGGGACTAATTAGACATATATAATCGGGCTCCCGCAAATCCATATGATCATCATTCTTTACCGAACAACTCAATCATATGATCACTAATTTCAGAGTCACACCACTATAAACTTGAAACTGAACTCCCAATTATATACCGTATTACATAAGCCCGTGACAAGCTATCGTCCAATGACCTTATCATGTATGCAGAACCCTTATATGATATGCATGATCAGCCTTAGGCCAAAGTCTATTTAATCCTACTGATCAGGCTTTCTTAAAGTTCCATTATACTACCGAATAAAGAAAATGATTATTCACCATACGTGAATAAGAAGCCATCAGCCCAGCAGATGACCCAAGACCTTTTCCATTTTCACATTCAGTATAATGTCTTTAAGAGGATACCATTAACTCCTCGTCAGAGCTACGATTCTAATATCTGTAAACGAACCCTTCATCGTATACAAGTCATGCACCCAACGAACCGGTTTATAAGCTTACTACCTCTGAGACGCTTTAGCCTTTGGAACATCAAAGTACACAAGTCATATACATGAAGCTGTCCTTTTACTTAGGATTAAGGTTACTGCATAATGAACATCAAAAGTAGATCGATCCACTCAAAGCGGACTTCGTGGATCAATCACGCTTTAGTCCTGGTCTAATATGTTACCACCTAGCAACATATCTATGTCTCTACTTGGGAGTCTATGCTCTAGACAGTCAAGATAAACTGTCCCCTCCAAGGCTTTAGACAACATAATAGTCTTAACATAAGTTAGATGCTCGGTCTAACCCCATAGACTACAAACCATAGTTTAGACCGCTAACTTTAGAACATTGTCTTCTCGCATACAAAAGTCCATTGCATGCAATGTTCTAACAGTTTAACACAAGCAGTCAGGGAGTCATATTTGCTTACGTTTACTTTAACATGTAAATAAAACGAGGACAGATAACAATGTAATGAATAACCTCTATATATAATTTTATTATCTAGTTCAAAATAAATACATCAAAATGTCTCTAATACTTAGGGCATTTCCTAACAATCTCCCACTTGCCCTAAGCCAGTAGATGTGCCATGTTACGCATCCCTATCGCCTCTATGTGCCTCTCAAAGCTTCTAGCCACTAAAGTCTTAGTAAAGAGATCGGTAATGTTGTCCTCGGATGCGATCTTATATACGTCTACTTATCCTGTCTCCAAGTGCCCTCTAATAATATGATATCTCCGATCTATGTGCTTGGTCCTCTTGTGGTGCCGAGATTCCCTTGTGTTGGCAATAGCCCCAGTGTTATCATAGTAAAGTGTGATAAGCTTGTCAACACTCGGAATGACCTCAAGGTCTCTAAAGAACTTGCGGAGCCAAACCGCTTCTTTAGATGCCTCAGCCGCAGCCACATACTCAACCTCCATAGTAGAGTCAGCTATACAGCCCTGCTCCATACTCCTCCATACAATGGTGCTTCCTTCGAGTAAGAACATTAATCCAGATGTCAATTTCCTTAAATCCTTGCAAGTTTGGAAGTATGAGTCCGTGTATCCTACGAGTGTTAGGTCCCCTCCAAAATACACCAGCATATAATCCCTCGTTCTTATAAGATACTTAAGTATATGCTTTACTGCTTGCCATTGCTTGGTTCCAGGATTTGCTTGATATCGACTCACCATACCTACTGCAAAACATATGTCTGGGCGAGTGCAAAACATAGCATACATAAGGCTACCCACAGCGGATGCATAAGGGACCTTACTCATACGCTCTCTTTCTTCCGATGTCTTGGGACAGTCATCCAATGAAAGAGTTAGACCAGCAATAGAAGGTTGTGTACCTTTCTTTGCCTCTTACATTGCATATTTGTCAATTATTTTATCTATGTATGAAGCTTGGGATAATGCTATCATTTTGTTCTTTCGATCTCTGAAGAGACAAATACCTAGAACATAATTAGCTTCTCCCTAGTCCTTCATGTCAAACTGTTGGTGTAACCAAAACTTGACCGATGATAAGTTCCCTACATCATTCCCAATGAGTTGTATAACATCGACATAAAGTATCAGAAAGGCCACTTTTCCATCCTTAATACGTTTATAAACACAGGGTTCATCAACGTTCTGCTCAAAACCAAATATTTTAATCGCTTGATCAAACCTCTGGTTCCATGAGCGGGATGCTTGCTTTAATCCATAAATGGATTTAAGCAACTTGCGGACTTTCCTTTCTTGGCCTTTCGCTACGAACCCTTCGGGCTGTATCATATAGATACACTCTTCAAGATGGCCATTCAAGAATGCCGTCCTGACATCCATTTGCCAGATCTCATAATCGAGTGCCGCAGCAACGGACAAAAGAATATGGATAGACTTTAGCATAGCAACAGGCAAAAAGGTTTCATCGTAATCGATTCCAGCCTTTTGCGTGTGCCCCTTTGCAACCATTCTAGCTTTGAAAGTTTCCACTCTCCCTTCCGCATCCTTCTCTCTTTTGTAGACCCATTTGCATCCAATGGGTTTTATCCCATTCGGCAAATCTACAAGTTCCCAAACAGAGTTGGATTTCATAGAATCCATCCCATTGTTCATAGCCTATTTCCAAGATTTAGAATCAACATCATTTATAGCTCTATCATAGGTGACTGGATCATCCTCATGCTTATGAGCCTCGGCCTGGTATACCTCAGCATCATACATGAAGAAATTAGGTTTCTTCGAAACCCTTCGACTACGACGAGGCATCCTAAATTGTTGATCGTCTGCAGGTCTTTCACCAGAACTCGGAATTGCATCCAAGATCAAAATCTGTGGAGCAGTTCTTTCATCTGATAACTCCTCTAGCACCACTTTGCCTCGAGACTTAAAGTCATTCATGTGACTTTCCTCTAAGAATGTTGCATGGGTTGAGACAATGAATTTTTGTTCCTTCGGGTTATAGAACAGACCTCCTTTAGTTCCTTTTGGTTACCTTACAAACATACACAATTCTGATCTTGGTTCCAATTTCTTTGCATCCCTATCCAGTACATGTGCGGGCAGCCCCATATTCTCATATGTCTAAGGGAGGACTTCCTACCTCGCCACAATTCATACGGAGTTCTGGGAATTGATTTGCTTGGAACCTGGTTCAGAATATAGCACGCCGTTTGTGAAGCATATCCCCAAAATGATAATGGCAGTGTTGAATAACTTATCATGGGTCGTACAATATCCAACAAGGTCTTGTTTCTCCTTTCGGCTACACCATTCTGTTGTGGAGTACCAGGTGTAGTCAATTAGGATAATATCCCGTTCTCTACAAGATGTCCTAGAAATTCATCGGAGAGGTATTCACCACCTCGATCAGATCGAAGTGTCTTTATGGATTTATCTAATTGCTTTTCCACTTCCGCACGATACTCTTTGAACTTGTCAAAGGTTTCATTCTTGCGGTGCATCAGATACACATATCCATACCTTGAGTAATCGTCTAAAAAGGAAACATAATACTCGAACTCTCCTTGTACTGTGATGTTCATGGGGCCACATACATCAGCGTGCATAATTTCTAAGAGCTCTTGAGCCCTTGTACCCTTAGTTCCAAAAGACCTCTTAGTCATCTTACCCTCTAAACAAGACTCACATTGAGGAAGACGTACCTCCTCCAGAGATTCTAGAGGACCGTCTTTCACCAATCTTTCAATCCTATCCTGACTAATACATCCAAGTCTTAAATGCCAAAGTTATGCCTTATTAGAGTGAGAAACTTTCAACCTTTTAGAGTTATCTATTAATTCAGTGTCAAGCAGTGAGTACATCTTTAGTTTGATCAAATATAGGTTTCCATCCATCCATCCAGAACAGATAAAAGACTTATTTTTACGAATATCAACTCTTTTACTAAAAGAAACTGAATAAGAATCCTTTATTAAACAAGCTACCGATATAAGGTTCCTCCTAAAATTAGGAACATAAAAAACAGTCTTTCAATAAAATAAACCTAAATTGATCAAAGTAAAGGTAAATATCTCCCACTGCCTCAACCACCACCAAGCTACCATCTCCAGTCCGCAACGAGAGGCTCCTATCATGTAGACTTCTCGTTTCCACGAACCCCTGCATAGAAACACAAACATGAGTAGTGGCGTCCGAATCAATGACCCAAGTGTCTTTCAATTCTTCCACCAAACACGCTTCTAAGTAGTGAAATTCCTTACCGTTCTTGCCTTTGGCGACTAGGAATTCCCTGTAAGCCTTCTTAAAGTGACCTACCTTCCCACAGTGAAAGCACTTGGACTTTTTAGGGTTCTTGGGCTTCTTGTTGTTCTTCTTCTTCTTCCCATCCGAGACAGGAGGATTAGAAGAACTGGAAGCCGCTTGCTTCTGATTTGGCCTCTTCCTCTTCCGAGAGGGTTTGGAAGATTCTGCCAAATTGGCCTCTCCTTTGGGTTGGACCGCATCCCCATCCCTGATCATCCGCTCATAAGCTTGGAGTTGCTTCATGAGCTCAGTTAGTCCTAACTCCCTTGTCACCAAATTGTATGTGGCCTTAAACCCCATAAAATCTTTAGACAGAGTTTTGAACACCATCTCGATCTGGGTGTTGTAGTCCAACTCAGCACCGTTCTCAGCAGCCTCTGCGAAGAATCCCATTAGAGTGATCATGTAGTCCTTCACTGGAGTACCTGCCTTTTGCTTAGAGTTTATAATGCTGGTGATAGCGGACTGTCGAGCTAATTTTTCTTGGCCTCCGAGCATGTCCTCCAGATTGTCCATGATCTCCCTAGCAACCTGATAAGTCTCATGCTGCTTTTGTAAAGCACTCGTCATGCTAGCAAGCATGTAGCATCAAGCTATATCATTGGATTCTCTCCAACGAGTATAGGCAACCGGGACCTCCTCAAGTAGTGTGTCAGGTTTTGGCCCTGGTAGTCATGGTTCGTCCAGTACGAACTTGTGTCTCTCGCAACTGAGAACTATCAACAGATTTCTTTTCCAATCTTTATAATTATCACCATTCAGTTTAATCTCAGAAGTAAGTATTGAAATGAGAGGTATCGGTGACATTTTGAACTGAAATAAAATTATACTAGACATCATTACAAAGCCCAAGCAAATATACAGATATTTAGCAAATAAAACATACAAGTATGTCCCTACATGAAACTTGAAAAACATATAGCATTTCAATGGTAATTCTCAGCACCTATTTTGTGACGCCTTAAATTTTATTTAAGGGTCAATATATAATTTAAATAAAATTAGTGTGCCAAAAAGTAATTAAAAATCTTTTGGAAACCCTAGGTTGGTTTCCTAGTCAAATTCTGCTCAAAAAGTCAATAATTTTAACTTAAAAAAAAAACACTAAAATATTCTGCCATCACTTGGGATTTTTAATTAAAATTTAAATCCCACAAATCCAAGGAGGATTCAAATTTAAATTTCATCCCTTAAATATAAAGAAGAATTTCGGCCATAAAGTGTAGGAAATAAAGGAGATTTTATTTGAATTAAAAGCTAGGTCAAAACTCATTCAAAATTCAAATTATTTTTTTTCCTAAAAACTAATGGATAATTTTCTGCCACTTAAGGGGAAATAAGAGAGAAAACCCTAGCCTCAAAACAGCATAAAAACTTTCCCTTTTGCCCCTTAAAATTTTCGGCCAAACAAGGAAGAGAAAGGGAAAGAAAACCCTAATATAAAAACCCTCTTTTAACTCTCATTCACCCTTCCTTTCACTCTCAAAAATTCAGCCAGCCTCCCCTTGTTTCCTCTCTGAATTTTCTCTCCCAAAACAACAAACAAAAACCTACCTAAAGGCAGCTCAAGGATTTAACAAATTTTGAGACAAAAACAAGGTGAGAAATCAACTTTTTCCTTCCTTCTCCTTTCGATTTTAAATCCGAAATTTATATGGTCTTCTCCACTGTTTTCCCTACTGTTTTGAAGACCCCAACACTCACACAAATTCAGCCAAAAAGGAGACCAAGCATCAAAAATAGTGTAGCACAAATAAGGTGTGAAACTCTCTCTCAAACCCTAAAAATTTTGACTCTTTGTTTCCCTTTCAAAAACCCTATTATCACATGTGTAAAATTTTATTTTATTTTTTGTCAATTTGATTCTTGGGTTTTGTTAACCACATATAAATAAGGTCCTCCACAAAATTTCGTGATCATTGGATGAAAATTGAGTTGATTTGAGACTAATTGAAATTCGGACACAGAAAAACAGAAATCTGGAAAATTACCATATGAACAGTAAATTTGTGTCAGCCATAACGTGAGTTTTGAAAACGATTTTCGATTGATTCTTGAGCCTAAAATTAAATTCAAGATGTGCCCTAAATGCCTGCAAAATTTCGTAACCAAACTCATCCGTTTGCCTAGTCAAAATATTTTTCTAAAATAGGCGGACAGAACTGCCAGTTTTTGAACTGAAACTGAAACCCAGATTTTATGCCTGAAAACAACCCCTCGGTTTTTGGCCTAATTGAATAAACAATCGATGTCCAAAAATTATAAAAATTATATGGAATTAAAGCTACGGATGTCTAGTTTAACATATTAAAAATTTAGAATTTTTGGGATTAAAAATGAATTAATATTGATTTTACAATCAGCCTAGGTCAGTCTGTCCATGTCCAGAAATATCCTAACTTAGAGTTTTTCACAAATTTTAAATCCCAAATGTTTATTAAACGTTTTGAAATCTTTTGTGGCACACTAAAATGATTGGATGATTATGTCTAGACCTAGACTGATCATATGCTGTGATTATAGGATTTATTTGATGTTCTTGCTGGATTTACGGATCACGTTATCGTAACGCTTGTGCGATAATCGAGGTAGGACGTTCTAGCCTTTTCTGGGAGTAGTCAAGTGTTTTAAATTTCCCTATTTTATCGATGGCATGCTGTTTTTAGTTTATGAAATTATTATATTGTTTTTGATGAAATAAACACATGCAACGTATTTGGTAATTAAATGTGTATTTTAAAACGTGTTTTGATTTATGGCATAATATAACTTGGTAAATACCATCTTTTGAATAATCCGGTGAACATTATTGAGCTCTAGTTCACGATCATTGTAAATGATGCGTGCGTCCCAGAGTTGACGCCATGGGGGAAGGTCCCTAAACCTGCGCAGGGCTGTTCGGCCTATTTAGACCGTAACGAGATGATCTAGGATAATTCAAATTCGAGGCACGTATATTATAGTTACGACAAGTCCTCACTCATAATATGATGGTTGTTTTAATGATTTATTATTTTAATATTGGGGCACGTATATTGCAGCTACGCTAAGTCCTCAGCAGAATAAAACTTGTATTAAAAATGTTTTTTCACGAAATTGTTGATTTTTTTTTATGATTATTATGTCATGTATTTTTTTTAAATTGTTGATTATTTTTGGAAACGAATATTATGCCATACTTTTAAATGTTATCTGTTAACCCACTTTTGTTTCTGTCCTACTGAGCCAGCGCTCACGTCACTTTTTCTTTGTAATTTCGAAATGACTACTTCCAGGTGCAAGAGGTAGCAATTCCGAAAATCGTTGACCTATCCGTTTCTACCGAGGATGATGCTATCCGTTTTCTCCATCTTCTTCTTTCTGTTTCTCGTTCTGATGTAATGAGACATTAAGTTTGGACTTTATTTCACGTTATTTAAATTCTATGCTTGGGAATATTTATTGTTGGTAATTTCTTTTGAAAACTGATTTTGTGTTTGATTTCCGCATTAAAAGGTATTTACTTTCTACTTTATTTTGTTTTGTGGTTATGATGCTACTTTATAATTAGGCTTAGCTAAATTATAATGTTGACCCGTTGTTTTTGTAATAAATGTTTTTCTTAAATCTCGGGTTGATATTATGATTTAGCTGCCGTGTCACGTGTCTAAATTTTGGGCCGTGACATATTTCCCCAAGCCACCGAGGGTGGTCATGAAAACAAATAGCTGGAACATGGACCCCGTCCAATTAATATATGTTACCTTAAATCCTCCAAGGTTAAGACATATATTAATAACCGCTTATTTGGCCACTAGTTTAGTTAACAGAGCTTCTAATGAAGGTTAATAACTAAACGAGTCTTGAGTATATAACCATTGTTTACGTAGCCCGATCCACGTCCTACCTAGCCACCGAGGGGTGGTCATGAGTAAGATCGTACCCAAACACGTTTTCCATATAGGAGATCCAATCCAGTATACCGGTGGTGGTAAACACCTACCAAGGGGCGTGGTCAGGGCAGAACTGACGCGAGGCATTACCATGCTTTCACATATGGATCAACAATGGAGGCCGTGTGTTTTGTTTGAAACCCTCTCCCACTCAATATTTTGAAAAAATGCAAGTTTTGATAAATATGTATGATCAATATAGCATGAGCGGCACTCACCTATCCTATATGACATGTTATCAAATATGTATACAAAACATCCATCAATATATATTTATACATTCATAACATATCACAAAAAAAAAATTGACAGATAAATAACCAAGCCGTGGTTCCATCCTAGAACAAAGAAAATAAAGATTACAAAATCCCATCCAAAGCATTCTTTGGGTCTTGAATTTTGTTCCGTCTTCTTGTATCCATCTTTATGTAGCCTCTCCATTTATTTCTCATCCCAAGAATCATTTAAAATTTAAATCTCCAAAAATTTAAATTTCAAATTCAAATTTTAAACAATTTTAAAAATCATGTGTAATAATATGTAATTTCAAAAATTTCAAATTTTCAATTACATATTTTTAAAAATGATTTAAAATTAAATCTCAAATTTAAAAATCAAAATTTTTCGATTTTTGAATCGTCACACCACCGCCCCCGGAGGCGGCAGCCGCCGTGGGCAGCCCCCAGCCCCTGGGGGGCTGGCAGCCCACGGCCACCCCTTGTGCAGCCTTGTCGGGCTGCAGGCCAAGCCTGCAACGCCAGGCTGCACGCCCAGGCTGCGGCCAGCCTTAGGGAGGCCACGGCCACCCTCGGCTACAGGCCAAGCCTGCGGCCGTGGGTGGTTATGGCCTGCACAGGGGCTGCCGCAGCCCATCCTGCCTGAGGGCAGAGGTTGCAGCCCCACTAAGGCCCGACGGCCTATCCCGAGGGTTCGCATCTTGATTTTCATGCCATATTCTAATTTACCCATTAGGATCTCTAAAAATTAATTTAAATCCCAATTAAATTGAAAGTTTCCACACAATCAAAATTTTGACCTTTAAATTAAATTTAATTTTTGGAAAAAATAAATTATGGTCCTCAATCTTCAATCTCCTCCAAGAATAATTACATAAAATTTTCTAAACCGTTTCCGGTGTACCAAAAAAAAATTCTAACCATAATAATTCTAAGAGACAAAAATTAAAATCCATGGAAAATTATAGTATTAATAAACTGCTCCCATAGTTACATAAAAAAATTCCTAGATACAATTTTTCTAAATTTCTAAGGAACCATAACCGGCAAAAACAAGCATGCTTATAATAATTCAAAAATTAAAATGACCACATACATTATACATAATACATGATAACAACATAAAGGAAACCTAGAATGCCACTCTCTAAATATCAAATCCATACATAAATAAAAAGACTAAGTAATTGTCTAATTTATGTACATGACATAGTCATGAGATGGCTCTAATACCAATTGTAGGAAAATAAATCGGTAAAAATGTATCAGAGGGGCACAGCGGAACAATAAAAATTTTAGATCGCTAAATATCTCATGATGTCATATACAATAAACCAACAACAATTAAAACTCATACCTCAAGGACGCCAACCTGTAGGAGGAGAATGACCGGAGGGCTTCAACCAACTAGCCTTCTCTACTATTCTACAATTCCCGAATGGCCGAGTGTGTGGGCACTCTGAACCTCGATCGGTATGCTAGCATTGTTAGTCTTCTTTCAACCACCCAGATCTCTAAAGAACTTATTGTCATGGTGAGTTGTGCAACAACAAGCCTGCTCACCTGAGAATCTGTGGTCTTAGAGAACTGGAGTGGTAGGACCTCTATTTATAGACCTGCATGAGGTGATTCTTTGAATTCGAATTGGATTAGGAGAAGATATTCTCCCTTATCCATAAGCACAAAATCCAAACTTTCCAAGGGGAAAATCCCAACAATAAATTCGGCCACTTTAGGATAACTCCAATCCAAATCTAAACAAGATTTTAACTAGAATTTTATCTCCCTTTTTCAACCAAAAAATCCAAAAATCTAAGGGGAAAATCCCCACCAAAATTTTTTGGATAAGGGAGAATCAAAATTTCACTAGGATTTTCAAGCTTGAATCTTATCTCATTCTTATCCAAAATAACCGAAAATCTCCTAGGAGATTTACTCCAAAAATTCAGCCATTATCAGGGAGAGAGAATCCAAATTCAACTGGGATTGAAACTTGAATTTTTCCTTGAACCTTATCCACAAAAATCTGAAAATTCATTGAGGATAATCCTCAAAATTTTCATCCATATTTGGTTAGGATTTGGATTCAAAATTCAAGTAGGATTCTAACAAGATTTTCCTCTCCATATCCAACTCAAATTCGAATTTCATTCCTCGTGGATTTACCACAACAAATTCGAATCCTACTTGGACTTTGATTCAAAATTTGAATTTCAAATTTAAATTTCAAATTCAAATTTCAAATTTCAAATTCAAATTTCAAAATTCAAATTTCAAAATCCACAAAAAGGTTTTATTTTAAATTCTTGTTCTCATGAATAATTTTCTACAACTCTAATCCAATCTCAAATAAAATCATGACAACTTTATTTGGAGTTCGAATAATTGTGTACTCTGTTATCCAAAATAAAATCTGAATCCAACCGGAGGGAATCTTGTCCACCATAATAATCCTATGTCAACAACATCCATGCATAATAAACTAGCCTATAGCATACACAAATCAATTTGCCAAACGTTAAGGAATTATGTGGAGCTAGTAGAGGGACTAATTGGACATATATAATCGGGCTCCCGCAAATCCATATGATCATCATTCTTTACTGAACAACTCAATCATATGATCACTAATTTCAGAGTCACACCACTATAAACTTGAAACTGAACTCCCAATTATATATCGTATTACGTAAGCCTGTGACAAGCTATCGTCCAATGACCTTGTCATGTATGCAGAACCCTCATATGATATGCATGATCAGCCTTAGGCCAAAGTCTGTTTAATCCTACTGATCAGGCTATCTTAAAGTTCCATTATACTTCCGAATAAAGAAAATGATTATTCACCATATGTGAATAAGAAGTCATTCACCTAGTAGATGACCCAAGGCCTTGTCCATTTTCACATTCACTATAATGCCTTTAAGAGGATACCCTTAACTCCTCATTAGAGCTATGATTCCGATATCTATAAACGAACCCTTCATTGTATACAAGTTATGCACCTAACGAACCGGTCTATAAGCTTACTACCTCTAAGATGCTTTAGCCTTTGGAACATTAAAGTACACAAGTCATATACATGAAGCTGTCCTTTTACTCAGGATTAAGGTCACTGCACAGTAAACATCAAAAGCAGACCGATCCACTCAAAGCGGACTTCGTGGATCAATCACGCTTTAGTCCTGGTCTAATATGTCATCACCCAGCAACATATCTATGTCTCTACTTGGGAGTCTATGCTCTAGACAGTCAAGACAAACCGTCCCCTCCAAGGCTTTAACCAACATAATAGTCTTAACATGAGTTAGATGCTCGGTCTAACCCCATAGACTACAGACCATAGTTTAGACAGCTAACTTTAGAACATTGTCTTCTCGCATACAAAAGTCCATTGCATGCAACGTTCTAACAGTTTAACACAAGCCGTCAGGGAGCCATATTTGCTTACATTTACTTTAACATGTAAATAAAACGAGCACAGATAGCAATATAATGAATAACCTCTATATATAATTTTATTATCCAGTTCAAAATAAATACATCAAAATGTCTCTAATACTTAGGGCATTTCCTAACATATAGTGGTGTGACTCTGAAATTAGTGATCATATGATTGAGTTGTTTGGTAAAGAATGATGATCATATGGATTCACGGGAGCCCGATTATATATGTCCAATTGGTCCCTCTACTAGCTCCGCATAATTTCCTTAACGTTTGGTAAATTGATTTGTGTATGCTATTGGCTAGTTGATTATGCATGGATGGTGTTGACATAGGATTAGGATGGTTGACAAGATTATCTCTGGTTGAATTCAGATTTTGTTTTGGATAATAGAGTACACAATTATTCGAACTCCAAATAAAGTTTCCGTGATTTTATTTAAGATTGGATTGGAGTTTTAGAAAATTATCTGTGAGAACAAGAATTTGAAATACAACTATATTGTGGATTTTGAAATTTGTAATTCAAATTTTGAATCACAGTCCAAGTAGGATTCGAATTTCTTGTGGTAAATCCACAAGGAATGAAATTCAAATTTGAGTTGGATATGGAGAGGAAAATCTTGTTAGAATCCTACTTGAATTTTGAATCAAAATCCTAACAATAATGGACGAAAATTTTGAGGATTATCCTCAGGGAATTTTCAGATTTTTAGTGGATAAGGTTCAGGGAAAAATTCAAGTTTCAATCCCAGTTGAATTTGGATTCTCTCCTCCTTGATTATGGCCAAAATTTTGAGGAAGATATCCTTGGAGATTTTTGGTTATTTTGGATAAGGATGAGATAAGATTCAAGCTTGAAAAATCCTAGTTGAATTTTGATTCTTTCCATCACTTTATGGCCGAAAATTTTATGGATTTATCCTAGTGAATTTTTGGATTTTTCTAGTGGATAATGGGGAGATAAAATTTAAGTTAAAATCTTGTTTATATTTGAATTGGATAATCCTAAAGTGGCCAAATTTTTAGTTGGGATTTTCCCCTTGATAAATTCGGATTTTTTGGTTATGGATAAGGGAGAATATCTTCTCCTAATCCAATTCAAATTTAGAGAACTACCTCAGGGAAGTCTATAAATAGAGGTCCTGCCACTCTAGTTCTCTTTAAGACCACAGACTCTCAGGTGAGCAAGCTTATTGTTGCACAACTCACCATGACAATAAGTTCTTTGGAGATCTAGGTGGTCGGAAGAAGACTAGCAGTGCTAGCATACCGATCAAGGTTCAGAGTGCCCACACACTCGGCCATTCAAGAATTGGAGAATTGTAGAGAAGGCTAGTTGGTTGAAGCCCTCCGGTCATTCTCCTCCTACAAGATTGGCATCCTTGAGGTATGAGTTTAAATTATTGTTGGTTTATTGTATATGGCATCATGAGATATTTAACTATCTTGAAAAATTTTTATTGTTCCACTACCCCACTCTGATACGTTTTTACTGAATTATTTTCCTACAGAAACTTGACCTAGTTAAGAGCTCATCCTGGTCATAAGAATCCCAATACACACGTGAGTATCTTCCTAAAAGATATTGACAGCCAACAGGACTCAGTTATCCTGATCAATGGAGTACAATCGAGGAGTCAACTTAACAGCATGAAACCAGGCCTGACATTCTCGTGGAGTGTAGGAGTACTGCTTGCCACTCAAAACTTAGTGGACAACTAACCCTGAAGATCGGTGTAATTCGGGTAGCAATCCATGTTCTTACTCTGAGCCATTCTCTCAGTCGCACTCTATCCTGTGTGAAAATGTTATATCTAAGCCTTTGGGCAAATATGCACTACTTTTTTTATCATAAAAAAAAAGTACATAACTTTAGTCTATTGGGAGTGGTAAACACTTACATCGTCTCAAAAGGACATGGTTGGTTAGATCTAGCGGGTTAAGCTACTGCTTCCCATCATTCATATATATGTGCCTAAGAAAAGATTTTGTCTTAGTTGTCTGGGGCATCTAGTTTGCCTTGTGCGATTGAAGGGCCTTCAATTCTGGTCTGGGCAGTATGTAGTTGGTTACTGGTGGTGTGAGCTTAGTTTTGTTGTTTCTGTGGGTTGAAATAGCAATTTTTAGCGAGGTGACCTTCCTTGCCACATACGAAACAGCCACTCATCCCTTGCTTGCATTCTCCTGGGTATCCCTTTCCATATTTCGGGCACATCGGGCATTGGCTGTCGTCTCCTTTCTGATCATTTTTCGTCTGAGGGAAGTCCTTCTGTGAACCTTGATTGCCCGGATTACCCGTCCTCTTTTTATTGTTGTAAGGATGCTTGCTGTGTTAGTGGGTTTCCATGTTCTACCCCTTGGTCTGCTTGGCCAGTGTCTTCTCCTCTCTTCTGGCCTTGAAGATCTGAGCCTTTCACTCCCTGTCCTGGGCCAACTAGTACTCAGCTCGGATGGCCCTACTAATGCACTCCACCACTATTGCGGGCCCATGGTTACCACTGCAGACTTGGATGGCGATGTCCATCCTGAACATTCTTAGCATCTGTTTGACTCTTTCCTTCTCGGTGGGCACTAAGTCAGGGCAGAGTCAGGCTAATTATTCAAACTTCCTGACCGCCTCCATCATGGTCATGCTACCTTGACGCAGGTTGTTGAACTCATCCTGCTGGGCTGCTAGGGCCTCTTCATTAAAGTATATTTCTTTGAACTCTTCTATGAACTCTAACCAGCTCATCATACTGACATCCCTCCTGATTATGACTATCTTCCACCATTGCCTTGCCTCCTTATGTAGAGCAAAAGATGCACACATCACCTTCTCCTTATCAGCTAATCCCATAAAATCCAAAATCATTGTGATGTCTGTTAGCTAGTCGTCGGCCTCAATTGGATTTATGGTCCCTTCAAATTCTAGCACCTTCATGCGCCTGAATCGCTCATATAGGTCGCCTTCCCTAGGGGTCAGCAAAAGAACATTGGCTGTTGCTGGAGCAGCCACGGTTGATGGTGCTGGGGTTGTTTGGGTTGGAGGAGCTGCTTGCTCCCTAGGAGTGTCGAGGGCTACTGCAGCATCTTGGACCAGCACCTCTACTGGTTGTGGTGCTTAAGGTTGTTGATCCAGCCGTTCCCTAAGCCGGTTTAATTCTCGTTGTTGATTCTCCATCATCTCTCGCATAACTGCGAGCTGTGCCATTAATTCATCCTCTCGGGATGCTTGGTTTGTCTGTGTACGTGTTCAAACCATTTATCCTTTGGAATCCTCATCCTTTGGTGGGGCTCTACTGGCGTAGCCTCTACTAGTGTAGTCATAGTTATATGTTAACTTACATATTAATACTTGTAAAATAAAAACTAACTTACTTGGACAGATGAGGCAGGCGTGCGGCGATGTGAGGTAAAGTGGCAGGAAACCGCTCTGATACCAACTGTGACGCCCCGTGCCCTCAATGGCTCGGACCGCCACTTAAAGACTTGCTTACTTAAATGATACTTATACTTTCTTGCTATACATTAATACTTACTTAGAATCTATGCACTTAGTTACCCTAATTTTTAATGGATTTTTTTTTCCGTATGTATTTACTATTTACGTATGTATACTGTTAGAATTCAAAAAGGCCATTTAACGAGTACTATTCAAAAATACTATTTAACAGTTACTATTCAAAATACTCTTTGACAGTTACTATTCAAAAATACTATTTAATGATTACTATTCAAAGATACTGTTTGACAGTTACTATTCAAAAATATTGTTTAACGATTATTATTCAAAAATATTATTTACTCAAACTGTGCAGAAGATTAACTTATGGTGTCTCCAAAACCTCGCCTCATATCCGCCTCCGTCGCCGTCATCACCCATTGTAGTTTAAGCCATAGGTCGCTTACCTACAGCATGAACACACTCTGTGAGATTTACGCCCAATAAGTACAACATGTTAACCGCAAAACATGTTTAAAGTATAGTACATACTTCAAATCATATACAAAACTGGAAATCATATCTCACGTTCACACAGAACATGGAAACAAATCTTGCAGCATCTTAGAATGCATATCGTGTGGGCATGTCCCATCGTACAACTAGGAAGCTTACTCTAACTGTATTCGGGGCATAACGTGTACGCTACATGAACCGTTCATGCTCAACTTATGCTTTATTATTCATTACCTTTCATTATGAATCTTGACTTTGTAGGAAAATAAATCGGTAAAAACGTATCAGAGTGGCGCAGCGGAACAATAAAAATTTTTAGATCGTTAAATATCTCATGATGCCATATACAATAAACCAACAACAATTAAAACTCATACCTCAAGGACGCCAATCTTGCAGGAGGAGAATGACCGGAGGCTTCAACCAACTAGCCTTCTCTACTATTCTCCAATTCCCGAATGGCTGAGTGTGTGGGCACTCTGAACCTCGATCGGTATGCTAGCACTGTTAGTCTTCTTCCGACCACCCAGATCTCTAAAGAACTTTATTGTCACGATGAGCTGTGCAACAATAAGCCTGCTCACCTGAGAGTTTGTAGTCTGAGAGAACTGGAGTGGCAGGACCTCTATTTATAGACCTGCATGAGGTGATTCTCTGAATTCGAATTGGACTAGGAAAAGATTTTCTCCCTTATCTTTAACCAAAAAATCCGAATTTTTCCATAGGATAATCCTAACAATAAATTCGGTTTTTCCTAAGATAAAAATCCAATCCAAATCTTAACAAGATTTTAACTAGAATTTTATCTCCCTTTTTCAACCAAAAAATCCGAAATTCACAAGGAGAAAATCCTCCAAAAGATTTCGACCATTATGGATAAGGGAGAATCAAAAATTCCACTAGGATTTTCAAGCTTGAATCTTATCTCAACCTTATCCAAAAATAACCGAATTTTCCTTGGATAAAGGCTCCAAAATTTCGGCCACTTTTAGGGAAGGAGAGAATCCAAATTCAACTAGGATTGAAACTTGAATTTTCCCTTGAATCTTATCCACAAAAACCGAATTTTCCATTGAGGATTATCCTCAAAAAATTCGCCCACTTTTGTTGGGATTTGGATTCAAAATTCAAGTAGGATTCTAACAAGATTATCCTCTCCAAATCCAACTCAAATTCGAATTTCAAACCTTGTGGATTTTCCACAACAAATTCGAATCCTACTTGGACTGTGATTCAAAATTTGAATTTCAAATTTCAAATTCAAATTTCAAATTCAAATTTCAAATTTCAAATATCAAATTTCAAATTTCAAATTTAAATTTCAAATTCAAATTTCAAATTCGAATTTCAAATTCAAATTTCAAATTCAAATTTCAAATTCAAAATTCAAATTTCAAATTTCAAAATTCAAATTTCAAATTTCAAAATTCAAATTTCAAATTCCACAAAACGGTTGTGTTTCATATTCTTGTTCTCATGGATAATTTTCTACAACTCCAATCCAATCTCAAATAAAATCATGGCAACTTTATTTGGAGTTCGAATAATTGTGTACTCTATTATCCAAAACAAAATCTGAATCCAACCGGAGAGAATCTTGTCTACCATCCTAATCCTGTGTCATCACCATCCATGCATAATAAACTAGCCAATAGCATACACAAATCAATTTGCCAAACGTTAAGGAATTATGTGGAGCTAGTAGAGGGACTGATTGAACATATATAATCGGGCTCCCGTGATTCCATATGATCATCATTCTGTACCGAACAACTCAATCATATGATCACTAATTTCAGAGTCACACCACTATAAACCTGAAACTGAACTCCCAATTATATACCGTATTACGTAAGCCTGTGACGAGCTACCATCCAATGACCTTGTCATATATGCAAAACTCTCATATGATATCCATGATCAGCCTTAGGTCAAAGTCCGTTTAATCCTACTGATCAGGCTATCTTAAAGTTCCATTATACTACCGAATCAAGAAAATGATTATTCACCATATGTGAATAAGAAGTCATCCGCCCAGTAGACGACCCAAGGCCTTGTCCATTTTCACATTCAGTATAATGCCTTTAAGAGGATACCTTTAACTCCTCAGAGCTATGATTCTGATATATGCAAACAAACCCTTCATCGTATACAAGTCATGCACCCAACGAACCGGTCTATAAGCTTACTACCTCTGAGACGCTTTAGCCATTGGAACATCAAAGTACACAAGTCATATACATGAAGTAGTTCATTTACTCAGGATTAAGGTTATTGCACAATGAACGTCAAAAGCAGATTGATCCACTCATAGCGGACTACGTAGATCAATCACGCTTTAGTCCCGGTCTAATATGTCACCACCGAGCAACATATCCATGTCTCTACTTGGGAGTCCAGCTCCAGACAGTCAAGACAGACCGTCCCCTCCAAGGCTTTAGACAACATAATAGTCTTAACATGAGTTAGATGCTCGATCTAACCCCATAGACTACAGACCATAGTTTAGACTGCTAACTTTAGAACATTGTCTTCTCACATACAAAAGTCCATTGCATGCAACGTTCCAACAGTTTTAACACAAGCAGTCAGTGAGCCATATTTGCTTACATTTACTTTAACATATAAATAAGACGAGGACAAATTGCAATGTAATGAATAACCTCTATGTATAATTTTATTATCCAGTTCAAAATGAATACATCAAAATGTCTCTAATACTTAGGGCATTTCCTAACAGACTTGGGCTCATTATAAAATCTGAACCTAGATTATTCTTTCTTTATGAGCCTCGACTTGGACTCGTTATGTATGTTGTGAGCCTCAGCTTGGACTCGTTATATGTTATGAGCCTCGGCTCGGACTCATTATAGATTATGGACCTTGACTTGGACCCGTCATACCGACACTTTAACTTTATTACCCAATTCTGTATTTGATTATGCCATATGCTCTACTAGCCTTATTCTCAATCTTACGTGATAGGGATCTACAGCATCCCACTTATGTTTTCATAAATCTACACGATTATAAAACTATATGCTCTTCTAACATGCTATGCAATAACATGTGCATGCTATGCATACTTAACATACTGTAAAAATCACTAAACTCATTTTATTCATACCATAGGCAGAGTTGTACTTAACTAATTGCAAGCAAATTGCGTACTCGTGCCTTTAACAAGTTACAGGTGTCCACCTGTCATCAATAACATTCCTTATTAATACTCTCATTGAGTCACCATTAACGTTAGTGACTATATCTTGCATTTCTATGGGGTACCGAGGCCCGTCGGTACCCTATTGGCCTACTATGGGGATTTAGTGTCTAACTTGTACCGTGTTTGGTTAATTATCTACTTGACAGATTAATCTTTGTTCCTTATAGTGTTGTTCAAAACACGGTCCTTGACTGTGTGCCGGCCAGTCAACTGACCGGTTACCTCGCGCGTTGGTAACTAAATAGCCTACCGGGTTACTACACGTAAACTTGGTGCAGTAATCGGTCAGGTTACTTCACTTGTTGGGGTGTGGTAGCCTGTTGAGCTACTATTCCTTATTTGGTATAATGGCCCACCGAGCCACTATGGCTTGTTTGGGGTAGTAGCCTACCGAGCTACACACTATTTTACTTTGAAAAAATTATATGAGTTAGCTTGTAAAAATTCTTGGAAAACAATTATGTGTTTGGAACCTGTCCCCTTATCACTTTGTTGGAAGGTAGGAGACGTTTTTATGAAAACCATGTTTATATTTCGAAGTGTTGAAAATACATTTTTATTTGAAGTATGTAAAACACATTTTAATGTTACATTTTAAAGGTGGTTTTTGGACCACTTTTGAAAAGGGTTTTGAAACTTGATCGAAACGACTTTGTTTGTGATTTTGCCGAATATGAAATTTTCGTCCTTGACGAGATGAACAAATCTTGAGTTCACCTCAGAGCCAAATTCTAATTATAACGACTCCTAATCTTGCTAAACCCGTGGGCTAAGTGCCTAATTTTTTTTGTAAAAGTCCCAGTTTTACATCACTTTTAAAACAGCTCTGTTTGAGGCCCGAAACGGCCAAATTTTTAAAACATGCATAGGTCATTTTCAAGACTCGACGAGATCTACAACTTTCGTGTTGAGCCTGAGAATCGGTTTTGACTCTAAGTGGTCCATTTTTAATAAAATCCAAGACAAATTTCTGGGTTCGAATTTTGTTCCCAATTTTGGACACCGAGTGAAAAACACTCTAAAAACCTATCTTAGAATCATTTTTGGCCGAGGGCTATTTGATGAAAAAACGACCATATCAAAATTTTCTTAAAACATGATGTTTTACCAAATCCCAAATTTGGACCCTAATTAAGTTGAAATGGCCAAAATCCATGGCCTTTCCTAGGGATAGATTTATGTCCAGCCACGTTCTTAAACGTTCATACCATCGAACATACAATAGCCATTCGTGAAAATTGTAGACACAACCACAACCACATAAACTTAAAAATGGAAACTTAAGGGCTTCAAATAAAATTATTACAAACCATGTGCATAAACAAATACATATAAATGGCCTTGATCAAAAACTTTAAATTACTAAATCACCTAAAGGGAAGGTTTCGGTTTTTACCTTTGTGCTTTGAACCAAGCACGTTTTTGAACTAAGGCTTGATGAACCAAATCATCGTGGAAAACCAAGGGAAATGAGGTCGGTTTTTGTTAGACATAATACCAAAAATTTTCTCTTAAAAATCAAACCAAAACAAAAACTAAAAACTACAAGATTGGATTTTGAAAACTGACTCTTGGTGCCTTAAAACGACTTAGATTTGAATCCTCTTAACACAAGCTTGTAAGGTTTGATTTTTGGTAAGTTTTTGGTATGATTTAAGGCTTGAAAATGCAAGGGTTTGGGGGCTTAAACAGGGGGTTGGCTGCAGCTAGAAAGGGAGAGAAAAATGTTGTGTTTTGGAAGCCAAAAGAAAGAAATGAACTCTTATTGTCATATGTGCCTTTTATAGGCAAAATTAATCAAGCTTCCTTAGACTTAATCCTAATTAATTGTCCACCATTTTAGCCTAATCAAGGGACAAAAATCTGCTGTTTTTCTGCCCAAAAATTTGTGGGGTGGCTACAGCCAGGCCTTAAATGCAATGTTGGACCATGTGTTGAATGTTAAGTATTTTATTCAATAAATGGTCCAACACATCCCTAACTTTAGGGAAAACTTTTCCCACTTGTTAGGGTGTGTTTAGGGGCCTTATGGCTGATGGCACATGGTTTTCTTGGAGAAGAATTCATCTACAAAGTCTTCTCTTTGTAGTCTAATTTCTACCATTCAGTTTCCGATCCTTTTTTGGTAGTGTTCCAATTTTCACCCAAAAATTAGATTTCTGAATCTAATTTTTGTATTATAAGTTCCTAGTTGTTTTATACTATCTAAGAACCCATTATTAGTCTAATTTACTGTTCACATCCTATACTGTGTTTGTGTCTACACTGTGTTATCCTTTTGCATGCAAACCGAGGCGTTCTGGGGTAAAATTTCAGACACAGTCTCTCTTGACTAATTTGGACGTGCTGATTTCATTTTTATTAGTTTTACATCCATTGGAGGTCATCTGGACCAATTTTCAAGATCTGTGTGACGCCACCTCGAAACACGTGTCAAGTACCTGATTGACTAATTTGGACGTTTTGAGTCCAAATATATCAGTTTCGGAGCGAGTAAAGGTCGTCTTGACCCTCATCTTGATACTACGTGTCTCCCAAACTAAAATTCTTGTTTTAAACTTAACTGACTAGTCTGAGTACTCTGACTCCGATTTTGTCAATATCTAGGTGAGAAGAAGTCATCCGGACCGTCGTTCTTGGTACTTTACCCCTGCTAGGGTTTCTTTCTATATCGTGCTCAAATGTTCTGTCTGAGCATTCTGGTGATCTATTCACCAGTCTTATGTCAAGAAGTGGTTGTCCAGACCAGTTTCCTGACACTGCACATCTCATACATTGATACATATAATAGGGTAGACCAGGTTCATTGTCGATCGCCCCTTTCATTGCATAAATAGTACTTAAACAGTACCGAACCTGTTTAATTTATTCAGCTCGAAAATATACTGTATTTTCCAACTTAATTACTCATGACATAGTAATTAGGTTTCATACATTTTGAGAGTCTATATACCGGCTCTCTATTTATCACACGGCCTCTTACACGAGCGTGTATAAGGCAACACGGGTGTGTATTATTCAGACACGGGAGTGTGTCAGTTGATCTTGCTCAACACAGCCTGTCTTGGAACACGTTCACTTAACCTGAGCGGTACATGGCCACTTACATGGCCGTGTACCTGATCGTTGAAGGAAAATAAATCGGTAAAAACGTATCAGAGTGGCGCAGCGGAACAATAAAAATTTTTAGATCGTTAAATATCACATGATACCATATTTTGGCCATCTTTGGATAAGGGAGAATCAAAATTCGACCACTTTTGGATGAGGGAGAATCAAAATTCAGCCACTCCTAAATTTCAGCCACCTTCTGGGAGGAAAGACTCCAAATTCAATTGGGATTGAAACTTGAATTTTTCCTTGAACCTTATCCACAAAAAATCCGAAAATCATTGAGGATAATCCTCAAAATTTTTGTCCAACTTTAGTTAGGATTTGGATTCAAAATTCAAGTAGGATTCTAACAAGATTATCCTCTCCATATCCAACTCAAATTCGAATTTCAAACCTTGTGGATTTACCACAACAATTTGAATCCCACTTGGACTGTGATTCAAAATTTGAATTTCAAATTTCAAATTCAAATTTCAAATTTCAAATTTCAAATTTCAAATTCGAATTTCAAATTCAAATTTCAAATTCAAATTTCAAATTCAAATTTCAAACTCAAAATTCAAATTTCAGTTTTCAAAATTCAAAATTCAAAATTCAAAATTCAAAATTCAAATTTCAAAATCCACAAAACAGTTGTGTTTCAAATTCTTGTTCTCATGGATAATTTTCTACAACTCCAATCCAATCTCAAATAAAATCATGGCAACTTTATTTGGAGTTCGAATAATTGTGTACTCTATTATCCAAAACAAAATCTGAATTCAATCGAAGAGAATCTTGTCTACCATCCTAATCCTATGTCATCACCATCCATGCATAATAAACCAGCAAAGAGCATACACAAATCAATTTGCCAAACGTTAAGGAAGTATATGGAGCTAGTAGAAGGACTGATTGGACATATATAATCGGGCTCCCACAAATCCATTGATCATCATTCTTTTACCGAACAACTCAATCATATGATCACTAATTTCAGAGTCACACCACTATAAACCTGAAACTGAACACCCAATTATATACCGTATTACGTAAGCCCGTTACAAGCTATCGTCCAATGACCTTGTCACGTATGCAGAACTCTCATATGATATCCATGATCAGCTTTAGGCCAAAGTCTGTTTAATCCTACTGATCAGGCTATCTTAAAGTTCCATTATACTACCAAATAAAGAAAATGATTATTCACCATATGTGAATAAGAAGTCATCCGCCCAGCAGACGACCCAAGGCCTTGTCCATTTTCACATTCAGTATAATGCCTTTAAGAGGATACCTTTAACTCCTCATTAGAGCTATGATTCCAATATCTATAAATGAACCCTTCATTGTATACAAGTAATGCACCCAATGAACTGGTCTATAAGCTTACTACCTTTGAGACGCTTTAGCCATTGGAACATCAAAGTACACAAGTCATATACATGAAGCTGTCCTTTTACTCAGGATTAAGGTTACTGCATAATGAACGTCAAAAGCAGATCGATCCACTCAAAGCGGACTTCGTAGATCAATCACGCTTTAGTCCCGGTCTAATATGTCACCACCAAGCAACATATCTATGTCTCTACTTGGGAGTCCAGCTCCAGATAGTCAAGACAAACCATCCCCTCCAAGGCTTTAGACAACATAATAGTCTTAACATGAGTTAGATGCTCGGTCTAACCTCATAGACTATAGACCATAGTTTAGACTGCTAACTTTAGAACATTGTCTTCTCGCATACAAAAGTCCATTGCATACAACGTTCTAACAGTTTAATACAAGCAGTCAGGGAGCCATATTTGCTTACATTTACTTTAACATGTAAATAAAATGAGGACAGATAGCAATGTAATGAATAACCTCTATATATAATTTTATTATCCAGTTCAAAATAAATACATCAAAATGTCTCTAATGCTAAGGGCATTTCCTAACAATCGTGTTATACTACAAGGCTATGTACACTTACACGGCTTCTCTCACGTAAACAGTCTGATCAGTACACGACTATTTACATGGCCGTGTACCTAATCGTGTTCATCAATTTGCATCCAAAAGCTCTCTAAATACTCTAATTTTATTCCATAATGTCTCATTGCATGATAAGTAGGTGCCATAAAAATGGTGGTCCTTACACCATATTCTCATGTTAGGAAATGCCCTAAGTATTAGAGACATTTTGATGTATTCATTTTGAACTGGATAATAAAATTATACATAGAGGTTATTCATTACATTGCTATTTGTCCTCGTCTTATTTACATGTTAAAGTAAATGTAAGCAAATATGGCTCACTACTGCTTGTGTTAAAACTGTTAGAACGTTGCATACAATGGACTTTTGTATGCGAGAAGACAATGTTCTAAAGTTAGCAGTCTAAACTATGGTCTGTAGTCTATGGGGTTAGACCGAGCATCTAACTCATGTTAAGACTATTATGTTGTCTAAAGCCTTGGAGGGGACGGTCTGTCTTGACTGTCTGGAGCTAGACTCCCAAGTAAAGACATGGATATGTTGCTCGGTGGTGACATATTAGACCGGGACTAAAGCGTGATTGATCTACGTAGTCCGCTATGAGTGGATCAATCTGCTTTTGACGTTCATTGTGCAATAACCTTAATCCTGAGTAAATGAACTACTTCATGTATTTGACTTGTGTACTTTGATGTTCCAATGGCTAAAGCGTCTCAGAGGTAGTAAGCTTATAGACCGGTTCGTTAGGTGCATGACTTGTATACGATGAAGGGTTTGTTCGCAGATATCGGAATCATAGCTCTGAGGAGTTAAAGGTATCCTCTTAAAGGCATTATATTGAATGTGAAAATGGACAAGGCCTTGGGTCGTCTGCTGGGCGGATGACTTCTTATTCACATATGGTAAATAATCATTTTCTTGATTCGGTGGTATAATGGAACTTTAAGATAGCCTGATCAGTAGGATTAAACGGACTTTGACCTAAGGCTGATCATGGATATCATATGAGGGTTTTGCATATATGACAAGGTCATTGGATGGTAGCTCGTCACAGGCTTACGTAATACGGTATATAATTGGGAGTTCAGTTTCAGGTTTATAGTGGTGTGACTCTGAAATTAGTGATCATATGATTGAGTTGTTCGGTACAGAATGATGATCATATGGAATCACGGGAGCCCGATTATATATGTCCAATCAGTCCCTCTACTAGCTCCACATAATTCCTTAACGTTTGGCAAATTGATTTGTGTATGCTATTGGCTAGTTTATTATGCATGGATGGTGATGACACAGGATTAGGATGGTAGACAAAATTCTCTCCGGTTGGATTCAGATTTTGTTTTGGATAATAGAGTACACAATTATTCGAACTCCAAATAAAGTTGCCATGACTTTATTTGAGATTGGATTGGAGTTGTAGAAAATTATCCATGAGAACAAGAATATGAAATACAACCGTTTTGTGGAATTTGAAATTTGAATTTTGAAATTTGAAATTTGAATTTTGAAATTTGAAATTTGAATTTTGAATTTGAAATTTGAATTTGAAATTCGAATTTGAAATTTGAATTTGAAATTTAAATTTGAAATTTGAAATTTGAAATTTGAAATTTGAATTTGAAATTTGAAATTCAAATTTTGAATCACAGTCCAAGTAGGATTCGAATTTGTTGTGGAAAATCCACAAGGTTTGAAATTCGAATTTGAGTTGGATTTGGAGAGGATAATCTTGTTAGAATCCTACTTGAATTTTGAATCCAAATCCCAACAAAAGTGGGCGAATTTTTTGAGGATAATCCTCAATGGAAAATTCGGTTTTTGTAGATAAAATTCAAGGGAAAATTCAAGTTTCAATCCTAGTTGAATTTGGATTCTCTCCCTCCCTAAAAGTGGCCGAAATTTTGGAGCCTTAATCCTAGGAAATTCGGTTATTTTTGGATAAGGTTGAGATGAGATTTAGCTTGAAAAATCCTAGTGGAATTTTTGATTCTTCCTTATCCTAAAAGTGGCCGAAAATTTGGAGAAGATTTTCTCCTAAAGATTTCGGATTTTTTGGTTGAAAAAGGGAGATAAAATTCTAGTTAAAATCTTGTTTAGATTTGGATTGGATTTATCCTAAGAAAACCGAATTTTTAGTGGAGATTCTCCCTTGGAAAAATTCGGATTTTATGGGTTTGGATAAGGGAAAATATCTTTTCCTAATCCAATTCAAATTCAGAGATTCACCTCATGCAGGTCTATAAATAGAGGTCCTGCCACTCCAGTTCTCTCAGACCACAGACTCTCAGGTGAGCAGGCTTATTGTTGCACAGCTCATCGTGACAATAAAGTTCTTTAGAGATCTGGGTGGTCGGAAGAAGACTAGCAGTGCTAGCATACCGATCGAGGTTCAGAGTGCCCACACACTCAGCCATTCGGGAATTGGAGAATAGTAGAGAAGGCTAGTTGGTTGAAGCCTCCGGTCATTCTCCTCCTGCATATTGGCGTCCTTGAGGTATGAGTTTTAATTGTTGTTAATTTATTGTATATGGCATCATGAGATATTTAACGATCTAAAAATTTTTATTGTTCCGCTGCGCCACTCTGATACGTTTTTACCGGTTTATTTTCCTACATCTCATATGTTTGAGAGAAGGCTTCTTACATTTCCACATTTCGAACTGGGTTTCAAGATTTGATTTAGTTGGAACATGGTTCAAAATATCGCACGCTGCAAAGCAGTGCATATCCCCAGAATGAGATTGATAGCTCTGAATAACTCATCGTGGACCATACCATATCTAATAAGGCCCTATTCCTCTTTTTGGCTACACCATCTTGTTATGGAGTGCCAAGTATAGTCAATTAGGTTAAAATCCCATTCTCTACAAGATATCCTAGAAAATCATTAGAGAGGTATTCGTCACCTCGATCAAATCGAAGTGTCTTTATGGATTTACCTAATTGCTTTCTACTTTCGCATGATACTCTTTGAACTTGTCAAAAGTTTTACTCTTGCAGTGCATCAGGTACACGTATCCATACCTCGAGTAATCATCTATAAAGAAGACATAATACTCGTATCCTCCTCGTACCTTGACATTCATACGGCTATATATGTCGGTGTGCACGATTTCTAATAGTTCCTTAGCCCTAGTACCCTTAGCTCCAAAAGATTGCTTAATCATCTTAATCTCAAGGCAAAGATTCATATTGGGGAAGACAAACTTCCTCTAAAATATCCAAAGGACCGTCTTTGACCAATCTTAGAATTCTATCTTGATTAATATGACTTAATCTTAAATCCCATAAGTATGCCTTGTTAGAGTGAGAAATTTTAATCTTTTTAGACTTATCTGTTAATTCAGTGTCTAGCAGTGAGTACATCTTTGGTTTGATAAAATAAAAGTTCCCATCTATTTTCCCAGAATAAATAAAAGAATTATTTTTGTGAAACTAGACTAAATAACAACCTTAATTAAACAGGCTACCGATATAAGTTTCCTCTTAAAATTAAGAACATAAAAACAATCCTTTAATAAAATAAATCTAAAATTATCAAAATAAAGACGGATTCCTACCATTGCTTCAGCCATTACCAAGCATCGTCACCTATTCACAATGAAAAGCTCCTATCATGTAGACTTCTCATTTCTATGAACCCCTATAAAGAAACACAAACATGATTAATAGCTCCCAAGTCAATGATCTAATTGTCTTTTGATTCTTCCACCAAATAAGCTTCTAAATACAGAAGTTTCTTACCTTCCTTGGCCTTGGCTAGGAATTCCCAACAAGCTTTCTTAAAGTGATCTACCTTTCCATGGTAGAAGTATTTGGACTTTCTAGGGTCCTTTAGCTTCTTGTTCTTGTTCTTCCTCTTCTTTTTATCAATGACAAGAGGAATAGATGAAGTGGAAGCTGCTTGCTTCTTCTTTGGCTTCTTCTTGTTCCTAGCAGGTTTAGAAGATTCACCATCCCTTAGGTTAGATAGCATCCCCATCCCTGATCATCCACTTATAAGCTTGGAGTTGCTTCATGAGCTCGGTAAGTCCTAATTCCTTTGTTGCCAGATTGTATGGAGCTTTAAACCCCATAAAGTCCTTAGATAGAGTCTTGAACACCATCTTGATTTAGGTGTTATACTCCAGCTCTGCACTATTTTCAACAGCCTCATCAAAGAACCCCATAAGTGTTAGCATATAATCCTTCACTAGAGTACCTGCCTTTTGCATAGAGTTCATTATACTTGTAATAGCGGATTTTCGAGCCAATTTTTCTTGGCCTCCAAATATATCCTTCAAGTTATCCATGATCTCTTTGGCAACTTGATAAGTCTTGTGCTACTTTTGAAGAGCAATCATCGCGCTAGCTAAGATGTAGCACTGAGCAATCTCATTGGATTCTTTCCAATGAGTATACACAGCTAAGACCTCCTCAAGTGGCGTATCAGGTTTAGGACCTGGTGGGTATGGTTTATCCAGTATGAACTTATGTCTCTCACAACTGAGAATTATTAGCAGGTTTCATTTTTATTCTTTATAATTATCACTGTTCAGTTTGTTTTAAGTAAGTATCATGATTAGAGGTGTCAGTGACATTTTGAACAAATAATAAAGCAAAAAAATTCATTACAAAGCCCAAGCAAATATAAACAGTGTTTAGCAAGTAAAACATACGAATATGTTTCAACATGAAAAACTTAATAAAAACATGTAGCATTGCAATGGTAATTTTCAACATCTATCATTCCATGCCACCTCGGGATGTACATGAAATGAATAGCGAAAACATGGACCCCGTCCAATTAATATATATTGCCTTAAATCCTCCAAGGTTAATACATATAGTAATAACCGTTTATTTTGGCCACCGATTTGATTAACAAAGCTCTTCGGAGAGGTTAATAGCCAAACCAGTCTTGAGTGTGTAATTATTGTTTATAATGTTTGATCCATGCCCTATTCAAGCCATCTAGAGATGGTCCCAAATAAAATATGCCCAAACATGTTTTCCATATAAGAGATCCAACTTAGTATATCAGCGGTGGTAGACACCGATAGAAGGTATGGTCAGGACAGAACTGATACAAGGTGCTATCGTACTTTCACATATAGATCAACAATGGAGGCCCTAGGTTTTGTTTGAAATCCTCTCCCACTTAATATTTTAAAAACAATAAGTTTTATTTGTAAACCCGCATGATTAACATGGTATGAGTGGCATTCTTCTATCCTATATGATATATCATCAAATATGCAACATACCATTCCATCAATACATATTTATCCATACATGATGAAAGATAGGTAAAATAAATGATGGAAAAATTTAAATAACTGAGCCATGATTCCATCCTAGAAAAATAGAAAAGATAAGATGACAAAATTTCATCCAAAGCATTGAATTTTGCTCCACCATTTATTTCTCGTCCCATACATTCTTTTAAAATACAAAATTTGAAAAGTTAAAATTTTAAGCAATTTTTAAATCTCATGCATAAGCATATATAATCTTCAAAATTCAAAAAATTACATATGATTATACACAATTTAAAATTAAAATTTAAATCATTGATGATTTTCTTAAAATTTTCATCTTGACCACCGGGGGGTTGGGGCGTGAGAAAACACCCTCGTAGGCTAGCTTGGGCTGCCATGTGTTTGCACCTGTGGCTGTTAGTAGCCCCCAGGTTGCCAGTAGCCCTTGGCTATATGCAGCCTGGGCTATTGCTCGTAGCCTAGGCTGTCGTTGGTAGCTGTGGGAAAATAAATCGGTAAAAACGTATCAGAGTGGCGCAGCGGAACAATAAAAATTTTTAGATCGTTAAATATCTCATGATGTCATATATAATAAACCAACAACAATTAAAACTCATACCTCAAGGATGCCAATCTTGCAGGAGGAAAATGACCGGAGGGCTTCAACCAACTAGCATTCTCTACCATTCTCCAATTCTCGAATGGCTGAGTGTGTGGGCACTCTGAACCTCAATCGGTATGCTAGCACTGCTAGTCTTCTTCTGACCACCCAGATCTCTAAAGAACTTATTGTCACGGTGGGCTGTGCAACAATAAGCCTGCTCACCTGAGAGTTTATGGTCTGAGAGAACTGGAGTGGCAGGACCTCTATTTATAGACCTGCATGAGGTGATTCTCTGAATTTGAATTGGATAAGGAGAAGATATTCTCCCTTATCCACAAGCACAAAATCTGAATTTTCTAAGGGAAAATTCCAACAATAAAATTCGGCCACTTTAGGATAAATCCAATCCAAATCTAAACAAGATTTTAACTAGAATTTTATCTCCCTTTTTCAATCAAAAAATCCAAAAATTCAAAGGAGAAAATCTCCTTAAATATTCGGCCACTTTTAGATAAGGGAGAATCAAAATTCCACTAGGATTTTCAAGCTTAAATCTTATCTCATCCTTATCCAAAATAACCGAAAATCTACTAGGAGATTCACTCCAAAATTTCAGCCATTATCTCGGAGGAGATAATCTAAATTCAACTGGGATTGAAACTTGAATTTTTCATTGAACCTTATCCACAAAAAATCCGAAAATCATTGAGGATAACCCTCAAAATTTTTGTCCAACTTTAGTTAGGATTTGGATTCAAAATTCAAGTAGGATTCTAACAAGATTATCCTCCTCTCCATATCCAACTCAAATTCAAATTTCAAACCTTGTGGATTTACCATAACAAATTCGAATCCCACTTGGACTGTGATTCAAAAATTTGAATTTCCAATTTCAAATTCAAATTTCAAATTTCAAATTTAAATTTCAAATTCAAATTTCAAATTCGAATTTCAAATTTAAATTTCAAAATCCACAAAACAGTTGTGTATCAAATTCTTATTCTAATGGATAATTTTCTACAACTCCAATCCAATCTCAAATAAAATCATGGTAACTTTATTTGGAGTTTGAATAATTGTGTACTCTATTATCGAAAACAAAATCTGAATCCAACCGGAGAAAATCTTGTCTACCATCCTAATCCTATATCTGTAGGAAAATAAACCGGTAAAAACGTATCAGAGTGGCGCAGCGGAACAATAAAAATTTTTAGATCGTTAAATATCTCATGATGCCATATAAAATAAATCAACAACAATTAAAACTCATACCTCAAGGACGCCAATATGCAGGAGGAGAATGACCGGAGGCTTCAACCAACTAGCCTTCTCTACTATTCTCCAATTCCCGAATGGCTGAGTGTGTGGGCACTCTGAACCTCGATCGGTATGCTAGCACTGCTAGTCTTCTTCCGACCACCCAGATCTCTAAAGAACTTTATTGTCACGATGAGTTGTGCAACAATAAGCCTGCTCACCTGAGAGTCTGTGGTCTGAGAGAACTGGAGTGGCAGGACCTCTATTTATAGACCTGCATGAGGTGAATCTCTGAATTTGAATTGGATTAGGAAAAGATATTTTCCCTTATCCAAACCCATAAAATCCGAATTTTTCCAAGGGAGAATCTCCACTATAAATTCGGTTTTCTTAGGATAGATCCAATCCAAATCTCAACAAGATTTTAACTAGAATTTTATCTCCCTTTTTCAACCAAAAAATCTGAAATTTTCAAGGTGTAACTTCCCTAAAGATTTCAGCCACTTTTAGGATAAGGAAGAATCAAAATTCCACTAGGATTTTTCAAGCTAAATCTCATCTCAACCTTATCCAAAAATAACCGAATTTCCTAGGATTAAGGCTCCAAAATTTCGGCCACTTTTAGGGAGTAGAGAGAATCCAAATTCAACTAGGATTGAAGCTTGAATTTACCCTTGAATCTCATCCACAAAATCTGAAATTTTCATGAGGATTATCCTCAAAAATTTCGTCCCTTATTTGTTGGGATTTGGATTCAAAATTCAAGTAGGATTCTAACAAGATTATCCTCTCCAAATCCAACTCAAATTCGAATTTCAAACCTTGTGGATTTTCCACAACAAATTCGAATCCTACTTGGACTGTGATTTAAAATTTGAATTTCAAATTTCAAATTCAAATTTCAAATTCAAATTTCAAATTTCAAATTTCAAATTTCAAATTTAAATTTCAAATTCAAATTTCAAATTCGAATTTCAAATTCAAATTTCAAATTCAAATTTCAAATTCAAATTTCAAATTTCAAATTTCAAAATTCAAATTTCAAATTTCAAAATTCAAATTTCAAATTCCACAAAACGGTTGTATTTCATATTCTTGTTCTCATGGATAATTTTCTACAACTCCAATCCAATCTCAAATAAAATCATGACAACTTTATTTGGAGTTCGAATAATTGTGTACTCTATTATCCAAAACAAAATCTGAATCCAACCGGAGAGAATCTTGTCTACCATCCTAATCCTGTGTCATCACCATCCATGCATAATAAACTAGCCAATAGCATACACAAATCAATTTGCCAAACGTTAAGGAATTATGTGGAGCTAGTAGAGGGACTGATTGGACATATATAATCGGGCTCCCGTGATTCCATATGATCATCATTCTGTACCGAACAACTCAATCATATGATCACTAATTTCAGAGTCACACCACTATAAACCTGAAACTGAACTCCCAATTATATACCGTATTACGTAAGCCTGTGACGAGCTACCATCCAATGACCTTGTCATATATGCAAAACCCTCATATGATATCCATGATCAGCCTTAGGTCAAAGTCCGTTTAATCCTACTGATCAGGCTATCTTAAAGTTCCATTATACTACCGAATCAAGAAAATGATTATTCACCATATGTGAATAAGAAGTCATCCGCCCAGCAGACGACCCAAGGCCTTGTCCATTTTCACATTCAGTATAATGCCTTTAAGAGGATACCTTTAACTCCTCAGAGCTATGATTCCGATATCTGCAAACAAACCCTTCATCGTATACAAGTCATGCACCCAACGAACCGGTCTATAAGCTTACTACCTCTGAGACGCTTTAGCCATTGGAACATCAAAGTACACAAGTCATATACATGAAGTAGTTCATTTACTCAGGATTAAGGTTATTGCATAATGAACGTCAAAAGCAGATTGATCCACTCATAGCGGACTGCGTAGATCAATCACGCTTTAGTCCCGGTCTAATATGTCACCACCGAGCAACATATCCATGTCTCTACTTGGGAGTCCAGCTCCAGACAGTCAAGACAAACCATCCCCTCTAAGGCTTTAGACAACATAATAGTCTTAACATGAGTTAGATGCTCGGTCTAACCCCATAGACTACAGACCATAGTTTAGACTGCTAACTTTAGAACATTGTCTTCTCGCATACAAAAGTCCATTGCATGCAACGTTCTAACAGTTTTAACACAAGCAGTCAGTGAGCCATATTTGCTTACATTTACTTTAACATGTAAATAAGACGAGGACAGATAGCAATGTAATGAATAACCTCTACGTATAATTTTATTATCCAGTTCAAAATGAATACATCAAAATGTCTCTAATACTTAGGGCATTTCCTAACAATATCATCACCATCCATGCATAATAAATTAACCAATAGCATACACAAATCAATTTGCCAAACGTTAAGGAATTATGTGGAGCTAGTAGAGGGACTGATTGGACATATATAATCGGGCTCCTGGAAATCCATATGATCATCATTCTTTACCGAACAACTCAATCATATGATCACTAATTTCAGAGTCACACCACTATAAACTTGAAACTGAACTCCCAATTATATACCGTATTACATAAGCCTGTTACAAGCTATCGTCCAATGACCTTGTCATGTATGCAGAACCCTCATATGATATCCATGATCAGCCTTAGGCCAAAGTCCGTTTAATCCTACTGATCAGGCTATCTTAAAGTTCCATTATACTATCGAATAAAGAAAATGATTATTCACTATATGTGAATAAGAAGTCATCCGCCCAGCAGACGACCCAAGGCCTTGTCCATTTTCACATTCAATATAATGCCTTTAAGAGGATACCCTTAACTCCTCATTAGAGCTATGATTCCGATATCTATAAACGAACCCTTCATCGTATACAAGTCATGCACCCAACGAACCGGTCTATAAGCTTACTACCTCTGAGACGCTTTAGCCATTGGAACATCAAAGTACACAAGTCATATACATGAAGCTATCCTTTTACTCAAGATTAAGGTTATTGCACAATGAACGTCAAAAGCAGATCGATCCACTCAAAGCGGACTTCGTAGATCAATCACGCTTTAGTCCCGGTCTAATATGTCACCACCAAGCAACATATCTATGTCTCTACTTGGGAGTCCAGCTCCAGACAGTCAAGACAAACCGTCCCCTCTAAGGCTTTAGACAACATAATAGTCTTAACATGAGTTAGATGCTCGGTCTAACCCCATAGACTACAGACCATAGTTTAGACCTGTAACTTTAGAACATTGTCTTCTCGCATACAAAAGTCCATTGCTTGCAACGTTCTAACAGTTTAACATAAGCAGTCAGGGAGCCATATTTGCTTACATTTACTTTAACATGTAAATAAAATGAGGACAGATAGCAATGTAGTGAATAACCTCTATATATAATTTTATTATCTAGTTCAAAATAAATACATCAAAATGTCTTTAATGCTTAGGGCATTTCCTAAAAATCTCTCACTTGCCCTAAGCCAGCAGATGTGCCATGTTAAGCTTCTAGCCACCAAAGTCTTAGTAAAGAGATCAGCAATGTTCTCCTCGAACGCGATCTTACATACATCCACTTGTCCTGTCTCCATGTGACCTCTAATAATATGATATCTCCGATCTATATGCTTGGTCCTCTTATGGTGCCGAGATTCCCTTGTGTTGGCAATAGCCCTAGTGTTATCACAGTAAAGTGTGATAGGCTTGTCAACACCCAGAATGACCTCAAGGTCTCTAAAGAACTTGCGGAGCCAAACCCCTTCTTTAGATGCCTCAGCCGCAGCCACATATTCAGCCTCCATAGTAGAGTCAGCTGTGTAGCCTTGTTTCACGCTCCTCCATACAATGGTGCCTCCGCTGAGCAAAAACACTGATCCAGATGTCGATTTCCTTGAATCCTTACAAGTCTGGAAGTCTGAGTCTGTGTATCCTGCGGGTGTTAGGTCCCCTCCAGAATACACTAGCATATAATCCTTCATTCTCTTAAGATACTTGAGTATATGCCTTATTGCTTGCCAGTGCTTGGTTCCAGGATTTGCTTGATATCGACTCACCATACCTACTACAAAACATATATCCGAGCGAGTGCAAAGCATAGCGTACATAAGGCTACCCACAGCGGATGCATAAGGGACCTTACTCATATGCTCTCTTTCTTCCGATGTCTTGGGACAGTCATCCAATGAAAGAGTTAGATCGGTAATAGAAGGTTGTGAACCTTTCTTTGCCTCTTGCATTGCATATTTGTCAATTATTTTATCTATGTATGAAGCTTGGGATAACGCTATCATTTTGTTCTTTCGATCTCTGAAGAGACGAATGCCTAGAACATAATTAGCTTACCCCAAGTCCTTCATGTCAAACTGTTGGTGTAACCAAAGCTTGACCGATGATAAGTTCCCTACATCATTCCCAATGAGCAGTATATCATCGACATAGAGAATCAGAAAGACCACTTTTTCATCCTTAATACGTTTATAAACACTAAGTTCATCAACGTTCTGCTCAAAACCAAATATCTTAATCGCTTGATCAAACCTCTGGTTCTATGAGCGGGATGCTTGATTTAATCCATAAATGGATCTAAGCAACTTGCAGACTTTCCTTTCTTGGCCTTTCGCTACGAACCCTTCGGGCTGTATCATATAGATACACTCTTCAAGATGGCCATTCAAGAATGCCATCTTGACATCCATTTGCCAGATCTCGTAATCGAGAGCAGCAGCAACGGACAGAAGAATACGGATAAACTTCAGCATAGCAACAGGCAAAAAGGTTTCATCATAATTGATTCTAGCCTTTTGCGTGTACCGCTTTGCAACCAGTCTAGTTTTGAAAGTTTTCCACTCTCCCTTCTGCATCCTTCTTTCTTTTGTAGACCCATTTGCTTCCAATGGGTTTTATCCCATCCGGCAAATCTACAAGTTCCCAAACAGAGTTGGATTTCATAGAATCCATCTTATTGTTTATAGCCTGTTTCCAAGATTTAGAATCAACATCATTTATAGCTTTATCAGAGGTGACCGGATCATCCCCATGCTCATGAGCCTCGGCCTGGTATACCTTAGCATCATACATGAAGAAATTAGGTTTCTTCGAAACCCTCCCACTACGACGAGGTACCCTAAATTATTGATCGTCTGTAGGTCCTTCACCGGAACTCGAACTTACGTCCAAGACCGAAATCTGTGGAGCAGTTCTTTCACCTGATAACTCCTCTAGCACTACTTTGCTTCGAGGTTTAAATTCATTCATGTGACTTTCCTCCAAGAATGTCGCATGGGTTGAAACAATGACTTTTTGTTCCTTCGAGTTATAGAACAGACCTCCTTTAGTTCCTTTTGGATACCCTACAAACATTCACAATTCTGATCTTGGTTCCAACTTTTTCGCATCCCCATCCAGTACATACGCCGGGCAACCCCATATTCTCATATGTCCAAGGGAGGGCTTCCTGCCACGCCACAATTCATACAGAGTTCTAGGAATTGATTTGCTTGGAACCTGGTTCAGAATATAGCATGCCGTTTTTAAAGCATATCCCCAAAATGATAATGGTAGCGTTGAATAACTCATCACGGACCATACCATATCCAACAAGGTCCTGTTTCTCCTTTCGGCTACACCATTCTGTTGTGGAGTACCTGGTGCAGTCAATTGGGATAATATCCCGCTCTCTACAAGATGTCCTAGAAATTCGTAGGAGAGGCATTCGCCACCTCGATCAGATCGAAGTGTCTTTATGGACTTATCCAATTGCTTTTCCACTTCCACATGATACTCTTTGAACTTGTCAAAGGTTTCGCTCTTGCAGTGCATCAGATACATATATCCATACCTCGAGTAATCATCTATAAAGGAGACATAATACTCGAACCCTCCTCGTGCTGTGACGTTTATGTTAGGAAATACCCTAAGTATTAGAGACATTTTGATGTATTCATTTTGAACTGGATAATAAAATTATACATAGAGGTTATTCATTACATTGCTATTTGTCCTTATCTTATTTACATGTTAAAGTAAATGTAAGCAAATATGGCTCATTGACTGCTTGTGTTAAAACTGTTAGAACGTTGCATGCAATGGACTTTTGTATGCGAGAAGACAATGTTCTAAAGTTAGCAGTCTAAACTATGGTCTGTAGTCTATGGGGTTAGACCGAGCATCTAACCATGTTAAGACTATTATGTTGTCTAAAGCCTTAGAGGGGACGGTTTGTCTTGACTGTCTGGAGCTGGACTCCCAAGTAGAGACATGGATATGTTGCTCGGTGGTGACATATTAGACCGGGACTAAAGCATGATTGATCTACGTAGTCCGCTATGAGTGGATCAATCTGCTTTTGACGTTCATTGTGCAATAACCTTAATCTTGAGTAAATGAACTACTTCATGTATATGACTTGTGTACTTTGATGTTCCAATGGCTAAAGCGTCTCAGAGGTAGTAAGCTTATAAACCGGTTCGTTGGGTGCATGACTTGTATACGATGAAGGGTTTGTTTGCAGATAGCAGAATCATAGCTCTGAGGAGTTAAAGGTATCCTCTTAAAGGCATTATACTGAATGTGAAAATGGACAAGGCCTTGGGTCGTCTGCTGGGCGGATGACTTCTTATTTACATATGGTGAATAATCATTTTCTTAATTCGGTAGTATAATGGAACTTTAAGATAGCCTGATCAGTAGGATTAAACGGACTTTGACCTAAGGCTGATCATGGATATCATATGAGGGTTTTGCATATATGACAAGGTCATTGGATGGTAGCTCGTCACAGGCTTACGTAATACGGTATATAATTGGGAGTTCAGTTTCAGGTTTATAGTGGTGTGACTCTGAAACTAGTGATCATATGATTGAGTTGTTCGGTAAAGAATGATGATCATATGGAATCACGGGAGCCCGATTATATATGTCCAATCAGTCCCTCTACTAGCTCCACATAATTCCTTAACGTTTGGCAAATTGATTTGTGTATGCTATTGGCTAGTTTATTATGCATGGATGGTGATGACACAGGATTAGGATGGTAGACAAGATTCTCTCCGGTTGGATTCAGATTTTGTTTTGGATAATAGAGTACACAATTATTCGAACTCCAAATAAAGTTGCCATGATTTTATTTGAGATTGGATTGGAGTTGTAGAAAATTATCCATGAGAACAAGAATATGAAACACAACCGTTTTGTGGAATTTGAAATTTGAATTTTGAAATTTGAATTTTGAATTTTGAATTTGAAATTTGAATTTGAAATTTGAATTTGAAATTCGAATTTGAAATTTGAATTTGAAATTTAAATTTGAAATTTGAAATTTGAAATTTGAAATTTGAATTTCAAATTTGAATTTCAAATTTTGAATCACAGTCCAAGTAGGATTTGAATTTGTTGTGGAAAATCCACAAGGTTTGAAATTCGAATTTGAGTTGGATTTAGAGAGGATAATCTTGTTAGAATCCTACTTGAATTTTGAATCTAAATCCCAACAAAAGTGGACGAAATTTTTGAGGATAATCCTCATGGAAAAATTCAGATTTTGTGGATAAGGTTCAAGGGAAAATTCAAGCTTCAATCCTAGTTGAATTTGGATTCTCTCCTTCCCTGAAAGTTGGCCGAAATTAGGGAGAATATCTCCTAGGAAATTCGGTTATTTTGGATAAGGTTGAGATAAGATTCAAGCTTGAAAATCCTAGTGGAATTTTGATTCTTCCTTATCCTAAAAGTGGCCGAAAATTTGGAGAAGATTTTCTCCTAGAAATTTCAGATTTTTTGGTTGAAAAAGGGAGATAAAATTCTAGTTAAAATCTTATTTAGATTTGGATTGGATTTATCCTAAGAAAACTGAATTTTATTGTGGAGATTCTCCCTTGGAAAATTCGGATTTTTTGGTTATGGATAAGGGAGAAAATCTTTTCCTAGTCCAATTCGAATTCAGAGAATCACCTCATGCAGGTCTATAAATAGAGGTCCTGCCACTCCAGTTCTCTCAGACCACAGACTCTCAGGTGAGCAGGCTTATTGTTGCACAGCTCATCGTGACAATAAAGTTCTTTAGAGATCTGGGTGGTCGGAAGAAGACTAGCAGTGCTAGCATACCGATCAAGGTTCAGAGTGCCCACACACTCAGCCATTCGGGAATTGGAGAATAGTAGAGAAGGCTAGTTAGTTGAAGCCTCCGGTCATTCTCCTCCTGCAAGATTGGCGTCCTTAAGGTATGAGTTTTAATTGTTGTTGGTTTATTGTATATGGCATCCTGGGATATTTAACGATCTAAAAATTTTTATTGTTCCGCTGCGCCACTCTGATACGTTTTTACCGATTTATTTTCCCTACAGTTTATGGGGCCACATACGCCAGTGTGCACAATTTATAAGAGCTCCTGAGCCCTTGTACCCTTAGCTCCAAATGACCTCTTAGTCATTTTACCCTCTAGACAAGACTCACATTGAGGAAGACGTACCTCCTCCAGAGATTCCAGAGGACCGTCTTTCACCAATCTTTGAATCTTATCCTGATTAATATGACCAAGTCTTAAATGCCAAAGATACGCCTTGTTAGACTGAGAAACTTTCAACCTTTTAGAGTTATCTATTAATTTGGTGTCAAGCAGTGAGTACATCTTTGGTTTGATCAAATAGAGGTTTCCATCTATCTATCTAGAACAGATAAAAGACTTATTTCTACGAATATCAACTCTTTTACTAAAAAAAACTGAATAAGAATCCTTTATTAAACAAGCTACCGATATAAGGTTCCTCCTAAAATTAGGAACATAAAAATAGTCTTTCAATAAAATAAACCTAAATTGATCAAAGTATAGGTAAATATCTCCCACTGCTTCAACCACCACCAAGCTGCTATCTCCAATTCGCAACGAGAAGCTCCTATCATGTAGAGTTCTCGTTTCCACGAACCCCTGCATAGAAATACAAACATGATTAGTAGCGCCCGAATCAATGACCCAAGTGTCTTTTAATTCTTCCACCAAACATGCTTCTAAGTAGTGAAGTTCCTTACCTTCCTTGCCCTTGGCAGCTAGGATTTCCCGGCAAGCCTTCTTAAAGTGACCTACCTTCCCACAACGAAAGCATTAGGACTTTTTAGGGTCCCTGGGCTTCTTGTTCTTGTTCTTCTTCTTCCCATCCGAGACAGGAGGATTAGAAGAACTGGAAGCCGCTTGCTTTTGATTTGGCCTCTTCCTCTTCCATGAGGGTTTGGAAGATTCTGCCAAATTGGCCTCTCTTTTGGGTTGGACCACATCACCATCCCTGATCATCCGCTCATAAGCTTGGAGTTGCTTCATGAGCTCGGTTAGTCCTAACTCCCTTGTCGACAGATTGTATGCGGCCTTAAACCCCACAAAATCTTTAGACAGAGTTTTGAACACCATTTCGATCTGGGTGTTGTAGTCCAACTCAGCACTGTTCTCGGCAGCCTTAGCGAAGAATCCCATTAGAGTGATCATATGGTCCTTCACCGGAGTATCCGCCTTTTGCTTAGAGTTCATAATGCTAGTTATAATGGACTGCCGAACCAACTTTTCTTGGCCTCCAAACATGTCCTCCAGATTTTCCATGATCTCCCCAGCAACCTGATAAGTCTCATGCTGCTTTTGTAAAGCACTCATCATGCTAGCAAGCATGTAGCATCGAGCTATATCATTGGATTCTCTCCAACGAGTATAGGCAACTGGGACCTCCTCAAGCGGTGTGTCAGGTTTTGGCCCTGGTGGGCATGGTTCGTCCAGTATGAACTTGTGTCTCTCGCAGCTGAGAACTATTAACAGATTTCTTTTCCAATCTTTATAATTATCGCCATTCAGTTTATTCTCAGTAAGTATTGAAATGAGGGGTGTCAGTGACATTTTGAACTGAAATAAAATTATACTAGACATCATTACAAGGCCCAAGCAAATATACAGATAATTTAGCAAATAAAACATACAAGTATGTTCCTACATGAAACTTGAAAAACATGTAGCATTGCAACGGTAATTCTCAGCGCCTATTGCCCCAAGCCACCGAGGGGTGGTCATGAAAACAAATAGCCGGAACATGGATCCCCTCCAATTAATATATGTTGCCTTAAATCCTCCAAGGTTAAGACATATATTAGTAACCGCTTATTTGGCCACCAGTTTAGTTAACAAAGCTTCTAGGGAAGGTTAATAACTAAACGAGTCTTGAGTGTATACCATTGTTTACGTAGCCCGATCTACATCCTACCAAGCCACCGAGGGGTGGTCATGAATAGGATCGTACCCGAACACGTTTTCCACATAGGAGATCCAATCTAGTATACCAGCGGCGGTAAACACCTATCGAGGGGTGTGGTCAGGGCAGAACTGACGCGAGGCGTTACCATGCTTTCACATATGGATCAACAATGGAGGCCATGGGTTTTGTTTGAAACCCTCTCCCACTCAATATTTTGAAAAACATGCAAGTTTTGACAAATTATGTATGATCAATATAGTATGAGCGGCACTCAACTATCCTATATGACATGTTATCAAATATGCATATAAAACATTTATCAATACATATTTATACATCCATGACATATCACAAAAAAATAATTGACAGAATAACCAAGCCATGGTTTCATCCTAGAACAAAGAAAAATAAATATTAAAAAATTTCATCCAAAGCATTCTTTGGGTCTTAAATTTTGTTCCGTCTTCTTGTATCCATCTTTATGTAGCCTCTCCATTTATTTCTCATCCCCAGAATCATTTAAAATTTAAATCTCCAAAAATTTAAATTTCAAATTCAAATTCTGAATTCGAATTTCAAATTTAAATTTTAAACAATTTTTAAACATCATGTGTAATAATATGTAATTTCAAAAATTTCAAATTTTCAATTACATATTTTTAAACATGATTTAAAATTAAATCTCAAATTTAAAAATCAAAATTTTTTGATTTTTGAATCGTCGCACCACCGCCCCCGGAGGCGGCAGCCACCAGGCAGCCTTGTCGGGTAGTAAGCCAAGCCTGCAGTGCCAGGCTGCACGCCCAGGCTAGGCGCAGCAACCGGCAGGCTGTATGCCCAGGCTACGGCCAGCCTTGGGGAGGCCACAGCCACCCTCAGCTGTAGGCCAAGCCTGCGGTCGTGGGTGGTTATGGCCTGCACAGGGGCTGCCGCAGCCCCATCCTGCCTGAGGGCAAGGGCTGCAGCCCCACCAAGGCCCGACGGCCTATCCCGAGTGGTCGTGTCTCGATTTTCGTGTCATATTCCAATTTACCTATTAGGATCTCCAAAATTAATTTTGAATCCCAATTAAATTGAAATTTTCCACACAATCAAAATTTTAACCTTTAAATCAAATTTAACTTTTGGGAAAAATAAATTACGATCTTCAATCTTCAATCTCTTCCAAGAATAATTACATAAAATTTCCTAAACCGTTTCCGGTGTACGAGAATTCTAACCATAATAATTCTAAGAGACAAAAATTAAAATCCATGGGAAAAATTACAGTGCTAATAAACTGCTCCCGTGGTTACATAAAAATTCCTAGATACAATTTTTTCTAAATTCTAAGGAACCATAACCGGTATAAACAAGCATGCTTATAATAAAAAAATTAAAATAACCACATACTTTATACATAATCCATGATAACAACATAAAGGAATCCTAGAATGCTATTCTCTAAATATCAAATCCATACACAAATAAAAAGACTAAGTAATTGTCTAATTTATGTGCATGGTATAGTCATGAGACGGCTCTGAGACCAATTGTAGGAGAATAAATCAGTAAAAATGTATCAGAGTGGCGCAGCGGAACAATAAAAATTTTTAGATCGTTAAATATCTCATGATGCCATATACAATGAACCAACAATAATTAAAACTCATACCTCAAGGATGCCAATCTTGCAGGAGGAGAATGACAGAGGGCTTCAACCAACTAGCCTTCTCTACTATTCTCCAATTCCCGAATGGCTGAGTGTGTGGGCACTCTGAACCTCGATCGGTATGCTAGCACTGCTAGTCTTCTTCCGACCACCTAGATCTCTAAAGAACTTATTGTCACGGTTGGCTGTGCAACAATAAGCCTGCTCACCTGAGAGTCTGTGGTCTGAGAGAACTAGAGTGGCAGGACCTCTATTTATAGACCTGTATGAGGTGATTGTCTGAATTCGAATTAGATTAGGAGAAGATATTCTCCCTTATCCACAAGCACAAAATCTGAATTTTCCAAGGGAAAATCCCAACAATAAAATTCGGCCACTTTAGGATAAATCCAATCCAAATCTAAACAAGATTTTAACTAGAATTTTATCTCCCTTTTTCAACCAAAAAATCCAAAAATTCAAAGGAGAAAATCTCCTCAAATATTCGGCCACTTTTAGATAAGGGAGAATTAAAATTCCACTAGGATTTTTAAGCTTGAATCTTATCTCATCCTTATCTAAAATAACCGAAAATCTCTTAGGAGATTCACTCCAAAATTTCAGCCATTATCTGGGAGGAGAGAATCCAAATTCAACTGGGATTGAAACTTGAATTTTTCCTTGAACCTTATCCACAAAAAATCTGAAAATCATTGAGGATAATCCTCAAAATTTTTGTCCAACTTTAGTTATGTTTTGGATTCAAAATTCAAGTGGGATTCTAACAAGATTATCCTCTCCATATCCAACTCAAATTCGAATTTCATTCCTTGTGGATTTACCACAACAAATTTGAATCCCACTTGGACTGTGATTCAAAAATTTGAATTTCAAATTTCAAATTTCAAATTCAAATTTCAAATTCAAATTTCAAATTTCAAATTTGAAATTTCAAATTTAAATTTCAATTTCAAATTTCAAATTCAAATTTCAAATTTCAAATTTCAAATTTCAAAATTCAAATTTCAAACTCCACATGCATAATAAACTAGCCAATAGCATACACAAATCAATTTGCCAAACGTTAAGGAATTATGTGGAGCTAGTAGAGGGACTGATTGGACATATATAATCGGGCTCCCGCAAATCCATGTGATCATCATTCTTTACGGAACAACTCAATCATATGATCACTAATTTCAGAGTCACACCACTATAAACCTGAAACTGAACTCCCAATTATATACCGTATTACGTAAGCCCGTTACAAGCTATCGTCCAATGACCTTGTCATGTATGCAGAACCCTCATATGATATCCATGATCAGCCTTAGGCCAAAGTCTGTTTAATCCTACTGATCAGGCTATCTTAAAGTTCCATTATACAACTGAATAAAGAAAATGATTATTCACCATATGAGAATAAGAAGTCATCCGCCCAGCAGACGACCCAAGGCCTTGTCCATTTTCAGATTCAATATAATGCCTTTAAGAGGATACTCTTAACTCCTCATTAGAGCTATGATTCTGATATCTGTAAACGAACCTTTCATCGTATACAAGTCATGCACCCAACGAACCGGTCTATAAGCTTACTACCTCTGAGACGCTTTAGCCATTGGAACATCAAAGTACACAAGTCATATACATGAAGCTGTCCTTTTACTCAGGATTAAGGTTACTGCACAATAATCGTCAAAAGTAGATCGATCCACTCAAAGCGGACTTCATAGATCAATCACGCTTTAGTCCCGGTCTAATATGTCAACACCAAGCAATATATCTATGTCTCTACTTGGGAGTCCAGCTCCAGACAGTCAAGACAAACCATTCCCTCCAAGGCTTTAGACAACATAATAGTCTTAACATGAGTTAGATGATCGGTCTAACCCCATAGACTACAGACCATAGTTTAGACCGCTAACTTTAGAACATTGTCTTCTCGCATACAAAAGTCCATTGCATGCAACGTTCTAACAGTTTAACACAAGCAGTTAGGGAGCCATATTTGCTTACATTTACTTTAACATGTAAATAAAATGAGGACAGATAGCAATGTAATGAATAACCTCTATATATAATTTTATTATCCAGTTCAAAATAAATACATCAAAATGTCTCTAATGCTTACGGAATTTCCTAACAGCAGCCTATTGGCTGCTAGCAGCCCAGCTGCTGTTGGGTAGCCATGGGCTATCACTATCAACCCGAGGGCAACCAACAGCCCGTGGCTGCCTTATATAGCTGTGGGCTACCTTGGTTGCCACGGGCTTGCACCTATGGCTACCACCTAGCACCCATGGCTCTTTTTATCGTTTTTCATGCCAAATTCCAATTTTACCCCTTAGGATATCTTAATTAAAATTGGAATTTTCCACACCAAAAGTTAGTTTTAAATCATCAAAATTAAATTTTAATTATGGAAAAAATAAATTCAAAGTCTTCAATCTTGATCTCCTTCATGAATAATTACATAAAATTTCCTATATCATTTCTAGTATATAAAAATTCTAAATATTCAAAGAGACAAAAATCCGTGGGAAAATTATGGTGATGATAGACCGCTCTTATGGTTAAATGAAAACATTCCTAGATATAATTTTTCTAAAATTCAAAGGAATCATAACCGACAAAATTTAGCATGCTTATTATAATCACAAAATTAAAATAATCACATGTAATATATAACATAATTCATGATAACAACATATAAGATTCCAAGAATGCCACTTTCTAAATATTAAATCCATACATATAGGAGGCATAATTAATTTTTTAATTCATATATATGGCATAATTATGAGTTGGCTCTGATACCACCTGTTGGAAAAATCAAAAAATATGCACAGTAGAATTTTAAAAATTTTTCAAAGATCGTTAGAACTCATGTTGCCATGTATAATAAATTATCAACAATCAAAATATACCTTTTAGAGAAAACACCAGGATGCCAGAGTGAATGTTAGAAACTCAAGAGGATAACACCAGGAAGGGCTTCAGTCAACTAGCCTTCTTCGTTATTCTCCAATTTCTAGACCATTGAGTATTTGGGCACCCTTTTTCTCGATTGATGTTGAGCACGCTTGTCTCCTTCTGACCACCCAAATCTCTTTTAGAACTTATTGCTATGGTGATTTGTGCAATAACAAGCCTATTCACCTAAGAGTTTGTGGTCTAAAGAGAATTGGAGTAGAAGGATCCCTATTTATAATATTACATGAGGTGACCTTTAGAATTTTGAATTAGACCAAGAAAAGATTTTTTTCTCACTAACTTCGTTATGAAAACTGATTCTTCCTATAGACCAAAAGTAAGGTTAAATTTGGCTACCTTAAGGAGAAAAGGATTTAAAATTTAAATAGGATTTAAACTTGAATTTTTCTCTCCCTTATCCACATAAGAAAAAATCGATTCTTCTAAGGGAACAAGCCCTACCAAATTTGGCCATTTAAGTGTGAGGAGAATCAAAATTCAAATAGGATTCAAACTTGAATTTTGTCTCCTCCAATGGACCAATAAACTACTCTCCTTAGGCCAAAAACCATGTCAAGATTCGGCCATACCTAGGGAGAGGAGGATTCAAAATTTAAGTAGGATTCAAACAAGATTTTTCTCTTCTATTTTATCCACAAAAACCGACTCCACCTAGTGGATTTATCCATAATCAAATTCGGTTTTTCTTAGGGTTTGTGATTCAAAATTTGAATCAAATTTCAAACTCTACAAACCATTTGAATTTTATCTACATGGATAATTCTCCACAACTCTAATTCAAATTCAAATAAAATCATGACAACTTTATTTGAAATTCAAATAATTGTGTAATCTCTTATCTAAAACAAAATTCAAATTCAAATAGGAGAGAATCTTGTCTTCCACCCTTATCCATAGTAGACGCTACTTTTGTTTGTGCAAAGACAAGATTTTGTTCAATTTAAATTTAAATAGGATTCAAATTTCTAATATTTATTTTTAAGCAGGATTTTCAAAATCCAAATTAATCACATATTTGAATTTTAAATTCAAATACAATTAATTTGAATTTCAAATCTTATCATCCAAAAATTAATATTAATTAAATATTTATCCCATTTATTAAATAATTTAAAATTATAATTTTGCCCCTCCAGCACATAGAGAAAACACCTACACCCTTGCGAAGGGTGATCCAGATTTTTCTCATCACCAAATGCAAGACAACAAGCCATGTATGATTACTATGATCAATTACCATCTTTAAAGAACTATAGTAGATAGCAGCGGGACTAATTGAACATATATAATCGGGATCCTGTGAATCTATATAATCATTGTTTTATACCAAATAACTCAATCACATGATCACTAGTTTCAGGATTATTCTACTATAGACATAAAACTGAATTCCTAATTATACTGTAAACTACGCAAACCTTAGAAAAGACACCATCCAATTGTTAGGAAATGCCCTAAGCATGAAAGACATTTTGATGTATTTCATTTATTTTGAACTGGATAATAAAATTATATTTAGAGGTTATTCATTACATTGCTGTTTCTCCTTATTCTATTTACATGTTAAAGTAAATGTAAGCAAATATGGCTTATTGACTGCTTATGTTAAACGGTTAGAATGTTGCATGCAATGGACTTTTATATACAAGAAGACAATATTCTAAAGTAAGCAGTCTAAATTATGGTTTGTAGTCTATGGGGTTAGACAGAGTATCTAACTCATGTTAAAACTACTATGTTATTTAAAGCCATAGCGGGGACGGTTTGTCTTAACTGTCCAGAGCATAGACTCCCGAGTAGAAACATAGATATATTACTTGATGGTGACATATTAGACCGGGACTAAAGCATGATTGATCAGCGTAGTCCGCTACGTGTGGATCAATCTGCTTTTGATGTTCATTATGCAATAACCTTAATCTTGAGTAAATAAGCTACTTCATATGTATGACTTGTGTACTTTGAGGTTCTAATGGCTAAAGCATCTTAGAGGTAGTAAGCTTATAGATTGGTTTATTGGATGCATGACTTGTATACGATGGAGGGTTTGTTTACAAATATTGGAATTATAGCTCTAATAAGGAGTTAATGGTATCCTTTTAAAGGCATTATACTAGATGTGAAAATAGACAAGGCCTTGAGTCGTCTGCTAGGCGGATGACTTCTTATTCACATATGGTAAATAATCATTTTCTTATTTGATAGTATAATAGAACTTTAAGATAGCTTGATTAGTAGGTTAAACGGACTTTGACGTAAGGCTGATCATGGATATCATACGAGAGTTTTGCATACATAACAAGGTCATTACATAATAGCCTGTCACAGGCTTTCATAATACATTATATAATTGGGAGTCCGGTTTCAGGTTTATAGTGGTGTAACTCTGAAATTAATGATTATATGATTGAGTTGGTCGGTACAAAGTAATGATCATATGGATTCACGGGAGCCTGATTATATATATGTCCAAGTGGTCACTCTACTAGCTCTACAAAATTCCTTAATGGATGGCAAATTGATTAGGGTATACTTGTTGGCTGGTTGTCTTACATGGATATAGGTGGTGTCCATATAGGATAAGGATGGAAGACAATATTCCCTCTTGTTGAATTCAAATTTGGTTTTGGATAAGAGATTACATAATTATTCGAATTCTAAATAAAGTTGCCATGATTTTATTTGAGTTTGAATTGGAGTTGCGGAAAATTATCCATAAGGACAAAATTTGAAATATAAGTTTTTGTGGAGTTTGAAATTTGAAATTTGAGATTTAAATTTGTAATTTGAAATTTGAATTTGAAATTTGAATTTGAAATTTAAGTTTGAAATTTAAAATTTGAATTCAAAATTTAAATTTGCAATTTGTATTTGAAGTTTGAATTTTAAAATTTGAACTTTGAAATTTGAATTCAAATTTTGAATTACAAAATCATGTTGTAACCGAATTTTTGTGGATAATGACACAAGGAAAATTCGGTTTTGTTGTGGATAAGAGAGAGGAAGATCTTGTTTGAATCTTACTTGAATTTTGAATCCTAATCCCTATCAAAGTGGCTGAATTTGTTGAAGGGAATCCCACCCTTTAGATTTCAGATTTTTTGTAGATAAAGATGAGTGAAAAATTCAAGTTTCAATCTTATTTGAATTTTGAATCTCTCTCTCACATGGTGACCGAATTCTTTATGGATAAAACCTAATGGAGTTTGGATTTTTTGTGGATAAGGGTGAGATGAAATTCATGTTAGAAAATCCTATTTGAATTTTGATTCTCCTTACACTTGGATGGCCGAATCTAGCCATGTTTCTTGGCCTAGGGGAATCGATTTTAGTAGGTAAACGAGGAGATAAAATTCAAGTTAAAATCCTATTTGAATTTTGAATACAAAATTTCCTAAGGTGACTAAAAATCCAAAAGGGATTTTGGCTTAAGGGAGTTCGGATTTTTTGTGTGGAAAATGGAGAGAAAATCTTCTCTTGGTCTAATTCTCTTGGTCCAGTTCTCTTAGTTCATAGACTCCCAACTGAGCAGGCTAATTATTGCACAACTCACCGCGACAATAAGTTTTTTAGAGATCTGGGTGATTGAAAGGTGACTAGCAGTGCTAGTATACCGATTGAGGATCCGAGTACCCACACACTCTGCCATCTGGGGATTGGAGAATAGTAGAGAAGGCTTGTTGGTTGAAGTCCTCCGATTATTCTTCTCTTGCATCCTTTGGCGTCTTCTGAAGGTATAAAGTTATTATTGTTGATTTATTGTATATAACATCACAAGATATTTAACGATCTTAAAAAAATTTTGTAATTTTGCTGTGTAATTTTATCGATTTTTTCCTACACCAATGACCTTGTTATTAATGCAAAACCCTCATATGATATCCATGATCAACCTAGGTCAAAGTCCATTCAACCATTTGATCACGCTATCTCAAAGATCCATTATGCGCCCGATAAGAGAATAATTATCCACCATATGTAGATAATAAGTCATTTGATAAGCAAATGACCTAAGTACTTGTCCATTCTCACCTATCTAGCATAATACCTTTAAGAGGATAACCTTAACTCTTCATATGAGCTATGATTTCTTATCTGTAATCAATCCCTCCATCATATGTGCATTGTGTACCCAGCGAACTGGTCCATTAGCTTACTACCTTAGAGACACCCTGGCCTTTGGAACATCAAAGCACATTAGCCACATACATGGAGTTATTCACTTATTTAGAATTAAGGTTATTGCATAATGAATGTCAAAAGCAGATCAATCCACTCATAGCGGACTATGCAGATTAATCACGCTTTAGTCCTTGTCTAATATGTTACCACCAAGTAACATATCTATGTCTCTACTCGGAGTCAAAGCTCCGGACAGTCAAGACAAACCGTCCTTTAAATTGGCTTTAGATAACATAATAGTTTTAACATGAGTTAGTTGTTCACTCTAACCCCATAGATTACGGACCATAGATTTAGATCGCTTACTTTAGAAAGTTGTCTTCTTGCATACAAAAGATCATTACATGGTTCTAGCAGTTTAACGCAAGCAGTCAATGAGCCATATTTACTTACATTTACTTTAACATATAAATACTTTGAGAACTAAAAGCAATGTTGTAAAGACCGCCCCATTGGTGTAACTTGAATTTCAATTAATAAGAAATTGAGGAATAATTTGAAGCATTTTAGTGCAAAATTGAAGAGCACGGGCATGTACACGGCCATATAAGTGGCCGTGTATTGTGCAGACTATGCGCATGAAAATGGTCGTGCAATTGTACATGGCCGTGTAGGTGAACACAGTCATGTACACGGCCGTATAAGTGGCTATGTACCGTTGGTACTGTACACGTTCGTGAGGCCGTGTGAGTAAACATGGCCGTGTAGGTGGACACGGTCAAGTACACAGCTATGTAAATGACCGTGTACTGATCATGTTGTTGAAATGTCAGAGGCTGTGTTGGTGCACATGGCCGTATAGTGTGACACACCTAGGTACACGGCCATGTAAGAGGCCTTGTACCAATTAGTAAAATGAGTCTGTTCATCATGTTAAGCAAAGCTCAACTAGTACACGCTTGTGTAGCCTTGTACAGGCCCATGTATGAGGCTGTGTAATGAGCAAAAAGTCGTTGTGCAAATGCTTAAAATGCATGAAACCTAATTACTATGTAATGAGTAATTAAGTTGAAAAATACAATATAATATCCAATTAAATAGATTAAAAAGGTACGATACTATTTATTTCTACTCATAAATTGAAAGAGGGTAACCGATAGTGAATCCGGTCCACCCTACTATGTGTATAAATGTATGAAATATGCAGTATTAGGGAACTGATTCAGATGACCATTTCCTGACACAAGACTGGCGAGCAAATCACCAGAATGCTCGGACCGAACCTCTAAGCATAATAGCAACAGAAACCCTAGTAGGGTACAATATTGAGAAAATGGTCCAGATGACCTCATCTCGTCTAGAAACTGACAAAATCAGAGTCAGAACACTCAAACTAGTTATTTAGAGTAGAAAGTAGTGAATAGTAAATAGTGAAAAATGTAGTGCCAGATTAATAGCCAAGACGACCCTAATTTGACCTAAAACTGATGTATGAACGATCAGTAGGCTCAATCTGGTCAATTGAGCACAAAACAAGAATTTTAATTTGGGAGATACGCAGTTTTGGGATGAGGGTCAAGACAACCTTTATTCGCCCCGAAACTGATATATTTAGACTCAGGACGCCCAAATTAGTCAATCGGGCACCTGATACGTTTTTTGAGGTGGGATCACATAGATCTCGAAAAATGGTCCAGACGACCCTAGAAAAAACATAAGACTGATAAAAATGGAATCAATACGTCCAAATTAGTCAAGAGAGACTGTGTCTGAAATTTCTCTCGGGAACGCCACGGTTTGCGTGTGAAAGGATAACACATTGTAGACACAACCACAGTATAGGAAAGGAATAGTAAATTAGTGTAGAATGGGCTTTTAGACAATATAAACCAACTAGAAATAATCAGTATAAAAATCGGATTCAGAAAATCTGATTTCCGGATGAAAATTAGAACATTGCCGAGAAAGAATCGAAAAACACAGTAGAAAACTGGACTGCAAAGAAAGCAACATAGATGAATTTTTCTTTGCCCAAAACCATGTTCTCTAGCTGGAAAACCAGCTAGTTTTTAGCTGCTAAAAACCCCAAAAAATGACAAATAAAATAATGGGTTAGTTTATGACGCATTATATAAACAATGCTAAATTCTCCATCACCATTCCATCACCTTACACTATGCCATTTTTTATTCTTCCCTCTTAAATGGCTGTAGCAAAATTTGGTGGGAATGGGCTGAGAAGGGAAAAATTTTGTCCCCAAATTAGGCCAAAGTTGGCTTAATTAATCTAGCTTAAGTTGGTTAAGCAAGCTTAGGTTTTTTTCTATAAAAGGGTGACCATACATTAGCTTGTATTTTCTTTCTTTTTCACACCTCCAAAAACAAACCATTCATTCTCTCTTTTCTAGCAGTAACCGACCCCTTTCCACAGCCCCAAAACCATCATTTTTGCACACCAAAACCAAGTAAAAAATTTACCAAAAACCAACCTCTTCAAACTTGTGCTAGGTGGAATCAATCCAAGCTATTCTAAGTCCAACCAAGGGTAAGATTCTAGACCAATCTTTGTGGTTTTGGTTCTTTTGTTTTAAGTTGATATTGAGAGAAATTCTTATGGCATTTGCTAGCATAAAACCAACCCCTTCTCAACAAGAAACACACGGCCATTTTGGTCTTCAAGCCCTAGTTCAAATCGTGCTTGGTTCAAAGCACAAAGGTAATAACCAAAAACCCTACCTTTGGTGGTTTAGTGATTTTTAAGAGCTTGATCAAGGCCATTTATGTGTATTTATTCATGCAAATGGTTTGTAATAATTTTATTTTGAGCCTTTAGCTTTCCATTTTTAAGTTTATGTAGTTATGGTTGTGTTTACAACTTTTACGAATATTATTAGTATGTGTGATGCGATGAACGTATAGGGATGTGGTTGGACACAAATCTGTCCCCAGGAAAAGCCATGGATTTTGGCCATTTTGACCCATTTAGGGTCCGAGTTTGGGATTTGGTAAAACATGATGTTTTAAGAAAATTTCGATACGGTCGTTGTTTCATCAAATAGCCTATGGCCAAAAATGATACCACGATAGGTTTTTCGAGTAGTTTTCACTCGGCGCCTAAAACTGAGAACAAAATTCGAACCCAGAAATCAGTCTCGTGTTTTATTAAAAATGGACCAATTAGAGTCTGAACCGGACTTTAGGCTCAATACAAAAGTTGTAGATCAATGGATTCATGGTAAAGAGTAGAACAAAACCCAAGCCACATTTTAGCTCAACAATCGCCGGATTGTGCCACCCAAACTCACGCGGCGGAGTCGAGTTACAAGGTGGGTATCAAAATGCTCAGAACAACATATAGATCAAAAGCCCAAAATCAATTTTGGGCAACAACGCCAGAAAACGGAGATCCTACCACTACTGTCGTTGCCGAATTTAGAGGGTCGATTTCGGTGATAGGAGCCTCGATTAGTGAAATTGACACCACTAATGGGTTCCTCTTGTCGAGCTCTTCAAGATAGTGGCTACCTTTTCCATCACCGCCGTAGTCAACGTAGGTCGACGGCCAGTCAACATCGGTCAACAGTGACCCGGAGATCAAAAGTTGAAGAATGGCCCGTTGGCCTATTTTTAACATTCCGAACACATCCGCGACATCAGATTTGCAAACCAGAGTTTCAAAAGTGAAGAAGGACAATTCAAAGATTGTGCTGTCGAGACCAAATGGTTCCTTTGACCATCGACAGGAATGAGTTTGGTAGTGGTTTTGATCCCTTGATTCCTCATTTTATTATTGGAATAATTGTGTATTAATTATGGATACTAACTTGAGGAATTGTAAGAAAAAGGGATAAAATGTCAAAAAAAGAGAATGTGAGGACATGTGAATATTTTTACGTAAAAAGCTGAGCTTTTACATAAAAAAATTAGGCCACTGGTTTAGTACGTGGCAGGTTAGAATAGGTTAGATGGTTTTGAGGTGTTTCCTAAACGCCGAAAACCCAAAAATTAAGCGAAAATGCTACCGAAATTTCTAAAATGGCATAAAGGGGTATTTTAGGAAATGAGGGGTAAAAGTGTGGTCGAGATGGAAACCTGAGCCCCCCCTCGGTAACCTAAACCCGGGGAATAAGGATGGATGTTTTGAGGATTAGTAAACCACACATTAGAAATCTTAAAATGTAAGAAAACGACCCCTAGTTCAGAATAGTACCACTCGAGGGACAGGTGTGATCTAAGTATAAAATTTGGGGCGGTTCAATTGGTAAAGGTAACCCGATAGGCTAAATGGTCAATACACGAGGTATATGGTCAGTTGATTGGTCGATTAACCAGTCAAGGACCGAGTCTGAATGGGATAGTGAGAGACAGTGATTAATTGGTCAAGTAGACAAATTAATCAAGCACAATTAAAAATTAGATATCAAAATTCCCAAAGTAGAGTAGTTTGGTACCAATAGGCATCGGTACCAAATAACGATAGATTGATTAGTCACTAATGATAAAGTGACCTAAGAGCGATGTTAATTAATTTATTGGGTAAATAAACTAATTAACCATGATTAGAAATTAGAAAATCAAATTCTGAAGAAGAGGGTAATTAGTATCGATAAGGTCGGTATCACCTAACGATGGAGTTTTTATTAGTCACTAATGACCACAGTGACCTAAGGGCAAATGTTAACTAAATGTGTTATGATTACAGGGAGGTACCTGTATTGTGACGAAGGTGAGAGTATAAACTATCTACTAACAAGTAAGTACAACTCTGCTTACAGTATGACTAAAATTAATTTAAATGATGCTTTGACAGTATGTTAAGTATGTCTATCATGCACACGATAATGCACAGCATACATAAGAGCATATAGTTCACAATCAAGTAGATTGATTAAAGAAAAAGTTAGAGGCCATAATCCCTACCGCGTAGGATTAGGGACAGCTTAGAGAAGCATATGGCTAGAAAAGATAAACAAGATGGAAATTATAGGCGTGCCGTGCTGGCTCTTTCAGTTGAAAGGGTTTTAAAGTAAGTTAAAGTAGAAAGTTCATCTATTGATGGCTCTCTGGCTTTTGACTACGGGTGTTACCGATGGTTTGCGTACTCACGGTACTGACACACTGGCCCTAAGTAGACAAGAGAAAGAAAAGAGAAGTTTGAATCATAAATGAACATAACCGAACCCTGCATTAGTTATAGTTCACTATGCTTTCATTTTCAGCAAAGTGCATACAGTACACGATGCTTCTATCATGCATAAAGTATGTGAAGTTTTATATTCAGTGTTATGACATGTTATGTGATGACATGATATGAGAGCTGATATGTGATATGTTTATATGGTATGTGAATGTTTCAGTGCTATATGTTACTATTTGACATGCTTATTAGATTTTAAGTATGTACTATGTTTTAAAAATGTTTTGTGGTTTTTGTGGTTAACATGTTGTACTTACTGGGCGTAAAGCTCACGGAGTGTGTTTATGCTGTAGGTAAGCATCCTCTAGCGTAAACATCAAGGGGCGATGATGGTGGCGAAGGCGGATGTGAGGATGAGGTTATGGATGCACTGCGAGTATTCTTCCGCACAGTATGAGTAAACAGTATTTTGAATGGTGACAGTTAAATAGTATTTTGAATAGTAAAAGTTAAACGGTATTTTGGAACAGTAAACAGTATATGTATGAATAGTATATTTAAATAGTATCTAGTGAATAGTAATTAGATAAACAAGTATATAAGTGTGTATGTATAATTGAAATCCTTATGTTTTTCAAATTTCGCGTTTTAATAGTATACGCACATGAATAGTAAATATGTATGCGTATATATGCATGTAAAAAAAAATTTCCTCTAAATTTATGGTATCAAATTAAGTAAGTTTTAGCGTTCAGTTTTAAAGTAAAAGTTAAAGCAAGTAATACTTTTCAGTGACGGTCCGGGCCACTGAGGGCACGGGGCGTCACAATTGGTATCAGAGCGGTTTCCTGCCATCCAACCTCACATCGTCGCATGCCTGTCTCATCTATCTAAGTAAGTTAGTTTTATTTTTTTAGTCAGTAAATGTTTATCTATGGAAGATAACATTTTATAGTAATGAGACGATGAAATCTATGATGGTAAGGATAAGGGTGAAGGGATGCTGAGATCACAATACGTAAAATCACGACCGTGCAGTGCTAGAGAACTGCTCAGAGTAAGAACATGGATAGCTGCCTGAAATGTACCGTTCTTCAGGGCTAGTTGTCCACTAAGTTTTAAGTGGCAAACTGTACTCTTGCACTCCATGAGAATGTCAGGACTGGTTTCACGTAATCAAAGTGATTCACCGATTGTACGCCATTGATCAGGATAACTGAGTCCTTTTGGCTGTTGATATCTCTTAGGAAGATACTCTCGTGTGTATCAGGAATTCTCGTGACTAGGATGAGCTCTTAACTGGGTCAAGTTTCACCATACCATGATCGAGCAAATCTCTAAGAGTAGTCCAGCATCAGCCAAAGGTTTTCTTCATGGGCAAGCGGGGAAGTGAAACACCCTAAGTTCCCTAGAGTTATGAATATACAAGAATTTGTTCATCGGACTGCAAGACTGCAACTGATGGCCAGTGACCCAGTTCTAACGTATGTTGTGTGCTATGAAGAACTGATATGGACTTCTACAATACATGTTGAGGAAGGCTTATGACGAAACCAAAGCCGAGGCAAAAATGGACCAAGGCAGGAGAAGACAAAAAGAGAGAAAGAGACCATACCAAATAGAATTAGAAGAGCGATCAAGCAGAAGGAGTAGCAAGCCTTATCCAAGAGATAGTGAACGCCGAGAGAAAAGTGCTCAACCCCAGGAACCCTACACAAGCCCAATGCATTGCAGCAACCACCATTATGGAGTGTGACCTGGTAGACCCAGCACCTCAACCAGTCGATGAAGAGTTCATGGCCGAGCACCAGCCAGAAGTACACGAGGGCAATGGGGAATCGATGGAGAACCTCGAACTAGCCCATTTGTCTTCCGAACACCCCATGGAAGTGGACGATGATGAGGCTCTGTCCGACACCCATCCAGATGATGGAGGAGAGGAGATCCCCGACCGCTTTAGCAATGACAAATAGATAAGGATGTATGAACCCCAAGTCATCATAGCCAGTGATGAAGAGGTCAGTTTTGGCTGAGAAGAAGAGAAGGACCCAGAGGAGTTCCCTCTCTATGATAGTGACGATGAGGAGATGTCAGATGTGAAATCAGGAGTATCCTCCGCATAGTAGTAACCCTTTTGCGGGAATGTTAGTTATGTAAATGTATAGAGGGAAGCAGTAGCTCTCCCCCGTCAATTGTAGTATAATGTACTTGTTGGGATCGTATAGGGGAAGTGTGTGTAATTCCCACTGAACTAGAATTTTTGAATATATGTATATATATTTTGTGAAATATATTATGAGATAAGCAGTAAAGTTTTATCCAAGGGACCAGATATAATTTTCCCACAGTGTGAGTATGGTATGATAGAAAGTACAGGACGAATCCTAGCACTCAGATGATGTTCCAATACAATACGACAATTGTATTGAATATCACAGTATGAGAGAGAGAAAGATGGTTGTAGTATGCATATTTATATCCATCATGTTTAAGTAAGATTATTAAGTAAGAAAGAAAATGATATGTGATAAGAGTCCCAAGTACAGAATTTTAGAGACATATACTTTCCTTTCTCACTGTACGATAAGGTTACGTAAGAAAGCACAGCAAGGACACGAGTACAGGCAAACCAAGCATCCCGAGAGGATGAATTGATGGCACAGCTCGTAGCTATGTGAGAAATGATGGAAAACCAACAACAGAAACTAACCCAGCTTAGGGAACGACTGGGCTAGCAACCCCAAGCACCGTAATCAGCAGAGATGCCAGCATATGAGGCTCTAGTAGCCCCTGAAACTCTGAGGGAGCAAGTAGCTCCTCCAGCCTAGGTGGCACTAGCACCTTTAGCAATGACTGCTCTCGAAGTAGCCATTGTTTTCTGCCAACCCTAGGGAAGGTGACTTATATGAGAGATTCTGGTGCATGAAAGCATTAGAATTCGAAGGAACCACCAACCCTATAGAAGCCGATGACTGGCTTTATAGATATCCAAGTAATCTTGGATTTTATAGGGCTAATAGATATAGAGAAAGTGATGTGCGCATCCTTCACCCTGCGCAATGAGGCGTATCAGTGGTGGAAGATGGTAACCATTAGGAGGTACATTAGAGAGATGAGCTGGAGCGATTTCATTGAGCAATTCAAGGAGATGTACTTCAACAAGGAAGCACTAGTAGCGCAGTAAGATGAGTTCAACAACCTGCGCCAAGGTAGTATGACTATTAGAGAGGTAGTCAAGAAGTTTGAGCAGTTGGCTCAACTTTGTCCAGATTTGGTACCGACTAAAAGGAGAGAGTTAGACGAATGCTGAAGATGTTCAGAACAGACATCGCAGTTCAGGTCTGTAATGGAAGCCACGAACCACCGACACTAATAAAATGTGTCAGCAAGGCTATCTGAGCTGAGTACTAGTCGGCTCAGGATAAGGAGTGAAAGTCACAGAATTTTAAGGCACGAAAGGAGGAGAAAACGCAAACTGAACAGGCTCTAGGGAATCAGAACCCCGAGTTACAACACAGAGGACAGAACGTGGGAATTGGCCAGAATAGCAGGCATTCCCATAACAATAACAAGAGAAAAAGGGAATTAGGGCAATCAAGATTCACAGAAGAATTTCCCCAGAAGAGAAATGACCAGGAAGGAAATGACAGCCAATACTCGACGTGCATGAAATGTGGAAAGAGGCACCCAAGCAGAGAACAAGTGGTTGTTTCATTTGTGGCAAGGAAGGCCACTATGCAAAAAACTGCTACTCCAACCCACAAAACTGACAGAATCAACCCCGCACTGGGAATAATCAACTTCACGCCACCCAGATCAGGATCGAAGACCCTTCAATCACACAAGGCAGACTAAAAGCTAAGGACAACTAAGGGAGAATCTATGCTTACACGAGGAGTGACGCTGAAGCTCGTACTTCTACAATAGTGATGGGCCAGCTTTTTACCGCCAACTTTGATGCGTTAGTTCTATTTGATTTTGGAGTCACCCATTTGTTGCATCATCAGATTCCACTAAAAAGCTAGGTAGGAGCTTAGATAGGATGACATAAACTTTTAAAATGTCACTTCCATTAGGGGAAGTCTATTTGTTTAATTATTGGATGCGTCAGGTGCCAGTAATTATCTATGAGCGAGAATGGAGTGTTAACTTGATCGTCATCGACATGTACAGCTATGATGTAATTGTGGGGATGGACCTCCTCACAAAATACGATGCCGTCATAGACTGTCAAAGGTGGGAGGTTACATCTACAAGGGTTTGTCACCGGAGCAACCAAAGACGATGATATCAGCAGTGAAGGCTTGCAAGATGCTATCCAGTGGATGCATGGACTTCCTAGCATACGTAGTAGATAAGAATCGAGGAATAGAGATAGGATCCGAGAACGTGCCGATAGTCAGAGAATTCGATGAGGTATTTCCAAAAGATCTTCTAGGACCCCCACTAGAGTGCGAGATCTCGTTCGAGATTGAACATCTATCAAAATTAGCCCCCATCTCTAAGGCCCCATATAAAATGGGCCCTGCACAGCTAAAAGAGCTCCAAGCCCAGCTGAAGGACTAAATAGGTAAGGGATTTACTCGACAGAGCTATTCACCCTAGGGAGCACCTGTACCATTTGTGAAGAAGAAAGACAGACTATTGAGAATGTACATCGACACAGAGAGTTGAACAGGATTATGATTAAGAACAAGCATCCATTGCTGTGGGTTGACAATCAATTTGATTAACTCCGAGAAGCTACAGTGTCCTCGAAGATTGATCTACATTCAGGGTACCATCAACTGCGAATCAGGGATGAAGATGTACCCAAAATAGCCTTTCAAATGCGATACGGACATTACGAGTTTCTGTTCATGTCGTTCGGATTGACAAACATGCCAGCAGTTTTCATGAACTTGATGAATCGCATGTTCAAAGACTATTCAGATAAGTTTATCATTATGTTCATCGATGAAATACTTACATACTCTAAGACAAAGGAAGAGCACAAAGAACACTTAAGGATCATCTTGCGTATGTAACAGGACCATCAACTATATGCCAAGTTCCCCAAGTATGAGTTTTGGCTGGAGAAGGTCCATTTCCTAGGCCAAGTAGTCCCCAAGGAAGGAGTATCTATGGACCTGATGAAAATTGATGCAGTTAGCACGTGGCCAGCTACAAGAAATGTGACGGAGATCCGCAGCTTCCTAGGCTTAGTGGGATACCACCGATGTTTTGTCGAGGGTTTTGCAAAGCTAGCTACACCGCTCACAACGCTCACCAAGAAGGGAAAGAGGTATAAGTGAACTGATAAGTATGAAGAAAGCTTTCAAGAGCTGAAACGAAGAGTTACAAGCTCTCCAATACTGACCATTCCAGATGCTGGCGAGGGAAGTTTTGTGATTTATAATGACGCATCTAAAGCTGGGTTAGGAGCCGTGTTGATGCATAGTGGTAGAGTAGTCGCGTATGCTTCACGACAACTCAAAGACGTTGAGAAGAGCTACCCAGCGCGTGATCTGGTTCTAGCAGCGGTAGTTTTTGTGTTAAAAGCATGGAGGCACTATCTGTACAGAGTCAAGTTCAAGATCTTACACCAACCACCAGAGCCTCAAGTATATCTTCACACAAAAAGAGCTCAACATGAGGCAGCGTAGATGTTAGAGTTGGTAAGGATTATGACTGTGAGATCCTATACCATCTGGGAAAGCTAATAAGGTGGCCGATGGGCAAAGTCAGAAGCATTTTACTATGCCTATGGCCATTAGTGCCTTGTCGGGAGTGCTATAAGAGAGCTATGCAATAGCGAGATCAAGATTTTGATAGGGAGGTTGTCTAACATGACCCTCTGATCGACGCTCCTAGAAGAGATCAAGATCGGTCAAGGCTTCGATTTGTCCCTGCTTAAGTCCAGAAAAGAAGCTACAGAGGACAAGTGTTCAGAGTTTAGAATCTCTAAGGGCAACATACTCTACTATAGAGATAGAGTGTGTGTTCTGAAAGAAGAAGAACTTAAGAAGCGAACCCTTTTAGAAGCTCACGAGACACCATGTTCCGTACATCCAATGGCAAATAAGATGTACAAGGATCTGAAGGAAAGCTTTTAGTGGCCTGGAATGAAGAATGACAATATTGAGTTCGTTGCCAGATACCTTACATGCCAGAAGGTTAAGGCAAAACACCAGCGTCCAGCAGGAGAATTGCAAAAAATTAAGCTACCCGAGTGAAAATGGGACCAGATCATGATGGACTTCGTGGTTGGCCTACCAAGGACATCAAACGGCAATGACGTGATCTGGGTGATTGTAGACAGATTGACGAAATTAGCCAGATTTCTTACTATAAAAGTTAGCTACTCGATGGAATGACTAGTAGAAATCTATACGGCTCAGTTTGTAAAACTGCACGGAGTGCCAGAGTCGATCGTCTCAGATCGTAACAGACGCTTCACCTCCAGATCTTGGCAAAGCATTCAGGCCACATTAGGGTCCAAGTTAGAGTTCAGCATAACATTCTATCCTCACATTGACGATCAGTTCGAGAGGACCACATAGACGTTAGAGGACATGTTGAGAGCCTACGTCCTAGACTTCAAAGGAAATCAGGATCAGAAGCTACCATTGAGCGAGTTCTCGTACAACAACAACTACCATTCCTTGATAAGAATGACACCATACGAGGCACTTTATGGAAGGAAATGCACATCTCTGGCTCATTAGTACAAGCCTGGAGAGAAACAACTAGTTAGCTCAGACATCATCAAGAATACCATGGCAGATGTGAAGCTGATACGAGAAACATTAGATACAGTGCACAGTCGACAGAAGAATTTTGATGATAAGCGCCATAGACCCCTCGAGTTTCAAGTAGGAGACTCGGTCCTTTTCAAGATGACACCCATGAAAGGGGTGATAAGCTTTAAAAGGAAAGGATAGCTCAGTCCTAGGTATATAGGACCCTTGAGATAATAGAGAAAGTCGGGAAGGTGGCTTAGAGACTAACGCTTCCTCCTGAGTTAGCTTCAGTGCACGACGTCTTTCACGTCTCAATACTGAAGAAGTATGTGCTAGACAACTCCCATGATCTGAGTCAAGAACCCGTTGTAGTACACGCTGATCTGACGTATGAGGAGAAACCCGTGCGGATCTTAGTTAGAGAGGAGAAAGTACTTAGGAATAAAGTATACCGCTAGCAAAAATGTTGTGGCTAAATCATAGTGTTGAGGCAACCACATGAGAACCGAAAGAAGATATGAGAAGATACTTCTCGGAATTATTCTAATTTTTGAGGATGAAAATTTTGTAAGGGGGTAGATTGTAAAGACCCCATTCGTGTAACCTAAATTCCATAAAATGAGAAACTGAGGAATGAATTTGGGATAATTTAATGCCTTTTAGTGCAAATTTAAGTAACACGGTCAGTTACACGACCATGTGAGTGACCGTGTACCATTTGGATTATGTGTCTGTGAGAAGCTGTGTGAGTGTACATGGCATGTAGTGTAACACGGTCAAGAACACGACTATGTAAGAGGTGGTGTACCACTCGGATAAATGAATGTGTTTCAAAGACATGGCCGTGTTGAGTAGTCTCAACTAGTACATGTCCATGTCCGAAATGTACACGCCTGTGTTGCGTTGTACCCCCCCCCCCCCCCCCCCCCCGGTGCAAGAGTCTGTGTAGAAGGCTATGTAATGAGCCAAAAGCCGCTGTAATGACTCTCATGAATTACAAAACTTAGTTACTATGTAATGAGTAATTAAGTTAATAAATACAGTATACTTTCCAATTGAATGAATTAAACAGGTACAGTAACGTTTAATTACTATTTATGCAATGACAGGGGCAACCGATAGTGAAATCGGTCCATCCTATTATGTGTATGTGTGTGTAAGACACATAGTATCAAGAAACCGGTCCAGACGACCACTTCTTGACACAGAACTGGTGAACAAGTTATCAGTACGCTTAGACTGGTCATCTAAGCACAGAAGCGATAATTGCCCTCATAGATGTGCAGTGTCGAGGAAAATGGTCTAGATAACCTCTTCTCGTCCAGAGACTGACAAAATCGGAGTTAGAACGCTCAGACTAGTTAGTTAGACATAAAATAGTGAATAGTGATTAGTAAATAGTAGAAAACGCAATGTCAGGTTAATGATCAAGACGACCTTAATCTGGTATAAAACTGATATATTAATAGTTAGCAGGCTGAATCTAGTCAATTGAGCACAAAATGTAGATTTTGTTTGAGAGATACACAGTATCGGGATGAGGGTCAAGACGACCTTTTCTCGCCCCGAAACTAATATATTTAGACTCAGGATGCCCAAATTAGTCAATCGGACACCTGACACATTTTTCTAGATGGGGTCACACAGATCCTGAAAACTGGTCCAGAAGACCTCAGATGGACGTAAAACTGATAAATTTGAAATTAACATGTCCAAATTAGCTAGGAGAGACTGTGTTTGAAATTTCATGCGAAAACACCTCGTTGTGCATGCGTAGTGTCAACACAGTATAGGCCTAACCACAGTATCAAGAAATTGGTCAAGATGACCTTTTCTTGATATAAAACTAATATATTTGGAATCAGAATGCTCAAATTAGCTATTTGAGCACAAAAAGTAATTTTTGACCGGGAACCATGCAGTATTGAAAACTGGTAGAGACGACCTCAAATGAAGATAAAACTGATATATTTGGGTTCAGCACGCTCAAATTAGTCAGCATATCTTAAAATTTTTCAAAAATTTAGTATAGAAAGGTAGAAATTTTGGGATCTTTGTAAAAATGCCCCCATAATTTTCCCTAACCTCATTTTCTCCCCCACACCTCACGAACATGAACAGTGACCGACCATCGAATCCAACCTCCGTTTTTGACATCGCCAGCACCATTGGAAAGCTCTCGATGAGCTAAGTTCAACGTTGGGCCGAGTCGACCGAACCGACGCCGAAGCATGCCGCACGCACCACCCGAAACTGTCGGTGGCTGAAATCTTCTCACCATTGTATCTTCGCCATCTGACGTCCAAATGCCACGATTCTGATCCCAACGGATTCATGGTGAAGAGTAGAATAAAACCCAGGCCTCATTTTAGCTCAACAGTTGCCAGATTGTGCCGCCCAAACTCACGCCGTCGCCGTCGTGGAATCCACCGATTCCGACGGAGTCAAGTTACAAGGTGGGTATCAAAATGCTTAGAACAACACACAGATTAAAAGCCCTGAATCAATTTTGGCAACAACGCTGGAAAACGGAGATCCAACCACCAACATCATCAACGAATTTCGAGAGTCGATTTTCGGCGATAGGAGCCTCGATTGGTGAAATTGAGACCACCAATAGGTTCCTCTCGTTGAGCTCTTCAAAGACAAAAATTTACGGTAGTGAATTTTGGCCAAACGTAAGTGAAATAAAACAAACCAATCGCACCGGAGGCACCCGGAACCCGCCTACGCGATTTCGGTAAAGTTCCATTCGGGTTAACTTTCAGTCAAATTTTGATCACGAATTAATTCATATATTAATTAGATGATGTCATGGTGATATCATAAATTTGGATTTAGTTAATTAGGGAAATTAAGCTTAATTAATGAGTTAGGTAGCATTAAAGGTTAGGTTTAATGCTTTTTAAATCAAGGGCCATGATCAAGCCAAAATAGCTTTGAAAAAAAATTGGAAAATGGGCAAAAAAGGGCATTTGACAACATGGAAAGAAGGCAGCCAAAAATTTGCAAATTTGAACTCAAAAAGTTTGTATTTAAGTCCCTAAACAATTAGGAAATTGTTGGGAAAATTGGCAAAAAGGTCCCTATCCATTTGCCTATGAATAGGCATGAGAAATTCATTTGAAAAATTGGAAAAATTACCCAAACTCTTGCCAATTTTTCTACCAAAAATCCGTGCACTCCTAGTCCTTTCTAAGCCAAAATTTGTCAAAATTTTACACCAAAATTAGTTTCCAATCCAAGCTTAGGCATCAAGAGAGCAAATTGATAGGGTAAGCCACTATTTTGAAGAAATTTTCCTTGATTTTCTTGTAAAAATCCGTGGCTTATGAGGGTTGGAAATTGGTTGAAAATGTGGTGTTTTGTTTAGTGTTATGATTGGTTTGATATTAGAATGAATGAAGCATGATTTAGAACTAGGAAACAAGCAAAAATTTTGCATGCTTTCCTATGAAATTCGTGGCCTTGTAGGGTGGAAATGATGTGAAAATTTTGATGATTTGATGACTGGTATATGTTCATTTGGTAACATGTTGATCAAAGCATGAATTTGTAGGAAAATAAACCGGTAAAAACGTATCAGAGTGGCGCAGCGGAACAATAAAAATTTTTAAGATCGTTAAATATCTCATGATGCCATATACAATAAATCAACAACAATTAAAACTCATACCTCAAGGACGCCAATGAACAGGAGGAGAGTGACCGGAGGCTTCAACCAACTAGCCTTCTCTACTATTCTCCAATTCCCGAATGGCTGAGTGTGTGGGCACTCTGAACCTCGATCGGTATGCTAGCACTGCTAGTCTTCTTCCGACCACCCAGATCTCTAAAGAACTTTATTGTCACGATGAGCTGTGCAACAATAAGCCTGCTCACCTGAGAGTCTGTGGTCTGAGAGAACTTGAGTGGCAGGACCTCTATTTATAGACCTGCATGAGGTGATTCTCTGAATTCGAATTGGACTAGGAAAAGATTTTCTCCCTTATCCAAACCAAAAAATCCGAATTTTCCAAGGGAGAATCTCCACAATTAAATTCGGTTTTCCTAGGACAAATCCAATCCAAATCTAAACAAGATTTTAACTAGAATTTTATCTCCCTTTTTCAACCAAAAAATCCGAAATCTTTAGGAGAAAATCTTCTCCAAATTTTCGGCCACTTTTAGGATAAGGAAGAATCAAAATTCCACTAGGATTTTTCAAGCTAAATCTCATCTCAACCTTATCCAAAAATAACCGAATTTCCTAGGATTTAGGCTCCAAAATTTCGGCCACTTTTAGGGAAGGAGAGAATCCAAATTCAACTAGGATTGAAACTTGAATTTTCCCTTGAATCTTATCCACAAAAACCGAATTTTCCATTGAGGATTATCCTCAAAAAATTCGCCCACTTTTGTTGGGATTTGGATTCAAAATTCAAGTAGGATTCTAACAAGATTATCCTCTCCAAATCCAACTCAAATTCGAATTTCAAACCTTGTGGATTTTCCACAAAAATTCGAATCCTACTTGGACTGTGATTCAAAATTTGAATTTCAAATTTCAAATTCAAATTTCAAATTCAAATTTCAAATTTCAAATTTCAAATTTCAAATTTAAATTTCAAATTAAAATTTCAAATTCGAATTTCAAATTCAAATTTCAAATTCAAATTTCAAATTCAAAATTCAAATTTCAAATTTCAAAATTCAAATTTCAAATTTCAAAATTCAAATTTCAAATTCCACAAAACGGTTGTGTTTCATATTCTTGTTCTCATGGATAATTTTCTACAACTCCAATCCAATCTCAAATAAAATCATGGCAACTTTATTTGGAGTTCGAATAATTGTGTACTCTATTATCCAAAACAAAATCTGAATCCAACCGGAGAGAATCTTGTCTACCATCCTAATCCTGTGTCATCACCATCCATGCATAATAAACTAGCCAATAGCATACACAAATCAATTTGCCAAACGTTAAGGAATTATGTGGAGCTAGTAGAGGGACTGATTGGACATATATAATCGGGCTCCCGTGATTCCATATGATCATCATTCTGTACCGAACAACTCAATCATATGATCACTAATTTCAGAGTCACACCACTATAAACCTGAAACTGAACTCCCAATTATATACCGTATTACGTAAGCCTGTGACGAGCTACCATCCAATGACCTTGTCATATATGCAAAACCCTCATATGATATCCATGATCAGCCTTAGGTCAAAGTCCGTTTAATCCTACTGATCAGGCTATCTTAAAGTTCCATTATACTACCGAATCAAGAAAATGATTATTCACCATATGTGAATAAGAAGTCATCCGCCCAGCAGACGACCCAAGGCCTTGTCCATTTTCACATTCAGTATAATGCCTTTAAGAGGATACCTTTAACTCCTCAGAGCTATGATTCCGATATCTGCAAACAAACCCTTCATCGTATACAAGTCATGCACCCAACGAACCGGTCTATAAGCTTACTACCTCTGAGACGCTTTAGCCATTGGAACATCAAAGTACACAAGTCATATACATGAAGTAGTTCATTTACTCAGGATTAAGGTTATTACACAATGAACGTCAAAAGCAGATTGATCCACTCATAGCGGACTACGTAGATCAATCACGCTTTAGTCCCGGTCTAATATGTCACCACCAAGCAACATATCCATGTCTCTACTTGGGAGTCAAGCTCCAGACAGTCAAGACAGACCGTCCCCTCCAAGGCTTTAGACAACATAATAGTCTTAACATGAGTTAGATGCTCGGTCTAACCCCATAGACTACAGACCATAGTTTAGACTGCTAACTTTAGAACATTGTCTTCTCGCATACAAAAATCCATTGCATGCAACGTTCTAACAGTTTTAACACAAGCAGTCAGTGAGCCATATTTGCTTACATTCACTTTAACATGTAAATAAGACGAGGACAGATAGCAATGTAATGAATAACCTCTAAGTATAATTTTATTATCCAGTTCAAAATGAATACATCAAAATGTCTCTAATACTTAGGGCATTTCCTAACAGAATTAGAATCTAGAAACAATAAAATTTTGATGCTCGTTTCGCATAGAATCCGTGGCCTATGAGGGATTAAAATGAGAAAAATTTAAATGATAAAAAATGATGAGAAATGTTGATAAAACCCTAGTAATAAGAACAAAATTTTCCTATGGTATTGTGTATGAAAATCGTGGCGTTGAAGGCTAGGGTTGAATGAAATTTTGTTAAGTTTTTAATGTTCATATGTACATTGGAAAACCTAAAAGTGATATGTGATATTTGAATGTTGTGATGAAAAATATTTGGTGTTGTTAATCATGAGAAACCAAGGCTAGAAGTGGAAAAAAAAATTGATGATTTGTGTTGAACTTTGAATGTTAGTTAATGTGGAAAATTTTCATACAAAGTTTAGTAACTTTGTATAAAATAGGCCTCTGGTATAGTATGTGGCAGGTACAAAGGTTTTGAGGGGCGCCTAACACCGGGGAAACCTAAAAATATAAGCGGAAATGCTGTCGAAATTTCTAAAATGGCATAAGGGCATTTCGAGAAATGAGGGGTAAAAATATTAGACTCGGGAAGGAAACCGAGACCCCTCGGTGGGTTAGGATTGAAAATGAAAAACCAACCTAAGAGGAATAGTAAATCGACCCTTAATGACTAAAATGCCTAAAACGGGAAAAATTCATGTTATGGGTATTTTAGGAAACGAGGGGGAAAAATTAGATCGGGATAGGAAACCCAAGCCCCTCAGGAACCGAGACTCGGGGACGGGATGAAAAACATTTTAGGAGTAGTGAAATACCCATTTGAGGCTCCAAAACGCTAGAAAAACGAGAAACGACCCTAGGTGTTGGATGAATAGTAACTGAGGGTCAGAAAATGAATAATTGTGATTTTATAACAAATAAAGCTGTAAAAGGATATTGAAGCCTAAGGAATATTATTTTATGATATTTGGGCATAGAAAATTCAGGAAAAATGGTAGAACGGAATAGTTACAGTCTCGAGACCCGTTAGGGGTATAATGGTCATTTTGATCAAAAATTTCTGCGAGGCTCGGAAAGGACTGTAAAGGATCTAGAATATCTTAACTAAAATTCTAAAACCCAAAATAAAGAATTTAGAGTTGAAAATCTAGAATTTAAATAGTACACGGTGTATACTATGAAACACGGCCATGTAGGGTGAACCCGAGAGGTACATGGGCTGGAACAGGGCGTGTTGCAGGTCGTGTAGCACAAATAAAGTTGAGATATGTTGAATTGTTAAGTAAAATGAATATATATCCAAAGTGATAATTAATGATGGGTATTAACAGACAATACTATATCTGTAGGGACCCAAACTAGAGATAAAACTACGGAGGAGTTTCGGAAGTGGACATTATCGTAGTGGTGGTAAGTTCAAACATTTTCATGTCGACAACATGAAATACTGTATTATTTCGTTATGTACTAGTTGTACATTAGGTATTAAGTCCGATGGACATTAGGGGATTAGTTAGTATAACACATCCCATGTAATAAGGAAAAGAGAATACGTAAGGCCTACGGCCAATGGAGGTTAATGACCTTGATGTGATGTTAAATGTCATTTGGTCAGAATTATAATTGAAAGGTGGTAATAAAACCATGTAAGACGTACAGCCCCTCCAACGTTGTGGTGGAGGTTTTACAGGTCCTTCGGGGATATAATAATCACTATAAGCGATGAGGGCTGGAGAGGAAGAAGCTCTAGGGTCACTTCTTAGGCCCTCTCAGTCAGCGCGCAAAATAAACTATCGGTACTACCACAATGAGCTCAGCACCAGAATACAAATAGAGAAAATAGTCAATAATGTGATGAAAGCCATAACAGAGCATAATTGAACATAATCAACACTAGCACTAAGTGTAGTGGACTCGATTAGGTTGATATGAATAGTAACTGATTAGGTCAAAGTTACTATTTATCAGTCAAGGTCAAAGTTACTATTCATAATGAATAGTAGTATTCATGGATAAATAGTACTATTCATAGGAAATTAGATTTTGATGTTTTTGAATCTATGTGATTCTTACAAAGTATGTTTGAACTTACTGAGCCTGTTAGCTCATCACTTTATTCACGTTGCAGGTAAGAAACCTGTCTAGTAGACTACATGGATGGCGGTAGGATGCGCACGTGTCAATGGGATAAGGAGTCCACTGTGGATTTTGGTCCTGCTACTAGTCTTCCGCTGAGTGATAAAATAGTGAATTGAAGAGAATGTATTTTGAAAAATGATATATATATATGTATTGTATATTTATACATTATGTTGTACTCAAAAAGACAACTAAAAGTTAGTTTTATAGTTCATATGGCTTGCATACTTGGCTTTCGTGAGAGAAAAGTATTTCAAAAGGAAAAAAAATTATGGGTGAAATTTTGGGCCCTGAAAAATAAGAGTTGAACGAAAAAGAGTTTTAAATGGTGATCCGAATTCCGCGCACGAGCTGTCTTGGTCGACAATAGAGTCGAATCATGACAGTTTCGCGTGGTTGGATTCGAGGGTGCCACACCATCAACTTATCCTTTCGGGGATGCTTGGGTTGCTTGTGTATGCATTCTAATCATGATGTCTTTCGAACTCTATCATATAGCGAAAAAGAATTTATAGGTCCTTCGTTCTGTACTAGGAATCACGTCACCTATCATTTCCCTTCTTACTCACGTGTGAAAATGTTAATTCTAAGCTCTTAGGCAAAACGATACTGCATTTCATAATATTTCTCAAAATGTGTATAAGCTTCTAGTTTGGTGGGAGTGGCACGCACTTCCCAACATATAGCCTCGAAGAGGACATACTAGGATAGGTCCAGTAGAAGTAAGCTACTGCTTCCCATCATGCCTATATATGTAGTCAAAAGTTTTGCTAATATGGGTTATTGCTACTCGGAGGTTAGTACTGATTCCGCGTCGGAGATATCCTCGTCGTCGCTCCCATTGACAAAAAACTCCTCTAGGTCTTCCTCATTTTCTGGACCAGAGCTGGCCTCCTCATCGCTGGCTATGATAACTTGAGGTTTCAATTTGTATTCCATCCCTTAATCATGGTTCTCTGCATCGGGGTGATATACTGCTAATGGTATAGTTGGAATGGGGTCCTCATCAGCCGGTCCATCGTGGTTGAGGAGGTCTCGGTGAAAATTCTCCTAATGTACAATTGGGTCTTTATCCATATGATATTGACTCTACCAGGCCATAGCTGGTCCCTCTAGCCTGCTGCCCGCTAAAACCGCCTATAGGTGTGGTGGGATGTGGCAGGTTTGGAAGATAACCTCCATATTGTGAATCCATAGTGGGAGCTCATCTGGACAGCACCCATCGTATCTGTCTGGGTGAATGGCGATGAAAGCCATACTCGCCCGGTGATCTTCTTGTATCTGGTGAGGGTCTATGAGAGCAAGTGCTGCTGGTGCATGTTCTGCCGGTGCAGGTTCCACTGGCATCGCCATAGTCGCCTACTATAACTTAGTCATTAACTTACAAACTAATACTTTATGATAGAAACTAACTTACTTGGATAGATGAGACAAGCGTGCGGCGATGTGAGGTAGGGTGGCAGGAAACCACTCTGATACCAATTGTGATGCCCCGTACCCTTAGTGGCCTGGACCGTCACTTAAAAACTGCTTCTTTAAATGATATTTATACTTTCTTACAAACCATTTATACTTCCTTAAAATCTATTTACTTAGATACCCTATTCATAAATACTCATTGATAGTTACTATTTAAAAATACAATTTAATGGTTACTATTCATAAATACTGTATAACGGTTACTATTCAAAAATACCGTATAACGATTGCTATTCAAAATACTATTTATGATTACTATTCATAAATACTGTATAACAGTTACTTTTCAAAAATACCATGTAACGGTTACTATTTATAAATACTATATACTGTTCCAAAACATACTATTACTCAAACTATGTGGAAGATTATCTTGCGGTGTCTCTATAACCTCGCCTTACATCCGCCTCCGCCACCACCATCGCCCATTAGTGATCAGGCCATAGGATGCTTACCTACAACATGAACACACTCCGTGAGCTTTATGCCCAGTAAGTACAATATGTTTACCACAAAACATGTTTAAAAACATAGTACATACTTGAAAACCATACAAACATATCATACTAAATATCATCACATACCATATATCACATATCATATATCACAACATCACGTCTCAAAATTGCATATACTATACGCATAACAGAGACAACGAGTACTGAATGCATTTTACTATGAATGGAAGTATAGTGAACTATAATTGTTGCATACTGTGTACAATGCATGGTTTGGTTATGCTCATTTATGCTTCATTATTTTCTTTTCTTTCTTATGTCTACTTAGGGCCCGTTATGGAAATATTCTATGGCCTTGGCCTGTTATTATGAACCTTGGCTCGTTAGATTTTGTAGGCCTTGGCCTGTTATACATTATGAGCCTCGGCTCATTAAATTTTGTGGGCCTTGGCTCGTTACACTGACACCCTTATTCTCATCTTGTTTATATTTTCTAGCCACGTGCTTCTCTAAGTTAGCCCTAATCCTACATGGTAAGGACCTATGGCATCTAACATGATCTTTCACTAATCTACTTAATTGTGAATCTATATGCTCTTATACATGCTGTGCAACAACGTGTGCATGGCATACATACTCAACATACTGTAAAAACATCATTTTAAATTCATTTTATTCATACCGTAGGTGGAGTTATACTTACCTAGATTGCAAGCAAAATTCATACTCGTGCCTTTAACAAGTTATAGGTGACTACCTGTCATCAATAACGTTCCTCATTAATACTCTCATTGAGTCACCATCACTATTAGTGACTAAAGTAGATAATTCATTTGGTATCGATTGGCGTCGGTACTAATTTGCTCTTTATATAGAGTTTACTTCTCCATACTCGGTAAATTAATTTATTGCCCATAAATTAATTACTATCGTTCCTAAGTCACTATTACTATAAGTGACCATAACTTGTGTTTTTATGTGGTATCGAGGCCCATCGGTACCCTATTGGCCTACTTTCAGGATTTGGTGTCTAACTTGTATTGTATTTAATTAATTGTCTACTTGACAGATTAATCATTATTCCTTGCAGTGTCATTCGAAATACGGTCCTTGACTGGTTGCCGACCAGTCAACTGACCGGTTACCTTGCGCGTCATAAGCTAAGTAATCTATCAGGTTACTAATGCTTGTTTAGTGTGGTAGCCTACCAGGCTACCTACACTGTTTAAGTTATTTCTGAAAAATAATTTTGTTTCCTTATAAAATTCTTGGTAAAATTATATGTTTGGAACCCATCCCCTTATTATCCCATTGGAAAGTGGGGGACATTTTTATATTTTAACAAGTTTTAAAACACATTTTAAGGGTGGTTTTTGAACCACTTCTGAAAACTGTTTTGAAACTTGATTAAAACAACTTTGTTTGTGAATTTCACGAACATGAAAATTTTCAATGAGATGAACAGTTTTCATGTTCACCTCGGAGCTCAAATTTAACTCGACTGGGTCCTAATCCTATCAAACCCGTGGCCTATGCGCCCAGTTTTTTTATAAAAGTCCCAATTTTGCACCACTTTGAAAATAGCTCTGTTTGAGGCCAAAACGGCCGAATTTTTAAAATATGCATAGGTCATCTTAAAGATTTTGACGTGTTCTACAACTTTTATGTTGAGCCCGAAGTCCGGTTCGGACTCTAAATGGTCCATTTTCAATAAAATCCGAGGCTAATTTCTGGGTTCGGATTTTGTTCCAAGTTTTGGGCATCGAGTGATAACCACTCTAAAAACCTATCGTGTTGTCATTTTTGGCAGAGGGCTATTTGATGCAAAAACAACTGTATCAAAATTTTCTTAAAATACTGTGTTTTACCAAATCCCAAATACAGAACCTAAATAGGTCAAAATGGCCAAAATCCATGGCTTTTCCTAGGGACAGATTCGTGTCTAGCCACATCCTTATACGTTCATCGTATCACACATATTAACAACCATTCATAAAAATTGTAAACATAACCACAACCACATAAACTTAAAAATGGAAAGCTAAAGGCTCAAAATAAAATTATTACAAACCATTTGCGTAAACAAATACACATAAATGGCCTTGATCAAAAACTTAAAAATCACTAAGTCATAAAAGGGAAGGTTTTGGTTTTTACCTTTGTGCTTTGAAACAGCACGATTTTGAACTAGGGCTTAAGGAACTAAAATGGTTTTGGGAACCCAAAGAGAATGAGGTTAGGTTTTACGAGAAATAATACCAAAATTTTTCTCTTAAATTTCAAATCAAAACAAAAACTAACAACTACAAAGATTGGATTTTGAAAACTTTCCCTTGGTGCCTTAGAACGACTTGGATTCAAATCTTCCTAACACAAGTTTGTGAGGTTTGATTTTTGGTAAGTTTTTGGTATTATTAAAGGCTTGAAAATGGAGGATTTTGGCTGATGGAAAGGGTTGGCTACAACAATAAAGAAAGGGAGAAGGAGTGTTGTGTTTTGGGGTGCCAAATGAAATAACAAAGCCTTTGTGCAAAGTATGCCTTTTATAGGCAAATTTAATCAAACTTGCTTAAGCCTAAATCTAATTAATTATCCACCATTTTTACCTAATCAAGGGACGAATTTCTGCCCTTTTTCAGTCCATAAATAGGCATGGGCTGCTGCATGAAAGGGAGAAGAGATAAAGTAAAACTTGTTAACCAAGCTTTAAAACCCCTTCAATTTTTTAATCAAAAGTTGTCATAACTTTTGCAATTTTTTAATCTCACTTTACGGCTATGTCGTAGCCATTTTCAACTGGTTGTTATAGCTAGGGTTTGGTTTCTAAGGGCCAAATTTTATCTGCATTTGCTTCTCAATGCAGTCTAATTTTATACTAGGGTGTTCGGTCCTTTCTCAGTAGTTGTCCAATTTTCACCCGAAAATTAGATTTCTGAATCTGATTTTTGTACTGTCAATTCCTAGTTGTTTTTTTACTGTCTAAGAGCCCATTATCAGCCTATTTTATTGTTTATTTCCTATACTGTAGTTGTATCTACACTGTGTTGTCCTTTCGCATGCAAATCAAGGCGTTCCTGGGTGAAATTTCTGACACAGTCTCTCTTGACTAATTTGAATATGTTGATTCCATTTTTATCAGTTTTACATCCATTGGAGGTCGTCTGGACCAGTTTTCAAGATCTGTGTGACCCTACCTCGAAAAACATGTCAGGTGCCTGTTTGACTAATTTGGGTGTCATGAGTTTAAATATATCAGTTTTGGGGCGAGATAAGGCAATCTTGACCCCCTTTCCAGTACTATATATCTCCCAAACTAAAATTCCCATTTTGTGCTCAATCAACCAGAGTGAGTCTACTAACTGTTCATATATCAGTTTTAGGTCAAATTAAGGCCGTCCTGGCCAGTAACTTGACACTGCGTTTCCTACAATTCACTATTCATTGTCTTTTACTTAACTGACTAGTCTGAGTGCTCTGATTTCGATTTTGTCAGTCTCTAGGTGAGAAGAGGTCATCTGGACCATTTTCTCGATACCACACCCTTGCTAGGGTTTTTCATCGTTGTTGTGCTCAGACGTTTGGTCTGAGCATTTTAGTGATCTACTCACCAGTCTTGTGCTAAGAAATGGTCATCTAGACCAATTTTCTGACATTGTGTGTCTTATACACTCGTACACATAATATGGTGGACCGGGTTTAGTTTTAGTCGCCTCTTTCATGTTAGGAAATGCCCTAAGTATTAGAGACATTTTGATGTATTCATTTTGAACTGGATAATAAAATTATACATAGAGGTTATTCATTACATTGCTATCTGTCCTCGTCTTATTTACATGTTAAAGTGAATGTAAGCAAATATGGCTCACTGACTGCTTGTGTTAAAACTGTTAGAACGTTGCATGCAATGGACTTTTGTATGCGAGAAGACAATGTTCTAAAGTTAGCAGTCTAAACTATGGTCTGTAGTCTATGTGGTTAGACCGAGCATCTAACTCATGTTAAGACTATTATGTTGTCTAAAGCCTTGGAGGGGACGGTCTGTCTTGACTGTCTGGAGCTGGACTCCCAAGTAGAGACATGGATATGTTGCTCGGTGGTGACATATTAGACCGGGACTAAAGCGTGATTGATCTACGTAGTCCGCTATGAGTGGATCAATCTGCTTTTGACGTTCATTGTGCAATAACCTTAATCCTGAGTAAATGAACTACTTCATGTATATGACTTGTGTACTTTGATGTTCCAATGGCTAAAGCGTCTCAGAGGTAGTAAGCTTATAGACCGGTTCGTTGGGTGCATGACTTGTATACGATGAAGGGTTTGTTTGCAGATATCGGAATCATAGCTCTGAGGAGTTAAAGGTATCCTCTTAAAGGCATTATACTGAATGTGAAAATGGGCAAGGCCTTGGGTCGTCTGCTGGGCGGATGACTTCTTATTCACATATGGTGAATAATCATTTTCTTGATTCGGTAGTATAATGGAACTTTAAGATAGCCTGATCAGTAGGATTAAACGGACTTTGACCTAAGGCTGATCATGGATATCATATGAGGGTTTTGCATATATGACAAGGTCATTGGATGGTAGCTCGTCACAGGCTTACGTAATACGGTATATAATTGGGAGTTCAGTTTCAGGTTTATAGTGGTGTGACTCTGAAATTAGTGATCGTATGATTGAGTTGTTCGGTACAGAATGATGATCATATGGAATCACGGGAGCCCGATTATATATGTCCAATCAGTCCCTCTACTAGCTCCACATAATTCCTTAACGATTGGCAAATTGATTTGTGTATGCTATTGGCTAGTTTATTATGCATGGATGGTGATGACACAGGATTAGGATGGTAGACAAGATTCTCTCCGGTTGGATTCAGATTTTGTTTTGGATAATAGAGTACACAATTATTCGAACTCCAAATAAAGTTGCCATGATTTTATTTGAGATTGGATTGGAGTTGTAGAAAATTATCCATGAGAACAAGAATATGAAATACAACCGTTTTGTGGAATTTGAAATTTGAATTTTGAAATTTGAAATTTGAAATTTGAAATTTGAAATTTGAATTTGAAATTTGAATTTGAAATTTGAATTTGAAATTTGAATTTGAAATTTGAATTTGAAATTCGAATTTGAAATTTGAAATTTGAAATTTGAAATTTGAATTTGAAATTTGAATTTGAAATTTGAAATTCAAATTTTAAATCACAGTCCAAGTAGGATTCGAATTTGTTGTGGAAAATCCACAAGGTTTGAAATTCGAATTTGAGTTGGATTTGGAGAGGATAATCTTGTTAGAATCCTACTTGAATTTTGAATCCAAATCCCAACAAATAAGGGACGAAATTTTGAGGATAATCCTCATGAAAATTTCAGATTTTGTGGATGAGATTCAAGGGTAAATTCAAGCTTCAATCCTAGTTGAATTTGGATTCTCTCTACTCTCTAAAAGTGGCCGAAATTTTGGAGCCTTAATCCTAGGAAATTCGGTTATTTTTGGATAAGGTTGAGATGAGATTTAGCTTGAAAAATCCTAGTGGAATTTTGATTCTTCCTTATCCTAAAAGTGGCCGAAAATTTGGAGGAGATTTTCTCCTAAAGATTTCGGATTTTTTGGTTGAAAAAGGGAGATAAAATTCTAGTTAAAATCTTGTTTAGATTTGGATTGGATTTATCCTAGAAAAACCGAATTTAATTGTGGAGATTCTCCCTTGGAAAATTCAGATTTTATGGGTTTGGATAAGGGAAAATATCTTTTCCTAATCCAATTCAAATTCAGAGATTCACCTCGTGCAGGTCTATAAATAGAGGTCCTGCCACTCCAGTTCTCTCAGACCACAGACTCTCAGGTGAGCAGGCTTATTGTTGCACAGCTCATCGTGACAATAAAGTTCTCTAGAGATCTAGGTGGTCGGAAGAAGACTAGCAGTGCTAGCATACCGATCGAGGTTCATAGTGCCCACACATTCAGCCATTCGGGAATTGGAGAATAGTAGAGAAGGCTAGTTAGTTGAAGCCTCCGGTCATTCTCCTCCTGCAGATTGGCGTCCTTGAGGTATGAGTTTTAATTGTTGTTGATTTATTGTATATGGCATCATGAGATATTTAACGATCTAAAAATTTTTATTGTTCCGCTGCGCCACTCTAATACGTTTTTACCGGTTTATTTTCCTACAATTGGTATCAGAGCCATCTCATGACTATGCCATGTACATAAATTAGACAATTACTTAATCTTTTTATTTATGTATGGATTTGATATTTAGAGAGTGGCATTCTAGGGTTCCTTTATGTTGTTATCATGTATTATGTATAAAGTATGTGGTTATTTTAATTTTTTGAATTATTATAAGCATGCTTGTTTATGCCTGTCATGGTTCCTTAGAATTTAGAAAAATTGTATCTAGGAATTTTTTTATGTAACCATGGGAGCAGTTTAATAACACTGTAATTTTCCACATGGATTTTAATTTCTTGTCTCTTAGAATTTTTATGGTTAGAATTTTTGTACACCGGAAACGGTTTAGGAATTTTTTATGTAATTATTCTTGGAGGAGATTGAAGATTGAAGACCGTAATTTATTTTTCCCAAAAAGTTAAATTTAATTTAAAGATTGAAATTTTGATTGTGTGGAAAATTTCAATTTAATTGGGATTCAAATTAATTTTTGGAGATCCTAATAGGTAAATTGGAATATGGCACGAAAATCGAGACACGACCCCTCGGGATAGGCCGACAAACCTTGGTGGGGCTGCAGCCCCTACCCTCGGGCAGGATGGGGCTGCGGCAGCCCCTGTACAGGCCCACACCACCCACGGCCGCAGGCTCTGCCTGCAGCCAGGGGTGGCCGTGGCCTGCCCAAGGCTGGCCGCAGCCTGGGCGTGCAGCCTCTGGCTGCAGGCGCTGCCTGCAGCCTGCCGGCTGCTGCGCCCAGTCTGGGCGTGCAGCCTGGCGCTGCAGGCTTGGCCTGCAGCCCGGCAGGGCTGCACATGGGGCGGCCGTGGGCTGCCAGCCCCTCCGGGGTTGGTGGCTGCCCACGGCGGCCGTCGCCCACGGGGGCGGTGGTCCGACGGTCCGAAAAACAGAAAATTTTAATTTTTAAATTTGAGATTTAATTTTAAATCATGTTTAAAAATATGTAATTGAAAATTTGAAAATTTTTTGAAATTACATATTATTACACATGATGTTTAAAATTGTTTAAAATTTAAATTTGAAATTTAAATTTGAAATTCGAATTTGGAATTTGAATTTGAAATTTAAATTTTTGGAGATTTAAATTTTAAATAATTCATGGGATGAGAAATAAATGGAGAGGCTACATAAAGATGGATACAAGAAGACGGAACAAAATTCAAGACCCAAAGAATGCTTTGGATGGAATTTTGTAATCTTTATTTTCTTTGTTCTAGGATGGAACCATGGCTTGGTTATTCTGTCAATTATTTTTTCTGTGATATGTCATGGATGTATAAATATGTATTGATGGATGTTTAGTATGCATATTTGATAACATGTCATATAGGATAGGTGAGTGCCGCTCATACTATATTGATCATACATAATTTGTCAAAACTTGCATGTTTTTCAGAATATTGAGTGGGAGAGGGTTTCAAACAAAACCCACGGCCTCCATTGTTGATCCATATGTGAAAGCATGGTAACACCTCGCGTCAGTTCTGACCTGACCACACCCCTCGGTAGGTGTTTACCGCCGCCGGTATACTAGATTGGATCTCCTATGTGGAAAACGTGTTCGGGTGCGATCCTATTCATGACCACCCCTCGGTGGCTTGGTAGGACGTGGATCGGGCTACGTAAACAATGGTTATACACTCAAGACTCGTTTAGTTATTAACCTTCCCTAGAAGCTCTGTTAACTAAACTGGTGGCCAAATAAGCGGTTATTAATATATGTCTTAACCTTGGAGGATTTAAGGTAACATATATTAATTGGACGGGGTCCATGTTCCGGCTATTTGTTCTCATGACCACCCCTCGGTGGCTTAGGGCAATAGATGTTGAGAATTACCGTTGCAATGCTACATGTTTTTTCAAGTTTCATGTAGGAACATACTTGTATGTTTTTATTTGCTAAATTATCTGTATATTTGCTTGGGCTTTGTAATGATGTCTAGTATAATTTTATTTCAGTTCAAAATGTCACCGACACCCCTCATTTCAATACTTACTGAAAATAAGTTGAATGGCGACAATTATAAAGACTGGAAAAGAAATCTATTAATAGTTCTCAGCTGCGAGAGACACAAGTTCGTACTGGACGAACCATGCCCACCTGGGCCCAAACCTGACACACCACTTGAGGAGGTCCCGGTTGCCTATAATCGTTGGAGAGAATCCAATGAAATAGCTCGATGCTACATCCTTGCTAGCATGACGAGTGCTTTACAAAAGCAGCATGAGACTTATCAAGTTGCTGGGGAGATCATGGATAATCTGGAGGACATGTTCGGAGGCCAAGAAAAATTGGCTCGACAGTCCGCTATCACCAGCATTATGAACTCTAAGCAAAAGGCAGGTGCTCCAGTGAAGGACCATATGATCACTCTAATGGGATTCTTCGCTGAGGCTGCCGAGAATGGTGCTGAGTTGGACTATAACACCCAGATCGAGATGGTGTTCAAGACTCTGTCTAAAGATTTTGTGGGGTTTAAGGCCGCATACAATCTGGCGACAAAGGAGTTAGGACTTACCGAGCTCATGAAGCAACTACAGGCTTATGAGCGGATGATCAGGGATGAGGATACGGTCCGACCTAAAGGAGAGGCCAATTTGGCAGAATCTTCCAATCCCTCACGGAAGAGGAAGAGGCCAAATAAGAAGCAAGTGGCTTCCAGTTCTTCTAATCCTCCTGTCTCGGACGGGAAGAAGAAGAAGAAGAACAAGAAGCCAAAGGACCCTAAAAAGTCCAAATGCTTCCACTGTGGGAAGGTAGGTCACTTCAAGAAGGCTTGCCGGGAATTCCTAGCCTCCAAGGGCAAGGAAGGTAAGGAACTTCATTACTTGGAAGCGTGTTTGGTGGAAGAATGGAAAGACACTTGGGTCATTGATTCGGGCGCCACTAATCATGTTTGTGTTTCTATGCAGGGGTTCGTGGAAACGAGAAGTCTACATGATAGGAGCCTCTCGTTGCGGACTGGAGATGGTAGCTTTGTGGTGGCTGAGGCAGTGGGAGACGTTCATCTTTATTTTGATCAATTTAGGTTTATTTTATTGAAAGACTGTTTTTATGTTCCTAATTTTAGGAGGAACCTTATATCGGTAGCTTGTTTAATAAAGGATTCTTATTCAGTTTCTTTTAGTAAAAGAGTTGATATTCGTAGAAATAAGTCTTTTATCTGTTCTGGATGGATGGATGGAAACCTATATTTGATCAGACCAAAGATGTACTCACTGCTTGACACTGAATTAATTGATAACTCAAAAAGGTTGAAAGTTTCTCACTCTAACAAGGCGTATCTTTGGTATTTAAGACTTGGTCATATTAATCAGGATAGGATTCAAAGATTTGAAAGACGGTCCTCTGGAATCTCTGGAGGAGGTACGACTTCCCCAATGTGAGTCTTGTCTAGAGGGTAAGATGACTAAGAGGTCTTTTGGAGCTAAGGGTACAAGGGCACAGGAGCTCTTAGAAATTGTGCACACTGACGTATGTGGCCCCATGAACGTCACAGCACGAGGAGGGTTCGAGTACTATGTCTCTTTCATAGATGATTACTCGAGGTATGGATATGTGTATCTGATGCACCGCAAGAGCGAAACCTTTGATAAATTCAAAGAGTATCGTGCGGAAGTGGAAAAGCAATTGGATAAATCCATAAAGACACTTCGATCTGATCGAGGTGGCGAATACCTCTCCGATGAATTTCTAGGACATCTTGTTGAGAATGGGATATTATCCCAATTGACTGCACCTGGTACTCCACAACAGAATGGTGTAGCCGAAAGGAGAAACAGGACCTTATTGGATATGGTACGGTCCATGATGAGTTACTCAACACTGCCATTATCATTTTAGGGACATGCTTTACAAATGGCGTGCTATATTCTGAACCAGGTTCCGAGCAAATCAATTCCTAGAACTCCGTATGAATTGTGGCGTGGCAGGAAGCTCTCCCTTGGACATATGAGAATATGGGGCTACCCGGCACATGTACTGGATGGGGATACGAAGAAGTTGGAACCAAGATCAGAATTGTGCATGTTTGTAGGGTATCCAAAGGGAACTAAAGGAGGTCTGTTCTATAACCTGAAGGAACAAAAGGTCATTGTCTCAACCCATGCGACATTCTTGGAGGAAAGTCACATGAATGGCTTTAAGCCTCGAAGCAAAGTGGTGCTAGAGGAGTTATCGGGTGAAAGAACTGCTCCACAGATTTCGGTCTTGGACGCAAGTCCGAGTTCCAGTGAAAGACCTGCAGACGATCAACAATTTAGGGTGCCTCGTCGTAGTGGGAGGGTTTCTAAGAAACCTAATTTCTTTATGTATGATGCTGAGGTATACCAGGCCGAGGCTCATGAGCATGAGGAAGATCCGGTCACATATGATGAAGCTATAAAGGATGTTGATTCTAGATCTTGGAAACAGGCTATGAACAATGAGATGGATTCTATGAAATCCAACTCTGTTTGGGAACTTGTAGATTTGCCGGATGGGATAAAACCCATTGGATGCAAATGGGTCTACAAAAGAAAGAAGGATGCGGAAGGGAGAGTGGAAACTTTCAAAGCTAGACTGGTTGCAAAGGGATACACGCAAAAGGCTGGAATCGATTACGAGGAAACCTTTTCGCCTGTTACTATGCTGAAGTCTATCCGTATTCTTCTGTCCATTGCTGCGGCTCTCGATTACGAGATCTGGCAAATGGATGTCAAGACGGCATTCCTGAATGGCCATCTTGAAGAGTGTATCTATATGATACGGCCCGAAGGGTTCGTAGCAAAAGGCCAAGATAAGAAAGTCTGCAAGTTGCTTAGATCCATTTATGGATTAAAGCAGGCATCCCGCTCATGGAACCAGAGGTTTGATCAAGCGATTAAGACATTTGGTTTTGAGCAGAACGTTGATGAACCTTGTGTTTATAAACGTATTAATGATGGAAAAGTGGTCTTTCTGATACTCTATGTCGATGATATACTACTCATTGGGAATGATGTAGGGAATTTATCATCGGTCAAGCTTTGGTTACACCAACAGTTTGACATGAAGGACTTAGGAGAAGCTAATTATGTTCTAGGCATTCGTCTCTTCAGAGATCGAAAGAACAAAATGATAGCATTATCCCAAGCTTCATACATAGATAAAATAATTGACAAATATGCAATGCTAGAGGCAAAGAAAGGCTCACAACCTTCTATTGCCAGTTTAACTCTTTCATTGGATGACTGTCCCAAGACATCGGAAGAAAGAGAGAGTATGAGTAAGGTCCCTTATGCATCCGCTGTGGGTAGCCTTATGTACGTTTTGCTTTGCACTCGCCCGGACATATGTTTTGCAGTAGGTATGGTGAGTCGATATCAAGCGAATCCTGGAACCAAGCACTGGCAAGCAGTAAAGCATATACTCAAGTATCTTAAGAGAATGAGGGATTATATGCTAGTGTATTCTGGAAGGGACCTAACACCCGTAGGATACACAGACTCAGACTTCCAGACTTGTAAGGATTCGAGGAAATCGACATCTGGATCAGTGTTTTTACTCGGAGGAGGAGCCATTGTGTGGAGGAGCGTGAAGCAGGGCTGCACAGCTGACTCTACTATGGAGGCTGAGTATATGGCTGCGGCTGAGGCATCTAAAGAAGCGGTTTGGCTCCGCAAGTTCTTTAGAGACCTTGAGGTCATTCCGGGTGTTGACAAGCCTATCACACTTTACTGTGATAGTACAGGGGCTATTGCCAACACAAGGGAATCTCGGCACCACAAGAGGACCAAGCACATCGATCGGAGGTATCATATTATTAGAGGGCATGTGGAGACAGGACAAGTGGATGTATGTAAGATCGCGTCCGAGGACAACATCGCTGAACCCTTTACTAAGACTTTGGTAGCTAGAAGCTTTGAGAGACATGTAGAGGCGATGGGGATGCGTAACATGGCACATCCACTGGCTTAGGGCAAGTGGGAGATTGTTAGGAAATGCCCTAAGTATTAGAGACATTTTGATGTATTCATTTTGAACTGGATAATAAAATTATACATAGAGGTTATTCATTACATTGCTATCTGTCCTCGTCTTATTTACATGTTAAAGTGAATGTAAGCAAATATGGCTCACTAACTGCTTGTGTTAAAACTGCTAGAACGTTGCATGCAATGGACTTTTGTATGCGAGAAGACAATGTTCTAAAGTTAGCAGTCTAAACTATGGTCTGTAGTCTATGGGGTTAGACCGAGCATCTAACTCATGTTAAGACCATTATGTTGTCTAAAGCCTTGGAGGGGACAGTCTGTCTTGACTGTCTGGAGCTGGACTCCCAAGTAGAGACATGGATATGTTGCTCGGTGGTGACATATTAGACCGGGACTAAAGCGTGATTGATCTACGTAGTCCGCTATGAGTGGATCAATCTGCTTTTGACGTTCATTGTGCAATAACCTTAATCCTGAGTAAATGAACTACTTCATGTATATAACTTGTGTACTTTGATGTTCCAATGGCTAAAGCGTCTCAGAGGTAGTAAGCTTATAGACCGGTTCGTTGGGTGTATGACTTGTATACGATGAAGGGTTTGTTTGCAGATATCGGAATCATAGCTCTGAGGAGTTAAAGGTATCCTCTTAAAGGCATTATACTGAATGTGAAAATGGACAAGGCCTTGGGTCGTCTGCTGGGCGGATGACTTCTTATTCACATATGGTGAATAATCATTTTCTTGATTCGGTAGTATAATGGAACTTTAAGATAGCCTGATCAGTAGGATTAAACGGACTTTGACCTAAGGCTGATCATGGATATCATATGAGGGTTTTGCATATATGACAAGGTCATTGGATGGTAGCTCGTCACAGGCTTACGTAATACGGTATATAATTGGGAGTTCAGTTTCAGGTTTATAGTGGTGTGACTCTAAAATTAGTGATCATATGATTGAGTTGTTCAGTACAGAATGATGATCATATGGAATCACGGGAGCCCGATTATATATGTCCAATCAGTCCCTCTACTAGCTCCACATAATTCCTTAACGATTGGCAAATTGATTTGTGTATGCTATTGGCTAGTTTATTATGCATGGATGGTGATGACACAGGATTAGGATGGTAGACAAGATTCTCTCCGGTTGGATTCAGATTTTGTTTTGGATAATAGAGTACACAATTATTCGAACTCCAAATAAAGTTGCCATGATTTTATTTGAGATTGGATTGGAGTTGTAGAAAATTATCCATGAGAACAAGAATATGAAATACAACCGTTTTGTGGAATTTGAATTATGAAATTTGAAATTTGAAATTTGAATTTGAAATTTGAATTTGAAATTCGAATTTGAAATTTGAATTTGAAATTTAAATTTGAAATTTGAAATTTGAAATTTGAAATTTGAATTTGAAATTTGAATTTGAAATTTGAAATTCAAATTTTAAATCACAGTCCAAGTAGGATTTGAATTTGTTGTGGAAAATCCACAAGGTTTGAAATTCGAATTTGAGTTGGATTTGGAGAGGATAATCTTGTTAGAATCCTACTTGAATTTTGAATCCAAATCCCAACAAATAAGGGACGAAATTTTGAGGATAATCCTAATGAAAATTTCGGATTTTGTGGATGAGATTCAAGGGTAAATTCAAGCTTCAATCCTAGTTAAATTTGGATTCTCTCTACTCCCTAAAAGTGGCCAAAATTTTGGAGCCTTAATCCTAGGAAATTCGGTTATTTTTGGATAAGGTTGAGATGAGATTTAGCTTGAAAAATCCTAGTGGAATTTTGATTCTTCCTTATCCTAAAAGTGGCCGAAAATTTGGAGGAGATTTTCTCCTAAAGATTTCGGATTTTTTGGTTGAAAAAGGGAGATAAAATTCCAGTTAAAATCTTGTTTAGATTTGGATTGGATTTATCCTAGAAAAACCAAATTTAATTGTGGAGATTCTCCCTTGGAAAATTCGGATTTTATGGGTTTGGATAAGGGAAAATATCTTTTCCTAATCCAATTCAAATTCAGAAATTCACCTCATGCAGGTCTATAAATAGAGGTCCTGCCACTCCAGTTCTCTCCGACCACAGACTCTCAGGTGAGCAGGCTTATTGTTGCACAGCTCATCGTGACAATAAAGTTCTCTAGAGATATGGGTGGTCGGAAGAAGACTAGCAGTGCTAGCATACCGATCGAGGTTCAGAGTGCCCACACACTCAGCCATTCGGGAATTGGAGAATAGTAGAGAAGGCTAGTTGGTTGAAGCCTCCGGTCATTCTCCTCCTGCAGATTGGCGTCCTTGAGGTATGAGTTTTAATTGTCGTTGATTTATTGTATATGGCATCATGAGATATTTAACGATCTAAAAATTTTTATTGTTCCGCTGCGCCACTCTGATACGTTTTTACCGGTTTATTTTCCTACATTTCACTGCATAAATAGCACTTAAACAGCACCGTACCTGTTTAATCTATTCAACTGAAAAATACAGAGTATTTTCCAACTTAATCACCCATTACATAGCAATTAGGTTTCATACATTTTGAGAGTTTGTGTAATGGCTCTCTACTCATTACACGGCCTTCTACACGGGTTCTAACACAGGCGTGTATTGTCTGGACACGGGCGTGTACTAGTTGAGCTTACTCATCACGGCCATGTTTTAGAACACATTCGTTTACCCGAGCGGTACACAACCACTTACACGATCGTGTACCTGACCGTGTCACACCACACCGTCATGTACATTTACACAGCTTCTCTCACGTGTACACAGTTTGAACGGTACACAACCACTTAAACAGCCTTGTACCTGATCGTGTTCTCCAATGTGCATCCGAAACCTCTCAAAATACTCTAATTTTATTCCTTAATGTCTCATTAGATGGTAAGTAGGTGCCATGAAAATGGCGGTCCTTACAGTACATATGCAAAAATTGTACAGAATACACGTGTAGGAACACGCATAAGTACACAGCCATATAGTAAAGATGTTAACCACCCGAGAGTTACACGGCCAGGAACATGATCATGTATTAGGCCATGTACATGAGCAGAAATGTACAGGTTACATGGGCAGGCTACATGACCATGTAGTGAGACAATTAACTAATCTGAGAGTTACACGGTCGTGTATTAAACCGTGCACATAGGAAGATTACATGGTCATGTTACATGACCATGTAAGGAAAGAATTTAATGGTCAGAGAGGTACACGGTCATGAACACAGTCGTGTACCAGACCGTGTATTGTTTATAAGTAATAATATGTCTAATGAAAATGTAGATGAAATGAATAGGTAAAAATTTATAGATGACATTGGAAAATTAACAAATAATATTTAGTTTGTAGGAAGCCAATCGGGAAGCAATAAAGGAACGATGGAGGAATCAAAGAAGTTGAGTTTAGCACAATTATTATAAGTATAGACATTTAATTGTCTACCTACAAACTAACTTGTTTATTGACTATATTTAGATGATCAGATAAGAAAGAAGGAAATGTTCATAAAAATGAGTTTAAGAAAAAAGAAATAAAAGTAAGAAAGATAATAAGACTGAAAATTTAAGTGTTGGCGTACTGGCCTCCCATAGTTGAGGTTTTATGTTATGACTTCCACTATAATGGAATGCTACCCCTCACAAGGTGAGGTTAATGGCTAAAAGTTAAAGATTGACTGTGAGATAGGTTGGTGAGTCGCTTCCCCTTCCTCCCATCGGTCTGCATGCATTAGGTACGTCCAACACTAGGCCCACAAGTGAAAGTAAAAAGAAAAGAAAAGAAAAGAAGCGGATAAGGAAAGGAAAGAAGTGAAGGAAATATAACAGCAGGGCAAGATATGACCTAGAGAACAACGAAAATGACTCTAAGAAGAATAAGAAGTGTAATGAGACTGACTCTAGTTACCTTACACCTAAGTTGATTTGCATGTATGTTTGTGCTTACTGAGCTTTAGCTCACTAGTTTGTTTATGATGTAGGTGATAAGGGTAAGTAGCCGGCAAGATGAAACGAAATTACCTAATTGATTGGCGAGTAGATTCCTGAGATGTCATGGACAAAGAAGTGGACCCGTTATGTTTTTGACTGCTAGAAAATTATGTAATGACTCCCATATTCGTGGAACCTAATTATGATGTAATAAGCAATTAAGGAACGAATTTGGAATAATTTGATGCTTTTCAGTACGAGTTTGAGGAACACGATCAGATACAAAGCTGTGTAAGTAATCGTGTATTGCTCGGACTGATGAACTTGTAAGAGGCTATGTTTCAGGAACTGGGCGTGTTGAGTAATCTCAACTGGTACACGCTCGTGTCTAGAGTACACACGCCCATGTTGCATGATACACGCCCGTGTAAGAGCCCGTGTCGAAGGCCGTGTATTGAGTAGAGAACCGCTATAATGACTCTCATAATTCATGAAACCTAATTACTATGTAACAAGTAATTAAGTTGATAAATACAGCATATTTCCTAGTTGAATAAATTAAACGGGTACAGTAACATTTAATTACTATTTATGCAGTGAAAGGGGTAACCGACAGTGAACCCTATTATGTGTATGTGCATGTAAGACACGTAGTATCAAGAAACCGGTCCAAACGACTATTTATTAACACAAAACTGGTGAGCAAGTCATCAGTATACTCAGACTGGTTATCTGAGCACAGCAGTGATAATTACCCTAATAGATGTACAATATCAAGAAAAATGGTCCAGATGACCTTTTCTCGCTCAGAAACTGACAAAATCTGAACCTGAACACTTAGACTAGTCAGTTAAACAGAAAACAGTGAATAATAGATACACATTGTCAAGTTGATGGCCAAAACGGCCTTAATTTAACATAAAACTGATATATTAATAGTCAGCAGGCTTAATTCAGTCAATCGAGTACAAAATGTGAATTTTTGTTTGAGAGATACGCAGTATCGAGAAAGGGGTCAAGACAACCTTTTCTCAGCCTGAAACTGATATATTTAGACTCAGGATGCTCAAATTAGTTAGTTGAATGCAAAACACGTTTTTCGAGGCGGGGTCACACAGATCCCAAAAACTAGTCTAGATGATCTCAGATGGACATAAAACTGGTAAATTTGAAATCAGTATGTCCAAATTAGCTAGGATAGACTGTGTTTGCAATTTCATGCGAAAACACCTCGTTATGCGTGCACAAGGTCAACACAGTGCAGGCACAACCACAGTACAGGAAATGAGCAGTAAAATAGACTTAGAATGCACTCATAGGCATTACAACCCGACCAGGAATAATCACTATAAGAATCGGATCAAGAAAATTCAATTTCGGCGGAAATCTTGAACACAGTTGAGAATGGGTCGAATACCGAAAGAAAGAAATTAGACTGCGAAGAGAAGCATTGCAAATGAATTTTTCCCCTTAAAAATCATGAGCTGTAGCTATAGAAATCAAAAAAAGAAGGCTATAAAGTAGCCTAAAAGTTGCATTTAAATATTGCCTAGGCTTATGACACATTGAATAAAATATGGAATAGTTTTGTCACATGATCCAACCAAGCATTTAAGGCAATTTGACTCCCTTGTGTGTGCCAGCCCTCCCTCAGTTTTTGAAGGCAACAAACAATAGGTTTTGTCCCTAGACTAGCAAGAAAATTTGGCTAATTAAGAGAGCTTAAGGTTTTCTAAGTTGGATTAACCAAGTCTATATAAAAGGAGCACTAGGTTTTGAGCTCATTTTTGCCTCCCCCTTCTTTTGTGCACCAACTTCCCAAGCCAAAAACACCAACTTTCTCTCCATTTCTCTTCATCAAAGCTAACCACTCTCCCTGCCCAAATCACACCAAAAACTCAACCAAAAACTTAAACAAAAATCAACCACACTCAAGCTTGGTTGGAGCCATTTTTCAAGACCTATTCAAGGTGAGTTGCTAGGATTTTCTCTTGTGTTTTAGTTGGTTTTAGTTTGATATTAAGAAAAGATATTTTAGTGTTTTCTCCTAGCCAAAACCGACCCTCTTTTCCACGAAGGACCACACAGATTTTTGGTCACCCACGCTTGGTCTAGATTGTGCCTGGTTCATAGCACAAAAGGTAAAACCGAAAACCACCTTTTTATGGTTTAGCCATTTTTAAGTTTCGATCAAGGAAATTTATGTGTATTTATTTGAGTAATGGGTTGTAATAATCTTTATTTTGAGCCCTTAGCATTTTATTTTTAAGTTTATATGGTTGTGTGATTGTGGTTTAAGTTTTGTGGATGGATGTGTGAATGGACATTTTTAGGGTCGACTGGGAACCAACTTGTCCTCAGTTTTTAGGCCATGGTTTTGACCATTTTCAAGCATGTTATGATCCGATTTTGGGCTTTGGTAATACACAAAGTTTTAAAAAAATTTCGTTACGGTCGTTTTTGCATCAAATAGCTTTTGGCCAAAAATGAATCTAAGTTAGTTTCTTCGAGTAGTTTTTAACTGAAGCTCAAAACTAGGACTAGAATCCTGAGCCACAGGAACAGTCTCGGGTTTTTATAAAAATGACCAACTTATAGTCTGAACTGGATCTCAGACTTAACATGAAAGTTTTAGATCTCGTCGAAATCTTTTAAATGACCATGCGAATTTTAAAAATTTGACTGTTTCAAGCCCTAAACAGAGTCGTTTTTAAACAAGCATAAAACCGGGATATTTTTCTAAAACTGGGCACGAGTTTAGCCACGGGTTTGAGTGTAGGACCTGTTAGAATTTAATTCAAGCTCCGAGATGAACATGAGAGTTATTCATCTTGTTGAGGACTAAAAGTTTTATGTTTGCCAAATTCACAAATTAAATCGTTTCAAACAAGTTTTAAACAGTTTTCAGTAAAATGGTTCAAGAACCACTTTTAAAAAATGAACACCAAAATATGTTCTTCCCTTTTAAAATGGAAAAACAGTTTTGATAAAACGCCCCCACCTTCCAATGGGGTGATATAGGGATGATTTCAAAGAACATATATTTTCCCTAAAAATTTTTATAAGACTTCTAAAACAATTTTCAAAATAAATAAAATTGTAGAGGTAGCCTGATTGGTTACCACACCAAATACGTGAGTAACCCGGTAGGCTACCTAGTCCACAATGCACGAGGTGACCGGTCGGTTGACTGGTTCGACTGGTTGGTTAACCAGTCAACAATTGAGTTTGAACGAGATAGTGAGGAACGGTGATTGGTTTGTCAGGTAGACAAATTAATCAATCACGAATTAGAAATTAGATACCAAATTCTCAAAATAACAGCAGTTGGGTACCAATAGGCATCGGTACCATACAACAATGAAATTTATAGTCACTAATGATAGTAGTGACCTAAGAGCGACGTTAATTAATTTATTGGGTAAATAAATTAATTAACCATGACTAGAGAATCAAACTCTCCAAAAATAGAGCAAGTTAGTACCGATGGCAATCAGTAACATACGTTAATAGCCGCTTTAGTCACTAACGATATTAGTGACTCAGCAATGAGTATTGATGGAATATGTTATGATGACAGGTAGATGCCTATAATTTGACAAGGGCGAGAGTACAAGTTTTACCTGCAGGTAAGTACAACTTTACCTACAACATGAGCAAAAATGATTTTAAAGTGTTGTTTTTACACTATGTTAATTATGCAAACCATGCACAGTTTTTGCATAGCATGATAGAAGTGTTTATATTTCATAATTATGTAGATTAATGAAAGCATGAGTTAGATGCCATACATCCCTATCACGTAAGATTAGGGGATAGCTTAGTAGAGCATGTGGCCTATGTCATAATCGCAAAATTTTACTGTTTCTAGAAATTTAATATAACTTGTGTACTTTATGATTTTTATGTGAAAAACTATAAAATATATGTTTTAATATTATTTAGAAGGCACAGAGATGTTCAGACAGTGCAGACAAGAGTGTGCTCAGAAACGAGAAATTTTACCGAACCGAAATCAGATGAATTATGCCTTTTCGGTTTTGAAAATTTTGAAAATATACTGTAAACCACTAAAAGACGAAATACTTACTGTATTGATTTTTAGGCAAACAGGAGCGAAATAAGAAAAACCGATCGCGCAGACAGCCTCAGGAACTCATCTACGTGATTTCGGTGCAAAAATCTTCGGTTTGACTTTTGATCAAAAGTTTGGCTCCAAATATATGTAAGAAGTCAAAGATTGAGTGCTTGCCTTTGAAAGGATGTAAGGATACATTCAAATCCAAGGGCTAGGGTTTAAAGTCAAGAAAAATCAATGGTTAAGATGCAAAGTCAACTAGAAAAAGTTAAAGGAAGCTTAAGCAATATTTTAGAGGGTTCTAGGGTTGAAAGGTGGCGGATTTTGGGGCCAAAATCAGATAAAAATTTGGCCATTTTTGTCCAATTGCAAAACAGCCCCTAAAGAGTAGAGAAGTTACATAAAAAGTTTGCTAAAATACCCTTAAATCCTTTGCAATTTGGTCCCTCCTTTTTGGCTGTTTATATGCACGGTTTTAGGCCATTAGAAACTAGAAAAATTTATGGTTTTCAGCCCCCATTGAAGCCTCGCATCCCTCTTAGTAAAAGTTCAAAAATTTCTTCAAGATTTGGCTAAGAAAGAGTGAAAAATTCATCACAAGGTTCAAGTTATCAAGCAAGCAAGGTAATCTTTCATTTTGACATCATTTCTTCTTGTTTTTCATGAAGAAAAACCGTGTATTATGGACTGATTTGAAGTGAGAACAATCAGTTTTTGTTTCATTGATTTATGCTTGAAAGTATGTAAATGGTGAATGATTAAAACAAGTGTGAAATCATGAGTAAGAAAATCAAGTTATATGTGTGTTTTTCCTTCACCAAACCATGGGTTATTAGGGTTTGGAATGATGAAATTTTCATGTTGTTTTGTTTGATTTTGATGTTGAAAATCATGTGGAAATGTGAAGAAAGAAATAGATGAAATGAGATTGAAAAACACAAAATGTTGGTGTTTTTTTTCAATTCAAAACCGTGGGAAAGAAAGGAAGAAAAAAATGAGATTTTGTGTTGATTGTGTATGATAGGTGTGATGTTGATTTTGTGTAGAAAACAAGAAAGAAAAATGTAAATGAAAACAAAATGTTGAGGTTGATTTTCCAAGGAAAATCCATGGGATACTGTGTGAAATTTTGAAGAGTTATGTTAGGGTTTTGTGGTGAAAAATAAATGTGTTGATGTGGAAAACAAATAAGGAAAATTTGAGTTATAAAACAAAAATTTTTGTTTAGGGTTTTTGAGGAAAAACCGTGTATGTTTAGTGGAAAATGAGAAAGTTTTGTTAAGTTATGGTAATGTGTAATTTGAGTATAAAACCGGGCCTAAAAGTGATAAAGAACGGGTTGAAATCCCATTCAAAATGAGCAAGTTTTGTGATGAAATTTTACGTAAAAAGTTTGTAACTTTTACGTAAAATTAGATTTGTGGTATAGTACTTAGCAGGGTAGAATAGGATAAATGGTTTTGAGGCGTTTCCTAAACGCCGGGAACCTAGAATTTCAGCAGAAATGCTGCTGAATTTTTGAGAACGCCCGACGAGAAATTTTGTAAACGAGAGGTAAAAGTAGTGTCGGGAACCGGAAACCCGAGCCCTCTCAGAAACCTAAGCTCGAGAAGAGAATAAGGGACGATTACATAACTTGTAAAATAATCATTTGAGGTCTCAAAAGACTAGAAAAACGAGAAACGACCCTGAGGGTCGGAATAGTACCACCCGAGGGTCGATGAATAGTAACCCAAGCGTTTTGGTAGAAAATATCGTAAAAGCTCGATAAGATCTAAGAAACGTTATTTTAGGATTTTTGGGATCAGAAAATTCAGATAAAACGATAAAATGAGGATTTCTCGATCTATAGTTCCGTCAGGGGCAAAATGGTCATTTTGACTAAAAATTTCAAAAAAGTGATATTAAGGCTTGGAATAGTAGTTTATGCAGTAGAATGATTCCAGAATTAAGAATATGAATCTTAAAATGAATAATTAAGAATTTCAATTAGAAATTTTTATACTTTTTTTATATTTTATATATGAAGTGAATAGTAAAAATAACCGTAATTTATTTCGGTTATAGGAAAGCAACCAAAAGGTGAGTTAAAGAAGCCGGTTGACTTAGGAAAGGAATCTCTAGTAAAATAACGGTAAGTTCAGACATTTATTTGTCTACAGCATGAATTTACTCAGTATGCTTATGTGATATAGATAACAGAAATTTAGTAGTCTGGTACGGTAGGCACACTAACATAAGATATAAAATCTTAAGAAAACTACAGAATAAATTACAAAGAGTTCCAGACCCAGAAGGCAGCATAATTACCACTGGTCTGGAACCACCAGAAATTCAGTAATTAAATCAGTATTGGCGTACTGGCCTCCCACAGAAGTAGAGGTTTCTTAGATTTCAGTTACAGTTACAGTAGGACTCCAAACTGCTGGTGATACATCTCGGGTTTGGACGTCTGATATATTGAGACTGTAGAGGATTGGCCAGTGGGTCGCTCTCTAGAGTCCCTCTCAGTTATGCGCACATTACAGTACGACTAATTCAGGGGCCCAATAGCAGAATTCAGTAACAAATAAATACTTAAGATTTCAAAACAGTCACAATTAAGCATAAAACGTACTAACTGTATGTGTAGCAGCTTAGATCCCAGTTGACGTGAATAGTATCAATCAAAGTCAAACTAACTATTTATGGTCAAAAGTCAAAGTTACTATTCATGTAAATAGTGTTTTTTCATGATTTTGTGTTTTATGTTCCTGCATGTATGTTTGAACTTACTGACCCTATTGCTCACCAGTTTATTCATGTTGCAGGTAAGAAACTTGTACACTAGCAGATAGAGGATGGACGAGGAGCGGGATTGCATCTGCCTCTAGGGCTGGGTGAGGGGAATGGTCCTGCTGCTATTTTTCGCTGAGCAGATTTTGAGTGTTGTTTTGAGAGCAGATTTTGTATGATATTTTGAAAATACATCATGATGTAAATTATGTACAACCAGTATAATAGCAGTATATCCTATGTTTTAAGTTGCTTATATTTTTATAGTTTACAGTCACCAACAGTTTAAAAAAAAAATCCCTCGGCTTTCAGATTAAAAATCATTTTAATTACAAATAGTAATTTAACAAGAACAAGTTACAAGTAGATGCCGGTGACCCATTGAGGTAACGGTCTATCATAGTGGACTTTAGAGCTCTACTATACTAGTACTATAGCCATAATTTAGGGCGGGGCACCACAGCCTGATCAGATAAAGAATTGGGTAATCGAATTAACGTATCGGTATAACGGGCGCAAGGCCCACAATATATATATCGGGCACAAGGCCCACAACTATTATAGGGTGCAAGGCCCACAATATGTATATAAATATAACAGGCGCAAGGCCCACGAGCGCAAGGCTCACTATGCCCTTTCAAATAAGAAAAGCTAATGGATAATGAAGCATAATATGAGCATAATCGATTCATGCATTGTTCACGATGTGCCTTAGCTATAGTTATAGCATGCTTCTAGCTATAGTAGATATGCATTCAGTTACATGATGTTTTCTCTTATGCATTCACTATGTGATGTTTCAATGATGTATTCAGTTATGTGTGATGCTTTGGTTTTGCATCTAGTATGTGGAATGATTAAGTGTATGGTACATGTTGGTACATGACATGCTTATATGTTTTAAGTACGTATTATAATTAAAACATATTTTGCAGATGACATGTTGTACTTACTAGGCATAAAGCTCACAGTGTGTGTTCATGCTGTAGGTAAGTGACCTATTGCTTAGACCATGTTGGATGGTGATGGCGGCAGAGGTGGATGTGAGGGTGAGATTGTGGATACCACTGCAAGTTTTAACTTCCGCACAGTATTAAGCAAACATTATATTTTGAGTAGTAATCAGTTAAGCGATTTCATAAGTATGTATGTAAGATTAAACTTCAGTTGTTTAAACCTTTGTATTTGTAAAGTATATGTACGCACGTGAATAGTAGAACGTACGTATGTATCAAAAGTAAAGAAAACTAAAAAAATATATTCCTAAAATTATAGTATTAAGTAAGTAAGTTTAAGTATCAGTAGTAGTTTTAGGTGACGGTCCGGACCACTCAGGGCACGGATTGTCATAAATTATATGATTGTAAAGAAACAAAACAGTATGAATGTAAAGAGTATGTATAAAGTATTATAAGGATCAAGAACAGATGTATTATTTTTAAATTATATATAAGTATGAAAAAAAAATCTTTAGTTTTCGAACATAAATTATTAAATTAAAAAGTGAGTTTTTAAACACATTTCCACAAGTCATAAAATGAGATTACGATACGTAAGAATGAGAAGAAAAGAAAACAGTCAACGGCCTGGGTGAGCTGGGTCGCCGACATGACAAGTCTTCTCGAACTTGGATTGGCTCATACTTAAGGATATGTGAAGGATCTGATATGTACTTCCTCAGTATCGATACGTGGAAAACATTATGCACTGAGGACAATTTAGGTGGTAGCGCTAACTTGTAGCTACTTTTCCTACTCGACTGATGATTGGAAAAGGTTTGACATATCGTGGACTCAACTTCCCTTTTTTTCTGAAGCACATAGCACCTTTCATCGATGTAACCTTTAGAAATACAAAGTCTCCCTTCTCAAATTCCAGGGGTCTTTGTTGCTTGTTTGTAAAACTCTTTTGACGACTTTATGCCGTTTTCATCCTTTGCTATATCTTCTTAACTACATCGATTATCTCTTGGATGAACTCAGTCTTGTGTAGCTCCTTTTCCCTTAGATAATACCAATAAATAAGAGATCTACACTATCATCCATATAGTGCATCGTATAAAGCCATTCCAATAGAAGTTTGGAAGTTGTTATTGTAAGAGAACTCTATTAGCAGTAGCTTTTTATTCCACCTCCCTTAAAATCCAGTGCACATGCACGAAACATGTCTTCCAATGTTTAAACGGTGTGCTCTGATTGTCCACTAGTCTGAGGATGAAATGCTATGCTAAACCTCAGTTCTGAGCCCATAGCTTCTTGTACACTCTTCCAAAAATTTGATGTGAACCAACTGTCATGATCTGACACTATCATTGTCGACACTATATACAACCTCCCAATGTTGGAGATGTATAGCTCTGCCAGCTTTTCTAGCGTGTATGTCATCTTTATGGGTATAAAATGGGTTGATTTCATCAGTCTGTCTGCCACTACCCATATCGCATCGTATCTTTCATTAGTCTTAGGTAATCCAACCACAAAGTCTATAGTCACTTTTTCCCACTTCCATTCTAGAATTTCTAGTGGCTGTACTCGCCTGCTGGTCTTTGATGTAGGAAAATAAATCTGTAAAAACGTATCAGAGTGGCGCAGCGGAACAATAAAAATTTTTAGATCGATAAATATCTCATGATGCCATATACAATAAACCAACAACAATTAAAACTCATACCTCAAGGACGCCAATCTTGCAGGAGGAGAATGACCGGAGGCTTCAACCAACTAGCCTTCTCTACTATTCTCCAATTCCCGAATGGCTGAGTGTGTGGGCACTCTGAACCTTGATCGGTATGCTAGCACTGTTGGTCTTCTTCTGACCACCCAGATCTCTAAAGAACTTTATTGTCACGATGAGCTGTGCAACAATAAGCCTGCTCACCTGAGAGTCTGTGGTCTAAGAGAACTTGAGTGGCAGGACCTCTATTTATAGACCTGCATGAGGTGATTCTCTGAATTTGAATTAGATTAGGAAAATATATTTTTTCTTATCCATAACCAAAAAATCTGAATTTTCCAAGGGAGAATCTCCACAATAAAATTCGGTTTTCTTAGGATAAATCCAATCCAAATCTAAACAAGATTTTAACTAGAATTTTATCTCCCTTTTTCAACCAAAAAATCTGAAATTTCTAAGGAGATTTTTCCTCCAATAATTCGGCCACTTTTATGATAAGGGAGAATCAAAATTCCACTAGAATTTTCAAGCTTGAATCTTATCTCAACCTTATCCAAAAATAACCGAATTTCCTAGGAGATTTTCTACCTAATTTCGGCCACTTTTCAGGGAAGGAGAGAATCCAAATTCAACTAGGATTGAAGCTTGAATTTTTCCTTGAACCTTATCCACAAAAACCGAAATTCCATTGAGGATTATCCTCAAAAATTTCATCCACCTTTGTTAGGATTTAGATTCAAAATTCAAGTAGGATTCTAACAAGATTATCCTCTCCAAATCCAACTCAAATTCGAATTTCAAACCTTGTGGATTTTCCACAACAAATTCGAATCCTACTTGGACTGTGATTCAAAATTTGAATTTCAAATTTCAAATTCAAATTTCAAATTTCAAATTTCAAATTTAAATTTCAAATTCAAATTTCAAATTCGAATTTCAAATTCAAATTTCAAATTCAAATTTCAAATTCAAAATTCAAATTTCAAAATTTCAAATTTCAAATTTCAAATTTCAAAATTCAAATTTCAAATTCCATAAAACGGTTGTGCTTCAAATTCTTGTTCTCATGGATAATTTTCTACAACTCCAATCCAATCTCAAATAAAATCATGGCAACTTTATTTGGAGTTCGAATAATTGTGTACTCTATTATCCAAAACAAAATCTGAATCCAACCGGAGAGAATCTTGTCTACCATCCTAATCCTGTGTCATCACCATCCATGCATAATAAACTAGCCAATAGCATACACAAATCAATTTGCCAAACGTTAAGGAATTATGTAGAGCTAGTAGAGGGACTGATTGGACATATATAATTGGGCTCCCGTGATTCCATATGATCATCATTCTGTACCAAACAACTCAATCATATGATCACTAATTTCAGAGTCACACCACTATAAACCTGAAACTGAACTCCCAATTATATACCGTATTACGTAAGCCTGTGACGAGCTACTATCCAATGACCTTGTCATATATGCAAAACCCTCATATGATATCCATGATCAGCCTTAGGTCAAAGTCCGTTTAATCCTACTGATCAGGCTATCTTAGAGTTCCATTATACTACCGAATTAAGAAAATGATTATTCACCATCTGTGAATAAGAAGTCATCCACCCAGCAGACGACCCAAGGCCTTGTCCATTTTCACATTCAGTATAATGCCTTTAAGAGGATACCTTTAACTCCTCAGAGCTATGATTCCAATATCTGCAAACAAACCCTTCATCGTATATAAGTCATGCACCCAACAAACCGGTCTATAAGCTTACTACCTCTGAGACGCTTTAGCCATTGGAACATCAAAGTACACAAGTCATATACATGAAGTAGTTCATTTACGCAGGATTAAGGTTATTGCACAATGAACATCAAAAGCAGATTGATCCACTCATAGCGGACTACGTAGATCAATCACGCTTTAGTCCCGGTCTATTATGTCACCACCATGTAACATATCTATGTCTCTACTTGGGAGTCCAGCTCCAGACAGTCAAGACAAACCGTCCCCTCTAAGGCTTTAGACAACATATTAGTCTTAACATGAGTTAGATGCTCGGTCTAACCCCATAGACTACAGACCATAGTTTAGACTGCTAAATTTAGAACATTGTCTTCTCGCATACAAAAGTCCATTGCATGCAACGTTCTAACAGTTTTAACACAAGCAGTCAGTGAGCCATATTTGCTTACATTTACTTTAACATGTAAATAAGACGAGGACAGATAGCAATGTAATGAATAAGCTCTATGTATAATTTTATTATCCAGTTCAAAATGAATACATCAAAATGTCTCTTATACTTAGGGCATTTCCTAACAATCTCCCACTTGCCCTAAGCCAGCAGATGTGCCATGTTACGCATCCCCATCGCCTCTACATGCCTCTCAAAGCTTCTAGCCACCAAAGTCTTAGTAAAGGGATCAACGATGTTGTCCTCGGACGCGATCTTACATACATCCACTTGTCCTGTCTCCACATGCCCTCTAATGTCAACTTCCTCAAATCCTTACAAGTCTGGAAGTCTGAGTCTATGTATCCTATGGGTGTTAGGTCCCCTCCAGAATACACCAGCATATAATCCCTCGTTCTCTTAAGATACTTGAGTATATGCTTTACGGCTTGCCAGTGCGTGGTTCCAGGATTCGCTTGATATCGACTCACCATACCTACTGCAAAACATATGTCCGGGCGAGTGCAAAGCATAGCGTACATAAGGCTACCCACAGCGGATGCATAAGAGACCTTACTCATACGCTCTCTTTCTTCCGATGTCTTGGGACAGTCATCCAATGAAAGAGTTAGACCGGCAATAGAAGGTTGCGAACCTTTCTTTGCCACTTGCATTGCATATTTGTCAATTATTTTATCTATGTAGGAAGCTTGGGATAATGCTATCATTTTGTTCTTTCGATCTCTGAAAAGATGAATGCCTAGAACATAATTAGCTTCTCCCAAGTCCTTCATGTCAAACTATTGGTGTAACCAAAGCTTGACCGATGATAAGTTCCCTACATCATTTCCAATGAGTAGTATATCATCGACATAGAGTATCAGAAAGACCACTTTTCCATCCTTAATACGTTTATAAACACAGGGTTCATCAACGTTCTGCTCAAAACCAAATGTCTTAATCGCTTGATCAAACCTCTGGTTCCATGAGCGGGATGCCTGCTTTAATCCATAAATGGATCTAAGCAACTTGCAGACTTTCCTTTCTTGGCCTTTCGCTATGAACCCTTCGGGCTGTATCATATAGATACACTCTTCAAGATGACCATTCAAGAATACCGTCTTGACATCCATTTGCCAGATCTCGTAATCGAGAGCCGCAGCAATGGACAGAAGAATACGGATAGACTTCAGCATAGCAACAGGCGAAAAGGTTTCCTCGTAATCGATTCCAGCCTTTTGCATGTATCCCTTTGCAACCAGTCTAGCTTTGAAAGTTTCCAATCTCCCTTCCGCATCCTTCTTTCTTTTGTAGACCCATTTGCATCCAATGGGTTTTATCCCATCCGGCAAATCTACAAGTTCCCAAACAGAGTTGGATTTCATAGAATCCATCTCATTGTTCATAGCCTGTTTCCAAGATTTAGAATCAACATCATTTACAGCTTCATCATAAGTGACCGGATCTTCCTCATGCTCATGAGCCTCGGCCTGGTATACCTCAGCATCATACATGAAGAAATTAGGTTTCTTCGAAACCCTCCCACTACGACGAGGCACCCTAAATTGTTGATCGTCTGCAGGTCTTTCATTGGAACTCGGACTTGCGTCCAAGACCGAAATCTGTGGAGCAGTTCTTTCACCCGATAACTCCTCTAGCACCACTTTGCTTCGAGGCTTAAAGTCATTCATGTGACTTTCCTCCAAGAATGTCGCATGGGTTGAGACAATGACTTTTTGTTCCTTCGGGTTATAGAACAGACCTCCTTTAGTTCCTTTTGGATACCCTACAAACATGCACAATTCTGATCTTGGTTCCAACTTTTTCACATCCCCATCCAGTACATGTGCTGGGTAGCCCCATATTCTCATATGTCCAAGGGAGGGCTTCCTGCCACGCCACAATTCATACGGAGTTCTGGGAATTGATTTGCTCAGAACCTGGTTCAGAATATAGCATGCCGTTTGTAAAGCATATCCCCAAAATGATAATGGCAGCGTTGAATAACTCATCATGGACTGTACCATATCCAACAAGGTCCTGTTTCTCCTTTCAGCTACACCATTCTGTTGTGGAGTACCAGGTGCAGTCAATTGGGATAAAATCCCATTCTCTACAAGATTTCCTAGAAATTCATTGGAGAGATATTCGCCACCTCGATCAGATCGAAGTGTCTTTATGGATTTATCTAATTGCTTTTCTACTTCCGCACGATACTCTTTGAACTTGTCAAAGGTTTCGCTCTTGCGGTGCATCAGATACACATATCCATACCTCGAGTAATCATCTATTAAAGAGACATAATACTCGAACCCTCCTCGTGTTGTGACGTTCATGGGGCCACATACGTCAGTGTGCACAATTTCTAAGAGCTCCTGAGCCCTTGTACCCTTAGCTCCAAAAGACCTCTTAGTCATTTTACCTTCTAGACAAGACTCACATTGGGGAAGTCGTACCTGCCCAGAGATTCTACAGGACCGTCTTTCACCAATCTTTGAATCCTATCCTGATTAATATGACCAAGTCTTAAATGCCAAAGATACGCCTTGTTAGAGTGAGAAACTTTCAACCTTTTAGGGTTATCAATTAATTCAGTATCAAACAGTGAGTACATCTTTGGTTTGATCAAATATAGGTTTCCATCCATCCATCCAGAATGGATAAAAGACTTATTTCTACGAATATCAACTCTTTTACTAAAAGAAACTGAATAAGAACCCTTTATTAAACAAGCTACCGATATAAGGTTCCTCCTAAAATTAGGAACATAAAAACAGTCTTTTAATAAAATAAGCCTAAATTGATCAAAATAAAGATAAACATCTCCCACTACTTCAGCCACCACAAAGCTACCATCTCCAGTCTGCAACAAGAGGCTCCTATCATATAGACTTCTCGTTTCCATGAACCCCTGCATAGAAACACAAACATGATTAGTGGCGCCCGAATCAATGACCCAAGTATCTTTCGATTCTTCCACCAAACACGCTTCCAAGTAATGAAGTTCCTTACCTTCCTTGCCCTTGGCGGCTAGGAATTCCCGGCAAGCCTTCTTGAAGTGACCTACCTTCCCACAATGGAAGCATTTGGACTTTTTAGGGTCCTTTGGCTTCTTGTTCTTCTTCTTCTTCTTCCCGTTCGAGACAGGAGGATTAGAAGAACTAGAAGTCACTTGCTTCTTATTTGGCCTCTTCCTCTTCCGTGAGGGATTGGAAGATTCCGCCAAATTGGCCTCTCCTTTAGGTCGGACCACATCCTCATCCCTGATCATCTGCTAATAAACCTGTAGTTGCTTCATGAGCTCGGTTAGTCCTAACTCCTTTGTCGCCAGATTGTATGCGACCTTAAACCCCACAAAATCTTTAGACAGAGTCTTGAACACCATCTCGATCTGGGTGTTATAGTCCAACTCAGCACCATTCTCGGTAGCCTCAGCGAAGAATCCCATTAGAGTGATCATATGGGCCTTCACCGGAGTACCCACCTTTTGCTTAGAGTTCATAATGCTGTTGATAGCGAACTGTCGAGCCAATTTTTCTTGGGCTCCGAACATGTCCTCCAGATTTTCCATGATCTCCCCAGCAATTTGATAAGTCTCATGCTGCTTTTGTAAAGCACTCGTCATGCTAGCAAAGATGTAACATCGAGCTATCTCATTGGATTCTCTCCAACGATTATAGGCAACCAGGACCTCCTCAAGTGGTGTGTCAGGTTTGGCCCAGGTGGGCATAGTTCGTCCAGCACGAACTTGTGTCTCTCGCAGCTGAGAACTATTAATAGATTTCTTTTCCAATCTTTATAATTGTCGCAATTTAACTTATTTTCAGTAAGTATTGAAATGAGGGGTGTCGGTGACATTTTAAACTGAAATAAAATTATACTAGACATCATTACAAAGCCGAAGCAAATATACAGATAATTTAGCAAATAAAACATACAAGTATGTTCCTACATGAAACTTGAAAAACATGTAGCATTGCAATGGTAATTCTCAGCACCTATTGCCCCAAGCCACCGAGGGGTGGTCATGAGAACAAATAGCCGGAACATGGACCTCGTCCAATTAATATATGTTGCCTTAAATCCTCCAAGGTTAAGACATATATTAATAACCGCTTATTTGGCCACCAGTTTAGTTAACAGAGCTTCTCGGGAAGGTTAATAACTAAACGAGTCTTGAGTGTATAACCATTGTTTACGTAGCCCGATCCATGTCTTACCAAGCCACCGAGGGGTGGTCATGAATAGGATCGCACTCGAACACGTTTTCCACATAGGAGATCCAATCTAGTATATCGGCGGCGGTAAACACCTACCGAGGAGTGTGGTCAGGGCAGAACTGACGCGAGGCGTTACCATACTTTCACATATGGATCAACAATGGAGGTCGTGGGTTTTGTTTGAAACCCTCTCCCACTCAATATTTTGAAAAACATGCAAGTTTTGACAAATTATGTATGATCAATATAGTATGAGCGGCACTCACCTATTCTATATGACATGTTATCAAATATGCATATAAAACATCCATCAATACATATTTATACATCCATGACATATCACAGAAAAAATAATTGACAGAATAACCAAGCTATAGTTCCATTCTAGAACAAAGAAAATAAAGATTACAAAATTCCATCCAAAGCATTCTTTGGGTCTTGAATTCTGTTCCATCTTCTTGTATCCATCTTTATGTAGCCTCTCCATTTATTTCTTATCCCAAGATTTATTTAAAATTTAAATATCCAAAAATTTAAATTTCAAATTCAAATTCCAAATTCGAATTTCAAATTTAAATTTCAAATTTAAATTTTAAACAATTTTAAACATCATGTGTAATAATATCTAATTTCAAAAAATTTGAAATTTTTAATTACATATTTTTTAAACATGATTTAAAATTAAATCTCAAATTTAAAAATCAAAATTTTCTGACAGAATAACCGTGGGCAGCCACCAACCCCGAAGAGGCTGGCAACACACGGCCGCCCCCATGTGCAGCCCTGCCGGGCTGCAGGCCAAGCCTGCAGCACCGGGATGCACGCCCAGGCTGGGCACAGTACCCTGCAGGCTGCACGCCCAGGCTGCGGCCAGCCTTGGGCAGGCCACGGCCACCCCTGGCTGCAGGCCAAGCCTGCGGCCGTGGGTGGTGTGGGCCTGCACAGGGGCTGCCGCAGCCCCATCCTGCCCGAGGGCAGGGGCTGCAGCCCCACCAAGGCCCGTTGGCCTATCCCGAGGGGTCATGTCTCGATTTTCGTGCCATATTCCAATTTACCTATTAGGATCTCCAAAAATTAATTTGAATCCCAATTAAATTGAAATTTTCCACACAATCAAAATTTCAACCTTTAAATCAAATTTAACTTTTGGGAAAAATAAATTATGGTCTTCAGTCTTCAATCTCCTCCAAGAATAATTACATAAAAATTCCTAAACTGTTTCCGGTGTTCACAAATTCTAACCATAAAAATTCTAAGAGACAAAAAATTAAAATCCATGGGAAAATTACAGTGTTAATAAACTGCTCCCATGGTTACATAAAAATTCCTAGATGCAATTTTTCTAAATTCTAAGGAACCATAACCGGTATAAACAAGCATGCTTATAATAATTCAGAAAATTAAAATAACCACATACTTTATACATAATCCATGATAACAACATAAAGGAACCCTAGAATGCCACTCTCTAAATATCAAATCCATACATAAAAAAGACTAAGTAATTGTCTAATTTATGTACATGGCATAGTCATGAGATGGCTCTGATACCAATTGTAGGAAAATAAATCGGTAAAAACGTATCAGAGTGGCGCAGCGGAACAATAAAAATTTTTAGATCGTTAAATATCTCATGATGCTATATACAATAAACCAACAACAATTAAAACTCATACCTCAAGGACGCCAATCTTGCAGGAGGAGAATGATCGAAGGCTTCAACCAACTAGCCTTCTCTACTATTCTCCAATTCCCGAATGGCTGAGTGTGTGGGCACTCTGAACCTCGATCGGTATGCTAGCACTGCTAGTCTTCTTCCGACCACCTAGATCTCTAAAGAACTTTATTGTCACGATGAGCTGTGCTACAATAAGCCTGCTCACCTGAGAGTCTGTGGTCTAAGAGAACTTGAGTGGCAGGACCTCTATTTATAGACCTGCATGAGGTGATTCTCTGAATTTGAATTGGATTAGGAAAAGATATATTCTCTTATCCATAACCAAAAAATCCGAATTTTCCAAGGGAGAATCTCCACAATAAAATTCAGTTTTCTTAGGATAAATCCAATCCAAATCTAAACAAGATTTTAACTAGAATTTTATCTCCCTTTTTCAACCAAAAAATCTGAAATTTCTAAGGTGATTTTTCCTCCAATAATTTAGCCACTTTTAGGATAAGGGAGAATCAAAATTCCACTAGCATTTTCAAGCTTGAATCTTCTCTCAACCTTATCCAAAAATAACCGAATTTCCTAGGAGATTTTCTCCCTAATTTCGGCCACTTTTCAGGGAAGGAGAGAATCCAAATTCAACTAGGATTGAAGCTTGAATTTTTCCTTGAACCTTATCCATAAAAACCGAAATTCCATTGAGGATTATCCTCAAAAATTTCGTCCACATTTGTTGGGATTTAGATTCAAAATTCAAGTAGGATTCTAACAAGATTATCCTCTCCAAATCTAACTCAAATTCGAATTTCAAACCTTGTGGATTTTTCACAACAAATTCGAATCCTACTTGGACTGTGATTCAAAATTTGAATTTCAAATTTCAAATTCAAATTTCAAATTCAAATTTCAAATTTCAAATTTCAAATTTAAATTTCAAATTCAAATTTCAAATTTCAAAATTCAAATTTCAAATTCCACAAAACGGTTGTGCTTCAAATTCTTGTTCTCATGGATAATTTTCTACAACTCCAATCCAATCTCAAATAAAATCATGGCAACTTTATTTGGAGTTCGAATAATTGTGTACTCTATTATCCAAAACAAAATCTGAATCCAACCGGAGCGAATCTTGTCTACCATCCTAATCCTGTGTCATCACCATCCATGCATAATAAACTAGCCAATAGCATACACAAATCAATTTGCCAAACGTTAAGGAATTATGTAGAGCTAGTAGAGGGACTGATTGGACATATATAATCAGGCTCCCGTGATTCCATTAGGTCAAAGTCCGTTTAATCCTATTGATCAGGCTATCTTAAAGTTCCATTATACTACCGAATTAAGAAAATGATTATTCACCATCTGTGAATAAGAAGTCATCCGCCCAGTAGACGACCCAAGGCCTTGTCCATTTTCACATTCAGTATAATGCCTTTAAGAGGATACCTTTAACTCCTCAGAGCTATGATTCCAATATCTGCAAATAAACCCTTCATCGTATACAAGTCATGCACCCAACGAACCGGTCTATAAGCTTACTACCTCTGAGACGCTTTAGCCATTGGAACATCAAAGTACACAAGTCATATACATGAAGTAGTTCATTTACGCAGGATTAGCATTATTGCACAATGAACGTCAAAAGCAGATTGATCCACTCATAGTGGACTACGTAGATCAATCACGCTTTAGTCCCGGTCTAATATGTCACCACCAAGTAACATATCTATGTCTCTACTTAGGAGTCCAGCTCCAGACAGTCAAGACAAACCGTCCCCTCTAAGGCTTTAGACAACATAATAGTCTTAACATGAGTTAGATGCTCGGTCTAACCCCATAGACTACAGACCATAGTTTAGACTGCTAACTTTAGAACATTGTCTTCTCGCATACAAAAGTCCATTGCATGCAACGTTCTAACAGTTTTAACACAAGCAGTCAGTGAGCCGTATTTGCTTACATTTACTTTAATATGTAAATAAGACGAGGACAGATAGCAATGTAATGAATAACCTCTATGTATAATTTTATTATCCAGTTCAAAATGAATACATCAAAATGTCTCTTATACTTAGGGCATTTCCTAACATTTGATGCTCTACCTTGACCCTTTAACACGTCAAACAATGACTGACATATTTAACTATGTCATTTTTCATGTTTCTCCACTAGAATTATTGCTCCAAATCTTGATACATCTTGGTGCTACCAGGATATACTGAATAAGGGGTATCATGAGTCTCTGTTAGGATTCTTTTCTGCAATTCCTCATTGTCAGGTACACAGATGCTTCCTTGGAACTGTAATACCCCATCTTTAGTGAGGTGGGACTTAGACTTTTCGTTCTGGGAGGCTTCATCCTTAAGCTTTCCAAGATTGACATCTCGCTCCTGGGCCTCCTTAATTTCCTCAAAAAGCATTGGCTTAAGTTGCATAGCAGCCAATTTCCTGAAATCAATTTTATTCCTAGTGAGGCAATCTCGTGTTAAAGCAGTTGGCAGTTTATCGATGGTTACCCGCTCTAGCATTATAGACTTACAACTTAACGCATCTGCCACTCTATTCGCTTTGCCGAGATGATACAAGATCTCACAGTCGTAATCTTTAACCAACTCAAGCCATCTCTTTTGTCTCATGTTAAGTTCTTTCTAAATGAAAAATACTTTAAGCTCTGGTGGTTAGTGAAGATTCTGCATCGAACTCCATATAAATAGTGCCGCTGTATCTTGAGAGCAAATACAACGACTGCTAACTCTAGATCATGGGTCGAGTAGTTTTTCTCATGTCCTTGAGTTGTCTATAAGCGTACGCTATTACCTTTTCATCTTGCATCAAGACAGCTCCTAATTCCATTCTAGAGGCATCACTATAGATGTCAAACTCTCCCTTATCCTTTGGGATTGTAAGAACTGGGGCACTTGTTAACTGCCTATTCAATTCTAGAAAATTTTCCTTACATGTGCTTGTCCATTCAAACTTCTTCTCCTTATGTGTAACTGCAGTGAGAGGGGCAGCTAACCTTGCAAATTCTTCTACAGACCTATGGTAGAATCCTGCTAATCCCAGGAAACTCTGTATCTCAGTGATGTTCTTCGGAGCAGACCATTTGCTAACTGCCTATACTTTCACAGGGTCTACCAAAATCCCATCTTTGGAGATGATATGTCCTAGGAAATAAACTTTGTCCAACCAGAATTCACATTTTAAAAATTTGGCATGCCGTTGATGCTCCTTTAGAGTGGTAACGCAATTCGGAGATGCTCTTCATGATCCTTTCAATCCTTTGAGTAAATAAGGATGTCATCAATGAACACAATGATAAATTTGTCCAAATATTCCTTAAATACTTAATTCATCATATCCATAAAAGTAGCTGGTGCGTTCGTTAGTTCGAAAGGCATGATAAGAAACTCGTAGTGTCTATATCGCGTCAACCTTTAGTTGATGGTAACCAGATCGAAGGTCTATCTTATAGAAGATTGCAGCTCCTTTGAGTTGGTCAAATAAATCGTCGATCCCCAGCAACGGATACTTGTTCTTAATCGTGACTTTATTGAGCTCCTAATAGTCAATGCACATTTGGAGCATTCCATCCTTCTTTTTCATGAAGAGAACTGGGGCTCCCCATGGTGAAAAGCTGGGTCGAACAAATCCTTTCTCCAATAATTCTTTCGATTGGGCTTATAACTCTTTAAGCTCTATAGGGGCCATCCTATACGGAGCTTTTGATATCGGAGATGTACCAACCAGCAAGTCGATCTCGAAAGTGATCTCTCAATCAAGAAGAAGTCCTGGTGATTCTTCCGGGAACACCTCTAGGAATTCGTTAACCACAGGTACATCATTTGGTTGTAGCTCTTGTGACAACCGGGAAATTCAGGTAATTCTCGGAAGAAAATGTACAAATGTATGTATATAACAATTTGTACTATTTAAAGAGTGAAATAAATATATTTATATTGTTCAGAATATATTAAAATGTTCGAACAATACTGACGAGTAAAAATTCAGTGTTAGGAAAATTCATTAAGTTGAAACGGGTGAAACGGTGCCAAAACCGGCATTGAAAACCCTAACCGGGGCAATCAAAGATGGAAAACTTCGGGGATTAATTTTAATCAAACAGAAGCAGTTTAAATTGATCTGACTGCACAGGAGACCTCAGGAACACGCCGAGACGCTTTCAGGAAAATTTCGGCTCGAACCGGTATTGGTCAAAAAGTAGTCGAATTAATGTGAATAGTGAAAGTCAAAGTCAACTTTTGCTTTAGCATTTATGACATCATAAATCCATTTAATAAATAGAAGGAAAATGGTGGTTGGTAGCATTAATGGCCATGATTAAGTTGTCTTTTTGATCTAAAGGCCAAGATTTGGCCAAAATTCACCATTTTAATTTTTGGAAAAATATGGAAAGAATTAGGGTGAAATGTGTTGAGTTTTGATTGGTGGAAAGCCAAATTAATTGGCCTTTTAGTTGCTTAAGTCGGCAACTTTAGTGAATAAAGTGGCCGAAACATATTTCAAGCCAAAACCAAAGAAAAAAATTTCTAAGTCATTTTCATGGTGGAGCCGTGAGTAACCCAAGAGTAACCAAGCTATTTCTTCCATCTTTCTTCACAAAATTGGTGTCAAACCTTTCATTGAAGCCTAAGCAAGCAAGTGAACAAGGTAACTCTCTTTGGATTGAATTTTTTTCTTGATTTTTCTTCAAGAAATCCGTGTGATGAATAGTAGAAAAGATGGAAAAATTTTTGGTTGTTTTCATTTATTTGGTGCTTGGATTTTGTTAAGGGTGTAATTAGGAAGAAAACCATGTATTTGGTTTAAAGAAAAACCAAATTTTGGTTTAAAGAAAAACCAAATTTTGGTTGGTTTTCCAAGGGTAAAACCGTGGGTTACCAAGAGTAATCAATGAGAAATTTTTATGGTATAAGTGTTAACATGTTTTAAATTACATTTTGGTTAAGTATAAAGCATGATTTGCATTATGGAAAGCTTGGAAAAAAATTTTGGTGTGGACTTACCTAATGTGGCCGTGGGTTACTTAGGGTTTGGTGGAAAATTTTGCATGGTTTATTTGATATTTGGATGATTTAAATCATGCATTTTATAATGTAAATGATGGAATTGTGATTGAAAGTAAGAAAAGAAATTTTGGAGTATGTTTTTCTTAATTGGCCGTGGGTTATGTGAGGTTAAAAACCCTAGGAATTGTGTTGAAAAATGCAATGAAATTGGCTTGAAAATGTGTTAGAAAATGACATTTGAATAGCCTAAAAATTGGTGGAAAATTTGAGAAATTTTGGTTAGGTTTTGATTGTCAAAACCGTGGCCAAAAACTAAGGATAAAAATGATAGAAATTTATGTAATGTGGTTTAAAATGAGAAATGAATTTTGTGAGCTTTTATGTAAAAGTTTGGAAAACTTTTACATAAAATAGGCTTGTGGTATAGTACGTGGCAGGTACATATGGTTCGAGGCGTACCCAACGCCGGTAGCCTTAAAATTACGCCGAAATGCTGCCGAAATTTCGAAAACAGCATTTGAGGTAAAATGGGAATTAAAAATAAAAGTTTAGGGTCGGGTCGGAAACCCGAGTCCCTAACGGAAAATTTGATAAGGAAAACCTAAGGGGTGGTTCGTGAATACTAACCCGTCCCCTAAAAATGTAAAACGTGAGTGAAACTGAAAAACCGACCCCGAGGGGGGGGCGTTTTTGGAAACGAAATAAAGGTCCGAGTCAGGTACGGAAAATCCAAGCCTCGGAGACCTAGATCGAGAATGTCTAGATGAACGTTTTAAATACTAGTGAAACGTCAATTTGAGGATCCGAAACGATAGAAAATCACTAAACCGATGTAAGGGTCGGAATAGTGCTTCCCGAGGGTCGGGAAAGTGAAAAGTGAAAATAAAATAGAAACGAACCCGGTAACGATTAGAAAAGAGTCAGAAAAGTTCTTGAGAGCCAAAAATGCAGTCTGGATCGGGAAAATTTCCGTCAGGGGAAAAATCGTAATTTTACCAAAATATAGGGGTAAAATCGTAATTTTACTAAAATATAGGGGCAAAATCGTAATTTTGTAAAAGTTGAGAAAAATGGGGAAAATGATAAATAAAGCCTAAAAAAAGTTATAAATAGGTTTTATTTAAGCTTTTAAGTGAAAAATAAAAGCTATAAATGGAAATAAAATTAACAGACAAGGTTTTGTCTGTAGGATCCAAAAATCGACCTACAAAGAAGGCGATCAAAGATCCAAGAGAGAAAAAGGAAAGAGACTGATAAGGTAAGTTCAGACATTTACCTGTCTGCAACATATAGCATTATTGTTGCTAACTTTGATGTACTAACTATAAGTTAAGTACATATGTGCTATGGGCACTATTATAGAATAGAGAGAGAGAGACGTAATGTGCTACAGGCACTATTGAGAATAGACACATTGTTAATTGTGCTTCGGGCACTAGAGTGAGGTTAATGAAACTCACTCACCTAAAATTAAAATGTGAACCATTCCTAACCACTGGACAATGTGAAGTCACCGGGTTAGAATTTTAAAAAGTCGGTAATGAAACCACTTTCTGGCATACCAGCCTTCCGTACAGGGAGGTATTATTTGCCTTCGGGGCTATGAGATTAAGGCTGTGGAGTCAGCACTGATGTACCGCTCCCAGTCATGTACTATTTTGCCTTCGGGGCTATGAGATTAAGGCTGTGGAGGTCAGCACTAATGTACCGCTCCCAGTCATGCGCACTTAAATGGTACTGCCAACCTGAGCTCAAAACCAGAACATAAGCAAAGATAATTACCTAAAACTGAAACTATGCCATAATTGAGCATAAGACAGTTTAGTGAGTGGACTAACATCGCGGTGGATGTACTGTTGTGACACTGTGTTGTGGTCAAAGTTACTATTCACGTATGAATAGTGGTCAACGGTACTATTTATGATGAATAGTACTATTCATAGAAATTTTATTTCTTGCATGTTTGAACTTACTGAGCTTGTAGCTCACCATTTTTGCTAATGTTGCAGGTAAGCGACCAGCTCAGTAGCTTGTTTGACTGGATGCGGACGGGATGGCGCGTGTCAAATGGGATAACTGGGCGAGGGATATGGTCCTACCAGAGTCTTTCCGCTGAGCGATAAGAGAAAGGAAAAAGAAACAGTCTTTTGTAATAATATATATTTTATGAAAGTACTGTATTATTTAAATTACTTTGTACTTACCAACAAAGTAAATAGTGAGAAATGTTTTACATGATGTAAAAAAAAATAAAAAATTTCCCCAAAAAACGTCATGATTTACTGAGAGAGAGATTAACCGGCGACCCATGAGAGTACAATCTATCGCAGTTAGCGATAAAGCTTAACCGTAATAGTATTGTATGATCTCTACGAGGGGCGGGCCGCCACAGCTCTGGCTCTGGATTCATGTCAGTGATGTAAGCTAAATATCCAGTGCATCCACTAGATATCAGCTTCCTCGCCCTCATGGAGCTTATCATCATGTCAGATAGCCTCGGAGTATACTCCATACACTCAAACTGGTCCTCTCCTTCGGATTGGAACACCACTTTTTGCCGTTGGTAATCAATCGTTGTGCGATACTTTCCAAGGAAGTCCATTCCAAGGATAACATCGTAGCCAATGAGCCCTAATATGACCAAATCGGTATACAACTCTTGTTTGGCAACAATTACTAGTACATTACGTAGCCAGTAATCGGACAACAATACTTCACCAGATGGCAAGATAGTTTTAAACACTTGTCCAATTCTGTCCTTAGCATGGCTAATTCTTTTAGCAAAAGCATGTGAGGCAAATGAATGTGCACCCGAATCAAATAGTACATATGCAAAGCTTTTGACAACAGGGAGCTGACCTATCACCATGTTTGAGGTGCCTACCTCGACATCCTCTTTAGTGTAAGCCAAAAGGTGAGTGTTGGTCTTGGGTGCATCCTCCAATCGACCCGTCTAAATCTGGGGTCCTTCTAGCTTGGGTTGCATAGTATGAACTTGACCGGCTGCTTGCCTGGGTTGGAAGGGTCCAGGTTAGTACTAGTTGTTGGACGTGCAGTTCCGGGCAAAGTAGCCTTCTATGCCACATGTGTAGCAAACATTCATGCCAAACTTACACTTTCCTCGATGCATCTTCCTACATTTAAGGCATGCTGGTCGACTCTGGCTGACATTCTGATCTTGTCTTTGTTAGGTGTCCTGGACGTTCTGGTTTCAGTTTTCATTAGGGTTTCCCTTTCACTTGTTTGGGTTTGACTGGTTTTGGTTGCCATCCTAACCAGGTTTAGGACCCTAGTTAGGCTTGCTACTTTGGCTTGCCTAACTGTGTTTGTGAGTCTACTTAGCCAGCTTCTTTTCTTTTTTTCTGTCTTCCTAAGCCTTGGTTCGCTCTTCTTTTGCTCGTGCCAATGATGCTTGGCTCAAACAGTCTGCTACTTGTTGGGTGGGTCTTACCACTCTATACTAATGTGGCAATATCGATTCAGAACATATCAATCATTCTCTGCACCCGCTCTCTCTCTGTTAGCACTAAGTATGGGCATAACCGGGCCAATCGATCAAACTTGCGGCAAGCTTCGGCTACTGTCATCTCTCCTTGCCTCAAATCATCAAACTCTCTCTATTGTGCTTGAAGGGTGTCTAGGTTGAAGAACTTTTGCTTAAATTCTTCTAGGAAGTCATTCCATGTCATCCTCCTAACATCTCTCTGCATCCTTACCGTTTCCCACCAGTACCGTGCATCATTTTTCAGCATGTAGGAAGCACAAAGAACCATTTCTTGGTCCAAAAGGTTCATAAATTCGAAGATCAACTGAATTAAAGCCAACCATTCTTCAGCTTCCAGTGGGTCTATTGAACCCTTGAACTCCTGCAGTTTCATCCTTCTAAACCGCTCACATAATGGCCCCTGATTAACCATTGGTTGGGCTTAGGTACCTATAAACATTTCGGGTGTAGCTGGCACCAGTGGTGTAATTGGTTCTACAGACAGTTGAGGTTCAGGTGTTGGTGTTTGGGGTAGAGGTGTGTGAGGTAGAGGAGTTCCACCTCTAAGAGCCTGTCTTGTATTCCTTTCTTCTAACAGTTCCCATAACCTCTGATTCTCTTGTTCTTGGGCATCCAGTCAAGCTTGAATGTTAGCGAGTAAAGTGGCAAACTCGGCCTCTCAATCTGCTCTAATGGTTGAAGCACGTGTGCAAACCATGTTACTGTGTCCTACCTATTACAAAATAGCAACATGGTTTAGTGCTCATGAAAAGAGATAATAATTAAATTAAATACTATCTTACTTGGACTGTGCAGGAGCAGATATTAAGGTCGATGGAAGAACTGCCTTGCGCTCTGATACTAACTCTTGTCGATGACCTGGCTCACCCAGGCCATCGATTGCTTTCTTTTCTTCTTACTCTTAAGTATCGTAATCTCATTTTATAAATTGCAGAAACGTGTTTGAAAACTCACTTTTTAATTTAATAATTTGTGTTAGAAAACTGCAGATTTTTTTTTTACATACATATATATAATTCCTAAAATACATCTGTTCTTGATCCTTGTAATACTTTGTACATATGCTTTACATTCATACTGTTCTGTTTCTTTACATTTCATACAATGTTCTAGTAGTTGGAAACATAGCGTGTCCACTTCCCTATCCATGACATCTTGGGAATATGTCTACCAGTCCATCAGGTATTTTCTTCATTTTGCCGGCTGCTTACTCCTATCACCAACACCACAAACAAACTAGTGAGGTAGAGTTCAGTAAGCACAAACATACATGCAAATCAGCTTATGTGCATAGTAACTAGGGTCAGTCTCATTATGCTTCTTATTCTTCCTAGAATTGTTTTTATTGTTCTATTAATCATAACTTATCCTACCATTCTATTTCCTTCATTTCTTTACTTTCCTTATTTGCTTCTCTTCCTTTCTTTTCTTTTTACTTTCACTTGTGGGCCTATTGTTGGACGTACCTAATGTGCGTAGACCGGTGGGAAGAAGGGGGAGCGACCCACCAACCTACCTCATGGTCAATCTTTAACTTTTAGCCTTTAACCTCAACTCGTGGGAGGTAGCATTCATTTCTACTGTGTTGGAAGTCATAATATAAAGCCTCACCTATGGGAAGCCAGTACGCCAATAATTAATTTTCAGTCTTATTATCTTTCTTACTTTTTTTTTTCTTATTTCTTAAACTCATTTTGTGAACATTTCCTTCTTTCTTATCTTATCATCTAAATGCGTAACACAATATCACTTCATGAAAGTCAGCCAACAAAACAAGTCAGTTTGAGGGTAGATAATTAAATGCCTATACTTACAGTGGCTGTGCTACCGTAAATTTCCTCGGATCCTTTGTGGTTCTTTCTTTGTCACTAGTCGGGTTCCCTATAAACAAAAGGTCACTCGTTATTAATAATTTCATTTAATTACTTTTATTCTACTAAAATTTAAATTTTGGCTTCTAAGATCTTAATTAAGGATCTACAACGACATTAGAAGCACTAACAGCCCTTTTTGGACTTTTTTGGAACGTTTTGATCTTGGCTATATGTGACACCCCCAACTTTGGCCACGCGAAACCATTACAATCAAACTCTGTAGTCGATTGAAACAGCCCGTGAACCTCATTGGGTCACCAAAAACTTTGTTTCATTTTTAACTCTTCGTATTTTGGAGCCCTTTTTTTTTTTTCCTTTTTTTATACTTTTTAAATACTTTTCTTGTATGAAAGCCATATAAGAATTTAAAAACTATGCTTTAGTCATCCTTTGTACTACAACATAATTTACAAAATTACATTGTTTCAACTCTGTATCTCAAAATACATTTTCTTCAAATTTCCTCTTTCAAAGCTCAGTGGAAGACTGGTATCAGGACCATAATTCATAGTGGAATTCCCCATCCCATTGGCACCGCATATCCTGCCGTCATCCAACGTAATCTACTGGACAGGTTTCTTACCTACAACATCAACACACTGGTGAGCCAACAGGCCCAATAAGTTCAAACAAACATACTTGAATCATATAGACTCAAAAGTATCAATAATAAAATTTTCCATGAATAGTACTATTCATATATGAATGTAACTTTAACTTTGACTAGTAAATAGTAATTTTGACTTTGACTAGATAGTATTCACATCAACTTTAACCAAGTACACTATATGTAAAGTCAGTGTCGGATATGCTTGGTTATGCTCATTTCTGGCTTCCATTTCGGTCTTAGGTCATTATCTTTATTATGTTCTGATTTTGGGTCCGTAGTGGCCGTATCGACAATGTGCGCTACCAAGAGAGACCTGGAGAGTGACCCACTAGCCAATCCTCCATAGTCTACTAAGCCCTTTGGCTTATCCTTGTAAAATCTAAAAAATACCTCCATCGGTCACTAGAGGCCGGTACGCCAAAAGTGGTTTCATTACCATCTTTCTTATAGTTCCAACCAAGTGGCATTAACATCACCTAATGGTTAGGAACCTTTAATGCATGTAGGTCTTTTCATATTCTTTCATTTATGTGTGTCTCAATTTAGTCACACTTTAGTGCCGTAGCACCTCTATCCCTAGTGTGCTATAGGTACACATCTCAAACTCATTCAGTTCATGAGGTGAGTTAGTTTAGCTACACCTTAGTGCCTGTAGGACTTTGCATCTAATGTACAAATAATACATAATTAAACATCATAGTATTTCATGTTACAGATAATTAAATGTCTGAACTTACTAGTATTCAACTAACATTGTCTTCCCAATATTCACAAACATACTCTCGTCCTGTTTAGATTGGGTTCCTGTACAGAAATAATCAATGATTATTTCCAATATAAATTTTAGGCTCAAATTGCAACCAACATATAAAAATTCCATGTTCAAATCCCTAATGATGAACCTTAGGGTTAGCTTTTCAGTTTCAACTTTACCGTAAAATTCTTGATAAAATTACCATTTTGCCCCTAATACGGTTTCTCATTTTTAACTAGCTGTTCGTTGGTTTATAACCTAAATTTGGCCCTTAAAAATTTATTTTAACTATTCTAAGGTAAACACGGTCCTTTCTGAGCCTCTCAGAAATTTTTGGTCGAAGTGACCATTTTACTCCTGGCGGGTCTTGAGATCGTAAAAATTTCACTCTATTGCTTTTCTGGGATTTTCTAAGCCCAAATATCATAAAATAATATTTCTTAGGATTTAATATATTTTTACAGCATTATTTGCTACAAAATTAGTGACTATTCCTCACCTGACCCTCGGATGGTACTATTCTGACACCTAGGGTCGTTTCTCTTTTTTTTTTTTTTTTTGATGTTTCGAGCCTCAAATGGGTATTTCACAACTCCTGAAATTTTTATCATCCTATTCCCCAACCTTGGTTCCCAATGGGCTCGGGTTTTCCATCCGTCCACAAATTTACCCCTCGTTTCCAAAATTACCTCTAACGTCATTTTTTCCGTTCTTTTAGGGTCTTAAAATTTTAGAGGGAAGGTTTACTATTCCTCTAGGATTCAATCTCCCATTTCCAACCCTAATGTACTGAGGGGTCTTGATTTTTATTTCTGAGCACATTTTTATCCCTCGTTTCCTGAAATGCCCTTTATGCCGTTTTTTTAAATTTCGACAGTATTTCCGCTTCAATTTTAGGTTTTCCTGGCATTAGGTACACCTCAAAACCTTAGTACCTGCCATGTACTATACCAAAGGCCTATTTTACACAAAAGTACCAAACTTTTTACGTAAAATTTTCCACATGATCAATCATTCAATCCAACATATAAATTTCGTTATTTTTCCTCATAATTGGCCATGGTTTCCATAGGTGAATCAACACTAAAATTTTTTTACCACAAAGCTCATTTATCACGTATAAATCTTATGGTTTATAATGCATATGTCCACATCGAAAACCTAAGGAAATTTCATTCCAAACCTTGCCCTTAAGCCACGGTTTTCATGTCAAAAACCCTAAACAAAATTTTCTTGTTCTAAGGGTTTTTAATCAACCTTTTTCACACAAAGTCCATCACAAAATTTTCCCTCCTTTACTCCATATAGGCTACAAATTTTGGCCCTAGAACACCTCTCAAAATTTTTTCACAATTCTTTCCACCAAACATGCTATGGATTTTTAAATAAAATCATGCATGAAAATTGCTTATTTTCAACTTCCAAAACACATTTTAAGTAACATGAAATCTAACCAATACCAACCAACAAAGTCTAGCATTAAACTTTCACAATCCATTCCCCCCACTATAGCCATGGATTTTTCAAAGAAAACACAAGGAAAAGTGGCAAAATGAAAGCTCACCTTGATAGCTTAAATCCTTGATGCTTGGAGGGTGTTTAGGAGCAAGTTTGGGGAAGAAATTTGTTAAATTTTTGGCTTGGAAAGGGAGGATGGCTCACTGTAGAAAATGGGCAGAATTTGGCTAGATTTTCTGATTTTTTTAAATGGCCATTTCACTTGTATTTATAGGTAAAAGGATGAAGGACTAAGTTGCAAGATTTTCCAACAATTGGGTAACTCTTTAAGGACTTTTTAGCAAACTTTTTAGGGACTAAAATGAAAATTTTTTTGCTGATTTTGCCACCTATCCACCAACCCAAAACAGCCCAAAAATAGCAAATTTCTGCCAAATTTTTTGTTGTAATTTTGGCTTAATCGTAGCCTTCCATCCAAAAGCACATTAAATGCTAGCCTTTGGATCTATCTACCACCCTTATTCACCATAATTTCCTCATTTATTACATCATTTATTGATGTCATCCAGGACATCACTCAATTAATTCAACATATTAATTCATGGTCAAAGTTTGACTAAAAGTCAAATCGAACGGATATCTATCGAAATCGCATAGGCGAGTTTCTGACACCTCCTGTGTATCGGTTTGCCTTATCTTGCTTCCATTTAACCAAAAATCACTACCATACGTTGTTCATCTGCTAGTACATTCGGTGCACTCTCTAGGGCTTTTGGCTCTGATTTAGGGCCGTTCCACCTGTTTTGGTTCGGGAAAATTTTCCATCTCCAAACTCACACTCTTTAACATTGTTAGAACATTTTATCGCATTCCAAATAGTATTAAAACACAAGTTTTTCATATTTTATACATTAAAATTTTCATATACATACAATTTTCAATTCTTCCAAGAATCTTAAAATTCCTGGTTATCACACTATGAATAGTACTATTTATGATGAATAGTAATTTTGACTTTGATCATAAATAGTAAATTTGACCGTTACCCCCCATCGGCTCTCTTTTCCTACTTCCGACCTTTAGGACCTTAATTAGGCTATTCTAGGCATCACAGTCCTTTTTATCCTTTTCTGGTCATTTTGGTCAAAATGACCATTTTGCCCCTAATGGGTATTTAGATCTTAAACATTTCATTTTAATGTCTAGACTAGATTTTTTAAACCCAAAAATCATTAAATAACCAACTTAGGGGTTTAATGCCCTTTTTCCATTTTTTCAAAAATTTTCTGGTCGAAATGACCATTTTGCTCTTGACGGGACATTAGGCCGTAAAATTTTATTTTAAATTTTTAAACTAAATTTTCTAAGCCTAAAATCATAAAATGGACTTTCAAGGCCTATCAGGTCTTTTCTGGATTAATTTCTATAATTTTCAAAATTTTTTTCCCAAAACCGACCCTCAGGTACTATTCTTACCCCTAGGTTGTTTTTCTTATTTTCTAATGTTTCAAGACCTTAAATGAACGTTTTACTATTTTCCAAGACGTTCTTCTCCCTTTCCCGAGCCTAACTCCTCGAGGGGTGTTGGGTTTTCACCCCAACCCTAACTTTTTTCCCTCGTTTCCTAAAATACCCCTAATGCCATTATAAAAATTTTGACAGCATTTCCGCTAAATTTCTAGGCCCCTGGCATTTAAGAAATGCCTCGAAACCATCTATCCTAGCTCATCTACCACATACTATACCAGAGGCTTAATTTTACATAAAATGTTCTAAACGTTTTACGTAAAATGCTCATCTAAACAACTATGTCCAAATCAACATTTTCCAATTCATTTTCACATCCAGCAGGCTCGATTTTGGTCAAAATTTCCAACACAACATTTCTATCACAAAACTTATTTTATCACATTTTCTTCTCATGGTTGTTCTTACATTTCTTTCTACATGAATCTTCTTAAACAATTTCTCATGCCAAATCCTTTTTCTTGAACCATTATCCAACAACAATTCAACTCAAAATTTCATAATCCATCACATACTTGTCCTAAGATACCAATTTCTTTATCATCGCTAGAGTCCATTTTCAGTTCATATTTAGCCAAAGTGGTCTTCATGAAACTTTTAGTTAACATCAAAATGAACAACTTTCATGTTTTGACTTTTATCAAATTCAGCTTCTAAGGCCTTGATTTAGTCAAAAATCTGAGACTAGTCAAAACTGGCACACCCTTATACTCTGGGTGACCTGATTTCATTCAACAACCTAAAATAATGTCTTCCACTAATTTTTCTGGAAAAAGTAACAAAATTTCCTACAACTTTCATGTTTTAACTTTTGTCAAATTCGGCCATTTACACATCCAAATATGAGTTGGAAAATTCGGGTTTTCTGGGGCAGAATCCTAGAAAATCAAAACTGCAAAGCCTAATTTATTTGCACGCCAAACTAACTAGTTTAAGTCTAAAATTTTTACTCATCATACACATGTAGCCCTTGGTTTTGCTTAAAAATATGCTTCAAAGTTTTTTGTTTTACGATACCAAACATACTAATTTTCACAGCCAACCTTTCTAGCTAATTTACCAACCAAAACCACCAAGTTTCAAATCAAAATTTCATCATCCATCCTATACTTAGGAGCCATGGACTTTAACTCAAAACTCGTAAGAAAATTGAGTATTTTTTTTTTACCTTGTTACCAAAGATGTCCTCTTGCTCTTTAGAAGGTTGTGGTTGAAGTTTGGTCTGAAAATTTCGAAGAAATAGCTTGGTTAGGGGGAGGGACACACACAGTTTTTCCTTGGCTGCACAAGGAACAAATATGTTGCAATAAATGGCTAAGTATTTCGGTTCTTTATTGCCAAATCCAATCCACCCTTTTAAGCTAACGAAAACCAAATTAATTCACCTTCCATCCAACGAGATTTTGACACCTAACACCCCTAATTCTTTCCAAATTTTCCAAAAATGAAAATAAGGTAATTTTGGTTTAATTCTAGCCATTGGATCAAGATAACATTAAATCTTAGCCTTAGGATCCACCTAATACTTTCTCTTGCTTTTTGAATAAAAAAATTATGATGGTATAAATGCGACATCACTTAAAGTTTGTCCTCGTGCTTTTTTTAACTACTATTCACATTAATACTAAAAAGTCAAATTGAAGAAACTTCATTGAAATTGCCTGGCAGGTTCCTGAGGCCTCCGGTGTAGTCGATTTGCCTTATTCTTCTTTTGTTTGGCCAAAAATCTCAGTCAAACGTTTTCATCTTTTAATGCACCTTTTGCACCTCTTAGGGTTTTAGATGTTGATTTGGCAACGTTCCTCCTATTTTGGTTCGGTAAAAAATTTCTATCTCCAAATTCCTAACCTTTGACACTGTTAGAACATTTTATTGCATTCTAAACAGTATCAAATCATTCATTTTATATTTTTAAACATAAAAATCATTGTATTGTATACAATGTACATATCTCCGAGAATGATGAATTTTCTCGGTCATTACAAGGATGCATCCTAGGTGCGGAAGTTTAAAGTTCAAGTTTGGCCATGAGGTGGGTAGCTCCCCCTTCCCTCATTGGTCTACATGCATTAAGGTACAACCATCAATGGGACCCGCAAGTGAAACTAAAGTAAAATAAAGAAAAGAAAAGAAAAGAAAAGAATGATATGAAAAAAAAAAAAACACAATGGAAGTGAAAGAATGAAAAATAAATGAGCCTAATATGCATTAACACCATGTTTGATGATATGTGCTATGTTCTACGTTAAGTATGTTTATGATTGTAGTAATATATTGGTAAAAATGCATCAGAGCGGTACAGCGGAATTTCAAAAATTTTTCAAGATCGTTAAATATCTCGTGATGCCATATACAATAAACTAAATATAATAAAACTCATACCTTTAGAGGACGCCAACTGTAGGAGGAGAATGATCAGAGGGCTTCAACCAACTAGCCTTCTCTACTATTCTCTAATTCCCAGATGGCAGAGTGTGTGGACACTCAGTTTCTCGACTGGTATGCTGGCACTGCTAGTCTTCTTCCGACCACCTAAATCTCTAAAGAACTTATTGTCACAGTGAGTTATGCAACAATAAATCTGCTCACCTGAGAGTCTGTGGTCTGAGAAATCTGGAGTAGCAAGACCCCTATTTACAGACTGACATGAGGTGATCCCTTGAATTCGAATTGGACTAGGAGAAGATTTTCTCCCCCCCTTTCCTTACAAAATCCAAATTCCCTATAGGCCTCAATCAAGGGAAGATTCAGCCATCCTAGGGGATTTTGCATTCTAAATTCAAACAGGATTTTAACTTGAATTTTATCTCATTATTATCCACTATAACCAAATTTTCCCTTAGCTCAAAAACAAGGCTAGATTCAGCCATCCAAGTGTGAGGAGAATCAAAATTCAAATAGGATTTTCTATCTTGAATTTTATCTCACCCTTATCCACATAAAACCAAAAATCCTCTCAGGTTTATCCATAAAAATTTCAGCCACTTTGTGAGGGAGATAATCAAAATTCAAATAGGATTTTTTTGCTTGAATTTCCCTTCATCCTTATCCACCAAAAACTGAAATTTCCATTAGGCTTATCCATAGAATTTTGGCTACCATTGTGAGGGAGAGGAATCAAAATCCAAGTAGGATTTTCTAGCTTGAATTGCCCTTCATCCTTATCCATAAAAATCGAAATCTCCTAAGGTTGATATGCCTTAATAAATTCAGCCATTCTAGTTAGGTTTAGGATTCAAAATTCAAGTAGGATTTAAACAAGATTTTCCTCTCTATTATCTACACAAAATCTGAAATTTACCTTGTGGATTTATCCACAAAAAATTTGAATTTCACTTGGATTGTGATTCAAAATTTGAATTCAAATTTTAAAGTTCAAATTTAAAAATTCAAACTTCAAATTCAAATTTCAAATTTAAATTTCGAATTCATATTTCAAATTCAAAATTTTAATTTCAAAATTCAAATTTCAAATTTCAAATTTCAAATTCCACAAAAGATTGTATTTCAAATTTTGTCCTCATGGATAATTTTCTGCAACTCCAATTCAATCTCAAATAAAATCATGGCAACTTTATTTGGAGTTTGAATAATTATGTAATCTATTATCCAAAACAAAATCTGAATTCAACCGAAGAGAATCTTGTCTTCCGTCCTTGTCCTATGTCAACACCATCCACGCCAAGTCAACTAGCCAAAAAGCATACTCAGATCAATTTGCCATTCGTTAAAGAATTATGTGGAGCTAGTAGAGGGACCAGTTGGACATATATAATCAGGCTCCTGTGATTCCATATGATCATCATTCTGTACCAAACAGCTCAATCATATGATCACTAATTTCAGAGTCACACCACTATAAACCTGAAACTGAACTCCCAATTATATACTGAATTAAGAAAGCCTGTGATAAGCTAATGTCCAAGGACCTTGTCATGTATGCAAAACCCTCATATGATATCCATGATCAACTTAGACCAAAGTCCGTTCAATCCTACTAATCAGGCTTTCTTAAAGTTCCATTATACTACCAAATAAGAAAATGATTATTCACCATATGTGAATAAGAAGTCATCCGCCCAGCAGACGACCTAAGATCTTGTCCATTTTTATATCCAGTATAATGCCTTTAAGAGGATACCCTTAACTTATTATTAGAGCTATGATTCGAATATCTGTAAACAAACCTTCCATTGTATACAAGTCATGCACCCAACGAACCAGTCTATAAGCTTACTACCTCTGAGACGCTTTAGCCATTGGAATGTCAAAGTACACAAGTCATATACATGAAGTAGTTCATTCACATAGGATTAAGGTTATTGCATAATGAATATCAAAAGCAGATTGATCCATTCATAGCAGACTACGCAGATCAATCACACTTTAGTCTTGGTCCAATATGTCACCACCAAACAACATATCTATGTCTCTACTCGGGAGTCTATGCTCCGGATAGTCAAGACAAACAGTCCCTACCTTGGCTTTACACAATATATGTGGTGGCCCGCCCCTCATAGAGATCATACAATGCTATTACAGTTGAGCTTTATCGCTAACTACGATAGATTGTACTCTTATGGGTCGCCGGCTTATCTCTCTCTCTTTTTAAATCATGACGTTTTTGGGAAAATTTTTTTTTTCTTTTTAAACATCTTGTAAAACATTTCCCACTATTTACTTTGTTGGCAAGTACAAAGTAATTTACATATTACAGTACTTTCGTAAATATATAATATTACAAAAGACAGTTACTTTTTTTTTTCCTTCCCTTTTTATCGCTCAGCGGAAAGACTCTGGCAGGACCATATCCCTCGCCCAGTTATCCGATTTGACACGCGCCATCCCGTCCGCATCCAGTCAAATAAGCTACTGAGCTGGTCGCTTACCTACAACATTAGCAAAAATGGTGAGCTACAGGCTCAGTAAGTTCAAACATGCAAGAAATAAAATTTCTATGAATAGTACTATTCATCATAAATAGTATCTTTGATCACTATTCATACATGAATAGTAACTTTGACCACTATTCATACGTGAATAGTAACCACAATACAGTGTCATAACAGTACATCTACCGCGATGTTAGTACTCTCACTAAATTGTCTTATGCTCAATTATGGCATAGTTTCAGTTTTAGGTAATTATCTTTGCTTATGTTCTGGTTTTGAGCTCAGGTTGGCAGTACCATTTAAGTGCGCATGACTGGGAGCGGTACATTAGTGCTGACCTCCACAGCCTTAATCTCATAGCCCCGAAGGCAAAATAGTACATAACTGGGAGCGATACATCAGTGCTGACCTCCACAGCCTTAGTCTCATAGCCCCGAAGGCAAAAGTACCTCCCTGTACGGAAGGCTGGTACGCCAGAAAGTGGTTTCATTACCGACTTTTTAAAATTCTAACCCGGTGACTTCATATTGCCCCGTGGTTAGAAATGGTTCACATTTTAATTTTAGGTGAGTGAGTTTCATTAACCTCGCTCTAGTGCCCGAAGCACAATTAACAATGTGTCCATTCTCAATAGTGCCCGTAGCACAATACGTCTCTCTCTCTACTCTATAATAGTGCCCGTAGCACATATGTACCTAACTTATAGTTAGTACATTAAAGTTAGCAACAATAATGCTATATGTTGCAGACAGGTAAATGTCTGAACTTACCTTATCAGTCTCTTCTCTCTTTCTCTCTTGGATCTTTGATCGCCCTCCTTGTAGGTCGATTTTTGGATCCTACAGACAAAACCTTGTCTGTTAATTTCATTTCCGTTTATAGCTTTTATTTTTCATTTAAAAGCTTAAATAAAACCTATTTATAACTTTTTAGGCTTTATTTATCATTTTCCCCATTTTTTTCAACTTTTGTAAAATTACGATTTTGCCCCTGTATTTTGGCAAAATTACGATTTTGCCCCTATATTTTGGCAAAATTATAATTTTACCCCTGACGGAAATTTTCCCGATCCAGACTGCATTTTTGACTCTCAGGAACTTTTCTAACTCTTTTCTAATCATTACCGGGTTCATTTTTATTTTATTTCCACTTTTCACTTTCCCGACCCTCGGGAAGCACTATTCCGACCCTTACGTCGGTTTAGCGATTTTTTATCATTTCGGAGTCTCAAATGGACGTTTCACTAGTATTTAAAATGTTCATCTAGACATTCCCGACCTAGGTCTCCGAGGTTCGGATTTTCCGTTCCCGACTCGGACCTTTATTTCATTTCCAAAAACGCCCCCCCCCTCGGGGTCGGTTTTTTTTCCAATTTCACTCGCGTTTTAAATTTTTAAGGGGACGGATGACTATTCACGAACCACCCCTTAGGTTTTCCTCATTCAATTTTCCGTTAGGGACTCGGGTTTCCGACCTGACCCTAAACTTTTTATTTTTATTTCCATTTTACCCCAAATGCTGTTTTCGAAATTTCGGCAGCCTTTCGGCGTAATTTTAAGGCTTCCGGTGTTAGGTACGCCTCGAACCATATGTACCTGCCACGTACTGTACCACAAACCTATTTTATGTAAAAGTTTTCCAAACTTTTACATAAAAGCTCACAAATTTCCAATTTCATATTTTAACCCACATTACAAAATTTTTTCTCAATTTTGTCCTTAGTTTTGGTCTCGGTTTTCACAATCAACCGAACCAAACTTCTCAAATTTTCAACCACATTTTAGGCTATTAAAATGTCATTTTTTTAACACATTTTTAAACCCATTTTCATTACATTTTTCAACCAAATTTCTTAGGGTTTTTACCATATATAACCCACGGCCAATGAATGAAAAACATGCACAACATTTTTGTTTCATTCTTTCACTCATAATTCCATCATTTGCATATTAAAATGCATGATTTAAATTAACCAAACATCACATAAATCATGCAAAAGTTTCTTCCAAACCCTTAGGTAACCCCACGGCCACATTAGGTAAATGCACACCAAAATTTTTTCAAGCTTTTCCATAATGCAATTCATGGTTTATTCTTCACAAAATTTAACTTGAAAGCATGTTAGCAATGAAACCACACAAATTTCTCATTGTTTACCTAAGGTAACCCACGGTTTTTCCCTTGGAAAACCAACAAAATTTCGGTTTTTCTTTAAACCAAATACATGGTTTTCTTCCTTATTACACCCTTAACAAAACCCAAGCATCAAATCATGGAAAACAACCAAAAATTTTCCATCTTTTTTCACTATTCACCCCACGGTTTTCTTGAAGAAAAACCAAGAAAAAGTTAAGTGCAAGGGGAGTTATCTTAGTCAATTGCTTCCTTTGTCTTCAAGGAATGTTTTGACACAAATTTGGTGAAGAAAAATTGAAGGAATAGCTTGGTTTCCCTTGGGTTACTCACGGCTCCACCATGGAAGAACACTTAGCATTTTTTTTTCTTTGGTGTTTGGCTTGAAATTTGACTTCGGCCACTTTTGTTAAGTTTTGCCGACTTAACCATGCAATAAGCCAATTAATTTGGCTTTCCACCAATGAGATTTCACCACCTTTCAACACTAATACTTTCCATGATTTTCAAAAATTAAAAATGATGAATTTTGGCCAAATCTTGGCCTTTAGATCAAAAAGCAAATGAATCATGGCCATTAATGCTACCAACCACCATTTTCTTTCCATTTATTAAATGGATTAATGATGTCATAAATGCTAAAGTAAAAGTTGACTTTGACTTTCACTATTCACATTAATTCGACTACTTTTTGACCGATACCGGCTCGAGCCGAAATTTTCTTGAAATCGTCCCGGCGTGTTCCTGAGGTCTCCTGTGCAGTCGGATCAATTTAAACTGCTTCCGTTTGATCAAAATTAATCCCGGAAGTTTTCCGTTTTTTATTGTCCTGGTTAGGGTTTTCAATGCAGTTTTTGGCACCGTTTCACCCGTTTCAACTCAGTGAATTTTTCCAACACTGAATTCTTACTCGTCAGTATTGTTAGAACGTTTTCATATATTCTAAACAATATAAATACATTTATTTCACTCTTTAAATAGTACAAATTGTTATATACATACATTTGTACATTTTCATCCTAGAATTGCCTGAATTTCCCGGTTGTCATATTCACCCCTCCTTATAAAATTTTCGTCCTCGAAAATTAGAACAAGTGGGGGTATAAACTCCTCATCTCGTCTTCTCGTTCCCACGTAGCTTCTTCAATGTTGTGATTTTTCCACAGAATCTTCACCAGTGGGATTGTCTTATTCCTCAGTACTTTCTCTTCACGAGCTAGTACTCGAATAAGTTGTTCCTCATATGTTAAATCCTCGTGGATTTGAATAGGCTCATGCTTCAGCACATGGGACGGATCTGGTATATACTTTCTCAGCATCGACACATGAAATACATTATGCACTGCCGACAATTCTGGAGGTAACGCTAATTTGTAAGCGACCTTTCCAATGCGTTCGATAATTTCATAAGGTCCAATATATCTTGGACTCAGTTTCCCCTTCTTACCGAAACGCATAATCCCCTTCATAGGCGATATCTTAAGAAACACGAAGTCTCCTTCATCAAACTCTAAGGATCTCTGCCTCTTGTCCGCATAACTCTTTTGTCGGCTTTGCGTAATTTTCATTTGACGCTGAATTCTAGCAACTGCATCGGAAGTCTCTTTTATGAAATCCGTCTTATGCAACTGCTTCTCTCGCAAATCATACCAGTGTAAAGGTGATCGGCACTTCCGTCCATACAAAGCCTCGTAAGGTGCCATGCCTATAGAAGCTTGGTAACTATTATTGTACGAGAATTCAATCAATGATAACTTCTCGTTCCAATTTCCCGCAAAATCCATAACACAAGCTCGAAGCATGTCCTCTAACGTCTGAATTGTCCGCTCCGACTGTCCGTCTGTTTGCGGATGAAATGCCGTACTGAGTCTCAATTCAGTACCCATGGCTTCTTGCACACACTTCCAGAAATTCGAAGTGAACCGTGCATCTCGATCTGATACAATGGATTCTGGTACTCCATGTAATCTGACGACATGAGTTACGTATAACTGAGCAAACTTTTCCAACGAAAAGGTCATCTTGACAGCTATAAACCGTGTTGTCTTGGTCAGTCTATCCACAATAACCCAGATGGCATCATAACCTTCTCGAGTTTTTGGGAGTCCCACTACAAAATCCATCATAATGTGTTCCCATTTCCATTCAGGAATCTCTAACGGTTCCAATCTTCCTGCTGGATGTTTATGTTCCGCTTTGATTCTCTGACAGGTCATGCATCTGCTCACGAATTTCGCTATATCGTTCTTCATCCCTTTCCACCAGAACTGTAACTTCAAGTCCTGATACATCTTACTAGCTCCGGGATGAACCGAATAGGGTGTCTCATGGGCTTCTGACATGATCCGTCTTCTAAGTTCCTCATCAACTGGAGCATTTATCCTTCCTTGATAAAGGATCATTCCATCCTTGGAAATTCCTTCTTGAGAACTTGTTGTTGTTGGATCTCGCCTCTGTGCTTCCTTTATATCCTCAAATAGCGATGATTCCACTTGGAGTGCAGCTAGTCTTCCAGATATCAGCTCCAAGTTCAAAGAATTTATCTCTTGCTGCAATGGCTTCGGAAGCCTGTTTATCGGTAGCTGGTGCGATATGGTAGACTTTCTACTTAGAGCATCTGCTACATAATTGGCCTTCCCTGGATGGTATAGGATTTCACGATCATAATCCTTTACCAGTTCCAACCATCGTCTTTGCCGCATATTGAGCTCTTTTTGCGTGAAGAAATGCTTCAGGCTTTGGTGATCAGTAAAAATCTGACATTGAGCTCCATAGAGATAGTGTCGGCAAATTTTAAGTGCAAACACTACTGCAGCAAGTTCAAGGTCATGCGTAGGGTAATTCCTTTCATGCTCCTTTAATTGACGGGAAGCATAAGCAATCACCTTGCCGCCTTGCATCAGGACTGCTCCCAATCCTATTTTCGACGCATCACTGTAGATCACAAACTTCTCCCCTTCAGTGGGAAGCGTAAGGATTGGTGCGCTTGTCAGTCGCCTCTTTAACTCCTAGAAGCTTCTTTCGCATTCCATAGTCCACTCGTACTTCCTTTCTTTGCGTGTAAGAGTAGTAAGAGGTGCAGCTAATCGTGCAAATCCCTCTACAAATCACCGATAATAACCAGCTAACCCCAAGAAACTGTGTATTTCCGTCACACTCTTGGGTGCAGGCCACTGGTTAATTGCCTCTGCCTTCGTCGGATCTACAGCAATACCTTCCTGGGATACAATATGTCTGAGGAAATGTACTCTGTCCAGCCAAAATTCACATTTTGAGAATTTGGCATACAGTTTATGCTTCCTTATCGTATTCAACACGATCCTCAGATGCTTCTTGTGCTCCTCATGAGTCTTTGAGTATATAAGAATGTCATCAATGAATACAATGACAAACTTATCCAAATACTCTTTAAAAATTCTGTTCATCAAATCCATGAACGCTGCCGGCAGATTTGTTAATCCGAATGGCATCACAAGAAACTCGTAGTGACCATAACGAGTCCTAAACACCGTCTTAGGAATATCACTTTCTTTAATTCTCAGCTGGTGATATCCTGATCGTAAGTCGATCTTGGAAAATACCGCTGCGCCTTTTAACTGGTCGAATAGGTCATCAATTCTAGGTAACGGATACCTATTCTTGATCGTGACCTTATTCAACTCTCGATAATCAATGCACAACCGGAATGTTCCATCCTTTTTCTTGACGAATAACACAGGTGCACCCCATGGAGAAAAACTCGGCCTAATGAATCCTTTATCCAAAAGCTCCTTCAGTTGTACCTGCAGCTCCTTTAACTCCACTGGAGCCATGCGGTATGGTGCTTTGGAAATAGGTGCCGTTCCAGGCATCAACTCAATTTCGAACGAGATTTCTCTCTCTGGAGGTATCCCTGGTAACTCTTCCAGAAATACGTCAAGAAATTCATTAACCACAGGAACATCTTCAGGTTGAAGCTTCTGTTCCTCTGTAGTGTCCACCACATATGCCAGATATCCCATACAACCACTGGCTATCAGCTTGCTCAGTCTTAGCGAACTGATCATCATCTTCCCAGGTTTTCGAGAAGTGTCGACGTATTCGAAACTCTCTTTTTCCTCGGGTTGGAATACTATCTTTCGATTTCGGCACTCGATCGTAGCTTGGTATTTCCCTAGGAAATCCATGCCTAGAATCACATTGTAATCCATGATCTTCATTACGATCAACTCCGCATATAGTTCCCTATTTGCCACATATACTGGTACATGAGGTAGCCAGTACTTGGACAACAATACTTCCCCAAAGGGTAAAGTTGTCTTAAATACCTTTCCCATATAATCCTTAGGAAGTCCTATCTTGTCAGTAAATTCATAGGAAACAAAAGAATACGTAGCACCGGAATCGAATAATACAGAGACTACATGACTAGCGACAGGAAGCTGACCTGTCACTACGTTCGATGTTCCTGCCTCTGCATCCTCTTTGCTGTAGGCCATCACATGAGCATCGGCACGTGGCACACGCTCCTGGTGTTGCAGCCTTACTGGGGACTCTTCAACTCTGGCCTGAAGGGAATGAGCTTGTGGGCGTGTCTGGTGCAGTTGGGAAGTGCCTTGTCCACTCTGCCTATTGATTGGACAGTTTCTGGCATAATGGCCTTCCTTTCCACATTCATAGCAAACAATTGGCCCGAATCTGCATTGCCCAGAATGTCTCTTCCCGTATGTAGGACAATTTTGTACATTAGATTCCGCATTACCAGCTGTTCTCCGCTGCTGGTTTCGACTATTTCCCTGGCGATTTCCAGAAAAATTGCCTTTTCTCTTATTTTGCTGGGATCCTTGATTATTGCCCTGGCTTGGTTTAGCATTCTGATTTGGCTTGCTCGATTGACCAACTTGTGTAGACTTCGCCAAAGCCCTCTCTTTCTTCTTGGCCTCCCAGTGTTTTTCTCTTTCCTCTTTCTGTCGGGCTACGTGAAACTCAGCTCTGATGGCCCGACTCACACAGTCTGCTACCGAAGTAGGTGGTAATTGTCCGGTGTCTACTAACGCGGTAATTTCTGGCCTGAACATCCCTATCATTTTCTGTATTTTCTCCCTCTCAGTAGGGACTACATAGGGACATAACCAGGATAACTGGTCGAACTTTCGGCAAACTTCGCTTACCGACATGTTTCCTTGAGTCAATTCTGAGAACTCTTTCTGTTGTTGTCTCAGAGATGCAGGGTCGTAATATTTTTGGTTAAATTCCTCCAAAAATTTTGCCCAACTCATGGTAGACACGTCTCTTCTCATCCGTACAGTGTCCCACCAAAAATGAGCATCTTTTCTCAGCATAAAAGACGCACATGCAACCTTCTCCCGGTCGGTTAGGTTCATGAATTCCATGATCACTTGTAATGACGACAACCAGTCTTCAGCCTCTAGAGGATTTGTAGACCCTTCAAATTCTGGCGGCCTCATACGCCTGAATCTTTCATAGAGGGGTTCCAGGTTTAATACCGGTTGTGGTTTAGGAACTCTCTCATTTACAGCTGGAGGGATAACCAGATCTACCTCGGCTTGTTGTTCTACTTGGGTACCCTCAGAGCCTTGTCTCTGTTCTAGCTCCTCTACCCGTCGCCTCAGATTAGCATTTTCTTGCATCTGAGCTTCTAGTAGGGCTTGTATCTGATCCAGTCTCTCCATAACATTAGGATGCCGCTCTCGTCCCTCTGGTCGATTACGCAAATCCACCATCTTATCTATTGTCCTATTATGGCACAATAATTCACCGTTAGCTTTTCCATAACCACATTCGTAAAATCATATCAATTCACGAAATTTAGGGTACTGTAAAGCCACATCATCGTAACACGTCATCATATAACATATAATCATTTTGGTATTTCATTCATAACAAAACATTTATATGTCATACATAATCATCACCAGTCATATATACATCGGCCATTTTATACATCTTGGCCACAAGTCTATACAAAAGAGCTTTTCTCTCTAAGCTACTTATGTACATGTATACATATCCACTGGTCATGCATCTCCTATATCTGGGACTAGAGGATATTCTTCTGGATCCTCATCGTCATCGGGATCATCTGAATCGTCACTGCCCCTAGGCAATGCTCCTTGTCCTGAGTCATCACCTCTTCGTGGTCTAGACGGTCCAGCCTCATGATCATTCATCATTCTTCTCGGTCCGAAGATGCGTGCAAACATCTCATCTTGACCCAGTGTCTCTCGTCGACTCTGCTTTAGATGCTCGATCAGAATCTCCCTCTCGATCGTCCTGATCATCACCACGAACTCTTAGAGCATCGGAGGAAACAGCTTGATTACCCTCTGTCTCAACTCCAAGGGTAAACCTCTCTAGAACAGCTCACAACAGTTTGCTTCAGTGAGGTTGGGTAACGGACATCTTCTCCTAATGGTCTCCTCAAATCGTGCTGCGTAAGACATCACCGTCTCACCATACAGCATGACCATCCTCTCTGTCTGGAGAATGTAGTCCCTAACCTCATCAAATCCGGGATACACGGGTGTATCAGCCTCTCGTCTCTCTGGAGGTGCTGGAGCAGGTGTCGGATCCCTAGGCGGAAACTAATCAGCCAATCGCTGACAGAACTCAGCCCAACTGAATCCTAATAAAATATCCTAGTCGCAATACTGCCAAAATACTCGAGCATCTCCCTGAAACATACTGACGGCCAGCTGGATCCACATATCTCGATCGATGTCGCATATCACCATAATCCTCTCGATGGCATGGAGCCAGTCCTTCGTCTCCATTGACTGTCGTCCACCATCACACATAGAGGGACTGCTAGCTCGAAACGCCTGTACTGCCCGAGCCGAAACTCTCACTCCAATGTGTTGGCATCCACCAACAACTGGAATGTCCACTACCACCGGTGGATGAACTATTGGTGGTGGCTGTACAACATCTACTGGCGCTGGTGCTGATGCTGGTACTGGTACTGGAGGTCTCTCGGGCACCGGGGGTCTAATTAACGGTCGTTGGGACATAGACGGCCTCACAATAGGTCTTGTCCATACCCGTAATACTCCTCTCGGTCGAGGTAGCGGTGGTCTCACATAAGGGGGTCTGGTCATCTTACTACCTATAAGATAATTATTTTCACATAAGAAAATAATTGACTAAACTTAAGTAACTACTTACTTGGATAGCGGTGCAGGATGCGCGAAGTGTCAAATCAGGATATGGTCAACACTGCTCTGATATACCAACTGTGACTGCAGTTGGTAATCCAAACTAAACCAACCATAATTCCGCTCTAACACCAACTGTGACGGCAGTTGGTATTATAAACTAGACCAATCTCAAACTTGGCTCTGATACCAACTGTGGCAGCAGTTGGTATTTTAAACTTCACCAACCGTAAACCCGCTCTGATACCAACTGTGGCGGCCCGCCCCTCATAGAGATCATACAATGCTATTATAGTTGAGCTTTATCGCTAACAGCGATAGATTGTACTCTCATGGGTCGCCGGCTTATCTCTCTCTCTTTTTAAATCATGACGTTTTTGGGAAATTTTTTTTTTCTTTTTAAACATCTTGTAAAACATTTCCCACTATTTACTTTGTTGGCAAGTACAAAGTAATTTACATATTCCAGTACTTTCGTAAATATATAATATTACAAATGACTGTTTCTTTTTTTTTTTTTCCTTCCCTTTTTATCGCTCAGCGAAAAGACTCTGGCAGGACCATATCCCTCGCCCAGTTATTCGATTTGACATGCGCCATCCCGTCTGCATCCAGTCAAATAAGCTACTGAGCTGGTCGCTTACCTGCAACATTAACAAAAATGGTGAGCTACAGGCTCAGTAAGTTCAAACATGCAAGAAATAAAATTTCTATGAATAGTACTATTCATCATAAATAGTATCTTTGATCACTATTCATACGTGAATAGTAACTTTGACCACTATTCATACGTGAATAGTAACCACAATACAGTGTCATAACAGTACATCTACCGCGATGTTAGTACTCTCACTAAATTGTCTTATGCTCAATTATGGCATAGTTTCAGTTTTAGGTAATTATCTTTGCTTGTGTTCTGGTTTTGAGCTCAGGTTGGCAGTACCATTTAAGTGCGCATGACTGGGAGCGGTACATTAGTGCTGACCTCTACAGCCTTAATCTCATAACCCCGAAGGCAAAATAGTACATGACTAGGAGCGGTACATCAGTGCTGACCTCCACAGCCTTAGTCTCATAGCCCCGAAGGCAAAAGTACCTCCCTGTACGGAAGGCTGGTACGCCAGAAAGTAGTTTCATTACCGACTTTTTAAAATTCTAACCCGGTGACTTCATATTGCCCCGTGGTTAGGAATGGTTCACATTTTAATTTTAGGTGAGTGAGTTTCATTAACCTCGTTCTAGTGCCCGAAGCACAATTAACAATGTGTTCATTCTCAATAGTGCCCGTAGCACATTACGTCTCTCTCTCTACTCTATAATAGTGCCCGTAGCACATATGTACCTAACTTATAGTTAGTACATTAAAGTTAGCAACAATAATGCTATATGTTGCAGACAGGTAAATGTCTGAACTTACCTTATCAGTCTCTTCCCTCTTTATCTCTTGGATCTTTGATCGCCCTCCTTGTAGGTCGATTTTTGGATCCTACAGACAAAACCTTGTCTGTTAATTTCATTTCCGTTTATAGCTTTTATTTTTCATTTAAAAGCTTAAATAAAACCTATTTATAACTTTTTAGGCTTTATTTATCATTTTCCCCATTTTTTTTCAACTTTTACAAAATTACGATTTTACCCCTGTATTTTGGCAAAATTACGATTTTACCCCTATATTTTGGCAAAATTATAATTTTGCCCCTGACGGAAATTTTCCCGATCCAGACTGCATTTTTGACTCTCAGGAACTTTTCTAACTCTTTTCTAATCATTACCGGGTTCATTTTTATTTTATTTCCACTTTTCACTTTCCCGACCCTCGGGAAGTACTATTCCTACCCTTACGTCGGTTTAGCGATTTTCTATCGTTTCGGAGCCTCAAATGGACGTTTCACTAGTATTTAAAATATTCATCTAGACATTCCCAACTCGGACCTTTATTTCATTTCCAAAAACGCCCCCCCTCGGGGTCGGTTTTTTTTCCAATTTCACTCGCGTTTTAAATTTTTAAGGGGACGGATTACTATTCACGAACCACCCCTTAGGTTTTCCTCATTCAATTTTCCGTTAGGGACTCGGGTGTCCGACCCGACCCTAAACTTTTTATTTTTATTTCCATTTTACCCCAAATGCTGTTTTCGAAATTTCGGCAGCCTTTCGGCGTAATTTTAAGGCTTCCGGCGTTAGGTACGCCTCGAACCATATGTACCTGCCACGTACTATACCACAAGCCTATTTTATGTAAAAGTTTTCCAAACTTTTACATAAAAGCTCACAAATTTCCAATTTCATATTTTAACCCACATTACAAAATTTTTTCTCAATTTTGTCCTTAGTTTTGGTCTCGGTTTTCACAATCAACCGAACCAAACTTCTCAAAATTTCAACCACATTTTAGGCTATTAAAATGTCATTTCTTTAACACATTTTTAAGCCCATTTTCATTACATTTTTCAACCAAATTTCTTAGGGTTTTTACCATATATAACCCATGGCCAATGAATGAAAAACATGCACAACATTTTTGTTTCATTCTTTCACTCATAATTCCATCATTTGCCTATTAAAATGCATGATTTAAATTAACCAAACATCACATAAATCATGCAATAGTTTCTTCCAAACCCTTAGGTAACCCCACGGCCACATTAGGTAAATGCACACCAAAATTTTTTCAAGCTTTTCCATAATGCAATTCATGGTTTATTCTTCACAAAATTTAACTTGAAAGCATGTTAGCAATGAAACCACACAAATTTCTCATTGTTTACCTAAGGTAACCCACGGTTTTTTCCTTGGAAAACCAACAAAATTTCAGTTTTTCTTTAAACCAAATACATGGTTTTCTTCCTTATTACACCCTTAACAAAACCCAAGCATCAAATCATGGAAAACAACCAAAAATTTTCCATCTTTTTTCAATATTCACCCCACGGTTTTCTTGAAGAAAAACCAAGAAAAAGTTAAGTGCAAGGGGAGTTATCTTAGTCAATTGCTTCCTTTGTCTTCAAGGAATGTTTTGACACAAATTTGGTGAAGAAAAATTGAAGGAATAGCTTGGTTTCCCTTGGGTTACTCACGGCTCCACCATGGAAGAACACTTAGCATTTTTTTTTCTTTGGTTTTTGGCTTGAAATTTGACTTCGGCCACTTATGTTAAGTTTTGCCGACTTAACCATGCAATAAGCCAATTAATTTGGCTTTCCACCAATGAGATTTCACCACCTTTCAACACTAATACTTTCAGTGATTTTCAAAAATTAAAAATGATGAATTTTAGCCAAATCTTGGCCTTTAGATCAAAAAGCAAATGAATCATGGCCATTAATGCTACCAACCACCATTTTCTTTCCATTTATTAAATGGATTAATGATGTCATAAATGCTAAAGTAAAAGTTGACTTTGACTTTTACTATTCACATTAATTCGACTACTTTTTGACCGATACCGGTTCGAGCCGAAATTTTCCTGAAATCGTCCCGGCGTGTTCCTGAGGTGTCCTGTGCAGTCGGATCAATTTAAACTGCTTCCGTTTGATCAAAATTAATCCCGGAAGTTTTCTGTCTTTTATTGTCCTGGTTAGGGTTTTCAATGCCATTTTTGGAACCGTTTCACCCGTTTCAACTCAGTGAATTTTTCCAACACTGAATTCTTACTCGTTAGTATTGTTAGAATATTTTCATATATTCTAAACAATATAAATACATTTATTTCGCTCTTTAAATAGTACAAATTGTTATATACATACATTTGTACATTTTCATCCGAGAATTGCCTGAATTTCCCGGTTGTCACAATATAATAGTCTTAACATAAGTTAGATGCTCAGTCTAACCCCATAGACTACAGACCTTAATTTATACTGCTTACTTTAGAAAATTGTCTTCTCCCATACAAAAGTCTATTGCATGCAATATTCTAATAGTTTTAATACAAGCAATCAGTGAGCCATATCTGCATACATTTACTTTAACATGTAAATAGAATAAAGATAAATAGCAATGTAATGAATAACCTATATATAATTTTATAATCTAGTTCAAAATAAATGAAATACATCAAAATGTCTTTCATGCGTAGGGCATTTCCTAACAATGATGATAAGTATGTTAAGTATGTTTATAATATTAAGTATGTTAAGTGTGTTCACGATGTTAAGTATGTTCATGTTGTTAAGTACGTTCACGATATTAAAGTATGTTAAGTATGAATTTTAAGCAATGTATGTTATATGTTATGTTAATACATTATAAGTATGTTCATGTTGTTAAGTACGTTCATGATATTAAAGTATGTTATGTTATATAATTTTATAATCCAGTTCAAAATAAATGAAATCTCAAAATTTCTTTCATGCTTAGGGCATTTCCTAATAATAATGATAAGTATGTTAAGTATGTTTACGATATTAAGTATGTTAAGTATGTTCACGATGTTAAGTATGTTAAGTATGTTCATGATAAGTATGTTCATGTTGTTAAGTACGTTCACGATATTAAAGTACGTTAAGTATGAATTTTAAGCAATGTATGTTATATGTTATGTTAATACTCTATATGATGAGTGGTGTGATAACCGATAAATTTTATCGTTCTCAGAGATTTTATACATGAAATGCATCCTATGATTTTCGTGCTTAAAATGAAAAATAAATGATTTAATATTGTTTAGACAACAATAAACTACTCTAATAATATTAAAGATCATGAATTCAGTAATGAGAAATTTTACCGAATCAAAACGGGTGAAACGGTGCCAAATCAGCGTCGAAAAACCTAAATGGTGCATGAGGTGCACTAAAAGATAAAAAAAAATTGGACTGCATTTTTTTGGCCAAATGGAAGAAAAATAAGGCAAACCGACTGCACCAGAGGCCTTAAGAACCCGCTGGGATGATTCCGATGAAGTTCGTCAGTTTTACTTTTCAATCAAAAAGTTGTCGAATTAATATAAATAGTAGTCAAAAAGTGGCCAAATGAGTTATGTCATAATTGTTTTCTTGAAAATGCATAGAAATTATTTTAAGCATCCAAGGGTGGAGATTAAAGATGCTTTTTGATCTAATGGCAAAAAAAGTGACAAAATTTATGATTTTTGTTTTTAAGAAAAATGGGAAAGAAATGGCATGAAAGATGTCATGTTTTGATTGGTTGAAAGAGGAGATAATTAAGCATTTCCCTAAGCTAGAAGGGGCATCGGATTTCATGTGCAAGAAGAAAAAAAAATTTTATTCTTGCATTTCTAAGAGTGACCGTGTGTTCTCCCTCCCACCATCAAACAAATTTCTTCAAATTTTTTACATCCAACCTTGACCAAACCTTTGCTAGAGCAAGAAGACATCTTGGGAACAAGGTAGCCTCCATTTCATAGCTTTTCTTGTGATTTCTTGGAGTAAAAACCGTGGGTAATTGTGTTTCAGTTTTTGAAAATTTTCTTGTTTGCAAGTTGTTGTTTTGTTTGAATCAAGGAATAGTTTTAGTTTGTGTATGGATAAAAAGTAAATTCATGTGATTGGTTCCTTGAAAAAAAAAACCAAAATCTTGTGGTTATTTTTTAAAGAAATCCATGTTAAAGGGGGGGATTTTGTGATAAAATTTTTGAATTAATCTTGTGTTTTGAAGTTGCTAGTGAGTGTTCAAGGTTAAAGTATGTTTAGTAATGCAATTTAGTATGATTGGAAACTTGGAAAAATTTTTGGTGCATGATTGTTAAAAAGGGGCCGTAGAATGTTTATGTATTTTGTGATGTTTTGGTTGAAATTTTGCTAAGTTGTATGTTGTTGTTAATGGCCAGAAAGGAATGGTTTAACATGAGAAAGTGGTCGAAAGAATTGTGTGAAAATTTGGCTCAAAAACCCTAGAGAAATCCATGGGGTTACAAGTGGTAACTCTATGGTTTACCAAGGCAAAAATGAAAATTTTGGTTAGACTTTTATGTGGAAAAGTTCATGAATGTGGGTTGGTTTAAAAAAAAAAAATTTAGTGGGGTTTTTGAAAGAGAAATCATGTGGAAAAAAAAAAAGGGTGAGAAAACGAGTTTGGTTGTTAAAACTTTAGTGTTGAAAATGTGTATGAAAACTTAGATTAATGTGGAAAAATGGAATGAAATTTTAAGCTAAGTACACGTGTGGCTGTATTGGTATTTTTATGGAAAAATTTTGCAAATTTTGCATAAAAATTAGGCCTCTGGTTTAGTACGTGGTAGATAAAATAGGCTAGACGGTTTTGAGACGTTTCCTAAACGTCGAGAACCTAGAATTCTAGCGGAAACTCTATAGAAATATTTTTATAACAACAAGAAAGGATATTTTAGGAAACGAGGGTTAAAAGTATTATCAGGTGAGAAACTTGAGCCTCCTCAGTGAGTTAGGCTCAAGAAAGAAAAAGGGACATTTCGAGAATTAGTGAAAGGGCTGTTTGATGCTCCGAAACGAGCGGAAAGTGAAAAAATACTCCGAGGGTCAGAATAGTACCTCCCGAGTGTCGGGAAGGTAAAAATTGAAAAACAAAATTTAGAAAAATTTCGGGAAGGACTCGGTATGGCCTAAAAGGTCAATACCATGATTTTTGGGCTTAGAAAATTTAGTCTAAAAATTTAAAATGAGATTTTACGATCCAATGTCCCGTCAGGGACAATATGGTCATTTTGACCAAAAAGTCTAAAAAGGACAAAATAGGGATGGTAAATCCCTAAATTTATTATTTTATAATTTTCAAGCCTAGAAAATCCAGTCTAGGCATAAAAATGGAAATTTTATGACCTAACGACCCATCAGGGACAAAATTGTAATTTTACCAAAAGTGAGGGGTAAAATTGTAAATTTACAAAAAAATTTCCCAAAAGGTCCAAAAAGGGTCGATATGGCCTCAAACACTTTGTATAGCCTTAATTAAAATTTTAAAAGCCAAAATTTTGATTTTAATAAAATACGAGCAGTTAGTAAAACTGAGTCTAACGGACAATATTGTCTATAGGAATCCAATGCCAATGCAATAAGGAAACATCTACAGATCCAAGGAAGCAAACTCTAGCAAACTATCTATAAGTTCAGATTATTAATTGTCTGCAGTATGAATGAAACTATTTTGTCTATGTTGATATGCTAACTATTAGTTAGAACGCTAGGGTGTGTTTAATATTATACATACAGTCAAGACAAAGCCAAAACATATAAGTGCACAAGGCACTTGGGTGAGACTAGTAAAACCCATACCCTCAAGTAACATATGTAAAATGTTCCTAACTGAGGATCAATGAGAATGCCACGCGGTTGGAACTACATGAAAGATGGTAATTAAACCACTTTTAGCGTACCAGCCTCCTGCCAGGTGGAGGTTTTTCATGTTTATATTTATGTTAGACTGTGGAGGATTAGCCAATGGGTCGCTCCCTAGTGTCCCTCCCAGTCATGCGCGCAAAATGGTATGACCAACACAGGGTCCAAAACTAGAATATAATGCAAGATAATGACCTAAGACTGAAAATGATGCCATAAGAAAGCATAATATGAGTACTAACGCAGTATAGGATGATATACTAACCTTAGATGAAAAAGTTAAGGTCAAAGTCAAACTCAAATTCAAAGTCAAAAGTCAAAGTCAAAGTTACTGTTTATAATGAATAGTACTTTTTATAGTTCAAGTTTATAGTTTTTATGTTTGAACTTACCGAGCCCGTAGCTCACCAGTTCATTCATGTTGCAGGTAAGAAACCTATTTAGCAATAGACCAGCAATGGATGGTGAGCATGACATACACATGCCAGCAGACAGGAACGAGGGATATGGTCCTGCTACAGACTTCGCTGAGCTTTGGAAAAAAAATAAATATTTTGAAGACAGAAAGTTTATGTAATAATATGTTACAAAGCAAGACAATGTAATTATGTAAATTCTATTTATATATTTAAGCTAATTACTATAGTAGAGATTTTACCTAGTATGTTTTCAAAGAAGAAATGTATAAAAATATATATATATTCCTTAAAATGTCGAAAAGGTTTAAAACATAAAGTAAGATGTTGGCGACCTATGAAGGTACAATCTGTGGCAGTTGACTTCAGAGTTAACTGTAATAGTACTGTATAGCCACTACGTAGGGTGGGGCGCTACAGTTAGTATCAAAGCAGTTTGACCATGTCCCGACTGGCATGTTGTGCATCCTGCTTGGCAATCCAAGTAAGTTAGTTTCATTTAAGAATAGTTAATTATTTTCTTATACGAAAATAATTATTTTATAGGTGGCAAGATAACAAGACCCTTATATATACGACCTCCATTATATAGACCTTATTGAAGGGGAGGACCATTGAGGGTATGGACGAGGTCCATAATTTGACCATCTACAGCCCAACGCCCGGTATTTAGACCGTCGATGCCAGATTAGTCTGTCCCAAGAGTTGTTGCACCAATCCTGCCTAGAGCAGCATCTCCTCAACCAATACCCCCACCACCGGTAGAGATTGATATTCCAATTGTTGGTGGACAACAACACATAGGGGCCAGGGTTTCAGCTCGCACAACCCAAGCCTTTAGAGACTATAATCCGCCTACCTTCAAGGAAGGTCAACAGTCAATAGGGACACGAGATTGGCTCCATATGGTGGAGATGACCCTATGCTCATGCGACATTGATATAGATAGTTGGGTTATGCTAGCCGTTAGCACATTCCAAGGGATGCTTAGATATTCTGGGAATACTGTGAGCAGGATATACTACTGGAACTTAATTGGGCTGAATTTAGGCATCGGATGATCGAGCAATTCCCACCGAGAAACCCCATGCTTGCACTATTTCCTTCAGAGCACATAGAGGTGACACAACCCACATTACCCTGATTTGCTGACATCAGGGAGTTTGTTCATTAAACAAATAAAGTGGTCATGCTGCCCGGTGACACAGTACTGACGTACATTACGCGATTTGAGGAAAACATTAAAGGAAGATGTCGGTTACCATACATCTTCAAGGAGGACTATTGTGATCTTTTTTGGAAGGGACTTCCCATGGAGTTGAGATAGAGAGTGAGCCCATTGTGTTCTTTTATGCTACGAGAGTTCATGATTATAGTACTTTAGGCTGAGAAAGAATTATTAGGAGAACGTGTGATACAAAGTAAATGAGAGGCAGAGTATCAAGATGTGATGTTAGCCCACGTCTTTAGACCAAGATCGATGGTGAATAACCATGAGGCAGGTCCATCTAGATGATGAAGGGAGTTGAATTTTAAGCAAGGGACACCTACTGGTGACAATTCGAAGGACAAGGAAAAGGACTCGAAGGAGTTTCCCTTGGGCCAAAATGAACAGAATGATTAAAGTGTAAAAATGTATATATGTATCCCTATAAATTGGAACAGAAAAGTAAAGGTATATAAAGCCTTACAGATGAAATGTATCTAAATACCTATGTATGGTGTGAATATGTTAGAGATGAATGGAATGTTAAAGTTATGTTATGATGTTTGATAACGATGTGGCCTTATGCTATTCTGAATTTCATGAATTTCTAAAAAAATTTTACGAAATTATTATGGGAAAATCTAATGTGTGATTTTCGTGCAATTTAGAATAATAAGAAAAATGGTTGATACCCGAAATCAAGGTGAGAGGAGAGGACGATGTCATACCTTATCTGAAAGGGTAATAGAATTACAAGCATTATTAGAAACGTAGAGGAAAGAGAATGCTGAATTAAGACAACGACTAAAGGATGTGGAACAAAGACAAGTCACTGAAGAGGTTCAGGAAGTTCTAGTCGTAGTGAAAGTCCAAGAAGTACCCCCACCTACTGCACCTAAAATATTCCCTGAAGCATAACCGATATTGAACCGAGAGCCCTTGTATGAATGGGTCCTTCGAATGAAACTGCCAGAATTTGAAGGTTCTACTGATCCTTTGGAGGCAGAAGAATAGCTGTCTTCTTTGCAGATGATTTTGGACTTTATGAATCTATCAGAATAGGAAAATGTTTTATACGTATCCTTTGTCTTGAAGAAGGACGCCCAGTTTTGGTGGGATACCTCCGTTTGAGAAGAGATGTCACTATCATGACTTGGGAAGACTTTTGGCATAATTCAATCAAAAGTATTATGACCTGGCATCTTGACGTCCTCAACAAAAGGAGTTCTTCGAGTTGAAATAGGGGAACTTGATAGTAAGTGATGTTTACAGAAGGTTTGACCAGTTATCCCGATTATGTCCATATGTAGTCCCTACTAAGAGGGCGAGGATTCAGAAAATGATTGGGATGTTTACACCCAAAATATCAGCTTTAGTAGGCAATGGCCCGATACCGCCAACCTCAGTTGCAGATTATGTCAGCCGCGCCTTACGAGCTGAACATCATCTAACCAGGCAGAAGGAGGAGAGAGAAAAAGTTTGGGAAGCCAAAAAGAAAGAAAAGATTTTGGCTAAGGCTACTCAGACTGAAACACAAGCCAGCCAGCGCAACAGGCCCAATCAAACTATTTGACTCGGCCAAACCCACCACCAAGGCTCGCAATAGCAAAAGAAAAGAAAAGGCAATTTTTCTGGATCCTAGACCTAAGACAACAGAAATCAGCAGCGAAAGCTGAACCCAAATGCGGGACCAAACATTCCTACATGTGCCACATGTGAGAAAAGACATTCTAGCCAATGTAAATATGGCATGAATGTCTGCTATCAATGTGGAAGGGAAGGGCATTTTGCCAATAACTGCCTAAATAATTGTCAGAATGTACAAGGAACTTCCCACCTGTACCAACAGTAGCAACCCTGTCCTCAAGCTCATGCCCTATAGGTTAGAAATAAAGGACCTCTGGCACTGCCAGATGGTCAGGAACGCCTACCTCATACTGATGGGCGGATAATGGCATACACTAAGGAGGAAGCAGAGGCGAGAACTTCCAACGTAGTGATAGGTCAGCTCTCTATTGCTAACTATTCAGCCTTCATTCTTTTTGATTCTGGTGCTACATATTCATTCATTTCCTATGGATTTATAGATAAGATAGAATATCCCAGGGATAATATAGGGAAAACATTTAGAACGGCCTTGCCCTCAGGAGAAGTCTTGTTGTCTAGTTACTGGTTACCTTATCTGCCAGTAATTGTGGCAAACAGGGAGCTATACGCGGAATTGATTGTGATGTAGATAGTCGACTACAACGTAATCCTAGGAATGGATTTCCTAGGAAAATATCAAGCCACGATCGATTGCTGGAACTAAAAAATAGTATTCCAACCTAAAGAGGAAGAAAGTTTTCAATATGTTGATTTTACGCATAGACTGAGGAAAATGATAATCAATTCCTTAAAGGCACATAAGCTAATGGCTAGTGGCTGTGCTAGATACTTAGCTTATGTGATGGACACGGTGGAAGAACAGAAATCTCAACCAGAGGATATTCCAGTGGTAATTGAATTCCTTGATGTTTTCTAGAAGAGCTACCAGGAATACACCTAGAACAAGAAATCTCCTTTGAAATCGAGCTGATGCCAAGAACTGCACCTATCTCTAAGGCATCGTACCGCATGGCACTGGCAGAGCTAAAAGAAATCCAAGTACAACTGAAGGACTTGCTCGATAAGTGATTTATTCAACCAAGCCATTCCCCATGGGGTGCTCCAATCCTATTCATCAAGAAAAAAAATAGAACTCTCTGTATGTACATTGAGTACCATGAATTAAACAAGGTTACTCTCAAGAATAGATATCCGTTACCTAGGATTGACGACTTGTTTGATCAGTTAAAGGGCACCGCAGCATTCTCTGATATCGATTTGCGATCAAGATACCATCAATTGAGGATCAAAGAGAGTGACATCCTCAAGATAGCATTTAGAACCCGATACGGTCATTATGAGTTTCTTATGATGCCGTTTAGGCTAACGAATGCTCCAGCCACATTTATGAACTTGATGAATAGAGTCTTCAAGGAATTCTTGGATAAGTTTGTCATCGTGTTTATTGATGACATCTTTATATAGTCAAAGATGCATAAGGAACATGAAGAGCACTTAAGAATCACTTTGTACACAATAAGGGAGCACCAACTCTACGCCAAATTCTCCAAGTGTGAATTTTGGCTGGATAGAGTACACTTTCTCGAGCATGTGGTGTCGAAGGAAGGAATCGCAGTTGATCTGGAAAAAATAGAAGCAATCAATAATTAGCCTGCACCTAAGAGCATGATAAAGATTCGAAGTTTCTTAGGACTAGCTAGTTATTATCAGATTTGTGGAAAGATTCACACGATTAGCGGCACCTCTCACAGCCCTAATACGGAAAGAAAAAACAAGTATGAATGGACTTAAGAATGTGAAAGAAGCTCCTAGGAGTTGAAAAGATGACTGATAAGTGTGCCAATTCTCACTCGTCCCACTAAAGGGGAGAAGTTTATAATCTACAGTGATGCATCTAAAGTGGGCCTAGGAGCAGTTCTAATGCAAAGTGATAAGGTAATTGCCTATGTCACGTGCCAACTAAAAGATCATGAGAAAAATTATTCCATGCATGACCTGAAACTTGCTACAGCAGTATTCGTGCTCAAGATCTGGCGACACTATCTATATGGAGTTCAGTGCCAAATATACATAGACCACCAAAGCTTGAAGTACTTTTTCATACAGAAAGAACTTAATATGCAGCAAAGAAGGTGGTTAGAGCTGGTGAAAGATTATGACTGCAAGATCCTCTATCGCCTAGGCAAAACCAACCGCGTAGCATATGCATTAAGTAGAAAGTGTATAGTTCTGTACAAATTGCTGATTAAAAGTATACCAAGACCATTGTAACAAGAAATCAACTCGCTAGAATTGGAGTTGATAATTGGAAGGTTAGCTGTACTTCAATTGTAGTTGTCGATGTTTGAAGATATTAAAGAAGCTCAAAAGCAAGATCTAAATTTAATCAGTTCCCAGGAAAGGGTTTCCAAAGATGGATTAGGATTATATCAAGGAAGAATTCACATTCCGACCAATGAAGACCTTAAAAGGCAGATCATGTCAGAAGCTCATGAAACACTATATTTAGTTCATCCTGGAGCCACCAAAATGTACCAAGACTTAAAACAATAATTTTGGTGGAAAGGGATGAAAATTGATATTATGAAATTCGTGAGCTGATGCATGACTTGCCAGAAAGTCAAGGCCAAACACCAACATCCTGGAGGAAAATTAGAGCCATTGGAGATTTCCGAATGGAAGTGGGAGCACATCATGATGGACTTCGTAGTAGGGCTACCTAAGACTTGAGAAGGCTACGGTGCCATCTGGGTTATTGTTGATCGATTAACAAAGACGGCATGATTTATACCAGTGAAAATGACTTTTTTACTAGAGAAGTTAGCGAACCTATATATGACCTACGTCATCAGAATACATGGCGTTCCAAAGTCGATAGTCTCTGATTGAGATGCACGGTTCACTTTGAATTTCTGGAAGTACGTCTAGGAAGCTATGGGGACAGAATTGTGACTCAGCATGGCTTTCCATCCCCAAATAGATGGGCAATCAGAGCGGACAATTCAGACACTAGAAGACATGCTTCAAGCATGCATAATGGATTTTCCAGGAGTTTGGAATGAGAAGCTACAGCTTGTGGAATTCTCGTACAACAATAGTTACCAGGCTTCCATAGGAATGAGACAGTATATGACGTCCCCAATTTCGGCGATGCAAAACTATTACAATCAAACTCTATAACCGATTGTAATAGCCCGTTCACCTCATTGGGTCGCCAAAAATTCACTTTTTCTTTTAAACTCTCTTCTTAAAGGGCCACATATTTTGGTGCCATTTTTTTTTTCAAAATACTTTTCTTGCATGAAAGCCTTAATGAAAACCATGTAAAATTTAAAACTATACTGTAGTTGTCTTTTTGCAATACAACATAATTTACAAAAATACATTATCCCAACTTTGTTTCTCAAAATACATTTTCTTCAAATTCCCTCGTTCAACGCTCAGCAGAAGACTGGTAGCAGGGCCATAATTCACAGTGGAATTCCCTATCCCAATGACACCGCATATCCTGTTGCCACCTAGAATATCTACTGGACAGGTTTCTTACTTGCAACATGAACAAACCGGTGAACTAACAGGCTCAGTAAGTTCAAACATACATACTATGAATCACATAGATTCAAAAATATCAATAATAAAATTTCCTATAAATAGTACTATTCATCCATGAATAGTACTATTCATATGTGATACCTTTGACTTTTGGTCAGTGAATAATAACTTTGACTTTGACCAGATACTGTTCATGTTACTTTGACCGAGTATACTACACGTAACATTAGTGTCGGTTATGCTCAATTATGCTCATTTATGACTTTCATTAAATTTTCGGTCATTATTTTCATTAGGTTCTGGTTTTGAGCTCATAATGGCCGTACCGATATGATATGTGTGCTGACTATAAGGGGCCTCGGGAGCGACCCTCTAGCTAATCCTCCACAGTCTATCATCACCCGAAGCAGTTCTTGTGTCCCCGAAGGACTTGTAAACCTCTACCTTACTGGGGGCCAGTATGCCAAAAGTGGTTTCATTACCATCTTACAATTGTAGTTCCGATCGGGTGGCATTAATCATCACTTCAAAGTCAGGAACCTTTAATACCCGTAATTCTTTACATATTCTCTCATTTATGGGTGTGTCTTAAATTTAGTCACACTTTTTCCGTAGTATACCCACTGTACACATCTCACCTTATCAGTTCATTGGGTGTGTTAGTCTAAGTACAACCTAGAGCCCGTAGGACTTAGCACCTAATGTAAATCATAGTATTTCATGTTGCAGTCATGAAAATACTTGAACTTACCACAACTACAATAACGTCTACTTTCAAAAGTCCTCTGCAGTTTTGTTATCGTCTCTAGTTTGAGTCCCTATAGACAAAATATTGTCTGTTAATTCCCATCATCATTTATTATTTTGTATATATCAACTTTATTCTTAGCATCACACCATTTTTCATCTCTTTATGTGATACACGGCCTGATACACGCCCGTGTCCAAGCCCGTGTGCCTTCTGGGTTTTTCTTACATGCCCGTGTTCCAAAGTACATACCTGTGTACTTTATAAACTTTGGATTTTAGCTTTAAAATCTTAATTATGGCCTCAAGAATCTTATTTAAGGCATTCTAGATCCTTAACGATCCTTTTTGAGCCTTTCAGAAATTTTTGGTCAAAATGATCATTTTACCCCTAACAGGTCTCGAGACCATAATGTTTCCAATCTACCTTTTTCCTGGGATTTCCTAAGTCCAAATATCATAAAATAATATTTTTTAGGCTTCGAAATATTTTTACAGTATTATTTGCTGCAAAATCATTAACTATTCCTCACCCGACCCTTGAAGGTACTATTCCAACACCTAGGGTCGTTTCTCATTTTTCTAGCATTTCGGAGCCTCAAATAGGTATTTCACTATTCTTGAAACGTTTATCATCCCATTCCCGAGCCTTGGTTCCTAGGGGCTCCGGTTTTCCATCCCGTCCATAAATTTTCCCCCTCGTTTCCTAAAATACCCCTAACGTAAATTTTTTTCCCGTTCTCGGCATTTTAGACACTAGAGGGTCATTTTACTATTCCTCTTGAGTTTAATCTCCCATTACTGTTCTAACCTAGTAAGGGGTCTCGGTTTTTATTTCCGAGCACATTTTTACCCCTCATTTCCTGAAATGCCCTTTATGCTGTTTTTAAAATTTTGACAGCATTTCCGCTTAAATTTTAGGTTTTCCTGGTGTTAGGTAAGCCTCAGAACCTTAGTACTTGCCACGTACTATACCAAAGGCCTATTTTATGTAAAGTTACCAAACTTTACGTAAAAATTTTCACATTCTCACTCATTCATATCAATCACAAATTTCACCATTTTCCTCAACATAGGCCATGGTTTTCTTATGGAATTCAACACCAAAATTTTTCATCACAAAGTTCATTTATTACATTTAAATCTTAGGGTTTCTAATACACATTTCCACATCAAAACCTTAAAATTTTTCATTCCAAACCTTACACATTAGGGCCACAGTTTTCGTGTCCAAAACCACACATAAAATTTTCTTATTCTTAGGTTCCTTCATCAACCATTTCCTCACCAAATTTCATTACAAAATTTTCCATATTCTTCACCACAAGTCCACGGATTTTTCAATAAATCGTGCATGAAAATTGCTTATTTCTAGCTTCTAAAACACACTCCAATCACTACATCATTCAACCAACATCAACACAAAGTTTAACATCAAAATTTTCACCATTCTTTCACACCTATATGCCATAGATTTTGAAGAGAAAAATAGCAAGAAAGCTACAAAATGGTGGTTCACCTTAAGAGCTTGAATCTTTGATGCTTGGAATACATTTAGAAGTTAATTTGGTGAAGAAATTTTTGCTAAGATTTGGTTTAAGAAGGGAGGAAGTGCACAGCTTCACTTGGATAGCATTTGGACAATTTTTTCTGATTTCCAAATGCCATTTCTTACTTCTATTTATAGGCAAAAAGATGGAGGACCAAGTTGCAATTTTTCCCAATAATTTGGAAATTGTTTAGGGACTTTTTAGCAAAGTTTCTAGGGACTAAAAAGCAATTTTTGGCTGATTTTTTTCTTCCTTAGCCAACCCTTTTACAACCCATTTTATCCAAATTTTTGCCAAAAATTTCATGTCATTTTGGCCTTATCCTAGCCCTTGATTCAAGATTACAACTAATCTTCACCATTAGATCCACCAACCACCCTTTTTAGCCATATATTCACCATTTATTACATCATTAATTGATGTCACTCATGAAATCATCCAATTAATTCACAAATTAATTCGTGGTCAAAGTTTGACCAAAAGTCAAACCGAATGGAAATCTACTGAAATCGTGTAGGCGGGTTTCTGACACCTGTAGTGCTATCGGTTTACCTTATTTTGCTTCTATTTGACCAAAATTTATTACCGTAAATTTTTGTCTTTTAGTGCATTCGGTGCACCCTCTAGGGCTTTTAGCTCCGATTTAGGGCTGTTTCACCCGTTTCTATGTGGGAAGATTTTCCATCTCCGAACTTACACTCTTTAACACTGTTAGAACATTTTGTTGCATTCTCAACAGTATTAAAATACAACTTTTTCATATTTTATACATCAAAATTGTCATTTACTTAGAATTTTAAATTCTTCCAAGAATCTTAAAATTCCCAATTATCACACTATATGAGGCCTTATATGGACGAAAATGTAAATCACCCATTCATTGGTATGATTTACGAGAGAAGTAGCTACACAAGACTGATTTCATACTGGAAACATTAGATGTAGTTGTCAAGATCCAACAAAGAATGAAAATCACCCAAAGCTAGCAGAAGAGCTACGCGGATAAGAGATGAAGACCCTTGGAGTTTAATGAAGGGGATTTTGTGTTTCTTAAGGTATCGCCAACGAAGGGAATAATGTGTTTCGGTAAGAAAGGCAAATTAAGTCCAAAGTATATTAGACTATTTGAAATTATCGAACGCATTGGGAAGGTTGCATATAAACTGGCGTTAGCTTCAGATCTGTCGGCAGTCCACAATGTCTTTCATGTGTGAATGCTGAGAAAGTATGTGCCAAATCCCACACATGCATTAAAGCATAAACCAGTCCAAATCCAAGAAGACCTGACGTATGAAGAGAAGCCCATTCAGATTTTAGCTCATGAAGAGAAAATATTGAGAAACAAGACGATCCCACTAGTTAAAGTGTTATGGAAAAACCATAACATCGAAGAGGCTACATGGGAATGTGAAGAAGAAATGAAATCCTTGTACCCTGACTTGTTCTAATTTTTTAGGACGAAAATTTTATAAGGAGGGGTGAATGTGATAATCAAGAAATTTTATCATTCTCGGAGATTTTGTACATGAAATGTATCACATGATTTTCATGTTTAAAATGAAAAATAAATGATTTAATATTATTTAGACTGCAATAAACTACTCTAATAATGTTAAAGATCATGAATTCGGTAATGAGAAATTTTACCAAATCAAATCGGGTGAAATAGTGCCAAATCGGCGTAAAAAAACCTAAACAGTGCATGAGGTGCACTAAAAGACAAACAAGTTTGACTACATTTTTTTGGCCAAATGGAAGAAAAATAAGGCAAACCAATTGCATCAGAGGCCTTGGGAACCCGTTGGATAATTCTGGTGAAGTTTCGTCAGTTTGACTTTTCAGTCAAAAAGTTGCCGAATTAATATGAATAGCAGTCAAAAAGTGGCCAAATGGGTGATGTCATAATTGTTTTCTTTAAAATGCATGGAAAGTATTTTAAGCATCCAAGGGTGCAGATTAAAGATGATTTTGATCTAATGGTCAAAAAAGTGACAAAATCTATGATTTTTGTTTTTAAGAAAAATAGGAAAGAAATGTCATGAAAGGACTCATGTTTTGATTGGTTGAAAGAGGAAATAATTAAGCATTTCCTTAAGCTAGAAGGGACATCGGATTTCATGTGCAGAAAAGCAAAAGAGAAAAAAAATGAATTTTTTGTTCTTACATTTCTAAGAGTGACTATGTGTTCTCTCTCCCACCACCAAACAAATTTCTTCAAATTTTTTACATCCAACCTTGACCAAACCTTTTCTAGAGCAAGAAGACATCTTGGGAACAAGGTGTGATATCCCGTGCCCTTAGTGGCCCAGACTGTTACTTAAAAACTACTACTTGTACTGATACTTATACTTTCTTACAAACCATTAGTACTTACTTAAAATCTATTTACTTAGATACCCTAATTTTAGGGATTTTTTTTGTGCGTACATATACTTTAAATATACATCATCTAAACATTTGGAAGTTCAATTATGCATACACACTTATAATACTGTTTAACTATTACTATTCAAAAATACTATTAACTGTTACTATTCTAAAAATACTGTTTAACTGTTACTATTCAAAAATATTGTTTAACTGTTACTATTCAAAAATACTGTTTACTGTTACTATTCAAAAACGCTGGTTGCTTAAGCTGTGCGGAAGATTTACTCGTGGAGTATCCATAACCTTGCCCTCACATCCACCTCCGTCGCCATCATCACCCATTTTTGTTTAAGCCATAGGACACTTACCTACAGCATGAACACATTCCGTGAGCTTTATGCCCAGTAAGTACAACATTTTAACCGCAAAACATGTTTAAAACATAGTACATACTTAAAACCATATAAGCATATCATAACCAACACATCTCGCTGAGACATTCCACATATCAGAATAACACATATCACCAAATGTAGAACATCATATACTGAATCATAACATACTGAATGCATAACAGCAACATCGTGTACTAAATGCATCTTACTATAAATGGAAGCATGGTGAACTATATCGTGAACAAATGCATAGTCCGATTATGCTCATCTTATGCTTCAATGTTCTTTTCTTTCTTATGTGTACTTAGGGCCCATGTGTCAGTACCAAGTGCATGTGGATCATCGGGAATGCCCCTGATCCTGGGCCTTGGCCCGTTATGGATATATTTTATGGCCTTGGCCTGTTATACATTATGAGCCTCAGCTCGTTAGATTTTGTGGGCCTTGGCTCGTTATACTGACACCCTTATTCTCATCTTTCCCAATTCTTTATTTGATCATGCCACATACTCTACTAGGCTATCCCCTAATCTCACGCGATGGGGATGTATAGCCTCTAACTTGTTCATTTATCAATTTACGTGATTGTGAAACTATATGCTCTTGTACATGCTGTGCAACAACTTATGCATAGATTCATGCTTAAAATACTGTAAAAACCATCATTTAAATTCATTTTATTCATACTGTAGGCGGAGTTATACTTACCTAGTTTGCATGCAAACTTGTACTCTCGCCTTAGTCAACTTACAGGTTACTACCTACCATCAATAATGTATTTCATTAATATTGGTTGCTGAGTCACTAGTACTGTTAGTGAGTAATATATGGTATTGATTGCCATCGGTACTAATTCTCTCTTTTACTCTTGAGAGTTTGCTTCTCTATACGTGGTTAATTAATTTATTACCCAATAAATTAATTAATGTCATTCTTAGGTCACCATTATTGTTAGTGACTGCAACTTGTGTTTCTATGTGGTACCGAGGCCTATCGGTACCCTATTGGTCTACTTTGGGGATTTGGCATCTAACTTCTATCGTGTTTGATTAATTGTATTCTTGATAGATTAATCATCATTCCTCACAGTATCGTTCAAACATAGTCCTCGATTGGTTGACTGATCGGTCAACTGGCTGATTACCTCGTACATCGTTAACTAGGTAGTCTACTGGGTTACTATGTGTAAACTTGGTGTAGTAACCGACCAAGTTACTTTACTCGTTTAGGTGTGGTAGCCTACTGGCCTACTATGTGTAAACTTGGTGTAGTAACCGACCGGGTTACTTTGCTTGTTTGGGTGTGGTAGCCTATCAGGCTACCCACACCATTTTAGTCATTTTTTGAAAATCGTTTTGGTTGTGTTATAAAATTCTTGGGAAAATTTGTGTACTTTGAAACCGTCCCCTTATCACCTCGTTGGAAGGTGGGGAGCATTTTTTTTTTATGAAAATCATTTTGATTTTTAAAGTGTGTAAGACACATTTTGGTGTTGTATTTTAAAGGTGGTTTTTGAACCACTTATCAAAGCTATTTTAAAAACTTGTTCAAAACAACTTCGTTTGTAAATTTTACAAACATAACATTTTTCATCCTCGACGACATGAACAATTCTTGTGTTCACCTCGGAGCTCAAATCTAACTCAAACGGGTTCTAATCTTGCTAAACCCGTGGCTATTGTGCCCAGTTTTTTTTTTTTTTTTTTGTAAAAATTCCGGTTTTACGTCATTTTAAAAATGGCTCTGTTTGAGGACAGAAACGGCAAATTTTCAAAACATGCATAGTCATCTTAAAGATTTTGACGTGTTCTACAATTTTTGTGTTGAGCCCGAGATCTAGTTCGGACTCAAAGTGGTCCATTTTTAATAAAGCCTGAGACTAATTCTGGATTCAGATTTTTTTTAGTCCCAATTTTGGGCACCGAATGAAAACTACTCAAAAAGCCTATCTTAATGTCGTTTTTAGCCAAAACCTATTTGACACAAAAATGACCATAATAAAATTTCCTTAAAACTCTGTATTTTACCAAATCCCAAATTCAAAACCTAAGGGGGTCAAAATGGCCAAAACCTGTGACCTTTTTCTAGGAACAGATTGTGTCCAGCCTTCTAAAAGAAAACGTTCATGCTCACATGTGTACACATTCATTCGTAAAAATGTAAACACAACCACAAACTTAAAAATGAAAAGCTAAGGGCTCAAAATGAACTTATTACAACCCATGTGCATAACAAATACACATAAATTCCTTAATCAAATTCTTAAAATCAACTAACCACAAGATAGGGTTTTTGGTTTTACCTCTTGTGCTATGGACCAATCACAAATATGAACTAATACTTGAATGAAAAAGTGGCCATGTGTACCAAGGAGGTGTAGGGGTCAGTTTTATGATAGCAAAACACCAAAAATTATTTCTCTTAATATCAACCCCAAACCAACACTAAAATCACAAGTGATTGGCCTAGAACCTTACCCTTAGTGCACTTGAAATGGCTTGGAAATGAATCCTCCTAACACAAGCTTGAAGGGGTTGGTTGTGATGATCAGGAAATATGCAGTATCAAGAAATTGGTTAAAATGACATTTTCTTGATATGAAACTGATATATTTAGAATCAGAATGCTCAAAATTAGTCACTTGAGCATAAAATGTAGATTTTGTTAGGAGGTACGCAGTATCGGGATAAGGGTCAATACGACATTTTCTTGGCCCGAAACTGATATATTTAGACTCAGGATGCCCAAATTAGTCAATCAGGCACCTGACACGTTTTTCGAGACGGGGTCACACAGATCTGAAAACTGGTCGAGATGACCTCGAATGAAGTTGAAACTGATAAATTTGGATTAAACACGTCCAAATTAGTCAGTATAGCCTATTTGTATGCTTAAATTAGCTAATTGAGTACAAAGGTAATTTTTGATTGACAATTCACAATATCGGAAACTGGTCAATATGACCTTAGATGAAAATAAAACTGATATATTTGGATTCAGGACATCCAAATTAGTCAGGATAGCCCATGTTGAAATTTTGGGTGAAAAAGTATATAAAGGGCGAAAAAATCAGAAATTTCAAAAATAAGCCCAAAAATTTCTCTCATTTTCTCTTTCCTCCCCTTACACGAAAATGAACAGTAACTAACCATCACAAACGGTGTCTGTTTTCAGCACTGCCGGTGTCATCGGAAAGCTCTCACCGAGCTAAGTCCAACGGTGGGTCGACTCGACAGAACGGCCGGCGCACGCCGTCGCACGCGCCGCCCGAAGCTCGCTGGAGCTGAGAATTCCGATCGTCGATATCTCCGCCGTCCAGCCACTGTTTGCCATGAAACTGGTCCCAAAATTTTTGTGGTGAAGAGAGGAGCAAAACCCATGCCACCGATTGCCTCAACACCAGCGGAATCGCACCACCCAAGCTTCGACAAATTCGGTGAACCGCTGCCATGGAGCCACCATCGAAACTGTCGATTCCGACCGAGTTGAAGTACGCCGTTGGTGTAGAAATGACCGCAGGGTTGAGGGAAGCAAAAGCCCTCAGCTAATTTCGGGAAAAAAGTCTAGCACGGCGAAGTTCCACTGTCGCCGCCGTGGCCGTGGTTTTCGAGGGAATTTTTCGGCGATAGGGGCCTCCAAACATGAAATTAAGGCCACCAATGGATTCCTCTCGTCGAGTTCTTCAAGATAGGCTACTCATTTGCCACCGTCACTGCCGTCAACCGTCGGTCAACGACGAGTCAACGGCGGTCAACGCCGGTCAATGGCGACTGGAGACAAAAAATTGAAGAATGGCCCGTTGGTCTATTTTCGATATTCCGGACACATCCGCGGTGTCAGAATTGCAAGACGGGGACTCAAAAGCAAAGAACGGAGAATTAAAGTTTGTCCACATGAAACCGAACAGTTCGTTCGATCGCCAGTGGGATGATTCCGGTAGTGACTTCGGTCCCTCCATTCCTGAAATTTATGTTTTAGAATGAGTATACATGAATTATGTATTCTGGAATGTGAAATTGTAAGAAAAATGGACTATGTGTATGAAAAATAGTCAAATGAGAAAAGTGAAAAATATAAAGATTTTTATGTAAAAAGTTGAGTTTTTACGTAAAAATATAGGCTCTGGTATAGTACGTGGTAGAATAGAACTAGGTTAGATGGTTTCGAGGCATTTCCTAAATGCCGGGAACCCAAAAATTAAGCGAAAATGCTGCCGAAATTTTGAAAACGGCACAGAAGAGTATTTTAAGAACCAAAGGGTAAAAGCGTGGTCAGGATGGAAACCTGAGCCCTTTCGGTGACCTAGACTCGAGAAAGAGCATTAACGCTTGAGAGTCAGAATAGTACCACCCGAGGGTCGGTAAATAGTAAACCAAGAAAGTATGGCAAATAAGGCCGTAAAAATTTAGTAAAGCCTAAGAAAAATTATTTTATGATTTTTGAGCTTAGAAGATCCAGTCTAAGCAATAAAATGAGAATGATATGACTCAAAGACCCATTAGGGGCAAAACAGTAATTTTGACCGGAAAATTTCAAGAATGATAGAAAAGGATCCTAATGGACTTGGAATGACTTAATTAAGATTTTAAGGGCCAAAATTAAATTATGATTCAAAGAAAAGTAAGGTTATAATGAGAAAAATCCCATTAAGGGTAAAATGGTAATTTTGCCAAAAGTTCAGGGTAAAACAGTAATTTTACCAAAAGTTAGCAGAAAAGCTACAAATGGGATATTAGACCCCTAAGTTATGATCGAGAAATGAAATGTATAATTTTTACGTTTTATTAAGTTTTATATATGAAAGAAGCATGAAAAATAACCGTTATTATTTCGGTTATAAGGATCCGTGCTAGACGATATGAAGAGATGTCTGCAGACCATGGAAGCAAGAAAAGAGATGCTAGCAAGTATTAGTAAGTTCAAACATTTAATTGACTGCAACATAAATGAACTGGTCATGTTATGTGTTATGTGTTCTATGTAGTAAGTTCGAATATTTAATTGACTGCAATATGAATAGACTATTATGCCTAAGTATGATATGTGGTAAGTTCAAATATGTGATTTGTTTGCAACATGAACTGACATGTTATATTAGGTTTATGTTTAAGTGTTATATGGAATTCATGTATGCGAGTGCTATATGCACTAAAGTGTGACTAACATAATTCACACTATAGAAAAGTTATGTTGAGAAAGAAATGATTTATGAAATTCAAACGAAAGAAAAGAAACAAAAGAAAGAAAGAAAGAAAAGAAAAGAAACGAAAGAAAGAAAGGAAATGAAAATGACAGAAAGAGATAAAGAATGAACGAACGAACGAACGAAAAGATAAAGTAAAGAATAAGAAAGATAAGCAAGACAATAAGACTGAAAAGTTAAGGTTGGTGTACCGGCCTCCCCAGCTGTGAGGTTTAAGAGTTAAGAATAGCCTCCACCCTAGATGTGTGGTGCTACTGCAAGCTTAAGGTAGTTAATGGATAACGCACTACCCAAAGTTTGTAGTACGAGATCGACCTTGGGGTTGATTGGTGGGTCGCTCCCCCGTTCCTCCATTGGTCTGTGCACTCTAGGTACGTCCAACCATGGGCCCACAAGAGAAAGTGAAAGATAAGAAAAGTAAAGAAAAGAAAAGACAAATAAAGAAAGAAAAGCAAAGAAAAGCTAAGAAAAGAAAAGAAAAGAAAGTAAAGCTAAGAAAAGCAAAGAAAAGAAAAGAAAAGAAAGTAAAGCTTAGCAAAGAAAAGCTAAGAAAAGCAAAGAAAGGAAAAGAAAAGAAAGTAAAGCTAAGAAAAGCAAAGAAAAGAAAAGAAAAGAAAAGAAAAGAAAGTAAAGCTAAGAAAAGCTAAGAAAAGAAAAGAAAAGAAAAGAAAGGAAAGCTTAGCAAAGAAAAGCTAAGAAAAGCAAAGAAAAGAAAGGAAAGTAAACCTAAGAAAAGCTAAGAAAAGAAAAGAAAAGAAAGGAAAGCTTAGCAAAGAAAAGCTAAGAAAAGCAAAGAAAAGAAAAGAAAAGAGACAGATAAAGAAAGAAAAAAAAAAGAGAGAGAAATAGAATGAAGGAATAGGATATGATCTATAGAACAAGAAGAATGACATAATATGAAAGAAAGAATGAACAAAGAAAATAAAAGTTGAGCAAGAAAAGAAAAGAAGGCCATGAATGTATGTTTGAACTTACTAACCCTATCGCTCACAAGTTTGTTTATGTTGCAGGTAAGCATCCTGCACGAAGATAAGACAAGTGATGGATGATGGATGGGATCTACATGTGCCAAGGGACTGGGTGAGGGTTATGGTACTGCTATGAGTCTTCTGTTGAGCTGTTTGAAAGAGTATTACAATGATGTTTTATAATGTAAATGAAGTTAAGGCAATGTAAAATGTTTATTATAGTAAATGTTTTACGACAATATAGTTTCCAAGTAAAGTTTAAGAAAAGAAAAAAAAATTTATTCCATATTTTCACGTACAAATGGGAAGTTAGAGTAAGCATGTTAAAGAAAATATGCTAAAAGTAAGATACCAGCTGTTATAGATGGTATCAGAATGAGTTAGAAGCAAGTTAAAAGTAAGTTACCGACGACCCAAGTGGTTACAGTATATTGCAGTTGGCAACAGTAGCTGACTGTAATAGTACTGTTCAACCCTACGTAGGGCGGGCCGTCACATTGGTTTTTGGTAAAATTTTGGCTTGGTATTTGGCATGAAATATGGTGATTTTGGGGGTGTGGAATAGTTGGCTGCAGCAAGGGAAAGAAAGAGAAGAGAGTGTTGTGCTTTTAGGGTGTGAAAAAGAAAGAGCACAAGTCTAAGTCTTGGTCACCCTTTTATAGACAACTCTAAGTAAACTTAACCAACTTTAAGCTTGATTAATCAAGCCATTCTCAAGCTAATTTGGGGACAAAATCCTAGCCATTTTAGCCCATCAAAATCGAGGGAGTTGCAAAAAAGGAGGGGAAGATTAAAAAATTGGTTGATGGAATGTGATGGAAATGAAGTATAGTTTAATGGGTTTTGTGTCATAGCTTGTCCCCTATTACTTTTAGGGGTTATTTTTGTAGCAAAACCAGCTAGTTTTTCTGCTAGGGTACATGGTTTTTAAGGTGAAAATTCATCCGTATTTGACTCTCTTCGCAGTCCAGTTTCTGCCGTTCGGTATCTGACCCTTTTTCGGTAGTGTTCTAGTTTTCACCCGGAATTGGATTTCTAAATCTGATTTTTACACTGATAATTTCTAGTTGGTTTTTACTGTCTAAGAGCCCATTCTATACTAGTTTACTATTTATTTCCTATACTGTGGTTGTGTCTACACTGTGTTGTCCTTTAGCATGCAAAACGAGGCGTTCCTGTGTGAAATTTCAGACAGTCTTTCTTGACTAATTTGGACGTGCTGATTTCAATTTTATCAGTTTTATGTTCATCTGAGGCCTTCTGGACTAGTTTTCGAGATCTGTGTGACCTCGTCTCAAAAAACGTATCCAGTACCCGATTAACTAATTTGGTCATCCTGAGTCTAAATATATCAGTTTCGAGACGAGAAAATGTCGTCTTGACCCTCATCCTGATATTGCGTATTTCTCAAATAAAAATTCTCATTTTATGCCCAATTGACCACGTTGGGCCTACTGACTGCTAATATATCAGTTTTATGTTAGATTAAGGCCATCTAGGCCATTAACCTAACACTGTATTTTTCACTATTTACTATTCACTGTCTTTTACTTAACTAACTAGTCTGAATGCTCTGACTCTAATTTTGTTAGTTTCTAGGTGAGAAGAGGTCATTTGGACTATTTTCTTGGTACTATACCCCTGTTAGGGTTTTTCTCACTATTGTGCTCAGTGTTCGGTCCAAGCGTTCTGGTGATTTGTTCACTAGTCCGATATCAAGAAATGATCGTCTAGACCAGTTTCCTGATACTGCGTATCTTATATACTTATACACATAATAGAGTGGATTGATTCACTGTCAGTCGCCCCTTTCACTGTATGAATAGTAATTAAACAATACTGTTCTTGTTTAACCTATTCAACTGGAAAATATATCGTATTTGATCAACCTAATTACTTATTACATAGTATTTAGGTTTCACGCATTACGAGAGTCTTTACAATGGCTCTCTACTCATTACATGGCCTCTTACACAGGTGTGTACAGGGCAACATGGGCATGTATACTCCAGACACGGGCGTGTTTCTATCGAGCCTGCTCAACATAGCCATGTCTTGGAACATGGCCTTTTACACATTCATCGACCCGAGCAGTACACGGCCACTTACACAGCTGTGTACCTGACCGAGTCACACTACACGACCATGTACACTTACACAGCTTCTCACATTTCAACAGTCTGAACAGTACACGGCTATTTACACGGTCGTTTACCTGACCGTGTTCTTCAAATTTGCATGAAAAGACATCAAATTACACGGCTATTTACACGGCCACTTACACGGCCGTGTACCTGACCGAGTCACACTACACGGCCATGTACACTTACATAGCTTCTCACATTTCAGCAGTCCGAATAGTACACGGCTATTTACACGGCCGTGTACCTGATCGTGTTCTTCAAATTTGCATGAAAAGACATCAAATTACATGGCTATTTACACGGCCGTGTACCTGATCGAGTCACACTACACGGCCATGTGCACTTACACAGCTTCTCACATTTCAGCAGTCCGAACAGTACACGGCTATTTACACGACCGTGTTCCCGATCGTGTTCTTCAAATTTGCATGAAAAGACATCAAATTAACCCAAATTCATTGCTCAATTTTTCATTATATAGAATTTATGTTACATGAATATGGGGGTCCTTACACAAGGTAACCTCCATTTCATAGCTTTTCTTGTGATTTCTTGGAGTAAAAACCGTGGGTAATTGTGTTTTCGTTGTTGAAGATTTTCTTTTTTACAAGTTGTTATTTTGCTTGAATCAAGGAATAGTTTTAGTTTGTGTATAGATAAAAAGTAAATTCATGTGATTGGTTCCTTAAAAAAAACCAAAATCTTGTGGTTGTTTTTCAAAGAAATCCGTGTCAAAGGGGGGGATTTTGTGATAAAATTTTTGAATTAATCTTGTGTTTTGAAGTTACTAGTGAGTGTTCAAGGTTAAAGTATGTTTAGCAATGCAATTTAGTATAATTGGATGTGACGGCCTGCCCTTCATAGAGGCCAACAATACTAGCAAAGTAGAGTTTTGAAGTCCACTTGGTAGATTGTCACCTCAATGGGTCATCAGCAACATACTTAAACTTATTTTTAACTTGCTCTGATACCACTTGTGACGGCCCCAATCGTAGGGGTACAAATATTTTTCTTCACTTTGCAGAAATACAAAATTTCTCAAAGTACATAATTTTTCTTTCACAAAATATTTCTGTAAAGCATAATTTATGGAAATATTATATTTCAACTTTCCACATAAAATACATCAATTCTTTTTTCTTCAAATTTTCTCTTTCAATTCATTCAGCATAAGACTGGTAGCAGGACCATATCCACAGTGGATTCCCTATCCCCATTGGCACACATAAATCCCACCGTCATCCATTGCATTCTACTGCTGAGATACAAGTTTCTTACCTGCAACATGAACAAACTTGTTAGCTAAAGCTCAGTAAGTTCAAACATAAATACATGACATATAAAAGCTCTTACCATATAGCAACGAGCATATCTAATACTAGCTGTGGCATTAGAACAATCATAACATATAACATAGCTCTATCACTAACTAGGGCATCAGAGCATTAACCTAACATATGGTATACACCATTCCTTGCTTTAAAACATTTATGTGTAATATAGTAAGCATACTTAACACTTACTTGAACATCATAAACATACTTGATGTCATATCATACATCAATTTACTTACCTTTCGTAAGCTTATTTCGTAACATATAGCATACTAGTATCATATACTAGTAACAGTAACATTCATACATATAAAAATACTCGTACCATGAATCACATAGATTCAAAACATCAAAAATACAATTTCCTATGAATAATACTATTCATTCATGAATAGTATTATTCACCATAAACAGTAACTAATTACTATTCATGTCACCCTAATTGGTTACTATTCATGTCACCCTAACCGAGTCCACTACACTTAGTGTTAGTGTTGGTTATGTTCAATTATGCTTCGTTATGGCTTCCATAACATTTTTATCTATTATCTTTATTTATATTTTGGTTTTGAGCTCATAGTGGCCGTACCGATATCTATGCACGCTGACTTGAAGGGCCTTAGGAGCGACCCTAAGGCTCCTTCCTCTCCAGTCCTATCATCACCCTTAGCAGTCATCATATCCCCGTAGGACCTGAAAAACCTCCACCATACTGTTGGAGGGGTAGTATGCCAAAGGTGGTTTCATTACCATCTTGTATTTATAGTTCTGACCAGATGACATTAATCGTCATCTCTAGGTCAATCAACTCTATTGCCCATAGGTCTTTACATAATCTCTTTTCCTTAAGAGTATATTAGTTTAACTATTCTCCAATATTGCCCGTAGAACTTAACCACCAATGTATAATTAGTATGTAATTAATTATTACAGTATTTTATGTTACAGACAAATTCAAATGCCTGAACTTACTGCATATAACACATACACATAAACATGTCAAGTAAATTCATGTTGCAGCCAATGCAATATTTGAACTTACTACATAAAACACATAACACATAACATGACCAATCCATTCATGTTGCAGTCAATTAAATGGTTGAACTTACAGATATTCTTGCACGTATCTCCTTTCCCGGGTCCGCAGACGTTCATTCGTTGCGTCTGAATCGGGTTCCTATAACCAGAAAATCAACGGTTATTTTCAATCTTATTTCATACATAAGACTAAATAAAACGTAAAAATTCTATGTTTCATTTTTCAATCATGAGCTTAGGGGTCTAAAATCCCATTTTCCACTTTCCGCTAACTTTTAACAAAATTACCATTTTACCCCTAACGGTATTTTCTCACTATTCCCTTCTTAATTCTTGAAACGGGCCTTAAAACTCTCAATTATGGCCTTAGGACACCATTTCTAGCCTCAACGGCTCTTTTCCCAACTTTTGCCAAAATAACCATTTTGCCCCTAACTTTTGACAAAATGACCATTTTACCCCTAGTTCACTTTTCTCACTGTAAACCCACATTCCGTTAGTTTAAAACCTAAGTTTAGCCCTTAGAATATTATTTTAACTATTCTAAGGCACTCATAGTCCTTTCCGAGTATTTTAGAAATTTTTGGTTAAAATGATTATTTTACCCCTGATGAGTCTTGAAACCGTAATAATTCCGTTCTATTATTTTTCCGGGGTTTTCTATGCTCAAAAATCATAAAATAATGTTTCTTAAAATTTGTTAATTTTTTACGGCATTATTTATTTATATGCCGAATTTTCTCGATTTACTATTCATCAACCCTCGGGTGGTACTATTTTGACCCTAGGTCGTTTCTTCCCTTTTTCTTGGGCCTAGGTCACCAAGGGGGCTCGAGTTTCCATCCCAACCATATTTTACCCTTTGGTTCCTAAAATACCCTTTCGTGCCGTTTTCAAAATTTCGGCAGTATTTCCGCTTAATTTTTAGGTTCCTAGCGTTTAGGAAACGCCTCGAAACCATCTAACCAAATTCTCATCTATCACGTACTATACCAAAGGCCTATATTTTTACGTAAAACTCAACGTTTACATAAAAATCTTCACATTCCCACACATTTTCTTTTTTTATCATTTTCAACCATTTTTCTTACAACTTCACATGATAAAATACATAATTAATACATAATCATTCCAAAACATAAAATGAGGAATGAATGGACCGAAATCACTATGAAAGCATCCTATCGACGATCGAACGAACCTTTCGGTCCCGAGCATACGAACTTTATTCCACCATTCTTCACTCTCCAAGTTCCAGTTTGCAAATCCGATGCCGCAGATGTGTCCAGAACGTCGAAAATAAGCCAACAGGCCATTCTTCAATTTTTGGTCATCGGGTCACCGTTAACCGGTGTTGACCGCCGTTGACTGGTGATGACTGCGGTGGCAATGAAAAAGGTGGCCACCATCTTGAAGATCTCAATGAGAAGAACCCATTGGTGGTGTCAATTTCACCAATCGAGCCTCCTATCGCCGGAAATCAGGCCTCGAAAATCCGACGGCTACGGCAATGCTCGATTTTTACCGTGCCATGGTTGTTGCCCAAAATTGGTTTGAGGCTTTTGTTCCCAGTGTTTCTCTGAGCATTTTGGTACCCACCATGTCACTAGACTCCACCGGAATTGATAGATTCCACGGTGGCTTCATGGCAGCGACGACGCGATGTTGGGCGGTGCAATCCGGTGACCGTTGAGCCGAAATGAAGCTTAGGTTTTGTTCTACTCTTCACCTCGAGTCTTTTGGGACTAGAATCGTGGCATTTGGGTGTCGAGCGGCAGAGATATGGCTGTTTGAAAATTCTGACCACCAACGACTTCGAGCAGCGCGTGCGGCTTCCTCCAGCATCAGTTCCGTCGACTCGACCCACCGTTGGACTTAGCTCGGTGAGAGCTTTCCAACGAGACCAGTGGTGTCGAAAACAGACACCGTTTCTAGTGGTCAGTTACTGTTCACTTTTGAGGTAGTGTGGGGAGAAAAAATAGATAAGGGAAAGTTATGGGGCCCTATTTGCAATTTTCTAATTCTTTTCCCTTTATATACTTTTTTTGTCCAAAATCTCAACATGAGCTATCCTGACTAATTTGGGCATGCTGAACCCAAATATATCAGTTTCATTTTCATCCGAAGTCATCTGGACCAGTTTTCGGTACTATGAATTCCAGGTCAAAAATTACCTTTGTGCTCAATTAACTAATTTGAGCATTCTAATGGGCTATACTGACTAATTTGGGCGTGTTGAACCCAAATTTCTCAGTATTATTTTCATCTGAGGCCATCTTAACCAGTTTTCCGGTATTGCATATTTTCCGGTCAAAATTTACTTTTTGTGCTGAAATGACTAATTTGAGCATTCTAACTCCAAATATATCAGTTTTATATCAAGAAAATGTCATCTTGACCAACTTCTTGATACTGTATATCTGTCGGTCAAAAATTACATTTTATGCTCAATTGACTATTTTGAGCATACTGATTCTAAATATATCGGTTTTATATCAAGAAAATATCTTGACCCATTTCTTGATACTGCGCATAACACACACGCGTACACATATAACATCACTACCGTAACCCTTTCATCTTTTGGTGGACTTGTCTTATCACAAGTCATCCTCTAGGGCTATCGATACCCAAATGGCACCGTTTTTTCCTGTTTCAGTTCTGTGAAATTATTCCACAACCGAATTTCTCACCTTTAACATTGTCAGAACATTTTATCACGTTCTAAACAATATTAAATCATTCATTTCACATTTAAACCTAAAAATCATAATATACATTCAATGTACCTATTTTCCAAGAACGGTGAAATTTCTCGGTTGTCACATTCACCCCTCCTTATAAAATTTTCATCCTTGAAAATTGAGACAAGTAGGGGTACAATAATTTCATTTTCTCTTCACGTTTCAACATAGCCTCCCCGATGCTATGATTCTTCCATAGCTCTTTAACTAGTGGAATCGTATTATTCCTTAGCATCTTCTTTTTTTACTTCATGGGGTTTACCAACTTTTCACATTCCGACAGCTGTAGGAATAAAATCGGTAAAAACGCATCAGAGCGGCACAGCAGAATAGTAAAAAATTTTCAAGATCGTTAAATATCTCGTGATGCCATATACAATAAATTAACAACAATAAAACTCATACCTTAAGAGGACGCCAACTGTAGGAAGAGAATGACTGGAGGGCTTCAACCAACTAGCCTTCTCTACTATTCTCCAATTCCCTGATGGCAGAGTGTGTGGGCACTCGGTTCCTCGACCGGTATGCTATCACTGCAAGTCTTCTTCTGACCACCCAGATCTCTAAAGAACTTATTGTCACGGTGAGTTATGCAACAATAAACCTGCACACCTGAGAGTCTATGGTCTGAGAGAACTGGAGTGGTAGGACCTCTATTTATACACTTACATGAGGTGATCCACTGAATTCGAATTGAATTAGGAGAAGATTTTCTCCCTTATCCACAACAAAAATCTAAAAAATTCAAGGCCTTATCCACAAAAAAGAATTCGGTCACTTTTAGATTTTTGTATTCAAAATTCAAATAGGATTTTAACTTGAATTTTATCTCCCTATTTATCCATAAAAATTCTGAAAATTCACTGGGATATACCCATAAAATTTTTGGCCATAATGTGATGGAAAGAATCAAAATTCAAATAGGATTTTCTAGCTTGAATTTTATCTCATCCTTATCCATAAAAAACCAAAAATCCCTTAGAGATTTTTCCTCAAAATTTCAGCCAATCTAGGGAGGAGAGAATCCAAATTCAACTAGTATTGAAATTTAAGTTTTTCCCTGCATCCTTATCCATAAAAACTCAATATATCTAGGAGGATTTTCCTTAACAATTTTCGACCAAGTTTGTTAGAATTAGGATTTAAACAAGATTTTCCTCTCCTTTATCCAAATCAAAACTGAATTTTCTCTTGTGGATAATCTAGAAAAAAATTCGAATCCTATATGGATTGTGATTCAAAATTTGAATTTCAAATTTCAAAGTTCAAATTTCAAAATTCAAACTTCAAATTCAAATTTCAAATTTAAATTTTGAATTCGAATTTCAAATTTGAATTTCAAATTCAAATGTCAAATTCGAATTTCAAATTTAAATTTCATAATCCACTAAAAGTTGTATTTCAAATTTTTGTTCTCATGGATAATTTTCTACAACTCCAATTTGATCTCAAATAAAATCATGGCAACTTTATTTGAAGTTTGAATAATTGTGTACTCTATTATCTAAAATAAAATATGAATTCAATCGGAGAGAATCTTGTCCACCATCCTGATCCTATGTCAACACCATCCATGCATAATCAACTAGCCAATAAGCATACACAAATCAATTTGCCAACCATTAAGGAGTTATGTGGAGCTAGTAGAAGGACCAATTGGGCTCTCATGAATCCATATGATCATCATTCTATACTGAACAACTCAATCATATGATCACTAATTTCAGAGTCACACCATTATAAACCTGAAACTGAACTCCCAATTATATACCGTGTTATGAAAGCCTGTGACAAGCTAATGTCCAATGACCTTGTCATGTATGCAGAACCCTCATAGGATATCCATGATCAGCCTTAGGTCAAAGTCCGTTTAATCCTACCGATCAGGCTATCTTAAAGTTTCATTATACTACCGAATAAGAAAATGATTACTCACCATATGTAAATAAGAAGTCATTTGCCCAGCAGATGACCTAAGACCTTATCCATTTTTGTTAGGAAATGCCCTAAGCATTAGAGACATTTTGATGTATTTATTTTGAACAGGATAATAAAATTATATATAGAGGTTATTCATTACATTGCTGTTTGTCCTCATTCTATTTACATGTTAAAGTAAATGTGAGCAAATATGGCTCACTGACTGCTTGTGTTAAAACTGTTAGAATGTTGCATGCAATGAACTTTTGTATACGAGAAGACAATGTTCTAAAGTAAGCGGTCTAAACTAAGGTCTGTAGTCTATGGGGTTAGACCGAGCATCTAACTCATGTTAAGACTATTATGTTGTCTAACGCCATGGTGGGAATGGTTTGTCTTGACTGTCTGGAGCATAGACTCTCAAGTAGAGACATAGATATATTGCTTGGTGGTGACATATTAGACCGGGACTAAAGCGTGATTGATCTACGTAGTCCGCTATGAGTGGATCAATCTCCTTTTGACGTTCATTGTGTAGTAACCTTAATCCTGAGTAAATAAACTACTTCATGTATATGACTTGTGTACTTTGATGTTCCAATGGCTAAAGCGTCTTAGAGGCAGTAAGCTTATAGACCGGTTCGTTAGGTGCATGACTTGTATACGATGAAGGGTTTGTTTACAGATATCAAAATCATAGCTCTGAGGAGTTAAAGGTATCCTCTTAAAGGATTATACTGGATGTGAAAATGGACAAGGCCTTAGGTCATCTACTGAGCAGATGATTTCTTATTCACATATGGTGAATAATAATTTTATTATTCGGTTGTATAATAGAACTTTAAGATAGACTGATCAGTAGGACTAAACGGACTTTGACCTAAGGCTGATCATGGATATCGTATGAGGGTTCTACATACATAACAAGATCATTGGACAGTAGCTCGTCACAGGCTTATGTAATACAATATATAATTGGGAGTTCAGTTTCAGGTTTATAGTGGTGTAACTCTGAAATTAGTAATGATATGATTGAATTGTTCGGTACAAAATAATGATCATATGAATTCGCGAGAGCCCGATTATATATGTCCAATCAGTCCCTCTACCAGATCCACATAATTCCTTAACGATTAGCAAATTGATTTGTGTATGCTTATTGGCTAGTTGATTATGCATGGATGGTGTTGACATAGGATTAGGATGGTCATCAAGATTCTCTCCGGTTGAATTCATAATTTGATTTGGATAATAGAGTACACAATTATTCGAACTCCAAATAAAGTTGTCATGATTTTATTTGAGATTGGATTGAAGTTGTAGAAAATTATCCATGAGGGCAAAATTTAAAATACAACTTTTTGTGGATTTTGAAATTTGAATTTTGAAATTTGAAATTTAAATTTTGAACTTGAAATTTGAATTTGAAATTTAAATTTGAAATTCGAATTTGAAATTTGAATTTGAAATTTAAATTTGAAATTTGAAATTTGAAATTTGAAATTTGAAATTTGAAATTCAAATTTTAAATCACAGTCTAAGTGAAATTCGAATTCTTTGTGGATAATTCCACAAGATTAGAATTAGAATTTGAGTTGGATTATGGTGAGGAAAATCTTGTTTGAGTCCTACTTGAATTTTGAATCCCAATCCTAACTAACTTGCATGAAAATATTGAGGAATATATTCATAGATTTTTCAGTTTTTGTATGGATAAGATTCAGGGAAAAATTTCAAGTTTCAATTCCAGTTGAATTTAAATTCTCTCCTCCCTAGAAGTGTTCAGAAATTTTGAGTGAGTCTCAAGGGAGATTTTTAGTTATTTATGGATAAGGATGAGATAAAATTCAAGCTAGAAAATTCCATTTGAATTTTGATTCTCCTCACACTTTAATAGATGAATCTGGACAGGTTTATGGCCTTAGGGAAATTCAAATTTTTTATGGATAAATGGGGAGATAAAATTCAAGTTAAAATCCTGTTTGAATTTTAAATGCAAAAATCAAAAAGTGGCCGAATTCTTTTAGTGGATAAGACCCTAAAAATTTCAGTTTTTGTGTGTGGATAAGGGAGAAAATCTTCTCCTAATCCAATTTGAATTCGGAGGATCACCTCATGCAAGTCTATAAATAGAGGTCCTGTCACTCTAGTTCTCTTAGACCACATACTCTCAGGTGAGCAGGCTTATTGTTGCACAACTCACTGTGACAATAAGTTCTTTAGAGATCTGGGTGGTCAAAAGAAGACTAGCAGTGCTAGCATACCGATCAAGGCTCAGAATGCCCACACACTCAGCCATTCAGGAATTAGATAATAGTAAAGAAGACTAGTTGGTTGAAGTCCTCCGATCATTGTCCTCCTGCAGATTGGCGTCCTTTGAGGTATGAGTTTAGATTGTTGTTGGTTTATTGTATATGTAATCATGAGATATTTAACGATCTTGAAAAATTTTTGTTGTTCCGCTGTGCCACTCTGATACAATCAGTTTTTACTGATTTATTTCCTACAATTGGTATCAGAGCCATCTCGTGACTATGCCATGTACATAAATTAGACAATCAGTTAGTCTTTTTATTTATGTATGGATTTGATATTTAGAGAGTGGCATTCTAGGATTCCTTTATGTTGTTATCATGTATTATGTATGTAGTATGTGGTTATTTTAATTTTTTAAATTATTATAACTATGCTTGTTTTATGCTGGTTATGGTTTCTTAGAATTTAGAAAATTTTATCTAGGAATTTTTATGTAACCATGGGAGCAGTTTATTATCATTGCAATTTTCCCATAGATTTTAATTTTTGGTCTCTTAGAATTATTATGGTTAGAATTTTTGTACACCAGAAACGGTTTAGGAAATTTTATGTAATTATTCTTGGAGGAGATTGAAGTTTGAAGACCGTAATTTATTTTTCCCAAAAGTTAAATTTAATTTAAAGGTTGAAATTTTGAATGTGTGGAAAATTTCAATTTTATTAGGATTCAAATTAAATTTTGGAGATCCTAATAGGTAAATTGGAATATGACACGAAAATCAAGGATTGCCCCCTCGGGACGGACCACCAGCCATGGTGGGGTTGCAGCCCCTGCCCTCATGCAGGATGGGGCTGCGACAGCCCCTACCCACGGCTGCACCACCCACGGCTGTAGGCACTGCCTGTAGCCAAGCATGGCCATGGCCCCCCAAGGGCTGGCCGCAGCCCTAGGCGTGCAGCCAGTGGTTGTAGGTGCTGCCTGCAGCCTGGCGGGTTGCTACGCCCACCCGTGCATGTAGCCCAGCATGGTTGCACATGGCCTGTGGCAGTGGGCTACCAACCCCCCCCCCCCCCAAGGGGCTGGGGGTTGCCCACGACAGCTGCCAGCCTCCGGGGCCATGAGGTCGATGGTTCGAAAATCAAAAACTTTTGATTTTTAAATTTGAGATGTAATTTTTAAATCATGTTTAAAATATGTAATTGAAAATTTAAAATTTTTAAAATTACATATTATTACACATGATATATAAAATTGTTTAAAATTTGAATTTTAAATTTTAAATTTTTGAAATTTAAATTTTAAATGATTATTGGGATGAGAAATAAATGGAGAGGCTACATAAAGATGGATACAAGAAGACGGAACAAAATTCAAGACCCAAAGAAAGCTTTGGATGGAATTTTGTAATCTTTATTTTCTTTGTTTTAGGATGGAACCATGGCTTAGTTATTATTCTGTCAATTTTTTTTTTCTGTGATATGTCATGGATGTATAAATATGTATTGATGGATGTTTTATATGCATATTTGATAACATGTCATATAGGATAGGTGAGTGCCGCTCATACTATATTGATCATACATATTTGTCAAAACTTGCATGTTTTTCAAAATATTGAGTGGGAGAGGGTTTCAAACAAAACCTACAACATCCATTGTTGATCTATATGTGAAAATATGGTAACACCTCGCATCAGGTCTGCCCTGACCACACCCCTCGATAGGTGTTTACTGCCACCGATATACTAGGTTGGATCTCCTATGTGGAAAACGTGTTCGGGCACGATCCTATTCATGACCACCCCTCAGTGGCTTGGTAGGACGTGGATCGGGCTATGTAAATAATGGTTATACACTCAAGACTAATTTAGTTATTAACATTCCCTAGAAGCTCTGTTAACTAAACTGGTGGTTAAAATAAACGGTTATTAATACATGTCTTAACCTTGGAGGATTTGTCACGGCCCAAAATTTAGACACGTGACACGGCAGCCAAATCATAATATCAACCCGAGATTTAAGGAAAAACATTTATTACGAAAAGCAGGTCAACATCATAATTTAGCTAAGCCTAATTATTTATAAAGTAGCATCATAATCACATAATAAAATAAAGTAGAAAATAAATACTTTTTAATGCAGAAACCAAACACAAAATCGGTCTTCAAAAGAAATTACCAACCATAAAATATTCCCAAGCATGAAATTTAAATAACGTGAAATAAAGTCCAAACTTAGAGTTTCATTACATCAGAACGAGAAATAGAAATAAGAAGATGGAGAAAACGGATAGCATCATCTTCGGTAGAAACGGATAGCTCAACGATTTTCGAAACTGCTACCTCCCGCACCTAGAAGTAGTCATTTCGAAATCACAAAGAAAAGGGACGTGAGTGCTGGCTCAGTAGGACAGAAACAAAGGTGGATTAAACAGGTAACATTTAAAAGTATGACATAATATTCGTTTCCAAAAATAATTAACAATTTAAGAATACATGGCATAATAATCATTTCAAAAAAAAAATAACCAACAATTTCGTGAAAACATTTTTAATACAAGTTTTATTCTGCTGAGAACTTAGCGTAGCTGCAATATACGTGCCCCAATATTAAAAATAATAAATCATTAAAATAAATCATCATATTTTGAGTGAGGACTTGTCGTAGCTATAATATACGTGCCTCGAATTGAATTATCCCAGATCATCTCGTTACAGTCTAAATAGGCCGAACGGCCCTGCGCAGGTTTAGGGACCTTCCCCCATGGTGTCAACTTTAGGACGCACGCATCATTTATAATAATCGTGAACTAGAGCTCAATTATGTTTACCAGATTATTCAAAAGATGGTATTTACCAGGTTATATTATGCCATTAATCAAAACACGCTTTAAAATACACATTTATTACAAAACACCCTGCATGCATTTATTTCATCAAAAACAGTATAATAATTTCATAAACTAAAAACAGCATGCCATCGATAAAACAGGAAAATTTAAAACACTTGGCTACTCTCAGAAAATGATAGAAAGTCCTACCTCGATTATCGCACAAGCGTTGCGATAACGTGATCCACAAATCAAGCAAGAACGTCAAATAAATCCTATAATCACAACATACGATCAGTCTAGGTCTAGACATATTCATCCAATCATTTTAGTGTGCCACAAAAGGATTTTAAAATGTTTAATAAACATTTGGGATTTAAAATTTGTGAAAACCCCTAAGTTAGGATATTACTGGACATGGGCAGACTAACCTAGGCTGACTGTAAAATCAGTATTAATTTATTTTTAATCCCAAAAATTCTAAATTTTTAATATGTTAAACTAGACATCCGTAACTTTAATTCCATATAATTTTTATAATTTTTAGACATCGTATGGTTATTCAATTAGGCCAAAACCCAAGGGGTTGTTTTCAGGCATAAAATTAGGGTTTCAGTTTCAGTTCAAAAACTGGCAGTTCTGTTCACCTATCTTAGAAAAATATTTTGACTAGGCCAACGGATGAGTTTGGTTCTGAAATTTTAATGCATTTAGGGGACATCTTGAATTTAATTTTAGGCTTAAGATTCACTCAAAAATCATTTTTAAAACTCAAGTTATGGCTGACACAAATTTACTGTTCATATGGTAATTTTCCAGATTTCCATTTTTCTGTCCGAATTTCAATTAGCCTCAAACCAATTCAATTTTCATCCAATGATCATGAAATTTTGTGGAGAACCTTATTTATATGTCATTAACACAACCCAAGAATCAAATTGGCAAAAATCATAAAATTTTACACATGTGATCATAGGGTTTTTAAAAGAGGATCAATGAGGCAAAATTTTTTAGGGTTTTAGAGAGAGAAATTCAAACCTTGTTTGTGCTGTACTATTTTTGATGCTTGGTCTCCTTTTTGGCTGAATTTGTGTGAGTGTTGGAGTCTTCAAAACAGTAGGAAAAACAGTGGAGAAAAACCATATAAATTTTGGGGTTTAAATCAAAAGGAGAAGGAAGGAAAAAGTTGATTTCTTACCTTGTTTTTGTCTCAAAAATTGTTGAATCTTTGAGCTGCCTTTAGGTAGGTTTTGCTTGCTGTTTTGGTGTGTTTTGGGAGAGAAGAATTCAGAGAGGAAATGAGGTGAGACTGGCCGAATTTTGAGAGTGAAAGAAAAGGTGAATAAGAGTTGAAAGAGGGTTCTTATACTTTTTTTTTCTTCTTTTTTTTTTTAATTTTCTTTCCTTTTTGTTTCCTTGCTTGGCCAAATATTTTGAGGGGCAAAAGGGAAAATTTTATGCTGTTTTGAGGCTAGGATTTTTCTCTCCTTATTTTTCCTTAAGTGGCCAAAATTATCCATTAGTTTTTTTTTTTTGAGGAAAATAATTTGAATTTTGATTGAGTTTTGACCTAGCTTTTAATTCAAATCAAATCTCCTTTATTTCCTACACTTTATGGCCGAATTTCTTCTTTATATTTACGGGATGAAATTTGAGTTTGAATCCTCTTTGTATTTGTGGAATTTAAATTTTAATTAAAAATCCCAAGTAATGGCCGAATATTTTAGGGTTTTTGAAGTCAAAATTATTGACTTTTTGAGTGGAATTTGACTAGTAAACCAACCTAGGGTTTCCAAAAGATTTTTAATTAATTTTTGGCACACTAATTTTATTTAAATTATATATTGACCCTTAAATAAAATTTAAGGCATTACAAATATCTACCACTAAAAATAGTTTCGTCCTCGAAACTTTAAGAATTACTCCACACTAAAGCAGAGAAAAAGAATATGAATAACTTCTCATTTCATTAAGCAATCTAAATGCACCTTTCAAAACATATAGTGGTATATCTACCACTATGAACAGAGTAGGGTTACAAAACAAACTTAGGTCGACTACATTACATGTACTCTACTGCTTAGCGAACCATTCAGCATGGTTCTCACGCATATCTTTCTCGGTTTCCCATGTGGCTTCCTCTTCACCATGGTTACTCCAAAGAACCTTCACCATGGGTATTATTTTCGTTCTCATCTGCTTGACCTTACGATCCAAAATCTTCACCGGAACCTCGACGTAAGAGACATCTGGTTGGATTTCTACATCATCTGTTAAAATGACTTCGGACTCTGTTCATGCACTCTTCCTCAGCATCGATATATGGAAAATGTTGTGCACTCCCAAGGTGTCGGGTAACTTCAGCTCATATGTAATCTTACCAACTCTGCGTACGATCTCGAAAGGTCCAATGTAATGCGGTGCTAGCTTCCCTTTAACTCCGAAACGAGAGATATTTCTTCGGTGAAACCTTTAGCATCACAAACTCTCCGACCTCAAACTCTAACAGCTTTCTGTGTTGATCTGCATAGCTCTTCTATCGACTCTGTGCTATTAGAAGTCATTGTTTGATGATGGCAATCTTCTCGTACTGGTTTAGGATCATATCGGGTCCACCCACTGGTGCTTCCTGGTTGTCAACCCAATAGATGGGTGATCGATAAGGCTTTCCGTACAATGCTTCAAAAGGTGCCATTCTGATACTTGCTTGATAACTGTTGTTGTATACGAACTCTGCCATGTAGAGGTGTTTGCTCCATCCATCTCCAAGATCAAGAACGCATGCACATAGTATATCCTCAAGAATCTGTATGAGACGCTCCGACTGACCATCTGTCTGCAGATGAAAAGCAGTGCTGAAGTTCAGTTCTGTGCCTAGAGCTTCTGTAGACTTTGCCAAAAGCAAGCGTTGAAGCGCGTATCACGATCAGAAACGATCACTGAAGGGACTCCATGCAACCTGACTATGTTCCTCATGTAAAGCTCGGCTAGTTGGTTCCTGTTGCAAGTCGTCTTGAATGGGATGAAGTGCGCGGTCTTTGTGAGATGATCTACAACTACCCAGACTCCATCAGATCCATCTTGTGCTCTCGATAAGCCGGTTAAGAAGTCTATTCCTATACTATCCCACTTTCACCGAGGTATTGGAAGTGGTTGGAGCAGACTTGCGAGTCTCTCCCGTACTTCCTTTACCTTTTGACACTTCAAACAGTTGGCCACGAAGTTCTTCACATCTAACTTCATACCTCTCCACCAAAGCTGCTGTCTTAGGTTTTGATATATCTTGTTTCCACCTGGGTGCATGGCGAACCTCGACTGATGAAACTCTAACAAGATCTCCTGTATAAGCTCTGGGATGTGTGGCACTGCTAAGCGACCCTCGTTGTAAAGAATTCCACTGACGTCCATCGATCACTCTGCAACATGCTTGCCCTTTAATAATCTATCTCGGATGTCAACGAAACGTGTATCTGCCAACTGATTCTCCTTGATCCTCCGCACGTAGTCTGGTTCCATCACTAAGTTGTACAACACTGGGTGACCCTAAACTTCACCAAAACGAACCTGATAAGCTGTAAGAACTCTGTCCTTTTCCCACTCATCTATCTGCATAGCCATTATAGAAGCATCATGATCAGGATTGGGAACTGCCTCTCTTTTCCTACTTAGTGCATCTACAACCACATTTGCTTTACTCGGATGGTACTCGACTTGGAAGTCGTAGTCTTGCATGTATTCTACCCATTTTCTCTAACGCAGGTTGAGATCTTTCTGTGTAGCTAGGTATTTCAAACTCTTGGGATCTGAAAACAGTCTAAAACTGGCACCATATAGATAACAATGCCAAATCTTAAGCGCGAACACTAATGCAGCTAACTCTAGATTGTGTGTAGGGTAGTTTCGTTCATGTTGTTTCAGCTGTCGTGAGGCATAAGCGATAACTCGGTTCTATTGCATCAAAACTGCTCCAAGACCTTGATGAGAAGCATCGGTGTAGACGTCATATACTTGATCCTGATCCGAAATGATAAGGATAGGTGCAGACGTCAAATGACTCTTTAACTCCTGGAAAACTGACTCACAGCTGTTGTCCCAAATAAAAGGTACATCCTTTTTTATCAGATTGGTGAGGGGAGCGGCGAGCTTGCTGAAGTCCTGTACAAAACGTCAATAATATCCCGCTAAGCCCAAGAAGCTTCAGATCTCTGGAACATTCTTCGGTCGTTCCCACTTAAAAATCGCTTCAACCTTGGATGGATCAACTGATATACCGTCTCCTGGGATGATATGCCCGAGAAACTTAACCTCTGTCATCCAAAACTCACATTTTTCTTTCTTGGCTTACAACTGATGTTCACGAAGAGTCTGTAAAACTATACTGAGATGCTGTGCATGATCTTCACGAGTTCGGGAGTAGATGAGGATGTCGTCGATGAATACGATGACGAACTTATCAAGAAAAGGTCGGAAGACTCTATTCATTATATCCATGAAGGCTGCTGGCGTGTTTGTCAAACCGAAAGGCATTAATAAGAACTCATAACTGCCATACCTTGTTTGGAACGCTGTCTTTGGGATATCCCCCTCTCTAACACGAAGCTGATGATAACCAGATCTCATATCGGGAAAACTAGTCATATCTCAGAATAACATCATAAGCAAACATAGGCATTACCACAAGTGATGCCTCTAAACAAACATCCCCAACATAAACATAGGCTTGACACCTATCACTAACGATAGTCGTGCCCAACGGGGATTTCACACATAAGGGAGAGTCAAGATTTTACAGTTTTAAACCAAGTAAACGAGCATAATGTTGGGCTATAAAAGAGTGTGTAGCCCCGGTATCAAACAAAACATGTGCATATGTATCAAAGATAGGAATTATACCATCTAATGCAGTCGATGTATGATCTATCTCTATGCTGTCAGCTTCAAGAGCGTGTACCTGTGGTGCCTTATTATGATTTTGAGTTGTATTCCCTCGCTGATAGCCCGTACTCTGACCATGTGGTGGCGGTCTCCACTCGGCACTGGGAACTGCTGTAGCGGTGTAGCATGTGGAGCATAAGGCGCAGTGTACTGGCTTATGCGTTGAGGCTGATAGGGAGCCGGAAGCTGAGGGTACTGTGACTACAAAGACTGGGAAGTAAACTGTTGCCTCTGTGGAAGACCATTCTGATTCCGCTGATGATGATGTCTATGAGCATTGTCTCTTGACTGTCTCTTCGGGCAGACATTTCTTTTGTGGCCTTCATCACTACACTCGAAGCAGGTAATCACATTCACCCGACCCTGTTGCTGTCCAGAAAATTGATGAGAACCCGATCCCTGAGACTGCTGGTTCTTCTGGTAAGGAGTCTGCAGCTTGTGCTGAGGCTTGTTGTGGATTGGTCCAGACTTGTTTCTGTTACGAGCTTCAAGGAACTCCTTGTCACCTTCTTCCACTGTGAACGCCTTAGCAACTATCTGCTGGTAGCTATCCCTGATCTGAAACGATTGTACATCCCTCTTCACATAGAGGCTAAGCCCTTCCTCAAAGCGGAGACACTTAGTAGCTTCATCCAAAACTTGATTCTTCGTATACCGGGCCAACTCGGTGAACTTGACTTCATATTCCCGCACTGACATAGACCCTTACTTCAAACGGACGAACTCCCTAGCTTTTCTGTCGCGGAACTGAGATGAAAAGAAACGCTCGTGAAAACGCTCCTTAAAAACTATCCAAGAAGACCTCTGCTCCTCTGTCAAACCATCCTCGATACTAGCCCACCAGGTAGAGGCTAGACCCATCGACTTGTTGGAAGCAAACTCAATCCAGAACTCTGCGGGTGTGGTGGACAACTTTAGCTGCTTGCGAATGGCATCAAACCAGTAGTCGGCATCCATCTCTGTGCCCGTGCTGTCGAAAATGGGTACGTGAGGCTTAAAGAAAAGAGTTAGGGCTGCCTGTTTAGGATGTATCATAGGCTGGGTAGGTACTACTCCAGAGGTAGGGTTTTCGGTGGTAGGCATTTGCTGAGGAGTCTGAGAAGAACTCCCCGCTCTCTGGGTCTCATTAGGAACAACATTGACTACAAGAGCTGGGTTAGGTGTTCCGAAAGGTAAGACGGTGAGGAGAGCCTGTATCGCTACCATGAGATTCTGCATCGTCGTTAGCTGATCATTCGATGTAGGAACCGCTGCATTCTGACTCCCTTGAGGTTGCGTGCTCCCGGGGTTCTCTTCGTCGTTGGCTCTCTGCTGCCTCTAACTACGCGTGCCGGGACGAGCCATTTTGCTACATGATTGAAGGAAGAGGAAATCCTATAAGCTTCTAAGAGTAAGAAAACAATGCTTGGGTATTTTGAAAATGTTTTGATGAAAACCCTTTTGAAAACCTGGCTCTAATACCATTATTTGTCACGGCCCAAAATTTAGACATGTGACATGGTAGCCAAATCATAATATCAACTCGAGATTTAAGGAAAAACATTTATTACGAAAAGCGGGTCAACATCATAATTTAGCTAAGCCTAATTATTTATAAAGTAGCATCATAACCACATAATAAAATAAAGTAGAAAATAAATACTTTTTAATGCGGAAACCAAACACAAAATCGGTCTTCAAAAGAAATTACCAACCATAAAATATTCCCAAGCATGAAATTTAAATAACATGAAATAAAGTCCAAACTTAGAGTCTCATTACATCAGAACGAGAAACAGAAAGAAGAAGATGGAGAAAACGGATAGCATCATCTTCGGTAGAAACGGATAGCTCAACGATTTTCAGAACTGCTACCTCCCGCACCTAGAAGTAGTCATTTCGAAATCACAAAGAAAAGGGACGTGAGCGCTGGCTTAGTAGGACAGAAACAAAGGTGTATTAAACAGGTAACATTTAAAAGTATGACATAATATTCGTTTCCAAAAATAATTAACAATTTAAGAATACATGGCATAATAATCATTTCAAAAAAAATAATCAACAATTTCGTAAAAACATTTTTAATACAAGTTTTATTCTGTTGAGGACTTAGCGTAGCTGCAATATACATGCCCCAATATTAAAAATAATAAATCATTAAAATAAACCATCATATTTTGAGTGAGGACTTGTCGTAGCTATAATATATTGTAGGAAAATAAATCGGTAAAAACGTATCAGAGTGGCGCAGCGGAACAATAAAAAATTTTTTAAGATCGTTAAATATCTCATGATGCCATTTACAATAAACCAACAACAATTAAAGCTCATACCTCAAGGACGCCAATCTTGCAGGAGGAGAATGACCGGAGGCTTCAACCAACTAGCCTTCTCTACTATTCTCCAATTCCCGAATGGCTGAGTGTGTGGGCACTCTGAACCTCGATCGGTATGCTAGCACTGCTAGTCTTCTTCCGACCACCCAGATCTCTAAAGAACTTTATTGTCACGATGAGCTGTGCAATAATATGCCTGCTCACCTGATAGTCTGTGGTCTGAGAGAACTGGAGTGGCAGAATCTCTATTTATAGACCTGCATGAGGTGATTCTCTGAATTTGAATTGGACTAGGAAAAGATATTCTCCCTTATCCATAACCAAAAAATCTGAATTTTTCCATGGGAAAATCCAATAATAAAATTCGGTTTTCTTAGGATAAATCCAATCCAAATCTAAACAAGATTTTAACTAGAATTTTATCTTCCTTTTTCAACCAAAAAATCCGAAATTCCTAGGAGAAAATCTTCTCCAAATATTCGGCCACTTTTAGGATAAGGAAGAATCAAAATTCCACTAGGATTTTCAAGCTTGAATCTTATCTCAACCTTATCCAAAATAATCGAAATTTTCCCAGGAGATTATCTCCAAAATTTCGGCCACTTTTCAGGGAGGAGAGAATCCAAATTCAACTGGGATTGAAACTTGAATTTTTCCCTTGAAACTTATCCACAAAAACCAAAATTCCATTGAGGATTATCCTTAAAATTTCGTCCATAGTTTGTTGGGATTTGGATTCAAAATTCAAGTAGGATTCTAACAAGATTATCCTCTCCAAATCCAACTCAAATTCGAATTTTAAACCTTATGGATTTTCCACAACAAATTCGAATCCTACTTGGACTGTGATTCAAAATTTGAATTTCAAATTTCAAATTCGAATTTCAAATTCAAATTTCAAATTTCAAATTTCAAATTTCAAATTTCAAATTCAAATTTCAAATTCGAATTTCAAATTCAAAATTCAAATTTCAAATTTTAAAATTCAAAATTCAAAATTCAAAATTCAAATTTCAAATTCCACAAAACGGTTGTGTTTCAAATTCTTGTTCTCATGGATAATTTTCTACAACTCCAATCCAATCTCAAATAAAATCATGGCAACTTTATTTGGAGTTTGAATAATTGTGTACTCTATTATCCAAAACAAAATCTGAATCCAACCGGAGAGAATCTTGTCTACCATTCTATTCCTGTGTCATCACTATCCATACGTAATAAACTAGCTAATAGCATGCACAAATCAATTTGCCAAACGTTAAGGAATTATGTGGAGCTAGTGGAGGGACTGATTGGACATATATAATCGGGCTCCCGTGATTCCATATGATCATCATTCTTTTACCGAACAACTCAATCATATGATCACTAATTTCAGAGTCACACCACTATAAACCTGAAACTGAACTCCCAATTATATACCGTATTACGTAAGCCTATGACGAGCTACTATCCAATGACCTTGTCATATATGCAAAACCCTCATATGATATCCATGATCAGCCTTAGGTCAAAGTCCGTTTAATCCTACTGATCAGGCTATCTTAAAGTTCCATTATACTACCGAATTAAGAAAATGATTATTCACCATATGTGAATAAGAAGTCATCCGCCCAGTAGACGACCCAAGGCCTTGTCCATTTTCACACTCAGTATAATGCCTTTAAGAGGATACCTTTAACTCCTTAGAGCTATGATTCCGATATCTGCAAACAAACCCTTCATCGTATACAAGTCATGCACCCAACGAACCGGTCTATAAGCTTACTACCTCTGAGATGCTTTAGCCATTGGAACATCAAAGTACACAAGTCATATACATGAAGTAGTTCATTTACTCAGGATTAAGGTTATTACACAATGAACGTCAAAAGCAGATTGATCCACTCATAGTGGACTACGTAGATCAATCACGCTTTAGTTCTGGTGTAATATATCACCACCAAGTAACATATCTATGTCTCTACTTAGGAGTCCAGCTCCAGGTAGTCAAGACAAACCGTCCCCTCCAAGGCTTTAGACAACATAATAGTCTTAACATGAGTTAGATGCTCGGTCCCCATAGACTACAGACCATAGTTTAGACCGCTAACTTTAGAACATTGTCTTTTCGCATACAAAAGTCCATTGCATGCAACGTTCTAACAGTTTTAACACAAGCAGTCAGTGAGCCATATTTGCTTGCATTTACTTTAACATGTAAATAAGACGAGGACAGATAGCAATGTAATGAATCACCTCTATATATAATTTTATTATCCAGTTCAAAATGAATACATCAAAATGTCTCTAATGCTTAGGGCATTTCCTAACATATACGTGCCTCGAATTGAATTATCCCAGATCATCTCGTTACAGTCTAAATAGGCCGAACGGCCCTGCGCAGGTTTAGGGACCTTCCCCCATGGCGTCAACTTTGGGACGCGCGCATCATTTATAATGATCATGAACTAGAGCTCAATTATGTTCAACGGATTATTCAAAAGATGGTATTTACCAAGTTATATTATGCCATTAATCAAAACACGCTTTAAAATACACATTTATTACAAAATACCTTACATGCGTTTATTTCATCAAAAACAGTATAATAATTTCATAAACTGAAAACAGCATGCCATCGATAAAACAGGGAAATTTAAAACACTTGACTACTCTCAGAAAAGGCTAGAAAGTCCTACCTCGATTATCGCACAAGCGTTGCGATAACGTGATCCACAAATCAAGCAAGAACGTCAAATAAATCCTATAATCACAACATATGATCAGTCTAGGTCTAGACATAATCATCCAATCATTTTAGTGTGCCACAAAAGGATTTTAAAATGTTTAATAAACATTTGGGATTTAAAAAAAATTTGTGAAAAACTCTAAATTAGGATATTACTGGTCATGGGCAGACTGACCTAGGGTGACTGTAAAATCAATATTAATTCATTTTTAATCCCAAAAATTCTAAATTTTTAATATGTTAAACTAGACATCTGTAGCTTTAATTCCATATAATTTTTATAATTTTTAGACATCATTTGGTCATTCAATTAGGCCAAAACCCGAGGGGTTGTTTTCAGGCATAAAATTAGAGTTTTAGTTTCAGTTCAAAAACTGGCAGTTCTGTCCACCTATCTTAGAAAAATATTTTGACTAGGCCAATGGATGAGTTTGGTTCTAAAATTTTGCAGCCATTTATGGGACATCTTGAATTTAATTTTAGGCTCAAGATTTACTCAAAAATCATTTTTAAAGCTCAAGTTATGGCTGACACAAATTTACTGTTCATATGGTAATTTTCCAGATTTCCGTTTTTCTGTCCGAATTTCAATTAGCCTCAAACCAATTCAATTTTCATCCAATGATCATGAAATTTTGTGGAGAACCTTACTTATATGTCATTAATACAACCCAAGAATCAAATTAGAAAAAATCATAAAATTTTACACATGTGATCATAGGGTTTTTATAAGGGGATCAATGAGGCAAAATTTTTTAGGGTTTTAGAGAGAGAAATTCACACCTTATTTGTGCTACACTATTTTTGATGCTTGGTCTCCTTTTTGGCTGAATTTGTGTGAGTGTTGGAGTCTTCAAAACAGTAGGAAAAATAGTGGAGAAAAACCATATAAATTTTGGGGTTTAAATCAAAAGGAAAAGGAAGGAAAAAGTTGATTTCTTGCCTTGTTTTTGTCTCAAAAATTGTTGAATCTTTGAGCTGCCTTTAGGTAGGTTTTGCTTACTATTTTGGTGTGTTTTGGGAGAGAAGAATTCAGAGAGGAAATAAGATGAGGCTGGCCGAATTTTGAGAGTGAAAGGAAAGGTGAATGAGAGTTGAAAGAGGGTTCTTATACTAGGTTTTTTTTTTCTTCTTTTTTTTTTAATTTTCTTTCCTTTTTGTTTCCTTGCTTGGCCGAATATTTTGAGGGGCAAAAGGGGAAATTTTGTGCTGTTTTGAGGCTAGGGTTTTTCTTTCCTTATTTTTCCTTAAGTGGCCGAAATTATCCATTAGTTTTTTTTTTTAGGAAAATAATTTGAATTTTGATTGAGTTTTGATCTAGCTTTTAATTCAAATCAAATCTCCTTTATTTCCTACACTTTATGGCCGAATTTCTTCTTTATATTTAAGGGATGAAATTTGAGTTTGAATCCTCATTAGATTTGTGGGATTTAAATTTTTATTAAAAATCCCAAGTAATGGCCGAGTATTTTAGGGTTTTTGAAGTTAAAATTGTTGAATTTTTGAGTGGAATTTGACTAGGAAACCAACCTAGGGTTTCCAAAAGATTTTTTATTAATTTTTGGCACACTAATTTTATTTAAATTATATATTGACCCTTAAATAAAATTTAAGGCATCACAGGATTTAAGGCAATATATATTAATTGGACAGGGTCCATGTTTCGACTATTTGTCTCATGACCACCCCTCGGTGGCTTAGGGTAATAGGTGCTGAGAATTACTATTGCAATGCAACATGTTTTTCAAGTTTCATGTAGGAACATACTTGCATGTTTTATTTGCTAAATTATCTGTATATTTGCTTAAGCTTTGTAATGATGTCTAGTATAATTTTATTTCAGTTCAAAATATCACCGACACCTCTCATTTCAATACTTACTGAAAATAAGCTGAATGGCGATAATTATAAAGACTGGAAAAGAAATCTACTGATAGTTCTCAACTGCGAGAGACACAAGGTCGTACTGGCGAACCATGCCCACCTGGGCCTAAACCTAACACACCGCTTAAGGAGGTCCTGGTTGCCTATACTCGTTGGAGAGAATCCAATGAGATAGCTCGATGCTACATTCTTGCTAGCATGACGAGTGCTTTACAAAAGCAGCATGAGACTTATCAAGTTGCTGGGGAGATCATGGAAAATCTGGAGGACATGTTTGGAGGCCAAGAAAAATTGGCTCAATAGTCTGCTATTACCAGCATTATGAACTCTAAGCAAAAGGTAGGTACTCCGATGAAGGACCATATGATCACTCTAATGGGATTCTTTGCTGAGGCTGCTGAGAATAGTGCTGAACTGGACTACAACACCCAGATTGAGATGGTGTTCAAAACTCCGTCAAAAGATTTTGTAGGGTTTAAGGCCGCATATAATCTGGTGACAAGGGAGTTAGGACTAACTGAGCTCATGAAGCAACTCCAAGTTTATGAGTAGATGATCAAGGATGGGGATGCGGTCCAACCAAAAGGAGAGGCCAATTTGGCGAAATCTTCCAAACCCTCACGGAAGAGGAAGAGGCCAAATCAGAAGCAAGCGGCTTTCAGTTCTTCTAATCCTCCTGTCTCGGATGGGAAGAAGAAGAAGAAGAACAAGAAGCCCAGGGACCCTAAAATGTCCAAGTGTTTCCACTGTGAGAAGGTAGGTCACTTCAAGAAGGCTTGTCGGGAATTCCTAGCCGCCAAGGGCAAGGAAGGTAAGGAACTTCACTATTTAGAAGCATGTTTGGTGGAAGAATCAAAAGACACTTTGGTCATTGATTCGGGCACCCCCAATCATGTTTGTATTTCTATGCAGGGTTTTATGGAAACAAGAAGTCTACATGATAGGAGCCTCTCGTTGCGGACTGGAGACGGTAGCTTGGTGGTGGCTGAGGTAGTGGGAGACGTTTACCTTTACTTTGATGAATTTAGGTTTATTTTATTGAAAGACTGTTTTTATGTTCCTAATTTTAGGAGTAACCTTATATCGGTAGCTTGTTTAATAAAGGATTCTTATTCAGTTTCTTTTAGTAAAAGAGTTGATATTCATAAAAATAAGTCTTTTATCTGTTCTGGAAGGATAGATGGAAACCTATATTTGATCAAACCAAAGATGTACTCACTGCTTGACACCGAATTAATAGATAACTCTAAAAGGTTGAAAGTTTCTCACTCTAACAAGGCGTATCTTTGGCATTAAAGACTTGGTCATATTAATCAGGATAGGATTCAAAGGTTGGTGAAAGACGGTCCTCTAGAATCTCTGGAGGAGGTACGTCTTCCTCAATGTGAGTCTTGTCTTGAGGGTAAGATGACTAAGAGGTCCTTTGGAGCTAAGGGTACTAGGGCTCACGAACTCTTAGAAATTGTGCACACCGACGTATGTGGCCCCATGAACGTTGTAGCATGAGGAGGGTTTGAGTATTATGTCTCCTTTATAGATGATTACTCGAGGTATAGATATGTGTACCTGATGCACCGCAAGAGCGAAACCTTTGATAAGTTCAAAGAGTATCATGCGGAAGTGGAAAAGCAATTAGGTAAATCCATAAAGACGCTTCGATCTGATCGAGGTGGTGAATATCTCTCCGATGAACTTCTAGGACATCTTGTAGAGAATGGGATATTATCCCAATTGACTGTACCTGATACTCCACAATAGAATGGTGTAGCGGAAAGGAGAGACAAGACCTTATGGGATATGGTATGATCCATGATGACTTATTCAACGCTGCCATTATTATTTTGGGGATATACATTACAAACGGCGTACTATATTCTGAACCAGGTTCTAAACAAATCAATTCTCAGGACTCCGTATGAATTGTGGCGTGGCAGGAAGCCTTCCTTTGGATATATGAGAATATGGGACTGCCCGACACATGTTGTGGGCGACCCCTCTAGCTTAGGTCATCCACCTTATCTTGCTTGCTTTCTTTATTCTTTGCTTATTCTTACTTAACTTGCTTGTCTTTATAACTTTCTTCTTCTTTAGGGGTTTAAAAGATTTGTTCTTGAAAAACTAGAAATTTTTTTTTTAAACTTGACTGAATGAAACTATTAGTTCTTTGAAATCATGTATACATAAATATATAAGTACTACTTAATATATTTTTTTTCCAAAATATATTTTGCAGTCTTGTTACTTTAAAGTACGTAAAAATAAAAACATACTTTTAAGCTTGTTTCACTACTTTACATACTACACTCTTATCTTATCTTTATACATATACATTATTATTACACTTTCTTTCTTTTACACTTTAATTACAGTGGAACTCTACGAAACGGAACCATAACCTGTCCATGACATCACTGGAGTCTGTCTGCCAGTCTGCTACTCTTGTTTCATATTGTTGGTTGCTTACCTTTATTACCTACATCACGAATAGACTAATGAGCTAAAGCTCAGTAAGTACAAACATACAAGTAAATAAGCTGAATACACCACACTTAGGATTAGTCAACTTATGACCAATTATTTTCGTACTCCTATACTTTACTTATTCTTTCTACTCTATTTCTTTCTTTTCTTTGCTTTACTTTATCTTGCTTAATCTTTCACTTGTGGGCCCGTGGTTGGACGTACCTAGTGCGCGCAGACCAACAGAGGATCAGGGGAGCGACCCATCAATCAACCCTAAGGTCATCTCTGGATTACTGCCTATAGATAGCAAGTCAAGCCATCAACTACCTCATTATTAACGAGGCAGTGCCACACAACTAGGGTGGAGGCTATCTTTGAACCTCAAAACTGGAGAGGCTGGTACGTCAACCTTAACTTTTAAGTCTTATTATTTGACTTATCTTATTCCTCTTTTCTTTATCTAATCTTGCTTAACTATCCTCGTGAACATGTTAGTATCATGTCACAAACTGAATAACTTAAATGTGTATATATATATAATATAACTCTATGGCAAGTCAATTCGTGAGTAGATAATTAAATGTCTGTACTTACAGCACTTGTGCTAGTGTAAACTTCTGTGGTCCGTCGAGCTTCTTTGCCCGTCTCTAGTTGAATTTCCTAAAGACATAATGTCATCAGTTAATACATTTTCATTAACTGACTTTATTATACTCAAATCTGAACTTTAGTTTCTAAAATCTTAATTAAAGTCTTATAACGACATTTAAAGTCCTAATAACTCTGTTTAGACTTTTCTAGCGCTCTAGCAATCATTTCCGAGCATTTCAAAAATTTTGATAAACTGGGTGAATAGTAATTTTTGATGATGAATAGTACTATTCATGTGAGTAGTGCCATGCATGTGAATAGTATCATACACGTGAATAGTAATTGGGCCAGGAGACGTTTCTATTTTTCTGTTTAGACCGGGTTCCCTAAGTCCAAGAGCCATAAAATAGCTAACTAGAGGGTTTAACGCCCCTTTCTTGACTTTTCTAGACTTTTTGATCAAAATGACCATTTTACCCCTAACGGGTCTTGTGGTTGTAACATTCTCATTTTGGTGCTTAAACGGGATTTTCTGAGTCCCTAAAATCTTAAAACAATATTTTCTAGGTCTCGGTAAATTTTTACAACTTAATTGTTGCGATTACACTATTTACTTATCCCCCGTCCCTCGGGTGGTACTATTCTGACCCTTAGGGTCGTGGTGTTAGGAAATGCCCTAAGTGTTAGAGACATTTTGATGTATTTATTTTGAACTGGATAATAAAATTATATATAGAGGTTATTCATTACATTGCTATCTGTCCTCGTCTTATTTATATGTTAAAGTAAATGTAAGCAAATATGGCTCCCTGATTGCTTGTGTTAAACTGTTAGAACATTGCATGCAATGGATTTTTGTATGCGAGAAGACAATGTTCTAAAGTTAGCAGTCTAAACTATGGTCTGTAGTCTATAGGGTTAGACCGAGCATCTAACTCATGTTAAGACTATTATATTGTCTAAAGCCTTGGAGGGGACGGTTTGTCTTGACTGTCTGGAGCTGGACTCCCAAGTAGAGATATGGATATGTTGTTTGGTGGTGACATATTAGACGGGGACTAAAGCATGATTGATCTACGAAGTCCGCTTTGAGTGGATCAATCTGCTTTTGACGTTCATTATGCAGTAACCTTAATCCTGAGTAAAAGGACAGCTTCATGTATATGACTTGTGTACTTTGATGTTCCAATGGCTAAAGCGTCTTAGAGGTAGTAAGCTTATAGACCGGTTCGTTGGGTGTATGACCTGTATACGATGAAGGGTTCGTTTACAGATATTGGAATCATAGCTCTAATGAGGAGTTAAGGGTATCCTCTTAAAGGCATTATACTGAATGTGAAAATGGACAAGGCCTTGAGTCGTCTGCTGGGCGGATGACTTCTTATTCATATATGGTGAATAATCATTTTCTTTATTCGGTAGTATAATGGAACTTTAAGATAGCCTAATCAGTAGGATTAAACGGACTTTGGCCTAAGGCTGATCATGGATATCATATGAGGGTTCTGCATACATGACAAGGTCATTGGATGATAGCTTGTCACAGGCTTACGTAATACGGTATTTAATTGGGAGTTCAGTTTCAGGTTTATAGTGGTGTGACTCTGAAACTAGTGATCATATGATTGAGTTGTTCGGTAAAAGAATGATGATCATATGGATTTCCGGGAGCCCGATTATATATGTCCAATCAGTCCCTCTACTAGCTCCACATAATTCCTTAACGTTTGGCAAATTGATTTGTGTATGCTATTGGCTGGTTTATTATGCATGGATGGTGATGACACAGGATTAAGATGGTAGACAAGATTCTCTCCGGTTGGATTTAGATTTTGTTTTGGATAATAGAGTACACAATTATTCGAACTCCAAACAAAGTTGCCATGATTTTATTTGAGATTGGATTGGAGTTGTAGAAAATTATCCATGAGAACAAGAATTTGAAACACAACCGTTTTGTGGATTTTAAAATTTGAATTTGAAATTCGAATTTGAAATTTGAATTTGAAATTTATATTTGAAATTTGAAATTTGAAATTTGAAATTTGAAATTTGAAATTCAAATTTTGAATCACAGTCCGAGTGGGATTCGAATTTGTTGTGGAAAATCCACAAGATTTGAAATTCAAATTTGAGTTGGATTTGGAGAGGATAATCTTGTTAGAATCCTACTTGAATTTTGAATCCAAATTATGGACGAAATTTTGAGGATAATCCTCAATGGAATTTCGGTTTTTGTGGATAAGGTTCAAGGGAAAAATTCAAGTTTCAATCCCAGTTGAATTTGGATTCTCTCCTTCCCTGAAAAGTGGCCGAAATTATGGAGGAAATCTCCTAGGAAAATTCGGTTATTTTGGATAAGTTTGAGATAAGATTCAAGCTTGAAAATCCTAGTGAAATTTTGATTCTCCCTTATCCTAAAAGTGGCCGAATTTTTTGAGGAGATTTTCTCCTAGGAATTTCAGATTTTTTGGTTGAAAAAGGGAGATAAAATTCTAGTTAAAATCTTGTTTAGATTTGGATTGGATTTATCCTAAATAAACCGAATTTTATTGTTGGGATTTTCCCATGGAAAAATTCAGATTTTATGGTTATGGATAAGGGAGAATATCTTTTCCTAATCCAATTTGAATTCAGAGAATCACCTCATGCAGGTCTATAAATAGAGGTCTTGCCACTCCAGTTCTCTCAGACCACAGACTCTCAGGTGAGTAGGCTTATTGTTGCACAGCTCATCGTGACAATAAGTTCTTTAGAGATCTGGGTGGTCAGAAGAAGACTAGCAGTGCTAGCATACCGATCGAGGTTCAGAGTACCTACACACTCAGCCATTCGGGAATTGGAGAATAGTATAGAAGGCTAGTTGGTTGAAGCCTCCAGTCATTCTCCTCCTGCAAGATTGACGTCCTTGAGGTATGAGTTTTAATTGTTGTTGGTTTATTGTATATGGCATTATGAGATATTTAACGATCTAAAAATTTTTATTATTCTGCTGCGTAACTCTGATACGTTTTTACCGATTTATTTTCCTACAATTGGTATCAGAGCCATCTCATGACTATGCCATGTACATAAATTAGACAATTACTTAGTCTTTTTATTTATGTATGGATTTGATATTTAGAGAGTGGCATTCTAGGGTTCCTTTATGTTGTTATCATGGATTATGTGTAAAGTATGTGGTTATTTTAATTTTTTGAATTATTATAAGCATGCTTGTTTATACCGGTTATGGTTCCTTAGAATTTAGAAAAATTGTATCTAGGAATTTTTATGTAACCATGGGAGCAGTTTATTAACACTGTAATTTTCCCATGGATTTTAATTTTTGTCTCTTAGAATTTTTATGGTTAGAATTTTTGTACACCGGAAACGGTTTAGGAAATTATATGTAATTATTCTTGGAGGAGATTGAAGATTGAAGACCGTAATTTATTTTTTCCCAAAAGTTAAATTTGATTTAAAGGTTGAAATTTTGATTGTGTGGAAAATTTCAATTTAATTGGGATTCAAATTAATTTTTGGAGATCCTAATAGGTAAATTGGAATATGGCACAAAAATCGAGACACGACCCCTCGGGATAGGCCGACAGGCCTTGGTGGGGCTGCAGCCCCTGCCCTCAGGCAGGATGGGGCTGCGGCAGCCCCTGTGCAGGCCAACACCACCTACGGCCGCAAGCTTGGCCTGCATCCAAGGGTGGCCGTGGCCTGCCCAAGGTTGGCCACAGCCTGGGCGTGCAGCCGCCTGCAGCCTGCCGGCTGCTGCGCCCAACCTGGGCGTGCAACCTGGCACTGTAGGCTTGGCCTGCAGCCCAGCAAGGCTGCACATAGGGGGCAGCCGTGGGCTGCCATCCCCTTTGGGGCTGGTGGCTGCCAACGGCGGCTCCCGCCTTCGGAGGCGGCGGTACGACGGTCTAAAAATTCAAAAAATTTTGATTTTTAAATTTGAGATTTAATTTTAAATCATATTTAAAAATATGTAATTGAAAATTTGAAATTTTTGAAATTACATATTATTACACATGATGTTTAAAATTGTTTAAAATTTAAATTTGAAATTTAAATTTGAAATTCGAATTTGGAATTTGAATTTGAAATTTAAATTTTTGCAGATTTAAATTTTAAATGATTCTTAGGATGAGAAATAAATGGAGAGGGCTACATAAAGATGGATACAAGAAGACGGAACGAAATTCAAGACCCAAAGAATGCTTTGGATGGAATTTTATAATCTTTATTTTCTTTGTTCTAGGATGGAATCATGGCTTGGTTATTCTGTCAATTATTTTTTCTGTGATATGTCATGGATGTATAAATATGTATTGATGGATGTTTTATATGCATATTTGATAACATGTCATATAGGATAAGTGAGTGCCGCTCATACTATATTGATCATACATAATTTGTCAAAACTTGCATGTTTTTCAAAATATTGAGTGGGAGAGGGCTTCAAACAAAACCCACGGCCTCCATTGTTGATCCATATGTGAAAGCATGGTAACGGCTCGCGTCAGTTCTGCCCTGACCATACCCCTCGGTAGGTGTTTACCGTCGCCGGTATACTAGATTGGATCTCCTATGTGGAAAACATGTTCGGGTACGATCCTATTTATGACCACCCCTCGGTGGCTTGGTAGGACGTGGATCGGGCTACGTAAACAATAGTTATACACTCAAGACTTGTTTAGTTATTAACCTTCCCTAGAAGCTCTGTTAACTAAACTGGTGGCCAAATAAGCGGTTATTAATATATGTCTTAACCTTGGAGGATTTAAGGCAACATATATTAATTGGACGGGGTCCATGTTCCGGCTATTTGTTTTCATGACCACCCCTCGGTGGCTTGGGGCAATAGGTGCTGAGAATTACCGTTGCAATGCTACATGTTTTTCAAGTTTCATGTAGGTACATACTTGTATGTTTTATTTGCTAAATTATCTGTATATTTGCTTGGGCTTTGTAATGATGTCTAGTATAATTTTATTTCAGTTTAAAATGTCACCGACACCCCTCATTTCAATACTTACTGAGAATAAATTGAATGGCGACAATTATAAGGATTGGAAAAGAAATCTGTTAATAGTTCTCAGCTGTGAGAGACACAAGTTCATACTGGACGAACCATGCCCACCAGGGCCAAAACCTGACACACCGATTGAGGAGGTCCCGGTTGCCTATCTCATTGGAGAGAATCTAATGATATAGCTCTTTGCTACATACTTGCTAGCATGACGAGTGCTTTACAAAAGCAGCATGAGACTTATCAAATTGCTGGGGAGATCATGGTTGGAAGACATGTTCGGAGGCCAAGAAAAATTGGCTCGACAGTCCGCTATCACCAGTATTATGAACTTTAAGCAGAAGGCGGGTACTCTGGTGAAGGACCATATGATCACTCTAATAGGATTCTTCGCTGAGGCTTTCGAAAACGGTGCTGAGTTGGACTACAACACCCAGATCGAGATGGTGTTCAAAACTCTGTCTAAAGATTTTGTAGGGTTTAAGGCCGCATACAATCTGGCGACAAGGGAGTTAGGACTAACCAAGCTCATGAAGTAACTCTAAGCTTATGAGCGGATGATCAGGGATGGGGATGCTGTCCAACCCAAAGGTGAGGCCAATTTGGCAGAATCTTCCAAACCCTCACGGAAGAGGAAGAGGCCAAATCAGAAGCAAGCGGCTTCCAGTTCTCCTAATCCTCCTGTCTTGGATGGGAGGAAGAAGAAGAAGAACAAAAAGTCCAGGGACCCTAAAAAGTCCAAGTGCTTCCACTGTGGGAAGGTAGGTCACTTCAAGAAGGCTTGCCGGGAAATCCTAGCCGCCAAGGGCAAGGAAGGTAAGGAACTTCTTTACTTAGAAGCGTGTTTGGTGGAAGAATCGAAAGACACTTGGGTCATTGATTCGGGCGCCACTAATCATGTTTGTGTTTTTATACAGGGGTTCGTGGAAACGAGAAGTCTACATGATAGGAACCTCTCGTTGTGAACTGGGGACGGCAGCTTTGTGGTGGCTGAGGCAGTGGGAGATGTTTACCTTTATTTTGATCAATTTAGGTTTATTTTATTAAAAGACTATTTTTATGTTCCTAATTTTAGGAGGAACCTTATATCGGTAGCTTGTTTAATAAAGGATTCTTATTCAGTTTCTTTCAGTAAAAGAGTTGATATTCGTAGAAATAAGTCTTTTATCTGTTTTGGATGGATGGATGGAAACCTATATTTTATCAAACCAAAGATTTACTCACTGCTTGACACTGAATTAATTGATAACTCTAAAAAGTTGAAAGTTTCTCACTCTAACAAGGCATATCTTTGGCATTTAAGACTTGGTCATATTAATCAGGATAGGATTCAAAGATTGGTGAAAGACGGTCCTCTGGAATCTCTGGAGGAGGTACGACTTCCCCAATGTGAGTCTTGTCTAGAGGGTAAAATGACTAAGAGGTCTTTTGGAGCTAAGGGTACAAGGGCTCAGGAGCTCTTAGAAATTGTGCACACTGACGTATGTGGCCCTATGAATGTCACAGCACGAGGAGGGTTCGAGTGTTATGTCTCTTTTATAGATGATTACTCGAGGTATGGATATGTGTATCTGATGCACCGCAAGAGCGAAACCTTTGACAAGTTCAAAGAATATCGTGCGGAAGTGGAAAAGCAATTGGATAAATCCATAAAGACACTTCGATCTGATCGAGGTGGCGAATACCTCTCTGATGAATTTCTAGGACATCTTGTAGAGAATGGGATATTATCCCAGTTGACTGCACCTGGTACTCCATAACAGAGTGGTGTAGCCGAAAGGAGAAACAGAACCTTATTGGATATGGTACGGTCCATGATGAGTTATTCAACACTGCCATTATCATTTTGGGGATATGCTTTACAAACGGTGTTCTATATTCTGAACCAGGTTCCGAGCAAATCAATTCCCAGAACTCCGTATGAATTGTGGCGTGGCAGGAAGCCCTTACTTGGACATATGAGAATATGGGGTTGTCCGGTGAATGTATTGGATGGGGATGCGAAAAAGTTGGAACCAAGATCAGAATTGTGCATGTTTGTAGGGTATCCAAAAGGAACTAAAGGAGGTCTGTTCTATAACCCAAAGGAACAAAAGGTCATTATCTCAACCCATGCGACATTCTTGGAGGAAAGTCACATGAATGACTTTAAACCTCGAAGCAAAGTGGTGCTAGAGGAGTTATCGGGTGAAAGAACTGCTCCACAGATTTCAGTCTTGGACGCAAGTCCGAGTTCCAGTGAAAGACCTGCAAACGATCAACAATTTAGGGTGCCTCGTCGTAGTGGGAGGGTTTCTAAGAAACTTAATTTCTTCATGTATGATGCTGAGGTATACCAGGCCGATGCTCATGAGCATGAGGATGATCCGGTCACTTATGATGAAGCTGTAAATGATATTGATTCTAAATCTTGGAAATAGGCTATGAACAATGAGATGGATTCTATGAAATCCAACTCTGTTTGGGAACTTGTAGATTTGTCGAATGGGATAAAACCCATTGGATGCAAATGGGTCTACAAAAGAAAGAAGGATGCGGAAGGGAGAGTGGAAACTTTCAAAGCTAGACTGGTTGCAAAGGGGTACACGCAAAAGGCTGGAATCGATTACGATGAAACCTTTCGCCTGTTGCTATGCTGAAGTCTATCCGTATTCTTCTGTCCATTGCTGCGGCTCTCGATTACGAGATCTGCCAAATAGATGTCAAGACGGCATTCTTGAATGGCCATCTTGAAGAGTGTATCTATATGATACAGCCCGAAGGGTTCGTAGTGAAAGGCCAAGAAAGGAAAGTCTACAAGTTGCTTAGATCCATTTATGGATTAAAGCAAGCATCCCGCTCATGGAACCAGAGGTTTGATCAAGCGATTAAGACATTTGGTTTTGAGCAGAACATTGATGAACCTTGTGTTTATAAATGTATTAAGGATGGAAAAGTGGTCTTTCTGATACTCTATGTCGATGATATACTACACATTGGGAATGATGTAGGGAACTTATCATCGGTCAAGCTTTGGTTACACCAACAGTTTGACATGAAGGACTTGGGAGAAGCTAATTATGTTCTAGGCATTCGTCTCTTCAGAGATCGAAAGAACAAAATGATAGGTTATCCCAAGCTTCATACATAGATAAAATAATTGACAAATATGCAATGCAAGAGGCAAAGAAAGGCTCACAACCTTCTATTGCCGGTCTAACTCTTTCATTGGATGACTATCCCAAGACATCAGAAGAAAGAGAGTGTATGAGTAAGGTCCCTTATGCATCTGCTGTGGGTAGCCTTATGTACGCTATGCTTTGTACTCACCCGGATATATGTTTTGCAGTAGGTATGGTGAGTCGATATCAAGCAAATCCTAGAACCAAGCACTGGCAAGCTGTAAAGCATATACTCAAGTATCTTAAGAGAACGAGGGATTATATGCTGGTGTATTTTGGAAGGGACCTAACACCCGTAGGATACACAGACTCAGACTTCTAGGCTTGTAAGGATTCGAGGAAATCGACATCTGGATCAGTGTTTTTACTCGGAGGAGGTGCCATTGTGTGGAGGAGCGTGAAGCAGGGCTGCACAGCTGACTCTACTATGGAGGCTGAGTATGTGGCTGTGGCTGAGGCATCTAAAGAAGTGGTTTGGCTCCGCAAGTTCTTTAGAGACCTTGAGGTCATTCGGGTGTTGACAAGCCTATCACACTTTACTGTGATAATACAGGGGCTATTGCCAACACAAGAGGATCTCGGCACCACAAGAGGACCAAGCACATTGATCGGAGATATCATATTATTAGAGGGCACGTGGAGACAGGACAAGTGGATGTATGTAAGATCGCGTTCGAGGACAACATCGCCGATCCCTTTACTAAGACTTTAGTGGCTAGAAGCTTTGAGAGGCACGTAGAGGCGATGGGGATGTGTAACGTGGCACATCTGCTGGCTTAGGGCAAGTGGGAGATTGTTAGGAAATGCCCTAAGCGTTAGAGACATTTTGATGTATTTATTTTGAACTGGATAATAAAATTATATATAGAGGTTATTCATTACATTGCTATCTGTCCTCGTCTTATTTACATGTTAAAGTAAATGTAAGCAAATATGGCTCCCTGATTGCTTGTGCTAAACTGTTAGAACATTGCATGCAATGGATTTTTGTATGCGAGAAGACAATGTTCTAAAGTTAGCAGTCTAAACTATGGTCTGTAGTCTATGGGGTTAGACCGAGCATCTAACTCATGTTAAGACTATTATGTTGTCTAAAGCCTTGGAGGGGACGGTTTGTCTTGACTGTCTGGAGCTGGACTCCCAAGTAGAGACATGGATATGTTGGTCGGTGGTGACATATCAGACTGGGACTAAAGCGTGATTGATCTACGAAGTCCGCTTTAAGTGGATCAATCTGCTTTTGATGTTCATTATGCAGTAACCTTAATCCTGAGTAAAAGGACAGCTTCATGTATATGACTTGTGTACTTTGATGTTCCAATGGCTAAAGCGTCTCAGAGGTAGTAAGCTTATAGACCGGTTCGTTGGGTGTATGACTTGTATACGATGAAGGGTTCGTTTACAGATATTGGAATCATAGCTCTAATGAGGAGTTAAGGGTATCCTCTTAAAGGCATTATACTGAATGTGAAAATGGACAAGGCCTTGGGTCGTCTGCTGGGCGGATGACTTCTTATTCACATATGGTGAATAAATCATTTTCTTTATTCGGTAGTATAATGGAACTTTAAGATAGCCTGATCAGTAGGATTAAATGGACTTTGGCCTAAGGCTGATCATGGATATCATATGAGGGTTCTACATACATGACAAGGTCATTGGACGATAGCTTGTCACAGGCTTACGTAATACGGTATATAATTGGGAGTTCAGTTTCAGGTTTATAGTGGTGTGACTCTGAAACTAGTGATCATATAATTGAGTTGTTCGGTAAAAGAATGATGATCATATGGATTTGCAGGAGCCCGATTATATATGTCCAATCAGTCCCTCTACTAGCTCTACATAATTCCTTAACGTTTGGCAAATTGATTTATGTATGCTATTGGCTGGTTTATTATGCATGGATGGTGATGACACAGGATTAGGATGGTAGACAAGATTCTCTTCGATTGGATTCAGATTTTGTTTCAGATAATAGATTACACAATTATTCGAACTCCAAATAAAGTTGCCATGATTTTATTTGAGATTAGATTGGAGTTGTAGAAAATTATCCATGAGAACAAGAATTTGACACACAACCGTTTTGTGGATTTTGAAATTTAAATTTTGAAATTTGAAATTTGAATTTTGAATTTGAAATTTGAATTTGAAATTTGAATTTGAAATTCGAATTTGAAATTTGAATTTGAAATTTAAGTTTGAAATTTGAAATTTGAAATTTGAAATTTGAATTTGAAATTTGAAATTCAAATTTTGAATCACAGTCCAAGTGGGATTCAAATTTGTTGTGGAAAATACACAAGGTTTGAAATTCGAATTTGAGTTGGATTTGGAGAGGATAATCTTGTTAGAATCCTACTTGAATTTTGAATCTAAATCCTATCAAAAGGTGGACGAAATTTTGAGGATAATCCTCAATGGAATTTCGATTTTTGTGGATAAGGTTCAAAGGGAAAAATTCAAGTTTCAATCCCAGTTGAATTTTGATTCTCTCCTCCCTGAAAAGTGGCCGAAATTTTGGAGTGTATCTCCTAGGAAAATTCGGTTATTTTGTATAAGGTTGAGATAAGATTCAAGCTTGAAAATCCTAGTGGAATTTTGATTCTCCCTTATCCTAAAAGTGGCCGAATTTTATGAGGAGATTTTCTCCTAGGAATTTCGAATTTTTGGTTGAAAAAGGGGAGATAAAATTCTAGTTAAAATCTTGTTTAGATTTGGATTGGATTTATCCATAATGGCCGAATTTTATTATTGAGAATCTCCCATAGAAAATTCAGATTTTTATGGTTATGGATAAGGGAGAATATCTTTTCCTAGTCCAATTCAAATTCAGAGAATCACCTCATGCAGGTCTATAAATAGAGGTCCTGCCACTCCAGTTCTCTCAGACCACAGACTCTCAGGTGAGCAGGCTTATTGTTGCACAGCTCATCGTGACAATAAGTTCTTTAGAGATCTGGGTGGTCGGAAGAAGACTAGCAGTGCTAGCATACCGATCGAGGTTCAGAGTGCCCACACACTCAGCCATTCGAGAATTGGAGAATAGTAGAGAAGGCTAGTTGGTTGAAGCCTCCGGTCATTCTCCTCCTGCAAGATTGGTGTCCTTGAGGTATGAGTTTTAATTGTTGTTGGTTTATTGTATATGGTATCATGAGATATTTAACGATCTAAAAATTTTTATTGTTCCGCTGCGCCACTCTGATACGTTTTTACCAATTTATTTTCCTACACGTGGCTCGTTTTTCTAGCGTTTCGGAGCTTCAAACGAGTTTTTCACTAATCTTAAAAACGTTTCTTATTCTCTTCCCAACCTAGGTCTCCGAGGGGCTCGGGTTTTTCCATCCCGACCCTAAACTTTACCATTGTTACTCAAAATGCCCTTGATGTTTTTTTTTTCCCGTCCTCTCAGCATTTTAGATTTTAGGGGTCGATTTACTATTCTACTAGACCTACTTTCTTACTTCAAACTCTAAGGTACCGAGGGATCTCGGTTTTTCATTTCCGAGCATATTTTTATCACTCGTTTCCCGAAATGCCCTTAATGACACTTTAAAAATTTCGACAGCATTTTCGCTTAAATTTTAGGTTTCCGGCGTTTAGGAAATGCCTCAAAACCATCTGTCCTAATCTAAACCTGCCACGTACTATACCGGAGGCCTATTTTACGTAAAATTTTCTAAACTTTTACGTAAAAACTTTCCACATTCTTAATGTACAATTCACACACAAAGTCTTTATTTTTCACTCACATTAACCACGGTTTTAGTTTAGGTTTCCAACACCAAAACTTTCTTTCTTTCAAACATTCTTTCTCTTACTTTTCTTCTTGGTTTTTAAGGCATATTCAATACCAAAACCAACTAAAATTCTTATTGAAATCCCTTTATAAAGTCACGGGTTTTTATGCCAAATCCTAACCAAACTTTGGTTTTCAATTCAACCACTTACACAAACTTATCTTCTACATCATTCTAACTTACCACAACACTAAAATCACATGATTTTTACATGTTCTTCACACTAGGTATACATGGTTTCTTTTTAGAAAACTTTTACAAAATTTTGTTTCAAACTTTTTAACTTTTCTTTCTAAACATTTTACCTATCAAAACACATGTTTACATCAACCAAAACCAACTCAAAGTTCTTTTCAAACCTTAGTAACATACACGGTTTTTCTTGAAACAAACTAAATCCTACTTTGGTTTTAATCTTTCAAATTTTCTTTCTAGTTGTTTTACATATCAAAGTACACTTTAAAACAACAATTTAATTAAATCAAACTTGAAATTCTTTGAACCCATACACTTAGCCACGGGTTCCTCACAAAACTAACATGAAAAATTCTTGTTTCAAGCTTCTAAATTTCTCTTTAACTATTATGCAAACTAATTAAACTTAAACAACAAGGTTTGAACTAAACATTTCTCATTCCTTTCTACTCAACATAGCCACGGATTTTTGCTTCAAAATACCAAAGAAAAGCTTGAAATTTCAAGCTTACCTTGCTATGTTACTCAACACTTGCTTAGGAAGAACTTTGCTTAAGATTTTGACACCAAACTTTGAAGAAACTCAAGCTCAATGGAGGGGAAGAGTCATGGCTTCAAAGGGCAGCAAAGGGGCTGTAATTTCAGAAAAAAATTCTGATTTCATGAAGCCAAAAACGTTTTTATAAAGGGAGGCCAAAAAGGGGGGCTTTTTAGCAATTTTCCTTAGGGACTTTGTAGCAACTTTTTTAAGGGTTTATTTGCAAACTTTTTGGGGTCAAAACATAATTATTTTGGCTGTCTTTCCAGCTGTAAAACCGACCTATTCAGTCCTTATCTACAAAATTTTTTTAAAAAATCAACTTTGCATTTTTGGCTTAATCTTAGCCCTTGATCTTACCTACCTTTAATCTTAGCCATTCATCCTACCTACCACCCTTTTTCTTTTAATTTCTTATTCCTAATTATGACATCATCCATGATGTCATCTAATTAATCCATAAGTCAAAGTTGGACCAAAAGTCAAACCAAACCAAACTTTACCGAAATCGCATAGGCGGGTTTCTGACGCCTCCTGTATGATCGGTTTACCTTATTCTACTGTCGTTGGGCTAAAAATCAATGACAAAGTTTTTCGTCCTTTAGTAACCTTAGGTTTTACCTAGGGTAATCTCTTGGTTTCTTTGACCCCAAAATGCTTCATCATTTTACCGAAGATGACGAAATTTCTAGGGTGACATACCCGAGGACTTGTCTAGCCATCCGTATTGTCAAATTATTCTAATACTATCTTAAAACTCTTAAAAATCCTAAATTACTTTTCTTACTGTGCTCTTACTTTGATTTGCCATATTCTTATCTTTACACTGTTCGGATACCGAAACTACTCTTTTTTGAGCATTTTGGCCTGAAATCACTTTCTTACTAATATACTTTATTCTTTACTTATTTTGGGAGATTTTAATTCCTCCAAAACATCTATTTATTACTATCAACACTATCATTTGTCTAATTACAAACATAGTGTTTCTTTACATTCTTGCTTACAGAACTCATAGAAAACCCTAGATTAAACTAAGTTACACTACTAGAATTCTCTGGTCGTCACACATGTACTGGATGGGGATGCGAAGAAGGTGGAACCAAGAACAGAATTATGCATATTTATAGGGTATCCTAAGGGAACTAAGGAAGGTCTGTTATATAACCCGAAAGAACAAAAAGTCATTGTTTCGACCCATGCGACATTCTTCGAGGAAAGTCACATGAATGACTTTAAGTCTCGAAGCAAAGTGGTGCTAGAGGAGTTATCTAATGAAAGAGCTACTCCAAAGATTTCGGTTTTGGACACAAGTCCGAGTTCCGGTGAAAGACCTGTAGACAATCAACAATTTAAGGTGCCTTGTCGTAGTGGGAGGGTTTTGAATAAGCCTAATTTCTTCATGTATGATGCTGAGGTATACCAGGCCGAGGCTCATGAGCATGAGGATGATCCGGTCACCTATGATGAAGCTATAAATGATGTTGATTCTAAATCTTGGAAACAGGCCATGAACAATGAGATGGATTCTATGAAATCCAACTCTGTTTGGGAACTTGTAGATCTGCCGGATGGGATAAAACTCATTGGATGCAAGTGGGTCTATAAAAGAAAGAAGGATGTGGAAACTTTCAAAGCTAGACTGGTTGCAAAGGGGTACACATAAAAGGCTGGAATCGATTACGATGAAACCTTTTCACCTGTTTGTAGGAAATCGATTAGTAAAACCATATCAGAGTGGCGCAGCGAAACAATAAAATTTTTTCCAGATTGTTAAATATCTCATGATACCATATACAATAAACCAACAATAATTTAAACTCATACCTCAAGGACGCCAATCTGCTGGAAGAGAATGATTGGAGGGCTTCAACCAACTAGCCTTCTCTACTATTCTCCAATTCCTGAATGGCTGAGTGTGTGGGCACTCTGAACCTCGATCAGTATGCTAGCACTGCTAGTCTTCTTCCGACCACACGATCTCTAAAGAACTTATTATCACGGTGAGTTATGCAACAATAAGCCTGCTCACCTGAAAGTCTATGGTTTGAAAGAACTGGAGTGGTAGGACCTCTATTTATAGACTTGCATGAGGTGATCCTTTGAATTCGAATTGGATTAGGAGAAGATTTTCTCCCTTATCCACTCATAAAATCTAAATTTTCTAGGGGCAAATCCCAACCAAAAATTTAGCCAATCTTGGAGATTATCCAATTCAAATTTAAACAAGATTTTAACTTGAATTTTATCTCCTCATTTGTTCATAATAACCGAATTTCCCTAGTGCCAAAATCATGACTAGACTCGGCCATTAAAAGTGAGGAGAATCAAAAACCAAATAAGATTTTCTAGCTTGAATTCTATCTCACCCTTATCCACTAAAAAATCTGAAATTTCCTTTGGATTTATCCAATAAATTTCATCCACTTTACGGAGGAGAGAATCCAAATTCAACTGGGATTGAAACTTGAATTTTTCCCGACACCCTTATCCACAAAAATCGAAAATCTCCTAGAGGATTTTCCTCAACAAAAATTCAGCCACTTTTAATGGAATTGGGATTTAAAATTCAAGTAGGATTCAAACAAGATTTTCCTCTTCATAATCCAGCTCAAATTCGAATTCTAGCCTTGTGGAATTATCCACAAAGAATTCGAATTCCACTTGGACTGTGATTCAAAATTTGAATTTCAAATTTCAAAATTCAAATTTCAAATTTCAAATTCAAATTTCAAATTCGAATTTCAAATTTAAATTTTAAATTTCGAATTTCAAATTCAAATTTCAAATTCAAAATTCAAATTTCGAAATCCATAAACAGTTGTATTTCAAATTCTTGTTCCCATGGATAATTTTCTACAACTCCAATCTAGTCTTAAATAAAATCATGGCAACTTTATTTGGAGTTCAAATAATTGTGTACTCTATTATCAAAAACAAAATCCGAATACAACCGGAGAGAATCTTGTCCACCATCCTATTCCTATGTCAACATCATCCATGCATAATCAACTAGCTAATAGCATACTCAAATCAATTTGCCAATCGTTAAGGAATTATGTAGAGCTAGTAGAAGGACCAATTGGACATATATAATTGGGCTCCCATGAATCCATATGATCATCATTCTTTACTGAACAACTCAATCATATGTTCACTAATTTTAGAGTCACACCACTATAAACCTGAAACTGAATTCCCAATTATATACCGTATTACGTAAGCCTGTAACAAGCTATTGTCCAATGACCTTGTCAAGTATGCAGAACCCTCATATGATATCCATGATCAGCATTAGGTCAAAGTCCGTTCAATCATACTGATCAGGCTATCTTAAAGTTCCATTATACTATCAAATAAGAAAATGATTATTCACCATATGTGAATAAGAAGTCATCCGCCCAGTAGACGACCCAAGGCCTTGTCCATTTTCACATCCATTATAATGCCTTTAAGAGGATATCCTTAACTCCTTATTAGAGCTATGATTCTGATATCTGCAAATAAACCCTTCATCGCATACAAGTCATGCACCCAACGAACCGGTCTATAAGCTTACTACCTCTAAGATGCTTTAGCCATTGGAACATCAAAGTACACAAGTAATATACATGAAGTAGTTCATTTACTCAGGATTAAGGTTATTGCATAATGAACGTCAAAAGCAAATTGATCTACTCATAGCGGACTACGTAGAGCTTTAGTCCCGGTCTAATATGTCACCACCAAGCAACATATCTATGTCTCTACTTGAGAGTCTATGCTCCAAACAGTCAAGACAAACCGTTCCCACCATGGCTTTAGACAACATAATAGTCTTAACATGAGTAAGATGCCGGTCTAACCCCATAGACTACAGACCTTAGTTTCGACTGCTTACTTTAGAATATTGTTTTCTCGCATACAAAAAGTCCATTGCATGCAATGTTCTAACAGTTTTAACATAAGCAATCAGTGAGCCATATTTGCTTACATTTACTTTAACATGTAAATAGAATGAGGACATACAGTAATGTAATGAATAACCTCTATATATAATTTTATTATCCAGTTCAAAATAAATACATCAAAATGTCTCTAATGCTTAGGGAATTTCCTAACAATCTCCCACTTGCCCTAAGCCAGTAGATGTGCCATGTTACGTATACCCATCGCCTCTACATGCCTCTCAAAGCTTCTAGCCACCAAAGTCTTAGTAAAGGGATCAGCAATGTTGTCCTCGAACGCGATCTTACATACATCTACTTGTCTGTCTCCACGTGCCCTCTAATAATGTGATATCTCTGATCTATGTGCTTGGTCCTCTTGTAGTGCTAAGATTCCCCTGTGTTGGCAATAGCCCTAGTGTTATCACAGTAATGTGTGATAGGCTTGTCAACACCCGGAATGACCTCAAGGTCTCTAAAGAACTTGTGGAGCCAAACTGCTTGTTTAGATGCCTCAACCCCAGCCACATACTTGGCCTCCATAGTAGAGTCAGCTGTGCAACCCTGCTTCATGCTCCTCCACACAATGGCGCCTCCTCCGAGCAAGAACACGGATCCAGATGTCGATTTCCTCGAATTCTTGCAAGTCTGGAAGTCTGAGTCTGTGTATCTTATGGGTGTTAGGTCCCCTCAAGAATACACTAGCATATAATTCCTCATTCTCTTAAGATACTTGAGTATATGCTTTACTGCTTGCCAGTGCTTGGTTCCAGGATTTGCTTGATATCGACTCATCATACCTATTGCAAAACATATGTCCGGGTGAGTACAAAGCATAGCCTACATAAGGCTACCCACAGTGGATGCATAAGGGACCTTACTCATATGCTCTCTTTCTTTCGATGTCCTTGGACAGTCATCCAATGAAAGATTTGGACCGGCAATAGAAGGTTGTGAACCTTTCTTTGCCTCTTGCATCGTATATTTGTTAACTATTTTATCTATGTATAAAGCCTGGGATAATGCTATCATTTTGTTCTTTCGATCTCTGAAGAGACGAATGCCTATAACATAATTAGCTTCTCCCAAGTCCTTCATGTCAAACAGTTAGTGCAACGAAAGCTTGACCGATGATAAGTTCCCTACATTATTCCCAATGAATAGTATATCACCGACATAGAGTACCAGAAAGACCACTTTTCCATCCTTAATACATTTATAAACACAGGGTTCATCAACATTCTGCTCAAAACCAAATGTGTTGATCGCTTGATCAAATCTCTGGTTCCATGAGCGGGATACTTGCTTTAATCCATAAATAGATCTAAGCAACTTGCATACTTTTCTTTCTTGGCCTTTGCCGTGAACCCTTCGGGCTATATCATGTAGATACATTCCTCAAGATGGCCATTCAAGAATGCCGTCTTGACATCCATTTGTCAGATCTTGTAATCGAGAGCCGCAGCAACAGACAGAAGAATACGGATAGATTTCAGCATAGCAACAGGCGAAAAGGTTTCATCATAATCGATTCTAACCTTTTGTGTGTACCCCTTTGTAACTAGTCTAGCTTTGAAAGTTTCCACTCTCCCTTCCACATCCTTTTTTCTTTTGTAGACCCACTTGCATCTAATGGGTTTTATCCCATCCGGCAGATCTACAAGTTCCCAAACAGAGTTAGATTTCATAGAATCCATTACATTGTTCATAGCTTGTTTCCAAGATTTAGAATCAACATCATTTATAGCTTCATCATAGGTGATCGGATCATCCTCATGCTTATGAGCCTCAGCCTGGTATACCTCAACATCATACATGAAGAAATTAGGCTTCTTCGAAACCCTCCCACTATGACGAGGCACCCTAAATTGTTGATCGTCTACAGGTCTTTCACCGGAAATTGGACTTGCGTCTAAGACCAAAATCTGTGGAGTAGTTCTTTCACCTGATAACTCCTCTAGCACCACTTTGCTTCAAGGTTTAAAGTCATTCATGTGACTTTCCTCCAAGAATGTCGCATGGGTTGAAAGAATGACTTTTTATTCCTTCGGGTTATAGAACAGACCTCCCTTATTTCCCTTTGGATAACCTACAAACATGCACAATTCTGATCTTGGTTCCAACTTCTTCGCATCCCTATCCAGTACATGTGCCGAGCAGCCCCATATTCTCATATGTCTAAGGGAGGGCTTTGTGACAACCGGGAATTTTAGATTCTCGAATTATGTTAAAATTGTATGAGTATAACAATATTAATAAATAAAATGTGAAAAAGTTGTATTTCAATACTGTTGTGAATAGTGTAAAAATATTCTGGCAGTGTTAAAGTGTGTGAGTTCGGGGATAGAAAATCCTACCGAACATAATTAGGTAAGATGGTTCGAAATCAGAACCGAAAACCCTAGAGAGTGCATTGAAGTGTACTAAAACAATAGAAATTTACGGTAGAGAATTCTGATCAAACGGAAGCAAAATTAGACAAACCGATCACACGGGAGGCGCTGAGAACTCGCCTACGCGATTTCGGTAAAGTTCTGTTCGAATTGGATAACAGTCAAAAATTAACTACGAATTAATTAGAGAATTAATATGAATAGTTGATGACATCACTATGATGATGTCATAAAGCCAATTAATTTTCATCAAATTAGAAAGCATTTTAAAAGGTGTATGGCTAGGATTGTTTTGCTTTTTGATCAAAGGCCAAGATCATGCCAATATTCACATTGAAAAAAATTAAAAAAATTTATGGCATTTTGTTGAAAGGCCATTCGACCATGTGGAAAGGGGGAAAGAAAAATTTTATTTTGACCCCAAAACCTTTACTTTTTGATCCTTGAACAATTAAGAAATTGTTGGAAAAAAAATTGTAAAAAGGCCCTTGGTTTTTGCCTATATATAGGCATCAAAAATTCAAGAAAAAAATTGAAAAACACAACTAAACTCTTGTCCTTTTTTTCCAGCCAAAAACCGTGAGTGAAACCCCCCTTAAACCAAAAATTTTATTTTCAATTTCACATCAAATCTAGCTTGAATTGCATCTCCAACATTAAGACAATAACTAAGCAAGGTAAGCTTCAAATTTGAAGCATTTTCCTTGATTTTTTTCATTGAAAACTGTGGGTTTGGAAGGTTGAAAAACAATGGAAAAAAAAATTGTTGAATTGTTGATTCTAGGATTGGTTTGATGTTGTGATATTCAAAGCATGAATTAGGATATAAAAACAAGCAAAAATTTTGCATGTTTTCCTTGAAAATCCGTGGCTCCTATGGTGTGAAAATTTCATGAGTTTTGTTGTTTTAATTTAGTGATTAATGTTCATTCAATTATATGTTAAGTCAAGCATGAAATGGACTTAAGAAACAAGAAAAGTTTGAGGTAGAATTCTTGCTAAAACCGTGGGCATGAACATGATGAAATGGGATAATTTTCAATGTTGATAAAAGTTGATAAAAACCCTAGGAAGGAAAGTGAAATTTTCTTTCTATTTTTGGCATAAAATCAGTGGCTATAACTAGGGTTAGAATGCATGTTTTGTTAAGTTTTTGAATGTTATTTTATACAATGGGAAGCATAAGGATAATGAGGTGTGACGAAAATTTATTAAACATAAAAACCTAGTAAACTAAGGTTAGTTTGAAAAAATAAATAAATATGTGATGTGACTTGTGTTAAATTTTAAATGTTGAATCATATGGAAAGTTTTTATACAAAGTTTGGAAACTTTATATAAAATAGGCCTCTGGTATAGTACGTGGCAGGTACAAAGGTTCTGAGGCATACCTAACGCCAGGAAACCTTAAAATATAAGCGGAAATGCTGCCGAAATTTCGAAAATCGGTTTAAGGGCATTTCAGGAAACGAGGGATGAAAATCTTGAACTCAGGAAGGAAACCGAGACCCCTCGGTGAATTATGATCAGAAATGGAAAACCAACCCGAACGGAATAGTAAACCGACCCTAAATCACTAAAATGCCTAAAACAGGAAAAAAATTGATGTTGGGGGTATTTTGGGAAACGAGGGAAAATTTTAGGTCGAGATAGGAAACCCGAGCCTCTCGAGGATCGAGGGTTGGGGACGGGATAAATAACGTTTAGTAAATAGTGAAAAGGGCCATTTGAGGCTCCGAAACGCTCGAAAAATTAAAAAAACGTCCCCAGGTGACGGATGAATAGTAACTGAGGGTCGGGAAAAATGAAGCTGAGATTTTGCAGCAATTTAAGCTGTAAAATGATATGAAAGCTTAGGAAATATTATCTTAAAATAATTAAACTTAGAAAATTTGGAAAAAAACGATAGAATGAAGGAAATTATGATTCCGAAACCCGTTAGGGACAAAATGGTCATTTTGATCAAAAATTTTCGAAAAGGCTCGGAAAGAACCCTAAAAGATCTAGAATAACTTAGCTAAAATTCTAAAACTCAAATTGAAGATTTTAGAGTTAAAATTCTAAAAATTTTAAGGAACACAGGCGTGTAAAGAGATACACGGCTGTGTATAGGAAAAATTTTATAACCCGAAGAGGTTCACGGGCTTGAACACGGGCATGTATCGAGTCGTGTACAGTTACACGGCTAAGGAGAAAAATAACATGGCCGTGTAAAATAGACCCGAGAGGTACACGGCCTGGAACACGGGCGTGTTGCAGACCGTGTACCACAAATAAAATTTAAATGTGTAAAATTGTTAAGTAAAATAAATATATATTTTAGAAGATAAATAAACAGGGTATTAACAGACACTATTATGTCTGTAGGAACCCAAAATAAAGATAGAACTACGGAGGAGTTCCGGAAGTGGACACTAGCGCAGTATTGGTAAGTTCAAGCATTTTCGTGTCTGCAACATGAAATACTGTGTGAACCTATTCTATACTAGCTGCTCACTAGATATAAGTTCTTCTGCACATTTGGGGATTAGTTAGTATAACATACCCCAAATAACGAGAATAAGTAAGACCTACGGGCAATGTGGGGTAGTGACCTTGAGGTGATATATATGATCACTTAGTCAAAACTATAAATTGAAAGATGGTAAAGAAACCATTAAGGCGTACCGCCCCTCCAACATAGTGGTGGAGGTTTGTTTAAATCCTACGGGGTTATCTGGGCTGTGGAGGATGATGTTCTAAGGTCGCTCCTTAGACCCTCCCAGTCAGCGCGCTAATAATCATCGGTACTGCCATAAATAGAGCTCTACACTAGAAATTTAATAGAAAATAAGCAATCACAAAATAAATCAAAAATCATAATTGAGTATAACCAAAATTTACGCTCAGTTAGGATATGTGAATAGTACACAGTTAGGGTAACTGGTATTATTCACCAGTCAAAGGTCAACTGTACTATTCATGATGATTAGTCTATTCATAGAAGATTGAGTTTTTCTTGTTTTTGAATCAATATGATTCTTACTATGGATGTTTGAAACTACTGAGCCTATTAGCTCATCAGTTTGTTCACGTTGCAGGTAAGAAACCTATCCAGTAGATTCCTGGATGGCGGCAAGCTGCGAACGTGTCGAGGGATAGGGAACTCACCATGGACATGATCCTGCCATAAGTTTTCTGCTGAGCTTTTTGAGTAAAGAAAATATGTTGCAGACAAAGCATACAATATATATAGATATTATATATGTTACCAAATATGTTGTACTTATTCTAACATGAAAAAGCCAGTACTGTATTTTACATCGCTTTCTTACTTAACAATCATAAGAAAAAAAGTATGTATTAAAAAAAAATTTTGGGGCGAAATTTTAGGCCCTAATGTTTAAAAATAATTGGTAAAAGAGTTTAAAACTGATGACTCGGATTCAGCACACGAATGGTCTTGATCGACCATAGAGTCGATTCATGATGGTGGCGAGTGGTTGGAATCTGGGGACGTCATAGGTTGGTATCAGAGCGGTTGATAATATCCCTATTGACATGAAGCGTGATCTGCTCGTCAATCCAAGTAAGTTAGTTTCTTTAAGATTAGTTAACTTTCATTTATTCAAAATTATATATTTTTGTAGGATTTAAGATGACTAGACCACCGTATGTGAGACCCCATCCATACCGACCTAGAGGACCGATCCGGGTATGGACTAGGCCCGTGATCAGACCGTCTATGATGAGGCGAGAGACGCAGCGACCACATGTACCTGAACCACTAGCGCCGACGATAGTAGCGCCAGCACCAGTACAGGCACCACCCCCACGACCAATAGTAAACCCTCCTGTGGCAGTAGATATTTCAGTGGTGGGAGATCGAGGCCGTATAGGGGCCAGAGTATCAGTACGAGCTGTACATGCATTTAGAGGCAGTCATCCACCGGCATTCGAGGGAGGTCAACAGGGGATCTCTACGAGAGACTGGCTACACGATATTGAGGTCATCATGCACCAGTGAGATATCGATTAGGATTGCTGGGTTTTGATGGCCATTGGCACCTTCCGTGAGGATGCACGGTTGTATTGGGAATATTGCGATCAGGAGATGCTGTTAGTGATGGATTGGGTTGAGTTTCGCCAAGTCATGCTGGAGCAATTTCCACAAAAGAGCTCTGCACTAGTTGTAGGCCCTCCTGAGAGGAGGACAGTGCCACCATCACCAGCCATGCCTAGTCATTGTGACGCCTTAAATTTTATTTAAGGGTCAATATATAATTTAAATAAAATTGGTGCGGCAAAAATTAATTTAAAAATCTTTTGGAAACCCTAGGTTGGTTTCCTAGTCAAATTCCGCTCAAAAAGTCAACAATTTGAGCTTCAAAAAGAAACCCTAAAACATTCGGCCATCACTTGGGATTTTAAATTAAAATTAAAATTCCACAAATCTAAGAAGGATTCAAATTCAAATTTCATTCCTTAGATATAAAGAAGAAATTTGGCCATAAAGTGTAGGAAATAAAGGAGATTTTATTTGAATTAAAAGCTAGGTCAAAACTCAACCAAAATTCAAATTATTTTTCCTTAAAAACTAAGGGATAATTTTGGCCACCTAAAGGGAAATAAGAGAGAAAACCCTAGCCTCAAAACAACACAAAAACTTTCCCTTTTACCCTTAGAAATTTCAGCCAAACAAGAAAAAGAAAGGGAAAGAAAGAAAACCTAGTATAAAAACCCTCTTTTAACTCTCATTCACCCCTCCTTTCCCCCTCAAAAATTCGGCCAGCTTTCCCCTCTCTCCTCTCTGAATTTTCTCTCCCAAAACACACCCAAAACAGCAAACAAAACTTACCAAAAGGCAGCTCAAAAATTCAACCACCTTTGAGACAAAAACAAGGTGAGAAATCAAAATTTTTTTCCTTCCTTTTCCTTTTGATTTCAAATCCGAAATTTTATATGGTTTTCTCCATTGTTTCCCTACTGTTTTGAAGACTCCAACACTCACACAAATTCAGCCAAAAGAGAGACCAAACATCAAAAATAGTGCAGCACAAACAAGGTGTGATTTCTCTCTCAAACCCTAAAATTTTGCCTCGTTGATCCCCTTTTCAAAAACCCTATTAGCATATGTGTAAGATTTTATGATTTTGTCAATTTGATTCTTGGGTTGTGTTAATGACATATAAATACGGTTTTCCACAAAATTGCGTGATCATTGGATGAAAATTGAATTGGTTTGAGGCTAATCGAAATTCGGATACAGAAAAACGGAAATCTGGAAAATTACCATATGAACAGTAAATTTGTGTCAGCCATAACTTGAGTTTTAAAAATGATTTTCGAGTGATTCTTGAGGCTAAAATTAAATTCAAGATGTCCCCTAAATGCCTGAAACATTTCAGAACCAAACTCATCCGTTTTCCTAGTCAAAATATTTTTCTAAAATAGGCGGACAGAACTGCCAGTTTTTGAACTGAAACTGAAACCCAGATTTTATGCCTGAAAACAACCCCTCGGTTTTTGGCCTAATTGAATGACCAAATGATGTCTAAAAATTATAAAAATTATATGGAATTAAATCTACGGATGTCTAGTTTAACATATTAAAAATTTAGAATTTTTAGGATTAAAAATGAATTGATATTGATTTTACAATCAGTCTAGGTCAGTCTGGCCATGACCAGAAATATCCTAACTTAGAGTTTTTCACAAATTTTAAATCCCAAATGTTTATTAAATGTTTTAAAATCTTTTGTGGCACACTAAAATGATTGGATGATTATGTCTGGACCTAGACTGATCATATGTTGTGATGATAGGATTTACTTGACGTTCTTGCTTTATTCGTGGATCACGTTGTTGCAATGCCTGTGCAATGATCGAGGGAGGACGTTCTAGCCTTTTCTGGGAGTAGTCAAGTGTTTTAAATTTCCCTGTTTTATCGATGGCATGCTGTTTTCAGTTTATGAAATTATTATATTGTTTTTGATGAAATAAACGCATGCAATGTATTTGGTAATTAAATGTGTATTTTAAAACGTGTTTTGATTTATGGCATAATATAACTTGGTAAATACCATCTTTTGAATAATCCGGTGAACATAATTGAGCTCTAGTTCACGATCATTGTAAATGATGTGTGCGTCCCAAAGTTGACGCCATGGGGGAAGGTCCCTAAACCTGCGCAGGGCCGTTCGGCCTATTTAGACTGTAACGAGATAATCTAGGATAATTCAAATTCAAGGCACGTATATTATAGCTACGACAAGTCCTCACTCATAATAAGATGGTTGTTTTAATGATTTATTATTTTAATATTGGGGCACGTATATTGCAGCTACGCTAAGTCCTCAGCAGAATAAAACTTGCATTAAAAAAATGTTTTTCACGAATTTGTTGATTATTTTTTTGTTATGATTTTTATGTCATGTATTTTTTTTAAACTGTTGATTATTTTTGGAAACGAATATTATGCCATATTTTTAAATGCTATCTGTTAACCCACTTTTGTTTCTGTCTTACTGAGCCAGCGCTCACGTCCCTTTTTCTTTGTGATTTCGAAATGACTACTTCCAGGTGCGGGAGGTAGCAGTTCCGAAAATCGTTGAGCCATTCCGTTTCTACCGAGGATGATGCTATCCGTTTTCTCCATCTTCTTCTTTCTGTTTCTCGTTCTGATGTAATGAGACATTAAGTTTGGACTTTATTTCACGTTATTTAAATTCTATGCTTGGGAATATTTATGGTTGGTAATTTCTTTTGAAAACCGATTTTGTGTTTGATTTTCGCATTAAAAGGTATTTACTTTCTACTTTATTTTGTTTTGTGGTTATGATGCTACTTTATAAATAATTAGGCTTAGCTAAATTATAATGTTGACCCGTTTTTCGTAATAAATGTTTTCCTTAAATCTCAGGTTGATATTATGATTTGGCTGCCGTGTCACGTGTCTAAATTTTGGGCCGTGACAAATAATGATATTAGAGCCCAGGTTTTCAAAAGGGCTTTTCATCAAACGTTTTCAAAAGGGTTTTTCATCAAAACGTTTTCAAAAGGGTTTTCATCAAAACGTTTTCAAAATACCTAAGCATGGTTTTTCCTTACTCTTAGAAGCTTATAGGATTTCCTCTTCCTTCAATCTTATTCAGCAAAATGGCTCGTCCCGGCACGCGTAGTTAGAGGCAGCAGAGAGGTAACGATGAAGAGAACCCCGGGAACACGCAGCCTCAAGGGAGACAGAATGCAGCGGTTCCTACACTGAATGATCAGCTAACGGCGATGCAGAACCTCACAGCGGCGATACAGGCTCTCCTCACCGTCTTACCTTTTGGAACACCTAACCCAGCTCCTGTAGCCAATGCTGTTCCTAATGAGACCCAGAGAGCGGGGAGTTCTTCTCAGACTCCTCAGCAAACGCCTACCACCGAAAACCCTACCTCTGGAACAGTACCTACACAGCCTATGATACATCCTAAACAGGCAGCCCTAACTTTTTTTTTTAAGCCTCACGTACCCACTTTCGACGGCACGGGCACAGAGATGGATGCCGACTACTGGTTTGATGCCATTCGCAAGCAACTAAAGTTGACCGCCACACCCGCAGAGTTCTGGGTTGAGTTTGCTTCCAACAAGCTGGTGGGTCTAGCCTCTACCTGGTAGGCTAGTATTGAGGATGGTTTGATAGAGGAGCAGAGGTCTTCTTGGACAGTTTTTGAGGAGCATTTTCACGAGCGTTTCTTTTCAGCTCAGTTCCGCGACAGAAAAGCTAGGGAGTTCGTCCGTTTGAAGCAAGGGTCTATGTCAGTGTGGGAATATGAAGCCAAGTTCACTGAGTTGGCCCGGTATGCGAAGAATCAGGTGTTAGATGAAGCTACTAAGTGTCTCCGCTTTGAGGAAGGGCTTAGCCTCTATGTGAAGAGGGGTGTACAACCATTCCAGATCAGGGATAGCTACCAGCAGATAGTTGCTAAGGTGTTGACAGTGGAAGAGGGCGACAAGGAGTTCCTTGAAGCTCGTAACAAAAACAAGTCTGGACCAATCCGTAACAAGCCTCAACACAAGCCGCAGACTCCTTACCAGAAGAACCAGCAGTCTCAGGGGTCAGGTTCTCATCAGTCTTCTGGAGAGCGACAGGGTCAGGTGAATATGATTACCTGCTTCGAGTGTGGTGATGAAGGTCATAAAAGAAATGTCTGCCCGAAGAGACAGTCGAGAGACAATGCTCATAGACATCATCATCAGCGGAATCAGAATGGTTTTCCACAGAGACAACAGTTTACTTCCCAGTCTTCACAGTCACAGCGCCCTCAGCTTCCGGTTCCCTATCAGCCTCAGCGCACGAGCCAATACACTGCGCCATATGCTCCACATGCTACACCGCTACAGCAGTTCCCAGTGCCGAGTTATCAAAGACCGCCACCACAGGGTCAGAGTACGGGTTATCAGCGAGGGAATACAGCTCAAAATCGTGGTAAGGCACCACAGGTACATGCTCTTGGAGCTGACAGCATGGAGATAGATCATGCACCGACTACATTAAATGGTATAATTCCTATCTTTGGTACATATGCATATGTTTTGTTTGACACTGGAGCTACACACTCTTTTATAGCCCAACATTATGCTCGTTCACTTGGTTTAAAACTACAAAATCTTGACTCTCCCTTATGTGTGAAATCCCCGTTGGGCACGACTACCGTTAGTGATGGGTGTCAAGCCTATGTTTATGTTGGGGATGTTTGTTTGGAGGCAACACTTGTAGTAATGCCTATGTTTGCTTATGATGTTATTCTGGGATATGACTGGCTTTCCCGATATGGGATTATGCTTGATTGTCGTAATCGTCGCGTTATCTTTACAACTGATTTCGGACATTTAGTGTCCTATCAGTTAAGCTTAGTTTCAGATGTTGATAGATCTGCTCTGAGGTTAGTGTCGAGGAGTAGACAGGGTATTCTTTGCTTCTTATCCTTGTGTGCAGTAGAAGGATCCAGTTCTGAAAAGAGTATCCAACGTATACCTATTGTCGATAGTTTTCCAGATGTTTTTCCAAAAGCTCTTCCAGGTTTACCACCTCATCGAGAAATAGAATTTCTTATCGACTTAGTTCCTGGAACAGCTCCTTTTGCTTCTGCTCCGTATCGTATGGCACCTCTAGAGATGAAAGAGTTACGCAAGCAGCTGGATGAGTTGAAATCGCTAGGCTTTATCCGAGACAGCAACTTACCTTGGGGTTCATCAATCCTTTTTGTGAAGAAAGCCGACGGTTCGCTTTGTCTCTGTGTAGACTACAGAAAGCGCAACAGTGTGACCATCAAAAATAAGTATCCGTTACCACGCATAGATAACTTGTTCGACCAGTTGGGTGGAGCTTGTTTCTTCTCCAAGATTGATTTGAGATCCGGTTATCATCAGCTTCGGGTTAAAGAGGAGGATATCCCGAAGACGGCGTTCCGAACGAGGTATGGCAGTTACGAGTTCTTAGTAATGCCTTTCGGTTTGACAAACGCACCAGCAGCCTTCATGAATATGATGAATAGAGTCTTCCGACCTTTTCTTGATAAGTTCGTCATCGTATTCATCGACGACATCCTCATCTACTCCCGAACTCGTGAAGATCATGCACAGCATCTCAGTATAGTTTTACAGACTCTTTGTGAACATCAGTTGTACGCCAAGAAAGAAAAATGTGAGTTTTGGATGACAGAGGTTAAGTTTCTCAGACATATCATCTCAGGAGATGGTATATCAGTTGATCCATCCAAGGTTGAAGCGATTCTTAAGTGGGAACGACCGAAGAATGTTCCAAAGATCCGAAGCTTCTTGGGCTTGGCGGGATATTATCGACGTTTTGTACAGGACTTCAGCAAGCTCGCCGCTCCCCTCACCAATCTGACAAAGAAGGATATACCTTTCGTTTGGGACAACAGCTGTGAGTCAGTCTTCCAAGAGTTAAAGAGTCATTTGACGTCTGCACCTATCCTTATCATTCCGAATCAGGATCAAGTACATGACGTCTACACCGATGCTTCTCATCAAGGTCTTGGAGCAGTCTTGATGCAACAGAACCGAGTTGTCGCTTATGCCTCACGACAGCTGAAACAACACTAACGAAACTACCCTACACACGATCTAGAGTTAGCTGCAGTAGTGTTTGCGCTTAAGATTTGGCGTTGTTATCTGTACGGTGCCAGTTTTAGACTGTTTTCAAATCACAAGAGTTTGAAATACCTAACTACACAGAAAGATCTCAACCTGCGTCAGAGAAGGTGGGTAGAATACATGCAAGACTACGACTTCCAAGTCGAGTACCATCCGGGTAAAGCAAACGTGGTTGCAGATGCACTAAGTAGGAAAAGAGAGGCAGTTCCCAATCCTGATCATGATGCTTCTATAATGGCGATGCAGATAGATGAGTGGGAAAAGGACAGAGTTCTCACAGCTTATCAAGTTCGTTTTGGTGAAGTTCAGGGTCACCCAGTGTTATACAACTTAGTGATGGAACCAGACTACGTGCAGAGGATCAAGGAGAATCAGTTGGCAGATACACGTTTCGTTGACATCTGAGATAGATTATTAAAGGGAAAGCGTGTTGCAGAGTGGTCGATGGACGCCAGTGGAATTCTTTACAACGAAGGTCGCTTAGCAGTGCCACACATCCCAGAGCTTATACAGGAGATTTTGTCAGAGTTTCATCAGTCGAGGTTCACCATGCACCCAGGTGGAAACAAGATGTATCAAAACTTAAGACGGCAACTTTGGTGGAGAGGTATGAAGTTAGACGTGAAGAACTTTGTGGCCAACTGTTTGACGTGTCAGAAAGTAAAGGCAGTACGGGAGAGACCTGCAGGTCTGCTCCAACCACTTCCAATACCTCAGTGGAAGTGGGATAGTATAGGAATGGACTTCTTAACCGGCTTACCGAGAGCACAGGATGGATTTGATGGAGTCTGGGTAGTTGTAGATCGTCTCACGAAGACTGCACAATTCATCCCGTTCAAGACGACTTGCACCAGGAACCAGCTATCCGAGCTTTACATGAGGAACGTAGTCAGATTGCATGGAGTTCCTTCGGTGATTGTTTCTGATCGTGATACGCGCTTTAACGCTCGCTTTTGGCAAAGTCTACAGGAAGCTCTAGGCACGGAACTGAACTTTAGCACCGCTTTTCATCCACAGACAGATGGTCAGTCGGAGCGTCTCATACAGATTCTCGAGGATATCCTACGTGCCTGCATTCTTGATCTTGGAGATGGATGGAGCAAACACCTCTACCTGACAGAGTTCGCATCCAACAATAGTTATCAAGCGAGTATCGGAATGGCACCCTTTGAAGCGTTGTACAGAAAGCCTTGTCGATCACCCATCTATTGGGTTGACAACCAGGAAGCACCCGTGGGTGGACCTAATATAATCCTAGACCAGTACGAGAAGATTGCCATCATCAAACAACGACTTCTAACAGCACAGAGTCGACAGAAGAGCTATGCGGATCAACGCAGAAAGCCGTTAGAGTTCGAGGTCGGAGAGTTTGTGTTGCTAAAGGTTTCACCGAAGAAAGGTATCTCTCGTTTCGGAGTTAAAGTGAAGCTAGCACCACGTTACATTGGACCTTTCGAGATCGTACACAGAGTTGGTAAGGTTGCATATGAGCTGAAGTTACCCGACACCTTGGGAGTGCACAACGTTTTCCATGTATCGATGCTGAGGAAGAGTGCACGAACAGAGTCTGAAGTCATTTCAACAGATGATGAAGAAATCCAACCAGATGTCTCTTACATCGAGGTTCTAGTGAAGATTTTGGATCGTAAGGTCAAGCAGCTGAGAACAAAAACAATACCCATGGTGAAGGTTCTTTGGAGTAACCATGGTGAAGAGGAAGCCACATGGGAAACCGAGAAAGATATGCGCGAGAACCATGCTGAATGGTTCGCTAAGCAGTAGAGTACATATAATGTAGTCGACTTAAGTTTGTTTTGTAACCCTACTCTGTTCATAGTGGTAGATATACCACTATATGTTTTGAAAGGTGCATTAAGATCGCTTAATTGAAATGAGAAGTTATTCATATTCGTATTCTCTTCTTTAGTGTGGAGCAATTCTTAAAGTTTCGAGGACGAAACTATTTTTAGTGGTAGATATTTGTGACACCTTAAATTTTATTTAAGGGTCAATATATAATTTAAAAACATTAGTGTGGCAAAAATTAATTTAAAAATCTTTTGAAAACCCTAGGTTGGTTTCCTAGTCAAATTCCGCTCAAAAAGTCAATAATTTGAGCTTCAAAAAGAAACCCTAAAACATTCGGCCATCACTTGGGATTTTAAATTAAAATTAAAATTCCACAAATCTAAGAAGGATTCAAATTCAAATTTCATTCCTTAGATATAAAGAAGAAATTCGGCCATAAAGTGTAGGACATAAAGGAGATTTTATTTGAATTAAAAGCTAGGTCAAAACTCAACCAAAATTCAAATTATTTTTCCTTAAAAACTAAGGGATAATTTTGGCCACCTAAAGGGAAATAAGAGAGAAAACCCTAGCCTCAAAACAACACAAAAACTTTCCCTTTTACCCTTAGAAATTTCAGCCAAACAAGAAAAAGAAAGGGAAAGAAAGAAAACCTAGTATAAAAACCCTCTTTTACCTCTCATTCACCCCTCCTTTCCCCCTCAAAAATTCGGCCAGCTTTCCCCTCTCTCCTCTCTGAATTTTCTCTCCCAAAACACACCCAAAACAGCAAACAAAACTTACCAAAAGGCAGCTCAAAAATTCAACCACCTTTGAGACAAAAACAAGGTGAGAAATCAAAATTTTTTTCCTTCCTTTTCCTTTTGATTTCAAATCCGAAATTTTATATGGTTTTCTCCACTGTTTCCCTACTGTTTTGAAGACTCCAACACTCACACAAATTCAGCCAAAAGAGAGACCAAACATCAAAAATAGTGCAGCACAAACAAGGTGTGATTTCTCTCTCAAACCCTAAAATTTTGCCTCATTGATCCCCTTTTCAAAAACCCTATTAGCATATGTGTAAGATTTTATGATTTTGTCAATTTGATTCTTGGGTTGTGTTAATGACATATAAATACGGTTTTCCACAAAATTTCGTGATCATTGGATGAAAATTGAATTGGTTTGAGGCTAATCGAAATTCGGACACAGAAAAACGGAAATCTGGAAAATTACCATATGAACAGTAAATTTGTGTCAGCCATAACTTGAGTTTTAAAAATGATTTTCGAGTGATTCTTGAGGCTAAAATTAAATTCAAGATGTCCCCTAAATGCCTGAAACATTTTAGAACCAAACTCATCCGTTTTCCTAGTCAAAATATTTTTCTAAAATAGGCGGACAGAACTGCCAGTTTTTGAACTGAAACTGAAACCCAGATTTTATGCCTGAAAACAACCCCTCAGTTTTTGGCCTAATTGAATGACCAAATGATGTCTAAAAATTATAAAAATTATATGGAATTAAATCTACGGATGTCTAGTTTAACATATTAAAAATTTAGAATTTTTGGGATTAAAAATGAATTGATATTGATTTTACAATCAGTCTAGGTCAGACTGGCCATGACCAGAAATATCCTAACTTAGAGTTTTTCACAAATTTTAAATCCCAAATGTTTATTAAATGTTTTAAAATCTTTTGTGGCACACTAAAATGATTGGATGATTATGTCTGGACCTAGACTGATCATATGTTGTGATGATAGGATTTACTTGATGTTCTTGCTTTATTCGTGGATCACGTTGTTGCAATGCCTGTGCAATGATCGAGGGAGGACGTTCTAGCCTTTTCTGGGAGTAGTCAAGTGTTTTAAATTTCCCTGTTTTATCGATGGCATGCTATTTTCAGTTTATGAAATTATTATATTGTTTTTGATGAAATAAACGCATGTAATGTATTTGGTAATTAAATGTGTATTTTAAAACGTGTTTTGATTTATGGTATAATATAACTTGGTAAATACCATCTTTTGAATAATCCGGTGAACATAATTGAGCTCTAGTTCACGATCATTGTAAATAATGCGTGCGTCCCAAAGTTGACGCCATGAGGGAAGGTCCCTAAACCTGCGCAGGGCCGTTCGGCCTATTTAGACCGTAACGAGATGATCTAGGATAATTCAAATTCGAGGCACGTATATTATAGCTACGACAAGTCCTCACTCATAATAAGATGGTTGTTTTAATGATTTATTATTTTAATATTGGGGCACGTATATTGCAGCTACGCTAAGTCCTCAGCAGAATAAAACTTGCATTAAAAAAATGTTTTTCACGAATTTGTTGATTATTTTTTTGTTATGATTTTTATGTCATGTATTTTTTCTAAACTGTTGATTATTTTTGGAAACGAATATTATGCCATATTTTTAAATGTTATCTGTTAACCCACTTTTGTTTCTGTCCTACTGAGCTAGCACTCACGTCCCTTTTTCTTTGTGATTTCGAAATGACTACTTCCAGGTGCGGGAGGTAGCAGTTCCGAAAATCGTTGAGCCATTCCGTTTCTACCGAGGATGATGCTATCCGTTTTCTCCATCTTCTTCTTTCTGTTTCTCGTTCTGATGTAATGAGACATTAAGTTTGGACTTTATTTCACGTTATTTAAATTCTATGCTTGGGAATATTTATGGTTGGTAATTTCTTTTGAAAACCGATTTTGTGTTTGATTTTCGCATTAAAAGGTATTTACTTTCTACTTTATTTTGTTTTGTGGTTATGATGCTACTTTATAAATAATTAGGCTTAGCTAAATTATAATGTTGACCCGTTTTTCGTAATAAATGTTTTCCTTAAATCTCGGGTTGATATTATGATTTGGCTGCCGTGTCACGTGTCTAAATTTTGGGCCGTGACAGTTTTGCGGATATCAGAGTTTTTGTTCTGAAGGTAGAGAGGCAGCAGATGATGTTGAGTGACACCGTATTCTTGTAGGAAAATAAACCGGAAAAAACGTATCAGAGTGGCGCAGCGAAACAATAAAAATTTTTAGATCGTTAAATATTTCATGATGCCATATACAATAAATCAACAACAATTAAAACTCATACCTCAAGGACGCCAATGAACAGGAGGAGAGTGACCGAAGGCTTCAACCAACTAGCCTTCTCTACTATTCTCCAATTCCCGAATGGCTGAGTGTGTGGGCACTCTGAACCTCGATCGGTATGCTAGCACTGCTAGTCTTCTTCCGACCACCCAGATCTCTAAAGAACTTTATTGTCACGATGAGCTGTGCAACAATAAGCCTGCTCACCTGAGAGTCTGTGGTCTGAGAGAACTGGAGTGGCAGGACCTCTATTTATAAACCTGCATGAGGTGAATCTCTGAATTTGAATTGGACTAGGAAAAGATATTTTCCCTTATCCAAACCCAAAAAATCCGAATTTTCCAAGGGAGAATCTCCACAATTAAATTCGGTTTTTCTAGATAAATCCAATCCAAATCTTAACAAGATTTTAGCTAGAATTTTATCTCCCTTTTCCAACCAAAAAATCCGAAATTCACAAGGAGAAAATCCTCCAAATTTTCGGCCACTTTTAGGATAAGGGAGAATCAAAATTCCACTAGGATTTCTCAAGCAAAATCTCATCTTAACCTTATCCAAAAATAACCGAATTTCCTAGGATTAGGGATCCAAAATTTCGGCCACTTTTGGGAGGAGATAGAAACCAAATTCAACTAGGATTGAAGCTTGAATATTCCCTTGAATCTTATCCACAAAATCCGAAATCTTTCATGAGGATTATCCTCAAAATTTCGTCCCTTATTTGTTGGGATTTGGATTCAAAATTCAAGTAGGATTCTAACAAGATTATCCTCTCCAAATCCAACTCAAATTCGAATTTCAAACCTTGTGGATTTTCCACAACAAATTCGAATCCTACTTGGACTGTGATTCAAAATTTGAATTTCAAATTTCAAATTCAAATTTCAAATTCAAATTTCAAATTTCAAATTTCAAATTTCAAATTTAAATTTCAAATTCAAATTTCAAATTCGAATTTCAAATTCAAATTTCAAATTCAAATTTCAAATTCAAAATTCAAATTTCAAATTTCAAAATTCAAATTTCAAATTTCAAATTTCAAAATTCAAATTTCAAATTCCACAAAACGGTTGTATTTCATATTCTTGTTCTTATGGATAATTTTCTACAACTCCAATCCAATCTCAAATAAAATCATGGCAACTTTATTTGGAGTTCGAATAATTGTGTACTCTATTATCCAAAACAAAATCTGAATCCAACCGGAGAGAATCTTGTCTACCATCCTAATCCTGTGTCATCACCATCCATGCATAATAAACTAGCCAATAGCATACACAAATCAATTTGCCAAACATTAAGGAATTATGTGGAGCTAGTAGAGGGACTGATTGGACATATATAATCGGGCTCCCGTGATTCCATATGATCATCATTCTGTACCGAACAACTCAATCATATGATCACTAATTTCAGAGTCACACCACTATAAACCTGAAACTGAACTCCCAATTATATATCGTATTACGTAAGCCTGTGACGAGCTACCATCCAATGACCTTGTCATATATGCAAAACCCTCATATGATATCCATGATCAGCCTTAGGTCAAAGTCCGTTTAATCCTACTGATCAGGCTATCTTCAAGTTCCATTATACTACCGAATCTAGAAAATGATTATTCACCATATGTGAATAAGAAGTCATCCGCCCAGCAGACGACCCAAGGCCTTGTCCATTTTCACATTCAGTATAATGCCTTTAAGAGGATACCTTTAACTCCTCAGAGCTATGATTCCGATATCTGCAAACAAACCCTTCATCGTATACAAGTCATGCACCCAACGAACCGGTCTATAAGCTTACTACCTCTGAGACGCTTTAGCCATTGGAACATCAAAGTACACAAGTCATATACATGAAGTAGTTCATTTACTCAGGATTAAGGTTATTGCATAATGAACGTCAAAAGCAGATTGATCCACTCATAGCGGACTACGTAGATCAATCACGCTTTAGTCCCGGTCTAATATGTCACCACCAAGCAACATATCCATGTCTCTACTTGGGAGTCCAGCTCCAGACAGTCAAGACAGACCGTCCCCTCTAAGGCTTTAGACAACATAATAGTCTTAACATGAGTTAGATGCTCGGTCTAACCCCATAGACTACAGACCATAGTTTAGACTGCTAACTTTAGAACATTGTCTTCTTGCATACAAAAGTCCATTGCATGCAACGTTCTAACAGTTTTAACACAAGCAGTCAGTGAGCCATATTTGCTTACATTTACTTTAACATGTAAATAAGACGAGGACAGATAGCAATGTAATGAATAACCTCTAAGTATAACCGCTTGATCAAACCTCTGGTTCCATGAGCGGGATGCCTGCTTTAATCCATAAATGGATCTAAGCAACTTGCAGACTTTCCTATCCTGGCCTTTTGCTACGAACCCTTCGGGCTGTATCATATAGATACACTCTTCAAGATGGCCATTCAAGAATGCCGTCTTGACATCCATTTGCCAGATCTCGTAATCGAGAGCCGCAGCAATGGACAGAAGAATACGGATAGACTTCAGCATAGCAACAGGCGAAAAGGTTTCCTCGTAATCGATTCCAGCCTTTTGCGTGTATCCCTTTGCAACCAGTCTAGCTTTGAAAGTTTCCACTCTCCCTTCCGCATCCTTCTTTCTTTTGTAGACCCATTTGCATCCAATGGGTTTTATCCCATCCGGCAAATCTACAAGTTCCCAAACAGAGTTGGATTTCATAGAATCCATCTCATTGTTCATAGCCTGTTTCCAAGATCTAGAATCAACATCCTTTATAGCTTCATCATATGTGACCGGATCTTCCTCATGCTCATGAGCCTCGGCCTGGTATACCTCAGCATCATACATAAAGAAATTAGGTTTCTTCGAAACCCTCCCACTACGACGAGGCACCCTAAATTGTTGATCGTCTGCAGGTCTTTCACTGGAACTCGGACTTGCGTCCAAGACCGAAATCTGTGGAGCAGTTCTTTCACCCGATAACTCCTCTAGCACCACTTTGCTTCGAGGCTTAAAGTCATTCATGTGACTTTCCTCCAAGAATGTCGCATGGGTTGAGACAATGACCTTTTGTTCCTTCGGGTTATAGAACAGACTTCCTTTAGTTCCTTTTGGATACCCTACAAACATGCACAATTCTGATCTTGGTTCCAACTTCTTCGCATCCCCATCCAGTACATGTGCCGGGCAGCCCCATATTCTCATATGTCCAAGGGAGGGCTTCCTGCCACGCCACAATTCATACGGAGTTCTAGGAATTGATTTGCTCGGAACCTGGTTCAGAATATAGCACGCCGTTTGTAAAGCATGTCCCCAAAATGATAATGGCAGCGTTGAGTAACTCATCATGGACCGTACCATATCCAATAAGGTCCTGTTTCTCCTTTCGACTACACCATTCTGTTGTGGAGTACCAGGTGCAGTCAATTGGGATAATATCCCATTCTCTACAAGATGTCCTAGAAATTCATCGGAGAGGTATTCGCCACCTCGATCAGATCGAAGTGTCTTTATGGATTTATCCAATTGCTTTTCCACTTCCGCACGATACTCTTTGAACTTGTCAAAGGTTTCGCTCTTGCGGTGCATCAGATACACATATCCATACCTCGAGTAATCATCTATGAAAGAGACATAGTACTCGAACCCTCCTCGTGCTGTGACGTTCATGGGGCCACATACGTCAGTGTGCACAATTTCTAAGAGCTCCTGTGCCCTTGTACCCTTAGCTCCAAAAGACCTCTTAGTCATCTTACCCTCTAGACAAGACTCATATTGGGGAAGTCGTACCTCCTCCAGAGATTCCAGAGGACCGTCTTTCACCAATCTTTGAATCCTATCCTGATTAATATGACCAAGTCTTAAGTGCCAAAGATACGCCTTGTTAGAGTGAGAAACTTTCAACCTTTTAGAGTTATCAATTAATTCAGTGTCAAGCAGTGAGTACATCTTTGGTCTGATCAAATATAGTTTTCCATCCATCCATCCAGAACAGATAAAAGACTTATTTCTACGAATATCAACTCTTTTACTAAAAGAAACTGAATAAGAATCCTTTATTAAACAAGCTACCGATATAAGGTTCCTCCTAAAATTAGGAACATAAAAACAGTCTTTCAATAAAATAAACCTAAATTGATCAAAATAAAGATGAACGTCTCCCACTGCCTCAGCCACCACAAAGCTACCATCTCCAGTCCGCAACGAGAGGCTCCTATCATGTAGACTTCTCGTTTCCACGAACCCCTGCATAGAAACACAAACATGATTAGTGGCGCCCGAATCAATGACCCATGTGTCTTTCGATTCTTCCACCAAACACACTTCTAAGTAATGAAGTTCCTTACCTTCCTTGCCCTTGGAGGCTAGGAATTCCCGGCAAGCCTTCTTGAAGTGACCTACCTTCCCACAGTGGAAGCATTTGGACTTTTTAGGGTCCTTTGGCTTCTTGTTCTTCTTCTTCTTCTTCCCGTCCGAGACAGGAGGATTAGAAGAACTGGAAGCCACTTGCTTCTTATTTGGCCTCTTCCTCTTCCGTGAGGGATTGGAAGATTCCGCCAAATTGGCCTCTCCTTTAGGTCGGACCACATCTTCATCCCTGATCATCCGCTCATAAGCCTGTAGTTGCTTCATGAGCTCGGTAAGTCCTAACTCCTTTGTCGCCAGATTGTATGCGGCCTTAAACCCCACAAAATCTTTAGACAGAGTCTTGAACACCATCTCGATCTGGGTGTTGTAGTCTAACTCAGCACCATTCTCGGCAGCTTCAGCGAAGAATCCCATTAGAGTGATCATATGGTCCTTCACCGGAGCACCAGCCTTTTGCTTGGAGTTCATAATGCTGGTGATAGCGGACTGTCGAGCCAATTTTTCTTGGCCTCCGAACATGTCTTCCAGATTATCCATGATCTCCCCAGCAACTTGATAAGTCTCATGCTGCTTTTGTAAAGCACTCGTCATGCTAGCAAGGATGTAGCATCGAGCTATTTCATTGGATTCTCTCCAACGATTATAGGCAACCGGGACCTCCTCAAGTGGTGTGTCAGGTTTGGGCCCAGGTGGGCATGGTTCGTCCAGTACGAACTTGTGTCTCTCGCAGCTAAGAACTATTAATAGATTTCTTTTCCAATCTTTATAATTGTCGCCATTCAACTTATTTTCAGTAAGTATCGAAATGAGGGGTGTCGGTGACATTTTGAACTGAAATAAAATTATACTAGACATCATTACAAAGCCCAAGCAAATATGCAGATAATTTAGCAAATAAAACATACAAGTATGTTCCTACATGAAACTTGAAAAAAACATGTAGCATTGCAACGGTAATTCTCAGCACCTATTGCCCCAAGCCACCGAGGGGTGGTCATGAGAACAAATAGCCGGAACATGGACCCCGTCCAATTAATATATGTTACCTTAAATCCTCCAAGGTTAAGACATATATTAATAACCGCTTGTTTGGCCACCAGTTTAGTTAACAGAGCTTCTAGGGAAGGTTAATAACTAAACGAGTCTTGAGTGTATAACCATTGTTTACGTAGCCCGATCCACGTCCTACCAAGCCACCGAGGGGTGGTCATGAATAGGATCGCACCCGAACACGTTTTCCACATAGGAGATCCAATCTAGTATACCGGCGGCGGTAAACACCTACCGAGGGGTGTGGTCAGGTCGGAACTGACGCGAGGCGTTACCATGCTTTCACATATGGATCAACAATGGAGGCCGTGGGTTTTGTTTGAAACCCTCTCCCACTCAATATTTTGAAAAACATGCAAGTTTTGACAAATTATGTATGATCAATATAGTATGAGCGGCACTCACCTATCCTATATGACATGTTATCAAATATGCATACAAAACATCCATCAATACATATTTATACATCCATGACATATCACAGAAAAAATAATTGACAGAATAACCAAGCCATGGTTCCATCCTAGAACAAAGAAAATAAAGATTACAAAATTCCATCCAAAGCATTCTTTGGGTCTTGAATTTTGTTCCGTCTTCTTGTATCCATCTTTATGTAGCCTCTCCATTTATTTCTCATCCCAAGAATTATTTAAAATTTAAATCTCCAAAAATTTAAATTTCAAATTCAAATATCAAATTCGAATTTCAAATTTAAATTTCTAATTCAAATTTTAAACAATTTTAATCATCATGTGTAATTTCAAAAATTTCAAATTTTCAATTACATATTTTTAAACATGATTTAAAATTAAATCTCAAATTTAAAAATCAAAATTTTCTGATTTTTGGACCGTCGGACCGCCACCCCCGTAGGCGGCAGCCGCCGTGGGCAGCCACCAACCCCGGAGGGGCTGGCAGCCCACGGCCGCCCCTTGTGTAGCCTGCCGGGCTGCAGGCCAAGCCTGCAGCACCAGGCTGCACGCCCAGGCTGGGCGCAGTAGCCGGCAGGCTGCAGGCAGCGCCTGCAGCCAATGGCTGCACGCCAAGGCTGCGGCCAGCCTTGGGCAGGCTGCGCCACCCTCAGCTGCAGGCCAAGCCTGCGGCCGTGGGTGATGCTTGCCTGCATAGGGGCTGCCGCAGCCCCATCCTGCCCGAGGGCAGGGGCTGCAGCCCCACCAAGGCCCGTCGGCCTATCCCGAGGGGTCGTGTCTCGATTTTCGTGCCATATTCCAATTTATCTTTTAGGATCTCCAAAAATTAATTTGAATCCCAATTAAATTGAAATTTTCCACACAATCAAAATTTCAACCTTTAAATTAAATTTAACTTTTGGGAAAAATAAATTACGGTCTTCAATCTTCAATCTCCTCCAAGAATAATTACATAAAAAATTCCTATACCGTTTCCGGTGTACAAAATTCTATCCATAAAATTCTAAGAGACAAAAATTAAAATCCATGGGAAAAACACAGTGTTAATAAACTGCTCCCATGGTTACATAAAAAATTCCTAGATACAATTTTTCTAAATTCTAAGGAACCATAACCGGTATAAACAAGCATGCTTATAATAATTCAAAAAATTAAAATAACCACATACTTTATACATAATACATGATAACAACATAAAGGAACCCTAGGCTGCCACTCTCTAAATATCAAATCCATACATAAATAAAAAGACTAAGTAATTATCTAATTTATGTACATGGCATAGTCATGAGATGGCTCTGATACCAATTGTAGGAAAATAAACTGGAAAAAACGTATCAGAGTGGCGCAGCAGAACAATAAAAATTTTTAGATCGTTAAATATCTCATGATGCCATATACAATAAATCAACAACAATTAAAACTCATACCTCAAGGACGCCAATGAACAGGAGGAGAGTGACCGGAGGCTTCAACCAACTAGCCTTCTCTACTATTCTCCAATTCCCGAATGGCTGAGTGTGTGGGCACTCTGAACCTCGATCGGTATGCTAGCACTGCTAGTCTTCTTCCGACCACCCAGATCTCTAAAGAACTTTATTGTCACGATGAGCTGTGCAACAATAAGCCTGCTCACCTGAGAGTCTGTGGTCTGAGAGAACTGGAGTGGCAGGACCTCTATTTATAGACCTGCATGAGGTGAATCTCTGAATTTGAATTGGACTAGGAAAAGATATTTTCCCTTATCCAAACCCAAAAAATCCGAATTTTCCAAGGGAGAATCTCCACAATTAAATTCGGTTTTTCTAGATAAATCCAATCCAAATCTTAACAAGATTTTAGCTAGAATTTTATCTCCCTTTTCCAACCAAAAAATCCGAAATTCACAAGGAGAAAATCCTCCAAATTTTCGGCCACTTTTAGGATAAGGGAGAATCAAAATTCCACTAGGATTTCTCAAGCAAAATCTCATCTTAACCTTATCCAAAAATACCCGAATTTCCTAGGATTAGGGATCCAAAATTTCGGCCACTTTTGGGAGGAGATAGAAACCAAATTCAACTAGGATTGAAGCTTGAATATTCCCTTGAATCTTATCCACAAAATCCGAAATCTTTCATGAGGATTATCCTCAAAATTTCGTCCCTTATTTGTTGGGATTTGGATTCAAAATTCAAGTAGGATTCTAACAAGATTATCCTCTCCAAATCCAACTCAAATTCGAATTTCAAACCTTGTGGATTTTCCACAACAAATTCGAATCCTACTTGGACTGTGATTCAAAATTTGAATTTCAAATTTCAAATTCAAATTTCAAATTCAAATTTCAAATTTCAAATTTCAAATTTCAAATTTAAATTTCAAATTCAAATTTCAAATTCGAATTTCAAATTCAAATTTCAAATTCAAATTTCAAATTCAAAATTCAAATTTCAAATTTCAAAATTCAAATTTCAAATTTCAAAATTCAAATTTCAAATTCCACAAAACGGTTGTATTTCATATTCTTGTTCTTATGGATAATTTTCTACAACTCCAATCCAATCTCAAATAAAATCATGGCAACTTTATTTGGAGTTCGAATAATTGTGTACTCTATTATCCAAAACAAAATCTGAATCCAACCGGAGAGAATCTTGTCTACCATCCTAATCCTGTGTCATCACCATCCATGCATAATAAACTAGCCAATAGCATACACAAATCAATTTGCCAAACATTAAGGAATTATGTGGAGCTAGTAGAGGGACTGATTGGACATATATAATCGGGCTCCCGTGATTCCATATGATCATCATTCTGTACCGAACAACTCAATCATATGATCACTAATTTCAGAGTCACACCACTATAAACCTGAAACTGAACTCCCAATTATATATCGTATTACGTAAGCCTGTGACGAGCTACCATCCAATGACCTTGTCATATATGCAAAACCCTCATATGATATCCATGATCAGCCTTAGGTCAAAGTCCGTTTAATCCTACTGATCAGGCTATCTTCAAGTTCCATTATACTACCGAATCTAGAAAATGATTATTCACCATATGTGAATAAGAAGTCATCCGCCCAGCAGACGACCCAAGGCCTTGTCCATTTTCACATTCAGTATAATGCCTTTAAGAGGATACCTTTAACTCCTCAGAGCTATGATTCCGATATCTGCAAACAAACCCTTCATCGTATACAAGTCATGCACCCAACGAACCGGTCTATAAGCTTACTACCTCTGAGACGCTTTAGCCATTGGAACATCAAAGTACACAAGTCATATACATGAAGTAGTTCATTTACTCAGGATTAAGGTTATTGCATAATGAACGTCAAAAGCAGATTGATCCACTCATAGCGGACTACGTAGATCAATCACGCTTTAGTCCCGGTCTAATATGTCACCACCAAGCAACATATCCATGTCTCTACTTGGGAGTCCAGCTCCAGACAGTCAAGACAGACCGTCCCCTCTAAGGCTTTAGACAACATAATAGTCTTAACATGAGTTAGATGCTCGGTCTAACCCCATAGACTACAGACCATAGTTTAGACTGCTAACTTTAGAACATTGTCTTCTCGCATACAAAAGTCCATTGCATGCAACGTTCTAACAGTTTTAACACAAGCAGTCAGTGAGCCATATTTGCTTACATTTACTTTAACATGTAAATAAGACGAGGACAGATAGCAATGTAATGAATAACCTCTAAGTATAATTTTATTATCCAGTTCAAAATGAATACATCAAAATGTCTCTAATACTTAGGGCATTTCCTAACAATTCTCGTATGCAGTCCGATTCTAAGATAGCATCGTAAGGGCGTGTCCTCTAGCTAATATCACAAATGTTAACTTTTGTGATATATTTTGGAAGGGACTCACCCTAGACTTACGACAGAGAGTAACCCCTCTATACCCTGCTATTATACGCGAGTTTATTATTGATGTAGCTAAAGTAGAGGAGGAAATGATGATGGAGCGCATGGTGCGCGAGAGGTGAGAGCAGTTACTACAAGAAGCAATGTTAGACCACCTATATGGATCCAGGCTGATGGCAAATGATCATGAGGCAGGTCCATCAAGACAACCAGAGGGAGCAGATCCAGCTGAAGGTTCAACGCCGACTGAGGCTAGAAACGGAACAGACAATGAAGAAATGGATCCAATCGAGTTTTTGGCAATCCCCGAGGAACCTCAACCAGAAGAATAGTTGTAGAAATGCATGTGTTGTATAAGTATGTATATATATAACTGTATATGTGTATATATGACAACGTTGAAAGTCTATTTTGAGGAAAGCCTTCAAACTAATGTACTTTTGAAATGAAAAGAAATGATAACCATATTTTGACATATGCAATGTGTGAAATGTTAAAAGTATGTGATGAATAAAATTATTTGAACTTATATTGTAGAAATATGATTGTGAAAAACCAAATGATTGACTCTTATGCGATTTTAGGAAATAGGATAAGATGGTGAACCCAAGAAATCTACGAAATATGCGAGGACGTCCAGTGCTATCAGAAAGAGTGGACGAGCTAGAAGCCTTGATAGAAGCCTAAATGAGAGAAAATGCGGAGTTAAGACAAAGACTAGAGCAAATGGAGAAGAGACAGGAACAGGAAGAAGACCAAGGCCCTCAGATGGCTGTACCAGAACCGGAAGTACCTCTAGCGGCACAAGAAGAAGTGGTACAACCCCAACCACAACCCAAGGATAATATCGAGCCATTGTATGAAAGATTCCGACACATGAGGCCACCAGAGTTTGAGGGCTCCACAAACCCTCTGGATGCTGAGGAATGGTTGTCTTCACTCCATACGATATTGGAGTTTATGGAGTCGAATGACCAAGAAAGGATTGTGTGTGCGTCCTTTGTTCTAAAAAGGGATGCAAAGTTCTGGTGGGAGTCGGTTAAGTTAAGGAGAAACATGTATACCATGTCCTGGTTGGATTTTCTGGAGGAATTCAATCAGAAGTATTATAATCATGCACTGTTGCGACCACAACAAAGAGAGTTCGCAGAGCTAAAACAAGGGGGCATGACTGTGATAGAAGTATGCAATAAGTTTGATCAGTTATCCAGACTTTGCCCCTACAGTGTCACCACTGAGAGAGAGAAAATCCAGAAGATTCTAGGGATGTTTCGTCCCGAGATTTCAGCATTGGTGGACAGTGAGTTGACGCCGCCTGACACCGTCTCTGTTTGTGTTAGCTGTGCGCTAAGGGTAGAATATTATCTGATCCAACAAAAGGAAGAAAGAGAGAAGATCTGGGATGTGAAGAAGAAAGAAAAGATTTTGACCAAAGCCATACAAGCTGGACCTCAAACTAGACAAAGCAGTAGGTAGAATTCGATTGTCAAGGCTGGACAGCCAAGCACTTCTGGCTAGCAGTCCCAAGGAAAGAGAAAAGCAAATAATCTCGGGAACCGGAACCAACAGAGGATAACACACAATAATACTAGCCCTATGGTTCGAGACTGTGTGAGCTATGGGAAAAGACATTCAGGTCGATGCAGACTGGCCCCAAATGCCTGTTTTCGGTGTGGGAAGGACGGGCACTTCGCCAAAAACTGCCCAGAAAATAGGCAGAATGTGCAAAGTTCATCTCAGACACAACAATGTCCCCAGGCACATGCACTATAGGTCAAAGCTGAAGGGTCATCCCATTCTGAGAGGTAGGAAAGACCAGAACGCTTGCCTCGAGCAGAAGCAAGAATTATGGTCTATACAAAGGAGGAGGTAGAAGCGGGAACATCAAATGTAGTGACAGGTCAGCTTTCTGTCACTAATAATTTGGCGTCTGTTTTATTTGACTGTGGAGCTATGCACTCTTTCATTTCAAACCAATTTGCTAATAGGATAGGATACCCTCAAGACCACATGAGTATGACATTTAAAACTGCATTACCCTCGGGGGAAGTCCTGATGTCTAATTACTGGTTACCACATGTGCCAATAATTGTGGCAAATAGGGAGTTATTTGCAGAATTGATCGTAATGGAGCTTGCCGACTACGATGTGATACTAGGAATGGATTTCCTAGGGAAGTATCGAGCTACGATCGATTGTCGGAAAAGGATGATAAGGTTTCAACCTAATGAAGAAAAAGGATTCGAGTACCTCGACACGTCACAAAGATCACAGAAGATAATGATCAACTCAATGGAAGCTAAAAGGATGATGTCTAACGGTTGTGTTACATACGTAGCATGTGTTCTAGACATGACAAAAGAACCGAAGCTCCAACTCGAAGATGTTTCTATTGTAAAGGAATTCATTGATGTCTTCCCAGAAGAATTACCAGGACTGCCACCTGAACAAGAAATTTCCTTCGAGATCGAGTTGATGCCAGGAACTGCACCAATCTTAAAGGCACCATACCGGATGGCACCGGCAGAGTTAAAAGAATTACAGGAGCAACTGAAGGAACTTCTTGACAAAGGATTCATATGCCCGAGCTATTCCCCATGGGGTGCTCCAGTGCTGTTTGTTAAGAAGAAAGATGGCTCATTCCGAATGTGTATTGATTATCGGGAATTGAACAAGGTTACTATCAAGAATAGGTACCCGCTACCTAGGATTGATGACCTATTCGATAAACTCACAGGTGCAACTGTATTCTCTAAGATTGATCTGCGATCAGGATATCATCAATTGAGGATCAAGGAGAGTGACATCCACAAGACTGCATTTCGAACCCGTTACGGTCATTACGAATTTTTGGTAATGCCGTTTGGGTTAACAAATGCGCTAGCAGCTTTTATGGATCTGATGAATCGAGTCTTTAAGGAATATTTAGATAAGTTTGTTATTGTATTCATCGATGACATTCTTATATATTCAAAGACTCGAGAGGAGCGCGAAGAGCATTTGAGAATTATTCTGTAAACAATAAGGGAACATCAACTCTATGCCAAGTACTCTAAATGTGAATTCTGGCTGAATAGAGTACATTTCCTCGGACATGTGGTTTCCAAAGAAGGAATCGTAGTGGATCCTGCTAAAGTGGAGGCGATCAACGAGTGGCCCGTACCTAAAAGCGTGACAGAAATACGAAGTTTCTTAGGTCTGGCCGGCTATTATAGAAGATTCGTTGAAGGATTTGCACGACTTGCCGCTCCTATCACAACTTTTACACGCAAAGAAAGGAAATATGAATGGACTGAGCAGTGGAGAAAAGTTTCCAAGAACTGAAGAAACGACTCATGAGTGCGCCAATACTTACACTTCCGACGGAAGGGGAAATGTTCGTGATAAACAGCAACGCTTCAAAAATGGGATTAGGGGCTGTCCTGATGCAAGGCGATAAGGTGATTGCTTATGCCTCGCGTCAATTAAAGGACCATGAGAAAAGTTCTCCCACGCACGATCTGGAGCTTGCCGTAGTAGTGTTCACATTAAAAATCTAGCGTCACTATCTATATGGAGCTCATCGTCGGATTTATACAGACCACCAGAGTCTGAAATATTTTTTCACACAAAAGGAGCTAAATATGCGGCAAAGGCGATGGCTGGAGCTGGTAAAAGATTATGATTGCGAAATCCTCCATCACCCAGGAAAGGCCAATCGAGTTACAAATGCGTTAAGTAGAAAATCTACTATTCCACAACAACTACCGTTCAAAAAGCTTCCAAGGCCATTACAGCAGGAAATCAACATGTTGGAGATAGAGCTGATAACTGGAAAGCTAGCTGCAATACAACGGGAGTCAACATTGTATAAGGACATCAGAGAAGCTCAGAAGCAAGATCCGACACTAGCAAGCCCGCAAGGAGAAGCATCTGAAGATGGATTAATCCTACGTCAAGGGAGAATTCAAGTTCCAGATGATGAAAGATTAAGAAAGCAAATTATGGCTGAAGCCCATAAAACACCTTACTCAATACATCCTGGAGTCAGCAAGATATATCAGGATCTGAAGCTGCAATTCTGGTGGAAAGGGATGAAGAAGGATATAGCGGAGTTTGTAAGCAAGTGTATGACGTGTCAGAAGGTTAAGGCTGAACATCGTTATCCAGGTGGGAAACTAGAGCCGTTAGAAATTCTGGAGTGGAAGTGGGAGCATATCACGATGGACTTTGTGATGGAACTACCAAAGACCTGAGAAGGCTATGATGCCATCTGGGTTATTGTAGATAGACTGACAAAAACGGCAAGGTTTATCGCAGTAAAGATGACCTTCTCATTGGAAAGGTTGGCAGACTTGTATGCTAACCACATAGTCAGACTACATGGAGTTCCTAAATCCATTGTGTCAGATCGTGATCCAAGATTTACTTCGAACTTCTGGACATGCCTACAAGAGGCGATGGGAACAGAAGTACGACTGAGCACAGCATTTCATCCGCAGACAGACGGGCAATCTGAGCGAACCATTCAGACTCTTGAAGATATGCTGCGTGCATGTACAATAGATTTCCCAGGGAGCTGGAATGAGAAACTTCCATTAGTAGAATTCTCGTATAACAATAGCTACCAAGCTTCGATAGGTATGGCACCTTATGAAGCCTTGTACGGAAGGAAGTGTAGATCACCAGTTCACTGGTATGACCTACAAGAGAAACGACTGTATAAGACTGATTTCGTCCAAGAAACAGTAGATGCAGTTACAAAAATACAGCAGCGGATGAAAACAGCCCAGAGCCGACAGAAAATCTACACGGACAAAAGACGAAGATTTCTAGAGTTCAATGAAGGGGATTTTGTATTCCTAAGAGTTTCCCCGATGAATGGGATAATGCGGTTTGGAAAGAAAGGAAAGTTAAGTCCAAGATATATTGGACCATATGAGATCATTGAACGTATTGGTAAGGTTGCCTATAGATTGGCATTACCTCCAGAAATGTCGGCAGTACATAATGTGTTTCACGTGTCGATGCTACGGAAGTACATATCGGATCCATCCCACGTGCTGAAACATGAACCGATCCAGATTCAGGAAGATCTGACCTCTGAGGAGAGACCTGTTCAAATACTGGCACGCGAAAATAAAGTCTTGAGGAATAAAACGATCCCATTAGTTAAAGTGCTGTGGAAAAATCACAACATTGAAGAGGCTATATGGGAACGTGAGGATGAAATGAAGAACTTGTACCCCTACTTGTTCTAAATTTTTGAGGACGAAAATTCTATAAGCAGGGGCTTTGTGATAACCGGGAATTTTAGATTCTCGAATTATGTTAAAATTGTATGAGTATAACAATATTAATGAATAAAATGTGAAAAAGTTGTATTTCAATACTGTTGTGAATAGTGTAAAATTATTCTGGCAGTGTTAAAGTGTGTGAGTTCGAGGATAGAAAATCCTACCGAACATAATTGGGTAAGACGGTTTGAAATCAGAACCGAAAACCCTAGAGAGTGCATTGAAATGTACTAAAACAATAGGAATTTGTGGTAGAGAATTCTGATCAAACGGAAGCAAAATAAGACAAACCGATCGCACGGGAGGCGCTGAGAACTCACCTATGTGATTTCGGTAAAGTTTCGTTCGGATCAGATAACAGTCAAAAATTGACTACGAATTAATTAGAGAATTAATATGAATAGTTGATGACATCACTATGATGATGTCATAAAGCCAATTAATTTTCATCAAATTAGAAAGCATTTTAAAAGGTGTATGGCTAGGATTGTTTTGCTTTTTGATCAAAGGCCAAGATCATGCCAAAATTCACATTGAAAAAAATTAAAAAAATTTATGGCATTTTGTTGAAAGGCCATTCGGCCATGTGGAAAGGGAGAAAGAAAAATTTTATTTTGATCCCAAAACCTTTACTTCTTGATCCTTGAACAATTAAGAAATTGTTGGAAAAAAAATTGCAAAAAGGCCCTTAGTTTTTGCCAATAAATAGGCATCAAAAATTCAAGAAAAAAATTGAAAAACACAACTAAACTCTTGTCCTTTTTTTCCAGCCAAAAACCGTGAGTGAAACCCCCCTTAAACCAAAAATTTTATTTTCAATTTCATATCAAATCTAGCTTGAATTGCATCTCCAATATCAAGACAACAACTAAGCAAGGTAAGCTTCAAATTTGAAGCATTTTCCTTGATTTTTTTCATTGAAAACCGTGGGTTTGGAAGGTTGAAAAACAATGGAAAAAAATTGTTGAATTGTTGATTCTAGGATTGGTTTGATGTTGTGATATTCAAAGCATGAATTAGGATAGAAAAACAAGCAAAAATTTTGCATGTTTTCCTTGAAAATCCGTGGCTCCTATGGTGGGAAAATTTCATGAGTTTTGTTGTTTTAATTTAGTGATTAATGTTCATTCAATTATATGTTAAGTCAAGCATGAAATGGACTTAAGAAACAAGAAAAGTTTGAGGTAGAATTCTTGCTAAAACCGTGGGCATGAACATGATGAAATGGGATAATTTTCAATGTTGATAAAAGTTGATAAAATCCCTAGGAAGGAAAGTGAAATTTTCTTTCTATTTTTGGCATAAAATCCGTGGCTATAACTAGGGTTAGAATGCATGTTTTGTTAAGTTTTTGAATGTTATTTTATACAATGGGAAGCATAAGGATAATGAGGTGTGACGAAAATTTATTAAACATAAAAACCTAGTAAACTAAGGTTAGTTTGAAAAAAAAAAAAATATGTGATGTGACTTGTGTTAAATTTTAAATGTTGAATCATATGGAAAGTTTTTATACAAAGTTTGGAAACTTTGTATAAAATAGGCCTTTGGTATAGTACGTGGCAGGTACAAAGGTTCTGAGGCGTACCTAACACCAGGAAACCTTAAAATATAAGCGGAAATGCTGCCGAAATTTCTAAAATCGGTTTAAGGGCATTTCTGGAAATGAGGGGTGAAAATATTGAACTCGGGAAGGAAACCGAGACCCCTCGGTGAATTATGATCAGAAATGGAAAACCAACCCGAACGGAATAGTAAACCGACCCTAAATCACTAAAAAGCCTAAAACAGGAAAAAAATTGATGTTGGGGGTATTTTGGGAAACGAGGGAAAATTTTAGGCCGGGATAGGAAACTCGAGCCTCTCGAGGACCGAGGGTTGGGGACAAGATAAATAACGTTTAGTAAGTAGTGAAAGGGCCATTTGAGGCTCCGAAACGCTCGAAAAATGAAAAAAAAAAAAAGACCCTAGGTGACGGATGAATAGTAACCGAGGGTCGGGAAAAATGAAGTTGAGATTTTACAGCAATTTAAGCTGTAAAATGATACGAAAGTTTAGGAAATATTATCATAAAATAATTAAACTTAGAAAATTTGGAAAAAAACGATAGAATGAAGCAAATTATGATTCCGAAACCCGTTAGGGACAAAATGGTCATTTTGACCAAAAATTTTCAAAAAGGCTCGGAAAGATTCCTAAAAGATCTAGACTAACTTAGATAAAATTCTAAAACTCAAATTGAAGATTTTAGAGTTAAAATTCTAAAAATTTTAAGGAACACGGGCATGTAAAGAGATACACGACCTTTTATAGGAAAAATTTTATAACCCGAAGAGGTACACGGGCTTGAACACGGGCATGTATCGAGTCGTGTACAATTACACGGCTAAGGAGGAAAATAACATGGCCGTGTAAAATAGACCCGAGAGGTACACGGCCTGGAACACGGGCGTGTTGCAGACCGTGTACCACAAATAAAATTTAAATGTGTAAAATTGTTAAGTAAAATAAATATATATTTTAGAAGATAAATAAACAGGGTATTAACAGGCACTATTATGTCTGTAGGAACCCAAAATAAAGATAGAACTACAGAGGAGTTCCGGAAGTGGACACTAGCGCAGTATTGGTAAGTTCAAGCATTTTCGTGTCTGCAACATGAAATACTGTGTGAACCTATTCTATACTAGCTGCTCACTAGATATAAGTTCTTCTGCACATTTGGGGATTAGTTAGTATAACATACCCCAAATAACGAGAATAAGTAAGACCTACGGGCAATGTGGGATAGTGACCTTGAGGTGATATATATGATCACTTAGTAAAGACTATAAATTGAAAGATGGTAAAGAAACCATTAAGGCGTACCGCCCCTCCAACATAGTGGTGGAGGTTTGTTTAAATCCTACGGGGTTATCAGGGCTGTGGAGGATGATGTTCTAAGGTCGCTCCTTAGACCCTCCCAGTCAGCGCACTAATAATCATCGGTATTACCATAAGTAGAGCTCTACACTAGAAATTTAATAGAAAATAAGCACTCACAAAATAAATCAAAAATCATAATTGAGCATAACCAAAATTTACGCTCGGTTAGGATATATGAATAGTACACAGTTAGGGTAACTGGTATTATTCCCCGGTCAAAGGTCAACTATACTATTCATGGTGAATAGTCTATTCATAGAAGATTGAGTTTTTCTTGTTTTTGAATCAATATGATTCTTACTATGGATGTTTGAACTTACTGAGCCTATTAGCTCATCAGTTTGTTCATGTTGCAGGTAAGAAACCTGTCCAGTAGATTCTTGGATGGCGGCAGGATGCGAATGTGTCGAGGGATAAGGAACTCCCCGTGGACATGATCCTGCCATAAGTTTTCCACTGAGCTTTTTGAGTAAAGAAAATACGTTGCAGACAAAGCATACAATATATATATAGATATTATATATGTTACCAAATATGTTGTACTTATTCTAACATGAAAAAGCCAGTACTGTATTTTACATCGCTTTCTTACTTAACAATCATAAGAAAAAAAGTATGTATTAAAAAAAAATTTGGGGCGAAATTTTAGGCCCTAATGTTTAAAAAGAGTTGGTAAAAGAGTTTAAAACTGACGACTCGGATTCAGCACACGAACGGTCTTGATCGACCATAGAGTCGATTCATGATGGTGGCGAGTGGTTGGAATCTGGGGACGTCACAGGCTTCCTGCCATGCCAGAATTCATATGGAGTCCTGGGAATTGACTTGCTTGGAAACTGGTTCAGAATATTGCACGTCGTTTGTAATACATACCCCCAAAATGATAACGTCAGCGTTGAATAACTCATCATCAACTGTACCATATCCAATAAGATCCTGTTTCTCCTTTCAGCTACACGATTCTATTATGGAGTACCAGGTACAGTCAATTAGGATAATATCTTATTCTCTACAAGATGTCCTAGAAATTCATCGAAGAGGTATTCGCCACCTCGATCAGATCGAACTGTCTTTATGAATTTACCTAATTTCTTTTCCACTTCCGCACGATACTCTTTGAACTTATCAAAGGTTTCACTCTTGCAGTGCATCAGGTACACATATCCATACCTCGAGTAATCATCTATAAATGAGACATAATACTTAAACCCTCCTTATGCTGTGATGTTCATGGGGCCACATACGTCAATGTGCACAATTTCTAAGAGTTCCTGAGCCCTAGTACCCTTAACTCCAAAAGACCTCTTAGTCATCTTACCCTTAAGACAAGACTCACTTTGAGGAAGACATACCTCCTCAAGAGATTCTAGAGGACCGTCTTCCACCAACCTTTGAATCCTATCCTGATTAATATGACCAAGTCTTAAATGCCAAAGATACACCTTATTAGAGTGAGAAACTTTCAACCTTGATTCGTTATTTATTAATTCAGTGTCAAGCAGTGAGTACATCTTTGGTTTGATTAAATATAGGTTTTCATCCATCCAACCAAAACAGATAAAAGACTTATTTTTATGAATATCAACTCATTTACTAAAAGAAACTGAATAAGAATCCTTTATTAAACAAACTACCGATATAATGTTCCTTCTAAAATTAGGAACATAAAAACAGTCTTTAAATGATATAAAACTAAATTCATCAAAGTAAAGATAAACATCTCCCACTGCCTCAGCCACCATCAAGCTACCGTCTCCGGTCCGCAATGAGAGGCTCCTATCATGTAGACTTCTCGTTTCCACGAGTCCCTGTATAGAAACACAAACATGATTAGTGGCACCCGAATCAATGACCTAAGTGTCTTTCGATTCTTCCACCAAACATACTTCTAAATAGTGAAGTTCCTTACCTTCCTTCCCCTTGGCGGCTAGGAATTCCCGGCAAGCCTTCTTGGAATGACCTACCTTCCCACAATGGAAGCACTTGGACTTTTTAGGGTCCCTGGGCTTCTTGTTCTTGTTCTTCTTCTTCCTATCTGAGATGGGAGGATTAGAAGAACTGGAAGTCACTTTTTTCTTATTTGGCCTCTTCCTCTTCAATGAGGGTTTGAAAGATTCTGTCAAATTGACCTCTCCTTTGGGGTAGACCTCATCCCCATCCCTGATCATCTGCTTATAAGCTTGGAGTTGCTTTATGAGCTCGGTTAGTCCTAACTCCCTTGTCGCCAGATTATATGGGGCCTTAAATCCCACAAAATCCTTAGATAGAATTTTAAACACCATCTCGATCTGGGTGTTGTAGTCCAGCTCAGCACCATTCTCGGTAGTCTCAGTAAAGAATCCCATTAGAGTGATCATATGGTCCTTTACCGGAGTACCTGCCCTTTGCTTAGAGTTCATAATGTTGGTGATTGCAGACTATCGAGCCAATTTTTCTTGGCCTCCAAACATGTCTTCCAGATTTTTCATGATCTCCCTAGCAACTTGATAAGTCTCATGCTGCTTTTATAAAGCACTCGTCATGCTAGCTAGAATGTAGCACCGAGCTATCTCATTGGATTCTCTCCAATGAGTATAGGCAACCGGGACCTCCTCAGGTGGTGTGTCAGGTTTGGGCCCAGGTGGGCATGGTTCGTCCAGCATGAACTTGTGTCTCTTGCAGCTGAGAACTATCAATAGATTTCTTTTCCAGTCTTTATAATTATCGTCATTCAGCTTATTTTTAGTAAGTATCGAAATCAAGGGTGTCGGTGACATTTTGAACTGAAATAAAATTATACTAGACATTATTGCAAAACCCAGGCAAATATATAGATAATTTAGCAAATAAAACATACAAGTATGTTCCTACATGAAACTTGGAAAAAACATGTAGCATTGCAATGGTAATTCTCAGCACCTATTGCCCCAAGCCACCGAGATGTGGTCATGAGACAAATAGCCAGAATATAGAACCTGTCCAATTAATATATGTTGCCTTAAATCCTCCAAGGTTAAGACATATATTAACAATCGCTTATTTTGGCTATCAGTTTAGTTAACAGAGCTTCTAGGGAAGGTTAATAACTAAATGAGTCTTGAGTGTATAACCATTATTTACGTAGCCCGATCCACATCCTACCAAGCCACCGAGGGGTGGTCATGAATAGGATCGTGCCCGAACACGTTTTCCACATAAGAGATCCAACCTAGTATATCGGCGGCAGTAAACACCTATCGAGGGGTGTGGTCAGGGTAGAATTGACGCGAGGTGTTACCATGCTTTCATATATGGATCAACAATGGAGGCCGTGGGTTTTGTTTGAAACCCTCTCCCAGTCAATATTTTGAAAAAACATGCAAGTTTTTACAAATATGTATGATTAATATAATCTGAGCGGCATTCACCTATCCTATATGACATGTTATCAAATATGCATACTTAACATCCATCCATACATATTTATACATCCATGACATATCATAGAAAAATAATTGACGGAAAAATAACCAAGCCATGGTTCCATCCTAGAACAAAGAAAATAAAGATTACAAAATTCCATCCAAAGCATTCTTTGGGCCTTGAATTTTGTTCCGTCTTCTTGTATCCATCTTTATGTAGCCTCTCCATTTATTTCTCATCCCAAGAATCATTTAAAATTTAAATTCCAAAAATTTAAATTTCAAATTCAAATTTCAAATTCGAATTTTGAATTTAAATTTCAAATTCAAATTCAAATTTTAAACAATTTAAATATCGTGTGTAATAATATGTATCGTGTGTAATAATATGTAATTTCAAAAAACATTAAATTTTCAAAACTTGATTGTAAACTTCATATTTAAAATTTCAAATATCATGTGTAATCCATCATTACATATTTTTAAACATGATTTTAAAATTAAATCTCAAATTTAAAAATCAAAATTTCGTTTTTCGGCCCGTCGGCCCACAGGCCCCCGAAGGCCCACAGCTGCTGTGGGCAGCCCCCAGGGGGGCTGGCAGCCAACGGCCACAGGCCGAGTGCAGTCCAGCTGGCTGCAGGCAGTGCTTGTAGCCATGGGCTGCACGCTCGGGTGGGAGTAACAGCCCGCCAGGCTGTAGGCAGCACCTGCAGCCATGGGCTACACATCCAAGGGCCGGCCGGCCCTTGGGTGGGCCACAGCCACCCCTGGCTGCAAGTAAAGCCTGCGGCTGTGGGTGGTCTTGGCCTGGACAGGGGCTGCCACAGCCTCATCCCGCCCAAGGGCAGGGGCTGCGGCCCTACCAAGGTGATGGCCTATCCTAAGGGGTCGTGCCTCGATTTTCATGCCATATTCCAATTTTCCCATTAGGATCTTGAAAAATTAATTTGAATCCTTATTAAATTGGAATTTTCCACACAAATAAAATTTCAATCTTTAAATTAAATTTAACTTTTGGAAATAATAAATTACGGTCTTCAAACTTCGATCTCCTCCAAGAATAATTACATAAAATTTCCTAAACCATTTCTGGCATACAAAAATTCTAATCATAATAATTCTAAGAGACAAAAAATTAAAATCCATGAGAAAATTACGATGATGATAAACCGCTCCCATGGTTACATAAAAAAAATCCTAGATACAATTTTCTAAATTCTAAGAAACCATAACCGGCATAAATCAAGCATGCTTATAATAATTTAAAAAATTAAAATAACCATATACTACATACATAATACATGATAACAACATAAAGGAATTCTAGAATACCACTCTCTAAATATCAAAACCATACATAAATAAAACGACTAACTAATTGTCTAATTTATGTACATGGCATAGTCACGAGATGGCTCTGATACCAATTGTAGGAATAAAATCGGTAAAAACGCATCAGAGTGGCGCAGCGGAACAATAAAAATTTTTCAAGATCGTTGAATATCTCGTGATGCCATATACAATAAATTAACAACAATAAAACTTATACCTCAAAAGGACGCCAACTGTAGGAGGAGAATAACTGGAAGGCTTCAACTAACTAACCTTCTATACTATTCTCCAATTCCCGGATGGCAGAGTGTGTGAGCACTCGGTTCCTCGACCGGTATGCTAGCACTGCTAGTCTTCTTTCGACCACCCAGATCTCTAAAGAACTTAATGTCACGGTGAGTTATGCAACAATAAGCCTGCTCACCTGAGAGTTTGTGGTCTGAGAGAACTAGAGTGGCAGGACCTCTATTTATAAACTTGCATGAGGTGATCCTCTAAATTCGAATTGAATTAGGAGAAGATTTTCTCCCTTATCCACAACAAAAATATGAAAAATTCAAGGCCTTATCCACTAAAAAGAATTTGGCCACTTTTAGATTTTTGTATTCAAAATTCAAACAGGATTTTAACTTGAATTTTATCTCCCTATTTATTCACAAAAATTCTGAAAATTCACGAAGATATACCCACAAAATTTTCAGCCATAATGTGATGGAAAGAATCAAAATTCAAATAGGATTTTTTAGCATGAATTTTATCTCATCCTTATCCATAAAAACCGAAAATCCCCTTGAGATTTTTCCTCAAAATTTTAGCCAATCTAGGGAGGAGAGAATCCAAATTCAACTAGGATTGACATCCATTTGCCAGATCTCGTAATCGAGAGTCGCAGCAACGGACAGAAGAATACGAATAGACTTCAGCATCTCAACAGGCGAAAAGATTTCATCGTAATCGATTCCATCCTTTTGCGTGTACCCCTTTGCAACCAGTCTAGCTTTGAAAGTTTCCACTCTCCCTTCCGCATCCTTCTTTCTTTTGTAGACCCATTTGCATCCAATGGGTTTTATCCCATCCGGCAAATCTACAAGTTCCCAAACAGAGTTGGATTTCATAGAATCCATCTCATTGTTCATAGCCTGTTTCCAAGATTTAGAATCAACATCATTTATAGCTTCATCATAGGTGACCGGTTCATCCTCATGCTCATGAGCCTCGGCCTGGTATACCTCAGTATCATACATGAAGAAATTAGGTATCTTTGAAACCCTCCCACTACGACGAGGCACCCTAAATTATTGATCGTCTGCAGGTCTTTCACTGGAACTCGGACTTGCGTCCAAGATCGAAATCTGTGGAGCAGTTCTTTCACACGATAACTCCTCTAGCACCACTTTGCTTCGAGGCTTAAAGTCATTCATGTGACATTCCTCCAAGAATGTCATATGCGTTGAGACAATGACTTTTTGTTTCTTCGGGTTATAGAACAGACCTCCTTTAGTTCCCTTTGGATACCCTATAAACATGCACAATTCTGATCTTGGTTCTAACTTCTTCACATCCCCATCCAGTACATGTGCCAGGCAGCCCCATATTCTCATATGTCCAAGGGAGGGCTTCTTGCCATGCCACAATTCATACAGAGTTCTAGGAATTGATTTGCTTAGAACCTGATTCAGAATATAGCACGCCGTTTGTAAAGCATATCCCCAAAATGATAACGGCAGAATTGAATAACTCATCATGGACCGTACCATATCCAATAAGGTCCTGTTTCTCCTTTCAGTTACACCATTCTGTTATGGAGTACCAGGTGCAGTCAATTGGGATAATATCCTGTTCTCTACAAGATGTCCTAGAAATTCATCGGAGAGGTATTCGCCACCTCGATCAAATCGAAGTGTCTTTATGGATCTATCAAATTGCCTTTCCACTTCCGCACGATACTCTTTGAACTTGTCAAAGGTTTCACTCTTGTGGTGCATCAGATACACATGTTCATACCTCGAGTAATCATCTATGAAAGAGACATAATACTCGAACCCTCCTCGTGCTGTGACGTTCATGGGGTCACATACGTCAGTGTGCATAATTTCTAAGAGCTCCTGAGCCCTTGTACCCTTAGCTCCAAAAGACCTCTTAGTCATTTTACCCTCTAGACAAGACTCACATTGGGGAAGTCGTACCTCCTCCAGAGATTCCAGAGGACCGTCTTTTACCAATCTTTGAATCCTATCTTGATTAATATGACCAAGTCTTAAATGCCAAAGATACGCCTTGTTAGAGTGAGAAACTTTTAACCTTTTATAGTTATCTATTAATTCAGTGTCAAGCAGTGAGTACATCTTTAGTTTGATCAAATATAGGTTTCCATCCATCCATCCAGAATAGATAAAAGACTTATTTCTATGAATATCAACTCTTTTACTAAAAGAAACTGAATAAGAATCCTTTATTAAACAAGCTACCGATATAAGGTTCCTCCTAAAATTAGGAACATAAAAACAGTCTTTTAATAAAATAAACCTAAATTGATCAAAATAAAGGTAAACATCTCCCACTACCTCAGCCAGCACCAAGCTACCGTCTCCAGTTCGCAACGAGAGGCTCCTATCATGTAGACTTCTCGTTTCCACGAACCCCTGCATAGAAACACAAACATGATTAGTGGCGCCCGAATCAATGACCCAAGTGTCTTTCGATTCTTCCACCAAACACGCTTCCAAGTAATGAAATTCCTTACCTTCCTTGCCCTTGGCGGCTAGGAATTCCCAGCAAGCCTTCTTAAAGTGACCTACCTTCTCATAATGGAAGCATTTGGACTTTTTAGGGTCCTTTGGCTTCTTGTTCTTCTTCTTCTTCTTCCCATCCGAGACAGGAGGATTAGAAGAACTAGAAGCCACTTGCTTCTTATTTGGTCTCTTCCTCTTCCGTGTGGGATTGGAAGATTCCGCCAAATTGGCCTCTCCTTTAGGTCGGATCGCATCCTCATCCCTGATCATCCACTCATAAGCCTGTAGTTACTTCATGAGCTCGGTTAGTCCTAACTCCTTTGTCGCCAGATTGTATGCGGCCTTAAACCCCACAAAATCTTTAGGCAGAGTCTTGAACACCATCTCGATCTGGGTGTTGTAGTCCAACTCAGCACCATTCTCGGCAGCCTCAACGAAGAATCCCATTAGAGTGATCATATGGTCCTTCACTGGAGTACCCACCTTTTGTTTAGAGTTCATAATGCTGGTGATAGCGGACTGTCGAGCCAATTTTTTTGGCCTCCAAACATGTCCTCCAGATTGTCCATGATCTCCCTAGCAACTTGATAAGTCTCATGCTGCTTTTGTAAAGCACTCGTCATGCTAGCAAGTATGTAGCATCGAGCTATATCATTGGATTCTCTCCAACGATTATAAGCAATCGGGACCTCCTCAAGTGGTGTGTCAGGTTTGGGCCCAGGTGGGCATGGTTCGTCCAGTACGAACTTGTGTCTCTCGCAGCTGAGAACTATTAATAGATTTCTTTTCCAATCTTTATAATTATCGCCATTCCGCTTATTTTCAGTAAGTATTGAAATGAGGGGTGTCGGTGACATTTTGAACTGAAATAAAATTATACTAGACATCATTACAAAGCCCAAGCAAATATACAGATAATTTAGCAATTAAAACATACAAGTATGTTCCTACATGAAACTTAAAAAAACATGTAGCATTGCAACGGTAATTCTCAGCACCTATTGCCCCAAGCCACCGAGGGGTGGTCATGCAAACAAATAGCCGGAACATGGACCCCATCCAATTAATATATGTTGCCTTAAATCCTCCAAGGTTAAGACATATATTAATAACCGCTTATTTGGCCACCAGTTTAGTTAACAGAGCTCCTAGGGAAGGTTAATAACTAAACGAGTCTTGAGTGTATAACCATTATTTATGTAGCTCGATCCACGTCCTACCAAGCCACCGAGGGGTGGTCATGAATAGGATCGTACCCGAACACGTTTTCCACATAGGAGATCCAATCTAGTATACCGGCGGCGGTAAACACCTACCGAGGGGTGTGGTCAGGGCAGAACTGACGCGAGGCGTTACCATGCTTTCACATATGGATCAACAATGGAGGCCGTGGGTTTTGTTTGAAACCCTCTCCCACTCAATATTTTGAAAAACATGCAAGTTTTGACAAATTATGTATGATCAATATAGTATGAGCGGCACTCGCCTATCCTATATGACATGTTATCAAATATACATATAAGACATCCATCAATACATATTTATAAATCCATGACATATCACAGAAAAAATAATTTACAGAATAACCAAGCCATGGTTCCATCCTAGAACAAAGAAAATAAAGACTAAAAAATTTCATCTAAAGCATTCTTTGGGTCTTGAATTTTGTTCCGTCTTCTTGTATCCATCTTTATGTAGCTTCTCCATTTATTTCTTATCCCAAGAATCGTTTAAAATTTAAATCTCTAAAAATTTAAATTTCAAATTCAAATTCCAAATTCGAATTTCAAATTTAAATTTCAAATTTAAAGTTTTAAACAATTTTAAACATCATGTGTAATAATATGTAATTTTAAAAATTTCAAATTTTTAATTTCATATTTTTAAACATGATTTAAAATTAAATCTCAAATTTAAAAATCAAAATTTTCCGTTTTTTTTTTTAGACCGTCGCATCGCCGCCCCCGAAGGTGGCAGTCGCCGTGGGCAGCCACCAGCCCCAGAGGGGCTGGCAGCCCATGGCCGCCCCCTATGTGCAGCCTTGTCGGGCTGCAGGCCAAGCCTACAACGCCAGGCTGTAGGCTGCACGCCCAGGCTGCGGCCAGCCTTGGGTAGGCCACGGCCACCCTCGGCTGCAGGCCAAGCCTGCGGCCGTGGGTGGTTATGGCCTGCACAGGGGCTGCTGCAACCCCATCCTGCCCGAGGGCAGGGGCTACAGCCCCACCAAGGCCCGTCGGTCTATCCCGAGGGGTCGTGTCTCGATTTTCGTGCCATATTCCAATTTACCTATTAGGATCTCCAAAAATTAATTTGAATCCCAATTAAATTGAAATTTTCCACACAATCAAAATTTCAATCTTTAAATCAAATTTAACTTTTGGAAAAAATAAATTACGATCTTCAATCTTCAATCTCCTCCAAGAATAATTACATAAAATTTCCTAAACCGTTTCCGGTGTACAAAAATTCTGACCATAAAAATTCTAAGAGACAAAAATTAAAATCCATGGGAAAATTACAGTGTTAATAAACTGCTCCCATGGTTACATAAAAATTCCTAGATACAATTTTTCTTAATTCTAAGGAACCATAACCGGCATAAACAAGCATGCTTATAATAATTCAGAAAATTAAAATAACCACATACTTTATACATAATCCATGATAACAACATAAAGGAACCCTAGAATGCCATTCTCTAAATATCAAATCCATACATAAATAAAAGGACTAAGTAATTGTCTAATTTATGTACATGGCATAGTCATGAGATGGCTCTGATACCAATTGTAGGAAAAATAATTCGGTAAAAACATATCAGAGTGGCGCAACGGAACAATAAAAATTTTTAGATCGTTAAATATCTCATGATGCTATATACAATAAACCCACAACAATTAAAACTCATACCTCAAGGACGCCAATCTTGCAGGAGGAGAATGAACGGAGGCTTCAACCAACTAGCCTTCTCTACTATTCTCCAATTCCCGAATGGCTGAGTGTGTGGGCACTCTGAACCTCGATCGGTATGCTAGCACTGCTAGTCTTCTTCTGACCACCCAGATCTCTAAAGAACTTTATTGTCACGGTGGGCTGTGCAACAATAAGCCTACTCACCTGAGAGTCTGTGGTCTAAGAGAATTGGAGTGGCAGGACCTCTATTTATAGACCTGCATGAGGTGATTCTCTGAATTCGAATTGGATTAGGAAAAGATATTCTCCCTTATCCATAACCATAAAATCTGAATTTTCCAAGGGAGAATCCCAACAATAAAATTTGGCCATTATGGGATAAATCCAATCCAAATCTAAACAAGATTTTAACTAGAATTTTATCTCCCTTTTTCAACCAAAAAATCCAAAATTTCCCAGGAGAAAATCTCCTAAAATTTTCGGCCACTTTTAGGATAAGGGAGAATCAAAATTCCACTAGGATTTTCAAGCTTGAATCTTATCTCATCCTTATCCAAAATGACCGAATTTTCCTAGGAGATTTTCTCCATAATTTCGGCCACTTTTTAGGGAAGAGAGAATCCAAATTCAACTGGGATTGAAACTTGAATTTTTCCCTTGAACCTTATCCACAAAAACCAAAATTCCATTGAGGATATTCCTCAAAATTCCGTCCACTATTTGTTAGGATTTGGATTCAAAATTCAAGTAGGATTCTAACAAGATTATCATCTCCAAATCCAGCTCAAATTCGAATTTCAAACCTTGTGGATTTTCCACAACAAATTCGAATCCCACTTGGACTGTGATTCAAAATTTGAATTTCAAATTTCAAATTCAAATTTCAAATTCAAATTCAAATTTCAAATTTCAAATTTAAATTTCAAATTCAAATTTCAAATTCGAATTTCAAATTCAAATTTCAAATTCAAATTTCAAATTTCAAATTTCAAATTTCAAATTTCAAATTTCAAATTTCAACAGTTGTGTTTCAAATTCTTGTTCTCATGGATAATTTTCTACAACTCCAATCCAATCTCAAATAAAATCATGGCAACTTTATTTGGAGTTCGAATAATTGTGTACTCTATTATCCAAAACAAAATCTGAATCCAACCGGAGAGAATCTTGTCTACCATCCTAATCCTGTGTCATCACCATCCATGCATAATAAACAAGCCAATAGTATACACAAATCAATTTGCCAAACGTTAAGGAATTATATGGAGCTAGTAGAGGGACTGATTGGATATATATAATCGGGCTCCCGCAAATCCATATGATCATCATTCTTTTACCGAACAACTCAATCATATGATCACTAATTTCAGAGTCACACCACTATAAACCTGAAACTAAACTCCCAATTATATACCGTATTACGTAAGCCTGTGACGAGCTACTATCCAATGACCTTGTCATATATGCAAAACCCTCATATGATATCTATGATCAGCCTTAGGTCAAAATCTGTTTAATCCTACTGATCAGGCTATCTTAAAGTTCCATTATACTACCGAATTAAGAAAATGATTATTCACCATATGTGAATAAGAAGTCATCCGCCCAGCAGACGACCCAAGGCCTTGTCTATTTTCACATTCAGTATAATGCCTTTAAGAGGATACCTTTAACTCCTTAGAGCTATGATTCCGACATCTGCAAACAAACCCTTCATCGTATACAAGTCATGCACCCAACGAACCGGTCTATAAGCTTACTACCTCTGAGACGCTTTAGCCATTGGAACATCAAAGTATACAAGTCATATACATGAAGTAGTTCATTTACTCAGGATTAAGGTTATTGCACAATGAACGTCAAAAGCAGATTGATCCACTCATAGCGGACTACGTAGATCAATCACGCTTTAGTCCTGGTCTAATATGTCACCACCAAGTAACATATCTATGTCTCTACTTAGGAGTCTAGCTCCAGACAGTCAAGACAAACCGTCCCCTCGAAGGTTTTAGACAACATAATAGTCTTAACATGTGTTAAATGCTCGGTCTAACCCCATAGACTATAGACCATAGTTTAGACTGCTAATTTTAGAACATTGTCTTCTCGCATACAAAAGTCCATTGCATGCAATGTTCTAACAGTTTTAACACAAGCAGTCAGTGAGCTATATTTGCTTACATTTTCTTTAACATGTAAATAAACTAAGGATAGATAGCAATGTAATGAATAACCTCTATATATAATTTTATTATCCAGTTCAAAATAAATACATCAAAATGTCTCTAATGCTTAGGGCATTTCCTAACACCTAGATTGGCCGAAATTTTGAGGAAAAATCTCAAGGGGATTTTTGGTTTTTTATGAATAAGGATGAGATAAAATTCAAGCTAGAAAATCCTATTTGAATTTTTATTCTTTCCATCAAATTATGGCTGAAAATTTTGTGGATATATCCTAGTGTATTTTCAGATTTTTTGTGGATAAATGGGGAGATAAAATTCAAGTTAAAATCCTATTTGAATTTTGAATGCAAAAATCTAAAACTGGCCGAATTCTTTTTAGTGGATAAGGCATTTTTTCATATTTTTGTTATGTATAAGGGAGAAAATCATCTCATAATCCAATTCGAATTAAGAGGATCACCTCATGCAAGTCTATAAATAGAGGTCCTGCCACTCAGTTCTCTTAGACCACAGACTCTCAGGTGAGCAGGCTTATTGTTGCATAACTCACCGTGACAATAAGTTCGTTAGAGATCTAGGTGGTCGAAAGAAGACTAGCAGTGCTAGCATACCAGTCGAGGAACTGAGTACCCATACACTCTACCATCCGGGAATTGGAGAATAGTAGAGAAGGTTAGTTAGTTGAAGCCCTCCAATCATCTTCCTCCTGCAGTATTGGCATCCTCTTGAGGTATGAGTTTTATTGTTGTTGGTTTGTTGTACATGGCATCACAAGATATTTAACGCTCTTGAAAAATTTTTATTGTTCCGCTGCACCGCTCTGATGCGTTTTTACTGATTTTTTTTCCTACAATTGGTTAATTCTATTGAACCCTCATATTTCCATCAGATGAAACGTTTGTAGAGTTGCTCTTTTCCTTGTTCGGATAGGGTTAGGACATATAGGACGTCTTCCTCTTGCATCCATTCTGGCGTGATAAATGCACGTAACCCATTTATCGTATATTTTGCCTTTTTATTTAGGGTAGCATAACAAAAATCATTTTGACATGTTTTAGCATAGCAACATGCCTTAACATTTAGCATGTATTCTACTATATAATGTAATGATTCTTATTGTATCATTACATAACATAACATATACATGTCATTTCAAGCATTTTAACATAACATAAAGGCTATATATACGTTAGCCTTGTACATCGAAATTTCCTGAAGACAGAAAACTCTTTTTCATCATTTGTATCATCACGTACGTCATCGAATTTCTTACTCTACAGTGGATGTTCCTCGAACCACGTTTGCCTCAACTTTAGTTCCGTCGTATGTTGGAGAAAACTCATCAGTTCCTTAGCAACTATCTATAAGACTTGTTACAAAGTCCCCATTAGTTCCTCGTAGCACACAGCATATGTTAGAACTATGTCACCAGAGCAGTCTCTCAGTCCAATGAATGAATTCATGTATATTTGCAACTCTAGGGATCTTAGGCAATTTCACTTTCCTGCTTGCCTGTAAGAAACAAGAAACTAGGGCTGATGCTAGACTCCTCTCAGAGATTTGCTCGATCGTGGTATGGCAAAACTCGACACAATTAAGAGCTCATCCTGGTCAAAAGAATCCCAATACACATGAGAGTATCTTCCTGAGAGATATTAACACCAATAGGACTCAGTTATCCTGATTAATGGCATACAATCAGGGAATTTAGCCAGATGGTATAAAACCAATCCTGTGTTCCCATGGAGTGGTACGGTGCTATTTGCCACTTTGTTTTGAGGGCACAGTTCGACAGAATCTTCTTTCTTCCTCTGGATAGTCCTTTAGCATTGTACAATCGTGATCTCATGCACAGTAGTCTCGTCATCTCGTCATCTTATTACTATAAACTATTTATCTTCAATCAATAAACATTTACAAATTTAAAATAAGCTAACTTACTTGGACTGACAATCAGGCTGTGCTTTGTGCCAAGAGGGATATGGTCAAACTGCTCTGATACCACGTGTGACGGCTCGCCCTTCGGGGAGGCCAACAGTACTTGCATAGTAGAGCTTTGAACTCCACTATGGTAGATTGTCGTCTCAATGGGTCATCGGCCACATACTTAAACTTATTTTTAACTTGCTCTAATACCACCTGTGACAGCCCCGACCGCCGGCCACGTGACACTTTCCCGATCTGACTTCGTTGTCGATCGAGACAGCCCATGCACCTCGTCGGGTCATTATTTAACCTTTTCTTATTTTTAAGCTTTCGATATTTTAGGGCAAATTATTTTTTTATCCCTTTAAACTTCTTTCTTAAAATATTTTTCTTCACATTGCATAAATACATAATTTCTCAAAGTACATAATTTTTCTTTCACAAAATATTTCTGTAAAGCATAATTTATGGAAATATTATATTTCAATTTTCCACATAAAATACATCAATTCTCTTTTCTTCAAATCTTTTCTTTCAATTCGCTCAATGGAAGACTAGTAGCAGGACCATATCCACAGTGGATTCCCTATCCCCATTGGCACATGCAAATCCCATCATCATCCATTACGCTCTACTGTTGAGATACAGGTTTCTTACCTGCAACATGAACAAACTTGTGAGCTAAAGCTCAGTAAACAAACATAAATACATGAAATATAAAAGCTCATACCATATAGTAACGAGCATATCTAATACCAGCTGTGGCATCAGAACAATCATAACATATAACATAGCTCTGTCACCAACTAGGGCATCAGAACATTAACCTAACATATGGTATACACCATTCATTGCTTTAAAACATTTATGTGTAACATATTAAGCATACTTAACACTTACTTGAACATCATAAACATACTTAGTGTCATATCATAAATCAATTTACTTACCTTTCATAAGATTATTTCGTAACACATAGCATACTAGTATCATATACTAGTAACAGTAACATTCATACATATAAAAATACTCGTACCATGAATCACATGGATTCAAAACATCAAAAATACAATTTCCTATGAATAATACTATCATCCATGAATTGTATTATTCACCATGAACAGTACTTTGACCCTTGATTGGTGAATAGTAACTTTGACTCTAATCGATTACTATTCACGTCACCCTAACCGAGTCCACTACACTTAGTGTTAGTGCTGGTTATGTCCAATTATGCTTAGTTATGGCTTCCATAACATTTTTATCTATTATCTTTATTTATATTTTGGTTTTGAGCTCATAGTGGACGTACCGATATCTATGCGTGCTGACTGGAGGGCCTTGGGAGTGACCCTAAGGCTCCTTCCTCTCTAGTCCTATCATCGCCTGTAGCGGTCGTCATATCCCTGTAGGACCTGAAAAACCTCCACCACACTATTGGAGGGGCGGTACGCCAAAGGTGGTTTCATTACCATCTTGTATTTATAGTTCTGACCAGATGACATTAATCGTTATCTGTAGGTCAATCATCTCTATTACCCATAGGTCTTTACATAATCTCTTTTTCTTAAGGGTATATTAGTTTAACTATTCCCCAATATTGCCCGTAGGACTTAACCACTAATGTATAATTAGTATGTAATTAATTATTACAGTATTTTATGCTACAGACAAATTCAAATCTCTGAACTTACCGCATATAACACATACACATAAACATGTCAAGTAAATTCATGTTGCAGCTAATGCAATTTTTGAACTTACTACATAGAACACATAACACATAACATGACCAGTCCATTTATGTTGCAGTCAATTAAATGCTTGAACTTACAGATACTCTTGTACGTATCTCCTTTCCTGGGTCCGCAGACGTTCCTTCGTTGCATCTGGATCAGCTTCTTATAACCGAAAAATCAACGGTTATTTTCAATCTTATTTCATACATAAGACTAAATAAAATGTAAAAATTCTACGCTTTATTTCTCAATCATGAGCTTAGGGGTCTAAAATCCCATTTTCCACTTTTCCGCTAACTTTTGGCAAAATTACCATTTTGCCCGTAGCGGGATTTTCTCACTTTTCTCTTCTTAATTCTTGAACCAGGCCTTAAAACTCTCAATTATGGCCTTAGGACACCATTTCTAGCTTTAACGGCTCTTTTCCCAACTTTTGTCAAAATGACCATTTTGCCCCTAACTTTTGACAAAATGACCATTTTACCCCTAGTTCACTTTTCTCGATATAAATCCACATTCCGTTGGTTTTAAACCTAAGTTTAGCCCTTAGAATATTATTTTAACTATTCTAAGGCACTCAGTCCTTTTTGAGCATTTTAGAAATTTTTGTCAAAATGACCATTTTACCCCTGACAGATCTTGAAACCGTGACAATTCCATTCTATTATTTTTCCTGGGTTTTCTGAGCCCAAAAATCATAAAATAATGTTTCTTAGACTTCAGTAAATTTTTACGACATTATTTATTTATTTGGTGAATTTTCTCACCGACTCTCGGGTGGCACTATTTTGACCCTAGCTCGTTTCTCCCCTTTTTCTCGGGCCTAAGTCACCAAGGGGGCTTGGGTTTCCATCCCGACCATATTTTGCCCTTCAGTACCTAAAATACTCTTTCGTGCTGTTTTCAAAATTTTGACAGCATTTCCGCTTAATTTTTAAGTTCCTGGCGTTTAGGAAACGCCTCGAAACCATCTAGCCAAATTCTAATTTATCACGTACTATACCAAAGGCCTATATTTTTATGTAAAACTCAACGCTTATGTAAAAATCTTCACATTCCCACACATTTTATTTTTTATCATTTTCATCCATTTTTCTTACAATTTCACATGATAAAATACATAATTAATACATAATCATTCCAAAACATAAAATAAGGAATGAATGGACTGAAATCATTACCGAAAGTGTCCCACCGGCGATCAAACGAACCGTTCAGTCCCAAGCGTACAAACTTTGTTCCACCGTTCTTCACTCTCCAAGTTCCGGTTTGCAAATCTGTTGCCACAGATGTGTCCGGAACATCGGAAATAGGCCAACGGGCCATTCTTCAATTTTTGATCATCGGGTTTCCATTGACCGACGTTGACTAACATTGACTGCGGCAATGATGAAAAAGGCAACCACCATCTTAAAGATCTTGGTGAGAGGAACCCATTGGTAGTGTCAATTTCACCAATCAATCCTCCTATCACCAGAAATTGGGCCTCGAAAATCAGACGAAGGCGATGCTTGATTTTTGCCGTGCCGTGGTTATTGCCCAAAATTGGTCTGTGGCTTTTGTTCCCTATGTTTCTCTGAGCATTTTGATACCCACCACGTCACTCGACTCTGTCGGAATTGACGGATTCCACGGTAGCTTTAAGGCGATGATGACATGATGTTGGGCGGCACAATCCGATGACTGTTGAGCTGAAATAAAGCTTGGGTTTTGTTCTACTCTTCGCCCCGAGTCTTTTGGGACCAGAATTATGGCATTCAGATATTAGATGGCGGAGATATGGCTGTTCAAAAATTCCAGCCACCGGTGACTTCGATCGGCGCATATGGCTTCCTCCGGCGTCAATTCCGTCGACTCGACCCACCGTTGGAGTTAGCTCAGTGAAAGCTTTCCAACGAGACCAACGGTATTAAAAACGGACACTGTTTCTAGTGGTCGGTTACCGCTCACTTTTAGGGTGGTGTGGAGAGAAAAAATAGATAAGGGAAAGTTATGGGGCCTTATTTGTAATTTTTCAATTCTTTGCCCTTTATATACTTTTTTTGTCCAAAATTTCAACATGAGTTATCCTAACTAATTTGGGCATACTGAACCCAAATATATTAGTTTCGTTTTCATCCGAGGTCATCTTGACCCGTTTCTAGTGTTGCGAATTCCCAGTCAAAAATTACCTTTGTGCTCAATTAACTAATTTGAGCATTCTAATTTTTTTGTAAGATCGTTAAATATCTCGTGATGCCATACACAATAAACTAACAACAATAAAACTCATACCTTAAGAGGATGCCAACTGTAGGAGGAGAATGACTAAAGGGCTTCAACCAACTAGCCTCTCTACTATTCTCCAATTCCCAGATGACAGAATGTGTGGGCACTCGATTCCTCGACAGTATGCTAGCACTGATAGTCTTCTTCCGACCACCCAGATCTCTTAAGAACTTGTTGTCATGGTGAGTTATGCAACAATAAGCTTGTTCACCTAAGAGTCTGTGTTCTGAGAGAACTGGAGTGGCAGGAAGTATATTTATAGACTTGCATGAGGTGATCCTTTGAATTTGAATTGGATTAGGTGTGACGCCCCGTGCCTTCAGTGGCCCGGAACGTCATTGTAAACTCTATTACTTGCTTCTTTAGCTTTTACTTATACTTCCTCTTTAAAACCGATACTTAAACTTGCTGAATTTAATACCATAAATTTAGAGGGATTTTTTTTTAATATACACGTACGTATTTACTATTCACATATGTATACTATTAAAATGCGGAATTTGAAAAACATAAGGATTTCAAATATACATACACACTTATATACTTGTTTATCTGATTAATATTCACCAGACACTATTTAAATATACTATTCATACATATACTGTTTACTGTTCTAAAATACCAATTAATCTTTACTATTCAAAATACTGTTTAACTGTCACCGTTCAAAATACTATTTACTCATACTGTGCGGAAGAATACTCGCGGTGTATCCATAACCTCATCCTCACATCCACCTCCGCCGCCATCATTGCCCCTTGGTGTTTACACTATAGGAAGCTTACCCACAGCATGAACACACTCCGTGAGCTTTACGCCCAGTAAGTACAACATGTTAACCGCAAAACATGTTTAAAACATAGCACATACATAAAATCATAAGCATGACATATATCACTTAATAAATCACATACCATATAAGCATATTACATATCAACTCACATATCATGTCATCATATAACATGTCATAACACTGAATATAAAACTTCACATACTTTATGCATGACAGAAGCATCGTGTACTGTATGCACTCTACTGAAAAAGAAAGCATAGCAAACTATAACTAATGCATGGTCTGGTTATGTTCATTTATGCTTCAAACTTCTCTTTTCTTTTCTTGTCTATTTGGGGCCCATGTGTCAGTACCGTGTGCGCGCAGACCAACGGTAACGCCCGAGGTCAACTAATGCCGAAGAGCCATCAACTGATGCTCAACTTTTGGCCTTAACTTTCTTTAACTGGAAACCCCTTCGACCGAAGGAGCCGGTACGACACACCTATTTTTTCCATCTTATTTAACTGTTCTAGCCATACGCTTCTCTAAGCTGTCCCCAATCCTACGCGGTAGGGATCTATGGCTTCTATCTTGTTCTTTCATCAATCTACTCGATTGTGAAACTATATGCTCTTATGTATGCTGTGCAACATCGTGTGCAAGATACATACTTAAAATACTGGAAAACCATCATTTTAAATTCATTTTATCCATGCTGTAGGCGGAGTTATACTTACCTGTCATCAGACAGTTTATACTCTCACCTTTGTCACAATACAGGTACCTCCCTGTAATCATAATACATTTCGTTAACATTTACTCTTAGGTCACTGTGGTCATTAGTGACTAATAAAAACTCTATCGTTAGTGATATCGATCCTTGTCGGTACTAATTGCCCTCTTCTTAAGAATTTGATTTTCTAATCATTGTTAATTAATTTATTTACCAAATAAATTAATTAACATCGCTCTTAGTTCACTCTATCGTTAGGAACTAATAAACTTATCGTTGTGTGGTACCGATGCCTATTGGTACCCAACTGCTCTACTTTGGGAAATTTGATATCTAATTTTTAATCGTGCTTGATTAATTTGTCTACTTGACAAATTAATCACTGTCTCTCACTATCCCATTCCGACTTGGTCCTTAACTGGCTAACCGACCAGTCAACTGACTGAATACCTCCCGTACGACCATTTAGCCTGTCGGGTTACCGTTACCAATGTAATCACCCCAAATTTTATACTTAGATTACACCCATCCCTCAGGTGGCACTATTCCGATCTAGGGGTCGTTTTTTTACATTTCGAGATTTCTAATTGGGCGGTTCACTAATCCTGTAAACGTCCGTCCTTCTTTCCTGGACCTAGGTCATCGAGGGGGCTCGGGTTTCCATCCCGATCACATATTCACCCTTCGTTTCCTAAAATACCCCTTTGTGCAGTTTTAGAAATTTCGGCAGCATTTCCGTTTAATTTTTGGGTTTCCGGTGTTTAGGAAACGCCTCAAAACCATCTAACCTATTCTAACCTGCCACGTACTAAACCAGAGGCCTAATTTTTATGTAAAAGCTCCGCTTTTTACGTAAAAATATTCACATTTCCTCACATTCTCTTTTTCGGCATTTCATCCCTTTTTCTTACAATTCCTCAAGTCAGTAAACCATAATTCATACATAATTATTTCTAATAATAAATTGAGGAATCAAGGGATCAAAACCACTACCAAAATCGTTCCCGTCGGCGGTCGGACGAACCGTTCTGTCTCGACCGCACAATCTTTGAATCGGCGTTCTTCACTTTTGAAACTTCGGTTTGCAATTCCGATGCCGCGGATGTGTCTGGAACGTCAAAAATAGGCCAACGGGCCATTCTTCAATTTTCGGTCTCCGAGTCGCCATTGACCGGCGTTGACTACCGTTGACCGGTCGTTGACCGGCATTGACCACGGCGGCGATGGGAGTGGCGACCACCATCTTGAAGAGCTCGACAAGAGGAACCCATTGGTGGTGTCAATTTCACCAATCGAGGCTCCTATCACCTGAAATCGGCCCTTGAAAAGTCGACGACGGCGGCGGTGTTGGATCTTCATTTTCCGGCGTTGTTGCCCAAAATTGATTTGGGGCTTTTGATCTACGTGTTGTTTTGAGCATTTTGATACAGACCTTGCAACTCATCTCCGCCGGAATAGTGAGATTCGACAGTGGCGATGGTGACAGCGACGGTGAACCTTGGGCGGTGCGATCCGGCGGCTGTTGACGTGAAATGAAGCCTGGGTTTTGTTCTACTCTTCACCACAAATCCATTGGGACCGGAATCGTGGCATTTAGAGGTTGGACGGCGAAGATATGGCGGTTTGAAAAATTCGGCCACCGGTGGCTTTGGACGGCGTGCTCCGGCGTCGGTTCGGTCGACTCGGCCCACCGTTGGAATCAGCTCGTCGAGAGCTTTCCAATGGTGCCAGCGGTGTCGAAAACGGAGGTCGTATTCGACTGATGGTTACTATTCATCCTCGTGTGGTGTTGGGGGAGGAAATGGGATTTGAAAAAATAATGGGGGCTATTTTTCAATAGTCCCAAAAATTTCGTCCTTTTATACTAATTTTTTGAAAAATTTTAAGATAGGCTATACTGACTAATTTGGGCGTGCTGAACCCAAATATATCAGTTTTATCTTCATCCGAGGTCGACTTGACCAGTTTCCCGATACTGCATGGTTCCCGGTCAAAAATTACTTTTTGTGCTCAAATGACTAATTTGAGCATTCTGATTCCAAATATATCAGTTTTATATCAAGAAAAGGTCATCTTGACCAATTTCTTGATACTGTGGTTAGGCCTACACTATGTTGACACTGTGCACGCATAATGAGGCGTTTTCGCGTGAAATTTCAAACACAGTCTCCCTTTACCAATTTGGACGTGCTGATTTCAAATTTATCAGTTTTACATCCATCTGAGGTCTTCTAGACCAGTTTTCGGGATCTATATGACCCCGTCTCGAAAAACGTGTCAGGTGCCTGATTGACTAATTTGGGCGTCCTGAGTCTAAATATATCAGTTTCGGGGGGAGAAAAGGTCGTCTTGACCCTTATCGCGATACTGCGTATCTTTTAAACAAAATCTACATTTTATGCTCAATTGACCAGATTGAGCCAGCTGACTATTAATATGTCAGTTTTATGCCAGATTAAGGCCGTCTTGGCCACTAACCTAACACTACGTTTCTCACTATTCACTAATCACTATTCACTGTTCACTTTTCACTATCTGACTGACTAATCTGAGCGTTCTGACTTTGATTTTGTCAGTCTATGGGCGAGAAGAGGTCATCTAGACCGCTTTTCTCAATACTGTACATCTATTAGGGCAATTATCACTGCTGCGCTCAGATGACCAGTCTGAGCGTACTGATGACTAGCTCATCAGTTCTGTATCATGAAATGGTCGTCTAGATTGGTTTCTTGATGTTGCGTGTCTCAACGCATACTCACATAATAGGGTGGATCGATTTCACTGTCGGTTGCCCCTTTCACTGCATGAATAGTAATTAAACGTTACTATTCCCATTTAATTCATTCAACTAAAAAGCACACTGTGTTTATTAACTTAATTACATCATTACATAGCAATTAATTTTCATAATTCATGAGAGTCATTACAGTGGCTCTCGGCTCATTACACAGCGTTCTACACGGACTCTTACGCGTGCGTGTGCAACGCAACACGGGCGTGTACATTTCAGACACGGGCATGTACTAGTTGAGACTACTCAACACGGCCATGTCTTTGAAATACCTTCATCTATCTGAGCGGTACACAGCCTCTTACACGATCGTGTACTTGACCGTGTTTCTTAAATTTGCACTAAAAGACATTAAATTATGTCCATTTTATTCCTTAATGACTTATTACATGGTAAGTAGGTGCCATAAAAATGGCGGTCATTACAACCTACCCCCCTTACAAAATTTTCATCCTCAAAAATTAGAATAATTCCAGGAAGTCTCTTCTCATGTCTTCTTCCCATTCTCATGTGGCTTCCTCAACACTATGATTATGTCACAACACTTTTACTAGCGGTATACTTCATTCCTAAGTACTCTCTCCTTTCTAACTAGGATCCGCACGGGTCTTTCCTCGTACGTCGAATCAGCGTATACTACAACGGATTCTTGGCTAAGAACATGGGAGCTGTCTGGCACGTACTTCTTCAACATCAAAACGTGAAAGACATTGTGCACTGTAGCTAACTCGGGAGGAAGTGCTAGTCTATAAGCCACCTTCCCGACTTTCTCTATTATCTCGAGGGTCCTATATACCTAGGACGGAGCTTTCCTTTCTTTTCAAAGTGCATCACCCCTTTCATGGGTGCCGCCTTAAAAAAAAAAAAACCGAGTCTCCTACTTGAAATTCGAGGGGTCTATAGCGCTTATCGTCAAAATTTTTCTATCGACTATGTGCTGTATCTAACGTTTCTCGTATCAGCTTCACGTCTACCATGGTATTCTTGATGATGTTTGAGCTAACTAATCGTTTCTCTCCAAACTCGTACTAATGAGCCAGAGATCTGCATTTCCTTCCACAATGTGTCTCGTACGGTGCCATTCCTATCTAGGAATGGTAGTTGCTGTTGTATGAGAACTCGCTCAATGGTAGCTTCTGATTCCAATTTCCTTTGAAGTCTAAGACGTAGGTCTCAACATGTCCTCTAACATCTGTATGGTCCTCTCAGACTAACTGTCGGTCTAAGGATGAAATGCTGTGCTGAACTCTCACTTGGACTATAATGTAGCCTGAGCACTTCACCAAAATCTGGAGGTAAAGCATCCACTACGATCTAAGACGATCGACTCTGGTATTCCGTGCCGTTTCACGAACTGTGCCGCATAGATTCTGCTAGTCATTCCACCAAGTAGCTAACTTTCATTGTAAAAAAAAAAAAAAATTAACTGATTTCATCAGTCTGTCTACAATCACCCAGATTGCGTCATTATCGTTTAACGTCTTCGGTAGTCCGACTACGAAATTCATCGTAATCTGGTCCTATTTCCACTCGGGTAGCTTAATTTTCTACGATTATCCTGCTGGGCGCTGGTGTTCTGCCTTAACCTTCTGACACGTAAGGTATCTGGCAACGAACTCGACAATGTCATTCTTCATTTCAGGCCACCAAAAGCTTTCCTTCAGGTACTTGTACATCTTATTCGCTATCGGATGTATGGAATATGACATCTCGTAAGGTTCCAAAAGGATTCGCTTCTTGAGTTCTTCATCTTTCAGAACACACACTTTATCTCTGTAGTAGAGTACGTCATCCTTAAGGATCTTAAACTCTGAACCCCTGTCCTCTATAGCTTCCTTTCTGGACTTGACCAGGGACAAATCGAAACCTTGACCGATCTTGATCTCTTCTTGGAGCGTCGATTGGAGGGTCATGTCAGACAATCTCCCTATCAAAATCTTGATCTCGCTGTTGCATAGCTCCTTTGTAGCGCTCCTAACAAGGCACTAATATTCATAGGCATAGTAATATGCTTCTGACTCTACGCATTGACCACTTTATTGGCTTTCCCCGGATGGTATAGGATCTCATGGTCGTAATCCTTACCAACTCTAGCCATCTACGCTGCCTCATGTTGAGCTCTTTCTGCATGAAGATACATTTGAGGCTTTAGTGGTCGATGTAAATCTCGCACGTGACTCCGTACAGGTAGTGCCTCCATGCTTTTAACACAAAAACTACAGCTACTAGCTCCAAATAACGCGTTGGGTAGCTCTTCTCAAGGTTTTTGAGTTGTCATGAAGCATACGCGACTACTCTACTACTCTGCATCAACACAGTTTCCAACTTGGTTTTAGATGCGGCGCTTAAATCACAAAGCTTCCCTGACCAACATTTGAAATGGTCAGCATTGGAGTGCTTATGAGTCTTCATTTCAGCTCTTGAAAGCTTTCCTCACACTTGTCGATTCACTTATACCTCTTTCCCTTCTTGGTGAGCTCTGTGAGCGGAGCAGTTAACTTTGAGTAGCCTTCGACTAAGTGTAGGTAACATCCTGTTAGTTTAAAGAAACTGTGAATTCCCGTTACGTTCCTCTGAGCTGGCCAAGTGCTAACTGCATCAATTTTCATCGGGTCCACAGATACTCCTTCCTTGGGGACTACGTGGCCTAGGAAATGGACCTTCTCCAGCCAAAACTCATACTTGGAGAACTTGGTGTATAACTGATGGTCCTGTTGCATGTGCAAAATGATAATTAAGTGCTCTTCGTGCTCTTCCTTCGTCTTAGAGTGTATAAGTATGTCATCAATGAACACAATGACAAACTTATCCAAATAGTCCTTGAACATGCGGTTCATCCGGTTCATGAAAGTTACTGGTGCGTCCGTTAATCTGAGCAACAAGAACAGAAACTCGTAATGTCTGTACCGTGTTTGAAAGGCCGTTTTGGGTACATCTTCTTTCCTGATTCGTAGTTGATGGTACCCTGAACGTAGATCGATCTTCGAGGACATTGCAGCGTCTTAGAGCTAATCAAATAGATCGTCAACTCGCGGCAACAGATGCTTGTTCTTAATCGTAATCCTGTTCAACTCTCTGTAGTCGATGCACATTCTCAGTGGTCCATCTTTCTTCTTCATGAATGGTATGGGTGCTCTCCAGGGTGAATAGCTCTGTCGCATGAATCCCTTATCTATTTAGTCCTTTAGCTGGGCTTGGAGCTCCTTTAGCTCTATAGGACCTATTCCGTAGGGGGCAGCAAAGATGGGGCTGAGTCTAGTAGATGTTCAGTCTCAAACGAGATCTCGCACTCTGGTTGGAGTCCTGCAAGATCTTCTGGAAATATCGCCATGAATTCCCTGACTATCGGTACGTTGTCAGGTCCTATCTCTATTCCTTGAGTCTTATCTGCTACGTATACTAGGAAGTCCGTGCATCCACTGGATAGCATCTCAGCCTTCACTGCTGATATCATCGTCTTTGGTTGCTCTGGCGACAAACCCTTGTAGATGAACTTTTCACATCCGATTGGTTCGAAAACGATTTTCCGCCTTCAACAGTTTATGACAACATTGTGTCCTAAGCTTTTTTTTTTTTTTTTTGCATAGTGGCCTTCCTTGCCACAGATGAAACAACCACTTGCTCTCTGCTTGCATTCTCCTGGGTGCCTCTTTCCGCATCTCGTGCACATCGGGTATTGGCTGTCATTCCTTCCTGGTCGTCTCTCTTCTGGGGAAAATCTTCTGTGAATCTTGATTGCCTTAATTCCCCTTTTCTCTTGTTGTTGTTATGGGAATGCCTACTATTCTGGCCAGTTCCCACATTCTGTCTTCTGTGTTGTAACTCGGGGTTCTGCTTCCCCTGAGCCTGCTCAGCTTGCGTTTTCTCCTCCTTTCGTGCCTTAAAATTCTGCGCCTTTCGGCTTAGATAGCCTTGCTAACACATTCTACTAGTGTCGCTGGTTCGTGGCTTTAGCTACGACCCAAACTGCGATTTCCATTCTGAACATCTTCAACATTCGTCTAACTCTCTCCTTTTAGTCGGTACCAAAACTGGAAAAAGTTGAGCCAACTGCTCAAACTTCTTGAATGCCTCCATAACAGTCATACTACCTTGGTGCAGGTTGTCGAACTCGTCTTACTGCGCTACTAGTGCTTCCTCATTGAAGTACATCTCCTTGAATTCCTCAATGAAATCGCTCCAGCTCACCTCTCTGATGTTCCTCCTAATGGTTACCATCTTCCACCACTAACGCACCTCATTGCGCAGGGGGAAGGGTGCGTACATCACTTTCTCTCTCTATCTATTAACCATATAAAATCCAAGATTACTTGGATATCCGTTAGCCAATCATCGGCCTCTATAGGGATGGTGATTCCTAAGAATTCTAACGTTTTCATGCTTCAGAATCTCTCATACAAGTCGCCTTCCCTAGGGATTGGCAGAAAACAATTGCTGCTACGAAAGCAGCCATTACTATGGGTGCTAGTGCTTTCTGAGCTAGAGGAGCTGCTTGCTCCCTCAGAGTTTTTGGGGCTACTAGAGCCTCCTGTGCTGGTATCTTTACTGACTGTGGTGCCTGGGGTTGCTGGCCCAGCTGTTCCCTAAGCTGGTTTAGCTCCCGTTACTGGTTCTCCATCATCTCTCGCATGGCTGCGATCTGTGCTATCAACTCATCCTCTCAGGATGCTGGGTTTAACTAAGCTCTCGTTCTTGCCATGTTTTCCTATGTAACCCTATCGTACAGTGGGAAAGAAAAATATAAGTCTCTTAAATTCTGTACTTGGAACTCGTATCACATATCATTTTCTTTCTTACTTAACAATCTTACTTAAACATTATGGATATAAATATACACACTATATCCACCTTTCTTTCTCTCATACTGTGATGTTCAATACAATTGCCACATTGTATTGGGACATCGTCTGAGTGCTAGGATTCGTCCTGCACTTTCTGTCATATCATACTCATACTTATGGAAAAAAAATTATATCTGGCCCCTAGGGCAAAGTTTTACTGCTTATCTCATAATGTATTTCACATAATATATATACATATATTCAAGATTCTAGTTCAGCGGGAGTGACACACACTTCCCCTATATGATCCCAACAAGTATATTATGCTACAATTGACGGGGGAGAGCTACTGCTTCCCTCTATATATTTTCATAACTAACATTCCCGCAGAAGGGTTACTACTATTGGAAGGACAATCCTGATTCAGTATCAGGCATCTCCTCATCGTCACTATCGTTGAGTGAGTACTCCTCTGGGTTCTCCTCTTCTTCTCAGCTGAAACTGACCTCGTCATCGCTGGCTATGATGACTTCGTCATTACTAAAGCGGTTGGGGATCTCCTTTCCCTCATCGTCGGGAAGGGCGTCGGAAAGAGTCTCGTTATCTTCCTCTTTCATGGGGTGTTCAGGAGATATATGGGCTGGTTCGGGGTTCTCCATCGGCTCCCTATTGGCCTCGTGTACTTCTGGCCGGTGCTCGGCCATGAACTCTTCATCGGCCAGTTGGGGTACTGGTTCTACCGGGTCACCCTCCATAATGGTGGCTGCAATAATGCCTTGGGCTTGTGTAGGTTCCCGGGGTTGAGCACTTTTCTCTCAGCGTTCACTATCTCCTTGATAAGGCTTGCTAGTCCTGCTTGATCGCTCTTCTAATTCTGTTTGGCAAGGTCTCTTTCTCTCTTTAGGTCTTCTCCTGTCTTGATCCACTTTTGTCTCGGCATGTATTGTAGAAGTCCATTTCGGTTCCTTGTAGCGAATAGCATACGTTAGAACTGTATCACCGGACATCAGCTGCAGTCTTTCAGTCCGATGAACAAATTCTCGTATATCCATAACTCTAGGGAACTTAGGCGGTTTCAGTCCCCGCTTGCCTATAAAGAAAAACTGAGGTTGATGCTAGACTCCTCTCAGAGATTGGCTCGATCGTGGTATGGCGAAACTCGACGCAGTTAAGAGCTCATCCTGGTCATAAGGATCCCGATACACACGAGAGTATCTTCCTAAGAGATATCAATAGCCAACAGGACTCAGTTATCCTGATCAATGGCATACAATCAGGGAATCACTTTGATAACATGAAACCAGTCCTGACTTTCTCATGGAGTGCAGGAGTACTGTTTGCCACTCGAAACTTGGTGGACAACTAGACCTGAAGATCGGTACAACTCAGGCAACAATCCATGTTCTTTCTCTGAGCAGTTCTCTAGCACTGCACGGTCGTGATTTTCGTATAATGATCTCAGCATCTCTTCGTCTTATTCTCGCCATCATAGGTTTCGTCATCTCATTACTATAAAATGTTATCTTCAATAGATAAACATTTACCGACTAAAAAAAAAAAAAAACTAACTTCCTTGGACAGATGAGGTAGGCATGCGGTGATGTGAGGTAGGATGGCAGGAAACCGCTCTGATACCAACTGTGACGTCCCGTGCCCTCAACGGCCCGGACCGTCACTATAAACTCTATTACTTGCTTCTTTAGCTTTTACTTATACTTCCTCTTTAAAACCGATACTTAAATTTGCTGAATTTAATACCATAAATTTAGAGGGATTTTTTTTTAATATATGCATACGTATTTACTATTCACATATGTATATAATTAAAATGCGGAATTTGAAAAACATAAGGATTTCAAATATACATACACACTTATATACTTGTTTATCTGATTAATATTCACCAGACACTATTTAAATATACTATTCATACATATACTGTCTGCTGTTCTAAAATACCAATTAATCTTTACTATTCAAAATACTGTTTAAATGTCACCGTTCAAAATACTATTTACTTATACTGTGCAGAAGAATACTCGCGGTGTATCCATAACCTCATCCTCACATCCACCTCCGCCGCCATCATCGCCCCTTGGTGTTTACGCTATAGGAAGCTTACCTACAGCATGAACACACTCTGTGAGCTTTACACCCAGTAAGTACAACATGTTAACAGCAAAACATGTTTAAAACATAGCACATACATAAAATCATAAGCATGACATATATCACTTAAAAAATCACATACCATATAAGCATATCACATATCAGCTCACATATCATGTCATCACATAACATGTCATAACACTGAATATAAAACTTGACATACTTTATGCATGATAGAAGCATCATGTACTATATGCACTCTACTGAAAAAGAAAGCATAGCGAACTATAACTAATGCATGGTCCGGTTATGTTCATTTATGCTTCAAACTTCTCTTTTCTTTTCTTGTCTATTTAGGGCCCATGTGTCAGTACCGTGTGCGCGCAGACTAATGGTAACACCCGAGGTCAACTAATGCCGAAGAGCCATCAACTGATGCTCAACTTTTGGCCTTAACTTTCTTTAACTGGAAACCCCTTCGACTGAAGGAGCCGGTACGACACACCTATTTATTTCCATCTTGTTTAACTGTTCTAGCCATACGCTTCTCTAAGCTGTCCCCAATCCTACCCGGTAGGGATCTATGGCTTCTATCTTGTTCTTTCATCAATCTACTCGATTGTGAAACTATATGCTCTTATGTATGCTGTGCAGCATCGTGTGCAAGATACATACTTAAAATACAGGAAAACCATCATTTTAAATTCATTTTATCCATGCTATAGGCGGAGTTGTACTTACCTGTCATCAGAGAGTTTATACTCTCACCTTCGTCACAATACAGGTACCTCCCTGTAATCATAATACATTTCGTTAACATTTACTCTTAGGTCACTGTGGTCATTAGTGACTAATAAAAACTCTATCGTTAGTGATACCGAACCTTGTCGGTACTAATTGCCCTCTTCTTAAGAATTTGATTTTCTAATCATTGTTAATTAATTTATTTACCCAATAAATTAATTAATATCGCTCTTAGGTCACTCTATCGTTAGGAACTAATAAACTTATCGTTGTGTGGTACCGATGCCTATTGGTACCCAACTGCTCTACTTTGGGAAATTTGATATCTAATTTTTAATCGTGCTTGATTAATTTGTCTACTTGACAAATTAATCACTATCTCTCACTATCCCATTCCGACTTGGTCCTTGACTGGCTAACCAACCAATCAACTGACTAAATACCTCCCGTATGACCATTTAGCCTGTCGGGTTACCGTTACCGATGTAATCGCCCCAAATTTTATACTTAGATCACACCCATCCCTCGGGTGGCACTATTCCGATCTAGGGGTCATTTTCTTACATTTCGAGATTTCTAATTGGGCGGTTCACTAATCTTGTGAACGTCCGTCCTTCTTTCCTGGACCTAGGTCATCGAGGGGGCTCGGGTTTCCATCCCGATCATATATTTACCCCTCGTTTCCTAAAATACCCCTTTGTGCCGTTTTAGAAATTTCGGCAGCATTTCTGTTTAATTTTTGGGTTTCCGGCATTTAGGAAACACCTCAAAACCATCTAACCTATTCTAACCTGCCACGTGCTAAACCAGAAGCCTAATTTTTATGTAAAAGCTCCACTTTTTACGTAAAAATATTCACATTTCCTTACATTCTCTTTTTCGACATTTCATCCCTTTTTCTTACAATTCCTCAAGTCAGCAAACCATAATTCATACATAATTATTTCTAATAATAAATTGAGGAATCAAGGGATCAAAACCACTACCAAAATCGTTCCCGTCGGCGGTCGGACGAACCATTCAGTCTCGACCGCACAATCTTTGAATCGGCGTTCTTCACTTTTGAAACTTTGGTTTGCAATTCTGATGCCGCGGATGTGTCCGGAACGTCAAAAATAGGCCAACGGGCCATTCTTCAATTTTCGGTCTCCAGGTCGCCGTTGACCGGTGTTGACAGGCGTTGACCACAGCGGCGATGGGAATGGCGAACACCATCTTGAAGAGCTCGACGAGAGGAACCCATTGGTGGTGTCAATTTCACCAATCGAGGCTCCTATCACCGGAAATCGACCCTCGAAAAGTCGGCGACAGCGGCGGTGTTGGATCTTCATTTTTCGGCGTTGTTGCCCAAAATTGATTTGGGACTTTTGATCTACGTGTTGTTCTGAGCATTTTGATACCGACCTTGCAACTCAACACCGCCGGAATAGCGAGATTCGACGGCGGCGATGGCGACGGTGACGGCGAACCTTGGGCGGCACGATTCGGCGGCTGTTGACGTGAAATGAAGCCTGGGTTTTGTTCTACTCTTCACCACGAATCCATTGGGACCGGAATCGTGGCATTTGGAGGTCAGACGGCGAAGATATGGTGGTTTGAAAAATTCAGCCACCGGCGGCTTTGGACGGCGCGTGCGGCGTGCTCCGGCGTCGGTTCGGTCGACTCGGCCCACTGTTGGAATCAGCTCGTCGACAGCTTTCCAATGGTGCCAGCGGTGTCAAAAACGGAGGTCGGATTCGACTGATGGTTACTATTCATCCTCGTGTGGTATTGGGGGAGGAAATGGGATTTGGAAAAATTATGGGGGCTATTTTTCAATAGTCCCAAAAATTTCGTCCTTTTATACTAATTTTTTGAAAAATTTTAGGATAGGCTATACTGACTAATTTGGGTGCGCTAATTCCAAATATATCAGTTTTATCTTCATCCGAGGTCGTCTCGACCAGTTTCCCGATACTGCATGGTTCCCGGTCAAAAATTACTTTTTGTGCTCAAATGACTAATTTGAGCATTCTGATTCCAAATATATCAGTTTTATATCAAGAAAAGGTCATCTTGACCAATTTCTTGATACTGTGGTTAGGCCTACACTATGTTGACACTGTGCACGCACAACGAGGCGTTTTCGCTTGAAATTTCAAACACAGTCTCCTTTTACCAATTTGGATGTGCTGATTTCAAATTTATCAGTTTTACATCCATCTGAGGTCTTCTAGACCAGTTTTCGAGATCTATATGACCCCGTCTAAAAAAACGTGTCAGGTGCCTGATTGACTAATTTGGGCGTCCTGAGTCTAAATATATCAGTTTCGGGGGGAGAAAAGGTCATCTTGACCGTTATCCCGATACTGCGTATTTTTAAACAAAATCTACATTTTATGCTCAATTGACCAGATTGAGCCTGCTGACTATTAATATGTCAGTTTTATGCTAGATTAAGGCCGTCTTGGCCACTAACCTAACACTACGTTTCTCACTATTCACTAATCACTATTCACTGTTCACTTTTCACTATCTGACTGACTAATCTGAGTGTTCTGACTTTGATTTTGTCAGTCTATGGGCGAGAAGAGGTCATCTACACCGCTTTTCTCGATACTGTACATCTATTAGGGCAATTATCACTGCTGCGCTCAGATGACCAGTCTGAGCGTACTGATGACTAGCTCATCAGTTCTGTATCATGAAATGGTCGTCTAGATCGGTTTCTTGATATTGCGTGTCTCAACGCATACTCACATAATAGGGTGGACCGATTTCACTGTCGGTTGCCCCTTTCACTGCATGAATAGTAATTAAACGTTACTATTCCCATTTAATTCATTCAACTAAAAAGCACACTGTGTTTATTAACTTAATTACATCATTACATAGCAATTAATTTTCATAATTCATGAGAGTCATTACAGTGGCTCTCGGCTCATTACACAGCGTTCTACACAGACTCTTACGCGTGCGTGTGCATCGCAACACGGACGTGTACATTTCAGACACGGGCATGTACTAGTTGAGACTACTCAACACGGCCATGTCTTTGAAATACCTTCATCTATTTGAGCGATACACAGCCTCTTACACGATCGTGTACTTGACCGTGTTTCTTAAATTTGCACTAAAAGACATTAAATTATGTCCATTTTATTCCTTAATGACTTATTACATTGTAAGTAGGTGCCATAAAAATGGCGGTCATTACATTTGGAGAAGATTTTCTCCCTTATCCATCCATAAAATCCAAAAATTCAAGGCCTTATCCATCCAAAAGAATTCAGCTACTTTAAGGATTTTTCTTTCAAAATTCAAACAGGATTTTAACTTGAATTTTATCTCCTCGTTCCCTCATAAAAATCGATTCCTCTTTGTGTCAAAAACATGACTAGATTCGGTCATTAATGTGTGAGGATAATCAAATTTCAAATAGGATTTTCTTGCTTGAATTTTGTCTCACCCTTATCCGTAAAGAAAACCGAAAAACCCCTAAAGATTATCCTCAAAATTTCGGCCAATCTAGTGAGGAGAGAATCCAAATTCAACTGGGATTAAAACTTGAATTTTTCCCTGCATCCTTATCTACAAAAACCGAAAATATGTTGGAGGATTTTCCTCAACAAAAATTTGGGCATTTTTGTTAGAATTAGGATTCAAAATTCAAGTAGGATTCAAACAAGATTTTCCTCTCTATAATCCAACTCAAATTCGAATTCTAACCCTGTGGAATTATCCACAAAGAATTCAAATTCCACTTAGACTATGATTCAAAATTTGAATTCAAATTTCAAATTTCAAATTTCAAATTTCAAATTCAAATTTCAAATTCAAATTTCAAATTTCAAATTCGAATTCAAATTTCAAATTCAAATTCAAATTTCAAATTTCAAATTCGAATTTCAAATTTAAATTTCAAATTCAAATTTAAAATTCAAAATTTAAATTTCAAATTTCAAAATTCAAATTTCAAATTTCAAAATCCACAAAAAGTTGTATTTCAAATTTTGTTCTCATGGATAATTTTCTACAACTCCAATCCAATCTCAAATAAAATCATGGCAACTTTATTTGGAGTTTGAATAATTGTGTACTCTATTATCCAAAACAAAATATGAATTCAACCGGTGACAATCTTATCCACCATCCTAATCCTATTTCAACACCATCCATGCGTAATCAACTAACCAATAAGCATACACTAATCAATTTGCCAATCGTTATGGAATTATGTGGAGCTAGTGTCCAATGACCTTGTCATGTATGCAAAACCCTCATATGATATCCATGATCAGCCTTAGGTCAAAGTCTGTTTAATCCTACTGATCAGGCTATCTTAAAGTTCCATTATACTAGTGAATAAGAAAATGATTATTCACCATATGTGAATAAGAAGTCATCTGCCTAGCAGACGACCCGAGACCTTATCCATTTTCACATCTAGTATAATGCCTTTAAGAGGATACCTTTAAGTCCTTGGAGCTGAGATTCTGATATCTGTAAACAAACCCTTCATCGTATACAAGTTATGCACCCAACGAACCGGTCTATAAGCTTACTACCTCTGAGACACTTTAGCCATTGCAACATCAAAGTACACAAGTAATATACATGAAGTAGTTCATTTACTCAGGATTAAGGTTATTGCATAATGAACGTCAAAAGCAGATTGATCCACTCATAACAGACTACCTAGATCAATTACGCTTTTGTCCCGGTCTAATATGCCACCACCAGGCAACATATCTGTGATAACCGGGAATTTTAGATTCTCGAATTATGTTAAAAATTGTATGTAAATAACAATAGTAATGAATAAAATGTGAAAAAGTTGTATTTCAATACTGTTATGAATAGTGTAAAATATTCTGGCAGTGTTAAAGTGGGTGAGTTCGGGGATGGAAAATCCTACCGGACATAATTGGGTAAGACGGTTCGAAATCAGAACCGAAAACCCTAGAGAGTGCATTAAAATGTACTAAAACAATAAAAATTTACGGTAGAGAATTCCGATCAAACGGAAGCAAAATAAGACAAACTGACCGCACGAAAGGCGCTGAGAACTCGCCTACGCAATTTTGGTAAAGTTTCGTTCGGATCGGATAACAGTCAAAAATTGACTACGAATTAATTAGAGATTAATATGAATAGTTGATGACATCACTATGATGATTTCATAAAGCAAATTAATTTTTCATCAAATTAGAAAACTTTTGAAAGGTGTATGGTTAGGATTGGTTTGCTTTTTGATCAAAGGCCAAGATCATGCCAAAATTCACTTAGAAAAAAATTAAAAAAATTTAGGGCATTTTGTTGAAAGGCCATTCGGCCATATGGAAAGGGAGAAAGGGAAATTTGATTTTTGACCCCAAAACCTTTACATTTGGTCGTTGAACAATTATGAAATTGTTGGAAAAAAATTACAAAAAGGCCCTTGATTTTTGCCTATAAATAGGCATCAAAAATTTAAGAAAAAAATGGAAAAACATAACTAAACTCTTGCCAAAATTTTCCAGCCAAAAATCGTGGAAGAAAAACCCCTTGAACCAAAAATTTTGTTTTGAATTTCATATCCAATCTAGCTTGAATTTCATCTCCAACACCAAGACAACAACCAAGCAAGGTAAACCTCAAATTTAAAGCATTTTTCTTTACTTTTTTTCATTAAAAACCGTGGGTATGGAGAGTTGAAAAACAATGGAAAAAAATTGTTTAAGTGTTGATTCTATGATTGGTTGATGTTGTGATATTCAAAGCATGAATTAGGATAGAAAAACAATCAAAATTTTGCATGTTTCTATTGAAAAATCCGTGGCTCCTAGGTTGTGAAAACTTCATGAATTTTATTGTTTTAATTTAGTGATAATGTTCATTCAATCATACGATAAGTTAAGCATGAAATGAACTTAAGAAACAAGAAAAATTTGAGGAAGAATTCTTGCTAAAATCGTGGGCATGAATGTGAGGAAATGGGAGGATTTTTAATGTTGATAAAAGTGATAAAAACCCTAGGAAAGAAAGTAAAATTTTCTTTCTATTTTTGGCATAAAATCCGTGGCTATATCTAGGGTTAGAATGTATGTTTTGTTAAGTTTTTGAATGTTAACTTATACATTGAGAAGTATAAGGGTAATGTGGTGTAGTTATGAAAATTTATTAGATATAAAAACCTAGTAAACTAGGGTTAGTTTGGAAAAAAAAAAATATGTGATGTGACTTGTAAATGTTGAATTATATGGAAAGTTTTTATACAAAGTTTGGAAACTTTGTATAAAATAGGCCACTGGTATAGTACGTGGCAGGTACAAAGGTTCTGAGGCGTACCTAACGCCGGGAAATCTTAAAATTTAAGCGGAAATGCTGCCGAAATTTCTAAAATCGGCTAAAGGGCATTTCGGGAAACGAGGGGTAAAAATATTGAACTCGGAAAGGAAACCGAGACCCCTCGGTGAATTATGATTAGAAATGTAAAACCAACCCAAAAGGAATAGTAAACCGACCCTAAATCACTAAAACGCCTAAAACAGGAAAAAATCGATGTTAGGGGTATTTTTGGGAAACGAGGGAAAATTTTAGGCCGGGATAGGAAACCCGAGCCTCTCGAGGTCCGAGGGTCGGGGACGGGATGAATAACGTTTAGTAAGTAGTGAAAGGGGCATTTAAGGCCCCGAAACGCTCGAAAAATGAAAAAACGACCCTAGGTGATGGATGAATAGTAACCGAGGGTCGGGAAAAATGAAGTTGAGATTTTGCGGCAATTTAAGCTGTAAAATGATATGAAAGCTTAGGAAATATTATTTTAAAATTATTAGACTTAGAAAATTTGGAAAAAACAGTAGAATGAAGCCAATTATGGTTCCGAAACCCGTTAGGCGCAAAATGGTTATTTTGACCAAAAATTTCCGAAAGGGCTTGGAAAGAACCCTGAAAGACTTAGAATAACTTAGATAAAATTATAAAACTCAAAATAAGGATTTTAGAGTTAAAATTCTAAGAATTTTAAGAAACACGGGCATGTAGAGGGATGCACGGCCGTGTATAGGAAAAATTTTACAACCCGAGAGGTACACAGGCTTGAACAAGGGCGTGTATCGAGCTGTGTACAGTTACACGGCTGAGGAAGAAAATGACATGGCCGTGTAAAATAGACCGAGAGGTACACGGCCTGGAACACGGGCGTGTTGCAGACCGTGTACCACAAATAAAATTTAAATATGTAAAATTGTTTTGTAAAATAAATATATATTTTAGATGATAAATAAAAAGGGGTATTAACAGACACTATTATGTCTGTAGGAACCCAAAATAAGGATAGAACTGCGGAGGAGTTTCGGGAGTGGACACTAGCGCAGTATTGGTAAGTTCAAACATTTTCATGTCTGCAACATGAAATACTGTGTTAATCTATTCTATACTAGCTGCACACTAGATATAAAATCCTATGACATTTGGGAATTAGTTAGTAATACATATCCCAAATAAAGAAAATAAGTAAGACCTACAGGCAATAGAGGACGGCGACCTTGAGGTGATTTATACAACCACTTGGTCAAAACTATAAATTTAAAGATGGTAAATGAAACCATTAAGGTGTACCGCCCCTCCAACATAGTGGTGGAGGTTTGTTTAAATCCTACGGGGTTATCAGGGCTGTGGAGGACGATGTTCTAAGGTCGCTCCTTAGACCGTCCCAGTCAGCATGCTAATAATCATCGGTACTGCCATAAACAGAGCTCTACATTAGAAATCAAATAGAGAATAAACAATCAATAAAATGATAGAAATCGTAATTGAGTATAACCGAAGCTTACAATAGAGTAAGGTAAATTCGGTTAGGGTATATGAATAGTATTCTGATAGAGTAAAGTGAATAGTAACCAGTTAGGGCAACTGATACTATTCACTGGTCAAAGGTTAACTATACTCTTCATTATGAATAGTACTATTCATGATAAATAGTACTATTCATAGGAGATTGAGTTTTTATTGTCTTTGAATCAGTATGATTCTTATTATGAATGTTTGAACTTACTGAGCCTGTTAGCTCATCAGTTTGTTCATGTTGCAGGTAAGAAACCTGTCCTATAGATACATGGATGGCGGCAGGATGCGAGCGTGTTAAAGGGATAGGGAACTCACCGTGGACATGGTCCTGTCATAGGTTTTCCGCTGAGCTTTTTGAGTAAAGAAAATATGTTTGCAGACAAAGCCTACAATACATATAAATATTATATTTGTATCAAATATGTTTTATTTATTTTAGACAAGGAAAAACCAGTATTATATTTTACATCGCTTTCTTACTTAATATTCATAAGAAAAAGTATGTATTAAAGCAAAAAAATTTTGGGGCGAAATTTTAGGCCCTTGTGTTTAAGAAGTTTTAGTAAAAGAGTTTAAAACTGACAACTCGGATTCAACACCCGAACGGTCTTGGTCGGCCATAGAGTCCATTCATGACGGTTACGAGTGGTTGGAATCTGGGGATGTCACAGGTTGGTATCAGAGCGGTTGACAATATCCCTATTGACACGAAGCGCGGTCTGCTCGTCAATCCAAGTAAGTTAGCTTCTTCAGGATTAATTAATTTTCATTTATTCGAAGTTATATATTTTGTAGGAGTTAAGATGACTAGACCACCATATGTGAAACCTCATCCATACCGACCTAGAGGACCGATTCGGGTATGGACTAGGCCCGTGATCAGACCGTCTATGATGAGATGGGAGATGCAGCAACCACCTATACCTGAACCACTAGCGCCGAGGATCGTAGCGCCAGCATCGTACATGCATTTAGAGGCAGTCATCCACCATCATTCGAGGGAGGTCAACAGGGGATCTCTACGAGAGACTGGCTACACGATATTGAGGTCATCATGCGCCAGTGCGATATCGATCAGGATTGCTGGGTTCTGATGGCCATTGACACCTTCCGTGAGGATGCACGGCTGTATTGGGAATATTGCGATCAGGAGATGATGCTAGCGATGGATTAGGTTGAGTTTCGCCAAGTCATGTTGGAGCAGTTCCCACAAAAGAGCTCGACACCAGTTGCAGGCCCTCTAGAGAGTAGGACAGTGCCACCACCACCAGCCATGCCTAGATATACGGATATCAGAGATTTTGTTCTGAAGGCAGAGAGGCAGCAGATGATGTTTAGCGACACTGTATTCTCATATGCAGTCCGATTCCAATATAGCATCGTGAGGGCGTGTCCTCTAACCAATATCACAAATGTTAACTTTTGTGATATTTTTTGGAAGGGACTCACCCTAGATTTACGACAGAGAGTAACCCCTCTATACCCTGCTACTTTACGTGAGTTTATTATTGATGTAGCTATGGTAGAGGAGGAAATGATGATGGAGCGCATGGTGTGCAAGAGGCGAGAGCAGTTACTACAAGAAGCCATGTTAGATCGCCTATACGGATCCGGGCCGATGGTAAATGATCATGAGGCAGGTCCGTCAAGACAACCAGAGGGAGTAGACCCAGCTGAAGGTTCAACGCCGACTGAGGCCGGAAACAGAACAGACAATGAAGAAATGGATCCAATCGAGTTTTTGGCAATCCCAGAGGAACCTCAGCCAGAAGATTAGTAGTAGAAATACCTGTATTGTATAAGTATGTATATATATAACTGTATATGTGTATATATGATAATGTTGAAAGGCTATTTTGGGGAAAGCCTTCAAACTAATGTACTTTTGAAGTGAAAAGAAATGATAACCATATTTTGATATATGCAATGTGTGAAATATTAAAATTATGTGATGATTAAAATTATTTGAACATATATTATAAAAATATGATTGTGAAAAACCTAATGATTGACTGTTATGCGATTTTAGGAATAGGATAAGATGGTGAACCCAAGAAATCTACGGAATATGCGAGGACGTCCTGTGCTATCAGAAAGAGTGGACGAGCTAGAAGCTCAAATGAGGGAAAATGCTGAGTTAAGACAAAGACTAGGGCAAATGGAGCAGAGACAGGGACAGGAAGAAGACCAAGCTCCTCAGATGGCTGTACCAGAACCGGAAGTACCTCCAGCAGCACAAGAAGAAGTGGTACAACCCCAACCACAACCCAGGAACAATAACGAGACATTGTATGAAAGATTCTGACGCATGAGGCCACCAGAGTTTGAGGGCTCCATAAACCCTCTGGATGCTGAGGAATAGTTGTCTTCACTCCATACGATATTGGAGTTTATGGAGTTGAATGACCAAGAAAGGATTCTGTGTGCGTCCTTTGTCCTAAAAAGGGATGCAAGGTTCTTGTGGGAGTCGGTTAAGCTAAGAAGAAACATGTATACCATGTCCTGGTTGGATTTTCTGGAAGAATTCAATCAGAAGTATTATAATCTGGCACTATTGTGACCACAACAAAGAGAGTTCGCAGAGCTAAAACAAGGGGACATGACTGTGATAGAAGTCTGTAATAAGTTTGATCAGTTATCCAGACTTTGCCCCTACACTGTCACCACTGAGAGGGAGAAAATCCAGAAGATGCTAAGGATGTTTCGTCCCGAGATTTCAGCATTGGTGGACAGTGGGTTAACGCCACCTGACACCGTTTCTGATTGTGTTAGCCGTGCGTTAAGGGCAGAGTATTATCTGATTAAACAAAAGGAAGAAAGAGAGAAGGTCTGGGATGCAAAGAAAAAGGAGAAGATCTTGACTAAAGCCATACAAGCTGGACCTCAAACTGGACCAAGCAGCAAATAAAGTTTGATTGTCAAGGCTGGACAGCCCGGCACTTCAGGCCAGCAGTCTTAGGGAAAGAGAAAAGCGAATAATCCCGGGAACCAGAACCAGCAAAGGAGAACAAACAATAATGCTAGTCCTATGGTTCGAAACTGTGTAAGCTATGGGAAAAGACATTTAGAACGATGCAGACTAGCCCCAAACGCCTGTTTTTAGTGTGGGAAGGACGGTCACTTCGCCAAAAATTGCCCAGAAAATAGGCAGAATGTGCAAAGTTCATCGCAGACACGACAACATCCACAGGCACATGCACTATAGGTCAAAGCTGAAGGGTCATCCCATTCTGAGAGGCCGGAAAGACCAGAACGCTTGCCTCGAACAGATGCAAGAATTATGGTCTACACGTAGGAGGAAGTAGAAGCGGGAACGTCAAATGTAGTGACAGGTCAGCTTTCTATCGCTAAAAATTTGGCGTCTGTTTTATTTGATTGTGGAGCTACGCACTCTTTCATTTCACACCAATTTACGAATAGGATAGGATACCCTCAAGACCACATGGGTATGACATTTAAAACTGTATTACCCTCGGGGGAAGTCCTGATGTCCAATTACTAGTTACCACATGTGCCAATAATTGTGGCAAATAGGGAGTTATTTGCAGAATTGATTGTAATGGAGCTCGCCGACTATGATGTGATACTGGGAATGGGTTTCCTAGGGAAGTATCGAGCTACGATCGATTGCCGGAAACGGATGATAAGGTTTCAACCTGATGAAGAAGAAGGATTCGAGTATCTCGACACGCACAAAGATCACAGAAGACAATGATAAACTCGAGGGAAGCTAAAAGGATGATGTCTAGCGGCTGTACCATACTTAGCATGTGTTCTAGACGTGACAAAAGAACCGAAGCTCCAACCTCAAGACGTTCCTATTGTAAAGGAATTCATTGATGTTTTTCTAGAAGAATTACCAGGACTGCCACCTGAACGAGAAATTTCTTTCGAGATCGAGTTGATGCCAGGAACTGCACCAATCTCAAAGGCACCATATAGGATGGCACCGGCAGAGTTAAAGGAATTACAGGAGCAGCTGAAGGAACTTCTTGACAAAGGATTCATATGCCCAAGCTATTCCCCATGGGGAGCTCCAGTGCTGTTTGTTAAGAAGAAAGATGGCTTATTCCAGATGTGTATTGATTATCGGGAACTCAACAAGGTTACCATCAAGAATAGGTACCCGCTACCTAGGATTAATGACCTGTTCGATCAACTCACAGGTACAGCCGTCTTCTCCAAGATTGATCTGCGATCAGGATATCATCAATTGAGGATCGAGGAGAGTGATATCCACAAGACCGCATTTCGAACCCGTTACGGTCATTACGAATTTCTGGTAATGCCGTTTGGGTTAACAAATGTGCCAGCAGCTTTTATGGATCTGATGAATCGAGTCTTTAAGGAATATTTAGATAAGTTTGTTATTGTATTCATCGATGACATTCTTATATATTCAAAGACTCGAAAGGAGCACGAAGAGCATTTGAAGATTGTTCTGCAAACAATAAGAGAACATCAACTCTATGCCAAGTTCTCTAAATGTTAATTTTGGCTGAATAGAGTACATTTTCTTGGACACGTGGTTTCCAAAGAAGGAATCACTGTGGATCCTGCTAAAGTGGAGGCGATCAACGAGTGGCCTGTACCTAAGAGCGTGACTGAAATATGAAGTTTCTTAGGTTTGGCCGGCTATTATAGAAGATTCGTTGAAGGATTTGCACGACTTGCCGCTCCTATTACAGCTCTTACGCGCAAGAAAAGGAAATATGAATGGATTGAGCAGTGCGAGAAAAGTTTCCAAGAACTGAAGAAACGACTCACGAGTGCGCCAATACTTACACTTCCGATGGAAGGAGAAATATTCGTGATATACAGCGATGCTTCAAAAATGGGATTAGGAGCTGTCCTGATGCAAGGCGATAAGGTGATTGCCTATGCCTGGCGTCAATTAAAGGACCATGAGAAAAATTATCCCACACACGATCTGGAGCTTGCCGCAGTAGTGTTCGCATTAAAGATTTGGCGTCACTATTTATATGGAGCTCAGTGTTAGATTTATACAGACCATCAGAGTCTGAAATATTTCTTCACACAAAAGGAGCTAAAAATGCGGCAAAGGCGATGGCTGGAGCTGGTAAAGGACTATGATTGCAAAATCCTCTATCACCCAGGAAAGGCCAATCGAGTTGCAGATGCGTTAAGTAGGAAATCTACTGTTCCACAGCAACTACCAATTAAAAAGCTCCCCAGGCCATTACAGCGGGAAATCAACATGTTGGAGATGGAGCTGATAACGGGAAAGCTAACTACAATACAACTGGAGTCAACATTGTATAAGGACATCAGAGAAGCTCAAAAGAAAGATCCGACACTAGCAAGCCCGCAAGGAGAAGCATCTGAGGATGGATTAATCCTACATTAAGGAAGAATTCAAGTTCCAAATGATGAAAGATTATGGAAGCAGATTATGGCTAAAGCCCATAAAACACCCTACTCAATACATCCCGGAGTCAGCAAGATGTTCCAGTATCTAAAGCTACAATTCTGGTGGAAAGGGATGAAGAAGGACATAGCGGAATTTGTAAGCAAGTGCATGACGTGTCAGAAGGTTAAGACTGAGCATCGTTATCCAGGTTGGAAAGTAGAGCCATTAGAAATTCCGGAATGGAAGTGGGAGCATATCACGATGGACTTTGTGATGGGACTACCAAAGACCCGAGAAGGCTATGATGCCATCTGGGTTATTGCAGATAGACTAACAAAAACGGCAAGGTTTATCGCAGTAAAGATGACCTTCTCGTTGGAAAGGTTGGCAGACTTGTATGTTAACCATATAGTCAGACTACATGGAGTTCCTAAATCCATTGTGTCAGATCGTGATCCAGGATTTACTTCAAACTTCTGGACATGCATACAAGAGGCGATGGGAACAGAAGTACGACTGAGCACAGCATTTCATCCGCAAACAGACGGGCAATCTGAGCGAACCATTCAGACTCTTGAAGATATGCTGCGTGCATATACAATAGATTTTCCAGGGAGCTAGAACGAGAAACTTCCATTGGTAGAATTTTCATATAACAACAGCTACCACGCTTCGATAGATATGGCACCTTATGAAGCCTTGTATGGAAGGAAGTGTAGATCACCAGTTCACTGGTATGACCTACAAGAGAAATGACTGCATAAGACTGATTTCGTCTAAGAAACGGTGGATGCAGTTACAAAAATATAGCAGCGGATGAAAACAGCCCAAAGCCGATAGAAAAGCTATGCGGACAAAAGACGAAGATTTCTGGAGTTCAATAAAGGGGATTTTGTATTCTTAAGAGTCTCCCAGATGAAAGGGATCATACGATTCGGGAAGAAGGGAAAGTTAAGTCCAAGATATATTGGACCATACGAGATCATCGAACGCATTGGTAAGGTCGCCTATAGATTGGAATTACCTCCAGAAATGTTGGCAGTACATAATGTGTTTCATGTGTCGATGTTACGAAAGTACATATCGGATCCATCCCACGTGCTGAAACATGAGCCAATCCAGATTCAGGAAGATCTAACTTACGAGGAGAGACCTGTTCAAATACTGGCACGCGAAAATAAAGTCTTGAGGAATAAAACGATCCCATTAGTCAAAGTGCTTGGAAAAATCAAAACATTGAAGAGGCTACATGGGAACGTGAGGACGAAATGAAGAACTTGTACCCCTACTTGTTCTAAATTTTCGAGGACGAAAATTTTATAAGGAGGGGTGAATGTGATAACCGGGAATTTTAGATTCTCGAATTATGTTAAAAATTGTATGTAAATAACATTAGTAATGAATAAAATGTGAAAAAGTTGTATTTCAATACTGTTATGAATAGTGTAAAATATTCTGGCAGTGTTAAAGTGGGTGAGTTCGGGGATGGAAAATCCTACCGGACATAATTGGGTAAGACGGTTCGAAATCAGAACCGAAAACCCTAAAGAGTGCATTAAAATGTACTAAAACAATAAAAATTTACGGTAGAGAATTCTGATCAAACGGAAGCAAAATAAGACAAACTGACCGCACGAGAGGCGCTGAGAACTCGCCTACGCGATTTCGATAAAGTTCCGTTCGGATCGGATAACAGTCAAAAATTGACTACGAATTAATTAGAGATTAATATGAATAGTTGATGACATCACTATGATGATGTCATAAAGCAAATTAATTTTTCATCAAATTAGAAAACTTTTGAAAGGTGTATGGTTAAGATTGGTCTGCTTTTTGATCAAAGGCCAAGATCATGCCAAAATTCACTTAGAAAAAAATTAAAAAAATTTAGGGCATTTTGTTGAAAGGCCATTTAGCCATGTGGAAAGGGAGAAAGGGAAATTTGATTTTTAACCCCAAAACCTTTACATTTTGGTCCTTGAACAATTATGAAATTGTTGGAAAAAAATTACAAAAAGGCCCTTGATTTTTGCCTATAAATAGGCATCAAAAATTTAAGAAAAAAATGGAAAAACATAACTAAACTCTTGCCAAAATTTTCCAGCCAAAAACCGTGGAAGAAAAACCCCTTGAACCAAAAATTTTGTTTTGAATTTCATATCCAATCTAGCTTGAATTTCATCTCCAACACCAAGACAACAACCAAGCAAGGTAAACCTCAAATTTAAAGCATTTTTCTTTACTTTTTTTCATTAAAAACCGTGGGTATGGAGAGTTGAAAAACAATGGAAAAAAATTGTTTAAGTGTTGATTCTATGATTGGTTGATGTTGTGATATTCAAAGCATGAATTAGGATAGAAAAACAATCAAAATTTTGCATGTTTCTATTAAAAAATCCGTGGCTCCTAGGTTGTGAAAACTTCATGAATTTTATTGTTTTAATTTAGTGATAATGTTCATTCAATCATATGATAAGTTAAGCATGAAATGAACTTAAGAAACAAGAAAAATTTGAGGAAGAATTCTTGCTAAAACCGTGGGCATGAATGTAAGGAAATGGGAGGATTTTAATGTTGATAAAAGTGATAAAACCCTAGGAAAGAAAGTAAAATTTTCTTTCTATTTTTGGCATAAAATCCGTGGCTATATCTAGGGTTAGAATGTATGTTTTGTTAAGTTTTTGAATGTTAACTTATACATTGAGAAGTATAAGGGTAATGTGGTGTGGTGATGAAAATTTATTAGATATAAAAACCTAGTAAACTAGGGTTAGTTTGGAAAAAAAAAATAAATATGTGATGTGACTTGTAAATGTTGAATTATATGGAAATTTTTTATACAAAATTTGGAAACTTTGTATAAAATACGCCACTGGTATAGTACGTGGCAGGTACAAAGGTTCTGAGGCGTACCTAACGTCGGGAAACCTTAAAATTTAAGTGGAAATGCTGACGAAATTTCTAAAATCGGCTAAAGGGCATTTCGGGAAACGAGGGGTAAAAATATTGAACTCGAAAAGGAAACCGAGACCCCTCGGTGAATTATGATTAGAAATGGAAAACCAACCCAAAAGGAATAGTAAACCGACCCTAAATCACTAAAACGCCTAAAACAGGAAAAATATCGATGTTAGGGGTATTTTTGGGAAACGAGGGAAAATTTTAGGCCGGGATAGGAAACCCGAGCCTCTTGAGGTCCGAGGGTCGGGGACGGGATGAATAACGTTTAGTAAGTAGTGAAAGGGCCATTTGAGGCCCCGAAACGCTCGAAAAATGATAAAACGACCCTAGGTGATGGATGAATAGTAACCGAGGGTCGGGAAAAATAAAGTTGAGATTTTGCGGCAATTTAAGCTGTAAAATGATACGAAAGCTTAGGAAATGTAATTTTAAAATTATTAGACTTAGAAAATTTGGAAAAAACAATAGAATGAAGCCAATTATGGTTCCGAAACCCGTTAGGGGCAAAATGGTCATTTTGACCAAAAATTTCTGAAAGGGCTCGGAAAGAACCCTAAAAGACCTAAAATAACTTAGATAAAATTATAAAACTCAAAATAAGGATTTTAGAGTTAAAATTCTAAGAATTTTAAGAAACACGAGCGTGTAGAGGGATACACGGCCGTGTATAGGAAAAATTTTACAACCCGAGAGATACACGGGCTTGAAAACGGGCGCGTATCGAGCCGTGTACAATTACACGGCTGAGGAAGAAAATAACATGGCCATTTAAAATAGACCCGAGAGGTACGCGGCCTGGAACACGGGCGTGTTGCAGACCGTGTACCACAAATAAAATTTAAATATGTATAATTGTTATGTAAAATAAATATATATTTTAGATGATAAATAAAAAGGGGTATTAACAGACACTATTATGTCTGTAGGAACCCAAAATAAGGATAGAACTGCGGAGGAGTTCCGGGAGTGGACACTAGTGCAGTATTTGTAAGTTCAAGCATTTTCATGTCTGCAACATGAAATACTGTGTTAATCTATTCTATACTAGCTGCACACTATATATAAAATCCTATGACATTTGAGAATTAGTTAGTAATACATATCCCAAATAAAGAAAATAAGTAAGACCTACGGGCAATAGAGGATGGCGACCTTCAGGTGATTTATGCAACCACTTGGTCAAAACTATAAATTTAAAGATGGTAAATGAAACCATTAAGGCGTACCGCCCCTCCAACATAGTTGTGGAGGTTTGTTTAAATCCTACGGGGTTATCAGGGCTGTGGAGGATGATGTTCTACGGTCGCTCCTTAGACCCTCCCAGTCAGCGTGCTAATAATTATCGGTACTGCCATAAACAGAGCTCTATATTAGAAATCAAGTAGAGAATAAACAATCAATAAAATGATGGAAATCATAATTGAGTATAACCGAAGCTTACAATAGAGTAAGGAAAATCATTTAGGGTATATGAATAGTATTCTGATAGAGTAAAGTGAATAGTAACCAGTTAGGGTAACTGGTACTATTCACCGGTCAAAGGTCAACTATACTATTCATGGTGAATAGTACTATTCATAGGAGATTGATTTTTTCTTGTCTTTGAATCAGTATGATTCTTATTATGAATGTTTGAACTTACTGAGCCTGTTAGCTCATCAGTTTGTTCATGTTACAGGTAAGAAACCTGTCCTATAGATACATGGATGGCAGCAGGATGCGAGTGTGTTAAAGGGATAGGGAACTCACCGTGGACATGGTCCTGTCATAGGTTTTCCGCTGAGCTTTTTGAGTAAAGAAAATATGTTTGCAGACAAAGCCTACAATACATATAAATATCATATTTGTGTCAAATATGTTGTATTTATTTCAGACAAGGAAAAACCAGTATTATATTTTACATCGCTTTCTTTCTTAATATTCATAAGAAAAAGTATGTATTAAAGAAAAAAAAATTTTGGGGCGAAATTTTAGGCCCTTGTGCTTAAGAAGTTTTAGTAAAAGAGTTTAAAACTGACGACTCGAATTCAACACCCGAACGATCTTGGTCGGCCATAGAGTCGATTCATGACGGTTGCGAGTGGTTGGAATCTGGGGATGTCACAGGTTGGTATCAGAGCAGTTGACAATATCTCTATTGACACGAAGTGTGGTCTGCTCGTCAATCCACGTAAGTTAGCTTCTTTAAGATTAATTAATTTTCATTTATTCGAAGTTATATATTTTGTAGGAGTTAAGATGACTAGACCACCATATGTGAAACCTCATCCATACCGACCTAGAGGACCGATTCGGGTATGGACTAGGCCCGTGATCAGACCGTCTATGATGAGATGGGAGATGCAGCAACCACCTGTACCTGAACCACTAGCGCCGAGGATCGTAGCGCCAGCACCAGTACAGGCACCACCCCCGCGATCAATAGTAAACCCTCCTGTGGCAATAGATATTCCAGTAGTGGGAGATCGGGCCGTATAGGGGCTAGAGTATCTGTACAAGCCGTACACGCATTTAGAGGCAGTCATCCACCATCATTCGAGGGAGGTCAACAGGGGATCTCTACGAGACACTGGCTACACGATATTGAGGTCATCATGCACCAGTGCGATATCGATCAGGATTACTGGGTTCTGATGGCCATTGGCAACTTCCGTGAGGATGCACGGCTGTATTGGGAATATTGCGATCAGGAGATGCTGCTAGCGATGGATTGGGTTGAGTTTCGCCAAGTCATGTTGGAGCAGTTCCCACAAAAGAGCTCGACACCAGTTGCAGGCCCTCCAGAGAGTAGGACAGTGCCACTACCACCAGCCATGCCTAGATACGCGGATATCAGAGTTTTTGTTCTGAAGGTAGAGAGGCAGCAGATGATGTTGAGTGACACCGTATTCTCGCGTGCAGTCCGATTCTAAGATAGCATCGTAAGGACGTGTCCTCTAGCTAATATCACAAATGATAACTTTTGTGATATATTTTGGAAGGGACTCACCCTAGACTTACGACAGAGAGTAACCCCTCTATACCCTGCTATTATACGCGAGTTTATTATTGATGTAGCTAAAGTAGAGGAGGAAATGATGATGGAGCGCATGGTGCGCGAGAGGTGAGAGCAGTTACTACAAGAAGCAATGGTAGACCACTTATATGGATCCAGGCTGATGGCAAATGATCATGAGGCAGGTCCGTCAAGACAACCAGAGGGAGTAGACCCAGCTGAAGGTTCAATGCCGACTGAGGTCGGAAACGGAACAGACAATGAAGAAATGGATCCAATCGAGTTTTTGGCAATCCCAGAGGAACCTCAGCCAGAAGATTAGTAGTAGAAATACCTGTATTGTATAAGTATGTATATATATAACTGTATATGTGTATATATGACAATGTTGAAAGGCTATTTTGGGGAAAGCCTTCAAACTAATGTACTTTTGAAGTGAAACGAAATGATAACCATATTTTGATACATGCAATGTGTGAAATATTAAAATTATGTGATGATTAAAATTATTTGAACATATATTATAAAAATATGATTGTGAAAAACCTATTGATTGACACTTATGCGATTTTAGGAATAGGATAAGATGGTGAACCCAAGAAATCTACGGACTATGCGAGGACGTCCTGTGCTATCAGAAAGAGTGGACGAGCTAGAAGCCTTGATAGAAGCTCAAATGAGGGAAAATGCTGAGTTAAGACAAATACTAGAGCAAATGGAGCAGAGACAGGGACAGGAAGAAGACCAAGCTCCTCAGATGGCTGTACCAGAACCGAATGTACCTCCTGTGGCACAAGAAGAAGTGGTACAACCCCAACCAGAACCCAGGAACAATATCGAGCCATTGTATGAAAGATTCTGATGCATGAGGCCACCAGAGTTTGAGGGCTCCACAAACCCTCTGGATGCTGAGGAATGGTTGTCTTCACTCCATACGATATTATAGTTTATGGAGTTGAATGACCAAGAAAGGATTCTGTGTGCGTCCTTTGTCCTAAAAAGGGATGCAAGGTTCTGGTGGGAGTTGGTTAAGCTAAGAAGAAACATGTATACCATGTCCTAGTTGGATTTTCTGGAAGAATACAATCAGAAGTATTATAATCTGGCACTATTGCGACCACAACAAAGAGAGTTCGCAGAGCTAAAATAAGGGGACATGAGTGTGATAGAAGTCTGTAATAAGTTTGATCAGTTATCCAGACTTTACCCCTACACTGTCACCACTAAGAGGGAGAAAATCCAGAAGATGCTAGGGATGTTTCGTCCTGAGATTTCAGCATTGGTGGACAGTGGGTTAACGCCGCCTGACACCATTTCTGATTGTGTTAGCCGTGCGTTAAGGGCAGAGTATTATCTGATTAGACAAAAGGAAGAAAGAGAGAAGGTCTGGGATGCATAGAAAAAGGGGAATATCTTGACTAAAGCCATACAAGCTGGATCTCAAACTGGACAAAGCAGCAAACAAAGTTTGATTGTCAAGGCTGGACAGCCCGGCACTTCAGGCCAGCAGTCTCAGGGAAAGAGAAAAGTGAATAATCCTGGGAACTGGAACCAGCAAAGGAGAACAAACAATAATGCTAGTCCTATGGTTCGAAACTGTCTAAGCTGTGGGAAAAGACATTCAGAACGATGCAGACTGGCCCCAAACGCCTGTTTTCAGTGTGGGAAGGACGGTCACTTCACCAAAAATTGCCCAGAAAATAGGCAGAATGTCCAAAGTTCATCACAGACACAACAACGTCTATAGGCACATGCACTACAGGTCAAAGCTGAAGGGTCATCCCATTCTGAGAGGCCGAAAAGACCAGAACGCTTGCCTCGAACAGATGCAAGAATTATGGTCTACACGAAGGAGGAAGCAGAAGCGGGAACGTCAAATGTAGTGACAGGTCAACTTTCTGTCGCTAATAATTTGGCGTCTGTTTTATTTGACTGTGGAGCTACGCACTCTTTCATTTCACACCAATTTGCGAGTAGGATAGGATACCCTCAAGACCACATGTGTATGACATTTAAAACTGCATTACCCTCCGGGGAAGTCCTGATGTCCAATTACTGGTTACCACATGTGCCAATAATTGTGGCAAATAGGGAGTTATTTGCAGAATTGATTGTGATGGAACTCGCCGACTATGATGTGATACTAGGAATGGATTTCCTAGGGAAGTATCGAGCTACGATCGATTACCGGAAACGGATGATAAGGTTTCAACCTGATGAAGAAGAAGGATTCGAGTATCTCAACACGTCACAAAGATCACAGAAGATAATGATAAACTCGATGGAAGCTAAAAGGATGATGTCTAACGGCTGTACTGCATACTTAGCATGTGTTCTAGACGTGACAAAAGAACCGAAGCTCCAACCTCAAGACGTTCCTATTGTAAAGGAATTCATTGATGTTTTTCTAGAAGAATTACCAGGACTGCCACCTGAACGAGAAATTTCTTTCGAGATCGAGTTGATGCCAGGAACTGCACCAATCTCAAAGGCACCATATAGGATGGCACCGACAGAGTTAAAGGAATTACAGGAGCAGTTGAAGGAACTTCTTGACAAAGGATTCATACGCCCAAGCTATTCCCCATGGGGAGCTCCAGTGCTATTTGTTAAGAAGAAAGATGGCTCATTCCGGATGTGTATTGATTATCGGGAACTGAACAAGGTTACCATCAAGAATAGGTACCCGCTACCTAGGATTGATGACCTGTTCGATCAACTCATAGGTACAGCCGTCTTCTCCAAGATTGATCTGTGATCAGGATATGATCAATTGAGGATCGAGGAGAGTGATATCCACAAGACCGCATTTCGAACCCGTTACGGTCATTACGAATTTCTGGTAATGCCGTTTGGGTTAACAAATGTGCCAGTAGCTTTTATGTATCTGATGAATCGAGTCTTTAAGGAATATTTAGATAAGTTTGTCATTGTGTTCATCGATGACATTCTTATATATTCAAAGACTCGAAAGGAGCACGAAAAGCATTTGAAGATTGTTCTGCAAACAATAAGAGAACATCAACTCTATGCCAAGTTCTCTAAATGTGAATTTTGGCTGAATAGAGTACATTTTCTTGGACACGTGGTTTCCAAAAAAGGAATCGCTGTGGATCCTGCTAAAGTGGAGGTGATCAACGAGTGGCCTGTACCTAAGAGTGTGACTGAAATACGAAGTTTCTTAGGTTTGGCCGGCTATTATAGAAGATTCGTTGAAGGATTTACATGACTTGCCGCTCCGATTATAGCTCTTACGCGCAAGAAAAGGAAATATGAATGGACTGAGCAGTGCGAGAAAAGTTTCCAAGAACTGAAGAAACGACTCACGAGTGCGCCAATACTTACACTTCCGATGGAAGGAGAAATATTCGTGATATACAGCGATTCTTCAAAAATGGGATTAGGATCTGTCCTGATGCAAGGCGATAAGGTGATTGCCTATGCCTGGCGTCAATTAAAGGAACATGAGAAAAATTATCCCACACACGATCTGGAGCTTGCCGCAGTAGTGTTCGCATTGAAGATTTGGCGTCACTATTTATATGGAGCTCAGTGTCAGATTTATACAGACCATCAGAGTCTGAAATATTTCTTCACACAAATGGAACTAAATATGTGGCAAAGGCGATGGCTGGAGCTGGTAAAGGACTATGATTGCGAAATCCTTTATCACCCAGGAAAGGCCAATCGAGTTGTAGATGCGTTAAGTAGGAAATCTATTGTTCCACAGCAACTACCAATTAAAAAGCTCCCCAGGCCATTACAGCAGGAAATCAACATGTTGGAGATGGAGCTGATAACGGGAAGGCTAGCTGCAATACAACTGGAGTTAACATTGTATAAGGACATCAGAGAAGCTCAAAAGAAAGATCCGACACTAGCAAGCCCGCAAGGAGAAGCATCTGAGGATGGATTAATCCTACATCAAGGAAGAATTCAAGTTCCAGATGATGAAAGATTAAGGAAGCAGATTATGGCTAAAGCCCATAAAACACCCTACTCAATACATCCCAGAGTCAGCAAGATGTTCCAGGATCTGAAGCTAGTAGATGTGCCATGTTATACATCCCCATCGCCTCTACATGCCTCTCAAAGCTTCTAGCCACAAAATCTTAGTAAAAGGATCGGCAATGTTGTCCTCGGATACGATCTTACATACATTTACTTATCCTGTCTCCATGTGCCCTCTAATAATGTGATACCTCTGATCTATGTGCTTGGTCCTCTTATGGTGTCGAGATTGCCTTGTGTTGGCAATAGCCCCATTATTATCACAGTAAAGTGTGATAGGCTTGTCAACACCCGGAATGACCTCAAGGTCTCTAAAGAACTTACGGAGCTAAACCGCTTCTTTAGATGCCTTAGCCGTAGCCGCATACTCAGCCTCTATCGTAGAGTTAGCTGTGCAACCCTGCTTCATGCTCCTCCACATAATGGCACTTCCTCCGAGCAAGAACACTGATCCTGATGTCGATTTCCTGGAATCCTTGCAAGTCTAGAAGTTTGACTCCGTGTATCCTATGGGTGTTATGTCCCCTCCAGAATGCAACAGCATATAATCCCTCATTCTCTTAAGATACTTGAGTATATACTTTACTGCTTGCGAGTGCTTGGTTCCAGGATTCGCTTGATATCGACTCACCATACCTACTGCAAAACATATGTCCAGGCAAGTGCAAAGCATAGCGCACATAAGGCTACCCACAGCGGATGCATAAGGGACCTTACTCATACGCTCTCTTTCTTCCGATGTCTTAGGACAGTCATCCAATGAAAGAGTTAGACCAGCAATGGAAGGTTGTGAACCTTTCTTTGCCTCTTGCATTGCATATTTGTTAATTATTTTATCTATGTATGAAGCCTGGGATAAGGCTATCATTTTTTTTCTTTCAATCTATAAAGAGACGAATGCCTAGAACATAATTAGCTTCTCTCAAGTCTTTCATGTCAAACTGTTGGTACAACCAAAGCTTGACTGATGATAAGTTCCCTACATCATTCCCAATGAGCAGTATATCATCGACATAGAGTACTAGAAAGACCACTTTACCATCCTTAATATGTTTATAAACATAGGGTTCATCAATGTTCTGCTCAAAACCAAATGTCTTGATCACTTGATCAAATCTCTAGTTCCATGAGCAGGATGCTTGCTTTAATCCATAAATAGATCTAAGCAACTTGCAGACTTTTCTTTCTTGGCCTTTTGCCATGAATCCTTCGGGCTGTATCATGTAGATACATTCCTCAAGATGGCCATTCAAGAATGGTGTCTTGACGTCCATTTGCCAGATCTAGTAATCGAGAGCCACAGCAATGGACAGAAGAATACGGATAGACTTCAGCATAGCAATAGGTGAAAAGGTTTCATCGCAATCGATTCCAGCCTTTTGTGTGTACCCCTTTGCAACTAGTCTAGCTTTGAAAGTTTCTACTCTCCCTTCCACATCCTTCTTTCTTTTGTAGACCCACTTCCATCCAATGGGTTTATCCTATCTAGTAGATCTACAAGTTCCCAAACAGAGTTGGATTTCATAGAATCCATCTCATTGTTCATGGCTTGTTTCCAAGATTTAGAACCCACATCATTTATAGCTTCATCATAGGTGACCGGATCATCCTCATGCTCATGTGCCCTGACTTGGTATACCTCAGCATCATACATGAAGAAATTAGGCTTCTTCGAAACCCTCCCACTACGACAAGGCACCTGAAATTATTGATCGTTTGCAGGTCTTTCACCGGAACTCGGACTTGCATCCAAGACCTATGGAGTAGTTCTTTCACCCGATAACTCCTCTAGCACCACTTTGCTTCGAGGCATAAAGTCATTCACTTTCCTCCAAGAATGTCGCATGAGTTGAAATAATGACTTTTCGTTCCTTCGAGTCATAGAATAGACCTCCTTTAGTTCTCTTTGAATACCCTACAAATATGCACAATTCTGATCTTGGTTCCAACTTCTTCGCATCCCTATCCAGTACATGTGCCGGGCACCCCCATATTCTCATATGTCCAAGGGAGGGCATTCTGCCACGCTACAATTCATACGGAGTCCTGGGTATTGACTTGCTTGGAACCTGGTTCAGAATATAGCATATTGTTTGTAATGCATATCCCCAAAATGATAACGGAAGCATTGAATAACTCATCATGAACCATACCATATCCAATAAGGTCCTGTTTCTCCTTTCGGCTCCACCATTCTGTTGTGGAGTACCAGGTGTAGTCAATTGAGATAATATCCCATTCTCTATAAGATGTCCCAGAAATTCATCGGAGAGGTATTCGCCAACTCGATCAGATCGAAGCGTCATTATGGATTTACCCAATTGCTTGTCCATTTCCGCACGATACTCTTTGAACTTATCAAAGGTTTCACTCTTGTGGTGCAGCAAGTACACATATCCATACCTAGAGTAATCATCTATAAAGAAGACATAATACTCGAACCCTCCTCGTGCTGTGACGTTCATGGGGCCACATACGTCAGTGAGCACAATTTCTAAGAGTTCCTGAGCCCTGGTACCTTTAATTCCAAAAGACCTCTTAGTCATCTTACCCTCAAGACAAAACTCACATTGAGGAGGACGTACCTCCTCTAGAGATTCTAGAGGATCGTCCTTAACCAACCTTTGAATCCTATCCTGATTAATATGACCAAGTCTTAAATGCCAAAGATACGCCTTGTTAGAGTGAGAAAATTTAAACCTTTTAGAGTTATCTATTAATTCGATGTCAAGCAATGAGTACATCTTTGGTTTGATCAAATGCAGGTTTCCATCCATCCATCTAAAACAGATAAAAGACTTATTTTTATGAATATCAACTCTTTTACTAAAAGAAACTGATTAAAAAATCCTTTATTAAACAAGCTACCGATATAAAGTTCCTCCTAAAATTAGGAACATGAAAACAGTCTTTCAATAAAATAAACTTAAATTTATCGAAGTAAAGGTAAACATCTCCCACTGCCTCAGCCAACACAAAGCTACCGTCTCTGATCTGCAATGAGAGGCTCCTATCATGCATACTTCTCGTTTCCACAAACCCCTACATTGAAACACAAACATGATTAGTGGTGCCCGAATTAATGACCCAAGTGTCTTTCAATTCTTCCACCAAACACGCTTCTAAATAGTGAAGTTTCTTACCTTCCTCACCCTTGGCGGCTAGGAATTCTCGGCCAGCCTTCTTGAAATGACCTACCTTCCCACAGTGGAAGCACTTGGACTTTTTAGGGTCCCTGGGCTTCTTGTTTTTCTTCTTCTTCTTCCTATCCGAGACAGGAGGATTAGAAGAACTGGAAGCCACTTGCTTCTTATTTGGCCTCTTCCTCTTCCGTGAGGGTTTGGAAGATTCTGCCAAATTGGCCTCTTCTTTGGGTTGGATAGCATCCCCATCCTCGATCATCCGCTCATATGCTTAGAGTTGCTTCATGAACTCAGTTAGTCCTAACTCCCTTGTCACCAGATTATATGCGGCCTTAAACCCCACAAAATCTTTTGATAGAGTTTTTAACATCATCTTAATATGGGTGTTGTAGTCTAGCTCAACACCATTCTCAGCAGCCTCAGCAAAGAATCCTACTAGAGTGATCATATGATCCTTTACCGGAGTACCTGCCTTTTGCTTAGAGTTCATAATGCTGGTAATTGCAGACTGTCGAGCTAATTTTTTTCTTGGCCTCCGAACATGTCCTCTAGATTTTCCATGATCTCCCTAGCAACTTGATAAGTCTCATGCTGCTTTTGTGATGCACTCGTCATGCTAGCAAGAATGTAGCATCAACGAGTATGGGCAACTATGACCTCCTCAAGCAGTGTGTCAAGTTTGGGCCCAGGTGGGCATGGTTCGTCCAGCACGAACTTGTGTCTCTCATAGCTGAGAACTATCAGTAGATTTCTTTTCCAGTCTTTATGATTATCGCCATTCAGGTTATTTTCAGTAAGTATTGCAATGAGGGGTGTCGGCGACATTTTTGAACTGAAATAAAATTATACTAGACATCATTACAAAGCCTAAGCAAATATAGAGATAATTTAGCAAATAAAACATAAAAGTATGTTCCTACATGAAACTTCAAAAAAACATGTATTATTGCAACGGTAATTCTTAGCACCTATTGCCCTAAGCTACCGAGGGGTGGTCATGAGATAAATAGCCGGAACATGGACCCCGTCCAATTAATATATGTTGCCTTAAATCCTCCAAGGTTAAGACATATACTAATAACCGCTTATTTTGCTACCAGTTTAGTTAACAGAGCTTCTAGGAAAGGTTAATAACTAAACGAGTTTTGAGTGTATAACCACTATTTACATAGCCTGATCCACATCCGATCAAGCCACCGAGGGGTAGTCATGAATAGGATCATGCCTGAGCACATTTTCCACATAGGAGATCCAACCTAGTGTACTGGCAGCGGTAAACACCTACCGAGGGGTGTGGTCAGGGCAGAACTGACGCGAGGCATTACCATGCTTTCACTTATGGATCAACAATGGAGGCCGTCGGTTTTGTTTGAAACCCTCTCCCACTCAATATTTTGAAAAATATGCAAGTTTTTACAAATATGTATGATCAATATAGTATGAGTGGCATTCACCTATACTATATGACATGTTATCAAAAATGCATGCAAAACATCCATCAATTCATATTTATACATCCATGACATATCATAGAAAAAATAATTGATGGAAAAATAACCAAGCCATGGTTCCATCTTAGAACAAAGAAAATAAAGATTACAAAATTCCATCCAAAGCATTCTTTGGGTCTTGAATTTTGTTCCGTCTTCTTGTATCCATCTTTATGTAGCCTCTCCATTTATTTCTCATCCCAAGAATCATTTAAAATTTAAATTCCAAAAATTTAAATTTCAAATTCAAATTTCAAATTTGAATTTTAAATTTAAATTTCAAATTAAAATTTTAAACAATTTAAATATCATGTGTAATAATATGTAATTTCAAAAAACTTTAAATTTTAAATTGTATATTTTTAAATATGATTTTAAAATTAAATCTCAAATTTAAAAATCAAAATTTCGTTTTTCGACCAGTCGACCCATGGGCCCCCGAAGGCCCGCAGCCGCCGTGGGCAGCCCCCAACCCCTAGGGGGGCTGGCAGCCCATGGCCATAGGCTGGATGCATTCCAGCCGGCTGCACGCCCAGGTGGGCGTAGCAGCCTACCAGGTTGCAGGCAGCGTCTGCAGCCATGGCCTGCACGCCCAAGGCCTGGCCAGCCCTTGGATGGGCCACGGCCACCCCTGGCTACAGCCAAAGCCTGCGGCCGTGGGTGATCTTGGCCTGGACAGGGGCTGCCACAGCCCCATCCTGCCCGAGGGCAGGGGCTGCAGCCCCACCAAGGTCGATGGCCTATCCCGAGAGGTCGTGCCTTGATTTTCGTGTCATATTCCAATTTTCCCATTAGGATTTCCAAAAATTAATTTGAATCCTAGTTAAATTGGAATTTTCCACACATAAAATTTCAATCTTTAAATTAAATTTAACTTTTGGAAAAAATAAATTACGGTCTTCAAACTTCAATCTCCTCCAAGAATAATTACATAAAATTTCTTAAACCATTTCTAGTGTACAAAAATTCTAATCATAATAATTCTAAGAGACAAAAAATCAAAATCCATGGGAAAATTACGGTGATGATAAACCGCTCCCATGGTTACATAAAAAATTCCTAGATACAATTTTCTAAATTCTAAGGAACCATAACTGGCATAAATCAATCATGCTTATAATAATTTAAAAAATTAAAATAACCACATACAACATACATAATACATGATAACAACATAAAGGAATCCTAGAATGCCACTCTCTAAATATCAAATCCATATATAAATAAAAAGACTAACTAATTGTCTAATTTATGTACATGGCATAGTCACGAGACGGCTCTGATACTAATTGTTGGAATAAAATCGGTAAAAATGCATCAGAGTGGCACAGTGAAACAATAAAAAAAATTTTTTAAGATCGTTAAATATCTCGTGATGCCAGATACAATAAACTAACAACAATAAAACTCATACCTCAAAAGGACGCCAACTGTAGGAGGAGAATGACTGGAGGGCTTCAACCAACTAGCCTTTTCTACTATTCTCTGATTCCTGGATAGCAGAGTGTGTGGGCACTCGGTTCCTCGACTGGTATGCTAGCACTGCTAGTCTTCTTCTGACCACCCAGATCTCTAAAGAACTTATTGTCACAGTGAGTTATGTAATAATAAGCCTGCTTACCTGAGAGTCTGTGGTCTGAGAGAATTGGAGTGGTAGGACCTATATTTATAGACTTGTACGAGGTGATCCTCTAAATTTGAATTGGATTAGGAGAAGATTTTCTCCCTTATCCATCCACAAAATCTGAAAATTCAAGGCCTTATCCATCCAAAAGAATTCAGCTACTTCAAGGATTTTTCTTTCAAAATTCAAACAGGATTTTAACTTGAATTTTATCACCTCATTCCCTCATAAAAATTGATTCCCCTTTGTGCCGAAAACATGACTAGATTCGGTCATTAAAGTGTGAGGAGAATCAAAATTCAAATAGGATATTTTAGCTTGAATTTTATCTCACCCTTATCCACAAAGAAAACCAAAAAACCCCTTGAGATTATCCTCAAAATTTTCACCAATCTAGGGAGGAGAGAATCCAAATTCTACTGGGATTGAAACTTGAATTTTTCCCTGCATCCTTATCCACAAAAACCGAAAATATCTTGGAGAATTTTCCTCAACAAAAATTCGGCCACTTTTGTTAGAATTAGGATTCAAAATTCAAGTAGGATTCAAACAAGATTTTCTTCTCCATAACCTAACTCAAATTCGAATTCTAAACCCTGTGGAATTATCCATAAAGAATTTGAATTCCACTTGGACTGTGATTCAAAATTTAAATTTCAAATTTCAAATTTCAATTTTCAAATTTGAAATTTAAATTTCAAATTCAAATTTCAAATTCGAATTTCAAATTTAAATTTCAAATTCAAATTTCAAATTCAAAATTTAAATTTCAAATTTCAAAATTCAAATTTCAAAATCCACAAAAAGTTGTATTTCAAATTTTGTTCTCATGGATAATTTTCTACAACTCCAATCCAATCTCAAATAAAATCATGGTAACTTTATTTGGAGTTCGAATAATTGTGTACTCTATTATCCAAAACAAAATATGAATTCAACCGGAGAGAATCTTATCCACCATCTTAATCCTATTTCAACACCATCCATGCATAATGTAATAACCGGGAAATTTTACTGTTCTCAAAATAGGGTAAATTGCATGTATATGATGAATTTCATGTTTAAAATGTGAAATGTATGATTAATATTGTGTAGAATGAGATAAAATGTTCTAACGATATTACAGATTAAGAATTCAGTGATGTAAAAGCATGCCGAATTGGGCTGGGGAAAAACAGTAAACTGTAAACCCTAATACGTGACTCAGGGTAAGCTGAATGCATAAAAAGATAAAATACTGATAGTAGTGATTTTAGACGTGAGTGCGTGTGTGTGTGTTGCACATAGTATTGAGAAGTTGGTCTAGATAGCCTCTTCTTGACCTAAAATTTATATATTTAGATTCAGCATGCTCAAATTAGTCAATTGAGCATGAAAAGTAATATTTGATCCGGAGATACACAGTATCAAGAAATTGGTCAAGATGACATTTTCTTGATATAAAACTGATATATTTGGAATCAGAATGCTCTAATTAGTAAATTGAGCACAAAACAGAAATTTTGACCGAGAAATGTACAGTACCGAAAACTGGCCGAGATGATCTCGGATGATGACGAAACTAATATATTTGGATTCAGGATGTCCAAATTAGTCAGTATAGCCTATCAGAATGCTCAAATTAGTCAATTGAGCACAAAGGTAATTTTTGACCGAGAGTTCGTAGTACCGAAAACTGGTCGAAATGATCTCGGATGAAAACAAAAATGATATATTTGGGTTCAGCACACCCAAATTAGTCAGGATAGCTCATATTAAAATTTTGGACAAAAAGGGTATAAAAGGTCGAAATTGCAAAAAAGGCCCCATAATTTTCCTTTTCTAGATTTTTCTCCCCCATACATACACCGTTGGTGAACAGTAACCGACGACCGGAAACGACGTCTGTTTTCGACAATGCCAGTCTCATTGGAAAGCTCTCGACGAGTTGAGTCCAACGGTATGATGAATCGATGGAACCGACACCAAAGAACGTCGCATGCGCTGCCCGAAGCCGCCGATGGCCAGAAATTTCAAACGACCGTATCTCCGCCGTCCGACCTTCGATTGATACGATTCCAGTCCCAAAAGCTTCGTCTTGAAGAGCACTACAAAACCCAGCCAGTGGTTCATCTCAACGGCCGCCGAATCACGCCACCTGAAGTCGCACTATCGCCGCCGTGAAGCCACCGTGGAATCCGTCGTTTTCGGCCGAGTCGAGGGACACCGTGGGTGTCAAAATACATAGAAGATGATGGGGAACAAAAGCACTTAAACAATTTCAGGCAATAACCCCGGCACGGTGGAGATTCAACGCTGCCGCCGTAGGTCGAGTTTTCGAGGCCGATTGTCGATGATCGAAGCCTCCAATGGTGAAATTGACACCACCAATGGACTCCTCTCGTTGAGATCTTGAAGGTGGACACCTTCGTTGTTCACGCCGCCGCCGTCTGCCGCCGGTCAACGTCGAAGTCAATGCCGATCAACGTCGGTCAACGTGGTCAGCACCGGTTAACGATGACCCGGGAGCGGAAAAATGAAGAAGGGCCCGTTGGCCTATTTTCGACGTTCTGGACACATCCGCAGCATTAGAATTTCTAACCATGATTCCGAACGTGAAGAACGGAGACAAAACGTTTGCGCGGTCGAAACCGAACGGTTCATCCGATCGCCGACGGGACGATTTCTGTAGCTATTTCGTTTCCCTTCATTCCTTATTTATGTATTAGAATGATTTATATGTAATTTGTATTCAAATTGTAAAAAGAAAAGAAAAAAGAAAGAGTAAAATGAATGAAATGTCAGAAAAAGAAAATGTATGGTAAATGTGAATATTTTTACGTAAAAAGTTGAGTTTTATGTAAAAATTAGGCCTCTGGTATAGTACGTGGTAGAATAAAATAGTTTAGATGGTTTTGAGGCGTTTCCTAAACGTCGGAGACCTAGAAATTTAGCGGAAATGCTGCCGAAATTTTGAAAACGGCACTAAGGGAATTTAGGTGAAAAACGAGAGGTAAATTGTGTTCGGTAATGGAAACCGAGACCCTTTGATGAGTTAAGCTCAGAAAAAAGGGAAAATGAACCTTTGAGGAATAGTAAACCATCCCTCCGAGGTTGTGAAAATGTAAGAGAACGGGAAAACCAATGTCAAGGGTATTTTAGGAAACGAAAGGTAAATTTGAGGTCGAGATGAAAACCCGAGCCTACTTGGTGTGTAAGTCTCGGGATTTGCATAACAAACGTTTCAGAAGTAGTGAAATACCCATTTAAGACTCCGAAACGTGAGAAAAACGAGAAACGACCCTAGGTGTCGGAATAGTACCACCCGAGGGTCGAATGACCAATAGTCGTCTATGGAACAGCAATGGATGCTGTAAAAGTTTGTAAAAGCTTAAGAAATATTATTTTATGATATTTGGACTTAGAAAATCCTATTAAAAGTCACAGTAAGCATGTAACGGTCCCGAGACCCGTCAGGGGTAAAATGGTCATTTTGACCAAAAATTTTCGAAAGGCTCGGAAAGGACCATGAATGCCTAAGGATAGTTAAAATGAAATTATAAAAGTTCAATTTGGGTCTTAAACCAACAAAAAGTAGGTTTATGATGAGAAATTAAATCAGGGGCAAAATGGTAATTTTGCCAAGAGTTAGTGTAAAAATGGAAAATAGGATTTTATATTCCTAAGACCATTTACGGGAAATAAAACGTAGAATTTTTATGTTTTACTAAATTTTGAATATGAAATGAAGATTTAGAATAACCGTGGTTATTCCGGTTATAGGAACTCGATCCAGACGCAGCAAAGGAACGTCTGCGGAGCCGAGGAAGGAAATGCTTGCGAAAGTATCTGTAAGTTCAAGCATTTAATTGACTGTAACATGGATAGACTATTATGTCTAAGTGTGATATGTGGAAGTTCCAGCATTCATTTGTCTGCTCATGAACATTCTAATGTTGTTTATTATATGAATGAATTGATCTATTATGTCTAGGTTTATGTGCTATATGAATGTTTCATAGCGCGATGCTATGATAAATGTTTGGTAAGCTCAGATATTTACATGTCTGCAGCATGAATTACTATTTGATTGATTTAAGTACTTTTCGTACAAACTTGTAAAGTCCTATGGGCAATAGGGGTGTAGTTAAACTAATTCATCTAATGAAATGAGAAATTAAAAAGCATATAAATAATACACTATGGAGAAGTGCTAGGGCACTATAGTGTGTTAATTAAAACACACATAAAGAAATAAATGTAAAGACCTATGGGCAATAAGGGTTCCACCGTGGGACGATTCATATGAATGTCGCCGATGGGGAACTATAAGAAAGATGGTAATGAAACCACTAAGGCGTATCGCCCCTCCAACATAGTGGTTGAGGTTTTTCTCAGATCCTACGAGGATATTAGGGCTATGGAGGCCGATGTTCTAAGGTTGCTCCTTAGACCCTCCTAGTCAGCGCACTAATAATCATCGGTACTGCCATAAACAGAGCTCTAAACTAGAAATCAAATAGAGAATAAATAATCAATAAAATATAAAAATCATAATTGAGCATAACCGAAGTTTACGCTAGAGTAATGTAAATTCGTTTAGAATATGTGAATAGTACCCCGTTAGGGTAAAGTGAATAGTAACCAGTTAGGGTAACTGTTACTATTCATCGGTCAAAGGTCAAAGTCACGATTCATGGTGAATAGTATGATTTATGGTGAATAGTACTATTCATAGGAAATTGAGTTTTAGTGTTTTTGAATCAATATGATTCTTACTATGTATGTTTGAACTTACTGAGCCTGTTAGCTCATCAGTTTGTTTATGTTGCAGGTAAGAAACCTGTCCAGTAGATTTTTGAATGGTGACAGGATGCAAGCTTGTCAAAGGGATAGGGAATCCACAGTGGATATGGTCCTACTACAAGTTTTCCACTGAGCGTTGAAAAAAGAAACATGTATTGCAAAAAGATTTGAATTATGTATTGTGTATAAACTATGTTTGTACTTTTAAAAGTGACAAACATAGTTCAGTTTAATTACATTACGTTTACAAACAAGAAAAAGTATTTAAAAAAAATGATTCCAAATTTCACAAAGGGTTTAAAGGAAAGAAAAGAATTTAGGCGACTCGATGAAGTTCACGAGCTATTTCAGTCAGCTAAGGAGCTTGATTGTAATAGTTTCGATAGACCGAGGTCGGGGGCGCCACACATAATCAACTAGCCAATAAGCATACACAAATCAATTTGCCAACTGTTAAGGAATTATGTGGAGCAAGTGTCCAATGACCTTGTCATGTATGCAAAACCCTCATATGATATCCATGATCAGCCTTAGGTCGAAGTACGTTTAATCCTACTGATCAGGCTATCCTAAAGTTCCATTATACTACCGAAAATAATTATTCACCCTATGTGAATAAGAAGTCATCTGCCTAGCAGACGACCCGAGGCCTTGTCCATTTTCACATCCAGTATAATGCCTTTAAGAGGATACCTTTAACTCCTTAGAGTTATGATTCCGATATCTATAAACAAACCCTTCATCGTATACAAGTCATGCACCCAATGAACCGGTCTATAAGCTTACTACCTCTGAGACGCTTTAGCCATTGGAACATCAAAGTACACAAGTCATATACATGAAGTAGTTCATTTACTCAGGATTAAGGTTATTGCATAATGAATGTCAAAAGCAGATTGATCTACTCATAGTCGACTACGTAGATCAATCTTGCTTTAGTCCCGGTCTAATATGTCACCACCAAGCAACATATCTATGTCTCTACTTGGGAGTCTATGCTCCAGACAGTCAAGACAAACCATCCCCACCATGGCTTTAGACAACATAATAGTCTTAAGATGTGCTAGATGCTCGGTCTAACCCCATAGACTACAGACCTTAGTTTAGACTGCTTACTTTAGACCATTGTCTTTTTGCATACAAAAGTCCATTGCATGCAACGTTTTAATAGTTTTAACACAAGCAGTCAGTGAGCCATATTTGCTTACATTTACTTTAACATGTAAATAGAATAAGGACAAACAGCAATGTAATGAATAACCTCTATATATAATTTTATTATCCAGTTCAAAATAAATACATCAATATGTCTCTCATGCTTAGGGAACTTCCTAATAGAACCCAAATTTCTCAGTTTTATTTTCATCCGAGGTCATCTTGGCCAGTTTTTCGATACTGCATATTTCCGGTCAAAACTTACTTTTTGTGCTCAAATGACTAATTTGAGTATTCTGATTTCAAATATATCAGTTTTATATCAAGAAAATGTCATCTTGACCAACTTCTTGATGCTATATATTTGTCGGTCAAAAATTACATTTTATGCTCAATTGACTATTTTGAGCATACTAATTCTAAATATATCAATTTTATATCAAAAAAATATCATCTTGACCAATTTTTTGATACTACGCGTAACACACACGCATACACATATAACATCACTACCGTAACCCTTTCTTCTTTTGGTGGACTTGCCTTACCATAAGTCATCCTCTAGGGCTCTCGATACCCAAATTGCACCTTCTTTTCTTATTTCAATTCTGTGAAATTCTTCCACAACTGAATTTCTCATCTTTAACATGGTCAGAACATTTTATCACGTTCTAAACAATATTAAATCATTCATTTCATATTTTAAACCTAAAAATCATAATATACATTCAATGTACCTATTTTATGAGAATGGTGAATTTCTCGGTTGTCACATTGGAAGCTTGGAAAAAATTTTGGTGCATGATTGTTAAAAAGGGGCTATGGAGTGTTTATGTATTTTGTGATGTGTTGGTTGAAATTTTGTTAAGTTGTATATTGTTGTTAATGACTAGAAAGGAATGGTTTAACATGAGAAATTGGTAGAAAGAATTGTGTGAAAATTTGGTTCAAAAATCGTAGAGAAATCCATGGGGTTACAAGTGGTAACTCTATGGTTTACTAAGGCAAAAATGAAAATTTTGGTTAGACTTTTATGTGGAAAAGTTCGCGAATGTGGGTTGGTTTTAAAAAAAAAAAATTAACTGGGTTTTTGAAAGGGAAACTATATGGAAAAAAAAAAGGGTGAGAAAATGAGTTTGGTTGTTAAAACTATAGTGTTGAAAATGTGTATGACAACTTAGCTTAATGTGGAAAAACGGAATGAAATTTTAAGTTAAGTACATGTGTGGCTGTATTGGTATTTTCATGCAAAAAGTTTTCAAATTTTACATAAAAATTAGGCCTCTGGTTTAGTACATGGTAGATAAAATAGGTTAGATAGTTTCGAGGCATTTCCTAAATGCCGAGAACCTAGAATTTTAGCAAAAAAGTCTGTCGAAATTTTTTATAACACCACAAAAGGGTATTTTAGGAAACAAGGGTTAAAAATATTATCAGGTGAGAAACCCAAGCCTTCTCAATGAGTTAGGCTCGCGAAAGGAAAAAGGACATTTCGAGAACTAGTGAAAGGGCCGTTTGACGCTTTGAAACGAGGGGAAAGTGAAAACGACCCCGAGGGTCAAAATAGTACCTCCTGAGGGTCGAGAAGGTAAAAATTGGAAAAAATAAATTTTAGAAAAATTTCGGGAAGGACCCAGTAAGGCCTAAAAGGTCAATACCATGATTTCTAGGCTTAGAAAACTTAGTCTAAAAATTTAAAATAAGATTTTACGGTCCAATGTCCTGTCAAGGACAAAATGGTCATTTTGACCAAAAATGAATGACCAAAAAAGTCAAAATTTTTTTGGTCAAAATAGGGATGTTAAATTCCTAAATTTATTATTTTATAATTTTCAAGCCTAGAAAATCCAATCCAAGCATAAAAATGGAAATTTTATGACCCATCGACCTGTCAAAGACAAAATTGTAACTTTACTAAAAGTTAGCGGTAAAATTGTAAATTTGCAAAAAAGTTCCCAAAAGGTTCAAAAAGGGTTGATATGGCCTCAGACACTATTGTATAGCCTTAATTAAGATTTTAAAAGCCAAAATTTAGATTTTAATAAAATACGAGCAATCAGTAAAGCTGGGTCTAACAAACAATATTTTGTCTATTGGAATCCAACGCCAATGCGATGAGGAAACGTCTGCGGATCCAAGGAAGTAAACTCTAGCAAACTATCTGTAAGTTTAGACATTTAATTATCTGCAGTATGAATGAAACTATTTTGTCTACGTTGATATGCTAACTATTAGTTAGAATGCTAGGGTGTGTTTAATATTATACACACAGTCAAGACAAAGCCAAAACATGTAAGTGCATAAGGCACTAGGGTGAGATTAGTAAAACTCATACCCTCAAGTAACATATGTAAAATGTTCCTAACTGAGGGGCAATGAGAATGCCACCCAGTTGGAACTACATGAAAGATGGTAATTAAACCACTTTTGACGTACCAACCTCCCGTCAGGTGGAGGTTTCTCATGTTTATATTTATGTTAGACTGTAGAGGATTGGCTAGTGGGTCGCTCCCCAGTGTCCCTTCCAGTCATGTGTGCAAAATGGAACGACCAACAGGGGGCTCAAAACCAGAACATAACGCAAGATAATGACCTAAGACTGAAAACGATGCCATAAGAAAGCATAATATGAGTACTAACGCAGTATAGGATGATATACTAACGTTACATGAAAAAGTCAAGGTCAAAGTCAAACTCAAAGTCAAAGTCAAAGTTACTATTTATGATAAATAGTAACTTTTATAGTTCAGGTTTATATTTTTATGTTTGAACTTACTGAGCCCGTAGCTTACTAGTTCATTCATGTTATAGGTAAGAAACCTATTCAGTAATAGGCCAGCGATGGATGGCGAGTAGGACATGCACATGCCAGCGGACAAGGACAAGGGATATGGTCTTATTATAGACTTTCGCTGAGCTTTTGGAAAAAATATATATATTTTGAAGACAGAAAGTTTATTTAATAATATGTTACAAAGCAAGACAATGTAATTATGTAAATTCTGTTTATATGTTTAAGCTAATTACTATAGTAGAGATTTTACCTAGTATGTTTTCAAAGAAGAAATGTATAAAAAACATATATATTTCTCAAAATGTCGAAAAGGTTTAAAACATAAAGTAAGATGCTAGCGACCCATGAGGGTACAGTCTGTGGCAGTTGATTTTAGAGTTGACTGTGATTGTACTGCATAGCCACTATGTAGGGCGGGGCACCACAGGTGGGATTTGCATGTGCCAAAGGACTGGGTGAGGGTTATGGTTCTACTACAAGTTTTCTACTGAGCAGTATTTAAAGGGATATTGAAATGATATTTATGATGTAAATTAAGTTATGACAATGTAAGATATTTATTATAGTAAATGTTTTACGATGATACGGTTTTTAAGTTTAAAGTTTTAAAAAAAATATTCCTTATTTTCACGTTAAAATGAAAAGTTAAAATGATAAGATTTTAAAGTACGTTAAAGTTAAAGTAAGTATGTTAAATAAAGAAAGTATGATAAAAGTAAGTTGCTGGCAACCCTTGAGGAGGCAGGTTATCACAGTTGGCTTCAGAGCTCGACCGTGATAGTGCTGTTTAGCCTCTGCGAAGGGCGGGCCGCCACACACATCACCAGGATTTCGTGGTAGGGCTTCCCAAGACATGTGAGGGACACGATGCCATATGGGTTATAGTAGATAGACTGACAAAGTTGGCTTGATTAATAGCAGTGAAAACAATGTTTACATTAAAGAAACTAGCAAATTTATATGTCTCTAACGTAATTAGACTACATGGTATTCCAAAGTCCATTGTATCTGATCGAGATAGTTGTTTTACCTTCAAATTTTAGAACTATATGCAAGAGGATATGGAATTAAAGTTTAGCATCGCGTTCCATCCCCATACTGAAGGTCAATCAGAATGAACCATCCAGACATTGGAGGATATGCTACAAGATTATGTCATGGATTTTAAAGGAGTATGGAATGAAAAGCTATCATTGATAAAGTTCTCCCACAACAACAGTTACCAAGCCTCGTGGGGCGTCCTGAAGCCCTGGCGGCCCTGAAACATCACTTTAAAACGTCTCTTAATTGAACTTACTTGAAAACTATTACTCAAACTTACTTACTTTAATACTATAATTTTAGGGATTTTTTTTCTGAATACGTATGTTTTACTATTTACGTACATACATATAGTTACAAACATGTGAAAGTCTGAATATAATGGGGTCAATATACGTATATACTTAAAACTATTAGACTGCTCAGAACATGAGGTTTATTTTTTGATATCGTGCAGAAGTTAACACTGGTGGTGGTATCCATAACCTCAACTCTCACACCCGCCTCTGCCGCTGTCATCGTCCATCAGTGTCTAGCTTGCAGGTCTCTTACCTAGAGCATGAACACACACTGTGAGCTTTACGCTCAGTAAGTACAACATATCATCCACAAAACATGGTAAAAACATAAGCCATACAATAAGGCATATATAAGACTATCAATCATGTCACACGTTCACATAGAACATGGAAACATATCATGTAGTATAACTCAGAATGCATAACATGTGGACATATCATACCATGTAACTGAGAAGCATGCTATAACTATATCTAGGGCATAACGTGAACAATGCATGAATCGATTATGCTCAATTATGCTTCTTTATGCATTATCTTTCTTTACTTGTCTGAGGGCCCGTGTGTCAGTACCGAATGTGCGTGGATCATCATATTCACTGTCAGGAAATGCCCTAAGCATGAAAGACATTTTGATGTATTTCATTTGTTTTGAACTGGATAATAAAATTATATATAGAGGTTATTCATGTAATGACCACCCTATTCATGTAACCTAATTATGATATAATAGGTAATTGAGGAATGAATTTGGAATATTTTGAAGCTTTTGGTGCACATTTGAAGAACATAGTCAGGTACACGGCCATGTAAGTGGCTGTGCACCGTTCGGACTACGTACATGTGAGAGACCATGTAAGTGTAAGTGGCCGTGTATTGAATAGAGAGCAGTTGTTATGACTTTCATGATCTATGAAACCTAATTACTATATAATGAGTAATTAAGTTAATAAATAAGGCATATTTTCCAGTTGAATGAATTAAACGAGCACAGTTACATTTAATTTCTATTCATACAGCGAAAGGGGTAACCAACAGTGAAATCGGTCCACCCTATTATGTATATGTGCGTGTGAGACATGCAGTATCAAGAAACTGGTCCAGACAACCATTTCTTTACATAGAACTAATAAGTTAGTCATCAGTATGCTCAGACCAGTTATCTGAGCACAGTAGCGATGATCATGTTAATCGAGGTATAGTATAGAGAAAAATGGTCCAGATAGCCTCTTCTCACTCAAAAACTGACAAAATCAAAGTCAAAACACTCAGACTAGTCAGTTAAGCAGGAAACAGTGAATAGTAAATAGTAGATACGCAATGTTAGGTTAATGGCCAAGACGACCTTAATTTGACTTAAAACTGATATATTTACAATCAGCAGGCTCAATTTAGTCAATTGACCATAAAACAAGAATTTTTGTTTGAGAGATACGCAGTATCGGAAAAGGGTCAAGACGACCTTTTCTCTACCCGAAACTGATATATTTAGACTTAGAACGCTTAAATTAGTCAATTGAGTACAAGACATGTTTTTTGAGACAGAGTCACACAGATCTTGAAATCTAGTCCAGACGACCTCAGATGGACGTAAAATTGATAAAATTGAAATCAACAAATCCAAATTAGTCAGGAGAGACTGTATTTGAAATTTTACGCGAAAACACCTTGTTATCCGTGTGCAAGGACAACATAGTGTAGAGACAATTACAGTATATGAAATGAATAGTAAAATAGACACAGAATGGGCTCATAGACATTACAACCCATTTAAGAATTATCAGTATAAGAATCGAATTCAAAAAATCTAATTTCGGTGGAAATCTAGAACACTATCAAGAAAGGACTGAACACCGCTGTAAGAAATTAGACTACTGAGAGGAGCAATTGCAAATGAATTTCACCACTTAAAAGTTATGTATTCTAGCTAAAAAGGTAGCAAAAGTTAGCTGCAAAAGTAGCCCAAAAGTTGGCAATAAAATATTGAAATAGGCTATGACACATTTGAATAAAAAATGCAATAGTTTCATCACATGGCAAACAAGGCATTTAAGGCATTTGACCCCATTTTTGTGTAGTAGCCACCCATAGTTTTCTATAGCTAAGAGGCAAAAAATTTGTCCCTCTTTTAGCTTAGTTTTGGGCTTAATTAAGTTTGCTTAATGTTAATTAATGTTGCTTAGTTTTTCCTATAAATAGGTGTGCTCACCCTTAGGGTTCATTTTCTTCTTTTTGCTCCCAAGAAACCAAGCATTTTCTCTCCCCTTCTCTTCAGAAATTTACCAAAAACCAGCCACCACCTAGTTTGCATTGGAGCCATTTTCTCAAGCCATCTCAAGGTCACTCAAGGGTAAGATTCTAGAATCGATCTTTGTGGTTTTAGTTGTTATTTTGGTTTGATAATAAGAGAAAAATTTTTGGTATCCCTTTCTAGCACAGGCCAACCCCTTTTTCAACAAGAACCCCACAGTTTTGATCACCCACCCATTGGTCCGGTTTGTACTTGATCCATAGCACACAAGGTAAAACCGAAAACTCCCTTTTTATGGTTTAGTTATTTTTAAGTTTTGATCAAGGAAATTTATGTGTATTTATTTGTGCGATGGGTTATAATAAGTTTATTTTGAGGCCTTAGCATTTTATTTTTAAGTTTATGTGGTTGTGTGATTTTGGTTTAAGTTTTTGTGATGGATGTGAGAATGGACGTTTTTAGGGTTGGGTGGGAACTAACCTGTCCTCAGTTTTAGGCCATGGTTTTGGCCATTTTTAACCATGTTAGTGTCCGATTTTGGGATTTGGTAAACATAACGTTTTAAGAAAATTTCGTTACGATCATTTTTGTATCAAATAGCTTTTGGAAAAAATGACTTTAAGATAGATTGTTCAAGCAATTTTTAACTGGAGTTCAAAATTAGGACTAAAATCCTGAGCAACAGGAATAGTCTCGAATTTCCAAAAAAATGACCAAATTAGAGTCCGAACCGGATCTCGGGCTCAATGTGAAAGTTGTAGATCTCATCGAAACCTTAAAGATGACATCATGAGTTTTAAAAATTTGGTAGTTTTGGGCCTCAAACAGAGCCGTTTTAAATAAGCAAAAAATTGGGATTTTTCTAAAATTGGACACAAAGTTAGCCATGGGTACCGTTCAAAGTTGATTCGGGCTCCGAGATGAACAAAAGAGTTGTTAATCTCATTGAGGACTAAAAGTTTGATGTTTGCCAAATTTGCAAATTAAGTCATTTCAAATAAGTTTTAAACAGTTTTCGGTAAAACGATTCAAGAACCCTTTTTAAAAATTGAACACCAAAATGTGTTCTTCCCCTTTTAAATGGAAAAATGGTTTTAACAAAACGCCCCCATCTTCCAATGGGGTGATATGGGGATGATTTCAAAGAACATATATTTTTCCAAAAATTTTATAAGAATTCTTAAAAAATTTTCAAAATAAATAAAACAGTAAAGGTAGCTAGATAGGCTACGAACCAAACGAACTAAGTAACCTAGTAGACTACCTAGTCAACGATACGCAAGGTAACCAGTCAAGGATTGTGTTTGAATGAGACAATGAGGAGCAATGATTAATCTGTCAAGTAGACAAATTGATCAAGCACGAATAGACATTAGATACCGAATTCCCAAAGTAGCGTAGTAGGGTACCGATGGGCCTCGGTGCCATACAATAATACAAGTTATAGTCACTAACGATAATAGTGACCTAAGAATGACGTTAATTAATTTATTGGGTAATAAATTAATTAACCATGATTATAGAGAACCAAAACTCATCAAAAAAGAGAACAAGTTAGTATCGACGGCAATCGATACCATATGTTAGTATCTGCTTTAGTCACTAACGGTATTAGTGGCTCAGCAAGAGTATTGATGGAATACATTGTGATGATAGGTAGATACCCGTAATTTGACAAGGGCGTGAGTACAAGTTGGCTTGTAGATTAGGTAAGTACAACTCTGCCTATAACATTAGCAAAAATGAAGTTAAAATATTGTTTTTACACTATGTTAAGTAAGCAAACCATGCATAGTAGTTGCATAGCATGCTATTAAAGCATATAGCTTCATAATCGTATAGATTGATGAAAGCATGAGTTAGATGCCATACCTTCCCTATCAGGTAAGATGAGGGATAGCCTAGTAGAGCTTATGACACAAGAATATAAGATCAAATAAACAATTGGGTAATTAAAAGACTTAGTGTCGTACCAGTTCCTTCCGCTTGAAGAGGTTTTTTTTTAGTCTAAGTATGACGAGCCTATGCTGATGGGTCCTAATACATAAGGGGCATATGGCCCACGAGCATAAGGCTTACTAAGATCATGGACGTTTCCAATGATCTACACGTAATTCAGTACTGACACACAGGCCCTCAATAAAGATAAGAAATGATAAAGAATAATGAAGCATAATCGGTCCATGCATTGTTCACGATATGCTTTAGCTATAGTTCAGCATGCATCTAACTTTAGAAGATATGCATTTCAGTATATGATGTTTTTTGTTATGCATCCATTTAAGTAATGTTTAGTTATGCTTTCAGTTCTATATGATGCTTTGGTTTTTCTATCTAGTATGTGAAATGATTCAGTGCCTGGTACATGTTGTGTGTACATGACATGCTTATGTGTTTTAAGTATATATTATGATTTAAACATGTTTTGCGAACGACATGTTGTACTTATTGGGTATAAAGCTCATAGTGTGTGTTCATGCTGTAGGTAAGTGACCTATGGCTTAGATCTCACTGGGCGATGACGGCGGCAGAGGTGGATGTGAGGGTAAGGTTGTGGATACCACCGCGAGTTTTGACTTCCACATAGTATTGAGTAAACAGTATATTTTAAATAGTAAATAGTTGAATAGTTTTATAAGTGTGTATGTATTCAGACGATTTAGACCTATGTATTTGCAAAGTATATGTACGTGAATAGTAAAAACATACACATAAAAAAAATCCCTAAAATTATGGTACTAAGTAAGTAAGTTCAAGTAATAGTTTTCAAGTAAGTTTAAGTAATAGTAGTTTTAATTGACGGTCCAGGCCACTCAGGGCACGGACATCACAGTTGGTATCAGAGCGGTATCCTACCACCCTACCTCACATCGCCGCATGCCCACCTCATCTGTCCAAGTAAGTTAGTTTTTATTCTACATTATTAGTATGCAAGTTGATGTTGAGTTATGGCAGGCAACCATGTTAGTTATGGCAGGCAACCATGGCCGTACCAATGGAACTTGTATCAGTGGAACCTATACCGGCAGAACCTATACCAGTGTAACCTGTACCAGTAGAACCTGTACCAATGGAACCTGTGCTAGTAGAACCTGTACTAATGGAATCTGTACCAATAGAACCAGCACAGGTGGAACCTACTCCGGTAGACCCCCGCCAAATGTATGAAGCCGCCTTGCATCTAGATGATACGACGGTCACCACCGACCTTATGAGCTTGTGAAATGGATTCATGATATGGAAATCATAATTCATGCCTGCCATATCCTACCTCACCTATAGGTGGTTTTGGCGAGTAGTAGGCTGGATGGGCCAGTAAAAGTGTGATGGTCGGATCGATGTAGGGGTAGAGACTAGATTGTATGCTGAGAGGACTTCTATCGAGGTCTTCTCCACAACTATAGTTCGCCACCCATTGAGGAGAGAACCTAAGCTAAACGAGCTCAAGGGAAACAGAAACCTGAGCTGCAATACCAAGTACAAAATGTGGGAACCAGCTGGAACAGCAGGTAATCCCACAACAATAAGAAGAGGAAGAGGAACTTAGGCAACCAATACCCACAGAAGAACTACCCTTAAAAGAAGAACAGCAAGGGAGGAGACGGCAACACACACCCGATGTGCCAGAAATGCAGAAGCAAGCACCCGAGGGAATGCAAGAAGGGAGTAAATAGCTGTTTCATTTGCGGCAAGGAAGGCCACTACGCTAGAAACTATTATTCCAACCCATAGAGCCAACGGAACCAAGCCCGTACCACAAGTAACCAACTCCACGCCGCTCAAACCGTGATCGAAGGCTCCTCGATCGCACAAGGTAGTTTGGAAGCCCCAGACAACCAAAGCAGGATCTTTTCTTAGGCTTTGTATGTAGGCATGATGGGAAGCAGTAGCTTACTCCCACTAGAACTATCCTAGTATGTCCTTTTGTGACTAGATACCAGGAAGTGTGTGTGTCACTTCTACTAGACTAAAGTTTGTATATATTTCTATGAAAAATTTATGAGAAGCCATACAGTTTTGGCTAAGGGCCTAGATATGATAGCTGAGTAAGAAGGAAAATAATAGGTGACGTGATCTCTTAGTATGGAAACAAAAGACTTATAATTTCTTTTTCGCTATATGATAGAGTTCGAATGACATCATGGTTAGGATGCTACGCAAACAACCCAGGCATTCCCGAGAGGATGAGTTTATAGCACAACTCACAGCTAGGTGAGAGATGATAGGGAACCAGCAGCATGAACTAAACCAGCTTAGGGAACAGCTGGGCCAGTAAACATCGGGCACCACAGGCAGTAGCGGTGCCAGCCTAGGAGGCATCAACAACCTCAGAGATTTAAACGAAGTGGGTAACTCCCCCAATCTAGAAAGTTTTGCAAGGGCAGGAGTTTCCTATACCACCACCAATACCCCCAGCAACGGCTGCCCCTGTAGCAGCAAACGTACCTCAGCTAGTTCTTAAGTAAGGTGACTTATACGAGAGATTCTGGTTTATGAGGGCGACAGAGTTCAAAAGGTAACCACTAACCCCATAGAAGCTGATGACTAGCTAACGGATATCCAAGTAATCTTGGATTCTATGGGATTGGTCAATAGAGAGAAGGAGATGTGCGCATCCTTTGCCTTGCGGAAGGAAGCGCGTCAATAATAGAAGATAGCAGTGATCAAAAGGAACGTTAGCAAGATAAGTTAGAGCGACTTCATTGAGAAATTCAAGGAGATGTACTTCAATGATGAAGCACTAGTAGCATAGCAAGACGAATTTAACAACCAGCACCAAGGTAGCATGCACGGAGGTAGCCAGGAAGATTGAACAGCTAGCTCGACCTTGTCCAGATTTGTTACCGACTGAAAAAGAAAGAGTCAGAAGAGATGTTAAGATCACTATACGTAAAATGACAACCGTGTACTACTAAAGAACTGCTCAGAGTAGGAACCTGGATTGCTGCCCAAGTTGTATCGATCTTCAGGGTGAGTTGTCTACTAAGTTTTGAGTGGCAAGCAATACTCCTGCACTCCATGAGAATGTCAGGACTGGTTTCACGCTATCAAAATGATTCCCTGATTGTACACCATTGATCAGGATAACTGAGTCCTGTTGGCTGTTGATATATCTTAGGAAGATACTCTTGTGAGTATTGGGCTTCTTGTGACTAGGACGAGCTTTTAACTAGGTCGAGTTTCACCATACCATGATCGAGCAAATCTACAAGAGGACTCCAACATCAAGTCTAGTTTTCTTATGGGCAAGCGGGGAAGTGAAATCACCTAAGTGAGAATTTGTTCATAGCACTGAGAGACTGCGATCGATGTCTGGTGACACAGTTCTAACATATGCTGTACGCTACGAGGAACTGGTATGGACTTCTACAATACATGATGAAGAAGGCTTATGATGAAACCAAGGCCGAGGCAAAGGTGAATCAAGGCAGGAGAAGACAAAAAGAGAGAAAGAGACCTTGCTAAATAGAACTAGATGAGCAATCAAGTAGAAAGAGTAGCAAGCCACCCATTCGTTTGCATCATGAGACTTTGCTAGAAATCTAGATAGGATAAAATGGGCTTTCATAATAGCACTACTGTAACGTGCCGCCCTACGTAGGGTTAAACAGTACTATTACAGTTAGCTACTGTTGCCAACTGCGATTAACTGTACCCATTTGGGTCGTCGGTAACTTACTTTTAACTTGCTTTCAACTTATACTAATACTATCTATGATGCCTGGTATCCTACTTTTAACCTATTTTCTTTAATATGCTTACTTTAACTTCCCCATTTTTACGTGAAAATAGGGAGTAAATTTTTTTTTAACTATAAACTTGCAAATCGTATTGTGGTAAAACATTTACTAAAGTAAATACATTATCGTAACTTGATATACATCATAAAACCCCATTTCAATATTCTTTTCATTACTCTATTAAACAGCTCAGCGGAAAACTCCTAGCAGTACCATAACCCTCGCCCAGTCCCTTGGCACATGCAGATTTCGTTCGTTATCCATCACTTATCTTATCGTCATGCAGGATGCTTACCTACAACATAAACAAACTTGTGAGCGACAAGCTCAGTAAGTTCAAATATACATTCATGACATATAGTAATTCACACCATATAGGACAGGGTAATTCTGATGTCTACTGTAGCCTCAAAACATTACATAACATATATCACACATTACTTACCATTCATACTCATAACACATAACCTTGTAAACATTCTTGTACATATCTGAACATATTTTACAACATAATCCTACTTTCACACTTAGCATCATAAACATACTTAATGTACTTTATACGTACTTAACATCATGAACATACTTTTCTACTTATCAAGGTTTAATCTCCTGAACATACTTTCATACTTGAATCTCGTGAACATACTTTCCTATTTAACATACTTGAACCATCGTAATCATACTTATGTATACTTAAACCTCATACACATAGCATACTTAACTTATGCTAAACTTCATAAACATAACATATTGGAAACATTACATACTTAAACGTATGTTTACACATCATATGCTACACATCGTAAACATAACATATATATTATACTTATTATCGTGAAAATACTTTCAAATTTAACATAATAATTATATTTGTCATGCTGAAATACATAAAACATCATAAATGTACTTAAGCATCGTAAATTATACTTACGTATACTTAAATATCCTTAACGTCATAAACATACTTTCATACATACAGACATTGCATACACGTATCGTTTATTACTTAGACATTCATATTTAAATATAACATGCATATATATCATCATATAGAGCATAGTTAACATAGTATGATTAACTTACGTTTATTAACTTATGCGTAATAATTATAACATATCATATTTTTAACAGGAACGTTAGTCATGTTATACTTGCTTATTATCATGAGTAGTACTATTCACTATAAATAGTAACTTTATAATGTTATATTTGTTTAACATTAATACTTAAACATATGTAACATCATTCATACCGTTCCTGACAGAACATATATGATACCAATTATGACATTAGAATATTAACACAACATATATCATACATTACTTTAGATTTCATACTTAACGTATATAATATTTAAAATATACTTATACATAATTTTTATCATGACCATACTTGAAATATTGCACACCATGAGTACACTTTCATACTTAACATACTTAATATCTTGAACATACTTTCATGGTATCCCCTACAATTTACTTAACATTAGACTTTCAAATTCGGGACGTACTACTATCGGTTTGGGAGCCCTATAATAACTAAACAAAATTTCATGATTATCATTGTAAACATATCATAATTTAAACATAGCATATTGAACATAAGCTTAACATCATAAATATAACATACTTGACACACTTGTTATTGTGAAAATACTTTCACATTTAACATCATGAATATACTTATCATACTTAAATACATAAAATGTAAAACTTTGTAAATATACTTAAGCATTGTATATACACTTACGTATGCTTAAATATCCTTAACAACAAACATAACATGGATCATTAACATAATGAATAACATGCATTGCTTTTGTATTACTATTAACTGTGAATAGTAACTCTGACCATGAACAGTACTGTCGACTGTGAACAGTACCGTTGACCGTGAACAACGACTTTGATTGCATCGGTATTCGTAGTGTTAGTATATTTTATGCTCATTTATGGACTGTATATTTTTATTTTTATTTTTATTTTCTTGAGTTTTTATCTTTCATTACATTCTGGTTTTTTTTTTGGCCCCATAATTGGTCGTACCGAAATGCACACATAATTGAGAAGGACACTAGAGAGCGACCCACTGGCTAATCCTTTACAGTCTACATAACATCAGACTTCTAAACCTGGGATGTACCACCATCAGTTGGAGTCCTGTCATAACTGCATCTGAGAAACCTCCACCTGTATGGGAGGCCGGTACGCCAATTCTGATTTAATTACTGAGTTTCTGATGGTTCCTGACCGGTGGCAATTATACTACCTCCTGGGTCTAAAACTCTCTATAATTTATTCTGTAATTTATTTTGTAGTTTTCTTAAGATTTTATATCTTATGTTAGTGTGTATACAACACCTGATTACTAAATTTCTGTTATCTATATCACATAAGCATACTTGAGTAAATTCATGCTGTAGACAAATAAATGTCTAAACTTACAAAATATTACACATAAACATAAACATGTTAAGTTAATTTACATTTGACTTAGAGATAACACATAGTTCGTAACATGACTTTCGTAATATGCAAATCATAGTATCTTGGCACTAAAACTGTACATAAAACACATAACACATAAACATGTCAAGTCATTTACATTTGACTTAGACATAACACATAAACATCCAACGTTTAAAGTTTCAGTCTTATTATTTTGTTGATTCTTGTCTTCCTTACTGCCCTTCGTACGGTTCCAACCAGAGGCATTATCATTGCCTCATGGTCTGGAACTCTTCTCATGTCTTTCTTTCGTTATGTGTATTTTATTAAATGCACCTTTGTGCATATAACACCTCACATATATACTTTATACATTTCATACATAACATATAAACATATTACGTAATTTTCGTGTAACAGACAATAGAATGTCTGAACTTACTACATCTAACACGTAGACATATACATGTTAAGTTAATTTACATTTGACTTAGACATGACACATAGTTCATAACATAGCAGTTGTTAGTCACACTTTTGTTCATATAGCACTCACACATATAACTTTCATATAACATGTAAACATAGACATAACATGTCAATTTATGTTGTAATCAACTAAATGCTTGAACTTGCAATATATAACACATAAAAATCTATACATGTCGCAGGCATAGAAATATTTGAAACTTACCACATACGACACTTAGACATAATAGTCTATTCATGTTGTAGTCAATTAAATGTTCAAACTTACTGCTACTTCTGCTCATATCTCCTTTCTTGCTTCCTTGGTCCGTAGATGTCCCTTTATCGCGTATGTATTGGATTCCTATAACCGAAATAATTACGGTTATTTTCGTTACTTAAATCATACATAAAGCTTAATAAAACGTACAAATTATATGTTTTATTTCCCAGTTGTGAATTAGGGGTCTAATATCCCATTTATAATTTTTCCGTCAACTCCTGTCAAAAATTACGAAAAATAGTAATTTTGACCATGAATAGTAACTTTGACCATAAATAGTACTATTCATCATGAATAGTATCTTTATCCTGATTATGAATCTTGTCATTTTAATACCTAAACTGGATTTCTAAGTCTATAAATCATAAAACAATAAACTTAAAGACTTAACGACCCTCTTTGGACCTTCCTGAAATTTTTGGTCAAAATGACCATTTTGCCCCGACGGGCCTTTGGGCCATAAAATCTTTACTTTAACGTTTTAATGGGATTTTCTAAACCCAAAAGTCATAAATTCATTTTTCTTAGGTATTAATAAATTTTTACAGCATTAATCACTATAATTTCTATAATTATTTCACATCCGACCCTCGGGTGGTACTATTCCGACCCTCGGTCGTTAATCCTCTTTTTCGGAACTGTGCAAGGTTTGTATACTTAACATAGTGTAAAAATAATACTTTAAATTCATTTCATTTATACTGTAGGCGGAGTTGTACTTACCTAGTTTGCAAGCAAACTTGTACTCTCACCTTTATCAACTTACAGGTTACTACTTGTCATCAATAGCGTATCCCATTAATTCTCTTACTAAGTCACTACTACTGTTAGTGACTAAAGCAGATAAATCGCTTGGTACCGATTGCCGCCGGTACTAACTCGCTCTCTATCTCGAGAGTTTGTTTCTCTATATGTGATTAATTAATTTATCACCTCATAAATTAATCAATGTCGTTCTTAGGTCACTATTTCTGTCAGTGACTATAACTCGCGTTTCTATGTGGTGCCGAGGCCCATCGGTACCTTATTGGCCTACTTTATGGATTTGGTGTCTATTTTCTATCGTACATGATTAAGTGTCTCTTTGACAGGTTAATCATCGTTCCTTACCATTTCGTTCATAACACGGTCCTTGACTATTTACCGACTAGTCAACTGATCAGTTACCTCACGTGTTGGTAATTAGGTAGCCTATCGGGTTACTACACGTAAACTTAGTGTAGTAACCGATCGAGTTACTTCGCTTATTGGGGTGTGGTAGCCTACCGGGCCACTATTTCTTATTTCATGTAATGGCCCATCGGGCCACTATGGCTTGCTTGGGATAGTAGCCTACTAGGCTACTAAGGCTTGTTTAGTGTGTTAGCCTACCGGGCTACACACACTATTTTACTTTGAAAAATTGTTTGGGTTGGCTTGTAAAATCTTGGAAAAATTCCTTATTTTGAAACCGTCCCCTTATCACCCCATTGAAAGGTAGGGGATGTTTTTATGAAAATCTTGTTCATATTTTAAAGTGTTAAAAACATATTTTTATTTTGAAGAGTATCGATCACATTTTTAAAGTTACATTTTAAAGGTGGTTTTTGAACCATTTTGAAACTTGATCGAAACGACTTTGTTTGTGATTTTGGCAAACATGAAAGTTTTCATTCTTAACAAGATGAACAAATCTCATGTTCACCTTGGAGCCTAAATCCAACTCTAACGGCTCCTAATTCCATTAAATCCGTGGGCTTATGCCCAGTTTTTTGAAAAATTCCCAATTTTATGTCTTTGTAAATACGGCTCTGTTTGAGGCATGAAAACTCCAAATTTTTAAAACATGCGTAGGTACATTTTCAAGTCTTGACGAGATCTACAACTTTCATGTTGAGCCCGAGAACTAGTTCGAAATCTAAGTGGTCCATTTTTAATAAAATCCTAGACAAATTTCTGGGTTTGGATTTTGTTCCCAGTTTTGGACACCAAGTAAAAAACACTCTAAAAACCTATCTTAGTTTCGTTTTTGGCCGAGGGCTATTTGACGTAAAAATGACCGTATCAAAATTTGCTTAAAACATCATGTTTTATCAAACACCAAGTTTGGAACCTAAGTGGGTCAAAATGGGCAAAATCTATGGCCTTTCCTAGGGATAGATTTATGTCCAGCCACATTCCTAAACGTTCATAGCATCACACATACAATAGCCATCGGTAAAAATTGTAAACACAACCACAACTATATAAACTTAAAAATGGAAACTTAAGGGCTCAAAATAAATTATTACATACCATGTGCATAAACAAACACACATAAATGGCTTTGATTAAAAACTTAAAATCACTAAATCACCAAAAGGGACGGTTTTGGTTTTTACTTTTGTGCTTTGAACCAAGCACGTTTTTGAACTAGGGCTTGAGGAACCAAAATGGCTATGTAGAATCAAGGGTTTGAAGGCTGGTTTTGTGGTAACGAGACACCAAAATAATTTCTCTTAATATCAAACCAAAATAAAAACTAAAACCACAAAGATTGGATTACAAAACTTACCCTTGATCACTTTAGAAAAGGCTCGGATTTGAATCCTCCTAACACAAGCTTGTGAGGTTTGATTTTTGATAAGCTTTTGGTATGAATTAAGGCTTGAAAATGGAGGCTTTTGGTGACTTAGAGGGGGCCGGCTGTAGCTTGAAAGGGAGAGAATAAGTGTTGTGTTTTTGGGGTGCCAAAGAGAAGAAACGGTATTACTAAGTCATGTGTGCCTTTTATAGCCAAAACTAATCAACTTGCTTAAGCTTAATCCTAATTAATTGTCCACTATTTTAGCCTAATCAAGGGATAAATTTATGCCCTTTTTTAGTCCATAAATGGGTGTGGGCTGCTGCATGGAAAGGAGAAGAGATAAAGCAAAACTTGTTGACCAAGCTTTAAAACCCCTTGAATATTTTATACAAAAGTTGTCATAACTTTTGCAATTTTTTAATCTCACTTTAGGGCTATGTGAGCAGCCATTTTCAGCTGCTTTTGTAGCTAGGGGGCACAAAATTTTAAGGCCAAAATTCATCTGTGTTGGCTTGTAATGACCGCCATTTTCATGGCACCTACTTACCTGTAATAAGTCATTAAGGAATAAAATGGACATAATTTAATGCCTTTTAGTGAAAATTTAAGTAACACGGTCAGGTACACGCCAGTGTGAGTGACCGTGTGCCATTCGGACTGTGTATCTGTTAGTAGCCATGTGAGTGTACATGGCCGAGTAGTGTAACACGGTCAAGTACACTGCCGTGTATTACTCGGATAAATGAATGTGTTTCAAAGACATGGCCGTGTTGAGAAGTCTAAACTAGTACACGCCTGTAGGAAAATAAATCGGTAAAAACGTATCAGAGTGGCGCAGCGGAACAATAAAAATTTTTAGATCGTTAAATATCTCATGATGCCATACACAATAAACCAACAACAATTAAAACTCATACCTCAAGGACGCCAATCTGCAGGAGGAGAATGACCAGAGGGCTTCAACCAACTAGCCTTCTCTACTATTCTCCAATTCTCGAATGGCTGAGTGTATGGGTACTCTAAACCTCGATCTGTATGCTAGCACTGCTAGTCTTCTTCCGACCACTCAGATCTCTAAAGAACTTATTGTCACGGTGGGCTGTGCAACAATAAGCCTGCTCACCTGAGAGTCTGTGGTCTAAGAGAACTGGAGTGGCAGGACCTCTATTTATAGACCTGCATGAGGTGATTCTCTGAATTCGAATTGGATTAGGAGAAGATATTCTCCCTTATCCACAAGCACAAAATCTGAATTTTCCAAGGGGAAAATCCCAACAATAAATTCGCCCGCTTTAGGATAATTCCAATCCAAATCTAAACAAGATTTTAACTAGAATTTTATCTCCCATTTTCAACCAAAAAATCGGAAAATCCAAGGGGAAAATCTCCACCAAAATTCCGGCCACTTTTGGATAAGGAAGAATCAAAATTCCACTAGGATTTTCAAGCTTGAATCTTATCTCATCCTTATCTAAAATAACCGAAAATCTCCTAGGAGATTTACTCCAAAAATTCGGCCATTATCAGGGAGGAGAGAATCCAAATTCAATTAGGATTGAAACTTGAATTTTTCCTTGAACCTTATCCACAAAAATCCGAAAATCCATTGAGGATAATCCTCAAAATTTTCGTCCATATTTGGTTAGGATTTGGATTCAAAATTTAAGTAGGATTCTAACAAGATTTTCCTCTCCATATCCAACTCAAATTCGAATTTCATTCCTTGTGGATTTACCACAACAAATTCGAATCCCACTTGGACTGTGATTCAACATTTGAATTTTAAATTTCAAATTTCAAATTTAAATTTCAAATTTCGAATTTCAAATTTCAAATTTAAATTTCAAATTCAAATTTCAAATTCGAATGTCAAATTCAAAATTCAAAATTCAAATTTCAAAATTCAAAATTCAAAATTCAAATTTCAAAATCCACAAAATAGTTGTATTTCAAATTCTTGTTCTCATGGATAATTTTCTACAACTCCAATCCAATCTCAAATAAAATCATGGCAACTTTATTTGGAGTTCGAATAATTGTGAACTCTATTATCCAAAACAAAATCTGAATCCAACTGGAGAGAATCCTGTCGACCATCCTAATCCTATGTCAACACCATCCATGCATAATAAACTAGCCAATAGCATACACAAATCAATTTGCCAAACTTTAAGGAATTATGTGGAGCAAGTAGAGGGACTGATTGGACATATATAATCGGGCTCCCACAAATCCATATGATCATCATTCTTTACCGAACAACTCAATCATATGATCACTAATTTCAGAGTCACACCACTATAAACCTGAAACTGAACTCCCAATTTTATACTGTATTACGTAAGCCTGTGACAAGCTATCGTCCAATGACCTTATCATGTATGCAGAACCCTCATATGATATCCATGATCAACCTTAGGCCAAAGTCCGTTTAATCCTACTGATCAGGCTATCTTAAAGTTTCATTATACTACTGAATTAAGAAAATGATTATTCACCATATGTTAATAAGAAGTCATCCACCCTGTAGACGACCCAAGGCCTTGTCCATTTTCACATTCAGTATAATGCCTTTAAGAGGATTCCTTAACTCCTCATTAGAGCTATGATTCTGATATTTGTAAACGAACCCTTCATCGTATACAAGTCATGCACCCAACGAACCGGTCTATAAGCTTACTACCTCCGAGATGCTTTAGCCATTGGAACATCAAAGTACACAAGTCATATACATGAAGCTGTCCTTTTACTCAGGATTAAGGTTACTGCATAATGAAAGTCAGAAGCAGATCGATCCACTCAAAGCGGACTTCGTAGATCAATTATGCTTTAGTCCCGGTCTAATATGTCACCACCAAGCAACATATCTATGTCTCTACTTGGGAGTCTATGCTCCAAACAGTCAAGACAAACCGTCCCCTCTAAGGTTTTAGACAACATAATAGTCTTAACATGAGTTAGATGCTCGGTCTAACCCCATAGACTACAGACCATAGTTTAGACTGCTAACTTTAGAACATTGTCTTCTCGCATACAAGAGTCCATTGCATGCAACGTTCTAACATTTTAACATAAGCAGTCAGGGAGCCATATTTGCTTACATTTACTTTAACATGTAAATAAAATTAGGACAGATAGCAATGTAATAAATAACCTCTATATATATAATTTTATTATCCAGTTCAAAATAAATACATCAAAATGTCTCTAATGCTTAGGGCATTTCCTAACGACGCCCGTGTCCGAAATGTACACGCTCGTGTTGCCTTGCACACGCCCGTGTAAGAGTCCGTGTAGAAGGCTGTGTAATGAGCTGAGAGCTGCTGTAATGACTCTCATGAGTTATGAAACTTAATTACTATGTAATGATGTAATTAAGTTAATAAATACAGTATATTCTCCAATTAAATGAATTCAACGAGTACAGTAACTTTTAATTACTATTCATGTAGTGACAGGGGTAACCGACAGTGAAATCGATCTACCCTATTATGTAAGTGTGTGTGTGAGACATGCAGTATCAAGAAATCGGTTCAAACAACCATTTCTTGACACAGGACTAGTGAGCTAGTCATCGGTATGCTCAGACTGGTCATCTGAGCACAGTAGCGATAATTGCCCTAATAAACATACAGTATCGAGAAAAGTGGTCTTGATGACCCCTTCTCACCCAGAGATTGACAAAATCGGAGTTAGAACGCTCAGACTAATCAGTCCGACAGGAAATAATGAATAGTGAATGATGAATAGTGACTAGTGAATAGTGAGATACGCAGTGTTAGGTTAACGGTCAAGACAACCTTAATTTGACATAAAACTGATATATTAATAGTCAGCAGGCTCAGTCTGGTCAATTGAGCACAACATATAGATTTTGTTTGAGAGATACGCAGTATCGGGATGAGGGTCAAGACGACCTTTTCTCACCCTGAAACTGATATATTTAGACTCAGGACGCCCAAATTAGTCAATAGGGCACCTGACATGTTTTTCAAGGTGGGGTCACACAGATTCCAAAAGCTAGTCTAGAAGATCTCAAATGGATGTAAAACTGATAAATTTGAAATCAGCACATCCAAGTTAGTCAAGGGAGACTGTGTCTTAAATTTTACACTAAAACATCTCGTTATGTATGCGTAGTGTCAACATAGTGTAGACCTAACCACAGTATCAAGAAATTGGTCAAGATAACCTTTTCTTGATATAAAACGGATATATTTGGAATCAGAATGCTCAAATTAGTCATTTGAGCACAAAAAGTAATTTTTGATCAGGAACCATGCAGTATCGAAAAACTGGTCGCGACGACCTTGGATGAAGATAAAACTGATATATTTGGGTTCAGCACGCCCAAATTAGTCAGTATAGCCTATCTTAAAACTTTTCAAAAAATTAGTATAAAAGGATGAAATTTTGGATCCTTTGTAAAATGGCCCCCATAAGTTTTTCTTATCTCATTTTCTCCCCCCTACACCTCACGAACATGAACAGTAACCGACCTTCGAATCTGGCCTCCGTTTTTTACATCACCAGCACCATTGGAAAGCTCTCGACGAGCTGAGTCCAATGGTGGGCCGAGTCGACCGAACCAATGCCAGAGCACGCCGCACGCGCCGCCCGAAGCCGCCAGCGGCCAAAATTTTCAAACCGCCCTATCTCCGCCGTCCGACTTCCAAATGCCACGATTCCGGTCCCAATGGATTCGTAGTGAAGAGTAGAACAAAACCCAGACTTCATTTCATGTCAACAGCTTGTAATGACCACTATTTTCATGGCACCTACTTACCATGTAATAAGTCATTAAGGAATAAAATGGACATAATTTAATGTCTTTTCATGCAAATTTAAGTAGCACAGTCAGGTACACAGCCGTGTGAGTCACCGTGTACCATTCGGACTATGTATCTATTAGTAGCCGTGTGAGTGTACATGGCCGTGTAGTGTAACACGGTCAAGTACATGGCCGTGTAAGAGGCCGTGTACCACTCAGATAGATGAATGTATTTCAAAGACATGGCCTTGTTGAGTAGTCTCAACTAGTACATGCCCGTGTCTGAAATGTACATGCCCGTGTTACGTTGCACACACACGTGTAAGAGTCCATGTAGAAGGCTGTGTAATGAGCCGAGAGCCACTGTAATGACTCTCATGAATTATGAAACTTAATTACTATGTAATGATGTAATTAAGTTAATAAACACAGTGTGCTTTTCAATTGAATGAATTAAATGGGAATAGTAACGTTTAATTACTATTCATATAGTAAAAGGGGCAACCAATAGTGAAATCGGTCCACCCTATTATGTGAGTATGCGTTAAGACACGCAATATCAAGAAACCGGTCAAGACGACCATTTCATGATACAGAACTGATGAGCTAGTCGTCAGTACGCTTAGACTGGTCACCTGAGCGCAGTAGCAATAATTGCCCTAATAGATGTACAGTATCGAGGAAAGTGGTCTAGATGACCTATTCTCGCCCATAGACTGACAAAATCAAAGTCAAAACACTCAGATTAGTCAGTCAGATAGTGAATAATAAATAATGAATAGTGATTAGTGAATAGTGAGAAATGCAGTGTTAAGTTAATGGCCAAGACGGCCTTAATCTGGCATAAAATTGACATATTAATAGTCAGTAAGCTCAATCTAGTCAATTGAGCATAAAATGTAGATTTTGTTTAAGAGATACGTAATATCAGGATGAGGGTCAAGACAACCTTTTCTCACCCCAAAACTGATATATTTAGACTCAGGACGCCCAAATTAGTCAATCGGGCACTTGACACATTTTTCGAGATAGGGTCATACAGATCTCGAAAACTGGTCTAGAAAGACCTCAGATGGACGTAAAACTGATAAATTTGAAATCAGCACGTCTAAATTAGTCAAGGGAGACTGTGTTTGAAATTTCACACGAAAACGCCTCGTTATGCGTGCACAGTGTCAACACAGTATAGGCCTAACCACAGTATTAAGAAATTGGTCAAGATGACCTTTTCGTGATATAAAACTGATATATTTGGATTCAAAATGCTCAAATTAGTCATTTGAGCACAAAAAGAAATTTTTGATCGAGAACCATGTAGTATCGAAAAACTGGTCGAGATGACCTAGGATGAAGATAAAACTGATATATTTGGGTTTAGCACACCCAAATTAGTCAGTGTAGCCTATCTTAAAATTTTTAAAAAAATTAGTATAAAAAGATAAAATTATTGGGATCCTTCTACAATAGCCCCCATAATTTTTCCAAATCTCATTTTCTCCCCCCCACACCACACGAAGATGAACAATAAGCCTCAATCGAATCCGACCTCCGTTTTTAACACCACCAGCACCATTGGAAAGCTCTCGACGAGCTGATTCCAACGGTGGGCCGAGTCAACCGAACCGACGCCGGAGCATGCTGCACGCGCCGCCCAAAGCCGTTGGTGGCCGAATTTTTCAAACCGCCGTATCTCTGCCGTTCGACGTCCAAATGCCATGATTTCGGTCCTAATGGATTCGTGGTGAAAAGTAGAACAAAACCCAGACTTCATTTCATGTCAACAGCCACCTGATCACACCGCCCAAACTTGCGTCGTCACCGCCGTGATGCCATCATGGAATCCACCGATTCCGGCAGAGTTAAGTTGCAAGGTCGGTATCAAAATGCTCAAAACAACACGTAGATCAAAAGCCCCAAAATCAATTTTGGGCAACAACGCTGAAAAATAAAGATCCAAACCGCCGTCGTCGCCGACTTTTCGAGGGTCGATTACCGGCGATAGGAGTCTTGATTGGTGAAATTGACACCACTAATGGGTTCCTCTCGTCGAGCTCTTTAAGATGGTAGTTGCCACTCCCATCGCCGCCGTGGTCAACGGCGGTCAATGGTGACTCAGAGACCGAAAATTAAAGAATGGTCCGTTGGCCTATTTTCGACGTTCTGGACTCATCCGCGGCATCGGATTTGCAAATTGAAGTTTCAAAAGTGAAGAACGCCGATTCAAAGATTGTGCGGTCGAGATCGAACGGTTCATTCAACCGCCGACGGGAATGATTTTGGTAGTAGTTTCTATCCCTTGATTCCTCAATTTATTATTGGAAATAATTATGTATTAATTATGGTTTACTGATTTGAGGAATTGTAAGAAAAAGGGATGAAATGTCGAAAAGAGAATGTGAGGAAATGTGAATATTTTTCTGTAAAAAGCTGAGCTTTTACGTAAAAAGTAGTTCTCTGGTTTAGTACGTTGTAGGTTAGAATAGGTTAGATGGTTTTGAGGCATTTCCTAAACGCCGGGAACCCAAAAATTAAGTGGAAATGCTGTCGAAATTTCTAAAACGGCACAAAGGGGTATTTTAGGAAACGAGGGGTGAAAATGTGAGCAGGATGGAAACCCGAGCCCCCTCGATGACTTAGGTCCGGGAAAGAAGGACGGACGTTTTGAATATTAGTAAACTGCCTAATTAGAAATCTCATAATGTAAGAAAACGACCCCTAGGTCGAAATTGTACCACCCGAGGGACGGGTGTGAGCTAAGTATAAAATTTGGAGCGGTTTAATCGGTAAAGGTAACCCTATAGGCTAAATGGTCAATACGCGAGGTATCCGGTCAGTGTAGGAAAATAATGTTAGGAAATGCCCTAAGTATTAGAGACATTTTGATGTATTCATTTTGAACTGGACAATAAAATTATACATAGAGGTTATTCATTACATTGCTATCTGTCCTCGTCCTATTTACATGTTAAAGTAAATGTAAGCAAATATGGCTCACTGACTGCTTGTGTTAAAACTGTTAGAACGTTGCATGCAATGGACTTTTGTATGCGAGAAGACAATGTTCTAAAGTTAGCAGTCTAAACTATGGTCTGTAGTCTATGGGGTTAGACCGAGCATCTAACTCATATTAAGACTATTATGTTGTCTAAAGCCTTAGAGGGGACGGTTTGTCTTGACTGTCTGGAACTGGACTCCCAAGTAGAGACATGGATATGTTGCTCGGTGGTGACATATTAGACCGGGACTAAAGCGTGATTGATCTACGTAGTCCGCTATGAGTGGATCAATCTGCTTTTGACGTTCATTGTGCAATAACCTTAATCCTGAGTAAATGAACTACTTCATGTATATGACTTGTGTACTTTGATGTTCCAATGGCTAAAGCGTCTCAGAGGTAGTAAGCTTATAGACTGGTTCGTTGGGTGCATGACTTGTATACGATGAAGGGTTTGTTTGCAGATATCGGAATCATAGCTCTGAGGAGTTAAAGGTATCCTCTTAAAGGCATTATACTGAATATGAAAATGGACAAGGCCTTGGGTCGTCTGCTGGGCGGATGACTTCTTATTCACATATGGTGAATAATCATTTTCTTAATTCGGTAGTATAATGGAACTTTACGATAGCCTGATCAGTAGGATTAAACGGACTTTGACCTAAGGCTGATCATGGATATCATATGACGGTTCTGCATATATGACAAGGTCATTGGATAGTAGCTCGTCACAGGCTTACGTAATACGGTATATAATTGGGAGTTCAGTTTCAGGTTTATAGTGGTGTGACTCTGAAACTAGTGATCATATGATTGAGTTGTTCGGTAAAGAATGATGATCATATGGAATCACGGGAGCCCGATTATATATGTCCAATCAGTCCCTCTACTAGCTCCACATAATTCCTTAACGTTTGGCAAATTGATTTGTGTATGCTATTGGCTAGTTTATTATGCATGGATGGTGATGACACAGGATTAGGATGGTAGACAAGATTCTCTCCGGTTGGATTCAGATTTTGTTTTGGATAATAGAGTACACAATTATTCGAACTCCAAATAAAGTTGCCATGATTTTATTTGAGATTGGATTGGAGTTGTAAAAAATTATCCATGAGAACAAGAATTTGAAACACAACCGTTTTGTGGAATTTGAATTTTGAATTTTGAAATTTGAAATTTGAATTTTGAAATTTGAATTTTGAATTTTGAATTTGAAATTTGAATTTGAAATTTGAATCACAGTCCAAGTAGGATTCGAATTTGTTGTGGAAAATCCACAAGGTTTGAAATTCGAATTTTAGTTGGATTTGAAGAGGATAATCTTGTTAGAATCCTACTTGAATTTTGAATCTAAATCCCAACAAAAGTGGACGAAATTTTTGAGGATAATCCTCAACGGAATTTCGGTTTTTGTGGATAAGGTTCAAGGGAAAAACTCAAGTTTCAATCCCAGTTGAATTTGGATTCTCTCCTCCCTGAAAAGTGGCTGAAAATTTGGAGAATCTCTCCTAGGAAATTCGGTTATTTTTTGGATAAGGTTGAGATAAGATTCAAGCTTGAAAATCCTAGTGGAATTTTTGATTCTCCCTTATCCATAATGGCCGAAATTTATAAGGAGATTTTCTCCAAGAAAAATTCGGATTTTTTGGTTGAAAAAGGGAGATAAAATTCTAGTTAAAATCTTGTTTAGATTTGGATTGGATTTATCCTAAGAAAACCGAATTTTATTGTTGGATTTATCCATGGAAAAATTCGGATTTTTTGGTTAAGGATAAGGGAAAATATCTTTTCCTAATCCAATTCAAATTCAGAGAATCACCTCATGCAGGTCTATAAATAGAGGTCCTGCCACTCCAGTTCTCTTAGACCACAGACTCTCAGGTGAGCAGGCTTATTGTTGCACAGCTCATCGTGACAATAAAGTTCTTTAGAGATCTGGGTGGTCGGAAGAAGACTAGCAGTGCTAGCATACCGATCGAGGTTCAGAGTGCCCACACACTCAGCAATTCGGGAATTGGAGAATAGTAGAGAAGGCTAGTTGGTTGAAGCCTCCGGTCATTCTCCTCCTGCAAGATTGGCGTCCTTGAGGTATGAGTTTTAATTGTTGTTGGTTTATTGCATATGGCATCATGAGATATTTAACGATCTAAAAATTTTTATTGTTCCGCTGCGCCACTCTGATACGTTTTTTTACCGATTTATTTTCCTACAAATAAATCGGTAAAAACATATCAGAGTAGCGCAGCGGAACAATAAAAATTTTTAGATCGTTAAATATCTCATGATGCCATATGCAATAAACCAACAACAATTAAAACTCATACCTCAAGGACGCCAATCTTGCAGGAGGAGAATGACCGGAGGCTTCAACCAACTAGCCTTCTCTACTATTCTCCAATTCTCGAATGGCTGAGTGTGTGGGCACTCTGAACCTCGATCGGTATGCTAGCACTGCTAGTCTTCTTCCGACCACCTAGATCTCTAAAGAACTTATTGACACGATGAGCTGTGCAACAATAAGCCTGCTCACCTGAGAGTCTGTGGTCCGAGAGAACTGGAGTGGCAGGACCTCTATTTATAGACCTGCATGAGGTGATTCTCTGAATTTGAATTGGACTAGGAAAAGATATTCTCCCTTATCCATAACCATAAAAATTTGAATTTTCTATGGGAGATTCTCAACAATAAAATTCGGCCATTATGGATAAATCCAATCCAAATCTAAACAAGATTTTAACTAGAATTTTATCTCCCCTTTTTCAACAAAAAATCAGAAATTCCTAGGAGAAAATCACCTCATAAAATTCGGCCACTTTTAGGATAAGGGAGAATCAAAATTCCACTAGGATTTTCAAGCTTGAATCTTATCTCAACCTTATCCAAAATAACCGAATTTTCTTAGGAGATACACTCCAAAATTTCGACCACTTTTCAGGGAGGAGAGAATCCGAATTCAACTGGGATTGAAACTTGAATTTTTCCCTTTGAACCTTATCCACAAAAACCGAAATTCCATTGAGGATTATCCTCAAAATTTCGTCTACCTTTTGATAGGATTTAGATTCATAATTCAAGTAGGATTCTAACAAGATTATCCTCTCCAAATCGAACTCAAATTCGAATTTCAAACCTTGTGGATTTTCCACAACAAATTCGAATCCCACATGGATTGTGATTCAAAATTTGAATTTCAAATTTCAAATTCGAATTTCAAATTCAAATTTCAAATTTCAAAATTCAAATTTCAAAATCCACAAAACGGTTGTGTTTCAAATTCTTGTTCTCATGGATAATTTTCTACAACTCCAATCCAATCTTAAATAAAATCATGGCAACTTTATTTAGAGTTCGAATAATTGTGTACTCTATTATTCAAAACAAAATCTGAATCCAACCAGAGAGAATCTTGTCCACCATCCTAATCCTGTGTCATCACCATCCATGCATAATAAACCAGCCAATAGCATACACAAATCAATTTGCCAAACGTTAAGGAATTATGTGGAGCTACTACAGGGACTGATTGGAAATATATAATCGGGCTCCCGTAAATCCATATGATCATCATTCTTTTACCGAACAACTCAATCATATGATCACTAGTTTCAGAGTCACACCACTATAAACCTGAAACTGAATTCCCAATTATATACCATATTACGTAAGCCTGTGACAAGCTATCGTCCAATGACCTTGTCATGTATGCAGAACCCTCATATGATATCCATGATCAGCCTTAGGCCAAAGTCTGTTTAATCCTATTGATCAGGCTATCTTAAAGCTCCATTATACTACCGAATAAAGAAAATGATTATTCACCATATGTGAATAAGAAGTCATCCGCCCAGCAGACGACCCAAGGCCTTGTCCATTTTCACATTCAGTATAATGCCTTTAAGAGGATACCTTTAACTCCTCATTTGAGCTATGATTCCAATATCTGTAAACGAACCCTTCATCGTATACAAGTCATGCACCTAACGAACCGGTCGATAAGCTTACCACCTCTGAGATGCTTTAGCCATTAGAACATCAAAGTACACAAGTCATATACATGAAGCTGTCCTTTTACTCAGGATTAAGGTTACTGCATAATGAACGTCAAAAGCAGATTGATCCACTCAAAGCGGACTTCGTAGATCAATCACGCTTTAGTCCCAGTCTAATATGTCACCACCAAGCAACATATCCATGTCTCTACTTGGGAGTCCAGCTCCGGACAGTCAAGACAAACCGTCCCCTCCAAGGCTTTAGACAACATAATAGTCTTAACATGAGTTAGATGCTCGGTCTAACCCCATAGACTACAGACCATAGTTTAGACTGCTAACTTTAGAACATTGTCTTCTCACATACAAAAATCCATTGTATGCAACGTTCTAATAGTTTAACACAAGCAATCAGGGAGCCATATTTGCTTACATTTACTTTAACATGTAAATAAGACGAGGACAGATAGCAATGTAATGAATAACCTCTATATATAATTTTATTATCCAGTTCAAAATAAATACATCAAAATGTCTCTAACGCTTAGGGCATTTTCTAACAATCTCCCACTTGCCCTAAGCTAGCAGATGTGCCATGTTATGCATCCCCATCGCCTCTACGTGCCTCTCAAAGCTTCTAGCCACCAAAGTCTTAGTAAAGGGATCGGCGATGTTGTCCTCGGACGCGATCTTACATACATCCACTTGTCCTATCTCCACGTGCCCTCTAATAATATGATACCTCCGATCAATGTGCTTGGTCCTCTTGTGGTGTTGAGATTCCCTTGTGTTGGCAATAGCCCCTGTATTATCACAGTAAAGTGTGATAGGCTTGTCAAAAATCCGGAATGACCTCAAGGTCTCAAAAGAACTTGCGGAGCCAAACCGTTTCTTTAGATGCCTCAGCCGTGACCACATACTCAGCCTCCATAGTAGAGTCAGCTGGGCAGCCCTGCTTCACGCTCCTCCACACAATGGCGCCTCCTCCGAGTAAAAACACTGATCCAGATGTCGATTTCCTCGAATCCTTACAAGTCTGGAAGTCTGAGTCCGTGTATCCTACGGGTGTTAGGTCCCCTCCAGAATACACCAGCATATAATCCCTCGTTCTCTTAAGATACTTGAGTATATGCTTAACAGCTTACCAGTGCTTGGTTTCAGGATTTGCTTGATATCGACTCACCATACCTACTGCAAAACATATATCTAGGCGAGTGCAAAGCATAGCATACATAAGGCTACGCACAGCGGATGCATAAGAGGCCTTACTCATACGCTTTCTTTCTTCCGATGTCTTGGGACAGTAATCCAATGAAAGAGTTAGACCAGCAATAGAAGGTTGTGAGCCTTTCTTTGCCTCTTGCATTTCATATTTGTCAATTATTTTATCTATGTATGAAGCTTGGGATAACGCTATCATTTTGTTCTCTCGCTCTCTGAAGAGACGAATGCCTAGAACATAATTAGCTTCTCCCAAGTCCTTCATGTCAAACTGTTGGTGTAACCAAAGCTTGACCGATGATAAGTTCCCTACATCATTCCCAATGAGTAGTATATCATCGACACAGAGTATCAGAAAGACCACTTTTCCATCCTTAATATGTTTATAAACACAAGGTTCATCAACGTTCTGCTCAAAACCAAATGTCTTAATCGCTTGATCTAACCTCTGGTTCCACGAGCGGGATGCTTGCTTTAATCCATAAATGGATCTAAGCAACTTGTAGACTTTCCTTTCTTGGCCTTTCGCTACGAACCCTTCGGGCTGTATCATATAGATACACTCTTCAAAATGGCCATTCAAGAATGCCGTCTTGACATCCATTTGCCAAATCTCGTAATCGAGAGCCGCAGCAATGGACAGAAGAATACGGATAGACTTCAGCATAGCAACCGGCGAAAAGGTTTCATCGTAATCGATTCTAGCCTTTTGCGTGTACCCCTTTGTGACCAGTCTAGCTTTGAAAGTTTCCATTCTCCCTTCCGCATCCTTCTTTCTTTCGTAGACCTATTTGCATCAAATAGGTTTTATGTCATTCGGCAAATCTACAAGTTCCCAAACAGAGTTGGATTTCATAGAATCCATCTCATTGTTCATAGCCTGTTTCCAAGATTTAGAATCAACATCATTTACAGCTTCATCATAAGTGACCGGATCATCCTCATGCTCATGAGCCTCGGCCTGGTATACCTCAGCATCATACATGAAGAAATTAGGTTTGTTAGAAACCCTCCCACTACGACGAGGCACCCTAAATTGTTGATCGTCTGTAGGTCTTTCACTGGAACTCGGACTTGCGTCCAAGATCGAAATCTGTGGAGCAGTTCTTTCACCCGATAACTCCTCTAGCACCACTTTGCTTCAAGGCTTAAAGTCATTCATGTGACTTTCCTCCAAGAATGTAGTATGGGTTGAGACAATGACCTTTTGTTCCTTCGGGTTATAGAACAGACCTCCTTTAGTTCCTTTTGGATACTCTATAAACATGCACAATTCTGATCTTGGTTCCAACTTTTTCGCATCCCCATCCAGTACATGCGCTGGACAGCCCAATATTCTCATATGTCCAAGGGAGGGCTTCCTGCCACGCCATAATTCATACGGAGTTCTGGGAATTGATTTGCTCGGAACCTGGTTCAGAATATAGCATGCCGTTTGTAAAGCATATCTCCAAAATGATAATGGCAGCGTTGAATAACTCATCATGGACCGTACCATATCTAATAAGGTTCTGTTTCTCCTTTCAGCTATACCATTCTGTTGTGGAGTACCAGGTGCAGTCAATCGGGATAATATCCCGTTCTCTACAAGATGTCCTAGAAATTCATCGGAGAGGTATTCGCCACCTCGATCAGATCGAAGTGTCTTTATGGATTTATCCAATTGTTTTTCCACTTCCGCACGATATTCTTTGAACTTGTCAAAGATTTTGCTCTTGTGGTGCATCAGATACACATATCTATACCTTGAGTAATCATCTATAAAAGAGACATAATACTCGAACCCTCCTCGTGCTGTGATGTTCATAGGGCCACATACGTCAGTGTGCACAATTTCTAAGAGCTCCTGAGCCCTTGTACCCTTAACTCCAAAAGACCTCTTAGTCATTTTACCCTCTAGACAAGACTCACATTGGGGAAGTCGTACCTCCTCCAGAGATTCCAGAGGACCGTCTTTCACCAATCTTTGAATCCTATCATGATTAATATGACTAAGTCTTAAATGCCAAAGATATGCCTTGTTAGAGTGAGAAACTTTCAACCGTTTAGAGTTATCAATTAATTCAGTGTCAAGCAGCCAGTACATCTTTGGTTTGATCAAATATAGGTTTCCATCCATCCATCCAGAACAGATAAAAGACTTATTTCTACGAATATCAACTCTTTTACTAAAAGAAACTGAATAAGAATCCTTTATTAAATAAGCTACCGATATAAGGTTCCTCCTAAAATTAGGAACATAAAAACAGTCTTTTAATAAAATAAACCTAAATTGATCAAAATAAAGGTAAACATCTCCCACTGCCTCAGCCACCACAAAGCTGCCATCCCCAGTTCATAACGAGAGGTTCCTATCATGTAGACTTCTCGTTTCTATGAACCCCTGCATAGAAACACAAGCATGATTAGTGGCACCCGAATCAATGACCCAAGTGTCTTTCAATTCTTCCACCAAACACACTTCTAAGTAAAGAAGTTCCTTACCTTCCTTACCCTTAGCGGCTAGGATTTCCCGGCAAGCCTTCTTGAAGTGACCTACCTTCCCACAGCGGAAGCACTTGGACTTTTTAGGGTCACTGGGCTTCTTGTTCTTGTTCTTGTTCTTCCTATCCGAGACAGGAGGATTAGAAGAACTGGAAGCCGCTTGCTTCTGATTTGGCCTCTTCCTCTTCCGTGAGGGTTTGGAAGATTCTGCCAAATTGGCCTCACCTTTGGGTTGGACAGCTTCCCCATCCCTGATCATCCGCTCATAAGCTTGGAGTTGCTTCATGAGCTCGGTTAGTCCTAACTCCCTTGTCACCAGATTGTATGCGGCCTTAAACCCCACAAAAGCTTTAGACAGAGTTTTGAACACCATCTCGATCTGGGTGTTGTAGTCCAACTCAGCACCGTTTTCGGCAGCCTCAGCGAAGAATCCCATTAGAGTGATCATATGGTCCTTCACCGGAGTACCTGCCTTCTACTTAGAGTTCATAATACTGGTGATAGTGGACTGTAGAGCTAATTTTTCTTGGCCTCCGAACATGTCCTCTAGATTTTCCATGATCTCCCCAGCAATTTTATAAGTCTCATGCTGCTTTTGTAAAGCACTCGTCATGCTAGCAAGTACGTAGCATCGAGCTATATCATTGGATTCTCTCCAACGAGTATAGGCAACCGGGACCTCCTCAATCGGTGTGTCAGGTTTTAGCCCTGGTGGGCATGGTTCATCCAGTACGAACTTGTGTCTCTCGCAGCTGAGAACTATAAACAGATTTCTTTTCCAATCCTTATAATTGTCGCCATTCAATTTATTCTCAGTAAGTATTGAAATGAGGGGTGTCGGTGACATTTTGAACTAAAATAAAATTATACTAGACATCATTACAAAGCCCAAGCAAATATACAGATAATTTAGCAAATAAAACGTACAAGAAACTTAAAAAACGTGTAGCATTGCAACGGTAATTCTCAGCACCTATTGCCCCAAGCCATCGAGGGGTGGTCATGAAAACAAATAGCCGGAACATGGACCCCGTCCAATTAATATATGTTGCCTTAAATCCTCCAGGATTAAGACATATATTAATAACCGCTTATTTGGCCACCAGTTTAGTTAACACAGCTTCTAGGGAAGGTTAATAACTAAACGTGTCTTGAGTGTATAACCATTGTTTACGTAGCCCGATCCACGTCCTACCAAGCCACCGAGGGGTGGTCATGAATAGGATCGTACCCGAACACGTTTTCCACATAGGAGATCCAGTCTAGTATACTGGTAGCGGTAAACACCTACCGAGGGGTGTGGTCAGGGCAGAACTGACGCGAGGCGTTACCATGCTTTCACATATGGATCAACAATGGAGGCCGTAGGTTTTGTTTGAAACCCTCTCCCACTCAATATTTTGAAAAACATGCAAGTTTTGACAAATTATATATGATCAATATAGTATGAGCGGCACTCACCTATCCTATATGACATGTTATCAAATATGCATACAAAACATCCATCAATACATATTTATACATCCATGACATATCACAGAAAAAATAATTGACAGAATAACCAAGCTATGGTTCCATCTTAGAACAAAGAAAATAAAGATTACAAAATTCCATCCAAAGCATTCTTTGGGTCTTGAATTCTGTTCCGCCTTCTTGTATCCGTCTTTATGTAGCCTCTCCATTTATTTCTCATCCCAAGAATTATTTAAAATTTAAATCTCCAAAAATTTAAATTTCAAATTCAAATTCCAAATTCGAATTTGAAATTTAAATTTCCAATTCAAATTTTAAACAATTTTAAACATAATGTGTAATAATATGTAATTTCAAAAATTTCAAATTTTCAATTACATATTTTTAAACATGATTTAAAATTAAATTTCTAATTTAAAAATCAAAATTTTTTGATTTTTTAGACCGTCATACCGTCGCCTCCGAAGGCGGCAGCCGCCGTGGGCAGGCACCAGCCCCAAAGGGGCTGGCAGCCCACGGTTGCCCCCTATGTGCAGCCCTGCCGGGCTGCAGGCCAAGCCTGCAGCGCCAGGCTGCACACCCAGGCTGGGCGCAGCAGCCGGCAGGCTGCAGGCAGCACCTGCAGCCAGAGGCTGCACGCCCAAGCTGCGGCCAACCTTGGGCAGGCCATGGCCACCCTTGGCTGCAGGCCAAGCCTATGGCCGTGGGTGGTGTTGGCCTGCACAGGGGCTGCCGCAGCCCCATCCTGCCCGAGGGCAGGGCCTGCAGCCCCACCAAGGCCCATCGGCCTATCCCGAGGGGTCGTGTCTCGATTTTCATGTCATATTCCAATTTACCTATTAGGATCTCCAAAAATTAATTTGAATCCCAATTAAATTGAAATTTTCCACACAATCAAAATTTCAACCTTTAAATCAAATTTAACTTTTGGGAAAAAAATAAATTACGGTCTTCAATCTTCAATCTACTCCGAGAATAATTACATAAAATTTCCTAAACCGTTTCCGGTGTACAAAAATTCTAACCATAAAAATTCTAAGAGACAAAAATTAAAATCCATGGGAAAATTAGAGTGTTAAGAAACTACTCCCATGGTTACATAAAAATTCCTAGATACAATTTTTCTAAATTCTAAGGAACCATAACCGGTATAAACAAGCACGCTTATAATAATTCAAAAATTAAAATAACCACATACTTTATACATAATCCATGATAACAACATAAAGGAACCCTAGAATGCCACTCTCTAAATATTAAATCCATACATAAATAAAAAGACTAAGTAATTGTCTAATTTATGTACATGGCATAGTCATGAGATGGCTCTGATACCAATTGTAGGAAAATAAATCGGTAAAAACGTATCAGAGTGGCGCAGCGGAACAACAAAAATTTTTAGATCGTTAAATATCTCTTGATGCCATATACAATAAACCAACAATAATTAAAACTCATACCTCAAGGACGCAAATCTTGCAGGAGCAGAATGACCGGAGGCTTCAACCAACTAGCCTTCTCTACTATTCTCCAATTCTCGAATGGCTGAGTGTGAGGGCACTCTGAACCTCGATCGGTATGCTAGCACTGCCAGTCTTCTTCCAACCACCCAGATCTCTAAAGAACTTATTGTCACGATGAGCTGTGCAATAATAAGCCTGCTCACCTGAGAGTCTGTGGTCTGAGAGAACTGGAGGGGCAGGACCTCTATTTATAGACCTGCATGAGGTGATTCTCTAAATTTGAATTGGACTAGAAAAAGATATTCTCCCTTATCCATAACCATAAAAATCTGAATTTTCTATGGGAGATTCTCAACAATAAAATTCGGCCATTATGGATAAATCCAATCCAAATCTAGACAAGATTTTAACTAGAATTTTATCTCCCCTTTTTCAACCAAAAAATCCGAAATTCCTAGGAGAAAATCTCCTCATAAAATTCGGCCACTTTTAGGATAAGGGAGAATCAAAATTCCACTAGCATTTTCAAGCTTGAATCTTATCTCAACCTTATCCAAAATAACCGAATTTTCCTAGGAGATACACTCCAAAATTTCAGCCACTTTTCAGGGAGGAGAGAATCCAAATTCAACTGGGATTGAAACTTGAATTTTTCCCTTTGAACCTTATCCACAAAAATCGAAATTCCATTGAGGATTATCCTCAAAATTTCGTCCACCTTTTGATAGGACTTAGATTCAAAATTCAAGTAGGATTGTAACAAGATTATCCTCTCCAAATCGAACTCAAATTCGAATTTCAAACCTTGTTGAATTTCCACAACAAATTCGAATCCCACTTAGACTGTGATTCAAAATTTGAATTTCAAATTTCAAATTCGAATTTCAAATTTAAATTTCAAATTCAAATTTCAAATTTGAATTTCAAATTCAAATTTCAAATTCAAATTTCAAATTCAAAATTAAAATTTCAAATTTCAAAATTCAAATTTCAAAATCCACAAAACAGTTGTGTTTCAAGTTCTTGTTCTCATGGATAATTTTCTACAACTCCAATCCAATCTCAAATAAAATCATGGCAACTTTATTTGGAGTTTGAATAATTGTGTACTCTATTATCCAAAACAAAATCTGAATCCAACCAGAGAGAATCTTGTCTACCATCCTAATCCTGTGTCATCACCATCCATGCATAATAAACCAGCAAATAGCATACACAAATCAATTTGCCAAATGTTAAGGAATTAAGTGGAGCTAGTAGAGGGACTGATTGGACATATTTAATCAGGCTCCCGCAAATCCATATGATCATCATTCTTTTACCAAACAACTCAATCATATGATCACTAGTTTCAGAGTCACACCACTATAAACCTGAAACTGAACTCCCAATTATATACCGTATTAAGTAAGCCTGTGACAAGCTATCGTCCAATGACCTTGTCATGTATACAGAACCCTCATATGATATCCATGATCAGCCTTAGGCCAAAGTCTGTTTAATCCTACTGATCAGGCTATCTTAAAGTTCCATTACACTACTGAATAAAGAAAATGATTATTCACCATATGTGAATAAGAAGTCATCCGCCCAGCAGACAACCCAAGGCCTTGTCCATTTTCACATTCAGTATAATGCCTTTAAGAGGATACCCTTAACTCCTCATTAGAGCTATGATTCCAATATCTGTAAACGAACCCTTCATTGTATACAAGTCATGCACCCAAAGAACCGGTCTATAAGCTTACTACCTCTGAGACGCTTTAGCCATTGGAACATCAAAGTACAGAAGTCGTATACATGAAGCTGTCCTTTTACTCAGGATTAAGGTTACTGCATAATGAACGTCAAAAGCAGATTGATCCACTCAAAGCGGACTTCGTAGATCAATCACGCTTTAGTCCCGGTCTAATATGTCACCACCAAGCAACATATCCATGTCTCTACTTGGGAGTCCAGCTTCGGACAGTCAAGACAAACCGTCCCCTCCAAGACTTTAGACAACATAATAGTCTTAACATGAGTTAGATGCTCGGTCTAACCCCATAGACTACAGACCATAGTTTAGACTGCTAACTTTAGAACATTGTCTTCTCGCATTCAAAAATCCATTGCATGCAACGTTCTAAAAGTTTAACACAAGCAATCAGGGAGTCATATTTGCTTACATTTACTTTAACATGTAAATAAGACGAGGACAGATAGCAATGTAATGAATAACCTCTATATATAATTTTATTATCCAGTTCAAAATAAATACATCAAAATGTCTCTAACGCTTAGGGCATTTTCTAACAATCTCCCACTTGCCCTAAGCTAGCAGATGTGCCACGTTACGCATCCCCATCGCCTCTATGTGCCTCTCAAAGCTTCTAGCCACCAAAGTCTTAGTAAAGGGATCGGTGATGTTGTCCTCGGACGCGATCTTACATACATCCACTTGTCCTGTCTCCACGTGCCCTCTAATAATATGATATCTCCGATCAATGTGCTTGTTCCTTTTATGGTGCCGAGATTCCCTTGTGTTGGCAATAGCCCCTGTATTATCACAGTAAAGTGTGATAGGTTGGTCAACACCTGGAATGACCTCAAGGTCTCTAAAGAACTTACGGAGTCAAACTGCTTCTTTAGATGCCTCAGTCGCAGCCACATACTCAGCCTCCATAGTAGAGTCAGCTGTGCAGCCCTGCTTCACACTCCTCCACACAATGGCGCCTCCTCCGAGTAAAAACACTGATCCAGATGTCGATTTCCTCGAATCCTTTCAAGTCTGGAAGTCTGAGTTCGTGTATCCTATGGGTGTTAGGTCCCCTCCAGAATACACCAGCATATAATCCCTCGTTCTCTTAAAATATTTGAGTATATGCTTTACAGCTTGCCAGTGCTTGGTTCCAGGATTTGCTTGATATCGACTCACCATACCTACTGCAAAACATATATCTGGGCGAGTGCAAAGCATAGCGTACATAAGGCTACCCACAGCGGATGCATAAGGGACCTTACTCATACGCTTTCTTTCTTCCGATGTCTTGGGACAGTCATCCAATGAAAGAGTTAGACCGGTAATAGAAGGTTGTGAGCCTTTCTTTGCCTCTTGCATTGCATATTTGTCAATTATTTTATCTATGTATGAAGCTTGGGATAACGCTATCATTTTGTTCTTTCGATCTCTGAAGAGACGAATGCCTAGAACATAATTAGCTTCTCCTAAGTCCTTCATGTCAAACTGTTGGTGGAACCAAAGCTTGACCGATGATAAGTTCCCTACATCATTCCCAATGAGTAGTATATCATCGACATAGAGTATCAGAAAGACCACTTTTCGATCCTTAATACGTTTATAAACACAAGGTTCATCAACGTTCTGCTCAAAACCAAATGTCTTAATCGCTTGATCAAACCTCTGGTTCCATGAATAGGATGCTTGCTTTAATCCATAAATAGATCTAAGCAACTTGCAGACTTTCCTTTCTTGGCCTTTCACTACGAACCCTTCGGGTTGTATCATATAGATACACTCTTCAAGATGGCCATTCAAGAATGCCGTCTTGACATTCATTTGCCAGATCTCGTAATCGAGAGCCGCAGCAATGGACAGAAGAATACGGATAGACTTCAGCATGGCAACAGGCGAAAAGGTTTCATCGTAATCGATTCCAGCGTTTTGCGTGTACCCCTTCGTAACCAGTCTAGCTTTGAAAGTTTCTACTCTCCCTTCCGCATCCTTCTTTCTTTTGTAGACCCATTTGCATCCAATGGGTTTTATGCCATTCGGCAAATCTACAAGTTCCCAAACAGAGTTGGATTTCATAGAATCCATCTCATTGTTCATAGCCTGTTTCCAAGATTTAGAATCAACATCATTTACAGCTTCATCATAAGTGACCGGATCATCCTCATGCTCATGAGCCTCGGCCTGGTATACCTCAGCATCATACATGAAGAAATTAGGTTTCTTAGAAACCCACCCACTACGACGAGGCACCCTAAATTGTTGATCATCTGCAGGTCTTTCACTGGAACTCGGACTTGCATCCAAGACCGAAATCTGTGGAGCAGTTCTTTCACCCGATAACTCCTCTAGCACCACTTTGCTTCGAGGCTTAAAGTCATTCATGTGACTTTCCTCCAAGAATGTCGCATGGGTTGAGACAATGACCTTTTGTTCCTTCGGGTTATAGAACAGACCTCCTTTAGTTCCTTTTGGATACTCTACAAACATGCACAATTCTGATCTTGGTTCCAACTTTTTCGCATCCCCATCCAGTACATGCGCCGGACAGCCCCATATTCTCATATGTCCAAGGGAGGGCTTCCTACCACGCCATAATTCATACGGAGTTCTAGGAATTGATTTGCTCGGAACCTGGTTTAGAATATAGCACGCCGTTTGTAAAGCATATCCCCAAAATGATAATGGCAGTGTTGAATAACTCATCATAGACTGTACAATATCCAATAAGGCTCTGTTTCTTCTTTCAGCTACACCATTCTGTTGTGGAGTACCAGGTGCAGTCAATTGGGATAATATCCCGTTCTCTACAAGATGTCATAGAAATTCATCGGAGAGGTATTCGCCACCTCGATCAGATCGAAGTGTCTTTATGGATTTATCCAATTGCTTTTCCATGTCCGTACGATATTCTTTGAACGTGTTAAAGGTTTTGCTCTTGCGGTGCATCAGATACACATATCCATACCTCGAGTAATCATCTATAAAAGAGACATAATACTCAAACCCTCCTCGTGCTATGACGTTCATAGGGCCACATACGTCAGTGTGCATAATTTCTAAGAGCTCCTGAGCCCTTGTACCCTTAGCTCCAAAAGACCTCTTAGTCATTTTACCCTCTAGACAAGACTCACATTGGGGAAGTCGTACCTCCTCCAGAGATTCTAGAGGACCGTCTTTCACCAATCTTTGAATCCTATCATGATTAATATGACCAAGTCTTAAATGCCAAAGATACGCCTTGTTAGAGTGAGAAACTTTCAACCTTTTAGAGTTATCAATTAATTCAGTGTCAAGCAGTGAGTACATCTTTGGTTTGATCAAATATAGGTTTCCATCCATCCATGCAGAACAGATGAAAGACTTATTTCTACGAATATCAACTCTTTTACTAAAAGAAACTGAATAAGAATCCTTTATTAAACAAGCTACCGATATAAGGTTCCTCCTAAAATTAGGAACATAAAAATAGTCTTTTAATAAAATAAACCTAAATTGATCAAAATAAAGGTAAACATCTCCCACTGCCTCAGCCACCACAAAGCTGCCGTCCCCAGTTCGCAACGAGAGGTTCCTATCATGTAGACTTCTCGTTTCCATGAACCCCTGCATAGAAACACAAACATGATTAATGGCGCCCGAATCAATGACCCAAGTGTCTTTCGATTCTTCCACCAAAACACACTTCTAAGTAAAGAAGTTCCTTACCTTCCTTGCCCTTGGCCACTAGGATTTCCCGGCATGCCTTCTTGAAGTGACCTACCTTTCCACAGGGGAAGCACTTGGACTTTTTAGGGTCCCTGGGCTTCTTATTCTTGTTCTCCTTCTTCCTATCTGAGATAGGAGGATTAGAAGAACTGGAAGCCGCTTGCTTCTGATTTGGCCTCTTCCTCTTCCGTGAGGGTTTGGAAGATTCCACCAAATTGGCCTCACCTTTGGGTTGGACAGCATCCCCATCCCTGATCATCCGCTCATAAGCTTGGAGTTGCTTCATGAGCTCGATTAGTCCTAACTCCCTTGTCACCAGATTGTATGCGGCCGTAAACCCCACAAAATCTTTAGACAGAGTTTTGAACACCATCTCGATCTGGGTGTTGTAGTCCAACTCAGCACCGGTTTCGGCAGCCTCAGCGAAGAATCCCATTAGAGTGATCATATGGTCCTTCACTGGAGTACCCACCTTCTGCTTAGAGTTCATAATACTGGTGATAGCGGACTGTCGAGCCAATTTTTCTTGGCCTCCGAACATGTCCTCCAGATTTTCCATGATCTCCCCAGTAATTTGATAAGTCTCATGCTGCTTTTGTAAAGCACTCGTCATGCTAGCAAGTATATAGCATCGAGCTATATCTTTGGATTCTCTCCAACGAGTATAGGCAACCGGGACCTCCTCAATCGGTGTGTCAGGTTTTGGCCCTGGTGGGCATGGTTCATCCAGTACGAACTTGTGTCTCTCGCAGCTGAGAACTATAAACAGATTTCTTTTTCAATCCTTATAATTGTCGCCATTCAATTTATTCTCAGTAAGTATTGAAATGAGGGGTGTCGGTGACATTTTGAACTGAAATAAAATTATACTAGACATCATTACAAAGCCCAAGCAAATATACAGATAATTTAGCAAATAAAACGTACAAGAAACTTGAAAAACGTGTAGCATTGCAACGGTAATTCTCAGCACCTATTGCCCCAAGCCACCGAGGGGTGGTCACGAAAACAAATAGCCGGAACATGGACCCCGTCCAATTAATCTATGTTGCCTTAAATCCTCCAAGGTTAAGACATATATTAATAACCGCTTATTTGGCCACCAGTTTAGTTAACAGAGCTTCTAGGGAAGGTTAATAACTAAACGAGTCTTGAGTGTATAACCATTGTTTACGTAGCCTGATCCACGTCCTACCAAGCCACCGAGGGGTGGTCATGAATAGGATCGTACCCGAACACGTTTTCCACATAGGAGATCCAATCTAGTATACCGGCAGCGGTAAACACCTACCGAGGGGTGTGGTCAGGGCAGAACTGACGCGAGGCGTTACCATGCTTTCACATATGGATCAACAATGGAGGCCGTAGGTTTTTTTTGAAACCGTCTCCCACCCAATATTTTGAAAAACATGCAAGTTTTGACAAACTACGTATGATCAATATAGTATGAGCGGCACTCACCTATCCTGTATGACATGTTATCAAATATGCATATAAAACATCCATCAATACATATTTATACATCCATGGCATATCACAGAAAAAATAATTGACAGAATAACCAAACTATGGTTCCATCCTAAAACAAAGAAAATAAAGATTACAAAATTCCATCCAAAGCATTCTTTGGGTCTTGAATTCGGTTCCGTCTTCTTGTATCCATCTTTATGTAGCCTCTCCATTTATTTCTCATCCCAAGAATTATTTAAAATTTAAATCTCCAAAAATTTAAATTTCAAATTCAAATTCCAAATTCAAATTTCAAATTTAAATTTCCAATTCAAATTTTAAACATCATGTGTAATAATATGTAATTTCAAAAATTTCAAATTTTCAATAACATATTTTTAAACATGATTTAAAATTAAATTTCCAATTTAAAAATCAAAATTTTTTGATTTTTTAGACCGTCGTACCGCCGCCTCCGAAGGCGGCAGCCGCCGTGGGCAGCCACCAGCCCCAGAGGGGCTGGCAGCCCACGGCTGCCCCCTACGTGCAGCCTTGCCGGGCTGCAGGCCAAGCCTGCAGCGCCAGACCGCACGCCTAGGCTGGGCGCAGCAGCCGGCAGGCTGCACGCCCAAGCTACGGCCAGCCTTGGGCAGGCCACGGCCACCCTTGGCTGCAGGCCAAGCCTGCGGCCGTGGGTGGTGTTGGCCTGCACAGGGGCTGCCGTAGCCCCATCCTGCCGGAGGGCAGGGGCTACAGCCCCACCAAGGCCGGTCGGCCTATCCCGAGGAGTCATGTCTCGATTTTCGTGTCATATTCCAATTTACCTATTAGGATCTCCAAAAATTAATTTGAATCCCAATTAAATTGAAATTTTCCACACAATCAAAATTTCAACTTTTAAATCAAATTTAACTTTTGGGAAAAAAATAAATTACGGTCTTCAATCTTCAATCTCCTCCGAGAATAATTATATAAAATTTCCTAAACCGTTTCCGGTGTACAAAAATTCTAACCATAAAAATTCTAAGAGACAAAAATTAAAATCCATGGGAAAATTACAGTGTTAATAAACTGCTCCCATGGTTACATAAAAATTCCTAGATACAATTTTTCTAAATTCTAAGGAACCATAACCGGTATAAACAAGCATGCTTATAATAATTCAAAAAATTAAAATAACCACATACTTTATACATAATCCATGATAACAACATAAAGGAACCCTAGAATGCCACTCTCTAAATATCAAATCCATACATAAATAAAAAGACTAAGTAATTGTCTAATTTATGTATATGGCACAGTCATGAGATGGTTCTAATACCAATTGTAGGAAAAATAAATCGGTAAAAACATATCAGAGTGGCGCAGCGGAACAATAAAAATTTTTAGATCGTTAAATATCTCATGATGCCATATACAATAAACTAACAACAATTAAAACTCATACCTCAAGGACGCAAATCTTGCAGGAGGAGAATGACCGGAGGCTTTAACCAACTAGCCTTCTCTACTATTCTCCAATTCTCAAATGGCTGATTGTGTGGGCACTCTGAACCTCGATCGGTATGCTAGCACTGCTAGTCTTCTTCCGACCACCCAGATCTCTAAAGAACTTATTGTCACGATGAGCTGTGCAATAATAAGCCTGCTCACCTGAGAGTCTGTGGTCTAAGAGAACTGGAGTGGCAGGACCTCTATTTATAGACCTGCATGAGGTGATTCTCTGAATTTGAATTGGACTAGGAAAAGATATTCTCCCTTATCCATAACCATAAAAATCCGAATTTTCTATGGGAGATTCTCAACAATAAAATTCGGCCATTATGGATAAATCCAATCCAAATCTAAATAAGATTTTAACTAGAATTTTATCTCCCCTTTTTCAACCAAAAAATCCGAAATTCCTAGGAGAAAATCTCCTCATAAAATTCGGCCACTTTTAGGATAAGGGAGAATCAAAATTCCACTAGGATTTTCAAGCTTGAATCTTATCTCATCCTTGTCCAAAATAACCGAATTTTTTTAGGAGATACACTCCAAAATTTCGGCCACTTTTCAGGGAGGAGAGAATCCAAATTCAACTGGGATTGAAACTTGAATTTTTCCCTTTGAACCTTATCCACAAAAACTGAAATTCCATTGAGGATTATCCTCAAAATTTAGTCTACCTTTTGATAGGATTTAGATTCAAAATTCAAGCAGGATTCTAACAAGATTATCCTCTCCAAATCGAACTCAAATTCGAATTTCAAACCTTGTGGATTTTCCACAACAAATTCGAATCCCACTTGGACTGTGATTCAAAATTTGAATTTCAAATTCAAATTTCAAATTTCAAATTTCAAATTTCAAATTTCAAATTTAAATTTCAAATTCAAATTTCAAATTCGAATTTCAAATTCAAAATTCAAATTTCAAAATTCAAATTTCAAAATCCACAAAACGGTTGTGTTTCAAATTCTTGTTCTCATGGATAATTTTCTACAACTCCAATCCAATCTCAAATAAAATCATGGCAACTTTATTTGGAGTTCAAATAATTGTGTACTCTATTATCCAAAACAAAATCTGAATCCAACCGGAGAGAATCTTGTCTACCATCCTAATCCTGTGTCATCACCATCCATGCATAATAAACCAGCCAATAGCATACACAAATCAATTTGTCAAACGTTAAGGAATTATGTGGAGCTAGTACAGGGACTGATTGGACATATATAATCGGGCTCCTGTAAATCCATATGATCATCATTCTTTTACCGAACAACTCAATCATATGATCACTAGTTTTAGAGTCACACCACTATAAACCTAAAACTGAACTCCCAATTATATACCATATTACGTAAGCCTATGACAAGCTATCGTCCAATTACCTTGTCATGTATGCAGAACCCTCATATGATATCCATGATCAGCCTTAGGCCAAAGTCCATTTAATCCTACTGATCAGGCTATCTTAAAGTTCCATTATACTACCTAATAAAGAAAATGATTATTCACCATATGTGAATAAGAAGTCATCCGCCCAGCAGACGACCTAAGGCCTTGTCCATTTTCACATTCAGTATAATGCCTTTAAGAGGATACCCTTAACTCCTCATTAGAGCTATGATTCCAATATCTGTAAACGAACCCTTCATTGTATACAAGTCATGCACCCAACGAACCGGTTTATAAGCTTACTACCTCTGAGACGCTTCAGCCATTGGAACATCAAAGTACACAAGTCATATACATGAAGCTGTCCTTTTACTCAGGATTAAGGTTACTGCATAATGAACTTCAAAAGCAGATTGATCCATTCAAAGCGGACTTCGTAGATCAATCACGCTTTAGTCCTGGTCTAATATGTCACCACCAAGCAACATATCCATTTCTCTACTTGGGAGTCCAGCTCCAGACAGTTAAGACAAACCGTCCCCTCCAAGGCTTTAGACAACATAATAGTCTTAACATGAGTTAGATGCTCGGTCTAACCCCATAGACTACAGACCATAGTTTAGACTACTAACTTTAGAACATTGTTTTCTCGCATACAAAAATCTATTGCATGCAACGTTCTAACAGTTTAATACTAGCAATCAGGGAGCCATATTTGCTTACATTTACTTTAACATGTAAATAAGACGAGGACAGATAGCAATGTAATGAATAACCTCTACATATAATTTTATTATCCAGTTCAAAATAAATACATCAAAATGTCTTTAACGCTTAGGGCATTTCCTAATAGTCAGTTGACTGGTTGGTTAACCAGTCAAGGACCGAGTCTAAACGGGACAGTGTGAGACAGTGATAAATTGTCAAGTAGACAAATTAATCAAGTCCGATTAGAAATTAGATATCAAAATTCCCAAATCAGAGCAGTTGGGTACCGACAGGCATCGATACCACACAACGATAGGTATATTAGTCAACAACAATAGGTATATTAGTCACCAACGATAGAGTGACCTAAGAGCGATGTTAATTAATTTATTAGGTAAATAAATTAATTAACCATGATTAGAAATTAGAAAATCAAATTCTTAAGAAGAGGGCAATTATTCCCGATAAGATCGGTATCACTAACGATAGAGTTTTTATTAGTCACTAATGACCATTGTGACCTAAGAGTGAATGTTAATGTAATAATTATGATTACGGGGAGGTACCTGTATTGTGACGAAGGCGAGAGTATAAACTATCCACTGACAGGTAAGTACAACTCCGCCTGCAGCATGGATAAAATGATTTAAAATGATGCTTTTCCAGTATTTTAAGTATGTATCTTGCACACAATGCTGCATAGCATATATAAGAGCATATAGTTTCACAATCAAGTAGATTGATGAAAGAACAAGATAGAAGCCATACGTCCCTACCGTGTAGGATTTTGGGACAGCTTAGAGAAGCATATGGCTAGAAAAGATAAACAAGACGGAAATTAGTAAGCGTGTCGTACCGTCCTTTTCAAATAAAGAGGTTCTAAGTTAAAGCAAAAAGTTAAGCGTCCGTTGATGGCTCTCCGGCTATTTACCATGGGCATTACCGATGGTCTGTGCACACACGGTACTGACACATGGACCCTAAATAGACAACAAAAGAAAAGAGAAGTTTGAAGCATAAATGAACATAACCAGACCATGCATTAGTTATAGTTCATTATGCTTTCTTTTTCAGTAGAGTGCATACAGTACACGGTGCTTCTGTCATGCATGAAGTATGTGAAGTTTTATATTCAGTGTTATGACATGATATGTGATATGCTTATATGGTATGTGATGTATTAAGTGATATATGTCATGCTTATGATTTTAAGTATGTGCTATGTTTTAAACATGTTTTGTGGTTAACATGTTGTACTTACTGGGCGTAAAGCTCACGGAGTGTGTTCATGCTGTAGGTAAGCTTCCTATAACGTAAACACCAAGCGGCGATGATGGCGGCCGAGGTGGATGTGAGGATGAGGTTATGGATACACCACGAGTATTCTTCCGCATAGTATGAGTAAATAGTATTTTGAACGGTGACAGTTAAATAGTATTTTAAATAGTAAAGGTTAAACGATATTTTGGAACAGTAAACAGTATATGTATGAATAGTATATTTAAATAGTATTTGATGAATAGTAATCAGATAAACAAATATGTAAGTGTGTATGTATAATTGAAATCTTTATGTTTTTTAAATTCCACATTTTAATAGTATACATACATGAATAGTAAATACATACGCGTATATAATCAAAAAAAAATCCCTCTAAATTTATGGTATTAAATTCAGCGAGTTTAAGTATCGGTTTTGAAGAAGAAGTATAAGTAAAAGTTAAAGAAGCAAGTAATGGTTTTCAATGATGGTCCGGGCCACGGAGGGCACGGGACATCACAGTTGGTATTAGAGCGGTTTCCTGCTATCCTACCTCACATCGCTGCATGCCTGCCTCATCTGTCCAAGTAAGTTAGTTTTATTTTTAGTCGGTAAATGTTTATCTATTGAAGATAACATTTTATAGTAATGAAACGACGAAATCTATGATGGCGAGGATAAGATGAAAAGATGCTGAGATCATTATACGAAAAATCACAACCGTACAGTGCTAGAGAACTGCTCAGAGAAAGAACATGGATTGCTGCCTGAGTTGTACCGATCTTCAAGGCTAGTTGTCCACTAAGTTTCGAGTGGCAAACAGTACTCCTGCACTCCATGAGAATGTCAGGACTGGTTTCACGTTATCAAAGTGATTCCCGGATTGTACGCTATTGATTAGGATAACTGAGTCCTGTTGGCTGTTGATATCTCTCAGGAAGATACTCTCGTGTGTATCAGGATCCTTATGACCAGGATGAGCTCTTAACTGTGTCAAGTTTCGCCATACCACGATCGAGCCAATCTATGAGAGAAGTCCAGCATCAGCCCCAGTTTTTCTCTATGGGCAAGCAGGGAGTGAAACCGCCTAAATTCTTTAGAGTTATGGATATACGAGAATTTGTTCATCGGGTTGAAAGACTGCAGCTGATGTTCAGCGATACAGTTCTAACGTATGCTGTTCGTTACAAGGAACCGATGTGGACTTCTACAATACATGCCGAGACAAAAGTGGATCAAGACAGGAGAAGACCTAAAGAGAGAAAGAGACCTTGCCAAACAGAATTAGAAGAGCGATCAAGTAGGACTAGCAAGCCTTATCAAGGAGATAGTGAACACCGAGAGAAAAGTGCTCAACCCCGGGAACCCTGCACAAGCCCAAGGCATTATAGCAGCCGCCATTATGGAGGGTGACCCAGTAGAACTAGCACCCCAACTGGCCGATGAAGAGTTCATGGTCGAGCACTAGCCAGAAGTACACGAGGGCAATAGGGAGCCGAGAACCACCCTGAACCAGCCCGTATGTCTCCCGAACACCCCATGAAAGAGGAAGATGACGAGGCTCTTTCCGATGCCCATCCCGATGATGAGGGAAAGGAGATCCCCGACCGCTTTAGTAATGACGAATAGATAGGGATGTACGAAACCCAAGTCATCATAGCCAGCGATGATGAGGTTAGTTTCGGCTGAGAAGAAGAGGAGAATCGGGAGGAGTTCTCACTCAGCGATAGTGACAATGAGGAGATGCCTGATACTGAATCAGGATTGTCCTTCCAATTATAGTAACCCTTCTGTGGGAATGTTAGTTATGAAAATATATAGAGGGAAGCAGTAGCTCTCCCCCATCAGTTGTAGCATAATGTACTTGTTGGGATTGTATAGGGGAAGTGTGTGTCACTCCCGCTGAACTAGAATCTTGAATATATGTATATATATTATGTAAAATATATTATGAGATAAGCAGTAAAGCTTTGCCCGAAGGGCCAGATATAATTTTTTCCACAGTATGAGTATGATATGATAGAAAGTACAGGACGAATCCTAGCACTCAGACGATGTCCCAATACAATGCGGCAATTGTATTGAACATCATAGTATGAGAGAAAGAAAGATGGACATACTGTGTATATTTATATCCATAATGTTTAAGTAAGATTGTTAAGTAAGAAAGAAAATGATATGCGATACAAGTCCCAAGTACAGAATTTAAGAGACTTATATTTTCCTTTCCCGCTCTACAATAGGGTTACATTGGAAAACATGGCAAGAACGAGAGCTTAGTTAAACCCAGCATCCCGAGAAGATGAGTTGATAACACAGATCGCAGCTATGCGAGAGATGATGGAGAACCAGCAACCGGAGCTAAACCAGCTTAGGGAACAGCTGGGCCAGCAACCCCAGGCACCATAGTCAGTAGAGATGCCAACACAGAAGGCTCCAGCAGCCCCAGAAACTCTGAGGGAGCAAGTAGCTCCTCTAGCCCAGGAGGCACTAGCACCCATAGTAATAGCTACTCTCGTAGCAGTGATTGTTTTTTTTTTCCAATCCCTAGGGAAGGCGACTTGTATGAGAGATTCCGACGCATGAAAGCGTTAGAATTCTTATGAATCACCAACCCTATAGAGGCCGATGATTGGCTAACGGATATCCAAGTAATCTTGGATTTTATAGGGTTAACAGATAGAGAGAGAAAGTGATGTGTGTATCCTTTACACTGTGCAATGAGGCGCGTTAGTGGTGGAAGATGGTAACCATTAGGAGGAACATTAGAGAGATGAGCTAGAGTGATTTCATTGAGGAATTCAAGGAGATGTACTTCAACGAGGAAGCACTAGTAGCGCAGTAAGACGTGTTCGACAACCTACACCAAGGTAGTATGACTATTATGAAGGCAGTCAAGAAGTTTGAGCAGTTGGCTCAACTTTGTCCAGATTTGGTACCGACTAAAAAGCGAGAGTCAGACGAATGCTGAAGATGTTCAGAACGGAAATCACAGTTTAAGTCTGTAGCGGAAGCCACGGACCAGCGACACTAGCAGAATGTGTCAGCAAGGCTATCTGAGCTGAGTACTGGTCGGCTCAGGATAAAGAGTGAAAGGCACAAAATTTTAAGACACGAAAGGAGGAGAAAACACAAGTTGAGCAGGCTCAGGGGAAGCAAAACCCCGAGTTACAACGCGGAGGATAGAATGTAGGAACCGACCAGAATAGCAGGCATTTCCACAACAACAAAAAGAGAAAAAAGGAATCAGGGCAATCAAGATTCACAAAAGAATTTCCCCAGAACAGAAGCAACCAGGAAGGAAATGACAGCCAATACCCGACGAGCACGAAATGCAAAAAGAGGCACCCAGGAGAATGCAAGCAGAGAGCAAGTGGTTGTTTCATCTGTGGTAAGGAAGGCCACTATGCCAAAAAATTGGCACTCCAACCAGCAGAATCGACAGAATCAACCCCGCACTGAGAATAATCAACTTCACACCACCCAGACCAGGATCGAAGACCCTTCAATTACACAAGGCATATTGAAAGCTTCAGACAGCTAAGGGAGAATCTATGCTTACACGGAGAGTGATATTGAAGCTGTAACTTTTGCAACGGTGACAGGCCAGCTTTCTATCGCCAACTTTGATGCATTGGTTCTACTTGATTCTGGAGCCACCCATTCGTTGCATCATCAGATTCCACTAGAAAGATAGGTAGGAGCTTAGATAGGACGAAATAAACCTCTAAAATGTCACTTCCTCCAGGGGAAGTTTATTTGTATAATTACTGGACACGTCAGGTACCAGTAATTATCTGCAGGAGAGAATTGAGCGTTAACCGACGACATGTACGACTATGATGTAATTGTTGTAGGAAATTAAGTTGAGAAAAACATATTAGAGTAGCGCAGTGGAACAATAAAAATTTTAAGATCGTTAAATATCTCATGATGCCATATATAATAAACCAACAACAATTAAAACTCATACCTCAGGGACGCCAATCTGCAAGAGTAGAATGACCGGAGGGCTTCAACCAACTAGTCTTCTCTACTATTCTCCAATTCTCGAATGGCTGGGTGTGCGGGCACTCTGAACCTCGATCAGTATGCTAGCACTGCTAGTCTTCTTCCGACCACCTAGATCTCTAAATAACTTATTGACACGGTGAGTTGTGCAATAATAAGCCTGCTCACCTGAGAGTCTGTGCTCTAAGAGAACTGGAGTGACAGGACCTCTATTTATAGACCTGCATAAGGTGATTCTCTGAATTTGAATTGGATTAGGAGAAGATATTCTCCCTTATCCACAAGCACAAAATCTGAATTTTCCAAGGGGAAAATCCCAACAATAAATTCGGCTACTTTAGGATAATTTCAATCCAAATCTAAATAAGATTTTAACTAGAATTTTACCTCCCTTTTAAAACCAAAAAATCCGAAAATCCAAGGGGAAAATCCCCACCAAAATTTCGGCCACTTTTAGATAAGGGAGAATCAAAATTCCACTAGGATTTTCAAGCTTGAATCTTATCTCATCCTTATCCAAAATAATCGAAAATCTCCTAGGAGATTTACTCCAAAAATTTGGCCATTATCAGGGAGGAGAGAATCCAAATTCAACTGGGATTAAAACTTGAATTTTTCCTTGAACCTTATCCACAAAAATCCGAAAATTCATTGAGGATAATCCTCAAAATTTTTGTCCATATTTGGTTAGGATTTGGATTCAAAATTCAAGTAGGATTCTAACAAGATTTTCCTCTCTATATCCAACTCAAATTTGAATTTCATTGCTCGTGGATTTACCACAACAAATTCGAATCCCACTTGGAATGTGATTCAAAATTTGATTTTCAAATTTCAAATTCAAATTTCAATTCAAATTCCAAATTCGAATTTCAAATTCAAATTTCAAATTCAAATTTCAAATTCAAAATTCAAAATTCAAATTTCAAAATTCAAATTTCAAAATCCACAAAACAGTTGTATTTCTAATTCTTGTTCTCGTGGATAATTTTCTACAACTCCAATCCAATCTCAAATAAAATCATGGCAACTTTATTTGGAGTTTGAATAATTGTGTACTCTATTATCCAAAACAAAATCTGAATCTAACCGGAGAGAATCTTGTTAACCATCCTAATCCTATGTCAACACCATCCATGCATAATAAACTAGCCAATAGCATACACAGATCAATTTTGCCAAACGTTAAGGAATTATGTGGAGCTAGTAGAGGGAATAATTAGACATATATAATCGGGCTCTCATAAATCTATATGATCATCATTCTTTACCGAACAACTCAATCATATGATCACTAATTTCAAAGTCACAACACTATAAACCCGAAACTGAACTCCCAATTATATACCGTATTACGTAAGCCTGTGACAAGCTATCGTCCAATGACCTTGTCATGTATGCAGAACCCTTATATGATATCCATGATCAGCCTTAGGCCAAAGTCTGTTTAATCCTACTGATCAGGCTATATTAAAGTTCCATTATACTACTGAATAAAGAAAATGATTATTCACCATATGTGAATAAAAAGTCATCCGCCCAGCAGACGACCCAAGGCCTAGTCCATTTTCACATTCAGTATAATGCCTTTAAGAGGATACTCTTAACTCCTCATTAGAGCTATGATTTCGATATCTGTAAACGAACCCTTCATCGTATACAAGTCATGTACCCAACGAACCAGTCTATAAGCTTACTACCTCTGAGACGCTTTGGCCATTGGAACATCAAAGTACACAAGTCATATACATGAAGTTGTACATTTACTCAGGATTAAGGTTACTGTACAATGAACATCAAAAGCAGATCAATCCACTCAAAGTGAACTTCGTAGATCAATCATGCTTTAGTCCCGGTCTAATATGTCACCACCAAGTAACATATCTATGTCTCTACTTGGGAGTCTATGCTCCAGACAGTCAAGACAAACCATCCCCTCCAAGGCTTTAGACAATATAATAGTCTTAACATGAGTTAGATGCTCAGTCTAACCCCATAGACTACAGACCATAGTTTAGACCGCTAACTTTAGAACATTGTCTTCTCGCATACAAAAGTCCATTACATGCAACGTTCTAACAGTTTACCATAAGCAGTCAGGGAGCCATATTTGCTTACATTTACTTTAACATGTAAATAAAACGAGAACAGATAGCAATGTGATGAATAACCTATATATATAATTTTATTATCCAGTTCAAAATAAATACATCAAAATGTCCCTAATGCTTAGGGCATTTCCTAACAATTGTGAGGGTGGACTTCTTCACAAAACATAATCTCGTCATAGGTTGTCGAAGGTGGAAATTGTTTTCGAACCAATCAGACGTGAAAAGTTCATCTATAAGGGTTTGTCGCCAAACCAACCAAAGACGATGATATCAGCAGTGAAGGCTCGCGAGATGCTATCCAGTGGATGCATAGACTTCCTAGCATACGTAGTAGATAAGACACAAGGAATAGAGATAGGACCTGAGAACGTGCTGATAGTCAGGGAATTCGTGGGGATATTTCCAGAAGATCTTACAGGATTCCCAACAGAGCGCGAGATCTCGTTCGAGACTGAATGTCTACCAGAATCAGCCCCCATCTTTGAGGCCCCATACAGAATGGACTCTGTAGAGCTAAAAGAGCTACAAGCCTAGCTGAAGGACTAAATAGGCAAGGGATTCACTTGACATAACTGTTCACCCTATGGAGCACCTGTACCATTCGTGAAGAAGAAAGACGGACCACTGAGAATGTGCATCGACTACAGAGAGTTGAACGGGATCGTGATTAAAAAAAAGCATCTGTTACAGCAGGTTGACGATCCATTTGATCAGCTCCGAGACGCTGCAATGTTCTTGAAGATCGATCTACGTTCAGGGTACCATCAACTACGAATCAGGAATAAAGATGCATCCAAAAGAGCCTTTCAAACGCGGTACGGACATTACGAGTTTCTATTCATGTCGTTCGGATTGACAAACGCGCCAGCAGCTTTCATGAACTTGATGAACCGCATATTCAAAGACTATTCGGATAAGTTTGTCATTATGTTTATTGATGACATACTTATACACTCTAAGACGAAGGAAGAGCACTTAAGGATCATTTTACGTATGTAACAGGACCATCAGCTATACCCCAAGTTCTCTAAGTACGAGTTTTGACTAGAGAAGGTCCATTTCCTAGGTCACGTAGACCCCAAGGAAGGAGTATCTGTGGACCCGACTAAAATTGATGCAGTTAGTGCGTGGCCAGCTCAGAGGAACGTAATGGGAATTTATAGTTTGTTTAAACTAATAGGATGTTACCTATACTTAGTCGAAGGCTACTCAAAGTTAGTTGCTCCGCTCACAGCGCTCACTAAGAAGGGAAAGAGGTATAAGTGAACCGACAAGTGTGAGGAAAGGTTCAAGAGTGGAAATGAAGGCTCACAAGCTCTCCCATACTGACCATTCCAGATGCTGGTTAGGGAATCATTAAAGCGACGCATTAAAACTAAGTTGGAAACTATGTTGATGCAGAGTGGTAGAGTAGTCGCGTATACTTCACAATAACTCAAAGACCCTGAGAAGAGCTACCCAACGCATAATCTGGAGCTAGCAGCGATAGTTTTTGCGATATAAGCATGGAGGCACTACCAGTACGGAGTCAAGTGCGAGATTTACACCGACCACCAAAGCCTCAAATGTATCTTCACGCAAAAAGAGCTCAACATGAGGCAGCGTAGATGGCTAGAGTTGGTAAGGATTACGACTATGAGATCCTATACCATTCGGGGAAACCCAATAAGGTGGCCGATGCACAGAGTCAGAAGTATTTTACTACGCTTATGGCTATCAATGCCTTGTCAGGAGCGCTACAAGGGAGCTATGTAGCAGGGAGATCAAGATTTTGACAGGGAGGTTGTCTGACATGACCCTTCCAATGGACGCTCTAAGAAGAGATCAAGATCGGTCAAGGCTTCGAATTATCCCTGAACAAGCTCAAAAAGGAGGCTACAGAGGACCAAAATTCAGAGTTTAAGATCTACTACAGAGATAGAGTGTGTGTTATGAAAGATGAAGAACTCACGAAGTGAATCCTTTTGGAACCTTACAAGACATCATATTCCATACATCTGGTGGCGAATAAGATGTACAAGTACCTGAAGGAAAGCTTTTGGTGGCTTGGAATGAAGAATGACATTATCGAGTTCATTGCTAGATACCTTACGTGCTAGAAGATTAAGGCAGAACACCAGTGCCCAGCAGGATAATCGTAGAAAATTAAGCTACCTGAGTAGAAATAGGACCAGATTACGATGAATTTCGTAGTCGGATTGCTGAAGACGTCAAACGATAATGACGTAATCTGGGTGATTGTAGACTGATGAAATCAGCTAGATTTTTAGTAATGAAAGTTAGCTACTCGGTGGAACGACTAGTAGAAATCTATGCGGCACAGTTCGTGAAACGGCACAGAGTACCAGAGTCGATCGTCTCAGATCATAGTGGACGCTTTACCTCCAGATTTGGCGAAGTGTTTAGGCTACATTACGGTCCAAGTGAGAGTTCAGCACAGCATTTCATCCTCAGACCGACAGTTAGTTTGAGAGGACCATACAGATGTTAGAGGACATGTTGAGACCTACGTCCTAGACTTCAAAGGAAATTGGGATCAGAAGCTACCATTGAGCGAGTTCTTGTACAATAGCAACTACTATTCCTCGATAGGAATGGCATCGTACAATACTTTGTGGAAGGAAATGCAGATCTCTGGCTCATTAGTTCGACACCGAAAAGAAACGACTAATTATCTCAGACATCATCAAGAATACCATGGCAGACGTGAAGCTGATACGAGAAACGTTAGATAAAGTGCACAGTCGATAGAAGAATTTTGACGATAAGCGCTATAAACCCCTTGAGTTTCAAGTAAGAGACTTGGTCTTTATCAAGGCGGCACCCATGAAAGGGGTGGTGCACTTTGAAAAGAAAAAAAAAAGCTCAGTCCTAGGTACATAGGACCCTCGAGATAATAAAGAAAGTCGGAAAGCTGGCTTATAGACTAGCACTTCCTCTAGAGTTAGTTACAGTGCACAACGTCTTTCACATCTTGATGCTGAAGAAGTACATGCCAAACAGCTCCTATGTTCTTAGCCAAGAATCCGTTGTAGTATACGCTGATCCGACGTACAAGGAGAGACCCGTGCAGATCCTAGTCAGAGAGGAGAAGGTACTTAGGAATAAAGTATACTGCTAGTAAAAGTGTTGTGGTGGAATCACCGTGTTGAGAAAGCCACATGAGAATGGGAAGAAGACATGAGAAGAGACGTCCCAGAATTATTCTAATTTTTGAGGACGAATATTTTGTAAAGGGGGTAGGTTGTAATGAATGCCATTTTCATGGCACCTACTTACCGTGTAATAAGTCATTAAGGAATAAAATAGACATAATTTAATGTCTTTTAGTGCAAATTTAAGTAACACGATCAATTACACCGCCGTGTGAGTGACCGTATGCCATTCAGACTGTGTATCTATTAGTAGCCGTGTGATTGTACATGGCCGTGTAGTGTAACACGGTCAAGTACACGACCGTGTAAGAGGCCGTGTACCGTTCAGATAGATGAATGTATTTCAAAGACATGGCCGTGTTGAGTAGTCTCAACTAGTACACGCCCGTGTCTGAAATGTACACGCTCGTGTTGCGTTGCACATGCACGTGTAAGAGTCCGTGTAGAAGGCTGTGTAATGAGCCGAGAGCCACTGTAATGACTCTCATGAATTATGAAACTTAATTACTATGTAATGATATAATTAAGTTAATAAATACAGTTTGCTTTTCAATTGAATGAATTAAATGGGAATAGTAATGTTTAATTAATATTCATATAGTGAAAGGGGCAACCAACAGTGAAATCGGTCCACCCTATTATGTGAGTATGCTTTGAGACACGCAATATCAAGAAACTGGTCAAGACGACCATTTCATGATACAAAACTGATGAGCTAGTCATCAGTACGCTTAGACTGGTCACCTGAGCGCAGTAGCAATAATTGCCCTAATAGATGTACAGTATCGAGGAAAGTGGTCTAGATGATATGTGAAGTTTTATATTCAGTATTATGACATGATATGTGAGCTGATATGTAATATACTTATATGGTATGTGATTTATTAAGTGATATATGTCATGCTTATGATTTTAAGTATGTGCTATGTTTTAAACATGCTTTGCGTTTAACATGTTGCATTTACTGGGCGTAAAGCTCACAGAGTGTGTTCATACTGTAGGTAAGCTTCCTATAGCTTAAACACCAAGGGGCGATGATGGCGGCAGAGGTGGATGTGAGGATGAGGTTATAGATACACCGCGAGTATTCTTCCACACAGTATAAGTAAATAGTATTTTGAACGGTAACAGTTAAATAGTATTTTGAATAGTAGGTTAAACGATATTTTGGAACAGTAAACAGTATACGTATGAATAGTATATTTAAATAGTATTTGATGAATAGTAATCAGATAAACAAGTATATAATGTGTATGTATAATTGAAATCTTTATGTTTTTCAAATTCTGCATTTTAATAGTATACGTACGTGAATAGTAAATACGTACGCGTATATAATCAAAAAAAAATCCCTCTAAATTTATGGTATTAAATTCAGCAAGTTTAAGTATCGGTTTTAAAGAAGAAGTATAAGTAAAAGTTAAAGAAGCAAGTAATAGTTTTCAGTGACGGTCCAGGCCACTGAGGGCACGGGGTGTCACACAGCCACCGGATCGCGCCGCCCAAAGTTTATCGTCGTCGTCACCATCGCCGCCGTCGAATCTCACTATTTCGGTGGAGTTGAGTTGCAAGGTGGGTGTCAAAATGCTCAGAACAACACGTAGGTCAAAAGCCCCAAATCAATTTTGGGCAACAACGTCGGAAAATGAAGATCTAACACCGCTGCCGTTGCTAACTTTTCGAGGGCCGATTTTTAGTGATAAGAGTCTCGATTGTTGAAATTGACACCAATGGGTTCCTCTCGTCGAGCTCTTCAAGATGGTGGTCGCCACTTCCATCGCTGCCGTAGTCAACGCCAGTCAACACCGGTCAACGGTGACCCGGAGACTGAAAATTGAAGAATGGCCCGTTGGCCTATTTTCGACGTTCCGGACACATCTGCAGCATCGGATTTGCAAACTGGAGTTTCAAAAGTGAAGAACAACGATTCAAAGATTGTGCAGTCGAGATCGAATGGTTCATTCGACCACTGACGGGAACGATTTTGGTAGTGGTTTTGATCCCTTAATTCCTCATTTTATCACTGGAATAATTGTGTACTAATTATGGATTACTGACTTGAGGAATTGTAAGAAAAAGGGATGAAATATCGAAAAAGAGAATGTGAGGAAATGTGAATATTTTTATGTAAAAAGCTGAGCTTTTATGTAAAAATTAGGCATCAGGTTTAGTACGTGACAGGTTAGAATAGGTTAGATGGTTTTGAGGCGTTTCCTAAATGCCGGAAACCAAAAAATTAAGCAGAAATGCTACCAAAATTTTTAAAACGGCACAAAGGGGTATTTTAGGAAATGAGAGCCCCCTTGATGACCTAGGTCCGGGAAAGAAGGACGGACGTTTTGAGGATTAATGAACCGCCCAATTAGAAATCTCGAAATGTAAGGAAACGATCCCTATGTCAGAATAGTACCACCTGAGAGACGGGTGCGATCTAAGTATAAAATTTGGGGTGATTAAATCGGTAAAGGTAACCCGATAGGCTAAATGGTTAATACGTGAGGTATTCGATCAGTTGACTAGTCGGTTAGTCAGTCAAGGACCGAGTCTAAACGGAATAGGGAGAGACAGTGATTAATTTGTCGAATAGACAAATTAATCAAGCAAGATTAGAAATTATATATCAAAATTTCCAAAGTAGAGCAGTTGGGTACCGATAGGCATCGGTACCACACAATGATAAATTTATTAATTCCTAATGACAGAGTGACCTAAGAGTGATGTTAATTAATTTATTGGGTAAATAAATTAATTAACCATGATTAGAAAATCAAATTCTTAAGAGAAGGGCAATTAGTACCGATAAAGATCGGTATTACTGACTATAAAGTTTTTATTAGTCACTATTGACCACAGTGACCTAAAAAGGGAATGTTAATGTAATGCATTATGATTACAGGGAGGTACCTGTATTGTGACGGAGGCGAGACTATAAACTGTCTGATAACAGGTAAGTACAACTCCGCCTACAGCATGAATAAAATGAATTTAAATGATGGTTTTCCAGTATTTTAAGTATGTATCCTGCACATGATACTGCACAGCATACATAAGAGCATATAGTTTCACAATCGAGTAGATTGATGAAAGAACAAGATAGAAGCCATATGTCCCCGCTGCGTAGGTCTTGGGATAGCTTAAGAAAAGCACATGGCTAGAACAGATAAGAAATATGGGAATGAATAGGAGTGTCGTACCGGCTCTTTCAGTCGAAAGGGTTTTTAAAGTTAAAGTAAGAGAAGGCAAGTAAGAGAAGGCAGAGAATTGAGCATCCGTTGATGGTCCTCCTGCCTATGTAATGACCTTGGGGGTTCCATTGGTCTGCATGCATACGGTACTGACACAGGGGCCCTGAGTAGACAAGATAAAGAAAAAGAAGATGTTGAAGCATAAATGAACATAGTTGGATCATGCATTGATCACCATATGCACTAGTTCCTTATGCTTCTAGTTTCCATAAGATGCATTCAATACGTGATGATGTATTCTATGATGTGACATATGATATGCTATGTTATGCATTCAGTATGATGTGATGATGTATTCTAAGATGTGATACATGTGATATATGATATGTTATATGGTATCTGTGATGATTGGTTTGCTCACATGATTTTAAGTATGCGTATGTTTAAACATGTTTTGTGGTTAACATGTTGTACTTACTGGGCGTAAAGCTCACGGAGTGTGTTCATGCTGTAGGTAAGCATCCTATAGCGTAAACACCAAGGGGCGATGCTGGCGGTGGAGGTGGATGTGAGAATGAGGTTATGGATACACCGTCAGTATTCTTCCTCACAGTATGAGTAAATAGTATTTTGAACAGTGACAGTTAAATAGTATTTTGAATAGTAAAGGTTAAATGGTATTTTGGAACGGTAAACAGTATATGTATGAATAGTATATTTAAATAGTGTCTGGTGAATAATAATTAGATAAACAAGTATATAAATGTGTATGTATAATTGAAATCCTTATGTTTTTCAAATTCCGCATTTTAAAAGTATACATACATGAATAGTAAATACGTATGCATATAAAAAAAAATTTCCTCTAAATTTATGGTATTAAATTCAGCAAGTTTAAGTATCGGTTTTGAAGAAGAAGTATAAGTAAAAGTTAAATAAGCAAGTAATAGTTTTTAGTGATGGTCCGGGTTGCTGAGGGCACGGGCGTCACATGGCTTCTCTTCGTAGTCTAATTCCTACCGTTCGGTATCCGACCATTTTTCAGTAGTGTTCTAGTTTTCAACCAAAATTGGGTTTTCTGAATTTGATTTTGACACTGTCAATTCTTGATTGTTTTATACTGTATAAGAGCCCATTATTAGTCTGATTTACTGTTCACATCCTATACTATGGTTGTGTCTACATTGTGTTGTCCTTTCGTACGTAAACCGAGGCATTCCCGGGTGAAATTTTAGACACTATCTCTCATGAGTAATTTGGACGTGTTGATTTCATTTTTATTAGTTTTACATCCATCGGAGGTCGTCTGGCCCAATTTTTGGGATCTGTGTGACACCACCTCGAAAAACGTGTCAGGTGCCCGTTTGACTAATTTGGGCGTTCTAAGCCCAAATATACCAGTTTCGGGGTGAGTAAAGGTCGTCTTGACTCTTATCTTAATAATGCATATCTCTCAAACTAAAATTCTCGTTTTGTGCTCAATTGACCAGATTAAGCCTACTAACCATTCATATATCAGTTTTAGGTCAAATTAAGGCCGTCTTGGCTAGTAACTTGACACTGTATTTTTCACTATTTACTATTCATTGCTTTCAATTTAACTGACTAGTCTGAGTGCTCTGGCTCCGATTTTGTCAGTCTTTAGGTGAGAAGAGGTCATTCGGACCCTTTTCTCGATATCGTACCCTTGCTAGGGTTTTTCATCGTTGTTGTCCTCAGACGAGCGGTCCGAGCGTTCTGGTGATATGTTCACTAGTCTAGTGTCAAGAAATGGTCGTCTGAACCAGTTTCTTAACACTGTGTGTCTCCTACACTTATCCACATAATAGGATGGATCGGGCTCACTGTCAGTTGCTCCTTTCACTGCATGAATGGCACTTAAACAGTACCATATCTGTTTAATCTATTTGACAAGAAAATATACTGTATTTTCCAAACTTAATTACTCATTATATAGCAATTAGGTTTCATACATTTTGAGAGTCTGTATACCGGCTCTCTGCTCGTTACACGGCCCTCTACATGGACTTTTACACTGGCGCGTTCCTGATCGTGCAATTAATATTGTATTAAAAGGCATCAATTTAACCCAAATTCATTCCTCAATTTATCATTATTTAGAATTTAGGTTACATGAGTATGAGGGTCCGTACATTTGTGATATCATAGAATTCTAGAACTTGTTTTTTATCATTACTCGAGGGAAAATCTCAGGTTATATAGAATTTAGGATATGATTTAGGCCATATTTGGATCGTTTGAGCCTTTCGAGCCTACCTATATATCTTTTATCCATAGTTTACCTCTTTGAGCCTAACATTTATCTTTTCTTTGTCACCCATGCTTAACCAAACCATACATATCTTTTCCTGACCTTGACCATCACCCATCAGCATATTGGTCTCTCTTGGATTATAACATTCAAAGATATGTTATTTTGAAGGTGAAATAGCGAAATTGTGAAAATTAAAAAAAAGGGCTTTATACATCCCTTGTTAAATTTAATAAAAAAAATTTGGGATGTTATAAAAAAAAATGAATGAAAAAAATAAAATAAAATGAAAAGGGGAAAATAAAAGTTGATTTCAAAGATTGGGAAGAAAGTGTGATTTACAATAGTCCAAGAGTGATTTGAATATTTATGGGTGTTTATATCCACATAAATTTTCTTTATCCTACTTGAACCATAACCCTACATCATATACCAAAAAAGTCCTAATGATTTAAGATGCTATATGGCCGACGTTAGTGGAGAGTAGTGGAAAGAACAAGCCTTTGGAGTTCTTATATTCCATTCACTACTATGCATAAACTTATTCATGTGGTGATTATTTGAGAGTGACATTTTATGCACACACACACGCAAAGAGCTGAGGTGTTGATTGTTTTAACATTTGAGTTGAAATTCTATAATAACATAATGATTTGATTTTTTTTTTTGTGAGTTATAGTTCATGTAATATCCTTCACATTAGTGTGTTGCATGTGTTGCATCATTTTTTTTATAAAAAATAAAAAATAAAATAAAATAAAATAACTTTTTTTTTGTGATCTTATGAAATTTGTTGCAACATATTCTATAACAAATTTTTTTAAGTTTCATATCAATTATTTAAGGAATATGCTACATGTCATTTTTGAGTTTTAAAATTTGGGGAAGTTATCTTCGTGAGTTTCAGATGTTCTTCAGATTTTCTCAACTGTTTGTTTTATTTAAGCCTGATTTTCAGCCTACTTATTTATGAGACACACTACCACTTATATATCCAAAAACCCTAATTTCAAATTTCAGAAGTTCAAAGCCATTCAATTTTCTTTTCTTCTCTATCTCAGTGTTTGGCTTGATTCCCTTTATAAGTTCAAAAATGGTTAGAATAAGGGGAGGGTCGAGTTCTATTAATCCATTATCCAACAAATCAAAAAAGAGGAAGGGGAAATCGCCATTGATAGGCTCAAGATCATCTCAGGTGAAGGAATTTAAACGGCAACGATCAGTGTTAGAGCCATTGATTGACTATATCGATTGTTGTTCTTCCACCCACGTCGAGTGATTTGGTGATTTTCAAACCCAAATCTGGGTTTTAAGAAAAGTTCAAGTCTTCAGCCCCAAACACCACTGAACTAGAGGGAAGTGTTGCTACTTTACCACCAATGGAGACTTATTCAACAAGCACAACACTTGAAGCTGTGGAAGAAAAGGAAGAATAGATTGTCGACTTCAACAATGGGTCTGGAGATACAATTCTAGCTGAAGATGAAATTGAAGCTGCACAAGCAAAATTACCACAGGTGAATTAAAATCCTCTAGTTGAAGAATATGAGAGTGCACATTCCTACCCTATTGGCTTTCCAACAGAGAAAATTTTTCGAGCTCAATTTAATGCTCAAGTAGGTTCTTCAAGTTTCTCCAAAGACAAACACAAGAGGAAAGATATAGAGGATCTTGATCTGCTGTATCAGCTAACTTTCAATATTTCAAGTAAAGATTCAGGTAATGAAGATCGACCTCAGCAAAAGACCCCTAGAAAGACTAAGCTTGAATTTACAAAGAAGACACAGAAGAAATAGAAGCCAATCCAGGTTGATGGGTATGTTCTTTCAAAAGCTTATTCAACTAAGTTTTACACTAAACAAAATCAAGATATCTAGAAATTAACGTTAGCAAGGAAATTCATATGTGAGAGACTTACTAATGATAAACATCATAAGGAAGTAAGTATTACTCAATTTTTGGAAGAACAAGGCTTAACTAGAACTGTATTTTGTGCTAGAAACTCTGCAGGTGGACTTGTTCATGTGTTTTATGCTAATTTGCCATTTGACATTAGTAACTCATCCTCAGCCAAGTTTATGAAGGGTTATGTTCAAGGGCATGTTTTTAATTTCTCACCAAAAGTCATAAGAGAGTTTTATGGTATACTTGATAATATGTTTGATAAGGCCACAGAATTAGATCAAGATGTCGATATGAATTTTGTTTTGTCTATGCTGACTGGGGGTAAGAAGAATAATTGGACAGGACCTCATTGTGTGTCTACTTCTGAATTAACTATGAAGTACTCTATTTTATGCAAGATTGCAATGCTAAATTGGATGCCAACTAAGCATACTACCATAATCACAAGAGATATGTGTGTTCTACTCTATGTAGTGGGAACTCAAATGCAGTTTGATATGGTAGAGCACATATTTGAGGCCATTGTTGCCTATGCTGAGAATAAGAAGAAACATGGACAATTACCTTTTTCTTCACTCATTTATGAAGTTCTAATGTCTTAGAAGAAGATTAAACAGTCCATGGAAGCTTTCATTCTATTGTTGAACCATTGGAAGTGTCCAACAGATTGCTATTAGATAGACATGTAAGGGACATTCATGGAAAGAAATCTGGCAAAGATCAAGCAGAAAAATCAAGGCAGGGGAGGAATCAATTCCTACAACAAGCATAACTCAACAAAAGATGATGATACAACTACTGAAGGCAGAATCATAATTTCTATAGGAACAAAAGAAGTTTATTATTTAGAGAAAGAAAGAGATAGAAAGGGTTCTTCGAGCTTGTGGTGATGATGTAACGACCGAGAAATTTCATTATTCTCAGAAAATAAGTATATAGTATGTATATAATGATTTTCAAGTTTAAAATGTGAAATGTATGATTTAATATTATTTAGAACACAATAAAATGTTCTAACAATGTTAAAGGAAAGGGATTCAGTGATATGAAATTTAACCAAACTGAAACGGATGAAACGATGCCAATTCGGTATCAAAAACCCTAGACGATGACCATGGCCCACAAAAGGATGAAATAATTATGGTAATGATTTTTAGCCAAATAGAAGTGGTTTAAGGCAAACCGATCACACGGACAGCCTTAGAAATCTACCGGTATGATTTTGGGAAAATTTCATTCGATTTGACTTTTGGTCAAACTTTGACTGAAAAGCAAAGAAGTGATGCCGTCCATGATGTCACCATGTGATGTAATAAATGAGAAAGAAAATGGTGTGGAAAGTATTAGGTGATCCAATGGTGTAGAATTAAAGAAGATTTGATCCAAGAGCTTATATTTGGCCAAAATTGCATGGAAATTTTAAAGAAAAAAAATTGGGAAAATGGCTAAAGTGGAGTCGGTTCTTTTGGCCACTTAATACATGGATTCTTGGCTAGGAAACCAAAGCAAATAAGCCACCAAAACTCAGCCCATTTCTGCCCATGGCTACCATGCTTCCTTCCCACCACCTAGCCAAGATTTTTTTCAAGTTTTCCCACCAAAACTCCTCCCAAGCTCATGTTTATCATCCTTGTGAGGTAAGATTCAAATTTCAAGCTTTATTTTGGATTTTTTTGAACAGAATCTGTGAGCATGAAGGTGGAATGGTGTGATGAAATTCAAGCTTTTATTTTGCTAGTTTAAGTTCTTAAAAGCTAGGCTAGCATGTGTTGGAAGTAAGGAATGAATTAGAGGTAAAAAAATGAAACTTTGGTGCATGTATTTATCAAGAAAAACCGTGGGATGTTAGTAGGTCAAGTGTGATGAAAATTTGAGACTTTGTTTAGTTAATTCTTGCTTTAAAAATGGATGTTAGCATATGAATGATACAAGGAAAGGATTAGAGTTTAAAAACAAAACTTTGGTGCATGATTTTCCAAGTGAAAACCGTGGACATTCAAGGGGTGTGAATGAAAAAAATTTGGCTTAATTTTGAATGATTTCTTGATTCAAAAATGAGCATTGGCATGTGATGGAATTAAGGAATGAAATTGAAGCTTGAAAACAAAATTTTTATGCATGTTTTCATGTGAAATCCGTGGGAGTTCATGTGGGTGAAGAGTGAAAAGTTTAAGCTTGATGGTTGATGGTTTATTGATTCAAGAACAATGTATATGGCACATGATTGATTAGGAAGAATGTGGAAGTTTAAAACTTCAATTCTGTGAATGAATGACAAAAGAAAACCGTGCATTGATAGTGGGAGGAAACGTGAATTTTGTGAGGAAGAATGTTGTGCCACCCCGCCCTGAATTGAGGCTACAATACTAGCATAATAGAGTTCTATAGTCCACTATGGTAGACCGTTATCTCAATGGGTCACCGGCATCTTACTTGTAACTTGTTCTTGTTAAATTACTATTTGTAATTAAAATGATTTTTAATCTGAAAACCAAGGGATTTTTTTTATGAAAACTGTTGGTGATTGTGAACTGTAAAAATATAAGCAACATACAACATAGGATATACTATTATTATACTGGTTGTACATAATTTACATCATGATGTATTTTCAAAATACAACTTAAAATCTGCTCTCAAAACAACACTTTCAAGTTACTCAGCGGCAAATAGCAGCAGGACCATTCCCCTCCCCCAGCCCTGAAGGCAGATGCAATCCCACCCCTCGTCCATCCTCTATCTACTGATGCACAGATTTCTTACCTGCAACATGAATAAACTGGTGAGCGACAGGCTTAGTAAGTTCAAACATACATGCAGAAACATAAATTATAAAATCATGAAAAAAGCACTATTCAAATGAATAGTAACTTTGACTTTTGACCATAAATAGTAAGGTTGACTTTGACCAGTACTATTCATGTCAACTGGTATCTAAGCTACTGCATAGACTGTTAGTACGTTTTACGCTCAATTATGACTATCCTGAAATCTTAAGTCTTTATCTGATACTGAATTCTGCTATTGGGCCCCTGAATTGGTCGTACTGTAGTGCGTGCATAACTGAGAGGGACTCTGGGGAGCGACCCACTGGCCAATCCTCTACAGCCTGAAAATATCAGACTTCCAATCCCAGGACTTGTCACCAGCAGTTTGGAGTCCTACTGTAACTGGAAACTGAAAAACCTCTACCTGTGTAGGAGGTCGGTACGCCAATACTGATTTAATTATCGAGTTTCTGGTGGTTCCTGACCGGTGGCAATTATGCTGCCTCCTGAGTCTGGAACTCTCTGTAATTTATTCTGTAATTTATTCTATAGTTTTCTTAAGATTTTATATCTTATGTTAGTGTGCCTACCGCACCTGACTACTAAATTTTTGTCATCTATATCACATAAGCATACTGAGTAAATTCATGCTGCAGACAAATAAATGTCTAAACTTACAGATATTTTACTAGCAATTCCTTCACTGAATCAACCGGCTTCCTTAACTCGCCTTTTGGTTGCTTTCCTATAACCGAAATAAATTGCGGTTATTTTTACTATTCACTTCATATATAAAATATAATGAAAGTATGAAATTTCTAATTGAAATTCTTAATTATTCATTTTAGGAATCATATCTTTAATTCTGGAATCATTCTGCTGCATAAACTACTATTCCGGGCCTTAATAACACTTTTCTGAACTTTTTGACAAAATGACCATTTTGCCCCTAACATTTGGCAAAATGACCATTTCGTCCTTAATGGGTTTTTCCCTCGTTTTTCTGACTTACCACTCTATTTTAGGCTTTAAAATTTTAATAAAATTATTCTGAGGCTTTTACGACCTTTTTCTGATAATTTAGAAAATTTTGGTCAAAATGACCATTTTGCCCCGACGGGACTATAGACTAGGAAATTCTTGTTTTATCATTTTATCTGGATTTTCTGATCCCAAAAATCCTAAAATAACGTTTCTTAGGTTTTCCCAAGCTTTTACAACATTTTCTACAAAAACCTCGAGTTACTATTCACCTGACCCTTGGGTGGTACTATTCTGACCCTCGGTGTCATTTCTCATTTTTCTAGCCTTTCGGGACCTCAAATGACTGTTTTACAAGTTATGTAATCGTCCCTTATTCTCTTCTCGAGCTTAAGTTTCCGAGGGGGCTCGGGTTTCCGTTTCCTGACCCTACTTTTACCTCTCGTTTACCAAATTACCCTTCGGGGGTTCTGAAAATTTTGGCAGCATTTCTGTTGAAATTCTAGGTTCCCGGCGTTTAGGAAACGCCTCGAAACCATCTATCCTATTCTACCCTGGTAAGCACTATACCACAAACCTAATTTTACATAATAGTTACAAACTTTTTACGTAAAATTTCATCACAAAACTTGCTTATTTTTAATAGAATTTCGACCCGTTCTTTATCACTTTTAGGCCTGGTTTTATACTCAAATCACACATTACCATAACTTAACAAAACTTTCTCATTTTCCACTAAACTCATACTCGGTTTTTCTTTAAAAACCCTAAACAAAAATTTTTGTTTTATAGCTCAAATTCTTCTTATTTGTTTTCCACATCAACACATTCATTTTTCACCACAAAACCCTAACATAACTCTTCAAAATCTCATACATTATCTCACAGATTTTTCTTGGAAAATCAACCTCAAAATTTTGGTTTCATTTCCACTTTTTTCTTTCTTGTTTTCTACACAAAATCAACATCACATCTTTTATACACAATCAACACAAAATCTCATTTTTTTTCTTCCTTTCTTTCCCACGGTTTTGAATTGAAAAACAACACCAACATTTAGTGTTTTTCAATCTCATTTCATCTATTTCTTTCTTTCCATTTCCACATGATTTTCAACATCGAAAATCAACCAAAACAACATGAAAATTTCATCATTCCAAACCCTAATAACCCGCGGTTTTGATGAAAGAAAAACACACACAAACTTGCTTTTCATGCTTATGATTTCACACTTGTTTTAATCAGTCACCATTTACACACTTTCAGGCATAAATCAATGAAACAAAAACTGATTTTCTTCCCATTTAAACAGCCATTCCACACAGTTTTTCTTCATGAAAAACAAGAAGAATTGATGGCAAAATGAAAGATTACCTTGCTTGCTTGATAACTTGAATTTGTGATGAATTTTTCACTCTTTCTTGGCCAAATCTTGAAGAAATTTTTTAGCTTTCACTAAGGGTGATGCACGGCTGCTCTAATGGCTGAAAACCAGAAATTTTTCTGGTTTCTAAGTCCCAAAAACCGTGTATATAATCAGCCAAAAAACCAAATTGCAAAGGATTTATTTTAGCAAACTTTTTTGTGTAATTTTTCTACTCTTTAGGGGCTGTTTGCAATTAAACAAAAAAGACCAGATTTTCATCTGATTTTGGCACCAAAATCCGCCACATATGTGCCCTAGAAGCTTCAAGAATTTTGCTTAAGCTTCCTTTGACTTTTTCTAGTTGACTTTGCATCTTAACCATTGATTTTTCTTGACTTTAAACCCTAGCCCTTAGATTGGAATGTATCCTTACATCTATTCAAAAGAAAACACTCAATCTTTGACTTCTTATATATATTTGGAATCAAACTTTTGACCAAAAGTCAAACCGAAGATTTTTGCACCAAAATTGTGTAGACGAGTTCCTAAGGCTGTCCGCGCGATCGGTTTTCCTTATTTCGCTCCGGTTTGCCTAAAAAACAATACCTTCAGTATTTCATCTTTTAGTGGTTTACAGTATATTATCAAAATTTTTGAAACCGAAAAGGCATAATTCGTCCGATTTTGGTTCGGTAAAATTTTTCGTTTCTGAGCACTCTCTTGTCTGCACTGTCCGAACGTTTCTGTGCATTCTAAATAGTATTAAAATATATATTTTATAGTTTTTCACATGAAAATCATAGAGTACACAGGTTATACAAAATTTCTAGAAGTAGTAAAATTTTGTGATTATGACAAATGTAAGATTAAAATGTGGATAAAAATCAAGGGTGAGATTGAAAGAAAACGAACCAAAATATCGTTAGAAACGACTAAGTTTTATGGAGATTTTTACATAAAAAGTTTTTGTTTTTAGGTAAAAATTAGGCCTCTGGTTTAGTATGTAACAGGTTAGATGGTTTTGAGGCACTACCTAAACGCTGGGAACCTAAATTTTAAGCGGAAATACTGCCGAAATTTTTAAAACGACATGAAGGGTATTTTGGGAAAAAAGGGGTAAAATAGGGTCAGAGTGTGAAAATGTGACAACCTGAATCCTGATTGGCCCAGACCATCATTTAAAACTACTGATACTTAAACTTACTTAATACTATAATTTTAGGGATATTTTTTTTGATTCATACGTATGTTCTACTATTCATGTGCGTATATATACTTTACAAATACAAAGGTTTAAACAACTGAAGTTCAATCTTACATACATACTTATGAAATCATTTAACTAAATACTACTCAAAATATAATGTTCGCTTAATACTGTGCGGAAGTCAAAACTTACGATGGTATCCACAACCTCACCCTCACATCCGCCTCTGTCGCCATCACCGCCCATTGAGGTCTAAGCCATAGATCACTTACCTATAGCATGAACACACACTATGAGCTTTATGCCCAGTAAGTACAACATGTTGCCCGCAAAACATGTTTAAATCATAATTCATACTTAAAACATATAAGCATGTCATGCATTAACATGTACTATACACTGAATCATTCCACATACTAGATGTGAAACCAAAGTATCACATAAAACTGAATACATAACTGAAAACATCACATAACTGGATGCATAACAGAAATCATCATGTAACTAAATGCATATCTACTGTAGCTGGAAGCATGCTGTAACTATAGCTACGGCATATCGTGCACAATGCATGAACTAATTATACTCATATTTTACTTCATTATCAATTATCTTTTCTTTACTTAGCTGAGGGCCCGTGTGTCAATGCCGAACTGCTTGCGGATCATCGAAAATGTCAGTGATCATACTTTCTTTATGAGCCTCGACTTGGGCTCGTTATGTATTCGGAGCCTCGGCTTGGCTCGTCTTACCTAAACTGAGAAACCTCTTCAAGCGGGAGACGCTGGTATGACACGCTTAGTGATTACCCAATTATTGAATCATATCTGATATCCTTATGCCATTAGCTCTACTAGGCTTTTCCCTAATCTTACGTGATGGGGATCTAATGTCATCTAACTCATGCTTTCATTAATCTATATGACTATGGAGCTATATGCTCTTATAACATGCTATACAACAACTGTGCATGGTTTGCATACTTAACGTAGTGTAAAAACAACACTTTAAACTCATTTTTGCTCATGCTGTAGGCAGAGTTGTACTTACCCAATCTGCAGGCAAAACTTGTGCTCTTGCCCTTGTGAAATTATAGGTATCTACTTGTCATCATAATGTATTCTATCAATACTCATTGCTAAGTCACTAATATCATTTGTGACTAAAGCAGCTGTTAACGTATGTTACCGATTGTTGTCGGTACTAACTTGCTCTCTTTTTGGAGAATTTTGATTATCTAATCGTGGTTAATTAATTTATTTACCCAATAAATTAATTAACGTCGCTCTTAGGTTACTACTACCATTAGTGACTATAAATTTTATTATTGTATGGTACCGATGCCAATCAGTACCCAACTGCTCTACTTTGGGAATTTGGTATCTAATTTCGAATCGTGCTTGGTCAATTTGTCTACCTGACAAATTATTAACGATTTTTTACTATCTCATTCAAACTCGGTCCTTGACTGGTTAATCGACCAGCCAACTGATCGGTTACCTCATGCATCATTGAGTATGTAGCTTACCAGGTTACTCACGCATTTGGTGTGATAGCCAATCGGGCTACCTCTACTGTTTTATTTATTTTAAGAAAGTTATTTTAGAAGTCTTATAAAAATTTTGGGGAAAATATATACTCTTTGAAACCATCCCCATATCACCCCGTTGGAAGATGGGGGCATTTTATCAAACCATTTTTCCATTTAAAAGGGGAAGAACACATTTTGGTGTTCATATTTAAAGTGGTTCTTAAACCATTTTACCAAAAACCATTTAAAACTTGTTTAATATGATTTAATTTGTGAACTTGGTGAACATAAAAATTTTAGTCCTCGATGAGATAAACAACCCAGAGGTCGAATCATACTCTAACAAGTCATAAACTCATCAAACCAGTAGCTAAAACTGTGCCCAGTTTTAGGAAAAATTCTAGTTTTATGCTTATTTAAAAAGGCTTTGTTTGGGGTCCGAAATGACCAAATTTTTAAAATTCGCATGTTTTATCTTAAAGGTTCGACAAGATCTAAAACTTTCATGTTGAGTCCGAGAGCCGATTCGGACTCTAAGTCGGTCATTTTTATAAAAATACGAGACCGTTCCGGTGGCTCAGGATTTTGGTCCCAGTTTTGAACTCCAGTTAAAAACTGCTCAGAAAACCTATCTTAGGGTCATTTTTGGCCAAAAGTTATTTGATGCAAAAATGACCATAACGAAATTTTCTTAAAACTTTGTATTTTACAAATCCCAAAATTGGACCATAACGTGGTCAAAATGGCCAAAACCGTGGCCTAAAAACTGAGATAGGTTGGTTTCCAGCCAACCCTAAAACATCCATTCACACATCTATCCATAAAAACTTAAAGCTCAAGTACACAACTACAAAATATATAACCAAAATGCTAAGGGCTCAATATAAAGATTATTACAACCCATTGCTCAAATAAATACACATAAATTTCCTTAATCAAAACTTAAAAATGGCTAAACCATAAAAGGGGGTTTTCAGTTTTACCTTGTGTGCTATGAACCAAGTACAATCCAGACCAAGGGTGATCAAAATCCATGTGGTCCTTGGTGAACAAAAGAGGGTGTGTCTTGGCTAGGAGAAAACATAAAAATATCTTCTCTTAATATTAAACTAAAAAAAATTAAAAACACAAGAGAAAATCCTAGCAACTTATCTTTGAGTGACCTTGAAATGATCTTGAAGATATGTTCCCAACACAGCTAAAGTGAGGCTGATTTTTTGGTAAGCTTTTGGCTCACTTCGGCTGGGTTTCTTAGCTAGGAAATGGTCAGTTTTTGGGCTAGGAAGGAGTCGGCTATAGATGAGAAAAGAAGAGGAAAAGTATTGGTGTTTTGGGTGTGCAAAAAGAAGAAAATGACACCCTAGGCCAAGCACCTCCTTTTATAGACAAAACTTAATCAAGATTAATCAACCTAAAGCTCACTTAATTAAGCCAAAACTTAGCTAAATTAAGGAACAAATTTTACTATCATCTGCCCATACATAAACCGAAAGTGGCTGTGCACAAAAAGGGGGCCAAATGCCTTAATTGCTTGGTTTGGTCATGTGATCAAACTATTCCTTATTTTAATCAAAAGTAGCCAACACATTCCTTACTTTAGGGAAAACTTTTCCTGGTTTTTAGGGCTGCATTTGGCCTTGTTTGTGCTACATGGGCACGATTTTCAAGATGAAAAATTCATTTGCAAAGTCTCTCTTCGTACTCTAATTTCTTTCTTTCGGTATTCGACCTTTTCTCAACGGTGTTCTAGATTTTGACCGAGATTGGGTTTTCTTGATCCATTTCTTATATTGATTATTCCTGATCGGATTTAATGCCTATGAGCCCATTCTGTGTCTATTATACTATTCATTTTCTGTACTATAGTTATGTCTGCACTGTGTTGTCACTGTGCAAGCATAACGAGGCGTTTTCGTGCGCAATTTCAAACATAATCTCTCCTGACTAATTTGGACGTGCTGATTTCAAATTTATCAATTTTACGTTCATCTAAGGTCATCTAGGCTAGTTTTCGGGATCTGTGTGACCCCACCTCGAAAATCGTATTTTGCACTCAATTGACTAATTTGAGCGTTCTGAGTCTAAATATATCAGTTTTATGTTAAATTAAAGCCGTCTTGGCCATTAACCTGACACTGCATATCTACTATTCACTATTCATTGTTTTATGTTTAACTAACTAGTCTGAGTGTTTTGACTCCGATTTTGTCAGTTTCTGGGCGATAAGAGGTCATTTGGACCATTTTTCTCGATAATACACATTTATCACGGTAATTATCGTTGCTGTGCTCAGATAACCAGTCTGAGCGTACTGATGACTCGCTCACCAGTTCTATGTTAAGAAATGGTTGTTTGGACTAGTTTCTTAATACTATGTGTCTTAAACGCATATACACATAATAGGGCGGACCGATTTTATTAGTCAGTTACACCTTTCACTGCATGAATAGTAATTAAACATTACTGTACTCGTTTAATTCATTCAACTGAAAAATATACTGTATTTATTAACATAATTACTCATTACATAGTAATTAGGTTTCATGAATCATGGGAGTCATTATAGTGGCTATCTGCTCAATACATGGCCTTCGACCCAGGCTCTTACACGGGCGTGTCCCGTGCGACATGGGCATGTGTACATTCAGACATGGGCATGTACCAGTTAAAATGCTTAACACGCCCAACTTCCTGAAACACGGCCTCTCACACGTTCGACAGTTCAAGCAGTACACGGCTACTTACATGGCCATGTACCTGACCGTGTTCTTCAAGCTTACATCAAAAAGCTTCAAACTACACCAAATTCGTTCCTTAATTACTTATTAAACGGTAAGTAGGTTCCATGAGTATGGGAGTCATTATCGAAAACTTGAGCCCCCTATGTGACCTAAGTCGGGGAAAGGATGATGGACATTTTAAGGATCAATAAAACGTCCATTCGGAGCCCTAAAATGTAAGAAAAAGAGGATTAACGACCAAGGATCGAAATAGTGCCACCCGAGGGTCGATGAATAGTAAATTAAGAATTTGCGGCAATTAATACCGCAAAATTATGATAAGGCCTCGAAAAAATTATTTAATGATTTTTGAGCTTAGAAAATCCCATCAAAACACTTGAATGAAAATTTTACGACCCAACGACCCACTAGGGGTAAAATGGTCATTTTGACCAAAAATTTCAAAAATATAAAAAAAAGGACCTTTAGAGCCTTAGAATAACTTAATTAAGATTCTAAAGGCCAAAATTAAGTTTTAAGTCAAGGAAAAGTAGATTTAAGAAGAAGAATCATGCTAGGGATAAAATGGTCATTTTGTCAAAAGTTGGGGACGAAATGGTCATTTTGTCAAAAGTTAGAAAAAGGGCCGTTAAGGCTTAGAATAGCAACCAAAGGCCTTAATTAAGGTTTCAGAGGCCAAAATCAAGATTTAAGTCAAAGAAACGAAGAAAAGTCCTGCTAGGGACAAAATGATCATTTTGTGAAAAGTTAGGGACGAAATGGTCATTTTGCCAGAAGTTGGAAAAAGGGCCGGTAAGGCTTGAAATAGTGTTTTAAGGCCTTAATTAAGATTACAAAGGCCAGAATCAAGTTTTAAGTCAAAGAAAAGTATGAAAATCCCGTAAGGGGTAAAATGGTCATTTTGGCCAAAAATTTAGAAAATGACCAAAATGAACCGTTAGGATTTAGATGTGATTTAAAGGCTTCAATTGGGATTTTTAAGACCAAAAGCAAGGTTTAAGAGTGAAAATCCTGCTAAGGGGAAAAGTAGTAATTTTACCAAAAGTTTGGGACATAAAGGTCATTTTTCCAAAAGTTGATGGAAAAGCTAAAATGGGACATTAGACCCCTAAGTCCATTATTAGGAAATAAAACATGGAATTTTTGTGTTTTACTAAGTTTTAAGTATGAAATAACCAATGAAAATAATTGTTGGTTATTCTGATAATAGGAAACCCGACCAGTGATGGGAAATGAACCATAAAGGACCCGGGGAAGCTTACACTAGCATAAGTGCAGTAAGTACAGACATTTACCTGTCTACTCAGGAACTGACTGTCATGTCTGTTAAATGATAAAATGCAATGATATGAATGTTGTGAAAGTTAAGTTATGAAAGAAATGTTTCATGAAATGGCAAAGTGAAATTTTTGCCTTGCACGTTATGAAAATTGTACAATTGCGACATGATGATTAAACATGTTCACAAAGTAAAAAAGAATGACAAGTTAAAGTAAGAAAGATGAAAATAACCAAGATAATAAGACTGAAGCTTTAAACATTGGCGTATCGACTTCCAAAGGTGAGGTTTCATGTATATGGCATCTAATCTGATGTAATGTGACCCCAAAGGTGTAGAAGTTTAACGTTTAAATTTGGCCATGAGGTAAGTTGGTGGGTAGCTCCCCCTCCCCTTATTGGTTTACGCGCATTATGGTACGACCTTCAAATAGGGCCCGCAAGTGAAACTAAAGTAAAATAAAGAAAAGAACAAAATGATATGATATGAAAGAAAGAGCAAACAATGGAAGTGAAAGTTAAGCGAGCAATGAAATGAATAGAATGATACGAAAGAAAGAAAGAACAAAAGAACAATGAAAACGAAAGAACAAAATATAAATGAGCATAATATGCACTAACACCATGTTTAATGCTATGTGCTATGTTCAATGTTCTACATTAAGTATGTTTGAGTATACGAAAGTATGTTACGATGTTCAAGTATATGTAAGCATGTTTACAATGTTTAAGTATATGTTAAGTACATTTATGAAGTTAAGTATGTTGAGTATGAATTTTAAGCTGTGTATGTATATGTAACGTTATGAATGTATGTTTATACTTATTGAGCTTTAGCTTACTAGTCATTTCGTGATGCAGGTAACAAGTGTAAGCTGCCTGCATCATAAGAATGGAAATTGATGGGCTGGTAGATAGATTCCCGGGATGTCATAGATAGGGAGTGGATCCGCTATGTTTTTACGCTGTAAAAAGATGTAAATGTGTATGTAAAGAAACGAGACAAGCTTGAAAATATGTTTTTTAATAAAGTATTTTAATGGAACAAAAGCACAAGTATTTTATGAAATATGAAATGTTATGACAAGTGTATTTATATATGTATGATTTTAAAAAAAAATTATTCCTAATTTTATGTACAAGTTAAAATGGGAAAGTTAAAATGATAAGATTTTAAAATATATTAAACAAAGAAAATATGTTAAAAGTATGTTACCAACGACTCATGAGGTGGCAGGCTATCGCAGTTGGCTTCAGAACTCGACTGTGATAATGCTGTCTAGCCTCCACGAAGGGCGGGCCATCACATGTGGTATCAAAGCAGGTTAAAAGTAAGATATCAACTGTCACATGTGGTATCGGAGCAGTGGTTCTTTCATCGACCTTTTATGACATTTCAAGTATCTGTACCTGCGTAGTCCAAGTAAGTTAGTTTTATTTTAAGTTAGTAAATGTTTATTTATTGAAAATAAACATTTTATAGGGATAAGATAATGAGTTCCAAGACGAGGATTTCTACTTGAATTGTACAAACTTTCAGGGCCAGTCGTTCACCAAGTTTCGAGGGCAGACAGCACCCTAGCACTCCATGGGAATGCAAGACTAGTTTCACGCCATCAAGATGATTCTCTGATTATGCACCATTGATTAGGAAAACTGGGTCCTATTGGCTGTTAGCACCCTTTAGAGAAATGCTCTTGTGTATTGGGATTCTTATGACCAGGATGAGCTCCTAACTGGTCCAAGTTTCACCATACCATAATCGAGCGATTCTCTCAAAGGAGTCTAGCATCATCCCCAATTTCTAATGGGCAAGTAGGAAAGTGACACTACCTATATTTCCTAGAGTCGCAAAGGTAAGGGAGTTTGTTCATTATACTAAGAGACTGCGGATGACGTCCGGTGACACAGTCCTAAAGTATGCTATACACTTTAAGGAATTGATAAGGACATCTGTGACATCTTTTGGAGAGGACTGATCACAGAGCTACAGTAAGGAATAAGTTTGCTTTTCCCCCTTATGCTACGAGAGTTCGTAGCCACGATGATCAAAACCAAGAGCAAGCTGCTGTGGGAAACAAAAGAGGAAATGAAAGCCAAGTACCCCCACTTGTTCTGATTTTCGAGGACGAAAATTTTATAAGTAGGGGTGAATGTAACAACCGAGAAATTTCATTTGTTCTTGGAAAATAAGTAGATAGTATGTATATGATGATTTTCATGTTTAAAATGTTAAATGTATGATTTAATATTGTTTAAAATACAATAAAATATTCTAATAATATTAAAGGAAAAGAATGCGGTGATAGAAAATTTTACCGAATCGAAACGGGTGAAACGATGCCAATCCGGTATCAAAAACCCTAGACGATGACCATGGTCCATAAAAGGATGAAATATTTACAGTAATGATTTTTAACTAAACGAAAGTGATTTAAGGAAAACTGATTGCACAAACAGCTTTAGAAACCCACCGGTGCGATTTCGGGATAATTCCATTTGGTTTGACTTTCGGTCAAACTTTGATCAAAAAACAAAGAAGTGATGTCATCTATGATGTCACCATGTGATGTAATAAATGAGAAAGAAAATGGTGTGGAAATTATTAGGTGATCCAATGGTGCAGAATTAAAGAAGATTTGACCTAAGGGCTTAGATTTGGCCAAAATTGCATGAAAATTTTGAAGAAAAAAATTGGAAAAATGGCTAAAGTGGAGTCGGTTCTTTTGGCCACTTAATACACGGATTCTTGGTTGGAAAACCAGTGCAAATAAGCAACCAAAACTCAGTCCATTTCTGCCTATGTTGTCGTGCTTCCTTCCCACCACCTAGCCAGGGATTTTTTTTCAAGTTTTCCCACCAAAACTCATCCCAAGCTCAAGTTTATCATCCTTGTGAGGTAAGATTCAAATTTCAAGCTTTATTTTGGATTTTTTTGAATAGAATCTGTGAGCATGAAGGTGGAATGGTGTGATGAAATTCAAGCTTTTATTTTGCTAGTTTAAGTTTTTAAAAGCTAGGCAAGCATGTGTTAGAAGTAAGAAATGAATTAGAGGTAAAAAAATGAAACTCTGGTGCATGTATTTATCAAGAAAAACCGTGGGATGTTGGTGGGTCAAATGTGATGAAAATTTAAGACCTTGTTTAGTTAATTCTTACTTTAAAAATGGATGTTAGCATATGAATGATAAAAGGAAAGGATTAGAGTTTAAAAACAAAACTTTGGTGCATGATTTTCCAAGTGAAAACCGTGGGCATTCAAGGGATGTGAATGAAAAATTTTTGGCTTGATTTTGAGTGATTTATTGATTCAAAAATTAGTATTGGCATGTGATGGAATTAAGGAATGAAATGGAAGCTTGAAAACAAAATTTATATCCATGTTTTCAAGTGAAATCCATGGGAGTTCATGTAGGTGAAGAGTGAAAAATTTAAGCTTGATTGTTGATGGTTTATTGATTCAAGAACAATGTATATGGCATGTGATTGATTAGGAAGAATGTGGAAGTTTAAAACTTCAATTCTGTGTGTGAATGGCAAAAGAAAACCGTTGATTGACAGTATGAGGAAATGTGAATTTTGTGAGGAAGAATGTGAGAGTAAAATGTGGATAAAAATCGAGGGTGAGATTGAAAGAATATGAACCTAAATGTCGTTAGAAGCGAGTAAATTTTATGGAGATTTTTACGTAAAAAGTTTGTGTTTTTACGTAAAAATTAGGCCTCGAGTTTAGTACGTGGCAGGTTAAATGGTTTTGAGGCGTTACCTAAATGCTAGGAATCTAAAATTTAAGTGGAAATACTGCATAAATTTTTAGAACGGCATAAAGAGCATTTTGGAAAACGAGGGGTAAAATAGGGTCAGAATTTGAAAACCTAAGCCCTCTCGGTGACCTAAGTCGGGGAAAGGATGACAGACATTTTAAGGATCAGTAAAACGTCCATTCAGAGCCCTGAAATGTAAGAAAAAGAGGATTAATGACCGAGGATCGAAATAGTGCCACCCAAGTGTCAGTGAATAGTAAACCAAGAATTTGTGGCAATTAATGCTGTAAAAATATGATAAGGCCTCGAAAAAATTATTTTATGATTTTTAGGCTTAGAAAATCCCATTAAAACACTTGAATGAAAATTTTACGGCCCAACTACCCGCTAGGGGTAAAATAGTCATTTTGATTAAAAATATCAAAAATGTAAGAAATGTAGGAAATAAATCGGTAAAAATGTATCAGAGTGGCGCAGCAGAACAATAAAATTTTTTCAAGATCGTTAAATATCTCATGATGCCATATACAATAAACCAACAACAATTTAAACTCATACCTTAAGGACGCCAATCTTGCAGGAGGAGAATAACCGGAGGGCTTCAACCAACTGGCTTTCTCTACTATTCTCCAATTCCTAAATGGCTGAGTGTGTGGGCACTTTGAACCTCGATCGGTATACTAGCATTGCTAGTCTTCTTCCGACCACCCAGTGTAGGATAATAAATCGGTAAAAACGTATCAGAGTGGCGCAGCGGAACAATAAAAATTTTTAGATCGTTAAATATCTCATGATGCCATATACAATAAACCAACAACAATTAAAACTCATACCTCAAGGATGCCAATCTTGCAGGAGGAGAATGACCGGAGGCTTCAACCAACTAGCCTTCTCTACTATTCTCCAATTCCCGAATGGCTGAGTGTGCGGGCACTCTGAACCTCGATCGGTATGCTAGCACTGCTAGTCTTCTTCCGACCACCCAAATCTCTAAAGAACTTTATTGTCACGATGAGCTGTGCAACAATAAGCCTGCTAACCTGAGAGTCTGTGGTCTAAGAGAACTGGAGTGGCAGGACCTCTATTTATAGACCTGCATGAGGTGATTCTCTGAATTTGAATTGGATTAGGAAAAGATATTTTCCCTTATCCATATCCATAAAATCTGAATTTTTCCAAGGGAGAATCTCCACAATAAAATTCGGTTTTCTTAGGATAAATCTAATCCAAATCTAAACAAGATTTAAACTAGAATTTTATCTCCCTTTTTCAACCCAAAAAATCCAAAAATTTCAAGGAGAATCTCTCTTAAAGATTTCGGCCATTATGGATAAGGGAGAATCTAAAATTCCACTAGGATTTTCAAGCTTGAATCTTTTCTCAACCTTATCCAAAAATAACCGAATTTCCTAGGAGATTTTCTCCCTAAATTTGGCCACTTTTCAGGGAAGGAGAGAATCCAAATTCAACTAGGATTGAAACTTGAATTTTCCCTTGAATCTTATCCACAAAAAATCCGAAATTTCCTTGAGTATTATCCTCAAAAATTTCGTCCACTTTTGTTGGGACTTGGATTCAAAATTCAAGTAGGATTCTAACAAGATTATCCTCTCCAAATCCAACTCAAATTCGAATTTCAAACCTTGTGGATTTTGCACAACAAATTCGAATCCTACTCGGACTGTGATTCAAAATTTGAATTTCAAATTTCAAATTCAAATTTCAAATTTCAAATTTCAAATTTCAAATTTAAATTTCAAATTCAAATTTCAAATTTGAATTTCAAATTCAAATTTCAAATTCAAATTTCAAATTTCAAATTTCAAAATTCAAATTTCAAATTCCACAAAACGGTTGTGTTTCATATTCTTGTTCTCATGGATAATTTTCTACAACTCCAATCCAATCTCAAATAAAATCATGACAACTTTATTTGGAGTTCGAATAATTGTGTACTCTATTATCCAAAAAAAAATCTGAATCCAACTGGAGAGAATCTTGTCTACCATCCTAATCCTGTGTCATCACCATCCATGCATAATAAACTAGCCAATAGCATACACAAATCAACTTGCCAAACGTTAAGGAATTATGTGGAGCTAGTAGAGGGACTGATTGGACATATATAATCGGGCTCCCGTGATTCCATATGATCATCATTCTTTACCGAACAACTCAATCATATGATCACTAGTTTCAGAGTCACACCACTATAAACCTGAAACTGAACTCCCAATTATATATCGTATTACGTAAGCCTGTGACGAGCTACTATCCAATGACCTTGTCATGTATGCAAAACCCTCATATGATACCCATGATCAGCCTTAGGTCAAAGTCCGTTTAATCCTACTGATCAGGCTATCCTAAAGTTCCATTATACTACCGAATTAAGAAAATGATTATTCACCATATGTGAATAAGAAGTCATCTGCCCAGCAGACGACCCAAGGCCTTGTCCATTTTCACATTCAGTATAATGCCTTTAAGAGGATACCTTTAACTCCTCAGAGCTATGATTCCGATATCTGTAAACAAACCCTTCATCGTATACAAGTCATGCACCTAACAAACCGGTCTATAAGCTTACTACCTCTGAGACGCTTTAGCCATTGGAACATCAAAGTACACAAGTCATATACATGAAGAAGTTCATTTACTCAGAATTAAGGTTATTGCACAATGAACGTTAAAAGCAGATTGATCCACTCATAGCGGACTACGTAGATCAATCACGCTTTAGTCCTGGTCTAATATGTTACCACCGAGTAACATATCCATGTCTCTACTTGGGAGTCCAGCTCTAGACAGTCAAGACAAACCGTCCCCTCTAAGGCTTTAGACAACATAATAGTCTTAACACGAGTTAGATGCTCGGTCTAACCCCATAGACTACAGACCATAGTTTAGACTGCTAACTTTAGAACATTGTCTTCTCGCATACAAAAGTCCATTGCATGCAACGTTCTAACAGTTTTAACACAAGCAGTCAGTGAGCCATATTTGCTTACATTTACTTTAACATGTAAATAAGACGAGGACAGATAGCAATGTAATGAATTACCTCTATGTATAATTTTATTATCCAGTTCAAAATGAATACATCAAAATGTCTCTAATACTTAGGGCATTTCCTAACAATCTCCCACTTGCCCTAAGCCAGCAGATGTGCCATGTTACGTATCCCCATCGCCTCTACATGCCTCTCAAAGCTTCTAGCCACCAAAGTCTTAGTAAAGGGATCAGCGATGTTGTCCTTGGACACGATCTTACATACATCCACTTGTCCTGTCTCCACATGTCCTCTAATAATATGATATCTCTGATCGATGTGCTTGGTCCTCTTGTGGTGCCGAGATTCCCTTGTGTTGGCAATAGCCCCTGTATTATCATAGTAAAGTGTGATAGGCTTGTCAACACCCGGAATGACCTCAAGGTCTCTAAAGAACTTGTGGAGCCAAACCGCTTCTTTAGATGCCTCAGCCGCAGCCACATACTCAGCCTCCATAGTAGAGGCAGCTGTGCAGCCCTGCTTCACGCTCCTCCACACAATGGCGCCTCCTCCGAGTAAAAACACTGATCCAGATGTCGATTTCCTCGAATCCTTACAAGTCTGGAAGTCTGAGTCTGTGTATCCTACGGGTGTTAGGTCCCTTCCAGAATACGCCAGCATATAATCCCTCGTTCTCTTAAGATACTTGAGTATATGCTTTACTGCTTACTAGTGCTTGGTTCCAGGATTTGCTTGATATCGACTCACCATACCTACTGCAAAACATATGTCCGGGCGAGTGCAAAGCATAGCGTACATAAGGCTACCCACAGCGGATGCATAAGGGACCTTACTCATACGCTCTCTTTCTTCCGATGTCTTGGGACAGTCATCCAATGAAAGAGTTAGACCGGCAATAGAAGGTTGCGAACCTTTCTTTGCCTCTTGCATTGCATATTTGTCAATTATTTTATCTATGTATGAAGCTTGGGATAACGCTATCATTTTGTTCTTTCGATCTCTGAAGAGACGAATGCCTAGAACATAATTAGCTTCTCCCAAGTCCTTCATGTCAAACTGCTGGTGTAACCAAAACTTGACCGATGATAAGTTCCCTACATCATTCCCAATGAGTAGTATATCATCGACATAGAGTATCAGAAAGACCACTTTTCCATCCTTAATACGTTTATAAACACAAGGTTCATCAACGTTCTGCTCAAAACCAAATGTCTTAATCGCTTGATCAAACCTCTGGTTCCATGAGTGGGATGCTTGCTTTAATTCATAAATGGATCTAAGCAACTTGCAGACTTTCCTTTCTTGGCCTTTTGCTATGAACCCTTCGGGCTGTATCATATAGATACACTCTTCAAGATGGCCATTCAAGAATGCCGTCTTGACATCCATTTGCCAGATCTCGTAATCGAGAGCCGCAGCAATGGACAGAAGAATACGGATAGACTTCAGCATAGCAACAGGCGAAAAGGTTTCATCGTAATCGATTTCAGCCTTTTGCGTGTATCCCTTTGCAACCAGTCTAGCTTTGAAAGTTTCCACTCTCCTTTCCGCATCCTTCTTTCTTTTGTAGACCCATTTGCATCCAATGGGTTTTATCCCATCCGGCAAATCTACAAGTTCCCAAACAGAGTTAGATTTCATAGAATCCATCTCATTGTTCATAGCCTGTTTCCAAGATTTAGAATCAACATCCTTTATAGCTTCATCATATGTGACCGGATCTTCCTCATGCTCATGAGCCTCGGCCTGGTATACCTCAGCATCATACATGAAGAAATTAGGTTTCCTCGAAACCCTCCCACTACGACGAGGCACCCTAAATTGTTGATCGTCTGCAGGTCTTTCACTGGAACTCGGACTTGCGTCCAAGACCGAAATCTGTGAAGCAGTTCTTTTACCCGATAACTCCTCTAGCACCACTTTGCTTCGAGGCTTAAAGTCATTCATGTGACTTTCCTCCAAGAATGTCGCATGGGTTGAGACAATGACTTTTTGTTCCTTCGGGTTATAGAACAGACCTCCTTTTGTTCCTTTTGGATACCCTACAAACATGCACAATTCTGATCTTGGTTCCAACTTTTTCGCATCCCCATCCAGTACATGTGCCGGGCAGCCCCATATTCTCATATGTCCAAGGGAGGGCTTCCTGCCACACCACAATTCATACGGAGTTCTGGGAATTGATTTGCTTGGAACCTGGTTCAGAATATAGCACGCCGTTTGTAAAGCATATCCCCAAAATGATAATGGCAGCGTTGAATAACTCATCATTGACCGTACCATATCCAACACACCATTCTGTTGTGGAGTACCAGGTGCAGTCAATTGGGATAAAATCCCGTTCTCAACAAGATGTCCTAGAAATTCATCGGAGAGATATTCACCACCTCGATCAGATCAAAGTGTTTTTATGGATTTATCCAATTGCTTTTCCACTTCCGCACGATACTCTTTGAACTTGTCAAAGGTTTCGCTCTTGCGGTGCATCAGATACACATATCCATACCTCGAGTAATCATCTATAAAAGAGACATAATACTCGAACCCTCCTCGTGCTGTGACGTTCATGGGGCCACATACGTCAGTGTGCACAATTTCTAAGAGCTCCTGAGCCCTTGTACCCTTAGCTCCAAAAGACCTCTTAGTCATTTTACCCTCTAGACATGACTCACATTGGGGAAGTCGTACCTCCTCCAAAGATTCTAGAGGATCGTCTTTCACCAATCTTTGAATCCTATCCTGATTAATATGACCAAGTCTTAAATGACAAAGATACGCCTTGTTAGAGTGAGAAACTTTCAACCTTTTAGAGTTATCAATTAATTCAGTGTCAAGCAGTGAGTACATCTTTGGTTTGATCAAATATAGGTTTCCATCCATCCATCCAGAATAGATAAAAGACTTATTTCTACGAATATCAACTCTTTTACTAAAAGAAACTGAATAAGAATCCTTTATTAAACAAGCTACCGATATAAGGTTCCTCCTAAAATTAGGAACATAAAAACAGTCTTTCAATAAAATAAACCTAAATTGATCAAAATAAAGATAAACATCTCCTACTGCTTCAGCCACCACAAAGCTACCATCTCCAGTCCACAACGAGAGGCTCCTATTATGTAGACTTCTCGTTTCCATGAACCCCTGCATAGAAACAGAAACATGATTAGTGGCGCCCGAATCAATGACCCAAGTGTCTTTCGATTCTTCCACCAAACACGCTTCCAGGTAATGAAGTTCCTTACCTTCCTTGCCCTTGGCGGCTAGGAATTCCCAGCAAGCCTTCTTGAAGTGACCTACCTTCCCACAATGGAAGCATTTGGACTTTTTAGGGTCCTTTGGCTTCTTGTTCTTCTTCTTCTTCTTCCCGTCCGAGACAGGAGGATTAGAAGAACTAGAAGCCACTTGCTTTTTATTTGGCCTCTTCCTCTTCCATTAGGGATTGGAAGATTCCGCAAAATAGGCCTCTCCTTTAGGTCGGACCGCATCCTCATCCCTGATCATCCGCTCATAAGCCTGTGGTTGCTTCATGAGCTCGATTCGTCCTAACTCCTTTGTCGCCAGATTGTATGCGGCCTTAAACCCCACAAAATCTTTAGACAGAGTCTTGAACACCATCTCGATCTGGGTGTTGTAGTCCAACTCAGCACCATTCTCGGCAGCCTCAACGAAGAATCCCATTAGAGTGATCATATGGTCCTTCACTGGAGTACCCGCCTTTTGCTTGGAGTTCATAATGCTGGTGATAGCGGACTATCGAGCCAATTTTTCTTGGCCTCCGAACATGTCCTCCAGATTTTCCATGATCTCCCCAGCAACTTGATAAGTCTCATGCTGCTTTTGTAAAGCACTCGTCATGCTAGCAAGGATGTAGCATCGAGCTATCTCATTGGATTCTCTCCAACGATTATAGGCAACCGGGACCTCCTCAAGTGGTGTGTCGGGCTTGGGCCCAGGTGGGCATGGTTCGTCTAGCACGAACTTGTGTCTCTCGCAGCTGAGAACTATTAATAGATTTCTTTTCCAGTCTTTATAATTATCGCCATTCAGTTTATTTTCAGTAAGTATTGAAATGAGGGGTGTCGGTGACATTTTGAACTGAAATAAAATTATACTAGACATCATTACAAAGCCCAAGCAAATATACAGATAATTTAGCAAATAAAACATACAAGTATGTTCCTACATGAAACTTGAAAAAACATGTAGCATTGCAACGGTAATTCTCAGCACCTATTGCCCCAAGCCAACGAGGGGTGGTCATGAGAACAAATAGCTGGAACATGGACCCCGTCCAATTAATATATGTTGCCTTAAATCCTCCAAGGTTAAGACATATATTAATAACCGCTTATTTGGCCACCAGTTTAGTTAACAGAGCTTCTAGGGAAGGTTAATAACTAAACGAGTCTTGAGTGTATAACCATTGTTTACGTAGCCCGATCCACGTCCTACCAAGCCACCGAGGGGTGGTCATGAATAGGATCGTACCCGAACACGTTTTCCACATAGGAGATCCAATCTAGTATACCGGCGGCGGTAAACACCTACCGAGGGGTGTGGTCAGGGCAGAACTGACGCGAAGCGTTACCATGCTTTCACATATGGATCAACAATGGAGGTCGTGGGTTTTGTTTGAAACCCTCTCCCACTCAATATTTTGAAAAACATGCAAGTTTTGACAAATTATGTATGATCAATATAGTATGAGCGGCACTCACCTATCCTATATGACATGTTATCAAATATGCATAAAAAAAATATCCATCAATACATATTTATACATCCATGACATATCACAGAAAAAATAATTGACAGAATAACCTAGCTATGGTTCCATCCTAGAATAAAGAAAATAAAGATTACAAAATTCCATCCAAAGCATTCTTTGGGTCTTGAATTCTGTTCCATCTTCTTGTATCCATCTTTATGTAGCCTCTGCATTTATTTCTTATCCCAAGAATTATTTAAAATTTAAATATTCAAAAATTTAAATTTCAAATTCAAATTCCAAATTCGAATTTCAAATTTAAATTTCAAATTTAAATTTTAAACAATTTTAAACATCATGTGTAATAATATGTAATTTCAAAAAATTTGAAATTTTTAATTACATATTTTTAAACATGATTTAAAATTAAATCTCAAATTTAAAAATCAAAATTTTCTGATTTTTTTAGACCGTCGGACCGCCGCCCTCGTAGGCGGCAACCGCTGTGGGCAGCCACCAACCCCGGAGGGGTTGGCAGCCCACGGCCGCCCCCATGTGCAGCCCTGCCGGGCTGCAAGCCAAGCCTGCAGTGCCAGGCTGCACGCCCAGGCTGCGGCCAGCCTTGGGCAAGCCACGGCCACCCCTGGCTGCAGGCCAAGCCTGCGGCCGTGGGTGGTGTGGGCCTGCACAAGGGCTGCCGCAGCCCCATCCTGCCCGAGGGCAGGGGCTGCAGCCCCACCAAGGCCCGTCAGCCTATCCCGAGGGGTCGTGTCTCGAGTTTCGTGCCATATTCCAATTTACCTATTAGGATCTCCAAAAATTAATTTGAATCCCAATTAAATTGAAATTTTCCACACAATCAAAATTTCAATCTTTAAATCAAATTTAACTTTTGGGAAAAAATAAATTACGGTCTTCAATCTTCAATCTCCTCCAAGAATAATTACATAAAAAATCCTAAACCGTTTCCGGTGTACAAAAATTCTAACCATAAAAATTCTAAGAGATAAAAATTAAAATCCATGGGAAAATTACAGTGTTAATAAACTGCTCCCATGCTTACATAAAAATTCCTAGATAGAATTTTTCTAAATTCTAAGGAACCATAACCGGCATAAACAAGCATGCTTATAATAATTCAAAAATTAAATAAAAACACATACTTTATACATAATCCATGATAACAACATAAAGGAACTCTAGAATGCCACTCTCTAAATATCAAATCCATACATAAGTAAAAAGATTAAGTAATTGTCTAATTTATGTACATGGCATAGTCATGAGATGGCTCTGATACCAATTGTAGGATAATAAATCGGTAAAAACGTATCAGAGTGGCGCAGCGGAATAATAAAAATTTTTAGATCGTTAAATATCTCATGATGCCATATACAATAAACCAACAACAATTAAAACTCACACCTCAAGGATGCCAATCTTGGAGGAGGAGAATGACCGGAGGCTTCAACCAACTAGCCTTCTCTACTATTCTCCAATTCCCGAATGGCCGAGTTTGTGGGCACTCTGAACCTCGATCGGTATGCTAGCACTGCTAGTCTTCTTCTGACCACCCAGATCTCTAAAGAACTTTATTGTCACGATGAGCTGTGCAACAATAAGCCTGCTCACCTGAGAGTCTGTGGTCTAAGAGAACTGGAGTGGCAGGACCTCTATTTATAGACCTGCATGAGGTGATTCTCTGAATTTGAATTAGATTAGGAAAAGATATTTTCCCTTATCCATATCCATAAAATCTGAATTTTTCCAAGGGAGAATCTCCACAATAAAATTCGGTTTTCTTAGGATAAATCCAATCTAAATCTAAACAAGATTTTAACTATAATTTTATCTCCCTTTTTCAACCCAAAAAATCTGAAAATTTCAAGGAGAATCTCTCCTAAAGATTTCGGCCATTATGGATAAGGGAGAATCTAAAATTCCACTAGGATTTTCAAGCTTGAATCTTATCTCAACCTTATCCAAAAATAACCGAATTTCTTAGGAGATTTTCTCCCTAAATTCGGCCACTTTTCAGGGAAGGAGAGAATCCAAATTCAACTAGGATTGAAACTTGAATTTTCCCTTGAATCTTATCCACAAAAAATCAGAAATTTCCTTGAGGATTATCCTCAAAAATTTCGTCCACTTTTGTTAGGATTTGGATTCAAAATTCAAGTAGGATTCTAACAAGATTATCCTCTCAAAATCCAACTCAAATTCGAATTTCAAACCATGTGTATTTTGCACAACAAATTCGAATCCTACTCGGACTGTGATTCAAAATTTGAATTTCAAAATTCAAATTCAAATTTCAAATTCAAATTTCAAATTTCAAATTTCAAATTTCAAATTTCAAATTTAAATTTCAAATTCAAATTTCAAATTCGAATTTCAAATTCAAATTTCAAATTCAAAATTCAAATTCAAAATTCAAATTTCAAAATTCAAATTTCAAATTCCACAAAACGGTTGTGTTTCATATTCTTGTTCTCATGGATAATTTTCTACAACTCCAATCCAATCTCAAATAAAATCATGGCAACTTTATTTGGAGTTCGAATAATTGTGTACTCTATTATCCAAAACAAAATCTGAATCCAACTAGAGAGAATCTTGTCTACCATCCTAATCCTGTGTCATCACCATCCATGCATAATAAACTAGCCAATAGCATACACAAATCAATTTGCCAAACGTTAAGGAATTATGTGGAGCTAGTAGAGGGACTGATTGGACATATATAATCGGGCTCCCATGATTCCATATGATCATCATTCTTTACCGAACAACTCAATCATATGATCACTAGTTTCAGAGTCACACCACTATAAACCTGAAACTGAACTCCCAATTATATATCGTATTACGTAAGCCTGTGACGAGCTACCATCCAATGACCTTGTCATATATGCAAAACCCTCATATGATATCCATGATCAGCCTTAGGTCAAAGTCCGTTTAATCCTATTGATCAGGCTATCTTAAAGTTCCATTATACCACCGAATTAAGAAAATGATTATTCACCATATGTGAATAAGAAGTCATCCGCCCAGCAGACGACCCAAGTCCTTGTCCATTTTCACATTCAGTATAATGCTTTTAAGAGGATACCTTTAACTCCTCAGAGCTATGATTCCGATATCTGCAAAAGTCCATTGCATGCAACTTTCTAACAGTTTTAACACAAGCAGTCAGTGAGCCATATTTGCTTACATTTACTTTAACATGTAAATAAGACGAGGACAGATAGCAATGTAATGAATAACCTCTATGTATAATTTTATTATCCAGTTCAAAATGAATACATCAAAATGTCTCTAATACTTAGGGCATTTCCTAACGCCCAGATCTCTAAAGAACTTATTGTCACGGTGAGTTATGCAACAATAAGCCTGCTCACCTGAGAGTCTGCGGTCTGAGAGAACTAGAGTGGCAAGACCTCTATTTATAGACTTGCATGAGGTGATTCTCTGAATTCAAATTAGATTAGGAGAAGATATTCTCCTTTATCCACAACCAAAAAATCTGAATTTTCCAAGGGGAAAATCCCAACAAAATTTCAGTCACTTTAGGATTATTCAATTCAAATCTAAACAAGATTTTAACTTGAATTTTATCTCGCCATTATCCAATAGAAAAATCTAAAATTCACTAGGATAAATCCATAAAATTTTCAGCCACAAAAGGTAAGGGAAGAATCAAAATTCCACTAGGATTTTCAGGCTTGAATCTTATCTCATCCTTATCCAAAATAACCAAAAATCTCCTAGGATATCTTCCTCAAAATTTCAGCCATAATCAGGGAGGAGAGAGTCCAAATTCAACTGGGATTGAAACTTGAATTTTTCCTTGAGCCTTATCAACAAAAAATTTGAAAATTCCATGAGGATAATCCTTAAAAATTTTCGTCCATTATTGTTAGGATTTGGATTCAAAATTCAAGTAAGATTCTAACAGATTTTCCTCTCCATATCCAACTTAAATTCAAATTTCATTCCTTATGGATTTACCACGAGAAATTCGAATCCTACTTAGACTGTAATTCAAAATTTGAATTTCAAATTTCAAATTTCAAATTTCAAACTTCAAATTTCAAATTTCAAATTTGAAATTCGAATTTCAAATTCAAATTTCAAATTCAAATTTCAAATTTCAAAATTCAAAATTCAAAATTCAAATTTCAAAATTCAAATTTCAAAATCCACAAAACAGTTGTATTTCAAATTCTTGTTCTCATGGATAATTTTCTACAACTCCAATCCAATCTCAAATAAAATCATGGCAACTTTATTTGGAGTTCGAATAATTATGTACTCTATTATCAAAAACAAAATTTGAATTCAGCCAGAGGGAATCTTGTCAACCATCCTAATCCTATATCAACACCATCCATGCATAATCAACTAGCCAATAGCATACACAAATCAATTTGCCAAACGTTAAGGAATTCTATGGAGCTAGTAGAGCGACCAATTGGACATTTATAATCGGGCTCTCGTGAATCCATATGATCATCATTTTTTACCGAACAACTCAATCATATGATCACTAATTTTAGAGTCACACCACTATAAACCTGAAACTGAACTCCTAATTATATATCGTATTACTTAAGCCTGTGACAAACTATCGTCCAATGACCTTGTCATGTATGCAGAACCCTCATATGATATCCATGATCAGCCTTGGGTCAAAGTCCGTTTAATCCTACCGATCAGGCTATCTTAAAGTTCCATTATACTATCGAATAAAGAAAATGATTATTCACCATATGTGAATAAGAAGTCATCCACCCAGCAGACGACCCTTGTCCATTTTCACATCTAGTATAATGCCTTTAAGAGGAAACCCTTAACTCCTTATTAGAGCTATGATTCCGATATCTGTAAACAAACCCTTCATCGTATACAAGTCATGCACCCAATGAACCGGTCTATAAGCTTACTACCTCTGAGACGCTTTAGCCATTGGAACATCAAAGTACACAAGTCATATACATGAAGTTGTTTATCTACTCAGGATTAAAGTTACTGCACAATGAACATCAAAAGTAGATCAATCCACTCAAAGCGGACTTCGTAGATCAATCACGCTTTAGTCCCGGTCTAATATGTCACCACCAAGCAACATATCTATATCTCTACTTGGGAGTCTATGCTCCAGACAGTCAAGACAAGCCGTCCCTTCTAAGGCTTTAGACAATATAATAGTCTTAACATAAGTTAGATGCTCGGTCTAACCCCATAGACTACAGACCTTAGTTTAGACCGCTTACTTTAGAACATTGTCTTCTCGCATACAAAAGTCCATTGCATGCAACGTTCTAACAGTTTTAACACAAGCAGTCAGGGAGCCATATTTGCTTACATTTACTTTAACATGTAAATAAATTGAGGACAGACAGTAATGTAACGAATAACCTCTATATATAATTTTATTATTCAGTTCAAAATAAATACATTAAAATGTCTCTAATGCTTAGGGCATTTCCTAACAAGAAAAGGAACTTTAGAGCCTTAGAATAGCTTAATTAAGATTCTAAGGGCTAAAATTAAGTTTTAAGATAAGGAAAAGTAGATTTAAGAACAAGAATCATGCTAGGGATGAAATGGTCATTTTGTCAAAAGTTGGGGACAAAATGGTTATTTTTTCAAAAGTTAGGAAAAGGGTCGTTAAGGCTTAGAATAGCAATCAAAGGCCTTAGTTAAAGTTTTAAAGGCCAAAATCAAGATTTAAGTCAAAGAAACGAAGAAAAGTCCCACTGGGGACAAAATGGTCATTTTGTCAAAAGTTAGGGACAAAATGGTCATTTTGTTAGAAGTTGGAAAAAGGGCAGGTTAGGCTTAAAATAGTGTTTTAAGGCCTTAATTAAGATTATAAAGGCCAGAATCAAGTTTTAAGTCGAAGAAAAGTACGAAAGTCCCGTTAGGGTTAAAATGGTCATTTTGGCCAAAAATTCAGGAAATGACCAAAACGAACCATTAGGGCTTTGAATGTGATTTAAAGGCTATAATTGGGATTTTTAAATGCCAAAATCAAGTGTTAAGATGAAGAAAAGTAAGAAAGACCTATTAGATGCAAAATGGTCATTTTGGCTAAAAATTTAGGAAATGATGAAAATGAACCGTTAGGGCTTCAAATGCTATTCAAAGGTTCTAATTAAGATTTTTAAAACCAAAAGCAAGGTTTAAGCGGAAAAATCCTACTAAGGGGCAAAATGGTGATTTTGTAAAAAGTTCGGGACATAAAGGTTATTTTTCCAAAAGTTGATAGAAAAGCTAAAAATGAGACATTAGACCCCTAAGTCCATTATTAGGAAATAAAACGTAGAATTTTTACATTTTACTAAGTTTTAAGTATGAAATAAGTAATGGAAATAATTGTTGGTTATTCCGATGATAGGAAACTCGACCAGTGATGGGAAAGGAACCATAAAGAACCCGAGGAGGCTTACACTAGCATAAGTGCTGTAAATATAGACATTTACCTATCTACTCACGAACTGACTGTTATGTCTGTTAAATAATATAATGCAATGATATGAATGTTATGAAAGTTAAGTTATGAAAGAAATGTTTCATGAAATGGCAAAGAGAAATTTTTGCCTTGCACTTTATGAAAATTGTGCAATTACAATATGATGATTAAACATGTTCACAAAGTCAAAAAGAATAACAAGTTAAAGTAAAGAAAAATAAGAATAAGCAAGATAATAAGACTTGTAAAGACTGCCCTATTCCTGTAACTTGAATTTCAATTAATGAGAAATTGAGGGATAATTTGATGCCAATTAGTGCAAAATTTGCAGAACACGGTCAGGTACATGGTCGTGTAAGGAGCCGTGTATCGATCGGACTGTTTATGTGAGAAAGGTCGTGTGAGTGAACATGGTCGTGTAATGTGACATAGTCAAGTACACGACCGTGTAAGTGGTCGTGTACCGCTCGGGTTAATGAATGTGTAAAAGGCTGTGTTTCATAACATGGCATTGTAAGCGAACATGGCCAGGTATACGGCCGTACAGGAGACCATGCACCATTCAGTAAAATGAACATATTCCAAGACACGGTCGTGTTGAGTAAGCTCAACTGGTATACGCCCGTATAGCCTTGTATACACCCGTGTAGGAGGCCGTGTATAGAGTAGAGAGCCACTGAAACGACTCTCGCGATTTATGAAGCTTAATTACTATGTAATAAGCAATTAAGTTGAAAAATGCGGTATAAATTCCAGTTGAATAGACTAAACAAATACAGTACTATTTAGGTACTATTCATGCAGTGAAAGGGGATAACCGACAGTGAATTCGGTCCACCCTATTATGTGTATAAGTGTATGAAATATGGAGTATCAGGAAACTGGTCCAGATGATTATTTCCTGACACAAGACTGGTGAACAGATCACCAGAACGCTTGGACCAAACGTATGAGCATCACAACAATAGGAGCCCTAGCAGGGTATAATACCAAGAAAATGGTGCAGATGACCTCATCTCGTCTAGAAACTAACAAAATCAGATTCAGAGCACTCAGATTAGTCAGTTAAAATAGTGAATTCAGTCCACCCTATTATGTGTATAAGTGTATGAAATATGGAGTATCAGGAAACTGGTCCAGATGACCATTTCCTGACATAAGACCAGTGAACAGATCACCAGAACGCTCGGACCAAACGTATGAGCATCACAGCAATAGGAGCCCTAGCAGGGTATAATACCGAGAAAATGGTCCAGATGACCTCAGCTCATCTAGAAACTAACAAAATCAGATTTAGAACACTCAGATTAGTCAGTTAAAACAGAAAGCAGTGAATAGTGAATGGTGAAAAACACAGTGTCAAGTTATTGGCCAAGAGGGCCTTAATTTGACTCAAAACTGATATATTCATAGTCAGCAGGCCTAATTTGGTCAATTGGGCACAAACTGTGAATTTTTGTCTGAGAGATGTGCAGTATTCAGAAAAGGGTCAACACAACCTTTACTTGGCCCGAAACTGATATATTTAAACTCAAGATGCCCAAATTAGTCAATCGGGCACCTGACATGTTTTTCTAGACGGGATCACATAGATCCTGAAAACTAGCTCAGACGACTCCGGATGGATATAAGACTGATAAAATTAAAATCAACATGTCCGAATTAGTCAAGAGAAACTGTGTCTGAAATTTCACCTGGGAACGCCTTGGTTTACATGCAAAAAGATAACATAGTGTAGACACAACCACAGTATTGGAAATAAATAGTAAATTAGTATAGAATGGGCTTGTAGACAGTATAAACCATCTAGAAATCATCAGTATAAAAATCAGATTCAGAAAATCTGATTTCTAGATGAAAATTAGAACACTACCAAAAAAGGACCGAAAACCGTAGTAGAAAACTGGACTGCAAAAAGAGCAATACAGATGAATTTTTCTGGCCTCAAAACTGTGTACCACAACTGGAAAACTAGCTGGTTTTGGCTGTTAAAAACCCCAAAAAGCAAGGAATAAAAAATGGGGGAATTATGACACAAAACCCATTAAACTATTATTCATTTCCATCACTTTTAATCAACAAATTTTTTAATTTTTATTCCTTAAATTGCAACAGTACATTCGGTGGGAATGGCTAAAATGGGACAGAAATTTGTCCCCAAATTAGCCTAAAGTTAGCTTGATTAATCAAGCTTAAGTTGGTTAAGTGAGCTTAGGTTTTTTCTATAAAAGGGGTGAGCATAGCTTAGCTTTAGTTTCTTCATTTTACACTCTAAAAAGATTGCAACTCTTTCTCCTTCTTTCCTCTAGCTATTGCTGCCCTCTCTAAGTCACCAACCCTCCATTTTTCAAGCCATAAATCATACCAAAAATTTACCAAAAGCCAACCTCTTCAAGCTTGTCCTAGGTGACTTCAAATCCAAGTCATTCTAAGTCTTTCAAGGGTAAGATATCAAATCAATCTTTACGGTTTGTAGATGTTGATTTGGTTTGATACTAAGAGAAATTATTTTGGTGTTTTGGTAGCACAAAACTGAACTTTATTCCCTTGGTTTTCCACGGCCATTTTGGTCATCAAGCCATAGTTCAAAATCGTGCTTGGTTCCAAGCACAAAGGTAATAACCGAAAACCCTACTCTTGGTAATTTAGTGATTTTAAGATTTTGGTCAAGGCCATTTATGTGTATTTGTTTATGCAAATGGTTTGTAATAAGTTTATTTTGAGCCCTTTAGTTTCCATTTTCAAGGTTATATAGTTGTGGTTGTGTTTACATTATTTCTACAAATGGTTGTGCGCAAATGAGAGTGTAAACATTTTTAGTGATTGGACACAATCTGTCCTCAAGGAAAGGTCATAGATTTTGGCTATTTCGACCCCCTTAAGATCTGATTTTGGGATTTGTTAAAACACAGTGTTTTAAGGAAATTTCATTATGGTCGTTTTTGCATCAAATAGCCTTTAGCTAAAAACAATATTACGATAGGTTTTTCGAGTGGTTTTCACTTGGTGCCCAAAACTGGGAACAAAACTAGGAACAAAATCTGAACCCAGAAATTAGTCTCGGGTTTTATTAAAAATGGACCACTTAGAGTCCAAACCAGACTTCAGGCTCAACACAAAAGTTGTAGATCTCGTCGAGATCTTGAGAAAGACCTATGCGTGTTCTAAAAATTTGGCCGTTTCAAGCCTTAAATAGAGCCGTTTTCAAAACAACGCAAAATTGGGTTTTTTTTTTTTTTTTTTTTTTGTAAAAACTGTGCACATAGGCCATGGGTTTATTAAGATTAGGGCTGGTTAGAGTTAGAATTGAGCTCCGAGGTGAGCACAAGATTTGTTCATCTCGCCGAGGATGAAAACTTTCATATTTGCCGAATTTACAAACAAAGTTGTTTCAATTAAGTTTTGAAAGTGGTTCAAAAACCACCTTTAAAATGCAACCTAAAAATGTGTTTTAACACTTTAAAATATAAACATGGTTTTCACAAAAACATCCCCTACCTTCCAACGGGGTGATAAGGGGATAGGTTCCAAACACATAATTTGTCCAAGAATTTTATAAGTTAACTAAAACGATTTTCTTAAATAAACAAAACAGTGTGTGTAGCCCAGTAGGCTACCACACCAAACAAGCCTTATTAGCCAGGTAGACTACTACACCAAGCAAGCCATAGTGGCCCAGTAGGCCATTACACCAAAAAAGGAATAGTAGCCTGGTAGGCTACCACACCCAAATGGCAAAATAACCAAGCCAGTTACTACACCAAGTTTACACATAGTAACCCGATAGGCTACTTAGTTACCAACGCGCGAGGTAACCGGTTAGTTGACTGGTCGGCAACCAGTTAAGGACTGTGTTCTGAATAACACTATGAGGAATGATGATTAATCTATCAAGAAGATAATTAATTAAACAATGATAGAAGTTAGCTGCCAAATCCCCAAAGTAGGCCAATAGGGTACCGATGGGCCTCGGTACCACATAGGAACACAAGTAATAGTCACTAATAGTATTAGTGACTATGTGAAGGTGCTAATAAGATACGTTATTGATGATAGCTGGTAACCAGTAAGCTGATAGAGGAATGAGTATGAGTATGCATTTACTTGCAATTAGGTAAGCACAACTCTGCCTACGGCATGAACAAAATGTATTTAAAATGATGTTTTTATAGTATGTTAAGTATGTATGCCATGCACACATTGATGCACAGAGCATATGATTTCACAATCAAGTAGATTGGTGAAAGATCATGCTAGATGCCATATGTCCCTATTGCGTAGGATTAGGGACAGCTTAGAAAAGCACGTTGCTAGAAAAGATAAACAAGATGGAAATTTATAGGCGTGTCGTAGTGGCCTTTTCAGTCGAAAGGGTTTTTAAGATAAGTTAAAACAGAAAGTTGAGCATTTGTTGATGGCTCTCTAGCTTTTTAACCACAGGCATTACCGATGGTCTGTGCACACACGATATTGACACATAGGCCTTAAATAGACAAGAAGAAAAAAAAAAAAGAAAAGTGATGTTTTAAGCATAAATGAACATAATCGGATCATGCATTAATTATAGTTCACCATGCTTCTAGTTACAGTAAGATGCATTTTAGTACACGATGTATTCTGTTATGCATAATGAATGTAAAGTTTATATTCAATGATATGTTATGTGATGATATTTGATTTGTTGTATGGTATATGACATGCTTATATGATTTTAAGTATGTAATATGTTTAAACATGTTTTGCAGTAACATGTTGTACTTACTGAGTGTAAAGCCCACAGAGTGTGTTCATGCTGTAGGTAAGCATCCTATGGTTTAATCATCTATGGGCGATGACGGCGGTGGAGGCAGATGTGAGGGGAGGTTGTGGACACACCGCGAGTATTCTTCCGCATAATTTTTTGAGTAAACAGTATTTATGAATAGTAATCGTTAACTAGTATTTTTGAATAGTGATGGTTAAACAGTATTTTTGAATAGTAACCATTAAGTGGTATTTTTGAATAGTAATCGATAAATAGTATTTTGAATAGTAATTGTTAAATAGTATTTATGAATAGTAACTGTTAAACAGTATTTTTAAATAGTAACCCTTAAGTGGTATTTTTGAATAGTAATCATTAATAATACATGTACATGAATAGTAAATACGTACGTAGTCAAAAAAAAAATCCCTAAAATTATGGTATCTAATTAAGTAATTTTAAGTATCAATTACAAGAAAGTGTAAGTATTATCAAAGTAGTAAGTTTTTAGTGACGGTCTGGGCCACTGAGGGCTTAGGGCATCATAGTTGGTATCCGAGTAGTTTCCTACCACCCTACCTCACATCACTGGACGCGTGCCTCATTTGGCTAAGTAAGTTAGTTTTGTTTTTCAAAGTTTAGTACATAAGTTGACTTTTAATTTATAATAGGAGATCATGGCTGCACCACGAGACCCCCACCAAGTGCAAGAGGACCGAGAAGCAAGTATAGCTTTTGCTACCATACGACCACACACATATAATGACAGCAACCCATATGAACTCCCTTATTGGATTCATCATATTGAGGTGATCTTCGAAGCGTGCCATATCCTATATCGCCTATAGGTGGTAATGGCCAGTAGCTGACTGCGAGGACCAGTACTGATATGGTGGAATGAACGACGCATGATCAAAGATTTAGCGATCTAGTGGGCTGACTTCTGCTAAGACCTCTGCAACATTGATGGCCTAGCTAAGGATGTAGCTATTTAGGATGACATGGAAGAGAGACGATATCAAGTCCTCTCTGACATTTGGGACGTTTATGAGGGAGAAACCATGGTACACTATTGTCAGTGCTTTTTGGATGCTATGTTACCATGCATTCCCTTAGACAAGCCATTTGCAGAGGTAACCGACCTGCTTTGGAGAGGGATTCCATGGTACATGAGGGACCTCATCCACTACCCTCCACCACATGAGAATCTAAGGTGCCTTGTCCGAGACATAGTGGACGTCGAGCGAGTGGCACTCAACCCTGACCTGGTGGAGGTAGCACCCCAACTGGTCAACGAAGAGCTTGCGGTCAAACATTAGCCAATAGTACCCGAAGCAACCGAGGACCATGGGGATCTGATGGAGGACCCCAAGCTAGCCCCTTAATCTCCTGAGCACCATGAGGAGGAAAACAATGATGAACCTATCCCTGATGCCCAACCTAACGATGAGGAGGAGGAGTTCCCCAATCACATTAGCAACAACGAGTAGATAGAGATGTATAAGCCCCAGGTTATCATTACTAGTGAGGATGAGGGTAGTATTATTTGGGGAAATGAGGAGGAGGACCTAAAGGAGTTCCCACTTAGCGATAATGAGGATGAGATGATGCCCGATGTTGAGTCTAGAATATCTTCTGAGTTGTAGTAACCCTGTTCACGAGAATTTTGTTTATAAACATATAGAGGGGAACAGTAGCCTCCCCCATCTGACTTAGTTAAATGTACTTAATGGGATCGTATATTTGGAAGTGTGCATCACTCTCATCAAACTAGAAGTTTGTACGTATTTTCGATTATATATATATATTTTGTGAGATGTTTTATGAAAAAGCAGTTAAGTTTTGCCCTGAGGGCCTAAACATGATTTTCCATGAGTATGATCAAAGCATGATGAACAGTGTAGGACGGTTCCTGGCACATGGTTAATGTTCCACATCTACTGGGCATCACCGACTAAGAGAAGAAAAGAAAGATAGAATATGTATATTTATATCTATGATGTTTAAATAAAATTGTTAAGTAAGAAAGAAAATGATATGTAATATGAGTCCTAAGTACAAAATTTAAAGAACTTATGTTCTCTTTTCCTATTATGTGATAGGGTTACATAGGGACGATGGCAAGAACAAGAGCACAGACTCACCAAGCCACTCGTGAGGATGAGCTAATGACACGGCTCGCCTCCATGCAAGAAATGATGATGAATCAACAATAAGAGCTCGCTAAACTCCGGGAGCAAATGAACCGACAACAACAGGCACCACAACCAGTGGAGGTGCCAGGCCAAGTGGCACCCGTAGCCCCTGACACCCCTAGAGAACAAGCGGCCCCACTAGTCTAGATAATGCTAGCAACACCAGCTGTGGCTGCTTTTATAGTAGCCAATGTCCTTGTGCCAACCCACAGAGAAGGTGACCTATATGAGTAGTTTAAGCACATGAAGGTACCCAAATTTGAGGGGACTACAAACCCCATTGAAACTGATGATTGGTTGATCGATGTCTAGGTCATCTTAGACCTCATAGGGAAGATGGAGAGGGAAAAGGTACTATATGCATCCCTTGCCCTTCGCAAGGGAGCACGCCAGTGGTGGAAGACCATGGCTATTAGGCAAAACATCAATGAAATGAACTGGGCAGACTTTATTACTGAATTCAGGGAGATGTATTTTAACGATGAAGCCCTAGGCGTCCAGCAAGATGAATTCAACAATTTACGCCATGGTAGCATGACTGTTATGGAAGCGGTCTAGAAATTCAAGCAGTTGGCTCAACTTTGCATGACTTAGTGCTGACCGAGAAAGAAAAGGTCTAGAGGATACTGAAAATGTTTCGGACAGACATTGCAGTCCAAGTCTACTGCAACAGCCATGGGTGTGCAACCATAGCTAAATGTGTCAGCAAGGCCATTCGAGCAGAATGCTGATTGGCCCAAGACAAAGAAAGAAGGGCCTAAATTTTCAAGGCAAAGAGAGAAGAAAAGAACTAGACAAAACAGATCAAGGGAAGGTTAAATCCTGACTCACAGCACAAGGGGCAGAACACAGAGGCCAGCCAACACGACAGACAGTCTAACCATAACCACAACAAAAGGAAAAGGGACCCAAGTAACTAGGGACAACAAAGGAATTTTCCCCAGAAAAAGAACAACCATGAGAGAAATGGCGGTCAGCACCCACCATGCTCAAAGTGTGGGAAAAACCATCCGGGATAATGCTGCCTAGGTACCAGTGGCTGCTACATCTGTGGCAAGGAGGGCCACTTCGCCAAGCACTACCACTCCAATCCACAAAATCAGCAGGGCCAAACCCGCACCACCAGCGGACAACTACATGCTGTCCAAGCTAGAATTGAAGGCCCATCCATCACCCAGGGTAGATTGGAAGCTCCATAGACACAGGGGAGGATCTACGCTTTCACTATAGAGGGCGTAGAAGCTGAAACCTCAACTGTGGTGACAGGTCAGCTTTCTGTCGCCAACTCCACTGCACTAGTTCTGTTTGATTCTGGAGCTACACATTCATTTGCATCATCAGAGTTTGTTAGGAAGATAGGCCAAAATGTAGATAGAATGAAACAGACTTTTCAAACTACTCTTTCCTCCGGGGAAGTTTTATTGTCTAGTTACTGGCTACACCACGTACCAGTAATTATCTGTGAACAGTGTTAGGAAATGCCCTAAGCATTAGAGACATTTTGATGTATTTATTTTGAACTGGATAATAAAATTATATATAGAGGTGATTCATTATATTGCTGTATGTCCTCATTCTATTTACATGTTAAAGTAAATGTAAGCAAATATGGCTCCCTGATTGCTTGTGTTAAAACTGTTAGAACGTTGCATATAATGGACTTTTGTATGCGAGAAGACAATGTTCTAAAGTAAGCTATCTAAACTAAGGTTTGTAGTCTATGGGGTTAGACCGAGCATCTAACTCATGTGAAGACTATTATGTTGTCTAGAGCCATGGTGGGGACAGTTTGTCTTGACTGTCTGGAGTATAGACTCCAAAGTAGAGATATAGATATGTTGCTTGGTGGTGACATATTAGACTGGGACTAAATCATGATTGATCTACGTAGTCCACTATGAGTGGATCGATATGCTTTTGACGTTCATTGTGCAGTAACCTTAATCCTAAGTGGATGAACAGCTTTATGTATATGACTTGTGCACTTTGATGTTCCAATGGCTAAAGCATCTCAGAGGTAGTAAGCTTATAGACCGGTTCGTTGGGTGCATAACTTGTATACAATGAAGGGTTTATTTACAGATATCGGAATCATAGCTCTAATAAGGAGTTAAGGGTATCCTCTTAAAGGCATTATACTGGATGTGAAAATGGGCAAGGTCTTGGGTCGTCTGATTAGCGGATGACTTCTTATTCACATATGGTGAATAATCATTTTCTTTATTCAGTAGTATAATGGAACTTTAAGATAGCCTGATCAGTAGGATTAAATGAACTTTGGCCTAAGGCCGATCATGGATATCATATGAGGGTTTTGCATACATGACAAGGTCATTGGACGATAGCTTGTCACAGGCTTATGTAATACGGTATATAATTGGGAGTTCAGTTTCAGGTTTATAGTGGTGTGACTCTGAAATTAGTGATCATATGATTGAGTTGTTTGGTAAAGAATGATGATCATATGGATTCACGGGAGCCCGATTATATATGTCCAATTAGTCCCTCTACTAGCTCCACATAATTCCTTAACGATTGGCAAATTGATTTGTGTATGCTATTGGCTAGTTGATTATGCATGGATGGTGTTGACATAGGATTAGGATGGTGGATAAGATTCTCTCTGGTTGGATTCAGATTTTTTTTGGATAATAGAGTACATAATTATTGGAACTCCAAATAAAGTTGCCATGATTTTATTTGAGATTGGATTGGAGTTGTAGAAAATTATCCATGAGAACAAGAATTTGAAATACAACTATTTTGTGGATTTTGAAATTTGAAATTTAAAATTTGAATTTGGAATTTGAAATTTGAATTTGAATTTAAATTTGAAATTCGAATTTAAACTTTGAATTTGAAATTGAAATTTAAATTTGAAATTTGAATTTCAAATTTTGAATCATAGTCCGATTAGGATTCGAATTTCTTTCGATAAATCCACAAGGAATGAAATTCAAATTTGAGTTGGACATGGAGAGGAAAATCTTATTTGAATCCTACTTGAATTTTGAATCCAAACCCTAACAAACATGGTCAAAAATTTTGAGGATTATCCTCATAGAATTTTCATATTTTTTGTGGATAAGGTTCAAGGAAAAATTCAAGTTTCAATCCCCGTTGAATTTGGATTCTCTCCTCCCTAGAGAATGGCCAAATTTATTGAGTAAATCTCAAGGAGATTTTCAGTTATTTTGGATAAGGATGAGATAAAATTCAAGCTTGAAAATCCTAGTTGAATTTTGATTCTTCCCTTACTTTTTGTGGTTGAAAATATTTGAGAAAATCCTAAAGAGATTTTTAGATTTTTGGTTGGTTAAGAGGAGATAAAATTCTAGTTAAAATCCTGTTTGAATTTTGGATGGTAAAATCCTAAAGTGGCTAAAATATTTAGTTGGGATTTAGCCTTGATAATTTCAGATTTTATGTGTGGATAAGAGAGAAAATCTTCTCCTAATCCAATTTGAATTCGGAGGATCACCTCATGCACGTCTATAAATAGAGATCTTGCCACTCCAGTTCTCTCAGATCACAGACTCTCAGGTAAGCAGGCTTATTATGGCATAACTCACCGTGACAATAAGTACTTTAGAGATCTGAGTGGTCGGAAGAAGACTAGCAGTGCTAGCATACCGATCGAGGTTTAGAGTGCCTACACACTCAGTTATTCAGGAATTGGAGAATAGTAGAGAAGGCTAGTTAGTTGAAGCCCTCCGGTCATTTTCCTCCTGCAGATTGGCATCCTTGAGGTATGAGTTTAAATTGTTGTTGGTTTATTATATATGGCATCATGAGATATTTAATGATCTTAAAAATTTTTTATTGTTTTGTTGTGCTACTCTGATACGTTTTTATCGATTTAATTATTTACAGACGAGAGCTAAGTATTAACCTGATCATCCTCAACATGCATGATTATGACATGATAGTGGGGATGGATTTCCTCATCAAGTACCACGCCATCATAAACTGTCGGTGTCGAGAGGTTACTTTCAAGCCAATCGGACACAAGAAACCCAAGATGATGATTTCTACCATGAAGGCCCATAAGCTTCTATCTAGCGAATGCATCGACTTCCTCACACATATAATGGATAAGACCCAGGAAGCGAAGGTAGGGCCAGACAGCGTGCCAATAGTCAAGGAGTTCGTAGGGATGTTTCTAGAGGATCTCCCAGGACTTCCACCAGAACGCGAGATATCATTCGAGATAGAGCTGCTACCAGGGTTAGCACCCGTATCCAAGGCCCATTACAGAATGGCACCAGCAGAGTTGAAGTGCTCCAAACTAAGTTAAAGTAGTTGATGGACAAGGGTTTTAACCGACAGAGTTGTTTACCATGGGGAGCACCAGGCTTGTTCGTGAAAAAGGACAGAAGGTTACGGATGTTCATAGACTACCAAGAGCTGAATAAGATCACCATAAAGAATAAGTATCCATTGCTACAGATCGACGATCTGTTCGACCATCTCTGAGGTGTTACAATATTTTCAAAGATTAACCTACGTTCCTGTTAGGAAATGCCCTAAGTATTAGAGACATTTTGATGTATTCATTTTGAACTGGACAATAAAATTATACATAGAGGTTATTTATTACATTACTATTTGTCCTCGTCTTATTTACATGTTAAAGTAAATATAAGCAAATATGGCTCACTGACTGCTTGTGTTAAAACTGTTGGAACGTTGCATGCAATGGACTTTTGTATGCGAGAAGACAATGTTCTAAAGTTAGCAGTCTAAACTATGGTCTGTAGTCTATGGGGTTAGACCGAGCATCTAACTCATGTTAAGACTATTATGTTGTCTAAAGCCTTGGAGGGGACGGTCTGTCTTGACTGTCTGGAGCTGGACTCCCAAGTAGAGACATGGATATGTTGCTCGGTGGTGACATATTAGACCGGGACTAAAGCGTGATTGATCTACGTAATCCGCTATGAGTGGATCAATCTGCTTTTGACGTTCATTGTGAAATAACCTTAATCCTGAGTAAATGAACTACTTCATGTATATGACTTGTGTACTTTGATGTTCCAATGGCTAAAGCGTCTCAGAAGTAGTAAGCTTATAGACCGGTTCGTTGGGTGCATGACTTGTATACGATGAAGGGTTTGTTTGCAGATATCGGAATCATAGCTCTGAGGAGTTAAAGGTATCCTCTTAAAGGCATTATACTGAACGTGAAAATGGACAAGGCCTTGGGTCGTCTGCTGGGCGGATGACTTCTTATTCACATATGGTGAATAATCATTTTCTTAATTCGGTGGTATAATGGAACTTTAAGATAGCCTGATCAATAGGATTAAACGGACTTTGACCTAAGGCTGATCATGGATATCATATGAGGGTTTTGCATATATGACAAGGTCATTGGATGGTAGCTCGTCACAGGCTTACGTAATACGATATATAATTGGGAGTTCAGTTTCAGGTTTATAGTGGTGTGACTCTGAAATTAGTGATCATATGATTGAGTTGTTCGGTAAAGAATGATTATCATATGGAATCACGGGAGCCTGATTAAATATGTCCAATCAGTCCCTCTACTAGCTTCACATAATTCCTTAACGTTTGGCAAATTGATTTGTGTATGCTATTGGCTAGTTTATTATGCATAGATGGTGATGGCACAGGATTAGGATGGTAGACAAGATTCTCTCCGGTTGGATTCAGATTTTGTTTTGGATAATAGAGTACACAATTATTCGAACTCCAAATAAATTTGCCATGATTTTATTTGAGATTGGATTGGAGTTGTAGAAAATTATCCATGAGAACAAGAATATGAAACAAAACCGTTTTGTGGAATTTGAAATTTGAATTTTGAAATTTGAATTTGAAATTTGAATTTGAAATTTGAAATTCAAATTTTGAATCACAGTCCAAGTAGGATTCGAATTTGTTGTGGAAAATCCACAAGGTTTGAAATTCGAATTTGAGTTGGATTTGGAGAAGATAATCTTGTTAGAATCCTACTTGAATTTTGAATCCAAATCCCAACAAATAAGGGACGAAATTTTGAGGATAATCCTCAAGAAAATTTCGGATTTTGTGGATGAGATTCAAGGGTAAATTCAAGCTTCAATCCTAGTTGAATTTGAATTCTCTCCTTCCCTGAAAAGTGGCCGAAATTAGGGAGTATCTCTCCTAGGAAATTCGGTTATTTTTGGATAAGGTTGAGATAAGATTCAAGCTTGAAAATCCTAGTAAAATTTTAGATTCTCCCTTATCGATAATGGTCGAAATCTTTAGGAGAAAAATCTCCAAGAAATATTCGGATTTTTTGGTTGAAAAAGGGAGATAAAATTCTAGTTAAAATCTTGTTTTGATTTGGATTGGATTTATCCTAAGAAAAACCGAATTTTTTGTGGAGATTCTCCCTTGGAAAAATTCGGATTTTATGGGTTTGGATAAGGGAAAATATCTTTTCCTAATCCAATTCAAATTCAGAGATTCACCTCATACAGGTCTATAAATAGAGGACCTGCCACTCCAGTTCTCTCAGACCACAGACTCTCAGGTGAGCAGGCTTATTGTTGCACAGCTCATCGTGACAATAAAGTTCTTTAGAGATCTGGGTGGTCGGAAGAAGACTAACAGTGCTAGCATACCGATCGAGGTTTAGAGTGCCCACACACTCAGCCATTCGGGAATTGGAGAATAGTAGAGAAGGCTAGTTGGTTGAAGCCTCCGGTCATTCTCCTCATGCAGATTGGCGTCCTTGAGGTATGATTTTTAATTGTTGTTGATTTATTGTATATGGCATCATGAGATATTTAACGATCTAAAAATTTTTATTGTTCCACTGCGCCACTCTGATACGGTTTTACCGATTTATTTTCCTACAATTGGTATCAGAGCCATCTCATGACTATGCCATGTACATAAATTAGACAATTACTTAGTCTTTTTATTTATGTATGGATTTGATATTTAGAGAGTGGCATTCTAGGGTTCCTCTATGTTGTTATCATGGATTATGTATAAAGTATGTGGTTATTTTAATTTTTTGAATTATTATAAGCATGCTTGATTATACCGGTTATGGTTCCTTAGAATTTAGAAAAATTGTATCTAGGAATTTTTATGTAACCATGGGAGCAGTTTAATTAACACTGTAATTTTCCCATGGATTTTATTTTGTCTCTTAGAATTTTTATAGATAGAATTTTGTACACCGGAAACGGTATAGGAATTTTTTATGTAATTATTCTTGGAGGAGATTGAAGATTGAAGACCGTAATTTATTTTTTCCCAAAAGTTAAATTTGATTTAAAAATTGAAATTTTGATTGTGTGGAAAATTTCAATTTAATTAGGATTCAAATTAATTTTTGGAGATCCTAATAGGAAAATTGGAATATGGCACGAAAATCGAGACACGACCCCTCGGGATAGGCCGACGGGCCTTGGTGGGGCTGCAGCCCCTGCCCTCAGGCAGGATGGGGCTGCGGCAGCCCCTCTACAGGCAAACATCACCCACGGCCGCAGGCTTGGCCTGCAGCCGAGGGTAGTGCAGCCTGCCCAAGGCTGGCCGCAGCCTGGGCGTGTAGCCACTGGCTGCAGGCGCTGCCCGCAGCCTGCCGGCTGCTGCGCCCAGCTTGGGCGTGCAGCCTGGCGCTACAGGCTTGGCCTGCAGCCCGGTAGGGCTGCACATGGGGCGGCCGTGGGCTGCCAGCCCCTCCGGGGTTGGTGGCTGCCCACGGCGGCCGCCGCCCACGGGGACGGCGGTCCGACGGTCGAAAAAATCAGAAAATTTTGATTTTTAAATTTGAGATTTAATTTTAAATCATGTTTAAAAAATATGTAATTAAAAATTTGAAATTTTGAAATTACATATTATTACACATGGTGTTTGAAATTGTTTAAAATTTAAATTTGAAATTTAAATTTGAAATTCGAATTTGGAATTTGAATTTGAAATTTAAAATTTTTTTTTGGAGATTTAAATTTTAAATAATTCTTGGGATGAGAAATAAATGGAGAGGCTACATAAAGATGGATACAAGAAGACGGAACAGAATTCAAGACCCAAAGAATGCTTTGGATGGAATTTTGTAATCTTTATTTTCTTTGTTCTAGGATGGAACCATGGCTTGGTTATTCTGTCAATTATTTTTTCTGTGATATGTCATAGATGTATAAATATGTATTGATGAATGTTTTGTATGCATATTTGATAACATGTCATATAGGATAGGTGAGTGCCGCTCATACTATATTGATCATACATAATTTGTCAAAACTTGCATGTTTTTCAAAATATTGAGTGGGAGAGGGTTTCAAACAAAACCCACGGCCTCCATTGTTGATCCATATGTGAAAGCATGGTAACGCTTCGTGTCAGTTCTGCCCTGACCACACCACACCCCTCGGTAGGTGTTTATCGCCGCCGGTATACTAGATTGGATCTCCTATGTGGAAAACGTGTTCGGGTACGATCCTATTCATGACTACCCCTCGGTGGCTTGGTAGGACGTGGATCGGGCTACGTAAACAATGGTTATACACTCAAGACTCGTTTAGTTATTAACCTTCCCTAGAAGCTCTGTTAACTAAACTGGTGGCCAAATAAGCGGTTATTAATATATGTCTTAACCTTGGAGGATTTAAGGCAACATATATTAATTGAACGGGGTCCATGTTCCAGCTATTTGTTCTCATGACCACCCCTCGGTGGCTTGGGGCAATAGGTGCTGAGAATTACCGTTGCAATGCTACATGTTTTTTTAAGTTTCATGTAGGAACATACTTGTATGTTTTTATTTGCTAAATTATCTGTATATTTGCTTGGGCTTTGTAATGATGTCTAGTATAATTTTATTTTAGTTCAAAATGTCACCGACACCCCTCATTTCGATACGTACTGAAAATAAGTTGAATGACGATAATTATAAAGACTGGAAAAGAAATCTATTAATAGTTCTCAGCTGCGAGAGACACAAGTTCGTACTAGACGAACCATGCCCACCTGGGCCCAAACCTGACACACCACTTGAGGAAGTCCTGGTAGCCTATAATCTTTGGAGAGAATCCAATGAAATAGCTCGATGCTACATCCTTGCTAGCATGACGAGTGCTTTACAAAAGCAGCATGAGACTTATCAAGTTGTTGGGGAGATCGTGGACAATCTGGAGGACATGTTCGGAGGCCAAGAAAAATTGGCTCGACAGTCCGCTATCACCAGCATTATGAACTCTAAGCAAAAGGCGGGTGGTTCAGTGAAGGACCATATGATCACTCTAATGGGATTCTTCACTGAGGCTGCCGAGAATGGTGCTGAGTTAGACTACAACACCCAGATCGAGATGGTGTTCAAGACTCTGTCTAAAGATTTTGTGGGGTTTAAAGGCCGCATACAATCTGGCGACAAAGGAGTTAGGACTAACCGAGCTCATGAAGCAACTACAGGCTTATGAGCGGATGATCAGGGATGAGGATGTGGTCCGACCTAAAGGAGAGCCCAATTTGGCGGAATCTTCCAATCCCTCATGGAAAAGGAAGAGGCCAAATAAGAAGCAAGTGGCTTCCAGTTCTTCTAATCCTCCTGTCTCGGACGGGAAGAAGAAGAAGAAGAACAAGAAGCCAAAGGACCCTAAAAAGTCCAAATGCTTCCATTGTGGGAAGGTAGGTCACTTCAAGAAGGCTTGCCGGGAATTCCTAGCCGCCAAGGGCAAGGAAGGTAAGGAACTTCATTATTTGGAAGCGTGTTTGGTGGAAGAATCGAAAGACACTTGGGTCATTGATTCGGGCACCACTAATCATGTTTGTGTTTCTATGCAGGGGTTCGTGGAAACGAGAAGTCTACATGATAGGAGCCTCTCGTTGCGGACTGGAGATGGTAGCTTTGTGGTGGCTGAGGCAGTGGGAGATGTTCACCTTTATTTTGATCAATTTAGGTTTATTTTATTGAAAGACTGTTTTTATGTTCCTAATTTTAGGAGGATCCTTATATCGGTAGCTTGTTTAATAAAGGATTCTTATTCAGTTTCTTTTAGTAAAAGAGTTGATATTCGTAGAAATAAGTCTTTCATCTATTCTGGATGGATGGATGGAAACCTATATTTGATCAGACCAAAGATGTACTCACTACTTGACACTGAATTAATTGATAACTCTAAAAGGTTGAAAGTTTCTCACTCTAACAAGGCATATCTTTGGCATTTAAGACTTGGTCATATTAATCAGGATAGGATTCAAAGATTGATGAAAGACGGTCCTCTGGAATCTCTGGAGGAGGTACGACTTCCCCAATGTGAGTCTTGTCTAGAGGGTAAGATGACTAAGAGGTCTTTTGGAGCTAAGGGTACAAGGGCTAAGGAGCTCTTAGAAATTGTGCACACTGACGTATGTGGCCCCATGAACGTCACAGCACGAGGAGGGTTCGAGTTTTATGTCTCTTTCATAGATGATTACTCGAGGTATGGATATGTGTATCTGATGCACCGCAAGAGCGAAACCTTTGATAAGTTCAAAGAGTATCGTGCGGAAGTGGAAAAGCAATTGGATAAATCCATAAAGACACTTCGATCTGATCGAGGTGGCGAATACCTCTCCGATGAATTTCTAGGACATCTTGTAGAGAACGGGATTTTATCCCAATTGACTGCACCTGGTACTCCACAACAGAATGGTGTAGCCGAAAGAAGAAACAGGACCTTATTGGATATGGTACGGTCGATGATGAGTTACTCAACCCTGCCATTATCATTTTGGGGATATGCTTTACAAACGGCGTGCTATATTCTGAACCAGGTTCCGAGGAAATCAATTCCTAGAACTCCGTATGAATTGTGGCATGGCAGGAAGCCCTCCCTTGGACATATGAGAATATGGGGCTGCCCGGCACATGTACTGGATGGGGATGCGAAGAAGTTGGAACCAAGATCAGAATTATGCATGTTTGTAGGGTATCCAAAAGGAACTAAAGGAGGTCTGTTCTATAACCCGAAGGAACAAAAAGTCATTGTCTCAACCCATGCGACATTCTTGGAGGAAAGTCACATGAATGACTTTAAGCCTCGAAGCAAAGTGGTGCTAGAGGAGTTATCGGGTGAAAGAACTGCTCCACGGATTTCAGTCTTGGACGCAAGTCCGAGTTCCAGTGAAAGACCTGCAGACGATCAACAATTTAGGGTGCCTCGTCGTAGTGGGAGGGTTTCTAAGAAACCTAATTTCTTCATGTATGATGCTGAGGTATACCAGGCCGAGGCTCATGAGCATGAGGAAGATCCGGTCACATATGATGAAGCTATAAAGGATGTTGATTCTAAATCTTGGAAATAGGCTATGAATAATGAGATGGATTCTATGAAATCCAACTCTGTTTGGGAACTTGTAGATTTGCCGGATGGGATAAAACCCATTGGATGCAAATGGGTCTACAAAAGAAAGAAGGATGCGGAAGGGAGAGTGGAAACTTTCAAAGCTAGACTGGTTGCAAAGGGATACACGCAAAAGGCTGGAATCGATTACGAGGAAACCTTTTCGCCTGTTGCTATGCTGAAGTCTATCCGTATTCTTCTGTCCATTGCTGCGGCTCTCGATTACGAGATCTGGCAAATGGATGTCAAGACGGCATTCTTGAATGGCCATCTTGAAGAGTGTATCTATATGATACAGCCCGAAGGGTTCGTAGCAAAAGGCCAAGATAGGAAAGTCTGCAAGTTGCTTAGATCCATTTATGGATTAAAGCAGGCATCCCGCTCATGAAACCAGAGGTTTGATCAAGCGATTAAGACATTTGGTTTTGAGCAGAACGTTGATGAACCTTGTGTTTATAAACGTATTAAGGATGGAAAAGTGGTGTTTCTGATACTCTATGTCGATGATATACTACTCATTAGGAATGATGTAGGGAACTTATCATCGGTCAAGCTTTGGTTACACCAACAGTTTGACATGAAGGACTTTGGAGAAGCTAATTATGTTCTAGGCATTCGTCTCTTCAGAGATCAAAAGAACAAAATGATAGCATTATCCCAAGCTTCATACATAGATAAAATAATTGACAAATATGCAATGCTAGAGGCAAAGAAAGGCTCACAACCTTCTATTGCCGGTTTAACTCTTTCATTGGATGACTGTCCCAAGACATCGGAAGAAAGAGAGCGTATGAGTAAGGTCCCTTATGCATCCGCTGTGGGTAGCCTTATGTACGCTATGCTTTACACTCGCCCGGACATATGTTTTGCAGTAGGTATAGTGAGTCGATATCAAGCGAATCCTGGAACCAAGCACTGGCAAGCAGTAAAGCATATACTCAAGTATCTTAAGAGAACGAGGGATTATATGCTAGTGTATTCTGGAGGGGACCTAACACCCGTAGGATACACGGACTCAGACTTCCAGACTTGTAAGGATTCGAGGAAATCGACATCTGGATCAGTGTTTTTACTTGGAGGAGGCGCCATTGTGTGGAGGAGCGTGAAGCAGGGCTGCACAGCTGACTCTACTATGGAGGCTGAGTATGTGGCTGCGGCTGAGGCATCTAAAGAAGCGGTTTGGCTCCGCAAGTTCTTTAGAGACCTTGAGGTCATTCCGGGTGTTGACAAGCCTGTCACACTTTACTGTGATAATACAGGGGCTATTGCCAACACAAGGGAATCTCGGCACCACAAGAGGACCAAGCACATAGATCGGAGGTATCACATTATTAGAGGGCATGTGGAGACAGGACAAGTGGATGTATGTAAGATCGCGTCCGAGGACAACATTGCCGATCCCTTTACTAAGACTTTGGTAGCTAGAAGCTTTGAGAGGCATGTAGAGGCGATGGGGATGCGTAACATGGCACATCTACTGGCTTAGGGCAAGTGGGAGATTGTTAGGAAATGCCCTAAGTATTAGAGACATTTTGATGTATTCATTTTGAACTGGATAATAAAATTATACATAGAGGTTATTCATTACATTACTATTTGTCCTCGTCTTATTTACATGTTAAAGTAAATATAAGCAAATATGGCTCACTGACTGCTTGTGTTAAAACTGTTGGAACGTTGCATGCAATGGACTTTTGTATGCGAGAAGACAATGTTCTAAAGTTAGCAGTATAAACTATGGTCTGTAGTCTATGGGGTTAGACCGAGCATCTAACTCATGTTAAGACTATTATGTTGTCTAAAGCCTTGGAGGGGATGGTCTGTCTTGACTGTCTGGAGCTGGACTCCCAAGTAGAGACATGGATATGTTGCTCGGTGGTGACATATTAGACCGGGACTAAAGTGTGATTGATCTACGTAGTCCGCTATGAGTGGATCAATCTGCTTTTGACGTTCATTGTGCAATAACCTTAATCCTGAGTAAATGAACTACTTCATGTATATGACTTGTGTACTTTGATGTTCCAATGGCTAAAGCGTCTCAGAGGTAGTAAGCTTATAGACCGGTTCGTTGGGTGCATGACTTGTATACGATGAAGGGTTTGTTTGCAGATATCGGAATCATAGCTCTGAGGAGTTAAAGGTATCCTCTTAAAGGCATTATACTGAATGTGAAAATGGACAAGGCCTTGGGTCGTCTGCTGGGCGGATGACTTCTTATTCACATATGGTGAATAATCATTTTCTTAATTCGGTGGTATAATGGAACTTTAAGATAGCCTGATCAGTAGGATTAAACGGACTTTGACCTAAGGCTGATCATGGATATCATATGAGGGTTTTGCATATATGACAAGGTCATTGGATGGTAGCTCATCACAGGCTTACGTAATACGGTATATAATTAGGAGTTCAGTTTCAGGTTTATAGTGGTGTGACTCTAAAATTAGTGATCATATGATTGAGTTGTTCGGTAAAGAATGATGATCATATGGAATCACGGGAGCCCGATTATATATGTCCAATCAGTCCCTCTACTAGCTCCACATAATTCCTTAACGTTTGGCAAATTGATTTGTGTATGCTATTGGCTAGTTTATTATGCATGGATGGTGATGGCACAGGATTAGGATGGTAGACAAGATTCTCTCCGGTTGGATTCAGATTTTGTTTTGGATAATAGCGCACACAATTATTCGAACTCCAAATAAATTTGCCATGATTTTATTTGAGATTGGATTGGAGTTGTAGAAAATTATCTATGAGAACAAGAATATGAAACACAACCGTTTTGTGGAATTTGAAATTTGAAATTTGAATTTTGAAATTTGAATTTCAATTTGAAATTTGAATTTGAAATTCGAATTTGAAATTTGAATTTGAAATTCGAATTTGAAATTTGAATTTGAAATTTAAATTTGAAATTTGAAATTTGAAATTTGAAATTTGAATTTGAAATTTGAATTTGAAATTTGAAATTCAAATTTTGAATCACAGTCCAAGTAGGATTCGAATTTGTTGTGGAAAATCCACAAGGTTTGAAATTCGAATTTGAGTTGGATTTGGAGAGGATAATCTTCTTAGAATCCTACTTGAATTTTGAATCCAAATCCCAACAAATAAGGGACGAAATTTTGAGGATAATCCTCAAGGAAATTTCGGATTTTGTGGATGAGATTCAAGGGTAAATTCAAGCTTCAATCCTAGTTGAATTTGGATTCTCTCCTTCCCTGAAAAGTGACCGAAATTAGGGAGTATATCTCCTAGGAAATTCGGTTATTTTTGGATAAAGTTGAGATAAGATTCAAGCTTGAAAATCCTAGGAAATTTGTGATTTACGGTTTTACCGATTTATTTTCCTATAGTTCCGGGTATCACCAATTACAGATCAAAGATGCAAACATATCCAAGATGGCTTTCTGAACTCGATATGGACACTACGAGTTCCTTGTTATGTCATTCGGATTGATGAACACCCCCGCAGCTTTCATGGACTTAATGAACTATGTCTTTAAGGAATTCTTAGACAAGTTTGTCATTGTGTTTATCGATGATATACTTGTATATTCCAAGACAAAGGAGGAGCATGAGGAGCATCTGAGAGCCATTCTACTCAAGTTAAAGGAACATCAACTATATGCCAAATTTTTCAAGTGTAAATTTTGGCTAGAGAAATTCCACTTCCTTGGTCACATGGTCTCCAAGGAAGGAGTATCAGTAGACCCGGCAAAGGTTGAAGCAGTTAGTGACTAGCCAACTTCGAAGAACATAACAGAAATCCACAGCTTCTTAGGATCAACAGGTTATTATCAATGTTTCATTGAAGGTTTTTCAAAGCTAGCCGCACCACACACAGCATTGACCAAGAAGGAAAAGAAGTATGAGTGAACGGACAAGTGCGAGAAAAGCTTTCAGGAGTTAAAAAGGGACTCACGAGCACTCCAATCCTGACCATACCGGATGCTAGGCAGGGGAATTTTGTGATTTACAGTGACGTGTCTAAGACTAGACTAGAAGCTGTACTAATGTAAGGTGGTAGAGTGGTCATATACGCTTTGTGGTAACTCAAAAACCACGAGAGGAATTATCTAACACACGACCTAGAATTAGTAGTGGTCGTGTTTGCACTTAAAATATGGAGGCATTACCTATATGGTGTCAAGTGCGAGATCTACACGAACCACCAGAGCCCCAAATATATCTTCACATAGAAAGAGCTTAACATGAGGTAGAGGAGATGGCTAGAATTGGTGAAGGATTATGACTATGAAATCCTATATCACCCAGGAAAACCCAATAAGGTGGCTGATGCACATAGTAGAAAGCATACCTCATCACTCATGGCTGTTCATGCCCTACCAAAAGCACTGCAAAAGGAGCTACATAGCAACGAGATCAAGCTTTTGACGGTGAGGTTGTCCAAAATGATCCTCCAATCCACGCTACTAGAGGAGATCAAAGACGGCCAAGACCTTGATTCGACCCTAATCAAGCTCAAAAAGGAGGCAATAGAAGGCCATAGTTCAGAGTTTCAAGTCTCTAAGGATGGCATACTCTATTCCGAAGGTAGAGTATGTGTTCCGAAAGTGAAGAACTCAAGAAAAGGATCCTTTCGGAAGCCCATGACATGCCATACTCAGTACATTGAGGGGCGAATAAGATGTACCAGGACTTAAAAGTGAGCTTTTGGTGGCCAGGAATGAAAAATGATGTTGCTGAATTCGTTGCAAAGTGCCTCACCTACCAGAAAATCAAAGTAAAACATCAACGACTGGGAGGAGAACTGCAGAAAATCGAGCTACCTGAGTGGAAATAGGAATAGATCACAATGGATTTCGTGGTCGGATTGCCCAGGACATCAAGCGAAAACGATGCAATATAGGTAATCATGGACCAACTGACAAAATTGGCTCGATTCTTAGCCATTAAGCTGAGCTATTCAATAGAGAAACTGGCAGAAATATACATGGCTCAAATAGTAAGGCTGCACGGTGTATTGAAATCTATCATCTTAGATCGTGATGGACGTTTCACTTCAAGGTTTTGGTAGAGCATTCAAGCTTCAATGGGAACCAAGTTAAAGTTTAGCATAGCCTTCCATCCTCAAATTGATTGCCAATCCGAGAAAACCATTTAGATGATGGAGGATATACTGAGAGCGTGTGCCCTATATTTCAAAGGGAACTGGGATCAGAAGTTACCACTTATAGAGATCTCGTACAACAATAGCTACCATTCCTTGATTGGGATGGCGTCGTACAAGGCACTCTATGGAAGGAAATGCAGATCTTCGGTGCATTAGCATGAAACTGGAGAGAAACAGCTCACCAGCACGGACTTCGTCAAGAGCACAACAGAAGATGTGAAGCTTATACGAGGGAGACTGGATACAGCTCATAGCCGCCCGAAGAGTTACGCGGATAAACAACGGAGGCCTCTCAAATTTCAAGAAGCAGATTCAGTTTTTCTCAAGATGGCACCCATGAAAGGGGTGATGTGCTTTGGGAAGAAAGGAAAGCTCAATCCTAGAAATATAGAACCTTTCGAGATTCTCGAGAGAGTTGGGAAGGTAGCCTATAGATTACCGCTTCCTCCTTAACTAGGATTAATGCATAACATCTTCCACGTTTCGATGTTAAAGAACTACGTCCCAGATAGTTCCCACATACTAAGCCAAGAGCCAGTTGAAGTACACGTCGATCTGACCTATGAAGAAAAACCCGTGCGAATTCTAGCCAAGGAAGATAAAGTCCTTAGGAATAAAGTGATTCTGCTTGTAAAAGTACTATGGCATAATCATAACCTCGAAGAAGCTACATGGGAGTGGGAAGAGGATATGAAAAGAGACTTCTCAGATTTATTCTAATTTTCGAGGATGAAAATTTTGTAAGGGGGGTAGGTTGTAAGGACCGCCCCATTCCTGTAACTTGAATTTCAATTAATGAGAAATTGAGGGATAATTTGTTGCCATTTAGTGCAAAATTTACAGAACACGGTCAGGTATACGGCCGTGTAAGGAGTCGTGAACCAATCGGACTGTTTAAATGAGAAAGGCCATGTGAGTGAACATGGCCGTGTAATGTGACACGGTCAGGTACACGGTCGTGTAAGTTGTCATGTACCGCTCGGGTTAATGGACGTGTAAAAAGTCGTGTTTCAGAACATGGCCGTGTAAGTGAACATGGTCGTGTAGGAGATTGTGTACCATTCGGTAAAATGAACGCATTCCAAGACATGGCCGTGTTGAGCAAGCTCAACTGGTACACACCCGTGTAGGTGGTTGTGTATAGAGTAGAGTGCCACTAAAATGACTCTCGTGATTTATGAAGCTTAATTACTATGTAATAAGCAATTAAGTTGAAAAATATGGTATAAATTCCAGTTGAATAGACTAAACAGATATAGTACTGTTTAGGTACTATTCATGCAGTGAAAAGGGGTAATTGACAGTGAATTCGGTCCACTCTATTATATGTATAAGTGTATGAAATACGCAGTATCAGGAAACTAGTCTAGATAACCATTTCCTAACACAAGACTGGTGAACAGATCACCAGAATGCTCGGACCGAATGTATGAGCATCACAGTGATAGAAACCCTAGTAGGGTACAATACCAAGAAAATGGTCCAGATGACCTCATTTCCTCTAGAAACTGACAAAATCGAAGTCAGAACACTCAGACTAGTCAGTTAGAACAAAAAACAATGAATAGTGAATAGTAAAAAATGCAGTGTCAAGTTACTGGCCAAGACGGCCTTAATTTGACTCAAAACTGATATATTCATAATCAGTAGGCCCAATTTGATCAATTAGGCACAAACTGTGAATTTTTGTCTGATAGATACGCAGTATCGGGAAGAGGGTCAAGATGACCTTACTTGCCCCGAAACTGATATATTTAGACTTAGGACGCCTAAATTAGTAAATTGGGCACCTGACATATTTTTCGAGACAAGATCACATAGATCCAAAAAACTAGTCCAGACGACCCCGGAAAGACATAAGACTAATAAAATTGAAATCAGCATGTCCGAATTAGTTAAGAGAGACTGTGTCTAAAATTTCACCCGGGAACACCTTAGTTTGCGTGCGAAAGGACAACACAGTGTAGATACAACCACAGTATAGAAAATGAATAGTAAATTAGTGTAGAATGGGCTCATAGACAGTATAAACCATCTAGAAATCATCAGTATAAAAATCGAATTCAGAAAATCTAATTTCCAGATGAAAATTAGAACACTACCGAAAAACGATCAAAAACCGCAGTAGAAAACTAGACTGCGCAGAGAGCAACACAGATGAATTTTTTCTAGCCTCAAAACCATGTACCATAGCTGGAAAACTAGCTGGTTTTGGCTGCTAAAAACCACAAAAAGCAAGAAATAAAAAATGGGGGAATTATGACACAAAACCCATTAAACTATTATTCATTTCCATCACTTCCAATCAACAAATTTTTTATCTTTTCTCCCTTAAATTGCAGTAGCACATTCAATGGGAATGGCTAAAATGGGACAGAAATTTGTCCCCAAATTAGCCTAAAGTTGGCTTGATTAATCAATCTTAAGTTGGTTAAGTGAGCTTAGGTTTTTTCTATAAAAGGGGTGAGCAAAACTTAGCTTTAGCTTCTTCATTTTACACTCTAAAAAGATTGCAGCTCTTTCTCCCTCTTTCCTCTAGCTACTGCTAACCCTTCTAAGTCACCCAAGCCTCCATTTTTGAAGCCATAAATCATGCCAAAAATTTTCCAAAAGCCAACCTCTTTAAGCTTGTGCTAGGTGACTTCAAATCTAAGTCATTCTAAGTCTTTGAAGGGTAAGATTTCAAATCAATCTTTATGGTTTGTAGATATTGATTTGGTTTAATACTAAGAGAAATTATTTTGGTGTTTTGCTAGCACAAAACTGACCCTTATTCCGTTGGTTTTCCATGGCCATTTTGGTCATCAAGCCATAGTTCAAAATCGTGCTTGGTTCCATGCACAAAGGTAATAACTAAAAACCCTACTCTTAGTGATTTAGTGATTTTAAGATTTTGATCAAGGCCATTTATATATATTTGTTTATGTAAATGGTTTGTAATAAGTTTATTTTGAGCCCTTAAGTTTCCATTTTCAAGTTTATGTGAATGTAGTTGTGTTTACATTATTTTTACAAATGGTTGTGTGCAAATGAGAGCATAAACGTTTTAGTGATTAGACACAATCTGTCCTCAAGGAAAGGTCACGGATTTTGGCTATTTTGACCCCCTTAGGGTCTGTTAGGATTTGGCAAAACATATTGTTTTAAGGAAATTTTGTTACAGTCGCTTTTGCATCAAATAGGCTTTTAGCCAAAAACAACACTATGATAGCTTTTTCGAGTAGTTTTCACTAGGTGCCCAAAACTGGCAACAAAACTGGAAATAAAATCTGAACCCAAAAATTAGTCTTGGGCTTTATTAAAAATGGACCCATTAGAGTCCGAACTGGACTTCAGGCTCAACATGAAAGTTGTAAATCTCGTCGAGAGCTTGAGAACGACCTATGCGTGTTTTAAAAATTTGGCCATTTTGGGCCTTAAACAAAGACGTTTTCAAAACAAAGCAAAACTGGGGGTTTTTTTTTTTGGTAAAAACTGCGCATATAGGCCATAGGTTTAGTAAGATTAGGGCTGGTTAGAGTTAGAATTGAGCTCCAAGGTGAAATGAGATTTGTTCATCTCGTCAAGGATGAAAACTTTCATGTTTGCCAAATTTACAAACAAAGTTGTTTCGGTCAAGTTTCAAAATAGTTTTCAAAAGTGGTTCAAAAACCACCTTAAAAATGCAACCTCAAAAATGTGTTTTAACAGTTTAAAATATAAACATGGTTTTCACAAAAACGTCCCCCACCTTCCAACGGGGTGATAAGGGGACGGGTTTAAAACACGTAATTTTTCTATGAATTTTATAAGTTAATCAAAACGATTTTCTTAAATAAACAAAACAGTGTGTGTAGTCCAGTAAGCTACCATACCAAACAAGCCTTAGTAACCCGATTGACTACTACATCAAAAAAGCCATAGTGGCCTGGTGGGCCACTACACCAAACAAGGAATAGTAACCCAGTAGGCTACCATACCCAAACAGGCAAAGTAACCCGGTCGGTTACTACACCAAGTTTACGTATAGTAACCCAGTAGGCTACCTAGTTACCAACGCGTGAGGTAATCGGTCAGTTGACTGGTTGGCAACTAGTTAAGGACTGTGTTCTGAACAACACTGCGATGAACAACGATTAATCTATCAAGAAGACAATTAATCAAACAATGATAGAAGTTAGCTGCCAAATCCCCAAAGTAGGCCAATAGGGTACCGATGGGCCTCGGTATCACATAGAAACACAAGTAATAATCACTAACAGTATTAGTGACTCAGCAAAGGTGCTGATAAGATACGTTATTGATGACAGGTGGTAACCTGTATGCTGATAGAGGTGTGAGTATGAGTACACATTTACTTGCAATTAGGTAAGTACAACTCCACCTACGGCATGAACAAAATGTATTTAAAATGATGTTTTTATAATATGTTAAGTATGTATGCTATGCACACGTTGATGCACAGGATATTTAAGAGCATATGGTTTGACAATCAAGTAGATTGGTGAATGATCATGTTAGATGCCAAACGTCCCTACCGCGTAGGATTAGGGACAGCTTAGAAAAGCACGTGGCTAGAAAAAATGCATTTTAGCACACGATGTATTCTGTTATGCATAATGAATGTAAAGTTTTATATTCAATGATATGTTATGTGATGATATGTGATTTGTTGTATGGTATATGACATGCTTATGTGATTTTATGTATGTACCATGTTTAAACATATTTTACAGTAACATGTTGTACTTAATGGGCGTAAAGCTCACGGAGTATGTTCATGTTGTATGTAAGTTTCCTATGGCTTAATCATCTATGGGTGATGACGGCGGTGGAGGTGGATGTGAAGGGAGGTTGTGGACACACCAGGAGTATTATTCTGCATAAATAGTAATCGTTAAATAGTATTTTTGAATAGTAATGGTTAAACTGTATTTTTGAATAGTAACTGTTAAGTGGTATTTTTAAATAGTAACCGATAAATAGTATTTTTGAACAGCAAATGTTAAATAGTTTTTATGAATAGTAATCGTTAAACAATATTTTTAAATAGTAGCCGTTAAGTGGTATTTTTGAATAGTAGTCGTTAATAGTACATGTACATGAATAGTAAATATGTACGCAGTCAAAAAAAAATATCCATAAAATTATAGTATCTAATTAAGTAACTTTATGTATCAATTGCAAGAAAGTATAAGTATTATTTAAAGTAGTAAGTTTTTAGTAACGGTCCAGGCCACTGAGAGTACGCGGCGTCACAAGACTGAAGCTTTAAATGTTAGCGTACCAGCCTCTAAAGGTGAGGTTTCATGTATATGGCATCCAATCTAATGGAATACGACCCCAAAGGTACGGAAGTTTAATGTTTAAGTTTGGCTGTGAGGTAGGTTAGTGGGTAGCTCCCCCTCCCCTCATTGGTCTATGTGCATTACGGTGAGACCTTCAAATGGGGCCCACAAGTGAAACTAAAGCAAAGTAAAGAAAAGAACAGAATGATATGATATGAAAAAAAGAACGAACAATGGAAAGGAAAGTTAAGCGAGTAATGAAACGAATAGAATGATACGAAAGAAAGAAAGAATAAAAGAACAACAAAAACGACAGAATGATATATAAATGGGCATAATATGCATTAACACCATGTTTGATGTTATGTGCTATGTTCAATGTTCTACGTTAAGTATGTTTGAGTATACGAAAGTATGGTACGATGTTTAAGTATACATAAGTATGTTTACGATATTTAAGTATATGTTAAGTATGTTTACGAAGTTAAGTATGTTGAGTATGAATTTTAAGCTATGTATGTGTATGTAACGTTATGAATATATGTTTGTACTTACTGAACTTTAGCTCACTAGTCTATTCATGATGTAGGTAACAAGTGTAAGCTTCCTACATGGATAGGGAGTGGCAAGAAGTATGTGACAACCAGGAAATTCAGGCAATTCTCGGAAGAAAATATACAAATGTATGTATATAACAATTTGTACTATTTAAACAGTGAAATAAATGTATTTATATTGTTCAGAATATATTAAAATGTTCTAACAATACTGACGAGTAAGAATTCAGTGTTTGAAAAATTCACTGAGTTGAAACGGTGCCAAAAACGGCATTGAAAACCGTAACCGGGACAATAAAAGACGGAAAACTTCCGGGATTAATTTTGATCAAACGGAAGCATTTAAATTGATCCGACTACACAGGAGACCTCAGGAACACGCCGGGACGATTTCAAGAAAATTTCGGCTCGAACCGGTATCGGTCAAAAAGTAGTCGAATTAATGTGAAAGTCAAAGTCAACATATGCTTTAGCATTTATGACATCATAAATCCATTTAATAAATGGAAGGAAAATGGTGGTTGGTAGCATTAATGGCCATGATTGAGTTGCCTTTTTGATCTAAAGGCCAAGATTTGGCCAAAATTTTACCATTTTAATTTTTGTAAAATATAGAAAGAATTAGGTTGAAATGTGGTGAGTTTTGATTGGTGGAAAACCAAGTTAATTGCCTTTTGGTTGGTTAAGTCGGCAACTTTAGGGAATAAAGTGGCCGAAACACATTTCAAGCCAAAAACCATAACAAAAAAATTTTCTAAGTCATTTTCATGGTGGAGCCGTGAGTAACCCAAGAGGAACCAAGTTATTTCTTCAATCTTTCTTCACAAAATTGGTGTCAAACCTTTCATTGAAGCCTAAGGAAGCAAGTGAATAAGGTAACTCTCTTTGGATGGAATTTTTTCTTGATTTTTCTTCAAGGAATCCGTGAGATGAATAGTGGAAAAGATGGAAAAATTTTTGGTTGTTTTCATTGATTTGGTGCTTGGGTTTTGTTAAGGGTGTAATTAGGAAGAAAACCATGTATTTGGTTTAAAGAAAAACCAAATTTTGGTTGGTTTTCCAAGGGTAAAACCGTGGGTTACCAAGAGTAATCAATGGAGAATTTGTTGTGTTTAATTTTTAACATGCTTTAAATTACATTTGGTTAAGTATAAAGCATGATTTGCATTATGGAAAGCTTGAAAAAAAATTTGGTGTGAACTACCCTAAAAGGCCGTGGGTTATTTAGGGTTTGGTGGAAAAAAATTTTGCATGGTTTTGTTGATGTTTGGATGAATTAAATCATGCATTTTATAATGAAAATGTTGGAATTGTGATTGAAAGCCAGAAAAGAAAATTTGGGGTATGTTTCTCTAAATGTGGCCGTGGGTTATGTGAGGTTAAAAACCCTAGGAATTGTGTTGAAAAATGCATTAAAATTGGCGTGAAAATATGCTAAAAAAAATGACATTGAAATAGCCTAAAAGTTGGTGGAAAATTTGAGAAGTTTTGGTTAGGTTTTTATTGTAAAAACCGAGACCAAAACTAAGGGCAAAATTGAAAAATTTTTTGTGTAATGTGGTTCAAAATGTGAATTTGGAATTTTGTGAGCTTTTATGTAAAAGTTTGGAAAACTTTTACATAAAATAGGCTTGTGGTATAGTACGTGGCAGTACATATGGTTCGAGGTGTACCTAACGCCGGTAGCCTTAAAATTACGCCGAAATGCTGCCGAAATTTCGAAAACGGCATTTGGGGTAAAAGAGAAATTAAAAAAATAAAAGTTTGGGGTCGGGTCGGAAACCCGAGTCCCTAACAGAAAATTGAATAAGGGAACCTAAGGGGTGGTTCATGAATAGTAACCCACCCCCTTGAAAATGTAAAACGTGAGTGAAACTGAAAAACCGACCCCGAGGGGGGGGCGTTTTTGGAAACGAAATAAAGGTCCGAGTCGGGAACAGAAAATCCGAACCTCGGAGACTTAGATCGGGAATGTCTAGATGAACGTTTTAAATACTAGTGAAACGTCCATTTGAGGCTCCGAAACGATAGAAAATCACTAAATCGACGTAAGGGTCAGAATAGTGCTTCCCGAGGGTCGGGAAAGTGAAAAATGGAAATAAAATATAAAGGAACCCGGTATGATTAGAAAAGAGTCAGAAAAGTTCCTGAGAGCCAAAAATGCAGTCTGGATCGAGAAAATTCTGTCAGGGGCAAAATTGTAATTTTGCCAAAATATAGGGGTAAAATCGTAATTTTGCAAAAGTTGAGAAAAATGGGGAAAATGATAAATAAAGCCTAAAAAGTTATAAATAGGTTTTATTTAAGCTTTTTAATGAAAAATAAAAGCTATAAATGGAAATAAAATTAACAGACAAGGTTTTGTCTGTAGGATCCAAAAAATCGACCTACAAGGAGGGCGATCAAAGATCCAAGAGAGAAAGAGGGAAAAGACTGATAAGGTAAGTTCAGACATTTACCTATCAGCAACATATAGCATTATTGTTGCTAACCTTGATGTACTAATTATAAGTTAGGTACATATGTGCTCCGAGCACTATTATAGAGTAGAGAGAGAGACGTGATGTGCTACGGGCACTATTGAGAATGGGCACATTGTTAATTGTGCTTCGGGCACTAGAGCGAGGTTAATAAAACTCACTCCCCTAAAATTAAAATGTGAACCATTCCTAACCACGGGACAATGTGAAGTCACCGGGTTAGAATTTTAAAAAGTCGGTAATGAAACCACTTTCTAGCGTACCAGCCTTCCATACAGGGAGGTACTTTTGCCTTCGGGGCTATGAGATTAAGGCTGTGGAGGTCTGCACTGATGTACCGCTCCCAGTCATGTACAATTTTGCCTTCGGGGCTATGAGATTATGGCTGTGCAGGTCAGCACTAATGTACCGCTCCCAGTCATGCGCACTTAAATGGTACTGCCAACCTGAGCTCAAAACGAGAACATAAGCAAAGATAATTACCTAAAACTGAAATTATGCCATAATTGAGCATAAGACAGTTTAGTGAGAGTACTAACATCGCGATAGATGTACTGTGGTGACACTGTGTTGTGGTCAAAGTTACTATTCATATATGAATAGTGGTCAAAGTTACTATTTACCTATGAATAGTGGTCAACGGTACTATTCACGATGAATAGTCTATTCATAGAAATTTTATTTCTTGTATGTTTGAACTTACTGAGCCTGTAGCTCACCATTTTTGCTTATGTTGCAGGTAAGCGACCAGCTCAGTAGCTTGTTTGACTGGATGGCGGACGGGATAGCGTGTGTCAAATCGGATAACTGGGCGAGGGATATGGTCCTGCCAGAGTCTTTCCGCTGAGTAACAAAAAGGGAACGGAAAAAAAAGAAACAGTCTTTTGTAATATTATATATTTTACGAAAGTACTGTAATATGTAAATTATTTTGTACTTGCCAACAAAGTAAATGGTGGGAAATGTTTTACATGAGGTTTAAAAAAAAAAACTTCCCCAAAAACGTCATGATTTACTGAGAGAGAGATTAGCCGGTGACCCATGAGAGTACAATCTATCGCAGTTAGCGATAAAGCTCAACTATAATAGTATTGTATGATCTCTACGAGGGGCGGGCCGCCACAGTTGGTATCAGAGCAAGGTTTGCGATTGGTTTAGTTTATAATACCAACTGCTGCCATAGTTGGTATAAGAGCGGGTTTACGGTTGGTGTAGTCTAGAATACCAACTGCTGTCACAGTTGGTATCAGAGCGGAATTACGGTTGGTTTAATTTGGATTACCAACTGCTATCACAGTTGGTATGTCAGAGCAGTATTGACCATATCCTGATTTGACACTTTGCGCATCCTGCACCGCTATCCAAGTAAGTAGTTTACTTAAGTTGAGTTAATTATTTTCTTATGTGAAAATAATTATCTTATAGGTAGCAAGATGACCAGACCTCCTTATGTGAGACCACCGCTACCATGACCAAGAGGGGTATTACGGGTATGGACGAGACCTGTTGTGAGGCCGTCTATTGCCCAACGACCAGTAATTAGACCCCCGGTGCCCGAGAAACCTCCCGTACCAGTACCAGCACCAGCACCAGCGCCAGTAGATGTTGTACAGCCACGACCGGTAGTTCATCCACCAGTAGTAGTGGACATTCCAGTTGTTGGTGGACGCCAACACATTGGAGTGAGAGTTTCGGCTCGGGCAGTACAGGCATTTCGAGCTAGTAGTCCCCCGATGTTTGATGGTGGACGACAATCGTTGGAGACGAAGGACTGGCTCCATGCCATAGAGAGGATTATGGTGATGTGCGACATTGATCGAGATATGTGGATCCAGTTGGCCATCAGTATGTTTCAGGGAGATGCTCGAGTATTTTGGTAGTATTGTGACCAGGAGATTTTATTAGGATTCAATTGGGCTGAGTTTTGTTAGCGATTGGCTGATCAGTTTCCGCCTAGGGATCCGGCACCTGCTCCAACACCTCCAGAGAGACGAGAGGCTGATACACCTGCGTACCCTGGATTCGATGAGGTTAGGGACTATATTCTCCAGACTGAGAGGATGGTCATGTTGTCTGGTGAGACAGTTATGTCTTACGCAGCACGATTTGAAGAGAACATGAGGAGGAGATGCCCATTGCCCAACCTCACTGAAGCAAACTGTTGTGAGCTGTTTTGGAGAGGGTTACCCATGGAGTTGAGACATAGGGTGATTAAGCTATTTCCTCCGACGCTCCAAGAGTTTGTAGTGACGATCAGGACGATCGAGAGAGAGATTTTGATTGAACATCTGACGCAGAGTCGACGAGAGACACTAGTTTGAGATGTTCACACGCATCTTTGGGCCGAGAAGAATGATGAACGATCATGAGGCTGGACCGTCTAGACCACGAGGAGGTGATGACTCAGGACAGGGAGCATTGCCTAGGGGTGGTGACGATTTAGATGATCCAGATGACGACGAGGATCCCGAAGAATATCCTCTAGTCCCAGACACAGGGGATGTGTGACCAGTAGATGTATACATGTACATAAGTAGCTTATAGAGAGGAAAGCTCTTTTGTATAGACTTATGGCCAAGATGTATAAATGGCCGATGTATATATGACTGGTGATGATTATGTATGACATATAAATGTTTTGCTGTGAATGAAATATCAAAATGATTATATGTTGTACGATGATGTGTTACGATGATGTGGCTTTACATTACCCTGAATCTCGTAAATTGATATGATTTTATGAAAGTATCATGGAATTCATGAACCTAACTGACCGGGAGATGGTCGCATGTGCGTCTTTTGTGTTGAGGAAAGATGCTCGTTTTTGGTGGGACACTGTACGAATGAGAAGAAACGTGTCTACCATGAGTTGGGCGGAATTTCTGGAAGAATTTAACCAGAAATATTATGACCCTGCATCTCTGAGACAACAACAGAAAGAGTTCTCAGAATTGACATAAGGAAATATGTCGGTGAGCGAAGTTTGCCGAAAATTCGACCAGTTATCCCGTTTATGCCCTTACGTAGTCCCTACTGAGAGGGAGAAAATACAGAAAATGATCGGGATGTTCAGGCCAGAAATTACTACATTAGTAGACATTGGACAAGTACCGCCTACTTCTGTAGCTGATTGTGTGAGTCAGGCCATCAGAGCTGAGTTTCACGTAGCCCGACAGAAAGAGGAAAGAGAAAAGCACTGGGAGGCCAAGAAGAAGGAGAGGGCTTTGGCGAAGTCTACACAAGCTGGTCAATCAAGCAAGCCTAATCAGAATGCTAAACCAAGCCAGGGCAATAATCAAGGATCCCAGCAAAACAAGAGAAAAGGCAATTTTTCTGGGAATCGCCAGGGAAATAATCGAAACCAGCAGCGGAGAACAGTTGGTAATGCAGAATCCAATGTACAAAATTGCCCTACATACGGGAAGAGACATTCTGGACAATGCAGATTTGGGCCACTTGTTTGCTATGAATGTGGAAAGGAAGGCCATTACGCCAGGAACTGTCTAAACAATAGGTAGAGTGGACAAGGCACTTCCCAACCACACCAGACACGCCCACAAGCTCATTCCCTTCAGGCCAGAGTTGAAGAGTCACCGGTAAGGCCGCAACGCCAGGAGCGTGTGCCACGTGCTGATGCTCGTGTGATGGCCTACAGCAAAGAGGATGCAGAGGCAGGAATGTCAAACGTAGTGACAGGTCAGCTCACTGTCGCTAGTCATGTAGCCTCTATACTATTTGATTCCAGTGCTACGCATTCTTTTGTTTCCTATGAATTTGCTGACAAGATAGGACTTCCTAAGGACTATATGGGAAGGGTATTTAAGACAGCTTTACCCTCTGGGGAAGTATTGTTGTCCAATTACTGGTTACCTCATGTACCAGTATATGTGGCAAATAGGGAACTATATGCGGAGTTGATCGTAATGAAGATCATGGATTACGATGTGATTCTAGGCATGGATTTCCTAGGGAAATACCGAGCGACGATCGACTGCCGAAATCGAAAGATAGTATTTCAACCCGAGGAAGAAGAGAGTTTCGAATATGTTGATACTTCTCGAAAACCCGGGAAGATGATGATGTTAGGAAATGCCCTAAGTATTAGAGACATTTTGATGTATTCATTTTGAACTGGATAATAAAATTATACATAGAGGTTATTCATTACATTGCTATCTGTCCTCGTCTTATTTACATGTTAAAGTGAATGTAAGCAAATATGGCTCACTGACTGCTTGTGTTAAAACTGTTAGAACGTTGCATGCAATGGACTTTTGTATGCGAGAAGACAATGTTCTAAAGTTAGCAGTCTAAACTATGGTCTGTAGTCTATGGGGTTAGACCGAGCATCTAACTCATGTTAAGACTATTATGTTGTCTAAAGCCTTGGAGGGGACGGTCTGTCTTGACTGTCTGGAGCTGGACTCCCAAGTAGAGACAAGGATATGTTGCTCGGTGGTGACATATTAGACCGGGACTAAAGCGTGATTGATCTACGTAGTCCGCTATGAGTGGATCAATCTGCTTTTGACGTTCATTGTGCAATAACCTTAATCCTGAGTAAATGAACTACTTCATGTATATGACTTGTGTACTTTGATGTTCCAATGGCTAAAGCGTCTCAGAGGTAGTAAGCTTATAGACCGGTTCGTTGGGTGCATGACTTGTATACGATGAAGGGTTTGTTTGCAGATATCGGAATCATAGCTCTGAGGAGTTAAAGGTATCCTCTTAAAGGCATTATACTGAATGTGAAAATGGACAAGGCCTTGGGTCGTCTGCTGGGCGGATGACTTCTTATTCACATATGGTGAATAATCATTTTCTTGATTCGGTAGTATAATGGAACTTTAAGATAGCCTGATCAGTAGGATTAAACGGACTTTGACCTAAGGCTGATCATGGATATCATATGAGGGTTTTGCATATATGACAAGGTCATTGGATGGTAGCTCGTCACAGGCTTACGTAATACGGTATATAATTGGGAGTTCAGTTTCAGGTTTATAGTTGTGTGACTCTGAAATTAGTGATCATATGATTGAGTTGTTCGGTACAGAATGATGATTATATGGAATCACGGGAGCCCGATTATATATGTCCAATCAGTCCCTCTACTAGCTCCACATAATTCCTTAACGTTTGGCAAATTGATTTGTGTATGCTATTGGCTAGTTTATTGTGCATGGATGGTGATGACACAGGATTAGGATGGTAGACAAGATTCTCTCCGGTTGGATTCAGATTTTGTTTTGGATAATAGAGTACACAATTATTCGAACTCCAAATAAAGTTGCCATGATTTTATTTGAGATTGGATTGGAGTTGTAGAAAATTATCCATGAGAACAAGAATATGAAACACAACCGTTTTGTGGAATTTGAAATTTGAAATTTGAATTTTGAAATTTGAAATTTGAATTTTGAATTTGAAATTTGAATTTGAAATTTGAATTTGAAATTCGAATTTGAAATTTGAATTTGAAATTTAAATTTGAAATTTGAAATTTGAAATTTGAAATTTGAATTTGGAATTTGAAATTGAAATTTGAAATTCAAATTTTGAATCACAGTCCTAGTAGGATTCGAATTTGTTGTGGAAAATCCACAAGGTTTGAAATTCGAATTTGAGTTGGATTTGGAGAGGATAATCTTGTTAGAATCCTACTTGAATTTTGAATCCAAATCCCAACAAAAGTGGGCGAATTTTTTGAGGATAATCCTCAATGGAAAATTCGGTTTTTGTGGATAAGATTCAAGGGAAAATTCAAATTTCAATCCCAGTTGAATTAGGATTTTCTCCCTCCCTAAAAGTGGCCGAAATTATTGGATTTATCCAAGGAAAAACTCGGTTATTTTTTGGATAAGGTTGAGATGAGATTTAGCTTGAAAATCCTAGTGGAATTTTTGATTCTCCCTTATCCATAATGGCCGAAATCTTTAGGGAAGATACACCTTGTGAATTTCGGATTTTGTGGTTGAAAAAGGGAGATAAAATTCTAGTTAAAATCTTGTTGAGATTTGGATTGGATCTATCCTAAGAAAACCGAATTTTTAGTGGAGATTCTCCCTTGGAAAAATTCGGATTTTATGGGTTTGGATAAGGGAAAATATCTTTTCCTAGTCCAATTCGAATTCAGAGAATCACCTCATGCAGGTCTATAAATAGAGGTCCTGTCACTCCAGTTCTCTCAGACCACAGACTCTCAGGTGAGCAGGCTTATTGTTGCACAGCTCATCGTGACAATAAAGTTCTTTAGAGATCTGGGTGGTCGGAAGAAGACTAGCAGTGCTAGCATACCGATCGAGGTTCAGAGTGCCCACACACTCAGCCATTCGGGAATTGGAGAATAGTAGAGAAGGCTAGTTGGTTGAAGCCTCCGGTCACTCTCCTCCTGTTAATTGGCGTCCTTGAGGTATGAGTTTTAATTGTTGTTGATTTATTGTATATGGCATCATGAGATATTTAACGATCTAAAAATTTTTATTGTTCCGCTGCGCCACTCTGATACGTTTTTACCGGTTTAATTTCCTACAATTGGTATCAGAGCCATCTCATGACTATGCCATGTACATAAATTAGACAATTACTTAGTTTTTTTATTTATGTATGGATTTGATATTTAGAGAGTGGCATTCTAGGGTTCCTTTATGTTGTTATCATGTATTATGTATAAAGTATGTGGTTATTTTAATTTTTTGAATTATTATAAGCATGCTTGTTTATGCCGGTCATGGTTCCTTAGAATTTAGAAAAATTGTATCTAGGAATTTTTTTATGTAACCATGGGAACAGTTTAATAACACTGTAATTTTCCCATGGATTTTAATTTCTTGTCTCTTAGAATTTTTATGGTTAGAATTTTTGTACACCGGAAACGGTTTAGGAATTTTTTATGTAATTATTCTTGGAGGAGATTGAAGATTGAAGACCGTAATTTATTTTTCCCAAAAAGTTAAATTTAATTTAAAGATTGAAATTTTGATTGTGTGGAAAATTTCAATTTAATTGGGATTCAAATTAATTTTTGGAGATCCTAATAGGTAAATTGGAATATGGCACGAAAATCGAGACACGACCCCTCGGGATAGGCCGACAAACCTTGGTGGGGCTGCAGCCCCTGCCCTCAGGCAGGATGGGGCTGCGGCAGCCCCTGTGCAGGCCCACACCACCCACGGCCGCAGGCTCTGCCTGCAGCCAGGGGTGGCCGTGGCCTGCCCAAGGCTGGCCGCAGCCTGGACGTGCAGCCTCTGGCTGCAGGCGCTGCCTGCAGCCTACCGGCTGCTGCGCCCAGTCTGGGCGTGCAGCCTGGCGCTGCAGGCTTGGCCTGCAGCCCGGCAGGGCTGCACATGGGGCGGCCGTGGGCTGCCAGCCCCTCCGGGGTTGGTGGCTGCCCACGGCGGCCGCCGCCCACGGGGGCGGTGGTCCGACGGTCCGAAAAACAGAAAATTTTAATTTTTAAATTTGAGATTTAATTTTAAATCATGTTTAAAAATATGTAATTGAAAATTTGAAAATTTTTTGAAATTACATATTATTACACATGATGTTTAAAATTGTTTAAAATTTAAATTTGAAATTTAAATTTGAAATTCGAATTTGGAATTTGAATTTGAAATTTAAATTTTTGGAGATTTAAATTTTAAATAATTCATGGGATGAGAAATAAATGGAGAGGCTACATAAAGATGGATACAAGAAGACGGAACAAAATTCAAGACCCAAAGAATGCTTTGGATGGAATTTTGTAATCTTTATTTTCTTTGTTCTAGGATGGAACCATGGCTTGGTTATTCTGTCAATTATTTTTTCTGTGGTATGTCATGGATGTATAAATATGTATTGATGGATGTTTAGTATGCATATTTGATAACATGTCATATAGGATAGGTGAGTGCCGCTCATACTATATTGATCATACATAATTTGTCAAAACTTGCATGTTTTTCAAAATATTGAGTGGGAGAGGGTTTCAAACAAAACCCACGGCCTCCATTGTTGATCCATATGTGAAAGCATGGTAACGCCTCGCGTCAGTTCTGACCTGACCACACCCCTCGATAGGTGTTTACCGCCGCCGGTATACTAGATTGGATCTCCTATGTGGAAAACGTGTTCGGGTGCGATCCTATTCATGACCACCCCTCGGTGGCTTGGTAGGACGTGGATCGGGCTACGTAAACAATGGTTATACACTCAAGACTCGTTTAGTTATTAACCTTCCCTAGAAGCTCTGTTAACTAAACTGGTGGCCAAATAAGCGGTTATTAATATATGTCTTAACCTTGGAGGATTTAAGGTAACATATATTAATTGGACGGGGTCCATGTTCCGGCTATTTGTTCTCATGACCACCCCTCGGTGGCTTGGGGCAATAGATGCTGAGAATTACCGTTGCAATGCTACATGTTTTTTCAAGTTTCATGTAGGAACATACTTGTATGTTTTTATTTGCTAAATTATCTGTATATTTGCTTGGGCTTTGTAATGATGTCTAGTATAATTTTATTTCAGTTCAAAATGTCACCGACACCCCTCATTTCAATACTTACTGAAAATAAGTTGAATGGCGACAATTATAAAGACTGGAAAAGAAATCTATTAACAGTTCTCAGCTGCGAGAGACACAAGTTCGTACTGGATGAACCATGCCCACCTGGGCCCAAACCTGACACACCACTTGAGGAGGTCCCGGTTGCCTATAATCGTTGGAGAGAATCCAATGAAATAGCTCGATGCTACATCCTTGCTAGCATGACGAGTGCTTTATAAAAGCAGCATGAGACTTATCAAGTTGCTAGGGAGATCATCGATAATCTGGAGGACATGTTCGGAGGCCAAGAAAAATTGGCTCGACAGTCCGCTATCACCAGCATTAACTCTAAGCAAAAGGCGGGTGCTCCGGTGAAGGACCATATGATCACTCTAATGGGATTCTTCGCTGAGGCTGTCGAGAATGGTGCTGAGTTGGACTATAACACCCAGATCGAGATGGTGTTCAAGACTCTGTCTAAAGATTTTGTGGGGTTTAAGGCCGCATACAATCTGGCGACAAAGGAGTTAGGACTTACCGAGCTCATGAAGCAACTTCAGGCTTATGAGCGGATGATCAGGGATGAGGATACGGTCCGACCTAAAGGAGAGGCCAATTTGGCAGAATCTTCCAATCCCTCACGGAAGAGGAAGAGGCCAAATAAGAAGCAAGTGGCTTCCAGTTCTTCTAATCCTCCTGTCTTGGACGGGAAGAAGAAGAAGAAGAACAAGAAGCCAAAGGACCCTAAAAAGTCCAAATGCTTCCACTGTGGGAAGGTAGGTCACTTCAAGAAGGCTTGCCGGGAATTCCTAGCCTCCAAGGGCAAGGAAGGTAAGGAACTTCATTACTTGGAAGCGTGTTTGGTGGAAGAATCGAAAGACACTTGGGTCATTGATTCGGGCGCCACTAATCATGTTTGTGTTTCTATGCAGGGGTTCGTGGAAACGAGAAGTCTACATGATAGGAGCCTCTCGTTGCGGACTGGAGATGGTAGCTTTGTGGTGGCTGAGGCAGTGGGAGACGTTCATCTTTATTTTGATCAATTTAGGTTTATTTTATTAAAAGACTGTTTTTATGTTCCTAATTTTAGGAGGAACCTTATATCGGTAGCTTGTTTAATAAAGGATTCTTATTCAGTTTCTTTTAGTAAAAGAGTTGATATTCGTAGAAATAAGTCTTTTATCTATTCTGGATGGGTGGATGGAAACCTATATTTGATCAGACCAAAGATGTACTCACTGCTTGACACTGAATTAATTGATAACTCTAAAAGATTGAAAGTTTCTCACTCTAACAAGGCGTATCTTTGGCATTTAAGACTTGGTCATATTAATCAGGATAGGATTCAAAGATTGGTGAAAGACGGTCCTCTGGAATCTCTGGAGGAGGTACGACTTCCCCAACGTGAGTCTTGTCTAGAGGGTAAGATGACTAAGAGGTCTTTTGAAGCTAAGGGTACAAGGGCGCAGGAGCTCTTAGAAATTGTGCACACTGACGTATGTGGCCCCATGAACGTCACAGCACGAGGAGGGTTCGAGTACTATGTCTCTTTCATAGATGATTACTCGAGGTATGGATATGTGTATCTGATGCACCGCAAGAGCGAAACCTTTGATAAATTCAAAGAGTATCGTGCGGAAGTGGAAAAGCAATTGGATAAATCCATAAAGACACTTCGATCTGATCGAGGTGGCGAATACCTCTCCGATGAATTTCTAGGACATCTTGTAGAGAATGGGATATTATCCCAATTGACTGCATCTGGTACTCCACAGCAGAATGGTGTAGCCGAAAGGAGAAACAGGACCTTATTGGATATGGTACGGTCCATGATGAGTTACTCAACACTACCATTATCATTTTGGGGACATGCTTTACAAACGGCGTGCTATATTCGGAACCAAGTTCCGAGCAAATCAATTCCTAGAACTCCGTATGAATTGTGGCGTGGCAGGAAGCCCTCCCTTGGACATATGAGAATATGGGGCTGCCCGGCACATGTACTGGATGGGGATGCGAAGAAGTTGGAACCAAGATCAGAATTGTGCATGTTTGTAGGGTATCCAAAGGGAACTAAAGGAGGTCTGTTCTATAACCCGAAGGAACAAAAGGTCATTGTCTCAACCCATGTGACATTCTTGGAGGAAAGTCACATGAATGACTTTAAGCCTCGAAGCAAAGTGGTGCTAGAGGAGTTATCGGGTGAAAGAACTGCTCCACAGATTTCGGTCTTGGACGCAAGTCCGAGTTCCAGTGAAAGACCTGCAGACGATCAACAATTTAGGGTGCCTCGTCGTAGTGGGAGGGTTTCTAAGAAACCTAATTTCTTTATGTATGATGCTGAGGTATACCAGGCCGAGGCTCATGAGCATGAGGAAGATCCGGTCACATATGATGAAGCTATAAAGGATGTTGATTCTAAATCTTGGAAACAGGCTATGAACAATGAGATGGATTCTATGAAATCCAACTCTGTTTGGGAACTTGTAGATTTGCCGGATGGGATAAAACCCATTGGATGCAAATGGGTCTACAAAAGAAAGAAGGATGCGGAAGGGAGAGTGGAAACTTTCAAAGCTAGACTGGTTGCAAAGGGATACACGCAAAAGGCTGGAATCGATTACGAGGAAACCTTTTCGCCTGTTGCTATGCTGAAGTCTATCCGTATTCTTCTGTCCATTGCTGCGGCTCTCGATTACGAGATCTGGCAAATGGATGTCAAGACGGCATTCTTGAATGGCCATCTTGAAGAGTGTATCTATATGATACAGCCCGAAGGGTTCGTAGCAAAAGGCCAAGATAAGAAAGTCTGCAAGTTGCTTAGATCCATTTATGGATTAAAGCAGGCATCCCGCTCATGGAACCAGAGGTTTGATCAAGCGATTAAGACATTTGGTTTTGAGCAGAACGTTGATGAACCTTGTGTTTATAAACGTATTAAGGATGGAAAAGTGGTCTTTCTGATACTCTATGTCGATGATATACTACTCATTGGGAATGATGTAGGGAATTTATCATCGGTCAAGCTTTGGTTACACCAACAGTTTGACATGAAGGACTTAGGAGAAGCTAATTATGTTCTAGGCATTCGTCTCTTCAGAGATCGAAAGAATAAAATGATAGCATTATCCCAAGCTTCATACATAGATAAAATAATTGACAAATATGCAATGCTAGAGGCAAAGAAAGGCTCACAACCTTCTATTGCCGGTTTAACTCTTTCATTGGATGACTGTCCCAAGACATCGGAAGAAAGAGAGAGTATGAGTAAGGTCCCTTATGCATCCGCTGTGGGTAGCCTTATGTACGCTATGCTTTGCACTCGCCCGGACATATGTTTTGCAGTAGGTATGGTGAGTCGATATCAAGCGAATCCTGGAACCAAGCACTGGCAAGCAGTAAAGCATATACTCAAGTATCTTAAGAGAACGAGGGATTATATGCTAGTGTATTCTGGAAGGGACCTAACACCCGTAGGATACACAGACTCAGACTTCCAGACTTGTAAGGATTCAAGGAAATCGACATCTGGATCAGTGTTTTTACTCGGAGGAGGCGCCATTGTGTGGAGGAGCATGAAGCAGGGCTGCACAGCTGACTCTACTATGGAGGCTGAGTATGTGGCTGCGGCTGAGGCATCTAAAGAAGCGGTTTGGCTCCGCAAGTTCTTTAGAGACCTTGAGGTCATTCCGGGTGTTGACAAGCCTATCACACTTTATTGTGATAATACAGGGGCTATTGCCAACACAAGGGAATCTCGGCACCACAAGAGGACCAAGCACATCGATCGGAGGTATCATATTATTAGAGGGCATGTGGAGACAGGACAAGTGGATGTATGTAAGATCGCGTCCGAGGACAATATCGCTGATCCCTTTACTAAGACTTTGGTAGCTAGAAGCTTTGAGAGGCATGTAGAGGCGATGGGGATGCGTAACATGGCACATCTACTGGCTTAGGGCAAGTGGGAGATTGTTAGGAAATGCCCTAAGTATTAGAGACATTTTGATGTATTCATTTTGAACTGGATAATAAAATTATACATAGAGGTTATTCATTACATTGCTATCTGTCCTCGTCTTATTTACATGTTAAAGTGAATGTAAGCAAATATGGCTCACTGACTGCTTGTGTTAAAACTGTTAGAACGTTGCATGCAATGGACTTTTGTATGCGAGAAGACAATGTTCTAAAGTTAGCAGTCTAAACTATGGTCTGTAGTCTATGGGGTTAGACCGAGCATCTAACTCATGTTAAGACTATTATGTTGTCTAAAGCCTTGAAGGGGACGGTCTGTCTTGACTGTCTGGAGCTGGACTCCCAAGTAGAGACATGGATATGTTGCTCGGTGGTGACATATTAGACCGGGACTAAAGCGTGATTGATCTACGTAGTCCGCTATGAGTGGATCAATCTGCTTTTGACGTTCATTGTGCAATAACCTTAATCCTGAGTAAATGAACTACTTCATGTATATGACTTGTGTACTTTGATGTTCCAATGGCTAAAGCGTCTCAGAGGTAGTAAGCTTATAGACCGGTTCGTTGGGTACATGACTTGTATACGATGAAGGGTTTGTTTGCAGATATCGGAATCATAGCTCTGAGGAGTTAAAGGTATCCTCTTAAAGGCATTATACTGAATGTGAAAATGGACAAGGCCTTGGGTCGTCTGCTGGGCGGATGACTTCTTATTCACATATGGTGAATAATCATTTTCTTGATTCGGTAGTATAATGGAACTTTAAGATAGCCTGATCAGTAGGATTAAACGGACTTTGACCTAAGGCTGATCATGGATATCATATGAGGGTTTTGCATATATGACAAGGTCATTGGATGGTAGCTCGTCACAGGCTTACGTAATACGGTATATAATTGGGAGTTCAGTTTCAGGTTTATAGTGGTGTGACTCTGAAATTAGTGATCATATGATTGAGTTGTTCGGTACAGAATGATGATCATATGGAATCACGGGAGCCCGATTATATATGTCCAATCAGTCCCTCTACTAGCTCCACATAATTCCTTAACGTTTGGCAAATTGATTTGTGTATGCTATTGGCTAGTTTATTGTGCATGGATGGTGATGACACAGGATTAGGATGGTAGACAAGATTCTCTCCGGTTGGATTCAGATTTTGTTTTGGATAATAGAGTACACAATTATTCGAACTCCAAATAAAGTTGCCATGATTTTATTTGAGATTGGATTGGAGTTGTAGAAAATTATCCATGAGAACAAGAATATGAAACACAACCGTTTTGTGGAATTTGAAATTTGAATTTTGAAATTTGAAATTTGAATTTTGAAATTTGAAATTTGAAATTTGAATTTGAAATTTGAATTTGAAATTTGAATTTGAAATTCGAATTTGAAATTTGAATTTGAAATTTAAATTTGAAATTTGAAATTTGAAATTTGAAATTTGAATTTGAAATTTGAATTTGAAATTTGAAATTCAAATTTTGAATCACAGTCCAAGTAGGATTCGAATTTGTTGTGGAAAATCCACAAGGTTTGAAATTCGAATTTGAGTTGGATTTGGAGAGGATAATCTTGTTAGAATCCTACTTGAATTTTGAATCCAAATCCCAACAAAAGTGGGCGAATTTTTTGAGGATAATCCTCAATGGAAAATTCGGTTTTTGTGGATAAGATTCAAGGGAAAATTCAAATTTCAATCCCAGTTGAATTAGGATTCTCTCCCTCCCTAAAAGTGGTCGAAATTATTGGATTTATCCAAGGAAAAACTCGGTTATTTTTTGGATAAGGTTGAGATGAGATTTAGCTTGAAAATCCTAGTGGAATTTTTGATTCTCCCTTATCCATAATGGCCGAAATCTTTAGGGAAGATACACCTTGTGAATTTCGGATTTTTTGGTTGAAAAAGGGAGATAAAATTCTAGTTAAAATCTTGTTGAGATTTGGATTGGATCTATCCTAAGAAAACCGAATTTTTAGTAGAGATTCTCCCTTGGAAAAATTCAGATTTTATGGGTTTGGATAAGGGAAAATATCTTTTCCTAGTCCAATTTGAATTCAGAGAATCACCTCATGCAGGTCTATAAATAGAGGTCCTGCCACTCCAGTTCTCTCAGACCACAGACTCTCAGGTGAGCAGGCTTATTGTTGCACAGCTCATCGTGACAATAAAGTTCTTTAGAGATCTGGGTGGTCGGAAGAAGACTAGCAGTGCTAGCATACCGATCGAGGTTCAGAGTGCCCACACACTCAGCCATTCGGGAATTGGAGAATAGTAGAGAAGGCTAGTTGGTTGAAGCCTCCGGTCACTCTCCTCCTGTTCATTGGCGTCCTTGAGGTATGAGTTTTAATTGTTGTTGATTTATTGTATATGGCATCATGAGATATTTAACGATCTAAAAATTTTTATTGTTCCGCTGCGCCACTCTGATACGTTTTTACCGGTTTAATTTCCTACAGATGATCAGTTCGCTGAGAGCAAGCAAGCTGATAGCCAGTGGTTGTATGGGATATCTGGCATATGTGGTGGATACTACAGAGGAACAGAAGCTTCAACCTGAAAATGTTCCCGTTGTTAATGAATTTCTTGACGTATTTCTAGAAGAGTTACCAGGGATACCTCCAAAGAGAGAAATCTCGTTCGAAATTGAGTTGATGCCTGGAACGGCACCCATTTCCAAAGCATCATACCGCATGGCTCCAGTGGAGTTAAAGGAGCTGCAAGAACAATTAAAGGAGCTTTTGGATAAAGGGTTCATCAGACCGAGTTATTCTCCGTGGGGTGCACCTGTGTTATTCGTCAAGAAAAAGGATGGAACATTCTGTTTGTGCATTGATTATCGGGAGTTAAATAAGGTTACGATCAAAAATAGGTATCCGTTAACTAGAATTGATGACCTATTCGACCAGTTAAAAGGCGCAGAGGTATTTTCCAAGATCGACTTACGATCAGGATATCACCAGCTGAGAATTAAAGAAAGTGATATTTCTAAGACGGCGTTTAGGACTCGTTATGGTCACTACAAGTCTCCTGTGATGCCATTTGGATTAACAAATGCGCCGGCAGTGTTCATGGACTTGATGAACATAATTTTTAAAGAGTATTTGGATAAGTTTGTCATTGTATTCATTGATGACATTCTTATATACTCAAAGACCCATGAGGAGCACTAGGAGCATCTGAAGATCATGCTGAATACGATAAGGAAGCATCAACTGTATGTCAAATTCTCAAAATGTGAGTTTTGGCTAGATAGAGTACATTTCCTCGGACATGTTGTATCCCAGGAAGGTATTGCTATAGATCCGATGAAAGTAGATGCAATTAACCAATGGCCTGCACCCAAGAGTGTGACAGAAATACGCAGTTTCTTGGGGTTAGCTGGTTATTATCGACGATTTGTAGACAGATTTGCGCATTTAGCTGCACCTCTTACTGCTCTTACACGCAAGGAAAGGAAGTAAGAGTGGACTATGGAATGCGAAAGAAGCTTCCAGGAGTTAAAGAGACGGCTGACAAGCGCACCAATCCTTACGCTTCCCACTGAAGGGGAGAAGTTTATAATCTACAGTGATGCATCTAAAATAGGATTGAGAGCAGTTCTGATGCAAGGCGGCAAGGTGATTGCTTATGCTTCCCGACAATTAAAGGAGCATGAAAGGAATTATCCTACGCATGACCTTGAACTTGCTGCAGTAGTGTTTGCACTTAAAATTTGGCGACACTATCTCTATGGAGCTCAATGTCAGATTTTCACTGATCACCAAAGCCTGAAGTATTTCTTCACGCAAAAGGAGCTCAATATGCCGCAAAGACGATGGTTGGAACTGGTGAAGGATTATGATTGTGAAATCCTATACCATCCAGGAAAGGCCAACCGTGTAGCGGATGCTTTAAGTAGAAAGTCTACTATATTGCACCAGCTACTGATAAAAAGGCTTCCGAAGCCATTGTAGCAAGAGATAAGTTCTTTGAACTTGGAGCTGATATCTGGAAGATTAGCTGCACTCCAAGTGGAATCATCGTTGTTTGAGGATATAAAGGAAGCTCAAAGACGAGACCCAACAATGACAAGTTCTCAAGAAGGAATTTCCAAGGATGGAATGATCCTTTATCAAGGAAGGATAAATGTTCCAGCTGATGAGGAACTTAGAAGACGGATCATGTCAGAAGCCCACGAGACACCCTATTCGGTTCATCCCGGAGCTAGCAAGATGTATCAGGACTTGAAGTTACAGTTCTGGTGGAAAGGGATGAAGAACGATATAGCGAAATTCGTGAGCAGATGCATGACCTGTCAGAGAATCAAAGCGGAACATAAACATCCAGCAGGAAGATTGGAACCGTTGGAGATTCCTGAATGGAAATGGGAACACATTACGATGGATTTTGTAGTGGGACTCCCAAAAACCCGAGAAGGTTATGATGCCATTTGGGTTATTGTGGACAGACTGACCAAGACGGCACGGTTTATAGCTGTCAAGATGACTTTTTCGTTGGAAAAGTTTGCTCAGTTATATGTAACTCATGTCGTCAGATTACATGGAGTACCAAAATCCATTGTTTCAGATCGAGATGCACGATTCACTTCAAATTTCTGGAAGTGTATGCAAGAGGCCATGGGTACTGAATTGAGACTCAGTATGGCATTTCATCCGCAAACAGACGGACAATTCAGACGTTAGAGGACATGCTTCGAGCTTGTGTAATGGATTTTGCGGGAAATTGGAACGAGAAGTTATCATTAATTGAATTCTCGTACAACAATAGTTACCAAGCTTCTATAGGCATGGCACCTTATGAGGCTTTGTATGGACGGAAATGCAGATCACCATTACACTGGTATGATTTACGAGAGAAGCAGTTGCATAAGATGGATTTTATACAAGAGACTTCGGATGCAGTTGCTAGAATTCAGCGTCAAATGAAAATTGCGCAAAGCCGACAAAAGAGTTATGCGAACAAGAGGCGGAGATCCTTGGAGTTTGATGAAGGAAACTTCGTGTTTCTCAAGGTATCGCCTATGAAGGAGATTATGCGTTTCAGTAAGAAGGGGAAACTGAGTCCAAGGTATATTGGGCCTTACGAAATTATCGAACGCATTGGCAAGGTCGCTTACAGATTAGCGTTACCTCCAGAATTGTCGGCAGTGCATAATGTATTTCATGTGTCGATGCTGAGAAAGTATATACCAGATTCGTCCCATGTGTTGAAGCATGAGCCTATTCAAATCCATGAGGATTTGACATATGAGGAACAACCTATTCGAGTACTGGCTCGTGAAGAGAAAGTACTGAGGAATAAGACAATCCCACTAGTGAAGATTTTGTGGAAAAATCACAACATTGAAGAAGCTACGTGGGAACGAGAAGACGAGATGAGGAGTTTATACCCCCACTTGTTCTAATTTTCGAGGACGAAAATTTTATAAGGAGGGGTGAATGTGACAACTAGGAAATTCAGGCAATTCTCGGAAGAAAATGTACAAATGTATGTATATAACAATTTGTACTATTTAAACAGTGAAATAAATGTATTTATATTGTTCAGAATATATTAAAATGTTCTAACAATACTGACGAGTAAGAATTCAGTGTTTGAAAAATTCACTGAGTTGAAACGGGTGAAACGGTGCCAAAAACGGCATTGAAAAACCTAACCGGGACAATAAAAGACGGAAAACTTTCGGGATTAATTTTGATCAAACGGAAGTAGTTTAAATTGATCCGACTACACAGGAGACCTCAGGAACACGCCGGGACGATTTCAAGAAAATTTCGGCTTGAACCGGTATCGGTCAAAAAGTAGTCGAATTAATGTGAAAGTCAAAGTCAACATATGCTTTAGCATTTATGACATCATAAATCCATTTAATAAATGGAAGGAAAATGGTGGTTGGTAGCATTAATGGCCATGATCGAGTTGCCTTTTTGATCTAAAGGCCAAGATTTGGCCAAAATTTTACCATTTTCATTTTTGTAAAATATGGAAAGAATTAGGTTGAAATGTGGTGAGTTTTGATTGGTGGAAAGCCAAATTAATTGGCCTTTTGGTTGGTTAAGTCGGCAACTTTAGGAAATAAAGTGGCCAAAACACATTTCAAGCCAAAAACCATAACAAAAAAATTTTCTAAGTCATTTTCATGGTGGAGCCGTGAGTAACCCAAGAGGAGCCAAGTTATTTCTTCAATCTTTCTTCACAAAATTGGTGTCAAACATTTCATTGAAGCCTAAGGAAGCAAGTGAATAAGGTAACTCTCTTTGGATGGAATTTTTTCTTGATTTTTCTTCAAGGAATCCGTGAGATGAATAGTGGAAAAGATGGAAAAAGTTTTGGTTGTTTTCATTGATTTGGTGCTTGGGTTTTGTTAAGGGTGTAATTAGGAAGAAAACCATGTATTTGGTTTAAAGAAAAACCAAATTTTGGTTGGTTTTCCAAGGGTAAAACCGTGGGTTACCAAGAGTAATCAATGGAGAATTTGTTGTGTTTAATTGTTAACATGCTTTAAATTACATTTGGTTAAGTATAAAGCATGATTTGCATTATGGAAAGCTTGAAAAAAAATTTGGTGTGAACTACCCTAAAAGGCCGTGGGTTATTTAGGGTTTGGTGGAAAAAAATTTTGCATGGTTTTGTTGATGTTTGGATGAATTAAATCATGGATTTTATAATGAAAATGTTGGAATTGTGATTGAAAGCAAGAAAAGAAAATTTGGCGTATGTTTCTCTAAATGTGGCCGTGGGTTATATGAGGTTAAAAACCCTAGGAATTGTGTTGAAAAATGCATTAGAATTGGCGTGAAAATGTGCTAAAAAAATGACATTGAAATTGCCTAAAAGTTGGTGGAAATTTTGAGAAGTTTTGGTTAGGTTTTGATTGTAAAAACCGAGACCAAAACTAAGGGCAAAATTGAAAAAATTTTTGTGTAATGTGGTTCAAAATGTGAATTTGGAATTTTGTGAGCTTTTATGTAAAAGTTTGGAAAACATTTACATAAAATAGGCTTGTGGTATAGTACGTGGCAGGTACATATGGTTTGAGGCGTACCTAACGCCGGTAGCCTTAAAATTACGCTGAAATGCTGACGAAATTTCGAAAACGGCATTCGGGGTAAAAGGGAAATTAAAAAAATAAAAGTTTGGGGTCAGGTCGGAAACCCGAGTCCCTAACAGAAAATTGAATAAGGGAACCTAAGGGGTGGTTCATGAATAGTAACCCACCCCCTTGAAAATGTAAAACGTGAGTGAAACTGAAAAACCGACCCCGAGGGGGGGGCGTTTTTGGAAACGAAATAAAGGTCCGAGTCAGGAACAGAAAATCCGAACCTCGGAGACCTAGATCGGGAATGTCTAGATGAACGTTTTAAATACTAGTGAAACGTCCATTTGAGGCTCCGAAACGATAGAAAATCACTAAACCGACGTAAGGGTCGGAATAGTGCTTCCCGAGGGTCGGGAAAGTGAAAAATGGAAATAAAATAGAAATGAACCCGGTAATGATTAGAAAAGAGTCAGAAAAGTTCCTGAGAGCCAAAAATGCAGTCTGGATCGAGAAAATTCCGTCAGGGGCAAAATTGCAATTTTGCCAAAATATAGGGGCAAAATCGTAATTTTGTAAAAGTTGAGAAAAATGGGGAAAATGATAAATAAAGCCTAAAAAGTTATAAATAGGTTTTATTTAAGCTTTTTAATGAAAAATAAAAGCTATAAATGGAAATAAAATTAACAGACAAAGTTTTGTCTGTAGGATCCAAAAAATCGACCTACGAGGAGGGCGATCAAAGATCCAAGAGAGAAAGAGGGAAAAGACTGATAAGGTAAGTTCAGACATTTACCTGTTTGCAACATATAGCATTATTGTTGCTAACCTTGATGTACTAACTATAAGTTAGGTACATATGTGCTGCGGGCACTATTATAGAGTAGAGAGAGAGACGTGATGTGCTACGGGCACTATTGAGAATGGGCACATTGTTAATTATGCTTCGGGCACTAGAACGAGGTTAATGAAGCTCACTCCCCTAAAATTAAAATGTGAACCATTCCTAACCACGGGACAATGTGAAGTCACCGGGTTAGAATTTTAAAAAGTCGGTAATGAAACCACTTTCTGGCGTACCAGCCTTCCGTACAGGGAGGTACTTTTGCCTTCGGGGCTATGAGATTAAGGCTGTGGAGGTCTGCACTGATGTACCGCTCTCAGTCATGTACAATTTTGCCTTCGGGGCTATGAGATTAAGGCTGTGGAGGTCAGCACTAATGCACCGCTCCCAGTCATGCGCACTTAAATGGTACTGCCAACCTGAGCTCAAAACGAGAACATAAGCAAAGATAATTACCTAAAACTGAAACTATGCCATAATTGAGCATAAGATAGTTTAGTGAGAGTACTAATATCGCGGTAGATGTACTGTGGTGACACTGTGTTGTGGTCAAAGTTACTATTCATATATGAATAGTGGTCAAAGTTACTATTTACCTATGAATAGTGGTCAACGGTACTATTTATGATGAATAGTACTATTCATAGAAATTTTATTTCTTGCATGTTTGAACTTATTGAGCCTGTAGCTCACCATTTTTGCTTATGTTGCAGGTAAGCGACCAGCTCAGTAGCTTGTTTGACTGGATGGCGGACGGGATAGCGTGTGTCAAATCGGATAACTGAGCGAGGGATATGGTCCTGCCAGAGTCTTTCCGCTGAGCAACAAAAAGGGAAGGGAAAAAAAAGAAACAGTCTTTTGCAATATTATATATTTTATGAAAGTACTGTAATATGTAAATTACTTTGTACTTGCCAACAAAGTAAATGGTGGGAAATGTTTTACATGAGGTTTTAAAAAAAAAAAAATTTCCCCCAAAAACGTCATGATTTACTGAGAGAGAGATTAGCCGGCGACCCATGAGAGTACAATCTATCGCAGTTAGCGATAAAGCTCAACTGTAGTAGTATTGTATGATCTCTACGAGGGGCGGGCCGCCACAAAGTATTTCTGGCAAGGTAACCTTCAAAAACTCAGTTTTTCTTGCTTCTTTTTGGCTGAAAAATAGTGGCTGAAATAGTGGGTTTGTTGATGAAAAAGTTTGAGTTTTATGTTGTTGTTTATGTATTAGAGTATGGTTATGATTGAAACAAGTTTTGGTGACGAATTTGATGAGTTTGGAATGCAAGAACTTGAATTTTTCCTAGGTTTTCTTAGTGCAAAATTGTGGCATGTACATAAGGCTAAGGGTGAAAAAAACTGTTTGGTTATGGTTGATTTGGTGTGAATTGGTTTAAAATGAAATCTATGTAAGTTGAAATTGTAAACAAAATTTTTGGTTGAATTTTTCAAAGAAAAATCCGAGTGTATGTGATTAGGGTTTAGTGGAAAACTTTGAATGTGAATTGGAGTTTTGAATGTCAAAACATGTTGTGATGTATAAGAACGGTTTTATGGTGTAATTGGAAACTTAGAAAAAAATTTGGTGTATGTTGTTCATGGTGAGGCCGTGGGGTAAGTTAGAGAACTTAAGAAAGTTTATGTGCAAATGTGTTGTGTGCAATGGTTTTAAAGTATGGAAATTTGTATAAGTTTCATTTGAAAACTTGTATGTGAAAGACTAAAAAGGAATAAGTGCTAGAGAAACCTGATTATGCTAAAATCCTATAGGTTAAACCTAAGGTTGTTAAGGGTTGGTAATGGGATCAAAATTGTTGGTTAACCTATATGTTGAAACCATGGGGTTAGAATGAAAAATAAGGCTAAGTGTGATGCATATTGGTATTGAAAACTTACCTTAAAAATTTTTACCTTCAATATGTGGAAGGTGGTATTAAAATTCAAGTTTTGGTCAATGAATGTTATGTTGAAATTTTTGTGCAAAAAGTTAGCACTTTTGCATAAAAATTAGGCCTCTGGTATAATACTTGGTAGATTAGTTAAGATACATGGTTTCGAGGCATTTCCTAAACGCCGGAAGCCTTAAACTTCAGCAAAAATACTGCCGAAATTTTTAAGACCACACGAGGAGTATTTTAGGAAACGAGGGGTAAATTAGAGTTAGGAAAGAAAGCCCGAGCCACCTCGGTGACCTAGACCAAGGGAAGGGGGAAGGATGAACGTTTTGAGAATTAGTAAAATGTCCATCCAGAGCCCAGAAACGATAGAAAAACAAGAAAATGACCCCTAGGTCAGAATAGTGACACCCGAGGGATGGGTGATAAAAAGTTAGCAATTTTGTAATAATTAGGGCTGAAAAAAATTTACCAAAGCTTAGGAAAAATTAATTTAAGATTTCTAAGTTCAGAAAATTCCGTTAGAACGGTAAAATAAACTAGTTACAGCCCAAGGACCCGATAGGGGCAAAATGGTCATTTTGACAAAAAAAATGTCCAAATTGATCAAAACGAACCATTAAAACCCTAGAACCATAGAATTGAACATTTAGAAGTCAAAATCAAGTCTAGGGTCGAAGAAAATCAAGGTTTACAATGAAAACCCGCTAGGGCCAGAAAAGTCAAAGTTACTATTCATGACCCCCAACAAAAATTTACGAAAGGAGTCATTAGGACCTGAAATGATCCAATACAACTAGAATTAAGATTTTTAAGGCCAAAAATACAGTTTAAGAGGGGAAACCGCAGGTAGTGGTAAAATGGTAATTTTACCCAAAAATTTTAGAAAAAGCATAAAATGAAATATTAAAGTGCAAAAATGTGGATTAGGGTACGAAAAGTAAATTTTAGATATTTTATGAAATTTAAATATCTAAAATGTCAGTATGAATAACCCCGTTGTATATCTCAGTTATAGGAACTCTACGGATAGGCGACAAGAGACCGTTGGTGGAAGTTTGGTGGAAGTCTAGGCGAGGATGTCAACAAATTTTCTATAAGTTTAGACATTTTATTGTCTGCAACATGAACATTTATAGTATTTTTAAATATTTTAAATTATAGAATGTATAGTTATAATATTTAATGCATGACACACTAAATCAGTGTAGAACGCACTAAGAGTAATAATTGAAACTATTACCAAGTAAAAATAAGACATGTAATATAAGGGTTCGGATCTAGTGATATTGAAAATGTCACAGGACTAGAACTGTATGAAAGAAGGTAATAACACCATCTATTGGCGTACTAGCCTTCTGACCTACAGGAAGGTTTCCTAAGTTGTTTTAGACTGTAGAGGAGTGGCCAGTAGGTCGCACCCCAGCGTCCCTCTCAGTCAAGTGCGCAAAATGGTACAACCAACATCGGGGCCCAAAACCAGAACCTAAAATAAGATAACGACCTAAAATTTAAATTGTTCTCATAACCAAGCATGATCTAGCATAATATGTTTTATAGTATAGGTGAAACTAACATGTCTTAGATAGGTTAGGTCGCTATTCCCTTTGACTCAGTATGGTTTATATTATTGACTGTTATGTTTGAACTTACTGAGCCCGTCGCTCACCAAGTTGTTCATGTTGTAGGTAAAAAGCCGGTACACCATTTGATGCCTGATGGATGCCGAGATGGAGATGCATGAGCCAGAGGACTGAGCGAGGGAAATGGTCTAACTACATAACTTCCCTTGAGTAGCATTATGCAAAGTTTTAAAGTATTGTAATATAATGTAAAATAAGTTTGTATTATGTACAACATCTACTATAGTACTTGTAACATGGTATTATGACCTTTTATATTGCCAGTTAAAATTTTACAAAAATATATATATATTAAACGGTAAGAGTTTTATCAAGTCAGAAAGAAAGTTAAAAAAAAATCTAGGATTTGACGACTTATAAGAAGACAGATTATTACAGCTGACCTTAAAGTTGACTGTAATAACTCTGGAAAATCCCTACGTAAAGAGGGCCGTCACATTTGGTATTAGAGCACGGTTGACCATATCCTACCTGGCATCATGAATGTTTATTCATTTGAAATTAAACATTTTGTAGGGAACAAGATGACTAGACCCCCTATATGCGCCCGCGACCATATAGTACTAGAGGGCCATCCCCGAATATGGACCAGGCCTATCATTAGGCCATCTCTAGTCCATCGGACAGTGATGAGATCTCCCGTACCCGAGAGGCTTGCTCCATGGGTAGTTGCACTGACCACCCCTAGAGCTCCGATTCTGCCACTAGTACCTCCACCAGTAGTAGTGATTGACATACCAGTGGTAGGTGGACGTCATCCGATAGGGACAAGGGTTTTCGCACGAGCTGTACATGCATTTAAAGCTAGTCAGCCTTCGTATTTCAAGGGAAGTCCACAGTCTATGAGAGTGTAGGATTGGCTCTATGAGATAGAGATGATACTGTGAGCATGTGATATTGATGAAGACCATTAGATGATGCTAGCAGTGAGTAAATTCCAGGGAAAAGCTAGGATTTACTGGGATTACAGCGATCATGATGAGCTGTTAGGGCTCAACTGGGCCGACTTTCGACAGGATATGGTAGCTCAGTTTGATCGGATCAGTCCAGTTGCTTCTCCCACCGTGCAAAGACCTAAAGGGAGTACTCCACCGTCTCACATGCCCCGCCTTGCTGAGATTAGAGAGTTTATCTGTCGAGCACATATATTACAGATGACATCTGGAGACACCATATTCATATTTTCCAGGAGGTTTGAGAAGAATATATTGGAGAGATGTCCTATACTTAATGTCACAACAGAGGAGTTTTATGAGCTGTTCTAGAGAGGACTTCTTATAGAGATCAGATAGAGGGTAAACTTGCTGCACGCCGATACAGTTCGGGAGTTCATGGAGATGGCTATTGAGGCTAAAGAAAAGCTGTTAGAAGAGCGCATCGATAGAATGATGAGTGAGAAAGGACGATGGGAACGTTTACTAGAGCGTCTGTTTGGACCAAGGTCGATGACGAATGATCATGAGGTAGGTCCTTCACAGAGACGTGAGGAGGGTAGTGTGGAGCAAGGAACCCCGTCTGGAGAAAGGAACGTTTCGGATGAGAATGAAGAAGATCCAGAGGAGTTCCCTACTGATTAGAGTGAATAAGGAAAGGATGTGTGATAGATATATATGTATATGTATATATGTTTATATGTGACTTCATGATAACATGTAAAGTAATGACTTATGTATGTAAATAATTATGCATGATATGTAAAGACATGAATGAATGAAATATGGCAATGATGATCTGACTTTTGTTTCACATTGCTTCATATGAGATTTCACAAATTTGTTGAAATTATTTTAATACGTTGTGAAAAAGAATTTTAATAATCGACTTTTATGTTATTTGGGATAAGAAGATACAATATGAATACTCCAAGAGGAAGACATATTCCCCAACCTGACCCAATGGAAGAGATACGAACACTTCTGGAACTGCAAAGGAAAGAAAACGCAGAATTACTGCAAGGACCGCCCCATTCCTGTAACTTGATTTTCATTTAATGAGAAATTGAGGGATGATTTGATGCATTTTAGTGTAATTTTTAAAGTACACGGTCTTGGACACGGATGTGTAAGTGGTCATGTACCAATCGAACTGTGTACATGTGTGTAGCAATATAAGTATACATGGCCGTGTAGTAGAACATGGTCAGGTACACGACCGTGTAAGAGGTCGTGTACTGCTCAGGTTAATGACTATGTAAGAGGCCGTGTACCACCCGAGTTAATGAACGTGTAAAAGGCCATGTTTTGAAACAGGGCCGTGTTGAATAATTTCAACTAGTACACGCCCATGTCCGGTGTATACACGCTTGTGTTGCCTTATACACGCCCATGTTAGAGGCCGTGTTGAAGGCCATGTAATGGGCAGAAAGCTATTACACAAACCCTCAAAATGCATGAAACCTAATTACTATGAGTAATTAAGTTGGAAAGAAATACAGTATATCTTCCAGTTGAATAGATTAAACAGATACAATTGTTAGGAAATGCCCTAAATATTAGAGACATTTTGATGTATTCATTTTGAATTGAATAATAAAATTATACATAGAGGTAATTCATTACATTGCTATCTGTCCTCGTCTTATTTACATGTTAAAGTAAATGTAAGCAAATATGGCTCACTGACTGCTTGTGTTAAAACTGTTAGAACGTTGCATGCAATGGATTTTTGTATGCGAGAAGACAATGTTCTAAAGTTAGCAGTCTAAACTATGGTCTGTAGTCTATGGGGTTAGACCGAGCATCTAACTCATATTAAGACTATTATGTTATCTAAAGCCTTGGAGGGGAAGTTTGTCTTGACTGTCTGGAGCTGGACTCCCAAGTAGAGACATAGATATATTGCTTGGAGGTGACATATTAGACCGGGACTAAAGCATGATTAATCTACGTAGTCCGCTATGAGTGGATCAATATGCTTTTGACGTTCATTGTGCAATAACCTTAATCCTGAGTAAATGAACTACTTCATGTATATGACTTGTGTACTTTGATGTTCCAATGGCTAAAGCGTCTCAGAGGTAGTAAGCTTATAGACTGGTTCGTTGGGTGCATGACTTGTATACGATGAAGGGTTTGTTTGCAGATATCGGAATCATAGCTCTGAGGAGTTAAAGGTATCCTCTTAAAGGCATTATACTGAATGTGAAAATGGACAAGGCCTTGGGTCGTCTGCTGGGCGGATGACTTCTTATTCACATATGGTGAATAATCATTTTCCTAATTCGGTAGTATAATCGAACTTTAAGATAGCCTGATCAGTAGGATTAAACGGACTTCGACCTAAGGCTGATCATGGATATCATATGAGGGTTTTGCATATATGACAAGGTCATTGGATAGTAGCTCGTCATAGGCTTACGTAATACGGTATATAATTGGGAGTTCAGTTTCAGGTTTATAGTGGTGTGACTCTGAAACTAGTGATCATATGATTGAGTTGTTCGGTAAAGAATGATGATCATATGGATTTGCAGGAGCCCGATTATATATGTCCAATCAATCCCTCTACTAGCTCCACATAATTCCTTAACGTTTGGCAAATTGATTTGTGTATGCTATTGGCTGGTTTATCATGCATGGATGGTGATGACACAGGATTAGGATGGTAGACAAGATTTTCTCCGGTTGGATTCAGATTTTGTTTTGGATAATAGAGTACACAATTATTCGAACTCCAAATAAAGTTGCCATTATTTTATTTGAGATTGGATTGGAGTTGTAGAAAATTATCCATCAGAACAAGAATTTGAAACACAACCGTTTTGTGGAATTTGAAATTTGAAATTTGAAATTTGAATTTTGAAATTTGAATTTTGAAATTTGAATTTGAAATTTGAATTTGAAATTCGAATTTGAAATTTGAATTTGAAATTTAAATTTGAAATTTGAAATTTGAATTTGAAATTCAAATTTGAGATTTGAAATTCATATTTTAAATCACAGTCCAAGTAGGATTCGAATTTGTTGTGGAAAATCCACAGGTTTGAAATTCGAATTTGAGTTGGATTTGGAGAGGATAATCTTGTTGGAATCCTACTTGAATTTTGAATCCAAATCCCAACAAACTATGGACGAAATTTTTGAGGATAATCCTCAATGGAATTTCGGTTTTTGTGGATAAGGTTCAAGGGAAGATTCAAGTTTCAATCCTAGTTGAATTTGGATTCTCTCCTTCCCTGAAAAGTGGCCGAAATTATGGAGGAAATCTCCTAGGAAAATTCGGTTATTTTGGATAAGGTTGAGATAAGATTCAAGCTTGAAAATCCTAGTAGAATTTTGACTCTCCCTTATCCTAAATGTGGCCGAATTTTTGGAGGAAAAATCTCCTAGGAAATTTCGGATTTTTTTGGTTAAAAAAAGGGAGATAAAATTCTAGTTAAAATCTTGTTTAGATTTGGATTGGATTTATCCTAAATAAACAGAATTTTATTGTTGGGATTTTCCCATGGAAAATTCAGGTTTTATGGATATGGATAAGGGAGAATATCTTTTCCTAATCCAATTCGAATTCAGAGAATCACCTCATGCAGGTCTATAAATAGAGGTCCTGCCACTCCAGCTCTCTCAGACCACAGACTCTCAGGTAAGCAGGCTTATTGTTGCACAGCTCATCGTGACAATAAAGTTCTTTAGAGATCTGGGTGGTCGGAAGAAGACTAGCAGTGCTAGCATACCGATCGAGGTTCAAAGTGCCCATACACTCAGCCATTCGGGAATTAGAGAATAGTAGAGAAGGATAGTTGGTTGAAGCCTCCGGTCATTCTCCTCCTGCAAGATTGGCATCCTTGAGGTATGAGTTTTAATTGTTGTTGGTTTATTGTATATGGCATCATAAGATATTTAACGATCTAAAAATTTTTATTGTTCCGCTGCGCCACTCTGATACGTATTTACCGATTTATTTTCCTACAATTGGTATCAGAGCCATCTCATGACTATGCCATGTACATAAATTAGACAATTACTTAGTCTTTTTATTTATGTATGGATTTGATATTTAGAGAGTGGCATTCTAGGATTCCTTTATGTTGTTATCATGGATTATGTATAAAGTATGTGGTTATTTTAAATTTTTTTTTGAATTATTATAAGCATGCTTGTTCATACCGGTTATGGTTCCTTAGAATTTAGAAAAATTGTATCTAAGAATTTTTTATGTAACCATGGGAGCAGTTCATAACACTGTAATTTTCCCATGGATTTTAATTTTGTCTCTTAGAATTTTTATGGTTAGAATTTTTGTACACCGGAAACGGTTTAGGAAATTTTATGTAATTATTCTTGGAGGAGATTGAAGATTGAAGACCGTAATTTATTTTTTCCCAAAAGTTAAATTTGATTTAAAGGTTGAAATTTTGATTGTGTGGAAAATTTCAATTTAATCAGGATTCAAATTAATTTTTGGAGATCCTAATAGGTAAATTGGAATATGGCATGAAAATCTAGACACGACCCCTCGGGATAGGCCGACGGGCCTTGGTGGGGCAGCAGCCCCTGTCCTCGGGCAGGATGGGGCTGCGGTAGCCCCTGTGTAGGCCAACACCACCAACGGCCGCAGGCTTGGCCTGCAGCCAAGGGTGGCCGTGGCCTGCCCAAGGCTGGCCGCAGCCTGGGCGTGCAGCCTCTGGCTGCAGGCGCTGCCTGCAACCTGCCGGCTGCTGCACCCAGCCTGGGCATACAGCCTGGCGCTGCAGGCTTGGCCTGCAGTCCAGCAAGGCTGCACATAGGGGGCAGCCGTGGGCTGCCAGCCCCTTTGGGGCTGGTGGTTGCCCACGGCGGCTGCCGCTTCGGGGGCGGCGGTGCGATGGTCCAAAAATCAGAAAATTTTGATTTTTAAATTTGGGATTTAATTTTAAATCATGTTTAAAAATATGTAATTGAAAATTTGAAATTTTTGAAATTACATATTATTACACATGATGTTTAAAATTGTTTAAAATTTAAATTTGAAATTTAAATTTGAAATTCGAATTTTGAATTTGAATTTGAAATTTAAATTTTTGGAGATTTAAATTTTAAATGATTCTTGGGATGAGAAATAGATGGAGAGGCAACATAAAGATTGATACAAGAAGACGTAACGAAATTTAAGACCCAAGAATGCTTTAGATGGAATTTTGTAATCTTTATTTTCTTTGCTCTAGGATGGAACCATGGCTTGGTTATTCTGTCAATTATTTTTTCTGTGATATGTCATGGATGTATAAATATGTATTGATGGATGTTTTGTATGCATATTTGATAACATGTCATATAGGATAGGTGAGTGCCGCTCATACTATATTGATCATACGTAATTTGTCAAAACTTGCATGTTTTTCAAAATATTGAGTGGGAGAGGGTTTCAAACAAAACCCACGGCCTCCATTGTTGATCCATATGTGAAAGCATGGTAACGCCTCGCGTCAGTTCTGCCCTGACCACATCCCTCGGTAGGTGTTTACCGCTGCCGGTATGCTAGATTGGATCTCCTATGTGGAAAACGTGTTCGGGTACGATCCTATTCATGACCACCCCTCGGTGGCTTGGTAGGACGTGGATCGGGCTACGTAAACAATGGTTATACACTCAAGACTCGTTTAGTTATTAACCTTCCCTAGAAGCTCTGTTAACTAAACTGGTGGCCAAATAAGCGGTTATTAATATATGTCTTAACCTTGGAGGATTTAAGACAACATATATTAATTGGATGGGGTCCATGTTCTGGCTATTTGTTTTCATGACCACCCCTCGGTGGCTTGGGGCAATAGGTGTTGAGAATTACCATTGCAATGCTACATGTTTTTCAAGTTTCTTGTAGGAACATACTTGTATGTTTTATTTGCTAAATTATCTGTATATTTGCTTGGGCTTTGTAATGATGTCTAGTATAATTTTATTTCAGTTCAAAATGTCACCGACACCCCTCATTTCAATACTTACTGAGAATAAACTGAATGGCGACAATTATAAAGATTGGAAAAGAAATCTATTAATAGTTCTCAGCTGTGAGAGACATAAGTTCGTACTGGACGAACCATGCCCACTTGGGCCTAAACCTGACACACCACTTGAGGAGGTCCCGGTTGCCTATAATCGTTGGAGAGAATCCAATGAGATAGCTCGATGCTACATCCTTGCTAGCATGACGAGTGCTTTACAAAAGCAACATGAGACTTATCAAGTTGCTGGGGAGATCATGGAAAATCTGGAGGACATGTTCGGAGGCCAAGAAAAATTGGCTCGACAGTCCGCTATCACCAGCATTATGAACTCTAAGCAAAAGGCGGGTACTCCGGTGAAGGACCATATGATCACTCTAATGGGATTCTTCGCTGAGGCTGCCGAGAATGGTACTGAGTTGGACTACAACACCCAGATCGAGATGGTGTTCAAGACTCTGTCTAAAGATTTTGTGGGGTTTAAGGCCGCATACAATCTAGCGACAAAGGAGTTAGGACTAACCGAGCTCATGAAGCAACTACAGGCTTATGAGCGGATGATCAGGGATGAGGATGTGGTCCGACCTAAAGGTGAGGCCAATTTGGCGGAATCTTCCAATCCCTCACGGAAGAGGAAGAGGCCAAATAAGAAGCAAGTGGCTTCTAGTTCTTCTAATCCTCCTGTCTCGGACGGGAAGAAGAAAAAGAAGAACAAGAAGCCAAAAGACCCTAAAAAGTCCAAATGCTTCCGTTGTGGGAAGGTAGGTCACTTCAAGAAGGCTTACCGGGAATTCCTAGCCGCTAAGGGCAAGGAAGGTAAGGAACTTCATTACTTGGAAGCGTGTTTGGTGGAAGAATCGAAAGACACTTGGGTCATTGATTCGGGCGCCACTAATCATGTTTGTGTTTCTATGCAGGGGTTCGTGGAAACGAGAAGTCTACATGATAGGAGCCTCTCGTTGCGGACTGGAGATGGTAGCTTTGTGGTAGCTGAAGCAGTGGGAGATGTTTACCTTTATTTTGATCAATTTAGGTTTATTTTATTGAAAGACTGTTTTTATGTTCCTAATTTTAGGAGGAACCTTATATCGGTAGCTTGTTTAATAAAGGATTCTTATTCAGTTTCTTTTAGTAAAAGAGTTGATATTCATAGAAATAAGTCTTTTATCTGTTCTGGATGGATGGATGGAAACCTATATTTGATCAAACCAAAGATGTACTCACTGCTTGACACTGAATTAATTGATAACTCTAAAAGGTTGAAAGTTTGTCACTCTAACAAGGCGTATCTTTGGCATTTAAGACTTGGTCATATTAATCAGGATAGGATTCAAAGATTGGTTAAAAACGGTCCTCTAGAATCTCTGAAGGAGGTACGACTTCCCCAATGTGAGTCTTGTCTAGAGGGTAAAATGACTAAGAGGTCTTTAAGAGCTAAGGGTACAAGGGCTCAAGAGCTCTTAGAAATTGTGCACACTGACGTATGTGGCCCCATGAACGTCACAGCACGAGGAGGGTTCGAGTATTATGTCTCTTTCATAGATGATTACTCGAGGTATGGATATGTGTATCTGATGCACCGCAAGAGTGAAACCTTTGACAAGTTCAAAGAGTATCGTGCGGAAGTGGAAAAGCAATTGGATAAATCCATAAAGACACTTCGATCTGATCGAGGTGGTGAATATCTCTCCGATGAATTTCTAGGACATCTTGTAGAGAACGGGATTTTATCCCAATTGACTGCACCTGGTACTCCACAATAGAATGGTGTAGCCGAAAGGAGAAACAGGATCTTATTGGATATGGTACGGTCCATGATGAGTTATTCAACGCTGCCGTTATCATTTTGGGATATGCTTTACCAACGGCGTGCTATATTCTGAACCAGGTTCCGAGCAAATCAATTCCCAGAACTCCGTATGAATTGTGGCGTGGCAGGAAGCCCTCCCTTGGAAATATGAGAATATGGGGCTGCCCGACACATGTACTGGATGGGGATGCGAAAAAGTTGGAACCAAGATCAGAATTGTGCATGTTTGTAGGGTATCCAAAAGGAACTAAAGGAGGTCTGTTCTACAACCCGAAGGAACAAAAAGTCATTGTCTCAACCCATGCGACATTCTTGGAAGAAAGTCACATGAATGACTTTAAGCCTCGAAGCAAAGTGGTGCTAGAGGAGTTATCGGGTGAAAGAACTGCTCCACAGATTTCGATCTTGGACGCAAGTCCGAGTTCTAGTGAAAGACCTGCAGACGATCAACAATTTAGGGTGCCTCGTCGTAGTGGGAGGGTTTCTAAGAAACCTAACTTCTTCATGTATGATGCTGAGGTATACCAGGCCGAGGCTCATGAGCATGAGGATGATCCAGTCACTTATGATGAAGTCGTAAATAATGTTGATTCTAAATCTTGGAAACAGGCTATGAACAATGAGATGGATTCTATGAACTCTGACTCTGTTTGGGAACTTGTAGATTTGCCGGATGGGATAAAACCCATTGGATGCAAATGGGTCTACAAAAGAAAGAAGGATATGGAAGGGAGAGTGGAAACTTTCAAAGCTAGACTGGTTGCAAAGGGGTACACGCAAAAGGCTGGAATCGATTACGATGAAACCTTTTCGCCTGTTGCTATGCTGAAGTCTACCCGTATTCTTCTGTCCATTGCTGCGGCTCTCAATTACGAGATCTGGCAAATGGATGTCAAGACGGCATTCTTGAATGGCCATCTTGAAGAATGTATCTATATGATACAGCCCGAAGGGTTCATAGCGAAAGGCCAAGAAAGGAAAGTCTGCAAGTTGCTTAGATCCATTTATGGATTAAAGCAAGCATCCCGCTCATGGAACCAGAGGCTTGATCAAGCGATTAAGACATTTGGTTTTGAGCAGAACGTTGATGAACCTTGTGTTTATAAACGTATTAAGGATGGAAAAGTGGTCTTTCTGATACTCTATGTCGATGATATACTACTCATTGGGAATGATGTAGGGAACTTATCATCGGTCAAGCTTTGGTTACACCAACAGTTTGACATGAAGGACTTGGGAGAAGCTAATTATGTTCTAGGCATTCGTCTTTTCAGAGATCGAAAGAACAAAATGATAGCGTTATCCTAAGCTTCATACATAGATAAAATAATTGACAAATATGCAATGCAAGAGGCAAAGAAAGGCTCACAACCTTCTATTGCCGGTCTAACTCTTTCATTGGATGACTGTCCCAAGACATCGGAAGAAAGAGAGTGCATGAGTAAGGCCCTTATGCATCCACTGTGGGTAGCCTTATGTACGCTATGCTTTGCACTCGCCTAGACATATGTTTTGCAGTAGGTATGGTGAGTCGATATCAAGCAAATCCTGAAACCAAGCACTGGCAAGCTGTAAAGCATATACTCAAGTATCTTAAGAGAACGAGGGATTATATGCTGGTGTATTCTGGAGGGGACCTAACACCCGTAGGATACACGGACTCAGACTTCTAGACTTGTAAGGATTCAAGGAAATCGACATCTAGATCAGTGTTTTTACTCGGAGGAGGCGCCATTGTGTAGAGGAGCGTGAAGCAGGGCTGCACAGCTGACTCTACTATGGAGGCTGAGTATGTGGCTACAGCTGAGGCATCTAAAGAAGCGGTTTGGCTCCGCAAGTTCTTTAGAGACCTTGAGGTCATTCCGGGTGTTGACAAGCCTATCACACTTTACTGTGATAATACAGGGGCTATTGCCAACACAAGGGAATCTCGGCACCGCAAGAGGACCAAGCACATTGATCGGAGATATCACATTATTAGAGGACATGTGGAGACAGGACAAGGGGATGTATGTAAGATCGCGTCCGAGGACAACATCGCTGATACCTTTACTAAGACTTTGGTGGCTAGGAGCTTTGAAAGGCATGTAGAGGCGATAGGGATGCGTAACATGGCACATCTACTGGCTTAGGGCAAATGGGAGATTGTTAGTAAATGCCCTAAGTATTAGAGACATTTTGATGTATTCATTTTGAATTGGATAATAAAATTATACATAGAGGTTATTCATTACATTGCTATCTGTCCTCGTCTTATTTACATGTTAAAGTAAATGTAAGCAAATATGGCTCACTGACTGCTTGTGTTAAAACTGTTAGAACGTTGCATGCAATGGATTTTTCTATGCGAGAAGACAATGTTCTACAGTTAGCAGTCTAAACTATGGTCTGTAGTCTATGGGGTTAGACCGAGCATCTAACTCATGTTAAGACTATTATGTTGTCTAAAGCCTTGGAGGGGACGGTTTGTCTTGACTGTCTGGAGCTGGACTCCCAAGTAGAGATATAGATATGTTGCTTGGAGGTGACATATTAGACCGGGACTTAAGCGTGATTGATCTACGTAGTCCGCTATGAGTGGATCAATATGCTTTTGATGTTCATTGTGCAATAACCTTAATCCTGAGTAAATGAACTACTTGATGTATATGACTTGTGTACTTTGATGTTCCAATGGCTAAAGCGTCTCAGAGGTAGTAAGCTTATAGACCGGTTCGTTGGGTGCATGACTTGTATACGATGAAGGGTTTGTTTGCAGATATCGGAATCATAGCTCTGAGGAGTTAAAGGTATCCTCTTAAAGGCATTATACTGAATGTGAAAATGGATAAGGCCTTAGGTCGTCTGCTGGGCGGATGACTTCTTATTCACATATGGTGAATAATCATTTTCTTAATTCAGTAGTATAATGGAACTTTAAGATAGCCTGATCAGTAGGATTAAACGGACTTCGACCTAAGGCTGATCATGGATATCATATGAGGGTTTTGCATACATGACAAGGTCATTGGATAGTAGCTCGTCACAGGCTTACGTAATACGTTATATAATTGGGAGTTCAGTTTCAGGTTTATAGTGGTGTGACTCTGAAACTAGTGATCATATGATTAAGTTGTTCGGTAAAGACTGATGATCATATGGATTTGCGGGAGCCCGATTATATATGTCCAATCAGTCCCTCTACTAGCTCCAGATAATTCCTTAACGTTTGGCAAATTGATTTGTGTATGCTATTGGCTGGTTTATTATACATGGATGGTGATGACACAGGATTAGGATGGTAGACAAGATTTTCTCCGGTTGGATTCAGATTTTGTTTTGGATAATAGAGTACACAATTATTCGAACTCCAAATAAAGTTGCCATGATTTTATTTGAGATTGGATTGAAGTTGTAGAAAATTATCCATGAGAACAAGAATTTGAAACACAACCGTTTTGTGGAATTTGAAATTTGAATTTGAAATTTGAATTTGAAATTCGAATTAGAGATTTGAAATTCAAATTTTGAATCACAGTCCAAGTAGGATTCGAATTTGTTGTGGAAAATCCACAAGGTTTGAAATTCGAATTTGAGTTGGATTTGGAGAGGATAATCTTGTTAGAATCCTACTTGAATTTTGAATCCAAATCCCAACAAACTATGGACGAAATTTTTGAGGATAATCCTCAATGGAATTTCGGTTTTTGTGGATAAGGTTCAAGGGAAGATTCAAGTTTCAATCCTAGTTGAATTTGGATTCTCTCCTTCCCTGAAAAGTGGTCGAAATTATAGAGGAAATCTCCTAGGAAAATTCGGTTATTTTGGATAAGGTTGAGATAAGATTCAAGCTTGAAAATCCTAGTGGAATTTTGATTCTCCCTTATCCTAAATGTGGCCGAATTTTTGGAGGAAAAATCTCCTAGGAAATTTCAGATTTTTTGGTTAAAAAAAGGGAGATAAAATTCTAGTTAAAATCTTGTTTAGATTTGGATTGCATTTATCCTAAATAAACCGAATTTTATTGTTGGGATTTTCCCATGGAAAATTCAGATTTTATGGATATGGATAAGGGAGAATATCTTTTCCTAGTCCAATTCGAATTCAAAGAATCACCTCATACAGGTCTATAAATAGAGGTCCTGCCACTCCAGTTCTCTCAGACCACAGACTCTCAGGTGAGCAGGCTTATTGTTGCACAGCTCATCATGAGAATAAAGTTCGTGTATCCAACTAGCCTTCTCTACTATTCTCCAATTCCCGAATGGCTGAGTGTGTGGGCACTCTGAACCTCGATCGGTATGCTAGCACTGCTAGTCTTCTTCCGACCACCCAGATCTCTAAAGAACTTATTATCACGATGAGCTGTGCAACCATAAACCTGCTCACCTAAGAGTCTGTGGTCTGAGAGAACTGGAGTGGCAGGACCTCAATTTATAGACCTGTATGAGGTGATTCTCTGAATTTGAATTGGACTAGGAAAAGATATTCTCCCTTATCCATAACCATAAAAATCTGAATTTTCTATGGGAGATTCTCAACAATAAAATTCGGCCATTATGGATAAATCCAATCCAAATATAAACAAGATTTGAACTAGAATTTTATCTCCCCTTTTTCAGCCAAAAAATCTGAAATTCCTAGGAGAAAATCTCCTCATAAAATTCGGCCACTTTTAGGATAGGGGAGAATCAAAATTCCACTAGGATTTTCAAGCTTGAATCTTATCTCAACCTTATCCAAAATAACCGAATTTTCCTAGGAGATACACTCCAAATTTTCGGCCACTTTTCAGGGAGGAGAGAATCCAAATTCAACTGGGATTGAAACTTGAATTTTTCCCTATGAACCTTATCCACAAAAACCGAAATTCCATTGAGGATTATCCTCAAAATTTCGTCCACCTTTTGTTAGGATTTAGATTCAAAATTCAAGTAGGATTCTAACAAGATTATCCTCTCCAATTCCAACTCAAATTCGAATTTCAAACCTTCTGGATTTTCCACAACAAATTTGAATCCCACTTGGACTGTGATTCAAAATTTGAATTTCAAATTTCAAATTCGAATTTCAAATTCAAATTACAAATTTCAAATTTCAAATTTCAAATTCGAATTTCAAATTCAAATTTCAAATTCGAATTTCAAATTCAAATTTCAAATTCAAATTTCAAATTCAAAATTCAAAATTCAAATTTCAAAATTCAAATTTCAAAATCCACAAAACGGTTGTGTTTCAAATTCTTGTTCTCATGGATAATTTTCTACAACTCCAATCTAATCTCAAATAAAATCATGGCAACTTTATTTGGAGTTTGAATAATTGTGTACTCTATTATCCAAAACAAAATCTGAATCCAACCAGAGAGAATCTTGTCTACCATCCTAATCCTGTGTCATCACCATCCATGCATAATAAACTAGCCAATAGCATACACAAATCAATTTGCCAAACGTTAAGGAATTATGTGGAGCTAGTATAGGGACTGATTGGACATATATAATCAGGCTCCCGCAAATCCATATGATCATCATTCTTTTACCGAACAACTCGATCATATGATTACTAGTTTCAGAGTCACACTACTATAAACCTGAAACTGAACTCCCAATTATATACCGTATTACGTAAGCCTGTGACAAGCTATCGTCCAATGACCTTGTCATGTATGCAGAACCCTCATATGATATCCATGATCAGCCTTAGGCCAAAGTCCGTTTAATCCTACTGATCAGGCTATCTTAAAGTTCCATTATACTAACAAATAAAGAAAATGATTATTCACCATATGTGAATAAGAAGTCATCCGCCCAGCAGACGACCCAAGGCCTTGTTCATTTTCACATTCAGTATAATGCCTTTAAGAGGATTCCCTTAACTCCTCATTAAAGCTATGATTCCAATATCTGTAAACGAACCCTTCATCGTATACAAGTCATGCACCCAACGAACCGGTCTATAAGCTTACTACCTCTGAGACGCTTTAGCCATTGGAACATCAAAGTACACAAGTCATATACATGAAGCTGTCCTTTTACTCAGGATTAAGGTTACTGCATAATGAATGTCAAAAGCAGATTGGTCCACTCAAAGCGGACTTCGTAGATCAATCACGCTTTAGTCCCGGTCTAATATGTCACCACCAAGCAACATATCCATGTCTCTACTTGGGGGTCCAGCTCTAGACAGTGAAGACAAACCGTCCCCTCCAAGACTTTAGATAACATAATAGTCTTAACATGAGTTAGATGCTCGGTCTAACCCCATAGACTACAGACCATAGTTTAGACTGCTAACTTTAGAATATTGTCTTCTCGCATACAAAAATCCATTGCATGCAACGTTTTAACAGTTTAACACAAGCAATCAGGGAGCCATATTTGCATACATTTACTTTAACATGTAAATAAGACGAGGACAGATAGCAATGTAATGAATAACCTCTATATATAATTTTATTATCCAGTTCAAAATAAATACATCAAAATGTCTCTAACGCTTAGGGTATTTCCTAACAATCTCCCACTTGCCCTAAGCCAGCAGATGTGCCATGTTACGCATCCCCATCGCCTCTACGTGCCTCTCAAAGCTTCTAGCCACCAAAGTCATAGTAAAGGGATCGGCGATGTTGTCCTCGGACGTGATCTTACATACATCCACTTGACCTGTCTCCACGTGCCCTCTAATAATATGATATCTCCGATCAATGTGCTTGGTCCTCTTGTGGTGCCGAGATTCCCTTGACCTGTGTTGGCAATAGCCCCTGTATTGTCACAGTAAAGTGTGATAGGCTTGTCAACACTTGGAATGACCTCAAGGTCTCTAAAGAACTTGCAGAGCCAAACCGCTTCTTTAGATGCCTCAGCCGCAGCCACATACTCAACCTCCATAGTAGAGTCAACTGTGCAGCCCTGCTTCACGCTCCTCCACACAATGGCGCCTCCTTCGAGTAAAAACACTGATCCAGATGTCGATTTCCTCGAATCCTTACAAGTCTGGAAGTATGAGTCCGTGTATCCTACGGGTGTTAGGTCCCCTCCAGAATACACTAGCATATAATCCCTCGTTCTCTTAAGATACTTGAGTATATGCTTTACAGCTTGCCAGTGCTTGGTTCCAGGATTTGCTTGATATCGACTCACCATACCTACTGTAAAACATATATCCGGGCGAGTGCAAAGCATAGCGTACATAAGGCTACCCACAGCGGATGCATAAGGGACCTTACTCGTACGCTCTCTTTCTTCCGATGTCTTGGGACAGTTATCCAATGAAAGAGTTAGACTGGCAATAGAAGGTTGTGAGCCTTTCTTTGCCTCTTGCATTGCATATTTGTCAATTATTTTATCTATGTATAAAGCTTGGGATAACGCTATCATTTTATTCTTTCGATCTCTGAAGAGACGAATGCCTAGAACATAATTAGCATCTCCCAAGTCCTTCATGTCAAACTGTTGGTGTAACCAAAGCTTGACCGATGATAAGTTCCCTACATCATTCCCAATGAGTAGTATATCATCGACATAGAGTATCAGAAATACCACTTTTCCATCCTTAATACGTTTATAAACACAAGGTTCATCAACATTCTGCTCAAAACCAAATGTCTTAATCACTTGATCAAACCTCTGGTTCCATGAGCGGGATGCTTGCTTTAATCCATAAATGGATCTAAGCAACTTGCAGACTTTCCTTTCTTGGCCTTTCGCTACGAACCCTTTGGGCTGTATCATATAGATACATTCTTCAAGATGGCCATTCAAGAATGCCGTCTTGACATCCATTTGCCAGATCTCGTAATCGAGAGCCGCAGCAATGGACAGAAGAATACGGATAGACTTCAGCATAGCAACAGGAGAAAAGGTTTCATCGTAATCGATTCCAGCCTTTTACGTGTACCCCTTTGCAACTAGTCTAGCTTTGAAAGTTTCCGCTCTCCCTTCCGCATCCTTCTTTCTTTTGTAGACCCATTTGCATCTAATGGGTTTTATCCCATCCGGCAAATCTACAAGTTCCCAAACAGAGTTGGATTTCATAGAATCCATCTCATTGTTCATAGCCTGTTTCCAAGATTTAGAATCAACATCATTTATAGCTTCATCATAGGTGACCGGATCATCCTCATGCTCATGAGCCTCGGCTTGGTATACCTCAACATCATACATGAAGAAATTAGGTTTCTTCGAAACCCTCCCACTACGACGAGGCACCCTAAATTGTTGATCGTCTGCAGGTCTTTCATTGGAACTCAGACTTGCGTTCAAGACCGAAATCTGTGGAGCAGTTCTTTCACCCGATAACTCCTCTAGCACCACTTTGCTTCGAGGCTTAAAGTCATTCATGTGACTTTCCTCCAAGAATGTCGCATGGGTTTAGACAATGACCTTTTGTTCCTTCGGGTTATAGAACAGACCTCCTTTAGTTCCTTTTAGATACCCTACAAACATGCATAATTCTGATATTGGTTCCAAGTTCTTCGCATCCCCATCCAGTACATGCACCGGGCAGCCCCATATTCTCATATGTCCAAGGGAGGGCTTCCTGCCACGCCACAATTCATGCGGAGTTCTGGGAATTGATTTGCTTGGAACCTGGTTCGGAATATAGCACGCCGTTTGTAAAGTATATCCCCAAAATGATAATGGCAGTGTTGAATAACTCATCATGGACCGTACCATATCCAATAAGATCCTGTTTCTCCTTTCAGCTACACCACTCTGTCGTGGAGTACCAGGCGCAGTCAATTGGGATAATATCCCATTCTCTACAAGATGTCCTAGAAATTCATTGGAGAGGTATTTGCCACCTCGATCAGATCGAAGTGTCTTTATGGATCTATCCAATTGCTTTTCCACTTCCGCACGATATTCTTTGAACTTGTCAAAGGTTTCGCTTTTGCGGTGCATCAGATACACATATCCATACCTTGAGTAATCATCTATAAAAGAGACATAATACTCGAACCCTCCTCGTGCTGTGACGTTCATGGGGCCACATACGTCAGTGTGCACAATTTCTAAGAGCTCCTGAGCCCTTGTACCCTTAGCTCCAAAAGACCTCTTAGTCATTTTACCCTCTAGACAAGACTCACATTGGGGAAGTCGTACCTCCTCCAGAGATTCCAGAGGACCGTCTTTCACCAATCTTTGAATCCTATCCTGATTAATATGACCAAGTCTTAAATGCCAAAGATACGCCTTGTTAGAGTGAGAAACTTTCAACCTTTTAGAGTTATCAATTAATTCAGTGTCAAGCAGTGATTACATCTTTAGTTTGATCAAATATAGGTTTCCATCCATCCATCCAGAACAGATAAAAGACTTATTTCTACGAATATCAACTCTTTTACTAAAAGAAACTGAATAAGAATCCTTTATTAAACAAGCTACCGATATAAGGTTCCTCCTAAAATTAGGAACATAAAAATAGTCTTTTAATAAAATAAACCTAAATTAACCAAAATAAAGGTAAACATCTCCCACTGCCTCAGCCACAACAAAACTGCCGTCCCCAGTTCGCAACGAGAGGTTCCTATCATGTAGACTTCTCGTTTCCATGAACCCCTACATAGAAACACAAACATGATTAGTGGCGCTCGAATCAATGACCCAAGTGTCTTTCGATTCTTCCACCAAACACGCTTCTAAGTAAAGAAGTTCCTTACCTTCCTTGCCCTTGGCGGCTAGGATTTCCCGGCAAGCCTTCTTGAAGTCACCTACCTTCCCACAGCGGAAGCACTTGGAGTTTTTAGGGTCCCTGGGCTTCTTGTTCTTCTTCTTCTTCTTCCCATCCGAGATAGGAGGATTAAAAGAACTAGAAGCCGCTTGCTTCTGATTTGGCCTCTTCCTCTTCCATGAGGGTTTGGAAGATTCTGTCAAATTGGCCTCACCTTTGGGTTGGACAGCATCCCCATCCCTGATCATCCGCTCATAAGCTTGGAGTTGTTTCATGAGCTCGGTTAGTCCTAACTCCCTTGTCACTAGATTGTATACGGCCTTAAACCCCATAAAATCTTTAGACAGAGTTTTGAACACCATCTCGATCTGGGTGTTGTAGTCCAACTCAGCACCGTTTTCAGCAGCCTCAACGAAGAATCCCATTAGAGTGATCATATGGTCCTTCACTGGAGTACCCGCCTTCTGCTTAGAGTTCATAATACTGGTGATAACGGACTGTCGAGCCAATTTTTCTTGGCCTCCGAACATGTCCTCCAGATTTCCATGATCTCCTCAGCAATTTGATAAGTCTCATGCTGCTTTTGTAAAGCACTCGTCATGCTAGCAAGTATGTAGTATCGAGCTATATCATTGGATTCTCTCTAACGAGTATAGGCAACCGGGACCTCCTCAATCGGTGTGTCAGGTTTTGGCCCTGGTGGGCATGGTTTGTCCAGTACGAACTTGTGTCTCTCGCAGCTGAGAACTATTAACAGATTTCTTTTCCAATCCTTATAATTATCGCCATTCAATTTATTCTCAGTAAGTATTGAAGTGAGGGGTGTCGGTGACATTTTGAACTGAAATAAAATTATACTAGACATCATTACAAAGCCCAAGCAAATATACAGATAATTTAGCAAATAATACATATAAGTATGTTCCTACATGAAACTTAAAAAACATGTAGCATTGCAACGGTAATTCTCAGCACCTATTACCCCAAGCCACCGAGGGGTGGTCATGAAAACAAATAGCCGGAACATGGACCCCGTCCAATTAATATATGTTGCCTTAAATCCTCGAAGGTTAAGACATATATTAATAACCGCTTATTTGGCCACCAGTTTAGTTAACAGAGCTTCTAGGGAAGGTTAATAACTAAACGAGTCTTGAGTGTATAACCATTGTTTACGTAGCCCGATCCACGTCCTACCAAGCCACCGAGGGGTGATCATGAATAGGATCGTACCCGAACACGTTTTCCATATAGGAGATCCAATTTAGTATACCGGCGGCGGTAAACACCTACCGAGGGGTGTGGTCAGGGCAGAACTGACGCGAGCCGTTACCATGCTTTCACATATGGACCAACAATGGAGGCCGTGGGTTTTGTTTGAAACCCTCTCCCACTCAATATTTTGAAAAACATGCAAGTTTTGACAAATTATGTATGATCAATATAGTATGAGTGGCACTCACTTATCCTATATGACATGTTATCAAATATGCATATAAAACATCCATGACATATCACAGAAAAAATAATTGACAGAATAACCAAGCCATGGTTCCATCCTAGAACAAAGAAAATAAAGATTACAAAATTCCATCCAAAGCATTCTTTGGGTCTTGAATTCTGTTCTGTCTTCTTGTATCCATCTTTATGTAGCCTCTACATTTATTTCTCATCCCAAGAATTATTTAAAATTTAAATCTCCAAAAATTTAAATTTCAAATTCAAATTCCAAATTCGAATTTCAAATTTAAATTTCCAATTCAAATTTTAAACAATTTTAAACATCATGTGTAATAATATGTAATTTCAAAAATTTCAAATTTTCAATTACATATTTTTTAAACATGATTTAAAATTAAATTTCTAATTTAAAAATCAAAATTTTTTGATTTTTAGACCGTCGTACCGCCGCCTCCGAAGGCGACAGCCGCCGTGGGCAGCCACCAGCCCCAAAGGGGCTGGCAGCCCACGGCTGCCCCCTATGTGCAGCCTTGCCGGGCTGCAGGCCAAGCCTGCAGCGCCAAACTGCACGCCCAGGCTACACGCCCAGGCTGGACACAGCAGCCGGCAGGCTGCAGGCGGTGGCTGCACGACCAGGCTACGGCCAGCCTTGGGCAGGCCACGGCCACCCTTGGTTGCAGGCCAAGCCTGCGGCCGTGGGTGGTGTTGGCCTGCATAGGGGCTGCCGCAGCCCCATCCTGCCCGAGGGCAGGGGCTGCAGCCCCACCAAGGCCCGTCGGCCTATCCTGAGGGGTCGTGTCTCGATTTTCGTGTCATATTCCAATTTACCTATTAGGATCTCCAAAAATTAATTTGAATTCCAATTAAATTGAAATTTTCCACACAATCAAAATTTTAACCTTTAAATCAAATTTAACTTTTGGGAAAAAATAAATTACGGTCTTCAATCTTCAATCTCCTCCAAGAATAATTACATAAAATTTCCTAAACCGTTTCCGGTGTACAAAAATTCTAACCATAAAAATTCTAAGAGACAAAAATTAAAATCCATGGGAAAATTGCAGTGTTAATAAACTGCTCCCATGGTTACATAAAAAGTCCTAGATACAATTTTTCTAAATTCTAAGGAAACATAACCGATATAAACAAGCATGCTTATAATAATTCATAAAATTAAAATAACCACATACTTTATACATAATCCATGATAACAACATAAAGGAACCCTAGAATGCCACTCTCTAAATATCAAATCCATACATAAATAAAAAGACTAAGTAATTGTCTAATTTATGTACATGGCATAGTCATGAGATGGCTCTGATACCAATTGCAGGAAAATAAATCGGTAAAAACGTATCAGAGTGGCGCAGCGGAACAATAAAAATTTTTAATCGTTAAATATCTCATGATGTCATATACAATAAACCAACAACAATTAAAACTCATACCTGAAGGACGCCAATCTTGCAGGAGGAGAATGACCGGAGGCTTCAACCAACTAGCCTTCTCTACTATTCTCCAATTCCCGAATGGCTGAGTGTGTGGGCACTCTGAACCTCGATCGGTATGCTAGCACTGCTAGTCTTCTTCCGACCACCCAGATCTCTAAAGAACTTATTGTCACGATGAGTTGTGCAACAATAAGCCTGCTCACCTGAGAGTCTGTGGTCTGAGAGAACTGGAGTGGCAGGACCTCTATTTATAGACCTGCATGAGGTGATTCTCTGAATTTGAATTGGACTAGGAAAAGATATTCTCCCTTATCCATAACCATAAAAATCTGAATTTTCTATGGGAGATTCTCAACAATAAAATTCGGCCATTATGGATAAATCCAATTCAAATCTAAACAAGATTTTAACTAGAATTTTATCTCCCCTTTTTCAACCAAAAAATCTGAAATTCCTAGGAGAAAATCTCCTCAAAAAATTCGGCCACTTTTAGGATAAGGGAGAATCAAAATTTCACTAGGATTTTCAAGCTTGAATCTTATCTCAACCTTATCCAAAATAACCGAATTTTCCGAGGAGATACACTCCAAATTTTCGGCCACTTTTCAGGGAGGAGAGAATCCAAATTCAACTGGGATGGAAACTTGAATTTTTCCCTATGAACCTTATCCACAAAAACCGAAATTTCATTGAGAATTATCCTCAAAATTTCGTCCACCTTTTGTTAGGATTTAGATTCAAAATTCAAGTAGGATTCTAACAAGATTATCCTCTCCAAATCCAACTCAAATTTGAATTTCAAACCTTGTGGATTTTCCACAACAAATTCGAATCCCACTTGAACTGTGATTCAAAATTTGAATTTCAAATTTCAAATTCGAATTTCAAATTCAAATTTCAAATTTTAAATTTGAATTTCAAATTCAAAATTCAAATTCAAATTTCAAATTTCAAATTTCAAGATCCACAAAACGGTTGTGTTTCAAATTCTTGTTCTTATGGATAATTTTCTACAACTCCAATCTAATCTCAAATAAAATCATGGCAACTTTATTTGGAGTTTGAATAATTGTGTACTCTATTATCCAAAACAAAATCTGAATCCAACTGGAGAGAATCTTGTCTACCATCCTAATCCTGTGTCATCACCATCCATGCATAATAAACCAGCCAATAGCATACACAAATCAATTTGCCAAACGTTAAGGAATTATGTGGAGCTAGTATAGGGACTGATTGGACATATATAATCGGGCTCCCACAAATCCATATGATCATCATTCTTTAACCGAATAACTCAATCATATGATCACTAGTTTCAGAGTCACACCACTATAAACCTGAAACTGAACTCCCAATTATATACCGTATTACGTAAGCCTGTGACAAGCTATTGTTTAATGACCTTGTCATGTATGCAGAACCCTCATATGATATCCATGATCAGCCTTAGGCCAAAGTCCGTTTAATCCTACTGATCAGGCTATCTTAAAGTTCCATTATACTAACGAATAAAGAAAATGATTATTTACCATATGTAAATAAGAAGTCATCCACCCAGCAGACGACCCAAGGCCTTATCCATTTTCACATTCAGTATAATGCCTTTAAGAGGATACCCTTAACTCCTCATTAGAGCTATGATTCCAATATCTGTAAACGAACCCTTCATCGTATACAAGTCATGCACCCAACGAACCGGTCTATAAGCTTACTACCTCTGAGACGCTTTAGCCATTGGAACATCAAAGTACACAAGTCATATACATGAAGCTGTCCTTTTACTCAGGATTAAGGTTACTGCATAATGAACGTCAAAAGCAGATTGATCCACTCAAAGCAGACTTCGTAGATCAATCACGCTTTAGTCCCGGTCTAATATGTCACCACCAAGCAACATATCCATGTCTCTACTTGGGAGTCCAGCTCCAGACAGTCAAGACAAACCGTCCCCTCCAAGGCTTTAGACAACATAACAGTCTTAACATGAGTTAGATGCTCGGTCTAACCCCATAGACTATAGACCATAGTTTAGACTGCTAACTTTAGAACATTGTCTTCTCGCATAAAAAAATCCATTGCATGCAACATTCTAACAGTTTAACACAAGCAATCACGGAGCCATATTTGCTTACATTTACTTTAACATGTAAATAAGACGAGGACAGATAGCAATGTAATGAATAACCTCTATATATAATTTAATTATCCAGTTCAAAATAAATACATCAAAATGTCTCTAACGCTTAAGGCATTTCCTAACATATATCGGAATCATTATACTAAGGAGTTAAAGGTATCCTCTTAAAGGCATTATACTGAATGTGAAAATGGACAAGGCCTTGGGTCGTCTGCTGGGCGGATGACTTCTTATTCACATATGGTGAATAATCATTTTCTTAATTCGGTAGTATAATGGAATTTTAAGAGAGCCTGATCAGTAGGATTGAACAGACTTTGACCTAAGGCTGATCATGGATATCATATGAGGGTTTTGCATATATGACAAGATCATTGGATAGTAGCTCATCACAGGCTTACGTAATACGGTATATAATTGGCAGTTCAGTTTCAGGTTTATAGTGGTGTGACTCTGAAAGTAGTGATCATATGATTGAGTTGTTCGGTAAAGAATGATGATCATATAGATTTGCAAGAGCCCGATTATGTATGTCCAATCAGTCCCTCCATTAGCTCCACATAATTCCTTAACGTTTGGCAAATTGATTTGTGTATGCTATTGGCTGGTTTATTATGCATGGATGGTGATGACACAAGATTAGGATGGTAGACAAGATTCTCTCCGGTTGGATTCAGATATTGTTTTGGATGATAGAGTACACAATTATTCGAACTCCAAATAAAGTTGCCATGATTTTATTTGAGATTGGATTGGAGTTGTAGAAAGTTATCCATGAGAACAAGAATTTGAAACACAACCGTTTTGTGGATTTTGAAATTTGAATTTTGAAATTTGAATTTTGAATTTTAAATTTGAAATTTGAATTTGAAATTCGAATTTGAAATTTGAAATTCAAATTTTGAATCACAGTCTAAGTGGGATTTGAATTTGTTGTGGAAAATCCACAAGATTTGAAATTCAAATTTGAGTTGGATTTGGAGAGGATAATCTTGTTAGAATCCTACTTGAATTTTGAATCCAAATCCTAACAAATTATGGATGAAATTTTGAGGATAATCCTCAATGGAATTTCGATTTTTGTGGATAAGGTTCAAGGGAAAAATTCAAGTTTCAATCCCAGTTGAATTTGAATTCTCTCCTTCCCTGAAAAGTGGCCAAAATTATGGAGGAAATCTCCTAGGAAAATTCGGTTATTTTGGATAAGGTTGAGATAAGATTCAAGCTTGAAAATCCTAGTGGAATTTTGATTCTCCCTTATCCTAAAAGTGGCCGAATTTTTTGAGGAGATTTTCTCCTAGGAATTTCGGATTTTTTGGTTGAAAAAGGAAGATAAAATTCTAGTTAAAATCTTGTTTAGATTTGGATTGGATTTATCCAAAATAAACCGAATTTTAATGTTGGGATTTTCCCATGGAAAAATTCAGATTTTATGGTTATGGATAAGGGAGAATATCTTTTCCTAATCCAATTTGAATTCAGAGAATCACCTCATGCAAGTCTATAAATAGAGGTCCTGCCACTCCAGTTCTCTTAGACCACAGACTCTCAGGTGAGCAGGCTTATTATTGCACAGCTCATCGTGACAATAAGTTCTTTAGAGATCTGGGTGGTCAGAAGAAGACTAGCAGTGCTAGCATAACGATCGAAGTTCAGAGTGCCCACACACTCATCCATTCGGGAATTGGAGAATAGTAGAGAAGGCTAGTTGGTTGAAGCCTCCGGTCATTCTCCTCCTGCAAGATTGGCATCCTTAAGGTATGAGTTTTAATTGTTGTTGGTTTATTGTATATGGCATCATGAGATATTTAACGATCTAAAAATTTTTATTGTTCCGCTGCGCCACTCTGATATGTTTTTACCGATTTATTTTTCCTACAATTGGTATTAGAGCCATCTCATGACTGTGCAATATACATAAATTAGATAATTACTTAGTCTTTTTATTTATGTATGGATTTGATATTTAGAGAGTGGCATTCTAGGGTTCCTTTATGTTGTTATCATGGATTATGTATAAAGTATGTGGTTATTTTAATTTTTGGAATTATTATAAGCATGCTTGTTTATATCGGTTATGGTTCCTTAGAATTTAGAAAAATTGTATCTAAGAATTTTTATGTAACCATGGGAGCAGTTTATTAACACTGTAATTTTCCCATGGATTTTAATTTTTGTCTCTTAGAATTTTTATGGTTAGAATTTTTGTACACCAGAAACGGTTTCGGAAATTTTATGTAATTATTCTTAGAGGAGATTGAAGATTGAAGACCGTAATTTATTTTTTCCTAAAAGTTAAAATTGATTTAAAGGTTGAAATTTTGATTGTCTGGAAAATTTCAATTTAATTGGGATTCAAATTAACTTAAATTGGAATATGACACGAAAATCGTGACACGACCCCTCGGGATAGGCTGACGGGCCTTGGTGGGGTTGCAGCCCCTGCCTTCGGGCAGGATGGGGCTGCGGCAGCCCCTGTGCAGGCCAACATCACCCACGGCCGCAGGCTTGGCCTGCAGCCAAGGGTGGTCGTGGCTTGCCCAAGGTTGGCCGCAGCCTGGGCGTGCAGCCTCTGGCTATAGGCGCTGCCTGCAGCCTGCCGGTTGCTGTGCCCAGCCTAGGCGTGCAGCCTGGCACTGCATGCTTGGCCTGCAGCCCGGCAAGGCTGCACATAGGGGCAGCCGTGGGCTGCCAGGCCCTTTTTGGCTGGTGGCTGCCCACGGCGGCTGCCGCCTTCAGGGACGGCGGTGCGACGGTCTAAAAAATCAGAAAATTTTGATTTTTAAATTTGAGATTTAATTTTAAATCATGTTTAAAAATATGTAATTGAAAATTTTAAATTTTTGAAATTACATATTATTACACATGATGTTTAAAATTGTTTAAAATTTGAATTAGAAATTTAAATTTGAAATTCGAATTTGGAATTTGAATTTGAAATTTAAATTTTTGGAGATTTAAATTTTAAATAATTGTTGGGATGAGAAATAAATGGAGAGGCTACATAAAGATGGATACAAGAATACGGAACAAAATTCAAGACCCAAAGAATGCTTTGGATGGAATTTTGTAATCTTTATTTTCTTTGTTCTCGGGTGGAACCATGGCTTGGTTATTCTGGCAATTATTTTTTCTGTGATATGTCATAGACGTATAAATGTGTATTGATGGATGTTTTATATGCATATTTGATAACATGTCATATAGGATAGGTGAGTGCCACTCATACTATATTGATCATACATAATTTATCAAAACTTGCATGTTTTTCAAAATATTGAGTGGGAGGGGGTTTCAAACAAAACCCACGGCCTCCATTGTTGATCCATATGTGAAAGCATGGTAACGCCTTGCGTCAGTTCTGCCCTGACCACACCCCTCGGTAGGTGTTTACCGTCGCCGGTATACTAGATTGGATCTCCTATATGGAAAACGTGTTCGGGTATGATCCTATTCATGACCACCCCTCGGTGGCTTGGTAGGACGTGGATCGGGCTACGTAAACAATGGTTATACACTCAAGACTCGTTTAGTTATTAACCTTCCATAGAAGCTCTGTTAACTAAACTGGTGGCCAAATAAGCGGTTATTAATATATGTCTTAACCTTAGAGGATTTTAGGCAACATATAGTAATTGGACGGGGTCCATGTTCCGACTATTTGTTTCCATGACCACCCCTCGGTGGCTTGGGGCAATAGGTGCTGAGAATTACCGTTGCAATGCTACATGTTTTTCAAGTTTCGTGTAGGAACATACTTGTATGTTTTATTTGCAATATTATCTGTATATTTGCTTGGGCTTTGTAATGATGTCTAGTATAATTTTATTTCAGTTCAATGTCACCGACACCCCTCATTTCAATACTTACTGAGAATAAACTGAATGGCGACAATTATAAAGATTGGAAAAGAAATCTATTAATAGTTCTCAGCTGCGAGAGACACAAGTTCGTACTGGATGAACCATGCCCACCTGGGCCCAAACCTGACACACCACTTGAGGAGGTCCCGGTTGCCTATAATCGTTGGAGAGAATCAAATGAGATAGCTCAATGATACATCCTTTCTAGCATGACGAGTGCTTTACAAAAGCAGCATGAGACTTATCAAGTTGCTGGGGAGATCATGGAAAATCTGGAGGACATGTTCAGAGGCCAAGAAAAATTGGCTCGACAGTCTGCTATCACCAGCATTATGAACTCTAAGCAAAAGGCGGGTATTCCGGTGAAGGACCATATGATCACTCTAATGGGATTCTTCACTGAGGCTGCCGAGAATGGTGCTGAGTTGGACTACAACACCCAGATCGAGATGGTGTTCAAGACTCTGTCTAAAGATTTTGTGGGGTTTAAGGCCGCATACAATCTGGCGACAAAGGAGTTAAGACTAACCGAGCTCATGAAGCAACTACAGGCTTATGAGCGGATGATCAGGGATGAAGATGTGGTCCGACCTAAAAGAGAGGCTAATTTGGCGGAATCTTCCAATCCCTCACGGAAGAGGAAGAGGCCAAATAAGAAGTAAGCGGCTTCTAGTTCTTTTAATCCTCCTGTCTCGGACGGGAAGAAGAAGAACAAGAACAAGAAGCCGAAGGACCCTAAAAAATCCAAATGCTTCCATTGTGGGAAGGTAGGTCACATCAAGAAGGCTTGCCGGGAATTCCTAGCCGCCAAAGGCAAGGAAGGTAAGGAACTTCATTACTTGAAGCGTGTTTAGTGGAAGAATCGAAAGATACTTGGGTCATTGATTCGGGCACCACTAATCATGTTTGTGTTTCTATGCAGGGGTTCGTGGAAACGAGAAGTCTACATGATAGGAGCCTCTCATTGCGGACTGGAGATAGTAGCTTTGTGGTGGATGAAGCAGTGGGAGATGTTTACCTTTATTTTGATCAATTTAGATTTATTTTATTGAAAGACTGTTTTTATGTTCCTAATTTTAGAAGGAACCTTATATCGGTAGCTTGTTTAATAAAGGATTCTTATTCAGTTTCTTTTAGTAAAAGAGTTGATATTCGTAGAAATAAGTCTTTTATCTGTTCTGGATGGATGGATGGAAACCTATATTTGATCAAACCAAAGATGTACTCACTGCTTGACACTAAATTAATTGATAACTCTAAAAGGTTGAAAGTTTCTCACTCTAACAAGGCGTATCTTTGGCATTTAAGACTTGGTCATATTAATCAGGATAGGATTCAAAGATTGGTGAAAGACGGTCCTCTGGAATCTCTGGAGGAGGTACGACTTCCCCAATGTGAGTCTTGTCTAGAGGGTAAAATGACTAAGAGGTCTTTTGGAGCTAAGGGTACAAGGGCTCAGGAGCTCTTAGAAATTGTGCACATTGACGTATGTAGCCCCATGAACGTCACAGCACGAGGAGGGTTCGAGTATTATGTCTCTTTGATAGATGATCACTCGAGGTATGGATATGTGTATCTGATGCACCGCAAGAGCGAAACCTTTGACAAGTTCAAAGAGTATCGTGCGAAAGTGGAAAAGTAATTAGATAAATCCATAAAGACACTTCGATTTGATCGAGGTGGCGAATACCTCTCCGATGAATTTCTAGGACATCTTGTAGAGAACGGGATATTATCCCAATTGACTGCACCTGGTACTCCACAACAGATTGGTGTAGCCGAAAGGAAAAACAGGACCTTATTGGATATGGTACGGTCCATGATGAGTTATTCAACACTGCCATTATCATTTTGGGGATATGCTTTACAAACGGCATGCTATATTCTAAACCAGGTTTCGAGCAAATCAATTCCCAGAACTCCGTATGAATTGTGGCATGGAAGGAAGCCTTCCCTTGGACATATGAAAATATGGGGCTGCCCGGCACATGTACTGGATGGGGATGCAAAAAAGTTGGAACCAAGATCAGAATTGTGCATGTTTGTAGGGTATCCAAAAGAAACTAAAGGAGGTCTGTTCTATAACCTGAAGGAACAAAAATTCATTGTCTCAACCCATGCGACATTCTTGGAGGAAAGTCATATGAATGACTTTAAGCCTCGAAGCAAAGTGGTGCGAGAGGAGTTATCGGGTGAAAGAACTGCTCCACAGATTTCGGTCTTGGACGCAAGTCCGAGTTCCAGTGAAAGACCTGTAGACGATCAACAATTTAGGTTGCCTCGTCGTAGTGGGAGGGTTTCGAAGAAACCTAATTTCTTCATGTATGATGCTGACGCATACCAGGCCGAGGCTCATAAGCATGAGGATGATCCGATCACCTATGATGAAGCTATAAATGATGTTGATTCTAAATCATGGAAACAGGCTATGAACAATGAGATGGATTCTATGAAATCTAACTGTGTTTGGGAACATGTAGATTTGCCAGATGGGATAAAACCCATTGGATGCAAATGGGTCTACAAAAGAAAGAAGGATGCGAAAGGGAGAGTGGAAACTTTCAAAGCTAGACTGGTTGCAAAGGGATACACACAAAAGGCTGGAATCGATTACGATGAAACCTTTTCGCCTGTTGCTATGCTGAAGTTTATCCATATTCTTCTGTCCATTGCTGCAGCTCTCGATTACGAGATCTGGCAAATGGATGTCAAGACGGCATTCTTGAATAGCTATCCTGAAGAGTGTATCTATATGATACAGCCCGAGGGGTTCGTAGCGAAGGGCCAAGAAAGGAAAGTCTGCAAGTTGCCTAGATCCATTTATGGATTAAAGCAGGCATCCCGCTCATGGAACCAGAGGTTTGATCAAGCGATTAAGACATTTGGTTTTGAGCAGAACGTTGATGAACCTTGTGTTTATAAACGTATTAAGGATGGAAAAGTGGTCTTTCTGATACTCTATGTCGATGATATACTACTCATTGGGAATGATGTAGGGAACTTATCATCGGTTAAGCTTTGGTTACACCAACAGTTTGACATGAAGGACTTGGGAGAAGCTAATTATGTTCTAGGTATTCGTCTCTTCAGAGATCGAAAGAACAAAATGATAACGTTATCCCAAGCTTCATACATAGATAAAATAATTGACAAATATGCAATGCAAGAGGCAAAGAAAGGCTCACAACCTTCCATTGCTGGTCTAACTCTTTCATTGGATGACTGTCCCAAGACATCGGAAGAAAGAGAGTGCATGAGTAAGGTCCTTATGCATCCACTGTGGGTAGCCTTATGTACGCTATGCTTTGCACTCGCCTAGACATATGTTTTGCAGTAGGTATGGTGAGTCGATATCAAGCAAATCCTGAAACCAAGCACTGGCAAGCTGTAAAGCATATACTCAAGTATCTTAAGAGAACGAAGGATTATATGCTGGTGTATTCTGGAGGGGACCTAACACCCGTAGGATACACGGACTCAGACTTCTAGACTTGTAAGGATTCAAGGAAATCGACATCTGGATCAGTGTTTTTACTTGGAGGAGGCGCCATTGTGTGGAGGAGCGTGAAGCAGGGCTGCGCAGCTGACTCTACTATGGAGGCTGAGTATGTGGCTGCGGCTGAGGCATCTAAAAAAGCGGTTTGGCTCCGCAAGTTCTTTAGAGACCTTGAGGTCATTCCGGGTGTTGACAAGCCTATCACACTTTACTGTGATAATACAGGGGCTATTGCCAACACAAGGGAATCTCGGCACCACAAGAGGACCAAGCACATCGATCGGAGATATCATATTATTAGAGGGCATGTGGAGATAGGACAAGTGGATGTATGTAATATCACGTCCGAGGACAACATCGCTGATCCCTTTACTAAGACTTTGGTGGCTAAAAGCTTTGAGAGGCATGTAGAGGTGATGGGGATGCGTAACATGGCACATCTACTGGCTTAGGACAAGTGGGAGATTGTTAGGTAATGCCCTAAGCATTAGAGACATTTTGATGTATTCATTTTGAACTGGATAATAAAATTATATATAGAGGTTATTCATTACATTGCTATTTGTCCTCGTCTTATTTACATGTTAAAGTAAATATAAGCAAATATGGCTCACTGACTATTTGTGTTAAAACAGTTAGAACATTGCATGCAATGGACTTTTGTATGCTAGAAGACAATGTTCTAAAGTTAGCGGTCTAAACTATGGTCTGTAGTCTATGGGGTTAGACCGAGCATCTAACTCATGTTAAGACTATTATGTTGTCTAAAGCCTTAGAGGGGACGGTTTGTCTTGACTGTCTGGAGCTGGACTCCTAAGTAGAGACATAGATATGTTACTTGGTGGTGACATATTAGACCGGGACTAAAGCGTGATTGATCTACGTAGTCCGCTATGAGTGGATTAATCTGCTTTTGACGTTCATTGTGCAATAACCTTAATCCTGAGTAAATGAACTACTTCATGCATATGACTTGTGTACTTTGATGTTCCAATGGCTAAAGCGTCTCAGAGGTAGTAAGCTTATAGATCGGTTCGTTGGGTGCATGACTTGTATACGATGAAGGGTTTGTTTGCAGATATCGGAATCATAGCTGTAAGGAGTTAAAGGTATCCTCTTAAAGGCATTATACTGAATGTGAAAATGGACGAGGCCTTGGGTCGTCTGCTGGGCAGATGACTTCTTATTCACATATGGTGAATAATCATTTTCTTAATTTGGTAGTATAATGGAACTTTAAGATAGCCTGATCAGTAGGATTAAACGGACTTTGACCTAAGGCTGATCATGGATATCATATAAGGGTTTTGCATATATGACAAGGTCATTGGATAGTAGCTCGTCACAGGCTTACGTAATACGGTATATAATTGGGAGTTCAGTTTCAGGTTTATAGTGGTGTGACTCTGAAACTAGTGATCTTATGATTGAGTTGTTCGGTAAAGAATGATGATCATATGGATTTGCGAGAGCCCGATTATGTATGTCCAATCAGTCCCTTTACTTGCTCCACATAATTCCTTAACGTTTGGCAAATTGATTTGTGTATGCTATTGGCTGGTTTATTATGCATGGATGGTGATGACATAGGATTAGGATGGTAGACAAGATTCTCTCCGGTTGGATTCAGATTTTGTTTTGGATAATAGAGTACACAATTATTCAAACTCCAAATAAAGTTGCCATGATTTTATTTGAGATTGGATTGGAGTTGTAGAAAATTATCCATGAGAACAAGAATTTGAAACACAACCGTTTTGTGGATTTTGAATTTTGAATTTTGAAATTTGAAATTTGAATTTTGAATTTGAAATTTGAATTTGAAATTTGAATTTGAAATTCGAATTTGAAATTTGAATTTGAAATTTAAATTTGAAATTTGAAATTTGAAATTTGAAATTTGAATTTGAAATTCGAATTTGAAATTTGAAATTCAAATTTTGAATCACAGTCCAAGTGGGATTCGAATTTGTTGTGGAAAATCCACAAGATTTGAAATTCGAATTTGAGTTGGATTTGGAGAGGATAATCTTATTAGAATCCTACTTGAATTTTGAATCGAAATCCTAACAAATTATAGACGAAATTTTGAGGATAATCCTCAATGAAATTTCGGTTTTTGTGGATAAGGTTCAAGAGAAAAATTCAAGTTTCAATCCCAGTTGAATTTGGATTCACTCCTTCCCTGAAAAGTGGCCGAAATTATGGAGGAAATCTCCTAGGAAAATTCGGTTATTTTGGATAAGGTTGAGATAAGATTCAAGCTTGAAAATCCTAGTGGAATTTTGATTCTCCCTTATCCTAAAAGTGGCCGAATTTTTTGAGGAGATTTTCTTCTAGGACTTTCAGATTTTTTGGTTGAAAAAGGGAGATAAAATTTTGGTTAAAATCTTATTTAGATTTGGATTGGATTTATCCTAAATAAACCAAATTTTATTGTTGGGATTTTCCAATGGAAAAATTTGGATTTTATGGTTATGGATAAGGGAGAATATCTTTTCCTAATCCAATTCGAATTCAGAGAATCACCTCATGTAGGTTTATAAATAGAGGTCCTGTCACTCCAGTTCTCTCAGACCACAAACTCTCAGGTGAGCAAGCTTATTGTTGCATAGCTCATCGTGACAATAAGTTCTTTAGAGATCTGGGTGGTCGAAAGAAGACTAGCAGTGCTAGCATACCGATCGAGGTTCAGAGTGCCCACATACTCAGCCATTCAGGAATTAGAGAATAGTAGAGAAGGCTAGTTGGTTGAAGCCTCCGGTCATTCTCCTCCTGCAAGATTGGCATCCTTGAGGTATGAGTTTTAATTGTTGTTGGTTTATTGTATATGGCATCATGAGATATTTAACGATCTAAAAATTTTTATTATTCCGTTGCGCCACTCTGATACGTTTTTACCGATTTATTTTTTCTGCACTGGTAGGCTACTACCTCAACTGAGCCATAGTGGCCCGGTGGGCCATTACACCAAACAAGAAATAGTGGCCCGGTAGGCTACCACACCCCAACAAGCAAAGTAACCTGATCGGTTACTACACTTGTTTACGCATAGTAACCCGGTAGACTACTTAGTTACCAACACGCGAGGTAACCGGTCAGTTGACTGATCGGTAAACCAGTCAAGAACCATGTTTTGAATAACACTGTGATGGATGATGATTAATCTGTCAAGTAGATGATTGATCAGACACGATACGAGTTAGACACCAAATCCCCATAGTAGGCCAATAGGGTACCGATGGGACTCGGTACCACATAGAAATACAAGTAATAGTCACTCACAGTAGTAATGACTCTACGGAGATGCTGATAAGGAACGTTATTGATAACAAGTGGTCACTTGTAGATTGTTAAACACGTGAGTATGCATTTTGCTAGTAAATTTAGGTAAGTATAACTCCACCTACAGTATGAATAAAATTATGTTAAATGGTGCTTTATAGTATGTTAAAATATGTATGCCATGTACACAATGTTGCACCACATAATTAAGAGTACATAGTTTCATAATCAAGTAGATTGATGAAAGAGCAAGTTAGACGCTATACGTCCCTACCACATAGGATTAGGCACAGCTTAGAAAAGTATGTGGCTAGAAAAGATAAACAAGATGGAAATGTATAGGCGTGTCGTACCGGCTCTTTCAGTTGAAAGGGTTTTAAAGTAAGTTAAAGCAAAAAGTTGAGCATCCATTGATAGCTCTCCGACTTATAACCACGGGCGTTACCGCTGGTCTGTGCACATACGGTACTGACACACGGGCCCTAAATAGACAAGAAAAAGAAAGGAAAATAATGAAGCATAAATGAATATAACCGAATCATGCATTAGTTATAGTTCACCATGCTTCTAGATGCACTTAGTACACGATTTTTTTGTGATGTATATGTTATATGAAGTTTTATAATCATTGATATGGTATGTGATATGTGATATGTTAAAGTGGTATATGTGATATATGACTGCTTATATATTTTTAAGTATGTACTATATTTAAACATGTTTTGCAATAAACATGTTGTACTTACTGGGTGTAAAGCTCACGTAGTGTGTTCATGCTGTAGGTAAGCGTCCAACAGCTTAAACCCCAATGGGCGATGGTGGCGGCGGAGGTGGATGTGAGGGCAAAGGTATGGAAACACCGTGAGTTTATCTTCCGCAAATTTGAGTATCAGTATTTTGAGTAGTAATGGTTAAATAGTATTTTAAATAGTAACTGTCAACATTATTTGTGAACAGTAATCACTAAATAGTAATTTTAAATAGTAATCACTAAATAGTATTTTTGAATAGTAATCGTAAATCATACTTTTAAATAGTAACCGTTACATAGTATTTTTTAATAGTAACCGTAAACCGTATTTTTGAATAGTAACCATTAAATGATATTTTTAAATAGTAACTGCTAAATAGTATTTTGAATAGTAATCGGTATACGTACGTACACCATAAATACATACGTGTAAAAAAATCCCTAAATTTATGATATCTAGTTAAGTATAAGTGTAATAAAGTGTAAGAAAATAAAGCAAGTAAGCAAATTTTTAGTGATGGTCCGAGTCACTGAGGGCTCAGGGCGTCACAATTACGACAGTGACTAGATGACTTAGAGCAAAGGCAAGTTCATAAAGAAGAGGTTCAGGCGCCACAGGCGACTATGGCAGAGCCGGTTATGCCACCACCTGTTGCTCCAGTAGTTCAAGTACCTCAACAGATTATCAATCCAGAACCACTATATGAATGATTCCGTCAAATGAAGCTGCCGGAGTTTGAAGGCACGATTGACCCTCTTGAAGTAGAGGCATGGCTTTCTTTGCTATAGATGATATTGGGTTTTATGAACTTAACAGAACAGGAAAAAGTAATATGTTCATCGTTTGTCTTGAGTAAGGACACTCGGTTTTGGTGGGACACAGTCCGACTAAGAAAGGACGTTACCACTATGACCTAGGATGATTTCTTGGAGGAATTTAACCAAAAATACTATGATCCTACTTCTCTGAGACCATAACAGTAGGAATTTATAGAATTAAAGCAGGGAAGTATGACGGTTAGTGAAGTATGTCGAAGATTCGACCAGCTTTCTCGATTGTGCCCTTATGTGGTACCGACAAAGTAGGAAAAGATCCAGAAGCTGATCAGCGCCTTCAGACCAGAGATATCAATGGTGGTTGATAGCGGACCGATACCTCTAACCACTGCGGCTGACTACATTAGCCGAGCTCTCAGAGTAGAGTTTCATCTGGCTAGGCAAAGAGAAGAGAAAGAGAAAGTTTGGAAAGCGAAGAAAAAGGAAAAGCTATTGGCTAAATCTGCTCATGCCGGGGGTCAAACTGGCCAGGGTAACAAGGCTGTCCAAGCTGGTAAATCAGGTCAGACAGGCGGTCAAGGTTCATCTTAACAACAAAAACAGAAAGGCAATTTTTCTAGCAATCAGTGAAATCAATCAAAGAAGCCTAATGTGAATGCGAGAACGACCTACCGCACCTGTGCAACTTATGGGAAGAGACATCAGGGTCAATGCCAGTACGGTATAAATGCTTGCTACCTGTGAGGGAAGGAAGGTCATTTCACGAAGAATTGTCCGACCAATCAACCCAATGCTCAAAGGTCTTTCCAGCCATGTCAACAATTCCCTCCATGGCAATAGCCTCAGCAAATACATGCCCTACAGATTAAGAATGAAGGGACCTTGTCAATGCCATCTGAAATACCTAAATGACAACAGTATATGCCGCGTTCTAATGCCCAAATGATGACCTATACGAAGGAGGATGCGAAAGCAGGGACATCCAATGTGGTTACAGGTCAGCTTCCTATCTCTAACCACATGGCATGTGTTCTTTTTGGTTTTGGTGCATCACATTCCTTTGCATCATGTGAATTTGCTGCAAAGATAGAACATGCTAAGGATAGAATGAGAATAACATTTAGAACCACGTGCCTTCAGGTGAAGTGTTGTTGTCAGATTGCTGGTTACGACACGTACCAGTAATATGGCAGATAGGGAGCTATTTGTTGATCTCATAGTTATACAGTTAGCAGACTATGATGTCATCTTAGGAATGGACTTCCTAGGAAAATATCAAGCCACCATTAAGTGTTGACACTGGAAAGTGGTTTTTAAGCTCGATAAGGAAAAGAGTTTCGTATATGTCGATTCCTCTCACTGACCAGGAAGAATGATGATTAGTACTATGGAAGCAAAGAAGTTTCTCTCTAATGGCTGTACAGGATACTTGGCATATGTGAAAAATGTAATGGAAGAAAAGAAGATTCAACCGGAAGATGTCCCAATCGTTAATGAATATCTCGATGTATTTCCAGAAGAACTGCTAGGAATTCCATCAGAATGAGAAATTTCCTTCGAGATCGATCTGATGCCAGGAACTACATCGATTTCCAAGGCACCGTATCGAATGGCACCAGTGGAGCTGAAGGAAGTATAATTGTAGCTAAAAGAGCTACTGGACAAAAGGTTTATTCGCCCAAGTTATTCAACATGGGGTGCTCTAGTTTTATTCGTCAAAAAGAAAGATGGAACCCTTAGAATGTGTATTGACTATCGTGAATTGAACAAGGTCACTATCAAGAATAGGTATCCATTGCTTAGGATTGATGACCTATTTAATCAGCTAAAAGGTGCGAAAGTGTTTTAAAAGATCGATTTGTGTTCAGGGTACCATCAGTTGAAGATTAAGGAAGGAGATGTTCCCAAGACAGCATTTAGAACTCGTTACAGACACTACGAATTTTTAGTGATGCCGTTTGGGTTAACAAATGCTCTAGCTGCATTCATGGATCTAATGAACCGTGTTTTGAAGGAATTCTTAGATAAGTTTGTCATTATTTTTATTGATGAGATCCTTATTTATTCAAGAACTCGGAAGGAGCATGAAGAGCACCTACAGATCGTTTTACATGCGCTAAGAGATCATCAGCTGTATGTAAAATTCTCCAAATGTGATTTTTGGTTGGATCAAGTACATTTTCTAGGGCACGTGTCTCTAGAGATGGGATATATGTGGATCCTACAAAAATCAAAGCTGTTAATAACTGCCCAGTACCAAAAAGCATAACGGAGATTCATAGCTTTTTGGGATTAGCTGGGTATTATAGAAGATTCATAGAAGGATTTGCAAGACTTGCCACACCTCTCACCACATTAACACGGAAGGAGAAAAAGTATGAGTGGATAGAAGAATGCGAAAAAAACTTTAGAGAGTTAATCCTTATGCTCCCGATCGAAGGAGAAGGATTCGACATCTATAGTGATGCTTCGAAAGTGGGCCTAGGAGCAGTTCTGATGCAAAATGATAAGGTAATAGCTTATGCTTCACGCCAGTTGAAGGACCACGAGAAGAATTACCCTACGCATGATTTGGAGCTAGCTGCAGTAGTATTCATACTTAAAATTTGGTGACACTACCTTTATGGAGTTCGATGTCAAATCTTCACGGATCACCAAAGCCTGAAGTACTTTTTCACTCAGAAGGAACTAAACATACGACAAAGAAGATGGCTAGAGTTGGTAAAGGACTACGATTGTGAAATCCTCTACCATCTCGAAAAGGCAAATCGTGTAGCAGATGCTTTGAGCAGGAAGTCAATGATTCCACAACAGTTGCCAATAGAAGAATTGCCAAAGTCCTTACAGAAGGAGATCAATGCATTGGAGTTAGAGATAATATCTGGAAGATTATTCGTACTTCACTCGAAGTCATCATTATTTGAAAAGGTCAAGGAGGCTCAGAAATGAGACCCACAAGTGACAAAGTTTCGAGAAAGGATTTCTAAAGACTCGAAGTCCGACGTGAGTGTTTCTGATGATGGAATGGTTCTAAAACAGGGACGGATCTATGTTTTAGCCAATGACAAAATAAAAAGGTGAATCATGACTGAAGCCCACGAAACACCGTATTCAGTGCATCCTGGAGTCACCAAGATGTATCAAGATTTAAAATTACAATTTTGGTGGAAAGGGATGAAAAATGATATTGTGGTTTTCGTGAGTAGATGCATGACTTGCCAAAAAGTCAAGACCAAACATCAGCATCCAAGTGGAAAACTAGAGCCTTTGGAAATCCCTGAATGGAAGTGGGAGCACATCACAATGGATTTCGTAGTAGGACTACCTAAGATGCATGAAGGCTTTAACCCTATTTGGGTTATCATGGATCGCCTGACAAAGACTGCCAGATTTGTAGCGTGAAGATGTTAGGAAATGCCCTAAGTATTATAGACATTTTGATGTATTCATTTTGAACTGGATAATAAAATTATATATAGATGTTATTCATTACATTGCTATCTGTCCTCGTCTTATTTACATGCAATGGACTTTTGTATACGAGAAGACAATGTTCTAAAGTTAGCGGTCTAAAATATGGTCTGTAGGCTATGGGATTAGACCTAGCATCAAACTCATGTTAAGACTATTATGTTGTCTAAAGCCTTGGAGGGGATGGTTTGTCTTGACTATCTAGAGCTAGACTCCCAAGTAGAGACATAGATATGTTACTTGATGGTGACACATTAGACTGGGACTAAAGCGTGATTGATCTACGTAGTCCGCTATGAGTGGATCAATCTGCTTTTGACGTTCATTGTGCAATAACCTTAATCCTGAGTAAATGAACTACTTTATGTATATGACTTGTATACTTTGATGTTCCAATGGCTAAAGCGTCTCAGAGGTAGTAAGCTTATAGACCGGTTCGTTGGGTGCATGACTTGTATACGATGAAGGGTTTGTTTGCAGATATCGGAATCATAGCCCTAAGGAGTTAAAGGTATCCTCTTAAAGGCATTATACTGAATATGAAAATGGACAAGGCCTTGGGTCGTCTGCTGGGCGGATGACTTCTTATTCACACATGGTGAATAATCATTTTCTTAATTCGGTAGTATAATGGAACTTTAAGATAGCCTGATCAGTAGGATTAAACGGACTTTGACCTAAGGTTGATCATGGATATCATATGAGGGTTTTGCATATATGACAAGGTCATTGGATAGTAGCTCGTCACAGGCTTACGTAATACAGTATATAATTGGGAGTTCAGTTTCAGGTTTATAGTGGTGTGACTCTGAAATTAGTGATCATATGATTGAGTTGTTCGGTACAGAATAATGATCATATGGAATCACGGGAGCCCGATTATATATGTCCAATCAGTCCCTCTACTAGCTCCACGTAATTCCTTAACGTTTGGCAAATTGATTTGTGTATGCTATTGGCTAGTTTATTATGCATGGATAGTGATGACACAGGATTAGGATGGTAGACAAGATTCTCTCCGGTTAGATTCAGATTTTGTTTTGGATAATAGAGCACGCAATTATTCGAACTCCAAATAAAATTGCCATGATTTTATTTGAGATTGGATTGGAGTTGTAGAAAATTATCCATGAGAACAAGAATTTGAAACACAACCGTTTTGTGGATTTTGAAATTTGAATTTCGAAATTTGAATTTTGAATTTTGAAATTTGAATTTTGAATTTTGAATTTGAAATTCGAATTTGAAATTTGAATTTGAAATTCGAATTTGAAATTTGAATTTGAAATTTAAATTTGAAATTCGAATTTGAAATTTGAATTTGAAATTTAAATTCGAAATTTGAAATTTGAAATTTGAAATTTGAATTTCAAATTTTGAATCACAGTCCAAGTGGGATTCGAATTTGTTGTGGAAAATCCACAAGGTTTGAAATTCGAATTTGAGTTGGATTTGGAGAGGATAATCTTATTAGAATCCTACTTGAATTTTGAATCCAAATCCTAACAAATTATGGACTAAATTTTGAGGATTATCCTCAATGGATTTTCGGTTTTTGTGGATAAGGTTCAAGGGAAAAATTCAAGTTTCAATCCTAGTTGAATTTGGATTCTCTCCTTTCCTAAAAAGTGGCCGAAATTATGGAGGAAATCTCCTAGGAAAATTCGGTTATTTTGGATAAGGTTGAGATAAGATTCAAGCTCGAAAATCCTAGTGGAATTTTGATTCTCCCTTATCCTAAATGTGGCTGAATTTTTGGAGGGAAAATCTGTAGGAAAATAAATCGGTAAAAACGTATCAGAGTGGCGCAGCGGAACCATAAAAAATTTTTAGATCGTTAAATATCTCATGATGCCATATACAATAAACCAACAACAATTAAAACTCATACCTCAAGGATGCCAATCTTGCAGGAGGAGAATGACCGGAGGCTTCAACCAACTAGCCTTCTCTACTATTCTCCAATTCCCGAATGGCTGAGTGTGTGGGCACTCTGAACCTCGATCGGTATGCTAGCACTGCTAGTCTTCTTCCGACCACCCAGATCTCTAAAGAACTTTATTGTCACGATGAGCTGTGCAACAATAAGCCTGCTCACCTGAGAGTCTGTGGTTTGAGAGAACTGGAGTGGCAGGACCTCTATTTATAGACTTGCATGAGGTGATTCTCTGAATTTGAATTGGACTAGGAAAAGATTTTCTCCCTTATCCATAACCAAAAAAGATTTTAACTAGAATTTTATCTCCCTTTTTCAACCAAAAAATCCGAATTTTTCTTGGAGAAAATCTCCTCATAAATTTCGGTCATTATGGATAAGGGAGAATCAAAAATTCCACTAGGATTTTCAAGCTTGAATATTATCTCAACCTTATCCAAAATAACCGAATTTCCTCGGAGATATTCTCCCTAATTTTGGCCACTTTTCAGGGAAGGAAAGAATCCAAATGTTAGGAAATGCCCTAAGTATTAGAGACATTTTGATGTATTCATTTTGAACTGGATAATAAAATTATACATAGAGGTTATTCATTACATTGCTATTTGTCCTCGTCTTATTTACATGTTAAAGTAAATGTAAGCAAATATGGCTCACTGACTGCTTGTGTTAAAACTGTTGGAAAGTTGCATGCAATGGACTTTTGTATGCGAGAAGACAATGTTCTAAAGTTAGCAGTCTAAACTATGGTCTGTAGTCTATGGGGTTAGACCGAGCATCTAACTCATGTTAAGACTATTATGTTGTCTAAAGCCTTGGAGGGGACGGTCTGTCTTGACTGTCTGGAGCTGGACTCCCAAGTAGAGACATGGATATGTTGCTCGGTGGTGACATATTAGACCGGGACTAAAGCGTGATTGATCTACGTAGTCCGCTATGAGTGGATAAATCTGCTTTTGACGTTCATTGTGCAATAACCTTAATCCTGAGTAAATGAACTACTTCATGTATATGACTTGTGTACTTTGATGTTCCAATGGCTAAAGCGTCTCAGAGGTAGTAAGCTTATAGACCGGTTCGTTGGGTGCATGACTTGTATACGATGAAGAGTTTGTTTGCAGATATCGGAATCATAGCTCTGAGGAGTTAAAGGTATCCTCTTAAAGGCATTATACTGAATGTGAAAATGGACAAGGCCTTGGGTCGTCTGCTGGGGATGACTTCTTATTCACATATGGTGAATAATCATTTTCTTAATTCGGTGGTCTAATGGAACTTTAAGATAGCCTGATCAGTAGGATTAAACGGACTTTGACCTAAGGCTGATCATGGATATCATATGAGGGTTTTGCATATATGACAAGGTCATTGGATGGTAGCTCGTCACAGGCTTACGTAATACGGTATATAATTGGGAGTTCAGTTTCAGGTTTATAATGGTGTGACTCTGAAATTAGTGATCATATGATTGAGTTGTTCGGTAAAGAATGATGATCATATGGAATCACGGGAGCCTGATTATATATGTCCAATCAGTCCCTCTACTAGCTCCACATAATTCCTTAACGTTTGGCAAATTGATTTGTGTATGCTATTGGCTAGTTTATTATGTGTGGATGGTGATGGCACAGGATTAGGATGGTAGACAAGATTCTCTCCGGTTGGATTCAGATTTTGTTTTGGATAATAGAGTACACAATTATTCGAACTCCAAATAAAGTTACCATGATTTTATTTGAGATTGGATTGGAGTTGTAGAAAATTATCCATGAGAACAAGAATATGAAACACAACCGTTTTTGTAGAATTTGAAATTTGAATTTTGAAATTTGAAATTTGAATTTTGAAATTTGAAATTTGAATTTTGAATTTGAAATTTGAATTTGAAATTCGAATTTGAAATTTGAATTTGAAATTTAAATTTAAAATTTGAAATTTGAAATTTGAAATTTGAATTTGAAATTTGAATTTGAAATTTGAAATGCAAATTTTGAATCACAGTCCAAGTAGGATTCGGATTTGTTGTGGAAAATCCACAAGATTTGAAATTCGAATTTGAGTTGGATTTGGAGAGGATAATCTTGTTAGAATCCTACTTCAATTTTGAATCTAAATCCCAACAAATAAGGGACGAAATTTTGAGGATAATCCTCAAGGAAATTTCGGATTTTGTGGATGAGATTCAAGGGTAAATTCAAGCTTCAATCCTAGTTGAATTTGGATTCTCTCCTTCCCTGAAAAGTGGCCGAAATTTGGGAGTATCTCTCCTAGGAAATTCGGTTATTTTTGGATAAGGTTGAGATAAGATTCAAGCTTGAAAATCCTAGTGGAATTTTAGATTCTCCCTTATCCATAATGGCCGAAATCTTTAGGAGAAAAATCTCCAAGAAAAATTCAGATTTTTTGGTTGAAAAAGGGAGATAAAATTCTAGCTAAAATCTTGTTTTGATTTGGATTGGATTTATCCTAAGAAAAACTGAATTTTTTGTGGAGATTCTCCCTCAGAAAAATTCGGATTTTATGGGATTGGATAAGGGAAAATATCTTTTCCTAATCCAATTCAAATTCGGAGATTCACCTCATGCAGGTCTATAAATAGAGGACCTACCACTCCAGTTCTCTTAGACCACAGACTCTCAGGTGAGCAGGCTTATTGTTGCACAGCTCATCGTGACAATAAAGTTCTTTAGAGATCTGGGTGGTCGGAAGAAGACTAGTAGTGCTAGCATACCGATCAAGGTTCAGAGTGCCCACACACTCAGCCATTCAGGAATTGGAGAATAGTAGAGAAGGCTAGTTGGTTGAAGCCTCCGGTCATTCTCCTCCTGCAGATTGGCGTCCTTGAGGTATGAGTTTTAATTGTTGTTGATTTATTGTATATGGCATCATGAGATATTTAACGATCTAAAAATTTTTTATTGTTCCGCTGCTCCACTCTGATACGGTTTTACCGATTTATTTTCCTACAATTGGTATCAGAGTCATCTCATGACTATGCCATGTACATAAATTAGACAATTACTTAGTCTTTTTATTTATGCATGGATTTGATATTTAGAGAGTGGCATTCTAGGATTCCTCTATGTTGTTATCATGGATTATGTATAAAGTATGTGGTTATTTTAATTTTTTGAATTATTATAAGCATGCTTGATTATACCGGTTATGGTTCCTTAGAATTTAGAAAAATTATATTTAGGAATTTTTATGTAACCATGGGAGCAGTTTAATTAACACTGTAATTTTCCCATGGATTTTATTTTGTCTCTTAGAATTTTTATGGATAGAATTTTGTACACCGGAAACGGTATAGGAATTTTTTATGTAATTATTCTTGGAGGAGATTGAAGATTGAAGACCGTAATTTATTTTTTCCCAAAAGTTAAATTTGATTTAAAGATTGAAATTTTGATTGTGTGGAAAATTTCAATTTAATTAGGATTCAAATTAATTTTTGGAGATCCTAATAGGTAAATTGGAATATGGCACGAAAATCGAGACACGACCCTCGGGATAGGCCGACGGGCCTTGGTAGGGCTGCAGCCTCTGCCCTTGGGCAGGATGGGGCTGAGGCAGCCCCTCTGCAGGCAAACATCACCCACGGCCGCGGGCTTGGCCTGCAGCCGAGGGTGGCGCAGCCTGCCCAAGGCTGGCCGCAGCCTGGGCATGCAGCCACTGGCTGCAGACGCTGCCTGCAGCCTGCCGGCTGCTGCGCCCAGCCTGGGCGTGCAGCCTGGCGCTACAGGCTTGGCCTGCAGCCTGGCAGGGCTGCACATGGGCCGGCCGTGGGCTGCCAGCCCCTCCGGGGTTGGTGGCTGCCCACGGCGGCCGCCGCCCACGGGGGCGGTGGTCCGACGGTCCAAAAAATCAGAAAATTTTGATTTTTAAATTTGAGATTTAATTTTAAATCATGTTTAAAAAATATGTAATTAAAAATTTGAAATTTTGAAATTACATATTATTACACTTGGTGTTTGAAATTGTTTAAAATTTAAATTTGAAATTTAAATTTGAAATTCGAATTTGGAATTTGAATTTGAAATTTAAATTTTTTTGGAGATTTAAATTTTAAATAATTCTTGGGATGAGAAATAAATGGAGAGGCTACATAAAGATGGATACAAGAAGACGGAACAGAATTCAAGACCCAAAGAATGCTTTGGATGGAATTTTGTAATCTTTATTTTCTTTGTTATAGGATGGAACCATGGCTTGGTTATTCTGTCAATTATTTTTTCTGTGATATGTCATCGATGTATAAATATGTATTGATGAATGTTTTGTATGCATATTTGATAACATGTCATATAGGATAGGTGAGTGCCGCTCATACTATATTGATCATACATAATTTGTCAAAACTTACATGTTTTTCAAAATATTGAGTGGGAGAGGGTTTCAAACAAAACCCACGGCCTCCATTGTTGATCCATATGTGAAAGCATGGTAACGCCTCGCGTCAGTTCTGCCCTGACCACACCCCTCAGTAGGTGTTTACCGCCGCCGGTATACTAGATTGGATCTCCTATGTGGAAAACGTGTTCGGGTACGATCCTATTCATGACCACCCCTCGGTGGCTTGGTAGGACGTGGATCGGGCCACGTAAACAATGGTTATACACTCAAGACTCGTTTAGTTATTAACCTTCCCTAGAAGCTCTGTTAACTAAACTGGTGGCCAAATAAGCGGTTATTAATATATGTCTTAAGCTTGGAGGATTTAAGGCAACATATATTAATTGGACGGGGTCCATGTTCCGGCTATTTGTTCTTATGACCACCCGTCGGTGGCTTGGGGCAATAGGTGCTGAGAATTACCGTTGCAATGCTACATGTTTTTTCAAGTTTCATGTAGGAACATACTTGTATGTTTTTATTTGCTAAATTATCTGTATATTTGCTTGGGCTTTGTAATGATGTCTAGTATAATTTTATTTCAGTTCAAAATGTCACCGACACCCCTCATTTCAATACTTACTGAAAATAAGTTGAATGGTGACAATTATAAAGATTGGAAAAGAAATCTATTAATAGTTCTCAGCTGCGAGAGACACAAGTTCGTACTGGACGAACCATGCCCACCTGGGCCTAAACCTGACACACCACTTGAGAAAGTCCCGGTAGTCTATAATCGTTGGAGAGAATCCAATGAAATAGCTCGATGCTACATCCTTGCTAGCATGACGAGTGCTTTACAAAAGCAGCATGAGACTTATCAAGTTGCTGGGGAGATCATGGACAATCTGGAGGACATGTTCGGAGGTCAAGAAAAATTGGCTCGACAGTCCGCTATCACCAGCATTATGAACTCTAAGCAAAAGGTGGGTGCTCTGGTGAAGGACCATATGATCACTCTAATGGGATTCTTCGCTGAGGCTACCGAGAATGGTGCTGAGTTGGACTACAACACCCAGATCGAGATGGTGTTCAAGACTCTGTCTAAAGATTTTGTGGGGTTTAAGGCCGCATACAATCTGGCGACAAAGGAGTTAGGACTAACCGAGCTCATGAAGCAACTACAGGCTTATGAGCGGATGATCAGGGATGAGGATGTGGTCCGACCTAAAGGAGAGGCCAATTCGGCGGAATCTTCCAATCCCTCACGGAAGAGGAAGAGGCCAAATAAGAAGCATGTGGCTTCCAGTTCTTCTAATCCTCCTGTCTCGGACGGGAAGAAGAAGAACAAGAACAAGAAGCCAAAGGACCCTAAAAAGTCCAAATGCTTCCATTGTGGGAAGGTAGGTCACTTCAAGAAGGCTTGCCGGGAATTCCTAGCCGCCAAGGGGAGGGAAGGTAAGGAACTTCATTACTTGGAAGCATGTTTGGTGGAAGAATCGAAAGACACTTGGGTCATTGATTCGGGCGCCACTAATCATGTTTGTGTTTCTATGCAGGGGTTCGTGGAAATGAGAAGTCTACATGATAGGAGCCTCTCGTTGCGAACTGGAGATGGTAGCTTTGTGGTGGCTGAGGCAGTGGGAGATGTTCACCTTTATTTTGATCAATTTAGGTTTATTTTATTGAAAGACTGTTTTTATGTTCCTAATTTTAGGAGGAACCTTATATCGGTAGCTTGTTTAATAAAGGATTCTTATTCAGTTTCTTTTAGTAAAAGAGTTGATATTCGTAGAAATAAGTCTTTTATCTGTTCTGGATGGATGGATGGAAACCTATATTTGATCAGACCAAAGATGTACTCACTGCTTGACACTGAATTAATTGATAACTCTAAAAGGTTGAAAGTTTCTCACTCTAACAAGGCATATCTTTGGCATTTAAGACTTGGTCATATTAATCAGGATAGGATTCAAAGATTGGTGAAAGACGGTCCTCTGGAATCTCTGGAGGAGGTACAACTTCCCCAATGTGAGTCTTGTCTAGAGGGTAAGATGACTAAGAGGTCTTTTAGAGCTAAGGGTACAAGGGCTAAGGAGCTCTTAGAAATTGTGCACACTGACGTATGTGGCCCCATGAACGTCACAACACGAGGAGGGTTTGAGTATTATGTCTCTTTCATAGATGATTACTCGAGGTATGGATATGTGTATCTGATGCACCGCAAGAGCGAAACCTTTGATAAGTTCAATGAGTATCGTGCGGAAGTGGAAAAGCAATTGGATAAATCCATAAATACACTTCGATCTGATCGAGGTGGCGAATACCTCTCCGATGAATTTCTAGGACATCTTGTAGAGAACGGGATTTTATCCCAATTGACTGCACCTGGTACTCCACAACAGAATAGTGTAGCCAAAAGGAGAAACAGGACCTTATTGGATATGGTACGGTCCATGATGAGTTACTCAATGCTGCCATTATCATTTTGGGGATATGCTTTACAAACGGCGTGCTATATTCTAAACCAGGTTCCGAGCAAATCAATTCCTAGAACTCCGTATGAATTGTGGCGTGGCAGGAAGCCCTCCCTTGGACATATGAGAATATGGGGCTGCCCGGCACATGTACTGGATGGGGATGCGAAGAAGTTGGAACCAAGATCAGAATTATGCATGTTTGTAGGGTATCCAAAAGGAACTAAAGAAGGTCTGTTCTATAACCCGAAGGAACAAAAAGTCATTGTCTCAACCCATGCGACATTCTTGGAGGAAAGTCACATGAATGACTTTAAGCCTCGAAGCAAAGTGGTGCTAGAGGAGTTATCGGGTGACAGAACTGCTCCACGGATTTCGGTCTTGGACGCAGGTCTGAGTTCCAGTGAAAGACCTGTAGACGATCAACAATTTAGGGTGCCTCGTCGTAGTGGGAGGGTTTCTAAGAAACCTAATTTCTTCATGTATGATGCTGAGGTATACCAGGCCGAGGCTCATGAGCATGAGGAAGATCCGGTCACATATGATGAAGCTATAAAGGGTGTTGATTCTAAATCTTGGAAACAGGCTATGAATAATGAGATGGATTCTATGAAATCCAACTCTGTTTGGGAACTTGTAGATTTGCCGGATGGGATAAAACCCATTGGATGCAAATGGGTCTACAAAAGAAAGAAGGATGCGGAAGGGAGAGTGGAAACTTTCAAAGCTAGACTGGTTGCAAAGGGATACACGCAAAAGGCTGGAATCGATTACGAGGAAACCTTTTTGCCTGTTGCTATGTTGAAGTCTATCCGTATTCTTCTGTCCATTGCTGCGGCTCTCGATTACGAGATCTGGCAAATGGATGTCAAGACGGCATTCTTGAATGGCCATCTTGAAGAGTGTATCTATATGATACAGCCCGAAGGGTTCGTAGCAAAAGGCCAAGATAGGAAAGTCTGCAAGTTGCTTAGATCCATTTATGGATTAAAACAGGCATCCCGCTCATGGAACCAGAGGTTTGATCAAGCGATTAAGACATTTGGTTTTGAGCAGAACGTTGATGAACCTTGTGTTTATAAACGTATTAAGGATGGAAAAGTGGTCTTTCTGATACTCTATGTCGATGATATACTACTCATTGGGAATGATGTAGGGAACTTATCATCGGTCAAGCTTTGGTTACACCAACAGTTTGACATGAAGGACTTGGGAGAAGCTAATTATGTTCTAGGCATTCGTCTCTTCAGAGATCGAAAGAACAAAATGATAGCATTATCCCAAGCTTCATACATAGATAAAATAATTGACAAATATGCAATGCTAGAGGCAAAGAAAGGCTCACAACCTTCTATTGCCGGTTTAACTCTTTCATTGGATGATTGTCCCAAGACATCGGAAGAAAGAGAGCGTATGAGTAAGGTCCCTTATGCATCCGCTATGGGTAGCCTTATGTACGCTATGCTTTGCACTCGCCCGGACATATGTTTTGCAGTAGGTATAGTGAGTCGATATCAAGCGAATCCTGGAACCAAGCACTGGCAAGCAGTAAAGCATATACTCAAGTATCTTAAGAGATCGAGGGATTATATGCTGGTGTATTCTGGAGGGGACCTAACACCCGTAGGATACACGGACTCAGACTTCCAGACTTGTAAGGATTCAAGGAAATCGACATCTGGATCAGTGTTTTTACTCGGAGGAGGCGCCATTGTGTGGAGGAGCGTGAAGCAGGGCTGCACAGCTGACTCTACTATAGAGGCTAAGTATGTGGCTGCGGCTGAGGCATCTAAAGAAGCGGTTTGGCTCCGCAAGTTCTTTAGAGACCTTGAGGTTATTCCGGGTGTTGACAAGCCTATCACACTTTACTGTGATAATACAGGGGCTATTGCCAACACAAGGGAATCTCGGCACCACAAGAGGACCAAGCACATAGATCGGAGGTATCACATTATTAGAGGGCATGTGGAGACAGGACAAGTGGATGTATGTAAGATCGCGTCCGAGGACAACATTGTCGATCCCTTTACTAAGACTTTGGTAGCTAGAAGCTTTGAGAGGCATGTAGAGGCGATGGGGATGCGTAACATGGCACATCTACTGGCTTAGGGCAAGTGGGAGATTGTTAGGAAATGCCCTAAGTATTAGAGACATTTTGATGTATTCATTTTGAACTGGATAATAAAATTATACATAGAGGTTATTCATTACATTGCTATTTTTCCTCGTCTTATTTACATGTTAAAGTAAATGTAAGCAAATATGGCTCACTGACTGCTTGTGTTAAAACTGTTGGAACGTTGCATGCAATGGACTTTTGTATGCGAGAAGACAATGTTCTAAAGTTAGCAGTCTAAACTATGGTCTGTAGTCTATGGGGTTAGACCGAGCATCTAACTCATGTTAAGACTATTATGTTGTCTAAAGCCTTGGAGGGGACGGTCTGTCTTGACTGTCTGGAGCTGGACTCCCAAGTAGAGACATGGATATGTTGCTCGGTGGTGACATATTAGACCGGGACTAAAGTGTGATTGATCTACGTAGTCCGCTATGAGTGGATAAATCTGCTTTTGACGTTCATTGTGCAATAACCTTAATCCTGAGTAAATGAACTACTTCGTGTATATGACTTGTGTACTTTGATGTTCCAATGGCTAAAGCGTCTCAGAGGTAGTAAGCTTATAGATCGGTTCGTTGGGTGCATGACTTGTATACGATGAAGGGTTTGTTTGCAGATATCGGAATCATAGCTCTAAGGAGTTAAAGGTATCCTCTTAAAGGCATTATACTGAATGTGAAAATGGACAAGGCCTTGGGTCGTCTGCTGGGCGGATGACTTCTTATTCACATATGGTGAATAATCATTTTCTTAATTCGGTGGTATAATGGAACTTTAAGATAACCTGATCAGTAGGATTAAACGGACTTTGACCTAAGGCTGATCATGGATATCATATGAGGGTTTTGCATATATGACAAGGTCATTGGATGGTAGCTCGTCACAGGCTTACGTAATACGGTATATAATTGGGAGTTCAGTTTCAGGTTTATAATGGTGTGACTCTGAAATTAGTGATCATATGATTGAGTTGTTCGGTAAAGAATGATGATCATATGGAATCACGGGATTCCGATTATATATGTCCAATCAGTCCCTCTACTAGCTCCACATAATTCCTTAACGTTTGGCAAATTGATTTGTGTATGCTATTGGCTAGTTTATTATGCATGGATGGTGATGGCACAGGATTAGGACGGTAGACAAGATTCTCTCCGGTTGGATTCAGATTTTGTTTTGGATAATAGAGTACACAATTATTCGAACTCCAAATAAAGTTGCCATGATTTTATTTGAGATTGGATTGGAGTTGTAGAAAATTATCCATGAGAACAAGAATATGAAACACAACCGTTTTTGTGGAATTTGAAATTTGAATTTTGAAATTTGAATTTTGAATTTTGAATTTGAAATTTGAATTTGAAATTCGAATTTGAAATTTAAATTTGAAATTTAAATTTGAAATTTGAAATTTGAAATTTGAAATTTGAAATTTGAAATTTGAATTTGAAATTTGAATTTGAAATTTGAAATTCAAATTTTGAATCACAGTCCAAGTAGGATTCGAATTTGTTGTGGAAAATCCACAAGGTTTGAAATTCGAATTTGAGTTAGATTTGGAGAGGATAATCTTGTTAGAATCCTACTTGAATTTTGAATCCAAATCCCAACAAATAAGGGACGAAATTTTGAGGATAATCCTCAAGAAAATTTCGGATTTTGTGGATGAGATTCAAGGGAAAATTCAAGCTTCAATCCTAGTTGAATTTAGATTCTCTCCTTCCCTGAAAAGTGGCTGAAATTAGGGAGTATCTCTCCTAGGAAATTCGGTTATTTTTGGATAAGGTTGAGATAAGATTCAAGCTTGAAAATCCTAGTGGAATTTTAGATTCTCCCTTATCCATAATGGCCGAAATCTTTAGGAGAAAAATCTCCAAGAAAAATTCAGATTTTTTGGTTGAAAAAGGGAGATAAAATTCTAGTTAAAATCTTGTTTTGATTTGGATTGGATTTATCCTAAGAAAAACCGAATTTTTTGTGGAGATTCTCCCTTGGAAAAATTCAGATTTTATGGGATTGGATAAGGGAAAATATCTTTTCCTAATCCAATTCAAATTTAGAGATTCACCTCATGCAGGTCTATAAATAGAGGACCTACCACTCCAGTTCTCTTAGACCACAGACACTCAGGTGAGCAGGCTTATTGTTGCACAGCTCATCGGGACAATAAAGTTCTTTAGAGATCTGGGTGGTCGGAAGAAGACTAGCAGTGTTAGCATACCGATCGAGGTTCAGAGTGCCCACACACTCAGCCATTCGGGAATTGGAGAATAGTAGAGAAGGCTAGTTGGTTGAAGCCTCCGGTCATTCTCCTCCTGCAGATTGGCGTCCTTGAGGTATGAGTTTTAATTGTTGTTGATTTATTGTATATGGCATCATGAGATATGTAACGATCTAAAAATTTTTATTGTTCCGCTGCGCCACTCTGATACGGTTTTACCGATTTATTTTCCTACACCAAATTCAACTAGGATTGAAGCTTGAATTTTCCCTTGAACCTTATCCACAAAATCCGAATTTTTCCATGAGGATTATCCTCAAAAATTTCGTCCACTTTTGTTGGGATTTAGATTCAAAATTCAAGTAGGATTCTAACAAGATTGTTCTCTCCAAATCAAACTCAAATTTGAATTTCAAACCTTGTGGATTTTCCACAACAAATTCGAATCCTACTTGGACTGTGATTCAAAATTTGAATTTCAAATTTCAAATTCGAATTTCAAATTCAAATTTCAAATTCAAAATTCAAATTTCAAATTTCAAAATTCAAATTTCAAATTTCAAAATTCAAATTTCAAATTCCATAAAATGGTTGTGTTTCATATTCTAGTTCTCATGGATAATTTTCTACAACTCCAATCCAATCTCAAATAAAATCATGACAACTTTATTTGGAGTTCGAATAATTGTGTACTCTATTATCCAAAACAAAATCTGAATCCAACCAGAGAGAATCTTGTCTACCATCCTAATCCTGTGTCATCACCATCCATGCATAATAAACTAGCCAATAGCATACAAAAATCAATTTGCCAAACGTTAAGGAATTATGTGGAGCTAGTAGAGGGACTGATTGGACATATATAATCGGGCTCCCATGATTCCATATGATCATCATTCTTTACCAAACAACTCAATCATATGATCACTAGTTTCAGAGTCACACCACTATAAACCTGAAACTGAACTCCCAATTATATACCGTAGTACGTAAGCCTGTGACGAGCTACTATCCAATGACCTTGTCATATATGCAAAACCCTCATATCATATCCATGATCAGCCTTAGGTCAAAGTCCGTTTAATCCTACTGATCAGGCTATCTTAAAGTTCCATTATACTACCGAATCAAGAAAATGATTATTCACCATATGTGAATAAGAAGTCATCCGCCTAGCAGACAACCCAAGGCCTTGTCCATTTTCACATTAAGTATAATGCCTTTAAGAGGATACCTTTAACTCCTCAGAGCTATGATTCCGATATCTGCAAACAAACCCTTCATCGTATACAAGTCATGCACCCAACGAACCGGTCTATAAGATTACTACCTCTGAGACGCTTTAGCCATTGGAACATCAAAGTACACAAGTCATATACATGAAGTAGTTCATTTACTCAGGATTAAGGTTATTGCACAATGAACGTCAAAAGCAGATTGATCCACTCATAGCGGACTACGTAGATCAATCATGCTTTAGTCCCGGTCTAATATGTCACCACCGAGCAACATATCCATGTCTCTACTTGGGAGTCCAGCTCCAGACAGTCAAGAGAAACCGTCCCCTTTAAGGCTTTAGACAACATAATAGTCTTAACATGAGTTAGATGCTCGGTCAAACCCCATAGACTACAGACCATAGTTTAGACCGCTAGCTTTAGAACATTGTCTTCTCGCATACAAAAGTCCATTGCATGCAACGTTCTAACAGTTTTAACACAAGCAGTCAGTGAGCCATATTTGCTTACATTTACTTTAACATGTAAATAAGACGAGGACAGATAGCAATGTAATGAATAACCTCTAAGTATAATTTTATTATCCAGTTCAAAATGAATACATCAAAATGTCACTAATACTTAGGGCATTTCCTAACAATCTCCCACTTGCCCTAAGCCAGCAGATGTGCTATGTTACGCATCCCCATCGCCTCTACATGCCTCTCAAAGCTTCTAGCCACCAAAGTCTTAGTAAAGGAATCAGTGATGTTGTCCTCGGACGCGATCTTACATACATCTACTTGTACATAAGGCTACCCACAGCGGATGCATAAGGGACCTTACTCATACGCTCTCTTTCTTCCGATGTCTTGGGACAGTCATCCAATGAAAGAGTTAAACCGGCAATAGAAGGTTGTGAGCCTTTCTTTGCCTCTAGCATTGCATATTTGTCAATTATTTTATCTATGTATGAAGCTTGGGATAATGCTATCATTTTGTTCTTTCGATCTCTGAAGAGACGAATGCCTAGAACATAATTAGCTTCTCCCAAGTCCTTCATGTCAAACTGTTGGTGTAACCAAAGCTTGACCGATGATAAGTTCCCTACATCATTCCCAATGAGTAGTATATCATCGACATAGAGTATCAGAAAGACCACTTTTCCATCCTTAATACGTTTATAAACACAAGGTTCATCAACGTTCTGCTCAAAACCAAATGTCTTAATCGCTTGATCAAACCTCTGGTTCCATGAGCGGGATGCCTGCTTTAATCCATAAATGGATCTAAGCAACTTGCAGACTTTCCTATCTTGGCCTTTTGCTACGAACCCTTCGGGCTGTATCATATAGATACACTCTTCAAGATGGCCATTCAAGAATGCCGTCTTGACATCCATTTGCCAGATCTCGTAATCGAGAGCCACAGCAATGGACAGAAGAATACGGATAGACTTCAGCATAGCAACAGGCGAAAAGGTTTCCTCGTAATCGATTCCAGCCTTTTGCGTGTATCCCTTTGCAACCAGTCTAGCTTTGAAAGTTTCCACTCTCCCTTCCGCATCCTTCTTTCTTTGTAGACCCATTTGCATCCAATGGGTTTTATCCTATCCGGCAAATCTACAAGTTCCCAAACAGAGTTGGATTTCATAGAATCCATCTCATTGTTCATAGCCTGTTTCCAAGATTTAGAATCAACATCCTTTATAGCTTCATCATATGTGACCGGATCTTCCTCATGCTCATGAGCCTCGGCCTGGTATACCTCAGCATCATACATGAAGAAATTAGGTTTCTTAGAAACCCTCCCACTACGACGAGGCACCCTAAATTGTTGATCGTCTGCAGGTCTTTCACTGGAACTCGGACTTGCGTCCAAGACCGAAATCTGTGGAGCAGTTCTTTCACCCGATAACTCCTCTAGCACCACTTTGCTTCGAGGCTTAAAGTCATTCATGTGACTTTCCTCCAAGAATGTCGCATGGGTTGAGACAATGACTTTTTGTTCCTTCGGGTTATAGAACAGACCTCCTTTAGTTCCTTTTGGATACCCTACAAACATGCATAATTCTGATCTTGGTTCCAACTTTTTCACATCCCCATCCAGTACATGTGCCAGGCAGCCCCATATTCTCATATGTCCAAGGGAGGGCTTCCTGCCACACCACAATTCATACGGAGTTCTAGGAATTGATTTGCTCGGAACTTGGTTCAGAATATAGCATGCCGTTTGTAAAGCATATCCCCAAAATGATAATGGCAGCGTTGAATAACTCATCATGGACCGTACCATATCCAATAAGGTCCTGTTTCTCCTTTCGGCTACACCATTCTGTTGTGGAGTACCAGGTGCAGTCAATTGGGATAATATCCCGTTCTCTACAAGATGTCCTAGAAATTCATCGGAGAGGTATTCGCCACCTCGATCAGATCGAAGTGTCTTTATGGATTTATCCAATTGCTTTTCCACTTCCGCACGATACTCTTTGAACTTGTCAAAGGTTTCGCTCTTGCGGTGCATCAGATACACATATCCATACCTCGAGTAATCATCTATAAAAGAGACATAATACTCAAACCCTCCTCGTGCTGTGACGTTCATGGGGCCACATACGTCAGTATGCACAATTTCTAAGAGCTCCTGAGCCCTTGTCCCCTTAGCTCCAAAAGACCTCTTAGTCATTTTACCCTCTAGACAAGACTCACATTGGGGAAGTCTTACCTCCTCTAGAGATTCCAGAGGACCGTCTTTCACCAATCTTTGAATCCTATCCTGATTAATATGACCAAGTCTTAAATGCCAAAGATACACCTTGTTAGAGTGAGAAACTTTCAACCTTTTAGAGTTATCAATTAATTCAGTGTCAAGCAGTGAGTACATCTTTGGTTTGATCAAATATAGGTTTCCATCCATCCATCCAGAACAGATAAAAGACTTATTTCTACGAATATCAACTCTTTTACTAAAAGAAACTGAATAAGAATCCTTTATTAAACAAGCTACCGATATAAGGTTCCTCCTAAAATTAGGAACATAAAAACAGTCTTTCAATAAAATAAATCTAAATTGATCAAAATAAAGGTAAACATCTCCCACTGCTTCAGCCACCACAAAGCTACTATCTCCAGTCCGCAATGAGAGGCTCCTATCATGTAGACTTCTCGTTTCCACGAACCCCTGCATAGAAACACAAACATGATTAGTGGTGCCCGAATCAATGACCCAAGTATCTTTCGATTCTTCCACTAAACACGCTTCAAGTAATGAAGTTCCTTACCTTCCTTGCCTTTGGCGGCTAGGAATTCCCGGTAAGCCTTCTTGATGTGACCTACCTTCCCACAATGGAAGCATTTGGATTTTTTAGGGTCCTTCGGCTTCTTGTTCTTATTCTTCTTCTTCCCGTCCGAGACAGGAGGATTAAAAGAACTAGAAGCCGCTTACTTCTTATTTGGCCTCTTCCTCTTCCGTGAGGGATTGGAAGATTCCGCCAAATTAGCCTCTCCTTTAGGTCGGACCACATCTTCATCCCTGATCATCCGCTCATAAGCCTGTAGTTGCTTCATGAGCTCGGTTAGTGTTAACTCCTTTGTCGCCAGATTGTATGCGGCCTTAAACCCCACAAAATCTTTAGACAGAGTCTTGAACACCATCTCGATCTGGGTGTTGTAGTCCAACTCAGCACCATTCTCGGCAGCCTCAGTGAAGAATCCCATTAGAGTGATCATATGGTCCTTCACCGGAGTACCCGCCTTTTGCTTAGAGTTCATAATGCTGGTGATAGCGGACTGTCGAGCCAATTTTTCTTGGCCTCCGAACATGTCCTCCAGATTTTCCATGATCTCCCCAGCAACTTGATAAGTCTCATGCTGCTTTTGTAAAGCACTCGTCATGCTAGTAAGGATGTAACATCGAGCTATCTCATTGGATTCTCTCCAACGATTATAGGCAACCGGGACCTCCTCAAGTGGTGTGTCAAGTTTGGGCCCAGGTGGGCATGGTTCGTCCAGTATGAACTTGTGTCTCTCGCAGCTGAGAACTATTAATAGATTTCTTTTCCAGTCTTTATAATTATCGCCATTCAGCTTATTTTCAGTAAGTATAGAAATGAGGGGTGTCGGTGACATTTTGAACTGAAATAAAATTATACTAGACATCATTACAAAGCCCAAGCAAATATACAGATAATTTATTAAATAAAACATACAAGTATGTTCCTACATGAAACTTGAAAAACATGTAGCATTGCAACGGTAATTCTCAGCACCTATTGCCCCAAGCGACCGAGGGGTGGTCATGAGAACAAATAGCCGGAACATGGACCCCTTCCAATTAATATATGTTGCCTTAAATCCTCCAAGCTTAAGACATATATTAATAACCGCTTATTTGGCCACCAGTTTAGTTAACAGAGCTTCTAGGGAATGTTAATAACTAAACGAGTCTTGAGTGTATAACCATTGTTTACGTAGCCCGATCCACGTCCTACCATGCCACCGAGGGGTGGTCATGAATAGGATCGTACCCGAACACGTTTTCCACATAGGAGATCCAATCTAGTATACCGGCGGTGGTAAACACCTACCAAGGGGTGTGGTCAGGGCAGAACTGACGCGAGGCGTTACCATGCTTTCACATATGGATCAACAATGGAGGCCGTGGGTTTTGTTTGAAACTCTCTCCCACTTAATATTTTGAAAAACATGCAAGTTTTGACAAATTATGTATGATCAATATAGTATGAGCGGTACTCACCTATCCTATATGACATGTTATCAAATATGCATACAAAACATCCATCAATACATATTTATACATCCATGACATATCACAGAAAAAATAATTGACAGAAAAACCAAGTTATGATTCCATCCTAGAACAAAGAAAATAAAGATTACAAAATTCCATCCAAAGCATTCTTTGGGTCTTGAATTCTGTTCCATCTTCTTGTATCCATCTTTATATAGCCTCTCCATTTATTTCTCATCCCAAGAATTATTTAAAATTTAAATATCCAAAAATTTAAATTTCAAATTCAAATTCCAAATTCGAATTTCAAATTTAAATTTTAAATAATTTTAAACATCATGTGTAATAATATGTAATTTCAAAAATTTCAAATTTTTAATTACATATTTTTAAACGTGATTTAAAATCAAATCTCAAATTTAAAAATCAAAATTTTCTGATTTTTGAACCATCAGACCGCCGGCCCCGTAGGCGGCAGCCGCCCCATGTGCAGCCCTGCCGGGCTGCAGGCCAAGCCTGCAGCGCCAGGCTGCACGCCCAGGTTAGGCGCAACAGCTGGCAGGCTGCAGGCAGCGCCTGCAGCCTCTAGCTGCACGCCCAGGCTATGGCCAGCCTTGGGCAGGCCACGGCCACCCCTGGCTGCAGGCCAAGCCTGCGGCCGTGGGTGGTGTGGGCCTGCACAGGGGCTGCCGCAGCCCCATCCTACCCGAGGGCAGGGGCTGCAGCCCCACCAAGGCCCGTTGGCCTATCTCGAGGGGTCGTGTCTCGATTTTCGTGCCATATTCCAATTTACCTATTAGGATCTCCAAAAATTAATTTGAATCCCAATTAAATTGAAATTTTCCACACAATCAAAATTTCAATCTTTAAATCAAATTTAACTTTTGGGAAAAATAAATTACGGTCTTCAATCTTCAATCTCCTCCAAGAATAATTTACATAAAAATTCTTAAACCGTTTCCGGTATACAAAAATTCTAACCATAAAAATTCTAAGAGACAAAAAATTAAAATCCATGGGAAAATTACAGTGTTAATAAACTGCTCCCATGGTTACATAAAAAATCCTAGATACAATTTTTCTAAATTCTAAGGAACCATAACCGGCATAAACAAGCATGCTTATAATAATTCGGAAAATTTAAAATAACCACATACTTTATACATAATCCATGATAACAACATAAAGGAACCCTAGAATGCCACTCTCTAAATATCAAATCCATACATAAATAAAAAGACTAAGTAATTGTCTAATTTATATACATGGCATAGTCATGAGATGGCTCTGATACTAATTGTAGGAAAATAAATCGGTAAAAACGTATCAGAGTGGCGCAGCGGAACAATAAAAAATTTTTAGATCGTTAAATATCTCATGATGCCATATACAACAAACCAACAACAATTAAAACTCATACCTCAAGGATGCCAATCTTGCAGGAGGAGAATGACCGGAGGCTTCAACCAACTAGCCTTCTCTACTATTCTCCAATTCCCGAATGGCTGAGTGTGTGGGCACTCTGAACCTCGATCGGTATGCTAGCACTGCTAGTCTTCTTCCGACCACCCAGATCTCTAAAGAACTTTATTGTCAAGATGAGCTGTGCAACAATAAGCCTGCTCACCTGAGAGTCTGTGGTCTGAGAGAACTGGAGTGGCAGGACCTCTATTTATAGACTTGCATGAGGTGATTCTCTGAATTTGAATTGGACTAGGAAAAGATTTTCTCCCTTATCCATAACCAAAAAATCTGAATTTTCCAAGGGAGAATCTCCACAATTAAATTCGGTTTTCCTAGGATAAATCCAATCCAAATCTAAACAAGATTTTAACTAGAATTTTATCTCCCTTTTTCAACCAAAAAATCCGAATTTTTCTTGGAGAAAATCTCCTCATAAATTTCGGCCATTATGGATAAGGGAGAATCAAAAATTCCACTAGGATTTTAAAGCTTGAATCTTATCTCAACCTTATCCAAAATAACCGAATTTCCTAGGAGATATTCTCCCTAATTTCGGCCACTTTTCAGGGAAGGAGAGAATCCAAATTCAACTAGGATTGAAGCTTGAATTTTCCCTTGAACCTTATCCACAAAATCTGAATTTTTCCATGAGGATTATCCTCAAAAATTTCGTCCACTTTTGTTGGGATTTAGATTCAAAATTCAAGTAGGATTCTAACAAGATTGTTCTCTCCAAATCAAACTCAAATTCGAATTTCAAACCTTGTGGATTTTCCACAACAAATTCGAATCCTACTTGGACTGTGATTCAAAGTTTGAATTTCAAATTTCAAATTCAAATTTCAAATTCAAATTTCAAATTTCAAATTTCAAATTTCAAATTTAAATTTCAAATTCAAATTTCAAATTCGAATTTCAAATTCAAATTTCAAATTCAAATTTCAAATTCAAAATTCAAATTTCAAATTTCAAAATTCAAAATTCAAATTTCAAAATTCAAATTTCAAATTCCACAAAATTCCTAAACCGTTTCCGGTGTACAAAAATTCTAACCATAAAAAATCTAAGAGATAAGAATTAAAATCCATGGGAAAATTACAGTGTTAATAAACTGCTCCCATGGTTACATAAAAATTCCTAGATACAATTTTTCTAAATTCTAAGGAACCATAACCGGTATAAACAAGCATGCTTATAATAATTCAAAAAATTAAAATAACCACATACTTTATACATAATACATGATAACAACATAAAGGAACCCTAGAATGCCACTCTCTAAATATCAAATCCATACATAAATAAAAAGACTAAGTAATTGTCTAATTTATGTGCATGGCATAGTCATGAGATGGCTCTGATACCAATTGTAGGAAAATAAATCGGCAAAAACGTATCAGAGTGGCGCAGCGGAACAATAAAAATTTTTAGATCGTTAAATATCTCATGATGCCATATACAATAAATCAACAACAATTAAAACTCATACCTCAAGGACGCCAATCTGCAGGAGGAGAATGACCGGAGGCTTCAACCAACTAGCCTTCTCTACTATTCTCCAATTCCCGAATGGCTGAGTGTGTGGGCACTCTGAACCTCGATCGGTATGCTAGCACTGCTAGTCTTCTTCCGACCACCCAGATCTCTAAAGAACTTTATTGTCACGATGAGCTGTGCAACAATAAGCCTGCTCACCTGAGAGTCTGTGGTCTGTGAGAACTGGAGTGGCAGGACCTCTATTTATAGACCTGCATGAGGTGATTCTCTGAATTCGAATTGGACTAGGAAAAGATTTTTTTCCCTTATCTTTAACCAAAAAATCCGAATTTTTCCATAGGATAATCCTAACAATAAATTCGGTTTTTCCTAAGATAAATCCAATCCAAATCTTAACAAGATTTTAACTAGAATTTTATCTCCCTTTTTCAACCAAAAAATCTGAAATTCACAAGGAGAAAATCTTCCAAAAGATTTCGGCCATTATGGATAAGGGAGAATCAAAAATTCCACTAGGATTTTCAAGCTTGAATCTTATCTCAACCTTATCCAAAATTAACCGAATTTTCCTTGGATAAAGGCTCCAAAATTTTGGCCACTTTTAGGGAAGGAGAGAATCCAAATTCAACTAGGATTGAAACTTGAATTTTCCCTTGAATCTTATCCACAAAAACCGAATTTTCCATTGAGGATTATCCTCAAAAAAATTCACCCACTTTTGTTGGGATTTGGATTCAAAATTCAAGTAGGATTCTAACAACATTATCCTCTCCAAATCCAACTCAAATTCGAATTTCAAACCTTGTGGATTTTCCACAACAAATTCGAATCCTACTTGGACTGTGATTCAAATTTTGAATTTCAAATTTCAAATTCAAATTTCAAATTTCAAATTTCAAATTTCAAATTTAAATTTCAAATTCAAATTTCAAATTCGAATTTCAAATTTAAATTTCAAATTCAAATTTCAAATTCGAATTTCAAATTCAAATTTCAAATTCAAATTTCAAATTCAAAATTCAAATTTCAAATTCCACAAAATGGTTGTGTTTCATATTCTTGTTCTCATGGATAATTTTCTACAACTCCAATCCAATCTCAAATAAAATCATGGCAACTTTATTTGGAGTTCGAATAATTGTGTACTCTATTATCCAAAACAAAATCTGAATCCAACCGGAGAGAATCTTGTCTACCATCCTAATCCTGTGTCATCACCATCCATGCATAATAAACTAGCCAATAGCATACACAAATCAATTTGCCAAACGTTAAGGAATTATGTGGAGCTAGTAGAAGGACAGATTGGACATATATAATCGGGCTCCCGTGATTCCATATGATCATCATTCTGTACCGAACAACTCAATCATATGATCACTAATTTCAGAGTCACACCACTATAAATCTGAAACTGAACTCCCAATTATATACCGTATTACGTAAGCCTGTGACGAGCTACCATCCAATGACCTTGTCATATATGCAAAACCCTCATATGATATCCATGATCAGCCTTAGGTCAAAGTCTGTTTAATCCTACTGATCAGGCTATCTTAAAGTTCCATTATACTACCGAATCAAGAAAATGATTATTCACCATATGTGAATAAGAAGTCATCCGCCCAGCAGACGACCCAAGGCCTTGTCCATTTTCACATTCAGTATAATGCCTTTAAGAGGATACCTTTAACTCCTCAGAACTATGATTCCGATATCTGCAAACAAACCCTTCATCGTATACAAGTCATGCACCCAACGAACTGGTCTATAAGCTTACTACCTCTGAGACGTTTTAGCCATTGGAACATCAAAGTACACAAGTCATATACATGAAGTGGTTCATTTACTCAGGATTAAGGTTATTGCACAATGAACGTCAAAAGCAGATTGATCCACTCATAGCGGACTACGTAGATCAATCACGCTTTAGTCCCGGTCTAATATGTCACCACCGAGCAACATATCCATGTCTCTACTTGGGAGTCCAGCTCCAGACAGTCAAGACAGACCGTCTCCTCCAAGGCTTTAGACAACATAATAGTCTTAACATGAGTTAGATGCTCAGTCTAACCCCATAGACTACAGACCATAGTTTAGACCGCTAACTTTAGAACATTGTCTTCTCGCATACAAAAGTCCATTGCATGCAACGTTCTAACAGTTTTAACACAAGCAGTCAGTGGGCCATATTTGTTTACATTTACTTTAACATGTAAATAAGATGAGGACAGATAGCAATGTAATGAATAACCTCTATATATAATTTTATTATCCAGTTCAAAATGAATACATCAAAAATGTTTCTAATACTTAGGGCATTTCCTAACAATGTTTATCTGATGCACCGCAAGAGTGAAACCTTTGACAAGTTCAGAGAGTATCGTGCAGAAGTGGAAAAGCAATTGGATAAATCCATAAAGACACTTCGATCTGATCGAGGTGGTGAATACCTCTCTGATGAATTTCTAGGACATCTTGTAGAGAATAGGATATTATCCCAATTGACTGCACCTGGTACTCCACAACAGAATGGTGTAGCTGAAAGGAGAAACAGAACCTTATTGGATATGGTACGGTCCATGATGAGTTATTCAACGCTGCCATTATCATTTTGGGGATATGCTTTACAAACGGCGTGCTATATTCTAAACCAGGTTCCGAGCAAATCAATTCCCAGAACTTCATATGAATTGTGGCGTGGCAGGAAGCCCTCCCATGGACATATGAGAATATGGGGCTGCTCGGCACATGTACTGCATGGGGATGCGAAAAAGTTGGAACCAAGATCAGAATTGTGCATGTTTGTAGGATATCCAAAAGGAACTAAAGGAGGTCTGTTCTTTAACCCGAAGGAACAAAAAGTCATTATCTCAACCCATGCGACATTCTTGGAAGAAAGTCACATGAATGACTTTAAGCCTCGAAGCAAAGTGGTGCTAGAGGAGTTATGGGGTGAAAGAACTGCTCCACAGATTTCGATCTTGGATGCAAGTCCGAGTTCCAGTGAAAGACCTGCAGACGATCAACAATTTGGGGTGCCTCGTCGTAGTGGGAGGGTTTCTAAGAAACCTAATTTCTTCATGTATGATGCTGAGGTATACCAAGCCGAGGCTCATAAGCATGAGGATGATCCGGTCACCTATGATGAAGTTATAAATGATGTGAATTCTAAATCTTGGAAACAGGCTATGAACAATGAGATGGATTCTATGAAATCCAACTCTGTTTGGGAACTTATAGATTTGTCGGATGGGATAAAACCCATTAGATGCAAATGGGTCTACAAAAGAAAGAAGGATGCGGAAGGGAGAGTGGAAACTTTCAAAGCTAGACTGGTTGCAAAGGGATACACGCAAAAGGCTGGAATCGATTACGATGAAACCTTTTCGCCTGTTGCTATGCAGAAGTCTATCCGTATTCTTCTGTCCATTGCTGCGGCTCTCAATTACGAGATCTGGCATATGGATGTCAAGACGGCATTCTTGAATGGCCATCTTGAAGAGTGTATCTATATGATACAGCCCAAAGGGTTCGTAGCGAAAGGCCAAGAAAGGAAAGTCTGCAAGTTGCTTAGATCCATTTATGGATTAAAGCAAGCATCCCGCTCATGGAACCAGAGGTTTGATCAAGCGATTAAGACATTTGGTTTTGAGCAGAACGTTAATGAACCCTATGTTTATAAACGTATTAAGGATGGAAAAGTGGTCTTTCTGATACTCTATGTCGATGATATACTACTCATTGGGAATGATGTAGGTAACTTATCATCGGTCAAGCTTTGGTTACACCAACAGTTTGACATGAAGGACTTGGGAGAAGTGAATTATGTTCTAGGCATTCGTCTCTTTAGAGATCGAAAGAACAAAATGATAGCGTTATCCCAAGCTTCATACATAGATAAAATAATTGACAAATATGTAATACAAGAGGCAAAGAATGGCTCACAACCTTCTATTGCCGGTCTAACTCTTTCATTGGATGACTGTCCCAAGACATTGGAAGAAAGAGAGCGTATGAGTAAGGTCCCTTATGCATCTGCTATGGGTAGCCTTATGTACGCTATGCTTTGCACTCGCCCGGATATATGTTTTGCAGTAGGTATGGTGAGTCGATATCAAGCAAATCCTGGAACCAAGCACTGGCAAGCTGTAAAGCATATACTCAAGTATCTTAAGAGAACGAGGTATTATATGCTGGTGTATTCTGGAGGGGACCTAACACCCGTAGGATACATGGACTCAGACTTCCAGACTTGTAAGGATTTGAGGAAGTCGACATTAGAGGGCATGTGGAGACAGGACAAGTGGATGTATGTAAGATCGCGTCCGAGGACAACATCGCTGATCCCTTTACTAAGACTTTGGTGGCTAGAAGCTTTGAGAGGCATGTAGAGGTGATGGGGATGCGTAACATGGCACATCTACTGGCTTAGGGCAAGTGGGAGATTGTTAGGAAATGCCCTAAGTATTATAGACATTTTGATGTATTCATTTTGAACTGGATAATAAAATTATATATAGAGGTTATTCATTACATTGCTATCTGTCCTCATCTTATTTACATGTTAAAGTAAATGTAAAAAAATATGGCCCACTGACTGCTTGTGTTAAAACTGTTAGAACATTGCATGCAATGGACTTTTGCATGCGAGAAGACAATGTTCTAAAGTTAGCGGTCTAAACTATGGTCTGTAGTCTATGGGGTTAGACCGAGCATCTAACTCATGTTAAGACTATTATGTTGTCTAAAGCCTTGGAGGGGACGGTTTGTCTTGACTGTCTGGAGCTGGACTCCCAAGTAGAGACATAGATATGTTGCTTGATGGTGACACATTAGACCGGGACTAAAGCGTGATCGATCTACGTAGTTCGCTATGAGTGGATCAAGCTGCTTTTGACGTTCATTGTGCAATAACCTTAATCCTGAGTAAATGAACTACTTCATGTATATGACTTGTGTACTTTGATGTTCCAATGGCTAAAGCGTCTCATAGGAAGTAAGCTTATAGACCGGTTCGTTGGGTGCATGACTTGTATACGGTGAAGGGTTTGTTTGCAGATATCGGAATCATAGCTCTAAGGAGTTAAAGGTATCTTCTTAAAGGCATTATACTGAATGTGAAATTGGACAAGGCCTTGGGTCGTCTGCTGGGCGGATGACTTCTTATTCACACATGGTGAATAATCATTTTCTTAATTCGGTAGTATAATGGAACTTTAAGATAGCCTGATCAGTAGGATTAAACGGACTTTGACCTAAGGCTGATCATGGATATCACATGAGGGTTTTGCATATATGACAAGGTCATTGGATAGTAGCTCGTCACAGGCTTACGTAATACGGTATATAATTGGGAGTTCAGTTTCAGGTTTATAGTGGTGTGACTCTGAAATTAGTGATCATATGATTGAGTTGTTCGGTACAGAATGATGATCATATGGAATCACGAGAGCCCGATTATATATGTCCAATCAGCCCCTCTACTAGCTCCACATAATTCCTTAACGTTTGGCAAATTGATTTGTGTATGCTATTGGCTAGTTTATTATGCATGGATGGTGATGACACAGGATTAGAATGGTAGACAAGATTCTCTCCAGTTGGATTCAGATTTTGTTTTGGATAATAGAGTATGCAATTATTCGAACTCCAAATAAAGTTGCCATGATTTTATTTGAGATTGGATTGGAGTTGTAGAAAATTATGAGAACAAGAATTTGAAACATAACCGTTTTGTGGATTTTGAAATTTGAATTTTGAAATTTGAAATTTGAATTTTGAAATTTGAAATTTGAAATTTGAATTTGAAATTCGAATTTGAAATTTGAAATTCAAATTTTGAATCACAGTCCAAGTGGGTTTCGAATTTGTTGTGGAAAATCCACAAGGTTTGAAATTCGAATTTGAGTTGGATTTAGAGAGGATAATCTTGTTAGAATCCTACTTGAATTTTGAATTCAAATCCTAACAAATTATGGACGAAATTTTAAGGATAATCCTCAATGGAATTTCGGTTTTTGTGGATAAGGTTCAAGGGAAAAATTCAAGTTTCAATCTTAGTTGAATTTGGATTCTCTCCTTCCCTGAAAAGTGGCCGAAATTATGGAGGAAATCTCCTAGGAAAATTCAGTTATTTTGGATAAGGTTGAGATAAGATTCAAGCTTGAAAATCCTAGTGAAATTTTGATTCTCCCTTATCCTAAATGTGGCCGAATTTTTGGAGGGAAAATCTCCTAGGAAATTTCGGATTTTTTGGTTGAAAAAGGGAGATAAAATTCTAGCTAAAATCTTGTTTAGATTTGGATTAGATTTATCTTAAATAAATCGAATTTTATTGTTGGGATTTTCCCATGGAGAATTCAGATTTTATGGATATGGATAAGGGAGAATATCTTTTCCTAATCCAATTCGAATTCAGAGAATCACCTCATGCAGGTCTATAAATAGAGGTCCTGCCACTCCAGTTCTCTCAGACCACAGACTCTCAGGTGAGCAGGCTTAATGTTGCATAGCTCATCGTGACAATAAGTTCTTTAGAGATCTGGGTGGTCGGAAGAAGACTAGCAGTGCTAGCATACCAATCGAGGTTCAGAGTGCCCACACAATCAGCCATTCGAGAATTGGAGAATAGTAGAGAAGGCTAGTTGGTTGAAGCCTCCGGTCATTCTCCTCCTGCAAGATTGGCATCCTTGAGGTATGAGTTTTAATTGTTGTTGGTTTATTGTATATGGCATCATGAGATATTTAACGGTCTAAAAATTTTTATTGTTCCGCTGTGCCACTCTGATACGTTTTTACCAATTTATTTTCCTACAGAAGACAACATATACGCTGGATAAGTTAGCAAATTTTGTATATGACCCACATCATTTGATTACACGGAGTGCCGAAGTCAATTATCTCAGATAGGGATGCCCGATTCACTTCAGCATTCTAGACGTGTGTACAAGAAGCGATGGGAACAGAGTTACGATTCAGTACTACTTTCCATCCACAAACAGATGGACAGTCTGAGTGAACTATTCAAACATTAAAAGACATGCTTCGTGCTTGTGTGATAGATTTTCCTGGAGTTTGAACGAAAAGCTACCTCTAGTGGAATTCTCCCACAACAACAGTTACTAAACTTCCATCAGAATGGCACCTTATGAGGCGTTGTATGGACGGAAATGTAGGTCTCCTATTAATTGGTACGATCTACAAGAAAAACAGCTACATAAGTCTGACTTCATTCGAGAAACTTCAAATGCAATCATGAAGATTCAACAATGAATGAAGATGGCACAAAGTCGGCAGAAGAGGTATGCGCACAAGCAACGAAAATCTTTAGAGTTTAACAAAGGAGATTTCGTATTCCTTAAGGTATCGCCAATGAAATACGTAATGTGTTTTGGTAAGAAGGGAAAATTGAGTCCAAGGTATATTGGACCTTTTGAAATTATCGAATGTATTAGAAAAGTGGCCTACAAGTTGGCATTACCTCCAGATTTGTCGGCTGTACACAATGTTTTTCATGTGTCCATGTTGAGAAAATATGTATCAGATCCAACACATGTACTGAAGCATGAACCAATACAGATTTAAGATAATTTGACATATAAAGAATAACCTGTGCAGATTTTAGATCACGAGGAGAAAGTACTGAGGAACAAGACAATCCCGCTAGTCAAAGTACTCTGGAGAAATCATAGTGTCAAAGAGGCTACGTGGGAATGAGAAGACGACATGAAAGTTTTGTACCCCTACTTATTTTAATTTTCAGGGATGAAAATTCTATAAGGAGGGGTGAATGTGACAACCGGAAAATTTAATCATTCTCGGAGATTACATACAATGTATGTGAACAGTGATTTTTTAAGTTTTAAACTGTAAAATAAATGATTTAATACTGTTTAGAATGCAATAAAATGTTTAACAAGGTCAAGAATCATGAATTCGACTGTAGAAAATTTTATCCAGTTGAAATGGGGGAAAATGATACCAAGTTGGAACCAAAAACCCTAACAAAAGTATGTGTTTCACTGAAAGACGAAAAATTTTAGACTGTATTTTTAGCCAAACGACAGTATATTAGGGCAAACCGAGCGCTCGGATGGCCTTAGAAAACCTCCGGTGCGATTTCGGTAAAATTTGGTCAGGGGTAATTTTCGGTTGGATTGTAACTGAAAACCAACTAGAGGTGAACTAGATTCTAATTTGATGACCTCATTAGCATGATGTCATAATTAAATTAATTAAGTTAATGGTGGAAAGAAATCCAAGCATTAATGGCTAGGATTTAACACTTTTTGATCCAAGGTTAGGATTAAGCCAAAATGCCATGGATTTTCTTTAAATTCTTGGATAAATCGAAGCAAAATGGATCTATTTTGACAGCTGGAAAATAGCAAGAAAAAGTTGCAAAAAGACCCTCCAAAAGTTGCAACTAAGTCCCCAAAGGTTTTGCCAAATTGCCAACTAGTTTGCAACTAAATCCCTAACTTTATGGGCTGCTATATATACCCATTTTCTGCTGAAAACCAACGTGAAAATCAGCCAAAAAAATTTAGAAAACAGTAGCCCTTTGTTCTCCATTGAAACCGTGAGTTCACCACCCATTTCCAAGCCAAAAATCTTCAAGTTTTGGTGTTCAAGTTCATCTTTAAGTGGCAAGAAGTATTTCTAGCAAGGTAACCTTCAAAACTCAGTTTTTCTTGCTTCTTTTTGGCTAAAAATAGTGATTGAAATAGTGGGTTTGTTGATGAAAAAGTTTGAGTTTTATGTTGTTGTTTATGTAGTAGAGTACGGTTATGATTGAAACAAGTTTTGATGATGAATTTGATGAGTTTGGAATGCAAGAACTTGAATTTTTCCTAGGTTTTCTTAGGGCAAAACCGTGGCATGTACATAAGGCTAAGGGTGAAAAAAATTGTCTGGTTATGGTTGATTTGGTGTGAATTGGTTTAAAATGAAATCTATGTAAGTTGAAATTGTAAACAAAATTTTTGGTTGGATTTTTCAAAGAAAAATCCGACTGTATGTGATTAGGGTTTAGTGGAAAACTTTGAATGTGAATTGGAGTTTTGAATGTCAAAACATGTTGTGATGTATAAGAATGGTTTTATGGTGTAATTGGAAACTTAGAAAAAAATTTGGTGTATGTTGGTCATGGTGAGGCCGTGGGGTAAGTTAAGTTTATGTGCAAATGTGTTGTGTGTAATGCTTTTAAAGTATGGAAATTTGTATAAGTTTCATTTGAAAACTTGTATGTGAAAGATTAAAAAGGAATAAGTGCTAGAGAAACCTAATTGTGCTAAAATCCTATATGTTAAACCTAAGGTTGTTAAGGGTTGGTAATGGGATCAAAATTGTTGGTTAACCTATATGTTGAAACCGTGGGGTTAGATTGAAAAATAAGACTAAGTGTGATGCATATTGGTATTGAAAACTTACCTTAAAAAATTTTACCTTGAATGTGTGGAAGGTGGTATTAAAATTCAAGTTTTGGTCAATGAATGTTATGTTGAAATTTTTGTGCAAAAAGTTAGCACTTTTGCATAAAAATTAGGCCTCTAGTATAGTACTTGGTAGATTAGTTAGAATAGATGGTTTCAAGGCATTTCCTAAACACCGGAAGCCTTAAATTTCAGCGGAAATTCTGTCGAAATTTTTAAGACCACACGAAGGGCATTTTAGAAAACGAGGGGTAAATTAGGGTCGAGAAAGAAAACCCGAGCCCCCTCGGTGACCTAGACCAAGGGAAGGCGGAAGGATGAATGTTTTAAGAATTAGTAAAATATCCATGTAGAGCCTAGAAACGATAGAAAAATGGGAAAACGGCCCCTAGGTCAGAATAGTGACACCTGAGGGATGGGTGATAAAAAGTTAGCAATTTTGTAATAATTAGGGCCGAAAAAAATTTACCAAAGCTTAGGAAAAATTAATCTAAGATTTCTAAGTTCAGAAAATTCCGTTAGAATGGTAAAATAAAATAGTTATGGCCTAAGGACCCGATAGGGGCAAAATGGTCATTTTGACCAAAAATGTCCAAATTGATCAAAACAAACCATTAAAACCCTAGAACCATAGAATTAAACATTTAGAAGTCAAAATCAAGTCCAGGGTCGAAGAAAATCAAGATTTACAACGAAAACCCGCTAAGGCCAGGAAAGTCAAAGTTACTATTTATGACCTCTGATAAAAATTTAGGAAAAGAGCCGTTAGGACCCGAAATGATCCAATACAACTAGAATTAAGATTTTTAAGGCAAAAAATACAGTTTAAAAGGGGAAATCGCAGTCAGTGGTAAAATGGTAATTTTGGCCCAAAATTTTAGAAAAAGCTCAAAATGAAATATTATAGTGTGAAAATGTGGATTAGGGTACGAAAAGTAAATTTTAGATATTTTATGAAATTTAAATATCTAAAATGTCAGTACAAATAACCGTTGTATACCTCAGTTATAGGAGCTCAACGAATAGGCGACAAGGGAACGTTGGTGGAAGTCAAGACGAGGACGTTAGCAAATTTTTTGTAAGTTTAGACATTTAATTGTCTACAACATGAACATTTATAGTATTTTTAAATATTTTAAATTATGGAATGTGTAGTTATATAAGTTAATGCATGAGACACTAAATCAGTGTAGAATGCACGAAGAGTAATAATTAAAACTATTACCAAGTAAAACTAAGACATGTAATATAAGGGTTTCAGATCTAGTGATATTGAAAATGTCACAGGACGGGAACTGTATAAAAGAAGGTAATAACACCATTTATTGGGGTAACAGCCTTCCAACCTACAGGAAGGTTTCCTAAGTTGTTTTAGATTGTGGAGGAGTGGCCAGTGGGTCGCACCCCAGCGTCCCTCTTAGTCAAGCGTGCAATATGGTACGACCAACATTGGGGCCCAAAACCAGAACCTAAAATAAGATAATGACCTAAGATTTAAATATTGTTCACATAACCAAGCATAATCTAGCATAATATGTTTTACTGTATAGGTGAAACTAACATGTCTTAGGGTTTAGGTTAGGTCGCTATTCCCTTTGACTCAATATGGTTTATATTATTGACTATTATGTTTGAACTTACTGAGCCTGTCGCTCACCAAGTTGTTCATGTTGTAGGTAAAAAGCCGATACACCATTTGATGCCTGATGGATGCCGAGATGGAGATGCATGAGCCAGAGGACTGGGCGAGGGAAATGGTCCAACTACATGACTTCCCTTGAGCAGCATTATGCAAAGTTTTAAAGTATTGTAATATAATGTAAAATAAGTTTGTATTATGTACAACATCTACTATAGTACTTGTAACATGGTATTATGACTTTTTATACTACCAATTAAAATTTTACAAAAATATGTATATATATTAAATGGTAAGATTTTTATCAAGTTAGAAAGAAAGTTAAAAAAAAATCTAGGAGTTGACGTCTCATAAGAACATAGATTATTACAACTGACCTTAAAGTTGACTGTAATAACTTTGGAAAATCCCTATGTAGAGAGGGTCGTCACAGATCTGCTATGTTTTTATGTTGTAAAAAGATGTAAATGTATATGTAAAGAAACGAGACAAGATTTAAAAATATGTTTATGTTACGAAGTATTTTAATGGAACAAAAGCACAAGTATTTTATGTAATATGAAATGTTATGACAAGTGTATTTATATATGTATGATTTAAAAAACAATTATTCCTAATTTTATGTACAAGTTAAAATGATAAGATTTTAAAGTATGTTAAAGTTAAAGTAAGTATGTTAAACAAAGAAAGTATATTAAAAGTAAGTTGTCGACGACCCATGAGGTGGCAGGCTATCGCAATTGGCTACAGAGCTCGACCGTGATAATACTATTTAGCCTCCACGAAGGGCAAGCCACCACAGATGAAGACCAAGAATCTAATCAAGAAGACTCATTAAGTGACTTTTAGTTCTGTTGTCTATTACTATTTTCTTTTATGTAGATCTTTGGCATTACTTGATTCAAAAAGCAAGGAGTAGTATTAGGAAATTATGGGGTGTCACAACCGAGAAATTTTATTGTTCTCGAAAAACATGTACATTGTATATATAGAGAAATTTATGATTATATGTGTGCACGATTATGTGTCACACGGTATCAAGAAATTGGTCAAGATGACCTTCTCTTGATATTAAACTGATATATTTAGAATCAGTATGCTCAAATTAGTTAACTGAGCATAAAAAGTAACTTTTGAACAGAAAATGCGTAGTATTAAAAAACTGGTTGAGACGATCTTAAATAAATATAAAACTGATATATTGGGGCTCAGTACGCCCAAATTAGTGATTTTAGCACATGTGAAATTTTTCACACAAAATAAGTGTGAGAATCGAGAAATTTTACTGTTCTTGGAAAAATTGTAAATTGTATGTATATGACAATTTTACTATTAAAAATGGTGAAATGAATGATTTAATATATTTTAGAATGTGTTAAAATATTCTAACAATGTTAAAAACCAGGATTTCGGTGAAGGAAAATCTTACCGTATCAAAACAGGACAAAACAGTCCCCAAACCAGAACCGAAAACCCTAGATGGTGCATTATATGCACTAAAAGATGAAATACTTATGGTAATATTTTTTGGTCAAACGGAAATAAAATAAGGCAAACCGATCACACAGAAGACATCAGAAACCTGCTTAAGCAATTTCAGTAAATTTTCGTTTGATTTGAATTTTGGTCAAACTTTGACCATGATATTATATATGGAATGACATCACCCATGACATCGATAAATGATGTCAAAAATGAGATTACATTTTGAAAAAAAAAGGGGTTGTTGGATCCAAAGGCCATGGTTTAGGGTAATCTTGAATGGAAGGCTAGGATTAAGCCAAAATGGCAAGGGACAAGTATGAAAAATGAAGTGGATAGTATTAGCAAATCCAGGGGCTTAGATTCAAAGTAATCTTGAATCAATGGTCAAGAAGGTGCCAAAATATCATGAAAATTTTGAAAAAAATTTTAGGAATTAAATGGCAAAGTGAGTCGGTTCTTTTGGTCATTAAAAGCCATGGTTTTAGGTTGCAAAATCAGAAAATATTCAGCCAAAACAGCCCCCATTGCTGCCCATTCCTAGTTATGAGCTTCCCTTCAATTTCAAGCCAAAATTTTGCAAGTTTTCATCAAAATTCACTCCAAAACAACCTCTAAGCTTCAAGTGTTCAAGCTATCAAGGTAACACTCCATTTTGCTTTACTTCTCTTGTGTTTTCCTTGAAAAATCCATGTCATGTTTAGGGTGAAAGGATTGTGAAAATTTTGGTTTAAACTTGTTGTTTTGGTGTTGGTTAGTTTGCATGCTAGTTAAAGGATGTCATAGAAGCATGAAACACAAAATTTGAAGTGTGTTTTGATGAGGGAATCCGTGGACACCAAGAGGTGATGAAGCGTGTTGTGTTGGAAATTGGTTATGTTTTGGTTGTGAAATTGAAATATGTTGAAGTGGAAACCAAGATTAAATATTTGGTAGCTTGAATATTTAATTTGACTAGAGTTTTGAACACAAAAATTGTGGCCAAATTTGATGAAAATAATGAAGTTGGGTGTTGATGGGTATATTGATTAAGTGAATAAATTTTTGCCTAAAAGTTGGTGCTTTTACGTAACGTAGGCCTTTGGTTTAGTACGTGGTAGGTACTGTTAGGAAATGCCCTAAGCATGAAAGACATTTTGATGTATTTCATTTATTGTGAACTAGATAATAAATAATAGAGGTTATTCATTACATTGCTGTTTGTCCTCATTCCATTTACATGTTAAAGTAAATGTAAGCAAATATGGCTCACTGACTACTTGTGTTAAAACTGTTAGAACGTTGCATGCACTGGACTTTTGTATGCGAGAAGACAATGTTCTAAAGTAAGCAGTCTAAACTAAGGTCCATAGTCTATGGGGTTAGACCAAGCATCTAACTCATGCTAAGACTATTATGTTATCTAAAGCCATAGTGGGGACGGTTTGTCTTGACTATTCGGGGCATAGACTCCCGAGTAGAGACATAGATATATTACTTGGTGGTGACATATTGGATCGAGACTAAAGCGTGATTGATCTACATAGTCCGCTATGAGTGGATTAATCTACTTTTGACATTCATTGTGCAATAACCTTAATCCTGAGTAAATGAACTATTTCATGTACATGACTTGTGTACTTTGATGTTCCAATGGCTAAAGCGTCTCAGATGTAGTAAGCTTATAGACCGGTTCGTTGGGTGCATGACTTGTATACGATGAAGGGTTTGTTTACAAATATCGGAATCATAGCTCTAATAAGGAGTTAAGGGTATCCTTTTAAAAGCATTATACTGGATATGAAAATGGACAAGGCCTTGGATCGTCTGCGAGGTGGATGACTTCTTATCCACATATGGTGAATAATCATTTTCTTATTTGATAGTATAATGGAACTTTAAGATAGCCTGATTAGTACATTGAACGGACTTTAGCCTAAGGCTAATCATGGATATCATATAAGGGTTTTGCATACATGATAAGGTCATTGGACAATAGCTTATCATAGGCTTTCGTAATATGGTATATAATTGGGAGTTCAGTTTCAGGTTTATAGTGGTGTGACTCTGAAATTAGTGATCATATGATTGAGTTGTTTGGTACAGAATGATGATCATATGGATTCACGAGAGCCTGATTATATATGTCCAATTGGTCGCTTTACTAGCACCACATAATTCCTTAACAAATGGCAAATTGATCTGTGTATGCTTATTGGCTAATTGACTTTGCATGAATGGTGTTGACATAGGATCAGGATGATGGACAAGATTCCCTCCAGTTGAATTCGGATTTTGTTTTGGATAATAGAGTACATAATTATTCGAACTCCAAATAAAATTGCCATAATTTTATTTAAGATTGCATTGGAGTTGTAGAAAATTATCCATAAGAACACAATTTGAAATACAACTTTTTGTGGAGTTTGAAATTTGAAATTTGAAATTTAAATTTTGAATTTAAAATTTGAATTCGAAATTTAAATTTGAAATTTGAATTTGACATTTGAAGTTGAAATTCAAATTTGAAATTTGAATTCAAAATTTAAATTTGAATTTTGAAATTTGAACTTTGAAATTCAAATTCAAATTTTGAATCACAATCCATGTAGAATTCAAATTCTTTATGGATAAATCCACATGGTGAATTTCGAATTTGATATGGATAAAGGAGAGGAAAATCTTGTTTGAATTTAACTTGAATTTTGAATCCTAATCCTAACCTAAAGTGGCCGAAATTTGTTTAGGAAAATCCTCCTAGATATTTTCGGTTTTTATGGATAAGGATGCAGGGAAAAATTCAAGTTTTAATCTTAGTTGAATTTTGATTCTCTCCCTTCAATAATGGATGAAAATTATTGGATAAATCCAAGGGAGATTTTCGGTTTTTATGGATAAGGGTGAGATAAAATTCAAGCTAGAAAATCCTATTTGGATTTTGATTCTCTTTACACTTTAATGGCCGAATCTAGTCATGTTTTTAGTACTAGGGGAAATCGGTTTTTTATGGATAGATGAGGAGATAAAATTCAAGTTAAAATCTTGTTTGAATTTGGATTACAAAATCCCTAGAGTAGGCTGAATCTACCCTTGTTTTTGGCCTATGTAAGTTTCAGATTTTGTGAGTGGATAAGGGAGAAAATCTTCTCCTAATCCAATTTGAATTTAAGGGATCACCTCATGCCAGTCTATAAATAAGAGTCCTACCACTCCAGTTCTCTCAGACCACAAACTCTCAGGTGAGCAGGCTTATTGTTGCATAACTCGCCATGATAATAAGTTCTTTAGAGATCTGGGTGGTCGGAAGAAGACTAGCAGTGCTAGCATACCAGTCGAGGAACCGAGTGCCCACACACTCTGCCATCCAAGAATTGGAGAATATTAGAGAAGGCTACTTGGTTGAAGCCCTCTAGTTATTCTCCTCCTGCAATTGGCATCCTCTGAGGTATGAAATTATATTGTTGTTAGTTTATTGTATATAGCATCACGAGATATTTAACGATCTTAAAAAATTTTTGTAATTCCGCTGCATCACTTTGATGTGTTTTTATTGATTTTTTTCCTATAGGTACTAAGGTTCTGAGGCATATCTAAATACCAAGAAACCAGAAAATTTAAGCAGAAATGCTATTAAAATCTTAAAAAGGCGCTAAGGGTATCTTAGGAAACGAGGGGTAAATTTGTAGACGGGATAGAAACCTGAGCCCCCCTCGATGACCTAAGCTGGGAAAAGAACAATAGATGTTTTTAAGAGTAGTGAAATACTTATTTGAGGCTTGGAAATGTGAGAAAAACGGGAAACGACCCTAGGTATCAGAATAGTACCATCTGAGGGTCGGGTGAGGAATAGTCATCAATTTTGCAACGAATAATGCTGTAAAAATATATTGAGGCCTAAGAAAAATTATTCTACGATTTTGGGTTTAGAAAGTTTAGTAAAAATGCTGAAACAAAATTTTTATGGTCCATTGACCCGACAAGGACAAAATGGTCAATTTGACCAAAAATTTCTGAAATACTCGGAAAGGATCGAGAGTTCCTTAGAATAGCTTAAATAGAGTTCTAAGAGTCATAATTAAGGTTTTTAAGGTCAAATTCAAGTTTTGAACAGTACATGGGCATGTACTTGAAGAACACGGGTGTGCACATGAAGAACACGGGCATCTAATAGGAATAAATACTAAACATGCCTAGGGTACGTGGCCATGTAGTGAGACATTTAATAGTCCAAGAGTTACATGGTCTCAGACACGGCTGTGTATTGGGCTGTGTACTGAAAGATTTTATGACTCGAGAGGTACACAGCTATGGACATGGCCGTGTATTGCACATAGTGAAGAAATGTTTTGTAAATAGGAAGATGTAATGAATAGATGAAAAGCAATAATGATAGTGAAAATTAACAGACAATATTTTGTCTGTAGGGATCTAATCTAGAGACAACAAAAGAACATCGAAGGATTCCAAGAAGTGGACTCTAGCGCAAATACTATAAGTTCACACATTGCATTGTCTGTAACATGAATTTACTTGACATGTTTATGTCTATGTGAAGTATGAATAAGTTTGGATATTTAATTGTCTGCAACATTAATCTACTAGACACATTTATGTATTATATGTTGTATGTTCAGACACCTTTTTGTCTATAACATGAACCTACTTGTTATGTATATGTACTATACGTACATTATGTGAGAATGTGCTACGGGCACTATAGTGTGATAATACTAACACACAAATAACTGACTCAATAAGTCAAAGTTGTGTACTATAGATACACTATGGAAGAATGTGCTACGGGCACTAAAGTGTGAAAAATTTAATACACACTATAAACAAAAGAAAATGAATGTGCTACGGGCACTAAAGTGTTCCTAACCGTTAGGTGATGATAAAGCCACCCAGTTGGAACCATAAGAAAGATGGTAATGGAACCAAAGCTGGCGTACCGACCTCCAGTACGGTGGGGGTTTTATTTATCAGCTATGGGTCATGACAGACTATGGAGGAGTGGCCAGTGGGTAGCTCCCCAGAGTCCCTCCTAGTCAGTGCACACAACGGTACGACCAATGATATGATGGGGTCCAAAACCAGAACATAAAGAAGATAATGACCAAAAATTTAAAATGAAAGCCATAAGAGAGCATAACAAAGCATAATAGACACTAACTTTATGTATAGTATTCTCGATCAAAGTTGACGTAAATAGTACCCAGTCAAAGTCAACATTAGTATTCACGATCAAAGTCAAAGTTATTATTCATGATAAATAGTACTATTCATAATAAAATTTATTATTCGTGATTTAGAATCTATATGATTTCTAGTATTTATGTTTGAACTTACTGAGCTAATAGCTCACCAGTATGTTTATGTTACACGTAAGAAATCTGTCCATTAGATTACTATGGATGACAGCAGGGCTTATGTGTGCCAAAGGGGATAGGGAATCCACTGTGGATATGGTCCTGCTACTAGTCTTTTGCTGAGCGTTTTGAAGAAGAGACTTGAAGGAAGAAAAGATATATAAAGAATTGAATTATGTATATTTATGTAAATTATGTTTGTACTTTCAAAAAAGACAAGCATAGTAAAGTTTTATTTATTACGCAATTTTAAAAAAATGACGCAAAATTTGTGCCCATAAAAAAGAAAGCTTAAAAGTAAAAGCGAGTTTTCAGTGACCTAATGAGGTTCACAGGCTGTTTCAATTGGTAGAGGAGCTTGATTGTAATAGTTTCATCTAACCAGAGTTGGGGACGCCACAATAAGCATACTATTCATGTATGGTGTCAACACAGTATATTGGCACAACACAGGATCAGAAAAAGGAAGTAGATAGATGCAGAAAGGCCCATTTAGGTAGTAAATAGAGCCTACAACTGTTTCAAATACAGTTAGAATATTTACTCTGTCGTTTTGATACACAAATAAAAAAAAGAGTTTAAAAAAAAAGAAATTTGGCTTTTGAAGACAACAGTTTACACACCCACACGTCCACCTTCTTCTATTTTCTCTCTCTCGCTTCTTCACCATCGTGCAATTCACGAAATCCGACCACCAAAACGGCATCCATTTTCGACACCGTTTGGCTTGTTGGAAAGCCCTCGACGAGCTAAGTCCAACGGTGTGCCGAGTCGATGGAAACGCCACCGGAGGACGCTATGGGTGCCAGACAAAGTTGCTGGAAAGCTCATTTTTTTCTTTCGACGACATAACTTTGTCGTTTGACCTCCGATTTAGGTGATTCTGGTCCCTATAGTCTCGTGGTGATGAGGAGAACAAAACCTATGTCTTGTTTCACCTCAACAACTGTCAGATCATGCCACCTAAGGCCGCACTATCGTCGCCACGTCCCTACCATCGAAATCACAGTTTGTGGCAGAGGTGATTGACACCACTCGACTCAAAAGGCTCTAAACGGCATGAGAAATAAAAGCCCCAAGTCAATTTCACGAAACAACCATGAGATAGTGGAGATCGAACCTCGCCGTTTCTATCCACCATTAAATGGTTGGTTCAGGGTGATTGGAGTTTTGATTTGGTAAATTGACACCAGAAATGAGTTCCTCTCGTTGAGATCTATGAAATGGTACCCATCTTTGCCCATGCCGCTGTGGTCAATAGTGGTCAACATCGGTCAACGTTTGACCCGGCCACCAAATTTTGAAGGATGGCCCTCTGGCGTATTTTCGACATTCTGAACACATTTGCGATGTCGGATTTGCAAGATGGAATTTTAAATGTGAAGAATGGTGATTTAAACTTTATGCGCTCGAATCAAATGGCTCTTTTGATCTCCAATTGGAGTCAACCTACCCATTGGACATTGTTGAATGATTTCGGTAGTGATCTCAATCACTTTCATTCCTCAATTTATTTATCGAAATGATTATATGTTTTTTTATGGGTTATTGGCATGTGAATTGGTTAGGAAAAGAATGGATGAAAATGTCATTAGAAACATTAGGTTTTTATGGAAATTTTACGTAAAAAGTTTATACTTTTGTGTAAAATTAGGTCTCTGGATTAGTACGTGGTAGGCACAATGGTTTTGAGGCGTTACTTAAATACCGGGAACCTAAAATTTAAGTTGAAATACTGTTAAAATTTTTAGAACAGCATGAAGGGCATTTTGGGAAATGAGGGGTAAAAATGTTGTCGAGGTGAAAACCCATGACCCCTCGAGGAGTTAGGCTTGGGAAAGAATGGATGGTTGTTTTAAGGATTAGTAAAACGTTCATTTAAAGTCTTAAAACGTTAGAAAAAGAGGAAAAACGACCTAAGGTTGGAATAATACCACCTGGGGGTTAGGAGAAAAATAAATAGTAAAGTTCCAACGATTAATGCTACGAAAACCTAATAAGCCCTCAGAAAGTTGATTTTATGATTTTTGGCCTTAAAAAATCCTGTTAAAACGTCAAAGTGAAAATGTTACGGTCCAAATACCCATCAAGGTCAAAATGGTCATTTTGATCAAAAATTTCAACAATTTTAAAAAAGACCATTAGGGCCTTAGAACGGCTCAATTAAAATTCTGAAGGCCAAAATTAAGTTTTAAGTCGAAGAAACGAAGAAAAGTCCTACTAGGGACAAAATGGCCATTTTGTCAAAAGTTGAGGACGAAATAGTCATTTTTCCAAAAGTTAGAAAAAGGGACATTAAGGCTTGGAATAGTATCCTAAGGCTTTATTTATGATTTTAAAGGCCAGAATCAAGTTTCAAGTCGAAGAAAAGTAAGAAAATCCCATTAAAGACAAATTGGTCATTTTGGGAAAAAATTTAGGAAACGACCAAAATGAACCATTAGGGCTTTAAATGTGTTTCAAAGGCTTTAATTAGGATTTTAAAAGCCAAAAGCAAGGTTTAAATGAAACAATCCTGCTAAGAGGCAAAATGGTAATTTTGTCAAAAGTTGTGAGACAACAGTCATTTTTCCCGAAGTTAGCAGAAAAGTGAAAAATGGGTTTAATTAAGGTTTTAATGTCCAAAATCAAGATTTAACTATAAGAAAAGTAAGAAAAGTCCACTAGGGACAAAATGGTGACAAAATGGTCATTTTGTCAAAAGATGAGTACAAAATGGTCATTTTGGTAAAAGTTGACAGAGAAGTTAAGAATGAAATGTTATATCCCTAAATTCAACATTAAAGACTCAGACTTAAAATTTTTACATTTTTGTTATGTTTTATGTATGAAATAAAAATTTAAAAAAATAACCATTGATTATGTGACAGACTAGAAAATCCCAACAGTGCTACCTAGGATTAAGCTAGGTTTTGCTGGGAATTTTTGTGAATAAGAATGTATGAGAACACTATGTTTGTAAATAGATAAATAATAGTGTTAATAGAAATAAATAAACGTTTTGGAGGATTTGAAATCTCCAAAAATGATCAAAGAATTTCGTGATTGAGAAAGTGATTTCAGACCAAAACACTCAAAATGGAGTGGTTTCGGTATTTGAAAAAGATAGATATAAGAAAATAGCGAGTCAAAGCAAAGATAAGACAAGATAAGAGTTTCGAGATTAAATTAGATCGAATTGATAGCATAGATGGCTAGATATGTCCTCCGATGCGCTCCCCCAGAAAATTTGTTATTTTTGGAAAGGTGAGGATGCCATTTAGAAACCAAAAACTCCAAGAGATTACCTTAGGTAAACCAAGAATGGAGAAAAAGATGAAAATTTACGGTTTTGATTTTTAGCCAAACGACAGTAAAATAAGGCAAACCGATCATGCAGAAGGCCCTAGAAACCTGCCTGCACGATTTTGGGAAAGTTTCGTTTGGTTTGACTTTTGGTTAAACTTTGACTTTCAGATTAATTAAGTGAAGTCATGCATGATGTCGCATGCATGATGTCATAATTGATTTATTTCTTTTAAAGAAAGGTGGTAGTTGGATCTAATGGTTATGGTTTAAAGCAATTTTGATCCTATGGCTAAGATTTTGCCACAAAGATAAGAATTTTTGTTTTTGAAAAATTTGAGAATTTAGGAATTTTCACCCACATTGGAACCGGATGTGGATGGTATACATAATGTGAAATAAGGTTAGGTAGATCCAATGGATGAGAATTAAAGAAGCCTTGATCTAAGGGCCAAAAGATGGCCAAAATGGCATGTAAGAATTAAAGAAAAATTGGTGCAACAGTGGCATAAAAGCCACTGGATCTTCTTGGATGAATAGCAGCCCCTTATACACGCTCCCTAGCACCAAAAATTCAGTCAAAAATCTGGTTCCAAGCAGCCCTTGTAGCCATGTGTTTCCTCCCACCAACCAAGCCAATTTCTTCAAAGTTTTGCCTCCAAAGCCTTGCAAATCAGCCCCTTCTTTGTGGACTGTTTTAAGCACATTTTGGGGGCTGAAAAATGAAAGCAAAACAAGCCAAAATCAGGTCCCATGGCTACCCATGGCTGCCATGACCTTCATCCCCCTCCAAGCTTGTGTTTTCATAAGTTTTGCATGGAAAATTGTTTATCGAGCATGAGGTTGAATTGTTAGTAAGGTAAGCATTATTTTTGCAACCTTTTTCTTGGTTTTGGATGAAGAAAATAGTGGGTTTATTGGGTGGAAGGATTGTGAAATTTTAAGTTGAAATTTGTTAGTTTGATGTACAAATGGCCTAAGAAAGAATTAGTGTGAGAACTTGTGATATTGGAAGCAAAAACATAAACTTTGTTTATGTTTTTCAATGCGAAAAACCGTGTATGTATAAGTGAGGATTTTAAGTTGAAGTTTTGTGATAACCAGGAATTTTTGGCATTCTCAGAAGAAAATGTATAATTGTATATGTATGAAAACTTGTACTATTTAAAAAGTAGAATAAATGAATTTATATTGTTTAGAACGTAATAAAATGTTCTGATAATGCTGACGGATAATAATTCAGTGTTGAGAAATTTTACCGAATTAAAACGGGTAAAACAGTGTCAAAACGACATTTAAAACCCTAACCAGTGCCTATGGTGCACTAAAAGATGAAAAACTTCCAGAATTGATTTTGATCAAATGGAAGCAGAATAAATTGATCCAATTGTACCAGAGACCTCAGGAACCCACCAGGGTGATTTTGGGAAAATTTCGCTTGGGTCAAATTTTGGTAAAAAATTAACCGAATTAATATGAATAATAAGGTCAAAAAGTTAAGGGTATGACTCACCATTAATGATGTCATTAAAATGAATATTAAATGGCTAATTATGGTGGTAGGTAAGATGGATGGCTAGGATTTAATGCATCTTTGATCTAATGGCCAAGATTTGGCCAAAATTCCATCTTTTTGATTTTTGAAAAATGGTGGAAAGAATTGCCATGAAAGGTGTCAAATTCTTATTGGTTGATAAGTGTGAATCATGCCAAAATTAGCCAAAGTAATTGGTTTCCTTAACCAAAAAGCATTCGGCCATTTTGGAAGCCAAAACCGTAGCAAAATTGACCAAAAGAAAACCAAGCCAAAAAAAAAAATTCCTCTAAGTCTTGTTCCAAGGGGAAACCGTGAGCATCCTTGGTGAACCAAAGAGTTTCTTCCAGTTTTTGGAAGCAAGAAGTCAATCTTAAGTTGCTAGCATCCAAGTGAACAAGGTGAGCCTTGAAATTTGAATTTTCTTACTCATTTTTGGTTATGAAAATTGTGGGTATGTTGTGAAGAAAATGATGAAAATTTATTGTTGGTTTGTTGAATTTAAGTGTTGGTTTTGTGATATATTGATTAAGGTAACTCGTGTATTGGATTTGCATGAAAAAAAATTGAAGTTTGGCATGTTTTGCCCCATGAAATCCGTGGGTTAAAAGGGTGATATTGGTGATGAAATTTTGTTGGACGTGTTGTTATGTTGTGTGAAAACATGTTTTGGAAGTTTGGAAACATAAATTTCGTATTGAATTTGCTTAGAAATATTTTGGTGCAAATTGTGCATAATGTGGCTGTGGGACATTTAGGAGGAAAGGATAGAAAATTTTGTGTTTTGGTTGTTGTTAAATGCTTGAAATCAAGTCTTGGTGTGATGGAAAAACTTAGGAAAGTGAAAAAAAAAATTTTTGGTACATTATGGTTGATTTACAAATTAGTAATTGTGCAAATTTTTATGTAAAAGTTTGGGAAAATTTTACATAAAATAGGACTCTGGTATAGTACATGGCAGGTGGACATGGTTCGAGGCGTACCTAACTCCGATAGCCTTGAATTTATGCCGGAGTGCTACCGAAAATTCTGAAATGGCATTAAGGGCAAAAATGGGGGGAACGAGAGCAAAAGTTTAGGGTCGGGTTGGAAACCCGAGTCTCTTAAGGAAAATTGAATGAGGAAACCTAAAGGGTGGTTCATAAATAGTAACCCATCCCCTTGAAAATGTAAAATGCGTGTGAAATTGAAAACTGATCCCGAAGGGGGGCGTTTTTGGAAAATGAAGCAAAGGCCCGAGTAGGATAAGGAAAATCCGAGCCTCAGAGACCTAAGTCGGCAAAGTCTAGATGAATGTTTTAAGGATTAGTAAAACGCTCATTTGAGGCTCCAAAATGATAGAAAAACACGAAACCGATATAAGGGCCAGAATAGTACCACCCAAGGGTCGGGTGAATAGTAACCCGAGTATTTCGGTAAGAAATGTCGTAAAAGCTCGGTAAGACCAAAGAAATATTATTTTATAATTTTTGGGATTAGAGCCAGTTAAAACATAAAATGTGAATTTTACGATCTGAGGTCCCGTTAGGGGCAAAATGGTTATTTCCACCTAAAATTTTAGAAAGGTCAAACGAGAAGTGTTGAACCCCCTAGAAGGTCGTTTTATGACTTTTGAGCTTAGAAAAGTCAGTTTAAGCAGTAAATGTTAGGAAATGCCCTAAGTATTAGAGACATTTTGATGTATTTTGAACTGGATAATAAAATTATATATATATAGAGGTTATTCATTACATTGTTGTTTGTCCTTATACTATTTACATGTTAAAGTAAATGTAAGCAAATATGGCTCACTGACTGCTTGTGTTAAAACTGTTAGAACGTTGCATGTAATGGACTTTTGTATGAGAGAAGATAATGTTCTAAAGTAAGCGGTCTAAACTAAGGTCTGTAGTCTATGGGGTTAGACTGAGCATCTAACTCATGTTAAGACTATTATGTTGTCTAAAGGCATGGTGGGGACAGTTTGTCTTGACTGTCTGGAGCATAGACTTCCAAGTAGAGACATAGATATGTTGCTTTGTGGTGACATATTAGATCGGGACTAAAGCGTGATTGATCTACATAGTCATCTATGAGTGGATCAATCTGATTTTGACGTTCATTGTGCAGTAATCTTAATCCTGAGTAAATGAACTACTTCATGTATATGACTTGTATACTTTGATGCTCCAATGGCTAAAGCATCTCAGAGGTAGTAAGCTTATAGACCGGTTCGTTGGGTGCATGACTTATATACGATGCAGAATTCGTTTATAGATATCGGAATCATAGCTCTAATGAGGAGTTAAGGGTATCCTCTTAAAGGCATTACACTGAATGTGAAAATGGACAAGGCCTTGGGTCGTCTACTAGATGGATGACTTCTTATTCACATATGGTGAATAATCATTTTCTTAATTCGGTAGTATAATGGAACTTTAAGATAGCCTGATCAGTAGGATTAAACGGACTTTAGCCTAAAGCTGATCATGGATATCATATGAGGGTTTTGCATATATGACAAGGTCATTGGATAGTAGCTCGTCACAGGCTTACGTAATACGGTATATAATTGGGAGTTCAATTTCAGGTTTATAGTGGTGTGACTCTGAAATTAGTGATCATATGATTGAGTTGTTCGGTACAGAATGATGATCATATGGAATTGCGGGAGCCCGATTATATATATCCAATTAGACCCTCTACTAGCTCCACATAATTCCTTAAAGTTTGGCAAATTGATTTGTGTATGCTATTGGCTAGTTTATTATGCATGGATGGTGATGACATAGGATTAGGATGGTAGACAAGATTCTCCACGGTTGGATTCAGATTTTGTTTTGGATAATAGAGTACACAATTATTCGAACTCTAAATAAAGTTACCATGATTTTATTTGAGATTGGATTGGAGTTGTAGAAAATTATCCATGAGAAAAAGAATTTGAAACACAACTGTTTTGTGGATTTTGAAATTTGAATTTTGAAATTTGACATTTGAATTTTGAATTTGAAATTTGAATTTGAAATTTGAATTTGAAATTCGAATTTGAAATTTGAAATTTGAAATTTGAAATTTGAAATTTGAAATTTGAATTTAAAATTCGAATTGGAAATTTGAAATTCAAATTTTGAATCACAGTCCAAGTGGGATTCGAATTTGTTGTGGAAAATCCACAAGGTTTGAAATTCGAATTTGAGTTGGATATGGAGAGGATAATCTTGTTAGAATCCTACTTGAATTTTGAACCCAAATCCTAACTAATGATGGACGAAATTTTGAGGATTATCCTCAATGGATTTTCGGTTTTTGAGGATAAGGTTCAAGGAAAAATTCAAGTTTCAATCCCAGTTGAATTTGGATTCTCTCCTCCCCAGTTGAATTTTGTAGTGTACCTCCTAGAAAAATTTGGTTATTTTGGATAAGGATGAGATAAGATTCAAGCTTCAAAATCCTAGTGGAATTTTGATTCTCCCTTATCCTAAAAGTGGCCGAATTTTTTAGGAGATTTTCTCCTTGGAATTTTCTGATTTTTTGGTTGAAAAAAGGGAGATAAAATTCTAGTTAAAATCTGGTTTAGATTTGGATTGGATTTATCCTAAATGGCCGAATTTTATTGTTGGGATTTTCCCATGGAAAATTCAGATTTTATGGTTATGGACAAGGGAGAATATCTTCTCCTAATCCAATTCAAATTCAGAGAATCACCTCATGCAGGTCTATAAATAGAGGTCCTGCCACTCCAGTTCTCTCAGACCACAGACTCTCAGGTGAGCAGGCTTATTGTTGCACAGCTCATCGTGACAATAAGTTCTTTAGAGATCTGGGTGGTCGAAAGAAGACTAGCAGTGCTAGCATACCGATCGAGGTTTAGAGTGCCCACACACTCAGCCATTCAGGAATTGAAGAATAGTAGAGAAGACTAGTTGATTGAAGCCCTCCGGTCATTCTCCTCCTACAAGATTGGCATCCTTGAGGTATGAGTTTTAATTGTTGTTGGTTTATTGTATATGGCATCATGACATATTTAATGATCTAAATATTTTTATTGTTCCGCTGCGCCACTCTGATACGTTTTACTGATTTATTGTCCTACAGTAAAAGGAAATGTTCATAGTCTAGGTCAAAGTTACTATTCATGATAAATAGTAATATATACGTTTAAAGTTACTATTTATCATTTTGACCAAAATTTATGAGCTGCTCAGAAAAGATCGTTAAAGCCCTAGAAGAGTCTAAACAGGATTTGGAAGGTCAGAATAAAAATTTAAGCCTAATAAATGGAGAAAAACCCCACTAGGGGTAAAACGGTAATTTTATCAAAAGTTTGGGACAAGATGGTAATTATGCAAAGAGATTCCAGAAAGGTCTAAATAGGATTGTTCAGGCTTTAAATACTGTCCTAAGGCTCTAATTAAGATGTTAAAAGTCAAAGTTTAGATTTTAGTAAAACAGAAGCAATATAATAGAACTGTAATTAACCAACAGTACTATTGTCTATAGGAAACTCGGCCGGAGACGGGCACAGGATTTCAACAGATTCGAGAAAGTTTATTTTAGCACAAATACTGTAAGTACAGATATTTAAATGTCTATGCACGAACTGACTTACCCTAGAATTATATTTATATGTATAAGTCACGTATGTTTGTGGCATGATATTCTAACATGTTCACGAAGTTAGAAAAGCATAAACAAACTAAAGAATAAAAAGATAAATATAAGCAAGATAATAAGACTGAAAATGTAAGGTTGGTGTACCGGCCTCCCCAGCTGTGAGGTCTAAGAATAGCCTCCACCCCAGAAGTGTGGTGCTATCACAAGAATAAGGTAGTTAATGGCTAACGCACTACCCCAAGTATTGTAGTGCAAGATCGACCTTGGGGTTGGTTGGTGGGTCGCTCCCCCTTTCCTCTATTGGTTTGCATGCATTAGGTACATCTAACCACAGGCCCACAAGTGAAAGATAAAGAAAGATAAAGAAAGGAAAGAAAAGAAAAGAAAAAGATAAAAGAGAACGAACAAAGAAACCATAATTATGGAAAATAGACACACATAAGAGACTAACATTAGGTGTTATACATAAGTCATGTTTTACTTGTATGTTTGTGCTTACTGAACTCTAGCTCACGAGTCTGTTCATGATATAGGTAACAAAGATAAGCAACTTGCATTATGAAGAGAGAGCAAAAGGACTAGCAGGCAGATTCCCATAGTGTCATGGACGGGTTATGGATTCACTTTGCAAGTATCCGCTGTGTGAAGAAAAAAAAAGTATAGTACTAAAATGTATGCATAAGAGTATAGAGACAAGACCAGTATATTATGTATTATGGTGGAGCAGGTTTAAAAGTATACTTATGTAATGACGTGTGTTTATCTTACTAAGTATTTTAAAGAAACAATACCGCTAGTATTTTACGAAAAAATGAAATAGTTTAAAATATGTATATATGCGATTTTGAGAACTTATATTTTCAATAGCTTAGAAAAAAAATGTCATGGTTTTTCAAATACCAATTTTTAGGCCACAAAGAGAAAAGGAAGTTAAGCAAGAAGAAATAAGAAGGCAAAGAAAGAAAGAAAGAAAATGGACAACTCGAGCTAGTTGGGTGGCCCACAAGAGTTGGTATCAGAGCAAGCGAATCTTCCACCGACCATCCATGACATTCCTGTATCTGCACCTGCCTAGTCCAAGTAAGTTAGTTTTTCGATAATTATTATATTGTTATGAGCACTAAACCATGTCGCTATTGTTTGTAATAGGTTACACATCAACATTTTTTATACACAAGCTAGGCAAACTCAAGAAGCTGATTTCACCGCAATACTAGCCAATATACAAGCTCGGCTAGACGCGCAGGAGAGATAGAACCAGAGATTACAAGAATTACTAGAATAGAGAAATGAAGAATGAGTAAATCTCCCTCCACCTCAAGTACTCGTGCCCGAACCACAGCCGTAGAGCCAGTTGTACCCCCGGTACCAGCTACACCAGAAATAGTTGTGGGTGCCCAACCAATGATTAACCAGGAACCTTTGTATGAAAGGTTCAAGAAAATAATGCCACCAGAGTTTGAGGGGTCTACGGATCCATTAGAGGCAGAAGAATGGTTAGCTTCGCTGCAGACCATTTTTGAATTCATGAATTCTACCAACCAGGAAAAGGTCCTATGCTCTTCCTGCATGCTAAAGAAGGATGCGCACTACTGGTGGGAAATAATTAAAATGCAGAATGACACGAGAAGGATGACATGGAATGACTTCCTAGAGGAGTTTAATAGAAAATTTTTTAACCTAGACACTCTTAGAGCTCAGCAGAGAGAGTTTGACGATCTAAGGCAGGGAGATATGACAGTGACCGAGGCCTGTCACAAATTTGACAGACTGGCCCGATTGTGTCCACACTTGGTACCCACTGAGGAAGAACAGGTACAGAGGATGATTAATATGATTCGACTAGACATAGCCACAATTGTGGAGAGTGGTGAGACTCCACCAAACACAGTAGCAGACTGCATGAGCAGAGCCATGAGGGCAGAACATCGTCTGGGCAGGGCAAAAGAAGAAAGAATAAAAGCATGGGAAGAGAAAAAGAAGGAAAGAGATCTTGCGAAGCAGACTCAGAAGAACAACCAAGCAGGCCAGAGTAGTAGATCTAACCAAGGAATAAAGCCTGGTCAGAAGAATAATCAAAATCAGACGAACCCCAACAAGTGAAAGGCCAACCCAATTGAAAATGTGAGTCAGAACACTCGAAACATGCAACAGCGACAAGGCCTCAAAGTGGTGCAAAATCGACAAGCATGCCCAAAGTGCGGGAGGATGCATAGGGGCGAGTGTAAATTTGGGACTACTACATGTTACATATGCAGCAAGGAAGGCCATTTTGCTAGGTTTTGCACGTCCAACCGGCAGAATCAACCAGGAACCTTCCAGCCTCGACAGACCGGTCAAGTCCATGTAGTATAGGGATTTTCCACTCAAACAGGGCATCAAGAAATTATGCCAAAGATAGAGGCACACCTTTTAGCCTACACCAAAAAAGATGTAGAAGCGGGCACTTCCAACGTAGTGACAGGTCAACTTCTTATTGCTCAAAGCCCTGCCCATGTTTTATTTGACTCGGGAGCATTACATTCATTTGCCTCACATAACTTCGTAGAAAGAATTAGTCATGTTAAGGATAAAATTAGGCAAGTATTTAAGACAACCTTGCCATCTAATGAGGTATTATTGTCTGATTACTGGTTGCGTCATGTGCCAGTAATTGTTGCTAATAGAGAATTATACATCGATCTAGTCATACTAGAATTAGTTGAGTATGATGTTACCCTTGGAATGGATTTCCTTAGAAAGTATGGTGAAACCATTAACTGTCAATGATGAAAAGTGGTGTTCTAGTCTAGAGGAGAAGATCAATTTGAGTATAAAGGGCATTCTCAGAAATTGTCAAGTATGTTGATCAGTTCTATAAGGGCAAGAAAGCTAATATCTAGTGGCAGTACTGGATATTTAGCTTATGTCATGGACACAACTAAGGAGGTGAAGCTTTAACCTAAGGATGTGCCTGTGATCAACGAATTTATAGAGGTGTTTCCAGAAGAATTGCCAAGGCTTCCCCCAAATAGAGAAATCACCTTCGAGATTGAGTTACTGCCTGAAATGTCTCCAATTTCCAAGGTCCCGTATAGAATGGCTCCAGCAAAGCTTAACGAACTATAAGCTCAACTGAAAGAATTGCTAGAGAAGGGTTTCATATGACCTAGTTTTTTGCCATGGGGAGCTCCACTCTTTGTGAAGAAAAAAGACAGCACCATAAGGATGTGTATAGATTACCGTGGGCTCAATAAAGTTACGATAAAAAACAAGTATCCACTGCCGAGGATCGATGATTTATTCGATCAACTCAAGGGAGCCGTGATCTTCTTAAAGATTGATCTTCGATCTAGCTATCACCAATTAAAGATCAAGGAAGAGGATATACCAAAGACCGTGTTTCAAACACGGTACGGACACTATGAATTCCTCGTTATGCCTTTTGGATTAACGAACACCCCAGTCGCTTTTATGGATCTGATGAATCAAGTATTTAAGGAATATTTAGACAAGTTTGTCATTGTATTTATCGATGACATTCTTATTTACTCGAAGAATCAAAATGAACATGAAGAGCATCTCCGGACTGCATTACGCACTCTGAAGGAGCACCAATTGTACGCCAAGTTTTTGAAGTACAAATTCTGGCTAGATAAAGTCCATTTCTTGGGACATGTGATCTCTAAAGATGGGATTTCAGTGGACCTAGCAAAGATAGAAGCAGTAAGTAAATGGTCTTATCACCCGAAAGGAGAAGAAATTTGAATGGACAAAGAAGTGTAAAGAAAGTTTTCAAGAATTAAAGAATCGGCTGACCAATGCTTCGATTCTTATGATCCCAAAAGAAGAGGGAGAGTTTGACATTTATAGCCATACATCTAGGACAGGACTAGGAGCTGTCCTGATACAAGAAGGAAAGGTGATAGCATATGCATCTTGCCAACTCAAAGAGCATGAGAAGAATTACCCAACTCATGATCTAGAGTTAGCAGCCGTCGTGTTTGCACTCAAGATATGGCAGCATTATTTATATGGAGCTCGGTGCAGGATGTTCACGGACCATCAGAGCTTAAAGTATTACTTCACTCAAAAGGAGCTTAATATGAGACAAAGGAGATGGCTAGAATTGGTAAAAGACTACGACTGTGAAATTTTGTATCACCCCGACAAGGCGAATAGAGTAGCAGATGCATTGAGTCGCAAGTCAATAATGCCAGAACGAGTAGCCATCGACAAACTGCCCAAGCCGCTGCAGTGCGAAATTTCCTCACTCAGAGTAGAGCTAATTTCAGGAAAGTTAGCGATAATGCAATTAAAGCTGACAATCCTAGAAGAAATTAAGGAAGCTCAAGAGCTAGATGGTGTACTTAGAAGACTTAAAAAGAAGCTTCCAAGAAGGAGAAGTCAGAATTCCACCTCTCTGATGATGGAATACTACTCTTTTAAGGACGAATTTGCGTACCAGACAAGGAGGATTTAAAGAGAAGAATTTTAACAGAAGCCCATGATACTCCTTATTCAGTACATCCGGGTAGTACAAAAATGTACCAAGACCTGAAGCAACACTTTTGGTGGAGAAAGATGAAGAATGACATTATTAAACATGTCAGTAGTTGTTTAACATATCAGAGGATCAAAGCTGAGTATCAACAACCAGTGGGCGAGTTACAGCTGTTAGAGATCCCATAATGGAAATAGGAACACATGACTATGGATTTTGTTGTAGGATTAACTAAGACAAGTGAAGGATTTGATGCGATAAGGGTGGTGGTGGATCGATTGACAAAGTTCGCTCACTTTATACCCGTAAAGATGACGTACACATTAGAGAAATTGGCAGAATTGTACATTGCCAATATTATGAGATTACATGGAATACCAACAACGATAGTGTCAGATCGTGACTGTCGATTCACCTCTAATTTTTGGAAAAGTATACAAAAAGCGATAGGCTCAATCCAAACATTAGATTTTAAAGGAGCGCACAATCCAAACACTGGAAGATATACTTCGAGCATGTGCACTAGATTTTAAAGGAGCATGGAACAAGAAACTACCATTGATTGAATTCTCCTACAACAATAGTTATCAAGCCTCCATTGGAATGGCTCCTTACGAATATATGGTAGGAAATAAAGATCTCCTATCCATTGGTACGATCTGAGAGAGAAAGAACTGTATAAGACCGAGTTCATTCTGGAGACGATTGATGCGATCAAGAAGATCCAACAAAGGATGAAAACTGCACAAAGTCGTCAGAAAAGTTATGCAGACAAAAGATGAAGATTCTTGGAATTCAATGAAGGGGACTTCGTATTCCTAAAAATAGCACCAATGAAGGGTGTCATGCGATTTGGAAAGAAAGGGAAGCTGAGTCCAAGATATATAGGGCCTTTTCCGATTATTAGCCGAATTGGAAAGGTTGCCTTTAAGATAGCATTGCCACCAGAATTATCCTCAGTACATAATATCTTTCATGTATCAATGCTGAGGAAGTACATATCAGACCCTTCACATGTTCTAGACTATGAGCCACTTCAAGTTCAAGAAGATTTATCCTATGAGGAGCAACCTATACAAATATTTGCTCGAGAAGAGAAAATGTTGAGAAACAAAGTATTCCACTGGTCAAAGTCCTATGAAGAAATCATAGTGTAGAAGAGGCCACATGGGAAAGAGAAGAAGAAATGAGAGACAAGTACCCCTACTTATTCTAATTTTCGAGGATGAAAATTTTATAAGGAGGGGTGAATATGATAACCGGGAATTTCTGGCATTCTCAGAAGAAAATGTACAATTGTATATGTATGACAACTTGTACTGTTTAAAGAGTAAAATAAATAAATTTATATTGTTTAGAACGTAATAAAATGTTCTGACAATGCTGACGGATAATAATTCGGTGTTGAGAAATTTTGTCGAATCAAAACGGGTGAAACAGTGTCAAAACGACATTTAAAACCCTAACCGGTGCCTATAGTGCACTGAAAGATAAAAAACTTCCAGAATTGATTTTGATCAAACGGAAGCAGAGTAAATTGATCCGACTGTACTGGAGACCTTAGGAACCTGCCTGGGCGATTTCGGAAAAATTTCACACGGGTCAAATTTCGGTCAAAAAGTAACTGAATTAATATGAATAGTAAGGTCAAAAAGTCAAGGGAATGACTCACCATTAATGATGTCATTAAAATGAATATTAAATGGCTAATTATGGTGGTAGGTAAGATGGATGGCTAGGATTTAATGCACCTTTGATCTAATGGCCAAGATTTGGCCAAAATTCCATCTTTTTGATTTTTGAAAAATGGTGGAAAGAATTGCCATGAAAGGTGTCAAATTCTTATTGGTTGATAAGTGTGAATCATGCCAAAATTAGCCAAAGTAATTGGTTTCCTTAACCAAAAAGCATTCAGCCATTTTGGAAGCCAAAACCGTAGCAAAACTGACCAAAAGAAAACCAAGCCAAAAAAAATTCCTCTAAGTCTTGTTCCAAGGGGAAACCGTGAGCATCCTTGGTGAACCAAAGAGTTTCTTCCAGTTTTTGGAAGCAAGAAGTCAATCTTAAGTAGCTAGCATCCAAGTGTGTTAGGAAATGCCCTAAGCGTTAGAGACATTTTGATGTATTTATTTTGAATTGGATAATAAAATTATATATAGAGGTTATTCATTACATTGCTATCTGTCCTCATCTTATTTACATGTTAAAGTAAATGTAAGCAAATATGGCTCCCTGATTGCTTGTGTTAAACTGTTAGAACGTTGCATGCAATGGATTTTTGTATGCGAGAAGACAATATTCTAAAGTTAGCAGTCTAAACTATGGTTTGTAGTCTATGGGGTTAGACCAAGCATCTAACTCATGTTAAGACTATTATGTTGTCTAAAGCCTTGGAGGGGACGGTTTGTCTTGACTGTCTGGAGCTGGACTCCCAAGTAGAGACATGGACATATTGCTTGGTGGTGACATATTAGACCGGGACTAAAGCGAGATTGATCTATGAAGTTCGCTTTGAGTGGATCGATCTGCTTTTGACGTTCATTATGCAGTAACCTTAATCCTGAGTAAAAGGACAGCTTCATGTATATGACTTGTGTACTTTGATGTTCCAATGGCTAAAGCATCTCAGAGGTAGTAGGCTTATAGACCGGTTCGTTGGGTGTATGACTTGTATACGATGAAGGGTTCGTTTACAGATATTGGAATCATAGCTCTAATGAGGAGTTAAGGGTATCCTCTTAAAGGAATTATACTGAATGTGAAAATGGATAAGGCCTTGGGTCGTCTGCTGGGCGGATGACTTCTTATTCACATATGGTGAATAATCATTTTCTTTATTCGGTAGTATAATGGAACTTTAAGATAGTCTAATCAGAAGATTAAATGGACTTTGGCCTAAGGCTGATCATGGATATCATATGAGGGTTCTGCATAAATGACAACGTCATTAGACGATCGTTTGTCACAGGCTTATGTAATACGGTATATAATTGGGAGTTCAGTTTCAGGTTTATAGTAGTGTGACTCTGAAACTAGTGATCATATGATTGTGTTGTTCGGTAAAAGAATGATGATCATATGGATTTGCGGGAGCCCGATTATATATGTCCAATCAGTCCCACTACTAGCTCCACATAATTCCTTAACGTTTGGCTAATTGATTTGTGTATGCTATTGGCTGGTTTATTATGCATGGATGGTGATGACACAGGATTAGGATGGTAGACAAGATTCTCTCCGGTTGGATTCAGATTTTGTTTTGGATAATAGAGTACACAATTATTCGAACTCCAAATAAAGTTGCCATGATTTTATTTGAGATTGGATTGGAGTTGTAGAAAATTATCCATGAGAACAAGAATTTGAAACACAACCGTTTTGTGGATTTTGAAATTTGAATTTTGAAATTTGAAATTTGAAATTTAAATTTGAAACTTGAAATTTGAAATTTGAAATTTGAATTTGAAATTCGAATTTGAAATTTAAAATTCAAATTTGTAATCACAGTCCAAGTGGGATTCGCATTTATTGTGGAAAAACCACAAGGTTTGAAATTCGAATTTGAGTTGGATTTGGAGAGGATAATCTTGTTAGAATCCTACTTGAATTTTGAATCTAAATCCTAACAAAAGGTGGACGAAATTTTGAGGATAATCCTCAATGGAATTTCGGTTTTTGTGGATAAGATTCAAAGGGAAAAATTCAAGTTTCAATCCCAATTGAATTTGGATTCTCTCTTCTCTGAAAAGTGATCGAAAATTTGGAGTGTATCTCCTAGGAAAATTCGGTTATTTTGGATAAGGTTGAGATAAGATTCAAGCTTGAAAATCCTAGTGGAATTTTGATTCTCCCTTATCCTGAAAGTGGCCTAATTTTTTGAGGAGATTTTCTCCTAGGAATTTCAGATTTTTTGGTTGAGAAAGGGGAGATAAAATTCTAGTAAAAATCTTGTTTTGATTTGGATTGGATTGGATTTATCCATAATGGCCGAATTTTATTATTGAGAATCTCCCATAGAAAATTCAGATTTTTATGGTTATGGATAAGAGAGAATATCTTTTCCTAGTCCAATTCAAATTCAGAGAATCACCTCATGCAGGTCTATAAATAGAGGTCCTGCCATTCCAGTTCTCTCAGACCACAGACTCTCAGGTGAGCAGGCTTATTGTTGCACAGCTCATCATGACAATAAGTTCTTTAGAGATCTGGGTGGTCGGAAGAAGACTAGCAGTGCTAGCATACCGATCGAGGTTCAGAGTGCCCACACACTCAGCCATTCGGGAATTGGAGAATAGTAGAGAAGGCTAGTTGGTTGAAGCCTCCGGTCATTCTCCTCCTGCAAGATTGGCGTCCTTGAGGTATGAGTTTTAATTGTTGTTGGTTTATTGTATATGACATCATGAGATATTTAACAATCTAAAAATTTTTATTGTTCCGCTGCGCCACTCTGATACGTTTTTACCGATTTATTGTCCTACAAAGTGAACAAGGTGAGCCTTGAAATTTGAATTTTCTTACTCATTTTTGGTTATGAAATTTGTGGGTATGTTGTGAAGAAAATGATGAAAATTTATTATTGGTTTGTTGAATTTAAGTGTTGGTTTTGTGATATATTGATTAAGGTAACTCGTGTATTGGATTTGCATGAAAAAAAATTGAAGTTTGGCATGTTTTGCCCCATGAAATCCGTGGGTTAAAAGGGTGATATTGGTGATGAAATTTTGTTGGACATGTTGTTATGTTGTGTGAAAACATGTTTTGGAAGTTTGGAAACATAAAGTTCATATTGAATTTGCTTAGAAATATTTTGGTGCAAATTGTACATAGTGTGGCTGTGGGATATTTAGGAGGAAAGGATAGAAAATTTTGTCTTTTGGATGTTGTTAAATGCTTGAAATCAAGTCTTGGTGTGATGGAAAAACTTAGGAAAGTGAAAAAAAAAATTTCGGTACATTATGGTTGATTTACAAATTGGTAATTGTGCAAATTTTTATGTAAAAGTTTGGGAAACTTTTACATAAAATAAGACTCTGGTATAGTACATGGCAGGTACACATGGTTTGAGGCATACCTAAAGCCAATAGCCTTGAATTTATGCTAGAGTGCTGTCGAAAATTCTGAAACGGCATTAAGGGCAAACGGGGGGGGAACGAGAGTAAAAGTTTAGGGTTGGGTTGGAAGCCGAAGTCCCTTAAGGAACATGAGGAAACCTAAGGGGTGGTTCATAAATAGTAACCTATCCCCTTGAAAATGCAGAACGTGAGTGAAACTCAAAACCGACCCCCAGGGGGGACGTTTTTGGAAAATGAAGCAAAGGTCTGAGTCAGGTAAGGAAAATCCAAGCCTCAGATACCTAAGTCGAGAAAGTCTAGATGAACATTTTAAGGATTAGTAAAACGCTCATTTGAGGCTCTAAAACGATAGAAAAACACGAAACCGACGTAAGGATCGGAATAGTACCACCCGAGGGTCAGTGAATAATAACCTGAGCATTTCGGTAAAAAATGTCATAAAAGCTCAATAAAACCAAAGAAATATTATTTTATGATTTTTGGGACTAAAAAACCTAGTTCAAACGTTAAAATGAGAATTTTACGGCCTAAGATCCCATCAGGGGCAAAATAGTCATTTCGACCTAAAGTTTTACAAAGGTCAAACAAGAAGTGTTGAACCCCCTAGTGTAGGAAAATAAATCGGTAAAAACGTATCAGAATGGCGCAGCGGAACAATAAAAATTTTTTAGATCATTAAATATCTCATGATGCCATATACAATAAACCAACAACAATTAAAACTCATACCTCAAGGATGCCAATCTGCAGAGGAGAATGACCGGAGGGCTTCAACCAACTAGCCTTCTCTACTACTCTCCAATTCCCGAATGGCTGAGTGTGTGGGCACTCTGAACCTTGATCGGTATGCTAGCACTACTAGTCTTCTTCCGACCACCTAGATCTCTAAAGAACTTATTGTCACGGTGAGTTGTGCAATAATAAGCCTGCTCACCTGAGAGTCTGTGGTCTAAGAGAACTGGAGTGGCAGAACCTCTATTTATAGACCTGCATTAGGTGATTCTTTGAATTTGAATTGGATTAGAAGAAGATATTCTCCCTTATCCACAAGTATAAAATCTGAATTTTCCAAGGGGAAAATCCCAACAATAAATTCGGTCACTTTAGGATAATTTCAATCCAAATTTAAACAAGATTTTAACTATAATTTTATCTCCCTTTTTTCAACCAAAAAATCCGAAAATCCAAGAGGAAAATCTCCACCAAAATTTCGGCCACTTTTGGATAAGGGAGAATCAAAATTCCACTAGGATTTTCAAGCTTGAATCTTATCTCATCCTTATCCAAAATAACCAAAAATCTCCTAGGAGATTTACTCCAAAAATTCGGCCATTATCAGGGAGGAGAGAATCCAAATTCAACTAGGATTGAAACTTGAATTTTTCCTTGAACCTTATCCACAAAATTCCGAAAATTCATTGAGGATAATCCTCAAAATTTTCGTCCATATTTGGTTAGGATTTGGATTAAAAATTCAAGTAGGATTCTAACAAGATTTTCCTCTCCATATCCAACTCAAATTCGAATTTCATTCCTTGTGGATTTACCACAACAAATTCGAATCCCACTTGGACTGTGATTCAAAATTTGAATTTCAAATTTCAAATTCAAATTTCAAATTTCAAATTTAAATTTCAAATTCAAATTTCAAATTTCAAATTCGAATTTCAAATTCAAATTTCAAATTCAAATTTCAAAATTCAAATTTCAAAATCCACAAAACAGTTGTATTTCTAATTCTTGTTCTCATGGATAATTTTATACAACTCCAATCCAATCTCAAATAAAATCATGGCAACTTTATTTGGAGTTCGAATAATTGTGTACTCTATTATCCAAAACAAAATTAGAATTCAACCAGAGAGAATCTTGTCGACCGTCCTAATCCTATGTCAACACCATCCATGCATAATAAACTAGCCAATAGCATACACAAATCAATTTTACCAAACGTTAAGGAATTATGTGGAGCTAGTAGAGGGACTGATTGGACATATATAATTGGGCTCCCGTAAATCCATATGATCATCATTCTTTTCCGAACAACTCAATCATATGATCACTAATTTCAGAGTCACACCACTATAAACCTGAAACTGAACTCCTAACTATATACCGTATTACGTAAGCCTGTGACAAGCTATCGTCCAATGACTTTGTCATGTATGTAGAACCCTCATATGATATCCATGATCAGCCTTAGGTCAAAGTCCGTTTAATCCTACTGATCAGGCTATCTTAAAGTTCCATTATACTACCGAATAAAGAAAATGATTATTCACCATATGTGAATAAGAAGTCATCCGCCCAGCAGACGACCCAAGGCCTTGTCCATTTTCACATTCAGTATAATGCCTTTAAGAGGATACCCTTAACTCCTTATTAGAGCTATGATTCTGATATCTGTAAACGAACCCTTCATCGTATACAAGTCATGCACCCAACGAACCGGTCTATAAGCTTATTACCTCTGAGACGCTTTAGCCATTGGAACATCAAAGTACACAAGTCATATACGTGAAGCTATCCATTTACTCAAGATTAAGGTTACTACATAATGAACATCAAAAGCAGATCAATCCACTCAAAGCGGACTTCGTAGATCAATCATGCTTTAGTCCCGGTCTAATATGTCACTACCAAGCAACATATCTATGTCTCTACTTGGGAGTCTATGCTCTAGACAGTCAAGACAAACCGTCCCCTCCAAGGCTTTAGACAACATAATAGTCTTAACATGAGTTAGATGCTCAGTCTAACCCCATAGACTACAGACCATAGTTTAGACCACTTACTTTAGAACATTGTCTTCTAGCATACAAAAGTCCATTGCATGCAACGTTCTAACAGTTTAACACATGCAGTTAGAGAGCCATATTTACTTACATTTACTTTAACATGTAAATAAAACGAGGGCAGATAGTAATGTAATGAATAACCTCTATATATAATTTTATTATCCAGTTCAAAATAAATACATCAAAATGTCTCTAATGCTTAGGGCATTTCCTAGCACCTATAAGGTCGTTTTATGACTATTGAGCTTAGAAAAGTCAGTTTAAGTAGTAAAAGAAAATGTTCACAGTCTAGGTCAAAGTTACTATTTATAATGAATAGTACTATATGTGGTCAAAGTTACTATTTATCATTTTGATCAAAATTTCTAAACTGCTCAGATAAGATCGTTAAAGCCCCAGAAGAGTCTAAACAGGATTTGAAAGGTCAGAATAAAAATTTAAGCCTAATAAATGGAGAAAAACCCTACTAGGGGCAAAACGGTAATTTTACCAAAAGTTTAGGACAAGATGGTAATTTTGCAAAGAGGTTCCAGAAAGGTCTAAATAGGATTATTCAGGCTTTAAATACTATCCTAAGGCTCTAATTAAGATGTTAAAAGTCAAAGTTTAGATTTTAGTAGAACAGAAGCAATATAATAGAACTGTAATTAACCAATAGTATTATTGTCTATAGGAAACTTGACCGGAGATGGGCACAGAATTTCAAAGGATTCAAGAAAGTTTACTTTCGCACAAACACTATAACTACATATATTTAAATGTCTATGCACGAACTGACTTACCCTAGAATTATATTTATATGTATAAGTTATGTATGTTTGTGGCATGATATTCTAATATGTTCACGAAGTTAGAAAAGCATAAACAAACTAAAGAATAAAAAGATAAATATAAGCAAGATAATAAGATTGAAAATGTAAGGTTGGCGTACCGGCCACCCCAACTGTGAGGTTGAAGAATAGCCTCCACCTCAAAAGTGTGGTGCTACCACAAGAATAAGGTAGTTAATGGCTAACGCACTACCCCAAGTATTGTAGTGCGAGATCGACCTTGGGGTTGATTGGTGGGTCACTCCCCCTTTCCTCTATTAGTCTGCGCGCATTAGGTATGTCTAACCATAGGCCTACAAGTGAAAGATAAAAAAAGGAAAGAAAAGAAAAGAAAAGAAAAGAAAAAGATAAAAGAGAAAGAACAAAGAAACCATAATTGTGGAAAATAGACACACATAGAGACTAACCTTAGGTGTTATACATAAGTCATGTTTTACTTGTATGTTTGTACTTACTGAGCTCTAGCTCACGAGTATGTTCGTGATGTAGATAACAAGGGTACGCAACCTACATTATGAAGAGATAGCAAAAGGACTGGCAGGTAGATTCCTATAGTATCATGGACGGGTTATGGATTCAGTTTGCAAGTATCTGCTGTGTGAAGAAAAAAAAAGTATAGTACTAGAATGTATGCATAAGAGTATAAAGACAAGACCAGTATATTATGTATTATGGTGGAGCAAGTTTAAAAGTATACTTATGTAATGGTGTGTGTTTATCTTACTAAGTATTTTAAAGGAACAATATCGCTAGTTTTTACAAAAAAATGAAATAGTTTAAAATATGTATATATGCGATTTCGAGAACTTATATTTTCAATAGTTTAAAAAAAATGTCATGGTTTTTCAAATACCAATTTTTAGGCCACAAAGAGAAAAGCAAGTTAAGCAAGAAGAAATAAGAAGGCAAAGAAAGAAAGAAAGAAAGTGGATAACTCGAGCTAGTCGGGTGGCCCACAAGTTGTGTCATTTAATGATTCAAAGGAATGAATTTCTATGTGAAAAAATTTGAAATGAAAATGGCATAAGAAACCCTGCAGAAAAACTGTGTGAAAAATGTTAAGGAACCCTAGAGGGAAACTGAAATTTTGGCTAGGTTTTCTACGGGAAAAACCGTGAGATGAATGAGTCAAAGTTTGAGAAAATCTTAGCTTAGGTTTTCATAAGAAAATCATGAGTGATTAGAAGGTCAAAAACCAAATTTTTGGCTTAGTTTTTCCAAGAGAAAAACAGTGGCCTACAATGAGATTGGTTAAGTTTTTATAAAGAAAAATTTGTAAGTGAATGTGTATGTAAGAACCGAGGGTGAGAAGGAAAAAAGAATGAATGAAATGTTGTTAGAAAACGTTAAGATTTTATGAGAGTTTTTACGTAAAAAGTTTAGACTTTTGCGTAAAAATTAGGCCTCTGGTATAGTACGTGGCAGGTTAGAGAGGTTACATGGTTTTGAGACATTTCCTAAATGCCGGTAACCTAAAAATTAAGCAGAAATACTACCAAAATTTTTAAAACGGCACTAAGAGCTTCTCGGGAAACATGGGTTAAAAAGGTGCTCGAAAATAGAAACCGAGACCTCTCGATGGGTTAGGATCGAAAAAGAAGGAAGGACGTGTTAAGGGGTAATAAACCATCCCTTCAAAAATTTTAAATGACAGAAAAGAAGAAAAACGACCCTAAGGGCATTTTGGGAAACAAGGGGTAAAATGTGGTTGGGGTAAAAACCCCAGCCCCTCGGTGGCTAAGGTTAAGAAAGGATGACGAATGTTTTCGAGAGTAGTGAAACATCCATTTGATGCCCCGAAACATTAGAAAAATAAGAAACGACCCCTACGTGTCGGAATAATACCACCCGAGGGTCAGGTGCAAAATAATTATAGAAATTACAACAATTAATGCTGTAAAAATTTATTAAGGCCTAAGAAAAATGAATTCAAGATTTTAAGGCTTAGAAAATTGAGCCAAAATGTTAATACGAAATTAATACGGCCTGAAGACTTGACAAGGGCAAAATGGTCATTTTGACCAAAAATTTCAGAAAGGTCCAAAAGGGAACGTTAAGCCTTTAAGTTCATCATTTTACGATTTTTGGGTTTAGAAAACCCAGTCTAAGCATTAAAATGACAAGATTCACGGTCAAGGCAAAGTTACTATTCATGTGAATATAGTATTCACAATCAAAGTCACTATTCATCATTTTGACCAAAATTTCTGAAATGCTCAGAAAGGATCGTTAGAGCCTTAGAATAGCTTAAATAGAATTCTTAAGGCCAGAATCAAGTTTGAAGACGAAGAAAAGCAAGAAAACCCCATTAAGGCCAAAACGGTAATTTTTACCAAAGATTTGGGGAATAGTCAAAATGAACCGTTAGAACTTCAAACATGATTCAAAGACTCTAATGAAAATTTTAAAGGCCAAAAGTAATGTTTAAGTGAGAAAAATCCCGCTAGGGGTAAAATAGTAATTTTGTCAAAAGTTCGGGATACAACGGTCATTTTTCTAAGAGTTAGCGGAAAAGCGACAAATGAGGTTAATTAAGATTTTTAAGGCCAAAATCAAGATTTAAAACCAGAGAAAAGTAAGAAAAGTCCGTTAGGGATAAAATTATCATTTTTGCCCAAAGTTAGGGGCAAAATGGTAATTTGGACAAAAGTTGACGGAAAAGTTATAAATGGGATATTAGACCCCTAAGTTCATGATTAGGAAATAAAACGTAGAATTTTTATGTTTTACTAAGCTTTATATATGAAATGAGAATTTAAAATAATCGTTATTATTTCGATTATAGGGATCCATTCCAGATGCGATGAAGGGACGTCTACGGATCAAGAAAGCAAGAAAAGAGATACGAGCAAGAGTATCGAGAAGTTCAAATATTACACTGTCTACAACATGAACTGATTGCTGCATGTCTATTTTATTCTCAAGATGCTATGATATAAATGTTATGAAAGCCATGTTATGAACTATTTATTATGTCTAAGTCAAATATGAATTGACTTAACATGTTTATGTTCATGTATTATATGCTGTAAGTTCAGACATTCAAATTGTCTATAACATGAAATACTGTGATGTTTAATTATGTACTAATTATACATTAAATGCAAAGTCCTACGGGTACTAGGGTGTAGTTACATTAACACACCTAATGAAATTATAAGTCTGAAACGTGTACTGAGGGTACACCATGGAAAAGGTGCTACGGCACTAGAGTGTAACTAAATTTAAGACACACCCATAACTGAAAGAATGTGAAAAGACCTACGGGTATCAAAGGTTCTTGACTTTGAGGTGATGATCAATGCCACCTGGTCGGAACTATAAGAAAGATGGTAATAAAACCAAAACTGGCGTATCGGCCTCTAGTAAGGTGGGGGTTTACAAGTTCTTCGGGGACATAATGACCACTTTGGGTGATGATAGACTGGGGAGGATTGGCCTCAGGGTCGCTCCCAAGGCCCTCACAGTCAGTGCGCAATATCATTACGGCTACTACGAGCTCAAAACCAAAACATAATGAAGATAATGACAAAAAACTGAATGTCACAAATGAGCATAACTGAGCATAACTGACATTAACTTTACGTATAGTGTACTCGGTCAAAGTTGACATGAACAGTACCCGATCAAAGTCAAAATTACTATTCATAAATGAATAGTACTATTTATGAAAAATTTTATTATTAATGCTTTTGAATCTATATGATTCATAGTATGTATGTTTGAATTTACTGAGCTTGTTAGCTCACAAGTTTGATCATGTTGTAGATAAGCAATCTGCACGATGATAAGACAAGTGGTGGATGACGAATAAGATCTGCATGTGCTAAGGGACTAGGCGAGGGTTAATCAACTGTTATAAGTCTTCCACTGAGCTGTTAAAAGAGAGTATGGAAATGGATATTGAAATAATATTTTATGATGTAAATCAAGTTACGACAATGTAAAATGTTTACTATAGTAAATATTTTACGATGATACCGTTTTCAAGTTTAAAGTTATAAGAAAGAAAAATTTATTCCCCATATTCATGTTCAAATGAAATGTTAAAAGTAAGTTGCCGATGACCCATGAGGCGACGGTCTATCAGAGTCGGCTTCAGAGCTCGACCATGATGGTGCTGCTTGGTCTCTACGAAGGGCGGGCCGTCATAGTTTGTATCAGAGCAGTTTGACTATATCCCTCCTAGCACGATGCACATCCGGTTTGCCATCTAAGTAAGTTAGCTTTATTATGATTTAGTAATTGTTTATTTATTAGAAAATAAATAATTTATGAGAGACAAGATGGCAAGAATGTTGTACGTGAGACCATGACTGTACAATGCTAGAGGACTGCTCAAAGGAATAAGGATTGCTGCCTCTATCCGCTCAGAGTAGGGACAGGCTCTAAAGATTTGGATCAGTTGTCCACGCCCTCAAAACTTGGCAGACAGTATTCTATCACTCCATGGGAACGTAGGACTAGTTTCTTGCCATCGAAATGATGCTCCATCTGTGCGCCATTGATTAGGATTATTGGGTCTTGTTGGTTATCGATACCTTTCAGGTAAATACTCTCGTGTGAACTGGGATTCTTGTGGCCAGGATGAGCTCTTAACTGGGTCGAGTTTCGCCATACCATGATCGAGCAAATCTCTAAGAGGAGTCCAACATCAGCCCTAGTTTTTCATTATGTGTAAGCGGGGAAGTGAAACCACCTAAGTTCCCTAGAGTTGCAGATATACGAGAATTTATTCATCAGACTGAGAGACTATAGCTAACGTCCGGTGAACAGTTATAACTTATGTTGTGCACTACTGTAATAACTGCCATTTTCATGGCACCTACTTACCATGTAATAAGACATTGAGGAATAAAATTTGAGTATTTTGAAAACTTTTGGATGCACATTTGGAGAACACGGTCAGGTACACAGCCATGTAAGTGGTCGTGTATCGTTCAAACTGTGTACGCGTGAGAGAAGCCGTGTAAGTGTATATGGCCATGTGGTATGAGATGGTCAGGTACACGGCCGTGTAAGTGGCTGTGAACTGCTCAGGTTGATGAGCGTGTAGAAGGCCATATCTTCAAAACATGGCCATGTTTAGAAATTCCAACCAGTACACGCCAGTGTTGCCTTATACACGCCCGTATAGGAACCCGTGTAGAAGGCCGTGTACTGAGCTGAGAGTCGTTGTAAAAACTCTCGTAATGTGTGGAATCTAATTACCATGCAACGAGTAATTAAGTTGAAAAATACAGTATAATTTCCAATTAAATAGATTAAACAGATGCAGTTTAAGTACTATTCATGTAGTGAAAGGGGCGACCGATAGTGAACTCGGTCTACCCTATTATGTGTAAGAGTGTATGAGGCACGCAGTGTCAGGAAACTAGTCTGGACGACCATTTCTTGACACAAGATTGGTAAACAAATCACAAGAACGCTTGGATTGAACATCTGAGCACAATAGCGATAAATAACCTTAGCAAGGGTACGGTATCGAGATAATGGTCCGAATGACCTCTTCTTACCCAGAGACTGACAAAATCGGAGTCAGAACACTTAGACTAGTCAGTTAAGTTGGAAATGATGAATAGTAAATAGTGTAAAATGCATTGTCAAATTAACGGCCAAGATGACCTTAATCTGACCAAAAACTGATATATTAACAGTCAGTAGGCTCAATTTAGTTGATTGAGCATAAAACGAGAATTTTCGTTTGAGAGATACGCAGTATCAGAAAAAGGGTCAAGACGACTTGATCTCACGAAATTGATATATTTAGACTCAGAATGCCCAAATTAGTCAATCGGGCACCATACACGTTGTTTGAGGTGGGGTCACACAGATCCTGAAAACTGGTCCAGATGACCCTAGACGGATGTAAAACTGATAAAATTGAAATCAGCATGCCCAAATTAGTCAAAAGAAACTGTGTTTGAAATTTCACCTGAGAACGCCTCGATATACGTGTGAAAGAACAACACAGTGTAGACACAACCACAGTATAGGAAAGGAAAAGCAAACTGGTACACAACGGGCTCTTAGATAGTATAAACCAACAAGGATTTATCAGCACAAAAATCAAATTCAGAAAATCCAATTCCGGGTGAAAACTATAACACTACTGAAAAAGGGTCGAATACCGAACGGCAGAAATTAGACAGTAAAGAAAAGACTTTGTAGATGAAATTTCCCCTTAAAAAAGCATGTGCAACCAGCTAGAAACAGCCCAAACATAGGCCTAAAGAGTGGGAAAAGTAAAAATAAAATACGGGACAAGCTATGACACATTTGATTAAAAAATGTCCCATTTTCCATCACATTCTATCTACCTAATTTTTAATTTCCCCCTTCTTCAATGTGTGCAGCCCACGGCTCTAGGAGGTAGAAAATGGGTAGAAATTTGTCCCCAAATTAACCTAAGATTGGCTTGATTAATTGAGCTTAAAGTTGATTAAGTTTGATTAGGAATTTTCTATAAAAGAGGTGACCATGCCTTAGGTTTTAGTCTTTCTTTTTCACACCCAAAAAACACAACTCATTCTCTCCCTCTTTCCCTTGTTATAGCTGACCATCCCACACCCCCAAAACCACCATTTTCAAGCCTAAGAACCTAGCTAAAAGTTTGCCAGAAACCAACCCCTTCAAGCTTGTGTTAGAGATGTTCAATCCAAGCCATTTCAAGGATACTCAAGGGTGAGTTTTTAGAAACTATCTTTGTGGTTTTTAGTTATTATTTTAGGTTGATGTTAAGAGAAATTTTTTGGTGTCTTGCTAGCACCAACCAATCCCTTTTTCACCAAGAATCACATGGCCATTTGGTCACTCAAGCCTTGACTCAAGTTTGTGTTTGGTTCATAGCACAGGAGGTAAAAACAGAAAACCCTCCCTTTTGTGGTTAGTTGTTTTTAAGATTTTGATCAAGGGATTTATGTGTATTTGTTTATGCAAATGGGTTGTAATAAGTTTGTTTTGAGCCATTAGCTTTTAATTTTTAAGTTCATCATTATGTGGTTGTTTTTTCATTTTTACGAATGGATGTGTGCACATGTGAGCATGAATGTTTTTTTTTTGGTAACTGGGCACAATCTGTCCCCAAAAAAAGGCCACTGGTTTTGGCCATTTTGACCCCCTTATGGTCCGAATTTGGGATTTGGTATAACATAGAGTTTTAAGGAAATTTCATTATGGTCGTTTTTCTGTCAAATAGGTTTTGGCCAAAAAAGAAAGTACAATAGTTTTTTTGGGTGGTTTTAATTCCATGTCCAAAACTGGGACCAAGAATCTGAGCACTGGAAACAGTGTTGGATTTTGTTAAAAACAAACCACTTAAAGTCCGAACCGGGTCTCCGGCTCAACATGAAAGTTGTAAATCTCGTCAAACCTTTAAGATGACTCATGTAAGTTTTAAAAATTTGGCCATTTCGGGCCTTAAATAGAGTCGTTTTTAAAGTAACATAAAACTGAAATTTTAACAAAAACTATGCACAAGTAGCGACGAGTTTAGTAAGATTAGGAACCATAAGAGTTAGATTTGAGCTTTGATATGAACAGAAGAATTATTCATCTCATCGAGGACGAAAAATTTTATGTTCACTATATTTACAAACTAAGTCATTTTGATTAAGTTTCAAAATAGTTTTCAAAAATGGTTCAAAAACCACCTAATACAAACACCAAAATCTATTCTAACTCTTTAAAATAAAAATATGGTTTTCATAAAACGTCCCCTACCTTCCAACGGGGTGATATGGGGATGGTTCCAAAGAATGCAATTTTTCTCAAGAATATTATATGGCAACCAAAACAATTTTCTAAAAATAATCAAGATAGTGTGGGTAGCCTAGTAGGCTACCACACCAAATAAGCAATAGTAACCCGATAGGCTACCTAGTTAATGACGCGCGAGGTAACCGGTTAGTTGACTGGTTGATAAACCAGTCAAGGACCGTGTTTTGAATGATATAGTGGGGAACGATGACTAAATTGTCAAGTAGACAACTTAATCAAACACGATAGAAGTTAGATACCAAATTCCCAAAGTAAGAACAATTGGGTACCAATGGACCCTGGTACTATACAACAATACAAGTTATAGTCAGTGACAGTAATACTGACCTAAGAATGTTACAATTAATTTAGGGGGCAATAAATTAATTAACCACGTATAGAGAAGCAAACTCTCAAGAGAGAAAGAGGCCGAGATAGTACCGACGGCCATCGGTACCAAACGATTTTATCTGTTTTAGTCACTAACGGTATTAGTGACTCAGCAAAAATATTGATAAGATATGCTATTGATGACAGGTAATAACTTGTAAGTTGACAAAGGCGAGAGTACAAGTTTGCGTTCAAACTATGTATGTACAACTCCACCTATAGCATGAGCAAAAATGGATTTAAAGTATTGTTTTCATACTATTTTAAGTATAAACCATGCACAGTTGTTGCATAGCATGTTAGAAAAGCATATAGCTTCATAATCGTATAGATTTATGAACAGTATAAGTTAGATGCCATTAGATCCCTATCACATAAGATTAGGGACTAGCTTAGTAGAGCTGATTACATGAGGATAACAGATATGATTCAACAATTGGGAAATTGTTAAATAATGTTGTACCGGCCTTTTCCGTTTAAAGAGGTTTCAGTTTAAGTTTGACGGTTCTCTGCATAGTGACCCTCAACAAAATGACACTCCGCACAGTGGTCCTTTGTGAAGTGGCTCTCCGCACAGTGGCCCTTGACAAGGTAAAGAAAGATAATTAATAAGGAAGCATAACTGAGCATAAACGGTTCATGTAGTATACACATTATGCTCTAGATATAGATAAAGCAAGTTTCCTAGTTGCATGATAGGACATGCCCACATGATATGCATACTGAGACGCTACATGATATGTTTCCATATTCTGTGTGAATGTGTGACAAGATTTACCAATTGTATATGCCTTAAGTATGGCTTATGATTTAAACATGTTTTGCGGATAACATGTTGTACTTATTGGGCATAAAGCTCACAGTATGTTTTCATGCTGTAGGTAAGCGTCCTATGGTATAAACAGCAATGGGCGATGACGGCAGCGGAGGCGGATGTGAGGTAAGGTTATAGATACACCATGAGTAATCTTCTGCACAACTCGAGTAAGCAGTATTTTGAATAGTGATAGTTAAACAATATTTTTGAATAGTGACAGTTAAATAGTATTTTTGAATTATAACAGTTAAACAGTATTTTTAAATAGTAATCGTTAAATAGTATTTTTAAATAGTAACTGTTAAATAGTAATTTTTGAATAGTAAATAGCTAAATAGTATTATATATGTGTATGTGTACTTGAACTCCCAATAATTTAGGTGATGCATATTTAAAGTAACGTACATTAATAATAAATACGTACGCATAAAAAAATCCCTAAAATTAGGGTATCTAAGTAAATAGATTTGAAATAAGCATTAATAGTTTGCAAGAAAGTATAAGTATTAGTACAAGTATAAGTTTTAAGTGACGATCCGGGCCACTAAGGGCACTGGACATCACAGTTGGTATCAGAGCGGTTTCTTGCTACCCTACCTCACATCGCTGTATGCCTGCCTCATCTGTCTAAGTAAGTTAGTTTTTATTTTATGGTATTAGTATGAAAGTTAACATAAGTTATAATGTGTAACCATGGCTGCACCAGTTAAGGTTACACTAGTGGAGCCCTACCAGGGGATGAAGGTTCCAAAGTACAACATTGTTTGAACATGTACACACACAAACCAAGCATCCCGAGGAGATGAAATAATGGCGTAACTCGCCACCATGCGAACCATGATGGAGACTCAACAGCAAGAACTTACCTAGCTGAGGGAATGGCTAGATCGATAACCCCAGATACCACAACCCATAGAGGTGCCAATTCCAGTGACTCCAGTAGTCCCTGACACTCCTAGGGAGCAAACGGTCCCACCAGTCCAGACAACGCCAGCACCCTCAGTTATGGCTACCCCCGCAGCAGTCAATTCCCCTCTACTGACCCCTAGGGAAGGCAATTTGTACGAGAAATTCAAGCGCATGAAGATGCCAGAATTTGAAGGAATTACAAACCAAAGCCGATGACTGGCTGACTGATATCCAGGTCATCTTAGACCTCGTAGGCTTGACAGAAAGGGAGAAAGTATTGTGTGCATCGTTTGCCCTACACAAGGGGGCACGCCAATGGTGGAAGACTGTGGCCATCCGGAGGAATGTTAACGAGATAATCTGGACAGACTTTGTGGATGAATATAAGGAGATGTATTTAAATGACGAAGCCCTAGCAGCCTAGTAGGATGAGTTTAACAATCTGTGCTAGGGAAGCATGAACATTATGGAGGCAGTAAGGAAGTTTGAGCAACTAACTTGACTCTGCCCAGACCTAGTGCTGACGGAGAAGGAAAAGGTTAGGAGGATGTTAAAAATGTTCCGAACGGATATCACCGTCCAAGTCTATAGTGGAAGCCACAGGCCCGCAATAGTGGCTGAATGTGTCAGCTGAGCCATCCGAGCAGAATATTGGTTGGCTCAGGACAAAAGGGGAAAGGCTCAGATCTACAAAGCCTGAAGGGAAGAAAAAATGGAAGACATGCAGGCTAAGGGGAAGCAGAACCCCGAATCACAGCACAGAGTGCAGAACATGGGAACCGACCTGAGTAGCAGGCAATCCCACAACAACAACAAGAGAAAGGAGAATCAGGGCAACCAAGATTCATAGAAGAACTTCCCCCAGAAGAGAACCGACAACAGGGAAAGGACAACCAAGAGAAAAAGGAACCAGGGAGGAGACGGCAACAAACACCCAACGTACCCAAAATGTGGAAAAGAGCACTCGAGAGAATGCAAGCAAGGAATGAGTGGCTACTACTTTTGTGACAAGGAAGGCCACAATGCCAGAAACTGTTATTCCAACCCTCAGAGTCAACAGAACCAAGCTCGCACCACAAGCAGTTAACTTCACGCCGTCTATACCAGGATCGAAGGCCCTTCAATAGCACAAGATAGGCTAGAAGATCTGGACAACTAAGGGAAATTCTACGCCTACACGAGGAGAACCCAGAGGAGTTTCCCCTTCAACAAGAATGATGATGAGGAGATCTTCTATGCAGAGTTCGGATTACCCTTAGATTAGTAGGAACTATTTGAGCATGGTCCTTGACTGTGTATGTCTATGTGTTTAGGGAGGTAGTGACCTACTCTCGTCAGACTTAACCTAGCATGTTCTTTTGGGACTATGTACCGAGAAGTGTTCACCATTCCCAAACAAACTAAAGTAATGTACCTTTTTATGATATGAAAGGCAGCACAGTTTTACCAAGGGGCTTAGATATAATATTTCCGCGGGTGATTAGAGTAGGACAGAAAGTACAGTACAAATCTTAGCACACAAACGATGCTTTAGTGCATTATGAAAAATCATATTGAATATCACAGCATGAGAAAAGCTAGATAGGAGCTTAAATAGAATGAGATAAACCTTTAGAATAGCACTTTCTTCAAGGGAGGTTTTATTGTCCAATTACTAGATGCATTACGTACTAGTAATTATTTATGGTAGAGAGCTGAGCATCAATCTGATCATCATTGACGTGACCATCAGGACGTAATCTTGAGAATGGAATCCCTCGTAAAATATAATGTTATCATAGACTGTTGAAGGCGGAAAGTCGCTTTTTGTACCAATCTTCAGGGCTAGTTGTCCACTAAGTTTTGAGTGACAAACAGTACTCCTGCACTCCATAGGAATGTTAGGGCTAGTTTCCCGCTATCAAGATGATTCCTTGATTATACACCATTGATTAGGATAACTGAGTCTTATTGACTGTTGATATCTCTTAGGAGGATACTCTCGTGTGTATTAGGATTCTCACTAGGATGAGCTCTTAACTGGGTCGAGTTTCGCCATACCATGATCAAGCAAATCTCCGAGAGGAGTCCAGCATCAGCCTTAGTTTTTCTTTATAGGCAAGCAAGGGAGTGAAACGACCTAAGTTCCCTAAAGTAGCAGACATATGGGGATTTGCTCATCAGACTGAGAGACTACAGACGATGTCCAGTAACGTAATTCTAAAGTATGCTGTGCACGATGAGGAACTAATATAGACTTCTGTAATACATGTTAAAGGAGGCTTATGATGGAACTAAGGCCAAGCATCAGCTAGGAGTGCTTAAGGACGTTAGGGGAACCCATGAAAGAACCCGAACCAGCCCCTTCGTCTCCCAAACACCTTCTAGAGGTAGAGGTTAACGACAACGATGACGAGGACCTTCCTGATGGCCATCCCAAGATGGGGGATGATGAAGAGGAGGAGACCCCCCGACTAGTACAACAAAGGTGAATAGATGGAGATATATGAGCCTTAAGTTATTATAGCTAGTGATGACGAGGCTAGTACTGACAAATGATCCAGTAGCCTTCATGAAATAAATGAACCTGGTGTTTAAGGACTTTTGGGATAAGTTTGTCATTGTATTCGTCGATGAAATACTATTATACTCTAAGATGAAAGGAGGAGCGTGAAGAACATTTGAGGATAGTGTTGTGCATATTAAAGGACCATCAGCGGTATGCCAAGTTCTCCAAGAGCGAGCTTTGGCTAGAGGAACTACATTTTCTAGGCCACGTGGTCTCTAAGGGGGGAGTATCCATCGACCTGGCGAAAATTGAGGCAGTTAGCACGTGGCCAACTCCGAGGAAACGTGACGAAGATCCGTAGTTTTCTAGACTTAGCAGGATATTATTGGTGCTTCGTTGAAACTTTTCGAAGCTAGCTGCTCTACCTTGAGCGCTTACAAAGAAGGGAAAGAGGTATTAGTGGGTCGATGAGTGTGAGGAGAACTTTCAAGAATTGAATGGTGACTCACGAGCGCTTCAACATTGACCAACCCAGATGTTGGTCAGGGAAACTTCACGATTTATAGCAATGCATCCAAGATTAAGTTAGGAGCCGTGTTAATGTAGAGTGGTAGAGTAGTCGCGTATGCTTCATGACAACTCAAGGACCACGAGAAGAACTACCTTATGTACGATTTGGAGCTAGTAGTAGTAGTTTTCACGCTCAAGATATGGAGGTACTACCGATACGATGTCAAGTGTAAAATTTACACGGACCACCAGAGCCTTAAGTACATCTTCATACAGAAGGAGCTCAACATGAGACAGCAAAGATGGCTAGAACTAGTGAAGGATTACAACTATGAAATCCTATACCATCCAGAAAAAGTCCACAAGGTGGCTGACACGCTAAGTAGAGAGCACTCTTCATCGCCTTTGTTGTATGTGCCTTGTCAGAAGCATTACAAAAGGAGCTACGTAGCAGTGAGATCGAGATTTTAGTGAGGAGGTTGTCTGAAATGACCCTCCAATCAATGCTCCTAGAAGAGATTCATACCGGCCAGAACCTTGATTCGTCCCCGAACAAGCTCAAAAAGGAGGCAATAGAGGGCTAGAATACAGAGTTTAAAGTTGCTAAGGACGGCATACTCTATTTTAGAGATAGAGTGTGTGTTTCGAAGGATGAAAAACTCAGGAAGCCCACGAAACGCCATACTCTGTACATCCAGGGGCAAACAAGATGTACAAGGTCTTAAAAGAGAGTTTTTGGTGGCCGAGAATGAAAAACGATGTTGCCAAGTTCATTGCTAAATGCCTTACATGCCAGAGGATTAAAGTGGAACATCAACGACCGGCTAGAGAATTACAGAAAATTGAGCTACCTGAGTGGAAATGGGAACTGATTACTATGGATTTCGTAGATGGATTGCCAAGAAGGTCAAACGGCAATGGTGCAATTTGGAAAATTGTGGACCGATTGACAAAATCAACTCGATTTTTAACCATGAAAGTGAGATACTTAGTAGGAAGACTAGCAGAAATTTATGAAGCTTAGCTAGTAAGACTGCACAGAGTGTAAGCTGATCTGACATACAAGGAGAAACCATGCGAATCCTAGCCAAAGAAGACAAAGTACTTAGGAATAAGGTTATACCACTTGTAAAAGTGTTGTGGTAGAACCATAACATAGAAGAAGCCATATGGGAAGGGAAAGATTATATAAAAAGAAATTTCTCGAAACTATTCTAATTTTCGAGGACGAAAATTTTGTAAGAGGGGTAGGTTATAATGACTGCCATTTTCATGGCACCTACTTACCATGTAATAAGACATTAAGGAATAAAATTGGAGTATTTTGAAAACTTTTGGATGTATATTTGGAGAACACCGTCAGGTACACGGCCTTATAAATGGTCGTGTTCCGTTCAAACTGTGTACGCGTGAGAGAAGCCGTGTAAGTGTACATGGTCGTGTGGTGTGAGACGATCAGGTACATGGCCGTATAAGTGGCCATGTACCGCTTAGGTTGATGAACGTGTAGAGGGCCGTATCTTCAGAACATGGCTGTGTTGAGAAATTCCAACCAGTACACACCCGCGTTGCCTTGTACACGCCCATATAGGAACCCGTGTAGAAGGTCGTGTACCGAGCTGAGAGTCGTTGTAAAGACTCTCGTAATATGTGAAACCTAATTACCACGTAACGAGTAATTTAGTTGAAAAATACAGTATAATTTCCAGTTGAATAGATTAAATAGGTATGGTGCTATTTAAGTACTATTCATGTAGTGAAAGAGGCAACCAATAGTGAACTCGGTCCACCCTATTATGTGTAAGACTGTATGAGGCACGTAATGTCAGGAAACTAGTCTGGACGACCATTTCTTAACACAAGACTAGTGAACAGATCACCAGAACACTCGGACCGAATGTAAGGACCGCCTCGATCATGTATTTTAATTTTCAATTTAATGAGAAATTAAAGAATAATTTGATGCATTTTAGTGTAATTTTTAAAGTACACGGTCAGGTACATGACCATGTAAGTGGCCGCGTACCACTTAGACTGTGTACGTGTATGTAGCCGTGTAAGTATACATGGCCATGTAGTAGAACACGGTCTGGTGCATGGTTGTGCAAGAGGTCGTGTACCACTCGGGTTGTGAATGTGTGAGAAGCCGTGTAACTGAACTTGGTTGTGTACTGGGACACGGTCAAGAACATAGCCGTGTAAGAGGCCGTGTACCCCTCGGGTTAATGAACGTGTAAAAGGCCGTGTTTTGAAACATAGCTGTGTTGAAAAACTTCAGCTAGTACACGCCCGTGTCTGGTGTATACACGCCCATGTTACCTTATACATGCCCATGTTAGAGGCCGTGTTGAAGGCCGTGTAATGAGCAGAAAGCCGTTACACAGACCCTCAAATTTGCATGAAACCTAATTACTATGCAATAAGTAATTAAGTTGGAAAATACAATATATTTCCCATTGAATAGACTAAACAGATACGGTACTGTTTAAGTACTATTCATGTAGTGAAAGGGGTGACCAACAGTGAACCCGGTCCACCCTATTATGTGTATAAATGAGTGAGACAGGCAATGTCGGAAAACTGGTCTGGACGACCATTTCTCGACACAAGACTGGTAAATAGATCACCGGAACGCTCAGACCGAACATCTGAGCACAATAGCAAAAGATAGCCCTAGCAAGGGTAGGATATCAAGAATTGGCCCAGATGACCTCTTCTCACATATAGACTAACAAAATCAGAGTCAGAGCACTTAAACCAGTCAGTTAAGTAGAAAACGGTGGTTAATGAATAGTGAGAAGTATGTAGTATCAGGATGAGGGTCAAAACGACCTTTACTCGCCCTGAAACTAATATATTTGGGCTCAGAATGCCTAAATTAGTCATCGGGCACCTGACACGTTTTTTGAGGTAGGGTCACACAGATCCCAAAAACTGGTCTAGATGACCTCTGATAGACGTAAAACTAATAAAAATGGAATCAGCACATCCAAATTAGTCAAGAGAGACTATGTCTGAAATTTCACCAGGGAACACCTCGGTTTGCATGCGAAAGGACAACACAGTGTAGACACAACTACAGTATAGGACATAAACAGTAATTTAGACTGATAATGGGCTCTTAGACAGTATAAAACAACTAGGAATTTACAGTATAAAAATCGAATTCAGGAAACCAATTTTCTGGTGAAAATTGGAATACTGCCGAGAAAGGACTGAACACCGCAGTATAAAATTAGACTGCAATGAGAAGCCAAAACAGGTAAAATTGGCCTTAAATTTGCGTGCCCCTTAGCTACAAAAGCAGCTATAATCTGCAGCAAACATAGCCCAAAAGGTGGCCATTAAAATAATCTCCCTAGCCATGACATATTGGAATATAATATTCAAGGGTTTTTAAAAAGTAGTCAACAACCATTGTTTATTATTTCCTCCTTCCAATGAGCAGCCCATGCCCACTTCTTCTGAAAATTAGTAGCATAGTTATAGTTCACCATGCTTCTAGATGCATTCAGTACACGATATTCTGTGATGCACATGTTATGTGAAGTTTTATAATCTTTGATATGGTATGTGATATGTGATATGATAAAGTGGTATATATGATATATAACTGCTTATATATTTTTAAGTATGTACTATGTTTAAACATGTTTTTGCAGTAAACATGTTGTACTTACTGGGCGTAAAGCTCACATAGTGTGTTTATGCTGTAGGTAAGCGTCTTACAGTTTAAATCCCAATGGACGATGGTGGCAGTAGAGGCGGATGTGAGAGTGAGGTTATGGAGACACCGCGAGTTTATCTTCCGTAAAATTTGAGTATCAGTATTTTGAATAGTAATGGTTAAATAGTATTTTGAATAGTAATTGTCAGACAGTATGTTTGAATAGTAACAGTTACATAGTATTTTTGAATAGCAATCGTTAAATGGTATTTTTAAATAGTAATCGTAAACTGTATTTTTGAATAGTAATTGTTAAATAGTATTTTTGAATAGTAACTATTAAATAGTATTTTTGAATAGTAATTGGTATACGTACGTATACAGTAAATACGTACATGTAAAAAAAAATCCTTAATTTTATGATATCTAGTTAAGTATAAGAAAAGCAAGTAAGGCAAGTTTTAGTTTTCAGTGATGGTCCGGGCCACTAAGGGCACGGGGCGTCACACTAAACATCTGAGTATAATAGCGATAAATAACCCTAGTAAGGGTACGGTATCAAGAAAATAGTCCGAATGACCTCTTCTCACCCAGAGACTGACAAAATTGGAGTCAGGACACTTAAACTACTTAGTTAAGCTAGAAACGATGAATAGTAAATAGTGGAAAATGCAGTGTCAGATTAATGGCCAAGACGACCTTAATCTGACCTAAAACAGATATATTAACAGTTAGTAGGCTCAATCTGGTCGATTGAGCATAAAATGAGAATTTTTGTTTGAGAGATATGCAATATCAGGAAGAGGGTCAAGATGACCTAATCTCACCCCAAAACTGATATATTTAGACTCAGAACGCCCAAATTAGTCAATCGGGCACCTGACACGTTTTCGAGGTAGGGTCACACAGATCCTGAAAACTGGTCCAAATGACCCCAGACGGATGTAAAATTGATAAAATTGAAATCAACACGTCCAAATTAGTCAAGAAAGACTGTGTCTGAAATTTCGCCTGAGAACGCCTCAATATGTGTGCAAAAGGACAACACAGTGTAGACACAACCACAGTATAGATAAGAAATAGTAAACTTATGCAAAACGGGCTCTTAGACAGTATAAACTGACTAGGATTAATCAGTACAAAAATCAGATTCAGAAAATCTAATTCTGGTTGAAAACTAGAACACTGCTGAAAAAGGGTCAGATGTCGAATGGTAGAAATTAGACTGTAAAGAGAAGACTTTGCAAATGAAATTTCCCCCTAGAAAATCGTGTGCAAGCAGCTAGAAACAGCCCAAACACAGCCATAAAGAGTGGGAAAAGTAAAAATAAAATATGAGACAAGCTATGACACATTTGATTAAAACATGTCACATTTTCCATCACATTCCATTACATTCCATCTACCTAATTTTTAATTTCCCCCTTCTTCAATGTGTGCAGCCCATGGCTCTAGGAGGCAAAAAAATGGGCAAAAATTTGTCCCCAAATTAGCCTAAGATTGGCTTGATTAATTAAGCTTAATGTTGGTTAAGTTTGATTAGGAATTTTCTATAAAAGGGGTGACCATGCCTTAGGTTTTAGTCTTTCTTTTTTACACCCCAAAAACACAACTCATTCTCTCCCTCTTTCCCTTCTTACAGCCGACCATCCCACAACCCCAAAACCACCATTTTCAAGCCTAAAAACCCAGCAAAAAGTTTGCCAAAAACCAGCCCCTTCAAGCTTGTGTTAGAGGTGTTCAATCCAAGCCATTTCAAGGATACTCAAGGGTGAGTTTTTAGAAACTATCTTTGTGGTTTTTAGTTATTATATTGGGTTGATGTTAAGAGAAAATTTTTGGTGTCTTGCTAGCACAAATCGATCCCTTTTTCACTAAGAATCACATGGCCATTTGTTCACTCAAGCCCTGACTCAAGTTTGTGCTTGGTTCATAGCACAAAAGGTAAAAACTGAAAACCTTTTCTTTTGTGGTTAGTTGTATTTAAGATTTTGATCAAGGGATTTATGTGTATTTGTTTACACAAATGGGTTATAATAAGTTTATTTTGAGCCCTTAGCTTTTCATTTGAACTTTGTGGTTGTGTGGTTGTGTTTAAATTTTTATGAATGGATGTGTGCACATATGAGCATGAATGTTTTTTTTGGTGACTGGGCACAATCTGTCCCCAAAAAAAGGCCATGGGTTTTGGCCATTTTGACCCCCTTATGGTCCGAATTTGGGATTTATGAAACATCGATTTTAAGGAAATTTCGTTACGGTCGTTTTTACATCAAATAGGTTTTTGCCAAAAAATACATTATGATAGGTTTTTCGAGTGATATTCATTCGATGTCCAAAACTGGGACCAAGAATCCGAGAACTGGAAATAGTCTCAGGTTTTGTTAACAAGGAACCACTTGTAGGAAAATAAATCGGTAAAAACGTATCAGAGTGGCGCAGCAGAACAATAAAAATTTTTAGATCGTTAAGTATCTCATGATGCCATATACAATAAACCAACAACAATTAAAACTCATACCTCAAGGATGCCAATCTTGCAGGAGGAGAATGACCGGAGGCTTCAACCAACTAGCCTTCTCTACTATTCTCCAATTCTCGAATGGCTGAGTATTTGGGCACTCTGAACCTCGATCGGTATGCTAGCACTGCTAGTCTTCTTCCGACCACCCAGATCTCTAAAGAACTTATTGTCACGATGAGCTGTGCAACAATAAGCCTGCTCACCTGAGAGTCTGTGGTCTGAGCGAACTCGAGTGGCAGGACCTCTATTTATAGACCTGCATGAGGTGATTCTCTGAATTCGAATTGGATTAGGAGAAGATATTCTCCCTTATCCACAACCATAAAATCTGAATTTTCCAAGGGAAAATCCCAACAATAAAATTCGACCATTTAGGATAAATCCAATCCAAATCTAAACAAGATTTTAACTAGAATTTTATCTCCCTTTTTCAACCAAAATATCCGAAAAATCTAAGGAGAAAATCTCCTAAAAATTTCGGCCACTTTTATGATAAGGGAGAATCAAAATTCCACTAGAATTTTCAAGCTTGAATCTTATCTCATCCTTATCCAAAATAACCGAATTTCCTTAGGAGATATGCTCCAAAATTTCGGCCACTTTCTGGGGAGGAGAGAATCCAAATTTAACTGGGATTGAAACTTGAATTTTTTCTTTGAACCTTATCCACAAAAACCGAAAATCCATTGAGGATAATCCTCAAAATTTCGTCCTTCATTAGTTAGGATTTGGATTCAAAATTCAAGTAGGATTCTAACAAGATTATCCTCTCCATATCCAACTCAAATTCGAATTTCAAACCTTGTGGATTTTCCACAACAAATTCGAATCCCACTTGGACTGTGATTCAAAATTTGAATTTCAAATTTCAAATTTCAAATTTCAAATTTCAAATTTAAATTTCAAATTCAAATGTCAAATTCGAATTTCAAATTCAAATTTCAAATTCAAATTTCAAATTTCAAATTTCAAAATTTAAAATTCAAATTTCAAAATCCACAAAACAGTTATGTTTCAAATTCTTGTTCTCATGGATAATTTTCTACAACTCCAATTCAATCTCAAATAAAATCATGGCAACTTTATTTGGAGTTCGAATAATTGTGTACTCTATTATCCAAAACAAAATCTGAATCCAACCGGAGAGAATCTTGTCTACCATCCTAATTCTATATCATCACCATCCATGCATAATAAACTAGCCAATAGCATACACAAATCAATTTGCCAAACGATAAGGAATTATGTGGAGCTAGTAGAGGGACTAATTGGACATATATAATCGGGCTCCCACAATTCCATATGATCATCATTCTTTACCGAACAACTCAATCATATGATCACTAATTTCAGAGTCACACCACTATAAACCTGAAACTAAACTCCCAATTATATACTGTATTACGTAAGCCTGTGACGAGCTACTATCCAATGACCTTGTCATATACGCAAAACCTTTATACGATATCCATGATCAGCCTTAGGCTAAAGTCCGTTTAATCCTACTAATTAGGCTATCTTAAAGTTCCATTATACTACCGAATTAAGAAAATGATTATTCACTATATGTGAATAAGAAATCATCCGCCCAGCAGACGACCCAAGGCCTTGTCCATTTTCACATTCAGTATAATGCCTTTAAGAGGATACCCTTAACTCCTCGTTAGAGCTATGATTCCGATATCTATAAACGAACCCTTTATAGTATACAAGTAATGCACCCAACGAACCGGTCTATAAGCTTACTACCTCTGAGACGCTTTAGCCATTGGAACATCAAAGTACACAAGTCATATACATGAAGTAGTTCATTTACTCAGGATTAAGGTTACTGCACAATGAACGTCAAAAGCAGATTGATCCACTCATAGCGGACTACGTAGATCAATCACGCTTTAGTCCCGGTCTAATATGTCACCACCAAGTGACATATCTATGTCTCTACTTGGGAGTCTATGCTCCAGACAGTCAAGACAAACTGTCCCCACCATGGCTTTAGACAACATAATAGTCTTAACATGAGTTAGATACTCGGTCTAACCCCATAGTCTACAGACCTTAGTTTAGACCGCTTACTTTAGAATATTATCTTCCCACATACAAAAGTCCATTGCATGCAACGTTCTAACAGTTTTAACATAAGCAGTCAGTGAGCCATATTTGCTTACATTTACTTTAACATGTAAATAGTATAAGCACAAACAGCAATGTAATGAACAACCTCTGTATATAATTTTATTATCCAGTTCAAAATAAATACATCAAAAGTGTCTCTAATAGTTAGGGCATTTCCTAACAATCTCCCACTTTCCCTAAGCTAGTAGATGTGCCATGTTACGCATCCCTATCGCCTCTACGTGCCTCTCAAAGCTTCTAGCCACCAAAGTCTTAGTAGAGGGATCGGCAATGTTGTCCTCGGACGCGATCTTACATACATCCACTAATCCTGTCTCCACGTGCCCTCTAATGTCGACTTCCTCGAATCCTTGCAAGTCTGGAAGACTCAGTCCATGTATCCTATGGGTGGTAGGTCCCCTCCAGAATACACCAGCATATAATCCCTCATTCTCTTAAGATACTTGAGTATATGCTTTACTACTTGTTAGTGCTTGGTTCCAGGATTTGCTTGATATCGATTCACCATACCTACTGCAAAACATATATCCGGGCGAGTGCAAAGCATAGCGTACATAAGGCTACCCACAGCGGATGCATGAGGGACCTTACTCATATGCTTTCTTTCTTCCGATGTCTTGGGACAGTCATCCAATGAAAGAGGCAGACCGGCAATGGAAGGTTGTGAACCTTTCTTTGCCTCTTGCATTACATATTTGTCAATTATTTTGTCTATGTATGAAGCCTGGGATAATGCTATCATTTTGTTCTTTTGATCTCTAAAGAGACGAATGCCTAGAACATAATTAGCTTCTCCCAATTCCTTCATGTCAAACTGTTGGTGTAACCAAAGCTTCACCGATGATAAGTTCCCTACATCATTCCCAATGAGTAGTATATCATCGACATAGAGTATCAAAAAGACCACTTTTCCATCCTTAACACGTTTATAAACACAGGGTTCATCAACGTTCTACTCAAAATCAAATGTCTTAATCGCTTGATCAAACCTCTGGTTCCATGAGCGGGATGCTTGCTTGAATCCATAAATGGATCTAAGCAACTTACAGACTTTCCTTTCTTAGCCTTTCGCTACGAATCCTTTGGGCTGTATCATATAGATACACTCTTCAAGATGGCCATTTAAGAATGCCGTCTTGACATCCATTTGCCAGATCTCGAAATAGAGAGCCGCAGCAATGGACAGAAGAATACGGATAGACTTCAGCATAGCAACAGCTGAAAAGGTTTCATCGTAATCGGTTCCAGCCTTTTTGCGTGTACCCCTTTGCAACTAGTCTAGCTTTGAAAGTTTCCACTTTCCCTTCTGCATCCTTCTTTCTTTTGTAGACCCATTTGCATCCAATGGGTTTTATCCCATCAGGCAAATCTACAAGTTCCCAAACAGAGTTGGATTTCATAGAATCCATCTCATTGTTCATAGCCTATTTCCAAGATTTAGAATCAACATCATTTATAGCTTCATCATAGGTGACCGGATCATCCTCATGCTCATGAGCCTCGGCCTGGTATACCTCAGTATCATACATGAAGAAATTAGGTTTCCTCGAAACCCTCCCACTACGATGAGACACCCTAAATTGTTGATCGTCTGCAGGTCCTTCACCAGAACTCGGACTTGCGTCCAAGATCGAAATCTGTGGAGCAGTTTTTTCACCCGATAACTCCTCTAATTTATGCAAAACCCTCATATGATATCCATGATCAGCCTTAGGCTAAAGTCCGTTTAAACCTACTGATCAGGCTATCTTAAAGTTCCATAATACTACCGAATTAAGAAAATGATTATTCACTATATGTGAATAAGAAGTCATCCGCCCAGCAGACGACCCAAGGCCTTGTCCATTTTCACATTCAGTATAATGCCTTTAAGAGGATACCCTTAACTCCTCATTAGAGCTATGATTCCGATATCTATAAACGAACCCTTCATTGTATACAAGTAATGCACCCAACGAACCGGTCTATAAGCTTACTACCTCTGAGACGCTTTAGCCATTGGAACATCAAAGTACACAAGTCATATACATGAAGTAGTTCATTTACTCAGGATTAAGGTTACTACACAATGATCAATCACGCTTTAGTCCCGGTCTAATATGTCACCACCAAGTAACATATCTATGTCTCTACTTGGGAGTCTATGCTCTAGACAGTCAAGACAAACTGTCCCCACCATGGCTTTAGACAACATAATGGTCTTAACATGAGTTAGATGCTCGGTCTAACCCCATTGACTACAGACCTTAGTTTAGACCGCTTACTTTAGAACATTATCTTCTCACATACAAAAGTCCATTGCATGTAACGTTCTAACAATTTTAACATAAGCAGTTAGTAAGCCATATTTGCTTACATTTACTTTAATATGTAAATAGTATAAGGACAAACAGCAATGTAATGAATAACCTCTGTATATAATTTTATTATCCAGTTCAAAATAAATACATCAAAAATGACTCAAATACTTAGGGCATTTCCTAACACTACTTAGAGTCCGAACCGGGTCTAGGGCTCAACATGGAAGTTGTAGATCTCGTCGAAACCTTTAAGACGACCTACTCGTGTTTTAAAAATTTGGCATTTCGGGCCTTAAATTCAGCCGCTTTGAATGTAACATAAAATTGGAATTTTTACAAAAACTGGGCACAAGTAGCCACAGGTTTAGTAAGATTAGGAGCCATTAGAGTTAGATTTGAGCTCCGATATGAACATAAGAATTGTTCATCTAATCGAGGACGAAAAATTTTGAGTTCATCTCCGCCGGCTACCTAGTTAACGATGCGTGAGGTAACCCATCAGTTGACTGGTTGGTAAATCAGTCAAGGATCGTGTTTTGAATGATATAGTGGGGAACGATGATTAAATTATCAAGTAGACAACTTAATCAAACACGATAGAAGTTAGATACCAAATTCCCAAAGTAAGAATAGTTGGGGACTAATGGACCTTGGTACCATACAGCAATACAAGTTACAGTCACTAACGGTAATAGTGACCTAAGAACGATGCAATTAATTTATGGAGAAATAAATCAATTTAACCATATATAGAAAAGCAAACTCTCAAGAGAGAAAGAGGGCGAGATAGTACCGACGACCATCGGTACCAAACAATTTTATCTGCTTTAGTCACTAACAGTATCAATGACTCAGCAAAAATATTGATGACATATGTTATTGATGACAGGTGGTAACCTCTAAGTTGACAAAGGCAAGAGTACAAGTTTGCGTGCAAAGTATGTATGTACAACTCCGCCTACAGTATGAGCAAAAATGGATTTAAAGTACTATTTTTATACTATGTTAAGTATAAACCATGCATAGTTGTTCCATAGCATGTTAGAAAAGCATATAGCTTCATAATCATGTAGATTTATGAACAGTATAAGTTAGGTGCCATTAGATCCCTATCACGTAAGATTAGGGACTAGCTTAGTAGAGCTTATTGCATGAGGATAACAGATATGATTCAACAATTGGGAAATTGTTAAACAATGTTGTATCGGCCTTTTCCATTTAAAGAGGTTTTCAGTTTAAGTTTGACGGTTCTCCGCATAGTGACCCTCAACAAAATGACCCTCAGCACAATGGTCCTCCGTGAAGTGGCTCTCCACACAGTGGCCCTTGACAAGGTAAAGAAAGATAATTAATAAGGAAGCATAACTGAGCATAAACGGTTCATGTAGTATACAATCTAGATATAGATAAAGCAAGTTTCCTAGTTGCATGATAGGACATGCCCACATGATATGCATACTGAGACACCACATGATATGTTTCCATGTTCTGTGTGAATGTGTGACAAGATTTGCCAATTGTATATGCCTTAATTATGGCTTATGATTTAAACATGTTTTGCGAATGACATGTTATACTTATTGGGCATAAAGCTCACAGTATGTTTTCATGCTGTAGGTGAGCGTCCTATGGTATAAACAGCAATAGGCGATGACGGCAGTGGAGGCGGATGTGAGGTGAGGTTATAGATACACCATGAGTAATCTTCTGCACAGCTCGAGTAAGCAGTATTTTGAATAGTGATAGTTAAATAGTATTTTTGAATAGTGACAGTTAAACAGTATTTTTAAATAGTAACTATTAAATAGTATTTTTAAATAGTAATAGTTAAACAGTAAATTTTGAATAACAAATAGTTAAACAGTATTATATATGCATATGTGTACTTAAACTCCCAATAATTTAGACGATGCATATTTAAAGCATACATACATGAATAGTAAATACATACGCATCAAAACAAAAAGTCCCCAAAATTAGGGTATTTAAGTAAATTGATTTGAAGCAAGCATAAATGGTTTGCAAGAAAGTATAAGTATCAGTACAAGTAGTAGTTTTAAGTGACAGTCCGAGCCACTAAGGGCATGGGACATCACAGCTACGAGGAACTGATATGGACTTCTACAACACATGTTAAAGAAGGCTTATTACGAAACTAAGGCCGAAGCAAAAGTGGATCAAGGCAGGAGAAGACCGAAAGAGAGAAAGAGACTTTGCCAAACAGAATTAGAAGAGCAATCAAGCAGAAAGAGAAGCAAGCCTAACCAGGGTCCTAAGCCTGGTTATGATGGTAACTAAGGCCAATTAAATGCAAGTGAAAAGAAGGGCCTAATAGAAATGGGAATCAGAACGTTTAGAATGCTCAGCACAGACAGCTGTGCTTTACCACATGTCAAGTTTCCCCTTAGTATTAAAAGAAGCTATGTGGGAAAGAGAAGAAGAAATGAAAGTCAAGTACCCCTACTTGTTCTGATCTTTGAGGACAAAAATTTTTAAGGAGGGGTGATTGTGACAGACCAAAAAATCCCAACAGTGCTACCTAGGATCAAGCTAGGTTTTTCTAGGAATTTCTGTGAATAAGAATATATGAGAACACTATTTTTGTAAATAAACAAATAATAGTGTTAATAGAAATAAATAAATATTTTGGAGGATTTGTAATCTCTAAAAATGATCAAAGAATAAGTTCATGATTAAGAAAGTGATTTCGGACGAAAATGCTCAAAATGGAGTGGTTTCAGTATCTGAAAAAGATAGATATAAGAAAGTAGCAAGTAAAAGTAAAGATAAGACAAGATAAGAGTTTCGAGATTAAATTAGATCGAACTGATAGTACGTATGGCTAGAAATGTCCTCCAGCATGCTCCCTCATAAAATTTGTTATTTTTTAAAAAGTGTGGATGCCATTTAGAAACCGAAAACCCCAAGAAATTACCTTAGGTATACCAAGAATAGGGAAAAAGATGAAAATTTACGGTTTTGATTTGCCAAACGATAGTAAAATAAGGCAAACCGATCATACGGAAGGCCCTAGAAACCTGCCTATGTGATTTCGGGAAAGTTCTATTTGGTTTGACTTTTAGTTAAACTTTGACTTTCAGATTAATTAAGTGAAATCATGCATTATGTCACATGAATGATGTCATAATTGATTTATTTCTTTTAAAAAAATGTGGTAGTTGGATCCAATAGTTACGGTTTAAAGCGATTTTGATCCTATGGCTAAGATTTTGCCAAAAAAATAAGAAATTTTGTTTTTGAAAAATTTGAGAATTTGGGAATTTTCTCCCACATTGGAACTGGATGTGGATGGTATATATTATGTGAAATAAGGTTAGGTAGATCCAATGGATGAGAATTAAAGAAGCCTTGATCTAAGGGCCAAAAGATGGCCAAAATGGCATGTGAAAAATAAAGAAAAATTGGTGCAAAAGTGGCATAAAAGCCACCGGATATTCTTGGCTGAATAGCAGCCCCTTATACACATTCTCTAGCACCAAAAATTCAGCCAAAAATCTGGTTCCAAGCAGCCCTTGCAGCCGTGTGTCATCCTCCTACCAACCAAGCCAATTTCTTCAAAGTTTTGCCTCCAAAGCCTTGCAAATCAGCCCCTTCTTTGTGGACAGTTTTAAGCACATTTTGGGGGCTGAAAATGAAAGCAAAACCAGCTAAAATCAGGTCCCATGGCTACCCATGGCTACTGTGACCTTCCTCCCCCTCTAAGCTTGTGTTTTAGCAAGTTTTGCATGGAAAATTGTTTACCGAGCACGAGGCTGAGTTGTTAGTAAGGTAAGCATTATTTTTGCAACTTTTTTCTTGGTTTTTGATGAAGAAAACCGTGGTTTTGTTGGGTGAAAGGATTGTGAAATTTTAAGTTGAAATTTGTTAGTTTGATGTACAAAGGAACTAGGAAAGAATTAGTGTGAGAACTTGTGATATTGGAAGCAAAAACATAAACTTTGAAGTTCAAGTTCAAGTTTAAGTTGAAGTTGAAGTTGTGTCATTTAATGATTCAAAGGAATGAATTTCTATGTGAAAAGATTTGAAATGAAAATGGCATAAGAAGCCCTAGAGAAAAACTGTGTGAAAAATGTTGAGGAACCCTAGAGGAAAACCGAAATTTTGGCTAGGTTTTCCAAGGAAAAAAACCATGAGATTAATGAGTCAAAGTTTGAGAAAATCTTAGCTTAGGTTTTCATAAGAAAACCATGAGTGATTGGAAGGTTGAAAACTGAATTTTTGGCTTAGTTTTTCCAAGAGAAAAACCATGGCCTACAATGAGATTGATTAAACTTTTGTAAAGAAAAACTTGTAAGTGAATGTGTATGTAAGAACTGAGGGTGAGAAGGAAAAAGAATGAATGAAATGTTGTCAGAAAACGTTAAGGTTTTATGAGAATTTTTACATAAAAAGTTTAGACTTTTATATAAAAATTAGGCCTCTGGTATAGTACGTGACAAGTTAGAGAGGTTAGATAGTTTTGAGGCGTTTCCTAAATGCCGGAAACCTAAAAATTAAGCAGAAATGATGTCGAAAATTTTAAAACGGCACTAAGAGCATTTCGAGAAATGAGGGATAAAAAGATGCTCAGAAATAAAAATCGAGACCTCTCGATAAGTTAGGATCGAAAAAGAAGGAAGGACGTGTTAAGGGGTAATAACCTATCCCTTCAAGAATTTTAAATGACAGAAAAGAAGAAAATTGACCCTAAGGGCATTTTGGGAAACGAGGGGTAAAATATGGTCGAGTTAAAAACTCGAGCCCCTCAGTGCCTAAGGTTTGAGAAAGGATGATAGACCTTTTCGAGAGTAGTGAAACGTCCATTTGAGGACCCGAAACGTTAGAAAAATAAGAAACGAGGCCCACATGTCGGAATAGTACCACCCGAGGGTCGGGTGTGAAATAATTATGGAAATTATAGCAATTAATGATGTAAAAATTTATTAAGGCTAAGAAAAATGAATTCAAGATTTTTAGGCTTAGAAAATTGAGCCAAAACGTTAAGACGAAATTAATATGGCCTGAAGATCCGATGGGGCAAAATGGTCATTTTAACCAAAAATTTCAGAAAGGTCCAAAAGGGGGGGTTAAGCCTTTAAGTTCATCGTTTTTTGATTTTTGGACTTAGAAAACCCAGTTTAAGCATTAAAATGACAAGATTCATGGTCAAGGCAAGACTATTAACAGTCAAAGTCACTATTCATCATTTTGACCAAAATTTTTAAAATGCTCAGAAAGGACCGTTAGAGCTTTAAAGTAGCTTAAATAGAATTCTTTAGGCTAGAATTAAGTTTGAAGACGAAGAAAAGTAAGAAAACCCCGTTAAGGGTAAAACAATAATTTTTGTTAAAGATTTGGGTAATAGTCAAAATGAACCGTTAGAGCTTCAAATATGATTCAAAGACTCTAATGAGGATTTTGAAGGCCAAAAGTAAAGTTTAAGTGAGAAAAATCTCGGTAAGGGTAAAATTGTAATTTTACTAAAAATTCGGGATACAACGGTCATTTTTTCAAGAGTTAGCAGAAAAGTGACAAATGAGGTTAATTAAGAATTTTAATGGCAAAATCAAGATTTAAGAAGGAGAAAAGTAAGAAAAGTCCGCTAGGGATGAAATTATCATTTTTGCCAAAAGTTAGGGGTAAAATGGTAATTTTGACAAAAGTTGACAGAAAAGTTATAAATGGGATATTAGACCCCTAAGTTCATGATGGGGAAATAAAATGTTGAATTTTTACCTTTTACTAAGCTTTATATATGAAATAAGAATTTAAAATAACCGTTATTATTTCAGTTATAGGGATCCACTCCAGATGTGATGAAGGGACGTCTGCGGATAAAGAAAGTAAGAAAAGAGATACGAGTAGGAGTATTAGTAAGTTCAAATATTACACTGTCTGCAACATGAATTGACTGCCATATGTCTGTTTTAATGTCAAGATGTTATGATATAAATGTTATGAAATGCATGTTATGAACTATGTGTTATTTCTAAGTCAAATATAAATTGACTTGACATGGTTATGTCCATGTGTTATATGTTGTAAGTTCAGACATTTAAATTGTCTGTAATATGAAATATTATGATGTTTAATTATGTACTAATTGTACAATAAATGCAAAGTCCTACGAGCACTAGGGTGTAGTTACATTAACACACCTAACGAAATGATAAGTCAGAAACATGTACTGAGAGTACACCATGGAAAAGGTGCTACGGCACTAGAGTGTGACTAAATTTAAAACATACCCATAAATGAAAGAATGTGAAAAGACCTACGCGCATCAAAGGTTCCTGATTTTGAGGTGATGATTAATGCCACCTGGTCAGAACTATAAGAAAGATGGTAATAAAACCAAAACTGACGTACCGGCCTCAAGTAAGGTGGAGGTTTACAACTCCTTCAGGGACATAATGACTGCTTTGGGCGATGGTAGACTAGTGAGGATTGGCCTCAGGGTCGCTCCCAATGTCCCTCACAATCAGCGCGCAACATCGGTACAGCCACTACGAGCTCAAAACCATAACATAATGAAGATAATCACCAAAAACTGAATGTCACAAATGAGCATAACTGAGCATAACTGACACTAACTTTATGTATAGTGTACTCATCAAAGTTGACGAAAATAGTACCCGATCAAAGTCAAAGTCACTATTTATTGATCAAAGTCAAAGTTACTATTCATAAATGAATAGTACTATTTATGGAAAATTTTATTATTAATGCTTTTGGATCTATTTGATTCACAGTATGTAGATTTGAACTTACTGAGCTTGTTAGCTCACAAGTTTGATCATGTTGCAGGTAAGCAACCTGCACGATGATATGACAAGTAGTGGATGACGAAAAAGATCTGTACGTGCTAAATGACTGAGTGAGGATTATGGAACTGCTATAAGTCGTCTTTTGAGCTGTTAAAAGAGAGTATTTAAATGGATATTGAAATAATTTTTTATGATGTAAATCAAGTTACGACAATGTAAAATGTTTACTACAGTAAATATTTTACGATGATATCGTTTTCAAGTTTAAAGTTATAAGAAAAAAAAATTTATTCCCTATATTCACATTCAAATGAAATGTAAAAAGTAAGTTGCCAACGACCCATGAGACGACAGTCTATCATAGTTGGCTTTAAAGCTTGACTGTGATAGTGCTGTCTGGTCTCTACGAAGGGCGGGCCGTCATAAATTATTCAGTTATAGGGACCCAATCCAGATGTAACGAAGGAATCTTTGCGAATCTAAAAAGCGAAAAGGGAGATACTAGCGAAGTATCTGTAAGTTTAGACATTTTCTTATCTGTAACATGAATTGATTACTATGTCTATATGTTATATGTTGTAAGGTATGTCTGTTTAATGATAAGATGCCATAACATAAATGTTATGAAATGCTTATGAAAGAAATGTTTCAAGAAATGACAAGAAAAGTTTATGGCTTTACACATTATAGAAATTGTGCAATTGTGACGTGACGTTTTAGCACGTTACAGAGTCAGAAAGAATGACAAGTTAAAGTAATGAAAGAAAAAAAATAAGCATAATAATAAGACTAATGCTTTAAACATTGGCGTACCGGCCTCTAAAGGTGAGGTTTCATGTTTATGGCTTCCAATTTGACGAGGTATGTCCTAGGTGCGGAAGTTTAAATTCAAGTTATATTAAGGTACGATCGTCAATTAGACCTGCAAGTGAAACTAAAGTAAAATAAAGAAAAGGAATGAATAGTATGATATGAAAGAAAAAAAAAAGGAAATTAAAGAACAAAAAATAAATGAGCATAATATGCACTAACACCATGTTTGATTATATGTGCTATGTTCTACATTAAGTATGTTCATGATATTAAGTACGTTAAGTATGTTCACGATGTTAAAATATGTTAAGTATGGAAGTGTGTTTACAATGTTAAGTATGTTCATGACGTTAAAGCATGTTAAGTATGAATTTTAAGCAATGTATGTTATATGTTATGTTAATGCTCTGTATTATATGGTACAAGTATTTTTAAGTCATGTATGAATGTTTAAACTTACTGAGCAATTAGCTCTTGAGTTCATTCATGTTGTAAGTAAGCAACCTGCACACCAATAGACGGGTTGATAGATGATGAGTGGGATCTGCATGTGCCAAGGGACTGGCTGAGGGTTATGGTTCTGCTACAAGTTTTCCACTGAGCAGTTTAAAGAGAGTATTGAAACAATGATTTATGTATTTAAAAAGAGTATTGAAAGGAGAATTTGAATGAATGTCGAAATGATGTATTTATGATAATACAAATTTTCAAGTTCAGTTAAAAAAAATTATTCCCTATTTTCACGTTAAAATGAAAAGTTAAAATGAGTATGTTAAAGAAAGAAAGTATGTTAAAAGTAAGTTACTGGCGACCCATGAGGTAGCAAACTATCGCAGTTGGCTTTAGAGCTCGACCGTGATAGTGCTATTAGCCTTCATGTAGGGTGGGCTATCACATTTGGTATCAGAGCACGTTGACCATGTCTCTCATGGCACGATGCACATCCTGTTTGTCAATCCAAGTAAGTTAGTTTTATTTTAAGTTAGTAAATGTTTATTTAGTGAAAATAAATATTTTATAGGGATAAGATGATGAGTTCCTAGATGAGGATTTCAGCTCGAACTATGCAGACTTTTAGGGCCAATCGTCCATCATGTTTCGAGGGCAGACAGTACCCTAGCACTCCATGGGAATGTAGGACTAGTTTCACGCCATCAAGATGATTCCCTAACTGTGCGCCATTGATCAGGATAACTGGGTTCTATTGGCTGTTAGCATCCTTCAGGGAAATACTCTTATGTATTGGGATTTTTGTCACCAGGATGAGCTCTTAACTAGACCAAGTTTCGCCATACCATGATCGAGTGATTCTCTCAGAGGAGTCCAGCATCAAGCCCAGTTCCTCATGGGCAAGCGGATAAGTGACACTGCCTACGTTCCCTAGAGTTGCGGATGCAAGGGAGTTTGTTCATCAGACCAAGAGACTGCAGATAATGTTCGATGACACAGTCCTAAAGTATGCTGCATGCTTTAAGGAGCTAATAAGGACTCTTACGACGTCTTTTGGAGAGGACTAACCGCAGAGCTATGGCAAAGAACAAGTCCGCTTTACCCCTTACACTACAAAAGTTCTTAGTCACGGTAATCAAAACTAAGAGAGAGCTGCCGGAGGAACGAGTAGAACGCGACAGGCAAGAGCGAGAAGTTCATGATGACACGATTAGTGCATTTTTGTACCACGACCAATGGCTAATGGCCATGAGGCTGATCCTGTAGGAAATAAATCGGTAAAAACGTACCAGAGTGGTGCAGCGGAACAATAAAAATTTTTCAAGATCGTTAAATATCTCATGATGCCATATACAATAAACAAACAATAATTTAAACTCATACCTCAAGGACACCAATCTTGCAGGAGGAGAATGACCAGAGGGCTTCAAGCAACTAGCCTTCTCTACTATTCTCCAATTCTCGAATGGCTGAGTATGTGGGCACTCTGAACCTCGATCGGTATGCTAGCACTGCTAGTCTTCTTCCGACCACCCAGATCTCTAAAAACCTTATTGTCACAGTGAGTTGTGCAACAATAAGCCTACTCACCTGAGAGTCTGTGGTCTAAGAGAACTGGAGTGGCAGGATCTCTATTTATAGACTTGCATGAGGTGATCCTCTGAATTCGAATTGGATTAGGAGAAGATCCACAACAAAAAAATCTGAATTTTCCAAGGGAAAAATCCCAACTAAAATATGGCCACTTTAGGATTATCCAATTCAAATCTAAACAAGATTTTAACTTGAATTTTATCTCCCATTATCCAACCAAAAAATCTGAAAATCCTTAAGGATTTTCACAAATATTTTTCGACCACAAAAAGTAAGGGAAGAATCCAAATTCAATTAGGATTTTCAAGCTTGAATCTTATCTCATCCTTATCCAAAATAACCGAAAATCCTCTATGAGATCTTCCTCAAAATTTCTGCCATAATCAGGGAGGAGAGAATCCAAATTCAACTGGGATTGAAACTTGAATTTTTCCTTGAACCTTATCCATAAAAAATCTGAAAATTCCATGAGGATAATCGTCAAAATTTTCGTCCTTATTTGTTGGGATTGGATTCAAAATTCAAGTAGGATTCAAACAAGATTTTCCTCTCCATATCCAACTCAAATTCGAATTTCATTCCTTGTAGATTTACCACAAGAAATTTGAATCCTACTTGGACTGTGATTCAAAATTTGAATTTCAAATTTGAATTTCAAATTTCAAATTCAAATTTCAAATTTCAAATTTTAAATTTCAAATTTAAATTTCAAATTCAAATTTCAAATTCAAATTTCAATTTCAAATTTCAAATTTGAATTTCAAATTCAAAATTCAAAATTCAAAATTCAAAATTCAAAATCCACAAAACAGTTGTATTTCAATTCTTGTTCTCATGGATAATTTTCTACAACTCTAATCCAATCTCAAATAAAATCATGACAAATTTATTTGGAGTTCAAATAATTGTGTACTCTATTATCGAAAACAAAATCTAAATTCAACCGGAGAGAATCTTGTCCATCATCTTAATCTTAGGTCAACACCATCCATGCATAATCAACTAGCCAATAGCATACATAAATCAATTTGTCAAACGTTAAGGAATTATGTGGAGCTCGTAGAGGGACCAATTGGACATATATAATCGGGCTCCCATGAATCCATATGATCATCATTCTTTTACCGAACAACTCAATCATATGATCACTAGTTTCAGAGTCACACCACTATAAACCTGAAACTGAACTCCCAATTATATACCGTATTACGTAAGCCTGTGACAAGCTATCGTCCAATGACCTTGTCATGTATGCAAAACCTTCATATGATATCTATGATCAGCCTTAGGCCAAAGTCCATTTAATCCTACTAATCAGGCTATCTTAAAGTTCCATTATACTACCGAATAAAGAAAATGATTATTCACCATATGTGAATAAGAAGTCATCCGCCCAGCAGACGACCCAATGCCTTGTCCATTTTCACATTCAGTATAATGCCTTTAAGAGGATACCCTTAACTCCTCATTAGAGCTATGATTCCAATATCTGTAAATGAACCCTTCATCGTATACAAGTCATGCACCCAACAAACCGGTCTATAAGCTTACTACCTCTAAGACGCTTTAGCCATTGGAACATCAAAGTACACAAGTCATATACATGAAGCTGTCCTTTTACTCAGGATTAAGGTTACTGCATAATGAACGTCAAAAGTAGATTGATACACTCAAAGCGGACTTCGTAGATCAATCACGCTTTAGTCCCGGTCTAATATGTCACCACCAAACAACATATCCATGTCTCTACTTGGGAGTCCAGCTCCAGACGGTCAAGACAAACTCTCCCCTCCAAGGCTTTAGACAACATAATAGTCTTAATATGAGTTAGATGCTCGGTCTAACCCTATAGACTACAGACCATAGTTTAGACTGCTAACTTTAGAACATTGTCTTCTCGCATACAAAAATCCATTGCATGCAACGTTCTAACAGTTCAACACAAGCAGTCAAGGAGCCATATTTGCTTACATTTACTTTAACATGTAAATAAGACGAGGACAGATAGCAATGTAATGAATAACCTCTATATATAATTTTATTATCCAGTTCAAAATAAATACATCAAAATGTCTCTACTGCTTAGGGCATTTCCCAACACTCTCCCACTTGCCCTAAGTCAGTAGATGTGCCATGTTACGCATCCCCATCGCCTCTACGTGCCTCTCAAAGCTTCTAGCTACCAAAGTCTTAGTAAAGGGATCGGTAATGTTGTCCTCGGATGCGATCTTACATACATCTACTTATCCTGTCTCCATATGCCCTCTAATGTCGACTTCCTCAAATCCTTACAAGTCTGGAAGTCTGAGTCCATGTATCCTACGGGTGTTAGGTCCTCTCCAGAATACACCAGCATATAATACCTCGTTCTCTTAAGATACTTGAGTATATGCTTTACAGCTTGCCAGTGCTTGATTCCAGGATTTGCTTGACATCGACTCACCATACCTACTGCAAAACATATATCCGGGTGAGTGCAAAGCATAGCGTACATAAGGCTACCCATAGCAGATGCATAAGGGACCTTATTCATACGCTCTCTTTCTTCCGATGTCTTGGGACAGTCATCCAATGAAAGAGTTAGACCGACAATAAAAGGTTGTGAGCCTTTCTTTGCCTCTTGCATTGCGTATTTGTCAATTATTTTATCTATGTATGAAGCTTGGGATAACGCTATCATTTTGTTCTTTCGATCTCTAAAGAGACGAATGCCTAGAACATAATTAGCTTCTCCCAAGTCCTTCATGTCAAACTGTTGGTGTAACCAAAGCTTGACTGATGATAAGTTCCCTACATCATTCCCAATGAGTAGTATATCATCGACATAGAGTATCAGAAAGACCACTTTCCCATCCTTAATACGTTTATAAACACAAGGTTCATCAACGTTCTGCTCAAAACCAAATGTCTTAATCGCTTGATCAAGCCTCTGGTTCCATGAGCGGGATGCTTGCTTTAATCCATAAATGGATCTAAGCAACTTGCAGACTTTCCTTTCTTGGCCTTTTGCTACGAACCCTTCGGGCTGTATCATATAGATACACTCTTTAAGATGGCCATTCAAGAATGCCGTCTTGACATCCATTTGCCAGATCTCGTAATGGAGAGCTGCAGCAATGGACAGAAGAATATGGATAGACTTTAGCATAGCAACAGGCGAAAAGGTTTCATCGTAATCAATTCTAGCCTTTTGCGTGTACCCCTTTGCAACCAGTCTAGCTTTGAAAGTTTCCACTCTCCTTTCCGCATCCTTCTTTCTTTTGTAGACCCATTTGCATCCAATGGGTTTTATCCCATCTGGCAAATCTACAGGTTCCCAAACAGAGTTAGATTTCATAGAATCCATCTCATTGTTCATAGCCTGTTTCCAAGATTTAGAATCAACATCATTTATAGCTTGATCATAGGTGACCGGATCATCCTCATGCTCATGAGCCTCGGCCTGGTATACCTCAGCATCATACATGAAGAAATTAGGTTTCTTCGAAACCCTCCCACTACGACGAGGCACCTTAAATTGTTGATCGTCTGCAGGTCTTTCACTGGAACTCGGCCTTGCGTCCAAGATCGAAATCTGTGGAGTAGTTCTTTCACCCGATAACTCCTCTAGCACCACTTTGCTTCGAGGCTTAAAGTCATTCATGTGACTTTCCTCCAAGAATGTCGCATGGGTTGAGACAATGACCTTTTGTTCCTTCGGGTTATAGAACAGACCTTCTTTAGTTCCTTTTGGATACCCTACAAACATGCACAATTCTGATCTTGGTTCTAACTTTTTCGCATCCCCATCTAGTACATACGCCGGACAGCCCCATATTCTCAAATGTCCAAGGGAGGGCTTCTTGCCACGCCACAATTTATACGGAGTTCTAGGAATTGATTTGCTCGGAACCTGGTTCAGAATATAGCACGCCGTTTGTAAAGCATATCCCCAAAATGATAATGGCAGTGTTGAGTAACTCATCATGGACTGTACCATATTCAATAAGGTTCTGTTTCTCCTTTCGGCTACACCATTCTGTTGTGGAGTACCAGGTGCAGTCAATTGGGATAATATCCCGTTCTCTACAAGATGACCTAGAAATTCATCGGAGAGGTATTCGCCACCTCGATCAGATCGAAGTGTCTTTATGGATTTATCCAATTACTTTTCCACTTCCGCACGATATTCTTTGAACTTGTCAAAGGTTTCGCTCTTGCGGTGCATCAGATACATATATCCATACCTCGAGTAATCATCTATAAAAGAGACATAATACTCGAACCCTCCTCGTACTGTGACGTTCATGGGGCCACATACGTCAGCATGCATAATTTCTAAGAGCTCCTGAGCCCTTGTACCCTTAGCTCCAAAAGACCTCTTAGTCATTTGACCCCTCTAGACAAGACTCATATTGGGGAAGTCGTACCTCCTCCAGAGATTCCAGAGGACCGTCTTTCACCAATCTTTGAATCCTATCCTGATTAATATGACCAAGTCTTAAATGCCAAAGATACACCTTGTTAGAGTGAGAAACTTTCAACCTTTTAGAGTTATCAATTAAGTCAGTGTCAAGCAGTGAGTACATCTTTGGTTTGATCAAATATAGGTTTCCATCCATCCATCCAGAACAGATAAAAGACTTATTTCTACGAATATCAACTCTTTTACTAAAAGAAACTGAATAAGAATCCTTCATTAAACAAGCTACTGATATAAGGTTCCTCCTAAAATTAGGAATATAAAAACAGTCTTTTAATAAAATAAACCTAAATTGATCAAAATAAAGGTAAACATCTCCCATTACCTTAGCCACCACAAAGCTGCCGTCCCCAGTTCGCAATGAGAGGTTCCTATCATGTAGACTTCTCGTTTCCACGAACCCCTGCATAGAAACACAAACATGATTAGTGGCGCCCGAATCAATGACCCAAGTGTCTTTCGATTCTTCCACCAAACACGCTTCTAAGTAAAGAAGTTCCTTACCTTCCTTGCCCTTGGCGGCTAGGATTTCCCGGCAAGCCTTCTTGAAGTGACCTACCTTCCCACAGTGGAAGCACTTAGACTTTTTAGGGTCCCTGGGCTTCTTGTTCTTCTTATTCTTCTTCCCATCCGAGACAAGAGGATTAGAAGAACTGGAAGCCGCTTGCTTCTGATTTGACCTCTTCCTCTTCCGTGAGGGTTTGGAAGATTCCGCCAAATTGGCCTCACCTTTGGGTTGGACAGCATCCCCATCCCTGATCATCCGCTCATAAGCTTGGAGTTACTTCATGAGCTCGGTTAGTCCTAACTCCTTTGTCGCCAGATTGTATGCGGCCTTAAACCCCATAAAATCTTTAGGCAGAGTTTTGAACACCATCTCGATCTGGGTATTGTAGTCCAACTCAGCACCGTTTTCGGTAGCCTCAGTGAAGAATCCTATTAGAGTGATCATATGGTCCTTCACCGGAGTAACCGCCTTCTGCTTAGAGTTCATAATACTGGTGATAGCAGACTGTCGAGCCAATTTTTCTTGGCCTCCGAACATGTCCTCCAGATTTTCCATGATCTCCCCAGTAATTTGATAAGTCTCATGCTGCTTTTGTAAAGCACTCGTCATGCTAGCAAGTATGTAGCATCGAGCTATATCATTGGATTCTCTCCAACGAGTATAGGCAACCGAGACCTCCTCAATCGGTGTGTTAGGTTTTGGCCCTGGTGGGCATGGTTCGTCCAGTACGAACTTGTGTCTCTCGCAGCTGAGAATTATTAACAGATTTCTTTTCCAATCCTTATAATTGTCGCCATTCAGTTTATTCTCAGTAAGTATTGAAATGAGAGGTGTCGGTGACATTTTGAACTGAAATAAAATTATACTAGACATCATTACAAAGCCCAAGCAAATATACAGATAATTTAGCAAATAAAACATACAAGTATGTTCCTACATGAAACTTGAAAAACATGTAGCATTGCAACGGTAATTCTCAGCACCTATTGCCCCAAGCCACCGAGGGGTGGTCATGAAAACAAATAGCCGGAACATAGACCCCGTCCAATTAATATATGTTGCCTTAAATCCTCCAAGGTTAAGACATATATTAATAACCGCTTATTTGGCCACCAATTTAGTTAACAGAGCTTCTAGGGAAGGTTAATAACTGAACGAGTCTTGAGTGTATAACCATTGTGTACGTAGCCCGATCCACGTCCTACCAAGCCACCGAGGGGTGGTCATAAATAGGATCATACCCGAACACCTTTTCCACATAGGAGATCCAATCTAGTATACCGGCAGCGGTAAACACCTACCGAGGGGTGTGGTCAGGGCAGAACTGACGCGAGGCGTTACCATGCTTTCACATATGGATCAACAATAGAGGCCGTGGGTTTTGTTTGAAACCCTCTCCCACTCAATATTTTGAAAAACATGCAAGTTTTGACAAATTATGTATGATCAATATAGTATGAGCAGCACTCACCTATCCTATATGACATGTTTGTTAGGAAATGCCCTAAGTATTAGAGACATTTTGATGTATTCATTTTGAACTGGATAATAAAATTATATATAGAGGTTATTCATTACATTGCTATCTGTTCTCGTCTTATTTACATGTTAAAGTAAATGTAAGCAAATATGGCTCACTGACTGCTTGTGTTAAAACTGTTAGAACGTTGCATGCAATGGACTTTTGTATGCGAGAAGACAATGTTCTAAAGTTAGCGGTCTAAACTATGGTCTGTAGTCTATAGGGTTAGACCGAGCATCTAACTCATGTTAAGACTATTATGTTGTCTAAAGCCTTGGAGGGGACGATTTGTCTTGACTGTCTGGAGCTGGACTACCAAGTAGAGACATGGATATGTTGTTTGGTGGTGACATATTAGACTGGGACTAAAGCGTGATTGATCTACGTAGTCTGCTATGAGTGGATCAATTTGCTTTTGACGTTCATTGTACAATAACCTTAATCCTGAGTAAATGAACTACTTCATGTATATGACTTGTGTACTTTGATGTTCCAATGGCTAAAGCGTCTCAGAGGTAATAAGCTTATAGACCGGTTCGTTGGGTGCATGACTTGTATACGATGAAGGGTTTGTTTGCAGATATCAGAATCATAGCTCTAAGGAGTTAAAGGTATCCTCTTAAAGGCATTCTACTGAATGTGAAAATGGGCAAGGCCTTGGGTCATCTGCTGGGTGGATGACTTCTTATTCACATATGGTGAATAATCATTTTCTTAATTCGGTAGTATAATGGAACTTTAAGATAGCCTGATCAGTAGGATTAAACGGACTTTGACCTAAGGCTGATCATGGATATCATATGAGGGTTTTGCATATATGATAAGGTCATTGGATAGTAGCTCGTCACAGGCTTACGTAATACGATATATAATTAGGAGTTCAGTTTCAGGTTTATAGTGGTGTGACTCTGAAATTAGTGATCATATGATTGAGTTGTTCGGTACAGAATGATGATCATATGGAATCACGGGAGCCCGATTATATATGTCCAATCAGTCCCTCTACTATCTCCACATAATTCCTTAACGTTTGGCATATTGATTTGTGTATGCTATTGGCTAGTTTATTATGCATGGATGGTGATGACACAGGATTAGAATGGTAGACAAGATTCTCTCCTGTTGGATTCAGATTTTGTTTTGGATAATAGAGTGCACAATTATTCGAACTCCAAATAAAGTTGCCATGATTTTATTTGAGATTGGATTGGAGTTGTAGAAAATTATCTATGAGAACAAGAATTTGAAACACAACCGTTTTGTGGATTTTGAAATTTGAATTTTGAAATTTGAAATTTGAATTTTGAATTTGAAATTTGAATTTGAAATTTGAATTTGAATTTGAAATTTGAATTTGAAATTTGAATTTGAAATTTAAATTTGAAATTTGAAATTTGAAATTTGAAATTTGAAATTTGAATTTAAAATTCGAATTTGAAATTTGAATTTCAAATTTTGAATCACAGTCCAAGTGGGATTCGAATTTGTTGTGGAAAATCCACAAGGTTTGAAATTCGAATTTGAGTTGGATTTGGAGAGGATAATCTTGTTAGAATCCTACTTGAATTTTGAATCTAAATCCTAACAAAAGTGGATGAAATTTTTGAGGATAATCCTCAATGGAATTTCGGTTTTTTTGTGAATAAGGTTCATGGGAAAAATTCAAGTTTCAATCCCAGTTGAATTTGGATTCTCTCCTCCCTAAAAAGTGGCCGAAATTTTGGAGATAATCTCCTAGGAAAATTCGGTTATTTTGGATAAGGTTGAGATAAGATTCAAGCTTGAAAATCCTAGTGGAATTTTGATTCTTCCTTATCCTAAAAGTGGCCGAATATTAGGAGAAGATTTTCTCCTAGGAATTTCAGATTTTTTGGTTGAAAAAGGGAGATAAAATTCTAGTTAAAATCTTGTTTAGATTTGGATTGGATTTATCCTAAGAAAACCGAATTTTATTGTCGGATAATCCCATGGAAAAATTCGGATTTTTTGGTTATGGATAAGGGAGAATATCTTTTCCTAGTCCAATTCGAATTCAGAGAATCACCTCATGCGAGTCTATAAATAGAGGTCCTGCCACTCCAGTTCTCTCAGACCACAGACTCTCAGGTGAGCAGGCTTATTGTTGCACAGCTTATCGTGACAATAAAGTTCTTTAGAGATCTGGGTGGTCGGAAGAAGACTAGCAGTCCTAGCATACCGATCGAGGTTCAGAGTGCCCACACACTCAGCCATTCGAGAATTGGAGAATAGTAGAGAAAGCTAGTTGGTTGAAGGCTCCGGACATTCTCCTCCTGCAATATTGGCATCCTTGAGGTATGAGTTTTAATTGTTGTTGGTTTATTGTATATGGCATCATGAGATATTTAACGATCTAAAAATTTTTATTGTTCTGCTGCGCCACTCTGATATGTTTTTACCGATTTATTTTCCTACAATTGGTATCAGAGCCATCTCATGACTATGCCATGTACATAAATTAGACAATTACTTAGTCTTTTTATTTATGTATGGATTTGATATTTAGAGAGTGGCATTCTAGGGTTCCTTTATGTTGTTATCATGGATTATGTATAAAGTATGTGGTTATTTTAATTTTTTGAATTATTATAAGCATGCTTGTTTATACCGGTTATGGTTCCTTAGAATTTAGAAAAATTATATCTAGGAATTTTTATGTAACCATGGGAGCAGTTTATTAACACTGTAATTTTCCCATGGATTTTAATTTTTGTCTCTTAGAATTTTTATGGTTAGAATTTTTGAACACCGGAAACGGTTTAGGAAATTTTATGTAATTATTCTTGGAGGAGATTGAAGATTGAAGATCGTAATTTATTTTTTCCCAAAAAGTTAAATTTGATTTAAAGGTTGAAATTTTGATTGTGTGGAAAATTTCAATTTAATTGGGATTCAAATTAATTTTTGGAGATCCTAATAGGTAAATTGGAATATGGCACGAAAATCGAGACACAACCCCTCGGGATAGGTCGACGGGCCTTGGTGGGGCTGCAGCCCCTGCCCTCGGGTAGGATGGGGCTGCGGCAGCCCCTGTGCAGGCCAACACCACCCAAGGTCGCAGGCTTAGCCTGCAGCCAAGGGTGGCCGTGGCCTGCCCAAGGCTGGCCGCAGACTGGGCGTGCAGCCTCTGGCTGCAGGCGCTGTTTCCAGCCTGCCGGCTGCTGCGCCCAGCCTGGGCATGCAGCCTGGCGCTACAGGCTTGGCCTGCAGCCCGGCAAGGCTGCACATAAGGGGCAGCCATGCAGCCTGGCGCTACAGGCTTGGCCTGCAGCCCGGCAAGGCTGCACATAAGGGGCAGCCATGGGCTGCCAGCCCCTTTGGGGCTGGTGGCTGCCCACGGCGGCTGCCGCCTTCGGGGCCGGCGGTGCGATAGTCCAAAATTCGAAAATTTTGATTTTTAAATTTGAGATTTAATTTTAAATCATGTTTAAAAATATGTAATTGAAAATTTGAAATTTTTGAAATTACATATTATTACACATGATGTTTAAAATTGTTTAGAATTAGAATTTGAAATTTAAATTTTTTGAGATTTAAATTTTAAATAATTCTTGGGATGAGAAATAAATGGAGAGGCTACATAAAGATGGATACAAGAAGATGGAATAGAATTCAAGACCCAAAGAATGCTTTGGATGGAATTTTGTAATCTTTATTTTCTTTGTTCTAGGATGGAACCATAGCTTGGTTATTCTGTTAATTATTTTTTCTGTGATTTGTCATGGATGTATAAATATGTATTGATGGATGTTTTGTATGCATATTTTATAACATGTCATATAGGATAGGTGAGTGCCGCTCATACTATATTGATCATACATAATTTGTCAAAACTTGCATGTTTTTCAAAATATTGAGTGGGAGAGGGTTTCAAACAAAACCCACGGCCTCCATTGTTGATCCATATGTGAAAGCATGGTAACGCCTCGCGTCAGTTCTGCCCTAACCACACCCGTCGGTAGGTGTTTACCGCCGCCGGTATACTAGATTGGATCTCCTATATGGAAAACATGTTCGGGTATGATCCTATTCATGATCACCCCTCGGTGGCTTGGTAGGACGTGGATCGGGCTACGTAAACAATGGTTATACACTCAAGACTCGTTTAGTTATTAACCTTCCCTAGAAGCTCTGTTCACTAAACTGGTGGCCAAATAAGCGGTTATTAATATATGTCTTAACCTTGGAGGATTTAAGGCAACATATATTAATTAGACGGGTCCATGTTCCGGCTATTTGTTTTCATGACCACCCTTCGGTGGCTTGGGGCAATAGGTGCTGAGAATTACCGTTACAATGCTACATGTTTTTCAAGTTTCATGTAGGAACATACTTGTATGTTTTATTTGCTAAATTATCTGTATATTTGCTTGGGCTTTGTAATGATGTCTAGTATAATTTTATTTCAGTTCAAAATGTCACCGACACCCCTCATTTCAATACTTACTGAAAATAAGCTGAATGGCGATAATTATAAAGATTGGAAAAGAAATATATTAATAGTTCTCAACTGCGAGACACACAAGTTCGTACTGGACGAACCATGCCCACCTGGGCCCAAACCTGACACACCACTTGAGGAGGTCCCGGTTGCCTATAATCGTTGGAGAGAATCCAATGAGATAGCTCGATGCTACATCCTTGCTAGCATGACGAGTGCTTTACAAAAGCAGCATGAGACTTATCAAGTTGCTGGGGAGATCATGGAAAATCTGGAGGACATGTTCAGAGGCCAAGAAAAATTAGCTCGACAGTCCACTATCACCAGCATTATGAACTCTAAGCAAAAGGCGGGTACTCCGGTGAAGGACTATATGATCACTCTAATGGGATTCTTCGCTGAGACTGCCGAGAATGGTGCTGAGTTGGACTACAACACCCAGATCGAGATGGTGTTCAAGAGTCTGTCTAAAGATTTTGTGGGGTTTAAGGCCGCATACAATCTGGCGACAAAGGAGTTAGGACTAACCGAGCTCATAAAGCAACTACAGGCTTATGAGCGGATGATCAGGGATGAGGATGTGGTCCGACCTAAAGGTGAGGCCAATTTGGTGGAATCTTCCAATCCCTCATGGAAGAGGAAGAGGCCAAATAAGAAGCAAGTGGCTTCTAGTTCTTCTAATCCTCCTGTCTCGGACGGGAAGAAGAAGAAGAAGAACAAGAAGCCGAAGGACCCTAAAAAGTCCAAATGCTTCCATTGTGGGAAGGTAGGTCACTTCAAGAAGGCTTGCCGGGAATTCCTAGCCGCCAAGGGAAAGGAAGGTAAGGAACTTCATTACTTGGAAGCGTGTTTGGTGGAAGAATCGAAAGACACTTGGGTCATTGATTCGGGTGCCACTAATCATGTTTGTGTTTCTATGCAGGGGTTCGTGGAAACGAAAAGTCTACATGATAGGAGCCTCTCGTTGCAGACTGGAGATGGTAGCTTTATGGTGGCTGAGGCAGTGGGAGATGTTTACCTTTATTTTGATCAATTTAGGTTATTTTATTAAAAGACTGTTTTTATGTTCCTAATTTTAGGAGGAATCTTATATCGGTAGCTTGTTTAATAAAGGATTCGTATTCAGTTTCTTTTAGTAAAAGAGTTGATATTCGTAGAAATAAGTCTTTTATCTGTTCTGGATGGATGTATGGAAACCTATATTGGATCAAACCAAAGATGTACTCACTGCTTGACACTGAATTAATTAATAACTCTAAAAGGTTGAAAGTTTCTCACTCTAACAAGGCGTATCTTTGGCATTTAAGACTTGGTCATATTAATCAGGATAGGATTCAAAGATTGGTGAAAGACGGTCCTCTAGAATCTCTAGAGGAGGTACGACTTCCCCAATGTGAGTCTTGTCTAGAAGGTAAAATGACTAAGAGGTCTTTTGGAGCTAAGGCTACAAGGGCTTAGGAGCTCTTAGAAATTGTGCACACTGACGTATGTGGCCCCATGAACGTCACAGCATGAGGAGGGTTCGAGTATTATGTCTCTTTTATAGATGATTACTCGAGGTATGGATATGTGTATCTGATGCACCGCAAGAGCGAAACGTTTGACAAGTTCAAAGAATATTGTGCGGAAGTGGAAAAGCAATTGGATAAATCCATAAAGACACTTCGATCTGATCGAGGTGGTGAATACCTCTCCGATGAATTTCTAGGACATCTTGTAGAGAATGGGATATTATCCCAATTGACTGCACCTGGTACTCCACAACAGAATGGTGTAGTCGAAAGGAGAAACAGGACCTTATTGGATATGGTACGGTCCATGATGAGTTATTCAATGCTGCCATTATCATTTTGGGGATATGCTTTACAAACGGCGTGCTATATTCTGAATCAGGTTCCAAGCAAATCAATTCCCAGAACTCTGTATGAATTGTGGCGCGGCAAGAAGCCCTCCCTTGGACATATGAGAATATGGGGCTGCCCGGCGCATGTACTGGATGGGGATGCGAAGAAGTTGGAACCAAGATCAGAATTATGCATGTTTGTAGGGTATCTAAAAGGAACTAAAGGAGGTCTGTTCTATAACCCGAAGGAACAAAAGGTCATTGTTTCAACCCATGCGACATTCTTGGAGGAAAGTCACATGAATGACTTTAAGCCTCGAAGCAAAGTGGTGCTAGAGGAGTTATCGGGTGAAAGAACTGCTCCACAGATTTTGGCCTTGGATGTAAGTCCGAGTTCCAGTGAAAGACCTGCAGACGATCAACAATTTAGGGTGCCTTGTCGTAGTGGGAGGGTTTCGAAGAAACCTAATTTCTTCATGTATAATGCTGAGGTATACCAGGCCGAGGCTCATGAGCATGAGGAAGATCCGGTCACATATGATGAAGCTATAAATGATGTTGATTCTAAATCTTGGAAACAGGCTATGAACAATGAGATGGATTCTATGAAATCCAACTCTGTTTGGGAACTTGTAGATTTACCGGATGGGATAAAACCCATTGGATGCAAATGGGTCTACAAAAAAAAGAAGGATGCGGAAGGGAGAGTGGAAACTTTCAAAGCTAGACTAGTTGCAAAGGGGTACACGCAAAAGGCTGGAATCAATTACGATGAAACCTTTTCACCTGTTACTATGCTGAAGTCTATCCGTATTCTTCTGTCCATTGCTGCGGCTCTCGATTACGAGATCTGGCAAATGGATGTCAAGACGGCATTCTTGAATGGCCATCTTGAAGAGTATATCTATATGATACAGCCCGAAGGGTTCGTAGCGAAAGGCCAAGAAAGGAAAGTCTGCAAGTTGCTTAGATCTATTTATGGATTAAAGCAAGCATCCCGCTCATGGAACCAGAGGTTTGATCAAGCGATTAAGACATTTGGTTTTGAGCAGAACGTTGATGAACCTTGTGTTTATAAACGTATTAAGGATGGAAAAGTGGTCTTTCTGATACTCTATGTCGATGATATACTACTCATTAGGAATGATGTAGGGAACTTATTATCGGTCAAGCTTTGGTTACACCAACAGTTTGACATGAAGGACTTGGGAGAAGCTAATTATGTTCTAGGCATTCGTCTGTTCAGAGATCGAAAGAACAAAATGATAGCGTTATCCCAAGCTTCATACATAGATAAAATAATTGATAAATATGCAATGCAAGAGGCAAAGAAAGGCTCACAACCTTCTATTGCCGGTCTAACTCTTTCATTGGATAACTGTCCCAAGACATCGGAAGAAAGAGAGCGTATGAGTAAGGTCCCTTATGCATCCACTGTGGGTAGTCTTATGTACGCTAAGCTTTGTACTCACCCAGATATATGTTTTGCAGTAGGTATGGTGAGTCGATATCAAGCAAATCCTGGAACTAAGCACTGGCAAGCTGTAAAGCATATACTCAAGTATCTTAAGAGAACGAGGGATTATATGCTGGTGTATTCTGGAGGGGACCTAGCACCCGTAGGATACACGGACTCAGACTTCCATACTTGTAAGGATTCGAGGAAATCGACATCTAGATCAATGTTTTTACTCGGAGGAGGCGCCATTGTGTGGAGGAGCGTGAAGCAGGGCTGCACAGCTGACTCTACTATGGAGGCTGAGTATGTGGCTACGGCTGAGGCATCTAAAGAAGAAGTTTGGCTCCGCAAGTTCTTTAGAGACCTTGAGGTCATTCCGGGTGTTGACAAGCCTATCACACTTTACTGTGATAATACAGGGGCTATTGCCAACACAAGGGAATCTCGGCACTACAAGAGGACCAAGCACATCGATCGGAGATATCACATTATTAGAGGGAATGTAGAGACAGGACAAGTGGATGTATGTAAGATCGCGTCTGAGGACAACATCGCTGATCCCTTTACTAAGACTTTGATGGCTAGAAGCTTTGAGAGACATGTAGAGGCGATGGGGATGCGTAATATGGCACATCTACTGGCTTAGGGCAAGTGGGAGATTGTTAGGAAATGCCCTAAGTATTAGAGACATTTTGATGTATTCATTTTGAACTGGATAATAAAATTATATATAGAGGTTATTCATTACATTGCTATCTGTCCTCGTCTTATTTACATGTTAAAGTAAATGTAAGGAAATATGGCTCACTGACTGCTTGTGTTAAAACTGTTAGAACGTTGCATGCAATGGACTTTTGTATGCGAGAAGACAATGTTCTAAAGTTAGCGGTCTAAACTATGGTCTGTAGTCTATGGGGTTAGACCGAGCATCTAACCCATGTTAAGGCTATTATGTTGTCTAAAGCCTTGGAGGGGACGGTTTGTCTTGACTGTCTGGAGCTGGACTCCCAAGTAGAGACATGGATATGTTGCTTGGTGGTAACATATTAGACCGGGACTAAAGCGTGATTGATCTACGTAGTCCGCTATGAGTGGATCAATCTGCTTTTGACGTTCATTGTGCAATAACCTTAATCCTGAGTAAATGAACTACTTCATGTATATGACTTGTGTACTTTGATGTTCCAATGGCTAAAGCGTCTCAGAGGTAGTAAGCTTATAGACCGGTTCGTTGGGTGCATGACTTGTATACGATGAAGGGTTTGTTTGCAGATATCGGAATCATAGCTCTAAGGAGTTAAAGGTATCCTCTCAAAGGCATTATACTGAATGTGAAAATGGACAAGACCTCAGGTTGTTTGCTGGGCGGATGACTTCTTATTCACATATGGTGAATAATCATTTTCTTAATTCAGTAGTATAATAGAACTTTAAGATAGCCTGATCAGTAGGATTAAACGGACTTTGACCTAAGGCTGATCATGGATATCATATGAGGGTTTTGCATATATGACAAGGTCATTGGATAGTAGCTCGTCACAGGCTTACGTAATACGATATATAATTGGGAGTTCAGTTTCAGGTTTATAGTGGTTTGACTCTGAAATTAGTGATCATATGATTGAGTTGTTCGGTACAGAATGATGATCATATGGAATCACGGGAGCCCGATTATATATGTCCAATCAGTCCCTCTACTAGCTCCACATAATTCCTTAACGTTTGGCATATTGATTTGTGTATGCTATTGGCTAGTTTATTATGCACGGATGGTGATGACACAGGATTAGGATGGTAGACAAGATTCTCTCCGGTTGGATTCAGATTTTGTTTTGGATAATAGAGTACACAATTATTCGAACTCCAAATAAAGTTGCCATGATTTTATTTGAGATTGGATTGGAGTTGTAGAAAATTATCCATGAGAACAAGAATTTGAAACACAACCGTTTTGTGGATTTTGAAATTTGAATTTTGAAATTTGAAATTTGAATTTTGAATTTGAAATTTGAATTTGAAATTCGAATTTGAAATTTGAATTTGAAATTTAAATTTGAAATTTGAAATTTGAAATTTGAAATTCGAATTTTAAATTTGAATTTCAAATTTTGAATCACAATCCAAGTGGGATTCGAATTTGTTATGGAAAATCACAAGGTTTGAAGTTCGAATTTGAGTTGGATTTGGAGAGGATAATCTTGTTAGAATCCTACTTGAATTTTGAATCTAAATCCTAACAAAGTGGACGAAATTTTTGAGGATAATCCTCAATTGAATTTCGGTTTTTTTGTGAATAAGGTTCAAGGGAAAAATTCAAGTTTCAATCCCAGTTGAATTTGGATTCTCTCCTCCCTGAAAAGTGGCCGAAATTTTGGAGATAATCTCCTAGGAAAATTCAGTTATTTTGGATAAGGTTGAGATAAGATTCAAGCTTGAAAATGCTAGTGGAATTTTGATTCTTCCTTATCCTAAAAGTGGCCGAATATTTGGAGAAGATTTTCTCCTAGGAATTTCAGATTTTTTGGTTGAAAAAGGGAGATAAAATTCAAGTTAAAATCTTGTTTAGATTTGGATTGGATTTATCCTAAGAAAACCGAATTTTATTGTTGGATTTTCCCATGGAAAAATTCAGATTTTTTGGTTATGGATAAGGGAGAATATCTTTTCCTAATCCAATTCGAATTCAGAGAATCACCTCATGCAGGTTTATAAATAGAGGTCCTGCCACTCCAGTTCTCTCAGACCACAGACTCTCAAGTGAGCAGGCTTATTGTTGCACAGCTCATCATGACAATAAAGTTCTTTAGAGATCTGGGTGGTCGGAAGAAGACTAGCAGTGCTAGCATACCGATCGAGGTTCAGAGTGCCCACACACTCAGCCATTTGGGAATTGGAGAATAGTAGAGAAGGCTAGTTGGTTGAAGCCTCTGGTCATTCTCCTCCTGCAAGATTGGCATCCTTGAGGTATGAGTTTTAATTGTTGTTGGTTTATTATATATGGCATCATGAGATATTTAACGATATAAAAATTTTTATTGTTCCGCTGCGCCACTCTGATACGTTTTTACCGATTTATTTTCCTACAATGTTATCAAATATGCATACAAAACATCTATCAATACATATTTATACATCCATGACATATCACAGAAAAAATAATTGACAGAATAACCAAGCTATGATTCCATCCTAGAACAAAGAAAATAAAGATTACAAAATTCCATCCAAAGCATTCTTTGGGTCTTGAATTCTGTTCCGTCTTCTTGTATCCATCTTTATGTAGACTCTCCATTTATTTCTCATCCCAAGAATTATTTAAAATTTAAATCTCCAAAAATTTAAATTTCAAATTCAAATTCCAAATTCGAATTTCAAATTTAAATTTCCAATTCAAATTTTAAACAATTTTAAACATCATGTGTAATAATATGTAATTTCAAAAATTTCAAATTTTTAATTACATATTTTTAAACATGATTTAAAATTAAATTTTTAATTTAAAAATCAAAATTTTTCGATTTTTAGACCGTCGTACCGCCGCCTCTGAAGGCGGCAACAGCTGTGGACAGCCACCAGCCCCAAAGGGGCTGGCAGCCCACGGCTGCCCCCTATGTGCAGCCTTGCTGGGCTGCAGGCCAAGCCTACAGCGCCAGGCTGCACGCCCAGGCTGGGCGCAGCAGCCGACAGGCTGCAGGCAGTGCCTGCAGCTAGAGTTAGCTTTATTTATTTATTTTGATATTAGTATGTAAGTTAACGATTCGGTTATAATAGGAAGTATGGCTGTACCGATTGACCCCTACCAAATACAAGAAGATCACCAAGTGAGCCTGGCTTTCGACGCCATGCGACTGGATCTATATGATGGTAGCCACCCACGCGAACTCTCATATTGGATCCACTACTTAGAGGTTATTTTCGAAGCTTGCCATATCCCACCTCATCTACGGGTGGTTTTGGCAAGCAGCAGGCTGGAAGGACCAGCATTAGAATGGTGGAATGAATGACGTAGAATTAGGGATCCGACGATGTAGTGGGTCGAGTCTTGCCAAGACCTCCGCAATTCCGATGGACCAGCTAGAGATGCAAATATCTGGGACGACATGTACGAGAGGCAATACCAAGTCCTCTCTGACATCTGGGATGTCTATGACGGAGAGGCCATGGCACACTACTGCCAAAGGTTTTTGGACACCATGTTACCTCATATCCCTCTAGATAGGCCATTTACAGAGATAGCTGATCTATTGTAGAAAGGAACTCCGTGGTACGTGAGAGATCTCATTCACTACCCTCTGTAACATAAAGACCTGAGGCACCTTGTCCAGGACATAGTGGACACTGAAAGGGAAGTACTCAACCCTGTGTCAGCCCAAGGCATTGTAGTAGCTGCTGACATGGGAGGTAACCCGGTAGACCGTGCACCCCAACTAGCCAACGAGGAGTTCATGGTTGAACACTAGCCTGAAGCACTCGAGGGTAATGGGGAATCGATGGAGAACCCCGAACCAGCCCCTCTACCTCCCGAACACCACGTGGAAGAGGATGATGACGAGGCTCTTCCCAATGCCCATCCTGACGATGAGGGAGAGGAGATCCCCGATCACTTTAGTGACGACAAATGGATAGGGATGTATGAGCTCCAAGTCATCATAGCCAGCGACGATGAAGGCAGTTTCGTCTAGAGGGATGAGGAGGAGGATCTAGAGGAGTTTCTTCTTAGCGATAGTGATAATGAGGAAATGTCTGATGCAAAATCAGGATTGTCCTCTGAGTAATAATAACCCTTTCCATGGGAATTTTTGGTTATGTAAATGTATAGAGGGAAGTAGTAGCTTTCCCCATTAGACTTAGCTTAACGTACTTGTTGGGATTGTATATTAGGAAGTGTGTGTCACTCCCGCTGAACTAGAGTCTTGAGTATATGTATCTATATATTTTGTGAAATATATTATAAAAAGCAGTATAATTTTGACCTAAGGTTCAGACATGATTTTTTTTCCACAATATAATCATAGCATCACAGAAACTGCAGGATGAATCCTGACACTCAGATGATGTTCCAATACAATGCAGTAATTGTATTGAACATCACAGTATACGAGAAAAAAAGATAATATGTATGCGTATATCTAAGATTGTTAAGTAAGAAAAAGATATGTGATACAAGTCCCAGGTACAAAATTTAAAAGACTTATATTTTCTTTCCCACTGTATGATAGGGTTATATAGGAAACCATGGTAAGAACGAGATCTCAGTCAAACCAAGCCACTGGAGAAGACGAGTTAATGGCACAACTTGCAGCCATACGATCCATGATGGAGAATCAACAACAAGAGCTTACCCAGCTTAGGGAACGGCTAGACCAACAATCCTAGGCACCATAACCAGTAGAGGTGCCAGTCCAAGCAGCTCTAGTAGACCTCGATACTCCTAGAGAGCAAGTGGCTCCCCTAGCTCAGACGACACCAGCACCCTCAGCCGTGGCTACTCCTGTAACGACCAATGTTCTTGTGCCAATCCCTAAAGATGGCAATTTGTACAAGAAATTTTGGTGCATGAAAGTGCCAGAATTCGAAGGAACCACAAATCCCATTGAGGCCGCGCACTGGCTAACCAACATCTAAGTGATCTTGGACGTCGTAGGATTGACAGAGAGGGAAAAAGTGTTGTGTGCATCCCTTGCCCTATGCAAGGGGCCACACCAATGGTGGAAAACAGTGGCCATTAGAAGAAATGTTAATGAGATGAGCTAAGCATACTTAGTGGACAAGTTTAAAGAAATGTATTTGAACGACGAGGCCCTAGCAGCTCAGTAGGATGAGTTCAATAATATACGCTAGGGTAGCATGACCGTGATGGAGGCAGTCAGGAAGTTTGAACAACTAACCCGACTCTACCCTGACCTAGTGTGACACCCCGTGCCCTCAGCGGCCCAGACCGTCACTGAAAAATATTACTTGCTTCTTTAACTTTTACTTATACTTCTTCTTTAAAATCGATACTTAAACTTGCTGAATTTAATACCATAAATTTAGAGGAATTTTTTTTTATATATGCGTACGTATACTATTAAAATGTGAAATTTGAAAAACATAAGGATTTCAATTATACATACACATTTATATACATGTTTATCTGATTACTATTTACCAGATACTATTTAAATATATTACTCATACATACTGTTTACTGTTCCAAAATACCGTTTAACCTTTACTATTCAAAATACTATTTAACTGTCACCATTCAAAATCCTATTTACTCATACTGTGCGGAAGAATACTCACGGTGTATCCATAATATCATCCTCACATCCGCCTCCACCGCCATCATTGCCCCTTGATGTTTACGCTATAGGATGCTTACCTACAGCATGAACACACTCCGTGAGCTTTACGCCCAGTAAGTACAACATGTTAACCGCAAAACATGTTTAAAACATAGCACATTCTTAAAATCATGTGAGCACACCAATCATCACAGATACCATATAACATATCAAATGTCACAACATCATGTATCACATCTTAGAATACGTCATCACATCATACTGAATGCATAACATAGCATATCATATATCACATCATAGAATACATCATCACATATTGAATGCATCTTATGGAAACTAGAAGCATAAGGAACTAGTGCATACAGTGATCAATGCATGATCCGGTTATGTTCATTTATGCTTCAACATCTTTTTTTTCTTTATCTTGTCTACTTAGGGCCCCTGTGTCAGTACCAAGTACGCGCAGACCAACGGTAACACTGAGGTCACTAAATATGTAGGAGGATCCTCAACGGATTACTGCCCTCTCTACCTTCTCTTACTTTAACTCTGAAAACCCTTTCAACGGAAAGAGCCGGTACGACACACCTATTAATTTCCATCTTGCTTAACTGTTCTAGCCATGTGCTTTTCTAAGCTATCCCAAGACCTACACGGTGGGGACATATGGCTTCTATCTTGTTCTTTCATCAATCTACTCGATTGTGAAACTATATGCTCTTATGTATGCTGTGCAGCATCACGTGCAAGATACATACTTAAAATACTAGAAAAGCATCATTTTCAACTCGTTTTATCTATGTTGTAGGCGGAGTTGTACTTATCTATCAGTGGATAGTTTATACTCTCGTCTTCGTCACAATACAGGTACCTCCTTATAATCATAATGCATTTCATTAATATTCACACTTAGGTCACTGTGGTCATTAGTGACTAACAAAAACTTTATCATTATGTGGTACTGATCATTGTCGGTACTAATTGCCCTCTTCTTAAGAATTTGATTCTCTAATTTCTAATCATGATTAATTAATTTATTTGCTCAATAAATTAATTAACGTCGCTCTTAGGTCACTCTATCGTTAGGAACTAATAAATTTATCATTGTGTGGTACTGATGCCTATTGGTACTCAACTGCTCTACTTTGGGAATTTTGATGTCTAATTTCTAATAGTACTTGATTAATTTGTCTACTTGACAAATTAATCACTGTCTCTCACTATCCCATTCAGACTTGGTCCTTGACTGGCTAACTAACTAGTCAACTGACTGAATACCTTGCGTATTGACCATTTAGCCTGTCGGGTTATCTTTACCGATTTAACCACCCCAAATTTTATACTTAGCTCGCACCCGTCCCTCGGGTGGTACTATTCCGACATAGGGGTTGTTTTCTTACATTTCGAAATTTCTAATTGGGCGGTTCACTAATCCTCAAAACGTGCACCCTTCTTTCCCAGACCTATGTCATCGAGGGGGCTCAGGTTTCCATCCCAATCACATTTTCACCCCTCGTTTCCTAAAATACCCCTTTATGCCATTTTAGAAATTTTGACAGTATTTCCACTTAATTTTTGGGTTTCTGGTGTTTAGGAAACACCTCAAAACCATCTAACCTATTCTAACCTGCCACGTACTAAATCAGAGGCCTAATTTTTACATAAAAGCTCAACTGTTTACGTAAAAATATTCACACTTCCTTACATTCACTTTTTCGATGTTTCATCCCTTTTTCTTACAATTCCTCAAGTCAGTAAACCATAATTAATATATAATCATTTCCAATAATAAATTGAGGAAATCAAGGGATCAAAACCATTACCAAAATCATTCCCGTCGGCGGTTGAACGAACCGTTCGGTCTCGACCGTATAATCTTTGAATCGGCATTCTTCACTTTTGAAACTCCAATTTGCAAATCCGATGCTGCGGATGTGTCCAGAACGTTGAAAATAGGCCAACAGGCCATTCTTTAATTTTTGGTCTCCGGTCGCCGTTGACCGACATTGACCGACGTTGACTGGCGTTGACCACGGCGGCGACGGAAGTGGCGACCTCCACCTTGAAGAGCTCAATGAGAGGAACCCATTAGTTCTGTCAATTTCACCAATCGAAGCTCCTATCGTTGGAAATTGGGCTCCAACGGTGGACGGCGGTGGCGATGCTCCGATCTCCATTTTTCGACGTTGTTGCCCAAAATTGCTTTGGGGCTTTTGATCTACATGTTGCTTTAAGTATTTTGACACCCACCTTGCAACTCAACTCCGTCGGAATAATCAGATTCGACAGCGGTGATGGCGACGGCGACGGGCAAGTTTGGGCGACGCGATCGGCGGTTGTTGACATGAAAGGAGGCTTGGGTTGTGTTCTACTCTTCACCACAAATCCATTGGGACCGGAATCGTGGCATTTGGAGGTCGGACGGCGGAGAAATCGGCGTTTGAAAATTCTGGCCACCATGACCTTCTAGCGGCGCGTGCGGCGTTTTCCAGCGTCGGTTCGATCAACTCGGCCCTCCGTTGGAATCAGCTCGTCGAGAGCTTTCCAATGATGCCGGCGGTGTCAAAAACAAAGGCCAGATTCGACGGTCGGTCACTGTTCCTGTTCGTGAGGTGTTGGGGGAGAAAATGAGGTTTGGAAAAATTATGTGGGCATTTGTGGAAGGATCCCAAAAATTTCGGGCTTTATACTAATTTTTTTGAAAAATTTCAACATAGGCTATCTTTACTAATTTGGACTTGCTGAATCCAAATATATCAATTTCGTTTTCATCCAAGGTCATCTTGATCAGTTTCCGGTACTGCGAATTCCCGGTCAAAAATTACCTAATTAACTAATTTGAGCATACAAATAGGCTACACTGACTAATTTGGGCGTGCCGAAGCCCAAATATATCAGTTTTATCTTCATCCGAGGTCGTCTCGACCAGTTTCCCGATACTGCATGGTTCTCGATCAAAATTTACTTTTTATACTCAAATGACTAATTTGAGCATTTTGATTCTAAATATATCAGTTTTATATCAAGAAAAGGTCATCTTAACCAATTTCTTGATACTGTGGTTAGGCTTACACTGTGTTGACACTACGCACGCATAACGAGACGTTTTCGCATGAAATTTCAAACATAATCTCTCTTAACTAATTTGGACGAGCTGATTTCAAATTTATCAGTTTTATATCCATCTGAGGCCTTCTGGACCAGTTTTCAGGATTTGTGTGACCCTGTCTCGAAAAATGTGTCAGGTGTCCGATTGACTAATTTAGGCATCCTGAGTCCAAATATATCCGTTTCAGGGTGAGAAAAAGTCATCTTGACCCTCATCCCGATACTACGTATCTCCCTACAAAAATCTACATTTTGTGTTCAATTGACCAGATTAAGCCTGCTGACTATTAATATATCAGTTTTATGCCAAATTAAGGTTGTCTTGGCTGCTAACCTGACACTGCATTTCTCACTATTCGCTAATCACTATTTACTATTTACTATTTTCTGTCTGACTGACTAGTCTGAGCATTCTAACTCCGATTTTGTCAGTCTCTGGGCGAGAAGAGGTCATCTAGACCACTTTTCTCGATACTGTACATCTATTAGGGTAATTATCGCTGTTATGCTCAGATGACCAGCTCATCAGTTTTGTATCATTAAATAGTCGTCTGGACCGGTTTCTTGATATTGCGTGTCTCAATGCATACTCACATAATAGGGTGGACCGATTTCACTGTCGATTACACCTTTCAATGCATAAATAGTAATTAAACGTTACTATACCCGTTTAATTCATTCAATTGAAAAGCACACTGTGTTTATTAACTTAATTACATCATTACATAGTAATTAAGTTTCATAATTCATGAGAATCATTACAGAGGCTCTCGGCTCATTACACAGCCTTCTACACGGACTCTTACACAGGCGTGTGCTTGGCAACACGGGCGTGTACATTTCAGATACGAGCGTAGACTAGTTGAGACTACTCAACACGACCATGTCTTTAAAACACATTTATTTATCCGAGCAATACACGGCCTCTTACACGGCCGTGTACTTGACCGTGTTACACTACACGGCCATATACACTCACACGGCTACTAATAGATACACAATCTGAATGGCACATGGTCACTCACACGGCCATATACCTGACCGTGTTACTTAAATTTGCACTAAAAGGCATTAAATTATGTCCATTTTAATCCTTAATGACTTATTACAGGTAAGTAGGTGCCATGAAAATGGCAGTCGTTACACCTAGTGCCAGCAGAGAAGGAAAGGGTTAGGAGAATGTTAAAGATGTTCAGGATGGACATCGTCGTCCAAGTCTACAGCGGTAGCCATGGGCCCACAATAGTGGCAAAATGCATTATTAGAGTCATCAGAGCTGAATACTGGTTGGCTCAAGACAAGGAAAGAAAGGCACAGATCTTCAAGGACAAAAGAAAGGAGAAAACACATGCCAAGCAGACCAAGGGGAGACAGAACCCTAAATCACATCATAAAGGGAAAAATGTGGGAGCCAGCCAACACAACATGTAATCCTACAACAATAACAAGAGAAAGGGGAACCAGAGTAACAAAGGGCCGCAGAGGAACTTCCCCCAGAAAAAGAATAACCAGGGAGGGAATCGAAATCAACACTCGCCATGCCCAAAGTGTGGAACAAATCATCCCGAAGAGTGCAATCAAGGAACCAGTAGCTACTACATATGTGGCAAGGAGGGCCACTACGCCAAGAACTACCACTCCAACCCACATAATCAGCATCCCCAAGCTCACGCCACTAATGGTCAACTACATACCGCCCAGACCAGGATCGAAGGCCCTTCGATCACCCAGGGAAGATTAGAGGCACCAGACACTTAGGGAAGAATCTATGTCTTCACCAGAGATGATGTGGAAGCTGGAACTTCGACTATGGTGACAGGTTAGCTTTCTGTCACCAACCCAGCCGCTTTGGTTTTATTTGATTCTGGAGCCATGCATTCATTTGCATCCTCAGAGTTTGCTAGGAAGATAGACAAGAACCTAGATAGAATGGGACAAACTTTCTGAATTGCCTTTCCCTCAAGGTAAGTTTTGTTGTCTAATTACTGGATACATCACGTGTTAGTAGTTATCAGTGGGCAAGAGTTAAGCGTGGACCTGATCATCCTCGACATGTATGACTATGACGTAATCGTGGGGATAGATTTCCTCACCAAGTACAACGCCGTCATAGATTGTCATAGACGGAAGGTTACCTTGAACCAATTGGGTACGAGAAGTTTTCCTACGAAGGGTTATCGTTAAAGTGGCCAAAGACTATGATTTCAGCATTGAAGACCTATAAATTGTTATCCAACGGATGCACCGGCTTACTAGCACACATAGTGGATAAGACCCAGGAAGCAGAGATAGGACCGAATAGCGTCCCAGTGGTTTAAGAGTTTGTAGAAGTGTTTCTAGAGGATCTTCTAGGACTTCCACCCAAGCGCGAAATATCATTCGAGATCGAGCTCCTACTAGGATCAGCCTCCATCTCCAAGGCCCCATACTGCATGGCCCCTATGGAATTAAAAGAACTCCAGGCCCAGCTGAAGGACTTGATAGACAAAGGTTTCATCTGAAAAAGCAGTTCACCTTGGGGAGCACCTGTTTTTTCTTAAAGAAAAAGGACGGAACGCTAAGGATGTGCATAGACTACCGGTGTTAGGAAATGCCCTAAGCATGAGAGACATATTGATGTATTTATTTTGAACTGGATAATAAAATTATATATAGAGGTTATTCATTACATTGCTAATTGTCCTTATTCTATTTACATGTTAAAGTAAATGTAAGCAAATATGGCTCACTGACTGCTTGTGTTAAAACTGTTAGAATGTTGCATGCAATGGACTTTTGAATGCAAGAAGACAATGTTCAAAAGTAAGCGGTCTAAACTAAGGTCTGTAGTCTATGGGGTTAGACCGAGCATCTAACTCATGTTAAGACTATTATGTTGTCTAAAGCCAGGGTGGGGACGGTTTGTCTTGACTGTTCGGAGCATAGACTCCTAAGTAGAGACATAGATATATTGCTTGGTGGTGACATATTAGACCGGGACCAAAACATGATTGATCTACGTAGTCCGCTATGAGTGGATCAATATGTTTTTGATGTTCATTAAGCAACAACCTTAATCCTGAGTAAACGAACTACTTCATGTATATGACTTGTATACTTTGATGTTCCAATGGCTAAAGCATCTCAGAGGTAGTAAGCTTATAGACCGGTTCGTTGGGTGCATAACTTATATACGATGAATGGTTCGTTTATAGATAACGGAATCATAGCTCTAAGGATTTAAAGGTATCCTGTTAAAGGCATACTAGATATAAAAATGGACAAGGCCTTGGGTCATCTGCAGGACGGATGACTTCTTATTCACACATGGTGAATAATCGTTTTCTTATTCGGTAGTATAATGGAACTTTAAGATAGCCTAATTAGTAGGATTAAACAGACTTTGACATAAGGCTAATCATGGATATCATATGAGGGTTTTGTATACATGACAAGGTCATTAGACATTAGCTTGTCATAGGCTTTCGTAAGACGGTATATAATTGGGAGTTCAGTTTCAGGTTTATAGTGGTATGACTCCGAAATTAGTGATCATATGATTGAGTTGTTCGGTATAGAATGATGATCATATGGATTCACGGGAGCCCGATTATATATGTCAATTTGGTCCCTCTACTAGCTCTACATAATTCCTTAACGGTTAACAAATTGATTTGTGTATGCTTATTAGCTAGTTGATTATGCATGGATGGTGTTGACATAGGATTAGGATGGTGGACAAGATTCTCTTCGGTTGAATTCAAATTTTGTTTTGGATAATAGAGTACACAATTATTCATACTCCAAATAAAGTTGCCATGATTTTATTTGAGATCGAATTGGAGTTGTAGAAAATTATCCATGAGAACAAAAATTTGAAATACAACTTTTTGTGGATTTTGAAATTTGAAATTTGAAATTTGAAATTTAAATTTTGAATTTAAAATTTGAATTTGAAATTTAAATTTAAAATTTAAATTTGACATTTGAATTTGAAATTTGAATTTGAATTTTGAATTTGAAATTTAAATTTGAAATTTGAATTTGAAGTTTGAATTTTGAAATTTGAACTTTGAACTTTGAAATTTGAAATTCAAATTTTGAATCACAATCCATATAGGATTCGAATTTTTTGTGGATTATCCATAAGAGAAAATTCGGTTTTGATTTGGATAAAGGAGAGGAAAATCTTGTTTGAATCCTACTTTAATTTTGAATCTTAATTCTAACAAAAGTGGCCGAAAATTAGTTGAGGAAAATCCTCCTAGATATTTTTGGTTTTTGTGGATAAGGTTCAGGGAAAAATTCAAGTTTCAATCCTAGTTGAATTTGGATTCTCTCCTCCGTAGATTGGTCGAAACTTTGAGGAAAATCTCAAGGAGATTTTCGGTTTTTTAATTGGATAAGGATGAGATAAAATTCAAGCTAGAAAATCCTATTTGGATTTTGATTCTCCTCACACTTTAATGGACGAATCTGGACAGGTTTATGGCCTTAGGAAATTCAGTTTTTGTTAATGAGTGAGGAGAAAAAATTCAAGTAAAAATCCTGTTTAAATTTTAAAAGCAAAGATCCCAAAATGGCCGAAATCTTTTGATGGTTATTGGCCCTAGAAAATTCAGATTTTTGGTTATGGATAAGGGAGAAAATCTTCTCCTAATCCAATTCGAATTCAGAGGATCACCTTATGCAAGTCTATAAATAGAGGTCCTGCTACTCCAGTTCTCTCAGACCACAGACTCTTAGGTGAGCAGGCTTATTGTTGTATAACTCATCGTGACAATTAGTTCTTTAGAGATCTGGGTGGTCGGAAGAAGTCTAGCAGTGCTAGCATACTGATCGAGGAACCGAGTGTCCACACACTTTGCCATTCGGGAATTGGAGAATAGTAGAGAAGGTTAGTTGGTTGAAGGCCTCCCGTCATTCTCCTCCTACAGTTGGCGTCCTCTTGAGGTATGAGTTTTATTGTTGTTAATTTATTATATATGGCATGACAAGATATTTAACGATCTTGAAAAATTTTTATTGTTTCGCTGCGCCGCTTTGATGCATTTTTACTGATTTTATTCCTACAATTGGTATCAAAGCCATCTCGTGATTATGCCATGTACATAAATTAGACAATTAGTTAGTCTTTTTATTTATGTATGGATTTGATATTTAGAGAGTGGCATTCTAGGATTGCTTTATGTTGTTATCATGTATTATGCATGTAGTATGTGGTTATTTTAATTTTTAAATTATTATAAGCATGCTTGGTTTTTGCCGGTTATGGTTCCATAGAATTTAGAAAATTGTATGTAGGAATTTTTTTATGTAACCATGGGAGCAGTTTATTATCACCGTAATTTACCCATGGATTTTAATTTTTTGTCTCTTAGAATTATTATGATTAGAATTTTTGTACATCGGAAACGGTTTAGGAAATTTTATATAATTATTCTTGGAGGAGATTAAAGTTTGAAGACCGTAATTTATTTTTCCCAAAAGTTAAATTTAATTTAAAGATTGAAATTTTGTTAGTGTGGAAAATTCTAATTTAATTAGGATTCAAATTAATTTTTGGAGATCCTAATGGGTAAATTGGAATAAGGCGCAAAAATCGAGGACATAACACTCGAGTTAGGCCACCAACCTTGGTGAGGCTGTAGCCCTTACCCTCAAGCAGGATGGATTTACGGTAGCCCCTGCCCAAGGCTGCACCACCCATGGCCGTAGGCTCTGCCTGCAGCCGAGGGTGGCTGTGGGCCCCCTAGGGGCTAACCGAGCCCCTGGGCTGCAGCCCATGGCTGCAAGCATCCCCTGCAGCCTGGCGGGCTGCAGCGTCCACCTGGGCGCCTGCAGCCTGGGCCTGCAGCAGCACTCGGGCATGCGGCCTGGGCGGCCGTGGGCTACCAACCTCCTCGGGGGCCGGGGGCCGGGGGCTGGGGCCTGCCCACGGCGGCTACCGGCCTCCGGCGGCCGTGGTGCTGATGGATCGAAAATAAAAAATTTTGATTTTTAAATTTGAGATTTAATTTTTTAAATCATGTTTAAAAATATGTAATTAAAAATTTTAAAATTTTGAAATTACATGTTATTACACATGATATTTAAAATTGTTTAAAATTTGAATTTGAAATTTAAATTTGAAATTCAAATTTGAAATTTGAATTTGAAATTTAAATTTTGGGATTTAAATTTTAAATGATTCTTAGGATGAGAAATAAATGGAGAGGCTACATAAAGATGGATACAGGAAGACGGAACAAAATTCAAGACCCAAAGAATGCTTTGGATGGAATTTTATAATCTTTATTTTCTTTGTTCTAGGATGGAACCATGGCTCAGTTATTTTGTCAATTTTCTGTGATATGTCATGGATGTATAAATATGTATTGATGGATGTTTTGTATGCATATTTGATAACATGTCATATAGGATAGGTGAATGCCGCTCAGACTATATTGATCATACATGTTTGTCCAAACTTGCATGTTTTTCAAAATATTGAGTGGGAGAGAGTTTCAAACAAAACCCACGGCCTCTATTATTGATCCATATGTGAAAGCATGGTAACGCCTCATGTCAGTTCTGCCCTGACCACACCCCTCGGTAGGTGTTTAGTGCCACCGGTATACTAGGTTGGATCTCCTTTATGGAAAACGTGTTCGGGCACGATCCTATTCATGACCACCCCTCGATGGCTTGGTAGGACGTGGATCGGGCTATGTAAACAATGGTTATACACTCAAGACTTGCTCAGTTTTTAACCTTCCCTAGAAGCTCTATTAACTAAACTGGCGGCCAAAATAAGAGTTATTAATATATGTCTTAACCTTGTAGGATTTAAGGCAACATATATTAATTGGATGGGGTCCATATTCTGGCTATTTGTCTCATGACCACCCCTTGGTGGCTCGGGGCAATAGGTGCTGAGAATTACCATTGCAATGCTATATGCTTTTCCCAAGTTGCATGTAGGAACATACTTATATGTTTTATTTGCTAAATTATCTGTATATTTGCTTGGGCTTTGTAATGATGCTAGTATAATTTTATTTTAGCTCAAAAATATCACCAACACCCTTCATTTCAATACTTACTGAAAATAAGTTGAATGACGATAATTACAAAGACTGGAAAAGAAATCTACTGATAGTTCTCAGTTGCGAGAGACACAAGTTCGTGCTGGATGAACCATACCCACCTAGGCCCAAACCTAACACACCGCTTGAGGAGGTCCCGGTTGCTTATACTCATTGGAGAGAATCCAATGAGATAGCTCGGTGCTACATTCTTGCTAGCATGACGAGTGCTTTACAGAAGCAGCATAAGACTTATCAAGTTGCTAGGGAGATCATGGAAAATCTAGAAGACATGTTCAAAGGCCAAGAAAAATTGGCTCAACAGTCTGCAATTACCAGCATTATGAACTCTAAGCAAAAGGCAGGTACTCTGGTAAAGGACCATATGATCACTCTAATGGGATTCTTTGCTGAAGCTGCCGAGAATGGTGCTGAGTTGGACTACAACACCCAGATCGAGATGGTGTTCAAAACTCAGTCAAAAGATTTTGTGGGGTTTAAGGCCGCATATAATTTGGCGACAAGGGAGTTAAGACTCATCGAGTTTATGAAGCAACTCCAAGCTTATGTGCAGATGATCAGGGATGGGGATGCAGTCCAACCAAAAGGAAAGGCCAATTTGGCAGAATCTTCCAAACCCTCACAAAAGAGGAAGAGGCCAAATAAAAAGCAAGTGGCTTCCAGTTCTTCTAATCCTCCTGTCTCAGATGGGAAGAAGAACAACAACAACAAGAAGCCCAGGGACCCTAAAAAGTCAAAGTGCTTCCATTGTGGGAAGGTAGGTTATTTTAAGAAGGCTTGTCAGGAATTCCTAGCCGCCAAGGGCAAGGAAGGTAAGGAACTTCACTATTTAGAGACATGTTTGGTGGAAGAATCGAAAGACACTTAGGTCATTGATTCGGGTACCACTAATCATGTTTGTGTTTCTATGCAGGGGTTCGTGGAAACGAGAAGTCTACATGATAGGAGCCTCTCATTGCGGACCGAAGATGGTAGCTTTACGGTGGCTGAAGTAGTGGGAGATGTTTATCTTTACTTTGATGAATTTAGGTTTATATTATTGAAAGACTATTTTTATGTTCCTAATTTTAGGACGAACCTTATATCGATAGCTTGTTTAATAAAGGATTCTTATTCAATTTCTTTTAGTAAAAGAATTGATATTCATAAAAATAAGTCTTTTATCTGTTCTGGTTGGATGGATAGAAACCTATATTTAATCAAACCAAAGATGTACTCACTGCTTGATACTAAATTAATAAATAACTCTAAAATGTTGAAAGTTTCTCACTCTAACAAGGCGTATCTTTGGCATCTAAGACTTGGTCATATTAATCAGGATAGGATTCAAAGGTTGGTGAAAGACGGTCCTCTAGAATCTCTGGAGAAGGTATGTCTTCCTCAATGTGAGTCTTGTCTTGAGGGTAAAATGACTAAGAGGTATTTTGGAGCTAAGGGTACTAAGGCTCAAGAACTCTTAGAAATTGTGCACACTGATGTATATAGCCCCATGAATGTCACAGCACGAGGAAGGTTCGAGTATTATGTCTCCTTTATAGATGATTACTTGAGGTATGGATATGTGTACCTAATGCACTGCAAGAGCGAAACCTTTGATAAGTTCAAAGAGTATCGTGCGGAAGTGGAAAAGCAATTGGGTAAATATATAAATACACTTCGATCTGATCGAGGTGGCGAATATCTCTCCAATGAATTTCTAGGACATCTTGTAGAGAATGGGATATTATCCCAATTGACTGCACTTGGTACTCCACAACAGAATGGTGTAGCCGAAAGGAGAAACAGGACATTATTGGATATGGTACAGTCCATGATGAGTTATTCAATGCTGTCGTTATCATTTTGGGGGTATGCATTACAAATAGCATGCTATATTCTGAACCAGGTTCCAAGCAAGTTAATTCCCAGGACTCCGTATGAATTGTGGTGTGGCAGGAAACTCTCCCTTGGACATATGAGAATATGGGGCTGCCCGGCACATGTACTGGATGGGGATGCGAAGAAGTTGGAACCAAGATCAGAATTGTGCATGTTTGTAGGGTATCCGAAGGGAAATAAGGGAAGTCTATTCTATAACCCGAAGGAACAAAAAGTCATTGTTTCAACCCATGCGACATTCTTAGAGGAAAGTCACATGAATGACTTTAAGCCTCAAAATGATGCTAGAGGAGTTATTGGGTGAAAGAACTGCTCCACAGGTTTTGGTCTTGGATGCAAGTCTGATTTTCGGTGAAAATCCTGCAGATGGTCAACAATTTAGGGTGCCTCGTCTTAGTGGGAGGGTTTCAAAGAAGCCTAATTTCTTCGTGTATGATGCTAAGGTATACCAGGCCGAGGCTCATGAGCATGAGGATGATTCGGTCACTTATGATGAAGCTATAAATGATGTTGATTCTAAATCTTGGAAACAAGCTATAAACAATGAGATGGATTCTATGAAATCCAACTCTGTTTGGGAACTTGTAGATCTACCGGATGGGATAAAACCCATTGGATGCAAATGGGTCTACAAAGGAAAGAAGGATGCGGAAGGGAGAGTAGAAACTTTCAAAGCTAGACTGGTTGCAAAGGGGTATACGCAAAAGCCTGAAAACGATTACGATGAAACCTTTTCACCTATTGCGATGCTGAAGTCTATCCGTATTCTTCTGTCTGTTACTACGGCTCTTGATTACGAGATTTGGAAAATGGACGTCAAGATGGCATTCTTGAATGGCCATCTTGAAGAATGTATGTACATGATACAGCCCAAAGGGTTCGTGGCAAAAGGCCAAGAAAGAAAATTCTACAAGTCGCTTAGATCCATTTATGGATTAAAACAAGCATCCCGCTCATGGAACCAGAGATTTCTTCAATAATCAAGACATTTGCTTTTGAGTAGAACGTTGATAAACCCTATGTTTATAAACGTATTAAGGATGGTAAAGGGGTTTTTCTAGTACTCTATGTTGATGATATACTACTTATTGGGAATGATGTAGGGAATTTATCATCGGTCAAGTTTTGGCTACACCAATAGTTTGATATGAAGGACTTGGGAGAAGCTAATTATTTTCTAGGCATTCGTCTCTTTAGAGGTCAAAAGTACAAAATGATAGCATTATCATATGCCTCATACATAGATAAAATAATTGACAAATATGCAATGCAAGAGGCAAAGAAAGGTTCACAACCTTCCATTGCCGGTCTAACTCTTTCATTGGATAACTGTCCTAAGATATCAGAAGAAAGGGAGCGTATGAGTAAGGTCCCTTATGCATCCATTGTGGGTAGCCTTATGTACGCTATGCTTTGCACTCGCCCAGACATATGTTTTGCAGTAGGTATAGTGAGTCGATATCAAGCGAATCCTGGAACCAAGCACTGGCAAGCAGTAAAGCATATACTCAAGTATCTTAAAAGAACGAGGGATTATATGTTGGTGTATTCTGGATGGGACCTAACACTCATAGGATACACAGACTCAGACTTCCAAACTTGCAAGGATTCGAGGAAATCAACATCAAGATCGGTGTTCTTACTTAGACGTGGCACCATTGTGTGGAGGAGAGTGAAGCAAGGTTGCACAGCTGACTTTACGATGGAGGCTGAGTATGTGGCTACGGCTGAGGCATTTAAAGAAGCGATTTGGCTCCGCAAGTTCTTTTAAGTCCTTGAGGTCATTCCGAGTATTGACAAGCCTATCACACTTTACTGTGATAACACTGGGGCTATTGCCAACACAAGGGAATCTCGGCACCATAAGAGGACTAAGCACATAGATCGAAGATATCACATTATAAGAGGGCACGTGGAGACAGGACAAGTGGATGTATGTAAGATTGCGTTCGAGGACAACATTGCCGATCCCTTTACTAAGACTTTGGTGGCTAGACGCTTTGAAAGGCGTGTAGAGGGGATGAGGATGCGTAACATGGCACATCTACTGACTTAGCAAAAGTAGGAGATTGTTAGGAAATACCCTAAGCATGAGAGATATATTGATGTATTTATTTTGAACTGGATAATAAAATTATATATAGAGGTTTTTCGTTACATTATGATTGTCCTTATTCTATTTACATGTTAAAGTAAATGTAAGCAAATATGGCTCATTGACTGCTTTTATTAAAACTGTTAGAACGTTGCATGTAATGGACTTTTGAATGCACGAAGACAATGTTCAAAAGTAAGCGGTCTAAACTAAGGTCTGTAGTCTATGGGGTTAGACTGAGCATCTAACTCATGTTAAGACTATTATGTTGTCTAAAGCCATGGTGGGGACTGTTTGTCTTGACTGTTCGGAGCATAGACTCCCAAGTAGAGACATAGATATGTTGCTTGGTGGTGACATATTAGATCGGGACTAAAGCATGATTGATCTATGTAGTCCGCTATAAGTGGATCGATCTGCTTTTGATGTTCATTATGTAATAACCTTAATCCTGAGTAAATGAACTACTTCATAATATGACTTGTGTACTTTGATGTTCCAATGGCTAAAGCGTCTCAGAGGTAATAAGCTTAAAAACCTATTCGTTGGTTGCATGACTTGTATACGATGAAGGGTTCGTTTGCAGATAACGGAATCATAGCTCTAAGGAGTTAAAGGTATCCTCTTAAAGGCATTATACTGGATGTAAAAATGGATAAGGTCTTGGGTCGTCTGTCGGGCAGATGACTTCTTATTCATACATGGTGAATAATCGTTTTCTTATTCGGTAGTATAATGGAACTTTAAGATGGCCTGATCAGTAGGATTAAACAGACTTTGACATTAGGCTGATCATAGATATCATATGAAGGTTTTGCATACATGACAAGGTCATTGGACATTAGCTTGTCACAGGCTTTCGTAATACAGTATATAATTGGGAGTTCAGTTTTAGGTTTATAGTGGTGTGACTCTGAAATTAGTGATCATATGATTGAGTTGTTCAGTACAGAATGATGATCATATGGATTCACAGGAGCTCGATTATATCTGTCCAATTGGTCCCTCTACTAGCTCCACATAATTCCTTAACGATTGGCAAATTGATTTGTGTATGCTTATTGGCTAGTTGATTATGCATGGATGGTGTTGACATCAGATTAGGATGGTGGACAAGATTCTCTCCGGTTGAATTCATATTTTGTTTTGGATAATAGAGTACACGATTATTTGAATTCCAAATAAAGTTACCATGATTTTATTTGAGATCGAATTAGAGTTGTAGAAAATTATCTATGAGAACAAAAATTTGAAATACAACTTTTTGTGGATTTTGAAATTTGAATTTTGAAATTTGAAATTTGAAATTTGAAATTTAAATTTTGAATTTGAAATTTGAATTTGAAATTTAAATTTTGAAATTCGAATTTGACATTTGAATTTGAAATTTGAATTTGAATTTTAAATTTGAATTTTGAATTTGAAGTTTGAATTTTGAAATTTGAACTTTGAAATTTGAAATTCAAATTTTGAATCACAATCCATATAGGATTTGAATTTTTTGTGGATTATTCATAAGGGAAAATTCGGTTTTGATTTGGATAAAGAAGAGGAAAATCTTGTGTGAATCCTACTTGAATTTTGAATCCTAATTCTAACAAAAGTGGCCAAAAATTTGTTGAGGAAAATCCTCCAAGATATTTTTGGTTTTTGTGTATAATTTTCAGGGAAAAATTCAAGTTTCAAGCCTAGTTGAATTTGGATTCTCTCCTCCCTAGATTGGCCAAAATTTTGAGGAAAATCTCAAGGGGATTTTTGGTTTTTTAATTGGATAAGGATGAGATAAAATTCAAGCTAGAAAATCCTATTTAGATTTTGATTCTCCTCACACTTTAATGGATGAATCTGGACAGGTTTATGGCCTTAGGAAATTCAGTTTTTGTTTATGAGTGAGGAGATAAAATTCAAGTAAAAATCTTGTTTGAATTTTAAAAGCAAAGATCCCAAAATGGCTGAAATCTTTTGATGGTTATTGGCCCTAGAAAATTCAGATTTTTGGTTGTGGAAAAGGGAGAAAATCTTCTCCTAATCCAATTCGAATTCAGAGGATCACCTCATGCAAGTCTATAAATAGAGGTCTTGTCATTCCAGTTCTTTTACACTACAGACTCTCAGGTGAGCAGGCTTATTGTTGCATACCTCACCGTGACAATAAGTTCTTTAGAGATCTGGGTGGTCGGAAGAAGACTAACAGTTCTAGCATACCGGTTGAGGAGCCAAGTACCTACACACTCTGCCATCCAGGAATTAGAGAATAGTAGAAAAGGCTAGTTGGTTGAAGCCCTCCCGTCATTCTCCTCCTTCATTTGGCGTCCTCTTGAGGTATGAGTTTTATTGTTGTTCATTTATTGTATGTGGCATCACGAGATATTTAACGATCTTGAAAAATTTTTATTGTTCCGCTGCGCTGCTCTGATGCGTTTTTACCGATTTTATTCCTACAACAGGGAGCTGAATAAGATCACAACAAAGAACAAGTATCCATTGCCATGGATCGACAATCTATTTTATCAGCTCCGAGGTGCTGCTGTATTCTTGAAGATTAACCTACATTCTAGGTACCACCAGTTGCGAATCAAGGATGAAGACGTGCCTAATACAGCTTTTCGAACACGACATGGACATTACAAGTTCCTCGTTATGTCATTCGAACTGACTAACACCCCAACGGCCTTCATGGACCTGATGAACTGGGTGTTCAAGGACTTCTTAGATAAGTTTGTCATTGTGTTCATCGATGACATATTTACATATTCTAAGATGAAGGAGGAACACGAGGAGCATTTGAGGGCCATCTTACGCAAACTAAAAGATCATCAGTTTTATGCTAAATTCTCCAAGTGTGAATTTTGACTGGAGAAGGTTCACTTTCTTGGCCACGTAGTCTCCGAGGAGGGAGTATCAGTAGATCCAGCAAAGGTGAACGTAGTTAGTGTATGGCCAACACCAAGAAATGTAATGAAAATCCACAGTTTCCTAGGATTAGCAGGATATTATCGGTGCTTCATCGAACGCTTTTCGAAGCTAGCCGCTCTATTCACAGCGCTAACCAAGAAGGAGAAGAAGTATAAGTGGACGGATAAGTATGAAAAGAGCTTACAGGAGTTGAAACGCAGACTCACAAGCGCTCTGATCCTAACCATACTGGATGCTAGATAGCGAAATTTTGTGATCTACAGTGACACATCCAAGATTGGACTAGGAGCCGTACTGATGCAAAATGGTAGAGTGATCGCATACTCTTCACAACAACTCAAGGACCATGAGAAGAATTACCCAACACACGACTTGAAGCTAGTAGCGGTCATTTTTATGCTTAAGATTTGGAGGCACTACTTATATGGTGTCAAATGTGAGATCTATACAAACCACCAGAGCCTCAAGTACATCTTCACGTAAAAGGAGCTTAATATGAGGCAATGGAGATAGTTGGAACTGGTAAAGGATTATGACTGTGAAATCCTATACCATCCCGTAAAAGCCAACAAGGTGGCAGATGCGCTAAGTAGAAAGTATTGTTCATCACTTATGGCTATCCATGCCTTGCCGAAAGCACTACAAAAGGAGCTACACAGCAGTGAGATCGAGATTTTAATGAGGAGGTTGTTTGAAATGACCCTCCAATCCACCCTCTTAGAGGAAATCAAGATCGGACAGGATCTCGATTCGTCTCTAAACAAGCTCAGGAATGAAGCTATAGAGGATCAAAGTTCAGAGCTCAGAGTCTCTAAGGATGGCATACTCTATTACAGGGATAAAGTGTGCATTCCAAAGGATAAGGAACTCAGGAAGCGGATCCTTTCATAGGCCCACGAAATGCCATACTCTGTACATCTAGGGGTGAACAAGATGTACAAGGATCTAAATAAGAGTTTTTGGTGGCCTAAAATAAAGAATGATGTCACCAAGTTCGTTACCAGATGCCTCACGTGTCAAAAGATTAAAGTGGAACTTCAATGGCCGGTAGGAGAACTACAAAAAATCGAGCTACCTGAGTAGAAATGGGAGCAGAAATGTATGTAACTCAGATAGTGAGACTGCACGAAGTACCAAAATATATAATCTCAAATCACGACGGACACTTCACCTCTAGGTTTTGGTAGAGCGTCCAAGCCTCATTAGGAACCAAATTGAAGTTTAGCATAGCTTTTCATCCTCAGACTGACGGTCAGTCTAAAAGGACCATTCAGACATTGGAGGATATGTTGAGAGCTTGTGTCCTAGACTACAAGGGAAACTGGGACCAGAAGCTACCTTTGATTAAGTTCTCATACAATAACAGCCACCACTCCTCGATTGGGATGGCCCCGTATGAGGCACTCTATGGAAGAAAATGCAGATCTCTAGTTCATTGGCATGAGACCAGAGAGAAACAGCTTACCAGCACGGACTTCGTTAAGAATACAATAGCAGATATGAAGCTAATATGAGAGAGATTGGATACGACACATAGTCGCCAGAAGAGCTATGCAGATAAACATCGTAGTCCCCTCGAGCTTCAAGAAGGAGACTCTATCTTTCTCAAGGTGGCACTGATGAAAGGGGTGATACACTTTGGGAAGAAAGGAAAGCTCAGTTGTAGATATATAGGACCCTTCGAGATTATCGAGAGAGTCGGAAAGGTAGCCTACATGTGACAACCGGGAAATTTCATCATTCTCCAGAAAATTAGTATATGGAATGTACACGATGAAATTCGTGTTCAAAATGTGAAATGCAGTGATTTTTATGTGTGTACGTGTGTATGTCATACACAGTATCAAGAAATTGGTCAAGATGACCATTTCTTGATATAAAATTGATATATTTAGATTCAGTATGCTCAATTTAGTCAATTGGGCATAAAATATAAATTTTGACTAGGAAACATGCAGTATCAAGAAATTGGCCAAGATGACATTTTCTTGATGTAAAACTGATATATTTAGAATCAGCATGCTCAAATTAATCATTTGAGCACAAAATGTAGATTTTTGTTAAGAGGTATGCAGTATCGGGATGAGAGTCAAGACGACCTTTTTCTCGCCTCGAAACTGATATATTTAGACTTAGGACGCCTAAATTAGTCAATCGGACACCTGACACGTTTTTTGAGATGGGATCACACAGATCCCGAAAACTGGTCGAGATGACCTCGAATGAAGTTGAAACTGATAAATTTGGATTCAACACGTCCAAATTAGTCAGTATAGCCTATTTGTATGGTCAAATTAGTTACTTGAGCACAAAGGTAATTTTTGACCAGGAATTCGCAGTACCGGAAACTGGTCAAGATGACTTTAGATGAAAATAAAACTGATATATTTGGGTTCAGCATGCTCAAATTAGTCAGGATAGCTCATGTTGAAATTTTGGACCAAAAAAAAAGTATAAAAAGGGGCGGGGAATTAGAAATTGCCAAACAGTCCTCCATATTTTTCCTTTCTCGCCTTTCCCCCACACCATCGGTGAACAGTAACCAACCACCGAAAACGGTGTTCGTTTTTGACACTGCTGGTCCCGTTGGAGATCTCTCGCTGAGCCGAGTCCAATGGTGTGCTGACGCGATGAAGCAGCTGCCAGAGCAAGCCGCACACGCCGCCTGAAGCCGCGGGTGGCTGAAAAATTCGAACCCCGATTTCTCCACCGTCTGACCTCCGATCAAGGTGATTCCGGTCCCAAAAGTTTTGTGGTGAAGAGGAGAACAAAACTCATAGCTCATTTCACCTCAATAACCACCGAATCACATCGCCTGAAGCTTCGTCATCGCCGCCGTGTCGCCGCCATTGAATCTCACTATTCCAGCTAAGTTAAGTGATGAGGTGGGTATCAAAATGCTCAGAATTTCATGTAGATGAAAAGCCCCAAGCTAAGTTTGGGTAAAAACGTCGGGAAAACAGAGATTGAAGCTTACTGCCACCGTCGTACTTTCGAGGGTCAATTTCCGGCCATAGGAGCTTCAATTGGTAAAATTGACATCACCAATGAGTTCCTCACGTCGAGATCTACATTTTGGTACCAAGCTTGGCCCAAACCGCCGTCGGTCAACAGTAGTCAACATCGGTCAACAGCGACCTGGACCCCAGAAATTGAAGAATGGCCAGTTGGCCTACTTTTGACGTTGCGGACACGTTCGGGGCGTCAGAATTGCAAGACGAAATTTCAAAAGCAAAGAACGGAGAAAAAAAGTTTGTGCACGTGAAACCGAACAGTTCATTTGATCGCCGATGGGATGATTTCGGTAGTGATTTCAGTCTCTCATTCCTAAATTTATGATTCGGAGTGATTATGTATTAATTATGTACTTTTACAAGTGAAATTGTAAGAAAAATGGACTATGTGTATGAAAAATAGTCAAATAAGAAAATGTGAAAAATGTAAAGATTTTTACATAAAAGTTGAATTTTACGTAAAAATATAGGCCTCTAGTATAGTACATGGTAGAATAGAATTAGGTTAGATGATTTCGAGGCGTTTCCTAAACGCTGGGAACCCAAAAATTAAGCGAAAATGCTGCCGAAATTTCAAAAACGGCACAAAGGGGTATTTTAGGAATCAAAGGGGCAAAATATAGTCAGGATGGAAACCCGAGCCCTTTCGGTGACTTAGGCCCGAAAAATAAAGGATTAACGACCGAGGGTTAGAATAGTGCCATCCGAGGGTCGGTGAATAGTGACCTGTGTATTTCGACAATTAAGGCTGAAAAAGCTCGAAAAGGCTTAAGAAAAATGAATTTATGACTTTTGGATTTAGAAAATCCCATTAAAACGTTAAAGTAAAGATTTTACGGCCCAAAGGCCTGTCAGGGGCAAAATGGTCATTTTGACCAAAAATTTCAGAAAGATCCAAAAAGGGTCATTAAGCCTTTAAGTTTATTGTTTTATGATTTATGGACTTAGAAAATCGAATTTAAGTATTTAAATGACAAGATTCATGATCAGGGCAAAGATACTATTCATGATAAATAGTATTATTTACGCTCAAAGTTACTATTCATGTCAAAATTACTATTCATCATAATTTTTGACAGGAGTTGACGGAAAAATTATAAATGGGATATTAGACCCCTAATTCATGATTGGGAAATGAAACGTAGAATTTTTACGTTTATTAAGCTTTATGTATGATTTAAGTAACGAAAATAACTGTAATTATTTCGGTTATAGGAATCCGATACAAACTTAATAAAGGGACGTCTACGGACTAAGGAAGCAAGAAAGGAGATACAAGTAAAAGTAACAGTAAGTTCAAACATTTAATTGACTGTAACATGAATAGACTATTATGTCTGAGTGTCATATGTGGTAAGCTTCAAATATTTCTATGTCTGCGACATGTATAGACTTTTATGTGTTATATGTTGCAAGTTTAAGCATTTAGTTGATTACAACATAAATTGACATGTTATATCTATGTTTACATGTTATATGAAAGTTATATGTGTGAGTGCTATATGCACCAAAGTGTGGCTAACAACTATTATGTTATGAACTATGTGTCATGTCTAAGTCCAATGTAAATTGACTTGACATGTATATGTCTACGTGTTATATGTAGTAAGTTCAGACATTTTATTGTCTATTACATGAAATTATGTAATATGTTTATATGTTATGTATGAAATGTAAAGTATATATGTAAGGTGTTATATGCACAAAGGTGCGTTTAATAAAATGCACATAATGAAAGAAAGATATGAGTAGTGTTCCAGACCAGGGAGACCATGATAATGCCCCCTAGTCGGAACCATATGAAAGACAGTAAGGAAAGACAAGAATTAGCAAAATAATAAGGCTGAAGGTTTAAACGTTGGATGTTTATGTGTTAGGTCTAAGTCAAACATGAATTGACTTTTATCTTTAAGTGTTATATACAATAAGTTCGGGTATTTAATTGTCTGCAATATGAACTTACTTGACATGTTTATGTGTTATATGTTTTATATGCGGCATGTAAGTTTAAATATTTCTTTGTCTGCAACATAAATGGACTAGTCATGTTTATGTGTTTTATGTCCAGTTTTAGTGCCAAGATACTATGATTTGAATGTTATAAAAGTCATGTTATGAACCATGCGTTACGTCTAAGTCGAATGTAAATTGACTTGACATGTTTATATTTGTGTGTTATATTTTATAAGTTCAGACATTTCTCTGTTTACAGTATGAATTTACTCAGTATGCTTAGGTGATAGAGATGATAGGAATTTAGTAGTCAGGTGCCATATGCACACTAACATAAGAGATAAACTCTTAAGAAAACTACAGTATAAACTACAGAACAATTTAAAGAGTTTCAGACTTAGGAGGCAGCGTAATTGCCACCGGTCAGGAACCACCAAAAACTCAATAATTAAATCAGTATTGTTGTACCAGCCTCTCACATAGGTGGAGGTTTTTTAGATTCAGTTATGATAGGACTCCAAACTGATGGTCGTACGTCCAGGGTTTGGAAGTTTGATGTATTCAGACTGTAGAGAATTGGCCAGTGGGTCGCTCCCTCGAGTCCCTCTCAGTTATGCGCGCACTATGGTACAACCAATTCAGGGACCCAATAACAGAATTCAGTATTAGATAAAGACATAAGATTTCAGAATTGTCATAATTGAGCATAAGACATACTAACACTACGAATACCAATGCAGTCAAAGTTACTGTCTACGGTTGACAGTATTGTTCATAGTCAGAGTTACTATTCATAATGAATAGTAATACAAAAGCAATGCATGTTATTTATTATGTTAATGATCCATGTTATGTTTGATGTTAAAGATATTTAAGCATACGTAAGTGTATTTATGATGCTTAAATATATTTACAAAGTTTTACGTATTTAAGTATAATATGTTAGTTTTTCTTCTCCTGAAAAATAGGTAACCAACCAGTTGTGATCCACATTTGAAAATCACGTCCTCAACGTTCATAATTGGTTGAGATTTTGTGGCCGTAGTTAGCACGTTGGAAACAGTTTATGATGGGAAAAACAGTATTAAATAACGGCAGTGCATCTCATTTGGTCCCTAAGCCAAACTTTCAATTTCTCTCAAACACCATTCATCGAGTGAGAGTTAAGGCTTAGAAGATCAAAACCGAGAGAGTTTTTCTAATGTTTGCTTAAGTTTTGCAATGAATTTTTGTTCTGAAACCGAACCATATCAATGACCGGAGGTAATATTCAGTCCATTCTTCCGCATTATGTTTGAATTAATTGTTTAATTCATTTGGTCGTTCTTACATTTGGTATCAGAGCATAAAATACCTCTGCCTTGATAGCATGATTGGTTTTTCGAATTTTTTCAGATTTTTTCTTCCATAACCGTTGTTAATGGTTTTTAATTTTGGATAATCCAATTTTGACGTTCAAACTTAACAATAATGTTATGGATCATTAGGAAATTGAATTTTAATCAATTTAGGCTTTTGAAACACTTAATTTGGTGTCTGGGAGGCCGAGAAACCGTCGGGTTTCATTTCGGGTCGAAACCGGGTCGAAAACGGGTCAACAGACTGGGCTGGAGGTTGAAGACGACCGGAAAAAACGACAAGTCGTTTTGTTGGCTGAGAAAAACGACACGTCGTTTTATGAGGTGAATGGCCGTTGTTATCTGGGAAAAATGACATGTCGTTTTTATTGAATTAAAACGACATGTCGTTTTTATTGAATTAAAACGACACGTCGTTTTGACGACTGGGAAATGCATTCAGATGTAAAAACGACATGTCGTTTTCAGAGCCCAAAATTGTTGTCGTTTCTTCCATTTTTTGTCGTTTTCTTCAAACGAATTTTTGTTGTCGTTTTCTTCCTTTTTTGTCATTTTGTTTAGGCTGGAGATGACGTCATAAATAAAATAAAAATTAAAAATTTTTTTTTTATTTTTGCCAAATTTTATTTTATTTTATTTTAAATTATTTATTTGTTAGTGCATGATTAATTTGTATAGTTTAATTTTGTATGTATAATTTATGTTGTTGTACATGCAATTTTAAATTAATTTATGCACATTTGGAGAATAATTTCTTAAAGTTCTTTGTGAATTTATTTTTGGTATTTATGTGCTTATATTATTGTTAGTTTTAATTCAATTTATTTGTATGTATAAATTATTGTTCTTTTATACATGCAATATTGTGATAAATAATATGAGTACATTTATAATCAATTTAGTATTTATATTGCTTAAGGTTTCATGCAATAATATAACTTGTTAATGTTAAGTGATTTATATGATTTTGTTTAATTAAAGAGTAGCCACAGCATCCTTAATTAATTGAAATTATTATTTAAGGAGTTGAAATCATATCATAAAATTAGTTGTAATTAATTGTATATGATATGATAAAATTTATCCCACAAGAAATTTTGTTATATTATGTGTAATTAATTAGAATAAAATATCAAAATTATATTTCTTAATCTACCCACAGGAATTAAGAGAAGGAACATAATTTTGATAATTTTATTATTCAGTTGAGATGAATCTAATAGAATAGGACTTTAGGCCACAGGCAAGTTTCTTGTCACTAGATTCATGTCTTAATGTATGTTTTGCATTGGTGGAACATAATTTGTAATTATTTAAGTCTCAAAATTGTGAATTAAGCATGTATGTTGGTTTTTGCAGCATCACAACCTACAGCTATTACTGATATAAAATGTGAAATTCCCAAACTAAATGGCGATAATTATCTGATTTGGAAGGAGAGAGTTCTCCTTCATTTGGAGTGTATGGATATTGATTATGCTATTCGGAAAGACGAATCACCTGGCATTATAGAAACTAGCCAGCCAGATGCAGTTGATCTTTATGAAAAATGGGAACGTTCTAATCGCCTTTGTGTGACGTTCACTAAGACAAAGATCTCTGTGAATATTCGTGGTTCAGTTGAAAAGTATAACAAAGTCCAGCCATTGCTTTAGGCCATTGATGAACAATTCAAGTCTTCTGACAAGGCACTTGCAAGCACCTTGATACTGAAATTTTCATCACTTAAGCTTACTGGCATTAAAGAAGTGTGAGAGCACATAATGCAGATGAGAGACATAGCGGCTCAACTTAAGACACTTGAGGTTGACATGTCAGAGACCTTCCTGGTGTACTATATACTAAACACCTTACCACAGTAATATGGGCCCTTCAAAATATCTTACAACACACATAAAGATAAGTGGTCTATCAATGAGTTGATGGCCATGTGTGTTCAGGAAGAATGGAGGCTGATTATGGAGGTGGGTGAAAATGTGCATTTGACGACCCAGGACAGGAACAACAACCAGGCTAAGAAGAAAAAGGGGAAGGCATTGAAAGCTGTTCCTACTGTGGAATTCAAGAAGGAATCCAAGTGTTTCTTTTGTAAAAAGAAAGGACACCTAAAGAAGGATTGCTCAAAATTTAAGGCCTTGCTTGAAAAGAAAGGTAAATCAATCTCGCTTGTCTGCTTTGAATCTAATATGGTTGATATTAATTATAACACATGGTGGATTGATTCTGGTTCTACAATCCATGTTTCGAATACCTTGTAGGGTATGCGAAACCTAAGGAGGCTAATGGGAAGTGAGCAAAGCATTTTTTCAGGCAATAAAATGGGCTCACATGTGGAGGCCGTTGGAACATGCAAATTAATTTTAAGTAGTGGCTATAGTTCAAGTTTGGAAAACACTGTTTATGTTCCAAGTTTTTCGAAGAATTTGATTTCAGTTTCGAGACTTGTACCTTTGGGATATTCCTTTAATTTTTTGCAGACATCTTTTAGTTTATTCTATAAATCTACTCTTGTTGGCAATGGTATTTTATGCAATGGTCTTTTTTCTATTAATTTGCGAAATAATGCCACTAATGATGCTATGCATGCTCATGTTGGTTCTAAATGATGTGTTATAAATGAGGATTCTTCTATGTTGTGGCATCGGAGATTGGGACATATCTCTAAGGATAAGATCAAAAGATTAGTAAATGAAGGAATACTTAGTACTCTGGACTTTGCTGATTTTGAGATCTGTGTAGACTGCATTAAGGGAAAGCAGACCAAGATATCCAAAAAGGGTGCGCACAGAAGTTCCGAATTATTAGAAATCATCCATTCAGATATTTGTTGTCCGGACATGGACATACAAAATGGTCCAAAATACTTCGTCTCCTTTATTGATGACTTCTCACGTTACATGTATGTCTACTTGCTTCATAATAAGAACGAAGCATTAGATGCCTTTAAAGTTTTCAAGGTCGAAGTAGAAAGACAATGTGAAAAACAAATTAAAATTGTGAGAATTGATAGAGGAGGAGAATACTACGGTAGATACACTGAGGATGGACAAGCTCCTGGTCCATTTGCTAAGTTTCTTCAAGAGGAAGGAATAGTTACTCAATACACCAATCTCGGATCTCCTAGTGAGAATGGTGTGGCTGAAAGAAGAAACCGAACCTTGATGGAGATAGTGAGGAGTATGCGTGGCAATGCCAAACTCCCTGTGTCATTATGGACTGAAGCTTTTAAAACGGCTGTGTATATATTAAACCGAGTTTCAACCAAGGTTGTCCCTAAGACGCCATTTGAATTATGGAAAGGTTGGAAATTGAGTTTGCGACATGTACGTGTTTGGGGATGCCCTTTTGAAGTTAGAGTGTATAATCCACAAGAGAAGAAACTAGACCCAAGGACTATTAGTGGCTATTTTATTGGATATGCCGAAAGATCCAAGGGATACAGATTCTATTGTCCATCGCACAGCACTAGGATTGTGGAATCAAGAAATGCAAAATTTCTTGAGAATGACATGATTAGTGGGAGTGATCGTTTTCAGGACAACGTTCTTGATAAGGATCATACTAGTAATCAACCTTCCACATCAAGAGATCAAATGATTGTCATTGCTGATACCCCTGAAGTTCGAACGGGTATTGAACAACCAGTTATTGAGATTCCACATATTGTTGATATTGATCTAATAGATCAAGTTGTTCAGGAAATTCCAGAAGTGGATGAACAACCAATTGTTCAGGAAGTACCACAAATGGATGAACAACCAGTTGATCAACACGATCTTCGAGAGAGTGTTGACACAACATTAAGAAGATCTACCAGAACAAGAAAGTCAGCAATACCTAGTGATTACATTGTGTATCTACAAGAATCAGACTTTAATGTTGGAGCCGAAAATGATCCTGAAACATTTTCACAAGGCATGAGTTCTAATGAATCAAACTTATGGTACGATGCTATGAAAGACGAGATGAATTCCATGTCATCAAACGGGATATGGGACCTTGTTGAGTTGCCTAAGGGTGCAAAGGCCATTGGATGTAAATGGGTCTTTAAGTCTAAAAAGGACTCATTAGGCAACATTGAAAGATACAAGGGTAGACTCGTTGCTAAGGGATTCACTCAGAAGGAAGGGATCGATTATAAAGAGACTTTTTCTCCTGTATCTAAGAAAGATTCTCTTCGTATTATCATGGCATTGGTTGCAAATTTTGACTTAGAGTTGCAACAAATGGATGTGAAAACAGTGTTTCTCAATGGAGAACTAGAGGAAGAGGTTTACATGAAACAACCAGAAGGTTTTTCCTCTAATGGCCATGAGCATTTGGTCTGCAAGCTTAAGAAATCTATATATGGATTGAAACAGACCTCACGTCAGTGGTATTTAAAATTCCATAATGTTATCTCTTCATTTGGATTTGTAGAGAACATTGTGGATCAATGTATATACCAGAAGGTTAGTGGGAGCAGAATCTGTTTCCTTATTCTATATGCAGATGATATTTTACTTGCAAGCAACGACAAGGGTATGCTATATGAGGTGAAACAATTTCTCTCTAACAACTTTGACATGAAAGATATGGGTGATGCATCTTATGTCATTGGAATTAAGATACATCGAGATAGGATACATGGTATTCTAGGTATGTCTCAGGAGACCTATATTAACAAGGTTTTAGAGAGGTTCCGAATGAAGGATTGTTAACCAAGTGTGGCTCCTCTTGTGAAGGGTGACAAGTTCAATTTGGATCAGTGCCCGAAAAATGAACTTGAGCGGGAACAAATGAAAAACATTCCTTATGCTTCGGCCGTTGGAAGCTTGATGTATGCTCAGGTTTGCACTAGACTTGACATTGCATTTGCTGTTGGAATGTTGGGTAGATATCAGAGTAACCCAGGTATAGAACACTGGAGAGCTGCAAATAAGGTAATGAGATACCGTTAAGGGACCAAAGACTACATGCTAATGTACAGACGAACTGATAATTTGGAAGTCATTGGCTACTCAGATTCAGACTACACTGGCTGCATTGATTCATGAAAATCAACTTCAGGATACATTTTCATGCTAGCCGGTGGAGCTATATCTTGGAGAAGTGCAAAACAGACATTGAATGCTACTTCCACTATGGAGGCCGAGTTCGTATCTTGTTTTGAGGCTACTTCAAATGGTGTATGGATTAAGAGTTTCGTTTCTAGGCTTAGAATTATGGATTCTGTTTCTAGGCCAATGAAGATATATTGTGATAATTGTAGGAAAATAAATCGGTAAAAATGTATCAGAGTGGCACAGCAGAACAATAAAAATTTTTAGATCGTTAAATATCTCATGATGCCATATACAATAAACCAACAACAATTAAAACTCATACCTCAAGGATGCCAATCTTGCAGGAGGAGAATGACTGGAGGGCTTCAACCAACTAGCCTACTCTACTATTCTCCAGTTCCCGAATGGCTGAGTGTGTGGGCACTCTGAACCTCGATCGGTATGCTAGTACTGCTAGTCTTCTTTCGACCACCCAGATCTCTAAAGAACTTATTGTCACGATGAGCTGTGCAATAATAAGCCTGCTCACCTGAGAGTCTGTGGTCTTAGAGAACTGGAGTGGCAGGACCTCTATTTATAGACCTACATGAGGTGATTCTCTGAATTCGAATTGGACTAGGAAAAGATATTCTCCCTTATTCACAACCATAAAATCCGAATTTTTCATGGGAAAATCCCAACAATAAAATTCGGCCATTTAGGATAAATCCAATCCAAATCTAAACAAGATTTTAACTAGAATTTTATCTCCCTTTTTCAACGAAAAAATCCGAAAAATCTAAGGAGAAAATCTCCTAAAAAAATTCGGCCACTTTTGGATAAGGGAGAATCAAAATTCCACTAGGATTTTCAAGCTTGAATCTTATCTCATCCTTATCCAAAATAACCAAATTTTCCTAAGGAGATATGCTCCAAAATTTCGGCCACTTTCTGGGGAGGAGAGAATCCAAATTCAACTGGGATTGAAACTTGAATTTTTCCTTTGAACCTTATCCACAAAAACCAAAAATCCATTGAGGATAATCCTCAAAATTTCGTCCATCATTAGTTAGGATTTGGATTCAAAATTCAAGTAGGATTCTAACAAGATTATCCTCTCCATATCCAACTCAAATTCGAATTTCAAACCTTGTGGATTTACCACAACAAATTCGAATCCCACTTGGACTGTGATTCAAAATTTGAATTTCAAATTTCAAATTCGAATTTCAAATTCAAATTTCAAATTTCAAATTTCAAATTTAAATTTCAAATTCAAATTTCAAATTCGAATTTCAAATTCAAATTTCAAATTCAAATTTCAAATTTCAAATTTCAAAATTCAAAATTCAAATTTCAAAATTCAAATTTCAAAATCCACAAAACAGTTGTGTTTCAAATTCTTTTTCTCATGGATAATTTTCTACAACTCCAATCCAATCTCAAATAAAATCATGGCAACTTTATTTGGAGTTCGAATAATTGTGTACTCTATTATTCAAAACAAAATCTGAATCCAACCGGAGAGAATCTTGTCTACCATCCTAATCCTATGTCATCACCATCCATGCATAATAAACTAGCCAATAGCATACACAAATCAATATGCCAAACGTTAAGGAATTATGTGGAGCTTGTAGAGGGACTAATTGGACATATATAATCGGGCTCCTGCAATTCCAGATGATCATCATTCTTTACCGAACAACTCAATCATATGATCACTAATTTCAGAGTCACACCACTATAAACCTGAAACTGAACTCCCAATTATATACCGTATTACATAAGCCTGTGACGAGCTACTATCCAATGACCTTGTCATATATGCAAGACCCTCATATGACATCCATGATCAGCCTTAGGCTAAAGTCCGTTTAATCCTACTGATCAGGCTATCTTAAAGTTCCATTATACTACCGAATTAAGAAAATGAATATTCACCATATGTGAATAAGAAGTCATCTGCCCAGCAGACGACCCAAGGCCTTGTCCATTTTCACATTCAGTATAATGCCTTTAAGAGGATACCCTTAACTCCTTATTAGAGCTATGATTCCGATATCTATAAACGAACCCTTCATCGTATACAAGTCATGCACCGAACGAACTGGTCTATAAGCTTACTACCTCTGAGATGTTTTAGCCATTGGAACATCAAAGTACATAAGTCATATACATGAAGTAGTTCATTTACTCAAGATTAAGGTTACTGCACAATGAACGTCAAAAGCAGATTGATCCACTCATAGCGGACTACGTAGATCAATCACGCTTTAGTCCTGGTCTAATATGTCACCACAAAGCAACATATCTATGTCTCTACTTGGGAGTCTATGCTCCAGACAGTCAAGACAAACTATCCCCACCATGGCTTTAGACAACATAATAGTCTTAACATGAGTTAGATGCTCGGTCTAACCTCATAGACTATAGACCTTAGTTTAGACCGCTTACTTTAGAACATTATCTTCTCGCATACAAAAAGTCCATTGCATGCAACGTTCTAACAGTTTTAACACAAGCAGTCAGTGAGCCATATTTGCTTACATTTACTTTAACATGTAAATAGTATAAGGACAAACAGCAATGTAATGAATAACCTCTATATATAATTTTATTATCCAGTTCAAAATGAATACATCAAAATGTCTCTAATATTTAGGGCATTTCCTAACAATAATTCAGCTGCTGTCTTCATGGCTAAGAACAATAAAAGTGGTAGTCAATCCAAACACATCGACATCAAGTATCTAGCCATAAGAGAGTGTGTCAAGGATAAATCAGTCATCATTGAGCATATTAGCACTGATTTAATGATTGACGATCCTTTGACTAAAGGTATGCCACCATTGAAATTCAAGGATCATGTAGATAGAATGGGACTTGGTTCCTCAATGTAATTTTCATTGTAAGAATGATGTTATTAAAGAAACTCTGATTATGATGTTTTCTCATATATGGTTGTGTACACATAATTTATATATATTTGATGTTGATGAGAAAAATTATTAAGTTCTGGACCAAGAATAAACATAGGGTTTATTCATAAAGTTGTATGGGCCATTGTTGAGAAACATAAGACATTGTGATACATGGAAGATAATACTCGCATGTAGAGGACCTATTGCCATGATTCATGTGTTTTGTTTCTTGATGTCATGAGTAATCATACATGTGGATCAAGTGGGAGAATGTTAGTTTTTCTTCTCCTGAAAAATAGGTAACCAACCGGTTGTGATCCACGTTTGAAAATCACGTCCTCAACGTTCAGAATTGGTTGAGATTTTTGTGGCCGCAGTTAGCACGTTGGAAACGGCTTATGATGGGAAAAACCGTATTAAATAACGGCAGTGCATCTCATTTGGTCCCTAAGCCAAACTTTCAATTTCTCTCAAACACCATTCATTGAGTGAGAGTTAAGGCTTAGAAGATCAAAACCGAGAGAGTTTTTCTAACGTTTGCTTAAGTTTTGTAGTGAATTTTCGTTCCGAAACCGAACCGTATCAATGGCCAGAGGTAATATTCAGTCCTTTCTTCCGCATTATGTTTGAATTAATTGTTTAATTCATTTGGTCGTTCTTACATAATAAGTATATTCATGATGTTATACGTGAAAGTATTTTCACAATAAAAAGTGTGTCAAGTATGTTTTATTCATGATGTTAAGCTTATGTTCAATATGCTAAGTTTAAATTATTACAATGATAAGTATGAAATTCTATTCAGTTATTATAGGGCTCCCAATTGGTAATATGTCCCGGATTTGGAAGTTTAATGTTAAGTAAATCGTAGAGGATAGCACAAAAGTATGTTTAAGATATTAAGTATGTTTAGAGCATGTTAAGAATGCAAGTACATTCAGGATATTAAGTAGGTTTAAAGCATGTTAAGTATGAAAGTGTAGTCACGGTGTGCAATATGTCAAGTATGGTTATGATACAAAGTATGTATAAGTATGTTTTAAATATTATATACGTTAAGTATAAAATCTAAAGTAATGTATGATATATGTTGTGTTAATATTTTGATGTCATAATTGGTATCATATATGTTCTGTCAGAGGTGGTATGAATGATGTTAAATACGTTTAAGTATTAATGTTAAGCAAACATAACGTTATAAAGTTACTATTTATAGTGAATAGTACTATTCATGGTAATAAATAAGTATAACATGACTAACGTTCGTGTTAAAAATATGATATGTTATAACTATTACGCATAAGTTAATAAACATAAGTTAATCATATTAGGTTAAGTATGCTCTATATGATGATACATATGCATGATATATTTAAATATGAATGTCTAAGTAATAAACGATACGTGTATGTAATATTTGTATGTATGAAAGTATGTTTATGACGTTAAGGATATTTAAATATATGTAAGTATAATTTACGACGCTTAAGTACATTTACGATGTTTTATGTATTTCAGCGTGACAAGTATAATTATTATGTTAAATGTGAAAGTATTTTCATGATAATAAGTATGATATATATGTTATGTTTATGATATGTAGCATACGATGTGTAAACATACGTTTAAGTATGTAATGTTTCCAATATGTTATGTTTACAAAGTTTAGCATAAGTTAAGTATGCTATGTGTATGAGGTTTAAGTATACATAAGTATGACTACGATGGTTCAAGTATGTTAACTTGGAAAGTATGTTCACGAGACTCAAGTATGAAAGTATGTATATGAGATTAAAGCATGATAAATACAAAAATATGTTTATGATGTTAAGTACGTATAAAGTACATTAAGTATGTTTATGATACTAAGTGTGAAAGTAGGATTATGATGTAAAGTGTGTTCAGATATGTACAAGTATGTTCATAAGGTTATGTTTGATAAGTATGAATGTTAAGTAGTATACGGTATATGATATGCAATGTTTCGTGGCTACAGTAGGTATCAGAATTACCTTGTATTATATGGTATGAATTGCTATATGTCATTAATGTATGTTTGAACTTACTGAGCCTATCACTCACAAGTTTGTTTATGTTGCAGGTAAGCATCCTGCATGACGACAAGACAAGTGATGGATGACGAACGAGATCTGCATGTGCCAATGGACTGGGCGAGGGTTATGGTACTACTAAGAGTCTTCCGCTGAGCTGTTTAAAAGAGTAATGAAAATAATCTTAAAATGATGTTTTATGATGTATATCAAGTTACGATAATGTATTTACTTTAGTAAATATTTTACCACGATACGATTTGCAAGTTTAAAGTTTTAAAAAAAGAAAAAAAAATTATCCCCAATTTTCACGTTCAAGTAGGAGTTTAAAATAAGCATGTTAAACGAAGTAGGTTAAAAGTAAGATACCAGTCATCATATGTGGTATCAGTATAAGTTAAAAGCAAGTTAAAAGTAAGTTACCGACGACCCAAGTGGTTACATTCTATCGCAGTTGGCGACAATAGCTGACTGTAATAGTACTGTTTAACCCTACGTAGGGCGGGATGTCACACTACAGATTAGCACTCCCTCCTGAATTAGCTTCAGTACATAATGTTTTCCATGTCTCGATGCTGAAGAAGTATGTGCCAGATAGCTCCTACGTTTTAAGCCAAGAGCCGGTTGAAGTCCATGTCTGTCTGACGTACGAGGAGAAACCCATGTGGGTCTTAGACAAAGAAGATAAAGTACTTAGGAGTAAGGTTATATGACTTGTACAAGTATTGTGGCGGAACCATAATATAGAGGAAGCCATGTGGGAATGGGAAGAAGATATGAGAAGAGACTTCCTGGATTTGTTCTAATTTTTTAGGATGAAAATTTTGTAAGGGGGGTAGGTTGTAAGGACCGCCCTGTTCATTTAACCTAATTTCCATATAATGAGAAATTGAGGAATAATTCGATGTTTTTTAGTACAAATTTGATTTACACGGTTAGGTACACGACCGTGTAAATGGCCGTGTACCACTCGAGTAAATGAATGTGTTTTAAAGACATGGCCGTGTTGAGAAATCTCAACTAGTACACACCTATGTTGCCTTATACACGCCCGTGTAAAAACCTGTGTAGAAGGCCGTGTATTGGATAGAAAGACTCTGTAAGGACTCTCATGATTCATGAAACCTAATTACTATGTAATGAGTAATTAAGTTGAAAAATACAGTATATATTCCAATTGAATAGATTAAACGGGTACAGTAACGTTAAATTACTATTCATATAGTGAAAGGTGTAATCGATAGTGAAATCGATCCACCCTATTATGTGTATAAGTGTATAAGATGTGCAGTGTCAAGAAACTGGTTCAGACAACCACTTATTGACACAGGACTGGTAAGTAAGTCATCAGTATGCTCAGACTGGTTATCTGAGCATAGTAGTGATAGTAACCCTAGCATGTGTACACTACCGAGAAAATAGTCCAAATGACCTTTTCTCGCCAAGAGACTAACAAAATCAGAGTCAGAACACTCAGACTAGTCATTTAAGCCGAAGACAGTGAATAGCGAATAGTAGAAATGCAGTATCAGGTTAATGGACAAGACGGCCCTAATCTGGCATAAAACTGATGTATTAATAGTCAGCAGGCTCAATTTAGCCAATTGAGTGTAAAACTAGAATTTTTGTTTGAGAGATACACAGTATCGGGAAGAGGGTCAAGACGATCTTTTCTCGCCTTGAAACTGAAATATTTAGACTCAGAACGCCTAAATTAGTCAATCGCGCACTAGACACGTTTTTTGAGGCGGAGTCACACAGATCTCGAAAACTAGTTTAGATGACCTCAGATGAATGTAAAACTGATAAATTTGAAATCAGCACGTCCAAATTAGTCAGGAGAGCCTGTGTTTGAAATTTCATACGGGAACGCCTCGTTTTGCATGCGCAAGGATAACACAATGTAGACCGAACCACAGTATAGGAAATGAACAGTAAAATAGACTCAGAATGGGCTCTTAGGCAATACAACCCACCAGAAATTTACAGTATAAAAATTGGATTCAAAAAATCCAATTTTCAGGTGAAAACTAGAACACTACAGAGAAAAGACCAAACACCACTGTAGAGAATTAGATTGCAAAGAGAAGCCAACACAAATAAAATTCACCCTTAAAAGCCATGTCTCCCTAGCTGAAAAAGTAGCTATAATTGGCTGTAAGAGTTACCCAAAAGTGTGATTAAAATAATACAATAAGTATGATACCTTTTGAATAAAAAATTCAAGATTTCATCACATGGCCAACAACACATTTAAGGCCCTTGACCCTTCCTTCCATGCCCATAGCTCCTCAGTTTTTGAGTGTTGGAATTGCAGCAAATTTGTCCCCAAATTAGCATAAGATTGGCTTGATTAATTGAGCTTAAGGTTGGTTAATTTTACTTAGGTTTTGTCTATAAAAGGGTAAGCATGGCTTTAGGTTTTGTTCTTTCTTTTGCCACACCCCAAAGACACAAACTCTTTCCCTCTCTATCAGCCAAAAATCTAACCCCTCCCTTTATCCAAAACCCTCCTTTTGCAAGCCAAAAACCCAGCCAAAAGCTTATCAAAATTTAGCCCCCTTCACGTTTGAGTTAGGAGGTTTTCATCCAAGCCATTTTAAGTTCATTCAAGGGTAAGTTTCTAGAACCAATCTTGTGGTTTTTAGTTGTTATTTTGGGTTGATGTTAAGAGAAAATTTTTGGTGTCATTCTAGCACAAGCCGACCCCAATCCTTTTGGTTTACACGGCCATTTTTGTCACCCAAGCTTTGATTCAGTGTGCTTGGTTCATAGCACGTGAGGTAAAACCAAAAAACCCTCTTTTTATAGTTAGTTATTTTTAAGATTTTGATCAAGGAGTTTATGTGTATTTATTTGTGCAATGGGCTATAATAAGTTTATTTTAAGCCTTCAGCTTTTCATTTTTAAGTTTATGTGGTTGTGTGGTTATAGCTTAAATTTTATTGATGAATATGTATGTGTGTGGATGTTTAAGTGGCTGGACATAAATCTATCCCTAGATTTAGGCCACGGGTTTTGGCCATTTTGACCATGCTATAATCCAAATTTTGTAGGAAAATAAACCGGTAAAAACGTATCAGAGTGGCGCAGCGGAACAATAAAAATTTTTAGATCGTTAAATATCTCATGATGCCATATACAATAAATCAACAACAATTAAAACTCATACCTCAAGGATGCCAATCTTGCAGGAGGAGAATGACCGGAGGCTTCAACCAACTAGCCTTCTCTACTATTCTCCAATTCCCGAATGGCTGAGTGTGTGGGCACTCTGAACCTCGATCGGTATGCTAGCACTGCTAGTCTTCTTCCGACCACCCAGATCTCTAAAGAACTTTATTGTCACGATGAGCTGTGCAACAATAAGCCTGCTCACCTGAGAGTCTGTGGTCTGAGAGAACTGGAGTGGCAGGACCTCTATTTATAGACCTGCATGAGGTGATTCTCTGAATTTGAATTGGATTAGGAAAAGATATTTTCCCTTATCTAAAACCAAAAAATCTGAATTTTCCAAGGGAGAATCTCCACAATTAAATTCGGTTTTCTAGGATAAATCCAATCTAAATCTAAACAAGATTTTAACTAGAATTTTATCTCCCTTTTTCAACCAAAAAATCCGAAATCTTTAGGAGAAAATCTTCTCCAAATTTTCGGCCACTTTTAGGATAAGGAAGAATCAAAATTCCACTAGGATTTTTCAAGCTAAATCTCATCTCAACCTTATCCAAAAATAACCGAATTTCCTAGGATTAAGGCTCCAAAATTTCGGCCACTTTTAGGGAGTAGAGAGAATCCAAATTCAACTAGGATTGAAGCTTGAATTTACCCTTGAATCTCATCCACAAAATCCGAAATTTTCATGAGGATTTTCCTCAAAAATTTCGTCCCTTATTTGTTGGGATTTGGATTCAAAATTCAAGTAGGATTCTAACAAGATTATCCTCTCCAAATCCAACTCAAATTCGAATTTCAAACCTTGTGGATTTTCCACAACAAATTCGAATCCTACTTGGACTGTGATTTAAAATTTGAATTTCAAATTTCAAATTCAAATTTCAAATTCAAATTTCAAATTTCAAATTTCAAATTTCAAATTTAAATTTCAAATTCAAATTTCAAATTCGAATTTCAAATTCAAATTTCAAATTCAAATTTCAAATTCAAAATTCAAATTTCAAATTTTAAAATTCAAAATTCAAATTTCAAAATTCAAATTTCAAATTCCACAAAACGGTTGTATTTCATATTCTTGTTCTCATGGATAATTTTCTACAACTCCAATCCAATCTCAAATAAAATCATGGCAACTTAATTTGGAGTTCGAATAATTATGTACTCTATTATCCAAAACAAAATCTGAATCCAACCGGAGAGAATCTTGTCTACCATCCTAATCCTGTGTCATCACCACCCATGCATAATAAACTAGCCTATAGCATACACAAATCAATTTGCCAAACGTTAAGGAATTATGTGGAGCTAGTAGAGGGACTGATTGGACATATATAATCGGGCTCCCGTGATTCCATATGATCATCATTCTGTACCGAACAACTCAATCATATGATCACTAATTTCAGAGTCACACCATTATAAACCTGAAACTGAACTCCCAATTATATACCGTATTACGTAAGCCTGTGACGAGCTACCATCCAATGACCTTGTCATATATGCAAAACCCTCATATGATATCCATGATCAGCTTTAGGTCAAAGTCCGTTTAATCCTACTGATCAGGCTATCTTAAAGTTCCATTATACTACCGAATTAAGAAAATGTTTATTCACCATATGTGAATAAGAAGTCATCCGCCCAGCAGACGACCCAAGGCCTTGTCCATTTTCACATTCAGTATAATGCCTTTAAGAGGATACCTTTAACTCCTCAGAGCTATGATTCCGATATCTGTAAACAAACCCTTCATCGTATACAAGTCATGCACCCAACGAACCGGTCTATAAGCTTACTACCCCTGAGACGCTTTAGCCATTGGAACATCAAAGTACACAAGTCATATACATGAAGTAGTTCATTTACTTAGGATTAAGGTTATTGCACAATGAACGTCAAAAGCAGATTGATCCACTCATAGTGGACTACGTAGATCAATCACGCTTTAGTCCCGGTCTAATATGTCACCATCAAGCAACATATCCATGTCTCTACTTGGGAGTCCAGCTCCAGACAGTCAAGACAGACCGTCCCCTCTAAGGCTTTAGACAACATAATAGTCTTAACATGAGTTAGATGCTCGGTCTAACCCCATAGACTACAGACCATAGTTTAGACTGCTAACTTTAGAACATTGTCTTCTCGCATACAAAAGTCCATTGCATGCAACGTTCTAACAGTTTTAACACAAGCAGTCAGTGAGCCATATTTGCTTACATTTACTTTAACATGTAAATAAGACGAGGACAGATAGCAATGTAATGAATAACCTCTATATATAATTTTATTATCCAGTTCAAAATGAATACATCAAAAATGTCTCTAATACTTAGGGCATTTTCTAACAAATTTGGGATTTGGTAAAGCATAAAGTTTCAAGGAAATTTCGTTACGGTCATTTTTGCATCAATAGGTTTTGGCAAAAAAATGAATCTATGATAGGTTTTTTGAGTGGTTTTTTTTCGGTGTCCAAAACTGGGACTAAAAATCTAAGCACAGGAACAGTCTCGGGTTTTGTGAAAAATGACCTACTTAGAGTCCGAACGGGATCTCAGGCTCAACATGAAAGTTGTAGATCTCATCGATGCCTTTAAGAAAACTACATGTTTTTTAAAAATTTGGCCGTTTCGGGCCTCAAACAGAGCCATACTTAAAATAGCATAAAACTGGAAACTTTTCTAAAACTAGGCATAAGTAACTACAAGTTTAGTGAGTTTAGGAGTCGTTAGAGTTTGATTTGAGCTCCGAGATAAACACGAGAATTGTTCATCTCATCGAGGACGAAAAGTTTTATGTTCAACAAATTTACAAACTAAGTCGTTTCAAACACGTTTTTAAAACAGTTTTGGTAAATGGTTCAAAAACCACCTTTAAAATGTAATCACCAAAATGTGTTCAAACCTTTTTAAAATAAGAATATGGTTTTAATAAGATGCCCCCGTCTTCCAACGGGATGATAAGGGGTTTTAAAGCACCTAATTTTTCCAAGAATTTTATAAGGCAACTAAAACTATTTTGCAAAATAAACAAAATAGTAGCGGTAGCCCGGTAGGCTACCACATCAAACAAGCTTAATAACCTGGTAGGATACCGAGTCAACAATGCGCGAGGCAACCGGTCAGTTGACAGATCGGTCAACCAGTCAAGGACTGAGTTTGAGCGGTATAGTGAGGAACGATGATTAATTTTTCAAGTAGACAACTTAATCAAACACGATAGAAGTTAGATACCAAATTCCCAAAATAGAGCAATAAGGGACCGATGGGCCTCGGTACCATATCATGATACAAGTTATAGTCACTAATGGTAGTAGTGACCAAAAATCGACATTAATTAATTTATTAGGTAATAAATTAATTAGCCACGATTAAACAATCAAACTCACCAAAAGAGAGCAAGTTAGTACCGACGGCAATCAGTACCATATGTTAGTATTCGCTTTAGTCACTAACGGTATTAGTGATTCAGTAAAAGTATTAATGGAATCCGTATTGATGACAAGTAGTCACCTGTAATTTAACAAAGGTGAGAGTACAAGTTTGCTTGCAAACTAGGTAAGTATAACTCTGCCTACAACATAAGCAAAATGATTTTAAAGTATTGATTTTTACTGTATGTTAAGTAAGCAAACTATGCATAGTTGTTGAACAACATGTATAAGAGCATATAGTTTCATAATCGCATAGATTGATGAAAGAACAAGTTAGATGTCATACATCCCTATCGCGTAAGATTAGGGATAGCTTAGTAGAGCATATGGCCAGATTAGATAAACAAGTCAGAAATTAATAAGCGTGTCGTACCGGCCTTTTCCGTTGAAGAGGTTTTTTTCAAGTTAAAGTAAGATGAGCCTCCATTGACAACTCTTAAGTTAGTGATCACGGAAGTTTTCGATGATCAGCGCACACTCGGTACAGACACACAGGCCCTTAGCCAGGCATAGGAAAGAAAAAGAATATTGAAGCATAAATGAGCATAACCGGATCATGCATTGTTCATTATATGCATTAGTTATAGTTCACTATGCTTCCAATAGATATGCATTCAGTACACGATGTTTCTATTATGCATGTAGTATGAGATGTTCTGTATTCAATGATGTGTGATGTGCTGATATGTTGAATATTTTAGTGGTACTTGTTGGTACATGACATGCTTATATGGTTTTAAGTATGTACTATAATTTAAACATGTTTTGCAGATGACATGTTGTACTTTCTGGGCAATAAAGCTCACAGTGTGTTTTCATGCTGTAGCTAAGTGACCTATAGCTTAGAGCTCAATGAGCGATAAAGACGGTAGAGGCGGATGTGAGGGTGAGGTTATGGATACACCGTAAGTTTAACTTCAACATAGTAAATAGTATATTTTGAATAGTAATTAGTTAAAGAATTTTATAAGTATGTATGTATGACTGAACTCTTTATGATTTAGACTTTGTATTTTCGAAAGTAAACATACGTGAATAGTAAATACGTACGCATTCAAAAAAAAAAAACAACCTAAAATTATGGTATCTAATAAAGTAAGTTTAAGTAATAGTTTTTAAGCAAGATAAGTAACAGTAGTTTTAAGTGACGATCTGGGCCACTCAAGGCATGGGATGTCATAGAATGTCACAACCGAGAAATTTCATTGTTCTTGAAAAACATGTACATTGTATATATTGAGAAATTTATGATTATATGTGTGTGTAATTATGTGTCATATGGTATCAAGAAATTGGTCAAGATGACCTTCTCTTGATATAAAACTGATATATTTAGAATCAATATGCTCAAATTAGTCAACTGAGCATAAAAATTAACTTTTGAATAGAAAACACGCAGTTTCGAAAAACTGGTCGGGATGACCTCAGATAAATGTAAAACTGATATATTTTAGCTCAGCACACCCAAATTAGTCATGTTAGCACATGTGAAATTTTTTGTACAGAATAAGTATACTATTCATGTGCGGTGTCAACACAGTATATTGGCACAACACAAGACTGGAAAAAGGAAGTAGGTAGATGCAGAAGGGGCCCATTTAGGTAGTAAATAGAGGCTACAACTATTTTGAATACAGTTAGAATATTTACTCTGTCATTACGATACACAGACAAAAAAAAAAGAGTTTAAATAAAAAAAGAAATTTAGATTTTGAAGGCAACAATTTGCACACCCATACATCCACCCACACGCCCACCTCCCCTTCCATTTTCTCTCTCTCCCTTCCTCAACACCGTGTAATTCATGGCGTCCAACCACCAAGATGGCATTTGTTTTTGACACTGCCTAGCTCATTGGAAAGCTCTTGATGAGCTGAGTCCAACAGTGTGCCAAATTGATGGAAACGCTGCCAGAGGATGCCGCATGCACTGGACAATGTCACCGGAAAGCGCTTTTTTTTTTTTTTCTGACGGCATAACATTGCCATTGAACATCCGATTTAGGTGATTTCGGTTCCTATTGTTTCATGGTGATGAGGAGAACAAAATCCATGTCTTGTTCCACCTCAATGGCCACTGGATCATGCCGCCTAAGACTGTATCGTCACCGTCATGTCCTTACCATCAAAGTCACTATTTCGACGGAGATGATCGACACCACCTGACTCAAAAGGCTCTAAATGGAATGGGAAACAAAAGCCCCAAGTCAATTTCATGAAATAACCACGGGATAGCGGAGATCAGACCCTGCCACCGCCGTCCACTTTTAGAAGGTTGGTTCTCGGTGATTGGAGATTCAATTTGGTAAATTGACATCAGAAATGAGTTCCTCTCGCCGAGATCTATGAAATAGTGCCCATCTTTGCCCATGCTGCAGTGGTCAATGTCGGTCAACGGTGATCAATGCCGGTCAATGTTTGACTTGGTCGTCAAATTTTGAAGGATGGCCCTCTGGCCAATTTTCGACGTTCTAGACACGTTCGCGGCATCAGATTTGCAAAACAGAATTTCAAATGTGAAGAATGGTGATTTAAAGTTTGAGCGCTCGAGATCGAACGGCTCTTTTGATCACCGATTGGAGTCAACCTACCCATTGGACGTCGTTGAATGATTTCGGTTGCGATCTCAACCACTTTCGTTCCTTAATTTATTTATCAGAACGATTATATGTTATTTATGGGTTATTGACATGTGAATTGGTTAGGAAAAGAATGGATGAAAATGTCGTTAAAAATGATTAGGTTTTTATGGAAATTTTACACAAAACGTTTGTACTTTTACGTAAAATTAGGCCTCTGGTTAGTACGTGGCATGTACAATGGTTTTGAGGCATTACCTAAATGTTGAGAACCTAAAATTTAAGCTAAAATGCCATCGAAATTTTTAGAATGGCATGAAGGGCATTTTGGGAAATGAGGGGTAAAAATGTGGTTGAGGTGAAAACCCGAGACCCCTCGAGGAGTTAGGCTTGGGAACGAATGGACAGATGTTTTAAGGATTAGTAAAACGTTCATTTGAAGTCTGGAAATGTTAGAAAAAGAGGAAAAATGACCTAAGGTCAGAATAGTGCCACCCCAGGGTCGGGTGAAACATAAATAGTGAAGTTACAGTGATTAATGCTGCATAAACCTAATAAGGCCTTGGAAAGTTGATTTTATAATTTTTGAGCTTAGAAAATCCCGTTAAAACATTACAGTGAAAATGTTATGGTCCAAAGACCCATCAGGGGCAAAATGGTCATTTTGATCAAAAATTTCAGAAATTTTAAAAAAAGACCGTTGGGGCGTTAGAATGACTCAATTAAAATTCTAAAGGCCCAAATTAAGTTTTAAGCAGAAGAAACGAAGAAAAGTCTCACTAGGAACAAAATGGTCATTTTGTCAAAAGTTGGGGACGAAATGGTCATTTTTTCCAAAAGTTAGAAAAAGGGACGTTAAGAGTTGGAATAGTATCCTAAGGCCTTAATTAAGATTTAAAGACTAGAATCAAGTTTTAAGTTGAAGAAAAGTAAGAAAATCCCGTTAGGGACAAATTGGTCATTTTGGGCCAAAAATTTAGGAAATGACCAAAATGAACTGTTAGGGCTTTAAATGTGTTTCAAAGGCTCTAATTAAGATTTTAAAGGCCACAAGCAAGGTTTAGTAGAAAAATCCCGCTAATGGGTAAAATACTAATTTTGCCAAAAATTCGGGACACAACGGTCATTTTTCCAAAAGTTAGTAAAAAAGTGAAAAATAGGATTAATTAAGGTTTTAATGGCCAAAATCAAAATTTAAGTATAAGAAAAGTAAGAAAAGTCCACTAAGGACAAAACGGTCATTTTTAAAAAGATAGGGACAAAATAGTCATTTTGACAAAAGTTGACAGAGAAGTTAAAAATGAAATGTTAGATCCCTAAATTCATTATTAGGGACTCGGATTTAGAATTTTACATTTTTATGATGTTTTATGTATGAAATAAAGATTTAAAAAAATAACTGTTAATTATTCGGTTATAGGAACCCGATCTAGACACGACGAACAAACGTCTGCGGATCTAGAAAGTGAAAAGGGAAATACTAGCAAAGTATCTGTAAGTTCAGATATTTTCTTGTCTGCAACATGAATCGACTACTATGTCTATATGTTATATGTTGTAAGGTATGTCTGTTTAATGATAGGATGCCATGACATAAATGTTATGAAATGCTTATGAAAGAAATGTTTCAAGAAATGACAAGAAAAGTTTCTGGCTTTGCATATTATGGAAATTGTGTAATTGTAACATGACGTTTTAGCATGTTCACAAAGTCAGAAAGAATGACAAGTTAAAGTAATGAAAGATAAAAATAAAAAGATAATAAGACTGAAGCTTTAAACATTGGCATACCAGCCTCCAAAGTTGAGGTTTCATATTTATGGCTTCCAATCCGACGGGGTGCGTCCCGGGTGCGGAAGATTAAAATTCAAGTTACATCAAGGTACGAACATCAATGGGGCCCGCAAGTGAAACTAAAGTAAAGTAAAGAAAAGAAAAGAATAGTATGATATGAAAGAAAAAAAAAACAATGAAATGAAAGAACGAAAAAATAAATGAGCATAACATACACTAACACCATGTTTGATGATATATGCTATGTTCTACATTAAGTATGTTCATGATGTTAAGTATGTTAACGATGTTAAAGTATATTAAGTATAAAAGTATATTCATAATGTTAAGTATGTTCACGATGTCAAAGTATGTTAAGTATGAATTTTAAGTAATGTATGTTATATGTTATGTTAATACTCTGTACCATATGGTACGAGTATTTATAAGTCATGTATGAATGTTTGAACTTACTGAACAATTAGCTCACAAGTTTATTCATGTTGTAAGTAAGCAACTTGCATGCCAATAGACGAGTTGATGAATGATGGGTGGGATCTGCATGTGCTAAGGGACTGGATGAGAGTTATAGTTCTGCTACAAGTTTTCCACTGAGAAGTTTAAATAGAGTATTGAAATGATGATTTATGTACTTAAAAAGAGTATTGAAAAGAGAATTTAAATGAATGTTGAAATGATGTATTTATGATAATACAAATTTTCAAGTTTAGTTAAAAAAATAAATTTATTCCTTATTTTCACATTAAAATGAGCATGTTAAAGAAAGAAAGTATGTTAAAAGTAAGTTGCTGACGACCCATAAGGTGGTAGACTATCACAGTTAGCTTCAGAGCTTGACCGTGATAGTGCTGTTAGCCTCCACGTAGGGCGAGCTGTCACATTTAGTATCAAAGCAGGTTGACCATATACCTCATGGCACGATGCACATCATATTCGTCAATCCAAGTAAGTTAGTTTTATTTTAAGTTAGTAAATGTTTTTTCAGTGAAAATAAACATTTTACAGGGATAAGATGACGAGTTCTGAGATGAGGATTTCCGCTCGAACTGTGATAGCTGAGGAATTTTATCATTCTCGGAAAATATGTACAATATATGTATACAAAGAATTTTGTATATTAAATTGTAAAATGTATGATTTAATAATATTTATAATGCAATGAATTGTTCTGACAATGTCAAAAATAGTGTATTCGGGAATGAAAATTTTACTGAATCGAAATTGGACCAATGATACCCTTTTCGGTACTGAAAACCCTAGAAATATACTGTGAGTCACTAAAAGACGAAATACTTACGGCATGAATTTTTAGTCAAACTGGAGTGAATTAAGGAAAACTGATTGCACGGACAGCCTCAGAAACTCGTTTACGTGATTTCGATGCAATACCGTTTGGTTTGACTTTTGGTCAAAGTTTGACCAAGATATATATATGGAGTCAATGTTTGGGTGTGTAACGCTCAATGGAAGCAAGGATACATCATGATCTAAAAGCTAGGGTTTAATGACATTTTGATCTAATGGCTAGGATGTAAAGTCAACACAAAAAGTCAAGGAAAGCTTAGAACAATTTTAAGAAAATTCTAGGGCTTGCAATGTGGTGGATTTCCATGGGAAATTCAAAAAAAAATCAGCCAAGGTTTTCTTTCCTTGCAAAACAGCCCCTAAATGTTGTAAAAATTACTTAAAAAGCTTGCAAAAAGGTCCCTAAAAAATTTGCTCTTTGGTCCCTCTTTGTTGGTTGTTTTATATATGGTTTTCAACCATGAAAACCATAAAAAAAAATTTTGTTCTCAGCCATTCCATTGCAGCCGTGGGTTCCTTCCATTGTCAAGCTCACTTTCTTCAAAAATTTTTCCACTAAAATTGTGTAGAAACCATTCCTATCATCAAGTGATCAATAAGCAAGGTAAACCCTCATTTTTACAAGTTCTTCTTCTTCTTTTTCTTGCTGAAAAACCGAGGGCTGTAGGATGGATTTTGAGGTGCAATTTTGATGGTTGTTTTGTTGATTTTGTCTTGGAAAAACAAGGTTAGCAAGTGACGAAATAAAGTAATGAACTAAACTTCCAAAACAGAAAATTTTCATGCTAGTTTCTCACCAAAAACTGTGGGCTGCCAACCTGTTTTGTGTTGATTTTTAAGTGCAAATTTTGGTTGGTTTTTGATGTTAAATGTCATGTTGTAATAAGAAAAAAGCAATGAAAGGATTAGCATTGAGAAACACCAAACTTTGTGCATGGTTTCTCAAGGAAAAACCATGTAATAAAGGGGGGATTTCAAGATTGTTATTTGGCTAAGTGTTGCTTTGGAAAGTAAGTGGCATGATTTAGATTTTAAAGCATGAAATAGAATTGAAAAGCACAACATTTGCGTTTGTTTTTCAATGGCAAAACCATAGGGAATTTAACATGAAACTTGAGTTGTATTTATTAGTTTTTACCTCTAAATGTGGCATTGAAACATGATGGAAATCAAGAAGAGAAATGTAATTAGAAAAAAATTAAATTTTGATACTTGTTTAGTAATAAAACCATGGCTAGGGTTTTGGTGCAAAGTGGAAAATTTGGTGAGGAAATGTGGATGTGTAATGTAAATAAAACCGAGGGTAAGAATAGGTAAAAAAACGAACCAAAATGTCGTTAAAAATGACTGAGGTTATAAATTTATTTTTACATAAAAAGTTTGGATTTTACGTAAAAATTAGATCTCTGGTTAATTGGCAAGTACCAAGGGTTTTGAGGCATCACCTAAACACCGGGAACCTAAAAAATTAAGCAGAAATGTTGCCAAAATTTTATGGCCAGCCAAAGGGCAATTTAGGAAACGAGGGGTAAATTAGGATTGGAATTTAGAAACTTGAGCCTCTTGGTGACCTAGGCTCGAGGAAGGGCAATGGACAATTTCAGAAGCAGTGAAATGTCCATTTGAAGTCCCAAAAGGTTAGAAAAATGAGAAATAACACTGAGGGTCAAAATAATACTGCCCGAGGGTGAATAGTAATTCGAGCATTTTGGTAAGAAATATCGTAAAAGCTCGGTAAAGCTTAAGAAAAATAAAACCCCGTTAAAATGGTAAAATGAAAATTTTACTACCTAAAGTCCCGTCAAGGGTAAAATGGTCATTTTGACCAAAATTTTACAAAATGCTAAAAAAGACTGTTAAAGCCTTAGAATGATTTAATTAAATTTTTAAAGACCAAAATAGAGCCTTAAATTTTACTACCTAAAGTCCCGTCAGGGGCAAAATGGTCATTTTGACCAAAATTTTACAAAATGCTAGAAAAAGACTGTTAAAGCCTTAGAATGATTTAATTAAATTTTTAAAGGCCAAAATAGAGTCGTAAGTCAGAAAAACTAGGAAAAATCCCACTAAGGATGAAATGGTCATTTTGTCAAAGGTTAAGGGCAAAATGGTCATTTTGTCAAAAAATAAGAAAAGTGATATTAAGGCTCAGAATGGTATCCTAAGGCCTTAATTCAGGTTTTAATGATCTAATTCAAATTTTTGAATAGTACACGGGCATGTAGTGAAAAAATTCACAAACCAAAGAGGTACACGGCCATGAACACGGCCGTGTACCAGGCCATGTAAAAAAAAAATAAAAATAAAATAAATCCCTAAACGTATTGTTAGGGACCCAGAATCAGAAATTTTATATTTTTATAATATTTTAAATATAAAATAAATAGTAAAAATAACCATGATTTATTTCGGTTATAGGGATTAAACTAAAAGGTGGCAAAAGAACGTCAGTTGACCCTGGCAAGGACACGCTAGCAAAATATCTATAAGTTCAGACATTTATTTATCTACAACATGAATTTACATAATATGTTTATATGTTATGTATGACATGTAAATAAGTATCAAGGTGCTATATGCACACTAACATGAAAAATAAATATCCACAAATAAAGAATGTAATGTAAAAGGGTTTCAGACCTAGGAGGCAGTAATAATGCCACCGGTTAAGAACCACATGAAAGTTAATAATAAAACCAATATTGGTGTACCAACCTCTCACACAGGTGGAGGTTTCTCATGTTATGTTATGTTATTTCAAGTTCATGCCATGTAGACTATAGAGGATTGGCCAGTGGGTCGCTCCCCAGAGTCCCTCTCAGTCATGCGCGCACTACGATACGACCAATCGTGGGACCCAAAACAAGAACGTAAACAAGATAAAGACCTAAGACTTAAGACTTGCCCATAATTGAGCATAATCAAGTTTAACAAGTACTAACTATATGTTTAGGGCTTATGATATAACTTATGGTATATGTTATTGTTTTTATGTTTGAACTTACTGAGCCTGTCGCTAATAAGTTTATTCATATTGCAGGTAAGAAACCTGTACCTCAGTTGATATGGATGGACGAGGAGCGGGAGTTACATCTACCACTAGGGCTGGCGTGTAAGGACCACCCTATTCCTGTAACTTAAAATTTTAATTAATGAGAAATTGAAGGATAATTGATGATTTTAGTGCAAAAATTGAAGAACACGAGCATGTACACAGCCGTGTGCTGTCTGGACTGTGCACGTGCATGAGGCTGTGTGAGTAAATATGGTCGTGTAAGTGAACACGGTCAAGTACACGGCCGTATAAGTGACCGTGTACTGATCGGGTTGTTAGAATGTCAAAAGCTGTGTAACTATACATGGTCGTGTAAGCAGAATACGGCTAGATACACGACTGTGTAAGTGGCCGTGTACCGATGGTGTTGTACACGTGCAAGAAACTGTATAGTTGAACATGGCCATGTAAGTGAAACACGGCCAGGTACACGCCCATGTAGGAGGCCGTGTACCTTTCGGGAAAATAAAATTTCCCCAAGATATGACTGTGTTGAGCAGGCTCAACGGATACATACCCATGTAGCCCTTGTACACGTCCGCGTAGGCGGCTATGTAGGAAGCCGTGTATGGGGAAGAAAGCCACTAAACTGACTTTCATGAATTATGAAACTTAATTACGATATAATTAAACAATTTAGTCCAAAAATACAGTATAATTTCCAATTGAGTAGAGTAAACAGATACAATACTATTTAAGTACTATCTATGCAACGAATAGGGTAACTGACAGTGAACCTAGTCTACCCTATTATGTGTATGTACGCATGAAGACACGCAGTATCACAAGACTGGTGAACAGATCCCCAGAATACTCAGACCGATCGTCTGAGAACAACAACGATGAGAAACCCTAGCGAGGGTACAGTACCGAGAACATGGTCCAGATGACCTCCTCTCATATAGAAAATGACAAAATCGGAGTCAGAACACTCAGACTAGTCGTTAGAACAAAAAGCAATGAATAGTGAATAGTGATTGAGGCGGCTCATAGGCATTACAACCTAACCAAAAATATCTTGAAATAACTAGAATGAAAATCGGAAGCTATAGGTGCAATTTCGGGTGAAAATTAGAACACTACCGAGAAAAGATTGAAAATCGCAGTAGAAAACTAGACTGCGAAGAAACCGACCCAATTAGATTGTAACCACTCCAAAACCATGTCCCATTGGGTGGAAACTAGCTAGTTTGGTTAGTTAAAAAACCCCATAAACTAAGAATAAAAAAAATGGGAAAATGGTACACCAAAAACCCCATAAACAATAATTTATTTTCATCACCATACATCACCATTTCACATCAAATTTGATAAAAAATGGCCTTGTTCTTCCCAAGGTGTGTGACAGTGATGAGGGGCCTACACATATAAAATTTGTCTCTTAGTTTAGACAAAATTTTGGGTTAATTCGGCTTGATTTGTTGAAGCTAATTGTGCTTAGGTTTGCCTATAAATAGGTGTCACCTCCCTTGCCCTTCATTTCTTTCTTTTAGCTCCCAAAAGCCAAGTATTCTCCCTTCTCCTTGCAACCAAAATCCGCCACTTTCCCTTTAGCCAAACACCAAAATTTTCACACAAAACTCTTACACAAGGCTTGCTCATAAGGGTGCTTAAGAGTACAGATCGAAGCTCATTTTGGTAAGGTCCTAGAACCAAGTTTCATTTGTGGTTTAATGTTATGTTTGGTTTGATATTACAAGCAAAATTTTTGTGTCCTCTACTAGCTCACATTGACCTGCAACCCTTGGATCCCACGGCCTTTTAGTCACTCAAGCCTATCTCAGATTTGTGCTTAAACTGAAGCACACAAGGTATAAACCGAAAACCTAACCTCTTTGTGGTTAGTTGTTTCTAAGATTTTGATCAAGAAGTTTATGTGTATTTGTTTATGCAACTAGGTTATAATAAGTTTACATTGAGCCCTTAGCCTTCCATTTTCAAGTTTGTGGTTGTGTGGTTATGTTTACATGTTTTTACGAATGATTTGTGGATGAATGATGCATGGACGTGTTAGGGAAAAAACTGGAAACAAATCTATCCAGTTTTAGGGCCATGAATTTGGCTACTTTAGGACATGTTGTGGTCTGTTTTTGAGAAAATATAAAACATAAAACTTTAAGAAAAATTCGTTACGAGCATTTTTGCAAAATAGAGATAGGCCAAAAATGGGTCTAAGATAGGGTTTTAAACTGTTTTTCAACTGGAGGTCAAAACTGGGGCCAAAATCTTGATTCCAGGAACAGCCCATTTAGAGTCCGAACCGAACTTCGATCAAAACATGAAAGTTTTAGATCTCAAAAAAACCTTTAAACTGAATTATGTGGGTTTCAAAAATTCGACCGTTTCGAGCCTCAAACGGACCTGTTTTAAAAGTGCGTAAAAAACTGGAAATTTTTGGTAAAAACTGGACATGAAATTTGGTCGTGGGGTTTTGATGATTTTGGACCCCTTGGAGGTCAAACTGAGCTCCAAGATGTTCAGGAGAGTTGTTCATCTCATCGAGGACAAAAGTTTTCATGTTTACCAATTTCACAAATATAATCGTTTCGGACAAGTTTTATATGGTTTTCCAAAAAAGGGTTCAAAAACCAACATTTTCGCCATGAACACCAAAATGTGTTTTCCATTTAAAAAAAATGAAAAACGATTTCTATAAAAACACCCCCACCTTCCAATGGGATGCTAAGGGGTCGATTTTAAAGAATTATGTTGATCCAAAACTTTATAAAATTTTTAGAACGTTTTTTGTAAAATTGGTAAAGTAGCCCGGTTGGCTACCAAGCAAAACTGTAAAGTAACCAGAAAGATGACTAGCCCAACTAGTCAATAGGACCAACATGAGGAAACCGATTAGTGGACTAACCAGTTAAATAGTCCAAATGTTAGGTAACTCGACAGGTTACATGGTCCACGCGCTAGGTAACCCAATGGGTTACACAGTCCAATACGCAAAGAAGCCCGGTGGGCTACATCGTTGGCAAAACACGAGGTAACTGGTCAGTAGACTAGCTGATCAACTGTTCAAAGATCGAGTTTGAATGTGAAGGTTAGATACGTTGATTAACTTGTCAAGTAGATGAATTAATCAGTCTCGTTAGATACCAGTACTGTCAAAGTAGAACAACAATGTACCGAGGGGCATCGGTAACCTATAGTAATCAGAAGTTATAGTCGATAACGATTGAAGTGACTCAAAAACAAATATTAACGACAATGTGTTATGATTACAGGATGTTAACTGTAAGTGCATCAAGGCAAAGTACAAACTATTGGCTAACAAGTAAGCACGACTCCGCCTACAGTATGAACAAAAATGAGTTTAAATGGTTGTTTAACCTATGTTAAAGTATGCTATATTTTATGTCGGTTGCATGACATATAGATGTTCATAATCACATAGATTAATGAACTTTATGAGGTGTCGATACATCCCCATCAGGGCATGATGAGGGATAAGCCCAGTTGAGTATAGGGCACATGGTTATTAATACTCATAATCCAAATTGGGTAATCAGATTAAGGGTGTCAGTTTAATGGGCCCTGTTGGGTCCGTAAGAAAGACAAGTATAAAAGATAACAGGCCAAGCCGCACCCATGATCACGGTGAATCCGATGATCTGTGGGTATTAGTACTAACACCAGGGCCCTTCAGATAAGACAAGATTAAGAATAAATGAAGCATAATCTGAGCATAATCGATTCATGCATTGATCATGTTATGCCTTGATCTCAGTATTGTATGTCTCTTAGTTGCATGATATGATACAATATGCTTCATGATGTGATTAGATGGGATGTTTTCTATTATATGCTATATAATAAGTTTCCCTGTGATGTTGTGATATAACTATTGGTTTTAATTATGCCCTGAGTATGGCATGTATGTTGAAAGCATGTTTTGCAGATGAATATATTATACTTGCTGAGCGTAAAGCTCACTGTGTGTGTTCATGCTATAGGTAAGCGACTTGCATGCTAAACACTGCTGGACAATGACGGTGGCAGGGCAGATGTGAGGGTGAGGTTATGGATACCACCACCAGAGTCTACTTCTGCAAAATTATTTTGAGAGTTTATTTTATGAATAGTAATTTAATAGTTTGACATTTTGTGTATGTATATGTTAATCCAAATTATGCTAAGACTTTTGTATGGTTATAAGTATAAGTATGTAGTAGGGAATTAATAAATGCACTATTCAAAAAGAAAAAAAATCCCTAAAATTCAGTATCTATAAGTAATGGTTTTTCAAACGAGATAAGTTAAGACAAGTGTTTTCAGTGACAGCTTGTGCCACCAAGGCACGGGTCGTCACAGTTGGTATCAGATCGATATCTTGCCAACCTACCTCACATCGTAGCGTGCCAGCCTCATCTGTCCAAGTAAGTAGATTCTGTTTTATGATCTTAGTACCTGAGTTAATATGATATGTTGTACACTGTAGCGATGGCTGCTCCAATAGACCCTAACCAGATACATAAAGACTGACAGGCGAGCCTAGCTTTCGTCGCTGCACGACCAAATTGGTTTGATGGTCAACGTCGACCCTATGAGTTGATGAGATGGATCCGTGATATAGAAGTTGTGTTCCAAACCTGCCACATTCCACCTCACCTACAGGTGGCTCTGGTGAGCAGTAGGCTACACGACCCAGAGAGGATATGGTGGGAAGATCGACAAAGGATCGTAGGCCTCATAGAAGACTGGGTGCACCTTTGCCATGAGCTTCGTGTCGCATTTGCACCAGCCCCATTTGACGAAGCTTGCAGGAGAGGCCGTGATTTGGAGATCTGGACGGACATGCACGAGAGGCGTTCTGACGTCCTTTCTGGTATTTGGGATGTTTACGAAGGAGAAACCATGGCACACTACTGCCAGAGGTTTATGGATAGGATGCTACCCTACATCCCTTTGGACAGGCCTTTCAGGGAGGTGGTCGAACTCCTATGGAGGGGAGTTCCCTGGTACATGAGGGACCTTGTCCATTACCCTCTGTAGAACAAGCATTTGGGATGCTTCATCCCAGACATATTAGACGTCAAAGAGGTAGTGATCGGCCTCGGGAACCCTACCCTAACTCATGATGAAGCAGGTCCCACCAACGCTGAAGATGACCCAGCGGAACCAAACCCCCAACTGGCCAGCGAGGACCCCGTGGCTGAGCTTTCGCCAGAGGTGCCAGAAAATGCCGAAGAACCTATGGAAGAGGAACCTATCCCTGCAATACCCCTAGCTGTATATTATCTCGAGGAGGATGATGACGACTATCTTGGCAGAGATGAATGGGAAGAACCTAAACTTGAGCCTCAAATCATCATAGCCAGTGATGACGAGGACAGCTCCGGTTCAGAGGTCGAGGAAGAGGACCCAGAGGAGTTCTTTTTTGATGAGATTGACGACGAGGATGTCTCTGACGCAGAGTCCATTTTGACCTCGGAGTAGCTAGGATGTAATTTAGTATATCCCCTTTTGACTATATGTATGCATGTATGAGGGAACGCCATATCCTACTCTCGCTTGATTTAGCCTAATCCATTCTTTTGAGTATATGTACTGGGAAGTATGCGCGTTCACCACTCTAAACGAACTAACGTTATGTGCTATTATTTATGATGTATGAAAGGTAATCTAGTTTTGCCCGAAAGCTCCAGATATGACCTTACGCACATTAGCACAATGTGACAGAAAAGTGCGGGATGAGTCCTGGCATTTAGATGATGTTTCAATGCGATACGGCAATCGTATTGAACATAACGGCAGTGAGAAAAAAATGAAAGTTGCATATAAGTACACTTATAATAGTTAAATAAGAAAGAAAGGAAATTGGTATGTGATATGATTCCCGAATACGAGCCCAAATCTTTACCTTCTTTTCTTGCTGCATGGTAGGATCCCAAGGAACAAATGGCAAAGACACAAAGTCAGACGACACAACCCTCTCGAGAGGAGGAATTAACAGCATAGCTCGTAGCCTTGTGGGAAATGGTGGAGAACCAACAACGAGAGTTGGCCCAACTTAGAGCCTAACAGGGCAAACAGAACCAAGTACCGCCCACGAGAGGGGTACCAACTCAAGAAACCCCATAGGCATCTGAAACTCCACGGGAGCAAGTGTATGGCAGCCCGCCCTTTATAGAGATCATACAATGCTATTACAGTTAAGCTTCATAGCTAATTGCAATATATTGTACTCTCATGGGTCACCGGCTAATCTATCTCTCTTTAAAACATGGTATTTTTGGGGGATTTTTTTTTAACATAACGTAAAACATTATCCACTAATCACTTTGTTTGCAAGTATAAAGTAATTTACGTAATACAGTACTTTTGCAAAATATATATTATTACAAAAGAACTATTTTCTTTCCCTCTCTTTATTAACGCTCAGCGGAAAACTCTGGCAGAACCATATCCCTTGGCTTCCCATTCCATTTGACCCTTGCTATCTCGTCCGTCATCCAGCCATATAAAGCTAATGAGCTGGTTGCTTACCTGCAACATGAGCAAAAATGGTGAGCTACAGGCTCAGTAAGTTCAAACATGCAAGAAATAAAATTTCTATGAATAGTGCTATTCATCATAAATAGTAACTTTGACCACTATTCATCATAAATAGTGACTTTGACCACAACGCAGTATATCAACAGTACATCAACCTCAATGTTAGTACTCTCATGAAACTGTCTTATGCTCAATTATGGCATAGTTTCAGTTTTAGTTAATTATCTTTATTTACATTATGGTTTTGAGCTCATGTTGACCGCACCATTTAAGTGCACATGATTAGGGGTGGTACATTAGTGCTGACCTCCATAGCCTTAACCTCATAATCATAGCCCCGAAGGCAAAGTATACCTCCCCCGTACGGAAGGCTAGTATGCCAAAATTAGTTTCATTACCGACTTTTTAAAGTTCTAACCCGGTGACTTCATATTGCCCCGTGGTTAGGAATGGTTCACATTTTAATTTCATATGAGTGAGTTTCATTAACCTCACTCTGGTGCCCGAAGCACAATTTATTGTCCCATTTACCAATAGTGTCGTAGCACATTTCGTCTCTCTCTCTCTATTTTATCATAATTCCCGAAGCACATATGTACCTAACTTATAGTTAGTACATTAAAGTTAGCAATAATAATGCTACATATTACAGACAAATAAATGTCTGAACTTATAGTACGTCTGCTAGTGTCTGCTTCTTGGGATCCTCTAACATCCCTTTTCCTGGCTGGCTTTGAGACCTTACAAACAAAAAACTTGTATGTTAATTTTATTTTCATTTGTAGTTTTTATTTTAAATAAAAGCTCAAATTTGGTCTTAAAACCTTTAACTAAGATTTATGATAGCTTTCTAAGCTTTATTAACCATTTTCACATTTTTCCCCCAACTTTTGTAAAATTATGATTTTACCCTTAAATTTTGGTAAAATTGCAATTATACCCCTAACGGGATTTTCTCGACTTAACAATTCACTTTTGATACTCAGGAACCTTATTCTACCATTCCGGGGTCTTTAGGGCTCTTTTTCCACTTTCTGCAAAATTCTGGTCAAAATGACCATTTTACTCATGTCGGGTCATTTTATGGCAAATCCTCATTCTAGATTCTTAGACTTAATTTTCTAAGCCAAAAAATCCTCAAATCATCTTTTAAAATTTTTACCGGACCTTTTTTAGAAAATTTTATTTCATTATCCCAAATTTTCATTTCCCGACCCTCAGAAAGTACTATTCCAGCCCTAACATCGATTTCGTGTTTTTGTATCGTTTCGGAGCCTCAAATGAGCATTTTACTATTATTTAAAATGTTCATCTAGACTTTCTCGATTTAGGTCTCCGAGGCTCGGATTTTCTGTACCCGACTCGGACCTTTTCTTCGTTTTCCAAAAACGTCCCCCCTCGGGGTCGTTTTCAGTTTCACTCACATTCTACATTTTCAAGGGGATGGGTTACTATTCATGAACCACCCTTAGGTTTCCTCATTCAATTTTCCTTAAGGAACTCGGGTTTCCAACCCGATCCTAAACTTTTACTCTCGATTCCCTTTTTGCCCTTAATGCCGTTTTTCGAAATGTTGGTAGCATTTCGGCGTAAATTTAAGACTACCGGCGTTACGTACACCTCGAACCATGTGTACCTACCACGTACTATACCAGAGTCCTATTTTGTGTAAAAGTTTCCAAAACTTTTACATAAAAATTTGCACAATCACCAATTTATAAATCAACCATAATGTACAGAATTTTTTTCACTTTCCCCCTTTAATTATGCCACGGTTTTGACTTACCAACCCTAGCAAAATTTTTTCTTCATTTTTACCATATTATGCTCGGTTTTTACACTTAAACCATAACATAATTTTTATTCCAAAATAGCCCTTAATTAACAAAATTTCTACACCAAAACCCTAAACCAATAACCGGTTTTCACTTAGGGTTTTCACACCAAATTTTATTCAATTTTTCAATCAAGTCTTTCTTTTAATTTGGCCTTTCCTAGGCTATATCTTAGCACATTTTCAATCAAAATTCACTTGATTTTCACATGGTAACCCTATGGTTCACCACATGTAACATACAGACTTACCATAGCAAACATAACCAAAATTCTTTTCAAAGTTTTTCCATCACACCAAGGCTTGATTTCAAGCATTAATCAACATCCAAAACACAAAATTTTCTATCATTTCCTCTTAGGTTTCCCACGGCCACACTATGCTTAATTTTGCACCAAAATTTTTCCAACCGATTTCAATATGAAACTTATGTTTCCAACTTTCCAAAACATATTTTTACACAACATAACAACATGTTCAATCAAAATTTCATCACCAAAATAACACCCTTAGAACCCACGGATTCCATGGAGAAAACAAGCCAAAATCAAATTGTTTTCATGCAATTCCAATACATAAATGGCCTTACCTAATATATCACAAAACCAACACATAATTTCATCAAATCCACAACAAAAATTTCATCATTTTCTTCCCACTATTTCCACGGATTTCATGACCAAAAATGGGGAAAAATTACAATTTTTAAAGCTCACCTTGGTTACTTGGATGTTAGCTAGTCAAACTTGAATTCTTGCCTCCAAACCTTGAAGAATTCCTTTGCTTTCCCAAGATAGCTCACGTATTTCCCCTTGGACAACACTTAGAAAATTTTTCTTAGTTTTCTTTTGATGGCTTGTTTTGCTACGGTTTTTGCTACAAAAATGGCCGAACCTTTCATGTTAAGCAAGCCAATTAATTTGGCAAATTTTGGCATGAATTACCCTTAACAACCAATGAGAAATTGAAACCTTTCTTGCATTTCTTTCCACCATTTTTTCAAAAATCAAAAAATGGCATTTTGGCCTAATCTTGGCCATTAGATTAAAAAGTACATTAAATCTGAACCATCCACCTTACCTACCACCCTAATTAACCATTTATTAATTTACTTTAATGACATCATTTATGATGAGTCATCATGGCTACTTTTTGACTTCACTATTCACATCACTTTTGACTGAATTTTGACCCGAGCAAAATTTTCCTGAAATCGTCCCAGCGGGTTCCTAAGGTCTCCGGTACAGTCGGAATAATTTATTCTGCTTCCCTTTGATCAAAATCAATTCCGGAAGTTTTTCATCTTTTAGTGCATCATAGGCACCGATTAGGGTTTTCAATGTTGTTTTGACACCGTTTCACCCGTTTTGATTTGGTAAAATTTCTGAACACTGAATTATTATCCATCAGCATTATCAGAACATTTTAGTACGTTCTACACAATATAAATTCATTTATTTTACTCTTTAAACAGTACAAGTTGTCACGCATATACAATTGTACATTTTCTTTCGAGAATGCCAGAAATCCCCGGTTATCACATTCACCCCTCATAAAATGTTCGTCCTCAAAAATTAGAACAAGTGAGGGTATAAACTCCTCATCTTTGTTTCTCATTCCCACGTAGCTTCTTCAATGTTGTGATTTTTCAACAAAATCTTCACTAGTGGAATTGTCTTATTCCTATGGAAGCTTGGTAACTATTATTGTACGAGAATTCAATTAATGGTAACTTCTCATTCCAGATTCCCGCAAAATCCATTACAAAAGCTCAAAGCATGTCCTTTAATATCTGAATGGTCCACTTTGAATGTCCGTCTATTTGCAGATGAAATGTCGTACTGAGTCTCAATTCAGTACTTATGGCTTCTTGCATACACTTCTAGAAATTCGAAGTGAATCATGCATCTCGATCTAGTACAATGGATTTGGTACTCCATGTAATCTGACGACACGAGCTATATACAACTGAGCCAACTTTTCCAATGAAAAATTCATCTTGACAGCTATAAACCGTGCCGTCTTGGTCAATCTGTCCATAATAACCCAGATGGCATCATAACCCTCTCAGGTTTTTGGTAGTCCCACTACAAAATCTATAGTGATATGTTCCCATTTCCATTCAGGAATCTCCAAAGGTTCCAATCTTCCTGCTGAATGTTTATGTTCAGCTTTAATTTTCTAACAGGTCATGCATCTGCTCACGAATTTCGCTATATCATTCTTCATCCCTTTCCACCAGAACTGTAACTTCAAGTCCTGATACATCTTACTAGCTCTGGGATGAACCGAATATGGTGTCTCATGAGCTTCTGACATGATCTGCCTTCTAAGTTCCTCATCAGTCGGAACATTAATTCTTCCTTGATAGAAGATCATTCCATCCTTGGAAATTCCTTCTTGAGAATTTGTCATTCTTGGATCTCGTCTTTGAGCTTCCTTGATATCCTTAAACAATGATGATTTCACTTAGAGTGCATCCAATCTTCCAGGTATCAACTCCAAGTTCAAAGAATTTATCTTTTACTACAATGGTTTCAGAAGCCTTTCTATCAGTAGCTGGTGCGATATGGTAGACTATCTACTTAAAGCATCTGCTACACGGTTGGCCTTCCCTGGACGATATATGATTTCACAATCATAATCCTTAACCAGTTCCAATAATCTTCTTTGTCGCATATTGAGCTCCTTTTGCGTGAAGAAATACTTCAGGCTTTGGTGATCAGTAAAAATCTGACACTGGGCTCCATAGAGATAGTGTTGCCAAAATTCAAGTGCAAACACTACTGCAGCAAGTTCAAGGTCATGTGTGGGGTAATTCTTTTCATGGTTCTTTAATTGATGTGAAGCATAGGCAATTACCTTGCCACCTTGCATCAGAATTGCTCCCAATCCTATTTTAGATGCATCACTATAGATCATAAACTTCTCCCCTTTAGTGGGAAGCCTAAGGATCGGTGCGCTTGTCCGCCGTCTCTTTAACTCCTGGAAGCTTTTCTCGCATTCTATAGTCCACTCATACTTTCTTTCCTTGCATGTAATAGCAGTAAGAGGTGCAGCTAAACGCGCGAATCCCTCTACAAATCTCTGATAATAGCTAGCTAACCCTAAGAAATTGCATATTTTAGTCACGCTCTTGGGTGTAGGCCATTGGTTAATTGCCTCTACCTTCATTGGATCTATAGCAATTCCTTCCTTGGATACAATATGTCCAAGGAAATATACTTTATCCAGCCAAAACTTGTATTTTGAGAATTTTTCATATAGTTTATGCTTCCTTATCGTATGCAAAACAATCCTCAGATGCTTCTTGTGCTCGTCATAAGTCTTTGAGTATATAAGAATATCATCAATGAATACAATGACAAACTTATCTAGATACTCCTTAAAGATTCTATTCATCAAGTCCATGAATGTTGCTGGCACGTTTGTTAATTCGAACGGCATCACAAGGAACTCATAATGACCATAACGATTCCTAAACGCCGTTTTAGGAATCACTTTCTTTAATTCTCAGCTGGTGATATCTTGATCGTAAGTCAATCTTGGAAAATACCGCTGTACCTTTTAACTGGTCAAATAAGTCATCAATTCTAGGTAAAAGATACCTATTTTTTATTGTAACCTTATTCAACTCCCGGTAATCAATGCACAAACAGAACGTTCCATTCTTTTTCTTGACGAACAACACAGGTGCACCCCACAGGAAATAACTCGGTCTGATGAATCCTTTGTCCAAAAGCTCCTTCAATTATTCCTGCAGCTCCTTTAACTCCACTGGAGCCATGCAGTATGGTACTTTGGAAATAGGTGTCGTTCTAGGCATCAACTCAATTTCGGACGAGATTTCCCGTTCTGGAGGTATCCCTGGTAACTTTTCTGGAAATACGTCAAGAAATTCATTAACAACAGGAACATCTTCAGGTTGAAGCTTCTGTTCTTCTGTAGTATCCATCACATATGCCAGATATCCCATGCAACCACTGGCCATCAGCTTACTTGCTCTCAGTGAACTGATCATCATCTTCTCGGGTTTTCGAGAAGCATCTATGTACTTGAAACTCTCTTCTTCCTCAGGTTGGAATACTATTTTTTTGATTTCGAAAGTCGATCGTAGCTTGCTATTTCCCTAGGAAATCCGTGCCTAGAATCACATCGTAATCCATGATCTTCATTACGATCAACTCTGCATATAGTTCCCTATTTGCCACATATACTGGTACATGAGATAACCAGTAATTGGACAACAATACTTCCCCAGAGGGTAAAGCTATCTTAAATATTTTTCCCATATTGTTCTTAGGATGTCCTATCTTAGCAACAAATTCATAGGAAACAAAAGAATGTATAGCACAGGAATCGAATAGTATAGAGGCGACATGACTAGCGATAGGAAGCTGACCTGTCACTACATTTGATGTTCCTGCCTCTGCATCTTCCTTAGTGTAGGCCATTACATGAGCATCAGCACGTGGCATACGTTCCTAGTGTTATGGTCTTACTGGAGACTCTTCAATCCTGGCCTAAAGAGAATAAGCTTGTAGGTGTGTCTGGTGCGGTTGGGAAGTGCCTTGTACACCTTGTCTATTGCTTGGACAGTTCCTGGCATAATGACCTTCCTTTCCACATTCATAACAAACAAGTGGCCTAAATCTATATTAACCAGAATGTCTCTTCACGCATGTAGGACAATTTGGTACATTAGATCCCGTATTTCTTGCTGTTTTTTGCTGTTGGTTTCAATTATTTGACTAATGATTTCCAATAAAATTGCCTTTCCTCTTGTTTTGCTGGGATCCTTGATTATTTCCCTGGCCTGATTTAGCATTCTGATTAGGCTTGCTAGATTAACCAACTTGTGTAGACTTAGCCGACGCCTTCTCTTTCTTCTTGATCTCCCAATTCTTCTCTCTTTCCTCCTTCTGTCGGGCTACATGAAACTCTACCTTCATGGCACGACTCACACAATCTACCATGAAAATAGGCGGTATCGTTCTCACATTATCTTTAGAACATGCTCGGTCTAACCCCATAGACTACAGACCTTAGTTTAGACCGCTTACTTTAGAACATTATCTTCTCACATACAAAAGTCCATTGCATGCAACGTTCTAACAGTTTTAACACAAGCAGTCAGTGAGCCATATTTGCTTACATTTACTTTAACATGTAAATAGTATAAGGAAAAACAGCAATGTAATGAATAACCTCTATATATAATTTTATTATCCAGTTCAAAATAAATACATCAAAAATGACTCTAATACTTAGGGCATTTCCTAACACCACTTAGAGTCCGAACCGGGTCTAGGGCTCAACATGGAAGTTGTAGATCTCGTCGAACCTTTAAGACGACCTACTCGTGTTTTAAAAATTTTGCATTTCAGGCCTTAAATCGAGCCGCTTTGAATGTAACGTAAAACTAGAATTTTTACAAAAACTGGGCACAAGTAGCCACAGGTTTAGTAAGATTAGGAGCCATCAGAGTTAGATTTGAGCTCCGATATGAACATAAGAATTGTTCATCTAATCAAGGACGAAAAATTTTGAGTTCATCTCCACCGGCTACCTAGTTAACGACGCGTGAGGTAACCCATCAATTGACTGGTTGGTAAATCAGTCAAGGATCGTGTTTTGAATGATATAGTGTGGATGATTAAATTATCAAGTAGACAACTTAATTAAACACGATAGATGTTAGATACCAAATTCCCAAAGTAAGAATAGTTGGGGACTAATGGACCCTGGTACCATACAACAATACAAGTTACAGTCACTAACGGTAATAGTGACCTAAGAATGATGCAATTAATTTATGGAGAAATAAATCAATTAACCATATATAGAGAAGCAAACTCTCAAGAGAGAAAGAGGGCGAGATAGTACCGACGACCATCGGTACCAAACAATTTTATCTGCTTTAGTCACTAACAGTATCAATGACTCAGCAAAAATATTGATGACATATGTTATTGATGACAGGTGGTAACCTCTAAGTTGACAAAGGCAAGAGTACAAGTTTGCGTGCAAAGTACGTATGTACAACTATGCCTACAGTATGAGCAAAAATGGATTTAAAGTACTATTTTTATACTATGTTAAGTATAAACCATGCATAGTTGTTGCATAGCATGTTAGAAAAGCATATAGCTTCATAATCACGTAGATTTATGAACAGTATAAGTTAGATGCCATTAGATCCCTATCACGTAAGATTAGGGACTAGCTTAGTAGAGCTTATTGCATGAGGATAACAGATATGATTCAACAATTGGGAAATTGTTAAACAATGTTGTACCGGCCTTTTCCGTTTAAAGAGGTTTTCAGTTTAAGTTTGACGGTTCTCCGCATAGTGACCCTCAACAAAATGACCTTCCGCACAGTGGTCCTCCGTGAAGTGGCTCTCCGCACAATGGCCCTTGACAAGGTAAAGAAAGATAATTTATAAGGAAGCATAACTGAGCATAAACGGTTCATGTAGTATACACTCTAGATATAGATAAAGCAAGTTTCCTAGTTGCATGATAGGACATGCCCACATGATATGCATACTGAGACACCACATGATATGTTTCCATGTTCTGTGTGAATGTGTGACAAGATTTACCAATTGCATATGCCTTAATTATGGCTTATGATTTAAACATGTTTTGCGAATGACATGTTGTACTTATTGGGCATAAAGCTCATAGTATGTTTTCATGCTGTAGGTGAGCGTCCTATGGTATAAACAGCAATAGGCGATGACGGCAGCGGAGGCGGATGTGAGGTGAGGTTATAGATACACCATGAGTAATCTTCTGCACAGCTCGAGTAAGCAGTATTTTGAATAGTGATAGTTAAATAGTATTTTTGAATAGTGACAGTTAAACAGTATTTTTGAATAGTAACTATTAAATAGTTTTTTTGAATAGTAATAGTTAAACAGTAAATTTTGAATAGAAAATAGTTAAACAGTATTATATATGCATACGTGTACTTAAACTCCCAATAATTTAAATGATGCATATTTAAAGCATACATACATGAATAGTAAATACATACGCATCAAAACAAAAAGTCCCCAAAATTAGGGTATTTAAGTAAATTGATTTGAAGCAAGCATAAATGGTTTACAAGAAAGTATAAGTATCAGTACAAGTAGTAGTTTTAAGTGACGGTCCGGGCCACTAAGGGCATGGGACGTCACAGCTACGAGGAACTGATATGGACTTCTACAACACATGTTAAAGAAGGCTTATTACGAAACCAAGGCCGAAGCAAAAGTGGATCAAGCAGGAGAAGACCAAAAGAGAGAAAGAGACTTTGCCAAACAGAATTAGAAGAGCAATCAAGCAGAAAGAGAAGCAAGCCTAACCAGGGTCCTAAGCCTGGTTATGATGGCAACTAAGGCCAATTAAATGCAAGTGAAAGGAAGGGCCTAATAGAAATGGGAATCAGAATGTTTAGAATGCTCAGCATAGACAGCTGTGCTTTACCGCATGTAAAGTTTCCCCTTAGTATTAAAAGAAGCTATGTGGGAAAGAGAAGAAGAAATGAAAGTCAAGTACCCCTACTTGTTCTGATCTTTGAGGACAAAAATTTTTAAGGAGGGGTGATTGTGACAGACCAAAAAATCCCAACAGTGCTACCTAGGATCAAGCTAGGTTTTTCTAGGAATTTCTGTGAATAAGAATATATGAGAACACCATTTTTGTAAATAAACAAATAATAGTGTTAATAGAAATAGATAAATATTTTGGAGGATTTGAAATCTCCAAAAATGATCAAAGAATAAGTTCATGATTAAGAAAGTGATTTCGGACCAAAATGCTCAAAATGGAGTGGTTTTAGTATCTGAAAAAGATAGATATAAGAAAGTAGCAAGTAAAAGTAAAGATAAGACAAGATAAGAGTTTCGAGATTAAATTAGATCGAACTGATAGCACGAATGGCTAGAAATGTCCTGCAGCATGCTCCCTCATAAAATTTGTTATTTTTGAAAAAGTGTGGATGCCATTTAGAAACCGAAAACCCCAAGAGATTACCTTAGGTAAACCAAGAATAGGGAAAAAGATGAAAATTTATGGTTTTGATTTGCCAAACGATAGTAAAATAAGACAAACCGATCATGCGGAAGGCCCTAGAAACCCGTCTACGTGATTTCGGGAAAGTTCTGTTTGGTTTGACTTTTAGTCAAACTTTGACTTTCAGATTAATTAAGTGAAATCATGCATTATGTCACATGAATGATGTCATAATTGATTTATTTCTTTTAAAAAAAGGTGGTAGTTGGATCCAATAGTTACGGTTTAAAGCGATTTTGATCCTATGGCTAAGATTTTGCCAAAAAGATAAGAATTTTTGTTTTTGAAAAATTTGAGAATTTGGGAATTTTCTCCCACATTGGAACTGGATGTGGATGGTATATATTATGTCAAATAAGGTTAGGTAGATCCAATGGATGAGAATTAAAAAAGCCTTGATCTAAGGGCCAAAAGATGGCCAAAATGGCATGTGAAAAATAAAGAAAAATTGGTGCAAAAGTGGCATAAAAGCCACCGGATATTCTTGGCTGAATAGCAGCCCCTTATACACATTCTCTAGCACCAAAAATTCAGCCAAAAATCTGGTTCCAAGCAGCCCTTGCAGCCGTGTGTCATCCTCCCACCAACCAAGCCAATTTCTTCAAAGTTTTGCCTCCAAAGCCTTGCAAATCAGCCCCTTCTTTGTGGACAGTTTTAAGCACATTTTGGGGGCTGAAAATGAAAGCAAAACCAGCTAAAATCAGGTCCCATGGCTACCCATGGCTACCGTGACCTTCCTCCCCCTCCAAGCTTGTGTTTTAGCAAGTTTTGAGTGGAAAATTGTTTACCGAGCACGAGGTTGAGTTGTTAGTAAGGTAAGCATTATTTTCGCAACTTTTTTCTTGGTTTTTGATGAAGAAAACCGTGGGTTTGTTGGGTGGAAGGATTGTGAAATTTTAAGTTGAAATTTGTTAGTTTGATGTACAAAGGAGCTAGGAAAGAATTAGTGTGAGAACTTGTGATATTGGAAGCAAAAACATAAACTTTGAAGTTCAAGTTCAAGTTTAAGTTGAAGTTGAAGTTGTGTCATTTAATGATTCAAAGGAATGAATTTCTATGTGAAAAGATTTGAAATGAAAATGGCATAAGAAGCCCTAGAGAAAAACTGTGTGAAATATGTTGAGGAACCCTAGAGGAAAACCAAAATTTTGGCTAGGTTTTCCGAGGAAAAAAACCATGAGATGAATGAGTCAAAGTTTGAGAAAATCTTAGCTTAGGTTTTCATAAGAAAACCATGAGTGATTGGAAGGTTGAAAACTGAATTTTTGGCTTAGTTTTCCAAGAGAAAAACCATGGCCTATAATGAGATTAATTAAACTTTTGTAAAGAAAAACTTGTAAGTGAATGTGTATGTAAGAACCGAGGGTGAGAAGGAAAAAGAATGAATGAAATGTTGTTAGAAAACGTTAAGGTTTTATGAGAATTTTTACATAAAAATTTTAGACTTTTGCATAAAAATTAGGCCTCTGGTATAGTACGTGACAAGTTAGAGAGGTTAGATGGTTTTGAGGCGTTTCTTAAATGCCGGAAACCTAAAAATTAAGCAAAAATGCTGTCGAAATTTTTAAAACAGCACTAAGAGCATTTCGAGAAATGAGGGATAAAAAGATGCTCAGAAATAAAAATCGAGACCTCTCGATAAGTTAGGATCGAAAAAGAAGGAAGGACGTGTTAAGGGGTAATAACCCGTCCCTTCAAGAATTTTAAATGACAGAAAAGAAGAAAAATGACCCTAAGGGCATTTTGGGAAACGAGGGGTAAAATATGGTCGGGTTAAAAACTCGAGCCCCTCGGTGACTAAGGTCTGAGAAAGGATTATAGACCTTTTTGAGAGTAGTGAAACGTCCATTTGAGGACCCGAAACATTAGAAAAACAAGAAACGACCCCCACATGTCGGAATAGTACCACCCGAGGGTCGGGTGTGAAATAATAATGGAAATTATAGCAATTAATGCTGTAAAAATTTATTAAGGCTAAGAAAAATGAATTCAAGATTTTTAAGCTTAGAAAATTGAGTCAAAACGTTAAGACAAAATTAATATGGCCTGAAGACCCGATAGGGGCAAAATGGTCATTTTAACCAAAAATTTCAGAAAGGTCCAAAAGGGGGCGTTAAGCCTTTAAGTTCATCGTTTTTTGATTTTTGGACTTAGAAAACCCAGCTTAAGCATTAAAATGACAAGATTCATGCTCAAGGCAAGACTATTCACAGTCAAAGTCACTATTCATCATTTTGACCAAAATTTTTAAAATGCTCGGAAAGGACCGTTAGAGCTTTAGAGTAGCTTAAATAGAATTCTTTAGGCTAGAATTAAGTTTGAAGACGAAGAAAAGTAAGAAAACCCCGTTAAGGGTAAAACAATAATTTTTGTCAAAGATTTGGGGAATAGTCAAAATGAACCGTTAGAGCTTCAAATATGATTCAAAGACTCTAATAAGGATTTTGAAGGCCAAAAGTAAAGTTTAAGTGAGAAAAATCTCGCTAAGGGTAAAATTGTAATTTTACTAAAAATTCGGGATACAACGGTCATTTTTTCAAGAGTTAGCAGAAAAGTGACAAATGAGGTTAATTAAGAATTTTAATGCCAAAATCAAGATTTAAGAAGGAGAAAAGTAAGAAAAGTCTGTTAGGGATGAAACTATCATTTTTGCCAAAAGTTAGGGGTAAAATGGTAATTTTGATAAAAGTTGACAGAAAAGTTATAAATGGGATATTAGACCCCTAAGTTCATGATGGGGAAATAAAATGTTGAATTTTTACCTTTTACTAAGCTTTATATATGAAATAAGAATTTAAAATAACCGTTATTATTTCAGTTATAGGGATCCACTCCAGATGTGATGAAAGGACGTCTGCGGATAAAGAAAGTAAGAAAAGAGATACGAGTAGGAGTATTAGTAAGTTCAAATATTACACTGTTTGCAACATGAACTGACTGCCATATGTCTGTTTTAATGTCAAGATATTATGATATAAATGTTATGAAATGCATGTTATGAACTATGTGTTATGTCTAAGTCAAATATAAATTGACTTTACATGGTTATGTCCATGTGTTATATGTTGTAAGTTCAGACATTTAAATTGTCTGTAATATGAAATATTATGATGTTTAATTATGTACTAATTGTACATTAAATGCAAAGTCCTACGAGCACTAGGGTGTAGTTACATTAACACACCTAACGAAATGATAAGTCAGAAACATGTACTGAGAGTACACCATGGAAAAGGTGCTACGGCACTAGAGTGTGACTAAATTTAAAACATACCCATAAATGAAAGAATGTGAAAAGACCTACGGGCATCAAAGGTTCTTGATTTTGAGGTGATGATTAATGCCACCTGGTCAGAACTATAAGAAAGATGGTAATAAAACCAAAACTGACGTACCGGCCTCCAGTAAGGTGGAGGTTTACCAGTCCTTCAGGGACATAATGACTGCTTTGGGCGATGATAGACTGGTGAGGATTGGCCTCAGGGTCGCTCCCAAGGTCCCTCACAGTCAGCGCGTAACATCGGTACAACCACTATGAGCTCAAAACCATAACATAATGAAGATAATCACCAAAAACTGAATGTCACAAATGAGCATAACTGAGCATAACCGACACTAACTTTATGTATAGTGTACTCGGTCAAAGTTGATGAAAATAGAACCCAATCAAAGTCAAAGTCACTATTTATTGATCAAAGTCAAAGTTACTATTCATAAATGAATAGTACTATTTATGGAAAATTTTATTATTAATGCTTTTGAATCTATATGATTCACAGTATGTAGATTTGAACTTACTGAGCTTGTTAGCTCACAAGTTTGATCATGTTGCAGGTAAGCAACCTGCACGATGATATGACAAGTAGTGGATGACCAAAAAGATCTGCACGTGCTAAATGACTGAGTGAGGGTTATGGAACTGCTATAAGTCGTCTGCTGAGCTGTTAAAAGAGAGTATTTAAATGGATATTGAAATAATTTTTTATGATGTAAATCAAGTTACGACAATGTAAAATGTTTACTATAGTAAATATTTTACGATGATATCGTTTTCAAGTTTAAAGTTATAAGAAAAAAAAATTTATTCCCTATATTCACATTCAAATGAAATGTTAAAAGTAAGTTGCCAACAACCCATGAGACGACGATCTATCATAGTTGGCTTTAAAGCTCGACTGTGATAGTGCCGTCTGGTCTCTACGAAGGGCGGGCCATCATAAATTATTCAGTTATAGGGACCCGATCCAGATATAACGAAGGAATCTTTGCGAATCTAGTGTTAGGAAATGCCCTAAGTATTAGAGACATTTTGATGTATTCATTTTGAACTGGATAATAAAATTATACATAGAGGTTATTCATTACATTGCTATTTGTCCTCGTCTTATTTACATGTTAAAGTAAATGTAAGCAAATATGGCTCACTGACTGCTTGTGTTAAAACTGTTGGAACGTTGCATGCAATGGACTTTTGTATGCGAGAAGACAATATTCTAAAGTTAGCAGTCTAAACTATGGTCTGTAGTCTATGGGGTTAGACCGAGCATCTAACTCATGTTAAGACTATTATGTTGTCTAAAGCCTTGGAGGGGACGGTCTGTCTTGACTGTCTGGAGCTGGACTCCCAAGTAGAGACATGGATATGTTGCTCGGTGGTGACATATTAGACCGGGACTAAAGCGTGATTGATCTACGTAGTCCGCTATGAGTGGATCAATCTGCTTTTGACGTTCATTGTGCAATAACCTTAATCCTGAGTAAATGAACTACTTCATGTATATGACTTGTGTACTTTGATGTTCCAATGGCTAAAGCATCTCAGAGGTAGTAAGCTTATAGACCGGTTCGTTGGGTGCATGACTTGTATACGATGAAGGGTTTGTTTGCAGATATCGGAATCATAGCTCTGAGGAGTTAAAGGTATCCTCTTAAAGGCATTATACTGAATGTGAAAATGGACAAGGCCTTGGGTCGTCTGCTGGGCGGATGACTTCTTATTCACATATGGTGAATAATCATTTTCTTAATTCGGTGGTATAATGGAACTTTAAGATAGCCTGATCAGTAGGATTAAACAGACTTTGACCTAAGGCTGATCATGGATATCATATGAGGGTTTTGCATATATGACAAGGTCATTGGATGGTAGCTCATCACAGGCTTACGTAATACGGTATATAATTGGGAGTTCAGTTTCAGGTTTATAGTGGTGTGACTCTGAAATTAGTGATCATATGATTGAGTTGTTCGGTAAAGAATGATGATAATATGGAATCACGGGAGCCCGATTATATATGTCCAATCAGTCCCTCTACTAGCTCCACAAAATTCCTTAACGTTTGGCAAATTGATTTGTGTATGCTATTGGCTAGTTTATTATGCATGGTGATGGAACAGGATTAGGATGGTAGACAAGATTCTCTCCGGTTGGATTCAGATTTTGTTTTGGATAATAGAGTACACAATTATTCGAACTCCAAATAAAGTTGCCATGATTTTATTTGAGATTGGATTGGAGTTGTAGAAAATTATCCATGAGAACAAGAATATGAAACACAACCGTTTTGTGGAATTTGAAATTTGAATTTTGAAATTTGAAATTTGAATTTTGAATTTGAAATTTGAATTTGAAATTTGAATTTGAAATTTAAATTTGAAATTTGAAATTTGAAATTTGAAATTTGAAATTTGAATTTGAAATTTGAATTTGAAATTTGAAATTCAAATTTTGAATCACAGTCCAAGTAAGATTTGAATTTGTTGTGGAAAATCCACAAGGTTTGAAATTCGAATTTGAGTTGGATTTGGAGAGGATAATCTTGTTAGAATCCTACTTGAATTTTGAATCCAAATCCCAACAAATAAGGGACGAAATTTTGAGGATAATCCTCAAGGAAATTTCAGATTTTGTGGATGAGATTCAAGGGTAAATTCAAGCTTCAATCCTAGTTGAATTTGGATTCTCTCCTTCCCTGAAAAGTGGCCGAAATTAGGGAGTATCTCTCCTAGGAAATTCGGTTATTTTTGGATAAGGTTGAGATAAGATTCAAGCTTGAAAATCCTAGTGGTATTTTAGATTCTCCCTTATCCATAATGGCCGAAATCTTTAGGAGAAAAATCTCCAAGAAAAATTCAGATTTTTTGGTTGAAAAAGGGAGATAAAATTCTAGTTAAAATCTTGTTTTGATTTGGATTGGATTTATCCTAAGAAAAACTGAATTTTTTGTGGATATTCTCCCTTAGAAAAATTCGGATTTTATGGGTTTGGATAAGGGAAAATATCTTTTCCTAATCCAATTCAAATTCAGAGATTCACCTCATGCAGGTCTATAAATAGAGGACCTACCACTCCAGTTCTCTCAGACCACAGACTCTCAGGTGAGCAGGCTTATTGTTGCACAGCTCATCGTGACAATAAAGTTCTTTAGAGATCTGGGTGGTCGGAAGAAGACTAGCAGTGCTAGCATACCGATCGAGGTTCAGAGTGCCCACACACTCAGCCATTCGGGAATTGGAGAATAGTAGAGAAGGCTAGTTGGTTGAAGCCTCCGGTCATTCTCCCCCTGCAGATTGGCGTCCTTGAGGTATGAGTTTTAATTGTTGTTGATTTATTGTATATGGCATCATGAGATATTTAACGATCTAAAAATTTTTATTGTTCCGCTGCGCCACTCTGATATGGTTTTACCGATTTATTTTCCTACATCTAGAAAGCGAAAAGGGAGATACTAGCGAAGTATCTGTAAGTTTAGACATTTTCTTATCTGTAACATGAATTGATTACTATGTCTATATGTTATATGTTGTAAAGTATGTCTGTTTAATGATAAGATGCCATAACATAAATGTTATGAAATGTTTATGAAAGAAATGTTTCAAGAAATGACAAGAAAAGTTTCTGGCTTTACACATTATAGAAATTGTGCAATTGTGACGTGACGTTTTAGCACGTTCACAGAGTCAGAAAGAATGACAAGTTAAAGTAATGAAAGAAAAAAATAAGCATAATAATAAGACTAATGCTTTAAACGTTGGCGTACCGACCTCTAAAGGTGAGGTTTCATGTTTATGACTTCCAATCTGATGAGGCATGTCCCGAGTGCGGAAGTTTAAATTCAAGTTATATTATGGTACGATCGTCAATTAGACCTGCAAGTGAAACTAAAGTAAAATAAAGAAAAGGAATGAATAGTATGATATGAAAGAAAAAAAAAACAATGGAAATTAAAGAACAAAAAATAAATGAGCATAATATGCACTAACACCATGTTTGATTATATGTGCTATGTTCTACATTAACTATGTTCATGATATTAAGTACGTTAAGTATGTTCACGATGTTAAAATATGTTAAGTATGGAAGTGTGTTTACAATGTTAAGTATGTTAAGTATGTTCATGACGTTAAAGCATGTTAAGTATGAATTTTAAGCAATGTATGTTATATGTTATGTTAATACTCTGTATTATATGGTACAAGTATTTATAAGTCATGTATGAATGTTTAAACTTACTGAGCAATTAGCTCTTGAGTTCATTCATGTTGTAAGTAAGCAACCTGCACACCAATAGACGGGTTGATAGATGATGAGTGGGATCTGCATGTGCCAAGGGATTGGGTGAGGGTTATGGTTCTGCTACAAGTTTTCCACTGAGCAGTTTAAAGAGAGTATTGAAACAATGATTTATGTATTTAAAAAGAGTATTGAAAGGAGAATTTGAATGAATGTCGAAATGATGTATTTATGATAATACAAATTTTCAAGTTCAGTTAAAAAAAATTATTCCCTATTTTCACGTTAAAATAAAAAGTTAAAATGAGTATGTTAAAGAAAGAAAGTATGTTAAAAGTAAGTTACTGGCGACCCATGAGATAACAAACTATCGCAGTTGGCTTCAGAGCTCGACCGTGATAGTGCTATTAGCCTTCATGTAGGGTGGGCTATCACATTTGGTATCAGAGCAGGTTGACCATGTCTCTCATGGCACGATGCACATCCTGTTTGTCAATCCAAGTAAGTTAGTTTTATTTTAAGTTAGTAAATGTTTATTTAGTGAAAATAAATATTTTATAGGGATAAGATGATGAGTTCCGAGATGAGGATATCTGCTCGAACTATGCAGACTTTTAGGGCCAATCGTCCATCATGTTTCGAGGGCAGACAATACCCTAGGACTCCATGGGAATGTAGGACTAGTTTCACGCCATCGAGATGATTCCCTAATTGTGCGCCATTGATCAGGATAACTGGGTTCTATTGGCTGTTAGCATCCTTCAGGGAAATACTCTTATGTATTGGGATTTTTGTCACCAGGATGAGCTCTTAACTAGACCAAGTTTCGCCACACCATGATCGAGTGATTCTCTCTGAGGAGTCTAGCATCAGGCCCAGTTCCTCATGGGCAAGCAGATAAGTGACACTGCCTACGTTCCCTAGAGTTACGGATGCAAGGGAGTTTGTTCATCAGACCAAGAGACTGCAGATAATGTTCGATGACACAGTCCTGAAGTATACTGCATGCTTTAAGGAGCTAATGAGGACTCTTACGACCTCTTTTGGAGAGGACTAACCGCAGAGCTATGGCAAAGAACAAGTCCACTTTACACCCTTACACTACAAAAGTTCTTAGTCACGGTAATCAAAACTAAGAGAGAGCTGCCGGAGGAATGAGTAGAACGCGACAAGCAAGAGCGGGAAGTTCATGATGACACGATTAGTGCATTTTTGTACCATGACCAATGGCTAATGGCCATGAGGCTAATCCTGTAGGAAATAAATCGGTAAAAACGTACCAGAGTGGCGCAGCAGAACTATAAAAATTTTTCAAGATCGTTAAATATCTCATGATGCCATATACAATAAACCAACAATAATTTAAACTCATACCTCAAGGATGCTAATCTTCCAGGAGGAGAATGACCGGAGGGCTTCAAGCAACTAGCCTTCTCTACTATTCTCCAATTCCCGAATCGCTGAGTATGTGGGCACTCTGAACCTCGATCGGTATGCTAGCATTGCTAGTCTTCTTCTGACCACCCAGATCTCTAAAGAACTTATTGTCACGGTGAGTTGTGCAATAATAAGCCTACTCACCTGAGAGTCTGTGGTCTAAGAGAACTGGAGTGGCAGGACCTCTATTTATAGACTTGCATGAGGTGATCCTCTGAATTCGAATTGGATTAGGAGAAGATATTCTCCCTTATCCACAACAAAAAAATCTGAATTTTCCAAGGGAAAAATCCCAACTAAAATATGGCCACTTTAGGATTATCCAATTCAAATTTAAACAAGATTTTAACTTGAATTTTATCTCCCATTATCCAAGCAAAAAATCAGAAAATCCTTAAGGATTTTCACAAATATTTTTCGACCACAAAAAGTAAGGGAAGAATCAAAAATTCAACTAGGATTTTCAAGCTTGAATCTTATCTCATCTTTATCCAAAATAACCGAAAATCCTCTATGAGATCTTCCTCAAAATTTCTGCCATAATCAGGGAGGAGAGAATCCAAATTCAACTGGGATTGAACTTGAATTTTTCCTTGAACCTTATCCATAAAAAATCTGAAAATTCCATGAGGATAATCGTCAAAATTTTCGTCCATATTTGTTGGGATTGGATTCAAAATTCAAGTAGGATTCAAACAAGATTTTCCTCTCCATATCCAACTCAAATTCGAATTTCATTCCTTGTAGATTTACCACAAGAAATTCGAATCCTACTTGGACTGTGATTCAAAATTTGAATTTCAAATTTGAATGTCAAATTTCAAATTCAAATTTCAAATTTCAAATTTCAAATTTCAAATTTCAAATTTAAATTTCAAATTCAAATTTCAAATTCGAATTTCAATTTCAAATTTCAAATTTGAATTTCAAATTCAAAATTCAAATTTCAAAATTCAAATTTCAAAATCCATAAAACAGTTGTATTTCAAATTCTTGTTCTCATGGATAATTTTCTACAACTCCAATCTAATCTTAAATAAAATCATGACAAATTTATTTGGAGTTCGAATAATTGTGTACTCTATTATCCAAAACAAAATCTAAATTCAACCGGAGAGAATCTTGTCCACCATCCTAATCTTAGGTCAACACCATCCATGCATAATCAACTAGCCAATAGCATACATAAATCAATTTGTCAAACGTTAAGGAATTATGTGGAGCTAGTAGAGGGACCAATTGGACATATATAATCGGGCTCCCGTGAATCCATATGATCATCATTCTTTACTGAACAACTCAATCATATGATCACTAATTTCAGAGTCACACCACTATAAACCTGAAACTGAACTCCCAATTATATACCGTATTACATAAGCCTGTGACAAGCTATCGTCCAATGACCTTGTCATGTATGCAGAACCCTCATATGATATCCATGATTAGCCTTAGGTCAAAGTCTGTTTAATCCTACTGATCAGGCTATCTTAAAGTTTCATTATACTACCGAATAAAGAAAATGATTATTCACCATATGTGAATAAGAAGTCATCCGCCCAGCAGACGACCCAAGGCCTTGTCCATTTTCACATCCAATATAATACCTTTAAGAGGATACCCTTAACTCCTTATTAGAGCTATGATTCTGATATCTGTAAACAAACCCTTCATCGTATACAAGTCATGCACCCAACAAACCGGTCTATAAGCTTACTATCTTTGAGACGCTTTAGCCATTGGATCATCAAAGTACACAAGTCATATACATGAAGCTGGTCATTCACTCAGGATTAAGGTTACTGCATAATGAATGTCAAAAGCAGATCGATCCACTTATAGCAGACTTCGTAGATCAATTACGCTTTAGTCCCGGTCTAATATGTCACCACCAAGCAACATATCTATGTATCTACTTGAGAGTCTATGCTTCAGACAATCAAGACAAACCGTCCCTTCTAAGGCTTGAGATAACATAATAGTCTTAACATGAGTTAGATACTCGGTCTAACCCCATAGACTACAGACCTTAGTTTAGACTGCTTACTTTAGAACATTGTCTTCTCGCATACAAAAGTCCATTACATGCAACGTTCTAATAGTTTTAACACAAGCAGTCAGGGAGCCATATTTTCTTGCATTTACTTTAACATGTAAATAAAATGAGAACAGATAGCAATGTAATGAATAACCTCTGTATATAATTTTATTATCCAGTTCAAAATAAATACATCAAAATGTCTCTAACGCTTAGGGCATTTCCTAACAGATCCATCGTGCCATAAAACAGATGCAGACCTTGACCAGGGAGCCTTCTCTAGTGTTAGAAATGATTCAGACAACGAAATAAGAAAACTCAAAGGAGTTTCGTGTAGACCAGGAAAATTCAATGTACAAGGCTGTGATATATATATGGCCTTCATGTTATGTTGAAATATCTGAAATGACATGTAAATGTTATGAAATGACATGTAAATGTTATGAAATAACATGTACATGTGATGAACAGTTATGAAATGAAATCGTTGCATCACTATTTATCCCAATTTTTGAGGACAAAAATTTTATAAGGAGGGGTGAATGTGTAAGGACTGGCCCGTTCATGTAACCTAATTTCCATATAATGAGAAATTGAGGAATAATTTAATGCCTTTTAGTGCAAATTTAATTTACACGGTCAGGTACACGGCCATGTAAGTGGCCGTGTACCACTCGGGTAAATGAACGTGTTTCAAAGACATGGCCGTATTGAGAAATCTCAACTAATACACACCCGTATTGCCTTGTACATGCCCGTGTAAGAACCCATGTAGAAGGTCGTGTATTGAATAGAGAGCCGCTGTAAGGACTCTCATGATTCATGAAACCTAATTACTATGTAATGAGTAATTAAGTTGAAAAACACAGTATATTTTCTAGTTGAATAGATTAAACAGATACAGTAACGTTTAATTACTATTCATACAATGAAGGAGCGACCGACAATGAAATCGGTCTATCCTATTATGTGTATAAGTGTATAAGATGAGTAGTGTCAGGAAATTGGTCCAGACGACCACTTCTTGACACAAGACTAGTAAGTAAGTCATCAGTATGCTCATACTAGTTATCTGAGCGTAGCAACGATAGTTACCCTAGCAAGGGTATAGTACTGAGAAAATGGTCCAGATGCCCTCTTCTCGCCAAGAGACTGACAAAATCAAATTCAAAATACTCATACTAGTAAGTTAAGCAGAAGACAGTGAATAGTAAATAGTAGAAACGCAGTATCAAGTTAATGGCTAAGACGGCCCTAATCTGGCATAAAACTGATGTATTAACAATCAATAGGCTCAATTTAGTCAATTGAGCGTAAAACAAGAATTTTTGTTTGAGAGAAACACAGTATCAGGAAGAGAGTGAAGACGACCTTTTCTCGCCCTGAAACTGATATATTTGGACTCAGAATGCCCAAATTAGTCAATCGGGCACCTGACATGTTTTTCGAGGTGAGGTCACACAGATCCTGAAAACTAGTCCAGACGACCTCAGATGGACATAAAACTGATAAATTTGAAATCAACAAGTACAAATTAGTCAGGAGAGACTGTGTTTGAAATTTCACACGGGAATGTCTCGTTTTGCACGCGTAAGGACAACACAGTGTAGATATAACCACAGTATAAGAAATGAACAGTAAAATAGACTCAGAATGGGCTCTTAGGCAATACAACCCACTAGAAATTTACAATATAAAAATCGAATTCAGAAAATCCAATTTCTAGGTGAAAACTAGAATACTGTCGAGAAAGGACCGAACACCGCTATAAAAAATTAGACCACAAAGAGAGGCCAACACAGATAAAATTCACCCTTAAAAACTGTGTCTCCCTAGCTAAAAAAGCAACTGAAATTGGCTGTAAGAGTAACCCAAAAGTCTGATTAAAATAATACAATAGATATGACACTTTTTGAGTAAAAAATTCAAGATTTTATGATATGGCCAACAACATATTTAAGGTCCTTGACCCCTCCTTCCATGCGTGCAGCCCCTCAGTTTTTGAGGGCTGGAATTGCAGCAAATTTGTCCCTAAATTAGCATAATATTCTCTTGATTAATTGAGCTTAAGGTTGGTTAATTTTACTTAGGTTTTGTCATTAAAAGGGTGAGCATAGCTTTAGGTTTTGTTCTTTCTTTTTGCACACCTTAAAGACACAAACTCTTCCCCTCTCTATCAGCCAAAAATCTGACCCCTCCCTTTAGCCAAAACTATCCTTTTGCAAGTCAAAAACCCAATCAAAAGCTTACCAAAATTTAGTCCGCTTCAAGCTTGAGTTAGGAGGTTTTCATCCAAGCCATTCCTAGTTCATTTAAGGGTAGGTTTCTAGAACCAATCTTGTGGTTTTTAGTTGTTATTTTGGGTTGATGTTAAGAGAAAATTTTAAATGTCTTTTCTAGCACAAGCGGACCCCAATCCCTCTTGGTTCACATGGCCATTTTGTCACCTAAGCTTTGATTCAGTCTGCTTGGTTCATAGCATGTGAGGTAAAACCGGAAAACCCTCTTTTTGTGATTAGTTATTTTTAAGTTTTTGATCATGGAATTTATGTGTATTTATTTGTGCAATGGGTTGTAATAAGTTTATTTTGAGCTCTTGGCTTTTGATTTTTAAGTTTATGTGGTTGTGCAGCCTGGTGCTGCAGGCTTAGCCTGCAGCCCGGCAGGCTGCACAAGGGGCGGCCGTGGGCTGCCAGCCCCTCCGGGGTTGGTGGCTACCCACGGCGGCTGCCGCCTACAGTGGCGGCGGTCCGACGGTCCAAAAATCAGAAAAATTTTGATTTTTAAATTTGAGATTTAATTTTAAATCATGTTTAAAAATATGTAATTTTGAAATTTTTGAAATTACATATTATTACACATGATGTTTAAAATTGTTTAAAAATTTAAATTTGAAGTTTAAATTTGAAATTCGAATTTGGAATTTGAATTTGAAATTTAAATTTTTGGAGATTTGAATTTTAAATAATTCTTGGGATGAGAAATAAATGGAGAGGCTACATAAAGATGGATACAAGAAGACGGAACAAAATTCAAGACCCAAAGAATGCTTTGGATGGAATTTTGTAATCTTTATTTTCTTTGTTCTAGGATGGAACCATGACTTGGTTAGTCTGTCAATTATTTTTTTTGTGATATGTCATGGATGTATATATATGTATTGATGGATGTTTTGTATGCATATTTGATAACATGTCATATAGGATAGGTGAGTGCCGCTCATACTATATTGATCATACATAATTTGTCAAAACTTGCATGTTTTTCAAAATATTGAGTGGGAGAGGGTTTCAAACAAAACCCACGGCCTCCATTGTTGATCCATATGTGAAAGCATGGTAACGCCTCGCGTCAGTTCCGACCTGACCACACCGTTCGGTAGGTGTTTACCGCCGCCGGTATACTAGATTGGATCTCCTATGTGGAAAACATGTTCGGGTGCGATTCTATTCATGACCACCCCTCGGTGGCTTGGTAGGACGTGGATCGGGCTACGTAAACAATGGTTATACACTCAAGACTCGTTTAGTTATTAACCTTCCCTAGAAGCTCTGTTAACTAAACTGGTGGCCAAATAAGCGGTTATTAATATATGTCTTAACCTTGGAGGATTTAAGGTAACATATATTAATTGGACGGGGTCCATGTTCCGGCTATTTGTTCTCATGACCACCCCTCGGTGGCTTGGGGCAATAGGTGCTGAGAATTACCGTTGCAATGCTACATGTTTTTTCAAGTTTCATGTAGGAACATACTTGTATGTTTTATTTGCTAAATTATCTGCATATTTGCTTGGGCTTTGTAATGATGTCTAGTATAATTTTATTTCAGTTCAAAATGTCACCGACACCCCTCATTTCGATACTTACTGAAAATAAGTTGAATGGCGACAATTATAAAGATTGGAAAAGAAATCTATTAATAGTTCTCAGCTGCGAGAGACACAAGTTCGTACTGGACGAACCATGCCCACCTGGGCCCAAACCTGACACACCACTTGAGGAGGTCCCGGTTGCCTATAATCGTTGGAGAGAATCTAATGAAATAGCTCGATGCTACATCCTTGCTAGCATGACGAGTGCTTTACAAAAGCAGCATGAGACTTATCAAGTTGCTGGGGAGATCATGGAAAATCTGGAGGACATGTTCGGAGGCCAAGAAAAATTGGCTCGACAGTCCGCTATCACCAGCATTATGAACTCCAAGCAAAAGGCTGGTGCTCCGGTGAAGGACCATATGATCACTCTAATGGGATTCTTCGCTGAAGCTGCCGAGAATGGTGCTGAGTTAGACTACAACACCCAGATCGAGATGGTGTTCAAGACTCTGTCTAAAGATTTTGTGGGGTTTAAGGCCGCATACAATCTGGCGACAAAGGAGTTAGGACTTACCGAGCTCATGAAGCAACTACAGGCTTATGAGCGGATGATCAGGGATGAAGATGTGGTCCGACCTAAAGGAGAGGCCAATTTGGCGGAATCTTCCAATCCCTCACGGAAGAGGAAGAGGCCAAATAAGAAGCAAGTGGCTTCCAGTTCTTCTAATCCTCCTGTCTCGGACGGGAAGAAGAAGAAGAAGAACAAGAAGCCAAAGGACCCTAAAAAGTCCAAATGCTTCCACTGTGGGAAGGTAGGTCACTTCAAGAAGGCTTGCCGGGAATTCCTAGCCTCCAAGGGCAAGGAAGGGGTTCGTGGAAACGAGAAGTCTACATGATAGGAGCCTCTCGTTGCGGACTGGAGATGGTAGCTTTGTGGTGGCTGAGGCAGTGGGAGACGTTCATCTTTATTTTGATCAATTTAGGTTTATTTTATTGAAAGACTGTTTTTATGTTCCTAATTTTAGGAGGAACCTTATATCGGTAGCTTATTTAATAAAGGATTCTTATTCAGTTTCTTTTAGTAAAAGAGTTGATATTCGTAGAAATAAGTCTTTTATCTGTTCTGGATGGATGGATGGAAACCTATATTTGATCAGACCAAAGATGTACTCACTGCTTGACACTGAATTAATTGATAACTCTAAAAGGTTGAAAGTTTCTCACTCTAACAAGGCGTATCTTTGGCATTTAAGACTTGGTCATATTAATCAGGATAGGATTCAAAGATTGGTGAAAGACGGTCCTCTGGAATCTCTGGAGGAGGTACGACTTCCCCAATGTGAGTCTTGTCTAGAGGGTAAGATGACTAAGAGGTCTTTTGGAGCTAAGGGTACAAGGGCACAGGAGCTCTTAGAAATTGTGCACACTGACGTATATGGCCCCATGAACGTCACAGCACGAGGAGGGTTCGAGTACTATGTCTCTTTCATAGATGATTACTCGAGGTATGGATATGTGTATCTGATGCACCGCAAGAGCGAAACCTTTGACAAGTTCAAAAAGTATCGTGCGGAAGTGGAAAAGCAATTGGATAAATCCATAAAGACACTTCGATCTGATCGAGGTGGCGAATACCTCTCCGATGAATTTCTAGGACATCTTGTAGAGAATGGGATATTATCTCAATTGACTGCACCTGGTACTCCACAACAGAATGGTGTAGCCGAAAGGAGAAACAGGACCTTATTGGATATGGTACGGTCCATGATGAGTTACTCAACGCTGCCATTATCATTTTGGGGACATGCCTTACAAACGGCGTGCTATATTCTGAACCAGGTTCCGAGCAAATCAATTCCTAGAACTCCGTATGAATTGTGGCGTGGCAGGAAGCCCTCCCTTGGACATATGAGAATATGGGGCTGCCCGGCACATGTACTGGATGGGGATGCGAAGAAGTTGGAACCAAGATCAGAATTGTGCATGTTTGTAGGGTATCCAAAAGGAACTAAAGGAGGTCTGTTCTATAACCCGAAGGAACAAAAGGTCATTGTCTCAACCCATGCGACATTCTTGGAGGAAAGTCACATGAATGACTTTAAGCCTCGAAGCAAAGTGGTGCTAGAGGAGTTATCGGGTGAAAGAACTGCTCCACAGATTTCGGTCTTGGACGCAAGTCCGAGTTCCAGTGAAAGACCTGCAGACGATCAACAATTTAGGGTGCCTCGTCGTAGTGGGAGGGTTTCTAAGAAACCTAATTTCTTTATGTATGATGCTGAGGTATACCAGGCCGAGGCTCATGAGCATGAGGAAGATCCGGTCACATATGATGAAGCTATAAAGGATGTTGATTCTAGATCTTGGAAACAGGCTATGAACAATGAGATGGATTCTATGAAATCCAACTCTGTTTGGGAACTTGTAGATTTGCCGGATGGGATAAAACCCATTGGATGCAAATGGGTCTACAAAAGAAAGAAGGATGCAGAAGGGAGAGTGGAAACTTTCAAAGCTAGACTGGTTGCAAAGGGATACACGCAAAAGGCTGGAATCGATTACGAGGAAACCTTTTCGCCTGTTGCTATGCTGAAGTCTATCCGTATTCTTCTGTCCATTGCTGCGGCTCTCGATTACGAGATCTGGCAAATGGATGTCAAGACGGCATTCTTGAATGGCCATCTTGAAGAGTGTATCTATATGATACAGCCCGAAGGGTTCGTAGCAAAAGGCCAGGATAGGAAAGTCTGCAAGTTGCTTAGATCCATTTATGGATTAAAGCAGGCATCCCGCTCATGGAACCAGAGGTTTGATCAAGCGATTAAGACATTTGGTTTTGAGCAGAACGTTGATGAACCTTGTGTTTATAAACGTATTAAGGATGGAAAAGTGGTCTTTCTGATACTCTATGTCGATGATATACTACTCATTGGGAATGATGTAGGGAACTTATCATCGGTCAAGCTTTGGTTACACCAACAGTTTGACATGAAGGACTTGGGAGAAGCTAATTATGTTCTAGGCATTCGTCTCTTCAGAGATCGAAAGAACAAAATGATAGCGTTATCCCAAGCTTCATACATAGATAAAATAATTGACAAATATGCAATGCTAGAGGCAAAGAAAGGCTCACAACCTTCTATTGCCGGTTTAACTCTTTCATTGGATGACTGTCCCAAGACATCGGAAGAAAGAGAGCGTATGAGTAAGGTCCCTTATGCATCCGCTGTGGGTAGCCTTATGTACGCTATGCTTTGCACTCGCCCGGACATATGTTTTGCAGTAGGTATGGTGAGTCGATATCAAGCGAATCCTGGAACCAAGCACTGGCAAGCAGTAAAGCATATACTCAAGTATCTTAAGAGAACGAGGGATTATATGCTAGTGTATTCTGGAGGGGACCTAACACCCGTAGGATACACGGACTCAGACTTCCAGACTTGTAAGGAGAAATCGACATCTGGATCAGTGTTTTTGCTCGGAGGAGGCGCCATTGTGTGGAGGAGCGTGAAGCAGGGCTGCACAGCTGACTCTACTATGGAGGCTGAGTATGTGGCTGCGGCTGAGGCATCTAAAGAAGCGGTTTGGCTCCGCAAGTTCTTTAGAGACCTTGAGGTCATTCCGGGTGTTGACAAGCCTATCACACTTTACTGTGATAATACAGGGGCTATTGCCAACACAAGGGAATCTCGGCACCACAAGAGGACCAAGCACATAGATCGGAGGTATCACATTATTAGAGGGCATGTGCAGACAGGACAAGTGGATGTATGTAAGATCGCGTCCGAGGACAACATCGCTGATCCCTTTACTAAGACTTTGGTAGCTAGAAGCTTTGAGAGGCATGTAGAGGCGATGGGGATGCGTAACATGGCACATCTACTGGCTTAGGGCAAGTGGGAGATTGTTAGGAAATGCCCTAAGTATTAGAGACATTTTGATGTATTCATTTGGAACTGGATAATAAAATTATACTTAGAGGTTATTCATTACATTGCTATCTGTCCTCGTCTTATTTACATGTTAAAGTAAATGTAAGCAAATATGGCTCACTGACTGCTTGTGTTAAAACTGTTAGAACGTTGCATGCAATGGACTTTTGTATGCGAGAAGACAATGTTCTAAAGTTAGCAGTCTAAACTATGGTCTGTAGTCTATGGGGTTAGACCGAGCATCTAACTCATGTTAAGACTATTATGTTGTCTAAAGCCTTAGAGGGGACGGTCTGTCTTGACTGTCTGGAGCTGGACTCCCAAGTAGAGACATAGATATGTTGCTTGGTGGTGACATATTAGACCGAGACTAAAGCGTGATTGATCTACGTAGTCCGCTATGAGTGGATCAATCTGCTTTTGACGTTCATTATGCAATAACCTTAATCCTGAGTAAATGAACTTCTTCATGTATATGACTTGTGTACTTTGATGTTCCAATGGCTAAAGCGTCTCAGAGGGTAGTAAGCTTATAGACCGGTTCGTTGGGTGCATGACTTGTATACGATGAAGGGTTTGTTTGCAGATATCGGAATCATAGCTCTGAGGAGTTAAAGGTATCCTCTTAAAGGCATTATACTGAATGTGAAAATGGACAAGGCCTTGGGTCGTCTGCTGGGCGGATGACTTCTTATTCACATATGGTGAATAATCATTTTCTTGATTCGGTAGTATAATGGAACTTTAAGATAGCCTGATCAGTAGGATTAAACGGACTTTGACCTAAGGCTGATCATGGATATCATATGAGGGTTTTGCATATATGACAAGGTCATTGGATGGTAGCTCGTCACAGGCTTACGTAATACGGTATATAATTGGGAGTTCAGTTTCAGGTTTATAGTGGTGTGACTCTGAAATTAGTGATCATATGATTGAGTTGTTCGGTACAGAATGATGATCATATGGAATCACGGGAGCCCGATTATATATGTTCAATCAGTCCCTCTACTAGCTCCACATAATTCCTTAACGTTTGGCAAATTGATTTGTGTATGCTATTGGCTAGTTTATTATGCATGGATGGTGATGACACAGGATTAGGATGGTAGACAAGATTCTCTCCGGTTGGATTCAAATTTTGTTTTGGATAATAGAGTACACAATTATTCGAACTCCAAATAAAGTTGCCATGATTTTATTTGAGATTGGATTGGAGTTGTAGAAAATTATCCATGAGAACGAGAATATGAAAAACAACCGTTTTGTGGAATTTGAAATTTGAATTTTGAAATTTGAAATTTGAATTTTGAATTTGAAATTTGAATTTGAAATTTGAATTTGAAATTCGAATTTAAAATTTGAATTTGAAATTTAAATTTGAAATTTGAAATTTGAAATTTGAAATTTGAATTTGAAATTTGAATTTGAAATTTGAAATTCAAATTTTGAATCACAGTCCAAGTAGGATTCGAATTTGTTGTGGAAAATCCATAAGGTTTGAAATTCGAATTTGAGTTGGATTAGGAGAGGACAATCTTGTTAGAATCCTACTTGAATTTTGAATCCAAATCCCAACAAATAAGGGACGAAATTTTTGAGGATAATGCTCATGAAAATTTCGGATTTTGTGGATTAGATTCAAGGGTAAATTCAAGCTTGAATCCTAGTTGAATTTGGATTCTCTTCTTCCCTAAAAGTGGCCGAAATTTTGGAGCCTAAATCCAAGGAGAATTCGGTTATTTTTTGGATAAGGTTGAGATGAGATTTAGCTTGAAAATCCTAGTGGAATTTTGATTCTCCCTTATCTATAATGGCCGAAATCTTTTGGAGGATTTTCTCCTTGTGAATTTCGGATTTTTTGGTTGAAAAAAGGGAGATAAAATTCTAGCTAAAATCTTGTTAAGATTTGGATTAGATTTATCTAGAAAAACCGAATTTAATTGTGGAGATTCTCCCTTGGAAAATTCGGATTTTTTGGGTTTGGATAAGGGAAAATATCTTTTCCTAGTCCAATTCAAATTCAGAGATTCACCTCATGCAGGTCTATAAATAGAGGTCCTGCCACTCCAGTTCTCTTAGACCACAGACTCTCAGGTGAGCAGGCTTATTGTTGCACAGCTCATCGTGACAATAAAGTTCTTTAGAGATCTGGGTGGTCGGAAGAAGACTAGCAGTGCTAGCATACCGATCGAGGTTCAGAGTGCCCACACACTCAGCCATTCGGGAATTGGAGAATAGTAGAGAAGGCTAGTTGGTTGAAGCCTCTGGTCATTCTCCTCCTGCATATTGGCGTCCTTGAGGTATGAGTTTTAATTGTTGTTGATTTATTGTATATGGTATCATGAGATATTTAACGATCTAAAATTTTTATTGTTCCGCTGCGCCACTCTGATACGTTTTTACCGATTTATTTTCCTACAATTTTGACCATGTTAGAGTCCAAATTTGGGATTTGGTAAAACATCAAGTTTTAAGGAAATTTCATTATGGTCGTTTTTGCGTCAAGTTTTTGGCAAAAAATGACTCTAGAATAGGTTTTTCGAGTGGTTTTCATTCGGTATCCAAAACTAGGACTAAAAATCCGAGCACAGGAATAGTCTTGGGTTTTGTGAAAATGACCCACTTAGATTCTGAACGAGATCTTGGGCTCAACATAAAAGTTGTAGATCTCGTCGAAATCTTTAAGTCGAATTATGCATTTTTCAAAAATTTGGCCGTTTCAGGCCTCAAACAGAGCCGCTCTTAAAATAGCATAAAACTGGAAACTTTTCAAAAACTAGGCATAAGTAGCTACGGGTTTAGTGAGTTTAGGAGCCGTTGGAGTTTGATTTGAGCTCCGAGATGAGCACGAGAATGTTCATCTCGTCGATGGTGAAAAGTTTTATGTTCAGGAAATTTAAAACTAAGTCATTTCAAACACATTTTTAAAACAATTTCGGTAAATGGTTCAAAAACCACCTTTAAAATGCAATCACCAAAATGTGTTCAAATCTTTTTAAAATAAGAATATAGTTTTAATAAAGTGCCCCCACCTTCCAAAGGGATGATAAAGGGATGGTTACAGATCACATAATTTTCCCAAGAATTTTATAAGGCAACCAAAATAATTTTGCAAAATAAACAAAATAGTAGCGGTAGCCCGATAGGCCACCACATCAAACAAGCTTAGCAACCCGATAAGCTACCGAGTCAACAATGCATGAGGTAACCAATCAGTTGACTATCGGTCAATCAGTCAAGGACCGAGTTTGAACGATATAGTGAAGAAAGATGATTAATTTGTCAAGTTGACTACTTAATCAAACACGATAGAAGTTAGATACCAAATTCCCAAAATAGAGCAGTAAGGTACAGATGGGCCTCGGTACCATACCACGATACAAGTTATAGTCACTAACGGTAGTAGGGACCAAAAACTGACGTTAATTAATTTATTGGGTAATAAATTAATTAGCCACGATTAGACAGTCAAACTCACAAAAAGAGAGCAAGTTAGTACCGACGGCAATCGATACCATACGTTAGTATCTGCTTTAGTCACTAACGGTATTAGTGATTCAGCTGAAGTATTAATAGAATCCGTATTAATGACAGGTAGTCACCTGTAATTTGACAAAGGTGAGAGTACAAGTTTGCTTACAAACTAGGTAAGTACAACTCTGCTTACAGTATGAACAAAATGATTTTAAAGTATCGATTTTTACTGTATGTTAAGTAAGCAAACTATGCACAGTTGTTGCACAGCATGTATAAGAGCATGTAGTTTCACAATCGCATAGATTGATGAAAGAACAAGTTAGATGCCATACATTCCTATTGCATAAGATCAGGGATAGCTTAGTAGAGCATATGGCCAGATAAGATAAACAAGTCAGAAATTAATAAGCATGTCGTACCAGCCTTTTCTGTTGAAGAGGTTTTTTTCAAGTTAAAGTAAGATTAGCCTTCATTGATGGCTCTTAAGTTAGTGATCACGGACATTTCTGACGATCAGTGCGTACTCAGTACAGACACACGAGCCCTCAGCTAGACATGGGAAAGAAAAAGAATATTAAAGCATAAATGAGCATAACTTGATCATGCATTGTTCATTGTATGTATTAGTTATAGTTCACTATGCTTCCAATGGATATGCATTCAATACACGATATTTCTATTATGCATGTAGTATAAGATGTTCTGTATTCAATGATGTGTGATGTGTTGATATGTTGAATGTTTCAGTGGTACTTGTTGGTACATTACATGTTTATATGGTTTTAAGTCTGTACTATGATTTAAACATGTTTTGTGGACGACATGTTGTACTTACTGGGCAATAAAGCTCACAGTATGTGTTCATACTGTAGGTAAGTGGCCTATAGTTTAGAGCTCAATGGGTGACGATGACGGGGAAGGTAGATCTGAGGGTGAGGTTATAGATACATCGCAAGTTTAACTTCCGCATAGTAAACAATATTTTTGAATAGTATATTTTGAATAGCAATTAGTTAATGAATTTTATAAGTATGTATGTATGACTGAACTCTTTATGATTTAGACTTTTTATTTTTGAAAGTATACGTACATGAATAGTAAATACGCACGCATTCAAAAAAAAATCCCCTAAAATTACGGTATCTAATTAAGTATGTTTCAGTAATAGTTTTTAAGCAAGATAAGTAACAGTAGTTTTAAGTGACAGTCCGGGCCACTTAGGGCATGGGACGTCACAGTTGGTATCAAAACGGTATCTTGCCACCCTATCTCACATCACCGCATGCCCGCCTCATCTGTCCAAGTTAGCTTTATTTTTTTTTTTTTGATATTAGTATGTAAGTTAACGATTCGGTTATAATAGGAAGTATGGCTGCACCGATTGACCCCCACCAAATACAAGAAGATCACCAAGTGAGCCTGGCTTTCGACGCCATGCGACCGGATCTATATGATGGTAGCCACCCATGCGAACTCTCATATTGGATCCACCACTTAGAGGTTATTTTTGAAGCTTGCCATATCCCACCTCATCTACGGGTGGTTTTGGCAAGCAGCAGGCTGGAAGGACCAGCATTAGAATGGTGGATCGAATGACGTAGAATTAGGGATCCGACGATGTAGTGGGTCGAGTCTTGGCAAGACCTCTAGAATTCTGATGGACCAACTAGAGATGTAGATATCTGGGACGACATGTACGAGAGGTAATACCAGGTCCTCTCTGACATCTGGGATGTCTATGACGGAGAGGCCATGGCACACTACTGCCAAAGGTTTTTGGACACCATGTTACCTCATATCCCTCTAGATAGGCCATTTGCAGAGAAAGCTGATCTGTTATAGAAAGGAACTCCGTGGTACGTGAGAGATCTCATTCACTACCCTCCGTAACATAAAGACCTGAGGCACCTTGTCCAGGACATAGTGGACACTGAAAGGGAAGTACTCAACCCTGTGCCAGCCCAATGCATTGTAGCAGCTGCTGACATGGGAGGTAACCCGGTAGACCCTGCACCCCAACTAGCCGACGAGGAGTTCATGATTGAACACTAGCCTGAAGCACTCGAGGGTAATGGGGAATCGATGGAGAACCCTGAACCAGCCCCTCTACCTCCCGAACACCACATGGAAAAGGATGATGACGAGGCTCTTCCCAATGCCCATCCTGACGATGAGGGAGAGGAGATCCCCGATCACTTTAGTGACGACAAATGGATAGGGATGTATGAGCTCTAAGTCATCATAGCCAGTGACGATGAAGGCAGTTTCATTTGGAGGGATGAGGAAGAGGATCTAGAGGAGTTTCTTCTTAGCGACAGTGATGAAGAGGAAATGTCTGATGCAAAATCAGGATTGTCCTCTGAGTAATAGTAACCCTTTCCATAGGAATTTTTGGTTATGTAAATGTATAGAGGGAAGTAGTAGCTTTCCCCATTAGACTTAGCTTAACGTACTTGTTGGGATTGTATATTAGGAAGTGTGTGTCACTCCCACTGAACTAGAGTCTTGAGTATATGTATCTATATATTTTGTGAAATATATTATAAAAAGCAGTATAATTTTGCCCCAAGGTTCAGACATGATTTTTTTTTCCACAATATAATCATAGCATCGCAGAAACTGCAGGATGAATCCTGACACTCAGATGATATTCCAATACAATGCGGTAATTGTATTGAACATCACAGTATAAGAGAAAGAAAGATAATATGTATGCTTATATCTAAGATTGTTAAGTAAGAAAAAGATATGTGATACAAGTCCCAGGTACAGAATTTAAAAGACTTATATTTTCTTTCCCACTGTATGATAGGGTTATATAGGAAACCATGGTAAGAACGAGATCTCAGTCAAACCAAGCCACTGGAGAAGACGAGTTAATGGCACAACTTATAGCCATACGAGCCATGATGGAGAATCAACAACAAGAGCTTACCCAGCTTAGGGAACGGCTAGACCAACAATCCCAGGCACCACAACCAGTAGAGGTGCCAGTCTAAGCAGCTCTAGTAGACCTCGATACTCCTAGAGAGCAAGTGGCTCCCCCAGCTCAGACGACACCAGCACCCTCAGTCGTGGCTACTCCCTTAGCGACCAATGTTCTTGTGCCAATCCCTAAAGATGGCAATTTGTACAAGAAATTTCGGTGCATGAAAGTGCCAGAATTCGAAGGAACCACAAATCCCATTGAGGCCGAGCACTGGCTAACCAACATCTAAGTGATCTTGGACCTCGTAGGATTGACAGAGAGGGAGAAAGTATTGTGTGCATCTCTTGCCCTATGCAAGGGGGCACACCAATGGTGGAAAACAGTGGCCATCAGAAGAAATGTTAATGAGATAAGCTAAGCATACTTAGTGGACAAGTTTAAAGAAATGTATTTGAACGACGAGGCCCTAGCAGCTCTACAGGACGAGTTCAATAATCTACGCTAGGGTAGCATGACCGTGATGGAGGCAGTCAGGAAGTTTGAACAACTAACCCGACTCTGCCTTGACCTAGTGTGATGCCCCGTGCCCTCAGCGGCCCAGACCGTCGTTGAAAAATATTACTTGCTTCTTTAACTTTTACTTATACTTCTTCTTTAAAACCGATACTTAAACTTGCTGAATTTAATACCATAAATTTAGAGGAATTTTTTTTTATATATGTGTACGTATTTACTATTCATGTACGTATACTATTAAAATGTGAAATTTGAAAAACATAAGGATTTCAATTATACATACACATTTATATACTTGTTTATATGATTACTATTTACCAGATACTATTTAAATATATTACTCATACATATACTGTTTACTGTTTCAAAATACCGTTTAACCTTTACTATTCAAAATACTATTTAACTGTCACCATTCAAAATCCTATTTACTCATACTGTGCGGAAGAATACTCACGGTGTATCCATAATATCATCCTCACATCCGCCTCCGCCGCCATCATTGCCCCTTGATGTTTACGCTATAGGATGCTTACCTACAGCATGAACACACCCCGTGAGCTTTACGCCCAGTAAGTACAACATGTTAACCGCAAAACATGTTTAAAACATAGCACATACTTAAAATCATGTGAGCATACCAATCATCACAGATATCATATAACATATCATATGTCACAACATCATGTATCACATCTTAGAATACATCATCACATCATACTGAATGCATAACATAGCATATCATATATCACATCATAGAATACATCACCACGTATTGAATGCATCTTATGGAAACTAGAAGCATAAGGAACTAGTGCATACAGTGATCAATGCATGATCCGGTTATGTTCATTTATGCTTCAACATCTTTTTTTTCTTTATCTTGTCTACTTAGGGCCCCTGTGTCAGTACCAAGTACGCGCAGACCAACAGTAACACTGAGGTCACTAAATATGTAGGAGGATCCTCAACGGATTACTGCCCTCTCTACCTTCTCTTACTTTAACTCTGAAAACCCTTTCAACGGAAAGAGCCGGTACGACACGCCTATTAATTTCCATCTTGCTTAACTATTCTAGCCATGTGCTTTTCTAAGCTATCCCAAGACCTACACTGGCGAGGACGTATGGCTTCTATCTTGTTCTTTCATCAATCTACTCGATTGTGAAACTATATACTCTTATGTATGCTGTGCAGCATCGTGTGCAAGATACATACTTAAAATACTAGAAAAGCATCATTTTAAACTCGTTTTATCTATGTTGTAGGCGGAGTTGTACTTATCTGTCAATGGATAGTTTATACTCTCGTCTTCGTCACAATACAGGTACCTCCTTGTAATCATAATGCATTTCATTAATATTCACACTTAGGTCACTGTGGTCATTAGTGACTAATAAAAACTTTATCATTATGTGGTACTGATCATTATCGGTACTAATTGCCCTCTTCTTAAGAATTTGATTCTCTAATTTCTAATCATGATTAATTAATTTATTTGCTCAATAAATTAATTAACGTCGCTCTTAGGTCACTCTATCGTTAGGAACTAATAAATTTATCATTGTGTGGTACTGATGCCTATTGGTACCCAACTGCTCTACTTTGGGAATTTTGATGTCTAATTTCTAATCGTGCTTGATTAATTTGTCTACTTGACAAATTAATCACTGTCTCTTACTATCCCATTCAGACTTGGTCCTTGACTGGCTAACAAACTAGTCAACTGACTGAATACCTTGCGTATTGACCATTTAGCCTGTTGGGTTACCTTTACCGATTTAGCCACCCCAAATTTTATACTTAGCTCGCACCCGTCCCTCGGGTGGTACTATTCCAACATAGGGGTTGTTTTCTTACATTTCGAAATTTCTAATTGGGCGGTTCACTAATCCTCAAAACGTTCGTCCTTCTTTCCCAGACCTATATCATTAAGGGGGCTCAAGTTTCCATCCCAATCACATTTTCACCCCTCGTTTCCTAAAATACCCCTTTGTGCCGTTTTAGAAATTTCGACAGTATTTCCACTTAATTTTTGGGTTTCCGGTGTTTAGGAAACGCCTCAAAACCATCTAACCTATTCTAACTTGCCACGTACTAAATCAGAGGCCTAATTTTTACGTAAAAGCTCAACTGTTTACGTAAAAATATTCACATTTCCTTACATTCACTTTTTCGATGTTTCATCCCTTTTTCTTACAATTCCTCAAGTCAGTAAACCATAATTAATATATAATCATTTCCAATAATAAATTGAGGAAATCAAGGGATCAAAACCATTACCAAAATCGTTCCCGTCGGCGGTCAAACGAACCGTTCGGTCTCGACTGCATAATCTTTGAATCGGCGTTCTTCACTTTGAAACTCCGATTTGCAAATCCGATGTAGCGGATGAGTCTGGAACGTCGAAAATAGGCCAACAGGCTATTCTTCAATTTTTGGTCTCCGGTCGCCATTGACCGACATTGACTAGCGTTGACCACGGCGGTGATGGAAGTGGCGACCTCCATCTTGAAGAGCTCGACGAGAGGAACCCATTGGTTCTGTCAATTTCACTAATCGAAGCTCCTATCGTTGGAATTTGGGCTCCAATGGTGGACGGCGGTGGCGATGCTCCGATCTCCATTTTTCGGCATTGTTGCCCAAAATTGCTTTGGAGCTTTTGATCTACATGTTGCTTTAAGCATTTTGACACCCACCTTGCAACTCAACTCTGTCGGAATAGTCAGATTCGACGGCAGTGATGGCGACGGCGACAGGCGAGTTTGGGCGACGCGATCTGGCGTTTGTTGACGTGAAAGGAGACCTGGGTTTTGTTCTACTCTTCACCACAAATCCATTGGGACCAGAATCGTGGCATTTGGAGGTCGGACGGTGGAGAAATCGGCATTTGAAAATTCTGGCCACCATGACCTTCGGGCGGCGCGTGCGGCGTTTTCCGGCGTCGGTTCGGTCAACTCGGCCCACCGTTGGAATCAGCTCATCGAGAGCTTTCCAATGATGCCGACGGTGTCAAAAACAAAGGCCAGATTCGACGGTCAGTCACTGTTCATGTTCGTGAGGTGTTGGGGGAGAAAATGAGGTTTGGAAAAATTATGTGGGCATTTGTAGAAGGATCCCAAAAATTTCGGGCTTTATACTAATTTTTTTGGAAAATTTCAACATAGGTTATCTTTACTAATTTGGACTTACTGAATCCAAATATATCAATTTCGTTTTCATCCAAGGTCATCTTGATTAGTTTCCGGTATTGCGAATTCCCGGTCAAAAATTACCTAATTAACTAATTTGAGCATACAAATAGGCTATACTGACTAATTTGGACGTGCTGAACCCAAATATATAAGTTTTATCTTCATCCGAGGTCGTCTCGAGCAGTTTCTCGATACTGCATGGTTCTCGATCAAAATTTACTTTTTATACTCAAATGACTAATTTGAGTATTCTGATTCCAAATATATCAGTTTTATATCAAGAAAAGGTCATCTTAACCAATTTCTTGATACTATGGTTAGGCTTACATTGTGTTGACACTACGCACGCATAATGAGACGTTTTCGCACGAAATTTCAAACATAATCTCTCTTAACTAATTTGGACGAGCTGATTTCAAATTTATCGGTTTTATATCCATCTAAGGTCTTCTAAACTAGTTTTCAGGATTTGTATGACCCTGTCTCGAAAAATGTGTCAGGTGTCCGATTGACTAATTTGGGCGTCCTGAGTCCAAATATATCAGTTTCAGGGTGAGAAAAAGTCATCTTGACCCTCATCCCGATACTACGTATCTCCCTACAAAAATCTACATTTTGTGCTCAATTGACCAGATTGAGCCTGCTGACTATTAATATATCAGTTTTATGCCAAATTAAGGCCTTCTTGGCCGCTAACCCGACATTGCATTTCTCATTATTCACTAATCACTATTTACTATTTACTATTTTCTGTCTGACTGACTAGTCTGAGCATTCTAACTCCGATTTTGTCAGTCTCTGGGCGAGAAGAGGTCATCTAGACCACTTTTCTCGATACTGTACATTTATTAGGGTAATTATCGCTGCTGTGCTCAGATGACCAGTCTGAGTGTACTGATGACTAGCTTATCAGTTCTGCATCATTAAATAGTCATCTGGATCGGTTTCTTGATATTGCGTGTCTCAACGCATACTCACATAATAGGGTGGACCGATTTCACTGTCGATTACACCATTCACTGCATGAATAGTAATTAAACGTTACTATACCCGTTTAATTCATTCAATTGAAAAGCACACTGTGTTTATTAACTTAATTACATCATTACATAGTAATTAAGTTTCATAATTCATGAGAGTCATTATAGAGGCTCTCGGCTCATTACACAGCCTTCTACACGAACTCTTACACAGGCTTCTACACGGACTCTTACACAGGCGTGTGCATGGCAATACGGGCGTGTACATTTCAGATACGGGAATATACTAGTTGAGACTACTCAACACGACCATGTCTTTGAAACACATTCATTTATCCGAGCAATACACGGCCTCTTACACAGCCGTGTACTTGACCGTGTTACACTACACGGCCATGTATACTCACACGGCTACTAATAGATACATAGTCTGAATGGCACACGGTCACTCACACGGCCATGTACCTGACCGTGTTACTTAAATTTGCACTAAAAGGCATTAAATTATGTCCATTTTATTCCTTAATATGACTTAGTACAGGTAAGTAGGTGCCATGAAAATGGCAGTCGTTACACCTAGTGCCAGCAGAGAAGGAAAGGGTTAGGAGAATGTTAAAGATGTTCAGGATGGACATCGTCGTCCAAGTCTACAGCGGTAGCCATGGGCCCACAATAGTGGCAGAATGCATTATTAGAGTCATCAGAGCTGAATACTGGTTGGCTCAAGACAAGGAAAGAAAGGCACAGATCTTCAAGGCCAAAAGAAAGGAGAAAACACATGCCAAGCAGACCAAGGGGAGACATAACCCTAAATCACATCATAAAGGGAAAAATGTGGGAGCCAGCCAACACAACATGTAATCCTACAACAATAACAAGAGAAAGGGGAACCAGAGTAACCAAGGGTTGCAGAGGAACTTCCCCCAGAAAAAGAATAACCAGGGAGGGAATGGAAATCAACACTCGCCATGCCCAAAGTGTGGAACAAATCATCCCGAAGAGTGCAAACAAGGAACTAGTAACTGCTACATATTTGGCAAGGAGGGCTACTACGCCAAGAACTGCCACTCCAACCCACATAATCAGCATCCCCAAGCCCGTGCCACCAATGGTCAACTACATACCGCCCAGACCAGGATCGAAGGCCCTTCAATCACCCAGGGAAGATTAGAGGCACCAGACACTTAGGGAAGAATCTATGTCTTCACCAGAGATGATGTGGAAGCTGGAACTTCGACTATGGTGACAGGTTAGCTTTCTGTCACCAACCCAGCCGCTTTGGTTTCATTTGATTCTGGAGCCATGCATTCATTTGCATCCTCAGAGTTTGCTAGGAAGATAGAAAAGAACCTAGATAGAATGGGACAAACTTTCTGAATTGCCTTTCCCTCAGGGTAAGTTTTGTTGTCTAATTACTGGATACGTCACGTGCTAGTAGTTATCAGTGGGCAAGAGTTAAGCGTGGACCTGATCATCCTCGACATGTATGACTATGACGTAATCGTGGGGATAGATTTCCTCACCAAGTACAACGCCATCATAGATTGTCATAGACAGAAGGTTACCTTTGAACCAATCGGGTACGAGAAGTTTTCCTATGAAGGGTTATTGTTAAAGTGGCCAAAGACTATGATTTCAACATTGAAGACCTACAAATTGTTATCCAGCGGATGCACCAGCTTACTAGCGCACATAGTGGATAAGACCCAGGAAGCAGAGATAGGACCGAATAGCGTCCCAGTGGTTTAAGAGTTTATGGAAGTGTTTCTAGAGGATCTTCTAGGACTTCCACCCAAGCGCGAAACATCATTCGAGATCAGCTCCTACTAGGATCAGCCTCCATCTCCAAGGCCCCATACTGCATGGCCCCTATGGAATTAAAAGAACTTCAGGCCCAGCTGAAGGACTTGATGGACAAAGGTTTCACCTGAAAAAGTAGTTCACCTTGGGGAGCACCTGTTTTTTCTTGAAGAAAAAGGACGGAACGCTAAGGATGTGCATTGACTACAGGTGTTAGGAAATGCCCTAAGCATGAGAGACATATTGATGTATTTATTTTGAACTGGATAATAAAATTATATATAGAGGTTATTCATTACATTACTGATTGTCCTTATTCTATTTACATGTTAAAGTAAATGTAAGCAAATATGGCTCACTGACTGCTTGTGTTAAAACTGTTAGAACGTTGCATGCAATGGACTTTTGAATGCAAGAAGACAATGTTTAAAAGTAAGCGGTCTAAACTAAGGTCTGTAGTCTATGGGGTTAGACCGAGCATCTAACTCATGTTAAGACTATTATGTTATCTAAAGCCATGGTGGGGACGGTTTGTCTTGACTGTTCGGAGCATAGACTCCCAAGTAGAGACATAGATATATTGCTTGGTGGTGACATATTAGACCGGGACTAAAGCATGATTGATCTACATAGTCCGCTATGAGTGGATCAATATGTTTTTGATGTTCATTAAGCTACAACCTTAATCCTGAGTAAATAAACTACTTCATGTATATGACTTGTATACTTTGATGTTCCAATGGCTAAAGCGTCTCAGAGGTAATAAGCTTATAGACCAGTTCGTTGGGTGCATGACTTATATACGATGAAGGGTTCGTTTACAGATAACGGAATCATAGCTCTAAGGAATTAAAGGTATCCTGTTAAAGGCATACTAGATATGAAAATGGACATGGCCTTGGGTCATCTGCAGGACCGATGACTTCTTATTCACACATGGTGAATAATCGTTTTCTTATTCGGTAGTATAATGAAACTTTAAGATAGCCTAATTAGTAGGATTAAACGGACTTTGACATGAGGCTGATCATGGATATCATATGAGGGTTTTGTATACATGACAAGGTCATTGGACATTAGCTTGTCATAGGCTTTCGTAATACGGTATATAATTGGGAGTTCAGTTTCAGGTTTATAGTGGTATGACTCTGAAATTAGTGATCATATGATTGAGTTGTTCGGCATAGAATGATGATCATATGGATTCACGGGAGCCCGATTATATATGTCCATTTGGTCCCTCTACTAGCTCCACATAATTCCTTAACGGTTAGCAAATTGATTTGTGTATGCTTATTAGCTAGTTGATTATGCATGGATGGTGTTGACATAGGATTAGGATGATGGACAAGATTCTCTCCGATTGAATTCAGATTTTATTTTGGATAATAGAGTACACAATTATTCGAACTCCAAATAAAGTTGCCATGATTTTATTTGAGATCGAATTGGAGTTGTAGAAAATTTTCCATGAGAACAAAAATTTGAAATACAACTTTTTGTGGATTTTGAAATTTGAAATTTGAATTTTGAAATTTAAATTTTGAATTTAAAATTTGAATTTGAAATTTAAATTTAAAATTCGAATTTGACATTTGAATTTGAAATTTGAATTTGAAAGTTGAATTCGAAATTTAAATTTGAAATTTGAATTTGAAGTTTGAATTTTGAAATTTGAACTTTGAAATTTGAAATTCAAATTTTGAATCACAATCCATATAGGATTCGAATTTTTTGTGGATTATCCATAAGAGAAAATTCGGTTTTGATTTGGATAAAGGAGAGGAAAATCTTGTTTGAATCCTACTTGAATTTTGAATCCTAATTCTAACAAAAGTGGCCGAAAATTAGTTGAGGAAAATCCTCCTAGATATTTTTGCTTTTTGTGGATAAGGTTCAGGGAAAAATTCAAGTTTCAATCCTAGTTGAATTTGGATTCTCTCCTCCCTAGATTGGCCGAAACTTTGAGGAAAATCTCAAGGAGATTTTCGGTTTTTTAATTGGATAAGGATGAGATAAAATTCAAGCTAGAAAATCCTATTTAGATTTTGATTCTCCTCACACTTTAATGGACGAATCTGGACAGGTTTATGGCCTTAGGAAATTCGGTTTTTGTTAATGGGTGAGGAGAAAAAATTCAAGTAAAAATCCTGTTTGAATTTTAAAAGCAAAGATCCCAAAATAGCCAAAATCTTTTGATGGTTATTGGCCCTAGATAATTCAGATTTTTGGTTGTGGATAAGGGAGAAAATCTTCTCCTAATCCAATTCGAATTCAGAGGATCACCTTATGCAAATCTATAAATAGAGGTCCTGCCACTCCAGTTCTCTCAGACCACAGACTCTTAGGTGAGCAGGCTTATTGTTGTATAACTCATCGTGATAATTAGTTCTTTAGAGATTTGGTTGGTCGGAAGAAGACTAGCAGTGCTAGCATACCGGTCGAGGAACCGAGTGTCCACACACTCTGCCATTCGGGAATTGGAGAATAGTAGAGAAGGCTAGTTGGTTGAAGCCCTCCCATCATTCTCCTCCTACAGTTGGCGTCCTCTTGAGGTATGAGTTTTATTGTTGTTAATTTATTATATATGGCATGACGAGATATTTAACGATCTTGAAAAATTTTTATTGTTTCGCTGTGCCGCTTTGATGCATTTTTACCGATTTTATTCCTACAATTGGTATCAAAGCCATCTCATGACTATGCCATGTACATAAATTAGACAATTAGTTAGTCTTTTTATTTATGTATGGATTTGATATTTAGAGAGTGGCATTCTAGGATTGCTTTATGTTGTTATCATGTGTTATGCATGTAGTATGTGGTTATTTTAATTTTTAAATTTTTATAAGCATGCTTGGTTTATGCCGGTTATGGTTCCTTAGAATTTAGAAAATTGTATGTAGGAATTTTTTTATGTAACCATGGGAGCAGTTTATTATCACCGTAATTTGCCCATGGATTTTAATTTTTTGTCTCTTAGAATTATTATGATTAGAATTTTTGTATATCAGAAACGGTTTAGGAAATTTTATGTAATTATTCTTAGAGGAGATTAAAGTTTGAAGACCGTAACTTATTTTTCCCAAAAGTTAAATTTAATTTAAAGATTGAAATTTTGTTAGTGTGGAAAATTCTAATTTAATTAGGATTCAAATTAATTTTTGGAGATCCTAATGGGTAAATTGGAATAAGGCACAAAAATCGAGGACACAACACTCGAGTTAGGCCATCGACCTTGGTGAGGCTGTAGCCCCTACCCTCAAGCAGGATGGGGCTACGGTAGCCCCTGCCCAAGGCTGCACCACCCATGGCCGCAGGCTCTGCCTGCAGCCGAGGGTGGCTGTGGGCCCCTTAGGGGCTGACCGAGCCCCTGGGCTGCAGCCCATGGCTGCAAGCATCCCCTGCAGCCTGGCGGGCTGCAGCATCCACCTGGGCGCCTACAGCCTGGGGCTGCAACAGCACTCGGACATGCGGCCTGGGCGGCCGTGGGCTACCAACCTCCTCGGGGGCTGGGGGCTGGGGGCTGCCCACGGCGGCTACCGGCCTCCGGCGGCCGTGGGGCTGATGGATCGAAAATAAAACATTTTGATTTTTAAATTTGAGATTTAATTTTTTAAATCATGTTTAAAAATATGTAATTAAAATTTTGAAATTTTTGAAATTACATGTTATTACACATGATATTTAAAATTGTTTAAAATTTGAATTTGAAATTTAAATTTGAAATTCAAATTTGAAATTTGAATTTGAAATTTAAATTTTGGGATTTAAATTTTAAATGATTCTTAGGATGAGAAATAAATGGAGAGGCTACATAAAGATTGATACAGGAAGACGGAACAAAATTCAAGACCCAAAGAATGCTTTGGATGGAATTTTATAATCTTTATTTTCTTTGTTCTAGGATGGAACCATGGCTTAGTTATTTTGTCAATTTTCTGTGATATGTCATGGATGTATAAATATGTATTGATGGATGTTTTGTATGCGTATTTGATAACATGTCATATAGGATAGGTGAATGCCGCTCAGACTATATTGATCATACATATTTGTCCAAACTTGCATGTTTTTCAAAATATTGAGTGGGAGAGGGTTTCAAACAAAACCCACGGCCTCTATTATTGATCCATATGTGAAAGCATGCTAACGCCTCACGTCAGTTCTGCCCTGACCACACCCCTCGGTAGGTGTTTAACGCCACCGGTATACTAGGTTGGATCTCCTTTGTGGAAAATGTGTTCGGGCACGATCCTATTCATGACCACCCCTCGATGGCTTGGTAGGACGTGGATCGGGCTATGTAAACAATGGTTATACACTCAAGACTCGTTCAGTCATTAACCTTCCCTAGAAGCTCTATTAACTAAACTGGCGGCCAAAATAAGCAGTTATTAATATATGTCTTAACCTTGGAGGATTTAAGGCAACTTATATTAATTGGATGGGGTCCATATTCTGGCTATTTGTCTCATGACCACCCCTTGGTGGCTTGGGGTAATAGGTGCTGAGAATTACCATTGCAATGCTATATGTTTTTCCCAAGTTGCATGTAGAAACATACTTATATGTTTTATTTGCTAAATTATCTGTATATTTGCTTGGGCTTTGTAATGATGCTAGTATAATTTTATTTTAGCTCAAAAATATCACCAACACCCTTCATTTCAATACTTAATGAAAATAAGTTGAATGACGATAATTACAAAGACTGGAAAAGAAATCTACTGATAGTTCTCAGTTGCGAGAGACACAAGTTCGTGCTGGATGAACCATACCCACCTAGGCCCAAACCTAACACACCGCTTGAGGAGGTCTCGGTTGCCTATACTCATTGGAGAGAATCCAATGAGATAGCTCGATGCTACATTCTTGCTAGCATGACGAGTGCTTTACAGAAGCAGCATGAGACTTATCAAGTTGCTAGGGAGATCATGGAAAATCTAGAAGACATGTTCAAAGGCCAAGAAAAATTGGCTCAACAGTCTGCAATTACCAGCATTATGAACTCTAAACAAAAGGCAGGTACTCTGGTAAAAGGCCATATGATCACTCTAATGGGATTCTTTGCTGAAGCTGCCGAGAATGGTGCTGAGTTGGACTACAACACCCAGATCGAGATGGTGTTCAAAACTCAGTCAAAAGATTTTGTGGGGTTTAAGGCCGCATATAACCTGGCGACAAGGGAGTTAGGACTCATCGAGCTCATGAAGCAACTCCAAGCTTATGAGCGGATGATTAGGGATGGGGATGCGGGCCAACCAAAAGGAGAGGCCAATTTGACAGAATCTTCCAAACCCTCACAAAAGAGGAAGAGGCCAAATAAAAAGCAAGTGGTTTCCAGTTATTCTAATCCTCCTGTCTCAAATGGGAAGAAGAAGAACAACAATAAGAAGCCCAGGGACCCTAAAAAGTCAAAGTGCTTCCATTGTGAGAAGGTAGGTTATTTTAAGAAGGCTTGTCAGGAATTCCTAGCCGCTAAGGGCAAGGAAGGTAAGGAACTTCACTATTTAGAGACGTGTTTGATGGAAGAATCGAAAGACACTTAGGTCATTGATTCGGGCGCCACTAATCATGTTTGTGTTTCTATGCAGGGGTTCATGGAAACGAAAAGTCTACATGATAGGAGCCTCTCGTTGCGGACCGGAGATGGTAGCTTTATGGTGGCTGAAGTAGTGAGAGATGTTTATCTTTACTTTGATGAATTTAGGTTTATATTATTGAAAGACTATTTTTATGTTCCTAATTTTAGGAAGAACCTTATATCGGTAGCTTGTTTAATAAAGGATTCTTATTCAGTTTCTTTTAGTAAAAGAATTGATATTCGTAAAAATAAGTCTTTTATCTGTTCTGGTTGGATGGATAGAGACCTATATTTAATCAAACTAAAGATGTACTCACTGCTTGACACTAAATTAATAAATAACTCTAAAATGTTGAAAGTTTCTCACTCTAACAAGGCGTATCTTTAGCATTTAAGACTTGGTCATATTAATCAGGATAGGATTCAAAGGTTGGTGAAAGACGGTCCTCTAGAATCTCTGGAGAAGGTATGTCTTCCTCAATGTGAGTCTTGTCTTAAGGATAAAATGACTAAGAGGTATTTTGGAGCTAAGGGTACTAAGGCTCAGGAACTCTTAGAAATTGTGCACACTGATGTATATAGCCCCATAAATGTCACAACACGAGGAAGGTTCGAGTATTATGTCTCCTTTATAGATGATTACTTGAGGTATGGATATGTGTACCTGATGCATTGCAAGAGCAAAACCTTTGATAAGTTCAAAGAGTATCGTGCGGAAGTGGAAAAGCAATTGGGTAAATCCATAAATACACTTCGATCTGATCGAGGTGGCGAATACCTCTCCAATGAATTTCTAGGACATCTTGTAGAGAATGGGATATTATCCCAATTGACTGCACTTGGTACTCCATAACAGAATAGTGTAGCCGAAAGGAGAAACAGGACATTATTGGATATGGTACGGTCCATGATGAGTTATTCAATGCTGTCGTTATCATTTTGGGGGTATGCATTACAAACAGCATGCTATATTCTGAACCAGGTTCCAAGCAAGTTAATTCCCAGGACTCCGTATGAATTGTGGTGTGGCAGGAAACTCTCCCTTGGACATATGAGAATATGGGGCTGCCTGGCACATGTATTGGATGGGGATGCGAAGAAGTTGGTACCAAGATCAGAATTGTGCATGTTTATAGGGTATCTGAAGGGAAATAAGGGAGGTCTGTTCTATAACCCGAAGGAACAAAAAGTCATTGTTTCAACCCATGCGACATTCTTGGAGGAAAGTCACATGAATGACTTTAAGCCTCGAAGAAAAATGGTGCTAGAGGAGTTATTGGATGAAAGAACTGCTCCACAGGTTTTGGTCTTGGATGCAAGTCTGATTTTCGGCGAAAATCCTGTAGACGATCAACAATTTAGGGTGCCTCGTCTTAGTGGGAGAGTTTCAAAGAAGCCTAATTTCTTCATCTATGATGCTGAGGTATACCGGGCCGAGGCTCATGAGCATGAGGATGATTCGGTCACTTATGATGAAGCTATAAATGATGTTGATTCTAAATCTTGGAAACAAGCTATAAACAATGAGATGGATTCTATCAAATCCAACTCTGTTTGGGAACTTGTAGATCTACCGGATGGGATAAAACCTATTGGCTGCAAGTGGGTCTACAAAAGAAAGAAGGATGCGGAAGGGAGAGTAGAAACTTTCAAAGGTAGACTAGTTGCAAAGGGGTATACGCAAAAGGCTGAAAACGATTACGATAAAACCTTTTCGCCTATTGCGATGCTGAAGTCTATTCGTATTCTTTTGTTTGTTACTATGGCTCTCGATTACGAGATCTGGCAAATGGACGTCAAGATGGCATTCTTGAATGGCCATCTTGAAGAATGTATGTACATGATACAGCCCGAAAGATTCGTGGCAAAAGGCCAAGAAAGAAAATTCTGCAAGTCGCTTAGATCCATTTATAGATTAAAGCAAGCATCCCGCTCATGGAACCAGAGATTTCTTTAAGCTATCAAGACAATTAGTTTTGAGCAGAACGTTGATAAACCCTATGTTTATAAACGTATTAAGGATGGTAAAGGGGTTTTTCCAGTACTCTATGTTGATGATATACTACTTATTGGGAATGATGTAGGGAATTTATCATCGATCAAGTTTTGGCTACACCAACAGTTTGACATGAAGGACTTGGGAGAAGCTAATTATTTTCTAGGCATTCGTCTCTTTAGAGATCGAAAGTACAAAATGATAGCATTATCATATGCCTCATACATAGATAAAATAATTGACAAATATGTAATGCAAAAGGCAAAGAAAGGTTCATAACCTTCCATTGCCGGTCTAACTCTTTCATTGGATAACTGTCCTAAGACATCAGAAGAAAGGGAGCGTATGAGTAAGGTCCCTTATGCATCCACTGTGGGTAGCCTTATATACACTATACTTTGCACTCGCCCAGACATATGTTTTGCAGTAGGTATAGTGAGTCGATATCAAGCGAATCCTGGAACCAAGCACTGGCAAGTAGTAAAGCATATACTCAAGTATCTTAAGAGAACGAGGGATTATATGTTGGTGTATTCTGGAGGGGACCTAACACCCATAGGATACACAGACTCAGACTTCCAAACTTGCAAGGATTCGAGTAAATCAACATCAGGATCGGTGTTCTTACTTAGAAGTGGCACCATTGTGTGGAAGAGAGTGAAGCAGGATTGCACAGCTGACTTTACGATGGAGGCTGAGTATGTGGCTACGGCTGAGGCATCTAAAGAAGCGATTTAGCTCCGCAAGTTCTTTTGAGATCTTGAGGTCATTCCGAGTATTGACAAGCCTATCACACTTTACTGTGATAACACCGGGGCTATTGCCAACACAAGGGAATCTCGGCACCATAAGAGGACTAAGCACATAGATCGGAGATATCACATTATAAGAGGGCACGTGGAGACAGGACAAGTGGATGTATGTAAGATTGCATTCAAGGACAACATTGCCAATCCCTTTCCTAAGACTTTGGTGGCTAGATGCTTTGAAAGGCATGTAGAGGGGATGAGGATGCGTAACATAGAACATCTACTGGCTTAGCAAAAGTAGGAGATTGTTAGGAAATGCCCTAAGCATGAGAGACATATTGATGTATTTATTTTGAACTGGATAATAAAATTATATATAGAGGTTTTTCATTACATTATGATTGTCCTTATTCTATTTACATGTTAAAGTAAATGTAAGCAAATATAGCTCATTGACTGCTTGTATTAAAACTGTTAGAACATTGCATGCAATGGACTTTTGAATGCAAGAAGACAATGTTCAAAAGTAAGCGGTCTAAACTAAGGTCTGTAGTCTATGGGGTTAGACCGAGCATCTAACTCATGTTAAGACTATTATGTTGTCTAAAGCCATGGTGGGGACGGTTTGTCTTGACTGTTCGGAGCATAGACTCCCAAGTAGAGACATAGATATATTACTTGGTGGTGACATATTAGACCGGGACTAAAGCATGATTGATCTACGTAGTCCGCTATGAGTGGATCAATATGTTTTTGATGTTCATTAAGCAACAATCTTAATCCTGAGTAAATGAACTACTTCATGTATATGACTTGTATAGACCGGTTCGTTGGGTGCATGACTTATATACGATGAAGTGTTCGTTTACAGATAATGGAATCATAGCTCTAAGGAATTAAAGGTATCCTGTTAAAGGCATACTATATATGAAAATGGACAAGGCCTTGGGTCATCTGCAGGACGGATGACTTCTTATTCACACATGGTGAATAATCGTTTTCTTATTCGGCAGTATAATAGAACTTTAAGATAGCCTGATCAGTAGGATTAAACGGACTTTGACATTAGGCTAATCATAGATATCATATGAAGGTTTTGTATACATGACAAGGTCATTGGACATTAGCTTGTCACATGCTTTCGTAATACGGTATATAATTAGGAGTTCAGTTTTAGGTTTATAGTGGTGTGACTCTGAAATTAGTGATCATATGATTGAGTTGTTTGGTATAGAATGATGATCATATGGATTCACAGGAGCTCGATTATATCTGTCCAATTGGTCCCTCTACTAGCTCCACATAATTCCTTAACGGTTGGCAAATTGATTTGTGTATGCTTATTGGCTAGTTGATTATGCATGGATGGTGTTGACATAAGATTAGGATGGTGGACAAGATTCTCTCCGGTTGAATTCATATTTTGTTTTGGATAATAGAGTACACAATTATTTGAATTCCAAATAAAGTTACCATGATTTTATTTGAGATCGAATTGGAGTTGTAGAAAATTATCTATGAGAACAAAAATTTGAAATACAACTTTTTGTAGATTTTGAAATTTGAATTTTGAAATTTGAAATTTGAAATTTGAAATTTAAATTTTGAATTTGAAATTTGAATTTGAAATTTAAATTTTGAAATTCGAATTTGACATTTTAATTTGAAATTTGAATTTGAAATTTAAATTTGAATTTTGAATTTGAAGTTTGAATTTTGAAATTTGAACTTTGAAATTTGAAATTCAAATTTTGAATCACAATCCATATAGGATTCAAATTTTTTGTGGATTATCCATAAGAGAAAATTCGGGTTTGATTTGGATAAAGGAGAGGAAAATTTTGTTTGAATCCTACTTGAATTTTGAATCCTAATTCTAACAAAAGTGGCCGAAAATTAGTTGAGGAAAATCCTCCTAGATATTTTTGGTTTTTGTGGATAAGGTTCAGGGAAAAATTCAAGTTTCAATCCTAGTTGAATTTGGATTCTCTCCTCCCTAGATTGGCCGAAACTTTGAGGAAAATCTCAAGGAGATTTTCGGTTTTTTAATTGGATAAGGATGAGATAAAATTCAAGCTAGAAAATCCTATTTAGATTTTGATTCTCCTCACACTTTAATGGACAAATCTGGACAGGTTTATGGCCTTAGGAAATTCGGTTTTTGTTAATGAGTGAGGAGATAAAATTCAAGTAAAAATCCTGTTTGAATTTTAAAAGCAAAGATCCCAAAATGGCCGAAATCTTTTGATGGTTATTGGCCCTAGAAAATTTAGATTTTTGGTTGTGGATAAGGGAGAAAATCTTCTCCTAATCCAAGTCGAATTCAGAGGATCACCTCATGCAAGTCTATAAATAGAGGTCCTGCCATTCCAGTTCTTTTAGACTACAGACTCTCAGGTGAGCAGGCTTATTGTTGCATACCTCACCGTGACAATAAGTTCTTTGGAGATCTGGGTGGTCGGAAGAAGACTAGTAGTGCTAGCATACCGGTTGAGGAGCCGAGTACCTACACACTCTGCCATCCAAGAATTAGATAATAGTAGAGAAGGCTAGTTGATTGAAGCCCTCCCGTCATTCTCCTCCTCTATTTGGCGTCCTCTTGAGGTATGAGTTTTATTGTTGTTCATTTATTGTATGTGGCATCACTAGATATTTAACGATCTTGAAAAATTTTTATTGTTCCGCTGCGCTGCTCTGATGCGTTTTTATCGATTTTATTCCTACAACAGGGAGCTGAATAAGATCACGACAAAGAACAAGTATCCATTGCCATGGATCGACAATCTATTTGATCTGCTCCGAGGTGCTGCAGTATTCTTGAAGATTGACCTACATTCTAGGTACCACCATTTGTGAATCAGGGATGAAGACGTGCCCAATACAGCTTTCCAAACACGACATGGACATTACGAGTTCCTCGTTATGTCATTCGAACTGACTAACACCCCAACGGCCTTCATGGACCTGATGAACTGGGTGTTCAAGGACTTCTTAGATAAGTTTGTCATTGTGTTCATCGATGACATACTTACATATTCTAAGATGAAGGAGGAGCACGAGGAGCATTTGAGGGCCATCTTACGCAAACTAAAGGATCATCAGTTATATGCTAAATTCTCCAAGTGTGAATTTTGACTGGAGAAGGTTCACTTTCTTGGCCACGTAGTCTCCGAGGAGGGAGTATTAGTAGATCCAGCAAAGGTGAAGGTAGTTAGTGTATGGCCAACACCAAGAAATGTAATGAAAATCCGCAGTTTCCTAGGATTAGCAGGATATTATCGGCGCTTCATCGAACACTTTTCGAAACTAGCCGCTCTATTCACAGCGCTAACCAAGAAGGAGAAGAAGTATAAGTGGACGGATAAGTATGAAAAGAGCTTACAGGAGTTGAAACGCAAACTCACAAGCGCTCTGATCCTAACCATACTGGATGCTAGATAGCGAAATTTTGTGATCTACAATGACACATCCAAGATTGGACTAGGAGCCGTACTGATGCAAAATGGTAGAGTGATCGCATACGCTTCAGGACAACTCAAGGACCATGAGACGAATTACCCAACACACGACTTGAAGCTAGCAGCGGTCATTTTTATGCTTAAGATTTGGAGGCACTACTTATATGGTGTCAAATGTGAGATCTATACAAACCACCAGAGCCTCAAGTACATCTTCACGTAGAAGGAGCTTAATATGAGGCAATAGAGATAGTTGGAACTAGTAAAGGATTACGACTGTGAAATCCTATACCATCCCGTAAAAGCCAACAAGGTGGCAGATGCGCTAAGTAGAAAGTATTGTTCATCACTTATGGCTATCCGTGCCTTGTCGGAAGCACTACAAAAGGAGCTACACAGCAGTGAGATCGAGATTTTGATGAGGAGGTTGTTTGAAATGACCCTCCAATCCACCCTCCTAGAGGAAATCAAGATCGGACAGGATCTCGATTCGTCTCTAAATAAGCTCAGGAAGGAAGCTATAGAGGATCAAAGTTCAGAGCTCAGAGTCTCTAAGGATGGCATACTCTATTACAGGGATAAAGTGTGCATTCCAAAGGATAAGGAACTCAGGAAGCGGATCCTTTCATAGGCCCACGAAATGCCATACTCTGTACATCCAGGGTGAACAAGATGTACAAGGACCTAAATGAGAGTTTTTGGTGGCCTAAAATAAAGAATGATGTCACCAAGTTCATTGCTAGATGCCTCACGTGTCAAAAGATTAAAGTGGAACTTCAATGGTCGGTAGTAGAACTACAAAAAATCGAGCTACCTAAGTAGAAATGGGAGCAGAAATGTATGTAGCTCAGATAGTGAGACTGCACGGAGTACCGAAATATATCATCTCAAATCATGATGGACACTTCACCTCTAGGTTTTGGTAGAGCGTCCAGCCTCATTAGGAACCAAATTGAAGTTTAGCACAGCTTTTCATCCTCAGACTGACGGTCAGTCTAAAAGGACCATTCAGACATTGGAGGATATGTTGAGAGCTTGTGTCCTAGACTACAAGGGAAACTGGGACCAGAAGCTACCTTTGATTAATTTCTCATACAATAACAGCGACCACTCCTCGATTGGGATAGCCCCGTATGAGGCACTCCATGGAAGAAAATGCAGATCTCCGGTTCATTGGCACGAGACCAGAGAGAAACAGCTTACCAGCACGGACTTCGTTAAGAATACAATAGCAGATGTGAAGCTAATATGAGAGAGATTGGATACGACACACAGTCGCCAGAAGAGCTATGCAGATAAACATCGTAGTCCCCTCGAGCTTCAAGAAGGAGACTCTATCTTTCTCAAGGTGGCACCGATGAAAGGGGTGATACACTTTGGGAAGAAAGGAAAGCTCAGTCGTAGATATATAGGACCCTTCGAGATTATTGAGAGAGTCGGAAAGGTAGCCTACATGTGACAACCGGGAAATTTCATCATTCTCGAGAAAATTAGTATATGGAATGTACACGATGAAATTCGTGTTCAAAATGTGAAATGCAGTGATTTTTATGTGTGTACGTGTGTATGTCATACACAGTATCAAGAAATTGGTCAAGATTACCATTTCTTGATATAAAATTGATATATTTAGATTCAGTATGCTCAATTTAGTCAATTGGGCATAAAATGTAAATTTTGACTAGGAAACATGCAGTATCAAGAAATTGGCCAAGATGACATTTTCTTGATATAAAACTGATATATTTAGAATCAGCATGCTCAAATTAATCATTTGAGCACAAAATGTAGATTTTTGTTAAGAGGTATGCAGTATCAGGATGAGGGTTAAGACGACCTTTTCTCGCCTCGAAACTGATATATTTAGACTCAGGATGCCCAAATTAGTCAATCGGACACCTGACACGTTTTTCGAGATGGGATCACACAGATCCTGAAAACTGGTCGAGATGACCTCGAATGAAGTTGAAACTGATAAATTTGGATTCAGCACGTCCAAATTAGTCAGTATAGCCTATTTGTATGCTCAAATTAGTTACTTGAGCACAAAGGTAATTTTTGACCGGGAATTCGCAGTACCGGAAACTGGTCAAGATGACTTCAGATGAAAATTAAACTGATATATTTGGGTTCAGCACGCTCAAATTAGTCAGGATAGCTCATGTTGAAATTTTGGACCAAAAAAAAAAGTATAAAAGGAGGGGGGGGGGGAGGAATTAGAAATTGCCAAACAGTCCTCCATATTTTTCCTTTCTCGCCTTTCCCCCACACCATCGGTGAACAGTAACCAACCACCGAAAACGGTGTCCGTTTTTGACACTGCTGGTCCCGTTGGAAAGCTCTCACCGAGCCGAGTCCAACGGTGTGCCGACGCGATGAAGCAGCCGCCAGAGCAAGCCGCACGCTCCGCCTGAAGCCGCGGGTGGCTGAAAAATTCGAACGCCGATTTCTCCCCCATCTAACCTCTGATCAAGGTGATTCCGGTCCCAAAAGTTTTGTGGTGAAGAGGAGAACAAAACTCATAGCTCATTTCACCTCAACAACCACCGGATCACGTCGCCTAAAGCTTCGTCATCGCCGTCGTGTCGCCGCCATCGAATCTCACTATTCCGGCTGAGTTGAGTGATGAGGTGGGTATCAAAATGCTCAGAATTTCATGTAGATGAAAAGCCCCAAGCTAAGTTTGGGCAAAAACGTCGGGAAAACAGAGATTGAAGCTTACCACCGTCGTCGTACTTTCGAGGGTCAATTTCCGGCCATAGGAGCTTCAATTGGTAAAATTGACATCACCAATGAGTTCCTCACGTCGAGATCTACGTTTTGGTACCAAGCTTGGCCTAAACTGCCACCGGTCAACGGTGGTCAACATCGATCAACAGCTACCTGGACCCTAAAAATTGAAGAATGGCCCGTTGGCCTACTTTTGACGTTACGGACACGTTCGGGGCGTCGGAATTGCAAGACGAAATTTCAAAAGCGAAGAACGGAGAAAAAAAATTTGTGCACGTGAAACCGAACGGTTCGTTTGATCGCCGATGGGATGATTTCGGTAGTGATTTCAGTCCTTCATTCCTAAATTTATGATTCGGAGTGATTATGTATTAATTATGCACTTTTACATGTGAAATTGTAAGAAAAATGGACTACGTGTATGAAAAATAGTCAAATAAGAAAATGTGAAAAATGTAAAGATTTTTACGTAAAAGTTGAATTTTACGTAAAAGTATAGGCCTCTAATATAGTACGTGGTAGAATAGAATTAGGTTAGATGGTTTCGAGGCGTTTCCTAAACGCTGGGAACCCAAAAATTAAGCGGAAATGCTGCCGAAATTTCAAAAACGGCACAAAGGGGTATTTTAGGAATCAAAGGGTAAAAATATGGTCAGGATGGAAACCCGAGCCCTTTCGGTGACTTAGGCCCGAAAAATAAAGGATTAACGACCGAGGGTTAGAATAGTGCCACCCGAGGGTCGGTGAATAGTGACCCAAGCATTTTGGCAATTAAGGCTGAAAAAGCTCGAAAAGGCTTAAGAAAAACGAATTTATGACTTTTGGATTTAGAAAATCCCATTAAAACGTTAAAGTAAAGATTTTACGGCCCAAAGGCCTATCAGGGGCAAAATGGTCATTTTGACCAAAAATTTCAGAAAGATCCAAAAAGGGTCATTAAGCCTTTAAGTTTATTGTTTTATGATTTATGGACTTAGAAAATCCAGTTTAAGTATTAAAATGACAAGATTCATGATCAGGGCAAAGATACTATTTATGATAAATAGCATTATTTACGGTCAAAATTACTATTCATGTCAAAATTACTATTCATCATAATTTTTGACAGGAGTTGACGGAAAAATTATAAATGGGATATTAGACCCCTAATTCATGATTGGGAAATAAAACGTAGAATTTTTACGTTTATTAAGCTTTATGTATGATTTAAGTAACGAAAATAACCTTAATTATTTCGGTTATAGGAATCCGATACAAACTTAATAAAGGGACGTCTACGGACCAAGGAAGCAAGAAAGGAGATAGGAGTAGAAGTAGCAGTAAGTTCAAACATTTAATTGACTGTAACATGAATAGACTATTATGTCTGAGTGTCATATGTGGTAAGCTTCAAATATTTCTATGTCTGCGACATGTATAGACTTTTATGTGTTATATGTTGCAAGTTTAAGCATTTAGTTGATTACAACATAAATTGACATGTTATGTCTATGTTTACATGTTATATGAAAGTTATATTTGTGAGTGCTATATGCACCAAAGTATGGCTAACAACTATTATGTTATGAACTATGTGTCATGTCTAAGTCCAATGTAAATTGACTTGACATGTATATGTCTATGTGTTATATGTAGTAAGTTCAGACATTTTATTGTCTATTACATGAAATTATGTAATATGTTTATGTGTTATGTATGAAATGTAAAGTATATATGTAAGGTGTTATATGCACAAAGGTGCGTTTAATAAAATACACATAATGAAAGAAAGACATGAGTAGTGTTCCAGACCATGGAGACAATGATAATGTCCCCTGGTCGGAACCATATGAAAGACAGTAAGGAAAGACAAGAATCAGCAAAATAATAAGGCTGAAGGTTTAAACGTTGGACATTTATGTGTTAGGTCTAAGTCAAATATGAATTGACTTTTATCTTTAAGTGTTATATACAATAAGTTCGGGTATTTAATTGTCTACAACATGAACTTACTTGACATGTTTATGTGTTATGTGTTTTATATGCGGCATGTAAGTTTAAATATTTCTTTGTCTGCAACATAAATGGACTGGTCATGTTTATGTGTTTTATGTCCAGTTTTAGTGCTAAGATACTATGATTTGAATGTTATAAAAGTCATGTTATGAACCATGCGTTACGTCTAAGTCGAATGTAAATTGACTTGACATGTTTATATTTGTGTATTATATTTTATAAGTTCAGACATTTCTCTGTTTACAGTATGAATTTACTCAGTATGCTTAGGTGATAGAGATGATAGGAATTTAGTAGTCAGGTGTCATATGCACACTAACATAAGAGATAAACTCTTAAGAAAACTACAGTATAAACTACAGAATAATTTAAAGAGTTTCAGACCTAGGACGCAGCATAATTGGCACCGGTCAGGAACCACCAAAAACTCAATAATTAAATCAATATTGGTGTACCAGCCTCTCACACAAGTGGAGGTTTTTTAGATTCAGTTATGATAGGACTCCAAACCGATGGTCGTACGTTCCGGGTTTGGAAGTTTGATGTATTCAGACTGTAGAGGATTGGCCAGTGGGTCGTTTCCTAGAGTCCCTCTCAGTTATGCACGCACTATGGTATAACCAATTCAGGGACCCAATAACAGAATTCAGTATTAGATAAAGACATAAGATTTCAGAATTGTCATAATTGAGCATAAGACATACTAACACTACGAATACCGATGCAGTCAAAGTTACTGTTTACGGTTGACAGTATTGTTCATGGTCAGAGTTACTATTCATAATGAATAGTAATACAATAGCAATGCATGTTATTTATTATGTTAATGATCCATGTTATGTTTGATGTTAAAGATATTTAAGCATACGTAAGTGTATTTATGATGCTTAAATACATTTACAAAGTTTTACGTATTTAAGTATAATATGTTAGTTTTTCTTCTCCTGAAAAATAGGTAACCAACCGGTTGTGATCCACGTTTGAAAATCACGTCCTCAACGTTCAGAATTGGTTGACATTTTTGTGGCCGCAGTTAGCACGTTGGAAACGGTTTATGATGGGAAAAACCGTATTAAATAACGGCAGTGCATCTCATTTGGTCCCTAAGCCAAACTTTCAATTTCTCTCAAACACCATTCATTGAGTGAGAGTTAAGGCTTAGAAGATCAAAACCGAGAGAGTTTTTCTAACGTTTGCTTAAGTTTTGCAGTGAATTTTTGTTCCGAAACCGAACCGTATCAATGACCGGAGGTAATATTCAGTCCATTCTTCTGCATTATGTTTGAATTAATTGTTTAATTCATTTGGTCGTTCTTACATTTGGTATCAGAGCATATAATACCTCTGCCTTGATAGCATGATTGGTTTTTCGAATTTTTTTAGATTTTTTCTTCCATAACCATCGTTAATGGTTTTTAATTTTGGATAATCCAATTTTGATGTTCAAACTTAACAATAATGTTATGGATCATTAGGAAATTGAATTTTAATCAATTTAAGCTTTTGAAACGCTTAATTTGGTGTCCGGGAGGCCGAGAAACCGTCGGGTTTTATTTCGGGTCGAAATCGGGTCGAAAACGGGTCAACAGACCCAGCTGGACGTTGAAGACGACCGAAAAAAATGACAAGTCGTTTTGTTGGCTGAGAAAAATGACACGTCGTTTTATGAGGTGAATGGCCGCTGTTATCTGGGAAAAACGACACGTCGTTTTTATTGAATTAAAACGACACGTCGTTTTGACGACTGGGAAATGCATTCAGATGTAAAAACGACATGTCGTTTTCAGAGCCCAAAATTGTTGTCGTTTCTTCCATTTTTTGTAGTTTTCTTCAAACGAAATTTTGTTGTCGTTTTCTTCCTTTTTTGTCGTTTTGTTTAGGCTGGAGATGACGTCATCATGACGTCATAAATAAAATAAAAATTAAAAAAAATTTATTTTTTGTCGAATTTTATTTTATTTTAAATTATTTATTTGTTAGTGCATGATTAATTTGTATAGTTTAATTTTGTATGTATAATTTATGTTGTTGTACATGCAATTTTAAATTAATTTATGCACATTTGGAGAATAGTTTCTTAAAGTTCTTTGTGAATTTATTTTTGGTATTTATGTGCTTATATTATTGTTAGTTTTAATTCAATTTATTTGTATGTATAAATTATTGTTCTTTTATACATGCAATATTCTGATAAATAATATGAGTACATTTATAATCAATTTAGTATTTATATTGCTTAAGGTTTCATGCAATAATATAGCTTGTTAATGTTAAGTGATTTATATGATTTTGTTTAATTAAGGAGTAGCCACAGCATCCTTAATTAATTGAAATTATTATTTAAGGAGTTGAAATCACATCATAACATTAGTTGTAATTAATTGTATATGATATGATAAAATTTATCTCACAGGAAATTTTGTTATATTATGTGTAATTAATTAGAATAAAATATCAAAATTATATTTCTTAATCTACCCACAGGAATTAAGAGAAGGAACATAATTTTGATAGTTTTATTATTCAGTTGAGATGAATCTAATAGAATAGAACTTTAGCCCACAGGCAAGTTTCATGTCACTAGATTCGTGTCTTAATGTATGTTTTGCATTGGTGGAACATAATTTGTAATTATTTAAGTCTCAAAATTGTGAATTAAGCATGTATGTTGGTTTTTGTAGCATCACAACCTACAGCTATTACTGATATAAAATGTGAAATTCCCGAATTAAATGGCGATAATTATCTGATTTGAAAGGAGAGAGTTCTCCTTCATTTGGGGTGTATGGATATTGATTATGCTATTCGGAAAGACGAACCACCTGGCATTATAGAAACTAGCCAGCCAGATGCAGTTGATCTTTATGAAAAATGGGAACGTTCTAATCGCCTTTGTGTGACGTTCATTAAGACAAAGATCTCTGTGAGTATTCGTGGTTCAGTTGAAAAGTATAACAAAGTCCAGCCATTGCTTCAGGCCATTGATGAACAATTCAAGTCTTCTGACAAGGCACTTGCAAGCACCTTGATACTGAAATTTTCGTCACTTAAGCTTACTGGCATTAAAGGAGTGCAAGAGCACATAATGTAGATGAGAGACATAGCGGCCCAACTTAAGACACTTGAGGTTGACATGTCAGAGACCTTCCTGGTGCACTATATACTAAACACCTTACCACAGCAATATGGGCCCTTCAAAATATCCTACAACACACATAAAGATAAATGGTCTATCAATGAGTTGATGGCCATGTGTGTTCAGGAAGAAGGGAGGCTGATTATGGAGGTGGGTGAAAATGTGCATTTGACGACCCAGGACAGGAACAACAACCAGGCTAAGAAGAAAAAGGGGAAGGCATTGAAAACTGTTCCTACTGTGGAATTCAAGAAGGAATCCAAGTGTTTCTTTTGTAAAAAGAAGGGACACCTAAAGAAGGATTGCTCCAAATTTAAGGCCTGGCTTGGAAAGAAAGGTAAATCAATCTCGCTTGTCTGCTTTGAATCTAATATGGTTGATATTAATTATAACACATGGTGGATTGATTCTGGTTCTACAATCCATGTTTCGAATACCTTGTAGGGTATGCGAAACCTAAGGAGGCTAATGGGAAGTGAGCAAAGCATTTTTTCAGGCAAAAAAATGGGCTCACATGTGGAGGCCGTTGGAACATGCAAATTAATTTTAAGTAGTGGCTATATTTTAAGTTTGGAAAACACTATTTATGTTCCAAGTTTTTCGAAGAATTTGATTTCAGTTTCGAGACTTATACCTTTAGGATATTCCTTTAATTTTTTGCAGACATCTTTTAGTTTATTTTATAAATCTACTCTTGTTGGCAATAGTATTTTATGCAATGGTTTTTTTTCTATTAATTTGCGAAATAATACCACTAATGATGCTATGCATGTTCATGTTGGTTCTAAACAATGTTTTATAAATGAGGATTCTTCTATGTTGTGGCATCGGAGATTGGGACATATCTCTAAGGATAGAATCAAAAGATTAGTAAATGAAGGAATACTTAGTACTCTGGACTTTGCTGATTTTAATATCTGTGTAGACTGCATTAAGGGAAAGCAGACCAAGATATCCAAAAAGGGTGCACACAGAAGTTCCGAATTATTAGAAATCATCCATTCAGATATTTGTTGTCCGGACATGGACATACAAAATGGTCCAAAATACTTCGTCTCCTTTATTGATGACTTCTCACGTTATATGTATGTCTACTTGCTTCATAATAAGAACAAAGCATTAGATGCCTTTAAAGTTTTCAAGGTTGAAGTAGAAAGACAATGTGAAAAACAAATTAAATTGTGAAAATTGATAGAGGAGGAGAATACTACGGTAGATACACTGAGGATGGACAAGCTCCTGGTCCATTTGCTAAGTTTCTTCAAGAGTAAGGAATAGTTGCTCAATACATCAATCTCGGATCTCCTAGTGAGAATGGTGTGGCTGAGAGAAGAAATCGAACCTTGATGGAAATGGTAAGGAGTATGCGTAGCAATGCCAAACTCCTTGTGTCATTGTGGACTGAAGCTCTTAAAACGGCTGTGTATATATTAAACCGAGTTTCAACCAAGGCTGTCCCTAAGACGCCATTTGAATTATGGAAAGGTTGGAAACCGAGTTTGCGACATATACGTGTTTGGGGATGCCCTTCTGAAGTTAGAGTGTATAATCCACAAGAGAAGAAACTAGACCCGAGGACTATTAGTGGCTATTTTATTGGATATGCCGAAAGACCCAAGGGATACAGATTCTATTGTCCATCGCACAGTACTAGGATTGTGGAATCAAGAAATGCAAAATTTCTTGAGAATGACATGATTAGTGGGAGTGATCGTTTTCAGGACAACGTTCTTGATAAGGATCATATTAGTAATCAACCTTCCACATCAAGAGATCGAATGATTGTCATTGCTGATACCCCTGAAGTTCGAACGGGTATTGAACAACCAGTTATTGAGATTCCACATATTGTTGATATTGATCCAATAGATCAAGTTGTTCAGGAAATTCCAGAAGTGGATGAACAACCAATTGTTCAGGAAGTACCCCAAATAGATGAACAACCAGTTGATCAACATGATCTTCAAGAGAGTGTTGACACAACATTAAGAAGATCTACCAGAACAAGAAAGTCAGCAATACCTAGTGATTACATTGTGTATCTACAAGAATCAGACTTTAATGTTGGAGCCGAAAATGATCCTGAAACATTTTCACAAGCCATGAGTTCTAACGAATCAAACTTATGGTACGATGCTATGAAAGACGAGAGGAATTCCATGTCACCAAAGGGGGTGTGGGACCTTGTTGAGTTGCCTAAGGGTGCAAAGGCCATTGGATGTAAATGGGTCTTTAAGACTAAAAAGGACTCATTAGGCAACATTGAAAGATACAAGGCTAGACTCGTTGCTAAGGGATTCACTCAGAAGGAAGGGGTCGATTATAAAGAGACTTTTTCTCCTGTATCTAAGAAAGATTCTCTTCGTATTATCATGGCATTGGTTGTAAATTTTGACTTAGAGTTGCAATAAATGGATGTGAAAACAGCGTTTCTCAATGGAGAACTAGAGGAAGAGGTTTACATGAAACAACCAGAAGGTTTTTCCTCTAGTGGCCATGAGCATTTGGTCTGCAAGCTTAAGAAATCTATATATGGATTGAAACAGGCCTCACGTCAGTGGTATTTAAAATTCCACAATGTTATCTCTTCATTTGGATTTGTAGAGAATATTGTGGATCAATGTATATACCAGAAGGTTAGTGGGAGCAGAATCTGTTTCCTTATTCTATATGTAGATGATATTTTACTTGCAAGCAACGACAAGGGTATGCTATATGAGGTGAAACAATTTCTCTCTAACAACTTTGATATGAAAGATATGGGTGATGCATCTTATGTCATTGGAATTAAGATACATCGAGACAGGATACGTGGTATTCTAGGTATGTCTCAAGAGACCTATATTAACAAGGTTTTAGAGAGGTTTTGAATGAAGGATTGTTAACCAAGTGTGGCTCCTATTGTGAAGGGTGACAAGTTCAATTTGGATCAGTGCCCGAAAAATGAACTTGAGCGGGAACAAATGAAAAACATTCCTTATGCTTCGGCCGCTGGAAGCTTGATGTATGCTTAGGTTTGCACTAGACCTGACATTGCATTTGCTGTTGGAATGTTAGGTAGATATCAGAGTAACCCAGGTATAGAACACTGGAGAGCTGCAAAGAAGGTAATGAGATACCTTCAAGGGACCAAAGACTACATGCTAATGTACAGACGAACTGATAATTTGGAAGTCATTGGCTACTCGGATTCAGACTATGCTGGCTACATTGATTCATGAAAATCAACTTTAGGATACATTTTCATGCTAGCCGGTGGAGCTATATCTTGGAGAAGTGCAAAACAGACATTGACTGCTACTTCCACTATGGAGGCCGAGTTCGTATCTTATTTTGAGGCTACTTCACATGGTGTATGGATTAAGAGTTTCGTTTCTAGGCTTAGAATTATGGATTCTGTTTCTAGGCCAATGAAGATATATTGTGATAATTGTAAGAAAATAAATCGGTAAAAAAGTATCAGAGTCGCGTAGCGGAACAATAAAAATTTTTAGATCGTTAAATATCTCATGATGCCATATACAATAAACCAACAACAATTAAAACTCATACCTCAAGGACGCCAATCTTGCAGGAGGAGAATGACCGGAGAGCTTCAACCAACTAGCCTTCTCTACTATTCTCCAATTTTCGAATGGCTGAGTGTGTGGGCACTCTGAACCTCGATCGGTATGCTAGCACTGCTAGTCTTCTTTCGACCACCCAGATCTCTAAAAAACTTATTGTCACGATGAGCTGTGTGTAAGGAAATGCCCTAAGAATTAGAGACATTTTGATGTATTTATTTTGAATTGGATAATAAAATTATATATATAGAGGTTATTCATTACATTGCTATCTGTCCTCATTTTATTTACATGTTAAAGTAAATGTAAGCAAATATGGCTCACTGACTGCTTGTGTTAAAACTGTTAGAACGTTGCATGCAATGGACTTTTGTATGCGAGAAGACAATGTTCTAAAGTTAGCGGTCTAAACTATGGTCTGTAGTCCATAGGGTTAGACCGAGCATCTAACTCATGTTAAGACTATTATGTTAAGACATTTTGAGTGGATCGATGTGCTTTTGACGTTCATTATGTAGTAACCTTAATCCTGAGTAAAAGGATAGCTTCATGTATATGACTTGTGTACTTTGATGTTCCAATGGCTAAAGCGTCTCAGAGGTAGTAAGCTTATAGACCGGTTCGTTAGTTGCGTGACTTGTATACGATGAAGGGTTCATTTACAGATATCGAAATCCTAGCTCTAATGAGGAGTTAAGGATATCCTCTTAAAGGCATTATACTGAATGTGAAAATGGACAAGGCCTTGGGTCGTCTGCTGGGCGGATGACTTCTTATTCACATACGGTGAATAATCATTTTCTTAATTCGGTAGTATAATGAAACTTTAAGATAGCCTGATTAGTAGGATTAAATAGACTTTGACCTAAGGCTGATCATGGATATCATATGACGATTTTGCATATATGACAAGGTCATTGGATAGTAGCTCGTCACAGGCTTACGTAATACGGTATATAATTGGGAGTTCAGTTTCAGGTTTATAGTGGTGTGACTCTGAAATTAGTGATCATATGATTAAGTTGTTCAGTAAAAGAATGTTGATCATATGGATTTGCGGGAGCCCGATTATATATGTCCAATCAGTCCTTCTACTAGCTCCACATAATTCCTTAACGTTTGGCAAATTGATTTGTGTATGCTATTGGCTGGTTTATTATGCATGGATGGTGATGACACAGGATTAGGATGGTAGGCAAGATTCTCTCTGGTTGGATTCAGATTTTGTTTTGGATAATAGAGTACACAATTATTCGAACTCCAAATAAAGTTGCCATGATTTTTTTTAAGATTGGATTGGAGTTGTAGAAAATTATCCATGAGAACAAGAATTTGAAACACAACTGTTTTGTGGATTTTGAAATTTGAATTTTGAATTTTGAATTTTGAATTTTGAATTTGAAATTTGAATTTGAATTTGAAATTTAAAATTCAAATTTTGAATCACAGTCCAAGTGGGATTCGAATTTGTTGTGGAAAATCCACAAGGTTTGAAATTCTAATTTGAGTTGGATTTGGAGAGGATAATCTTGTTAGAATCCTACTTGAATTTTGAATCCAAATCCTAACAAATAGTGGATGAAATTTTGAGGATTATCCTCAATGGAATTTCGGTTTTTGTGGATAAGGTTCAAGGGAAAAATTCAAGTTTCAATCCTAGTTGAATTTGGATTCTCTCCTTCCCTGAAAAGTGGCTGAAATTATGGAGGAAATCTCCTAGGAAAATTCGGTTATTTTGGATAAGGTTGAGATAAGATTCAAGCTTGAAAATCCTAGTGGAATTTTGATTCTCCCTTATCCTAAATGTGGCCGAATTTTTGGAGGGAAAATCTCCTAGGAAATTTCAGATTTTTTGGTTGAAAAAGGGAGATAAAATTCTATTTAAAATCTTGTTTAGATTTGGATTGGATTTATCCTAAATAAACCGAATTTTATTGTTCGGATTTTCCCATGGAAAATTCAGATTTTATGGTTATGGATAAGGGAGAATATCTTTTCCTAATCCAATTCGAATTCAGAGAATCACCTCATGTAGGTCTATAAATAGAAGTCCTGCCACTCCAGTTCTCTCAGACCACAGACTCTCAGGTGAGCAGGCTTATTGTTGCACAGCTCATCGTGACAATAAGTTCTTTAGAGATCTGGATGGTCGGAAGAAGACTAGCAGTGCTAGCATACCGGTCGAGGTTCAGAGTGCCCACACACTCAGCCATTCGGGAATTGGAGAATAGTAGAGAAGGCTAGTTGGTTGAAGCCTCCGGTCATTCTCCTCCTGCAAGATTGGCGTCCTTGAGGTATGAGTTTTAATTGTTGTTGGTTTATTGTATATGGCATCATGAGATATTTAACGATCTAAAAATTTTTTATTGTTCCGCTGCGCCACTCTGATACGTTTTTACCGATTTATTTTTCCTACAATTGGTATCAGAGCCATCTCATGACTATGCCATGTACATAAATTAGAAAATTACTTAGTCTTTTTATTTATGTATGGATTTGATATTTAGAGAATGGCATTCTAGGGTTCCTTTATGTTGTTATCATGCATTGTGTATAAAGTATATGGTTATTTTAATTTTTTGAATTATTATAAGCATGCTTGTTTATACCGGTTATGGTTCCTTAGAATTTAGAAAAATTGTATGTAGGAATTTTTATGTAACCATGGGAGCAGTTTATTAACACTGTAATTTTTCCATGGATTTTAATTTTTTGTCTCTTAGAATTTTTATTGTTAGAATTTTTTGTACACCGGAAATGGTTTAGGAAATTTTATGTAATTATTCTTGGAGGAGATTGAAGATTGAAGACCGTAATTTATTTTTTCCCAAAAGTTAAATTTGATTTAAAGGTTGAAATTTTGATTGTGTGGAAAATTTCAATTTAATTGGGATCCAAATTAATTTTTGGAGATCCTAATAGGTAAATTGGAATATGGCACAAAAATCAAGACACGACCCCTCGAGATAGGCTGACGGGCCTTGGTGGGGCTGCAGCCCCTGCCCTCGGGCAGGATGGGGCTGCGGCAACCCCCTGTGCAGGCCAACACCACCCACGACCGCAGGCTTGGCCTGCAGCCAAGGGTGGCCGTGGCCTGCCCAAGGCTGGCCGCAGCCTGGGCGTGCCTACAGCCTGCCGACTGCTGCGCCCAGCCTGGGCGTGCAGCCTGGCGCTGCAGGCTTGGCCTACAGCCCGGCAAGGCTGCACAAAGGGGGCAGCCGTGGGCTGCCAGCCCCTTTAGGGCTGGTGGCTGCCCACGATGGCTACCGCCTTCGGGGGTGGAGGTGCGACGGTCTAAAAAATCAAAAAATTTTGATTTTTAAATTAGAGATTTAATTTTAAATCATGTTTAAAAATATGTAATTGAAAATTTGAAAATTTAAAATTACATATTATTACACATGATGTTTAAAATTGTTTAAAATTTGAATTGGAAATTTAAATTTGAAATTCGAATTTGGAATTTGAATTTGAAATTTAAATTTTTGGAGATTTAAATTTTAAATAATTCTTGGGATGAGAAATAAATGGAGAGGCTACATAAAGATAGATACAAGAAGACGGAACAAAATTCAAGACCCAGAGAATGCTTTGGATGGAATTTTGTAATCTTTATTTTCTTTGTTCTAGGATGGAACCATGGCTTGGTTATTCTGTCAATTATTTTTTCTGTGATATGTCATAGATGTATAAATATGTATTGATGGATGTTTTATATGCATATTTGATAACATGTCATATAGGATAGGTGAGTGCCGCTCATACTATATTGATCATACATAATTTGTCAAAACTTGCATGTTTTTCAAAATATTGAGTGGGAGAGGGTTTCAAACAAAACCCACGGCCTCTATTGTTGATCCATATGTGAAAGCATGGTAACGTCTCGCGTCAGTTCTGCCCTGACCACACCCCTCGGTAGGTGTTTACCGCCGCCGGTATACTAGATTGGATCTCCTATGTGGAAAACGTGTTCGGGTACGATCCTATTCATGACCACCCCTCGGTGGCTTGGTAGGACGTGGATTGGGCTACGTAAACAATGGTTATACACTCAAGACTCGTTTAGTTATTAACCTTCCCTAGAAGCTCTATTAACTAAACTAGTGGCCAAATAAGCGGTTATTAATATATGTCTTAACCTTGGAGGATTTAAGGCAACATATATTAATTGGACGGGATCCATATTCTGGCTATTTGTTTCCATGACCACCCCTCGGTGGCTTGGGGCAATAGGTGCTGAGAATTACCATTGCAATGCTACATGTTTTTCAAGTTTCATGTAGGAACATACTTGTATGTTTTATTTGCTAAATTATCTGTATATTTGCTTGGGCTTTGTAATGATGTCTAGTATAATTTTATTTCAGTTCAAAATGTCACCGACACCCCTCATTTCGATACTTATTGAAAATAAGTTGAATGGCGATAATTATAAAGATTGGAAAAGAAATCTATTAATAGTTCTCAGCTGCGAGAGACACAAGTTTGTACTGGACGAACCATGCCCACCTGGGCCCAAACCTGACACACCACTTGAGGAGGTCCCGGTTGCCTATAATCGTTGGAGAGAATCCAATGAGATAGCTCAATGCTACATCCTTGCTAGCATGACGAGTGCTTTACAAAAGCAGCTTGAGATTTATCAAGTTGCTGGGGAGATCATGGACAATCTGGAGGACATGTCTGGAGGCCAAGAAAAATTGGCTCGACAGTCCGCTATAACCAGCATTATGAACTCTAAGCAAAAGGCAGGAACTCCGGTAAAGGACCATATGATCACTCTAATGGGATTCTTTACTGAGGCTGTCGAGAATGGTACTGAGTTGGACTACAACATCCAGATCGAGATGGTGTTCAAGACTCTGTCTAAAGATTTTGTGGGGTTTAAGGCCGCATACAATCTGGCGATAAAGGAGTTAGGACTAACCGAGCTCATGAAGCAACTACAAGCTTATGAGCGGATGATCAGGGATGAGGATGTGGTTCGACCTAAAGGAGAGGCCAATTTGGTGGAATCTTCCAATCCCTCACGGAAGAGGAAGAGGCCAAATAAGAAGCAAGTGGCTTCTAGTTCTTCTAATCCTCCTGTCTCAGACGGGAAGAATAAGAAGAAGAACAAGAAGCCGAAGGACCCTAAAAAGTCCAAATGCTTCCATTGTGGGAAGGTAGGTCACTTCAAGAAGGCTTGTCGGGAATTCTTAGCCGCCAAGGGCAAGGTAAGGAACTTCATTACTTGGAAGCGTGTTTGGTGGAAGAATCGAAAGACACTTGGGTCATTGATTCGGGCGCCACTAATCATGTTTGTGTTTCTATACAGGGGTTCGTGGAAACGAGAAGTCTACATGATAGGAGCCTCTCGTTGCGGACTAGAGATGGTAGCTTTATGGTGGCTGAAGCAGTGGGAGATGTTTACCTTTATTTTGATCAATTTAGATTTATTTTATTGATAGACTATTTTTATGTTCCTAATTTTAGGAGGAACCTTATATCGGTAGCTTGTTTAACAAAGGATTCTTATTCAGTTTCTTTTAGTAAAAGAGTTGATATTCGTATAAATAAGTCTTTTATCTATTCTGGATGGATGGATGGAAACCCATATTTGATCAAACCAAAGATGTACTCACTGCTTGACACTGAATTAATTGATAACTCTAAAAGGTTGAAAGTTTCTCACTCTAACAAGGCGTATCTTTGGCATTTAAGACTTGGTCATATTAATCAGGATAGAATTCAAAGATTGGTGAAAGACGGTCCTCTGGAATCTCTGGAGGATGTACGACTTCCCTAATGTGAGTCTTGTTTAGAGGGTAAAATGAGTAAGAGGTCTTTTAGAGCTAAGGGTACAAGGGCTCAAGAGCTCTTAGAAATTGTGCACACTGACGTATGTGGCCCCATGAACGTCACAGCACGAGGAGGGTTCGAGTATTATGTCTCTTTTATAGATGATTACTCGAGGTATGGATATGTGTATCTGATGCACCGTAAGAGCGAAACCTTTGACAAGTTCAAAGAGTATCATGCGGAAGTGGAAAAGCAATTGGATAAATCCATAAAGACACTTCGATCTGATCGAGGTGTCGAATACCTCTCCGATGAATTTCTAGGACATCTTGTAGAGAACGGGATATTATCCCAATTGACTGCACCTGGTACTCCACAACAGAATGGTGTAGCCGAAAGGAGAAACAGAACCTTATTGGATATGGTACGGTCCATGATGAGTTATTCAACGCTGCCATTATCATTTTGGGGATATGCTTTACAAACGGCGTGCTATATTTTGAACCAGGTTCCGAGCAAATCAATTCCCAGAACTCCATATGAATTGTGACGTGGCAGGAAGCCCTCCCTTCGACATATGAGAATATGGGGCTGCCCGACGCATGTACTGGATGGGGATGCGAAGAAGTTGGAACCAAGATCAGAATTGTGCATGTTTATAGGTATCCAAAAGGAACTAAAGGAGGTCTGTTCTATAACCCGAAAGAACAAAAGGTCATTGTCAACCCATGCGACATTCTTGGAGGAAAGTCACATGAATGACTTTAAGCCTCGAAGCAAAATGGTGCTAGAGGAGTTATCGGTTGAAAGAACTGCTCCATAGATTTCGGTCTTGGATGCAAGTCTAAGTTTAAGTGAAAGACCTGCAGACGATCAACAATTTAGGATGCCTCGTCGTAGTGGGAGGGTTTCGAAGAAACCTAATTTCTTCATGTATGATGCTGAGGTATACCAGGCCGAGGCTCATGAGCATGAGGATGATCCGGTCACTTATGATGAAGCTGTAAATGATGTTGATTCTAAATCTTGGAAACAGGCTATGAACAATGAGATGGATTCTATGAAATCCAACTCTGTTTGGGAACTTGTAGATTTGCCGGATGGGATAAAACCCATTGGATGCAAATGGGTCTACAAAAGAAAGAAGGATGCGGAAGGGAGAGTGGAAACTTTCAAATTTAGACTGGTTGCAAAGGGATACATGCAAAAGGCTGGAATTGATTACGATGAAACCTTTTCACCTGTTGCTATGCTGAAGTCTATCCGTATTCTTTTGTCCATTACTATGGCTCTCGATTACGAGATCTAGCAAATGGATGTCAAGACGGCATTCTTGAATGGCCGTCTTGAAGAGTGTATCTATATGATACAGCCCGAAGGGTTCGTAGCGAAAGGCCAAGAAAGGAAAGTCTACAAGTTGCTTAGATCCATTTATGGATTAAAGCAAGCATCCCGCTCATGGAACCAGAGGTTTGATCAAGCGATTAAGACATTTGGTTTTGAGCAGAACGTTGATGAACCTTGTGTTTATAAACGTATTAAGGATGGAAAAGTGGTCTTTCTGATACTCTATGTCGATGATATACTACTCATTGGGAATGATGTAGGGAACTTATCATCGGTCAAGCTTTGGTTGCACCGACAGTTTGACATGAAGGACTTGGGAGAAGCTAATTATATTCTAGGCATTTGTTTCTTCAGAGATTGAAAGAACAAAATGATAGCGTTATCCTAAGCTTCATACATAGATAAAATAATTGACAAATATGCAATGTAAGAGGCAAAGAAAGGTTCACAGCCTTCTATTGCCGGTCTAACTCTTTCATTGGATGACTGTCCCAAGACATCGGAAGAAAGAGAGCGTATGAGTAAGGTCCCTTATGCATCCGCTGTGAGTAGCCTTATGTACGCTATGCTTTATACTCACCCAGATATATGTTTTGCAGTAGGTATGGTGAGTCGATATCAAGCAAATCCTGGAACGAAGCACTGGCATTCAGTAAAGCGTATACTCAAGTATCTTAAGAGAACGAGGGATTATATGCTGGTGTATTCTGGAGGGGACCTAACACCCGTAGGATACATGGACTCTGTCTTCCAGACTTGCAAGGATTCGAGGAAGTCGACATTAGAGGGCACGGGGAGACAGGATTAGTGGATGTATGTAAGATCGCATCTGAGGACAATATTGTCGATCCCTCTACTAAGACTTTGGTGGCTAAAAGCTTTGAGAGGCACGTAGAGGCGATGGGGATGCGTAACATGGCACATCTGCTGGCTTAGGGCAAGTGGGAGATCGTTAGGAAATGTCCTAAGCATTAGAGACATTTTGATGTATTTATTTTGAACTAAATAATAAAATTGTATATATAGAGGTTATTCATTACATTGCTATCTGTCCTCGTGTTATTTACATGTTAAAGTAAATGTAAGCAAATATGGCTCACTGACTGCTTGTGTTAAAACTGTTAGAATGTTGCATGCAATGGACTTTTGTATGCGAGAAGACAATGTTCTAAAATTAGCGGTCTAAACTATGGTCTGTAGTCTATGGGGTTAGACCGAGCATCTAACTCATGTTAAGACTATTATGTTGTCTAAAGCCTTGGAGGGGACGGTTTGTCTTGACTTTCTGGAGCTGGACTCCCAAGTAGAGACATAGATATGTTGCTTGGTGGTGACATATTAGACCGGGACTAAAGTGTGATTGATCTACGAAGTCTGCTTTAAGTGGATCGATCTACTTTTGACGTTCATTATGTAGTAACCTTAATCCTAAGTAAAAGGACAGCTTCATGTATATGACTTGTGTACTTTGAAGTTCCAATGGCTAAAGCGTCTCAGAGGTAGTAAGCTTATAGACCTGTTCATTGGGTGCATGACTTGTATACGATGAAGGGTTCGTTTACAGATATCGGAATCATAGCTCTAATGAGGAGTTAAGCGTATCCTCTTAAAGGCATTATACTGAATGTGAAAATGGACAAGGCCTTGGGTCGTCTACTGGGCGGATGACTTCTTATTCACATACGGTGAATAATCATTTTCTTAATTCGGTAGTATAATGGAACTTTAAGATAGCCTGATCAGTAGGATTAAACGGACTTTGACCTAAGGCTGATCATGGATATCATATGAGGGTTCGGCATACATGACAAGGTCATTAGACGATAGCTTGTCATAGGCTTACGTAATACGGTATATAATTGGGAGTTCAGTTTCAGGTTTATAGTGGTGTTACTCTGAAATTAGTGATCATATGATTGAGTTGTTCGGTAAAAGAATGTTGATCATATGGATTTGCGGGAGCCCAATTATATATGTCCAATTAGTCCCTCTACTAGCTCCACATAATTCCTTAACGTTTGGCAAATTGATTTGTGTATGCTATTGGCTGGTTTATTATGCATGGATGGTGATGACACAGGATTAGGATGGTAGACAAGATTCTCTCCGGTTGGATTCGGATTTTGTTTTGGATAATAGAGTACACAATTATTCGGACTCCAAATAAAGTTGCCATGATTTTATTTGAGATTGGATTGGAGTTGTAGAAAATTATCCATGAGAACAAGAATTTGAAACACAACTGTTTTGCGGATTTTGAAATTTTAATTTTGAATTTTGAATTTGAAATTTGAATTTGAATTTGAAATTTAAATTTGAAATTTGAAATTTGAAATTTGAAATTTGAATTTGAAATTCGAATTTGAAATTTGAAATTCAAATTTTGAATCACAGTCCAAGTGGGATTCGAATTTGTTGTGGAAAATCCACAAGGTTTGAAATTCGAATTTGAGTTGGATTTGGAGAGGATAATCTTGTTAGAATCCTACTTGAATTTTGAATCCAAATCCTAACAAATAGTGGACGAAATTTTGAGTATTATCCTCAATGGAATTTCGGTTTTTGTGGATAAAGTTCAAGGGAAAAATTCAAGTTTCAATCCTAGTTGAATTTGGATTCTCTCCTTCCCTGAAAAGTGGCCGAAATTATGGAGGAAATCTCCTAGGAAAATTCGGTTATTTTGGATAAGGTTGAGATAAGATTCAAGCTTGAAAATCCTAGTGGAATTTTGATTATCCCTTATCCTAAATGTGGCCGAATTTTTGGAGGGAAAATCTCCTAGGAAATTTCAGATTTTTTGGTTGAAAAAGGGAGATAAAATTCTAGTTAAAATCTTGTTTAGATTTGGATTGGATTTATCCTAAATAAACCGAATTTTATTGTTGGGATTTTCCCATGGAAAATTCGGATTTTATGGTTATGGATAAGGGAGAATATCTTTTCCTAATCCAATTCGAATTCAGAGAATCACCTCATGCAGGTCTATAAATAGAGGTCCTGCCACTCCAGTTCTCTCAGACCACAGACTCTTAGGTGAGCAGGCCTATTGTTACACAGCTCATCGTGACAATAAGTTCCTTAGAGATCTGGGTGGTCGGAAGAAGACTAGCAGTGCTAGCATACCGATCGAGGTTCAGAGTGCCCACACACTCAGCCATTCGAGAATTGGAGAATAGTAGAGAAGGCTAGTTGGTTGAAGCCTCGGGTCATTCTCCTCCTGCAAGATTGGCGTCCTTGAGGTATGAGTTTTAATTGTTGTTGGTTTATTGTATATGGCATCATGAGATATTTAATGATCTAAAAATTTTTTATTATTCCGCTGCGCCACTCTGATACGTTTTTACCGATTTATTTTTCCTACACTGTGCAACAATAAGCCTGCTCACCTGAGAATCTGTGGTCTTAGAGAACTGGAGTGGCAGGACCTCTATTTATAGACCTACATGAGGTGATTCTCTGAATTTGAATTGGACTAGGAAAATATATTCTCCCATATCCATAACCATAAAATCTGAATTTTTCATGGTAAAATCCCAACAATAAAATTCGGCCATTTAGGATAAATCCAATCCAAATCTAAACAAGATTTTAACTAGAATTTTATCTCCCTTTTCAACGAAAAAATCCGAAAAATCTAAGGACAAAATCTCCTCAAAAAATTCGGCCACTTTTGGATAAGGAAGAATCAAAATTCCACTAGGATTTTCAAGCTTGAATCTTATCTCATCCTTATCCAAAATAACCGAATTTTCCTAAAGAGATATGCTCCAAAATTTCGACCACTTTCTGGGGAGGAGAGAATCCAAATTCAACTGGGATTGAAACTTGAATTTTTCCTTTGAACCTTATCCACAAAAACCGAAAATCCATTGAGGATAATCCTCAAAATTTCGTCCATCATTAGTTAGGATTTGGATTCAAAATTCAAGTAGGATTCTAACAAGATTATCCTCTCTATATCCAACTCAAATTCGAATTTCAAACCTTGTGGACTTACCACAACAAATTCGAATCCCACTTGGACTGTGATTCAAAATTTGAATTTCAAATTTCAAATTCAAAATTCAAAATTCAAAATTCAAAATTCAAAATTCAAATTTCAAATTTCAAATTTCAAAATCCACAAAACAGTTGTGTTTCAAATTCTTGTTCTCATGGATAATTTTCTACAACTCCAATCCAATCTCAAATAAAATCATGGCAACTTTATTTGGAGTTCGAATAATTGTGTACTCTATTATCCAAAACAAAATCTGAATCCAACCGGAGAGAATCTTGTCTACCATCCTAATCCTATGTCATTACCATCCATGTATAATAAACTAGCCAATAACATACACAAATCAATTTGCCAAACGTTAAGGAATTATGTGGAGCTAGTAGAGGGACTAATTGGACATATGTAATTGGGCTCCCGCAATTCCATATGATCATCATTCTTTACCAAACAACTCAATCATATGATCACTAATTTCAGAGTCACACCACTATAACCCTAAAACTGAACTCTCAATTATATACCGTATTACGTAAGCCTGTGACAAGCTATCGTCCAATGACCTTGTCATGTATACAGAACCCTCATATGATATCCTTGATCAGCCTTAGGCCAAAGTCCGTTTAATCCTACTGATCAGGCTATCTTAAAGTTCCATTATACTACCGAATAAAGAAAATGATTATCCACCATATGTGAATAAGAAGTCGTCCGCCTAGCAGACGACCCAAGGCCTTGTCCATTTTCACATTCAGTATAATGCCTTTAAGAGGATACCCTTAACTCCTCATTAGAGCTATGATTCTGATATCTATAAATGAACCCTTCATCGTATACAAGTCATGCACCCAACGAACCGGTCTATAAGCTTACTACCTCTGAGACGTTTTAGCCATTGGAACATCAAAGTACACAAGTCATATACATGAAGTAGTTCATTTACTCAAGATTAAGGTCACTGCACAATGAACGTCAAAAGCAGATTGATCCACTCATAGCGGACTACGTAGATCAATCACGCTTTAGTCCTGGTCTAATATGTCACCACAAAGCAACATATCTATGTCTCTACTTGGGAGTCTATGCTCCAGACAGTCAAGACAAACTGTCCCCACCATGGCTTTAGACAACATAATAGTCTTAACATGAGTTAGATGCTCGGTCTAACCCCATAGACTACAGACCTTAGTTTAGACCGCTTACTTTAGAACATTATCTTCTCGCATACAAAAAGTCCATTGCATGCAACGTTCTAACAGTTTTAACACAAGCAGTCAGTGAGCCATATTTGCTTACATTTACTTTAACATGTAAATAGTATAAGGACAAACAACAATATAATGTATAACCTCTATATATAATTTTATTATGCAGTTCAAAATGAATACATCAAAATGTCTCTAATACTTAGGGCATTTCCTAACAATAATTCAGCTGCTGTCTTCATGGCTAAGAACAATAAAAGTGGTAGTCGATCCAAACACATCGACATCAAGTATCTAGCCATAAGAGAGCGTGTTAAGGATAAATCTGTCATCATTGAGCATATTAGCACTGATTTAATGATTGCCGATCCTTTGACTAAAGGCATGCCACCATTGAAATTCAAAGATCATGTAGATAGAATGGGACTTAGTTCCTCAATGTAATTTTCATTGTAAGAATGATGTTATTAAAGAAACTCTGATTATGATGTTTTCTCATATATGGTTGTGTACACATAATTTATATATATTTGATGTTGATGAGAAAAATTATTAAGTTCTGGACCAAGAATAAACATAGGGTTTATTCATAAAGTTGTATGGGCCATTGTTGAGAAACATAATACATTGTGATATATGGAAGATAATACTCGCATGTAGAGGACCTATCGCCATGATTCATGTGTTTTGTTTCTTGATGTCATGAGTAATCATACATATGGATCAAGTGGGAGAATGTTAGTTTTTCTTCTCCTGAAAAATAGGTAACCAACTGGTTGTGATCCACGTTTGAAAATCACGTCCTCAATGTTCAGAATTGGTTGAGATTTTTGTGGCCGTAGTTAGCACGTTGGAAACGGTTTATGATGGGAAAAACCGTATTAAATAACGACAGTGCATCTCATTTGGTCCCTAAGCCAAACTTTCAATTTCTCTCAAACACCATTCATTGAGTGAGAGTTAAGGCTTAGAAGATTAAAGCCGAGAGAGTTTTTCTAATGTTTGCTTAAGTTTTGCAGTGAATTTTTGTTCCGAAACTGAACCGTATCAATGGCCGGAGGTAATATTCAGTCCATTCTTCCACATTATGTTTGAATTAATTGTTTAATTCATTTGGTCGTTCTTACATAATAAGTATATTCATGATGTTAAACGTGAAAGTATGTTCACAATAACAAGTGTGTCACGTATGTTTTATTCATGATGTTAAGCTTATGTTCAATATGCTAAGTTTAAATTATTACAATGATAAGTATGAAATTCTGTTCAGTTATTATAGGGCTCCCAATTGGTAATATGTCCCGGATTTGGAAGTTTAATGTTAAGTAAATCGTAGAGGATAGCACAAAAGTATGTTTAAGATATTAAGTATGTTTAGAGCATGTTAAGAATGCAAGTATGTTCAGGATATTAAGTAGGTTTAAAGCATGTTAACTATGAAAGTGTACTCACGGTGTGCAATATGTCAAGTATGGTTATGATACAAAGTATGTATAAGTATGTTTTAAATATTATATACGTTAAGTATAAAATCTAAAGTAATGTATGATATATGTTGTGTTAATATTTTGATGTCATAATTGGTATCATATATGTTCTGTCAGAGATGGTATGAATGATGTTAAATACGTTTAAGTATTAATGTTAAGCAAATATAACGTTATAAAGTTACTATTTATAGTGAATAGTACTACTCATGGTAATAAATAAGTATAACATGACTAACGTTCCTGTTAAAAATATGATATGTTATAACTATTACGCATAAGTTAATAAACGTAAGTTAATCATATTAGGTTAAGTATGCTCTATATGATGATACATATGCATGTTATATTTAAATATGAATGTCTAAGTAATAAACGATACGTGTATGCAATGTTTGTATGTATGAAAGTATGTTTATGACGTTAAGGATATTTAAATATATATAAGTATAATTTACGACGCTTAAGTACATTTATGATGTTTTATGTATTTCAGCTTGACAAGTATAATTATTATGTTAAATGTGAAAGTATTTTCATGATAATAAGTATGATATATATGTTATGTTTATGATATGTAGCATACGATGTGTAAACACATGTTTAAGTATGTAATGTTTCCAATATGTTATGTTTACAAAGTTTAGCATAAGTTAAGTATGCTATGTGTATGAGGTTTAAGTATACATAAGTATGACTACGATGGTTCAAGTATGTTAAATTGGAAAGTATGTTCACGAGATTCAAGTATGAAATTATGTATATGAGATTAAAGCATGATAAATACAAAAATATGTTTATGATGTTAAGTACGTATAAAGTACATTAAGTATGTTTACGATACTAAGTATGAAAGTAGGATTATGATGTAAAGTGTGTTCAGATATGTACAAGTATGTTCATAAGGTTATGTGTGATAAGTATGAATGTTAAGTAGTATACGGTATATGATATGCAATGTTTCGTGGCTATAGTAGGGATCAGAATTACCTTGTACTATATGGTATGAATTGCTATATGTCATGAATGTATGTTTGAACTTACTGAGCCTGTCACTCACAAGTTTGTTTATGTTGCAGGTAAGCATCCTGCATGACGACAAGACAAGTGATGGATGACGAACGAGATCTGTATATGCCAACGGACTGGGCCAGGGTTATGGTACTACTATGAGTCTTCCACTGAGCTGTTTAAAAGAGTAATGAAAAGAATCTTAAAATGATGTTTTATGATGTATATCAAGTTATGATAATGTATTTACTTTAGTAAATATTTTACCACGATACGATTTGCAAGTTTAAAGTTTTAAAAAAAGAAAAAAAATTATCCCTAATTTTCACGTTTAAATAGGAGTTTAAAATAAGCATGTTAAACGAAGTAGGTTAAAAGTAAGATACCAGTCATCATATATGGTATCAGAATAAGTTAAAAGCAAGTTAAAAGTAAGTTGCCGACGACCCAAGTGGTTACATTCTATCGCAGTTGGCGACAGTAGTTGACTGTAATAGTACTGTTTAACCCTACGTAGGGCGGGATGTCACACTACAGATTAGCACTCCCTCCTGAATTAGCTTCAGTACATAATGTTTTCCATGTCTCGATGCTGAAGAAGTACGTGCCAGACAGCTCCTACGTTTTAAGCCAAGAGCCGGTTGAAGTCCATGTCTGTCTGACGTACGAGGAGAAACCCATGCGGATCTTAAACAAAGAAGATAAAGTACTTAGGAGTAAGGTTATACGACTTGTACAAGTATTGTGGCAGAACCATAATATAGAGGAAGCCATGTAGGAACGGGAAGAAGATATGAGAAGAGACTTCCTGGATTTGTTCTAATTTTTGAGGATGAAAATTTTGTAAGGGGGGTAGGTTGTAAGGACCGCCCTGTTCATTTAACCTAATTTCCATATAATGAGAAATTGAGGAATAATTCGATGTTTTTTAGTACAAATTTGATTTACACGGTTAGGTACACGACCGTGTAAGTGGCCGTGTACCACTCGAGTAAATGAATGTGTTTTAAAGACATGGCCGTGTTGAGAAATCTCAACTAGTACACACCCGTGTTGCCTTATACACGCCCGTGTAAAAACTTGTGTAGAAAGCCGTGTATTGAATAGAGAGACTCTGTAAGGACTCTCATGATTCATGAAACCTAATTACTATGTAATGAGTAATTAAGTTGAAAAATACAGTATATATTCCAATTGAATAGATTAAACAGGTACAGTAACGTTAAATTACTATTCATACAGTGAAAGGTGTAATCGATAGTGAAATCGATCCACCCTATTATGTGTATAAGTGTATAAGATGTGCAGTGTCAGGAAACTGGTCCAGACAACCACTTATTGACATAGGACTGGTAAGTAAGTCATCAGTGCTCAGACTGGTTATCTGAGCATAGTAGTGATAGTAACCCTAGCATGCGTACACTACCGAGAAAATAGTCCAAATGACCTTTTCTCGCCAAGAGACTAACAAAATCAGAGTCAGAACACTCAGACTAGTCATTTAAGCTGAAGACAGTGAATAGCGAATAGTAGAAACGCAGTATCAGGTTAATGGACAAGACGGCCCTAATCTGGCATAAAACTGATGTATTAATAGTTAGCAGGCTCAATTTAGTCAATTGAGTGTAAAACTAGAATTTTTGTTTGAGAGATACACAGTATCGGGAAGAGGGTCAAGGCGATCTTTTCTCGCCCTAAAACTGAAATATTTGGACTCAGAACGCCCAAATTAGTCAATCGCGCACTAGACACGTTTTTTGAGGTAGAGTCACACAGATCTCGAAAACTAGTTTAGACGACCTCAGATGAATGTAAAACTGATAAATTTGAAATCAGCACGTCCAAATTAGTCAGGAGAGCCTGTGTTTGAAATTTCATACGGGAACGCCTCGTTTTGCATGCGCAAGGACAACACAACGTAGACAGAACCACAGCATAGGAAATGAATAGTAAAATAGACTCAGAATGGGCTCTTAGGCAATACAACCCACCAGAAATTTACAGTATAAAAATTGGATTCAAAAAATCCAATTTCCAGGTGAAAACTAGAACACTACAGAGAAAGGACCAAACACCACTGTAGAAAATTAGATTGCAAAGAGAAGCCAACACAAATAAAATTCACCCTTAAAAGCCATGTCTCCCTAGCTGAAAAAGTAGCTATAATTGGCTGTAAGAGTAGCCCAAAAGTGTGATTAAAATAATGCAATAGATATGATACCTTTTGAATAAAAAATTCAAGATTTCATCACATGGCCAACAACACATTTAAGGCCCTTGACCCTTCCTTCCATGCCGACAGCTCCTCAGTTTTTGAGGGTTAGAATTGCAGCAAATTTGTCCCCAAATTTGCATAAGATTGGCTTGATTAATTGAGCTTAAGATTGGTTAATTTTACTTAGGTTTTGTCTATAAAAGGGTAAGCATGGCTTTAGGTTTTGTTCTTTCTTTTTCCACACCCCAAAGACACAAACTCTTTCCCTCTCTATCAGCCAAAAATCTAACCCCTCCCTTTATCCAAAACCCTCCTTTTGCAAGCCAAAAACTCAGCCAAAAGCTTATCAAAATTTAGCCCCCTTCACGTTTGAGTTAGGAGGTTTTCATCCAAGCCATTTTAAGTTCATTCAAGGGTAAGTTTCTAGAACCAATCTTGTGGTTTTTAGTTGTTATTTTGGGTTGATGTTAAGAGAAAATTTTTGGTGTCATTCTAGCACAAGCCGACCCCAATCCTTTTGGTTCACACGGCCATTTTTGTCACCCAAGTTTTGATTCTGTGTGCTTTGTTCATAGCACGTGAGGTAAAGCCAAAAAACCCTCTTTTTGTAGTGAGTTATTTTTAAGATTTTGATCAAGGAGTTTATGTGTATTTATTTGTGCAATGGGCTATAATAAGTTTATTTTGAGCCCTCAGCTTCTCATTTTTAAGTTTATGTAGTTGTGTGGTTATGGCTTAAATTTTATTGATGAATATGTATGTGTGTGGATGTTTAAGTGGCTGGACACAAATCTATCCCTAGATTTAGGCCATGGGTTTAGGCCATTTTGACCATGCAAGAATCCAAATTTGGGATTTGGTAAAGCACAAAGTTTTAAGGAAATTTCATTACGGTCGTTTTTGCATAAAATAGGTTTTGGCAAAAAAAATGAATCCATGATAGGTTTTCTGAGTGGTTTTTATTCGGTGTCCAAAACTGGGACTAAAAATCTGAGCACAGGAACAGTCTCGGGTTTTGTGAAAAATGACCTACTTAGATTCTGAATGGGATCTCAGGCTCAACATGAAAGTTGTAGATCTCATCGATGCCTTTAAGACAATTGCATGTTTTTTAAAAATTTGGCCGTTTCGGGTCTCAAACAGAGCCGTACTTAAAATAGCATAAAACTGGAAACTTTTCAAAAACTAGGCATAAGTAACTACGGGTTTAGTGAGTTTAGGAGTTGTTAGAGTTTGATTTGAGCTCCGAGATAAACACAAGAATTGTTCATCTCGTCGAGGACAAAAAGTTTTTTGTTCACCAAATTTACAAACTAAGTCGTTTCAAACACGTTTTTAAAACAGATTTGGTAAATGGTTCAAAAACCACCTTTAAAATGTAATCACCAAAATGTGTTCAAACCTTTTTAAAATAAGAATATGGTTTTAATAAGACGCCCCCGCCTTCCAACGGGATGATAAGGGGTTTCAAAGGACATAATTTTTCCAAGAATTTTATAAGGCAACTAAAACTATTTTGCAAAATAAACAAAATAGTAGCAGTAGCCCGGTAGGATAGGATACCGAGTCAACAATGCGTGAGGCAACCGGTCAGTTGACTGATCGGTCAACCAGTCAAGGACTGAGTTTGAACGGTATAGTGAGGAACAATGATTAATTTTTTAAGTAGACAACTTAATCAAACATGATAGAAGTTAGATACCAAATTCCCAAAATAGAGCAATAAGGGACCGATGGGCCTCGGTACCATATCATGATACAAGTTATAGTCACTAATGGTAGTAGTGACCAAAAATCGACATTAATTAATTTATTAGGTAATAAATTAATTAGCCACGATTAAACAATCAAACTCACCAAAAGAGAGCAAGTTAGTACCGACGGTAATCAGTACCATATGTTAGTATTCGCTTTAGTCACTAACGGTATTAGTGATTCAGTAAAAGTATTAATGGAATCCGTATTGATGACATGTAGTCACCTGTAATTTAACAAAGGTGAGAGTACAAGTTTGCTTGCAAACTAGGTAAGTATAACTCTGCCTACAACATAAGCAAAATGATTTTAAAGTATTGATTTTTGCTGTATGTTAAGTAAGCAAACTATGCATAGTTGTTGAACAACATGTATAAGAGCATATAGTTTCACAATCGCATAGATTGATGAAAGAACAAGTTAGATGTCATACAACCCTATCGTGTAAGATTAGGGACAGCTTAGTAGAGCATATGGCCAGATTAGATAAACAAGTCAGAAATTAATAAGCGTGTCGTACCGGCCTTTTCCGTTGAAGAGGTTTTTTTCAAGTTAAAGTAAGATGAGCCTCCATTGACGACTCTTAAGTTAGTGATCACGGAAGTTTTCGATGATTAGCGCGCACTCAGTACAGACACACGGGCCCTTAGCTAGACATAGGAAAGAAAAAGAATATTGAAGCATAAATGAGCATAACCGGATCATGCGTTATTCATTGTATGCATTAGTTATAGTTCACTATGCTTCCAATAGATATGCATTCAGTACACGATGTTTCTGTTATGCATGTGGTATGAGATGTTCTATATTCAATGATGTGTGATGTGCTGATATGTTGAATGTTTCAGTGGTACTTGTTGGTACATGACATGCTTATATGGTTTTAAGTATGTACTATAATTTAAACATGTTTTGCAGATGACATGTTGTACTTTCTGGGCAATAAAGCTCATAGTGTGTTTTCATGCTATAGGTAAGCGACCTATAGCTTAGAGCTCAATGAGCGATAAAGGCGGTAGAGGCGGATGTGAGGGTGAGGTTATGGATACACCATAAGTTTAACTTGAACATAGTAAATAGTATATTTTGAATAGTAATTAGTTAAAGAATTTTATAAGTATGTATGTATGACTGAACTCTTTATGATTTAGACTTTGTATTTTCAAAAGTAAACATACGTGAATAGTAAATATGTATGCATTCAAAAAAAAAAAAACCTAAAATTATGGTATCTAATAAATAAGTTTAAGTAATAGTTTTTAAGCAAGATAAGTAACAGTAGTTTTAAGTGACGATCTGGGCCACTCAGGGCACGGGATGTCACAGAATGTCATAACCGAGAAATTTCATTGTTCTTAAAAAACATGTACATTGTATATATTGAGAAATTTATGATTATATGTGTGTGCAATTATGTGTCATATGGTATCAAGAAATTGGTCAAGATAACCTTCTCTTGATATAAAACTAATATATTTAGAATCAGTATGCTCAAATTAGTCAACTGAGCATAAAAATTAACTTTTGAATAGAAAATACGCAGTTTCGAAAAACTGGTCGGGATGACCTCAGATAAATGTAAAACTGATATATTTTAGCTCAGCACACCCAAATTAGTCATTTTAGCACATGTGAAATTTTTCGCACAGAATAAGTATACTATTCATGTGCAGTATCAACACAGTATATTGGCACAACACAACACTGGAAAAAGGAAGTAGATAGATGTAGAAGGGGCCCATTTAGGTAGTAAATAGAGTCTACAACTATTTCGAATACAGTTAGAATATTTACTCTGTCATTACGATACACAGACAAAAAAAAAAAAGAGTTTAAATAAAAAAAGAAATTTAGCTTTTGAAGGCAACAGTTTGCACACCCATACATCCACCCACACGCCCACCTCCCCTTCCATTTTCTCTCTCTCCCTTCCTCAACACCGTGTAATTCATGGCGTCCAACCACCAAAATGGCATTTGTTTTTGACACCACCTAGCTCATTGGAAAGCTCTTGATGAGCTGAGTCCAACAGTGTGCCGAGTTGATGGAAACGCTACCGTAGGATGCCGCATGCACTGGACAATGTCATCGGAAAGCTCTTTTTTTTTTTCTGACGGCATAACATTGCCATCGAACATCCGATTTAGATGATTTCGGTTCCTATTGTTTCATGGTGATGAGGAGAACAAAATCCATGTCTTGTTCCACCTCAATGGCCACTGGATCATGCCGCCTAAGGCTGTATCATCACCGTCATGTCCTTACCGTCAAAGTCACTATTTTCGACAGAGATGATCAACACCACCTGACTCAAAAGGCTCTAAATGGAATGGGAAACAAAAGCCCCAAGTCAATTTCATGAAATAACCATGGGATAGCAGAGATCAGACCCTGCCACTGCCGTCCACTTTTAGAAGGTTGGTTCTCGGTGATTGGAGATTCAATTTGGTAAATTGACATCAGAAATGAGTTCCTCTCACCGAGATCTATGAAATAGTGCCCATCTTTGCCCATGCTGCAGTGGTTAATGCCGGTCAACAGCGATCAATGCCGGTCAATGTTTGACTTGGTCGTCAAATTTTGAAGGATGGCCCTCTGGCCAATTTTCGACGTTCTAGACACGTTCGCGGCATCAGATTTGCAAAACAGAATTTCAAATGTGAAGAATGGTGATTTAAAGTTTGTGCGCTCGAGATCGAACGGCTCTTTTGATCACCGATTGGAGTCAACCTACCCATTGGACGTCGTTGAATGATTTTGGTAGTGATCTTGACCACTTTCATTCCTTAATTTATTTATCAGAACGATTATATGTTATTTATGGGTTATTGGCATGTGAATTGGTTAGGAAAGAATGGATGAAAATGTCGTTAAAAACGATTAGGTTTTTTTTTGAAATTTTATGCAAAACGTTTATACTTTTACGTAAAATTAGGCCTCTGGTTAGTACGTGGCATGTACAATGGTTTTGAGGCATTACCTAAATGTCGAAAACCTAAAATTTAAGCTAAAATGCCATCGAAATTTTTAGAATGGCATGAAGGGCATTTTGGGAAATGAGGGGTAAAAATGTGGTCGAGGTGAAAACCCGAGACCCCTCGAGGAGTTAGGCTTGGGAAAGAATGGACGGATGTTTTAAGGATTAGTAAAACGTTCATTTGAAGTCTCGAAATGTTAGAAAAAGAGGAAAAATGACCTAAGGTCAGAATTGTGCCACCCGAGGGTCGGGAGAAACATAAATAGTGAAGTTACAATGATTAATGCTGCATAAACCTAATAAGGCCTTGGAAAGTTGATTTTATAATTTTTGAGCTTAGAAAATCCCGTCAAAACATTACAGTGAAAATGTTATGGTCCAAAGACCCATCGGGGCAAAATGGTCATTTTGATCAAAAATTTCAGAAATGTTAAAAAAAGATCGTTAGGGCGTTAGAATGACTCAATTAAAATTCTAAAGGCCCAAATTAAGTTTTAAGCCGAAGAAACGAAGAAAAGTCTCACTAGGAACAAAATGGTCATTTTGTCAAAAGTTGGGGACGAAATGGTCATTTTTTCCAAAAGTTAGAAAAAGGGATGTTAAGACTTGGAATAGTATCCTAAGGCCTTAATTAAGATTTAAAGACCAGAATCAAGTTTTAAGTTGAAGAAAAGTAAGAAAATCTCGTTAGGGACAAATTGGTCATTTTGGGCCAAAAATTTAGGAAATGACCAAAATGAAACGTTAGGGCTTTAAATGTGTTTCAAAGGCTCTAATTAAGATTTTAAAGGCCACAAGCAAGGTTTAGTAGAAAAATCCCGCTAATGGGTAAAATACTAATTTTGCCAAAAGTTCGGGACACAACGGTCATTTTTTCAAAAGTTAGCAAAAAAGTGAAAAATAGGATTAATTAAAGTTTTAATGGCCAAAATCAAAATTTAAGTATAAGAAAAGTAAGAAAAGTCCACTAAGGACAAAACGGTCATTTTTAAAAAGATAGGGACAAAATAGTTATTTTGACGAAAGTTGACAAAGAAGTTAAAAATGAAATGTTAGACCCCTAAATTCATTATTAGGGACTCGGATTTAGAATTTTTACATTTTTATGATGTTTTATGTATGAAATAAAGATTTAAAAAAATAACTGTTAATTATTCGGTTATAGGAACCCGATTTAGACACGACGAACGAACGTCTGCGGATCTAGAAAGTGAAAAGTGAAATACTAGCAAAGTATCTGTAAGTTCAGATATTTTCTTGTCTGCAACATGAATTGACTACTATGTCTATATGTTATATGTTGTAAGGTATGTCTGGTTAATGATAGGATGCCATGACATAAATGTTATGAAATGCTTATGAAAGAAATGTTTCAAGAAATGACAAGAAAAGTTTCTGGCTTTGCATATTATGGAAATTGTGTAATTGTGACATGACGTTTTAGCATGTTCACAAAGTCAGAAAGAATGATAAGTTAAAGTAATGAAAGATAAAAATAAACAAGATAATAAGACTGAAGCTTTAAACATTGGCATACCGGCCTCCAAAGGTGAGGTTTCATATTTATGGCTTCCAATCCGACGGGGTGCGTCCCAGGTGCGGAAGTTTAAAATTCAAGTTACATCAAGGTACGAACATCAATGGGGCCCGCAAGTGAAACTAAAGTAAAGTAAAGAAAAGAAAAGAATAGTATGATATGAAAGAAAAAAAAAACAATGGAAATGAAAGAACGAAAAAATAAATGAGCATAACATACACTAACACCATGTTTGATGATATATGCTATGTTCTACATTAAGTATGTTCATGATGTTATGTATGTTAACGATGTTAAAGTATGTTAAGTATGAAAGTATATTCATAATGTTAAGTATGTTCACGATGTTAAAGTATGTTAAGTATGAATTTTAAGTAATGTATGTTATATGTTATGTTAATACTCTGTACCATATGGTACGAGTATTTATAAGTCATGTATGAATGTTTGAACTTACTGAACAATTAGCTCACAAGTTTATTCATGTTGTAGGTAAGCAACTTGCATGCCAATAGACGAGTTGATGAATGATGGGTGGGATCTGCATGTGCTAAGGGACTGGATGAGAGTTATAGTTCTACTACAAGTTTTCCACTGAGAAGTTTAAATAGAGTATTGAAATGATGATTTATGTACTTAAAAAGAGTATTGAAAAGAGAATTTAAATGAATATTGAAATGATGTATTTATGATAATACAAATTTTCAAGTTTAGTTTAAAAAATAAATTTATTCCTTATTTTCACGTTAAAATGAGTATGTTAAAAAAAGAAAGTATGTTAAAAGTAAGTTGCTGATGACCCATAAGGTAGTAGACTATCACAGTTAGCTTCAGAGCTTGACCGTGATAGTGCTGTTAGCCTCCACGTAGGGCGGGCCGTCACATTTAGTATCAAAGCAGGTTGACCATATACCTCATAACACGATGCACATCCTGTTCGTCAATCCAAGTAAGTTAGTTTTATTTTAAGTTAGTAAATGTTTATTCAGTGAAAATAAACATTTTACAGGGATAAGATGACGAGTTCTGAGATGAGGATTTCTGCTCGAACTGTGACAGCTGAGGAATTTTACCGTTCTCGGAAAATATGTACAATATATGTATACAATGAATTTTGTATATTAAATTGTAAAATGTATGATTTAATATTATTTATAATGCAATGAATTGTTCTAACAATGTCAAAAAAAGTGTATTCGGGAATGAAAATTTTATCGAATCGAAATTGGACCAATGATGCCCTTTTCGGTACTGAAAACCCTAGAAATATACTGTGAGTCACTAAAAGACAAAATACTTATGGCATGAATTTTTAGTCAAACTGGAGTGAATTAAGGAAAACCGATTGCGCGGACAGCCTCAGAAACTCGTTTACGTGATTTCGATGCAATACCGTTTGGTTTGACTTTTGGTCAAAGTTTGACCAAGATATATATGGAGTCAATGTTTGGGTGTGTAACGCTCAATGGAAGCAAGGATACATCATGATCTAAGGGCTAGGGTTTAATGACATTTTGATCTAATGGCTAGGATGTAAAGTCAACACAAAAAGTCAAGGAAAGCTTAGAACAATTTTAAGAAAATTCTAGGGCTTGCAATGTGGCGGATTTCCATGGGAAATTCAGAAAAAAAATCAGCCAAGGTTTTCTTTCCTTGCAAAACAGCCCCTAAATGTTGTAAAAATTACTTTAAAAGCTTGCAAAAAGGTCCCTAAAAAATTTGCTATTTGGTCCCTCTTTGTTGGTTGTTTTATATACGGTTTTCAACCATGAAAACCAGAAAAAAAAAAAATTTGTTCTCAGCCATTCCATTGCAGCCGTGGGTTCCTTCCATTGTCAAGCTCACTTTCTTCAAAAATTTTTCCACTAAAATTGTGTAGAAACCATTCCTATCATCAAGTGATCAATAAGCAAGGTAAACCCTCATTTTTACAAGTTCTTCTTCTTCTTTTTCTTGCTGAAAAACCGAGGGCTGTAGGATGGATTTTGAGGTGCAATTTTGATGGTTGTTTTGTTGGTTTTGTCTTGGAAAAACAAGGTTAGCAAGTGACGAAATAAAGTAATGAACTAAACTTCAAAAACAGAAAATTTTCATGCTAGTTTCTCACCAAAAACCGTGGGCTGCCAACCTGTTTTGTGTTGATTTTTAAATGCCAATTTTGGTTGGTTTTTGATGTTAAATGTCATGTTGTAATAAGAAAAAAGCAATGAAAGGATTAGCATTGAGAAACACCAAACTTTGTGCATGGTTTCTCAAGGAAAAACCATGTAATAAAGGGGGGATTTCAAGATTGTTATTTGGCTAAATGTTGCTTTGGAAAGTAAGTGGCATGATTTAGATTTTAAAGCATGAAATAGAATTGAAAAGCACAACATTTGTGTTTGTTTTTCAATGGCAAAACCATGGGGAATTTAACATGAAACTTGAGTTGTATTTATTGGTTTTTACCTCTAAATGTGGCATTGGCACATGATGGAAATCAAGAAGAGAAATGTAATTGGAAAAAAATTAAATTTTGATACTTGTTTAGTAATAAAACCATGGCTAGGGTTTTGGTGCAAAATGGAAAATTTTGTGAGGAAATGTGGATGTGTAATGTAAATAAAACCGAGGGTAAGAATACGTAAAAAAACGAACCAAAATGTCGTTAAAAACGACTGAGGTTATAAATTTATTTTTACATAAAAAGTTTGGATTTTATGTAAAAATTAGATCTCTGGTTAATTAGCAAGTACCAAGGGTTTTGAAGCGTCACCTAAACACTGGGAACCTAAAAAATTAAGCAGAAATGTTACCGAAATTTTATGGCCAGCCAAAGGGCATTTTAGGAAACGAGGGGTAAATTAGGATCGGAATTTAGAAACTTGAGCCTCTCGGTGACCTAGGCTCGAGGAAGGGCAATGGACAATTTCAGAAGCAGTGAAATGTCCATTTGAAGCCCCAAAAGGTTAGAAAAATGAGTAATAACCCTAAGGGTCAAAATAGTACTGCCCGAGGGTGAATAGTAATTCGAGCATTTCGGTAAGAACTGTCATAAAAGCTCGGTAAAGCTTAAGAAAAATAAAACCCCGTTAAAATGGTAAAATGAAAATTTTACTACCTAAAGTCCCGTCAAGGGTAAAATGGTCATTTTGACCAAAATTTTACAAAATGCTAGAAAAAGACTGTTAAAGCCTTAGAATGATTTAATTAAATTTTTAAAGACCAAAATAGAGCCTTATATTTTACTACCTCAAGTCCCGTCAGGGGCAAATGGTCATTTTGACCAAAATTTTACAAAATGCTAGAAAAAGACTGTTAAAGCCTTAGAATGATTTAATTAAATTTTTAAAGGCCAAAATAGAGTCGTAAGTCAGAAAAACTGGGAAAAATCCCACTAAGGATGAAATGGTCATTTTGTCAAAGGTTAAGGGCAAAATGGTCATTTTGTCAAAAAATAAGGAAAAGTGATATTAAGGCTCAGAATGGTATCCTAAGGCCTTAATTCAGGTTTTAATGATCTAATTCAAATTTTTGAATAGTACACGGGCATGTAGTGAAAAAATTCACAAACCAAAGAGGTACATGGCCATTAACACGGCCGTGTACCAGGCCATGTAAAAAAAAAAAAAGAAAAATAAACCCCTAAACGTATTGTTAGGGACCCAGAATCAGAAATTTTATATTTTTATAATATTTTAAATATAAAATAAATAGTAAAAATAACCATGATTTATTTCGGTTATAGGGATTAAACTAAAAGGTGGCAAAAGAACGTCAGTTGACCCTGGCAAGGACACGCTAGCAAAATATCTGTAAGTTCAGACATTTATTTATCTACAACATGAATTTACGTAATATGTTTATATGTTATGTATGACATGTAAATAAGTATCAAGGTGCTATATGCACACTAACATGGAAAATAAATATCCACAAATAAAGAATGTAATGTAAAAGGGTTTCAGACCTAGGAGGCAGTAATAATGCCACCGGTTAGAAACCACATGAAAGTTAATAATAAAACCAATATTGGTGTACCAACCTCTCACACAGGTGGAGGTTTCTCATGTTATGTTATGTTATTTCAAGTTCATGCCATGTAGACTATAGAGGATTGGCCAGTGGGTCGCTCCCCAGAGTCCCTCTCAGTCATGCACGCACTACGGTACGACCAATCGTGGGACCCAAAACAAGAACCTAAACAAGATAAAGACCTAAGACTTAAGACTTGCCCATAATTGAGCATAATCAAGTTTAACAAGTACTAACTATATGTTTAGGGCTTATGACATGACTTATGGTATATGCTATTGTTTTTATGTTTGAACTTACTGAGCCTGTCACTAATAAGTTTATTCATATTGCAGGTAAGAAACCTATACCTCAGTAAATATGGATGGACGAGGAGCGGGAGTTGCATATACCACCAGGGCCGGTGTGTAAGGACCGCCCTATTTCTGTAACTTAAAATTTCAGTTAATGAGAAATTGAAGGATAATTGATGATTTTAGTGCAAAAATTAAAGAACACGGGCATGTACACAGCCGTGTACTGTCTGGACTGTGCACGTGCGTGAGGCTGTGTGAGTAAATATGGTCGTATAAGTGAACACGGTCAAGTACATGGCCGTATAAGTGACCGTGTACTGATCAGGTTGTTAGAATGTCAAAAGCTGTGTAACTATACATGGTCGTGTAAGCAGAATACGGTTAGATACACGGCTGTGTAAGTGGCCGTGTACCGATGGTGTTGTACACGTGCAAGAAACTGTATAGTTGAACATGGCCATGTAAGTGAAACACGGCCAGGTACACGCCCATGTAGGAGGCCGTGTACCTTTCGGGAAAATAAAATTTCCCCAAGATATGACTGTGTTGAGCAGGCTCAACGGATACACACCCATGTAGCCCTTGTACACGTCCGTGTAGGTGGCTATGTAGGAAGCCGTGTATGGGGAAGAAAGCCGCTAAACTGACTTTCACGAATTATGAAACTTAATTACGATATAATTAAACAATTTAGTCCAAAAATACAGTATAATTTCCAATTGAGTAGAGTAAACAGATACAATACTATTTAAGTACTATCTATGCAACGAATAGGGTAACTGACAGTGAACCTAGTCTACCCTATTATGTGTATGTACGCATGAAGACACGCAGTATCACAAGACTGGTGAACAGATCCCCAGAATACTCAGACCGATCGTCTGAGAACAACAATGATGCGAAACCCTAGCGAGGGTACAGTACCGAGAACATGGTCCAGATGACCTCCTCTCATATAGAAAATGACAAAATCGGAGTCAGAACACTCAGACTAGTCGTTAGAACAAAAAGCAATGAATAGTGAATAGTGACTGAGGCGGCTCATAGGCATTACAACCTAACCAAAAATATCTAGAAATAACTAGAATGAAAATCGGAAGCTATAGGTGCAATTTCGGGTGAAAATTAGAACACTACCGAGAAAGGATTGAAAATCGCAGTAGAAAACTAGACTGCGAAGAAACCGACCCAATTAGATTGTAACCACTCCAAAACCATGTCCCATTGGGTGGAAACTAGCTAGTTTGGTTAGTTAAAAAACCCCATAAACTAAGAATAAAAAAAATGGGAAAATGGTACACCAAAAACCCCATAAACAATAATTTATTTTCATCACCATACATCACCATTTCACATCAAATTTGATAAAAAATGGCCTTGTTCTTCCCAAGGTGTGTGACAGTGATGAGGGGCCTACACATATAAAATTTGTCTCTTAGTTTAGACAAAATTTTGGGTTAATTTGGCTTGATTTGTTGAAGCTAATTATGCTTAGGTTTGCCTATAAATAGGTGTCACCTCCCTTGTCCTTCATTTCTTTCTTTTAGCTCCCAAAAGCCAAGTATTCTCCCTTCTCCTTACAGCCAAAATCCGCCACTTTCCCTTTAGCCAAACACCAAAATTTTCACACAAAACTCTTACACAAGGCTTGCTCATAAGGGTGCTTAGGAGTACAGATCGAAGCTCATTTTGGTAAGGTCCTAGAACCAAGTTTCATTTGTGGTTTAGTGTTATGTTTGGTTTGATATTACAAGTAAAATTTTTGTGTCCTCTACTAGCTCACGTTGACCCACAACCCTTGGATGCCACGGTTTTTTAGTCACTCAAGCCTATCTCAGATTTGTGCTTAAACTGAAGCACACAAGGTATAAACCGAAAACCTAACCTCTTTGTGGTTAGTTGTTTCTAAGATTTTGATCAAGAAGTTTATGTGTATTTGTTTATGCAACTAGGTTATAATAAGTTTAAATTAAGCCCTTAGCCTTCCATTTTCAAGTTTGTGGTTGTGTGGTTATGTTTACATGTTTTTACGAATGATTTGTGGATGAATGATGCATGGACGTGTTAGGGAAAAAACTGGAAACAAATCTGTCCAGTTTTAAGGCCATGAATTTGACTACTTTATGACATGTTGTGGTTTGTTTTTGAGAAAATATAAAACACAAAACTTTAAGAAAATTTCATTATGAGCATTTTTGCAAAATAGAGATAGGCCAAAAATGGCTCTAAGATAGGGTTTTAAACTATTTTTCAACTGGAGGTCAAAACTGGGGCCAAAATCTTGATTCCAGGAACGGCCCATTTAGAGTCCGAACCGAACTTCGATCAAAACATGAAAGTTTTAGATCTCGAAAAAACCTTTAAACTGAATTATGTGGGTTTCAAAAATTCGTCCGTTTCGAGCCCCAAACAAACCTGTTTTAAAAGTGCGTAAAAAACTAGAAATTTTTGGTAAAAACTGGACATGAAATTTGGCCATGGGTTTTTGATGATTTTGGACCCCTTGGAGGTCAAACTGAGCTCCAAGATGTTAATGAGAGTTGTTCATCTCATCGAGAACAAAAGTTTTCATGTTTACCAATTTCACAAATATAATCGTTTCAGACAAGTTTTATATGGTTTTCCAAAAAAGGGTTCAAAAACCAACATTTTCGCCATGAACACCAAAATGTGTTCTCCATTTAAAAAAAATGAAAAACGATTTTCGTAAAAACACCCCTACCTTCCAATGGGGTGCTAAGGGGTCGATTTTAAAGAATTATGTTGATCTAAAACTTTATAAAATTTTTAGAACGTTTTTTGTAAAATTAGTGAAGTAGCCCGGTTGGCTACCAAGCAAAACTGTAAAGCAACCAGAAAGATGACTAGCCCAACTAGTCAATAGGCCCAACATGAGGAAACCGATTAGTGGACTAACCAGTTAAATAGTCCAAATGTTAGGTAACTCGATAGGTTACATGGTCCACGCGCTAGGTAACCCAATGGGTTACACAGTCCAATACGCAAAGAAGCCCGGTGGGCTACATCGTTGGCAAAACACGAGGTAACCGGTCAGTAGACTAGCTGATCAACTGTTCAAAGATTGATTTTGAATGTGAAGGTTAGATACGTCGATTAACTTGTCAAGTAGATGAATTAATCAGTCTCGTTAAATACCAGTACTGTCAAAGTAGAACAACAAGGTACCGAGGGGCATCCGTAACCTATAATAATCAGAAGTTATAGTCGATAACGATTGAAGTGACTCAAAAAAAATATATTAACGACAATGTGTTATGATTACAGGATGTTACCTGTAAGTGCATCAAGGCAAAGTACAAACTATTGGCTAATAAGTAAGTACAACTCCGCCTACAGTATGAACAAAAATGAGTTTAAATGGTTGTTTAACCTATGTTAAAGCATGCTGTATTTTATGTCGGTTGCATGACATATAGACGTTCATAATCACATAGATTAATGAACTTTATGAGGTGTCGATACATCCCCATCAGGGCATGATGAGGGATAAGCCCAGTTGAGTATAGGGCACATGGTTATTAATACTCATAATCCAAATTGGGTAATCAGATTAAGGGTGTCAGTCTAATGGGCCCTATTGGGTTCGTAAGAAAGACAAGTATAAAAGATAACAGGCCAAGCCGCACCCATGATCACGGTGAATCCGATGATCCGCGGGAATTAGTACTAACACCAGGGCCCTTCAGATAAGACAAGATTAAGAATAAATGAAGCATAATTTGAGCATAATCGATTCATGCATTGATCACGTTATGCCTTGATCTCAGTATTGTATGTCTCTTAGTTGCATGATATGATACAATATGCTTCATGATGTGATTAGATGGGATGTTTTCTGTTATATGCTCTATAATAAGTTTCCCTGTGATGTTGTGATATAACTATTGGTTTTAATTATGCCCCGAGTCTGGCATGTATATTGAAAGCATGTTTTGCGGACGAATATATTATACTTGCTGAGCGTAAAGCTCACTGTGTGTGTTCATGCTATAGGTAAGCGACCTGCATGCTAAACACTGCTAGACGATGACGGTGGCAGGGCAGATGTGAGGGTGAGGTTATGGATACCACCACCAGAGTCTACTTCCGTAAAATTATTTTGAGAGTTTATTTTATGAATAGTAATTTAACAGTTTGACATTTTGTGTATGTATATGTTAATCCAAATTATGCTAAGACTTTTGTATGGTTATAAATATAAGTATGCAGTAGGGAATTAATAAACGCACTATTCAAAAAGAAAAAAATTCCCTAAAATTCGGTATCTATAAGTAATGGTTTTTCAAACGAGATAAGTTAAGACAAGTGTTTTCAATGACAGCTTATGCCACCAGGGCACGGGTCATCACAGTTGGTATCAGATCGGTATCCTGCCACCCTGCCTCACATCGCAGCGTGCCAGCCTTATCTGTCCAAGTAAGTAGATTCTGTTTTATGATCTCAGTACCTGAGTTAATATGATATGCTGTACACTGTAGCGATGGCTGCTCCAATAGACCATAACCAGATACATGAAGACTGACAGGCGAGCCTAGCTTTCGTCGCTGCATGGCCAGATTGGTTTGATGGTCAACGCCGACCTTATGAGTTGATGAGATGGATCCGTGATATGGAAGTTATGTTCCAAACCTGCCACATTCCACCTCAGCTATAGGTGGCTCTGGTGAGCAGTAGGCTACACGACCCAGCGAGGATGTGGTGGGAAGATCGACAAAGGATCGTAGGCCCTATAGAAGACTGGGTGCACCTTTGCCACGAGCTTCGCGTTGCATTTGCACCAACCCCATTTGAAGAAGCTTGCAGGAGAGGCCGAGATTTGGAGATCTGGACGGACATGCACGAGAGGCGTTCTGACGTCCTTTCTAGTATTTGGGATGTTAACGAAGGAGAAACTATGGCACACTACTGCCAGAGGTTTATGGATAGGATGCTACCCTACATCCCTTTGGACAGGCCTTTCAGGGAGGTGGTTGAACTCTTATGGAGGGGAATTCCCTGGTACATGAGGGACCTTGTCCATTACCCTCTGTAGAACAAGCATTTGGGGTGCTTCATCCCAGACATATTAGACGTCGAAGAGGTAGTGATCGGCCCCGGGAACCCTACCCTAACTCATGATGAAGCAGGTCCCACCAACGCTGAAGATGACCCAGCGGAACCAAACCCCCAACTGGCCAGCGAGGACCCCGTGGCTGAGCTTTCGCCAGAGGTGCCAGAAAACACTGAAGAACCTATGGAAAAGGATCCTATCCCTGTAATACCCCTAGCTGTATATTATCCCGAGGAGGATGATGACGACTATCTTAGCGGAGATGAATGGGAAGAACCTGAACCTGAGCCTTAAATCATCATAGCCAGTGATGACGAGGACAGCTCCGGTTCAGAGGTCGAGGAAGAGGACCCAGAGGAGTTCTTTTTTGATGAGATTGACGATGAGGATGTCTCTGACGCAGAGTCCATTTTGACCTCGGAGTAGCTAGGATGTAATTTAGTATATCCCCTTTTGACTATATGTATGCATGTATGAGGGAACGCCATATCCTACTCTCGCTTGATTTAGCCTAATCCATTCTTTTGAGTATATGTACTGGGAAGTGTGCGCGTTCACCACTCCAAACGAACTAACATTATGTGCTATTATTTATGATGTATGAAAGGTAATCTAGTTTTGCCCGAAAGCTCCAGATATGACCTTACACACATAAGCACAATGTGACAGAAAAGTGCGGGATGAGTCCTGGCATTTAGGTGATGTTTCAATGCGATACGGCAATCGTATTGAACATAACGGCAGTGAGAAAAAAATAAAAGTTGCATATAAGTACACTTATAATAGTTAAATAAGAAAGAAAGGAAATTGGTATGTGATCTGATTCCCGAATACGAGCTCAAATCTTTACCTTCTTTTCTTGCTGCATGGTAGGATCCCAAGGAACAAATGGCGAAGACACAAAGTTAGACGACACAACCCTCTCGAGAGGAGGAATTAGCAGCATAGCTCGCAGCCTTGCGGGAAATGGTGGAGAACAAACAACGAGAGTTGGCCCAACTTAGAGCCCAACAGGGCAAACAGAACCAAGTATTGCCCACGGGAGGGGTACCAACTCAAGAAACCCCATAGGCATCTGAAACTCCATGGGAGCAAGTGTGTGGCAGCCCGCCCTTTATAGAGATCATACAATGCTATTACAGTTAAGCTTCATAGCTAACTGCAATATATTATACTCTCATGGGTCACCGGCTAATCTATCTCTCTTTAAAACATGGTATTTTTAGGGGATTTTTTTTTTCAACATAACGTAAAACATTATCCACTAATCACTTTGTTTGTAAGTATAAAGTAATTTACATAATATAGTACTTTTGCAAAATATATATTATTACAAAAGAACTATTTTCTTTCCCTCTCTTTGTTAACACTCAGCGGAAAACTCTGGCAGAACCATATCCCTTGGCTTCCCATCCCATTTGACCCTTGCTATCTCGTCCGTCATCCAGCCATACAAAGCTAATGAGCTGGTTGCTTACCTGCAACATGAGCAAAAATGGTGGGCTACAGGCTCAGTAAGTTCAAACATGCAAGAAATAAAATTTCTATGAATAGTACTATTCATCATAAATAGTAACTTTGACCACTATTCACCATAAATAGTGACTTTGATCACAACACAGTATATCAACAGTACATCAACCTCAATGTTAGTACTCTCACGAAACTATCTTATGCTCAATTATGGCATAGTTTCAGTTTTAGGTAATTATCTTTATTTACATTATGGTTTTGAGCTCATGTTGACCGCACCATTTAAGTGCATATGGTTGGGAGCGGTACATTAGTGCTGACCTCCATAGCCTTAACCTCATCATCATAGCCCCGAAGGCAAAGTATATCTCCCCCGTACGGAAGGCTGGTATGCCAAAATTGGTTTCATTACCGACTTTTTAAAGTTCTAACCCGGTGACTTCATATTGCCCCGTGGTTAGGAATGGTTCACATTTTAATTTCATGTGAGTGAGTTTCATTAACCTCACTCTGGTGCCCGAAGCACAATTTATTATGTGTCCCATTTACCAATAGTGTCGTAGCAAATTTTGTCTCTCTCTCTCTATTTTATCATAATGCCCGAAGCACATATGTACCTAACTTATAGTTAGTACATCAAAATTAGCAATAATAATGCTACATATTACAGACAAATAAATGTCTAAACTTATAGTACGTCTGCTAGTGTCTGCTTCTTGGGATCCTCTAACATCCCTTTTCCTGGCTGGCTTTGAGACCCTACAAACAAAAAACTTGTATGTTAATTTTATTTTCATTTGTAGTTTTTATTTTAAATAAAAGCTCAAATTGGTCTTAAAACCTTTAACTAAGATTTATGATAGCTTTCTAAGCTTTATTAACCATTTTCACATTTTTCCCCCAACTTTTGTAAAATTACGATTTTACCCTAAATTTTAGTAAAATTGCAATTATACCCCTAACGGGATTTTCTCAACTTAACAATTCACTTTTGATACTCAGGAACCTTATTCTACCATTCCGGGTCTTTAGGGCTCTTTTTCCACTTTCTGTAAAATTCTGGTCAAAATGACCATTTTACTCATGTCGGATCATTTTACGACAAATCCTCATTCTAGATTCTTAGACTTAATTTTCTAAGCCAAAAAATCCTCAAATCATCTTTTAAAATTTTTACCGGACCTTTTTTGGAAAATTTTATTTCATTATCCCAAATTTTCATTTTCCGACCCTCAGAAAGTACTATTCTAACCCTAACGTCGATTTTGTGTTTTTCTATCGTTTCGGAGCCTCAAATGAGCATTTTACTAATATTTAAAACGTTCATCTAGACTTTCTCGATTTAGGTCACCGAGGTTGGGATTTTCCGTACCCGACTCGGACCTTTTCTTCGTTTTCCAAAAACGCCCCCCCTCGGGGTCGGTTTTCAGTTTCACTCGCATTCTACATTTTCAAGGGGATGGGTTACTATTCATGAACCACCCTTAGGTTTCCTCATTCAATTTTCCTTAACGAACTAGGGTTTCAAACCCGATCCTAAACTTTTACTCTCGATTCCCTTTTTGCCCTTAATGCCGTTTTTTGAAATGTCGGTAGCATTTCGGTGTAAATTTAAGACTACCGGCGTTACGTACGCCTCGAACCATGTGTACCTACCACGTACTATACCAGAGTCCTATTATGTGTAAAAGTTTCCCAAACTTTTACATAAAAATTTGCACAATCACCAATTTATAAATCAACCATAATGTACAAAATTTTTTTCACTTTCCCCCTTTAATTATGCCACGGTTTTGACTTACCAACCCTAGCAAAATTTTTTCTTCATTTTTACCATATTATGCTCGGTTTTTACACTTAAACCATAACATAATTTTTATTCCAAAATAGCCCTTAATTAACAAAATTTCTACACTAAAACCCTAAACCAATAACCGGTTTTCACTTAGGGTTTTCACACCAAATTTTATTCAATTTTTCAATCAAGTCTTTCTTTTAATTTGGCCTTTCCTAGGCTATATCTTAGCACATTTTCAATCAAAATTCACTTGATTTTCACATGGTAACCCTAGGGTTCACCACATGTAACATACAGCCTTACCATAGCAAACATAACCAAAATTCTTTTCAAAGTTTTTCCATCACACCAAGGCTTGATTTCAAGCATTAATCAACATCCAAAACACAAAATTTTCTATCATTTCCTCTTAGGTTTCCCACGGCCACACTATGCCTAATTTTGCACCAAAATTTTTCTAACCGATTTCAATATGAAACTTATGTTTCCAACTTTCCAAAACATATTTTTACACAACATAACAACATGTTCAATCAAAATTTCATCACCAAAATAACACCCTTAGAACCCACGGATTCCATGGAGAAAACAAGCCAAAATCAAATTGTTTTCATGCAATTCCAATACATAAATGGACTTAACTAATATATCACAAAACCAACACATAATTTCATCAAATCCACAACAAAAATTTCATCATTTTCTTCCCACTATTTCCAAGGATTTCATGACCAAAAATGGGGAAAAATTACAATTTTTAAAGCTCACCTTGGTTACTTGGATGTTAGCTAGTCAAACTTGAATTCTTGCCTCCAAACCTTGAAGAATTCCTTTGCTTTCCCAAGATAGCTCACGTATTTCCCCTTGGACAACACTTAGAAAATTTTTCTTAGTTTTCTTTTGATGGCTTGTTTTGCTACGGTTTTTGCTACAAAAATGGCCGAACCTTTCATGTTAAGCAAGCCAATTAATTTGGCAAATTTTGGCATGAATTACCCTTAACAACCAATGAGAAATTGACACCTTTCTTGCATTTCTTTCCACCATTTTTTCAAAAATCAAAAAATGGCATTTTGGCCTAATCTTGGCCATTAGATTAAAAGTACGTTAAATCTGAACCATCCACCTTACCTACCACCCTAATTAACCATTTATTAATTTACTTTAATGACATCATTTATGATGAGTCATCATGGCTACTTTTTGACTTCACTATTCACGTCACTTTTGACTGAATTTTGACCCGAGCAAAATTTTCCTGAAATCGTCCCAGCGGGTTCCTAAGGTCTCCGGTACAGTCGGGTCAATTTATTCTGCTTCCCTTTGATCAAAATCAATTCCGGAAGTTTTTCATCTTTTAGTGCATCATAGGCACTGATTAGGGTTTTCAATGTCGTTTTAACACCGTTTCACCCGTTTTGATTTGGTAAAATTTCTGAACATTGAATTATTATCCGTCAGCATTATCAGAACATTTTAGTATGTTCCACACAATATAAATTCATTTATTTTACTCTTTAAACAGTACAAGTTGTCACGTATATACAATTGTACATTTTCTTTCGAGAATGCCAGAAATCCCCGGTTATCACATTCACCCCTCATAAAATGTTCGTCCTCAAAAATTAGAACAAGTGGGGGTATAAACTCCTCATCTCTGTTTCTCATTCCCACGTAGCTTCTTCAATGTTGTGATTTTTCAACAAAATCTTCACTAGTGGAATTGTCTTATTCCTATGGAAGCTTGGTAACTATTATTGTATGAGAATTCAATTAATGGTAACTTCTCGTTCCAGATTCCCGCAAAATCCATTACACAAGCTCAAAGCATGTCCTTTAATATCTGAATGGTCCGCTTTGAATGTCTGTCTATTTGCGGATGAAATGTCGTACTGAGTCTCAATTCAATACCCATGGCTTCTTGCATACACTTCTAGAAATTCGAAGTGAATCGTGCATTTCGATCTGGTATAATGGATTTGGTACTCCATGTAATCTGATGACATGAGCTATATACAACTTAGCCAACTTTTCCAATGAAAAATTCATCTTGAAAGCTATAAACCGTGCCGTCTTGGTCAATTTGTCCACAATAACCCATATGGCATCAGAACCCTTTCGGGTTTTTGGTAGTCCCGCTACAAAATCCATCGTGATATGTTCCCATTTTCATTCAGGAATCTCCAAAGGTTCCAATCTTCCTGCTGGATGTTTATGTTCGGCTTTAATTTTCTAACAGGTTATGCATCTGCTCACGAATTTCACTATATCATTCTTCATCCCTTTCCACCAGAACTGTAACTTCAGGTCCTGATACATCTTACTAGCTCTGGGATGAACTGAATATGGTGTCTCATGAGCTTCTGACATGATCTGCCTTCTAAGCTCCTCATCAGCCGGAACATTAATTCTTCCTTGATAGAGGATCATTCCATCCTTGGAAATTCCTTCTTGATAATTTGTCATTCTTGGATATCGTCTTTGAGCTTCCTTGATATCCTTAAACAATGATGATTTCACTTAGAGTGCAGCCAATCTTCCAGGTATCAGCTCTAAGTTCAAAGAATTTATCTCTTACTACAATGGTTTCGGAAGCCTTTTTATCGGTAGCTGGTACGATATGGTAGACTTTCTACTTAAAGCATCTGCTACACGGTTGGCTTTCCCTGGATGATATAGGATTTCACAATCATAATCCTTAACCAGTTCCAACAATCTTCTTTGTCGCATATTGAGCTCCTTTTGCGTGAAGAAATACTTCAGGCTTTGGTGATCAGTAAAAATCTGACACTGGGCTCCATAGAGATAGTGTCGCCAAAATTCAAGTGCAAACACTACTGCAGCAAGTTCAAGTTCATGTGTGGGGTAATTCTTTTCATGGTTCTTTAATTGATGCGAAGCATAGGCAATTACCTTGCCACATTGCATCAGAATTGCTCCCAATCGTATTTTAGATGCATCACTATAGATCATAAACTTCTCCGCTTTAGTGGGAAGCCTAAGGATCGGTGCGCTTGTTAGCCGTCTCTTTAACTATTGAAAGCTTTTCTCGCATTCCATAGTCCATTCATACTTTCTTTCCTTGCATGTAAGAGCAGTAAGAGGTGCAGCTAAACGCGCGAATCCCTCTACAAATCTCTGATAATAGCTAGCTAACCCTAAGAAATTGCATATTTTAGTCACGCTCTTGGGTGTAGGCCATTGGTTAATTGCCTCTACCTTCATTGGATCTATAGCAATTCCTTCCTTGGATACAATATTGTTAGGAAATGCCCTAAGTATTAGAGACATTTTGATGTATTCATTTTGAACTGGATAATAAAATTATACTTAGAGGTTATTCATTACATTGCTATCTGTCCTCGTCTTATTTACATGTTAAAGTAAATGTAAGCAAATATGGCTCACTGACTGCTTGTGTTAAAACTGTTAGAACGTTGCATGCAATGGATTTTTGTATGCAAGAAGACAATGTTCTAAAGTTAGCAGTCTAAACTATGGTCTGTAGTCTATGGGGTTAGACCGAGCATCTAACTCATGTTAAGACTATTATGTTGTCTAAAGCCTTGGAGGGGACGGTCTGTCTTGACTGTCTGGAGCTGGACTCCCAAGTAGAGACATGGATATGTTGCTTGGAGGTGACATATTAGACCGGGACTAAAGCGTGATTGATCTACGTAGTCCGCTATGAGTGGATCAATCTGCTTTTGACGTTCATTGTGCAATAACCTTAATCCTGAGTAAATGAACTACTTCATGTATATGACTTGTGTACTTTGATGTTCCAATGGCTAAAGCGTCTCAGAGGTAGTAAGCTTATAGACCGGTTCGTTGGGTGCATGACTTGTATACGATGAAGGGTTTGTTTGCAGATATCGGAATCATAGCTCTGAGGAGTTAAAGGTATCCTCTTAAAGGCATTATACTGAATGTGAAAATGGACAAGGCCTTGGGTCGTCTGCTGGGCGGATGACTTCTTATTCACATATGGTGAATAATCATTTTCTTGATTCGGTAGTATAATGGAACTTTAAGATAGCCTGATCAGTAGGATTAAACGGACTTTGACCTAAGGCTGATCATGGATATCATATGAGGGTTTTGCATATATGATAAGGTCATTGGATGGTAGCTCGTCCCAGGCTTACGTAATACGGTATATAATTGGGAGTTCAGTTTCAGGTTTATAGTGGTGTGACTCTGAAATTAGTGATCATATGATTGAGTTGTTCGGTACAGAATGATGATCATATGGAATCACGGGAGCCCGATTATATATGTCCAATCAGTCCCTCTACTAGCTCCACATAATTCCTTAACGTTTGGCAAATTGATTTGTGTATGCTATAGGCTAGTTTATTATGCATGGATGGTGATGACACAGGATTAGGATGGTAGACAAGATTCTCTCCGGTTGGATTCAGATTTTGTTTTGGATAATAGAGTACACAATTATTCGAACTCCAAATAAAGTTGCCATGATTTTATTTGAGATTGGATTGGAGTTGTAGAAAATTATCCATGAGAACAAGAATATGAAACACAACCGTTTTGTGGAATTTGAAATTTGAATTTTGAAATTTGAAATTTGAATTTTGAAATTTGAAATTTGAATTTTGAATTTGAAATTTGAATTTGAAATTTGAATTTGAAATTCGAATTTGAAATTTGAATTTGAAATTCAAATTTGAAATTTGAAATTTGAAATTTGAAATTTGAATTTGAAATTTGAATTTGAAATTTGAAATTCAAATTTTGAATCACAGTCCAAGTAGGATTCGAATTTTTGTGGAAAATCCACAAGGTTTGAAATTCGAATTTGAGTTGGATTTGGAGAGGATAATCTTGTTAGAATCCTACTTGAATTTTGAATCCAAATCCCAACAAAAGTGGGCGAATTTTTTGAGGATAATCCTCAATGGAAAATTCGGTTTTTGTGGATAAGATTCAAGGGTAAATTCAAGCTTCAATCCTAGTTGAATTTGGATTCTCTTTACTCCCTAAAAGTGGCCGAAATTTTGGAGCCTAAATCCTAGGAAATTCGGTTATTTTTGGATAAGGTTGAGATGAGATTTAGCTTGAAAAATCCTAGTGGAATTTTGATTCTTCCTTATCCTAAAAGTGGCCGAAAATTTGGAGAAGATTTTCTCCTAAAGATTTCGGATTTTTTGGTTGAAAAAGGGAGATAAAATTCTAGTTAAAATCTTGTTTAGATTTGGATTGGATTTATCCTAGGAAAACCGAATTTAATTGTGGAGATTCTCCCTTGGAAAATTCGGATTTTTTGGTTTGGATAAGGGAGAAAATCTTTTCCTAGTCCAATTCGAATTCAGAGAATCACCTCATGCAGGTCTATAAATAGAGGTCCTGCCACTCCAGTTCTCTTAGACCACAGACTCTCAGGTGAGCAGGCTTATTGTTGCACAGCTCATCGTGACAATAAAGTTCTTTAGAGATCTGGGTGGTCGGAAGAGGACTAGCAGTGCTAGCATACCGATCGAGGTTCAGAGTGCCCACACACTCAGCCATTCAGGAATTGGAGAATAGTAGAGAAGGCTAGTTGGTTGAAGCCTCCGGTCACTCTCCTCCTGTTCATTGGCGTCCTTGAGGTATGAGTTTTAATTGTTGTTGATTTATTGTATATGGCATCATGAGATATTTAACGATCTAAAAATTTTTATTGTTCCGCTGCGCCACTCTGATACGTTTTTACCGGTTTAATTATCCTACAATTGGTATCAGAGCCATCTCATGACTATGCCATGTACATAAATTAGACAATTACTTAGTCTTTTTATTTATGTATGGATTTGATATTTAGAGAGTGGCATTCTAGGGTTCCTTTATGTTGTTATCATGTATTATGTATAAAGTATGTGGTTATTTTAATTTTTTGAATTATTATAAGCATGCTTGTTTATACCGGTTATGGTTCCTTAGAATTTAGAAAAATTGTATCTAGGAATTTTTTATGTAACCATGGGAGCAGTTTATTAACACTGTGTTTTTCCCATGGATTTTAATTTTTGTCTCTTAGAATATTTATGGTTAGAATTTTTGTACACCGGAAACGGTTTAGAATTTTTTATGTAATTATTCTTGGAGGAGATTGAAGATTGAAGATTGAAGACCGTAATTTATTTTTCCCAAAAGTTAAATTTAATTTAAAGATTGAAATTTTTGATTGTGTGGAAAATTTCAATTTAATTGGGATTCAAATTAATTTTTGGAGATCCTAATAGGTATATTGGAATATGGCACGAAAATCGAGACACGACCCCTCGGGATAGGCCGACGGGCCTTGGTGGGGCTGCAGCCCCTGCCCTCGGGCAGGATGGGGCTGCGGCAGCCCCTGTGCAGGCCCACACCACCCACGGCCACAGGCTCTGCCTGCAGCCGAGGGTGGTGCAGCCTGCCCAAGGCTGGCCGTAGCCTGGGCGTGCAGCCACTGGCTGCAGGCGCTGCCTGCAGCCTGCCGGCTGCTGCGCCCAGCCTGGGCGAGCAGCCTGGCGCTGCAGGCTTGGCCTGCAGCCCGGCAGGGCTGCACAAGGGGCGGCCGTGGGCTGCCAGCCCCTCCGGGGTTGGTGGCTGCCCACGGCGGCTGCCGCCTACGGGGGCGGCGGTCCGACGGTCCAAAAATCAGAAAAATTTTAATTTTTAAATTTGAGATTTAATTTTAAATCATGTTTAAAAATATGTAATTAAAAATTTTGAAATTTTTGAAATTACATATTATTACACATGATGTTTTAAAATTGTTTAAAATTCAAATTTGAAATTTAAATTTGAAATTCGAATTTGGAATTTGAATTTGAAATTTAAATTTTTTGGAGATTTAAATTTTAAATAATTCTTGGGATGAGAAATAAATGGAGAGGCTGCATAAAGATGGATACAAGAAGACGGAACAAAATTCAAGACCCAAAGAATGCTTTGGATGGAATTTTGTAATCTTTATTTTCTTTGTTCTAGGATGGAACCATGACTTGGTTATTCTGTCAATTATTTTTCTGTGATATGTCATGGATGTATAAATATGTATTGATGGATGTTTTGTATGCATATTTGATAACATGTCATATAGGATAGGTGAGTGCCGCTCATACTATATTGATCATACATAATTTGTCAAAACTTGCATGTTTTTCAAAATATTGAGTGGGAGAGGGTTTCAAACAAAACCCACGGCCTCCATTGTTGATCCATATGTGAAAGCATGGTAACACCTCGCGTCAGTTCTGACCTGACCACACCCCTCGGTAGGTGTTTACCGCCGCCGGTATACTAGATTGGATCTCCTATGTGGAAAACGTGTTCGGGTGCGATCCTATTCATGACCACCCCTCGGTGGCTTGGTAGGACGTGGATCGGGCTACGTAAACAATGGTTATACACTCAAGACTCGTTTAGTTATTAACCTTCCCTAGAAGCTCTGTTAACTAAACTGGTGGCCAAATAAGCGGTTATTAATATATGTCTTAACCTTGGAGGATTTAAGGTAACATATATTAATTGGACGGGGTCCATGTTCCGGCTATTTGTTCTCATGACCACCCCTCGGTGGCTTGGGGCAATAGGTGCTGAGAATTACCGTTGCAATGCTACATTTTTTTCAAGTTTCATGTAGGAACATACTTGTATGTTTTATTTGCTAAATTATCTGCATATTTGCTTGGGCTTTGTAATGATGTCTAGTATAATTTTATTTCAGTTCAAAATGTCACCGACACCCCTCATTTCAATACTTACTGAAAATAAGTTGAATGGCGACAATTATACAGATTGGAAAAGAAATCTATTAATAGTTCTCAGCTGCGAGAGACACAAGTTCGTACTGGACGAACCATGCCCACCTGGGCCCAAACCTGACACACCACTTGAGGAGGTCCCGGTTGCCTATAATCGTTGGAGAGAATCCAATGAAATAGCTCGATGCTACATCCTTGCTAGCATGACGAGTGCTTTACAAAAGCAGCATGAGACTTATCAAGTTGCTGGGGAGATCATGGATAATCTGGAGGACATGTTCGGAGGCCAAGAAAAATTGGCTCGACAGTCCACTATCACCAGCATTATGAACTCTAAGCAAAAGGCGGGTGCTCCGGTGAAGGACCATATGATCACTCTAATGGGATTCTTCGCTGAGGCTGCCGAGAATGGTGCTGAGTTGGACTATAACACCCAGATCGAGATGGTGTTCAAGACTCTGTCTAAAGATTTTGTGGGGTTTAAGGCCGCATACAATCTGGCGACAAAGGAGTTAGGACTAACCGAACTCATGAAGCAACTACAGGCTTATGAGCGGATGATCAGGGATGAGGATACGGTCCGACCTAAAGGAGAGGCCAATTTGGCAGAATCTTCCAATCCCTCACGGAAGAGGAAGAGGCCAAATAAGAAGCAAGTGGCTTCCAATTCTTCTAATCCTCCTGTCTCAGACGGGAAGAAGAAGAAGAAGAACAAGAAGCCAAAGGACCCTAAAAAGTCCAAATGCTTCCACTGTGGGAAGGTAGGTCACTTCAAGAAGGCTTGCCGGGAATTCCTAGCCTCCAAGGGCAAGGAAGGTAAGGAACTTCATTACTTAGAAGCGTGTTTGGTGGAAGAATCGAAAGACACTTGGGTCATTGATTCAGGCGCCACTAATCATGTTTGTGTTTCTATGCAGGGGTTCGTGGAAACGAGAAGTCTACATGATAGGAGCCTCTCGTTGCGGACTGGAGATGGTAGCTTTGTGGTGGCTGAGGCAGTAGGAGACGTTCATCTTTATTTTGATCAATTTAGGTTTATTTTATTGAAAGACTGTTTTTATGTTCCTAATTTTAGGAGGAACCTTATATCGGTAGCTTGTTTAATAAAGGATTCTTATTCAGTTTCTTTTAGTAAAAGAGTTGATATTCGTAGAAATAAGTCTTTTATCTGTTCTGGATGGATGGATGGAAACCTATATTTGATCAGACCAAAGATGTACTCACTGCTTGACACTGAATTAATTGATAACTCTAAAAGGTTGAAAGTTTCTCACTCTAACAAGGCGTATCTTTGGCATTTAAGACTTGGTCATATTAATCAGGATAGGATTCAAAGATTGGTAAAAGGCGGTCCTCTGGAATCTCTGGAGGAGGTACGACTTCCCCAATGTGAGTCTTGTCTAGAGGGTAAGATGACTAAGAGGTCTTTTGGAGCTAAGGGTACAAGGGCACAGGAGCTCTTAGAAATTGTGCACACTGACGTATGTGGCCCCATGAACGTCACAGCACGAGGAGGGTTCGAGTACTATGTCTCTTTCATAGATGACTACTCGAGGTATGGATATGTGTATCTGATGCACCGCAAGAGCGAAACCTTTGACAAGTTCAAAGAGTATCGTGCGGAAGTGGAAAAGCAATTGGATAAATCCATAAAGACACTTCGATCTGATCGAGGTGGCGAATACCTCTCTGATGAATTTCTAGGACATCTTATAGAGAACGGGATTTTATCCCAATTGACTGCACCTGGTACTCCACAACAGAATGGTGTAGCCGAAAGGAGAAACAGGACCTTATTGGATATGGTACGGTCCATGATGAGTTACTCAACGCTGCCATTATCATTTTGGGGACATGCTTTACAAACGGCGTGCTATATTCTGAACCAGGTTCCGAGCAAATCAATTCCTAGAACTCCGTATGAATTGTGGCGTGGCAGGAAGCCCTCCCTTGGACATATGAGAATATGGGGCTGCCCGGCACATGTACTGGATGGGGATGCGAAGAAGTTGGAACCAAGGTCAGAATTGTGCATGTTTGTAGGGTATCCAAAGGGAACTAAAGGAGGTCTGTTCTATAACCCGAAGGAACAAAAGGTCATTGTCTCAACCCATGCGACATTCTTGGAGGAAAGTCACATGAATGACTTTAAGCCTCGAAGCAAAGTGGTGCTAGAGGAGTTATCGGGTGAAAGAACTGCTCCACAGATTTCGGTCTTGGACGCAAGTCCGAGTTCCAGTGAAAGACCTGCAGACGATCAACAATTTAGGGTGCCTCGTCGTAGTGGGAGGGTTTCTAAGAAACCTAATTTCTTTATGTATGATGCTGAGGTATACCAGGCCGAGGCTCATGAGCATGAGGAAGATCCGGTCACATATGATGAAGCTATAAAGGATGTTGATTCTAGATCTTGGAAACAGGCTATGAACAATGAGATGGATTCTATGAAATCCAACTCTGTTTGGGAACTTATAGATTTGCTGGATGGGATAAAACCCATTGGATGCAAATGGGTCTACAAAAGAAAGAAGGATGCGGAAGGGAGAGTGGAAACTTTCAAAGCTAGACTGGTTGCAAAGGGATACACGCAAAAGGCTGGAATCGATTACGAGGAAACCTTTTCGCCTGTTGCTATGCTGAAGTCTATCCGTATTCTTCTGTCCATTGCTGCGGCTCTCGATTACGAGATCTGGCAAATGGATGTCAAGACGGCATTCTTGAATGGCCATCTTGAAGAGTGTATCTATATGATACAGCCCGAAGGGTTCGTAGCAAAAGGCCAAGATAAGAAAGTCTACAAGTTGCTTAGATCCATTTATGGATTAAAGCAGGCATCCCGCTCATGGAACCAGAGGTTTGATCAAGCGATTAAGACATTTGGTTTTGAGCAGAACGTTGATGAACCTTGTGTTTATAAACGTATTAAGGATGGAAAAGTGGTCTTTCTGATACTCTATGTCGATGATATACTACTCATTGGGAATGATGTAGGGAACTTATCATCGGTCAAGCTTTGGTTACACCAACAGTTTGACATGAAGGACTTGGGAGAAGCTAATTATGTTCTAGGCATTCGTCTCTTCAGAGATCGAAAGAACAAAATGATAGCGTTATCCCAAGCTTCATACGTAGATAAAATAATTGACAAATATGCAATGCTAGAGGCAAAGAAAGGCTCACAACCTTCTATTGCCAGTTTAACTCTTTCATTGGATGACTGTCCCAAGACATCGGAAGAAAGAGAGCGTATGAGTAAGGTCCCTTATGCATCCGCTGTGGGTAGCCTTATGTACGCTATGCTTTGCACTCGCCCGGACATATGTTTTGCAGTAGGTATGGTGAGTCGATATCAAGCGAATCCTGGAACCAAGCACTGGCAAGCAGTAAAGCATATACTCAAGTATCTTAAGAGAACGTGGGATTATATGCTAGTGTATTCTGGAGGGGACCTAACACCCGTAGGATACACGGACTCAGACTTCCAGACTTGTAAGGATTCAAGGAAATCGACATCTGGATCCGTGTTTTTGCTCGGAGGAGGCGCCATTGTGTGGAGGAGCGTGAAGCAGGGCTGCACAGCTGACTCTACTATGGAGGCTGAGTATGTGGCTGCGTCTGAGGCATCTAAAGAAGCGGTTTGGCTCCGCAAGTTCTTTAGAGACCTTGAGGTCATTCCGGGTGTTGACAAGCCTATCACACTTTACTGTGATAATACAGGGGCTATTGCCAACACAAGGGAATCTCGGCACCACAAGAGGACCAAGCACATCGATCGGAGGTATCACATTATTAGAGGGCATGTGGAGACAGGACAAGTGGATGTTTGTAAGATCGCGTCCGAGGACAACATCGCTGATCCCTTTACTAAGACTTTGGTAGCTAGAAGCTTTGAGAGGCATGTAGAGGCGATGGGGATGCGTAACATGGCACATCTACTGGCTTAGGGCAAGTGGGAGATTGTTAGGAAATGCCCTAAGTATTAGAGACATTTTGATGTATTCATTTTGAACTGGATAATAAAATTATACTTAGAGGTTATTCATTACATTGCTATCTGTCCTCGTCTTATTTACATGTTAAAGTAAATGTAAGCAAATATGGCTCACTGACTGCTTGTGTTAAAACTGTTAGAACGTTGCATGCAATGGATTTTTGTATGCAAGAAGACAATGTTCTAAAGTTAGCAGTCTAAACTATGGTCTGTAGTCTATGGGGTTAGACCGAGCATCTAACTCATGTTAAGACTATTATGTTGTCTAAAGCCTTGGAGGGGACGGTCTGTCTTGACTGTCTGGAGCTGGACTCCCAAGTAGAGACATGGATATGTTGCTTGGAGGTGACATATTAGACCGGGACTAAAGCGTGATTGATCTACGTAGTCCGCTATGAGTGGATCAATCTGCTTTTGACGTTCATTGTGCAATAACCTTAATCCTGAGTAAATGAACTACTTCATGTATATGACTTGTGTACTTTGATGTTCCAATGGCTAAAGCGTCTCAGAGGTAGTAAGCTTATAGACCGGTTCGTTGGGTGCATGACTTGTATACGATGAAGGGTTTGTTTGCAGATATCGGAATCATAGCTCTGAGGAGTTAAAGGTATCCTCTTAAAGGCATTATACTAAATGTGAAAATGGACAAGGCCTTGGGTCGTCTGCTGGGCGGATGACTTCTTATTCACATATGGTGAATAATCATTTTCTTGATTCGGTAGTATAATGGAACTTTAAGATAGCCTGATCAGTAGGATTAAACGGACTTTGACCTAAGGCTGATCATGGATATCATATGAGGGTTTTGCATATATGATAAGGTCATTGGATGGTAGCTCGTCCCAGGCTTACGTAATACGGTATATAATTGGGAGTTCAGTTTCAGGTTTATAGTGGTGTGACTCTGAAATTAGTGATCATATGATTGAGTTGTTCGGTACAGAATGATGATCATATGGAATCACGGGAGCCCGATTATATATGTCCAATCAGTCCCTCTACTAGCTCCACATAATTCCTTAACGTTTGGCAAATTGATTTGTGTATGCTATAGGCTAGTTTATTATGCATGGATGGTGATGACACAGGATTAGGATGGTAGACAAGATTCTCTCCGGTTGGATTCAGATTTTGTTTTGGATAATAGAGTACACAATTATTCGAACTCCAAATAAAGCTGCCATGATTTTATTTGAGATTGGATTGGAGTTGTAGAAAATTATCCATGAGAACAAGAATATGAAACACAACCGTTTTGTGGAATTTGAAATTTGAATTTTGAAATTTGAAATTTGAATTTTGAAATTTGAAATTTGAATTTTGAATTTGAAATTTGAATTTGAAATTTGAATTTGAAATTCGAATTTGAAATTTGAATTTGAAATTTAAATTTGAAATTTGAAATTTGAAATTTGAAATTTGAATTTGAAATTTGAATTTGAAATTTGAAATTCAAATTTTGAATCACAGTCCAAGTAGGATTCGAATTTTTGTGGAAAATCCACAAGGTTTGAAATTCGAATTTGAGTTGGATTTGGAGAGGATAATCTTGTTAGAATCCTACTTGAATTTTGAATCCAAATCCCAACAAAAGTGGGCGAATTTTTTGAGGATAATCCTCAATGGAAAATTCGGTTTTTGTGGATAAGATTCAAGGGTAAATTCAAGCTTCAATCCTAGTTGAATTTGGATTCTCTTTACTCCCTAAAAGTGGCCGAAATTTTGGAGCCTAAATCCTAGGAAATTCGGTTATTTTTGGATAAGGTTGAGATGAGATTTAGCTTGAAAAATCCTAGTGGAATTTTGATTCTTCCTTATCCTAAAAGTGGCCGAAAATTTGGAGAAGATTTTCTCCTAAAGATTTCGGATTTTTTGGTTGAAAAAGGGAGATAAAATTCTAGTTAAAATCTTGTTTAGATTTGGATTGGATTTATCCTAGGAAAACCGAATTTAATTGTGGAGATTCTCCCTTGGAAAATTCGGATTTTTTGGTTTGGATAAGGGAGAAAAACTTTTCCTAGTCCAATTCGAATTCAGAGAATCACCTCATGCAGGTCTATAAATAGAGGTCCTGCCACTCCAGTTCTCTTAGACCACAGACTCTCAGGTGAGCAGGCTTATTGTTGCACAGCTCATCGTGACAATAAAGTTCTTTAGAGATCTAGGTGGTCGGAAGAAGACTAGCAGTGCTAGCATACCGATCGAGGTTCAGAGTGCCCACACACTCAGCCATTCGGGAATTGGAGAATAGTAGAGAAGGCTAGTTGGTTGAAGCCTCCGGTCACTCTCCTCCTGTTCATTGGCGTCCTTGAGGTATGAGTTTTAATTGTTGTTGATTTATTGTATATGGCATCATGAGATATTTAACGATCTAAAAATTTTTATTGTTCCGCTGCGCCACTCTGATACGTTTTTACCGGTTTAATTATCCTACAATATGTCCAAGGAAATATACTTTATCCAGCCAAAACTTGTATTTTGAGAATTTGTCATACAGTTTATGCTTCCTTATCGTATGCAAAACGATCCTCAGATGCTTCTTGTGCTCCTCATAAGTCTTTGAGTATATAAGAATGTCATCAATGAATACAATGACAAACTTATCTAGATACTCCTTAAAGATTCTATTCATCAAGTCCATGAATATTGCTGGCACATTTGTTAATTTGAACGGCATCACAAGGAACTCATAATGACCATAACGAGTCCTAAACGCCGTTTTAGGAATATCACTTTCTTTAATTCTCAGCTGGTGATATCCTGATCATAAGTCAATCTTGGAAAATACCGCTACACCTTTTAACTGGTCGAATAAGTCATCAATTCTAGATAACAGATACCTATTTTTTATTGTAACCTTATTCAACTCCTGGTAATCAATGCACAAACAGAACGTTCCATTCTTTTTCTTGACAAACAGCATAGGTGCACCCCACAGGGAATAACTCGGTCTGATGAATCCTTTGTCCAAAAGCTCCTTCAATTATTCCTGTAGCTCCTTTAACTCCACTAAAGCCATGTGGTATGGTACTTTGGAAATAGGTGTCGTTCTAGCCATCAACTCAATTTCGGACGAGATTTCCCGTTCTAGAGGTATCCCTGGTAACTTTTCTGGAAATACATCAAGAAATTCATTAACAACAGGAACATCTTCAGGTTGAAGCTTCTGTTCTTCTGTAGTATCCATCACATATGCCAGATATCCCGAGCAACCACTGGCCATCAGCTTACTTGCTCTCAGTGAACTGATCATCATCTTCCCGGGTTTTCGAGAAGCATCTATGTACTTGAAACTCTCTTCTTCCTCAGGTTGGAATACTATTTTTTTGATTTCGATAGTCGATCGTAGCTTGCTATTTCCCTAGGAAATCCGTGCCTAGAATCACATCGTAATCCATGATCTTCATTACGATCAACTCTGCATATAGTTCCCTATTTGCCACATATACTGGTACATGAGATAGCCAGTAATTGGACAACAATACTTCCCCAGAGGGTAAAGCTATCTTAAATATTTTTCCCATATTGTTCTTAGGATGTCCTATCTTATCAGTAAATTCATAGGAAACAAAAGAATGTATAGCACAGGAATCGAATAGTATAGAGGCGACATGACTAGCGATAGGAAGCTGACCTGTCACTACATTTGATGTTCCTACCTCTGCATCTTCCTTGGTGTAGGCCATTACATGAGCATCAGCACATAGCATACGTTCCTAGCATTATGGTCTTACTGGAGACTCTTCAATCCTGGCCTAAAGAGAATAAGCTTGTGGGTGTGTCTGGTGCGGTTGGGAAGTGCCTTGTACACCTTGTCTATTGCTTGGACAGTTCCTGGCATAATGACCTTCCTTTCTACATTCATAACAAACAAGTGGCCTAAATCTATATTACCCAGAATGTCTCTTCCCGCATGTAGGACAATTTGGTACATTAGATCCCGCATTTCCTGCTGTTCTTCGCTGTTGGTTTTAATTATTTGGCTGGCGATTTCCAATAAAATTGCCTTTCCTCTTGTTTTGCTGGGATCCTTGATTATTTCCCTGGCCTGATTTAGCATTCTGATTAGGCTTGCTAGATTAACCAACTTGTGTAGACTTAGCCAACGCCTTCTCTTTCTTCTTGATCTCCCAATTCTTCTCTCTTTCTGCCTTCTGTCGGGCTACATGAAACTCTGCCTTCATGGCATGACTCACACAATCTACCACGAAAATAGGCGGTATCGGTCCAATATCTACCAATGCCGTAATTTCTGGCCTAAACATCCCGATCATCTTCTGTATTTTCTCCCTCTCAGTAGGGACTACATAGGGACATAAGCGGGATAACTGATCGAACTTTCGGCAAACTTCACTCACCGACATATTTCCCTGTTTCAATTCTGAGAACTCTTTTTGCTGTAGTCTCATAGATGCAGGATCATAGTATTTCTGTTTAAATTCTTCCAGAAATTCTGCCCAACTTATGGTAGACACATTCCTTCTCAGACGCACAGTGTCTTACCAAAAACGAGCATCTTTCCTCAACACAAAAGATGCACATGCGACTTTCACCTGGTCAGTTATTCATGAATTCCATGATCACTTGTAATGATGACAACCAGTCTTCAGCCTCTAGAGGATTTGTAGAACCTTCAAATTCTGGTAGCCTCATACGCCTAAATCTTTCATAGAGGGGTTCCAGATTTACTACTAGTGGTGGTTCAAGAACTCTCTCATGTACGGCAGCTAGAGGAATAGCTGGATCTAGCTCAGCTTCCTGTTCTACTTGAGTGCCTTCAGAACCTTGCCTCTATTCTAAATCCTCTACTCGTTGTCTTAAATCAGCATTTTCTTGCATCTGAGCTTCCAATAAAGCTTGTAACTGCTCTACTCTTTCCACGAGATTAGGACGTTGTCCTCGTCTCTCTGGTTGTATAAATTTATGAAATTCGGGGTAATGTAAAGCCACGTCATCATAACACATCATCGTATAACATATAATCATTTTGATATTTCATTCATAGCAAAACTTTTATATATTATACATAACCATCACCAGTCATATATACATAGGCCATCATATACGTCTTGGCCACAAGTCTATACAAGATAGCTTACATCAAAAAGCTACATAATACATGTGTATAATTTTCATATCACACATCTCCCAGATCTGGGACTAGAGGAAACTCTTCAGGATCCTCTTCGTCATCTTCCAAGCCACCACCATTCCCAGGTGATGCTCCCTGGCCAGTGTTAGCCTCATTTCATGGCCTAAAAGGACCAGCCTCATGCTCATTCGTCATTCGGCTTGGTCCAAAAATACATGCCAACATCACATCCTGAAACTCTGCCTCACGTCGGCTTTGTGACAGGTGTTCCACTATTAATTCCTTTTCCATCTTCATCATTGTGACTACAAATTCATGAAGCGTGAGAGGATATAACTGACTCACCCTCTACCTCAGCTCCATAGGCAGTCCTTTCCAGAAGAGACCACAACAACCTCCTCTGTAAGGTTAGGCAACAGGCATCTTCTTCTAATATGTTCCTCAAAACGTGGAGCGTAGGTTATCACCGTATCGTCAGGTAACATCTTAGTCCTCTCTATCTGAAGAATATAATCCCTAACATCATTAAATCTAGGATACGCAGGTGGAATTACCTCTCGACTCTCAGAAGGTGCTTGAGTAGGTGTCGGATCCTTAGGTGGAAACTACTCAACCATCCGCTATCAAAACTTAGCCCAGCTAAATTCCAACAGAATCTCTTGATCATAATAATCCCAGAATAATCGAGCATCTCCTTGAAACATACTCACTGCCAACTGGATCCAAATCTCTTGATCAATATCACACAACACCATAATCCTCTCTACTGCATAAAGCCAATCCTTTGCCTACATCGACTGTCATCCACCATCAAACATAGGGAGACTACTAACTCTAAATGCTTGTACTGCTCGAGCCAAAACTCTTACACCAATGTGTTGGTGTCCACCAACAACTAGAATGTCTACTACTACAGGTGGATGAAGTACCGATCGAGGAAGTACTACGTCTACAGGGGCTGGTGCTGCTACTGGTACTAAAGGCCTCTCTGGCACTGGGGGTCTAAGTGCTGGACGTTGGGAAATAGACGCCCTCACAATAGGTCTCGTCCATACCCCTAACAACCCTATCGGTCATGGTAGCGACGGTCTCACATAAGGAGGTCTAGTCATCTTGCTAACTATAAGATAATTACTTTCATATGAAAAAATAATTAACTAAGCTTAAGTAAACTACTTACTTGGATTGCGGCGCAGGATGCGTGAAGTATCAAATCAGGATATGGTCAACACTGCTCTGATACCAACTGTAGTGGCCCGGCCTTTATAGAGATCATACAATGCTATTACAGTTAAGCTTCATAACTAACTACGATAGATTATACTCTCATGGGTTGCCGGCTAATCTATCTCTCATTAAAAAAATGGTATTTTTGGGGGATTTTTTTTAACATAACGTAAAATATTATCCACTAATCACTTTGTTTGTAAGTACAAAGTAATTTACATAATACAGTACTTTCACAAAATACATGTTATTACAAAAGAACTGTTTTCTTTCCCTCTCTTTGTTAACACTCAGTGAAAAACTCTGGCAAGACCACATCCTTTGGCTTCCCATCCCATTTGACATTTGCTATCTCCTCTGCCATCTAGCCGTATAAAGCTAATGAGCTGGTTACTTAACTGCAACATGAGCAAAAATGGTGAGCTACAGGCTCAGTAAGTTCAAACATGCAAGAAATAAAATTTCTATGAATAGTACTATTTATCAAACATGCAAGAAATAAAATTTCTATGAATAGTACTATTTATCATAAATAGTAACTTTGACTACTATTCATCATAAATAGTGACTTTGACCACAACACAGTATATCAACAGTACATCAACCTCAATGTTAGTACTCTCACGAAACTGTCTTACGCTCAATTATGGCATAGTTTCAATTTTAGGTAATTATCTTTATTTACGTTATGGTTTTGAGCTCATGTTAGCCGTACCATTTTAGTGCGCACGACTAGGAACGGTATATTAGTGCTGACCTCTACACCTTAACCTCATTATCATAGCCCCGAAGGCAAAGTATATCTCACCCATACGGAAGGCTGGTATGCCAAAAATGGTTTCATTACTGACTTTTTAAAGTTCTAACCCGGTGACTTCATATTGCCCCGTGGTTAGGAATGGTTCAAATTTTAATTTCATTTGAGTGAGTTTCATTAACCTCACTCTGGTGCCTGAAGTACAATTTATTATGTGTCCCATTTGCTAATAGTGCCCGTAGCACATTTCATCTCTCTCTCTTATTTATCATATTACTCGTAGCACATATGTACCTAACTTATAGTTAGTACATCAAAGTTAGCAATAATAATGCTACATGTTACAAACAAATAAATGTCTAAACTTATAGTACGTCTGCTAGTGTCTACTTTTTGGGATCCTCCAACGTCCCTTTTCCTGACTGGCTTTGAGACCCTATAGACAAAAATCTTGTCTGTTAATTTCATTTTCATTTGTAGCTTTTATTTTAAATAAAAAGCTCAAATTTGGTCTTAAAACATTTAACTAAGCTTTGTGATAGCTTTCTAAGCTTTATTAATCATTTTCACATATTCCCCCAACTTTTGTAAAATTACGATTTTGCCCCTAAATTTTGGTAAAATTGCAATTGTACCCCTGACGGGATTTTCTCGACTTAACAATTCACTTTTGACGCTCAGGAACCTTATTCTACCATTCCAGGGTCTTTAGGGCTCTTTTTTCCACTTTTTAGAAAATTCTGGTCAAAATGACCATTTTACTCCTGTCGGGTCATTTTACCGCAAATCCTCATTCCAGATTCTTAGACCTAATTTTCTAAGCCCAAAAATCTTCAAATCATCTTTTAAAATTTTATCGGACCTTTTTTGGAAAATTTTCTTTCATTATCCCAAATTTTGACTTCCTGACCCTCGGAAAGTACTATTCCGATGCTTACATCAGTTTCGTGTTTTTCTATCGTTTCAGAGCCTCAAATGAGCATTTTACTAATATTTCAAACGTTCATCTAGGCTTTCTTGATTTAGGTCTCCGAGGCTCGGATTTTCCATACCCGACTCCGGCCTTTTCTTCGTTTTCCAAAAATGCCCCCCCTCGAGGTTAGTTTTCAGTTTCACTCGCATTCTACATTTTCAAGGGGATGGGTTACTATTCATGAACCACCCTTAGGTTTCCTCATTCAATTTTCTTTAAGGAACGCGGATTTCCGACCCAATCTTAAACTTTTACCCTCAATTCCCTTTTTGCCCTTAATGCCGTTTTTCAAAATTTCGACAGCATTTCGGCATAAATTTAAGGCTATCGGCGTTAGGTATGCCTCGAACCATGTGTACCTGCCACATACTATACCAGAGCCCTATTTTGTATAAAAGTTTCCCAAACTTTTACATAAAAATTTGCACAATCACCAATTTATAAATCAACCACAATATACAAAATTTTTTTCACTTTCCCCCCTTAATTAAGCCACGGTTTTAACTCACCAATCCTAGCAAAATTTTTTCTTCATTTTTGCCACATTATGCTCAGTTTTTACACTTAAACCATAACATAATTTTTATTCCAAAACAGCCCTTAATTAACAAAATTTCTTCACCAAAACCCTAAACCAATAGCCAGTTTTCACTTGGGGTTTTCACACCAAATTTTATTCAATTTTTCAATCAAGTCTTTCTTTTAATTTGGCCTTTCCTAGGCTATATCTTAGCACATTTTCAATCAAAATTCACTTGATTTTCACATGGTAACCCTGGGGTTCACCACATGTAACATACGACCTTACCATAGCAAACATAACCAAAATTCTTTTCAAAGTTTTTCCATCACACCAAGGCTTGATTTCAAGCATTAATCAACATCCAAAACACAAAATTTTCTATCATTTCCTCTTAGGCTTCCCACGGCCACATTATGCCTAATTTAGCACCAAAATTTTTCTAACCAATTTCAATATGAAACTTATGTTTCCAACTTTCCAAAACATATTTTTACACAACATAACAACATGTTCAATCAAAATTTCATCACCAAAATAACACCCTTAGAACCCACGAATTCCATGGAGAAAACAAGCCAAAATCAAATTTTTTTCATGCAATTCCAATACATAAGTGGCCTTAACTAATATATCACAAAACCAACACATAATTTCATTAAATGCATAACAAAAATTTCATCATTTTCTTCCCACTATTCCCATAGATTTCATGACCAAAAATGGGGAAAAATTACAAGTTTTAAAGCTCACCTTGGTTACTTGGATGCTAGCTAGTCAAACTTGAATTCTTGCCTCCAAAACTTGAATAATTCCTTTGCTTCCCCAAGATAGCTCACGTATTTCCCCTTGGACAACACTTAAAAAATTTTTCTTGGTATTCTTTTGATGGCTTGTATTGCTATGGTTTTTGCTACAAAAATGGTCGAACCTTTCATGTTAAGCAAGCCAATTAATTTGGCAAATTTTGGCATGAATCACCTTAACAACCAATGAGAAATTGACACCTTTCGTACATTTCTTTCCACCATTTTTTCAAAAATCAAAAAATGGCATTTTAGCCTAATCTTGGCTATTAGATTAAAAGTGCATTAAATCCTAACCATCCACCTTACCTCCCACCCTAATTAACCATTTATTAATTTACTTTAATGGCATCATTTATGATGAGTCATCATGGTTACTTTTTGACTTCACTATTCACATCACTTTTGATCGAATTTTGACCCGAGCAAAATTTTCCCGAAATTACCCAGACGGGTTCCTGAGGTCTCTAGTACAGTCGAATCAATTTATTCTACTTCCGTTTGATCAAAATCAATTCTAGAAGTTTTTCTTGTTTTAGTGCTCCATAGGCACCGATTAGGGTTTTCAATGTCATTTTGACACCGTTTCAATCGTTTTGATTCGGCAAAATTTATCAACACCGAATTATTATCCGTCAGCATTGTCAGAACATTTTAGTATGTTCTACACAATATAATGCATTTATTTTTCGCTTTAAACAGTACAAGTTGTCATGCATATATAATTGTGTATTTTCTTCCAAAAGTGCTAGAAATCCCCGGTTATCACAAAGTAACTCCCCTGGCCCAGGAGATCTTGCATGGGCGCAAGTTCCCCGAACCATCACCAGTGCCCCCAGCAGCAACAACTGCCCCTGTAATAGCAAAAGTTCTTCTGCCAACCCACAGGGGAAGCAATCTGTATGAGAGGTTTAGGCGCACGAAGGTACTAGAGTTCGAGGGAACTGCAAACCTGATAGAGGCGGATGATTGGTTGATCGAGATTCTGGTGGTCCTAGACTTTATGGGCCTAACAAATAGGGAAAGGGTACTATGTGCATCTTTCACCTTGCGCAAGGAGGTACTGCAGTGGTGGAAAACTATGTCAATCAGGAGGAACATCCAGGAAATGACCTAGAATCAATTCATCGAAGAGTTCAGGCAAATGTATTTCAATGAGGAAGCTTAGCGGTGCAGCAAGATGAGTTCAACAATCTATGACAAGGAAGTATGACTGTCATGGAAGCAGTCAGGAAGTTCGAACAGCTGGCTTGACTTTGTCCGGATTTAGTCCCCACTGAAAAAGAGAAGGTTCGATGGATGTTGAAGATGTTTAGGACTAATATTTCTATACAAGTTTGCAGTGGTAGCCATGGGGCAGCTACGGTTGCGGAATGTGTCAGTAGGGCCATCGAGGCCGAGTACTGATTGGCACAGGACAATGAGCGGAAAGCTCAGATTTTCAAGGGACGAAAAGAGGAGAAGTCTCAAGCAAAGCAGACTCAAGGGAGACAGCACCTGGAGTCCCATCAGAGGGGATAGAACGTGGGGTACGGCCTGAACAACCGGCAACCCCACCACAATAACAAGAGAAAGGGGAACACTAACAATCAAGGTTCCCAGAAGAATTTTCCTCAGAAAAGAAACAACCATGGAAGGAACAACAACCAGAACCCGAAGTGCTCGAAGTGCGGAAAGAACTATCCTGGCGAATGCAGACAGGGAACAAGTGACTGTTTCATTTATGGAAAAAAAGGCCACTATGCCAAGAACTGCTATTCAAACCCTTAGAATTAGCAGAATCAACCCCATACAGCAAACAGTCAACTCCACGCCGCCCAGACCAGAATTGAAGGCCCATCAATTGCTCAAGGCAGGCTCGAAGCTTCGGAAACCCAGGGAAGGATCTATACTTACACTAGAAATGATGCTGAAGCTGGAATGTCTACAGTGGTGACAGGTCAGCTTTCTGTCGCCAACTCAAGTACATTAGTGTTATTTGATTCTGGAGCCACACACTCCTTCATATCATCAGAGTTTGCTAGGAGGCTAGATAGAGGTTTAGATAAGATGAACCAAACATTCAGAACTGTACTTCTCTTAGGGGAGGTTTTGCTGCCTAATTACTGGGTACGACATGTGCCAGTAATTATTTATGGTCGAGAACTGAGCGTTAACCTAATCATCATCGACATGTACGACTACGATGTGATCTTGGGAATGGACTTTCTCACAAAATACAGTGCCATCATCGACTGCAAGAGGTGGAAAGTTGCCTTTGAACTTATGGCATACGAGAAGTTCACTTATACAGGTCTATCACTGAAGTAACCACGGACGATGATCTCAGCGATGAAGGCACACAAACTGATATCCAGTGGATGCATGGCATACCTAGCACACGTGGTAGACAACACCCAAGAGGCAGAGATAGGGCCTGAGAATGTACCGGTAGTCAGAGAATTCGTGGAGGTATTTCCTGAGGATCTTCCATGACTTCCATCAAAGCATGAGATTTCGTTCGAAATCGAACTATTACCAGGATCTACCCCTATATCCAAGGCTCCGTATAGAATGGCTCCAACAGAGCTTCAGGAACTTCAGACCCAGCTAAAAGACCTGATGGACAAGGGTTTTATTCGTCAAAAGTTTAACACCTTGGGGAGCACCTGTGCTATTTGTGAAGAAGAAAGACGGGACTCTAAGGATGTGCAAAGACTACAGAGAGCTAAATAAGATCACGATCAAGAATAAGTACCCGTTGCCACATATTGACGACTTATTTGATCAACTCCGAGATGTAGCAGTATTCCAAGATCAACCTATGCTCAGGGTACCACCAGCTGTGAATCAGGGATGAGGATATACCTAAAACATCCTTCTGGATGTGATACGAACATTACGAGTTCCTCGTTATGTCATATAGACTTACTAATGCACCAGTAGCCTTCATGGACTTGATAAACCGAGTATTCAAGGAGTATTTGGACAAGTTTGTCATTGTATTGATCGATGACATACTGATATACTCCAAGACTCAGGAGGAGCATGCAGAGCACCTGAGGACAGTACTGCACGTATTAAAAGAGTATCAGCTATATGCCAAGTTCTCTAAGTGCGAATTTTGGCTAGAAAAAAGTGTATTTTCTAGGACATGTAGTGTCTAAAGAAGGAGTATCCGTGGACCCAGCAAAGATCGAAGTGATAAGTGCATGGTCAGCTCTGAAGAACATAACCGAGATATATAGCTTTTTGGGATTAGCAGGGTATTACCAGCACTTTGTTGAAGGCTTTTCAAAGTTAGCCACTCCACTCACAGTGCTCACTAAGGAGAAGAAGTTTGAGTGGATTGACAAATGTGAGCAGAGCTTTCAAGAGCTAAAATGGAGACTCACGAGCACTCCAGTGCTAACCATTTCGGATGTCAGTCGCGAAAATTTTGTGATCTTCAATGATGCATCCAAGACTGGATTAGGAGCTGTGCTGATGTAGAATGTTAAGGTAGTTGCATATGCCTTGCGACTGCTGAAGGAGCACAAAACGAACTACCCTATGCATGACTTAGAGCTAGCCACAGTAGTTTTTGCGCTAAAGATATGGAGACACTATCTTTATGGCATCAAGTGCGAAATTTACACAGACCATCAGAGCCTCAAGTACATTTTACGCAGAAAGAGTTAAACATGAGGCAACGTAGATGGCTCAAGCTGGTGAAAGACTACGACTGCGAGATCTTATATCACCCAGGAAAAGCCAATAAAGTGGCTGATGCGCTGAGTCGGAGGCGCTCCACGTCACTTATGGCCATCAGCGCCTTGCCGAGAGCTTTACAGAAGGATCTATGTAGTAGTGAGATCGAGATTCTGTCAAGGAAATTATCCGAAATGACTCTCCAATCAACACTCCTAGACGAGATCAAGGCTAGCCAAGAGTTCGATTCATCCCTAACCAAGCTAAAGAATGGGGCTAAGAAAGGTAAAAACTTAGATTTTAAAGTCTCAGAGGATGGCATACTCTATTACAAGGGCAGAGTGTGTATGCCGAAGAAGGAAGAGCTCAGAAAATGAATCCTCTCAGAGGCTCATGAGACACCATATTCCCTACATCCAGGAGCTAACAAGTTCTATAAGGACTTGAAGGGAGGTTTTTGGTGGCCTGGAATGAAGAATAACATAGCAAAATTCGTCGCCAAATGCCTTACGTGTCAGAAAGTTAAGGCCGAACATCAGCGTCCAGTAGGAGAATTATAGAAAATCGAGCTACCCGAGTGGAAATGGAATCAAATTATGATGGATCTTGTTATCGGACTACCAAGGACACCCAACAAAAATGACGTAATCTGGGTGATTATAGATCGATTAACGAAATCAGTAAGATTCCTAGCCATAAAGATCAATTACTCGGTGGAACGACTAGCAGAAATTTACATGGCTCAGATCATAAGGTTGCACAGAGTGCCGAAATCAATTATCTCAGATTGTGATTGACGCTTTACCTCCAGATTTTGGCAGAGCGTACAAGTTGTGTTAGGATCCAAGTTGAAGTTTAGCACGGCCTTCCACCCTCAGACCGACGGTCAATCTAAGAAGACCATATAGACATTGGAGGACATGCTGCGAGCATGTGTCTTCGACTTTAAGGGAAATTGGGATCAGAATCTACCACTGATCAAGTTCTCATACAACAACAACTACCATTCCTTGATAGGGATGGCACCGTATGAGGCACTTTACGGAAGAAAATGCAGATCCCCAGTCCACTGGCATGAGACCGGTGAGAAACATGTAACTAGCACAGACTTCGTCAGGGATACAACAGCAGCCGTGAAGCTGATATAGGAAAGGCTAGAAACAGCACACAGCCACCAAAAGAGCTATACAGATAAGCACCGCAGACTTCTCGAGTTTCAAGTGGGAGACTCAGTCTTTCTCAAGGTGGCACCCATGAAGGGAGTGATGCGCTTTGGAAAGAAGGGGAAACTCAGTCCTAGATACATAGGACCGTTTGAGATTATCGAGAGAATCAAGAACGTAGCGTACAGATTAATGCTTCCTCCCGAATTAGCTTCAGTGCATAACGTCTTCTACGTATCGATGCTGAAAAAGTACGTGCTAAATAGTTAACACATCCTAAGCCAGGAACCCATCGAGGTGCATGCTGATTTGATTTATGAGGAGAAACCTATGCAAATTCTGGCCAGAGACGAGAAAGTACTTAGAAATAAAGTTATACTGCTCGTAAAGGTGTTGTGGTGAAATCATAATACAGAAGAAGCCATATGGGAATAGGAAGCAGATATGAAAAGAGACTTCCCAGATTTATTCTAATATTCGAGGATGAAAATTTTATAAAGGGAGTAGGTTGTAAGGACCGCCCCATTCCTGTAACTTAGAATTTCAATTAATGTGAAATTGAAGGATAATTGATGCATTTTACTACAAAAAATTGAAGAACACGGGCATGTACACAGCTGTGTAAGTGGCCATGTACTGTCTGGACTGTGCACGTGCATGAGGCCGTGTGAGTAAACATAGCTGTATAAGTGAACACAATCAAGTACACAATTATGTAAGTGATCGTGTACTGATCAGGATGTTGGAATGTGAAAAGTCGTGTAACTATACATGGCTGTGTAAGCATAACACGGTCAGGTACACGGCCGTGTAAGTGGCCGTGTACCGATGGTGCTGTACACGTGCATGAAACCATGTAATTAAACATGGCTGTGTAAGTGAAACACGGCCAGGTATATGCTTGTGTAGGAGGTCATGTACCGTTCAGGAAATTAAAATTTCCCCAAGACACGACCATGTTGAGTAGGCTCAACGGATACACGACCATGTAGCCCTTGTACACGCCCATCTAAGCGGTCGTGTAGGAGGCCATGTACGAGGAAGAAAGCCACCAAACTGACTTTCACGAATTATGAAACTTAATTACGATATAATTAAGCAATTTAGTCAAAAAATACAGTATAATTTATAGTTGAATAGACTAAACAGATACAATACTATTTAAGTACTATCCATGCAATGAATAGGGTGACCGACAGTGAACCTAGTCTATCCTATTACGTGTATGTATTCATGAAGACACGCAATATCACAAGACTAGTGAACAAATCACCAGAACGCTCAGATTGATCATCTGAGTACAACAACGATGAGAAACCCTAGCAAGGGTATAGTACCGAGAACATGGTCCAGATGACCTCCTCTCATATAGAAACTAACAAAAATCGGAGTCAGAACACTCAAACTAATCAGTTAGAACAGAAAGTAATAAATAGTAAATAGTGATTGAGCGGGCTCATAGGCATTACAACCCAACCAAAAATATCTAGAAATAACTAGAATGAAAATCGAAAGCCATAGGGGCAATTTCGGGTGAAAATTAGAACACTACCGAGAAAGGATCGAAAATCACGGTAGAAAACTTGACTGCAAAGAAACCGACCCAATTAGATTATAACCACTCCAAAACCGTGTCCCATTGGATGAAAACTAGCTAGTTTGGTTAGTTAAAAAACCCCATAAAATAAGAATAAAAAAAATGGGAAAATGGTGCACCAAAAACCCCATAAACAATAATTTATTTTCATCACCATACATCACCATATCACATCAAATTTGATAAAAAAAAAATAGCCTTGTTCTTCCTAAGGTGTGCAACAATGATGGGGGGGCTGCACACATAAAATTTGTCTCTTGGTTTAGACAAAATTTTGGGTTAATTTGGCTTGATTTGGTGAAGCTAATTGTGCTTAGGTTTGCCTATAAATAGGTGTCACCTCCCTTGCCCTTCATTTCTTTCTATTAGCTCCCAAAAGCCAAGTATTCTCCCTTCTCCTTACAGCCAAAATCCACCACTTTCCCCTTAGCCAAACACCAAAATTTTCACACAAAACTCTTACACAAGGCTTGCTTACAAGGGTGCTTACGAATACATATCTTGAAGCTCATTTCGGTAAGGTCCTAGAACTAAGTTTCATTTGTGGTTTAGTATTATGTTTGGTTCGATAATACAAGCAAAATTTTTGTGTCCTTTCCTAGCTCACATTGACCCCTCAACCCTTGGATCCCGCAGCCTTTTAGTCACTCAAGCCTATCTCGGATTTTTACTTGAACCGAAGCACACAAGGTATAAACTGAAAACCTAACCTCTTTGTGGTTAGTTGTTTCTAAGATTTTGATCAAGAAGTTTATGTGTATTTGTTTATGCAACTGGATTGTAATAAGTTTACTTTGAGCCTTTATCCTTCCATCTTCAAGTTTGTGATTGTGTGATTATGTTTACATGTATTTACGAATGATTCGTGGATGAATGATGCATGGACGTGTTAGGGAAAAAATTGGAAACAAATCTGTCTAGTTTTAGGGCCACAGATTTGGCACTTTAGGACTGCTGTGGTCTGTTTTTGAGAAAACATAAAACATAAAACTTTAAGGAAATTTCATTACGAGTATTTTTGCATAAAATAGAGCTTGGCCAAAAATGGCTATAAAATAGGGTTTTAAACTGTTTTTCAACTGGAGGTCAAAACTGAGGCCAAAATCCTGATTCCAGAAATGGCCTCAGATTTTCACTAAAACGACCTATTTAGAGTCCGAACTAGACTTCGATCAAAACACAAAAGTTTTAGATCTCAATGAAACCTTAAAACTGACCCATGTGGGTTTCAAAAATTCGGCCGTTTCGGGCCCCAAACAGACCTGTTTTAAAAGTGCATAAAAAACTGGAAATTTTTGGTAAAAACTGGACATGAAATTTATCCACAGGATTTTATAATTTCGGACCCCTTGGATGTCAAACCGAGCTCCGAGACATTCACGAGAGTTGTTCATCTCGTCGAGAAAAAAAATTTTCATGTTTACCAATTTCGTAAAAAAAATCGTTTCGGACAAGTTTTATATAGTTTTCCGAAAAAGGATTCAAAAACCAACCTTTTCACCATGAACACCAAAATGTGTTCTCCATTTAAAAAAATAAAATGAAAAACAATTTTCATAAAAACAGTCCCACCTTCCAATGGGGTGTTAAGGGATCAATTTTAAAGAATTATATTGCTCCTAAACTTTAAAAAAATTTTAGAACGTTTTTCATAAAACTGGTGAAGTAGCCAACCGAGCAAAACTGTAAAGTAACCGAATAGATGACTAGCCCAACTAGTCAATAGGCCCAACGTGAGGAAACCGGTTAGTGGACTAATCGGTTAGATGAATTAATCAGTCTCATTAGATACCAGTACTATCAAAGTAGAACAGCAACGTACCGAGGGGCATCGGTAACCTATAATAATCAGAAGTTATAGTCGCTAACGATCGAAGTGACTTAAAAACAAATATTAACGACAATGCATTATGATTATGAGATGTTACCTGTAAGCGCATCAAGGCGAAGTACAAACTACTGGCTAATAAGTAAGTACAACTTCGCCTACAGTATGAACAAAAATGAGTTTAAATGGTTGTTTAACCTATGTTAAAGTATGCTGTATTTTATGTTGGTTGCATGACATATAGGGGTTCATAATCATGTAGATTAATGAACTTTATGAGGTGCCGATACATCCCCATCAGGGCATGATGAGGGATAAGCCCAGTTGAGCATAGGGCACATGGTTATTAATACTCATAATCCACAATTGGGTAATCAAATTAAGGGTGTCAGTCTAACGGGCCCCGTTGGGTCCGCAAGAAAGACAAGTATAAAAGATAACAGGCCAAGCCGAGCCCATGATCACAATGAATCCGATGATCCACGCGTAGTAGTGCTGACACCAGGGCCCTTTAGATAAGACAAGATTAAGAATAAATGAAGCATAATTTGAGCATAATCGGTTCATGCATTGATCACGTTATGCCTTGATCTCAATATTTTATGTCTCTTAGTTGCATGATATGATACAATATGCTTCATGATGTGATTAGATGGGATGTTTTCTGTTATATGCTAAATAATAAGTTTCCCTGTGATGTTGTAATGTAACTGTTGGTTTTAATTATGCCCTGAGTATGATATATATGTTCAAAGCATGTTTTGCAGACGAATATATTGTACTTGTTGAGTGTAAAGCTCACCGTATGTGTTCATGCTATAGGTAAGTGACTACATGCTAAACACTACTGGACGATGATGATGGCAGGGCAGATGTGAGGGTGAGGTTATGGATACCACCACCAGAGTCTACTTTCGCAAAATTGTTTTGACAGTTTATTTTATGAATAGTAATTTAACAGTTTGGCATTTTGTGTATGTATATGTTAATCCAAATTGTGCTAAGACTTTGGTATAGTTATAAGTATAAGTTTGTAGTAGGGAATTGATAAACGCACTATTCAAAAAGAAAAAAAATCCCTAAAATTCGGTATCTATAAGTAATGGTTTTTCAAATGAGATAAGTTAAGACAAGTGTTTGCAGTGACAGTTTGTGCCACCAGGGCACGGGTCATCACAGGGCGAGGGGAATGGTCCTGCTGATGATTTCCACTGAGCAATTCTGAAAGAAGTTTTGAACAATGTAACATGATGTAAATTACACACGAAAATGTATGATATGTATTTCAGTATATATTTTATAATGTTCTATGACTTTTTAGTTTCAAGATCAGTTTAAAAAAAAACCCCAATTTTCACGTTTAAAATCAAGTTTAAAAATATGAAAGGTAATTAACAAAAGCAAGCTACAAGTAAGTTGTCGGTGACCCAATGAGGTGACAGTCTATCATAGTTAGCTTTAAAGCTTGACTGTGCTAGTACTTTTAGCCTCCACGATGGGCAGGCCACCACAGTTGGTATCGAAGCAGCTGACCATATCCCTCAAGGCATGATGCGTATTCTATTTGTCGATCCAAGTAAGTTAAATTCATTTTTACAATTAGTAAATGTTTATTTACGCAAAGTGAACCTTATGTAGGAATTAAGATGACAAGACCATCGTACATCAGACCGCATCCATACAGAGTTAGAGGTCCTCCTAGTGTGTGGACTAGAACCATAGTTAGGCCATTCCCAACCCGACATCTGACGATACACTCCCCAACACTGGTAAACCTTGCTACTCCATGGGCAGAGGCATTGATGACAGTTAGGGTAACAACCGCTCCACCAGTACCCCACCACCAATAGTAGTAGTTGATATTCCGGTAGTAGGCGGACGAGAGCATATCGGCACGAGAGTTTCTACTCGAGCTACCCAGGCATTCAAGGCTTGCCAGCCATCCATTTGTTATGGAGGGTAGCAGTTTATGCAGGTATAGGACTGGCTGCACATTGTAGAGATGATCTTACGGTCATGTGATGTAGACCAAGATTTTTGGGTTATACTTGCCATGAGCACTTTCCAGGGGGATGCTCGAGTATGCTGGGTATATTGTGATCAAGAAGGATTATTAAGACTTAACTGGGCCAATTTTTGTCAAACTATGAGGCAACAATTTTCTCGACGGAGCCCGGTGACGACTCCAGTCCCTCAGTCAAGTGAGGAGGTTACACAGCCGCCTGCACTACCCTGAGTTACGGAAGTCAGGGAATTGATTCAGAGGATAGAAAGATTTCAGATGATGCCCGGGGATATAGTCCTCACATTCATAACACGATTTGAGGAGAACATTGTAAAAAGGTGCCCACTTCCTAATTTCTCCGATGAGGGTTTTTGTGAGATGTTTTGGAAACGACTCCCAACAAAGATGAAACAAAGGGTGAGCCCACTTTGTTCCCTTACTCGACATGAATTTGTCATTTGAATCATCCACATTGAAAGAGTGCGGTTGAGGGAGCATATAGAAAGAGACCAGTGGGAACAAGATCATGAGAAAGAAGTATTAACGTATCTGTATGGACCACGATTGATGGCAAACGACCACGAGGCAGGTCCCTCACGCCATAGGAGAAACACAAATCGTGATCAGGGAACGTCCACTGGCGATGATTTCGATGAGGATGAAGAAGACCCAAAATAGTTCCCTTTAGGTTAAAATGAACAAGATGACTGAAAACTGAAATATGTATAAATACATGTCTATATGTGTATATGTAAATATGTATATATGAAGAAAAGGGCTAAGACGAATATGGCCTAAACGTTACGGTGTATGTAAGTATTTATGTGTGATGTGCATGATGCAATGAAATGCTATGAAATGAGATGAGATGTTTTGAAATGCTTATGTTATGTAGTAAATGATATGTTTAAAATTTCTACTACGTTACCAAGTTATTTATGGAAAATCTAACCTTCGATTATTGTGTGAGGTTTGGAGAAAAGAAAGCATAATGAGTGCATGAAGAGGACAACATCCTACAATAGTAGATAGAGTGGAGGAACGACAAGCCCTCCTAGAGACTCAAATGAAAGAAAAATGCTGAATTAAGACAGTGGTTATCGGTAATAGAACAAAGACAAGGCCAAGAAGAAGGCCATGCCTCACAGGCGACAGAAACAGTACCTGTACTGCTACCAATTGTTCCAAAAGTCCAACAACCCCAACTCAGGGTGAACTAGGAACCCCTATGTGAATGATTCCATTGGATGAAGCCACCGGAGTTCGAAGGTTCGATTGATCCTGTGACAACCCAGACCCTGAGTGGCCCAGACCATCACTTAAAACTTACTACTGATACTTAAACTTACTTGAAATCTATTACTCGAACTTACTTACTTAATACTATAATTTTAGGGCTATTTTTTTTCTTCTTATATATATGTACATTCTACTATTCACATGCATACATATACTCTACAAATACAAAGGTCTAAAACAACTAGAGTTCAATCATACATACATACTTATGAAATTATTTAACTGGTTACTACTCCAAAATAAATTATTTGTTTAATACTATGTAGAAGTCAACATTTGTGGTTGTATCCACAACCTCACCTTCATATCCGCCTCTACTGCCATCACCATCCATTGAGGTCTAAGCCATATGTCGCTTACCTACAGCATGAACAGACACTGTGAGCTTTATACCTAGTAAGTACAACATGTCACCTGCAAAACATGCTTAAATCATAATTCATACTTAAAAGATATAAGCATGTCATGTACCCACAACATGTACCGTGCACTGAATCATTCCACATACTGGATGTAAAACCAAAGCATCACACATAACTAAACGCATAATTGAAACATCAAATAACTGAATACATAACAGAAAACAACATGCAACTGAATGCATATCAACTGTAGCTGGAAGCATACTGTAACTATAGCTTAGGCATATCGTGAACAATGCATGAATCAATTATGCTTGCATTATGCTTCATTATTCATTATCTTTTCTTACTTTGCTGAGGGCTCGTGTGTTAGTACCAAACTGTGCATGAATCATTGGAAATGTCCATAATCATAGTGAGCCTTATGTTCGTGGGCCTTGCGCCCGTTATGTATTAAGAGCCATCGGCGTAGGCTCATCATACTTAAACTAAAAAACCTCTTCAAGCGAGAGAGGCTGGTGCGACATGCTTAATAATTACCCAATTGTTTATCTGATCAGGCCATATGCTCTACTAGGCTATCCCCTAATCTTGCGTGATAGGGATGTATTGGATCTAACTCATGCTTTCATTAATCTTCGTGATTATGAAATATAAACACTTCTATCATGCTATGCAATAACTGTGCACAATTTACATACTTAACATAGTGTAAAAACAACACTTTAAACTCATTTTTGCTCATGCTATAGGCAGAGTTATACTTACTTGTCAGCCGATAATTTGTACCTCACCTCTGTTGAAAATTACAGGTAGCGACCTGCAATCATAATGCATCTTTGTCAAACTCTATTCTTAGGTCACTATGGTTGTTAGTGACTATCAATTTTTATTGTGGTTTGGTACTGATGCCTATCGGTACCTAATTGCTCTATTTTGGGAATTTGGTAGTTAACCGACTAGTCAACTGACCGGTTACCCCACCCATCATTGACTATGTAGCCTACTGGGTTACTTTGCGTATTTGGTGGGGTAGCCAATTGAGCTACCTCTACCGTTTTATTTATTTGGAAAATTGTTTTAGAAATCTTATAAAATTTTGGGGAAAATCTATGCTTTTTTTGAAATTGTCCCCATATCACCGCATTGGAAGGGTAGGGGGGGGGGGGGGTTGTTTTCCATTTTTTCCATTTTAAAAGGGGAAGAACACATTTTTGTGTTCATATTTAAAAGTGATTCTTGAACTATCTTATAGAAAACCATTTAAAACTTATTTGAAACGACTTAATTTGTAAATTTAGCGAACATGAAACTTTTAGTCCTCGACAAGATGAATAACTCTCATGTTCATCTCGGAACTCGAATCAAATTCTAACAGGTCCTAAACTCATTAAACCCATGGCTAAAACTCGTACCTAGTTTTAGAAAAAAAACCCAGTTTTATGCTTGTTTAAAAGATGCTCTGTTTGGGATCCAAAATGACAAATTTTTAAAATACGCATGGGTCGCCTTAAAGGTTTCGTTGAGATCTAAAACTTTCATGTTGAGTCTGGTGTTCGGTTTGAACTCTAATTAGTCATTTTTATAAAAATCTGAGACTGTTACTGTTACTCAGGATTTTGATCCTAGTTTCGAACTCTGGCTAAATACTGCTATGAAAACCTATCTTAGTGTCATTTTTTGCCAAAGGCTATTTGATGCAAAAATGACTGTAACGAATTTCCTAAAACTTTTGTGTTTTACCAATCCCAAAATCAGACCATAACTGTTAGGAAATGCCCTAAGTATTAAAGACATTTTGATGTATTCATTTTGAACTGGATAATAAAATTATACATAGAGGTTATTCATTACATTGCTATTTGTCCTCGTCTTATTTACATGTTAAAGTAAATGTAAGCAAATATGGCTCACTGACTGCTTGTGTTAAAACTGTTGGAACGTTGCATGCAATGGACTTTTGTATGCGAGAAGACAATGTTCTAAAGTTAGCAATCTAAACTATGATCTGTAGTCTATGGGGTTAGAACGAGCATCTAACTCATGTGAAGACTATTATGTTGTCTAAAGCCTTGGAGGGGACGGTGTGTCTTGACTGTCCGGAGCTGGACTCCCAAGTAGAGACATGGATATGTTGCTCGGTGGTGACATATTAGACCGGGACTAAAGCGTGATTGATCTACGTAGTCCGCTATGAGTGGATCAATCTGCTTTGGAGGTTCATTGTGCAATAACCTTAATCCTGAGTAAATGAACTACTTCATGTATATGACTTGTGTACTTTGATGTTCCAATGGCTAAAGCGTCTCAGAGGTAGTAAGCTTATAGACCGGTTCGTTGGGTGCATGACTTGTATACGATGAAGGGTTTGTTTGCAGATATTGGAATCATAGCTCTGAGGAGTTAAAAGTATCCTCTTAAAGGCATTATACTGAATGTGAAAATGGACAAGGCCTTGGGTCGTCTGCTGGGCGGATGACTTCTTATTCACATATGGTGAATAATCATTTTCTTGATTCGGTAGTATAATGGAACTTTAAGATAGCCTGATCAGTAGGATTAAACAGACTTTGACCTAAGGCTGATCATGGATATCATATGAGGGTTTTGCATATATGACAAGGTCATTGGATGGTAGCTCGTCACAGGCTTACGTAATACGGTATATAATTGGGAGTTCAGTTTCAGGTTTATAGTGGTGTGACTCTGAAATTAGTGATCATATGATTGAGTTGTTCGTTACAGAATGATGATCATATGGAATCACGGGAGCCCGATTATATATGTCCAATCAGTCCCTCTACTAGCTCCACATAATTCCTTAACGTTTGGCAAATTGATTTGTGTATGCTATTGGCTAGTTTATTATGCATGGATGGTGATGACACAGGATTAGGATGGTAGACAAGATTCTCTCCGGTTGGATTCAGATTTTGTTTTGGATAATAGAGTACATAATTATTCGAACTCCAAATAAAGTTGCCATGATTTTATTTGAGATTGGATTGGAGTTGTAGAAAATTATCCATGAGAACAAGAATATGAAACACAACCGTTTTGTGGAATTTGAAATTTGAATTTTGAAATTTGAAATTTGAATTTTGAAATTTGAAATTTGAATTTTGAAATTTGAAATTTGAAATTTGAATTTGAGATTTGAATTTGAAATTTGAATTTGAGATTCGAATTTGAAATTTGAATTTGAAATTTAAATTTGAAATTTGAAATTTGAAATTTGAAATTTGAATTTGAAATTTGAATTTGAAATTTGAAATTCAAATTTTGAATCACAGTCCAAGTAGGATTCGAATTTGTTGCGGAAAATCCACAAGGTTTGAAATTCGAATTTGAGTTGGATTTGGAGAGGATAATCTTGTTAGAATCCTACTTGAATTTTGAATCCAAATCCCAACAAATAAGGGACGAAATTTTTGAGGATAATCCTCATGAAAGATTTCGGATTTTGTGGATAAGATTCAAGGGTAAATTCAAGCTTCAATCCTAGTTGAATTTGGATTCTCTCCTCCCTAAAAGTGGCCGAAATTTTGGAGCCTTTATCCTAGGAAATTCAGTTATTTTTGGATAAGGTTGAGATGAGATTTAGCTTGAAAATCCTAGTGGAATTTTTGATTCTCCCTTATCCATAATGGCCGAAATTTTTTGGAGGATTTTCTCCTTGTGAAATTCAGATTTTTTGTTGAAAAAGGGAGATAAAAATTCTAGTTAAAATCTTTTTTAGATTTGATTGGATTTATCCTAGTAAAACTGAATTTATTGTTGGGATTTTACCTTGGAAAAATTCGGATTTTATGGGTTTGGATAAGGGAAAATATCTTTTCCTAATCCAATTCAAATTCAGAGATTCACCTCATGCAGGTCTATAAATAGAGGTCCTGCCACACCAGTTCTCTCAGACCACAGACTCTCAGGTGAGCAGGCTTATTGTTGCACAGCTCATCGTGACAATAAAGTTCTTTAGAGATCTGGGTGGTCGGAAGAAGACTAGCAGTGCTAGCATACCGATCGAGGTTCAAAGTGCCCACACACTCAGCCATTCGGGAATTGGAGAATAGTAGAGAAGGCTAGTTGGTTGAAGCCTCCGGTCATTCTCCTCCTGCAGATTGGCGTCCTTGAGGTATGAGTTTTAATTGTTGTTGATTTATTGTATATGGCATCATGAGATATTTAACGATCTAAAAATTTTTATTGTTCCGCTGCGCCACTCTGATACGGTTTTACCGATTTATTTTCCTACAATTGGTATCAGAGCCATCTCATGACTATGCCATGTACATAAATTAGACAATTACTTAGTCTTTTTATTTATGTATGGATTTGATATTTAGAGAGTGGCATTCTAGGGTTCCTCTATGTTGTTATCATGGATTATGTATAAAGTATGTGGTTATTTTAATTTTTTGAATTATTATAAGCATGCTTGATTATACCGGTTATGGTTCCTTAGAATTTAGAAAAATTGTATCTAGGAATTTTTATGTAACCATGGGAGCAGTTTAATTAACACTGTAATTTTCCCATGGATTTTATTTTGTCTCTTAGAATTTTTATGGATAGAATTTTGTACACCGGAAACGGTATAGGAATTTTTTATGTAATTATTCTTGGAGGAGATTGAAGATTGAAGACCGTAATTTATTTTTTCCCAAAAGTTAAATTTGATTTAAAGATTGAAATTTTGATTGTGTGGAAAATTTCAATTTAATTAGGATTTAAATTAATTTTTGGAGATCCTAATAGGTAAATTGGAATATGGCACGAAAATCGAGACACGACCCCTTGGGATAGGCCGACGGGCCTTGGTGGGGCTGCGGTAGCCCCTCTGCAGGCAAACATCACCCACGGCCGCAGGCTTGGCTTGCAGCCGAGGGTGGCGCAGCCTGTCCAAGGCTGGCCGCAGCCTGCCGGCTGCTGCGCCCAGCCTGGTCGTGCAGCCTGGCGCTGCAGGCTTGGCCTGCAGCCCGGCAGGGCTGCACATGGGGCGGCCGTGGGCTGCCAGCCCCTCCGGGGTTGGTGGCTGCCCACGGCGGCCACCACCCACGGGGGCGGCGGTCCGAAGGTCTAAAAAATCAGAAAATTTTGATTTTTAAATTTGAGATTTAATTTTAAATCATGTTTAAAAAATATGTAATTAAAAATTTGAAATTTTGAAATTACATATTATTACACATGGTGTTTGAAATTGTTTAAAATTTATATTTGAAATTTAAATTTGAAATTCGAATTTGGAATTTGAATTTGAAATTTAAATTTTTTTGGAGATTTAAATTTTAAATAATTCTTGGGATGAGAAATAAATGGAGAGGCTACATGAAGATGGATACAAGAAGACGGAATAGAATTCAAGACCCAAAGAATGCTTTGGATGGAATTTTGTAATCTTTTTTTTTTCTTTGTTCTAGGATGGAACCATGGCTTAGTTATTCTGTCAATTATTTTTTCTGTGATATGTTATAGATGTATAAATATGTATTGATGAATGTTTTGTATGCATATTTGATAACATGTCATATAGGATAGGTGAGTGCCGCTCATACTATATTGATCATACATAATTTGTCAAAACTTGCATGTTTTTCAAAATATTGAGTGGGAGAGGGTTTCAAACAAAACCCACGGCCTCCATTGTTGATCCATATGTGAAAGCATGGTAACGCCTCGCGTCAGTTCTGCCCTGACCACACCCCTCGGTAGGTGTTTACCGCCGCCGGTATACTAGATTGGATCTCCTATGTGGAAAACGTGTTCGGGTACGATCCTATTCATGACCACCCCTCGGTGGCTTGGTAGGACGTGGATCGGGCTACGTAAACAATGGTTATACACTCAAGACTCGTTTAGTTATTAACCTTCCCTAGAAGCTCTGTTAACTAAACTGGTGGCCAAATAAGCGGTTATTAATATATGTCTTAACCTTGGAGGATTTAAGGCAACATATATTAATTCGACGGGGTCCATGTTCCGGCTATTTGTTCTTATGACCACCCCTCGGTGGCTTGGGGCAATAGGTGCTGAGAATTACCGTTGCAATGCTACATGTTTTTTTCAAGTTTCATGTAGGAACATACTTGTATGTTTTTATTTGCTAAATTAACTGTATATTTGCTTGGGCTTTGTAATGATGTCTAGTATAATTTTATTTCAGTTCAAAATGTCACCGACACCCCTTATTTCGATACTTACTGAAAATAAGTTGAATGACGATAATTACAAAGACTGGAAAAGAAATCTATTAATAGTTCTCAGCTGCGAGAGACACAAGTTCGTACTAGACGAACCATGCCCACCTGGGCCCAAACCTGACACACCACTTGAGGAAGTCCCGGTAGCCTATAATCGTTGGAGAGAATCCAATGAAATAGCTCGATGCTACATCCTTGCTAGCATGACGAGTGCTTTACAAAAGCAGCATGAGACTTATCAAGTTGCTGGGGAGATCATGGACAATCTGGAGGACATGTTCGGAGGCCAAGAAAAATTGGCTCGACAGTCCGCTATCACCAGCATTATGAACTCTAAGCAAAAGGCGGGTGCTCTGGTGAAGGACCATATGATCACTCTAATGGGATTCTTCGCTGAGGCTGCCGAGAATGGTGCTGAGTTGGACTACAACACCCAGATCGAGATAGTGTTCAAGACTCTGTCTAAAGATTTTGTGGGGTTTAAGGCCGCATACAATCTGGCGACAAAGGAGTTAGGACTAACCGAGCTCATGAAGCAACTACAGGCTTATGAGCGGATGATCAGGGATGAGGATGTGGTCCGACCTAAAGGAGAGGCCAATTTGGCAGAATCTTCCAATCCCTCACGGAAGAGGAAGAGGCCAAATAAGAAGCAAGTGGCTTCCAGTTCTTCTAATCCTCCTGTCTCGGACGGGAAGAAGAAGAAAAAGAACAAGAAGCCCAAGGACCCTAAAAAGTCCAAATGCTTCCATTGTGGGAAGGTAGGTCACTTCAAGAAGGCTTGCCAGGAATTCCTAGCCGCCAAGGGCAAGGAAGGTAAGGAACTTCATTACATGGAAGCGTGTTTGGTGGAAGAATCGAAAGACACTTGGGTCATTGATTCGGGCGCCGCTAATCATGTTTGTGTTTCTATGCAGGGGTTCGTGGAAACGAGAAGTCTACATGATAGGAGCCTCTCGTTGCGGACTGGAGATGGTAGCTTTGTGGTGGCTGAGGCAGTGGGAGATGTTCACCTTTATTTTGATCAATTTAGGTTTATTTTATTGAAAGACTGTTTTTATGTTTCTAATTTTAGGAGGAACCTTATATCGGTAGCTTGTTTAATAAATGATTCTTATTCAGTTTCTTTTAATAAAAGAGTTGATATTCGTAGAAATAAGTCTTTTATCTGTTCTGGATGGATGGATGGAAACCTATATTTGATCAGACCAAAGATGTACTCACTGCTTGACACTGAATTAATTGATAACTCTAAAAGGTTGAAAGTTTCTCACTCTAACAAGGCATATCTTTGGCATTTAAGACTTGGTCATATTAATTAGGATAGGATTCAAAGATTGGTGAAAGATGGTCCTCTGGAATCTCTGGAGGAGGTACGACTTCCCCAATGTGAGTCTTGTCTAGAGGGTAAGATGACTAAGAGGTCTTTTGGAGCTAAGGGTACAAGGGCTAAAGAGCTCTTAGAAATTGTGCACACTGACGTATGTGGCCCCATGAACGTCACAGCACGAGGAGGGTTCGAGTATTATGTCTCTTTCATAGATGATTACTCGAGGTATGGATATGTGTATCTGATGCACCGCAAGAGCGAAACCTTTGATAAGTTCAAAGAGTATCGTGCGGAAGTGGAAAAGCAATTGGATAAATCCATAAAGACACTTCGATCTGATCGAGGTGGCGAATACCTCTCCGATGAATTTCTAGGACATCTTGTAGAGAACGGGATTTTATCCCAATTGACTGCACCTGGTACTCCACAACAGAATGGTGTAGCCGAAAGGAGAAACAGGACCTTATTGGATATGGTACGGTCCATGATGAGTTACTCAACGCTGCCATTATCATTTTGGGGATATGCTTTACAAACGACGTGCTATATTCTGAACCAGGTTCCGAGCAAATCAATTCCTAGAACTCCGTATGAATTGTGGCGTAGCAGGAAGCCCTCCCTTGGACATATGAGAATATGGGGCTGCCCGGCACATGAACTGGATGGGGATGCGAAGAAGTTGGAACCAAGATCAGAATTATGCATGTTTGTAGGGTATCCAAAAGGAACTAAAGGAGGTCTGTTCTATAACCCGAAGGAACAAAAAGTCATTGTCTCAACCCATGCGACATTCTTGAAGGAAAGTCACATGAATGACTTTAAGCCTCGAAGCAAAGTGGTGCTAGAGGAGTTATCGGGTGAAAGAACTGCTCCACGGATTTCGGTCTTGGACGCAAGTCCGAGTTCCAGTGAAAGACCTGCAGACGATCAACAATTAAGGGTGCCTCGTCGTAGTGGGAGGGTTTCTAAGAAACCTAATTTCTTCATGTATGATGCTGAGGTATACCAGGCCGAGGCTCATGAGCATGAGGAAGATCCGGTCACATATGATGAAGCTATAAAGGATGTTGATTCTAAATCTTGAAAACAGGTTATGAATAATGAGATGGATTCTATGAAATCCAACTCTGTTTGGGAACTTGTAGATTTGCCGGATGGGATAAAACCCATTGGATGCAAATGGGTCTACAAAAGAAAGAAGGATGCGGAAGGGAGAGTGGAAACTTTCAAAGCTAGACTGGTTGCAAAGGGATACACGCAAAAGGCTGGAATCGATTACGAGGAAACCTTTTCGCCTGTTGCTATGCTGAAGTCTATCCGTATTCTTCTGTCCATTGCTGCGGCTCTCGATTACGAGATCTGGCAAATGGATGTCAAGACGGCATTCTTGAATGGCCATCTTGAAGAGTGTATCTATATGATACAGCCCGAAGGGTTCGTAGCAAAAGGCCAAGATAAGAAAGTCTGCAAGTTGCTTAGATCCATTTATGGATTAAAGCAGGCATCCCGCTCATGGAACCAGAGGTTTGATCAAGCGATTAAGACATTTGGTTTTGAGCAGAACTTTGATGAACCTTGTGTTTATAAACGTATTAAGGATAGAAAAGTGGTCTTTCTGATACTCTATGTCGATGATATACTACTCATTGGGAATGATGTAGGGAACTTATCATCGGTCAAGCTTTGGTTACACCAACAGTTTGACATGAAGGACTTGGGAGAAGCTAATTATGTTCTAGGCATTCGTCTCTTCAGAGATCGAAAGAACAAAATGATAGCATTATCCCAAGCTTCATACATAGATAAAATAATTGACAAATATGTAATGCTAGAGGCAAAGAAAGGCTCACAACCTTCTATTACCGGTTTAACTCTTTCATTTAATGACTGTCCCAAGACATCGGAAGAAAGAGAGCGTATGAGTAAGGTCCCTTATGTATCCGCTGTGGGTAGCCTTATGTACGCTATGCTTTGCACTCGCCCAGACATATGTTTTGTAGTAGGTATGGTGAGTCGATATCAAGCGAATCCTGGAACCAAGCACTGGCAAGCAGTAAAGCATATACTCAAGTATCTTAAGAGAACGAGGGATTATATGCTAGTGTATTCTGGAGGGGACCTAACACCCGTAGGATACATGGACTCAGACTTCCAGACTTGTAAGGATTCGAGGAAATCGACATCTGGATCAGTGTTTTTACTCGGAGGAGGCGCCATTGTGTAGAGGAGCGTGAAGCAGGGCTGCACAGCTGACTCTACTATGGAGGCTGAGTATGTGGCTGCGGCTGAGGCATCTAAAGAAGCGGTTTGGCTCCGCAAGTTCTTTAGAGACCTTGAGGTCATTCCGGGTATTGACAAGACTATCACACTTTACTGTGATAATACAGGGGCTATTGCCAACACAAGGGAATCTCGGCACCACAAGAGGACCAAGCACATAGATCGGAGGTATCACATTATTAGAGGGCATGTGGAGACAGGACAAGTGGATGTATGTAAGATCGCGTCCGAGGACAACATTGCCGATCCCTTTACTAAGACTTTGGTAGCTAGAAGCTTTGAGAGGCATGTAGAGGCAATGGGATTGCGTAACATGGCACATCTACTGGCTTAGGGCAAGTGGGAGATTGTTAGGAAATGCCCTAAGAATTAGAGACATTTTGATGTATTCATTTTGAACTGGATAATAAAATTATACATAGAGGTTATTCATTACATTGCTATTTGTCCTCGTCTTATTTACATGTTAAAGTAAATGTAAGCAAATATGGCTCACTGACTGCTTGTGTTAAAACTGTTGGAACGTTACATGCAATGGACTTTTGTATGCGAGAAGACAATGTTCTAAAGTTAGCAATCTAAACTATGGTCTGTAGTCTATGGGGTTAGAACGAGCATCTAACTCATGTGAAGACTATTATGTTGTCTAAAGCCTTGGAGGGGACGGTGTGTCTTGACTGTCTGGAGCTGGACTCCCAAGTAGAGACATGGATATGTTGCTCGGTGGTGACATATTAGACCGGGACTAAAGCGTGATTGATCTACGTAGTCCGCTATGAGTGGATCAATCTGCTTTGGACGTTCATTGTGCAATAACCTTAATCCTGAGTAAATGAACTACTTCATGTATATGACTTGTGTACTTTGATGTTCCAATGGCTAAAGCGTCTCAGAGGTAGTAAGCTTATAGACCGGTTCGTTGGGTGCATGACTTGTATACGATGAAGGGTTTGTTTGCAGATATTGGAATCATAGCTCTGAGGAGTTAAAGGTATCCTCTTAAAGGCATTATACTGAATGTGAAAATGGACAAGGCCTTGGGTCGTCTGCTGGGCGGATGACTTCTTATTCACATATGGTGAATAATCATTTTCTTGATTCGGTAGTATAATGGAACTTTAAGATAGCCTGATCAGTAGGATTAAACGGACTTTGACCTAAGGCTGATCATGGATATCATATGAGGGTTTTGCATATATGACAAGGTCATTGGATGGTAGCTCGTCACAGGCTTACGTAATACGGTATATAATTGGGAGTTCAGTTTCAGGTTTATAGTGGTGTGACTCTGAAATTAGTGATCATATGATTGAGTTGTTCGGTACAGAATGATGATCATATGGAATCACGGGAGCCCGATTATATATGTCCAATCAGTCCCTCTACTAGCTCGACATAATTCCTTAACGTTTGGCAAATTGATTTGTGTATGCTATTGGCTAGTTTATTATGCATGGATGGTGATGACACAGGATTAGGATGGTAGACAAGATTCTCTCCGGTTGGATTCAGATTTTGTTTTGGATAATAGAGTACATAATTATTCGAACTCCAAATAAAGTTGCCATGATTTTATTTGAGATTGGATTGGAGTTGTAGAAAATTATCCATGAGAACAAGAATATGAAACACAACCGTTTTGTGGAATTTGAAATTTGAATTTTGAAATTTGAAATTTGAATTTTGAAATTTGAAATTTGAATTTTGAAATTTGAAATTTGAAATTTGAATTTGAGATTTGAATTTGAAATTTGAATTTGAGATTCGAATTTGAAATTTGAATTTGAAATTTAAATTTGAAATTTGAAATTTGAAATTTGAAATTTGAATTTGAAATTTGAATTTGAAATTTGAAATTCAAATTTTGAATCACAGTCCAAGTAGGATTCGAATTTGTTGCGGAAAATCCACAAGGTTTGAAATTCGAATTTGAGTTGGATTTGGAGAGGATAATCTTGTTAGAATCCTACTTGAATTTTGAATCCAAATCCCAACAAATAAGGGACGAAATTTTTGAGGATAATCCTCATGAAAGATTTCGGATTTTGTGGATAAGATTCAAGGGTAAATTCAAGCTTCAATCCTAGTTGAATTTGGATTCTCTCCTCCCTAAAAGTGGCCGAAATTTTGGAGCCTTTATCCTAGGAAATTCAGTTATTTTTGGATAAGGTTGAGATGAGATTTAGCTTGAAAATCCTAGTGGAATTTTTGATTCTCCCTTATCCATAATGGCCGAAATTTTTTGGAGGATTTTCTCCTTGTGAAATTCGGATTTTTTGTTGAAAAAGGGAGATAAAAATTCTAGTTAAAATCTTGTTTAGATTTGATTGGATTTATCCTAGTAAAACCGAATTTATTATTGGGATTTTCCCTTGGAAATATTCGGATTTTATGGTTTTGGATAAGGGAAAATATCTTTTCCTAATCCAATTCAAATTCAGAGATTCACCTCATGCAGGTCTATAAATAGAGGTCCTGCCACTCCAGTTCTCTTAGACCATAGACTCTCAGGTGAGCAGGCTTATTGTTGCACAGCTCATCGTGACAATAAAGTTCTTTAGAGATCTGGGTGGTCGGAAGAAGACTAGCAGTGCTAGCATACCGATTGAGGTTCAGAGTGCCCACACACTCAGCCATTCAGGAATTGGAGAATAGTAGAGAAGGCTAGTTGGTTGAAGCCTCCGGTCATTCTCCTCCTGCAGATTGGCGTCCTTGAGATATGAGTTTTAATTGTTCTTGATTTATTTTATATGGCATCATGAGATATTTAACGATCTAAAAATTTTTATTGTTCCGCTGCGCCACTCTGATACGGTTTTACCGATTTATTTTCCTGCAATAACGTGTCCGAAAGTGGCCAAACCCGTGGCCTAAAAACTGGGACAGGTTGGTTCCCAACCAACCCTAAAACGTCCATTCACATATCCATCCACAAAAACCTAAAGCTCAAGCACACAGCCATAAAAATACATAACCACGATGCCAAGGGCTCAAAATAAAGATTATTACAACCCATTGCTCAAATAAATACACATAAATTTTTTGATCTCAAACTTAAACGAAACTAACCACAAAGGAGGGTTTTCGGTGTTTGACCTTAGTATGCTTGATCTAGCACAATCTGAACCAAGGGAGGGTGAGTGACCAAAATCTATGTAGTCCTAGGTGAACAAAGGGGGTCGGCCTTTGACTAGAAGAAACACAAAATTTTCTTTTATCATCAAGCCAAAAGAAACCAACCAAACCACAAAGATCAGTTCTAGGACCTTACCAAAAACAACCTTGAAATAGCTTAAAGTAATGGCTCCAACACTAGATAGGTTGTGGCTAATTTTTGGGTGAAGATTTGGTGTGTTTTTGGCTAAGTTTTGGGGCTGTCTTTTGGTTGAAAAGGGGTTGGATTTTCTGAAGAGAAAGGGAGAGAAAAGTTGTGTCTTTGGGTGAGCAAAAGAAGAAAATAACACCCTAGGCCAAGCACATTCTTTTATAGGCAAAAAACTAACCAAGATTAATCAATCTAAAACCCACTTAATTAAACTCAAACTTAGCTAAATTGAGGAACAAATTTTTTACCATCTTCCCACACAAAAACCGAAGGTGGGCTGCACACAAAAGGAAGCCAAAATGCCTTAAATGCTAGGCAATGTCATTCATCAACTATTCCATTTTTTAGTCAATGTGTCATAAGCCTAGGCATTATTTTAATGGCAACATTTGGGCTACTTTGCAACTGATCTTTGCTACTTTTTCAGCTGCAATACACGGATTCCTAAGGGGAAAATTCATCTACAAAAACTTCTCTTTACAGTCTAATTTCCTTCGAAGGTGTTCGTTCCTTTTTCGACGGTTTTCTAGATTTTTACCGAAATTGAATTTTCTTGATCCGATTCTTATACTTATTATTTCTGGTCAGGCTATAGTACCTATAAGCCTATTCTAAGTCTATTTACTATTCATTTCCTGTACTGTGATTGTGCCTACACTGTGTTGACATAGTGCATGCATAACGAGGCTGTTTCGTGTGAAATTGCAAACATAGCCTATCTTGACTAATTTGAACATGTTGATTTCAAATTTATCAGTTTTATGTCCATCTGAGGTTATCTAGACCAGTTTTCGGGATCTGTGTGACCCCACCTCGAAAAATGTGTTTTACGCTCAATGAACTAATTTGAGCGTGCTGAGTCTAAATATATCAGTTTCGGGCTGAGAAAAGGTCGTCTTAACCCCTTTCCTGATACTGCATATCTCTTAAACAAAATTTCATGTTTTATACTCAATTAACTAAATTGAGCCTGCAGACTGTAAATATATAAGTTTTATATTAAATTTAGGACGTCTTGACCATTACTTGACACTGCATATTTATTATTCACTAACTAACCAATTTGAGCGTTCTGACTCTGACTTTGTCAATCTCTGGGCGAGAAGAGGTCTTCTAGACTACTTTTCTCAATACTGTACATCTAACAAGGCAATTATTGCTGCTGTGCTCAAATAACCAATCTGAGCGTACTGATGACTAGCTCATCAAATTCAAATTTCAAATTTCAAATTTAAATTTCAAATTCAAATTTCAAATTTCAAATTTAAATTTCAAATTCAAATTTCAAATTTGAATTTCAAATTCAAAATTTAAATTTCAAATTTCAAAATTCAAAATCCATAAAAAAGTTGTATTTCAAATTTTTGTTCTCATGAATAATTTTCTACAACTCCAATCCAATCTCAAATAAAATCATGGCAACTTTATTTGGAGTTCAAATAATTGTGTACTCTATTATCTAAAACAAAATATAAATTCAACCGTAGAGAAGCTTGCCCACCATCCTAATCCTATGTCAACACCATTCATGCAAAATCAACTAGCCAATAAGCATACACTGATCAATTTGCCAACCATTAAGAAATTATGTGGAGCTAGTAGAGGGATCAATTGGACATATATAATCGGGCTCCCATGAATCCATATGATTATCATTCTGTACCGAACAACTCAATCATATGATCATTAATTTCAGAGTCAGACCACTATAAACCTGAAACTGAACTCCTAATTATATACCGTATTACGTAAGCCTGTGTTGAGCTACTGTCTAATGACCTTGTCATATATGCAAAACCCTCATATGATATCCATGATCAGCCTTAGGTTAAAGTCTGTTTAATCCTACTGATCGGGCTGTCTTAAAGTTCCATTATACTACCGAATAAGAAAATGATTATTCACCATATGTGAATAAGAAGTCATCTGCCTAGAAGACGACCTAAGGCCTTGTCCATTTTCACATCCATTATAATCCCTTTAAGAGGATAACTTTAACTCCTTGGAGCTCTGATTTCGATATCTGTAAACAAACCCTTCATCGTATACAAGTCATCCACCTAACGAACCGGTCTATAAGCTTACTACCTCTGAGACGCTTTAGCCATTGGAACATCAATGTACACAAGTCATATACATGAAGTAGTTTATTTACTCAGGATTAAGGTTATTGCATAAAGAACGTCAAAAGCAGATTGATCAACTCATAGCGAACTACGTAGATCAATCGCACTTTAGTCCCGGTCTAATATGTCACAACCAAGCAATATATCTATGTCTCTACTTGGGAGTCTATGCTCCAGACAATCAAGACAAACTGTCCCCACCATGGCTTTAGACAACATAATAGTCTTAACATGAGTTAGATGCTCGGTCTAACCCCATAGACTACAGACCTTAGTTTAGACCGCTTACTTTAGAACATTGTCATCTCGCATACAAAAGTCCATTGCATACAACGTTCTAACAGTTTTAATATAAGCAGTCAGTAAGCCATATTTGCTTACATTTACTTTAACATGTAAATAGAATAAGGACAAACAGCAATGTAATGAATAACCACTATATATAATTTTATTATCCAGTTCAAAATAAATACATCAATATGTCTCTCATGCTTAGGGCATTTCCTAACAGGAATCTTTCATACAAGTCACTTTGCCTAGGGGTTAGCCGAAGAACATTGGCTACTGTGGGAGCAGTTATTGCTGGGGGTGCTGATGCCTCCTGGGCTGGGGGAGCTGCTTGCTCCCTCGAAGTTTCTAGGGCTACTGGAACTTCCTGGGCTGGCACCTCAGCTGTCTGTGGTGCCTGGTTCTATCGGCCTAGCTGCTCCCTGAGCTGGTCTAGGTCACACTGGTGATTTTCCATCATTTCTCACATAGCTGCGAGCTGTGCCATCAATTCATCCTTTCGGGATGCTTGGTTTGTCTGTGCTTGTGTTCTTGCCATGCTTTCCCATATAACCCTATCATATAGCAGAAAAGGAAAATATGAGTCTTTTATTCCCATACTTGGAAGTCATGTCACATATCATTTTCTTTCTTACTCGACTATCATAGATATATGTATACATATGATATCTTCCTCTTTCTTATAGTGTGATGTTCAATAGCATTGAAACATTGCCTGAGTGCCAAGACTTGTCCTGCACTTTTTGTCACACTATGGTTATGTGTTGAAAAATCATATCTAGGCCCTTGGGCAAAACGGTATTGCTCTTCATAGTATTTTCACAAAAATATGTACAAACTTCTAGTCCGATGGGAGTGACACACACTCGCCAGTATATAACCCCAAAAGGGTATATTAGGCTAAGTCTAGTGGGAAAAGTTACTGCTTCCCCTCATACTTATACATGGCTAAAAAGTCCAACTAAAATAGTTACTGCTACTCCAAGGATAGTCCTAACTCTGCATCAGAGATCTTCTCATTATCGCTCTCATGGAAAGGGAACTCCTTTAGGTCATCCTATTCGTCTCCCTAGTCAAAACTGACCTCGTCATCGCTGGTTGTAATGACTTGAGGCTCATACATCCCCATCCATTCATCATCGCTGAAGTGGTGGGGGATCTCCTCTCCCTCATCCTTACCCATCTTCTCATCCTCGGGATGGGCATCAAGAAGATCCTCATCATCGTCCTCATTATCGTCCACTTCTAAAGGGTGTTCAGGAATCATAGGTGCTGGTTCGGGGTCTTCCATTGGTTCCCTGTCATCCCCAGGTGCTTTTGGCTAATGCTCGGCCATGAGATCTTTGTCAGTTGGTTGGTGTGCGGGGTCTACCAGGTTACTCTCCATATTGGCAGTCGCTGCGACGTCTTGGGCTTGTGCAGGGTTTCCAGGATTGATCACTTCCCTCTCGGCATCTACTATCTCCTGGATAAGGCACCTCAAGTCCTCGTGATGCGGAGGGTAGCGAACGAGATTCCTCACGTACCACGGAGCTCCTTTCCATAAAAGATCGGTTATCTCCGTAAATGGTCTATCTAAAGGGATGTGGGGTAACATGGCATCCATGAACATTTGACAGTAATGTGTCATGGTCTCCCCCTCATAGGTATCCCAGATACCAGAGAGGGCATTGTATCGCCTCTCGTCCATGTCACTCCAGATATCCCTGTCTCTAGCTAGTCCAACGGTATCATGGAGGTCTCGGTAGAATTCGACCCAGTGCATTATCGGATCCCTGTTCCTACATCATTCATCCAACTAGGCCATTGCTGGTCCCTCCAACCTACTACTTACTAAATCCACCTGTAGGTGAGGTGAGATATGACAAGGTCGGAAGATAACCTCCATACGACAGATCCAATATGGGAGCTCGTGCGAGTGATGACCATCGTATTGGTCTGGTTGCATGGTGGTGAAAGTCATGTTTGTCTATCGATCTTTAGATATTTGGTGGGGGTATACTGGTGTAGCTATTATCACCTATTATAGCTTAAATGTTAACTTACAAACTATTATCGTAAAATAAAAACTAACTTACTTGGATAGATGAGGCTGGCATGCGGCGATGTAAGGTAAGGTGGTAGGATACTACTCTAATACCAACTATGATAGCCCGAACCCTGAGTGGCCCAGACCATCACTTAAAAACTTACTACTGATACGTAAACTTACTTGAAATCTATTACTTGAACTAACTTACTCAATACTATAATTTTAGGGGTATTTTTTTTCTTCTTATATATATATGTACGTTTTACTATTCACATGCATACATATACTCTACAAATACAAAAGTCTAAAACAACAGGAGTTCAATCATACATACATACTTATGAAATTATTTAACTGGTTACTACTCCAAAATAAATTATTTGTTTAATCCTATACGGAAGTCAACACATGCGGTAGTATCCACAACCTCACCCTCACATTCACCTCTGCCGCCATCACCGTCCATCGAGGTCTAAGCCATAGGTTGATTACCTACAGCATGAACACACACTGTGAGATTTATACCCAGTAAATACAACATGTCATCTGCAAAACATGTTTAAATCATAATTTATACTTAAAACATATAATCATGTCATGTGCCCACAACATGTACCATGCACTGAATCATTCCACATACTGGATGCAAAACCAAAACATCACACATAACTAAATGCATGACTGAAACATTACATAACTGAATGCATAACAGAAAACATCATGTAACTGAATGCATATCAACTGTAGCTAGAAGCATGCTATAACTATAGCTAAGGCATATCGTGAACAATCCATAAACTGATTATGCTTACATTATGCTTCATTATTCATTATCTTTTCTTACTTTGCTGAGGCCCCGTGTGTCAATACCAAATTGTGCATGGATCATCGGAAACGTCCATGATCATAGTGAGCCTTGTGCTCGCGGGCCTTGTGCCTATTACATATTAAGAGCCATTGGCTTAGGCTCATCATACTTAAACTGAAAAACCTCTTCAAGCGGGAGAGGCCAGTACGACATGCTTAATAATTACCTAATTGTTTATCTGATCAGGCCATATGCTCTACTAGGCTATCCCTTAATCTTACGTGATAGGGATGTATGGCATCTAACTCGTGCTTTCATTAATCTACATGATTATGAAATATAAACACTTCTATCATGCTCTGCAACAACTGTACATAGTTTGCATACTTAACATAGTATAAAAACAACACTTTAAACTTATTTTTGCTCATGCTGTAGGCAAAGTTGTACTTACTTGTTAGCTGACAATTTGTACCTCGCCTCTATTGAAAATTACAATTAGCTACCTATAATCAAAACACATATTTGTCAAGCTCTGTTCTTAGGTCACTATGGTCGTTAGTGACTATCAATTTTATTGTGGTTTGGTACTGATGCCTATCGGTACCCACTTGCTCTATTTTGAGAATTTCGTATCTAATTTTTCTAATCGTGCTTGATTAATTTTTCTACTTGACAAAGACAAATTAATCACTGTTCCTCATTATCTCGTTCAAACTCGGTCCTTGACTAGTTCACCGACCAGTCAACTGACCGGTTACCTCGCCTATCATTGACTATGTAGCCTATCAGGTTACTTTGCGTATTTGGTGTGGTAGCCAATCGGGCTACCTTGACCGTTTTATTTATTTTAAAAATTGTTTTAGAAATCTTATAAAATTTTGGGGAAAATCTATGTTTTTTTTTTAAATTGTCCCCATATCACCCCATTGGAAGGTGGGGGGTGTTTTTTCCATTTTAAAAGGGGAAGAACACATTTTGGTGTTCATATTTAAAAGTGGTTCTTGAACCATCTTACTGAAAACCGTTTAAAACTTGTTTGAAACAACTTAATTTGTAAATTTGGTGAACATAAAACTTTTAGTCCTCGACGAGATGAACAACTCTCGTGTTCATCTCGGAGCTCGAATCAAACTCTAACAGGTCCCAAACTCATCAAACCCTTGGCTAAAATTCATACCCAGTTTTATGCTTGTTTAAAACCTGCTGTGTTTGGGGCTCGAAACGGCCAAATTTTTAAAACACGCATAGGTCATCTTAAAGGTTTCAATGAGATCTTAAACTTTCATGTTAAGTTCAAAGTCCGGTTCGGACTCTTAATTGGCCATTTTTATAAAAATATGAGACTGCTCCTGTTACTCAGGATTTCAGTCCCAGTTTTGAACTCTAGTTAAATATTGCTCGAAAAACCTACATTAGTGTCATTTTTGGCCAAAGGCTATTTGACACAAAAACAACCGTAACAAAATTTTCTAAAACTTTTGTGTTTTATCAAATCCCAAAATCAGACCATAACATGTCCAACATGACCAAACCCGTGGCCTAAAAACTAGGACAGGTTGGTTCCCAGCCAACCCTAAAACATCCATTCACATATCTATTTACAAAATCTTAAAACTCAAGCACACAACCATAAAAATACATAACCAAGATGCTAAGGGCACAAAATAAAGATTATTATAACCTATTACTCAAATAAATATACATAAATTTCTTGATATCAAACTTAAATGAAACTAACCACAAAAAAGGGTTTCCGGTGTTTTACCTCAATGTGCTTGATCTAGCACAATCTGAACCAAGGCGGGGTGAGTGACCACAATCTATGTGGTCCTAGATGAACAAAGGGGGTCGACCTTTGACTATAAGAAATATAAAATTTTCTTTTATCATCAAGCCAAAAGAAACCAACAAAACCCCAAAGATCGGTTCTAGGACCTTACCGAAAACAACCTTGAAATGGCTTGAAGTAATGGCTCCAACATTAGATAGGTTGTGGCTGATTTTTGGGTGTAGATTTGGTGTGTTTTTGGCTGAGTTTTGGGGCTGTCTTTTGACTAAAAAGGGGTCAAATTTTTTGAAGAGAAAGGGAGAGAAAAGTTGTTTCTTTGGGTGAGCAAAATAAGAAAATGGCACCCTAGGCCAAGCACATCCTTATATAGGCAAAACTAAGCAAGATTAATCAACCCAAAACCCACTTAATTAAACCAAAACTTAGCTAAATTGGGGAACAAATTTCTTGCCATCTGCCCACACAAAAACTGAAGGTGGGCTGCACACAAAAGGAAGCCAAATTTCCTTAAATGCTAGGCAATGTCACTCATCAACTATTTCATTTTTTATTCAATGTGTCATAAGCCTAGGCATTATTTTAATGGCAACTTTTGGGCTACTTTGCAACTGATTTTTGTTGCTTTTTCAGCTGCAATACATAGATTCCTAAGGGGAAAATTCATATGCAAAAACTTCTCTTTGCAGTCTAATTTCCTCCGATAGTGTTTGGTCCTTTTTTGACGGTATTCTAGATTTTCATCAAAATTGAATTTTCTTGATCCGATTCTTATATTGATTATTCCTGGTCGAGTTGTAGTGGATATCAGCCCATTCTGAGTCTATTTACTATTTATTTTTTGTACTGTGGTTGTGACTATACTGTGTTGACATTGCGCACGCATAACGAGGCTGTTCCGTGTGAAATTGCAAATACAGTCTATCCTGACTAATTTTGTAATGATCCCCATATTCATGGAACCTGCATGCCATGTAATATGTAATTAAGGAATGTAATTGGAATAATTTGATGCCTTTTAGTGCACATTTGAATAACACGGTCAGGTACACGGCCGTGTAAGTGGCTGTGTACCGTTCGGACTTTGTACGTGTGAGAGACCGTGTAAGTGTAAGTGGCTATGTAAGTGTAACGGTCAAGTACACGATCGTGTAAGTAATTGTGTACTGCTCAGATGATAGAACGTGTGAGAGGCCGTGTTCTATGGACTGGGCGTGTTGAGCAATCTCAACTGGTACACGCCCGTGTCTGGAGTACACACACCCATATATGAGCCGTGTTGAAGGACGTGTATTGAGCGGAGCCGCTGTAATGACTCTCATGATTCATGAAACCTAATTATTATGTAATGAGTAATTAAGTTAATAAATACAGTATATCTTCCAATTGAGTGAATTACACGAGCACAGTGACGTTTAAATACTATTCATGCAGTGAAAGAGATAACTGATAGTGAAATCTGTCCACCTTACTATGTGTATGTACGTATAACACACACAGTATCAAGAAATAGGTCCAGACGACCATTTCTTGACACAGAACTGGTGAGCAAGTCATCAGTATGCTCGGACCGGTCATCCGAGCACAATAGTGATAATTACCCTAATAGAGGTACAGTATCAAGAAAAATCGTCGAGATGACCTCTTCTCACCTAGAAACTGACAAAACTGGAGTCAAAATGCTCAGACTAGTCAGTTAAACAGAAAACAGTGAATAGTGAATAGTAGATATGCAGTGTCAGGTTAATGGTCAAGACGGCCTTAATTTAACATAAAACTGATATATTAACAGTCAGTAGACTCAATTTGATCAATTGAGCATAAAACATAAAATTTTGTTTGAGAGATGCGCAGTATCAGGAAGGGGGTCAAGACGACCTTTTCTTAGCCCAAAATTGATATATTTAAACTCAAAACGCTCAAATTAGTCATTTGAGTGCAAAACACGTTTTTTTAGGTGGGGTTACACAGATCCCAAAAACTGGCCCAAACCACCTCAGATGGACGTAAAACTGATAAATTTAAAATCAGCATGTCCAAATTAGTCAGGAGAGACTGTGTTTGAAATTTCACGCGAAAACGCCTCGTTATGCATGCTCACAGATAACACAGTATAGACACAGCCATAGTATAGGAAATGAACAGTAAAATAGATACAGAATGGGCTCATAGGTATTACAACCCAACCATGAATTATCAGTATAAATATCGGATTCAGAAAATCCAATTTTGATCGAAATCTAGGACATTGCCGAAAAAGGGTCGGATACCAAAAGGAGGAAATTAGACTGTGAAGAGAAGACAACACAGATAAGTTTTCCTCCATAAAAAACCATGAGAAGCAGCAGAAATGTAGCCAAAAAAGCAGCCCAAAAGTTGCCTTAAAATATTGATATAGGCTTATGACACATTGGATTAAAAATTGCAATGGTACATGACTAGCATCATAGAATTTCTTCCATGCATTTATTGCCAAATTGGTTCTTTTTCCCCCCATGGAGCCACACAAATTTCCCAGCCAAAATGCAGAAAAGATTGCCCCAAATATGGTCAATGAGGGCTTGGTTAAGTGTGAATAAAATATGCAAAAGTAGGGGGTAAATCACTATTGCTTTTCATACAAATTAATGCAACTTTTATGCTAGCATTAATTTCTTCTCTTGGCCCCAAATTACAGTAGTAGCCCATGTTTTTTTAGGGTAGCTAGTAGCCAAAATTTGTCCCCCCTTAAACTTAGTTATTGGCTTAATTAAGTGGACTTAAGGTTGATTAAGTTTGCTTAGGTTTTGCCTATATAAAGATGTGCTTGGCCTAGGGTTTCATTTTCTTCTTTTTGCTCCCAAAAACCAAGCCTTTTCTCTCCCTTTTTGGTTCAAAAAATCCGACCCTTCTAGCCTTAAAAACTGACCATTCTCAACCAAGAAACCCAGCCAAAGTCAGCCAAAAACTTACCAAAAAAACCAGCCTCACGTTAGTTGTGTTGGAGACATTTTTCAAGAGCATTTCAAGGTTGTTTTTCGATAAGGTTCTAGAACCAATCTTTATGGTTTTGATGATTTTTCATTAGCATGATGATAAAAAAGAATTTTTCTGTTATTTTCTTGCACAAGCCAACCCCATTTCCCCTTGGTCCACATGGTAATTTTGGGTCACCCAAGCCTTGATTCGGATTGTGCTTGGTTCATAGCACATAAGGTAAAAACCAAAACCCTTTTTGCTGTTTAGCTCTTTTTAAGTTTGGATCAAGGAAATTATGTCTATTTATTTGTGCAATGGGTTGTAATAAGTTTATTTTGAGCCCTTAGCATTTTATTTTTAAGTTTATGTGGTTGTGTAATTGTAGTTTAAGATTTTGTGACGGATGTGTGAATGGACGTTTTTATGGTTGGCTGGAAACCAACCTGTCTTCAGTTTTTAGGCCACAGGTTTGGCCATTTTTTATCACCTTATGGTCTCATTTTAGGATTTGTAAAACTTAAATTTTAAGAAATTTTGTTACGGTCATTTTTGCATCAAATAACTTTTAGCCAAAAATGACTCTAAGATAGGTTTTTCGAGCAGTTTTTAATCGGTGTTCAAAACTGGGACCAAAATCTTGAGCAACAGGAACATTCTTGGGTTTTGTTAAAAATGACCAACTTAGATTCCGAACTGAATCTTGGACTCAACACGAAAGTTTTAAATCTCATCGAAACTTAAAGAAACCTATGTGAGTTTTAAAAGTTTGATTGTTTCAGGCCTCAAACAGAGCCGTTTTAAAACAAGCATAAAACTAGAATTTTTCCTAAAACTGGACATAAGTTTAGCCATGGGTTTGGTGAGTTTAGGACCCATTAGAATTTGATTTGAGCTCTGAGATGAACAAATGAGTTGTTCATCTTATTGAGGATTAAAAGTTTTATGTTCGCCAAATTTACAAATTAAATCATTTCAAATAAGTTTTAAAACAGTTTTGGTAAATGGTTCAAGAACCACTTTTAAAAACAAACACCAAAATGTGTTCTTCCCCTTTTAAAATGAAAATATGGTTTTGATAAAACGTCCCCACCTTCCAACAGGGAAATATGGAGACGGTTTCAAAGAACATAAATTTTCCCAAAAACTTTTTATAAGACTTCTAAAATAATTTTCAAAATAAATAAAACAGTAGAGGTAGCTTGGTAGGCTACCATACTGAATAAGCAAAGTAACCCGGTAGGCTACCTAGTCAACAATGCGTGAGGCAACCGGTCAGTTGACTAGTTAGTTAACCAGTCAAGGACCAAGTTTGAACGATATAGTGAGGAACGATGATTAATTTGTCGAATAGACAAGTTAATCAAGCACGATTGAAATTAGATACCAAATTCTCAAAGTAAAGCAGTTAGGTACCGATGGGCACCGGTACCATACAACAATACAATTTATAGTCACTAATCATAGTAGTGACCTAAGAGTGACGTTAATTAATTTATTGGGTAAATAAATTAATTAACAATGATTAGAGAACCAAAGCTCTCTGAAAAGAGAGCAAGTTAGTACCGACGGTAATCGTTAACGTACGTTAATAGCTGCTTTAGTCACTAACGGTCTTAGTGACTCAGCGATGAGTATTGATGGAATACGTTAGGATGATAGGTAGATACCTGTAATTTAACAGAAGCACGAGTACAAGTTTTGCCTACAAACCAGGTAAGTACAACTCCACCTACAACGTGAGCAAAAATGAGTTTAAATTGTTGTTTTTACACTATGTTATGTATGCAAACCATGCACAGTTGTTGCATAGCACATTATAAGAGCATAGAGTTTTATAATCATGTAGATTAATGAAAGCATAAGTTAGATACCATTACATTCCTATCGCGTAAGATTAAAGGATAGCCTAGTAGAGCTCATGGCATGAGGATATCAGATATAATTCAACAATTGAGAAATTGTTAAGTGTGTCGTACCAGCCTCTCAAGCTAGAAGAGGTTTTTCAGTTAAGTATGATAAGCCTAAGCTAAGGCTCAGAATACATAACGAGCCCAAGTCAAGACTCATAAAGAAAGAATAGTCTCGGTGAATCCATGGATCCGTGCCTATTCGATACTAACACACATGCCCTTAGCTAGACATAGGAAAAATAATGAGTATTGAAGCATAAAATGAGCATAATCGGTTCATGCATTATTCACGATATGCCTTAGTTATAGTTTAGTATGCTTCTAGCTATAGTAGATATGCATTTAGTACATGATGTTTTAGTTCTGCATTCAGTGATATGTGATGCTCTGGTATTTAGAATGTTTTAGTGTGTGGTACATGTTGATACATGATATGCTTATATGTTTTAAGTATGTGCTATGATTTAAACATGTTTTGTGGATGACATGTTGTACTTACTAGGCATAAAGCTCACAGTATGTGTTCATACTGTAAGTAAGCGACCGATGGCTTAGACCACATTGGACAGTGACGGCGGCAGAGGCAGATGTGAAGGTGAGATTATGGATACCACCACAAGTTTTGACTTTCACACAGTATTAAGCAAACATTATATTTTGAGTAGTAATCAGTTAAGCAATTTCATAAGTATGTATGTAAGATTGAACTTCAGTTGTTTAAACCTTTATATTTGTAAAGTATATATACGCATGTGAATAGTAGAATGTACGTATGTATAAAAAAAATACCCCTAAAATTATAGTGTTAAGTAAGTAAGTTGAGTATCAATTTTCAAACTAGATAAGTTAAGCAACTATTCTTTAAGTAAGCAGTAATAGTTTTCAAGTAAGTTTAAGTATCAGTAGTAGTTTTAAGTGATGGTCCAGGCCACTCAGGGCATGGGTTGTCATAAATTTGAATGTGCTGATTTCAAATTTATCAGTTATATGTCCATCTGAGGTTGTCTGGAACCAGTTTTTGAGATCTATATGATCCCATCTCATAAAACATGTTTTACGCTCACTGGACTAATTTGAGTGTACTGAGTCTAAATATATCAGTTTCAGACTGAAAAAAGGTCATCTTGACCCCTTTCCTGATACTGCGTATCTCTCAAACAAAATTTGACGTTTTATGCTCAATTGACTAAAATGATCCTGCTGACTATAAATATATTAGTTTTGTGTCAAATTAAGGCCGTCTTGGCATTAATCTAACACTGCATATCTACTATTCACTGCTTTCTATTTAACTGACCAGTCTAAGCGTTCTGAGTCTGACTTTGTCAGTCTCTGGGTGAGAAGAGATCATCTGGACCACTTTTCTCAATACTGTACATCTAACAGGGTAATTATTGCTACTGTGCACAGATAACTAGTCTGAGCATACTGATGACTAGCTCATAAGTTCTATGTCAAGAAATAGTTGTCTAAACTGGTTTCTTGATACAGAGTATCTCATATGTATATACACATAGCAGGATGGACCGATTTCACTGTCTGTTGCCCCTTTCACTACATGAATAGTAATTAAACGTTAATGTACCCGTTTAATTCATTCAACTAGAAAAATATACTGTATTTATCAACTTAATTACTTATTACATAGTAATTACGTTTCATGAACATGGGGGTCATTACAGATCCATTAGAGGCAGAGGAGTGGCTTTCTTCTCTACAAATGATCCTTGAATTCATGAACTTGACTGACCAAGAAAAGATTTTGTGCACTTCTTTTGTGCTAAAGAAGGATGCCCATTTTTGGTGGGACACAGTTCGCATGAGAAGGGACGTGACCACTATGACCTGGGATGAATTTCTGGGGGAATTCAACTAGAAGTATTATGATCCAGCTGCCTTACGTTCCCAACAAAAAGAATTTGCTAAATTGAAACAAGGGAACCAGTCGGTGAGTGAAATATGCAGAAGATTTGATCAGTTGTCTCGATTATGTCCATATGTGGTACCGACTGAGAGAGAAAAGATTCAGAAGATGATTGGCATGTTTAGACCCGAAATATCTACATTTGTAGACAGTGGACCAGTACCACCAACCTCTATGGTTGATTGTGTAAGTTGAGCATTAAGGGCTAAATATTATTTAACCAGACAGAGGGAAGAAAGAGAGAAAGTCTGGGAGGCAAAGAAGAAAGAAAAGATCCTTGCCAAGTCAGCACAGGCAGGGATGCAGATTGGTCAAGGCAGTAAGACCAGTCAGAACGACCCAAGCAGTCCAACAATCAAGGCCCCCAACAGTAGCAGAATAAAAGGAAGGGCAATTTTCCTGGAAACAGAAGCTAAGATAGTCGCAATCAATAACAGAAGACGAGTCAAAGCACAGAGCCAAGTTTTCCCACGTGTGTCACGTGTGGCAAAAGGCACCCAGGCCAGTGCTGATTTGGCACAAGCACATACTACCAGTGCGAACGAGAAGGACATTTTGCTAAAAATTGTCCGATGAACCATCAGAATGCCTGAGGATCAATGCCATAATGCCAACAGTATCCTTCACGTCCACAACTGCCTCAAGCTCACGCATTACAAGGGAGAATTGAAGGGTCCCTAATAGTACCTCCAACAGGTCCAGAACATCAAGAGTATATACCCCAGATTGATGCTCAGGTAATGGCCTATACCAAAGAGGATACAGAAGTGGGGACATTTAATGTGGTTACAGGTCAACTTTCTGTATTTAACCACTTGGCATGTGTCCTTTTTTATTCAGGAGCCATACATTCCTTTGTATCCTATGACTTTGCTGACAAGTTAGGATATGCTAAGGACAATATGGGAAGAACATTTAGGACAGCTTTACCTTCGGGAGAAGTATTACTGTCAAATTACTGGTTACATCATGTGCCAGTAATTGTGGCAAATAGGGAGTTGTATGTCAATTTGATTGTAATGAAGATCGTCGACTATGATGTGATCCTAGGAATGGATTTCCTAGGAAAATGCCAGGCCATAATCGACTGTCAAAAGTAGAAAATAGTCTTTCGACCAGAATCGACTGTTGAAAGTAGAAAATAGTCTTTCAACCAGACGAGAAGGAGAGTTTCGAATATGTCGACTCATCCCATCAACCGAGAAAGATGCTAATCAGTGTAATGAAAGCAAAGAAGTTGATAGCTAGTGGCTGTATGGGATACCTGACATACGTGGCAGAGGTAATAGAGGAAAATAAATTACAATCGGAAGATGTTTCCATTGTCAACGAATTCCTCGATGTATTTCTAGAGGAATTACTGGGATTGCCTCCAGAAAGGGAAATCTCATTTGAGATCGATATTATGCCAAGGACTGCCCTAATATCTAAGGCACCGTATCGTATGGCACTAGTGGAATTAAAAGAACTACGTATGCAATTAAAAGAGTTGTTGGACAAGGGATTTATTCGACCAAGTTACTCTCCATGGGGAGCTGCAGTTCTATTCGTTAAGAAGAAGGATGGAATTCTCCGGATGTGCATTAATTATAGAGAGTTGAACAAGGTTACCATCAAGAATAGGTATCCATTACCTAGGATTAATAACCTATTTGACCAACTTAAAGGTGCGGCGGTATTCTCGAAAATCAACTTGCATTCGGGATGCCATCAACTGAGAATCAGGGAGAGCAACATTCCTAAGATGGTGTTTAGAACCCGTTACAGTCACTATGAAATTTTAGTGATGCCGTTCAGACTGACCAATACTCCAGTCGCATTTATGATCTGATGAACAGAGTCTTTAAGAAATTTCTTAATAAGTTTGTCATCGTGTTTATCAATGACATACTTATATATTCAAAGACTCATGAAGAGCACAAGGAGCATCTGAGAATTGTTCTTCACACCATGAGAAAGCATTAATTGTATGCGAAATTCTCTAAGTGTGAGTTCTGGTTTGATAAGGTGCATTTTCTTAGACATGTGGTGTTAAAGGAAGGAATCTCTATAGATCCTGCCAAGGTGGAAGCGATTAATGAATGGCCTATCCCTAAGAGCGTGACTGAGATACGGATCTTCTTACGATTAGCCGACTATTACAGAAGATTTGTAGAGGGATTCGCATGACTAGCCGCACCTCTCACTGCTCTCACACGTAAAGAAAGGAAATACGAGTGGACAGGAGAGTGTGAAAGGAGTTTCAAGAATTGAAGAGACGACTGACTAGTGTGCTAATCCTTACATTACCTACCCAAGGAGAAAAATTTACAATCTACAATATTGCTTCAAAGGTAGGATTAGGAGCTGTACTAATGTAGAATGACAAGGTAATTGCTTATGCGTCGTGCCAGCTAAAAGATCATGAGAGGAACTATCCTATGCATGACCTAGAACTTGTTGCAGTAGTGTTCGCACTCAAAATCTGGTGACACTTTATATGGAGCTCAGTGTCAGATTTTCATTGACCATCCAAGTTTGAAATACTTCTTCACGCAGAAGGAGTTAAACATGCAACAGATAAGATAGTTAGAGCTAGTGAAGGACTATGATTGTGAAATCCTTTACCATCCTGGAAAGGTGAACCGAGTAGCAGATGCTCTAAGCAGAAAATCAACTACTCCCCAACGGTTGCCAATAGAGGAGCTACCAACATCATTGCAGCAAGAAATTAACTCCCTCATATTGGAGTTAATATCTAGGAAATTATCAGTATTATGATTAGAGTCCTCTCTATTTGAAGACATTAAAGAAGCCTAGAAGCTAAATTCAAGTGCAATAAAGCTCCTAGAATAAGTTTCTGATGGCAAGAAGTCAAATGTAAGCATTTCCAGTGATGGAATGCTTCTATATCAAGGGAGAATCTATGTCCCGTCCAATGACTAGCTTAGGAGACGAATCATAGCAGAAGCTCATGAAACACCGTATTCAGTTCATCTTGGAGCTAGCAAAATGTATCAGGGCCTCAAGATATAGTTTTGGTAGAAAGGGATGAAAAATGATATTGTAGAATTCGTGAGTAGATGCCTAACTTGTCAAAGAGTCAAGGCTAAGCATATACATACCAAAGGAAAATTAGAACCTCTGGAAATTTCATTGTGAAAATAGGAACACATTACCATAGATTTCGTGGTAGGGCTTCCTAAGACCCGAGAAAGGTATGATGCTATCTGGGTGATAGTAGATAGATTGACAAAGACGGCATGATTCATAGCCATTAAAACAACCTTCACATTGGAGAAACTGGCACACCTGTATGTGACCAATATTATTCAGTTTCATGGAGTTCCAAAGTTCATTATCTCTGATCGAGATACAAGGTTCACTTCAGCATTTTGGAAGTACGTACAAGAAGCCATGGGGATAGAGTTATGCCTTAGCATGGCTTTTCATCCTTAGACGGATGGACAGTCAGAGCGAACCATCCAGATGTTGGAATACATGCTCAGAGCCTGTGTTATGGATTTTCTGGGAGTTTGGAATGAGAAGCTACCACTGATAGAATTTTCATGCAATAATAGTTATCAAGCTTCCATAGGAATGGCAGCGTATGAGGCTCTATATGGACAGAAGTGTAGATCGCCTCTTCACTGGTATGATCTACAAGAAAAGCAGCTGATTTTATACAGGAAACTTTAGATGCAATTGCAAAGATTCAAAGAAGGATGAAAATTGCCCAAAGCTGATAGAAAAGTTATGTAGATAAGCAATGAAGATTCTTGGAATTCAATGAAGGGGACTTTGTATTCCTTAAGGAATCACCAATGAAGGGTGTAATGCATTTCGATAAAAAGGGAAAACTGAGTCCAAGATATATTGGGCCATTCAAGATAATCGAACGCATCGGGAAGGTAGCCTACAAGTTGGCACTACCCCAGATTGGTCGATAGTACAGAATGTCTTCCATGTATCGATGTTGACAAAGTACGTACTTGACCCATCGCATGTGTTGAAGTATGAATAAATACAAATCCAAGAAGATTTAACTTACAAAGAACAACCAGTACGAATTCTAGCACGCAAAGAGAAAGTGTTGAGGAATAAGACCATCCCACTAGTCAAGGTTTTATGGAGAAATAATAGGATTGAAGAGGGTACGTGGGAACGTAAAGATGAAATGAAAACTTCATACCCCCACTTATTCTAATTTTTGAGGACGAAAATTTTATAAGGAAGGGTGAATGTGACATTCGAGGAATTTTATCGTTCTCAAAAAATATGTACAATATATGTATACAATGAATTTTGTATATTAAATTGTAAAATGTATGATTTAATAATATTTAGAATACAATGAAATGTTTTGACAATATCAAAGAAAGTATATTTGGGAATAGAAATTTTACCGAACCGAAATTAGACCAATGATGCCCTTTTTGGTACCGAAAACCCTAGAAATATACTGTGAGTCACTAAAAGACGAAATACTTATGACATGAATTTTTAGTCAAACCGGAGTGAACTAAGGAAAACCGATCGTGCGGACAGCCTTAGAAACTCGTCTAGTGATTTCGGTGCAATATTGTTCAGTTTGACTTTTAGTCAAAGTGTTAGGAAATGCCCTAAGCATTAGAGACATTTTGATGTATTTATTTTGAACTGGATAATAAAATTATATATAGAGGTTATTCATTACATTACTATCTGTCCTCATTTTATTTATATGTTAAAGTAAATGTAAGCAAATATGGCTCCCTGACTGTTTGTGTTAAACTATTAGAACGTTGCATGCAATAGACTTTTGTATGTGAGAAGACAATGTTCTAAAGTTAGCGGTCTAAACTATGGTCTGTAGTCTATGGGGTTAGACCGAGCATCTAACTCATGTTAATACTATTATGTTGTCTAAAGCCTTGGAGGGGACGGTTTGTCTTGACTTTCTGGAGCTAGACTCCCAAGTAGAGACATAGATATGTTGCTTGGTGGTGACATATTAGACTGGGACTAAACCGTGATTGATCTACGAAGTCCGCTTTGAGTGGATCGATCTGCTTTTGATGTTCATTACGCAGTAACCTTAATCCTGAGTAAAAAGACAGCTTCATGTATATGACTTGTGTACTTTGATGTTCCAATGGCTAAAGCGTCTCAGAGGTAGTAAGCTTATAGACCGGTTCGTTGGGTGCATGACTTGTATATGATGAAGGGTTCATTTACAGATATCGGAATCATAGCTCTAATGAGGAGTTAAGGGTATCCTCTTAAAGACATTATATTGAATGTGAAAATGGACAAGGCCTTGGGTTGTCTGCTAGGCGGATGACTTCTTATTCATATATGGTGAATAATCATTTTCTTTATTCGGTAGTATAATGGAACTTTAAGATAGCCTGATCAGTAGGATTAAACGGACTTTGGCCTAAGGCTAATCATGGATATCATATAAGGGTTCTGCATACATGACAAGGTCATTGGACGATAGCTTGTCACAGGCTTACGTAATACGGTATATAATTGGGAGTTCAGTTTCAGGTTTATAGTGCTGTGACTCTGAAATTAGTGATCATATGATTGAGTTGTTCAATAAAAGATGATGGTCATATGGATTTGCGGGAGCCCGATTATATATGTCCAATCAGTCCCTCTACTAGCTCCACATAATTCCTTAACGTTTGGCAAATTGATTTGTGTATGCTATTGGCTAGTTTATTATGCATGGATGGTGATGACATAGGATTAGGATGGTAGACAAGATTCTCTCCGGTTGGATTCAGATTTTGTTTTGGATAATAGAGTACACAATTATTCGAACTCGAAATAAAGTTGCCATGATTTGATTTGAGATTGGATTGGAGTTGTAGAAAATTATCCATGAGAACAAGAATTTGAAACACAACTGTTTTGTGGATTTGAAATTTGAATTTTGAAATTTGAATTTTGAATTTTTGAATTTGAAATTCGAATTTGAAATTTGAATTTGAAATTTAAATTTGAAATTTGAAATTTGAATTTGAAAGTCGAATTTGAAATTTGAAATTCAAATTTTGAATCACAACCCAAGTAGGATTCGAATTTGTTGTGGAAAATCCACAAGGAATGAAATTCGAATTTGAGTTTGATATGGAGAGGATAATCTTGTTAGAATCCTACTTGAATTTTGAATCCAAATCCTAACTAATGATGGGCGAAATTTTGAGGATTATCCTCAATGGATTTTCGGTTTTTGTGGATATGGTTCAAGGAAAAAATTCAAGTTTCAATCCCAGTTGAATTTGGATTCTCTCCTCCCAAAAAAGTGGCTGAAATTTGGAATATATCTCCTTGGGAAAATTCAGTTTTTTTGGATAAGGATGAGATAAGATTCAAGCTTGAAAATCCTACTGAAATTTTGATTCTCCCTTATCCTAAAAGTGGCCGAAATTTTGAGGAGACTTTCTCCTTGGAATTTTCGGATTTTTTGGTTGAAAAAGGGAGATAAAATTCTAGTTAAAATCTTGTTTAGATTTGGATTGGATTTATGCTAAAGTGGCCGAATTTTATTGTTGGGATTTCCCCTTTGAAAATTCAGATTTTGTGCTTGTGGATAAGGGAGAATATCTTTTCCTAATCCAATTCGAATTCAGAGAATCACCTCATGCAGGTCTATAAATAGAGGTCCTGCCACTCCAGTTCTCTCAGACCACAGACTCTCAGGTGAGCAGGCTTATTGTTGCACAGCCCACTGTGACAATAAGTTCTTTAGAGATCTGGGTGGTCGGAAGAAGACTAGCAGTGTTAGCATACCGATCGAGGTTCAGAGTGCCCACACACTCAGCCATTCGGGAATTGGAGAATAGTAGAGAAGGCTAGTTGGTTGGAGCCCTCCGGTCATTCTCCTCCTGCAAGATTGGCGTCCTTGAGGTATGAGTTTTAATTGTTGTTGGTTTATTGTATATGGCATCATGAGATATTTAACGATCAAAATATTTTTATTGTTTCGCTGCGCCACTCTGATACATTTTTACCGATTTATTATCCTACACAAAGTTTGACCAAGACATATATATGGAGTCAATGTTTGAGTGTGTGACACTCAATGGAAGCGAGGATACATCATGATCCAAGGGCTAGGGTTTAATGACATTTTGATCTAATGGCTAGGATGCAAAGTCAACACAAAAAGTCAAGGAAAGCTTAGAACATTTTCAAGAAAATTCTAGGGCTTGCAATGTGGCAGATTTCCATGGGAAATTTAGAAAAAAAAATCAGCCAAGGTTTTCTTTCCTTGCAAAACAGCCCCTAAATGTTGTAAAAATTACTTAAAAAGCTTGAAAAAAGGTCCCTAAAAAAATTTGCTCTTTGGTCCCTCTTTGTTGGCTATTTTATATATGGTTTTCAACCACGAAAACCAGAAAAAAAAAATTTTTGTTCTCAGCCATTCCATTACAACCGTGGGTTCCCTCCATTGTCAAGCTCACTTTCTTCAAGAATTTTTCCACTAAAATTGTGTAGAAACCATTACTATCATCAAGTGATCAACAAGCAAGGTAAACCCTCATTTTTGCAAGTTCTTCTTCTTCTTTTTCATGTTGAAAAACCAAGGGCTGTAGGATGGATTTTGAGGTGAAATTTTGATGGTTGTTTTGTTGGTTTTGTCATGGAAAAACAAGGTTAGCAAGTGACGAAATAAAGCAATGAACTAAACTTCAAAAACATAAAATTTTCATGTTGGTTTCTCACCAAAAACCATGGGCTGCCAACCTGTTTTGTGTTGGATTTTAAGTGCAGATTTTGGTTGGTTTTTAATGTTAAATGTCATGTTGTAATGAGAGAAAAGCAATGAAAGGATTAGCATTAAGAAACACCAAACTTTGTGCATGGTTTCTTAAGGAAAAATCGTGTAATAAAGGGGGGATTTCAAGATTGTTATTTGGTTAAATGTTGCTTTGGAAAGTAAGTGGTATGATTTAGATTTTAAAGCATGAAATATAATTGAAAAACACCACATTTGTGTTTGTTTTTCAATGGCAAAACCATGGGGAATTTGACATGAAACTTGAGTTGTGTTTATTGGTTTTTGCCTCTAAATGTGGTATTAACACATGATGGAAATCAAGAAGAGAAATGTAATTGGAAAAAGAAAATTAAATTTTGGTACTTGTTTAGTAACAATATCGTGGTTAGGGTTTTGATGGAAAATGGAAAATTTTGCAAGGAAATGTGGATGTGTAATGTAAATAAAACCTAGGGTAAGAATAGGTAAAAAATGAACTAAAACATCATTAAAAATGACTGAGGTTATAAATGTGTTTTTACATAAAAAGTTTGGATTTTACGTAAAAAAATAGGTCACTGGTTTAGTAATTGGTAGGTACCAAGGGTTTTGAGGTGTTACCGAAATGCCATGAACCTAAAAAATTAAGCAAAAACACTGTCGAAATTTTATGGCCAGCCAAAGGGCATTTAGGAAATGTGGGGTGAATTAGGGTCAGGATTTGGAAACCTGAGCTCCTCGGTGACCTAGTGTGATAACCAGGAATTTTAGATTCCCGGAGTAGGTTAAAATTATATGTATATAGCAATTTTAATGAATAAAATATGAAAAAGTTATGTTTTAATACCGTTGTGAATCCGTGGCATTGTTGGTGTGAAAAAAATGGTTTGGAAAATGATGTTTTGGTTTAGTGTTTATGTTCATTGGGTTATATAATGAATAAAGCATAAATTAGAATCAAGAAACAAGAAAATTTTGATGTATTTTCATGCTAAAATCCGTGGATAAAGCTAGGGTTGAAATGAAAATTTGGTTAGGTTTTGATGTTGTTTTACACATTAGAAAACCTAAGAGTAATATGTGCTATTGGAAAATTATTTGGTGATGATTAACATGTTAAACCAAGGCTAGTTTAGGAAATATTGTTGTTGTTTGTTGATTGTTAAATATTGATTAATGTGAAAAATTTTTATACAAAGTTTGGTAGCTTTGTATAAAATAGGCTTCTGGTATAGTACGTGGCAGGTACAAAGGCTCTAAGGCGTACCTAACACTGAGAAACCTAAAAATACAAGCGGAAATGCTATCGAAATTTTTAAAACGGCATAAGGGCATTTCAGGGAGGGGTAAAAATATTGAACTCGGGAAGGAAACCGGTACCCCTCGGTGGATTAGGATTGAAAATGGAAAACCAACCCAAAAGGAATAGTAAACCAACCCTTAATGTCTAAAATGCCTAAAACAAGAAAAAAATTTCATGTTAGGGGTATTTTAGGAAACAAGGAAAAAAATATTAGATTGAGATAGGAAACCCGAACCTTTCGAGGACTGAGGGTCAGGGACGGGATAAAAAGTGTTTCAAGAGTAGTGAAAATGCCATTTGAGACTCCGAAATGCTCGAAAAATGAGAAACGACCATAGGTGATAGATGAATAGTAATCGAGGGTCGGGAAAAATGAAATTGAGATTTTATAGCAAATTAAGCTGTAAAATGATACAAAAGCCTATGAAATATTATTTTAAAATATTTGGGCTTAGAAAATTTGAGAAAAATGATAGAAAGAAATAATTAGGGTCCCGAGACCCGTTAGGGGCAAAATGGTCATTTTGACCAAAAATTTCCAAAAGGCTCGGAAAGGACCCTAAAGGACCTAGAATGATTTAAATGAAATTCTAGGACCCAAAATAGAGATTTTAGAGTTAAAAATCTAAAAATTTTGAAGAACACGAGCGTGTAGAAGAATACTGTGATAACCAGGAAATTTAGATTCTCGGAGTAGGTTAAAATTGTATGTATATAACAATTTTAATGAATAAAATATGAAAAAATTGTGTTTTAATACTGTTATGAATAGTGTAAAAATGTTTTGGCAGTGTTAAAGTGTGTGAGTTCGGGGATGGAAAATCTTACCGGACATAATTAGGTGAAATGGTTAGAAATCAGAACCAAAAACCTTAGAAAATGCATTAAGATGCACGAAAATGATAGAAATTTATGGTAGAGAATTTTGATCAAAAGGAAGCAAAATAAGACAAACCAATCGCACCAGAGGCGCCTAGAACCCACCTATGCAATTTCGGTGAAGTTCTGTTCGGATCGGATTACAGTCAAAAATTGATCACGAATTAATTAGTGAATTAATATGAATAGTAGGATGACATCACCATGATTATGTCATAAACCAAGATTATTTTCCTTAATTAAGAAAGTAATTTTGAAAGATGTATGGTTTAGATTAGGTTACTTTATGATCAATGGCCAAGGTTATGCCAAAAAGCCATTGAAAAATTTTTAAAAAAGATTTGGAAAAGGCCATTCGGCCACTTGGAAAGGAAGAAGAAAAAAATTTGATTTTTGCCTCAAAATCCTTACTTTTTAGTCCTTGAACAATTAGAAAATTGTTGGGAAAAAATTGCAAAAAAGCCCTTGACTTTTGCCTATAAATAGGCATCAAAATTCATTCAAAAAAATGAAAAAAAAATCAGCCAAACTCTTGCCCTTTTTCTTTAGCCAAAACCGTGGCCTTCTCCCCCTTTGAAAACAAAAATTTTGTTTTCCATTTCACACTAAACTTAGCTTGCATTGCATTTTCAACACCAAGTCATCAACTAGTTAAGGTAAACTTCAAAATTGAAGCTTTTATCTTTGATTTTCCTTAGAAAATCCGTGGGTATGAGAGTGTGAAAACAATGAAAAAATAATTATTATTTAGTTGATAATGTGATGATATTGTGATTAGTTTGGTGTTGTAGAAATTAAAGCATGAATTAGGGTTTAGAAACAAGCAAAAATTTTGCATGTTTCCCTTGAAAAACCGTGGCTTCAATGGTGTGAAAAATGCATGAGTTTTGATGTTTTGGTTTAGTGTTTATGTTCATTCAATTATGAGTTGAATTAAGCATGAATTGGAATAAGGAAACAAGAAAATTTTGATGTAATTTTCTTGCTAAAACCATGGGTATGAACACTAAGAAATGTAAAATTTTTAGTGTTGAAAAGTGTTGATAAAAACCCTAGGTAAGAAAATAAAATTTTCTATGTGCTTATGCATAAAAATCCGTGGCTATGCTAGGGTTAGAATGCATGTTTTGTTAGGTTTTTAATGTTGTTTTATACATTAGAAAAGCTAAGAATGATATGTTGTGATGAAAAATTATTTGGGTATGATTAACTAGTAAACCGAGGCTAGTTTGAAAGAAAAATATGGTTATCTGTGCTGGTCTCTGAATATCGAATCATGTGGAAAATTTTTATACAAAGTTTAGAAACTTTATATAAAATAGGCCTCTAGTACAGTACATGGCAGGTACAAAGGTTCTGAGGCGTACCTAACACCGGGAAACCTTAAAATATAAGCGGAAATGCTACCAAATTTTCTAAAATTGGCTTAAGGGCATTTCGGGAAACGAGGGGTGAAAATATTAGACCCGGGAAGGAAACCGAGACCCCTCGGGGGATTAAGGTTAAAAATGGAAAACCAACCCAAAAGGAATAGTAAACCGACCCTAAAAAGACTAAAATGCCTAAAACAGGAAAAAAATTCATGTTAGGGGTATTTTGGGAAACGAGGGAAAAATTTAGGTCGGGATAGGAAACCCAAGTTTCTCGAGGACCGAGGGCCGGGGACGGGATAAATAATGTTTAATGAGTAGTGAAAGGGCCATTTGAGACTCCGAACCGCTCGAAAAATAAAATAACAACCCTAGGTGACGGATGAATAGTAACCAAGGGCCGGGAAAAATGAAATAAAGATTTTGCAGCAATTTAAGCTGTAAAATGATACAGAAGCCTAGGGAATATTATTTTAAAATATTTGGGCTTAGAAAATTTGAAAAAAATGATAGAACGAAATAATTACGGTCCCAAGACCTGTTAGGGGCAAAATGGTCATTTTAACCAAAAATTTCCGAAACGCTCGGAAAGGACCCTAAAAGACCTAGAATAACTTTCGTAAAATTCTAAGACTCAAAATAAAGGTTTTAAAATTAAAAATCTAAAAATTTCAAAGAACACGGGGGTTTAGGAAAAAAAATACACGGCCGTGTACATAAAGAATTTTTCAACCCGAAAGGTACACGAGCTAGAACACGGGTGCGTTTCAGACCGTGTACCACAAACAAAATTTAAAGGTGTTGAATTTTTAAGTTAAATAAATGTATATTTAAAGTGATAATTAAAATAGGGTATTAACAGACAATATTATGTCTATAAGAACCCAAAATAGAGATAGAACTGCGGAGGAGTTATGGAAGTGGACACTAGCGCAGTATTGGTAAGTTCAAGCATTTCCGTGTCTGCAGCATGAAACACTGTGCTGATTTATTCTGTACTAGATGGTGTAGTACAGAATAACATAAAGTCTTATAGACATTTGGGGACTAGTTAGAATAACATATCCCAAATAATGAGAATAAATAAGACCTACGGGCAATGGAGGATAGTGATCTTAAGGTGATGATTAATATCACTAGGTCAAGACTATAAAATTGAAAGATGGTAATGAAACCATTAAGGTGTTCCGCCCCTCCAACATAGTGGGAGAGGTTTGTTTCGGACCCTATGGGGATATCAGGGCTGTGGAGGCCGATGGTCTAAGGTCGCTCCTTAGACCCTCTGTGACGCCTTAAATTTTATCTAAGGGTCAATATATAATTTAAATAAAATTAGTATGCCAAAAATTAATTAAAAATCCTTTTGGAAACCCTAGGTTGGTTTCCTAGTCAAATTCCGCTCAAAAAGTCAACAATTTGAACTTCAAAAACCCTAAAATATTCGGCCATCACTTGGGATTTTTAATTAAAATTTAAATCCCACAAATCCAAGGAGGATTCAAATTCAAATTTCATCCCTTAAATATAAAGAAGAAATTCGGCTATAAAGTGTAGGAAATAAATGAGATTTTTATTTGAATCAAAAGCTAGGTCAAAACTCAACCAAAATTCAAATTATTTTTTCCTTAAAAACTAAGGGATAATTTTTGGCCACCTAAAGGGAAATAAGAGAGAAAACCCTAGCCTCAAAACAGCACAAAAACTTTCCCTTTTGCCCCTTACAATTTTCAGCCAAACAAGGAAGAGAAAGGGAAAGAAAAACCTAGTATAAAAACCCCCTTTTAACTCTCATTCACCCTTCCTTTCACCCTCAAAAATTCGACCAGCTTTCCCCTCTCTCCTCTCTGAATTTTCTCTCCCAAAGCACACCCAAAACAGCAAACAAAACCTATCAAAAGGCAGCTCAAAGATTCAACAATTTTCGAGACAAAAACAAGGTGAGAAATCAAACTTTTTCCTTCCTTCTCCTTTTGGTTTTAAATCCGAATTTTTATATGGTTTTCTCCACTGTTTTCCCTACTATTTTGAAGACTCCAACACTCACACAAATTCAGCCAAAAAGGAGACCAAGCATCAAAAATATTACAGCACAAACAAGGTGTGAATCTCTCTCTCAACTCCTAAAAATTCTGCCTCTTTGTTTCCCTTTCAAAAACCCTATTATCACATGTGTAAATTTTATGATTTTTGCCTATTTGATTCTTGGGTTGTGTTAATCACATATAAATAAGGTCCTCCACAAAATTTCGTGATCATTGGATGAAAATTGAATTGGTTTGAGGATAATCGAAATTCGGACAAAGAAAAACAGAAATCTGGAAAATTACCATAGGAATAGTAAATTTGTGTCAGCCATAACTTGAGTTTTAAAAACTATTTTTGAGTGATTCTTGAGCCTAAAATTAAATTCCATATGTCCCCTAAATGCCTGCAAAATTTCAGAATGAAACTCATCCGTTTGCCTAGTCAAAATATTTTTCTAATATAGGCGGACAGAACTGCTAGGTTTTGAACCGAAACTGAAACCCAGATTTTTATGCCTGAAAACAACCCTCGGTTTTTGGCCTAGTTGAATGACCAAATGATGTCTAAAAAGTATAAAAATTATATGGAATTAAAGCTACGGATGTCTAGTTTAACATATTAAAAATTTAGAATTTTTGATATTAAAAATGAATTGATATTGATTTTACAATCAGCCTAGGTCAGTCTGCCTATGACCAAAAATATCCTAACTTAGAGTTTTTCACAAATTTTAAATCCCAAATGTTTATTAAATGTTTTAAAATCTTTTGTGGCACACTAAAATGATTGGATGATTATGTCTAGACCTAGACTAATCATATGTTGTGATTATAGGACTTATTTGACGTTCTTGCTGGATTTATGGATCACGTTATCGTAACACTTGTGCGATAATCGAGGTAGGACGTTCTAGCTTTTTCTGGGAGTAGTCAAGTGTTTTAAATTTCCCTGTTTTATCAATGGCATGTTGTTTTCAGTTTATGAAATTATTATATTATTTTTGATGAAATAAACGCATGCAACGTATTTGGTAATTAAGTGTGTATTTTAAAACGTGTTTTGATTTATGGCATAATATAACTTGGTAAATACCATCTTTTGAATAATCCGGTGAACATAATTGAGCCCTAATTCACGATCATTGTAAATGATGCGTGCGTCCCAAAGTTAACGCCATGGGGGAAGGTCCCTAAACCTGCGTAGGGCCGTTCGGCCTATTTAGACCGTAACGAGATGAACTAGGATAATTCAAATACGAGGCACGTATATTATAGCTACGACAAGTCCTCACTCATAATATGATGGTTTGTTTTAATGATTTATTATTTTAATATTGGGGCACGTATATTGCAGCTACGCTAAGTCCTCAGCAGAATAAAACTTGCATTAAAAATGTTTTTCACGAAATTGTTGATTTTTTTTTTTGTTATGATTATTATGTCATGTATTTTTTTTTAAATTGTTGAATATTTTTGGAAACGAATATTATGCCATATTTTTAAATGTTATCTGTTAACCCACCTTTGTTTCTGTCCTACTGAGCCAGCGCTCACGTCCCTTTTTCTTTGTGATTTCGAAATGACTACTTCCAAGTGCGGGAGGTAGCAGTTCCGAAAATTGTTGAGCTATTCCGTTACTACCGAAGATGATGCTATCCGTTTTCTCCATCTTCTTCTTTCTGTTTCTCGTTCTGATGTAATGAAACTTTAAGTTTGTACTTTATTTCACGTTATTCAAATTTCATGCTTGGGAATATTTTATGGTTGGTAATTTCTTTTGAAAACCGATTTTGTGTTTGACTTTCGCATTAAAAAGCATTTATTTTCTCCTTTATTTTATTTTGTGGTTATGATGTTACTTTATAATTAGGCTTAGCTAAATTATAATGTTGACCTGTTGTTTTTGTTTTAAATGTTTTCCTTAAATCTCGGGTTGATATTATGATTTGGCTGCCATGTCACGTGTCTAAATTTTAGGTCGTGACAAATAATGGTATCAGAGCCCAGGTTTTTAAAAGGGTTTTTCATCAAAACGTTTTCAAAAGGGTTTTTCATCAAAACTTTTTCAAAATACCCAAGCATAGTTTTCCTTACTCTTAGAAGCTTATAGGATTTCCTCTTCCTTCAATCGTATGCAGCAAAATGGCTCGTCCCGGCACGCGTAGTTAGAGACAGCAGCGAGGCAACGACGAAGAGAACCCCGGGAACACGCAGCCTCAAGGGAGTCAGAATACAGCGGTCTCTACACCTAACGATCAGCTAACGGCGATGCAGAATCTCATGGCAGTGATACAGGCTCTCCTCACCATCTTACCTTTTGGAACACCTAACCCAGCTCCTGTTGCCAATGTTGTTCCTAATGAGACCCATAGAGTGGGGAGTTCTTCTCAGACTCCTCAGCAAACGCCTACCACCGAAAACCCTACCTCTGGAGCAGTACCTACCCAGCCTATGATACATCCTAAACAGGCAGCCCTAACTCTTTTCTTTAAGCCTCACGTACCCACTTTCGACGGCACGGGCACAGAGATGGATGCCGACTACTGGTTTGATGCCATTCGTAAGCAGCTAAAGTTGACCGCCACACCTGTAGAGTTCTGGGTTGAGTTTGCTTCCAACAAGCTGGTGGGTCTAGCCTCTACCTGGTGGGCTAGTATCGAGGATGGTTTGACAAAGGAGCAGAGGTCTTCTTGGACAGTTTTCGAGGAGCGTTTTCATGAGCATTTCTTTTCAGCTCAGTTCCGCGACAGAAAAGCTAGGGAGTTCGTTCGTTTGAAGCAAGGGTCTATGTCAGTGCGGGAATATGAAGCCAAGTTCACTGAGTTGGCCCGGTATGTGAAGAATCAGGTTTTGGATGAAGCTACTAAGTGTCTCCGCTTTGAGGAAGGGCTTAGCCTCTATGTGAAGAGGGGTGTACAACCGTTCCAGATCAGGGATAGCTACCAGCAAATAGTTGCTAAGGCGTTGACAGTGGAAGAAGGCGACAAGGAGTTCCTTGAAGCTCGTAACAAAAACAAGTCTGGACCAATCCGCCACAAGCCTCAACAGAAGTCGCAGACTCCTTACCAGAAGAACCAGCAGTCTCAGGGGTCAGGTTCTCATCAGTCTTCTGGACAGCGATAGGGTCGGGTGAATATGATTACCTGCTTCGAGTATGGTGATGAAGGTCATAAAAAAAAATCTGCCCGAAGAGATAGTCGAGAGACAATGCTCATAGACATCATCATCAGCGGAATCAGAATGGTTTTCCACAGAGACAATAGTTTACTTCCCAGTCTTCGCAATCACAGTGCCCTCAGCTTCCGGTTCCCTATCAGCCTCAGCGCACGAGCCAGTACACTGCGCCTTATGCTCCACATGCTACACCGCTACAGCAGTTCCCAGTGCTGAGTTATCAGAGACCACCACCACAAGGTTAGAGTATGGGCTATCAACGAGGGAATACAGCTCAAAATCGTGGTAAGGCACCACAGGTACACACTCTTGGAGCTGACAGCATGGAGATAGATCATACACCGACTACATTAGATGGTATAATTCCTATCTTTGGTACATATGCACATGTTTTGTTTGACACCGGAGCTACACACTCTTTTATAGCACAACATTATGCTCATTCACTTGGTTTAAAACTGCAAAATCTTGACTCTCCCTTATGTGTGAAATCTCTGTTGGGCACGACTATCGTTAGTGATGGGTGTCAAGCCTATGTTTATGTTGAGGATGTTTGTTTGGAGGCATCACTTGTAGTAATGCCTATGTTTGCTTATGATGTCATTCTAGGATATGACTGGCTTTCCCGATATGGGATTATGCTTGATTGTCGTAATCGTCGCGTTATCTTTACAACTGGTTCCAGACATGTGGTGTCCTATCAGTTAAGCTTAGTTGCAGATGTTGATAGATCTGCTCTGAGGTTAGTGTCGAAGAGTAGACAGGGTATTCTTTGTTTGTTATCCTTGTGTGCGGTGGAAGGATCCAGTTCTGAAAAGAGTACCCAACCTATACCTGTTGTCGATAGTTTTCCATATGTTTTTCCAAAAGCTCTTCCAGGTTTACCACCTCATCGAGAAATAGAGTTTCGTATCGACTTAGTTCCTGGAACAGCTCCTTTTGCTTCTACTCCGTATCGTATGGCACCTCTAGAGATGAAAGAGTTGCGCAAGCAGCTGGATGAGTTGAAATCGCTGGGCTTTATCCGAGACAGCAACTCACCTTGGGGTTCATCAGTCCTTTTTGTGAAGAAAGCCGACGGTTCACTTCGTCTCTGTGTGGACTACAGAAAGCTCAACAGTGTGACCATCAAAAATAAGTATCCGTTACCACGTATAGATGACTTGTTCGACCAATTGGGTGGAGCTTGTTTCTTCTCCAAGATTGATTTGAGATCCGGTTATAATCAGCTTCGGGTTAGAGAGGAGGATATCCCGAAGACGGCATTCCGAACGAGGTATGGCAGTTACAAGTTCTTAGTAATGCCTTTTGGTTTGACAAACGTGCCAGCAGCCTTCATGGATATGATGAATAGAGTCTTCCGACCTTTTCTTGATAAGTTCATCATCGTATTCATTGACGACATCCTCATCTATTTCCGAACTCGTGAAGATCATGCACAGCATCTCAGTATAGTTTTACAGACTCTTCGTGAACATCAGTTGTACGCCAAGAAAGAAAAATGTGAGTTTTGGATGACAGAGGTTAAGTTTCTCGAACATATCATCTCAGGAGATGGTATATCAGTTGATCCATCCAAGGTTGAAGCGATTCTTAAGTGGGAACGACCGAAGAATGTTCCAGAGATCCGAAGCTTCTTGGGCTTGGCGGGATATTATCGACATTTTGTACAGGACTTCAGTAAGCTCGCCGCTCCCCTCACCAATCTGACAAAGAAGGATGTACCTTTCTTTTGGGACAACAGCTGTGAGTCAGTCTTCCAAGAGTTAAAGAGTCGTTTGACGTCTGCACCTATCCTTATCATTCCAGATCAAGATCAAGTATATGATGTCTACACCGATGCTTCTCATCAAGGTCTTGGAGCAGTCTTGATGCAACAGAACCAAGTTGTCGCTTATGCCTCACGACAGCTGAAACAACACGAACGAAACTACCCTACACATGATCTAGAGTTAGCTGCAGTAGTGTTTGCGCTTAAGATTTGGCATTGTTATCTGTATGGTGCCAGTTTTAGACTGTTTTCAAATCACAAGAGTTTGAAATACCTAGCTACACAGAAAGATCTCAACCTGCGTCAGAGAAGGTGGGTAGAATACATGCAAGACTACGACTTCCAAGTTGAGTACCATCCGGGTAAAGCAAACGTGGTTGCAGATGCACTAAGTAGGAAAAGAGAGGCAGTTCCCAATCTTGATCATGATGCTTCTATAATGGCGATGCAGATAGATGAGTGGGAAAAGGACAGAGTTCTCACAGCTTATCAAGTTCATTTTGGCGAAGTTCAGGGTCACCCAGTGTTATACAATTTAGTGATGGAACCAGACTACGTGCAGAGGATCAAGGAGAATCAGTTGGCAGATACACGTTTTGTTGACATCCGAGATATTTTATTAAAGGGCAAGCGTGTTGCAGAGTGGTCGATGGACGCCAGTGGAATTCTTTATAACAAAGGTCGCTTAGCAGTGCCACACATCCCAAAGCTTATACAGGAGATCATGTCAGAGTTTCATCAGTCGAGGTTCGCCATGCACCCAGGTGGGAATAAGATGTATCAAAACTTAAGACGGCAGCTTTGGTGGAGAGGTATGAAGTTAGATGTGAAGAACTTTGTGGCTAACTATTTGACGTGTCAGAAAGTAAAGGCAGTACGGGAGAGACCCATAGGTCTGCTCCAACCACTTCCAATACCTCGGTGGAAGTGGGATAGTATAGGAATGGACTTCTTAACTGGCTTACCGAGAGCACAGGATGGATCTGATGGAGTCTGGGTAGTTGTAGATCGCCTCATGAAGACTGCGCACTTCATCCCGTTCAAGATGACTTGCACCAGGAACCAGCTAGCCGAGCTTTACATGAGAAACGTAGTCAGATTGCATGGAGTCCCTTCGGTGATTGTTTCTGATCGTGATACACGCTTCAACGCTCGCTTTTGGCAAAGTCTACAGGAAGCTCTAGGCACAGAACTGAACTTTAGCACCGCTTTTCATCCGTAGACAGATGGTCAGTCGGAGCGTCTTATACATATCCTCGAAGATATGCTACGTGCCTGCGTTCTTGATCTTGGAGATGGATGGAGCAAATACCTCGACATGGCAGAGTTCGCATACAACAACAGTTATCAAGCGAGTATCGGAATGGCACCCTTTGAAGTGTTGTACGGAAAGCCTTGTCGATCACCCATCTATTGGGTTGACAACCAGGAAGCACCAGTGGGTGGACCCGAGATGATCCTAGACCAGTACGAGAAGATTGCCATCATCAAACAACGACTTCTAACAGCACAGAGTCGACAGAAGAGCTATGCATATCAACGCAGAAAGCTGTTAGAGTTCGAGGTCGGAGAGTTTGTGTTGCTAAAGGTTTCATCGAAGAAAAGTATCTCTCGTTTCGGAGTTAAAGGGAAGCTAGCACTGCGTTACATTGGACCTTTCGAGATCGTATGCAGAGTTGGTAAGGTTGCATATGAGCTGAAGTTACCCGACACCTTGAGAGTGCACAACGTTTTCCATGTATCGATGCTGAGGAAGAGTGCACGAACAGAGTCCGAAGTTATTTCAACAGATGATGTAGAAATCCAACCAGATGTCTCTTACGTCGAGGTTCCAGTGAAGATTTTGGATCGTAAGGTCAAGCAGCTGAGAACGAAAACAATACCCATGGTGAAGGTTCTTTGGAGTAACCATGGTGAAGAGGAAGCCACATGGGAAACCGAGAAAGATATGCGCGAGAACCATGCCGAATGGTTCGCTAAGCAGTAGAGTACATGTAATGTAGTCGACCTAAGTTTGTTTTGTAACCCTACTCTATTCATAGTGATAGATATACCACTATATGTTTAGAAAGGTGCATTTAGACTGCTTAATGAAATAAGAAGTTATTCATATTCTTATTCTCTTCTTTAGTGTGGAGTAATTCTTAAAGTTTCGAGGACGAAACTATTTTTAGTGGTAGATATTTGTGACGCCTTAAATTTTATCTAAGGGTCAATATATAATTTAAATAAAATTAGTGTGCCAAAAATTAATTAAAAATCCTTTTGGAAACCCTAGGTTAGTTTCCTAGTCAAATTCCGCTCAAAAAGTCAACAATTTGAACTTCAAAAACCCTAAAATATTCGGCCATCACTTGGGATTTTTAATTAAAATTTAAATCCCACAAATCCAAGAAGGATTCAAATTCAAATTTCATCCCTTAAATATAAAGAAGAAATTCGGCTATAAAGTGTAGGAAATAAATGAGATTTTTATTTGAATCAAATGCTAGGTCAAAACTCAACCAAAATTCAAATTATTTTTTCCTTAAAAATTAAGGGATAATTTTTGGCCACCTAAAGGGAAATAAGAGAGAAAACCCTAGCCTCAAAACAGCACAAAAACTTTCCCTTTTGCCCCTTACAATTTTCGGCCAAACAAGGAAGAGAAAGGGAAAGAAAAACCTAGTATAAAACCCCCTTTTAACTCTCATTCACCCTTCCTTTCACCCTCAAAAATTCGGCCAGCTTTCCCCTCTCTCCTCTCTGAATTTTCTCTCCCAAACCACACCCAAAACAGCAAACAAAACCTATCAAAAGGCAGCTCAAAGATTCAACAATTTTCGAGACAAAAACAAGGTGAGAAATCAAACTTTTTCCTTCCTTCTCCTTTTGGTTTTAAATCCGAATTTTTATATGGTTTTCTCCACTGTTTTCCCTACTGTTTTGAAGACTCCAACACTCACACAAATTCAGCCAAAAAGAAGACCAAGCATCAAAAATAGTGCAGCACAAACAAGGTGTGAATCTCTCTCTCAAATCCTAAAAATTCTGCCTCTTTGTTTCCCTTTCAAAAACCCTATTATCACATGTGTAAATTTTATGATTTTTGCCAATTTGATTCTTGGGTTGTGTTAATCACATATATATAAGGTCCTCCACAAAATTTCGTGATCATTGGATGAAAATTGAATTGGTTTGAGGATAATCGAAATTCGGACACAGAAAAACGGAAATCTGGAAAATTACCATAGGAACAGTAAATTTGTGTCAGCCATAACTTGAGTTTTAAAAACGATTTTTGAGTGATTCTTGAGCCTAAAATTAAATTCAATATGTCCCCTAAATGGCTGCAAAATTTCAGAACCAAACTCATCCGTTTACCTAGTCAAAATATTTTTCTAAGATAGGCGGACTGAACTGCCAGGTTTTGAACCGAAACTGAAACCTAGATTTTTATGCCTGAAAACAACCCTCGGTTTTTGGCCTAGTTGAATGACCAAATGATGTCTAAAAATTATAAAAATTATATGAAATTAAAACTACGGATGTCTAGTTTAACATATTAAAAATTTAGAATTTTTGATATTAAAAATGAATTGATATTGATTTTACAATCAGCCTAGGTCAGCTGCCTATGACCAAAAATATCCTAACTTAGAGTTTTTCACAAATTTTAAATCCCAAATGTTTATTAAAATGTTTTAAAATCTTTTGTGGCGCACTAAAATGATTGGATGATTATGTCTAGACCTAGACTAATCATATGTTTTGATTATAGGACTTATTTGACGTTCTTGCTGGATTTGTGGATCACGTTATCGTAACGCTTGTGCGATAATCGAGGTAGGACGTTCTAGCTTTTTCTGGGAGTAGTCAAGTGTTTTAAATTTCCCTGTTTTATCGATGGCATGTTATTTTCAGTTTATGAAATTATTATATTGTTTTTGATGAAATAAACGCATGCAACGTATTTGGTAATTAAATGTGTATTTTAAAACGTGTTTTGATTTATGGCATAATATAACTTGGTAAATACCATCTTTTGAATAATCCGGTGAACATAATTGAGCTCTAGTTCACGATCATTGTAAATGATGCGTGCGTCCCAAAGTTGACGCCATGGGGGAAGGTCCCTAAACCTACGCAGGGCCGTTCGGCTTATTTAGACCGTAACGAGATGATCTAGGATAATTCAAATACGAGGCACGTATATTATAGCTACGACAAGTCCTCACTCATAATATGATGGTTTGTTTGAATGATTTATTATTTTAACATTGGGGCACATATATTGCAGCTACGCTAAGTCCTCAGTGTAGGAAAATAAATCGGTAAAAACGTATCAGAGTGGTGCAGTGGAACAATAAAAATTTTTAGATCGTTAAATATCTCATGATGCCATATACAATAAACCAACAACAATTAACACTCATACCTCAAGGACGTCAATCTTGCAGGAGGAGAATGACCGGAGGCTTCAACCAACTAGCCTTCTCTACTATTCTCCAATTCCTGAATGGCTGAGTGTGTGGGCAATCTGAACCTCGATCGGTATGCTAGCACTGCTAGTCTTCTTCCGACCACCCAGATCTCTAAAGAACTTTATTGTCACGATGAGCTGTGCAACAATAAGCCTGCTCACCTGAGAGTCTATGGTCTGAGAGAACTGGAGTGGCAGGACCTCTATTTATAGACCTGTATGAGGTGATTCTCTGAATTTGAATTGGATTAGGAAAAGATATTTTCCCTTATCCTTAACCAAAAAAATCTGAATTTTTCTATGGATAAATCCAACAATAAAATTCGGTTTTCTTAGGATAAATCCAATCCAAATCTAAACAAGATTTTAACTAGAATTTTATCTCCCTTTTTCAACCAAAAAATCCGAATTTTTCTTGGAGAAAATCTCCTCATAAATTTCGGCCATTATAGATAAGGGAGAATCAAAAATTCCACTAGGATTTTCAAGCTTAAATCTTATCTCAACCTTATCCAAAAATAACCGAATTTCCTAGGAGAGATCCTCCAAATTTTCGGCCATTTTTCAGGGAGGAGAGAATCCAAATTCAACTGGGATTGAAACTTGAATTATTCCCTTGAATCTTATCCACAAAAATCCGAAATTCCTTGAGGATTATCCTCAAAAATTTCGTCCACCTTTGTTGGGATTTGGATTCTAAATTCAAGTAGGATTCTAACAAGATTATCCTCTCCCAAATCCAACTCAAATTCGAATTTCAAACCTTGTGGATTTTCCACAACAAATTCGAATCCTACTTGGACTGTGATTAAAAATTTGAATTTCAAATTTCAAATTCAAATTTCAAATTTCAAATTTCAAATTTCAAATTCGAATTTCAAATTCAAATTTCAAATTCAAAATTCAAATTTCAAATTTCAAAATTCAAATTTCAAATTTCAAATTCAAATTTCAAATTCCACAAAACGGTTGTGTTTCATATTCTTGTTCTCATGGATAATTTTCTACAACTCCAATCCAATCTCAAATAAAATCATGGCAACTTTATTTGGAGTTCAAATAATTGTGTACTCTATTATCCAAAACAAAATCTGAATCCAACCGGAGAGAATCTTGTCTATCATCCTAATCCTGTGTCATCACCGTCCATGCATAATAAACTAGCCAATGGCATACACAAATCAATTTGCCAAACGTTAAGGAATTATGTGGAGCTAGTAGAGGGACTGATTGGACATATATAATCGGGCTCCCGTGATTCCATATGATCATCATTCTTTATCGAACAACTCAATCATATGATCACTAGTTTCAGAGTCACACCACTATAAACCTGAAACTGAACTCCCAATTATATACCGTATTACGTAAGCCTGTGACGAGCTACTATCCAATGACCTTGTCATATATGCAAAACCCTCATATGATATCCATGATCAGCCTTAGGTCAAAGTCCGTTTAATCCTACTGATCAGGCTATCTTAAAGTTCCATTATACTATCGAATTAAGAAAATGATTATTCACCATATGTGAATAAGAAGTCATCCGCCCAGCAGATGACCCAAGGCCTTATCCATTTTCACATTCAGTATAATGCCTTTAAGAGGATACCTTTAACTCATCAGAGCTACGATTCCGATATCTACAAACAAACCCTTCATCGTATACAAGTCATGCACCCAACGAACCGGTCTATAAGCTTACTACCTCTGAGACGCTTTAGCCATTGGAACATCAAAGTACACAACTCATATACATGAAGTAGTTCATTTACTCAGGATTAAGGTTATTGCACAATGAACGTCAAAAGCAGATTGATCCACTCATAGCGAACTACGTAGATCAATCACGCTTTAGTCCCGGTCTAATATGTCACCACCGAGCAACATATCCATGTCTCTACTTGGGAGTCCAGCTCCAGACAGTCAAGACAAACCGTCCCCTCTAAGGCTTTAGACAACATAATAGTCTTAACATGAGTTAGATGCTCGGTCTAACCCTATAGACTACAGAGCATAGTTTAGCCTGCTAACTTTAGAACATTGTCTTCTCGCATACAAAAGTCCATTGCATGCAACGTTCTAACAGTTTTAACACAAGCAGTCAGTGAGCCATATTTGCTTACATTTACTTTAACATGTAAATAAGACGAGGACAGATAGCAATGTAATGAATAACCTCTATGTATAATTTTATTATCCAATTCAAAATGAATACATCAAAATGTCTCTAATACTTAGGGCATTTCCTAACACTCAGCAGAATAAAACTTGCATTAAAAATGTTTTTCACGAAATTGTTGATTATTTTTTTTTTGTTATGATTATTATGTCATGTATTTTTTTTAAATTGTTGATTATTTTTGGAAACGAATATTATGCCATATTTTTAAATGTTATCTGTTAACCCACCTTTGTTTCTGTCCTACTGAGCCAGCGCTCACGTCCCTTTTTCTTTGTGATTTCGAAATGACTACTTCCAGGTGCGGGAGGTAGCAGTTCCGAAAATTGTTGAGCTATTTCGTTACTACCGAAGATGATGCTATCCGTTTTCTCCATCTTCTTCTTTCTGTTTCTCGTTCTGATGTAATGAAACTTTAAGTTTGTACTTTATTACACGTTATTCAAATTTCATGCTTGGGAATATTTTATAGTTGGTAATTTCTTTTGAAAACCGATTTTGTGTTTGACTTCCGCATTAAAAAGCATTTATTTTCTCCTTTATTTTATTTTGTGGTTATGATGCTACTTTATAATTAGGCTTAGCTAAATTATAATGTTGACCCGTTGTTTTTGTTTTAAATGTTTTCCTTAAATCTCGGGTTGATATTATGATTTGGCTGCCGTGTCATGTGTCTAAATTTTGGGTCGTGACACCCTCCCAGTCAGCGCGCTAATAATTATCGGTACTGCCATAAACAGAGCTCTAAACTAAAAATCAAATAGAGAGAGTAAACAATCAATAAAATGATAAATATCATAATTGAGCATAACTAAAGTTTCGATTAGGATATGTGAATAGTACCCCATTACGGCAAAATGAATAGTAACCAGTTAGGGTAACTGTTACTATTCATCGGTCAAAGGTTAAAGTCACTATTCATGATGAATAGTATTATTCATAGAAAATTGAGTTTTCAGTGTTTTTGAATTTGTATGATTCTTACTAGTATGTTTGAACTTACTGAGCCTATTAGCTCACTGGTTTGTTCATGTTGCAAGTAAGAAAACTGTCCAGTAGATTTCTAGATGGCGGCAGTATGCAAGCGTGTCAAGGGGATTGGGAACTCACCGTGGACTTGGTCCTGCCATAAGTTTTCCACTGAGTTTGTTGAGTTGAAGAAAATATGTTTGAAAACAAAATATACAGTACATCTATATATATTATATATTTTGTATATTATGTTATACTTATTTAAGACATATAAAAGTTAGCATATTATATAACTGTCTTACTTAGTTTCTTAAAAGAAAGTATGTATTAAAGAAAAAAATTATGGGCAAAATTTTAGGCCCTGATAATTAAGTGTTGTGAGCAAAAGAGTTTAAAATGGACGACTCGGATTCGGCACACGAGCCATCTTGGTTGGCCTTAGAGTCGACTCATGACGGTTGCGAGTGGTTGAAATCAGGGGGCATCACAAATACTGTCATAATCGCAAAATTTTACTGTTTCTAGAAATTTAATATAACTTGTGTACTCTATGATTTTCATGTGAAAAACTGTAAAATATATGTTTTAATATTATTTAAATTACACAAAAAAGTTCGGACAGTGTAGACAAGAGTGTGCTTAGAAACGAGAAATTTTACCGAACCGAAATCGGACGAATTATGCCTTTTCGGATTCAAAAATTTTGAAAATATACTGTAAGCCATTAAAAGATGAAATACTTACGGTATTGATTTTTAGGCAAACTAGAGCGAAATAAGGAAAACCGATCGCACGGACAGCCTCAAGAACTCATCTCGCGATTTCGGGGCAAAAATCTTCGGTTTGAATTTTGGTCAAAAGTTTGACTCCAAATATATATAAGAAGTCAAAGATTGGATGTTTACCTTTGAAAGGATATAAGGATACATTCCGATCCAAGGGCAAGGGTTTAAAGTCAAGAAAAATCAATGGTTAAGATGCAAAGTCAACTAGAAAAAGTCAAACAAAGCTTAAGTAAAATTCTAGAGGGTTCTAGGGTTGAAAGGTGGCAGATTTTGGGGCCAAAAACGGATAAAAATCTGGCCATTTTAGTCCAATTGCAAAACAACCCCTAAAGAGTAGAAAAATTACATAAAAAGTTTGCTAAAATACCCTTAAATCCTTTGCAATTCGGTCCCTCCTTTTTGACTGTTTATGTGATAACCAGGAATTTCAAACTCTCGGAGTAGATTAAAATTGTATGTATGTATTAATTTTAATGAATAAAATACATAAAAGTTGTGTTTTGATACAATTGAGAATACTGTGAAAATGTTCCGGCAGTGTTAGAATGAGTGAGTTCAGGGATGAAAAATCTTACCGTACATTTTTGGGCATGACAGTTCGAAACCAGAGCCGAAAACCCTAGAGAATGCATCGAAATGCACTAAAATAATAGAAATTTATGGCAGGAAATTCTGACCAAACGGAAGCAAAATAAAACAAACCGATCACACCGAAGGCACACGGAACCCACTTGCGTGATTTCGGTAAAGTTCCGTTCGGTTCGATTTTCGGTCAAAATTTGACCATGAATTAATTAGTGAATTAATATAAATAGTAGGATGACATCATCATGTTGATGTCATAAATCCATTTTATTTTTATTTGGTTTGGAAAGTATTTTGAAAGGTGTATGGCTAGGATTATCCCATCTTTTGATCAAGAGTTAGGATCTTGCCAAAATAATGAAAAAAAAAATTTATAGATTTTTTTTAAAGGCCATTCGGCCATGTGGAAAGGGAGAAAGAAAAAAATTCTATTTGACCCCAAAATCATTACTTTTTGGTCCTTGAACAATTAACAAATTATTGAAAAAAATTGCTAAATAGTCCTTGAGTTTTGCCTATAAATAGGCATCAAAATTCATAAGAAAAATATAGAAAAACTAGCCAAACTCTTGCCCATTTCTTGCAGCCAAAAACCGTGGCCTTTCTCCCCCCATCAAGCCAAAAATTTCCAAAATTTTCACACCAAAATAAGTTTCCATCTCATTTCTGGTATCAAGCCAATAATTAGTTAAGGTGAGCTTCTAAATTGAAGCATTTTTCCTTGATTTTCTTTGGAAAATCCGTGGGTTTGAAGTGTGGAAAAACAATGAAAAAAAAAATTGATGTTTTGTTGGTTATATGATTAGTTTGGTGTTCTAAGGTTTAAAGCATGATTTAGGGATTAGAAACAAGCAAAATTTTGCATGTTTCCATAAGAAATCCGTGGCATTAGGGGTGTGAAAAATGATTGGAATTGATGATTTGGTTTAGTGTTTATGTTCGTTTAATTATAAGTTAAATTAAGCATGAATTAGAATAAGGAAACAAGAAAAATTAATGTAAAATTTCATGCTAAAACCGTGGGTAATGAACACTAGGAAATGGAAGTTTTTAGTGTTGAAAAATGTTGATAAAAACCCTAGTAAAGAAAACAAAATTTTCTTTGTGATTTGGATGAAAAATCCGCGGCTAATATTAGGGTTGGAATGAAAATTTTGTTAGGTTTTGGTGTTGTTTTATACATTAGAAAACCTAAGAGTGATATGTGATATTTGAAATATTGTAATGAAAAACTTTAGTGATGTTTAACATGATAAACCTAGGTTGGTTTGGAAAAATTGTTGATTGTGTATGGATTTTTGAATAGTGATTTATGTGGAAAATTTTTATACAAAGTTTGGAAACTTTGTATAAAATAGGCCTCTAGTATAGTATGTGGTAGGTACAAAGGTTCTGAGGCGTACCTAATGCCGGGAAACCTTAAAATATAAGCGGAAATGCTGTCGAAATTTCTAAAACGGCATAAGGGCATTTCAGGGAACGAGGGGTAAAAATATAGGACTCGGGAAGGAAATCGAGACCCCTTGGTGGATTAGGGTTAGAAATAGAAAACCAACCCAAAATGAATAGTAAATCGACCCTGAATGACTAAAATAACAGGAAAAAAAAAATGCATGTTAGGGGTATTTTAGAAAACGAGGGAAAAATTTAGGTCAGGAAAGGAAACCTAAGCCTCTCGAGGACCGAGGGCCGAGGATAGGATGAAAAGTGTTTTAAGAGTAGTGAAGTGGCCATTTGAGGCTCTGAAATGCTCGAAAAATGAGAAACGACCCTAGGTGATGGATGAATAGTAATCGAGGGTCCGAAAATGAGCAATTAGGTTTTTTAGCACCAAAATGCTGTAAATTACTATAGAACCCTAGGGAATGTTATTTTAAGATAATTAGGCTTAGAAAATTGGAGAAAAACGATAGAACGGTATAATTACGATTCCGAGACCCGATATGGGCAAAATGGTCATTTTAACCAAAAATTTCCTAAAGGCTCGGAAAGGTCCGGGAAGGATCTAGAATAACTTAAATAAAATTCTAGGATCCAAAATGAAGATTTTAAAGTTAAAAATCTAGAGTATAAAATGTACACGGGTGTGTACAGTGAAACATAGCCGTGTAAAATAAAATCGAGAGGTACACGGTTAGGAACACGGGCGTGTCACAAACCGTGTACCATATAATGAATTGAAATATTTTGTAAAATTGATCACAAAGTAAATATATGTAAAATGATAATTAATAGGGAATATTAACAAACAATATTATGTCTGTAGGAAGTCAAACTAGAGATAGAACTGCGGAGGAGTTCCGGAAGTGGACATTAGCGTAGTGTTGGTAAGTTCAAGCATTTTCATGTTTGCAACATGAAATACTATGTTATTTTATTATGTACTAGATGTGTACTAGGCATAAAGTCATATGGATATTTGGGGATTAGTTAGTATAACATATCCCATATAATAATAAAAGAGAATATGTAAGGCCTACGGGCGATAGAGGTTAGTGACCTTGAGGTGACGATTAATGTCACTTGATCAAAATTACAATTGAAAGATGGTAATAAAAACCATTAAGGTGTACCGTCCCTCCAACATATTGATGGAGGTCTATCAGGTCCCACGGGGATATAAGGGCTGTGGAGGCCGAAGCTCTAGGGTCGCTCCCTAGGCCCTCCCAGTCAGCACGCAAGATTAATAACGGTATTGCCATAAAAAGAGCTCTATACTAGAAAGTAAATAAAGTATGAACCATCATTAATATGATGAAAACCATAATTGAGCATAATCGAAGAATATACTAATTATAGTAATTTCGGTTAGGATATGTGAATAGTAACCAGTTAAGGTAATTAGTTACTATTCATTGGTCAAATGTCAAAGTCACTATTTATGATGAATAGTATTATTTATCATGAATAGTATTATTCATAGGAGCTTGAGTTTTCAATGTTTTTGAATCCGTGTGATTCTTACTAAGTATGTTTGAACTTACTAAGCCTGTTAACTCACTAGTTTATTTATGTTGTAGGTAAGAAACTTGTCTAGTAGATATATGGATGGCGGCAGGATGTGTGCGTGTCAAAGGATAGGGATTTCACCGTTGATTTGGTCCTGCTAATAGACTTCCGCTGAGCTTTTTACGTCAGTGAATTGAAGAGTTTTTGAAAAAAAAATGCAATATAAATATTTTGTATATTATGCATTATGTTATACTCCAAAAGACAACTGAAAATTAGTATTATATTTTACATGACTTTCATACTTAGCATCCTTTTCGAAAAAGTATGTATTAAAAAGAAAAAAAATTGTGGGCGAAATTTTTGGACACCCTAAAAAATGAATGTTTAAGAGAAAGAGTTCATGATAGTTGCGGGTGATCGGAATCGGGGGTGGCACAGGTTGGTATTAGAGTGATTGACAATATCCCTATTGGCACGAAACGCGATCTGCTCGTCAATCCAAGTAAGTTAGCTTTCTTTAAGTTAGTTAACTTTCCATTTATTCGAAACTATATATTTTGTAGGATTTAAGGATGACTAGACCACCTTACATGAGACCTCACCCATACTGACCGAGAGGACCGATCCGGGTGTGGACTAGGCCCGTGATCAGGCCATCCATGATGCGGCGAGCTGCACAATGACCCCCAGTACCTGAGCCATTAGCGCCGAGGATTGTAGCGAAGGCACCAGTACAAGCACCACCTTCGCAACCGATCGTAAACCTACCAGTAGCAGTAGACATTCTAGTGGTGGGAGATCGAGCTCGTATAGGAGGCAGAGTGTTAGTGTGAGCTGTACATGCTTTAGAGGTAGTCATCCACCTGCGTTCGAGGGAGGTCAGTAGGGGATCTCTACGCGAGACTGGCTACATGACATTGAGGTTATCATGCACTAGTGTGATATAGATCAGGATTGCTGGGTTTTGATGGCCATCGGCACATTCCGTGAGGACGCACGGTTATATTAGGAGTATTGTGATCAAGAGATGCTATTAGCAATGGATTGGGTCGAATTTCACCAAGTTTTGCTAGAGCAATTTCCACAGAGGAGTGCGGCACCAGTTGTAGACCCTCCTGAGAGTAGGACAGTATCGCCACCATCGACTATGCACAATTATGTAGATGTCAGAGACTTTATCCTGAAGGCAGAGAGACAGCAAATGATGCTAAGCGATACTTTATTCTCGTATGCAGTCAGATTCCAGGATAACGCTGTAACGACATGTCCTCTATCCAACATCACAAATGATGATTTTTGTGGCATATTTTGGAAGGGACTCACCATAGACCTACGGTAGAGGGTAACCCCTTTATACCCTACTACTTTACGTGAGTTTATTGTCACGTTAGCTAAAGTAGAGGAAGAGATGATGATGGAGTGCATGGTGCGCAAGAGGCATGAATAGTTGCTACAAGAAGCAATGTTAGATCTCTTATATGGATCTGGACCGATGGCGAATGACCATGAGGCAGGTCCTTTGAGACAGCTGGAGGGTCCAGATAAAGGATCAACACCGTCTGAGGCCGGAAACGGAACGGATGATGAAGAAATGGATCCAATTGAGTTTTTGACGATCTCGGAGCAACCTCAGTTAGGAGATTAGGTGTAGAAATATATGGGTTGTATTAATGTATATATGTTTGTACATGTGTATATATAACTGTATCGAAAGGCTATTTTGAGAAAAGCCTTCGAACTGATGTACTTTTGAAATGAAAAGAAATGGCAATCATATTTTGACATGTTCAATGGATGAAATGTTACAATTATGTGATGATAACTATATTAGTGTTATATATATGTTGTAAAAATATGTTTGTAAAAATCTAATGATCAACTCTCATGCGATTATAGGAAATAGGAAAGATGGTGGATCCGTGAAACTTGAGGAACATGAGAGGGCGTCCAGTCCTGTTAGAGAGAGTGGATGAATTGGAAGCTCTAATAGAAGCCCAAATAAGAGAAAATGCCGAGTTAAGACAAAGACTCGAGCAAATGGAACAGAGACAAGAACAAGGTAAGGGCCAAGATCCACAAATGGCCGCGCCAAAACCAGAAGTGTCGCCAGTGGTACCAGAAGAAGTAGCAGAACCCCAACCACAACCCAGGGCCAATCCTGAGCCACTATATGAAAGGTTTCGATGAATGAGGCCACCAGAGTTCGAGGGCTCCACAAACCCTCTAGAAGCAGAGGAGTGGTTGTCTTCACTCCACATAATATTGGAATTTATGGAGTTGAACGATCAGGAGAAGATTATGTGTGCGTCCTTCATTCTGAAAAAGGATGCAAGGTTTTGGTGGGAATCTATCAAGATGAGAAGAAATATGCATACGATGTCTTGGTTGGACTTTCTAGAGGAGTTTAACCATAAATATTACAATCATGCACTGTTGCGACCACAACAACGAGAATTCACAGAGTTAAAGCAGGAAGACATGACAGTAATTGAAGTCTACAGCAAGTTTGATCAGTTATCCAGACTGTGCCTATACACTGTCACCATTAAAAGGGAGAAAATCCAGAAGATGCTTGGAATGTTTTGTGCCGAGATCTCAGCCCTGGTGGACAGTGGGTTAATGCCACCTGACACTATAGTCGATTGTGTTAGTTGGGCATTGAGAGCAGAATATCATCTGGTCTGACAAAAGGAAGAGAGAGAAAAGATTTGGGATGCCAAGAAGGAGGAGAAGGTGTTAGCCAAAGCAGTACAAGTTAGACCCCAGGCCGGACAAAGTAGCAAACCGAATCAGAATACTAAGGCTGGGCAGCCAAGTACTTTCGGTCAACAGTCCCAAGGGAAGAGAAAGGGGAATAATTATGGAAATAGGAACCAGCAGAGGAGAACAAACAATAATGTTGGCCCTACTATTAGAGACTGTGTAGTCTGCGAAAAGAGACATGCAGGCCAATGCAGATTTGCTCCAAATACCTGTTTCCAATGTGGGAAGGACGGTTACTTTCACAGAAACTGTCCAGAAAATAGACAAAATGTGCAAGGTTCATCTCAACTACAACAGCAACGTTCCCAGGCACATTCACTACAGGCTAAGGTGAAGGTTCATCCCATTCTGAGAGGCAAGAAAGACAAGAATGCTTGCCCCGAGCAGATACTAGAGTCATGGTATACACGAAGGAAGAGGCGGAAGCTGGAATGTCAAATATAGTGACAGGTCAGCTTTCTGTCGCTAATAATTTGGCATCTGTTTTATTTGACTCTGGAGCTACACATTCTTTCATTTCATACCAGTTTGCAAATAGGATAGGATATCCTAAAGACAATATAGGTATGACGTTTAGAACTACATTACCCTCAGGGGAAGTCCTGATGTCCAATTATTGGTTACCGCATGTGCCAATAATTGTGGCAAATAGGGAATTGTTTGTAGAATTGATCGTGATGGAGCTTACTGACTACGATGTAATACTAGGAATGGATTTCCTAGGGAAGCATCAAGCCACGATCGATTGTTGGAAGTGGAAGATAGGATTTCAACCTGACCAAGAAGAAGGATTTGAGTACGTCGATATGTCACGTAGATCAAAGAAGATAATGATCAACTCAATGGAAGCAAGGAGGCTACTGTCTAGCGGTTGTACTGGATACCTAGCATGTATACTGGATGTGACAAAGGAACGAAAGCTCCAACCCAAAGACGTTCATATTGTGAAGGAATTCATTGATGTCTTCCCAGAGGAATTACCAGGATTGTCGCTTGAACGAGAAATTTCATTTGAAATCGAGCTGATGCCAGGAACTACACTTATCTCAAAGGCACTGTACCGAATGGCACCGGCAGAGTTAAAAGAGTTATAAGAGCAGTTGAAGGAGTTTCTTGATAAAGGATTTATATGCCCGCGCTATTCCCCATGGGGTGCTCCAGTACTGTTTGTCAAGAAGAAGGATGGACCATTTCGGATGTGCATCGATTATCGGGAGTTGAACAAGGTCACTGTCAAGAATAAGTATCCATTACCTAGAATTGATGACTTGTTCGATCAACTAACAGGCACAGTAGTATTCAAGATATCACCAACTAAGAATCAAGGAGAGTGACATCCCCAAAACTGCATTTCAGACCCGCTACAGTCATTACGAATTCCCGGTAATGCCGTTTGGGTTAACAAATGCACTCGCAGCTTTTATGGACTTGATGAACCGAGTCTTTAAGGAATATCTGGATAAGTTTATCATTCTGTTAATCGATGAAATTCTCATATATTCAAAGACTCACGAGGAGCATTTGAAAGTTGTCTTGCAGATAATAAGGGAGCATCAACTCTATGCCAAATTTTCCAAATGTGAATTCTAGCTGGATAGAGTACATTTTCTTAGACACGTGGTTTCCAAGGAAGGAATCGCTGTGGATCCTGCTAAAGTAGAGGCGATCAACGAATGGCCCGTACCTAAGAACGTGATTGAAATATGGAGTTTCTTAGGTCTAGCCGACTATTATAGAAGACTTGTTGAAGGATTTTCGCGACTCGCCGCTCCTATCATGGCACTTACACACAAGGAAAAGAAGTATGAATGGACTGAACAGTGCGAAAAAAACTTCCAAGAGCTGAAGAAACGATTAACGAGCGCGACGATACTTACACTTCTAACTGAAAGGGAGATGTTCGTGATATACAGTGACGCTTCAAAGATGGGATTAGGAGCTGTCCCGATGCATGGTGACAAGGTGATTACCTATGCCTCGTGTCAATTAAAGGACCGTGAGAAAAATTATCCCATACATGATTTGAAGCTTGCCGCAGTAGTGTTCACGTTAAAGATCTGGAGACCCTATCTATATGGAGCTCAGTGTCAGATTTATATGGACCACCAGAGTCTAAAATACTTCTTCACACAGAAGGAGCTAAATATGCAGCAAAGGAGATGGTTGGAACTGGTAAAGGATTATGATTGCGAAATCCTTTATCATCCGGGAAAAGCCAATCGCGTTGCAAATGTGTTAAGTAGGAAATCTACTGCTTTGCAACAATTGTCAATTGGAAAATTTCCAAAGCCAGTACAACAAGAAATCAACATGTTGGAGATGGAGCAAATAACCGGAAAGCTAGCTGCATTGCAATTAGAGTCAACGTTGTATGAAGATATCAAAGAAGCTTAGAAACGAGATCCGAAGCTAGCAAGTTCCCAGGAGGAAGCGTCTAAAGATGGACTAATCCTAGATCAAGGGAGAATTCAAGTTCCAGATGATGAAGGATTGAGAAGGAGAATTATGACAGAAGCCCATGAAACGCCCTATTCAGTACATCTCAGAGCCAGTAAGATGTACCAGGACTTGAAACTGCAATTCTGGTAGAAAGGGATGAAGAAGGATGTAACTGAGTTTGTAAACAGATGTATAACGTGCCAAAAAGTTAAGGCTGAACATCGTCATCCGGGCGGAAAGCTAGAGTTGTTGGAGATTCCTGAGTGGAAATGGGAACATATCACAATGGACTTTGTGATAAGACTACCGAAAACCCAAGAAGGCTATGATGCCATTTGGGTTATTATAGACAGATTGACAAAGACGGCAAGGTTCATTGCAGTAAAAATGACCTTCTCGTTGGAAAAGTTAGCAAGCTTATATGTTAACCATATAGTCAGGCTACATGGAGTTCCTAAATCCATCGTGTCAGATCGTGATCCACGCTTTACTTTGAACTTCTGGACATGTGTACAAGAAGCTATAGGAACAGAAGTACGTCTGAGCACAGCATTCCATCCGCAGACAGATGGGCAATCTGAGCGAACCATCCAAACGCTAGAAGACATGCTGCGTGCTTGTACAATAGATTTTCCAGGGAGTTGGAATGAGAAAATTCCATTCATAGAATTTTTGTATAACAATAGCTACCAAGCTTCGATAGGTATGTCACCCTATGAAGCTTTGTATGGAAGAGAGTGTAGATTACCGGTTCATTGGTACGACCTACAAGAGAAACGACTGCATAAGATAGATTTTGTACAAGAGGCAGTGGCTGTAGTTACAAAGATACAGCAGGGGATGAAGATAGCCCAGAGCTGATAGAAGAGTTATACGAACAAAAGACAAAGACCTCTAGAGTTCAATGAAGGGGATTTTGTATTCCTAAGAGTTTCACCGATGAACAGAATAATGCGGTTCGGAAAGAAGGGAAAATTGAGTCCAAGATATATTCGACCATACTGTGACACCCCCAGCCTCGCGCAGGAGATGTCACTTGAAACTTTACTACTTTACTTATTCTTTTTCAAAACATAACATAATAGATTGCAGAATTTTTTTTTTAACCATCGATATACATAGTATTACAATTTTCTCAAAACTAAATTATCATAGTTGGAAACTATTTCATATTACTTGCATATAATAATATCATACTGTATTAGAAATAGTTAAAATCAAACATAGCAGTGTACTTTATACAATATCATACAATTGTACTTTTCTTTTTCCTTTTCCTTTTCTTTGCGAAATTAGCCTGGTAGGTCCATAACCTTTTATCATGACACTAGCACTTCATCCCTGTAGTCCAATCTATACACTGTGGCTTAGGTTACAGGTTGCTTACCACGATTACCTGAACACGAACAAACTGGTGAGTTACATGTCTAGTAAGTTCAGACATAACATTTAAAACAATAAAACATCACAATGCAACTCAACAAATATGCATGGAGTTCATTATGCTAAATTTACATTTACATTGTTCATTTACTATGTCTATGGGCCCGTTTTGGTCGTACCTTGTGTGCGCTATAAGAGAGGCCTAAGAGCAACCCTGACTCTCCCTCATCTATGGTATGTCTTCTGCTTCAACATAAGGTAACCCCCCTTGCGAGAGGCCAATATGCCAAAACATTAGGTTTTCATTACCCTATTATTTACTACGCAATGCTATTTACTATGACATCTTAACTATTCCAGTGTATATATTTATAATTAATGTACTCGATGTTATGCCCATTCAGTCCAAAGATACTGTTTAAAACTCATCATCCACGCACTTAAACATTGGGCCGTGATTGGAACTGGAAATGAGACACAAAACTTTAATTATACATTTTTGGAATAGTTGGAGCACCTGGCACTCATCCCCAAGCACCTGGCCCTTCATCTTATTTTTCTGTAAAACTTTGGACAGAAACTTCAGCGCTTCGGTGCTCCCCTTGCAACGCCTGGCGCTTCTGAGAATCCGGTGCAAGCGCCTGGTGCTCATACCCTAGTACCTGGCACTTCCGCCAACTTTTACACTAGCGCCTGGCGCTCATACCCTAGCGCCTGGCGCTCCTACTAGATTTTTACACTAAATTTCGACCGAGAGCTCAACGTCGGGGCGCTCTTTGGCCAGCGTTTAGCTCTTGGCTCCGGCTAAAATGGGTTTTTAAACGCATTTTGACACCAAAGCCATTTCATACACATACAATCAACCCTAAGACATGATTAATGCATTCTAGGGTCAAAATCCATAAAACATCATCATGTACACATAACACATCAATACATACTCTTATACTCACCAATTTAGGCGATTTAACGAGTTCACAACAACATATAACATTTCTAGCTAAAGAAATTAGGCTATACATGAATTGAAGTTACAAAAACAACATAGGGTTCCAGTTGTTCATGTCCAGACATTTAAATGCCAGAACTTACCAGAAATCTGCTAATGTTTCCTTTCCTTGGTTTCCAGTCGTTGTCCTATAATGAAACAGTTCGACTTTCAGTGAAATGTTTATAGGTCAACACTAGAGCATTTAAATATTTCTTCTATACATTATCATCCTTAAACCCTTAGCCTTAGTTATAAGTCTGAAAATTTCGACATTATAACGGCTTAAATTCTTATTTTCCCACTGTGCTAAAACGGCTTAAATTACGTTATTGAACACAGTTTTCATTATAAACCTGCTCAAAATCTCAATACACAATAACAAATTCATTCCTATGCATTCCATATAACATAACTTTCACATTTTCCAAACTTAGGGTTTTTTGCTCACAACCCTAAATTTTCTTTGTCTTTCTTTCTTTCTACATTTCTAACCTCATCAATTCCTTTTCTAACTCACAATACATGTTCATCAGCATTATCATCCCATAAGGGTTTTCAACCCTCTTTTTCACGTCAAATACCGCCCCCCCCCCAAGGCAACACATTTGTTTTCAAAAATTAACCCCACAAACACTTCAAAAACAAGCTTAAAACATGTTTTTCCTCATGAATTTCATCAAAACACTCAAAACTATTCTAACCCATTTTGTTCCACTATTCTCATTAGCATAAACACACTTAAAAACAAGCATAAAAATAGGATTTTGAAAGACTTACTTGAGCTTTAGGGTGAAGACTCCTCAAAATGAAGTTTTCTCACACTTTTTCTTCAAAATTTGTAAATTTTGAAAATTTAGGAATTTTGGTGGCTTTGGGAACGTGGAGAAGATGAAGAGCAGGGGAATGGAGTTTTTTTGCTGTGGGGGACGTGAGAAATCAGAGAAAAAAGCTTATAAAAATCCTTAGGGGCCTTTTTGTAATTTTTAAAAATTTTAGGGTCAAAATGAAAATTTTTTGGGAGCATTTTTGTAAAAATTTTGGGACTTTTTCAGCTGAAATACAGCCCCCCCCCCCCCCCCCCCCCCCCCCCCCCACTCCACGTGCAATGGTAGCTAAGGCTCCAATTAATGCACATTTCTTTCTTTAAATGGGATTTTGAGAAAAAAACTAAAAATTCATTATTTTTGGTAACCCTTGGATCAAAAGGTATCTTTGATCTTATCCATTGATTCTTATATTAATAAGAAAATATTATTTGTTTATACAATATAGGTTTTTCTTTAATTACAGAATAATTTTCATTTGTCGAAATTTTGATTGAAAAGCTATACTGGCCAAATTTCACAGTTTACCTCCCGAAATGCTGTTAGAGCCTTTCGATGCATTTATATCATTTAAAACACTCCATAAACCTTAGATATTTCATTATTTTCCATCTGGGGTCTATGTTTGCCACATTTTAAGTCTTAATAAGATTCTGTTTTTCGATATCGAAAATGTACTATTTGAGGCATTTCGATTCGAAAATCGTTACATTCATAGCCATAAAGCATTTATCAACTCTAATAAATCATTATTAGAGTAAAATTTATATATATTTACATCACACTAATATATATAAATTTCTACTATGCAGTGATACCGAGAACAGTTAGAAAATCTCGGTTGTTACACATACGAGATCATCGAACGCATTGGTAAAGTTGCCTATAGATTGGCGTTACCCCCAGAAATGTCGGCAGTACATAATGTGTTTCACGTGTCGATGCTACGGAAGTACATATCAAATCCGTCCCATGTGCTGAAACATGAACCGATCCAGATTCAGGAAGACCTGACCTATGAAGAAAGACCTATTCAAATTTTGGCACGTGAAGATAAAGTTTTGAGAAATAAAACAATCCTATTAGTCAAGGTGCTGTGGAAAAATCACAATGTTGAAGAGGCTACATGGGAATGCGAAGACGAAATTAGAAATTTGTACCCCCACTTGTTTTAAATTTTCGAGGACGAAAATTCTATAAGGAGGGGTGAATGTGATAACCAGGAATTTCAGACTCTCGGAATAGATTAAAACTGTATGTATGTATTAATTTTAATGAATAAAATATGTCAAAGTTGTGTTTCGATACTGTTGAGAATACTGTGAAAATGTTCCGGCAGTGTTAGAATAAGTGAGTTTGAGAATGGAAAATCTTACCGAATATTTTTGGGCGTGACAGTTCGAAATTAGAGCCGAAAACCCTAGAGAATGCATCGAAATGCACTAAAATAATAGAAATTTACGGTAGAAAATTCTGACCAAACGGAAGCAAAATAAAACAAACGATCGCACCGGAGTCGCCCAGAAACCGCCTGCGTGATTTTGATAAAGTTCCGTTCGGTTTGGTTTTCGGTCCAAATTTGACCATGAATTAATTAGTGAATTAATATGAATAATAAGATGACATCATCATGTTGATGCCATAAATCCATTTTATTTTTATTTGCTTTGGAAAGTATTTTGAAAGGTATATGGCTAGGATTATCCCATCTTTTGATCAAGGGTTAGGATTTTGCCAAAATAATGAAAAAAAAAATTGTAGATTTTTTTTAAAGTCCATTCGGCCATGTAGAAAGGGAGAAAGAAAAAAATTCTATTTGGGCCCCAAAATCATTACTTTTTGGTCCTTGAACAATTAACAATTGTTGAAAAAAAATTACTAAATGGTCCTTGAGTTTTGCCTATAAAGAGGCATCAAAATTCATAAAAAAAAAAAAATAGAAAAACTAGCCAAACTCTTGCCCATTTCTTACAGCCAAAAACTGTGACGCCCCGTGCCCTCAGCGGCCCGGACCGTCACTGAAAACTATAACTTGCTTCTTTAACTTTTACTTATACTTCTTCTTTAAAGCTGATACTAAAACTTGCTGAATTTAATACTATAAATTTAGAGGGATTTTTTTTAGATTATATACACGTACGTATTTACTATTCATGTACGTATACTATTAAAATGCGGAATTTGAAAAACATAAAGATTTCTATTATACATACACACTTATATACTTGTTTATCTGATTACTATTCATCAATTACTATTTAAATATACTATTCATACATATACTGTTTACTGTTCTAAAATACAGTTTAACCTTTACTATTCAAAATACTATTTAACTGTCACTGTTCAAAATACTATTTACTCATACTGTGCAGAAGAATACCCGCGATGTATCTATAACGACATCCTCACATCCACCTCCGCCGTAATCATCGCCCCTTGGTGTTTACGCTATAGAAAGCTTACCTATAGCATGAACACACTCCGTGAGCTTTGCGCCCAGTAAGTACAACATGTTAACCGCAAAACATGTTTAAAACATAACACATACTTAAAATCATAAGCATGACATATATCACTTAATAAATCACAAACCATATAAGCATATCACAGATCAGCTCACATATCATGTCATCACATAACATGTCATAATATTGAATATAAAACTTCACTTACTTTATGCAAGACAGAAGCATTGTGTACTGTATGCACTCTACTGAAAAAGAAAGCATAACGAACTATAACTAATGCATGGTCCGGTTATGTTCATTTATGCTTCAAACTTCTCTTTTCTTTTCTTGTCTATTTAGGGCCCATGTGTCAGTACCGTGTGCGCGCAGACCAACAGTAACGCCCGAGGTCAACTAATACCGAAGAGCCATCAACTGATACTCAACTTTTGGCCTTAACTTTCTTTAATTGGAAACCCCTTCGACTGAAGGAGCCAGTACGACACACCTATTTATTTCCATATTGTTCAACTGTTCTAGCCATACGCTTCTCTAAGCTGTCCCCAATCCTACGCGGTAGGGATCTATGGCTTCTAACTTGTTCTTTCATCAATCTACTCGATTGTGAAACTATATGCTCTTATGTATACGGTGCAACATCGTGTGCATATCAAGCATACTTAACATACTGTAAAACCATCATTTTAACATCATTTTATTCATGTTGCAAGCGGGGTTGTACTTACCTGTCAGCGGACAGTTTATACTCTCGCCTTTGTCAAAATATAGGTACCTCCCTGTAATCATAATGCATTACATTAACTTTCACTCCTAGGTCACTGTGGTCATTAGTGACTAATAAAAATTCCATCGTTAGGTGATACCGACCCTTATCGATACTAATTGCCCTCTTCTTAAAAATTTGATTTTCTAATTTCTAATCATGGTTAATTAATTTATTTACCTAATAAATTAATTAACATCGCTCTTAGGTCACTCGATCGTTGGTGACTAATATACCTATCGTTGTTGACTAATATACCTATCGTTGTGTGGTACCGATGCCTATCGGTACCCAACTGCTTTGCTTTGGGAATTTTGATATCTAATTTCTAATCGGGCTTGATTAATTTGTCAAGTTGACAAATTAATCGCTGTCTCACACTATCCCGTTCAGACTCAGTCCTTGACTAGTTAATCAGCCAGTCAATTGACCGGATACCTCGCGTATTGACCATTTAGCCTGTCGGGTTACCGTTACCGATGTAATCATCCCAAATTTTATACTTAGCTCACACCCATCCCTCGGGTGGTACTATTCTGACATAGGGGTCGTTTTCTTATATTACGAGATTTCTAATTGGGCGGTTTACTAATCTTTAAAACGTCCGCCCTTCTTTCCCGGACCTAAGTCATCGAGGGGGCTCGGGTTTCCATCCCGATCACATTTTCACCCCTCGTTTCCTAAAATACCCCTTTGTGCCGTTTTAGAAATTTCGGCAGCATTTCCGCTTAATTTTTGGGTTTCTAGCGTTTAGGAAACGCCTCAAAACCATATAACCTATTCTAATCTACCACGTACTATATCAGAAGCCTAATTTTTACGTAAAAGCTTAGCTTTTTACGTAAAAATATTCACATTTCCTCACATTCTCTTTTTCGATATTTCATCCCTTTTTCTTACAATTCCTCAAGTCAGTAAACCATAATTAATACATAATTATTTCCAATAATAAATTGAAGAATCAAGGGATAGAAACTACTACCAAAATCATTCCCGTCGGTGGTCGAACGAACCATTCGGTCTTGACCGCACAATCTTTGAATTGGTGTTCTTTACTTTTGAAATTTCGATTTGCAAATCCGATACCGCGGATGTGTCTGGAACGTCGAAAATAGGCCAACGGGCCATTCTTTAATTTTCAGTCTTCGAGTAGCCATTGACCGGCGTTGACCGACTGTTGACCGGTGTTGACCACGGTGGCGATGGGAATGGCGACCACCATCTTGAAGAGCTCGACGAGAGGAACCCATTGGTGGTGTCAATTTCACTAATCGAGGCTTCTATCACTGGAAATCGACCCTCGAAAAGTCGACGACGGCAGCAGTGTTGGATCCTCATTTTCTGGTGTTGTTGCCCAAAATTTGGGACTTTTGATCTACGTATTGTTATGAGCATTTTGATACCGACCTTACAACTCAACTCCACCGAAATCGGTGGATTCCACGACGGCGACACGGCGGCGACGACATGAGTTTGGGAGGATTGATCCGGTGGCTGTTGACGTGAAATGAAATCTAGATTTTACTCTACTCTTCACCACGAATCCATTGGGATTGGAATCGTGACATTTGGACGTCGGACGGCGGAGATACGGTGGTTTGAAAAATTTAGCCACAGGCAGCTTTGGGCGGCGCGTGCGGCGTGCTCCGGCGTCGGTTCGGTCGACTCGGCCCACCGTTGGAATCAACTCATCGAGAGCTTTCCAATGGTGCCGGCGGTGTCAAAAATGGAGGTCAGATTCGATCGAGGCTTACTGTTCATCTTCGTGTGGTGTGGGGGGGAGAGAAAATGAGATTTGGAAAAATTATGGGGGCTATTATAGAAGGATCCTAAAAATTTCGTCCTTCTATACTAATTTTTTGAAAAATTTTAAGATAGGCTACACTGACTAATTTGGACGTGCTGAACCCAAATATATCAGTTTTATCTTCATCCGAGGTCATCTTGACCAGTTTTCCGATACTACATGGTTCTCGATCAAAAATTACTTTTTGTGCTCCAATGACTAATTTGAGCATTCTAAATCCAAATATATCAGTTTTATATCAAGAAAAGGTCATCTTGACCAATTTCTTGATACTGTGGTTAGGCCTACACTGTGTTGACACTGCGTACGCATAACGAGGCGTTTTTGCGTGAAATTTCAAACACAGTCTCCCTTGACTAATTTGGACGTGTTGACTTCAAATTTATCAGTTTTACGTCCATCTGAGGTCTTCTAGACCAGTTTTCGGGATCTGTATGACCCCATCTCGAAAAACATGTCAGGTGCCTGATTGACTAATTTGAGCATCATGAGTCTAAATATATCAGTTTCAAGACGAGAAAAGGTCGACCTTCATCCTGATACTGCGTATCTCTTAAACAAAATCTACATTTTATGCTCAATTGACCAGATTGAGCCTGCTGATTATTAATATGTCAGTTTTATGCTAGATTAAGGCCGTCTTGACCACTAACCTGACACTGCATTTCTCACTATTCACTATCTGACTGACTAATCTGAGCGTTCTGACTTTGATTTTGTCAGTCTATGGGCGAGAATAGGTCATCTAGACCACTTTTCTCGATACTGTGCATCTATTATGGCAATTATCGCTGCTGCGCTCAGGTGACCAGTCTGAGCGTACTGATGACTAGCTCATCAGTTCTGTATCATGAAATGGTCGTCTTGGCCGATTTCTTGATATTGCATGTCTCAACGCATACTCACGTAATAGGGTGGATTTCACTGTCGGTTGCCCCTTTCACTACATGAATAATAATTAAATGTTACTATTCCCGTTTAATTCATTCAACTGAAAAGCACACTGTGTTTATTAACTTAATTACATCATTACATAGTAATTAAGTTTCATAATTCATGAGAGTCATTACAGTGGCTCTCGGATCATTACACAGCCTTTAACACGGACTCTTACATGTGCGTGTGCAACGCAACACGGGTGTGTACATTTCAGACACGGGCGTGTACTAGTTGAGACTACTCAACACGACCATGTCTTTGAAATACATTCATCTATCTGAGCGGTACACGACCTCTTACACGGCCGTGTACTTGACCGTGTTACACTACACGACCATGCACACTCACACGGCTACTAATAGATACACAATCTGAATGGCACACGGTCACTCACACGGCCGTGTACCTGATCGTGTTACTTAAATTTGCACTAAAAAACATTAAATTATGTCCATTTTATTCCTCAATGACTTATTACCGGTAAGTAGGTGCTATGAGAATGGCGGTCATTATAACCTACCCCCCTTACAAAATTCTCGTCCTTGAAACTTAGAATAATTCCAGGACGTCTCTTCTTATGTTTTCTTCCCATTCTCATGTGGCTTTCTCAACACGATGATTCCGCCACAGCACTTTTACTAGCATTATACTTTATTCCTAAGTACCTTTTCCTTTCTGACTAGGATCCGCACAGGTCTCTCCTCGTACGTCGGATCAGCGTATACTATAACGGATTCTTCGCTAAGAACATGGGAGCTGTCTGGCACGTACTTCTTCAGCATCAAGACGTGAAAGACTTTGTGCGCTGTAACTAACTCGAGAGGAAGTGCTAATCTATAAGCCACCTTCCCGGCTTTCTCTATTATCTCGAGGGTCCTATGTATCTAGGACTGAGCTTTTTTTTTTTTTTCCTTTTCAAAGTGCACCACTCCTTTCATGGGTGCCGCCTTGATAAAGACCAAGTCTCTTACTTGAAACTCAAGGGGTCTATAGTGCTTATCGTCAAAATTCTTCTGTCGACTGTGCGCTGTATCTAATGTTTCTCGTATCAGCTTCACGTCTGCCATGGTATTCTTGATAATGTCTGAGCTAATTAGTTGTTTCTCTCCGGTCTCGTACTAAAGAGCCAGAGATCTGCATTTCTTTCCACAAAGTGTCGTACGGTGCCATTCCTATCGAGGAATGGTAGTTGCTGTTGTATGAGAACTCGCTCAATGGTAGCTTCTGATCCTAATTTCCTTTGAAGTCTAGGATGCAAGTCTCAACATGTCTTCTAACATCTGTATGGTCCTCTCAGACTAACTGTCGGTCTGAGGATGAAATGTTGTGCTGAACTCTCACTTGGACCGTAATGCAACCTGAACACTTCGCCAAAATCTGGAGGTAAAGCGTCCACTACGATCTGAGACGATCAACGCCGGTACTCCGTGCCGTTTCATGAACTGTGTCGCATAGATTTCTACTAGTCGTTCCACCGAGTAGCTAACTTTCATTGCTAAAAATCTAGCTGATTTCGTCAGTCTATTTACAATCACCCAGATTGCGTCATTATTGTTTGACATCTTCAGTAATCCGACTACGAAATTCATCGTAATCTGGTCTTATTTCTACTCGGGTAGCTTAATTTTCTACGATTATCCTGCTAGGCGCTGGTGTTCTGCCTTAACCTTCTAGTACATAAGGTATCTGGCGACGAACTTGACAATGTCATTCTTCATTCCAAGCTACCAAAAGCTTTCCTTTAGGTACTTGTACATCTTATTCACCACCAGATGCACGGAATATGACGTCTCATAAGGTTCCAAAAGGATTCGCTTCGTGAGTTCTTCATCTTTTATAACACACACTCTATCTCTGTAGTAGAGTATGTCGTCCTTAGGGATCTTAAACTCTGAACTTTGGTCCTCTGTAGCCTTCTTTTTGAGCTTGTTCAGGGACAATTTGAAGCCTTGATCAATCTTAATCCCTTCTTAGAGAGTCGATTGGAAGGGTCATGTCAGACAACCTCCCTATCAAAATCTTGATCTCGCTGCTGCATAGCTCCCTTGTAGTGCTCCTGACAAGGCACTGATAGCCATAAGCGTAGTAAAATAGTTCTGACTCTGCGCATCGGCCATCTTATTGGCTTTCCCCAGATGGTATAGGATCTCACAGTCGTAATCCTTACCAACTCTAGCCATCTACGCTGCCTCGTGTTGAGGTTTTTCTACGTGAAGATACATTTGAGGCTCTGGTGGTCGGTGTAAATCTTGCACTTGACTCCATACAGGTAGTGCCTCCATGCTTTTATAGCAAAAACTATCACTGCTAGCTCCAGATTACGCATTGGGTAGCTCTTCTCAAGGTCTTTGAGTTGTTGTGAAGCATATGCAACTACTCTACTATTCTGCATCAACACAATTTCCAACTCGGTTTTAGATGCGTCGCTTTAAATCACAAAGCTTCCCTGACCAGTATCTGGAATGGTCAGTATGGGGGAGCTTGTGAGCCTTCATTTCTGCTCTTGAAACCTTTTCTCACACTTGTCGATCCACTTATACCTCTTTCCCTTCTTGGTGAGCACTGTGAATGGTGCGGCTAGCCTTGAAAAATCCTCGACAAAACGTCGGTAGTATCCCACTAAGCTTAGGAAGCTGCAGATCTTCGTCACATTTCTCGGAGCTAGCCACGCACTAACTGTGTCAATTTTAGTCGGGTCCACAGATACTCCTTCGTTGGGGTCTACGTGACCTAGGAAATGGACCTTCTCTAGTCAAAACTCGTACTTAGAGAACTTGTCATATAACTGATGGTCCTGTTACATGCACAAAATGATCCTTAAGTGCTCTTCGTGCTCTTCCTTCATCTTAGAGTGCATAAGTATGTCATCGATGAACACAATGACAAACTTATCCAAATAGCCCTTGAACATGCGGTTCATCCGGTTCATGAAAGCTGCTGGTGCGTCCGTCAATCTGAGCAACATGAACAGAAACTCGTAATGTCCGTACCACGTTTGAAAGGTAGTTTTGGGTACATCTTCATTCCTGATTCGTAGTTGATGGTACCCCGAACGTAGATCGATCTTCGAGGACACTGCAGCGTCTCAGAGCTGATCAAATAGATCGTCAGCCCGCGGCAATGGATGCTTGTTCTTAATCGTAATCCTGTTCAACTCTTTGTAGTCGATGTACATTCTCAGTGGTCCATCTTTCTTCTTCACAAATAGTATAGGTGCTCTCTAGGGTGAACAGTTCTGTCGAGTGAATCCCTTGCCTATTTAGTCCTTTAGTTGGGCTTAGAACTCTTTTAGCTTTACAGAGCCCATTCTGTATAGGGCCTTGGAGATGGTGGCTTTAGAGATAGGGGCTGATTCTGGTAGACATTCAGTCTCGAACGAGATCTCACGCTCTGACGAGAGTTCCAGAAGACCTTCTGGAAATATCTCCATGAATTCCCTGGCTATCAGCACATTCTCGGGTCCTATCTCTATTCCTCGTGTATTATCTACTATGTATGCTAGGTAGTCCATGCATCCACTGGATAGCATCTCGCAAGCCTTCACTACTGATATCATCGTCTTGGGTTGCTCTGGCGACAAACCCTTGTAGATGAACTTTTCGCATCCAATTGGTCCGAAAACGATTTTCCACCTTCGACAGTTTATGATGACATTATGTTTTGTAAAGAAGTCCACCCTCACAATTACATCATAGTCGTACATGTCGTCGGTTAATGCTCAATTCTCTTCCGTAGATAATTACTGGCACCTGACGTATCCAGTAATTATACAAATAAACTTCCCCTGAAGGAAGTGACATTTTAAAGGTTTATTTTATCCTATCTAAGCTCCTACCTAACTTTCTAGTGGAAACTGATGATGCAACGAATGGGTGGCTCCAGAATCAAGTAGAACTAACACATCAAAGTTGGCGGTAGAAAGCTAGCTTGTCACCATTGCAGAAGTTACAACTTCAGCGTCACTCCTCGTGTAAACATAGATTCTCCCTTAGTTGTCTGGAGCTTCCAGTCTACCTTGTGTGATTGAAGGGTCTTCGGTCCTGGTCTGGGTGGTATGAAGTTGATTATTCCCAGTGCGGGGTTGATTCTGTCAGTTCTGTGGGTTGGAGTGGCAATTTTTGGCATAGTGGCCTTCCTTGCTACATATGAAATAACCACTTGCATTCTCCTGGGTGCCTCTTTCCGCATTTCGTGCACATCGGGTATTAGCTGTCATTTCCTTCCTAGTTGTTTCTCTTCTGGGGAAATTCTTCTGTGAATCTTGGTTGTCCTGATTCTCCTTTTCTCTTGTTGTTGTTGTTGGAATGCCTGCTATTCTGGCTGGTTCCCACATTTTATCCTCTGTGTTGTAACTCGAGGTTCTGCTTCCCCTGAGCCTGCTCAGCTTGTGTTTTCTCCTCTTTTCGTGTCTTAAAATTCTGTGCCTCTCGCTCTTTATCATGAGCCGACCAGTACTCTGTTAGGAAATGCCCTAAGTATTAGAGACATTTTGATGTATTCATTTTGAACTGGATAATAAAATTATACATAGAGGTTATTCATTACATTGCTATTTGTCCTCGTCTTAATTTACATGTTAAAGTAAATGTAAGCAAATATGGCTCACTGACTGCTTGTGTTAAAACTGTTGGAACGTTGCATGCAATGGACTTTTGTATGCGAGAAGACAATGTTCTAAAGTTAGCAGTCTAAACTATGGTCTATAGTCTATGGGGTTAGACCGAGCATCTAACTCATGTTAAGACTATTATGTTGTCTAAAGCCTTGGAGGGGACGGTCTGTCTTGACTGTCTGGAGCTGGACTTCCAAGTAGAGACATGGATATGTTGCTCGGTGGTGACATATTAGACCGGGACTAAAGCGTGATTGATCTACATAGTCCGCTATGAGTGGATCAATCTGCTTTTGACATTCATTGTGCAATAACCTTAATCCTGAGTAAATGAACTACTTCATGTATATGACTTGTGTACTTTGATGTTCCAATGGCTAAAGCGTCTCAGAGGTAGTAAGCTTATAGACCGGTTCGTTGGGTGCATGACTTGTATACGATGAAGGGTTTGTTTGCAGATATCGGAATCATAGCTCTGAGGAGTTAAAGGTATCCTCTTAAAGGCATTATACTGAATGTGAAAATGGACAAGGCCTTGGGTCGTCTGCTGGGCGGATGACTTCTTATTCACATATGGTGAATAATCATTTTCTTGATTCGGTAGTATAATGGAACTTTAAGATAGCCTGATCAGTAGGATTAAACGGACTTTGACCTAAGGCTGATCATGGATATCATATGAGGGTTTTGCATATATGACAAGGTCATTGGATGCTAGCTCGTCATAGGCTTACGTAATACGGTATATAATTAGGAGTTCAGTTTCAGGTTTATAGTGGTGTGACTCTGAAATTAGTGATCATATGATTGAGTTGTTCGGTACAGAATGATGATCATAAGGAATCACGGGAGCCCGATTATATATGTCCAATCAGTCCCTCTACTAGCTCCACATAATTCCTTAACGTTTGGCAAATTGATTTGTGTACGCTATTGGCTAGTTTATTATGCATGGATGGTGATGACACAGGATTAGGATGGTAGACAAGATTCTCTCCGGTTGGATTCAGATTTTGTTTTGGATAATAGAGTACACAATTATTCGAACTCCAAATAAAGTTGCCATGATTTTATTTGAGATTGGATTGGAGTTGTAGAAAATTATCCATGAGAACAAGAATATGAAACACAACCGTTTTGTGGAATTTGAAATTTGAATTTTGAAATTTGAAATTTGAATTTTGAATTTGAAATTTGAATTTGAAATTTGAATTTGAAATTCGAATTTGAAATTTGAATTTGAAATTTAAATTTGAAATTTGAAATTTGAAATTTGAAATTTGAATTTGAAATTTGAATTTGAAATTTGAAATTCAAATTTTGAATCACAGTCCAAGTAGGATTCGAATTTGTTGTGGAAAATCCACAAGGTTTGAAATTCGAATTTGAGTTGGATTTGGAGAGGATAATCTTGTTAGAATCCTACTTGAATTTTGAACCCAAATCCCAACAAATAAGGGACGAAATTTTTGAGGATAATCCTCATGAAAGATTTCGGATTTTGTGGATAAGATTCAAGGGTAAATTCAAGCTTCAATCCTAGTTGAATTTGGATTCTCTCCTCCCTAAAAGTGGCCGAAATTTTGGAGCCTTTATCCTAGGAAATTCGCTTATTTTTGGATAAGGTTGAGATGAGATTTAGCTTGAAAATCCTAGTGGAATTTTTGATTCTCCCTTATCCATAATGGCCGAAATTTTTTGGAGGATTTTCTCCTTGTGAAATTCGGATTTTTTGTTGAAAAATGGAGATAAAAATTCTAGTTAAAATCTTGTTTAGATTTGATTGGATTTATCCTAGTAAAACCGAATTTATTGTTGGGATTTTCCCTTGGAAAAATTCGGATTTTATGGGTTTGGATAAGGGAAAATATCTTTTCCTAATCCAATTCAAATTCAGAGATTCACCTCATGCAGGTCTATAAATAGAGGTCCTGCCACTCCAGTTCTCTTAGACCACAGACTCTCAGGTGAGCAGGCTTATTGTTGCACAGCTCATCGTGACAATAAAGTTCTTTAGAGATCTGGGTGGTCGGAAGAAGACTAGCAGTGCTAGCATACCGATCGAGGTTTAGAGTGCCCACACACTCAGCCATTCGGGAATTGGAGAATAGTAGAGAAGGCTAGTTGGTTGAAGCCTCCGGGCATTCTCCTCCTGCAAGATTGGCATCCTTGAGGTATGAGTTTTAATTGTTGTTGGTTTATTGTGTATGGCATCATGAGATATTTAACGATCTAAAAATTTTTATTGTTCCGCTGCGCCACTCTGATACGGTTTTACCGATTTATTTTCCTACAATTGGTATCAGAGCCATCTCATGACTATGCCATGTACATAAATTAGACAATTACTTAGTCTTTTTATTTATGTATGGATTTGATATTTAGAGAATGACATTCTAGGGTTCCTTTATGTTGTTATCATGGATTATGTATAAAGTATGTGGTTATTTAATTTTTTGAATTATTATAAGCATGCTTGTTTATACCGGTTATGGTTCCTTAGAATTTAGAAAAATTGTATCTAGGAATTTTTATGTAACCATGGGAGCAGTTTATTAACACTGTAATTTTCCCATGGATTTTATTTTGTCTCTTAGAATTTTTATGGATAGAATTTTGTACATCGGAAACGGTATAGGATTTTTTTTTTTTTTTGTAATTATTCTTGGAGGAGATTGAAGATTGAAGACCGTAATTTATTTTTTCCCGAAAGTTAAATTTGATTTAAAGATTGAAATTTTGATTGTGTGGAAAATTTCAATTTAATTAGGATTCAAATTAATTTTTGGAGATCCTAATAGGTAAATTGGAATATGGCACGAAAATCGAGACACGACCCCTCGGGATAGGCCAACGGGCCTTGGTGGGGCTGCAGCCCCTGCCCTCGGGTAGGATGGGGCTGCGGCAGCCCCTCTGCAGGCAAACATCACCCACGGCCGCAGGCTTGGCCTGCAGCCGAGGGTGGCGCAGCCTGCCCAAGGCTGGCCGCAGCCTGGGCGTGCAGCCACTGGCTGCAGGTGCCTGCCTGCAGCCTGCCGGCTGCTGCGCCCAGCCTGGGCGTGCAGCCTGGCGCTGTAGGCTTGGCCTGCAGCCCTGCAGGGCTGCACATGGGGGCGGCCGTGGGCTGCCAGCCCCTCCGGGGTTGGTGGCTGCCCACGGCGGCTGCCGCCTTCACAGGCGGCGGTACGGCGGTCCAAAATCAGAAAATTTTGATTTTTAAATTTGAGATTTAATTTTAAATCATGTTTAAAAATATGTAATTGAAAATTTGAAATTTTTGAAATTACATATTATTGCACATGATGTTTAAAATTGTTTAAAATTTGAATTGGAAATTTAAATTTGAAATTCGAATTTGGAATTTGAATTTAAAATTTAAATTTTTGGAGATTTAAATTTTAAATAATTCTAGGGATGAGAAATAAATGAAGAGGCTACATAAAGATGGATACAAGAAGACGGAACAGAATTCAAGACCCAAAGAATGTTTTGGATGGAATTTTGTAATCTTTATTTTCTTTGTTCTAGGATGGAACCATAGCTTGGTTATTCTATCAATTATTTTTTCTGTGATATGTCATGGATGTATAAATATGTATTGATGGATGTTTTGTATGCATATTTGATAACATGTCATATAGGATAGGTGAGTGCCGCTCATACTATATTGATCATACATAATTTGTCAAAACTTGCATGTTTTTCAAAATATTGAGTGGGAGAGGGTTTCAAACAAAACCCACGGCCTCCATTGTTGATCCATATGTGAAAGCATGGTAATGCCTCGCGTCAGTTCTGCCCTGACCACACCCCTCGGTAGGTATTTACCGCCGCCGGTATACTAGATTGGATCTACTATGTGGAAAACGTGTTTGGGTGCGATCCTATTCATGACCACCCCTCGGTGGCTTGGTAGGACGTGGATCGGGCTACGTAAACAATGGTTAAACACTCAAGACTCGTTTAGTTATTAACCTTCCCTAGAAGCTCTGTTAACTAGACTGGTGGCCAAATAAGCAGTTATTAATATATGTCTTAACCTTGGAGGATTTAAGGTAACATATATTAATTGGACGGGGTCCATGTTCCGGCTATTTGTTCTCATGACCACCCCTCGGTGGCTTGGGGCAATGGGTGCTGAGAATTACCGTTGCAATGCTACATGTTTTTTCAAGTTTCATGTAGGAACATACTTATATGTTTTATTTGCTAAATTATCTGTATATTTGCTTGGGCTTTGTAATGATGTCTAGTATAATTTTATTTCAGTTCAAAATGTCACCGACACCCCTTATTTCAATACTTACTGAAAATAAGTTGAATGGCGATAATTATAAAGATTGGAAAAGAAATCTATTAATAGTTCTCAGCTGCGAGAGACACAAGTTCGTACTGGACGAACCATGCCCACCTGCGCCCAAACCTGACACATCACTTGAGGAGGTCCCGGTTGCCTATAATCGTTGGAGAGAATCCAATGAAATAGCTCGATGCTACATCCTTGCTAGCATGACGAGTGCTTTACAAAAGCAGCATGAGACTTATCAAGTTGCTGGGGAGATCATGGAAAATCTGGAGGACATGTTCGGAGGCCAAGAAAAATTGGCTCGACAGTCCGCTATCACCAGCATTATGAACTCTAAGCAAAAGGTGGGTGCTCCGGTGAAGGACCATATGATCACTCTAATGGGATCCTTCGCTGAGGCTACCGAGAATGGTGCTGAGTTGGACTACAACACCCAGATCGAGATGGTGTTCAAGACTCTGTCTAAAGATTTTGTGGGGTTTAAGGCCGCATACAATCTGGCGACAAAGGAGTTAGGACTAACCGAGCTCATGAAGCAACTACAGGCTTATGAGCGGATGATCAGGGATGAGGATACGGTCCGACCTAAAGGAGAGGCCAATTTGGCGGAATCTTCCAATCCCTCACGGAAGAGGAAGAGGCCAAATAAGAAGCAAGTGGCTTCTAGTTCTTCTAATCCTCCTGTCTCGGACGGGAAGAAGAAGAAGAAGAACAAGAAGCCAAAGGACCCTAAAAAGTCCAAATGCTTCCATTGTGGGAAGGTAGGTCACTTCAAGAAGGTTTGCCAGGAATTCCTAGCCGCCAAGGGCAAGGAAGGTAAGGAACTTCATTACTTAGAAGCGTGTTTGGTGGAAGAATCGAAAGACACTTAGGTCATTGATTCGGGCGCCACTAATCATGTTTGTGTTTCTATGCAGGGGTTCGTGGAAACGAGAAGTCTACATGATAGGAGCCTCTCGTTGCGGACTGGAGATGGTAGCTTTGTGGTGGCTGAAGCAGTGGGAGATGTTTATCTTTATTTTGATCAATTTAGGTTTATTTTATTGAAAGACTGTTTTTATGTTCCTAATTTTAGGAGGAACCTTATATCGGTAGCTTGTTTAATGAAGGATTCTTATTCAGTTTCTTTTAGTAAAAGAGTTGATATTCGTAGAAATAAGTCTTTTATCTGTTCTGGATGGATGGATGGAAACCTATATTTGATCAGACCAAAGATGTACTCACTGCTTGACAGTGAATTAATTGATAACTCTAAAAGGTTGAAAGTTTCTCACTCTAACAAGGCGTATCTTTGGCATTTAAGACTTGGTCATATTAATCAAGATAGGATTCAAAGATTGGTGAAAGACGGTCCTCTAGAATCTCTAGAAGAGGTACGACTTCCCCAATGTGAGTCTTGTCTAGAGGGTAAAATGACTAAGAGGTCTTTTGGAGCTAAGGGTATAAGGGCTAAGGAGCTCTTAGAAATTGTGCACACTGACGTATGTGGCCCCATGAACGTCACAGCACGAGGAGGGTTCGAGTATTATGTCTCTTTCATAGATGATTACTCGAGGTATGGATATGTGTATCTGATGCACCGCAAGAGCGAAACCTTTGATAAGTTCAAAGAGTATCGTGCGGAAGTGGAAAAGCAATTGGATAAATCCATAAAGACACTTCGATCTGATCGAGGTGGCGAATACCTCTCCGATGAATTTCTAGGACATCTTGTAGAGAACGGGATTTTATCCCAATTGACTACACCTGGTACTCCACAACAGAATGGTGTAGCCGAAAGGAGAAACAGGACCTTATTGGATATGGTACGGTCCATGATGAGTTACTCAATGCTGCCATTATCATTTTGGGGATATGCTTTACAAATGGCGTGCTATATTCTGAACCAGGTTCCGAGCAAATCAATTCCTAGAACTCCGTATGAATTGTGGCGTGGCAGGAAGCCCTCCCTTGGACATATGAGAATATGGGGCTGCCCGGCACATGTACTGGATGGGGATGCGAAGAAGTTGGAATCAAGATCAGAATTATGCATGTTTGTAGGGTATCCAAAAGGAACTAAAGGAGGTCTGTTCTATAACCCGAAGGAACAAAAAGTCATTGTCTCAACCCATGCGACATTCTTGGAGGAAAGTCACATGAATGACTTTAAGCCTCGAAGCAAAGTGGTGCTAGAGGAGTTATCGGGTGAAAAAACTGCTCCACGAATTTCGGTCTTGGACGCAAGTCCGAGTTCCAGTGAAAGACCTGCAGACGATCAACAATTTAGGGTGCCCCGTCGTAGTGGGAGGGTTTCTAAGAAACCTAATTTCTTCATGTATGATGCTGAGGTATACCAGGCCGAGGCTCATGAGCATGAGGAAGATCCGGTCACATATGATGAAGCTATAAAGGATGTTGATTCTAAATCTTGGAAACAGGCTATGAATAATGAGATGGATTCTATGAAATCTAACTCTGTTTGGGAACTTGTAGATTTGCCGGATGGGATAAAACCCATTGGATGCAAATGGGTCTATAAAAGAAAGAAGGATGCGGAAGGGAGAGTGAAAACTTTCAAAGCTAGACTGGTTGCAAAGGGATACACGCAAAAGGCTGGAATCGATTACGAGGAAACCTTTTCGCCTGTTGCTATGCTGAAGTCTATCCGTATTCTTCTGTCCATTGCTGCGGCTCTCGATTACGAGATCTGGCAAATGGATGTCAAGACGGCATTCTTGAATGGCCATCTTGAAGAGTGTATCTATATGATATAGCCCGAAGGGTTCGTAGCAAAAGGCCAAGATAGGAAAGTCTGCAAGTTGCTTAGATCCATTTATGGATTAAAGCAGGCATCCCTCTCATGGAACCAGAGGTTTGATCAAGCGATTAAGACATTTGGTTTTGAGCAGAACGTTGATGAACCTTGTGTTTATAAACGTATTAAGGATGGAAAAGTGGTCTTTCTGATACTCTATGTCGATGATATACTACTCATTGGGAATGATGTAGGGAACTTATCATCGGTCAAGCTTTGGTTACACCAACAGTTTGACATGAAGGACTTGGGAGAAGCTAATTATGTTCTAGGCATTCGTCTCTTTAGAGATCGAAAGAACAAAATGATAGCATTATCCCAAGCTTCATACATAGATAAAATAATTGACAAATATGCAATGTTAGAGGCAAAGAAAGGCTCACAACCTTCTATTGCCGGTATAACTCTTTCATTGGATGACTGTCCCAAGACATCGGAAGAAAGAGAGCGTATGAGTAAGGTCCCTTATGCATCCGCTGTGGGTAGCCTTATGTACGCTATGCTTTGCACTCGCCCAGACATATGTTTTGCAGTAGGTATGGTGAGTCGATATCAAGCGAATCCTGGAACCAACCACTGGCAAGCAGTAAAGCATATACTCAAGTATCTTAAGAGAACGAGGGATTATATGCTAGTGTATTCTGGAGGGGACCTAACACCCGTAGGATACACGGACTCAGACTTCCAGACTTGTAAGGATTCGAGGAAATCGACATCTGGATCAGTGTTTTTACTCGGAGGAGGCGCCATTGTGTGGAGGAGTGTGAAGCAGGGCTACACAACTGACTCTACTATGGAGGCTGAGTATGTGGCTGCGGCTGAGGCATCTAAAGAAGCGGTTTGGCTCCGCAAGTTCTTTAGAGACCTTGAGGTCATTCCGGGTGTTGACAAGCCTATCACACTTTACTATGATAATACAGGGGCTATTGCCAACACAAGGGAATCTCGGCACCACAGGAGGACCAAGCACATAGATCGGAGGTATCACATTATTAGAGGGCATGTGGAGACAGGACAAGTGGATGTATGTAAGATCGCGTCCGAGGACAACATTGCCGATCCCTTTACTAAGACTTTGGTAGCTAGAAGCTTTGAGAGGCATGTAGAGGCGATGGGGATGCGTAACATGGCACATCTACTGGCTTAGGGCAAGTGGGAGATTGTTAGGAAATACCCTAAGTATTAGAGACATTTTGATGTATTCATTTTGAATTGGATAATAAAATTATACATAGAGGTTATTCATTACATTGCTATTTGTCCTCGTCTTAATTTACATGTTAAAGTAAATGTAAGCAAATATAGCTCACTGACTGCTTGTGTTAAAACTGTTGGAACGTTGCATGCAATGGACTTTTGTATGCGAGAAGACAATGTTCTAAAGTTAGCAGTCTAAACTATGGTCTGTAGTCTATGGGGTTAGACCGAGCATCTAACTCATGTTAAGACTATTATGTTGTCTAAAGCCTTGGAGGGGATGGTCTGTCTTGACTGTCTGGAGCTGGACTTCCAAGTAGAGACATGGATATGTTGCTCGGTGGTGACATATTAGACCGGGACTAAAGCGTGATTGATCTACGTAGTCCGCTATGAGTGGATCAATCTGCTTTTGACGTTCATTGTGCAATAACCTTAATCCTGAGTAAATGAACTACTTCATGTATATGACTTGCGTACTTTGATGTTCCAATGGCTAAAGCGTCTCAGAGGTAGTAAGCTTATAGACCGGTTCGTTGGGTGCATGACTTGTATACGATGAAGGGTTTGTTTGCAGATATCAGAATCATAGCTCTGAGGAGTTAAAGGTATCCTCTTAAAGGCATTATACTGAATGTGAAAATGGACAAGGCCTTGGGTCGTCTGCTGGGCGGATGACTTCTTATTCACATATGGTGAATAATCATTTTCTTGATTCGGTAGTATAATGGAACTTTAAGATAGCCTGATCAGTAGGATTAAACGGACTTTGACCTAAGGCTGATCATGGATATCATATGAGGGTTTTGCATATATGACAAGGTCATTGGATGCTAGCTCGTCACAGGCTTACATAATACGGTATATAATTGGGAGTTCAGTTTCAGGTTTATAGTGGTGTGACTGTGAAATTAGTGATCATATGATTGAGTTGTTCGGTACAGAATGATAATCATATGGAATCACGGGAGCCCGATTATATATGTCCAATCAGTCCCTCTACTAGCTCCACATAATTCCTTAATGTTTGGCAAATTGATTTGTGTATGCTATTGGCTAGTTTATTATGCATGGATGGTGATGACACAGGATTAGGATGGTAGACAAGATTCTCTCCGGTTGGATTCAGATTTTGTTTTGGGTAATAGAGTACACAATTATTCGAACTCCAAATAAAGTTGCCATGATTTTATTTGAGATTGGATTGGAGTTGTAGAAAATTATCCATGAGAACAAGAATATGAAACACAACCGTTTTGTGGAATTTGAATTTTGAAATTTGAAATTTGAAATTTGAATTTTGAATTTGAAATTTAAATTTGAAATTTGAATCTGTAATTCGAATTTGAAATTTGAATTTGAAATTTAAATTTGAAATTTGAAATTTGAAATTTGAAATTTGAATTTGAAATTTGAATTTGAAATTTGAAATTCAAATTTTGAATCACAGTCCAAGTAGGATTCGAATTTGTTGTGGAAAATCCACAAGGTTTGAAATTCGAATTTGAGTTGGATTTGGAGAGGATAATCTTGTTAGAATCCTACTTGAATTTTGAATCCAAATCCCAACAAATAAGGGACGAAATTTTTGAGGATAATCCTCATGAAAGATTTCGGATTTTGTGGATAAGATTCAAGGGTAAATTCAAGCTTCAATACTAGTTGAATTTGGATTCTCTCCTCCCTAAAAGTGGCCGAAATTTTGGAACCTTTATCCTAGGAAATTCGATTATTTTTGGATAAGGTTGAGATGAGATTTAGCTTGAAAATCCTAGTGGAATTTTTGATTCTCCCTTATCCATAATGGCCGAAATTTTTTGAAGGATTTTCTCCTTGTGAAATTCGGATTTTTTGTTGAAAAAGGGAGATAAAAATTCTAGTTAAAATCTTGTTTAGATTTGATTGGATTTATCCTAGTAAAACCGAATTTATTGTTGGGATTTTCCCTTGGAAAAATTCAGATTTTATGGGTTTGGATAAGGGAAAATATCTTTTCCTAATCCAATTCAAATTCAGAGATTCACCTCATGCAGGTCTATAAATAGAGGTCCTGCCACTCCAGTTCTCTTAGACCACAGACTCTCAGGTGAGCAGGCTTATTGTTGCACAGCTCATCGTGACAATAAAGTTCTTTAGAGATCTGGGTGGTCGGAAGAAGACTAGCAGTGCTAGCATACCGATCGAGGTTTAGAGTGCCCACACACTCAGCCATTCGGGAATTAGAGAATAGTAGAGAAGGCTAGTTGGTTGAAGCCTCCGGTCATTCTCCTCCTGCAAGATTGGCATCCTTGAGGTATGAGTTTTAATTGTTGTTGGTTTATTATGTATGGCATCATTAGATATTTAACGATCTAAAAATTTTTATTGTTCCGCTGCGCCACTCTGATACGGTTTTACGGATTTATTTTCCTACATACTCGGCTCAGATAGTCTTGCTGATGTATTCTACTAGTGTCGCTAGTCCGTGGCTTCCACTACAGACCTAAACTGCGATGTCCATTCTGAACATCTTCAGTATTCGTTTGACTCTCTCCTTTTAGTCGGTACCAAATCTGGACAAAGTTGAGCCAACTACTCAAACTTCTTAACTGCCTCTATAACAGTCATACTACCTTAGCACAGGTTGTTGAACTTATCTTACTACGCTACTAGCGCTTCCTTGTTAAAGTACATCTCCTTGAATTCCTCAATGAAATCGCTCTAGCTCATCTCTCTAATGTTCCTCCTAATGGTTACCATCTTCCACCGCTAACGCGCCTCATTGCGCAGGGTGAAGGATGCGCACATCACTTTCTCTCTCTATCTGTTAACCTTATAAAATCCAAGATTACTTGGATATCTGTTAGCCAATCATCGGCCTCTATAGGGTTGGTGATTCCTAAGAATTCTAACGCTTTCATGCGTCGGAATCTCTCATACAAGTCGCCTTCCCTAGTGATTAGTAAAAAAACAATTGTTGCTAAGAGAGTAGCCGTTACTATAGGTGCTAGTGCCTCCTAGGCTGGAGGAGCTGCTTGCTCCCTCAGAGTTTCTGGGGCTGCTGGAGCCTCTTGTGTTGGCATCTCTACTGACTATGGTGCCTGGGGTTGCTGGCCCAGCTGTTTTCTAAGCTAGTTTAGCTCCGGTTGTTGGTTCTCCATCATCTCTCACATGGCTGCAATCTGTGCTATCAACTCATCCTCTCAGGATGTTGGGTTTAACTAAGCTCTCGTTCTTGCCATGTTTTCCTATGCAACCCTATCGTACAGCGGGAAAGGAAAATATAAGTCTCTTAAATTCTATACTTGGGACTCGTATCACATATCATTTTCTTTCTTACTTAACAATCTTACTTAAACATTATGGATATAAATATACACACTATATCCATCTTTCTTTCTCTCATACTGTGATGTTCAATACAATTGCCGCATTGTATTGGGACATCGTCTGAGTGCTAGGATTCGTCCTGCACTTTCTGTCATATCATACTCACACTATGGAAAAAATTATATCTGGCCCCTAGGGTAAAACTTTACTGCTTATCTTATAATATATTTCACATAATATATATACATATATTCAAGATTCTAGCTCAGTAGGAGTGACACACACTTCCCCTATACGATCCCAACAAGTACATTATGCTACAACTGACGGGGGAGAGCTACTACTTCCCTCTATATATTTTCATAACTAACATTCCCGCAGAAGGGTTACTACTATTGGATAGACAATCCTGATTCAGTATCAGGCATCTCCTCATCGTCACTATCACTGAGTGAGAACTCCTCTGGGTTCTCCTCTTCTTCTCAATCGAAACTAAACTCGTCATCGCTGGCTATGATGACTTGGGGTTCGTACATCCCCATCTATTCGTCATTACTAAAGCGATCGGGGATCTCCTCTCCCTCATCGTCAAGATGGGCGTCAGAAAGAGTCTCGTCATCTTCCTCTTTCATGGGGTGCTCGGGAGACATACGGGCTGGTTCAGGGTTCTCCATCGACTCCCTATTGCCCTCGTGTACTTCTGGCTGGTGCTTGGCCATGAACTCTTCATCGACCAGTTAGGTTGCTGGTTCTACCGGGTCACTCTCCATAATGGCGTCTGCTATAATGCCTTAGGCTTGTGCAGGGTTCCCGGGGTTAAGCACTTTTCTCTCGGCGTTCACTATCTCCTTGATAAGGCTTGCTAGCCCTGCTTGATCGCTCTTCTAATTCTGTTTGGCAAGGTCTCTTTCTTTCTTTAGGTATTCTCCTGTGTTGATCCACTTTTGTCTCGGCATGTATTGTAGAAGTCCATATCAGTTCCTTGTAGCGAATAGCATACGTTAGAACTGTATCGCCAGACATCAACTGCAGTCTTTCAGTCCGATGAACAAATTCTCGTATATCCATAACTCTAGAGAACTTAGGCGGTTTCACTCCCCACTTGCCCATAGAGAAAAACTGGGCCTGATGCTAGACTCCTCTCAGAGATTGGCTCGATCGTGGTATGGCAAACCTCGACACAGTTAAGAGCTCATCCTGGTCATAAGGATCCTGATACACACGAGAATATCTTCCTAAGAGATATCAACAGCCAACAAGTCTCAGTTATCCTGATCAATGGTTTACAATCAGGGAATCACTTTGATAACGTGAAACCAGTCCTGACATTCTCATGGAGTGCAGGAGTACTGTTTGCCACTCGAAACTTAGTGGACAACTAGCCCTGAAGATCAGTATAACTCAGGCAGCAATCCATGTTCTTTCTCTGAGCAGTTCTCTACCACTACACAGTCGTGATTTTTCGTATAATGATCTCAGCATTTCTTCATCTTATCCTCGCCATCATAGGTTTCGTCATCTCATTATTGTAAAATGTTATCTTCAATAGATAAACATTTACCGACTAAAAATAAAACTAACTTACTTGGACAGATGAGGCAGGCATGCGGCAATGTGAGGTAGGATGGCAAGAAACCGCTCCGATACCAACTATGATGCCCCATGCCCTCAGCGGCCCGGACCGTCACTGAAAACTATAACTTGCTTCTTTAACTTTTACTTATACTTCTTCTTTAAAGCCGATACTTAAACTTGCTGAATTTAATACTATAAAATTAGAGGGATTTTTTTTTGATTATATATGCATACGTATTTACTATTCACGTACGTATACTATTAAAATACAGAATTTGAAAAACATAAAGATTTCAATTATACATACACACTTATATACTTGTTCATCTGATTACTATTCATCAATTACTATTTAAATATACTATTCATACATATACTATTTACTGTTCTAAAATACAGTTTAACCTTTACTATTCAAAATACTATTTAACTGTCACTGTTCAAAATACTATTTACTCATACTGTTCGGAAGAATACTCGCGGTGTCCTCACATCCACCTCTGCCGCCATCATTGCCCCCTGGTGTTTACGCTACAGGAAGCTTACCTACAGCATGAACACACTCCGTGAGCTTTACGCCCAGTAAGTACAACATGTTAACCGCAAAACATGTTTAAAACATAACATATACTTAAAATCATAAGCATGACATATATCACTTAATAAATCACATACCATATAAGCATATCACATATCAGCTCACATATCATGTCATCACATAACATATCATAACACTGAATATAAAACTTCACATACTTTATGCACGACAGAAGCATCATGTACTGTATGCACTCTACTGAAAAAGAAAGCATAACGAACTATAACTAATGCATGGTCCGGTTATGTTCATTATGCTTCAAACTTCTCTTTACTTTTCTTGTCTATTTAGGACCCATGTGTTAGTACCATGTGTGTGCAGACCAACGGTAACGCCCGAGGTCAACTAATGCCGAAGAGCCATCAACTGATGCTCAAATTTTGACCTTAACTTTCTTTAACTGGAAACCCCTTCGACTGAAGGAGGCGGTACGACACACCTTTTTATTTCCATCTTGTTTAACTGTTCTAGCCATAAGCTTCTCTAAGCTGTCCCCAATCTTACGCCGTAGGGATCTATGGCTTCTAACTTGTTCTTTCATCAATCTACTCGATTGTGAAACTATATGCTCTTATGTATACGGTGCAACATCGTGTGCATGTCAGGCATACTTAACATACTGTAAAACCATCATTTTAACATCATTTTATTCATGCTGCAAGCGGAGTTGTACTTACTTGTCAGCGTACAGTTTATACTCTCGCCTTCATCACAATACAGGTACCTCTCTGTAATCATAATGCAGTACATTAACATTCACTCTTAGGTCACTGTGGCCATTAGTGACTAATAAAAATTCCATCGTTAGGTGATACCGACCCTTATCGATACTAATTGCCCTCTTCTTAAGAATTTGATTTTCTAATTTCTAATCATGGTTAATTAATTTATTAACCCAATAAATTAATTAACATCACTTTTAGGTCAATCTATCGTTGGTGACTAATATACCTATCATTGTTGACTAATATACCTATCTTTGTGTGGTACCGATGCCTATTGATACCCAACTGCTCTGCTTTGGGAATTTTGATATCTAATTTCTAATCGGGCTTGATTAATTTGTCTACTTGACAAATTAATCACTATCTCACACTGTCCCGTTTAGACTCGGTCCTTGACTGATTAATCAACCAGTCAACTGACCGGATACCTCGTGTATTGACCATTGAGCCTGTTGGGTTACCGTTACCGATGTAATCACCCCAAATTTTATACTTAGCTCACACCCATCCCTCTGGTGGTACTATTCTGACATAGGGGTCATTTTCTTACATTACGAGATTTCTAATTGGGCGGTTTACTAATCTTCAAAACGTCCGTCCTTCTTTTCCGGACCTAAGTCATCGAGGGGGCTCGGGTTTCCATCCGATCACATTTTCACCCCTCGTTTCCTAAAATACCCCTTTGTGCTGTTTTAGAAATTTTGGCAGCATTTCTGCTTAATTTTTGGGTTTCCGGCATTTAGGAAACGCCTCAAAACCATCTAACCTATTCTAATCTATCACGTACTATACCAGAGGCCTAATTTTTACGTAAAAGCTCAGCTTTTTATGTAAAAATATTCACATTTCCTCACATTCTCTTTTTCGATATTTCATCCCTTTTCTTACAATTCCCTAAGTCAGTAAACCATAATTAATACATAATTATTTCCAATAATAAATTGAGGAATCAAGGGATAGAAACTACTACCAAAATCATTCCCATTGCCGATCGAACGAATCGTTCGGTCTCGACAGCACAATCTTTGAATCGGCGTTCTTCACTTTTGAAACTTCGGTTTGTGAATCTGATGCTGCGAATGTGTCCGGAACGTCGAAAATAGGCCAACGAGCCATTCTTCAATTTTCGGTCTCCGAGTCACCGTTGACCGGCGTTGACCGGTGTTGACCAGCCTTTGACTGGTGTTGACCACGGCAGTAATGGGAGTGGCGACCACCATCTTGAAGAGCTCGACGAGAGGAACCCATTGGTAGTGTTAATTTCACCAATCGAGGCTCCTATCGCTGGAAATCAACCCTCGAAAAGTCGACGACGGGGGCGGTGTTGGATCTTCATTTTCCGGCGTTGTTGCCCAAAATTGATTTGGGGCTTTTGATCTATGTGTTGTTCTGAGCATTTTGATACCGACCTTGCAACTCAACTCCGCCGGAATCGGTGGATTCCACGACGGTGACACGGCGGCGACGACGCGAGTTGGTGCAGCGTGATCCGGCAACTGTTGACGTGAAATGAAGCCTGTGTTTTGTTCTACTCTTCACCACGAATCCATTGGGATCGGAATCGTGGCATTTGGACGTCGGACGGCGGAGATATGGCGGTTTGAAAAATTCAGCCACCGGCTCTTTGGGCAGCGCGTGCGGCGTGCTCCAGTGTCGGTTCTGTCGACTCGGCCCACCGTTGGAATCAGCTCATTGAGAGCTTTCCAATGGTGCTGGTGGTGTCAAAAATGGAGGTTGGATTCGATTGGGACTTACTGTTCATCTTCGTGTGGCGTGGGGGGAGGGAGAAAATGAGATTTGGAAAAATTATAAGGCTATTGTAGAAGGATCCCAAAAATTTCGTCCTTTTAGACTAATTTTTTGAAAAATTTTAAGATAGGCTACACTGACTAATTTGGGCGTGCTGAACCCAAATATATCAGTTTTATCTTCATCCGAGGTCATCTCGATCAGTTTTCTGATACTGCATGGTTTTCGATCAAAAATTACTTTTTGTGCTCAAATGACTAATTTGAGCATTTTAATTCCAAATATATCAGTTTTATATCATGTAAAGGTCATCTTGACCAATTTCTTGATACTGTGGTTAGGCCTACACTGTGTTGACACTACGCAGGCATAACGAGGCGTTTTCGCGTGAAATTTCAAACACAGTCTCCCTTGACTAATTTGGACGTGTTGATTTCAAATTTATCAGTTTTACGTCTATCTATCTTCTAGATCAGTTTTCAAGATCTGTATGACCCCGTCTCGTAAAACGTGCTAGGTGCCCGATTGACTAATTTGGGCGTCCTAAGTCTAAATTTATCAGTTTCGGGGCGAGAAAATGTCGTATTGACCCTCATCCCAATACTGCATATCTCTTAAACAAAATCTATATTTTATGCTCAATTGACCAGATTGAGCCTGCTGACTATTAATATGTCAGTTTTATGTCAGATTAAGGCCGTCTTGACCACTAACCTGACACTACATTTCTCATTATTCACTAATCACTATTCATTATTCACTATTCACAAACTGACTGACTAATCTGAGCATTCTGACATTGATTTTGTCAGTCTATCGGCGAGAATAGGTCATCTAGACCACTTTTCTCGATACTATACATCTATTACAGCAATTATCGCTGCTGCGCTCAGGTGACCAGTCTGAGCACACTGATGACTAGCTCATCAGTTCTGTATCATGAAATGGTCGTCTTGACCGGTTTCTTGATATTGCGTGTCTCAACGCATACTCACATAATAGGGTGGACCGATTTCACTGTCGGTCGCCCCTTTCACTGCATAAATAGTAATTAAACGTTACTATTCTCATTTAATTCATTCAACTGAAAAGCACACTGTGTTTATTAACTTAATTACATTATTACATAGTAATTAAGTTTCATAATTCATGAGAGTCATTACAGTGGCTTTCGGCTCATTACACAGTCTTCTACACGGACTCTTACACGTGCGTGTGCAACGCAACACGGGCGTGTACATTTCAGACACGGCATGTACTAGTTGAGACTACTCAACACGGCCATGTCTTTGAAATACATTCATCTATCTGAGCGGTACACGGCCTCTTACACGGCCGTGTACTTGACCGTGTTACACTACATGGCCATGTACACTCACATGGCTACTAATAGATACACAATTCGAATGGCACATGGTCACTCACACGACCGTGTACCTGACCGTGTTACTTAAATTTGCACTAAAAGACATTAAATTATGTCCATTTTATTCTTTAATGACTTATTACCGGTAAGTAGGTGCCATGAGAATGGCGGTCATTACAAAAACCGTGGCCTTTCTCCCACCATCAAGCCAAAAATTTCCAAAAATTTCACACCAAAATAAGCTTCCATCTCATTTCTAGTATCAAGCCAACAATTAGTTAAGGTGAGCTTCTGAATTGAAGCATTTTTCCTTGATTTTCATTAGAAAATCCATGGGTTTGAAGTGCGGAAAAACAATGAAAAAAAATTGATGTTTTGTTGGTTATATGATTGGTTTCGTGTTCTAGGGTTTAAAGCATGATTTAGGGTTTAAAAACAAGCAAAATTTTGCATGTTTCCACAAGAAATCCGTGGCATTAGGGGTGTGAAAAATGATTGGAATTGATGATTTGGTTTAGTGTTTATGTTCATTTAATTATAAGTTAAATTAAGCATGAATTGGAATAAGGAAACAAGAAAAATTAATGTAAAATTTCATGCTAAAACCGTGAGTAATGAACACTAGGAAATGGAAGTTTTTAGTGTTGAAAAATGTTGATAAAAACCCTAGTAAAGAAAACAAAATTTTCTTTGTGATTTGGATGAAAAATCCGAGGCTAATACTAGGGTTGGAATATAAATTTTGTTAGGTTTTGATGTTTTTTTATACATTAGAAAACCTAAGAGTGATATGTGATATTTGAAATATTGTAATGAAAAACTTTAGTGATGTTTAACATGATAAACCTAGGTTGGTTTGGAAAAATTGTTGATTGTGTATGGATTTTTGAATATTGATTTATGTGGAAAATTTTTATACAAAGTTTAGAAACTTTGTATAAAATAGGCCTCTGGTATAATACGTGGTAGGTACAAAGGTTCTGAGGCGTACCTAACACCGAGAAACCTTAAAATATAAGCGGAAATGCTGTCGAAATTTCTAAAACGACATAAGGGCATTTTGGGGAATAAGGGGTAAAAATATAGGACTTGGGAAGGAAACCGAGACCCTGCGGTGGATTAGGGTTAGAAATAGAAAACCAACCCAAAAGGAATAGTAAACCAACCCTGAATGACTAAAATGCCTAAAACAGGAAAAAAAAATCCATGTTAGGGGTATTTTTGGAAACGAGGGAAAAATTTAGGTCAGGAAAAGAAACCCGAGCCTCTCAAGGACCGAGGGCCGGGTGTAGGATGAAAAGTGTTTTAAGAGTAGTGAAATGACCATTTGAGACTCTGAAACGCTCGAAAAATGAGAAATAACCCTAGGTGATGGATGAATAGTAATCGAGGGTCGGAAAATGAGCAATTAGGTTTTTTAGCTCCAAAAAGCTATAAAATAATACAGAAGCCAAGGGAATGTTATTTTAAGATAATTAGGCTTAGAAAATTGGAGAAAAACGATAGAACGGTATAATTACGATTCCGAGACCCGATAGGGGCAAAATGGTCATTTTGACCAAAAATTTCCTAAAGGCTCGGAAAGGTCCGGGAAGGATCTAGAATAACTTAAATAAAATACTAAGATCCAAAATGAAGATTTTAAAGTTAAAAATCTAGAGTATAAAATGTGCACGGGCGTGTACAGTGAAACATGGCCGTGTAAAATAAAATCGCGAGGTACACGGTTTGGGACACGGGCGTGTTACAAACCGTGTACCATATAATGAATTGAAATATTTTATAAAATTGATCACAAAGTAAATATATGTAAAGTGATAATTAATAGAGAATATTAACAGACAATATTATGCCTGTAGGAAGTCAAACTAGAGATAAAACTGCGGAGTTCCAGAAGTGGACATTAGCGCAGTATTGGTAAGTTCAAGCATTTTTATGTCTGCAACATGAAATACTGTGTTATTTTATTATGTACTAGATGTGTACTAGGCATAAAGTCATATGGATATTTGGGAATTAGTTAGTATAACATATCCCATATAATAATAAAAGAGAATATGTAAGGCCTACAGGCGATGGAGGTTAGTGACCTTGAGGTGACAATTAATGTCACTTGGTCAAAATTATAATTGAAAGATGGTAATAAAAACCATTAAGGCGTACCGTCCCTCCAACATATTGATGGAGGTCTATCAGGTCCTACGGGGATATAAGGGCTGTAGAGGCTGAAGCTCTAGGGTCACTCCCTGAGCCCTCCCAGTCAGCGCGCAAGATTAATAACGGTATTGTCATAAAAAGAGCTCTATACTAGAAAGTAAATAGAGAATGAGCCATCATTAATATGATGAAAACCATAATTGAGCATAACCGAAGAATATACTAAGTATAGTAATTTCGGTTAGGATATGTGAATAGTAATCAGTTAAGGTAACAGTTACTATTCATCGATCAAAGTTACTATTCATGGTGAATAGTTTTATTCATGGGAGATTGAGGTGGTATTTGGTATTGTTTTTGAAATGTTTTCTGTTTTAAAAAAAATTGAAAATGAGAATGTTTTGAAAACTGTGTTAAGATCATTTCTGAAACTGTGTTTGGTTATGTTTTCTGAGTGTATATTTTGAAAAACATAAAAATGAAACTTTGTTTGGTTATATTTTTTCAAAACCTATTTCATTTTCAAAAAAACCCAAAAAACACAATATTTTTTGGAAATGAAAACAAAAAGTGAAAACAACTTTTTTTCGTTTTCAAAAAACCCAAAAAAACAACATAGTTGAAAACGGTGTTTTCGAAACGGTTTTGAAAATGTTAAATAAACAAACGCTATTTTGAAACCATTTTCATTTTCTGTGTTTTTGAAAATGGAAAATCATTCTCAAAAATAAAAACAAACGCCCCCTGAGTTTTCAATGTTTTTGAATCTGTGTGATTCTTACTAAGTATGTTTGAACTTACTGAGCCTGTTAGATCATCAGTTTGTTCATGTTGCAGGTAAGAAACCTGTCCAGTAGATATATGGATGGCGGCAAGATGTGCTTGTGTCAAAGGATAGGGATTTCACCATGGATTTAATCCTGCTAACAGACTTCCGCTGAGCTTTTTACATTAGTGAATTGAAGAGTTTTTGAAAACAAAAATGTAGTATAAATATTTTGTATATTATGCATTATGTTATACTCCAAAAAACAACTGAAAGTTAGTATTATATTTTACATGACTTTTATACTTAGCATCCTTTTCGAAAAAGTATGTATTAAAAAGAAAAAAAATTATGGGTGAAATTTTTGGACCCTAAAAAATGAAAGTTTAAGAGAAAGAGTTTTAAATTGACAACGCAGATTCGGCACACGAGCTGTCTTGGTCGACAATAGTATCGGTTCATGACAGTTGTGGGTGATCGGAATCGGGGGTGTCACAGTTTAGATGCACGATTTTAGGCCATTAGAAACCAAAAAAATTCCTGGTTTTCAGGCCCCATTGAAGCTGTCACGGCCCAAAATTTAGACACGTGACACGGCAGCCAAATCATAATATCAACCCGAGATTTAAGGAAAACATTTATTACGAACAACGGGTCAACATTATAATTTAGCTAAGCCTAATTATTCATAAAGTAGCATCATAACCACAAAACAAAATAAAGTAGAAAGTAAATACCTTTTAATGCGGAAATCAAACACAAAATCGGTTTTCAAAAGAAATTACCAACCATAAATATTCCCAAGCATAAAATTTAAATAACGTGAAATAAAGTCCAAACTTAATGTCTCATTACATCAGAACGAGAAACAGAAAGAAGAAGATGGAGAAAACGGATAGCATCATCCTCGGTAGCAACGGATAGCTCAACGATTTTCGGAACTGCTACCTCCCGCACCTGGAAGTAGTCATTTCGAAATCACAAAGAAAAAGGGACGTGAGCGCTGGCTCAGTAGGACAGAAACAAAAGTGGGTTCAGATAACATTTAAAAGTATGGCATAATATTCATTTCCAAAAATAATCAACAATTTAAAAAAAATACATGACATAATAATCATAAAAAAATAATCAACAATTTCGTGAAAAACATTTTTAAAACAAGTTTTATTCTGCTGAGGACTTAGCGTAGCTGCAATATACGTGCCCCAATATGAAAATAATAAATCATTAAAACAACCATCATATTATGAGTGAGGACTTGTCGTAGCTATAACATACGTGCCTCGAATTTGAATTATCCTAGATCATCTCGTTACGGTCTAAATAGGCCGAATGGCCCTGCGCAAGTTTAGGGACCTTCCCCCATGGCGTCAACTTTGGGACGCACGCATCATTTACAATGATCGTGAACTATAGCTCAATTATGTTCACCGGATTATTCAAAAGATGGTATTTACCAAGTTGTATTATGCCATTAATCAAAACACGCTTTGAAATACACATTTAATACAAAACACTTTGCATGCGTTTATTCCATCCAAAAACAGTATAAAAATTTCATAATCTGAAAATAGCATGCCATTGATAAAACAGGGAAATTTAAAACACTTGACTACTCCCAGAAAAGGCTAGAACATCCTACCTCGATTATCGCACAAGCGTTACGATAACGTGATCCACAAATCCAGCAAGAACGTCAAATAAATCCTATAATCACAACATGTGATCAGTCTAGGTCTAGACATAATCATCCAATCATTTTAGTGTGCCACAAAAGATTTTAATATGTTTAATAAACATTTGGGATTTAAAATTTATGAAAAACTCTGAGTTAGGATATTACTGGACATGGGCAGACTGACCTAGGCTGATTGTAAAATCAGTATCAATTCATTTTTAATCCCAAAAATTCTAAATTTTTAATATGTTAAACTAGACATCCGTAGCTTTAATTCCATATAATTTTTAGACATCATTTGGTCATTCAATGAGGCCAAAAACCGAGGGGTTGTTTTCAGGCATAAAATCTGGGTTTCAGTTTCAGTTTCAGTTCAAAAACTGGCAGTTCTGTCCGCCTATATTAGAAAAATATTTTGACTGGGCAAACGGATGAGTTTGATTCTGAAATTTTGTAGGCATTTAGGGGACATCTTGAATTTAATTTTACGCTCAAGAATACTTAAAAATCGTTTTTAAAACTCAAGTTATGGCTGACACAAATTTACTGTTCATATGGTAATTTTCCAGATTTCCGTTTTTCTGTCTTCGAATTTCGATTAGCCTCAAACCAATTCAATTTTCATCCAATGATCACGAAATTTTGTGGAAAACCGTATTTATATGTCATTAACACAACCCAAGAATCAAATTGACAAAATCATAAAATCTTACACATATGATAATAGGGTTTTTGAAAAGGGGATCAATGAGGTAAAATTTTAGGGTTTGAGAGAGAAATCACACCTTGTTTGTGCTGCACTATTTTTGATGTTTGGTCTCCCTTTTGGCTGAATTTGTGTGAGTGTTGGAGTCTTCAAAACAGTAGGGAAACAGTGGAGAAAACCATATAAAAATTTAGATTTAAAACCAAAAGGAGAAGGAAGGAAAAAGTTTGATTTCTCACCTTGTTTTTGTCTCAAAAATTATTGAATCTTTGAGCTGCCTTTTGATAGGTTTTGTTTGCTGTTTTGGGTGTGTTTTGGGAGAGAAAATTCAAAGAGGAGAGAAGGGAAAGCTGGCCGAATTTTGGAGTGTGAAAGGAAGGGTGAATGAGAGTTAAAATAGGGTTTTTATACTAGGTTTTCTTTCTTTCCCTTTCTCTTCCTTGTTTGGCCGAAATTTCTAAGGGTAAAAGGGAAAGTTTTTGTGCTGTTTTGAGGCTAGGGTTTTCTCTCTTATTTCCCTTTAGGTGGCCAAAAATTATCCCTTAGTTTTTAAGGAAAAATAATTTGAATTTTGGTTGAGTTTTGACCTAGCTTTTGATTCAAATAAAAATCTCCTTTATTTCCTATACTTTATGGCCGAAAATTCTTCTTTATATCTAAGGGATGAAATTTGAATTTAAATCCTCCTTGGATTTGTGGAATTTAAATTTTAAATTAAATCCCAAGTGATGGCCGAATATTTTAGGGTTTCTTTTTGAAGTTCAAATTGTTGACTTTTTGAGCGGAATTTGACTAGGAAACCAACCTAGGGTTTCCAAAAGGATTTTTAATTAATTTTTAGCACACTAATTTTATTTAAATTATTTATTGACCCTTAAATAAAATTTAAGACGTCACAAATATCTACCACTAAAAATAGTTTCGTCCTCGAAACTTTAAGAATTTCTCCACACTAAAGAAGAGAATAAGAATATGAGTCACTTCTCATTTCATTAAGCAAATCTAAATGCACCTTTTAGAGCATATAGTGGTATATCTACCACTATGAATAGAATAGGGTTACAAAACAAACTTAGGTCGACTACATTACAAGTACTCTACTGCTTAGCGAACCATTCAACATGGTTCTCACGCATATCTTTCTCGGTTTCCCATGTGGCTTCCTCTTCACCATGGTTACTCCAAAGAACCTTCACCATGGGTATTGTTTTCGTTCTCAGCTGCTTGACCTTACGATCCAAAATCTTCACTGGAACCTTGACGTAAGAGACATCTGATTGGATTTCTACATCATCTGTTGAAATGACTTCTGACTCTGCTCATGCACTCTTCCTCAGCATCGATACATGGAAAACGTTGTGCATTCCCAAGGTGTCGGGTAACTTCAGCTCATATGCGACCTTACCAACTCTACGTACGATCTCGAAAGGTCCAATATAACGCGGTGGTAGCTTCCCTTTAACTCCGAAATGAGAGATACCTTTCTTCGGTGAAACCTTTAGCAACACAAACTCTCCGACCTCGAACTCTAACGGCTTTCTGCGTTGATCTGCATAGCTCTTCTGTCGACTCTGTGCTATTAGAAGTCGTTGTTTGATGATGGCAATCTTCTCGTACTGGTCTAGGATTATATCAGGTCCACCCACGGGTGCTTCCAGGTTATCAACCCAATAGATGGGTGATCGACAAGGCTTTCCGTACAACGCTTCAAAGGGTGCCTTCTGATACTCACTTGATAACTGTTGTTGTATGCGAACTCTGCCATGTAGAGGTGTTTGCTCCATCCATCTTCAAGATCAAGAACGCAGGCACGTAGCATATCCTCGAGAATCTGTATGAGACGCTCCGACTGACCATCTGTCTGCGGATGAAAAGCGGTGCTGAAGTTCAGTTCTGTGCCTAGAGCTTCCTGTAGACTTTGCCAAAAGCGAGCGTTGAAGCATGTATCACGATCAGAAATGATCACTGAAGGGACTCCATGCAATCTAACTATATTCCTCATGTAAAGCTCGGCTAGCTGGTTCCTGCTGCAAGTCGTCTTGAACGGGATGAAATGCGCGGTCTTCGTGAGACGATCTACAACTACCCAGACTCCATCAGATCCATCCTGTGCTTTTGGTAAGCCGGTTAGGAAGTCCATTCCTATACTATCCCACTTCCACCGAGGTATTGGAAGTGGTTGGAGCAGACTTGCAGGTCTCTCCCGTACTGCCTTTACTTTTTGACACGTCAAACAGTTGGCCACGAAGTTCTTTACATCTAACTTCATACCTCTCTACCAAAGCTGCCGTCTTAGGTTTTGATACATCTTGTTTCCACCTGGGTGCATGGTGAACCTCGACTGATAAAACTCTGACAAGATCTCCTGTATAAGCTCTGGAATGTGTGGCACTGCTAAGCGACCCTCGTTATAAAGAATTCCACTGGCGTCCATCAACCACTCTGCAACATGCTTGTCCTTTAACAATTTATCTCGGATGTCAATGAAACGTGTATCTGCCAACTGATTCTCCTTGATCCTCTGCACGTAGTCTGGTTCCATCACTAAGTTGTACAACACTAGGTGACCCTGAACTTCACCAAAACGAAACTGATAAGCTATAAGAACTCTGTCCTTTTCCCACTCATCTATCTGTATAGCCATTATAGAAGCGTCATGATCAGGATTGGGAACTGCCTCTCTTTTCCTACTTAGTGCATCTGCAACCACGTTTGCTTTACCCGGATGATACTCGACTTGGAAGTCGTAGTCTTGCATGTATTCTACCCATCTTCTCTGACGTAGGTTTAGATCTTTCTGTGTAGCTAGGTATTTCAAACTCTTGTGATCTGAAAACAGTCTAAAACTGGCACCGTACAGATAACAACGCCAAATCTTAAGCGCAAACACTACTGCAGCTAACTCTAGATCGTGTGTAGGGTAGTTTCGTTCGTGTTTTTTCAGCTGTCGTGAGGCATAAGCGACAACTCGATTCTGTTGCATCAAGACTGCTCCAAGACCTTGATGAGAAGCATCGGTGTAGACATCATATACTTGATCCTGATCCGGAATGATAAGGATAGGTACAAACGTCAAACAACTCTTCAACTCTTGGAAGACTGACTCACAGCTGTTGTCCCAAACGAAAGGTACATCCTTCTTTGTCAGATTGGTGAGGGGAGCGGCGAGCTTGCTGAAGTCCTGTACAAAATGTCGATAATATCCCGCTAAGCCCAAGAAGCTTCGGATCTCTGGAACATTCTTCGGTCGTTCCCACTTAAGAATCGCTTCAACATTGGATGGATCAACTGATATACCATCTCCTGAGATGATATGTCCGAGAAACTTATCCTCTGTCATCCAAAACTCACATTTTTCTTTCTTGGCGTACAACTGATGTTCACGAAGAGTCTGTAAAACTATGCTGAGATGCTGTGCACGATCTTCACGAGTTTGGGAATAGATGAGGATGTCGTCGATGAATACGATGACGAACTTATCAAGAAAAGGTCGGAAAACTCTATTCATCATATCCATGAAGGTTGCTGGTGCGTTTGTCAAACCGAAAGGCATTACTAAGAACTCATAACTGCCATACCTCGTTCGGAATGCCATCTTCGGGATATCCTCCTCTCTAACCCGAAGTTGATGATAACCGGATCTCAAATCAATCTTGGAGAAGAAACAAGCTCCACCCAACTGGTTGAACAAGTCATCTATACGTGGTAACAGATACTTATTTTTGATGGTCACACTGTTGAGCTTTCTGTAGTCCACACAGAGACGAAGCGAACCGTCGGCTTTCTTCACAAAAAGGACTGATGAACCCCAAGGTGAGTTGCTGTCTCAGATAAAGCCCAGCGATTTCAACTCATCCAGCTGCTTGCGCAACTCTTTCATCTCTAGAGGTGCCATACGATACGGAGCAGAAGCAAAAGGAGCTGTTCCAGGAACTAAGTCGATACGAAACTCTATTTCTCGATGAGGTGGTTGTAGGAAAATAAACCGGTAAAAACGTATCAAAGTGGCGCAGCGGAACAATAAAAAATTTTAGATCGTTAAATATCTCATGATGCCATATACAATAAATCAACAACAATTAAAACTTATACCTCAAGGACGCCAATATGCAGGAGGAGAATGACCGGAGGCTTCAACCAACTAGCCTTCTCTACTATTCTCCAATTCCCGAATGGCTGAGTGTGTGGGCACTCTGAACCTCGATCGGTATGCTAGCACTGCTAGTCTTCTTCCGACCACCCAGATCTCTAAAGAACTTTATTGTCACGATGAGCTGTGCAACAATAAGCCTGCTCACCTGAGAGTCTGTGGTCTAAGAGAACTGGAGTGGCAGGACCTCTATTTATAGACCTGCATGAGGTGATTCTCTGAATTCGAATTGGACTAGGAAAAGATTTTCTCCCTTATCCAAACCAAAAAATCCGAATTTTCCAAGGGAGAATCTCCACAATTAAATTCGGTTTTCCTAGGACAAATCCAATCCAAATCTAAACAAGATTTTAACTAGAATTTTATCTCCCTTTTTCAACCAAAAAATCCGAAATCTTTAGGAGAAAATCTTCTCCAAATTTTCGGCCACTTTTAGGATAAGGAAGAATCAAAATTCCACTAGGATTTTTCAAGCTAAATCTCATCTCAACCTTATCCAAAAATAACCGAATTTCCTAGGATAAAGCCTCCAAAATTTCGGCCACTTTTAGGGAGGGAGAGAATCCAAATTCAACTAGGATTGAAACTTGAATTTTCCCTTGAATCTTATCTACAAAAACCGAATTTTCCATTGAGGATTATCCTCAAAAAATTCGCCCACTTTTGTTGGGATTTGGATTCAAAATTCAAGTACGATTCTAACAAGATTATCCTCTCCAAATCCAACTCAAATTCGAATTTCAAACCTTGTGGATTTTCCACAACAAATTCGAATCCTACTTGGACTGTGATTCAAAATTTGAATTTCAAATTTCAAATTCAAATTTCAAATTCAAATTTCAAATTTCAAATTTCAAATTTCAAATTTAAATTTCAAATTCAAATTTCAAATTCAAATTTCAAATTCAAATTTCAAATTCAAAATTCAAATTTCAAATTTCAAAATTCAAATTTCAAATTTCAAAATTCAAATTTCAAATTCCACAAAACTGTTGTGTTTCATATTCTTGTTCTCATGGATAATTTTCTACAACTCCAATCTAATCTCAAATAAAATCATGGCAACTTTATTTGGAGTTCGAATAATTATGTACTCTATTATCCAAAACAAAATCTGAATCCAACCGGAGAGAATCTTGTCTACCATCCTAATCCTGTGTCATCACCATCCATGCATAATAAACTAGCCAATAGCATACACAAATCAATTTGCCAAACGTTAAGGAATTATGTGGAGCTAGTAGAGGGACTGATTGGACATATAGAATCGGGCTCCCGTGATTCCATATGATCATCATTCTGTACCGAACAACTCAATCATATGATCACTAATTTCAGAGTCACACCACTATAAACCTGAAACTAAACTCCCAATTATATACCGTATTACGTAAGCCTGTGACGAGCTACCATCCAATGACCTTGTCATATATGCAAAACCCTCATATGATATCCATGATCAGCCTTAGGTCAAAGTCCGTTAAATCCTACTGATCAGGCTATCTTAAAGTTCCATTATACTACCGAATCAAGAAAATGATTATTCACCATATGTGAATAAGAAGTCATCCGCCCAGCAGACGACCCAAGGCCTTGTCCATTTTCACATTCAGTATAATGCCTTTAAGAGGATACCTTTAACTCCTCAGAGCTATGATTCCAATATCTGCAAACAAACCCTTCATCGTATACAAGTCATGCACCCAACAAACCGGTCTATAAGCTTACTACCTCTGAGACGCTTTAGCCATTGGAACATCAAAGTACACAAGTCATATACATGAAGTAGTTCATTTACTCAGGATTAAGGTTATTGCACAATGAACGTCAAAAGCAGATTGATCCACTCATAGCGGACTACGTAGATCAATCACGCTTTAGTCCCGGTCTAATATGTCACCACCGAGCAACATATCCATGTCTCTACTTGGGAGTCCAGCTCCAGACAGTCAAGACAGACCGTCCCCTCTAAGCCTTTAGACAACATAATAGTCTTAACATGAGTTAGATGCTCGGTCTAACCCCATAGACTACAGACCATAATTTAGACTGCTAACTTTAGAACATTGTCTTCTCGCATACAAAAGTCCATTGCATGCAACGTTCTAACAGTTTTAACACAAGCAGTCAGTGAGCCATATTTGCTTACATTTACTTTAACATGTAAATAAGATGAGGACAGATAGCAATGTAATGAATAACCTCTATGTATAATTTTATTATCCAGTTCAAAATGAATACATCAAAATGTCTCTAATACTTAGGGCATTTCCTAACAGTCTCCCACTTGCCTTAAGCCAGCAGATGTGCCATGTTACGCATCCCCATCGCCTCTACATGCCTCTCAAAGCTTCTAGCTACCAAAGTCTTAGTAAAGGGATCAGCGATGTTGTCCTTGGACGCGATCTTACATACATCCACTTGTCCTGTCTCCACATGCCCTCTAATAATGTGATACCTCCGATCTATGTGCTTGGTCCTCTTGTGGTATCGAGATTCTCTTGTGTTGGTAATAGCCCCTGTATTATCACAGTAAAGTGTGATAGGCTTGTCAACACCCGGAATGACCTCAAGGTCTCTAAAGAACTTGCGGAGCCAAACCGCTTCTTTAGATGCCTCAGCCGCAGCCACATACTCAGCCTCCATAGTAGAGTCAGCTGTGCAGCCCTGCTTCACGCTCCTCCACACAATGGCGCCTCCTCCGAGTAAAAACACTGATCCAGATGTCGATTTCCTCGAATCCTTACAAGTCTGGAAGTCTGAGTCCGTGTATCCTACGGGTGTTAGGTCCCCTCCAGAATACACTAGCATATAATCCCTCGTTCTCTTAAGATACTTGAGTATATGCTTTTCTGCTTGCCAGTGCTTGGTTCCAGGATTCGCTTGATATCGACTCACCATACCTACAGCAAAACATATGTCCGGGCGAGTGCAAAGCATAGCGTACATAAGGCTACCCACAGCGGATGCATAAGGGACCTTACTCATACGCTCTCTTTCTTCCGATGTCTTGGGACAGTCATCCAATGAAAGAGTTAAACCGGCAATAGAAGGTTGTAAGCCTTTCTTTGCCTCTAGCATTGCATATTTGTCAATTATTTTATCGATGTATGAAGCTTGGGATAATGCTATCATTTTGTTCTTTCGATCTCTGAAGAGACGAATGCCTAGAACATAATTAGCTTCTCCCAAATCCTTCATGTCAAACTGTTGGTGTAACCAAAGCTTGACCGATGATAAATTCCCTACATCATTCCCAATGAGTAGTATATCATCGACATAGAGTATCAGAAAAACCACTTTTCCATCCTTAATACGTTTATAAACACAAGGTTCATCAACGTTCTACTCAAAACCAAATGTCTTAATCGCTTGATCAAACCTCTGGTTCCATGAGTGGGATGCCTGCTTTAATCCATAAATGGATCTAAGCAACTTGCAGACTTTCCTATCTTGGCCTTTTGCTACGAACCCTTCGGGCTGTATCATATAGATACACTCTTCAAGATGGCCATTCAAGAATGCCGTCTTGACATCCATTTGCCAGATCTCGTAATCGAGAGCCGCAGCAATGGACAGAAGAATACGGATAGACTTCAGCATAGCAACAGGCGAAAAGGTTTCCTCGTAATCGATTCCAGCCTTTTGCGTGTATCCCTTTGCAACCAGTCTAACTTTGAAAGTTTCCACTCTCCCTTCCGCATCCTTCTTTCTTTTGTAGACCCATTTGCATCCAATGGGTTTTATCCCATCCGGCAAATCTACAAGTTCCCAAACAGAGTTGGATTTCATAGAATCCATCTCATTGTTCATAGCTTGTTTCCAAGATCTAGAATCAACATCCTTTATAGCTTCATCATATGTGACCGGATCTTCCTCATGCTCATGAGCCTCGGCCTGGTATACCTCAGCATCATACATAAAGAAATTAGGTTTCTTAGAAACCCTCCCACTACGACGAGGCACCCTAAATTGTTGATCGTCTGCAGGTCTTTCACTGGAACTCGGACTTGTGTCCAAGACCGAAATCTGTGGAGCAGTTCTTTCACCCGATAACTCCTCTAGCACCACTTTGCTTCGAGGCTTAAAGTCATTCATGTGACTTTCCTCCAAGAATGTCGCATGGGTTGAGACAATGACCTTTTGTTCCTTCGGGTTATAGAACAGACCTCCTTTAGTTCCCTTTGGATACCCTACAAACATGCACAATTCTGATCTTGGTTCCAACTTCTTCGCATCCCCATCCAGTACATGTGCCGGGCAGCCCCATATTCTCATATGTCCAAGGGAGGGCTTCCTGCCACGCCACAATTCATACGGAGTTCTAGGAATTGATTTGCTCGGAACCTGGTTCAGAATATAGCACGCCGTTTGTAAAGCATGTCCCCAAAATGATAATGGCAGCGTTAAGTAACTCATCATGGACCGTACCATATCCAATAAGGTCCTGTTTCTCCTTTCGGCTACACCATTCTGTTGTGGAGTACCAGGTGCAGTCAATTGGGATAATATCCCATTCTCTACAAGATGTCCTAGAAATTCATCGGAGAGGTATTCGCCACCTCGATCAGATCGAAGTGTCTTTATGGATTTATCCAATTGCTTTTCCACTTCCGCACGATACTCTTTGAATTTATCAAAGGTTTCGCTCTTGCGGTGCATCAGATACACATATCCATACCTCGAGTAATCATCTATGAAAGAGACATAGTACTCGAACCCTCCTCGTGCTGTGACGTTCATGGGGCCACATACGTCAGTGTGCACAATTTCTAAGAGCTCCTGCGCCCTTGTACCCTTAGCTCCAAAAGACCTCTTAGTCATCTTACCCTCTAGACAAGACTCACATTGGGGAAGTCGTACCTCCTCCAGAGATTCCAGAGGACCGTCTTTCACCAATCTTTGAATCCTATCCTGATTAATATGACCAAGTCTTAAATGCCAAAGATACGCCTTGTTAGAGTGAGAAACTTTCAACCTTTTAGAGTTATCAATTAATTCAGTGTCAAGCAGTGAGTACATCTTTGGTCTGATCAAATATAGGTTTCCATCCATCCATCCAGAACAGATAAAAGACTTATTTCTACGAATATCAACTCTTTTACTAAAAGAAACTGAATAAGAATCCTTTATTAAAAAAGCTACCGATATAAGGTTCCTCCTAAAATTAGGAACATAAAAACAGTCTTTCAATAAAATAAACCTAAATTGATCAAAATAAAGATGAACATCTCCCACTGCCTCAGCCACCACAAAGCTACCATCTCCAGTCCGCAACGAGAGGCTCCTATCATGTAGACTTCTCGTTTCCACGAACCCCTGCATAGAAACACAAACATGATTAGTGGCGCCCGAATCAATGACCCATGTGTCTTTCGATTCTTCCACCAAACATGCTTCTAAGTAATGAAGTTCCTTACCTTCCTTGCCCTTGGAGGCTAGGAATTCCCGGCAAGCCTTCTTGAAGTGACCTACCTTCCCACAGTGGAAGCATTTGGACTTTTTAGGGTCCTTTGGCTTCTTGTTCTTCTTCTTCTTCTTCCCGTCCGAGACAGGAGGATTAGAAGAACTGGAAGCCACTTGCTTCTTATTTGGCCTCTTCCTCTTCCGTGAGGGATTGGAAGATTCCGCCAAATTGGCCTCTCCTTTAGGTCGGACCGCATCCTCATCCCTGATCATCCGCTCATAAGCCTGTAGTTGCTTCATGAGCTCGGTTAGTCCTAACTCCTTTGTCGCCAGATTGTATGCGGCCTTAAACCCCACAAAATCTTTAGACAGAGTCTTGAACACCATCTCGATCTGGGTGTTGTAGTCCAACTCAGCACCATTCTCGGCAGCCTCAGCGAAGAATCCCATTAGAGTGATCATATGGTCCTTCACCGGAGTACCCGCCTTTTGCTTGGAGTTCATAATGCTGGTGATAGCGGACTGTCGAGCCAATTTTTCTTGGCCTCCGAACATGTCCTCCAGATTATCCATGATCTCCCCAGCAACTTGATAAGTCTCATGCTGCTTTTGTAAAGCACTCGTCATGCTAGCAAGGATGGAGCATCGAGCTATCTCATTGGATTCTCTCCAACGATTATAGGCAACCGGGACCTCCTCAAGTGGTGTGTCAGGTTTGGGCCCAGGTGGGCATGGTTCGTCCAGTACGAACTTGTGTCTCTCGCAGCTGAGAACTATTAATAGATTTCTTTTCCAGTCTTTATAATTATCACCATTCAACTTATTTTCAGTAAGTATCGAAATGAGGGGTGTCGGTGACATTTTGAACTGAAATAAAATTATACTAGACATCATTACAAAGCCCAAGCAAATATACAGATAATTTAGCAAATAAAAACATACAAGTATGTTCCTACATGAAATTTGAAAAAACATGTAGCATTGCAACGGTAATTCTCAGCACCTATTGCCCCAAGCCACCGAGGGGTGGTCATGAGAACAAATAGCCAGAACATGGACCCCGTCCAATTAATATATGTTACCTTAAATCCTCCAAGGTTAAGACATATATTAATAACCGCTTATTTGGCCACCAGTTTAGTTAACAGAGCTTCTAGGGAAGGTTAATAACTAAACGAGTCTTGAGTGTATAACCATTGTTTACATAGCCCGATCCACGTCCTACCAAGCCACCGAGGGGTGGTCATGAATAGGATCGCACCCGAACACGTTTTCCACATAGGAGATCCAATCTAGTATATCGGCGGCGGTAAACACCTACCGAGGGGTGTGGTCAGGTCGGAACTGACGCGAGGCGTTACCATGCTTTCACATATGGATCAACAATGGAGGCCGTGGGTTTTGTTTGAAACCCTCTCCCACTAAATATTTTGAAAAACATGCAAGTTTTGACAAATTATGTATGATCAATATAGTATGAGTGGCACTCACTTATCCTATATGACATGTTATCAAATATGCATACAAAACATCCATCAATACATATTTATACATCCATGACATATCATAGAAAAAATAATTGACAGAATAACCAAGCTATGGTTCCATCCTAGAACAAAGAAAATAAAGATTACAAAATTCCATCCAAATCTTTGGGTCTTGAATTCTGTTCTGTCTTCTTGTATCCTTCTTTATGTAGCCTCTCCATTTATTTCTCATCCCAAGAATTATTTAAAATTTAAATCTCCCAAAAATTTAAATTTCAAATTCAAATTCCAAATTCGAATTTCAAATTTAAATTTCAAATTTGAATTTTTAAACAATTTTAAAACATCATGTGTAATAATATGTAATTTCAAAAATTTCAAATTTTTAATTACATATTTTTAAACATGATTTAAAATTAAATCTCAAATTTAAAAATCAAAATTTTCTGATTTTTGGACCGTCGGACCGCCGCCCCCGTAGGCGACAGCCGCCGTGGGCAGCCACCAACCCCGGAGGGGCTGGCAGCCCACGGCCGCCCCTTGTGCAGCCCTGCCGGGCTGCAGGCCAAGCCTGCAGCGCCAGGCTGCACGCCCAGACTGGGCGCAGCAGTCGGCAGGCTGCAGGCAGCGCCTGCAGCCAGAGGCTGCACGCCCAGGCTGTGGCCAGCCTTGGGCAGGCCACGGCCACCCCTGGCTGCAAGCAGAGCCTGCGACCGTGGGTGGTGTGGGCCTGCTCAGGGGCTGCTGCAGCCCCATCCTGCCCGAGGGCAGGGGCTGCAGCCCCACCAAGGTTTGTCGGCCTATCCCGAGGGGTCCTGTCTCGATTTTCGTGCCATATTCCAATTTACCTATTAGGATCTCCAAAAATTAATTTGAATCCCAATTAATTGAAATTTTCCACACAATCAAAATTTCAATCTTTAAATTAAATTTAACTTTTGGGAAAAATAAATTACGGTCTTCAATCTTCAATCTCCTCCAAGAATAATTACATAAAAAATTCCTGAACCGTTTCCGGTGTTTAAAAAATTCTAACCATAAAAATTCTAAGAGACAAGAATTAATATCCATGGGAAAATTACAGTGTTAATAAACTGCTCCCATGGTTACATAAAAATTCCTAGATACAATTTTTCTAAATTCTAAGGAACCATAACCGGTATAATCAAGCATGCTTATAATAATTCAAAAAATTAAAATAACCACATACTTTATACATAATACATGATAACAACATAAAGGAACCCTAGAATGCCACTCTCTAAATATCAAATCCATATATAAATAAAACGACTAAGTAATTGTCTAATTTATGTACATGGCATAGTCATGAGATGGCTCTGATACCAATTGTAGGAAAATAAATCAGTAAAAACGTATCAGAGTGGCGTAGCGGAACAATAAAAAATTTTAGATCGTTAAATATCTCATGATGCCATATACAATAAATCAACAACAATTAAAACTCATACCTCAAGGACGCCAATATGCAGGAGGAGAATGACCGGAGGCTTCAACCAACTAGCCTTCTCTACTATTCTCCAATTCCCGAATGGCTGAGTGTGTGGGCACTCTGAACCTCGATCGGTATGCTAGCACTGCTAGTCTTCTTCCGACCACCCAGATCTCTAAAGAACTTTATTGTCACGATGAGCTGTGCAACAATAAGCCTGCTCACCTGAGAGTCTGTGGTCTAAGAGAACTGGAGTGGCAGGACCTCTATTTATAGACCTGCATGAGGTGATTCTCTGAATTCGAATTGGACTAGGAAAAGATTTTCTCCCTTATCCAAACCAAAAAATCCAAATTTTCCAAGGGAGAATCTCCACAATTAAATTCGGTTTTCCTAGGACAAATCCAATCCAAATCTAAACAAGATTTTAACTAGAATTTTATCTCCCTTTTTCAACCAAAAAATCCGAAATCTTTAGGAGAAAATCTTCTCCAAATTTTCGGCCACTTTTAGGATAAGGAAGAATCAAAATTCCACTAGGATTTTTCAAGCTAAATCTCATCTCAACCTTATCCAAAAATAACCGAATTTCCTAGGATAAAGCCTCCAAAATTTCGGCCACTTTTAGGGAGGGAGAGAATCCAAATTCAACTAGGATTGAAACTTGAATTTTCCCTTGAATCTTATCTACAAAAACCGAATTTTCCATTGAGGATTATCCTCAAAAAATTCGCCCACTTTTGTTGGGATTTGGATTCAAAATTCAAGTAGGATTCTAACAAGATTATCCTCTCCAAATCCAACTCAAATTCGAATTTCAAACCTTGTGGATTTTCCACAACAAATTCGAATCCTACTTGGACTGTGATTCAAAATTTGAATTTCAAATTTCAAATTCAAATTTCAAATTCAAATTTCAAATTTCAAATTTCAAATTTCAAATTTAAATTTCAAATTCAAATTTCAAATTCGAATTTTCAAATTCAAATTTCAAATTCAAATTTCAAATTCAAAATTCAAATTTCAAATTTCAAAATTCAAATTTCAAATTTCAAAATTCAAAATTCAAATTCCACAAAACGGTTGTGTTTCATATTCTTGTTCTCATGGATAATTTTCTACAACTCCAATCCAATCTCAAATAAAATCATGGCAACTTTATTTGGAGTTCGAATAATTGTGTACTCTATTATCCAAAACAAAATCTGAATCCAACCGGAGAGAATCTTGTCTACCATCCTAATCCTGTGTCATCACCATCCATGCATAATAAACTAGCCAATAGCATACACAAATCAATTTGCCAAACGTTAAGGAATTATGTGGAGCTAGTAGAGGGACTGATTGGACATATATAATCGGGCTCCCGTGATTCCATATGATCATCATTCTGTACCGAACAACTCAATCATATGATCACTAATTTCAGAGTCACACCACTATAAACCTGAAACTGAACTCCCAATTATATACCGTATTACGTAAGCCTGTGACGAGCTACCATCCAATGACCTTGTCATATATGCAAAACCCTCATATGATATCCATGATCAGCCTTAGGTCAAAGTCCGTTAAATCCTACTGATCAGGCTATCTTAAAGTTCCATTATACTACCGAATCAAGAAAATGATTATTCACCATATGTGAATAAGAAGTCATCCGCCCAGCAGACGACCCAAGGCCTTGTCCATTTTCACATTCAGTATAATGCCTTTAAGAGGATACCTTTAACTCCTCAGAGCTATGATTCCGATATCTGCAAACAAACCCTTCATCGTATACAAGTCATGCACCCAACGAACCGGTCTATAAGCTTACTACCTCTGAGACGCTTTAGCCATTGGAACATCAAAGTACACAAGTCATATACATGAAGTAGTTCATTTACTCAGGATTAAGGTTATTGCACAATGAACGTCAAAAGCAGATTGATCCACTCATAGCGGACTACGTAGATCAATCACGCTTTAGTCCCGGTCTAATATGTCACCACCGAGCAACATATCCATGTCTCTACTTGGGAGTCCAGCTCCAGACAGTCAAGACAGACCGTCCCCTCTAAGCCTTTAGACAACATAATAGTCTTAACATGAGTTAGATGCTCGGTCTAACCCCATAGACTACAGACCATAATTTAGACTGCTAACTTTAGAACATTGTCTTCTCGCATACAAAAGTCCATTGCATGCAACGTTCTAACAGTTTTAACACAAGCAGTCAGTGAGCCATATTTGCTTACATTTACTTTAACATGTAAATAAGATGAGGACAGATAGCAATGTAATGAATAACCTCTATGTATAATTTTATTATCCAGTTCAAAATGAATACATCAAAATGTCTCTAATACTTAGGGCATTTCCTAACAGTGGTAAACCTGGAAGAGCTTTTGGAAAAACATCTGGAAAACTATCGACAACAGGTATAGGTTGGGTACTCTTTTCAGAACTGGATCCTTTCACCGCACATAAGGATAAGAAACAAAGAATACCCTGTCTACTCTTCGACACTAACCTCAGAGCAGATCTATCAACATCTGAAACTAAGCTTAACTGATAGGACACTACATGTCCGAAATCAGTTGTAAAAATAACGCGACGATTACGACAATCAAGCATAATCCCATATCGGGAAAGCCAGTCATATCCCAGAATAACATCATAAGCAAACATAGGCATTACTACAAGTGATGCCTCCAAACAAACATCCCCAACATAAACATAAGCTTGACACCCATCACTAACGGTAGTCGTGCCCAACGGGGATTTCACACATAAGGGAGAGTCAAGATTTTGCAGTTTTAAACCAAGTGAACGAGCATAATGTTGGGCTATAAAATAGTGTGTAGCTCTGGTGTCAAACAAAACATGTGCATAGGTACCACAGATAGGAATTATACCATCTAATGTAGTCGGTGTATGATCTATCTCCATGCTGTCAGCTCCAAGAGCGTGTACCTGTGGTACCTTACCACGATTTTGAGCTGTATTCCCTCACTGATAACCCATACTCTGACTCTGTGGTGGCAGTCTCTGATAACTCGGCACTGGGAACTGCTGTAGTGGTGTAGCATGTGGAGCATAAGGCGCAGTGTACTGGCTCGTGCGTTGAGGCTGATAGGGAGCCGGAAGCTGAGGGCTCTGTGACTGCGAAGATTGGGAAGTAAACTGTTGTCTCTGTGGAAGACCATTCTGATTCCACTGATGATGATGTCTATGAGCATTGTCTCTCGATTGTCTCTTCGGGTAGACATTTCTTTTATGACCTTCATCACCACACTCGAAGTAGGTAATCATATTCACCCGACCCTATCGCTGTCCAAACGACTGATGAAAACCTGACCCCTGAGACTGCTGGTTCTTCTGGTAAGGAGTCTGCGGCTTGTGTTGAGGCTTGTTGCAGATTGGTCCAGACTTGTTTTTGTTACGAGCTTTAAGGAACTCCTTGTCGCCCTCTTCCACTGTCAACGCCTTAGCAACTATCTGCTAATAGCTATCCCTGATCTGGAACGGTTGTACACCCCTCTTCACATAGAGGCTAAGCCCTTCCTCAAAGCAGAGATACTTAGTAGCTTCATCCAAAACTTGATTCTTCGCATACCGGGCCAACTCGGTGAACTTGGCTTCATATTCCCGTACTGACATAGACCCTTGCTTCAAACGGACAAACTCCCTAGCTTTTCTGTCGCGGAACTGAGCTGAAAAGAAACGCTCGTGAAAACGCTCCTCGAATACTGTCTAAGAAGACCTCTGCTCCTCTGTCAAACCATCCTCGATACTAGCCCACCAGGTAGAGGCTAGACCCACCAGCTTGTTGGAAGCAAACTCAACCCAAAACTCTGCGGGTGTGGCGGTCAACTTTAGCTGCTTACGAATGGCATCAAACCAGTAGTTGGCATCCATCTCTGTGCCCGTACCATCGAAAGTGGGTATGTGAGGCTTAAAGAAAAGAGTTAGGGCTGCCTGTTTAGGATGTATCATAGGCTGGGTAGGTACTGCTCCAGAGGTAGGGTTTTCGGTGGTAGGCGTTTGCTGAGGAGTCTGAGAAGAACTCCTCGCTCTCGGGGTCTCATTAGGAACAACATTGGCTACAGGAGTTGGGTTAGGTGTTCCAAAAGGTAAGACGGTGAGGAGAGCCTGTATTGCCGCCGTGAGATTCTACATCGCCGTTAGCTGATCATTCGGTGTAGGAACCGCTGCATTCTGTCTCCCTTGAGGCTGCATGTTCCTGGGGTTCTCTTCTTCGTTGCCTCTCTGCTGCCTCTGACTACGCGTGCCGGGATGAGCCATTTTGCTGAATAAGATTGAAGGAAGAGGAAATCCTATAAGCTTCTAAGAGTAAGGAAAAACCATACTTGGGTATTTTGAAAACGTTTTGATGAAAACCCTTTTGAAAACGTTTTGATGAAAAACCCTTTTGAAAACGTTTTGATGAAAAACCCTTTTGAAAACCTGGGCTCTGATACCATTATTTGTCACGGCCTAAAATTTAGACACGTGACACTGTGACGCCTTAAATTTTATTTAAGGGTCAATATATAATTTAAATAAAATTAGTGTGCCAAAAAAATTAATTAAAAATCCTTTTGGAAACCCTAGGTTGGTTTCCTAGTCAAATTCTGCTCAAAAAGTCAACAGTTTGAACTTCAAAAAGAAACCCTAAAATATTCGGCCATCACTTGGGATTTTAATTAAAATTTAAATTCCACAAATCCAAGGAGGATTCAAATTCAAATTTCATTCCTTAGATATAAAGAAGAAATTTGGCCATAAAATGTAGGAAATAAAGGAGATTTTATTGAATTAAAAGCTAAGTCAAAACTCAATCAAAATTTAAATTATTTTTCCTTAAAAACTAAGGGATAATTTTGGCCACTTAAAGGGAAATAAGAGAGAAAACCCTAGCCTCAAAACAGCACAAAAACTTTCCCTTTTGCCCCTTGCAATTTTCGGCCAAACAAGGAAGAGAAAGGGAAAGAAAAACCTAGTATAAAAACCCCCTTTTAACTCTCATTCACCCTTCCTTTCACCCTCAAAAATTCGGCCAGCTTTCCCCTCTCTCCTCTCTGAATTTTCTCTCCCAAAACACACCCAAAACAGCAAACAAAACTTACCAAAAGGCAGCTCAAAAATTCAACAATCTTTGAGACAAAAACAAGGTGAGAAATCAAAATTTTTTTCCTTCCTTTTCCTTTTGATTTCAAATCCGAAATTTTATATGATTTTCTCCACTGTTTCCCTACTGTTTTGAAGACTCCAACACTCACACAAATTCAGCCAAAAGGGAGACCAAATATCAAAAAATAGTGCAGCACAAACAAGGTGTGATTTCTCTCTCAAACCCTAAAATTTTGCCTCATTGATCTCCTTTTCAAAAACCCTATTATCATATGTGTAAGATTTTATGATTTTGTCAATTTGATTCTTGGCTTGTGTTAATGACATATAAATAAGGTTTTCCACAAAATTTCGTGATCATTGGATGAAAATTGAATTGGTTTGAGGCTAATCGAAATTCGGACACAGAAAAACGGAAATCTAGAAAATTACCATATGAACAGTAAATTGTGTCAGCCATAACTTGAGTTTTAAAAACGATTTTTGAGTGATTCTTGAGCCTAAAATTAAATTCAAGATGTCCCCTAAATGTCTGAAAACTTTCAGAACCAAAATCATCCGTTTGCCTAGTCAAAATATTTTTCTAAGATAGGCAGACAGAACTGCCAGGTTTTGAACCGAAACTGAAACCCAGATTTTTATGCCTGAAAACAAACCTCGGTTTTTGGCCTAGTTGAATGACCAAATGATGTCTAAAAACTATAAAAATTATATGGAATTAAAGCTACGGATGTCTAGTTTAACATATTAAAAATTTAGAATTTTTGGGATTAAAAATGAATTGATATTGATTTTACAATCAGCCTAGGTCAGTCTGCCCATGACCAGAAATGTCCTAACTTAGAGTTTTTCACAAATTTTAAATCCCAAATGTTTATTAAACGTTTTAAAATCTTTTGTGGCACACTAAAATGATTGGATGATTATGTCTAGACCTAGACTAATCATATGTTTGGATTATAGGATTTATTTGACGTTCTTACTTGATTGGTGGATCACGTTATCGCAACGCTTGTGCGGAAATTGAGGTAGGACGTTCTAGCCTTTTCTGAGAGTAGTCAAGTGTTTTAAATTCCCCTGTTTTATCGATGGCATGCTGTTTTCAGTTTATGAAATTTTTATACTATTTTTGGATGGAATAAACGCATGCAAAGTGTTTTGTATTAAATGTGTATTTCAAAGCGTGTTTTGATTAATGGCATAATACAACTTGGTAAATACCATCTTTTGAATAATCCGGTGAACATAACTGAGCTCTAGTTCACGATCATTGTAAATGATGCGTGCGTCCCAGAGTTGACGCCATGGGGGAAGGTCCCTAAACCTGCGCAGGGCCGTTCGGCCTATTTAAACCGTAACGAGATGATCTAGGATAATTCAAATTCGAGGCACGTATATTATAGCTACGACAAGTCCTCACTCATAATATGATGGTTTTTTTTAATGATTTATTATTTTAATATTGGGGCACGTATATTGCAGCTACGCTAAGTCCTCAGTAGAATAAAACTTGTATTAAAAATGTTTTTCACGAAATTGTTGATTATTTTTTTTTATGATTATTATGTCATGTATTTTTTTTTTAAATTGTTGATTATTTTTGGAAACGAATATTATGCCATATTTTTAAATGTTATCTATTAACCCACCTTTGTTTCGGTCCTACTGAGCCAGCGCTCACGTCCCTTTTTCTTTGTGATTTCGAAATGACTACTTCCAGGTACGGGAGGTAGCAGTTCCGAAATTCATTGAGATATCCGTTACTACCGAAGATGATGCTATCTGTTTTTTCCATTTTCTTCTTTCTGTTTCTTATTCTGATGTAATAAGACTTTAAGTTTTTACTTTATTTCACGTTATTCAAATTTCATGCCTGGGAATATTTTATGGTTGGTAATTTCTTTTGAAAACCGATTTTGTGTTTGACTTCCGCATTAAAAAGCATTTATTTTCTCCTTTATTTTATTTTGTGGTTATGATGCTACTTTATAATTAGGCTTAGCTAAATTATAATGTTGACCCGTTGTTTTTGTAATAAATGTTTTCCTTAAATTTCGGGTTGATATTATGATTTGGCTGCCGTGTCACGTGTCTAAATTTTTGGCCGTGACAGACACAGCAGCCAAATCATAATATCAACCCGAGATTTAAGGAAAACATTTATTACGAACAACGGGTCAACATTATAATTTAGCTAAGCCTAATTATTCATAAAGTAGCATCATAACCACAAAACAAAATAAAGTAGAAAGTAAATACCTTTTAATGCGGAAATCAAACACAAAATCGGTTTTCAAAAGAAATTACCAACCATAAATATTCCCAAGCATAAAATTTAAATAACGTGAAATAAAGTCCAAACTTAATGTCTCATTACATCAGAACGAGAAACAGAAAGAAGAAGATGGAGAAAACGGATAGCATCATCCTCGGTAGAAACGGATAGCTCAACGATTTTCGGAACTGCTACCTCCCGCACTTGGAAGTAGTCATTTCGAAATCACAAAGAAAAAGGGATGTGAGCGCTGGCTTAGTAGGACAGAAACAAAAGTGGGTTAACAGATAACATTTAAAAGTATGGCATAATATTCGTTTCCAAAAATAATCAACAATTTAAAAAAAATACATGACATAATAATCATAAAAAAATAATCAACAATTTCGTGAAAAACATTTTTAAAACAAGTTTTATTCTGCTGAGGACTTAGCTTAGCTGCAATATACATGCCCCTATATGAAATTAATAAATCATTAAAACAACCATCATATTATGAGTGAGGACTTGTCGTAGCTATAACATACGTGCCTCGAATTTGAATTATCCTAGATCATCTCGTTACGGTCTAAATAGGCCGAACGGCCCTGCGCAGGTTTAGGGACCTTCCCCCATGGCGTCAACTTTGGGACGCACGCATCATTTACAATGATCGTGAACTAGAGCTCAATTATGTTCACCGGATTATTCAAAAGATGGTATTTACCAAGTTGTATTATGCCATTAATCAAAACACGCTTTGAAATACACATTTAATACAAAACACTTTGCATGCGTTTATTCCATCCAAAAACAGTATAAAAATTTCATAATCTGAAAATAGCATGCCATTGATAAAACAGGAAAATTTAAAACACTTGACTACTCCCAGAAAAGGCTAGAACGTCCTACCTCGATTATCGCACAAGCGTTACGATAACGTGATCCACAAATCCAGCAAGAACGTCAAATAAATCCTATAATCACAACATGTGATCAGTCTAGGTCTAGACATAATCATCCAATCATTTTAGTGTGCCACAAAAGATTTTAATATGTTTAATAAATATTTGGGATTTAAAATTTATGAAAAACTCTGAGTTAGGATATTACTGGACATGGGCAGACTGACCTAGGCTGATTGTAAAATCAGTATCAATTCATTTTTAATCCCAAAAATTCTAAATTTTTAATATGTTAAACTAGACATCCATAGCTTTAATTCCATATAATTTTTTATAATTTTTAGACATCATTTGGTCATTCAATGAGGCCAAAAAATGAGGGGTTGTTTTCAGGCATAAAATCTGGGTTTCAGTTTCAGTTCAAAAACTGGCAGTTCTGTCCGCCTATATTAGAAAAATATTTTGACTGGGCAAACGGACGAGTTTGATTCTGAAATTTTGTAGGCATTTAGGGGACATCTTGAATTTAATTTTACGCTCAAGAATCACTCAAAAATCTTTTTTAAAACTCAAGTTATGGCTGACACAAATTTACTGTTTATATGGTAATTTTCCAGATTTCCGTTTTTCTGTCTCCGAATTTCGATTAGCCTCAAACCAATTCAATTTTCATCCAATGGTCACGAAATTTTGTGGAAAACCGTATTTATATGTCATTAACACAACCCAAGAATCAAATTGACAAAATCATAAAATCTTACACATATGATAATAGGGTTTTTGAAAAGGGGATCAATGAGGCAAAATTTTAGGGTTTGAGAGAGAAATCACACCTTATTTGTGCTGCACTATTTTTGATGTTTGGTCTCCCTTTTGGCTGAATTTGTGTGAGTGTTGGAGTCTTCAAAACAGTAGGGAAACAGTGGAGAAAACCATATAAAAATTCAGATTTAAAACCAAAAGGAGAAGGAAGGAAAAAGTTTGATTTCTCACCTTGTTTTTGTCTCAAAAATTATTGAATCTTTGAGTTGCCTTTTGATAGGTTTTGTTTGCTGTTTTGGGTGTGTTTTGGGAGAGAAAATTCAGAGAGGAGAGAAGGGAAAGCTGGCCGAATTTTGGAGTGTGAAAGGAAGGGTGAATGAGAGTTAAAATAGGGTTTTTATACTAGGTTTTCTTTCTTTCCCTTTCTCTTCCTTGTTTGGCCGAAATTTCTAAGGGTAAAAGGGAAAGTTTTTGTGCTGTTTTGAGGCTAGGGTTTTCTCTCTTATTTCCCTTTAGGTGGCCAAAAATTATCCCTTAGTTTTTAAGGAAAAATAATTTGAATTTTGGTTGAGTTTTGACCTAGCTTTTGATTCAAATAAAAATCTCCTTTATTTCCTATACTTTATGGCCGAAAATTCTTCTTTATATCTAAGGGATGAAATTTGAATTTAAATCCTCCTTGGATTTGTGGAATTTAAATTTTAATTAAATCCCAAGTGATGGCCGAATATTTTAGGGTTTCCCTTTGAAGTTCAAATTGTTGACTTTTTGAGCGGAATTTGACTAGGAAACCAACCTAGGGTTTCCAAAAGGATTTTTAATTAATTTTTGGCACACTAATTTTATTTAAATTATTTATTGACCCTTAAATAAAATTTAAGGCGTCACAGAAGCCGTGTATCTCTCTTAGTGAAAGCTCAAAAATTTCTTCAAGATTTGGCCAAGAAAGAGTGAAAGATTCATCACAAAGTGCAAGTTAGCAAGCAAGCAAGGTAATCCTTTATTTTGGTATCATTTCTTCTTGTTTTTCATGAACAAAAACCGCGTATATTGACTGATTTGAAGTGAGACAAATCAGCTTTTGTTTCATTCATTTATGCTTGAAAGTGTGTAAATGGTGGATGATTAAAACAAGTGTGAAATCATGAGTAAGAAAATCAAGTTATATGCGTGTTTTTCCTTCACCAACCCGTGGGATATTAGGGCTTGGAATGATGAAATTTTCATGTTGTTTTGTTTGATTTTGATGTTGAAAATCATGTGGAAATGTAAAGAAAGAAATAGATGAAATGAGATTGAAAAACACTAAATGTTGGTATTGTTTTTCAATTCAAAACCGTGGGAAAGAAAGGAAGAAAAAAATGAGATTTTGCGTTGATTGTGTATGATAGATGTGATGTTAATTTTGTGTAGAAAACAAGAAAGAAAAATAGAAATGAAACCAAAATTTTGAGGTTAATTTTCCAAGGAAAATCCGTGGGATAATGCATGAGATTTTGAAGAGTTATGTTAGGGTTTCGTGGTGAAAAATAAATGTGTTGATGTGGAAAACAAACAAGGAAAATTTGAGTTATAAAAAAAAATTTTTTGTTTAGGGTTTTTGAGGAAAAACCATATATAGGTTTAGTGAAAAATGAAAAAGTTTTGTTAAGTTAAGGAAATATGTGATTTGAGTATAAAACCAGGCCTAAAAGTGATAAAGAACGGGTTGAAATCCCGTTAAAAACGAGTAAGTTTTGTGATGAAATTTTACGTAAAAAGTTTGTAACTTTTATGTAAAATTAGGTTCGTAGTATAGTACTTGGCAAGGAAAAATAAGATAGATGGTTTCGAGGCGTTTCCTAAAAGCCGGGAACCTAGAATTTCAACGGAAATGTTGCCGAAACTTTCAGAATGTTCGAAGGGCAATTTGGTAAACGAGAGGTAAAAGTAGAGTCAGGAACCGGAAACCCGAGCCCCCTTGGAAACCTAAGCTCGAGAAGAGAATAAGGGACGATTACTAACTTGTAAAACGGTCATTTGAGGTCCCGAAAGACTAGAAAAACGAGAAACGACCCCGAAGGTCGGAATAGTACCACTCGAGGGTTAGTGAATGGTAATCCGAGCGTTTTGATAGCAAATATTGTAAAAGCTTGGGAAAACCTGTGAAACGTTATTTTAGGATTTTTGGGGTCAGAAAATTCAGATAAAATGATAGAACGAGGATTTCTCGGTCTATAGTCCCATTAGGGGCAAAATGGTCATTTTGACCAAAATGTTCAAAAAAGTGATATTAAGGCCCGGAATAGTTTTTCATGCAGTAGAATGATTCCAGAATTAAAAATATGAATCCCAAAATGAATAATTAAGAATTTCAATTAGAAATTTTATACTTTCACTATATTTTAGATATAAAGTGAATACTAAAAATAACCGCAATTTATTTCGGTTATAGGAAAGCAACCAAGAGGCGAATTAAAGAAGCCGTTGATTCAAGGAAGGAACCGCTAGTAAAATATCGGTAAGTTTAGACATTTATTTGTCTGTAGTATGAATTTACTCAGTATGTTTATGTGATATAGATGATAGAAATTTAGTAGTCAGGTGTGGTAGGCACACTAACATAAGATATAAAATCTTAAGAAAACTACAAAATAAATTACAGAGAGTTCTAGACCCAGGAGGCAGCATAATTGCCACCGGTCAGGAACCACCAGAAACTCAATAATTAAATTAGTATTGGAGTACCGGCCTCCCACACAGGTGAAGGTTTCTCAGATTTCAGTTACAGTTATAATAGGACTCTAAACTGTTGGTGATACATCCCGGGTTTGGATGTCTGATATATTCAGACTGTAGAGGATTGGCCAGTAGGTCGCTCCCTAGAGTCCCTTTCAGTTATGCGTGTACTACGGTATGACCAATTCAGGGGCCCAACAGCAGAATTCAGTAACAGATAAATACTTAAGATTTCAGAACAGTCATAATTGAGCATAAAACGTACTAAATGTATGTGTAGCAGCTTAGATACCAATTGACATTAATAGTATCGATCAAAGTCAACCTTACTATTCATAGTCAAAGTCAAAATTACTATTCATATGAATAGTACTTTTTCATGATTGTGTGATTTATGTTCCTGCATGTATGTGTGAACTTACTGAGCCTGTCGCTCACCAGTTTATTCATGTTGTAGGTAAGAAACCTGTACACCAGTAGACAGAGGATAGATGAGGGGCGGGATTGTATCTGCCTTCAAGGCTGGGCGAGGGGAATGATCCTGCTGTTGTTTTCCACTGAGCAGATTTTGAGAAATGTTTTAAGAGCAGATTTTAAGTTGTATTTTGAAAATACATCATGATGTAAATTATGTACAACCAATATGATAATAGTAGTATATCCTATGTTTTATGTTGCTTATATTTTTACAGTTTACAATCACCAACAATTTTAAAAAAAATCCCTTGATTTTCAAATTAAAAATCATTTTAATTACAAATAGTAATTTAACAAGAATAAGTTACAAGTAAGATGCCGGTAACCCATTGAGGTAACGGTCTACCATAGTGGACTTTAGAGTTCTACTATGCTAGTACTGTAGCCTCAATTCAGGGCGGGGCGTCACAGTTGGTATCAGAGCAGTAGACCATATCCCTCAAGGCCCGATGTGCATCCCGTTCGTCGATCCAAGTAAGTTAATTTTATTTTATGATTAGTAGCATGTTTATTTATATAGAATGCACCTTATGTAGAAGTGAGATGACGAGGCCACATCACTACCTACCATATCCATATCGAGGTAGGGGTCCTCCTAGGGTGTGGACCAGACCCATAATTAGACCGCCTCCACCCTGACAATCGATGGTACAACCCGCGGCATCAGCCAATCCAGCTAGTTCCAGAAAGGTGCAGGGCACTGTTAAGGCACCAACCCCTCCACCAGTACGCTATCCCCCACCTGTAGTAGTTGATATATCAGTAGTAGGTGGTCGAGACCGTATTGGGTCCAGGGTATCGGCCAAAGCTACACAGGCATTTAGAGCCTGCTTGCCCCTTAGTTTCAATAGAGGACGCCAGTTCCCACCAGTACATGATTGGCTACACACTGTGGAGCTGATTTGTCGATCATGTGATATCGATAGAGATTACTGAGTTATTCTAGCAGTGAGTACTTTTCAAGGAGATGCTTGAGTTTACTGGGAATACTGTGATCAAGAGGCATTACTGAGGCTTAATTGGGCTGATTTTTATTGGATCATGAGACAATAGTTTCCCCAAAGGAGCCCAGAGCCGACCCCAGTTCCTCCTGCTAGGGAGGAAAGCACACCACCGACATTACCTTGCATAACAGATGTTAGGGATTATCTACAGAGGATTGAGAGGTTTCAAATGGCACCTAGGGATACAATGCTGACTTACGCCGTGCGATTCGAGGAAAACGTGGTTAAAAAGTGCCCGCTCCTAAATTTTTCTGATGAAGACTTTCGTGAGATGTTTTGGAAAGGACTCACCCCAGAGTTAAAGCGTAGAGTAATCCTGCTCCATTCCATCCCTCGATGTGATTTTGTTGCTAGTGCCATCAGGATTGAGAGAGCACAAGTACGAGAATGCTTGGAAAAGCATCATTGGGAGCAGACTCATGAAGAAGGGGTACTGACATGCTTATATGGACCACCCCTTATGGCTAATGATTACGAGGCAGGTCCATCACGACAAAGAAGAAATGGAACTCGTAATCAAGGAACGACTACCGGTGATGATACAGAGGAAGAGGATGAAGACCCTGAAAAATTTCCAACAGGGCAAGATGAATAGGATAGTTGAACCCTAAAAGTGGGTTAATACACTACATGTGTAAATATATGTATATATGTATGTATGTGTGGAAAACCTAACACAGATATTGTTACAGTATATGTAAATGTTGTATGTGCTATATATGATGTAAAAAAGTGTTATGTAATGATATGAAATGTTTTATGGTGTATACTTTACAGTAAATGACATGTTTAAAATTTCCGCTCAAAATTCCAAAAAAAAATTAATTATGGGGAATCTAATGATTGGTTATTTTACAAGATTAGAAGAAAGAATATTAGAAGAAAGAGATCAAAATGAGTGCCAAAAGAGGTCGATGCCCTACATTAGCTGAGAGGTTGAAGGAAGTACAAGCTCTCCTTGAAAACCAAATGAAAGAAAATGCTGAACTACGATAGCGACTTTCTACTATAAAACAACAAAGATAGGCCCAAGAAGAGGGCAATGCTTCCCAGGCAGCTGAAATAGTACCAGCAGAGCTGCCAGTCGTCCCAGAAGTTCAGCAGCCTCAACCGAGGGTGAATCAGGAACCCTTGTATGAACGATTCTGTCGGATGAAGCCACTAGAGTTTGAGGGTTTGATTGACCCACTCGAGGCAGAAGAGTGGCTCTCTTCACTATAGAGGATCCTTGACTTCATGAATTTAACAGATCAAGAGAAGATTTTGTCCGCGTCTTTCGTGCTGAAAAAGGATGCCCATTTTTGGTAGGATACGGTCCGCATGAGGAGAGATGTGACTAACATGACATGGGAAGAATTTCTGGAAGAATTTAACCAGAAATACTATGATCCAGCTGCTCTTCAACGTCAACAGAAAGAATTTGCTGAATTAAAACAGGGAAACCAGTCTGTGAGTGAAGTATGCAGGACATTTGATCAACTATCCCGGTTATGTCCATATGTGGTGCCAACAGAAAGAGAAAAGATTCAGAAAATGATTGACATGTTCAGGCCAGAGATAGCAGTGGTAGCTGACAATGGGCCAGTACTGCCTACTTCGGTGGCAGACTGTGTAAGCAGAGCCGTCAGGGCTGAATATCACTTGCTCAGGCAGAAAGAAGAAAGAGAGAAAGTATGGGAAGCCAAGAAAAAAGAGAAGATCCTTCCTAAATCAGCACAAGTAGGGATGCAGACAGGACAGGGCAGTAAATTTGGCCAGAGTAGACCAAATCAGTCCAACCCTCAAGGCTCCCAACAATAGCAGGGTAAAAGAAAGGGAAATTTCTCAGGAAACAGAAGTCAGGACACCCACAATCAACAGCGGAAGACCAGTTAGGGCTCAGGGCTGAGTTTTCCTACATGTGCTACGTGTGGAAGGAGGCATCCAGGTTAATGCAAAATTAGCATTACTACTTGCTATCAATGCGGAAGAGAAGTGCATTTTGCAAAGAATTGTCCAATGAACTGCCAAAATATTCCAGGACCAGTGCAACAGTGCCAATAGTATCCTCCACGTCAACAACCACCTCAAACTCATGCATTACAAGGGAGGATAGAAGGGCATTCAGGAGTGCCACCAGTATGGCCTAAGTGCCCAGAATAAACATCACGACCAGATGCTCATGTTACTATTTTTACCAAAGAAGGCGTTGAAGCGGGAACATCCAATGTGGTTACAGGTCAGATTTTTGTATTTAACCATGTGGCATGTGTCCTTTTTGATTTAGAAGCCACACATTCTTTCGTGTCCCATAAATTTGCTGACAAGCCAGGGTATGCTAAGGACCCTATAGGAATGACTTTTAGGACAGCTCTACCCTCAGGGGAAGTGATGCTGTCAAATTACTAGTTACGTCATATGCTAGTAATTGTGGCAAATAGGGAGCTATATGTCGATCTGATCATAATGAAGATCGTCGACTATGATTTGATCCTAGGAATGAATTTCCTGGGAAAATACCAGGCCACTATCGACTGTCGGAAGTGAGGAATAGTCTTTTGACCGGACGACATAGAAAGTTTTGAATATGTCGATACATCTTGTCAATCAAAGAAGATGATGATCAGTGCAATGAGAGCGAAGAAGCTAATGGCTAGTGGCTGTGTTAGATACCTACCATATGTCACCGATGTGACCAAAGAAAAGGAATTGCAACCAGAAGAGGTTCCAGTTGTCAATGAATTTCTTGATGTGTTTCCAGAGGAGTTGCCAGGGTTACCTCCAGAAAGAGAGATTTCATTCGAAATTGAGATCATACCAGGGACTACTCCAATTTCCAAGGCCCCATATCGTATGGCGCCAGTCGAATTAAAAGAATTACAAGTATAGTTAAAAGAGCTACTTGACAAGGGGTTTATCCAACCAAGTTATTCTCCTTGGGGCGCTCTAGTGTTATTCGTTAAAAAGAAGGATGGAACTCTCCGGATGTGCATTGATTACAGAGAGTTGAATAAGGTTACCATTAAGAATAGGTATCCATTACTTAGGATTGATGACCTATTCAACCAGCTAAAGGGAGCAGCAGTATTTTCGAAGATTGATTTACGTTCAGGCTATCATCAGTTGAGAATCTAGGAGAGTGATATCCCTAAGACAACGTTCAGGACCCGATACGGTCACTATGAATTTTTAGTGATGCCGTTCAGATTGACTAATACTCCAGTAGCATTCATGGATTTGATGAACAGAGTCTTGAAGGAGTTTCTTGATAAGTTTGTTATCATGTTTATCGATGACATACTTATATATTCGAAGACTTACAAAGAGCATGAGGAGCACCTAAGAATTGTCCTTCACACGATGAGAAGTCATCATCTGTATGTAAAATTCTCTAAGTGTGAATTTTGGTTGACTAAAGTGTATTTCCTTGGACATGTGGTGACAAAGGAAGGCATAACAGTAGATCCAGCCAAAGTGAAAGCGATTAATGGTGGCCTACTCCTAAGTCCGTCACTGAAATACGTAGTTTCTTAGGACTAGTTGGTTATTACAGGAGATTCGTAGAAGGATTTGCAAGATTAGCTGCACCTCTCATTGCTCTCACTCGTAAGGAAAAGAAATATGAGTGGACGCCAGAGCGTGAAAGAAGTTTTCAAGAGTTGAAGAAGCGACTGACGAGTGCACTTACCCTTATTTTACCTACGAAGGGTGAAAAGTTTACGATTTACAGTGATGCTTCAAAGATAGGCCTAGGAGCTGTACTTGTGCAGAACAATAAGGTAATAGCTTATGCATCGCCAGTTAAAGAACCATGAGAAGAATTATCCTACGCACGACCTGGAACTTGCTGCTGTAGTGTTTGCACTCAAAATCTGGTGACACTATTTATATAGGGCTCAGTGTCAAATCTTCACTGATCATAAGAGTTTGAAATACTTCTTCATGCAGAAGGAGTTAAACATGCATCAGAGAAGATGATTAGAGTTGGTGAAAGACTATGGCTATGAAATTCTCTACCATCCGGGAAAGGCAAACCGAGTAGTGGATGCATTGAGTAGAAAGTCAACTATACCACAGAAGCTGTCCATAAAAGAGCTACCAAGAGCCTTACAACAAGAAATTAACTCCCTTCAATTGGAGCTAATAATCGGAAGGTTATCAGCCTTAAGGTTAGAATCTTCTCTGTATGAAGATATTAAAGAAGCCTAGAAGCAGGATCCAGTGGCGATAAAACTCCGAGAAGAAACCTCAGCAAATAAAGAATCAGATATAAGCATGTCCACTGATGGAATGCTTCTGTACCGAAGAAGAATCTATGTTCCAGCTACTGAAGAGTTGAGAAGACGAATCATGGTAAAAGCGCATGAAACACCATATTCCATTCATCCTAGAGCTAGCAAAATGTATCAAGATCTCAAGATACAGTTTTGGTGGAAAGGGATGAAGAAAGATATTGCAAAATTCGTGAGCTGATGCCTGACTTGTCAAAGAGTAAAAGCCGAACATAGACATCCAGGAAGAAAACTAGAACCCTTAGAAATTCCAAAGTAGAAATGGGAGCATATTACCATGGACTTCGTGGTAGGACTTCCTAAGACCAGAGAAGGGTATGATGCTATCTGGGTAATTGTTGACAGGCTGACCAAAATGGCATGATTTATAGCCATGAGGACAACTTTCACATTGGAGAAATTAGCACAGTTGTACGTGACCCATATTATTAGGCTACATGGAGTGCCAAAGTCTATAGTATCCGATAGAGATGCAAGATTTACTTCCACATTTTGGGAGTGTGTACAAAAAGCTATGGGGACCTAGTTACACTTCAGTACAGCCTTTCATCCTCAAATAGATGGACAATCAGAATGAACTATCCAGACATTGAAAGACATGATCAGAGCCTGCGTTATAGATTTTCCTAGAAGTTGGAATGAGAAACTGCCGCTGATAGAGTTTTCTTATAACAACAGTTACCAAGCTTCTGTAGGAATGACACCTTATGAGGCTCTGTATGGAAGAAAGTGTAGGTCTCCTATTCATTGGTATGATCTATGAGAAAAGCAGCTGCATAAAACTGATTTCATCAGGGAAACTACAGAAGCAGTAGCCAAAATTCAGAAAAGAATGCAGATCGCTCAAAGCCTACAGAAGAGTTATGCAGATAAACGACGAAAATTCTTGGAGTTTGAAAAGGGGGATCATGTATTCCTCAAGGTATTGCCAATGAAAGGCATAATGTGATTCGGTAAAAAGGGAAAATTGAGTCCAAGATATATTGGGCCATTTGAGATAATTGAACGCATTGGGAAGGCAGCTTACAAGCTAGCATTACCCCCAGATTTGTTGGTAGTACATAATGTTTTTCATGTGTCAATGTTAAGAAAGTATATACCTGATCCTTCGCATGTGCTAGAGTATGAGCCAATATAAGTTCAAGAAGATTTGACCTACCAAGAACAACCAGTGCAGATTTTAGCACGAGAAGAGAAGGTGTTGAGAAATAAGACGATCCTACTAGTCAAGGTTTTATGGAGAAACCACAGCATTGAAGAGGCTACGTGGGAACGTGAAGATGAGATGAAAGCCCTATACCCTCACTTATTCTAATTTTTGAGGACGAAAATTTTATAAAGAGGGGAGAATGTCATAATCGTAAAATTTTACTGTTCCTAGAAATTTAATATAACTTGTGTACTCTATGATTTTCATGTGAAAAACTGTAAAATATATGTTTTAATATTATTTAGATTGCACAGAAATGTTCAGACAATGCAGACAAGAGTGTGCTCAGAAACGAGAAATTTTACCAAACCGAAATCGAACGAATTATGCCTTTTCGGATTCGAAAATTTTGAAAATATACTATGAGCCACTAAAAGACGAAATACTTACGGTATTGATTTTTAGGCAAACCGGAGCGAAATAAGGAAAACCAATCACGCAAACAGCCTCAGGAACTCGTCCACGCGATTTCGATGCAAAAATCTTCAGTTTGACTTTTGGTCAAAAGTTTGACTCTAAATATATATAAGAAGTCAAATATTGGATGTTTACCTTTGAAAGGATGTAAGGATACATTCCAATCTAAGGGCTAAGGTTTAAAGTCAAGAAAGATCAATGGTTAAGATGCAAAGTCAACTAGAAAAAGTCAAAGGAAGCTTAAGCAAAATTCTAGAGGGTTCTAGGGTTGAAAGGTGGAAGATTTTGGGGCCAAAAACAGATAAAAATCTGGCCATTTTTGTCCAATTGCAAAATAAAAAGTTTGTCCAATAAAAATTTGCATAAAAAGTTTGCTAAAATACCCTTAAATGCTTTGCAATTTGGTCCCTACTTTTTGGTTGTTTATATGCACGGTTTTAGGCCATTAGAAACCAGAAAAATTTCTAGTTTTCAGCCCCCATTGAAGCCATGCATCTCTCTTAGTGAAAGCTCAAAAATTTCTTCAAGATTTGGCTAAGAAAGAGTGAAAAATTCATCACAAAGTGCAAGTTAGCAAGCAAGCAAGGTAATCCTTCATTTTGGCATCATTTCTTCTTGTTTTTCATGAACAAAAACTGTGTATATTGACTGATTTGAAGTGAGACAAATCAGCTTTTGTTTCATTGATTTATGGTTGAAAGTGTGTAAATGGTGGATGATTAAAACAAGTGTGAAATCATGAGTAAGAAAATCAAGTTATATGCGTGTTTTTCCTTCACCAACCCGTGGGATATTAGGGCTTGGAATGATGAAATTTTCATGTTGTTTTGTTTGATTTTGATGTTGAAAATCATGTGGAAATGTAAAGAAAGAAATAGATGAAATGAGATTGAAAAACACTAAATGTTGATATTGTTTTTCAATTCAAAACCGTGGGAAAGAAAGGAAGAAAAAAATGAGATTTTGCGTTGATTGTGTATGATAGATGTGATGTTAATTTTGTGTAGAAAACAAGAAAGAAAAATGGAAATGAAACCAAAATTTTGAGGTTAATTTTCCAAGGAAAATCCGTGGGATAATGCATGAGATTTTGAAGAGTTATGTTAGGGTTTCGTGGTGAAAAATAAATGTGTTGGTGTGGAAAACAAACAAGGAAAATTTGAGTTATAAAAAAAAAATTTTTGTTTAGGGTTTTTGAGGAAAAACCATATATAGGTTTAGTGAAAAATGAAAAAGTTTTGTTAAGTTAAGGAAATATGTGATTTGAGTATAAAACCAGGCCTAAAAGTGATAAAGAACGGGTTGAAATCCCGTTAAAAACGAGTAAGTTTTGTGATGAAATTTTACGTAAAAAGTTTGTAACTTTTAAGTAAAATTAGGTTCGTAGTATAGTACTTGGCAAGGAAAAATAAGATAGATGGTTTCGAGGCGTTTCCTAAAAGCCGGGAACCTAGAATTTCAACGGAAATGTTGCCGAAACTTTCAGAATGTTCGAAGGGCAATTTGGTAAACGAGAGGTAAAAGTAGAGTCAGGAACCGGAAACCCGAGCCCCCTTGGAAACCTAAGCTCGAGAAGAGAATAAGGGACGATTACTAACTTGTAAAACGGTCATTTGAGGTCCCGAAAGACTAGAAAAACGAGAAACGACCCCGAAGGTCGGAATAGTACCACTCGAGGGTTAGTGAATGGTAATCCGAGCGTTTTGATAGCAAATATTGTAAAAGCTTGGGAAAACCTGTGAAACGTTATTTTAGGATTTTTGGGGTCAGAAAATTCAGATAATACGCTAAAACACGGATTTCTCGGTCTATAGTCCCGTTAGGGGCAAAATGGTCATTTTGGCCAAAAAGTTTAAAAAAGTGATATTAAGGCCTAGAATAGTTTTCATGCAGCAGAATGATTCCAGAATTAAAAATATGAATCCCAAAATGAATAATTAAGAATTTCATTTAGAAATTTTATACTTTCACTATATTTTAGATATGAAGTGAATACTAAAAATAACCGCAATTTATTTCGGTTATAGGAAAGCAACCAAAAGGCATATTAAAGAAGCTGGTTGACTCAGGGAAGGAACCGCTAGTAAAATATTGGTAAGTTCAGACATTTATTTGTCTGCAGTATGAATTTACTTAGTATGCTTATGTGACATAGATGACAGAAATTTAGTAGTCAGGTGTGGTAGGCACACTAACATAAGATATAAAATCTTAAGAAAACTACAGAATAAATTATAGAGAGTTCCAGACCCAAGAGGTAGCAAATTGCCATCGGTCAGGAACCACCAGAAACTCAATAATTAAATCAGTATTGACGTACCGGCCTCCCACACAGGTGGAGGTTTCTCAGATTTCAATTACAGTTATAATAGGACTCCAAACTACTGGTGATACATCCCGAGTTTGGATGTCTGATATATTCAGACTGTAGAGGATTGGCCAGTGGGTCGCTCTCTAGAGTCCCTCTCAGTTATGCACGTACTACGGTACGATCAATTCAAGGGCCCAATAGCAAAATTCAGTAACAGATAAATACTTAAGATTTCAAAACAGTCATAATTGAGCATAAAACGTACTAACTGTATGTGTAGCAGCTTAGATACCAGTTGATGTGAATAGTATCAATGAAAGTCAATCTTACTATTTATAGTCAAAAGTCAAAGTTACTATTCATATAAATAGTATTTTTTCATGATTGTGTGATTTATGTTCCTGCATGTATGTGTGAACTTATTGAGCCTGTCGCTCACCAGTTTATTCATGTTACAGGTAAGAAACCTGTACACCAGTAGACAGAAGATGGACGAGGGGCGGGATTGCATCTGCCTTCAGGGCTGGGCGAGGAGAATGGTCCTGCTGCTGTTTTCTGCAGAGCAGATTTTAAGAGTTGTTTTAAGAGCAGATTTTAAGTTGCATTTTGAAAATACATCATGATGTAAATTATGTACAACCAATATGATAACAGTAGTATATCCTATGTTTTATGTTGCTTATATTTTTAAAGTTTACAATCACCAACAGTTTTTTTTTTTAAAATCCCTATATTTTCAGATTAAAAATCATTTTAATTATAAATAGTAATTTAACAAGAATAAGTTACAAGTAAGATGCCGGCGACCCATTGAGGTAACGGTTTACCATAATGGACTTTAGAGCTCTACTATGCTAGTACTGTAACCTCAATTCAGGGCGGGGCGCCACAAATACACGGCCGTATATAGGAAAAAAATTTACAACCCGAGAAGTACACAGGCTTGAACACGAGCATGTATCAAGCCGTGTATAGTTACACGGCTAGATAGTAAACAACACGACCATGTAGTAAGAAACCAGGAGGTACACGGTCATGAACACGGGCGTGTTGAAGGTCGTGTACCATGTTACAAGTTAAATTGTGTTGAAAAATTTATCACAAAATAAATATATTTAAAGTGATAATTAATAAAGGATATTAATAGACAATATTATGTCTGTAGGAACCCAAATTAGAGATAAAACCGCAGAAGAGTTCCGAAAGTGGACATTATCGCAGTATTGGTAAGTTAAAGCATTTTCATGTCTGCAACATGAAATACTGTATTACTTTGTTATGTATTAGTTGTACATTAGGAATCAAGTCCTATTGACATTTGGGGATTAGTTGGTATAACCTGTCCCACATTTTAAAGATAAGAATATCTAAGGCCTACGGGTGATGGAGGTTCGTGACCTTGAGGTCACGATTAATGTCACTTGGTCAAAACTATAATTGAAAGATGGTAATAAAACCATTTAAGGCGTATCGCCCCTCTATGACAACCGAGAAATTTCACCATTCTCGGAAAATAGGTATATTGAATGTATATAATGAATTTTAGGTTTAAAGTGTGGAATGAATGATTTAATATTGTTTAGAACGTGATAAAATGTTCTAACAATGTTAAAGGTGAGAAATTCGGTTGTGGAAAAATTTCACAAAACCGAAATTAGAATAAATGATGCCATTTCGGTATCGAGAACTCTAGAAGGTGACTTGTGGTAAGACAAGTCCACCAAATGATGAAAGAGTTACGGTAGTGATGTTATATGTGTGTGCGTGTGTGTTACATGCAGTATCAAGAAATTGGTCAAGATGACCTTTTCTTGATATAAAACTGATATATTTAGAATCAGTATGCTCAAAATAGTCAATTGAGCATAAAATGCTATTTTTGACTGAGGAATGTGCGGTATCAAGAAAATGGTCAAGATGACATTTTCTTGATATAAAACTGATATATTTGGGATCAGAATGCTCAAATTAGTCATTTGAGCACAAAAAGTAAATTTTGACCTGGAAATATACAGTACCAGAAAACTGGCTAAGATGACCTCAGATGAAGATGAAACTGATAAATTTGGGTTCAGCATGCCCAAATTAGTCAGTATAGCCTATTAGTATGCTCAAATTAGTTAATTGAGCACAAAGGTAATTTTTGATCGGAAATTCGCAGTATCGGAAACTGGTCGAAATGATCTCAGATGAAAACGAAACTGATATATTTGGGTTCAGCACGCCCAAACTAGTCAGGATAGCTCATGTTGAAATTTTGGACAAAAAGTGTATAAAAGGTCAAATTTGTAGAAAATGCCCCATATTTTCCCTAATATAGATTTTTCCCCCTACACAACCCCAAAAGTGAACAGTAGCCAACTATCGGAAATGGTGTCCGTTTTTTACACCGCCGGCCTCGTTGGAAAGCTCTCGACGAGCTGAGTCCAACGGTGTGCTGAATCGATGGAACCGACGCTGGAGAACGCTGCACGCGCCGCCTTAAGCCGCCGGTGGCCGGAAATTTCAAACGGTCGAGATGTGCACTCTTCGCACGTGTGTGCTGGCTCCCGGTATACTTTAACACCAAATCCAACTTTCAAAATTTCACGTGAACATATGATTCACATAATAAAAATATACCGTATTGTTTTTCAAAAAAATCCGTAACCGAATATTTTTCCTTTAATTTCCAAAATCGTGATATTTTCTAAATCACGTAAATTTCAAAGCTTTATAAACACATTTTCTTTAAATGATTTTGGCCAAATCATTAAAACAAAATTTGGCTGGCAAGAAAGGGTAAGATATCCTACCTCGTCAGCAATTTGACCTACAGTCAATTTCTCGCACGAATTCCAAGATAGTCTTTCTTTCTGAATTTGATCAACGAGTACCTAAAACAAGAAACACAGATAATTTAATTATCTGTCCAAGAATTCTGTAATCGAATTACGGTAAACTCAACTAATTAGTATGCCATTGAATTTTTAAAATTTAAAATGATACTTTATTTTAACACCGTAATTTTAAAGTAGCAATTTTAACACAAATAACCAAAATATATATATATTTTTAAAAATTTCGGCATGACCCGCCCTAAAAATAGGCTTCCCCAAAAGCTCCAAAATACTTAACCTGCAGAAAAATTTTCCAATTCCCAAAACAGTTCAAACACCAATACTTAACCTGACGTCGGGCACGGCGGTTGGCGGCGCGACGAGGGGCAGCCGGCGAGGTGAGGACGAACGGCGAGGCGCGGCTTGGTGGTGGCATCGCGGGGGAGGCGAGGCACGGCTGGTTCGGCTTGGCAGGGATGGAAAAGAGTTGGCTCGGGCGACGGTCGCGGAGCTCCAGTCCCGGTCAGAGTTAGGTGGTTGGTGGCGGCTCGGGCTCGGCAGCTTGGCGGCGAAGGTCGTTCGACGGTGGCGTAGCGAAGAGCTCGGGTTGGTGACGTTCGGCGAGGCGGGGACGGCGGCGACTTCCGGTGGAGCTTGGCCGAACGGAAAAGAAAAGAAAAAGAAGAGAAAAGGGAGATGGTGAGGGAGGGTGGCTTTCGGCCCAAAGAGAAGAGAAAAAGAAGGAAAGAAAAAAAAAGAGATGGGGAGGGGAAAGAGAGGATCGGGTGAAGAAGAAGCGAAAAGAAAAGAGGAAAGAAATAAGGCGTGAGGGAGGGGACGTGAGAAACCGGTGGGGGGGGAAAAAGAAAATCAGAGAGAGAGAGCAGGGGTGGGTAGTCGGTGAAGAAAGAAGGGAAAGAAAAATGAGAGAAAGAGTATTAAGATGAGGGGGATAATTCCGGAAGAATCCGGAATGAAAAAGAAAGAGAGAAAAAAAATAAATGAATAAATAAAAAATTTAATATTTGTTAAATTTTGATTGGTTAAAAATTATTAAAACTTTAAAATTTGTAAAAATGTTTTAAATATCCTCAATTTAATAATTAATACCCCAAAAATTTAAAATTGAATTCCCATGAAAATAATAAAAATTTTATTGGCATACTAACAAATTGAGTTTACACATTCACGCGCGAAATTTTAAATTCAAAAATTTTGCAGCGTGACAATTCTCCCCTCCTACAAAAGAATTTCGTCCTCGAAATTCAAATTCTCCAGATTTTCAAACAAGTGGGGGTATTTCTCTAACATTTCGCTTTCCACTTCCCAAGTAGCGTCTTTACTTCCATGATGTTGCCATAAAACCTTAACTAATGCTATCTCTTGACGTCGTATTCTCTTGATCTTTCTATCAAGAATTCGTACCGGTGCCTCTTCGTAGGAAACATCTTCTCGAATTCGTATGTCCTCAGGTGAAACTTATGCAGTAGGACCCGGTTCGCATTTCCTAAGCATCGAAACATGAAAAACATCATGCACGTGGGACAACTCTGATGGCAACGCTAAACGATAAGCAACTTTACCAACTCATTGAATAATAAGAAACGGTCCTACATATTGTGGAGCTAATTTCCCTTTCTTGCCGAAACGAGAAACTCCTTTTCGTGGGGAAACCTTTAGAAGCACGAAATCTCCTACCTCAAATTCTAATGGTCTCCGTCGTCTATCAGCGTAGCTCTTTTGTCTGCTCTGAGCCGTTTTTAAGTGTTCTCGAATAATTCGAATTTTCTCGGTAGTCTCCTCGACAATAGTTGCTCCAGTATGAACTCGATCTTCAGGTTCGATCCAGCATATAGGTGATCTACATGGTCTTCCGTAAAGAGCTTCAAATGGTGCCATTTTGATGCTAGATTGATAACTGTTGTTGTAGGCGAACTCTGCTAATGACAAATTATCAATCCATTTGTTCCCATAATCCAACGCGCAGGCACGTAACATGTCTTCAAGAATCTGAATAAATCTTTCGGATTGTCTGTCGGTCTGCGGATGGAAGGCAGTGCTAAATTTCAAATCTGTCCCAAAAGCTGCCTGGAAACTCTTCCAATATCGAGCGGTAAATCGAGGATCTCGATCAGAAATAATACTCAATGGTATTCCATGATATTTCACTATCTCGTCCAAATATGCTTTGTCTAAGTTCTGCCTACCATATGTGGACTTGATAGGAATGAAGTGCGCTGATTTCGTCAATCGATCTACCACTACCCAAATTGCATCAAAACCATTCCGTGTTTTTGGTTGTCCCATAAGGAAATCCATGGTAATTTCTTCCCACTTCCACTCTGGAACAGGTAGCGGCTGTAGCATCCTTCCAGGTTTCTGACGTTCTGCTTTGACCTTACGACAATTCTGACAAGTCTTCACATAATTTGTCACATCATTCTTCATGTTTCGCCACCAGTATTGCCTCTTCAGATCCTTATGCATCTTGATGACTCCTGGATGTATTGCAAATCGAGATTTATGAGCTTCATCCATGATTGCCTTCTTTAATTCTGGTATTTGTGGAACAGCTAGACAATGTTTGAAATACAAAGTTCCATCACTACAGATGTTCCAATGTTCCAGTTGTTCTCCATTCTGAAGCTTGGACCAGACGTTTTGCAAATGACTATCTTTGTGTTGATTCTCCTTAACTTATTGGATCAAGTAGGGTGGAGTTACTAAATTGTACAGAGTGATTGAATTTTGATCCTCAGAAATCTGAAGATCATAATCCTCAACCACTGCTGTTCTTTTCCAATCAAGCACTGCTAACGAAGCAAGAACACCGGCACCCTTCTGACTAAGAGCATCCGCAACGACGTTAGCCTTACCTGGATGATATTCCAGAGTAAAGTCATAATCTTCTATATACTCTACCCAACGTCTTTGCCTCAAATTCAGATCTTTCTGAGTAAAGAGATACTGCAAACTCTTATGATCAGAGAAAATCCGAAATGAGACACCATAGAGATAGCATCTCCAAATTTTTAAAGCAAAAATAATGGCTGCCAACTCTAAATCATGTGTTGGGTAGTTTTTCTCATGCGTCTTCAATTGTCGAGATGCGTATACTACGACATGTCCTCTCTGCATTAGAATACACCCGAGTCCTTCTTTCGATGCATTAGTATAAACTTCATAGGGTTCTTCAGGCTTGGGAATTATAAGAACGGGGGCGCTGGTCAAGTGAATTTTCAATTCTTGAAAAGCGTTCTCACATTTGCTATCCCAGTCAAATCGAACATCTTTTCTCGTCAATCGTGTCATTGGGGTTGAAATTCGTGAGAAATCCTGAACGAATTTATGATAATATCCTGCTAATCCCAAAAAACTTCTGATTTTAGTTACGTTTCTAGGTCGTTCCCATTTTAATATTGCCTCGACTTTTGTAGGGTCTACGGCTATGCCTTGACTAGAGATAACATGCCCAAGAAATTTGACTTCAGATAACCAGAAGTCACATTTCTCTCTCTTAGCGTACAACTGATGCTCCTGCAGAGTTTGTAGGACCAACCTTAAGTGTTGTTCGTGTTCCTCCCGGGTCTTAGAATAGATCAGAATATCATCAATGAAGACGATGACAAACTGATCTAGAAAGGGTCGGAAAACACGATTCATCAAGTCCATAAAAGCTGTTGGAGCATTCGTTAAACCAAAAGGCATAATCAAGAATTTGTAAGATCCATACCGAGTCCTAAATGCAGTTTTTGGGATATCTTCCTCTCGGATTTTCAATTGATGATATCCAGATCTCATATCAATCTTTGAGAAGCACTAAGCACCTTCAAGTTGATCAAATAACTCGTCGATCCTTGGCAAAGGATATTTATTCTTGATGGTCACCCTGTTCAGTTGTCTATAGTCAACACACAGTCGTAAGCTTTCATCTTGTTTCTTTGCAAATAGGACTGGTGCTCCCCATGGTGATTTGCTGAGTCAGATGAATCCTTTAAGTTCCAGCTCAGTCAATTGCTTCCGTAATTCAGCTTTCTCCGCAGGTGCCATTTTGTAAGGTGGAATTGATATCGGGGCTGTACCGGGAATAAGATCAATGCAGAATTCTACCTCTCAGTCAGGTGGCAAACCAGGTAAATCTTCAGGAAATACATCCGAAAATTCATCTACCACTGGAGTGTAGTGATCACCTCTTTCCACGTTGTTGTCACCTTCCAATGCGAAAATAATGGCGGCGCAAGATAACTTCCATCGACGATGGCTGATCTCAACAGCTCGCTGGTCATCACTCGATCTGGATCTTCGAGTTCAATCACCGTTGGGTTTGGCTCTATGAATAATATCACCCTTCGGTGATGACAATCTAACGTCGCCCTATTCTGGGTTAACCAATCCATACCAAGAATCATATCATAGCATCTCATTGGTAGGATAATGAATTGGACATTAAGTTGTTCGCCTTCTCGCGTAACAACATTAGTCCAACATATCAATGAAGCTTCGGTTTTTCCAAGTGGTGTACTTAGGTGCAAAGGTGACTCTAAAGGTTTGATTTCTAATTCTAATGCTGTTGCAAACGTGGATGCAATAAAAGAATGACTGGCACCAGTATCAAACAATACGTGTGCCCAACTAGAAGAGATCAGAATCATACCCTCCATAACCGTAGGAATATTTTGAGTTGTTGGTTCTTCCCCTTCTACAGCATACATTTTCCCTTTCCCCTTGTCATTCATACTGTTCCTCGAGGCAGTGGGTCCTGCTGGCCTGAATTGTGGCGGTTGCGGAGAAGCTTGCCTACTAGTGGACATCTGAGGTCTCCACTGTGACTGAAATGACTGAGGTCTAAAATTTGGCTGATAAGGGGCTTGTGGCGGCCTATATTGTGTCTGGCCAAATCCTGACTGTCCTTGATTACCCTGTCCCTGGGTAAATTATCCCGATCCAGATTGACGAGATCCGGCTGATGATTGGGTGGACTGCTGGAATTGTTGAGACGGCTGCTGTTGCCTGTAAGGACAGTTCCTCTTTAAATGTCCTGTTTGGCCACAGTTATAACAGCTCCTCTCATATGGGTGTACTCTTCCGGTAGAGGTGTTACTAGTACTATCAGTTCTTCTACCTTCAACGTTGACCCCACTAATATGAGTACGATTCCCACGTTGACTTCTGGTCGGTCCACCAGATGTCCTTGGAGCTTCAGATTTCTCCTTCTGAAAGTTTTGATTATCCTGCTCAATACGCAGGGTAGCTGACACGAGCGTCGGGTAGTCACGGATCTGCATACCCACCACCAATCTTCTTATCGATGGTTTAAGTCCCTGCTTAAACTTGATACATTTGGTGCGCTCAGTCGCCACCATCGTAGAAGCAAATCTGGATAATTCTCCAAACTTTGACACGTACTCGAATACGGTCATATTTCCCTGTTGTAGGCTCATGAATTCGATAATCTTTTGATCCCTAAAACTCTTAGGGAAAAATTGATCATAGAATAATTGTTCAAACATCTCCCAGGTCATCTCTTGGAGATTGTGCGTTCTTCTAATTTGTCTCCACCATATGCCAGCTTTACCATCCAAATAGGTGGAAATAATTTCAATCCGGTATTCAGGTGGGGTCTGGATAGTGTCCATCTTCATCACCACACTTTGGAACCAATCATCTGCTTCTTGAGGGTCACCTTCACCAGTAAAGGCTGGAACTCGAAATCGTTGGAAATCACGTAGGCTTCGGTTCATATCACGGACGACAGGTTCATCTCTCGCACGAGTGACTATGTTTTGTAATACTCGATACATCGCTTCCGTGACGTTAGCCTGGTCCGGCTCTGGCATCGGTGCTGAAGTCGGGGTCGGAGTAGTTGTCGGGACGGTTCCCCTTCTACGTCTAGGCGGCATTCTATAAAATAAAAAATTCCGGGTTGTAAATTAGCATTTTATTTTACTCCAAGTATGCATATAATTCCTATGGGAACCCCAAACCATGCTCTGATACCAAAAATCCTGTCACGTCCCAAAACCCAGGACAGCGACAGGTGTCACTTCCCAAAAAGCTGGGATAGTGACGGATATAAAATTTTAAAAGAATAAATGATGGGAAAGCTCAAATTCCTAAGTCTGTCAGTTTTTTTTTTTTTTTTACATCTTACCCTTTACCGACTCTTTAAACGTATTTATAAATTATGCTTACATATTTTAACTTTAATTAATATTTGTCTTTCTATTTTTATCGCAATATCAGGTGGTGAGGTACCCATGTCCCACAGATGCATACTTGGATAAAATAAAATAATTGAAATTGTAAAAGTAAAGTTTAGAATTTACAGTCCCGGAATGCTCTTATACATACGTTGTCCTAATGTACAGATCCCTACTTCAAGTCTGAGATCTTGTCGTCCACGGTCGGTTCCACGTCACCTGTATCCTCTAATCAGCTTTCTCTCCTGGGGGTTTACCAGTTTTAAAACAGTGAGCGAAAGGCCCAGTAGGATATTCTTAAAAAAAAAATTTAATTCCACATTTGAATTTAACCATCATACTAAGTATGTCAATGCAGTACCGAATCATAAACTTGGAATTGTGATTATGCAAATTGTGTCCATATATACATCTAGTTCATGTACGGTCCGTATGAGCCTCCATCACCATGCTGAAGCATAATGAGTGATCCTCGATCGAGATGTGCACTCTTCGCACGTGTGTGCTGACTCCCGGTATACTTTAACACCAAATCCAACTTTCAACATTTCACGTGAACATATGATTCACATAATAAAAATATACCGTATTGTTTTTCAAAAAAAATCCGTAACCGGATATTTTTCCTTTAATTTCCGAAATCGTGATATTTTCTAAATCACGTAAATTTCAAAGCTTTATAAACACATTTTCTTTAAATGATTTTGGCCAAATCACTAAAACAAAATTTGGCTGCCAAGAAAGGGTAAGATATCCTACCTCGTCAGCAATTTGACCAACAGTCAATTTCTCGCACGAATTCCAAGATAGTCTTTCTTTCTGAATTCGATCAACGAGTACCTAAAACAAGATGTTAGGAAATGCCCTAAGTATTAGAGACATTTTGATGTATTCATTTTGAACTGGATAATAAAATTATACATAGAGGTTATTCATTACATTGCTATCTGTCCTCGTCTTATTTACATATTAAAGTAAATGTAAGCAAATATGGCTCACTGACTGCTTGTGTTAAAACTGTTGGAACGTTGCATACAATGGACTTTTGTATGCGAGAAGACAATGTTCTAAAGTTAGCAGTCTAAACTATGGTCTGTAGTCTATGGGGTTAGACCGAGCATCTAACTCATGTTAAGACTATTATGTTGTCTAAAGCCTTAGAGGGGACGGTCTGTCTTGACTGTCTGGAGCTGGACTCCCAAGTAGAGACATGGATATGTTGCTTGGTGGTGACATATTAGACCGGGACTAAAGCGTGATTGATCTACGTAGTCCGCTATGAGTGGATCAATCTGCTTTTGACGTTCATTGTGCAATAACCTTAATCCTGAGTAAATGAACTACTTCATGTATATGACTTGTGTACTTTGATGTTCCAATGGCTAAAGCGTCTCAGAGGTAGTAAGCTTATAGACCGGTTCGTTGGGTGCATGACTTGTATACGATGAAGGGTTTGTTTGCGGATATCGGAATCATAGCTCTGAGGAGTTAAAGGTATCCTCTTAAAGGCATTATACTGAATGTGAAAATGGACAAGGCCTTGGGTCGTCTGCTGGGCGGATGACTTCTTATTCACATTTGGTGAATAATCATTTTCTAGATTCGGTAGTATAATGGAACTTTAAGATAGCCTGATCAGTAGGATTAAACGGACTTTGACCTAAGGCTGATCATGGATATCATATGAGGGTTTTGCATATATGACAAGGTCATTGGATGGTAGCTCGTCACAGGCTTACGTAATACGGTATATAATTGGGAGTTCAGTTTCAGGTTTATAGTGGTGTGACTCTGAAACTAGTGATCATATGATTGAGTTGTTCGGTACAGAATGATGATCATATGGAATCACGGGAGCCCGATTATATATGTCCAATCAGTCCCTCTACTAGCCCCACATAATTCCTTAACGTTTGGCAAATTGATTTGTGTATGCTATAGGCTAGTTTATTATGCATGGATGGTGATAACACAGGATTAGGATGGTAGACAAGATTCTCTCCGGTTGGATTCAGATTTTGTTTTGGATAATAGAGTACACAATTATTCGAACTCCAAATAAAGTTGCCATGATTTTATTTGAGATTGGATTGGAGTTGTAGAAAATTATCCATGAGAACAAGAATATGAAATACAACCGTTTTGTGGAATTTGAAATTTGAATTTTGAAATTTGAAATTTGAATTTTGAAATTTGAAATTTGAATTTTGAATTTGAAATTTGAATTTGAAATTTGAATTTGAAATTCGAATTTGAAATTTGAATTTGAAATTTAAATTTGAAATTTGAAATTTGAAATTTGAAATTTGAATTTGAAATTTGAATTTGAAATTTGAAATTCAAATTTTGAATCACAGTCCAAGTAGGATTCGAATTTGTTGTGGAAAATCCACAAGGTTTGAAATTCGAATTTGAGTTGGATTAGGAGAGGATAATCTTGTTAGAATCCTACTTGAATTTAGAATCCAAATCCCAACAAATAAGGGACGAAATTTTTGAGGATAATGCTCATGAAAATTTCGGATTTTGTGGATAAGATTCAAGGGTAAATTCAAGCTTGAATCCTAGTTGAATTTGGATTCTCTTCTTCCCTAAAAGTGGCCGAAATTTTGGAGCCTAAATCCAAGGAGAATTCGGTTATTTTTTTGGATAAGGTTGAGATGAGATTTAGCTTGAAAATCCTAGTGGAATTTTGATTCTCCCTTATCCATAATGGCCGAAATCTTTTGGAGGATTTTCTCCTTGTGAATTTCGGATTTTTTGGTTGAAAAAGGGAGATAAGATTCTAGTTAAAATCTTGTTGAGATTTGGATTGGATCTATCCTAAGAAAACCGAATTTTTAGTGGAGATTATCCCTTGGAAAAATTCAGATTTTATGGGTTTGGATAAGGGAAAATATCTTTTCCTAATCCAATTCAAATTCAGAGATTCACCTCATGCAGGTCTATAAATAGAGGTCCTGCCACTCCAGTTCTCTTAGACCACAGACTCTCAGGTGAGCAGGCTTATTGTTGCACAGCTCATCGTGACAATAAAGTTCTTTAGAGATCTGGGTGGTCGGAAGAAGACTAGCAGTGCTAGCATACCGATCGAGGTTCAGAGTGCCCACACACTCAGCCATTCGGGAATTGGAGAATAGTAGAGAAGGCTAGTTGGTTGAAGCCTCCGGTCACTCTCCTCCTGTTCATTGGCGTCCTTGAGGTATGAGTTTTAATTGTTGTTGATTTATTGTATATGGCATCATGAGATATTTAACGATCTAAAAATTTTTATTGTTCCGCTGCGCCACTCTGATACGTTTTTACCGATTTTTTTTCCTACAATTGGTATCAGAGCCATCTCATGACTATGCCATGTACATAAATTAGACAATTACTTAGTCTTTTTATTTATGTATGGATTTGATATTTAGAGAGTGGCATTCTAGGGTTCCTTTATGTTGTTATCATGTATTATGTATAAAGTATGTGGTTATTTTAATTTTTTGAATTATTATAAGCATGCTTGTTTATACCCGTTATGGTTCCTTAGAATTTAGAAAAATTGTATCTAGGAATTTTTATGTAACCATGGGAGCAGTTTATTAACACTGTAATTTTCCCATGGATTTTAATTTTTGTCTCTTAGAATTTTTATGGATAGAATTTTGTACACCGGAAACGGTATAGGAATTTTTTATGTAATTATTCTTGGAGGAGATTGAAGATTGAAGACCGTAATTTATTTTAAAAGCTAAATTTAATTTAAAGGTTGAAATTTTGATTGTGTGGAAAATTTCAATTTAATTGGGATTCAAATTAATTTTTGGAGATCCTAAAAGATAAATTGGAATATGGCACGAAAATCGAGACACGACCCCTCGGGATAGGCCGACGGGCCTTGGTGGGGCTGCAGCCCCTGCCCTCGGGCAGGATGGGGCTGCGGCAGCCCCTATGCAGGCAAGCATCACCCACGGCCGCAGGCTTGGCCTGCAGCCGAGGGTGGCGCAGCCTGCCCAAGGCTGGCCGCAGCCTGGGCGTGCAGCCACTGGCTGCAGGCGCTGCCTGCAGCCTGCCGGCTGCTGCGCCCAGCCTGGGCGTGCAGCCTGGTGCTGCAGGCTTGGCCTGCAGCCCGGCAGGCTGCACATGGGGCAGCCGTGGGCTGCCAGCCCCTCCGGGGTTAGTGGCTGCCCACGGCGGCTGCCGCCTACGGGGGCGGCGGTCCGACGGTCCAAAAATCAGAAAAATTTTGATTTTTAAATTTGAGATTTAATTTTAAATCATGTTTAAAAATATGTAATTAAAAAATTTTTTTTGAAATTACATATTATTACACATGATGTTTAAAATTGTTTAAAATTTAAATTTGAAGTTTAAATTTGAAATTCGAATTTGGAATTTGAATTTGAAATTTAAATTTTGGAGATTTAAATTTTAAATAATTCTTGGGATGAGAAATAAATGGAGAGGCTACATAAAGATGGATACAAGAAGACGGAACAAAATTCAAGACCCAAAGAATGCTTTGGATGGAATTTTGTAATCTTTATTTTCTTTGTTCTAGGATGGAACCATGGCTTGGTTATTCTGTCAATTATTTTTCTGTGATATATCATGGATGTATAAATATGTATTGATGGATGTTTTGTATGCATATTTGATAACATGTCATATAGGATAGGTGAGTGCCGCTCATACTATATTGATCATACATAATTTATCAAAACTTGCGTGTTTTTCAAAATATTGAGTGGGAGAGGGTTTCAAACAAAACCCACGGCCTCCATTGTTGATCCATATGTGAAAGCATGGTAACGCCTCGCGTCAGTTCTGACCTGACCACACCCCTCGGTAGGTGTTTACCGCCGCCGGTATACTAGATTGGATCTCCTATGTGGAAAACGTGTTCGGGTGCGATCCTATTCATGACCACCCCTCGGTGGCTTGGTAGGACGTGGATCGGGCTACGTAAACAATGGTTATACACTCAAGACTCGTTTAGTTATTAACCTTCCCTAGAAGCTCTGTTAACTAAACTGGTGGCCAAATAAGCGGTTATTAATATATGTCTTAACCTTGGAGGATTTAAGGTAACATATATTAATTGGACGGGGTCCATGTTCCGGCTATTTGTTCTCATGACCACCCCTCGGTGGCTTGGGGCAATAGGTGCTGAGAATTACCGTTGCAATGCTACATTTTTTTCAAGTTTCATGTAGGAACATACTTGTATGTTTTATTTGCTAAATTATCTGCATATTTGCTTGGGCTTTGTAATGATGTCTAGTATAATTTTATTTCAGTTCAAAATGTCACCGACACCCCTCATTTCGATACTTACTGAAAATAAGTTGAATGGCGACAATTATAAAGATTGGAAAAGAAATCTATTAATAGTTCTCAGCTGCGAGAGACACAAGTTCGTACTGGACGAACCATGCCCACCTGGGCCCAAACCTGACACACCACTTGAGGAGGTCCCGGTTGCCTATAATCGTTGGAGAGAATCCAATGAGATAGCTCGATACTACATCCTTGCTAGCATGACGAGTGCTTTACAAAAGCAGCATGAGACTTATCAAGTTGCTGGGGAGATCATGGAAAATCTGGAGGACATGTTCGGAGGCCAAGAAAAATTGGCTCGACAGTCCGCTATCACCAGCATTATGAACTCCAAGCAAAAGGCTGGTGCTCCGGTGAAGGACCATATGATCACTCTAATGGGATTCTTCGCTGAAGCTGCCGAGAATGGTGCTGAGTTAGACTACAACACCCAGATCGAGATGGTGTTCAAGACTCTGTCTAAAGATTTTGTGGGGTTTAAGGCCGCATACAATCTGGCGACAAAGGAGTTAGGACTTACCGAGCTCATGAAGCAACTACAGGCTTATGAGCGGATGATCAGGGATGAAGATGTGGTCCGACCTAAAGGAGAGGCCAATTTGGCAGAATCTTCCAATCCCTCACGGAAGAGGAAGAGGCCAAATAAGAAGCAAGTGGCTTCCAGTTCTTCTAATCCTCCTGTCTCGGACGGGAAGAAGAAGAAGAAGAACAAGAAGCCAAAGGACCCTAAAAAGTCCAAATGCTTCCACTGTGGGAAGGTAGGTCACTTCAAGAAGGCTTGCCGGGAATTCCTAGCCTCCAAGGGCAAGGAAGGTAAGGAACTTCATTACTTAGAAGCGTGTTTGGTGGAAGAATCGAAAGACACATGGGTCATTGATTCGGGCGCCACTAATCATGTTTGTGTTTCTATGCAGGGGTTCGTGGAAACGAGAAGTCTACATGATAGGAGCCTCTCGTTGCGGACTGGAGATGGTAGCTTTGTGGTAGCTGAGGCAGTGGGAGACGTTCATCTTTATTTTGATCAATTTAGGTTTATTTTATTGAAAGACTGTTTTTATGTTCCTAATTTTAGGAGGAACCTTATATCGGTAGCTTGTTTAATAAAGGATTCTTATTCAGTTTCTTTTAGTAAAAGAGTTGATATTCGTAGAAATAAGTCTTTTATCTGTTCTGGATGGATGGATGGAAACCTATATTTGATCAGACCAAAGATGTACTCACTGCTTGACACTGAATTAATTGATAACTCTAAAAGGTTGAAAGTTTCTCACTCTAACAAGGCGTATCTTTGGCATTTAAGACTTGGTCATATTAATCAGGATAGGATTCAAAGATTGGTGAAAGACGGTCCTCTGGAATCTCTGGAAGAGGTACGACTTCCCCAATGTGAGTCTTGTCTAGAGGGTAAGATGACTAAGAGGTATTTTGGAGCTAAGGGTACAAGGGCACAGGAGCTCTTAGAAATTGTGCACACTGACGTATGTGGCCCCATGAACGTCACAGCACGAGGAGGGTTCGAGTACTATGTCTCTTTCATAGATGATTACTCGAGGTATGGATATGTGTATCTGATGCACCGCAAGAGCGAAACCTTTGACAAGTTCAAAGAGTATCGTGCGGAAGTGGAAAAGCAATTGGATAAATCCATAAAGACACTTCGATCTGATCGAGGTGGCGAATACCTCTCCGATGAATTTCTAGGACATCTTGTAGAGAATGGGATATTATCCCAATTGACTGCACCTGGTACTCCACAACAGAATGGTGTAGCCGAAAGGAGAAACAGGACCTTATTGGATATGGTACGGTCCATGATGAGTTACTCAACGCTGCCATTATCATTTTGGGGACATGCTTTACAAACGGCGTGCTATATTCTGAACCAGGTTCCGAGCAAATCAATTCCTAGAACTCCGTATGAATTGTGGCGTGGCAGGAAGCCCTCCCTTGGACGTATGAGAATATGGGGCTGCCCGGCACATGTACTGGATGGGGATGCGAAGAAGTTAGAACCAAGATCAGAATTGTGCATGTTTGTAGGGTATCCAAAGGGAACTAAAGGAGGTCTGTTCTATAACCTGAAGGAACAAAAGGTCATTGTCTCAACCCATGCAACATTCTTGGAGGAAAGTCACATGAATGACTTTAAACCTCGAAGCAAAGTGGTGCTAGAGGAGTTATCGGGTGAAAGAACTGCTCCACAGATTTCGGTCTTGGACGCAAGTCCGAGTTCCAGTGAAAGACCTGCAGACGATCAACAATTTAGGGTGCCTCGTCGTAGTGGGAGGGTTTCTAAGAAACCTAATTTCTTTATGTATGATGCTGAGGTATACCAGGCCGAGGCTCATGAGCATGAGGAAGATCCGGTCACATATGATGAAGCTATAAAGGATGTTGATTCTAGATCTTGGAAACAGGCTATGAACAATGAGATGGATTCTATGAAATCCAACTCTGTTTGGGAACTTGTAGATTTGCCGGATGGGATAAAACCCATTGGATGCAAATGGGTCTACAAAAGAAAGAAGGATGCGGAAGGGAGAGTGGAAACTTTCAAAGCTAGACTGGTTGCAAAGGGATACACGCAAAAGGCTGGAATCGATTACGAGGAAACCTTTTCGCCTGTTGCTATGCTGAAGTCTATCCGTATTCTTCTGTCCATTGCTGCGGCTCTCGATTAAGAGATCTGGCAAATGGATGTCAAGACGGCATTCTTGAATGGCCATCTTGAAGAGTGTATCTATATGATACAGCCCGAAGGGTTCGTAGCAAAAGGCCAAGATAGGAAAGTCTGCAAGTTGCTTAGATCCATTTATGGATTAAAGCAGGCATCCCGCTCATGGAACCAGAGGTTTGATCAAGCGATTAAGACATTTGGTTTTGAGCAGAACGTTGATGAACCTTGTGTTTATAAACGTATTAAGGATGGAAAAGTGGTCTTTCTGATACTCTATGTCGATGATATACTACTCATTGGGAATGATGTAGGGAACTTATCATCGGTCAAGCTTTGGTTACACCAACAGTTTGGCATGAAGGACTTGGGAGAAGCTAATTATGTTCTAGGTATTCGTCTCTTCAGAGATCGAAAGAACAAAATGATAGCGTTATCCCAAGCTTCATACATAGATAAAATAATTGACAAATATGCAATGCTAGAGGCAAAGAAAGGCTCACAACCTTCTATTGCCGGTTTAACTCTTTCATTGGATGACTGTCCCAAGACATCGGAAGAAAGAGAGCGTATGAGTAAGGTCCCTTATGCATCCGCTGTGGGTAGCCTTATGTACGCTATGCTTTGCACTCGCCCGGACATATGTTTTGCAGTAGGTATGGTGAGTCGATATCAAGCGAATCCTGGAACCAAGCACTGGCAAGCAGTAAAGCATATACTCAAGTATCTTAAGAGAACGAGGGATTATATGCTAGTGTATTCTGGAGGGGACCTAACACCCGTAGGATACACGGACTCAGACTTCCAGACTTGTAAGGATTCGAGGAAATCGACATCTGGATCAGTGTTTTTGCTCGGAGGAGGCGCCATTGTGTGGAGGAGCGTGAAGCAGGGCTACACAGCTGACTCTACTATGGAGGCTGAGTATGTGGCTGCGGCTGAGGCATCTAAAGAAGCGGTTTGGCTCCGCAAGTTCTTTAGAGACCTTGAGGTCATTCCGGGTGTTGACAAGCCTATCACACTTTATTGTGATAATACAGGGGCTATTGCCAACACAAGGGAATCTCGGCACCACAAGAGGACCAAGCACATCGATCGGAGGTATCACATAATTAGAGGGCATGTGGAGACAGGACAAGTGGATGTATGTAAGATCGCGTCCGAGGACAACATCGCTGATCCCTTTACTAAGACTTTGGTAGCTAGAAGCTTTGAGAGGCATGTAGAGGCGATGGGGATGCGTAACATGGCACATCTGCTGGCTTAGGGCAAGTGGGAGATTGTTAGGAAATGCCCTAAGTATTAGAGACATTTTGATGTATTCATTTTGAACTGGATAATAAAATTATACATAGAGGTTATTCATTACATTGCTATCTGTCCTCATCTTATTTACATGTTAAAGTAAATGTAAGCAAATATGGCTCACTGACTGCTCTTGTTAAAACTGTTGGAACGTTGCATACAATGGACTTTTGTATGCGAGAAGACAATGTTCTAAAGTTAGCAGTCTAAACTATGGTCTGTAGTCTATGGGGTTAGACCGAGCATCTAACTCATGTTAAGACTATTATGTTGTCTAAAGCCTTAGAGGGGACGGTCTGTCTTGACTGTCTGGAGCTGGACTCCCAAGTAGAGACATGGATATGTTGCTTGGTGGTGACATATTAGACCGGGACTAAAGCGTGATTGATCTACGTAGTCCGCTATGAGTGGATCAATCTGCTTTTGACGTTCATTGTGCAATAACCTTAATCCTGAGTAAATGAACTACTTCATGTATATGACTTGTGTACTTTGATGTTCCAATGGCTAAAGCGTCTCAGAGGTAGTAAGCTTATAGACCGGTTCGTTGGGTGCATGACTTGTATACGATGAAGGGTTTGTTTGCGGATATCGGAATCATAGCTCTGAGGAGTTAAAGGTATCCTCTTAAAGGCATTATACTGAATGTGAAAATGGACAAGGCCTTGGGTCGTCTGCTGGGCGGATGACTTCTTATTCACATTTGGTGAATAATCATTTTCTAGATTCGGTAGTATAATGGAACTTTAAGATAGCCTGATCAGTAGGATTAAACGGACTTTGACCTAAGGCTGATCATGGATATCATATGAGGGTTTTGCATATATGACAAGGTCATTGGATGGTAGCTCGTCACAGGCTTACGTAATACGGTATATAATTGGGAGTTCAGTTTCAGGTTTATAGTGGTGTGACTCTAAAACTAGTGATCATATGATTGAGTTGTTCGGTACAGAATGATGATCATTTGGAATCACGGGAGCCCGATTGTATATGTCCAATCAGTCCCTCTACTAGCTCCACATAATTCCTTAACGTTTGGCAAATTGATTTGTGTATGCTATAGGCTAGTTTATTATGCATGGATGGTGATAACACAGGATTAGGATGGTAGACAAGATTCTCTCCGGTTGGATTCAGATTTTGTTTTGGATAATAGAGTACACAATTATTCGAACTCCAAATAAAGTTGCCATGATTTTATTTGAGATTGGATTGGAGTTGTAGAAAATTATCCATGAGAACAAGAATATGAAATACAACCGTTTTGTGGAATTTGAAATTTGAATTTTGAAATTTGAAATTTGAATTTTGAAATTTGAATTTTGAATTTTGAATTTGAAATTTGAATTTGAAATTTGAATTTGAAATTCGAATTTGAAATTTGAATTTGAAATTTAAATTTGAAATTTGAAATTTGAAATTTGAAATTTGAAATTTGAATTTGAAATTTGAAATTCAAATTTTGAATCACAATCCAAGTAGGATTCGAATTTGTTGTGGAAAATCCATAAGGTTTGAAATTCGAATTTGAGTTGGATTAGGAGAGGATAATCTTGTTAGAATCCTACTTGAATTTAGAATCCAAATCCCAACAAATAAGGGACGAAATTTTTGAGGATAATGCTCATGAAAATTTCGGATTTTGTGGATAAGATTCAAGGGTAAATTCAAGCTTGAATCCTAGTTGAATTTGGATTCTCTTCTTCCCTAAAAGTGGCCGAAATTTTGGAGCCTAAATCCAAGGAGAATTCGGTTATTTTTTTGGATAAGGTTGAGATGAGATTTAGCTTGAAAATCCTAGTGGAATTTTGATTCTCCCTTATCCATAATGGCCGAAATCTTTTGGAGGATTTTCTCCTTGTGAATTTCGGATTTTTTGGTTGAAAAAGGGAGATAAGATTCTAGTTAAAATCTTGTTGAGATTTGGATTGGATCTATCCTAAGAAAACCGAATTTTTAGTGGAGATTATCCCTTGGAAAAATTCGGATTTTATGGGTTTGGATAAGGGAAAATATCTTTTCCTAATCCAATTCAAATTCAGAGATTCACCTCATGCAGGTCTATAAATAGAGGTCCTGCCACTCCAGTTCTCTTAGACCACAGACTCTCAGGTGAGCAGGCTTATTGTTGCACAGCTCATCGTGACAATAAAGTTCTTTAGAGATCTGGGTGGTCGGAAGAAGACTAGCAGTGCTAGCATACCGATCGAGGTTCAGAGTGCCCACACACTCAGCCATTCGGGAATTGGAGAATAGTAGAGAAGGCTAGTTGGTTGAAGCCTCCGGTCACTCTCCTCCTGTTCATTGGCGTCCTTGAGGTATGAGTTTTAATTGTTGTTGATTTATTGTATATGGCATCATGAGATATTTAACGATCTAAAAATTTTTATTGTTCCGCTGCGCCACTCTGATACGTTTTTACCGATTTTTTTTCCTACACAAGAAACACAGATAATTTAATTATCTATCCAAGAATTCCGTAATCGAATTACAGTAAACTCAACTAATTAGTATGCTATTGAATTTTTAAAATTGAAAATGATACTTTATTTTAACACCGTAATTTTAAAGTAGCAATTTTAACACAAATAACCAAAATATATATATATTTTTTTTTAAAAATTTCGGCATGACCCGCCCTAAAAATAGGCTTCCCCAAAAGCTCCAAAATGCTTAACCTGCAGAAAAATTTTCCAATTCCCAGAACAGTTCAAACACCAATTTTAAATCAATTTAAATTTAAAATCTAAAATCATCATTATTTTATTTATTATTATTATTATTATCATTATTATTATTATTATTATTATTATTATTATTATTATTGTTATTATTATTATTATTACTATTACTATACATATATATATATGAAAACACACACACACGCACACAGATATACATATATATATACATATACACCATTTTTTTTTCTCTTTTACTGAAGAGAGTGGCCGGGCGGAAGAAAAACTCACGGCGGCAGGGGGGCGACGGCGGCTGACGTTGGGCACGGTGGTCGGTGGCGCGGCGAGGGGCAGCCGGCGAGGTGAGGACGAACGGCGAGGCGCGGCTTGGTGGTGGCGTCGCGGGGGAGGCGAGGCACGGCTGGTTCGGCTTGGCGGGGACGGAAAAGAGCTGGCTCGGGCGACGGTCGCGAAGCTCCAGTCCCGGTCGGAGTTAGGCGGTTGGCGGTGGCTCGGGCTCGGGCTCGGCAGCTTGGCAGCGACGGTCGTTCGACGGTGGCATCGCGAGGAGCTCGGGTTGGCGGCGTTCGGCGAGGCGGGGACGGCGGCAACTTCCGGTGGAGCTTGGCCGAATGGAAAAGAAAAGAAAAAGAAGAGAAAAGGGAGATGGTGAGGGAGGGTGGCTTTCGGCCCAAAGAGAAGAGAAAAAGAAGGAAAGAAAAAAAAAAAAAGAGATGGGGAGGGGAAAGAGAGGATCGGGCGAAGTAGAAGAGAAAAGAAAAGAGGAAAGAAAAAAAAGAAATAAGGCGTGAGGGAGGGGACGTGAGAAACCGGTGAGGGGGGAAAAAGAAAATCAGAGAGAGAGAGCAGGGGTGGGTAGTCGGTGAAGAAAGAAGGAAAAGAAAAATGAGAGAAAGAGTATTAAGATGAGGGGGGATAATTCCGGAAGAATCCAGAAAGAAAAAGAAAGAGAGAAAAAAAATAAATGAATAAATAAAAAATTTAATATTTGTTAAATTTTGATTGGTTAAAAATTATTAAAACTTTAAAATTTGTAAAAATGTTTTAAATATCTTCAATTTAATAATTAATACCCCAAAAATTTAAAATTGAATTCCCATGAAAATAATAAAAATTTTATTGGCATACTAACAAATTGAGTTTATACATTCACGCGCGAAATTTTAAATTCAAAAATTTTGCAGCGTGACATTTCAGCTCAACAATTGGTGAATCGTGCCGCCCAAAGCCTCGCCATCGCCGCCGTGAAGCCGCCGTGAAATCCGACGATTCCGGCGGAGTTGAGTGACGTGGTGGGTATCAAAAGACTCAGAATCATGCGTAGAGTAAAAGCCCTAACCTAATTTTGGGCAACAAGCATGGCACGGTGGAGAACGGACATCGCCGCCGCCGTTGATTTTTCGAGGCTCGATTTCTGACCATAGGAGGCTTGATTGGTGAAATTGACACCACCAATGGGTTCCTCTCGTCGAGATCTACATTTTGGTACCAAGCTTGACCCAAACCGCCACCGGTCAACGTCGCTTAACAATAAGTCAACGCCGGTCAAACCGGTCAATGGCGACCTGGACCCCGAAAATTGAAGAATGGCCTGTTGGCCTATTTTCGACGTTCCGGACACATCCACGGCATCAGATTTGCAAACCAGAACTTGGAAAGTGAAGAACGGAGAGAAAAAGTTTATCCGCGAGAAACCGAACGGTTCGTTCGATCGTCGGTGGGACAATTTCGATAGTGATTTCGGTCCCTTCATTCCTTAAATTATGTATTGGAATGATTATGAATTAATTATGTATTTTATTATGTGAAATTGTAAGAAAAATGGATAAAAATGATGGATAAAGAAATGTATGGGAATGTGAAGATTTTTACATAAAAGTTGAGCTTTACGTAAAAACATAAGCCTCTGGTATAGTACTTGGTAGATTAGAATTTGGTTAGATGGTTTTGAGGCGTTTCCTAAACATCGGGAACCTAAAAATTAAGAGGAAATGCTGTCAAAATTTCTAAAACGGCACAAAAGGGTATCTTAGGAACCGAAGAGTAAAAAATGGTCGGGATGGAAACTCGATAATTGAGAATTTTAAGGCCCGGTTCGAGAAATAAGAAGGGAATAAGTGAAAAGATTCTGCTAGGGGCAAAATGGTAATCTTGCCAAAAGTTAGTGAAAAAGTGAAAAATGGAATTTTAGACCCCTAAGTTCTTGATTGAGAAATAAAACGTAGAATTTTTACGTTTTATTTAGTTATATATATGAAATAAGATTGAAAATAACTGTTGATTTTTCGGTTATAGGAACCCGATCCAAACGCAATGAAGGAACGTCTACGGACCTGGGAAAGGAGATACGCATAAAAGTATCTGTAAGTTCAAGCATTTAATTGTCTGCAACATGAACTGATTATTGTATGCCTGTTTTCATCTCAAGATGCAATGATGTAGATGTTATGAAAGTCATGTTATGAACTATGTGTTATGTCTAAGTCATATATAAATCAACTTGATATATTTATGTTGATGCGTTATATGCAGTAAGTTCAGACATTTAAATTTATCTGTAACATGAAATATAGTGATACTGATTATGTACTAAGTGTACGTTAGGTATTAAGTCCTATGGACATTTGGGGATTAGTTAGTATAACATATCCCATATAAAGAGAAAAGAGAGTATTAAGTCCTATGGACACTTGGGGATCAGTTAATATAACATATCCCATATAAAGAGAAGAGAGAATATTCTAAGGCCTACGGGCAATGGAGGTTAATGACCTTGAGGTGACGATTAATGTCGCTTGGTCAGAATTATAATTGAAAAATGGTAATAAAACCATTTAAGGCGTACCGCCCCTCCAACGTTGTGATGGAGGTTTTTCAGATCCTACGAGAATATAATAAGGGCTGTGGAGGAAGAAGTTCTAGGGTCGCTCCCTAGGCCCTCCTAGTCAGTGGGCAAAATAAACTATCGGAACTGCCATAATGAGCTCAAACTAGAATATAAACAAAGATAGTAGTCAATAATGTGACAAAAGCCATAAGTGAGCATAACCGACGCTTACACTAAATGTGGTGGACTCAGTTAGGATAATGAGAATAGTACCAATTAGGGTAATGAGAATAGTAACCGGTTAGGGTAATGTGAATAGCAACCGGTTAGAGTAATGTGAATAGTAATCAGTTAGGGTAACAGTTACTATTCATTTTCAGAGGTCAAAGTTATTATTTGTGATGAATAGTACTATTCATGGATAAATAGTATTATTCATAGGAAATTGTATTTTGATATTTTGAATCTATGTGATTCATGGTACGAGCATTTTATATGTATGAATGTTACTGTTACTAGTATAAGATACTAGTATGTGATATGTAGTAAATAAGCTTACGGAATATAAGTAATTTGAAGTATGATGTGATGTCAAGTATGCTTACCATGATATGTATGTATGTTTCAAAGCGATGAATGGTGTATGCCATATGTTTGTTAATGCTCTGATACCATAGTTGGGGACAGAGCTACGATATATGTTATGATTACTCTGATGCCACAGTTGGTATCAGGTAGGCTCATTACTATATGGTAAGAGTTTTCATATGTCGTGTATTTATGTTTGAACTTACTGAGCTTTAGCTCACTAGTTTGTTCAATGTTGCAGGTAAGAAACCTGTATCTCAGCAGTAGATTACCTGGATGATGGCGGGATTTGCGTGTGCCAATGGGGATAGGGAATCCACTGTGGATATGGTCCTGCTACCAGTCTTCCGCTGAGTGATTTGAAAGAGAGATTTGAAGAAAAGAGAATTGATGTATTTTATGTGTAATTCCAAAAAGAGATATTTCTGTAAACTATATTTTACTTTACAGAAATATCTTGTGAAAGAAAAATAAATAAATTTTTATTCCCTATTTTCATGTTCATATGGGAAGTTAAAATAAACATATTAAAGAAAGTATGATAGAACTAAGATATTCGCCGTCACAGTTGGTATCAGAGAAGGTTTATGATGAGTCTAACTTAGAGTACCAACTGTTGTCACAGGTGGTATCAGAGTAAGTTAAAAATAAGTTTATGTATGTTACCGACGACCCATGAGGTGACCATCCGTTGCAGTTGGCTATGGTGCCTGACGGCGATGGTGCCAGTTAGCCTATAAGAAGGCGGGCCATCACACCCTCCAATATTATGGTGGAGGTTTTTCAGCTCCTACGGGGATATAAGGGCTGTGGAGGCCGAAGCTCTAGGGTCACTCTTTAGGCCCTCCTGGTTAGCGCGTAAGATAAATATCGGTACTGTCATAAAAGAGCTCTATACCAGAATATAAATAGAGAAAGAATAATCAATAATATGATGAAAATCATAATTGAGCATAACCGAAACTTACACTAAGTGTAGTAAACTCGGTTAGGGTAATGTGAATAATATCTCGTTAGGGTAATGTGAATAGTAACTTGTTAAGATAACAGCTACTATTCATCGATCAATGGTCAAAGTTACTATTTATGATAAATAGTACTATTCATAGGAGATTGAGTTTTTAATATTTTTGAATCCATATGATTCTTACTAAGTATGTTTGAACTTACTGAGCCCGTTAGCTCACTAGTTTGTTCATATTGCAGGTAAGAAACCTGTCCGGTAAACTTTATGGATGGCGGCAGGATGTGCGCATGTGCTGATGGGATAGGGAATTCACCGTGGACTTGGTCCTGCCAAAAGTCTTCCATTGAGCTTTTAAAGTTAGTGAATTGAAGAAAATGTGTTATAAAAAAAATGTAGTGTAGCTATTTTGTATATTATATATTATGTTATACTCAAAAAGACAACTAAAAATAGTATGGTGTTTTATATGGTTTTTATACTTAGCTTCCTTTTGGAAAAAGTATGTATTAAAAAGAAAAAAAAATTTATGAGAAAAATTTTCGGGCCTTGAGAAATGAAAATTAAGAAAAAGAATTTTAAATTGACAACTCAAATTCGGCACACGAGCTGTCTTGGTCGGCAATAGAGTCTGTTCATGACAGTTGTGGATGATTGGAATCGAGGGTGTCACAGGTTGGTATCAAAGCGGTTGATTATATCCCTATTGGCACGAAACGTGACCTGGTCGTCAATCCAAGTAAGTTAGCTTTCTTTAAATTGGTTAAGTTAGCTTTCTTTAAATCAGTTAACTTTTTATTTATTCGAGATTATATATTTTTGTAGGATTTAAGATGACTAGACTACCTTATATGTGAGCTCACCCATATCGACCAAGAGGACTGCTTCGGGTATGGACTAGGCCTGTGATCAGACCATCCATGATTAGGCGAGCAGTATAGCGACCACTAGTACCTGAGTCGTTAGCACCAAGGATTATAGCACCGGCACCGGTACAAGCACCACCTCCGTGACCGATTGTAAACCCATCGGTAGCAGTAGATATTCCAGTGGTGGGAGATCGAGCTCGCATAGGAACTAGAGTATCAGTGCGAGCCGTGCATGCTTTTAGAGGTAGTCATCCACCTGCGTTCGAGGGAGGTCAGCAGGGGATCTCTACATGGGACTAGCTACATGATGTAGAGGTTATCATGCGCTAATGTGACATAGATGAGGATTGCTGGGTTTTGATGGCCATTGGCACATTCCGTGAGGATGCATAGTTATATTGGGAGTATTGTGATTAGGATATGCTATTAGCACTGGATTGAGCTAAATTTCACCAAGTCATGCTGGAGCAGTTTCCATAGAAGAGTGCAGCACCAGTTTTAGACCCTCCTGAGAGCAGGGCAGTACCGCCACCACCGACTATGCCCAAGTATGCAGATGTCAAAGACTTTGTTTTGTGGGCAAAGAGACAGCAAATGATGCTGAGCGATACTGTATTCTTGTATGTAGTCAGATTTCAGGATAGCATCATGAGGACATGTCCTCTATCCAACATCACAAATGATGATTTTTGTGACATATTTTGGAAGATACTCACTATTGACCTACGACAGAGGGTAACCCCTTTATACCGTACTACTTTACGTGAGTTTATTATCACTGTAGCTAAAGTAGAGGAAGAAATGATGATGGAGCGCATGGTGAGTAAGAGGCGTGAACAGTTGCTATAGGAAACAATGTTAGATCGCCTGTATGGATCTGGACCGATGGCGAACGACCATGAGGCTGGTCCGTCAAGGCAACCAGAAGGTACGGGTCCAGCTGAAGGATCAACGCCGTCTAAGACTGGAAACAGAATGGATGAGGAAGAAATGGATCCAATTGAATTTTTGACCATTCCAGAACAACCCCAGCTAGGAGACTTGATATATAAATACATGTGATGTACTAATGTATATATATGTCTGTATATGTGTATATATGACTATATCGAAAGGCTATTTTGAGAAAAGCCTTCGAACTGATGTACTTTTGAAAACTTTTGAAATGAAAAGAAATAATAATCACATTTTGACATGTTCAATGGATAAAATGTTGAAAATTATGTGATGACTAAAACTACATTATTATTTTTTACTTATAATGTAAAAATTTAATTTGTGAAAATCTAATAATTGATTTTCGTGTGATTTTAGGAAATAGGATAAGATGGTGAATCCAAGGAATCTGTGAAATATGAGAGGCCGTTTAGTCCTTTCTGAGAAAGTGGATGAGTTTGAAGCTTTGATTGATGCTCAAATGAGAGAAAATGTTGAATTAAGGCAAAGACTGGAGCAAATGGAGCAAAGACAAGGTCAAGAAAAGGGTCAGAACCCACAAATGGCCGCAGCTGAACCAGAAGTGCCGCTAATAGTACCAGAAGAAGAAATAGAGCCCCAACCACAACCCCGACTTAACTATGAGCCACTATATGAAAGATTCCAACGAATGAAGCCGCCGGAGTTTGAGGGTTCCATAAACCCTCTAGAAGCAGAAGAATGGTTATCTTCACTCCATATGATCTTGGAATTTATGGAGCTGAACGATCAAGAAAAGATAATGTGTGCGTCTTTTGTTCTGAAGAAGGATGTAAGGTTCTAGTGGGAGTCAGTCAAGCTGAGAAGAAACATGTATACGATGTCTTGGTTGGACTTTTTGGAGGAATTTAATCAGAAATATTACAATCCTGCACTGCTACGACCATAACAAAGAGAGTTCGTAGAGTTGAAACAGGGGGACATGACAGTGATAGAAGTCTACAGCAAGTTCGATCAACTGTCCTGATTGTGTCCGTACGCTGTTACCACCGAAAGGGAGAAAATTTAGAAGATGCTAGGAATGTTCTGCCCTGAGATCTCAACATTGGTGGACAGTGGATTGATGCCACCTAACACTGTATCTGATTGTGTTAACCGTGTGCTGACGATAGATTATTATCTGGTCCGACAGAAGGAAGAAAGAGAAAAGATTTGGGATGCTAAGAAGAAGGAGAAGGTGTTGGCCAAAACTACACACACTGTATCTCAAGTTGGATAGAGCAGCAAGCAAAATCAGAATACTAAGGCCGGGCAGCCAAGTACTTCTGGTCAATAGCCCGAGGGGTAGAGAAAAGGAAATAATCCTGGAAATAGGAACCAGCAGAGGAGAATGAACAATAATGCTAGCCCTATTGTTCGAGACTGTGTGAACTGCGGGAAAAGACATGCAGGCCGATGTAGACTTGCCCCAAATGCCTATTTCCAATGTAGGAAGGACGGTTACTTTGCCAAGAACTATCCAGAAAATAGGCAAAATATGCAAGGTTCATCTCAGTCACAATAGCAACGTCCCCAGGCACATTCGTTATAGGCTAAAGGTAAAGGTTCATCCCATTTTGAGAGGCAGGAAAGACAAGAACGCTTGTCCCAAGTAGATGCTAGAGTCATGGTATACACAAAGGAAGATGCGGAAGCTGGAATGTTAAATGTAATGACAGGTTAGCTTTCTGTTGCTAATCATTTGGCATCTATTTTATTTGACTCTGGAGCTATGCATTCTTTCATTTCATACCAGTTTGCGAATAGGATAGGATATCCTAAAGAAAATATGGGTATGACATTTAGACCTGCACTACCCTCAGGGGAAGTCCTGATATCCAATTACTAGTTACCTTATGTGCCAATAATTATGGCAAATAGGGAGTTGTTTGCAGAATTGATCGTAATGGAGCTTGCTAATTATAATGTGATACTAGGAATGGATTTCCTAGGGAAGTACCAAGCCACGATCAACTGTCGGGAGCGAAAGATAATGTTCTAACCCGACAGAGAAGGCTGCTTTGAGTACGACGGATCGTCACATAAACCAAGGAAGATGATGATCAATTCAATGAAAGCGAGAAGGCTAATGTCTAGTGGCTATACTGGATATTTAGCATATATAGTGGACGTGCAAGAAGAACAAAAGCTTTAACACGAAGATGTCCTGATTGTAAATGAATTCCTCGATGTCTTCCTAGAAGAATTACCAGGGTTACCGCCTGAAAGAAAAATCTCTTTTGAGATCGAGCTGATGCCAGGAACTACACCTATCTCAAAGGCACAACACCGAATGGCACTGGTTGAATTAAAAGAATTACAGGAGCAGCTGAAGGAGCTTCTTGACAAAGAATTTATACACCCGAGCGATTCCCTATGGGGTGCTCCTGTATTATTTGTCAAGAAGAAAAATGGATCGTTTCGCATGTGCATTGACTACCGGGAATTGAACAAGGTCACTGTCAAGAATAGGCATCCCTTACCTAGAATTGATGACTTGTTTAATCAACTAAAAGGCACAGCAGTATTTTCCAAGATTGATCTGTGATCAGGATATCATCAACTGAAGATCAAGGAGAGTGACATCCACAAAACCGCATTTCGAACCCGCTATGGTCATTATGAATTTTTTGTGATGTCGTTTGGGTTAACAAATGCGCCAGTAGTTTTTATGGACTTAATGAATCGAGTCTTTAAAGAATATTTAGATAAGTTTGTCATTGTGTTTATCGATGACATACTTATATATTCAAAGACTCGCGAGGAGCATGAGGAGCATTTGAAGACTATCTTGAGACGATAAGGAAGCATCAACTCTATGCCAAATTCTCCAAATATGAATTTCGGCTAAATAGAGTACATTTTCTCGAACATGTGGTTTCTCAGAAAGGAATCGCTGTGGATCCTGCAAAAGTGGAGGCGATCAACGAATGGCCCACACCTGAGAGCATGACGAAAATACGGAGTTTCTTAGGTCTAGCCGGCTATTATAAAAGATTTGTAGAGGGATTTGCACGACTCACTACACCTCTTACAGCTTTAACATGCAAGGAGAGGAAGTACAAGTGGACAGAGGTATGCGAAAGAAGCTTCCAAGAGTTAAAGAAACAACTAACGAGCACGCCGATACTTACACTTCCTAATGAAGGGGAGATGTTCGTGATATATAGTGACACCTCGAAGATAGGATTAGGAGCTGTCCTGATGCAAGGCGATAAGGTGATTGCCTATGCCTCACGTCAATTAAAAGACCATGAGAAATATTATCCCACGCACAACTTGGAACTTGCCACAGTAGTGTTTGCATTAAAGATCTGGTAACACTATCTGTATAGAGCTCAGTGTCAGATTTATACTGACCACCAAAGTCTAAAGTATTTCTTCACACAAAAAGAGCTAAAAATGGGGCAAAGAAGAAGGCTGGAGCTGGTCAAAGACTATGACTGTGAAATTCTCTATCATCCGGGTAAAGCCAATCATGTTGCAGATGCATTGAGTAGGAAATCTACTGTCTCACAGAACTGTCAATTGGAAAACTTCCAAAGTCATTACAAAAAGAAATCAACATGTTGAAAATGTAGCTGATAACTGGAAAATCGGCTGCACTGCAACTGGAGTCAACGCTACATGAGGACATCAGGGAGGCTCAGAAATGAGACCTGAAGCTAACCAGTTCACAAGAGGAAGTGTCTAAAGATGGATTAATCTTACATCAGGGAAGAATTCAGGTTCTAGACGATGAAGGATTACGAAGATGAATTATGGCAGAAGCCCATGAAACGCCATATTTAGTACATCTCGGAGCTAGTAAGATGTACTAAGATTTGAAACTACAGTTCTGGTGGAAAGGGATGAAGAAGGACATTGCAGAGTTTGTAAGCAGATGTATGACGTGCCAAAAAGTTAAGGCTGAACATCGTCATCCAAGCAGAAAATTAGAGCCGTTGGAGATTCCTAAATGGAAATGGGAACATATCATAATGGATTTTGTGGTAGGACTACTGAAAACCCGAGAAGGTTATGATGCCATTTGGATCATTGTCGACAGATTGACAAAGACGGCAAGGTTCATTGCCATAAAAATGACCTTTTCAATGGAAAAGTTAGCGAGCTTGTATGTCAACCACATAGTCAGGTTACATGAAGTTCCAAAATCCATTGTGTCAGATCAGGATCCACGATTCACTTCAGACTTCTGGACATGTGTGCAAAAAGCTATGAGAACAAAAGTGCGTCTGAGCATAGCTTTTCATCGACAGACAGATGGGCAATCTGAGCGAACCATTCAAACACTAGAAGACATGCTGTGTGCGTGTATAATAGATTTCCCAGGGAGCTGGAATGAGAAACTTCCATTGGTAGAGTTTTCCTATAATAACAGCTACCAAGCTTCGATAGGAATGGCACCCTATGAAGCTTTATATGGAAGAAAGTGCAGATCATCGGTTCATTGGTATGATTTACAAGAAAAATGATTGCATAAGATGGATTTCATACAAGAGACATTGGATGCAGTTACAAAAATACAACAATGGATGAAAATAGCCCAGAGCCGACAGAAGAGCTATGCGGACAAGAGACGAAGATTCTTGAAATTCAACGAAGGGGATTTCTTATTCGTAAGAGTTTCACCAATGAAGGGAATAATGCGGTTCGAAAAGAAAGGGAAATTGAGTCCAAGATATATTGGACCATATGAGATTATCGAACGTATTGATAAAGTCGCTTATAGATTGGCGTTACCTCCAGAAATGTCAGCAGTGCATAATGTGTTTCACGTGTTAGTGCTACGGAAGTACATATCGGATCCATCCCATGTACTGAAACATGAACCGATCCAGATTTAGGAAGACCTAACCTATGAAGAAAGACCTGTTCAAATTTTGGCACGCGAAGATAAAGTTTTGAGGAATAAAATAATCCCATTAGTCAAAGTGCTGTGGAGAAATCACAATGTGGAAGATGCTACATAGGAATGTGAAGACGAAATTAAATATTTGTACCCTCACTTGTTCTAAATTTTTGAGGACAAAAATTCTATAAAGAGGGGTGAATTTGATAACCGAGAATTTTAGATTCTCGGAGTAGGTTAAAATTGTATGTATATAGCAATTTTAATGAATAAAATATGAAAAAATTATGTTTTAATATTGTTGTAAATACTGTAAAAATGTTCCGGCAGTGTTAGAGTGAGTGAGTTCAGGGATGGAAAATCTTATCGAATATTTTTGGGTGTGACGGTTCGAAATCAGAGTCAAAAACCCTAGAGAGGGCATTGAAATGCACTAAAACGATAAAAGTTTACGGTAGAGAATTCTGATAAAACGGAAGCAAAATAAAACAAACCAATCGCACCGGAGGTGCCCAGAACCCGCCTACGCGATTTCGATAAAGTTCTATTCGGTTTGGCTTTCGGTCAAAATTTGACCACAAATTAATTAGTGAGTTAACTTATATATATTAAGTATGACATCACCCATATGATGTCATTAACACAAAATTAATGAAAATTTGGAAAGTAATAGGGAAAGGTGTATGGCTAGGATCATCCTACTTTTTGATCAATGGCCATGATCTTACCAAAAAGATATTTGAAAATGTTTTAAAAATTTAGGAAAAAGGCCATTTGGCCACTTGGAAAGGAAGAAGAAAAAAATTTGATTCTTGGCCCAAAAATATTGCACTTTGATCCTTGAACAATTAGCAAATTGTTGGAAAAAAATTTTGCTAAGTGGTCCTTAGCTTTTGCCTATAAATAGGCATCAAAATTCATAAGAAAAAAATGGAAAAATTGGCCACACTCTTGCCATTTCTTGCAGCCCTAAATCCGTGAGCCTTTCCCCCTTTCTAAGCCAAATTTTGTTTAAAATTTCACACCAAAATTAGCTTCCCTTGCATTTCTACCATCAAGCAATCAACTAGATAAGGTAATCTTCTAAATTGAAGCAATTTCCTGTGATTTTCTTAGTGAAAATCCGTGGGTTTATAGAGTAGAAAAACATTGAAAAAGTTGATGTTTTGATGATACTATGAATTGTTTGGTATTTTAGAATTTGAAGCATGATTTAGGGTTTAGAAACAAGCAAAAATTTTGCATATTTAAATGAAAAATCCGTGGCATTGTTGGTGTGAAAAAAATGGTTTGGAAAATGATGTTTTGGTTTAGTGTTTATGTTCATTGGGTTATATAATGAATAAAGCATAAATTGGAATCAAGAAACAAGAAAAATTTGATGTATTTTCATGCTAAAATCCGTGGACAATGTTAGGGTTGAAATGAAAATTTGGTTAGGTTTTGATGTTGCTTTACACATTAGAAAACCTACGAGTAATATGTGCTATTGGAAAATTATTTGGTGATGATTAACATGTTAAACCGAGGCTAGTTTGGGAAATATTGTTGTTGTGTAATGATTATTAAATATTGATTAATGTGGAAAACTTTTATACAAAGTTTGGTAACTTTGTATAAAATAGGCCTCTGGTATAATACGTGATAGGTACAAAGGTTCTAAGGCGTACCTAATGCTGGGAAACCTAAAACTACAAGCGGAAATGCTGTCAAAATTTTTAAAATGGCATAAGGACATTTCAGGAAACGAGGGGTAAAAATATTGAACTCGGGAAGGAAACCGGGACCCCTCGGTGGATTAGGATTGAAAATGGAAAACCAACCCAAAAGGAATAGTAAACCGACCCTTAATGTCTAAAATGCCTAAAATAGGAAAAAAAATTTCATGTTAGGGGTATTTTGGGAAACGAAGAAAAAAAATATTAGGTCGGGATAGGAAACCCGAACCTCTTGAGGACCGAGAGTCGGGGATGGGATAAAAAGTGTTTTAAGAGTAGTAAAAAGGCCATTTAAGGCTCCGAAATGCTCAAAAACGAGAAACGACCCTAGGTGATGGATGAATAGTAATTGAGGGTCGAGAAAAATAAAATTGAGATTTTACAACAAATTAAGCTGTAAAATGATACAGAAGCCTAGGGAATATTATTTTAAAATATTTGGGCTTAGAAAATTTGAGAAAAATGATAGAATGAAATAATTACGGTCCCGAGACCCGTTAGGAGCAAAATGGTCATTTTGACCAAAAATTTCTGAAAGACTCGAAAAGGACCCTAAAGGACTTAGAATGATTTAAATAAAATTCTAGGACCCAAAATAGAGATTTTAGAGTTAAAAATCTAAAAATTTTGAAGAACACGGGCATATAGAAGAATACACGATGGTGTATAGGAAAAAAATTTACAACCCGAGAAGTACACAGGCTTGAACACGGGCGTGTATCAAGCCGTGTATAGTTACATGGCTAGATAGTAAACAACACGTCCATGTAGTAAAAAACCAAGAGGTACACGGTCATGAACACGGGCGTGTTGAAGGCCATGTACCATGTTACAAGTTAAATTGTGTTGAAAAATTTATCACAAAATAAATATATTTAAAGTGATAATTAATAAAGGATATTAACAGACAATATTATGTCTATAGGAGCCCAAATTAGAGATAAAACTACAGAAGAGTTCCGAAAGTGGACATTATCACAATATTGGTAAGTTAAAGCATTTTCATGTATGCAACATGAAATACTGTATTACTTTGTTATGTATTAGTTATACATTAGGAATCAAGTCCTATTGACATTTGGGGATTAGTTGGTATAACCTGTCCTACATTTTAAAGATAAGAATATCTAAGGCCTACGGGCGATGGAGGTTAGTGACCTTAAGGTGACGATTAATGTCACTTGGTCAAAACTATAATTGAAATATGGTAATAAAACCATTTAAGGCGTACCGCCCTTCCAACATTGTGGTGGAGGTTTTTAGGTCCTATGGAGATATAAGGGCTGTGGAGGCCGAAGCTCTAGGGACACTCTCTAGGCCCTCCTAGTCAGCGCGCAAGATAAATATCGGTACTACCATAAAATAGCTTTATACCAGAATAGAAATAGAGAAAGAATAATCAATAATATGATGAAAATCATAATTGAGCATAATTGAAGCTTACACAAAATGCAGTAAACTCGGTTAGGGTAATGTGAATAGTGCCTCGTTAGGGTAATATGAATAGTAACTTATTAAGGTAACAGTTACTATTTATCGATCAATGGTCAAAGTCACTATTTATGATGAATAGTACTATTTATATGAGATTGAGTTTTTAATGTTTTTGAATCCATATGATTCTTACTAAGTACGTTTGAACTTACTAAGCCCGTTAGCTCACCAGTTTGTTCATGTTACAGGTAAGAAACCTATCCAGTAGACTTTATGGATGGTGGCAGGATGTACGCATGTGCTAATGGGATAGGGAATTCACCGTGGACTTAGTCCTGCCAAAAGTCTTCCACTGAGCTTTTAAAGTTAGTGAATTAAAGAGAATGTGTTATAAAAAAATGCAGTGTAGCTATTTTGTATGTTATACATTATGTTATACTCAAAAAGACAAATAAAAATAGTATGGTGTTTTATATGGTTTTTATACTTAGCTTCCTTTTGGAGAAAGTATGTATTAAAAAGAAAAAAATAATTTATGGGCAAAATTTTCAGGCCCTCAGAAATGAAAGTTAAGAAAAAGAATTTTAAATTAACAACCTAGATTCGGCACACGAGCTGTCTTTGTCAGCAATAGAGTCGGTTCATGACAGTTGCGGGTGATCAGAATCAGGGGCGTCACACCTAGGCTCAAGTAAGGGCAATGGACAATTTCAAAAGTAGTGAAATGTCCACTTGAAGTCCCAAAAGGTTAGAAAAACGAGAAACAACCCTAAGGGTCAGAATAATACCGCCCAAGGGAGAATAATAACCTGAGCATTTCGGCAAGAGATGTCATAAAAGCTCGGTAAGGCTTAAGAAAAATTATTTTATGATTTATGGGACCAGAAAACCCCGTTAAAATGGTAAAGTGAAAAGTTTACAGCCTAAAGTCCCGTCAGGGGCCAAATGGTCATTTTGACCAAAATTTTACAAAATGCTAGAAAAAGACCATTAAAGCCTTAGAATGATTTAATTAAATTTTTAAAGGCCAAAATAGAGCCGTAAGTCGGAAAAATGGGGAAAATTCTCACTAAAGACGAAATGGTCATTTTGTCAAAGGTTAGGGGCGAAATGGTCATTTTGACAAAAAGTCAGGAAAAGTGATATTAAGGCCTGGAATGGTATCCTAAGGCCTTACTTAAGGTTTTAATGATCAAGTTCAAATTTTTGAATAGTATATAGGCGTGTCCTAGGGAAATACGGGCATGTATTGAAAAAATTCACAAACCCGAGAGGTACATGGCTATGAACACGACCGTGTACTAGGCCGTGTAAAAAAAAATGAAAAATAAACCCCTACACATATTTTTAGGGACACAGAATCAGAAATTTTATATTTTTATAATGTTTTAAATATAAAATGAATAGTAAAAATAACCATGATTTATTTCGGTTATAGGGATTCAACTAAAAGGTGACAAAAGAATGTCAGTTGACCCTGGCAAGGATATGCTAGCAAAATATCTGTAAGTTCAGATATTTATTTATCTGTAATATGAATTTACATAATATGTTTATATGTTATGTATGACATGTAAATAAGTATAAGGTGCTATATACACATTAACGTAGAAAATAAAATACCCGCAAATAAAGAACGTAATGTAAAAGGGTTCCAAACCCAAGAAGCAGTGATAATGCCACCAGTTCGGAACCACATAAAAGTTGGTAATAAAACCAATATTGACATACTGGCCTCCCACAAAGGTGGAGGTTTCTCATGTTATGTTATGTTATTTCAAGTTCATGTCATGTAGACTGTAGAGGATTGGCCAGTGGGTCGCTCCTCAAAGTCCCTCTCAGTCATGCGTGCACTATAGTATGACCAATCACAGGGCCTAAAACCAGAACCTAAGCAAGATAAAGACCTAAGACTTAAGACTTGCCCATAATTGAGCATAATCAAGTTTAACAAGTACTAACTATATGTTTAGGGCTTATGATATGACTTATGGTATACGTTATTATTTTTATGTTTGAACTTACTGAGCCATCGCTCATAAGTTTATTCATGTTACAGGTAAGAAACTTGTACCTCAGTAGATATGGATGGACGAGGAGTGGGATCTGCATCTACCACTAGGGCTGGGCGAGGGGAATGGTCCTACTGATGATTTTCGCTGAGCAATTCTGAAAGAAGTTTTGAACAATGTAACATGATGTAAATTAAGCACGACAATGTATGATATGCATTTCAGTATATGTTGTATAATGTTCTATGACTTTATAGTTTCAAGATTAGTTTTAAAAAAAGTCCCCAATTTTCACGATTAAAATCAAGTTTTAAAATATGAAAGGTAATTAACAAAAGCAAGTTACAAGTAAGTTGCTGGCAACCCAATGAGATGACAGTCTATCATGGTTGGCTTCAAAGCTTGACTGTGCTAGTACTGTTGGCCTCCATGATAGGCGGGCCGTTACACAAACTAAGCAGACTTTCAGGGCTAGTCATCCACCAAGTTTCGAGGGCAGACAGTACCCTAGAACTCCATGGGAATGTAGGATTGGTTTCACGCCATTGAGATGATTCGTTGACTGTGCACCATTGATCAGGATAACTGGGTTCTGTTGGCTATTAGCACCCTTCAGGGAAATGTTCTTATGTACTGGGATTCTTGTGACCAGGATGAGTACTTAACTGGACCAAATTTCATCATACCATGATCTAGTGATTCTCTCAAAGGAGTCCAACATCTGCCCCAGTTCCTCAAGGGTAAGCGGGGAAGTGACACCGCCTACATTCCCTAGAGTCACGGATACAAGGGAGTTTGTTATCGGACCAAGAGATTGCAGATTACATCCGGTGACACAGTCCTAAAGTATGTTTTATGCTTCGAGGAGCTGATGATGTGATAACTGAGAAATTTTACTGTTTTCGGAAGAAATGTAAAATTGTATGTATATGATAATTTTAATGTATAAAATATGAAAAAGTTATGATTTAATACTGTTTGGAATGCAATAAAATGTTCTAACAGTGTTAAATGATGTGATTTCGGAGATGGAAAATTTTCCTGAACCAAAACGGGTGAAACAGCCCCAAATCAGAGCCAAAAGCCCTAGAAGGTGCACCGAATGCACTAAAAGATGAAAAACTTATAGTAATGATTTTCGGTAAAACGGAAGCAAAATAATACAAACCGATTACACAGGAGGCATCCGAAACCCGCCTACGCGATTTCGGTAAATTTCTGTTCGGTTTGACTTTTGGTCAAACTTTGACCATGAATTAATATTAGGAATTAATTGGGTGATGTCATTGATGACATCAATAAATGATGTAATAAATGAGGAATTAATGGATAATAAAGGTGGTAGGTAGATCTAATGGCTAGCATTTGATATGATCTTGAATGAGAGGTTAGGATTAAGTCAAAATTGCAAACAAAAATTTGGCAAAATTTTGGGATTTTTGGGCTGATTAGAGGCGGTGAATAGGTGGCAAAATAAGAAAAAAAGTTGCAATTTAATCCTCAAAAAGTTTGCTAAAAAGTCCCTAAAGTTAGGCCAAATTGTCAAAAAATTTTGGAACTTAGTCCTTCTTCCTCTTGGCTATAAATACACGTGAAAATGGCCATTGGAAAATCAGAAAATCTGACATGCTTGTCATTTGAAACCGTGAGTTTCCCACCTAATTCCAAACCTAAAACTTTGCAAATTCTTCACCAAATTTGTTCTAGAACAACCTCCAAGCTTTAAGAGTTCAAGATATCAAGGTAACACTCCATTTCACCTTATTTTTCTTATGTTTTTCTTGAACAATCTGTGCCATGTTTTGGGGGGGGGGGGGGGGTGGAGAGAATGATGAAGATTTTGGGTGCAAACTTTGAGCGCGTTTGGTTACAGTTCCGGAACTGATTACACGATTCCCTAGGGAATCGTTTTCAAAATCGCAACAAAATCACGTTTGGTTAACAGTGATTTTGAAAACAGATTTTGAAACCTACTCGGTTTTTACCGTATAAGTTAGAAAACGAATAAAATTCGTTTTCAGTCGTTTTCGACTCCTTAGCCGTGAGCTCACCCCGCCGAACCTCCTCTCGCCTCTACCACTCTCTTTCTCTGTCATTCATCACCGTCTGCTTTTTGTCTCTCTTCCCCTGGGCTAGTTCATCGCCGTCACCCGAGGTCTGTCGGCTCATTCGACCCTGGTTGCTGTCGTTCATCGCCATCTACGCTGGTCTCTGTCGGCTCTCACAATCACAGTCAAAGCTTCCTGTTTCGGGCGTCTGTTTCATCGGAGGTAAGCTTCTCATCTCGGACTCTCTCCCTCGGTTTTTGTTTTTTGGACTGTCGGTCGGGTTTAAGATGTGGTAGATTTTGATAGTTTGCCCTAGAATTTGGGAATTTTTTCAATTGTTGAGTCGATGAGCTAATCGGATTTGTTTCAATTGTTGAGTCAATGAGCTAATTGGAATTGGGGCTGCTCTGTGTCAATTTTGGTTGACATTGCCGTTTTCAAATGGCTGTGGTAGCCATTGCCGTTTTGATTTGGTTGACATTGTTCTGTGATTTGGTTGGCATGGTTTGTGAATTTCAAACAGCTGCCATTGCCGTTTTCAGGTCGTCTGTGTTTGTTGATTTGAATTTGGAAGCTCAGTTATTATGGTAGCATCCTTGGCATAATAATCGAGCTGTGATTTCAATTTGGAAGCTCGGTTATTGTTGGTTTGTATTTTTGAATGATCTGCTATGATTTATGTTTGGTGATTTCAGTTCACTTCAACTGAAATCAACTGGTCTCTTAGCCAGATTTTGTTTAATTACTTGTCTCGGTTCATGTAAGGAAATGTATATTAGTGTCATTTTCGGTTTAATTGCTCTGTGTCGTTTGCTTGTCTCGGTTCATGTAAGGAAATGTATATTAGTGTCATTTTCGGTTTAATTGCTCTGTGTCGTTTGCTTGTCTCGGTTCATGTAAGGAAATGTATATTAGTGTCATTTTCGGTTTAATTGCTCTGTGTCGTTTGCTTGTCTCGGTTCATGTAAGGAAAACTTTTTGAATTTACTCAATCCCTTCCTGTTTCTTTAATTTATTAGTTTAATTTCCTCTGTTGTCAGTTTGTGGGTGTCTCTCCTTTCTAAATTCTGATCCCCCATTTGATTGCAACTACAATTTTTGTAAATTCCTAAACTAGGAGCTTCAAGTTTATGCTTTTGATTTCATGCTGAAATAGGTGTAACTCCCGCTCACATTGGTTATAATGTAAAGCCAAATTGAAACTCTTCACCGGTGGTTAAAATGTAACTCACATTGGCTACATTAGTCTAACATTATTTCAGGTATCAGCAGAGAGAGAGAAAGAGAGACAGATAAGGAAGTAATTTTTTAAATGGAATATTGCAGAGATACATATATAAGTAAGTTATGTAATCTTACTAAAAGACTAGGAGATAACCCTCTTCTAGTGCACATCCCATTTACTAGGTGCAAAATAAGTAAATTTACCAATATTTATTTGAAATAAGCCCTTTGATCAAGCCGAAAGAGGCCGATGCCTGCAAAAATCTAATGAACACACCGCACTAAAACGTTTTTCTGCCTTATTGCAATCGATCACGGTCCCAGCTAAGATTTTTTTGGTTGAGGAAATTAATACCCCCTGTTAGTCTGGTTATGAAAAACATTACCAGCTTTTAGTTATGCTACCTTTTAGTCATGTGTTCCAAGTAAAAATTGAGCTATTTAATTTGTTCAAACTAAAAAGTCTATGTGAAAAAAGCGTTGTCCCACAGATTCTGTAGTGCAATTTACTTGGCATAACAATCCATTCATAAACGAATTTGAAAAAAGGAGAAATATAAAGAAATTTCAAAAAGCCAAAAGATATATGCAGAACTTTTTTCTTTTGTATGGTGGTGACTTGTCTTTGAAATTTATTCTTCTCACATTGGGAAAAAAGAATTCTCATGTGTTTTTTTCTAGTTGTTGTCGTTTCTCTAGTTTATGTCGTCTTGTGCAATTTCATAGTATTGTAAACATTTTAATGTCATTTTTTCTTGTCGTGATTTTTTAGATTGATTCCTTTACGTATTGTAAACATGTTTTAATGAACCTAGCTGCCTATTGGCATTGTATAATCCGACATCACATCTTCAACAATCAAATATGTTTAATTTGCTTGTCGTTTATATCTCTATGATCACTTATGTTGATAACTCTTGTTATTTGATTGATATGTAATACAACAACAGTAATATTAACATAATGGATGTCAATGACGATACTACTGCTGAAGATCATGCTACATGGGGAGAAAATTTGGAATCTTTTTTTATCGAGTCGCTATATGAGGAGGCAAAAAAAGGACTTCAAACCTCTACTTTAGACAAAAAAACGTGGATGAAAATTTCCAATGACATACATAGTAAGTTTAATAAGCGACTTACAGTGACACAACTTAAAACTAAGTGGAATAGGCTTAGACGTAGCACAAGAGAGTTCGAAAGCTTGATTGAAACTACTGGATTTGGGTGGGATCCTGATGCAAACACAGTCACAGCCTCAGATGAAGTTTGGGATTCCTATTTACAAGTAATGTACCTTTTTCTAAATGGAATTCAGAATTTTTTTGCATAAGTTAGTTCATTGGCTTATCTAAATATTTGTTCATTTTGCAGCAAAATCCAAAGGCTAAAAAGTATCAGAAGAAGGGTCTACTACACTTTTCCCTCCTAAAGGAGATTTTTGCTGGGACTATTGCAATAGGTCGTAATGCCATAAGTCCGCAAACAGCAGCTAATGTGCCATGTGCAGCACCAGCACCTTCAGTGAATGTCGAAGCTCTACACGAAGGTACGGATGAGTCGCACGAACTCCAGAGAGACAACAACCATTTGGGAAATGCTGAGGGCAGCAGTAGCCATTCCAGGAACAAGAAAAAAACTGCACTAGAGTCAGCAGTGGAGCTATTGGCAAAGTCTATGAGTTTGCGAAGTGAGGCGTCAGTACAACGCACTAATGACTTACAGCAATATCTAGCTGCAAAGCGAGCACGTCTTAGGGACACAAGTCCAGCTGAGACCTTGACTGAAGATCCCTATAGTATTGACATTTGTATTCAGTTGTTGGATGAAATAGAAGACTTGGATGACATAACATATGGGACGGCAATTAAGACGTTGACAAAGGACAACGACTTTAGGGGGACATTTGTGAAGTTTAAACCCGAGCATCATCGTGGTTTCATCCTCAGCTTAGCGAAGTAGTTATTCGTTAATGATTGGTTTTAGCTTATTAGACTCATTCCAGTTTGTCAAACTCTTTCAGTTTGTTGAACTATTATTTAGTAACTGATTTATTAAGTTAGATTTCGTTATATGTTGTTCACTTTCGGGATTTTAGTATGTTGAACTTTTATGTAGTGCCTAGTTGGTTAAGTTATATTTATTATAAGAGATTTATTCTATTGTGTTATTATTATTGGTGGCAAATAGGTATAAATTGAGTTGATTTTCTTGTGTAGGTTATTATGGGATCAAGTGGTTCGGATACTGATGAGGAGTTGGTTTTTTTCGACTCACTTGAGTCATCTGACGACAAGGACGAGATCTTACAATTATTACTAGATCTTGTACTAACTATTACTAGGCAACCTCGGCATAATGATGAACTAACAGGACGACAATATGTTTTAAATATGTTGGATGGCCATGCTGGAGTATTCTATGAATTGTTTCGTATGTATAAAGAACCTTTTTTGACATTAGCTCAGCTACTTGAAGAACGTCAATTATTATCTAGAAGTCGACTATCAGTGGAAGAACGGTTGATGATGTTCTTAAAGATCATTGGTCATTCTGACCATAACAGAGTCATACAAGACAGATTTTGTCATTTTGGAGAAACAGTTAGCCGACATTTTGATAATGTTCTTAGAGCAATTTGTGCATTGGCCCCAGATTTTATTCGCTAACCAAACCCAAACACTGTGTCTTTAGAGATTCAAAATAGCGATAAGTATTGGCCGTAGTTTAAGATAAAATTTGTATTATTTTTTAAGTTTGAAATAGGTGGTTAGTACTTTTATAATATGGTTTAAAATTTTTTATGGTTCATTACTTGTGTTAGGACTGTATCGGAGCTATTGACGGCACACATGTGATGGCTATTGTCCCGCGACCGCACAGAGAGTTTATCGGGGAAGACGACACACTTGTACTTAGAATATAATGGTAGCATGCAGTTTTGATATGATAATTACATATGTTTATAGTGGATGGGAAGGTTCAGCTGCAGACTCTAGAGTATTACTGCATGCATTACAAGATCCAGCTAACCAATTTTTTAGGCCACCATGGCCTAAATATTATGTTGTTGATTCTGGATACAGCAACATACCGGGATTTCTTGCACCGTACCTGGGTGAAAGGTACCATTTATCTAAATTTAGAAATAATGGACAACCAACTGGACCAATTGAACTATTTAATTACAGGCATTCGTCATTACGCAATTGCATCGAGAGGTGTTTTGGTGTTCTCAAAGCACGATTTGGTATTTTGAAGAATATGTCCAACTTTTCTTTACATAAGCAAGCCCAGATAGTAATTGCATGTTGCGTTATTCACAATTGTATTAAGATGTTAATGTAAATGATAATTTATTTAGAGACTATAGCGTTGACGAGCCTGTAGAAGATATTGAGAGACGACGAGGAAATCGACAACGTACAAATAACCCTGAATCTGCACCGTCTTCTGATGTTGGTTCCACTAATAGAGACCGAGAACGTATGAGCCAATTCAGAGATCAAATAGCACAAGCAATATGGGAACAATATGTATCATAATTGTTATGGTATATAGAATTGGTAATTTTTTAGATAAATGTTACTTCTACTATTAAAAATTAATTTGTAATATACTTGTAACTAAATATAATGGTTAATTATGTTTTAATTGATATTATGAATTGTTTAATATTATTGAAATTAATTTTTAATTAAAAATTTTTATTGATTTTTAATTAAAAATTTTTATTAATTTTTAATTTTTGGTATTTATAATAATATTTTTAAATTAAATATAAATATGTTTTCATTGACTTACTATGAAATGACTAGTTTTCAAAAATATAACCAAACACAGTTTCATTTTTGTATTTTTCAAAACATACGCTCAGAAAATAAAACTAAACACAGTTTCAGAAACGACCTCAGACCAGTTTTCAAAACGATCTCAAATTCAGCATTTTTGAAATCTCAACAGATTTCAAAAATAATACCAAACGCTATCTTTGTGTTTTGGTTTGATTGTTTAGTGCTATGATTGAAAGGTATTTTTGAAGCTTGAAACAAGGATTTTCTATGCATGGTTACATGCTAAATCCATGGCCTATATGGAAGAGAGATGTGGAAATGCACATTATAAACCATAATATTGAAGTGTGGAAATGTACATTAAAATGTACATGATATTGAATCCGTGGCCTATGATTTTTGGGCTTAGAAAGTTAAGTAAAAATGCTAAAACGAAATTTTTGCGATCCATTGACCCACCAGGGACAAAATGGCCATTTTGATCAAAAACTTCTGAAAGACTCGGAACGGACCATTAAGGACTTAGAATGATTTAAATAAGATTTTAGAGGCCATAACTAAGAATTTTAAGGCTAAAATCCAAATTTTATGAAGTACACGGGCGTGTACTTTGGGTACACGGTCGTGTGCTGAGGGATTAGGTAACCCGAGAGGTACACGGTCTTAGACATGGTGTGTATCAAGCCATGTACTGTTACATGGATAGATAGGGTTACACGGTCGTGTACTAAAGGACCCGAGGGATACACGGTTGTAGACACGGGCATGTATCAGACCGTGTATCACATAGAGAGATGAAAAATATTGTGATGGTAAGAACAAAATGAATACAAGTAAAGTGATAAATGATGATGGGAATTAACAGAGAATATTTTGTCTGTAGGGATCCAAACTAGAGGCGATAAAAGAACTACAAGAGACATCAGAAAGTGGACATTCAAGCATTTCCATGTCTGCAACATGAATAGACTATTATGTCTAAGTGTTATGTGTGGTAAGTTCAGACATTTAATTGTCTACGACATGAAATATTGTAATATTTAATTATGCACTATTTGTACATTAGATGAAAAGTCCTACGGGCAATAGGGTATAGTTAAACTAACTTACCTAATGAACTAATAAGTCCGAGATATGCACCCACAGTACACTACGGAAAGAATGTGGTTAAATTTAAGACACACATGAATAAAAGAATGTGAAAGTCCTACGGGCATTAAGGGTTCCTGACCATGGGGCGATGAATGCCATCCGGTTGGAAGTATAAGAAAGTTGGTAATAAAACCACTTTTGGTGTACCAGCCTCCAACAATAATTGGGGGTTTTTCAGATCCTACAAGGATAAGCCAAGGGCTTAATAGACTGTGGAGGATTGGCTAGCAAGTCGCTCCCCAGGTCCCTCCCAGTAGCGCGCACCATCGGTACGGCCAACACAGGCCCAAAACTAGAACATAAACAAGATAATAAACAAAGATTGAAATGAAAGCCATAAAAGAGCATAATCCAGCATAATAGATACTAACTTTACGTATAGTGTACTCAGTCAAAATTGACGTGAATAGTATCTGGTCAAAGTTAAAATTACTATTCATAGATAAATAATACTATTCATGAAAAATTTTATTATTTATGTTTTTAAATCTACATGATTCTTAGTACGTTTGTTTAAACTTACTGAGCCTGTTAGCTCACCAGTATGTTCATGTTGCAAGTAAGAAACCTGTCCATTAGTAAGATGCTATGAATGACGGCAAGATATACGGTGCCAATAGGATAGGGAATTCCACTGTGGATATGATCCTGCTATCAGTCTTCCGCTAAGCTTTAAAAGAAGAGATTTGAAGAAAATGTATTTTGTGATATACAGTTGAAAAAATGTAATTATGTAAATTATGTTTGTATTACAAAGTGACGACTAAAGTATAGTTTTAAATTCTTACACAGCTTTCATATAAGAAAAGTATTTAAAAAAAAAAAGGGCTCCAAAATACAAAGGTTTAAAAATGAAACAAACTTTTTGGCGACCCAATAAGGTTCACGAGTTGTTTCAATCGACTATGGAGTTTGATTGTAATAGTTACGCATGGCCGAAGTTGGGGTGCCACAGATGAGGACTCTTGCGATGTCTTTTGGAGAGGACTAACCGTAGAGTTATGGCAGAGAACAAGTCTGCTTTACCCACTTACACTATGAAAGTTCGTAGTCACGGTAATCGAAACTGAGAGAAAGCTACTGGGGGAATGAGTAGAACGTGACAGGCAAGAACCGGAATTTCATGATGATATGATTAGTGCTTTTTTGGACCACGACCAATGGCTAATGGCCATGAGGCTGATCCATCCCGGCATAGAACAGATGCATAGACCACGACCAATGGCTAATGGCCATGAAATCGTTGCACCCCTATTTATCCCAATTTTCGAGGACGAAAATTTTATAAGGAGGGGTGAATGTCACAATCGAGAAATTTCATTGTTCTCGAAAAACATGTACGTTGTATACATTGAGAAATTTATGATTATATATGTGTGCGATTATGTGTCACAAAGTATCAAGAAATTGGTCAAAATGACCTTCTCTTGATATAAAACTAATATATTCAGAATCAGTATGCTCAAATTAGTCAACTGAGCATAAAAAGTAACTTTTGAACAGAAAACATGCAGTATCAAAAAACTGGTCGAGATGACCTCAGATAAATGTAAAACTGATATATTTGGGCTCCGCATGCCCAAATTAGTCATTTTAGCACATGTGAAATTTTTGGCACAGAATAAGTATACTATTCATGTGTGGTGTTAACATAGTATATTGGCACAACACAAGACCAAAAAAAAAAGGAAGTAGATAGATGCAGAAGGGGCCCATTTAGTAGTAAATAGAGCCTACAACTATTTCGAATATAGCTAGAATATTTTCTCTGTCATTAGATACATATATAAAAAAAAAGTTTCAATAAAAAAAGAAATTTGGCTTTTGAAGGCAGCAGTTTACACACCCACACGTCCACCCCCCCTCCATTTTCTCTTTCAACCTTCCTCACCACCGTGCAATTCAAGGCATCCGACCACCAAACTGGTGTTCATTTTTTACACTTCTTGGCTTGTTGGAAAGCTCTTGACGAGCTGAGTCTAATGGTGTGCTAAGTCAGCAAATACATTACCGGAGGATGCCCCACGAGCCGGACAAAGTCACCGGAAAGCTCATTTTTTTTCCGATGGCATAACTTTGTCGTCCGACCTCCGATTTAGGTGATTCTGATCCCTATAGTTTCATAGTGATAAAGAGAACAAAATTCATGTCTTGTTTCACCTCAACGGCCGCTGGATTGTGTCGGCCAAGGCTGCGCCATCACCATCACGTCCCCACCATCAAAGTCACTATTTTCGATAGAGGTGACTGACACCACACGACTCAAAAGGCTCTAAATGGCACAGGAAACAAAAGCCCCAAGTTAATTTCACGAAACAACCATGGGATGGTGGAGATCAGACCTTGCCGCTACCGTTCGTCGTGGGAAGGAATAGGAAATAAATTGAAAAAAACGTATCAAAGTGGCGCAGCGGAACAATAAAAATTTTTCAAGATCGTTAAATATCTCATGATGCCGTATACAAAAAACCAACAACAATTTAAACTCATACTTCAAGGATGCCAATCTACAGGAAGAGAATAATCAGAGGGCTTCAACCAACTAGCCTTCTCTACTATTCTCCAATTCCCGAATGGCTGAGTGTGTGGGCACTCTGAACCTCGATCGGTATGCTAGCACTGCTAGTCTTCTTTCGACCACCCAGATCTCTAAAGAACTTATTGTTACGGTGAGTTGTGTAACAATAAGCCTGCTTACTTGAGAGTCCGTGGTCTAAGAGAACTAAAGTGGCAGGACCTCTATTTATAGACTTACATGAGGTGATCCTCTGAATTCGAATTGCATTAGGTGAAGATTTTCTCCCTTATCCACTCACAAAATCTGAATTTTCTAGGGGCAAATCCCAACCAAAAATTCGGCCAATCTTGGAGATTATCCAATCCAAATTTAAACAAGATTTTAACTTGAATTTTATCTCCTCATTTATCCATAATAACTGAATTTCCCTAGTGCCAAAATCATGACTAGATTTAGCCATTAAAACTGAGGAGAATCAAAATCCAAATAGGATTTTCTAGCTTGAATTCTATCTCACCCTTATCCACTAAAAAATCCAAAATTCCCTTTGGATTTATCTAATAAATTTCATCCACTTTAGGGAGGAGAGAATCCAAATTCAATTGGGATTGAAACTTGAATTTTTCCCTACATCTTTATCCACAAAAACAGAAAATCTCCTAGAGGATTTTCCTCAACAAAAATTCGACCACTTTTAATGGAATTGGGATTCAAAATTCAAGTAGGATTCAAACAAGATTTTCATCTTCATAATCCAACTCAAATTCAAATTCTAGCCTTGTGGAATTATCCACAAAGAATTCGAATTCCACTTGGACTGTGATTCAAAATTTGAATTTCAAATTTCAAAATTCAAAATTCAAATTCAAATTTCAAATTTCAAATTTCAAATTTCAAATTTAAATTCCAAATTCAAATTTCAAATTCGAATTTCAAATTTAAATTTCAAATTCAAATTTCAAATTTCAAATTTCAAAATCCACAAACAGCTGTATTTCAAATTCTTATTCTCATGGATAATTTTCTATAACTCCAATCCAATCCAATCTCAAATAAAATCATGGCAACTTTATTTGGAGTTCGAATAATTGTGTACTCTATTATCCAAAACAAAATCTGAATTCAACAGGAGAGAATCTTTTCCATCATCCTAATCCTATGCCAACACCATCCATGTAAGGACCACCCCGTCCTTGTAACTCAGTAAATTATTCAATGAGAAACTAAGGAATAATTTGATGCGTTTTTAGTCCAAATACATCGAACACGGTCAGGTACATGGTCGTGTAAGAAACCGTGTACTAATCGGATTGCTTTATGAGAGAGGCCGTGTGAGTTAACATGGCCGTGTAGTTTTATATGGTCAGGTACACGGCTGTGTAAGTGGCCGTGTACCACTCGAGTAAGTGAGCATGGTCCAAGACACGGTCGTGTTGAGAAAGCCTAGCTAGTACACGCCCGTGCTCAAGCCATACACGCCCGTGTTAGAACCCTTGTAGAAGGCCGTGTACTGAACAGAGAGCCAATTTGAAGATTCTCGTAATGCGTGAAACCTAATTACTATGAAATGAGTAATTAAGTTGATAAATGTAGCATAAATTCCAGTTGAATAGACTAAACAGGTGCAGTACTGTTTATTACTATTCATACAGTGAAAAGGGGTAACCGACAGAGAACCCGGTCTACCCTGTTATGTGTATAAGTGTATAAGATACACAGTGTCATGAAACTAGTCCGGATGACCATTTCCTAACACAAGACTGGTGAGCAGATCACTGAAATACTCGGACCAAACATCTGAGCACAATAACGAGAATCTCCCTAGTAGGGTACAGTATCGAGAAAATGGTCTGGATGACCTCTTTTCACCCAGAGACTGACAAAATCGGAGTCAGAACACTCGGACTAGTCAGTTAGAACAGAGAACAGTGAACCATGAATAGTGAATAGTGAATAGTGAATAGTGCAAGATGCAGTGTCAAGTTACTGGCCAAGACGGCCTTAGTTTGACTTAAAACTGATATATCTAGACTCAGGACGCCCAAATTAGTCAAACGGACACCTGACACGTTTTTCGAGGTGAGACCCCACAGATCCTGAAAACTGGTCTAGACGACCTCAGACGGACATATGACTGATAAAATTGAAATCAGAACGTCCGAATTAGTCAAGAGAGACTGTGTCTAAAATTTCGCCTATGAACGCCTCGGTTTGCGTGTGAAAGGACAACACAGTGTAGACACTACAGCAGTATAGGAATGAATAGTGATTTGGTATAGAATGGGCTCTTAGACAGTATAAAACAATTAGAAATCGTCAGTACAAAAATCAGATTCAGAAAATCCAATTTTTGGATGAAAATTAGAACACTGCCGAGAAAGGGCTGAAAAACGCAGTAGAAAACTAGACTGCACAGAACCGATTCGGTTGGACTTTTACTCCAACCAAACCATGCCCCCTTTGGTTAGGAAAACAGCTGCAAAACCAGCTGCAAAACCAGCTGAAAGTGATCCCTTAAATCAAGGGATGTGTTGGAGTTTTTAGATTAAAAAAATGGGGTTTTAAGGACAAGAGGACCATGACCATTTAATGCAAACTTGCTCCCTTTCACCCTCCATCATGGCTCCGAAATTTCAAGGGCTGCAGCACAGATTTTTGTCCCCCAATTGAGCTAAATTATGGCTTAATTAAGAGGGCTTAGAGTTAAGCAAAGTTGCTTTGAGTTGCCTATAAAAAGGTGCAACCACCCTTAGGTTTCACTTTTTCCATTTGCTCACAAAAACACTCAAGAAAAATACAGCTTTCTCTCCCCTTTCTCTTCAGAAAATCCGACCCCTCTTCAGCCCCTAAACCACCCATATTTTCACATAACTTTCACACAAAAGCTTGGCCACACAAGTTGTTAGAGGTGCACTCTTCCAAGGTAGTTTCGGTAAGACCCTAAAACCTAAATTTTTTCTATGGTGTAATTTTTCATCTTGGCTGGATATTAAGAGAAACTTTTTGTTTTCCTTGTGTTCTCATTCTACCACAAATGATCCCTCAACCCTCTTTGTTTTCTATGGAGCCTTGACAGCCACCCTTGGCCCGGTTGTGCTTGGATCAAAGCACTCTAAGGTATAAACCGAAAAACCCCCATCTTTTGTGGTTAGTTGTTTTTAAGTTTTTGATCAAAGGAGATTTATATGTATTTGATTATGCACATGGGTTGTAATAAGTTATTTGAGCCCTTAGCTTTCAGTTTTTAAAGTTTTTGTGGTTGTGGTTGTGTTTACTTTAGTTTACAGATGGTTTGAGATATGTGTGTGCATGAGTGTGTAGAGGGTGGCTGGACACAAAATCTATCCCCAGGATCAGCCACGGATTTTGGCCAGTTTGACCCACTTAGGGTCCGAATCTGGGATTTGGTAAAACATAAAGTTTTAAGGAAATTTTGATACGGTCGTTTTTACATCAAATAGCCATTGGCAAAAAATGAACCTACGATAGGCTTTTCAGCTAGTTTTGGTTCGGTGTCCAAAACTGAGAGTAACAAATCCGGACCAAATGAACAGTCTCAGATTTTTATTAAAATGACCCTTTTAGAGGCCGAACCAGAATTTGGTCAAAACATAAAAGTTTTAGATCTCGACGAAACTTGAAACTAACTCGTGTGGGTTTCAAAAATTCGGCCGTTTCGGGCCCCAAACAGACCTGTTTTCAAAAGTGCGTAAAACTGGAACTTTTATAAAAACTGGGCACAAAGGCCACGGGTTTGATGAATTTAGGAGTCGTTATAGTTAGAATTAGGCTCTGAAATGAACACAAGAATTGTTCATTTTGTCGAGGACGAAAAGTTTCATGAACGCCGATTTCTCAAACAAAGTCATTTCGAACAAGTTTCAAATTATTTTCAAAAGTGGTCCAACACCACATTTTTTAGCACATTTACAATGTGTTCCCTTTAAATGACTTAGAAATGATTTCAACAAAAACACCCTCATCCTCCAACGGGGCGAGGTGAGACTCGTTTTCAAAAATGTGGGGACACCATACCCCTTTCAAACCATTTCAAACACTTTGCTTTCAAAAAAATGTGGGGACACCATACCCCTTTCAAAATGAAAAATCCTTTTGTAAGAATTTCTAGATTTGAACAAAGTTTTCAAAGGAATTTCACAAAGAACAAGGGACGTTTTTAGTAAGATATGGTAGAGGTAGCCTAGTCGGCTACGACACCATAATGCAAGGTAGCCCGATAGGCTACCACACCCAAACAAGCAAAGTAACCCGAACGGTTACTATACCAAGCCTACACATAGTAGCCTGATAGGCTACCTAGTTGCCAAAACGTGAGGTAACCGGTCAGTTGACTGATCGGTAAATCAGTCAAGCACCGTGTTCAGAGCAACATTGTGAGGAATGTTGATTTAACTGTCAAGAAGACAGTTAATCAAACGTGACGGAAATTAGACACCAAATTCCCAGATAGGCCAATAGGGTACCGAGGGACCCCGGTACCACATGAAAGACGAGTATAGGCAAAAGTAGCCTAAGGACGTGGTAGTTAATTTATGGGGCCATAAGTTAATTAACCATATACGAATAAGTTAACTCTTGAGATAGAGAGTAAGTAGTGCCGACGGTAATCGGTATCAAGTAATTATCTACTTTAGTCACTAACAGTATTGGTGACTTAGAGAAGGTATTAACGAGAGACGTTATTGATGACAGGTAGTAACCTGCAAATTTCTAAAGGTGCGAATACAAGTGCTTGCAATTAAGTAAGCATAACTCTGCCTGCAGCATGAATAAAATGATGTTAAAATGATGGTTTTACAGTATGTTAAGTATGCCTTACATGCACACGATGTTGCACAGCATACATAAGAGCATATAGTTTCACAATCGAGTAGATTGATGAAAGAACAAGTTAGAAGCCATAGATCCCTACCGTATAGGATTGGGGATAGCTTAGAGAAGCATATGGCTAGAACAGTTAAACAAGATGGAAATAAATAGGTGTGCCGTACTGGCTCGTTCAGTTGAAGGGGTTTCCAGTTAAAGAAAGTGAAGGCCAAAAGTTGAGCATCAGTTGATGGCTCTTCGGCATTAGTTGACCTCGGGCGTTACCGTTGGTCTGCGCACACACGGTATTGACACATGGGCCCTAAATAGACAAGAGAAAGGAAAGAGTGCTAAAGCATAACCGAACATAACCGGATCATGCATAGTTCACTATCCGCATTAGTTCGCTATGCTTTTAGCTACAGTAAGATACATGCTTTTACATGAAGTAATCTGTATGCATATGGTATATAAAGTTTGTATGCTATGACATGATATGTGATGATATGGTATATGTTAAGTGTTATATGTGACTATCTTGCATGCTTATGCGTTTTAAGTATGTATTATGTTTAAACATGTTTTGCGGTTAACATGTTGTACTTACTGGGCTTAAAGCTCACGGAGTGTGTTCATGCTGTAGGTAAGCGTCCTATGGCATAAGCCACGATGGGCAATGACGGCGGCGGAGGCGGATGTGAGGCGAGGTTATGGACACCATACGAGTTTAACTTCCGCACAGTTTAAGTAAACAGTATTTTGAACAGTAACAGTACAGTACCAGTAGATGGTACTTTTAAATAGTAATCGTTAAATGGTATTTCTGAATAGTAATGCTTACACAATATTTTTGAGTAGTAATAGTTGAATAGTATTTTCGAATAGCAGCTGATTGATACTATTCAAAAATACTATTCCACAAAATGAACAGTATAAGTATGTTTGCAAGATTATTATTATGTTTCAAATTCTGCTTTTAATAGTACATGTACATGAATAGTAAATACGTGTGCTAAAAAAAAATTTTTTTCTTCTAAAATTAGGGTAACCTATTAAAGATATTTTAAGTAAGCAATATTCAATTACAAGAAAGTATAAGTAAAAGTAAAGAAACAGTAGTTTTATAGTGATGGTCCGGGCCGCCTAGGGTGCGGGGCGTCACAATCCATGCATAATCAACTAGCCAATAGCATACTCAAATCAATTTGCCAATCGTTAAGGAATTATGTGGAGCTAGTAGAGGGACCAATAATCGAGCTCCCGCAAATCCATATGATCATCATTCTTTACCGAACAACTCAATCTATAAGCACTAATTTCAGAGTTACACTACTATAAACCTGAAACTGAACTCCCAATTATATACCGTATTACGTAAGCCTATGACAAGCTATTGTCCAATGACCTTGTCATGTATGCAGAACCCTCATATGATAACCATGATCAGCCTTAGGTCAAAGTCCGTTCAATCCTACTGATCAGGCTATCTTAAAGTTCCATTATACTACCGAATGAGAAAATGATTATTCACCATATGTGAATAAGAAGTCATCCGCCCAGCAGACGACCCAAGGCCTTGTCCATTTTCACATCTATTATAATGCCTTTAAAAGGATACCCTTAACTCCTTATTAGAGCTATGATTCCGATATCTGTAAACAAATCCTTCATCGTATATAAGTCATGCACCCAACGAACCGGTCTATAAGTTTACTATCTCTGAGACGCTTTAGCCATTGGAACATCAAAGTACACAAGTCATATACATGAAGTTGTTCATTCACATAGGATTAAGGTTACTGCACAATGAACATCAAAAGCAGATTGATCCACTCATAGCGGACTTCGTAGATCAATCACGCTTTAGTTTCGGTCTAATATGTCAGCTCGGTAAGTCCTAACTCCTTTGTCGCCAGATTGTATGTGGCTTTAAACTCTACAAAATCATTTGATAGAGTCTTGAACACCATCTCAATTTAGGTGTTGTTGTCCAACTTCACACCATTTTCAGTAGCCTCAGCAAAAAATTCCATAAGCAAGAGCATATGATCTTTTACCAGAATACCTACCTTCTGCCTAGAGTTCATTATACTTGTGATAGCAGACTGTCGAGCCAATTTTTCTTGGCCTCCAAACATGTCCTCCAAGTTATCAATGATCTCCTTCGCAAGTTGATAGATTTCATGTTGTTTTTGTAAAGCGCTCGTCATGCTAGCGAAGATGTAGCATTAAGTTATCTTATTGGATTCTCTCCAATGATAAACATGACAAGTACCTCCTCAAGTGATGCATCAGGTTAGGGCCTTAGTGGGCATGGTTTGTCCAGTATGAACTTGTGTCTCTCGCAGCTAAGAACTATTAGCAGTTTCTTTTCCAGTCTTTATAATTATCGCTATTTAGTTATTTTTCAGTAAGTATTGAGATAAGAGGTGTCGGTGACAATTTGAACTGAAATAAAAATTATATAAGAACATCATTATAAATCTCAAGCAAATATATAGAAAGTTTAGCAAATAAAACATACAAGTATGTTCCTACATGAAACTTGAAAAAACATGTAGCATTACAACAGTAATTCTCAACACCTATTGCCCCAAGCCAACGAGGGATGGTCATGACACAAATAGCCAAAACATGGACCCCGTTCAATTAATATATGCTGCTTTAAATCCTCTAAAGTTAAGATATATATTAATAACCGCTTATTTTGGCCACCAGTTTAGCTAACAAAGCCTCTGGGGAAAGTTAATAGCTAAGCGAGTCTTAAGTGTGTAACCATTATTTACGTAGTTCGATCTACATCCTACCAAACCACTGAGGAGTGGTCATGAATAGGATCATGCCCGAACACATTTTCCATATAGAAGATCCAAACTAATATACCGAAAGTGGTAAACACCTACCGAGGGATGTGGTTGGGGTAGAATTGACACGAGGTGTTAATATGCTTTCATGTATGAACCAACAATAGAGGCCATGGGTTTTGTTTGAAACCTTCTCTAACTCAATATTTTGAAAACATCCAAGTTTTTGAGAATATGTATAATCAATATAGTTTGAGCGGTATTCTTCTATCCTAAATGACATTCTATCAAATATGCATACAAATCATCCATCAATACATATTCATCCATCCATGACGTATTAGAGAAAAAATAAATGATAGAAATATTTAAACAATCGAGCTATGGTCCCATCTTAGAAAAGAGAAAAATTAAAAATTATAAAATTCCATCTAAAGCACTTTTTGGTCTTGAAATTTGCTCCATCTTTGCATATCCATCTTCATGTAACCTTTCCATTTATTTATCACCCTTAAAATTATTTAAAATTCAAATTTCTATAACTCAAATTTTAAACAATTTCAAATTTCATACATAAAAATATGTAATTTCAAAAATTAAAATTTATAATTACATAATATGTAATTTCAAAATTTAAATTTATAATTACATATTTTTACACACAATTTAAAATTAAATCTCAAATTTAAAAATTGAAAATTTTCGAACCCCGACCCATTAGGCCACGGGTCTGAAAGTCCATAGCCTCCGTGGGCAACCCCAGCCCCTAGTGGGGCTGGCAGTCCATAGTAGGGCTTTGAGCAGCCCTGTCAAGCTGCAGGCGCAGCCTATAACCACGGGCTGTTGTAGCCGTGGGTTGCAGCCCCTAGGGCTGCGGCAACCACCTATGGCTATAGGCTACTACAGCCCTCTCTTACCTGAGGGCAGGGGCTGCAGCCCCAAAAAGACTGGCGACTATCCTAGAGTGATCAGTTCTCGATTTTTGTGCTATATTCCAATTTGTCCATTAAGATCTCCAACAAAAAAAAATTTTTGAATCCTAATTAAATTGAAATTTTCCACACAAAAAAATTTCCAATCATTAAATTAAATTTAATCTTTGGGAAAAAAAATTATGGTCTTTAATCTTTAATCTTCTCCAAAAATAATTACATAAAATTTACTATATCATTTCCGGTGTATGCAAATTTTGACCAAAAAATTCTAAAAGACAAAAATTAAAATCCATGAAAAAATTACGGTGATAATAAACCGCTCCCATGGTTACATGAAAAATCCTAGATATAATTTTTCTAAATTCTAAAGAACCATGATTGGCAAAATTAAGCATGTGTATAATAATTTTAAAAAAATAAAATAACCACATATGTCATACATAGTCCATAATAAAAACATAAAGGAATTCTTGAATGTCACTCTCAAAATTTCAAATCCATACATCAAGGAGAATAAAAAACGATTATTTAATTTATGTATATGACATAATTACGAGTAACGTTGATACCACTAGTAGGAAAAAAAAAACATTTGAGTATGCAGCGGAATTTTAAAAAAAATTTCAAAGATCATTAAATGACTCATATTGTCATATGCAATAAATTGTCAACAATCATATACCTTCAGAGGAAAACACCGAGAACACTAGAGGAAGTGACTGAGGCGCTATAACCAACTAGCCTTCTCTACTATTCTCCAATTCCCAAACGGTGGAGTGTGTAGACACTCAGTTCCTTAATCAGTATTTTAGCGCAGCTTATCTCCTTTCGACCACCCAGATCTCTAAGAATTTATTATTGCTAGTGAGATGTGCAATAATAAATTCGTTCACCTGAGAGTCTATAGTTTAAAGAGCATAAGAGAGAGAAAAAACCCTATTTATAAAATTACATTAGGTGACTCTTGAATTTTGAATTGGACCAAGAAAAGATTTTTCTCTCCCCAAAATCCCTTCAGGCCGATTTTGACAAGGGGAAATGTCCAATCAATCCCTCTACTAGCTCCGTATAATTCATTAAAGATGGTAATTGATTGAGATATTATTTATCACTTGTTGTCTTGCATTTAGTGATGAAAAAAATCCATATCACCCTCCATAAGAGTGTAGGAGTTTCTTTGTGTGCCAGAGGGACAAAATTATAATTTTGTATTATTCAATAAATGAGATAAATATTTCATTAATATTTATTTTGAAAGATAAGATTTGAAATTTAAATTAGTTATATTTGGTTTGAAAATTAAATATAAGATTAATTTGAATTTTAAAAATTTTGTCTTAAATAAATATTTGAAAGGTAAAAGATTATTCGATTTGAATTTGAATTGAACAAAATATTATCCTAGCATAATTATTTGAATTTGCTAGCTTATATCCAAGGGTGGCATCCATATGGATAAGGGTGAAAGACAAGATTTTTTGCTAGCTTATATTTGAATTTTGTTTTAGATAAGAGATTGCATAATTATTTAAATTTCAAACAAAGTTGCTATGATTTTATTTGAATTTTAATTGAAGTTATGGAAAATTATCAATAAAGACAAAATCTCAAAATTTGTAGAGTTTGAAATTTCAATCAAATAAATCACAATTATCAAAGGAGGCTGAAATTTTTATCTAGATAAATCCACAAGGTAAATTCGGTTTTCAAGTAGATAATGGAAAACAAAAAATCTTGTATGAATTCTATTTGAATTTTAAATCCCCTCTTCCCATGGTGGACGAAATTTTGTAAGGGTTTTCCCCTAGAGAGAAATTGGTTTTGGGGTGTTAGGAAGGGAGAAAAATCTTTATATGGTCTAATTCAAAATTAAAAAAAAAACACCTAATACGATTTTATAAATAGGGATTTTTGTACTTCTATTTTCTTTGTACCACAAACTCTCAGATGAGTGAGTTTATTGTTGCACAAATCACATGACAATAAATTCTTAAAGATCTGGGTCACACAGAGTACCAATCAAAGAAACGAGTACGCACACACTCAACCCTCTTAGAATTGGAAAATAGCGAAGAAGGCTAGTTGGTTGAAGCCCTTCTTGGTGTTGTCCTCCGTTATTTCTTATGTTGACTCTGGCATCCTAGGTGTTTTCTCCGAAAGGTAAATCCAATTATTGATAATTTATTGTATATGGCAACATGAGTCATTAACAATGTTTGAAAAGTTTTTTAAAATTCTATTGTGCATATTTTCCATTTTCTAAAAAGCAATATCAGAGCCAACTCATAAATATATCATATATGTAAATTATACAATTGATTATATCTCTTATATGTATGGATTTAATATTTAGAGAGTGACATATCTTATATGTTGTTATCATGGATTATGTGATATATTACATGTGATTATTTTCATTTTGTGATTATTATGAGCATGCTCAATTTTGCCAATTGTAGTTCCTTAGAATTTTAGAATAATTATATCCAAGAATTTTATGTAATCATGAGAGTGGTCTATTATCATCGTAATTTTCGCATGAGTTTTTTTTATCTCTTTGAGTATTTAGAATTTTTATACAACGGAAACGTATACATAATTTTATGTAATTTTTCATGGAGGAGATTAAGATTAAAGACTTTAAATTTATTTTTCCCATATTTAGAATTTAGTTTTGATGATTTAAAAAATTATTTTTGTGTGGAAAATTTCAATTTTTAATTAGGACATCCTAAGGGGTAAAATTGAAATTTGACATGAAAATCGAGAAAAGGAGCCGTGGATGTCAGGTAATGGCCACATGCAAAAGCCCAGACAACCTATGTAGCCCAAGGCTGCCCAGCAGCAGCCACGGGTTACTAGCAACCTACAGGTTGCCAGTGGTAACTTGAGGGGTTGTTGACAATCACGGCTGCTAGCAGCCACGGGTGCAAACCCGTAACAGCCCTTGGCAGTCTCGGGGCATTTGTTCTCATGCCCTGACCCCTCAAGGTCGGGACAGAATTTTTGGCAATCGTCAATGATTTTTAATTTTAAATTGTGTATAATCATATGTAATTTTGAAATTTGAAATTACAAATACTTATGCATGAGATTTAAAAATTGCTTAAATTTTGAATTTTTCAAAATTTGAGTTTTAAAGGAATTTATGAGATGAGAAATGAATGGTAGAGCTACACGAAGTTAGATACATGAAGATGGAGCAAAAATTCAAGACCTAAAAATGCTTTAGATGAAATTTTATAATATTTATTTTTCTATTTTTTAAGATGGAACCATAACTAGGTTATTTAAATTTTCTGTCATTTATCTTTCCTATTTTTTATCATGGTTGGATAAATATATATTGATGGAATGTTATGTTGCATATTTGATGATATGTCATAAAGATAGAAGAATATCGCTCATACTATGTTAATCATGCATATTTTAAATAAAAAACTTATTATCTTAAAATATTGAGTGAGAGAGGATTTCAAACAAAACCCATGGCATCTAATATTGATCCATATGTGAAAGTACGATAGCATCTCATGTCAGTTTCGCCCTGACCATAACTTCAGTAGGTGTCTATCACTGTCGGTATACTGGGTTGGATCTCCTATGTGGAAAGCATGTTTGTGCATGTTCTATTTAAGACCATCCTAAAATGGCTTTAATAGGGCATGAATCGGATGTTATAAACAATGGTTACACACTCTACACTCAAGATTGGTTTGGGTATTAACCCCAGGAGGAGCTCTGTTAGTTGAATTGGTGGTCAAAACAAACGGTTATTAATATATGTCTTAACCTTAGAGGCTTTAAAGTAACATATATTAATTGAACGAGATCCATGTTTTTTGTTATTCATTTCATGATCACCCGAGGTGGCTTGTAGCAGTAGATGCTAAAAATTACCATTACAATACTACATGTTTTTTTTTTAAGTTTTTCATGTAGGAACATATTCGTATGTTTGACTTGTTAAAATCTTTTATATTTGCTTGGACATTGTAATGATATTCCTTTTTATTTTATCATCAGTTCAAAATCTCACCAACACCCCTAATCACAATACTTACTAAAAACAAATTGAACGGGGACAATTATAAGGAATAGAAAAGAAACTTGCTAATAGTTTTTAACTGTAAGAGACACAAGTTCCTACTAGACGAATCATGCCCACCAAAGCCCTGACCTAATACACCACTTGAACAAGTTCCTACTAGATGAACCATGCCTACTAAAGCCCTGACCTGATACACCACTTGAATAAGTCTGTGTCATGTATACTCATCAGAAAGAATCTAATGAGATAGCTCAATACTACATCTTAGCTAGCATGACGGGTGCTTTACAAAAGCAATATGAAACCTATCAAGTCACCGACGAGATCATGGAAAACTTAGAGGACATGTTCAGAGGCCAAGAAAAATTGGCTCGACAGTTTGCTATCACAAGCATAATGAACTCTAGGCAGAAGGTAGGTATCCCGATAAAAGATCATATGCTCACACCTATAGCAATCTTTGCTGAAGCTGTTGAAAACGATGTTGAGTTGGACTACAACACCCAGAATGAGGTGGTGTTCAAGCCTTTGTCAAAGGATTTTGTGGGGTTTAAAACTGCATATAATCTGGTGATAAGGGAGTTAGAACTTACCGAGCTTATGAAGTAACTCCAAGCTTATGAGCAGATGATCAATGATGGGAATCTAATCAAAGGGAGAGACTAATTTGGCAGAATCTTCTAAACTTTCTAGACACAAAAATAAGCCAAAGAAGAAGCAAGAGGCTTCCAATTCTTTTATACATCCTATCTTGGATGGGAAGAAAAAGAAGAAGAACAAGAAACATAAAGACCCTAAAAAGTCTAAGTACTTCCAATGTGAGAAGGGGGATCACTTCAGGAAGGCTTGTTGGGAATTCTTAGCCTCCAAGGCCAAGGAAGGTAAGGAACTTCTATATTTAGAAGCTTGTTTGGTGGAAGAATCAAAAGACAATTGGGTCATCGATTCGGATGCCACTAATCATGTTTGTATTTCTTTGCAAGGGTTTGTGGAAACGAAAAGTCCATATAGTAAGAGATTTTCATTACACACTAGAGATAATAACTTAGTGTTGACTGAAACAATGGGAGATATTTATCTTTATTTTAATAATTTTAGGTTTATTTTATTAAAGGATTGTTTTTATGTTCCTAATTTTAAGAAGAACTGTTACTGATTTTCCAAATGTATGAATCGAACAAGTAATAAAGTGACGAATAATGCATCGTTTACACGAGAATAGTGTTATTAAATACCAAAATTAGTTAATTTTAATTTTATTTGAGTGACCGAAAAATATTTTAGTTGAAAAATTAAATAAATAACATAAAATTACAAAAATAATAAACATAAATTGATAACACAAAGTAAACACAAAAATATTAAGAATTATGGTTTCACTTTAATTAATCAGATTTAATTTTATTTAAGTATATTATTATGATTTTTGTGTTCATATTCGTTGATAGTCAACTATCATTTTTGTTTTATATACTCTTTCTTAAGTTATACAAAAATTTTATAATTTTATAATTAAATTTACATACAGGATTAGTAAATTAAAAATTCACAATGAATAGTACCGTACATATAAATAGCACAATATACGTGAATAGCATCGTATATATGAATAGTATCATATATATGAACAGTGGCATACATGTAAACAGTAAAATAAGAATCCAAATTCAATTATAAAAGTGTTCTTTGAGAAATCTATAATAGTTAATAATATGACCACATAAAAATAGATAGATATATTTCTATTGTTTCCCAGATTTTACAGTATTTATTCCAGAGCTATGTTATAAAAATCTCCTCTCAGTTTCATTTTGTTACTCAATTCATTTAAAAGTTGGCAAGAAATTTGAAAGCATTAAGTTTGAGAACAAATACGTCAACAAATACAACAATCATAATGACATGCTTAATTTAATTAAACCTAATTAAGCTACGTCATAGTTTCTAATAAAAATTTATTTAATTCATAAAGAAAAATAAAACATCATAACAAGATAAATTAAATATAATGATAAAATAAAAGAAAATAGTCTAAAAAAATTACTGATATTTGTACTGGTAGAATCTCCAAAAACTCATTTTTTTATTGATACAAAAATTACAACTTAAACTAAAAAAAGACAAATTTATAGGTAACCTATACTCCAAGTGGAGCTCTACACTAGAGGCCTAAGCCTTGAAGCTCCCTACTTTATTGCTTGCTTAGTAACTTGGTTGCTACCTTCCTTTCCCTGCCTTTTATATGCCAAAATTTTACGTTATTCATTCACATGCATAGCAAAAGTTGTGCATCATGAGCATTTGGCGCATGAATGCACAAGGCACTGACGATTTTCAAAGCAAAGAAAGTAGCAGGAAAAAAAAGATAGAGAAAAAGACAAAGGAAAGAAAAAAATAAAAAAATAAAAAATAAAAAGTAACTATGTATGGATCTCATATATCTCCTTATTGATCCAAAATTAAAATCTGCCATAACTTCTTCACGTGAGCTCTGATTTGAGTAATTCTTTTTTTAATATACTCGTATCGATGAGGAGATCAAAACAAGACCAATCAAGAGGTTGGACTACCGATATGAATAGTAATGCCTGTGGGTCCCACTTTTAATATATTATTTTTTTCACTATTTGACATAGCAGACAAACAAAGTGTTAAAATTAGACATTTCTAAAATAAAATACTAAAGATAAACTCATTGAAAATATTTAATTTTAAACTTATTTAATGTACTATTACTAAAATAAAGCAAAATTAAATAAAAATCTCACAAAATTTATAAAAAAAAATCTAAATTAAGGTAAACAAAATAAAAATAAATCAAAACCAAATAAAACTCTTAAAGAGAAGCCAATTTTGTGTATAAAAAAGTGGTGAAATAACTCTGTTTTATAGAGTTATCACACCCCCAAACTTAAGATGTTGCTTGTTCTCAAGCAAAAGAAAATATAAGAAAAGAAAATTTTGTATTAGCAATAGTGATATCCAGATTTTCTTCTTTAAGGTTGCTGTAAAAGATATAGCCTGTAGAAAAACATAAATTTTGATCTAAAATTTGAATTTAATTTAAAAGTATGTCTACTTACAATTGGATATTCTGTGTGTAAAATTTCTTTTCCATTTGATTGTGTGTAGTCTAGACAAGTTTATAAGGATACGAAACAATCGATCTCGATTAAATCCCATAAGTTTATTTTTATTTTTCTCTCTACTAATGTCGACAAACGCAAAACCAATGGTCATTAGGACTTTGATAGGCATGTAATGTGTGGCTGAGGTGAAGGTAACATATAGGATAATAATTTGGCTCAGATTATCCTTCAACACATTAATCATTTTAGATTTATTGCAGTACTTTTATTTACCCCCAAGTAACACCCCTAAACTTATTTACAACTTTCCATTTTCAAAAATAAAACTTTTTTTTTGTTTTGTTTTTGTCTTTTCTTTTTGTTTTTTAAGGAGCTACTATATCCCCAAACTTATTATGATAAACAAAGGATATAGTACTTTTTTTTTTTTAGTAATTCTACCTTTCTCCAAGATTTCAGCATAATTTAAAATAGTTTGTAAAATGATCAACATGCTTAAGGGCTAAAGGTAAGATATTTTATTAAAAATACTAGGCTAAAAATATGGGTGATAAAGAAAAATATATATAATATAAGGCTCAAAAAGGGTAAGCTAGAGATAAAGATATTTTAGGGTTGGCTTGAAAAGCTTAAACGTTCCAAAGAATTGCCTAAATCATTTCCTTAATATTTGTATTATTTGGGATTTCACTTCGCGAGAAAATCGAACAAATACTAAGACTTGGAAGATAAAAAATATTTCATATTCATAAAACTTTCTCTAAACAAACATACAAGTTATAGTCAAGAATTAGTGCTTAAATGTTAAATATTACAACTAAGTTAGACTAACTTAAAAATTTAAATAAAAATTTTGCAAAATATTCATTTTTCTAAAAGACTAAATAAAATAAAGAAACCAAAATTTTCATCATCGGATTTATGGAAAATCACCTCTTTTTTTATTTTTTATTTTTATTTTAAAACAAAGATAATGACACAAAAAAACAATCATTATTATAAGATGCGCATCAAAAATACTAAAAGTAACTCTTCATTTAACCATCTTATAAATAATGAATTTGGAAGTTTTACTAACACAAAAACAAACAAAAAATTTAGTAAATACAAGAAACTGAATGAACGTTCAAAAAAAATAATCTATTATCTACCCACAACCTATATGAGACATTGTCCCCAATGTCTAATGTAGATAAATAGAGAGTGAATGATTTTACTTAATCTAGTGTTATTGAAAGCAAAAACTTACAAATAAAACTAAAACTAAAAATCATATAAGTAAAATCAAAAAGTTAAGGAATGTTACAATTAGAGCGTTAGATCCAACCCTCACTTCTTTCTGGCTTTTGCTGTCCATAGTTGAGCATACTACCTGTGACATTAATTGGTCAGGTTTAGGCATAAAGATTTATAATTGGTCAATCAGCTGATCAGTAGTTAAAGCGAAGACTAAGATTTTCTAAGATGATGGTGTTATGAATTCCTGTTCCACAGCATAATCTAGAAAAGATAACAAATCGTCATAACAACAAACCATCATAATATTTAACAATCCTAATGGCTTTTGATGAAGATTGAGTTGAGCCCAAGAGGCAGTGTTGAAAATTTCTTCCAAGGTTCCTAAATCACTAGGTAAAGCAATAAAGGCATTTGCATTATACATCATGTTACCTAATCTCTCATATATAGATGAGACCTTTAACTCGTTACTCAAAGTGTAATTGGTGATTTTTTTGTTAGTTAAAGTACTAGGAATAATACCTAAGACTTTGCTATCCCCCACATATGCACTGGATGACACATAACACATTAACCCAAGACTTCCTTCCCCATACACTAGATTAATTTGTCTAGCAGCTAGCACCTTGTCAAGGTTGTTTGCTGCTTTCAAAAACTCTCTATCTTTTCCTAGACTAGTCCTATCAAAAACACAAATAATTTTAAACTTACATTTGGAAGGACCTTCCATCTCAACTTACTTCTTTTTAGCCTTACAAATGGAGATGTGTGCAATAACAACGTAAAAAATATATGTGTATTTATAAAGTGAAAAAAGAGGATGTTGAATTAAGTTTATCAGGAGGTAGATCGGCTGTCATCAAAAAAAATTTGAAAAATAAAAAGAAAAATTCAAAAACAGACACTTGATGCAAAATGGAAAAGTAAAAAATGCACGCTCAATGTAAAAAGAAAGAGTCAAAATGATAATAGTGAAACATAAAAAGGAAATCTGTAAAAGGAAAAAAAGCAAGATTTTATATAGTAGTTATGATTGTAGCTCACATCTTCCTTTAATTTTACATCCAGTAGTGACTTAAATGACATCTATGAGTCGAGAATATACTTCTCATCTAGTTTTTTTTTATAAACTGTCAAATTCCCAAGACCATAGTGCTCCTATTTATCTTCGAATAAACTTCATTTCTCTGGCTTTGTTGGAGTGTCTTCCATATCTATAACTAAGAAAAAAAATGTTAACTGAAAATAAACACACAAAGAAAAGAAAAGAAAAGAAAAGAAAGATAAAGAAAGGACAACTTGGGTTGCCTCTCAAAGAGCGCTTGATTTATAGTCATCAGCTTGACTTTAAAGACCCGTTTTATCAAAAAGCGGCTTCCACTCGTTATAAATGTCTTGTGACACCATATACAGGTTTTCATTAATGATGCCCTCAAGTTTGGCTAGATGTGGATTGATTTGGCACATGTGTCTAAGAAAGATTGGTTTTTAATAATTAGCTTGGTGTACCCCAAAGGTTAATGCTATTGATGGTTTCGGAGGAGTTAGCCACATAGGATCTTGATGTTAGCACAATAGCTTGGGCTTCTAGGACATTTTCTTGTGAATTTTCTTCAATGATCAAGTCTTCAATCCCTTCCTCACTTAGAGAGTCATCATTATGAAACAACTCCGAGTGCTCCTCTTTTAGTGTAAGCTCCTCTCCTGGTGTAGGTTCGTCAAGGTGGCAATGATGCATGATTTTTGTTGAGGTGTCTATTGTGGAACTGGATGCTCCCAATACTTTGAAATCCTCCACCATTTTCTCTTGGTATCAAATGGTTCCTCTAGAATATCATCCATCATATCAATAAATTGATTCATCCTCTCTATGTATTGAGCAACTAAGTTTTAAAATTCAGAGGATACCTCCGTCTCTTGAATTTGGGTGTGAATCCATGACTCCTCAATATTGAAATTATAATCTCAAACTTGATTGTTCATTGAATAATTCCACTTATCGAATTATGCCATATCTTCCAATATGTAATAGGCTTCATCTACGGATTATTGGTAGAAAGAGGTAGTACGATCTCCCTTCTCAACCTATTGCCTAGTTGTGTAACACAGCCTATGAAAGAAGATTTCTAATTGAAATTCTTTAGAAAACCCATAATATGGAAACCTAATTAGCAAATCTTTAAATCTCCATAGGCACTATGAAACAGTTCTTAATCTTGTTTGGAAAAATTTGTAAGGATTAGTTAATAAGACATTTTTACAAAAGCCTTATCTAAAATCTCTTTTTTTATTTTTTTTTATTTTACCAAACACTTAAAAGGAAAACAATAGAAAAATAAAGCTCAAATCAATATTAAAACCAATTGGTATCGATATTAATAACTAAATATCTCCAACAATGGTGCCAAAAACTTGTTATTGATTTTTGCAAGTGCGTGAATCAAACAGGTAATAAAATGATGAATAAAGTATCGTTCCTATGAGGATAATGTAATTAAATACTGAAATTAGTTAATTTTAATTTTATTTGAGCAATCGAAAAATGTATTAGTTGAAAAATTAAATAAATAAAATAAAAGTATAAAAATAAATGAACATAAATTGATAACACACAAGTAAACATACATATACTAGAAATTATGGTATCACCTTAATTAATCAAATTTAATTTTATATAAGTACATTATTATGATTTTTGTATTCATATTCGTTTATGGTCAACTATCTTTTTTACTTTATGCACTCTTTCTCAAGTTATACATAAATCTTATATTTTTACAATTAAGTTTATATACAGGATTAGTAAATTAAAATTCACGATGAATAGTATCGTGCATGTGAATAGTACTATGCATGTAAATAGTATCGAATATGTGAACAGTACCATACATATGAATAGTAATCTGTGATAGTTGATAATATGACCATACAAAAATAGATAGATATATTTTTATTTTATCTCAGATTTTATGATATTTATTCCAGAGTCATATTACAAAAATCACCTCTCGGGTTTATTTTGTTCCTCAATTCATTCAAAATTTAGTTAGAAATTTGAAAGTATTAAGTTTGATAACAAATATGTCAACAAATACAATAATTATAATAATATATTTAATTTAATTAAATCATCATAATCATGTTACATCATAGTTTCTAATAAAAATTTATTTAATTCGTAAATAAAAATAAAACAATACAATAAGATAAATTAAAAATAATGAGAAAATAAAAGAAAAGAATCTAGAAAAATTACCGATATTTGTACTGGTAGAACCTCTAAAAACTCCTCCTTTTATTGATACAAAAATTATAACTTAAAGTAAAAAAAGATAAATTTATAGGTAACATATGCTCTAAGTGGAGTTGTCCACTAAAGGCCTAAGCCTCGAAGTTTCCTACTTTCTTGCTTGCTTGGTTGCTACCTTCCTTTCCTTGCTTTTTATAAGCCAAATTTTACACTATTCATTCATATGCACAACAAAAGTTATGCATCACAGGCATTCAGCACATGAATGCATAAGGCGTTGACAATTTTCGGTGCAAAGAAGGTAGCAGAAAAAAAAGAAAGAGAAAAAGATAAAGGAAAGGAAAATAATAATAAAAAATAAAAATACAAATAAAAAGTAACTATGCATAGATCTCATATGTCTCCTTATTGATCCGAAGTTAAAGTCTATTATAACTTCTTCATACGAGATCCAATTTGAGTGATTCTTTTTTTAAAAATACTCGTATTGATGAGAGGATCAAAATAAGATCAGTCAAGAGATTGGACTGCCGATATAAATAGTAACACCCGGTGGGTCTTATTTTCAACACATAATTTTTTTATCACTCTTTGACATTGTAGATAAACAAATTAGACATTTTCAAAATAAACTGCTATAGATAAACTCATTGGAAATATTTAATTTTAAACTTATTTATTGAACTATTACTAAAATAAGCAAAATTAAATAAAAATCTCATAAAATTTATAAAATATGTAAATTAAGGTAAATAAAACAAAAATGAATCAAATCAAATAAAACTCTCAAGGATAAGCCAATTTTCATACATGAAAAAGTGGTAAAATAGCTCTATTTTATAGAATTATCAGAAACCTTACATCGGTAGCCTATTTAATTGAAGATTGTTAAATAGTCTGGTTTAATAAAACGGTTGTTATTCGTAAAAATAATTCTTTTATCTGTTCTGGAAAACAGATGGAAACTTTTATTTTATCAAACCAAAGATATATTCACTGTTGGACATCGAATTAATAGATAATTCTAAAAGGCTTAAAACTTCTCACTTTAACAAGGCATACGTTTGGCATTAAAGACTAGATCATATTAATCAAGATAGGATTATGAGATTAGTAAAAGACGGTCCTTTGGGTACTCTAGAAGTGGTATGTCTTCCTTAATATGAATCTTGCATTGAGGATAAGATGATCAAGTGGTCTTTTGGAGCTAAAGAAACTAGGGTCAAGCAACTCTTAGAAATCATGCACATCGACGTATCCGGCTCCATGAACGTCAAGGTCCAAGGAGAGTACGAGTATTATGTTTCCTTTATAGACGATTACTCGAGGTATGGGTCTGTGTACCTGATACACATTAAAAATGAAACCTTTGACAAGTTCAAAGATTATCGTGTGGAAGTGGAAATGCAATTGGATAAATCCATAAAGACACTTCGATCTAATCGAGGTGACGAATACTTCTCCGATGATTTTTTAGGATATATTATAGAAAATAAGATTCTATTCCAATTGATTGCACTTGGTACTTCCCCAGTGTAAATGGGATACTCTAGAGGAGGTACATCTTTCGTAGTGTGAATCTTGCCTTGAGGGTAAGATGACCAAATGGTCTTTTAGAGCTATAGGAACTAGGGCTAAGAAACTCTTAGAAATCATGCATACCGACGTATAAGGCTCCATGAACGTAGAGGCCCAAGGAGGGTACGAGTATTATGTCGCTTTTATAGACGATTACTCAATGTATGGTTTTGTGTACCTGATACACTGCAAGAATGAAACATTTGATAAGTTCAAAGAATATCGTGCGGAAATGAAAATGCAATTGGATAAATACATAAAGATACTTCGATCTAATCTAGGCGATGAATACCTCTTCGATGATTTTCTAGGATATCTTATATAGAACGGGATCTATTCCAATTGATTGTACCTGGTACTCCCCAACAAAATGGTGTAGCTGAAAGGAGAAATAGGACCTTAGTGGATACGGTACGGTCCATGATAAGTTATTCAAAGTTACCAATATCCTTTTGGGGGTATGCACTGCAATCGGTATGTTATATTCTAAACCATGTTCCAACTAAATCAAATCTTGGAACTTCATTTCAATTGTCGAATGGCAAGAAGCGTTCTCTTAAACATATAAGAATATGATGCTGCTTGACATACATATAGGATGGGGATGCAAAGAAACTGGAACCGAGGTCAGAATTATGCATGTTTATAGGGTATTCTAAGGGAACTAAAGGAGGTTTATTCTATAACCTGAAGGAGCAAAAGGACATTGTTTCAACCTATGTGACTTTCCTCGAGGAAAGTTATACGAATGATTTTAAGTCTCGAAGTAAAATATTACAAAAAGAGCTATTGAGAGCTATTAGGTGATAAAACTGCTCCGTAGGTATCGGTCTTAGACGCAAGTCTAAGTTCTACTGAAAAACAAGCAAGCGATCAATAGTTTAGGGTGCTTCGACGTAGTGGGAGGGTTTCAAGGAAACCAAATTTTTTTATATATAATGCTAAAGTTTACTAAGCTGAGGCTCATGAGTATGAAGATGACCTTGTAACTTATGAACAAGCTATAAAAGATATTGATTCTAAACTTTCGAAATGGGCCATAAAGAATAAGATGAACTTTATAAAGTCTAACTCCGTATAAGAACTTGTGGACCTGCAAGATGATATAAAACCCATTGGGTTTAAGTAGGTCTATAAGAGAAAGAGGGATGCAGAATGGAAAGTTAAAACTTTCAAATCTAGAATTGTGGCAAAAGGGTATGTACACGCAGAAAGCTGAAATCGATTATGATGAAACCTTTTCACCTATTGTAATGCTCAAGTCTATCCACATTCTTCTATTAATTGTTGAGGCTTTCAATTATGAGATCTGGCAAATGGACGTCAAGACTGCATTCTTGAATGGTTATCTTGATGAAAGTATCTACGTAATACAACTCAATGGATTCGTGGAAAAGGGCCAAAGTCAAAAAGTTTACAAGTTGTTTAAATCTATTTATGGATTAAAACAAGCATCTCACTCATGGAACTAAAAGTTTGATCAAGGGATTAAGACTTTTGGTTTTGAGTAGGACATTGATGAACCTTATGTTTATAAACATATAAAGGATGGCAATGTGGTCTTTTTAGTTCTCTATGTTAATGATATAGGGAATGATATAAGGAACTTATCATCGATCAAGCTATAGTTATCTAAACAGTTTGATGTGAAGGAATTAGGAGAAGCTAATTATGTTCTAGATATTTGTCTCTTTAGAAACCGAACAAATAAAATGATAGTATTATCCCAAGCTTCATATATAGATAAATTAATTGAGAAATTTACAATGTAAGAAGTGAAGAAAGGTTCACAACCTACTTTTTCATGCTTTATTCTTTCATCGGATGACTGTATTAAGACATCAGAAGAAAGAAAGCAGATGAGCAAAGTCCCTTATGCATTTGTTATGGTAAGTCTCATGTACATTATGCTTTATACCCATCCTGACATTTGTTTTGCTGTGGGGGTGGTAAGTTGATATCAAGCGGATCCCGGAACCAAGTATTGGCAAGCCATGAAGTACATACTTAAGTATCTAGAAAGAACGAGGGATTATATACTGGCATATTCTGGAGGAGACCTAACACCCGTAAAAAACACGGACTCAGACTTCCAAACTTATAGGGATTCTAGGAAATCTACTTTAAAATCAGTGTTTTTGCTTAGAAGAGGCACCATTGTGTAGAGGAATGTGAAACAAAGCTGCATTGTAGACTCCACGATAGAGGCTGAATATATAGCTATGGCTGAGACATCTAAGGAAGTAGTTTAGCTCTGCAGGTTCCTAGGAGACCTTGAGGTCATTCCGGGTGTTAATAAGCCTATTACACTTTATTGTCATAACAGTGTGGTAATTGCTAACATAAAGGTATCGAGGCACCACAAGAGATTCAAACACATCGATTAAAAATACCATATGATTAAAGAGTATGTAGAAAGAAAACTAGTAGATGTATGTAAGATCGCATTCAATGACAATGTTGTTGATCTCTTTACTAAGACTCTGGTAGTTAGGAGCTTGAAAGGCATGTCAAGGTAATGGGGATGCATAACATGGCATATTTACTAGCTTAGAGCAAGTAGGAGATTATTAGCTGTGCCCTAAGTGGGAAAGTAGATTTCATTATAATTTTGAACTGATTAATAAAATATTATAGAGATTATTCATTACATTGCTAAAAGTCCTCAATCTATTTACATGTTAAAGTAAACGTAAGCAAATATGATTCATTGATTGCTTGTATTAAACTATTAAAATGTTGCATGTAATGATCTTTTATATGCAAGAAGACAACGTTTTAAAATAAGTGATCTAAATCTACAGTCCGTAATTTATGGGGTTAGAATAAGCATCTAACTTATATAAAGACTATTATGTTGTCTAAAGCCAATCTGGGGGATGGTTTGTCTTAATTGTCTAGACCATTGACTCTCGAATAGATAGATATGTTGCTTAATAGTGACGTATTGGACTGGGACTAAAGCATAATTGATCTACATAGTTCGCTATGAGGGAATCGATTTGCTTGTGATGTTCATTGTGCAATAACATTAATCCTGAGTAAGTGAACAGCTCCGTGTATATGGCTAGTGTGATTTGATATTCCAAACTCCAGGGTGTCTCAGAGGTAGTAAGCTAATGAATTAGTTCGTTGGGTACACAATACACATATAATGGAGGGATTGCTTACAGATAATGAATTATAGCTCTTATGTAAAGTTAAGGTTATCCTCTTAAAAGCATTATGCTAGATTGGTGAGAATGGATAAGGCCTTAGGTCATTTTCTTTACGGACGACTTATTATTCACATATGGTAGATAATCATTCTCTTATCAGGTGTATAATGGATCTTTAAGATAGCATGACTAAAGGTTAAACAGACTTTGACTCAGGTTGATCATGGATATCATATAAGGGTTTTGCATTTAATGACAAGGTCATTGGATGATGTCTTTTCTAAAGCTTACATAATTTGCAATATGATTAGGAGTTCAATTTTAGGTCTATAGTAGAATGATATTGAAATTAGTGATCATGTGATTGAGTTGTTTGGTGTAGAAAAATGATCACATGGATTCATAGGAGTTTGATTATAAATGTCCAATCAGTCCCTCTGCTAGTTCCGTATAATTCCTTAAAAATAGTAATTGATCGGGATATTCTTTATTGCTTATTTTCTTGTATATAGTGATGAGAAAAATCCAGATTACCCTCCATACTGGTGTAGACATTTTCTTTGTGTGCCGATGGGTCAAATTGTAATTTTGTATTATTCAATAAATGGATAAATATTTAATTAATATTTATTTTAGAAGATAAGATTTGAAATTTAAATTAATTATGTTTGGTTTGAAAATCAAATATGAGATTAATTTGAATTTTGAAAATCTTGTCTTGAATAAATATTTGAAATTTAAAAGATTATCTTATTTGAATTTGAATTGAACAAAATCTTATCCTAACACAGAGCAAGGGTGGCGTCCATATGGATAAGGATAGAAGACAATATTTTCTTTTAGCTTGAATTTAAATTTTGTTTTGGATAAGAGATTATACTATTATTTGAATTTTAAATAAAGTTGCTATGATTTTATTTGAATTTGAATTGGAGTTCTGGAAAATTATCCATGAAGATAAAATCCAAAATTTGTGGAGTTTGAAATTTGAATCAAATTTTGAATCACAATTATCAAGGGAGGTCGAAATTTTTATACGAATAAATCGACAAAGTAAATTCATTTTTCAAGTAGATAAGGGAGAGAAAAATTTTGTTTGAATCCTGTTTGAATTTTGAATCCCTTTTTCCCATGGTGGTTGAAATTTTGTAGGGGTTTTTCCCCTAGAGAAAAATCGATTTTGGGGTGCTAGTGTGATAACCGGGAATTTTTAGATTTTCGGATAGAATTAAAATTGTATGTATATAACAATTTTAATGAATAAAATGTGAAAAAGCTGTATTTCAATACTGTTGAGAATACTGCGAAAATGTTTTGACAGTGTTAAAGAGTGGGAGTTCAAAGATGAAAAATCTTTCTGAACAGAATCGGGTGAGACGGCTCGAAAATCAAACCCAAAGGAAATAGTAAATTGACCCTTTAGTGTCTAATATACCGATAACGAAAAAAATTGACATTATGGGTATTTTAGGAAACGAGGGGGAAAAGTTATGGACGGAATAGAAAACCCGAGCTCCTCATAAACTAAGGCTCGAGAACGAGATTAGAAACGTTTCAGAAGTAGTGAAATACTCATTTGAGACTCTGAAACGCTAGAAAAACGAGAAACGACCCTAGGTGTCAGATGAATAGTACCCGAGGGTCGGATGATGAATAGTTGTTGATTTTACTGTAAATAAAGCTGTAAAAAGATACAGAAGCCTAGAGAATATTATTTCATGATATTTGGGCTTAGAAAATTCTGGAAAAATGATAAAACAGAATTGTTACGGTCCCGAGACCCGTTAGGGGCAAAATGGTCATTTTGACCAAAGATTTCTAAAAGACTCAAAAAGGACCGTAAAGGATCTAGAATGTTTAAATTATGATTCTAGAGGCCATAAATAAAGATTTTAAGGTTAAAATATAAAAATTATAAAGTACACGAGCGTGTACTATGGAACACGATCGTGTAATGTAAACCCAAGAGGTACACGGGCTTGAACACGGGCGTGTTACAAGCCATGTACCACATAAAGAGTTGAAATGTATTGTAAAATTAATCACAATATGAATATGTCCAAAGTGATAATTAATGATGGGTATTAATAGACAATACTCTGTCTATAGGAACCGAAACTAGAGAAGATATCAAAACTGCAGAGGATTTCCGAGGGTGGACACTGTCGCAGTTGTGGTAAGTTCAAACATTTTCATGTCTGCAACATGAAATATTGTGATATTTGATTTTGTACTAATTGTACATTAGTTGTAAGTCCTACGGGCAATAGGGTATAGTAACACTAACACACCTAATGAATTGATAAGTTTATAAGTGTACTATGGGTACATTATGGAGAGAGTGTGACTAAAATTAAGATACACTTTTAAAGGGAAAACATGTAAGACTTACAGGCAACAGAGGTTGCTAACCTTGAGGTGATGATTAATGTCACTTGGTTAGAATTGTAATTGAAAGATGGTAAATAAACCACTTTTGGCGTACTGCCTCTCTAATAGAGTGGTGGAGGTTTATAGGTCCTATAGGGATACAATGACCGCTTCAGACGATGATAGGACTGGAGAGGAAGGAACCTTAGGGTTACTCTCAAGACCCTCCCAATCAGCACGCATATGATATCGGTACAAGGCCAAAAGAGCCCAAAACCAAAATATAAACGAAGATAATAGATAAAATGTTATGAAAGCCATAACTGAGTATAATTGAGCATAACCGACACTAACACGAAGTGTAGTAGACTCGGCTAGGGTGATGTGAATAGTAACCAGTCAAGGGTCAAAGTTACTATTCACCGATCAAAGTTACTATTCATGATGAATAGTCTATTTATAGGAAATTGGATTTTTGATATTTTTGAATCTATGCGATTCATAGTTTGTATGTTTGAACTTACTGAGCCTGTTAGCTCACCGGTTTATTTATGGTGCAGGTAAGAAACCTGTCTAGTAGACTACTTGGATGGCGGTAGGATACGCATGTGTCAATGGGATAGGGAATCCACTGTGGATCATGGTCTTGCTACTAGTCTTCCACTGAGCGACAAAAGATAGTGAATTGAATAACAAAGTTTACACATAGTATCTTTGTAAATTATGTTGTATTATACAAAAGACAACTAAGTTTGTATTTTATATGGCTTTTATATAATGCTCTATGCAAGAAAAGTATTTTGAAAAGAAAAAAAAATATGGACGAAAATTTTGGGCCCTGAAAATTAGAGATTTAAAGTAAAAGTGTTTTAAAACGATGACTCGACGAGGTGTACGGCCTGTCTCGGTCGACGACGGAGTCGGATTCGGGACGGTGTCGCGTGGCGAAGTCGGGGGCGTCACAGTTAGGGAGAGAGAAAAATCTTTTTTTAATCCAATTCAAAAGTCAAAAAAATAAACCAAATGCAATTTTATAAATAAGGGTTTTGGCATTCCTTTTTTTTTTTTGGGACCACAGGCTCTTATATGAGCGAGTTTATTGTTGCACAAAACATGTGATAATAAATTCTTAGAGATCTAGGTGATTAGGAAGGAGACAAGCCACATAAAGTACCGATTGAGAAAATAGGTGCCCACACACTCAACCGTCTTAGAATTGGAGAATAGCGGAGAAGACTAGTTGGTTGAAGCCCTTTTTGGTGCTGTCCTCCAACATTTTTGACGTTGTCTCTGACAACTTAGGTGTTTTTTTCGAAAGGTAAATTTAAATGTTGATAATTTATTATATATAATAACATGAGTTATTAACGATATTTGAAAAGTTTTTTAAAATCCTAGTATGCACATTTTTCGTTTTTCCAATAGACGAATGAACCCTTGCTAACTCATCTGAGCTGTAACAAGCAGGAGAAACATGATAGATAACCTTAGCAATTCAAGGGAAAAAAGAAGCTTAGAAAAAAGACAAAAAGCGAGGAGATCAAAGGAAATAGAGAGACAATGGCTGAGGGAGGTTGTAGGTGAATTTCTTCCAGATCTACGATCTGCTCTATGAGATCTCCTTAGTTATGTCATTCAGTTTTCACAACTCTAAAGCGCTAGCCACCAATGTAATGATCTCTGATCTCTATTCTTCACAATCTACCAGGAATCTGATGATGAAGAACTCACAGCATAAGGATCACAAACTTCAGTGACATGTGGTCAAAATTCAAACCATGATTTAAAGCACTAGTTGTGGGGTTTTTTTTACATTGAAGCCTTTTAAACAAACTAGTAATGAAGTGTCATTAGAGGGTGACGTCGATGGCTTGACAGATGTCGAATGTGATAGGAAGAAAGAGAGAAACCAAAAGGAGAGATAACATAAAAGATAGAGCAAGGAGAAGGAAGAAAGGATAAGCGTTGATATAAGTCATCAATACTTTCTTTTTTCAAAAAAGTAAAATTAAAAATGCATAAAGTTAATTGTAAGAGCACTTTTGGTTTTAGACATGGAATAGGAGTGCTTCGCGATGACTATATAAATCTCTCAGTTCAGCAAACTTGTGTCACCTTTAAACAAACAAACAAACAGACAAAAAGCAAAAATTTGTGTTTATGGTTAATTTTGGTTTTTTTCTTTTAATAACATGACAGAGAAGGAATATGAGAAAAAGAAATTCTATTGAGAGCTAAAACTCCTCTTTATAATTTCAATGAAAGGACCAAGTGGAGGAAATTGAAGCGACACTACTATATTTACTCTTTTGACCTAATTATAAGAATAACTTTATAATTTCATAATTAACACCCCAACTTATGTTGTCAATAAGTATCACGTGTATCGTTTCATAAAAAATTTAACTGAGGAGGTCTGTAAATGTTTCAAAATTTGAGGGGATATAATATTACAAATTAAAATCTAAGGGCATTTTATAAAAAGTCCTAAAGTTCAGGTTTGGTTGGTTGTGTAAAGGGCTATCTGATTCGATCATCTACGTAAGCTGTGGCATTTTAGTGCATGTACTTTTCCTCTATATATGAGCTAAACTCTATTCAAATCTATAGATCTACGTGGCATCAAAGTGAGACTCCATCAAAATCACCCATTCATTAGGTGACACAACACCTTCTTTTATATGAGTACCCCATCACTAAATAATGAACTTTGTCAGTCTTCGCCACTAACCTGACCAGGAGAGAACATAAGGTCAAGCCAAGCCTTTACCCGCCTAAATTGAATTCATAGGCTTATGCACAGGTTTACATTCGATAATTCCAGGGGCTTTCACTTCAACGCATCTTTGCTCATGATTGCTTAGAGGCCCTTTTCCATCAATAAGTACTCATAATGCATCGACCACATGCCCTAACATAGCCTTTCCCGTAGGAACATCCACAATAGATCTAGTGTGCTTGACAAGGCATCCTTTTTTAACAGCAGTATCAGTACCAAAGACAATAATCCCCACACTCCCAATCTCATGGAAGAAGCAAGTCAATTGCATAACTTTCTTATCTCTGAAGGAAAGAGGGGGGAAGCTAAGCAAATAAGTAAATCACTTTTAAGTATGTAACAATGGGAACTTATGGTTCGTTTGGTGAACGCATTATATTTGTATTACGTTTGAATGTAATGCATTGAATGCAATTTGTGTTTAAAAGAAAAGTATTAGCATTGCATTTTAATGCAATGCGTGTTTGGGTGAAAAGTATTTAAATTATATTTTAATAATAAATATGTGATGTGATGGGTAAAAGTAAAGAGGAAAAAAAGAGAGAGAAAGAGAATATATGATGTAATTAATAAAAGTAATAGAAAAAGTGAAATAATAAATAGTGATTGTATTGGATTTAAAATGTAATGTGATTAATATTTGAGTGAAATACTTTTGTATTCATGAGAAAATTACATTATATTTAAATACAATATAATTTAAATATGTGTACCAAATACACCATTAGCCTAATAAGCAAGGCTATATATAAGTGGACTTCTTTTTCTCCCCTATTTTTTCCTTACCTTCTTGCAATTTTTTAATTAAGTTTCTATCTTTTCCTTTTTTTTTTTTTTTAAATTTTCACTCTCCGCGTTTCTGTATTAGATTGTTTCCTATAGAACCTTCTGCAATTCGGTATATTAGAAAAAATCACCGTAATTAAAAAAAAGACACATTCATTTAATTATTTAAAAAGAAAAAGGGAGTCCAATAGACTAATATTTAAGTGGGCATTTGGTAAACGTATTGTATTTTGATTGTATTTGAATGAAATTTATTTTTTGAATGTTATATTTGGTTGAAAAGTATTTGTTTTGTATTTGAATGAAATGTGTGTTTAGATGAAAAGTATTTTAGAGTTGAAATGTTGATGTGATTGGTAAAAGTAGAGATAAATAGTAGAGTTGAAAAGTTAATGTGATTGTTTTAAAAATGTTTTAAATAGTAATTATTTTCATAGTACTGTTACAAAATTTATATTTAGTGTAAAATTATATTATATTTGAATAAAATTAAAATGTAATTTTTTTTTGTAAAATGACACCTAAAAATGCTCAAACAAGGAATCAATTAAGATAATTTCTCTAATAAAAAAAAGAACTCATGACAGAACTTTATTTTTAAAAAAAAGTACTTTTGAGCAATCATGTAAATAAAAAAAAAAGGCATGAAGTTGTTTGCGGTAGCATGTTTGTAATAAATGATAAAAAAATGGTTCATCGAATATTTATTTTTTATTTTAATAATTTATCATAAAAAGATTTTGACATATATTTATTTTTTATGAGAATAAATTCTATAACTTTTAGTCTAGAAATAGAAAAGCATGTTATATATAATTTAAAAATAAATTTTGCATCTTAACGCAATTTATATGCTCAGGATATATCCAAAAATTTAGAGCTTTATTTCTTTCTTATGAGAAAATGGAAAGACACGTATTAAAAAGAAACACTTATGATTAAAAAAAAGTAAAAAAAAAAAAAAAAAACTCTTGCATTTCCTCTTAACCTATTTTAAATAAATTAATTAACGAATTATAAATAATTAAATAATTTTTTTAAATAATTAATGATTAATTAAATTATAATAATAATTAATTTATTGTAATATAAATTATTAATTATTAATTAATCAATAATAATTAATTATTAATTAAAAAAATTCAATTATTTATTGTATTGTCAGAAACCCCAAAACTCCCAAATACCGAAGCAAAAAGGGGGGTGTTTTTGTTATATGACCTTAAAAGTTTTAAGTTTTAAATTCATGACCTTTAAAGTTAAAATTTTTACTACATAACCTTATTTTTAATAAAAGTTGTTGATTTCCAAAGTTACCCTTTTTTAATTAAAAAAATAAATGAATTAAAAACTAAATATATATAAAATTTTAACTGCATATTAAAAAAAAATAACTCCATTATACTGTGTTTTACCTATATGTTTGTTCAAGAAAGAGAGGAAGGGGATGCATGCGTGTTGGTTGTTCTTTGTGGGTGCTTAGAAGAACAAATGGTTGAGTGATGAAGATCTTGGAGAGTTTTTTTCGAATTTTTTCATAAAGTTGAGGGCAAATCCGTTTGATTCAATCACTTTGTGGAGCAATTACATTCAAAATCTTATTAAGAATTTGAAGGTAAATTGAATCCATTATCAATTTCGTTTTATGCTTTCAATTTTCATTTAGAACATGGATTTTGTAGGGCTTTTTTATTTATTATTTTTTTTTTTTGAAGAAATAAACTGATTCTTGTATTTTGGAGCTCAAATTTGTGATCTTTAAGCTCTAAAACGTTATGGCTAGAGGTTGAAGATGATACAGTGAGCTCTACTGCTGGCAGTAGAAATGTTGTTTATGCAGTAGAGCCACGCTGTGACAGTAGAGTTCGTTTAGCAAAATTCAATAGAGCTTGTAGAGCTATGTTGTCACATTCCTGCTTGATTACTTGAATGTTTTCAAATGGTTTATTGTTATTTCAAAACGTGAAGAAACAATCAAGTTTGAAGAGATAATAAAACTATAAAATTTCATTTTGAAGATAACACAATGAACTCTACCGATGGTAGTAGAGATGTTGTCTATGCTAAAGAGCCATATTGTAGCAGTAGAGTTTAGTTGTTAAAATTTCAATAGAGCTATAGTGGTATATAGTCATATTTTTGCTTGAATATTTGATGTTTTCTTGATGGTTGGTTGTCATTTTCAAATATGAAAGCAACAATCAAGTGTGAATAGTGTGTTTCTTTTGAATTGTGATAATAGTGGGACCGTTTTTATAATTTTTTATTCTTTGCGTTTTTTAAAAGAAATAAAGTGAATCATGTATTTTGAAGCTCGAATTTGTGATTTTCAAAGCTCTAAAACTTTGTTATAACTCGAGGTTTAGTATGACACAGTGAAGTCCACCGCTGGCAGTAGAAACATTGTTTATGCAGTAGAGCCACACTATGGTAGTAGAGTTCATTTATCAAAATTCAATAGAGTTTGTAGAGCTCTGTTGTTACATTTGTGCATGATTACTTGGACATTATTAAATGGTTTATTATTATTTCACAATGTGAAAGTTACAATTAAGTTTGAAGAGGCAATAGAGTTTCATTTTGAAGGTAACACAATGAACTTTACCAGTGGCTGTTGAGACATTGTCTATGTTGTAGAGCCATACTATAGCGATAGAGTTGAGCAGTTAAAAATTCAGCAGAGCTATAGTGCTATGTAGTCAGATTTTCGCTTGATTATTTGATTTTTTTTCTTAATAATTGGTTGTCTTTTTCAAACATGAAAGCAACGATCAAGTTTGAGTAGTGAGATTCATTTTTATTATGATAATTGCATGACTTTTTTTTATAAAATTTTTAAGTTGGAAACGTTTGATTCAATTTGAGAGCCTTTGATTTGTTTTAATGATTTCTTCTCATTTCTAGAAAAGTGTTTAAGTTATTTTTAATTTTTTTCTACAGGAAATGAATCAGACAGTAATCACTATTTATTATGGTGGAGAGTGGAAGGAAGAGGAAGGCTCGTATCGATGGATTAAGGAGAATGATCAGAATCCTATTGCTCTTGTTATTAACACAGAGATTAAGTTTGCAGAGTTGGTCAACAAATTATATGTCAAACTTGAAGCGGATCGAAGTAAAACAGATATGAAACTAAGTTTCATGTCTACTTCAAGGGATGCATTAGATCCTATTTATATAAGAGATGATGATGATGTCTTAGCTTTCTTAATGGACCGTGATGAGAAAAACCGTAGAGGGTCATTACGAGTTGAATTTATCCAAAAAGATGTAAATAGTGTCCAAGTCCAACTCGGTGCAGACATTATAGGTCTTAATGATTTGGAAGATGAATTACATGATGGGACCAATCAGGTGGAGCGTGACTGCAATGAGAACAAAGGTTTTGACAATGCCATTTCTAAAGATCTGTTTCATGACCAGTATTTCGACTGTATGTTCATGGAGAATAATGCTTTTAATGCTGCTACTACACTTGGCATTGAGAAGATAGATATAACAAGAACAGAGGGATCAAATATGGTGTTTGATAATCCATGTACATCACATCCATATCAGCACCAGCACCAGCATCGAGTTCAGAGTTAGAAATTTGTAATGCGGAAGACTATGAACCAATCTATCTTGAAGCACCTATGTCTCACAGTTTCACAGATGGTACAAACTTCAATATCGATCAAGCGTTTGAGAGCAAGGATGAGTTGAAGAACAATTTACAGCAAGCTGCCATGAAGAATTGCTTTGAAATGAAGATAGTAAAATCATCTAAGACATTATATGTGGTTAAATGTGTTGACGAGAATTGCAAGTGGAAATTGCGAGCAGTTAAAGTGTTGAACTCAAACTTCTTCACCATCCGGACATACTACAACACTCATACATGTAGCTTGGACAAACGAAAGAAGAAGCATCGACAAGCAAGTGCTGAAGTAGTGGCGGAAGTGGTTAGAAATAACTTCAAAGAGATTAAGGAAACACCGGCCCCTAAGTCAATAATAGGAGTAATGAGCAATTTAGGGGTCGAGGTTAGTTATTGGAAAGCTTGGAAGGGAAAACAAATTGCTAACAATCTCAGGAGGGGTTCACCAGAAGAGAGTTTTGAGTTGCTTCCTCGTTATTTGTACATGATGAAAAAGGTAAATCCTGGCACTATCACTCATTTAGAACTAGATGAGAGCAACAAGTTCAAGTATCTTTCCATAGCTCTTGGGGCAGCAATTAGAGGGTTTGCATGCATGAGGAAGGTTATTTCAATAGATGGAACATTTCTAAAAGCCAAATACAAGGGTTGTTTGCTTGTCGCAACAGCACAAGACGGTGATCGCCATTGTTATCCTGTTGCTTGGGGTGTGGTGGATTCGGAGAATGATAACTCATGGACATGGTTCTTAACAAAGCTTCAAGAGATTATTCCAGACAATAGTGAGTTAGTTTTCATTTCAGATAGGAACCAAAGCATCAAGAACGCAGTAGGCAATGTTTACAAGAATGCACATCATGGGTATTGTATGTGGCATATTCAACAAAATCTTAAAGGGCATTTCAGCTGTATGGACTCCATTGATCTATTCAAAAAAGCTGACCAAGCTTATCAAGTTTCGCAGTTTAATCAGTTTTGGAATGAGATTCGAAGTAGGTATCCAAGAGTTGCGGCATATTTGACAAAAAATATGGAGGTAAGTCATTGGTCAAGAGCTTACTTTGGTGGTGATCGATATAACATTATGACCACAGGCGCCACTGAGTCAATCAATCATGCTTTATGTGAAGCCAGAGCGTATCCTCTAATTTCCACGTTGGACACAATCCAAGAGTTGGCATCTGATTGGTTTTATAGGTATCGGAAAGCAGCAGCATCTTGTGAAACATATTTTACCCCAACGGTAGAGGTAACCTTGCGAGAGAGATTCATTGAAGCACAAAAGATGACAGCAAAGCCCCTTAGCATGTATGAGTACAAAGTGACTGGAGGTAAACTCGATGCAGTTGTTGATTTAGGTCAAAAACGTTGTTCTTGTCGTGTTTTTGATATCGATAGACTTCCGTGTGCACATGCGTTAGCAGCAATGGAGGACTTAGAAAGTGTACGGGATCTTAGTTCTCAATGTTACACAGTAAACAATTGGTCATTGGCTTATTCTGAAATCATCTACCCAGTTCCTCCAACATCCGAGTGGGATATCCCTGAAGAAAATGAGTTTGTTAATGCATTACCTCCAACTTTGAATACAACACATGGCAGGAAAAAAACAAAAAGGATTCCTTCAGTTGGAGAGACAAGACGAAGGAATAAATGTGCCACATGTGGACATCTTGGACATAACAAGTCTACTTGCCCCCTCAAATCAACAACATCAGAAATGGATTCATCTCAGGCAAAAAGACAAAAAAAGGCACAGAAGGATCTACCTACTATAGTAGAATGAGCTCTTATAACCATTTATTAAAAAAAAAAATTGTATTTTATGACTCTTTCAAATTTTACTCATGATGGAAACTTTCTAAGCCTTGGTAGATCTAGTAATTAGATATATTCTATTATATTGATGATAAACTTTACATTTTCGATTTAACTAGTTTTTGTAAATCAAGAGAATACCTTTATTACAAGTGCTTTCAAATCATTAGAAACATAATCATCCCTTAGATCTAGAGCTATTAAACATAATCATTAAGTATTATACAGTCCAAAAAAAATGGAAAAAATCAAATAGTAATTGTTGTAGTTATAGTCAAAATTTTGTTACTATTGACATCCTCATACATAAATAGCTCAAATGCGATTTTTGTATATGAGCATTGCTAAAAATCATTAGAAACATAATCATCCCTTAGATTTTAAGTTATTAAACATAATCAGTAAGTATTATACAGTCCAAAAAAAATGAAAAAAATCAAATAGTAGTTGTTGTAGTTTTAGTTAATTTTTTGTTACTGTTGACATCTTCATATATAAATAGCTCAAATACGATTTTTGTGCATTAACATTACAAAAAATCATTAGAAACATGATCATCCCTTAGATCTTAAGCTATTAAACATAATCATTGAGTATTATACAGTCCAAAAAAAATAGAAAAAATCAAATAGTAATTGTTATAGTTTTAGTCAATTTTTTGTAGTTGTTGACGTCCTTATGTATAAATAGCTGAAATGTGATTTTTGTGCATGAACATTGCCAAAAATCATTAGAAACATGATCATCCCTTAGATCTTAAGCTATTAAACATAATCATTGAGTATTATACAGTCCAAAAAAAATAGAAAAAATCAAATAGTAATTGTTGTAGTTTTAGTCAATTTTTTGTTATTGTTGACCTCCTTATACATAAATAACTCAAATGCGATTTTTGTGCATAAACAATAAAAAAAATCATTAGAAACATAATCATCCCTTAGATCTAGAGCTATTAAACATAATCATTAAGTATTATACAGTCCAAAAAAAATGGAAAAAATCAAATAGTAATGTTGTAGTTATAGTCAAATTTTTTTTACTATTGATATCCTCATACATAAATAGCTCAAATGCGATTTTTGTGCATGAGCATTGCTAAAAATCATTAGAAACATAATCATCCATTAGATTTTAAGTTATTAAACATAATCAGTAAGTATTATACAGTCCAAAAAAAATGAAAAAAATCAAATAGTAATTGTTGTAGTTTTAGTTAATTTTTTGTTACTGTTGACATCTTCATACATAAATAACTCAAATGTGATTTTTGTGCATTAACATTACAAAAAATCATTAAAAACATGATCATCCCTTAGATCTTAAGTTATTAAACATAATAAATAAGTATTATACAGTCCCAAAAAAATAGAAAAAATCAAGTAGTAATTGTTGTAGTTATGGTCAATTTTTTATTACTATTGACATCCTCATACATAAATAGCTCAAATGCGATTTTTGTGCATGAACAATAAAAAAAATCATTAGAAACATGATCATCCTTTAGATCTTAAGTTATTAAACATAATTAATAAGTATTATACAGTCCAAAAAAAATAGAAAAAATCAAATAGTAATTGTTGTAGTTTTAGTCAATTTTTTGTTATTGTTGACCTCCTTATACATAAATAGCTCAAATGCGATTTTTGTGCATGAACAATTAAAAAAAATCATTAGAAACATAATCATCCCTTAGATCTTAAGTTATTAAACATAATTAATAAGTATTATACAGTCCAAAAAAAAAATAGAAAAAATCAAATAGTAATTGTTGTAGTTATAGTCAAATTTTTGTTACTATTGACATCCTCATACATAAATAGCTCAAATGCGATTTTTGTGCATGAGCATTAATAAAAATCATTAAAAACATAATCATCCCTTAGATTTTAAGTTATTAAACATAATCAGTAAGTATTATACAGTCCAAAAAAAATAGAAAAAATCAAGTAGTAATTGTTGCAGTTTTATTTAATTTTTTGTTACTGTTGACATCTTCATACATAAATAGCTCAAATACGATTTTTGTGCATTAACATTACAAAAAATCATTAGAAACATAATCATCCCTTAGATTTTAAGTTATTAAACATAATCAGTAAGTATTATACAGTCCAAAAAAAATGGAAAAAATCAAATAGTAATTGTTGTAGTTATAGTCAATTTTTTGTTACTATTGACATCCTCATACATAAATAGCTCAAATGCGATTTTTGTGCATGAACAATAAAAAAAATCATTAGAAACGTGATCATCCCTTAGATCTTAAGTTATTAAATATAATTAATAAGTATTATACAGTCCAAAAAAAATAGAAAAAATCAAATAGTACTTGTTGTAGTTTTAGTCAATTTTTTTGTTATTGTTGACCTCCTTATAAATAAATAGCTCAAATGCGATTTTTGTGCATGAATATTGCCAAAAATCATTAGAAACATAATCATCCCTTAGATCTTAAGCTATTAAACATAATCATTAAGTATTATATAGTCCAAAAAAAATGAAAAAAATAAATAGTTATTGTTGTAGTTTTAGTCAATTTTTTGTTACTGTTGACCTCCTTATACATAAATAGCTCAAATGCGATTTTTAAAACTAATTTAGTTGTTTAAAATATAAAAAACCAATCATAACTTAAATTTTTATTTTTTTATTTTTCATTCTACTGCCGGTAGACACTTTCTACTCCTTGGCAGACCTATTAATTGCATGATTCTACCGTCGGTCGAATGTCTCGACCGACCGGTAGAGTTGTGAAAAATCTGAACAAAATCTAATTAAAAAAATTAAATTGCAACTTTTGTATTTTTTTTTTGGTTATTCTAAACTAATTTAGCATTTTAAAATTTAAAAAAATCCAATCATATCTAGTATGATGCATTCTACTAACGGCGGAAACTTTATACCCCTCGGTAAACCAAACAATTGCATGATTCTAAGGCCAGTAGAGTCTCGCGACCGAATAGTAAAGTTCGTCCACATTTATTAACTAAGTATAATAACAAAATTCAAGTGCAATATATTCAATTCTTTTATGATTTTTAAAACTAATTTAGTTGTTTAAAATATAAAAGACCAATCATAATTTCAATTTTTATTTTTTTATTTTTCATTCTACTGCCGGTAGACACTTTCTACTTCTCGGTAGACCTATTAATTGCATGATTCTACCGTCAGTCGAATGTCTCGACCGACCGGTAGAGTTGTGAAAAATCTGAACAAAATCTAATTAAAAAAATTAAATTGCAACTTTTGTATTTTTTTTTGGGTTATTCTAAACTAATTTAGCATTTTAAAATTTAAAAAATCCAATCATAACTAGTATGATGCATTCTACTAACGGCGGAAACTTTATACCCCTCGGTAAACCAAACAATTGCATGATTCTAAGGCCAGTAGAGTCTCGCGACCGAATAGTAGAGTTCGTCCACATTTATTAACTAAGTATAATAACAAAATTCAAGTGCAATATATTCAATTCTTTTATGATTTTTAAAACTAATTTAGTTGTTTAAAATATAAAAGACCAATCATAACTTCAATTTTTATTTTTTTATTTTTCATTCTACTGCCGGTAGACACTTTCTACTCATTGGTAGACCCTTTCTACTCCTCGGTAGACCTATTAATTGCATGATTCTACCGTCAGTCGAATGTCTCGACCAACCGGTAGAGTTGTGAAAAATCTGAACAAAATCTAATTAGCTCAAATGTTATTGTTGACATCTTCGTACATAAATAGCTCAAATGCGATTTTTGTGTATGAACATTACAAAAAATCATTAGAAACATAATCATCCTTTAGATCTTAAGTTATTAAATATAATCATTGAGTATTATACAGTCCAAAAAAAAATAGAAAAAAAATCAAATAGTCATTGTTATAGTTTTAGTCAATTTTTTGTAATTGTTGACGTCCTTATGTATAAATAGCTGAAATGTGATTTTTGTACATGAACATTGCCAAAAATCATTAGAAACATAATCATCCCTTAGATCTTAAGTTATTAAACCTAATCATTGAGTATTATATAGTCAAAAAAAAAATAGAAAAAATCAAATAGTCATTGTTAACCAATTAGTCAATTTTTTGTTATTGTTGACATCTTTATGCATAAATAGCTCAAATGTGATTTTTGTGCATAAACATTGCCAAAAATCATTAGAAACATAATCATCTCTTATATCTTAAGCTATTAAACATAATCATTAAGTATTATACAGTCCAAAAAAAATAGAAAAAATCAAATAGTAATTATTGTAATTTTAGTCAATTTTTTGAAGTTGTTGACTTCCTTATGCATAAATAGCTCAAATGTGATTTTTGTGCATGAACATTGCCAAAAATCATTAGAAACATAATCATCCCTTAGATCTTAAGCTATTAAACATAATCATTAAGTATTATACAGTCCAAAAAAAATAGAAAAAATCAAATAGTCATTGTTATAGTTTTAGTCAATTTTTTGTAGTTGTTGACGTCCTTATGTATAAATAGCTGAAATGTGATTTTTGTGCATGAACATTGCCAAAAATCATTAGAAACATGATCATCCCTTAGATCTTAAGTTATTAAACATAATTAATAAGTATTATACAGTCCAAAAAAAATAGAAAAAATCAAATAGTAATTGTTGTAGTTTTAGTCAATTTTTTGTTATTGTTGACCTCCTTATACATAAATAACTCAAATGCGATTTTTGTGCATGAACAATTAAAAAAAATCATTAGAAACATAATCATCCCTTAGATCTTAAGTTATTAAACATAATTAATAAGTATTATACAGTCCAAAAAAAATAGAAAAAATCAAATAGTAATTGTTATAGTTTTAGTCAATTTTTTGTAGTTGTTGACGTCCTTATGTATAAATAGCTGAAATGTGATTTTTGTGCATGAACATTGCCAAAAATCATTAGAAACATGATCATCCCTTAGATCTTAAGCTGTTAAACATAATCATTGAGTATTATACAGTCCAAAAAAAATAGAAAAAATCAAATAGTAATTGTTATAGTTTTTGTCAATTTTTTGTAGTTGTTGACGTCCTTATGTATAAATAGCTGAAATGTGATTTTTGTGCATGAATATTGCCAAAAATCATTAGAAACATAATCATCCCTTAGATCTTAAGCTATTAAACATAATCATTAAGTATTATACAGTCCAAAAAAAATAGAAAAAATCAAATAGTAATTGTTATAGTTTTAGTCAATTTTTTGTAATTGTTGACGTCCTTATGTATAAATAGCTGAAATGTGATTTTTGTACATGAACATTGCCAAAAATCATTAGAAACATAATCATCCCTTAGATCTTAAGTTATTAAACCTAATCATTGAGTATTATATAGTTAAAAAAAAATAGAAAAAATCAAATAGTCATTGTTAACCAATTAGTCAATTTTTTGTTATTGTTGACATCTTTATGCATAAATAGCTCAAATGTGATTTTTGTACATAAACATTGCCAAAAATCATTAGAAACATAATCATCTCTTATATCTTAAGCTATTAAACATAATCATTAAGTATTATACAATCCAAAAAAAAATAGAAAAAATCAAATGAGAAGGCATAAGTGATGTTGACACATAGTTTGTGTTGTATCACATAACTTGATTAATTAACTAATCGAAACAACTCAAACTTACCGAAAAAAAAGGGCCTAAGATTTAATAACAAAAACAAAATTTTTGAACCATTCTAACAGAAAAGAAGTGGCCTAAGATTTTATAACAAAGGTATCTTCATGGATCCCAATCGTTTTCAAAAATTTCAACAGCCATCTTGTTTCTAAAGAAATAAACAGTTTCCTCGCTTAACACATCAAAGCCAATACCCATGGAGTCCAACTCTATAAATTTAATTGCATATAATGCACATTCACCCCTGTTTAAGACATAATTATAGAAAATTTTGTTAGTAAATAAAATCACTAGATGCTTCAATTATTTAACATATTTAGATTCGAACTTAAACTTACTTGTCATTTTGAGGCAAATTTTGAAGCCGCTCATAGGGCCATGGATCTTTCAACTTGTCATTAAGCTTAGTAAACATTCCACTTTGCTCAAGAAGAATCGGCATCATAACACAAAGCGGTTCCATATAAGCTTTAATTTCTCTCTCGGGAGTTGCTTGCAAGTTACAATCAAACACTACGAGTTTGCATTTCTCTATATCTACTTTGACTGCAACCCAATGATCTTCACGTACTCGAAGCACCGTGTATAGTGCTTTCATTTTTTTCCATGATTTCCCCATCTTTGGTAAGCGACCTTCCCAATATGCTTGTAAATTAGAGTCATACTGGCAGACACTATCTTTAACTTTCTCCGACAAGGCCATTATGAGAAATTGGGTGAATGCCTCATCCAACACAGCAACATCTTGATTGAATATGTCATTATACTTCTGTTGCCTCTTCCTCAAGCTGAACAATGCTTCGTCAATATGCTATGACCACAAATTGAAGAATATATTATTAGTTTTCAACTCAACATGCCAAAAAGAAAAATTAGCATATGAAATATAAAACTGGTACATACAGCGTTAAGTAGCCATTTTCCTTTATCTAAGATATCTTTAAAGAATTGTTGGTCATGACTCATTACACCACACTTGATCGGGATTTTGTTGTATGGCTTCCTCATGAATTTGTCAAATGAAGCTTTCTTACACTCGGGGATAGCACGTAATGGTTCAAATCGAAGCCCAGAATTTCGCCGATACCGCTTCCTTGGCACCGTGTACGGAGATTGCAAGAATATAGAGCGCTTTTTCTTTCTATTTGGCCGACCATCTACCTTTGATGTCACTTCGTCCAATGCATTGTCTTCTTCTAACACAGGATCATCATCAGAAACAATTGTTGGTGGGGGAGTCATGTAATATTCTCCTGGATCCACTTCATCATTCATCATATCAATGGGATCCACAAGGGCATTAGGATCATCATTGAAAATATAGTTATTGTGTCCAACCTTTGTTAGCCCTACATTAGTAGGCATAAAGGTGTAATCCTGACCTCCCACCTCTCTTATCATAGGTTCATCAGGCGTAAAGGTATGACCTTGGTCTCCCATCTCTCTCGCCTTTACTTTTCCACAACTGCAAGAACTTGATTCAATTTTCTCCATAAGTCTACGTTCCATCTGGTCTAATCGCTCATCCAAATATTTTTTCAAAGCGATAAACAAGTTAGAGTTTTCTGTAGAATTAGTTCGGACTGGAGTTATTTGAGGAGATGTTGCATCTTCTCTTTCAAATATATGAGGTGAAATAGGAGGTTTGGTCGGCGAGATCGGCATGTTCATGGTCATTTGGACATCATCAGTTGAACTTGAATTCATTTTGATCATTGCCCCAGATCTCAATTTTCTCACTAATGGATCAATAACAGGATCATCATCATCATCATCATCAAGCTCAATGGCATAAGACAAATATGCCAAGCTCTTTTCCTCCTCTGTTGGAACCAAGATGCTTTGTATAATCTGGGAAGTTACACATAAATAACAAAATTTAATCATCTTAAAATTTAAAATAGAAAAAACAAAGTAAATATTGATTATCAAAATCACAATCATTATCATATAAAGACTTCAATAAGAGTTCATAAATATTATCTCAAAAGTATAAAGTGATAATAACATGTTCTCCAACAAAAAGTTGCTCAATGGCACTATATGAGTGGGAGGCTTTTTCGTTCCACTTCTTCGTCGTCCAACGAAGCATGCGTGGTAATATGTCATCCTCCCGTTTCTTAGCAAATTTGCTTGCAACGGCCGGCACCATCTCATATATCCATGTCTGTAATCCGAATAATTTTATTAGTTTTTAATTTTGAATAATATTATGATAACTATAATACTATCCAAGTACATAAAATTCAATCATTACCTGGAATGCGTGCACAAAACCGTTAAATGCGAATAACTTCATCTTGGGCTCTTTTTTTTCATTTGCTTTAGCTCTTACGTCCTTACTTAGGCTCTTGAATGTGTGATTGTATGTCTTCACTCCCCAATCATAACTATCAAAAAGGTCAATATCATTAACTAGGCCCATGTCTTTTAGATCAACTTTACCGTCCTTGTCAAACCCATATAAGACTCCATAAAGAAATACAAGAAGGGCGATCTTAGTCTTGTCATTATTTTGGGTACTTCTCATTTCCTTAAGCTTGTTCATCAAATCAGTTATAACTACTTTATCTTTCCCATCAAAATACTTATTTAATAGGCGAGAATTTTTCTTTGCCTCTTTTACTTTCTCCGAATCTGACACCGAAGTGAAGTTGAGCCCTGTAATCATTGCGTACTCTTCCATAGAGAATCGCATTGGTATTTTGTTTACCATCATCCACATTTCTTGTTTCTTATTGACTTTAACTTGTCGAAGAATGAAGTACCACATGAGTTGACTTGAATGTTGATAGTGATCAGGAACGTCAATAAGATGACCAAATTGGGTCTCCCTAAAACGCTCCATCTCTTGCTCATTCAAGTGCTCCTTGATATGCTTACAATAGTCATGGAATCTAGATCGAATAGAAATCTTGCAAGGGAAGTGCTCTTTTTCATCCAAAATCAACCTTAATGGTTCAACTTCTTCGGCCTAAAAATGTATATGTGTATATATATATATAGTTAGAGACAACTAAAGAATATTGAAATCAAAAAATACCCAAAAAAGAAAAATAATTTTGACAATCATCATGACTGTAGGAGCAAAGTATGTTAATAAACATTATAACTACTTTCTAAAAGCTATCATACCGTAATGATTATTGGATTAGCACAAGGCTCAATTGTGGGTTCGACAGACGGCTCAACTGGAATACTTGTCTGCAAATCACAATTTTACTTAAGCAATTATTGAATAAGAAAAATAGTATATTCAATCTTACAAATATTTTAACAATACCGTTGTTGCTTCTTGCTCCATTGTTGTCGGCTCTTGCTCTGCCATTGTTGCCTCCTGCTCTACCATTATCTCCTCTTGCTCTGCCATTGTCGCATCCTCTTGTTCTGTATTTGAAACATCTTCTGAGGTTGCCTCTACAGCTTCAATATCTTCATCACTCGATTCAGAATTTTGTTGAGTCTTGCTTAATTCTTTTTGTCGAGCTTGCTCCTTTGCACGTCGATGGAAGTCATGTAAAGAAGCTTGTTTCACTCTTGCCATTGCTGGAAGAAACAATTTAATTAACTCTTGGATGAAAAAGATAACTTGATTTACTATTTCTAGTCCTAATGGCCATGACAAGTACAAGGAAAAAGACATTATTTTTTTAACCATTTACTAAAGATTTGGCATACAACAATCAAACAAATACCATAAAGGAGGCAAGCTAAGTTTAATACTCTAATTTTTTTTTATAAGGCCATATTTTATTTTGGATACTTCAAAGCAATGTTTATTACGTTTAACTACAATTTATAAATTTCTATTTTTAAATCTGTCACCTAGTGGGAAATCACCTTTTATTCCAAGAGATAAAATAGTCATCTTTACATAAGAATGAGAGGCTCAATAAAGAGAATGATAGAACGATGGGAAAGTTTCCAAGATTCAAGTTAAAAAAAAAATAACTAAATTTCCAGAATTACCTCATCAACACAAAGACATGATGGGGAAAAAGTAGGAATATTGACTGGATTTTTGTTTTTCATGTTGTTTAGTGAAGTTTGGTTTTTATTATAACTATAGTGCAAATAATGATTATTAGCTTAATGTTCTAGCTAATCTTTTTTCCTACAAATAATTTTGGTTTGTCTGCAAATAATTTTGGATAGACACATATGAAGAATGAAAAATAACTCAATATATAAATATCATTATTCTACCATAAAAAAGAGTCAACAAAAAAGAGAGAGAGAGAGGTACCAAAATAATGCCTATGAACAATGAAAAGAAAAAGTAACTTTGACTCACAAACTCACTTCTTGTTGTTCACCCATGACATATCAAAAACAATCTTCAACAGATATTAGAGGTCAAGAGATAGCAAAGTGGGGATTTGGAGTGAAAACAAGAATTCAAAGGTAGGAAAACCAAAAATCTTGATACTCATTCATCAACCATTTTCTTCATTTAAATTACAAACTAACTTACTCATAGGCAAACCAAATAACAAACTTGGCTCCTAAAAACGAAACTACAAATGATAAATCATAACTAGATTTACAGGCACTTTTCAATGATTTTCAACACAAAAAAAAAAAAAAAACCTAAAAACGAAATTAATGTTTAAAGTTTACCTGAAACTTGGCTCCTCCAATGTGGGCACTTCTGATGGCTGCCGGCCATTGGTCTCCGTGGTCTGAAGGCAGTAGAGCTGGGTAGAGTCGAAGGGAAGAAGGCAGATGAAGGAGAAGAGGGCTTGCTCTGTTTTTTTTTTTTTTAATATATCGTGTGTTTTCCGTTTAACGGAGAAGAAGAGAGGGATGGAAAATAAACCACGAATAAAATAGTAAAATTAACTGCCACATCAGTATTTGCAAAAAAGAATAAGAAGGAAAAAATAAATACATTATAAGAAGGTTATTTTGTTAAAATGAACGACTTTTAGGGTCATCCAACTAAATATCTCGCAAAAAGGGTGTGATTTTGAAGGCGTAACAAAGGAAAAGAAAGAACAAAGAGAGAATAGCCGGCCTCCACAGCAGCAGAGCAGAAAAAAGCAAGCCCGAGAGAGAGAGAGAGAGAGAGAGAGAGAGAGAGAGGTTGGAAATTGGAATGGGGAAGAAGAAGAAGAGAGTGTCGTCGAAGGTCTGGTGCTACTACTGCGACCGCGAGTTCGACGACGAGAAGATTTTGGTTCAACACCAGAAGGCCAAGCACTTCAAATGCCATGTCTGCCACAAGAAGCTCTCCACTGCTGGTGGCATGGCCATTCATGTCCTCCAGGTCCACAAGGAATCCGTCACCAAGTCCGTCTTTCTCTTTCTCTCTCTCTTTCTCTTTTCATTTTGCTTTTCTTGATTTTCCATTTTTATTTCACGAATCTTAAATCTTTTTTTCTGCTGATTCATATGTTTATCTGATCAATTGATTAATTATTTGGTTTGTCGTCTTGATTAATTTTAGGAAATTATAGAACAACTGCTTACTTTACTAATTTCAATTTTTAAGGTTGTTACTTATGGCAAATTTCTCAAGCTAGGGATATATGAAAAATGGGTTTTAGAGTTAAAATTCTTGGAAGGTTACACCGTAAATTTGGGTGTTTTAGGGGTAAATGTATGCTGAGATTGCAATCCGAATAAGCGATCTTTTTGTAGAAAACTGATTGCGGAGGTCATTTATCTGGATGTAGCTTCAAAGGTCTATGTTTTAGAAGGTGAGAAAACGGATGGATTTGAGCCACAAAAATACTAGAGAAGAATTTTATTAAGAGTATTTTGTGGCTATGAGTAGTCATCAAAACAAGATTAGAGATGGAACGGGGGAAAAAGGCAGGGACCTAGGAAATCTTTAGAAAAGATGTGTCAAAACACCGTTTTTGGTATTTTTATAAATTTTCTTTTTTAGAGTATAATGGGGTTCATATTTATGAGGGAGAAAGATAGCATGGAATTAGATTTTGAGGCTTTCCTATAGTTTCAGCTCTTTATTGGCGCTCGGATTTCATAGATAACTAGGTTTTGAGGTTGCGGAAAGTTTTAGTTTATTCCTTGCATACAAAGAACAGATTGTTTTATGCTATTTATCAGGAAAAAAAAAAAAGAAAATTTTAATTTATGCATGGAATGCTTTATGTGTAATCGTCTAAACTTAATTTAATTAATTAATTAATTAATATTTTATTATTATCATCTTTTTGCTGAAAGACTTATCATCACATCTGATTTGATAATGTGCTGATGCTCCATCCTACACTCATCTCAGTCCAGATTTAGTTGAAACTCAGATTTTATGCACTTAATATGTGCAAATAACTTGTTAGAACCTTCTTTGTAATTTTATTTTGCCTTTGGTCCTCTATATCCTTAATTGATACACTACAGTCGTATCCTTCTCAATCTCACTTCTGGTGAGAATGGTCAGGCAAACTCAGTACATTACCAAGTACAAGAGGCTATAGCCAAGCCTGTGAAGGTATCATTACAGGAGGAAGAATAGTTAGCTTCCTCGTACAAATCTTCGATTTTTTTTTCTTCCTAATGTTATCCCATTCTCTCTGGGTTGAGCATTCCTTGGAACTTGTTTCTCATTACCTATCTTTATGTCAAATTGTGTGGAGCTCCCAATGTGGGGCTAAAAGCACGAACTTCTGGGAAAAAGCTCATGAAGTCTTGTTCACGATAGGATGTGCACAGGGAAAAGCACACTGCATTTATTGGTCATTGCTTATCAGAGGCATTTGCATCACTGGATAGCTCCTTTTGTTTATCTCTATGCCTTTTTTTTTTTTTTTTTTGTGGGGTGGGGGAGGTTTTAGAATTTCTTATAGGGAATATTCTATATCTACCTATAGTGGTTTTTTTTATAATTGGCACTTCCTCTTGACAAATAAATGTGTTTTGTTGTGCTTTTCTCTAATTCTGTTATACTAGCCTCTGTTTGTTTTTAGCTTGCGTTCAAATGCAATATAGTTTTCATCTAAATATAAAAATATTGCATTCAAATGTTAATTACATCATATTTTAAATCCAATACAATCAATATTTATTATTTTACTTTTTCTATTATTTTTATTAATCATATCACAAACTCTTTTCCTCTCTCTTTTTTTTTTTTTCTCTCTATTTTTACCCATCACATCACATATTCATTATTTAAATACAATTCAAATACTTTTCATCCAAACACATGTTGCATTCAAATGCCATACAAATACTTTTTCTCCAAATGCAAATTACATTCAGTACATTACATTCAAACACAATGCAAACATAATGCGTTTACCAAATGGAGCCTAAGTGTTAATATTTGTGATGTCTACTTACAATTGTTCATTTGTATGTTATTATTTTCCAGGGTACCTAATGCAAAACCAGGTAGAGAATCAACGGACATCGAAATATATGGAATGCAGGGAATTCCAGCTGACGTCTTGGCTGCACATTACGGAGAAGAAGGTAAATATTCAATTATCAATTTTACAATGAAGTTATTCCATTCTCCTTACTTGGTAAAACTTCATTATAAGTGCTTTTGTACCTTTATTTCTTTCTTGTGAACAAACTCAGCATTGCATTTTCTCTTTGTTTGTGAATAAATAACGATATAAATAAGTTTCAGGTTGTTTTTAATTATACTAGAGCTTGACCTGGTCCCCTTTCTAAATACTAAATATGATGTTACCGATAATTTAAACATGTTAACTTGATGTAAGCCTTGTTCTCCGTTCTTTCTTTTTCCTTTGCCATAGGTGGACTCCTGGTCCTCTTTTCTTCCTTTCTTAGGGGGAAAAAAATAATAATATTAAGGTTTAAATGTTAGCATGTTTCAGCTTGAACTGTGATTTTGTCTAGGTTTTTCTTTAGCATATCAAAATGAACTTTTGTTCTTGTTTAAGTGTAGAAAAAAAGTATAAGAAGCACTTTGATTCTTGTAGAAATGATACGAGCGGAATGGCACTATAGTATGTGTGTGGGTTTGTGTATTGTTAATTTAAAATATGACACTCACACACACACACACACACACACAAAATGATATACATATATACATATATATATATTTATATTACGTATATGTGTCTGTGCATACATAAAGGCAACATAGATTAACTCCCTTCTCATGGTGAATTACATCCTTCAAGGATGGTCATCATGTTATGGGTCAACATTACTGTTTTCATTTTAAATCTCTGGTGGTCTCCTTGTCCCCTGATGTAATCTTTTACATTCATCTTTAATACAAGTTATATTTTTTTTTTAATATTTTAAAAAATAAGTATCGTGTTGTAGTTATATGTTACCTCTACATTTCATTTTTCTTTTTCAATGCTCAGTCAGACTTGTATATGAATTCGTATTACTATTCTTTTTAAATAATAACAAGTGTAGCTAGGACTGTGGCGTATGATGTGATTGGTAGCTGGGTGCAACTTAGTTAGGATGTTGCGCATAACAACATGACTAGGCATTTAGACTTGTGATCATCATTTGGATTGGTATTTGCGATGTTATTTGGTATTATTATGCTAACAGGAGTTTCTTTGCCTTTTTAATTTAATTACCTTTTCAGTTTTTCTGATGTCCTGATTTCTCTCTGATTTATTTCTTTATTCTATTGAAAAAGAGTCCCCTTATTTTGTTTGGTTAGTTGTCTATGGGGTGGGTTTAGTTCTGTGTTTGGGTCTTGGATTTAAGGTGAAGAAGTTTTTAAGCGTTGGCGTTTCTGGTTTAGCTTTCCCATCAGGATTTTTTTTTTCCTTTTCTTGGGGGATAAAGATGCGTTCTATTTACTATCCTTTTGTTTTTCATTATATTTCTCCTTCTTCTAGTTTCCTCTCATTTTAAATTTTGATAGGATCTGGTTGCTTCTCCATTACAATTTGATTTTATATGACGCCAGTGTTAACTCTTAATTAACTTTAATCAAGCTTAGTAAAAGCACTTTCAAGCTTTGATTATGAAGCTTGAAATGCCTCAAGCTCAAGTCAATCTACCCTTGTCACGGTGAGGTTGTGGTTCCTACTTCGGTAGTCCGGCTTGTATTAAAACAAATTTGATTTGGTCAATAGCGTTTTGTTTTTTTTCATTTTACTCTATTTTATTTTTGAAACAAAGCCTGGATTGCACCTGCAACCTCCCTGCTAGCCCCGGTCCACCCCACCCAGAACCCCTAGTGTCATTCAATTGGAAAGTCTTTAGTTTTGGCTAATAACAATTCAACTAAATTCGTTTCCTCTGCATGAATACAAATGGACTATAGCGGTTATTCTTATGTCAAATTCTCTTTGCTGTGTGCATGGAAACTTATTTAACTGACCTGCTCCCACTTCTTTTTGTTTGTTATGGTGGTTGTGTCTGATGTATAGTCTTCAAAGAGACAAAAATATTACATCATTCCAATTATCCTAAATAATGCAAGCGCAAAATTAAATTTTTATTTCATGGGAACTAAAACGTGATAACAAGAAGCTAAATGCCTAAACCTGTTCATGTCATCTTGTTTAACTTTCTTGTACTTTAACACTTTGAAAAGGAAACTTGCAAACGATTTTCCAATGTTTCCTCAAACAGCGGTGATTAATTTGGTTTGTCATCTGGGAAGCATTTGATTTTTTGACGAATCTTACATGTTGTCAGAAGAAGAGTCTGCATCAAAAGTAGCCAAATTGGAAATTCCCTCAACCCCCGTTGGTCCAATGGTGCCTGGATCATTGGGCATTGCGTATCCTCCTCAACCAGCTTTAGGAGTGATGCAACCCATGTAAGTATGGTTTCACAAGTTCTTTTTATTTTATTTTATTTTATTCTTTTTTTTTTTTTTTAATTTTGGTGCTGTTAATGCTGTTCATTTTTTGTAAAATTGATCTGTATTTTAGCATTTTATTTTCTTGGAGTAAGGTACATAATTAGGATAGTCATACTCATACATTCATAAGCGACTTGTTTATATGATTTTTCGTTTTAATTTTGAATATTGTATTTGGTGCCAGTTACAACTCAGCAGTACCAGTGCCTCCTAATGTTTGGCCTGTTCCTCCTCGTCCCCAGCCTTGGTATCCGCAGCCTCCTGCAGTCTCAATTCCACCACCTGCTCCATTGGGTTATGCACAGCAGCCGTTGTTTCCAGTGCAGAGTGTGAGGCCTCCTGTACCATCATCAGCACCACCTGCAGTCCAGCCTACACACACGGCTCCTCCTGGATTGCAAACATCAGCACCTCCTGCTCCTCCATCGCAGCCCTTATTTCCTGTTGGTGTTAACAACAATATACCTGCTCAAACTCCATTTTCTGCTCCAGTGATTTCACCAAGCATCCCTCCAGGCTCAATGGTAGATGGTAAAGCCCCACTAGATGCACATTCAGGTAAGACTTCCCTGATAGCTATTGTACTTCGAGCTTTCTAGATATGACTAGACCCTGCTTTAACCATGCTCAATAGATCAAATTCCATTCCGTGCTTGCTACTGTAGTTATAATAGTTTTTGTAAGATTGTTATAGTCTTGGTAGTAGAAGTCTTGTTCACATAAATAGCAAACGGGGAATTGGAAAATGTGTTAGAAATTTTGTTCTACTTCATAATGTGGATCCATTCAGGTCAGGGCCCATATCCTAGTGTCCTTTCCAGCCCTGCCCAATTTTTTGAGCAAAGCTTGGATTGACCTGATATTGGTTTTGGCCTGGAATATGGTAGGCCTACATTTTATTGTTTCCGTTTGGCACAAAGTGCATTGAAAGGCCTGATAATGAACCAAAAGGCTAACCTGGTCTAAGCTTGAAAAAAAAAAAAATTGTAAGTGGTAAAATAAAATTAGGTAGACTATTAGCAAACAAAAGTTTAATGAAGAGGATTGTTATTCTTTTTTCTTTTTCTAAAAAAAGAAATAAAAGACACAAAAGTGCGGCTTATCAGGCTGGAACCATGATATGAACGCCTTGTCTTTCTGGTTAATAGAAAGCAGTATCGTGATTATTAGGAATTTAATTGAATGATGGAGATAGGTGGGTGTTAGGTTTTGTTGGGTGTTAGGTTTTGTGATTTTAAGATATTGTACAATCAATTGAAAATTTGAAAATTTTCTTCCAAGGCAAATATAAAAGGAAGGGCTTTGTCTTGTGTATTTCATGAAGTTTCATTTTTTCTTATCTTAAAGAAGGAAAGAGAGGGGGGGGTGGGTGTAGGTGTGTGGGGTGGTGGTCTGGTAAGGCGTGGGTGCTTGCTACTTAGCCTGTTGTTACATGCCTTGAATGGTAAGTACTGCTAGATGCTATGAATAGAATAGATCTTGTGCTTCACATTCTCGAATAAAACTTAAAAGATATTTTTCCTTTGAATTTTGATGAAAGAGAAATTTCATTATAAAATAAAAACAATAACAATAAAAGAAAAAATTAATAATAAAATTAAGGACGCAAATTATCCATTGGAACCAAAAACTTTTTTTGGTGAAAGGAATTGAACTAATATGGAAAAGATATTTAAAGTAAATTAATGTATCTTCATAAACTTTGCACGACTTTATAGTATCCAAAATTGCACCAACTCACTTCTTTGCCGCCACGCAACACCACCCCACCCCCCAAAACCAACAACTTTCGCACACACAAAATAGTGAAATAAAATACTGTAACAAAAAATCAAATGTAATATCGAACCTAGAAAGTGAGCACCTTAGTAGTACTCATATCTTTATTCTTTACTCGTATAGGTTTTTTGAGAATTCAAATCATACTTCTGTTGTCCGTAGATAGACTGCTTGTCATCTTGTTCTGTTTCGCTTTCTTATCCTTCTCTTTCTTTGGGTAAAGCTTTGTCCATTTAAGTAATAATAATAATGACTCCTGAACTTGTACATACTAGCTTCTCTATACATAACAATAAATACACATATATAATAGTAGATATGCTATGCATTATGTTTGGTCACTGTATTTTTTAGCATGCCCACAATCCTTATTCCTTGCCCAGTTTCCACTCAGCTGAACAATAATGATTAATTTCTAGGCTCACATCCGCCTCCTTGCACTAACACAGTTACCCATCGGACTTTGGTTACTGTTTGCATGTAAAATACAGCTTATTATTGCGAGTTTTTTTATTTGATTTGCGCTATGAAATTCAATTTTAATTGTTCCATGTGTGATATTAATATAGGCGGGCAATTAATCAATTTACACTCGTACGCCTCTGGTCCAAATACTGGCGGTCCTTCAATTGGACCTCCCCCTGTCATTACAAATAAAGCTCATGCTACCCAGCCAGCTACAAATGAGGTCTATCTGGTTTGGGATGATGAAGCTATGTCAATGGTGAGTCTTTCTATATGTTAAGTAAGATATTCGGCACGAATTTTTGTTTGAATACATCATTCTAACTCATTACCTTGTCTTTTCACGTTATATTTTCAGGAAGAAAGAAGAATGTCCTTAGCAAAGTATCAGGTGCATGATGAAACTAGCCAGGTAAGTTTTACTACCTCATTAATCTTTGGAGTTTCTCTAACCAGAGTGGTAGGCTTTAATGTTTTTTATTTTCAGATTCAGTTGTTTACGCGTTGTTTCCTGTTTATAAAGGTATTTCTGTATGAATTTCTATTTTCCTTTTCTTAAAAAGAGAAATAAAAAAAAAAAGAGAAAGAACACTTGGCATTAATACTTTTTAAATAATCAATCTTTCTGCTACCAACCCTATTGGTTGATCGGCATGCTGTTCAATTTAAAACTGCCATCCTCCTATTTGCACGCAATGCAACCATTCTTGTGGACACGAAAAGATTCAAGTAGGTATTTACGTTACCTTTTCTGTTAGTAACTACATATTTGATGGAATTGCTGTGAGCTACTCAGCATTTTTCAACCTAAGTTCATACTCGGTTTAAAACAGACTATATACTTGCTCTTGTAAAAATTTGGATGTACCTATTGTTATAATTCATTCTCCCTGTTCTCGAGTTTGAACTGTGGGGGGTTTGAGTGGGGCACGATCAAACCCAACGGATATTTGCTCATTTGTAGCAAGGTTACTATTTATTTTATGATCGAACAGTGAATGCAGACTTGGCCCAGGTCAGCTTCTTCCACAAGTTTGGCATATATCTTGTATAGGACCAAGCAATATATATATAATTTTTATCTTGCATGATTGAAAATGCTTGGTGCTTAAAACCCCTCTCTTATTGTTTCCTAATGTGGTTTTATGTTTCAGATGAGCTCAATTGACGCAGCAATTGACAGGAGGATATCAGAAAGCAGACTTGCAGGTCGGATGGCATTTTAGATCGAGGGGCTGCAATTGAGCATGATCTTCATGCAGTTCTCCCAAACTGCAGGACAAGGATTTACTGGAGTTTCATACAATCAAGCCAGTCATGAAGTTGTGTTGTATTCTTTGGAAGAAAATGAATTAGAAGGCGCTAACTTATTTATGATGGGGGAATTCTTATTTTTAATCATTTCTTAAGTCTTTTACATATATGTTTTCTCTTGGTTCTCCTGGCTTCAGTTTTGCTGCTGTTCTTTCGGTTAATTCCATTTAAACCAATGTACTTTATATTCTTCATCTTAGTGTATGTCGTTAACAATAGTGTTTTAGTGCAACTTTCTTATGTTTTTTTCCTGTCACAAATTCAAAGCGCCATAAGCGTCTCATTAACATTCTCTTGCAAAGTAAATACGAAATTTAATTGCGTGATTCATCAAATTTAGCCATACTTGCGTGATTCATCAAATTTAGGTATACTTGTGTGATTAATAATTCATGAATTTTTTTGGAGTTTTTGTTAGTGACAGATTAGCTAACAATTATTTTACCGTACTGCATATGGTTGTTTGATGAACATAAATTTCCTGGAATCTAGTAAAAAGATATAGCGAACGCGGTCTCTAGCCTGGGGGATAAAAAGATCTTGTATGCACTGCTCCTATAGGCAACAGGTCGTGCAAATAAGTACATAAAATTGGGGCCAAAATCAACATATGAGGTAGGGAAAAAAAATGTTAAAATGTCACAATTTACAAGTGTTTTACAAGTGTAGATTGATTTCTATGGTAATTAAAATTTTTACAGAAAATATCATAAATATGATTTTTATTTGGTAAATTAAAAATAGTTTTATTATTTCTCTCTCTTCCATCCCCTTCTTCCCTCTCTCTTTAATGATTGCAGAGATTCATATCCCTCTAATGTTATTCCTGTCGTTATCTTCAGTGATGATCGTAGCTTTCGTCACATTCTTCAACAGCTGGAGCACTATTGTATCAGATCTCAGTGGCAACTCTTACGTATTTCTCTTTTTCTCCACTACGATTGCGGTCACAAGCTCCGACCCCTTGCCATCAATGCTAACTAGAATCTCATCCGAAGCTACTCACCCTCGCTCCATCCTTTCATATATGTCAACTAGATTTTTCATGCAGATTTTAGAGGAAAAAACTATGGAAATAATCCTTCAAATAGACATGTTTATTTAATTTTACTCTCCTTTAATACTTATTTAATTGGAGATTAAAAAATAAATATATTATAACTTGAGCAATGATCCAAAGATGTACATTTTTTAAGGACAATTATACAAATCACCCCATTTATATTTTAGGAACAATTCGTTGATAGTATTTAAATATTAAATAAAACAACAAAAAAATCGATACGCATCGCTAAAAGCCATCATATTGTAATAAGTTTAGTTCAACAACGGTCGTATATTTGTTTTTTCAATCAGATATAATATTTGTGACACCCTTCTACTTTATGTCAGTAATTACACGAAGTTGGCTTCTGGTAATGGTATTAGATTACCTTTTTCTTTGTGAACCAATAACGTGACTAAATATTTGCATTTCTATCCTTCCAAAGTTCAAGTAACAACGCTCAATTCTTCAAAAAAAAAATAAAATAAAATAGTAACACCACTCGACATTGCTGGTGGACTATGTGAACTTTATAAAAATACCGCATCAAAAGCTCCCATCTTTTTTTTTTTTTTTTGTTATTTTTCTACTAAGATATAATGTGGGCCACCGAAGGATCATCGTATGAGAAATGTTTAAATGCGAGAATCAAAATCTCGTGCTAATGAACGGGGAGGTTCGGGAGCAAATTGATTATTAGGGGGTTAAACAGTACTGTGGAATCACGTGCGTGTAAGATAAAACCTTGATGTTTCCTTTTTGAGTAATTGGTACCGTATTGCATTTGCACTTTGGCATGGGCGTTTATGATAAATATGTTTAATAATCCTCCTCTAGGAGACTGGAATTCAAGTTTTTGTGTATGCAATGCTCTGTTAAAGAGAAACTTTGTACGCAGGGAGATGGCGATGGAGCAAAAGGAGATTTACTAAATAAATTTTGTAGGAAATAATTTTTTTACGAGGAGGATAATATGAATGAAAAATGAATGAAGTTGATTAATAAAAGAGATTTGGATAAGAGTACCTGTGATGATTTTGACTAGACAATTAACGTAAAATGCATGAGAGATAAAGTACACTATAGGAAGAGTTGCCTCTTAAAAGTGACGTTTTCACCAACTATGGAGGCAAGTGATTCTGAAAAATATATAATTAAATAAACAAAGCCACAAAGCAAGTAAAAACTCGCTCAACCGCTTTACTTTGTCTTGACACGACTATATTCTATCAATTACTCTACCCAACACGCCCCGTCCTATTGTCATTCTTAGGATTGATTATGTTAGTAATATCATGCTACTGATGATGTTATATTGTGTTAGGAACCTAGCAATCTCGACCTTTTATAGAATTAAATGGAAATACAATAATGGAAAATATGAAGATAACAGTGGGTTTCGAGGACCCCCAACTTCCCAGGGCACTCAACCAAACACTTAACAAAAGACTAGACTCATTCCATCCTCCTTTCCCATTAGCTTTTACCTCTTTTATGCTAACTCTCTCATTCTAACAAACTACCCTCTAACATCAACCAACTTCCCTAGTCTATTAGTAAAGGTTCCTAATATTACCCCCGCCTCAAAGAAACACCTTGAGGTGTCGAGTGATCATTTTCAAATGACGCTACCTACTTCCCATTGCAATGAACCCCAAGCTTAGAATGTCGACTGGAAAGGTGAATTTTGGTTGGCTGAACTCAGTGAAGATGAACCAAGGTGTGCTTGAAGCCACGGAAACAAAAAACACCATCTCGGTAACCATGGATCTTGTAGCAATTATTTCCAAGAGCAATGGGTGTTGGAATGATCAACCTTCATCAGTGAACCCGCAGACATTGCATTTTGATTAAACATACGCAGCCCTGCTGAGTTTCTTCCCAAAACCATGTCTATTTGCTTTTGAGTCAACAAAATCCTTAGCAAAATCAGTAAAATTTTTGGACACAAATTCCACTTCACCATTGTTTGCTAGCCCACCAATTGCGCCTGAAGTAGCCTCAAACCCACTAACTTTGTGAGGCACAGCTCCAAAGACGCTGAAATTGGCCATACCCATGGTGGAATAGCAGAAACCAGCCCCAATGCCGTTGGAATTCCTGCTGAAAAATCCAAAACCCAGCCATAAACTCGCCTGCCATCTTTGATCCAGCCATAAACTCTTTGGAATCACAGAACCCGGCCATTATTTTGCCGGAATAGGAGACAAAATTCCCCGACCAAACCACAATCGTGCTGCAATGTTGAAGCTCAACCCCATCCACGTCAAAATTTGAACCAACCTTGCCGGAAAATGCCAACCCAAATCTATCCTCCGTTGGAATCAGCCTTGACATCGCCGAAATGGCGAGTCCCAAGACCCCAATAGTGATTTGCCGTTCGACACTCAGCGCCGACCAGCGAGTCTGACCAAACGTCACCAGAATCATTTGGGCCACCCCCAAGGCGATCTGATTTGTGAGATTTCGAGTTAGATGTGCCCAGATCCGACTGATGTGCTTCGATTCGTGACCGATCCGCAAACAATAAACCTGACTTGACTCAATCCGCGACTAATCACAAGAGATTTGCGAACTTCGTTACCAGATCTACACGAATTCGTCACGATTTCGCTGGAATCGCGAAGCCCAACCCCATCAGCAATTGAGATCTTGGATTTCATCTTCGATTTGTCAACAATTGATTCAGATCTGCTCGAGGAAACATCAGAATCACGTGATTCAAACCTCAACCCGCTTAAAATCTCATATCTGACTCCAACTTTCTGCGGTCGGAGTTTGCAAATCCCTCAGCCTATCGTGCAAAATAGCTTGCAACTACTGGAGCATGATTCCCTAATATTACTCGGCCGGTACCATCGCCATGTAGTGTAGTGGCTTTGATACCAATTCATGGAACTCAACATTTTATTGAGTTGAATGGAAATACAATAATAAAAAATATGAAGATAATGGTGGGTTTCGAGGACTCCTAAGCTCCCAAAGGCACTCGGCCAAACACTCAACAAAAGGCTAGACTCATTCCATCCTCCTCTCCCGATAGCTCTTACCCCTTTTACGCTAACTCTCTCCTTCCAACAAACCACCAATCACCCTCTAACATCAACTAAGTACCAACTTCGCTAGTCTATTGGTCAAGATTCCTGGCACATTGTGTCGAGACTTAGGGTATTTTTGGTACTTAGGTGTAACTAAACAGTTAGGATATTTTTGAAGTTTTTTTTTTTAATTTTAAATTTAAATTCATGTTCTAGACTGATCCTATTTATATCCTTATAAAACATTTTTTTAATGATAAAGAGTATTATTTTTTTCCCAATAAAACCTACATAGAATCAAAGCCACCATCTTATTATTTTTTGATCTAGTTGAAGAATGTTTGTTTTCAACCAAAGTTTTTTCGCGATTGTTCGTTCAATCAGTACCATCGTCTGTACGATCAGTACCATCGAGCGCCTCTGTCTGTACAGCCTCAATAATTTTGTCCACATATCCTATCTGTACATGTGTCCATACACCGCAAGGTCTTTAACCTAGATTAGTCATGATAGGTGCGAGAAAATATGACTCAGCACCAGGGGAGGTTTTGGTAGGTACCAACCTAAACCCTACTGTATTCTTTAACAATTCTGAAGGATCAAACTTTCTTCATTTAACCATCCATAGGTTAAATGGAAAAAATTATATGGAGTAGGCTCAGTCAATAAAATTGATAATGGATGGCAAGAGAAGACTAGGATACTTAATAAAAGAAGTGCAACAACCAAAGACCGGTGACCTAGCCATGAAAACCTGAAAATCAGAAAACTTTTAGATAATCACATGGTTGATTAATTCGATGGAACCTGCAATTGAAAAACCGTTTATGTATTTACCAACGGCTAAGGATATGTGGGAGGTAGTTTGTGATACTTATTCAGATCTTGAAATCCAAGTTGTAGCAAGCTCGGTAGGGAGACCATGATGTCACTACATATTATAACAAGATGATTACTAGGTGGCAAGAATTGGATCTCTGTTATGATGATGTGTGGGATTGCTCTAATAACAGTGTGTGACTCTTGAACAGAGAAGTGAATGACAGAATGTTTGTGTTTTTTACTGGACTCAACAAGGAGTTAGACGAGGTGAGATGTCGTATACTTGAGAGAAAACCACTACCTTCAATCCATGAGATTTTCTTAGAAGTTTGGAGAGAAGCGGGGCAAAGACGAATCATGCTTGATGGCACTTTACCGAAGGATGCCCTTGAGCCAGAAACCTCTACCCTCAAAAGGGTACATCAAAGAAGAAAAAAAAGGACAACAAGCAATCTGATAGGCCATGGTGTGATCACTGCAAATGCCTATGGCACACATGCAAAACCTATTAGAAAATCTATGGTAAATCAAAAAACTGGAAGAAGAAGTCAGGGGGTGAAGGTTGTACCTTTCAAGCTGGAGGTTCTAATCAAGACCAATTGTCTTCTTCAGGTGCTTTTCCTTTCACAAAGGAGCAAATAGACCAACTGTACAAAATCCTTGAGTCTTCTCACTCAAATCTTGAGTGTTTTGTAGCACAAAAAATGTAAGTATCTTAATACAACCCTTGTCAGTGTTAACTCAAATTGGCCATAGATCATTGATTTAGGAACGACTGATCATACGACTGATTTGTCAAAGATTTTTTCTTCCTATAGTCTTTGTGCAGGAAATCAGAAAATTAATATAGCAAATGGCTCTCTTTCGGCTATTGCAGGAAAATGGTCTATTGTTGTCTCATCATTGCTTATTTTTTACAATGTTCTTCATGTCCCAAGCTTGCCATGTAATTTGTTGTCAGTTAGTAACTTAACACAAGACCTAAATAGTCAAGCTAATTTCTTTCCATCCCATTATGAGTTTTTGGATTTAAACTCGGAGAAGATGATTGGCAGTGCTAGATAGAGTGGAAGAGCGTACTTACTTTGAATCTATTACTATTTCTAGCGATAATGACATTATGTTATGGCATTTTTTATTAGGCCATCCGAGTTTTATATATTTGAAATGTTTGATTCAAAGTAGTTTATAAAAAAAAAAATCCATCTTTATTTCAAAGTGAAGTGTGTGAATTAGCAAAACATCGTCGTTCTTCCTTTTCCATACATCCATATAAACCCTCAAAACCTTACATAGTGATGTTTAAGTTCCTAATAGAATAAGTACTCCATGTAGCAAAAGATGATTTGTCATCTTACTGATGATCATACTAGGCATTGTTGGGTATATTTATTGAAGGAAAAATCTGATGTAGAATATGTCTTTATTATTTTTCACAAGATGATCCAAACTCAATATCAAACAAATATTCAGATTTTTAGAAGTGATAATAAGAAAGAGTATTTTAACATGGTCCCGGGTAATTTTTTCCTTGAAAATGGTATCATTCATCAGAGTTTTTGTAATGATACACCCCAGCAGAATGAAATCACTGAAAGAAAAAATAAACATCTTTTAGAAGTTGCTAGATCATTGCTATTTTCAACTAAAGCTCCTAAGTATATATGGGGTGAGACAACATTAACTGCAGCCTATCTAATCAATAGGATGCCATCTAAAGTTTTGAAATTTCAAACCTCTTTCCTTGATTTCAAAAACTATTTTCTATCCGCACGGATTTCAAAAAAAATAGCCCTTGAAAATTTTTGATTGCATAGCGTTTGCTCATAATCACAACCATTATAAAGGAAAACTAGAACCAAGGGTAACTAAATCTATTTTTGTTGGGTATTACCCAACTCAAAAAGTTATAAGTGTTTTGATCCAATTTCAAAAAAAATGTTTGTGACTATCGATGTAACATTTTTTGAAAAACAATTTTACTTTAGTACTCATCTTCAGGGGGAGAAGAACGGTGAAGATAATTCGCTGTTTTTTTATGTTGGTAATGATAACAACATTGTCTTATAGATACTACATGACCTAGGCTCAGATAGTGGCATCAAAGTCTAATAATGGTTGATATTCTTGAAGGTACTAGGCCTACATTGGGGAATAATATTTCAAACACAGAAAATACGAAACAACCACCTACAATGCCACAATCTGATCAAAGTCACAAAGAAATATGGAGTATGCCAAAAATTGAAAAGGGATTGTCTTCTCAAGGAAGAACCGGACTCGAGGAGAAGAAGTCTTAGCTCTGCAGCATGGCCATGATTTTGAACTGGGATCAAGATAATAATCAAAGCCTATGTCAAGTAACTTGTCCTTTCATTCAAACATTCAATCTAAGTCTTTAAACGATGATTTCCCAATTGCATGTAGAAAAGGTGTCAAGTCTTGCACTAAGCATCCCATGTCTAGGTTTGTTTCTTATGATCATCTGTCTTCGCCTGTTGTTGCTTTTACTTCACAATTGTCCAGTGTAGAAATTCCTAAGAATGTACAGGAGGCTCAAAAGATTACAAAGTGGAAGGAAGCAATGCTTAAAGAGATGAGTGCTCAACAACACTTGGAATGTGGTAACCTTACCAAATGGGAAGACAACTGTTTGCTGTAAGTGAGTTTTCATAATAAAATACAACTCACATGGCTCTAATGAAAAACACAAAGCTAGGTTGGTGGCAAAAGGCTTTACTCAAATTTATAGCATTGATTACTCAGAGACCTTTGCACCGATTGCCAAGTTAAACACTATAAGGGTGCTTTTATCGATTGCAGCTAATTTGGATTGGCCCTTTCAGCAGCTTGATGTGAAAAATGCTTTCCTTAATAGTGATTTAGAGGAAGAGGTGTACATGGATTTTCCTCCTGGCTTCGAGTATAAATTTGGCTCTAAGGTGTGTAAACTAAATAAGTCCTTATATGAATCTCAAGCAATCTCCTAGAGTGTAGTTTGGTTTGAAAAGTTCACGTGTTTGGTAAAAAAACAGGGATGCACTCAGGAACAAACTGACCATATAATGTTCATGAAATTTTCTCCTAGTGGGAAAGTTGTAGTTTTGATTATCTATATTGATAACATCATTCTTACAGGTGATGACATAGTAAAGATGGATAGATTAAAGAAAAGTTTGGCCTTGGAGTTTGAGATCAAGGGCTTGGGATCTCTAAGATAATTTCCTAGAATAAAGGTTGCATGTTCAAAGAATGGGATTGTTGTATCTCAGCGCAAATACATAATAGGTCTTCTAAAAGAATTGGAATGAGTTGTTGTAGACCTGCAAAGACTCCTATGGATCCTAATGCGAAACTTTGGGAAAAAGGAGGAGTCCCAGTAAATATTGGAAGATATCAAAGGTTAGTTGATAAGCTAATCTACTTATCTCATACTCGACTAGATATTACTTTTTCAGTTAGTGTGATAAGTCAGTTTATGCATACTTCACATGAGGAATACCTTGAAGCAGTATACTGGATTCTAAAGAATTTAAAGGTTACTCCAGGGAAAGGTTTATTTTTTAAGAAGAATGATCAGCGAAGTATTGAGGTGTTCATAGACGCGAATTGGGTTGGTTCTATCATAGATAGGAGGTCCACCTCAAGGCACAATACCTTTGTGTGGGGTAACCTAGTAATCTGGAATAGTAGAAAACGAAGCATTATTGCTAGAAATAACGCAGAGGTTGAATTTAGAGCAATGGTGTAGGGGATATGTGAGATACTATGATTAAGTCGAGTTTTAGAAGAACTGAAGAGGATAATAGAATGTCCTATGAAGCTGCACTATGATAACAAGTCAATAATAAATATTACTCATAATCCAGTTCAGCATGATAGGACCAAGCATATAAAGATTGATCATCATAAAGGATAAGCTTGAAGCTGGGATAATTTTCTTGCCTTTTGTACCAATAACTTAGCAGATTGCAGACATATTGACCAAAGGACATCCAAAACCTAACTACGAGTATCTAATCAGCAAGTTGAGTGTGGATAAAGTTTGTCTAATGTAATTAGGGTCTGTTTTAAGTATTTAAGTTTTATAGTAATTTCTTAAGTCAAAGGAATATGCTGAGTGTTATTCTATTTTAAGGAATATGCTGAGAATTGTTCCCTTTTTATTCTTTTCATATTTGGTTTTTTGTTTCCTGCTTTGAGTGTTTTTCTAGCCTATTTAATGGCTGGTTATAATCGTTTAATATGCATCAACGGAATAAATTATTTTCAACAGTGTTTTTTCCTTTCTGTTTTTTTTCCTCATATACGTTCACGGTATCAGAGCCACCGAGTTGAAGAAGACAATGTATAGAAAGGGTTTGGCTGGAGCAAGCTGTGATAACCGAGAAATTTCATCGTTCTCGGAAGACATGTACATTGTACGTATACAATGATTTTTATATTTAAAATGTAAAATATATGATTTAATATGGTTTAGAACGCAATAAAATGTTCTAACAATATTAAAGGAAAAGAATTCGATGATAGGAAATTTTACCGAACCGAAATGAGACGAACGATGCCAAGTCGGTTACAAGAATTTACTAAAAGATGAAAAACTTATGGCATGGAATTTTGGCCAAACGGAAGTAAATTAAGGTAAACTGATTGCACGGATGGCCTAAAAAACCCGTCGATGCGATTTTGGTGAAATTCGTTCCGTTTGACTTTTGGTTAACTTTGATCGAGAATTAATAAGTGACGTCATCCATAATTTCACTTAATAAGGTAATAAATGAAAGAAAATTTTTGTAGAAAGAAATATGTGATCCAAAGGCTAGGGTTTAAAGTGGCTTTGATCCAATTGCCAAGATCATGCCAAAATAGCGTGGAAAATTTGGGAAAAAAATGGGCGAAAGTGAGTCGGTTAAGAGATGAAATCAAAAAATAAATTTTTATCCCTGCAAAACAACCCCTAAACTATGCTAAAATCACCTAAAAAGTTGCTAAAATGCCCCAAAAAGTTGTAAGTTGATCCCTCCCTTTTTGGCGTCCATTTAAGGTCAGTTTCAAGTTCATGAAACCAGAAAAAAATTTGTTCCGGCTGCCAAGTTTTTTGCCGTTAGCCTCCACCCATCTCCAAGCTAAATTTCTTTAAAAATTTCCCTCCAAACTTGTCCAAAACTCACCCCAAGCACAAGTTGAGCAACATAAGTGAGGTGAGCTTCCATTTTTGCAAGCTTTTTCTTACTTTTTTTATGTTGAAAAACCATGGCTGCATGTAGTGTTGGTGTGACGGATTTTAAGCCTTAGTTTTGTTAGATTTTGCCTTAAAAAGTGATGTTAGTATGTGAGAGAAGCAAGGAAAGGTTTAGAGCTGAAAAACACAAAATTTATGCATGTTTTCTCAATGGCAAACCGTGAAGAAGATGTGGTGAATTTCAAGTTTTGTTTTGTTGGTTTTTGCTTTAAAAAGGGATATTGGCATGTGATTGATCCAAGGAATGATTAGAGATTGAAAAACAAAAAGTTGGTATTGTTTTTCAAGTAAATCCATGGCCATTGAGTGGGGGTGTTCAATGAAAATTTTAACATGTTTTGAGTAGTTTGTTGATCCAAGAAGATTAGTGTTGATATGTGATTGATAGGAAGAAATTAGAAGGAAAAAAAATTCAATTTTTATGCTTGAAAACCAAACAAAAACCGGGGCTATGTTAGGTAATGAATTGAGAATTTTGTGAGGAAAATGTGAGTGTGGAATGTAGATAAAAACCGAGTGTGAGAATAGTAAAAAACGAACCGAAATATCGTTAGAAACAACTCGGTTTATAAGGAAATTTTTACGTAAAAAGTTTGTGTTTTTATGTAAAAATTAGGCCTCTGATTTAGTATGAGATAGGTACCAAGGTTTTGAGGTGTTACTTAAACGCCGGGAACCTAAAAATTAAGTTGAAATTTTTATAACGACCCGAAGGGTATTTTAGAAAACGAGAGGTAAAACAGGGTTGGGGTTTGAAAACCCGAGCCCCCTCGCTGACCTAGGCCGGGAAAGGATAACGGACGTTTTCAATATTAGTGAAACGTCCATTCGAAACCCTGAAACGCAAGAAAAAGTGGATTAATGACCGAGAGTCGGAATAGTATCACCCGAGGGTCAGTGAATAGTAAACCGAGAATTTCAATAGTTAATGTTGTAAAAACTTGATAAAGCCTAAGAAAAATTATTTTGTGATTTTTGGGTTTAAAAAATCCTGTTAAAACATTAAAATGAAAATATTACGGCCCAAAGACCCGTCAGGGGAAAAATGGACATTTTGACCAAAAATTTCAAAAATGCTAGAAAAGGACCGTTAGGGCCTTAAAATGGCTTGATTAAAATTCTAAAGGCCAGAATTAAGCTTTAAGTTAAAGAAATGAAGAAAAATCCCCTTAGAACAAAATGATCATTTTGTCAAAAGTTTGAAAAAAGGGACATTAAGGCCTAGAATGGCATTCAAAGGCCTTAATTAAGGTTTTAATGGCCAAAATCAACGTTTAAGTATAAGAAAAGTGGACAAAGTCCACTAAGGACAAAATGATCATTTTGTCAAAAGATAAGAACAAAATGGTCATTTTTCCAAAAGTTGACAGAAAAGTCAAAAATGAAATGTTAGACCCCTAAGTGCATTGTTGGGGACCCACACTTCAAATTTTTTCGTTTTTACAACGTTTTAAGTATGAAATGAACTTTGGAAATAACCATCAATTATTTCGGTTATAGGGATCCAACCTAAATGCGACGAAAAAACGTCAGTTGACCACAGGAAGAAAACGCTAGTAAGATACCTGTAAGTTCAGACATTCTATTGTCTGCAACAGAAATTTACTTAACATGTCTAATGCTAATTGTGATATGTAAAGTATATATATAGGTGCTATATACATAATAGTGTGTTAAATAAAATACACACAATAAAAGAAAAAAAATGTAAAATATTCCAGACTAAGGGAAATGATGATGTCACCTGGTCAGAACCAGCGTACTGGCCTCCCGTAAAGTGGAGGTTATTCATGCTATGTTATGTTAATATTATGTAGACTGTTGAGGATTGGCCAGTGGGTCGCTCTCTAGAGTTCCTCTCAGTCATGCACGCACTACGATACGACCAACATGGGGCCCAAAACCCAAATGTAATGCAAAATAATAACCTAAGATTTAAACGTTACCCATAATTGAGCATAATGTGTACTAACATTAGATTTAATGCTCTAAGTTATGGTTACGATCTATGTTATTAGTCTTTATGTTTGAATTTACTAAGCTTGTAGCTTACAAGTTTATTCATATTGCAGATAAGCAACCTATACGACAGTAAAATGTGGCGGCCTGCCCATCATGGAGGCTAACAGTACTAGCATAGTTGAGCTTTGAAGCTAACTATGATAGATTGTCACCTCATTGGGTCGTCGGCAACTTATTTGTAACTTGTTTTCGTTGTTTACCGTTCATATTTTAAACTTTGATTTTATGGTGAAAACTGGGGATTTAAAAAAAAAAACGATCTTGAAACGGTAAAGTCTTAAAACATTATAAAACCTGTACTGAAATATATATCATACTTTGTCGTGCTTAATTTACATCATGTTACAACATTTCAAAATAGCTTTCAGAGTCGCTCAGCGGAAAACATTAGCAGGACCATTCCCCTCGCCCAGCCCTGTTGGCAGATGCAGATCCTGCTCCTCATCCATCCATTATCTACTGGTGTATAGGCTTTTTACCTGCAAAATAGCTTTCAGAATCGCTCAGCGGAAAACACCAGCAGGATCATTCCCCTTGCCCAGCCCTGTTGGCAGATGCAGATCCTGCTCCTCATCCATCCATTAGGTTCTGGTTTTGAGCCCCATTGGTCGTACCCTAATGCGTGCATAATTGAGAAGGACTTTGGGGAGCGACCCACTGGCCAATCTTCTACAGTTTACATGACATGAACTTGATAAAACATAACATAACATGAAAAACCTCTACCTGTGTGGGAGGCCGGTATGCCAATATTGGTTTCGTTATCGACTTTCATGTGGTTCCTAACCGGTGGTATTATAGCTGCCTCCTGGGTCTGGAACTCTTTACATTACGTTTTTTATTTGTGGTTATTTTATTTTCCACGTTAGTATGCATACAACACCTTGATACTTATTTACATGTCATACATAGCATATCAACATATTACGTAAATTCATGTTGCAGACAAGTAAATGTCTGAACTTGCAAATATTTTGCTAGCGTTTCCTTGCCAAGAATAACCAGCATCCTTTTATCGCCTTTTTGTTGGATCCCTATAACCGAAATAAATCACGGTAATTTTTACTATTCATTTCATATTTAAAATATTATGAAAATATAAAATTTTTGATTCTAGATCCCTAATTATTCATTTAGGGGTTTAATTTTCATTTTTTTATTTATTACACAGCCTGGTATACGGCCGTGTCCATGGCCATGTATCTCTCGGATTTGTGAGTTATTTCACTACACGCCCGTGTTTTCCTAGTACACGCCTGTGTACTCTTGAAAATTTTGAATTTTATCACTAAAACCTTAATTAAGGCCTTAGGATACCATTCCGGGTCTTAATATCACTTTTCCTAACTTTTTGATAAAATGACCATTTTGCCCCTAACTTTTGACAAAATGACCATTTCGTCCTCAGTGGGATTTTTGCCCCCGTTTTTCCGACTTACAGCTTTATTATGGCATTTAGAAATTTAATTAAATCATTCTAAAGCTTTTACGGTCTTTTTCTAATAATTCAGAAAATTTTGGTCAAAATGACCATTTTGCCATTGACAGGACCTTAAATCGTAAAATTTCCATTTAGAGTTCTAATTGGGTTTTCTATTCCCAAAAATCATAAACTAATTTTTCTTAGGCCTTACCAAGCTTTTACAACATTTTTTACTGAAACGCTCGGGTTACTGTTCACCCGACTCTCGGGTGGTACTATTCTGACTCTTGGGGTCGTTTCTCGTTTTTCTAACCTCTCGGGACCTCAAATAGACATTTCACTATTTTTGAAATCGTCTATTGCCCTTCCTCGAGTCTAGGCCTTCGAGGGGCTCAGGTTTTCCAATCCTGACCCTAATTTATCCCTTATTTCCCAAAATGCCCTTCGGGTGCCCTAAAATTTTAGCATCGTTTCTGCTTAATTTTTAGGTTCCTGGCGTTTAGGAAACGCCTCGAAACCATCTAACATATTCTATCCTGCCACGTACTATACCACAAACCTAATTTTACATAAAAGTTACAAATTTTTTATGTAAAATTTCCCATTAAAACCTAATCATTTCTAACGGGATTTCAACCCGTTCTTTCTCGTTTTTAGGCTCGGTGTAATTCACAACTTACTCGTTGTTTCATTCCATAACATATCACACCAATGTAACCTTTTCACCCTTAACCTACATACAGTTTTCTTAAGGAAACCTTAAACAAAATTTTTGTTTCAAGGTTTCATTTTTCATTTCTCATTTTCCATATCAATAAATATCCATTACAACACAAAACTTAACCTAACTCCTTACAAAATTTCATGCATCATACCCTGGGAATGCCACGGATTTTCCTTAAGAAATCAAGTACAAATTTTTTTTTTCATTTCCATTTTCATTTCTTAATTCCTTACACACTAACACTACATTTTAGAACCAGGAATTAAATAACACAACTCAAATTTCATGTATCTTCCCCCGTTTCCACATGGTTTTTCAATAAGAAACCATGCAAAATTTTGTGTTTTTTCACACTTCCATTTAATGCCTTGCTTTTATCACATCATCACATGATTTTCAATACCAAAACCAACCAAAATCTGCACTTAAAAATCAACACAAAACAGGTTGGTATCCCACGGATTTTTGGTGAGAAACCAACATGAAAATTTCTAGTTTTTGAACTCTAGTTCATGGCTTTATTTCATCACTTGCTAACATTGTTTTTCCAAGAAAAAATCAACAAAACAACCATCAAAATTTCACCCTTCCAAGCCATCACAATCCATGGATTTTCAACAAGAAGAAGAAGAAATGAAAAGCTTGTAAAAGTGAAGTTTTACCTTACTTGTTGATCAGTTGTTGCTAGGGATGATTTCTACACAATTTTAGCGGGAAATTTTTGAAGAAATGAACTTGGCAATGGTGGGAAGGCTCACGGCTGAAAGGGAATGGCTATAACAAAAATTTTTTTTTTTTGGTTTTTGGAACCAAAAACTGTGTATATATCAACCTAAAAAGGAGCGACCAATTTGCGAAAGGTCTTGGACAATTTAGCAATAATTCAAGGGCTTTTTAACAACTTTTTAAGGACTAGTTTGCAAGGAATGAAACTTGGCTGATTTTTTCTTCTTTTGATTTTCCCATGAAAATTTGCAACCTAGAAGCCTTAGAAATTTCTTGAAATTGTTCTAAGCTTTCCTTGACTTTTTTGTGTTGACTTTATATCCTAGCCGTTGGATCAAAATGACTTTAAACCCTAGCCCTTGGGTCTTGATATAATCTTACATCCTTTAAATGTTTCACACCCTATCATTGACTCTACATATTTATTTCGGTCAAACTTTTGACCAAAAGTCAAACCGAACGATTTCGCACCGAAATCGTGTAGACGAGTTTCTGAGGCTATCCGTGTGATCAGTTTTCCTTAATTCACTCCGGTTTGACTAAAAGTCCATGCCGTAAATATTTCATCTTTTAGTGACTTACGGTATACTTCTAGTTTTTTTGAAATCGAAAAAGGCATCATTTGTCCGATTTCGACTCAGTAAAATTTTTCATTCCCAAACACACACTCTTTGGCATAGTTAGAACATTTCTTTGTGTTCTAAATAGTAGTAAATCATATATTTTACAATTATTCACATAAAAATCATTGTATACATTCATTGTACATATTTTCTGAGAGTAGTACAATTTCTTGTTAGGAAAGGCCCTAAGTATTAGAGACATTTTGTGTTAGGAAATGCCCTAAGTATTAGAGACATTTTTGATGTATTCATTTTGAACTGGATAATAAAATTATATATAGAGGTTATTCATTACATTGCTATCTGTCCTCGTCTTATTTACATGTTAAAGTAAATGTAAGCAAATATGGCTCACTGACTGCTTGTGTTAAAACTGTTAGAACGTTGCATGCAATGGACTTTTGTATGCGAGAAGACAATGTTCTAAAGTTAGCAGTCTAAACTATGGTCTGTAGTCTATGGGGTTAGACCGAGCATCTAACTCATGTTAAGACTATTATGTTGTCTAAAGCCTTGGAGGGGACGGTCTGTCTTGACTGTCTGGAGCTGGACTCCCAAGTAGAGACATGGATATGTTGCTTGGTGGTGACATATTAGACCGGGACTAAAGTGTGGTTGATCTACGTAGTCCGCTATGAGTGGATCAATCTGCTTTTGACGTTCATTGTGCAATAACCTTAATCCTGAGTAAATGAACTACTTCATGTATATGACTTGTGTACTTTGATGTTCCAATGGCTAAAGCGTCTCAGAGGTAGTAAGCTTATAGACCGGTTCATTGGGTGCATGACTTGTATACGATGAAGGGTTTGTTTGCAGATAACGGAATCATAGCTCTGAGGAGTTAAAGGTATCCTCTTAAAGGCATTATACTGAATGTGAAAATGGACAAGGCCTTGGGTCGTCTGCTGGGCGGATGACTTCTTATTCACATATGGTGAATAATCATTTTCTTGATTCGGTAGTATAATGGAACTTTAAGATAGCCTGATCAGTAGGATTAAACGGACTTTGACCTAAGGCTGATCATGGATATCATATGAGGGTTTTGCATATATGACAAGGTCATTGGATGGTAGCTCGTCACAGGCTTACGTAATACGGTATATAATTGGGAGTTCAGTTTCAGGTTTATAGTGGTGTGACTCTGAAATTAGTGATCATATGATTGAGTTGTTCGGTACAGAATGATGATCATATGGAATCACGGGAGCCCGATTATATATGTCCAATCAGTCCCTCTACTAGCTCCACATAATTCCTTAACGTTTGGCAAATTGATTTGTGTATGCTATTGGCTAGTTTATTATGCATGGATGGTGATGACACAGGATTAGGATGGTAGACAAGATTCTCTCCGGTTGGATTCAGATTTTGTTTTGGATAATAGAGTACACAATTATTCGAACTCCAAATAAAGTTGCCATGATTTTATTTGAGATTGGATTGGAGTTGTAGAAAATTATCCATGAGAACAAGAATATGAAACACAACCGTTTTTGTGGAATTTGAAATTTGAATTTTGAAATTTGAAATTTGAATTTTGAAATTTGAATTTTGAATTTGAAATTTGAATTTGAAATTTGAATTTGAAATTCGAATTTGAAATTTGAAATTTGAATTTGAAATTTGAAATTCAAATTTTGAATCACAGTCTAAGTGGGATTCGAATTTGTTGTGGAAAATCCACAAGGTTTGAAATTCGAATTTGAGTTGGATTTGGAGAGGATAATCTTGTTAGAATCCTACTTGAATTTTGAATCCAAATCCCAACAAAAGTGGGCGAATTTTTGGAGGATAATCCTCAATGGAAAATTTAGTTTTTTGTGGACAAGATTCAAGGGAAAATTCAAGTTTCAATCCTAGTTGAATTTGGATTCTCTCCTTCCCTAAAAGTGGCCGAAATTTTGGAGCCTTAATCCTAGGAAATTCGGTTATTTTTGGATAAGGTTGAGATGAGATTTAGCTTGAAAAATCCTAGTGGAATTTTGATTCTTCCTTATCCTAAAAGTGGCCGAAAATTTGGAGAAGATTTTCTCCTAAAGATTTCAGATTTTTTGGTTGAAAAAGGGAGATAAAATTCTAGTTAAAATCTTGTTTAGATTTGGATTGGATTTGTCCTAGGAAAACCGAATTTAATTGTGGAGATTGTCCCTTGGAAAATTCGGATTTTTTGGTTTGGATAAGGGAGAAAATCTTTTCCTAGTCCAATTCGAATTCAGAGAATCACCTCATGCAGGTCTATAAATAGAGGTCCTGCCACTCCAGTTCTCTCAGACCACAGACTCTCAGGTGAGCAGGCTTATTGTTGCACAGCTCATCGTGACAATAAAGTTCTTTAGAGATCTGGGTGGTCGGAAGAAGACTAGCAGTGCTAGCATACCGATCGAGGTTCAGAGTGCCCACACACTCAGCCATTCGGGAATTGGAGAATAGTAGAGAAGGCTAGTTGGTTGAAGCCTCCGGTCACTCTCCTCCTGTTCATTGGCGTCCTTGAGGTATGAGTTTTAATTGTTGTTGATTTATTGTATATGGCATCATGAGATATTTAACGATCTAAAAATTTTTATTGCTCCGCTGCGCCACTCTGATACGTTTTTACCGATTTATTTTCCTACATTTTGATGTATTCATTTTGAACTGGATAATAAAATTATACATAGAGGTTATTCATTACATTGCTATCTGTCCTCGTCTTATTTACATGTTAAAGTAAATGTAAGCAAATATGGCTCACTGACTGCTTGTGTTAAAACTGTTAGAACGTTGCATGCAATGGACTTTTGTATGCGAGAAGACAATGTTCTAAAGTTAGCGGTCTAAACTATGGTCTGTAGTCTATGGGGTTAGACCGAGCATCTAACTCGTGTTAAGACTATTATGTTATCTAAAGCCTTGGAGGGGTCGGTTTGTCTTGACTGTCTGGAGCTGGACTCCCAAGTAGAGACATAGATATGTTACTTGGTGGTGACATATTAGACCGGGACTAAAGCGTGATTGATCTACGTAGTCCGCTATGAGTGGATCAATCTACTTTTGACGTTCATTGTGCAATAACCTTAATCCTGAGTAAATGAACTACTTCATGTATATGACTTGTATACTTTGATGTTCCAATGGCTAAAGCGTCTCAGAGGTAGTAAGCTTATAGACCAGTTCGTTGGGTGCATGACTTGTATATGATGAAGGGTTTGTTTGCAGATATCGGAATCATAGCTCTAAGGAGTTAAAGGTATCCTCTTAAAGGCATTATACTGAATGTGAAAATGGACAAGGCCTTGGGTCGTCTGCTGGGCGGATGACTTCTTATTCACACATGGTGAATAATCATTTTCTTAATTCAGTAGTATAATGGAACTTTAAGATAGCCTGATCAGTAGGATTAAACGGACTTTGACCTAAGGCTGATCATGGATATCATGAGGGTTTTGCATATATGACAAGGTCATTGGATAATAGCTCGTCACAGGCTTACGTAATACGGTATATAATTGGGAGTTCAGTTTCAGGTTTATAGTGGTATGACTCTGAAATTAGTGATCATATGATTGAGTTGTTCGGTACAGAATGATGATCATATGGAATCACGGGAGCCCGATTATATATGTCCAATCAGTCCCTCTACTAGCTCCACATAATTGCTTAACGTTTGGCAAATTGATTTGTGTATGCTATTGGCTGGTTTATTATGCATGGATGGTGATGACACAGGATTAGGATGGTGGACAAGATTCTCTCCGGTTGGATTCAGATTTTGTTTTAGATAATAGAGTACACAATTATTCGAACTCCAAATAAAGTTGCCATGATTTTATTTGAGATTGGATTGGAGTTGTAGAAAATTATCCATGAGAACAAGAATTTGAAACACAACAGTTTTGTGGAATTTGAAATTTGAATTTTGAAATTTGAAATTTGAATTTTGAAATTTGAAATTTGAAATTTGAATTTGAAATTTGAATTTGAAATTTCAATTTGAAATTCGAATTTGAAATTTGAATTTGAAACTTAAATTTGAAATTTGAAATTTGAAATTTGAAATTCGAATTTGAAATTCGAATTTGAGATTTGAAATTCAAATTTTGAATCACAGTCCAAGTAGGATTCGAATTTGTTGTGGAAAATCCACAAGGTTTGAAATTCGAATTTGAGTTGGATTTGGAGAGGATAATCTTGTTAGAATCCTACTTGAATTTTGAATCCAAATCCCAACAAACTATGGATGAAATTTTGAGGATAATCCTCAATGGAATTTCAGTTTTTGTGGATAAGATTCAAGGGAAAAATTCAAGTTTCAATTCCAGTTGAATTTGGATTCTCTCCTCCATGAAGAATGGCCAAAATTTTGGAGATAATCTCCTAGGAAAATTCGGTTATTTTGGATAAGGTTGAGATAAGATTCAAGCTTGAAAATCCTAGTGGAATTTTTGATTCTCCCTTATCCATAATGGCCGAATTTGTGGAGAAGATTTTCTCCTAGGAAATTTCGGATTTTTGGTTGAAAAAGGGAGATAAAATTCTAGTTAAAATCTTGTTTAGATTTGGACTGGATTTATCCTAAGAAAACTGAATTTTATTGTTGGATTTTCCCGTGGAAAAATTCGTATTTTTTGGTTATGGATAAGGGAGAATATCTTTTCCTAGTCCAATTCGAATTCAGAGAATCACCTCATGCAGGTCTATAAATAGAGGTCCTACCACTCCAGTTCTCTCAGACCACAGACTCTCAGGTGAGCAGGCTTATTGTTGCACAGCTCATCGTGACAATAAAGTTCTTTAGAGATCTGGGTGGTCAGAAGAAGACTAGCAGTGCTAGCATACCGATCGAGGTTCAGAATGCCCACACACTCAGCCATTCGGGAATTGGAGAATAGTAGACAAGGCTAGTTGGTTGAAGCCTCCGGTCATTCTCCTCCTGCAGATTGACGTCCTTGAGGTATGTGTTTTAATTGTTGTTGGTTTATTGTATATGGCATCATGAGATATTTAACGATCTAAAAATTTTTATTGTTCCGCTGCGCCACTCTGATACGTTTTTACCGATTTATTTTCCTACAATTGGTATCAGAGCCATCTCATTACTATGCCATGTACATAAATTAGACAATTACTTAGTCTTTTTATTTATGTATGGATTTGATATTTAGAGAGTGGCATTCTAGGGTTCCTTTATGTTGTTATCATGGATTATGTATAAAGTATGTGGTTATTTTAATTTTTTGAATTATTATAAGCATGCTTGTTTATACCGGTTATGGTTCCTTAGAATTTAGAAAAATTGTATCTAGGAATTTTTATGTAACCATGGGAGCAGTTTATTAACACTGTAATTTTCCCATGGATTTTAATTTTTGTCTCTTAGAATTTTTATGGTTAGAATTTTTGTACATCGGAAACGGTTTAGGAAATTTTATGTAATTATTCTTGGAGGAGATTGAAGATTGAAGACCGTAATTTATTTTTTTTCCAAAAGTTAAATTTGATTTAAAGGTTGAAATTTTGATTGTGTGGAAAATTTCAATTTAATTGGATTCAAATTAATTTTTAGAGATCCTAATAGGTAAATTGGAATATGGCACGAAAATCGAGACACGACCCCTCGGGATAGGCCGACGGGCCTTGGTGGGGCTGCAGTCCCTGCCCTCGGGTAGGAAAAGGCTGCGGCAGCCCCTGTGCAAGCCAACACCACCCACGGCCGCAGGCTTGGCCTGCAGCCAAGGGTGGCCGTTGCTTGCCCAAGGCTGGCCGCGGCCTGGGCGTGCAGCCTCTGGCTGCAGGCGCTGCATGCAGCCTGCCGGCTGCTGCGCCCAGCCTGGGCATGCAGCCTGGCGCTGCAGGCTTGGCCTGTAGCCCAGCAAGGCTGCACATAAGGGGTAGCCGTGGGCTGCCAACCCCTTTGGGGCTGGTGGCTGCCCACGGCGGCTGCCGCCTTCGGGGGCGGCGGTGCGATGGTCCAAAATTCGAAAAATTTTGATTTTTAAATTTGAGATTTAATTTTAAATCATGTTTAAAAATATGTAATTGAAAATTTGAAATTTTTGAAATTACATATTATTACACATGATGTTTAAAATTGTTTAAAAATTTGAATTGGAAATTTAAATTTGAAATTCGAATTTGGAATTTGAATTTGAAATTTAAATTTTTGGAGATTTAAATTTTAAATAATTCTTGGGATGAGAAATAAATGGAGAGGCTACATAAAGATGGATATAAGAGGACGGAACAAAATTCAAGACCCAAAGAATGCTTTGGATGGAATTTTGTAATCTTTATTTTCTTTGTTCTAGGATGGAACCATAGCTTGGTTGTTCTGTCAATTATTTTTTCTGTAATATGTCATGGATGTATAAATATGTATTGATGGATGTTTTGTATGCATATTTGATAACATGTCATATAGGATAGGTGAGTGCCGCTCATACTATATTGATCATACATAATTTGTCAAAACTTGCATGTTTTTCAAAATATTGAGTGGGAGAGGGTTTCAAACAAAACCCACGGCCTCCATTGTTGATCCATATGTGAAAGCATGGTAACGCCTCGCGTCAGTTCTGCCCTGACCACACCCCTCGGTAGGTGTTTACCGCCACCGGTATACTAGATTGGATCTCCTATGTGGAAAACGTGTTCGGGTACGATCCTATTCATGACCACCCCTCGATGGCTTGGTAGGACGTGGATCGGGCTACGTAAACAATGGTTATACATTCAAGACTCATTTAGTTATTAACCTTCCCTAGAAGCTCTGTTAACTAGACTGGTGGCCAAATAAGCGGTTATTAATATATGTCTTAACCTTGGAGAATTTAAGGCAACATATATTAATTGGACGGGGTCCATGTTCCGGCTATTTGTTTTCATGACCACCCTCGGTGGCTTAGGGCAATAGGTGCTGAGAATTACCATTGCAATGCTACATGTTTTTCAAGTTTCATGTAAGAACATACTTGTATATTTTATTTGCTAAATTATCTGTATATTTGCTTGGGCTTTGTAATGATGTCTAGTATAATTTTATTTCAGTTCGAAATGTCACCGACACCCCTCATTTCAATACTTACTGAAAATAAGCTGAATGGCGATAATTATAAAGACAGGAAAAGAAATCTATTAATAGTTCTTAGCTGCGAGAGACACAAGTTCGTACTGGACGAACCATGCCCAACTGGGCCCAAACCTGACACAACACTTGAGGAGGTCCCGGTTGCCTATAATCGTTGGAGAGAATCTAATGAGATAGCTCGATGCTACATCCTTGTTAGCATGACGAGTGCTTTACAAAAGCAGCATGAGACTTATCAAGTTGCTGGGGAGATCATGGAAAATCTGGAGGACATGTTCGGAGGCCAAGAAAAATTGGCTCGACAGTCCGCTATCACCAGTATTATGAACTCTAAGCAAAAAGCGGGTACTCCGGTGAAGGACAATATGATCACTCTAATGGGATTCTTCGCTGAGGCTACCGAGAATGGTGCTGAGTTGGACTACAACACCCAGATCGAGATGGTGTTCAAGACTCTGTCTAAAGATTTTGTGGGGTTTAAGGCCGCATACAATCTGGCGACAAAGGAGTTAGGACTAACCGAGCTCATGAAGCAACTGCAGGCTTATGAGCGGATGATCAGGGATGAGGATGTGGTCCAACCTAAAGGTGAGGCCAATTTGGCGGAATCTTCCAATTCCTCTCGGAAGAGGAAGAGGCCAAATAAGAAGCAAGTGGCTTCTAGTTCTTCTAATCCTCCTATCTCGGACAGGAAGAAGAAGAAGAAGAACAAGAAGCCAAAGGACCCTAAAAAGTCCAAATGCTTCCATTGTGGGAAGATAGGTCACTTCAAGAAGGCTTGCCGGGAATTCCTAGCCGCTAAGGGCAAGGAAGGTAAGGAACTTCACTACTTAGAAGTATGTTTGGTGGAAGAATCGAAAGACACTTGGGTCATTGATTCGAGCGCCACTAATCATGTTTGTGTTTCTATGCAGGGGTTCGTGGAAACGAGAAGTCTACATGATAGGAGCCTCTCGTTGCGGACTGGAGATGGTAGCTTTGTAGTGGCTGAAGCAGTGGGAGATGTTTATCTTTATTTTGATCAATTTAGGTTTATTTTATTAAAAGACCGTTTTTATGTTCCTAATTTTAGGAGGAACCTTATATCGGTAGCTTGTTTAATAAAGAATTCTTATTCAGTTTCTTTTAGTAAAAGAGTTGATATTCATAGAAATAAGTCTTTTATTTGTTCTGGATGGATGGATGGAAACCTATATTTGATCAAACCAAAGATGTACTCACTGCTTGACACTGAATTAATTGATAACTCTAAAAGGTTGAAAGTTTCTCACTCTAACGAGGGGTATCTTTGGCATTTAAGACTTGGTCACATTAATCAGGATAGGATTCAAAGATTGGTGAAAGACAGTCCTCTGGAATCTCTGGAGGAGGTACGACTTCCCCAATGTGAGTCTTGTCTAGGGGGTAAAATGACTAAGAGGTCTTTTGGAGCTAAGGGTACAAGGGCTCAGGAGCTCTTAGAAATTGTGCACACTGACGTATGTGGCCCCATAAACGTCACAGCACGAGGAGGGTTCGAGTATTATGTCTCTTTTATAGATGATTACTCGAGGTATGGATATGTGTATCTGATGCACCGCAAGAGCGAAACCTTTGACAAGTTCAAAGAGTATCGTGCGGAAATGGAAAAGCAATTGGATAAATCCATAAAGACACTTCGATCTGATCGAGGTGGCGAATATCTCTCCGATGAATTTCTAGGACATCTTGTAGAGAACGGGATTTTATCCCAATTGACTGCACCTGGTACTCCACAACAGAATTGTGTAGCCAAAAGGAGAAACAGGACCTTATTGGATATGGTACGGTCCATGATGAGTTATTCAACGCTGCCATTATCATTTTGGGGATATGCTTTACAAACGGCGTACTATATTCTGAACCAGGTTCCAAGCAAATCAATTCCCAGAACTCCGTATGAATTATGGCGTGGCAAGAAGCCCTCCCTTGGACATATGAGAATATGGAGCTGCCCGGCGCATGTACTGGATGGGGATGCGAAAAAGTTGGAACCAAGATCAGAATTGTGCATGTTTGTAGGGTATCCAAAAGGAACTAAAGGAGGTCTGTTCTACAACCCGAAGGAACAAAACGTCATTATTTCAACCCATGCGACATTCTTGGAGGAAAGTCACATGAATGACTTTAAGCTTCGAAGCAAAGTGGTGCTAGAGGAGTTATTGGGTGAAAGAATTGCTCCACAGATTTCGATCTTGGACGCAAGTCCGAGTTCCAGTGAAAGACCTGTAGACGATCAACAATTTAGGGTGCCTCGTCATAGTGGGAGGGTTTCTAAGAAACCTAATTTCTTCATGTGTGATGCTGAGGTATACCAGGCCGAGGCTCATGAGCATGAGGATGATCCGCTCACTTATGATGAAGCTGTAAATGATGTTGATTCTAAATCTTGGAAACATGCTATGAACAATGAGATGGATTCTATGAAATCCAACTCTGTTTGGGAACTTGTAGATTTGCCGGATGGGATAAAACCCATTAGATGCAAATGGGTCTACAAAAGAAAGAAGGATGCGGAAGGGAGAGTGGAAACTTTAAAATCTAGACTGGTTGCAAAGGGATACACGCAAAAGGCTGGAATCGATTACGATGAAACCTTTTCGCCTGTTGCTATGCTGAAGTCTATCCGTATTCTTCTGTCCATTGCTGCGGCTCTCGATTACGAGATCTGGCAAATGGATGTCAAGACGGCATTCTTGAATGGCCATCTTGAAGAATGTATCTATATGATACAGCCCGAAGGGTTCATAGCGAAAGGCCAAGAAAGGAAAGTCTGCAAGTTACTTAGATCCATTTATGGATTAAAGCAAGCATCCCACTCATGGAACCAGAGGTTTGATCAAGAGATTAAGACATTTAGTTTTGAGCAGAACGTTGATGAATCTTGTGTTTATAAACGTATTAAGGATGGAAAAGTGGTCTTTCTGATACTCTATGTCGATGATATACTACTCATTGGGAATGATGTAGGGAACTTATCATCGGTCAAGCTTTGGTTACCCCAACAGTTTGACATGAAGGACTTGGGAGAAGCTAATTATGTTCTAAGCATTCGTCTTTTCAGAAATCGAAAGAACAAAATGATAGTGTTATCCCAAGCTTCATATATAGATAAAATAATTGACAAATATGCAATGCAAGAGACAAAGAAAGGCTCACAACCTTCTATTGCCGGTCTAACTCTTTCATTGGATGACTGTCCCAAGACATCGGAAGAAAGAGAGCGTATGAGTAAGGTCCCTTATGCATCCGCTGTGGGTAGCCTTATGTACACTATGCTTTGCACTCGCTTAGACATATGTTTTGCGGTAGGTATGGTGAGTCGATATCAAGCAAATCCTGGAACCAAGCACTGGCAAGCTGTAAAGTATATACTCAAATATCTTAAGAGAACAAGGTATTATATGCTGGTGTATTCTGGAGGGGACCTAACACCCGTAGGATACATGGACTCAGACTTCCAGACTTGTAAGGATTTGAGGAAGTCGACATTAGAGGGCATGTGGAGACAGGACAAGTAGATGTATGTAAGATCGCGTCCGAGGAAAACATCGCTGATCCCTTTACTAAGACTTTGGTGGCTAGAAGCTTTGAGAGGCATGTAGAGGCGATGGGGATGCATAACATGGCACATCTGCTGGCTTAGGGCAAGTGGGAGATTGTTAGGAAATGCCCTAAGTATTAGAGACATTTTGATGTATTCATTTTGAACTGGATAATAAAATTATACATAGAGGTTATTCATTACATTGCTATCTGTCCTCTTCTTATTTACATGTTAAAGTAAATGTAAGCAAACATGGCTCACTGACTGCTTGTGCTAAAACTGTTAGAACGTTGCATGCAATGGACTTTTGTATGCGAGAAGACAATGTTCTAAAGTTAGCGGTCTAAACTATGGTCTGTAGTCTATGGGGTTAGACCGAGCATCTAACTCATGTTAAGACTATTATGCTGTCTAAAGCCTTGGAGGGGACGGTTTGTCTTGACTGTCTAGAGCTGGACTCCCAAGTAGAGACATAGATATGTTACTTGGTGGTGACATATTAGACCGGGACTAAAGCGTGATTGATCTACGTAGTCCGCTATGAGTGGATCAATCTGCTTTTGACGTTCATTGTGCAATAACCTTAATCCTGAGTAAATGAACTACTTCATGTATATGACTTGTGTACTTTGATGTTCCAATGGCTAAAGCGTCTCAGAGGTAGTAAGCCTATAGACCGGTTCGTTGGGTGCATGACTTGTATACGATGAAGGGTTTGTTTACAGATATTGGAATCATAGCTCTGAGGAGTTAAAGATATCCTCTTAAAGGCATTATACTGAATGTGAAAATGGACAAGGCCTTGGGTCGTCTGCTGGGCAGATGACTTCTTATTCACACATGGTGAATAATCATTTTCTTAATTCGGTAGTATAATGGAACTTTAAGATAGCCTGATCAGTAGGATTAAACGGACTTTGACCTAAGGCTGATCATGGATATCATATGAGGGTTTTGCATATATGACAAGGTCATTGGATAGTAGCTCGTCACAGGCTTACGTAATATGGTATATAATTGGGAGTTCAGTTTCAGGTTTATAGTGGTATGACTCTGAAATTAGTGATCATATGATTGAGTTGTTCGGTACAGAATGATGATCATATGGAATCACGGGAGCCCGATTATATATGTCCAATCAGTCCCTCTACTAGCTCCACATAATTGCTTAACGTTTGGCAAATTGATTTGTGTATGCTATTGGCTGGTTTATTATGCATGGATGGTGATGACACAGGATTAGGATGGTGGACAAGATTCTCTTCGGTTGGATTCAGATTTTGTTTTGGATAATGGAGTACACAATTATTCGAACTCCAAATAAAGTTGCCATGATTTTATTTGAGATTGGATTGGAGTTGTAGAAAATTATCCATGAGAACAAGAATTTGAAACACAACAGTTTTGTGGAATTTGAAATTTGAATTTTGAAATTTGAAATTTGAATTTTGAATTTGAAATTCGAATTTGAAATTCGAATTTGAAATTCGAATTTGAAATTCGAATTTTGAATTTGAAATTCGAATTTGAGATTTGAAATTCAAATTTTGAATCACAGTCCAAGTAGGATTCGAATTTGTTGTGGAAAATCCACAAGGTTTGAAATTCGAATTTGAGTTGGATTTGGAGAGGATAATCTTGTTAGAATCCTACTTGAATTTTGAATCCAAATCCCAACAAACTATGGACGAAATTTTGAGGATAATCCTCAATAGAATTTCGATTTTTGTGGATAAGATTCAAGGGAAAAATTCAAGTTTCAATCCCAATTGAATTTGGATTCTATCCTCCATGAAGAATGGCCGAAATTTTGGAGATAATCTCCTAGGAAAATTCGGTTATTTTGGATACGGTTAAGATAAGATTCAAGCTTGAAAATCCTAGTGGAATTTTTGATTCTCCCTTATCCATAATGGCCGAATTTGTGGAGAAGATTTTCTCCTAGGAAATTTCAGATTTTTGGTTGAAAAAGGGAGATAAAATTCTAGTTAAAATCTTGTTTAGATTTGGATTGGATTTATCCTAAGAAAACCAAATTTTATTGTTGGATTTTCCCATGGAAAAATTCAGATTTTTTGGTTATGGATAAGGGAGAATATCTTTTCTTAGTCCAATTCAAATTCAGAGAATCACCTCATGCAGGTCTATAAATAGAGGTCCTACCACTCCAGTTCTCTCAGACCACAGACTCTCAGGTGAGCAAGCTTATTGTTGCACGGCTCATTGTGACAATAAAGTTCTTTAGAGATCTGGGTGGTCAGAAGAAGACTAGCAGTGCTAGCATACCGATCGAGGTTCAGAGTGCCCACACACTCAGCCATTCGGGAATTGGAGAATAGTAGAGAAGGCTAGTTGGTTAAAGCCTCCGATCATTCTCCTCCTGCAGATTGGTGTCTTTGAGGTATGAGTTTTAATTGTTGTTGGTTTATTGTATATGGCATCATGAGATATTTAACGATCTAAAAATTTTTATTGTTCCGCTGCGCCACTCTGATACATTTTTACTGATTTATTTTCCTACATTTCTCGGTTGTCACATAGAATTTGGATGGACGAAGGGCGGGATCTGCATGTGCCAAAGGGACTAGGCGAGGGAAATGGTGTGGCGGCCCGCCCCTCGTAGAGATCATACAATACTATTACAGTTGAGATTTATCGCTAACTGCGATAGATTGTACTCTCATGGGTCGCCGTCTTATCTCGCTTTCTTTTTAAATCATGACGTTTTTGGGAAAAATTTTTTTTTTCCTTAAACATCATGTAAAATATTTCCCACTATTTACTTTGTTGGCAAGTACAAAGTAATTTACATATTACAGTACTTTCGTAAATATATAAAAGACTGTTTCTTTTTTTTTTTCCTTCCCTTTTTATCGCTCAGCGGAAAGACTCTGGCAGGACCATATCTCTCGCCCAGTTATCCCATTTGACACGCGCCATCCCGTCCGCATCCAGTCAAACAAGCTACTGAGCTGGTCGCTTACCTGCAACATTAGCAAAAATGGTGAGCTACAGGCTCAGTAAGTTCAAACATGCAAGAAATAAAATTTCTATGAATAGTACTATTCATCGTGAATAGTCCCGATAACCACTATTCATACATGAATAGTAACTTTGACCACAACACAGTGTCACAACAGTACATCTACCGCGATGTTAGTACTCTCACTAAACTGTCTTATGCTCAATTATGGCATAGTTTCAGTTTTAGGTGATTATCTTTGCTTATGTTCTGGTTTTGAGTTCAGGTTGGCAGTACCATTTAAGTGCGCATGACTGGGAGCGGTACATTAGTGCTGACCTCCACAGCCTTAATCTCATAGCCCCGAAGGCAAAATAGTACATGACTGGGAGCGGTACATCAGTGCTGACCTCCACAGCCTTAATCTCATAGCCCCGAAGGCAAAAGTACCTCCCTATACGGAAGGCTGGCACGCCAGAAAGTGGTTTCATTATCGACTTTTTTTAAAATTCTAACCCGGTGACTTCATATTGTCCCGTGGTTAGGAATGGTTCACATTTTAATTTTAGGTGAGTGAGTTTCATTAACCTTGCTCTAGTGCCCGAAGCACAATTAACAATGTGTCCATTCTCAATAGTGCCCGTAGCACATTACGTCTCTCTCTCTACTCTATAATAGTGCCCGTAGCACATATGTACCTAACTTATGTACATCAAAGTTAACAACAATAATGCTATATGTTGCAGACAGGTAAATGTCTGAACTTACCTTATCAGTCTCTTCTCTTTTCCTCTCGTGGATCTTTGATCGCCCTCCTTGTAGGTCGATTTTTGGATCCTACAGACAAAACTTTGTCTGTTAATTTCATTTCCATTTATAGCTTTTATTTTTCATTTAAAAGCTTAAATAAAACCTATTTATAACTTTTTAGGCTTTATTTATCATTTTCCCCATTTTTCTCAACTTTTACAAAATTACAATTTTGCTCCTGTATTTTGGCAAAATTACGATTTTGCCCCTATATTTTGGCAAAATTACAATTTTACCCCTGACGGAAATTTTCTCGATCCAGACTGCATTTTTGGCTCTCAGGAACTTTTCTGACTCTTTTCTAATCATTACCGGGTTCATTTCTATTTTATATTCATTTTTCACTTTCCCGACCCTCGGGAAGCACTATTCCGACCCTTACGTCGGTTTAGCGATTTTCTATTGTTTCAGAGTCTCAAATGGACGTTTTACTAGTATTTAAAACGTTCATCTAGACATTCCCGACCTAGGTCTCCGAGGTTCGGATTTTTCGTTCCCGACTCGGACCTTTATTTCATTTCCAAAAACGCCCCCCCCTCGGGGTCGGTTTTTTTCAGTTTCACTCACGTTTTACATTTTCAAGGGGATGGGTTGCTATTCACAAACCACCCCTTAGATTCCCTTATTCAATTTTCCGTTAGGGACTCGGGTTTCCGACCCGACCCTAAACTTTTTATTTTTATTTCCATTTTACCCCAAATGCTGTTTTCGAAATTTCGGCAGTATTTCGACGTAATTTTAAGGCTTCCGGCGTTAGGTACGCCTCGAACCATATGTACCTGTCACGTACTATACCACAAGCCTATTTTATGTAAAAGTTTTCCAAACTTTTACATAAAAGCTCACAAATTTCCAATTTCATATTTTAACCCACATTACAAAAATTTTTCTCAATTTTGTCCTTAGTTTTGGTCTCGGTTTTCACAATCAAACCGAACCAAACTTCTCAAATTTTCCACCACATTTTAGGCTATTAAAGTGTCATTTTTTAACACATTTTCAAGCCCATTTTCATTATATTTTTCAACCAAATTCTTAGGGTTTTTACCATATATAACCCACGGCCAATGAATGAAAAACATGCATAACATTTTTGTTTCATTCTTTCACTCATAATTCCATCACTTGCATATTAAAATGCATGATTTAAATTAACCAAACATCACATAAATCATGCAAAAGTTTCTTCCAAACCCTTAGGTAACCCCACGGCCACATTAGGTAAATGCACACCAAAATTTTTTTCAAGCTTTTCCATAATGCAATTCATGGTTTATTCTTCACAAAATTTAACTTGAAAACATGTTAGCAATTAAACCACACAAATTTCTTATTGCTTACTCAAAGTAACCCACGGTTTTACCCTTGGAAAACCAACAAAATTTCAGTTTTTCTTTAAACCAAATACATGGTTTTCTTCCTTATTACACCCTTAACAAAACCCAAGCATCAAATCATGGAAAACAACCAAAAATTTTCCATCTTATTTCACTATTCATCCCACGGTTTTCTTGAAGAAAAACCAAGAAAAAGTTAAGTCCAAGGGGAGTTACCTTAGTCACTTGCTTCCTTTGTCTTCAAGGAATGCTTTGACACCAATTTTGTGTAGAAATATTGAAGAAATTGCTTGGTTCCTCTTGGGTCACTCACGTACACACCATGGAAGAACACTTAGAAAATTTTCTCTTGGTTTTGGCTTGAAAATTGACTTCGGCTTTTTGTTCTAAAAGTGGCCGACTTATGCATGAAACAAGCCAATTAATTTCGCTACCAACCAATCACATTTCACCACCTTTCAACACCATTTCTTTCCATCTTTTTCAAAAATTAAAAATGATGAATTTTGGCCAAATCTTGGCCTTTAGATCAAAAAGTAGATGAATCATGGCCATTAATGCTACCAACCACCATTTTAATCCCATTTATTAAAGGGATTTATGATGTCATAAATGCTAAAGCAAAGTTGACTTTGAATTTCACTATTCACATTAATTCGACTACTTTTTGACCGATAACGGTTCGAGCCGAAATTTTCCTGAAATCATCCCGGCGTGTTCCTGAGGTCTCCTGTGCAGTCGGATCAATTTAAATTGCTTCCGTTTGATCAAAATTAATCCCGAAAGTTTTCCGTCTTTTATTGCCCCGGTTAGGGTTTTCAATGCCGGTTTTGACACCGTTTCACCCGTTTCAACTCAGTGAATTTTTCCAACACTGAATTCTTACTCGTCAGTATTGTTAGAACATTTTCATATATTCTAAACAATATAAATGCATTTATTTCACTCTTTAAATAGTATAAATTATTATATACATACATTTGTACATTTTCATCCGAGAATTGCTTGAATTTCCCGGTTGTCACATTCACCCCTCCTTATAAAATTTTAGTCCTCGAAAATTAGAACAAGTGGGGGTATAAACTCCTCATCTCGTCTTCTCGTTCCCACGTAGCTTCTTCAATGTTGTGATTTTTCCTTAAAATCTTCACTAATGGGATTGTCTTATTCCTCAGTACTTTCTCTTCACGAGCCAGTACTCGAATAGGTTGTTCCTCATATGTCAAATCCTCGTGGATTTGAATAGGCTCATGCTTCAACACATGGGACGGATCTGGTATATATTTTCTCAGTATCGACACATGAAATACATTATGCACTGCCGACAATTCTGGAGGTAACGCTAATCTGTAAGCGACCTTTCCAATGCGCTGGATAATTTCATAAGGTCCAATATGTCTTGGACTAAGTTTCCCCTTCTTACCGAAACGCATAACCCTTCATGGGTGATACTTTGAGAAACACGAAGTCTCCTTCATCAAACTCTAAGGATCTCCGCCTCTTGTCCGCATAGCTCTTTTGTCGGCTTTGCGTAATTTTCATTTGTCGCTGAATTCTAGCAACTGCATCGGAAGTCTCTTTTATGAAATCTGTCTTATGCAACTGCTTCTCTCGCAAATCGTACCAGTGTAATGGTGATCTGCACTTCCGTCCATACAAAGCCTCGTAAGGTGCCATGCCTATAGAAGCTTGGTAACTATTATTGTACGAGAATTCAATCAATGGTAACTTCTCGTTCCAATTTCCCGTAAAATCCATAACACAAGCTCGAAGCATGTCCTCTAAGGTCCGAATTATCCGCTCCGACTGTCCGTCTATTTGCGGATGGAAAGCCGTACTGAGTCTCAATTCAGTACCCATGGCCTCTTGCACACACTTCCAGAAATTCGAAGTGAATCATGCATCTCGATCTGGCACAATGGATTTTGGTACTCTATGTAATTTGACGACATGAGTTATGTACAGCTGAGCAAACTTTTCCAACAAAAAGGTCATCTTGACAGCTATAAATCGTGCCGTCTTGGTCAGTCTATCCACGATAACCCAGATGGCATCATAACCTTCTCGGGTTTTTGGGAGTCCTACTACAAAATCCATCGTAATGTGTTCCCATTTCCATTCAGGAATCTCCAACGGTTCCAATCTTCCTACTGGATGTTTATGTTCCGCTTTGATTCTCTGACAGGTCATGCATTTGCTCACGAATTTCGCTATATCGTTCTTCATCCCTTTCCACCAGAACTATAACTTCAAGTCCTGATACATCTTGCTAGCTCCGGGATGAACTGAACATGGTGTCTCATGGGCTTCTGACATGATCCGTCTTCTAAGTTTCTCATCAGCTGGAACATTTATCCTTCCTTGATAAAGGATCATTCCATCCTTGGAAATTCCTTCTTGAGAACTTGTCATTGTTGGATCTCACCACTGAACTTCCTTTATATCCTCAAATAGTGATGATTCCACTTGGAGTGCAGCTAGTCTTCCAGATATCAGCTCCAAGTTCAACGAATTTATCTCTTGCTGCAATGGCTTCGGAAGCCTGTTTATTGGTAGCTGGTGCGATATGGTAGACTTTCTACTTAAAGCATCCGCTACACGGTTGGCCTTTCTTGGATGGTATAGGATTTCACAATCATAATCCTTCACCAGTTCCAACCATCACCTTTGCCGCATATTGAGCTCTTTTTGCGTGAAGAAATACTTCAGGCTTTGATGATCAGTGAAAATCTGACATTGAGCTCCATAAAGATAGTGTCGCCAAATTTTAAGTGCGAACACTACTGCAGCAAGTTCAAGGTCATGTGTAGGATAATTCCTTTCATGATCCTTTAATTGACGGGAAGCATAGGCAATCACCTTGCCGTCTTGCATCAGGACTGCTCCCAATCCTATTTTAGATGCATCACTATAGATCACAAACTTCTCCCCTTCAGTGGGAAGCGTAAGGATTGGTGCGCTTGTCAGTCGCCTCTTTAACTCCTGGAAGCTTCTTTCGCATTCCATAGTCCACTCGTACTTCCTTTCTTTGCGTGTAAGAGTAGTAAGAGGTGCAGCTAATCGCGCAAATCCCTCTACAAATCGTCGATAATAACCAGCTAACCCCAAGAAACTGCGTATTTCCGTCACACTCTTGGGTGCAGGCCACTGGTTAATTGCCTCTACTTTTGTCGGATCTACAGCAATACCTTCTTGGGATACAACATGTCCGAGGAAATGTACTCTATCCAGCCAAAATTCGCATTTTGAGAATTTGGCATACAGTTGATGCTTCTTTATCGTATTCAGCACAATCCTCAGATGCTCCTTGTGCTCCTCATGACTCTTCGAGTATATAAGAATGTCATCAATGAATACAATGACAAGCTTATCCAAATACTCTTTAAAAATTCTGTTCATTAAATCCATGAACGCTGCCGGCGCATTTGTTAATCCAAATGGCATCACAAGAAACTCGTAGTGACCATAACGAGTCCTAAACGCCGTCTTAGGAATATCACTTTCTTTAATTCTCAGCTGGTGATATCCTGATCGTAAATCGATCTTGGAAAATACCGCTGCGCCTTTTAACTGGTCGAATAGGTCATCAATTCTAGGTAACGGATACCTATTCTTGATCGTGACCTTATTCAACTCCCGATAATCAATGCACAAACGGAATGTTCCATCCTTTTTCTTGACGAATAACACAGGTGCACCCCATGGAGAAAAACTCGGCCTGATGAATCCTTTATCCAAAAGCTCCTTTAATTGTTCCTGCAGCTCCTTTAACTCCACTGGAGTCATGCGGTATGGTGCTTTGGAAATAGGTGCCGTTCCAGGCATCAACTCAATTTCAAACGAGATTTCTCTCTCTGGAGGTATCCCTGGTAACTCTTCCGGAAATACGTCAAGAAATTCATTAACCACAGGAACATCTTCAGGTTGCAGCTTCTGTTCCTCTGTAGTGTCAACCACATATGCCAGATATCCCATACAACCACTGGCTATCAGCTTGCTTGCTCTCAGCGAACTGATCATCATCTTCCCAGGTTTTCGAGAAGTGTCGACGTACTCGAAACTCTCTTCTTCCTCGGGTTGGAATACTATACTTCGATTTCGACACTCGATCGTAGGTTGGTATTTCCCTAGGAAATCCATGCCTAGAATCACATCGTAATCCATGATCTTCATTACGATCAACTCCGCATATAGTTCCCTATTTGCCACATATACTGGTACATGAGGTAGCCAGTACTTGGACAACAATACTTCCCCAGAGGGTAAAGCTGTCTTAAATACCCTTCCCATATAGTCCTTAGGAAGTCCTATCTTGTCAGCAAATTCATAGGAAACAAAAGAATGCGTAGCACCGGAATCGAATAATACAGAGGCTACATGACTAGCGACAGGAAGCTGACCTGTCACCACGTTCGATGTTCCTGCCTCTGCATCTTCCTTGCTGTAGGCCATCACACGAGCATCGGCACGTGGTACACGCTCCTGGCGTTGCGGCCTTACTGGTGACTCTTCAACTCTGGCCTGAAGGGAATGAGCTTGTGGGCGTGTCTGGTGCGGTTGGGAAGTGCCTTGTCCACCCTGCCTATTTGGACAGTTTCTGGCATAATGGCCTTCCTTTCCACATTCATAGCAAACAAGTGGCCCAAATCTGCATTGCCCAGAATGTCTTTTCCCACATGTAGGACAATTTTGCACATTGGATTCCGCATTACCAGCTGTTCTTCGCTGCTGGTTTCGATTATTTCCCTGGTGATTTCCCAAGAAATTGCCTTTTCTCTTGTTTTGCTGGGAACCTTGACTGTTGCCCTGGCTTGGTTTAGCATTCTGACTTGGTTGCTCGATTGACCAGCTTGTGTAGACTTCGCCAAAGCCCTCTCCTTCTTCTTGGCCTCCCAGTGTTTCTCTCTTTCCTCTTTCTGTCGAGCTACATGGAACTCAGCTCTGATGGCCCGACTCACACAGTCTGCTACAGAAGTAGGCGGTACTTGTCCAGTATCCACCAATGCAGCAATTTCTGGCCTGAACATCCCGATCATTTTCTGTATTTTCTCCCTCTCAGTAGGGACTACATAAGGACATAAACGGGATAACTGGTCGAACTTTCGGCAAACTTCACTTACCGACATATTTCCTTACGTCAATTCTGAGAACTCTTTCTGTTGTTGTCTCAGAGATGCAGGGTCGTAATATTTCTGGTTAAATTCTTCCAGAAATTCTGCCCAACTCATGGTAGACACGTCTCTTCTCATTCGTATAGTGTCCCACAAAAAACGAGCATCTTTTCTCAGCACAAAAGACACACATGCAACCTTCTCCCGGTCGGTTAGGTTCATGAATTCCATGATCACTTGCAATGACGACAACCAGTCTTTAGCCTCTAGAGGATTTGTAGACCCTTCAAATTCTGGCGGCCTCATACGCCTGAATCTTTCATAGAGGGGTTCCAGGTTTAATACCGGTTGTGGTTCAGGAACTCTCTCATTTACAGCAGTTGGAGGGATAACTAAATCTATCTCAGCTTCTTGTGCTACTTGGGTACCCTCAGAGCCTTGTCTCTGTTCTAGCTCCTCTACCCGTCGCCTCAGATTAACATTTTCTTGCATCTGAGCTTCTAATAGGGCTTGTATCTGATCCAGTCTCTCCATAACATTAGGACGTCGCTCTCGTCCTTCTAGTCGATTACGTAAATCCACCATCTTGCCTATTGTCCTATTATGGCACAATAATTCACCATTAGCTTTTCCATAACCACATTCGTAAAATCATATCAATTCACGAAATTTAGGGTACTGTAAAGCCACATCATTGTAACACATCATCGTACAACATATAATCATTTTGATATTTCATTCATAGCAAAACATTTATATGTCATACATAATCATCACCAGTCATATATACATCGGCCATTTTATACATCCTGGCCACAAGTCTATACAAAAGAGCTTTCCTCTCTATAAGCTACTTATATACATGTATGCTTCTACTGATCACGCATCCCCTGTGTCGGGGACTAGAGGATATTCTTCTAGATCCTCATCGTCATCGGGATCATCTGAATCGTCACCGTCCCTAGGCAATGCTCCCTGTCCTGAGTCATCACCTCTTTGTGGTCTAGACGGTCCAGCTTCATGATCATTCATCATTCTTCTCGGTTCGAAGATGCGTGCGAACATCTCATCTTGACCCAGTGTCTCTCGTCGACTCTGTGTCAGATGCTCGATCAGAATCTCTCTCTCGATCGTCCTGATCGTCACCACAAACTCTTGGAGCGTCGGAGGAAACAGCTTGATTACCTTTTGTCTCAACTCCAAGGGTAAACCTCTCCAAAACAGCTCACAACAGTTTGCTTCAGTGAGGTTGGGCAACGGACATCTTCTCCTAATGGTCTCCTCAAATCGTGCTGCGTAAGACATCACCGTCTCACCAGACAACATGACCATCCTCTCAGTCTGGAGAATGTAATCCCTAACCTCATCAAATCCGGGATACGCAGGTGTAACTGCTTCTCGTGTCTCTGGAGGTGCTGGAGCAGATGTCGGATCCCTAGGCGGAAACTGATCAGCCAATCGCTGACAGAACTCAGCCCAACTGAATCCTAATAAAATCTCCTGATCGCAATACTGCCAGAACACTCGAGCATCTCCCTGAAACATACTGACGGCCAGCTGGATCCACATATCTCGATCGATGTCGCATATCACCATAATCCTCTCGATGGCATGGAGCCAGTCCTTCGCCTCCATCGACTGTCGTCCACCATCAAACATAGGGGGACTGCTAGCTCGAAACGCCTGTACTGCCCGAGCCGAAACTCTCACTCCAATGTGTTGGCGTCTACCAACAACTGGAATGTCCACTACCACCGGTGGATGAACTATCGGTCGTAGCTGTACAACATCTACTGGCACTGGTGCTGATGCTGGTACTGGTACTGGAGGTCTCTCGGGCACCGGGGGTCTAATTAACGGTTGTTGGGACATAGACAGCCTCACAATAGACCTCGTCCATACCCGTAATACTCCTCTCGGTCGTGGTAGCGGTGGTCTCACATAAGGAGGTCTGGTCATCTTGCTACCTATAAGATAATTATTTTCACATAAGAAAATAATTAACTAAACTTAAGTAAACTACTTACTTGGATAGCGGTACGGGATGCGCGAAGTGTCAAATCAGGATATGGTCACACTGCTCTGATATACCAACTGTGACTGCAGTTGGTAATCCAAACTAAACCAACCGTAATTCCGCTCTGATACCAACTGTGACAGCAGTTGGTATTATAAACTAGACCAATCTCAAGCCTTGCTCTGATACCAACTGTGGCGGCCCGCCCCTCGTAGAGATCATACAATACTATTACAGTTGAGCTTTATCGCTAACTGCGATAGATTGTACTCTCATGGGTCGCCGTCTTATCTCTCTTTCTTTTTAAATCATGACGTTTTTGGGAAATTTTTTTTTTCTTTAAACATCATGTAAAATATTTCTCACTACTTACTTTGTTGGCAAGTACAAAGTAATTTACATATTACAGTACTTTCGTAAATATATAAAAGACTGTTTCTTTTTTTTTTCCTTCCCTTTTTATCGCTCAGCGGAAAGACTCTGGCAGGACCATATCCCTCGCCCAGTTATCCCATTTGACACACGCTATCCCGTCCGCATCCAGTCAAACAAGCTACTGAGCTGGTCGCTTACCTGCAACATTAGCAAAAATGGTGAGCTACAGGCTCAGTAAGTTCAAACATGCAAGAAATAAAATTTCTATAAATAGTACTATTCATCATAAATAGTACCGATGACCACTATTCATACGTGAATAGTAACTTTGACCACAACACAGTGTCACAACAGTACATCTACCGCGATGTTAGTACTCTCACTAAACTGTCTTATGCTCAATTATGGCATAGTTTCAGTTTTAGGTAATTATCTTTGCTTATGTTCTGGTTTTGAGCTCAGGTTGGCAGTACCATTTAAGTGCGCATGACTGGGAGTGGTACATTAGTGCTGACCTCCACAGCCTTAATCTCATAGCCCCGAAGGCAAAATAGTACATGACTGGGAGCGGTACATCAGTGCTGACCTCCACAGCCTTAATCTCATAGCCCCGAAGGCAAAAGTACCTCCATATACGGAAGGCTGGCACGCCAGAAAGTGGTTTCATTACCGACTTTTTTTAAAATTCTAACCCGGTGACTTCATATTGTCCCGTGGTTAGGAATGGTTCACATTTTAATTTTAGGTGAGTGAGTTTCATTAACCTCGCTCTAGTGCCCGAAGCACAATTAACAATGTGTCCATTCTCAATAGTGCCCGTAGCACATTACGTCTCTCTCTCTACTCTATAATAGTGCCCGTAGCACATATGTACCTAACTTATAGTTAGTACATCAAAGTTAACAACAATAATGCTATATGTTGCAGACAGGTAAATGTCTGAACTTACCTTATCAGTCTCTTCTCTTTTCCACTCGTGGATCTTTGATCGCCCTCCTTGTAGGTCGATTTTTGGATCCTACAGACAAAACTTTGTCTGTTAATTTCATTTCCATTTATAGCTTTTATTTTTCATTTAAAAGCTTAAATAAAACCTATTTATAACTTTTTAGGCTTTATTTATCATTTTCTCCATTTTTCTCAACTTTTACAAAATTATGATTTTGCCCCTGTATTTTGGCAAAATTACGATTTTGCCCCTATATTTTGGCAAAATTACAATTTTGCCCCTGACGGAAATTTTCTCGATCCAGACTGCATTTTTGGCTCTCAGGAACTTTTCTGACTCTTTTCTAATCATTACCGGGTTCATCTAGACATTCCCGACCTAGGTCTCCGAGGTTCGGATTTTTCGTTCCCGACTCGGACTTTTATTTCATTTCCAAAATCGCCCCCCCCTCGGGTTCGGTTTTTTTCAGTTTCACTCACGTTTTACATTTTCAAGGGGATGGGTTACTATTCACAAACCACCCCTTAGGTTCCCTTATTCAATTTTCCGTTAGGGACTCGGGTTTCCGACCCGACCCTAAACTTTTTATTTTTATTTCCATTTTACCCCAAATGCTGTTTTCGAAATTTCGGCAGCATTTCGACGTAATTTTAAGGCTTCCGGCGTTAGGTACGCCTCGAACCATATGTACCTGCCACGTACTATACCACAAGCCTATTTTATGTAAAAGTTTTCCAAACTTTTACATAAAAGCTCACAAATTTCCAATTTCATATTTTAACCCACATTACAAAATTTTTTCTCAATTTTGTCCTTAGTTTTGGTCTCGGTTTTCACAATCAAACCGAACCAAACTTCTCAAATTTTCCACCACATTTTAGGCTATTAAAGTGTCATTTTTTAACACATTTTCAAGCCCATTTTCATTACATTTTTCAACCAAATTCTTAGGGTTTTTACCATATATAACCCACAGCCAATGAATGAAAAACATACACAACATTTTTGTTTCATTCTTTAACTCATAATTCCATCACTTGCATATTAAAATGCATGATTTAAATTAACCAAACATCACATAAATCATGCAAAAGTTTCTTCCAAACCCTTAGGTAACCCCATGGCCACATTAGGTAAATGCACACCAAAATTTTTTTCAAGCTTTTCCATAATGCAATTCATGGTTTATTCTTCACAAAATTTAACTTGAAAACATGTTAGCAATTAAACCACACAAATTTCTTATTGCTTACTCAAAGTAACCCACGGTTTTACCATTGGAAAACCAACAAAATTTCGGTTTTTCTTTATACCAAATACATGGTTTTCTTCCTTATTACACCCTTAACAAAACCCAAGCATCAAATCATGGAAAACAACCAAACATTTTCCATCTTATTTCACTATTCATCCCACGGTTTTCTTGAAGAAAAACCAAGAAAAAGTTAAGTCCAAGGGGAGTTACCTTAGTCACTTGCTTCCTTTGTCTTCAAGGAATGCTTTGACACCAATTTTGTGTAGAAATATTGAAGAAATTGCTTGGTTCCTCTTGGGTCACTCACGTACACACCATGGAAGAACATTTAGAAAATTTTCTCTTGGTTTTGGCTTGAAAATTGACTTCGGCTTTTTGTTCCAAAAGTGGCCGACTTATGCATGAAACAAGCCAATTAATTTGGCTACCAACCAATCACATTTCACCACCTTTCAACACCATTTCTTTCCATCTTTTTCAAAAATTAAAAATGATGAATTTTGGCCAAATCTTGGCCTTTAGATCAAAAAGTAGATGAATCATGGCCATTAATGCTACCAACCACCATTTTAATCCCATTTATTAAAGGGATTTATGATGTCATAAATGCTAAAGCAAAGTTGACTTTGACTTTCACTATTCACATTAATTCGACTACTTTTTGACCGATACCGGTTCGAGCCGAAATTTTCCTGAAATCATCCCGGCGTGTTCCTGAGGTCTCCTGTGCAGTTGGATCAATTTAAATTGCTTCCGTTTGATAAAAATTAATCCCGAAAGTTTTCCGTCTTTTATTGCCCCGGTTAGGGTTTTCAATGCCGGTTTTGGCACCGTTTCACCCGTTTCAACTCAGTGAATTTTTCCAACACTGAATTCTTACTCGTCAGTATTGTTAGAACATTTTCATATATTCTAAACAATATAAATACATTTATTTCACTCTTTAAACAGTACAAATTATTATATACATACATTTGTACATTTTCATCCGAGAATTGCCTGAATTTCCCGGTTGTCACAAATGGTCCTGCTATAAGTTTTTTGCTGAGCAGTATTTAAATGTATTTTGAAACAGTGTTTTATGATGTAAATTACGTACGACGATGTAAAATGTTTACTATAGTAAATGTTTTACGATGTTCAATTTTCAAGTTTAGTTTACAAAAGAAAAGTTAAAAAAAATTTCCCGATTTTCACGTTAAAATCAAAATTTAAAATAAGTATGTTAAATAAAAAAAGTAAGTTAAAAGTAAGTGCCGACGACCTATGAGGTGACAGACTATCATAGTTACCTTCAGAGCTCAACTATAATAGTGCTGTTTAGCTTCTACATAGGGTGGGGCACCATAGCTGGTATCAGAACAGTTTGACCATATCCCCCATGGCACGATGCGCATCCCGTTCGTCGATCCAAGTAAGTTAATTTTATTTTTATATTAGTAAATGTTTATTTACTTGGGAAATAAACATTATGTAGGAAGTAAGATGATGAGACCCCCTTACACGAAACCACAACCGTACAAAGTTAGAGGAACGCCTAAGGTATGGACTAGATCCATTGTGAGGTCGTTTTTGTCCCGACACCTAACGATACGTTCTCCAATGCTAGCAGACCCTGTTGTTCCACGGGTCGATGTACCGACAGTGATTAGGGCTCCATCTCCTCCACCGATACTTCCTCCACCAGTGGAGATTGATATCCTGGTCATGGGCAGACGATAGTGCATAGAAACAAGAGTTGCCGCTCGCGCTGCTCAGACGTTTAGGGCTTGCCAGCCAGCCACCTTCGATAGAGGACACCAGTCCATTAAAGTACAAGACTGGCTACACGCTGTAGAGATGATTCTATGGCTATGTGATATAGACTAGGATAACTGGGTTATGTTAGCTATGAGCACCTTTTAGGGAGATGCTCGAGTATATTGGGATTATTGTGACCAAGATGAGCTGTTAGGGCTCAACTGGGACAATTTTTGCCAGACCATGAGAGAGCAATTTTCTCGGAGGAGCCCAGTAATAACCCCAGTTCCTCAGAGACATGAGGAAGTCACACCGCTGCCTACACTACCACGATTTGCAGACATTAGGGAGTTTATCCAGTGGATAGAGAGACTACAGATGATGTTCGGGGATACTGTACTCACGTATGTGGTGTGATTTGAAGAAAATATTATAAGAAGATGCCCGCTACCTAACCTCACTGATGAGGATTATTGCGATATATTTTGGAGAGGACTCACGGTAGAGCTAAGACAAAGGGTGAGTCCACTCTATCCTCTCACACTGCACGAAGTTGTCATCAAGGCAATCAAAGCCGAAAGAGAGTTGTTGAGGGAACGTGTAGAAAGAAACCAACGGGAATAGGAATACGAAGATGGGATGTTAATGCGTCTCTTTGGACCATAACCGATGGCCAATGACCATGAGGCAGGTCCATTGCGATGGAGGACGAATATGAACCTTGATCAAGGAACGTCCACTGGAAATTATTCCAACAATGAAGAAGAAGATCCAGAAGAGTTTCCATTGGATCAAAATGAATAAGATGGTTAAAGTTTTGAAATGTGGATAAATATATGTATATGTGTATATATATGTATATTTGAAGTAAAAGGCTATGATGAACATAGCCTTAATGCTAAAGTGTATGTAAGTATTCAAGTATGACATGTAAATACGATGAAATGATATGAGATGTTTTGAAAAATTTATGTTATGAAATAAATGATATATTGAAATTATGATATGTTTAAAATTTCTTTTATGTTACCAAATTGTTTATGGAAAATTTAATGTTTGGTCATTGTGCTATTTTAGGAAAAAAGAAAGAGCACAATGAACACCCGAAGAGGACGATGACCCGCACTAGCTAATACAGTAGAAGAGTTACAAGCTCTTCTTGAAGCCTAGATGAAAGAAAATGCCAAATTGAAACAGCGGTTGAGTCAGTTGGAACAAAGACAAGACCAAGAAGAAGGCCAAACCTCATAGGCAGCTGTAATAGAACAAGCAGTGCCTCCGATGGTTCCAAAAGCCCGCCAACCCTAACAAATGATAAATCAGGAACCTCTATACGAACGTTTCCACCAGATGAAGCCGCCGGAGTTTGAGGGTTCAACAGATCCACTTGAAGCAGAGGAATGGTTTTCTTTTTTGCAAATGATCTTAAAATTTATGAATTTGACTGAGCAAGAGAAAGTTATTTGTGAGAAGAGATGTGACTAACATGACATGGAATGAATTTTTGGGAGAATTCAACCAGAAATATTATGATCCTGCTGCCCTGCCCCCGCAACAGAAGGAATTTACGGAGTTGAAATAAGGGAACCAGTGGGTCAACGAAATATGCAGAAGATTCGATCAACTATCCCGACTATGCCTGTATGTGGTACCAACTAAAAGGGAGAAGATACAAAAGATGATTAGCATGTTCAGACCAGAGATATCTGCTCTGGTAGACAGTGGACTAGTATCACCAACCTCGGTGGTAGATTGTGTCAGCCAAGCTTTAAGGGCAAAATACCATTTGGCCAAGCAAAAGGAAAAGAAGGAAAAAGTATGAGAAGCGAATAAGAAAGAGAAGATCCTTGCCAACTCAGCCCAAGCAGGGAATCATGTTGGCTAAAGCAGCAAGCCCAATCAAACTGCCAAACTGGGTCAATCCAACAATCAAGGCCTGCAACAGCAAAGTAAAAGAAAGGGCAATTTTCCTAAGAATAGAAGCTAGGATAATCGGAATCAACAGTGGAAGTTAGCCTCAAGTACAGAACCGAGCATTCCCACTTGTGCTACATGTGGGAAAAGACAACCAGGCCAGTGCTGATATGGCACCAACACCTGCTATGTTTGTAGAAGAGAAGGACATTATGCAAAGAATTATCCAATGAATCACTAGAATGTCCCAGGGCCTATACAATAACACCAACAGTTTCCTCTACGTCCACAACCCTCTCAAGTTCATGCGCTACATGCACGAATTGAAGGGTCTCCAGTGATACCTCCAACATGGCCAGAATGCCAAGAGTATGCATCCCGAACTGAAGCATGTGTAATGGCCTACACAAAGGAGGATGCAAAAGTGGGGACGTCCAATGTGCTTACAGGTCAGCTTTCTGTAGCTAACCACTTGGCATGTGTTCATTTTGACTCGGGAGCTACGTAGTCCTTTGTTTCGCACGAGTTTGCTGATAAGATAGGATATGCTAAGGATAATATAGGGAAAACATATAAGACAGCTCTACCCTCAGGGAAAGTTTTACTGTCAAATTACTAGTTACGTCATGTGCCAGTAATTGTAGCAAATAGGGAATTATATATTGATTTGATCGTGATGAAGATCATTGATTACGATGTAATCCTAGGAATGGATTTCCTAGGAAGTATCAAGCCACGATCGACTATCAGAAGCGAAAGATAGTGTTCCGACCCGATGAGAGGGAGAGTTTTGAGTACGTTGATTCATCCTACCAATCAAGAAAAATGATGATTAGCTTGCTGAAGGCCAGGAATCTGATGGCCAGTGGCTGCACTGGATACTTGGCATACGTGGCAGACATTGTAGGGAAAATAAATCGGTAAAAACATATCAGAGTGGCGTAGCGGAACAATAAAAATTTTTAGATCGTTAAATATCTCATGATGCCATATACAATAAACTAACAACAATTAAAACTCATACCTCAAGGATGCCAATCTGCAGGAAGAGAAAAATCGGAGGCTTCAACCAACTAGCCTTCTCTACTATTCTCCAATTCCCGAATGGCTGAGTGTGTGGGCACTCTGAACCTCGATCAGTATGCTAGCACTGCTAGTCTTCTTCCGACCACCCAGATCTCTAAAGAACTTTATTGTCACGATGAGCTGTGCAACAATAAGCTTGCTCACCTGAGAGTCAGTGGTCTGAGAGAACTGAAGTGGCATGACCTCTATTTATAGACCTGCATGAGGTGATTCTCTAAATTCAAATTGGATTAGGAAAAGATATTCTCCCTTATCCATAACCATAAAATCCGAATTTTTCCATGGGAAAATCCCAACAATAAAATTCGGTTTATTTAGGATAAATCCAATCCAAATCTAAACAAGATTTTAACTAGAATTTTATCTCCCTTTTTCAACCAAAAAATCCGAAATTTCCTAGGAGATTTTCCCTCCAAAAATTCGGCCACATTTAGGATAAGGGAGAATCAAAATTCCACTAGGATTTTCAAGCTTGAATTTTATCTCAACCTTATCCAAAATAACCGAATTTTCCTAGGAGATTTCCTCCATAATTTCGGCCACTTTTCAAGGAAGGAGAGAATCCAAATTCAACTAGGATTGAAACATGAATTTTTCCCTTGAACGTTATCCACAAAAAACCAAAATTCCATTGAGGATAATCCTCAAAATGTCGTCCACTATTTGTTAGGATTTGGATTCAAAATTCAAGTAGGATTCTAAAAAGATTATCCTCTCCAAATACAACTCAAATTCGAATTTCAAACCTTGTGGATTTTCCACAACAAATTTGAATCCCACTTGGACTGTGATTCAAAATTTGAATTTCAAATTTCAAATTCGAATTTCAAATTCAAATATCAAATTTCAAAATTCAAATTTAAATTTCAAATTCAAAATTCAAATTTCAAATTTCAAAATTCAAATTTCAAAATCCACAAAACAGTTGTGTTTCAAATTCTTGTTCTCATGGATAATTTTCTACAACTCCAATCCAATCTCAAATAAAATCATGGCAACTTTATTTGGAGTTCGAATAATTGTGTACTCTATTATCTAAAACAAAATCTGAATCCAACCGGAGAGAATCTTGTCTACCATCCTAATCCTGTGTCATCACCATCCATGCATAATAAACCAGCCAATAGCGTGCACAAATCAATTTGCCAAACGTTAAGGAATTATGTGGAGCTAGTAGAGGGACTGATTGGACATATATAATCGGGCTCCCGCAAATCCATATGATCATCATTCTTTTACCGAACAACTCAATCATATGATCACTAATTTCAGAGTCATACCACTATAAACCTGAAACTGAACTCCCAATTATATACCGTATTACGTAAGCCTGTGACGAGCTACTATCCAATGACCTTGTCATATATGCAAAACCCTCATATGATATCCATGATCAGCCTTAGGTCAAAGTCCGTTTAATCCTACTGATCAGGCTATCTTAAAGTTCCATTATACTACCGAATTAAGAAAATGATTATTCACCATATGTGAATAAGAAGTCATCCGCCTAGCAGACGACCCAAGGCCTTGTCCATTTTCACATTCAGTATAATGCCTTTAAGAGGATACCTTTAACTCCTTAGAGCTATGATTCCGATATCTGTAAACGAACCCTTCATCGTATACAAGTCACGCACCTAACGAACCGGTCTATAAGCTTACTACCTCTGAGACGCTTTAGCCATTGGAACATCAAAGTACACAAGTCATATACATGAAGCTGTCCTTTTATTGAGGATTAAGGTTACTACATAATGAACGTCAAAAGCAGATCGATTCACTCAAAGCGGACTTCGTAGATCAATCACGCTTTAGTCCTGGTCTAATATGTCACCACCAAGCAACATATCTATATCTCTACTTGGGAGTCCAGCTCTAGACAGTCAAGACAAACCGTCCCCTCCAAGGCTTTAGACAACATAATAGTCTTAACATGCATTAGATACTCGGTCTAACCCCATAGACTACAGACCATAGTTTAGACCGCTAACTTTAGAACATTGTCTTCTCGCATACAAAAGTCCATTGCATGCAACGTTCTAACAGTTTTAACACAAGCAGTCAGTGAGCCATATTTGCTTACATTTACTTTAACATGTAAATAAAATGAGGACAGATAGCAATGTAATGAATAACATCTATATATATAATTTTATTATCCAGTTCAAAATAAATACATCAAAATGTCTCTAATGCTTAAGGCATTTCCTAACAATCTCCCACTTGCCCTAAGACAGCAGATGTGCCATGTTACACATCCCCATCGCCTCTACGTGCCTCTCAAAGCTTCTAGCCACCAAAGTCTTAGTAGAGGGATCGGCAATATTGTCCTCGGATGCAATCTTACATACATCCACTAATCCTGTCTCCCCGTGCCCTCTAATGTCGACTTCCTCGAATCCTTGCAAGTCTGGAAGACAGAGTCCATGTATCCTACGGGTGTTAGGTCCCCTCCAGAATACACCAGCATATAATCCCTCGTTCTCTTAAGATACTTTAGTATACGCTTTACTGCCTGCCAGTGCTTAGTTCCAGGATTTGCTTGATATCGACTCACCATACCTACTACAAAACATATATCTGGGCGAGTGCAAAGCATAGCGTACATAAGGCTACTCACAGCGGATGCATAAGGGACCTTACTCATACGCTCTCTTTCTTCCGATGTCTTGGGACAGTCATCCAATGAAAGAGTTAGACCGGCAATAGAAGGATGTAAACCTTTCTTTGCCTCTTGCATTGCATATTTGTCAATTATTTTATCTATGTATGAAGCTTGGGATAATGCTATCATTTTGTTCTTTCGATCTCTGAAGAGACGAATGCCTAGAACATAATTAGCTTCTCCCAAGTCCTTCATGTCAAACTGTCGGTGCAACCAAAGCTTGACCGATGATAAGTTCCCTACATCATTCCCAATGAGTAGTATATCATCGACATAGAGTATCAGAAAGACCACTTTTTCATCCTTAATACGTTTATAAACGTAAGGTTCATCAACGTTCTGCTCAAAACCAAATGTCTTAATCGCTTGATCAAACCTCTGGTTCCATGAGCGGGATGCTTGCTTTAATCCATAAATGGATCTAAGCAACTTGCAAACTTTCCTTTCTTGACCTTTCGTTACGAACCCTTCGGGCTGTATCATATAGATACACTCTTTAAGATGGCCATTCAAGAATGCCGTCTTGACATCCATTTGCCAGATCTCGTAATCGAGAGCCGCAGCAATGGACAGAAGAATACAGATAGACTTCAGCATAGCAACAGGCGAAAAGGTTTCATCGTAATCGATTTCAGCCTTTTGCGTGTACCCCTTTGCAACCAGTCTAGCTTTGAAAGTTTCCACTCTCCCTTTCACATCCTTCTTTCTTTTGTAGACCCATTTGCATCCAATGGGTTTTATCCCATCCGGCAAATCTACAAGTTCCCAAACAGAGTTGGATTTTATAGAATCTATCTCATTGTTCATAGCCTATTTCCAAGATTTAGAATCAACATCATTTACAGCTTCATCATAAGTGACCAGATCATCCTCATGCTCATGAGCCTCGGCCTGGTATACCTCAGCATCATACATGAAGAAATTAGGTTTCTTAGAAACCCTCCCACTACGATGAGGCACCCTAAATTGTTGATCGTCTGCAAGTCTTTCATTGGAACTCGGACTTGCGTCCAAGACCGAAATCTTTGGAGCAGTTCTTTCACCCAATAACTCCTCTAGCACCACTTTACTTCGAGGCTTAAAGTCATTCATGTGACTTTCCTCCAAGAATGTCGCATGGGTTGAGACAATGACCTTTTGTTCCTTCAGGTTATAGAACAGACCTCCTTTAGTTCCTTTTTGATACCCTACAAACATGCACAATTCTGATCTTGGTTCCAACTTCTTTGCATCCCCATCCAGTACATGCGCCGGGCAGCCCCATATTCTCATATGTCGAAGGGAGGGCTTCCTGCCACGCCACAATTTATACAGAGTTCCCAGAATTGATTTGCTCGGAACCTGGTTCAGAATATAGCACGCCGTTTGTAAAGCATATCCCCAAAATGATAATGGTAGTGTTGAATAACTCATCATGGACCGTACCATATCCAATAAGGTTCTGTTTCTCTTTTCGGCTACACCATTCTGTTGTGGAGTACCAGGTGCAGTCAATTGAGATAATATCCCGTTCTCTACAAGATGTCCTAGAAATTCATCGGAGAGGTATTCGCCACCTCGATCAGATCGAAGTGTCTTTATGGATTTATCCAATTGCTTTTCCACTTCCACATGATACTCTTTGAACTTGTCAAAGGTTTCGCTCTTACGGTGCATCAAATACACATATCCATACCTCGAGTAATCATCTATAAAAGAGACATAATACTCGAACCCTCCTCGTGCTGTGACGTTCATGGGGCCACATACATCAGTGTGCACAATTTCTAAGAGCTCCTGAGCCCTTGTACCCTTAGCTCTAAAAGACCTCTTAGTCATTTTACCCTCTAGACAAGACTCACATTGGGGAAGTCGTACCTCCTCCAGAGATTCCAGAGGACCGTCTTTCACCAATCTTTGAATCCTATCCTGATTAATATGACCAAGTCTTAAATTCCAAAGATACGCCTTATTAGAGTGAGAAACTTTCAATCTTTTGGAGTTATCAATTAATTCAGTGTCAAGCAGTGAGTACATCTTTGGTTTGATCAAATATAGGTTTTCATCCATCCATCCAGAACAGATAAAAGACTTATTTCTACGAATATCAACTCTTTTACTAAAATAAACTGAATAAGAATCCTTTATTAAACAAGCTACCGATATAAGGTTCCTCCTAAAATTAAGAACATAAAAACAGTCTTTTAATAAAATAAACCTAAATTGATCAAAATAAAGGTAAACATCTCCCATTGCCTCAGCCACCACCAAGCTGCCGTCCCCAGTTCACAACGAGAGGCTCCTATCATGTAGACTTCTCGTTTCCACGAACCCCAGCATAGAAACACAAACATGATTAGTGGCGCCTGAATCAATGACCTAAGTGTCTTTTGATTCTTCCACCAAACACGCTTCTAAGTAAAGAAGTTCCTTATCTTCCTTGCCCTTGGCGGCTAGGATTTCCCAGCAAGCCTTCTTGAAGTAACCTACCTTCCCATAACGGAAGCACTTGGACTTTTTAGGGTCTCTGGGCTTCTTGTTCTTCTTCTTCTTCTTCTTCCCATCCGAGACAGGAGGATTAGAAGAACTGGAAGCCGCTTGCTTCTGATTTGGCCTTTTCCTCTTCCGTGAGGGATTGGAAGATTCCGCCAAATTGGCCTCACCTTTGGGTTGGACAGCATCCCCATCCCTGATCATCCGCTCATAAGCCTGAAGTTGCTTCATGAGCTCGGTTATTCCTAACTCCCTTGTCGCCAGATTGTATGCGGCCTTAAACCCCACAAAATCTTTAGATAGAGTTTTGAACACCATCTAGATCTGGGTGTTGTAGTCCAACTCAGCGCCGTTTTCGGCAGCCTCAGCGAAGAATCCCATTAGAGTGATCATATGGTCCTTCACCAGAGTACCCGCCTTTTGCTTAGAGTTCATAATGCTGGTGATAACGAACTGTCGAGCCAATTTTTCTTGGCCTCTGAACATGTCCTCCAGATTGTCCATGATCTCCCTAGCAACCTGATAAGTCTCATGCTGCTTTTGTAAAGCACTCGTCATGCTAGCAAGGATGTAGCATCGAGCTATATCATTGGATTCTCTCCAACGAGTATAGGCAATCGGGACTTCCTCAAGCGGTGTGTCAGGTTTTGGCCCTGGTGGGCATGGTTCGTTCAGTACGAACTTGTGTCTCTCGCAGCTGAGAACTATTAATAGATTTCTTTTCCAATCTTTATAATTGTCGCCATTCAGTTTATTCTCAGTAAGTATTGAAATGAGGGGTGTCGGTGACATTTTGAACTAAAATAAAATTATACTAGACATCATTACAAAGCTCAAGCAAATATACAGATAATTTAGCAAATAATACATACAAGTATGTTCCTATATGAAACTTGAAAAACGTGTAGCATTGCAATGGTAATTCTCAGCACCTATTGCCCCAAGCCACCGAGGGGTGGTTATGGAAACAAATAGCCGGAACATGGACCCCGTCCAATTAATATATGTTGCCTTAAACCCTCTAAGGTTAAGACATATATTAATAATCGCTTATTTGGCCACCAGTTTAGTTAACAGAGCTTCTAGGGAAGGTTAATAACTAAACGAGTCGTGAGTGTATAACCATTGTTTACGTAGCCCGATCCACGTCCTACCAAGCCACCGAGGGGTGGTCATGAATAGGATCGTACCCGAACACGTTTTCCACATAGGAGATCCAATCTAGTATACCGGCGGCGGTAAACACCTACCGAGGGGTGTGGTCAGGGCAGAACTGACGCGAGGCGTTACCATGCTTTCACATATGGATCAACAATACAGGCCGTGGGTTTTGTTTGAAACCCTCTCTCACTCAATATTTTGAAAAACATGCAAGTTTTGACAAATTATGTATGATCAATATAGTATGAGCGGCACTCACCTATCCTATATGACATGTTATCAAATATGCATATAAAACATCCATCAATACATATTTATACATCTATGACATATCACAGAACCAAGCCATGGTTCCATCCTAGAACAAAGAAAATAAAGATTACAAAATTCCATCCAAAGTATTCTTTGGGTCTTGAATTTTGTTTCGTCTTCTTGTATCCATCTTTATGTAGCCTCTCCATTTATTTCTCATCCCAAGAATTATTTAAAATTTAAATCTCCAAAAATTTAAATTTCAAATTCAAATTCCAAATTCGAATTTCAAATTTAAATTTCCAATTCAAATTTTAAACAATTTTAAACATCATGTGTAACGATATGTAATTTCAAATTTTCAAATTTTCAATTACATATTTTTAAACATGATTTAAAATTTAATCTCTAATTTAAAAATCAAAATTTTCTGATTTTTTAGATCGTCGCACCGCCGCCCCCGAAGGCGGCAGCCGCCGTGGGCAGCCACCAGCCCCAAAGGGGCTGGCAGCCCAGGGCTGCCCCCTTTGTGCAGCCTTACCGGCCTACAAGCCAAGCCTGCAGCGCCAGGCTGCACACCCAGGCTGCGGCCAGCCTTGGGCAGGCCACGGCCACCCTTGGCTGCAGGCCAAGCCTGCGGCCGTGGGTGGTGTTGGCCTGCACAGGGGCTGCCGCAGCCCCATCCTGCCCGAGGGCAGGGGCTGCAGCCCCACCAAGGCCCGTCGGCCTATCCCAAGGGGTCGTGTCTCGATTTTCGTGTCATATTTCAATTTACCTATTAGGATCTCCAAAAATTAATTTGAATCCCAATTAAATTGAAATTTTCCACACAATCAAAATTTCAACCTTTAAATCAAGTTTAACTTTTGGGAAAAAATAAATTACGGTCTTCAATCTTCAATCTCCTCCAAGAATAATTACATAAAATTTCCTAAACCGTTTCCGGTGTACAAAAATTCTAACAATAAAAATTCTAAGAGACAAAAAATTAAAATCCATGGGAAAATTACAGTGTTAAGAAACTGCTTCCATGGTTACATAAAAATTCCTAGATACAATTTTTTCTAAATTCTAAGGAACCATAACCGGCATAAACAAGCATGCTTATAATAATTCAGAAAATTAAAATAACCACATACTTTATACACAATGCATGATAACAACATAAAGGAACCCTAGAATGCCACTCTCTAAATATCAAATCAATAAAAAGACTAAGTAATTGTCTAATTTATGTACATGGCATAGTCATGAGATGGCTCTGATACCAATTGTAGGAAAAATAAATCGGTAAAAACGTATCAGAGTGGCGCAGCGAAACAATAAAAATTTTTAGATCGTTAAATATCTCATGATGTCATATACAATAAACCAACAACAATTAAAACTCATACCTCAAGGACGCCAATCTGCAGGAGGAGAAAAACCGGAGGCTTCAACCAACTAGCCTTCTCTACTATTCTCCAATTCCCGAATGGCTGAGTGTGTGGGCACTCTAAACCTCGATCGGTATGCTAGCACTGCTAGTCTTCTTCCGACCACCCAGATCTCTAAAGAACTTTATTGTCATGATGAGCTGTGCAATAATAAGTCTGCTCACCTGAGAGTCTGTGGTCTGAGAGAACTGTAGTGGCAGGACCTCTATTTATAGACCTACATGAGGTGATTCTCTGAATTTGAATTAGACTAGGAAAAGATATTCTCCCTTATCCATAACCATAAAAATCTGAATTTTCTATGGGAGATTCTCAACAATAAAATTCGGCCATTATGGATAAATCCAATCCAAATCTAAACAAGATTTTAACTAGAATTTTATCTCCCTTTTTTCAACCAAAAAATCCGAAATTCCTAGGAGAAAATCTCCTCATAAAATTCGGCCACTTTTAGGATAAGGGAGAATCAAAATTCCACTAGGATTTTCAAGCTTGAATCTTATCTCAACCTTATCCAAAATATCCGAATTTTCCTAGGAGATACACTCCAAAATTTCGGCCACTTTTCAGGGAGGAGAGAATCCAAATTCAACTGGGATTGAAACTTGAATTTTTCCCTTTGAACCTTATCCACAAAAACCGAAATTCCATTGAGGATTATCCTCAAAATTTCGTCCACCTTTTGATAGGATTTAGATTCAAAATTCAAGTAGGATTCTAACAAGATTATCCTCTTCAAATCCAACTCAAATTCGAATTTCAAACCTTGTGGATTTTCCACAACAAATTCGAATCCCACTTGGACTGTGATTCAAAATTTGAATTTCAAATTTCAAATTTCAAATTCGAATTTCAAATTCAAATTTCAAATTTCAAATTTCAAATTTCAAATTTCAAATTTCAAATTCAAATTTCAAATTCAAATTTCAAATTTCAAATTTCAAAATTCAAATTTCAAAATCCACAAAACAGTTGTGTTTCAAATTCTTGTTCTCATGGATAATTTTCTACAACTCCAATCCAATCTCAAATAAAATCATGGCAACTTTATTTGGAGTTCGAATAATTGTGTACTCTATTATCCAAAACAAAATCTGAATCCAACCGGAGAGAATCTTGTCTACCATCCTAATCCTGTGTCATCACCATCCATGCATAATAAACCAGCCAATAGCATACACAAATCAATTTGCCAAACGTTAAGGAATTATATGGAGTTAGTAGAGGGACTGATTGGACATATATAATCGGGCTCCCGCAAATCCATATGATCATCATTCTTTTACCGAACAACTCAATCATATGATCACTAATTTCAGAGTCACACCACTATAAACCTGAAACTGAACTCCCAATTATATACCGTATTACGTAAGCCTGTGACGAGCTACTATCCAATGACCTTGTCATATATGCAAAACCCTCATATGATATCCATGATCAGCCTTAGGTCAAAGTCCGTTTAATCCTACTGATCAGGCTATCTTAAAGTTCCATTATACTACCGAATTAAGAAAATGATTATTCACCATATGTGAATAAGAAGTCATCTGCCTAGCAGACGACCCAAGGCCTTGTCCATTTTCACATTCAGTATAATGCCTTTAAGAGGATACCTTTAACTCCTTAGAGCTATGATTCCGATATCTGTAAACGAACCCTTCATCGTATACAAGTCACGCACCTAACAAACCGGTCTATAAGCTTACTACCTCTGAGACGCTTTAGCCATTGGAACATCAAAGTACACAAGTCATATACATGAAGCTGTCCTTTTACTCAGGATTAAGGTTACTACATAATGAACGTCAAAAGCAGATCGATTCACTCAAAGCGGACTTCGTAGATCAATCACGCTTTAGTCCCGGTCTAATATGTCACCACCAAGCAACATATCTATGTCTCTACTTGGGAGTCCAGCTCCAGACAGTCAAGACAAACCGTCCCCTCCAAGGCTTTAGGCAACATAATAGTCTTAACATGAGTTAGATGCTCGGTTTAACCCCATAGACTATAGACCATAGTTTAGACTGCTAACTTTAGAACATTGTCTTCTCGTATACAAAAGTCCATTGCATGCAACGTTCTAACAGATTTAACACAAGCAGTCAGTGAGCCATATTTGCTTACATTTACTTTAACATGTAAATAAAACGAGGACAGATAGCAATGTAATGAATAACCTCTATATATATAATTTTATTATCCAGTTCAAAATAAATACATCAAAATGTCTCTAATGCTTAGGGCATTTCCTAACAGACATAACGGAAGAAAAGAAACTGCAACCGGAAGATGTTCCAGCCGTCAAGGAATTCTTCGATGTTTTTCCGGAAAAGCTGCCAGGAGTACTATGAGAACAGGAAATCTCATTTGAGATTGACCTTATGCCAGGAACTACCCTAATTTCTAAGGTGCCATACCGCATGGCACCAGTCGAACTGAAAGAACTGCAGGTACAGTTAAAGGAGCTGCTTAACAAGGAATTTATCCGACCAAGCTACCTGCCATAGGGAGCCCAGTTTTGTTCGTCAGGAAGAAAGATGGAATTCTCCAAATGTGTATTGACTATCAAGAATTGAATAAAGTCACCATAAAAATAGGTACTCGTTACCTAGAATTGATGACTTGTTCAATCAGCTAAAAGGCGCGGCGGTATTCTCAAAAATTGACTTGCGTTCCATCAGCTAAGAATTAAGGAAAGTGATGTCCCTAAAACGACATTTAGAACCCGTTACGGTCATTATGAATTTTTAGTAATGCCATTTAGGTTAACTAATGTTCCAGCCACGTTCATAGACTTGAATAAAGTCTTTAAGGAATTCTTAGATAAGTTTGTAATTATATTTATCGATGACATACTTATATACTCAAAATTCAAGAAGAGCATAAAGAACATCTGATGATTGTTCTTCACACTATGAGAAATCATCAACTATATGCGAAATTCTCTAAGTGTGAATTTTGACTGGACAAGGTACATTTTCTTAGACATATGGTGTCAAAGGAAGGAGTTGTTGTAGATCCTGCCAAGGTGGAAGTGATCAATGAATGGCCTGCTCTTAAGAACGTAATGGAAATACAGAGTTTCTTAGGATTAGCCGGCTATTATAGAAGATTTGTGGAAGGATTTGCAAGACTAGCTACACCTCTCACTGCCCTCACGTGAAAAGAAAAGAAATACGAATGGACAAAAGAGTGTGAAAGAAGCTTTCAAGAATTAAAGAAACGGCTGACAAGTGCACCAATCCTTGCACTACCCACCGAAAGAGAAAGGTTTACGATCTACAATGACGTCTCAAAAGCGGGCTTGGGGGCTGTTTTAATGCAGAATGGCAAGGTGATAGCATACGTGTCGCGCCAATTGAGGAATTATCCTACCTATGACCTGGAACTTACTGTAATAGTGTTCGCACTTAAAATCTGGTGATACTATTTATATGGAGCTCAGTGTCAAATCTTCACTGACCATCAGAGCCTGAAGTACTTTTTCACGTAGAAAGAGTTAAACATGTGGTAAAGAAGATGGTTAGAGTAAGTGAAGGATTACGATTGCGAAAACTTCTACCATCCCGGAAAGACGAACTGAGTAGCCAATGCCCTGAGCAGGAAATCGACGATTCTGCAACGGTTGCCGATAGAGGAGTTACCAAAATCTTTGCAGTAAGAAATTAACTCCCTCAAATTGGAATTAATATCCGAAAAACTATCTACACTTCAATTGGAGTCCTCACTGTTCGCAGATATCAAAGAAGCCCAGAAGCGGGATCCAAACTTAGTAAAGCTTCGAGAAGGAATTTCCCAAGACAAAAAGTCAGACACAAGCATTTCCAATGATGGAATGCTTTTGTATCAAGGGAGAATTTATATTCCGGCCAATGAAGGACTTAGAAGGAAAATTATGGTAAAAGCTCATGAAACACCTTATTCAGTTCATCTTGGAGCCAGCAAAATGTATCAAGACTTAAAGATGCAGTTTTGGTGGAAAGGGATGAAAAATGATATTGTGAAATTTGTGAGTAAATGCCTAACTTGCCAAAAGTCAAGGCCGAACATAGACATCCTGGAGGAAAATTGAAACCTCTGGAAATTCCTGACTGGAAATAGGAGCACATTATCATGGATTTCGTGGTAGGGTTACCAAAACCCGAGAGGGCTATGCGCTATCTGGGAGATCGTGGATAGATTAACGAAGATGGCGTAGTTTATAGCGGTGAAAACAACATTCACACTAGATAAATTGGCACATCTTTATGTGACCAATGTCATTCGGCCACATGGAGTTCCAAAGTCCATGGTCTCTGATCGAGATGCACGGTTCACTTCAACGCTTTGGAAGTATGTACATGAAGCTATAGGTATGGAGTTGCGGCTCAGCACAGCTTTTCACCCTTAAACGAATGGACAATCTGAGCGAACCATCCAAACATTGAAAGATATGCCTAGAGCCTGCATAATAGATTTCCCTGGAGTTTGGAATGAGAAGCTACCTGTGGTAGAATTCTCATACAAAAATAATTACCAAGCTTCTATTGGGATGGCACCTTACAAGACTCTATATGGGCGAAAGTGTCGATCACCCATTCACTGGTACGATCTACGAGAAAGGCAACTACACAAAACTGATTTCATACGAGAGACTTCAGATGCAGTTGTGCACATCCAATAGAGAATGAAAATCACCCAAAACCGACAGAAGAGCTATGTAACTAAACGACGAAGATTCTTGGAGTTCAACGAAGAGAACTTCATATTTCTCAAGATATCGCCGATGAAAGGTGTAATGCGTTTTGATAAAAAGGGAAAGTTGAGTCCAAGATATATTGGACCATTGAAATTATCGAACGCATTGGAAAGGTGGCCTACAAGCTGGCGTTACCTCCAGATTTGTCGGCTGTGCACAATGTCTTCGATGTGTCTATATTAAGGAAATACGTACTAAACCCATCACATGTATTGAAGCATGAACCGATGTAAGTCCAAGGAGATCTAACCTACAAGGAACAACCTGTACAGATTTTAGCCCGCGAAGAAAAAACATTGAGGAATAAGACGATCCCACTAGTTAAGGTACTATGGAGAAATCACAGTATCGAAGAGGTTACATGGGAATGTGAAGATAAATTAAGAACTTTGTACCCCCACTTGTTTTAATTTTTTAGGATGAAAATTTTATAAAGAGGGGTGAATGTGATAACCGAGAAATTTCATCATTCTCAGAAGACATGTACATTGTATGTATACAATGATTTTTATGTTTAAAATGTAAAATGTATGATTTAATAATGTTTAGAACGCAATAAAATGTTCTAACAATGTTAGAGGAAAGGAATTTGGTGATAGGAAATTTTACCTAACCGAAATGGGATGAACGATGCCAATTCGGTATCAAAAACCCTAGACGATTACCGAAATTCACTAACAGATGAAAAACTTATGGCATGAATTTTTAGCCAAACGGAAGTAAATTAAGGTAAACCGATCGCAGGATGGCCTCAGAAATCCGTCGGTGCGATTTCGATGAAATTTCGTTCGGTTTGACTTTTGATCAAACTTTGACTGAGAATTAATAAGTGATGTCATCCATGATGTCACTTAATGAGGTAATAAATGAAAGAAAAATTTTGGAGAAAGAAATATGTGATCCAAGGGCTAGGGTTTAAAGTGGCTTTGATCCAATAGCCAAAATCATGCCAAAATAGCATGGAAAATTTGGAAAATGTGGGAAAGAAAGCCAAAATGAGTCGGTTAAGAGATGAAATCAGAAAATAAATTTTTATCCTTGCAAAACAACCCCTAAACTATGCCAAAATTACCTAAAAAGTTGGTAAATTGCCCTCAAAAGTTTGCAAGTGGATCCCTCCCTTTTTTACATCCATTTAAGGTCGATTTCAAGTTCATGAAACTAGAAAAAAATTTGTTCCTACTGCCCAGTTTTCTGTCGTGAGCCTCCACCCATCTCCAAGCCAAATTTCTTCAAAAATTTCCCTCTAAACTTATCCAAAACTCACCCCAAGCACAAGTTGAGCAACATAAGTGAGGTGAGCTTCCATTTTTGTAAGCTTTTTCTTTATTTTTTCTGTTGAAAAACCATGAGTGTTGGTGTGATGGATTTTAAGCCTTAGTTTTGTTAGATTTTGCCTTAAAAAGTGATGTTAGTATGTGAGAGAAGCAAGGAAAGGTTTAGAATTGAAAAACACAAAATTTATATATGTTTTCTCAATGGAAACCCGTGAGGAAGATGTGGTGAATTTCAAGTTTTGTTTTGTTGGTTTTTGCTCTAAAAAGTGATATTGGCATGTGATTGATCTAAGGAATGAATTAGAGATTGAAAAACAAAAAATTGGTATTGTTTTTCAAGTTAAATCCGTGGCCATTGAGGGGGGGTGTTAAATGAAAATTTTAACATGTTTTGGGTAGTTTGTTGATCCAAGAAGATTATTATTGATATGTGATTGATAAGAAGAAATTAGAAGCAAAAAAAATCAATTTTTATGCTTGAAAACCAAACAAAAACTATGGGCTATGTTAGGTAATGAATTGAGAATTTTGTGAGGAAATGTAAGTGTGGAATGTGGATAAAAACTGAGTGTGAGAATAGTCAAAAACGAACTGAAACGTCGTTAGAAACGACTCAGTTTATAAGGAAATTTTTACGTGTGTTTTTACGTAAAAATTAGGCCTCTAGTTTAGTACGTGGCAAGTACCGAGGTTTTGAGGCATTACCTAAACGTTAGGAACTTAAACATTAAGCGGAAACGCTATTGAAAAACAAAAAATTGGTGTTGTTTTTCAAGTTAAATCCATGCCCATTAAGGGAGGGTGTTGAATGAAAATTTTAACATGTTTTAGGTAGTTTGTCGATCTAAGAAGATTAGTGTTGATATGTGATTGATAAGAAGAAATTAGAAGCAAAAAAATTCAATTTTTATGCTTGAAAACCAAACAAAAACCGTGGGCTATGTTCGGTAATGAATTAAGAATTTTGTGAGGAAAATGTGAGTGTGGAATGTGGATAAAAACCGAGTATGAGAATAGTAAAAAATGAACCGAAACGTCGTTAGAAACAACTCGGTTTATAAGGAAATTTTTACGTAAAAAGTTTGTGTTTTTATGTAAAAATTAAGCATCTGGTTTAGTAAGTGGCAGATACCGAGGTTTTGAGGCATTACCTAAACGCCGGGAACCTAAACATTAAGCGGAAACGTTGTCAAAATTTTTATGACGACCCAAAGGGTATTTTAAGAAACGAGGGGCAAAATAGGGTTGGGGTTTGAAAACCCGAGCCCCCTCGGTGACCTAGGCCTGGAAAAGGATAACAGACATTTTCAATAGTAGTGAAACGTCCATACGGAACCCCGAAACGCAGGAAAAAATGGATTAACGATCGAAGGTCGGAATAGTACCATTCGAAGATGGGTGAATAATAAATCGAGAATTTCAGTAGTTAATGCTGTAAAAACTTGATAAAGCCTAAGAAAAATTATTTTATAATTTTTGAGCTTAGAAAATCCCATTAAAGCATTAAAGTGAAAATTTTACGACCCAAAAACCCGTCAAGGGCAAACTGGTCATTTTTTACTAAAATTTTCAAAAATGCTAGAAAAAGACCGTTAGAGTCTTAGAATGGCTTAATTAAAATTCTAAGAACCAAAATTAAACTTTAAGTCGAAGAAACGAAGAAAAATCCCACTAGAGACAAAATGGTCATTTTGTCAAAAGTTATGCGTAAAATTGTCATTTTGTCAAAAGTTTAAAAAATGGATGTTAATGTCTAGAATGGCATTCTAATGCCTTAATTAAGGTTTTGATGGCCAAAATCAAAGTTTAAGTATAAGAAAACTAGAAAAAAAATCCACTAAGAACAAAATGGTCATTTATTTAAAAGTTGACAGAAAAGTCAAAAATTAAATGTTAGACCCGTAAATGCATTGTTAGGGACCCATACTTAGAATTTTTACGTTTTTATAACGTTTTAAGAATGAAATGAATTTTGGAAATAACCGTCAATTATTTCGATTATAGAGATCTAACCTTAAGGCGAAGAAACGTCGATTGACCCTAGGAAGAAAATGCTAGCAAGATACTTGTAAGTTCAGACATTCTATTGTCTGCAACATGAATTTACTTAATATGTCTATATGCTAAATATGATATGTAAAGTATATATATAGGTGCTATATGCACAATAGTGTGTTAAAAAAAATACACAGAACAAAAGAAAAAAAATGTAAAGTGTTCCAGACCAAGGGAAATGATGATGTCACCTAGTCGGAACCATATGAAAGATGATAATAAAACCACATTTTGGCGTACCAACCTCCCGCAAAGTGGAGATTATTCATGTTATGTTATGTTAATATTATGTAGACTGTTGAGAATTGGCTAGTGAGTCGCTCCCTAGAGTCCCTCTCAATCATGCGCGTACTACGGTACGACCAACATGGGGTCCAAAACCACAACATAATGCAAGATAATGACCTAAGATTTAAACATTACCCATAATTGAGCATAATGTGTACTAACATTAGATTTAATGCTCTAAGTTATGGTTTACGGTCTATGTTATTAGTCTTTATGTTTGAACTTACTGAGCCTGTAATTCACAAGTTTATTCATGTTACAGATAAGCAACCTGTACGATAGTAGAATTTGGATGGAAGAGGTGCGGATTTGCATGTGCCAAAAGGACTGGGCGAGGGAAATGGTCCTGCTACAAGATACTTGTAAGTTCAGACATTCTATTGTCTGCAACATGAATTTACTTAATATGTCTATATGCTAAATATGATATGTAAAGTATATATATAGGTGCTATATGCACAATAGTGTGTTAAAAAAAATACACAGAACAAAAGAAAAAAAAAATATAAAGTGTTCCAGACCAAGGGAAATGATGATATCACCTAGTCGGAACCATATGAAAGATGATAATGAAACCACATTTTGACGTACCAGCCTCCCGCAAAGTGGAGATTATTCATGTTATGTTATGTTAATATTATGTAGACTGTTGAGAATTGGCTAGTGAGTCGCTCCCCAGAGTCCCTCTCAATCATGCGCGTACTACGGTACGACCAACATGGGGTCCAAAACCACAACATAATGCAAGATAATGACCTAAGATTTAAACGTTACCCATAATTGAGCATAATGTGTACTAACATTAGATTTAATGCTCTAAGTTATGGTTTACGGTCTATGTTATTAGTCTTTATGTTTGAACTTACTGAGCCTGTAACTCACAAGTTTATTCATGTTACAGATAAGCAACCTGTACGATAGTAGAATTTGGATGGAAGAGGTGCGGATCTGCATGTGCCAAAAGGACTGGGCGAGGGAAATGGTCTTGCTACAAGCTTTCCGCTGAGCAGCATTTAAATATATTTTGAAACAGTGTTTTATGATGTAAATTATGTACGATCATGTAAAATTTTTACTATAATAAATGTTTTACGATGTTCAATTTCCAAGTTTAGTTTTTAAAAAAAATTTAAAAAAAAATTTCCCGATTTTCACGTTAAAATCAAAGTTTAAAATAAGTATGTTAAATAAAGAAAGTAAGTTAAAAGTAAGTGCCGGCGACCCATGAGGTAAGAGACTATCATAATTGGCTTCAGAACTCGACTGTGATAGTGTTGTTTAGCCTCCACGTAGGGCGGCACGCCACACAAGCGGAGGTGATGTTTCTGAGGTTGCCACAAGCAACCCTAGAACAGCCTCCATAATTGCTCCCACTGCTAATCCCAAGAGTATCAATCTTTCCTCCCTACAAATTACAACCCAAAAGTTAAATAAAAAAAACTTTCTCTAGCGGTCCCGACTAATTCTGATGGTGATTCGTAGAAAGGGAAAGCTGGGATTCTTAGATGGCTCTATTCCAACACCAAAACTGGAGAATCCATCTTGTGATAATTAGGAGGCACAAAATTCCATGGTGATGGCATGGTTAATCCATTCTATGGAAGATAATATTGCTGACACATACATTCTTTTTCCCACGATAAAAAGGATTTGAAATGCTATTACATAAATGTTTGAGTTGAGGAACATGATCCGTAATCTAAGACAGGGTGAGAGTGATGTCACAGAGTATTACCACGAGTTCACAAAACTCTGGCAAGAATTGGATTTGTTCACTTCTCCTTTATGGAAAGATCCTGAAAATGCAGTCTTGTACACAAAGTTAGTGGAACGTGATCGGGTGTACGACTTCTTGGCTAGACTCAATAAGGATTTAGATGAGCTTCGTGGTCGACTTCTGTGGATGAGACCCCTTCCTCAAATTGAGGAAATTTTTGCTGAAGTCCGTAGAGAAGAGTCAAGGAGAAGGGTCATGCTAGGAACCAACATGCCAAGCATGGAGAATTCTACCCTTGTTGTCCGTGGACAAGAGAGTCAAGGAGAAGGGAAAGCAAATAAAAAATGGTGCGATCATTATAAGAAACCCTATCACACTAGGGAGAATTATTGGAAGTTGCACGATAAACCGGCCTACTGGATTCCTAACCGGGCTCGTGGACGTGAAGGGAAAGGATTCCAGGCATCAACAGAAAAGCAAGTGGAGACTGAACCAGCCCTTGGAACACGGTCTTAACCAAGGAGCAAATGGAACAGTTGAAACAGATGATAACACAATCCTCTTCGACATCTCTCATGGTTCAGAAAGGTAAAGCCTTGATTACTTTCTACAGACTGACCAAGAAAGAAGAACCATGGATTATTGACTTTGGAGCAACGGATCATATGATTGGTTGTGTAAAATTGTACACCTCATATGTTCCTAGCCCTAGAAATCACAAGGTGCAGATTACAGATGGAACTTCTTCAGTTGTGCCTGGTACTTGGACTGTCAAAATTGAAACTAATGTTGTTCTTAAAGGAGTTCTTCACGTGCCCAAATTAAATTTCAATCTTTTTTCAATAAGTAAGTTAACAAAAGATATAGTTTGTAAAGTAACATTTTCTCCATCTACTTGTATTTTTTAAGACCGATCATCGGGGAAGAAGATTGGCAATGCTAAGGAACTGAATAGCCTATACTACTTTGAGGATGATTCGAGTGTCCATGGGCAAGCTCAAATGGTTACAAGCACTTCTCTTTCAAGAATTCAAAAAATTATGTTATTGCATTATAGGTTAGGGCATCTCAGTTTCTTCTATATGAAGTTTTTGTTCCCATCCTTGTTTGAAAATAATGATAAATTACAATGTGAGATTTGCTAATTAGCAAAGCATACTCATGTTTCCTTTTCCCCATTATCATATCATGCATCTAAACCTTTTGTTCTCATTCATAGCGACATTTAGGGACCATCCCACATTTTGAGTATTACCAACAAAAAATGGTTTATTACTTTTACCGACGATCATACATGTATTTGTTGGGTTTACCTCTTAAAAGAAAAATCTGAAGTCGGGAATATTTTCAAACAATTCCATTCGATAATTAAAACACAATTTGGTGAGAACATTACGTTTTTAACGACAGATAATGGGACTGAATTCTTTAAGAACACTTCGAGGGAGTTTGTCACTTATTATGGGATAATTCATCAAAGTTCCTGTGCCAGCACACCTCAACAGAATGGGATATCTGAGAGGAAAAATCGTCACATTTTAGAAGTGGCCCATTCCTTGTTGTTCACAACCAACTTACCAAATGTTTTTGGGGTGATGCAGTTTTGACAGCAACATATCTGATTAATAGGATACCTTCTCGAGTCTTAAAGTTTCAAACCCCAATAGTTTACCTATGTAAGTCGTATTCACAGTCACATTTCCCATCCTCATTAGAGTTAAAAGTGTTTGGTTGCATCGCCTTTGTCCATAATCTTGATCCACAATGGGGTAAACTTGACCCTAGGGCCCATAAGCATATATTTTTGGGGTATTCTATAACTCAAAAGGGGTACAGGTACTATTCAGTGGAAAAAAGAAAATATTTTATCTCTAAGGATGCGACATTTTTTGAAAATCAACCTTTTTTTACCAAAAATTTCCTTCAAGGGGAAATAATGTGGGAAGATAATTTTTGGAAAAGATTAAAACTGACTTACATTTCAAACGGTTCTAATGCACGGGAATATTTTTGGGATTTTGCCCCTTCTTTAGGAACCCAAATCTTGATCAGATCCCTCCAAACCCTCAAACACTGTGGGGAATCATGAGAAAAACCTAACCAATATTCCTGAAATAAATACTTAAATATTTCCTGAAATGACTCCAAATATTCCCACCGAAAATCCTGTTGCCGAAATTCCTGCTGATACTCAACCTATTTTCACTCAAATCAACCCACCAAATCATATCACAGACCAACCCCTTGATACTTCTACTCAACCGAAACCCAATCAAGATCCAAAAATTCCTATACCTAGAATGCAAGAACATAATAAAACCAAAGAGAGTGGCTTGCAATTTTTTGATCAAACTTATGTACGCAAGAAGAACCAAAAAGCTATAGAAAGCCAGGAAGTTTCTCACCACCAAGATTCTGAACTAATGACTAGTCTTGAAACAAAGGCTAGTGATTTAGAGATCCCAATTGCATTAAGAAAGGGGTGAGATCCTGTACTAGACATCCAATGGCCCATTATGTTGGATATGAGCACCTGATAGACTCTATGAAAGCTTTTGTGGCTAACTTGGCTGGTGTGGAAATTCCTAGAGATATCCAAGAAGCTACGAAGAAATATGAATGGAGGGAAGCTGTTTTAGAAGAAATGGGGGCTCCTAAAAGGAATAACACGTGGGATGTGGTACAAAGACCAAAAGGAAAAGTTCCAATTGGATGTAAGTGGGTCTTTACAATCAAATATAAGGCAGATGGATCTATTGAGAGATACAAAGCTCGTTTGGTGGCTAAAGACTACACTCAGATTTATAGAATAGATTATCAAGAAACTTTTGCTCCTGTTGCGAAGATCAATACAGTTCGTGTACTATTATCACTTGCTGTCAATTTAGATTGGCCATTGCAACAGCTTGACATGAAAAACGGTGACTTGAAAGAAGAAGTTTAGATGGAGATGTCGCCAGGTTTTGATGGCAAGAGTGATGAAGTCTACAAGTTAAAAAAGTATCTTTATGAACTGAAACAATCACCGGGAGCTTGGTTCAATCGTTTCACTAAGGTGGTTAAGGGACTAGGATACAAGCAAACCGGAGGAGACCACACTTTGTTCTATCAGCACAAAGATGATAAGATCGCCATTCTCAATGTATATGTTGATGATATTATCTTGACTAGGAATGATCTTGAAGAAGGGGAGAGACTAAAGAAGAAACTAGCAAAAAAATTTGAGATAAAAGATTTGGGAAGTCTTTGGTACTTTCTTGGTATGGAGATTGCCAAAAATAAGATTGAGATCTCAGTCTCACAAAGGAAGTATGTGTTGGATCTTCTAAGAGAAACAAGGATGATGGGTTGCAAACCTACAGAAACTCTTGTAGAGCCAAGTTGCAAAAAAAAGAGTAAAAGACATTGATCCGGTAGACAAGGGTCATTGTCAACGGTTAGTTGGGAAGCTCATATAATTGTCTCATACTAGACTTGACATAGCTTTTGCTGTTAGTCGTGTTAGCCAATACATGCATGCACCTATCGAAGAACATATGGCGGCAGTGTTTCGAATTTTGAGATATCTGAAGGGAACACTTGGATAAGGTTTGTTCTTTAAAAAGGGTGAAGAAAGAGGCATAGAGGTATACATGGATGCTGATTGGACAGGAGCTATTGACGATAGGAGATCTACTTCGACGTATTGCATGCTTGTATGGAGCAATCTGGTAACTTAAAGAAGCAAGAGCAATCTGTTGTTGCAAGGAGCAATGCTGAAGCGGAACTAAGATCAGTGGCTCATGGAATTTGTGAAATTCTATGGTTGAGAATGCTGTTAGTTGAGCTCAAAGTTGGAATCACACTTCCGTTACATATCTACTATGATAACAAGGCAACGATAAACATTTCGCATAATCCTGTACATCATGACAGGACCAAGCAATCGACACTTCATTAAAAAAAAATCGAGGAAGGAATTGTCTGCATGACGTATATTCCTACTTCTGAGGAAGCTGTTGATATGTTAACCAAAGGATTACCTAGACCCTTATTTGAAAAGTTAGTAGACAAGTTGGGCATGTATAACTTATACCGCCTAACTTGAGGGAGAGTGTAGACAAAGTTTGTCTAATATAATTAAGGTCTATTTCAGGTATTTAAGTTTTATGATAATTCCTTAAATCAAAAGAATATGCTGAGTGTTATTCTATTTTAAGGAATATATTAAGAATTATTCTTTTCTTATTCTTTTCATAGTTGGTGTCACGTCCCAAAACTCGGGACAGCGACAGGTGTCGATATTAAATTTTAAAAGAATAAGAGAAAGAAAAGCTCAGATTCCTAAGTCTGTCAGTTTTTATATCTTACTCTTTACCGATTCTTTAAACGTATTTATAAATTATGCTTGTATATTTTAAATTAATTTATATTTGTATTTCTATTTTTATCGCAATATCTGGTGGTGAGGTACCCATATTTCACAGATGCATACTTGGATAAAATAAACTAAGTGAAATTACAAAAGTAAAGCTTAGAATTTACAGTCCCGGAATGCTCTTACACATACTTTGCATAAAGTACAGATCACTACTTCAAGTCTTTTGACCTTGTCGTCCACGGTCGGTTCCACGTCACCTGTATCTTCTAATCAGCTTTCTCTCCTGGGGGTTTACCAGTTTTAAAACAGTGAACGAAAGGCCCAGTAGGATATTCTTTAAAAAATGTTTCAATATTTTAATTTAACCATCATACTAAGTATGTCAATGCAATACCGAATCATAAACGTGGAATCGTGATTATGCAAATTGTGTCCCTATATACATCTAGCTCGTGTACGGTCCGTATGAGCCTCCCTCACCATGCCGAAGTATAATTCCTCGATCGAGATGTGCACTTTTCGCACGTATGTGCTGGCTCCCGATATACTTTAACACCAAATCCACTTTCAACATTTCGTATGAACATATGATTCACATAATAAAAATATACCGTTTTGTTTTTCAAAAAAATCCGTAACCGGATATTTTTCCTTTAATTTCCGAAATCATGATATTTTCTAAATCACGTAATTCTCAAAACTTTATAAACACATTTTCTTTAAATGACTTTTGGCCAAATCATTAAAACAAAACTGGCTACAAAGAAAGGGTAAAATATCCTACCTCGTCAGCAATTTGACCTACGATCAATTTCTCGCACGAATTCCAAGATAATCTTTCTTTCTAAATTCGATCAACGAGTACCTAAAACAAGAAACACAGATAATTTAATTATCTGTCCAGAAATTCCGTAATCGAATTACGGTAAACTCAACTAATTAGTATGCCATTGAATTTTAAAATTTAAAACAATACTTTATTTTAACACCGTAAACTTAAAATAGCATATTTTAACACGATTATCCAAAATATATATACATATATTTTTTTTAAATTTCGGCATGACCTGCCCTAAAAATAGGCTTCCCCAAAAGCTCTAAATTACTCAACCTGCAGAAAAATTTTCCAATTCCCAGAACAGTTCAAAATACAATTTTCAAATCAATTTAAATTTAAAATCTAAAAATCATCATTATTATTATTATTATTATTATTATTATTATTATTATTATTATTATTATTATTATTACACACGCACACAGATATACATTTTATAATATATATATACATATACACTTTTTTTTTTCTTTTTGCTGGTGAAGTAAGGCCGACCGGAAGGAACTCACGGTGGCAGGGGGGCGGCGGCGGCTGGTGGCGTCGAGTCAGGTGGTGGCGAGGAAGGCAGGGCGCGGCTGGTTCGGGTTCGGCGGCTTGGCGGGGACGGTCGGTCGACTGTGACGTCGCGAGGGGACACCGGCGATCGGGTTCGGCGAGGCGGTGGATCGTCTAGCTCGGTGGTGGCAGCGAGGAAGGAAGGGTAGTGCGTTCGGTCGACTGGGCTTGGCGGCGGCTTCCGGTGGAGTTCGGCTGAAAAAAAAAAAGAGGAGAAGGAAAAGAAAGATGGGGAGGGGAAGATAGAATCGGCGAGGGGAAGAAGAAGAGAAAAGAAAAGGAAGAAATAAAGAGCGTGAGGGAGAGAGGCGTGAGAGAGAGAGGCGAGAAGCAGAGGAAGAAGAAGAAAAAGAAAAGAAGAGAAAAAAAAAAAAACAAGGGTGAGAGAGGGAGAAGGAGAATAGGGGGAGGGGGGAGTAATTAAAAAAAAAAGAGGGAACAGGGGGAGATGGGATGCTAGCGAGGGAGAAGAAAAACAAAGAGAGAGAGGGGTGAGAGGTCGGCGGAAAAAAAAAAAAGAAATGAGGGAATGAGGGAGTGGGCGGCAGGAAAAAAAAAACAGAGGGAGAGTGAGGCGGTGGAAAGTCGATGAAAAAGAAAGAAAAAGAAAAATGAGAGAGAAGATATTAAGAAGAAAAGGGGGGTTTCCGGAAAAATCCGGAAACAAAAAAAAAAAAAAGAAAAAATAAATAAATGAAAAAAAGTATTTAACAAATTTTGATTAGGTAAAAATTGTTAAAATTTTAAAATTGATAAAAATGTTTTAAATATCCTCAAATTAATATTTAATACCCCAAAAATTTAAAATTGAATTCCCATAAAAATAAGAAAAATTTTATTGGCACACTAACAAATTGAGTTTATACATTCACGCGCGAAATTTTAAATTCAAAAATTTCGCAACGTGACAATTCTCCCCTCCTATAAAAGAATTTCGTCCTCGAAATTTGAATTATCTAGGTTTTCAAACAAATGGAGGTATTTCTCTAACATTTCGCTTTCCACTTCCCAAGTAGCGTCTTCACTTCCGTGATATTGCCATAAAACCTTAACTAACACTATCTCTTGATGTCGTATTCTCTTGACCTTTCTATCAAGAATTCGTACTGGTGCCTCTTCGTAGGAAACATTTTCTCGAATTGGTATGTCCTCGGGCGAAACTATTGCAGTAGGACCCGGTTCGCATTTCCTAAGCATCGAGACATGAAATACATCATGCACATGAGACAACTCTGATGGCAACGCTAAACGATAAGCAACTTTACCAACTCGTTGAATAATAAGGAACGGTCCCACGTATCGTGGAGCTAATTTCCCTTTCTTGCCGAAACGAGAAACTCCTTTTCGAGGGGAAACCTTTAGAAGCACGAAATCTCCTACCTCAAATTCTAATGGTCTTCGTCGTCTGTCAGCGTAACTCTTTTGTCGGCTCTGAGCTGTTTTTAAGTGGTCTCCAATAATTCGAATTTTCTCGATCTCGACGATAGTTGCTCCATTATGAACTCGATCTTCAGGTTCGATCCAGCATATAGGTGACCTACATGGTCTTCCGTAAAGAGCTTCGAATGGTGCCATTTTGATGCTAGATTGATAACTGTTGTTGTAGGCGAACTCTGCTAACGACAAATTATCAATCCATTTGTTCCCATAATCTAATGCGCAGGCACGTAACATGTCTTCAAGGATCTGAATAACTCTTTCAGATTGTCCGTCGGTCTGCGGATGGAAAGCGGTGCTGAATTTCAAATCTGTCCCAAAAGCTGCCTGGAAACTCTTCCAATATCGAGCGGTAAATCAAGGATCTCGATCAGAAATAATACTTAATGGTATTCCATGATATTTCACTATCTCGTCCAAATATGCTTTGGCTAAGTTCTGCCTACCATATGTGGACTTGATAGGAATGAAGTGCGCTAATTTCGTCAATCGATCTACCACTACCCAAATTGCATCGAAACCATTCCATGTTTTTGGTAATCCCATAAGGAAATCCATGGTAATTTCTTCCCACTTCCATTCTGGAACAGGTAGCGGCTGTAGCATTCCTCCAGGTTTCTGACGTTCTGCTTTGACCTTAAGACAATTCTGACAAGTCTTCACATAATTTGTCACATCATTCTTCATGTTTCACCACCAGTATTGCCTCTTCAGATCCTTATGCATCTTGATGACTCCTGGATGTATTGCAAATCGAGATTTATGAGCTTCATCCATGATTGCCTTTTTCAATTCTGGTATTTGTGGAACAGGTATACGATGTCTGAAATACAAAGCTCCATCACCACGGATGTTCCAATGTTCTAGTTGTTCTCCATTCTGAAGTTTAGACCAGACGTTTTGCAAATGGCTATCTTTATGTTGATTCTCCTTAACTTGCTGAATCAGGTAGGGTGGAGTTACTAAATTATACAGAGTGATTGAATCTTGATCCTCAGAAATCTGAAGATCATAATCCTCAACCACTACTGTTCTTTTCCAATCAAGCACTGCTAACGAAGCAAGAACACCGGCACCTTTCCGACTAAGAGCATCCGCAACGACATTAGCCTTACCTGGATGATATTCTAGAGTAAAGTCATAATCTTCCATATACTCTACCCAACGTCTTTGTCTCAAATTCAGATCTTTCTGAGTAAAGAGATACTGCAAACTCTTATGATCAGAGAAAATCTGAAATGAGACGCCATAGAGATAGCATCTCCAAATTTTTAAAGCAAAAATAATGGCTGCCAACTCTAAATCATGTGTTGGGTAGTTTTTCTCATGCGTCTTCAATTGTCGAGATGCGTATACTACGACATGTCCTCTCTGCATTAGAACACACCCGAGTCCTTCTTTTGATGCATCAGTATAAACTTCATAAGGTTCTTCAGGCTTAAGAATTATAAGAACGGGGCCGCTGGTCAAGCGAGTTTTTAATTCTTGAAAAGCGTTCTCACATTTGCTGTCCCAGTCAAATCGAACATCTTTTCTTGTCAATCGTGTCATTGGGGCTGCAATTCGCGAGAAATCCTGAACGAATTTACGATAATATCCCGCTAATCCCAGAAAACTTCTGATTTCGATTACATTTCTAGGTCGTTCCCATTTTATTATTGCCTCGACTTTTGTAGGGCCCACGACTATGCCTTGCCTAGAGATAACATGTCCGAGAAATTTGACTTCAGATAACCAGAAGTCGCATTTCTCCCTCTTAGCGTACAACTGATGCTCCCGCAGAGTTTGTAAGACCAACCTTAAGTGTTGTTCGTGTTCCTCCCAGGTTTTAGAATAAATCATAATATCATCAATGAAGACGATGACAAACTGATCTAGAAATGGTCGGAAAACACGATTCATCAAGTCTATAAAAGCTGCTGGAGCATTCGTTAAACCAAAAGGCATAACCAGGAATTCGTAAGATCCATACCGAGTCCTAAATGCAGTATTTGGGATATCTTCCTCTCGGATTTTCAATTGATGATATCCAGATCTCAAATCAATCTTTGAAAAGTACTGAGCACCTTCAAGTTGATCAAATAACTCGTCGATTCTTGGCAAGGGATATTTATTCTTAATGGTCACCCTGTTCAGTTGCCTATAGTCAACACACAGTCGTAAGCTTCCATCTTGTTTCTTTGCAAATAGGACTGGTGCTCCCCATGGTGATTTGCTGAGTCGAATGAATCCTTTAAGTTCTAGCTCAGTCAATTGTTTCCGTAATTCAGCTTTCTCCGCAGGTGCCATTTTGTAAGGCGGAATTGATATCGGGGCTGTGCCGAGAATGAGAACAATGCAGAATTCTACCTCCCGGTCAGGTGGCAAACCAGGTAAATCTTCAGGAAATACATCCGGAAATTCATCTACCACTGGAGTATAGGGATCACCTCTTTCCACGTTGTTGTCACCTTCCAATGCGAAAATAATAGCGACGCAAGATAACTTTCGTCGACCACCGATGGCTGATCTCAACAGCTCACTGGTCATTACTCGATCTGAATCTTTGAGTTCGATCACCGTTGGGTTTGGCTCTATGAATAGTATCACCTTTCGGTGATGACAATCTAACGTTGCCCTATTCTGAGTTAACCAATCCATACCAAGAATCACATCATAGCGTCTCATTGATAGGATAATGAATTAGACATTAAGTTGTTCACCTTCTCGCGTAACAACATTAGTCCAACATATCAATGAAGCTTCAGTTTTTCCAAGTGGCGTACTTAGATGCAAAGGTGGCTCTAAAGGTTTGATTTCTAATTCTAATGCTTTTGCAAACGTGGATGCAATAAAAGAATGACTGGCACCAGTATCAAACAGTACGTGTGCCCAACTAGAAGAGATCAGAATCATACCCTCCATAACCGTAGGACTGTTTTGAGTTGTCGGTTCTTCCCCTTCCACAGCATACATTTTCCCTTTTCCCTTGTCATTCATACTGTTCCTCGAGGCAGTGGGTCCTGCTGGCCTGAATTGTGACGGTTGCGAAGAAGCTTGCCTACTAGTGGACATCTGAGGTCTCCACTGTAACTGAAATGATTGAGGTCCAAAATTTGGCTGATAAGGGGCTTGTAGTGGCCTATATTGTAGCTGGCCAAATCCTGACTGTCCCTGGTTAACCGGTCCCTGGGTAAACTGTCCAGATCCAGATTGACGAGATCCTGCTGATGATTGGCTGGACTGTTGGAATTGTTGAGTCGGCTGCTGTTGCCTGTAAGGACAGTTCCTCTTTAAATGTCCTGTTTGGCCACAGTTATAACAGCTCCTCTCATATGGGTGTACTCTTCTGGTAGAAGTGTTACTAGTACTGTCAGTTCTTCTACCTTCAATGTTGACCCCACTAACATGAGTACGATTCCCACGTTGACTTCTGGTCGGTCCACCAGATGTCCTTGGAGCTTCAGATTTCTCCTTCTGAAAATTTTGATTATCCTGCTCAATACGCAGGGCAGCTGACACGAGCGTCGGGTAGTCCCGAATCTGCATACCCACCACCAGTCTCCTTATCGATGGTTTAAGTCCTTGCTCAAACTTGATACATTTGGTGCGCTCAGTCGCCACCATCGTAGAAGCAAATCTGGATAATTCTCCAAATTTTTGACACGTATTCGAATACGGTCATATTTCCTTGTTGTAGGCTCATGAATTCTATAATCTTTTGATCCCTAAAGCTCTCAGGGAAAAATTGATCATAGAATAATTGTTCAAACATCTCCCAGGTCATCTCTTGGAGATTGTGCGTTCTCCTAATTTTTCTCCATCGTATGCCAGCTTTACCGTCCAAATAGGTGGAAATAATTTCAATCCGGTATTCAGGTGGGGTCTGGATAGTATCCATCTTCATCACCACACTTTGGAACCAATCATCTGCTTCTTGAGGATCACCTTCACCAGTAAAGGCTGGAACTCGAAATCGTTGGAAATCGCGTAGGCTCCGGATCATGTCACAAACGACCGGTTCATCTCTCGCACGAGTGACTATGTTCTGTAATACTCGATACATCGCTTCCGTGACATTAGCCTGGTCCGACTCTGGCGTCGGTGCTGAGGTCGGGGTCGGAGTTGTTGTCGGAACGGTTCCCCTTCTACGTCTGGGCGGCATTCTATAAAATAAAAATTCCGGGTTATAAATTAGTATTTTATTTTACTCCAAGTATGCATATAATTCCTATAGGAACCCCAAACCATGCTCTGATACCAAAAATCCTGTCACGTCCCAAAAATCGGGACAGCGACAGGTATCATTTCCCAAAAAGCCGGGATAATGACGGATATTAAATTTTAAAAGAATACGAGAAAGAAAAGCTCAGATTCCTAAGTTTGTCAGTTTTTATATCTTACCCTTTACCGATTCTTTAAACGTATTTATAAATTATGCTTGTATATTTTAAATTAATTTATATTTGTATTTCTATTTTTATCGCAATATCAGGTGGTGAGGTACCCATATCCCACAGACGCATACTTGGATAAAATAAAATAAGTGAAATTACAAAAGTAAAATTTAGAATTTACAGTCCCGGAATGCTCTTACACATACTTTGTCCTAAAGTACAGATCACTACTTCAAGTCTTTTGACCTTGTCGTCCATGGTCGGTTCCACGTCACCTGTATCTTCTAATCAGCTTTCTCTCCTGGGGGTTTACCAGTTTTAAAACAGTGAGCGAAAGGCCCAGTAGGATATTCTTTAAAAAATGTTTCAACATTTTAATTTAACCATCATACTAAGTATGTCAATGCAATACCGAATCATAAACGTGGAATCGTGATTATGCAAATTGTGTCCCTATATACATCTAATTCGTGTACGGTCCGTATGAGCCTCCCTCACCATGCCGAAGCATGATGAGTGATCCTCGATCGAGATGTGCACTCTTCGCACGTGTGTGCTGGCTCCCGGTATACTTTAACACCAAATCCACTTTCAACATTTCGTATGAACATATGATTCACATAATAAAAATATACCGTTTTGTTTTTCAAAAAAATCCGTAACCGAATATTTTTCCTTTAATTTCCGAAATCGTGATATTTTCTAAATCACGTAATTCTCAAAACTTTATAAACACATTTTCTTTAAATGACTTTTGGCCAAATCATTAAAACAAAACTGGCTACAAAGAAATGGTAAAATATCCTACCTCGTCAGCAATTTGACCTACGATCAATTTTTTGCACAAATTCCAAGATAATCTTTTTTTCTGAATTCGATCAACGAGTACTTAAAACAAGAAACACAGATAATTTAATTATCTGTCCAGGAATTCCGTAATCGAATTACGGTAAACTCAACTAATTAGTATGCCATTGAATTTTAAAATTTAATACGATACTTTATTTTAACACCGTAAACTTAAAATAGCAATTTTTAACACAATTATCCAAAATATATATATACATTTTTTTTTTTAATTTCGGCATGACCTACTGTAAAAATAGACTTCCCCAAAAGCTCCAAATTGCTCAACCTGCAGAAAAATTTTCCAATTCCCAGAACAGTTCAAAATACAATTTTCAAATCAATTTAAATTTAAAATTTAAAAATCATTATTATTATTATTATTATTATTATTATTAGTATTATTATATATATGTTTATACTATTACACACACGCACACAGATATACATTTTATAATATATATACATATACACTTTTTTTTTCCTTTTTGCTGGTGGAGGAAGGCCGGCCGGAAGGAACTCACGGCGGCAGGGGGCGGCGACGCTGGTGGCGTCGAGCACGGCGGTCGGCAGTGCGGCGAGGAGCAACCGGCGAGGCACGGGGATGAGGAAGGCGGCGAAGGCCCGGGACTGCTCGGGTTCGGCGTTGGCGGCGACTAGCCGTGGTGTTCGGCGTGGCTCCGGTTGGTGAACGGCGACGAGGGCGTGGGCTAGTGGTTGGCTTCGATTGGCGATCGGCTGTTGGTAGTTCTGCTGGGCTCGATCGGCGTCAGGTGGTGGCGAGGAAGGCGGGGCGCGACTGGTTCGGGTTCGGCGACTTGGCGGGGACGGTCGGTCGACTGTGGCATCGCGAGAGGACACCGGCGATCGGGTTCGGCGAGGCGGTGGATCGTCTAGCTCGGTGGTGGCGGCAAGGAAGGAGGGGTAGTGCGTTCGGTCGGCTGGGCTTGGCGACGGCTTCCGGTGGAGTTCGGCCGAAAAAAAAAGAGGAGAAGGAAAAGAAAGATGGGGAGGGGAAGAGAGAATCGGCGAGGGGAAGAAGAAGAGAAAAGAAAAGGAAGAAATAAAGAGCGTGAGGGAGAAAGGCGTGAGAGAGAGAGGCGAGAAGCAGAGGAAGAAGAAGAAAAAGAAAAGAAGAGAAAAAAAAACAAGGGTGAGAGAGGGAGAAAGAGAATCGGTGGAGGGGGGAGCTTTTTAAAAAAAAGAGGGAACAGGGGGAGATGGGATGCTGGCGAGGGAGAAGAAAAACAAAGAGAGAGAGGAGTGAGAGCTCGGCGAAAAAAAAAAAGAAATGAGGGAATGAGGGAGTGGTCGGCAGGAAAAAAAAAAAACAGAGGGAGAGTGAGGCGGTGGAAAGTCGGTGAAAAAGAAAGAAAAAGAAAAATGAGAGAGAAGATATTAAGAAGAGAAAGAGGGTTTCCGGAAAAATCCGGAAAGAAAAAAAAAGAATAAATAAATAAATAAATAAAATATTTAACAAATTTTGATTAGGTAAAAATTGTTAAAATTTTAAAATTGATAAAAATGTTTTAAATATCCTCAAATTAATATTTAATACCCAAAAATTTAAAATTGAATTCCCATGAAAATAAGAAAAATTTTATTGGCACACTAACAAATTGAATTTATACATTCACGCGTGAAATTTTAAATTCAAAAATTTCGCAACGTAACATTTGGTTTTTTGTTTCTTGTTTTAAGTTTTTTTCTAGCCTATTTAATGGCTAATTATAATCGTTTAATATGCATCAAGGGAATAAGTTATTTTCAACGGTAATTTTTTCCTTTCTGTTTTTTTTCCTCGTGTGCATTCATTGAGCATGATTAATATCTATGCACCAACTTGAGAGAAAGTGTCATAAGTTAGGATATTTTGGTATTTAAGCGTAATTAAGCAGTTAGGACTTTAAATAAAATTTGAATTTTAAATAATCCAGATTTTAAGAGATTTTATTTTTAAATTTTAAATTTAAATTAATGTTTTAGGTTGACCCCATTTATACCCTTGTAAAGCATTTTTATTTTTTGATGAAGAGTTTGTTTTTTTTCCCCCCAATAAAACCTACACATTGCAATATAAATAACTGCAATTTATATAAGCTTGTGAACAAATGTTCAAATTAATGAGTAATATCCACTTTTTGAGCCTCTTGGAAAGGTATACAAAGGGATTCAAATGCATGGATGACTAAGAAAAAAAATTAAGTAATTAAATAAAATATTATCTGGTAAAAAAATATATCTGATCACCTTTAATACATTGGTATATAAATTAAAAATTAAGTATAAAAAAACTAGAAAATAAGATGACTAATTTCGTTATCGCCAAAGACTAACAATCATGCAAAACTGCCATGAGAGTGATCTTTTAACATTTTTTTTTTTTTGTCTTTTTTCCTTTTCTTTTTTTTTTTTCCTTTCTCTTGCCAACACAATCCCAAAAATGCTGATCCACTGCCCCTAATCTAAAAGCTGAATTGCAATGGTCTTTTCAAAATTGATCATCGCGAGCCATTATGGTACAGGTAGACTTGGATTCCATTTTTTATATACACTTACAGATATTGTGAATTAGAAGATGCTTTCTTGGCATTGCACCCAAATCTCGAAACCCGTTATTTAAGTCTAACCTGGAGAATCAGATGCACTTCCCTTTTGAAGATGGATCTTAGCTCCTCATTAGCCTCGATGCCAATTCTCCTGTGCAAGAAAAACAGAGTCCAAAAAAGAGAAAACACATTCCATAAGTTTGGCACTCGTGGACTGCAGGATTAAGATTGTCTCTAAACAAAAGAAAGAACATTGACACGCGTTTCTAGTGTAAACCTACGGGAACCTCCATTTAGCGTGCCTGCCTCTCCTTATAGACAAAGACGGGTAGTACCACATGGAAGAACACAATGACATAAACCGAACCAGTTAACGCTCAACAATAGCATTGTTAACATAAGGACGACATCCTTATGCTGTGGAATCCTTCGTGTTTTTCATCTTGAGCTTTTGGTAACCTCTTTCAAACATGCAAGTCCTTTTCCTAGGGTCAGGGCATATCATCCCTATATCATAAAGAACACCATTCCCACCCTAAATTATAAGAAAAGACCAACCCTGAGATCCTTAAAAGTAGCTTCCGGTGTCAGGCATACATTTTACGCAAATAAATTACCAGATGGAAACAGAAAAATATTTGACAGATGTCATATACTGCCAGACTATTTGGTCGCTCGTATTCTTAGTCAAAAAATCTCGTATTAGGGGACTACAAACAAAACTATCATTAGATTGTAACAAAAAGGCACACGCACATAGACAGACACCTCTACAAGCACCCAAAAAAAAAAAAAAAAAAGTGATATGTAATGTATGACTTTTTTTTTTTTTTTTAATTTTGAAGATAATTTATTCATAAAGAAAACTAAAAATGATAAATAAATAAATAATCTTGAAGCTAAAAGGTTGTATGTAGGTGTTACCCAATTTTACAACCCCCTTTTCCCACAAGAATCTTGCGCTGGCTTAACTTGGGAGTGATGAAATGTTGTTCAATCCTAAGAGAACCATCTCGCAATTCCTTCCAATCTACCAAACGATGTTCGACACCATAAGGAACTTCCTGAAATGAGTTCATTGTCATTATTTGAAGATAAAGATTTTCAAAATCACGGTTAGAATATTTTTGGGACAATAGAAATGACATCCACCACTACAGCAAGAAGAATTCTGATCTCACCTGATGAACATGGTCTAACAACCTCTCCCGGACAACTTCCAATGATATGTTCTTCCTAACTTCCTCGCTCGTAGTGAATGGATCTTCATCCCAAGGTCTTTTCACTGCCTAAACATAGAAAAACAACAGAAAAGAGAATCAGGTGTGAACCTTAACGAGACAACAAAAAATAAATAAATAAACAGAATGAATGAAGAAAAAGATGAGCATGCTCAAGCAAAGTAGTGAAGCTTTCAATGCTCGACTAAAACAGAACTATAATGAAAAATAACTCAACAACAATATTGGAAAATAACTCTAAACAATAGTTGGTGAAACTTGTAGCCTTTAAAGAGGACACATGTCTTGGACACATGCCTTCTGAGTCCATAATTTTTAAGATGTCATCATTTGCAAATGAAGTGGAAGAAAATGCAAGAAAACACAGACACAAACATGCACACATGCATGCATATACACAGAGACTTCTAAATTAAAATACTTGGCAATTAACATGCAAACCAAAGTAACTATTTAGCGGAGTTAACATGCAAACCAAAGTAACTTTTTAATAACTTAGGAGTTAACATGCAAACCGGAAGCTTGTGAGAAACTTCAGCTTGTAACTATTGAACACCAAAGTAATAATAGAAGTACTATCTGTCCAAGATAACCTACAAATAAAAGAAAATTCAGGTTTTTAACTTTTTTTTTTTCCCCAATTTATACAGAATACATCATAAATCCACACATACTTGTACAAGTATACGTCTATACATCTGCAGAATCTAAATTGTTTAATAATGTTGCAAAATATTGGTGGCATAGCGAGAAGGGCACGTGCCTGCTCCATCAAATATTGAGTAAGATCTTTAACTCCAGAGCCCTTTAGCCCTGATATCATGAAATGCCTTAAAGACAAAATGGTTAATCATCAGTAACTATCTTAAACAACAGCATTCTTTTAGTGGGAAGAACAGAGAGTAAAATCCTCACTTTCTTATTCTACAAGAAATTTCTACCTTTCAAAACCTGGAAGATCTTTGAACTGCTCAGCAACCTTTAACAAGTCTTTCTTATTCTCGACTAAATCAACCTTGTTCATACATAACACTCTCTTTTGGGTTGCATGTGCTTTTGCTCCCATACGTTTGATCAGTCCTATGACTCTTACATCAGGCCTACATGATTGATCAGAGATACCAGGTAGTAAGAAAATGAAAACTTTAACAGAAACTTTTCATCAGCATCTCAATAAGCAGAAGGCATCTCTTTTTAAACAGAAGTAAAACAACTGTGAATGAGATGAAGTTCGCACGAAGTGACTAGAACACTCATTGGACAAGAAAGGTCTCATTTTTATTTTCACTCAATATGCAAAATCATTCTATGATTTGATAGAAATGCACGGTATGGAGAGAGCTGATAAGAATCCAAAACTACCTGTACAATTAAATATGGTAGCATTTTTAGAAAGAAGAGATGCATATAATAGCTCAAGAAGCAATAGCTTTTACTTGATCAACCCGAAAAGTTAAAGTGAATGCAATAATATTTCTTTATTATATATCTGTAATAGACATTTCAGATTTGGAAGATCGGTGAACAAAGTTGCCGAATAAAGAGTTAAGAAGATGTAAACTGCATGACAAAAAGAAAGACATGAGACAGACCACCAACCTCATTAGATGCCTGTGAACATCAAAGACTACAATAACTACATCATAGAAGTGAACTGAGCTCCAAGCACTTTCTACATGGGCTTTTATATCCTTGTGTGGTTGCCCGCTGCTAGTCAACGTAAGCCCTGGGGTATCAAAGAAACACTGTGCAGGCATATTCAAAAAATTTGTATTAGAAACAGTTTAAAGACCATAATTTTAACCAAAAGATTAAAGCTTCTAACATCATCTGATGTTGGAAGTTTTTCTCATCTTTTACTTACAATCATTTTATTTCTTTATTATTAAACTTTTTTCAACTACTACCTGTCAAAGACTTTGAATTGATGCCCCATTTTGGACCGATTCTTAAATTTTTGCAAGATAGTCTGAACATCAAGTAGTACAGTTATGGTACAGATTCTATCCTCAAGGGGAGCTCCTCTAAGTGAGATCCCCGAATAACACCTATGCCAATTTCATCTGAATTATAGGCCCCATGCCTCCCATAAATTATATATAAACCATGTTCTTTGACTCAAAAACGTAAATAGAATACAAAGCACACACATGAGACACCTTGACTTGGTACAATTTAGAAAACTAAAGCATTTTTTACAAGTGAAATGAATATTTTGGCTTTAAATAAAAACTACAACAGGGAAGGTACAAAAACTCCTATAAAACCAGTACGTAGTTCAACTATTTCTTTTGATAAACTATCAAAATCTGGAACCTATTTTAGAATTATAACAGGTATGATGTTAAAGCTCCTGTAAAACAAGTGTCACAAGAGCCTATTTAACAAGAGAATGTCCTCATAAAAGCATAAATCAGTCACATTCACACATCTAAAATCTTAAAATCCATGAATGAATATAGAGATACTGAAAAGTTAAACTTATATGGCATGTAATGATGAGCAACACAGATATGCTTAATTTTTTATATGACCACAGAGACACATCTTTTCCTCTCAACTAATGGAATAGAGATGCGATATTGATTGTCAGTGTGTCTGTTTCTTGTTTTCTTCAACATCAAAAGTACGGTACTTTATAATTATGATATCACAAATTTTGAAAATGATGAACATATTTCATTACTTAAAAACAACCAAAATTTCAAGGCTGATAAAACCAGAAACAAAAATACAAGATTAAATTATTTCCCCAAAAAATGGTGTTTCCTATACATATTCACTCATCATCACGATGTTCTATGCATAAACCTTTTCCTTCAAGGCTCAAATGGAAATAAATGCCACAATGTTTTGAGCTTTATTTAATGTCAAAGTAGAGTATTCCACAGCACGAGCAGAGTGAAAATATTTAACATGGGTTACTTTGTAACTTGAATAAATTTAAATAAATAGGTGAATTGTTGACGACAAAGAGATACATACAACTTGGGTATTTCCTTTTGTCATAATGCCTAAGACCTCATGTGTAGTGGTGTTTGTCTTGCGTGAAACAGCAGCAACTTTTGTTCCAACCTGTAACAAATACAATAAAATCATAATACTTCATGTCTCGTTTTCCCTTCATATTGTTTGGTTGTTTTTTGTTAAACAACACTTGTTGTTTCTAGTAAAAAATGAGAAATGTAGAAAGTTTTACAAGCAAGTAAACATTCATAAAAACCAGGTCCCTGTCGCTGTATTGTTAGGCAAGACTAGACTTAAATTCAACATAAAGAGGGTTTCCAATAAGAATCCTCCCCACATTGTAATCCACTTGGTTTTGGCCACATACAGCAGAAATCATTGATTTCCAAGGAAACTACTCATCTTTAAAGAACTCTTTGGCTTCAACAATCCTTATAATACTACAAATGTAGGGACAAGCAACCCTAAAATTCAATTTTAGAATCCAAGGAACAAACAAAGTCCCCCGTTTCTAGCACAAGCAAGATTTGGCAAAGAGAAAAAAACCCCTAACCCTATATTCCTTTTTATTATCAAAGGGTAAAATCAACCAAAGATTTCTCAATCATACGTTTTCAATGAGGAGATCCAGATAATACATTCTTCCATATTACTACATTTTAAACCAGTGCAAGAAACCCAAAACGTTTGATTTTAGAATCCAAGGAACAAGGTCCCACATTTCCCAACCCTAACCTACTTTGAAATGTGATTACTTATGAAGGGCTTAATAATCTACTACCAAGAATTCTTATAAACCTATAATGAGGTTAATTAACTTCTCTAGACAGTTCACCTCCTAAGCTATACCTTGAAAACTCCTCAATATGCCCAACAAACACAACTAACATGAAATCATTAAAATATATATATACGGGTTATCTTGTATCCGACACCTTTATAAAACAACAATTATAGCTTTTTTTTGTAAGTTACTATAACAACCAGTTTATTGTATGGAACATTTTTCAGTGAAACTTATCCTCTAAACTGATAATCTAAACAAACAAGATTCTAAATAGAATGTTACAACTACCAGACAAGTCCCCGGACTTAGAGACCCTACTACACCTTGTTCACAAACGTGATTTTCCTTTAAAGAATATTAACAACAAACCAGATAATCTCTATCCATGTGAATTTAAACTTAACAGACTGAGTCATAAAGTTAAAAGCACAATAAACCATGTAATTAGTAAGGGCGGATTTCCCAGCATTAGGGGCACCAACAATCCCAACAGACAGAGACTTCTGGTCCTCCTCCTTAATCACCAAATCGTCGTCGTCGTCGTCGTCGTCTTCCTTCGTCGCCAGCGCCGCCTCCAGAAGAGCCTTCGCAAGCGCTCTCCTTTTCTTCTCCTCAATCTCCACTTGTTCCTCCATAATTCCCAGCTTCCCTTTCTGGGTTTTCTTCCCAAAGATTACCTCGTCAGCTTTGGCCCTGTATTTCTTCTCCCAAGTGGGCTGCGGAGCCTTGGCGGCTGAGCCAAAGCTAGGCAGGGCATAATGGGAGCTGTCGAATTCAGAGTCGTCTGAGAGGGTGGGGTTGTGAGATGGATCGTCCTCTTGAGGTTGGGCGGCGTAGAATCTGCGGAGAAAGGAAGGGTTTAAGGGAGTTTTTGAAGAGAAGGGCGTGAGGGTGGTTCGGAGAGCTCTCAAAGCTTTCATTCTCAGGATCCTATGCATGAATCAACAAGTATGAGGTTCTTTCCCTCTCGGCTTTCGAGTTTTGAGTGAAACGGAATGGAGGAAGGCTGATGATGCCTTTACGGTTTTAGCTTTAGGTTGCTGAGGTTGCCTTGTCTCTTTTTTTTTTTTTTTTTTTTTTCCTTTTCTTTTCTTTTCTTTATTTTATATTTTAAAATATAAAAAAATATATATCCCTGTTAAAGATGTCAATTGTTATACGAGCTTTCTTTTTTATTGGTTAATTTCTAAATTTATGAAAAAAGGAGGTGAAATTGGGTGAAATCTACAGTAAAAAAATAAAAAAGGATGTAAAATAGGGTGAAATCCTAACTGCAGTAAAAAAATAAAATAAAACGGATCTACACCATGCAAGTTGTACATTGACCTAATTAGAGCGAATAAAATAAAAAACAAAATATGATATTTTTACACTATCTCTGTGTGTGTGTGTGTGTGTGTGTGTGTGTGTGTGTGTGTGTGTGTGCAATGCGAGTCGCGTACATCATCGATAATAAGGGGGGTGTCATTGAGGGCTACAATTTAAAAGGGGTGAGTGTTTTTAGGGTGGGGCTCTTTGATAGTGGAAAAATATCACCTTAATCATATATAATTTAATATTTAAGAGTGATTAAGAAATATATTTATTCAAGATTCTTGTTACATGTATTATACACATGAATTATTTCATTCAGTTTTTAATCTTTGTTAGCAAAAATGACTATTTTGTATATTTTAGAGAGTTTCCAAGACCTTATAACCACAAAAAATAAAAATTTAAGGACCAAATAGTAACTTCATTGAAAGATTAAATACCATAAACCAATTAAATGTTTGAATATACAAAAATTGTCCTTCTTAATGGGATTTATCTATATTAGACGCAATTTAAAAGAGTAATTTAACTCAAATAATAAATAACATAAATCTCAAAAATTGAAAAACAATTGACATGTTTGTTTTTATCATTTTAAAAATTTTATTCAATATTTTAATTAATTTTATTTATGTGTCGTTTGGTAAAAAAATTATATTTTAATTTTATTCAAATATAATACAATTTTACACCTGACACAAATTTTTCAATAGTGCTACGAAAAAAATTACTATTTAAAAGTTTTTTAAAACAATCACATCAACTTTTCATCTCCACTATTTATCTCTACTTTTACCAATCACATCAATTTTTTAACTTTAAAATACTTTTCATTTAAACACACATTTTATTCAAATACAAAATAAATACTTTTCAACCAAATACAACATTTTAAAAATAAATTTCATTCAAATACAATCAAAATATAATGTGTTTACTAAACATTCCCTTAAAATAATATAAATATGGATTGGGAAGAATAGTTTGTCAGGGTAGATACCGAGAAAGCATATGATGTTTAAGACTTTATTGCTATTTAAATAAATTAGTTTTATTTTTTAATTAATTATTATTAGTACAACTCATCTCCATTACGTATAATTAATTGAAAGATTATTATATAAAATTGAAACATGATTAATTTGAATCTTTAATAATCTTCGTAAATGCATAGAGTATTCAATTTAATTAACAATAATCATATATGAAGCAATCTTAATTATGAGGTATTCACATATTCCTATTTATAGCATTATGTTTTTTTAACATACATATATATGAGAGGTTGAATCTCATTCCTTGTATCTTGTAAATATAACAAAGTAAATAGTTGGAAAGTTATTTTAATAAGATGAAATAAATTCCTTCAAAATAAAGTAGATGAAAAGTTTACTTAAGTATTGATTCAGGGCTTGAATAATAATAGTATTTGATTTGCAAACTTTAATATGCTCGTAAGTGCACAAATCTATTGGGATATAGGAAACATGAGTAATGAGGTTGGACCCATGAGAAATTTAATTGTAGATGAAAAAAAAATCATAAATTTTAAAGTAAAAGGACTATGAACGGATGATTTTGTGTACAAATATTAGTATGAAAATCAGGTTATAAATAATTTTCTAAGGTTAAGGGATTTACTTTTGGTATACCAAATAAGTAAGGATGTTAACTGAATCTGTTAATCCACTTAACACAATCTATTCTACTAGATTGGAATGGATTGAGAAACAAATGGATTGGTAATTTATTGAGATTTTCCTAATCTAAATGTTATGGATTGCTGATTTCTCTTCTCTTCCAAATTCGAATTATATATTTATATTTTATGAATATGCATATATTTTTTTTCTAAAAAATTTTAATAAATATGTACATATATGTTGAAGTCTAAGATTGAATACATGCTCAATTTAGCTTATTATGTTTGTTTGAGTTTAATCGACATTTATTTATTGTTATGTATTGTTATTATACAATTTAGTTTATAATCAAAAACTTGAAGTTAATTATGTTATAATTTTATTGAACTATTTTATGTTTAAGTATTTTATTTTAGTTCATAGAGCTTAAAAATTAAATCTATGAATCTGATCTATATAATCCAATGTTTGAGGTCTAGATTGGGAGGATTGGTAACAAATTATGTTTAAGCTGGGTAGGGTGTAATGGGAGATGTTGAATACAGAGTCATCTAAGAAGGTGGGGTTGTGAGATTGGTCATCCTCTTGAGATTGGGCGGCATAGAATCTGCGGAGAAAGGAAAGGTTTAAGGTAGTTTTTAAAGAGATGGGCATGAGGGTAAGGGTCGTTCGACAGCTCTCAAAGCTTTCATTCTCAACATCCTATGTATGAATCAACAAGCATGAGGTTCTCTCTACTTTTGAGTATTAGGAGAAACCAAATGGAGGGAGGCTGATAATGCCTTATGGTTTTAGCCTGTAGGTTGCCAAGGTCTTAGTCTTGCGAGTTTTTTTTTTTTTTTTTCCTTTCCTTTATTTTTATTTTATTTTTTGAAATACAAAAAAAAAAAAACATATCCCTATTTTTATTGAGGATGCCAATTGTTGTTTCAGCTTTGTTTTTAGGGATTTATAGTTAAATAGTATTTTTTTAACAAGTACCTAAGTTTTTAAAAATTGGTTAAAAGACCGTTTTTCTTAAAATGATTAATCAATTTTCATAATTGGTCAATTATATATTAACTAAATTATGGTCAGTCACTGATTGACTATACTGTAAATTATTGATTTTTTTAATCAATTACTGATTGACCAATAGTCAATAAACCTGAAAAAATAACAAATAGTCAATTTGCTAAATAAAAAAATTTTTGACTATCTATTAGATTGTGTGATCAAAATGGACTACCCAATTTAATTTTCCTATTAATAGCTAGATAGCCTTTTTTTAATAAGTTTTTTTAACAAATGACCTATGTTTTTAAAAATCAGTTAAAAGTCATTTTTTTTAAATGGTTAATCGATTTTCTTTGGTGATCAATAAGTGATTGACCAAATTATAGTGATTGGGATCAATCAGTAATTGTCTAAATTATGATTAATTACTGATTGACCATAATATAAATTATCGATTTTTAGTCAATCACTAATTGACTAATAGTCAATTAATGATTGACCAAACCTAAAAAAATGACAAACAGGCATTTTGCTAAATAAAAACTATCTTTTAGATTGAATGACCAAAATGGGCCATCTAGCCTAATCCTCCTTCTTTTCATTGGTTGATCCTTAAATTTTGATGAATTACCAAAAGTATATTACTAAACGGTATTCCAGAAGATTACCAAATTAGTGTTCTGTTTGGATTACTAAACATTATTATAATGTATTTCCTTTTTGGTTGATTGGGGATATTTTTGGAGAAATACATTAGGTTTACCTTTTACTTTTCTTAAAAAATAGTAAAAATGCTGAAGTTATTACAAGAAGGGAAAAATTTTAGAGATGTGCTAAAATTCAACCATTTTATTAAATAAAAAAAATGGTTCAACTATCTATTAGATTAAGTGACCAAAATAGGCCATCCAGCTTAATTTTCTTTCTTTTTTTTTCAGTTGATCCCTAAATTTCGACAAACTAATGAAAGTAGATTACCAAACTATATTCCAGAAGATTACCAAATTGGTGTTCTATTGGACTGCTAAATGTTATTCTAGTGTATTACCTTTTTGATTGGTTGGGAGTACGTTTGGAAAGACATATAAGTTGATTTTTGACTTTTTCTAAAAGATAACAAAAATCATGAAGATATCATAAGGAGGGCAAATTCCCCTTTTCCTAATCTAAATGTTACGGATTAAGGATTTCTCAATCGTTGCAAATTCAAATCATATATTTATATTTTATAAATATGTATAAATTTTTTCCTCTAAATTATAATAAATGTGTACATATATGCTAAAGTCTGAGATAGAATACACGCTCAATTTAGCTTATGGTGTTTGAGTGAGATTAATTAATGTTTGTTTATTGTAATGTATTGTTATTATACAATTTAGCTTATAATTGAAGACTTGAAGTTAATTGTGTTGTAATTTTATTGAACTATTTTATGCTTAAGTATTTTATTATAGTTCATAGAGCTAAAAATTGAATCCATGAATTTGATCTCTATAATCCGATGTTTTAGGCCTAGATTGGGATAACTAGTAACGAATTATGATTATCCTAATCTGAAGATCATTGATCATGGACCATGGATTGAGGCCTAATTTGTATAATACGATAAGTAAACACCCAATACCTAATCTACGCAAAACCTCAATATGTATAAGGGGTCGATTCAAATCCCAATAGCGGATGGGGTTTATCAAAGATTAAACTCCTCTGCCCGAGATTATGAGTAAGCTTGGTCAATTTTCCTAGAAGAAAGCACTTTATCCATTTAGGGTAAGTGGGTTGTAACTAATTCTCCTTATCAGTGAAAAAGAAATGGACTAATTTTTCTGGTGAGTATGTTGGAGAGGTTACCAATTTGATATGGGTAGGATCTAAAATTAGAATGGGAAATTCTATCTGGGATATAAAGGGAAATGAATTGATCAATTGCACCCACCTTTTGGATGAAAAATAGACTTTGTTACATGAAGCATGGATGATATTAATGAGTTGGTTCTGGTTCTGTCTGTACTTATATCTTCTCTCGATAGGCCTTATTTAAACTTCTCCCTTCTTCAATCTAGTGGGAAATGTTTGGATTAGTGCCTTAAAGCATGGGATGTATTTATGACATTATTTATTTTATCAATATATAAGTTATTTTCATTTAATTTACATGCATGTATTTGATACTTTTTGAATATCATAAAATCCATGATTGTTTTTTGATGTAACTTTAGATACTATATATAAGTGTTATATATAATAGGATAGTATTTAAAGAAAAACAATCTAAATTGTCTATGATAAAGATCAATTTGGATTGATCACTAATTAAAGCAAGGGATCTTTAATTAATTATTACTGGTACGGCTCATTACTATTAAGAATGGAATTGAGCTTATCAAGAGTTCAATTCCAATTTTTAGTGAAGTAACTTTAGAATTAAATAAAATAGATTTAAATTAATTAAATTATTTAATTAATTGTCTATTTTATTGTAGCATGAAATTATGGGTCCATCTGTTTCTTTTGTTACCTCTGAAAATACCTCTGCAATATGGAATTGATCAAGAACGTTAATTAATTCGTAAGTGGAATAATGAATTAATTATTGATTATTCAATTTCAAACTCTCCTCAGGATTATTTATTTTGAATTTTGAATAAATATGAAAATATGATTTTCGAGTATATTTATTCAAATTTCAAATAATAATAGTTTTGAATTTTATTTGATATTTAATTCAAAGTTCAAATTATTTATTGGATAAATATTTTGAATTTTAATTCAAATGTGATTTGAATCATTTGAATTAATTATTTTAAATTTTGATTTGGAATATATTAATTTAAAAATTAATTTGAATTAGAATATCTTTGAATTCAAAGGGAGAAATTTTTTATTTCAACTTTAAATAAAACTAAAAAAAAAAGCCTACGAATTTTTGGAGAAAAATCCAAAAATTTCAAGGGATTTTTCCCTTTGAAATTTCGGAATTTTCTAAAGGGATTTTCTCCCTTGGAAATTCAAATTTTAGACTTAAAAATTCCCTTAGGAATTTTCAGAAATTAAGGGATAATTCCTTTAGGAATTTCGGTTTTTTATGGCCTGAGGAGAGTGAAAATTTTGTCTCCAAATTTGAATTTTAATTGAGAATTAACTTTAAATTAAAAAGAGATATTATTGAAATTAAAATAAGGAATTAAGAGATCTTTATAAATAGGGCTCCAAATAGAACATAAGGGATAATAATTGAGAGAGAGCTCTTGATTTAGTGTTTTGGGAAAATTGCTAAGTCTGAGACCTTCTCGCGGTTGTGAATTTCTTGAGAAGTTTTGTGTTTTAATTAGGTTCTGTGATATTTCATGTTGATCACCAGCACCCATCCACTATTGTAGTTGGTACTGGAGGCTCGGCAAGGAAGACGGGGTTCGTCGTCGATTGCTAGATCAACGAATAGCTCCATCCTAATCACCTCAATAGGTATATCTAATTTATTGTTATTTTAAATTAACATATCTATAGTTTGTAGATGAAAAGTTTTGATGAAAAGTTTAAATCTATACGATCTAATACACAACTCCTTTTGCTGCGTTTATCACGAATAACGTTTTCTAAAACCAACAAGTGATATCAGAGCGGGCTATAGCATATATTAGTTTAATTAAATTATTTGATTATGTGATAATTAGAAATTTATTAAATTAGAAATAATACATTTTTATTGCATAGTGAGTGGGCTTACTATTATTAATATGATGTTGTTTAATTATCTATTCATGTGATGGATGAGTGGAAGATATTTTGTATGGTGGTTCTTGGATTAGAATTTGTTGTGACTTTACTTTTCATTTTTTATTAGAACAAAATTGTAAACCAGATTAATTTCAGGTATAGGAATTATTGTATTTTTATTTTTTAAATTCAAATTATTGTATTTTGGAGGTGATGAAGATTCCTTGGAGAAATTAAGACCAAAAACCAAAAGGGACTAAACACTAACCCTAGCCATCGCACGCGAGACCACACAGATTTACCCGCATTGGGCCATGTGCATGTGAGGCTTGGGTCTAGGGGTGTCGCTAGTATAGCTTAGTGGGCAGCCAAGCCCTGCATTAAGCTTGCCAAGCACACGCTTGAGGCATGGTTGCAGTGCCTAGTAACAGTGCAGGCCTGTTTGCACATGGCCTTGGGCCGTGCTTGGTGCAAGCCACGCGTGAATTACGCATGTGTTTGCTGGCCTCACCCGGTCTCATGCCGGGCCTGGATCCAAATATTTTATTTTTTCATGAAAAATAATTTTTCACAAAATTAAATTAAATTAAAATTTAAATAAATAAATTTTGAATTTCAATTTTGAATTCAAGTTTTGAATTTCAAGTTAAAATTTGAAGCATGGATCCATCCAATGGAAAAATGCAAGCTACAGGATTATTTATTTATTTGATTAAATTAATTCTCTTGTAATTATAGAAATATCGAAGAACATCTTGGTCAAAATATCACAATGCCAATTGAATTATTTATTATGTGATAATATTTGAATGTCCATGCATATAACATAGGGGTGTTCGTTGGGTGGGTTGGGTGGATTTTTCATATTTTTCAACCCACCCAATGAAGAATGGGTGGGTTGTAAAATTTTTTCACCCACCCAATTAACCCAACGTATAAAATCAACCCACCCAATTAAAGTTTGGGTGGGTTCATCGGGTTATTCGGGTTCGTCGGGTTGAGCAATTTATTAAAACAAAATAATAAAATATGAATTAAAAATTCAACCATAAATCAAATTACAAATAGTCAAATAAAGAAGTCTTACAAAGAAAATAAAAACCTAATTAAAACATGTTTTTAATGAATATTAAGAAACATTAACCACAAACAATCATACCTATTTCACAAAAACAATTTTCAACTCCAAACATCTCAATTCAATCGTCAGTTCCCTGCACTTGTAATGTAAGATCCATCACCTAAGAGTAAAATAGAACGAGTTTTCAATGTACAATGCAACACAAATATAATATAAGACTATAGTTTATAAGGTTTGAAAAGATATGTATATATATAATACCTGATGCAACTTCAAGAGATTCCTCCCAACCTTGCACTTCATCCATGTATTCTATAAGTGCTATAGGCTCATCCTCCTCCTCCTCAGAAACCAGCCAATTCTTTGAACAAATCAGAGCCTCAACCATCTTTGGTGACAAAGAACTCCTAAATTGATCAAGTATTCGACCTCCAGTAGAAAATGCAGACTCAGATGCGACTGTAGAGACTTGTACTGCCAATACATCTTTTGCAATTTGAGAAACAACTTTATATTTGCTTCCATTGTTTTTCCACCATCCCAGTATATCAAAGTGATCATCAGATAATCTTTCACGCCGATCATTCAAGTAATAATCCAAATCATTGGTTTCAATTTTTTCATCCAACTGGGATCTTAGTTTAACCCATGATGAGGATCTCATTGCAGGGATAGTAGAAGATGTCAAAGATGCAACAGTTGAAGAGCTTGTAGCTGCATTTGATCCTTGAATTGGAACCTGTCTTTGAGGAGGAGGAGGACTTGTCATCTCTTTGTAAAAATCATACAAACGACGCAACATAATTTCAACTGCTTTTATCATTTTATCTGCAAGAGGAGCATCATAAATGAAGGCAAATCCAGTTTTTAAAACCTCCATCTTGAACCTTGGATCCAGAACAGTCGCCACAAACATTAACAAGTTCATCTTCTCAATTTTTCCCCAATACTTATCATACTTTAATTGCATATTTGCTGCCATTTTCCCCAACAAAGTATGTGGCTCTTGAGCTAATTCTTGCAACAAACTATGCACATCAAGAATATCTTGAAAAAATAAGTTTGCAGTCACATACAAAGATCCACTAAACTTCATGGTGAGATCATAAAATTTCTTGAGAAACGTAACAAAAACTTCAACTTGATCCCAATCCGAGCTTTGTGGAGGACCTTCTATTACTATGCCACCGAGTTGTTCTTCCTCAAAGTACCTAGTATAATTTGCATCAGCTTCTAAATTCTTGAATGCTTTCTTGAATTTTAAAGCGGCCACTAGCATCATGTAGGTAGAGTTCCATCTAGTCACGACATCTAAACAAAGTAACGCCTTCGACTCTATGTTAACTTCTTTGCAAGCTTCCTTAAAACGTTTAAGCCGTTCTGAAGAGGATCTTACATACCTAACTGCATTACGAATACTTGCAATAGAGCCACCCAATTCTTTCAAACCATCGCAAACAATCAAGTTAATGATGTGAGCACAACATCTCATGTGAAACATCTCCCCATTCAACACAATACCATGCCTCATTTCTTGAAGATGCTCCTTAACTTTCATCAATGCAACAGAATTGGAAGCAGCATTATCAACAGTGATTGAAAATACTTTTGTAATACCCCATTCATTCAAGCAAGCAATCAACTCTTTGCCTATCATCTCACCCTTATGGCTAGGGACTTGAATAAAACTTATGATCCTCTTCTGCAATTTCCAATTATTGTCAATCCAATGTGCAGTCAGACACATATAGCCAATGTTTTGAATAGATGTCCAACAATCAGTTGTTAGAGACACTCTAAATATCTTTAGTTCATTCTTCAGCTTCTTCTTACTATCCAAGTATAACTGATAAATGTCTCTTTGTACAGTTATTCTTGAATGCAACTCAACATGGGGAAAGGCTTTCTTCATTAGTCGTTGAAATCCTCTGCCATTCACGTGCTTAAACGGCAGCTCATCTAAAATGAAGTATGAAGCTATTTCATGTCTAATCTCTTTCTGATTAAGCTTCGGTTGAGTAGTGGAAGCAACATCTTCAGAATCATCAGTTGTGCTCTTCTTAGTAAAAGCGTAAATGCTTTTTTGCTTGTCATCGTTAATAGCAGAATATGGATACTTTTTGCACCTATCCAGATGGTTCCACAATGATTTTGTCCCACATGTTTTTGTACTTGAAGCATAATCATGTCCACAATAATTACATGCAGCCCTTTCTGGATTACTATTGGGAACTTCTGTAAAGTGATCCCATATAGTTGAAGTTTTTTTACCCATTCTCTTTCTCTTCTCTGGTGGACCTGAAGGTTGAGGTTTTCGACTACTTTCGTCACCCTTAGAGGCATCGGTTTCTTTTTGTAATCCTTTCTCTTCCTCTTCCTCTTGAATGTGAGCAATCCACTCCATTTGTTCTTCCTCCATTCTTTTTTTTTATTGCCATATAATATTACATAAGTTATATTAGTAATTCATTTCTATTTTCAATGAGTATAGTAATAAGAACTAATTCCAGGCAAATTGAAAAAATTACATTTAATATATTTTAGCATTTTTATAACATAAGCAATGTGAGTAAAGGGGGAAAAACTCAACACATTCTAATTGTTGTACACACATTCTGTTATAAGCAAGAAATGGAATAAAAACAACTACCTAAAAAGGGCATTAGATTCCTCATGAAAATCCAATACCTGAAGAGTTCACTATCCCAAATATGCCTCATTCCAATCTCCTACAACAACCTTTTTTTTTGTAGTTCTTTTTTTTAAATATTTTTATTTTCACTTTTCCAATGTGATTCCTACCTCAAATGTCTAAAAAAAAAACAAAAAAAAAAAACTTTGCAAAAACTGGAGTACTTGCTAAAATATTACAAATCAACAAACGTGAGCAAAAAAAAGAAAGAAAGCGAACCAAAACTGAAGTGAGTTTTGGCTAACCGTTTCAAAGAAGAAAACAAGACAAGACCTTTGTTCATTTTGACCTTTCCTTCTCTAAAACACAAGCCAAAACCGACTCTTTTTCTCTGTTCAAGCTTACTATTCTATTATGCTTCCCCTGTTTTTCCTCTCACTTCCCTCGTGTCCTTTGCCTATCCTTTCCACGTTTTCTCACGCTTCAATATCTTTCTCTTTCCTCTGTCTTTCTCTCTCTCTTTCTCTCTCTTCAACAAGGCAATAACAATATCATCAATTCCTTTAAGTTCAAGAACCAAAACCGATCTAAAATCACAAGTTTTAATTAGCCAATATTGTTACCATTGTTTTACGTATGAGGTTGTACGTGTATGTGTTGCAAGGGCAGGACTTGCAAGTGAAAAACGGCTACGTTAAGGTTCAAGTTGGGAAGCACAAGTGAAAAACGGCCACCTACAGACTGATCACTTGAAAGAATTCCCCATTTTCACTCTATCGATTTCTCTCTCTCCCCCCCGAAACACAGGTATACTTACATAATTTAACATTTTCGGAAGATCAAAACTCCAAGACAAATTTTGATTGTTTCTAGCCACTAAAATGAATTCACAAACAACACTAAAATGAATTCACAAACAAAATGGAACAAAGATTGTAGACATGAAAGAGAAATAACATAAATCTTACCGGTAGACGGAAGGGACGATTGGCAGAGTCGAACTCGGGCTGGGGTGAGAAGGCAGAACTGGACCGGTCAAACTGTTGACGGGAGACGACTGATGGAAGGGAGGATCGGGGGGGAGGCTCTGGAGTTCTGGACCTTTGGTGGTAGGTGACACCGCGGTGACTTAAGGAAAGGGTAAGGTACGAGTCTCGACCGCGGCAGCGTACTACGAGACGAAGGGCTTTTTAGGGTAGGTTGGAGGCGCGAGGCAGAGAGAACAATGGTGTTGGCAGGGCAGAAGGATCGGGGAGAATCTGGAGTTCGGTGGCCGGCGGCAGCTTGAGGAGGCAAGACACACGAACGACACCGATCTTCGAGACGGTTGGGGGGGGGAGGCACGAAGCACACGGCGTGTTGAAGGGAAACGGAACCGATTAGGTTAAATTGCTAAAAATCAGGAGGCAGCCTTTATTTTTTTTTTAAATATTAAAAAAAAAAAAACTTTAATTGGGTGGGTCGGGTTTTTTCCGGGTTTTAGAATCCCAACCCGAACCCACCCAATCTTTACTCGGGTTGGGTGGGTCAACCCGAAATTTTTTTGGGTCTGACGTGGACCCGACCCGATGGGTTTTTTTTGGGTGGGTTGGGTGGGTTATTTGGGTTCTCGGATTTTGTGTTCACCCCTAATATAACATGTCATATTAGATTAGGGAGCCTACTCACTTTAACATGTCATGCATTCTTGCACAAATTTGTGTTATTATTTTATAAAATTGTTTTTATAAACAAATAAAGTAGTTAATGTGCTAATTGTTGATTTAATGAGATTAAATTGATGATTAGTTATAATGGGATTGCAATTGTATTAAATTGTGAATTTTGATTTTAAGTTATAAAACAAAAATTCACAATATCAAATAATTAAATTGTTTAATTATTGGATTTTATAAAATATCATAAAAATACATATTTGCAAAATATTGAGTGAGAGAGGGTTAAATGACAATTTAACCCACTAGTCTCTACCATTAAACAATACCGTGTGATTTGAAAATGCCTCGAAATGACTTTGACGCATCCCTTCACTGGATGGTGTCTATTCAAATCTATACCAAAATTCTTTTTTCTATGATAGGGTTATCGGAATGTAATTCCAAGTTTGACTGCCCCGTCAGTAGTGACTTGGAGTTAAGTTTTGGAAACATGATATGGTAGGTTACACTCAAAAAGATGTAAGTATACTAGATGCCTACAATCTTGACTAGAATAACAATAATTAATATATGTTGAAAATATGAGATATTTTGATTAACATATATTAACTAAGAATGCCTTAATTTAGTTTGCAATTTATTGATCACCTTGTCGATGGCTATATAATTGTGGAAAATTAAATAGTCATTGGAATTGAATGATCGCTTTATTTTCTTTATGTATTTTTATTATTATGCATCATGCCTAAATTTAATATTAAATGATGGTCATGCATATAAACTAAATGAATTTATATTTGAAATATCTGCTTTTAACTTATTTACCAGGTTTAATCAATTAATCCAATTCATTAATTATCAAAAGTAAGTAAATAAAAGAGACAGATAAATTTTTACAAGGTTTGGTTTTCCTATTCCTCGAGGCCAGGCCCAGATGTTGAACTCTTCACTAACTGTAAAACAGTTACAAACTTTAATGAACTTATGTAATCTAAAGACTCCCTCTTTATTGTTGCCACTAGTTGTCTTGAAATCCAGTCAATGAACCCATTCAGCAAGATCCCTTTACTATCATATGTTGAAATCCCTTCAACTACTTATGCCTTCTCCTGAAGATGTCAAATCTCTCTCCTGAAAGACGAAACACGCAACAACTTCAATAATCTCAAAATATGCTTTAGCAAATATGTGCTCCGTATTACTACCATTCATTAAGTTGAGACTTAAATAAGCAATCCTAAAAAATCCAAGTCAATCCCAGACTTGTAGCGTATTCAAACTTCACCATGTTTCTCGACTTGTTGCGACACACTAAGAAACATCCGAATTTCAAATCTTCCAGATTTCATCTAAAATTGTGTAGTTTCAAATCTCTGCATATCTTTTCTCTAAATCTTCAGCAAATACGCTCAAATACTCAGAAATTCGAATTTCTTACATTGGGAAAGATTCCTAATTCAAATAGGACTTAAAATTTTACTCAATTTAGATTTTCTTTCCAAATTCGAGTTCCACAATTATCTCTAACTTATTCAGCCACAAATCACTCAACTAATTTTACCAAATCTGTTTTTCAAAACTTCCAAAATTGATTCTTCAAGATTCACACCAAATCTTTCAAGATTATCTCCAAAATTGATTTAATCTTCGAAATCAGTTGAAATCTTCATTCTCTGAGTATATCCACATTAGTAGCTTGCCATGTCAGCTGGAACTTCATTAAAAACGTAACCTGCTTAAACGGACTCATGTTGCGACATACTGAGTAACATATTGTGCAACATGGAACTAAAAAAACTGTTTAAACAATTTCTAGGCTAACAGATTTTGTTTTGGGTTTTTCAAAACAAAATTGCCATAAATACCAATATTAAAAAACCTAACAATTTTCCCCTTTGGCATTTTTGGCTCAAAACATAAAAACAAAAAAAAAACAAAATAACCAAGGTTTACAACACCAAAAAACCAAAAACTGATTGTTCCAAACTAAAATACAAGAACACAGTATTCCTAACCCAATAAACAAGAAATAAACCAGAAAAAAAAAACTTGAACTTCTTCTTTTACACTTCTTGTTTTGCTCTCCCTCTAAACACTATATCTTCTCCCCCTTTTTGACATAATAATGCCAAAGGCTTCAATCTTCTGTGTCTGCTTGAGCATCTGAATTTGCCAATTCTTTCTCAAGACCTGCAAGAAATTTAGAAAGCTGTTTACTCCTATTTTCAAGCTCTTGTTTCTGCTTGTTCATGAACACTAACTCAGACTTGATAAAGTTGATTAACTTCAACCTTCCTAGCATGAGAAGCAGATGTTCCTTCTGGAGTTGTAACATCTTCTTCAACTTCTTCAACAACTTCATCATGTGGATGAGTTTAAGCAAACTAAGCATCGTGCATGTGTCGTCTTGTAGCCAGCTTCTTAGAGACTCTCAATTTAGACCGAGGTTTGACAAGCCTCTCATTAGGCAATTTAATCTCCTTTTGAGCAGTCAAAACCTCATAAATCAGGGATGGAAAAGGCAATCCCAAGTGAGTGAGCTTCTTAATAGCATGTTTTGTAATTTCTTCAAAGATGTGCTTTCCCATGTTGAAACATGATCCTATTCCAACCATGTACAGGATGATGGCTAAGTCTCTTGAAACAATAACTGCATGGACACTTAGTAACCAGTTAGCCAGAGCAATCTTGTGCAGTAATGAATATGTTATAGAAAGCTCAGAGGTAATGAGCTTTTGATTTTCTGGCCATTTAGACATGGCACCTACAGTTAAAGTTTCTGCTAACACATCTATCTCAACAGATTGGTTAAGTTCACATGCCTTGGTTGATTCAAAGTCTTGGCAGCCATAATAGTCATTAATTAGTGTAGGTGAAAAATCAAATACATGACCTCTGACATAAACCTTCAAATACTTTGGTGATAATGTGCAAAAAATATCAGCAGACAAATTTGAATAAAACTCATGCACTATAGCTTCTATAAACGGTTTAGCCTTAGTCACAGTTCCTATTAATCCACAATTATTTAGAATTTGTACAATCCTAACCTTTTCATGTTTGTTCCAGTGAATCAGTCTCTTAATTATTAACTTTCGTTGAGATATAGAATTCCAGACATTCTTATTTATTACACTGTAAAACTTGTTCGAGTAAGCCTTTGTAATCACATAGGCAGAATGTGTACCTAAAAATTTTGGCTTATTCTTCTCAGTCATGGTCAGTTTATCCATGTCCAATGATTGAGACTCTTCTCTGATCTTTCTTTTGACTAGAGTAGTGATCGGTGTAGCCTCTTAAGAGGATTCTTCAGAACTTTCTTCTGATAATGGCTCGAACAGAGGATCATTTTCTTCTCTGTTGGCTCAGGCTAATTGGATGTTGAGGGAGCCCACTCATGACCTGCTTGACTGGGCTCAGTAGATGGTCAAAACCAACTAGGAAAACCTCTGATCGGTGTTGATGTCTACAAGTCTACAATGTTAGAGTCTATATCATCTGTTGAATCGGTGGTGGATGGTTGAACTTCTGGTACCATTTTAATCGATTGGGAATCGACATTTTCTGGTCTTGATGGATGAGGAACCTCCCTTACAGAATCAGATGATGAAGAAGCTTATTTTATTGCTTTGAATAGTCAAGAAATCGAGGGCCTTGACTCAAACTCCATAGGCTTCATGAAGGCAAGAGGTACAGGTTCATCACATTGTACAATCACTCCCCAGTTTTTCTTTAAAGTTGATGGTGATTTGTGCACATTTGTCACTGAGCTCGAGGATTTGAACTTCACCGTCGAAGAAGATCGAGGATTTCGATTTCCCTCTGGCCGTCGTGGAATCTAGGAGGAGCTAATGTGAGTTCGAACCATCTTCACTCGAACGACCTGCAAACTTCACTACAAACACAAGAACATAAGTAGCAAAGATTGATAGAGGAAAAATTGGGGCTTTTCGAATTTGGGATTTTAGGGTTTCACTTTGGTGGAGAAATCGGAGATGAAAGAAACTAAGTAAGAGAAACCATTTGGAGATTTTTAAAATTGTTCAAAACAATAAAATCCCAAAAAATATGGGGACCCTGCAAAATAAACTTTTCCAATTTTAAAATTTGAGCAAAACGAAATATAGCATTGCCCTTTAAGAAAAATTGGCTTAAATAAATTTTGGTTATTGTGGAGGATGTTGCAACATACTCTATAACATCACACATATCCAACTTAGCTTAAAAAAAATTATTTATTATGTATCATTATATAATTATATATATAATTAACTAAAATGTATGCATCACACACAAATGCTGAAGGATTTTTCATATATTATAACACATAGAAATATAAGATGATAGTGTTGTTGTAGAATTTCAACTCAACTATTAATTCAAATATTACCTTAGTCCTTTATGTGTGTGTGTGAATAATCTTTCACATTCAATCTTTCACCACTTAGATGAGTTTATGCTATCTAGTGAGAATTCATTGACCTTTAGATGTGTAATAAAAGAACTCTATAGGCTTGCTTATGCTATCATTCTCCACTAATGTCGGTCACATATTTCCTAGGATCATTAGGATTTTTTTGGTATATAATGTAAGGCTGTGGTTTAGGTAGGATATAAGGTACTGATGTGGCTATAAGCACCCATAAATACATAAACCACTCTTGGATGATTGTAAATCATGCTTTTTTCCCAATCTTTAAACTCAACTTTTATTTTGCCTTTTTTTATTTTTTATTTATACATCATTTTTTTTATAAATTAATTTTTCTCACTTTCACCTTTTTCACCTTTAAGACAATATATCTTTAAACATCACAATCCAAGAGAAACCAAACTTATTGATGGATGATGGTCAAGGTTAAGAAAATATATGTATGGCTTGGTTAAGCATGGGTGACAAAGAAAGGATTAATATAAGGCTCAAAGTTGTTAACTAGGGATAAAAAGCAAATGTTAGCTATAAAGGCTCAAACGATTCAAAGATGACCTAAATCATATCCTAAAATCCATGCAACCTGGGATGTCGCCTCAAATAATAAGCAAAAACAAGTTCCAGACTTCTGTAAGATCATAGAACTCAATTAAGTTCATGTAAACCTTCTCCAATCATGTAAAATACTCAAAAGATCAAGACTATGTGCACAAAGAAGCAAAGAACCATGGCAACATTAAACCAATAGAAAAGTCAAGCACACACAAGAACATAATCTCTCTCAATTTCCAAATGTTATAATTAGATCAATCCAATGTAGTTACGCACCCTAGATATGCATCCTAATAACAAATATATATATATATAAGAATATATGAATCACTAAATGCAATCCTAATCATGATGCTATGCAATGCATGCTTTCACATTATGCAAATTCCTAGGGATTTTCTTAAAGACACAAAACGTGTTGCATTGAGAGCTTTTGTAAAGATATCTACAAGTTGTTCTTCTATTGCAACATGCTCTAAAACAACAATTTTATTTTCAACCAATTATCTAATAAAGTAATGCCTAATATCAATGTGCTTGGTCCTAGAGTGTTGAACAGGATTTTTGGAAATATTTATAGCACTCATGTTATCATAATAAATTGTCAAAATATCCTGTAAAATACCGTAGTCCTCAAGTATTTGCTTCATTCAAAGCAATTGAGTACAACAACTACCTGTAGCAATCTACTCAGTCTCAGTAGTTGACAAGGAAGTTGAATTCTGCTTCTTGCTCTACCATGACACAAGATTGTTTCCAAGATAGAAACAGCCTCTTGTGGTGCCTTTTCAGTCATTAGCATTATCTGCCCAATCTACATCAATAAAACCTGTAAGGCTCGAATTAGTGTCATTAGTGTACCAAATACAATAATCAGCCATCCCATTCACATATTTTATAATTCTCTTTACCGCAGTCAAGTGTGACTCTTTGGGATTTGCTTGATGTCTAGCACAAACACCAATACTAAAACATATGTCTAGTCTACTTACAGTTAGATAAAGAAGACTTTCAATCATGCTTCTATATAGATTCGGGTCTACAGATACTCTACTTTCATCTTTAGCTAACTTACGATTTGATCCCATAGGAATACTTATGTGTTTGGCTTTTTTTAACCCAAAATTTCTTTACTAGATTTTTGGTGTACTTATTTTGAGAGATAAAAATCCCATCCTCAAGTTGTTTAACCTATAAACCTAGAAAGTAATTCAGTTCAATAAACATGCTCATCCCAAACTCTTTCTTCATTTGATCAACAAATTCTATTGCTTTAGACTTAGAGGTAGATCCAAACACTATATCATCAATATAAATCTGAGCAATCATAATGCCAGATTTAAATATCCTAATGAATAGAGTTTTGTCTACTCCTCCTCTCTTATAGCCCTTTTCTAGTAGAAATTTTGTCAACCTTTTATACCATGCCCTAAAAGCTTATTTCAATCCATACAGTGCCTTTTTGAGTTTGTAAACATGATCAGGATGATGTGGACCCTCAAACCCTTTTGGTTGCTCAACATATGCTTCTTCATTTAAAATTCCATTCAAGAAAGCACTTTTAACATCCATTTGGTATAATTTAAAACCTAGCAGACAAGTTATGGCCAAAAGTATTCTTATTGATTCAAGCCTAGCTATTGGGGCAAAAGTCTCATCAAAATCAATGCCTTCCACTTGAGTGTATCCTTGAGCAAATAGTCTAGCCTTATTCCTAGTGATGTTGTCAAACTCATTGGTTTTATTCTTAAAAATCTACTTGGTTCTAATCATATTAGAATCTTTAGGCCTAGGAACTAGAGTCCACACATCATTCCTCACAGATTATTCTAACTCTTCTTGCGTGGCACTAACCCAATGCTTATCTAATAAAGCTTCTTTAACATTTTTGGGTTTAGATTGATAAGTGTAGCAGACAAACCTGAGCATCTCATGATAGTTGACTCTTTATTTATCGCTCAAGCATCTACCTTTATTAACTCTTAATGACATCTTCAACCAGATGGTTGTTTTGTACTCTAGTTGATGGTTCCTTTATAACCAGGTTACTCGGCTCCATTGTGTATCTCTATGATGTTTCAGGTTCTATTGCAAGGTGTGTCGCAACATCGGTTGATGTTTCAATTTCTGTTGCAACATCAGCTGAATCAGCAAGGTTGGGTGCCAATGCAACAGCATCAGGTCCTGTATCAATAGGTTCATCCATCTCTTCTTCATCAGCAAAGCCTCGAATTTCTTTCTTCTTGGAGAATTCTACAACATCCTTTAAGTCATCAAACACTACACTGATGGACTCCATCATAGTTTGAGTTCTCATATTGTAATCTCGATATGCCCTATTGTTTGTTAAGTATCCTAAGAATACACCTTTATCACTCTTAGCATCAAGTTTACCTAAATGTTCTCGATGATTCAAGATGTAGCAAACACAACCAAAAGCATGAAAATAGCTAAGGTTAGGTTTCTTCCCTTTCCAAATCTCATAAGGAGTTTTAGTAGTACCTGGCCTTAGATAAGCATGATTAATTGTGTAGCAAGCTGTGTTGAATGTCTTGGCCCAAAATTTGAAAGAAAGTTTCTTAGAATTTAGCATTACTTGAGCCATCTCTTGGGGAGTCCTATTCTTTCTTTCAACAACACTATTTTGCTATGGTGTCTTAGGAGTAGAAAACTCATGGGCTATACCACATCACAGACTTTGGCAAATATAGCATTTTTAAATTCTCTACCATGATCACTCCTAATTCTTACTATTTTGCCAATATTGTAGTCTTTGTCGTTTTTCAGTTTTATACACAAAGCTTGAAAAACATCAAATATGTCAGATTTTATCCTAATAAAATTGACCCATGTGAATCTAAAGTAATCATCTACACACATAAAAACATACATTTTTCCTCCAATACTTTCAACTTGCATTGCTCTCATGAGATCCATATGGAGCAGCTCAAGAACACGGGTTGTGGTTATTTACTGCACCACTTTATGAGACTTCTTTACTTGTTTGCAGATTTGACAAGGTTTACATATTCTTGACTCTCTTTTCTTGAGCTTAGGAACCCCATGGACTGCACTTGTGTTCACAATCCTTGTTAGATTCTTATAATTCAAGTGACTGAGTTTTTCATGCCAAATATCAATATCACTAAAAGTAATTTTTTAACAGGTCAGTGGGTGATGTAACATATAACAATTATCCAATGTCCTAGACCCTGTCAAAACATAATTATTAGCTTTATCAAAAACACGACATTCATCCTTGGTAAATAGATCTTGATCACTATGACGGCCCGCCCTTCTTAAAGGCCAGACAGCACCATCACGGTTGAGCTCTGAAGTCGACTGCGATAGACTGTCGCCTCGTGGGTCGTCGACAACTTACTTTTAACTTGCTCTGATACCAAAACGGCTGATATCTTACTTTTAACATGCTTTCTTTGACATATTTATTTTAACTTCCCATTTTATCGCGAAAATAGTGAATACTTTTTTTTTTAATTGAACTTGAAAAGCATACTATTGTAAAACATTTACTATAGTAAACATTTTATATTGTCATAACTTCATTTGCATCTTAAATACATCATTTCAATATCTATCTCAATACTTCTTTTAAACAGCTTAGCGAAAGACTCATAGCAGTACCATAACCCTCGCTCAGTCCCTTGACACATGCAGATCTCATTCGTCATCCATCACTTGTCCTATCATCGGGCAGGTTGCTTACCTGCAATATAAACAAACTTGTGAGCTATAGGCTCAGTAAGTTTAAATATACATACATGACATATAAAAGTTCATTTCATATACGGCATAGCATATCTAATACTAACTGTGGCATCAGAACATTAACATAACATATATCATACATTGCTTAACATTCATACTTAAAACATACTTGTACATACATGAACATTATTTTAACGTACATAATATTATAAACATAATTTCATACTTGACTTACTTTAACATCTTGAACATACTTTCATACTTAACATACTTTACATCGTAAACATATCATATTTTAAACGTAGCATACGTAACGTATACTTAAACATCGTAAACATAACATACTTAATGTATGATTAATATCGTAAACATACTTAAATATACTTATCGTATAACATAGCATAGCACATTAAACATAGTTTTAGTGCATGTTATGCTTGCTTATTTTTTGTTCTTTCATTTTTCATTGTTCTTTCTTATCGTTCTATTCTTTTCTTTTCTTGCTTTACTTTAGTTTCACTTGCGGGCCCCATTTATGGTTGTAACTTAAACTTGAACATTAGACTTCTACATCCGGGACGCACCACCGTCGGATTGGAAGTCATAACATAACTTAACATGAGGAACTTCCACCTGGTTGGGAGGCTGATATGCCAACATTTAAAGCTTCAGTCTTATTATCTTGCTTATCTTTATCTTTCTTTGCTGTCTTTCATATGGTTCCGACTAGGTGGCATTATCATTGCCTCCTTGGTCTGGAACACCTTTCGTGTCTTTCGTTTATTCATTCTTTCTTCACTTTATCTTTTCGTTATTTCGTATGGTTCCAATCAGATGACATTTTCATTACCCCTTGGTCTGGAACAATTTACATATCTTTCATATATTGTGTGTCAGTTGTACATATAGCACCTTATATATATACTTTATATTTCATACATAACGCATAGACATGTCAAGTCAATTTATATTTGACTTAGACATGACAAATAGTTTATAACATGGCTTTCGTGACATTCATATCATAGCATTTTGACATTAAAACAGATAAACGATAGTCAGTTCATGTTGCAGACAGTGCAATGTTTGAACTTATAACATATAACACGTAGACATAAATATGTCAAGTAAATTCATGTTGCAGACAATTAAATGTCCAAACTTACGTACTGCACATAAAACATATAAACATTATCAGTCAATTCATGTTGCAGTCAACGAAATGCTTGCACTTACAGATACTTCTGCTTATATCTTCTTTCTTACTTTCTTAGTCCGCAGACGTCCTTTCATCACGTCTGGAGCGGATCCCTATAACTGAAATAATAACGGTTATTTTTAATCTTCATTTCATACATAAAGCTTAATAAAACGTAAAAATTCTATGTTTCATTTCCCAATCATGAAGTTAGGGGTCTAATATCCCATTTATAACTTTTCTACTAATTTTTGACAAAATTACCATTTTGTTCCTAACGAGATTTTTCATCATAATCTTACTTTTCTTTGACTTACAACTTAGTTTGACCCTTAGAATCTTAATTAAGCCATTCTAAGTCCATTAGGGCCCTTTTTTGTCATTTCTAAAATTTTCGATCAAAATGACCGTTTTGCCCCTAACGGGTCTTTGAGCTGTAGCATTTTCACCCCTTGACGGGTCTTTGGGCCGTATTATTTTCATTTTAATACTTAGATTGGATTTTCTAAGCCTAAAAATCATAAAATAATTTTTCTTAGGCCTTACAATATTTTTAGAGCACTAATTGCTGTAACCACTCGGTTTACTATTCATCGACCCTCGGGTGGTACTTTTCTAACCCTCGGTCGTTAATCCTCTTTTTCTTACGTTTTAGAGCTCCAAATGGACGTTTCACTAATTCTCAAAACATCCATTGTCCTTTCCCAGGCCTAGGTCACCGAGAGGGTTCGGGTTTCCATCCCGACCACATTTTTATCCCTCGTTTCCTAAAATAACCCTTTGTGCCGTTTTAGAAATTTCGGCAGCATTTCTGCTTAATTTTTGTGTTCTCGGCATTTAGAAAACGCTTCAAAACTATCTAACCAATTCTAATTTACCACGTACTAAATCAGATGCCTAATTTTTATGTAAAAACTCAAACTTTTTACGTAAAAATCTTCACATTTAACATATTTTCTTATTTGACCATTTTTCATACCAACAGTCCATAATTAACATTTAATCATTCCAATTAATAAGTTAAGGAATGAAAGTAGTCGAGATCACTACTGGAGTAGTTCAATGACGTCCAATGGGTAGGTTGGGTTCAATTGGCGATCAACGGAGCCGTTCGATCTCACATGCACAAACTTTGAATCTCCATTCTTCATGTTTGAAATTCTGTATTACAAATCTAACGCCGCGGACATGTCCGGAAAATCGAGAATAGGCCAGAGGGCCATTCTTCAAATTCTGGGGTCTGGATCACCGTTGACCGGCGTTGACTCGCCGTTAACTAGTGTTAACCGCGCGGCGACAAGGGTGAAGGTGGACACCATCTTGAAGAGCTTGATGAGAGGAACCAAAATCCAGTGTCGATTTCTCGATTCAAGACTCAAATCACTGAATACGGTGGCTGATGGTAGTGAAGCTTATTCTCTGCCATCCCGGCGTCAATTCATGAAATTGACTTGGGGCTTTTACTTTTTGCACCACTCTAAACATTTTGGGCTGGGCGGTGTCGCTCACCTCCACCAGAATCGGTGAGTTTCAAGGCGGCAACGATGGCGACGATGGACAGACTTGGGCGGTGTGATCCGGTGGCTGTTGAGGTGAAATGAGGTATAGGTTTTGATCTCCTCTTTACCACGAGTCTTTTGGGACTGGAATCACCTCGATTGGAGGTTGGACGGTGGAGTTATGGCATCAGGAAATTTTCGCTCCTCCGGCGAATTTAGGTGGCGCGTGCAACGTGCTCCGGTAGCAATTTCGTCGACTTGACCCATCGTTGGACTCAGCTTGACGAGAGCTTTCCAATGAGACTGGCGGTGTTGAAAATGGACGCCGTTTTCGATTCGTGGGTCCTGTTCGTTGTCGGTGGTGTGGGAGAAAAAGAGAAAGAGAAAAAAATATGGGGGCTTATGTGCAAATTTCTGATTTTTCCCCTTTTTATACTTTTTTTGGTGAAAATTTTAACATAGACTATACTGACTAATTTGGGTGTGTTGAAGCCAAATATAACAGTTTTACATTCATTCGAGGTTCGGTACTACGAGTTCCCAATCAAAAATTTACTTTTGTGCTCAATTGACTAATTTGAGCACGCTGAGTCTAAATATATCAGTTTTATTTCAAGAAGAGATCATCTTGACCAACTTCTTGATACTGCATGTTTCCTAGTCAAAATTTACTTTTTATGCTCAATTGATTAAATTTGAACATATTGATTCTAAATATATCAGTTTTATTTCAAGAAAAGGTCATTTTGATCAATTTCTTGATACTGTGTGTTTCCGGATCAAAATTTACTTTTTATACTCATTGACTAATTTAAGCATGCTGATTCTAAATATATCAGTTTTATATCAAGAAAAGGTCATCTTAACTAATATCTTGAAACTATATGTGACACACACGCGTACACACATAAAATCACTACATTTCACATTTTAAACATGGAATTCATCGTGTACATTCCATGTACCAATTTTCCGAGAATGATTAGTTTAAGTCCTTCCACTAGCAGCATGTTCTTGAGTTTTGGTAGACCTTCAACATTGAGTGTTCCTTTGCCCAATATGCAGCCTTTAATTCCATCACCATATGTAACATAACCTAGAGCACACTTTTGAAAATCTTTTAGAAACGCCTTATTTCCTGTCATGTACCTAGAATAACTACTGTCAAAGTACCAAGAGTTAGTAGCACTTGCTTTAAAAGAAGTATATGTAGTATAAGACCTAAGATCAGATTTCCTAACCCAAATTTTCCTAGGAGAATTACTTTTTAAGTCAATCTTAATTTTAGGTGTCTTTTTGGGATACAAAGAATATGGCGAGTTAAACACTATTCTCTCTTTAAAGTATTTTGATACTTATAGCACTTAGGTCTAATATGTCCACAAATGCTACAATAATGACAAGTGGGAACAAACATTTTTGGCCTATGCCTAGGAGGAACAGTTACAGTTTTCTTAGATGAAGACTCAGGTTTAGAGGGACAGATTCCTTTACAAAGACAGTCTTTGATAAGGAGGCTTCACCTGTGTATCCTAATCTATGATGATCACCACATGATTTTCCAATAGACAGGATGTGATCCAGTTTTGCAAATCCAGAGTTAAGCATCTTTAAAGACTTTTGTGTTTCTTCTAGTAGAGACCAAGATTCTTAAAGTTTTTCTCCTTTTCAACAACTTGAGATTCAAGTTTGCTTACTGTATTCTTTAACATATCTCTTTCTTTAATAAGGTCAGACACTCTATCTTCTAGTTTCTTATTTAGTTTGCACAACTGGATCCACTTGAAGTACATCTTCTCATATGCCTTCTCAATTTCATTATCACTGAGTTCTTCATCTCCATGCTACAATCAGAATCAGAAAAATACAATCCATCAGATTCGGTTGATCTTTCAATTGTTGTTTTAAGAGGTGTTGTAGCACTGCCCGATGTCTTAGAGTGTGTTGCAACAGAGGTCAAAACAAAGGAATCTGAGAAATTTGTGGGTTCTCTTCCAGTGAAAATAGTAAGTGTAACTTGATTGTTGACATGATCTTCACTCTCTTCTTCACTCCCATTTGACTCTTCATCACTCTAGGTGGTTTTTAGTGACTTTTTCTTCTTCTTCAATGTGTTAGCACACTCAGATTGGATGTGACCAAACCTCTCACACTCACGACATTAAATTCTTTTTCCTTTATTTTTCTGATCAAACACCTTGGGTTCAGTTTTCTCTTTCTTGAGGGAAAACTTCATACTATTTTAACCTTTATCTCTCTTTTTTCACTTTTCTCCACATCTTGTTGAATTTCTTAGTAAGCAGTGTAATAGATTCTTAAAGTTCACCCTCACCCTCACCCTCACCGTCATCATCATCATCTTCATCACTTCATTCTTGTATATCGGTTTGCAAAGCTAAACTCTTGTCCTTCTTATTTTGCTTCAAATTCATGTTAAAAGTCTATAGAGATCCCATCAATTCATCCAATCGCATGGTGCTCACATCTAGGACTTCCTTAATGGTCGTGACCTTATATGCAAATCTCTCTGATAAAGATCTCAAAGTCTTTCTTACCAATTTTGTCTCTTAATATTTTTCTCCTAAAGCAAAGGCTTCATTAGCAATATCGCATAACTTAGCATTGAAATCGGCTATGGTCTTATTCTCCATCATTCTAAGATCTTTAAAGCAATTTAGACATCTTCATAGTCGTGGTACCTTCAAAGGCTGTCTCAAGTATAGTCCACGCTTCCTTAGCAGTTTCACACTAGAAATCAGTTCGAATTGATTTGCATCCACAACATTGAAAAAAGCATTCAAGGCCTTTGAGTTGTTATTAGCCAGTCTATCCTCGTCACTAAACCAAGTTTCTTTAGGCTTGCAAATTGTTTTTCTTTCATCATCCTTAGTAGTGGGATACGACCATCCAGTTAGCACAGAGCACCAGGCCTTTTCATCCAAAGCCTTAATGAATGCCTTTATACTAGTTTTCCAATAAGAATAGTTGCTTCCATTTAGCAAAGGTGGGCGTGAAATAGATCCTCCTTCATGCAGAAGATCCATGCCTGCAAAACAGATCAAATCCCAAAATCTAACCAATAAAATATGTTAGTAACCGCTCTGATACCAATTGAAAAATCTGCTTTTAACTTACTTACTAGGTTTAATCAATTAATCTAATTAATTAATTACCAAAAGCAAGTAAATAAAAGAGATAGGTAAATTTTTACAAGGTTTGGTTTCTCTGCTCCTTGCGGCTACGCCCAGATGTTGAACTCTTCATTAACTGTAAAACTATTACAAGCTCTAATAGACTTATGCAATCTAAAGACTCCCTCTTTGTTGTTGCCACTGGTCGTCTTGAAATCCAGTCAATAAACTCGTTCAGTAAGATCCCTTTGCTAGTATACGTTGAAATCCCTTCAACTATTTTTGCCTTCTCTCAAAGATATCAAATCTCTCTCTTAAAAGATGAAACACACAACAGCTTTAATAGTCTCAAAATATGCTTTAGCAAATCTATGCCCCGTATCACTACCATTTACTGAGTCGGGACTTAAATAAGCAAGCCTAAAAAATCCAAGTCAATCCTGGACTTGTAGGGTATTCAAACTTTACCGTGTTTCTAGGCCTGTTGCGATAGACCAAGAAATATCCTAATTTTAAATTTTCCAGATTTCATCTAAAATTGTACAGTTTTAAATCTCTGCATATCTTTTCTCTAAATCTTCAACAGATACGCTCAAATACTCAGAAATTTGAATTTCTTACTTTGGAAAAGATTCCTAATTCTAATAGGATTTAAAATCCTACTCAATTTAGATTTTCTTTCTAAATTCAGATTCCACAATTATCTCTAACTTGTTCAGCCATAAATCACTCAACTAACTTCACCAAATTCGTTTTTCAAAACTTCCAAAATTGATTCTTCAATATTCACACTAAATCTTCTAAGATTATCTCCAAAATTGATTCAATCTTCGAAATCAATTGAAATCTTTATTCTCTGAGTATATCTACGTCAGTAGCTTGCCATGTTAGCTGGACCTTCATTAAAAATGTAACCTGCCTAAATAGACTCATGTTACAACATATTGAGTAACATACTGTGCAACATGGAACTAAAAAAACTGTCTAAACAATTTCCTAACTAACAAATTTTGTTTTTAGTTTTTCCTAAACATGATTGCCATAAATGCCAAAATTGAAAAACCTAATAATATTTATTTATTTCCAACAATCATGTATAATCCAATTATCACACTACTTACTAATGAACAACTGAATGGCAAAAATTACACTAAATGGAAGAGTAACGTGAACATTATCCTCGTTAGTGATGATTAAAGTTTGTGTTACTAGAAGATTGTCCTCCAGTACCTCTAAGAATGCTTTTAAGGCTGATAAGAATGCATATACTCACTGGGTCAATGCCAATAACAAGGCTAAGTGTTACCTGTTGCCTGGCATGAATAAAATGGTCCAGAAGAAACATGCTAACATGGACACTGCTTATGAGATAATGCAATCATTTGATGACATGTTTGGATAGCTGTCATTGAAGTCTCATCAGGATGCTATTAAGGATGTCATAAATAATAAAATAAAGCCTAGCACCTCAATGTGAGCACATGTATTGATTATGATTAGTGACCTTCATGAAACCGAGATTAAGAGAGCTATTATAGATGAGGCTACCCGGGTGGGTTTCATTATATAAACCCTCTCTCCTGCGTTTCAATAGTTCAAGAACAACTATGTTATGAACAAATTAAACTTGAAACTCTTAAATGAGTTGTAAGCCTTTGTATCGATTAACGCCAAGACAAAGGATGGGGAGGCAAAGGATGCCGAGTTAGACCCTTTTTTGAAGAAAAAAAAGAAGAAGGAAAAAAAAAAAAAAGAGGAAAAAGGAAGCCAATCATAAGGGCAAGCAAAAGAACAAGAAGTTCAAAAAGACTTGAGGCAAGATGGCAACTCCAAGTCAAGTGGAAAATGTTTCCATTGTGATGAACCAAGATACTAGAAAAGAAACTATAAGAAGTATCTCGAGGAGTTAAAACAAAAGAAGCAATTTAAATCTAATTTACTAATTCTTGAAACACGTTTGGTAGAATCTGAATCCACAACTTGGATTATTGATTCAGGAGCAACTAATTATGTTTGTTCATCTTTGGAGTGGATTAGGAATCCAAAGAAGCTTGCTGAAGGAGAATACACAATGTGAGTAGGCAATGGTTCGATGGTATAGGGAAAAGCACACAATATGAGTAGGCAATGGTTCGACGGTATAGGGAAAAGCATCGGGCAAAGTGCAACTTCGTTTTAGGGATAGAAAATTTTTAGTATTAGATATTGTTTATTTTATTTTAGACACTAGTAGAAATATAATTTTTGTTTCTTTATTACTAGAACATTTATTAGTGTTTCATTTATTAATAAAAATGCTTTTATTTCTAAAAATGGATTAAGTATATATTCTAGATGTTTGGATGATGATTTATATCATATTAATGTAGTAAAAAATATAAGAGTACGCAGTGGAATTTTAAAAATTTTTCAAGATCGTTAATAAACTCGTGTTGTTATGTACAATAAATTATCAATAATGAATATACTTTAAAGGAAAACACCAGTAACACCAGAGGAAACAACCGAAGAGTTTCAACTAACTAGCCTTCTCTACTATTCTCCAATTCTTGGACGATAAAGTGTGTATGGGCATTCGGTTCCTCGATCGATATTCAAGCGCAGCTTGTTTCCTGTCAATTACCCAGATTTTTGTGAATTTGTTATTATTAGTGAGATGTATAATAACAAATTTGCTTATCTGAGAGTTTGTAGTTTAAAGAAAATAGAAGTGCCAAAACTCCTTTTTATAAAATTGCATAAGTGATTTTTAAATTTTGAATTGGATGAAAAAAAAGATTTTTCTCTATCCCAAAAACCCTAAAGCCGATTTCTCTCTAGGGTAATTACCTTACAAAAATTCAACCACTATGAAGTGAGGGTGATTCAAAATTCAAATAAGATTCAAACAAAATTTTTCTCTCTCTTCTTTCCCCACAAAAACTAATTTTTATCCCTGAGAATAACCACACTAAAATTTGGCTCCATAGGCATTTGTGATTCAAATTTCAAATTTGAATTTATTGGCTTGTTGTCTTGTATTTATTTAATTATTTAAATTATTTGAAATTTAAATAATTGTGTAATCTCTTATCTAAAACAAAATTCAAATTTAAATTAGGAGAAAATCTTATCTTCCTTCCTTATCCAAAGCAGACGCCACCTTCCTTGTGCCAAGACAAAATTTTGGTTTAATTTAAATTCAAATAAGATAATTTTTTAAATTTCAAATATTCATTTAAAACAAAATTTTTAAAATTCATATTAATCTCATATTTATTTTTTGAAGGATAAATATAATTAATTTAAATTTCAAATAGTATCTTCAAAAAAAATATTAATTAAATATTTATTCAATTAATTGAATAATATAAAATTATAATTTTACCCTCGGCATCTAGAGAAAAACGCTCACACCCTATGGAGGGTGATCCGGGTTTTTCTTTTCACTAAACATAAGACAACAAGCAATAAAGAATATCTCGATCAATTATTATCTGTTAAAAAATTATACGGAGGTAGTAGATGGACCCATTGGATATATATAATGTGGGCTCCATTAATCCATGTAAATTCTATGCAAAATAAACCTGTTAAAATTATTAGTTTCAGAATCACACTACTATAAACCTGAAACTGTACTCCCAATCATATACTGTATTACGTAAGTTAGTGATAAGCTATTGTCCAATGATCTTATCATATGTACAAAACCCTCATATGATATCCATGATCTGTATTAGATCAAAGTCCGTTCGACCTACTGATCATGCTATTTTAAAGATCTATTATACTCCTGAATAAAAAAATAATTATTCACCATATGTGAATAAGAAGTTATCTACAAGAAGTTACCTACTTAATAAATGACCTAAGGCCTTATCCTTTTTCAGATTCGGTATAACGCCTTTAAAAGGATAACCTTTACTCGTCATTAGAGTTCTGATTCCAATATTTATAAACAAACCCTCCATCATATACAAGTCATATACCAAATGAACCAGTCTATAAGCTTATTACCTCTAAGATGCTTTAGCCATTAGAACATCAAAGTACACAAGTTGTAATATTCGCCATGATCATGGACATAGTTCACTTTGAGACAAGTGATTAAGTCTATGAATATAGTTTAAATTACCCATTTGAATGAATTAAACGAATAAAAAAACGTTTAATTTCTATTCATTAAATGGAACGGACAACCAAAAATAAATCGATACACCTCATTTACTATTGAGCAATATATATATATACCTATATATATATTGAGTGGTATGATGCTACATGTGTATGTGTGTATCCGTGTAGGTGACACGCATATTAAGAAAATTGAATATATATATTCATTCTTATATATATAGACTGAAAGATATGATAGTACATGTGAGTGCGTGTATGTGACATGCAGTATCAGGAAATTGGTCAAAACGACCTTTTCTTGACACGAAACTGATGTACTTATAATCAATAAGCTCAAATTAGTTATCTGAGTACAAAAGTAAATTTTAAATGATAAATATGCAGTATAGAGAAAATGGTCGAGATGACATTTTCTTGACACCAAACTGATATATTTATGATCAGTATGCTCAAATTAGTTAATTGAGCACAAAACGTGAAGTTATGTACGAGATATATGTAGTATCAGGAAAAGGGTCAAGATGACTTTTACTTAACCCGAAACTGATGTATTTAGAGTCAGTTCACTCAAACTAGTCGATTGAGCACAAAAAGTAATTTCCAAGTAAAGACCATGCAGTACCCAGAAGCTGGTCGAGATGACCTCAGATGGGCATAAAACTGATAAATTCATGATCAGCACACCCAAATTAGCCAAGATAGCCTGTATCGAAAATTTTAGTATAGAAAGTGTACTATGCATACACTATGTTGGTACAGTTTAGAACACAACTACAAAGCCAGAGTGGAATAGTAGCAGACACAGAGTAAGCTCATAAGCGCTTATAACCCATTAGAAATGATTAGAATAAGAATCGGATGAAGAGAATCCATTTTTCGGTAAAGGTTGGAACAAAACCGGACAATTATCGAACATCATTGTGTGAAATTAGACTAATAAAGGAAGCTTTTGTAGATAAAACTTCACTCCAAAATCTGTGTATGCAACTAAGGGACAAGGGTGAAAAAGTTTTCCTTGAAACAAGGAAACATGTTGGGTAATTTTTGAATTAAAAAAAAAGGGTTTTTGAAGACAAGCACTATTGCTTTTGCAACTCATTAATGCAATGTTGGCTTTGATTTTCTCCATGCCTCCACCGGTTTTACATGGGGAAGTAGCTGAAAAAAATTTGTCCCCCTTAACTTAGCCAAATTTAGCTTAATTAAGATACTTAGGATTAGTTAATCATGCTTAGGAGTTACCTATAGATATGTGTGCTTGGCCATTAGGACTACTTTTCTTTCTTTCTTTTCAAAAGCCACCCAAAAAGCTCCAATGTCCTCTCTTCCTTTCAGCACACAGCTGAACCTTTCCCACCACAAAAGCACATAAATTTTAACCATAAAACCTTGCTTGAATTGAGCCATTCTTCAAGTCACTTCAAGGTAATCACTAGGAACCTTTCTTTGCGGATATTTTCTTTTAGTTAAGTTTAACCTCAAGAAATTTATTATGTATTTGAGTACATAGGCTGTAATAAGTTAATTTTGAGCTTTAAGCACTTTATCATGTGGTTATGTGGATGTGTGGTTATAGTTTTCGTTTTTGTGACTTGTGGTATGCATGAATATTTAGGGTTAGCATGGTAATCCAAACTACCCTTATTTTTCGGCCATGGATTTTGATAGTTTTGAGCTTGATATGGATATATTTTGAGAATATGTGAAACATGAAAGTTTTAAGAAATTTCGTAATGGATGTTTTCACATGAGTCAAACCTAGGCTAAAAATGATGTTAAAATAGGCTTTTGGGTGGTTTTCTAACCAGAGGTCAAAACTGGGACTGTAATCTTGGAGGCAGGGACAGTTTGGAATTTTTGTAAAAACGGGTAAACTTGAGTCCGAATCGATTTCCAGGATCAACATGAAAAAAGTGGACCACGTCAAAAACTTAAAAATAGGATGTGTTAGTATCAAAAATTCGGCCATTTTAAGGTCTAAACAGAGCGGTTTTCCTAAACCTAAAGACCGGGAAATTTTCTAAAACTGGGCCAAAGCAAAGCCACGGGTTTGAGATGTTTAGGAGAGGTTAGAGTCTGATCCAAGCTCCAAGATGAACATAAAAGTTGTTTGTCTCGTCAAGACCTTAAAATATCATATTCCCCAATTTTAAAATTTTTTATTTTTTAAGCAAGTTGTGATCGGTTTTTCAAATGAGGTTCAAAAACCATATTTTTGACTTAACACCAAAGAGTGTTCTTTCAAAATGAGGCAAAGGATTTAAGACAATAACCACACCTTCCAACAGGGTGTTAAGAGGATTGTTTTTAAAGAGTATGTATTTCTCAAATGAAAAATACGCTTGCCAACAGTTTTCAAAATCTGTAGGATAGTAAAGGTACCTCGATTACCTTAAATGGCCGATTAGTTAACTAGCCGATTAGCTAGCATGACCAAGAGAGAGAGAGAGAGAGAGAGACGTTAATTGATTTATTAAGCAAATAAATTAATCAACCACGATTAGAAGATAGTTAAACGAACTATCCAAAAAGAAAGTAGCTTAGTACTGATGGTAATTGGTAATAGATGCCAAGAGACGTGTTAGTCACTAACGATATTAGTGACTTTAAAACGAGTATTAATGGAATGTGTTATGATTATAGGTAGACACTTGTATTACAACAAGGCATAGTGCGGACTACCTGTAGATTAGGTAAGTACAACTCTACCTACAATATGAATGAAAATGGTTTTAAACAGTTATTTTTACGATGAAAATGCTTTTATTCCTTAATCGCATATGATTGATAAATAACATGATGAAGATGTTTTAGTCAGCTTTTACAATAAACATGTTTTTATTCTTTAATCACGTATGATTACTGAATAACAAGATAGAGTTCATGATATGATGATAGTAATTCATGATCTTAACAATTAGGTAATTAAGAAGCGAGTCAAGACTTGTTGAGCATATTGTACGGGCCTCTTGATCTATGAGGAGGTTTTCAGTTTAAGTATGATAAGCCAAGGCTCCAAAGAAAGTTTGTGTTCTCGGTGAATCTGAAGATCCACGCACATTCAGTACTGACACACGGGCCTGAAGACAAGTAAAAGAAAGTTAATGCATAATGAAGCATAATTGAGCATAATCGGTTCATGCATGATACACAATATGCTTTAGAGTTGTATGATACATGTTATGCTTCTAATATATGATATATGTTTCTAAGTATGATATGGGTTTTTAAGTTATGATATATGCTTTGAGATATAGTATATGCTGTCAAGTCAAGGGATGTGCCTTTACGTTATGGCATATGCTTTTAAATGATAGTTTTGTAGGTTAAGTGTTCTACTTACTGAGCGTAAGGTTCATCATATATGTTCATGCTATAGATAAGAAACCAACAGGCTAGATTCCGATGGATGATGATAGCGGTAGGGCTGAAGTGGGGGCTGGGTATGGATACTATCACAAATTCTACTTCCGCATGATGTTAAGTAACCCTTTTTATTTTGAGAACCAAACTTATGTTAAGTAATGACCGATTTAGTATTTCCTGAGTACATATGTATGTTTGACCGCAAGTTGTATTAAGACCCTTGTGTATTCATAAAGTATATTTAAGTATGCATGTCTTTAGTAAAGCTTACGTATAAAAGAAAAAAAAATCCTGTGGAAATTATGATGTTGAATTATGATTCCAAGTAAGTTTAAGTAAAGTAAGTTTAAGTAAGTGGCAACGACCATGCCACTAGGGCGGGTTAAAGCTAGGGTCGCCACAGTTGGTATCAAAGCGGTATCCTACCACCTTACCTCATATCACAGCATGTCCGCTTCATCTATCCAACTAAGTTAGTTTGTATTTTATGTTGATACTATGTAGGTTAATATTTCAGTTATAATATGTGGTCATGGCCGCACCAGTAGATCCCCAACAAAGGAACGAAAATCACAAGGCGAGTGTTGTTTTCACTGACATGCATCTCGATAGGTAGACGGACGCCACTCTCACAAGCTCGTAGGATGGATACGCCGCATATAGCCCATATTCTGTACCTACTATATCCCACCCCACTTATAGGTGGATCTAGTAAGTAATAGGCTAGATGGACCAGCGATGGCCTGGTGGGATAAATAACGTAGGAACGGAGACCCTATGATGCACTGGGTCGATTTTTGCTGAGACCTCTGTGATACCTTCGGACCACCTCCCTTTGAGGAAGTCTACAGGCCAAGTAGAGAGGTAGTTATCTGGAAAGACATGCATCAGAGGCGATACGATATCTTCTCTGGCATATGGGATGCGTACGAAGGGGGGACTATGGTTCACTACTGTCAGAGGTTTTGGGATGCTATGTGGCCTCACATACCCTTGGAGGTACCCTTTAGTGAGATAGCATAGCTTCTATGAAGAGGAGTTCCATGGGACGTAAGGGAGCTCATCTGCTACCCTCCGTATTATGAGGACTTAAGGAGGTTTATGCAGGAGATAGCAGATGCCGAGGTGGATGCGATCAGCACCAGAAACTACAAACAAGCTCAAGACATTACGGATGCTATCAATATTGAAGGTAACCTGATAGATCTAGTCCACCAATAGGTCGAGGAGGACCCCATAGCTGAATACCATCCCGAGGTGACGAAGCCATGGGAGACCCCGCACCAGCCCCACCATCTCCAAAACCGCATCTTGAGGCGGATGACAATGATGATGACATTCCCTATTTCATCAGTGATGATGAGTGGATGGAGTTGTATAAGCCGGATCCTCAAGTTATTGTTGCTAGTGACGACGAGGTCAGTTCCGATATGGAAGATAAGGAGGATCTAGAGGAATTTCCCCTCTATGAAGATGATGATGAGGACATTTTTGATGTAGAATCAGGACTTTCCTCAGAGTAGTAGCAATTTACTCTAATATGGTAGTTACTTAGACCGTGTATACAGGTACTGTGGGAAGTAGTAGCTTACTTTCATTAGACCTACCTATATGTTTTCTTTTGAGTTTTGTACTGGGAAGAGTTTATCACTCCCAATACACCAGAGTTCTATACTCACTTTTTGTAAATATTATACGAAAAGTGATACGCTATTGCCTGATGGTATATGTACGTATACCAGCACATGATCTATAGTGCGACAGAAGGTGCAGGATAACTTCTGGCACTATAACGACGTTTGATACAATATGATACGATGTGATTCGTATTAAATGTCATGACATGTGAGGCATGGTAAAAGAGAAAGATATAATAGTTAAGCAATTAAGTTAAGTAGTGCGCAATTATGACTCCTAAGCATGAGAGTAAAATACTCATGAACTTTTTCCTTCCATCATAGGATTCTATAAGTTAACATTGTTCACCCTCGCTCACAAACAGCCAGAGCATCGTGGGATGAGGACTTAGTGGCCCAACTTGCAACTATGAGGTAAATGTTGGAGAAGCAACAACACGACATGAACCAACTAAGAGAACAACTAAGATGGCAAACCAGGCACCACAAGCAGTAAGGGTGCTAGTTAAAGAGGCTCCATCTGCCCCTGAGATTCCACAGGAGGTTCCCCCAGTCTAGGAGGCTCCACAAGGAGGGGAATTTCCTGAACCACCACAGTACCTCCAGCAGTGGCTACTTCTACAGTAGTAAACATTCCTTAGCCGATCTTTAGGGAGAACGAATTATACGAGAGATTCTGGTGCATGAAGATGCTAGAATTCGAAGGAACCTCCAAACCCATAGAGGCCGATGATTGGCTAACAGATATCCAAGTAATCTTGGATTTCATGAAATTGAAAAACTAAGAGAAAGTAATGTATGCATCTTTCACCCTGGAAAGGAGGCACGTCAGTGGTGCAAGACGGTGGCGATTAGAAAAAACGTTAATAAGATAAGATGGGCAGAATTCATTGAGGAGATTAAGGAGATATACTTCAATGAAGAAGCCCTAGCAGTGCAACAAGATGAATTCAATAACTTACACCAGGGAAATATGACCGTGATGGAGGCGGTCAGGAAGTTTAAACAGTTGGCTCGCCTTTGTCCGGACGTAGTGCGTACGGAAAGGGAGAGAGTTAGATGAATGCTAAAAATATTTAGGATGGACATTGTAGTCTAGGTCTGTAGTGGTAGCCATGGACCGGCGACTGTGGCCGAGTGCGTAAGCAGGGTCATCCGAGCCGAGTATTGGCTAGGACAGGATAGGAAGCGAAAGGTTCAAATTTTCAAGGCAAGGAAGGAAGAGAAAGCTCAGGCCAAGCTGGCTCAAGGGAAGCAGAGTCAAGAGTTTTAACACCGAGGACAAGGCATCGATACTAGCCAGAATAGCAGGCAACTTGGCAATAACCACGAGAGGAAGGGAAATCTAAGCCTCCAAGGTCAACAGAAGAATTTTTTGCAGAAGAGAAACAATCGAGAAAGAAATGGCAACCAACTTCCAATGTGCCCAAAGTGTGGGAGAAAGCATCTGAGAGAATGCAAGTAGGGGACAAGTGGCTATTTCATTTATGGTAAGGAAGGTCATTTCACCAAAAATTATTTTTCTAACTCACAAAACCAGTAGAACCAAGCCCGTACAGCGAGCAACTGACTTTATGCTGTTTAAGCCAAAATTGAAGGCCCTTTGATCTCGCAAGGTAGGTTGAAAGCTCCGAACAACCAAAGGAGAATCTACGCTTATACGAGGAACAATGTTGAGGCTGGAACTTCAGCCATGATAACGGGTCAGTTTTCTATTGCTAACTCAAAAGCATTGGTGTTGTTCAATTATGGAGCCACTCATTCTTTTGCGGAAGTTTTGTTCTCTAATTACTTAGTGAGTAATTATCTATGGTAGAGAGCTGAGCGTTGATCTGATCATCATCGATATATTCGATTATGATATAATCTTGGGAATGGACTTCTTCGCAAAGTATAATGCCATCATAGACTGTCAGAGGTGGAAAGTTGCTTTTGGACCTATCAGATGTGAGAAGTTCATCTACTCGGGTATGCCTCTAAAGCGACCAAACGTGATAATTTCAGCAGTAAAGGCTCGTAAGATGTTATCTAGCGGATGCATGGGGTTTCTAGCACAAGTGATGGATAAGACCCAAGAAACAGAAATAGGACCCAAGAACGTACCGATAGTCAAAGAGTTCATGGAAGTATTTCCAGAAGACCTTCCAAGACTTCCGCCAGAGTGCAAAATCTCATTTAAGATTGAGCTTCTACCAGGACCAGCCCCCATCTTCAAGGCTCCATACCAAATAGCGCCTATAGAGCTTAAGGAGCTTCACGCCTAACTGAAAGAATTGATGGGCAAGGGATTTATTCGACAGAGTTTTTCACCCTGGGGAGCACCCGTATTATTCGTGAAGAAGAAAGATGGAACACCGAGGATGTGCATCGACTATAGAGCACTAAACAAGATCATGATTAGAAATAAGTATCCATTGCCATGAATTGACGACTTGTTTGACCAACTTTGAGTCGCTATAGTATTCTCGAAGATCGATATGCATTCAAGGTACCATCAACTACGAATTAGGGAGGAAGATGTACCTAAGACAGCCTTTTGAATGTGATACAGACATTACAAATTTCTTGTCATGGCATTTGGGCTAACGAATGCTCCAGTTGCCTTCATGGATTTAATGAACCATGTATTTAAGGACTATCTGGATAAGTTTGTCATTATATTCATCGATGACATACTAATATATTCCAAGACAAAGGAGGAGCATGCAAAGCACCTAAGGATCGTCTTATGCATGTTGAAGGATCGTCAACTATATGCCAAATTCTCCAAGTATGAGTTTTAGCTGGAAAAGGTTCATTTCTTAGGTCACGTAGTCTCCAAAGAAGGAGTATCTGTAAACCCCATGAAGATTGAGGCAGTTAGTGCGTGGCCAGCTTTGAAGAACATGACAGAAATATATAGTTTTCTCAGCTTAATAGGATATTACCGATGCTTTATCGAAGTTTTTCTAAGATAGCTGTGCCACTCATAGCGCTTACCAGAAAGGAAAAGAAGTTTGAGTGGACAAATAAGTGTAAAGAAGGTTTTTAAGATCTGAAACGGCGACCCACAAGTGCTCCAGTACTAACCATTCTAGACACTGGTCAAGGAAGTTTCGTAATTTTTAGCGACACATCTAAGACAGGATTAGAAGCCGTTTTGATGTAGAAAGGCAGAGTAGTTGCATAAGCCTCACGACAGCATAAGGACCACGAGAAAAACTACCTAATGCATGATCTGGAACTTGTAGCGGTAGTTTTTACACTGAAGATTTGGACGCATTACCTCTACGGAGTCAAGTGTGAGATCTATACCAACTACCAGAGCCTCAAGTATATCTTTATACAGAAGGAACTAAACATAGGACAATGAAGATGGCTAGAGTTGATCAAGGATTACGACTGTGAAATCCTTTACCATCTGGGAAAATCCAACAAGGTGGTCGATGCATTAAGTCGAAAGCATTCTGCTTCACTTATGGCTATCAATGCCCTGCCAACAACTCTACAGAATGAGCTATGTAGTAACGAGATTGAGATTCTGACGGGAAGATTGTCTGACCTGACTCTCCAACCGACACTTTTGAATGAGATCAAGGCCAGACGAGAACTCGATTCATCCTTGATCAAGTCAAGAAAGGAAGCTATGGAGGACAAATGTTCAGAATTTAGAGTCTTTAAAGATGACATATTCTATTACAAGGACAGAGAATGTGTTCTGAGAGATGAAGAACTCAAAAAGCGAATCCTTTCAGAGGTTCATGAGGTGCCATATTCCATACATCTGGGAGTCAATAAGATGTATAAAGACTTGAAAGAAAACTTTTGGTGGCCTGGAATGAAGAACGACGTCGCTAAATTCGTAGCCAAATGCCTTACTTATCAGAAAGATAAGGTGGAACACCAATGCCCGGTAGGGGAATTACAGAAAATCGAGCTACCAGAATAGAAATGGGACCATATCACCATGGATTTTGTAGTCGGATTGCCAAGAACCTTTGACGGCAATGATGCAATATGGGTAATCGTAGACAGATTAATGAAATCAGTCTGATTCTTAGCCATAAAGGTTAGCTATTCGGTAGAACGATTAACAGAGATCTATGTGGTCTATATAGTAAGGTTGCATGGAATGCCAAAGTCAATCATTTCTGATCGTGACGGTCGTTTCACATCTAGGTTTTGGCAAAGCATTCAGGCTGCATTAGGATTCAAGTTGAAGTTCAGCACAGCCTTCCACCCTCAAACTGATGGCCAGTCTAAAAGAACTATACAGACATTAGAAGACATGTTGAGAGCTTGCGTCCTAGACTTTAAGGGGAACTGAGACAAGAAACTACCCTTGATTGAGTTCTCGTGCAACAACAACTATCACTCCTTAATAGGAATGACACCGTACGAGGCACTTTATGGAAGGAAATGTAGGTCCCCAGTTCATTAGCATGAGACCGGAGAGAAACGACTAGTTCACACAGACTTCATTAAAAATACCATGGTAGACGTGAAGCTAATACGAAAAATGTTAGATACAGTGCATAGTCGTCAGAAGAGTTTTGCTGATAAGCACCATAGACCCCTAGAGTTTCAAGTAGGAAACTCAGTTTTTCTCAAGGTAGCACCCATGAAAGGGGTGATGCACTTTGGAAAGAAAGAAAAACTCAGCCCTAGGTACATAGGACCATTTGAAATAATTGAGAAGAGAAAATGTATAGCTCTCCCGAGTTAGCTTCAGTACACAACGTCTTTCACATTTCTATGCTAAAGAAGTATGTGCCAGATAGCTCTCATGTTTTGAGTCAAGAACCTGTCGAAGTGCATGCTGATCTGACTTACGAGGAGAGACCTGTACAGATCTTGGCCAGAGAAGAGAAAATGCTACGGAATAAAGTCATACCCCTTGTGAAAGTCTTGTGGCGAAATCACAACATCAAGGAAGCCACATAAGAACACAAAGAGGACATGAAACGAGACTTCCCAGAGTTATTCTGATTTTCGAGGATGAAAATTTTTAAGGAGGGTAAATTGTAATATCCACCATGATCATGGACATAATTCACTTTGAGACAAGTGATTAAATCTATGAATACAGTTTAAATTACCCATTTGAATGAATTAACAAATAAAGAAATGTTTAATTTTTATTCATACAATGGAAGGGACAATCGAAAATAAATCGGTACACCCGATTTACTATTGAGCAATACATATATGCCCATCTATAAATATTGAGTGGTATAATGCTATATGTGTATGTGTGTGTCCGTGTAGGTGACACGCATATTAAGAAAACTGAATATATATATTTATGCTTACGTATATATATAGACTGAGAAATATGATAGTACATGTGAGTGCATGTGTGTGACATGCATTATTAGGAAATTAGTCAAGACGACCTTTTCTTGACACGAAATTGATGTACTTATAATCAGTGCGCTCAAATTAATTATCTGAGCACAAAAGTGAATTTTGAATAATAAATATGCAGTATAGAGAAAATGGTCGAAATGACATTTCTTGACACTAAACTGATATATTTATGATCAGTATGCTTAAATTAGTAAATTGAGCAAAAACATGAAGTTATGAACAAGATATACGTAGTATCGGGAAAAAGGTCAAGACGACATTTACTTAACTCGAAACTGATATATTTAGAGTCAGTATGCTCAAACTAGTTGATTGAGCACAAAAAGTGATTTCTGAGTAGGGATCATGCAGTATCCATAAGCTGGTCAAGACGACCTCAGATGGGCATAAAACTGATAAATTCATGATCACCACACCTAAATTAGCCAAGATAGCTTGTATCGAAAATTTTAGTACAGAAAGTGTACTATGCGTATAGTGCGTTGGTACAGTTTAGAACACAACTACAAAGACAGAGTAGAATAGTAGCAGACACAGAGTAAGCTCATAAGCACTTATAACCCATTAGAAATGATTAGAATAAGAACCGGATCAAGAGAATCCATTTTTCGGTAAAGGTTGGAAAAAAATCGGACAATTATCGAACATCATTGTGTGAAATTAGACTGATAAGGGAAGCTTTTGTAGATAAAACTTCACTCCAAAATCCATGTGTGCAGCTAAGGGACAAGGGTGAAAAAGTTTTCCTTGAAACAAGGAAACATGTTGGGTAATTTTTGAATTAAAAAAAAAGGGGTTTTTGAAGACAAGCACTATTGCTTTTGCAACTCAATAATGCAATGTTAGCTTTGATTTTCTCCATGCCTCCACCAGTTCTACATGGGGTAGCAGCTAAAAAAAAATTTGTCCCCTTAACTTAGCCAAATTTACCTTAATTAAGATGCTTAGGATTAGCTAATCATGCTTACGAGTTGCCTATATATCTGTGTGCTTGGCCATTAGGACTACTTTTCTTTCTTTCTTTCCAAAAGCCACCCAAAAAGCTCCAATTTCTTCTCTTCCCTTCAGCACACAGCCAAACCTCTCCCACCGTAAAAACACATAAATTTTAACCACAAAACCTTACTTGGATTGAGTCATTCTTCAAGTCACTTCAAGGTAATTACTAGGAACCTTTCTTTGTGAATACGTTTCTTTAGTTAAGTTTAACCTCAAGAAATTTATAACGTATTTGGGCACATAGGTTGTAATAAGTTTATTTTGATCTTTAAGTACTTTATCATGTCGTTATGTGGTTGTGTGGTTATGGTTTTCGTTTTTGTGACTTGTGGTATTCATGAATATTTAGGGTTAGTATGGTAAGCCAAATTGCCCTTATTTTTCAGCCACAAATTTTGATAGTTTTGAGCATAATATGGATAGATTTTGAGAATATGTGAAACATGAAAGTTAAAAAATTTCATAATAGATGTTTTTACGTGAAACGAACCTAGGCTGAAAACGATGTTAAGATAGGTTTTTGGATGGTTTTCTGACTGGAGGTCAAAACCAGGACTGTAATCTTAGAGGTAGGGATAGTTTCGAATTTTTGTGAAAATAGGTAACCTCAAGTCCGAATCGGTTTCTGGGCTCAACAAAAAAATGTACATCACGTCGAAAACTTAAAAATGGGTCTTGTGAGTATCAAAAATTCAGCCGTTTTAGGGCCTAAAGAGAGCAATTTTCCTAAACCTAAAAACTGGGAAATTTTCTAAAACTGGGCCAAAGCAAAAGCCACGGGTTGAGATGTTTAGGAGAGGCTAGAATCCGAACCAAGCTCTGAGATGAACATGAAAGTTGTCCATCTCATTGAGGCCTTAAAATATCATGTTTGCCAATTTTATAAATTTGATTTTTTTAAGCAAGTTGTGATTGGTTTTTCAAAAGAGGTTCAAAAACCATATTTTTGACTTAACACCAAAGGGTGTTTTTTCAAAATGAGACAAAGGATTTAAGACAATGACCATACATTCCAACGGGGTGTTAAGAGGATTGTATTTAAAGAGTATGTGTTTCTCAAATGAAAAATACACCTACCAACAGTTTTCAAAATCGATTGGATAGTAAAGGTACCTCGATCATCTTAAATGGCCGATTAGTTAACTAGTCGATTAGCTAGCATGACCAAGAGAGAGAGATAGAGAGACGTTAATTGATTTATTAAGCAAATAAATCAATTAATCAAGATTAGAAGATAGTTAAATGAACTCTCCAAAAAGAGAGCAACTTAGTATTGATGGTAATTGATAACAGATGCCAAGAGACGTGTTAGTCACTAACGATATTAGTGACTTAAAAATGAGTATTAATGGAATGTGTTATGATTACAGGTAGACACCTGTATTACAATAAGACATAGTATGGACTACTTGCAGATCAAGTAAGTACAATTCCACCTACAGCACAAATGAAAATGGTTTTAAACAGTTATTTTTACGATGAGAATGCTTTTATTCCTTAATTGCGTATGATTGATGAATAACATGATGAAGATGTTTTAGTCAGCTTTTACGATAAGTATGTTTTATTCTTTAATCGCATATGATTACTAAATAACAAGATAGAGTTCATGACATGATGATAGTAATTCATGATCTCAACAATTGGGTAATTAAGAAGCGAGTCGAGACGCATTGAGCATGTCGTATTGACATCTCGATCTACAGGGAGGTTTTCAGTTTAAGTATGACGAGCCAAGCCTCTAAAGAAAGTTTGTAGTCTCGGTGAATCCGAAGATCCGTGTGCATTCGGTACTGACACACGGGCCCTCAAGATAAGTAAAAGAAAGTTAATGTATAATGAAGCATAATTAAGCATAATCGGTTCATACATGATACACGATATGCTTTAGAGTTGTATGATACATGTTATGCTTCTAAGTCATGATATATGTTTCTATGTATGATATGTGTTTTTATGTTATGATATATGCTGTTAAGTCAGGGGATTTGCCTTTAAGTTATGGCATATATTTTTAAATGATAGTTTGCTGGTTAAGTATTGTACTTGTTGAGCATAAAGCTCATCATGTATGTTCATGCTGTAGGTAAGAAACCTACGGGCTAGACTCCGATGGACGATAATGGCGACACAACTGAAGTGAGGGTTGGGTATGGATACCATCACAAGTTCTACTTCTGCATGATGTTAAGTAACCCTTTTTATTTTGAGAAGCAAACTTATATTAAGTAATGATCAGTTTAGTATTTCCTGAGTATATATGTATGTTTGACCTCAAGTTGTATTAAGACCCTTATATATTCGTAAAGTATATATAACTATGTATGTTTATAGCAAAGCTTATGTATAAAAAAAAATCCTATGAAAATTGTGATGTTGAAGTATGATTGTTTTAAGCATGTTTCCAAGTAAGTTTAAGTGAGTGGCGATGACCGTGTCACTAGGGTGGGTCAAAGCCAGGGTCGCCACACAAGTCATACACATAAAGCGATTCATCTACTCATGATTAAAGTTATTGCATAATGAACGTCAAAAGGGAATTGATCCACTCAAGCAGACTACACAGATCAATTGTACTTTAGTCTTAGTCCAATAAATCACAATCAAAAAACATATCTATGTCTCTATTTATGAGTCGAAACTCAGACAATCAAGGCAAATTGTTCCCCCTATTGGCTTTAGAAAACATAATAGTTTTAACGTGAGTTAGATGCTCGGTCTAACCCCATAGACTACGAATTATAGTTTAGATTGTTTACTTTAGAATGTTGTCTTCCTGCATGCAAAAGTCGATTGTATGCAATATTCTAACAATTTAACACAAGCAGTCAGTGAGCCATATTTGCTTACATTTACTTTAACATATAAATATGATGAGGAGATATAGTAATATAAAGGATATGTAGGAAAATAAATCGGTAAAAACGTATCAGAGTGGCGCAGCGGAACAATAAAAATTTTTAGATCGTTAAATATCTCATGATGCCATATACAATAAACCAACAACAATTAAAACTCATACCTCAAGGACGCCAATCTAGCAGGAGGAGAATGACCAGAGGCTTCAACCAATTAGCCTTCTCTACTATTCTCCAATTCCCGAATGGCTGAGTATGTGGGCACTCTGAACCTCGATCAGTATGCTAGCACTGCTAGTCTTCTTCCGACCACCCAGATCTCTAAAGAACTTTATTGTCATGATGAGCTGTGCAACAATAAGCCTGCTCACCTGAGAGTCTATGGTCTAAGAAAACTAGAGTGGCAGGACCTCTATTTATAGACCTGCATGAGATGATTCTCTGAATTCGAATTGGACTAGGAAAAGATTTTCTCCCTTATCCATAACCAAAAAATCCAAATTTTCCAAGGGAGAATCTCCACAATTAAATTCGGTTTTCCTAGGATAAATCCAATCCAAATCTAAACAAGATTTTAATAGAATTTTATCTCCCTTTTCCAACTAAAAAATCCGAATTTTTCTTGGAGAAAATCTCCTCATAAATTTCGGCCATTATGGATAAGGGAGAATCAAAAATTCCACTAGGATTTTCAAGCTTGAATCTTATCTCAACCTTATCCAAAATAACCGAATTTCCTAGGAGATACTCTCCCTAATTTCGGCCACTTTTCAGGGAAGGAGAGAATCCAAATTCAACTAGGATTGAAGCTTGAATTTTCCCTTGAACCTTATCCACAAAATCCGAATTTTTCCATGAGGATTATCCTCAAAAATTTCGTCCACTTTTGTTGGGATTTAGATTCAAAATTCAAGTAGGATTCTAACAAGATTATCCTCTCCAAATCCAACTCAAATTCGAATTTCAAATCTTGTGGATTTTCCACAACAAATTCGAATCCTACTTGGACTGTGATTCAAAATTTGAATTTCAAATTTCAAATTCAAATTTCAAATTTCAAATTTCAATTTCAAATTCGAATTTCAAATTCAAATTTCAAATTCGAATTATTTCAAATTTCAAATTTTAAATTTAAATTTCAAATTCAAATTTCAAATTCGAATTTCAAATTCAAATTTCAAATTCAAATTTCAAATTCAAAATTCAAATTTCAAAATTCAAATTTCAAATTCCACAAGACGGTTGTGTTTCAAATTCTTGTTCTCATGGATAATTTTCTACAACTCCAATCTAATCTCAAATAAAATCATGGCAACTTTATTTGGAGTTCAAATAATTGTGTACTCTATTATTCAAAACAAAATCTGAATCCAACCGGAGAGAATCTTGTCTACCATCCTAATCCTGTGTCATCACCATCCATGCATAATAAACTAGCCAATAGCATACACAAATCAATTTGCCAAACGTTAAGAAATTATGTGGAGATAGTAGAGGGACTGATTGGACATATATAATCGGGCTCCCGTGATTCCATATGATCATCATTCTTTACCGAACAACTCAATCATATGATCACTAGTTTCAGAGTCACACCACTATAAACCTGAAACTGAACTCCCAATTGTATACCGTATTACGTAAGCCTGTGACGAGCTACTATCCAATGACCTTATCATATATGTAAAACCCTCATATGATATCCATGATCAGCCTTAGGTCAAAGTCCGTTTAATCCTACTGATCAGGCTATCTTAAAGTTCCATTATACTACCGAATCAAGAAAATGATTATTCACCATATGTGAATAAGAAGTCATCCGCCCAGTAGACGACCCAAGGCCTTGTCCATTTTCACATTCAGTATAATGCCTTTAAGAGGATACCTTTAACTCCTCAGAGCTATGATTCCGATATCTGCAAACAAACCCTTCATCGTATACAAGTCATGCACCCAACGAACCGGTCTATAAGCTTACTACCTCTGAGACGCTTTAGCCATTGGAACATCAAAGTACACAAGTCATATACATGAAGAAGTTCATTTACTCAGGATTAAGGTTATTGCACAATGAACGTCAAAAGTAGATTGATCCACTCATGGCGGACTACGTAGATCAATCACGCTTTAGTCCCGGTCTATTATGTCACCACCGAGCAACATATCCATGTCTCTACTTGGGAGTCCAGCTCTAGACAGTCAAGACAAACCGTCCCCTCTAAGGCTTTAGACAACATAATAGTCTTAACATGAGTTAGATACTCGGTCTAACCCACTACAGACCATAGTTTAGACTGCTAACTTTAGAACATTGTCTTCTCGCATACAAAAGTCCATTGCATGCAATGTTCTAACAGTTTTAACACAAGCAGTCAGTGAGCCATATTTGCTTACATTTACTTTAACATGTAAATAAGACGAGGACAGATAGCAATGTAATGAATAACCTCTATGTATAATTTTATTATCCAGTTCAAAATAAATACATCAAAATGTCTCTAATACTTAGGGTATTTCCTAACAATCTCTCACTTGCCCTAAGCCAGCAGATGTGCCATGTTACGCATCCCCATCGCCTCTACATGCCTCTCAAAGCTTCTAGCCACCAAAGTCTTAGTAAAGGGATCAGCGATGTTGTCCTCGGACGCGATCTTACATACATCCACTTGTCCTGTCTCCACATGCCCTCTAATAATATGATATCTCCGATCGATGTGCTTGGTCCTCTTGTGGTGCCGAGATTCCCTTGTGTTGGCAATAGCCCCTGTATTATCACAGTAAAGTGTGATAGGCTTGTCAACACCCGGAATGACGTCAAGGTCTCTAAAGAACTTGCGGAGCCAAACCGCTTCTTTAGATGCCTCAGCCGCAGCCACATACTCAGCCTCCATAGTAGAGTCAGCTGTGCAGCCCTGCTTCACGCTCCTCCACACAATGGCGCCTCCTCCGAGTAAAAACACTGATCCAGATGTCGATTTCCTCGAATCCTTACAAGTCTGGAAGTCTGAGTCCGTGTATCCTACTGGTGTTAGGTCCCCTCCGGAATACACTAGCATAAAATCCCTCGTTCTCTTAAGATAGTTGAGTATATGCTTTACTGCTTGCCAGTGCTTGGTTCCAGGATTCGCTTGATATCGACTCACCATACCTACTGCAAAACATATGTCCGGGCGAGTGCAAAGCATAGCGTACATAAGGCTACCCACAGCGGATGCATAAGGGACCTTACTCATACGCTCTCTTTCTTCCGATGTCTTGGGACAGTCATCCAATGAAAGAGTTAGACCGGCAATAGAAGGTTGTGAGCCTTTCTTTGCCTCTAGCATTGCATATTTGTCAATTATTTTATCTATGTATGAAGCTTGGGATAACGCTATCATTTTGTTCTTTCGATCTCTGAAGAGACGAATGCCTAGAACATAATTAGCTTCTCCCAAGTCCTTCATGTCAAACTGTTGGTGTAACCAAAGCTTGACCGATGATAAGTTCCCTACATCATTCCCAATGAGTAGTATATCATCGACATAGAGTATCAGAAAGACCACTTTTCCATCCTTAATACGTTTATAAACACAGGGTTCATCAACGTTCTACTCAAAACCAAATGTCTTAATCGCTTGATCAAACCTCTGGTTCTATGAGCGGGATGCCTGCTTTAATCCATAAATGGATCTAAGCAACTTGCAGACTTTCCTTTCTTGGCCTTTCGCTACGAACCCTTCGGGCTGTATCATATAGATACACTCTTCAAGATGGCCATTCAAGAATGCCGTCTTGACATCTATTTGCCAGATCTCGTAATCGAGAGCCGCAGCAATGGACAGAAGAATACGGATAGACTTCAGAATAGCAACAGGCAAAAAGGTTTCCTCGTAATCGATTCCAGCCTTTTGCGTGTATCCCTTTGCAATCAGTCTAGCTTTGAAAGTTTCCACTCTCCCTTACGCATCCTTCTTTCTTTTGTAGACCCATTTGCATCCAATGGGTTTTATCCCATCCGGCAAATCTACAAGTTCCCAAACAGAGTTGGATTTCATAGAATCCATCTCATTGTTCATAGCCTGTTTCCAAGATTTAGAATCAACATCCTTTATAGCTTCATCATATGTGACCGGATCTTCATCATGCTCATGAGCCTCGGCCTGGTATACCTCAGTATCATACATGAAGAAATTAGGTTTCTTCGAAACCCTCCCACTATGACGAGGCACCCTAATTTGTTGATCGTCTGCAGGTCTTTCACTGGAACTCGGACTTGCGTCCAAGACCGAAATCTGTGGAGGAGTTCTTTCACCCGATAACTCCTCTAGCACCACTTTGCTTCGAGGCTTAAAGTCATTCATCTGACTTTCCTCCAAGAATGTCGCATGGGTTGAGACAATGACTTTTTTTTCCTTCGGGTTATAGAACAGACCTCCTTTAGTTCCTTTTGGATACCCTACAAACATGCACAATTCTGATCTTGGTTCCAACTTTTTCGCATCCCCATCCAGTACTTGTGCCGGGCAGCCCCATATTCTCATATGTCCAAAGGAGGGCTTCCTGCCACGCCACAATTCATACGGAGTTCTAGGAATTGATTTGCTCTGAACTTGGTTCAGAATATAGCATGCCGTTTGTAAAGCATATCCCCAAAATGATAATGGCAGCATTGAATAACTCATCATGGACCGTACCTTATCCAATAAGGTCCTGTTTCTCCTTTCGGCTACACCATTCTGTTGTGGAGTACCAGGTGCAGTCAATTGTGATAATATCCCGTTCTCTACAAGATGTCCTAGAAATTCATCGGAGAGATATTCGCCACCTCGATCAGATCGAAGTGTCTTTATGGATTTATCCAATTGCTTTTCCACTTCCGCACGATACTCTTTGAACTTGTCAAAGGTTTCGCTCTTGCGGTGCATCAGATACACATATCCATACCTCGAGTAATCATCTATAAAAGAGACATAATACTTGAACCCTCCTCGTGCTGTGACGTTCATGGGGCCACATACGTCAGTGTGCACAATTTCTAAGAGCTCCTGAGCCCTTGTACCCTTAGCTCCAAAAGACCTCTTAGTCATTTTACCCTCTAGACATGACTCACATTGGGGAAGTCGTACCTCCTCCAGAGATTCCAGAGGACCGTCTTTCACCAATCTTTGAATCCTATCCTGATTAATATGACCAAGTCTTAAATGCCAAAGATACGCCTTGTTAGAGTGAGAAACTTTCAACCTTTTAGAGTTATCAATTAATTCAGTGTCAAGCAGTGAGTACATCTTTGGTCTGATCAAATATAGGTTTCCATCCATCCATCCAGAACAGATAAAAGACTTATTTCTTCGAATATCAACTCTTTTACTAAAAGAAACTGAATAAGAATCCTTTATTAAACAAGCTACCGATATAAGGTTCCTCCTAAAATTAGGAACATAAAAACAATCTTTCAATAAAATAAACCTAAATTGATCAAAATAAAGGTGAACATCTCCCACTGCTTCAGCCACCACAAAACTACCATCTCCAGTCCGCAACGAGAGGCTCCTATCATGTAGACTTCTCGTTTCCACGAACCCTTGCATAGAAACACAAACATGATTAGTGGTGCCCGAATCAATGACCTAAGTGTCTTTCGATTCTTCTACCAAACACGCTTCTAAGTAATGAAGTTCCTTACCTTCCTTGCCCTTGGCGGCTAGGAATTCCCGGCAAGCCTTCTTGAAGTGACCTACCTTCCCACAATGGAAGCATTTGGACTTTTTAGGGTCCTTTGGCTTCTTGTTCTTCTTCTTCTTCTTCCCGTCTGAGACAGGAGGATTAGAAGAACTAGAAGCCACTTGCTTCTTATTTGGCCTCTTCCTGTTCCGTGAGGGATTGGAAGATTCCGCCAAATTGGCCTCTCCTTTAGGTCGGACCACATCCTCATCCCTGATCATCCGCTCATAAGCCTGTAGTTGCTTCATGAGCTCGGTTAGTCCTAACTCCTTTGTCGCCAGATTGTATGCGGCCTTAAACCCCACAAAATCTTTAGACAGAGTCTTGAACACCATCTCGATCTGGGTGTTGTAGTCTAACTCAACACCATTCTCGGAAGCCTCAGCGAAGAATCCCATTAGAGTGATCATATGGTCCTTCACCGGAGTACCCGCCTTTTGCTTAGAGTTCATAATGTTGGTGATAGCGGACTGTCGAGCCAATTTTTCTTGGCCTCCGAACATGTCCTCCAGATTTTCCATGATCTCCCCAGCAACTTGATAAGTCTCATGCTGCTTTTGTAAAGCACTCGTCATGCTAGCAAGGATGTAGCATCGAGCTATTTCATTGGATTCTCTCCAACGATTATAGGCAACCGGGACCTCCTCAAGTGGTGTGTCAGGTTTGGGCCCAGGTGGGCATGGTTCGTCCAGTACGAACTTGTGTCTCTCGCAGCTGAGAACTATTAATAGATTTCTTTTCCAGTCTTTATAATTATCGCCATTCAACTTATTTTCAGTAAGTATCGAAATGAGGGGTGTCGGTGACATTTTGAACTGAAATAAAATTATACTAGACATCATTACAAAGCCCAAGCAAAAATACAGATAATTTAGCAAATAAAACATACAAGTATGTTCCTACATGAAACTTGAAAAACATGTAGCATTGCAACGGTAATTCTCAGCACCTATTGCCCCAAGCCACCGAGGAGTGGTCATGAAAACAAATAGCCGGAACATGGACCCCGTCCAATTAATATATGTTACCTTAAATCCTCCAAGGTTAAGACATACATTAATAACCGCTTATTTGGCCACCAGTTTAGTTAACAGAGCTTCTAGGGAAGGTTAATAACTAAACGAGTCTTGAGTGTATAACCATTGTTTACGTAGCCCGATCCACGTCCTACCAAGCCACCGAGGGGTGGTCATGAATAGGATCGTACTCGAACACGTTTTCCACATAGGAGATCCAATCTAGTATACTGGCGGCGGTAAACACCTACCGAGGGGTGTGGTCAGGGCAGAACTGACGCGAGGCGTTACCATGCTTTCACATATGGATCAACAATGGAGGCCGTGGGTTTTGTTTGAAACCCTCTCCCACTCAATATTTTGAAAAACATGCAAGTTTTGACAAATTATGTATGATCAATATAGTATGAGCGGCACTCACCTATCCTATATGACATGTTATCAAATATGCATACAAAACATCCATCAATACATATTTATACATCCATGACATATCACAGAAAAAATAATTGACAGAATAACCAAGCTATGGTTCCATCCTAGAACAAAGAAAAATAAAGATTACAAAATTCCATCCAAAACATTCTATGGGTCTTGAATTCTGTTCCATCTTCTTGTATCCATTTTTATGTAGCCTCTGTATTTATTTCTCATCCCAAGAATTATTTAAAATTTAAATATCCAAAAATTTAAATTTCAAATTCAAATTCCAAATTCGAATTTCAAATTTAAATTTCAAATTTAAATTTTAAACAATTTTAAACATCATGTGTAATAATATGTAATTTCAAAAAATTTCAAATTTTTAATTACATATTTTTAAACATGATTTAAAATTAAATCTCAAATTTAAAAATCAAAATTTTCTGATTTTTGAACCGTCGGACCGCCGCCCCCGTAGGCGGCAGCCGCCGTGGGCAGCCACCAACCCCGGAGGGGCTGGCAGCCCACGGCCGCCCCCTTGTGCAGCCCTGCCGGCAGGCTGCAGGCAGCGCCTGCAGCCAGTGGCTGCACGCCCAGGCTGCGGCCACCCTTGGCTGCAGGCCAAGCCTGCGGCCGTGGGTGATGGGGCCTGCACAGGGGCTGCCGCAGCCCCATCCTGCCCGAGGGCAGGGGCTGCAGCCCCACAAGGCCCATCGGCCTATCCCGAGGGGTCGTGTCTCGATTTTCGTGTCATATTCCAATTTACCCATTAGGATCTCCAAAAATTAATTTGAATCCCAATTAAATTGAAATTTTCCACATAATCAAAATTTCAATCTTTAAATCAAATTTAACTTTTGGGAAAAAATAAATTACGGTCTTCAATCTTCAATCTCCTCCAAGAATAATTACATAAAAAAAATCCTAAACCGTTTCCGGTGTACAAAAAATTCTAACCATAAAAATTCTAAGAGATAGAAATTAAAATCCATGGGAAAATTACAGTGTTGATAAACTGCTCCCATGGTTACATAAAAAATCCTAGATACAATTTTTCTAAATTCTAAGGAACCATAACCGGCATAAACAAGCATGCTTATAATAATTCAAAAAATTAAAATATCCACATACTTAATACATAATCCATGATAACAACATAAAGGAACCTTAGAATGCCACTCTCTAAATATCAAATCCATACATAAATAAAAAGACTAAGTAATTGTCTAATTTATGTACATGGCATAGTCATGAGATAGCTCTGATACTAATTGTAGGAAAATAAATCGGTAAAAATGTATCAGAGTGGCGCAGTGGAACAATAAAAATTTTTAGATCGTTAAATATCTCATGATGCCATATACAATAAACCAACAACAATTAAAACTCATACCTCAAGGATGCCAATCTAGCAGGAGGAGAATGACCGGAGGCTTCAACCAACTAGCCTTCTCTACTATTCTCCAATTCCCGAATGGCTGAGTGTGTGGGCACTCTGAACGTCGATCGGTATGCTAGCACTGCTAGTCTTCTTCCGACCACTCAGATCTCTAAAGAACTTTATTGTCACGATGAGCTGTGCAACAATAAGCCTGCTCACCTGAGAGTCTATGGTCTAAGAGAACTGGAGTGGCAGGACCTCTATTTATAGACCTGCATGAGATGATTCTCTGAATTCGAATTGGACTAGGAAAAGATTTTCTCCCTTATCCATAACCAAAAAATCTGAATTTTCCAAGGGAGAATCTCCACAATTAAATTCGGTTTTCCTAGGATAAATCCAATCCAAATCTAAACAAGATTTTAATAGAATTTTATCTCCCTTTTCCAACCAAAAAATCTGAATTTTTCTTGGAGAAAATCTCCTCATAAATTTCGGCCATTATGGATAAGGGAGAATCAAAAATTCCACTAGGATTTTCAAGCTTGAATCTTATCTCAACCTTATCCAAAATAACCGAATTTCCTAGGAGATACTCTCCCTAATTTCGGCCACTTTTCAGGGAAGGAGAGAATCCAAATTCAACTATGATTGAAGCTTGAATTTTCCCTTGAACCTTATCCACAAAATCCGAATTTTTCCATGAGGATTATCCTCAAAAATTTCGTCCACTTTTGTTGGGATTTAGATTCAAAATTCAAGTAGGATTCTAACAAGATTATCCTCTCCAAATCCAACTTAAATTCGAATTTCAAACCTTGTGGATTTTCCACAACAAATTCGAATCCTACTTGGACTGTGATTCAAAATTTGAATTTCAAATTTCAAATTCAAATTTCAAATTCAAATTTCAAATTCAAATTTCAAATTTCAAATTTCAAATTTCAAATTTAAATTTCAAATTCAAATTTCAAATTCGAATTTCAAATTCAAATTTCAAATTCAAATTTCAAATTCAAAATTCAAATTCAAAATTCAAATTTCAAAATTCAAATTTCAAATTCCACAAGACGGTTGTGTTTCAAATTCTTGTTCTCATGGATAATTTTCTACAACTCCAATCCAATCTCAAATAAAATCATGGCAACTTTATTTGGAGTTCGAATAATTGTGTACTCTATTATCCAAAACAAAATCTGAATCCAACCGGAGAGAATCTTGTCTACCATCCTAATCCTATGTCATCACCATCCATGCATAATAAACTAGCCAATAGCATACACAAATCAATTTGCCAAACGTTAAGGAATTATGTGGAGCTAGTAGAGGGACTGATTGGACATGTATAATCAGGCTCCCGTGATTCCATATGATCATCATTCTTTACCGAACAACTCAATCATATGATCACTAGTTTCAGAGTCACACCACTATAAACCTGAAACTGAACTCCTAATTATATACCGTATTACGTAAGCCTGTGACAAGCTACTATCCAATGACCTTGTCATATATGTAAAACCCTCGTATGATATCCATGATCAGCCTTAGGTCAAAGTCCGTTTAATCCTACTGATCAAGCTATCTTAAAGTTCTATTATACTACTGAATCAAGAAAATGATTATTCACCATATGTGAATAAGAAGTCATCCACCCAGCAGACGACCCAAGGCCTTATCCATTTTCACATTCAGTATAATGCCTTTAAGAGGATACCTTTAACTCCTCAGAGCTATGATTCCGATATCTGCAAACAAACCCTTCATCGTGTACAAGTCATGCACCCAACGAACCGGTCTATAAGCTTACTACCTCTGAGACGCTTTAGCCATTGGAACATCAAAGTACACAAGTCATATACATGAAGAAGTTCATTTACTCAGGATTAAGGTTATTGCACAATGAACGTCAAAAGCAGATTGATCCACTCATAGCGGACTACGTAGATCAATCACGTTTTAGTCCCGGTCTAATATGTCACCACCGAGCAACATATCCATGTCTCTACTTGGGAGTCCAGCTCCAGACAGTCAAGACAAACCGTCCCCTCTAAGGCTTTAGACAACATAATAGTCTTAACATGAGTTAGATGCTCGGTCTAACCCCATAGACTACAGACCATAGTTTAGACTACTAACTTTAGAACATTGTCTTCTCGCATACAAAAGTCCATTGCATGCAACGTTCTAACAGTTTTAACACAAGCAGTCAGTGAGCCATATTTGCTTACATTTACTTTAACATGTAAATAAGACGAGGACAGATAGCAATGTAATGAATAACCTCTATGTATAATTTTATTATCCAGTTCAAAATAAATACATCAAAATGTCTCTAATACTTAGGGCATTTCCTAACAGGATAACCTCTAATATTATCTAGTTCAAAATAGATGAAATACATATAAAATGTCTTTTCGGCTTAGGGCATTCCTAACAATTAAGTGACTACCTTAATTTAATATTAATATGTTTAAAACTGCAAAAAATAAATAAATAAATAGCAAAAGGTTTCTAATGAAAATGTGGCAACCGCCCTTCTATGGTTCATCACTTTTACTACTACCACTTATGTCTACTAGTAATTTTTCATTTAAACCTCTAATTTTTAGGCCTAATTTTTTTTATACTTGTTTGCTATCATGTTTCATCTATTATTCTTGTTCCTTTTATCTATTATTGTCTTTGTATTTACTTAAGTACTAGAATTTCTTTGTTACTATTCATTTGTTTATTGTATCTATTTTCACTACTGGTCTCGTGTCCACAAAGATCCTTGGATCTTTATGGAACTTAGATTACTTGCCGACCCTAATATTACACACTGACATGCTTTATATTTACATGTTTATCTTTCTACTACCACTTGTACTATCAAAGATCTACAATTAAGAAACTTAGTGGATCCACTCCCGTGAACCTATGACTTCCCCTGATCTACTCCCGCCAATCCAACACTTTTCTTGCAAAGATAGGTTTTTTACTTGTGTTTCCTGCAACACAAACAAACCTATGAGCTATGCTCAGCAAGTACAAATGTTCGCAATAATCAAACATATGATGCTAAGTGCATGATGTTTTATTCTGATCTATCATACTTTTCTATTTTATAGACTTTTCCTATATGTTTCTACCTTCTATTTGGTCTTTACTATGTTGTAATTGTTTCATTAGTGGGCCCCTGATTAGTCGTATCTTGTGTATGTATATCGATAGGGAGTGGGGGAGTAACCCACCTACTTTATCCCACAGTTTACTAAACTGAAACTGAAAAGAACCTCCTTAACCAATGGAGGCTGGTATACCAATTTTTAATTTTAATAACTTTATTCGATCTAGCTTAAAATTTTCTATTCTATTGTTTCGATTTAGTTATCATGCACAAAAAATCAAAATACAACCTATTCTTTCTAATCAATTTACTAATAGCCTTAATTCAAAATATATTAAAATAGCTAATCATAACATTGAGTCAGTTCGTGCGTGCAATCATAAAATATATTTGTACTTATAATAACTCTATTAATGTGAATTGAATGAGATCTGCCTAAGCCGTATCGTCCTTTTATTGGGAATTACTTGTTACATTAGGACCCATCTATTATTTTCTACACTACTATTTTATAGAGTATATTAACTTAGATTTGTGCATCTAATTTTTCCTACGTGTATTTTTCAAAGATTGTTTACACTCAGGTTGACTATTAGGATTTATCTACCTAATTATCAATGGTAATTGGCTTCCGTAGTGTTCTAGACAGTTTGAACATTTTTTGTAGTGTTCTAGACTGTCTTGAACATTTTCTATAAACATTTTTTTGTTTACACTCATCATTTTGATGTCTATAGAACTCTTAATGTACATGCTAGAGGTGGATATGAATATTTCGTCACTTTTATTGTTGATTATTCAAGATATAGTTATTTCTACCTAATGCAACAAAAATTTGAAACTTTTGGAAGGTTCTTGGAATTTCATGTTGAGGCTGAAAAGAAATTAGGTAAATCGATCAAGAAACTTTGATCAGATCAAGGAGGAGAATACCTGGATATAGAATTCTTGGATCACTTAATTAAGAATGGCATTCTATTTGAGCTTACAACACCTAGTACACCTCAGTAAAATGGTGTTACTGAAAGAAAAAACTAAACGTTACTTGACATGGTGAGATCGATATCAAGTTATTCATCACTCTTGGCTTATTCTTGGGATATGCTTTAAGCATTGCGACACACATTCTGAACATTGTTCCTTCTAAGTCTATTTCTAAGACTCCTTCAAAGTTGTGGCATATGTAGACATGGGGATGTTATGCTTATGTACTAAAAGTTAAGAATAAGAAGCTAGATCCATAATCATAAGTATGTATATTTATAGGATATCCTAGAGGTACTCGTGGTGGACTATTTTATAGTCCAGAAAGGAAAAAAAAAAGTATTTGTATCGACAAATGCTACTTTTGAGCATGATTACATAGTGAACTTTAAACCTAAGATGAGTATCAAGAACAAATGAAAGAATTAGGAGAAGCAAGTTATGTTCTTGGGATTCGATTGTTACAAGATCGCAAGAACAAATGGTTAGCACTGTCGTAGGCATCATATATTAACAACATGATTATCATATATAAGATGCATGATTCAAAGAAAGGGAATTTGCTTTCTAGGCATGGCATTCACCTATTTAAGGATCAATGTCCTAAGACACCTCAGGAGGAAGAAGACAGGATACAGTATCCCTATGCATCCACTATTCATAGTCTAATGTATGCTTTGTTGTGTATTAGACTCGACATATGCTACACAGTGGGAGTAGTTAGCCGCTTTCAGTTAAACCCAGGATTAGATCATTGGGTTATGGTAAAATACATTCTCAAGTATTTAAGGAGAATAAGAAACTATATATTAGTATATTCTAGAGAAGATTTGAGACTCACTAGGTATATAGATTATGATTTTCAATCAGATAAGGACTTTCAAAAGTCGACATCCAAATCTATATTCACTTTGGATAGAGTAGCTACAGTTTGGAGGAGTATTAAGCAAAGTTGTATTATTGACTCCACTATGGAAGCTGAATTCGTAACAGCTTGTAAAGCAGCAAAGGAAGCAGCTTGGCTCTGAAAATTCTTGAGTATTCTAGAAATTGTTCCAGAAATAGAGAAGCCTATAGTGCTTTACTATGACAATAGTGGGGCTGTGGCTAATTCAAAAGAACCTAGATATCATAAAAGATCCAAGCATATAGAGCGAAATTACAATCTGATTAGAGAGATAGTACATTACAGGTACATATCTATGGTGAAGATTATGTCGGTGGACAACTTGGTTGATTCATTTACAAAGACTCTGCTTACAAATACTTGTAATAAATGTATAGAAGGGTTAGGTTCAAGAGACATGTCTCATCTACTTTAATGCAAGTGGAAGTTTGTTGAGATTAGTGTCCTAAACCATGGGATGTATTTATCACACTATTTATTCTATTAATAAATAAGTTATTTTCATTTAATTTATGTGCATGTATTTGATACTGTATAAACATCATAAAATCCCATGATTGTTTTTGGAAATAACTTTAGATACTGTACATAAGAATTATATACAAAGGGATAGTTTTTAAAGAAAAATAATCTAAAAATTGTCCGTAATAAAGATCAGCTTGCATTGATTGCTAATTAAAGTAAGGGATTTTTTATTAATTATTACTAGTACGGCTCATTACCATTAATGAGGGTACTCTGCATAATGTGATTATGTAGGGTAGGGACTCGATATGATTTAATGAATTTCTTATAGTTCCATAAAGACAGAAATCCAAATCATATCAAACGATGGTCAAATATAGAATGTTCTAAATTTTGAGCTATTAGTAGACTCTTATTTATGGAATTGTGAGCTTTGACTTATGAGAACTGATTTTGACAGTATCGAGTCTTAAACCTCATATCTTAGTTACATAATGAAATAAGTAGTTAGGAATACTAATATTGCAAGATGGAATCCATTCCTTTTCTATCGAGAAGTAGACAGATTATCCCTTTACGTTTTTATTTCAGTATTTGAATGGTATGTGTGCACAATTTATGATTAAATTCATAAATTTATCATTCATTAGAGAATCAAGGGAACTCAAGGATTAAAAAGTAATTTGAAAGGATAGCGGATCTTACATAGCTCTAATTGTGGATTTTCTATAGAGGATCAATTTATATGAAGTAACTATATCAATGGACCGTGTTTTTTTTTTTTTTGGAAAACAACAATGTAAACAAGTATTCGTAATTATCAAGAGTTCAATTCTAAATTTTTAGTAAAGTAACTTTGGAATTAAATAAAATAGATTTGAATTAATTAAAGTATTTAATTAATTGTCTATTTTGTTGTAGCTTTAAATTATGGGTCATCTGTTCATTTTGCTTGTCTTTGAAAATACCTCTGCAATATAAAATTGATCAAGAACGTTAATTAATTCATGATTGGGAATTAATTATTAATAATTAATTATTTAATTATAAATTCCTCTAAGGATTATTTATTTTGAATTTTGAATAAATATGAAAATATAATTTTGTAGAATATATATTCAAATTTCAAATATAATTTTGAATTTTAATTGATATTTAATTCAAAGTTCAAATTATTTATTGGATAAATATTTTGAATTTTACTTTAAATGTGATTTGAATTAATTATTTCAAATTTTGATTTAAAATATATTCATTTAAAAATTAATTTTAATTATAATACCTTTGAATTCAAAAGGAGAATTTTTTTTATTGTCCATATTAAATAAAATAAAAAAATAGCTTAGGATTTTTTTTTTTTGAGAAAATTTGAAAATTTCAAGGGATTTTCCCTTTGAAATTTCTGAATTTTCTAAAGGGAATTTTTCCCTTGGAAATTTGAATTTTAGGCTCAAAAATTCCCTTGGGAATTTTTGGAAATTAAGGATAATTCCCTTAGGAATTTTGGATTTTTATGGCCCAAGGAGAGAGAAAATTTTGTCTTAAAATTTGAATTTAATTGGGAATTAAATTTAAATTAAAAGGAGATATTATTGGATTTAAAATAAGGAATTAGGAGATCTTTATAAATTGGACTCCTAATAAAGTACAAGGGACAACAATTTGAGAGAAAGTTCTTGACTTAATGTTTTGAGAAAATTGCTAAGTATGAGACTTCCTTATAGTTGTGAATTTCTTGAGAAGAATTGTGTTCTAATTAGGTTATGTGATTTTTCAAATTGATCAATTCCTTATCAGTGCCTACCTGCTATTGTAGTTAGTACCGGTGGCTCAGCAAGGAAGATGGGGGTTGTTGTCGACTCCTAAATCAACGAATAGCTCCATTCTAATCATTTCAATAGGCATGTCTAATTTATTATTAATGCAAGTTAATATATCTATAATTTGCGGATCAAAATTTTTGACAAAAATTTTTAATATATACAATTCGATACATGGCCCCTTCCGTTATGTTTATTGTGAAAAACATTTTCTAAAACCAACAGGAAACCCCACATGCATCAAATGGTTGGATCAATGATGATAGGAAATGGGTAAATTAGACCATATGCCCATTTTCCTAAACCTGTATCAAACAATCAGTTATTGCAAATTAAGGGTAATTTTGGTAGCGTTTGGTATTGTTTTTAAAATCTGTTATGTTTTCAAATTCTCTGAATTTGAGATCGTTTTGAAAACAATTCTGAGAACGTTTCTGAAATTGTGTTTGGTTTTATTTTCTGAGTGTATGTTTTGAGAAACAAAAAAGTGAAACTGTGTTTGGTCATATTTTTGAAAACCAGTCATTTTATAAGTATTATATAAAAACATATTTATGTTTGATTTAAAAAAAATTTATTATGAATACCAAAAATTAAAAATTAATAAAATTTTTTAATTGAAAAATGAATTGAAAATTAATAACCAGAATATTTAAGTAATTACTATATCAATTAAATGGGAGAAATGGGAGAAATGGGAAAAATGAAATCAGAGAAAACGACTTTTAATCGTTTTCAATTTTACATTGGGAGCAAAGGCGATTTTGGATTCGTTTTGAAATCTGTTTTCAAAAACAATACAAACCAAACACAATTTCACACCGATTTTGAAATCGATTTCCTAGGGAATTGTGAAATCAGTTTTGGAAACAAAACCAAACACCCTCTTTGTCTTTTGAACTCAAGGCTACAAAAATAATTAGGTTAGAGAAGTTAATGACATTATAAGTGTAAAAAGATCATTTCAACTCTAACCAAATGTTCACTTTTAAATGTTTATCTGCACTCAATATATGATGACATTATAAATATATTACTCATTGAAAAATCAACGGTACTTAAAAAGACAAAGATGTAAGCTTTGACTGTAAGCTTTTTATGGAGGATTGATGTATGTTTAAAGATTATATTAGCAGATGATTTGAATTTTTTGAATATATATTATACTTGGAATATGGAAAGTGCAATTCCAAGTTTAGAGTAAAATAAATATAAAATTAATAAAATTGATATATTAATTAAATTGTTTAATTAATTGTCAAATTTATTGAAGTTTTGAAACTATAAGTCCATAGTTCCCCATGTTGACTCCAATGCTACTTGAATATTATGTATTTAATCGAACTTGAAAGTTAAACTAAGCTGTTCAAATTAGTTTTAATCTAATTTAGTTTGATAGGACACATTTTCACTATTTTTTATCTCTACTTTCACTATTTCAGTACAATTTTTAATACAAGTTATTTTTACTTTCACAATTTTCAATACAAGTCAAGTTAAATTAAACTAGAATGAAATACCCGATTTAGCTTAATTTTCAAATTAGTTTAATCTACCTTGAAATTTAAGTTAATTTAGCTTAATAGGGAACATTTTAACTTTTAAGTTAAGTTATCTAAATTAGTTCTAATTTAATTTAGTTTGATAGGGCACATTTTCACTATTTCTTATTTCTGCTTTCACTGTTTCAGTATAATTTTTAATACAAATTATCTTTACTTTCACAATCTCTAATAAAAGTGAAGTTAAACTAAATTAAAACGAAATACCCGATTTAACTTAACTTTCAAGCTAAATTAAACTAGATCGGTAAACCAAATGCACGCTAATTAGACTACTAAATTTAGAATTGGTAAATTCTAAATTAATAATACTTATGATCAATTAATTTGAAATTAATTGTATAAACTGAATAATGTGATTATTTAAATAATTCTTAATTTGATGACATAGTGTGGTCACCCACACTGTGAGTGGCGCCTATCCCACGGGAGAGTCCATTTTACTCGTGGTACTGGCTGAGTATGTACTACCCTTTCAACTTGAGTGTCCGTGTCAGAGTATACAAGTACTGCATCTTCGCTACTATAATCACAGACTTAAGATATACACCAAATCAACATGGCACTTGAGAGGATCCTCCACGCATTAGGGAGAAGCTAGGATGGGAAATTTCAAAGAGGCTCAACATGTTCCTCACGAAGGGACTGTGCAGGAGATAAAGTCTGGTTGACAAAAATTTATATTGGCTGAGGTGCAACCCTCGAGAGAATTACACGTTACCGGGACTCGGCACAACATACTTTAATTGTTCTTAAAAAAAAAAAAAAGTTTTTAAAAAGCAGCCCCAATGTTGTACGGACTTAAGAGTTGAGCCCTTGTTCAGTGTCTCGCCCAAACAACTCACCTACTTTATTAGGTGTAGGTTCCCGTAGCCATGAGTCTCAGTTGAACGCTGGCTATCCTCAGTAACGAATTATTAGATAGACTCGGCTGGAGCCTCGTCATGGGAGTTCTTAGAGTCTTTTGTCGTAAAAGGTGTGACAGTCACCAGTTTCTATAAGAAAAATGCATAAGCTTTGCAGTCTTACATCACTTGTAAATAGATATATGTGATGATTTATAAGTAAAAAGACCACGTTCTAATAGTATAAGACTTTTTGAAATCAAACCCAAGAAAAAAATTGTAGAAATCAAAGTTCAAAATAGATAACAACATACTAAAGAGAGGCATGGTTCTTTAAAAAAAGGGTCAATTGTTTAGGTACTGCAATATATTAGTGAACCACTCTTAAATTAATAGTTTTCTATAATTTATTGGGTAAACAACTTGAATTTTAATAAATAAAGCAGTTTATTAAATCCATTTATATTAATGGACCTAAAAGCTCGATCTAAAATTTTAATTTGTAATACAATTTTAATAGCGTAAAATCTTAAAAAACTAATCTATTATACTAAGTAATATTTTATCTCTATATAATAATTTTGTTTTAATAAATTTATTCTTTTTTAAATATCTGCACCATGGCCCATAGCTCCTTTTTTTTTTCCTCTTTTTAATATAGTGGTTTTTTTTAAAAATAAATTTAATATAATGAATATGTGTATAAATTAGTATTAACCATTTTTAAATTAATAGCTCTCTGTAATTTATTGGGCAAACAACTTGAATTTTAATAAATAAAAAAGTTTATTAAATAAATTAACATTAATGGACCTAAAAGCTTTATCTAAAATTTAAATTTGTACTATAATTTTAATAGTCTAAATATTTTAAAAGACTAATCCATTGTACTAAGTAATATTTTGCTTCTACATGAATAAAAAGCTTCCAAATGAAGTCAACTTTTCACTTTTCAATTCCACCATTCCTAAACAAAATTTCAGATGCATAACGATTTTTTTTTTACAAAGTTTAAAAAGGTTTAGAAATTTACTCTATTATTTGATGTGAGATTTTTTCTTCTTCTTCTTTTCTTTCTTCCCTTTGTAATCTTTTTTTCGTTCTATATCAATGTCTAATTTATGTAGTCTAATTTCTTAATTTTCATGTTGGGTTTAGGCGTAGGAAAAATGGTTATTTACAGAGCGGAATTTTAAAAATTTTTATTTGCAACGTACTAACCTAAGTTGACGTATACAATAAATTATTTTATAATCTACATACTTTGGAGATAGAATAACAAGAATGCTAGAAAAGTAATTAAGAGAGTTTTAACCAACTAGTCTTCTTTACAAGTATCTAATTTCTGGATGGTGGAGTAGGTGGGCACTCGCCTCTCAATTGGGTATTTGCTATGTAGCTTTCTCCCTCTAACTACTGAAAGCTCTTAGAACTTGTTATTACCATTAAGGGAGAATAATTATAAGCTCACTTATCTTAAAGTTTATGGTTTGACTAAAACAGGAACTCCTAGAGTCCTATTTATGGTAAATAGACTAAATAGAATTCAAATTTGAATAGGACACTTAAAAAAGATTTTTCTCTCTCCTTTATCCAATTTGGGCAATTTTTCCTATCCTTGGGAGGACAAAATATGCATCCACTTTAGGTGCAGGAGAATAAAGATTTGAATAAAATTTCAATTTCCATTTATCCAAATAAAATCAATAAGGAGAAAAACATTTTTTTTCCTTGCCTTATCCTAATAGAAAACACTTATCATATGTAGACTAAGACAAGAGTTTGTTTCAATTTTAATTAGTCTATTCAAGTGGACTTATAGATTAATCACATACTGGTCTAACTCCAATATATCACCACCACTAGGCAATATATCTATGTCTCCACTTATGAGTTTGCTCACTCCAAATGGTCAAGACAAACTATCTCCCTAACGGAATCTAGATAATATAATAGTCTTTATATGATTCAAATGCTCATTCTAGCTTCATAGACTAAGACTATAGATTTAGATTATTTATTTTAAAATGGTCAAGACAAACCATCTCCCTAACGGGATCTAGACAATATAATAGTCTTTATATGAGTCAGATACTCACTCTAACTTCATAGACTAGAACTATAGATTTATATTACTTACTTTAAAATGTTATTTTCTTACGTACAAAATTCATTAAATGCAACATTCTAATAGTTTAAATACCAAGTAATTAATGAGTCATATTTATTAATATTTACTTTAACATGTAAATAACAATGAGGACAGTATAACAAAGATGTAATAAAAAAATCAAATATATTATTTATTAGTTAAAACTGAATGAAATGCATCTAAAATAATCTTTCACATTTACAGTATTCCCAACATTAGGAAATTTAATTGTATTGCTACAATCAATTATCATTGCAAGAATTAAATTGTAGGTTCAATGAACATACAGTAGAGTTGTTTGTTCTTAGCACTGCTTTAAAACCTAGAGATGGATTTAAGTTGTTCAAGATTAATGTTATTTACAAACTTGCAGAGAAGTTTTATGCTAATGATTTTGTAGAGCAGGAACTAGTACTTCTAAGAATAGAACTTTAACATTTTGAGTTGGACATTCCAAATCATCGTGAAATGCAGAAACTATCCAGTATTCGTGAATTGTGTCAAGGCTTGGTGAAAACAAAGAATAGAACTATGTATCCTCTTATTGACATATTGATTAGGCTTTTTCTTAGTATAAGTAGCAACTATGAAACGAATATTTTCAATCATGAAAATAGCCAAGACAAAACTCCCAAACAAGATGGAAGATAATTTTTTAAATGATTGCTTAATTGTCTACATTGAGTAGGAAATTGCTACAAAATTTATTAGTGAATCAATTGTAGATGAGTTTGCCTCTAAAAAGATTGTCGAATACAAGTTTTATTTAAGAAAAGAAATTGATACTTTGAGGTATATGAATTTAATATAGCTGTTGCTCTTTTATTGAGAAAATAATGTAATTTGCAAGTGTTAATTTTTTTTTTTTCAATTTTATAGGTGATGTATTGGACTTGGAGCGTCAAGATGTGAAACTTGAATGGCTATGGTATTATGAAAATATTAAAATCAACAATTCAATTTCTGGTTCTTTCTTGTGTTATTTTTTTATTTCAAATTGTATATAACTAACAGTGGCATATTTTTCTATTTAGATATAATATTGATGAGATCATGTGTCAATATGTCATGAATTTAATTGACAAAAACTATCACACACACACATATATATATATATTTTAAGTATAATCTTGATCAAAAAAATTTTTTGACCACCTATCAATAAATCTCGGCTACATTACTGCCTGATAAACCTTAATCTCGTGCCTAATTGTGCCCTAATAACAGCAAGAAGAAAAAACAGCAGCTAAATAAATAGTAGTGGATGAAGAAACACACTTAACGAGACGAAGAACAACTGATGATGCTAATAACCACAGCTGAACAAGACGAAGTTAGAGAACCATACCTTGAACACATTCGGAGTGGCAGGAAGGAGCGTGTATGAAGAAAAAAAGGGGACTTTTCTTAAAAATGCTTTGGAAAGCTAAAGTTTGTGATCAGAGAAGAGAAGGAGGAGTGGTTTTTGAGTTTACAAAAAGAGAAATGAAGAAAATAGAAGCTTCTTTTGTTATTTTTGGGTATTTATAGACCTAAAGATCCCTTGAATCTAGCCATCAAATCAAGAAATTGTTATCCAACGTTTAGAGTTGCTCAACAGATCAAGTCGAAACAAAAGGGCAGGAATTCAAAATTTGATCACGGTTGAGATTTAAAGAAGCTAAAAAGCCATGACCACATTCAGAAATGATGTAATAGTACCGTGTCGTTTACTGAAGATTTACAGAGGCACGTGTCAATTACAATGCAATAGTGGCTTAACCGTCAAGCTTAACAAAGAAGATTCGTACTAGTACTGGTAGTCGAAAGCCTGAAGCAATTCACGGTATTGGTATCGAAGCACTCCGGGTTGGGAGACAGTTGTTGATAGGTAACTAACAGCTTCACAATCTTGGTCCTTTGACATGGCCTAGATGGTAGTAACGATTTTGCCAACTGGGAATCAAAGATGCATGATTTTGCATACTCAAATTTCAAATACAAATTCATGATTATCTGATATTGACATTCAAAATCTAGCGTGTTGAAGATTATCCCTACATTCGGATGCAAATATAAAATATTTGTATTTTAGATACTTATTAAGGTTGTCGCATAAGAGGCCATAAATACCTAAAAAAAGACTTCCTGAAACCTAAAGTCACATTCTATAGATTGTATCATTTGTAACTTTGAAAAAGATATTGAAACCCCATAGTACCAAAGAGGAAGTACCCATTCTACATACGACAAGCATCTATAAATCTATGTGTTCTCTACTTTTATGCAATTTTACTTTTGTTGCTTCATAATTTTTCATTGTTGTAATAGTTGTTTGAAATCCTCATCCTCATAGGATTTGTTTGACAAATTTTATCAGTTAACAAGTTATCAATATTTGCGGACTAATCAAGGATTTATATCATATTCTATTGGTGTTGAGGTAATTTGATTCCGTGACAGATAGAGCCCAATGGTTGATCGCAACAACAATCTTTTGATTTGAGTCATCCATTATTCATTTGTTGGCACCATGAGTTTTAAAAGTTATGCATATATGGATTTTTTTTACTTGGAAAATTAAAATAGCAAGATAATAATTTAAATTAAAATGTATTAACATGTGACTAAAGACAGATAACTTGTTTTTGATAAGATTGTAACGAGTGTCAAGTCCTAATTGGAATATGGTTTTTATTGGCTAACAAAGTGGGATCTTCAAATAGAAATAGTAATATATTCCTAATGTTGGATATATTTTGGATTAGACCTAGAATGCAACTATTTTAAATAATATTTTAGTTTAAATAGATAAATTCGTTTTGATAATCATTAATGTAGCTATCCCACTTCTAAAATGGATATACTTCACATGTGTGATATGTGTCTTTTAATATAAGAAACGTATGAATTCCAATAATCGGACGTGCGTGCGTGTGTGTATATATATATTGCTGAATCATTTGATTTTGTGGTGGTAATCAAATATTGTAAATTCATATTGATTTATATATTAGGTTTTTTTAAGAGTGAAATACTGAAAATGTAAACTAAAATAATTGAGAGAGTAAAACAGAACTTGTACTTAAGTAGTTACGGATATCTTATTGTGATATTATAAAGTAAACGTAATGGACGAACACAATTTGGAAAACGGATCATATATAATCAAATGGATCAAATTTTTATTGTTCAAAAACGTAAGAGTAAGCTCACGTTTAAGAGTAAATGTCAGGATCATAATAAGACAATTAAAAAGAGAGAAGGATATAAATGACATGTGGACACATAAATTGAACATATATATTTATATATAATATATAAAATAAAAAGTGCGCCAGCAAGAGGTGGGAAAAATTTTGCTATGCAGACATCAATGCACTTCCTTCTCTTAGCTTAAAAAACGAAAAAAAAAAAAAAAAAACTTTCTCTTAATTTACTCTCTCTCTTAACTAAGATTGGTAATTAGAGTCAAGACATAAAACTCACACAAATCCGCTAATCCGTAATTGATACAAAATAACTCGTTTAATAAATGAGTCATATATGGATTGACAGAACACAACTCACAAATTATCCATTCATAATTTTTAATATATTTATATTGTTATATATATAAGTGATTCATATATAAGTTGTTATATTATGTAATATTTTACTATTTATAATTTTGAGTTTTCAAAATTTAAAATTCAAATAAAATATATCTTTTATTTTATATATATTTTAAAATCTTTTTACATATAAAAGAAATCATAGGTTTTGTACTTGTTTCTTTAGTCTTTTATTGTTTATGCCGCTTTGCTCTCTGCCTTCCCTCCCCTCCCTTCCCCTCACCCCATTGACCTCCCCCCCCTCCCCCTCTTTTCACCCTGTTGACCTTCGCGATCCCCTCCCCTCCCCTCCCCTCATCCCGTTAACCTTGGCGACAACACGGTTTGTTGCCCCTTAGATCACCCTCTCTCCCCATCACCATAGCACTATATGTTATTTTTTACTTAATTGTACATGATATAAAATAAGAGTTTTCATAACTAATAAAGTACAAATAATATAAATTTTAAAATTTTATAAGTAAATTTCACTTTTTGTCATAAAAAAGAAGATATGTTACTTAATAAATATGTCAAAGTATCGCCATCATAATGAATAAGTCATCATTTTATTCAAATTTAATTTTAACAGGTTAATTCAGGTTGACATAATTAATACGATTAATAAACCGATTGGGTCTGAGTTCAGGTTTAATATTTTGACATGAGTATTAAATAGGTCAGGTTTGAGTTTAGTATAATAATATCAACTAAGAAATATAACACAACACAAATACAACACGATAATACGCTAGCCCTATTTTTAACTCGTCTTTATCTCTCTTAACTAGCTCGCTCTCTTCTCCCCTTGTGACGACCTTTCTCTCTCCTCCCCCATCCCCATAATTATTCATGACTTCGACACAAATCAACCTCGTGACTTCTGCAACTGTCACAAACTTCAAATTTGTTGAGTTTGTTCACCGATCAGGTGTCACGACATTTTTGCCGTGTGAAATGAGTCCAGTGACGATAGAGGAAGGTAGATCAGCACTACTCTTTCCAGTAAGGAAGCAAGAGAAAAGCAAAGGAGAGAGAAAGAGCTCGGAGATCAAGTTTTAGATTGTTAGAATTGTTAGATCTTCTCGTCACCACAACACAAAGATTTGCTCGTTGGTGGAAGTGCAATCCTGCACCCATCACTGAGGTCGACGGAGAAATCACCAAAGGTCGTTATATTTCTTGCTGCAAGGAAGATCTCAAGATGACGGACCTGAGCGATTCACAACTGGTGATTTCGAGATCTCCCAATCTGCAAATCTTACATTTTCAGTTGTGAATTTAGTCTCACTATTTAGGATGTTTCCAACTTTGCACTAAAAGGCTCATTGTTAGAAGACATCGGGTGCTTGCTTGGTGAATTTCCTAGTTTTTCAATTTCACTTGTTAGAAGGTCTGCTAATGTGGTGACCCATTGTCTTTCTCGTTTTGGTTATGATTCCTCTAAATTTAGTGTATGACTTAACAATACTCCATCTATAATTTCAATGGTTGTTTTCTTTGGATTGCTATCATTAATAATAGAGAAGCAGTCTATCAAAAAAAAAAAAAATAGTGATACTTAACAATATTAAGATCTTAAATAAATTCTGGGAAAATATAGAAAATATTCTGCTAAGATCTTAAATGTATTTTCTTGAAATTTTTTTTATATAAATTATTCCCATTTTAAAAATACATCTACTATCGATAAAAAAGTTACTATTATCTCATTTTAGAAACACGCTAAAGTTAAATAAATATATTATATACCTAACTAAATCATATTTTAGAGACACCTTTGTGAATATTCTATTAAGATCTAACCATTACATATTATTTACATATAACTAAGGGAGAGCTTGATTTCATTGTAACTACAGTGTTTTTCCGGATTTGCCCTTGAGTTGTAGTGTTTTCTTAGTTTTTCCCTTCTGTTCTATTGTTTTGTCTTTTGGGTTCCATTTTTGGGGGGCATTTTGGGTTTTTACTGGGTAAAAACCTTAAGCCCTTAGCTATGTTTTCTTGCCTCTCTGTGCCTCTGTCTCTCTCTTTCTCCTTCGCTCCCTTGTCAATAATTTGTGGGTTTGGGCTTTCCCATTTTTCTCTATTTTTCCTCGCCCCTCTCGTCGCTTTTCCCTACCTCTCTCTTTCTCTATCTCACTCTTTCTCCTTCGGTCTTTTGATGATTGTGAGTAGGTTTGGCCTTTCCCATTTTTCTTCCATTTTTCCCCCTTGCCCCTCTCCTTGCCTTTCCCTGCCTCTCTCTTTGTGTCTCTCTCTTTCTCCTTCTCTCCCTTGTTGGTTGTTCGTGGGTTTGGGCTTTCCTATTTTTCCTCCATTAAAACTAGTCGTTCGTGGGATTAGGCTTTCCAATTTTTTTTTTTTTGGTGTCTCTCACTTTCTACTTCGCTCCCTTGCTAGTTGTCTGTAGGTTTGGGCTTTCCCATTTTTCCTCCATTAAAACTGATTTTTTGTGGGTTTGAGCTTTCCCATATTTTTGTTTGTTTGCTTGCTTGGTGTTTTAAGTTGATTGGTTTTTTAATTGGCTTGCCAATGGGTCTATGGATTTTGGTTTTTTCCTCTTCTTTTTGGTTGATATGTTTTCGGATTAACATGCAAACGAGTGTCAAATACTGTGTAAGTGAATTTGCCTATTTTTAGATTTTGTATATTTTGTTCTAATTGTAAATGTAGATATTTTAGAATTGTTTGTACTAAATAAATACTTTTAGGTTTTGTATTTATGATATACGTGGTAAGCTATACATTGTATAGTGTGAACGTGCTTTGTTGGGTTGGTGATCTATACTTGATTTATATAGATGCATTTACTAATTGGTTTGTAATCATTTTTCTCTTCTTTTTTTGGTTTATAATTTTTTCCCCTAATTTGTTGTTGATGACTTATTTTGTTGCATGTGGTGATATCTGTCTTCTTACTTTTGTTGCATAAATGCCCTGCTTTGATTTTCGTTCTCCGTTGTCAGAGAATTAGAAGTATATATTTATGCTAAATTTTTCTCTTTTTTTTTTGTTTTATTGTCTGATCTTCATTAATATAGGGTGAACAAATGAAAAGAAGGGGGAGGAAAGAAAAATAAAAGACAGAGAGAGAGAGAGAGAGGACATAAGGTGAGGGGAGGGGGGCTGATACTTTCTATTTCTGCAATCATATATGCCTAATTATGTGTCTGCATTTGGTTGTTGCTGTATTAATTTGGTCCACTATTTTTCTTTATGATTATAGGTATTAATTATATATGTAGTATTCTTAGCATGTTTGGCATTGTTTTTTCATTTTTATTTGAGCTTATTTATTACTTTCTGTCTTTGTGTTAGTTCAATTATTGCTCTGGTGTTTTTTGCCTTGTCGTTCTCACAATTTGTTTGCCAATGCTTTGAAAATTGCTTTTAATAAATTTCAGGTATCATTAAATTCTTTCTATGTTTATGATTTTATCCATTCTTGTTCATAAATGTGAGTTCTTTTCTTCTAATTTTAGTGTATTCTGATGTTATCAACTGTGTATACACTATTTCTACATGGTTTGTTAATAAAACGACTGTATTGCTTTTATGTTTCTTAAAGACAATGAATTTTTAACGCTAGTTATTGTTTTGTCCTAGGCAAATGTTACCAGTGTATCAATGTTTTCATGGTGCTTGGGATTGATTATGACCGTGGATCGAATTTTAGAGCTTTTGTTTCTTTAATTCGTCTGTCCTCTATCATTTCAATTTTAATTTACCGCTCTGCCCCTCCCATATGGCCTTTTTCATAGTTCTAGATTAAAACCACAGCCATTCCATTTGATCCTCCTTTACTTTATTGATGGGTTGGCAATGATGGATGTGTAGGTAAAAAACGTAAGAATGCTCAACAGAATTTTAAAAAAATTTTCAAGATCATTAAAAACTTATATTGTCATATATAATAAATTATTCAACAATCATTATACCTTTGGAAGAAATCACCAAGAATGTCATAAGACGTGACAAGGGGCTTCAACCAACTAGATTTCTCTACAATTCTCCAATTCTCAGATGGTGGAGTGTGTGGGCACTCAATTCCTTGATTGGTATTTTAGCACGGCTTGTCTCTTTCCAACCACCTAGACTTTTGAGAATTTATTATTATTAGTGAGGTATATGATAATAAAATTATTCACTTAATAGTTTGTGATCTAAAGAAAATAAGAGTTCTAAAGGCTCTATTTATAAATTTGCATAGGTGGCTTTTAGAATTTTAAATTGGACCAAAAACAGATTTTTCTCTCCCCTTCTACCCACTATGGCCAATTCTTCCAAGGGGAAAAAACCCTAAAGAAATTTAGCTATGCACAAGAAAGGATCATTCAAAATTCAAACTAGATTCCAGACAAGATTTTTCTCTCTCTCCTCTCCTCACAAAAACCAATTTCTTCATAGGAAGTAAGCCTCAAAAAATTTTGGTCATATTTGAAATTTATGATTTAAAATATGGTTCGAATTTCAAACTCCACAAATCTTGTGATTATGTCTACATGGATAATTTTTCACAACTCCAACTTAAATTCAAGTAAAATCATGACACTTTATTTAAAATTCAAATAACAGTGTAATCTTTTTTTTCAAAACAAAATTCAAATTTAAATTAGGAAAAAATCTTGTCTTCCAAATCCATGTGGAAAATCCACCCCCTTATCTTTGTGCTAGAACAAGATTTTGTTAACTCAAATTCAAATAAGGTAATCTTTTAAATTTCAAATATTTATGTAAACAAGATTTTCAAAATTCAAATTAATCTTATATTTATCTTTTAAAAGATAAATATAATTAATTTAAATTTCAAATCATATCTTTCAAAATAAATATCAATCCAAATTAAATATTTATCTCATTTATTGAATAATATAATATTACAATTTTACTCTTGGCAGCTAGAGAAAAACGCCCACACCATATGAAGGGTGATTTGGAATTTTTCTGTTCACTATATGCAAGAATACAAGTAATAAAGAATATTAGGATCAATTACCATCCGTTAAGGAATTATATGGAGTTAGTAAAGGAACTAATTGGACATATATAATATAGGCCTCAATAATCCATGAAACTATTATTCTATACCGAATAAACCTGTTATAATTATTAGTTTTAGAGTTATACCACTATAAAATTGAAATTACACTCCTAATTATATGTCGTATTACGTAAACTAATGATAAGCTATCATCCAATAACTTTGTCATATATACAACACCCTCATATAATATTCATGATCAGTTTTAGGTCAAAGTCTGTTTGACCTACTGATCACGTTATCTTAAAGATCCATTATACTCCTGAATAAGAAAATGATTATTCACCATATGTGAATAAGAAGTTATCTGCCCAGCAAACGACTCAAGGCCTTGTCCATTTTTATATTTAATATAATCTCTTTAAAATAATAACCTTTACTCCTCATTAGAGTTATAATTCCAATATCTATAAATAAACCCTCTGTCATATATAAGTCATGTACCCAATGAACTAGTTTATAAGCTTACTACCTCTAAAACACTTAAGCCATTGGAACATCAAAGTACACAAGTCATACACATAAAGTGATTCACCTACTCATGATTAAGGTTATTGCATAAGGAATTTTAATAGTGAATTGATTGACATAAGCGGACTACGTAGATCAATTGTGCTTTGGTCCGAGTTTGATACATCATCACCAAGCAACATATCTATGTTTCTACTTGAGAGTCGAAGCTCTAGACAGTGAAGACAAATCGTCTCCTCAATTGGCTTTAGACAACATAATAGTCTTAACATGAGTTAGATACTTGGTCTAACCACATAGACTACGTACTATTTTTTAAACTACTTAACTTAGAATGTTGTCTTTTCGCATACCAAAGTCCATTGTATACAATATTCAAACAGTTTAATAACAAGCAGTCAGTGAACTATATTTGCTTACATTTACTTTAATATGTATATAAGATGAGGACATATACCAGTGAAATGAATAACCTCTAATATAATTTTACTAATCAGTTCAAAATAAATGAAATACATTAAAATATCTTTCTCGTTTAAAGCATTCCTAGCAACCTCCTGTTAGGAATGCCCTAAGCGAGAAAGACATTTTTAATGTATTTCATTTATTTTGAACTAAATAATAATATTATATTTAGAGATTATTAATTATATTGCTGTTTGTCCTCATTTTATTTACATGTTAAAGTAAATATAAGCAAATATGACTCACTGATTGTTTAAGTTAAACTGTTAGAATGTTGCATATAATAGACTTTTGTATGCGAGAAGACAACGTTCTAAGGTAAGCAGTCTAAACTATGGTCCATAGTCTATGGGGTTAGACCGAGTATCTAACTCATATTAAGACCATTATTTTGTTTAAAGTCATGGTGAGGATAATTTGTCTTGAATGCCAGGAGCATAAATTCCTAAGTAGAGACATAAATATATTACTTGGTGGTGACATATTAGACCGAGACTAAAGCGTGGTGGATCTGCGTAGTCCACTATAAGTGGATCAATTTGCTTTTAACGTTCATTATGCAATAACCTTAATCTTAAGTAGATGAACTGCTTCATGTATATGACTTGTGTACTTTGATGTTCCAATGGCTAAAGCGTCTCAGAGGTAGTAAGCTTATAAACTAGTTCGTTGGGTACATGACTTGTATACGATAGAGGGTTTGTTTGTAGATATTGGAATCATAACTCTAATAAGGAGTTAAGGGTACTCTTTTAAAGGCATTATACTAGATGTGAAAATAGAGAAGGCCTTGGGTCGTCTGTTAGGCAGATGACTTCTTATTCACATATAATGAATAATCATTTTCTTATTCGTTAGTATAATGGAACTTTAAGATAGCCTGATCAGTAGGTTGAACGGACTTTGACCTAAAGCTAATCATGGATATCATATGAGGGTTTTGCATACATGACAAGGTCATTAGATAATAGCTTATCACAGGTTTTCATAATACGGTATATAGTTGGGAGTTCAAGTTCAAGTTTATAGTGGTATGACTCTGAAATTAGTAATCATGTAGTTGAGTTGTTCGGTTTAGAACAATGACCCCATGGATTCACGGGAGCCCAATTATATATGTTCAATTGGTCCCTCTACTAGTTTCACATAATTCCTTAATGGATAGCAAATTGATCAGGGTATACTTGTTGGCTTGTTGTCTTACATGGATATAGGTGGTGTCCACAAAGGATACGGGTGGAAGACAAGATTCTCTCTTATTTGAATTTGAATTTTGTTTTGGATAAGAGATTACACAATTATTCGAATTTCAAATAAAGTTACCATGATTTTATTTGAATTGGAATTGGAGTTGTGGAAAATTATTCATGAGGGCAAAATTTGAAATTCAAGTTTTTTGTGGAGTTTGAAATTTGAATTTGAAATTTGAAATTTGAAATTTAAATTTTGAATTTGAAATTTGAATTTAAAATTTAAATTTGAAATTTGAATTTGAAATTTGTATTTGAAGTTTGAATTTTTGAAATTTAAACTTTGAAATTTGAATTCAAATTTTGAATCACAAACCAAGTGGTAACCAAATTTTGTTGTGGATAAATCCACATGTCAAATTCGGTTTTCTTATGGATAAAGGAGAGGAAGATCTTGTTTGAGTCCTACTTGAATTTTGAATCCTAATCCTACTCAATGTAGCCGAATTTGTTGAATGGATCTCACCCTTGATGGAGTCAGTTTTTTATGGATAAGGATGAAAGAAAATTTAAGTCACAATCCTATTTGAATTTTGAGTCTCTCCCTCACATGGTTTAACCGAATTTCTTTTATGGATAATGCCTAAAGGAGAATCGATTTTTATGGATGAGGATGAGATGAAATTCAAGTTAAATCCTGTTTGAATTTTGTGTCCTACTTCCTCTTGGTGTAGCCAAATCTAGCCACGATCTTGGCCTTAGAGGGAATCAGTTTTTGGGTAAAAAAGGAAGACAAAAATTCAAGTTAAATCCTGTTTGAATTTTGAATACAAGATCTCCTAGGGGTGGCCGAAAATCCTAGGGAGATTTTAGCCTAAGGGAGGTCAGATTTTTGTGAGGAAAAGGGAGAGAAAATCTTCTCTTAGTCCAATTCAAAATTCAAGGGATCACCTCATGCAAAATTATAAATAGGGGTCCTACCACTCTAATTCTCTTAGACCACAGACTGTCAGGTGAGCAGGCTTATTGTTACATAAATAACCGTAGCAATAAGTGCATAAAGAGATCTTGGTGGTCAGAAGGAGACAAACTATGCTAGCATATCGATTGAGGATCCAGGTGCCTACACACTCTGTCGTCCGGGAATTGGAGAATAGTAGAGAAGGCTAGTTGGTTGAAGCCCTCCGGTCACTTTCCCCCTGCAATCTTGGTGTCCTCTGAAGGTATAAATTCATTGTTATTAATTTATTATATATGACATCACGAGTTATTTAACGATCTTGAAAAACTTTTGTAATTCCGCTGTGAAATTTTTATCGATTTTTCCTACAATTAGTATCAGAGACAACTCATGATTATGTCATGTACATAAATTACATAATAGTTTTGGTCTCTTTAATGTATGGATTTGATATTTAGAGAGTAGCATTCTAGGATTCCGTTATGTTGTCATCATGGATTATGTGTAAAGTACATGGTTATTTTAATTTTTTAAATTATTATAAGCATGCTTAACTTTAGTGGTTATGCTTCTTTACAATTTAGAAAAATTGTATCTAGGAATTTTTACATAACCATAGGAGTGATTTATCATCACCGTAATTTTCCCATGGATTTTTATTTTTTAGTCTCTTGGAATTTTTATAATTAGAATTTTTGTACATCAGAAATGGTGTAGGAAATTTTGTATAATTATTCTTGGAAGAGATTGAAGATTGAAGACCATAATTTATTTTTTCCCAAAGTTAAATTTAATTTAAAGATTGAAAATTTTCTTTGTGTGGAAAATTTCAATTTAATTAGAATTTAAATTAATTTTTGGAGATCTTAATGGGTAAATTAGAATATGACATGAAAATCGAGAGTCGCTCAGGATGGGCCACCCGCCTTGGTGGGGCTACAGCCCCTGCCTTCGGGCAGGATGGGGCTATGGCAGCCCTGTCCAGGGCTGGACCACCTACGGCCCCAGGCTATACCTACAGTTAGGGGTGCCCATGGCCCCCCCCAGGGGCTATCGAGGCCCCAAGGGCTATATTTGCCTGCAGCCTGGGGAGCTACTGTGGCCCCTCGGGGGTACAACCCATGGCTGTAGGCGTTGCCTGTAGCCTGGCGGGCTGCTGCAACCCCCTAAAAGGTGTAGCTCGACAAGTTGCACCCGGCCTGGCCGTAGGCTGCCAACCCCTAAGGGGCTGGGGTTGTCCACGGCGGCTGTGGGCTTTCGAGCCTGTGGCCTGACGGGCTGAGAGACGAAAATTTTCAATTTTTAAATTTGAGATTTAATTTTAAATCATGTATAAAAATATGTAATTGAAAATTTGAAATTTTTGAAATTACATATTATTATATATGAAATTTGAATTTGAAATTTAAATTTTTAGAATTTGAATTTTAAATAATTCCAGAGATGAGAAATAAATAAAGAGGCTACATGAAGATGGATACAAGAAGAAAAAGAAAAATTCAAGACCTAAAGAATGCTTTAGACGAAATTTTGTAATCTTTATTTTTTCTTTATTCTAGAACGAGACCATGGCTTGGTTGTTTAATTTCCGTCATTTATTTTTTTGTGATATGTCATGGATGGACAAATATGTATTGATGGATGATTTGTATGCATATTTGATAATATGTCATATAGGATAGGTAAAAGTTGGTCCAACTATATTGATCATACATATTTTTCAAAACTTGCATGTTTTTCAAAATATTGAGTGGGGAAAGGTTTCAAACAAAACTCACGGCCTCCATTGTTGATCCATATACGAAAGCATAGTAACATCTTGCGTCAGTTTTGTCCTGACCACACCCCTCGGAAGGTATTTACCACCGCCTGTATACTAGGTTGGATTTCCTATGTGGAAAATGTGCTCGGGCATGATCCTGTTCATTACCACCCCTCGGTAGCTTGGTAGGACATGGATCGAACTATGTAAATAATGGTTACACACTCAAGACTCGTTTAGCTATTAACCTTCCCTAAAAGCTCTGTTAGCTAAACTGGTGGCCAAAATAAGTAGTTATTAATATATGTCTTAACCTTAGAGGAGTTAAGGCAATATATATTAATTGGATGGGGTCCATGTTCTGGCTTTTTGTCTCATGACCACCCCTCGATGGCTTGGGGTAATAGGTGCTGAGAATTATTGTTGCAATGCAATGTATTTTTCCAAGTTTCATATACGAACATATTCGTATGTTTATTTGCTAAATTTTCTATATATTTGCTTGGGCTTTGAAATGATATTCTTACATAATTTTATTTCAGTTTAAAATATCACCGACACCCATTATTTCAATACTCACTAAAAAAAAACTAAATGGCAATAATTATAAAGACTGGAAAAGAAATCTGTTAATAGTACTCAGCTACGAGAAACACAATTTCATACTAGATGAACCATGCCCACCTAGGCCCAAACCTGACACACTAGTTGAGGACGTCCCGATTACCTATACTCATTGAAGAGAATTGAATGAGATAGCTCGATACTACATTCTTGCTAGCATGATGAGTGCTTTACAAAAGTAGTATGAGACTTACCAAGTTGTCAGGGAGATCATAGAGAACTTGGAGGACATGTTCAGAGGCCAAGAAAAATTGGCTTGACAGTCTGCCATCACAAGTATCATGAATTCTAGGCATAAGGCAAGTACTCCGGTGAAGGACCATATGATCACTCTTATAGGATTCTTTGCTAAGGCTACTGAAAATGGTACTGAGCTGGACTACAACACCCAAATCGAGATGGTGTTTAAAACTCTGTTAAAGGATTTTGTGGAGTTTAAGGCTGCATACAATCTGGTGACAAGGAGGTTAGGACTCACCGAGCTCATGAAGCAACTTCGAGCTCATGAAGCAACTCCAAGCTTATGAGTGCATGATCAAGGGTGAGGATGTGGTCCAACCTAGGGGAGAGGCCAACTTGGTGGAATCTTCTAAACCCTCTGGGAAAAAGAAGAAGTCAAAAAAGAAGCAAGCAGCTTCTAGTTTTACTATTCTTCCTGTCTCGGATGGGAAGAAGAAGAAGAAGAACAAGAAACCCAAGGATCTTAAAAAGTCTAAGTACTTCCACTGTGAGAAGGTAGGTCACTTCAAGAAGGTTTGTCGAGAATTCCTAGTTGTTAAGGACAAGGAAGGTAAAGAACTTCACTACTTAGAAACGTGTTTGGTGGAAGAATCAAAAGACATTTGGGTCATTAATTCGGGTGCCACTAACCATGTTTGTATTTCTTTGTAGGAGTTCGTGGAAACGAGAAATCTACATGATATGAGCCTCTCATTGCAGATTAGAAATGGTAGCTTGATGGTGGCTGAAGCAGTGGGAGATGTTAATCTTTACTTTAATGAATTTAGGTTTATTTTATTGAAAAACTATTTTTATGTTCCTAATTTTAGGATGAACCTTACATCGGTAGTTTGTTTAATAAGAGATTCTTATTCAGTTTCTTTTACTAAAAGAGTTGATATTCATAAAAATAAGTCTTTTATCTATTTTGGATGGATGGATGGGAACTATATTTGATCAAACCAAAGATGTACTCACTGCTTGACACTGAATTTATAAATAACTCTAAAAGGTTGAATGTTTCTCACTCTAATAAGGTGTATCTTTGGCATTTAAGGCTTAGTCATATTAATCAGGATAGGATTCAAAGGTTAGTGAAGAACGGTCCTTTGGAATCTCTGAAGGAGGTACGTCTTCCTCAATGTGAGTCGTGTCTTGAGGGTAAGATGACTAAGAGTTCTTTTGGAGCTAAGGGTACTAGGGCTCGAGAATTTATAGAAATTGTACACACTAACGTATGTGGCCCCATGAACATTGCAGCATGAGGAGGGTTCGAGTATTATGTCTCTTTTATAGATGATTACTCAAGGTATGGATATATGTACCTAATGCACCACAAGAGCGAAACCTTTGACAAGTTTAAAGAGTATCATGCAGAAGTGAAAAAGCAATTGGGTAAATCCATAAAGATACTTCGATCTGATCGAGGTGGTGAATACCTCTCCAAAGAATTTCTAGGATATCTTGTAGAGAATGTGATATTATCCCAATTGACTGCACTTGGTACTCCATAAAAGAATGGTGTAGCCTAAAGGAGAACCAAGACCTCATTGGATATGGTACGGTCCATGATGAGTTATTCAATGCTACGGTTATCATTCTGGGGATATGCACTATAAATGGTGTGCTATATTCTAAACCAAGTTCCAAGTAAATCAATTCCCAAGACTTCGTATGAATTGTGGTGTGGCAAGAAGCCCTCCCTTGGACATATGTGAATATAGGGCTGCTTGGTATATATACTGGATGAGGATATGAAGAAGTTGGAATCGCGATCTAAATTCTACATGTTTGTAGGGTATCCTAAGGGAACTAAGGTATTCAATGCTGTTTGTAGGGTTTTATGCATGTTTAGAATTTTGCATATCTATAGGGTATTCAACACTACCGTTATCATTCTGGGGATATACACTACCAATGATGTGCTATATTCTGAACTAAGTTCCAAGTAAATCAATTCCTAGGACTCCGTATGAATTGTGACGTGGCAGAAAGCCCTTCCTTAGACATATGAGAATATGGTGTTGACCGGCATATATACTGGATAGGGATGTGAAGAAGTTGGAATCGCGATCAGAATTATGCATGTTTGTAGGGTATCCTAAGGGAGGTCCGTTCTATAACCTGAAGGAATTATAGGTCATTGTCCAACCCATGCAACATTCTTAGAGGAGAGTCACATGAATGACTTTAAGCCTTGAAGTAAAGTGGTACTAGAAGAGTCATCGAGTCATAGAATTGCTTCACAGGTTTCGGTCTTGGATGCAAGTCCGAGTTCTGGTGAAAGACCTGTAGATGATCAACAGTTAGGGTGCTTCGACATAGTGGGAGGGTTTCAATGAAACCTAACTTCTTCATGTATGATACTAAGGTATACCAGGCCGAAGCTCATGAGCTTGAGGATGATCCAGTCACTTATGATGAAGCTATAAATGATGTTGATTCTAAATCTTGGAAACAAGCCATGAATAGTGAGATGGATTCTATAAAATTCAACTCTGTTTGGGAACTAGTGGACCTACTAGATAGGATAAAACCCATTAGGTGCAAGTGGGTCTATAAAAGAAAGAAGGATGTGAAAGGGAGAGTTGAAACTTTCAAGGCTAGACTTATGGCAAAGGGATACATGGAAAAGGCTAGAATCAATTACGATAAAACCTTTTTGCCTGTTGCTATGCTGAAGTCTATCCGTATTCTTCTGTCTGTTGCTGCGGCTTTGGATTACGAGATCTGGCAAACGGACATTAGGACGACATTCTTAAATGACCATCTTGAAGAAAGTATCTATATATGAACGGTTCGTGGTAAAAGGCCAAGAAAGAAAAGTCTACAAGTTACTTAGTGTGACAAACGGGAAATTCAGGCAGTTCTCGGATGAAAAATGTATAATTGTATGTATATAACAATTTGTACTATTTAAAGAGTGAAATAAATGTATTTATATTGATTAGAATATGTGAAAATGTTCTAACAATACTAACGAGTAAGAATTCAGTGTTGGAAAAATTCACTGAGTTGAAACGGGTGAAACGGTGCAAAACCGGCATTGAAAACCCTAACCGGAGCAATAAAAGACGGTAAACTTCCGGGATTAATTTTGATCAAACGGAAGCAGATTAAATTGATCCGACTGCACAGGAGACCTCAGGAACACGCCGGGACGATTTCAGGAAAATTTCGGCTCGAACCGGCATCGGTCAAAAAGTAGTCGAATTAATGTGAATAGTGAAAGTCAAAGTCAACTTTCACTTTTGTAATTATGACATCATAAATCTAGATTAATAAATGAAAGAAAATGGTGGTTGGTGGAATGAAAGGCCATGATTCATTTAGCTTTTGATCTAAAGGCCAAGATTTGGCCAAAAATTTCCATTTTTAATTTTTGAAAAATGGAGAAAGAAATGGTGTGAAAGGTGCCTAAATCCCATTGGCTAATGACCAAATTAATTGGTCTTTTAGTGGCATAAGTCGGCCACTTTTGGAGTGAAAGGCCGAAACCATTTTTCAAAGCAAAACCAAAGACAAAAAAATTTCTAAGTTTTCTTCCATGGTGTTTACGTGAGGGACCAAGGAGAACCAAGCTTTCTCTTCAAATTTTCTTCACAAAAAGAGTGTCAAAGTGTTTATTGAAGACAAAGGAAGCATTAGACCAAGGTAACTTCCCTTGCACTTGAATTTTTCATGGTTTTTCTTCACAAAATCCGTGGGTGAATAGTGATAGAAAGATGGAAAATTTTTGGTTGTTTTCCATTGAATTGATGTTGGGTTTTGTTAAGGATGAAATAAGTAAGAAAACCATGCAAATTCATTAAAGAAAAACCAAAATTTTGTTGGTTTTTCAAGGGGAAATCCGTGGGTTACCTTAGGTAACCAATGAGAAAACTTTGTGGTTAATTGTTAATATGCTTTCTAAGTTTAATTTGGTGAAGAATAAAGCTTGTATTTCATTGTGGAAAGTTGAAAAAATTTTTGGTATGAATTGTATAAAGTGGCCGTGAGTTTACAATGGGTTTGGAAGAAAATTTTGCTTGGTTTTATGTGGTATTTGGTTGATTGGAATTATGCATTTTAATATGCAAATGATGGAATTGTGATTGAAAGAATGAAAACAAAAATGTGTGCATGTTTTCAATTCAATGGCCGTGGGTTTTAAGTGTTTAAAAAACCCTAAGAATTTGGTTGAAAAGTACAAGGAAATGGGCTTGAAAATTTGTTGAAAACGTGACATTTGAATGGCCTAAAATGTGGTGAAAGTTTGACAAAATTTGGTTCGGTTTGGTTGTGAAAACCGAAACCAAATTAAGGGTAAAAATGTGAAAAAAATTTTGTAATGTGAGTGATAATGTGAAATTTGAAATTTGTGGGCTTTTATGTAAAAGTTTGGAAAACTTTTACATAAAATAGGCTTGTGGTATAGTACGTGGCAGGTACATACGATTCGAGGCGTACCTAACACCGGAAGCCTTAAAATTACGCCGAAATGCTGCCGAAATTTCAAAAAACGGCATTCGGGGTAAAATAGGAATTTAAAATAAAAGTTAGGGCTGGGACAGAAACCCGAGTCCCTAACAGAAAAATTGAATAAGGAAAATTTAAGAGGTGGGTCGTGAATAGTAAACCCGTCCCCTTAAAAATGAAAAACGCGTGTGAGATTGAAAAACCGACCCCGAGGGGGGGCATTTTTGGAAATAAAATAAAGGTCCGAGTCGGGAACGGAAAACCCGAGCCTCGGAGACCTAGGTCGGGAAAGTCTAGATGAACGTTTTAAATACTAGTGAAACGTCCATTTGAGGCTTCGAAACGATAGAAAATCGCTAAACCGACGTAAGGGTCGGAATAGTGCTTCCCGAGGGCCGGGAAAGCAAAAAAGTGGAAATAAAATAGAAACGAACCCGGTAATGATTAGAAAAGAGTCAGAAAAGTTCCTGAGAGCCAAAAATGCAGTCTGGATCAATAAAATTCCGTCATGGGAAAAACTGCAATTTCGCCAAAATATTGGGGCAAAATCGTAATTTTGTAAAAGTTGGGGGAAAATGGTGAAAATAATAAATAAAGCCTAAAAAGTTATAAATAGGTTTTATTTAAGCTTTTTAATGAAAAATAAAAGCTATAAATGAGAAAGAAATTAACAGACATAGTTTTGTCTGTAGGATCCCAAAATCGGCCTACAAGGAAGGCGATTCAAGATCCAGGAGAGAGAAAGGAAAGAGGCTGATAAGGTAAGTTCAGACATTTACCTGTCTGCAACATATAGCAAGATTGTGCTAACTTTAATGTACTAACTATAAGTTAGGTACATATGTGCTATGGGCACTATGATAGAATAGAGAGAGAGACGAAATGTGCTATGGGCACTATAAGAATGAGACACATGGTTAATTGTGCTTCGGGCACTAGAGTGAGGTTAATAAAACTCACTAACCTAAAATTAAAATGTGAACCATTCCTAACCACGGGGCAATGTGAAGTCACCGGGTTAGAATGTTAAAAAGTCGGTAATGAAACCACTTTCTGGCGTACCAGCCTTCCGTACAGGGAGGTATTTTTGCCTTCGGGGCTATGAGACTAAGGCTGTGGAGGTCAGCACTGATGTACCGCTCCCAGTCATATAAAATTTTGCCTTCGGGGCTATGAGATTAAGGCTGTGGAGGTCAGCACTAATGCACCGCTCCCAGTCAAGCACACTTAAATGGTACTGCCAACTTGAGCTCAAAACCAGAACGTAATGAAAGATAATGACCTAAAACTGAAACTGTGCCATAATTGAGCATAAGACAGTTTAGTGAGAGCACTAACATCGCGGTAGATGTACTAGTGTGAGACAGTGTTGTGGTCAAACTTACTATTCACGTATGAATAGTGGTCAAAGTTACTATTCACATATGAATAGTAGTCAACGGTACTATTTACGATGAATAATACTATTCATAGAAATTTTATTTCTTGCATGTTTGAACTTACTGAGCCTGTAGCTCACCATTTTTGCTAATGTTACAAGTAAGCGACCAGCTCAGTAGCTTATTTGACTGGATGCGGACGGGATGGCGCGTGTCAAATGGGATAACTGGGCGAGGGATATGGTACTGCCAGAGTCTTGCCGCTGAGCGTTAAAGTGAAGGGAAAAAAAAAGAGAAACAGTTCTTTTGTAATTATATATATATTTTACAAAAGTACTGTATTATTTATATTACTTTGTACTTATCAACAAAGTAAATAGTGGAAGAAGATTTCATATGATGTTTAAAGAAAAAAAAAATTTTCCCCAAAAACGACACGATTTTAAAAGAGAGTGAGATAAGCCGGCGACCCACGAGAGTACAATCTATCGCAGTTAGCGATAAGCTCAACTGTAATAGTATTGTATGATCTCTACGAGGGGCGGGCCGTCACAGTTGGTATCAGAGCCTGGTTTTCGAGTGGCTAAGTTTTGAATACCAATTGCCGTCACAGTTGGTATATCAGAGCAGTGTGACCATATCCCGATTTGACACTTTGCGCATCCTGCACCGCTATCCAAGTAAGTAGTTTACTTAAGTTCAGTTAATTATTTTCTTATGCGAAAATAATTATCTTATAGGTAGCACGATGACCAGACCTCCATATGTGAGACCACCGCTACCACGACCGAGAGGGGTATTACGGGTATGGACGAGACCTATTGTGAGGCCGCCCATTTCCCAAAGGCCGGTAGTTAGACCCCCGGTACCCGAGAGACCTCCCGTACCAGTGCCAGCGCCAGTAGAGATAGTACAGCCACGATTGATAGTTCATCCACCGGTAGTAGTGGACATTCCAGTTGTTGGTGGACGCCAACATATTAGGGTGAGAGTGTCGGCACGGGCAGTACAGGCATTCCGAGCTAGCAGTCCCCCGATGTTCGACGGTGGATGACAGTCGATGGAGACCAAGGACTGGCTTCATGCCATAGAGAGGATCATGGTGATATGTGACATCGATCGAGATATGTGGATCCAGCTGGCAGTCAGTATGTTTCAGGGAGACGCTCGAGTGTTCTGGCAATATTGTGACCAGGAGATTTTATTGGGATTCAGTTGGGCTGAGTTCTGTCAGCGATTGGCTGATCAGTTTCAACCTAGGGATCCAACACCTGCTCCAGCACCTCCAGAGAGACGAGAGGCTGATGCACCTGCGTACCCTGGATTCGATGAGGTCAGGGATTACATTCTCCAGACCGAGAGGATGGTCATGCTGTCTGGTGAGACAGTGATGTCTTATGCAGCACGATTTGAGGAGACCATCAGGAGAAGATGTCCGTTGCCCAACCTCACTGAAGCAAACTGTTATGAGCTGTTCTGGAAAGGTTTACCCTTGGAGTTGAGGCAGAGGGTAATCAAGCCGTTTCCTCCGACGCTCCAAGAGTTCGTGGTAACGATCAGGGCGATCGAGAGAGAGATTCTGATCGAGCATCTGACACAGAGTCGACGAGAGACGTTGGGTCAAGATGAGATGTTTGCATGCATATTTGGGCCGAGAAGAATGATGAATGATCATGAGGCCGGACCGTCTAGACCACGAGGTGATGACTCAGGACAGGGAACATTACCCAGGGGTGGTGACGACTCAGATGAGTCAGATGACGATGAGGATCCGGAAGAATATCCTCTAGTCCCAGATGCGGGGAATGAGTGACCAGTAGATATGTATATATGTACATAAGTAGCTTAGAGAGAAAAGCTCTTTTGTATAGACTTGTGGCCATTTTGTATAAACGGCCGATGTATATATGACTGGTGATGCCTATGTATGACATATAAATGTTTTGCTATGAATGAAATATCAAAATGATTATATGTTATACGAGGATGTGTTACAATGATGTGGCTTTACATTACCCTAAATTTCGTAAATTGATATAATTTTACGAATGTGGTTATGGAAAAGCTAACGGTGAATTATTGTGCCATAATAGGACAATAGGCAAGATGGTGGATTTGCGTAATCGACCAGAAGGACGAGAGCGACGTCCTGATGTCATGGAGAGACTGGATCAGATACAAGCTTTGTTAGAAGCTCAGATGCAAGAAAATGCAAATCTGAGGCGACGGGTAGAGGAGCTAGAGCAGAGACAAGGCTCTGAGGGTACCCAAGTAGAACAACAAGCTGAGGTAGATCCAGTTATCCCTCCAGCTGCTGCACAGGAGAGAGCTCCCGAACCTCAACCAGTATTGAATTTGGAACCCCTCTATGAAAGATTCAGGCGTATGAGACCGCCAGAATTTGAAGGGTCTACAAATCCCTTAGAGGCTGAAGACTGGTTGTCGTCATTACAAGTGATCATGGAGTTCATGAACCTAACCGACCGGGAGAAGGTTGCATGTGCGTCTTTTGTGCTGAGAAAAGATGCTCGGTTTTGGTGGGACACCGTGCGAATGAGAAGAGACGTATCTACCATGAGTTGGGTGGAATTTCTGGAAGAATTTAACCAGAAATATTACGACCCTGCATCTCTGAGACAGCAACAGAAAGAATTCTCAGAGTTGACACAAGGGAACATGTCGGTAAGCGAAGTCTGCCGAAAGTTCGATCAGCTATCCCGTTTGTGCCCTTATGTGGTCCCTACTGAGAGGGAAAAGATACAGAAAATGATCGGGATGTTCAGGCCAGAAATTGCTGCGTTAGTAGACACTGGACTAGTACCACCTACTTCTGTAGCAGACTGTGTGAGTCGGGCCATTAGAGCTGAGTTCCATGTAGCTCGACAGAAAGAGGAAAGAGAGAAACACTGGGAGGCAAAGAAGAAGGAGAGGGCTTTGGCGAAGTCTACGCAAGTTGGTCAATCGAGCAAGCCTAGTCAGAATGCGAAACCAAGCCAGGGCAACAATCAAGGATCCCAGCAAAATAAGAGAAAAGGGAATTTTTCTGGGAATCGCCAGGGAAATAATCGAAACCAGCAGTGGAGAACAGCTGGTAATGCAGAGTCTAATGTGCAAAACTGCCCTACATGCGGGAAGAGACATTCTGGGCAATGCAGATTTGGGCCACTTGTTTGCTATGAATGTGGAAAGGAAGGCCATTACGCCAGGAACTGTCCAAATAGGCAGGGTGGACAAGGCACTTCCCAACCGCACCAGACACGCCCACAAGCTCATTCCCTTCAAGCCAGAGTGAAAGAGTCACCAGTGAGGCCGCAACGCCAGGAGCGTATGCAACGTGCTGATGCTCGTGTGATGGCCTACAACAAGGAAGATGCAGAGGCAGGAACATCAAACGTGGTGACAGGTCAGCTTCCTGTTGCTAGTCATGTAGCCTCTGTACTATTCGATTCCGGTGCTACGCATTCATTTGTTTCCTATGCATTTGCTGACAAGATAGGACTTCCTAAGGATAATATGGGAAGGGTATTTAAGACAGCCTTACCTTCTGGGGAGGTATTGTTATCCAATTACTGGCTACCTTATGTACCAGTATATGTGGCAAATAGGGAACTATATGCTGAGTTGATCGTAATGGAGATCATGGATTACGATGTGATTTTAGGCATGGATTTCCTAGGGAAATACCAAGCTACTATCGACTGCTGAAATCGAAAGATAGTCTTCCAACCCGAGGAAGAAGAGAGTTTCAAGTATGTTGATACTTCTCGAAGACCCGGGAAGATGATGATCAGTTCGCTGAGAGCAAGCAAGCTGATAGCCAGTGGTTGCATGGGATATCTGGCGTATGTGGTGGATACTGCAGAGGAACAGAAGCTTCAACCTGAAGATGTTCCTGTGGTTAATGAGTTTCTTGACGTACTTCCAGAAGAGTTACCAGGGATACCACCAAAGAGAGAAATCTCGTTTGAAATTGAGTTGATGCCTGGAACAGCACCTATTTCCAAAGCACCATACCGCATGGCTCCAGTGGAGTTAAAGGAGCTGCAGGTATAATTAAAGGAGCTTTTGGATAAAGGATTCATCAGGCCGAGTTTTTCTCCATGGGTGCACCTGTGTTATTCGTCAAGAAAAAGGATGGAACATTCCGACTGTGCATTGATTACCGGGAGTTGAATAAGGTTACGATCAAAAATAGGTATCCGTTACCTAGAATTGATGACCTATTCGACCAGTTAAAAGGCGCAGCGGTATTTTCCAAAATCGACTTACGGTCAGGATATCACCAGCTGAGAATTAAAGAAAGTGATATTCCTAAGACGGCGTTTAGGACTCGTTATGGTCACTACGAGTTTCTTGTGATGCCATTTGGATTAACAAATGCGCCGGCAGCGTTCATGGATTTGATGAACAGGATTTTTAAAGAGTATCTAGATAAGTTTGTCATTGTATTCATTGATGACATTCTTATATACTCGAAGACTCATGAGGAGCACAAGAAGCATCTGAGGATCGTGCTGAACACGATAAGAAAGCATCAACTGTATGCCAAATTCTCAAAATGCGAATTTTGGCTGGACAGAGTACATTTCCTCGGACATGTTGTATCCCAGGAAGGTATTGCAGTAGATCCGACAAAGGTAGAGGCAATTAACCAGTGGCCTGCACCCAAGAGTGTGACTGAAATACGCAGTTTCTTGGGGTTGGCTGGTTATTATCGGCGATTTGTAGAGGGATTCGCGCGACTAGCAGCACCTCTTACTGCTCTTACACGCAAAGAAAGGAAGTACGAGTGGACTATGGAATGCGAAAAAAGCTTCCAAGAGTTAAAGAGACGGCTGACAAGTGCACCAATCCTTACGCTTCCCACTGAAGGGGAGAAGTTCGTGATCTACAGTGATGCATCGAAAATAGGATTGGGAGCAGTCCTGATGCAAGACGGCAAGGTAATTGCCTATGCTTCCCGTCAATTAAAGGAGCATGAAAGGAACTATCCTACACATGACCTTGAACTTGCTGCAGTAGTGTTCGCACTTAAAATTTGGCGACACTATCTCTATGGAGCTCAATGTCAGATTTTCACTGATCACCAAAGCTTGAAGTATTTCTTCACGCAAAAAGAGCTCAATATGCGACAGAGACGATGGTTGGAACTGGTGAAGGATTATGATTGTGAAATCCTCTACCATCCAGGAAAGGCCAATCGTGTAGCGGATGCTCTAAGCAGGAAGTCTACTATATCGCACCAGCTACCGATAAACAGGCTTCCGAAGCCATTGTAGCAAGAGATAAATTCTTTGAACTTGGAGCTGATATCTGGAAGATTAGCTGCACTTCAAGTGGAATCATCGCTATTTGAGGAAATAAAGAAAGCTCAAAGGCGAGATCCAATGATGGCAAGTGCTCAAGAAGGAATTTCCAAGGATGGAATAATCCTTTATCAAGGAAGGATAAATGTTCCAGCTGATGAAGAACTTAGAAGACGGATCATGTCAGAAGCCCACGAGACACCATATTCGGTTCATCCCGGAGCTAGCAAGATGTATCAGGACTTGAAGTTACAGTTCTGGTGGAAAGGGATGAAGAACGATATAGCGAAATTCGTGAGCAGATGCATGACCTGTCAGAAAATTAAAGCGGAACATAAACATCTAGCAGGAAGATTGGAACCACTGGAGATTCCTGAATGGAAATGGGAACACATTACGATGGATTTTGTAGTGGGACTCCCGAAAACCCGAGAAGGTTATGATGCCATTTGGGTTATTGTGGACAGACTGACCAAGACGGCACGGTTCGTAGCTGTCAAGATGACTTTTTCGCTGGAAAAGTTTGCTCAGCTGTACATAACTCATGTCGTCAGACTACATGGAGTACCGAAATCCATTGTATCAGATCGAGATGCACGGTTCACTTCGAATTTCTGGAAGTGTGTGCAAGAGGCCATGGGTACTGAATTGAGACTCAGTACGGCTTTTCATCCGCAAACAGATGGTCAGTCAGAGCGGACAATTCAGACGTTAGAAGACATGCTTCGAGCTTGTGTTATGGATTTTGCGGGAAATTGGAACGAGAAGCTACCATTGATTGAATTCTCGTACAATAATAGTTACCAAGCTTCGATAGGCATGGCACCTTACGAGGCTTTGTATGGACGGAAGTGCAGATCACCATTACATTGGTACGATTTGCGAGAAAAGCAGTTGCATAAGACAGACATCATAAAAGAGACTTCCGATGCAGTTGCTAGAATTCAGCGTCAAATGAAAATTACGCAAAGCCGACAAAAGAGCTACGCGGATAAAAGGCGGAGATCCTTGGAGTTTGACGAAGGAGACTTCGTGTTTCTCAAGGTATCGCCTATGAAGGGGATTATGCAGTTCGGTAAGAAGGGGAAACTGAGTCCAAGATATATTGGGCCAACGCATTAGAAAGGTCGCTTATAGATTAGCGCTACCCCCAGAATTGTCGGCAGTGCATAATGTATTTCATGTGTCGATGTTGAGAAAATATATACCAGATCCGTCCCAGGTATTGAAGCATGAGCCTATTCAAATCCACAAGGATTTGACATATGAGGAACAGCCTATTCAAGTACTAGCTCGTGAAGAGAAAGTACTGAGGAATAAGGTAATCCCACTAGTGAAGATTTTGTGGAAAAATCACAATATTGAAGAAGCTACGTGGGAACGAGAAGACGAGATGAAGAAATTATATCCCCATTTGTTCTAATTTTCGAGGACGAAAATTTTATAAGGAGGGGTGAATGTGACAACCGGGAAATTCAGGCAGTTCTCGGATGAAAAATGTACAATTGTATGTATATAACAATTTGTACTATTTAAAGAGTGAAATAAATGTATTTATATTGATTAGAATATGTGAAAATGTTCTAACAATACTAACGAGTAAGAATTCAGTGTTGGAAAAATTCACTGAGTTGAAACGGGTGAAACGGTGCAAAACCGGCATTGAAAACCCTAACCGGAGCAATAAAAGACGGTAAACTTCCGGGATTAATTTTGATCAAACGGAAGCAGATTAAATTGATCCGACTGCACAGGAGACCTCAGGAACACGCCGGGACGATTTCAGGAAAATTTCGGCTCGAACCGGCATCGGTCAAAAAGTAGTCGAATTAATGTGAATAGTGAAAGTCAAAGTCAACTTTCACTTTTGTAATTATGACATCATAAATCTAGATTAATAAATGAAAGAAAATGGTGGTTGGTGGAATGAAAGGCCATGATTCATTTAGCTTTTGATCTAAAGGCCAAGATTTGGCCAAAAATTTCCATTTTTAATTTTTGAAAAATGGAGAAAGAAATGGTGTGAAAGGTGCCTAAATCCCATTGGCTAATGACCAAATTAATTGGTCTTTTAGTGGCATAAGTCGGCCACTTTTGGAGTGAAAGGCCGAAACCATTTTTCAAAGCAAAACCAAAGACAAAAAAATTTCTAAGTTTTCTTCCATGGTGTTTACGTGAGGGACCAAGGAGAACCAAGCTTTCTCTTCAAATTTTCTTCACAAAAAGAGTGTCAAAGTGTTTATTGAAGACAAAGGAAGCATTAGACCAAGGTAACTTCCCTTGCACTTGAATTTTTCATGGTTTTTCTTCACAAAATCCGTGGGTGAATAGTGATAGAAAGATGGAAAATTTTTGGTTGTTTTCCATTGAATTGATGTTGGGTTTTGTTAAGGATGAAATAAGTAAGAAAACCATGCAAATTCATTAAAGAAAAACCAAAATTTTGTTGGTTTTTCAAGGGGAAATCCGTGGGTTACCTTAGGTAACCAATGAGAAAACTTTGTGGTTAATTGTTAATATGCTTTCTAAGTTTAATTTGGTGAAGAATAAAGCTTGTATTTCATTGTGGAAAGTTGAAAAAATTTTTGGTATGAATTGTATAAAGTGGCCGTGAGTTTACAATGGGTTTGGAAGAAAATTTTGCTTGGTTTTATGTGGTATTTGGTTGATTGGAATTATGCATTTTAATATGCAAATGATGGAATTGTGATTGAAAGAATGAAAACAAAAATGTGTGCATGTTTTCAATTCAATGGCTGTGGGTTTTAAGTGTTTAAAAAACCCTAAGAATTTGGTTGAAAAGTACAAGGAAATGGGCTTGAAAATGTGTTGAAAACGTGACATTTGAATGGCCTAAAATGTGGTGAAAGTTTGACAAAATTTGGTTCGGTTTGGTTGTGAAAACCGAAACCAAATTAAGGGTAAAAATGTGAAAAAAATTTTGTAATGTGGGTGATAATGTGAAATTTGAAATTTGTGGGCTTTTATGTAAAAGTTTGGAAAACTTTTACATAAAATAGGCTTGTGGTATAGTACGTGGCAGGTACATACGGTTCGAGGCGTACCTAACGCCGGAAGCCTTAAAATTACGCCGAAATGCTGCCGAAATTTCAAAAAACGGCATTCGGGGTAAAATAGGAATTTAAAATAAAAGTTAGGGCCGGGACGGAAACCCGAGTCCCTAACGGAAAAATTGAATAAGGAAAAATTTAAGGGGTGGGTCGTGAATAGTAAACCCGTCCCCTTAAAAATGAAAAACGCGTGTGAGATTGAAAAACCGACCCCGAGGGGGGGGCGTTTTTGGAAATAAAATAAAGGTCCGAGTCGGGAACGGAAAACCCGAGCCTCGGAGACCTAGGTCGGGAAAGTCTAGATGAACGTTTTAAATACTAGTGAAACGTCCATTTGAGGCTCCGAAACGATAGAAAATCGCTAAACCGACGTAAGGGTCGGAATAGTGCTTCCCGAGGGCCGGGAAAGCAAAAAAGTGGAAATAAAATAGAAACGAACCCGGTAATGATTAGAAAAGAGTCAGAAAAGTTCCTGAGAGCCAAAAATGCAGTTTGGATCAATAAAATTCCGTCATGGGCAAAACTGCAATTTTGCCAAAATATTGGGGCAAAATCGTAATTTTGCAAAAGTTGGGGGAAAATGGTGAAAATAATAAATAAAGCCTAAAAAGTTATAAATAGGTTTTATTTAAGCTTTTTAATGAAAAATAAAAGCTATAAATGAGAAAGAAATTAACAGACATAGTTTTGTCTGTAGGATCCCAAAATCGGCCTACAAGGAAGGCGATTCAAGATCCAGGAGAGAGAAAGGAAAGAGGCTGATAAGGTAAGTTCAGACATTTACCTGTCTGCAACATATAGCAAGATTGTGCTAACTTTAATGTACTAACTATAAGTTAGGTACATATGTGCTATGGGCACTATGATAGAATAGAGAGAGAGACGAAATGTGCTACGGGCACTATAAGAATGGGACACATGGTTAATTGTGCTTCGGGCACTAGAGCGAGGTTAATAAAACTCACTCACCTAAAATTAAAATGTGAACCATTCCTAACCACGGGGCAATGTGAAGTCACCGGGTTAGAATGTTAAAAAGTCGGTAATGAAACCACTTTCTGGCGTACCAGCCTTCCGTACAGGGAGGTATTTTTGCCTTCGGGGCTATGAGACTAAGGCTGTGGAGGTCAGCACTGATGTACCGCTCCCAGTCATGTAAAATTTTGCCTTCGGGGCTATGAGATTAAGGCTGTGGAGGTCAGCACTAATGTACCGCTCCCAGTCATGCACACTTAAATGGTACTGCCAACTTGAGCTCAAAACCAGAACGTAATGAAAGATAATGACCTAAAACTGAAACTGTGCCATAATTGAGCATAAGACAGTTTAGTGAGAGCACTAACATCGCGGTAGATGTACTAGTGTGAGACAGTGTTGTGGTCAAACTTACTATTCACGTATGAATAGTGGTCAAAGTTACTATTTACATATGAATAGTAGTCAACGGTACTATTTACGATGAATAGTACTATTCATAGAAATTTTATTTCTTGCATGTTTGAACTTACTGAGCCTGTAGCTCACCATTTTTGCTAATGTTGCAAGTAAGCGACCAGCTCAGTAGCTTATTTGACTGGATGCGGACGGGATGGCGCGTGTCAAATGGGATAACTGGGCGAGGGATATGGTACTGCCAGAGTCTTGCCGCTGAGCGTTAAAGTGAAGGGAAAAAAAAAGAGAAACAGTTCTTTTGTAATTATATATATATTTTACAAAAGTACTGTATTATTTATATTACTTTGTACTTGTCAACAAAGTAAATAGTGGAAGAAGATTTCATATGATGTTTAAAGAAAAAAAAAAATTTTCCCAAAAAACGACACGATTTTAAAAGAGAGTGAGATAAGCCGGTGACCCACGAGAGTACAATCTATCGCAGTTAGCGATAAGCTCAACTGTAATAGTATTGTATGATCTCTACGAGGGGCGGGCCGTCACACTTAGATCCTTTTATAGATTAAAGCAAGCATCCTGCTCATGGAACCAAAGGTTTGATCAAGCGATCAAAACATTCGATTTTGAGCAGAATGTTGATGAACCTTATGTTTATAAAACTATTAAGGATGAAAAAGTAGTCTTTCTGGTACTCTATGTTGATTATATACTACTCATTGGGAATGATGTAGGGAATTTATCATCGGTCAAGTTTTGGTTACACTAACAGTTTGATATGAAAGACTTAGGAGAAGCTAATTATGTTCTAGACATTCGTCTCTTTAGAGATCGAAATAATAAAATGATAGCATTATCCCAAGCTTCATACATAGATAAGATAATTGAAAAGTATACAATGCAAGAGGCAAAGAAAGGTTCACAACCTTTCATTGCCAGTCTAACTCTTTTATTGGATGACTGTCCCAAGATATCGGAAGAAAGAGTGTATATAAGTAAGGTCCCTTATGCATCTGCTGTGGATAGCCTTATGTATGCTATGCTTTGTACTCGTTCGGATATTTGTTTTGCAGTAGGTATGGTGAGTCGATATCAAGCGAATACCAGAATCAAGTACTAGCAAGCAGTAAAGCATATACTAAAGTATCTTAAGAGAACGAGGGATTATATGTTGGTGTATTTTGGAGGGGGCCTAACACCAGTAGGATATACAGATTCAGATTTCTAGACTTATAAGGATTCGAGTGTCACGTCCCATGCCTTGAGTGGCTAGACCGTGACTTAAAACCACTGTTACTTATCTTGCTTAAAAACTATTACTTAAACTTACTTAATTAGATATCATAATTTTGGGGGATTTTTTTTGAACGCGTACATATTTACTATTCACGTACGTATACGTTTGAAAATACGAAGTCCAAATCATAAGGAGTTCAGTCATATATACATACTTATAAAATTCTTTAACTATTTACTATTCAAAATATACTATTTAAATATATTGTTTACTGTGCGGAAGTTAAACTCGCGGTGTATCCATAACTCCAGCCTCACATCCGCCTCCACTGCTGTCATTGCCCATTGAGCTCTAAGCTATAGGTCGCTTACCTACAACATGAACACACACTATGAGCTTTATGCCCAGTAAGCACAACATGTCATATGCAAAACATGTTTAAATCATAATACATACTTAAAACCATGTAAGCATATTATAAACCAATACATCTCACTGAACCATTCCACATACCAGAACAACGCATATCACTGAATGCGGAACATCACATACTGTATGTATACAAAAACATCGAGTATTGAATGCATATCTACTATAACTGAAAGCATAAAGAACTATAACTAATGCATACTGTGAACAATGCATGATCTGGTTATGCTCATTTATGTTTCAATACTCTTTTTCTTTCCTATGTCTAGGTGAGGGCCCATGTGTCTGTACCAAATATGCATAGATCATCGAAAATGTCTGTGATCACTAACTTAAGAGCCATCAACGGAGGCTCAACTTACTTTAACTTGAAAAAAAACCTCTTCAACGGAAAAGGCCGGTACGACATGCTTTATTAATTTCCATCTTGTTTAACTGATCCAACCATATGCTCTACTAAGCTATCCCTAATCTTACGCGATAGGGATATATGGCATCTAACTTGTTCTTTCATCAATCTACGTGATTATGAAACTATATGCTTTACATGCGATATAACAACAGTGCATGAATTGCATATTTAACATACTGTAAAATCAATACTTTAAAATCATTTTGCTCATACTGTAGGCGGAGTTGTACTTACCTAGTTTGTAAGCAAACTTGTACTCTCGCCTTTGTCAAATTATAGGTGACTACCTGTCATCAATAAGGATTCCATTAATACTTTTGCTGAGTCACTAATACAATTAATGACTAAAGCGGATACTAACGTATGGTACCGATTGCTATTGATACTAACTTGCTTTCTTTTGGTGAGTTTGATTGTCTAATCGTGGCTAATTAATTTATTACCCAATAAATTAATTAACATTGTTTTTTGGTCACTACTACCGTTAGTGATTATAACTTGTATCGTGGTATGGTACCGAGGTCCATCGGTACCTTGCTACTCTATTTTGGGAATTTGGTATCTAACTTCTATCGTGTTTGATTAAGTTGTCTACTTGAAAACTTAATCATCGTTCCTCACTATATTGTTCAAACTCGGTCCTTGACTGGTTGACCGACTAGTCAACTGATCGGTTACCTCGCGCATCATTAACTAGGTAGCCTATCGGGTTACAAAGCTTGTTTAGGTGTGGTAGCCTGCCGGGCTACCTCTACTATTTTATTTTGAAAATTGTCTTAGTTGTCTTACAAAATTCTTAGAAAACTTATATGCTTTGAAACTGTCTCCTTATCACTCCGTTGGAAGGTGGGGCCGTTTTATTAAAACCATATTCTTATTTTAAAAAGGTTAGAACACATTTTGGTGTATGCATTTTAAAGTTGGTTTTTGAACCATTTTCAGAAACTGTTTTAAAACATGCTTGAAATGACTTAGTTTGTAAATTTGGCAAACGTAAAAATTTTCATACTCGACGAGATGAACAACTCTTATGTTCACCTTGGAGCTCAAGTTGAACTCTAACACCTCCTAAACTCACTAAACCCGTAGCTACTTATGCCCAGTTTTTGAAAAGTTTCCAGTTTTATGCTATTTTGAAAATGGCTCTGTTTGACACCCAAAACGGCTAAATTTTAAAAATACGCATAAGTCATCTTAAAGGTTTCGACGAGATCTATAATTTTCATGTTGAGACCGAGATCCGGTTCAGACTCTAAGTAGTTCATTTTTAACAAAACTCGAGACTGTTCCTGTGCTCAGATTTTTAGTCTTAGTTTTGGACACCAGTTCAAAACTACTAGAAAAGTCTATCTTAGATTCATTTTTTGCCAAAACATATGCAAAAATGACCGTAACAAAATTTTCTTAAAATTTTGTGTTTTACCAAATCCCAAATTCAGAGTTTAACATGGTCAAAATGACCAAAACCCGTGGTATAAATCTGGGGACAGATTTGTGTCTAGCCACTTAAACGTCCACACATATACATATCCATCCATAAAAATTAAACCACAATTACACAACCATATAAACTTTAAAATGAAAAGCTAAGAGCTCAAAATAAACTTATTACAACCCATTGCATAAATAAATATACATAAATTCCTTGATCAAAAACTTAAAAATAACTATCCACAAAAAGGGAGGGTTTTCGGTTTTACCTCACATGCTATGAACCAAGCACACCGAATCAAAGCTTGGGTGACCAAAATGGCCATGTGAACTAAGAGGGATTGGGGGTTAGCTTGTGCTAGAAATGACACCAAAAATTTTCTCATATCATCAACCCAAAATAATAACTAAAAACACAAGGATGGGTTCTAGAAACTTACCCTTGAATGAACTTAGAATGGCTTAGATTGAAATCTCCTAACACAAGCTTGAAGGGGGCTAAATTTTGGCAAGCTTTTAGCTTGGTTTTTGGCTTACAAATGGACGATTTTGGCAGAAGGGAGGGATCAGATTTTTGGCTGATATAGAGGGGAAGAGTTTATGTCTTTGGGGTGTGCAAAAAGAAAGAACAAAACCTAAACCATGCTTACCCTTTTATAGACAAAACCTAAGTAAAATTAACTAACCTTAAGCTTAATTAATCAAGCCAATCTTATGCTAATTTGGGGACAAATTTGCTGCAATTCCAGCCCTCAAAAACCGAGGGGGCTGTGTTAGGAAATGCCCTAAGCATTAGAGATATTTTGATGTATTTATTTTGAATTGGATAATAAAATTATATATAGAGGTTATTCATTATATTGCTATCTCTCCTCGTTTTATTTACATGTTAAAGTAAATGTAAGCAAATATGGCTCCCTGATTGCTTGTGTTAAACTGTTAGAACGTTGTATGCAATGGACTTTTGTATGCGAGAAGACAATGTTCTAAAGTAAGCGATCTAAATTATAGTCTGTAGTCTATGGGGTTAGACCGAGCATCTAACTCATGTTAAGACTATTATGTTGTCTAAAGCCTTGGAGGGGACGGTTTGTCTTGACTGTCTGGAGCTGGACTCCCAATTAGAGACATAGATATGATGCTTGGTGGTGACATATTAGACCGGGACTAAAGTATGATTGAACTATGAAGTCCGCTTTGAGTGGATCGATCTGCTTTTGACGTTCATTATGCAGTAACCTTAATCCTGAGTAAAAGGACAGCTTCATGTATATGACTTGTGTACTTTGATGTTCCAATGGCTAAAGCGTCTCAGAGGTAGTAAGCTTATAGACCGGTTCGTTGGGCGCATGACTTGTATACAATAAAGGGTTCGTTTACAGATATCGGAATCATAGCTCTAATAAGGAGTTAAGGGTATCCTCTTAAAGACATTATACTGAATGTGAAAATGGACAAGGCCTTGGGTCATCTGCTGGGTGGATGACTTCTTATTCACACATGGTGAATGATCATTTTCTTAATTCGGTAGTATAATGGAACTTTAAGATAGACTGATCAGTAGGATTAAACGGACTTTGGCCTAAGGCTAATCAAGGATATCATATGAGGGTTTTACATACATGACAAGGTCATTGGACGATAGCTTGTCACAGGCTTACGTAATACGGTATATAATTGGGAGTTCAGTTTCAGGTTTATAGTGGTGTGACTCTGAAATTAGTGATCATATTATTGAGTTGTTCGGTAAAGAATGATGATCATATGGATTTGCGGGAGCCTGATTATATATGTCCAATTAGTCCCTCTACTAGCTCCACATTATTCCTTAACGTTTGACAAAATTGATCTGTGTATGCTATTGGCTAGTTTATTATGCATGGATGGTGTTGGCATAGGATTAGGATGGTCGACAAGATTCTCTTCGGTTGGATTCATATTTTGTTTGGGATAATAGAGTACACAATTATTCAAACTCCAAATAAAGTTGCCATGATTTTATTTGAGATTGGATTGGAGTTGTAGAAAATTATCCATGAGAACAAGAATCTGAAATGCAACTGTTTTGTGGATTTTGAAATTTGAATTTTGAATTTTGAATTTGAAATTTGAATTTGAAATTCAAATTTGAATTTGAATTTGAAATTTAAATTTGAAATTTGAAATTTGAAATTTGAAATTTGAAATTTGAAATTTGAAATTTGAATTTGAAATTCGAATTGAAATTTGAAATTCAAATTTTGAATAACAGTCCAAGTGGGATTCGAATTTGTTGTGGTAAATCCACAAGGAATGAAATTCGAATTTGAGTTGGATATAGAGAGGAAAATCTTGTTGGAATCCTACTTGAATTTTGAATTCAAATCCTAACCAAAGATGGACGAAAATTTTGAGGATTATCCTCAATGGATTTTTCAGATTTTTGTGGATAAGGTTTAAGGAAAAATTCAAGTTTCAATCCTAGTTTAATTTGGATTCTCTCCTCCCTGATAATGGTCGAAATTTTGGAGTAAATCTCCAAGGAGATTTTCGGTTATTTTGGATAAGGATGAGATAAGATTCAAGCTTGAAAATCCTAGTGGAATTTTGATTCTCCCTTATCCTAAAAGTGGTCGAAAATTTTAGGAGATTTTCTCCTAGGAAATTTCAGATTTTTTGGTCAAAAAAAGGGGAGATAAAATTCTAGTTAAAATCTTGTTTAGATTTAGATTGGAATTATCCTAAAGTAGCCGAATTTATTGTTGGGATTTTCCCCTTGGAAAATTTAGATTTTGTGCTTGTGGATAAGGGAGAATATCCTCTCCTAATCCAATTCGAATTCAGAGAATCACCTCATGCAGGTCTATAAATAGAGGTCCTACCACTCCATGACAATAAGTTCTTTAGAGATCTGGGTGGTCGGAAGAAGACTAGCAGTGCTAGCATACCGATTGAGGTTCAGAGTGCCCACACACTCAGCCCTTCGGGAATTGAAGAATAGTAAAGAAGGCTAGTTGGTTGAAGCCCTCCGGTCGTTCTCCTCCTGTAGATTGGCGTCCTTGAGGTATGAGTTTTAATTGTTGTTGGTTTATTGTATATGGCATCATGAGATATTTAACGATCTAAAAATTTTTATTATTTCGCTACGCCACTCTGATACATTTTTACCGATTTATTCTCCTACAATTGATATCAGAGCCATCTCATGACTACGCCATGTACATAAATTAGACAATTACTTAGTCTTTTATTTATGTATGAATTTGATATTTAGATAGTGGCATTCTAGGATTCCTTTATGTTGTTATCATGTATTATGTATAAAGTATGTGGTTATTTTAATTTTCTGAATTATTGTTTTTGCCGGTTATGGTTCCTTAGAATTTAGAAAAATTGTATCTAGGAATTTTTTTATGTAACCATGGGAGCAGTTTATTAACACTGTAATTTTCTCATGGATTTTAATTTTGTCTCTTAGAATTATTATGGTTAGAATTTTTTGTACATCGGAAACAGTTTAGGAAATTTTATGTAATTATTCTTGGAGGAGATTGAAGATTGAAGGTCGTAATTTATTTTTCCCAAAAGTTAAATTTGATTTAAAGGTTGAAATTTTGATTGTGTGGAAAATTTCAATTTAATTGGGATTCAAATTAATTTTTGGAGATCCTAATAGGTAAATTGGAATATGGCACGAAAATCGAGACGTGACCCCTCGGGATAGGCCGTCAGGCCTTGGTGGGGCTGTAGCCTTTGTCCTCGGGCAGGATGGGCTGCGACAGCCCCTATGCAGGCCATAACCACCCACGGCCGCAGGCTTGGCCTGCAGCCTGGGCGTGTAACCAGCCGGCTACTGCGCCTAGCCTGGGCATGCGGCCTGGCGCTGCAGGCTTGGCCTGCAGTCTGGCAAGGCTGCACATGGGCGGCAGTGGGCTGCCAGCCCCCCCGGGGGCTGGGGGCTGCCGCCTCCAGGGGCGGTGGTGCGACGGTTTAAAAATCGAAAAAATTTGATTTTTAAATTTGAGATTTAATTTTTAAATCATATTGAAAAATATGTAATTGAAAATTTGAAATTTTTGAAATTACATATTATTATATATGTTGTTTAAAATTGTTTAAAAATTTGAATTTGAAATTTAAATTTGAAATTCGAATTCGGAATTTGAATTTGAAATTAAATTTTTGGAATTTAAATTTTAAATGATTCATGGGATGAGAAATTAATGGAGAGGCTACATAAAGATGGATACAAGAAGACAGAACAAAATTCAAGACCCAAAGAATGCTTTGGATGGAATTTTGTAATCTTTATTTTCATTGTTCTAGGATGGAACCATGGCTTGGTTATTTTTACGTCAATTATTTTTTCTGTGATATGTCATGGATGTATAAATATGTATTGATGGATGTTTTATATGCATATTTGATAACATGTCATATAGGATAGGTGAGTGCCGCTCATATTATATTGATCATACATAATTTGTCAAAACGTGAATGTTTTTCAAAATATTGAGTGGGAGAGGGTTTCAAACAAAACCCACGGCCTCCATTGTTGATCCATATGTGAAAGCATGGTAATGCCTCGCGTCAGTTCTGCTCTGACCATACCCCTCGGTAGGTGTTTGCCGCCGACGGTATACTAGATTGGATCTCCTATGTGGAAAACGTGTTCGGGTACGATCCTATTCATGACCACCCCTCGGTGGCTTGGTAGAACATGGATTGGGCTACGTAAACAATGGTAATAAACTCAAGACTCATTTAGTTATTAACCTTCCCTAGAAGCTCTGTTAACTAAACTGGTGGCCAAATAAGCGGTTATTAATATATGTCTTAACCTTGGAGGATTTAAGACAACATATATTAATTGGACCGGGTCCATGTTTCGGTTATTTGTTTTCATGACCAACCCTCGGTGGCTTAGGGCAATAGGTGCTGAGAATTACCGTTACAATGCTACATGTTTTTCAAGTTTCATATAGGAACATACTTGTATGTTTTATTTGCTAAATTATCTGTATATTTGCTCGGGCTTTAAAATGATGTCTAGTATAATTTTATTTCAGTTCAAAATATCACCGACACCCCTCATTTCAATACTTACTAAGAATAAACTGAATGGCAATAATTATAAGGATTGGAAAAGAAATCTATTGATAGTTCTCAGCTGCGAGAGGCACAAGTTCGTACTGGACGAACCATGCCCACCAGGGCCAAAACCTGACACACTGCTTGAGGAGGTCTCGGTTGCCTATACTCATTGGAGAGAATCCAATGATATAGCTCAATGCTACATGCTTGCTAGCATGACGAGTGCTTTACAAAAGCAGCATGAGACTTATCAGGTTGCTAGGAAGATCATGGATAATCTGGAGGACATGTTCGGAGGCCAAGAAAAATTGGCTCGACAGTCTGCTATCACCAGCATTATGAACTCTAAGCAAAAGGCGGTACTCCGGTGAAGGACCATATAATCACTCTAATGGGATTCTTCGCTGAGGCTGTCGAGAACGGTGCTGAGTTGTACTACAACACCCAGATCGAGATGGTGTTCAAAACTTTATCTAAAGATTTTGTGGGGTTTAAGGCCGCATACAATCTGACGACAAGGGATTTAGGACTAACCGAGCTCATGAAGTAACTCCAAGCTTACGAGCGGATGATTAGGGATGGGGATGCGGTCCAACCCAAAGGAGAGGTCAATTTGGCGGAATCTTCCAAACCCTCTCGGAAGAGGAAGAGGCCAAACCAAAAGCAAGCGGCTTCCAGTTATTCTAATCCTCCTGTCTCGGATGGGAAGAAGAAGAAGAAGAATAAGAAACACAGGGACCCTAAAAAGTCCAAATGCTTTCGTTGTGGGAAAGTAGGTCACTTTAAGAAGGCTTGCCGGGAATTCTTAGCCACCAAGGGCAAGGAAGGTAAGGAACTTCATTACTTGGAAGCGTGTTTGGTGGAAGAATCGAAAGACACTTGGGTCATTGATTCGGGCGCCACTAATCATGTTTGTGTTTCTATGCAGGGGTTTGTGGAAACGAGAAGTCTACATGATAGGAGCCTCTCGTTGTGAACTAGAGACGACAGTTTGGTGGTGGCTGAGGCAGTGGGAGATATTTACCTTTACTTTGATCAATTTAGGTTTATTTTATTGAAAGACTGTTTTTATGTTCCTAATTTTAGGAGGAACCTTATATCGGTAGCTTGTTTAATAAAGGATTCTTATTCAATTTCTTTTAGTAAAAGAGTTGATATTCGTAGAAATAAGTCTTTTATCTGTTCTGGATGGATGGATGGAAACCTATATTTGAGCAAACCAAAGATGTACTCATTGTTTGACACTGAATTAATAGATAACTCTAAAAGGTTGAAAGTTTCTCACTCTAAAAAGGCGTATCTTTGGCATTTAAGACTTGATCATATTAATCAGGATAGAATTCAAAGATTGGTGAAAGACGGTCCTCTGGAATCTCTGGAGGAGGTACGTCTTCCTCAATGTGAGTCTTGTCTAGAGGGTAAAATGACTAAGAGGTCTTTTAGAGCTAAGAGTACAAGGGCTTAGGAGCTCTTAGAAATTGTGCACACTGACGTATGTGGCCCCATGAATGTCACAACACGAGGAGGGTTCAGTATTATGTCTCCTTTATAGACGATTACTCGAGGTATGGATATGTGTATCTAATGCACCACAAGAGCGAAACCTTTGACAAGTTCAAAGAGTATCGTGCGGAAGTGGAAAAGCAATTGGATAAATCCATAAAGACACTTCGATCTGATTGAGGTGGTGAATACCTCTCTGATAAATTTCTAGGACATCTTGTAGAGAATGGGATATCCTAATTGACTGTACCTGGTACTCCACAACAGAATGGTGTAGCCGAAAGGAGAAACAGGACCTTGTTGGATATGGTACGATCCATGATGAGTTATTCGACGCTGCCATTATCATTTTGGGGATATGCTTTACAAACGACGTGCTATATTCTGAACCAGGTTCCAAGCAAATCAATTCCCAGAACTCCGTATGAATTGTGGCGTGGTAGGAAGCCTTCCCTTGGACATATGAGAATATGGGACTGCCCGGCACATGTACTGGATGGGATGCGAAGAAGTTGGAACCAAGATCAGAATTATGCATGTTTGTAGGGTATCCAAAAGGAACTAAAGGAGGTCTGTCCTATAAACCGAAGGAACAAAAAGTCATTGTTTCAACCCATCCGACATTCTTGGAGGAAAGTCACATGAATGACTTTAAGCCTCGAAGCAAAGTGGTGCTAGAAGAGTTATCGAGTGAAAGAACTGCTCCACAGATTTCGGTCTTGGACGCAAGTCCGAGTTTCGGTGAAAGACCTTTAGACGATCAACAATTTAGGGTGCCTCGTCGTAGTGGGAGGGTTTCAAAGAAACCTAATTTCTTCATGTATGATATTGAGGTATACCAGGCCGAGGCTCATGAGCATGAGGATGATCTGGTCACCTATGATGAAGCTATAAATGATGTTGATTCTAAATCTTGGAAACAGGCTATGAACAATGAGATGGATTCTATGAAATCTAACTCTGTTGGGGAACTTGTAGATTTGCCGAATGGGATAAAACCCATTGGATGCAAATGGGTCTACAAAAGAAAGAAGGATGCGGAAAGGAGAGTGAAAACTTTCAAAGCTAGACTGGTTACAAAGGAGTACACGCAAAAGGCTGGAATCGATTACGATGAAACCTTTTTGCCTGTTGCTATGCTGAAGTCTATCTGTATTCTTCTGTTCGTTGCTGCGGCTCTCGATTACGAGATCTGACAAATGGATGTCAAGACGGCATTCTTGAATGGACATCTTGAAGAGTGTATCTATATGATACAGCCCGAAGGGTTTGTAGCGAAAGGCCAAGAAAGGAAAATCTGCAAGTTGCTTAGATCCATTTATGGATTAAAGCAAGCATCCCGCTCATGGAACCAGAGATTTGATCAAGTGATTAAGACATTTGGTTTTGAGCAGAACGTTGATGAACCCTGTGTTTATAAACGTATTAAGGATGGAAAAGTGGTCTTTCTGATACGCTATGTCGATGATATACTACTCATTGGGAATGATGTAGGGAATTTATCATCGGTCAAGCTTTGGTTACACCAATAGTTTGACATGAAGGACTTGGGAGAGGCTAATTATGTTCTAGGCATTCGTCTCTTTAGAGATCGAAGGAACAAAATGATAGCGTTATCCTAAGCTTCATACATAGATAAAATAATTGACAAATATGCAATGCAAGAGACAAAGAAAGGTACACAACCTTCTATTGCTGGTCTAACTCTTTCATTGGATGACTGTCCCAAGACATCGGAAGAAAGAGAGCGTATGAGTAAGGTTCCTTATGCATCCGTTGTGGGTAGCCTTATGTATGCTATGCTTTGCACTCGCCCAGACATATGTTTTACAGTAGGTATGGTGAGTCGATATCAAGCGAATCCTGGAACCAAGCACTGGCAAGCAGTAAAGCATATACTCAAGTATCTTAAGAGAACGAGGGATTATATGCTGGTGTATTTTGGAGGGGACCTAACACCCATAGGATACACGGACTGAGTCTTCCAGACTTGCAAGGATATGAGGAAGTCGACATTAGAGGGCATATGGAGACAGGATAAGTAGATGTATGTAAGATCGCGTCTGAGGACAATATTACCGATCCCTCTACTAAGACTTTGGTGGCTAGAATCTTTGAGAGACACGTAGAGGTGATGAGGATGCGTAACATGGCACGTCTGTTGGCTTTGGGTAAGTGGGAGATTGTTAGGAAATGCCCTAAGCATTAGAGACATTTTGATGTATTTATTTTGAACTGGATAATAAAATTATATATAGAGGTTATTCATTATATTGCTATCTCTCCTCGTTTTATTTGCATGTTAAAGTAAATGTAAGCAAATATGGCTTCCTGACTGCTTGTGTTAAACTATTAGAACGTTGCATGCAATGGACTTTTGTATGCGAGAAGACAATGTTCTAAAGTAAGCGGTCTAAACTATGGTCTGTAATCTATGGGGTTAGACCGAGCATTTAACTCATATTAAGACTATTATGTTGTCTAAAGCCTTGGAGGGGACGGTTTGTCTTGACTGTCTGGAGCTGGACTCCCAATTAGAGACATAGATATGTTGCTTGGTGGTGACATATTAGACCGGGACTAAAGCATGATTGATCTACGAAGTCCGCTTTGAGTGGATCGATCTGCTTTTGACGTTCATTGTGCAGTAACCTTAATCCTTAGTAAAAGGACAGCTTCATGTATATGACTTGTGTACTTTGATGTTCCAATGGCTAAAGCGTCTCAGAGGTAGTAAGCTTATAGACTGGTTCGTTGTGTGTATGACTTGTATACGATGAAGGGTTCATTTACAGATATCGGAATCATAGCTCTAATAAAAAGTTAAGGGTATCCTCTTAAAGGCATTATACTGAATGTGAAAATGGACAAGGTCTTGGGTCGTCTGCTGGGCGGATGACTTCTTATTCACACATGGTGAATAATCATTTTCTTAATTTGGTAGTATAATGGAACTTTAAGATAGCCTGATCAGTAGGATTAAACAGACTTTGGCCTAAGGCTGATCATGGATATCATATGAGGGTTTTGCATACATGACAAGGTCATTAGACGATAGCTTGTCATAGGCTTATGTAATACGGTATATAATTGGGAGTTCAGTTTCAGGTTTATAGTGGTGTGACTCTGAAATTAGTGATCATATGATTGAGTTATTTGGTAAAGAATGATGATCATATGGATTTATGGGAGCCCGATTATATATGTCCAATTAGTCCTTCTACTAGATCTACATAATTCCTTAATGTTTGACAAAATTGATCTGTATATGCTATTGGCTAGTTTATTATGCATGGATGATGTTGACATAGGATTAGGATAGTCGACAAGATTCTCTTCGGTTGGATTCAGATTTTGTTTGGGATAATAAAGTACATAATTATTCGAACTCCAAATAAAGTTGCCATGATTTTATTTGAGATTGAATTGGAGTTGTAGAAAATTATCCATGAGAATAAGAATCTGAAATATAACTGTTTTGTGGATTTTGAAATTTAAATTTGAATTTTGAATTTTGAATTTTGAATTTGAAATTTGAATTTGAAATTTGAATTTGAAATTTGAATTTAAAATTTGAATTTGAAATTTAAATTTGAAATTTGAAATTTGAAATTTGAAATTCAAATTTTGAATCACAGTCCAAGTGGGATTCGAATTTGTTGTGGTAAATCCACAAGGAATGAAATTCGAATTTGAGTTGGATATGGAGAGGAAAATCTTGTTAGAATCCTACTTGAATTTTGAATTCAAATCCTAACCAAATATGGACGAAAATTTTGAGAATTATACTCAATGGATTTTTCAGATTTTTGTGGATAAGGTTTAAGGAAAAATTTGAGTTTCAATCCCAGTTTAATTTGGATTCTCTCTTCCCTGATAATGGCCGAAATTTTGGAGTAAATCTCCTAGGAGATTTTCGGTTATTTTGGATAAGGATGAGATAAGATTCAAGCTTGAAAATCCTAGTGGAATTTTGATTCTCCCTTATCCAAAAATGGCCGAATTTTTTGTAGAGATTTTCCCCTTGGATTTTCGGATTTTTTTGGTTGAAAAAGGGAGATAAAATTCTAGTTAAAATCTTGTTTAGATTTAGATTGGAATTATCCTAAAGTGGCTGAATTTATTGTTGGGATTTTCGCCTTGGAAAATTCAGATTTTGTACTTGTGGATAAGGGAGAATATCTTCTCCTAATCTAATTCGAATTCAGAGAATCACCTCATGCCAGTCTGTAAATAGAGGTCCTGCCACTCCAGTTCTCTCAGACCACAGACTCTCAGGTGAGCAGGCTTATTGTTGCACAGCCTACCATGACAATAAGTTCTTTAGAGATCTGGGTGGTTAGAAGAAGACTAGCAGTGCTAGCATACCGATCGAGGTTCAGAGCGCCCACACACTCAGCCATTCGGGAATTGGAGAATAGTAGAGAAGGCTAGTTGGTTGAAGCCCTTCGGTCATTCTCCTCCTGCAGATTGGCGTCCTTGAGGTATGAGTTTTAATTGTTGTTGGTTTATTGTATATGGCATCATGAGATATTTAACGATCTAAAAATTTTTATTGTTCCGCTGCACCACTCTGATACGTTTTTACCGATTTATTCTCCTACAGGCTGTGCATGGATAAGGGGGCCAATTTAAAAATTCCTTTGTTGGCCATGTGATGGAATTCATGAATTATTTAATCAAAAGTTGTCATACCTATTTCATTATTTTATTGTCACCTTTTGGGCTATTTTTGCAGCTCATTGCAGCTGGTTTTGTAGCTAAGATACATGGATTTTAAGGGGTGGAATTCATCTACATTTGCTTCTCTTTGCAGTCTAATTTTCTATAGCGGTGTTTGATCTTTTTTCGGCAGTGTTCTAGTTTTCACCCGGAATTGGATTTTCTAAACCGACTTTTATATTGATCATTTCTAGTTGGGTTGTACTGCCTATAAGCCCATTTTGTGTCCATTTTACTATTCATTTTCTATACTGTGGTTGTATATATACTATGTTGTCCTGGCATACGCATAACGAGGCACTCTCGTGTGAGATTTCAAACACAATCTTTCTTGACTAATTTGGACGTGCTGATTTCAATTTTATTAGTTTTACGTATATCTGAGGTCATCTAGACCAATTTTCAGAATCTTTGGGACTCTGCCTCAAAAAAGTGTCAGGTGTTCAATTGACTAATTTGGGCTTTCTGAGTCTAAATATATCAGTTTCAAGGCGAGAAAAGGTCGTCTTGACCCTCTTCCTGATACTGCGTATCTCTCAAACAAAAATTCTCTTTTTATGCTCAATTGACTAAATTAAGCCTACTGACTGTTAATACATCAGTTTTATGCCAGATTAGGACCGTCTTGGCCATTATCTTAACACTGCGTTTCTACTATTACTATTCACTACTTTTTGCTTAACTGACTAGTCTGAGCATTCTGGCTCCGATTTTGTCAATTTCTAGGCGAGAAGAGGTCATCTAGACCATTTTTCTCAATACTGTACCTCTACTAGGGTTACTATCGTTGCTACGCTCAGATAACCAGTCTGAGCGTACTGATGATTTGTTCACCAGTTTTGTATCAAGAAATGATTATCTGGACCAGTTTCTCGACACTGCGTGTTTCATGTACTCTTACACGTAATAGGGTAGACCGATTTTACTGTCGGTTGCCCTTTTCACTGTATGAATAGTAATTAAACATTACTGTTCTTGTTTAATCTAATGAACTGGAAAATTTACTGTATTTATCAACTTAATTACTCATTGCATAGTAGTTAAGTTTCATAAATCATGAGAGTCATTACAGTGGCTCTCTACTCAATACACGACCTTCTACACAGGCTCTTACACGGGCATGTACATTCCGGACACGAGCGTGTTCTAGTCGGCTTACTCAACATGCCCATGTCTTTGAAACATGTTCATCTACCCGAGTGGTACACGGCCATTTACATGACCGTGTACCTAACCGTGTCACACTATACAGCCATGTACACTCACACGACTTCTTACACTTCAACAGTTTGAACGGTACACGGCTACTTACACAGTCGTGTACCTGACCGTGTTCTTCAAATTTGCATTAAAAGGCATCAAATTATTCCTCAATTTCTCATTATATGGAAATTAGGTTACATGAATGGGGCGGTCCTTACAACCTACCCCCTTTACAAAATTTTCGTCCTAAAAAATTAGAACAAATCCGAGAAGTCTCTTCTCATATCTTTTTCCCATTCCCACATGGCTTCCTCTATATTATGGTTCTGCCATTATACTTTTACAAGAGGTATAACCTTATTTCTAAGTATTTTATCTTCTTTGGCTAAGATCTGCACGAGTTTCTCCTTATACGTCAGATCGGTGTGGACTTTGATGGGTTCTTGGCTCAGAATGTGGGAGTTGTTTGGCACGTACTTCTTCAGCATTGAGACATGGAAGACATTATGTACTGAAGCTAGTTCGGGAGGGAGTACTAGTGTGTAACCCACCTTTCCGACTCTCTCGATGATATCGAAGGGTCCTATATATCTAGGACTGAGCTTTCCTTCTTCTCAAAGCGTATCACCCCTTTCATGGGTGCCACCTTGAGAAAAATTGAGTCTCCTTCTTAAAACTCGAGGGGTCTGCAGTGTTTGTCTACGTAGCTCTTCTGGTGACTATGCACTGTCTCTAGCTTCTCTCTTATAAGCTTCATGTCTGCCATTGTGTCCTTAACGAAATCCGTGTTGGTAAGCTATTTTTCTTTAGTCTCGTACCAATGAACCGGAGACTGGCATTTTTTTCCATAGAGTGCCTCATACGATGCCATCCCGATTGAGGAATGGTAGTTGTTATTGTACAAGAACTCGATCAAAGGTAGCTTCTGGTCCTAGTTTCCCTTGAAGTCTAGGACACATGCTCTCAACATATCCTTCAACGTCTGAATGGTCCTTTCAAACTGACCATTAGTCTAAGGACGAAAAGCTTTACTTAACTTCAATTTGGTTCCCAATGAGGCTTGGAAACTCTACTAAAACCTAGAGGTGAAGCATCCATTGCAATCTGAGATGATAGATTTCGATACTTCGTGCAGTCTCACTATCTGAGCTACATACATTTCTGTTAGTCTTTTGACCTAGTAGCTCAGTTTTATAGCTAGAAATTGAGCTGATTTCATCAATCGGCCCCTAATTACCCAGATTGCTTCATTGTCGCTCGACGTCCTAGGCAATCCGACTATGAAATCTATTGTAATCTGCTCCCATTTCCACTTTAGTGGCTCGATTTTCTGTAGTTCTCCTGCCAACCGTTGATGTTCTACCTTAATCCTCTAACACGTGAGGCATCTTGCAACGAACTCGGCGATGTCGTTCTTCATTCCTGGCCACCAAAAAGTCTCCTTTAAGTCTTTGTACATCTTGTTTGCCCCTAGATGTACAGAATATGGTGTTTTGTGGGCTTTTGAAAGGATTCGCTTCCTGAGTTCCTCATTTTTCAGAACGCACACTCTATCTCTATAATAGAATGCACAGTCCTTAGAGACTTTGAACTCTAAACTTTGGTCCTCCATAGCTTCCTTTTTGAGCTTGTCCAGGGACGAATCTAGGTCCTATCCGGCATTGATTTCCTCTAGGAGCATCGATTGGATTGTCATTTCAGACAACCTCCCTATCAAAATCTTAATCTTACTGCTACGTAGCTCCTTTTGTAGTGCTTCTGACAGGGTACTTATGGCCATAAGTGACGAAGAGTGCTTTCTATTTAGCGCATCAGCCACTTTGTTAGCTTTTCCTAGATGGTATAGGATTTCATAGTCGTAATCCTTTATCAGTTCCAACCATCTCCGTTGCCTCATATTAAGCTTCTTCTATGTGAAAATGTACTTGAGGCTCTAGTGGTCCGTATAGATCTCATACTTGACACCATATAAGTAGTGCCTCCAAATCTTAAGCACAAAAACGATTGCTGCTAGCTTCAAGTCGTGTGTTGGGTAATTCTTCTCATGGTCCTTGAGTTACCGCGAAGCGTATGCGACCACTCTACCATTTTACATCAACACGGCTCTCAATCCAGTCTTAGATGCGTCACTGTAGATCACAAAATTTCCCTATCCAGCATCTGGTATGATCAGGATCGGAGCACTTGTGAGTCTGTGTTTCAACTCTTAGAAGCTCTTTTCACACTTATTCGTCCACTCATATTTCTTCTCCTTCTTGGTTAGCACTGTGAGTGGAGCGGCTAGCTTCAAAAAGCCTTCGACAAAGTGCCGATAATATCCTGCTAATTCTAGGAAACTACGGATCTCTGTCACGTTCCTTGGGTTTGGCCATACACTAACTGTCTCGACCTTTGATGGATCTACTAATACTCCCTCCTCAGAGACTACGTGGCCAAGAAAGTGAACTTTCTCCAGCTAAAATTCACACTTGAAGAAATTGGCATACAATTGATGATCCTTTAGTTTTCGTAAGACGGCCCTCAAATGCTCCTCATGCTCCTCCTTCGTCTTAGAATATATAAGTATGTCATCAATGAATATAATGACAAACTTATCTAAGAAGTCCTTGAATACTTGGTTCATTAGATCCATGAAGGCTGCGCGGGCGTTCGTCAGTCCGAATGACATAACGAGGAACTCGTAATGTCCATAACGCATTTGGAAAGTTGTCTTGGGTACATCCTCATCCTTGATTCATAATTGATGGTACCCGGAACATAGGTCAATCTTCGAGAAGACTGCAGCACCTCGGAGCTGAGCAAATAAATTGTCGATCTATGGCAACAGATACTTGTTCCTTATCGTGATCTTATTTAGCTCCTTATAGTCTATGCACATCCTTAGCATTCTGTCCTTCTTATTCACAAACAAAACAGGTGCTCCTTAAAGTGAACAGCTCTATCGGATGAAACCCTTGTCCATCAAGTCCTTCAGCTGAGCTTGGAGTTCTTTAACTCCGCAGGGGCCATTCAATACGGGGCCTTGGAGATGGGGGCTGATCCTGGTAGGAGCTTGATCTCGAATGATATTTTGCATTCTGGTGGAAGCCCTGGAAAATCCTCTGGAAATACTTCCATGAACTCTCTGACTACTGGCACGCTTTCCGACTCTAACTCTGCTTCTTGAATCTTGTCTACTATGTGCACTGATAAGCATTAGAATATATATATTTTAGCACAATATTTTGGCCATTATCGCTTTATTTAGGGATTTCTTATCGGACTTTGGCACTTAATCAGTTTATATTTTGTTTTCAGGTCCTAACTCAAGCAATGGGAGCATAAGGAGCTAATTTGGAGCGGTTTAAAGCCTTTTTGTACAAAGTATGGTGAACATGGTTAGATACACTACCGTGTAAGTGGTCGTGTACTGATTAGGTCCTCAAACATGTAAAAGGCCGTGTCTTTGGGAAGTTAGGTGTGTTAGACGATTCTGACTTAAACACGCCCGTGTTTCTGGAACACGCCCGTGTAAAATCACCATGAGACCGTGTCAAAGGCCATGTGCAGCACAGGAATCAGGACTTTTAGCTATAAAAAGGGCAGGATCAGTCATTTGAGAGGGAAGAGCACCGAGCTGCAAAAGAAAACCCAGAACAATAGAGAGGAGGCAAATTGGAGAGAAAATCATTCTCACAAGCAATAATCTATCAATTCGAAGTGGATTTCATTAAAGTAAAAAGGGATTTTTCATGGATTCATTTACTCTTTGTATTCATTTGAATTGTAGTACTGTTATTTCATTGATTATGAATTGATTTGTTTAATACCTAGATAGGATGAACCCTAGAATGAATATTGTGATTTGATATTTATTTATTTCAATTTATCTGCATATTTCATTGAGATTCAATTATGTGTTCCTCATTGTACTGAATTAATATTTACCGATATGTTGATTCATATTTGATATCATGTATTTGTGATTGAGAAATCCTATGTATGAATTGGTCTAGCATAGTTGATAGGAGTTACACGTAATTCTAGAGATAGAACAACGTAAATCTTTCGAATTAGGGTCAAACCTAACAAAGGAATTCTTTGTTTGATTAATGCAATTCTGGGGGTTTTAATTAGAAAGAGATTTCAATTAATCAACCTGGGATTAGTTGTTAATAATCTTGAGAAAGATATTAACATAACTTAGGTATTTCCACGGTCCAATAAAGTGCAGATATCTTGGTATTTTGATGGGTTAATCATAATAGACATTGTAGGGGGATTCATTATCTAGGTATTGCTTGGTTGAACTGATTTTTTCTTGAGTTAATTGCTATTTAGTGTTGATTTACATTGATGAGTTTTATCTTTATTTTATTTTTTGTTTAAGTTAACCTGTATCAACCGAAATTCAGAGGCTAGATAATAAGTAAAGAGTTAGTACTAGTAATCGATAGTCCCTGTGGGATCGATACTCGATATTTTTATCCACTATGCTATAGAAATCGATAGGTCCACTTGCCTAAAAGATCTATAGGGTAGGAGGTCGTTATCAAGTTTTTGGCGTCGTCATGGGGGAACTACGATATTAGGAATGCTTAATCCTTATTAATTTATCCATTTGTTTTATTTTAATTTTCTATTTTATTTTATTTTATATTTTCTCTTTTGTGTTGTTATTTCAGGCACTTGGATTAGTTTATGACCTAAAACAATCCATTCAAATTTTTTAAAGAAGATCCTGAAATTGAAAGAACAACTCTTCGAAGTCTAAGAGCCAAGCGTAGACAAAGAGAAGAAGAGTTAGCTCAACTCCAAGTCATAGCCGAACCTGAGCAGCAAAGGACAATGTCCAATTCTGCAAGACCATCATTGATGGGGACAGAATCAAGTATTATCCGACCAGCTATGGTAGCCAACAATTTTGAGATTAAACCCAATATTATTCAAATGATATAGCAATATGTATAATTTGATGGGCTCTAGGACGAGGATCCTAATGCACATATAGCAAACTTCCTGGAGATTTGCGATACTTTCAAGATTAATGAAGTAATAAGACTGAGGCTATTCCTGTTTTTTTTAAGGAATTGGGCAAAGCAGTGATTAAACTCTCTGTCGGGAGATTCTATCACTACATGGGACCAAATGGCAGAGAAGTTTATGTTGAAATACTTCCCACCTGCAAAGATGGCCAAATTGAGGAATGATATCTTTTCTTATGCCCAGATTGATTCTGAGATGCTCTATGAGACATGGGAGAGATTTAAAGATCTATTGAGAAAATGTCCGCATCACGGGTTACCAACATGGATGCAAGTGTAGAATTTCTACAATGGGTTGAATCCGGCAAGCAGGCAGATGATTGATGTAGCATCTGGTGGTACATTGAACAACAAAACACCAGAGGCAACCTAAGAGTTGATAGAGGACATGGCGATGAACAATTATCAGTGGCATTCAAATCGAACAAAGCCTAGCAAACCAGCAGGAGTTTATGAGATTGATGCAGTCTCAGCCCTGGTTAGGCAAGTTGAAAACTTGAGTAAAAAAATTGATGGATTATCTTTGGGCCATCAACCAGCTCAAGTCTTGTAATGTGAGATGTGTGGGGAAGGACATGTAACTGATGAGTGTCAAAGTTTACAAGCCATGCCTAAATAGACGCCGGAGTATGTTGACTATGTGGGTAATGCAACATGACCCCAAAAAAATCCCTATAGCAACACCTACAACCCAGGTTGGAAGAACCACCCAAATTTTTCTTGGGGAAATCAAGGGCAGCAGAGAAATAACCCTCCTCTAGGTTTTCAACAACAACACCCGCCACAAGAGAAGAAGCCCAGTTTTGAGGAATTAATGTTTAAATTCATTTAGACATCTGAAGCACGATTCCAAGCTACTGAAACATCATTGAGGAATCAAGAGGCTTTTATTCACAATCTTGAGAACCAGATTGGTCAGCTTGCAAAGGTCGTTTCAGAAAGACAACAAGGGAGCTTGCCTAAAGAGCATGTCAAGGCAATTACCTTGAGGAGTGGTAAGGAGTTACAAGCTGAGAAAGTGACACAAGGTGAAGAGGAGAGGAAGAAGCGATCTGAGGATAAAGAAAAGGGGAATTATCATTCTAAACTGGTGCAGGATTTTCAACCCACTATCCCATATCCAGCTAAACTGAAGAAGGACAAAATGGATGAGCAATTCGGTAAGTTCCTTGAACTATTTAAGCAACTCCATATCAACTTACCTTTCATTGAAGCTCTTTCCCAGATGCCAAATTTTGCAAAATTTTTGAAGGAATTGCTTTCCAAAAAGAGAAAGATGGAGGAGCTATCGACGGTAACATTAAACGAAGAATGTTCAGCCATCTTGCAAAACAAACTACCCAGGAAATTAAAGGATCCAGGGAGTTTTACTATCCCTTGTATTATTGGTAGTTTGTCAGTTGATAAGGTATTAGCAGATTTGGGTGCTAGTATTAATTTGATGCCTTACAAGTTATTCAAGAAACTGGGGTTGGGAGAACCTAAACTAACTAGGATGAGTATACAATTAGCCGATAGGTCAGTTAAATACCCTAAAGGCATTATTGAGGATGTGTTAGTTAAGATAGATAAGTTCATCTTTCCTGTGAATTTTGTTATTCTTGACATGGGTGAAGACATTGAGGTACCTATAATCCTAGGTCGACCCTTTTTAGCTACCGCCAGATCCATTATAGATGTAAGTGACGGTAAGTTAATCCTTAGGTTGGGGATGAAGAGGTAACTTTTAAAATACCTAATGCCATGAGACATTCCATTGAGCAGGATGACACTTGTTACTTTCTTGATTCAACTGACATTGTCGTTTCTGATTTGTTGCAGGGATTATGCCATGATGACCCCCTAGAGCTATGCCTTGTGAAAGGGGAGGAAAAGAATGACAATGACCCTTACATCAAGGAACAAGTAGCTCATTTGGAAGCCAGTGAACCCATGGTACGGAAGAAAGAATTCGAGGAGATTGAACAAGAGAGAGACAAGCGATTGAAACCATCCATCGAGGATCTGCTGGTTCTAGAATTGAAGGCATTACCGGATCACCTTGAATATGCCTTTTTGGAAGAGAATTCAAAGCTACCGGTCATAATTGCCTCGGGATTGACGGCTGTCTAGAAAGAAAAGTTGTTGATAGCACTGAAAAAGCATAAAAGGGCCATCGCTTGGAAAATTTCTGACATTCAGGGAATTAGCCCTTCATTTTGCACCCACAAAATCCTAATAGAGGGTGATTCAAGTCATCGGTGCAACCCCAGAGGCAGCTTAATCCTAAAATGAAGGAAGTGGTCAAAGCAGAAGTGATTAAGCTTCTCGATGCAAGTATGATTTATCCAATTTTTGACAGTGCTTGGGTGAGTCCTATACAGGTAGTTCCAAAGAAAGGCGGAATGACGATGGTGCCTAATGAGAAGAATGAGTTGATTCCCATGAAAACCATCATTGGGTAGAGAGTGTGCATCGACTATAGAAAGCTCAATGATGTAACACAGAAAGATCACTTCCCGTTACCTTTGGTGGACCAAATTCTAGAGAGATTGGTAGGGCACATGTACTATTGCTTCTTAGATGGTCTATCTGGTTACTTGCAGATTCCCATAGCACTGAAGGACCAAGAGAAGACAACCTTCACATGTCCTTATGGTACATTTGCATATAGGCGAATGCCTTTTGGATTGTGTAATGTACCTGCCACTTTTCAAAGGTGTATGATGGCCATCTTTGATGACTTGATAGAAGATGTCATGGAGGTTTTTATGGATGATTTTTTTGTTTTTGGAGACTCCTTTAATTCATGCCTCCATAACCTTGAAAGAGTGCTTAAAATATATGAGGAAACTAATGTGGTGTTGAATTGGGAAAAGTGCCATTTTATGGTACAAGAGGGCATAGTCTTAGGCCATAAAATCTCACATAGGGGAATAGAGGTAGATAGAGCAAAAATTGAGACAATTGAAAAACTACCGTCCCTTGCTGTAGTTAAGGCTGTAAGGAGTTTTCTAGGGCATGCAGGTTTTTATTGGAGATTTATCAAAGATTTCTCTAGGATTGCTAGACCCTTAACCCAACTATTGAAGAATGATGTGCCATTCATTTTCACTCAAGAGTGTTTAGAAGCATTTAATACTCTTAAGGAGAAATTAAGTAATGCCCCGATTATGGTTACACTCGATTGGAATCTTCCTTTTGAGCTAATGTGTGATGCCAGTGATTTTCCAGTGGGTATAGTACTTGGACAGCGGAGGGACAAGCATTTTCAGCCCATCTACTATGCTAGCAAGACCTTGACAGATGCTCAAGAGAATTACACAACCACAGAGAAAGAATTGCTAGCTGTCATATTTGCTTTTGATAAATTTAGATCATATCTAATTTTATCTAAAGTCATTGTTTATACTGATCATTCTGCATTGCACTATTTATTAAAAAAGTCAGATGCTAAACCTAGATTGATCAGGTGGATTCTGTTGTTACAGGAATTTGACTTGGAAATAAGAGACAAGAAGGAATCTAAAAACCTAGCAGCAAACCACCTTTCACGCTTGGAAAACCCAAACTTAGAGAAGCTGGTAGAAGATGATATAGACGATGCATTCCCTGAAGAACGTCTATACAATCTTAGAGAGGTAAGTGAAACTAAAGTCCCCTGGTTTGCTAATTTTGCTAATTACTTAGTTGCTAACATTCTTCCTAAGAGACTTTCTCATCAGCAAAAGAAGAAATTATTTTCTGATTTGAAAAATTACTTCTGGGAGGACCCTTACCTGTTTAAGATTTATGCAGACCAAGTCATTAGGTGATGTGTTTCACAATTGGAAGGATGGAAGATTCTGTAGCACTGCCATGCCGAGCTAACACGAGGACATCACCATGCAAATAGGACAGCCCAGAAGGTGCTTGAGTCAGGTTTTTATTGGCCCACTCTGTTTAAAGATGCCCAAAGGTATGTGGCGTTGTGCGGTAATTGTCAGCGAGCTGGTAACATCTCCCGTCAGGATGAAATACCTCAAAACTTCATCCTTGTTTGTGAAATTTTTTATGTGTAGGGTATTGATTTTATGGGGCCGTTCCCAATTTGGTTTGGGAACAATACATCCTAATTGCAGTAGACTATGTGACTAAGTGGATGGAAGCTCAAGCCTTAAAAACTGATGATGATAGAGTGGTGATGAAGTTCCTTAAGAAGCTATTTTCATGATTTGGCACACCTAGAGCAATCATTAGTGATAGGGGTACACACTTTCGTAACGCCCAGTTTGACAAAGTCCTGAAAAAATATGGTGTTACACATAGAACTACAACCCCTTACCATCCGTAGACTAGTGGCCAAGTTGAAGTCTCCAATAGGGAACTGAAATGAATCCTAGAGAAAACTATAGAGCACCACATAAGGGATTGGTCTATCAAGCTAGATGATGCTCTTTGGGCTTATAGGACAGCATACAAAATGCCGATATGTACTACACCGTATGGGTTAGTATACGGAAAAGCATGCCACCTACCTGTTGAACTTGAGCACCAAGCATATTGGGCCATTAAGTTCCTCAATTTTAACCTGAGCATTGCGGGAGAAAAGTGGAAACTGCAAATGAATGAGTTAGAAGAATGGCGCTTGCTAGCCTATGAAAACTTGAAGCTATACAAGGAGCGGACCAAGTTATATCATGATAAGAGAATCAAACAGGTCAAGGAGTTCAGAGAAGGAGATCAAGTGCTATTGTACAACTCTCAGCTCAAATTATTCCTAGGAAAGCTCAAGTCTAGATGGTCAGGGCCCTTCACAGTTAAACAGGTTTTCCCATATGGCACCATCGAGGTAACGCATCCTGAGAAGGGCACATTCAAGGTGAATGGTCATCGGCTGAAGTTATTTCATGGAGGAGAGTTTGATAACTCTCAAAGGGAGGAATTCAACCTATATACCGAATAATGAATGGGAGTGCATTCATCAAGCTAAGGACGTAAAACAAGTACTTCTTGGGAGGCAACCCAAGCATTTCCTTTCTTTGTTACTTTGATTTTTTTTAGTTTTCTTTTTTAAAAAAAAAAGAAAAAAAATATATATATATGAGTGGTAAATTTGCTTATTTCTGGTTCTGTATGTCAGGCTGAATCCAAGGAAATTTGAGTTTAAATACTTGGCTGTTTACTGAATTTCTGAACAAGAGATGAACAGAATTCCAGAGGAGTACACACCCTGAAACATGCCCGTGTTAATGAGCATGTCTCTTACCATTTGCGTCAACATTCATCCGACACGACCATGTTCACTGGAGGGAACAAAGGAGAAAAAAAATTACTGAGGGATACACAGTCAGTAACACGCCCGTGTAAAGGAACATGCCCATGTCCACGACCGTGTTCGGGCCCATGTTAAAAAAAAAAAAAAATCTTTTCCTTGCTTTTCTTTTATTTTCTTTGTGAGTTTATTCTATATTTTATTTCACAATTCTTTTTTATTGTCTTAGTTATAGATATTAAAAAAAATGCTCCATTAAAGTTCGAGATATGTGAAGCTGAATGGGAGTACTACAGTCTTGGGAATCTGACGTGAAAAGACCTTATTTGCTAGTTTATAAGAAAACTAGATGGGAAGCATATCCTCGACACAAAGATGTCATTTAAGTCATTACTGAATGTAAAATCAGAGGAAGATATGAGTCATAATCAAAACTACTGTATAAAATCTTGATTTCTTCTTTTTGTAGATTTTCTTTTTTGTTTCACCGTTCCCATTTTTAACTTTTTATTGCATCGAGTGTTTATTGTTGACTTTTTGTTTTTGCATCGAGTGTCTATTTTTGTCTTTGCCTTTTGTTTTTCTGATGAAAACTGATCTCTCCTCTGATACATGTAACTCAGCATCCCACTTTTTCATCTTATAAATGCACATGCATTCTCACATTGTCATCACACACATCTTCATTGATAAGGTTAAAAGCAAGTGAGTTAAGATGGAAGGTCTTTCAATTCGTAAGTTTAAAACTATCTGTGTTTTCGGTGGATCTAGTTTAGGAAAAGATAAAGAGTTTTTGAAAGCAGCAAACAACTTTGGTAGGGTGTTAGCTGCTAGACAAATTAATCTAGTGTATAGAGGAGGAAGTCTTGGGTTAATGGGTTGTATGTCATCCAGTGTATTTGTGGGGGGTAGCAAAATCTTAGGTATCATTCCTAGTGCTTTAGCTGATAAAAAAATCACCGGTTACACTCTAGGTAATAAGTTAAAGGTATCATCCATGCATGAGAGAATGAGTAACATGATGTGTAATACAGATACCTTTATCGCTTTACCTGGTGGTTTAGGAACCCTGGAAGAAATTTTCAACACTGCCTCTTGGGCTCAACTTAATCTTTATCAAAAGCCATTAGGATTGTTAAATGTTAATGGTTTTTATGATGATTTGTTGTCTTTTCTTGATTATGCTGTGGAACAAGAATTCATTACACCAGCATCTCAAAAAATCTTAATCTCCGCTCCAATAGCTAATCAGTTGATTGACAAATTATAGATTTTTGTGCCTGAACCTGACCCGTTAATGTCACAGATAGTTTGGTCAACTAAGGACAACAAAAGCAATAAGAAGCGGGGATTGGATCTGACGCTCTGGCTGTGACATTCCTTAACTCTTTAATTTTATTATTTTCTGTTTTATTTTCCACTTGTGAGTTTTTACTTTCAATAACATTCACTCTGTACTTATCTACATTAGTTATTAGGGACAGTGTCTCAAATAGGTTGTGGGAAGAGAATAGCTTAATTTGTTTTGAATTTAGTTCGGTTTGTTGCGTTTTTTTTATTATTATTATTATTTTGGTAAAATTATTAGTTTCGTTATTTATAAGATGGTTAAGTAAAGATTTACTTTTAGTACTCTTGATGCACATCTTATAATAATGATTGTTGTTTGGGATTCAAAAAAAATTAAAATAAAAAAATAAAAAAAATAATAAAAAACAAAAATAAAAAAATAATAAATAAAAATAAAAAAATGTAAAAAAAAGGGTGTTGAATTGAATTATTCCTGAGTGGTACACGCCCTCTAACAGGCCTATGTTAATAAGCGTGTATGGGGTTGTGTGTAGAACGTTTGGCAGGTACACGGCCATGTTCACAAAAGGAAACTAAGGAGTCAAATTTCCAAAGGAGTACACAGGTTCAAACACGGCCGTGTTGACGGCCGTATAATAACTCACATTTGGACATGCCCGTGTCTGTGTCGTGTTTATGCTTGTGTTCAGAGAGGGGGATTTTTAAACAAATTCAACCCGAGAGGTACACGGTCTCCAACACGCCCGTGTTAGAGATCGTGTTTTGTAAAAATAAACAACACGTCTGTCCACATAGCCAGGTAACTCAACCGTGTTCTTTTATCCTAAGAGTATGTGTCGAACATGGCCCGATACACGGCCATGTACGTGGCCGTGTTAACACCAGTATTAAAAGATTGGCTGGAAACATAGCCGTTTCAATTTTCACACGCTCTCCTTTACCGAAAACTCAGAGATTCGATGGAAATCGCGCCATTCTATACCCAATCGGCCGGGTAATCTTAATTTCACTCAATCAATTCATAAACACTCCTTAGAATCTAGGATTTTTCAGAAATTTTTGGGCATTTTGGGCAGATTTTCTTCTCCCTTCCCTCTTAGCTCACGAAAATCAAGGTATGTGGTTTTTCCTCCATTTTTCTCTTGTTAATTCATGGGCATTTGTACTAAAGGTGATTTTCGATTCTAGGTGAGTCCTGATAGATAGGTTTTCGCTGATACACGTGAACACATCGTTTGTAATCCATTGATCTGTCACTTTTCACCATAAATGTGATTTAAACCGTGTACTTTTCCCCATTTTGCTATGAAAATTCACATTTGGCTATGCTAGGCTATGCTTGATGATTTGTTGCTAGTCTAATGATTTCATTCCAAAAAAAAAATAAACACGTGTTTATCTCTTTGTTTTGTTTTCAATTGTTCAGATGGATTAACTTGTTTTGATTGCTATGTTTGTTCTTTTATCTCACTGTTTTACTCTAATTGCTCCCATTCCAAACCATGTTTCTTGTGTAAAGCTAGTGCTAGGGTTTTAGGGTGTAAAAACAGAATTTCTCAAGTTACCTGCATTTGAACAATCTTTAAAGATATTTTTTCTTTCTGTTGCAGGAACCCTACTATCATTATGATGAGACGTACAGAGGAACTTCAGCAGAGACAGAAAGAGGTCCCAAGGAAAAGGCATAGGGGAGAGAGTTGCTCCCAAGCACAGCCTCTTGAGCAATCTGCTGCACACCCGCTGCTACAATTCACGGCTCCTACGTTCATTTTGAGATTTGAGAGGCTGACGGAAAAGCCATTCGAGTAGAGCTAGTACATAGATTGGTCAGTATTGTAGTAGTTGGGACTGGATCAATAAGTAAGGGAGCTGGTCACATTTGGGGGCTGAGATTGATTCTTTGAAATTAAGGAACCTACATATAAAGAGTTAACCGTACGGTTCCTTACCACATTCTCCCTCAATAAGAAATCATTGGGTTGGTCCACACCCATTATGGAATTCCAAATTGGCAACCACAGATTTCAGAAGAGCTATACGCAGTTCTCCATTGACTGTGGGTTCTACACTGAGGAGTTCACCAATACTGATGCCTATCGAGAATTACAGGTAGATTGGCCTGCTCACTTCAATGACCAACAATATTAGAGATCCATCAGCAGGGAGAATGAGCATGCACCGACAAGATCTAAAGCCTCCCGTCTTAATCACCTTGAGCTACGATATGTGCACAAACTGCTAGTGCACACTTTTAGTGGACGGAGAGATAGCACCGGTGTGGTCTCTTGACAGGATCTCTTCTACATTTACAGTATGAGGGAGAAAGTGGCAATTCATCTGGGGCATGCACAGGCATGGTACTTAGACAGCTAGGCCAGCAGGCCAAGAGCAGGAGCAGTGTGTTGTGGTCCATACATCACGAGATTGGCCCTCAACTTGGGGTTGTTCAATTAGTTACCCTGCCTGACTATCGCATGCCACATGGTGCCGATCGATATGGATACGTTGCGATCCAAACGACGAGGGCTAAGTGGCCGAACGTATACTCTGATTAGTGCTCCACCATAGGCAGCTGAACTCGGTGGTGAGAGGGATCACTCTCATATTCCACCACCATAGGAACAACAACCGGATATCCCTTCACACTCCCCAGTCTGCCCAGATGCTTAGGCAGAATCATCCCATCGCCACTCCAGGCCATCTGTTGCAAACATCGGAAGACTCTACAGCCAAATGTTACCCATACTAAAGAGAACTGTTGTTACTCAGCGCGACCAATCTATTCAATTAAGGCGATTAGAGCAACAGTATGAGAACATGGACACACAGGTAGCATGTGTAGGAAATAAATCGGTAAAAACGTATCAGAGTGGTGCAGCGGAACAATAAAAATTTTTCTAGATTGTTAACTATCTCATGATGCCATATATAATAAACCAACAACAATTTAAACTCATACCTCAAAGGACACCAATCTGCATGAGGAGAATGATCGGAGGGCTTCAACCAACTAGCCTTCTCTACTATTCTCCAATTCCCAAATGGCTAAGTGTGTGGGCACTCTGAACCTTGATCGGCATGCTAGCACTACTAGTTTCTTCCGACCACCCAGATCTCTAAAGAACTTATTGTCACGGTGAGTTGTGCAACAATAAGCCTGCTCACCTGAGAGTCTGTGGTCTAAGAGAACTAGAGTGGCAGGACCTCTATTTATAGACTTACATGAGGTGATCCTCTGAATTCAAATTAGATTAAGAGCAGATTTTCTCCGTTATCCACACATAAAAATCTGAAAAATCTAGGGCCAATAACTACCAAAAGATTTCGGCCACTTTAAGGATTTTTCTTTCAAAATTCAAACAGGATTTTAACTTGAATTTTATCTCCCCATTTATCCACAAAATCTGAATTTCCCTAAGGCCATAAACTTGTCCAGATTCGTTTATTAAAGTGTGAGGAGAATCAAAATTCAAATAAGATTTTCTAGCTTGAATTTTATCTCATCCTTGTCCATAAATAACTGAAAATCTCCCTTGAGATTCACTCAAAATTTTCGGCCACTTCCAGGGAGGAGAGAATCCAAATTCAAGTAAGATTGAAACTTGAATTTTTCCCTGCAATCTTATCCATAAAATCTGAAATTACCTTGGGAGATTTTTCCCTGACAAATTTGGTTTTCCTTGGTAGATTTGGGATTCAAAATTCAAGTAGGATTCAAACAAGATTTTCCTCTCCTTTATCTATATCAATTTCAAATTTCTCCATGTGGATTATCCACAAAAAATTCGAATCCTACATGGACTGTGATTCAGAATTTGAATTTCAAATTTCAAAGTTTAAATTTCAAAATTCAAACTACAAATTCAAAATTCAAAGTTTAAATTTCAAAATTCAAACTACAAATTCAAAATTCAATTTAAATTTCAAATTCAAATTTGAAATTCGAATTTCAAATTTAAAATTCAAATTCAAATTCAAATTTCAAATTCAAATTTCAAATTTAAATTTCAAATTCAATCAAATTTCAAAAATCAAATTTCAAATTTCAAACTCCACAAAAGGTTGTTTTTCAAATTTTATTCTCATGGTTAATTTTCTACAACTCTAATCCAATCTCAAATAAAAACATAGCAACTTTATTTGGAGTTCATGTAATTGTGTACTCTATTATCCAAAACAAAATCTGAATTAAACCGGAGAGAATCTTGTCCACCATCCTAATCCTATGTCAACACCATCCATGCATAATCAACTAGCCAATAAGCATACACAAATCAATTTGCCAATCGTTAAGGAATTATGTGGAGCTAGTAGAGGGACCAATTGGACATATATAATCAGGCTCCCATGAATCCATATGATCATCATTCTGTACCGAACAACTCAATCATATGATCACTAATTTCAGAGTCGCACCACTATAAACCTGAAACTGAACTCCTAATTATATACCATATTACGTAAGCCTGTGATGAGCTACTGTTCAATGACCTTGTCATATGTGCAAAACCCTTATATGATATCTATGATCAGCCTTAGGTCAAAGTCCATTCAATTCTACTTATCAGGATATCTTAAAGTTTCATTATACTACCGAATAAGAAAATGATTATTCACCATATATGAATAAGAAGTCATCTGCCCAGCAGACGATCCAAGGCCTTGTCCATTTTCACATCCAGTATAATGCCTTTAAGAGGATACTATTAACTCCTTAGAGCTATGATTCTGATATTTGTAAACAAACCCTTCATAGTATACAAGTCATGCACCCAACGAACCGGTCTATAAGCTTACTACCTCTGAGATGCTTTAGCCATTAGAACATCAAAGTACACAAGAAATATACATGAAGTAGTTCATTCACTCAGGATTAAAGTTACTACATAATGAACGTCAAAAGCAGATTGATCCACTTATAGCGGACTATATAGATCGGCAATGTTATCCATGGACGTGATCTTACATACATCTACTTGTCCTATCTCCTCGTGCCCTCTAATAATTTGATACCTCTGATCTATGTGCTTGGTCCTCTTGTGGTGCCGAGATTCTCTTGTGTTATCACAGTAAAGTGTGATAGGCTTGTCAACACCCAGAATGACCTCAAGATCTCTAAAGAACTTACGGAGCCAAACCACTTCTTTAGATGCCTCAGCCGCAACCACATACTCAGCCTCCGTTGTAGAGTCAGCTGTGCAACCCTGCTTCACGCTCCTCCACACAGTGGCGCCTCCTCCAAGCAAGAACACTGATCCTGATGTCGATTTCCTCGAATTCTTACAAGTCTAGAAGTCTGAGTCCATGTATCCTACGGGTGTTAGGTCCCCTCCAGAATACACCAGCATATAATCTCTCGTTCTCTTAAGAAACTTGAGTATATGCTTTACTACTTGCTAGTGCTTGGTTCCAAGATTCGCTTGATATCGACTCACCATACCTGCTGCAAAATATATGTCTGGGTATGTGCAAAGCATAGCACACAAAAGGCTACCCACAGTGGATGCATAAGGGACCTTACTCATACACTCTTTTTCTTCCGATATCTTGGGACAGTCAGCCAATGAAAGAGTTAGACCAGCAATGGTAGGTTGTAAACCTTTCTTTGCCTCTTGCATTGCATATTTGTCAATTATTTTATCTATGTATGAAGCCTGGGATAATGCTATCATTTTGTTCTTTCGATCTCTAAAGAGACGAATGCCTAGAACATAATTAGCTTTACCCAAGTCCTTCATGTCAAACTTTGGTGCAGCCAAAGCTTGACCAATGATAAGTTCCCTACATCATTCCTAATGAGCAGTATATCATCGACATAGAGTACTAGAAAGACCACTTTACCATCCTTAATACGTTTATAAACACAGAGTTCATCAACGTTCTGCTCAAAACCAAATGTCTTGATTGCTTGATCAAATCTTTGGTTTCCTGAGTGGGATGCTTGCTTTAATCCATAAATGGATCTAAGCAACTTGCAGACTTTTCTTTCTTGGCCTTTTGTCACGAACCCTTCGGGCTGTATCATGTAGATACATTCCTCAAGATGGCCATTCAAAAATGTCGTCTTGATGTCCATTTGCCAGATCTCATAATCGAGAGCCGCAGCAACGGACAGAAGAATACGGATAGACTTCAGCATAGCAACAGGCGAAAAGGTTTCACCGTAATCGATTTCAACCTTTTGCATGTACCTCTTTGCAACCAGTCTAGCTTTGAAAGTTTCTACTCTCCCTTCTGCATCATTCTTTCTTTTGTAGACCCACTTGCATCCAATGGGTTTTATCTCATCCAGTAGATCTACAAGTTCCCAAACAGAGTTGGATTTCATAAAATCCATCACATTGTTCATAGCCTGTTTCTAAGATTTAGAATCAACATCATTTATAGCTTCATCATAAGTGACCAGATCATCCTTATGCTCATGAGCCTCGGCTTGGTATACCTCAACATCATACATGAAGAAATTAGGCTTCTTCAAAACCTTCCCACTATGACGAGGCACCCTAAATTGTTGATCGTCTGTAGGTCTTTCACCAGAACTCGGACTCCCGTCCAAGACCGAAACTTGTGGAGCGGTTCTTTCACCTGATAACTCCTCTAGCACCATATTGCTTCGAGGCTTAAAGTAATTCATGTGACTTTCCTCCAAGAATGTCGCATGGGTTGAAAGAATGAAATTTTGTTCCTTCGGGTTATAGAACAGACCTCCCTTAGTTCCCTTAGGATACCCTACAAACATGCACAATTCTGATCTTGGTTCCAACTTCTTCACATCCCCATCCAGTACATGTGCCGGGCAGCCCCATATTCTCATATGTCCAAGGGAGGGCTTCCTGCTATGCCATAATTCATACAGAGTTTTGGGAATTGACTTACTTGGAACCTGGTTCAGAATATAGCACACCGTTTGTAATGTATAACCCCAAAATGATAACGGTAGTGTTGAATAACTCATCATGGACCGTACCATATCCAATAAGGTCCTATTTCTCCTTTCGGCTACACCATTCTGTTGTGGAGTACCAGGTGCAGTCAATTGGGATATCATCCCATTCTCTACAAGATGTCCTAGAAATTCATCGGAGAGGTATTTGCCACCTCGATCAGATCGAAGTGTCTTTATGGATTTACCCAATTGCTTTTCCACTTCCGCACGATACTCTTTGAACTTATCAAAGGTTTCGCTCTTGCGGTGCATCAGGTACACATATCCATATCTTGAGTAATCGTCTATAAAAGAGACATAATACTCGAACCCTCCTCATGCTACGACGTTCATGGGGCCACATACGTTGGTGTGCAAAATTTCTAATAGTTCTTGAGCCCTAGTACCTTTAGCTCCAAAAGACCTCTTAGTCATCTTACCCTCAAGACAAGACTCACATTGAGGAAGACGTACCTCCTCCAGAGATTCTAGAGGACTGTCCTTCACCAATCTTTGAATCCTATACTAATTAATATGACCAAGTCTTAAATGTTAGGAAATGCCCTAAGTATTAGAAACATTTTGATGTATTCATTTTGAACTGGATAATAAAATTATACTTAGAGGTTATTCATTACATTGCTATCTGTCCTCGTCTTATTTACATGTTAAAGTAAATGTAAGCAAATATGGCTCACTGACTGCTTGTGTTAAAACTGTTAGAATGTTGCATGCAATGGTCTTTTGTATGCGAGAAGACAATGTTCTAAAGTTAGCAGTCTAAACTATGGTCTGTAGTCTATGGGGTTAGACCGAGCATCTAACTCATGATAAGACTATTATGTTGTCTAAAGCCTTGGAGGGGACGGTCTGTCTTGACTGTCTGGAGCTGGACTCCCAAGTAGAGACATGGATATGTTGCTTGGTGGTGACATATTAGACCGGGACTAAAGTGTGATTGATCTACGTAGTCCGCTATGAGTGGATCAATCTGCTTTTGACGTTCATTGTGCAATAACCTTAATCCTGAGTAAATGAACTACTTCATGTATATGACTTGTGTACTTTGATGTTCCAATGGCTAAAGCGTCTCAGAGGGTAGTAAGCTTATAGACCGGTTCGTTGGGTGCATGACTTGTAAACGATGAAGGGTTTGTTTGCAGATATCAGAATCATAGCTCTGAGGAGTTAAAGGTATCCTCTTAAAGGCATTATACTGAATGTGAAAATGGACAAGGCCTTGGGTCGTCTGCCGGGCGGATGACTTCTTATTCACATATGGTGAATAATCATTTTCTTGATTCGGTAGTATAATGGAACTTTAAGATAGCCTGATCAGTAGGATTAAACGGACTTTGACCTAAGGCTGATCATGGATATCATATGAGGGTTTTGCATATATGACAAGGTCATTGGATGCTAGCTCATCATAGGCTTACGTAATACGGTATATAATTGGGAGTTCAGTTTCAGGTTTATAGTGGTGTGACTCTGAAATTAGTGATCATATGATTGAGTTGTTCGGTACAGAATGATGATCATATGGAATCACGGGAGCTCGATTATATATGTCCAATCAGTCCCTCTACTAGCTCCACATAATTCCTTAACGTTTGGCAAATTGATTTGTGTATGCTATTGGCTAGTTTATTGTGCATGGATGGTGATGACACAGGATTAGGATGGTAGACAAGATTCTCTCCGGTTGGATTCAGATTTTGTTTTGGATAATAGAGTACACAATTATTCGAACTCCAAATAAAGTTGCCATGATTTTATTTGAGATTGGATTGGAGTTGTAGAAAATTATCCATGAGAACAAGAATATGAAACACAACCGTTTTGTGGAATTTGAAATTTGAATTTTGAAATTTGAAATTTGAATTTTGAAATTTGAATTTTGAATTTTGAATTTTGAATTTGAAATTTGAATTTGAAATTTGAATTTGAAATTCAAATTTGAAATTTGAATTTGAAATTTAAATTTGAAATTTGAAATTTGAAATTTGAAATTTGAAATTTGAATTTGAAATTTGAATTTGAAATTTGAAATTCAAATTTTGAATCACAGTCTAAGTAGGATTCAAATTTGTTGTGGAAAATCCACAAGGTTTGAAATTCGAATTTGAGTTGGATTTGGAGAGGATAATCTTGTTAGAATCCTACTTGAATTTTGAATCCAAATCCCAACAAAAGTGGGTGAATTTTTGGAGGATAATCCTCGATGGAAAATTCGGTTTTTTGTGGATAAGATTCAAGGGAAAATTCAAGTTTCAATCCTAGTTGAATTTGGATTCTCTCCTTCCCTAAAAGTGGCCGAAATTTTGGAGCCTTAATCCTAGGAAATTCGGTTATTTTTGGATAAGGTTGAGATGAGATTTAGCTTGAAAAATCCTAGTGGAATTTTGATTCTTCCTTATCCTAAAAGTGGCCAAAAATTTGGAGAAGATTTTCTCCTAAAGATTTTGGATTTTTTGGTTGAAAAAGGGAGATAAAATTCTAGTTAAAATCTTGTTTAGATTTGGATTGGATTTATCCTAGGAAAACCGAATTTAATTGTGGAGATTCTCCCTTGGAAAATTCGGATTTTTTGGTTTGGATAAGGGAGAAAATCTTTTCCTAGTCCAATTCGAATTCAGAGAATCACCTCATGCAGGTCTATAAATAGAGGTCCTGCCACTCCAGTTCTCTCAGACCACAGACTCTCAGGTGAGCAGGCTTATTGTTGCACAGCTCATCGTGACAATAAAGTTCTTTAGAGATCTGGGTGGTCGGAAGAAGACTAGCAGTGCTAGCATACCGATCGAGGTTCAGAGTGCCCACACACTCAGCCATTCGGGAATTGGAGAATAGTAGAGAAGGCTAGTTGGTTGAAGCCTCCGGTCACTCTCCTCCTGTTCATTGGCGTCCTTGAGGTATGAGTTTTAATTGTTGTTGATTTATTGTATATGGCATCATGAGATATTTAACGATCTAAAAATTTTTATTGTTCCTCTGCGCCACTCTGATACGTTTTTACCGGTTTATTTTCCTACAATTGGTATCAGAGCCATCTCATGACTATGCCATGTACATAAATTAGACAATTACTTAGTCTTTTTATTTATGTATGGATTTGATATTTAGAGAGTGGCATTCTAGGGTTCCTTTATGTTGTTATCATGTATTATGTATAAAGTATGTGGTTATTTTAATTTTTTGAATTATTATAAGCATGCTTGTTTATGCCGGTCATGGTTCCTTAGAATTTAGAAAAATTGTATCTAGGAATTTTTTTATGTAACCATGGGAGCAGTTTAATAACACTGTAATTTTCCCATGGATTTTAATTCTTGTCTCTTAGAATTTTTATGGTTAGAATTTTTGTACACCGGAAACGGTTTAGGAATTTTTTATGTAATTATTCTTGGAGGAGATTGAAGATTGAAGACCGTAATTTATTTTTCCCAAAAAGTTAAATTTAATTTAAAGATTGAAATTTTGATTGTGTGGAAAATTTCAATTTAATTGGGATTCAAATTAATTTTTGGAGATCCTAATAGGTAAATTGGAATATGGCATGAAAATCGAGACACGACCCCTCGGGATAGGCCGACAAACCTTGGTGGGGCTGCAGCCCCTGCCCTCGGGCAGGATGGGGCTGCGGCAGCCCCTGTGCAGGCCCACACCACCCACGGCCGCAGGCTCTGCCTGCAGCCAGGGGTGGCCGTGGCCTGCCCAAGGCTGGCCGCAGCCTAGGCGTGCAGCCTGCCGGCTGCTGCGCCCAGTCTGGGCGTGCAGCCTGGCGCTGCAGGCTTGGCCTGCAGCCCGGCAGGGCTGCACATGGGGCGGCCGTGGGCTGCCAGCCCCTCCGGGGTTGGTGGCTGCCCACGGCGGCCGCCGCCCACGGGGGCGGTGGTCCGACGGTCCGAAAAACAGAAAATTTTAATTTTTAAATTTGAGATTTAATTTTAAATCATGTTTAAAAATATGTAATTGAAAATTTGAAAATTTTTTGAAATTACATATTATTACACATGATGTTTAAAATTGTTTAAAATTTAAATTTGAAATTTAAATTTGAAATTCGAATTTGGAATTTGAATTTGAAATTTAAATTTTTGGAGATTTAAATTTTAAATAATTCATGGGATGAGAAATAAATGGAGAGGCTACATAAAGATGGATACAAGAAGACGGAACAAAATTCAAGACCCAAAGAATGCTTTGGATGGAATTTTGTAATCTTTATTTTCTTTGTTCTAGGATGGAACCATGGCTTGGTTATTCTGTCAATTATTTTTTCTGTGATATGTCATGGATGTATAAATATGTATTGATGGATGTTTATTATGCATATTTGATAACATGTCATATAGGATAGGTGAGTGCCGCTCATACTATATTGATCATACATAATTTGTCAAAACTTGCATGTTTTTCAAAATATTGAGTGGGAGAGGGCTTCAAACAAAACCCACGGCCTCCATTGTTGATCCATATGTGAAAGCATGGTAACGCCTCGCGTCAGTTCTGACCTGACCACACCCCTCGGTAGGTGTTTACCGCCGCCGGTATACTAGATTGGATCTCCTATGTGGAAAACGTGTTCGGGTGCGATCCTATTCATGACCACCCCTCGGTGGCTTGGTAGGACGTGGATCGGGCTACGTAAACAATGGTTATACACTCAAGACTCGTTTAGTTATTAACCTTCCCTAGAAGCTCTGTTAACTAAACTGGTGGCCAAATAAGCGGTTATTAATATATGTCTTAACCTTGGAGGATTTAAGGTAACATATATTAATTGGACGGGGTCCATGTTCTGGCTATTTGTTCTCATGACCACCCCTCGGTGGCTTGGGGCAATAGATGCTGAGAATTACCGTTGCAATGCTACATGTTTTTTCAAGTTTCATGTAGGAACATACTTGTATGTTTTTATTTGCTAAATTATCTGTATATTTGCTTGGGCTTTGTAATGATGTCTAGTATAATTTTATTTCAGTTCAAAATGTCACCGACACCCCTCATTTCGATACTTACTGAAAATAAGTTGAATGGCGATAATTATAAAGACTGGAAAAGGAATCTATTAATAGTTCTCAGCTGCGAGAGACACAAGTTCGTACTGGACGAACCATGCCCACCTAGGCCCAAACCTGACACACCACTTGAGGAGGTCCCGGTTGCCTATAATCGTTGGAGAGAATCCAATGAAATAGCTCGATGCTACATCCTTGCTAGCATGACGAGTGCTTTACAAAAGCAACATGAGACTTATCAAGTTGCTGGGGAGATCATGGAAAATCTGGAGGACATGTTCGGAGGCCAAGAAAAATTGGCTCGACAGTCCGCTATCACCAGCATTATGAACTCCAAGCAAAAGGCGGGTACTCCGGTGAAGGACCATATGATCACTCTAATGGGATTCTTCGCTGAGGCTGCCGAGAATGGTGCTGAGTTGGACTATAACACCCAGATCGAGATGGTGTTCAAGACTCTGTCTAAAGATTTTGTGGGATTTAAGGCCGCATACAATCTGGCGACAAAGGAGTTAGGACTAACCGAGCTCATGAAGCAACTACAGGCTTATGAGCGGATGATCAGGGATGAGGATGTGGTCCGACCTAAAGGAGAGGCCAATTTGGCAGAATCTTCCAATCCCTCACGGAAGAGGAAGAGGCCAAATAAGAAGCAAGTGGCTTCCAGTTCTTCTAATCCTCCTGTCTCGGACGGGAAGAAGAAGAAGAAGAACAAGAAGCCAAAGGACCCTAAAAAGTCCAAATGCTTCCATTGTGGGAAGGTAGGTCACTTCAAGAAGGCTTGCTGGGAATTCCTAGCCTCCAAGGGCAAGGAAGGTAAGGAACTTCATTACTTAGAAGCGTGTTTGGTGGAAGAATCGAAAGACACATGGGTCATTGATTCGGGTGCCACTAATCATGTTTGTGTTTCTATGCAGGGGTTCGTGGAAATAAGAAGTCTACATGATAGGAGCCTCTCATTGCGGACTGGAGATGGTAGCTTTGTGGTGGCTGAGGCAGTGGGAGATGTTCATCTTTATTTTGATCAGTTTAGGTTTATTTTATTGAAAGACTGTTTTTATGTTCCTAATTTTAGGAGGAACCTTATATCGGTAGCTTGTTTAATAAAGGATTCTTATTCAGTTTCTTTTAGTAAAAGAGTTGATATTCGTAGAAATAAGTCTTTTATCTGTTCTGGATGGATGGATGGAAACCTATATTTGATCAGACCAAAGATGTACTCACTGCTTGACACTGAATTAATTGATAACTCTAAAAGGTTGAAAGTTTCTCACTCTAACAAGGCGTATCTTTGGCATTTAAGACTTGGTCATATTAATCAGGATAGGATTCAAAGATTGGTGAAAGACGGTCCTCTGGAATCTCTGGAGGAGGTACGACTGCCCCAATGTGAGTCTTGTCTAGAGGGTAAAATGACTAAGAGGTCTTTTGGAGCTAAGGGTACAAGGGCACAGGAGCTCTTAGAAATTGTGCATACTGACGTATGTGGCCCCATGAACGTCACAGCATGAGGAGGGTTCGAGTATTATGTCTCATTCATAGATGATTACTCGAGGTATGGATATGTATATCTGATGCACCACAAGAGCGAAACCTTTGATAAGTTCAAAGAGTATCGTGCGGAAGTGGAAAAGCAATTGGATAAATCCATAAAGACACTTCGATCTGATCGAGGTGGCGAATACCTCTCCGATGAATTTCTAGGACATCTTGTAGAGAATGGGATATTATCCCAATTGACTGCACCTGGTACTCCACAACAGAATGGTGTAGCCGAAAGGAGAAACAGGACCTTATTGGATATGGTACGGTCCATGATGAGTTACTCAACGCTGCCATTATCATTTTGGGGACATGCTGTACAAACGGCGTGTTATATTCTGAACCAGGTTCCGAGCAAATCAATTCCTAGAACTCCGTATGAATTGTGGCGTGGCAGGAAGCCCTCCCTTGGACATATGAGAATATGGGGCTGCCCGGCACATGTACTGGATGGGGATGCGAAGAAGTTGGAACCAAGATCAGAATTGTGCATGTTTGTAGGGTATCCAAAGGGAACTAAAGGAGGTCTGTTCTATAACCCGAAGGAACAAAAGGTCATTGTCTCAACCCATGCGACATTCTTGGAGGAAAGTCACATGAATGACTTTAAGCCTCGAAGCAAAGTGGTGCTAGAGGAGTTATCGGGTGAAAGAACTGCTCCACAGATTTCGGTCTTGGACGCAAGTCCGAGTTCCAGTGAAAGACCTGCAGACGATCAACAATTTAGGGTGCCTCGTCGTAGTGGGAGGGTTTCTAAGAAACCTAATTTCTTTATGTATGATGTTGAGGTATACCAGGCCGAGGCTCATGAGCATGAGGAAGATCCGGTCACATATGATGAAGCTATAAAGGATGTTGATTCTAAATCTTGGAAACAGGCTATGAACAATGAGATGGATTCTATGAAATCCAACTCTGTTTGGGAACTTGTAGATTTGCCGGATGGGATAAAACCCATTGGATGCAAATGGGTCTACAAAAGAAAGAAGGATGCGGAAGGGAGAGTGGAAACTTTCAAAGCTAGACTGGTTGCAAAGGGATACACGCAAAAGGCTGGAATCGATTACGAGGAAACCTTTTCGCCTGTTGCTATGCTGAAGTCTATCCGTATTCTTCTGTCCATTGCTGCGGCTCTCGATTACGAGATCTGGCAAATGGATGTCAAGACGGCATTCTTGAATGGCCATCTTGAAGAGTGTATCTATATGATACAGCCCGAAGGGTTCGTAGCAAAAGGCCAAGATAAGAAAGTCTGCAAGTTGCTTAGATCCATTTATGGATTAAAGCAGGCATCCCGCTCATGGAACCAGAGGTTTGATCAAGCGATTAAGACATTTGGTTTTGAGCAGAACGTTGATGAACCTTGTGTTTATAAACGTATTAAGGATGGAAAAGTGGTCTTTCTGATACTTTATGTCGATGATATACTACTCATTGGGAATGATGTAGGGAATTTATCATCGGTCAAACTTTGGTTACACCAACAGTTTGACATGAAGGACTTGGGAGAAGCTAATTATGTTCTAGGCATTCGTCTCTTCAGAGATCGAAAGAACAAAATGATAGCGTTATCCCAAGCTTCATACATAGATAAAATAATTGACAAATATGCAATGCTAGAGGCAAAGAAAGGCTCACAACCTTCTATTGCCGGTCTAACTCTTTCATTGGATGACTGTCCCAAGACATCGGAAGAAAGAGAGCGTATGAGTAAGGTCCCTTATGCATCCGCTGTGGGCAGCCTTATGTACGCTATGCTTTGCACTCGCCCGGACATATGTTTTGCAGTAGGTATGGTGAGTCGATATCAAGCGAATCCTGGAACCAAGCACTGGCAAGCAGTAAAGCATATACTCAAGTATCTTAAGAGAACGAGGGATTATATGCTGGTGTATTCTGGAGGGGACCTAACACCCGTAGGATACACGGACTCAGACTTCCAGACTTGTAAGGATTCGAGGAAATCGACATCTGGATCAGTGTTTTTTACTCGGAGGAGGCGCCATTGTGTGGAGGAGCGTGAAGTAGGGCTGCACAGCTGACTCTACTATGGAGGCTGAGTATGTGGCTGCGGCTGAGACATCTAAAGAAGCGGTTTGGCTCCGCAAGTTCTTTAGAGACCTTGAGGTCATTCCGGGTGTTGACAAGCCTATCACACTTTACTGTGATAATACAGGGGCTATTGCCAACACAAGGGAATCTCGGCACCACAAGAGGACCAAGCACATAGATCGGAGGTATCACATTATTAGAGGGCATGTGGAGACAGGACAAGTGGATGTATGTAAGATCGCGTCCGAGGACAACATCGCTGATCCCTTTACTAAGACTTTGGTAGCTAGAAGCTTTGAGAGGCATGTAGAGGCGATGGGGATGCGTAACATGGCACATCTACTGGCTTAGGGCAAGTGGGAGATTGTTAGGAAATGCTCTAAGTATTAGAAACATTTTGATGTATTCATTTTGAACTGGATAATAAAATTATATTTAGAGGTTATTCATTACATTGCTATCTGTCCTCGTCTTATTTACATGTTAAAGTAAATGTAAGCAAATATGGCTCACTGACTGCTTGTGTTAAAAGTGTTAGAACGTTGCATGCAATGGTCTTTTGTATGCGAGAAGACAATGTTCTAAAGTTAGCAGTCTAAACTATGGTCTGTAGTCTATGAGGTTAGACCGAGCATCTAACTCATGATAAGACTATTATGTTGTCTAAAGCCTTGGAGGGGACGGTCTGTCTTGACTGTCTGGAGCTGGACTCCCAAGTAGAGACATGGATATGTTGCTTGGTGGTGACATATTAGACCGGGACTAAAGTGTGATTGATCTACGTAGTCTGTTATGAGTGGATCAATCTGCTTTTGACGTTCATTGTGCAACAACCTTAATCCTGAGTAAATGAACTACTTCATGTATATGACTTGTGTACTTTGATGTTCCAATGGCTAAAGCGTCTCAGAGGGTAGTAAGCTTATAGACCGGTTCGTTGGGTGCATGACTTGTATACGATGAAGGGTTTGTTTGCAGATATCGGAATCATAGCTCTGAGGAGTTAAAGGTATCCTCTTAAAGGCATTATACTGAATGTGAAAATGGACAAGGCCTTGGGTCGTCTGCCGGGCGGATGACTTCTTATTCACATATGGTGAATAATCATTTTCTTGATTCGGTAGTATAATGGAACTTTAAGATAGCCTGATCAGTAGGATTAAACGGACTTTGACCTAAGGCTGATCATGGATATCATATGAGGGTTTTGCATATATGACAAGGTCATTGGATGCTAGCTCGTCACAGGCTTACGTAATACGGTATATAATTGGGAGTTCAGTTTCAGGTTTATAGTGGTGTGACTCTGAAATTAGTGATCATATGATTGAGTTGTTCAGTACAGAATGATGATCATATGGAATCACGGGAGCCCGATTATATATGTCCAATCAGTCCCTCTACTAGCTCCACATAATTCCTTAACGTTTGGCAAATTGATTTGTGTATGCTATTGGCTAGTTTATTGTGCATGGATGGTGATGACACAGGATTAGGATGGTAGACAAGATTCTCTCCGGTTGGATTCAGATTTTGTTTTGGATAATAGAGTACACAATTATTTGAACTCCAAATAAAGTTGCCATGATTTTATTTGAGATTGGATTGGAGTTGTAGAAAATTATCCATGAGAACAAGAATATGAAACACAACCGTTTTGTGGAATTTGAAATTTGAATTTTGAAATTTGAAATTTGAATTTTGAAATTTGAAATTTGAATTTTGAATTTGAAATTTGAATTTGAAATTTGAATTTGAAATTCGAATTTGAAATTTGAATTTGAAATTCGAATTTGAAATTTGAAATTTGAAATTTGAAATTTGAATTTGAAATTTGAATTTGAAATTTGAAATTCAAATTTTGAATCACAGTCTAAGTAGGATTCGAATTTGTTGTGGAAAATCCACAAGGTTTGAAATTCGAATTTGAGTTGGATTTGGAGAGGATAATCTTGTTAGAATCCTACTTGAATTTTGAATCCAAATCCCAACAAAAGTGGGCGAATTTTTGGAGGATAATCCTCAATGGAAAATTCGGTTTTTTGTGGATAAGATTCAAGGGAAAATTCAAGTTTCAATCCTAGTTGAATTTGGATTCTCTCCTTCCCTAAAAGTGGCCGAAATTTTGGAGCCTTAATCCTAGGAAATTCGGTTATTTTTGGATAAGGTTGAGATGAGATTTAGCTTGAAAAATCCTAGTGGAATTTTGATTCTTCCTTATCCTAAAAGTGGCCGAAAATTTGGAGAAGATTTTCTCCTAAAGATTTCGGATTTTTTGGTTGAAAAAGGGTGATAAAATTCTAGTTAAAATCTTGTTTAGATTTGGATTGGATTTATATTAGGAAAACCGAATTTAATTGTGGAGATTCTCCCTTGGAAAATTCGGATTTTTTGGTTTGGATAAGGGAGAAAATCTTTTCCTAGTCCAATTCGAATTCAGAGAATCACCTCATGCAGGTCTATAAATAGAGGTCCTGCCACTCCAGTTCTCTCAGACCACAGACTCTCAGGTGAGCAGGCTTATTGTTGCACAGCTCATCGTGACAATAAAGTTCTTTAGAGATCTGGGTGATCGGAAGAAGACTAGCAGTGCTAGCATACCGATCGAGGTTCAGAGTGCCCACACACTCAGCCATTCGGGAATTGGAGAATAGTAGAGAAGGCTAGTTGGTTGAAGCCTCCGGTCACTCTCCTCCTGTTCATTGGCGTCCTTGAGGTATGAGTTTTAATTGTTGTTGATTTATTGTATATGGCATCATGAGATATTTAACGATCTAAAAATTTTTATTGTTCCGCTGCGCCACTCTGATACGTTTTTACCGGTTTATTTTCCTACATTAAATGCCAAAGATACGCCTTGTTAGAGTAAGAAACTTTCAACCTTTTAGAGTTATCAGTTAATTTGGTGTCAAGCAGTGAGTACATCTTTGGTTTGATTAAATACAGGTTTCCATCCATCCATCCAGAACAGATAAAAGACTTATTTCTATGAATATCAACTATTTTACTAAAAGAAACTGAATAAGAATCCTTTATTAAACAAGCTATCGATATAAGGTTCCTCCTAAAATTAGGAACATAAAAATAGTCTTTCAATAATATAAACCTAAATTCATCAAAGTAAAGATAAATGTCTCCCACTGCCTCAGCCACTACCAAGCTACCATCTCCAGTCCGTAACGAGAGGCTCCTATCATGTAGACTTCTTGTTTCCACGAACCCCTGCATAGAAATACAAACATGATTAGTGGCTCCCGAATCAATGACCCAAGTGTCTTTTGATTCTTCCACCAAACACACTTCTAAATAGTGAAGTTCCTTACCTTCCTTACCCTTAGCAGCTAGGAATTCCCGGCAAGCCTTCTTGAAGTAACCTACCTTCCCACAGTTGAAGCACTTGGACTTTTTAGGGTCCCTGGGCTTTTTGTTCTTCTTCTTCTTCTTCCAATACGAGACAGGAGGATTAGAAGAACTGGAAGCCACTTGCTTCTTATTTGGCCTCTTCCTCTTCTGTGAGGGTTTGGAAGATTCTGCCAAATTGGCCTCTCTTTTGGGTTGGACCGCATCCCCATCCCTGATCATCCGCTCATAAGCTTGGAGTTCCTTCATGAGCTCGGTAAGTCCTAATTCTCTTGTAGCCAGATTGTATGCATCCTTAAACCCCATAAGATCTTTTGACAGATTTTTGAACACCATCTTGATCTGGGTATTGTAGTCTAACTCAACACCGTTTTTGACAGCCTCAGCAAAGAATCCCATTAGAGTGATCATATGGTCCTTTACCAAAGTACCTACTTTCTGCTTGGAGTTCATAATGCTGGTAATAGCAGACTGTCGAGCCAATTTTTCTGGGCCACCGAACGTGTCTTCTAGATTTTCCATGATCTCCCTAGCAACTTGATAAGTCTCATGCTGCTTTTGTAAAGTACTCGTCATGCTAGTAAGTATGTAGCACCGAGCTATCTCATTGGATTCTCTCCAACAAGTATAGGCAACCGGGACCTCCTCAAGTGGTGTGTCAGGTTTGGGTCTAGGTGGGCATGGTTCATCTAGCACGAATTTGTGTCTCTCGCAGTTGAGAACTATCAGTAGATTTCTTTTCCAGTCGTTATAATTATCGCCATTCAGCTTATTTTCAGTAATTATTGAAATGAGGAGTGTCGGTGACATTTTGAACTGAAATAAAATTATACTAGACATCATTACAAAGCCCAAGCAACTATACAGATAATTTAGGAAATAAAACACACAAATATGTTCCTACATGAAACTTGAAAAAAAACATGTAGCATTGCAATGATAATTCTCGGCACCTATTGCCCCAAGCCACTGAGGGATGGTCGTAAGACAAATAGCCAGAACATGGATCCCGTTCAATTAATATATGTTGCCTTAAATCCTCCAAGGTTAAGACATATATTAATAACCACTTATTTTGGCCGCTAGTTTAGTTAATAGAGCTTCTAGGGAATGTTAATAATTAAACGAGTCTTGGGTGTATAACCATTGTTTACATAGCCCGATCCATGTCCTACCAAGCCACTGAGGGGTGGTCATGAATAGGATCGTGCCCGAACACGTTTTCCACATAGGAGATCCAACCTAGTATACCGGCGGCGGTAAACACCTACCAAGGGGTGTGGTCAGGGCAGAACTGACGCGAGGCGTTACCATGCTTTCACATATGGATCAATAATGGAGGCCGTGAGTTTTGTTTGAAACCCTCTCCCACTCAATATTTTGAAAAACATACAAGTTTTGACAAATATGTATGATCAATATAGTATGAGCGGCACTCACCTATCCTATATGACATGTTATCAAATATGCATATAAAACATCCATCAATACATATTTATACATCCATGATGTACTACAGAAAAAATAATTGACAGAATAATAACCAAGCCATGGTTCCATCCTAGAACAAAGAAAATAAAGATTTAGGTATTGAATTTTATTTCGTCTTCTTGTATCCATCTTTATGTAGCCTTTCCATTTATTTCTCATTCCAAGAATCATTTAAAATTTAAATCCCAAAAATTTAAATTTCAAATTCAAATTCCAAATTCGATTTTCAAATTTAAATTTCAAATTCAAATTTTAAACAATTTTAAATATCATATGCAATAATATGTAATTTCAAAATTTTCAAATTTTCAATTACATATTTTTAAACATGATTTAAAAATTAAATCTCAAATTTAAAAATCAAAATTTTTTGATTTTTGATACGTCAGCCCCACGGCCTCCGGAGGTCGATAGCCGCCGTGGGCAGCCCCCAGCCCCCAGCCCCCGGGGGGCTGGCAGCCCACGGTCGCAGGCCATGTTTAGCCATGTCGGGCTGCAGGCCATGCAGCATGCCTGGGTTGGGCGCAGCAGCAGCCAGGCTGTACGCCCAGGGCTGCGGCCAGCCCTTGGGGGGCCACGACCACCCTCGACTGCAGGCAATGCCGGCAGCCGTGGGTGGTGCAGCCGTGGGCAGGGGCTGCCGTAGCCCCATCCTGCCCGAGGGCAGGGGCTTCAGCCCTACCATGGCTGGTGATCCGTCCCGAGGGGTCGGTCCTTGATTTTCGCACCATTTTCCAATTTACCAATTAGGATCTCCAAAAATTAATTTGAGTCTTAATTAAATTGAAATTTTCCACACAATCAAAATTTCAACCTTTAAATTAAATTTAACTTTCGGAAAAAATAAATTACAGTCTTCAAACGTCAATCTCCTCCAAGAATAATTACATAAAATTTCCTAAACCGTTTCTGGTGTACAAAAATTCTAACCATAATAATTCTAAGAGACAAAAAATTAAAATCCACAGGAAAATTATGATGATGATAAACCGCTCCCATGGTTACATAAAAATTCCTAGACATAATTTTCTAAATTCTAAGGAACCATAACTGGCATAAAACAAGCATGCTTATAATAATTTAAAAAATTAAAATAACCACATACTACATACATAATACATGATAACAATATAAAGGAATCCTAGAATGCCACTCTCTAAATATCAAATCCATACATAGATTAAAGACTAACTAATTGTCTAATTTATGTGCATGGCATAGTCACGAGATTGCTCTAATACCAATTGTAGGAAATAAATCAGTAAAAACGTATCAGAGTGGCGCAGTGGAACAACAAAATTTTTTCAAGATCGTTAAATATCTCATGACGTCATATATAATAAACCAACAACAATTTAAACTCATACCTCAAAGGACGCCAATCTACAGGAGGAGAATGATCGGAGGGCTACAACCAACTAGCCTTCTCTACTATTCTCCAATTCCTGAATGGCTGAGTGTATGGGCACTTTGAACCTTGATCGGTATGCTAGCACCGCTAGTCTTCTTCCGACCACCTAGATCTCTAAAGAACTTATTGTCACAGTGAGTTATGCAACAATAAGCCTGCTCACCTGAGAGTCTGTGGTCTAAGAGAACTGGAGTGGCAGGACCTCTATTTATAGACCTGCATGAGGTGATCCTCTGAATTCAAATTAGATTAGGAGAAGATTTTCTCCCTTATCCACACATAAAAATCTGAAAAATCTAGGGCCAATAACTACCAAAAGATTTTGGCCACTTTAAGGATTTTTCTTTCAAAATTTAAATAGGATTTTAACTTGAATTTTATCTCCCCATTTATCCACAAAATCCAAATTTCCCTAAGGCCATAAACCTGTCCAGATTCGTTTATTAAAGTGTGAGGAGAATCAAAATTCAAATAGGATTTTCTAGCTTGAATTTTATCTCATCTTTATCCATAAATAACCAAAAATCCCCCTTGAGATTCACTCAAAATTTTCGGCCACTTCTAGGGAGGAGAGAATCCAAATTCAACTAGGATTGAAACTTGAATTTTTCCCTACAATCTTATCCATAAAATCTGAAATTACCTTGGGAGATTTTTCCCTAACAAATTCAGTTTTCCTTGGTAGATTTGGGATTCAAAATTCAAGTAGTATTCAAACAAGATTTTCCTCTCCTTTATCCATATCAATTTCGAATTTCTTCATGTGGATTATCCACAAAAAATTTGAATCCTACATGGACTGTGATTCAAAATTTGAAATAAGTTTAAATTTCAAAAATTCAAACTTCAAATTCAAATTTCAAATTCAAATTTCAAATTTAAATTTCAAATTCAAATTTCAAATTCAAATTTCAAATTCAAATTTCAAATTTAAATTTCAAATTTCAAAAACCACAAAACAGTTGTGTTTCAAATTCTTGTTCTCATGGATAATTTTCTACAACTCCAATCCAATCTCAAATAAAATCATGGCAACTTTATTTGGAGTTCGCATAATTGCGTACTCTATTATCCAAAACAAAAACTGAATTCAACCACAGAGAATCTTGTCCACCATCTTAATCCTATGTCAACACCATCCATGCATAATCAACTAACCAATAAGCATACACAAATCAATTTGCCAATCGTTAAGGAATTATGTGGAGCTAGTAGAGAGACCAATTAAACATATATAATCGGGCTCCTGTGAATCCACAAGATCATCATTCTGTACCAAACAACTCAATCATATAATCACTAATTTCAGAGTCACACCACTATAAACCTGAAACTGAACTCCCAATTATATATCGTATTACGTAAGCCTGTAACAAGCTACTATCTAATGACCTTGTCATATGTGCAAAACCCTCATATGATATCCATGATCAGTCTTAGGTCAAAGTCCGTTCAATTCTGCTCATTAGGCTATCTTAAAGTTCCATTATACTACTGAATAAGAAAATGATTATTCACCATATGTGAATAAGAAGTCTTCTACCCAATAGATGACCCAAGGCCTTGTCCATTTTCACATCTAGTATAATGCCTTTAAGAGTATACCTTTAACTCCTTAGAGCTATGATTCCGATATCTGTAAACAAACCCTTCATCATATACAAGTCATGCACCTAACGAATCGGTCTATAAGCTTACTACCTCTGAGACGCTTTAGCCATTAGAACATCAAAGTACACAAGTCATATACATGAAGTAGTTCATTCACTCAGGATTAAGGTTGCTGCACAATGAACATCAAAAGCCGATTGATCCACTTATAGCAGACTATGTAGATCAATCACGCTTTAGTCCCGGTCTAATATGTCACCACCAAGCAGCATATCTATGTCTCTACTTGGGAGTCTATGCTCCAGATAGTCAAGACAAACAGTCCCCATCATGGCTTTAGACAACATAATAGTCTTATCGTGAGTTAGATGCTCGGTCTAACCCCATAGACTACAGACCTTAGTTTAGACCGCTTACTTTAGAACATTGTCTTCTCGAATACAAAAGTCCATTGCATGCAACGTTCTAATAGTTTTAACACAAGCATTCAGTGAGCCATATTTGCTTACATTTACTTTAACATGTAAATAGAATAAGGACAAACAGCAATGTAATGAATAACCTCTATATATAATTTTATTATCCAGTTCAAAATAAATACATCAAAATGTCTTTAATGCTTAGGGCATTTCCTAACAGCATGGATAGAAAATACATTGTCTCGCCTATGTGCCCACCTAGAAGTGCCAACCTTACCCACCGGTCGGGTATCTGACTCCACTACTAGCGCTCTTGATGCACCATTATGAGATGAGTCAATTCCCGTAAACCCCAGTGCTGAACCCCAACCCACCCTACGTGTAAATCCCGACCCTCCGGCGACTGATGAACAGAGTTTGGAGTAGGGCTCTGCCCCAATTCATCCATCTAGCTGGGAGAACCATGCCTTTGGATTCCCTTTTCCTTTTATGTCGACAGTACCACACTCTTCACAGTATATTTATTCAGGGAAGTACACGTTGACTTGCTCTTTTACTATTTTGTTTCTGCTTGACTTGTTCATTTCCCACTGTTTTTCATTGTATACATTGGGGACAATGTACATCTTTAAGTGTGGGGATGGGGTAGTGTTAGTGGAATTAATTTGTCGGGAATCAAGCACAATGTAGTCCTTTTCATTGAGTAGTCGTTTTTCATTGATTCTTCTATTTGAAATTCTTAATCTTGTTGAAACTCGCTTTAACATGCTCTTAATGACTATGATTTTTTTTTATTGAATTATTATACAAGCAGAAAACGGCATGATTAGCTAGACTTTTATGAGCTTCATTATAGATAGTTGTTAAGACAGTTGTTTTGGATGAGAATTGCATAGGATTTACACACACGAGCCTACAAATTGTGAGCATTTGGGCCTATGAGCATTCATTCATATTTTATATGCTCTAATCAGTTTCTTTGTTGTGTGTTTTTATCATGCATAATTGGAGGATTCTAGAACTTGCTTTGTTATGCACATTGTCGTAGTAGATGCATTGAAACAAAAGGGTTTTTGTTTTATTTTTTTTTTTCCCGTTTCACCATACCCATACCCTGTCTTATGCTTTCGGTGTAGCCAAAATTTAAGCTTTACCTTGATTTCGATCTCTTTTGTCCGAGCTACGAACCAAATACCTCAACTTTTACCATCATAGTAACCATTATTGTATTTCGAAGGGCAATGTTAACTAAATTGCATAAGAGTCTGATTGAAAGAAAAATAGAACCAATGCCTTTTCCAGATATGACTAGAGGTGCAAGTTATGTGTTCAAAACTTCATCTTCTGGTGTGTTTGTATGCTTGAAAACGTCCAAAGTCAAATTTTATAAAACGAGCATTCATTGAAAAAAAATAAAAAAATAAAAATAATAGAAGATGGTTATTATTAAGAATATTCTATGCACCTTACCCAAAGTTTTGACCAAAGGTTTTGAGTTATGTAAGAAGGTCAGATTTTTGTGTAATTTGGTCTAAGCATGTCTTTATCCTTTTTTCTTAGTTAACCTATGATCCATTCTTTTCATACCGCCACCCCAAACTTCATCACAACCATGACAAGAATCCTTTAACTCATGCATCTAGTTATAGTAATGTGATATATTAGCAAGCTTATAGTTAAGATTCCTGCTATGCATTGATTTAAGTGTTATATATTCTCTACCCTAAACACCTTGAGCATTTATAAGTGAATCCTATGTGAGGGTATGAGTCCTATGTTTTTGATTTCAGAAAGACTGTGAAGATGATTGTTTATGAATGATAGTTTATATGAGTTTAGTCTAGAATTGTTTAGCTTTGCCTGTATTTTAATTTGATTCAATAATCATAGTAGGAAGGAGTCTGGAGAGGCAGGAGTGTGGAGAGGCAAGTTGAAGCAAGAGTGAGAGGGATATTCAGAAGGGTTTATGAATCAGAACTATTATTTGCTTGAGGACAAGCAAATGCTTAAGTGTGGGGAGGTTTGATAAGCGTTAGAATATATATATTTTTAGCATAATATTTCGGCCATTATCGCTTAGTTTAGGAATTTCTTATCGGACTTTTGCACTTGATCGGTTTATATTTTATTTTCAGGTCCTAACTCAAGTAATGGGAGCATAAGGAGCTAATTTGGAGCAGTTTAAAGCCTTTTTGTACAAAGTATGGTGAACACAATCAGGTACACGGTTGTGTAAGTGGCCGTGTATCGATCGGGTCCTTGAACGTGTAAAAGGCCGTGTCTTTGGGAAGTTGGGCATGTTAGATGATTCTGACTTGAACACGCCCGTGTTAGAAGTGCACACGCCCGTGTTTCTAGAACACGCCCGTGTAAGATCACCATGAGACCGTGTCAAAGGCCGTGTGCGGTGCAGGAATCAGGACTTTTAGCTATAAAAAAGGCAGGATCTGTCATTTGAGAGGGGAGAGCACCGAGCTGCAAAAGAAAACCCAAAAATAGCAGAGAGGAGGCAAATTAGAGAGAGAATCATTCTCACAAGCAACAATCTATCCGTGACGCCCCGTGCCCTCAGTGGCCCGAACCGTCACTAAAAACTGACTTGCTTGCTTTTCTTATATTTCTAGCAATTTATACTTAACTAGATATCATAAAATTAGGGTTTTTTTTTATTTTACATGTATGTATTTACTGTATACGTATGAATATCGATTACTATTCAAAAATACTATTTAATAGTTACTATTCAAAAATACTATTTAACGAATACTATTTAAAAATACGGTTTATGGTTACTATTTAAAAATACTATTTAATGATTACTATTCAAAAATACTGTTTGACAATTTCTATTCAAAGATACTATTTGACAATTACTATTCAAAGTATTATTTAACCATTACTATTCAAAATACTGATACTCAAATTTACGGAAGGTAAACTCACGGTGTCTCCATAACCTTGCCCTTACATCCACCTCCGCCGTCACCATCGCCCATTGGGGTTTAAGTCATAGGACGCTTACCTACAGCATGAACACACTACGTGAGCTTTATGCCCAATAAGTACAATATGTTTACCGCAAAATATGTTTAAATATAGTACATACTTAAAAATATATAAGCAGTCATATATCACATATACCACTTTAACATATCACATATCAGATCAATGATTATAAAACTTCACATAACATGTGCATCACAGAAACATCGTGTACTGAGTGCATCTAGAAGCATGGTGAACTATAACTAATGCATGATCCAGTTATGTTTATTTATGCTTCAAACTTCTCTTTGCTTTTCTTGTCTATTTAGGGCCCATGTGTCAGTACCGTGCGTTCACAGATCATTGGTAACGCGCGTGGTAAATAGCCAGAGAGCCATCAACTGATGCTCAACTTTCTACTTTAACTTAAAACCTCTTCATTTGAAAAGGCCGGTACGACACACTTACTAATTTCTGTCTTGTTAATCTTTCTAGCCATATGCTTATCTAAGGTTTGTTTGTTATAAGGCTACTAAGGTTTGTTTGGTGTGGTAGCCTACCGGGCTACACATACTATTTTACTTTGAAAAATTATTTGAGTTGGCTTGTAAAAATCTTGGAAAAATTCCTTATTTTGAAACCGTCCCCTTATCACACCGTTGGAAGGTAGGGGACGTTTTTATGAAAACCTTGTTCATATTTTAAAGTGTTAAAAACACATTTTTATTTTGAAGGGTACAAATTATATTTTTTTGATGCGTTCATTTTAAAGGTGGTTTTGAACCACTTTTGAAAACTATTTTAAAACTTAGTAGAAACGACTTTGTTTGCGATTTTGTCGTGTAGGAAAATAAACCGGAAAAAACGTATCAGAGTGGCGCAGCGGAACAATAAAAATTTTTCGATCGTTAAATATCTCATGATGCCATATACAATAAACCAACAACAATTAAAACTCATACCTCAAGGACGCCAATCTTGCAGGAGGAGAATAACCGGAGGCTTCAACCAACTAGCCTTCTCTACTATTCTCCAATTCCCGAATGGCTGAGTGTGTGGGCACTCTGAACCTCGATCGGTATGCTAGCACTGCTAGTCTTCTTCCGACCACCCAGATCTCTAAAGAACTTTATTGTCACGATGAGCTGTGCAACAATAAGCCTGCTCACCTGAGAGTCTGTGGTCTGAGAGAACTGGAGTGGCAGGACCTCTATTTATAGACCTGCATGAGGTGAATCTCTGAATTTGAATTGGATTAGGAAAAGATATTTTCCCTTATCCAAACCCATAAAATCCGAATTTTTCCAAGGGAGAATCTCCACTAAAAATTCGGTTTTCTTAGGATAGATCCAATCCAAATCTCAACAAGATTTTAACTAGAATTTTATCTCCCTTTTTCAACCCAAAAAATCTGAAAATTTCAAGGTGTATCTACCCTAAAGATTTCGGCCATTATGGATAAGGGAGAATAAAAAATTCCACTAGGATTTTTAAGCTTGAATCTTATCTCAACCTTATCCAAAAATAACCGAATTTTCTAGGCGAGATACTCCCTAATTTCGGCCACTTTTCAGGGAAGGAGAGAATCCAAATTCAACTAGGATTGAAGCTTGAATTTTCCCTTGAATCTTATCCACAAAAACCGAATTTTCCATTGGAGATTATCCTCCAAAAATTCGTCCACTTTTGTTGGGATTTGGATTCAAAATTCAAGTAGGATTCTAACAAGATTATCCTCTCCAAATCCAACTTAAATTCGAATTTCAAACCTTGTGGATTTTCCACAACAAATTCGAATCCTACTTGGACTGTGATTCAAAATTTGAATTTCAAATTTCAAATTCAAATTTCAAATTCAAATTTCAAATTTCAAATTTCAAATTTCAAATTTAAATTTCAAATTCAAATTTCAAATTCGAATTTCAAATTCAAATTTCAAATTCAAATTTCAAATTTCAAAATTCTAATTTCAAATTCCACAAAACGGTTGTATTTCATATTCTTGTTCTCATGGATAATTTTCTACAACTCCAATCCAATCTCAAATAAAATCATGGCAACTTTATTTGGAGTTCGAATAATTGTGTACTCTATTATCCAAAACAAAATCTGAATCCAACCGGAGAGAATCTTGTCTACCATCCTAATCCTGTGTCATCACCATCCATGCATAATAAACTAGCCAATAGCATACACAAATCAATTTTGCCAAACGTTAAGGAATTATGTGGAGCTAGTAGAGGGACTGATTGGACATATATAATCGGGCTCCCGTGATTCCATATGATCATCATTCTGTACCGAACAACTCAATCATATGATCACTAATTTCAGAGTCACACCACTATAAACCTGAAACTGAACTCCCAATTATATACCGTATTACGTAAGCCTGTGATGAGTTACCATCCAATGACCTTGTCATATATGCAAAACCCTCATATGATATCCATGATCAGCCTTAGGTCAAAGTCCGTTTAATCCTACTGATCAGGCTATCTTAAAGTTCCATTATACTACCGAATTAACAAAATGATTATTCACCAGATGTGAATAAGAAATCATCCGCCCAGCAGACGACCCAAGGCCTTGTCCATTTTCACATTCAGTATAATGCCTTTAAGAGGATACCTTTAACTCCTCAGAGCTATGATTCCGATATCTGCAAACAAACCCTTCATCGTATACAAGTCATGCACCCAACGAACCGGTCTATAAGCTTACTACCTCTGAGATGCTTTAGCCATTGGAACATCAAAGTACACAAGTCATATACATGAAGTAGTTCATTTACTCAGGATTAAGGTTATTGCACAATGAACGTCAAAAGCAGATTGATCCACTCATAGCGGACTACGTAGATCAATCACGCTTTAGTCCCGGTCTAATATGTCACCACCAAGTAACATATCTATGTCTCTACTTGGGAGTCCAGCTCCAGACAGTTAAGACAAACCGTCCCCTCCAAGGCTTTAGACAACATAATAGTCTTTATCATGAGTTAGATGCTCGGTCTAACCCCATAGACTACAGACCATAGTTTAGACCGCTAACTTTAGAACATTGTCTTCTTGCATACAAAAGTCCATTGCATGCAACGTTCTAATAGTTTTAACACAAGCAGTCAGTGAGCCATATTTGCTTACATTTACTTTAACGTGTAAATAAGACGAGGACAAATAGCAATGTAATGAATAACCTCTATGTATATAATTTTATTATCCAGTTCAAAATGAATACATCAAAATGTCTCTAATACTTAGGGCATTTCCTAACAATCTCCCACTTGCCCTAAGCCAGTAGATGTGCCATGTTACGCATCCCCATCGCCTCTACATGCCTCTCAAAGCTTCTAGCTACCAAAGTCTTAGTAAAGGGATCAGCGATGTTGTCCTCGAACGCGATCTTACATACATCCACTTGTCCTGTCTCCACATGCCCTCTAATAATATGATATCTCCGATCGATGTGCTTGGTCCTTTTGTGGTGCCGAGATTCTCTTGTGTTGGCAATAGCCCCTGTATTATCACAGTAAAATGTGATAGGCTTGTCAACACCCGGAATGACCTCAAGGTCTCTAAAGAACTTGCGGAGCCAAACCGCTTCTTTAGATGCCTCAGCCGCAGCCACATACTCAGCCTCCATAGTAGAGTCAGCTGTGCAGCCCTGCTTCACGCTCCTCCACACAATGGCGCCTCCTCCGAGTAAAAACACTGATCCAGATGTCGATTTCCTCGAATCCTTACAAGTCTGGAAGTCTGAGTCCGTGTATCCTATAGGTGTTAGGTCCCCTCCAGAATACACTAGCATATAATCCCTCGTTCTCTTAAGATACTTGAGTATATGCTTTACTGCTTGCCAGTGCTTGGTTCCAGGATTCGCTTGATATCGACTCACCATACCTATTGCAAAACATATGTCCGGGCGAGTGCAAAGCATAGCGTACATAAGGCTACCCACAGCGGATGCATAAGGGACCTTACTCATACGCTCTCTTTCTTCCGATGTCTTGGGACAGTCATCCAATGAAAGAGTTAAACCGGCAATAGAAGGTTGTGAGCCTTTCTTTGCCTCTAGCATTGCATATTTGTCAATTATTTTATCTATGTATGAAGCTTGGGATAACGCTATCATTTTGTTCTTTCGATCTCTGAAGAGACGAATGCCTAGAACATAATTAGCTTCTCCCAAGTCCTTCATGTCAAACTATTGGTGTAACCAAAGCTTGACCGATGATAAGTTCCCTACATCATTCCCAATGAGTAGTATATCATCGACATAGAGTATCAGAAAGACCACTTTTCCATCCTTAATACGTTTATAAACACAAGGTTCATCAACGTTCTGCTCAAAACCAAATGTCTTAATCGCTTGATCAAACCTCTGGTTCCATGAGCGGGATGCCTGCTTTAATCCATAAATGGATCTAAGCAACTTGCAAACTTTCCTATCTTGGCCTTTTGCTACGAACCCTTCGGGCTGTATCATATAGATACACTCTTCAAGATGGCCATTCAAAAATGTCGTCTTGACATCCATTTGCCAGATCTCGTAATCGAGAGCCGCAGCAATGGATAGAAGAATACGGATAGACTTCAGCATAGCAACAGGCGAAAAGGTTTCCTCGTAATCGATTCCAGCCTTTTGCGTGTATCCCTTTGCAACCAGTCTAGCTTTGAAAGTTTCCACTCTCCCTTCCGCATCCTTCTTTCTTTTGTAGACCCATTTGCATCCAATGGGTTTTATCCCATCCGGCAAATCTACAAGTTCCCAAACAGAGTTGGATTTCATAGAATCCATCTCATTGTTCATAGCCTGTTTCCAAGATCTAGAATCAACATCCTTTATAGCTTCATCATATGTGACCGGATCTTCCTCATGCTCATGAGCCTCGGCCTGGTATACCTCAGCATCATACATAAAGAAATTAGGTTTCTTAGAAACCCTCCCACTACGACGAGGCACCCTAAATTGTTGATCGTCTGCAGGTCTTTCACTGGAACTCGGACTTGCGTCCAAGATCGAAATCTGTGGAGCGGTTCTTTCACCCGATAACTCCTCTAGCACCACTTTGCTTCGAGGCTTAAAGTCATTCATGTGACTTTCCTCCAAGAATGTCGCATGGGTTGAGACAATGACCTTTTGTTCCTTCGGGTTATAGAACAGACCTCCTTTAGTTCCCTTTGGATACCCTACAAACATGCACAATTCTGATCTTGGTTCCAACTTCTTCGTATCCCCATCCAGTACATGTGCCGGGAAGCCCCATATTCTCATATGTCCAAGGGAGGGCTTCCTGCCACGCCACAATTCATACGGAGTTCTAGGAATTGATTTGCTCGGAACCTGGTTCAGAATATAGCACGCCGTTTGTAAAGCATGTCCCCAAAATGATAATGGCAGCGTTGAGTAACTCATCATGGACCGTACCATATCCAATAAGGTCCTGTTTCTCCTTTCGGCTACACCATTCTGTTGTGGAGTACCAGGTGCAGTCAATTGGGATAATATCCCGTTCTCTACAAGATGTCCTAGAAATTCATCGGAGAGGTATTCGCCACCTCGATCAGATCGAAGTGTCTTTATGGATTTATCCAATTGCTTTTCCACTTCCGCACGATACTCTTTGAACTTATCAAAGGTTTCGCTCTTACGGTGCATCAGATACACATATCCATACCTCGAGTAATCTTCTATGAAAGAGACATAATACTCGAACCCTCCTCGTGCTGTGACGTTCATGGGGCCACATACGTCAGTGTGCACAATTTCTAAGAGCTCCTTAGCCCTTGTACCCTTAGCTCCAAAAGACCTCTTAGTCATCTTACCCTCTAGACAAGACTCACATTGGGGAAGTCGTACCTCCTCCAGAGATTCCAGAGGACCGTCTTTCACCAATCTTTGAATCCTATCCTGATTAATATGACCAAGTCTTAAATGCCAAAGATACGCCTTGTTAGAGTGAGAAACTTTCAACCTTTTAGAGTTATCAATTAATTCAGTGTCAAGCAATGAGTACATCTTTGGTCTGATCAAATATAGGTTTCCATCCATCCATCCAGAACAGATAAAAGACTTATTTCTACGAATATCAACTTTTTTACTAAAAGAAACTGAATAAGAATCCTTTATTAAACAAGCTACCGATATAAGGTTCCTCCTAAAATTAGGAACATAAAAACAGTCTTTCAATAAAATAAACCTAAATTGATCAAAATAAAGATGAACGTCTCCCACTGCCTCAGCCACCACAAAGCTACCATCTCCAGTCCGCAACGAGAGGCTCCTATCATGTAGACTTCTCGTTTCCACGAACCCCTACATAGAAACACAAACATGATTAGTGGCGCCCGAATCAATGACCCATGTGTCTTTCGATTCTTCCACCAAACACGCTTCTAAGTAATGAAGTTCCTTACCTTCCTTGCCCTTGGAGGCTAGGAATTCCCGGCAAGCCTTCTTGAAGTGACCTACCTTCCCACAGTGGAAGCATTTGGACTTTTTAGGGTCCTTTGGCTTCTTGTTCTTCTTCTTCTTCTTCCCGTCCGAGACAGGAGGATTAGAAGAACTGGAAGCCACTTGCTTCTTATTTGGCCTCTTCCTCTTTCGTGAGGGATTGGAAGATTCTGCCAAATTGGCCTCTCCTTTAGGTCGGACCACATCCTCATCCCTGATCGTCCGCTCATAAGCCTGTAGTTACTTCATGAGCTCAGTAAGTCCTAACTCCTTTGTCGCCAGATTGTATGCGGCCTTAAACCCCACAAAATCTTTAGACAGAGTCTTGAACACCATCTCGATCTGGGTGTTGTAGTCTAACTCAGTACCATTCTCGGCAGCCTCAGCGAAGAATCCCATTAGAGTAATCATATGGTCCTTCACCGGAGCACCCGCCTTTTGCTTGGAGTTCATAATGCTGGTGATTGCGGACTGTCGAGCCAATTTTTCTTGGCCTCCGAACATGTCCTCCAGATTTTCCATGATCTCCCCAGCAACTTGATAAGTCTCATGCTGCTTTTGTAAAGCACTCGTCATGCTAGCAAGGATGTAGCATTGAGCTATTTCATTGGATTCTCTCCAACGATTATAGGCAACCGGGACCTCCTCAAGTGGTGTGTCAGGTTTGGGCCCAGGTGGGCATGGTTCGTCCAGTACGAATTTGTGTCTCTCGCAGCTGAGAACTATTAATAGATTTCTTTTCCAATCTTTATAATTGTCGCCATTCAACTTATTTTCAGTAAGTATTGAAATAAGGGGTGTCGGTGACATTTTGAACTGAAATAAAATTATATTAGACATCATTACAAAGCCCAAGCAAATATACAGATAATTTAGCAAATAAAAACATACAAGTATGTTCCTACATGAAACTTGAAAAAAACATGTAGCATTGCAACGGTAATTCTCAGCACCTATTGCCCCAAGCCACCGAGGGGTGGTCATGAGAACAAATAGCCGGAACATGGACCCCGTCCAATTAATATATGTTACCTTAAATCCTCCAAGGTTAAGACATATATTAATAACCGCTTATTTGGCCACCAGTTTAGTTAACAGAGCTTCTAGGGAAGGTTAATAACTAAACGAGTCTTGAGTGTATAACCATTGTTTACGTAGCCCGATCCACGTCCTACCAAGCCACCGAGGGGTGGTCATGAATAGGATCGCACTCGAACACGTTTTCCACATAGGAGATCCAATCTAGTATACCGGCGGCGGTAAACACCTACCGAGGGGTGTGGTCAGGTCAGAACTGACGCGAGGCGTTACCATTTCACATATGGATCAACAATGGAGGCCGTGGGTTTTGTTTGAAACCCTCTCCCACTCAATATTTTAAAAAACATGCAAGTTTTGACAAATTATGTATGATCAATATAGTATGAGCGGCACTCACCTATCCTATATGACATGTTATCAAATATGCATACAAAACATCCATCAATACATATTTATACATCCATGACATATCACAAAAAAATAATTGACAGAATAACCAAGCTATGGTTCCATCCTAGAACAAAGAAAATAAAGATTACAAAATTCCATCCAAAGCATTCTTTGGGTCTTGAATTTTGTTCCGTCTTCTTGTATCCATTTTTATGTAGCCTCTCCATTTATTTCTCATCCCAAGAATTATTTAAAATTTAAATCTCAAAAATTTAAATTTCAAATTCAAATTCCAAATTCGAATTTCAAATTTAAATTTCCAATTCAAATTTTAAACAATTTTAAACATCATGTGTAATAATATGTAATTTCAAAAAATTTGAAATTTTTAATTACATATTTTTAAACATGATTTAAAATTAAATCTCAAATTTAAAAATCAAAATTTTCTGATTTTTGTACCGTCGGACCGCCGCCCCCGTAGGCGGCAGCCGCCGTGGGCAGCCACCAACCCCGGAGGGCCTGGCAGCCCACGGCCGCCCCATGTGCAGCCCTGCCGGGCTGCAGGCCAAGCCCGCAGTGCCAGGCTGCACGCCCAGACTGAGCGCAGTCTGCCGCCAGAGGCTGCAGCCAGCGCCTGCAGCCAGAGGCTGCACGCCCAGGCTGCGGCCAGCCTTGGGCAGGCCACGGCCACCCCTGGTTGCAGGCAGAGCCTGCGGCCGTGGGTGGTGTGGGCCTGCACAGGGGCTGCCGCAGCCCCATCCTGCCCGAGGGCAGGGGCTGTAGCCCCACCAAGGTTTGTCGGCCTATCCCGAGGGGTCGTGTCTCGATTTTCGTGCCATATTCCAATTTACCTATTAGGATCTCCAAAAATTAATTTGAATCCCAATTAATTGAAATTTTCCACACAATCAAAATTTCAATCTTTAAATTAAATTTAACTTTTGGGAAAAATAAATTACGGTCTTCAATCTTCAATCTCCTCCAAGAATAATTACATAAAAAATTCCTATACCGTTTCCGGTGTACAAAATTCTATCCATAAAAATTCTAAGAGACAAAAATTAAATTCCATGGGAAAATTACAGTGTTAATAAACTGCTCCCATGGTTACATAAAAATTCCTAGATACAATTTTTCTAAATTCTAAGGAACCATAACCGGCATAAACAAGCATGCTTATAATAATTCAAAAAATTAAAATAACCACATACTTTATACATAATACATGATAACAACATAAAGGAACCCTAGAATGCCACTCTCTAAATATCAAATCCATACATAAATAAAAAGACTAAGTAATTGTCTAATTTATGTACATGGCATAGTCATGAGATGGCTCTGATACCAATTGTAGGAAAATAAACCGGAAAAAACGTATCAGAGTGGCGCAGCGGAACAATAAAAATTTTTAGATCGTTAAATATCTCATGATGCCATATACAATAAACCAACAACAATTAAAACTCATACCTCAAGGACGCCAATCTTGCAGGAGGAGAATGACCGGAGGCTTCAACCAACTAGCCTTCTTTACTATTCTCCAATTCCCGAATGGCTGAGTGTGTGGGCACTCTGAACCTCGATCGGTATGCTAGCACTGCTAGTCTTCTTCCGACCACCCAGATCTCTAAAGAACTTTATTGTCACGATGAACTGTGCAACAATAAGCCTGCTCACCTGAGAGTCTGTGGTCTGAGAGAACTGGAGTGGCAGGACCTCTATTTATAGACCTGCATGAGGTGAATCTCTGAATTTGAATTGGATTAGGAAAAGATATTTTCCCTTATCCAAACCCATAAAATCTGAATTTTTCCAAGGGAGAATCTCCACTAAAAATTCGGTTTTCTTAGGATAGATCCAATCCAAATCTCAACAAGATTTTAACTAGAATTTTATCTCCCTTTTTCAACCCAAAAAATCCGAAAATTTCAAGGTGTATCTACCCTAAAGATTTCGGCCATTATGGATAAGGGAGAATAAAAAATTCCACTAGGATTTTTAAGGTTGAATCTTATCTCAACCTTATCCAAAAATAACCGAATTTTCTAGGAGAGATACTCCCTAATTTCGGCCACTTTTCAGGGAAGGAGAGAATCCAAATTCAACTAGGATTGAAGCTTGAATTTTCCCTTGAATCTTATCCACAAAAACCGAATTTTCCATTGGAGATTATCCTCCAAAAATTCGTCCACTTTTGTTGGGATTTAGATTCAAAATTCAAGTAGGATTCTAACAAGATTATCCTCTCCAAATCCAACTTAAATTCGAATTTCAAACCTTGTGGATTTTCCACAAAAAATTCGAATCCTACTTGGACTGTGATTCAAAATTTGAATTTCAAATTTCGAATTCAAATTTCAAATTCAAATTTCAAATTTCAAATTTCAAATTTCAAATTCAAATTTCAAATTCGAATTTCAAATTCAAATTTCAAATTCAAATTTCAAATTTCAAAATTCAAATTTCAAATTCCACAAAACGGTTGTATTTCATATTCTTGTTCTCATGGATAATTTTCTACAACTCCAATCCAATCTCAAATAAAATCATGGCAACTTTATTTGGAGTTCGAATAATTGTGTACTCTATTATCCAAAACAAAATCTGAATCCAACCGGAGAGAATCTTGTCTACCATCCTAATCCTGTGTCATCACCATCCATGCATAATAAACTAGCCAATAGCATACACAAATCAATTTTGCCAAACGTTAAGGAATTATGTGGAGCTAGTAGAGGGACTGATTGGACATATATAATCGGGCTCCTGTGATTCCATATGATCATCATTCTATACCGAACAACTCAATCATATGATCACTAATTTCAGAGTCACACCACTATAAACCTGAAACTGAACTCCCAATTATATACCGTATTACGTAAGCCTGTGACGAGCTACCATCCAATGACCTTGTCATATATGCAAAACCCTCATATGATATCCATGATCAGCCTTAGGTCAAAGTCCGTTTAATCCTACTGATCAGGCTATCTTAAAGTTCCATTATACTACCGAATTAACAAAATGATTATTCACCATATGTGAATAAGAAATCATCCGCCCAGCAGACGACCCAAGGCCTTGTCCATTTTCACATTCAGTATAATGCCTTTAAGAGGATACCTTTAACTCCTCAGAGCTATGATTCCGATATCTGCAAACAAACCCTTCATCGTATACAAGTCATGCACCCAACGAACCGGTCTATAAGCTTACTACCTCTGAGACGCTTTAGCCATTGGAACATCAAAGTACACAAGTCATATACATGAAGTAGTTCATTTACTCAGGATTAAGGTTATTGCACAATGAACGTCAAAAGCAGATTGATCCACTCATAGCGGACTACGTAGATCAATCACGCTTTAGTCCCGGTCTAATATGTCACCACCAAGTAACATATCTATGTCTCTACTTGGGAGTCCAGCTCCAGACAGTTAAGACAAACCGTCCCCTCCAAGGCTTTAGACAACATAATAGTCTTTATCATGAGTTAGATGCTCGGTCTAACCCCATAGACTACAGACCATAGTTTAGACCCCTAATTTTAGAACATTGTCTTCTTGCATACAAAAGTCCATTGCATGCAACGTTCTAACAGTTTTAACACAAGCAGTCAGTGAGCCATATTTGCTTACATTTACTTTAACGTGTAAATAAGACGAGGACAAATAGCAATGTAATGAATAACCTATATGTATATAATTTTATTATCCAGTTCAAAATGAATACATCAAAATGTCTCTAATACTTAGGGCATTTCCTAACATGTCGAACATGAAAGTTTTCATCCTCGACAAGATGAACAAATCTCATGTTCACCTGAGAGCCTAAATCTAACTCTAACAGCTCCTAATTTCATTAAACCTGTGGGCTTGGTACCTAGTTTTTCGTAAAATTCCCAGTTTTATGTCTCTGTAAAAACGGCTCGGTTTGAGGTCCCAAGCGGCCAAATTTTTAAAATACGCATAGGTTGTTTTCAAGATCTTGACGAGATCTACAACTTTCTTGTTGAGCCCGAGAACCAGTTCTGACTTTAAGTAGTCAATTTTTAGCAAAACCCGAGGCTAAATACTGGATTTGGATTTTGTTCCCAGTTTTGTCCCAGTTTTGGACACTGAGTGAAAAACACTCTAAAAACCTATCTTGGGTTCGTTTTTGGCCGAGGGCTATTTGATTTAAAAACGACCATATCAAAATTTCCTTAAAATACTATGTTTTACCAAATTCCAAATTCGGAACCTAAAGGGGTCGAAATGGCCAAAATCCATGGCCTTTCCTTAAGGACAGATTTGTGTCCGGCCACTAAGATGTTCATGCTCTCATTTGCACGTAACTATTCATAAAAAATAATGTAAACATAACCACAACCATATAAACTTAAAAATGATAATCTAAGGGCTCAAAATAAACTTACTACAAACCATTTGCATAAGTAAATACACATAAATGGCCTTGATCAAAACTTAAAACCAACTAACACAAGATAGGGTTTTCGGTTTACCTTCGTGCCTTAAACCAAGCACGGTTTCAACTAAAGCTTAAGGAACCAGAAATGGTCATGGGAATCCAAGAGAGTAGGGTCTATTTTTGCTAGAACAAATACCAAAAATTTCTCTTAAATACCAAATCAAAACAAAAACTAAAAACTACAAGGATGGGTTTTCGAAAACTTACCCTTGGTGCCTTAGAACGACTTGGATTCTACTCCTCCTAACATAAGCTTGTGAGGTTTGATTTTTGGTAACTCTTTGATATGATTTAAGGGTTAAAAAAGTGAAGGTTTGGAGGCTTCAAGAGGTTCGACTGCAGCTAGAAGAAAAGGGAGAATGAGATGTGTTTTGGGAGCTAAAAGAAAGGAAAGCAATTCACTTATGTAAAGGGTGCCTTTTATAGGCAAAATTGATCAAGCTTACTTAGACTTAATCCTAATTAATTGTCCACCATTTTAGCTTAATCATGGGACAAATTGCTGCCATTTTCAATCTAAAAGGGGCGTGGGCTGCTGCATTAAATGGGAGAAGAATAAAGAAAAATTGTTGACCAAGCTTTTGAAAACCCTTGAATATTTTATTCAAGTGTGTCATGGCTAGGGTAATTTTTTAATGGCCACCTTTTGGGCTATGTGTGCAGCTAATTACAACTGATTTTGCAGCTAGGGGGCATGAAATTTTAAGGCCAAAATTTATCTGTGTTGGCTTTTCATCGCAATCTAATTTTATATTACGGTGTTCGGTCCTTTCCCGGCAGTGTTCCAATTTTCACCCGAAAATTGGATTTCTGAATTCGATTTTTATACTGTAAATTCCTAGTTATTTTACACTGTCTAAGAGCCCATTATCCATCTAAATTACTGTTCACATCCTATACTGTGGTTGTGTCTACACTGTGTTGTCCTTTCGTACACAAAACCGAGGCATTCCCGGGTGAAATTTCAGACACAATCTCTCTTGACTAATTTGGACGTGCTGATTCCATTTTTATTAGTTTTACATCCATCGGAGGTCATCTAGACCAGTTTTTGATATCTGTGTGACTCCACATTGAAAAACATGTTAGTTGCCGGATTGACTAATTTGGGCGTTCTAAGCCCAAATATATTAGTTTCGGGGTGAGTAAAGGTCGTCTTGACCTTCATCCTGATATTGCGTATTTGTGACGCCTTAAATTCTATTTAAGGGTCAATATATAATTTAAATAAAATTAGTGTGCCAAAAATTAATTAAAAATCTTTTGGAAACCCTAGGTTGGTTTCCTAGTCAAATTCCGCTCAAAAAGTCAACAATTTGAACTTCAAAAAGAAACCCTAAAATATTCGGCCATCACTTGGGATTTTAATTAAAATTTAAATTCCACAAATCCAAGGAGGATTTAAATTCAAATTTCATCCCTTAGATATAAAGAAGAAATTTCGGCCATAAAGTATAGGAAATAAAGGAGATTTTTATTTGAATCAAAAGCTAGGTCAAAACTCAACCAAAATTCAAATTATTTTTCCTTAAAAACTAAAGGATAATTTTGGCCACCTAAAGGGAAATAAGAGAGAAAACCCTAGCCTCAAAACAGCACAAAAACTTTCCCTTTTACCCTTAGAAATTTCGGCCAAACAAGGAGGAGAAAGGGAAAGAAAGAAAACCTAGTATAAAAACCCTCTTTTAACTCTCATTCACCCTTCCTTTCACACTCAAAAATTCGGCCAGCTTTCCCTTCTCTCCTCTCTGAATTTTCTCTCCCAAAACACACCCAAAACAGCAACAAAACCTATCAAAAGGCAGCTCAAAGATTCAACAATTTTTGAGACAAAAACAAGGTGAGAAATCAAACTTTTTCCTTCCTTCTCCTTTTGGTTTTAAATCCGAATTTTTATATGGTTTTCTCCACTGTTTTCCCTACTGTTTTGAAGACTCCAACACTCACACAAATTCAGCCAAAAAGGAGACCAAGCATCAAAAATAGTGCAGCACAAACAAGGTGTGAATCTCTCTCTCAAATCCTAAAAATTTTGCCTCTTTGTTCCCTTTCAAAAACCCTATTATCACATGTGTAAATTTTATGATTTTAGCCAATTTGATTCTTGGGTTGTGTTAATGACATATAAATAAGGTTTTCCACAAAATTTCGTGATCATTGGATGAAAATTGAATTGGTTTGAGGCTAATCGAAATTCGGACACAGAAAAACGGAAATCTGGAAAATTACCATATGAACAGTAAATTTGTGTCAGCCATAACTTGAGTTTTAAAAACGATTTTTGAGTCATTCTTGAGCCTAAAATTAAATTCAAGATGTCCCCTAAATGTCTATAAATTTCAGAACCAAACTCATCCGTTTGCCTAGTCAAAATATTTTTCTAATATAGGCGGACAGAACTGCCAGTTTTTGAACTGAAACTGAAACCCAAATTTTATGCCTGAAAACAACCCCTCGGTTTTTGGCCTAATTGAATGACCAAATGATGTCTAAAAATTATAAAAATTATATGGAATTAAAGCTATGGATGTCTAATTTAACATATTAAAAATTTAGAATTTTTGGGATTAAAAATGAATTGATATTGATTTTACAATCAGCCTAGGTCAGTCTGCCCATGACCAGAAATATCCTAACTTAGAGTTTTTCACAAATTTTAAATCCCAAATGTTTATTAAACGTTTTAAAATCTTTTGTGGCACGCTAAAATGATTGGATGATTATGTCTAGACCTAGACTATTCATATGTTGTGATTATAGGACTTATTTGACGTTCTTGCTGGATTTGTGGATCACGTTATCGTAACGCTTATGCGATAATCGAGGTAGGACGTTCTAGCCTTTTCTGGGAGTAGTCAAGTGTTTTAAATTTCCCTGTTTTATCGATGGCATGCTGTTTTTAGTTTATAAAATTATTATATTGTTTTTGATGAAATAAACGTATGTAACGTATTTGGTAATTAAATGTGTATTTTAAAACGTGTTTTGATTTATGGCATAATATAACTTGGTAAATACCATCTTTTGAATAATCCGGTGAACATAATTGAGCTCTAGTTCACGATCATTGTAAATAATGCATGCGTCCCAAAGTTGACGCCATGGGGGAAGGTCCCTAAACCTGCGCAGGGCCGTTCGGCCTATTTAGACCGTAACGAGATGATCTAGGATAATTCAAATTCGAGGCACGTATATTATAGCTACGACAAGTCCTCACTCATAATATGATGGTTGTTTTAATGATTTATTATTTTCATATTGGGACATGTATATTGCAGCTACGCTAAGTCCTCAGCAGAATAAAACTTGTTTTAAAAATGTTTTTCACGAAATTGTTGATTATTTTTTTATGATTATTATGTCATGTATTTTTTTTTAAATTGTTGATTATTTTTGGAAACGAATATTATGCCATACTTTTAAATGTTATATATTAATCCACTTTTGTTTCTGTCCTACTGAGCCAGCGCTCATGTCCCTTTTTCTTTGTGATTTCGAAATGACTACTTCCAGGTGTAGGAGGTAGCAGTTCCGAAAATCGTTGAGCTATCCGTTTCTACCGAGGATGATGCTATCCGTTTTCTTTATCTTCTTCTTTCTATTTCTCGTTCTGATGTAATGAGACATTAAGTTTGGACTTTATTTCACGTTATTTAAATTTTATGCTTGGGAATATTTATGGTTGGTAATTTCTTTTGAAAACCGATTTTGTGTTTGATTTCCGCATTAAAAGGTATTTACTTTCTACTTTATTTTGTTTTGTGGTTATGATGCTACTTTATGAATAATTAGGCTTAGCTAAATTATAATGTTGACCCGTTGTTCGTAATAAATGTTTTCCTTAAATCTCGGGTTGATATTATGATTTGGCTGCCGTGTCACGTGTCTAAATTTTGGGCCGTGACAAATAATGGTATCAGAGACCAGGTTTTCAAAAGGGTTTTTCATCAAAACGTTTTCAAAAGGGTTTTCATCAAAATGTTTTCAAAATACCCAAGCATGGTTTTTCCTTACTCTTAGAAGCTTATAGGATTTCCTCTTCCTTCAATCTTATTCAGCAAAATGGCTCGTCCCGGCACGCATAGTCAGAGGCAGTAGAGAGGCAACGACGAAGAGAACCCCGGGAACATGCAGCCTCAAGGGAGACAGAATGCAGCGGTTCCTACACCGAATGATCAGCTAACGGTGATGCAGAACCTCACGGCGGCGATACAGGCTCTCCTCACCGTCTTACCTTTTGGAACACCTAACCCAACTCCTGTAGCCAATGTTGTTCCAAATGAGATCCCGAGAACGGGGAGTTCTTCTCAGACTCCTCAGCAAACGCCTACCACCGAAAACCCTACCTCTGGAGCAGTACCTACCCAGTCTATGATACATCCTAAACAGGCAGCCCTAACTCTTTTCTTTAAGCCTCACGTACCCACTTTTGACGGCACGGGCACAGAGATGGATGCCGACTACTGGTTTGATGCCATTCGTAAGCAGCTAAAGTTGACCGCCACACTCGTAGAGTTTTGGGTTGAGTTTGCTTCCAACAAGCTAGTGGGTCTAGCCTCTACCTGGTGGGCTAGTATCGAGGATGGTTTGACAGAGGAGCAGAGGTCTTCTTGGACAGTATTCGAGGAGCGTTTTCACGAGCGTTTCTTTTCAGCTCAGTTCCGCCACAGAAAAGCTAGGGAGTTCATCCGTTTGAAGCAAGGGTCTATGTCAGTACGGGAATATGAAGCCAAGTTCACCGAGTTGGCCCGGTATGCGAAGAATTAGGTTTTGGATGAAGCTACTAAGTGTCTCCGCTTTGAGGAAGGGCTTAGCCTTTATGTGAAGAGGGGTGTAGAACCGTTCCAGATCAGGGATAGCTACCAGCAGATAGTTGCTAAGGCGTTGACAGTGGAAGAGGGCGACAAGGAGTTCCTTGAAGCTAGTAACAAAAACAAGTCTGGACCAATCCGCAACAAGTCTCAACATAAGCCGCAGACTCCTTACCAGAAGAACCAGCAGTCTCAGGGATCGGGTTCTCATCAATTCTCTGGACAGCGACAAGGTCGGGTGAATGTGATTACCTGCTTGGAGTGTGGTGATGAAGGCCACAAAAGAAATGTCTGCCCGAAGAGACAGTCGAGAGACAATGCTCATAGACATCATCATCAGCGGAATCAGAATGGTCTTCCACAGAGACAACAGTTTACTTCCCAGTCTTCGCAGTCACAGCGCCCTCAGCTTCTGACTCTCTATCAGCCTCAGCGCACGAGCCAGTACACTGCGCTTTATACTTCACATGCTACACCACTACAACAGTTCCCAGTGCCGAGTTATCAGAGACCAACACCACAGGGTCAGAGTACGGGCTATCAGCGAGGGAATACAGCTCAAAATCATGGTAAGGCACCACAGGTACATGCTCTTGGAGCTGACAGCATGGAGATAGATCATGCACCGACCGCATTAGATGGTATAATTCCTATCTTTGGTACATATGCATATGTTTTGTTTGACACCGGGGCTACACACTCTTTTATAGCCCAACATTATGCTCGTTCACTTGGTTTAAAACTGCAAAATCTTGACTCTCCCTTATGTGTGAAATCCCCGTTGGGCACGACTACCGTTAGTGATGGGTGTCAAGCCTATGTTTATGTTGGGGATGTTTGTTTGGAGGCATCACTTATAGTAATGCCTATGTTTGCTTTTGATGTTATTCTGGGATATGACTGGCTTTCTCGATATGGGATTATGCTTGATTGTCGTAATCGTCGCGTTATCTGTACAACTGATTTCGGACATGTAGTGTCCTATCAGTTAAGCTTAGTTTCAGATGTTGATAGATCTGCTCTGAGGTTAGTGTCGAAGAGTAGACAGGGTATTCTTTGTTTCTTATCCTTGTGTGCGGTGGAAGGATCCAGTTCTGAAAAGAGTACCCAACCTATACCTGTTGTCGATAGTTTTCCAGATATTTTTCCAAAAGCTCTTCCAGGTTTACCGCCTCATCGAGAAATAGAGTTTCGTATCGACTTAGTTCCCGGAACAGCTCCTTTTGCTTCTGCTCCATATCGTATGGCACCTCTAGAGATGAAAGAGTTGAGCAAGCAGCTAGATGAGTTGAAATCGCTGGGCTTTATCCGAGACAGTAACTCACCTTGGGGTTCGTCAGTCCTTTTCGTTAAGAAAGTCGACGGTTCGCTACATCTCTGTGTGGACTACAGAAAGCTCAACAGTGTGACCATCAAAAATAAGTATCCGTTACCACGTATAGATGACTTGTTCGATCAGTTGGGTGGAGCTTGTTTCTCTCCATGGTTGATTTGAGATCCGGTTATCATCAACTTCGTGTTAGAGAGGAGGATATCCCGAAGACAGCATTCCGAACGAGGTATGGCAGTTATGAGTTCTTAGTAATGCCTTTCGGTTTGACAAACGCGCCAGCAGCCTTCATGGATATGATGAATAGAGTCTTCCGACCTTTTCTTGATAAGTTCGTCATCATATTCATCGACGGCATCCTCATCTACTCCCGAACTCATGAAGATCATGCACAGCATCTCAATATAGTTTTACAGACTCTTCGTGAACATCAGTTGTACGCCAAGAAAGAAAAATGTGAGTTTTGGATGACAGAGGTTAAGTTTCTCGGGCATATAATCTCAGGAGACAGTATATCAGTGGATCCATCCAAGGTTGAAGCGATTCTTAAGTGGGAATGATCGAAGAATGTTCCAGAGATCCGAAGCTTCTTGGGCTTAGCGGGATATTATCGACATTTTGTACAGGACTTCAGCAAACTCGCCGCTCCCCTCACCAATTTGACAAAGAAGGATGTACCTTTCGTTTGGGACAACAGCTGTGAGTCAGTTTTCCAAGAGTTAAAGAGTTGTTTGACGTCTGCACCTATCCTTATTATTCTGGATCAGGATCAAGTATATGATGTCTACACCGATGCTTCTCATCAAGGTCTTGGAGCAGTTTTAATGCAACCGAACCGATTTGTCACTTATGCCTCACGACAACTGAAACAACATGAATGAAACTACCCTACACATGATCTAGAGTTAGCTGCAGTAGTATTCGCACTTAAGATTTGGCGTTGTTATCTGTATGGTGTCAGTTTTAGACTGTTTTCAGATCACAAGAGTTTGAAATACCTAGCTACACAGAAAGATCTAAACCTGCGTCAGAGAAGATGGGTAGAATACATGCAAGACTACGACTTCCAAGTCGAGTATCATCCGGGTAAAGCAAACGTGGTTGCAGATGCACTAAGTAGGAAAAGAGAGGCAGTTCCCAATCTTGATCATGACGCTTCTATAATGGCTATGCAGATAGATGAGTGGGAAAAGGACAGAGTTCTTACAGCTTATCAGGTTCGTTTTGGCGAAGTTCAGGGTCACCCAGTGTTGTACAACTTAGTGATGGAACCAGACTACGTGCAGAGGATCAAGGAGAATCAGTTGGCAGATACACGTTTCGTTGACATCCGAGAGAGATTGTTAAAGGGCAAGCATGTTGCAGAGTGGTCGATGGACGCCAGTGGAATTCTTTACAACGAGGGTCGCTTAACAGTGCCACACATTCCAGAGCTTATACAGGAGATCTTGTCAGAGTTTCATCAGTCGAGGTTCGCCATGCACCCAGGTGGAAACAAGATGTATCAAAACCTAAGACGGCAGCTTTGGTGGAGAGGTATGAAGTTAGATGTACAGAACTTCGTGGCCAACTATTTGACGTGTCAAAAAGTAAAGGCAGTACGGGAGAGACCCACAGGTCTGCTCCAACCACTTCCATTACCTCGGTGGAAGTGGGATAGTATAGGAATGGACTTCCTAACCGGCTTACCAAAAGCACAGGATGGATCTGATGGAGTCTGGGTAGTAGTAGATCGTCTCACGAAGACCGCACACTTCATCCCGTTCAAGACGACTTGCACCAGGAACCAGCTAGTTGAGCTTTACATGAGGAACGTAGTCAGATTGTATGGAGTCCCTTCAGTGATCATTTCTGATCGTGATACACGCTTTAACGCTCGTTTTTGGCAAAGTCTACAGGAAGCTCTAGGCACAGAACTGAACTTCAGTACCGCTTGTCATCCGCAGACAGATGGTCAGTCAGAGCGTCTCATACAGATTCTCGAGGATATGCTATGTGCCTGCGTTCTTGATCTTGGAGATGGATGGAGCAAACACCTCTACCTGGTAGAGTTCGCATACAACAATAGTTATCAAGCGAGTATCGGAATGGCACCCTTTGAAGCGTTGTACGGAAAGCCTTGTCGATCACCCATCTATTGGGTTGACAACCAGGAAGCACCCGTGGGTGGACCTGATATAATCCTAGACTAGTACGAGAAGATTGCCATCATCAAACAATGACTTCTAATAGCACAGAGTCGACAGAAGAGCTATGCAGATCAATGCAAAAAGCCGTTAGAGTTCGAGGTCAGAGAGTTTGTGTTGCTAAAGGTTTCACCGAAGAAAGGTATCTCTCGTTTAGGAGTTAAAGGGAAGCTAGCACCACATTACATTGGACCTTTTGAGATCGTACGCAGAGTTGGTAAGGTCGCATATGAGCTGAAGTTACCCGACACCTTGGGAGTGCACAACGTTTTCCATGTATCGATGCTGAGGAAGAGTGCACGGGCAGAGTCAGAAGTCATTTCAACAGATGATGTAGAAATCCAACCAGATGTCTCTTACATCGAGGTTCCAGTGAAGATTTTAGATCGTAAGGTCAAGCAGTTGAGAACGAAAATAATACCCATGGTGAAGGTTCTTTGGAGTAACCATGGTGAAGAGGAAGCCACATAGGAAACCGAGAAAGATATGCGTGAGAACCATGCTGAATGATTCGCTAAGCAGTAGAGTACTTGTAATGTAGTCGACCTAAGTTTGTTTTGTAACCTTACTCTATTCATAGTGGTAGATATACCACTATATGTTCTAAAAGGTGCATTTAGATTTGCTTAATGAAATGAGAAGTGACTCATATTCTTATTCTCTCCTTTAGTGTGGAGAAATTCTTAAAGTTTCGAGGACGAAACTATTTTTAGTGGTAGATATTTGTGACGCCTTAAATTCTATTTAAGGGTCAATATATAATTTAAATAAAATTAGTGTGCCAAAAATTAATTAAAAATCTTTTGGAAACCCTAGGTTGGTTTCCTAGTCAAATTCCGCTCAAAAAGTCAACAATTTGAACTTCAAAAAGAAACCCTAAAATATTCGGCCATTACTTGGGATTTTAATTAAAATTTAAATTCCACAAATCCAAAGAGGATTTAAATTCAAATTTCATCCCTTAGATATAAAGAAGAAATTTCGGCCATAAAGTATAGGAAATAAAGGAGATTTTTATTTGAATCAAAAGCTAGGTCAAAACTCAACCAAAATTCAAATTATTTTTCCTTAAAAACTAAGGGATAATTTTGGCCACCTAAAGGGAAATAATAGAGAAAACCCTAGCCTCAAAACAGCACAAAAACTTTCCCTTTTACCCTTAGAAATTTCGGCCAAACAAGGAAGAGAAAGGGAAAGAAAGAAAACCTAGTATAAAAACCCTCTTTTAACTCTCATTCACCCTTCCTTTCACACTCAAAAATTCGGCCAGCTTTCCCTTCTCTCCTCTCTGAATTTTCTCTCCCAAAACACACCCAAAACAGCAACAAAACCTATCAAAAGGCAGCTCAAAGATTCAACAATTTTTGAGACAAAAACAAGGTGAGAAATCAAACTTTTTCCTTCCTTCTCCTTTTGGTTTTAAATCCGAATTTTTATATGGTTTTCTCCACTGTTTTCCCTACTGTTTTGAAGACTCCAACACTCACACAAATTCAGCCAAAAAGGAGACCAAGCATAAAAAATAGTGCAGCACAAACAAGGTGTGAATCTCTCTCTCAAATCCTAAAAATTTTGCCTCTTTGTTCCCTTTCAAAAACCCTATTATCACATGTGTAAATTTTATGATTTTAGCCAATTTGATTCTTGGGTTGTGTTAATGACATATAAATAAGGTTTTCCACAAAATTTCGTGATCATTGGATGAAAATTGAATTGGTTTGAGGCTAATCGAAATTCGGACACAGAAAAACGGAAATCTGGAAAATTACCATATGAACAGTAAATATTTGTCAGCTATAACTTGAGTTTTAAAAACGATTTTTGAGTCATTCTTGAGCCTAAAATTAAATTCAAGATGTCCCCTAAATGTCTATAAATTTCAGAACCAAACTCATCCGTTTGCCTAGTCAAAATATTTTTCTAATATAGGCGGACAGAACTGCCAGTTTTTGAACTGAAACTGAAACCCAGATTTTATGCCTGAAAACAACCCCTCGGTTTTTTGCCTAATTGAATGACCAAATGATGTCTAAAAATTATAAAAATTATATGGAATTAAAGCTACGGATGTCTAGTTTAACATATTAAAAATTTAGAATTTTTGGGATTAAAAATGAATTGATATTAATTTTACAATCAGCCTAGGTCAGTCTGCCCATGACCAGAAATATCCTAACTTAGAGTTTTTCACAAATTTTAAATCCCAAATGTTTATTAAAGGTTTTAAAATCTTTTGTGGCACACTAAAATGATTGGATGATTATGTCTAGACCTAGACTAATCATATGTTGTGATTATAGGACTTATTTGACGTTCTTGCTGGATTTATGGATCACGTTATCATAACGCTTGTGCGATAATCGAGGTAGGACGTTCTAGCCTTTTCTGGGAGTAGTCAAGTGTTTTAAATTTCCCTGTTTTATCGATGGCATGCTGTTTTCAATTTATAAAATTATTATATTGTTTTTGATGAAATAAACGCATGCAACGTATTTGGTAATTAAATGTGTATTTTAAAATGTGTTTTGATTTATGGCATAATATAACTTGGTAAATACCATCTTTTGAATAATCCGGTGAACATAATTGAGCTCTAGTTCACGATCATTGTAAATGATGCGTGTGTCCCAAAGTTGATGCCATGGGGGAAGGTTCCTAAACCTGCGCAGGGCCGTTCGGCCTATTTAGACCGTAACGAGATGATTTAGGATAATTCAAATTCGAGGCACGTATATTATAGCTACGACAAGTCCTCACTCATAATATGATGGTTGTTTTAATGATTTATTATTTTCATATTAGGGCACGTATATTGCAGCTACGCTAAGTCCTCAGCAGAATAAAACTTGTTTTAAAAATGTTTTTCACGAAATTGTTGATTATTTTTTTATGATTATTATGTCATATTTTTTTTTAAATTATTGATTATTTTTGGAAACGAATATTATGCCATACTTTTAAATGTTATATGTTAGCCCACTTTTGTTTCTGTCATACTGAGCCAGCGCTCACGTCCCTTTTTCTTTGTGATTTCGAAATGACTACTTCCAGGTGCGGGAGGTAGCAGTTCCAGAAATCGTTGAGCTATCCATTTCTACCGAGGATGATGCTATCCGTTTTCTCCGTCTTCTTCTTTCTGTTTCTCGTTCTGATATAATGAGACATTAAGTTTAGACTTTATTTCACGTTATTTAAATTTTATGCTTGGGAATATTTATGGTTGGTAATTTCTTTTGAAAACCGATTTTGTGTTTGATTTCCGCATTAAAAGGTATTTACTTTCTACTTTATTTTGTTTTGTGGTTATGATGCTACTTTATGAATAATTAGGCTTAGCTAAATTATAATGTTGACCCGTTGTTCGTAATAAATGTTTTTCTTAAATCTCGAGTTGATATTATGATTTGGCTGCCATGTCACGTGTCTAAATTTTGGGCCGTGACAGTATCTCTTAAACTAAAAATCTCGTTTTGTGCTCAATCAACCAGATCGAGTCTGCTATCCGTTCATATATTAGTTTTAAGTCAAATTAAGGCTGTCTTGGCCTATATCTTGACACTGCATTTCTCACTATTTACTATTCATCGTTTTCTACTTAATTGACTAGTCTGAGTGCTCTGACTCCGATTTTGTTAGTCTCTAGGTGAGAACAGGTCATCCGGACCATTTTCTCGATATCATACCCTTACTAGGGCTATCTCTCGCTATTGTGCCCAGATGTTCAGTCTGATCGTTCTGGTGATCTATTCACCAGTCTTGTGTCAAGAAATGGTTGTCCGGACTAGTTTCCTGACACTACATGTCTCATTCATTTATACACATAATAGGGTGGACCGGGTTCACTGTCGATGGTCACTTTCACTGCATGAATAGTATTTAAACAATACCGTATCTGTTTAGTCTATTCAATGGGAAATATACTATATTTTCCAACTTAATTACTCATTGTATGGTAATTAGGTTTTATACATTTTTTAGAGTCTTTATCACGGCTCTCTGTTCGTTACACAGTCTTCAACACGGGCGTGTATCTGATCGTCTCACTTAAATTTGCACCAATTAGCATCAAATTATTCTTCAATTTCTCATTAAATGAAATTAAAGTACATGATCGGGGCGGTCCTTACAATCTACCCCTCTTACAAAAATTTTCGTCCTCAAAAATTAAAATAAATCTGGAAAGTCTTTTTTCATATCCTCTTCCCGTTCCCATGTAGCTTCTTCGAGGTTATGGTTCCGCCATAATACTTTAACAAGCAGAATCACTTTATTCCTAAGAACCTTATTTTCCTTGACTAAAATCTGCACGAGTCTTTCTTCATAGGTTAGATTAGCATGTACTTCAACTGGCTCTTGGCTTAGTATGTGGGAACTATTCAGCACGTACTTCTTGAACATCGAGATGTGGAAAACATTATATACAGAAGTTAGTTCGGGAGGAAGCGCTAATCGGTAGGCTACCTTCTCGACTCTTTCGAAGATCTCGATGGGTCCTATGTATTTAAGACTCAGCTTTCCTTTCTTCCCAAAGCACATCACCGCTTTTATGGGTGCCACCTTGAGGAAAACCGATTCTCCTTCTTGAAACTCGAGATGTCTTCGTCGTCTATCCGCGTAACTCTTCTGGCGGTTATGCACTGTAACCAGTCTTTCTTGTATAAGCTTCACATCTTTTGTTGTATCCTTGACGAAGTCAGTGTTGGTGAGCTGTTTTTCTCCGATCTTATGCCAGTGAACCAGAGATTGGCATTTTCTTCCATAAAGTGCCTCGTACGGAGCCATCTCAATCGAGGAATGATAGCTATTATTGTACGAGAACTCTATCAATGGCAGTTTCTGATCCCAATTCCCCTTGACGTTTAAGACACACGCTCTCAACATATCTTCTAATGTTTGTATAGTCCTCTCAGACTGACCGTCAGTCTGAGGATGGAAAGCGGTGCTGAACTTCAATTTGGTTCCCATTGCAGCTTGAACGCTCTGCCAAAACCTTGAAGTGAAGCGTCTATCGCGATCTAAGATGATCAATTTAGGTATTTCATACAGTCTTACTATTTGAGCAATGTACATGTGACGCCCCGTGCCCTCAGCGGCCCGGACCGTCACTAAAAACTCTATTACTTAACTTGCTTCTTTAACTTTTACTTATACTTTCTCTTTAAAACCGATACTTAAACTTGCTGAATTTAATACCATAAATTTAGAGGGATTTTTTTTTTATATATACGCGTACGTATTTACTATTCACGTACGTATACTATTAAAATGCGGAATTTGAAAAACATAAGGATTTAAATTATACATACACAATTATATACTTGTTTATCTGATTACTATTCACTAGATACTATTTAAATATACTACTCATACATATACTGTTTACTGTTCTAAAATACCGTTTAACCTTTACTATTCAAAATACTATTTAACTGTCACCATTCAAAATATTATTTACTCATACTGTGCGGAAGAATACTCGCGGTGTATCCATAACCTCATCCTCACATCCACCTTCGCCACCATCATCGTCCCTTGATGTTTACGCTATAGGATGCTTACCTACAGCATGAACACACTCCGTGAGCTTTACGCCCAGTAAGTACAACATGTTAACCGCAAAACATGTTTAGAACATAGTACATACTTAAAATCATAAGCATGACATATATCACTTAATAAATCACATACCATATAAGCATATCACATATCAGCTCATATATCATGTCATCACATAACATGTCATAACAGTGAATATAAAACTTCACATACTTTATGCATGACAGAAGCATCGTGTACTGTATGCACTCTACTGAAAAAGAAAGCATAGTGAACTATAACTAATGCATGGTCCGGTTATGTTCATTTATGCTTCAAACTTCTCTTTTCTTTTCTTGTCTATTTAGGGCCCATGTGTCAGTACCGTGTGCGCGCAGACCAACGGTAACTCCCGAGGTCAACTAATGCCGAAGAGCCATCAACTGATGCTCAACTTTTGGCCTTAACTTTCTTTAACTGGAAACCCCTTCGACTGAAGGAGCCGGTATAACACACCGATTTATTTCCATCTTGTTTAACTGTTCTAGCCATACGCTTCTCTAAGTTGTCCCCAATCCTACGCGGTAGGGATCTATGGCTTCTATCTTGTTCTTTCATCAATCTACTCGATTGTGAAACTATATGCTCTTATGTATGCTGTGCAGCATCGTGTGCAAGATACATACTTAAAATACTGGAAAAGCATCATTTTAAATTTATTTTATCCATGCTGTAGGCGGAGTTGTACTTACCTGTCAGCAGACAGTTTATACTCTCACCTTCGTCACAATACAGGTACCTCCCTGTAAGCATAATGCATTACATTAACATTCACTCTTAGGTCACCGTGGTCATTAGTGACTAATAAAAATTCTCGTTATGTGGTACCGAACCTTATCGGTACTAATTGCCCTCTTCTTAAGAATTTGATTTTCTAATCATTGTTAATTAATTTATTTACCTAATAAATTAATTAACATCGCTCTTAGGTCACTCTATCGTTAGGAACTAATAAACTTATCGTTGTGTGGTACTGATGCCTATCGGTACCCAACTGCTCTACTTTGGGAAATTTGATATCTAATTTTTAATCGTGCTTGATTAATTTGTCTACTTAACCAATTAATCACTGTCTCTTACTATCCCATTCCGACTTGGTCCTTGACTGGCTAACCGACCAGTCAACTTACTGAATACCTCTCGTATGACCATTTAGCCTGTCGGGTTACCGTTACCGATGTAATCGCCCCAAATTTTATACTTAGATCACACCCGTCCCTCGGGTGGTACTATTCTGACATAGGGGTCGTTTTTTTACATTACGAAATTTCTAATTGGGTGGTTCACTAATCTTGTAAACGTCCGTCCTTCTTTCCCGGACCTAGGTCATCGAGGGGGCTCGGATTTCCATCCCGATCACATTTTCACCCCTCGTTTCCTAAAATACCCCTTTGTGCCGTTTTAGAAATTTCGGCAGCATTTCCGCTTAATTTTTGGGTTTCCGGCGTTTAGGAAACGCCTCAAAACCATCTAACATATTCTAACCTGCCACGTACTAAACCAGAGGCCTAATTTTTACGTAAAAGCTCCGCTTTTTACGTAAAAATATTCACATTTCTTCACATTTTCTTTTTCGACATTTCATCCCTTTTTTTTTACAATTCCTCAAGTCAGTAAACCATAATTCATACATAATTATTTCTAATAATAAATTGAGGAATCAAGGGATCAAAACCACTACCAAAATCGTTCCCGTCGGCGGTCGGGTGAACCGTTCGATCTCGATCGCACAATCTTTGAATCATCGTCCTTCACTTTTGAAACTCCGGTTTACAAATCCGATGCCGCGGATGTGTCCGGAACGTCGAAAATAGGCCAACGGGCCATTCTTCAATTTTCGGTCTCCGGGTCGCCGTTGACCGGCGTTGACCAAGGCGGCGATGGGAGTGGCGACCACCATCTTGAAGAGCTCGACGAGAGGAACCCATTGGTGGTGTTAATTTCACCAATCGAGGCTCCTATCATCGGAAATCGGCCCTCGAAAAGTCGGCGACGACGGCGGTGTTGGATCTTCATTTTCCGGCGTTGTTGCCCAAAATTGATTTGAGGCTTTTGATCTACGTGTTGTTCTGATCATTTTGATACCGACCTTGCAACTCAACTCCGCCGGAATAGCTAGATTCGACGGCGGCGATGGCGACGGCGACGGCGAACCTTGGGCGGTGCGATCCGGTGACTGTTGACGTGAAATGAAGCCTGGGTTTTGTTCTACTCTTCACCACAAATCCATTGGGACCGAAATCGTGGCATTTGGAGGTCGGAAGGTGAAGGTACGGCGGTTTGAAAAATTCGGCCACCAGCGGCTTTGGGCGGCGCGTGCGGTGTGCTCCGGCGTCGGTTCGGTCAACTCGGCCCACCGTTGGAATCAGCTCGTCGAGAGCTTTCCAATGGTGCCAGCGGTGTGGAAAACAGAGGCCGGATTCGATGGTCGGTCACTGTTCATCCTCGTGTGGGGTTGGGGGAGGAAATGGGATTTAGAAAAATTATGGGGGCTATTTTTCAATAGTCCCAAAAATTTCGTCCTTTTATACTAATTTTTTGAAAAATTTTAAGATAGGCTATACTAACTAATTTGGGCGTGCTGAACCCAAATATATCAGTTTTATCTTCATCCGAGGTCGTCTCGACCAGTTTCCCGATACTGTATGGTTCCCGGTCAAAAATTACTTTTTGTGCTCAAATGACTAATTTGAGCATTCTGAATCCAAATATATCAGTTTTATATCAAGAAAAGGTCATCTTGACCAATTTCTTGATACTGTGGTTAGGCCTACACTGTGTTGACACTGTGCACGCATAACGAGACGTTTTTGCACGAAATTTCAAACACAGTCTCTCCTGACTAATTTGGACGTGCTGATTTCAAATTTATCAGTTTTACATCCACCTAAGGTCTTCTGGACCAGTTTTCGGGATCTGCATGACCCCGTTTCGAAAAACGTGTCAGGTACCCGATTGACTAATTTGGGCGTCCTGAATCTAAATATATCAATTTCGGGGCGAGAAAAGGTCGTCTTGACCCTCATCCTGATACTGCGTATCTTTTAAACAAAATCTACATTTTATGCTCAATTGACCAGATTGAGCCTGTTGACTATTAATATATCAGTTTTATGCCAGATTAAGGCCGTCTTGGCCACTAACCTGACACTGCATTTCTCACTATTCACTAATCATTATTCACTATTCTCTATCTGACTGACTAATCTGAGCGTTCTGACTTTGATTTTGTCAGTCTATGGGCGAGAAGAGGTCATCTAGACCACTTTTCTCGATACTGTACATCTATTAGGGCAATTATCACTGCTGCGCTCAGATGACCAGTCTGAGCGTACTGATGACTAGCTTATCAGTTCTGTATCATGAAATGGTCGTCTAGACCAGTTTCTTGATATTGTGTGTCTCAACGCATACTCACATAATAGGGTGGACCGATTTCACTGTCGATTACCCTATCACTGCGTGAATAGTAATTAAACGTTACTATTCCTGTTAATTCATTCAACTGAAAAGCACACTGTGCTTATTAACTTAATTACATCATTACATAGTAATTAAGTTTCATAATTCATGAGAGTCATTACAGTGGCTCTCGGCTCATTACACAGCCTTCTACACGGACTCTTACACGTGCGTGTGCAATGCAACACGGGTGTGTACATTTCAAACACAGACATGTACTAGATGAGACTACTCAACACGACCATGTGTTTGAAATACATTCATCTATCTGAGCGGTACACAGCCTCTTACACGATCGTGTACTTGACTGTGTTACACTACACGACTATGTACACTCACACGGCTATTAATAGATACACAGTCCGAATGGCACACGGTCACTCACACGGCTGTGTATCTGACCGTGTTACTTAAATTGTACTAAAAGACATTAAATTATGTCCATTTTATTCCTTAATGACTTATTACATGGTAAGTAGGTGTCATGAAAATGGCAGTCATTACAGTACATTTCTGCTAACCTCTCTACTGAGTAGCTCAACTTCATGGCTAAAAATCAAGCTGACTTCGTTAGTCGATCCACAATTACCCAGATGGCATCGTTCCCGCTAGAGGTCCTGGGCAATCCGACCATGAAATCCATGGTAATTTGCTCCCATTTCTACTCTAGTAGCTCGATCTTCTATAGTTCTCTTCCCAGTTGCTGATGTTCTGCTTTAATTTTCTGGCAGGTGAGGCACCTTGCTACGAACACGACAACGTCATTCTTCATGTTTGACCACCAAAAATTTCCTTTCAAGCCCGGTACATCTTATTCACTCCTGGATGTATCGAGTATAGCGTGTCATGAGCTTCTGACAGGATCCGCTTCTTGAGTTCTTCATCCTTTGGAACACACACTATATCTTCGAAATAGAGTATGCCATCCTTAGAGACTTGAAACTCTGAATTCTGATCCTCCATTGCTTCCTTTTTGAGCTTGTCCAGGGATGAATCGAGGTCTTGGCCGGTCTTGATTTCCTCTATGAGTGTTGACTAGAGGGACTGTGGCGGCCCACCCTTCGTAGAGATCATACAATACTATTACAGTTAAGCTTCATAGCTAACTGCGATAGATTGTACTCTCATGGGTCACCGGCTAATCTATCTTTCTTTAAAACATGAAGTTTTTGGGGAAATTTTTTTTAAAACATCATGTAAAACATTATCCACTAATCACTTTGTTTACAAGTACAAAGTAATTTACATAATACAGTACTTTCACAAAATATATATTATTACAAAAGAACTGTTTCGCTTTCCTTTCTCTATTATCGCTCAGTGGAAAGACTCTGGCAGGACCATATCCCTTGGCCTCCTATCCCATTTGACACTCGCTATCCCGTCCGCCATCTAGCCATACAAAGCTAATAAGCTGGTTGCTTACTGCAGCATAAGCAAAAATGGTGAGCTACAGGCTCAGTAAGTTCAAACATGCAAGAAATAGAATTTCTATGAATAGTACTATTTATCATAAATAGTAACATTGACTACTATTCATCATGAATAGTAACTTTGACTACAACACAGTATATCAACAGTACATCAACCATGGTGTTAGTACTCTCACAAAACTGTCTTTTGCTCAATTATGGCATAGTTTCAGTTTTAGGTAATTATCTTTAATTATGTTCTGATTTTGAGCTCAAGTTGGCAGTACCATTTTAGTGCGTATGACTGGGAGCGGTACATTAGTGCTGACCTCCACAGCCTTAATCTCATCTGTAGGAAAATAAATCGGTAAAACGTATCAGAGTGGTGCAGCGGAACAATAAAAATTTTTAGATCGTTAAATATCTCATGATGCCATATACAATAAACCAACAACAATTAAAACTCATACCTCAAGGATACCAATCTTGCAGGAGGAGAATGACCGGAGGCTTCAACCAACTAGCCTTCTCTACTATTCTCCAATTCCCAAATGGCTGAGTATGTGGGCACTCTGAACCTCGATCGGTATGCTAGCACTGCTAGCCTTCTTCTGACCACCCAGATCTCTAAAGAACTTTATTGTCACGGTGAGCTGTGCAACAATAAGCCTGCTCACCTGAGAGTCTGTGGTTTGAGAGAACTGGAGTGGCAGGACCTCTATTTATAGACCTGCATGAGGTGATTCTCTGAATTTGAATTGGACTAGGAAAAGATATTCTCCCTTATCCATAACCAAAAAAATCCAAATTTTTCCATGGGAAAATCCAAAAATAAAATTCGGTTTTCTTAGGATAAATCCAATCCAAATCTAAACAAGATTTTAACTAGAATTTTATCTCCCTTTTTCAACCAAAAAATCCGAAATTTCCTAGGGGAAAATCTTCTCCACAAATTCGGCCATTATAGATAAGGGAAAATCAAAAATTCTACTAGGATTTTCAAGCTTGAATCCTATCTCAACCTTATCCAAAATAACCGAATTTTCCTAGGAGATTTCCTCCATAATTTCGGCCACTTTTCAGGGAAGGAGAGAATCCAAATTCAACTAGGATTGAAGCTTGAATTTTCCCTTGAACCTTATCCACAAAAATCGAAATTCCATTGAGGATTATCCTCAAAAATTTCGTCCACTTTTGTTGGGATTTAGATTCAAAATTCAAGTAGGATTCTAACAAGATTATCCTCTCCAAATCCAACTCAAATTTGAATTTCAAACCTTATGGATTTTCCACAACAAATTCAAATCCCACTTGGACTGTGATTCAAAATTTGAATTTCAAATTTCAAATTCAAATTTCAAATTCAAATTTCAAATTTCAAATTTCAAATTTAAATTTCAAATTCAAATTTCAAATTCGAATTTCAAATTCAAATTTCAAATTCGAATTTCAAATTCAAATTTCAAATTTCAAATTTCAAAATTCAAATTTCAAAATCCACAAAACGGTTGTGTTTCAAATTCTTGTTCTCATGGATAATTTTCTACAACTCCAATCCAATCTCAAATAAAATCATGGCAACTTTATTTGGAGTTCGAATAATTGTGTACTCTATTATCCAAAACAAAATCTGAATCCAACCGGAGAGAATCTTGTCTACCATTCTAATCCTGTGTCATCACCATCCATGCATAATAAACTAGCCAATAGCATACACAATCAATTTGCCAAACGTTAAGGAATTATGTGGAGCTAGTAGAGGAACTGATTGGACATATATAATCGGGCACCCGTGATTCCATATGATCATCATTCTGTACCGAACAACTCAATCATATGATCACTAATTTCAGAGTCACACCACTATAAACCTGAAACTGAACTACCAATTATGTACCGTATTATGTAAGCCTGTGACGAGCTACTATCCAATGACCTTGTCATATATGCAAAACACTCATATGATATCCATGATCAGCCTTAGGTCAAAGTCCGTTTAATCCTACTGATCAGGCTATCTTAAAGTTCCATTATACTACTGAATTAAGAAAATGTTTATTCACCATATGTGAATAAGAAGTCATCGGCCCAGCAGACGACCCAAGGCCTTGTCCATTTTCACATTCAGTATAATGCCTTTAAGAGGATACCTTTAACTCCTTAGAGCTATGATTCCGATATCTGCAAACAAACCCTTCATCGTATACAAGTCATGCACCCAACGAACCGGTCTATAAGCTTACTACCTCTGAGACGCTTTAGCCATTGGAACATCAAAGTACACAAGTCATATACATGAAGTAGTTCATTTACTCAGGATTAAGGTTATTGCACAATGAACGTCAAAAGCGGATTGATCCACTCATAGCGGACTACGTAGATCAATCACGCTTTAGTCCCGGTCTAATATGTCACCACCAAGTAACATATCTATGTCTCTAATTGGCAGTCCAGCTCCAGACAGTCAAGACAAACCGTCCCCTCCAAGGCTTTAGACAACATAATAGTCTTAACATGAGTTAGATGCTCGGTCTAACCCCATAGACTACAGACCATAGTTTAGACCGCTAACTTTAGAACATTGTCTTCTCGCATACAAAAGTCCATTGCATGCAACGTTCTAACAGTTTTAACACAAGCAGTCAGTGAGCCATATTTGCTTACATTTACTTTAACATGTAAATAAAACGAGGACAGATAGCAATGTAACGAATAACCTCTATATATAATTTTATTATCCAGTTCAAAATGAATACATCAAAATGTCTCTAATACTTAGGGCATTTCCTAACATCATCATCATAGCCCCAAAGGTAAAGTTGTACATGACTGGGAGCGGTACATCAGTGCTGACCTCCACAGCCTTAATCTTATCATCATAGCCCCGAAGGCAAAGTTTACCTCCCTGTACGGAAGGCTGGTACGCTAAAAGTGGTTTCATTACCGACTTTTTAAAGTTCTAACCCGGTGACTTCATATTGCCCTGTGGTTAGGAATGGTTCACATTTTAATTTCGTGTGAGTGAGTTTCATTAACCTCGCTCTAGGGCCCGAAGCACAATTTATTATGTGTCCCATTTCAATAGTGTCCGTAGCACATTTCGTCTCTCTCTATTCTATAATAGTGCCCGTAGCACATATGTACCTAACTTATAGTTAGTACATTAAAGTTAGTAATAATAATACTACATGTTGCAGACAGGTAAATGTCTGAACTTACTTTATCCGCTTCTTCTCCTTTTCCTTCCTGGATCTTTAATCGTTCTCCTTGTGGGTCGATTTTGGGATCCTACAGACAAAACCTTGTCTGTTAATTTCATTTCCATTTATAGCTTTTATTTTTTTATTAAAAAGCTTAAATAAAACCTATTTATAACTTTTTAGGCTTTATTTATCATTTTCCCTATTTTTCTCAACTTTTGAAAAATTATGATTTTGCCCTTATATTTTGGCAAAATTACAATTATGCCCCTGATGGGATTTTCTCGATCCAGATTGTACTTTTGGCTCTCAGGAACTTTTCTGACTCTTTTCTATTCATTACCGGATTCGTTTCTATTTTATTTCCATTTTTCACCTTCCTGACCCTCAGGAAGTACTATTCTGACCCTTACATCGGTTTAGTGATTTTCTATCATTTCAGAGCTTCAAATGGACGTTTTACTAGTATTTAAAACGTTCATCTAGAATTTCCCGATCTAGGTCTCTGAGGCTCGGATTTTCCGTACCCGACTCGGACATTTACTTCGTTTCCCAAAAACGCCCCCCCTTGGGGTCGGTTTTTCAGTTTCACTCGTGTTTTACATTTTTAAGGGGATGGGTTACTATTCACGAACCACCCCTTAGGTTTCCCTTATTCAATTTTCTTTTAAGGACTCGGGTTTCCGACCCGACCCTAAACTTTTATTTTCAATTCCCTTTTTACCCCAAATGCCGTTTTCGAAAATTTTGGCAGCATTTCGACGTAAATTTAAGGCTACCGGCGTTAGGTATGCCTCGAACCATATTAACCTGCCACGTACTATACCAAAGTCCTATTTTATATAAAAGTTTCCCAAACTTTTACATAAAAGCTCACACATTTTTCAATTCACATTTTGAACCACATTCAACAAAATTCTTTCAATTTTGCCCTTAGTTTTAGCCACGGTTTTCCTATCCAAAATCTAGCCAAAAATTTTCAATCTTTCAACCAAATTTTAGGCTATTCAAAGGCTATTACCTAGCACATTTTCAAGCCAATTTCCATGCATTTTACAACACAATTCTTAGGGTTTTTAACCATTCATACCCCACGGCCATTTTAGGTAAAACATGCATAACATTTTTTTTTCATGCTTTCAACCTCATAACCAATATTTCCACAATTCAATGAATGAATTTAACTATCCAAACATCAAGTTAATCATGCAAAAATGTTCACCAAACCCTAATTACACCACACAGCCATTTTAGGGTTATTAGATACCAAAATTTTGTAGGAAAATAAACCGGTAAAAACGTATCAGAGTGGCGCAGCGGAACAATAAAAATTTTTAGATCGTTAAATATCTCATGATGCCATATACAATAAATCAACAACAATTAAAACTCATACCTCAAGGACGCCAATGAACAGGAGGAGAGTGACCGGAGGCTTCAACCAACTAGCCTTCTCAACTATTCTCCAATTCCTGAATGGCTGAGTGTGTGGGCACTCTGAACCTCGATCGGTATGCTAGCACTGCTAGTCTTCTTCCGACCACCCAGATCTCTAAAGAACTTTATTGTCACGATGAGCTGTGCAACAATAAGCCTGCTCACCTGAGAGTCTGTGGTCTAAGAGAACTGGAGTGGCAGGACCTCTATTTATAGACCTGCATGAGGTGATTCTCTGAATTCGAATTGGACTAGGAAAAGATTTTCTCCCTTATCTTTAACCAAAAAATCCAAATTATTCATAGGATAATCCTAACAATTAAATTCGGTTTTTCTAGGATAAATCCAACCCAAATCTCAACAGGATTTTAACTAGAATTTTATCTCCCTTTTTCAACCAAAAAATCCGAAATCTTTAGGAGAAAATCTTCTCCAAATTTTCGGCCACTTTTAGGATAAGGAAGAATCAAAATTCCACTAGGATTTTCAAGCTAAATCTCATCTCAACCTTATCCAAAAATAACCGAATTTCCTAGGATTAAGGCTCCAAAATTTCGGCCACTTTTAGGGAGTAGAGAGAATCCAAATTCAACTAGGATTGAAGCTTGAATTTACCCTTGAATCTCATCCACAAAATCTGAAATTTTCATGAGGATTATCCTCAAAAATTTCGTCCCTTATTTGTTGGGATTTGGATTCAAAATTCAAGTAGGATTCTAACAAGATTATCCTCTCCAAATCCAACTCAAATTCGAATTTCAAACCTTGTGGATTTTCCACAACAAATTCGAATCCTACTTGGACTGTGATTTAAAATTTGAATTTCAAATTTCAAATTCAAATTTCAAATTCAAATTTCAAATTTCAAATTTCAAATTTCAAATTTAAATTTCAAATTCAAATTTCAAATTCGAATTTCAAATTCAAATTTCAAATTCAAATTTCAAATTCAAAATTCAAATTTCAAATTTCAAAATTCAAATTTCAAATTTCAAAATTCAAATTTCAAATTCCACAAAACGGTTGTATTTCGTATTCTTGTTCTCATGGATAATTTTCTACAACTCCAATCTAATCTCAAATAAAATCATGGCAACTTTATTTGGAGTTCGAATAATTGTGTACTCTATTATCCAAAACAAAATCTGAATCCAACCGGAGAGAATCTTGTCTACCATCCTAATCCTGTGTCATCACCATCCATGCATAATAAACTAGCCAATAGCATACACAAATCAATTTGCCAATCGTTAAGGAATTATGTGGAGCTAGTAGAGGGACTGATTGGACATATATAATCGGGCTCCCGTGATTCCATATGATCATCATTCTGTACCGAACAACTCAATCATATGATCACTAATTTCAGAGTCACACCACTATAAACCTGAAACTGAACTCCCAATTATATACCGTATTACGTAAGCTTGTGACGAGCTACCATCCAATGACCTTGTCATATATGCAAAACCCTCATATGATATCCATGATCAGCCTTAGGTCAAAGTTCGTTTAATCCTACTGATCAGGCTATCTTAAAGTTCCATTATACTACCGAATTAAGAAAATGATTATTCACCATATGTGAATAAGAAATCATCCGCCCAGCAGACGACCCAAGGCCTTGTCCATTTTCACATTCAGTATAATGCCTTTAAGAGGATACCTTTAACTCCTCAGAGCTATGATTCCGATATCTGCAAACAAACCCTTCATCGTATACAAGTCATGCACCCAACGAACCGGTCTATAAGCTTACTACCTCTGAGACGCTTTAGCCATTGAAACATCAAAGTACACAAGTCATATACATGAAGTAGTTCATTTACTCAGGATTAAGGTTATTGCACAATGAACGTCAAAAGCAGATTGATCCACTCATAGCGGACTACGTAGATCAATCACGCTTTAGTCCCGGTCTAATATGTCACCACCGAGCAACATATCCATGTCTCTACTTGGCAGTCCAGCTCCAGACAGTCAAGACAGACCATCCCCTCCAAGGCTTTAGACAACATAATAGTCTTAACATGAGTTAGATGCTCGGTCTAACCCCATAGACTACAGACCATAGTTTAGACTGCTAACTTTAGAACATTGTCTTCTCGCATACAAAAGTCCATTGCATGCAACGTTCTAACAGTTTTAACACAAGCAGTCAGTGAGCCATATTTGCTTACATTTACTTTAACATGTAAATAAGACGAGGACAGATAGCAATGTAATGAATAACCTCTATGTATAATTTTATTATCCAGTTCAAAATGAATACATCAAAATGTCTCTAATACTTAGGGCATTTCCTAACAATCTCCCACTTGCCCTAAGCCAGTAGATGTGCCATGTTACGCATCCCCATCGCCTCTACATGCCTCTCAAAGCTTCTAGCTACCAAAGTCTTAGTAAAGGGATCAGCGATGTTGTCCTCGGACGCGATCTTACATACATCCACTTGTCCTGTCTCCACATGCCCTCTAATAATATGATATCTCCGATCGATGTGCTTGGTCCTCTTGTGGTGCCGAGATTCCCTTGTGTTGGCAATAGCCCCTGTATTATCACAGTAAAGTGTGATAGGCTTGTCAACACCCGGAATGACCTCAAGGTCTCTAAAGAACTTACGGAGCCAAACCGCTTCTTTAGATGCCTCAGCCGCAGCCACATACTCAGCCTCCATAGTAGAGTCAGCTGTGCAGCCCTGCTTCACGCTCCTCCACACAATGGCGCCTCCTCCGAGTAAAAACACTGATCCAGATGTCGATTTCCTCGAATCCTTACAAGTCTGGAAGTCTGAGTCCGTGTATCCTACGGGTGTTAGGTCCCCTCCAGAATACACTAGCATATAATCCCTCGTTCGCTTAAGATACTTGAGTATATGCTTTACTGCTTGCCAGTGCTTGGTTCCAGGATTCGCTTGATATCGACTCACCATACCTACTGCAAAACATATGTCCGGGCGAGTGCAAAGCATAGCGTACATAAGGCTACCCACAGCGGATGCATAAGGGACCTTACTCATACGCTCTCTTTCTTCCGATGTCTTGGGACAGTCATCCAATGAAAGAGTTAAACCGGTAATAGAAGGTTGTGAGCCTTTCTTTGCCTCTAGCATTGCATATTTGTCAATTATTTTATCTATGTATGAAGCTTGGGATAATGCTATCATTTTGTTCTTTCGATCTCTGAAGAGACGAATGCCTAGAACATAATTAGCTTCTTCCAAGTCCTTCATGTCAAACTGTTGGTGTAACCAAAGCTTGACCGATGATAAATTCCCTACATCATTCCCAATGAGTAGTATATCATCGACATAGAGTATCAGAAAGACCACTTTTCCATCCTTAATACGTTTATAAACACAAGGTTCATCAACGTTCTGCTCAAAACCAAATGTCTTAATCGCTTGATCAAACCTCTGGTTCCATGAGCGGGATGCCTGCTTTAATCCATAAATGGATCTAAGCAACTTGCAGACTTTCTTATCTTGGCCTTTTGCTACGAACCCTTCGGGCTGTATCATATAGATACACTCTTCAAGATGGCCATTCAAGAATGCCGTCTTGACATCCATTTGCCAGATCTCGTAATCGAGAGCAGCAGCAATGGACAGAAGAATACGGATAGACTTCAGCATAGCAACAGGCGAAAAGGTTTCCTCGTAATCGATTCCAGCCTTTTGCGTGTATCCCTTTGCAACCAGTCTAGCTTTGAAAGTTTCCACTCTCCCTTCCGCATCCTTCTTTCTTTTGTAGACCCATTTGCATCCAATGGGTTTTATCCCATCCGGCAAATCTACAAGTTCCCAAACAGAGTTGGATTTCATAGAATCCATCTCATTGTTCATAGCCTGTTTCCAAGATCTAGAATCAACATCCTTTATAGCTTCATCATATGTGACCGGATCTTCCTCATGCTCATGAGCCTCGGCCTGGTATACCTCAGCATCATACATAAAGAAATTAGGTTTCTTAGAAACCCTCCCACTACGACGAGGCACCCTAAATTGTTGATCGTCTGCAGGTCTTTCACTGGAACTCGGACTTGCGTCCAAGATCGAAATCTGTGGAGCAGTTCTTTCACCCGATAACTCCTCTAGCACCACTTTGCTTCGAGGCTTAAAGTCATTCATGTGACTTTCCTCCAAGAATGTCGCATGGGTTGAGACAATGACCTTTTGTTCCTTCGGGTTATAGAACAGACCTCCTTTAGTTCCCTTTGGATACCCTACAAACATGCACAATTCTGATCTTGGTTCCAACTTCTTCGCATCCCCATCCAGTACATGTGCCGGGCAGCCCCATATTCTCATATGTCCAAGGGAGGGCTTCCTACCACGCCACAATTCATACGGAGTTCTAGGAATTGATTTGCTCGGAACCTGGTTCAGAATATAGCACGCCGTTTGTAAAGCATGTCCCCAAAATGATAATGGCAGCGTTGAGTAACTCATCATGGACCGTACCATATCCAATAAGGTCCTGTTTCTCCTTTCGGCTACACCATTCTGTTGTGGAGTACCAGGTGCAGTCAATTGGGATAATATCCTATTCTCTACAAGATGTCCTAGAAATTCATCGGAGAGGTATTCGCCACCTCGATCAGATCGAAGTGTCTTTATGGATTTATCCAATTGCTTTTCCACTTCCGCACGATACTCTTTGAACTTGTCAAAGGTTTCTCTCTTGCGGTGCATCAGATACACATATCCATACCTCGAGTAATCATCTATGAAAGAGACATAGTACTCGAACCCTCCTCGTGCTGTGACGTTCATGGGGCCACATACGTCAGTGTGCACAATTTCTAAGAGCTCCTGTGCCCTTGTACCCTTTACTCCAAAAGACCTCTTAGTCATCTTACCCTCTAGACAAGACTCACATTGGGGAAGTCGTACCTCCTCCAGAGATTCCAGAGGACCGTCTTTCACCAATCTTTGAATCCTATCCTGATTAATATGACCAAGTCTTAAATGCCAAAGATACGCCTTGTTAGAGTGAGAAACTTTCAACCTTTTAGAGTTATCAATTAATTCAGTGTCAAGCAGTGAGTACATCTTTGGTCTGATCAAATATAGGTTTCCATCCATCCATCCAGAACAGATAAAAGACTTATTTCTATGAATATCAACTCTTTTACTAAAAGAAACTGAATAAGAATCCTTTATTAAACAAGCTACCGATATAAGGTTCCTCCTAAAATTAGGAACATAAAAACAGTCTTTCAATAAAATAAACCTAAATTGATCAAAATAAAGATGAACGTCTCCCACTGCCTCAGCCACCACAAAGCTACCATCTCCAGTCCGCAACGAGAGGCTCCTATCATGTAGACTTCTCGTTTCCACGAACCCCTGCATAGAAACACAAACATGATTAGTGGCGCCCGAATCAATGACCCATGTGTCTTTCGATTCTTCCACCAAACACGCTTCTAAGTAATGAAGTTCCTTACCTTCCTTGCCCTTGAAGGCTAGGAATTCCCGGCAAGCCTTCTTGAAGTGACCTACCTTCCCACAATGGAAGCATTTGGACTTTTTAGGGTCCTTTGGCTTCTTGTTCTTCTTGTTCTTCTTCCCGTCCGAGACAGGAGGATTAGAAGAACTGGAAGCCACTTGCTTCTTATTTGGCCTCTTCCTCTTCCGTGAGGGATTGGAAGATTCCGCCAAATTGGCCTCTCCTTTAGGTCGGACCACATCCTCATCCCTGATCATCCGCTCATAAGCCTGTAGTTGCTTCATGAGCTCGGTTAGTCCTAACTCCTTTGTCGCCAGATTGTATGCGGCCTTAAACCCCACAAAATCTTTAGACAGAGTCTTGAACACCATCTCGATCTGGGTGTTATAGTCCAACTCAGCACCATTCTCGGCAGCCTCAGCGAAGAATCCCATTAGAGTGATCATATGGTCCTTCACCGGAGCACCCGCCTTTTGCTTAGAGTTCATAATGCTGGTGATAGCAGACTGTCGAGCCAATTTTTCTTGGCCTCCGAACATGTCCTCCAGATTATCCATGATCTCCCCAGCAACTTGATAAGTCTCATGCTGCTTTTGTAAAGCACTCGTCATGCTAGCAAGGATGTAACATCGAGCTATTTCATTGGATTCTCTCCAACGATTATAGGCAACCGGGACCTCCTCAAGTGGTGTGTCAGGTTTGGGCCCAGGTGGGCATGGTTCGTCCAGTACGAACTTGTGTCTCTCGCAGCTAAGAACTATTAATAGATTTCTTTTCCAATCTTTATAATTGTCGCCATTCAACTTATTTTCAGTAAGTATTGAAATGAGGGGTGTCGGTGACATTTTGAACTGAAATAAAATTATACTAGACATCATTACAAAGTCCAAGCAAATATACAGATAATTTAGCAAATAAAAACATACAAGTATGTTCCTACATGAAACTTGAAAAAACATGTAGCATTGCAACGGTAATTCTCAGCATCTATTGCCCCAAGCCACCGAGGGGTGGTCATGAGAACAAATAGCCGGAACATGGACCCCGTCCAATTAATATATGTTACCTTAAATCCTCCAAGGTTAAGACATATATTAATAACCGCTTATTTGGCCACCAGTTTAGTTAACTGAGCTTCTAGGGAAGGTTAATAACTAAACGAGTCTTGAGTGTATAACCATTGTTTACGTAGCCCGATCCACGTCCTACCAAGCCACCGAGGGGTGGTCATGAATAGGATCGCACCCGAACACGTTTTCCACATAGGAGATCCAATCTAGTATACCGGCGGCAGTAAACACCTACCGAGGGGTGTGGTCAGGTCAGAACTGACGCGAGGCGTTACCATGCTTTCACATATGGATCAACAATGGAGGCCGCGGGTTTTGTTTGAAACCCTCTCCCACTCAATATTTTGAAAAACATGCAAGTTTTGACAAATTATGTATGATCAATATAGTATGAGCGGCACTCACCTATCCTATATGACATGTTATCAAATATGCGTACAAAACATCCATCAATACATATTTATACATCCATGACATATTATAGAAAAAATAATTGACAGAATAACCAAGCTATGGTTCCATCCTAGAACAAAGAAAACAAAGATTACAAAATTCCATCCAAAGCATTCTTTGGGTCTTGAATTCTGTTCCGTCTTCTTGTATCCTTCTTTATGTAGCCTCTCCATTTATTTCTCATCCCAAGAATTATTTAAAATTTAAATTTCCAAAATTTTAAATTTCAAATTCAAACTCCAAATTCAAATTTCAAATTTAAATTTCTAATTCAAATTTTAAACAATTTTAATCATCATGTGTAATAATATGTAATTTCAAAAATTTCAAATTTTCAATTACATATTTTTAAACATGATTTAAAATTAAATCTCAAATTTAAAAATCAAAATTTTCAAATTTTGGACCGCCGCACCGCCACTCGTGAAGGCGGCAGCCGCCGTGGGCAGCCACCAACCCCGGAGGGGCTGGCAACCCACGGCCGCCCCTTGTGCAGTCCTGCCGGGCTGCAGGCCAAGCCTGCAGTGCCAGGCTGCTCGCCCAGGCTAGGCGCAGCAGCCGGCAGGCTGCAGGCAGCGCCTGCAGCCAGTGGCTGCACGCCCAGGCTGCGGCCAGCCTTGGGCAGGCTGCGCCACCCTCGGCTACAGGCAGAGCCTGCGGCCGTGGGTGATGTGGGCCTGCACAGGGGCTGCCGCAGCCCCATCCTGCCCGAGGGCAGGGGCTGCAGCCCCACCAAGGTTTTTTCGGCCTATCCTGAGGGGTCGTGTCTCAATTTTCGTGCCATATTCCAATTTACTTATTAGGATCTCCAAAAATTAATTTGAATCCCAATTAAATTGAAATTTTCCACACAATCAAAATTTCAATCTTTAAATTAAATTTAACTTTTGGGAAAAATAAATTACGGTCTTCAATCTTCAATCTCCTCCAAGAATAATTACATAAAAAATTCTAAACCGTTTCCGGTGTACAAAAATTCTAACCATAAATATTCTAAGAGACAAAAATTAAAATCCATGGGAAAAACACAGTGTTAATAAACTGCTCCCATGGTTACATAAAAAAAATTCCTAGATACAATTTTTCTAAATTCTAAGGAACCATAACCGGTATAAACAAGCATGCTTATAATAATTCAAAAAATTAAAATAACCACATACTTTATACATAATACATGATAACAACATAAAGGAACCCTAGAATGCCACTCTCTAAATATCAAATCCATACATAAATAAAAAGACTAAGTAATTGTCTAATTTATATACATGGCATAGTCATGAGATGGCTCTGATACCAATTGTAGGAAAATAAACCGGTAAAAACGTATCAGAGTGGCGCAGCGGAACAATAAAAATTTTTAGATCGTTAAATATCTCATGATGCCATATACAATAAATCAACAACAATTAAAACTCATACCTCAAGGACGCCAATGAACAGGAGGAGAGTGACCGGAGGCTTCAACCAACTAGCCTTCTCTACTATTCTCCAATTCCCGAATGACTGAGTGTGTGGGCACTCTGAACCTCGATCGGTATGCTAGCACTGCTAGTCTTCTTCCGACCACCCAGATCTCTAAAGAACTTTATTGTCACGATGAGCTGTGCAACAATAAGCCTGCTCACCTGAGAGTCTGTGGTCTAAGAGAACTGGAGTGGCAGGACCTCTATTTATAGACCTGCATGAGGTGATTCTCTGAATTCGAATTGGACTAGGAAAAGATTTTCTCCCTTATCTTTAACCAAAAAATCCGAATTTTTCATAGGATAATCCTAACAATTAAATTCGGTTTTTCTAGGATAAATCCAATCCAAATCTCAACAAGATTTTAACTAGAATTTTATCTCCCTTTTTCAACCAAAAAATCCGAAATCTTTAGGAGAAAATCTTCTCCAAATTTTCGACCACTTTTAGGATAAGGAAGAATCAAAATTCCACTAGGATTTTCAAGCTAAATCTCATCTCAACCTTATCCAAAAATAACCGAATTTCCTAGGATTAAGGCTCCAAAATTTCGGCCACTTTTAGGGAGTAGAGAGAATCCAAATTCAACTAGGATTGAAGCTTGAATTTATCCTTGAATCTCATCCACAAAATCCGAAATTTTCATGAGGATTATCCTCAAAAATTTCGTCCCTTATTTGTTGGGATTTGGATTCAAAATTCAAGTAGGATTCTAACAAGATTATCCTCTCCAAATCCAACTCAAATTCGAATTTCAAACCTTGTGGATTTTCCACAACAAATTCGAATCCTACTTGGACTGTGATTTAAAATTTGAATTTCAAATTTCAAATTCAAATTTCAAATTCAAATTTCAAATTTCAAATTTCAAATTTGAAATTTAAATTTCAAATTCAAATTTCAAATTCGAATTTCAAATTCAAATTTCAAATTCAAATTTCAAATTCAAAATTCAAAATTCAAATTTCAAAATTCAAATTTCAAATTTCAAAATTCAAATTTCAAATTCTACAAAACGGTTGTATTTCGTATTCTTGTTCTCATGGATAATTTTCTACAACTCCAATCCAATCTCAAATAAAATCATGGCAACTTTATTTGGAGTTCGAATAATTGTGTACTCTATTATCCAAAACAAAATCTGAATCCAACCGGAGAGAATCTTGTCTACCATCCTAATCCTGTGTCATCACCATCCATGCATAATAAACTAGCCAATAGCATACACAAATCAATTTGCCAATCGTTAAGGAATTATGTGGAGCTAGTAGAGGGACTGATTGGACATATATAATCGGGTTCCCGTGATTCCATATGATCATCATTCTGTACCGAACAACTCAATCATATGATCACTAATTTCAGAGTCACACCACTATAAACCTGAAACTGAACTCCCAATTATATACCGTATTACATAAGCTTGTGACGAGCTACCATCCAATGACCTTGTCATATATGCAAAACCCTCATATGATATCCATGATCAGCCTTAGGTCAAAGTCCGTTTAATCCTACTGATCAGGCTATCTTAAAGTTCCATATACTACTGAATTAAGAAAATGATTATTCACTATATGTGAATAAGAAATCATCCGCCCAGCAGACGACCCAAGGCCTTGTCCATTTTCACATTCAGTATAATGCCTTTAAGAGGATACCTTTAACTCCTCAGAGCTATGATTCCGATATCTACAAACAAACCCTTCATCGTATACAAGTCATGAACCCAACGAACCGGTCTATAAGCTTACTACCTCTGAGACGCTTTAGCCATTGGAACATCAAAGTACACAAGTCATATACATGAAGTAGTTCATTTACTCAGGATTAAGGTTATTGCACAATGAACGTCAAAAACAGATTGATCCACTCATAGCGGACTACGTAGATCAATCACGCTTTAGTCCCGGTCTAATATGTCACCACCGAGCAACATATCCATGTCTCTACTTGGGAGTCCAGCTCCAGACAGTCAAGACAGACCGTCCCCTCCAAGGCTTTAGACAACATAATAGTCTTAACATGAGTTAGATGCTCGGTCTAACCCCATAGACTACAGACCATAGTTTAGACTGCTAACTTTAGAACATTGTCTTCTCGCATACAAAAGTCCATTGCATGCAATGTTCTAACAGTTTTAACACAAGCAGTCAGTGAGCCATATTTGCTTACATTTACTTTAACATGTAAATAAGACGAGGACAGATAGCAATGTAATGAATAACCTCTATGTATAATTTTATTATCCAGTTCAAAATGAATACATCAAAATGTCTCTAATACTTAGGGCATTTCCTAACAAATTTTTCCAAGCTTTCTAACCATGCAAACCATGCTTTCCTTTAATCCAAAACATGATTTAAAGCATTACAACACTTAAACAACAATGAATCCATTATCAAACACATAGGTAACCCACGGTTTTACCATTGAAAAACCAACCAAAACTTTGCTTTTCTTGAAACAAAATGCATGGTTTTTCTTCTAATCAAATCATTAACAAAACCCAAGCACCAAATCAACCAAAACAAACCACAAAATTTCTCATCCTTTACACTATTTAACCCATGGATTTTTCAATGAAAAAGTAAGAAAAATTGCAAACCAAAGATGGCTACCTTGAACTCGGGCTTCCCTTAACTTTAATGAAGAGTTTGCTACCACTTTTGTGAAGAAAACTTGAAATTTTGACTTGGTTCCTCTTGGTTACTCACGAGTTCACTATGGAATCACTTAGAAAAATTTTTCTTCTTTGTTTTCCTTTTGAATTAGCTACGGGTGCCTTTGTATCAACTTTGCAGACTTATGTAACAAAGAAACCAATTAATTTGGCTTCCAACCAATGAGATTTCAATACCTTTCATGCCATTTCTTTCCATATTTTCACAAAATAAATTTGCCTAATTTTGGCCAAATCTAAGCCTTTAGATCAAAAGCATCTTTAATCTTGGCCATTAATGCCACCAACCATCAAAATTTTCACATTAAATAAATGGCTTTATGATGTCATTAATGTAAAGTAAAAATTTTGACTTTGACTTTACTATTCACATTAATTCGAATACTTTTTGACCGATGTCGGTTCGAGCCGAAATTTTCCTGAAATTGTCCCGGTAGGTTCCTGAGGTCTCCTGTGCAGTCGGATCAATTTATACTGCTTCCGTTTGATCAAAATCAATCCCGGAAGTTTTTCATCTTTTTAGTGCACCATAATGTACCGGTTAGGGTTTTCAATACCCTTTTTGGCACCGTTCCACCCGTTTCAATTCAATGAATTTTATCAACACTAAATTCTTACTCGTCAGTATTGTTATACATTCTGAACAATATAAATTTATTTATTTCACTCTTTAAATAGTACAAATTGTTATATACATACATTTATACATTTTCTTCCGAGAATGCCAGAATTTCCCAGTTGTCACATTCACCCCTCCTTATAAAATTTTCATCCTCGAAAATTAGAACAAGTGGGGGTATAAACTCCTCGTCTCGTCTTCTCGTTCCCACATAGCTTCTTCAATGTTATGATTTTTCCACAAAATCTTCACTAGTGGGATTGTCTTATTCCTAAGTACTTTCTGTTCACGAGCCAGTACTCGAATAGGTTGTTCTTCATATGTCAAATCCTCGTGGATCTGCATAGATTCATGCTTCAACACATGGGATAGATCTGGTACATACTTTCTCAGCATCAACACATGAAATACATTATGCACTGCCGACAATTCAGGAGGTAACACTAATCTGTAAGCGACCCTTCCAATGCGTTCGATAATTTCATAAGGTCCGATATATCTTGGACTCAGTTTTCCCTTTTTACGAAATGCATAATCCCTTTCATAGGCGATACCTTAAGAAACACAAAGTCTCCTTCATTAAACTCCAAGAATCTCCGCCTCTTATCCGCATAACTCTTTTGTTGACTTTGCGCAATTTTCATTTGACGCTGAATTCTTACAACAGCATCGGAAGTTTCTCGTATAAAATCCATCTTATACAGTTGTTTCTCTCGCAGGTCATACCAGTGTATCGGTGATTTGCATTTCCATCCATAAAGAGCCTCATAAGGTGCCATTCCTATAGAAGCTTGGTAACTATTATTGTACGAGAATTCAATTAATGGTAACTTCTTGTTCCAATTTCCCGCAAAATCCATTACACAAGCTCGAAGCATGTCCTCTAATGTCTGAATGGTCCGCTCTGACTGTCCGTCTGTTTGCAGATGAAATGCCGTACTGAGTCTCAATTCAGTACCCATGGCTTCTTGCACACACTTCCAGAAATTCGAAGTGAATCGTGCATCTCGATCTGATACAATGGATCTTGGTACTCCATGTAATCTGACGACATGAGCTATATACAACTGAGCAAACTTTTCCAATGAAAAAGTCATCTTGATAGCTATAAACCATGCTATCTTGGTCAGTCTGTCCACAATAACCCAGATGGCATCATAACCTTCTCGGGTTTTTGGGAGTCCCATTACCAAATCCATCGTAATGTGTTCCCATTTTCATTCAGGAATCTCCAAAGGTTCCAATATTCCTGCTGGATGTTTATGTTTCGCTTTGATTCTTTGACAGGTCATGCATCTGCTCACGAATTTCGCAATATCGTTCTTCATCCTTTTCCACCAGAACTGTAACTTCAAGTCCTGATACATCTTACTAACTCCAGGATGAACCGAATATTGTGTCTCATGGGCTTCTGACTGTTAGGAAATGCCCTAAGTATTAGAGACATTTTGATGTATTCATTTTGAACTGGATAATAAAATTATACATAGAGGTTATTCATTGCATTGCTATTTGTCCTCGTCTTATTTACATGTTAAAGTAAATGTAAGCAAATATGGCTCACTGACTGCTCGTGTTAAAACTGTTGGAACGTTGCATGCAATGGACTTTTGTATGCGAGAAGACAATGTTCTAAAGTTAGCAGTCTAAACTATAGTCTGTAGTCTATGGGGTTAGACTGAGTATCTATGTTAAGACTATTATGTTGTCTAAAGCCTTGGAGGGGACGGTCTGTCTTGACTGTCTGGAGCTGGACTCCCAAGTATAGACATGGATATGTTGCTCGGTGGTGACATATTAGACCGGGACTAAAGCGTGACTGATCTACGTAGTCCGCTATGAGTGGATCAATCTGCTTTTGACGTTCATTGTGTAATAACCTTAATCCTGAGTAAATGAACTTCTTCATGTATATGACTTGTGTACTTTGATGTTCGGTAAAGAATAATTGATAACGCAAAAGGCTGGAATCGATTACGAGGAAACCTTTTCGCCTGTTGCTATGCTGAAGTCTATCCGTATTCTTTTGTCCATTGCTGCGGCTCTCGATTACGAGATCTGGCAAATGGATGTCAAGACGGCATTCTTGAATGGCCATCTTGAAGAGTGTATCTATATGATACAGCCCGAAGGGTTCGTAGCAAAAGGCCAAGATAGGAAAGTCTGCAAGTTGCTTAGATCCATTTATGGATTAAAGCAGGCATCCCGCTCATGGAACCAGAGGTTTGATCAAGCGATTAAGACATTTGGTTTTGAGCAGAACGTTGATGAACCTTGAGTTTATAAACGTATTAAGGATGGAAAAGTGGTCTTTCTGATACTCTATGTCGATGATATACTACTCATTGGGAATGATGTAGGGAACTTATCATCGGTCAAGCTTTGGTTACACCAACAGTTTGACATGAAGGACTTGGGAGAAGCTAATTATGTTCTAGGCATTCGTCTCTTCAGAGATCGAAAGAACAAAATGATAGCATTATCCCAAGCTTCATATATAGATAAAATAATTGACAAATATGCAATGCTAGAGGCAAAGAAAGGCTCACAACCTTCTATTGCTGGTTTAACTCTTTCATTGGATGACTGTCCCAAGACATCGGAAGAAAGAGAGCGTATGAGTAAGGTCCCTTATGCATCCGCTGTGGGTAGCCTTATGTACGCTATGCTTTACACTCGCCCGGACATATGTTTTGCAGTAGGTATGGTGAGTCGATATCAAGCGAATCCTGGAACCAAGCACTGGCAAGCAGTAAAGCATATACTCAAGTATCTTAAGAGAACGAGGGATTATATGCTAGTGTATTCTGGAGGGGACCTAACACCCGTAGGATACACGGACTCAGACTTCCAGACTTGTAAGGATTCAAGGAAATCGACATCTGGATCAGTGTTTTTACTCGGAGGAGGCGCCATTGTGTGGAGGAGCGTGAAGCAGGGCTGCACAGCTGACTCTACTATGGAGGCTGAGTATGTGGCTGCGGCTGAGGCATCTAAAGAAGCGGTTTGGCTCCGCAAGTTCTTTAGAGACCTTGAGGTCATTCCGGGTGTTGACAAGCCTATCACACTTTACTGTGATAATACAGGGGCTATTGCCAACACAAGGGAATCTCGGCACCACAAGAGGACCAAGCACATAGATCGGAGGTATCACATTATTAGAGGGCATGTGGAGACAGGACAAGTGGATGTATGTAAGATCGCGTCCGAGGACAACATTGCCGATCCCTTTACTAAGACTTTGGTAGCTAGAAGCTTTGAGAGGCATGTAGAGGCAATGGGGATGTGTAACATGGCACATCTACTGGCTTAGGGCAAGTGGGAGATTGTTAGGAAATGCCCTAAGTATTAGAGACATTTTGATGTATTCATTTTGAACTGGATAATAAAATTATACATAGAGGTTATTCATTACATTGCTATTTGTCCTCGTCTTATTTACATATTAAAGTAAATGTAAGCAAATATGGCTCACTGACTGCTTGTGTTAAAACTGTTGGAACGTTGCACGCAATGGACTTTTGTATGCGAGAAGACAATGTTCTAAAGTTAGCAGTCTAAACTATGGTCTGTAGTCTATGGGGTTAGACCGAGTATCTATGTTAAGACTATTATGTTGTCTAAAGCCTTGGAGGGGACGGTCTGTCTTGACTGTCTGGAGCTGGACTCCCAAGTAGAGACATGGATATGTTGCTCGGTGGTGACATATTAGACCAGGACTAAAGCGTGACTGATCTCCGTAGTCCGCTATGAGTGGATCAATCTGTTTTTGACGTTCATTGTGCAATAACCTTAATCCTGAGTAAATGAACTTCTTCATGTATATGACTTGTGTACTTTGATGTTCCAATGGCTAAAGCGTCTCAGAGGTAGTAAGCTTATAGACCGGTTCGTTGGGTGCATGACTTGTATACGATGAAGGGTTTGTTTGCAGATATCGGAATCATAGCTCTGAGGAGTTAAAGGTATCCTCTTAAAGGCATTATACTGAATGTGAAAATAGACAAGGCCTTGGGTCGTCTGCTGGGCGGATGACTTCTTATTCACATATGGTGAATAATCATTTTCTTGATTCGATAGTATAATGGAACTTTAAGATAGTCTGATCAGTAGGATTAAACGGACTTTGACCTAAGGCTGATCATGGATATCATATGAAGGTTTTGCACATATGACAAGGTCATTGGATAGTAGCTCGTCACAGGCTTACGTAATACGGTATATAATTAGGAGTTCAGTTTCAGGTTTATAGTGGTGTGACTCTGAAATTAGTGATCATATGATTGAGTTGTTCGGTAAAGAATGATGATCATATGGAATCACGGGAGCCCGATTATATATGTCCAATCAGTCCCTCTACTAGCTCCACATAATTCCTTAACGTTTGACAAATTGATTTGTGTATGCTATTGGCTAGTTTATTATGCATGGATGGTGATGGCACAGGATTAGGATGGTAGACAAGATTCTCTCCGGTTGGATTCAGATTTTGTTTTGGATAATAGAGTACACAATTATTCGAACTCCAAATAAAGTTGCCATGATTTTATTTGAGATTGGATTGGAGTTGTAGAAAATTATCCATGAGAACAAGAATATGAAACACAACCGTTTTGTGGAATTTGAAATTTGAATTTTGAAATTTGAATTTTGAATTTTGAATTTGAAATTTGAATTTGAAATTTGAATTTGAAATTCGAATTTGAAATTTGAATTTGAAATTTAAATTTGAAATTTGAAATTTGAAATTTGAAATTTGAATTTGAAATTTGAATTTGAAATTTGAAATTCAAATTTTGAATCACAGTCCAAGTAGGATTCGAATTTGTTGTGGAAAATCCACAAGGTTTGAAATTCGAATTTGAGTTGGATTTGGAGAGGATAATCTTGTTAGAATCCTACTTGAATTTTGAATCCAAATCCCAACAAATAAGGGACGAAATTTTGAGGATAATCCTCAAGGAAATTTCAGATTTTGTGGATGAGATTCAAGGGTAAATTCAAGCTTCAATCCTAGTTGAATTTGGATTCTCTCCTTCCCTGAAATGTGGCCGAAATTAGGGAGTATCTCTCCTAGGAAATTCGGTTATTTTTAGATAAGGTTGAGATAAGATTCAAGCTTGAAAATCCTAGTGGAATTTTAGATTCTTCCTTATCCATAATGGTCGAAATCTTTAGGAGAAAAATCTCCAAGAAAAATTCGGATTTTTTGGTTGAAAAAGGGAGATAAAATTCTAGTTAAAATCTTGTTTTGATTTGGATTGGATTTATCCTAAGAAAAACTGAATTTTTTGTGGAGATTCTCCCTTGGAAAAATTCAGATTTTATGGGATTGGATAAGTGAAAATATCTTTTCCTAATCCAATTCAAATTCAGAGATTCACCTCATGCAGGTCTATAAATAGAGGACCTACCACTCCAGTTCTCTCAGACCACAGACTCTCAGGTGAGCAGGCTTATTGTTGCACAGCTCATCGTGACAATAAAGTTCTTTAGATATCTGGGTGGTCGGAAGAAGACTAGCAGTGCTAGCATACCGATCGAGGTTCAGAGTGCCCACACACTCAGCCATTCGGGAATTGGAGAATAGTAGAGAAGGCTAGTTGGTTGAAGCCTCCGGTCATTCTCCTCCTGCAGATTGGCGTCCTTGAGGTATGAGTTTTAATTGTTGTTGATTTATTGTATATGGCATCATGAGATATTTAACGATCTAAAAATTTTTATTGTTCCGCTGCGCCACTCTGATACGGTTTTACCGATTTATTTTCCTACACTGACATGATCCGTCTGCTAAGTTCCTCATCAGTTGGAACATTAATTCTTCCTTGATAGAGGATCATTCTATTCTTTGAAATTCCTTCTTGAGAATTTGTCATTCTTGGATCTCGTCTTTGAGCTTCCTTGATATCCTCAAACAATAATGATTCCACTTAGAGTACAGCCAATCTTCCAGATATCAGTTCCAAGTTCAAAGAATTTATTTCTTGCTGCAATGGTTTTGGAAGCCTTTTTATCCGTAGCTGGTGCGATATGGTAGACTTTCTACTTAAAGCATCTGCTACACGGTTGGCCTTCCCTGGATGATATAGGATTTCACAATCATAATCCTTTACCAGCTCCAACCATCTTCTTTGTCGCATATTGAGCTCCTTTTGTGTGAAGAAATACTTCAGGCTTTGGTGATCAATAAAAATCTGACACTGGGCTCCATAGAGATAGTGTCGCCAAATTTTAAGTGCAAACACTACTGCAGCAAGTTCAAGGTCATGTGTAGGGTAATTCCTTTCAAATCCTTTAATTGACGGGAAGCGTAGGCAATCACCTTGCCGCCTTGCATCAGGACTGCTCCCAATCTTATTTTAGATGCATCAATGTAGATCACAAACTTCTCCCCTTCAGTGGGAAGTGTAAGGATTGGTGCGCTTGTCAACCGTCTCTTTAACTCCTGGAAGCTTCTTTCGCATTCCATAGTCTACTCATACTTTCTTTCCTTACGTGTAAAAGTAGTAAGAGGTGCAGCTAAACGCGCGAATCCCTCTACAAACCTCCGATAATAACCAGCTAACCCCAAGAAACTGCGTATTTCCATCACACTCTTGGGTGTAGGCCATTGGTTAATTGCATCTACCTTTGTCAGATCTACAGTAATACATTCCTGGGATACAACATGTCCGAGAAAATGTATTTTATCCAGCCAAAACTCGCATTTTGAGAATTTGGCATACAGTTGATGCTTCCTTATCGTATGCAACACGATCTTTAGATGCTCCTTGTGCTCCTCATGAGTCTTTGAGTATATAAGAATGTCATCAATGAATACAATGACAAACTTATCTAAATACTCTTTAAAAATTCTGTTCCTCAAGTCCATGAATGCTGCTGGCGCATTTGTTAATCCGAATGGCATCACAATGAACTCATAATGACCATAACGAGTCCTAAACCCCATCTTAGGAATATCACTTTCTTTAATTCTCAGCTGGTGATATCCTGATCGTAAGTTGATCTTGTAAAATACCGCTGCGCCTTTTAACTGGTCGAATAAGTCATCAATTCTAGGTAACGAATACCTATTTTTGATCGTAACCTTATTCAACTCCTGGTAATCAATGCACAAAGTGAACGTTTCATCCTTTTTCTTGACGAACAACACAGGTGCACCCCACGGAGAATAACTCAGTCTGATGAATCCTTTGTCCAAAAGCTCCTTTACTTGTTCTTGCAGCTCCTTTAACTCAACTGGAGCCATGCGGTATGGTGCTTTGGAAATAGGTGCCGTTCTAGGCATCAACTTAATTTCGTACGAGATTTCTCTCTCTGGAGGTATCCCTAGTTACTCTTCCGGAAATACGTCAAGAAATTCATTAACAATAGGAACATCTTCAGGTTGAAGCTTCTATTCCTCTGTAGTATCCATCACATATGTCAGATATCCCATACAATCACTGGTCATCAGCTTACTTGCTTTCAGCGAACTGATCATCATCTTCCCGGGTTTTCGAGAAGTATCGACGTATTCGAAACTCTCTTCTTCCTCGGGTTAGAATACTATTTTTCGATTTCAACAGTCGATCGTAGCTTGATATTTTCCTAGGAAATCCATGCTCGAATCACATCGTAATCCACGATCTTCATTACGATTAACTCAGCATATAGCTCCTTATTTGCCACATATACTGGTACATGAGGTAGCCAGTAATTGAACAATAATACTTCCCTAGAGGGTAAAGTTGTCTTAAATATTTTTCCCATATAGTCCTTAGGATGTCCTATTTTGTCAGCAAATTCATAGGAAACAAAAGAATGCGTAGCACCGGAATCGAATAGTATAGAGGCTACATGACTAGCCACAGGAAGCTAACTTGTCACCACATTTGTTGTTCCTGCCTTTGCATCCTCCTTGGTGTAGGCCATCACACGAGCATTAGCACGTAGCATAAGCTCCTGATGTTGTGGCCTTACTGGAGACTCTTCAACCCTGGCCTGAAGGGAATGAGCTTGTGAGCGTGTCTGGTGCGGTTGGGAAGTGCCTTGTACACCCTGCCTATTACTTGGATAATTCCTGGCATAATGACCTTCCTTTCCATATTCATAACAAATAAGTGGCCCAAATCTGCATTGCCAATAATGTCTCTTCCCGCATGTAGGACAATTTGGTACATTGGATTCCGCATTACCAGCTGTTTTTCGCTGCTAGTTTCGATTATTTGCCTGGCGATTTCCAGTAAAATTGCATTTCCTCTTGTTTTGCTGGGATCCTTGATTATTGCCCTGGCCTAGTTTAGCATTCTGATTAGGCTTGCTAGATTGACCAGCTTGTGTAGACTTAGCCAAAGCCCTATCCTTCTTCTTGGCCTCCCAGTTCTTCTCTATTTCCTCCTTCTGTCAGGCTACATGAAACTCAGCTCTCATGGCACGACTAACACAGTCTGCTACAGAAGTAGGTGGTATTAGTCCAGTATCTACCAATGCTGCAATTTCTGACTTGAACATCCTGACCATTTTCTGTATTTTCTCCCTCTCAGTAGGGATTACATAGGGACATAAGCGGGATAACTGATCGAACTTTCTGTAAATTTCACTCACCGACATATTTCCTTGTTTCAATTCTGAGAACTCTTTCTGCTGTAGTCTCAGAGATGCAGGATCATAATATTTCTGGTTAAATTCTTCCAGAAATTCTGCCCAACTCATGGTAGACACATTTATTCTCAGTCGCACAGTGTCCCACCAGAAACGAGCATCTTTCCTCAACACAAAAGACGCACATGTGACCTTCTCCTGTCAGTTAAATTCATGAATTCCAGGATCACTTGCAATGACGATAACCAGTCTTTCGCCTCTAGAGGATTAGTAGAACCTTCAAATTCTAACGGCCTCATATGCCTGAATCTTTCATAGAGAGGTTCTAGATTTACTACCGGTGGCGGTTCAGGAACTCTCTCATGTACAGCAGCTAGTGGAATAACCGGATCTACCTCAGCTTCTTGTTCTACTTGGGTGTCTTCAGAACCTTGCCTCTGTTCTAAATCCTTTACTCGTTGTCTCAAATTAGCATTTTCTTGCATCTGAGCTTCTAGTAAAGCTTGTATCTGCTCTATTCTCTCCATGAGATTAGGACGTCGTTCTCATCTCTCTGGTCGATTTCGCAAATCCACCATCTTTTCTATTATCCTATTATGGCATAACAATTTACCGTTAGCTTTTCCATGACCACATTCGTAAAATCATTTAAATTTACGAAATTCAGGGTAATGTAAAGCCACATCATTGTAACACATCATCGTACAACATATAATCATTTTGATATTTCATTCATAGCAAAACATTTATATATCATACATAACCATCACCAGTCATATATACATCGGCCATCATATACATCTTGGCCACAAGTCTATACAAAAGAGCTTTTTTCTATAAGCTACTTGTGTACATGAATACATCTACTGGTCATACATCTCCTGTGTCTGGGACTAGAGGATATTCTTCTGGATCCTCATCGTCATCTGGATCATCTGAGTCATCACCACCCCTAGGCAATGCTCCCTGTCCTGAGTCATCACCTCCTCATGGTCTAGACGGTCCAGCCTCATGATCGTTCATCATCCTTCTCGGCCCAAAGATGCGTGCCATCATCTCATCTTGACACAGTGTCTCTCGTCAACTCTGCGACAGATGCTCAATCAAAACCTCCCTCTCGATTGTCTTGATCGTCACTACAAACTCTTGATTTAATTGCTGTTTAGTTTTGATTTGCATTAGTGAGTTTTATCTTTATTTTATTTTTTATTTAAGTTAACTTGTATCAACCGAAATTTAGAGGGTAGATAATAAGAAAAGAGTTAGTACTAGTAATCGATAGTCCCTGTGGAATCGATACTTGATATTTTTATCTACTATGTTATAGAAATCGATAGGTGCACTTGCCTAAAAGATCTTTAAGGTAGGAGGTCGTTATCATGCACTAAAATCCAGTGCATCCGCTGGATAACAATTTGTAGGCTTTTATTGCTTAAATCATCGTCTTTGGCCGCTTTAACGATAACCCCTCATAGACAAACTTCCCGTGCCCGATTGGTTCAAAGGTAATCTTCCGTCTTCGACAGTCTATGATGGCATTGTACTTGGTGAGGAAGTCCATTCCCACGATTACGTCATAGTCATACATGTCGAGGATGATCAGGTTGATACTTAACTCTCGCCGCAGATAATTACTGGCACGTGACATACCCAGTAATTAGACAACAAAACTTCCCTTGAGGGAAGATGTGACAACCGAAAAATTTCATCATTCTTGAAAAATCGGTACATGAAATATGCACAATGAATTTCATGTTTAAAATGTAAATTGTAGTGATTTTATGTGTGTATGTGTGTGTGTAACACACAGTATCAAGAAATTGGTCAAGATGACCTTTTTTTGATATAAAACTGATATATTTAGAATTAGTATGCTCAAATTAGTCAATTGAGCACAAAATGTAAATTTTGACCGAGAAACATACAGTATCGGAAAACTGGTCTAGATGACCTTGAATGATGTTGAAACTGATAAATTTGGGTTCAGCACACCCAAATTAGTCAGTATAGCATATCAGCATGCTCAAATTAGATAATTGAGCACAAAGGTAAATTTTAATTGGGAATTCACAGTACCGAAAATTGGACGAGATGATCTCGGATGAGAATAAAACTGATATATATGGATTCAGCACACCCAAATTAGTCAGGATAGCTCATGTTGAAAATTTGGGTGAAAAAGTATATATAAGGGCGCAAAATTAGAAATTCGTAAAAAAAAAAAGGGGGGCCCTCACAATTTTCTCATTTCCTCACTTTCTCCCACGTACCGTCGGTGAACAGTAATCGACTATCAGAAACGTTGTCTGTTTTTGATACCATCGCTCCGTTGGAAAGCTCTCACCGAGCCGAGTTCAAGGGTGTGCCGACGCGACGGAGCAAACGCTGGAGGAGCCCGCACGCGCCACCCAAAGCTACGGTGGTCGAAAAATTTGAACAGCCGGGTTTCCACCGTTCGATGTCTGATCAACACAATTCTGGTCCCAAAAGACTCGTGGTGCAGAGTAGAACAAAACCCAGGCCTTGTTTCATCTCAACAACCGCCGGATCGTGTCACCCAAGCCTTCGCCGTCGCCACCGTGTTGCCATCGTGAAACTCGTCGTTTCCGACAGAGTTGAGTCACCCCACTGGTACCAAAATGCTCAGAATTTCATGGGAAACAAAAGCCCCAAACCAATTTCAAGGAAAGAAGCTGGCAAGATGGTGAATCAAAGCTCGCCGCCACCGTCGGTTTTTCAAGGGCTCGATTCCAATGATAGGAGCTTTAATTGGTGAAATTGACACCACCAATGGGTTCCTTACATCGAGATCTATGAGATGGTGGCCTTCTTTCTCCATGATGCCGCCGGTCAACACTGGTCAATGGTCGGTCAATGCCGGTCAATGGTAGTCAACGTCGGTCAACGGCGATCGGACCCCAAAATTTAAAGAATGGCCCATTAGCCTATTTTTGACATTCCGGACACATCCGCGACGCTAGAATTGTAAGATGGAATTTCAAAAGTGCAGAACGGTGAAATAAAGTTTGTTCCCGCAAGACCGAACGGTTCATTCGATTGCCAGTGGAACGATTTCGATGTGACTTCGGTCTTTCCATTCTTGAAATTTATGTTTCGGAATGATTATATATCAATTATGTATTTTAGCATGTAAAATTGTAAGAAAAATAGACTATGTGTATGAAAAATAGTCAAATAAGAAAATGTAAAAAATGTAAAGATTTTTACGTAGAAGTTGAATTTTTACATAAAAATATAGGCCTCTGGTATAGTACGTGGTAGAATAGAATTAGGTTAGATGGTTTCGAGGCGTTTCCTAAACGTCGAGAACCCAAAAATTAAGCAGAAATGCTGTCGAAATTTCAAAAACGGCGCAAAGGGGTCTTTTAGGAATCGAGAGGTAAAAATGTGGTCAGGATGGAAACTCGAGCCCCTTCGGTGGCCTAGGCCCGAAAAAGAGGATTAACGACCAAGAGTCAGAATAGTACCACCCGAGGGTCAGATATGAAATAATTGTAAAAAGTACAGCGATTAATGCTGTAAAAATTTATTAAGGCCTAAGAAAGATGAATTTATGACTTTTGGGTTTAGAAAATCCCATTAAAATGTTAAAGTAAAAGATTTTATGACCCAAAGGCCCGTCAGGGGTAAAATGGTCATTTTGACCAAAAATTTTAGAAGGGTTCAAAAAGGGGCGTTAAGCCTTTAAGTTTGTTGTTTTATGATTTTTGGGCTTAAAATATCCGGTTTAAGTAATAAAATGACAAGATTCATGATCAGGGTAAAGGTACTATTCACATAAATAGTACTATTTATAGTGAGTAGTACTATTCATGATCAAAATTACTATTCACATCAAGGTTACTATTCATCGTAAATTTTGACAGAAGTTGATGGAAAAATTATAAATGGGATATTAGACCCCTAATTCATGATTGGGAAGTGAAACGTTGAATTCTTACGTTTTATTCAGCTTTATGTATGATTTAAATAATGAAAATAACCGTGATTATTTCGGTTATAGGAATCCGATACAGACACGATAAAGGGACGTCTGCGGACCAAGAAGGCAAGAAAGGAGATACGAGCAGAAGTATTTGTAAGTTCAAACATTTAATTGACTGCAATATGAATAGACTTTTATGTTTAAGTGTCATATGTGGTAAGTTTTAAATATTTCTATGTTTGCAATATGTATGGACTTTTATGTGTTATATGTTGCAAGTTCAAGCATTTGGTTAATTACAACATAAATTGACATGTATATGTCTACGTGTTATATGTAGTAAGTTCAGACATTCTATTGTCTATTACACGAAATTACGTAATATGTTTATATATTATGTATGAAATGTAAAGTATATATATGAGGTGTTATATGCACAAAGGTGTATTTAATAAAATACACACAATGAAAGAAAGACATGAGAAGAGTTCCAGACCATGGAGGCAATGATAATGCCCCTGGTCGGAACCATACGAAGGGCAGTAAGGAAAGACAAGAATCAACAAAATAATAAGAATGAAACTTTAAACGTTAGATGTTTATGTGTTAAGCCTAAGTCAAACATGAATTGATCCTATGTTTAAGTGTTATATGCAGTAAGTTCCGATATTTAATTGTTTGTAACATGAACATACTTGACATGTTTATGTGTTATGTATTCTATATGCAGCATGTAAGTTTAAATATTTCCATGTCTGCAACATTAATGGACTGGTCATGTTTATGTGTTTTATGTGCAGTTCTAGTGCCAAGATATTATGATTTGAATGTTACAGAAATCATATTATGAACTATGCATTATCTCTAAGTCAAATGGAAATTGACTTAACATGTTCATGTTTATGTGTTATATTTTGTAAGTTCAGACATTTATTTTTCTGCAGCATGAATTTACTCAGTATGCTTATGTGATATAGATGACAGAAATTTAGTAGTCAGGTGCTATATGCACACTAACAAAAGAGATAAAATCTTAAGAAAATTTCAGAACAAACTACAGAATAAATTACAAAATAAATTATAGAGAGTTCCAGACCCAGGAGGCAGCATAATTGCCACCAGTTAGGAACCACCAGAAACTCAATAATTAAATCAGTATTGGCGTACCGGCCTCCCACACAGGTGGAGGTTTCTCAGATTTCAGTTGCAGTTATAATAGGACTCCAAACTGCTAGTGACAAGTCCCGAGTTTGGAAGTCTGATGTTTCAGTAGATTGTAGAGGATTGGCCAGTGGGTTGCTCCCTAGAGTCCCTTTTAGTTATGCACGCATTACGGTATGACCAATTCAGGGGCCTAATAGCAGAATTCAGTATCAGATAAAGACATAAGATTTCAGAATTGCCATAATTGAGCATAAGACATACTAACACTACGAATACCGATGCAATCAAAGTCACTGTTCACAGTCAACGGTACTGTTCACAGTTGACAGTACTGTTCACAGCCGGCAGTATTGTTCATGGTCAGAGTTAATATTCACAGTGAATAGTAATGTAAAAGTAATGCTTGTTATTTATTATGTTAGTGATTCATGTTATGTTTGGGGTTACAGATGTTTAAGCATACATAAGTGTATTTACGATGCTTAAGTATATTTACAAAGTTTAATGTATTTTAGTATGATAAGTATATTCATGATGTTAAATGTAAAAGTATTTTCACAATAGCAAGGTCAAGTATGTTATATTCACGATTCTAAGCATATGATAAATATGCTATGTTTAAATTATGATATGTTTACAATGATAAGCATGAAATTTTGTTATGTTATTATAGGGCTCCCCAAACCGATAGTGGTACATCCCGGGTTTGGGAGTCTAATGTTATGTAAATGGTAGAGGATAGCACGAAAGTATGTTCAAGATATTAAGTATGTTTAAAGCTTTTCAAGAATGCAAGTACGTTCAGGATATCAAGTAAGTTAAAATGACAAAGTTAAAACTAGTAAGTTTAAAGATATAAGAAGTAAGTAAGTTAAAGTAAGTTTTCCTAAGATAAGATAAAGAAGAGCAAAGTTAAGAAGAGTTAAAGTTTTAAGCGGACGGCTCGAGTGAGTCGGGTCACCCACAAGATGTGGCATAAGAGCCCAAGTTAAGGTACCTACATTGGTACCAAAGCAAGTTTAAAAGTAAATTAGGAAAAGCAAGTTTAAGAAGAGTAAAGTTCAGAGAAGTATAATCAAGTATGTTTAAAGCTTACAAGTAAGTTTAAAATTAAGAGTTAGTTAAAAGTTTAAGTTTTAAGTCAAGCATGTTAAGTATGAAAGTGTACTCATGATGTGAAATATGTCAAGTATAGTTATGATGAAAAGTATGTACCAGTATATTTTAATGTTATATACATTAAGTATGAAATTTAAGTAATGTATGATATATGTTGTGGTGATGTTCTGATGTCATAATTGGTATCAGATATGTTTTGTCCAGTACGATGTGAATGATGATAAATACGCTTAAGTATGAGCGTTAAACAAGCATAATGTTATAAAGTTTCTATTCATAGTAAATAGTACTATTCATGGGAATAAGTAAGCATAACATGACTAACATTCGTGTTATGCATAAGATATGTCGTAACTATTACGCATATCAATTATTATGCATAAGTTGATGTGCATAGATCAATCATACTATGTTAAGTATGCTCTATATGATGTTAAATGTGTATGTTATGTTTAAATACAGATGCTTAAGTAATGAATGATATGTGTATACAATATTTGTATATATGAAAGTATGTTTTGACGTCAAGGATATTTAAGCATCCATAAGTATAATTTACGATGTTTAAGTACATTTGTAAAGTTTTACATATATCAGCATGACAAATACATTTATTATGTTAGATGTGAAAGTATTTCCACGATAATAAGTATGATAAATATGTTATGTTTACGATATGTAAACATACGTTTAAGTATATAATGTTTCCAATATGTTATGTTTACGAAGTTTAGCATGAGTTAAGTATGCTATGTTTACGAGGTTCAAGTATACATAAGTATGACTACAATGTTTCAAGTATGCTAAGTATAAAAGCATGTTCATAATACCAAGTATGTTAAGAATATTCACGATATTACAGTAAGTTCACGAGGTTCAAGAATGAAAGCATGTTCAGGAGATTAAAGCATGATAAGTACAAAAGTATGTTCATAATGCTACATACGTATAAAGTACATTAAGTATGTTTACGATGCTAAGTGTGAAAGTAGGATTATAATGTAAAGTATGTTCAGATATGTATAAGTATGTTGACCAGATTATGTACGATAAGTAGGATTGCTAAGTAATGTACGATATACATTATGAAATGTTCCGAGGCTACAATCAGTATCAGAATTACCCAGTACTATTTAGTGTGAATCATTATATGTCATGAATGCATGTTTGAACTTACTGAGCCTATCGCTCACAAGTTTATTTATGTTGCAGGTAAGTCCCTGTATGAAGATAAGACAAGTGATGGATGACGAATGAGATCTGCATATGCCAAGGGACTGGGCGAGGGTTATGGTACTACTATGATTCTTCTGCTGAGCTGATAAAAGAGTATTGAAATGATGTATATCTAGTTATGAGAAAGTAAAATGTTCACTATAGTAAATGGTTTACGATGACATAATTTTCAAGTAAAGTTTAAGGAAAAAAAAATTTATTCCCTATTTTCACGTTTATATGGGAAGTTAAAGTAAGCATATTAAAGGAAGTATGTTAAAAATAAAATACCAGCCGTCACAGGTGGTATCGGAATAAGTAAAAAGCAAGTTAAAAATGAGCTGCCAATGTCTCAAGTGGTTAAAGTCTATCGCAGTTGGCAATAGTAGCTGACTGTAATAGTACTGTTTAACCCTACGTAAGGCGGGGCGTTATAGAAGGGAAGTTCGGAAAGTTTGTTCCATTCTATCTAACTTCTTATCTATCTTCCTAGCAAAATCTGAGGATGCAAATGAATGCATGGCTCCAGAATCAAATAAAACCAAAGCAGCTGAGTTGGCGATAGAAAGCTGACCTGTCACCACAGTCAAAGTTCCAGCTTCCACATCATCTCTGGTAAAGGCATAGATTCTCCCCTGAGCATCTGGTGCCTCCAATCTTCCCTAAGCGATCAAAGGACCTTCGATCCTAGTCTGGGCAGCATGCAGTTGACCACCGGTGGCGCGAGCTTGGCCTTGCTGATTCTACAGGTTGGAGCGGCAATTCTTGACGTAGTGGCCCTCCTTGCCATATATGTAGTAGCCACTGGTTCCTTGTTTGCACTCTCTGGAATGATTTCTTCCACACCTTGGGCATGGCAAGTATTGATTGCCATTTTCTCCCCGGTTATTCTTCTTCTGGGGGAAGTTCCTTTGCGGCCCTTGGTTACTCTAGTTCCCCTTTCTTTTGTTATTGTTGTGGGATTACCTATTGTGTTGGCTGGCTCCTACATTTTGTCCTTTATGCTATGATTCAGGGTTCTGTCTCCCCTTAGTCTGGTTGGCCTGTGTCTTTTCTTCTCTTCTGGCCTTGAAGATCTGAGCCTTCCGCTCCTTGTCCTAGGCCAACCAGTACGTAGCTCGGATGGCTCTGCTAACGTGTTCTGCCACTGTTGTGGGCCCATGACTACCGCTGCATACTTGGACGGCGATGTCTATCCTGAACATTTTCAACATCCTCCTAACCCTCTTCTTCTCTGTCGGCACCAGATCTAGGTAGAGTCGAGCTAGTTGCTCGAACTTCCTTACTACCTTTATCACGGTCATGTTACCTTGCCGTAGGTTATTGAACTCATCTTGTTGCGCGCCAACGCTTTATCATTAAAATATATCTCCTTGAACTTGTCAATGAAGTCTGCCCAACTCATTTCATTGACATTTCTTCTGATGGCCACTGTTTTCCACCATTGGCGTGCCCCATTACGTAAGGCAAAGGATGCACATAGTACTTTCTCCCTCTCCGTCAATCCCACGAGATCCAAGATCACTTGAATGTCGATTAGCCAGTCATCGACCTTAATGGGATTTGTGGTCCCTTCAAACTCTAGCACCTTTATGTGCCTGAATAGCTCATATAAGTCACCTTCTCTAGGGGTTGGCACAAGAACATTGGCCGCTACGAGAGCAGCCACAGTTGAGGGTGTTGGCATCATTTGGACTGGAGGAGCCACTTACTCCCTGGGAGTGTCGGGGGCTACTGGAGCCGCTTGGACTGGCACCTCTATTGGTTGTGGTGCCTGGGGTTACCGGTCCAATCGTTCTCTAAGCTAAGTAAGTTCTTGTTGTTGGCTCTCCATCATGGCTCGCATGGCTATGATTTGTGCCATTAACTCGTCTTCTCGGGTGGCTTGGTTTGATTGAGATCTCGTTCTTGCTATGGTTTCCTACGTAACCCTATTACACAGCGGGAAAGAAAATATAAGTCTTTTAAATTCTGTACCTAGGATTTGTATCACATATCTTTTTCTTACTTAACAATCTTAGATATAAGCATACATATTATATCTTTCTTTCTCTTATACTGTGATGTTCAATACAATTACCATATTGTATTGGAACATTGTCGGAGTGCCAGGATTTGTCCTGCACTTTCTGTTATGCTATGATCATACTGTGGGAAAAATCATGTCTAAGCCCTGGGGCAAAATTATACTGCTTTTTATAATATATTTCACAAAATATATATACATATACTCAAGACTCTAGTTTAGTGGGAATGCCACACACTTCCCAATATACAATCCCAACTGGTATGTTAAACTAAGGCTGATGGGGAACACTGCTACTTCCCTCTATACATTTACATAACAAAAATTCCCATGGAAAGGGTTACTACCACTCAGAGGACAATCCTAATTCCTCATCAGACATTTCCTCATCGTCACTATCGCTGAGAGGAAACTCCTCTAGATCCTCCTCCTTATCCCCCCAGATGAAACTACCTTTGTCGTCGCTGGCTATGATGACTTGGGCTTACACATTCCCATCCATTCGTTGTCACTAAAGTGATTAGGGATCTCCTCTCCCTTAACGTTGGGATAGGCATCGGAAGAGCCTCGTCATTATCCTCTTCTACATGGTGTTAGGGAGACAGAGGGGCTAGTTTGAGGTTCTCCATCGATTCCCCATTACCATCGGGTGCTTCGGGCTGGTGTTCGGCCATGAACTCTTCATTGACTGGTTGGGGTGCAAGGTCTACTGGGTTGCCTCCCATGCCAGCGGCTGCTGCAATGCCTTGGGTTGAGAACTTCTCTCTCGGCATCCACTATTCCCAGACAAAGCACCTCAGGTCTTCATGTTGCGGAGGATAATGAACGAGGTCTCTCACGTACCACGGAGTCCCTCTCCACAACAGGTCGGCTACCTCTGCAAACTATCTGTCTAAGGGGATGTGAGGTAACATGGCATCCATAAACCTTTGATAGTAGTGTGCCATCGCCTCTCCTTCATAGACATCCCAAATGTCGAAGAGGACCTAGTATCGCATCTCGTACATGTCGTTCTAGATATCTGCATCTCTAGCTGGTCCATCTTAATTGCGGAGTTCTTGGCAGAACTCGGCCCACTACATCGTCAGATCCCTGATCCTACGTCATTCATTCCACCATTCCAACGCCGATCCCTCCAGCCTGCTGCTTCCCAAAATCACCCATAGATGAGGTGGGATATGGCAAACTTTGAAAATAACCTTGATATGGTGGATCCAATATGGGAGTTCATGTGGGTGGCTACCAACGTATAGATCTGGTTGCATGGTAGTGAAAGCCAGGCTCGCTTATCGATCTTCTTATACTTAGTGGGGGTCAATCGGTGCAGCCATACTACCTACTATAATCGAATCATTAACTTACATACTAATATCGAAAAAAATTAAAGCTAACTTAGTTGAACAGATGAGATAGGCATACAGCGATGTGAGGTAGGGTGGCAGGATACCTCCCTGATACCAACTGTGATGTCTCATGCCCTGAGTGGCCCGGACCATCACTTAAAACTACTGTTACTTATCTTACTTAAAAACTATTAGTTAAACTTACTTAATTAGATACCATAATTTTTGGGGATTTTTTTTTAACGCGTATGTATTTACTATTCACGTACGTATACTTTCGAAAATACGAAGTCTAAATCATAAGGAGTTCAGTCATATATACATACTTACAAAATTCTTTAACTATTTGCTATTCAAAATATAGTATTCAAAAATACTGTTTACTGTGTGGAAGTTAAACTCACGGTGTATCCATAACCCCACCCTCACATCCGCCTCTGCTACCATCATCGCCCATTAAGCTCTAAGCTATAGGTTGCTTAACTACAGCATAAACACACACTATAAGCTTTATGCCTAGTAAGTAAAATATGTCGTTCGCAAAACATGTTTAAATCATAATATATACTTAAAACCATATAAGCATATTATAAACCAATACATCTCATTGAAACATTCCACATACTAGAACAACACATATCACTAAATGCGAAACATCACATACTATATGCATAACTGAAAACATCGAGTACTGAATGCATATCTACTATAACTGAAAGCATAAAAAACTATAACTAATGCATACTGTGAACAATGCTTGGTCCGGTTATGCTCATTTATGCTTCAATACTCTTTTTCTTTCCTATGTCTAGCCGAGGGCCTGTGTGTCTATACCAACTGCGCGTAGATCATCGAAATGTCCGTGATCACAAAATTAAGAGCCATCAACGAAGGTTCAACTTACTTTAACTTGAAAAAAAAAAACTCTTCAACGGAAAAGGCCGTTACGACACACTTTATTAATTTTTATTTTGTTTAACTGATCTGGCCATATGCTCTACTAAGTTGTTCCTAATCTTACACGATAGGGATGTATCGTATTTAACTTGTTCTTTCATCAATCTACGCGATTATGAAACTATATGCTTTCTTAACATGCGATACAACAATAGTGCATCAATTGCATACTTAACATACTATAAAATCAATACTTTAAAATCATTTTGCTCATGCTGTAGGCGGAGTTATACTTACCTAGTTTACAACTAAACTTGTACTCTCGCATTTGTTAAATTACAGGTGACTATCTGTCATCAATATGGATTCTATTAATACTTTTGCTGAGTTACTAATATTGTCAGTGACTAAAACGGATACTAACATATGGTACTGATTGTCATCGATACTAACTTACTCTCTTTTGGTGAGTTTGATTATCTAATCATGGCTAATTAATTTATTATCCAATAAATTAATTAACATCATTTTTTGGACACTACTACCATTAGTGACTATAACTTTTATCATGGTATGGTATCGAGGTCCATCAGTACCTTACTGCTCTATTTTGGGAATTTGGTATCTAACTTCTATCGTATTTGATTAAGTTGTCTACTTGGCAACTTAATCATCGTTCTTTACTATATCATTCAAACTTGGTCCTTGACTGGTTGACAGACTAGTCAACTAATCGGTTACCTCACGCAGCGTTAACTAGGTAGCCTATTGGGTTACTAAGCTTGTTGGGGTGTGGTAGCCTGCCGGGCTACCTCTACTATTTTATTTTGAAAATTGTCTTGGTTGCCTTATAAAATTCTTGGGAAAATTATGTGCTTTGAAACTATACCTTATCACCCCATTGGCAGGTAGGAGTGTTTTATTAAAACCATATTCTTATTTTAAAAAGATTAGAACATATTTTGGTGTATGCATTTTAAAGGTGGTTTTCGAACCATTTTTGGAAACTGTTTTAAAACTTGCTTGAAATGACTTAGTTTGTAAATTTAGCGAACATAAAACTTTTCATCCTCGACAAAATGAACAACTCTCATGTTCACTTCGGAGCTCAAATCAAATTCTAACGGCTCCTAAACTCATTAAACCCGTAGCTACTTATGCCCAGTTTTTGAAAAGTTTCCAGTTTCACGCTATTTTGAAAATGGCTCTGTTTGAGGCCCGAAACGGCCAAATTTTTAAAATATACATGAGTTTTCTTAAAGATTTCGATGAGATCTACAACTTTTATGTTGAGCCCGAGATCCGATTCAGATTCTAAATGGTTCATTTTTAACAAAATCCGAGATTATTCCTGTGCTTGAATTTTTAGTCCCAGTTTTGGACACCGATTCAATACTACTAGAAAAGTCTATCTTAGAGTCATTTTTTGCCAAAACCTATTTGAAACAAAAACGACCCTAACGAAATTTTCTTAAAACTTTGTGTTTTACCAAATCCCAAATTCAAAATCTAAGATGGTCAAAATGGCCAAAACCCGTGGCATAAATCTGGGGACAGATTTGTGTCCCGCTACTTAAACATCCTCACACATACATATCCATCCATAAAAATTAAACCACAATCACACAATCACATAAACTTAAAAATGAAAAGCTAAGGGCTCAAAATAAACTTATTACAACCCATTGTATAAAAAAATATACATAAATTCCTTGATTAAAAACTTAAAAATAACTATCCATAAAAAGGGAGGGTTTTCAGTTTTACCTCACGTGCTATGAACCAAGCACACCGAATCAAAGCTTGGGTGACTAAAATGGCCATGTGAACCAAGAGGGATTGTGGTCGGCTTGTGCTAGCAATGACACCAAAAATTTTCTCTTATCATCAACCCAAAATAATAACTAAAAACACAAGGATAGGTTCTAGAAACTTACCCTTGAATGAACTTAGAATAGCTTGGATTGAAATCTCCTAACACAAGCTTGAAAGGGGCTAAATTTTGGCAAGCTTTTGGCTAGGTTTTTGGCTTGCAAATGGATGGTTTTGGCTGAACGGAAGGGTTAGATTTTTGGCTGATAGAGAAGGGAAGAGTTTGTGTCTTTGGGGTGTGCAAAAAGAAAGAACAAAACCTAAAGTCAGGCTCACCCTTTTATAGACAAAACCTAAGTAAAATTAACCAACCTTAAGCTCAATTAATCAAGCAATTCCTGCCCTCAAAAGTGGATCAATCTACTTTTGATGTTCATTATGCAATAACCTTAATCCTGAGTTGATAAACTGCTTCATATATATGATTTGTGTGTTTTGATGTTCCAATGGCTAAAGCGTCTCAGAGGTATGAAAGCCTTGTATGAAAGCCATGTAAGAATTTAAAACTATACTTTAGTAATCCTTTATAATACAACATAATTTACATAATTACATGGTTTCAACTCTGTATATCAAAATACATTTTCTTCAAATTTCCTCTTTCAAAGCTCAGTTGAAGACTGGTAGTAGGACTATAATCCACAGTGGAATTCCCTATCCCATTGGTACCGTATGTCCTGCCGTCATCCAGTGTAATCTACTAGACAGGTTTCTTACCTGCAACATGAATATACTAGTGAGCTAACAAGCTCAGTAAGTTCAAATATAAATATTAGGAATCATATAGATTCAAAAGCATCAATAATAAAATTTCCTATGAATAGACTATTCATTCATGAATAGTAACTTTGACTTTGATCTATGAATAGTGATTTTGACTTTGATTGGGTACTATTCATGTCAACTTTGACCGAGTACACTATACTTAAAGTTAGTGTCGGTTATGCTTGATTATGCTCATTTATAGCTTTCATTTCAGTCTTTGGTCATTATCTTCGTTATGTTCTAGTTTTAGGCCCGTAATGGCTGTACCGATGGTATGCGCTACTAGGAGTGACCCACTGGCCAATCCTCCATAGTCTATTAAGCCCTTGGCTTATCCTCATAGGATCTGAAAAATACCTCCATCTATCTCTGGAGGCCGGTACGCCAAAAGTGGTTTTATTATCATCTTTCTTATAATTCCAACCGGATGGCATTTATCGCCCCATGGTCAGGAACCCTTAATGCCCGTAAATTTTTCACATTCTTTTATTTCTGTATGTTTCAAATTTAATCATACTTTAGTGTCGTAACACCTCTTTCCATAGTGTACTCACAGTACACATGTCAGACTTATCAGTTCCTTAAGTGAGTTAGTTTAACTACACCCTAGTGGCCATAGCACTTTGCATTTAATGTACAAATAGTAAATAATTAAATATCATAGTATTTCATGTTGCAGATAATTAAATGTCTGAACTTACTAGTATTCAGCTAACGTTGTCTTCCCAATATCCACAGATGTATTCTTGTCCCGTCTAGATTGGGTTCCTGTACAGAAATAATTCCTGATTATTTCCAATATAAATTTTATGTTCAAATTACAACCAAAGTATAAAAATTCTATGTTCAAATTCCTAATGATGAATCTTAGGGTTTAACTTTTCAGCTTTACCGTAAAATTCTTGACAAAATTATCATTTTACCCCTGATACGGTTTCTCACTTTAAACCAACTTTTCATTGGTTTATAATCTATATTTGGCCCTTAAAAATTTATTTTAACTTTTCTAAGGCACTAACGGTCTTTTCCGAGCCTTTTAGAAATTTTTGGTCAAAATGACCATTTTGCCCCTAGCAGGTCTCGGGACCATAAAAATTCTGTTTCAACATTTTTACTGAACCTTCTAAGCCCAAAAATCATAGAATAGTTTTCTTAGGCCTTGATATATTTTTATAGCATTAATTGCTGCAAAATCGGTGACTATTCCTCATCCAACCCTCGGGTAGCACTATTCCGACACCTAGGGTCATTTCTCATTTTTCTAACGTTTTAAAGCCTCAAATGAGTATTTCACTACTCCTGATACGTTTATTATCCTATTCCCAAGCTTTGATTCCCGAGGGGCTCAGGTTTTCAATCTCGACAATAAATTTACCCCTCGTTTCTAAAATTACCCCTAACGTCATTTTTCCTGTTCTTTTAGGGTCTTAAAATTTCAGAGGGACGGTTTGCTATTCCTCTAGAGTTCACTTTCCTATTTCTGACTCTAATGTACTGAGGGGTCTCGATTTATATTTCCGAGCACATTTTTATCCCACGTTTCCTGAAATGCCTTTTATGCCGTTTTTAAAATTTCGGCAGTATTTCCGCTTAAATTTTAGGTTTTTCCGACGTTAGGTATGCCTCAAAACCTTAGTACCTATCACGTACTATATCAAAGGCCTATTTTACGCAAAAGTACCAAACTTTTTATGTAAAATTTTCCACATGATCAGTCATTCAATCCAATATATGAATTTCATCATTTTTCCTCACAATTGGCCATGGTTTCCTATGTGATTCAACACCAAAATTTTTCACCACAAAGTTTATTCATCACACTTTAATATCATGGTTTTTAATGCATATTTCCACATCAAAATCTAATAAATTTTCATTTTAACCCTTACTTTCAAGCCACGGTTTTCATGTCCAATAACCCTAGACAAAATTTCTTGTTCTTAGGGTTCCTTTATCAAACTTTTTAACACAAATTCCATCACAAAATTTTCCATATATCAACATTGTTTCTAACACTATATACACGGTTTTTCCTAGGAAAAAACCTAAAAAAATTTCGGTTTATGTTCTAGTGCATGGTTTTATTTTTTCTATGTCCACCATAACTTAACCACACCAATATCACATTCTTTTTTACAAAGAATCTCATTCCTTCACACCAAGGAAAGCCATAGATTTTGCCCCTAGAACACACTTCAAATTTTGTGTTTCAAGCTTCCATGATATAATTCAATCATAACACTAACCAATCAAACCAAAACACAAAGTTTGCACCCAAAATTTTCATCATTTTTCCCCCCAAACATGGCACGGATTTTTCAATGAAAATATAAGAAAAATAGGGTGAAATTGAGGGTTACCTTGATATATTGAATCCTTGATGCTTGGAGGTTGTTTTAGAACAAGTTTAGTGAAGAATTTGCTAAATTTTTTGCTTGGAAAAGCAAGGAAGCTCAGGGTTTCAAATGGGCAGAGTGTAGATAGTTTTTCTGATTTTCAAAGGGCCATTTTCACTTGTATTTATAGGCAAGAGGAAGGAGGACTAAGTTGTAATTTTTTTCCAACAATTTGGTAACACTTTAGGGACTTTTTAGCAAACTTTTTGGCTGATTTTCCAGCCTTCCACCAACTCCAAAACAGCCCAAATATCCCAAAATTTTGCCAAAATTTTCTTACAATTTTGGCTTGATCTTGACCCTTGATTTAAGATCACATTAAATGATAGTCCTTAGATCTACCTACCACCATACTTTCTCATTAATTTCTCATTTATTGCATCATTTATTGATGTCATCAATGACATCACCCAATTAATTCAACATATTAATTCGTAGTCAAAGTTTGACCAAAATTCAAGCTGAACGGAAATTTACTGAAATCGCGTAGGCGTGTTTTTTTACGCCTCCTGTGCGATCGGTTTGCCTTATTTTGCTTCCATTTGACCAAAAATCACTACCGTAGATTTTTAATCCTTTAGTGCATTCGGTGCACCTTCTACGGCTTTTGGCTCCGATTTGAGGCCGTTTCACCTGTTTGTTAGGAAATGCCCTAAGCATTAGAGACATTTTGATGTATTTATTTTGAACTGGATAATAAAATTATATGTAGAGGTTATTCATTACATTACTATTTGTTCTCATTCCATTTACATGTTCAACTAAATGTAAGCAAATATGGCTCACTGACTGCTTGTGTCAAAACTGTTAGAACATTGCATGCAATGGACTTTTGTATGCGTGAAGACAATGTTCTAAAGTAAGCGGTCTAAACTAAGGTCTGTAGTCTATGGGGTTAGACCGAGCATCTAACTCATATTAAGACTATTATGTTGTCTAAAGCCATGATGGGAATGGTTTGTCTTGACTGTCTGGAGCATAGACTCCGAAGTAGAGACATAGATATGTTACTTGGTGGTGTCTGGATCAATTTTCTTTTGAAGTTCATTGTGTAGTAACCTTAATCCTGAGTAAATGACCTACTTCATGTATTTGACTTGTGTACTTTGATGTTCCAATGGCTAAAGCGTCTCAGAGGTAGTAAGCATATAGACCGGTTTGTTGGGTGCATGACTTGTATACAATTTGTTTATAGATATTGGAATCATAGCTCCAACGAGTTAAGGGTATCCTCTTAAAGGCATTATACTGGATGTGAAAATGGACAAGGCCTTGGGTCATCCGCAGGGTGGATGACTTCTTATTCACATATGGTGAATAATCATTTTCTTATTCGGTAGTATAATAGAACTTTAAGATAGCCTGATCAGTAGGATTAAATGGACTTTGACCTAAGGCTGATCATGGATATCATATGAGGGTTCTGCATCTACGACAAGGTCATTGGACATTAGCTTGTCACAGGCTTTTGTAATACGGTATATAATTGGGAGTTCAGTTTCAGGTTTATAGTGGTGTGACTCTGAAATTAGTGATCATATGATTGAGTTGTTCGGTAAAGAATGATGATCACACGGATTCATGGAAACCTGATTATATATGTCCAATTGGTCCCTCTACTAGCTCCACATAATTCCTTAACGATTGGCAAATTGATTTGTGTATACTTATTGGCTAGTTGATTATGCATGGATGGTGTTGACATAGGATTAGGATGGTGGACAAGATTCTCTCAGACTGAATTCATATTTTGTTTTGGATAATAGAGTACACAATTATTCTAACTTTAAATAAAGTTGCCATGATTTTATTTAAGATTGGATTGGAATTGTAGAAAATTATCCATGAGAGCAAAAATTTGAAATACAACTGTTTGTGGATTTTGAAATTTGAAATTTGAAATTTGAAATTTGAAATTTGAAATTTGAATTTTGAATTTTGAAATTTGAATTTTGAAATTTAAAATTCAAATTTTGAATCACAGTCTAAGTGGAATTCAAATTCTTTGTGGGTAATTCCATAAGGCTAGAATTCAAATTTGAGTTGGATTATGAAGAGGAAAATCTTGTTTGAATCCTACTTGAATTTTGAATCCCAATCTTAACTAACTTGCATGAAAATATTGAGGAATATAGTCATAGATTTTTCGATTTTTGTATGGATAAGATTCAGGGAAAAATTCAAGTTTCAATCCCAGTTGAATTTGGATTCTCTCCTCCCTATTTTTGGCTGAAAATTGTTGAGTGAATCTCAAGGGATTTTCAGTTATTTGTGGATAAGGATGAGATAAAATTCAAGCTAGAAAATCCTATTTGAATTTTGATTCTCCTCACACTTTAATAGAAGAATTTGGACCGGTTTATGGCCTTAAGGAAATTCAGATTTTGTGGATAAATGGGGAGATAAAATTTAAGTTAAAATCCTGTTTGAATTTTGTAAGAAAATCCTTAAAAGTGGCCAAAATCTTTTGGTGGATATTGGCCTTAGATTTTCAGATTTTATGTGTGGATAAGGGAGAAAATCTTCTCCTAATCCAATTCGAATTCAGAGGATTACCTCATACAAGTCTATAAATAAAGGTCTTGCCACTCCAGTTCTCTTACACCACAGACTCTCAGGTGAGCAGTCTTATTATTGCATAACTCACCGTGACAATAAGTTCTTTAGAGATCTGGATGGTCGGAAGAAAACTAGTAGTGTTAGCATATCGATTAAAGTTCAGAGTGCCCACACAGTCAGCCATTTGGGAATTGGAGAATAGTAGAGAAGGCTAGTTGGTTGAAGCCCTCTGATCATTCTCCTCCTATAGATTGGCGTCCTTTGAGATATGAGTTTAAATTGTTGTTGGTTTATTGTATATGGCATCATGAGATATTTAACGATCTTAAAAATTTTTTATTATTCTGCTGCGCCACTCTGATACGTTTTTACCGATTTATTTCCTACAATTGGTATCAGAGTCATCTCGTGACTATGCCATGTACATAAATTAGACATTTAGTTAGTCTTTTTATTTATGTATGGATTTGATATTTAGAGAGTGGCATTCTAGGATTCCTTTATGTTGTTATCATGTATTGTGTATGTTGTATGTGGTTATTTTAATTTTTTAAATTATTATAAGCACGCTTGATTTATGCCGGTTATGGTTCCTTGGAATTTAGAAAATTGTATCTAGGAATTTTAATGTAACCATGGGAGCAGTTTATTATCACTGTAATTTTCCCATGGATTTTAATTTTTTGTCTCTTAGAATTATTATGGTTAGAATTTTTGTACACTAGAAACGGTTTAGGAAATTTTATGTAATTATTCTTGGAGGAGATTAAAGTTTGAAAACTATAATTTATTTTTTACAAAATTTAAATTTAATTTAAAGGTTGAAATTTTGAATGTGTGGAAAATTTCAATTTAATTAGGATTCAAATTAATTTTTAGAGATCCTAATGGGTAAATTGGAATATGACACAAAAATCGAGGACCGACCCCCTTGGGATGGACCACCAGCCGTGATGGGGCTGCTGCCCCTACCCTCGGGCAGGATGGGGCTGTGGCTGCCCCTGCCCACGGCTGCACCACCCGCGGCCGCAGGCACTGCCTACAGCCGAGGGTGGCCGTGGCCCCTCAAGAGCTGGTCGCAGCCCTGGGCGTGCAGCCTGGCAGCTACTGTGCCCAGCCCAGGCGTGTAGCCTGTGGCTCCAGGCTTGGCCTGCAGCCCGGCATGGCTACACATGGCCTGTGACCGTGGGCTGCCCACGGTGGTTGCTAGCCTCCGGGGTCGATGGCTCGAAAATCGAAAAAAATTTTGATTTCAAAATTTTGAAATTACATATTATTACACGTGATATTTAAAATTGTTTAAAATTTGAATTTGAAATTTAAAATTGAAATTCGAATTTGGAATTTGAACTTGAAATTTAAATTTTTGGGGTTTAAATTTTAAATGATTCTTGGGATGAGAAATAAATGGAGAGGCTACATAAAGATGGATACAAGAAGATGGAACAAAATTCAAGACCCAAAGAAAGTTTTGGATGGAATTTTGTAATCTTTATTTTCTTTGTTCTAGGATGGAACCATGGCTTGGTTATTATTCTATCAATTTTTTTCTGTGATATGTCATGGATGTATAAATATGTATTGATGGATATTTTATATGCATATTTGATAACATGTCATATAGGATAGGTGAGTGTCGCTTATACTATATTAATCATACATATTTGTCAAAACTTGCATGTTTTTCAAAATATTGAGTGGGAGAGGGTTTCAAACAAAACCCACGGCCTCCATTGTTGATCCATATGTGAAAGCATGGTAATGCCTCACGTCAGTTCTACCTTGACCACACCCCTCGGTAGGTGTTTACCGCCGCCGGTATACTAGGTTGGATCTCCTATGTGGAAAACTTGTTCGGACACGATCCTATTCATGACTACCCCGTGGTGGCTTGGTAGGACGTGGATCGGGCTACGTAAACAATGGTTATACACTCAAGACTCGTTTAGTTATTAACCTTCCGTAGAAGCTCTGTTAACTAAACTGGTGGCCAAAATAAGCGGTTATTAGTATATGTCTTAACCTTGGAGGATTTAAGGCAACATATATTAATTAGACGGGGTCCATGTTCTGGCTATTTGTCTCATGACCACCCTTCGGTGGCTTGGTAGGATGTGGATCGGGCTACGTAAACAATGATTATATACTCAAGACTCGTTTAGTTATTAACTTTCCCTAGAAACTCTGTTAACTAAACTGGTGGCCAAAATAAGCGGTTATTAATATATGTCCTAACCTTGGAGGATTTAAGGTAACATATATTAATTGGACGGGGTTCATGTTCTGGCTATTTGTCTCATGACCACCCTTTGGTGACTTGGGGTAATAGGTGCTGAGAATTACCATTGCAATGCTACATGTTTTTCAAGTTTCATGTAGGAACATACTTGTATGTTTTATTTGCTAAATTATCTGTATATTTGCTTGGGCTTTGTAATGATGTCTAGTATAATTTTATTTCAGTTCAAAATGTCATCGACACCTTTCATTTCAATACTTACTGAAAATAAGTTGAATGGCCATAATTATAAAGATTGGAAAAGAAATCTACTGATAGTTCTCAGCTGCAAGAGACACAAGTTCATGCTAGACAAACCATGCCTACCTGGGCCCAAACCTGACACACCACCTGAGGAGGTCCTGGTTGCCTATACTCGTTGGAGAGAATCCAATGAGATAGCTCGGTGCTACATTCTGGCTAGCATGACGAGTGCTTTACAAAAGCAGCATGAGACTTATCAAGTTACTGGGGAGATCATGGAAAATCTGGAGGATATGTTCAGAGGCCAAGAAAAATTGGCTCGACAGTTTGCTATTACCAGCATTATGAACTCTAAGCAAAAGGCAAGTACTCCGGTGAAGAACCATATGATCACTCTAATGGGATTCTTTGCTGAGGCTGCCAAGAACAGTGCTAAATTGGACTACTACACCCAGATCGAGATGGTGTTCAAAACTCTGTCAAAAGATTTTGTGGGGTTTAAGGCCGTATATAATCTGGCGACAAGGGAGTTAGGACTAACCAAGCTCATGAAACAACTTCAAGCTTATGAGCAGATGATCAAGAATGGGAATGCGGTCCAACCAAAAGGAGAGGCCAATTTGATGGAATCTTCCAAACCCTCACAGAAGAGGAAGAGGCCAAATCAAAAGCAAGTGGCTTTCAGTTCTTGTAATCCTCCTGTCTCGGATGGGAAGAAGAAGAAGAAGAACAAGAAGCCCAGGGACCCTAAAAAGTCTAAGTGCTTCTACTGTGGGAAGGTAGGTCACTTGAAGAAGGCTTGAGGGGAATTCCTAGTTGCCAAGGGCAAGGAAGGTAAGGAACTTCACTATTTAGAAGTGTGTTTGGTAGAAGAATCGAAAGACACTTGGGTCATTGATTTGGACGCCACTAATCATGTTTGTGTTTCTATGCAAGGGTTTGTGGAAACGAGAAGTCTACATGATAGGAGCCTCTCGTTGCGGACTAGAAACGGTAGCTTGGTAGTGGCTGAGGCAGTGGGAGATGTTTACCTTTACTTTGATGAATTTAGGTTTATTTTATTAAAAAGACTGTTTTTATATTCCTAATTTTAGGAGGAACCTTATATCGGTAGCTTGTTTAATAAAGGATTCTTATTCAGTTTCTTTTAGTAAAAGAGTTGATATTCATAAAAATAAGTCTATTATCTATTCTGGGTGGATGAATAGAAACCTGTATTTAATCAAACCAAAGATGTACTCACTGCTTGACACCAAATTAATAGATAACTCTAAAATGTTGAAAGTTTCTCACTCTAACAAGGCGTATCTTTGGCATTTAAGACTTGGTCATATTAATCAGGATAGGATTCAAAGGTTGGTAAAAGACGGTCCTCTAGAATCTCTGGAGGAGGTACGTCTTCCTTAATATGAGTCTTGTCTTGAGGGTAAGATGACTAAGAGATCTTTTGGAGCTAAGGGTACTAGGGCTTAGGAACTCTTAGAAGTTGTGCATACTGACGTATGTGGCCCCATGAATGTCACAGCACGAGGAGAGTTCAAGTATTATGTCTCCTTTATAGACAATTACTCGAGGTATGAATATATGTATTTGATACACCACAAGAGAGAAACCTTTGACAAGTTCAAAGCGTATCGTGTGGAAGTGGAAAAGCAATTGGGCAAATCCATAAAGACACTTCGATCTGATCGCGGTGGCGAATACCTTTCCGACGAATTTCTAGGACATCTTGTAGAGAATGGGATATTATTCCAATTGACTACACCTGGTACTCCATAACAGAATGGTATAGCCAAAAGGAGAAACAAGACCTTATTGGATGTGGTACGGTCCATGATGAGTTATTCAATGCTGCCGTTATCAGTCTGGGGATATGCATTACAAAAGGCGTGCTATATTTTGAACTAGGTTCTAAGTAAGTCAATTCCCAAGACTCTGTATGAATTGTGGTGTGGCAGGAAGCCCTCCCTTGGACATATGAGAATATGGGGTTGCCTGGCACATGTACTGGATGGGGTTGCGAAGAAGTTTGAACCAAAACCAGAATTATGCATGTTTGTATGGTATCCTAAGGGAACTAAGGGAGGTCTGTTCTCTAACCTGAAGGAACAAAAAGTCATTGTTTCAACCCATGCGATAATCTTTTAGGAAAGTCACATGAATGACTTTAAGCCTCGAAGCAAAATGTTGCTAGAGGAGTTATTAGGTGAAAGAACTGCTCCACAAGTTTTGATCTTGGATGCAAGTCCAAGTTCAGGTGAAAGACCTGCAGACGATCAATAATTTAGGGTACCTCATCATAGTGAGAGGGTTTCAAAGAAGCCTAATTTCTTCATGTATGATGCTGAGGTATACCAGGCTGAAGCTCATTAGCATGAAGATGATTCGGTCACTTATAATGAAGCTACAAATGATGTTGATTCTAAGTCTTAGAAACAGGCTATAAACAATGAGATGGATTTTATGAAATCCAACTCTGTTTGGGAACTTGTAGATCTATCGGATGGGATAAAACCCATTAGATGCAAGTAGGTCTACAAAAGAAAGAAGGATACGGAAGGGAGAGTGGAAACTTTCAAAGCTAGACTGGTTGCAAAGGGGTACACGCAAAAGGCTAGAATCGATTACGATGAAACCTTTTCGCCTGTTGCTATGCTGAAGTCTATCTGTATTCTTTTATCCATTGCTGCAACTCTCGATTACGAGATCTGGCAAATGGATGTTAAGACGGCATTCTTAAATGGCCATCTTGAGGAATGTATCTACATGATACAGCCTGAAGGGTTCGTGGCAAAAGGCCAAAAAGGAAACGTCTACAAGTTGCTTAGATTCATTTATGGATTAAAGCAAGCATCCCGCTCATGGAACTAGAGATTTGATCAAGCAATCAAGACATTTGGTTTTGAGTAGAACGTTGATAAACCCTATGTTTATAAACATATTAAGGATGGAAAAGTGTTCTTCCTGATACTATGTGTCAATGATATACCACTCATTGGGAATGATGTAGGGAACTTATCATCGGTCAAGCTTTGGCTGCACCAATAGTTTGAAATGAAGGACTTGAGAGAAGCTAATTATGTTCTGGGCATTCGTCTCTTCAAAGATCGAAAGAACAAAATAATAGCATTATCCCAGGCTTCATACATAGATAAAATAATTGACAAATATGCAATACGAGAGGCAAAGAAAGGTTCACAACCTTCTATTGTTGGTCTAACTCTTTCATTGGATGACTGTCAAAAGACATCGGAAGAAAGAGAGCGCATGAGTAAGGTCCCTTATGCATATGCTGTGGGTAGCCTTATGTACGCTATGCTTTGCACTCACTCGAACATATGTTTTACAGTAGGTATGGTGAGTCGATATCAAACGAATCCTGAAACCAAGCACTGGCAAGTAGTAAAGCATATACTCAAGTATCTTAGGAGAATAAGGAATTATATGCTGGTGTATTTTGGAAGGGACCTAACACCCATAGGATACACGGACTCAGACTTCCAGACTTACAAGATTCGAGGAAATCGATATCAGGATCAGTGTTCTTACTCGGAGGAGGCGCCATTGTATGGAGGAGCGTGAAGCAGGGTTGCACAGCTGACTCTATGATGGAGGCTGAGTATGTAGCTGTAGCTGAGGCATCTAAAGAAGCGGTTTGATTCCTAAGTTCTTTAGAGACCTTGAGGTCATTTCGGGTGTTAACAAGCCTATCACACTTTACTGTGATAACACTGGGGCTATTGCCGACACAAGGGAATCTCGACACCACAAGAGGACCAAGCACATAAATCGGAGGTATCACATTATAAGAGGGCACGTGGAGACTGGACAAGTAAATGTATGTAAGATCGCGTCCGAGGATAACATTGCCGATCCCTTTACTAAGACTTTGGTAGCTAGAAGCTTTGAGAGGCATGTAGAGGCGATGGGGATGTGTAACATGGCACATCTATTAGCTTAGGGCAAGTGGGAGATTGTCAGGAAATGCCTTGAGTATTAGAGACATTTTGATGTATTTATTTTGAACTGGATAATAAAATTATATGTAGAAGTTATTCATTACATTGCTGTTTGTCATCATTTTATTTACATGTTAAAGTAAATGTAAGTAAATATGGCTCACTGACTACTTGTGTCAAAACTATTAGAACGTTGCATGCAATGGACTTTTGTATGCGAGAAGACAATGTTCTAAAGTAAGCGGTCTAAACTAAGGTCTATAGTCTATAGGGTTAGACCGAGTATCTAACTTATGTTAAGACTATTATGTTGTCTAAAGCCATGGTGGGGACAGTTTGTCTTGACTGTCTGGAGCATAGACTCCCAAGTAGAGACATAGATATATTGCTTGGTGGTGACATATTAGACCGGAACTAAAGCGTGATTGATCTATATAGTCTACTATGAGTGGATCAATCTGCTTTTGAAGTTCGTTGTGCAGTAACCTTAATCCTGAGTAAATGAACTACATCATGTATATGACTTGTGTACTTTGATGTTCCAATGGCTAAAGCGTCTCAGAGGTAGTAAGCTTATAGACCGGTTCGTTGGGTGCATGACTTGTATACGATGAAGGTTCTGCTTAAAGATATCGAAATCATAGCTCTAAGGAGTTAAGGGTATCCTCTTAAAGGCATTATACTAGATGTGAAAATGGACAAGGCCATGGGTCGTCTGCAGGGTGAATAATTATTTTCTTATTCACATATGATGAATAATCATTTTCTTATTCGGTAGTATAATGGAACTTTAAGATAGCCTGATCAGTAGGATTAAACGGACTTTGACCTAACGCTGATCATGGATATCATATGAGGGTTCTGCATATATGACAAGGTCATTGGACATTAGCTTGTCATAGGCTTTCGTAATACAGTATATAATTGGGAGTTCAGTTTCAAGTTTATAGTGGTGTAACTCTAAAATTAGTGATCATATGATTGAGTTATTCGGTAAAGAATGATGATCATATGGATTCACAAGAGTCTGATTATATATGACCAATTGGTCCCTGTACTAGCTCCATATAATTCCTTAATGATTGGAAAATTGATTTATGTATGCTTATTGACTAGTTGATTATGCATGGATGGTGTTGACATAGGATTAGGATGGTGGACAAGATTCTCTCCAGTTGAATTCATATTTGTTTTGGATAATAGAGTACACAATTATTCGAACTCCAAATAAAGTTGCCATGATTTTATTTGAGATTAGATTGGAGTTGTAGAAAATTATCCATGAGAACAAAAATTTAAAATACAACTGTTTGTAGATTTTGAAATTTGAATTTTGAAATTTGAAATTTGAATTTGAAATTTGAATTTTGAAATTCGAAATTCAAATTTTGAATCACAGTCCAAGTGGAGTTTGAATTCTTTGTGGATAATTCCACAAGGCTAGAATTCGAATTTGAGTTTGATTATGAAGAGGAAAATCTTGTTTGAATCTTACTTGAATTTTGAATCCCAATCCTAACTAACTTGCACGAATATATTGAGGAATATCCTCATAGATTTTTCAGTTTTTGTATGGATAAGATTCAGGGAAAAATTCAAGTTTCAATCCCAGTTGAATTTGGATTCTCTCCTCCCTATTTGTGGTTGAAAATTGTTGAGTGAATCAAAAGGGATTTTTGGTTATTTGTGGATAATGATGAGATAAAATTCAAGCTAGAAAATCCTATTTGAATTTTGATTCTCCTCACACTTTAATAGACGAATCTGGACATGTTTATGGCCTTAAGGAAATTCGGATTTTGTTGATAAATAGGGAGATAAAATTCAAGTTAAAATCTTATTTTAATTTTGAAAGAAAATCCTTAAAAGTGGCCGAAATCTTTTGGTGGATATTGGCCTTAGATTTTCTGATTTTATGTGTGGATAAGGGAGAAAATCTTCTCCTAATCCAATTCAAATTTAGAGGATCACCTCATGCAAGTCTATGAATAGAGGTCCTGCCACTCTAGTTCTCTTAGACCACATACTCTCAAGTGAGCAGGCTTATTGTTGCATAACTCACCGTGCCAATAAGTTCTTTAGAGATCTGGGTAGTCGGAAGAAGACTAGTAGTGCTAGCATACCGATCAAGGTTCAGAGTGCCCACACACTCAGCCATTCAAGTATTGGAGAATAGTAGAGAAGACTAATTGGTTGAAACCCTCCGATCATTCTCCTCCTGCAGATTGGCATCCTTTGAGGTATGAGTTTAAATTGTTGTTGGTTTATTGTATATGGCATCATGAGATATTTAACGATCTGAAAATTTTTTTATTGTTCTGCTGTGCCACTCTGATATGTTTTTACCGATTTATTTCCTACACCGTTTCGGTTCGGAAAAATTTTCCATCTCTGAAAACACTCTCTTTAACACTGCTAGAATATTTTATCGCATTCTAAACAGTATTAAAACACAATCTCTTCATATTTTATACATTAAAATTGTCATATACATACAATTTTTAATTCTTCCAAGAATCTTAATATGACGTCTTGTGCCCTGAATGGCCCAGACCGTCACTTAGGATTTTTTTATTTTTTTTATGCATACGTATTTACTATTCACATACGTATACTTTTGAAAATACCAAGTCTAAATTTCTTGGAGTTCAATTACGCATACACACTTATAATACTGTTTAACTATTTACTATTTAAAAATACTGTTCAACTATTACCATTCAAAAATGTTGTTTAACTGTTACTATTCAAAAATACTATTTAACTACTACTATTCAAAAATACTGTTTAATTATTACTATTTAAAAATACTATTTACTCAAGCTGTGTGGAAGATTTACTCGTGTTACATCCATAACTTCACCCTCACATCCTCCTCCGCCGCCGTCATTGTCCATTGTGGTTTAAGCCATAAGACGCTTACCCACAACATGAACACACTCCGTGAGCTTTTCGCCTAATAAGTACAACATGTTAATCACAAAATATGTTTAAAATATAGTACATACTTAAAATTATATAAGCATGTCATAACCAACACATCTCACCAAGACATTCCATATATCAGAAGAACACATATCCCAGAATGCAAAACATCATATACTAAATTATAACATACTGAATGCATAACAGAAACATCATGTACTGAATGCATCTTACTATAAATGGAAGCATAGTGAACTATATCGTGAACAATGCATGGTCCGATTATGCTCATCTTATGCTTCAATATTCTTTTTCTTTCTTATGTCTACATAAGGCTCGTGTGTTAGTACTGAACTGCTCGTGGATTATTGGGAACGCCCTTGATTTTGGGCCTTGGCCCGTTATGGATATATTTTATGGCCTTGGCTTGTTATACATTATGAGCCTCAGCTTGTTAGACTTTGTGGGCTTTGGCCCGTTATACTGACACCCTTTTTCTCATCTTTTCCAATTCTTTATTTGATCATGCCACATACTTTACTAGGCTATCCCCTAATCTTACACGATGAGGATGTATGGCCTCTAATTTGTTCGTTCATCAATCTATGTGATTGTGAAACTATATGCTCTTATACATGCTGTGCAACAACTTGTGCATAGATGCATGCTTAAAATATTTTAAAAACCATCATTTAAATTCATTTTATTCATGCTGTAGGCGGAATTGTACTTACCTAGTTGCAAGCAATTCGTACTCTCGCCTTTATCAGGTTATAGGTAACCACTTGTCAACATAACGTACTCTGTTAATACTTTTGCTGAGTCACTAATATTGTTAATGACAAAAGCAGATAAAATCATTTGGTACTGATTGTCATCGATACTAACTTGCTCTCTTTTAAGAGTTTGATTCTCTAGGCGTGATTAATTAATTTATTGTCCCATAAATTAATTAACATCGTCTTCGGTCACTATTACTATTAGTGACTATTACTTGCATCGTGGTATGGTACTGAGGCCTATCGGTACCCTATTGCTCTACTTTGGGAATTTGGTGTATATCTTCTATCGTATTTGATTAATTGTATTCTTGACAGATTAATCACCGTTCCTCACAGTATTATTCAAACACAGTCCTTGATTGGTTGTCGACCAGTCAACTGACTGGTTACCTCGCGCATCATTAACTAGGTAGCCTACTGGGTTACTATTGCTTGTTTGATGTGGTAGCCTACCGGGCTACTCACACTGTCTTGGTTAGTTTTGGAAAAATCGTTTTGGTTGACTTATAAAATTCTTGGAAAAATTTACGTTCTTTAGAACCGTCCCCTTATTACCCCATTGGAAGGCGGGGGAACGTTTTATGAAAACCATATTTTTATTTTAACAAGGTTAAAACATATTTTGATGTTGTATTTAAAAGGGATTTTTGAACCACTTATCGAAACTGTTTTAAAAACTTGTTTGAAACAACTTCGTTTGTAAATTTGTCGAACATAAAATTTTTCATCCTTGACAAGATGAACAATTCTTGTGTTCACTTCAGAACTCAAATCTAACTCGAACAGGTCCTAATCTTACTAAACCCATGGCTACTTGTGCCTAGTTTTTGCAAAAATCCCAGTTTTACACTATTTTGAAAACAGCTTTGTTTGAGGCCTAAAACGGCCAAATTTTAAAAACAAGCATGGGTCATCTTAAAGTTTTTGACGAGATCTACAACTTTTATGTTGAGCTTGAGATCTGGTTCAGAATCTAAATGGTCTATTTTTAATAAAACTTGAGACTGTTTCCAGTGCTCAGATTTTTAGTCCTCGTTTTGGGCACCGAATGAAAACCACTCGAAAAACTTATTGTAATGTTGTTTTTGGTCAAAAGCTATTTGACGTAAAAACAATCGTATCGAAATTTCTTTAAAACTCTATGTTTCACCAAATCCCAAATTCAGATCCTAAGGGGGTCAAAATGACCAAAACCCGTGGTCTTTTTTTGGGGACAGATTGTGTCTAGTAACCTAAAAGAAAACGTTCATGCTCACATGTGCACACATCCATTCGTAAAAATATAAACACAACTACACAGCCAATAACTTAATAAATGGAAAGCTAAAGGCTCAAAACAAACTTATTATAACCCATTTGCATAAATAAATACACATAAATGGCGTTGATCACAACTTAAAAAAAACTAACGACCAAAAGGGTTTCGGTTTTACCTATTGTGCTATGAACCTAGCACAAATCCGAATCAAAGGCTTGAGTGACCAAAATGGTAGTGTGAATCAAGATAACTGGGGTCAGTTTTATGCTAGTAAAATACCAAAAAATTTTCTCTAAATATCAACTCAAAATAATAACTAAAAACCACAAGTGATTGGTCTAGAACCTTACCCTTATGTGCACTTGAAATGACTTAGAAATGAATCCTCCTAACACAAGCTTGAGGGGGCTGGATTTTGGTAAATTCTTGGCTATGTTTTGGCTTGAAAAATGGTGGTTTTGGCTGAAGGGGTTGGTCAGCTATAGTAAGAGAAATGAGAGAGAAAGGAGTCGTGTTTTTGGGGTGTGAAAAAGAAAGAACAACACCTAAAGCCTTGGTCACTCTTTTATAGACAAACCTAGGTCAAATTAACCAAACTTAAGCTCACTTAATCAAGCCAATCTTATGCTAATTTGGGGAAAAAGTTGCTACCTTTTCAACCCTCAAAAATCAAGGAAGTGTTAGGAAATGCCCTAAGCATTAGAGACATTTTGATGTATTTATTTTGAACTGGATAATAAAATTATATATAGAGGTTATTCATTACATTGCTATCTGTCCTCGTTTTATTTGCATGTTAAAGTAAATGTAAGCAAATATGGCTCCCTGACTGCTTGTGTTAAACTGTTAGAACGTTGCATGCAATAGACTTTTGTAGGCGAGAAGACAATGTTCTAAAGTTAGCGGTCTAAACTATGGTCTGTAGTCTATGGGGTTAGACCGAGCATCTAACTCATGTTAAGACTATTATGTTATCTAAAGCCTTGGAGGGGACGGTTTGTCTTGACTGTCTGGAGCTGGACTCCGAAGTAGAGACATAGATATGTTGCTTAGTGGTGACATATTAGACCGGGACTAAAGCGTGATTGATCTACGAAGTCCGCTTTGAGTGGATCGATCTGCTTTTGACGTTCATTGTGCAGTAACCTTAATCCTGAGTAAAAGGATAGCTTCATGTATATGACTTGTATACTTTGATGTTCCAATGGCTAAAGCGTCTCAGAGGTAGTAAGCTTATAGACCCGTTCGTTGGGTGCATGACTTATATACGATGAAGGGTTCGTTTACAGATATCGGAATCATAGCTCTAATGAGGAGTTAAGGGTATCCTCTTAAAGACATTATATTGAATGTGAAAATGGACAAGGCCTTGGGTCGTCTGCTAGGCGGATGACTTCTTATTCACATATGGTGAATAATCATTTTCTTAATTCGGTAGTATAATGAAACTTGAAGATAGCCTGATCAGTAGGATTAAACGGACTTTGACCTAAGGCTGATCATGGATATCATATGAGGGTTCTGCATACATGACAAGGTCATTGGACGATAGCTTGTCACAGGCTTATGTAATACGGTATATAATTGGGAGTTCAGTTTCAGGTTTATAGTGGTGTGACTCTGAAATTAGTGATCATATGATCGAGTTGTTCGGTAAAGAATGATGATAATATGGATTTGCGGGAGCCCGATTATATATGTCTAATCAGTCCCTCTACTAGCTTCACATAATTTCTTAACGTTTGGCAAATTGATTTGTGTATGCCATTGGCTAGTTTATTATGCATGGATGGTGTTGACATAGGATTAGGATGGTCGATAAGATTCTCTCCGGTTGGATTCAGATTTTGTTTTGGATAATAGAGTACATAATTATTCGAACTCTAAATAAAGTTGCCATGATTTTATTTGAGATTGGATTGGAGTTGTAGAAAATTATCCATGAGAAGAAGAATTTGAAATACAACTGTTTTGTGGATTTTGAAATTTGAAATTTGAATTTTGAAATTTGAAATTTGAAATTTGAAATTTGAAATTTGAAATTTGAATTTGAAATTCGAATTTGAAATTTGAATTTGAAATTCGAATTTGAAATTTGTATTTGAAATTTAAATTTGAAATTTGAAATTTGAATTTGAAATTTGAAATTTGAAATTTGAATTTGAAATTCGAATTTGAAATTTGAAATTCAAATTTTGAATCACAGTCCAAGTGGGATTCGAATTTGTTGTGGTAAATCCACAAGGAATGAAATTCGAATTTGAGTTGGATATGAAGAGGATAATCTTGTTAGAATCCTACTTGAATTTTGAATCCAAATCCTAACTAAAGATGGACGAAAATTTTGAGGATTATCCTTAATGGATTTTCGGATTTTTATGGATAAGGTTCAAGGAAAAATTCAAGTTTCAATCCCAGTTGAATTTGAATTCTCTTCTCCCAGATAATGGCCGAATTTTTGGAGTGAATCTCCTAAGAGATTTTTGGTTATTTTGGATAAGGATGAGATAAGATTCAAGCGTGAAAATCCTAATGGAATTTTGATTTCCCCTTATCGAAAAGTGGCTGAATTTTTGTAGGGATTTTCTCCTTTGAATTTTCAGATTTTTTGGTTAAAAAAAGGGAGATAAAATTCTAGTTAAAATCTTGTTTAGGTTTGAATTGGATTTATCCAAAAGTGGCCACATTTATTGTTGGGATTTTTCTCTTGGAAAATTCAGATTTTGTGCTTGTGGATAAGGGAGAATATCTTCTCCTAATCCAATTTGAATTCAAAGAATCACCTCATGCAGGTCTATAAATAGAGGTCCTGCTACTCCAGTTCTCTCAGACCACAGACTCTCAGGTGAGCAGGCTTATTATTGCATAACTCACCGTGACAATAAGTCCTTTAGAGATCAGGGTGGTCGGAAGAAGACTAGCAGTGCTAGCATACCGATCGAGGTTCAGAGTGCCCACACACTCAGTCATTCGGGAATTGGAGAATAGTAGAGAAGGCTAGTTGGTTGAAGCCCTCGGGTCATTCTCCTCCTGCAGATTGGCATCCTTGAGGTATAAGTTTTAATTGTTGTTGGTTTATTGTATATGGCATCATGAGATATTTAACGATCTGAAAAATTTTTATTGTTCTGCTACGCCATTCTGATATGTTTTTACTGATTTATTATCCAACAGGAAGCTGCTGCATTGAAGGAGGGAGGATTAAAAAAATTTGTTGATGGAATGTGATGGAAAATGTAATATTGTTTAATGAATTGTGTCATAACTTGTCCCTTATTTTAATGCTACTTTTTGGGGTTATTTTTGCAGCTAAAAATAGCTGGTTTTCAACTAAGGACACATGGTTTTTAAGGCCAAAATGCATCTGCATTTGCTTCTCTTCGCAGTCCAGTTTTCTACCGCGGTGTTCGACCATTTCTCGACAGTGTTCTAATTTTCACCTGGAAATCAGATTTTCTGAGTTTGATTTTTATACAGATCATTCCTAGTCAGTTTATACTGTCTGAGAGCCTATTTTATACTAATTTACTATTTATTTCCTATACTGTGATTGTGTCTATATTGTGTCGTCCTTGCGCACCCAAAACAAGGTGTTCTGGTGTGAAATTTTCAACACAGTCTCTCTTGACTAATTTGGATGTCCTGATTTCAATTTTATCAGTTTTTCATCCATCTGAGGTCGTCTGGACCAGTTTTCAGGATCTGTGTGACCTCACCTCAAAAAACATGTCAGGTGCCTGATTGACTAATTTGGGTGTTCTGAGTCTAAATATATTAGTTTCGGGGCGAGAAAAGGTCATCTTGACCTTCATCCCAATACTGCGTATCTCTTAGAAAAAATTTTATATTTTGTGCTCAATTAACCAGATTGAACCTGTTGACTGCTAATATATCAGTTTTATGTCAATTTGAGGCCATCTTGGCCATAAATCTGACACTACATTTTTCCGCTATTCACTATTCACTATTTTCTATTTGACTGACTAGTCTGAGCGTTTTGACTCTGATTTTGACAGTCTCTGAGCGAGAAGAGGTCATCTAGACCTTCGTTCTTAGTAATGTACATCTACTAGGGTATTTCTCACTGTTGTGCTCAGATGTTCGGTCCGAGTGTTCTGGTGATCTGTTCACCAGTATTGTATCAGGAAATGGTCGTCTGGACCAGTTTCCTGCTACTGCACATCTTACACACTCAAACATATAATAGGGCAGACCGGTTTCACTGTTGATCGCCCCTTTCATTGCATGAATAGTAACTGAAACTACTGTGCTTGTTTAAACTATTCCTCTAGAAAATATACTGTATTTGATCAACCTAATTACTTGTTACATAGTATTTAGGTTTCACGCATTACGAGAGTCTTTACGATGGCTCTCAGCTCCATACGCGGCCTTCTACACAGGTTCTTCCACGGGCGTGTACCAGTTAAGACTGCTTAGCACGGTCGTGTCTTAGAAACACGTTCCTCTACCGGAGTAGTACATAGCCTCTTACACGGCCATGTACCTAGTCGTGTTAATCAATTTTGCACTAAAAGGCATTAAATTAACCTTAATTCATTCCTCAATTTATCATTATATGGAATTTAGGTTACATGAATGGGGCGGTGCTTACACTTAAAATTCCCGATTATCACATTCACCCTTCTTTATGAAATTTTCGTCCTTAAAAATTTAGAACAAGTAGGGATACAATTCCCTAATTTCTTCTTCGTGCTCCCATGTAGCCTTTTTGACATTGTGATTCTTCCATAATACTTTGACTAATGGGATCGTCTTATTCCTCAATACTTTTTCTTCACGTGCCAAAATTTGAACAAGTTATTCTTCATATGTTAGATCTTCCTGGATCTGAATTGGTTCATGTTTCAGTACATGGGATGGATCCGGTATGTACTTCCGCAACATAGATACGTGGAACACGTTATGTACTGCTAACATCTCTGGAGGTAATGCCAACTTATAGGTAACTTTCCCTATGCATTCGATGATTTCAAATGGTTCAATATATCTCGGACTCAATTTCCCTCTCTTATCGAAACGCATTATTCCTTTCATTGGTGAAACCTTTAAGAATGCAAAATCCCCTTATTAAACTCTAGGGATCTTCATCGTTTATCCACATAGCTCTTTTGCTGGCTTTGTGCAATCTTCATTCACCGCTGTATCTTTACAGCTGCATCTATTGTTTCTTGCACAAAATTAGTCTTGTGCAGCTACTTTTCTTGTAGATCATACCACTGGATGGGTGATCTACACTTCCTTTGATATAAAGCTTCATAGGGTGCCATTCCTATAGAAGCTTGGTAGCTGTTGTTGTATGAAAATTCTACCAAGGGAAGTTTTTCATTCTAGTTTTCCAGAAAATCCATTATGCATGCGTGAAGCATGTCTTCTAATGTCTGGATAGTTCATTCAGATTGTCCGTCCGTCTGTGGGTGAAAAGTCATACTAAGACGCAATTTCATTCCCATTGTGACAGTCCAGAAAATCCCAACAATGCTACCTAGGATTAAGCTAGGTTTTTCTAAGAATTTTTGTGAATAAGAATGTATGAGAACACTGTATTTGTAAATAAACAAATAGCAGTGTTAATAGAAGTAAATAAATGTTTTGGAGGATTTAAAATCTTCAAAAATGATCAAAGAATAAAGTTCATGATTGAGAAAGTGAATTCAGGCCAAAACGCTCAAAATGGAGTGGTTTCGGTATCCGAAAAAGATAAGATATAAGAAATGGTAAGTCAAAGCAAAAATAAGATAAGATAAGAGTTTTAGGATTTTTAAGAGTTTTGAGATTGAGTTAGATCAAACTAATAACACGGATGGCTAAATAAGTCCTTCGTGCACTCCCCCATAAATTTTGTTATTTTTGGAAAAATGAGGATGCCCTTTAGAAACCGAAAACCCCAAGAAATTTGTAAGGACTGCCCAGCTCATGTACTTTAATTTCCATATAATGAGAAATTGAGGAATAATTTGATGCCTTTGAATGCAAATTTGAGTATCATGTTCAGGTACGCAGCCCGTGTAGAGGCTGTGTAATGAGCAGAGAGTCGGTATATAGACTTTAAAAAAGGTATGAAACTTAATTGTTATGTAATGAGTAATAAAATTGGAAAATACAGTATATTTTCCAGTTAAATAGATTAAACAGATACAATACTATTTAAGTACTATTCATGCAGTAAAAGACCGACAGTGAACCCGGTCTACCCTATTATATGTATGAATGTATGAGATACGCAGTGTCAGGAAACTGGTCCGAACGACCATTTCTTGACACATGACTGGTGAACAGATCACCAGAACGCTCGGACCGAATAGTTGAGCACAATAGCGAGAGATAAACCTTAGTAAGGGTACGACATTGAGAAAATGGTCTGGATGACCTCTTCTCACCTAAAGATTGAAAAAATCGGAGTCAGAGCACCCAGACTAGTCAATTAAGTAAAAGACAGAGAATAGTAAATAGTGAAAACTATAGTGTCAGGCTAATGGCCAAGACAGCCCTAATCTGGCCTAAAACTGATATATTAATAATCAGTAGGCTCAATCTGGTCAATTGAGCACAAAACAAGAATTTTAGTTTGGGAGATATGCAGTATCGGGATGAGGGTCAAGACGACCTTTACTCTCCCGAAATTGATATATTTAGACTTAGGACGCCCAAATTAGTCAATCAAGCACCTGACAGATTTTTCAAGACAGGGTCACACAGATCCCAAAAACTAGTCCAGAAGACCTTCGATTAAAGTAAAACTGATAAAAATGGAATCAACACATCCAAATTAGTCAAGAGAGACTGTGTCTGAAATTTCACCCGAGAATGCCTCAGTTTGAGTATGAAAGGACAATACAAGTGTAGACATAACCACTGTATAGGAAATAAATAGTAAAATAGGCTAATAATGGGCTCTTAGATAGTATAAAACAACCAGGAGTAGATAGTACAAAAATTGGATTTAGAAATCCAATTTTCGAGTGAAAATTGGAACACTGCCAAGAAAGGACCGAACACCACAGTAGAAAATTAGATTGCAAGAGAAGCCAAAGCAGATAAAATTTTGGCCACAAAATCCATGCTGCCTTAGCTACAAAAGTAGCTGAAAATGGCTGCTACATAGCCCAAAAGTGAGATTAAAATAATCCACTATCTATGACAACTTTTGATTAAAAAAATCCAAGGGCTTTAAAGCATGTGGTCAAAGAATTTTTTTTTTATTCTCCCTCCATAAATGGCAGCAGCCCTCAATTTTGTGGACTAAAAAAGGGCAGAATTTTGTCCCTTGATTAGGCTAAAATGCTGCAAAATTAATTAGGTTTAAGCTTAAGTAAGTTTGGTTAAGTTTGCCTATAAAAGGCACACATGACACAAGGGTTAGCTTTCTTCAGTTGGCACCCCAAAACACAACCCTTTTTCTCCCTTGCTTTCATGCTACAACCGACCCCTCTAAGTCACCAAAAACCTTCATTTTCATGCCATAAATCATACTAAAAACTTACCAAAAATCTAGCCCCTCCAAGTTTGTGTAGGTGACCTCAAATCCGAGACATCCTAAGTCCATTCAAGGGTAAGGTTTCTAATCAATCTTTGTGGTTTTAGTTATTGTTTTGGTTTGAACTTAAGAGAAATTATTTTGGTATTTTGCTAGCACAAAACTGACCCCTATCCTCTTGATTCCATATGGCCATTTTGGTTCCTCATGCTCATAGTTTGAATTTGTGTTTAGTTCATAACACAAGAGGCAAAAACCAAACCCTTCTAGTGACTAGTTATTTTTAAGTCTGATCAAGGCCATTTATGTATATTTGTTTATACAAATGATTTGTAATAAATTTATTTTGAGCCCTTAGTTTTTCATTTTTTAAGTTTATGTGGTTATGGTTATGTTTACATTATTTTTACGAATGGTTGTGTGCAAATGAAAGCATGAACATTTTTAGTGATTGGACATAATCCATCCTCAAGGAGAAAGGCCGCAGATTTTGGCAATTTTGACCCCCTTAGGGTCCGAATTTGGGATCTAGTAAAACAAGGCATTTTAAGGAAATTTCATTTTGGTCATTTTTACATCAAAATCCTTTGGCCAAAAATGATATTATGATAGGTTTTTCGAGTGGTTTTCACTCGGTGCCCAAAACTAGGAACAAAATCTGAGCCCAGACATAGATACGAGTTTTGCTAAAAACAAACCCTTTAGAGTCTGAACCAGGCATCGGGCTCAACACGAAAGTTGTACAACACATCGAAACCTTTAAGACAACTCATGTGTATTTTAAAAATTTGGCCGTTTTGGGCCTCAAACAGAGCCATTTTCGAAGTGACATAAAATTGGAAATTTTTGCAAAAACTAGGCACTCTAGCCACGGGTTTAGTATGATTAGGGCCAGTTAGAGTTAAATTTGAGCTCCGAGATGAACATGAAAATTGTTCATCTTGTCGAGGATAAAAAGTTTCATGTTTTCCAAATTTGCAAACAAAGTTGTTTCAATTAAGTTTCAAAACAGTTTTCAAAAATGATTTAAAAACCACCTTTAAATACAACACCAAAAATGTGCTTTAACACTTTAAAATATAAACATGGTTTTCATAAAATTGTCCCCACCTTCCAACAGGGTGATAAGGGACGGTTTCAAAACACGCAAATTTTCCAAGGATTTTATGAGGCAACCTAAACCATTTTTCTAAATAACTCAAAACAGAGTGTGTAGCCCGGTAGGCTACCATACCAAACAAGCCTTAATAGCCCGGTGGGCTACCACACTCGAACAAATAAAGTAACCTAGTCGGTTACTACACCAAGTTTATGCATAGTAACCTGGTAGGCTGCTTAGTTAACAAGGCATGAGGTAACCAGTCAAGGATCGTACCCTGAACAACATTGTGAGGAATGATGATTAATCTATCAAGAAGACAATTAATCAAACAACGATAGAGGTAGATGCCAAATCCCTAAAGTAGGCCAATAGGATACCGATGGGCCTCGGTACCATATAGAAAAACAAGTAATAGTCACTAACAGTATTAGTGACTCCGCGAAGATGCTGATAAGATGCGTTATTGATGACAGGTAGTTACCTATAATTTGGTAAAGGTGTAAGTACGCAATTGCTTGCAATCTAGGTAAGTACAACTCTGCCTATGGCATGAATAAAATGAATTTTAAACGATGTTTTTACAAGTATGTTAAGTATGTATGCCATGCCCACATTGTTCCACAGCATGTATAAGAGCATGTAGTTTCACAATCAAGTAGATTGATGAAAGAACAAGTTAGATGCCATACGTCCCTACCGCATAGGATTTGGGATAGCTTAGAGAAGCATATGGCTAGAATAGATAAACAAGATGGAATTCAATAGGCTTGTCATACCGGCCTTTTCAGTTGAAGAGGTTTTTAAGTTAAAGTAATTTAAAGCAGAAAATTGAGCATTCGTTGAAGGCTCTCTGACTTTTTAGTGACCTCGGGCATTACCATTGGTCTGCTTGTACAAGGTACTAACACATGGCCCCTAAATAGACAAGAGAAAGAAAAGAGAGTATTGAAGCATAAATGAACATAACCGGATCATGCATACGCATCACTTCACTATGCTTCTAGTTACAGTAAGATGCATTCTGTACACGATGGTATCTGCTATGCATATAGTAAGTAATGTTTTATATTCAATGTCATGTTATGTGATGATGTGGTATGTGATATGTTAAGTGCTATATGACATGCTCATATGATTTTCAAGTATGTACTACTTTTTAAACATGTTTTACTGTAAACATGTTGTACTTACTGGGCGTAAAGCTTACAGAGTGTATTCATGCTGTAGGTATGCGTCCTATGGCATAAACCCTAATGGGCGATGACGGCGGCGGAGGCGGGTGTGAGGGTGCGGTTACCGATACCACCACAAGTATTGTCTTCCACATAGTTTTTGAGTAACAGTATGTTTTGGAACAGTATACAGTATAATAGCAACTGTTAAATGGTATTTTTAAATAGTAACTGTTATACAGTAGTATTTTTAAATAGTAATTTTTAAATAGTATTTTTAAATAGTAACTGTTAAGTAGTATTTTTGGGAATAGTAAATAGTTAATGTGGCGCCCCGAATCCAACCACTCGTAGCTGTCATGAACCGACTCTGTTGCCGACTAAGACAGCCCGTGAGCCAAATTTGGATCACCAGTTAAAATTCTTTTTCTCTCAATTCCTACTTTTTAAGGCCCAAAATTTCACCCATAAATTTTTTTTTTCTTTTTAATACATACTTTCCTAAAAAGAAAGTTAAGTATAAAAGCCATGTAAAAATATAATACTAACTTTTAGTTGTCTTTTATGAGTACAACATAATGTACAACATACAATATATATATACTGTATTTTTCAAAACACATTCTTTTCAATTCACTAACTTTTCGCTCAGTGGAAGACTGGTAGCAAAACCGAAATCTACAATGGACTCCCTATCCTATTGATACGTGCAGATCCTGCCGTCATTCATAGAATCTATTGGATAGGTTTCTTACCTACAACATGAATAAACTGATGAGCTAATAGGCTCAGTAAGTTCAAACATACTTAGTAAGAATCACATAGATTCAAAAATATCAAAATCTAATTTCCTATGAATAGTACTATTTATATATGAATAGAACTATTCATCATGAATAGTGACATTGACCTCTTATCGGCAAATAATAACTATTACCCTAATCGAGTACTATTCATGTTACCCTAACCGAATCCATTACACTTAGTGCTAGTGTCGGTTATACTCAATTATGCTCTGTTATGGCTTTTGTCACATTATTATCTATTATCTCTATTTTTTTTCTGGTTTCGAGCTTTTAGTGGCTGTATTGATAATTTATAGCGTGCTAACTGGGAGGGCTTAGGGAGAGACCCTAAAGCTTCTTCCTAACAGTCCTCATCGCTCGTGGCAATTATCCTATCCCTGAAGGGCCTGTAAACCTCCACCATAATGTTGGAGGAGCGGTACGCCTTAAATAGTTTTATTACCATCTTTCAATTTTAGTACCGACCATGTGACATTACTCATCACCTCAAGGTCATTAACCTCTATCGCCGTAGGCCTTACATATTCTCTTTCTCTTATTATATGGGATGTGTTATACTAACTAATCCCACAATGTCCATAGGACTTAATACCGAGTGTACAATTAGTACATAATAAAATAATACAGTATCTCATGTTGCAGATATGAAAATGCTTGAACTTACCACCACTGCGATAATGTCCACTTCCGAAACTCCTCTATAGTTTTATCTCTAGTTTGGATCCCTACAGACATAATATTGTCTGTTAATACCCATCATTAATTATCACTTTGAATATATTTATTTTGTTATAAGTTTTACAACGTTTTTCATTTTTCTATATGGTACACAGCCTGAAACACGCCCGTGTACAAGCCCGTGTGTCTCTCGGGTTTTATGTCACACAGCCGTGTAATTCACTATCTGACCGTGTAACAGTACATAGCTTGGTACACGCCCGTGTTCAAACCTGTGTACTCCTCGGGTTGTAAATTTTCTCCCATACACGGTCGTGTATCCTTCTACACGCTCGCGTTCTTTAGAATTTTTAGATTTTTAATTTTAAAATCTTCATTATGACTTCTAGAATCTTATTTTAAGTATTTTAGATCCTTAACGGTCCTTTTCGAGTCGCTCGAAAATATTTTGGTTGAAATGACCATTTTACCCCTAACGGGTCCTGGGACCGTAACTATTCCTTCCTATTGTTTTTCCCCAATCTTCTAAGCCCAAATATCATAAAATAATATTCCCTAGGCTTCTGTATCTTTTTACAGCTTTATTGGCTATGAAATCTCAGTTATTCATTTTTCGACCCTCGATTACTATTCATCCGACACTTAGGGTCGTTTCTCGTTTTTCTAGCGTTTTGGAGCCTCAAATGAGTATTTCACTACTTCTGAAACGTTTTTCATTCCCGTCCCATAGTCTCGGTTCCTGATGGGCTCGGGATTCCTATCCCGACCTAATTTTTCTCCCTCGTTTCTTGAAATACCCCTAACGGTGAATTTTTTTCCGTTTTAGGCATTTTAATCATTAAGGTCAGTTTACTATTGCTCTTGGGTTGGTTTTCCATTATCAAACCTAACACACCGAGGGGTCCCGATTTTCTTTCTGAGTCTAATATTTTTGCCCCTCGTTTCCCGAAATGCCCTTATACCATTTTAGAAATTTCGACAACATCTCTGCTTGTATTTTTAGGTTTCCCGGCGTTAGGTACGCCTCAGAACCTTTGTACCTGCCACGTACTATACCAGAAACCTATTTTATACAAAGTTACCAAACTTTGTATAAAAATGTTCCACATTAACCAATATTCAAAAATCAACACACACATCATCAAATTTTTCCCAATCACAACTTCGGTTTATCATGGTAAACAATATCAAATATTTTTTATCACAACATTTACCACATACCACTTTTAGGTCTTCAAATGTTCATATCAACATCAAAACCTAACAAAATTTTCATTCCAACCCTAGCATTAGCCACGGATTTTTCATGCTAATTCACATAGAAAATTTTTTGTTCTTATTACTAGGGTTTTATCAACATTTCTCATCATTGTTTAACACCAAAAATTTGCTAATTTCTAGTGTTTGCTAGCCACGAATTTTAGTATGAAAAATGCATCCAAAATACTAGTTTCATTATTCCAATCCATGCTTTAGTGATCATAGTATCTAATTCACATTACTATCAAAGCAAATCATCAAGTTTTCATCATTTTCACCACACTTACTAGCCACGGATTTCATGGAAATCAAGCATCAAATTTTGCTTCTTTCTTAAACCTAATTAATGCTTCAAACTCTAGAATACCAAACCAATCAATAACATCAACAAAACATCAAATTTTTCAAGGTTTTCTACCCCTCAATAGCCACGAATTTTTGCAAGAAAAGAAATAAAAAATGTTTCAAATTGGAAGCTAACCTCATGAACTTGTTTCCTTGCAACCTTGGCTAAGATTGGAGGCTATTTTTTTGAAGAAATTTTGACATTTTTTTTGCTTGAAAGTCACTAAAGGGCACGGATTTTTGGGCTGTAAAAATGCAAGAGTTTGGCTTGGTTTTTCTTATTTTTCAAGGGGATTTTTGAAGCCTATTTATAGGCAAAAGCAAGGGGCCTTTTTTTCAAATTTTTTTCCAACAATTTGCTTATTGTTCAAGCATTAAAATGCAATATTTTAGGGCCAAAAATAAAATTTTTGACTGCCTTCTTTCTAGATGGCCAAATGCCACTTTTTCCCTATTTTTCAAATTTTTTTCCAAGCCTTTTTGGCTTGATCATGGCCATTGATCTCAAAAGTAACCAATCCTAGCCATACGCCTACCTTATATTACTTTCCAAGCTTTCAAAAATTGTATTTATGACATCATATTTGTGATGTCATCCTATAATATCAATGGATTAATTCACGAATTAATTTGTGATCAAATTTTAACCGAAAGTTAAATCGAACGGAACTTTACCAAAATCACGTAGGCGGGTTCTGGACACCTCTGGTGCGATTGGTTTGTTTTATTTTGCTTCCGTTTGGTCAAAATTCTCTACCATAAATTTTTATCTTTTTAGTGCATTTCAATGCACACTCCAGGGTTTTTGGTCCCATTTTCAAACCGTCTCACCCGATTTTGTTCGGTAAGATTTTCCATCTCCGAATTCACTCACTTTAACACTACCGGAACATTTTTACAGTATTCACAATAGTATTAAAACACACTTTTTTATATTTTATTCATTAAAATTGACACTTACATACAATTTTAATCTACTCCGAGAATCTAAAATTCCCAATTATCACATCCATCCCTCCTTATAAAATTTTCGTCCCCAAAAATTTAGAACAAGTAGGGGTACAAATTCCTAATTTCATCTTCTCGCTCTCATGTAGCCTCTTCGACGTTGTGATTTCTCTATAGCACTTTGACTAATGGGATCGTCTTGTTCCTCAAAACCTTATCTTCTCGTGCCAGAATTTGAACAGGCCTTTCCTCGTACGTCTGATCTTCCTGAATTTGGATCGGTTCATGTTTCAACACATAGGACGAATCTGATATATACTTTACCAGCATTGACACGTGGAACACATTCTGTACTACCGACATTTCTGGAGGTAATGCCAATCTATAGGTAACCTTACCAATGCGTTCAATAATCTCATATGGTCCAATATATCTTGGACTTAATTTCCCCTTCTTTCTAAACCGCATTATTCCTTTTATCGATGAAACTCTTAGGAATAAGAAATCCCCTTCGTTGAACTCTAGGGATCTTCGTCTTTTGTCCGCATAGCTCTTCTGTCGGCTTTGGGCTATTTTTATTCGTTGTTGTATTTTTGTAACTGCATCCACTATTTCTTGTATGAAATCTATCCTATGCAGTCATTTTTCTTATAAATCATACCAATGAATCGGTGATCTATACTTTCTTCCATATAGAGCTTCATAGGGTACCATACCTATCGAGGCTTGGTAGCTGTTATTGTACGAAAACTCTACCAATGGAAGTTTATCGTTCCAGCTCCCCGGGAAATCTATTGTACACACATGAAGCATGTCTTCCAGTGTTTGAATTGTTCACTCAGATTGCCCGTCCGTCTACAGATGAAATGCTGTGCTCAAACGCACTTCCATTCCTATAGCTTCTTGCACACATGTCCAGAAATTCGAAGTAAATCGTGGACCACGATCTGACACAATGAATTTGGGAACTCTATGTAACCTGACTATGTGGTTCACATACAAGTTCGCTAACTTTTCCAACAAAAAGGTCATTTTCACAACAATGAACCTTGCCATCTTCGTCAATCTATCAACAATAACCCAAATAGAATCATAACCTTCTCGAGTTTTCGACAATCCTACCATAAAGTCCATCGTAATATGTTCCTATTTCCATTCGGGAATCTCCAATAGTTCTAGTTTTTCGCCTGGATGACGATGTTCAGCCTTAACCTTTTGGCACGTCATACATCTACTTACAAACTCAGCAATGTCCTGTAGGAAAATAAATCGGTAAAAACGTATCAGAGTGGCGCAGCGGAACAATAAAAATTTTTAGATCGTTAAATATCTCATGATGCCATATACAATAAACCAACAACAATTAAAACTCATACCTCAAGGACGCCAATCTTGCAGGAGGAGAATGACCGGAGGCTTCAACCAACTAGCCTTCTCTACTATTCTCCAATTCCCGAATGGCTGAGTGTGTGGGCACTCTGAACCTCGATCGGTATGCTAGCACTGCTAGTCTTCTTCCGACCACCCAGATCTCTAAAGAACTTTATTGTCATGATGAGTTGTGCAACAATAAGCCTGCTCACCTGAGAGTCTGTATTCTGAGAGAACTGGAGTGGCAGGACCTCTATTTATAGACCTGCATGAGGTGAATCTCTGAATTTGAATTGGATTAGGAAAAGATATTTTCCCTTATCCAAACCCATAAAATCTGAATTTTTCCAAGGGAAAATCCCAACAATAAATTCGGTTTTACTAGGATAAATCCAATCAAATCTAAACAAGATTTTAACTAGAATTTTTATCTCCCTTTTTCAACAAAAAATCTGAATTTCACAAGGAAAAAATCCTCCAAAAAATTTCGGCCATTATGGATAAGGGAGAATCAAAAATTCCACTAGGATTTTCAAGCTAAATCTCATCTCAACCTTATCCAAAAATAACCGAATTTCCTAGGATAAAGGCTCCAAAATTTCGGCCACTTTTAGGGAGGAGAGAATCCAAATTCAACTAGGATTGAAGCTTGAATTTACCCTTGAATCTTATCCACAAAATCCGAAATCTTTCATGAGGATTATCCTCAAAAATTTCGTCCCTTATTTGTTGGGATTTGGATTCAAAATTCAAGTAGGATTCTAACAAGATTATCCTCTCCAAATCCAACTCAAATTCGAATTTCAAACCTTGTGGATTTTCCACAACAAATTCGAATCCTACTTGGACTGTGATTCAAAATTTGAATTTCAAATTTCAAATTCAAATTTCAAATTTCAAATTTCAAATTTCAAATTTAAATTTCAAATTCAAATTTCAAATTCGAATTTCAAATTCAAATTTCAAATTCAAATTTCAAATTCAAAATTCAAATTTCAAATTTCAAAATTCAAATTTCAAATTCCACAAAACGGTTGTGTTTCATATTCTTGTTCTCATGGATAATTTTCTACAACTCCAATCCAATCTCAAATAAAATCATGGCAACTTTATTTGGAGTTCGAATAATTGTGTACTCTATTATCCAAAACAAAATCTGAATCCAACCGGAGAGAATCTTGTCTACCATCCTAATCCTGTGTCATCACCATCCATGCATAATAAACTAGCCAATAGCATACACAAATCAATTTGCCAAACGTTAAGGAATTATGTGGAGCTAGTAGTGGGACTGATTGGACATATATAATCGGGCTCTCGTGATTCCATATGATCATCATTCTGTACCGAACAACTCAATCATATGATCACTAATTTCAGAGTCACACCACTATAAACCTGAAACTGAACTCCCAATTATATACCGTATTACGTAAGCCTGTGACGAGCTACCATCCAATGACCTTGTCATATATGCAAAACCCTCATATGATATCCATGATCAGCCTTAGGTTAAAGTCCGTTTAATCCTACTGATCAGGCTATCTTAAAGTTCCATTATACTACCGAATCAAGAAAATGATTATTCACCATATGTGAATAAGAAGTCATCCGCCCAGCAGACGACCCAAGGCCTTGTCCATTTTCACATTCAGTATAATGCCTTTAAGAAGATACCTTTAACTCCTCAGAGCTATGATTTCGATATCTGCAAACAAACCCTTCATCGTATACAAGTCATGCACCCAACGAACCGGCCTATAAGCTTACTACCTCTGAGACGCTTTAGCCATTGGAACATCAAAGTACACAAGTCATATACATGAAGTAGTTCATTTACTCAGGATTAAGGTTATTGCACAATGAACATCAAAAGCAGATTGATCCACTTATAGCGGACTATGTAGATCAATCACGCTTTAGTCCCGGTCTAATATGTCACCACCGAGCAACATATCCATGTCTCTACTTGGGAGTCCAGCTCCAGACAGTCAAGACAGACCGTCCCCTCCAAGGCTTTAGACAACATAATAGTCTTAACATGAGTTAGATGCTCGGTCTAACCCCATAGACTACAGACCATAGTTTAGACTGCTAACTTTAGAACATTGTATTCTCGCATACAAAAGTCCATCGCATGCAACGTTCCAACAGTTTTAACACAAGCAGTCAGTGAGCCATATTTGCTTACATTTACTTCAACATGTAAATAAGACGAGGACAAATAGCAATGTAATGAATAACCTCTATGTATAATTTTATTATCCAGTTCAAAATGAATACATCAAAATGTCTCTAATACTTAGGGCATTTCCTAACAATCTCCCACTTGCACTAAGCCAGTAGATGTGCCATGTTACGCATCCCCATCGCCTCTACATGCCTCTCAAAGCTTCTAGCTACCAAAGTCTTAGTAAAGGGGTCGGCAATGTTGTCCTCGGACGCGATCTTACATACATCCACTTGTCCTGTCTCCACATGCCCTCTAATAATGTGATACCTCCGATCTATGTGCTTGGTCCTCTTGTGGTGCCGAGATTCCCTTGTGTTGGCAATAGCCCCTGTATTATCACAGTAAAGTGTGATAGGCTTGTCAACACCCGGAATGACCTCAAGGTCTCTAAAGAACTTGCGGAGCCAAACCGCTTCTTTAGATGCCTCAGCCGCAGCCACATACTCAGCCTCCATAGTAGAGTCAGCTGTGCAGCCCTGCTTCACGCTCCTCCACACAATGGCGCCTCCTCCGAGTAAAAACACTGATCCAGATGTCGATTTCCTCGAATCCTTACAAGTCTGGAAGTCTGAGTCCGTGTATCCTACGGGTGTTAGGTCCCCTCCAGAATACACTAGCATATAATCCCTCGTTCTCTTAAGATACTTGAGTATATGCTTTACTGCTTGCCAGTGCTTGGTTCCAGGATTCGCTTGATATCGACTCACCATACCTACTGCAAAACATATGTCCGGGCGAGTGCAAAGCATAGCGTACATAAGGCTACCCACAGCGGATGCATAAGGGACCTTACTCATACGCTCTCTTTCTTCCGATGTCTTGGGACAGTCATCCAATGAAAGAGTTAAACCGGCAATAGAAGGTTGTGAGCCTTTCTTTGCCTCTAGCGTTGCATATTTGTCAATTATTTTATCTATGTATGAAGTTTGGGATAATGCTATCATTTTGTTCTTTCGATCTCTGAAGAGACGAATGCCTAGAACATAATTAGCTTCTCCCAAGTCCTTCATGTCAAACTGTTGGTGTAACCAAAGCTTGACCGATGATAAGTTCCCTACATCATTCCCAATGAGTAGTATATCATCGACATAGAGTATCAGAAAGACCACTTTTCCATCCTTAATACGTTTATAAACACAAGGTTCATCAACGTTCTGCCCAAAACCAAATGTCTTAATCGCTTGATCAAACCTCTGGTTCCATGAGCGGGATGCCTGCTTTAATCCATAAATGGATCTAAGCAACTTGCAGACTTTCCTATCTTGGCCTTTTGCTACGAACCCTTCGGGCTGTATCATATAGATACACTCTTCAAGATGGCCATTCAAGAATGCCGTCTTGACATCCATTTGCCAGATCTCGTAATCGAGAGCCGAAGCAATGGACAGAAGAATACGGATAGACTTCAGCATAGCAACAGGCGAAAAGGTTTCCTCGTAATCGATTCCAGCCTTTTGCGTGTATCCCTTTGCAACCAGTCTAGATTTGAAAGTTTCCACTCTCCCTTCCGCATCCTTCTTTCTTTTGTAGACCCATTTGCATCCAATGGGTTTTATCCCATCCGGCAAATCTACAAGTTCCCAAACAGAGTTGGATTTCATAGAATCCATCTTATTATTCATAGCCTGTTTCCAAGATTTAGAATCAACATCCTTTATAGCTTCATCATATGTGACCGGATCTTCCTCATGCTCATGAGCCTCGGCCTGGTATACCTCAGCATCATACATGAAGAAATTAGGTTTCTTAGAAACCCTCCCACTACGACGAGGCACCCTAAATTGTTGATCGTCTACAGGTCTTTCACTGGAACTCGGACTTGCGTCCAAGACCGAAATCCGTGGAGCAGTTCTTTCACCCGATAACTCCTCTAGCACCACTTTGCTTCGAGACTTAAAGTCATTCATGTGACTTTCCTCCAAGAATGTCGCATGGGTTGAGACAATGACTTTTTGTTCCTTCGGGTTATAGAACAGACCTCCTTTAGTTCCTTTTGGATACCCTACAAACATGCATAATTCTGATCTTGGTTCCAACTTCTTCGCATCCCCATCCAGTACATGTGCCGGGCAGCCCCATATTCTCATATGTCCAAGGGAGGGCTTCCTGCCACGCCACAATTCATACGGAGTTCTAGGAATTGATTTGCTCGGAACCTGGTTCACAATATAGCATGCCGTTTGTAAAGCATATCCCCAAAATGATAATGGCAGCGTTGAGTAACTCATCATGGACCGTACCATATCCAATAAGGTCCTGTTTCTCCTTTCGGCTACACTATTCTGTTGTGGAGTACCAGGTGCAATCAATTGGGATAATATCCCGTTCTCTACAAGATGTTCTAGAAATTCGTCGGAGAGGTATTCACCACCTCGATCAGATCGAAGTGTCTTTATGGCTTTTTCCAATTGCTTTTCCACTTCCGCACGATACTCTTTGAACTTGTCAAAGGTTTCGCTCTTGCGGTGCATCAGATACACATATCCATACCTCGAGTAATCATCTATAAAAGAGACATAATACTAGAACCCTCCTCGTGCTGTGACGTTCATGGGGCCACATACGTCAGTATGCACAATTTCTAAGAGCTCCTGAGCCCTTGTACCCTTAGCTCCAAAAGACCTCTTAGTCATTTTACCCTCTAGACAAGACTCACATTAGGGAAGTCGTACCTCCTCCAGAGATTCTAGAGGACCGTCTTTCACCAATCTTTGAATCCTATCCTGATTAATATGACCAAGTCTTAAATGCCAAAGATACGCCTTGTTAGAGTGAGAAACTTTCAACCTTTTAGAGTTATCAATTAATTCAGTGTCAAGCAGTGAGTACATCTTTGGTTTGATCAAATATAGGTTTCCGTCCATCCATCCAGAACAGATAAAAGACTTATTTCTACGAATATCAACTCTTTTACTAAAAGAAACTGAATAAGAATCCTTTATTAAACAAGTTACCGATATAAGGTTCCTCCTAAAATTAGGAACATAAAAACAGTCTTTCAGTAAAATAAACCTAAATTGATCAAAATAAAGATAAACATCTCCCACTGCTTCAGCCACCACAAAGCTACCATCTCCAGTCCGTAACGAGAGGCTCCTATCATGTAGACTTCTCGTTTCCATGAACCCCTGCATAGAAACACAAACATGATTAGTGGCGCCCGAATCAATGACCCAAGTGTCTTTCGATTCTTCCACCAAATACGCTTCTAAGTAATGAAGTTCCTTACCTTCCTTGCCCTTGGCGGCTAGGAATTCCCGGCAAGCCTTCTTGAAGTGCCCTACCTTCCCACAATGGAAGCATTTGGACTTTTTAGGGTCCTTTGGCTTCTTGTTCTTCTTCTTCTTCTTCCCGTCTGAGACAGGAGGATTAGAAGAACTAGAAGCCACTTGCTTCTTATTTGGCCTCTTCCTCTTCTGCGAGGGATTGGAAGATTCCGCCAAATTGGCCTCTCCTTTAGGTCGGACCGCATCCTCATCCTTGATCATCCACTCATAAGCCTGTAGTTGCTTCATGAGCTCGGTTAGTCCTAACTCCTTTGTCGCCAGATTGTATGCGGCCTTAAACCCCACAAAATCTTTAGACAGAGTCTTGAACACCATCTCGATCTGGGTGTTGTAGTCCAACTCAGCACCATTCTCGGCAGCCTCAGCGAAGAATCCCATTAGAGTGATCATATGGTCCTTCACCGGAGTACCCACCTTTTGCTTGGAGTTCATAATGCTGGTAATAGCGGACTGTCGAGCCAATTTTTCTTGGCCTCCGAACATGTCCTCCAGATTGTCCATGATCTCCCCAGCAACTTGATAAGTCTCATGCTGCTTTTGTAAAGCACTCGTCATGCTAGCAAGGATGTAGCATCGAGCTATCTCATTTGATTCTCTCCAACGATTATAAGCAATCGGGACCTCCTCAAGTGGTGTGTCAGGTTTGGGCCCAGGTGGGCATGGTTCGTCCAGTACGAACTTGTGTCTCTCGCAGCTGAGAACTATTAATAGATTCCTTTTCCAGTCTTTATAATTATCGCCATTCAACTTATTTTTAGTAAGTATCGAAATGAGGGGTGTCCGTGACATTTTGAACTGAAATAAAATTATACTAGACATCATTACAAAGCCCAAGCAAATATACAGATAATTTAGCAAATAAAACATACAAGTATGTTCCTACATGAAACTTGAAAAACATGTAGCATTGCAACGGTAATTCTCAGCACCTATTGCCCCAAGCCACCGAGGGGTGGTCATGAAAACAAATAGCCGGAACATGGAACCCGTCCAATTAATATATGTTACCTTAAATCCTCCAAGGTTAAGACATATATTAATAACCGCTTATTTGGCCACCAGTTTAGTTAACAGAGCTTCTAGGGAAGGTTAATAACTAAACGAGTCTTGAGTGTATAACCATTGTTTACGTAGCCCGATCCACGTCCTACCAAGCCACCGAGGGGTGGTCATGAATAGGATCGCACCCGAACACGTTTTCCACATAGGAGATCCAATCTAGTATACCGGCGGTGGTAAACACCTACCGAGGGGTGTGGTCAGGGCAGAACTGACGCGAGGCGTTACCATGCTTTCACATATGGATCAACAATGGAGGCCGTGGGTTTTGTTTGAAACCCTCTCCCACTCAATATTTTGAAAAACATGCAAGTTTTGACAAATTATGTATGATCAATATAGTATGAGCGGCACTCACCTATCCTATATGACATGTTATCAAATATGCATACAAAACATCCATCAATACATATTTATACATCCATGACATATCACAGAAAAAATAATTGACAGACTAACCAAGCCATGGTTCCATCCTAGAACAAAGAAAATAAAGATTACAAAATTCCATCCAAAGCATTCTTTGGGTCTTGAATTCTGTTCCGTCTTCTTGTATCCATCTTTATGTAGCCTCTCCATTTATTTCTCATCCCAAGAATTATTTAAAATTTAAATTTCCAAAAATTTAAATTTCAAATTCAAATTCCAAATTCGAATTTCAAATTTAAATTTCCAATTCAAATTTTAAACAATTTTAAACATCATTTGCAATAATATGTAATTTCAAAAATTTCAAATTTTCAATAACATATTTTTAAACATGATTTAAAATTAAATCTCAAATTTAAAAATCAAAATTTTCTAATTTTGGACCGTCGTATCGCCGCCCGTGAAGGCGGCAGCCGCCGTGGGCAGCCACCAACCTCGGAGGGGCTGGCAGCCCACGGTTGCCCCTTGTGCAGCTTGCCGGGCTGCAGGCCAAGCCTGCAACGCCAGGCTGCACGCCCAGGCTAGGCGCAGCAGCCGGCAGGCTGCAGGCAGCGCCTGCAGCCAGTGGCTGCATGCCCAGGCTGCGGCCAGCCTTGGGCAGGCTGCGCCACCCTCGGCTGCAGGCCAAGCCTGCGGCCATGGGTGATGTTTGCCTGCAGAGGGGCTGCCGCAGCCCCATCCTGCCCGAGGGCAGGGGCTGCAGCCCCACCAAGGCCCGTCGACCTATCCCGAGGGGTCGTATCTCGATTTTCGTGCCATATTCCAATTTACCTATTAGGATCTCCAAAAATTAATTTGAATCCCAATTAAATTGAAATTTTCCACACAATCAAAATTTCAATCTTTAAATCAAATTTAACTTTTGGGAAAAATAAATTACGGTCTTCAATCTTCAATCTCCTCCAAGAATAATTACATAAAAAATTCCTATACCGTTTCCGATGTACAAAATTCTATCCATAAAAATTCTAAGAGACAAAAAATAAAATCCATGGGAAAATTACAGTGTTAATTAAACTGCTCCCATGGTTACATAAAAATTCCTAGATAAAATTTTTCTAAATTCTAAGGAACCATAACCGGTATAATCAAGCATGCTTATAATAATTCAAAAAATTAAAATAACCACATACTTTATACATAATCCATGATAACAACATAAAGGAACCCTAGAATGCCACTCTCTAAATATCAAATCCATACATAAATAAAAAGACTAATTAATTGTCTAATTTATGTACATGACATAGTCATGAGATGGCTCTGATACCAATTGTAGGAAAATAAATCGGTAAAAACGTATCAGAGTGGCGCAGTGGAACAATAAAAATTTTTAGATCTTTAAATATCTCATGATGCCATATACAATAAACCAACAACAATTAAAACTCATACCTCAAGGACGCCAATCTTGCAGGAGGAGAATGACCGGAGGCTTCAACCAACTAGCCTTCTCTACTATTCTCCAATTCCTGAATGGCTGAGTGTGTGGGCACTCTGAACCTCGATCGGTATGCTAGCACTGCTAGTCTTCTTCCGACCACCCAGATCTCTAAAGAACTTTATTGTCACGATGAGCTGTGCAACAATAAGCCTGCTTACTTGAGAGTCTGTGGTCTGAGAGAACTGGAGTGGTAGGACCTCTATTTATAGACCTGCATGAGGTGAATCTCTGAATTTGAATTGGATTAGGAAAAGATATTTTCCCTTATCCAAACCCATAAAATCCGAATTTTTCCAAGGGAAAATCCCAACAATAAATTCGGTTTTACTAGGATAAATCCAATCAAATCTAAACAAGATTTTAACTAGAATTTTTATCTCCCTTTTTCAACAAAAAATCCGAATTTCACAAGGAGAAAATCCTCCAAAAAATTTCGGCCATTATGGATAAGGGAGAATCAAAAATTCCACTAGGATTTTCAAGCTAAACTCATCTCAACCTTATCCAAAAATAACTGAATTTCCTAGGATAAAGGCTCCAAAATTTCGGCCACTTTTAGGGAGGAGAGAATCCAAATTCAACTAGGATTGAAGCTTGAATTTACCCTTGAATCTTATCCACAAAATCCGAAATCTTTCATGAGGATTATCCTCAAAAATTTCGTCCCTTATTTGTTGGGATTTGGATTCAAAATTCAAGTAGGATTCTAACAAGATTATCCTCTCCAAATCCAACTCAAATTCGAATTTCAAACCTTGTGGATTTTCCACAACAAATTCGAATCCTACTTGGACTGTGATTCAAAATTTGAATTTCAAATTTCAAATTCAAATTTCAAATTCAAATTTCAAATTTCAAATTTCAAATTTCAAATTTCAAATTTCAAATTTAAATTTCAAATTCAAATTTCAAATTCGAATTTCAAATTCAAATTTCAAATTCAAATTTCAAATTCAAAATTCAAATTTCAAATTTCAAATTCCACAAAACGGTTGTGTTTCATATTCTTGTTCTCATGGATAATTTTCTACAACTCCAATCCAATCTCAAATAAAATCATGGCAACTTTATTTGGAGTTCGAATAATTGTGTACTCTATTATCCAAAACAAAATCTGAATCTAACCGGAGAGAATCTTGTCTACCATCCTAATCCTGTGTCATCACCATCCATGCATAATAAACTAGCCAATAGCATACACAAATCAATTTGCCAAACGTTAAGGAATTATGTGGAGCTAGTAGAGGGACTGATTGGACATATATAATCGGGCTCCCATGATTCCATATGATCATCATTCTGTACCGAACAACTCAATCATATGATCACTAATTTCAGAGTCACACCACTATAAACCTGAAACTGAACTCCCAATTATATACCGTATTACGTAAGCCTGTGACAAGCTACCATCCAATGACCTTGTCATATATGCAAAACCCTCATATGATATCCATGATCAGCCTTAGGTCAAAGTCCGTTTAATCCTACTGATCAGGCTATCTTAAAGTTTCATTATACTACCGAATCAAGAAAATGATTATTCACCATATGTGAATAAGAAGTCATCCGCCTAGCAGACGACCCAAGGCCTTGTCCATTTTCACATTCAGTATAATGCCTTTAAGAGGATACCTTTAACTCCTCAGAGCTATGATTCCGATATCTGCAAACAAACCCTTCATCGTATACAAGTCATGCACCCAACGAACCGGTCTATAAGCTTACTACCTCTGAGACGCTTTAGCCATTGGAACATCAAAGTACACAAGTCATATACATGAAGTAGTTGATTTACTCAGGATTAAGGTTATTGCACAATGAACGTCAAAAGCAGATTGATCCACTCATAGCGGACTACGTAGATCAATCACGCTTTAGTCCCGGTCTAATATGTCACCACCGAGCAACATATCCATGTCTCTACTTGGGAGTCCAGCTCCAGACAGTCAAGACAGACCGTCCCCTCCAAGGCTTTAGACAACATAATAGTCTTAACATGAGTTCGATGCTCGGTCTAACCCCATAGACTACAGACCATAGTTTAGACTGCTAACTTTAGAATATTTTCTTCTCGCATACAAAAGTCCATCGCATGCAACGTTCCAACAGTTTTAACACAAGCAGTCAGTGAGCCATATTTGCTTACATTTACTTTAACAAGTAAATAAGACGAGGACAAATAGCAATGTAATGAATAACTTCTATGTATAATTTTATTATCCAGTTCAAAATGAATACATCAAAATGTCTCTAATACTTAGGGCATTTCCTAACATGTCCTTTTTCATCCCTTTCCACCAGAATTGTAGTTTCAAGTCTTGGTACATCTTACTGGCTCTGGGATGTACTGAATATGGCATTTCATGGGCTTTTGCCATAATTCGCCTTCTTAATCCTTCATCATCGGGGATCTGAATTCTTCCCTGATGTAGGATTAATCCATCTTTAGCCACTCCCTCTTGAGGACTTGCTAGCTTCGGGTCTCATTTCTGAGCCTCTCTGATATCCTCATACAGCGTTAATTCCAATTGTAGTGCAGCTAATTTCCCAGCTATCAGCTCCACCTTCAACATGTTGATTTCCTGCTGTAATGGCTTTGGAAGTTTTCCAATCGACAGTTGTTGCGAGACAGTAGACTTTCTACTTAACGCATCTGCAACATGATTGGCTTTTCCAGGATGGTGGAGGATTTCACAATCATAGTCTTTTAACAGCTCCGCCATCTCATTTGTCGCATATTTAGCTCTTTTTGTGTGAAGAAATACTTTAAACTTTGGTGGTCAGTATAAATCTAACACTGAGCTCCATATAGATAGTGTTGCTAGATCTTTAATGCAAACACTACTGAGGCAAGTTCTAAGTCATGCGTGGGATAATTTCTTTCATGGTCCTTTAATTGACGCGAGGCATAGGCAATCACCTTGTCACCTTGCATCAGGACAGCTCCTAATCCCATCTTTGAGGCATCACTGTAAATCATGAACATCTCCCCTTCAGTAGGAAGTGTAAGAATTGGCGCACTAGTTAAACATCTTTTCAGCTCTTGGAAGCTTCTTTCGCACACCTCTGTCCACTCGTACTTCCTCTCTTTGCATGTTAAAGCCGTGAAAGGTGGAGCAAGTCGTGCGAATCCCTCTACAAATCTTCTATAATAGCCGGCTAAACCTAAGAAACTCCGTATTTCTATTACATTCTTAGGTGTAGGCCATTCATTGATCACAATTGATTATCTCAACATTTGCTGGATCCACGGCGATTCCTTCCTTGGAAACCACATGTACAAGAAAATGTATTCTATCTAGCCAGAATTCACACTTTAAGAATTTGGCATAGAGTTGATGCTTCCTTATCGTCTGCAGGACAATCCTCAGATGTTCTTCATGCTCCTCACGATTCTTTGAATATATGAGTATGTCATCGATAAATACAATGACAAACTTGTTAGGAAATGCCCTATGTATTAGAGACATTTTGATGTATTCATTTTGAACTGGATAATAAAATTATACTTAGAGGTTATTCATTACATTGCTATCTGTCCTCGTCTTATTTACATGTTAAAGTAAATGTAAGCAAATATGGCTCACTGACTGCTTGTGTTAAAACTGTTAGAACGTTGCATGCAATGGACTTTTGTATGCGAGAAGACAATGTTCTAAAGTTAGCAGTCTAAACTATGGTCTGTAGTCTATGGGGTTAGACCGAGCATCTAACTCATGTTAAGACTATTATGTTGTCTAAAGCCTTAGAGGGGACGGTCTGTCTTGACTGTCTGGAGCTGGACTCCCAAGTAGAGACATGGATATGTTGCTTGGTGGTGACATATTAGACCGGGACTAAAGCGTGATTGATCTACGTAGTCCGCTATGAGTGGATCAATCTGCTTTTGACGTTCATTATGCAATAACCTTAATCCTGAGTAAATGAACTACTTCATGTATATGACTTGTGTACTTTGATGTTCCAATGGCTAAAGCGTCTCAGAGGTAGTAAGCTTATAGACCGGTTCGTTGGGTGCATGACTTGTATACGATGAAGGGTTTGTTTGCAGATATCGGAATCATAGCTCTGAGGAGTTAAAGGTATCCTCTTAAAGGCATTATACTGAATGTGAAAATGGACAAGGCCTTGGGTCGTCTGCTGGGCGGATGACTTCTTATTCACATATGGTGAATAATCATTTTCTAGATTCGGTAGTATAATGGAACTTTAAGATAGCCTGATCAGTAGGATTAAACGGACTTTGACCTAAGGCTGATCATGGATATCATATGAGGGTTTTGCATATATGACAAGGTCATTGGATGGTAGCTCGTCACAGGCTTACGTAATACGGTATATAATTGGGAGTTCAGTTTCAGGTTTATAGTGGTGTGACTCTGAAATTAGTGATCATATGATTGAGTTGTTCGGTACAGAATGATGATCATATGGAATCACGGGAGCCCGATTATATATGTCCAATCAGTCCCTCTACTAGCTCCACATAATTCCTTAATGTTTGGCAAATTGATTTGTGTATGCTATTGGCTAGTTTATTATGCATGGATGGTGATGACACAGGATTAGGATGGTAGACAAGATTCTCTCCGGTTGGATTCAGATTTTGTTTTGGATAATAGAGTACACAATTATTCGAACTCCAAATAAAGTTGCCATGATTTTATTTGAGATTGGATTGGAGTTGTAGAAAATTATCCATGAGAACAAGAATATGAAATACAACCGTTTTGTGGAACTTGAAATTTGAATTTTGAAATTTGAAATTTGAATTTTGAAATTTGAAATTTGAATTTTGAATTTGAAATTTGAATTTGAAATTTGAATTTGAAATTTGAATTTGAAATTTAAATTTGAAATTTGAAATTTGAAATTTGAAATTTGAATTTGAAATTTGAATTTGAAATTTGAAATTCAAATTTTGAATCACAGTCCAAGTAGGATTCGAATTTGTTGTGGAAAATCCACAAGGTTTGAAATTCGAATTTGAGTTGGATTTGGAGAGGATAATCTTGTTAGAATCCTACTTGAATTTTGAATCCAAATCCCAACAAATAAGGGACGAAATTTTGAGGATAATCCTCATGAAAGATTTCGGATTTTGTGGATAAGATTCAAGGGAATATTCAAGCTTCAATCCTAGTTGAATTTGGTTTCTCTCTCCTCCCAAAAGTGGCCGAAATTTTGGATCCCTAATCCTAGGAAATTCGGTTATTTTTGGATAAGGTTAAGATGAGATTTTGCTTGAGAAATCCTAGTGGAATTTTGATTCTCCCTTATGCTAAAAGTGGCCGAAAATTTGGAGGATTTTCTCCTTGTGAATTTCGGATTTTTTGGTTGGAAAAGGGAGATAAAATTCTAGCTAAAATCTTGTTAAGATTTGGATTGGATTTATCTAGAAAAACCGAATTTAATTGTGGAGATTCTCCCTTGGAAAATTCGGATTTTTTGGGTTTGGATAAGGGAAAATATCTTTTCCTAGTCCAATTCAAATTCAGAGATTCACCTCATGCAGGTCTATAAATAGAGGTCCTGCCACTCCAGTTCTCTTAGACCACAGACTCTCAGGTGAGCAGGCTTATTGTTGCACAGCTCATCGTGACAATAAAGTTCTTTAGAGATCTGGGTGGTCGGAAGAAGACTAGCAGTGCTAGCATACCGATCGAGGTTCAGAGTGCCCACACACTCAGCCATTCGGGAATTGGAGAATAGTAGAGAAGGCTAGTTGGTTGAAGCCTCCGGTCATTCTCCTCCTGCAAGATTGGCGTCCTTGAGGTATGAGTTTTAATTGTTGTTGGTTTATTGTATATGGCATCATGAGATATTTAACGATCTAAAAATTTTTATTGTTCCGCTGCGCCACTCTGATACGTTTTTACCGATTTATTCTCCTACAATTGGTATCAGAGCCATCTCATGACTATGCCATGTATATAAATTAGACAATTACTTAGTCTTTTTATTTATGTATGGATTTGATATTTAGAGAGTGGCATTCTAGGGTTCCTTTATGTTGTTATCATGTATTATGTATAAAGTATGTGGTTATTTTAATTTTTTGAATTATTATAAGCATGCTTGTTTATACCGGTTATGGTTCCTTAGAATTTAGAAAAATTGTATCTAGGAATTTTTTTATGTAACCATGGGAGCAGTCTATTAACACTGTGTTTTTCCCATGGATTTTAATTTTTGTCTCTTAGAATATTTATGGTTAGTTTTTTTGTACACCGGAAACGGTTTAGAATTTTTATGTAATTATTCTTGGAGGAGATTGAAGATTGAAGACCGTAATTTATTTTTCCCAAAAGTTAAATTTGATTTAAAGGTTGAAATTTTGATTGTGTGGAAAATTTCAATTTAATTGGGATTCAAATTAATTTTTGGAGATCCTAATAGGTAAATTGGAATATGGCACGAAATTCGAGACACGACCCCTCGGAATAGGCCGACGGGCCTTGGTGGGGCTGCAGCCCCTGCCCTCAGGCAGGATGGGGCTGCGGCAGCCCCTATGCAAGCAAGCATCACCCACGGCCGCAGGCTTGGCCTGCAGCCGAGGGTAGCGCAGCCTGCCCAAGGCTGGCCGCAGCCTGGGCGTGCAGCCACTGGCTGCAGGCGCTGCCTGCAGCCTGCCGGCTGCTGCGCCCAGCCTGGGCGTGCAGCCTGGTGCTGCAGGCTTGGTCTGCAGCCCGGCAGGCTGCACAAGGGGCGGCCGTGGGCTGCCAGCCCCTCCGGGGTTGGTGGCTGCCCACGGCGGCTGCCGCCTACGGGGGTGGCGGTCCGACGGTCCAAAAATCAGAAAAATTTTGATTTTTAAATTTGAGATTTAATTTTAAATCATGTTTAAAAATATGTAATTTTGAAATTTTTGAAATTACATATTATTACACATGATGTTTAAAATTGTTTAAAAAATTTAAATTTGAAGTTTAAATTTGAAATTCGAATTTGGAATTTGAATTTGAAATTTAAATTTTTGGAGATTTGAATTTTAAATAATTCTTGGGATGAGAAATAAATGGAGAGGCTACATAAAGATGGATACAAGAAGACGGAACAAAATTCAAGACCCAAAGAATGCTTTGGATGGAATTTTGTAATCTTTATTTTCTTTGTTCTAGGATGGAACCATGGCTTGGTTAGTCTGTCAATTATTTTTTCTGTGATATGTCATGGATGTATAAATATGTATTGATGGATGTTTTGTATGCATATTTGATAACATGTCATATAGGATAGGTGAGTGCCGCTCATACTATATTGATCATACATAATTTGTCAAAACTTGCATGTTTTTCAAAATATTGAGTGGGAGAGGGTTTCAAACAAAACCCACGGCCTCCATTGTTGATCCATATGTGAAAGCATGGTAACGCCTCGCGTCAGTTCCGACCTGACCACACCCCTCGGTAGGTGTTTACCGCCGCCGGTATACTAGATTGGATCTCCTATGTGGAAAACGTGTTCGGGTGCGATTCTATTCATGACCACCCCTCGGTGGCTTGGTAGGACGTGGATCGGGCTACGTAAACAATGGTTATACACTCAAGACTCGTTTAGTTATTAACCTTCCCTAGAAGCTCTGTTAACTAAACTGGTGGCCAAATAAGCGGTTATTAATATATGTCTTAACCTTGGAGGATTTAAGGTAACATATATTAATTGGACGGGGTCCATGTTCCGGCTATTTGTTCTCATGACCACCCCTCGGTGGCTTGGGGCAATAGGTGCTGAGAATTACCGTTGCAATGCTACATGTTTTTTCAAGTTTCATGTAGGAACATACTTGTATGTTTTATTTGCTAAATTATCTACATATTTGCTTGGGCTTTGTAATGATGTCTAGTATAATTTTATTTCAGTTCAAAATGTCACCGACACCCCTCATTTCGATACTTACTGAAAATAAGTTGAATGGCGACAATTATAAAGATTGGAAAAGAAATCTATTAATAGTTCTCAGCTGCGAGAGACACAAGTTCGTACTGGACGAACCATGCCCACCTGGGCCCAAACCTGACACACCACTTGAGGAGGTCCCGGTTGCCTATAATCGTTGGAGAGAATCTAATGAAATAGCTCGATGCTACATCCTTGCTAGCATGACGAGTGCTTTACAAAAGCAGCATTAGACTTATCAAGTTGCTGGGGAGATCATGGAAAATCTGGAGGACATGTTCGGAGGCCAAGAAAAATTGGCTCGACAGTCCGCTATCACCAGCATTATGAACTCCAAGCAAAAGGCTGGTGCTCCGGTGAAGGACCATATGATCACTCTAATGGGATTCTTCGCTGAAGCTGCCGAGAATGGTGCTGAGTTAGACTACAACACCCAGATCGAGATGGTGTTCAAGACTCTGTCTAAAGATTTTGTGGGGTTTAAGGCCGCATACAATCTGGCGACAAAGGAGTTAGGACTTACCGAGCTCATGAAGCAACTACAGGCTTATGAGCGGATGATCAGGGATGAAGATGTGGTCCGACCTAAAGGAGAGGCCAATTTGGCGGAATCTTCCAATCCCTCACGGAAGAGGAAGAGGCCAAATAAGAAGCAAGTGGCTTCCAGTTCTTCTAATCCTCCTGTCTCGGACGGGAAGAAGAAGAAGAAGAACAAGAAGCCAAAGGACCCTAAAAAGTCCAAATGCTTCCACTGTGGGAAGGTAGGTCACTTCAAGAAGGCTTGCCGGGAATTCCTAGCCTCCAAGGGCAAGGAAGGTAAGGAACTTCATTACTTAGAAGCGTGTTTGGTGGAAGAATCGAAAGACACATGGGTCATTGATTCGGGCGCCACTAATCATGTTTGTGTTTCTATGCAGGGGTTCGTGGAAACGAGAAGTCTACATGATAGGAGCCTCTCGTTGCGGACTGGAGATGGTAGCTTTGTGGTGGCTGAGGCAGTGGGAGACGTTCATCTTTATTTTGATCAATTTAGGTTTATTGAAAGACTGTTTTTATGTTCCTAATTTTAGGAGGAACCTTATATCGGTAACTTGTTTAATAAAGGATTCTTATTCAGTTTCTTTTAGTAAAAGAGTTGATATTCGTAGAAATAAGTCTTTTATCTGTTCTGGATGGATGGATGGAAACCTATATTTGATCAGACCAAAGATGTACTCACTGCTTGACACTGAATTAATTGATAACTCTAAAAGGTTGAAAGTTTCTCACTCTAACAAGGCGTATCTTTGGCATTTAAGACTTGGTCATATTAATCAGGATAGGATTCAAAGATTGGTGAAAGACGGTCCTCTGGAATCTCTGGAGGAGGTACGACTTCCCCAATGTGAGTCTTGTCTAGAGGGTAAGATGACTAAGAGGTCTTTTGGAGCTAAGGGTACAAGGGCACAGGAGCTCTTAGAAATTGTGCACACTGACGTATGTGGCCCCATGAACGTCACAGCACGAGGAGGGTTCGAGTACTATGTCTCTTTCATAGATGATTACTCGAGGTATGGATATGTGTATCTGATGCACCGCAAGAGCGAAACCTTTGACAAGTTCAAAGAGTATCGTGCGGAAGTGGAAAAGCAATTGGATAAATCCATAAAGACACTTCGATCTGATCGAGGTGGCGAATACCTCTCCGATGAATTTCTAGGACATCTTGTAGAGAATGGGATATTATCTCAATTGACTGCACCTGGTACTCCACAACAGAATGGTGTAGCCGAAAGGAGAAACAGGACCTTATTGGATATGGTACGGTCCATGATGAGTTACTCAACGCTGCCATTATCATTTTGGGGACACGCTTTACAAACGGCGTGCTATATTCTGAACCAGGTTCCGAGCAAATCAATTCCTAGAACTCCGTATGAATTGTGGCGTGGCAGGAAGCCCTCCCTTGGACATATGAGAATATGGGGCTGCCCGGTACATGTACTGGATGGGGATGCGAAGAAGTTGGAACCAAGATCAGAATTGTGCATGTTTGTAGGGTATCCAAAAGGAACTAAAGGAGGTCTGTTCTATAACCCGAAGGAACAAAAGGTCATTGTCTCAACCCATGCGACATTCTTGGAGGAAAGTCACATGAATGACTTTAAGCCTCGAAGCAAAGTGGTGCTAGAGGAGTTATCGGGTGAAAGAACTGCTCCACAGATTTCGGTCTTGGACGCAAGTCCGAGTTCCAGTGAAAGACCTGCAGACGATCAACAATTTAGGGTGCCTCGTCGTAGTGGGAGGGTTTCTAAGAAACCTAATTTCTTTATGTATGATGCTGAGGTATACCAGGCCGAGGCTCATGAGCATGAGGAAGATCCGGTCACATATGATGAAGCTATAAAGGATGTTGATTCTAGATCTTGGAAACAGGCTATGAACAATGAGATGGATTCTATGAAATCCAACTCTGTTTGGGAACTTGTAGATTTGCCGGATAGGATAAAACCCATTGGATGCAAATGGGTCTACAAAAGAAAGAAGGATGCGGAAGGGAGAGTGGAAACTTTCAAAGCTAGACTGGTTGCAAAGGGATACACGCAAAAGGCTGGAATCGATTACGAGGAAACCTTTTCGCCTATTGCTATGCTTAAGTCTATCCGTATTCTTCTATCCATTGCTGCGGCTCTCGATTACGAGATCTGGCAAATGGATGTCAAGACGGCATTCTTAAATGGCCATCTTGAAGAGTGTATCTATATGATACAGCCCGAAGGGTTCATAGCAAAAGGCCAAGATAGGAAAGTCTGCAAGTTGCTTAGATCCATTTATGGATTAAAGCAGGCATCCCGCTCATGGAACCAGAGGTTTGATCAAGCGATTAAGACATTTGGTTTTGAGCAGAACGTTGATGAACCTTGTGTTTATAAACGTATTAAGGATGGAAAAGTGGTCTTTCTGATACTCTATGTCGATGATATACTACTCATTGGGAATGATGTAGGGAACTTATCATCGGTCAAGCTTTGGTTACACCAACAGTTTGACATGAAGGACTTGGGAGAAGCTAATTATGTTCTAGGCATTCGTCTCTTCAGAGATCGAAAGAACAAAATGATAGCGTTATCCCAAGCTTCATACATAGATAAAATAATTGACAAATATGCAATGCTAGAGGCAAAGAAAGGCTCACAACCTTCTATTGCCGGTTTAACTCTTTCATTGGATGACTGTCCCAAGACATCGGAAGAAAGAGAGCGTATGAGTAAGGTCCCTTATGCATCCGCTGTGGGTAGCCTTATGTACGCTATGCTTTGCACTCGCCCGGACATATGTTTTGCAGTAGGTATGGTGAGTCGATATCAAGCGAATCCTGGAACCAAGCACTGGCAAGCAGTAAAGCATATACTCAAGTATCTTAAGAGAACGAGGGATTATATGCTAGTGTATTCTGGAGGGGACCTAACACCCGTAGGATACACGGACTCAGACTTCCAGACTTGTAAGGATTCGAGGAAATCGACATCTGGATCAGTGTTTTTGCTCGGAGGAGGCACCATTGTGTGGAGGAGCGTGAAGCAGGGCTGCACAGCTGACTCTACTATGGAGGCTGAGTATGTGGCTGCGGCTGAGGCATCTAAAGAAGCGGTTTGGCTCCGCAAGTTCTTTAGAGACCTTGAGGTCATTCCGGGTGTTGACAAGCCTATCACACTTTACTATGATAATACAGGGGCTATTGCCAACACAAGGGAATCCCGGCACCACAAGAGGACCAAACACATCGATCGGAGGTATCACATAATAAGAGGGCATGTGGAGACAGGACAAGTGGATGTTTGTAAGATCGCGTCCGAGGACAACATCGCTGATCCCTTTACTAAGACTTTGGTAGCTAGAAGCTTTGAGAGGCATGTAGAGGCGATGGGGATGCGTAACATGGCACATCTGCTGGCTTAGGGCAAGTGGGAGATTGTTAGGAAATGCCCTAAGTATTAGAGACATTTTGATGTATTCATTTTGAACTGGATAATAAAATTATACTTAGAGGTTATTCATTACATTGCTATCTGTCCTCGTCTTATTTACATGTTAAAGTAAATGTAAGCAAATATGGCTCACTGACTGCTTGTGTTAAAACTGTTAGAACGTTGCATGCAATGGACTTTTGTATGCGAGAAGACAATGTTCTAAAGTTAGCAGTCTAAACTATGGTCTGTAGTCTATGGGGTTAGACCGAGCATCTAACTCATGTTAAGACTATTATGTTGTCTAAAGCCTTAGAGGGGACGGTCTGTCTTGACTGTCTGGAGCTGGACTCCCAAGTAGAGACATGGATATGTTGCTTGGTGGTGACATATTAGACCGGGACTAAAGCGTGATTGATCTACGTAGTCCGCTATGAGTGGATCAATCTGCTTTTGACGTTCATTATGCAATAACCTTAATCCTGAGTAAATGAACTACTTCATGTATATGACTTGTGTACTTTGATGTTCCAATGGCTAAAGCGTCTCAGAGGTAGTAAGCTTATAGACCGGTTCGTTGGGTGCATGACTTGTATACGATGAAGGGTTTGTTTGCAGATATCGGAATCATAGCTCTGAGGAGTTAAAGGTATCCTCTTAAAGGCATTATACTGAATGTGAAAATGGACAAGGCCTTGGGTCGTCTGCTGGGCGGATGACTTCTTATTCACATATGGTGAATAATCATTTTCTAGATTCGGTAGTATAATGGAACTTTAAGATAGCCTGATCAGTAGGATTAAACGGACTTTGACCTAAGGCTGATCATGGATATCATATGAGGGTTTTGCATATATGACAAGGTCATTGGATGGTAGCTCGTCACAGGCTTACGTAATACGGTATATAATTGGGAGTTCAGTTTCAGGTTTATAGTGGTGTGACTCTGAAATTAGTGATCATATGATTGAGTTGTTCGGTACAGAATGATGATCATATGGAATCACGGGAGCCCGATTATATATGTCCAATCAGTCCCTCTACTAGCTCCACATAATTCCTTAATGTTTGGCAAATTGATTTGTGTATGCTATTGGCTAGTTTATTATGCATGGATGGTGATGACACAGGATTAGGATGGTAGACAAGATTCTCTCCGGTTGGATTCAGATTTTGTTTTGGATAATAGAGTACACAATTATTCGAACTCCAAATAAAGTTGCCATGATTTTATTTGAGATTGGATTGGAGTTGTAGAAAATTATCCATGAGAACAAGAATATGAAATACAACCGTTTTGTGGAACTTGAAATTTGAATTTTGAAATTTGAAATTTGAATTTTGAAATTTGAAATTTGAATTTTGAATTTGAAATTTGAATTTGAAATTTGAATTTGAAATTTGAATTTGAAATTTGAATTTGAAATTTAAATTTGAAATTTGAAATTTGAAATTTGAAATTTGAATTTGAAATTTGAATTTGAAATTTGAAATTCAAATTTTGAATCACAGTCCAAGTAGGATTCGAATTTGTTGTGGAAAATCCACAAGGTTTGAAATTCGAATTTGAGTTGGATTTGGAGAGGATAATCTTGTTAGAATCCTACTTGAATTTTGAATCCAAATCCCAACAAATAAGGGACGAAATTTTGAGGATAATCCTCATGAAAGATTTCGGATTTTGTGGATAAGATTCAAGGGAATATTCAAGCTTCAATCCTAGTTGAATTTGGTTTCTCTCTCCTCCCAAAAGTGGCCGAAATTTTGGATCCCTAATCCTAGGAAATTCGGTTATTTTTGGATAAGGTTAAGATGAGATTTTGCTTGAGAAATCCTAGTGGAATTTTGATTCTCCCTTATGCTAAAAGTGGCCGAAAATTTGGAGGATTTTCTCCTTGTGAATTTCGGATTTTTTGGTTGGAAAAGGGAGATAAAATTCTAGCTAAAATCTTGTTAAGATTTGGATTGGATTTATCTAGAAAAACCGAATTTAATTGTGGAGATTCTCCCTTGGAAAATTCGGATTTTTTGGGTTTGGATAAGGGAAAATATCTTTTCCTAGTCCAATTCAAATTCAGAGATTCACCTCATGCAGGTCTATAAATAGAGGTCCTGCCACTCCAGTTCTCTTAGACCACAGACTCTCAGGTGAGCAGGCTTATTGTTGCACAGCTCATCGTGACAATAAAGTTCTTTAGAGATCTGGGTGGTCGGAAGAAGACTAGCAGTGCTAGCATACCGATCGAGGTTCAGAGTGCCCACACACTCAGCCATTCGGGAATTGGAGAATAGTAGAGAAGGCTAGTTGGTTGAAGCCTCCTGTCATTCTCCTCCTGCAAGATTGGCGTCCTTGAGGTATGAGTTTTAATTGTTGTTGGTTTATTGTATATGGCATCATGAGATATTTAACGATCTAAAAATTTTTATTGTTCCGCTGCGCCACTCTGATACGTTTTTACCGATTTATTCTCCTACAAAACTTATCTAGATATTCATTAAAGACTTAATTCATCAAGTCCATGAATGTTGCTAGCGCATTTGTTAACCCAAATGGCATCACAAGGAATTCATAATGACCGTAATGGGTACGAAATGTAGTCTTGTGGATATCAATTTCTTTGATCTACAACTGATGATATCCTAATTACAAATCGATCTTGGAGAACACTGTTGCGCCTTTGAGTTGGTCAAACAAGTCGTTAATTCTAGGTAACAGATACCTATTTTTGACCGTAACCTTATTTAACTCCCGATAATTGATGCACATTCGAAATGATCTATCTTTCTTCTTGACAAACAATATAGGAGCACCCCATGGGAAATAACTTGGATGTATGAATCCTTTGTCAAGAAGCTCTTTCAGCTACTCTTGTAACTCTTTTAACTCTGCTGGTGCCACTTGATGCGGTGCCTTCGAGATGGGTGCGGTTCCTGGCATCAGTTCAGTCTCAAAAGAGATTTCTCGTTCTAGCGGCAATCCAGGTAATTCCTCTGGGAAGACATCGATAAACTCCTTCACAATAGGAACATCTTCGGGTCTGTGACGCCCCGTGCCCTAGGCAGCCTGGACCATCACTGTAAAACTACTGTTTCTTTACTTTTACTTATAGTTTCTTGCAATTGAATATTGCTTACTTAAAATATCTTTAATAGGTTACCCTAATTTTAGAAGAAATTTTTTTTAAGCATGCGTATTTACTATTCATGTACATGTACTATTAAAAGCAGAATTTGAAACATAATAAATTTAATCTTGCAAACATACTTATACTGTTGATTTTGTGGAATAGTATTTTTGAATAGTATCAATCGGCTGCTATTGAAAATACTATTCAACAATTACTAATCAAAAATATTGTGTAACCATTACTATTTAAAAATACTATTTAACTGTTACTATTTAAAAGTACCATTTACTGGTACTGTACTGTTACTGTTCAAAATACTGTTTACTTAAACTGTGCGGAAGTTAAACTCGTATGGTGTCCATAACATCGCCTCACATCCACCTCCATCGCCGTCATTGCCCATCATGGCTTATGCCATAGGACGCTTACCTACAGCATGAACACACTCCGTGAGCTTTACGCCCAGTAAGTACAACATGTTAACCGCAAAACATGTTTAAACATAATACATACTTAAAAATGCATCAGCATGCAAGATAGTTACATATACCACTTAGCATATACCATATCATCACATATCATGTCATAGCATATAAACTTTACATACCATATGCATACAGATTACTTCATATAAATGCATGTATCTTACTGTAGCTGAAAGCATAGCGAACTAATACGGATAGTGAACTATGAATGATCCAGTTATGTTCATTTATGCTTTAGTACTCTTTTCTTTCTCTTGTCTATTTAGGGCCCATGTGTCAGTACCGTGTGCGCGCAGACCAACGGTAACGCCTGAGATCAACTAATGCCGAAGAGCCATCAACTGATGCTCAACTTTTGGCCTTAACTTTCTTTAACTGGAAACCCCTTGGACTGAAGGAGCCGGTAGGACACACCTACTTATTTCCATCTTTGTTTAACTGTTCTAGCCATACGCTTCTCTAAGCTGTCCCCAATCCTACGCGGTAGGGATCTATGGCTTCTAACTTGTTCTTTCATCAATCTACACGATTGTGAAACTATATGCTCTTATGTATGCTGTGCAACATCGTGTGCATGTAAGGCATACTTAACATACTGCAAAACCATCATTTTAACATCATTTTATTCATGCTGCAGGCGGAGTTGTACTCACCTAATTGCAAGCACTTGTATTCGCACCTTTAGAAATTTGCAGGTTACTACCTGTCATCAATAACGTCTCTCGTTAATATCTTCTCTAAGATACCAATACTGTTAGTGAGTAAGTAGATAATTACTCGATACCGATTGCTGTCGGCACTGCTTATTCTCTATCTCAAGAGTTAACTTATTAGTATGTGGTTAATTAATTTATGGCCCCATAAATTAACTACCATGTCCTTAGGCTACTTTTTCCTATACTTGTCTTTCATGTGGTACCGGGGTCCCTCGGTATCCTATTGGCCTGTCTGGGAATTTGGTGTCTAATTTTCGTCACGTTTGATTAACTGTCTTCTTGACAGTTAAATCAACGTTCCTCACAATGTTGCTCTGAACACAGTCCTTGACTGATTTACCGATCAGTCAACTGATGGTTACCTCACATTTTGGTAACTAGGTAGCCTATCAGGCTACTATGTGTAGGCTTGGTATAGTAACCGTCCGGGTTACTTTGCTTGTTTGGGTGTGGTAGCCTACCGGGCTACCTTGCATTATGGTGTAGTAGTCGACTAGGCTACATCTACCATATCTTGCTAAAAACGTCCCTTGTTCTTTGTGAAATTCCTTTGAAAACTTTGTTCAAATCTAGACATTCTTACAAAAGGAATTTTCATTTTGAAAGGGGTATGGTGTCCCCACATTTTTAAAAGCAAAGTGTTTGAAATGGTTTGGAAGGGGTACGTTGTCCCCACATTTTTTAAAACGAGTCTCACCTCACCCCGTTGGAGGATGAGGGTGTTTTTGTTGAAACCATTTCTAAGTCATTTAAAGGGAACACATTGTAAATGTGCTAAAAAAATGTGGTGTTAGACCACTTTTGAAAATAATTTGAAACTTGTTCGAAATGACTTTGTTTGAGAAATCAGCGTTCATGAAACTTTTCGTCCTCGATGAAATGAACAATTCTCATGTTCATTTCAGAGCCTAATTCTAACTCTAACGGCTCCTAAATTCATCAAACCCATGGCCTTTGTGCCTAGTTTTTTTATAAAAGTTCCAGTTTTATGCACTTTTGAAAACAGGTCTGTTAGGGGCCCGAAACAGCCAAATTTTTGAAATCCACTGAGTCAGTTTTAAGATTTCGTCGAGATCTAAAACTCTCGTGCTTTGATCAAAGTCTGGTTCAGCCTCTAAAAGGGTTATTATAATAAAAATCTGAGACTGTTCATTTGGTCCAAATTTGTTACTCCTAGTTTTGGACACCGAACAAAAACCAGTCGAAAAGTCTATTGTAGGTTCGTTTTTGGCCAATGGCTATTTGACCTAAAAATGACCGTATCGAAATTTTCTTAAAACCTCATGTTTTACCAAATCCCAGATTCGGAACCTAAGTGGGTCAAAATGGCCAAAATCCATGGCTTATCTTGGGGACAGATATTGTGTCCAGCTACCCTCTACACACTCCTGCACACACATATCTCAAACCACTTGTAAACTAAAGTAAACATAACCACAACCACAAAAACTTTAAAAACTGAAAGCTAAGGGCTCAACTAACTTATTACAACCCATGTGCATAACCAAATACACATAAATCTCCTTTGATACTTAAAAACAACTAACCACAAAAGATGGGGGTTTTTCGGTTTATACCTTAGAGTGCTTTGATCCAAGCACAACCGGGCCAAGGGTGGCTGTCAAGGCTCCATGGAAAACAAAGGGGGTTGAGGGGTCACTTGTCCTAGAATGAGAACACAAGGAAAACAAAACGTTTCTCTTAATATCAAGCCAAGATGAAAAACTAAACCGTAGAAAAATTTCGGTTCTAAGTCTTACCGAAACTACCTTGGAAGAGTGCACCTCTAGCAACTTGTATGGCCAAGCTTTTGTGTGAAAGTTATGTGAAAATATGGGTGGTTTAGGGGCTGAAAAGGAGGTTGGATTTTCTGAAGAGAAAGGGGAGAGAAAGCTGTATTTTTCTTGAGAGTTTTTGTGAGCAAATGGGAAAAGTGAGACCTAAGGGTGGTTGCACCTTTTTATAGGCAACTCTAAGCAACTTTGCTCAACTCTAAGCAATTTTGCTCAATTGAGGGACCAAAATCTGTGCTGCAGCCCTTGAAATTTTAGAGCCATGATGGAGGGTGAAAGGGAGTAAGTTTGCATTAAATCGTCATGGTCCTCTTGTCCTTAAAACCCCATTTTTTAATCTAAAAACTCCAACACATCCCTTGATTTAATGGATCATTTTCAGCTGGTTTTACAACTGGTTTTGCAGCTGTTTTCCTAACCAAAGGGGGCACAGTTTGGTTGGGGTAAAGGTCCAACTGAATCGGTTCTGTGCAATCTAGTTTTCTACTGCGTTTGGTAGCTATTGTTGTACGAGAACTCTATTAGCGGTAGCTTTTGGTCTCACTTCCCCTTGAAGTCTAAGGCACACGCTCTCAACATATCTTCCAACGTTTGTATTGTCCTTTCTGACTGACCGTTAGTTTGAGGGTAGAAAGCTGTGCTGAACTTCAACTTAGTCCCCATTGAAGCTTGGATGCTCTGCCAAAACCTTGAAGTGAAGCACCCATCACGATCTGAAATTATTGACTTTGGTACACCATGCAGTCTTACTATCTGGGCCACGTACATTTCTACTAGCCTCTCTACTCAGTATCTAAACTTCATGGCTAAGAATCGAGCTGATTTTGTCAGTCGGTCTACAATTACCCAGATGGCGTCATTTCCACTGGATGTTCTGGGCAGTCTGACCACGAAGTCCATTGTAATTTGTTCCCATTTTCAGTCAGGAAGCTTGATTTTCTGCAGTTCTCCTCCAGGTCGTTGATGTTTTACTTTAATTTTTTGACATGTAAGGCACTTTGCGATAAATTCAGCGACGTCGCCCTTCATCTTAGGCCACCAAAAACTGCCTTTCAAGTCTTTGTATAGCTTGTTTGCCCCTGGATGAACTGAGTATAGTGTGTCATGGGCTTCTGAAAGGATCCTTTTCCTGAGTTCTTCATCCTTCGTAATGCACACTCTATCTCTGAAATAGAGTATGCCATCCTTGGAGACTTGGAATTCTAACTTCTGGTCCTCCATTGCCTCTTTTTCTAAATTCTAAGGAACCATAACTGGTATAAACAAGCATGCTTATAATAATTCAAAAAATTAAAATAACCACATACTTTATACATAATACATGATAACAACATAAAGGAACCCTAGAATGCCACTCTCTAAATATCAAATCCATACACAAATAAAAAGACTAAGTAATTGTCTAATTTATGTACATGGCATAGTCATGAGATGGCTCTGATACCAATTGTAGGAAAATAAACCGGTAAAAACGTATCAGAGTGGCACAGCGGAACAATAAAAATTTTAGATCGTTAAATATCTCATGATGTCATATACAATAAATCAACAACAATTAAAACTCATACCTCAAGGACGCCAATATGCAGGAGGAGAATGACCGGAGGCTTCAACCAACTAGCCTTCTCTACTATTCTTCAATTCCTGAATGGCTGAGTGTGTGGGCACTCTGAACCTCGATCGGTATGCTAGCACTGCTAGTCTTCTTCCGACCACCCAGATCTCTAAAGAACTTTATTGTCACGATGAGTTGTGCAACAATAAGCCTGCTCACCTGAGAGTCTGTGGTCTGAGAGAACTGGAGTGGCAGGACCTCTATTTATAGACCTGCATGAGGTGATTCTCTGAATTCGAATTGGACTAGGAAAAGATTTTCTCCCTTATCCAAACCAAAAAATCCGAATTTTCCAAGGGAGAATCTCCACAATTAAATTCGGTTTTCCTAGGATAAATCCAATCCAAATCTAAACATGATTTTAACTAGAATTTTATCTCCCTTTTTCAACCAAAAAATCCGAAATCTTTAGGAGAAAATCTTCTCCAAATTTTCGGCCACTTTTAGGATAAGGAAGAATCAAAATTCCACTAGGATTTTTCAAGCTAAATCTCATCACAACCTTATCCAAAAATAACCGAATTTCCTAGGATTAAGGCTCCAAAATTTCGGCCACTTTTAGGGAAGGAGAGAATCCAAATTCAACTAGGATTGAAACTTGAATTTTCCCTTGAATCTTATCCACAAAAAACCAAATTTTCCATTGAGGATTATCCTCCAAAAATTCGCCCACTTTTGTTGGGATTTGGATTCAAAATTCAAGTAGGATTCTAACAAGATTATCCTCTCCAAATCCAACTCAAATTCGAATTTCAAACCTTGTGGATTTTCCACAACAAATTCGAATCCTACTTAGACTGTGATTCAAAATTTGAATTTCAAATTTCAAATTCAAATTTCAAATTTCAAATTTAAATTTCAAATTCAAATTTCAAATTCGAATTTCAAATTCAAATTTCAAATTCAAATTTCAAATTCAAAATTCAAATTTCAAATTTCAAATTTCAAAATTCAAATTTCAAATTTCAAAATTCAAAATTCAAATTCCACAAAAACGGTTGTGTTTCATATTCTTGTTCTCATGGATAATTTTCTACAACTCCAATCCAATCTCAAATAAAATCATGGCAACTTTATTTGGAGTTCGAATAATTGTGTACTCTATTATCCAAAACAAAATCTGAATCCAACCGGAGAGAATCTTGTCTACCATCCTAATCCTGTGTCATCACCATCCATGCATAATAAACTAGCCAATAGCATACACAAATCAATTTGCCAAACGTTAAGGAATTATGTGGAGCTAGTAGAGGGACTGATTGGACATATATAATCGGGCTCCCGTGATTCCATATGATCATCATTCTGTACCGAACAACTCAATCATATGATCACTAATTTCAGAGTCACACCACTATAAACCTGAAACTGAACTCCCAATTATATACCGTATTACGTAAGCCTGTGACGAGCTACCATCCAATGACCTTGTCATATATGCAAAACCCTCATATGATATCCATGATCAGCCTTAGGTCAAAGTCCGTTTAATCCTACTGATCAGGCTATCTTAAAGTTTCATTATACTACCGAATCAAGAAAATGATTATTCACCATATGTGAATAAGAAGTCATCCGCCCAGCAGATGACCCAAGGCCTTGTCCATTTTCACATTCAGTATAATGCCTTTAAGAGGATACCTTTAACTCCTCAGAGCTATGATTCCGATATCTGCAAACAAACCCTTCATCGTATACAAGTCATGTACCCAATGAACCGGTCTATAAGCTTACTACCTCTGAGACGCTTTAGCCATTGGAACATCAAAGTACACAAGTCATATACATGAAGTAGTTCATTTACTCAGGATTAAGGTTATTGCACAATGAACGTCAAAAGCAGATTGATCCACTCATAGCGGACTACGTAGATCAATCACACTTTAGTCCCGGTCTAATATGTCACCACCAAGCAACATATCCATGTCTCTACTTGGGAGTCCAGCTCCAGACAGTCAAGACAGACCGTCCCCTCCAAGGCTTTAGACAACATAATAGTCTTAACATGAGTTAGATGCTCGGTCTAAACCCATAGACTACAGACCATAGTTTAGACTGCTAACTTTAGAACATTGTCTTCTCGCATACAAAAGTCCATTGCATGCAACGTTCTAACAGTTTTAACACAAGCAGTCAGTGAGCCATATTTGCTTACATTTACTTTAACATGTAAATAAGACGAGGACAGATAGCAATGTAATGAATAACCTCTATATATAATTTTATTATCCAGTTCAAAATGAATACATCAAAAATGTCTCTAATACTTAGAGCATTTTCTAACACGGCTAACTTCGAGAACCCTTCTACGAAATGTCTGTAATAGCTTGTTAGGCCTAAGAAACTACAGATCTCCGTTATGTTCTTCAGAGTCGGCCATTCGCTGACTGCTTCGACTTTCACTAGGTCTACTGATACTCCGTCTTTGGAGACCACATGACCAAGAAAATGGACCTTTTCCAGCCAAAACTCGCACTTGAAGAATTTGGCGTATAGCTAGTGCTCCTTTAGCTTGAGTAGAATAGCTTTCAGATGCTCCTCGTGTTCCTCCCTTGTCTTAGAATACACAAGTATGTCATCGATAAACACAATAAGAAACTTGTCTAAGAACTCCTTGAACACTCTATTCATCAGATCCATGAAGGCTGCGGGGGCATTCGTTAGTCCGAATGACGTAACGAGGAACTCGTAGTGTCCATATCGTGTACGGAAGGCTGTCTTGGGTATGTTTGCACCTCTAATCCGTAGTTGGTGATACCTGGAACGTAGGTCAATTTTTGAGAACACTGCAGCGTCTCAGAGCTGGTCGAACAGATCGTCGATTCATGGCAATGGATACTTGTTCTTTATAGTGACCTTGTTCAGCTCCCTGTAATCGATGCACATCCTTAACGTTCCATCCTTCTTCTTCACGAATAAAACTGGTGCTTCCCACGGTGAACAGCTCTGTCGAATGAAGCCCTTGTCCATTAGGTCCTTCAACTGGGCCTGGAGTTCCTTTAACTCTGCCGGGGTAACTCTGCCGGGGCCATTCTGTATGGGGCCTTGGAAATAGGGGCTGATCCTGGTAACAGCTCGATCTTGAATGATATCTCCCTTTCTGGCGGAAGTCTTGGCAGATCCTCTGGGAATACTCCTATGAATTCTTTGACAATTGGGACATCTTCATGCCTTATCTCTGCTTCCTGGTTGCTGTCTATCATGTGTGCAAGGAAACTGATGCATCCACTGGATAGAAGTTTGTGAGCCCTCATAGCAGATATTATTATCTTCGGTTGCTTTATTGATAGCCCTTTGTAGACAAACTTCTTGTTCCCGTTTAGCTCGAAGGTAACCTCTCATCTTCGACAGTCTATTACGGCGCTATACTTAGCGAGGAAGTCCATTCCCATGATTACATCGTAGTCGCACATGTCGATGATGATTAGGTCTATCAGCTCGGACCCACTGATAACTACTGGTACATGTCTTGCCTAATAGCTAGACAACAAAACTTCCCTGGAGAGAAGGCCAGTTTGAAAAGTTTGGTTCATCTTGTCTATGTTCTGACTTAGTTCTCTAGCAAACTTTGATGACATAAAAGAATGTGTAGCTCCAGAATCAAATAATACTAATGCAATGGAGTTGGTGACAGAAAGCTGACCTATTACCACGGTTGAAGTTCCAGCTTCTGCATCCTCCCTTGTAAAGGTGTAAATTCTCCCCTACATCTCTGGAGCTTCTAGTCTACCTTGGGTGATGGGTGTACCTTCAATTCTGGCTTGGGTAGCATGTAGTTGACCACTACTGGCACGGGCTTGGCCCTGCTGATTCTGAGGGTTTGAGCGGCATTGTTTAGTGAAGTGGCCTTCCTTGCCACAGATGTAGCAACCGCTAGTGCCTAAGCGACACTCCCCTAGGTGGTTCTTCCCGCATTTCAGGCAAGGAGGGTGCTGACTGCCATTTCCTCCCCGATTGTTCTCTTTCTGGGGAAAATTACTCTGTTGCCTTGGTTATTCTGGCTTCTTCTCCTCTTATTGTTATGGGACTGTCGGTTACTCTGACTGTTTCCCGTATTCTGACCCTTATGTTATGAATTGGGGTTCGGTCTTCCCCTGTTGGTTCTGGCCAGTGTCTTTTCCTCTCTCTTGGCCTTGAAGATTTGAGCTTTCCTCTCCCTATCTTGGGCCAACCAGTATTCGGCCCTGATGGCTTGGCTGACACACTCAGCCACCGTTGTTGGTCCGTGGCTTCCACTGCATACTTGGACGGCAATGTCGGTTCTAAACATCTTCAGCATCCTTCTGACCCTTTCCTTTTCAGTTAGCACCAGGTCAGGGCATAGTCGGGCTAGCTACTCGCACTTGTGAACAGCTTCCATTACAGTCATACTACCTTAGCATAGATTGTTGAACTCATCTTGTTGTGCTACCAAGGCTTCATCATTGAAATACATTTCTCTGAACTCCATAATGAAGTCTGCCCAGTTCATTGCATTAACATCTCTCCTGATAGCCACTGTCTTCCACTACTGTCGTGCTCCTTTGCGTAGGGTAAGGGATGCACATAGTACCTTTTCCCTCTTAGTTAGCCCTACAAGGTCTAGGATGACTTGGATTTCAGTTAGCCAGTCATCTGCCTCGATATGGCTAGTTGTCCCCTCAAACTCTGGCTGCTTCAGATGCCGAAATCGTTAGTATAAGTCACCATCTCTTGAGACTGGTAAGGGAACATCTGCTGCTGTAGAAGCAACCACAATTGGTGGTGCTGGAGCTGCCTGGACTGGTGGGGCTACTGGGTTGGCTTGGGCTGGCACCTCTACATATTGTGGTGCCTGAGATTGTTGGTTGAGTTGCTCTCTGAGCTAAACAAGCTCTTGTTGTTGGTTCATCATCATCTCCTGCATGGCTGTGAGCCGTGCCATTAACTCATCTTCTCGAGTGGCTTGATTAGTCTGAGCTCTTGTTCTTGTCATTTCTTCCGATGTAACCCTATCACACAACGGGAAAAAGAACTAAAAGTTTTGATTTTATCACACTTTGTACTTGGGACTCATATCACATATCATCTTAATGATTTTACTCAATCATCATGAATATAAGTATACATATTATATCTTTCCATTCTTTTTCTTTACTGTGATGTTCAATACGATTTGTGAAAAACATATCTGAGCCCTCGGGCAATGGTGTTGCTTTTCAAATATCATAAGAAAGTACATAACTTTGGTTTGTTGGGAGTGATACACACTTACCAAGATACGGTCTCAACAAGTACATTAACTTAGGTCTAGCGAGGAAAGCTACTGCTTCCTTCTATACATATATACATAGCTTAGACAAAACTACCGAGGTAGAGTGCAGTTACTCTGACGTGATCACTGATTCTGGATCGGACATCTCTTCGTCGTCACTCTCATCGAGGGGGAATTCTTCTGGATCCTCCTCGTCCTCTGAGCCTGAACTAGGGGATGTCATACTCCTCCATGGTGGAGCCGTGAGTAACCCAAGATAATGACTTGAGGTTCCAGCTCATACTCCTCTATCTCCTCATCATCATTGGAGAAATAGGGGATGTCATCATCATCCTCTGGTTCCTCAAAGCGGTACTCAGCCAATGGTATAGCTGGAATAGGGTCCTCCTCATGATCGGCAAGATTAGCAGCATTGTGTGCCCGCTTATAGTTCCTAATGTTGATCGCATCGACTTCGGCATACTCTATCTCTTGAAGGAAACGCCTCAAATCTTGATGTCGTGGAGGGTAGGGGACAAGTTCCCTAATGTCCCTGGGTACCCTTCTCCAAACTAGCTCAGCTACTTCTCGGAAAGAGCGGTCGAAGGGAATGTAGGGTAGCATCACGTCCTTAAACCTCTGACCATAATGCGCCATGGTCTCTCCTTCATCGACATCCTACATACCCGAGAGGACGTCGTACCTCCTCTCGTGCATGTCTCTCCATGTGTCGAAATTCCTATCTGGACCATAGAGTTTCTCGAATGCGGTGGTGCAAACATGGCATGGAGTTCCTTACAGAAAGTGGCCCAATCTAGCATTGGTCTTCCCTCCCTTCACTGGTCCAGGCACCAAGTCAATGCTCGTCCATCTAACTTGCTGCTTGCTAGCTCCACTTGCAGGTGAGGTGGGGCATGGTAGGTACAAAAAGCAACCTCCACCTGCTGAACCCATCTCAATAGCTTGTAAGGCCTATGCTGACCATTGAACATATCTAAGTTCATTTCGACGAAGGCATCACTTACTGCCCTATCGTCGTCTTGGTGTTGAGGGTCTACCGGTGCGGCCATATCTCCGATTATAATATAAATGTTAACTTATATACTGATACTGGAAAAGAAAATAACTAACTTACTTGGACAGATGAGACAGGCGTTCGACGATGTGAGGTAGGGTGGCAAGAAACCTCTCTGATACCAACTATGATGCCCTATGCCCTAGGCGGCCTGGACCATCACTGTAAAACGACTGTTTCTTTACTTTTACTTATACTTTCTTGCAATTGAATATTGCTTACTTAAAATATCTTTAATATGTTACCCTAATTTTAGAAGAAATTTTTTTTAAACCGTACGTATTTACTATTCATGTACATGTACTATTAAAAGCGGAATTTGAAACATAATAAATTTAATATTGCAAATATACTATTCAACTATTACTATTTAACTATTTTTGAATAGTATCAATCGACTGCTATTCAAAAATACTATTCAACTATTACTATTCAAAAATATTGTGTAATCATTACTATTCAAAAATACTATTTAACAGTTACTATTTAAAAGTACCATTTACTAGTACTATACTGTTACTGTTCAAAATACTGTTTACTTAAACTGTGCGGAAGTTAAACTCATATGGTGTCCATAACCTCACCTCACATCCGCCTCCGCCGCTATCATTGCCCATCGTGGCTTATGCCATAGGACGCTTACCTACAGCATGAACACACTCCGTGAGCTTTACGCCCAGTAAGTACAACATGTTAACTGCAAAACATGTTTAAACATAATATACACTTAAAAATGCATAAGCATGCAAGATAGTTACATATACCACTTAGCATATATCATATCATCACATATCATGTCATAGCATACAAACTTTGTATACCATATGCATACAGATTACTTCATATAAATGCATGTATCTTACTGTAGCTGAAAGCATAGCGAACTAATGCGGGTAGTGAACTATGCATGATCCGGTTATGTTCGTTTATGCTTTAGTACTCTTTTCTTTCTCTTGTCTATTTAGGGCCCATGTGTCAGTACGATGTGCGCGCAGACCAACGATAACACCCGAGGTCAACTAATGTCGAAGAGCCATCAACTGATGCTTAACTTTTGGCCTTAACTTTCTTTAACTGGAAACCCCTTCGACTGAAGGAGCTGGTACGACACACCTGCTTATTTCCATCTTGTTTAATTGTTCTAGCCATACGCTTCTCTAAGCTGTCCCCAATCCTACGCGGTAGGGATCTATGGCTTCTAACTTGTTCTTTCATCAATCTACACGATTGTGATACTATATGCTCTTATGTATGCTGTGCAACATCGTGTGTATGTAAGGCATACTTAACATACTGTAAAACCATCATTTTAACATCATTTTATTCATGCTACAAGTGGAGTTGTACTTACCTAATTGCAAGCACTTGTATTCATGGCCTTTAGAAATTTACAGGTCACTACCTATCATCAATAACGTCTCTCGTTAATATCTTCTCTAAGTCACCAATACTGTTAGTGACTAAGTAGATAATTACTCGATACCAATTGCCATCGGCACTGCTTATTCTCTATCTCAAGAGTTAACTTATTAGTATGTGGTTAATTAATTTATGGCCCCATAAATTAAATACCACGTCCTTAGGCTACTTTTGCCTATACTCGTCTTTCATGTGGTACCGGGGTCGCTCGGTACCCTATTGGCCTATCTGGGAATTTGGGGTCTAATTTCCGTCACGTTTGATTAACTGTCTTATTGATAGTTAAATTGCTCTGAATACGGTCTTTGACTGATTTGCCGATCAGTCAACTGACCGGTTACCTCGCGTTTTGGCAACTAGGTAGCCTATCGGGCTACTATGTGTAGGCTTGGTATAGTAACCGTCTGGGTTACTTTGCTTGTTTGGGTGTGGTAGCCTACCGGGCTACCTTGCATTATGGTGTAGTAGCCGACTAGGTTACCTCTACCATATCTTACTAAAAACGTCCCTTGTTCTTTGTAAAATTCCTTTGAAAACTTTGTTCAAATCTAGAAATTCTTACAAAAGGATTTTTCATTTTGAAAGGGTTATGGTGTCCCCACATTTTTGAAAGCAAAGTGTTTGAAATGGTTTGAAAGGGTTATGGTGTCCCCACATTTTTGAAAACGAGTCTCACCTCACGCCGTTGGAGGATGAGGATGTTTTTGTTGAAACCATTTCTAAGTCATTTGAAGGGAACACATTGTAAATGTGCTAAAAAAATGTGATGTTGGACCACTTTTGAAAATAATTTGAAACTTGTTCGAAATGACTTTGTTTAAGAAATCGACATTCATGAAACTTTTCATTCTCGATGAAATGAACAATTCTTGTGTTCATTTCGGAGCCTAATTCTAACTCTAACAGCTCCTAAATTCATCAAACCCATGCCCTTTGTGCCCAGTTTTTTATAAAAGTTCCAGTTTTATGCACTTTTGAAAACAGGTCTGTTTGGGGCACGAAAGGCCAAATTTTTGAAACCCACATAGGTCAGTTTCAAGATTTCGTCGAGATCTAAAACTTTTGTGTTTTGACCAAAGTCTGGTTCAGCCTCTAAAAGGTTCATTTTAATAAAAATTTGAGACTGTTCATTTGGTCCAGATTTGTTACTCCCAATTTTGGACACCAAACCAAAACCAGCCGAAAAGTCTATAGTAGGTTCGTTTTTGGCCAATGGCTATTTGACGTTAAAATGACCGTATTGAAATTTCCTTAAAACTTCATGTTATACAAATCCCAGATTCGGAACCTAAGTAGGAAAAAATGGCCAAATCCATGGCTTATCTTGGGGACAGATTTTGTGTCCAGCCACCCTCTACACACTCGTGCACACACATATCTCAAACCACTTGTAAACTAGAGTAAACACAACCACAACCATAAAAACTTTAAAAACTAAAAGCTAAGGGCTCAACTAACTTATTACAACCCATGTGCATAACTAAATACACATAAATCTCCTTTGATCAAAAACTTAAAAACAACTAACCACAAAAGATGGGGGTTTTTCAGTTTATACCTTAGAGTGCTTTGATCCAAGCACAACCGGGCCAAGGGTGGCTGTCAAGGCTCCATGGAAAACAAAGGGGATTGAGGGGCCACTTGTGCTAAAATGAGAACACAAGGAAAACAAAACATTTCTCTTAATATCAAGCCAAGATGAAAAACTAAACCATAGAAAAATTTCGGTTCTAGGGTCTTACCGAAACTACCTTGGAAGAGTGCACCTCTAGCAACTTGTGTGGCCAAGCTTTTGTGTGAAAGTTATGTGAAATTATGGGTGGTTTAGGGACTAAAGAGGGGTCGGATTTTCTGAAGAGAAAGAGGAGAGAAAGCTGTATTTTTCTTGAGAGATTTTGTGAGCAAATGGGAAAAGTGAGACCTAAGGGTGGTTGCACCTTCTTATAGGAAACTCTAAGCAAATTTGCTTAACTCTAAGCCCTCTTAATTAAGCCTTAATTTAGCTCAATTGGGGGACAAAAATCTGGGCTGCAGCCCTTGAAATTTCAGAGCCATGATGGATGGTGAAAGGGAGCAAGTTTGCATTAAATCGTCATGGTCCTCTTGTCCTTAAAACCCCATTTATTTAATCTAAAAACTCCAACACATCCCTTGATTTAAGGGATCATTTTCAGCTGGTTTTGCAGCTGGTTTTGCAGCTGTTTTCCTAACCAAAGGGGGCATGGTTTGGTTAGGGTAAAGGTCCAACTGAATCGGTTCTGTGCAGTCTAGTTTTCTACTGCGTTTTTCGGCCCTTCCTCGGCAGTGTTCTAATTTTCATCCAAAAATTGGATTTTCTGAATCCGATTTTTGTACTGATGATTTCTAATTGTTTTATACTATCTAACAGCCCATTCTATACCAAATCACTATTCATTTTCTATACTACAGTTGTGTCTACACTGTGTTGTCCTTCCGCACGCAAACCGGGGTGTTCCTAGGCGAAATTTCAGACACAGTCTCTCTTGACTAATTCGGACGTTCTAATTTCAATTTTATCAGTCATATGTCCGTCTGGGGTCATCTGGACCAGTTTTCTAGATCTGTATGGTCGCACCTCAAAAAACATGTCAGGTGCCCGTTTGACTAATTTGGGTGTCCTGAGTCTAGATATATCAGTTTTAAGTCAAACTAAGGCCGTCTTGGCTAGTAACTTGACACTGCATCTTGCACTATTCACTATTCATGATCTACTATTTACTATTCATGGTTCACTGTTCTCTGTTCTAACTGACTAGTCCGAGTATTTTGACTCCGATTTTGTCAGTCTCTGGGTGAGAAGAGGTCATCCGGACCATTTTCTCGATACTGTACCCCTACTAGGGAGATTCTCGTTGTTGTGCTCAGACGTTTGGTTTGAGCATTTCAGTGATCTGCTTACCAGTCTTGTGTCAGGAAATGGTCATCCAGACCAGTTTCATGACACTACGTATCTCATACACTTATACACATAACAGGGTAGACCGGGTTCTTTATCGGTTACCCCTTTTTACTATATGAATAGTAATAAACAGTACTGCACCTATTTAGTCTATTCAACTGGAATTTATGCTACATTTATCAACTTAATTACTCATTTCATAGTAATTAGGTTTCATGCATTACGAGAGTCTTCAAATTGGCTCTCTGCTCAGTACACGGCGTTCTACAAGGGTTCTAACACGGGCGTGTATGGTTTGAGCATGGACGTGTACTAGCCAGGCTTTCTCAACACGATCGTGTCTTGGACCATACTCACTTTACTCGAGTGGTACACGGCTACTTACACAGCCGTGTACCTGACCATATAAAACTACACGGCCATGTTAACTCACACGGCCTCTCTCATAAAACAATCCGATCAGTACACAGTTTCTTACACGACTATGTACCTGACCGTGTTCGATGTATTTGGACTAAAAAATGCATCAAATTATTCTTTAGCTTCTCATTGAATAATTTGTTAAGTTACAGGGATGGGGTGGTCCTTACAGGGTCGAAGCTTCCGTTCCTCCATCACGTCCATTATGCATGCTAAGTATCCAGCATAACCACTCGACATTAGCCTCCTCACTTTCATCGAGTTGATTATTCTCTTCCTCAATTTACATGATGAATTAGTGTATTTAAATCCATCTTCCTAGTCGGGTTGGAACATTATCTTCCACTTCCGGCAATTGATCGTGGCTTGATATTCCCCTAGGAAATCCATTCTTAGTATTACATCATAATCAGCAAGCTCCATCATGATCAATTCTGCATACAACTCCCTATTTGCCACAATTATTGGTACATGAGGCAGCCAATAATTGGACATCAATACCTCTCCTGAGGGTAGAGCTGTTTTAAAGGTCATACCCATGTTATCCTGAGGATATCCTATCTTGTTCACAAATTGGTAGGAAATAAACAAATGTGTAGCACCAAAATCAAATAAAATAGACACCAAATGATTAGCGTCAGAAAACTGACCTGTCTCTACATTGGATGTCCCTGCTTTCGCATCTTCCTTAGTATACACCATTACTCGAGCATCCATTCGGGGCAAACGTTCTGATCTTCCTGTCTCTCTGTGGATGAAGGACCTTCAACCTTTGACTGGATTGCATGTGCTTGGGGATGTTGCTGCTGTGTCTGGAACAAACCCTGTACATTTTGCCTGTTTTCAAGACAATTCCTGGAAAAATGGCCATCCTTTCCACATTGGAAACAGGCGTTTAGGGCAAGTTTGCATCTGCCTACATGTCTTTTACCATAGACTACACAGTCACGAACATTAGGTCTAGTATTGTTGTTCAACCTCCACTACTGGTTCCTATTCCTAGAATTATTCCCCTTCCTCTTACCCTGTGACTGTTGGACAGAAGTGCTTGCTTGCCTAACCTTAGTATTCTGATTCGATTTGCTGCTTTGCTCGACCTGGGATCCAACTTGTACAGCTTTTGCCAATACCTTTTCCTTCTTCCTGGCATCCTAAATCTTTTCCTTTTCCTCCTTATATCTTACCAGGTAATATTTAGTCCTTAAAGCTCTACTTACACAATCGAATACCTTAGCGGGTGGCGTCAATCCACTGTCCACCAATTCTGAGATTTCAGGATGGAACATTCCCAGCATCTTCTGGATTTTCTCCCTCTCAGTGGAGACAGCATATGGGCACAGTCGAGACAACTAGTCAAACTTGCTACAGACTTTGATTATCAACATGTCCCCCTGCTTCAACTCTACAAACTCTCTTTGTTAGGGTCGAAGCAATACGGGATTGTAGTACTTTTGATTGAATTCTTCTAAAAAGTCTAGCCAGGACATTGTGAACACGTTCCTTCTTAATTTGACTGAATCCCACCAAAATCTTGCATCCTTCTTCAGAACAAAGGACGCACACATAATCCTTTCTTGGTCATTCAACTCCATAAATTCCAATATCATATGGAGTGAAGACAGCCACTCCTCTGCTTCCAAGGGGTTCGTGGAACCCTTGAACTCCGGTGGCTTCATTCGTCGGAATCATTCATAAAGTGATTCTTGATTGACTCTAGGTTGGGGTTGGGGTTCTAATATTTCAATCTCAGGTTCAATTGGCGGCACTTCTTATTTAGGTGCAGCCATTTGTGGGTTTTGGTCTTCTTCCTAGCCTTACGTTTGCTCCATCTACTCTATTCTTTATCTTAACTCGGCATTTGCCTTCATCTGAGCCTCCAACATGGCTTCTAGTTCATCTACTCTCTTTGACAGGACTGGACGCCCTCTCATGTTTCTTAAGTTTCACAGATTCACCATCTTTTCTATTTCCTATAATCGCATGAAAATCAATCGTTAGATTTTCACAAACATATTTTTACAATAGAAGTAAATATAGTTTTAATCATCACATAATTTCAACATTTCATCCATTGAACATGTCAAAATATGATTGTCATTTCATTTCATTTCAAAATTTTCAAATATACATCAACTTAAAGGCTTTTCTCAAGATAGCCTTTCGATACTATCATACATACACACATACAGATATATATACATTTATACATCACATATGTTTCTACATCTAATCTCCTAACTTGGGTTAATCTGGAATTGTCAAAAATTCCTCTGGATCCACTTCATCCTCACCCATACCGTTTCTGACCTCAGATGCCATCGATCCTTCAGCGGGACCCGTACCCTCTCGTTGCCTTGATGGACCAGCCTCGTGATCATTTTCCATAGGCTGTGCCCCATACAAACGATCTAGCATGGCATCCTGCAACAGTTGCTCACGTCTCTTGCATACCATGCGCTCCATCATCATCTCTTCCTCTACTTTGGCTACAGTAACTATAAATTCACATAAGGTAGTAGGGTATAAAGGAGTTACCCTCTGTCGTAGATTAATAGTGAGCCCCTTCCAAAATATGTCACAAAAATCCTCGTCAGTGAGATTGGACATAGGACATCTCCTCACAACATTATCCTGAAACCGAACTGCATAAGTGAATATAGTATCACTTAGCACCATCTACTGTCTCTCTGCCTAAAGAAAAAATCTCTAACATCTATATACTTGGGCATATTTAGTGGCGGCGTTACAACCCTACGCTCATGAGGGTCTGAAACCGGTGCTGAACTCTTATGCAGGAACTGCTGCATCATGATTTTGGCGAAACTCAGCCCAATCAAGTGCTAACAGCATCTCCTGATTGCAGTACTCCTAATACAACCGTTTATCCTCACGGAATGTGCCAACTACCATCAACACCCAGCAGTCCTCATTGTTAGGAAATTCCCTAAGCATTAGAGATATTTTGATGTATTTATTTTGAACTGGATAATAAAATTATATATAGAGGTTATTCATTACATTGCTATCTGTTCTCATTTTATTTACATGTTAAAGTAAATGTAAGCAAATATGGCTCACTGACTGCTTGTGTTAAAACTGTTAGAACGTTGCATGCAATGGACTTTTGTATACGAGAAGACAATGTTCTAAAGTTAGCGGTCTAAACTATGGTCTGTAGTCTATGGGGTTAGACCGAGCATCTAACTCATGTTAAGACTATTATGTTGTCTAAAGCCTTGGAGAGGACTGTTTGTCTTGACTGTCTGGAGCTGGACTCCCAAGTAGAGACATAGATATGTTGCTTGGTGGCGACATATTAGACCGGGACTAAAGCGTGATTGATCTATGTAGTCCGCTATGAGTGGATCAATCTGCTTTTGACGTTCATTGTGCAATAACCTTAATCCTGAGTAAATGAACTACTTCATGTATATGACTTGTGTACTTTGATGTTCCAATGGCTAAAGCGTCTCAGAGATAGTAAGCTTATAGACCGGTTCGTTGGGTGCATGACTTGTATACGATGAAGGGTTTGTTTGCAGATATCGGAATCATAGCTCTGAGGAGTTAAAGGTATCCTCTTAAAGGCATTATACTGAATGTGAAAATGGACAAGGCCTTAGGTCGTCTGCTGGGCAGATGACTTCTTATTCACATATGGTGAATAATCATTTTCTTAATTCGGTAGTATAATGGAACTTTAAGATAGCCTGATCAGTAGGATTAAACGGACTTTGACCTAAGGCTGATCATGGATATCATATGAGGGTTTTACATATATGACAAGGTCATTGGATAGTAGCTCGTCACAGGCTTACATAATACGGTATATAATTGGGAGTTCAGTTTCAGGTTTATAGTGGTGTGACTCTGAAACTAGTGATCATATGATTGAGTTGTTCGGTAAAAAATGATGATCATATGGATTTGCGGGAGCCCGATTATATATGTCCAATCAGTCCCTCTACTAGCTCCACATAATTCCTTAACGTTTGGCAAATTGATTTGTGTATGCTATTGGCTGGTTTATTATGCATGGATGGTGATGACATAGGATTAGGATGGTAGACAAGATTCTCTCCGGTTGGATTCAGATTCTGTTTTGGATAATAGAGTACACAATTATTCGAACTCCAAATAAAGTTGTCATGATTTTATTTGAGATTGCATTGGAGTTGTAGAAAATTATCCATGAGAACAAGAATTTGAAACACAACTGTTTTGTGGATTTTGAAATTTGAATTTTGAAATTTGAAATTTGAATTTTGAAATTTGAAATTTGAAATTTGAATTTGAAATTTGAAATTTAAAATTTGAAATTTGAATTTGAAATTTGAATTTGAAATTTGAATTTGAAATTCGAATTTGAAATTTGAAATTTGAAATTTGAAATTTGAAATTTAAAATTTGAATTTGAAATTCGAATTTGAAATTTGAAATTCAAATTTTGAATCACAGTCCAAGTGGGATTCGAATTTGTTATGGAAATTCGCAAGGTTTGAAATTCAAATTTGAGTTGGATTTGGAGAGGATAATCTTGTTAGAATCCTACTTGAATTTTGAATCCAAATCCTAACAAATAGTGGATGAAATTTTGAGGATTATCCTCAATGGAATTTCGGTTTTTGTGGATAAGGTTCAAGGGAAAAATTTAAGTTTCAATCCCAGTTGAATTTGGATTCTCTCCTTCCTGAAAAGTGGCCGAAATTATGGAGAAAATCTCCTAGGAAAATTCGGTTATTTTGGATAAGGATGAGATAAGATTCAAGCTTGAAAATCCTAGTAGAATTTTGATTCTCCCTTATCCTAAATGTGGCTGAATTTTTGGAGGAAAAATCTCCTAGGAAATTTCAGATTTTTTGGTTGAAAAAAGGAGATAAAAGTCTAGTTAAAATCTTGTTTAGATTTGGATTGGATTTATCCCATAATGGCCGAATTTTATTGTTGGGATTCTCCCTTGGAAAATTCAGATTTTATGGTTATAGATAAGGGAGAATATCTTTTCCTAATCCAATTTGAATTCAGAGAATCACCTCATGCAGGTCTATAAATAGAGGTCCTACCGCTCCAGTCCTCTTAGACCACAGACTCTCAGGTGAGCAGGCTTCTTGTTGCACAGCCCACCGTGACAATAAAGTTCTTTAGAGATCTGGGTGGTCGGAAGAAGACTAGCAGTGCTAGCATACCGATCGAGGTTCAGAGTGCCCACACACTCAGCCATTTGGGAATTGGAGAATAGTAGAGAAGGCTAGTTGGTTGAAGCCTCCGGTCATTCTCCTCCTGTAAGATTGGCGTCCTTGAGGTATGAGTTTTAATTGTTGTTGGTTTATTGTATATGGCATCATGAGATATTTAACGATCTAAAAATTTTTATTGTTCCGCTGCGCCATTCTAATACCTTTTTACCGATTTATTTTCCTACACTCATCTATGTCGCACTGGCGCATGATCGTCTCTATGTCACGTAGCCAGTCTCGAGTAGAGATCCCTTGTTGACCTCCCTCAAATGTAGGTGGATGACTGCCTCTAAAAGCATGTGCTGCTCATACTAATACTCTAGCTCCTATATGAGCTCGCTCTCCCGCCACTAGAATATCTACTACTACTGGTAGATTTACAACCGATCGAGGAGGTGGTACTTGTACCGGTACCGGTGCTACTGCCCTCGATGCTGGTGACTCAGGTATCGACGGTCGAGGCGCTACTCGATGAATCATTGACGGTCTGATCACGGGCCTAGTCCACACCCAGAGCGATCCTTTTGGTCGGTATGGGTGGGGTCTCATGTACGGTGGTCTAGTCATCATATGCCCTACAAAATATATATAACCTCATATAAACGAAAAGTTAACTAACTTAAAGAAAACTAACTTACTTGGATTGATGAGTAGGTCGCGTTTCGTGCTAATAGGTATATGGTCAACCGCTCTGATATCAACCTGTAGTGCCCCCAAATCTAACCACTCGTAACTGTCATGAACCGACTTTATTGCCGACCAAGACAACCCGTGACCCGAATCTGGATCGCCATTTAAAATTCTTTTTCTCTCAATACCTACTTTTTAGGGCCCAAAATTTCGCCCATAAATTTTTTTTTCTTTTTAATACATAATTTCCTCAAAAGAAAGTTAAGTATAAAAGCCATGTAAAATATAATACTAACTTTTAGTTGTCTTTTATATGTATAACATAATGTACAACATACAATATATATACTATATTTTTCAAAACACATTCTCTTCAATTCACTAACTTTTAGCTCAGCAGAAGACTGGTAGCAGGACCGAAATCTATAGTGGACTCCCTATCCCATTGACACACCCACATTCTGCTGCCATCTATAGAATCTATTGGACAGGTTTCTTACCTGTAACATGAACAAACTGATGAGCTAATAAGCTCAATAAGTTCAAACATACTTAGTAAGAATCACATAGATTCAAAAATATCAAAATCTAATTTCCTATGAATAGTACTATTCATATATGAATAGTATTATTCACCATGAATAGTGATGTTGACCTCTGACTGTGACGCCCCGTGCCCTCAGCGGCCCGGACCGTCACTGTAAACTCTATTACTTGCTTCTTTAAAACCGATACTTAAACTTGCTGAATTTAATACCATAAATTTAGAGGGATTTTTTTTATATACACGTACGTATTTACTATTCACGTACGCATACTATTAAAATGCGGAATTTGAAAAACATAAGGATTTCAATTATACATACATAATTATATACTTGTTTATCTGATTACTATTCACCAGATACTATTTAAATATACTACTCGTACATATACTGTTTACTGTTCCAAAATACCATTTAACCTTTACTATTCAAAATACTATTTAACTGTCACCATTCAAAATATTATTTACTCATACTGTGCGGAAGAATACTCGCGGTGTATCCATAACCTCATCCTCACATCCACCTCCGCCACCATCATCGTCCCTTGATGTTTACACTATAGGATGCTTACCTACAGCATGAACACACTCCGTGAGCTTTACGCTCAATAAGTACAACATGTTAACCGCAAAACATGTTTAAAACATAGCACATACGTAAAATCATAGGCATGACATATATCACTTAATAAATCACATATCATATAAGCATATCACATATCAGCTCACATATCATGTCATCACATAACATGTCATAACACTGAATATAAAACTTCACATACTTTATGCATGACAGAAGCATCGTGTACTGTATGCACTCTACTGAAAAAGAAAGCATAGCGAACTATAACTAATGCATGATCCGGTTATGTTCATTTATGCTTCAAACTTCTCGTTTCTTTTCTTGTCTATTTAGGGCCCATGTGTCAGTACCGTGTGCGCGCAGACCAACGGTAACGCCCGAGGTCAACTAATGCCGAAGAGCCATCAACTGATGCTCAACTTGTGGCCTGAACTTTCTTTAACTGGAAACCCCTTCTACTGAAGGAGCCGGTACGACACACCTATTTATTTCCATCTTGTTTAATTGTTCTAGCCATACGCTTCTCTAAGCTGTCCCCAATCCTACGCGGTAGGGATCTATGGCTTCTATCTTGTTCTTTCATCAATCTACTCGATTGTGAAGCTATATGCTCTTATGTATGCTGTGCAGCATCGTGTGCAAGATACATACTTAAAATACTGGAAAAGCATCATTTTAAATTCATTTTATCCATGCTGTAGGCGGAGTTGTACTTACCTGTCAGCAGACAGTTTATACTCTCGCCTTCGTCACAATACAGGTACCTCCCTGTAATCATAATGCATTTACATTAACATTCACTCTTAGGTCACCGTGGTCATTAGTGACTAATAAAAATTCTCGTTATGTGGTACCGATCCTTGTCGGTACTAATTGCCCTCTTCTTAAGAATTTAATTTTCTAATCATTGTTAATTAATTTATTTACCCAATAAATTAATTAACATCGCTCTTAGGTCACTCTATCGTTAGGAACTAATAAACTTATCGTTGTGTGGTACTGATGCCTATCGGTACCCGACTGCTCGACTTTGGGAAATTTGATATCTAATTTTTTTAATCGTGCTTGATTAATTTGTCTACTTGACAAATTAATCACTGTCTCTCACTATCCCATTCCGACTTGGTCCTTGACTGGCTAACCAACCAGTCAACTGACTGAATACCTCTCGTATGACCATTTAGCCTGTCGGGTTACCATTACCGATGTAATCGCCCCAAATTTTATACTTCGACCGCACCCGTTCCTCGGGTGGCACTATTCTGATCTAGGGGTCGTTTTCTTACATTTCGAGATTTCTAATTGGGCGGTTCACTAATCCTGTAAACGTCCGTCCTTCTTTCCTGGACCTAGGTCATCGAGGGAGCTCGGGTTTCCATCCCGATCACATTTTCACCCCTCGTTTCCTAAAATACCCCTTTGTGCCGTTTTAGAAATTTTGGCAGCATTTCCGCTTAATTTTTGGGTTTCCGGCGTTTAGGAAACGCCTCAAAACCATCTAACCTATTCTAACCTGCCACGTACTAAACCAGAGGCCTAATTTTTTACGTAAAAGCTCTGCTTTTTACGTAAAAATATTCACATTTTCTCACATTCTCTTTTTCGATATTTCACCCCTTTTTCTTACAATTCCTCAAGTCAGTAAACCATAATTAATACATAATTATTTCCAATATTAAATTGAGGAATAAGTAGATCAACACTACTACCAAAATCGTTCCCGTCGGCGGTCGGACGAACCGTTCGGTCTCGACCGTGCAATCTTTGAATCGTCGTTCTTCACTTTTGAAACTCCAGTTTGCAAATCCGATGCCGCAGATGTGTCCGGAACGTCGAAAATAGGCCAACGGGCCATTCTTCAATTTTCGGTCTCCGGGTCGCCGTTGACCGGCGTTGACCGCCGTTGACCGGCGTTGACCGGCCGTTGACCGGCGTTGACCACGGCGGCGATGGAAGTGGCGACCACCATCTTGAAGAGCTCGACGGGAGGAACCCATTGGTGGTGTCAATTTCACGAATCGAGGCTCCTATCACCGGAAATCGGCTCTCGAAAAGTCGGCGACGGCGGCAGCGTTGGATCTTCATTTTTCCGGCGTTGTTGCCCAAAATTGATTTGGGGCTTTTGATCTACGTGTTGTTCTGAGCATTTTGACACCGACCTTGCAACTCAACTCCGCCGGAATAGCGAGATCCGACGGCGGCGATGGCGACGGCGAACCTGGGGCGGCGCGATTCGGCGGCTGTTGATGTGAAATGAAGCCTGGGTTTTGTTCTACTCTTCACCACGAATCCATTGGGACCGGAATCGTGGCATTTGGACGTCGGACGGCGGAGATACGGCGGTTTGAAAAATTCGGCCACCGGCGGCTTTGGGCGGCGCGTGCGGCGTGCTCCGGCATTGGTTCGGTCGACTCGGCCCACCGTTGGAATCAGCTCGTCGAGAGCTTTCCAATGGTGCCGGCGGTGTCAAAAACGGAGGCCGGATTCGATAGTTGGTCACTTTTCATCTTCGTGTGGTATGGGAGGGAGAAAATGTGATTTGGAAAAATATGAGGGCTATTTTTCTATAATTCCCAAAATTTCCTCCTTTATACTAATTTTTTTGAAAAATTTTAAGATAGGCTATACTGACTAATTTGGGCGTGCTGAACCCAAATATATCAGTTTTATCTTCATCCGAGGTCGTCTCGACCAGTTTCCCGATACTGTATGGTTCCCGGTCAAAAATTACTTTTTGTGCTCAAATGACTAATTTGAGCATTCTGATTCCAAATATATCAGTTTTATATCAAGAAGAGGTCATCTTGATCAATTTCTTGATACTGTGGTTAGGCCTACACTGTGTTGACACTGTGCACGCATAACGAGGCATTTTCGCGTGAAATTTCAAACACAGTCTCTCTTGACTAATTTGGACGTGCTGATTTCAAATTTATCAGTTTTACGTCCATCTGAGGTCTTCTGGACCAGTTTTCGGGATCTGCATGACCCCATCTCGAAAAACGTGTCAGGTGCCCGATTGACTAATTTGGGCGTCCTGAGTCTAAATATATCAGTTTCGGGGCGAGAAAAGGTCGTCTTGACCCTCATCCCGATACTACGTATCCCTTAAACAAAATCTACATTTTATGCTCAATTGACCAGATTGAGCCTGCTGACTATTAATATATCAGTTTTATGCCAGATTAAGGCCGTCTTGGCCACTAACCTGACACTGCGTTTCTCACTACTCACTATTCACTATTCACTAATCACTATTCACTATCTGACTGACTAATCTGAGCGTTCTGACTTTGATTTTGTCAGTCTATGGGCGAGAAGAGGTCATCTAGACCACTTTTCTCGATACTGTACATCTATTAGGGCAATTATCACTGCTGCGCTCAGATGACCAGTCTGAGCGTACTGATGACTAGCTCATCAATTCTGTATCATGAAATGGTCGTCTAGACCGGTTTTTTGATATTGCGTGTCTCAACGCATACTCACATAATAGGGTGGACCGATTTCACTGTCGATTACCCCTTTCATTACATGAATAGTAATTAAACGTTACTATTCCTGTTTAATTCATTCAACTGAAAAGCACACTGTGCTTATTAACTTAATTACATCATTACATAGTAATTAAGTTTCATAATTCATGAGAGTCATTACAGTGGCTCTCGGCTCATTACACAGCCTTCTACACAGACTCTTACACGTGCGTGTGCAACGCAACACGGGCGTGTACATTTCAGACACGAGCATGTACTAGTTGAGACTACTCAACACGGCCATGTCTTTGAAACACATTCATCTATCTGAGCGGTACACAGCCTCTTACACGGTCGTGTACTTGACCATGTTTCTTAAATTTGCTAAAGAACATTAAATTATGTCCATTTTATTCCTTAATGACTTATTACATGGTAAGTAGGTGCCATGAAAATGGCGGTCATTACACTGACCGTGAATAGTAATTGTTACCCTAACCCAGTACTATTCATGTTACTCTAACCGAATCCATTACACTTAGTGCTAGTGTCGGTTATACTCAATTATGCTCTGTTCTGGCTTTTGTCACATTTTTGTCTATTATCTCTATTTATCTTCTGGTTACGAGCTCTTAGTGGCTGTACCGATAATTTATAGCGCGCTAACTGGGAGGGCTTAGGGAGAGACCCTAAAGCTTCTTCCTCACAATCCTCATTGCTCGTGGCGATTATTATATCCCTGAAGGTCCTGTAAACCTTCACCACAATGTTGGAAGGGTGGTATGCCTTAAATGGTTTTATTACCATCTTTCAATTTTAGTACCGACCATGTGACATTACTCGTCACCTCAAGCTCATTAACCTCTATTGCCTGTAGGCCTTACATATTCTCTTTCTCTTATTATATGGGATGTGTTATAATAACTAATCCCTTAATGTCCATAGGACTTAATACCTAGTGTATAATTAGTACATAATAAAATAATACAGTATTTCATGTTGTAAACATGAAAATGCTTGAACTTACCACCACTATGATAATGTCTACTTCCAGAACTCCTTCGTAGTTTTATCTCCAGTTTGAGTCCCTACAGACATAATATTATCTGTTAATACCCATCATTAATTATCACTTTGAATATATTTATTTTGTTATAATTTTTACAACATTTTTCATTTTTCTATATGGTACACGGCCTGAAACACGCCCATATTCAAGCCTGTGTGTCTTTCTGGTTTTACGTCACATGGCCGTGTAATTCACTATCTAGCCGTGTAACAGTACACGGCTTGGTACACGCCCATGTTCAAGCCCGTGTACTCCTCGGGTTGTAAATTTTCTCCTATACACGGCCGTGTATCTTTCTACATCCCTATGGTCTTCAAAATTTTTAGATTTTTAATCTTAAAATCTTCATTATGACTTCTAGAATCTTATTTTAAGTATTTTAGATCCTTAACAATCCTTTTCGAGTCTTTCAGAAATATTTTGGTTGAAATGACCATTTTAACCCTAATGGGTCTCGGGACCGTAACTATTCTGTCCTATCATTTTTCCCGAATCTTCTAAGCCCAAATATCATAAAATAATATTCCCTAGACTTCTGTATCTTTTTACAGTTTTATTGACTATAAAATCTCAGTTATTCATTTTTCGACCCTCGATTACTATTCATCCGATACCTAAGGTCGTTTCTCGTTTTTCTAGCATTTCGGAGCCTCAAATAGGTATTTTACTACTCCTGAAATGCTTTTCATTCCCATTCCTAAGTCTCGTTTCCCGTGGGACTCGGGTTTCCTATTCCAACCTAATTTTCTCCCTCATTTCCTGAAATACCCCTAACGTGATTTTTTTTTTCCCGTTTTAGGCATTTTAATCATTAAGGTCAGTTTACTATTCCTCTTGGGTTGGTTTTCCATTATCAAACCTAACACATCGAGGGGTCCCAGTTTTCTTTCTGAGTCTAATATTTTTTCCCTTTGTTTCTCGAAATGCCCTTATTCCATTTTAAAAATTTCGACAGCATTTCCACTTGTATTTTTAGGTTTTCTGGTGTTAGGTACGCCTCAAAACTTTTGTACCTGCCACGTACTATACCAGAGACCTATTTTATACAAAGTTACCAAACTTTGTATAAAAATGTTCCACATTAACCAATATTGAAAGATCAACACACACATCATCAAATTTTTCCCAATTACAACTTCGGTTTATCATGGTAAACAATATCAAATATTTTTCATCACAACATTCAATTACCACATATCACTTTTGGGTCTTCAAATGTTCATATCAACATCAAAACCTAACAAAATTTTCATTCCAACCCTATCATTAGCCATGGATTTTTCATGCTAATTCACATAGAAAATGCCCTAAGTATTAGAGACATTTTGATGTATTCATTTTGAACTGGATAGTAAAATTATACATAGAGGTTATTCATTACATTGTAATTTGTCCTCGTCTTATTTACATGTTAAAGTAAATGTAAGCAAATTCACATAGGAAATGCCCTAAGTATTAGAGACATTTTGATGTATTCATTTTGAACTGGATAGTAAAATTATACATAGAGGTTATTCATTACATTGCAATTTGTCCTCGTCTTATTTACATGTTAAAGTAAATGTAAGCAAATATGGCTCACTGACTGCTTGTGTTAAAACTGTTGGAACGTTGCATGCAATGGACTTTTGTATGCGAGAAGACAATGTTCTAAAGTTAGCACTCTAAACTATGGTCTGTAGTCTATGGGGTTAGACCGAGCATCTAACTCATGTTAAGACTATTATGTTGTCTAAAGCCTTGGAGGGGACGGTCTGTCTTGACTGTCTGGAGCTGGACTCCCAAGTAGAGACATGGATATGTTGCTCGGTGGTAACATATTAGACCGGGACTAAAGCGTGATTGATCTACGTAGTCCGCTATGAGTGGATCAATCTGCTTTTGACGTTCATTGTGCAATAACCTTAATCCTGAGTAAATGAACTACTTCATGTATATGACTTGTGTACTTTGATGTTCCAATGGCTAAAGCGTCTCAGAGGTAGTAAGCTTATAGACCGGTTCGTTGGGTACATGACTTGTATACGATGAAGGGTTTGTTTGCATATATCGGAATCATAGCTCTGAGGAGTTAAAGGTATCCTATTAAAGGCATTATACTGAATGTGAAAATGGACAAGGCCTTGGGTCGTCTGCTGGGCGGATGGCTTCTTATTCACATATGGTGAATAATCATTTTCTTGATTCGGTAGTATAATGGAACTTTAAGATAGCCTGATCAGTAGCATTAAATGGACTTTGACCTAAGGCTGATCATGGATATCATATGAGGGTTTTGCATATATGACAAGGTCATTGGATGGTAGCTCGTCATAGGCTTACGTACTACGGTATATAATTGGGAGTTCAGTTTCAGGTTTATAGTGGTGTGACTCTGAAATTAGTGATCATATGATTGAGTTGTTCGGTACAGAATGATGATCATATGGAATCACGGGAGCCCGATTATATATGTCCAATCAGTCCCTCTACTAGCTCCACATAATTCCTTAACGTTTGGCAAATTGATTTATGTATGCTATTGGCTAGTTTATTATGCATGGATGGTGATGACACAGGATTAGGATGGTAGACAAGATTCTCTCCGGTTGGATTCAGATTTTGTTTTGGATAATAGAGTACACAATTATTTGAACTCCAAATAAAGTTGCCATGATTTTATTTGAGATTGGATTGGAGTTGTAGAAAATTATCCATGAGAACAAGAATATGAAACACAACCGTTTTGTGGAATTTGAAATTTGAATTTTGAAATTTGAATTTTGAATTTTGAAATTTGAAATTTGAATTTTGAATTTGAAATTTGAATTTGAAATTTGAATTTGAAATTCGAATTTGAAATTTGAATTTGAAATTTAAATTTGAAATTTGAAATTTGAAATTTGAAATTTGAATTTGAAATTTGAAATTCAAATTTTGAATCACAGTCCAAGTAGGATTCGAATTTGTTGTGGAAAATCCACAAGGTTTGAAATTCGAATTTGAGTTGGATTTGGAGAGGATAATCTTGTTAGAATCCTACTTGAATTTTGAATCCAAATCCCAACAATAGTGGGTGAATTTTTTGAGGATAATCCTCAATGGAAAATTCGGTTTTTGTGGATAAGATTCAAGGGAAAATTCAAGTTTCAATCCTAGTTGAATTTGGATTCTCTCCTTCCCTAAAAGTGGCCGAAATTTTGGAGCCTTTATCCAAGGAAAATTCGGTTATTTTTGGATAAGGTTGAGATAAGATTCAAGCTTGAAAATCCTAGTGGAATTTTTGATTCTCCCTTATCCATAATGGCCGAAATCTTTTGGAGGATTTTCTCCTTGTGAATTTCATATTTTTTGGTTGAAAAAGGGAGATAAAATTCTAGTTAAAATCTTGTTAAGATTTGGATTGGATTTATCTTAGGAAAAACCGAATTTATTGTTAGGATTATCCTATGGAAAAATTCGGATTTTTTGGTTAAAGATAAGGGAGAAAATCTTTTCCTAGTCCAATTCGAATTCAGAGAATCACCTCATGCAGGTCTATAAATAGAGGTCCTGCCACTCCAGTTCTCTCAGACCACAGACTCTCAGGTGAGCAGGCTTATTGTTGCACAGCTCATCGTGACAATAAAGTTCTTTAGAGATCTGGGTGGTCGGAAGAAGACTAGCAGTGCTAGCATACCGATCGAGGATCAGAGTGCCCACACACTCAGCCATTCGGGAATTGGAGAATAGTAGAGAAGGCTAGTTGGTTGAAGCCTCCAGTCATTCTCCTCCTGCAAGATTGGCGTCCTTGAGGTATGAGTTTTAATTGTTGTTGGTTTATTGTATATGGCATCATGAGATATTTAACGATCTAAAAATTTTTATTGTTCCGCTGCGCCACTCTGATACGTTTTTACCGATTTATTTTCCTACAATTGGTATCAGAGCCATCTCATGACTATGCCATGCACATAAATTAGACAATTACTTAGTCTTTTTATTTATGTATGGATTTGATATTTAGAGAGTGGCATTCTAGGGTTCCTTTATGCTGTTATCATGTATTATGTATAAAGTATGTGGTTATTTTAATTTTTGAATTATTATAAGCATGCTTGTTTATACCGGTTATGGTTCCTTAGAATTTAGAAAAATTGTATCTAGGAATTTTTATGTAACCATGGGAGCAGTTTATTAACACTGTAATTTTCCCATGGATTTTAATTTTTATCTCTTAGATTTTTTATGGTTAGAATTTTTGTACACCGGAAACGGTTTAGGAATTTTTTATGTAATTATTCTTGGAGGAGATTGAAGATTGAAGACCGTAATTTATTTTTCCCAAAAGTTAAATTTAATTTAAAGATTGAAATTTTGATTGTGTGGAAATTTTCAATTTAATTGGGATTCAAATTAATTTTTGGAGATCCTAATAGGTAAATTGGAATATGACACGAAAATCGAGACACGACCCCTCGGAATAGGCCGACGGGCCTTGGTGGGGCTACAGCCCCTGCCCTCGGGCAGGATGGGGCTGCGGCAGCCCCTATGCAGGCAAACATCACCCACGGCCGCAGGCTTGGCCTGCAGCCGAGGGTGGCGTAGCCTGCCCAAGGCCGGCCGCAGCCTGGGCATGCAGCCACTGGCTGCAGGCGCTGCCTGCAGCCTGGGCGTGCAGCCTGGCGCTGCAGGCTTGGCCTACAGCCCGGCAGGCTGCACAAGGGGCAACCGTGGGCTGCCAGCCCCTCCGGGGTTGGTGGCTGCCCACGGCGGCTGCCGCCTTCACGGGCGGCGGTGCGGCGGTCCAAAAATTTGAAAATTTTGATTTTTAAATTTGAGATTTAATTTTAAATCATGTTTAAAAATATGTAATTGAAAATTTGAAATTTTTGAAATTACATATTATTACACATGATGATTAAAATTGTTTAAAATTTGAATTAGAAATTTAAATTTGAAATTCGAATTTGGAGTTTGAATTTGAAATTTAAATTTTTGGAAATTTAAATTTTAAATAATTCTTGGGATGAGAAATAAATGGAGAGGCTACATAAAGATGGATACAAGAAGACGGAACAAAATTCAAGACCCAAAGAATGCTTTGGATGGAATTTTGTAATCTTTATTTTCTTTGTTCTAGGATGGAACCATGGCTTGGTTATTCTGTCAATTATTTTTCTGTGATATGTCATGGATGTATAAATATGTATTGATGGATGTTTTGTATGCATATTTGATAACATGTCATATAGGATAGGTGAGTGCCGCTCATACTATATTGATCATACATAATTTGACAAAGCTTGCATGTTTTTCAAAATATTGAGTGGGAGAGGGTTTCAAACAAAACCCACAGTCTCCATTGTTGATCCATATGTGAAAGCATGGTAACGCCTCGCGTCAGTTCTGACCTGACCACACCCCTCGGTAGGTGTTTACCGCCGCCGGTATACTAGATTGGATCTCCTATGTGGAAAACGTGTTCGGGGCGATCCTATTCATGACCACCCCTCGGTGGCTTGGTAGGACGTGGATCGGGCTACGTAAACAATGGTTATACACTCAAGACTCGTTTAGTTATTAACCTTCCCTAGAAGCTCTGTTAACTAAACTGGTGGCCAAATAAGCGGTTATTAATATATGTCTTAACCTTGGAGGATTTAAGGTTACATATATTAATTGGACGGGGTCCATGTTCCGGCTATTTGTTCTCATGATCACCCCTCGGTGGCTTGGGGCAATAGGTGCTGAGAATTACCGTTGCAATGCTACATGTTTTTTCAAGTTTCATGTAGGAACATACTTGTATGTTTTTATTTGCTAAATTATCTGTATATTTGCTTGGGCTTTGTAATGATGTCTAGTATAATTTTATTTCAGTTCAAAACGTCACCGACACCCCTCATTTCAATACTTACTGAAAATAAGTTGAATGTCGACAATTATAAAGATTGGAAAAGAAATCTATTAATAGTTCTCAGCTGTGAGAGACACAAGTTCGTACTGGACGAACCATGCCCACCTGGGCCCAAACCTGACACACCACTTGAGGAGGTCCCGGTTGCCTATAATCGTTGGAGAGAATCCAATGAAATAGCTCGATGCTACATCCTTGCTAGCATGCCGAGTGCTTTACAAAAGCAGCATGAGACTTATCAAGTTGCTGGGGAGATCATAGATAATCTGGAGGACATGTTCGGAGGCCAAGAAAAATTGGCTCGACAGTCCGCTATCACCAGCATTATGAACTCCAAGCAAAAGGCGGGTACTCCGGTGAAGGACCATATGATCACTCTAATGGGATTCTTCGCTGAGGCTGTCGAGAATGGTGCTGAGTTGGACTATAACACCCAGATCGAGATGGTGTTCAAGACTCTGTCTAAAGATTTTGTGGGGTTTAAGGCCGCATACAATCTGGCGACAAAGGAGTTAGGACTTACCGAGCTCATGAAGCAACTACAGGCTTATGAGCGGATGATCAGGGATGAGGATACGGTCCGACCTAAAGGAGAGGCCAATTTGGCGGAATCTTCCAATCCTTCACGGAAGAGGAAGAGGCCAAATAAGAAGCAAGTGGCTTCCAGTTCTTCTAATCCTCCTGTCTCGGACGGGAAGAAGAAGAAGAAGAACAAGAAGCCAAAGGACCCTAAAAATTCCAAATGCTTCCACTGTGGGAAGGTAGGTCACTTCAAGAAGGCTTGCCGGGAATTCCTAGCCTCCAAGGGCAAGGAAGGTAAGGAACTTCATTACTTAGAAGCGTGTTTGGTGGAAGAATCGAAAGACACATGGGTCATTGATTCGGGCACCACTAATCATGTTTGTGTTTCTATACAGGGGTTCGTGGAAACGAGAAGTCTACATGATAGGAGCCTCTCGTTGCGGACTGGAGATGGTAGCTTTGTGGTGGCTGAGGCAGTGGGAGACGTTCATCTTTATTTTGATCAATTTAGGTTTATTTTATTGAAAGACTGTTTTTATGTTCCTAATTTTGGGAGGAACCTTATATCGGTAGCTTATTTAATAAAGGATTCTTATTCAGTTTCTTTTAGTAAAAAAGTTGATATTCGAAGAAATAAGTCTTTTATCTGTTCTGGATGGATGGATGGAAACCTATATTTGATCAGACCAAAGATGTACTCACTGCTTGACACTGAATTAATTGATAACTCTAAAAGGTTGAAAGTTTCTCACTCTAACAAGGCGTATCTTTGGCATTTAAAACTTGGTCATATTAATCAGGATATGATTCAAAGATTGGTGAAAGACGGTCCTCTGGAATCTCTGGAGGAGGTACGACTTCCCCAATGTGAGTCTTGTCTAGAGGGTAAGATGACTAAGAGGTCTTTTGGAGCTAAGGGTACAAGGGCACAGGAGCTCTTAGAAATTGTGCACACTGACGTATGTGGCCCCATGAATGTCACAGCACGAGGAGGGTTCGAGTACCATGTCTCTTTCATAGATGATTACTCGAGGTATGGATATGTGTATCTGATGCACCGCAAGAGCGAAACCTTTGATAAATTCAAAGAGTATCGTGCGGAAGTGGAAAAGCAATTGGATAAATCCATAAAGACACTTCGATCTGATCGAGGTGGCGAATACCTCTCCGATGAATTTCTAGGACATCTTGTAGAGAATGGGATATTATCCCAATTGACTGCACCTGGTACTCCACAACAGAATGGTGTAGCCGAAAGGAGAAACAGGACCTTATTGGATACGGTACGGTCCATGATGAGTTACTCAACGCTGCCATTATCATTTTGGGGACATGCTTTACAAACGGCGTGCTATATTCTGAACCAGGTTCCGAGCAAATCAATTCCTAGAACTCCGTATGAATTGTGGCGTGGCAGGAAGCCCTCCCTTGGACATATGAGAATATGGGGCTGCCCGGCACATGTACTGGATGGGGATGCGAAGAAGTTGGAACCAAGATCAGAATTGTGCATGTTTGTAGGCTATCCAAAGGGAACTAAAGGAGGTCTGTTCTATAACCCGAAGGAACAAAAGGTCATTGTCTCAACCCATGCGACATTCTTGGAGGAAAGTCACATGAATGACTTTAAGCCTCGAAGCAAAGTGGTGCTAGAGGAGTTATCGGGTGAAAGAACTGCTCCACAGATTTCGGTCTTGGACGCAAGTCCGAGTTCCAGTGAAAGACCTGCAGACGATCAACAATTTAGGGTGCCTCGTCGTAGTGGGAGGGTTTCTAAGAAACCTAATTTCTTCATGTATGATGCTGAGGTATACCAGACCGAGGCTCATGAGCATGAGGAAGATCCGGTCACATATGATGAAGCTATAAAGGATGTTGATTCTAGATCTTGGAAACAGGCTATGAACAATGAGATGGATTCTATGAAATCCAACTCTGTTTGGGAACTTGTAGATTTGCCGGATGGGATAAAACCCATTGGATGCAAATGGGTCTACAAAAGAAAGAAGGATGCGGAAGGGAGAGTGGAAACTTTCAAAGCTAGACTGGTTGCAAAGGGATACACGCAAAAGGCTGGAATCGATTACGAGGAAACCTTTTCGCCTGTTGCTATGCTGAAGTCTATCCGTATTCTTCTGTCCATTGCTGTAGCTCTCGATTATGAGATCTGGCAAATGGATGCCAAGACGGCATTCTTGAATGGCCATCTTGAAGAGTGTATCTATATGATACAGCCCGAAGGGTTCGTAGCAAAAGGCCAAGAGAGGAAAGTCTGCAAGTTGCTTAGATCCATTTATGGATTAAAGCAGGCATCCCGCTCATGGAACCAGAGGTTTGATCAAGCGATTAAGACATTTGGTTTTGAGCAGAACGTTGATGAATCTTGTGTTTATAAACGTATTAAGGATGGAAAAGTGGTCTTTCTGATACTCTATGTCGATGATATACTACTCATTGGGAATGATGTAGGGAACTTATCATCGGTCAAGCTTTGGTTACACCAACAGTTTGACATGAAGGACTTGGGAGAAGCTAATTATGTTCTAGGCATTCGTCTTTTAGAGATCGAAAGAACAAAATGATAGCATTATCCCAAGCTTCATACATAGATAAAATAATTGACAAATATGCAATGCTAGAGGCAAAGAAAGGCTCACAACCTTCTATTGCCGGTCTAACTCTTTCATTGGATGACTGTCCCAAGACATCGGAAGAAAGAGAGCGTATGAGTAAGGTCCCTTATGCATCCGCTGTGGGTAGCCTTATATACGCTATGCTTTGCACTCGCCCGGACATATGTTTTGTAGTAGGTATGGTGAGTCGATATCAAGCGAATCCTGGAACCAAGCACTGGCAAGCAGTAAAGCATATACTCAAGTATCTTAAGAGAACGAGGGATTATATGCTAGTGTATTCTGGAGGGGACCTAACACCTGTAGGATACACGGACTCAGACTTCCAGACTTGTAAGGATTCGAGGAAATCGACATCTGGATCAGTGTTTTTACTTGGAGGAGGCGCCATTGTGTGGAGGAGCGTGAAGCAGGGCTGCACAGCTGACTCTACTATGGAGGCTGAGTATGTGGCTACGGCTGAGGCATCTAAAGAAGCGATTTGGCTCCGCAAGTTCTTTAGAGACCTTGAGGTCATTCCGGGTGTTGACAAGCCTATCACACTTTACTGTGATAATACAGGGGCTATTGCCAATACAAGGGAATCTCGGCACCACAAGAGGACCAAGCACATAGATTGGAGGTATCACATTATTAGAGGGCATGTGGAGACAGGATAAGTGGATGTATGTAAGATCGTGTCCGAGGACAACATTGCCGATCCCTTTACTAAGACTTTGGTAGCTAGAAGCTTTGAAAGGCATTTAGAGGCGATGGGGATGCATAACATGGCACATCTACTGGCTTAGGGCAAGTGGGAGATTGTTAGGAAATGCCCTAAGTATTAGAGACATTTTGATGTATTCATTTTGAACTGGATAATAAAATTATACATAGAGGTTATTCATTACATTGCAATTTGTCCTCGTCTTATTTACATGTTAAAGTAAATGTAAGCAAATATGGCTCACTGACTGCTTGTGTTAAAACTGTTGGAACGTTGCATGCAATGGACTTTTGTATGCGAGAAGACAATGTTCTAAAGTTAGCAGTCTAAACTATGGTCTGTAGTCTATGGGGTTAGACCGAGCATCTAACTCATGTTAAGACTATTATGTTGTCTAAAGCCTTGGAGGGGACGGTCTGTCTTGACTGTCTGGAGCTGGACTCCCAAGTAGAGACATGGATATGTTGCTCGGTGGTGACATATTAGACCGGGACTAAAGCATGATTGATCTACGTAGTCCGCTATGAGTGGATCAATCTGCTTTTGACGTTCATTGTGCAATAACCTTAATCCTGAGTAAATGAACTACTTCATGTATATGACTTGTGTACTTTGATGTTCCAATGGCTAAAGCGTCTCAGAGGTAGTAAGCTTATAGACCGGTTCGTTGGGTACATGACTTGTATATGATGAAGGGTTTGTTTGCATATATCGGAATCATAGCTCTGAGGAGTTAAAGGTATCCTCTTAAAGGTAGCTCGTCACAGGCTTACGTAATACGGTATATAATTGGGAGTTCAGTTTCAGGTTTATAGTGGTGTGACTCTGAAATTAGTGATCATATGATTGAGTTGTTTGGTACAGAATGATGATCATATGGAATCACGGGAGCTCGATTATATATGTCCAATCAGTCCCTCTACTAGCTCCACATAATTCCTTAACGTTTGGCAAATTGATTTGTGTATGCTATTGGCTAGTTTATTATGCATGGATGGTGATGACACAGGATTAGGATGGTAGACAAGATTCTCTCCGGTTGGATTCAGATTTTGTTTTGGATAATAGAGTACACAATTATTCGAACTCCAAATAAAGTTGTCATGATTTTATTTGAGATTGGATTGGAGTTGTAGAAAATTATCCATGAGAACAAGAATATGAAACACTACCGTTTTGTGGAATTTGAAATTTGAATTTTGAAATTTGAAATTTGAATTTTGAATTTGAAATTTGAATTTGAAATTTGAATTTGAAATTTGAATTTGAAATTCGAATTTGAAATTTGAATTTGAAATTTAAATTTGAAATTTGAAATTTGAAATTTGAAATTTGAATTTGAAATTTGAATTTGAAATTTGAAATTCAAATTTTGAATCACAGTCCAAGTAGGATTCGAATTTGTTGTGGAAAATCCACAAGGTTTGAAATTCGAATTTGAGTTGGATTTGGAGAGGATAATCTTGTTAGAATCCTACTTGAATTTTGAATCCAAATCCCAACAAAAGTGGGTGAATTTTTTGAGGATAATCCTCAATGGAAAATTCGGTTTTTATGGTTAAGATTCAAGGGAAAATTCAAGTTTCAATCCTAGTTGAATTTGGATTCTCTCCTTCCCTAAAAGTGGCCGAAATTTTGGAGCCTTTATCCAAGGAAAATTCGGTTATTTTTGGATAAGGTTGAGATAAGATTCAAGCTTGAAAATCCTAGTGGAATTTTTGATTCTCCCTTATCCATAATGGCCGAAATCTTTTGGAGGATTTTCTCCTTGTGAATTTCGGATTTTTTGGTTGAAAAAGGGAGATAAAATTCTAGTTAAAATCTTGTTAAGATTTGGATTGGATTTATCTTAGGAAAAACCGAATTTATTGTTAGGATTATCCTATGGAAAAATTCAGATTTTTTGGTTAAAGATAAGGGAGAAAATCTTTTCCTAGTCCAATTCGAATTCAGAGAATCACCTCATACAGGTCTATAAATAGAGGTCCTGCCACTCCAGTTCTCTCAGACCACAGACTCTCAGGTGAGCAGGCTTATTGTTGCACAGCTCATCGTGACAATAAAGTTCTTTAGAGATCTGGGTGGTCGGAAGAAGACTAGCAGTGCTAGCATACCGATCAAGGTTCAGAGTGCCCACACACTCAGCCATTCGGGAATTGGAGAATAGTAGAGAAGGCTAGTTGGTTGAAGCCTCCGGTCATTCTCCTCCTGCAAGATTGGTGTCCTTGAGGTATGAGTTTTAATTGTTGTTGGTTTATTATATATGGCATCATGAGATATTTAACGATCTAAAAATTTTTATTGTTCCGCTGCGCCACTCTGATACGTTTTTACCGATTTATTTTCCTACACTGACTTCGTCAAGGATACCATAGCAGAAGTGAAGATCATAAGAGAAAGGCTGGAGACGGTACACAGTCACCAGAAGAGCTACGCTGATAAATGCTGCAGACCCCTCGAGTTTCAAGAAGGAGACTCCATTTTTCTTAAAGTGGCACCCATGAAAGGGGTGATGCACTTTGGGAAGAAAGGGAAGCTGAGTCCTAGGTATATAGGACCCATCAAGATTATCGAGAAAGTTGGTAAGGTGGCTTATAGGTTAGCCCTTCCTCCCGAATTGGATTCGGTGCATAACATTTTTCATGTCTCAATGTTGAAGAAGTACGTGCTGGACAGTTCCTACATCTTAAGCTAAGAACCAATAGAAGTCCATGTAGATCTAACATATGAAGAGAAACCCGTGCAGATTTTGGCCAGGGAAAATAAAGTTCTCAAGAATAAAGTGATTCTGCTAGTAAAAGTGTTGTGGTGGAACCACAATATAGAAGAAGCGACATGGGAACAAGAAAAGGATATGAAAAAAGACTTCCCAGATTTATTCTAATTTTTTAGGACAAAAATTTTTGTAAGAGGGGTAGATTGTAAGGACCGCCCCCCTCATGTACTTTAATTTCCATATAATGAGAAATTGAGGAATAATTTGATGCCTTTGAATGCAAATTTGAGTATCATAGTCAGGTACGTAGCCCATGTAGAAGGCTATGTAACGAGCAAAGAGTCAGTATACAGACTTTCAAAAATGTATGAAACTTAATTGCTATGTAATGAGTAATTAAGTTGGAAAATATAGTATATTTTCCAGTTAAATGGATTAAACAGATACGGTACTATTTAAGTACTATTTATGTAGTGAAAGGGGTGACCGACAGTGAAGCCGGTCTACCCTATTATGTGTATGAATGTATAAGACACGCAGTGTCAGGAAACTGGTCCGGACGACCAGTTCTTGACACAAGACTAGTGAACAGATCACCAGAACACTCAGACCGAACAACTGAGCACAATAGTGAAAGATAAACCCTAGTAAGGGTACGACATTGAGAAAATGGTCTGGATGACCTCTTCTCACTTAGAGATTGACAAAATCAGAGTCATAGCACTCAGACTAGTCAGTTAAGTAAAAGACAGAGAATAGTGAATAGTGAAAAACGTAATGTTAGTTTAATGGCTAAGACGGCCCTAATCTGGCCTAAAACTGATATATTAATAATCAGTAGGCTCAATCTGGTCAATTGAGCACAAAACAAGAATTTTAGTTTGGGAGATACGCAGTATCAGGATGAGGGTCAAGACGACCTTTACTCGCCTCGAAACTGATATATTTAGACTCCAGACGCCCAAATTAGTCAATCAGGCACCTGACATGTTTTTCAAGGTGAGGTCACATAGATCCCAAAAACTGGTCCAGACGACCTCTGATGGATATAAAACTAATAAAAATGGAATTAGTACATCCAAATTAGTCAAGAGAGACTCTGTTTGAAATTTCACCTGGGAATGCCTCGGTTTGCGTGTGAAAGGACAACACAAGTATAGACACAACCACAGTATAGGAAATAAATAATAAAATAGGCTAATAATGGGCTCTTAGATAGTATAAAACAACTAGAAATTGACAGTACAAAAATCAGATTCAGAAATCCAATTTTCAGGTGAAAATTGGAATACTGCCGAGAAAGGACCGAACACCACAGTAGAAAATTAGACTGTGAGAGAAGCCAACATAGATAAAATTTTGGCCACAAAATTCATGCCCCTTAGCTATAAAAGCAGCTAAAAATGGCTGCTACATAGCCCAAAAGTGAGATTAAAATAATTTACTAGCTATGACAACTTTTGATTAAAAATATCCAAGGGTTTTAAAGCATGTGGTCAAAGAAATTTTTTTTATTCTCCCTCCATAAATGGCAGCAACCCTTGGTTTTGTGGACTGAAAAAGGGCAGAATTTTGTCCCTTGATTAGGCCAAAATAGTGGACAATTAGTTAGGTTTAAGCTTAAGTAAGTCTGTTTAAGTTTGCCTATAAAAGGCACATATGACACAAGGGTTAGCTTTCTTCATTTGGCACCCTAAAACACAACCCTTTTTCTCCCTTTCTTTCTTGCTACAGCTGACCCCTCTAAGTCACCAAAACCCTTCATTTTCAAGCCATAAATCATACTAAAAACTTACCAAAAATCTAGCCCCTCCAAGTTTGTGTAGATGACCTCAAATCTGAGACATCCTAAGTCCATTCAAGGGTAAGGTTTCTAATCAATCTTTGTGGTTTTAGTTATTGTTTTGGTTTGATCTTAAGAGAAATTATTTTAGTGTTTTGCTAGCACAAAACCAACCCCTATCCTCTTGATTCCACATGGCCATTTTGGTTCCTCAAGCTCATAGTTTGGATTTGTGTTTGGTTCATAACACAAGAGGCAAAAACCAAACCCTTCTAGTGACTAGTTATTTTTAAGTTTGATCAAGGCCATTTATGTATATTTGTTTATGCAAATGGTTTGTAATAAATTTATTTTGAGCCCTTAGCTTTTCATTTTTAAGTTTATGTGGTTATGGTTATGTTTACATTATTTTTACGAATGGTTGTGTGCAAATGAGAGCATGAAAATTTTTAGTGATTTGACACAATCTATTCTTAAGGAAAGGCCATGGATTTTGGCTATTTTGACCCCCTTAGGTTCCGAATTTGGGATTTGGTAAAACATAGTGTTGTAAAAAAATTTCGTTACGGTTGTTTTTGCGTCAAATATTCTTTGGCCAAAAACGACACTACGATAGGTTTTTCGAGTGTTTTTCACTCGATGTCCAAAACTAGGAACAAAATCTGAGCCCAGACACAGGTACGGGTTTTGCTAAAAATGAACCCCTTAGATTCCAAACAGACTTTAGGCTTAACACAAAAGTTGTAGAACATATCAAAACCTTTAAGACAATCTAGGCGTGTTTTAAAAATTTGGCCGTTTCAGGCCTCAAACAGAGCCGTTTTCAAAGTGACATAAAACTAGAAATTTTTGCAAAACTAGGCATTCTAGCCACGGGTTTAGTAAGATTAGGGCTGGTTAGAGTTAGATTTGAGCTCCAAGGCAAACATGAGAACTGTTCATCTCAATTAAGTTTTCAAATTTGCAAACAAAATTTTCATGTTCACCAAATTTGCAAACAAAGTCATTTCAATTAAGTTTCAAAACAGTTTTCAAAAATGGTTCAAAAACCACCTTTAAATACAACACTAAAAATTTGTTTTAGCACTTTAAAATATAAATATGGTTTTCACAAAAATGTCCCTACCTTCCAACGGGGTGATAAAGGACGATTTCAAAACACATAAATTTTCCAAGGATTTTATGAGTTAACCAAAACCGTTTTTCTAAATAACCAAAATCAGTGTGTGTAGCCCGGTAGGCTACCACACCAAACAAGCCTTAGTAGCCCGGTGGGGTACCATACCCGAACAAGCAAAGTAACCTAGTCGATTACTACACCAAGTTTATGCATAGTAACCTGGTAGGCTGCTTAGTTAATAACACGCGAGGTAACCGATCAGTTGACTGGTCGGCAACCAGTCAAGGACTGTGTTCTGAATAACACTGTGAGGAATGATGATTAATCTATCAAGAAGACCATTAATCAAACAATGATAGAAGTAGATTCCAAATCCCCAAAGTAGGCTAATAAGATACCGATGGGCCTCGGTATCACATAGAAAAACAAGTAATAGTCACTAACAGTATTAGTGACTCCTTGATGATGCTGATAAGATACGTTATTGATGACAGGTAGTTACCTGTAATTTGGTAAAGGCATAAGTACGCAACTGCTTGCAATTTAGGTAAGTACAACTCTGCCTACGGCATAAATAAAATGAATTTTAAACGATGTTTTTACAAGTATGTTAAGTATGTATGCCATGTACACGTTGTTGCACAGCATGTATAAGAGCATGTAATTTCACAATCAAGTAGATTGATGAAAGAACAAGTTAGATGCCATACGTCTCTACTGCATAGGATTTGGGATAGCTTAGAGAAGCATACAGCTAGAACAAATATATAAGACATAATTCAATAGGCATGTCGTACCTGCCTTTTCAGTTGAAGAGGTTTTTAAGTTAAAGTAAATTAAAGCAGAAAGTTGAGCATCCGTTGATGGCTCTCCAGCATTTTAGTGACCTCGGACCTTACCGTTGGTCTGCGCGCACACGGTACTGACACATAGCCCATAAATGGACAAGAGAAAGAAAAGAGAGTATTGAAGCATAAATGAACATAACCGGATCATGCATACGCATTAGTTCACTATGCTTCTAGTTACAGTAAGATGCATTCTGTACACGATGGTATCTGCTATGCATATAGTAAGTAAAGTTTTATATTCAATGTCATGTTATGTGATGATGTGGTATGTGATATTTTAAGTGCCATATGACATGCTCATATGATTTTCAAGTATGTACTACGTTTTAAACATGTTTTGCAGTAAACATGTTGCACTTACTTAGCGTAAAGCTCACAGAGTGTGTTCATACTATAGGTATGCGTCTAATGGCGTAAACCCTAATGAGCGATGATGGCGGCGAAGGTGGGTGTGAGGGTGCGGTTACAGATACCACCACAAGTATTGTCTTCTATATAGTTTTTGAGTAACAGTATGTTTTAGAACAGTACACAGTATAATAGTAACTGTTAAATGGTATTTTTAAATAGCAGCCGTTATACAGTATTTATGAATAGTAATCATTAAATAGTATTTTTAAATAGTAACTGTTATACAGTATTTTTTAATAGTAACTGTTATACAGTATTTATAAATAGTAATCGTTAAATAGTAATTTTGAATAATAACCGTTAAGCAGTATTTTTAGGAATAGTAAATAGTTAAAGTATATGCACGTGAATAGTGAATACATACGACGTATAAAAAAAAATCCCCTAAAATTATAGCATCAATTGCAAGAACGGATAAGTATCATTTAAAGAAGTAGTTTTTAAGTGACGGTTCGGGCTACTAAGGGCTCAGGACGTCACAAGATTACCTTTGGAAAACCAAGAATGGGGAAAAGATGAAAAATTAAGATTTTGATTTTTAGCCAAACGACAGTAAAATAAGACAAACTGATCGCGCGAAAGGCCCCAGAAACTTGCCTACGTGATTTCGGTGAAATTTCATTTGGTTTGACTTTTGGTCAAGCTTTGACTGAAATATAATAGATGTGATGTCACCAATGATATCATATAGGTGATGGCATAAATAGAAAAGAAAATCGAGTGGAAAGTAATAGGATGATCCAAGGGTGTGGAATTAAAGAGGCTTTAATCTAAAGGTTAGAATGGTGACAAAATTACACCAAAATTTTGAAGAAATTTGTGGGAAATATGGGCAAGTTAAGGTTGGTTCTTTTGGCTGATAAAATGCATGATTTTTGTGTTGGAAAAATAGTAAAAACAGCAGCCATAATTAGTCTTCTTGCTGCCCTCCATTGCCGTGAGCTTCCACACCACACAAGCTTGAGTTTTTTCAAGTTTTTCACACCAAAACTTGTTCAAAACTTATCCCAAGCACCAATGGATCTTCTTGGTAAGGTAAGCTTCCATTTTCAAGCACTTTCTTGAGTTTTATTGAAGAAAAATCATGGGCTTGCTTGGGAGATTTGATGGTGAATTTTAAGCTTCCATCTTGTTGAATTATGCTTTAAAGCTTAGGTTAGTAAGTGATTGAAGCAAAGGATTAATTAGAGGTGTGAAAAACAAAATTTTATGCATGTTTTCAAGAGAAAATCCATGGGTTTCATGAGGGAGTTAAGTTGAAATTTTCAACTTTAAACTTTGTTGATTTTGATTCAAAAACAAGAACTAGTATGTGATTGAGTTAGAAAATGGAATAAAATAAGAAAACACAATTTCTGGTGTTTTTGAATCAAGAAAATCAGTGTGGGAATTGGGAAAATTTTCAAGTTTGATTTGGTTAGTCGTTAATTTGAATATGTGTTTTGGTATGTGAGATGAATGAATCAAAGTTTGAGAAAATCTTAGCTTAGGTTTTTTAAGAAAATCATGAGTGATTGGAAGGTTGAAAACCAAATTTTGGCTTCGTTTTTCCAAGAGAAAAACTGTGGCCTACATTGAGATTGATTAAGTTTTTATAAAGAAAAGTTTGTAAGTGAATGTGTATATAAGAACCAAGGGTTAAGAATGAAAAGAAAGATGAAAATAGCAATAGAAACAATTAGATTTTTATGAGAATTTTTACGTAAAAAGTTTAGACTTTTACGTAAAAATTAGGCCTCTGATTTAGTACATGACAGGTTAGTTTTGGTTAGATGGTTTTGAGGCATTTCCTAAACACCGAAAACCTAAAAATCAAGCCAAAATTCTGTCAAAATTTTTAGAACGGCACTAAGGGTATTTTGGAAAATGAGGGATAAAAAGGTGCTCAGAAATGGAAACTGAGACTCCTCAATAAGTTTGGCTCAAAAAGAAGGAAGAATGTGTTAAGGATTAGCAAACTGTCCCTTCTAAACTTTTAAACAATGAAAAAGGAAGAAAAACGACCTTAGGGGCATTTTGGGAAACGAGGGGTAAATTTAGGGTTAGGGTGAAAACCCGAGCCTTTTCGGTGACTTAGGTTTATGAAAAGACAACAGACGTTTTCAAGATTAGTGAAACGTCCATTTGGATCCCCGAAACACAAGAAAAAAGAGAAACGACCCGAGGGGTCAGAATAGTACCACCTGAGGGTTGGGTGTAAAATAATATATAGAAATTACAGTGATTAATACTGTAAAAATTTATTAAGGCCTAAGAAAGATGAATTTATGATTTTTTGGTTTAGAAAATCCCATTAAAATGTTAAAGTAAAGATTTTACAGCCCAAAGGCCCGTCAGAGGTAAAATGGTCATTTTGATTAAAAATTTCAAAAAGGTCCAAAAAGGGTCGTTAAGCCTTTAAGTTCATCGTTTTATGATTTTTGGGCTTAGAAAACCCAGTCTAAGCATTAAAATGACTATTCACGGTCAAAGTTACTATTCATGATCCTTTTGATCAAACTTTTCGAAATACTTAGAAAGGATCGTTAGAGTTTTAGAATAGCTTAAATAGAATTCTTAAGGCCAGAATCAAGTTTTAAGACGAAGAAAAGTAAGAAAACCCCATTAAGGGCAAAACAGTAATTTTTGCCAAAGATATGGGAAACAGTCAAAATGAACCGTTAGAGTTTCAAACATGGTTCAAAGACTCTAATGAGGATTTTAAAGGCCAAAAGTAAAGTTTAAGTAAGAAAAATCCTGCTAGAGGTAAAATGATAATTTTGTCAAAAGTTCGGGATACAATGGTTATTTTTCCAAAAGTTAGCGGCAAAAGTGACAAATGAGTTTAATTAAGATTTTTAAGGCCAAGTTAAAAATTTTAAAAGAAGGAAAGTACTTAAATGAAAGTATGACTATTAGTTAAAGTTACTATTCATGTCAAAGTTACTATTCATCATCATTTTGGTAAAAGTTGACGGAAAGGCTAGAAATAGGATTTTAGACCCCTAAGTTTATGATTAAGAAATTAAACGTAGAATGATTATGTTTTAATAAGTTTTATGTATAAAATAAAGATTTTAAAATAACCGTAATTATTTCGGTTATAAAGATCCGACCTAGAGGCAACAAAGGAGTGTCTAGGGATCCAGAAGCGAAGAAAGAGATACGAGCAAAAGTATAGGTAAGTACAAACATTTAATTGTCTACTCATAAACTGACTTGCCATAGAACTTTGTTTTATATATATAAGTTTGTCTACTCACAAACTGACTTGCCATAGAACTTTGTTTTATATATATAAGTTATACTTTTGTAACATGATAAATAAACATGTTCACGAAGTCAGAAAAGCATGAAAAGCTAAAGAAAAGAAAGATAAAGATAAGTAAGATAATAAGATTGAAAATTTAAGGTTAACATACCAACCTCCCCAGAAGTGAGGTTCAAGAATAAGAATAGCCTCCACCTTAGAAGTGTGGTGCTACCGCAAGAATATGGTAGTTAATGGCTCAATGTGCTACCCCCAAGTTTAGTAGTTCAAAGTTTAACCTTGGGGTTGATTGGTGGGTCGCTCCCCCTTCCCCCATTGGTCTGTGCACATTAGGTACGTTCAACCATGGGCCCACAAGAGAAAGTGAAAGAAAGAAAGTGAAAGAAAAGAAAAGCAAAGAAAAGTTTAGAAAAGTTAAGAAAAGAAAATAAACTAAAGAAAAGACAAGTAAAGCAAAGAAAAGTTGAGAAAAGAAAAGAGTAGAAGAATATGAAAGAACATAAAGAACAATGAGAAAGAAGAAGAAGAAAAATAAGCAAGCATAATCTGACTAACCTTCATTGTTAGTTGATGTGTTTAAGTAAAGTTTTAAATATATGTTATGTCCACATAAAGTTTTAGCATGTATGTTATGTTTTATATGTATGTTTGTACTTACTGAGCTCTAGCTCACTAGTCTGTTCGTGATGTAAGTAACAAGAGTAAGCTACCTACATCGTGAAAGAAGAAACAGATGTGCTAGCAGATAGATTCCCAGAGTGCATGGGGCGGGTTATGGTTTCGCTGTAATTTTCCACTGCCATAAAAAGAAAATATATATGTAATGTAAAGAAAAGAGACAAGGTTTAATGTAAGTTAAGTTTATGAAGTATTTCAATACGCTTTTTGAAAACTCATATGTTTAAATCAAGTTTAAGTTTAAAAAAAAAATTTTTATCAGTAATTTTTCAAACACTGCTTCCGTAAGTAAGTTTAAATGCCATGTATAAAATGGCAAAGTTTAATAGAATAAGAAATGAGTATGTTAAAGAAAGTACTTCTTAAGGTACTTTAAAATGATGAAGTTAAGTGAAAAGTTTAAAGAAGATAAGAAAAGTATAAGAAGTAAAGTAAGTATACTAAGTCAAGAAGATTAAAGTTAAGAAGAGCAAGTTTAAAAGTAAGGTAGCTAGATGCTATCACACCCATGGCTTCTTGCACGCACTTCCAAAAATTCAAAGTGAACCGTGCATCTCGATCAGACACAATGACTTATGAATGCTATGTAGCCTAACGATATGAGCCACATAGAGGTTTGCCAACTTTTCTAGTGAAAAATTCATTTTCACTGCTATGAATCTTACCGTTTTTGTTAGTCTATCAACGATAACCCAAATGGCATTATAGGCCTCTCGGGTTTTCGTAATCCTACTACAAAATCCATTGTAGTAACGGCTCCAATTTTCTACTTGGATGCTGATGTTCAGCCTTGACTCTTTGACATGTTATGCATCAGCTCATGAACTTTGTGATATCACTCTTCATTCCTTTCCACCAGAATTGCAATTTCAAATCCTGGTACATTTTGCTAGCTTCGGGATGCATTGAATATGGCATCTCATGAGCTTCTACCATAATTCACTTTCTTAATCCTTCATCATATGGCACATGAATTCTTCCCTGATGCAGGATTAGTCCATCCTTGAAAATCCCTTCTCGAGGACTTACTAGATTTAGATCTTGTTTTTGAGCCTCTCTAATGTCCTCGAATAACGACGACTCTAGTTGAAGTACAGCCAATTTTTCAGATATCAGATCCAACTTCAACGAGTTGATCTCTTACTGTAATGGCCTTGGGAGCTTTTCTATTGGCAATTGTTGTGGAATAGTAGATTTTCTACTTAAAGAATCGGCTACGCGGTTAGCCTTTCTGGGATGGTAGAGGATCTTGCAATTGTAATCCTTTACCAACTCTAACCATCTTCTCTGTGGCATATTCAACTCCTTTTCTATAAAGAAGTACTTTAAGCTCTGATGGTCAATGTAAATCTGACACTGAGCTCCATATAGATAATGATGCCAGATTTTAAGTGCGAACACTACTGCAACAAGTTTCAAGTCGTGCGTAGGATAATTTTTCTTGTGATCCTTTAATTGGCGTGAAGCGTATGCTATCACTTTGTCGTTTTGCATCAGGACTGCTCCTAATTCCATTTTCGATGCATCACTATATATCATGAATGTCTCCTCTTCAATAGGAAGCGTAAGGATTGGCGCGCTTGTTAGTTGCTTCTTCAACTCTTAGAAGCTTCTTTCGCACTCATCAGTCCACTCGTACTTCCTCTCCTTGCACGTAAGAGCCATGAGAGGTACAGCGAGTCGTGGGAATCCCTCTACGAATCTCCTATAATAACTAGCTAAACCTAAGAAACTTCGTATCTCGATCGCATTCCAAGGTGCAGGCCATTCGTTAATCGCCTCTACTTTTGTAGGATCCATTGTGATTCCTTCTTTGGAGACCACATGTCCAAGGAAATGCACTTTGTCTAGCCAAAATTCACATTTAGAGACTTTCGCATAGAGTTGGTGCTTCCTTATCGTTTAAAGAATGATCCTCAGGTATTCCTCATGCTCCTCACGAGTCATCGAATATATAAGTATGTCATCGATAAACATAATGACAAACTTATCTATAAATTCTTTGAAAACTCTGTTCATCAAATTCATGAACGCTGCTGGAGTATTTGTCAAACTAAACGGCATCACAAGAAATTTGTAACGACCGTAACGGGTCCTAAACACTATCTTCAGAATATCGCTCTCCTTGATCCGCAGCTAATGATATCCTTATCGCAGATCAATCTTGGAGAATACTACTGCGCCTTTGAGTTGGTCAAAGAAGTCATCAATTTTAGGTAATGGATACCTATTCTTGACAGTGACCTTGTTCAATTCCTAGTAATCAATATACATATGGAACGTTCCATCCTTCTTCTTGGTGAACAACACTGGAGCACCCCATAGGGAATAACTCAGTCGTATGAATCCCTTGTCAAGAAGCTCTTTTAATTGCACTTGTAGCTCCTTCAGCTCCATCGGTGCCATTTAGTATGGTGCGTTTAAAATAGGTGCGGTTCCTGGCATCAATTCAATCTCAAAGGAGATCTCTCGCTCTGGCGGCAATCTAGGTAATTCTTCTGCGAAAACGTCGAGAAACTCAGTGACAATGAGAACATCTTCAGGTTGAAGCTTCTAATCCTTAGTCACGTCCACTATGTAAGCTAAGTATCTAGCACAGCCACTAGACATTAGCCTTCTTGCTCTCATCGAGTTGGTCATCATCTTTTTTGATTTATGCGACCAATCTACGTATTTGAATCTATCTTCCTAATCGGGTTGGAATACAATCTTCTAATTCGGACAATCGATCGTGGCTTGATACTTCCCTAGGAAATCTATTCCTAGGATCATGTCGTAATCAACCAATTTCATCACGATCAGTTCCATGTATAACTCCCAATTTGCCATAATTATTGGTACATGAGGTAACTAGTAATTGGACAACAAAATTTTGCCTAAGGGTAGAGCCATTCTAAACGTCTTACCCATGCTATTCTTAGGATATCCTATTCTATCTGTAAATTCACATGAAATAAACGAATGTGTAGCTCCAGAATCAAATAAAACAGACAACAAATGATTAGTAACAGAAAGCTGACCCGTCACTACATTAGGCATCCCAGCTTCTGCATCCTCTTTAGTGTATGCCATGACTTGAGCATCTGCATGAGGCATGCGTTCTTGTCTTTTTTGTGTCTACGAAGGCCCTTCAATTTTAACCTGTAGTGCATGAGCTTGGGGACATTGCTGTTGTGGCTAAAACGTACCTTGCACATTTTGCCGATTTTTGGGGTAATTTTTGGCAAAATAGCCATCTCTTTCACATTGAAAACAGGTGTTTGGAGCGTATTTGCATCGACCTAAGTGTCTCTTTCTACACATTACATAGTCGCAAACCATAGATCTTGTATTATTGTTTAGTTTTCGTTGCTGATTCTGATTATTTTGATTTCGATTCCCGAAAAAATTTCCTTTTCTTTTTCCTTGCGTCTGTTGGCCTGGAGTGTTTGACTGTCCAGCCTTAATGTTCTGATTCTACATGCTACCTTGTCCAATCTGGGTTCCTGCTTGAGTAGCTTTAACCCAGACTTTTTCTTTCTTCTTGGCATCCCATATTTTCTCCTTTTCTTCTCTTTGTCGAGCTAAATGATACTTGGCTCTTAGATCTTGACTGACGCAATCAGCTACCGTAGTAGGTGGCGTTAATCCACTATCTAACAAGGCCGAGATGTCGGGCCGAAACGTCCCGAGCATCTTTTCTATTTTCTCCATCTCAGTAAGGACTACATATGGGCATAGTCAGGACAGTTGATCAAACTTCTGATAGACTTTACTTACTATCATGCTCCTGTTAGTAAATGCCCTAAGTATTAGAGACATTTTGATGTATTCATTTTGAACTGGATAATAAAATTATACATAGAGGTTATTCATTACATTGCTATCTGTCCTCGTCTTATTTACATGTTAAAGTAAATGTAAGCAAATATGGCTCACTGACTGCTTGTGTTAAAACTGTTAGAACGTTGCATGCAATGGACTTTTTGTATGCGAGAAGACAATGTTCTAAAGTTAGCAGTCTAAACTATGGTCTGTAGTCTATGGGGTTAGACCGAGCATCTAACTCATGTTAAGACTATTATGTTGTCTAAAGCCTTAGAGGGGACGGTCTGTCTTGACTGTCTGGAGCTAGACTCCCAAGTAGAGGCATGGATATGTTGCTCGGTGGTGACATATTAGACTGGGACTAAAGCATGATTGATCTACGTAGTCCGCTATGAGTGGATCAATCTGCTTTTGACGTTCATTGTGCAATAACCTTAATCCTGAGTAAATGAACTGCTTCATGTATATGACTTGTGTACTTTGATGTTCCAATGGCTAAAGCGTCTCAGAGGTAGTAAGCTTATAGACCGGTTCGTTGGGTGCATGACTTGTATACGATGAAGGGTTTGTTTGCAGATATCGGAATCATAGCTCTGAGGAGTTAAAGGTATCCTCTTAAAGGCATTATACTGAATGTGAAAATGGACAAGGCCTTGGGTCGTCTGCTGGGCGGATGACTTCTTATTCACATATGGTGAATAATCATTTTCTTGATTCGGTAGTATAATGGAACTTTAAGATAGCCTGATCAGTAGGATTAAACGGACTTTGACCTAAGGCTGATCATGGATATCATATGAGGGTTTTGCATATATGACAAGGTCATTGGATGGTAGCTCGTCACAGGCTTACGTAATACGGTATATAATTGGGAGTTCAGTTTCAGGTTTATAGTGGTGTGACTCTGAAATTAGTGATCATATGATTGAGTTGTTCGGTACAGAATGATGATCATATGGAATCACGGGAGCCCAATTATATATGTCCAATCAGTCCCTCTACTAGCTCCACATAATTCCTTAACGTTTGGCAAATTGATTTGTGTATGCTATTGGCTAGTTTATTATGCATGGATGGTGATGACACAGGATTAGGATGGAAGACAAGATTCTCTCCGGTTGGATTCAGATTTTGTTTTGGATAATAGAGTACACAATTATTCGAACTCCAAATAAAGTTGCCATGATTTTATTTGAGATTGGATTGGAGTTGTAGAAAATTATCCATGAGAACAAGAATATGAAATACAACCGTTTTGTGGAATTTGAAATTTGAAATTTGAAATTTGAATTTGAAATTTGAATTTGAAATTTGAAATTCAAATTTTGAATCACAGTCCAAGGAGGATTCGAATTTGTTGTGGAAAATCCACAAGGTTTGAAATTCGAATTTGAGTTGGATTTGGAGAGGATAATCTTGTTAGAATCCTACTTGAATTTTGAATCCAAATCCCAACAAAAGTGGGCGAATTTTTTGAGGATAATCCTCAATGGAAAATTCGGTTTTTGTAGATAAGATTCAAGGGAAAATTCAAGTTTCAATCCTAGTTGAATTTGGATTCTCTCCCTCCCTAAAAGTGGCCGAAATTTTGGAGCCTTAATCCTAGGAAATTCGGTTATTTTTTGGATAAGGTTGAGATGAGATTTAGCTTGAAAAATCCTAGTGGAATTTTGATTCTTCCTTATCCTAAAAGTGGCCGAAAATTTGGAGAAGATTTTCTCCTAAAGATTTCGGATTTTTTGGTTGAAAAAGGGAGATAAAATTCTAGTTAAAATCTTGTTGAGATTTGGATTGGATCTATCCTAAGAAAACCGAATTTTTAGTGGAGATTCTCCCTTCGAAAAATTCAGATTTTATGGGTTTGGATAAGGGAAAATATCTTTTCCTAATCCAATTCAAATTCAGAGATTCACCTCATGCAGGTCTATAAATAGAGGTCCTGCCACTCCAGTTCTCTCAGACCACAGACTCTCAGGTGAGCAGGCTTATTGTTGCACAGCTCATCGTGACAATAAAGTTCTTTAGAGATCTGGGTGGTCAGAAGAAGACTAGCAGTGCTAGCATACAGATCGAGGTTCAGAGTGCCCACACACTCAGCCATTCGGGAATTGGAGAATAGTAGAGAAGGCTAGTTGGTTGAAGCCTCCGGTCATTCTCCTCCTGCAAGAATGGCGTCCTTGAGGTATGAGTTTTAATTGTTGTTGGTTTATTGTATATGGCATCATGAGATATTTAACGATCTAAAAATTTTTATTATTCCGCTGCGCCACTCTGATACGTTTTTACTGGTTTATTTTCCAACAATTGGTATCAGAGCCATCTCATGACTATGCCATGTACATAAATTAGACAATTACTTAGTCTTTTTATTTATGTATGGATTTGATATTTAGAGAGTGGCATTCTAGGATTCCTTTATGTTGTTATCATGTATTATGTATAAAGTATGTGGTTATTTTAATTTTTTGAATTATTATAAGCATGCTTGTTTATACTGGTTATGGTTCCTTAGAATTTAGAAAAATTGTATCTAGGAATTTTTTATGTAACCATGGGAGCAGTTTATTAACACTGTAATTTTCCCATGGATATTAATTCTTGTCTCTTAGAATTTTTATGGTTAGAATTTTTGAACACTGGAAACGGTTTAGGAATTTTTTATGTAATTATTCTTGGAGGAGATTGAAGATTGAAGACCGTAATTTATTTTTCCCAAAAGTTAAATTTAATTTAAAGATTGAAATTTTGATTGTGTGGAAAATTTCAATTTAATTGGGATTCAAATTAATTTTTGGAGATCCTAATAGGTAAATTGGAATATGGCACGAAAATCGAGACACGATCCCTCGGGATAGGCCAACAAACCTTGGTGGGGCTGCAACCCCTGCCCTCGGGCAGGATGGGGCTGCGGCAGCCCCTGTGCAGGCCCACACCACCCACGGCTGCAGGCTCTGCCTGCATCCAGGGGTGGCTGTGGCCTGCCCAAGGCTGGCCGCAGCCTGGGCGTGCAGCCTCTGGCTGCAGGCGCTGCCTGCAGCCTGCCGGCTGCTGCGCCCAGTCTGGGCATGCAGCCTGGCACTGCAGGCTTGGCCTGCAGCCCGGCAGGGCTGCACAAGGGGCGGCCGTGGGCTGCCAGCCCCTCCGGGGTTGGTGGCTGCCCACGGCGGCTGCCGCCTACGGGGGCGGCGGTCCGACGGTCCAAAAATCAGAAAATTTTGATTTTTAAATCTGAGATTTAATTTTAAATCATGTTTAAAAATATGTAATTAAAAATTTGAAATTTTTGAAATTACATATTATTACACATGATGTTTTAAAATTGTTTAAAATTCAAATTTGAAATTTAAATTTGAAATTCGAATTTGGAATTTGAATTTGAAATTTAAATTTTTGGGAGATTTAAATTTTAAATAATTCTTGGGATGAGAAATAAATGGAGAGGCTACATAAAGAAGGATACAAGAAGACGGAACAGAATTCAAGACCCAAAGAATGCTTTGGACGGAATTTTGTAATCTTTATTTTCTTTGTTCTAGGATGGAACCATAGCTTGGTTATTCTGTCAATTATTTTTTCTGTGATATGTCATGGATGTATAAATATGTATTGATAGATGTTTTGTATGCATATTTGATAACATGTCATATAGGATAGGTGAGTGCCGCTCATACTATATTGATCATACATAATTTGTCAAAACTTGCATGTTTTTCAAAATATTGAGTGGGAGAGGGTTTCAAACAAAACCCATGGCCTCCATTGTTGATCCATATGTGAAAGCATGGTAACGCCTCGCGTCAGTTCTGACTTGACCACACCCCTCGGTAGGTGTTTACCGCCGCCGGTATACTAGATTGGATCTCCTATGTGGAAAACGTGTTCGGGTGCGATCCTATTCATGACCACCCCTCGGTGGCTTGGTGGGACGTGGATCGGGCTACGTAAACAATGGTTAAACACTCAAGACTCGTTTAGTTATTAACCTTCCCTAGAAGCTCTGTTAACTAGACTGGTGGCCAAATAAGCGGTTATTAATATATGTCTTAACCTTGGAGGATTTAAGGTAACATATATTAATTGGACGAGGTCCATGTTCCGGCTATTTGTTCTCATGACCACCCTCGGTGGCTTGGGGCAATGGGTGCTGAGAATTACCGTTGCAATGCTACATGTTTTTCAAGTTTCATGTAGGAACATACTTATATGTTTTATTTGCTAAATTATCTGCATATTTGCTTGGGCTTTGTAATGATGTCTAGTATAATTTTATTTCAGTTCAAAATGTCACCGACACCCCTCATTTCGATACTTACTGAAAATAAGTTGAATGGCGACAATTATAAAAATTGGAAAAGAAATCTATTAATAGTTCTCAGCTGCGAGAGACACAAGTTCGTACTGGACGAACCATGCCCACCTGGGCCCAAACCTGACACACCACTTGAGGAGGTCCCGGTTGCCTATAATCGTTGGAGAGAATCCAATGAGATAGCTCGATGCTACATCCTTGCTAGCATGACGAGTGCTTTACAAAAGCAGCATGAGACTTATCAAGTTGCTGGGGAGATCATGGAAAATCTGGAGGACATGTTCGGAGGCCAAGAAAAATTGGCTCGACAGTCTGCAATCACCAACATTATAAACTCCAAGCAAAAGGCGGGTGCTCCGGTGAAGGACCATATGATCACTCTAATGGGATTCTTCGCTGAGGCTGCCGAGAATGGTGCTGAGTTAGACTACAACACCCAGATCGAGATGGTGTGCAAGACTCTGTCTAAAGATTTTGTGGGGTTTAAGGCCGCATACAATCTGGCGACAAAGGAGTTAGGACTTACCGAGCTCATGAAGCAACTACAGGCTTATGAGCGGATGATCAGGGATGAGGATGTGGTCCGACCTAAAGGAGAGGCCAATTTGGCGGAATCTTCCAATCCCTCACGGAAGAGGAAGAGGCCAAATAAGAAGCAAGTGGCTTCCAGTTCTTCTAATCCTCCTGTCTCGGAAGGGAAGAAGAAGAAGAAGAACAAGAAGCCAAAGGACCCTAAAAAGTCCAAATGCTTCCACTGTGGGAAGGTAGGTCACTTCAAGAAGGCTTGCCGGGAATTCCTAGCCTCTAAGGGCAAGGAAGGTAAGGAACTTCATTACTTGGAAGCGTGTTTGGTGGAAGAATCGAAAGACACATGGGTCATTGATTCGGGCGCCACTAATCATGTTTGTGTTTCTATGCAGGGGTTCGTGGAAACGAGAAGTCTACATGATAGGAGCCTCTCGTTGCGGACTGGAGATGGTAGCTTTGTGGTGGCTGAGGCAGTGGGAGATGTTCATCTTTATTTTGATCAATTTAGGTTTATTTTATTGAAAGACTGTTTTTATGTTCCTAATTTTAGGAGGAACCTTATATCGGTAGCTTGTTTAATAAATGATTCTTATTCAGTTTCTTTTAGTAAAAGAGTTGATATTCGCAGAAATAAGTCTTTTATCTGTTCTGGATGGATGGATGGAAACCTATATTTAATCAGACCAAAGATGTACTCACTGCTTGACACTGAATTAATTGATAACTCTAAAAGATTGAAAGTTTCTCACTCTAACAAGGCAAATCTTTGCATTTAAGACTTGGTCATATTAATCAGGATAGGATTCAAAGATTGGTGAAAGACGGTCCTCTGGAATCTCTGGAGGAGGTACGACTTCCCCAATGTGAGTCTTGTCTAGAGGGTAAGATGACTAAGAGGTCTTTTGGAGCTAAGGGTACAAGGGCACAGGAGCTCTTAGAAATTGTGCACACTGACATATGTGGCCCCATGAACGTCACAGCATGAGGAGGGTTCGAGTACTATGTCTCTTTCATAGATGATTACTCGAGGTATGGATATGTGTATCTGATGCACCGCAAGAGCGAAACCTTTGACAAGTTCAAAGAGTATCGTGCGGAAGTGGAAAAGCAATTGGATAAATCCATAAAGACACTTCGATCTGATCGAGGTGACGAATACCTCTCTGATGAATTTCTAGGACATCTTGTAGAGAACGGGATTTTATCCCAATTGACTGCACCTGGTACTCCACAACAGAATGGTGTAGCTGAAAGGAGAAACAGGACCTTATTGGATATGGTACGGTCCATGATGAGTTACTCAACGCTGCCATTGTCATTTTGGGGACATGCTTTACAAACGGCATGCTATATTCTGAACCAGGTTCCGAGCAAATCAATTCCTAGAACTCCGTATGAATTGTGGCGTGGCAGGAAGCCCACCCTTGGACATATGAGAATATGGGGCTGCCCGGCACATGTACTGGATGGGGATGCGAAGAAGTTGGAACCAAGATCAGAATTGTGCATGTTTGTAGGGTATCCAAAGGGAACTAAAGGAGGTCTGTTCTATAACCCGAAGGAACAAAAGGTCATTGTCTCAACCCATGCGACATTCTTGGAGGAAAGTCACATGAATGACTTTAAGCCTCGAAGCAAAGTGGTGCTAGAGGAGTTATCGGGTGAAAAAACTACTCCACATATTTCGGTCTTGGACGCAAGTCCAAGTTCCAGTGAAAGACCTGCAGACGATCAACAATTTAGGGTGCCTCGTCGTAGTGGGAGGGTTTCAAAGAAACCTAATTTCTTCATGTATGATGCTGAGGTATACCAGGCCGAGGCTCATGAGCATGAGGAAGATCCGGTCACCTATGATGAAGCTATAAATGATGTTGATTCTAGATCTTGGAAACAGGCTATGAACAATGAGATGGATTCTATGAAATCCAACTCTGTTCAGGAACTTGTAGATTTGCCGGATGGGATAAAACCCATTGGATGCAAATGGGTTTACAAAAGAAAGAAGGATGCGGAAGGGAGAGTGGAAACTTTCAAAGCTAGACTGGTTGCAAAGGGATACACGCAAAAGGCTGGAATCGATTACGAGGAAACCTTTTCGCCTGTTGCTATGCTGAAGTCTATCCGTATTCTTCTGTCCATTGCTGCGGCTCTCGATTACGAGATCTGGCAAATGGATGTCAAGACGGCATTCTTGAATGGCCATCTTGAAGAGTGTATCTATATGATACAGCCCGAAGGGTTCGTAGCAAAAGGCCAAGATAGGAAAGTCTGCAAGTTGCTTAGATCCATTTATGGATTAAAGCAGGCATCCCGCTCATGGAACCAGAGGTTTGATCAAGCGATTAAGACATTTGGTTTTGAGCAGAACGTTGATGAACCTTGTGTTTATAAACGTATTAAGTATGGAAAAGTGGTCTTTCTGATACTCTATGTCGATGATATACTACTCATTGGGAATGATGTAGGGAACTTATCATCGGTCAAGCTTTGGTTACACCAACAGTTTGACATGAAGGACTTGGGAGAAGCTAATTATGTTCTAAGCATTCGTCTCTTCAGAGATCGAAAGAACAAAATGATAGCGTTATCCCAAGCTTCATACATAGATAAAATAATTGACAAATATGCAATGCTAGAGGCAAAGAAAGGCTCACAACCTTCTATTGCCGGTTTAACTCTTTCATTGGATGACTGCCCCAAGACATCGGAAGAAAAAGAGCGTATGAGTAAGGTCCCTTATGCATCCGCTGTGGGTAGCCTTATGTACGCTATGCTTTGCACTCGCCCGGACATATGTTTTGCAGTAGGTATGGTGAGTCGATATCAAGCGAATCCTGGAACCAAGCACTGGCAAGCAGTAAAGCATATACTCAAGTATCTTAAGAGAACGAGGGATTATATGCTAGTGTATTCTGGAGGGGACCTAACACCCATAGGATACACGGACTCAGACTTCCAGACTTGTAAGGATTCGAGGAAATCGACATCTGGATCAGTGTTTTTGCTCGGAGGAGGCGCCATTGTGTGGAGGAGCGTGAAGCAGGGCTGCACAGCTGACTCTACTATGGAGGCTGAGTATGTGGCTGCGGCTGAGGCATCTAAAGAAGCGGTTTGGCTCCGCAAGTTCTTTAGAGACCTTGAGGTCATTCCGGGTGTTGACAAGCCTATCACACTTTACTGTGATAATACAGGGGCTATTGCCAACACAAGGGAATCTTGGCACCACAAGAGGACCAAGCACATCGATCGGAGATATCATATTATTAGAGGGCATGTGGAGACAGGACAAGTGGATGTATGTAAGATCGCGTCCGAGGACAACATCGCTGATCCCTTTACTAAGACTTTGGTAGCTAGAAGCTTTGAGAGGCATGTAGAGGTGATGGGGATGCGTAACATGGCACATCTACTGGCTTAGGGCAAGTGGGAGATTGTTAGTAAATGCCCTAAGTATTAGAGACATTTTGATGTATTCATTTTGAATTGGATAATAAAATTATACATAGAGGTTATTCATTACATTGCTATCTGTCCTCGTCTTATTTACATGTTAAAGTAAATGTAAGCAAATATGGCTCACTGACTGCTTGTGTTAAAACTGTTAGAACGTTGCATGCAATGGACTTTTTGTATGCGAGAAGACAATGTTCTAAAGTTAGCAGTCTAAACTATGGTCTGTAGTCTATGGGGTTAGACCGAGCATCTAACTCATGTTAAGACTATTATGTTGTCTAAAGCCTTAGAGGGGACGGTCTGTCTTGACTGTCTGGAGCTGGACTCCCAAGTAGAGGCATGGATATGTTGCTCGGTGGTGACATATTAGACCGGGACTAAAGCGTGATTGATCTACGTAGTCCGCTATGAGTGGATCAATCTGCTTTTGACGTTCATTGTGCAATAACCTTAATCCTGAGTAAATGAACTGCTTCATGTATATGACTTGTGTACTTTGATGTTCCAATGGCTAAAGCGTCTCAGAGGTAGTAAGCTTATAGACCGGTTCGTTGGGTGCATGACTTGTATACGATGAAGGGTTTGTTTGCAGATATCGGAATCATAGCTCTGAGGAGTTAAAGGTATCCTCTTAAAGGCATTATACTGAATGTGAAAATGGACAAGGCCTTGGGTCGTCTGCTGGGCGGATGACTTCTTATTCACATATGGTGAATAATCATTTTCTTGATTCGGTAGTATAATGGAACTTTAAGATAGCCTGATCAGTAGGATTAAACGGACTTTGACCTAAGGCTGATCATGGATATCATATGAGGGTTTTGCATATATGACAAGGTCATTGGATGGTAGCTCGTCACAGGCTTACGTAATACGGTATATAATTGGGAGTTCAGTTTCAGGTTTATAGTGGTGTGACTCTGAAATTAGTGATCATATGATTGAGTTGTTCGGTACAGAATGATGATCATATGGAATCACGGGAGCCCGATTATATATGTCCAATCAGTCCCTCTACTAGCTCCACATAATTCCTTAACGTTTGGCAAATTGATTTGTACATGCTATTGGCTAGTTTATTATGCATGGATGGTGATGACACAGGATTAGGATGGTAGACAAGATTCTCTCCGGTTGGATTCAGATTTTGTTTTGGATAATAGAGTACACAATTATTCGAACTCCAAATAAAGTTGCCATGATTTTATTTGAGATTGGATTGGAGTTGTAGAAAATTATCCATGAGAACAAGAATATGAAATACAACCATTTTGTGGAATTTGAAATTTGAAATTTGAAATTTGAATTTGAAATTTGAATTTGAAATTTGAATTTGAAATTTAAAATTCAAATTTTGAATCACAGTCCAAGGAGGATTCGAATTTGTTGTGGAAAATCCACAAGGTTTGAAATTCGAATTTGAGTTGGATTTGGAGAGGATAATCTTGTTAGAATCCTACTTGAATTTTGAATCCAAATCCCAACAAAAGTGGGCGAATTTTTTGAGGATAATCCTCAATGGAAAATTCGGTTTTTGTAGATAAGATTCAAGGGAAAATTCAAGTTTCAATCCTAGTTGAATTTGGATTCTCTCCCTCCCTAAAAGTGGCCGAAATTTTGGAGCCTTAATCCTAGGAAATTCGGTTATTTTTTGGATAAGGTTGAGATGAGATTTAGCTTGAAAAATCCTAGTGGAATTTTGATTCTTCCTTATCCTAAAAGTGGCCGAAAATTTGGAGAAGATTTTCTCCTAAAGATTTCGGATTTTTTGGTTGAAAAAGGGAGATAAAATTCTAGTTAAAATCTTGTTGAGATTTGGATTGGATCTATCCTAAGAAAACCGAATTTTTAGTGGAGATTCTCCCTTGGAAAAATTCGGATTTTATGGGTTTGGATAAGGGAAAATATCTTTTCCTAATCCAATTCAAATTCAGAGATTCACCTTATGCAGGTCTATAAATTGAGGTCCTGCCACTCCAGTTCTCTCAGACCACAGACTCTCAGGTGAGCAGGCTTATTGTTGCACAGCTCATCGTGACAATAAAGTTCTTTAGAGATCTGGGTGGTCGGAAGAAGACTAGCAGTGCTAACATACCGATCGAGGTTCAGAGTGCCCACACACTCAGCCATTCGGGAATTGGAGAATAGTAGAGAAGGCTAGTTGGTTGAAGCCTCCGGTCATTCTCCTCCTGCAAGATTGGCGTCCTTGAGGTATGAGTTTTAATTGTTGTTGGTTTATTGTATATGGCATCATGAGATATTTAACGATCTAAAAATTTTTATTGTTCCGCTGCGCCACTCTGATACGTTTTTACCGGTTTATTTTCCAACAGTTCCCCTACTTTAACTCTACAAACTCTCTCTGTTGAGGTCGTAATAGTGCGAAGTCATAGTATTGCTGATTAAATTCTTCTAAAAATTCTATCCATGTCATTAGGCCACATTTCTTCTCAATTTGATGGTGTCCCACTAAAACTTTGCATCCTTCCTCAGCACAAAGGATGCACGCATGACCTTCTCTTGTTCCATTAGATCCATGAATTCTAGGATCATTTGAATCGAGGAAAGCCAATCCTTTGCTTCTAAAGGGTTTGTAGAGCCCTCAAATTTTGAAGGCTTTATTCGTCGAAATCGTTCGTACAATGGCTCTTGATTTATTCGGGGTTGAGGTTGTGGTTCAAGTACCGCTTCAGGCATAACAGGCAGTACTGCTTATTCAGTTACAGCCACTTGTAAGGTTTGGTCTTGCCTTTGTTCTATTTTTTCTAAACGTTGCCTTAGCTCAACATTCTCCTTCATCTGAGCTTCTAAAAGGGCTTGTAACACATCAACCCTTTTAGAGAGAATAGGATGTCCTCTCATATTTCTTTAGCCTCGAGTATTCACCATATTCTCTATATTCTATAATCGCACGAAAATCAATCATTAGATTTTCGACAAGTATATTTTTACAATATAAGTAAAATTAAATTTTAAACATTCTATAATTTTAACACCTTATCATTTTAACAAATCAACATCTATATATATATCAACTTCAAGGCCCCTTTTTTTTTTTTTAAAAAAAATGGCCTTTCAATCCAGTCATACATGTACATATACGGATATATACGTTTATATATCCTTATATGTTTTACATTTTAATCCTCTGGTTGATCCAGAACTATAGGAAATTATTCTGGATTTTCCTCTTCTTCATCTGAACCATTCCCAGTTTCGGATGGTGTTCCCAATAGGGGACTCGTCTCATCACGTCGCCTAGATGGGTCAGCCTCATGGTTATTGGCCATAGGTCGTGCCCTATAGAGACGATCTAACATTGCCTCTTGCAACCCTTGTTCGCACCTATTGCGTACCATGCACTCTAACAATAGCTCATCCTCAACTTTAGCTACTGTGACTATGAACTCCCTTAGAGTAAGAGGATATAGTGGGGTTACCCTCTGCTGTAGATCTATCATAAGCCCCTTCCAAAATATGTCACAAAAGTCCTCATCAGTGAGGTTAGATAGGGGACATCTCCTCACGATATTCTCCTCGAATCGTACTGCATTAGTGAAGACTGTGTCACTAAGCAGCATCTGTAGTCTCTCTGCACAGAGAATGAACTCTCTAATATCCATGTATCTGGGTAAGGCAGGTGGCGGTGTCGCTACCCTACTCTCTGGAGGGTCTGGAACCAGTGCTGGGTGCTTAGTTGGAAACTGTTGTGTCATAATATTCCTAAACTTAGCCCAGTCAAGCCCTAGTGGCATGTCCTGGTCACAATACTCCCAGAACATCCGTGTGTCTCCTTGGAATGTGCTGACTGCCAACATGATCCAGCAGTCCTCGTCAATGTCGCATTGGCACATGATCATCTCCACAGCGTGTAGCCAATCTTTGGTAGCAATCCCCTATTGGCCCCCCTCAAAAGTGGGTGGACAATTGGTTTGGAATGCCTATACCACACGAGCCGATACCCTCGCTCCTATATGTGGCCGCCCTCCCACTACTGGGATATCAATCTCTACTGGTGGATGAGGTAGCAGTCAAGGAGGTGACACTCAGATTGGTGACAGTACCCCAGCCCGTGGTGCTAGCGGCTCCGGCATCGACAGTTTATGTACTGGTCACTATGCCATATGCGGTCTGACAATAGGTCTTATCCAAACCCTTAAGGGTCCACATGGTCGATACTGCAGTCTCACATACTGTGGTCTGGCCATCGTATGTCCTACACAAATATATATATCGTTGTGTAAATAAATAACTAACTATCTTAAAGAAAAAACTAACTTACTTGGATTGATGAGCAGGCTGCGCTTTGTTCCAGTAGGGATATGGTCGACCACTCTGATACCAACCTGTGGCACCCCTAACTTTGGCCATGTGAAACTATTGCAATCAAACTCTATAGTCGATCGAACTAACTCGTGAACCTCATTGGGTCGCTAAAAACTTTGTTTCATTTTTTAAACCTTTGTATTTTGGAGCCCACTTTTTTAAACCTTGAAATACTTTTTTTGTATGAAAGCCTTGTATGAAAGCCATGTAACAATTTAAAACTATACTTTAGTATTACTTTGTAATACAACATAATTTACATAATTACATGGTTTCAACTCTGTATCTCAAAATACATTTTCTTCAAATTTCCTCTTCCAAAGCTCAACTGAAAACTGGTAGCAGGACCATAATCCACAGTAGAATTCCCTATCCCATTGACACCGAATATCCTGGTGTCATCCAGCGTAATCTACTGGACAAGTTTCTTACTTGCAACATGAACATACTGGTGAGTTAACAAGCTCAGTAAGTTCAAATAATACTAGGAATCATATAGATTCAAAAGCATCAATAATAAAATTTCCTATGAAAGACTATTCATCTATGAATAGTAACTTTGACTTTGATTGGGTACTATTCAAGTCAACTTTGACCTAGTATACTATACGTAAAGTTAATGTTGATTATGCTTGATTATGCTCATTTATGGCTTTCATTTTAGTCTTCGATCATTATCTTCATTATGTTCTGGTTTTGGGCCCGTAGTGGCCATATCGATGGTGCACGCTACTGGGAGGGACCTGGGGAGTGACCCGCTAACCAATCCTCTATAGTCTATTAAGCCCTTGGCTTATCCTCATAGGATCTAAAAAATACCTCCATCTGTCTCTAGAGGTCGGTATTCATTATTATCTTTCTTATAGTTCCAACCAGATGCATTTATCGCCCCATGATCAGGAACCCTTAATGCCCGTAGGTCATTCACATTATTTTATTTATGTGTGTTTCAAATTTAATCATACTTTAGTGCCACCTTTTTCCATAGTGTACTTATAATACACATCTTAGACTTATCAGTTCCTTAGGTGAGTTAGTTTAACAACACCCTAGTACTCGTAGGACTTTGCATTTAATATACAAATAGTACATTATTAAATATCATAGTATTTCATGTTGCAGATAATTAAATGTCTGAACTTACTAGTATTCACCTAAAATTGTCTTCCCAATATCCGCAGACATATTCTTGTCCCGCCTAAATTGGATTCCTATATAGAAATAATCCACGATTATTTTCAATATAAATTTTTGGTTCAAATTGCAACCAAAGTATAAAAATTTCATGTTCAAATCCCTAATGATGAACCTTAGGGTTTAACTTTTCATTTTCAGTTTTACCGTAAAATTCTTGGTAAAATTACCATTTTACCCTTGATACGGTTTCTCATTTTAATTGTCCATTTTTTGGAAAAATTCTTGGCATTTTACCATTTGATCAAAATGACCATTTTGCCCCTGTCGGGTCTCGAGATTGTAAAAATTCCGTTTCAGCATTTTTACTGAACCTTCTAAGCCCAAAAATCATAGAAAAGTTTTTTTAGGCCTCGATATATTTTTACAGTATTAATTGCCGCAAAATCAGTGCATCACCCGACCCTCGGGTAGTACTATTCGACACCTAGGGTCGTTTCTCATTTTTTTAACGTTTCGGAGCCTTAAATGGGTATTTCACTACTCCTGAAACGTTTATTATCCTATTCCCGAGCCTTGGTTCCCGAGGGGTTCGGGTTTTCCATTCCAATCATATATTTATCCCTCATTTCCAAAATTACTCCTAACGTCATTTTTCCATTTTTTTAGGGTCTTAAAATTTTAAAGGGACGATTTATTATTTCTCTAGAATTCACTTTCCCATTTCTGACTCTAATGTACCGAGGGTTCTCGATTTTATTTCTGAGTATATTTTTATCCCTCGTTTCTTGAAATATCCTTTATGTCGTTTTTAAAATTTCGACAGCATTTCTGCTTAAGTTTTAGGTTTTCTCGGCGTTAGGTATGCCTCAAAACTTAGTACCTATCACGTACTATACTAAAGGCTTATTTTACGCAAAAACACCAAATTTTTTACTTAAAATTTTCCACATGTTCAATCATTCAATCCAACATATGAATTTCATCATTTTTCCTCACATTTGGCCATGTTTTCCTATGTGATTCAACACCATAATTTTTCACCACAAACCTCATTTATCACACTTCAATATCATGGATTTTAATGCATATTTCCACATCAAAACCTAATAAATTTTCATTCTAACCCTTGCTTTCAAGCCACGGTTTTCATGTCTAATAACCGCAAACAAAATTTCTTGTTCTTAGGGTTCCTTTATCAAACTTTTTAACACAAATTCCATCATAAAATTTTCCATATATCAACATTGTTTCTAACACCATATACACTGTTTTCCTTAGGAAAAAACCTAACAAAATTTCGGTTTAGGTTCTAGTGCATGGTTTTATTTTTTCTATGTCCACTATAACTTAACCACACCAATATCACATTCCTTTTTACAAAGAAACTCATTCCTTCACACCAAGGAAAGCCATGAATTTTTCCCCTAGAGCACACTTCAAATCTTGTGTTTCAAGCTTCCACGATACAATTCAATCATAACACTAACCAATCAAACCAAAACACAAATTTTGCACCCAAAATTATCATCAATTTCCCCCCCAAACGTGGCATGGATTTTTCAATGAAAACACAAGAAAAATAGGGTGAAATGGATGGTTACCTTGATATCTTGAATCCTTGATGCTTGGAGGTTGTTTTGGAACAAGTTTGGCGAAGAAATTTGCTAAATTTTTGGCTTGGAAAGGGAGGGAAGCTCACGACTTCAAATGGGCAGAATGTAGGTAGTTTTTCTGATTTTCAAAGGGCCATTTTCACTTGTATTTATAGGCAAAAGGAAGGAGGACTAAGTTGCAATTTTTTCCAACAATTTTGTAACACTTTAGGGACTTTTTAGCAAATTTTTAAGGACCAAATTGTAACATTTTGGCTGATTTTCCAGCCTTCCACCGACTCCAAAACAGCCCAAATATCCCAAATTTGTGTCAAATTTTTCTTGCAATTTTGGCTTGATCTTGGTCCTTGATTCAAGATCACATTAAATGCTGGGCCTTAGATCTACCTATCACCATACTTTCTCATTAATTTCTCATTTATTGCATCATTTATTGATGTCATCAATGACATCACCCAATTAATTCAACATATTAATTAATGGTCAAAATTTGACCAAAAGTCAAACCGAACGGAAATTTACCAAAATTGCGTAGGCGGGTTTCTAACGCCTCCTATGCGATCGTTTTGCTTTATTTTGTTTCTGTTTGACCAAAAAATCACTACCGTAGATTTTTCATCCTTTAGTGCATTCGGTGCACCTTCTAGGGCTTTTGGCTCCGATTTAAGGCCGTTTCACCCGTTTCGGTTTAGGAAAATTTTCCATCTCCGAAAACACTCTCTTTAACATTACTAGAACATTTTATCGCATTCTAAATAGTGTTAAAACATAACTTCTTCATATTTTATACATTAAAATTGTCGAGTACATACAATTTCAATTCTTTTGAGAATCTTAAAATTCTCGGTTATCACAAAAGGGATCGGTAATGTTGTCCTCAGACATGACCTTACATACATCTACTAAACCTGTCTCCACATGCCCTCTAATTATATGGTATTTTCAATCGATGTACTTAGTCCTCTTATAATATCTAGATTCCCTTATGTTGGCAATCACCATACTATTATCACAATAAAGTGTGATAGGCTTGTCAACACCTAAAATGACTTGAAAGTCTTTAAAGAACTTACGTAGCCAAACTACTTCTTTAGATGTCTCAGCCATAGCCACATATTCAACCTCCATTATAGATTCAGCTCTATAACCCTAATTCACGCTCCTCCACATAATGGTGCCTCTTCCAAGTAAAAACACTGATCTCGAAGTTGACTTCCTTGAATCCTTACAAGTTTAGAAGTTTGAGTTAGTGTATTCTACGGGTATTAGGTCCCCTCTAGAATATACCAGCATAAAATCCTTCATTCTCTTAAGATACTTGAGTATATATTCTATGGCTTATTAATGCTTGATTCTAGGATTTGCTTGATGTTGACTCACAATACCTATTGCAAAATAAATATCCAGGTGAGTGCAAAGCATAGTGTACATAAGGTTATCCACAATGGATGCATAAAGGACCTTACTCATATACTCTTTTCCTTCCGATGTCTTAAGACAGTCATCTAATGAAAAAATTAGACTAGCAATCGAAGGTTGTGAACCTTTCTTTGCCTCTTGTACTGCATACTTTTTAATTATCTTATCTATGTATGAAGCCTAGGATAATGCTATCATTTTGTACTTTTGATCTTTAAAGAGATGAATGCCTATAACATACTTAGCTTTTCCCAAGTCCTTCATATCAAACTATTAGGATAATCAAAGTTTGACTGATGATAAGTTGCCTACATCATTCCCAATGAGCAATATATCATCAACATAGAGTATCAGAAAGACCATTTTTCTATCCTTTATATGTTTATAAACACAAAGTTCATCAACACTTTGCTCAAAATCGAATGTTTTAATCGCCTAATTTAATCTTTGGTTTCATTAATGGGATGCTTGCTTTAATCCATAAATGGATCTAAGCAACTTGCAAACTTTCTTCTGTTAGCTTTTTGTCACGACTTCGGGCATCGTAATTTACTCCAACCTTTTGCGTGTACCCCTTTGCCACAAGTCTAGCCTTGAAAGTTTCAACTTTCCCTTCTGCATCCCTCTTTCTTTTGTAGACCCACTTACACCTAATGAGTTTGATCCCATCCAGTAGGTCCACAAGTTCCTAATAAAGTTGAATTCCATATGATCTATCTCATTGTTCATGGTGTGTTTCCAAGATTTAGAATTAACATCATATATAGCTTCGTCATAAGTGACCAGCTTATGATCATGCTCATAAGTTTCAGCTTGGTATATCTCAGCATCATACTTAAAGAAATTAGGTTTCCTAAAAACACTCCTTCTATGTCAAAGCACACTAAACTATTGATTGTTTGCATATATTTCACTAGACCTCGGACTTTCATCTGAGATCGAAACTTGTGGAGCAATTTTATCATCTAATAACTCTTCTAACACCACTTTACTTCGAGACTTAAAGTCATGCATGTAACTTTCTTCTAAGAATGTTGCATAGGTTGAAATAATGACCTTTTGTTCCTTCGAGTTACTGAACAAACCTCTCTAAGTTCCTTTAGGATACCCTATAAACATGCATAATTCTGATCACGATTCCAACTTCTTCACATCCCTATCCAATACATGTGCCAGGTAGCTTCATATTCTCATATGTCTAAGGGAAGACTTCTTGCCATGCCACAATTCATATAAAGTCCTATGAATTGATTTACTTGGAATTTGGTTTAAAATATAACATGCTGTTTATAGTGTATATCCCCAAAATGATAATAACAGTGTTGAATAACTCAGCATAGACCGTACTATATCTAACAAGTTCCTATTTCTCCTTTCGGCTACACCATTCTGTTGTGGAGTACCAAGTACAGTCAATTAGGATAAAATTTCATTCTCTACAAGATGTCTTGGAAATTCATCAGAGAGGTATTCACCACCTCGATCAAATCAAAGTGTCTTTCTGGATTTATCCAATTACTTTTCCACTTTTGCACAATACTCTTTGAACTTGTCAAAGGTTTTGCTATTGCGATGCATCAGGTACATATATCCATACCTTGAGTAATCATCTATAAAAGTGACATAATACTCATACCCTTCTCATGCCTCGATGTTCATGGGGCCACATACGTCAATGTGCACAATATCTAAGAATTCATTAGCCCCAGTACCCTTAGCTCTAAAAGATCTCCTAGTCATCTTACCCTCAAGGCAAGACTCACATTGGGGAAGATGTGCCTCCTTCAAAATATCGAAAGGACCATCTTTCACTAATCTTTGAATCCTATCTTGATTAATATGACAAAACTTTAAATGCAAAAGATATGCCTTGTTAGATAGAGAAACTTTTAACCTTTTAGAGTTATAAACTAATTTAGTGTCAAGCAATGAGTACAACTTAGGTTTGACCAAATAAAGATTTCCATCCATCTATCATGAATAGATAAAAAACTTGTTTTTGTGAATATCAACTCTTTTATTAAAAGAAACTGAATAAGAATCCCTTATTAAATGAGCTACCAATATATGGTTCCTCCTAAAATTAAGAAAATAAAAACCGTTTTTTAATATAATAAACCTAAATTTATCAAAATAAAGATGTAAGTTTCGCATTACTTCAGCCACCACCAAGTTGCCATTTCCAGTCCGTAACTAATGGTTCTTATCGTGAAGACTTCTCGTTTCCATGAACCCTTGCAAAGAAACACAAACATGATTAGTGCCACCTGAATAAATGATTGAAGTGTCTTTTGATTCTTTTGTGACGTCCCGTGCCCTCAGTGGCCCGGACCGTCACTTAAAACTATTATTGATACTTAACTTGCTTGAAAACTATTCTTACTTACTTAAAGAACAGTTGCTTAACTTATCTGACTTGAAAACTGATACTTAAACTTACTTAATTTGATACCATAATTTTATGGTTTTTTTTTATGCATACGTTTTTACTATTTACGTGCATATACTTCGCAAATACATATACTTCGTCTGAATACATACATACTTATAAAACTGTTTAACTATTTACTATTTAAAATATACTATTTACTCAATACTATGTGACGCCTCGTGCCCTCAGTGGCCCGGACCGTCACTAAAAACTGATTTGTTTGCTTTTCTTATACTTTCTAGCAACTTATACTTAACTAGATATCATAAAATTAGGGATTTTTTTATATGTACGTATTTATTGGATATGTACGTATACCGATTACTATTCAAAAGTACTATTTAATGATTACTATTCAAAAATATTATTTCACTATTACTATTCAAAAATATGGTTTACGATTACTATTCAAAATACCATTTAACGGTTACTATTCAAATATACTATTTAACGATTACTATTCAAAGATACTGTCTAACAATTACTATTCAAAGTACTATTTAACTATTACTATTTAAAATACTGATACTCAAATTTGTGGAAGATAAACTCATGGTGTCTCCGTAACCTTGCCCTCACATCCGCCTCTACTGCCACCATCGCCCATTAGGATTTAAGTCGTAGGACGCTTACCTACAGCATGAACACACTATGTGAGCTTTATACCCAGTAAGTACAACATGTTTACCGCAAAACATGTTTAAACATAGTACATACTTAAAAACATATAAGCAGTCATATATCACATATACCATATGAATGATTATAAAACTTCACATAACATGTGCATCACAGAAACATCATGTACTGAATGCATCTAGAAGCATGGTGAACTATAACTAATGCATGATCCGGTTATGTTCATTTATGCTTCAACTTCTCTTTTCTTTTCTTGTCTATTTAGGGCCCATGTGTCAGTACCGTGCGTGCACAGACCATCGGTAACGCCCTTGGTAAAATAGCCGGAGAGCCATCAACGGATGCTCAACTTTCTGCTTTAACTTAAAACCCCTTCATTTGAAAGGGCGGGTATGACACGCTTACTACTTTCCATCTTGTTTATCTTTTCTAGCCATATGCTTCTCTAAGCTATCCCAAATCCTACATGGTAGGGACGTATGACATCTAACTTGCTTTTTAATCAACCTACTTGATTGTGAAACTACATGCTCTTAAACATGAGGTGCAATATCGTGTGCATGGCATACATATTTTAACATACTATAAAATATCATTTAAAAGCATTTTCGTTCATGCCACAGGCGGAGTTGTACTTACCTATTTGCAAGCAACTTGAAATCACGCCTTTATCAATTCATAGGTTACCACCTGTCATTAATAACGTTTCTCATTAATACTCTCGTTGAGTCACTATTAACGTTAGTAACTATAACTTGCGTTTCTATGGGGTATCGAGACCCGTCGTTACCCTATAGGCCTATTATGGGGATTTGGTGTCTAACTCATGTCGTGTTCGATCAATCATCTACTTGACAGATTAATCATTGTTCCTCACTGTGTTGTTCGAAACGCGGCCCTTGATTGGTTTACCGCTCAGTCAACTGACCGGTTAACTCGCGTGTTGATAACTAAGTAGTCTATCGAGTTATTATACGTAAACTTAGTGTAGTAACCGACCGCGTTACTTCGCTTGTTGGGGTGTGGTAGCCTACCAGGCTACTAAGATTTGTTTGGTGTAATGGGCCACCGGGCCACTATGGCTTGTTTGGGGTAGTAGCCTATAGGGCTACTAAGGTTTGTTTGGTGTGGTAGCCTACCGGGCTACACACACTATTTTACTTTGAAAAATTGATTGGGTTGGCTTGTAAAAATCTTGGAAAAATTCTTTATTTTGAAACCATCCCCTTATCAACCCGTTGGAAGGTGGGGGACGTTTTTATGGAAACCTTGTTCGTATTTTTAAAGTGTTAAAAACACATTTTTATTTTAAAGTGTATAAATTATATTTTTAAAACTTGCATTTTAAAGGTGCTTTTTTAACCACTTTTGAAAATTGTTTTGAAACTTGGTCTAAACAACTTTGTTTGTGATTTTGTCGAACATGAAAGTTTTCATCCTCGACAAGATAAACAAACCTCATGTTCATCTCGGAGTCTAAATCTAACTCTAACGGCTCCTAATTTAATTAAACCCGTGGGCTTGGTGCCTAGTTTTTTTTTTTAATAAAAATTCCAGTTTTACGTCTCTGTAAAAACGGCTCGGTTTGAGGCCTGAAATGGCCAAATTTTTGACAATACACAGGTGGAGGTCTCAACGAGATCTACAAATTTCGTGTTGAGTCTGAGAACCAGTTCAGACTCTAAGTGGTCCATTTCTAGCAAAACCCGAGACTAAATACTTGGTTCGGATTTTGTTCCTAGTTTTGGACATCGAGTGAAAAACACTCTAAAAACCTATCTTAGGCTCGTTTTTGGCCGAGGCCTATTTGACACAAAAACGACCATATCAAAATTTTCTTAAAACATTGTGTTTTATCAAATCCCAAATTCAGAACCTAAAGGGGTCAAAATGGCCAAAATCCGTGGCCTTTCCTTAAGGATAGATTTGTGTCCAGCCACTAAAACGTTCATGCTCTCATTCGCACATAACCATCCATAAAAAAAATAACGTAAACACAACCACAACCACATGAACTTAAAAATGATAATCTAAGGGCTTAACATAAACTTATTACAAACCATTTGCATAAATAAATACACATAAATGGCCTTGATCAAAACTTAAAACTAACTAACGCAAGATAAGGTTTTTCGGTTTACCTTCGTGCCTTGAACCAAGCACAGTTTCAACTAGGATTGAGGAACCAAAAATGGTCGTGGGAGTCCAAGAGAATAGGGTCTGTTTTTGCTAGAAAAAATTCCAAAAATTTGTCTTAAAGTTCAAATCAAAACAGAAACTAAAAACTACAAGGATCAGTTTTTGATGACTTACCCTTGGTGCCTTAGAACGACTTGGATTCGGATCCTCCTAGCACAAGCTTGTGAGGTTTGATTTTTAGTAAGTTATGGTATGATTTAAAGCTTGAAAAAGTGAGGGTTTGGAGGCTTAAGGGGTTCGGCTGCACTAGGAGAAGAAGGGGAAATGAAAAGTGTTTTGGAAGCCAAAAAGAAAGGAAACAAATCACTTGTGTAAAGGGTGCCTTTTATAGGCAAAATTGATCCAACTTACTTAGACTTAATCCTACTTAATTGTCTACCAAACTAACCAAATCTTTGGACAAATATGCTGCCCAATTTCAGACCAAGGAGGTGTGGGCTACTCATTGGAAGGAGGGAGGAATAAACAATTGTTGTTGACTAGCTTTTTAAAAACCCTTGAATAAAATATTCAAATGTGTCATGGCTAGGAAGATTATTTTAATGGCCACCTTTTAGGCTATGTGTGCTACAGATTATAGTTGCTTTTGCAGCTAAGGGGCATTAAAATTTAAGCTCAAATTTTATCTGTGTTGGCTTCTCATCGCAGTCTAATTTTATACTGCAGTGTTCGGTCCTTTCTCGATAGTGTTCCAATTTTCATCCGAAAATTGGTATTCTGAATTTGATTTTTGTACTATAAATTCCTGGTTGTTTTCTACTATCTAAGAGCCCATTATCAGTCTAGATTACTATTCACATCCTATACTGTGGTTGTGTCTACACTGTGTTGTCCTTTCACACGTAAATCGAGGTGTTCCTAGGTGAAATTTCAGACACAGTCTCTCTTGACTAATTTGGACATGCTAATTTCATTTTTATCAGTCTTACATCCATTGGAGGTCATCTAGACCAATTTTCAGGATCTGTGTGACCCTACCTCGAAAAACGTGTCAGGTGCCAGATTAACTAATTTAGGTGTTCTGAGCCCAACTATATCAGTTTCGGGACGAGTAAAGGTTATCTTGACCCTCATCCTGATACTACGTACTTCTCAAACTAAAAATCTCGTCTTGTACTCAATCAACCAGATCGAGTCTACTAATCATTCATGTATCAGCTTTAGGTCAAATTAAGGCCGTCTTGGCTAATAACTTGACGTTGCGTTTCTCTCTATTCATTATCCATCGTTTGCTACTTAACTGACTGGTCTGAGTACTCTGACTCTAATTTTATCAGTCTCTAGGTGAGAAGAGGTCATCTGGACCATTTCTCGATTTCGTACCCTTGTTAGGGCTATTTCTCGCTATTGTGCTCAGATGTTCGGGCTGAGCATTCTGGTGATCTACTTACCAGTCTTGTGTCAAAAAATGGTCGTCCGGACTAGTTTCTCGATACTGTATGTCTTATTCATTTATACACATAATAGGGTGGACCAGATTCACTGTCGGTCGCCCCTTTCACTGCATGAATAGTACTTAAACAGTACCGTATCTGTTTAGTCTATTCAATGGGAAAATATACTATGTTTTCCAACTTAATTACTCATTGCATAGTAATTAGGTTTCATGCAATTTGAGGGTCTGTGTAATGGCTTTCTGCCTATTACACGGCCTTCAACACGACCTCTAACACGGGCATGTATACACCGGACACGAGCATGTACTAGCTAAAGTTTTTCAACACAATCATGTTTCAAAACACGGCCTTTTACACATTCATTAACTCGAGAGGTACACGGCCGTGTTCTACTACACGGCCATGTTCAGTTACACGGCTTCTCACACGTTCACAACCCGAGCGGTACATGACCTCTTACATGGCCATGTACCTGACCGTGTTCTAATACATGGCCATGTATACTTACATGGTTACACACACGTACACAGTCTGTGTGGTACACAGCCACTTACACGGCCGTGTACCTGACCGTGTACTTTAAAAATTGTACTAAAATGCATCAAATTATTCTTCAATTTCTCATTAAATTGAAAATTAAAGCACATGATCGAGGCGGTCCTTACATACTGTGCGGAAGTCAAAACTCGCAATGGTATCCACAACCTCACCTTCACATCTGCCTCTGCCGCCGTCATCGCCCAATGAGATCTAAGCCATAGTTCGCTTACCTACAGCATTAACACACTGTGAGCTTTACACCCAGTAAGTATAACATGTCATCCGCAAAACATGTTTAAATCATAAAACATACTTAAAACATATAAGCATGTCATGTACCAACATGTACCATGTACTGGAATCATACCACATATTAGATGCAAACTAAAGCGTCACATATACTGAATACATATCACATAATTGAATGCATAACAGAAAACAACGTGTAACTGAATGCATGTCTCTTATAGCTAGATGCACACTGAACTATAGCTAAAGCACATCGTGAATAATGCATGATCCGATTATGCTCATATTATGCTTCATTATTCATTATCATTTCTTATCTGTAAGGGCATAGTGAGCCTTGCGTCCGTTATATTAATAAACATAATGTGAGCCTTGTGTCCGTTATACTTATATACATAAGGTGGGCCTTGTGCCCGTTATATTTATTTACATAATGTGGGCCTTATGCCCGTTATATTTATATATTGTGGGCCTTGCAACCGTTATACCACTACTTCATTTAATTACCTAATTATTTATCTGATCAGGTCATATGCTCTACTAGGCCATCCCTTAATCTCACATGATAGGGATGTATGATATCTAACTTATGCTTTCATTAATCTACGCGATTGTGAAACTATATACTCTTCTAAAATGTTATGCAATAATGGTGCATGGTTCGCATACTCAACATAGTGTAAAAAATATTACTTAAAATTCATTTTTGCTCATGCTATAAGTGGAGTTGTACTTACCTAATTTGCAAGCCAACTTGTACTCTCGCCTTTGTCAAATTACAGGTAACCACCTGTCAACAACACGTATTCCATTAATACTCTTGCTGAGTCACTAATACCGTTAGTGACTAAAGCAGATACTAACGTATGGTATCAATTGCCGTTGGTACTAACTTGCTCTCCCTTCAGAATTTGATTCTCTAGGCGTGGTTAATTAGTTTATTACCCAATAAATTAATTCACATCGTTCTTAGGTCACTACTGTTAGGAAATGCCCTAAACATTAGAAACATTTTGATGTATTTATTTTAAACTGGATAATAAAATTATATATAGAGGTTATTCATTACATTGCTATCTATCCTCGTTTTATTTACATGTTAAAGTAAATGTAAGCAAATATGACTCCCTAACTGCTTGTGTTAAACTATTAGAATGTTGCATGCAATGGACTTTTGTATGCGAGAAGATAATGTTCTAAAGTTAGCGGTCTAAACTATGGTCTGTAGTCTATGGGGTTAGACCGAGCATCTAACTCATATTAAGACTATTATATTGTCTAAAGCCTTGGAGGGGACGGTTTGTCTTGACTGTCTGGAGCTGGACTCCCAAGTAGAGACATGGATATGTTGCTTGGGGGTGACATATTAGACTGGGACTAAAGCGTGATTGATCTACGAAGTCCGCTTTGAGTGGATCGATTTGCTTTTGACGTTCATTGCGCAGTAACCTTAATCCTGAGTAAAAGGACAGCTTCATATATATGACTTGTGTACTTTGATGTTCCAATGGCTAAAGCGTCTCAGAGGTAGTAAACTTATAGACCGGTTCATTGGGTGCCTGACTTGTATATGATGAAGGGTTCGTTTAAAGATATCAGAATCATAGCTCTAATGAGGAGTTAAGAGTATCCACTTAAAGGCATTATACTGAATGTGAAAATGGACAAGGCCTTGGGTCGTCTGCTGGGCGGATGACTTCTTATTCACATATGGTGAATAATCATTTTCTTAATTCGATAGTATAATGGAACTTTAAGATGGCCTGATCAGTAGGATTAAACGGACTTTGGCCTAAGGCTGATCATGGATATCATATGAGGGTTCTACATACATGACAAGGTCATTGGATGATAGCTTGTCACAGGCTTATGTAATACGGTATATAATTGGGAGTTCAGTTTCAGGTTTATAGTGGTGTGACTCTGAAATTAGTGATCATATGATTGAGTTGTTCGGTAAAGAATGATGATCATATGGATTTGCGGGAGTCTGATTATATATATCCAATCAGTCCCTCTACTAGCTCCACATAATTCCTTAACGTTTGGCAAATTGATTTGTGTATGCTCTTGGTTAGTTTATTATGCATGGATGGTGTTGACATAGGATTAGGATGGTAGACAAGATTCTCTCCTGTTGGATTCAGATTTTGTTTTGGATAATAGAGTACACAATTATTCGAACTCCAAATAAAGTTGCCATGATTTTATTTGAGATTGGATTGGAGTTGTAGAAAATTATCCATGAGAACAAGAATTTGAAACACAACTGTTTTGTGGATTTTGAAATTTGAATTTTGAAATTTGAATTTGAAATTTGAATTTGAAATTTGAATTTGAAATTTAAATTTGAAATTTGAAATTTGAAATTTGAATTTGAAATTCGAATTTAAAATTTGAAATTCAAATTTTGAATCACAGTCCAAGTGGGATTCGAATTTGTTATGGTAAATCCATAAGGAATGAAATTCAAATTTGAGTTGGATATAGAGAGGATAATCTTGTTAGAATCCTACTTGAATTTTGAATCTAAATCCTAACTAAAAATGGATTTTCGGATTTTTGTGGATAAGGTTCAAGGAAAAATTCAAGTTTCAATCCCAGTTGAATTTGGATTCTCTTCTCCCAGATAATGGCCGAATTTTTTGAGTGAATCTCCTAGGAGATTTTCGGTTATTTTAGATAAGAATGAGATAAGATTCAAGCTTGAAAATCATAATGGAATTTTTTATTCTCCCTTATCCAAAAGTGGCCGAATTTTTGTGGGATTTTCTCCTTTGAATTTTCAGATTTTTTGGTTGAAAAAGGGAGATAAAATTCTAGTTAAAATCTTGTTTAGATTTGGATTGGATTTATCCTAAAGTGGCCGAATTTATTGTTGGGATTTTCCCCTTGGAAAATTTAGATTTTGTGCTTGTGGATAAGGGAGAATATCTTCTCCTAATCCAATTCGAATTCAGAGAATCATCTCATGCAGGTCTATAAATAGAGGTCCTACCACTCTAATTCTCTCAGACCACAGACTCTCGGGTGAGCAGGCTTATTGTTGCATAAATCACCGTGACAATAAGTTCTTTAGAGATCTGGGTGGTTGGAAGAAGACTAGCAGTGCTAGCATACCGATCGAGGTTTAGAGTGCCCACACACTCAGCCATTTGGGAATTGAAGAATAGTAGAGAAGGCTAGTTGGTTGAAGCCCTCCGGTCATTGTCCTCCTGTAAGATTGGCGTCCTTGAGGTATGAGTTTTAATTGTTGTTGGTTTATTGTATATGGCATCATGAGATATTTAACGATCTAAAAATTTTTATTGTTCCGCTGCGCCACTCTGATACGTTTTTACCGATTTATTTTCCTACAACTACTACCGTTGATGATTGTAACTTGTATCGTGGTATGGCATCGAGGCCCATCCAAACCCTACTGGGCTACTTTGGGAATTTGGTATTAATGTCTATTCAGGCTTGACTACTTAACAGATTCATCACTATTCCTCACCATTTTATTCAAATTCAGTCCTTGATTGGTTGACCGACTAGTCAACTGACTGGTTATCTCATACATCATTAACTAGGTTGTGACGCCCCGATCTCGGCCACGCCAAAACCGTCACAATCCAACTCTGTAGTTGACTGCGACAGCCCGTGCACCTCATCAGGTTGCCACTAAAACACTTTTACTTTTAAGTTCTCATCTCATTGGGCCCAAAATTTATGCCCATTTTTTTTTATACTTTCCTCACATAAAAGCCATGTATGAAAGCCATATAAACTTTAAAACTAAACTTTTAGTTGTCTTTTGTACAATACAACATAACTTACAGAGATATATTTTTTTTCAACTTTGTTTCTTAAAATACATTTTTTTCAATCTCTCTCTTTGACGCTCAGCGGAAGACTAATAGCAGGACCATAATTCACAGTGGATTCCTTATCCCATTGGCACTGCATATCCTGTCGCCATCCAGGTTATCTACTGAACAGGTTTCTTACCGACAATATGAACAAACCAGTGAGCTAACGGACTCAGTAAGTTCAAACATGCATAATATAAATCACATGGATTCAAAAATATCAATAATAAAATTTCCTATGAATAGTACTATTCATCCATAATAGTACTATTCATCATAAACAGTAACTTTGACTTTGATCTATGAATAGTAACTTTGACTCTAATCAGTTACTATTCATGTCACCCTAACCGAGTCCACTACACTTGATGTTAGTGTCGGTTATGCTCAATTATGGCTTTCATCATATTTTTTATCATTATCTTTGGTTATGTTCTGATTCTGAGCTCATTTTGGCCTTGTACTGTTTTCATATGTGCGCTGACTGTGAAGGGCCTTGGGAGCGACCCTGAGGCTAATCCTCCCCAGTCCATCATCGCCCGAAGTGGTCATTGTGTCCCCAAAGGACCTGTAAACCTCCACCTTATTATTGGAAGTCGGTACGTGTGACGCCCTATGCCCTCAGTGGCCCGGACCGTCACTGAAAACTATTAACTTGTTTGCTTTTCTTATACTTCTAGTAATTTATACTTAACTAGATATCATAAACTTAGGGATTTTTTTTTATTTTACATGTACGTGTTTACTATATACGTACGTATACCGATTACTATTCAAAAATACTATTTAACGATTACTATTTAAAAATACTATTTAACAATTACTATTCAAAAATATGGTTTACGATTACTATTTAAAAATACCATTTAACGATTACTATTCAAAAATATGGTTTACGGTTACTATTCAAAAATACTATATAATGGTTACTATTCAAACATATTATCAGACAATTACAATTCAAAGTACTATTTAACCATTAGTATTCAAAATACTGATACTCAAATTTTGTAGAAGATAAAATCGCGGTGTCTCCATAACCTCGCCCTTACATCTGCCTCTGCCGCCACCATCGCCCATTGGGATTTAAGCTGTAGGACGCTTACCAATAGCATGAACACACTACATGAGCTTTATGCCTAGTAAGTACAACATGTTTAACGCAAAACACGTTTAAACATAGTATATACTTAAAAACATATAAGCAGTCATGTATCACATATACCACTTGAACATATCACATATTACATACCATATATCACATATCATATCAAGGATTATAAAACTTCACATAACATGTGCATCACAGAAACATCATGTACTGCATGCATCTAGAAGCATGGTGAACTATAACTAATGCATGATCCGGTTATGTTCATTTATGCTTCAACTTCTCTTTTCTTTTCTTGTCTATTTAGGGCCCATGTGTCAGTACCGTGCGTGCACAGACCATCGGTAATGCCCATGGCAAAATAGCCGGAGAGCCATCAACGTATGCTCAACTTTCTACTTTAACTTAAAAACCCCTTCATTTGAAAGGGCCGGTATGACACGCTTACTTTTTCCGTCTTATTTATCTTTTCTAGCCATATGCTTCTCTAAGCTGTCCTAACTCCTACATGGTAGGGATGTATGGCATCTATCTTACTTTTTCATCAATCTACTTGATTGTGAAACTGCATGCGCTTTAACATGAGGTGCAACATCGTGTGCATGGCATACATATTTTAACATACTGTAAAATATCATTTAAAATCATTTTCGTTCATGCCATAGGCGAAGTTGTACTTACCTATTTGCAAGCAACTTGAAATCACGCCTTTATCAATTCACAGGTTACTACCTGTTATCAATAACGTTTCTCATTAATTCTCTGGTTGAGTCACTATTAACGTTGTGACTATAACTTGCGTTTCTATGGGGTACCGAGACCCGTCGGTACCCTATTGGCCTATTATAGGAATTTGGTATCTAACTCGTATCATATTCGATCAATTGTCTACTTGACAGATTAATCATCGTTCCTCACTGTGTTGTTCAAAAACGCGGCCCTTGACTGGTTTACCGCTCAGTCAATTGACCGGTTAACTCACGTGTTGGTAACTAGGTAGTCTATCGAGTTACTATACGTGAACTTAGTGTAGTAACCGACCGGGTTACTTCGCTTGTTGGGGTGTGGTAGCCTATCAGGCTACTAAGGCTCGTTTGGGGTAATGGCCCACCGGGCCACTATGGCTTGTTTGGAGTAGTAGCCTGGTAGGCTACTAAGGCTTGTTTGGCACGGTAGCCTACCGGGCTACACACACTATTTTACTTTGAAAAAAAGTTTGGGTTTGCTTGTAGAAAATCTTGGAAAAATTCTTTATTTTGAAACCGTCCCCTTATCACCCCTTTGGAAGGTGGGGGATATTTTTATGGAAACCTTGTTCATATTTTAAAGTGTAAAAAACATATTTTTATTTTGAAGTGTATAAATTATATTTTTAAAGCTTGCATTTTAAAGGTGGTTTTTGAACCACTTTTGAAAACAATTTTGAAACTTGGTATAAACGACTTTGTTTGAAATTTTGTCAAACATGAAAGTTTTCATCCTCGACAAGATGAACAATTCTCATGTTCATCTTGGAGCCTAAATCTAACTCTAACGGCTCCTAATTTCATTAAACCCGTGGGCTTGGTGCCCAGTTTTACGTCTGTAGGAAAATAAATCGGTAAAAACGTATCAGAGTGGCGCAACGGAGCAATAAAAATTTTTAGATTGTTAAATATCTCATGATGCCATATACAATAAACCATTAACAATTAAACTCATACCTCAAGGACACCAATATGCAGGAGGAGAATGACTGGAGGCTTCAACCAACTAGCCTTCTCTACTATTTTCCAATTCCCGAATGGATGAGTGTGTGGGCCCTCTGAACCTCGATCGGTATGCTAGCACTGCTAGTCTTCTTCCGACCACCCAGATCTCTAAAGAACTTATTGTCACGATGAGCTGTGTAACAATAAGCCTGCTCACCTAAAAGTCTGTGGTCTAAGAGAACTGGAGTGGCAGGACCTCTATTTATAGACCTACATGAGGTGATTCTCTAAATTTGAATTGGATTAGGAGAAGATATTCTCCCTTATCCACAACCATAAAATCTGAATTTTCCATGGGAAAATCCCAACAATAAAATTCGGTCATTTAGGATAAATCCAATCCAAATCTAAACAAGATTTTAACTAAAATTTTATCTCCCTTTTTTCAACCAAAAAATCCGAAAATTCCAAGGAGAAAATCTCTTCAAAATTTCGGCCACTTTTAGGATAAGGGAGAATCAAAATTCCACTAGGATTTTCAAGCTTAAATCTTATCTCATCCTTATCCAAAATAACCGAATTTCCTTAGGAGATATGCTCCAAAATTTCAGCCACTTTCCAGGGAGGAGAGAATCCAAATTCAATTGGAATTGAAACTTGAAGTTTTCCTTTGAACCTTATCCACAAAAACCGAAAATCCATTGAGGATAATCCTCAAAATTTCGTCCATCATTAGTTAGGATTTGGATTCAAAATTCAAGTAGGATTCTAACAAGATTATCCTCTCCATATCCAACTCAAATTCGAATTTCAAACCTTGTGGATTTTCCACAACAAATTCGAATCCCACTTGGACTGTGATTCAAAATTTGAATTTCAAATTTCAAATTCGAATTTCAAATTCAAAATTCAAATTTCAAATTTCAAATTTAAATTTCAAATTCGAATTTCAAATTCAAATTTCAAATTCAAATTTCAAATTTCAAATTTCAAATTTCAAAATTCAAAATTCAAAATTCAAATTTCAAAATCCACAAAACAGTTGTGTTTCAAATTCTTGTTCTCATGGATAATTTTCTACAACTCCAATCCAATCTCAAATAAAATCATGGCAACTTTATTTGGAGTTCGAATAATAGTGTACTCTATTATCCAAAACAAAATCTGAATCCAACTGGAGATAATCTTGTATACCATCCTAATCCTATATCATCACTATCTATGCATAATAAACCAGCCAAGAGCATACACAAATCAATTTGCCAAACGTTAAGGAATTATGTGGAGCTAGTAGAGGGACTAATTGGACATATATAATCGAGCTCCCGCAAATCCATATGATTATCATTCTTTTACTGAACAACTCAATCATATGATTATTAATTTCAGAGTCACACCACTATAAACCTGAAACTGAACTCCCAATTATATACCGTATTACGTAAGCCTGTGACAAGCTATCGTCCTACGACCTTGTCATGTATACAGAACCCTCATATGATATCCATGATCAGCCTTAGGCTAAAGTCCGTTTAATCCTACTGATCAGGCTCTCTTAAAGTTCCATTATACTACCAAATAAAGAAAATCATTATTCACCATATGTGAATAAGAAGTCATCCGCCCAGCAGACGACCCAAGGCCTTGTCCATTTTCACATTCAGTATAATGCCTTTAAGAGGATACCCTTAACTCCTCATTAGAGCTATGATTCCGATATCTGTAAACGAACCCTTCATCGTATACAAGTCACGCACCCAATGAACCGGTCTATAAACTTACTACCTCTGAGACGCTTTAGCCATTAGAACATCAAAGTACACAAGTCATATACATGAAGCTATCCTTTTACTCAGGATTAAGGTTACTGCATAATGAACGTCAAAAGCAGATCGATCCACTCAAAGCGGACTTCGTAGATCAATCATGCTTTAGTCCCGGACTAATATGTTACTACCAAGCAACATATCTATGTCTCTAATTGGGAGTCCAGCTTCAGACAGTCAAGACAAACCGTCCCCTCCAAGGCTTTAGACAATATAATAGTCTTAACATGAGTTAGATGCTCGGTCTAACCAAATAGACTACAGACCATAGTTTAGACCGCTAACTTTAGAACATTGTCTTCTCGCATACAAAAGTCTATTGCATGCAATGTTCTAACAGTTTAACACAAGCAGTCAGGGAGCCATATTTGCTTACATTTACTTTAAGGTGTAAATAAGACGAGGACAGATAGCCATGTAATGAATAACCTCTATATATAATTTTATTATCCAGTTCAAAATAAATACATCAAAATGTCTCTAATGCTTAGGGCATTTCCTAATAATCTCCCACTTACCCTAAGCCAGCAGATTTGCCATGTTACGCATCCCCATTGCGTCTACGTGCCTCTCAAAGCTTCTAGCCACCAAAGTCTTAGTAAAGGAATCTGTAATGTTGTCCTCGAACGTGATCTTACATACATCCACTTGTCCTGTCTCCACGTGCCCTCTAATAATATGATATGTCCGATCTATGTGCTTGGTCCTCTTGTGGTGCCGAGATTCCCTTGTGTTGGCAATAGCCCCAGTGTTATCACAGTAAAGTGTTATAGGCTTGTCAACACCCAGAATGACCTCAAGGTCTCTAAAGAACTTACGAAGCTAAACCGCTTCTTTAGATGCCTCAGCCGCAGCCACATACTCAGCCTCCATAGTAGAGTCAGTTGTGCAGCCCTATTTCACGCTCCTCCACATAATGGCGCCTCCTTCGAGTAAAAGCACTGATCCAGATGTCGATTTCCTCAAATCCTTACAAGTCTGGAAGTCTGAGTCTGTGTATCCTATGGGTGTTAGGTCCCCTCCAGAATACACCAGCATATAATCCCTCGTTCTCTTAAGATACTTGAGTATATGCTTTATTGCTTGCCAGTGCTTGGTTCCAGGATTTGCTTAATATCGACTCACCATACCTACTACAAAACATATATCCGGGTGAGTGCAAAGCATAGCGTACATAAGGCTATCCACAGCGGATGCATAAGGGACCTTACTCATACGCTCTCTTTCTTCCGATGTCTTGGGACAGTCATCCAATGAAAGAGTTAGACCGGCAATAGAAGGTTGTGAACCTTTCTTTGCCTCCTGCATTGCATATTTGTCAATTATTTTATCTATGTATGAAGCTTGGGATAAAGCTATCATTTTGTTCTTTCGATCTCTAAAGAGACGAATGCCTAGTATATAATTAGCTTCTCCCAAGTCCTTCATGTCAAACTGTTGGTGCAACCAAAGCTTGACCGATGATAAGTTCCCTACATCATTCCCAATGAGTAGTATATCATCGACATAGAGTATCAGAAAGACCACTTTTCCATCCTTAATATGTTTATAAACACAAGGTTCATCAATGTTCTGCTCAAAACCAAATGTCTCAATCGCTTGATCAAACCTCTGGTTCCATGAGCGGGATGCTTGCTTTAATCCATAAATGGATCTAAGCAACTTGCAGACTTTCCTTTCTTGGCCTTTCGCTATGAACCCTTCGGGCTGTATCATATAGATACACTCTTCAAGATAGCCATTCAAGAATGCCGTCTTGACATCCATTTGCCAGATCTCGTAATCGAGAGCCGCAGCAATGGACAGAAGAATGCGGATAGACTTCAGCATAGTAACAGGTGAAAAGGTTTCATCGTAATCGATTCCAGCCTTTTGCGTGTACCCCTTTGCAACCAGTCTAGCTTTGAAAGCTTCCACTATCCCTTCCGCATCCTTCTTTCTTTTATAGACCCATTTGCATCCAATGGGTTTTATTCCATCCGGCAAATCTACAAGTTCCCAAATAGAGTTGGATTTCGTAGAATCCATCTCATTGTTCATAGCCTGTTTCCAAGATTTAGAATCAACATCATTTACAGCTTCATCATAGGTGACCAGATCATCCTCATGCTCATGAGTCTCGGCTTGGTATACCTCAGCATCATACATGAAGAAATTAGGTTTCTTCGAAACCCTCCCACTACGACGAGGCACCCTAAATTGTTGATTGTCTGTAGGTCTTTCACTGAAACTCGGACTTGCATCCAAGATCAAAATCTGTGGAGCAGTTCTTTTACCCCATAACTCCTCTAGCACCACTTTGCTTCGAGGCTTAAAGTCATTCATGTGACTTTCCTCCAAGAATGTCGCATGGGTTGAGATAATGAATTTTTGTTCCTTCGGGTTATAGAACAAACCTCCTTTAGTTCCTTTTGGATACCCTACAAACATGCATAATTCTGATATTGGTTCCAACTTTTTCGCATCCCCATCCAGTACATGCGTCGGGCAGTCCCATATTCTCATATGTCTAAGGGAGGGCTTCCTGCCACGCCACAATTCATACGGAGTTCTAGGAATTGATTTGCTTAGAACCTGGTTCAGAATATAGCACGCTGTTTGTAAAGCATATCCCCAAAATGATAATGGCAGCGTTGAATAACTCATCATGGACCGTACCATATCCAACAAGGTCCTGTTTCTCCTTTCAGCTACACCATTCTGTTGTGGAGTACTAGGTGCAGTCAATTGGGATAATATCCCGTTCTCTACAAGATGTCCTAGAAATTTGTCAGAAAGGTACTCCCCACCTCGATCAGATCGAAGTGTCTTTATATGGATTTATCCAATTGCTTTTCCACTTCCGCACGATACTCTTTGAACTTGTCAAAAATTTCGCTCTTGCGGTGCATCAGATACACATATCCATACCTCGAGTAATCACCTATAAAAGAGACATAATACTCGAACCCTCCTCGTGCTGTGACGTTCATGGGGCCACATACGTCAATATGCACAATTTCTAAGAGCTCCTGAGCCCTTGTACCCTTAGCTTCAAAAGACCTCTTGGTCATCTTACCCTCTAGACAAGACTCACATTGGGAAAGATGTACCTCCTCCAGAGATTCTAGAGGACCATCTTTCACCAATCTTTGAATCCTATCCTGATTAATATGACTAAGACTTAAATGCAAAGATTTGCCTTGTTAGAGTGAGAAACTTTCAATCTTTTAGAGTTATCTATTAATTCAGTGTCAAGCAGTGAGTACATCTTTGGTTTGATCAAATATAGGTTTCCATCCATCCATCCAGAACATATAAAAGACTTATTTTTACGAATATCAACTCTTTTACTAAAAGAAACTGAGTAAGAATCCTTTATTAAACAAGCTACCGATATAAGGTTCCTCCTAAAATTAGGAACATAAAAACAATCTTTCAATAAAATAAACCTAAATTGATCAAAATAAAGGTAAATATCTCCCACTGCCTCAGCCACCACCAAGCTGCCGTCTCCAGTTCGCAACGAGAGGCTCCTATCATGTAGACTTCTCGTTTCCACAAACCCCTGCATAGAAACACAAACATGATTAGTGGCGCTCGAATCAATGACCCAAGTGTCTTTCGATTCTTCCACCAAACACGCTTCCAAGTAGTGAAGTTCCTTACCTTCCTTGCCTTTGGCAGCTAGGAATTCTCGATAAGCCTTCTTAAAGTGACCTACCCTCCCACAACGGAAGCACTTGGACTTTTTAGGGTCCCTGGGCTTCTTGTTCTTCTTCTTCTTCTTCCCATCCAAGACAGGAGGATTAGAAGAACTGGAAGCCGGTTGCTTCTGATTTGGCCTCTTTCTCTTCCGTGAGGGTTTGGAAGATTCCGCCAAATTGGCCTCTCCTTTGGGTTGGACCGCATCCCTATCCTTGATCATCCGCTCATAAACCTGGAGTTGCTTCATGAGCTCGGTTAGTCCTAACTCCCTTATCGCCAGATTGTATGTGGCCTTAAACCCCACAAAATCTTTAGACAGAGTTTTGAACACCATCTCGATCTGGGTGTTGTAGTCCAACTCAGCACTGTTTTCGGCAGCCTCAGTGAAGAATCCCATTAGAGTGATCATATGGTCCTTCACCAGAGTACCCGCCTTTTACTTAGAGTTCATGATACTGGTGATAGCGAACTGTCGAGCCAATTTTTCTTGGCCTCCGAACATGTCCTCCAAATTTTCCATGATCTCCCCAGCAACTTGATAAGTCTTATGCTGCTTTTGTAAAGCACTCGTCATGCTAGCAAGTATATAGCATCAAGCTATCTCATTGGATTCTCTCCAACGAGTATAGGCAACCGGGACCTCCTCAATCGGTGTGTCAGGTTTTGGCCCTGGTGGACATGGTTCGTCTAGTATGAACTTGTGTCTTTCGCAGTTGAGAACTATTAACAGATTTCTTTTCCAATCTTTATAATTATCGCCATTCAGTTTATTCTCAGTATGTATTGAAATGAGGGGTGTCGGTGACATTTTGAACTGAAATAAAATTATACTAGACATCATTACAAAGCCCAAGCAAATATACAGATAATTTAACAAATAAAACATACAAGTATGTTCCTACATGAAACTTGAAAAACATGTAGCATTGCAACGGTAATTCTCAGCACCCATTGCCCCAAGCCACCGAGGGGTGGTCATGAAAACAAATAGCCGGAACATGGACCCCGTCCAATTAATATTTGTTGCCTTAAATCCTCCAAGGTTAAGACATATATTAATAATCGCTTATTTGGCCACCAGTTTAGTTAACAGAGCTTCTAGGGAAGGTTAATAACTAAATGAGTCTTGAGTGTATAACCATTGTTTACGTAGCCCGATCCACGCCCTACCAAGCCACCGAGGGGTGGTCATGAATAGGATCGTACCCGAACACGTTTTCCACAAAGGAGATCCAATCCGACGGCGGTAAACACCTACCGAGGGGTGTGGTCAGGGCAGAACTGACGCAAGGCGTTACCATGCTTTCACATATGGATCAACAATGGAGGCCATGGGTTTTGTTTGAAACCCTCTCCCACTCAATATTTTGAAAAACATGCAAGTTTGGACAAATTATGTATGATCAATATAGTATGAGCAGCACTCAGCTATCTTATATGACATGTTATCAAATATGCATATAAAACATCCATCAATACATAATTATACATCCATGACATATCACAGAAAAAATAATTGACAGAAAAACCAAGCCATGGTTCCATCTTAGAACAAAGAAAATAAAGATTACAAAATTTCATCCAAACCATTCTTTGGGTCTTGAATTTTGTTCCATCTTCTTGTATCCATCTTTATGTAGCCTCTCCATTTATTTTTCATCCCAAGAATCATTTAAAATTTAAATCTTCAAAAATTTAAATTTCAAATTCAAATTTTAAACATCATGTATAATAATATGTAATTTCAAAAATGTCAAATTTTCAATTACTTATTTTTAAATATGATTTAAAATTAAATATCAAATTTAAAAATCAAATTTTTTTTTTTGATTTTTGAAGAGACGCACCACCGCCCCCGAAGGCGGCAGCCGCCGTGGGCAGCCACCAGCCCCGGAGGGGCTGGCAGCCCACGGCCGCCCCCATGTGCAGCCTTGCCGAGCTGCAAGCCAAGCCTGCAGCGCCAGGCTGCACGCCCAGGCTGAGCGTAGCAGCCGGTAGGCTGCACGCCCAGGCTGCGGCCAGCCTTGGGTAGGCCACGGCCACCCTCGGCTGCAGGCCAAGCCTGCGGTCGTGGGTGGTTATGGCCTGCACAGGGGCTGCCGCAGCCCCATCTGTTTGGAAATGCCCTAAGTATTAGAGACATTTTGATGTATTTATTTTGAACTGGATAATAAAATCATATATATAGAGGTTATTCATTACATTGCTGTTTGTCCTTATACTATTTACATGTTAAAGTAAGTGTAAGCAAATATGGCTCACTGACTGCTTGTGTTAAAACTGTTAGAACGTTGCATGCAATGGACTTTTGTATGCGAGAAGACAATGTTCTAAAGTAAGCGGTCTAAACTAAGGTCTGTAGTCTATGGGGTTAGACCGAGCATCTAATTCATGTTAAGACTATTATGTTGTCTAAAGCCATGGTGGGGACAGTTTGTCTTGACTATTTGGAGCATAGACTCCTAACTGGAGACATAGATATGTTGCTTGGTGGTGACATATTAGACCGGGACTAAAGCATGATTGATCTACATAGTCCGCTATGAGTGGATCAATCTGCTTTTGACGTTCATTGTGCAGTAACCTTAATCCTGAGTAAATGAACTACTTCATGTATATGACTTGTGTACTTTGATGTTCCAATGGCTAAAGCGTCTCAGAGGTAGTAAGCTTATAGACCGGTTCGTTGGGTGTATGACTTGTATACGATGAAGGGTTCATTTATAGATATCGGAATCATAGCTCTAATGAGGAGTTAAGGGTATCCTCTTAAAGGCATTATACTGAATGTGAAAATGGACAAGGCCTTGGGTCGTCTGCTGGGCGGATGACTTCTTATTCACATATGGTGAATAATCATTTTCTTAATTTGGTAGTATAATAGAACTTTAAGATAGCCTGATCAGTAGGATTAAACGGACTTTAGCCTAAGGCTGATCATTGATATCATATGAGGGTTTTGCATATATGACAAGGTCATTAGATAGTAGCTCGTCACAGGCTTACGTAATACGGTATATAATTGGGAGTTCAGTTTCAGGTTTATAGTGGTGTGACTCTGAAATTAGTGATCATATGATTGAGTTATTCAGTAAAGAATGATGATCATATGGAATTGCGGGAGCCCGATTATATATATCCAGTTAATCCCTCTATTATCTCCATATAATTCCTTAACGTTTGGCAAATTGATTTGTGTATGCTATTGGCTAGTTTATTATGCATAGATGGTGATGACATAGGATTAGGATGGTAGGCAAGATTCTCTCCGGTTGGATTCAGATTTTGTTTTGGGTAATAGAGTACATAATTATTCGAACTCCAAATAAAGTTGCCATGATTTTATTTGAGATTGGATTGGAGTTGTAGAAAATTATCCATGAGAACAAGAATTTGAAAAACAACTGTTTTGTGGATTTTGAAATTTGAATTTTGAAATTTGAAATTTGAAATTTGAATTTGAAATTTGAATTTGAAATTTGAAATTTGAAATTTGAATTTGAAATTTGAAATTTGAAATTTGAATTTGAAATTCAAATTTGAAATTTGAAATTCAAATTTTGAATCACAGTCCAAGTGGGATTCGAATTTGTTATGGAAAATCCACAAGGTTTGAAATTCGAATTTGAGTTGGATATGGAGAGGATAATCTTGTCAGAATCCTACTTGAATTTTGAATCCAAATCCTAACTAATGATGGATGAAATTTTGAGGATTATCTTCAATGGATTTTCGGTTTTTGTGGATAAGGTTCAAAGGAAAATTTCAAGTTTCAATCCCAGTTGAATTTGGATTCTCTCCTCCCAGAAAAGTGGCCGAAATTTTGGAGAATATCTCCTAGGAAAATTCGGTTATTTTGGATAAGGATGAGATAAGATTCAAGCTTCAAAATCCTGGTGGAAGTTTGATTCTCCCTTATCCTAAGAGTGGCCGAAATTTTTAGGAGATTTTCTCTTTAGATTTTTTCAGATTTTTTGGTTGAAAAAGGGAGATAAAATTCTAGTTAAAATCATGTTTAGATTTGGATTAGATTTATCCTAAATGGCCGAATTTCATTGTTGGGATTTTCCCTTGGAAAATTCAGATTTTATGGTTGTGGATAAGGGAGAATATCTTTTCCTAGTCCAATTCGAATTCAGAGAATCACCTTATGCAGGTCTATAAATAGAGGTCCTGCCACTCCAGTTCTCTTAGACCACAGACTCTCAGGTGAGCAGGCTTATTGTTGCACAGCTCATCGTGATAATAAGTTCTTTAGAGATCTGGGTGGTCGGAAGAAGACTAGCAGTGCTAGCATACCGATCGAGGTTCAGAGTGCCCACACACTCAGCCATTCAGGAATTGGAAAATAGTAGAGAAGGCTAGTTGGTTGAAGCCCTCCGGTCATTTTCCTCCTGCAAGATTGGCGTCCTTGAGGTATGAGTTTTAATTGTTATTGGTTTATTGTATATGGCATCATGAGATATTTAACGATCTAAAAATTTTTTTTGTTCCGCTGCGCCACTCTGATACGTTTTCACCGATTTATTTTCCTACACCATCCTGCCCGTGGGCAGGGGCTGTAGCCCCACCAAGGCCAGTCGGCCTATCCCGAGGGGTCGTGTCTCGATTTTCGTGTCATATTCCAATTTACCTATTAGGATCTCCAAAAATTAATTTGAATCCTAATTAAATTGAAATTTTTCACACAATCAAAATTTCAATCTTTCAATCAAATTTAACTTTTGGGAAAAATAAATTACGGTCTTCAATCTTCAATCTCCTCTAAGAATAATTACATAAAATTTCCTAAACCGTTTCCGGTGTACAAAAATTCTAACTATAAAAATTATAAGAGACAAAAAATTAAAATCCATGGGAAAATTACAGTGTTAATAAACTGCTCCCATGGTTACATAAAAATTCATAGATACAATTTTTCTAAATTCTAAGGAACCATAACCAGCATAAACAAGCATGCTTATAATAATTCAAAAAATTAAAATAACCACATACTTTATACATAATCCATGATAACAACATCAAGGAACCCTAGAATGCCACTCTCTAAATATCAAATCCATACATAAATAAAAAGACTAAGTAATTGTCTAATTTATGTACATGGCATAGTCATGAGATGTCTCTGATACCAATTGTAGGAAAATAAATCGGTAAAAACGTATCAGAGTGGCGTAGCGGAACAATAAAAATTTTTAGATCGTTAAATATCTCATGATGCCATATACAATAAACCATCAACAATTAAAACTCATACCTCAAGGACGCCAATCTGCAGGAGGAGAATGACTAGAGGCTTCAACCAACTAGCCTTCTCTACTATTCTCCAATTCCCGAATGGCTGAGTGTGTGGGCACTCTGAACCTCGATCGGTATGCTAGTACTGCTAGTCTTCTTCCGACCACCCAGATCTCTAAAGAACTTATTGTCACGATGAGCTGTGCAACAATAAGCCTGCTCACCTGAGAGTCTGTGGTCTAAGAGAATTGGAGTGGTAGGACCTCTATTTATAGACCTGCATGAGGTGATTCTCTGAATTTGAATTAGATTAAGAGAAGATATTCTCCCTTATCCACAACCATAAAATCTGAATTTTCCATGAGAAAATCCCAACAATAAAATTCGGTCATTTAGGATAAATCCAATCCAAATCTAAACAAGATTTTAACTAGAATTTTATCTCCCTTTTTTCAACCCAAAAATCCGAAAATTCCAAGGAGAAAATCTCCTCAAAATTTCGGCCACTTTTAGGATAAGGGAGAATCAAAATTCCACTAGGATTTTCAAGCTTGAATCTTATCTCATCCTTATCCAAAATAACCGAATTTCCTTAGGAGATATGCTCCAAAATTTTGGCCAGTTTCTGGGGAGGAGAGAATCCAAATTCAACAGGGATTGAAACTTAAATTTTTCCTTTGAACCTTATCCACAAAAACTGAAAATCCATTGAAGATAATCCTCAAAATTTCGTCCATCATTAGTTAGGATTTGGATTCAAAATTCAAATAGGATTCTAACAAGATTATCCTTTCCATATCCAACTCAAATTTGAATTTCAAACCTTGTGGATTTTCCACAACAAATTCGAATCCCACTTGGACTGTGATTCAAAATTTGAATTTCAAATTTCAAATTCGAATTTCAAATTCAAATTTAAAATTTCAAATTTCAAATTTCAAATTCTAATTTCAAATTCGAATTTCAAATTCAAATTTCAAATTTCAAATTTCAAATTTCAAATTTCAAATTTCAAATTTCAAATTCTAATTTCAAATTCGAATTTCAAATTCAAATTTCAAATTTCAAAATTCAAATTTCAAATTTCAAAATTCAAATTTCAAAATCCATAAAATAGTTGTATTTCAATTCTTGTTCTCATGGATAATTTTCTACAACTCCAATCCAATCTCAAATAAAATCATGGCAACTTTATTTGGAGTTCGAATAATTGTGTACTCTATTATCCAAAACAAAATCTGAATCCAACCGAAGAGAATCTTGTCTACCATCCTAATCCTATATCATCACCATCCATGCATAATAAACCAGCCAAGAGCATACACAAATCAATTTGCCAAACGTTAAGGAATTATGTGGAGCTAGTAGAGGAACTGATTGGACATATATAATCGGGCTCCCGCAAATCCATATGATCATCATTCTTTTACCGAACAACTCAATCATATGATTACTAATTTCAGAGTCACACCACTATAAACCTGAAACTGAACTCCCAATTATATGCCGTATTACATAAGCCTATGACAAGCTATCGTCCAATGACCTTATCATGTGTGCAGAACCCTCATATGATATCCTTGATCAGCCTTAGGCCAAAGTCCATTTAATCCTACTGATCAGGCTATCTTAAAGTTCCATTATACTACCGAATAAAGAAAATGATTATTCACCATATGTGAATAAGAAGTCATCCGCCCAGCAGATGACCCAATGCCTTGTCCATTTTCACATTCAGTATAATGCCTTTAAGAGGATACCCTTAACTCCTCATTAGAGCTATGATTCCGATATTTGTAAACGAACCCTTCATTGTATATAAGTCATGCACCCAATGAACCGGTCTATAAGCTTACTACCTCTGAGACGCTTTAGCCATTGGAACATCAAAGTACACAAGTCATATACATGAAGCTATCCTTTTACTCAGGATTAAGGTTACTGCATAATGAACGTTAAAAGCAGATCGATCCACTCAAAGCGGACTTCGTAGATCAATCACACTTTAGTCCCAGTCTAATATGTCACCACCAAGCAACATATCTATGTCTCTACTTAGGAGTCCAGCTCCAGACAGTCAAGACAAACCGTCCCCTCCAAGGCTTTAGACAACATAATAGTCTTAACATGAGTTAGATGCTCGGTCTAACCCCATAGACTATAGACCATAGTTTAGACCGCTAACTTTAGAACATTGTCTTCTCGCATACAAAAGTCCATTGCATGCAATGTTCTAACAGTTTAACACAAGCAGTCAGGGAGCCATATTTGCTTACATTTACTTTAAGGTGTAAATAAGACGAGGACAGATAGCCATGTAATGAATAACTTCTATATATAATTTTATTATCTAGTTCAAAACAAATACATCAAAATGTCTCTAATGCTTAGGGCATTTCCTAACAAAATCTTGGGACAAATATGCTGCCAATTTTCTGAAGAAAAAATTGGGGTAGGGCTGCTCATTGGAAGGAGGAAAGAAAAAACAATAGTTGTTGACTACTTTTTAGAAACCCTTGAATATTATATTCCAATGTGTCATGGCTAGGAAGATTATTTTAATGCCACCTTTTAGGCTATGTGTGCTGCAGATTGCAGCTGCTTTTGCAGCTAAGGGGCACAGAAATTTAAGGCCAATTTTATCTGTGTTGGCTTCTCATCGCAGTCTAATTTTATACTGCAGTGTTCGGTCCTTTCTCGGCAGTGTTCCAATTTTCACCAGAAAATTGGTTTTCTGAATCCGATTTTTGTACTGTAAATTCCTAGTTATTTTCTACTGTCTAAGAGCCCATTATCAATCTAAATTACTGTTCACTTTCTATACTGTGGTTGTGTCTACACTGTGTTGTCCTTTTACACGCAAAACGAGGCGTTCCCGGGTGAAATTTCAGACACAGTCTCTCTTGACTAATTTGGACGTGCTAATTTCATTTTTATTAGTTTTACGTCCATCAGAGGTCATTTAGACCAGTTTTCGGGATCTGTGTGACCCCACCTCGAAAAATGTGTTTAGGTGCCCGATTGACTAATTTGGGCGTTCTGAGCCCAAATATATCAGTTTCGGGGCGAGCAAAGGTCGTCTTGACCCTCATCCTGATACTACGTATCTCTCACTATTCATTATCCACCGTTTTCTACTTCACTAACTGGTCTGAGTGCTCCGACTCTGATTTTGTTAGTCGTTAGGTGAGAAGAGGTCGTCTAGACCATTTCTCGATGTGGTACCCTTGCTAGGGCTATCTTTCATTGTTGTGCTCAGATGTTCAGTCCGAGCATTCTGGTGATCTATTTACCAGTCTTGTGTCAAGAAATGGTCGTCCGGACCAATTTCCCGACACCGCCTGTCTCATTCATATATACACATAATAGGGTGGACCGAGTTCACTGTCGGTCGCCTCTTTCACTGCATGAATAGTATTTAAATAGTACCATATCTGTTTAGTCTATTCAATGGGAAACTTATACTATATTTTCCAACTTAATTACTCATTGCATGGTAATTAGGTTCCATGCAATTTGAGGGTCTGTGTAACGGCTTTCTGCCCATTACACGGCCTTCAACACGGTCTCTAACACAGGCGTGTTTAAGGTAACACGGGCGTGTATACACCGGATACGGGCATGTACTAGCTGAATTTCTTCAACACGACCCTGTTTCAAAACACGACCTTTTACACGTTCATTAACCCGAGGGGTACACGACCTCTTACACGGCCGTGTTCTTGACATGTCTCAGTACACGGCCATATTCAATTACACGGCTTCTCACACATTCATAACCCGAGCGATACACGGCCATGTACCTGACAATGTTCTACTACACGGCCATGTATACTTACACAGCTACACACACATACACAGTCTGTGTCGTACATGGTTAGGTACACGACCATGTACCTGATCGTGTACCTTAAAAATTGTACTAAAATGCATCAAATTATTCTTCAATTTCTCGTTAAATGGAAAATTAAAGTATATGATCGGGCCGGTCCTTACAATCTACCCCTCTTACAAAAATTTTCGTCCTCAAAAATTAAAATAAATCCGGGAAGTCTCTTTTCATATCCTCTTCCCGTTCCCATGTAGCTTCTTCGAGGTTATGATTTCGCCATAATACTTTAACAAGTGGAATCATTTTATTCCTAAAAACCTTATTTTCCCTGGCTGGAATCTGTACGGGTCTCTCTTCATAGGCCAGATCTGCATGTACTTCGACTGGCTCTTGGCTCAGTATGTGGAAACTATCCAGCACGTACTTCTTCAACATCGAGACATGGAAGACATTGTGTACCGAAGCTAGTCGGGGGGAAGCGCTAATCAGTAGGCTACCTTCCCGACCCTTTCGAGGACCTCAAAAGGTCCTATATATCTAAGACTGAGCTTTCCTTTCTTCTCAAAGCGCATCACCCCTTTCATGGGTGCCACCTTGAGGAAAACTGAGTCTCCTTCTTGAAATTCGAGAGGTCTTCGTTGTCTATCCACATAACTCTTCTGGTGGCTATGCGCTGTATCCAGTCTCTCTCATATAAGCTTCACAGCCTTTGTCGTATCCTTGACGAAGTCGGTGCTGGTGAGCTGTTTTTCTCTGGTCTCGTGCCAGTGAATCAGAGATCGGCATCTTCTCCCATAAAGTGCCTCGTACGGAGACATCCCAATCGAGGAATGATAGCTATTATTGTACGAGAACTCTATTAATGGCAGCTTCTGATCCCAATTCCCCTTAAAGTCTAAGACACAAGCTCTCAGCATATCCTCTAACATTTGTATAGTCCTCTCATACTGACAGTCAGTCTGAGGATGGAAAGCGGTGCTGAACTTCAATTTGGTTCCCATTATAGCTTGAATACTCTGCCAAAACCTTGAAGTGAAGCGTCCATCGCAATCTGAGATGATCGATATGGGTACTCTGTGTGGTCTTACTACTTGAGCGACGTACATTTCTGCTAACCTCTCTACCGAGTAGCTCAACTTCATGGCTAAGAATTGAGCTGACTTCGTTAATCGATCCACAATTACCCAGATGGCTGTTAGGAAATGCCTTAAGCATCAGAGACATTTCGACGTATTTATTTTGAACTGGATAATAAAATTATATATAGAGGTTATTCATTACATTACTATCTATCCTCATTTTATTTACATGTTAAAGTAAATGTAAGCAAATATGGCTCCCTGACTGCTTGTGTTAAACTATTAGAACGTTGCATGCAATGGACTTTTATATGCGAGAAGATAATGTTCTAAAGTTAGCGGTCTAAACTATGGTCTGTAGTGTATGAGGTTAGACCGAGCATCTAACTCATGTTAAGACTATTATGTTGTCTAAAGCCTTGGAGGGGAC